>CM061354.1:10753846-20753846 GCA_030867105.1 Liasis olivaceus | reverse complement strand
AAACATGAAATATCAGCATAGAATAAAATTGTACAAAGCTCCCTCTACTATAATTCCACTGATATTTTCAGAAATTCTGATAATTCAAGCAAATTAAAAAGCTGAATTAAATTAAATTAAAGATAAATTAAGAAGAAAAGGAGAGAGAATCTCTGATCGGTGAGATACAAATTAAACAAGGGTGAAAGTGCACCATTGTTAATCACTTGCAATTAGGAGCTGAATAAATCACATTAATCCACAACATAAAACTTTGTGGAAAACAAAAATAAGTCAAAATCCATTAAATATATATACATACATTTCTTTCTCCACAAATAAGAATGGCTTCTGGATAGATTGTTTCTCATTTTTTTTATATCTAAAGTTAAAGCATGCAATATAAATGCTATTCTAATTTCAGACCATACTCCTGAAGCTCACTGATTTATTTGATGAAAATTTGCATACTTTTTTAAAGGGATCTTTGAATGTATCTTTGCTGAAAGATAAAGATTTTGTTAATCAAGTAGAACACGAAATGGTAGTTATTTCATATTCTCAGGGACTTGCTTACATTACTGTTTTTGGTATGCGATACCACCAAAACCTTTATTTGAAGTCACATTATTGCATATCCTTTACACAAAAAGAAACAACAGCTGGTTAAATTTAAATTGTTAGAGGAGAAAGTTTAAGAATTATTAATGCATCCCATCTATCTTTAGACTAATAGAAAACTTTGTTCAGTGCTAAATATGAATTTAACAAACTTTGTTTCTAAAATAGAATTTTTATTCCACTGCACAAGACTGACTGACTGACTGACTGACTGACTGACTGACTGACTGACTGACTGACTGACTATCTATCTATCTATCTATCTATCTATCTATCTATCTATCTATCTATCTATGACATGAATGCTGCCTGACTCCAATTAATTCTGGGCAACTCACAGAATACAGTATATACAATTTGAGCAGCTCACAATATACAACCCAGGTTAAAAACAATGAACAAGTAGGCGAATCTGGCCAAGAACAACATACATACACCCTACAAGGGGTTTCAACCATCCTAGCCTACAGCCCAGGAGAAGAAACATGTCTTTAAGGCCTCTGGAATGTCGTCAGGTGGGAGCCACCTGAATCTCAGAGGGAACATTGTTCCAGATATCAGTATCATTATGTCTCATCTGAATCCTCCGAGTCAGAGGCTGAAGAAGCAGACCAGACAATTGTCAGCCTGTCTGAGATAAAAAGGAGCCAGTCTGTGGCTGGGCACCTAGACCAAGAACATGCCAGCAGCTATGAAGGGTTGAACTATGGCAATCAGCACGTTTCCTTGAGAGGAGAGGGCAGCAGTGACCCTTACAAGTCAAACTGGCACCTGTGGCTAAATAAATTATTTTGATATTGCTTTTTAACTTAATGTTAGCCACCCAGAGTTGCCTGGCAAGTGGGGCCTACACCACATGAAATGAGTGAATGAATGTGGCCCTTGCCCCTGTGGAAACAACTCTCCAATTCTGGACTTGTATTCTTGTCCCTCCTGCCCCTTGCCCTGCATTCAGACTGGCTTGTGGAATTCTCTGGCACCCCAGGCTCTTATGGACAACTCCATAAGAGTTGTCTAGCCGTTTTTCTGCTAGCAGATCGCTATGGCTCAAGTTAGAAGGCACGTTACAGATTCCTTGATTAAGTTCTCTCTCGCTAATTACGTATCCAGTTCCCAGCATTTATCAGAATATTCATATGACATGGAAAATAGCCTTCAAACTTATATTAATATTAAATTATATTATATTACCCATTTAGCCTTTTGCAAGGTTGAGAAGACCTGGCTGTTCCCCTAGGTATTGGACTAGTGTGAGATTGTCAGTGGAGTAGTATTATGGGTTGTTGGTGTGAAGAAGGTCATATGTGTTTTATGCTGTTCTTACTGGTTACTGTGAACCACCTAGAATCACTGTGTGAGACAGGTGAGGCTCTAAGCTCTTTAAATAAATAAATCAATTGACATTTTGTATTGGTTGGCCCAGGACTGATAGTGAGAAAAGAGAAATAAAAAATCTAATACATTATTTGCTTCTAGACTTAAACAAAGTAATATTGTACCATCCATTCAAGATATGAATGGGAAGATGCATACAGGGAAAAATAACCACGCCTTCTACAGAGTTTAGCTCAGGCTACTCCCAAGCCAGGAATACTTATACATGTACACACAGAACCCAGAGAGAAAAAGTAGAACACAGTATAACAAAGGAACACAATTCACATCATCTTCCAAATTTAAAAACCAACATTCCAATTTGTATCTAATAGCTCCCCTATTCCCTGCAGTGATACATTCCTGAATCTCCAATCCCAGATTTATGGGAATTGGGGTTTCAGTTTACCTGGTCTGGCACCTAGGAAGAGATGCTTCAGCTCTTCTTGTGGGGAAAAAAAAGACAAGACACATTTGAGCTGCCCCACTCTTTTTTAAAAAGCTCATATGAGAGGGAACCTTTCTATTCCTTTAGCATTTAATTTCCCTTGGTTTTGATTGCTTACTACCTAGATCAGTGTTTCTCAACCTTGGCAGCTTTCAGGTGTGTGGAGTTCAATTTCCAGAATTCCCCAGCCAGCAAGGGGAACACTGACATAGACTAACAAGTTAGTTTTGACTGACGTACAGATCAGATTTAGGTTTTCCTTTAACTCTTTTTTATCTGAACTTTTGGGGCTGATATTTTTCCACATGTTCTACAATGCCTAATAACATATTGAAAATTCATCACACAGGTCTTTCATAGTACCAAGCATCTTTCTACATAGTTGTCTCTCTTTAATCACCCCTGAAAAAAACATAATGCAGGACTTATTCAGTAGATTTGGCTTTCTTTCATCCATCACAGCAAATTGGAGAAACTTCCCAATAAATTAAGCCTACCAGCAGTATGAAAAAAGAGATAGCAGAAGAGAAGCTGAAATTCCATTGAAAATCTTCTAACAAGATTAATATTCCATGTATTAGTGCTTCCATAAGGGGAACAGATTGACCCTTCTTGCTGTGTTCTTAAATTCCTGCCACATGAAAATTGGACCAATGAGACAGAGATTTAGGTATTGTACACGCCTTTGTCCTAAAGGCTCCTATTAGACTTCATTAAATCAGTTTTAGTTGTATCAACAGACTTCTCATGATCTTCCAGCTGAGATATTCTGTTCCTAACCGTATCCAATCTGGTAGTTATGAGGATAACAGTAGATTTAATATCTTTTATATCTCTCCCTCATCCCTGTAAGGCAGACATGACATCTTTCTAAGTCTCTGCAGCTGTTGCCTTCGGGGGAAAGTAGAGGCAGAACTTTCTTGGGTGCCATCCAAGCAATCAACAAACAGGCCCTCTTTGATAATAAAACAGAAGTTAATCACCTGTTTCTGGTTCCAACAGTAACATTTAAACAATTGTCAGGATAATAAAACTGCAGGGAATGCCAGAGTATGTTGATGCCTATCTGACTACAGTGCCATTTCAACTGGAAGCTCTTTATAGGATCAGTCTTGGCTGGTTTATTATTTGTTACAGTTACAGCCTGCTTTTCCTCCAGATGGAATACACAACCTTATATCCTCCATTTTGCCCCCAGAATAACCATGTTGTAAAGGTAAAATGTTGTGAGGTAGAACAGATAGTAAGTGGTTAGAATTTACCCAGTAAACCTCAATAGCTTAGGGCAGACTTGAATCAGAGTGCTCTGCCAACATCTTAACCATTATACCAAATTGGAATCTTGGTCTCTTTAACAGTCTGATTCCATATAGAATTGGGTTACCTAAGCCCACTGATTTGAAAAGCACCAAGCTATTAATGAAAAGCACTTTATAAAAGGGCAAAATGATTCTTGCTGGGAAGGATGTGCTTCTATTTGGCTTGTGATATTTTCTTTCTATGGAATTCTTGACTCTTTCTTTCTACTTGAAATCTGACTATTTTACACATTATTCCATTACAGCAAGCCCCAGGTTGCTATCAGGTTCTCATGCATCAAGGAACAAAACATGCAATTGGGATCCACAGGGTATCTACAATTTTAACAAAACATGCAATTGGGATCCACGGGCTATCTGCAATCCAGTTGGCCTCTGGATGGGGTGGTTCTTTGGAGTTCAGTTATTATTCGCTTTGGCTTCCCAGAGGCAGTGCTACCTGGATTTAGATTCCTTTCTGTGATAAAGTGTTGGAGAATAAAGTTACCTTTGTGTTATTTGCAGTGGTTACAAAAATATTAGCAGGTGAAGGCAAACATTAGCTAGATGTGTTGTCCAACAGATCAGATCTACTCAGAAGTTAGATTCTTAACTATGGGCCTTGGGTCTCTGCTATAGTGGTATAACAGGGAGAGAATATTCCTTCTGTATTTTCTCCACTATCTTGAAAGGGTCAAATAAAAATGATTTCATTGGTCCTAGCCTCTGGCAAATAATCTGTGATTTCTTTGTCATTTGTTTTCTGTATGTTTGCTGCTGCTGTTGTGTTGGAGCCTGGTTTTATATTTGCATATATTTGTGTCTGTATAGGAGGCTGTTTTAATTTGAGTTGACTTTATTTCACTTTTAAAGTATTGGTTCATAATCCACCTTGATGAACTGAGATGGAACTGTACCCAAGTAAACATTATATATTTTTAAACACATTAATTATGGGAAACTTCTCAATTGCTCTCCCATGAAATAATGGATCCTACTGTCACCCCTTCAAGTTAGACCAGACTAGGAAACCAAAGTCATGCAGGCCAAAATTACTTTTATTATAAAGATATAGTAACATATATCCCTCCTCCTTCCCTTTATTTTCATGAGAACTAGGGAGGGTCTTGTCTGAGACATTTTCTCAGGTTATCAATCTGCCCTTTCAGACTCGCAAGACTGATGTTAGCCCTTTGAGGTAATCCAGACCGGAAGCACAACCGTGAATACTAGCTCTATCTTTATTGTAAGGTTACATTAACAGAATCTTGCAAGTCTAAAAGTATTTCTCCCCTCCTTTCCTTTTACTCTCTGGAAAACTAGTGAGGGTCCTTTTTGAAACACTTTCCATGCCCTCATTCCTTCTGAGGGCTGAGATGTCTCTTATCTGACCATTGCCTAGGCTGTGGCTCTGCCTCCTGTCCCCCAAGATCATTCCCACAGACCATTACACATATTAATGAGACCAAATATCTTGGTGACAAATGACTTCTCCCACTGGCTTCATGTAGATATTGAAAAGAAGCAGGAAAAGGAGAGATCCTTGAGGCACCCCACAAAGTAAAGGTCTCCTCTCTTACCACCCCCAATACTAATACACACACATACATGGAAAGAAGGATAACTTTAATATATCATAGTATCATTAACAAATAATGAGAAGGAGGCAGATGAAATGAGAATTGAATTATTCCAAACAATAATTGCATTTTAGGTAGTGTGTGTGTGTGTGGGGGGGGGGGGGGGAGACAAAATATCATGCAGTTAAAGAATACAAAATAGTAAATTGCTAGCCTTAGTCAGCTAGCTGATGTAGCTTACAAATGCTGTTACACAATTGTCCAATGAGACAAAACCACTAGTTTAGCAGTCAGGATCTCTGCACCCTCCAGTGGTGGCCTGACAGCAAGTATCATTAGGTTTGAAATCACTGACTGCTCCCTACCATGGTGTTTTATATATATATGGTAAAGGGTTACCATAATTAGTTGCAAACTTCAGATAACCACTACAATTAGTTATCTGTGTATTTGTCCTCTAGAGGTTACTTGGAGTTTTGTAGCCAGATGCAGAAGCTCTAGGTGCGATCCTAAAACTGCAGGCAACAGACTGGGACAATGGCTCTGTTGAGGTCCAGGATTAAAAAGGAATAGCTCCAGAACTGCTCACTATTCTACTCCAGAGAAATGAAAACCTGGTCTTCTTTACTACATGCTGCTTCGGGAACTGGGTTTGGTCAAATCTGATGCATATCTTCAAAAGGAATCCATATAATTATTCACCACACTAGACATTTTTGAAAACTATCTTTTTTCGGTTACTACATGCCTGTGCATAAAACAGCCTCTTTACAGGAAAAATGCAAGCACAGCAGTGGAGTGGCTGTGCATGAACATGCACATAGTGACAGCTGGGAGCAGCTTTCAGAGTAGCTGAGAAGGCCTGGAAAATGACATGGCTGCTTTAACAATTCAAGATATCCTTTGTAGATATTGCTGCACATTGCAAAAAACTCACCCCCCCCCCCCCCAAGGATTTGCACAGGCCTATTTTCCACTAGCTGATGTGATTTGCATTTATTTAAAGAAAGGAGGGAAAATGAAAATCTAATTTGACCTAGAATGACCTTGAATCATTTATCAGGGACCTCACACAGAATTGCAGATTTGAAGTACATGTTACATATCAAACGAATCAATCTAAAACAGTGACCAGGATACATTTTTCAAAGTAATTCTGATTGTATATAGAAACTTTGTATTTTATTTCTGTTTTGGGTAATATAGTTAGCAGGCTATTTTTTAAAGTATCACTCTTTTAATTTAGTTTTTAGAAATATTATAATTTCAAGGAATATAAAAGGTTTTGTAGTGAGCATACTTAATTTTTTAAAAATCCACTTATAACAGACAGTTGAGAAAATACTGCAACACTCCATTACTCCAAATATCTTTTTTAACAGATGTGCCCTTCCATTAGATACTCTTTCTTAGTCTGCAGATGCTTTTCTTTCTCTGTATAAAATGGGACTGCCACAAAAGCCTGTGTTCTTTTCTTAATTGAATGTGTCTGAAAAGTGTGAAGGTGCAATCTATTGTAATTAATGCTAATTAATTATTACATGGTCAAATGAACAAGCAAGGCACAGCCAGATTCTGAAAAGTTAATTATATGAAAATTGGATAATCAATTGCATGTTTGAATGCATGCTTGCGTGAGTGAGTGGCTGCTTGGCGTGCTCTTCATTTTCCTTTTTCTTCTAAAAGAAGTTGGAGCAGAGTTTTGGAGGAAAAAAAAGATGCTGAAAATTGAACCATTTCCTAAAAGTCTCCTGATTGGGAGGAAAAGAAACGAATCATACACTGAGAAAATAGAAGTTAATTTCACAAGGCCCTGTCTTCAAATATACTTGTTTACTTTTTACAGTAAAGAAAATAGCCTGATTCTGACATTTTAGGAATTTAAGAAGTGTCAAGCCCTACTCCAGTTTTAAGAAGTGTCAAGCCCTACCCCATACAGGGGGATACATAATGAATCTACTTTTCACCTTGGAACAGTTGGAGCATGAACTAAAGGTAGAGGGCAGGGCTATTAGTCCTTTGGTCAACATGAGGCTAACCTACTCTTGCTGATCTCTGATGCTTGGGGAATTTCTCAGCCATACAGTGGGCAGTTCTATGGTCAGCCTAATTGCCCTCTGAAATGTGGAGGAAAGTAGGGCTTTAGGTAGGATTGCACCCTTGTGACCTCTTCCTGCAGGTCCCAGGGATTTTCTTGGTTTACTGAGGAGCTAGAACACAATCAGCTCCATAAAGCAAGATCAGTGGTGAAGTATGCTGGGAGTTGTAGGGCCACAGGTTGCTCATTTTTGCCATCAACCAAACTAGGTGGGGAAACAACAAATCTCTGCCCTTGCCTGCAAATCTGGCTGGTCTCTGTGGTCATTGTCGAGGAAAGAGTTTTGCCTTCTTCTGTAATCAGTATCAGACTCCACACAGGCAAGGCTATAAATCTTGGTTTTCTAGAAACTTAATCCTTTATTCAAGAACTGACTGATTTGGTAGGAGGATCAGGGACAAGAATCTGCAAAATTTGTCTCCTGAAGCATATATAGCTGTGTTTACATTCTAGGCTTTTCTTTCTGCCTTTCTGAGTCAAGAGATACTCTACCATTCTCTTGAGGGCCTTGGACAGCACCTGATCTATCCTGACAAAACGTTTTTCTCCAGTATGGGAACTGCTGATTTCTGTTCACTAATTCATTTCACTCACCTCTTTTGAACCTGGAAGGGCCAGGGTCTTCTCCCTCTTTCTGGTTATGGGTGGCTGGAAGGCAATAAACTGTTATTTCTGTTTCCCTCCTCTCCTCTCTCTTCCTGACTAAGAATGAGGGAACATTTTATTTGGGGGCTGAAATTGGTGAAATCTCCCCTTTCAGGACTCTATGCCTATCCCACCACCAGACAGCAGAATTGTGTGTGTGCATGCATATTCCCATGTCTTTTATATCTGGGTCAGGAACTCAGCCTATTCCAGAATTCTCCCTCTCAGTCTCAAATGGAGCAGATTTTGCCTTCCTTTTGTAATTAGTATAATATCTCCCTCTGCAAATAAGTCAGAATTGCTGGCATGTGCCAAGCCTGAATGTGCCCCCAGTCAGGCAGCTGAGATTATTGAGAGAGTATTGCAAATGGAAAACAGACATGTGGTGCTACAGGAGTTGCTAATAGGAGGACCCCAGCCCTAGGCGAGGGCAAGTGGCCCAGGGCATCTTAGTCCCCTCTTATATCACCTCCTCAGTCTGAACTGGCAGAAGGGAGGGGTTTCACCTGGGAAGTCCTGCTTCGGGTCCCATCCCTTAAGTATTGCCATCTGGTCGGACCTAGGAAGCGTGCCTTTTCTGTAGCAGCCTCTGCCCTATAGAACCTCCTTCCCCCTGGGATCCAACAGGGCCCCCCCCTTTTAGCCTTTCAGAAAACTATAAAGGGCTGACTGTCCCCCCCAAGCCCTGAGATAGGGTAAGGATTGTATTGATTGATGGATTGGAGGTGGTGGGTCTGGTGCCTGGTTTTCTTGTTTTGGTTTTATTGTTATTGTGAGCCACCCAAAGTTGTGTCTTGCAAGATGGGCAGCCATATAAGTCAATAAAATAAATAAGTCATAAAATAAGTTAAGTGTCAGTGGCTTTATAGTTGGGTGCTGGCAGGACATTGGCTGGGCTGATGGCAGCCCCAGGACCCTGGGCTGCATTTGGTACAGGCCTGGCATGCTGGATGGTGGATGCCCAGCCCAGTAGGCAGGCAGGACAGTGGGCTTTCTCCAATGCCTCTGTGATGGCTGCAGAACAGTTGCTTTTTTCTTGCTCTTCTCACTCTCTGCATCAGCCACCAGCATTACTTGCAACATTCTGCTCTGCTGCAGCCTGCCTACCCTTGTGCATTCAGACCACACAGGAAAGCAGGCAAGAGCATATGCAGTTCCTGGTTCAGCCAAGAATGGTGAGGGCACAAGAGATTGGCGGCACCATCAGGCAGGGCAGGGAACAGCCATGGACATAATCTACATGGCTTCTTCAACAGTGTGCTGGGTGCAGTCAGTAGTCAAGGGCTGGGATCTGCCCAGTTCTTATTGGCCACCTTAGGCTGCTTTTGGCTTGCCCGCTCCCATCCAGTCACTGGGCTCAGCAGGGACCAGGCATTTGACCTACAGAGAGTCATCTCCCCATGTAATGCCTGAATGTTGCTTTGGAAAGCACCCGTCAGACAGTATGTGGGTTCCTTATATGCACTGTTTTTAGCACTATTTTGAAAGAGCACAAGACCTTTGTTTAAAAAACATGCTTCCTGCAGTGAGCATTAGTCCTGTACAGCGAGGTACAACTGGCTTTTTCCTGCATTACAAATTTTCTGCAGCTTTTGCCAACAAGGGGTTTTGTGTGGCCATAATTGCTCCTTTTCTTATTACTGGGGGAGGGGGAAGTATACTCCATAGCCTCCTTCTAGGTTTATTATCCTTTTGTAACTGGAATCTCCTTCTGAAGTATGACTTTTGAGACTCTCTTCTGCCCCTGATTCTTTGCAGACCCTTGCAACCACTTGAGTGTGCCCATGTGCCCTGTGAAGGGAACTGGGGTGAAATGGACAAGAATGCTCTCTGTTTCCCCTTCTAGTGCAAGGGATGGGTCACAAGCACAGTGAGGCTCTGTCCCTGTGTCCTGTTGGGCTATTTGGCACAGGAGGACTAGGTGGAGCAGGAGGAAGTGACCCTTTGCTCTTTACAACCCTACCACTGCACCTGTGACCCAACAGGCTATTTTACAGCAGAGCACTACACCCAGGTTCAAAAATAGCCCAGTGACATGTTACAGACAGGGAGCATCTCCAGGCCTGGAACCTTTTAGCTGAGCAACCTGAACAACTTGGATTCACTGGATTCAAAATCCTGCATCTCAGGAAACTGCCTACATTTAGAAAAGTTTGTCCCATGTACATAAGGGACAATTTTTTTTTTAAATTGGGCTTGGCTATAAGTCAATACTAAATTAAACACTAGTATACTACATCTGTTTATCCTACAGCAGGAAAAATGGGTGGGGCTGGTGGGAGGGAAACTAAAGCCTGTGGAATCCACCAATTGCTTTTCTTAACTTGACCCATGTTAAAACTGTAACAACAGTTCAGTTCAAATGCCAGCCTCATTATGGTAATGAACAATTTATGCTGGCCAACTTTTCTGAAGACTCAAGGACTGGAAAAAGGTTCCAGGAAGAGAGGATGTGAAAAAAGAAACAAGGAGAGTGGTGAGGTGTTATTGCTTTAGAAACCACTATATGCATCTCCAAGTAAAAAAGATCCCATAACAGTAAAAACTAATGTTAGATATGTATTCACCGAAACTGTGTGAACTAGTGGTATAAATGTTCCTTTTCTGGCACTCTGGAACAGTTTCCTATTGCCTAGCACTATTTTGTACACACTATTTTGCATTCTTCTGAAAAGCTAATGCAGATTTCTCCTTTCACCATGTCCGCTTTCAATCTGTTCCTCTTATTTTTTCAAGCAATGGTTATCATTAGAAAAACATGTTCTGTGCGAGCATTGCTATCTGGAGTAGGAAAAAAAAAATGTAGGAGATTGTTATCTTAGTTGCTTTAAAGAAGTTTGAGTCATTTTGGTGGAAAGTTTTGAGATAACTGCTTCTCAGTTGTCTGGCAATTTACCAGTTCAGGAGAATCAACACCTCTCCACAATGCCATACTTCTCATTCAGTTCATCAAAATTCATTTCTTTTAGATCCCAACCATCTACTGCATTATAAAATTCTTCAGAAAGCACACTTGCCAGGGCTAATTTGGACACCTGGCAGTGAAAGCTGCTTTCTGAGAAATCATATCTGTCACTCAAATATTTCTTGGCACTTTCACAGAAAATTATGAAATCATTGCTACTTTTTCTTTGCAACATCTTGAAACATTCTTGCTTGTTGAGTTTAGTATCCATGGCAAATGGTCAAAAGTTACCCCTAACTCTTCTTTCAAGTTTCTTACAGATACCAGTCATGAGTTCATATTTTGCAATGATGCTGAATGACTTAACTTCCAACATTTCAGTATACTCTGTAAAGAATTTGATACTATGGCAAAGAAGAAAAAAGTTCTGACAAGGTATTTCCATTTCTCTGATTTCTAAAACAGTCATATCCTGGGGCATTTGTCCTCACCTGAACTCTGAAAACATCCTGTCATTTTAACAACTGGTCAATAGCCGGAAGCTGAGATAGCATCTTGTTGCACTGTGCTGCAAGTGATTGCAGTGATCAACAAAATCACAGAAATCCTTAAAATGACCTGTTCTGCTAGCAGAAACACTGAAATGTGCACATACCTTGAGAAGAGTATTGTTTGTATCAAAACCAAATTTTCCTGCAGTGTATTGTGCTGCACTGTGCAGAACATGCTATAGACAGTTTGCAGCAACCATGTTTGGGAAGGCATATTTTGGATTTTTGATAGATGCTACTGTGTTTTCCATACTTAACTCTAACATTGTCCACACTACATGCTGACAGCCGCTCAAGCTTGCATAACAGGTGCTTTGCAATTGCTTCATGGCCTCCTGACTGTCACTGTATAAATTCCAAAGCATATGCTGAACTCCTTTTTCAAAAAAATATTTTTTAATGATTATCGGATTTATACTTTGCCTTTCTATCTCTTTAACAATTGGGGTGGCTTACAGTAACAAAGATACAGAATGTAAGCAAGCAACAGCAAGTCAAGTAAAATCCAAATAAAATGTTAAACTAAATGAACAGTTAAAAGCTTGATAGAAGAGATGCATTTTTACCAACTTTCTAAATACTGGGAGAGTAGGAGCCAATTAAACCTTGTGAGCAAATGCATTTCAAAGCTTAGGAGCCATAAGGGAGAAAACCATTTCCCACATATCAGATAGCTGAATCTCTGGAAGCAGGGAACTTTCAGAAGGGCCTTTCTTGCCTATCTGAGAGGCCAGGTAGATTCATAGCAGTTTCTCAATACATGGGGAAATGCTGTACAGCTCCTTTCTTAGGGACTTTGGTTGCAAAAGGAAAAATAAAACTCATAATATTTTGCTTTGATAAAATCCAAATTCTTTTGGACAAATATGGTGCTAGAAGGTTCGCCCATAAAATTTGGGCATTTTATCATATGACAAATGTTTAGTGATATAAGCATCACTGAGCATTTCCTGATCAATTTTTATACCACAGTCCATACTTCCATAAGATAAGTCAGAGTCAGCAAACTATGGCCCGTGGGCCAAACCCGACCTGCTGTTTTTGTATAGTCTTCAAGCTAAGAATGGGTGAGTCAGTGGGCAGAGGATCACCAGGCCTGAGCCTCAGCCAAGCAAGTGGTGGGGCCAAGGTCTGGGTATCCTGGGAAGTGGCAGTGGCCTATCAGCAACCTCCTTGCTGGCAAGCAGATGCCATCCAATGCTGCCATGTTCCTTGGCCTGCCAACCTGCCAGCTGCACCCCCAGGGGCAGAGGAGGGGTGGGATCTGGCCCATTACAAAAAAAGTTCACCAACCCCTGGGTTAGGTGAAGCTTCACAGCATGGTTAACTCTGCAAAGTTCAGCAGCACTTATTGTATCCTCTTGGGACAACACAGTGAATTTTAAAAAGACACAGATGATGTTCCTGCACAGGGGAGCGTTCAGTTTGTGCTTCTCAGACACACTGTCTCATTGGAAGAGCACCTGTTCCCTTGCTGCTAATATGATGCTTGATAATCATCCTTTGTATCCTTTATTACACATGTATTTTCTTTTGACTATTTTGAATTAAATGTATTTCATTTTTATTGGAATGACGACATCATTGGAATCATGACTGCACTGGGGCTAAATGGATTAATCCTTAGATTCATGAGAAGGGAGAAAACCCAGGGGAAAATCTGTTACTCCTTTCAGACACGTGTGGTGTAACTCTATTGTCTCTCAACGTTCTCCCCACTCTCTTGCTCCTTTGGAGATGTAGTAGGTTGAAATGATCTCTATGTACCTTCTAAATCAGATGAAGACATTTTCCTTTTAAATTTGAAATGTCTCTGAATGCAGCTGCTTGTTACTGATGAATGCCACTGCACTAGATCTCTGCCAAGGGCTCTAGCAGTTTTGATAAACTAGCTGGCCAATGCAATTTCTTCCAAAAACTGTCCTTGGGCAAAAGACTGTAATGCAACTCTTCCTTTACCTTCAGCTTAAATAAGCAGCACACTTTTGTCTGATACACAAACTTTCTGTTTCTCTCCCATATTGCAACTTGTTTTCTCCCCCTCTCTTCATTGTCTCTCACTCCCACACACAAAGGTGGGACTTTTGGTTTTTATCAGCAACCCACAGCCATATTGGCTATTCTGGTAGTAAAGAGAAAGAAAAAAATAAAGTTTGGAAGTTTGCCTCCTAGCTAATTTGTTTATCATTATGCCCCGCAGACCTCCATCCCACCTAGACTGTTTTCCTCGCCACAGGCAGGCTTGGAGCCAAGGCTATCTGGGCTCCAAAAATCCAGATGACCACTTGATGGCAGCAAAGCGTTAAGAGTTTCCTGCACAGCAGACAAACGAGGCAGAGAGAAGAGTCCACCAGGAAGCAAACTTTAAAAAACTGAGATTTGGCACAATTTCCAGATGTCTGGCTACCACAGCTGGAGACTATTGCAAGGGGCAGAATACAGGGAGATGAGGTCCCCCACTTTTCTGGAACTCAGTCCAGCTGCATATGCTGAGATTGTCTTAATCTGACCTGGGGAACAAATCTATAGATAGATTTATAGTAAGTAATTTTATGGTGCCATCATCTCACCAAAAAAAAAAAAAAGCACAGAATTTTTCAGTGAAAATAATGACTTTTACAAACTGTGCTACTCAGATGGGTCTCTAAGGCTATAAGTCTTTAGAAAAAAATATTATCTAATTTAACCTTCCTCCCCTGGCTCCTTATAATTTTCTGTGCTGTATGACTATGTGTGTGTAGTGATTACTCCCCATCAGAGTAATTATGACAACAAAACATCTTAACTACCAATGTATAAAATTTGTGGAACTGTTTATTAGTTAAGCAGTACATACAGGAAATAAAATGGAGCAGAAATACCTAGAGATTCTCAAAGTCTTTCTGATCTGAGACATTAATAAGGCTAATTGCAAAACAGCAATTCCTTTTAATGTAAACTACTTCTTGGTGACCTCACTTTTGCTTTTTTTTCTTGGTATCATAATCTTGCTCTTTCATTAATATTCCTTTTTAGAACTAGAAAGACAGACAGATGCATCTATATCTGGCAACTTAACCACATGCTCAGCTTCCTGAGAGATGCTCTTCTTTCCAATGATTAAACATCTGCAGAGTCCAGCTGGATCCAATTAAAGGCTTACCTGGTTCAGCATCCTGTTTCCAACATGACCAATCAAGACAAGTGGACAATCCCCTTCTGCTGCTTTTGATCCCCAGTGACTGTTAGAGGACTATATCCTGATGGAAACTTGCATATATTACCTCATAGTAGCAAGAATACTCTGCAAAATATTGCCAGGATCGGCCCTATCATTAAGCAGCTGGAGATGGTCACTCCAAGTGGCAGACGTCAAGCAGCAACCCTGGATTTATTTTTAAAATGTGCATTCCTCTTTCAAATTTATGTGCTGTGTAGCCTGTTCTACATCCTGCAAGTTGTTCTTGCCTGCATGAAGGATGTTGTCATGTTACTACTGTTGGAATAAAATTCAGTTGATTACTTTGGACCTGAAGTCAGAGGATAGGGTGACTTCTATTGCATCTTTCTCTACCAAAGTGCTGGTAGTTAGCTGTACTAGGTAGGAATTGTGGTTGTTGCAGTCCAACTCAATTGGAGGGCACTGGGTTGGGGAAGGCTATAAGATATTGAGAAGGAAGACATTTTGATCTTTCTTAGCTTTCCATTTTTCATACCAGGTGAAGCTCAGCCCTTCCTGGCAGTCACTGTTTTCACCTCAGTTCTTTTGGGTGTTGTTTCTTTCTTGTTCTTCTCCCTTAAGAATTTTGAAAAACATTTTTGTACCTCAGTGTTTCTCAGAAGATCTCAATATCTCCCCATTTATTCTCAGTGACAAAAGAACTGAGGTTAAAATGGTGACTGCCAGGAAGGGCTGAGCTTCACTTGGTATGAAAAATGGAAAGCTAAGAAAGTAAGATCAAAATGTCTTCCTTCTCAATACTTTATAGCCTTCCCCAACCCAGTGCTCTCCAATTGCATTGGACTGCAACAACCATAATTCTTACTGGCCCAACAACATTTTACCACCTGAGTATTACAGCATGATAGCCATCTCCTCCTTTCAAAGCTACCCGAGACAATGACCATTTCTAGAAATGGAAAAAAATAGGCCACCAATTTCAGTGAGAGCAAACAGATATGACATTCCAAAAAAATGATTCTGCCCGGTATAGGTAGCAAGGAATGGTAGTATCCCATTTCCCACTACTAACACAAAATAGTAGATGATTAAGAAATATGTGTTTTTAAAAAGCATATATTTAAGGACATTTTGTACAAAAAAGTATAGCAGAAAGGTTTAACTGAAATTTGGTACTAAAAATTATTAGCAATAAATAATACATAACTTAAAGTTATGGTAAATTGCTTTATTTAGTCTCTGCTTTAGGATTGTTTTTAACAAGCATACACTAATTAAAATTGTAGAAATAAAACAAAATATTGTGCCTGTTTAAAACAAAAAGCATATACATGCAAACTTCCATACATGTGAAAGGATGCTCTATACAGAACTCTGCAAAAACTTACTAATAAGTAGAAGTTCTTTTTAAACTGCATATGCAAAAAGAAAAAAGCAGAATGAATCAGAACAAGAATGTTGCAACACTGACAGAGGCTGTATTTAGACTGATCTCAAAATCCCTAATCACCACCTCTTCTGGCAGCTAAATCTATAAGCTACCTGTACACTCTTTATTTTGCTATGCAATTTCTTTCTCCCTTCTGAATGATGAGGTTCTATAATTAATTTACTGTTGCTTAGCAGCTAGCAATGGGGTTGAGAAATATGAAATACTCACATGCTCTGAGATCACTGACCTGATAAATAGAGCAGCAATACAACACAATTTTTACCTGAAATGGTTGCTGCTTAAAAAAACAACAACATTAAAACTTCTGCACCCAGAAGTAAATTACTGGTGACAATGAATGAGGGACTAACAGACACAATTTTTCTATGACTGCTCCACTCTCTTAGTACATCTACTAGATCCACATTATCCCTATATCAATTTCTTATGTTCTAGCCATCCCATAGAAAACAGTTTCAAATCAGTGCTGAGGCTCATCACTCAGAGATGACCCCTGCACCTTTTCAACTTTCTCCAGTCAGATGCCATCCAGACACGCTGAGCTTCAGTTCACATATGTAATTTCCATCCAGCATGACCTAACTGCCAGAGAATTGAAATCCGTCACATTGCTGCTGGATGTATTTATTGAACTACTTGTTGGGGTTCTGAAATATTAGTTCAGAAACCATGAGGAGGAGAGAGGATTCATTCCTACCTCAGAGAGCCATGAGGAGAAGAGAAGGAAAAAAGGCGGGCTCCAAGCCCCTCCCACACAAAGCAGCAAAGCTAGGCCGCAGCGAAGCCGCCCCTCCCTTTGTGCTCGTGTGAGACAGGCTTGGTTGAAACCCATATTTTCCAACAATAGGGATACATCTGACTAGCTTTTGTCCTTTGAATGCTTATTGCAGCAATGTTGTGATCGTTTGCTGTGTTCATTATTCTTTGATAGTGTTCTTTTAAATTGGGTAATTTTGTTTTTAATAATGACTGTTAGTTATTGGATCACTGTTGGCCTCTGTCAGTCAGTCGTACAGACTGAGACTTACTGTATACAAATGCTCCGAATAAATAAAATGGCTTGAGGAAGGGGCTTTTAACTGGTGTAAAATAATCTGAGGAGATCTGGTCCAGTTCTTTCTCCCAATTTTTAGCCACTTCATCTTATTAATGACACCATTCCCACAACTACTCATAATAGTAGCATATGAGTAACATTCAATCACATTTTAACTAACATTTCAAATTGATATATAAGATAAATCAGCATTATGCCTATTGTGCACAATAGGATGGGAGAAGACCCAGGCTAAGAAAACAGTATCTAAGATTTCAACCATTCATAGCTTATAACTATCACAAATATGCTACACTAATTTAATGGGGATCCTTCATATCACCTGACACAAAGGAAGCCATAAAAGCTTTCTCAGTGTGTTGTAGTATGGCAGCATCTAGGTAAGCTAAACATGAGTTATGAATAAGCATTTAAGGCTATTATTTTCAGTCCTGGTAGATTAAAAAGCTAGACTCAGAAATTAGCTCCTGCTTTAGTAGCTTGGTGAAAGAATTTGACTGTATTCATAAAGACCTCTTAAGTTTTGATTATTTTTAATCTGGACAGTTATGATACAACACCCACCTCAGTTTATTCTGAATACTTCCTTAAAGCTTTTGAAGTAAACAGCTCACTTGCAAAGCCAGAGACTAACTGGAAGTAGCCAATCCTGTTTTTGACTGTCAAGATTAATTTTTAAAGCATACATTACATCATATTCCTTTCATAAAGTAATAACAAAATGGATGTTAGGTAAGTTTTTCCCTTTCTCGAGATGAGACATTTTTTGTGAAGGAGGAGGAGGAGGAGGAAGAGGAGGTTTCAGCCTCTGGGGTTAATGTAGACAGAGTTGCTGGCATGATGACATTATTAGAGAGGGTACAGCCAAAGGTTTTAGCCTGTTTAAAGGGAGGTTGAGCTGGGAGTGTTTGAGGCTTAAGGCACTCACATTGTTCCATAAACTCCCAACAAGGGAAAAAATGCCCTGATTTAGAAGAGATGGTATTAAGAATTGAAATTAGAGCCTTATGACTCCCAAGTGGTCCTCTCCTCTCTGGGGGTTGCTGGGGGTATTCAGAGGGGCACCAAAGTTTCGTGCAGACTTAATTTGCCCATTCCTGTCCTATTTGGTGCTCTCCCTATGAACTGGCATACCACCATGGAGGAAAAGAGCCGTGTTAGTCTATGGTGGCGAAAAGTCAGGAATCTGGAATCATCTTTTCCAACTAACAAATTTTATTAAAAGGCCTAAGCTTTTGTGAGCTACAGCTCACTTCATCAGATTCCCGGAGTTGCTAAATGAATGTAGGATTTAAATTAAACTGGGGGGAGGAAGATGGCTTTACAGATGCAAGTTATATGTGAGATTGAATATTTAATCAGTTATCTGAGAGAAAATGGTGGCATCATTTATGGTACGCAACTTAGAAAGGTGTAAATAAAGTGAAGAAGCATCTTCCTAGCTGATCAAGGAGGAGAGAGATGGCGCATAGTCTATATGGCTATACTGTTCTCAGGACACCGATTGTTGAGAGAGTGAACAATTGAACAAGCAAGCTTCTCAGTTACAGAACTCACCGCTAACCAGATAGCACAGGGCTCATTTTCCATCATGGATGGGTTGCAGCACTTCAATCATTCCTACTGTTGCCTTAAGGTCAATGTCACATCCCTTAACTGCAGAGCATGATTGAATTCTCAGAGGTTTCCATTTTATTGGAACCACCTTAAAGTGCTTCTTTGAGTTCTTATGTTTTGCAGATTAGTACGGCAGATGCTATCAGTGTCAGCTGCATTTTTCTGCAGTTTGGTTCTGTAAATATTTGGGCCAAAATTTATGCTACTGCTCAGAATGAAACTCTGTGTGAAAAATGGAAGACAGAAGGATTACCGTATTTTTCCGACTATAAGACGATACTTTTTTCTAAAATCCTTACCCTAAAAATTGAAGGGCGTCTTATTCAAGGAAGTCAGCCGAGGAGAGAATCGCACGGTGGCAAAACTGCCCATACCTTGTCTCTGCGAATGGGCTTCCTCCTATTGCTAGCCTCCAATCACGAGTGAAATAGCTTGTCTCCCAAACAGACTTCCTCCAATCACGAGCCTGATGTAACTGAGGTCAGCTGATGCTGAACAAACCAATTAGAGGAAGTCTGCAGAGATGAGCTATTGGCAGTTTCACTTGTGCTTGAATGTAATCAGTTATGCAAAAGAGCATGGAAATAGAGCTGCAGAGAGATGGTTTGGACCTCCTCCCACCGAGTATAGCAGGTCAGTGTTAACTAATTACTAAATAAAAATGTGTTCTGCACTATCTTTAAAATATTGATTTCTTAATTTTGGGTTGGAAAAGTGGGGGTCGTCTTGTACATGGGGGCGTCTTATTGATGGAAAAATACGGTATTTAGAAAGTTTATCTAGTTTTCACACCACCTGGTGCAATGTATAGTGATATTTATAGCTCACTTTCTCTGAGGTCCAGCTTTGCTCCTCTGTTGCTCTTCCTTACACATTTGCATTGAAGTTAATGGATGAACCCTTATTTCCGGAGTTAGATGTTTCTCTGATTGGCATCACTAAGGAAGTGCTTGCCATTACTTAGGAAGCAATTGTATCTGAATTTTCAGTAGATTGAACCACATGTATGATATTCTGCAGAGAAAGAATGTGAGCAGATAGTAAAGAGCATTAATATCCTTAATAGCCCATGGGGCTTAAATAGCTGTACATGTAATTGTTAGATAATTGTGATTATTTGTTTTATCATATGTGATGCAAAGCGACTTATGTTGCCAGTGTCAAGAATTAACTTTAACTTCATCTTGTTTAATGATCTCTGGGTGAAAAAGCCCTTTTCATGGCTATTATAGAGCTGCTGTTGAACCAAGTAATACTCCATTCCTTTTAACATGGCCTTTTCTAACTTTATTTAATATGATATGAGGAATAGATGCTACTACTACTTATAATAATCTGTTGCACAATAAGAAAGACAAACAGTGAACTGTAAATTAATCATGTTATCTACATGTCCTAATGGAGCAGTGATGCCAAAAGAATTTGGTTCTAAAATTGACTTGTTTGTGTACTGATAATATGGGACCACTTTGATGCATGTGCACTTTGCTGCTGGTCTTTTCTCAATAATCTCTCTTAATTCCTGCAAGATGGTTTGCCTAACTCCGTTGGTTATAATCAAACTAGTCTTGCTGAGCTTAAGTATCCTATCTGATACATGAGCTCCTATCTGGTATAAAAATGAAGTTATTTCTGAGGACAAAAATACTGGAATAAGATTTTTATTTGAATGCTTCCTAAAACTCACAAAATATTTTAAGCTTGCATGACATTTGGGAAGGAAATTCTAAATTATCTCATATTCTTCATAACTGGCTTTTTTCTCCCCCCCCCTTTTTTTTTTTGCAAGTTGAAGTTTAAGTAATTACTTTGGATTAAAGTTAACCTTTTAAAAAATCTCCAGTTTTTCATTAGGTGAGAATGGCATTGTCTGTTGCATTGATGGCAACTGTCTTTTCAATTTCAAACCTGGATAGATGCTTTTGGCCAACCATGCAATTTTGATGTAGCCATGGATAATTCTGCAGGTCCATCTGTATCAAGAGCTCATGTAAAGAACCAGGCCCTTGCCTGTACAGATCAACCTCACTTTTTAAGATGATGTTTAAAGGCTTCTTACTGTAAATAGGAGTCTCTCTAGCAAAGGTCAGTATTTCCTCAACTGTCAGTGTCTCTCTTAAGATATCCAAACTACTTTGAGTTTCAAATATGAGGCTTGAATGAATTAACTGTTTAAAACAGCAAGAATTTAATTTTTTTCGATATGTATAACAGAAGTGAAAGGATAGCCTTATATGTCTGTTACATCAAACTGTAAGTCCACAACCATGTATCCATGAAAACAATTGAAAAGAAACGTTAACCATGCAGAATTGTTAAAACCATGCAAATGACAAGCTGCTTGACAACTCTTCCATAACTAAGAGCCATATTTCACATTTATTTGCTATAACTGATAATTTCCGTCACATTGTAGGGAAGAAGAAGAAGGCCAGCTCATGATATTTTTTGGCTCCAGCAAGCAACAAGATGGCAGCAAACAAACAACTGTCCATTCTCGTAGACTTCAAGACCTAATTAAGGTCATAATGGGTTCAGATGTTAGGCTGAAGCAGGCCCCCACTCTGCCCCTAAAGTGAACACAGGTGTGGTCACACACATACACCTCTCCTGAAGTTCTTGCACTACCAATGGACTTCCAGGCCCAATTCAAAGTGCTGATAATGACATATAAAGCCAGCCCTATATGGTGTGGCACCAGGTGCTGCCTTGCTTGAATTGAATCTGTCTAACTAGCATGGCTGGCTGGGGAATTCTGGGAGTTGAAGTCCACACATCTTCAAGTTGCCAAGGTTGAAAAACACTGGTCTAGTCAGAACATCTTGGGTGGGCTTAAGAATCTCTTTTCTATCTGAAATTGGGTGGGGGGCATGAAGAACACAACAGGCCTTCTTTGTGGTGGTACTACACTCTTTACTGCAGAGGTCTGTAACGCTCCCTCTCTCATGGCAACTAGAAGTTCACTGATGACAGACTGAGCCTTCAACTCTGTTATTGGCCCATCTTGGAAAAGGGTAATTGTTAATAATCATTTTAATGTGTTATATGCCCATCAAATGAATGAATCCACATAAAGCAATTTTATATATAGCAACAATCTAAAATCCAATGTAAAATTCATTTACAAGTATGTGCAGTACATTCCGAAAGTATTCAGAGCCCCTTTTTTCAATTTTGTTATGTTGCAGCCTGATACTACAATCATTCAAATTCATTTTTTTCTCATTAATCTACACTCAATACCTCGGTACAGAATTTTAGAAATGTTTGCTAATGTATGAAAAAGGAAAAACTGAAATATCACATTGGCATAAGTATTCAGACCCTTTGCAACAGCACTTGAAATTTAGCTCAGGTGCCTCCCATTTCTCTTGATAGTTGCTGAGCTGTTTCTACATCTTGACTGGAGTCCACCTGTGGTAAGTTAAATTGACTGGACATGATTTGGAAAGGCACACACCTCTCTACAGAAGGCCTCATAGCTGACCATGCATACTGTATCAGAGCAAAAGCCATGAGGTCAAAGGATCTGCCTGCAGAGCTCAGAGGCAGGATTATTGCAAGGCACAGATCTGGGGAAGGCTACAAGAAAATTTATGCTGCATTGAAGGTTCCCAAGAGCACAGTGACCTCCATAATTCTCAAATGGAAGCAGTTTGGCACAACCAGGACTCTTCCAAGAGCTGGTTACCCGGCCAAACTGAGCAATTGGGGGAGAACCACCTCAGTAAGAGAGGTGACCAAGAACCTGATGGTCACTCTGACTGAGCTCCAAAGATCCTATGTGGATATGGGACAAAGTTCCAGAAGGACAAGCATCACTGCAGCCCTCCACCGATCTGGGCTTTCTGGCAGAGTGGCTAGACGGAAGCCTCTCCTCAGTGCAAACACATGAAAGCCTGCTTGGAGTTTGCAAAAAAGCACCTGAAGGACTCTCAGACTGTGAGGAACAAGATTCTCTGGTCTGATGAAACCAAGATTGAACTGTTTGACCTCAATTCTAAACATTATGCCTGGAGGAAACCAGGCACTCCTCATCACCTGCCCAATACTATCCCAACAGTGAAGCATGGTGGTGGCAGTATCATGCTGTGGGGGTGTTTTTCAGCAGCAGGGACTGGGAGACTGCTCAGGGTTGAGGAAAAGCTGAATGGAGCAAAGTACAGAGATATTCTCAATGAAAACCTGTTCTACAGTGCTCAGGACCTCGGACTGGGCCGAAGGTTCACCTTCCAACATGACAACGATCCTAAGCACACAGCCAAGACAACATAGGAGTGGCTTAGGGACAACTCTGTGAATGTCCTAGAATGGCCTAGCCAGAGCCCTGACTGGAACCCTATTGAATATCTCTGGAGAGACCTGAAAATGGCTGTCTACCAATGGTCTCCATCCAACCTGATTGAGCTTGAGAGGATTTGCAAAGAAGAATGGCAGAAAATCCCACAATCCAGGTGTGCAAAGCTTGTCGCATCATACCGAAAAAGACTCAAGGCTGTAATTGCTGCCAAAGGTGCTTCAACAAAGTACTGAGTAAAGGGTCTGAATACTTAAGTACATGTGATATTTCAGTTTTTTCTTTTTAATAAATTTACAGACATTTCTAAAATTCTGTTTTCACTTTGTTATTATGGGGTATTGAGTGTAGATTAATGAGAAAAAAATGAATTTGAATTATTGTAGTATCAGGCTGCAACATAACAAAATTGAAAAAAGTGAAAGGGGTCTGAATACTTTCCAAATGCACTGTATTTTAGAGGAAATTTTCCATTATTTCTTGGAATCAAAAGATCAATACATTGTATTTTAAAGTTCTGCCATATATATTCTCTCATCTATTAGTTCACCTTTTACTGCATACTAGACCCTGGTACAGGAAACATATAGAAAATCTAAAAAATCCATATCTGTTACAGAAAGTTACATAATAGTGAAACTGGACAGAAAGACACACCACATATAAAAGACCTGTCCCAAAGCATTTTGCAGCCTATGCTAGAAAGCAACATTTTTAAAGAACTGTTTGTTTCCTTTTCTCAATTCTAAGTAGAAATATATCTGCTGCCTGAGTTTTAGTTGTGAGAAACACAAGGATTTTTTTTATATCCGCAGCAAACTCAACTGTTTTTGGCTTCTTCTATGCTAAGCAATTTATTATGGCAGTAAGCTTCCATGAACTACTAGAGTATTATGCTCAGTTGCCAAGACTACTTATACCTCAAGAGCGTAGAACGAGAATGGAATGGAATGGTAAAAGGTGAGACTATATGGCTATGAAGCACAATAAGCTCTGTCCTGGAGTATCAAAGCAATTACATCTGGCAATACATAAAACGGTAAAAATGGTTCAGCATGGCAGTGCATGCTAAAACAGTTGGGAATTATTTATACAATTATTTACACAATATATTTTGCCAGTTGAATACAGTTCCAGAGATGTAATTAGAGCCTTGCAAATTTATAAAGTCTCCTAAAGCAGACTTTTATTGAAAAATGAAGACCAGAATGGCTTAATAGCAAACGCTTGTTTAAAGCATATGCTTAAAAAGGCAGGTAAACAAAGAAATCTAATGGTTCTAAGAGAATTGGGTTTCACATTTCATCTATTGCTACCAAGAAGAAAAGCTATGACATATCTGCAGTGCCCAGTCTGAAAGATACACCCTTTGTTACTGGTCATTATGTGGCAAGCATTACTATCAGCCTCCAGAGAGACTCAATAGGTTATTTCTGGTGGAAATGTGCAACTAACTTTGGAAGTTCATAACCTGACCCGCACTCCTCCCCCGTCACTGTATGCAATTTACATGCCATTTTCTTTTTTTTCATGCACATCTTGAAGGTATGTGGGTATGCACTATAAAAACTTCCAATGCCAGTAGATATAGGGATACTGTCTCTGGAGGTCATGGGCTACAGCAAAATGGTGAAACACATGGTTTGTATGTATGCAAAAACTCCCAGACTCAATGAGGTCAATATTGTCAAGAGCTTAACAATATGGTCAAACTCTTTCCCAATTAATGCTGTCTAATACTTAGTAATGTCAGTATTGACCAGGGATGATCATCATACAGTCTGCATACATTTCCAGTGTTGTGGCTTCAGCATCATGCTATTGAAATTTGACAGCAATTTAAGAAACTTTTTTAATGTGAGATGAAAGTTTTTGGAAGACTTAATATAACCTGTTTTCTGCAAAAGCAGCTAAATATTTTAAAATATATGATAATCCACCTTAGGGAAAATTAATTTTGGAGGCAGCCGACTTCTTTGGTCATGGTACCATATCACTGTCCACACCCTTTTGAGACTCTTTTCTAAAGAATGAATTCAAAAAAGGTGGTCCGTGGAGAAAAAAAAAGTGTTTCAAGTTTTGTGCAGACAATGTATTAGTAGATGCATCAATTGCTTGCTTCCTATATTCCTATACATGATGTGCTGGATGTCCAAGTGCCCAAATATGAAAAGCAAAAAAGAGATATTACCCCACACAGTGCACAGCCTTTGAAGCAGGTCCTATAACTGATTGGAATTAATTAGAATGAAATCAGGAGCCAGCAACCCTTTCATACCCAGGCCTAAATACTAAAGATCTATAACTAGATACTAAATATCTATAACAAAGCTCTGAGAGTTAGGCAACAGATGTTGCCGAAATTCTGGTAGATATTAATTTATAGTAATAAATAACTTGTAATAAGTTATACAAATGGTCACAAAAGGACTTTCAAGCACAGAGTATTCCAGGCCAGGCTATCACAGATATTGCTGCAGACACTGAATGAACCTAGGCAAAGGGTTTTATCCCAGAAGCTCCTGGTCCACACAAGCACAGCTGATATTGCTAGACTGGATTGTGGTTTTGATCCTAGTTCTGAGCCAATGCTCTCTGGGATTTAGATTTAGTGACTGCAGTCTAGGTTTGGGGTCTGTACCCCAGGGGGCAGTAGAAGGCAATTCTGTCAAGACCTTGGAGATAAGCTCTAACTTCTCAAGACTGCTTTTTATCCTTATTCAGAAGAGGAGCCATCTGAGTAAGCCAGGACAGCAACATCTTTTCACATATCCTTTTTAACGGATATGACCATGGTGACTCTGAGATCTCTCAGATGCAAAGTCAGCAGAATTTCTTTCCTTCTGTAAATATAATGATCAATTTCTACGAGCAGCTGTTAAAGTGCACTGGTGCCTAGCAGATGCAGTTGGAAATTTACAACCAGAGTCTTCCACTGGAATATGCATGTTTTATAGGAAGTTATAGTGTCCTCAGGTATGGCAGACCTCTGCCTGAAATTCTAGCCTTCTCAGGATTGCAGCATTTTTTTTAAAAAAAGGTAACCTTCATAGTACAGGTGGCAAATATGTAAAAATAACCTTGTTAGCATGCCATGAAGAGGGTTAATATGCTCTGAAATCACAGTTAACAAATCTGATTACTGTACACTTCTTATACAAAAGAATAGTCTGGGTAAGGTTAAAATGACCTGAGACTTTCTTTCCTTCTCCCTACCATCAAACAAACATAAATCCAATGACTTCTAGCTTTGTTGATCTACCAAGTCAGCTTTAAAGAGTTTCAGTGCCTAATTATTCTTTTACACCCTTCTTTATTATTGCAGTGAGTGATTATGTGTACATACAGTATTATTCAAAACAACACAACTGCCAGGAACCTTGAGGCTACGTGAGATAGTAAGACTGTGCTGCAAACCTATTCAGACTTACCCCGTCTGGCTAATAAGTTCAGTGGAATTCACGTGTACATAGACATATAGACAATAGTGCTGTAATCTACTGAGACATCATTAGAAATAATGTATCTGCTATTGTGATGGAATGGAATTATGGAGGCCAGACTCAGGGAGGAAAACATGTTCTTTCATCTCCCGAGGAGCAGGGGAGAGATAAGAGGATGAGGCTGGCACCTCCCTGAGGAATTCACTATGTTGTGACTGGTGTTACTTGGGAGCTGGGTTTCAGTCTGGGAAGATTGATGTCAGGCCTAGCCCAAGGAACTCCAGGAGACCATGTAAATTCAGTCCAGCAATGTTTATTAGCTATAACCTCCAGCAAGAATCTTCCCAGACTGAAACCCAGCTCCCAAATAATGCCAGTCGCAACATAGTGAATTCCTCAGGGAGGTGCCAGCCTCATCCTCTTATCTCTTCCCTACTCCTCGGGAGATGAAAGAACATATTTTCCTCCCTGAGTCTGGCCTCCGTAATTCCATTCCATCACAGCTATGAAGCCAGTCACATCCTTCTGTCATAGCTCAGCATGTTAATGTGAACTTGAGAGTAAACAGGGTTTCCAATCTCTGGAGTAGCTAAACATGCTTTCAGTTAAAATGAAGCATCCATCAGCTCCATATCAGGGTCTGGGAAACTGGAAAGACCCATAATAAGTGCGCTGAATATGTGGACCATGGAGATAAAGCAGAGTAAGAAAGGAAGGTGAGCAATCCGAGGAACCAATACTGACCATTTCCAGTACTAACTCGTTTGTAGACAACCTGATTCTGGGTCAGGGTTTTATGCGTAGCAGGGCAGCTCCCTTGTTGTGATCTACTGAAAGTCAGCCCTCACACACGGGGAACCCAGTGCTAAATTGAATACTGATCATTTGTAGCAGCTTGGAGACCACCCAAAAGACAAAGCACTTAAAATTCAGGGTAGAACTATATATTGCAAGAAAAAAATGTGTAATGGGAAAAGTGTGAAGGGTGCTTATCTCTTTCCCCACTGATCAATTCACCACATATATTGATAGAGCTGGAAGAAGCCATTTAGGCTACTATATCAAGAAAAACTGCTAATCAGAGCAGGAATCAAAATTCAAGCATTCCTGGAGAAGGTCTATGCAACTTCTGTTTAAACACATCCAGCAGGTGGAATCTCATGGTCTCCCTAGGTAATTTATTTGATAGTTGTTTGTATTTACCATTAGGAAGTTTTTTCCTAACATTGCACCAAAATCTGCATTCCTATATTATATTTATTTTCTATACCAAAAGACTCCCTGTTCTGCTTGGTGGGACAATAAGGAATAGATCATAGCCATCCAAATACTTGAATGTTCTTCTCCTGCATGAGAACATGTGAGAGATTTCATAAAATGGCTGCCATGGAGGATAGTGCTTTCCTACTCCCAAAATGGCTGCCCTAGTGAGAATGTCAGTCAGAAAATATTCATCTACCAGAAGCAAACTGAAAAAGGTTGCTCCCAACTATTCCATGTATACCTTCCACCACCCAGCTTACTTTTGACTTTTTTTTTCTGGCAGGAAGGCACACTTAAAGCACTGGGCTACAACTGCTGACGTTTTTCTAAAAATGTGTATGTTATATATGGGGCCTAGGAACGTTCTTGTAGGTAAACATGTTAGAGGTTCACCCTTTGGTCTACACAGTGACAATTTCCAATTTAACATCTTTTAAAATTAGAAGAATCAGAAAAAACTGAAGTCAGATGGGGCAAGAAATATCTGCAGATACATTGATGCCAATGAATGCCATGTTGTCTACCATAGGGCTCTGCTATGGGGAATTACTGAGTTGTCAGGAAAGGAAAAGACTAGATGGAATAGAATTGATAAAGAGATTGCTAAATAACTACCTGTCTGCAAAGACAGCTAGTTCTGAACACTTTCCCCATAATGTTACTCCATTCACAGGGCTGGTTCAGAATTAAATATGTAATTGTGGAGACTAAGGCACACTGATGATCATATTTCCTCTGTTCTGTTATTGTTCAGCTGTTTCTCTCTTCTTGAAGCTCAACATTTCCTGAATCCCATTTTAACTGTGAGAATTTCAAAGATTTAATTTTAGAACTGCAATCAGTTTGCCAGAGATTTCAGCTTCCTAGATTATCATCATGTCCACATTTGCATAATGATAAAACACTTGAAAAATAATGTGAATGCATGCAAGATTGGGATTTTTTCTTCCCGTAGTGTTTGCATTTTTTAAAAATAGCACTCATGTGCACATCAGTTAAGGAAGGGAGTAAATGAAGTAAAAGCTGCAACTCTGTGAATGTAGACTTCTATCCAAAATTAACACAAATAAGCACTAAGGACCAAATAATATAGAATTCCTAATTTATCTGTTCTATTCAACAAAGAAGCTCCAACACCTGGTAAGAATTCAGATTAAGTTATTTTCAAAAACAATCCTATTAAAAATAATAACGACAAACATTCAAGATTTTATCAGTCAGTAACATACAAGGCCCTGCTATTATCTTCTTTCTGTTTATGTCTTTACTGTAAAAACAGGGGGAAAGTTCCAGAACAAAAACACTATACCATACCATTAAAATGATTCAGGCTCCACTTCTTCCCATGCCCTTAAGAGAAGTCTAGCATGATCAGGCTTGATAAGTACCAGCTGAGTTATGCTATTAACTCAAGGCACCTGGATGCTCTGCAGCCAGGTGAATTTTAATAAACATCAGGTGAGTAAAGGTGGGGTAGCTTCAGCTTTTACTAAGAAGCTGTGCTTCAGAGTAGCTCATAATGAGAAGGAACACCTAGCACTTGCAAACCTGTGCGACTGGTTAGCATTGTACCCTAATTGACAGATACTCTAATGTACTAACTCTTTCCTGCCTGGACCTTGATCTTCATTCATTTGTCTTTGCTCTCTGTAGTTTTGACTAAGAATCACAGACCTTGGGCTTCTGAATTCTGGACTGGCTAACTGACCATTTTCTGGCAGTGCATTACACTTTTTGGAAATGAATTTTGCAATCTGTAATCCCAACCCAGGACAGAATAGTTGCTACACTAGCAGCAGTTCTGTCAAAGTTGTGATCTGCCTGATTGGCAGCGTTGTCTTCTTTCATCTGAGTTAACTATGAACCTTTTGGTGAAAAGTCTCCATTTTGGAGACTTCTTTCCTCCTGCTTGTTCGCTTGGTCCAGTGAACAAGCATATGGAGAATAATAATGTTTGAAAAACAAATGAAATTGTGGGGGAGGCAATTATAAACAAGCTGATTATGAATGCCATTGCTTAAAATTGTTTATGGGGATGTATTTACATAAACCAATAAATTAGGACCAAATAAATGTATCTGAAAGAAGCAAAACAACTGCCTTTCAGTGATTAGCTGTAAAAGCAATTTGCATATGGAACATAATACCTGATTCCTTCACTCACTGGTAGCAGAACAATTGCTACAGAGTTTAGGAACTAAAGGAAAGTCTCTTCAGTAGCCTCTGTGCATCTGAGTGTACTTGAGAGCAATTTCAAAGTTTTAATCAGTGAAACGGAAAACCGTGCCTCTTTCATTTTATTGCCGGTTTAATTATTGTCCAATGACAATTTAGATTTGACTTGTGCACAGTCTAGAGCAGTGTTGATTGGGAAACTCTGGGAGTTGTAGTCCACACACCTTAAAGGCTCTGAGATTGAGAAATACTGCTCTAGAGGGTTACAGTCCATATAAACTAGTATAATAAAATGTTTTGAAATAGTCTTTGTATTTATTAAAACTTTAATATATACTTTGTGTATATTAAAATATGTAATGTATATATTAATACATGGAACAAATTGTTCACACATGCCAGTAAATGAGGCAGGGCTAGTCTACTGCCACACATACAATGAAAAGTTACATTCTGAGACGTTTTGGAGGTTTTGGTTTGAGAAGCAAAATAACTAGCAGAGGCTTGACATACTCATTTTACCCCTTCAACCACACCCCAAACACATAATTAACCAAGTTTTCTGGTATGGCTAGGAGTTTAAAACGGAAAATGCTAATCTGTGTAAGACTTACAGCACACCTTTTATTGTTTCCATTAACCTCCTACCCCAAATAATGCAAAAATTTGTCCAGTCCTGCTCACTTCAACAGCATAAGCCTCTGGAGGGCATTTTGTTTTAAAATTCAGCCCTTACTTATAAGAAAATTGTACAACCTGGATGTAGAACTTTATGCATATAATTAGCTGCTTAAATTAGTACTAATAGTATTTTGCTAAGGCATAAATCATAACATAAAGCACAGAATAAAATGTTTTAATATTCATTATAGTAATTTATGTTATCACTATACACCTCCTTTCTCCCTGTCTTTATTTTACATGCGTCTTTAGGTCTATTAGATTAGGGTTAAAAACCCTAACCCCATGATCACTAGAGGGCAACAGAACATTAAAGAGTTTTCTGTATCTTTTCCTGTAGCCATCCGGTAGTCATCTGGAGCTCATATCTGGTAGTCCTACTGACACCTACTGCCTACTTTTAGGCCATCGGCTTCTAAAAATCTTTACAACCTTAAAGCCTTGATTTTAAGTGGATTGCCCAATTCTGTCTTCACCTTGAAATATCCGAGCTTCCCCATAAATTATGCATCCTATTCAACAGCTTATTAAGGGCCGTCTTCAACTATTCTGTAACTGATTGCAGGACAAGACGTGGGTTTACTTCAGTCTCCAGTTGCATGAACCCAAATGGTCAAAGCTTTTAGGTCTCAACCTTTGGAAGTGGCCTAAAGTCTGCAGATTCCTACAGCTGCAGAACTTTTTCAAGCCAAGGAGCAGGAAAGAAGTGGGCATGGTGCTGCATTTATTTGCAAATTGATAAATTGGCGCTACAACTTCTGCTTCTGTTTTTCTGGGCATGGATGAAGCTATGAAAATGCAGCTTCCACAGTTACACTGAACATTTCAATAAAAGACAATGTTTGGAAAGAGTGAAAAGACAATTAAAGGGCCTTACTTTAAGTGTGGCTTCAGGTATGTTCCTAGTATCCAAACTAGAGTTAAAATGTATTGCTGGTTCAACCTTCTCCTATGCAAATTTTGATGGTACAGGAATTAAGCAACTGGTTAAACAGTTGATGTTAGCATTTGATATTTTTTCCCCAGTTGTAAATAGCATTTGACAGTATCTGACAACTGTCCTGGAGCAGCAGTTAAGATGTGATCATATCTGAAGTACAGCTGTTACTATTTGACAATATTTGGCAGGTGACACATCATAGTTGTCAGCATTTGATGGTATCTGACAGCTGCCATGCAGCAGCACTGTGTATTTGACAGCTTACTTGAAATAGAACATAGGAAACAGACTTAGGGAAGGAATAGGTCAAAGAAGATTGGGATCTACTAGATCTCTGGTGACTTATAATAGATTGACAAGGATTTCTGTCACCGTCCAGTGATTTAACAACAATGACAAAATGATTTCCCCAGGTTAAGTCTAATTGCAGAAATAAATAACTTGACATCACCAGGAATAGATTTTTGCTTGGAAATGCTATGAACTCAGACATTTTTAATTTAAAACATGTTTTTTGAACCAGGCTCCGAATGGCAGAGCTAAGGTTTAAGTAAGAAAAAGAAAAGAAACAAGAAACAAGCCCAATATGTATTTCTGATTGATTGATTACATACCATCAAGTTGTCATTGACTCTTAGCAACCACATAGCTAGATTTTCTCCATGATGATCTGTCCCTAACTTGGTCCTTCAGCAACTCCATGGTGCACTCATGGCTACTGTAACTGGGTCTATCTACCTTGCTGCTGGTCATCCTCTTCTTCTCTTTCCTTCCACCTTTCCCGCCATTAAAGCCTTCGCCAGAGAGCCAGGTCTTTGCATAATGTGTCCAAAGTAGGATAATTTGAGCCTGGTCATTTGTGCCTCCAGTGAGAACTCCAGTGAGGGTTGATTTGTTTGATGATCTATTTATTTGTTTTCTTGGCTGTCCACAATATTCTCAGGAGTCTTCTCCAACACCAAAGTTCAAAAGCATCAATACTCTTCCTATCTTGTTTCTTCAAAGTCTAACTTTCACTTCCATAGTATCACACAGAATACCATGGCGTGCACAATTCTGATTTTTCTACGTGTAGACACATCACAGCATCTAAATAACTTTTCCAAGGCCTTCGTTGTTGCTGTACCAAGTGCTAGCCTGCAGCGTATTTTTCGACTGTTTCTTTACTGTTGACGGTTGATCCTAAAAGGCAGAAGTTATCCACCACTTTGATATCTTCATTGTCAGTTCTAAGGCTGGTAGTTCTGCCTGTTGTCGTTAGTTTGGTCTTCTTTATATTTAATTTTAGTCCCATTTTTTCCACTTTTCTCTTTGACTTTTATTACTAAGGCTTGCAGATCCTTTACATTTTTGGCTACCAGGGTAGTATCATCTAGCGCAGGTTATTGAAGTTTCTTCCTCCAATTTTAAAACCACACTCATCTTCTAATCTAGCTTCCATTAATATATATTCAGCATATAGGCTTATAAATAATTGGAGAGTATACAGCCTTGTCTCATTCCTTTGCCAACCTGGATCCAGTCTGTTTCACCATGTTCTGTCTGTAATGTGGCTTCCTGGCCTTTATATAAGTTTCTCATGAGGACAATGAAATGTTCTGGGACTCCCATTTTTCTGAGGATTTTCCACAGCTTGATATGATCAACACAATCAAAGGCCTTTCTGTAATCAATGAAGCACATACTGACTTCTTTTTGGTATTCTTTGTCTTTCTCAACTATCCAGTGCATCAGCAATAATGCCTCGTGTTCCTCAGCCTTTTCTAAAGCCAGCTTGAACATCTGTCATCTCCTTTTCCTTGTAGGGCTCTAAACTCTGTTGGATTATCTTAAGTATGATTTTGCTAGCATGGGAAATAAAGGCTATTGTATGACAGTTTGCATACTCTGCTAAGTCTGACTTTGCAGGTTCGGATTTTATTTTTAGACATCAAGCAATTTGACTAGTAAGACTTCGTTTCAAATGTCTATATACCCTGGAAGCTCATTGGATGTCTTGGGGTCAGTCCCGTCTTATTCTTCAGGATTGTTAGAGGATGACTTGAGCAATGGGGATGAAAACCCAACTTCTCCAGCTAACAACTGACCATTCAGGATTCAGCTCTTGAGTAGAGGGTTGCAAACTATGAAGTTTAGGATGAAGCCTGAAGTCACAGTTTTCTCTTCGCCCTACTTGAATTAATTACCATAGGAAGAATTCAGCAATGTCTCATTTTATTAATGTCATAATCCAAGTTTTACGCACACTAAAGGTCTGGTAAGGTTTTCTTTTATCTTTTGATATATTTTAATAGTGACAATTGCTTCTGAGAGTTCTCTCCAACTTAGAAGCAGTTTGCCATGTAATATAGAGATGTCCGGTTATTGGAAAGCAAGTTCCAAGTCCTTTCTTTGTGTGTGATACTAGCTGCATTCTTCGTGAAATCCCAATCTTTCAGTTTTTAATCAATTTACATATATAGAATTTGGTACAGCCAGCATAGATTTTCATCAATGACTCAAATGTTTGGGGAAAACTGGAACATTTGGAGCAGCTCTACCAGAGGGATGCTGATATAAAATTAGTGAGTAACTCTTTAATATTTTTAGTGTCAAGATATGCAGTCAAATCTTGTTCACTTTCACATGTAGTATATATCCACGCAATTAGAAATGACTCTAAAAATAGTTGACTTAGAAATGTAAATTCTAAAGATCTTGATAGTAGGCTCCCTGAGGTAGGAAAATAGAAACTTGTGCTCATTGTCTTGTTATACATTGCTTGCTCCTAAAAAAGTGTTGCCTCTCAAAAGCAAACATAGGTAGTTTGGGCAACAAAAATGTAGTGTGGGCTATACTCACCATTTTATGGTGCAGGAACATCCTTAATTCTATACTAAGGACTAAGTATAGGGTGGGGTTTTTTTCCCCATAATCCTTTTTGCTCTGATTTTTTGCGGGGAGGGGGATACAAGCCTTGGAATTCTTCCAACCTGCTGGTAACTCCCTGTTACACAGTTGTGCTATATAAGGATTGACATTTACCTCTATAAATCAGAAAAAGAAGGCACAGACTGTGATTTAACAGGTCTGTGGCCTGGAATGGGGGCAGCTAAACTATATGCTTCATGATATACTTCTAAAGTTTCTATTAGCATTTTCTTATAATTATGCCAGTTAACCACTCTGAATATACCAACTTGTAATTATAGAATATTAAGCTTCATTATCAAGAATCAGAATGTTTGCTATAATGTGGTGTCATGAAAATGTGCCTATTGTCCAAGCAACCATAATATCTTCTACACTTTCAGCATACCTTGCCTTATCCTGGTTATCTGCAATATTGCACTGAAGAAGTTTGACTTTAAAACTCATAAAGCTTATCAACTTATTTTGCTCTGTGTTAAAAAATCATTTGTTGTTTAGAATGTTAACTCCTTTAAATGGTTAGAAAATTATTAGGATTTCAAGCCTGTCAATTCCAAGCAGTCTGATAAGTCTCTGGGATTTGAAAATAAGGACTGGATGCATGGATAATAAAGGAGGGGCATTTTACTATTTGCCAGTGAGGACAGTCCTCCTTACCTGGGGCAGGCCCATGTGCTGGAATACATTTCTGGTTAAAGGTTTATTGGCCATTTCTTTACAAGAAATGTAGAACTAAGAGAACTTGGAAAGAGGGTGAGACAAGAAAGGGGCAGTGGACAGTTGTACCGAATAAAAAAGGAAGAAAAAGAAGCAAACAAACATGAAATAAGAAAAGTATGCAGAGTTTAGCTTCTAGACTTTTTTTCCAAGCCTTTACCAGCAGTGGCCATAGGAAACATCTGCATTTACTTCTGTGGTATGTGAATGTGTGGGTGGATGTGTACTTTCTCCCCAGGGAAAAATCAGGGGGCTTCATACATGTCACTTGTGTATGTGTGTTCTTTCTGTGTATGTGCTTCTGCTCTGCTCTCATGTCACCTCTGTATTTGTACCTGTGCCCTGGAAAGTATGGGATGTCTGCATGTCTTGGCTCTGGGTCATGTGACTGGGAAGAGAGCGGGAGCTTAGAATGGAAGAATCAACAGCAGTCCAATCCATGGCAGATTTCTGAACTTTCTTTGGCCAGCTTCTCCTGCCACAGCAAATCTGGCTCCTGCTGTTTTGTTTTCAGAAAGTTCTCCTGCTGACAGATGGACAGACAGGGTCCTGGGCCCCTTTACATCATTTCTTTCCAACATTCTTTTGGGTTGAAAAGAATAAAAAGAGACTATAGTAATCCCTTCTGTAATTATAGTAATTCATTTTGTAATTAAGCATGGCATTAAGGAGAAGCAATTTATATCCAGTAATATTTGTTCTTACTGTGTTATAGTTAAATATAGTTCTACTCGTTCATGATTATCTTGTCCCCTGAGTAAATGGGATGTAGACAATATTGCACCACAGTAGTTACTGTACTACTAGGAAGAGAACAAATAAGAGAGGTGACAATATTTATTTTATTTATTTATTTATTTAATAGACTTATCCCCACCCATCTCCCCGCAATGGGGGACTCTGGGTGGTTTACATCAAATTAAAACAATAAATACATAAGTAACATTTATAAAAAGAAAAACACATTTACACAAATAGAAGGAAGAGAAAAAATCCAAGAGGCTGATGGAAGCCACATCAGGCCTCTAGGGGGCCAGCCAACCCCATTTCTGACAACCTCCCTCCCCGTCCCAGGCCAGATGGCAGAGCCAGGTCTTCAAATCCCTCCGAAAGGCCGGGAGTGAGGGGGCCTGTCTCACCTCCGGGGGCAAGATGTTCCAAAGGGCGGGGGCTACCGCAGAGAAGGCCGCCTTCTGGACCCCGCTAATCAGAGTTCTTTTGCCGAGGGGGTCCAGAGCATGCCCTCTCTGTGAGATTGGGTGGGACGGGTTGAAATCGTGGGGGCGAGGCGGTCCCTCAGGTAATATTGATCAGGTAAGATCAAACCTCAGTATAAGAATATAGATCATTTTTGGGTGGTAGAATAAAGTTTCTAAAGGATAGTTTGGTATATTCAAAACAAACATGAAATTATGCTATATCTGACCAAATGCACACAACCCTTCAGACTTACAAAAAGCCTAAAACCTTAATTAAAAAAAAAACAAAACCAAATTAAATTACAATATTGGAACAAGAAGAACAACAGGCAGCAGTTTAAATGGTTCCATCATTTACATATTTAAAGTAACATACAAAACATATTAAAAGGTTTGGAAGAACATTTTTGCCTTGTGTGGGAAAGATTTTAATGCAGGTATTAATTGTCTGCTAGGAATGACTTGAGGACAGTCACCTGCCACACTTCTGTGTGGAAAGGTACTCAGGCAAGGCCTCTGGGCTGATTTTAGGGGTTGGGTAGGAACATATAGAAGGAAACATTCACAGTGTTAAGCCATGAAAGGCTATAGGTTAATTACAGCGTATAGGGTAAGACCAGCTTTATGATGATACTTGAAAAGGTTATACCTACTCTGCTGTAGTATAATGGCAATACATTTAATGGAGTATGTAATGGAATAGCTAAGTTTTCCCTCTGATTCCAGTGTGGTATGGCTTAATACGATCTGATGTTGCTTTATCTCTCTGAGGTGTCCTAGAAGATATAGAAATCGTAAAAAGTTGTTTTGCTTTGCTACCATGTTTGCATCAGCTGCTCCAGATAAAAAGCAAGCAACTTCTTTTTCCATGGGACATGAAAGAATCTTAAATAAGTAATCCAGGAACTCACAGATAAGAAGAAATATTGTGCCTCCCATCTGATCCAGTGATTTAGAATGCACTCTAAGATTTGTCGGTAATCTCTTGATGCAGGGTATACAGACCACTTTAGAAATTACTCTTTTATACTAAACCTGGTAGTTTCTGGCACACAGCTGGTAAGCAAGTTGCTTACAAGGACTATTAAAGAGTGGCACATAGTAACGCCACTCAAAATGTAATAACTCAGATGTTTCACAGGGTTTTTGTGGCTCTCAGTTCAGTAACTCTACATGTTCAGGATTGTAGAATTTTCTAGATCTGGCCTTTATGTTTTGGAGTTTTCCCTAAGTTATTTGGTGCAACAAATTGGCTTCAGTCTACTAAAAACAGCTTTTCCTTCAAACCTGTGGAGATCTATGGCTAGCGGTTCTCCAGTACACTTTAACTTTTCCATAGCCTTAATCCATTTTCTTCATATGAGTCCATAAAAATCAAACTAAGCCATTATTTGTTTTGGTCATATTTAGAACAAGCCATAATGGCTTGGCTGATGTATAAACTGTAGTTAGCAGGCCACAATGATCGAGTTGTCTAAGTGATGGATTTAGAAATGTTGTTTTTCATAAAGCAGGCTGCTCAATGTTTTGCAAATAGCATTGTCCCTGATATATGTGTCCAGAAAAATGTATTTGTCTTATCTGGCCCAATATTGCTTGTTATGATTGGCAGCAGTTTTCTGGACTTTCAGGAACTCTGTGGGAACTGAACCTGAGACTTTCTGCATTCAGATCTATGGGCTGTGGGCTCTTTATTTTAAACAGCATCCTTTCTTCACCTGATTTTTAAGATACTATTTATTCCTGCCTATTTCATCCCACAATTGTTGTGCAAAGAGATTTGAAATATGCTTTCAAAATATGCAGTTCACATTGTGCTCAGCAGTATTTTTCACACAGTGCCTGTTGCATAGAAAGTAGAGCATGCTGATATTTTTGATATGGAAAAGCCTATATAGTCGACAGAACTTCACATTGTAAGAGAATGAATCATTTCAGCTGCATGCACTCCTTGCTAAATGTTTTCCTTTTTTCTCCCTTTTGAGACAAAGGTAATAATTAACAAGTGTTTGATGGAGGTGAAGGAACAGAAGAGAAAATGGGAGCTATTTTTTCCCTTCATACACAGACATTGTGCTGAGCCTGAAGCTAAAGGATAAGGATTCCATAATTGTAGCTCTCTAAGGAGATGTGCCAAGAATTGTAAACCTTTGGCAGCCGTCTTTTCAGAGAATAGAAGTTTTGGAATAAAAGAAGAATTCAAAATCTTTTAAACTGTCACAAGTGAAGAAGGGAAGAAAATTTAAGCCAAATAATTCCTTTTGGTTCTTTACATTTATGAAACATTAACGAGTCTAAGGATGGGCCAGGATGGTGCTGTGGACTGAATGATGTGCTTAGATGTAGAAAATCTATTTTTATATCCCTGCTCAGTTATAAAACACAAGGTGTAGCCTTAAGCCTAGTTTATAGAAATACAAGATGGACATCCATAGGTGCACAGCACAACTGGCCCATGAAATCTTTACCTAGTCTGCATATCTTGTGAGATTAATGCTATGTCAGAATTTGCTCTACTATTTCTCAAATATTTTCTCCACCATGTGAAAGAGGCTTCTTTTTTACTATATTCTCAGGATGCTTGAGAATTTCTCTAGAATTCCTGTCTGATGTTTTTGAGTTAATAGATTATTAGTAGTGGTAGAAGGCATTACTGCTGTTACTGTTACTTTCTGTTACATATTTTCCCATCTCTCTGAAGCCTCCTTGGCTATCCACACTTTCTGATCTGAACAAAATCAGGTGAAAGAGTTTTCACATAATGTCTTTCCTTGCAATGTAACTGAGGTGTTTGAAGCCATGGAGACTACAGACTACTGGAGCGATGGTTGTATAACAGAAAAAGTAATATACACAATACCTCTTGGACACCTTATAACTAAATAAATGTAGAAACACCACAATCTATCCATGAACATTCTTTAAAAAAAAATACCCTGCAATGTTTAAAAAAATTCAAAAGCAAATGCTCTTTCATCATACTGAATGGGAAAATGCAGAAGAAAATTTCATCACAGCACCATTTGATGTGTGTGTGTGTATACACACACACACAGAGGAGCACATAGACAATGGCAAATCCACAAAGAAAGTTACCGAATAATGCAGGCTGTTTGCCTTGTTAGACCTCTAACAGCAAGGCGCAAGCTGTATGCTGGAGGTTAAAGTGGTTAGCAATTAACTTATTAAGGTCAGAGCAGTGAGCTTGTTAGTCTGTGGCTCACACTTGGCAAGCAAGTGGTTGTGCCACTCCAGAAAGCAAATAGGAAGAGCTGGCTTGTCTATGCAGCCTCTCTTTCTACAGTGAATTGAAAATGTTGGTCAGCCACAGGACACATGTGCAAAACGTGTTTCTGTTTTTATGCTAAAGGCTGTAAAAAGTAATTTATTTTAACCACATGCTAAGAACCTGGAAGAGCTTGGTCACCTAGAACACATTCAAGTTACAGGATCTAATGATCCTTGAGCTTTAAGAATTGTTCCTCTAAGTAAGTACAGTGGAACCTCGGTTCACGAACGCATCTGTTCACGAACAATTCGGGTCACGACCAGCTCTGGCCGCAAAAATTTACCTCCGGTCGCGAACGCCAGATCGGGTGACGAACAGGATACGCGGCCATTTTCCCTCCCGTGACACGTGGTCACGGCTTCCTGTAGGCGAGATCGCGGTGGCAAATAGACATCCTGTGAAGCTTTTTGGCGTGCTTGTTAGCATGGCTCCGAAAAAGGTACAGAGCAAGCTTGGTCAGAATAAGGGTTTGAAGAAAATAACCATTGAATTGAAGAAGGAGATTATAGAAAAGCACAATCGTGGTGTTCGTGTGACTGATCTGGGCTCGGAGTACAAGATGCCGAAGTCGACAATCTTGACTATTTTGAAGAATAAAGATGCCATCAGAGAAGCTGATGTGGCAAAAGGAGTAACGATGTTAACCAAGCAGAGACCACAAGTGCTGGAAGAGGTGAAAAATCTGTTGTTAGTGTGGCTGAATGAGAAACAGCTGGCAGGTGATAGCGTGAGTGAAGCTATCATCTGTGAAAAAGCCAGGAAACTGCACAGTGATTTACTGCGGAAAAACCCCTCTACCAGCGCAGCAAGTGAGGAATTTAAAGCCAACAGAGGCTGGTTTGAGAAATTCCGCAGGAGAAGTGGCATCCACAATGTGGCAAGACATGGAGAGGCTTCCAGTTCTGACAAGGCTGCTGCAGAAGCCTACAAGAAGGAATTTGAGGCATTCAGGAAGGCGGAAGGATATGTCCCTCAGCAAGTGTTCAACTGCGACGAGATGGGCTCTTCTGGAAGAAGATGCCAAACAGAACCTACATCACGCAGGAGGAAAAGGCACTGCCAGGGCACAAGCCCATGAAGGACAGACTGACCCTTTTGCTGTGTGCGAATGCAAGCGGCGACCTGAAGATTAAGCTGCTACTGGTGTACCATTCCCAGACCCCTCGTGCATTCAGGGAACAGAATGTGAACAAGGCCAGACTGCCTGTCATGTGGAGGGCCAATGCGAGAGCGTGGGTCACATGGCAGTTGTTTATGGAGTGGCTGCACGAGGTGTTCGCACCCAGCGTTAAAAAATATCTTTCTGAGAACCAGCTGCCTGAAAGGTGCCTTCTTATTATGGAAAATGCCCCGGCACACCCTCCAGCCTTGGTGGATGATATGGACGCCGAATACGACTTCATAAAGGTCAAGTTCCTCCCCCCAACACGACACCTCTCCTGCAGCCCATGGACCAGCAAGTGATCTGCAACTTTAAGAAGCTCTACACAAAGGCGCTCTTCACCAGGTGTTTCAATGTCACTGAGGAAACATCCTTGACTCTGGCAGAGTTTTGGAAGAAACATTTCAATGTCCTCCACTGCATCAGCCTCATTGACAAAGCCTGGCAAGATGTCACCTGCTGGACCTTAAACTCAGCCTGGAGGAAACTGTGGCCAGAATGTGTTGCTGAACGTGACCGTGAAGGGTCTGATGCAGAGGTAGTGGAGGAGATTGTGTCCATGGGCAAGAGCATGGGTCTGGTTGTCGATGGTGCAGATGTAGAGGAGCTTGTTGAGGACCATGAGGAGGAGCTGACCACGGAAGAACTTGCTGAGCTCCAGAGTGAGCAACAGAAAGCGCTTGGTGAGGACCATTCCACTGAGGAAGAGGAAGACAGGGAGGAGGTGAGCAGTGCCAAGATTAAATCCATTATGAAACAATGGAATGCGTGCCAGGACTTCTTTGAGAAGCACCACCCCAACAGAACTGTAACGAACAGAGCGTTGAACATGATGAACGATAATGTGGTCTCTCATTTCCGGAGGGTTATGCAGCACAGGAAAAAACAACTGACTTTAAACAGGTGTTCCCCCAGAACTGAGCCTGCAGCTAAGAGGCAAAGAAGAGAGGACTCTCCCTCCAAACAATAACTGCCTCCCCACCCCATTCTCCCTCTTCATACTGTGCTGTACGTACTTTTTTCATATTTTTGTGGTTTAAAAATAAACATATGGTTCAGAATGGATTAACCTTATTTACATTGAACCTTATGGGGAAATTTGACTCGGGTCACGACCAGAAATCGGTTGGCGACCAAATTTGGGGTCGGAACAGATTAACCGTATTTACATTGAACCTTATGGGAAAATTTGATTCGGGTCGCGACCATTTCGGGTCACGACCAGAGTCGCGGAATGAATTAAGTTCGTGAACCGAGGTTCCACTGTATAGGAAAGACTTAGCAGCCATGCTTCAAAATATGGAACTGATTTACATAGCACAGTCCCCAAAGGTGATCTTAAGATACATGGGAAAGATAGTTTGTTGACTCTAAACCAGGTTAAAGAGTAATATGGAAAAAAGATGATAAAAACACACATGTCATGTTACATTTAAGATGATTGAATTTTTTTAAATGTTCCATCTCTAGGAAGTGATGTGGATGGATTAGTAACCTATTGAATTTCAGATTGGGGATGCCCTATATCTTGTACAGATGTATCAGGCTTCATTAGGGCATTTCTGTCAATTAGCTCAAAAAGTTGCAAATATTCAATGGCTACTTGGATTAATTTCTCTCTAGCCTAATATTATACTGAAATATCAAACCAAGGTGAGTGCATTGATCCTGTTTTATAACATCATCATACCATACTAGATTGTATAAAATCTTTACAGCTTAGGTGCATCAAATGTAAGAGTCTTCTTCAGTTGGAGCAGGTTATAAACCCTGTAAAATAAAGTACGATTCCTAATATTAAATGGCAATTTCTTTGGTTTCTGATACAGAAGTGAAAATTGCAAACATCATAAGCCAAAGATAGATTATTTATTAACTTTACTAAAACTGCCAGAATTCCTAAGTTATATGGCTATTAGTCTTAACTGATCACAAAGGACACCAAGCAGGAGAAGACTATACTAAATACATTTAAAAAGTAGCATGGGTGATAACCTGGTGTTAGAACAGAGGTTTCCCTACAAGTAGAGCATATCCAGTTATTACAACTCATTTGTCAAGGAGTAGGATAACACTTTCCAGCTGTAGTATGACACCTGTTGCACAATTGCCCATTCCTGGCATCAGGGCTTTTGGATTTAATTTCAACAACTGGAAGCAGAATACAGTTTGGCTGAATGTCGTCCTGGTCCTATTCTTACAAAGTTCACGTGAATGGTTTCACTGCTCATACGCAGATTCTATTTGTTCTCCCTTTGTCAAAGGTAAGAATGCTAACTGAGTAATGGAGCAAATTTTTAGCTGCCTTTCAAGAAATGGCATAAAGGCACCAAAACAAGCCTCCTTTTCAAGAAGGCAAATGAAATTTTGTAAGACTGACTTACTACAGTAATTGTTTCTTTGGCTGTGGCCCACAACTAAACAAAAAGCTATTTTTAAATACAATGGCTCCATTGATAGCAAATTGTGTAGTAAGTAAGGTTCCTTTCCTTAAGGCTGGCAGAAGGACTCGGTTGGTAGCATACATTTTAACAGCTGGCATGCTAATTAGACTTTTTTTTTTTAAATTGAAATGAGCTAAATGCTGGTAGCATGTCTGGACTCCCAAATGACATTTGCAACATTGACTAAGCTTTAGAAAAAGCATGCTGTGATAGATGTAGGTAGGTAGGTAGGTAGGTAGATAGATTCCACAGGAATGGGTCAAAAGTATGGTTTGTGGTAGGTTTATAGATATACTTGCGCTAAAGCTTACTTTGGGGTTGATTGCTTGAAATGATATTTACTATTAGAATTGCAAATAATTATCCAAACTCTTAAAAAATTGTGTGTGTATGTGTATACATACATACATGCTCAGGGCTTGTACATTTTGATCTCTTGGCTTAATAAAGGAAATGCTAGAACACAACCATACTATCATTGAAAGAAAAAATATCTGATTCAGATTCTTGAAAAGAAAGCAGGTACAAGACTGGAGTTTCACATCTGAGAGTTTGCTTGTTGGACTCTTGATTTGTCCATAATGCCAATCGGTTTTTAAAGGGTAGTAATGTTGGATACACTAACAAGGACAGGACCATGCTGTAATAAAAATAGGTGAGTTTTAAAGTTTTGGTTATAATTAATATCCCCCTAAGGTTGCCCTCTGTTGCAGAAGAAGAGGAAATCCATCATCAAATAGGAGACGGGAAAGGACAAATACTTCAGTAAAATTGCATATAGAGTGCAAACTTTGGGTAGGTGATTTCTGTCTTGAAATCTGTATCCATAATCGGTATAAACTGTTCAGGTATTAAATCTTGTTGGGCAATTTCATAGTCCTCATTTCTGTTCTCATGGTTCCTTATTTTTTAAATGAACTTGAATTAGGTTACAATTAGAGGATTCCTTAAATAAAGGACTGTGTAAAATTGTACAAATGTCCATGTTGCAACTAATATCTTTCAACATGGACTAATGGTGCATAACTAATTTTGGTATAAATAAAAATATAAATAACCCTTTGCCTTAAATCTTCCCTTAAGGGAAAAATAGTTTTACACTTTACTATTAAATTTTTACAGTAATTACTTAGCAACCAACTGTTGCTGGAAACTGTAAAAATTTAATCATGGTAATGTAATAATAATAGCAGTGCTGCGGTATTAGTGATGGGGGATTGTATTCCTGCAATTGTTGAGAGATGAACTCTCAACAGCCATGGCCCTTAGAATAACTTCTTGTCTTAATGTGATGACAATTTTCTTCATCAAGGTGACAATTTCCTTTATCAGAGGATGGAGAAAGGGACAAAAGGATAAGTTATCTATGACTTGATATTAAGCAGAAGGGGAGACCTAGTCAAGGAAGTGACAGGAACATTGGGAAAGTGACCAAAGTGGAGTTTTTGATTTTACAAAAAACTGAAGCGTAGTATAGTTAAACTCATAATTTGGATTTTAAAAATCCCCCAGTTGTAATAACCCCAGAGCAATTTTAAGTAGAATTCCATGGCAGGATAATCTAATATGAAAACAAGGTCAAGATGGATGGGGGTTCCTAAAATACACAAAAGAATACGTATAATTGCAAACAATTCCAATGAGGTGGAAAATATGGAGGACGGCAGAAGCCAGGTTAGCTACACAACATCTTATTCTCTAGAGGGCACCTTACCTAATTTTTACCTCTTAACCCTAGTGTGTGTGAGAGAGTTGGGGATCTTTTACCCACTGCTGCCTTTCTGGTGATTAAAAGGTCCAAATACAAAAACTGAAATAATATCTGTAGTGCTGTTCCTGACTATGTAGCATAGAATGATGGTGACTAGTGGATGTGGATCTTGTTTTCTCCACAATCAGTCTTACAGAAGATATTAAAATGCAGACATTTAACATGGAAACAGATTATTGCAGAGTTTTCAAGGTCATGGTAACAGAGCAGCCAACAAATTAATTAGGAAAGTAACCCCCCGCAAGACAATACTTCAAGCAAACCGCAAGATGGTAATGGTCTGCTACAAATGAAGAGGAGATTTTGATACAATGAATACACTAAATTTTCTGCATGCAACATATACTTTTTTCTTGTACTGAAATGATTATTTCGTTATTTGAATCTAGCCAACTTGATTCAATTATTCAGGTGATTCAAATCAAGCTGACTCAATGAATCAATTGTTTGAATAGACTTGATCCATCAAATTAAATCTAAAATTCCAGCATATGACTACTAAACATTATCAGATACATAATACCTTTACCTTCCAGAAAATTAGCTAGAGATAAGGGGTATTTCCTAGCGAGTTCAGTATGGGTCACATGATGAACCAGCTGTTAATTTGTTCTATAAAACTCAGCAGTACTGGTTCAGAACCAGCAATAGTCACACCAAAGCTATATGAGTGACCCACAACATTGGCCCACCCAGGCACCCCAGGCCCACCTTCCCCCTGTGGATGCCCCATTTATACCAACCCCAATCCACTCTTCAGGTTTGGGCCCCTCAATCAATACTGCAAATTAATCTTCCTTACAAAATCAAAAATGAAAAAGAGAGGGCTTCCCCAATTACTTGTATCATTTGTGGAGGAGTACAGAGACAGCCTTGAAGAAGGAATGCAAAAACCATTATATAAACATCAGCTTAGCTCTGGAAGAAGAGGTGAGAAAGAAACTCAAGATAACCCTTCCTTGATTCTCTTTGGTGTAAGAGGAAGCAGAAGGAAACTCAGTCAGGCTTTCAAGATTCTGTTATTACACCTTGCAACAATAAAGCAGAATTCCAATAGTTCTTGCAGTGTCTATTCCCTGACCTTGAAGGGCTGACATTATCAGAATTTATCGTTGCCTACCGTATATACTCATGGATAAGCCCATCCGTGGATAAGCCAACCCTCAACATTTTTGTAGGTGTTAATTTTCACAGTTGGCTTATCCATGGGTAATCCATGGATTATCCATTTTTCATGGTATTTTGGTTAAAATCTGAGGGTCAGCTTATCTGTGGATGGGCTTATCTACACGAATACATGGGATATATGGGTACTTAAAAAAAGTATTATGGTATATATTCATGGATAAGCCCATCTGCAGATAACCTGAACCCAATTTTTGGGGTGTATTTTGGCACCTAAAATTCTTGGCCTATTCATAAGTATATACGGAAATTTAAATAACACCCATGCCAGAAATTTAATATAAGCTTGCTAAGAACTCATTTAAATCTAACCTAGAGATTTTGGAAACTAAATAATAATCATGATGATCATTTATTTTAGTCTGCTATTGTTATACATTTTTTAAAAGTATTCTAAATTCCTCCATCATCCGATGTCTCATCTATAATCTCTCTCCATAGATTGGTGGAGGTTTCTAAAGGAGAAACTTGGCTGTGGTGTATGAGGCCTACATTTTCCTGTTTGGAGAAGGGACGATGGCTCTGATGGAAATATTCCAAGATAGATTTAATTCAATTAAGGAATTCTGGTCTTTGGCCTCAGGCCTCAAAGCGCAGTGAAGCCCAAAGGATTTGAAAGAGCAAGAATTGGAGCCAGCAGGAAAAAAAATGCAACAATGCTCATTAGGCTTGTCTGCAATTGCCAGCAGACATCAACTGATCCTGAAAGCCCTTATTAAAAATGGACTGGCAATTGATGGGATGGCTGACTGGTATTTGGTTTATGGCGAGTTCTGCTCAAACGTTTCTGGCTGTGGAAAAGACAAAGCAGTGGATACTGCTGACTGCCAGCAAAAGGTTTAATTACAATTTATCATGTGCAGAAACTGAACAACTATTTGATTCCTGCAACAACAGCCCCAGACTTGGCACAGGATGAAATAATATCTCCCTTCCGAGTCCTTATATTAAACGGCTGACTTTCTTCTCGCAGGCAGAATAGTTATATCGTGCAAGGCGGACAATAAGGAATAATCAACAGGCTGTAGGGTCTCTTGCAGCCTTTTAAATAAAAATATCACAGGATGATGGTCAATTTCATGCTACAGTTTGAATTCTTGATATATATTGGAGCATTTGTTACTATCTAATATATGCTGATGTGTTCTTAGGATATGCTTTATTCAGATTTAATTCTTACCTAATGGTAAATTTTTATTATTTTTATCATGGATGTTATTTGTTATACATTTGCTTTACTGAATTCCTCCAGTGGATGTTCATCTATTGCATAGTGTGGAAGTTTCAGCTGTACAACCTTCTCAACTGTTGGGAGATACACAAGTTGAAAGAAGGAGGGTATACATTCTGGAGATATACAAGAGGAAGGAAGGAAGGAAGGAAGGAAGGAAGGAAGGAAGGAAGGAAGGAAGGAAGGAAGGAAGGAAGGAAGGAAGGAAGGAAGGAAGGAAGGAAAGTGTCTAGTGAAAGGGACATACATATACTAAAAAATGCCAGGAGAATTGGTAGATGTATAATAGATTATTTGGCAGAAGGTGCACTTTAGAACTGGACACCTAACCCTTAGAAGTTTTCTATAAATTACTGGGTAGAAAAATTGATTGAATCAGTTTTCCATATTTCTGCAGGGGAATGAAACATTCTTAAAAATGCAGGAGAGTTCTTTGCCTGGTTAAAGTAAATATGAAGCTGCAGGGCAACCTAATGAAGTCAGACCATTCACCATCTAACTCAGGATTATCTTCCCCGACTTGGAAAAGCTATCCAGAGCTTCCCATGGGAATCTTTGTCTGCCCTTTTCACAGAACCTAGGGATGGAATTGTGACAAGCAAAACATGTGCTAAGCTACAGAGCTTCATTTGCTTAACTTTACTGAGGATCCTTCTCTAACAGCAAAACTTCTCTCTGATTTAAAGGAAAAAGGAGAGCAAAGGACTTAAAATTGCCCATTCTCAGTTAGCATTTGGAGGTTGGATTGAACAAGCTCACAGTCCTCCCCAACTAGGGGGATGGAAAATGGTGTTTCTCCTTTCATCACAGTCATTCTTAAAATGACCACATAAAAATATAAATCAGTACAGGTAGTCCTTCTTTAGTGACTCAGACAGTGACCATTTGCAGTTACAACAGTGAAGAAAAAGTGACTTTGCGACCAGTGCCCACATCTATCACCTTCCCAGCGTCTTTCTCTCTCTCTCTCTCAGTCATGTGTTTGCCATTACAGTCAGTCAGTATGTGTTGTCCTGTGCTTGACCTGTTTGCTTTCTTTTCCCCCTCTTGTAGAGCAGAGAGATTGCCTTAACAAGTGATCTCTTCCTGAGCTGCTTTCCTCCCCAGGTTAGTGCATCCCTAAAAAGTGCTAACCGCCAATTAACAAGCTCAGCTCTGTGACCTTAATTAGCTGATCAGAAGCCTCTGGTGCCTTGTGCTGCTGCCTGATACTGACAAGACCCTAATCAGTTTCACACGAAAGGCTTTTGTTTGCCTCCTAAGCATCTAGTGGCTCACAGCTGCGATGCACTAGGCAAACAGCCGATCCCAGTGCATTCCTTTTGATGTGTATTCCCCATTGTGTCCTGCTTACTCTCTTGTAATCTCTTCCTCTCCAATGAATGTAAATACAAACATTAATTATCTTCTTGCTAATTATCCCAGCGGTGGGGTGAGTATTCCAAAGGGTAGGAAAATGGGGAAAAAGGGCTAGAAGATTTGCCTGTTACCCAGCTTCCTTGTGAGTCAAGTTCTGGAAAACTTCCCCACCATTTGAGCTCACCCAGCTGTTAGGGTCATATCCTTCTGATGCTATACAGCAAAGGAAAGCTGAAATAAACTCGTAAGCACAGTTGTGGTAATGTGATTTTTCACTTAGTGATCACTTCACTTAACGACTGAGTTGCCAGTCCCAATTGTGGTTGCTAAACAAGGACTACCTGTACGTGCACATTTTATGCAAATCAGCCCCCTTTTTAACCCTTTTTCGGTGATGTTTGACTGTCTACTCTTTACTTTTAGTGAATCTAGATCTGCATTTTCTTCTGGCCCATCATCAATACAGGCCACTCACTGCTTTCTGAGTTCAGGAACAGATGATGCTGTCCTCCTGTTCCTACTTCCAGCCTACTGCAAATGCATCATGTGCCTATGTTTTCCAGTTTCAATTCAAGACTCCTGTTTTCCAACCTGAGCCATCTTAAGCCCGTTATTACATATTCTAATGTAATACTGTATTGTAATTTCTATTGGGACATATGTAAGAAATTATTAATGCTGCTTCTAAACCCATTTCTAGGAAGGACAGAAGCATTTTATTTTCAGTTTTTACAAGTGGATAAGGACCCAAGTGTAACTCTCGTCATTGCAAAGTTTGTTTTTGGAGCTTGTAAAACTTACACATTGTTGATAGCAAAATAGGGCAAGCATGATTGTACATTTTTCACCTCGTATGCCTTATTTTGCATGTTCTATTTTGTAGACTGTATTCTGTAGGTTTTATTGACTAAGTCTTATTTATATTTTAGTCAAAAATATAAATCAGTACAAGTAGTCCTTGTTTAGTGGCTGCCTCAGACAGTGACTATTTGCAGTTACAACAGTGATGAAAAAGTAACTTTGCAACCAGTGCCCACATTTATGACTTTCCCAGCATCTCTCTTTGTCACGTGTTTGCCATTACAATCAGTTAGTATGCATTAGTATGCACTGACCTGTAATAAAAAAGAATTTGAAATTTGAAGCACACTTTAAGGAATCTGTTTCCTCAAAATTCAGTTTTACAGTTTAAAGTTCTGCTCTAAAATGTCCAGCCTGGAAGATATTGACAAGCATCATAATGTTTTCCTGTTGCTGGGCCCTTTTTAATTATAGTTTTACTTGCACAATTTTTAGAGAAAGCCATGACTGGCAAGTGCCACCATAAGAAATGGGAAACATTTCACATCTCTGCATGATGGGGTGAAATGCTTACCTAGCAATGAAAATGCTCGGATTTACTTGCTACTTTTCCTAGAAAATAATAGCTTTGTGGAACTTTGGTGTTGCTATGGCACTGAGAGACAAAGTATAGCCTCACCGCACAAGCTGAGAAGAAATTTGTTGGGCGTGGAATTACCGTATCAGCTGGAAAAAAAAAAGATACAAAGGATACTATCATTTTATCCGATAGATTGCTTACTTTTGTTTACAGTAGGAGTGGGCAGTTTTTTGGAGGCTAGAAGAAGAAGGAGGCTAGAAGGAGAAGGAGATAGTGGCTGAAGGCCACAGTGATGAGTGTCAAAGTAAAATGAAGGGACCAAATCATGCATGTGGACAAAACCAGGACACTCTGGTTTCCCTGGTCTTTAACTATGGTGAACCCATTCAAGAGGAATAGACACAACCCCTCCCCCCCCCAGTCACGTAGCAACAATATGGAAGTAGATCATCCTTATCTTCTTGAGGTAAACATCCTGAGGTCTTGCTTACAGTCCTGGCCACCCGTGCAAGTATTGATCAGGAGCTTAGTTCTTTTGAGATCGGACTAGGTCACTTAGATACACTACAGTTTTCAGTGTTTTCCCAATGGTGGGAAAATGCACGACTGACTTTCAACAATCGCAAAGAGGTTAAGATAAAATATAAATTAAAAAAAAGAATCGAAGCTCTAAGACATTCACCTGTGGTTTACAGGGGTGGGGCGGGGCTGCACAGTGGAGCAGCTCTGGAATTGGACTTTATTTACTTAGTTTGGAGTCACAATGTGGTGTGATCTTACCCATGATTTTTACCCAAATCAAGAAAGGTGATTGCTTTAATTCTAAATATTCACTCATTGAAACCATGAAGCAACATCCATTTGGATAAGCAAAAACATAAAATGCCACTTTCAAGGATAGATGGGTTAGGATGATTAGGATAGGCACACATTTCAACCACAGTGATAAAAACAGAAGAGGACAATTTTCTGAACTTTCAAAAGTCCTTTTAAATGTTGTTGCAATTGCCAAACCAAATAGGCTTCCTTTTCATAAAAGGGTAACCTAGCCTGTGTCAGATCCTAGCTTCCATCTGTGTTTCAATCTGCTTTTGTTGTTCTCAGCTACAGTCAAGTGACTACTTAGTTGTATATTACCCCATTGACATTGGCAAGAGCAGGGCTATGATTTCTTACATGCATTTAAAATAATGTTTTCCCAGAAAAGCCTGCAGTACATCGCACATCCAGCAGGGGGCAATATGTTTTCATTATTCCAAGCCAGAAGCTCAGCAGAAGAAGAGCAAAAAATGTTGATCTTAATTGGAGCAGACACAAGGTTCTTCTATAATCCTCTGGCATCCTTTTCAAATAATAATTCAGAGGTGGGTGGTGGGCTAGTAGCTGCCTCAGTGCTATACTACCTGCTCTTGAATTAAACTGAACCTGTCATTCATTTTTTATGTATCCTGGCTTAATGTAAAGATCCTTCTGATAGTTTTTCCCCTCTGAAGGGCACTCTTAATTATTAATCTATAGGGGATAAGAAGAGAACAATTATGTTCCCCATCTCCCAGAGTTTAATTCAGACTCATAAAAAATAGTCTATATGCTGTAGATTAGGAGAGAGAGGGAGGATGGTCTGGTGTGTGTGTGTGTGGGGGGGGGGGGGGGTGTCACTCAAGCTGATTCAAGGGACTCTGAATCGGATGGCGTTGTGCTATCCTGCCTTTTAACTGACAGCATTTTGCAGTCTGGCAAACAGTTGAGGAAGAGGATGGCAAAAAGGGATTTATCTTGGAGGATTTCAGCACCTCAGGAGTTAATTAAGGGTTAAAGCTGACCATTTTACTGGCCCAAAGAATGAGCTGTATGTTAGGTGTGCAAACATTGGCAGTGTTCCGATAAATATTGCAGATTATTGAAAGCTGCCAGAGGCTGAGATCTCAGCCTCAGTGATAAAATCCAGCTCTCTAGGATAAGTGAAATCTCTCTAGCTCTCTCTCTCTCCCCCCCTTTCAAAAAAACTCAGAATGCATAAAGTATCTTCTCTCCTTTTCTTTCCTGGAGACAAGATATTCGATGGCCAGCCATTCTGTTTTCCTTTTGCTGCCCACTAATGTGTACTTAACAATAGGTGGCATGCAGATCTTTCTAACCCAGAAAAAAGCAGTGGAGAAAACTTTCTTAATAAGAATGTAAAATAGTTTCAACTACGTTTGTGGCTTTTATACTTATTCTTTAAAATATACAAAACTGTGCATTAACCTTTACGAAACAAAAATAATCCAAAGCCGCAACAACAGCAGAAGAAGATCATTACATATATCTGCATAATTTTAGTTCCAGTTTTCCAACTAACCCTATAGATTGAACAGCAGTGAAAAACCCACATATCAAGAACCTTCAGACCATGAACAATACTTCCTTTTCACTAAGCATGGCTTGAGATAAAGTTGAATGTATAGTTTCCTATTTTCAACATTTTTATCAAAATTGTCGCTCTACATAGATGTTTGTAGCAAATCAGTTAATCCATTAACAATAGGAAGCTGGATGTCGGCTGCTTATACCTGCTGATGTGATCAACAGTATACTGGTTTATAAAATAGTCCATAGATTAGAGATCCCAGCTTGCATAAAATAGCATGAGCATGCTTGAGGCATCGTGGCCAAATTCTAGGAAATCTGACTGGCACTACCCTTACCATTAGCAAGAATGCTGCATATGGTGGTGTTGCTGCTAAAGCTGGTAACATAGTCTACACCTTCACTATTTTATTTTATTATTTTATTTTACAAATTATCAGAAAGCCTTGATTGACCAAAGCCATAAAAGGTAGTAGAGGTCAATGTATATTTCTTTATTCCTTGTATTTGTATACTGCCAGAATCTAAAGGCTGTTTGGACCCATCTGGTGAGAACCATAGCATATGAGAGAATAAATGGCAAAAAGGATGAAGGAAATCAAATGCAAATTGATATGCAGTCTCTCTGCAAAATAAAGAGAAAGGGGAAAGAAGCAGTGTATCTGAATAAAAGTGGCCTGATATTGTGGAATGAATACATGCAGGCAGGTAAACATGGAGGCTAACTATGAATGAAAGGAAGTATGAGAAAGTATGAACTGGTGTCATCTAGGTTGCTGTGGATAGATGTGAGAAAAGTAGATTCCATAGGTTGGTGATTTGATAAAAATTTTGATTTAGCAGACTAACCGGGGAAAGGATTGTCCATTATTCCGGACTGCCTGTTAATTATGGAAGTGCATCATTTGCATCAATTTATGTCATTTGCATAAAATCATGATTCAAATGATGTTAATTGATGCAGATGATGTGATTTCTTTTCTTTTCTTTTCTTTTCTTTTCTTTTCTTTTCTTTTCTTGCCATTTTTGCAATTCAATTGCCTGTCAAACACAACAACTTTTGTCTTTCCTACATTAATGTTCAGATCCATGTTTCTTATTGCACCGTACAGTCTATCTGAAATTCAGGGCAAATAATACAATTTCTCAATCAGTTTGAATTTGGAGGGCTTAGTCTGATGAGCATGCTCGGGAAGTTTTGGCAGAATCCTGACTGAAAGGATATGAGACATGACAATGAGCAAAATTTGGGAAATGCAGCATGGCTTTATGTCAGGCAGGATGTATATCAAACAGACTGTTGCTTGTCACTGGGTCACTGAGGAGTATGAATACGATAAGCAAAGTGTATTGTACATTTGTTGATTCACAAAGGGATTATGCTTGAATTATGAAACGTACACAAATATGGGATTGAAGTATGTTTTGCTGACTGCAGTAATGAAGTATGGTGGAGGTAAAATACACATGAGGATGAATACAATGAATAGAATGTTTAGTAAATGATTCTACCTTGAGCAGGAAGTAAGAGAAGGATGCGTTATGTCTTCTTGGTTGTTTAATGCATTTATGGATGAATGTGTAAGGAACATTTGTTATATGAGAGTGTATTGGTTGAGAATGTGAATGAATGTGTACTTTTGTATCCAAATAACTTTGTGTTGATTGAGAAGTTGAATTATTTGCACTGAATTTTAGATAGACTCTATGGTGCAATAAGAAACATGGATCTGAACATTAATGTATCAAAGACTAAAGTAGTTGTGTTCGACAGGAAATTGGATTGCAAAAATGGCAAAAAAGAAAAAGAAACAAAGAACAGTAGATATGTTTATGCACCTTGGTAGAACATATATTAAATATGGGAAATGAATGGAAAAATTTTAAGATGTGCAAATGCTGGTAGAATTTACTGGGCAGGATGTAGTCTGTTAGGAAGACTGAAGATTGAAAGAAACAAAAATGGCTGTGAAAAAGAGCATTCTTCTTCCCATTTTGTTTTGTGGAGGTGAGAATTAAGTATGCAAAGAGAAACATGAAAGGAATTGAATACAGTAGGAGTGGTTACTTAAGAAATACATGTAGCCAAACAAGAAAAGAGAGGGTCCAGAATGAATTGGTGCTGAATGAATGTGGACTAAATACAAAAGTGAATGACCAGAATGAAAAAGACATTTTGGTGGTTTAATCATATAGAAAAAATGAATGAAAATTGCACTGCAAAACAAACATGTGAAAGCAAAGTAAATAGGTTGAAAGGAAGGCAAGACCGAGAAAACTGTGATTGGATGGATCATCACAGCTGATGATGTCCTTGAAAAGAGAGGAGTGTAAGAAACAAAAGGCAATGTACGCAGCAGTGCGTGGATGTGGATGTGTATGGAGAGTTATGGTGAATGGTGTTCATTCTAGATCTAGGTATATGTCTTTTACTTACCTTGTACCTTAATTTCTTTGGCTTATTATTACTTATTTCTCTTCTGTGCTTTGCATAGTGTTGATTACCCTGAAAGAGAATAATGTACTAGGTATGCATTTATGCATGTTGCATTCAGTGTAACTTAATTACACCATAAATTAGTTGGGTTTTAGGCATGGAAACTACTTTGGTCATATTTACCAGGACAAATAAGAAGGAATGTAGCTCTCCTGATTCTCAAGGAAGTCTTCATATCTTCTAACTCTACTGATTATCGGAAAATTTCTATCCAAGTTAGGGGAATTACTTTCAGTTGCTCTAGAAGGCTAATTTCAGGATGTGACACTATTCAATCTCTGCTAGATTCTTTGAATCTATTTGTGCTTCCTGGTGTCCTGTTTGATCTCCCTTGCTATTTGACAACTTCATGAAACTGCTGAGTAGGTCAGCTGGAGAAAAGATGAAATTCTTCATTTTGTGAATGTAGTCTAGTGGCTGTTTCTCTTTTTCACCATACACAGGTGACACAGGTGATGCAGTTGTAATACTAAATTGGTGCTCAGGTTCTGTATAAGTAGATCTTTATGCTAATGCCCAGGATACCTGAAGAACCACTTCTCTTCACATTCCCATAATTCAGGTGTGAGGTCTTATTTGAGGGCCATTATCTGGGTGTCCCCACTTAGTGAGATGGTCCACAGAATGATTTGCCTGTGTGTATTGGATCTGATATTTGCTGCTATTTCAGTCCCAGATGAAGATCTTTGTATTTTCCCAGGCTTCTAAAATCTATTTCAGCTTGAATATTTTCACTCTCTGCTAATTGAGGTCCTATGTTCCATTGCATTATTTATTGTTTTAGATTTTTATTGTTGTTGAATTTTGTTTCTTATTGTGTGCAGTCCTAAGAAACCTGTTACAGAACAGCCTGAATACTGTTAAAAAGCAGTTTGTGTGTTTTTCTTTTTTTAAAAAGCATACTAATTCTGACTAGATAAAGAATAGGCACACTTCTAAAATAACATCTAAATGTTTATGTAAAATTAGGTTGGCCTGTGCTGCAAACCACGAACTAACATCATAGTCACCGCCAATCTCTTAACCCACCAAGTGAGGATTTCTCTTGTCCAAGAAAACTATAAGTTGGGTATCAGGCTTGTTTTTTTTATCCTTGCCACATTTATATTAACAGCTAGAGCTGTGCACTTCTTAAACCCTGACACAGATCTATGAGGGACTTGTTAAACCTAACAACATTATGAAGAGAAGGTGAAAACTGTTGCTGAACCTTATCTGCTTAATTTCTGCCAACCGGGCTTGCTGTAAAAAATGTAAGAATTTAAAAGCGGCAATCCCATTGAAGTGGAAGACTTTGTGAGAACCAGATAATCTTTGTAAACTAGAATTTCCAAAGTTAAGCAGTTTATTTAAGCAGTTTATTAAATTTTAAAAAAGGGGGTGTGACAGATGCACCAAAGAAGGTTTAAATAATGGGCAGGAGAAGCAAAGGTTCCAACAGATGCCTACAACCCAAGATCAAGCTTTCTCAACCTGTTGCTGCCAGATATACTGGACTGCATCCTACACCAAATCAACTGATCTTCTAAAGTTGGAGGTAGTGGGAGTTGTACACCAAAACATCTGGAGGAAACTGGGTTGAGAATTGCTTGCTGGGTTTGATGAGTATTGTGGTTTGACACATCTGGAAAGTTTATGGAAGGCTGCCATAGAATTTTGATATTTCTCTTCCACAGGAGATCAGCATTCTAACTTTGTTTTATTCCAGCACTAAGACTTGAAGTACCTGCTTAAGAATATTTTGGTACAACATGATGGAATTATTCTGTCTGGGAAATGCCACTGCTTTTAAGAGCTTTGTCACCGTTGAAGATGGAGAATGAGGGAAACTGTTCTACCTCAGCTGTCAACTCTGACTGGCAGTGTTTCTCCATCATATCAGGCAAACATCTTTCATGTCACTTGCTCTCTGAAACAACAAGGGCTGAACTCATGATATTTGACAGCAAAGGAGGTACTCTGCACTGAACAATGGTCACTTCTCTGTTACTCAATGCTGAGTGTTGAATTCATGTTGAAACATGTAAAATCTGTTTATTGTAATAATAAGTGTTTATCTTTCATGAACCAGTCTGAAACTTTTGCTTCTGCTTTAAGTTCAGGGATTATCTCAAAAATTTAAAGCATTGGACTAGGACCAGGGAGACTGAGTTTCATATCCACCCTCAGCCATGGAGTCTCACAGGATGATTATCTCAGCCCAGCCTACTTCACAGGATTGCCGTCGTGATGATAAAATGAAGGGAGATTCCCACATATGCCACCTTGAGATCCTGGAGGAAAGGCAAGGTAGAAATCTAAGCAATGAACAAATAAATAGTAAAGTATCCTTTATTAAAATATTATAGTAACAGTTACAAAAAATTTGCAGAATTTTAAGACTTTCCCATCCCCATAATGCTTACCTGTTGGCTAAGACGTGCATGTGCAGATGTGTATGTGCAGATTTCCCTAGCTGTCATTTACACATGCACCTAGTTGTTAGATCAATGCCCATCTCCTCCCAGCAAGCTATGCACCAGTGATGCAAATTGCAGAAGCTTAAGGGAGCCTAAAAAAACCTTCACAATTGCTCAGCTTCTCCAACAATTACCATCTAATTTGCTCAACATTCAGAGCTGCCTTGAGTATTTTGAAATGAGTCATCTAAAGCTAATAAAAATTGGGAGTTTTGACAGCCACGCAGAACAAAGTCCCTTGACTTTTCATTAATGTGTCTAGAATTGAGAGAAACAAATCAGGTTTTACTGGAGTGCTTCCGCCTTGATTTGGAGTTGCCATCTCCAGAAATGGCAGGATAGTTGTTTTTACTACCTGGAGTCCGTCAATGAAGCACATCAATTAATGAAGCGGAAAAAAGGGCTTTGATGATATTGATAGATCATTAGAATTTCTGTCACAGAACAGCCCCGAGTATTTGATGCCACCTGATGTGATGATGGACTCCAGTTCAGATGGCTTTTAAAAGGGAATGGACAAATTCAAGGACAATTGGCGACTGGCCTATGAAGCAGTGGTGGAAGGAGACCCTTGCCCCCAGTCCAAGCCTCTGAGTTTCCCAAATACCTCCAGCTGATTACTGCATGACTGAAAATGCAGGACTAGAGGGGCTTGTGGCCTGATCCAGCAGGACTTCCTTATGTGGCAAGTGTGCATTAGCTTTCTTCTTCTCTGCAGGGTTTCTGCCTAGGTTAGTTAGTGGCAAATCCGAAACATATGAAAATCAGCTGAAATGACACAAGAGTGTGCAAACTTTTGCCTTCTCTAGAACATCTTCGTCAGACACAATGCTACAAATTCATGAATGTGGAAGAAGCAAGAATGTCCAGGGAGTAATCCATGTATTTTGGTCATGAAGCCTGGAGTAAAAAATTAGTTTCAGTATAGAGATTGGACTGTATGTATTTGTCAGTAGCAGGTGTCAAGTCATTTTATATCTAGGGGAAATGAAAATGATTGTTCTGTCCCCTAGCTCTGTGGTAAATGGCTCTCTATAGTCATTTTGCCTTCCTTTCTCGTTCTCTTTTGCCTTTCCCATTTATTTCAAGGTCCCATCACTCTGAGCAGCTAATTTAGTCCAGATGCATTTCAGTGTTAATTTCTCCACCCAGAATTGGGCTAATGTACAAATTCACAGCTATAGCAATCAGAAACCACCATAAGTCTGCAAAACAGTTTTGCATTTGGCATGCAGATGACATTAGAGAAATCTGGGCATGATTACCATGGGGGGGTGGGGGGGAAAGGATGCAACAATCTCCTCAGATGCTTTTCCCCATCAGAATATTGAATGAAAGATCTTGATGCTATGTACAGCTCTTGTGCAAACATTTATAGTACCTGGTTATTTCAATTCCTGCTTACCATCCTTTAGCTTTAATAGATTGTTTTGCAACAAGTAAAATGAAGCCCAGTTTAATTAGCAAGGGTTTGAACTCATGTATCCCAAGCTCTAGTCCACCCTCCAGGGCCTATCAGCTTTAAAAGTAGACAAACCATCTGAGACAGGTTGTAGTTCTCAGAAAAAAGGTAAGAACTTTTTTAAAAACCTAAAACAAGAGATGGAAGGAAATGGCTATTTTTAATGGAAGGTGTATGTAGGAGCTCATATAAACTCACCATTTCCAAAATGAACATGACTTTTCTATTCAGAGAATGGTCATCCTAGAAACTTGATCAGGGTTTACTGATTTTTCAAAACTCAAAGAAACATGGTACATTTTCCACCAACACTCCCTGAAAAACATTCAGTTAAAGTTTCCTATGCAAAAATAACTATAAGTTCTTAAAATGAGGGTTTTAGGTATCACCCTTTAGCTCTTGTTATTGTTATTTCTCTCCTCTGCTATCTTACACAAGGACTAGAGAAAATAAGCAATTGTCTTACCTGCCTATGAGAATTTTTTCTCCATTCCTAGCAACACTGGTCAAGGTCCACCGCATACAATTCACAACCAGATCTTCTGCCAAAACATCAGGCCAACCTCATGTTTGTATAGGAAATAGTTTATCCGATGTTGTTTTTGTTTTGAAAAAACTACTTGGGAAAAACAAAGTATGTTCTCCCATTATCCAACATAGTAAAAATATAATATTGCTGGGTTTTTTTTCCAAAATGTTAGACCATTATGAGATGAAGCCTGCCAAATTTCATAGGAAGTTTAAAGTCAGACTCTTCTCCCTTATAATCTGTATCACTGAAGTGTCCATAACTTGTCTTGCTCTTCTTTGTAGATGATGAAAATTCCATAAAAGCTAGACCATCCAAATTTGAAATTGTGCAAGGAACTTCCAATTACGTGATTTTGTTTCTTCAAGCCAGTTTTTCAGAAGTTTGTCAATATAGTTTGAATGAAACTCCTTCCCCTAGACTATCTTCAATATCTCTGGTAATACTTCTTAGACTAATACACTCACAAATATCCCCTCCCACCAACATACAACCTATAGTCAGTAGTAAGACAAAATGAGATGCAGCAGGAATAATATTTATGGTCAAATACAGGAAAAATATTTTAAACTATTTTTAAAAAGAAACTAATAAATAGCAATGAAATTTAGAGGCAGTATAAATGAGTACAAGAAGAAATCTAAATGTTAAAAGTTAGTACAGTTAAAAAATATTGTAAGATAAAAAATTGGAATTTGTTGAAAGATGAAAGCATGGTATGGGAATAAGAATACTCTAGTAGTCTAGATAACTTTCTATACCCACCCATGCAATCAAGGAGATTTAATTTTGTCAGAACTGTTCTATTCTTTTAGGATACAAAGTATCAAACAAAGTTCCTATATAAGGAACAACAGAATATCTGGAAATTGCAGTCCCCAAACATCTGGAACATAACAAGTTGAAAAATAGTTGTCTAGAGTCTTTGATCCCAAATAAAATCATGTGGTTATTAGATTGAGTAGACTTGTTCTCTAAAGTTGCAGCATGACTAAGTTAGTGTCAAATGGAGAGTTATGGTTCCCTTGACAGCATTGTCACATTTTGACATGAAAGTAGATTAATCTTTGGCAACAAAGAAATTAAAAACAATTAAGAATGAAAACAACAACAACAACAACAAAATGATGAGAGTTAAAAAAAAAAATCAGTTGCTCTCCATTGCCCTATTCATTTCAAGGCTGGATCTTGTAAGGGCTTTCAAAACTAATTGCTTTTTACCTGCCAGCTGCTAAGTTCCATCTTAGGCTAAAGCTTAATGAAAGCCTCCAGCATTTCTGATTCCAGAGGTTCTTCCACCTGCTTTTGTATTTTTTCCCTTGTTTTTGGTTCTCCCAGCTGCAAAGGAGACATTAGGAAGCTTCCATTATTGCCATTTTTCTTTTCTGTTGTTGGCGAAGTACAATGGGTGATGCTAAGAAGACAAAACTTCTTAATTCCTAAAATGGAATTATAACTCTAAGATGCAAAATGTGGTTTGAGAACCTCATTTGGGAATAGATTTAATAGATTACAGACAAATCATAGGACATTTAGAGATTTTGGAAGAATTATATGTGGCTCCTAAGCCAGTGATCCTTGGAAGAATGAGTTCAAACATCCATTTCTGATGGAGGATTGCATTAAATAATATAACATTCATTTCCCATAATCTAATGGGAAGGCTAATATAATAAAAAATGTTTCATTTGTACAGGACACGTCAGAGAATGTTCAGTAAGAGATACTTTTAATCTCCCTGCTGCTGCTGGTGTAGTCAGAACATTTGGTTCTTGCTCTGCTATGGTTGCAGTTTGGGCTGATATCAACAAGATTGTGGTTACAGTACTGGATCAATTACTATGTATTAAGGATACATTTTTCTTGTCTGAATTTCCAGTATTTCAAATTTATCAAGATATCAAAAATTGTGGATTTTTTTGGCCACGTGGGTTGGCTAAAAGAATTGTACACGGGAAGGAGAAATCTGTACTTGATTTGCAGCCATAGATTCCTGATATGTGTTGTTTGTCAAAAAAAAAAAAAAAAAGAATTCAAATGTTGACAGAGAAGAAAGCAATCTTTGAGTAATCTGGTAAAAGTTTTTTCCATTTATAATATAATTTCAAGGCCTTTTTTCTTTTCTTCTTTTGCCCTCCTTTACTGTTACACTTGTCAGTTTTAAGGGTATGTTGGTCATTTAATGTAAGCATTTGTACTTTTCTTTGTCAATTAAAAGAAAATTCATTAAAAGAAAATTTCAAAAATGAATCATGGGACATAGGAAAAAGTATTAAATTCCCGTTTCTTTCCATTTCAGATTTTTATTTTTGTTTACATAAGATCAGGCTAGCTCCGCCTACAATTCCAGTGAGCAAAACAGTTACCATAGAAACACCAAATTGTAGATGGAGGCAGTTTGTCAATCAGTCCAATTCCAAGGTCACAAAAATAGTGTGTAAGCCTTCAGGTTCTCCAGAACACTTCATCAGAAAAAAATATAAACAAGGAAAGATGTGACAGAGAAGGGAGATGAAAAAAGTAGCTCTACTTGTTTAAGTTTGTTTTCCATTGTGCCAGATTAAGTGGTCTGCAGGTCTCAAAATCTCACATGCTAGTTGGTAATCTTTCTGTTGATCTTAGTTGAAATTTGGATTTTTTTCATAGGGCCAACATAGCTACTTTTGCTTTTCACAGAAACATCAGAAATGACCCAGATGATGTAAACTAGTAATAAGTCAGTCAACCAAAAATAGTTGCAGACTTCTTCTACTTAGTATAGTTGGAATTTAAATCTGCTATAACACATGCAGATTCAGTCCTTCCAAGTATAACTCAGACGAGCTATGCATTTTTTTCAGCTTCTCATTCAGTATATCTGTTTCCATGTCAACAGCTCATGCTGATAAAGAATTGACATTCGTACAGCAGTCTGAGGTATGGGGTATGGAGCAAGCATTAAAAGAAATCCATATTCCTCATGGTGCTTAGCTCCGTGTTATGCTAAATTATTGGAATTTTCACAGACATATGGACAAGCTTATATGGAAGTGCCTCTGAAATTGGCAGAATCTCATGAAAATAGATCTATCTGCAAAAATTTTATATCCAGAAGCATGCATTCTATAAGCGATTGTAGTGGGGGATCTAGGCTTTATATCCTACCAAAAAAAGTTTACATGAATTTAATATTATTAATATTTTATGAAAACAATACAATAAATGCAGCTATTTCATACACATAAACACACACTAGGAAACAGGGCAGATGTTTTGTTAGGTTTAGGTAAAATGGCACACTTTATAATAACTATAATAGAGGTGTGTATTTTGCAGTATGTTAAATGAGGAAATTTAATGCGCTTTTGAAAAACAGTAATTAATTATCACTCACAGCTTCCTGTTTGAGGGTATTATTTACGTGTCATTATGGGAAGGTGATACAAAAGGAATATGCTTTGCAGTTTCTCACTAAACCAGCCTGCTTTTTTTTAAAAGTATACATATGAAATATTTGATCCATATTTGATCAAATGCAATTATGTTCTCTCTTGAAACCCTTCCCAATCAATGTGGAGAAGATGCTCACTGGATTCATCCTTGGAGGTCCTACACATTTTCAGGTCTGTAATGCTTGGAGAGGGATTCCAACATCTTTCAAGAAATCTGCCACTAAAAAAATATCATTGTTTAGCAGTTAAGATTCATACCACATGTTGGAACATCATTGGTCATCATTTAAAAATAGCTTTGCGACAAGGAACAAACACTCAGTTGTCCACTGAGTGCTTCTAGGTTCATTTTGAGAAGCTGGGAACCTGTGGCCCAAGGACCGCATTTGAACATCCGTTTAACTTTGCACACTTTGACTTTAGTCTTAAAACAATCAGTAAACATGCATCCATAATTTTGTCTCTCTTTAGTTCTGGTCCCACCCAGGGCAGTAGAAGCATGGGTAAGGTAGGTGTGTGTGTATGTGTGTGTATGTGTAAACAGGCACGATGACATAACATGCACATTCAAAAGAGGCAGGACTTTCATCACGATACCGTCTTACCTCTTTTGAACCTCTCCCACCTGTGGAGTTTGCTGTGCCGAAATATGGGTTTCTACTTGAAGTAATGTAGTCTTCAGCTGAAAAAAGGCCCCGTGCCACCTCTTCTTTAGAATGATTGTAGCTGCCCTGTGATTTCTGCCCCTCATCACTGCACCATTTCATAAGATATGAAGCAGCTTCAGACTTACCTAATGCTAATAACACTATATTTAGGATTTTCTCTTTTCTATATTATAATTTAAACATATCTGGTATGATAATATACTGCATGGAGGCAAAAATGACTGCTTGATCTATGCAGAGTAAATGTTGCAAAATTTGTGAAATTAGAAGACTTCATAAGATTGTGTTGCTTTACCCTGATGTGCCATGCTTACGTTTCAGCATCTGAAATAAAGAAAACAACCACTCCCTGCCCGCCTAAGTTAAAATGGTAATATTCCACTGATCTATCTTAAGTTATGGTATAGATTGAACATATTAAACATTTTGGAACAAAAATTCATCTCCTTTACTGCTTATAGTGAGTTTGTCCAATATAAATCATAGAAATGCAATGTTCTTTAAAATGTGCCTGTTTTTCCCTCTGTAATCGTCATTACACCAAAACTTTGATCTTCATTATAAGCCAGGGATGCTATTTAACTTTTAACAGAAATGGAGATTGCTTATGTAACTATACATTGGCTGAGTGGTGGAATCAGTGTATTAGAAAAATAAACTCAATTCTAAAAGGGACTAAACCCACAAAACTGGTAGAAAATGGATGGCCTTTGGTCACCAATGTGCCCATATTTATTATGCCTACCAGACTTCTGGCCACAATGTCAATTTATTTTTAAAAACTGTTATTTTGATGGGAAAGCAAGAAAATGGATATATGGCATATCACAAAGCATCCTCCATCGTCTTTATTTCCAAGAATTTGCCTTTGGGCACCACCTGGGTTCCATGGGATTTGCTAGAAAATAATCATGCTGCACGTGCAACGTCATTTGGAAATGTGTCCACATACCCAGAAAAAATGATACAGGCAAGCTTGGGTGCCCATGTGATATTCTCAAAATTCCAGATATACCCCACAATCCCAAAGGATTGTCTGTCTCTGCCTTATACCTACCATCTGCCTCATACCTATATAAATTTACAGTATGTCTACTTGTTATGGAGCAAGCCCCATTGAATAGACAGGAATGCAGTGTAAGGCTGCAGACCTAGGGATGTTCATTTGAGGTAAACCCCACTGAATTCAACAGGACAATTTCTGAGTGATCCTGCCTAGCACTGTTTTGCAGAGAATATGAAAATGGCTCTGCTGGTTTTAGAAAAGTCTTGTCCAGGCATCAACAGTCCAGTGTCTTCTACCGTTCTCGTGCACCCCAGCTGCTGTGCCCAGTGTCTGGGGTTCTAACAAGTAAAGTTCAACGTATTTGGAGACTGCCTTCTCTTGATCCAGTCCAACATCCTATTTCCAACAGGGGGAACCAGCCAAAGCACAATCCATTTCAATTAGGCATTATGGGGGGGAAAAATTTTGTTATCCTGAGTATGCTGATCTAAGAAAATATTACAATTTGTGCAGCACACATAAAATATCTTGTGTATCTGTGTATCTTGAATGTTGACTTCCTTTCATTGGCTCCCTGTTCAGTGATGATAGCAACTATAACCAGCTGCTGTGCACATCAAGGCTTGAAAAACAAGTTTGGTTCCCTATACTGCAATCCTGCACAAATTTAAAGGTTAACTTTCATTCAAGTCAAGCTCAACTCCTGGTGACTATGAATGCATTCATGAAATATCTATGTGGTTTTTTGTCCATAGTACAGCATACTCAGAGGCAAACTTTACTGAGTTTGCATATAATTGAAAGAGTACTAGTTTGCGGGTAAAACTACTGTTTTGTTTTTTTTAATCCCACCTCTTGATTTGACTTGATAATGCCAATCAAGGATAATGAAGTAGAAATACAGGATATATAGCTCTACTCAAATAATAGCTGGCAAAGGAATCATGTTTATACTACCAAGATTGGGCTTTTTAAAAAAGACCATGGTGATGTAAAGTGGATTAATTTAAAAATAAAAAATTTAAGAAAGGAGTATTAATAAAGCAGTATTTTCCTGCATAACTAAAGGAGAACAACTGTTCACTTACAAACATTCTTTAGCAAACATTAATTGCATTATAATTGCTCTTTCCTTCTTTCTAGGGCTGATAAAAATTTCTAGCATTCACTACTGAGTTACAGAGAACAGCTGACTAGCCCTATGCTTCCAGTTGGTCTCCAGGCCTGCTGGGCCAAATAATGCTCTGAACAGTGGCAAATAGATCTGGAGGAACATGTTGTATATGCTGCCTCCAGAGGCACCTTATTCATTAATAAGGCTAATGAATACGCTCACTAATTACAGCAAATTGTGGTTCTTTCCATGCAACAGACTGAAAGGCTGTGTTGCAGATCAGGGGATAGAAGAACTCGGTATGCATACAGAGATGTAAGATAGAGACTTGATTAAGGTCATTTCCCTACCAGTGACTTATAGAGTTTTCATATCATTGCTCACACATCATTGAAATAATATAAAACCTGTCTTTATAAGAGTTATTCTGGCACAATGATGGTTGGATAACTCTACAAGACATTATTCTTTGCTAATGGAGAAATGATCTAAGACATTTTCTCTCACTGCTTTTCCTTTACCAATGAGCATTCAACAGATAAATATCTTCAAGGACTTCGCAACACACAACTATGTTTTGTGTGATGCGCTCATTGTTAACCATGATTTGTTTCCTGGGTAGGAAGGCCCTTCTTATGGTCATTCATGCCTTGGTCACCTTATGCATAGACAATTGCAGTGCAGTATACATGGGGCTGCCCTTGAAAACCATCTGGAAGCTACAGCTGGTACTGAATGCAATGGTACCTTTAAAACTTTACATGACATAGACCCTGGTTATTTGAAGGACCACATGTCTCCCATGGTTGCTGCCCTTTCAGTAAGATCTGGCAGAGCTGGCTCTCTTCTGGTCCCATCAATCAAGTAATGTCATCTAGCAGGACCCAGGAGATGAGCCTTCTCTATTCCAGTTCTTGCCCTTTAGAGCAGCATCCCCCTAGAGTTCAGCATGACCCTTATCTTGCTGGCCTTTGGAAGAGCATAAAAACATGACTCTTCCCCCAGGTCATAAGTTAGGGTGATTGGGGAGCCTTCTGTCTCTTTTATCTCATTGTGGGGTAGGGAAACAGCTGGCTACTCTTACGTCCAGATGATGCTGTCTTTTTTGGTTTCTTATGGGTTCGTTAATGTTTTTTATATGATAAGCTACCCAGAGATATTGGAGTTGAGTAGCCTAGAGATTTGAAACATTAATTAATTAATTAGCAGTGGTTGCTATTATTATTATTATTATTTCAATTTGTATAATCCCATAGGACAGTTGCCAGTAGTGTGGAAACCGCACACGCCTGAAAAAGGGCGCGAAGCAACGGAAACCCCGCCTCCTGCGCTCGCCAGCTGGGCTCTGCTCTAGGAAGGAGGCAATGGCAAACCACTTCCGAAACACCTTGCCTTGAAAACTGCAGGGACTTGTCCAGGCAGTCACCGCAGAATTGGTAACGATTGAGTGCAGATAAAAAAAAAAAACAATAAAATCTACAATAATTAAATTGTGAAACATCCACAATAAGATTTAAAACTATTTAAAACATCCATGGTCAAGTAAGAAATCATACATCCATGGTAAAAATAGTCAATCCAAAGGTAATAGCCATAAACCTCAACAAAAACACATCCTAATATCATACTCAACTTAAGTGGCATCCAGTCAGTTCATAAATGGCCTATGGAAGAGCTCAGTTTGGAGTCTCTTCCTAAAGAAAATCAGAGTGGGGCAAGTAAACAGGGAAATTGTTCCAAAGGGCAGAAATTGCTATCAAGAAGTAGGATCACCACTTCTCAGGTCTCTCAGTTCACACAAGTGGGGAACAACTAACAGCTTCTTCTAGGAGAATGTAGTCATGCAGGTATCTAAGCCCTAAGAGTTCTAGGGTTTAGTAAGTCAACTGTACCTATTGGGAGCCAGTGCATAGCCTGATACACTTTTAGCACAAGTTGCCAGTTAATAAATGGGGTACTGCATTTTGTACCAACTGTAGTTCCTGGGTGTCTCCAAAAGCAGCCCCATTTAGATATTGGAGTAATCCAATGGATGGTGATAAAGGATGAGTTACTGTAGCAAGGAACTGTGGCAGCATTGTCCTGCTTCAGACAGAGCTGCAATTACACACTAGACCAGACCACTTGCTCAAGCAGCAGCAATTATGAGTTCAAGGAAGACCCTCAAGTTATGGATGTGGTCCTTCCAGGGTACCTCTTCCCTATAACACTAATGCCAACAGAGTGCCTTGTTGTAGAAACCACACCACGGAGTCCTTGATGTTCTCTGAGCTTGGTTGTTTTCTTGCAGACATTTTGTTACCTAATTAGGTAACATCTTCAGTGCTAGAAGGGAGTGGGGTTTGCTCTTTATTTATATACAGTGGCTTTCCCTGTCACTGTTGGTGGGAGTGTTGTTTTCTTCCACTCCATTCTAGCACTGAAGACGTTACCTAGTCAGGTAACAAAACATCTGCAAGAAAACAACCAAGCTCAGAGAACACCAAAGACTCCACAGTTCAATCCTGAGCTACATATAGTCTCTTCTATTAAAAACCACACCTTTTATCTTGATTGGAATCAGCTTCACCTTGTTTTTCCTCATCTAGGTTCTCACAGCTCCAGGCACCAGAATAAGGCTTCAGTTTCATCTCCATGCTTTGCTGATGATACCACACCCTAAACTGCCAAATAACCTATCCCAACTGTTTCATATAGATGTTAAAAATAGCCAGGAGAGTACCAAAACTTGGGGCACCCCACAGTGGAGTGGCCACTTGATTGATCTTTCCATTACCACCACTGACTGGATACACCTGCTTGGAAAGGAATGGAACCATTGTAAAACAACCTCCTCAGGCATCATCCCTTGCAAGTGGACCAGAACAATACCATATTATGTAGTAATGCAACCTTCTGAGAGGTCTAATAGGACCAGAAAAGGTGCAGTCCTTCCATTTAGGTCCAGACAAAGGTAATCAACTAATGCAACTAATGCTATCTCCTTCCCATCCCAGACATGTATGTGACTGAAAAAGGTCCAAATAATCAATTTCTTGTGCAGTACTCTGTAGATTGGACAGGGTTGAAATCTGTTTATTCCTCTTTTCCATGGAGTGGGGTTAGGGAATTACTGTTTCTCCATACCAGCTGTAACCAGAATTATGTGATCAATGAAATAGAAGAGAAACATGAAACATCTTCAAGCTGCTTTTGAGAGATGGAAGAATAAAACAGAATTGGTGTGGAACTGCCCTAAGAAGAGCTCTGCTGGATCAGACTTGGCCCAGCATTTTATTCCCTACAAAGCCAATACAGAAAGCCACAGCCATGATACGGTGGTAGGGCCCTTCTTCCACTGTTATTCCCCAATTGCTGGTATTTAGAGGCATACTGATCCTGGAACATGGGAATTTCTGACATTGACAGCCATATCCATTGTGAATTTGTCTCTTCCCTTTTAAAGTTATCTTTTAAAACCATCAAAGTTGGCAGAATTGCTTTGTCTGAGCTGCAGCCAATCAAGTTTGCTCATTCCCAAGATACTCTATTCTATTCATTATCTTTTCCGGTTTTTGTTCCCGGAGATACAGAGCATTCTGCAATCAAAATGTTCACTCCAAATTGGACTGCCTGGGCTCCATGTTTCTGTGTTGGGGATTTTTATGTGTGTGTTTTTCTAAATTATAGGATTCTTTTGAACCTTGCTCAGGGATAGTGTGACTTCAGCTACATCAGTTACTTCAGTAATAACTATGTTATACATATATTGGATGGCCTGAAACTATCTCCTGTTATAGCTACCCTTTGATTTATTGCCAACTATTTGAAACCACTGAAAGCTAATCTATTTTTTTTTAAGATACTACAGTTTTATAAAGTTTGTGGGAGGATAATTTCCCCATTTCTGGAAACTCTTGCTTTATCATACCCTCTAACTACAGCTGGGGTAGCGGGTCTTTCAAGGGGAAAGTTGGCTTGATGGCTTTTCATGTCTCTCCCACTGCATTGTTTTGTTTTGCGCATGCTGCCAGAAAAATAAACACAGTGTGAGTTAAGGGGTGGGGAAGTAGAGTGTACCAGTAATTTATTCTCTTCCTGTTTAGAGTGAAGTATGTTTCTTGTTGCTGTTGTTGCTGAAGAATCTGCAGCAGGTCAAGACAAGGCAGTGATATTTGAGTTAGCACAACTGAAGACAATTTTGTAATATCTCAAACCAGCTTTTAAGGATATGGGAAACAAAAATGGTGGAGGTGTGGAAGAGACTCCAGGGAATAGAGTGGGGCTTATTTCAGAACAAACATGTTAGATTATGTTGTGAATGTTGGTAGAAAGTACATGTGTTTGGCCTGTATGTTTCAGATATGACTTTGAAGACATCAAGCAATGCACATTAAGCCATGGTCCTACAAAATTTCTTTCCCTCAAGTCATAGCAAATACATTCTGTATACACCAAGGAATCTTTATATATCATACCTATATATCATAACTTCAAATTGTCATTCCAAGTTATCATTTGTGATTCAACAAGCATTTGTTGGGACAAAGAAAAGATGAAAGATTAAATAGGAAAGTCATATTGTTATGGAAGGATATTTTTAAGATTAATATTGGAAGTGGTAAATTGCTGTAATGATTAATAAATCCAGTAGTTTGCAGAAATAATTAGGTGATAAACAGCAGCCAACTCTTGTTTGTGAAAAATGGATCATCCAGATCAACTTAATTTCTGTTTTTGCAAAGGATAAAAGGCTTAGTGGATAAGGGAAGTGGAGCAGACATAATATATCTCTATTAAGACCTTCAGTACTGTTTTTTTCTGACAAAGCAATTAGAATCAAAGATGAAACATAGTTTTTTATCAAATTTTTTCAAACAACTTAAGCTAAGGCATCAAATGCATATGCATCTCAGTTTTAAATTAGAATATTATCATTTATAATTCTAGTAATATCAATATTTTCAAGAAAAAAGCATGGTGAAAGTTTCAGTTTTAAAAATCACCACTCAGGCAGTCATTCTAAACTCCTGTATTTTAAACATCACGTTATTTCATTTACACAACCAAGACTGTTCCAGATGCATATGAAAGTTGTGATTTTTACTTACTTGACATAATTTATACTGCATGCAAATCGGACATTCTTTTAGTATGATTGGAATTGCCAAGCTCATGGCTTATCTACACAGCCACTGACTCTACTTTGTAGGATTGGGCCAGGGGCATCCATGGAGGGACTCAAAATAATTAAGATGATGGCTGTGTCTGTGTGATTGAAGCCCCACTCATTTTTTTTACTTGTGTTGCATGTGCAAAGCACACTTAAAGGGGTGGAGCTTTAATTTTGTGATTGTGACTGCCATCTTGATTTTTTTGACCCCCTTCCCCCATCAGTGTCATTCCACATTGCCAGCCAGCAGTCCTACCTTCTGGCTACTGGAAGGCGTCCAAAACAGCAGTCAGTGTCCTTCCCTTTCCTCATTACTGTTCCTTTTCTTCATGAGGAAAAAAAAATTAAAAATCCTCAGCAGGCTACTGTGTAGGGGAGTGGCAAAGCTACCTCTTGTGTGACTGGATAACCAAGGGATGGTGGTCAGGTGCATCAGACAATAAATTCCTTCAAGAAATGAGGCAAGCATGAGTGAGAAACTGTCAGTCCTGCAACTCCACAGTACATAAATAAAATTTTCTCTGGAACAGCTTTTAATTAATTTGCTCAACTTTCTAAGCCCTACCGAAAACCCACAACATTGCAGAGACCCCAAAAGGCAGGTCCTGCATGAGGAAGATGCCCAGAACTGCACAGTTACTTCTCTCTTATTCACAGTGGTATCATCATATGTCTTCCAAAATTGGTCACAGAGATCCCATATAATAAATGGTTGATGGAAGATGCTTGGCCATTTCTAGATAAACCAATGAAGAGATTGGCACAAAACTGCCTATTGGTGCATATCTCTTCTGTACACTTACTGGGGATTGTGATGCTCTGATACACACAGGGAGCGCCACACACCAAGGATAGAGTTCCTTCTATTCAGTGTTGATGAATATCATTGGGCATCAAACCATTTTCTGACATTGGAAAGAACTATTAAACCCCAAATGATTAATGTATGCCATAAAGTTCTCTAGAGATTTCACTCATGGCCGATTTGTGAAACAGATGTGTGAACAATTAGGAATTTCTTGTTAGTGCTCTTCACAAGCCAATCTAACAGATACAGTATTTAATTTCTATATGACGCAACTGGGTGAGATCATTTGCATGCACAAGTTGAGTTATCACAAATATGCTGATGAAATCCAGGTTTACACCCACCTGCCCCCAGGTTCAACAGGTAATGTGGTAAAGGTCCAGTTATCAGCTTTCAAGCTTTACATGGTTTAGGGCCTGGATATTTCCAAGATGCCTCTTCTAAATGACTCTGCTCATCCAGTGAGGCTCCCTCTGTCATCTGCAGGGACTCCGTAATCAGATCTTCTCAGTGGTGGGGATCCTTTTGTGGAACAGTTTGCTCTCTCACATTCATTCTGCTAGCTGCTGGCGGATGTCTGTTTGATAACACTTCGTGGGGATGTGAGTCTGGCCCTGGCCTTGGCGGATAGCATCATTATGGTATGTGTTATGCTTTGTTTCATTTTCTTGTGCATCCCCCAGAGCCAGTTTAGAATGAAGTGGCATAAAAAATTTAGTAGTAAAGGAATAGTAAATAAATAAAATAAAATAAAATACTGTTTTAAAATCAGAAAACAAAGCTTCCAGCAGAAACTAAATAAGAATTGCTGCTTGGTAGATAAGAAGCTAGAGCTCTTCATCATAATGAGTAAATTTTAAGCCCTTTAACAGTAGCTTGTACATTTGCCATTAAATTGTGGCAGTCTTTGTTCTAAGCACCAGAGAAAATTGAGGGCTTCATCTACTACTTACTTGCAGCAAGAACAGATGGCAATCTTCAGGAGTAAAGCTAGCTGGTTCCATAGCAAACCATTTGACAGTAGTACAAGAAATGGATAAAATAATTGTATGTTGTCAGGGCTAAAAGAAAAAAAAACACCAACATGTAAGAAGATGGTTTTAAGGGCCTGGCAGGACAAATAAACTTTTAATTACTCAATTCCTAAAGTTCCATTTTGTCTTTCCGCTGGCAATGCTTAAAATAGGCAGCACTCATTCTGCAAATGCAATTATATAATACTATAAGATTGTAACACGAAGTCTTACATGTCTTCTACACGCGCCTAGCTAGACGCTGCTGATCAAACGTGTCTGGTTCTGCAGCTTTCTGTTAGGTAAACAACAGGCAGTGTGTTCCCATGGAAACTAAATGGTTAGAGAACTGCTTCTTGATACAGGACCATTACTGGACAGTAAAACATCCAGGGAAGGGGACAGCTCTTTCTTCTATAATCTCCTGTGTTTCCCCACCATTTTTTTTCAAAAACCTGTTAAGGATGGAAATACAGACTAGCTGTTAAGATCTTGTGATTAGGCGCTCTAGAAACTATCCACCTGGAAATGCCACCTGACTCTGTATGCAAAGAAAGACAAAACTCAGAGAGCTATGTTTGAGCTCTGTAAATTTATGGTTTGGAAGTCTGTGTAGAAGTAGTGGACATTAGTTATTTATTGTTTCTTATGGAAATGAAATCTGGTAAGCACGGCACCCCTAAAACTTCTAAAAGAAAATCCCAAATGTGGAATATCGGAGAATGATTAGGAATGATCTGATCTATTATATAATGAGGTTGGAGATATCACCATCACCTATTTACAGATGATGGAACTACTCTTCTGGCTCGGAACTATCAGAATGGAAGCCAAAGACATCTGAAAGACACCAAATTACAAAAGCCTGGTCTAGAAATTCATAAGTAGGATAGGAACAAATAGCTTTTTGCAGTCCTTGCTCAGGTTTTTGGGAGAATATTGCATTTGTACAAAGAGGATGGAATTCCATTTATTTTTCATACCTAAAAGGCAATGAAAGATCTTTCATCTATGATTTAATGAAATCTCTCTTTAAAGCCCTGAAAAGATAATGGTTATACCACAGCTTGTGACAGTCATTTCTTTCCATTAATTATGTATTGGTGAAAAAGTAATTTCTGCATTGTGAAGCTACCTTAATATTTTTTGTCTCTCTTTCTTTCTTTCTTTCTTTCTTTCTTTCTTTCTTTCTTTCTTTCTTTCTTTCTTTCTTTCTTTCTTTCTTTCTTTCTTCTCTCTCTCTCTCTCTCTCTCTCTCTCTCTCTCTCTCTCTCTCTCTCTCTCTCTCTCTCTTAGTGATATAATAGAGAAATTATTTTTGAATGTGTGATTAATAGAGTGGGATGGTTTCTCTGGTATGAGAGTGTGTCCCTGTGTGAACATATGTGTGTATGTACAGGCAAAAAGCACTCTTTCATAATTTAAATGGAGGAAATTAGCTTTCTGAGCTAAATCCTCCTTAACTCTGCCACTAGAAAGTTGGCTTAACCAGCCATCACCATGCCAAAGAGTTTATTCTGTGTTGGAGCTGATTCCCTTCCTTCCTTCCTTCCTTCCTTCCTTCCTTCCTTCCTTCCTTCCTTCCTTCCTTCCTTCCTTCCTTCCTTCCTTCCTTCCTTCCCTCCCTCCCTCCCTCCCTCCCTCCCTCCCAAGCTCTGGGGGAAAAGGCATCACCATCAAATGCACTGTAGCAGAGATAATCATGGAACATCTATAACTATACACAAGTACATATACACACATACAGAGAGGCAATTCATGTTGTGGGATTTAGAAACCAATAATATATTACATTTTAAAAGTACTTTTATCAATATAACAGTGAATTTTGTGTGGCCTGTCAAACAGTTAGACAATTGGAACCATATCAGCAGAAGAAACTATAGCTTGCCAATAAATCAATAGCCTGTCACCAAATGTTACTCATTTTTTGAATTTTATAGTTTGATTTGCAATATTTGAAAGTTCTCAGCAACCTTCTTAACCTCATAACAACCCTGTACATTGTGCCAAAGGATAAATTGCTGGCCCCATGTCAGTTTATGGATAAACAGGAATTTCAATCTGCGTCTTCCTCATCCTGCTTCTAGCTGCTACAGTAGTGGCCAGGACTGAAGCTGAGGATGCCAGAATGTCTGTGGTTTGGGAAAGAAACTTGGCTTTTGGGGAGGAATTTCAGGCTTTATTATTTTCTGCGAGGAAAATGGTAGGAATTTCTACTATTTCTCTTTCATTTCTCCTCTGTTTCCCACAGAAATGTGGAGGCATAATTTCTAATGGCTACTGAAAAGGGATTTCAGAAGCCACATGTCTTCTTAGTCCTGTATTGTCCTCTATTTCATGTATGCTTATTTCTCTGCATGTGTGATTTAGTCCAACCCACCATGTTGGAAAGGGTCAGCCTTCCAAAAAAGCCACTCTCTCCAATTCAGGTGCACGGCCAGATTGGTGCTTATAGTCATCCAGTAACAGAAGCATTCAAAGTTCATGACAAAGCAGTCTAGCTGGAATTCCTAGGAGGGTATCAGTAAGTGCATATTCATTTCTTTTTGTCCTCTCTGCCTCACAGCTATTCAGATATTGCTCAGCTATTTTTCCTTACTCATTTCTTTCTTTTTTCTAACTCCAACTCTTTCAAACAACTAGACCCAGTCTGCTGTAGTGGTTAAGATGTTGGGCTAGGAGCAGGGAAACCTAGATTCTAGCCATGGAATCTCCCTAGGTGACTTTGGGCTGGATAGTCTCTTGTAGCCCAACCGATCTCACTGCATTGTTACTGTGGATAAAAAGATGAGGAAGGAGCACTATGTATGCTGCGTTGCACTTCTGAATGAAAGGCAGGATATAAATGAAGAAAGATTGGTTGCCAGTGGTTTACAATTGGCATTTTTTGGTGCATCTATTGCCAACATTTTGTGACAAACCACACTGCCACTGACTGGCAATGGCAAATGGAAAAGGGGTTTCTGCAGAGGTAGTAGCGTTCCAGTGGGGACAACAATGGCCCTTGATCCCCCGTTGCTGACTGAGAAGTCTTATTGAAATGCAGAAACAATGAGATTATTTCCTGTAACCGAATTAGCACCAAATTGAGAGCAAGTGTGGTGATCAAGATGTTGGACATGGACTCCGGTTCAAGTCACTACTTGACCACTGAGTTAAGTGTGCAATTTGCCAGTCGTTTTCTTTCAGCCCAGCCTGCCTCACAGGATTGTGGATGTAGGGGTAAAATGAAAGAAGATAGCCCACATTATCTTCCTCGAGTTCCTTGAGAAAAGGCAAGATATAAATGCAATTATAAATAAATTAAAAGCAAGCTGCTTCCCCAGGGGCCTGAGAGAGAAGCGTGACTGAGTGTTATTTCAGGGAAAGAGCACATGTGTCATAGAGCAGGCTCCTTTTCCTAGATCAACATGCAGGATGGAGAAAGATTACAGAAAAAAAAGTCTTGCTGATGTATGCATACAAGCAAAAGGAAGATGTCAGCCCTTGCTCCCAGGAATTTCCAGATAATCCCCCCAAACACACATGCCCCTGATCCCACTGGGCTTGTACACAGCAGGTCCAATTAAAATTAAAAGAAGAAATGTGGAAAGTGAAAGCACCAGTTATGTGCTCAGAAGGCAGAAATTGTCAGCAGCTTCCATAATAAAAATGCCTCGGTGGATCATGAACAGTAAGAGGAACTCAGGTCTTTACTTGGGGGCTCTGCAAGATGGACTCTGCAACTGGAATTGCTACAACAGCCACATTCTTGTTCTTCAGCCCTCATGAGGGGTTTCAGAAATAAACCTCTGATTTCTGGACAGGAGCAAATACTTTGGAGATTCAGTGCACTTTACGCCAAGCCAGGCTCGTAGGCAGCATTGTTACTGGATCCTGAATGGAATGATCCGTAGCAGAGAAGGAAAATAATACTTCATATGCATTTGTTTAAGAATGTCTTTTTCATGATGCAAGCGTAGTGCACGTGTGGCATTGTCGGTTACATGTTGGGATTATCCAAAGCAACTTTATGATTGGAAATAAGGGACTATAGGAAATAAGGACTGCAACATTCTGGTTGCAGTTCTATTTATGTTCCAAAGAGAAGGAAAGGCCCCAAAAATCAGGTTCCGATTCTCCACTGATGTTACTACAGTACTATGCCCCTTATGACCTTTAGTAACTGTTAAAATTCACTTTAAAGAGCAGGCGGCAGCTGTGGCTGGAAAGGCCTCGGCACAACTTCAGCTGGTGCTCCAGTTGCATCCTTTCCTAGATTGGGGGAGGGCTGTTGGACAGTCACTTAAGCCCTCATCACCTTGCAGCTTGATTACTGCAATGCAATCTACATGGGGCTGCCCCTGAAGACCACCTGGAAGCTTCAAGTGGTCCAGAATGCAGCAGCACAAGCAATGATGACCATGTTTGTGCTGCTGCATGATAGCACGGCACACCCATTCAACCTCTGCTTTGCGAGCTGCACTGATTCCAGGTGCTGGTCATTACCTATAAAGCCGTACATGGCACACGGCCTGCTTACTTGAGGAACTGCTTGTGTCCCATAGTATCAGCCCAGCCAATTTAATCTTGCAGGTTTGGAATGCTCTAGGTTCCTTTGATTAAACAATGTTATCTATCAGGACCTTGGAAGCACACTTCTCTGTATAGTAGCACCTGTCCTCTGAAATGAAGTTCCCCCCAAGATCTGGATGCCCCCCCCCCACTGTTGTTCAGAGGAGCAGTGAAGATCTGGCTCTTCACCCAGGTCTTTGGCGAGGAAGAGTGAGACCCCTTGTTTCATTCTACTGGTCTATTATGCTTTCCATCTTTTACAAGTAGTCCTCGTTTAACAACCACTCATTCAGCAACTGTTCAAACTTACGACAGCGCTGAACAAGTGGTAGTTAAGACCAGACCTCATACTTATGGCCATCACAGTGTCCCACAGTCATGTGGTTGCGATTTGTAATCTTCCCTGATGCCTTCTCACAAGCAAAGTCAGTAGGAAAGCTGGCAGGAAGTTGGAAGTCATGGTCATGTGAGATCCTTGTTTAATGACCTGTGTGGTCCTTGCTTAATGATGGCTGCTGGAACTGCTGGGACTGCCAGAACTGCTGTTGCTGAGCAGGGCAGTCATGTGGTTTTTCAACTTATGACTGTGTCACTTACCAATGGAGTTTCCAATCCCAATTAGTGTAGTTAAACAAGGACTACCTGTATCTTTTATGTTTTGTTGGTTTTATTGTAGTTTCTTTGTTCAATCATTGTGAGCTGCCCAGAGTTATTGGGAGTCAGGCGGCATAAAAGTTCAAATAATACTAATGATGGTGATAATGATGTTGACAACTCTACTTACCAAGGAACATTGGCGGGCATGGAATATTGCATGTACACCAGACAGTTGAAGAATTAAAAAGGGCATCGGAAGAATATCTGAAGGACAGTGAAGAAAATGTATTGAAGCTAGTACACCAAGAAGGCTTACTGAATACTGAAGAGACCAAACCGGCTTACAAGAAAGACCAAATGAAGAATAGAAAAGAGACATGGCAAAGCAAAGTATTACATGGCCAGTATGCAAAAAAACAAAACAAAACAAAACAAAACAAAACTAGCAGGCAAAATAGATAACAACAAGACCTGGCAACGGCTAAGAGTAGGAAAGTTGAAAGAGACAGAGGGACTGATTCTGGCTGCACAAGACCAAGCCTTAAGAACAAATGTGTACAAAGCCAGAATTGAGAAGAACAAATGCCACTTCTGCAAAGAAGCTGAAGAAACAGTGGACCACCTAGTCAGCTGCTGCAAGAAGATCACACAGACTGACTATGAACAACAGTATGACAAAGTAGCAACAATGGTGCATTGGAATATCTGCAAGAAATACCATTTGCCTGCAAGCAAGAACTGGTTGGACCACAAAACAGACAAAATAATAGAAAATTAAGAAGCTAAAGTGCTCTGGGACTTTAGAATTCAAACAGACAAGCACCTGCCATACAACACTCCAGACTTAACAATTGTTGATAAGAAAGACAAAAAAATCTGGATAGTGGACATTGTAATACCTGGAGACAACAGAAGAGAAAGAACTGGAGAAAATCACAAAATATGAAGACCTGCAAATAGAAAAAGAACAACTGTGGCAGAAGAAAGCAAAGAAAGTATCAGTAGTAATATGCGCTTTAGGTAAAATCCCAAAATCACCATCAGTCAATTGCAAAAGGCAGCTTTACTTGGAATAGCTTACATCCTGAGACAATCCCTTTAACATCAACCAACAACAACATCTGCCTATCCCAGGTCCTTGGGAAGGACTTGATAGGTGGATAAAAATGCCAGATCCAGTCTAAACAACCAGCTGACTGTGTCACCACCACCATCAATAATAATAATAATAACCACAATGATCCATGTCCTTCGACTGCAAAACAATTATCTGCCCCACCTTTAGTTTCAGGCTAATCCTTGGAATTTTCTACCACTCAGAGAAGTGTGAAACAGTCTAGCAGAGGGAATCAACTCAGTATAAAGACCGTTCTTCCAGCACCTGCCTAAGAAGGGAGAAGAATCTGGTGATTCCTTTGTTCATCTCTATTGGCTTGCTGCTAACTCTAGACTAAAAAGCCCCCTGAGTTTTCAGCTAGAAATTTTCAGAAAATATGCAAGAACCTGGATCTGATTTTTGAGATGATGGCCAGAAATGCATAAAGAGAGTGCTGAGGACTTTCCTTAAACTAAGGTAATACTGCAAGTTCTCATCAGAGCCTTCCTGGGCTCCTGACCTTGACAATGTCTGCAGGCAACTATGTGCCACTAGAAACAGACTAGGATGGAATCATTAATTACAGCTTTGTTTAATAGAATACATTTTACGCCATGATATTGATAGTTCTTTGGAATGAGAAAGCCGAGTGGAAATAACTGAATAAGGCATTTATATGTCATCCTGACTTTTTTACAGTGATTGAACTGTACCTCATTTTATTTGGAAGCAATAAAATTAAATGCATTATTGAATGGGCACTAGTATTTTATTGGTTTAGTTAAGTTTTGATCTAAAAGTCAAAGCTTTGTCACAACAAAGGGTACATTTGTATAAAAGGATGTCCTTGTTGCATGTCCAAACAACCAATACTAAAGGTGAAATGACACACATTACAATGTATGTTATAATACAGCAGAAGTTTATTTACAACAATAAGTAAAGGGTTTTTTTGCAGATTGGATAAATATATCCCCCCACCACAACCTAGTAAGCCATGAAAGCACTTTGCATAAAATAATTTCCAAATTACAATTAATCAGAGGAAAGATGACAAATATATGCCATGGTGCATGGTGAAAATACTAATCAAAGCAGCCTATCAATGGTTAAAATTAATTATTTAGCAATGCAAAAACTCCAATTAAATATTTGTGGATAATTGCATAATTACATCCAGATTAACCCAATCCAAAATAGCAACCGCATAAATAAGAGCACATCTTTTTTATTCTTGTGCTCCTTTCCCAAAGATTTTATAGTCCAGGTTCTTGCCCAACAGTAAAGCTGAAATGAACTGCCTCTCCCCAGTTTTATCAGCCGATTACATCTGAGGGACAGTCTCTCCCCAGTTACATCAGCCCGTCCCATTAGATCTGGCAGAGAAGACACGTTATGGGTTCCATTGGCCAGCGACTTGCATTTGGTGGGTCCCAGGAGGCGGGCCTTCTCTGCCATGGCTCCCTCCTTGTGGAACATTCTCCCCCCTGAAGTGAGCCTTCCCTGCTATGTTTAGGAAGTCCCTTCAGACCTGTTTATGTCATCAGGCCTGGGGGTCTTTGGGAGCTAGAGACATTCTTAGATGGCTCCACTGTGATAGATATTGTTGCTCTCTTGGTGGGGTTTGTATATTTAAATTTTTTTTGATAATATTCCTATTTTAATCATTACTTTTTATCCTTTTATAATGATTTTGTTTCCTGTTTGCTGTTTTATTCAATTGTTGTATGCTGCTCAGTCACCTTGTGTGAGATGCGTGCCCATATAAATGTGATAAACAAACAAACAAATAAATAAATAAATGCACCTGGAAGGGGAATCCTTGTGCACTACTCCCCCTTCAAGTGACCAAGATTGCATTTCAGGAGCCACTTAAAGTAGGAATGGCTGTCTATGGGCATCTAGCCATATACATTCCCTTCAATGGGTAGCAAAAATAGCTTCCTGCTGAAATTTAGTGTCATAGTTGTGTGGTTTTGTAAAGGGGTAATACCTTGAAAGTTGTTCTGGAACTCAAAACAGTTTTTAAAGGTTTAAAGAAATACTTGGTGTGTGTGTGTGGGGGTACTTTATTTTGCATTGCTCCAGCCTGCTGTTGGATCTAGCATTGCATGCTAATAGGAAGTACAAGGAATTGCATCCTATACTGGAAGTGGCTGATGGAGGAGGAAGCAAAAGCTAAAAGAAAACCACAGCAATATTGCGGTAAGGTGGGGAAAACCTGATGCAGAACTTCTGGACTGGAGGGCTGCCTCATCATGCCTATGACGTCTAGTCTACTGTTGAACAAGGCAGGAGAAGCAATCTTGACCGTTCAGAAGTAGCATTCTGTTATTATAACTGCTTCGTTCCCATATGTTGCCAGACTATCCTTCTAAAATGTGCCAGATGAGCCAGCAGTATTATTTATAATTTCATGGTTGATTTAGGAAATATGGCAATTTTATGGAGACTCCTGGAAAAAAAAAATTGATTTCATGTTAAATCAGGTGAAAAGATACACTTCACTGGATTTCTAAAATTGCTTGAATTTCTTCAAATCTAAAAAAAAACCTCATTAATTCTCTAACAGTTATGTGGAATGCAATACATTTATTCCCTTTCAGTTAAAATATTCCCAACAGATTGTCCTTCTAGTTCAGTTCATTATGTAGTTTGGGATTCCTACTCATGTTAAATATTTGTTTCATTATTATTTTTTAAAATCCTCCTATTTTCTTAAAAGGTTCCATTTTCTGATTTTCAAAGGATAAAGAAGCATACATTTGTATATCAATAATTTTATTGACATGAATGCTATGGAAAATTGCAAACCCATTTTCAGGAAGTTAATGCTTTATTATAAAACTGTCATACATACCATCACTTACACATCATATGGAGTACACAGTTTAAACATTTGAAATTCAACCTGGGGATGTTTACCTGTACAATAGACCAGAAAATGTCTGTTTTTATTGAGCAAAGTAGATAATATTTTCTTCTTCATTTTTTCCCAGGCAAATTTTGAGGACTTCTAAATCACCACTTTACCCCATTACTAGCTGCCCAAGCATGTATCCCTTCTTAGAGAGTGGAAGGGAGAGAATCATATTAATTGAAGTTGAAATATTTCAGGGCTATGAAAAAAGGATGAGACAAATTTATTTAGCAAATTAAGCTGGGGAAAGCACATGATACAAAGTATTCCTTATATAGCAGAAAAAACATCAGTAAAACATTACATTTCCTTGGCTATCTGGTTGCATGGCAACATGCCTACAGATGAGTTAATTAGTTTTGCCCCCATGGTGACCCTACTGATATCCTTTAAGGCATTTAGGAAAAATGAAGCCATACTTCACACCTTTTTTGTGTCATCCCTTGTCCTTATAATTCGAATAATGTGATCCTTCCCTGATTCAGCTAAACTATCAATAAGTCTATACTAGCCAAGCAGCTGAGATGTTGTGTACTCATAATCCAAGACTTTGATAATTAGCAAGATGTGAATGGGAAATAGTTATACATCTCCCCCTAAACTAGAGTGCGTGAAATATATTTCAAAATGATATATTTCTACATCGTTGTTTTGTTGTTTGTTGTTGTTGTTGTTGTTGTTGTTATTATTATTATTATTATTATTATTATTGGCAGATAAGTTATTCACAAAATCCTTACTGCAGGAAAATCTTATCATAAAAGGTATAATAAGGTATATAAATAAGATATTTATATACCTTATTATATAATTTTATAGCTGTAAAAACTTGGGACCTTGAATCTCAGAGAGCAAATTTGCACGAAACTACGCAAATAGCATGGAACATTCTGGCTGTGGAATTCAGACAGACCTTCACATTAAAAACTGCATATGTAACATCCGCCCTCCCCCACTTCCCAAATCCCCTAAACCTGAATTATAGATGATTCCTACAAAAAAAAAAGATTAGATCTAAAAAAAAATCTATCTGCCTTCCTTGCCATCTTCTTATCAAATCCCAGATGACTCTCCCATTTTAAAGATAGATTATTTAGGGGAAAAAATTAACTTCCTTTCAGGAAAATGCAGTAAGCCTCACAAAATGTTTTAGTAGATAGTGACAAAATTTTGCATAGTGGGAACTTAATTTGCCATTTTGCATAAAAATCCCAACCACTAAAATAGTTTCAGTTGATAATGATGTCTCCTCAAAATGAAATATATCCTGTAAGAGGTAAACAAATTCAAGTTTGGTTGGAGGTAAACAAATACAGATTTGTAGGGGGATAGACTGCTAGGGCTGCAGGCTGGTGAAGGAAAGGGGGCAAGGTCAGCTATGCATGGCACAAGACCCAAACATGGGGCAACTCTTCTTTCTTCTCTCTCTCTCTCTCTCTCTGTGTTATTCTATGCCTTCTTGCCTAGGATACTGCTAAGGAAGGAAATGTTTGCTATTGACAGAGATATGAACTGAACACTTCCACATGGTTTTTGAACAAATCATATGAAATTAGTCCAAAGGCAAAGGTTACTATTTCTTCTATACCATCTGCCTTTGGAATTACCCATGGCTTGGAACCCCCATACTGTGCACAGAGCTAAAAATGTTCCTGACCTGTAAAAGGGCAGTTATTCAGTCCAAAGTCGAATTCTAAAAAGTGATACTCAGTGCCAGAGAGACAGTGTAGAAGCCAAAAGTCCAACTGCTCTGAGGACTCATTCACATGTTCTGCTCATGCTAGTGTGAAGATGCTCCACTAACCATTTGGTTGATCACCTCAACCCATCCTCAGCCTCTTGCAAAGCAACCTTTCCCCTTCTTTCCTTGCTCTGTTTCAGAAGTGATATTTTTCCACTTCTGCTGGTACAGGCCACATTGAGCAGTCAATGTGTGGAAACAGTTCTGAGATTAGCTAGGGGTGGGGGCCTGCCCTTCTCCTATTGGCCAATAGAAACTACTTCAAACATGCTCATACACATCCACACCTGGCTGCTGATTTGGGGAGCCATTCACCTTTTGGCAGTGGGAGAGTCATTATCCCACTTTTCTTGCCAACCGATAGGTGGCAGGGGAAGTGGGGGGAGAGGAGGGGAAGTGGAAGAGAAGTGGCTGAGGATGGCTGTTTTGGTGCCACTTCTCCACTCCCACCTGGAATACCAACAAACATATGTGGCCTCTGCGTCACACTAGGCTGTATATGGGAAAGGGAATTGGTATGTTATGTACCTGGACTCCGTATTTGAGGGGGAGTTTGCTTTAGTCAGAGCTTGCCTCAAGAAATATGTCCAGTTCTGGGCATCACACTTTCAGGAGAATTCAAAATAACTGGAAAAGGTTCAGAAGAGGAAAATGAGGATGATTAGGGACCAGAAACAATGGCCTATGAAGAAAGATGGATGCTTTAATTTGAATTCCTGTACCGAGCAGGGGCTTGGATAGGATGAATTAAGTAGTCTGTTCCAACCCTATAATACTATGGTTTTAATGTATACAAGTTTCACTACATTTTTCTGATATAGCATCATAAGGATAAGTTATTGAGTGAACTGTTTTCAAATGTATCATTATTTTAGCTATGCATTTTATACCAAACTTCCCTAACCTAGTGTCCTCCAGATGTGCTTGACCATTACTCATACCAGCTGGAACTAAAAATAACTTTATCACTGTAAGAACAAGAAAAAGCCGAGCTATGCACTGCATATGCTTTTGCTTTTGTAGCATTCCACATTGTAAATGCTCATGGAATATATTACAAAATGCCTCATTTATTTGCAAAGTCAGTAAGGTAAGATAATTAGAGAGAAAACAAGAGAGGCCAGAAGAAATAGAATGCATTGTCTAATATAGCCATAAATTTTTATATTGGTGAAACAAGAAAGAAAGAAAGAAAGAAAGAAAGAAAGAAAGAAAGAAAGAAAGAAAGAAAGAAAGAAAGAAAGAAAGAAAGAAAGAAAGAAACTGGAAAACGAAATACTGCATTCTTCTACCTGGAAGGGTCTATTGCTCAGAATAATTGCACGGTTGTATTCTTGGCATCTCTCTTCAAAAAAAAAAAAGTTTCCATATAGCAGAGCAAGAACGACCATCTCTAAACCCTTGATTGACCAATGTGAGGTCTCTGTAGGAAGCAAAGACTCTTTGGAATTGCAATCTGAGTCACCTACTCAGAGAAAAGTGCGCTATCTGAAGGCATCTTCTACTGCCAGGATGAATATTGCAAGTCCCCACAGATCTCCCCCAAACCGTTGCTTGCAGCCACCCTAAATCTTGGAAAAATGGCCATGGAACTGTAATTTTAAAGGGCAAAAATGGGGAAACCATTAAATAATGGAGGGAGGGTAATTATATGAACTCTCATTAAGTAATTTTAATTTAATTTAATTTAATTTAGTTCAGTTTAATTTAGTTTAGTTTATAATTAACTGCAATTTAGTTTGATCCTGGCTGTGCTTATCATTGGAAGGGCAAGTATGTCTCTGAGTACCACACAGTTGTGTGCCTGTGTCTCTTGAAAGGATGGAGGAGTCTAAGTCCAGTTTGAAAAGAAAGAATCCTGAGCAGGGAAATTAGGAGCTTTGAATTGTCCATCAACAGGTAGCACCTGGACATGCTGGCCAGGGAATTCTGGGAATTGAAGTCCATACATCTTCAAGTGGCCAAGTTTCAAAAACACTGATTTACATGAGAGTGGTTAAGACTATATATGTACATAGAGACATAAATTAGGCATTCATGCAAGTTTATACCTACTTTCATTTTGTTTTGGTGAAGAATTTCCTCCCGTTTTTTTAGCAATATGTAAGCAGCCAGCCTAATTGCAGTTTGAAAAGCCTGATTCTTTTTTATACCTCTTGTAGCAAGTAATGTGCTGAATGGCTGAGAAGTTGCAGAACAGTGTGATCTTATTAATTCTATTGACATTCTCACAGGGAGGGGGACAGCCATATGTGCATTAATGTCACATTTAGTTTGGCCTTTAATACCCATCATGTTACTCCCCACTCTTTCCAAATCTTGCACGTGCAGTTGGGCAACAGAATCTTGGCTGGACTTTATCTGGATAATTGAAAAATCCAGGAATTTGTGTTAGCCCTGTGCTCCCATTAGCGTCAAGTCAAGGCTAATTCAAATGAAATGACGGTTAAAACAACGATATGTGAAATTTCACAGGGAATGCTATTTTGTAGACATTCTTTTCGCTGGGTCTGACTAGCCCTTGGATTGTGATTGATGAGAATATACAACCAAACAAAATGCCTGTGATCAGATTTTTATTAACTGTCTCGATAAACCCCAAATAAACCACTCTTTTATAATCGTTAGCTGAATCCTAGCAGATGGGAATAACCCCATGAGCCACATCTGGTAAGATTCCCTGCTCCCATTCAAGAATATTTACTGTGGTTCAGAGTTTTCCCAACAGCGCTCAAACTATAGGATACCTGCTGAGTTGCTGCCATAAAAACAATATGGAAAAGGCACCCCTTTCTGCCTGCAGAGCAGCTAATGTGCTCTACAGACTTTCTTTCACATATGGGCTCGCCCCAAACCTATCTGTAAGCAACTGCCTTTACGACCTTGCCAGCACTCAGCCAACACTGCCTGCCTCCCCCGCTCCAAGAATGGGAAAGCGAACAAAGCTGGTAGCCCCTTTTCCAACATTAAAAGGCATCAGCTTCAAAAAGGCGTAAGTTGCAGCTTCTTATTGTTAGTCGGAAAAGGGCCTACCAGACTCCTGGCTTTTTTGTCACCACAGCCTAACACGGCTCACCGCCTACTGGGAACAACGCTACCCAGTCTAGAAAATTTTCTTCGCAACGCCGTGAAAGTTTCATGTTGGACACACACTGCCTGCATCTGTATGGAGGCACACACTGTGTTTTCCAAGTCAGTATGTTCTTTTTACCCTTGAAGTTGCCAGGGCAACCAAGAGGGAGCAACACAAAAGCAACTTGCTTGCCGTGTGCATATGTAACACAGGGTGTTTTCTAAACACAGGGTGAACAAGGGCTGTAATCTGAGAAGGAGGTTGCTGTATTACAAATATTAACTTGATCATAGCCAAGGATGAGTACCTCCAAATGACAGTGGTTCCTAGTGGGGGGTTCTTCAATTTGCATTTGGATTTCACATTTTCAGACCAATAAATGAAACCAAAACTTAGTTACTGTTCAATATCTGCAGTTCTCTGAATGTTTCAGTGCAGTTTGATAATAATGATTGCAAAGTATAATGAGGAAAAAATCACTTATTTCTTAAAATAATGCCCCAAATGCAAAATAAAAATTCTATATGTAAAGAAAAATACATGTGTTTAGAGAATAATGCACCAAATATTTAGCAAGCAGATACAAATTTTTGTGCAATTTCTTCAAAAAAAAATCTGAAATTCAATGAATTGGATATATTGGCAAAATAAAGGAGGGAACAAAGTTGTTCCTTCCATGTGTTAGGAGATAAAGTTATAATTTATAACTTTATAATTCTTCTTGCCTGGGCAACAACCCTGAATTACTTTGGATGAAGCTACAACTTCTCTGAAATACACTTAGTACAGTTCTGCTTACTCAGAACAAGTACAGAAAGTAATCTAGCCTGTGGGTGAATCTCTCTCCACCAATGACAGAATTAGTTCTCACTAAAAATCACCCACATTTTGCCAATGAAACATTTTTTGAGGGGATCACAGCTGAGAAAGAATTTAACTTTCCCTCCTTTATACTGCAATCAAATCTGAATGCTTCTATTTACCTGCAAGTTCACATTTATTTCCATATTATCGATTTAATATACTGTGTCATTTGAGCCCTGGTTGTGATTAAATCATAATATGCTCAACTCTTGTTGTTTTTATGGGATTTGTCATCACAGTGGTTGAATCGGGGCTATTGCTCTGTTTAAAATATCCATTTATTTACAAAAATGTAATTTCAGCATGTACAAGAAGGGTCAAAAGGGGCTAGCATCCAGATAAAGAGTGTTAATACAGCACAAATTCCCTTGGGGAGAAAATGGCATGTTGCTTTGATGCATCTGTGGTTTTATCACCTGCAAAACTCTGGGCTCTGTCATCTTTCGGATTCAGATTCTGAATTATGTCCCACCCAAGTAGGTGGACGCAGGCGGGAGCCAAACACCATCAAATAAGCTCTAAAAAAGAGATGGCTATTGTCTTGCTTGAGGCTTCTCCCATCATACCTATTAAGAAGAGAAAGTATTGAGATATACTGTAGATTAATATTTTATTGATGTTATTTAATTGTAGTGTTTCTGTCCAGCTTTTTCATAATTAAAAACAATGCTGTTTATTTTAAAAGTTTAATGATCCCAGGTTTGGTTGAGTACTGCTTTGGTGATATTCTTGGAGTTTCCACATTAATCAGCCATAAGAGAGGAAAATTGCTTTTGTAAAGATCTAGGACACATCCAGACGGCTGGTTTAATGTGCTATCCTCAAGTCCGTATACCAGTGCAAACTATGCCAGGATAAATTTGCTCTGTTTCCACAGCTAGTCTCTGTTCTGCTTCATTAACAAGGATGGGAATGATGTTGTCCTAACAGTTTATTGCAGAGCAAGTTAGAGTCCCTATCAGCTACCATATTCTGCTGGTAACTAGCTGAGAGGCAACATGCCCACACCAACCAAAGTAGCCAATAGGAGCTGGGCAGATCCCACCCCCTTTGCATCCTCAGCTAAGTCGCCACTGAATGGCCACACATCATGATATTATAAAGGATTTTATTGGGAGAACACCAACTTTAGTTCAGAAAAACAGACATAGCTGGCCTTAGTTATGGATCTGAGAGGGAGGCTGCATCATGAAATGGTGACCTACAGGATCAGTAGTGAAATATCTTCAAGGTGAAGTTAGGGGTGTGTGTAAATGTGCCCATAGGCAGTACATGATTCTAGTTGGTAGCATTTCCCAGGGTTTTAATTAATCTTTCCCATCCTGTGATACTGATGCTTTTTAACTGGGACTATCAGGGACAAATGCTTCTAAATGCGAAGCATACATTTTGTTGCTAAACTAGAATCACAGAGTTGGAAAGAATGCACCCCCAGAAGATGACCATCCAGTTTCTCCTTAAAGGTTTGCAGCGATGTAGACCTCCTGAATCATCTACTTTATGGAATCCATCACTGGATGACTCTTACCTTGAACAGGTCCATCCTAATTTTCAAAATTGATCCTCCTGTAGTACAACTCCTTTTAGTCTAATCCTACTCACTGATGCAGCAAAGAGTAAGGATAATTCCCCACAAGGATCTGCACCAGTTTAAAAGCCACTTTGAAGCACTATGATTCTATGATGTCAGCAGTATTGGAGAGCTCATCCAATATATTTCCTATTCAGATGCAGGCAGTTGAAATAACAGTGTAGTAAAATTTCCTTTTACACTGCTTTGCAATGTTTCCTTCTTAGAAAGTACTCTTCCTCACACCTCCTTCCTAAGCTTCAGCTGCCTAAGCAGGCCCTTTAAGGAAGTGCTACCTTGGCAGCTTTGCATCTCCCTCAATAGCCTTGAAATGAGCAAGAGTAACACATTATAAATTTCCCTCTTCTGTTTGGTAACAGCCTCCTGAAAAATACCATTGCAGCTAGGGTTTTTAAATGTAGTTGCTTTCCTTTTGTGTGGAGTGATGATTTTGTTCTTCCAAGACCTGAGGCAACTCAAGATGGTCCAGTGACTGAATGATATTTTTTGTTTCTTTTTTTCAGCATTTCTGAATTAACAGAAGGGAAAGCAAACACAGGTGATTTTTCAAACTGCTTTTGAGGGATTAGGGAGTGGAAATTCCCTAAGTCTTTGCCTCTTCTGTAGATCAGATTTTTAGATATTTGAAGAATACTGTGAACTCGGTCAACTGTCTTAGCTTCCTGAACAGAAATAGGGAACTTCAACTAGCATATTTACTACTCCTTGGAGCTAAAGGAGAAGATATGTGAATACACTCAATATGTCTATTTATGTTTTCCTAAACATAACTTCTGGGCAGGAATAGAGTGGGGAAAACCATGGTAAGGGAAAAATAACCCTTCCCCACATTATTAGGTTTCAGTAAAAATCCACACAAAGACTGCTATTAGCATTGGAATAGGTGCTCTTGTTAATGCCATTGAGTGCAATGGTCAGAAGTTTGTGGAAGAAAAAAAAACTGGGCTTCCTTGGATTTGGGGGTGGGAAGACTTAGACTCTTTTGCATAAGCAGCACCCTGCAATTTTGGTAATTTGTTTCCGCTAAAAAAAAGTATAAAGTCAGAGCTAAGAAAAGAGATTACAGAGCACACATTTCACAGAAATAGAAATATTTCATATAAACTTTTTCTTGATTTCTTCCTTCTGCACCCAAAACAAAAAGCCATTGGTCAGTGCAATCATGGGTAGAAGAAAGGCTAATTAAATAGCATCTTGAGATGCTGGTTTTAAAAAGTCAGTGCAGGGCAGCATGGAAAAGGTTCTCCCTCCTCCCTTTTACAGCCCACAACAGCTGTTTTTACTTTTATATAAAGTTGAGAGAGTTACAAAGAATCAGGCACATATATTTGGCCTGCGTAAGGCTCCCTGATGCCAGGAATCCATTAGTAGCGAGAAAAGAGAATGCTTGCATGCACAAACATAAAGTAACACAGCACCAAATTAAAGCATCACTTGCATTTCACACTGCCCCTGCTTTGGGCTAATTAGCAGATAAATTAAAACTCACACTTGTCAGCCATAGCAGGAGCACACTGAAATCATTCTGGAGGCAATGGCACAGTGTTAAGATAACATGAAAATATTTATATCTTAAATAGTGCTCACCTTAAAGCTACCAAAATATTTTCTTGCTGAGGAGTAGGCATAGACCCACTGATCACTTTTGCAGCTGTGCTAGACTTGAGATTTATTTAATTGGAAGGGGTAAGGTGACTGGCTTTACACAATTACGTTCTAGCTTCCCAGCGAAATGGTACAGATGTTATGGAACTCTGGGGGAGGTGGGCGGCATATAAATGTAATAATAAAGAAAAAATAAATATATTTCCTTCACATAGGTAAATTTTCTGATGACAAGGAATACTCCCAATGGTTTCACACAGAAGCTATTGGATGTATTAATTCTGAACGGCGGTGGCAGACTGTAAATGGTACCTCATTACATTTTGCATTGTGGGGCAAAGGTATCATAGCAGTCAATCCAGAAGAGCTGTAAGAAATGTATCAAAGATGAAGCAAAGGAGGGTGGCTTGTTGATCCTTGGCATTAGATCTTATGAGAGAGAAGATGGAAGAGGAGTCTAGGATCAGCCTGGCACCCACTCCAAGTTTTTTCCTAATTTCAGTCAAACCAAAATAAGTGCTCCTCAAATAATTAAAGGAAGCTCATAATCACAGATTGTGTTAGTTAGCAACAATCTTTTGATATATTCCTTTAGAAACCTGAAAACTTCAACTGGACCAAATATTCCCTCATAAGCAATAGTGTTTTCTCTTATGCAAGTGAATGTTGATCTTTCTTGGCAGCCATTTCTTTTTCCATCTGCTGCTGTTCTTTCAGGATCATATTTTTCCTGGAAAGGCTTCCTTCAAAGAGTAATTGATACACTAGGAAGAATATTGTGGATATGATGATATCACAATCCATGAAACCCAGCAAAACTCTGAGTACTGATATCACTAAGGGAAAACAAACCTAAGTGAACTGATACTTGGTCACCCTATCACATGAGTGAACTTAGCTGATCAGAGACAAATTAGACTAAGGGGAAAGAATATTTATTTGCAGCAATGTTTTGTTGCTTGTTACATATGCCTATAAATACATCATTATGCAGCTGAAGAAAGGGCAGTGTTCAAATTATTGAGGGTAGAAGAGAAAGGGCGAATTTCTTTATGTTTGGTGACAGATGTTTTAGCTTTTGCTCTTAAAATGGCTATAAATTGGCATGATCTGGCTAAACAAGGAAGGAAGTTAGATTGGATTTAATGTATGTCCCCTATCTTTTCCCGATAATTTGAACAAATACTTATATATGATGAGAAAATGTCTCCTGTTTTGTCTTTGTCCTTTTTCAAGACTAGATACTGAATCTCAGGAATTTGTAGTTTCTAAATAAGTTTATGTTTCTTGAGCAGATTTTGTTTGGGAACAGCTCCTGCCAGCCACAAGCATCAGACACTGCCTGAAAACCAGATTACTTTTAATAGAATACAGTTCTGCTGGAAATCCAACAAGACAGACATATAGCAGATTGCTCACTGAAATCCCCAATAATAAAGCTTAAATGTTTTGGACACGTAATGCAAAGGCAAAAGACATTGGGAAGGACCTCAATAGTTGGAAAAATCAAAGACAATTGAAAAAGCAGCTGACAAGAAGACAAGGTGGCTAGATACTATCACTGATGACACAAGATGAGCTTACAAAAGCTCAGAGAAGCAGTTACTGGCAGTCAATCCTAGTGAAATGATTTCCATAAAGTCACAAAGGGTCAGAAGCTGCTGAGCTACTGCACAACACCAATAATACATAGCACTATTTCAGTTTTATCTCGACTGTTCTAAATCTCTAGAAACCTTTTCACCCAAAGGCATAATGAAAATAAAGGAAGATAGTAACAACAAAATTGATTGGATGGACCTCAGTACAGTACATGACTTCAGCACAGTTTGGAGCATGTTAGATCACTGGGAAGCCTCTCAACATATAATATCCATGCTGTTGGGTCAGAACCAAACACATTGGTTCAAACCCAATGAAACTTTCTTTCTTTCTATAGATTTGGGAAATAATCAGTGCTTGAGTGTTTTTCTCTTATCACAACAACTACCCAGAACTCCAAGAATGCTGCAATTAAAATATATAGGGAGAGCATAAGTGTCTGTAGAATCTGATGGTTTTGTGAAAATGATCTTCCAAAGCAGATGATGATGGAAGTTAGACAACAGCACTGAATGATGGGGCAGTATTTCTATTTCATGGGAGATCACCTGAGAACATACCTGGTAAAGGCTACAGTATATATCATTTAAATTTATTGTTTTGTCCAGCTGTTGTAACAAATCAGATAAAACCTGCAAAAAACTGGCCAAACATTAATAAAATACATTAAAATGTACAAAAATTGGTAAAAACATTAAAACAGTGTTATTAAGCAGGTAATATTAGAAAACATCAGGAACTTTTGATAAAATATTCTCTCTGTTTAGCAGCAGCCCATGCAAAGCTTGCTAATTTCCATAGCAGTGTCTCCTTGTCTAAATTCATTAGATGTTCAATTTTATATGAATCAGGCCAAAATGATTTTCTTATCAAGAGGGGCTCCAGAAATTTTACACATGCTGAAGCGGAAATAGGGCAGTACAATAAATAATGGGTAAAATCTTCTATAATTTCCTTGGAGCAAGGGCAGAAGGACATATTATATGGGATATTGAGAAATCAACCCTCTCTAGTTGCTGATGCCACTTGCTGGAACCGTAGTCTTGTAAGTGCCTCTCTGAGGAATGGTACTGTAACACACCTCAGATAATGTTCACATTTGATTTTGGTTTTATTAAGTGGGTACCAAAGGGCAATTTTATTTTGTGATAATTTGAACAAATTTCTTTGGGCAAAGACATTCAGCACACTGTTTTTAAACAATAGATTGTTGTTTGCATTATTTGAATTTTAAAATAATGTTGGAGAAAAACCAAAAGTATGCATATGATTGGATAAAAATGTAAACCAACTGGTGTGAGAAAGAGTGGAGAAATTCATTTGCTCCAGAAGGCACTGCTTGACAAGTAGGGGATCAGGCAGTGAGAGGAGTCTAGCCCAATAATTAAATGCCCTTACAATTATTCTAGCTTTAATTGGGTATGTACCAGTTTCTGTATAGAGAAAGAGGATAGAAGTACTATTAGGTACACCTAAAACAGTTCTGAGGAGCTTGTTTTGAAAGAATTCCATATCATAAGGGGTAGAAATTCCCCATAACTTTACTGCATATGAAAAGTAAGGAACTAACTTGGTTTTTAGAAGAGTTAGGGATGGAGGAATTTGTCGACCACCACTTGTATGCCAGAACTTTATTATTCCTGCCAAAGCTTTCTCAGTTTTTATTTTTGGGGCTTATATGAAACAAGAAAAGAGAAATTACTGCTTTTGAGAAAAAGGACTTCTTTAACTCCTTGTTAATCAGCATTCAGTCTATGCTCCTCAGTAGGAACCATATGTGTTTTCTGCATCTTTAAAAATCTTTCTGATATGATTATGGAGGTTTTCATTATCTAAATCAATATCGAAACTAGTTGTGCATTTAGCAGCAATGACAAATCTGAAGCTTCTGTCTTCCTTTGCAGAGAAAGCCCATAAAGATTTTTAGAATTCACATTTTAAAAATCAGGGCTTACTTTTGGAAAACATACCTAGGATGAAGCTAGGTCAAGAAAAAATGCAATATGCTGCTTGGTTTTAAACAAGGTAACCTGCAAAAGTGTATGTAACATAGCTTTAGGGTTGGAAAGAAAATCAGAGATGTATTTCTTTATAAGGAGAAGACAGGTAGTCCCCGGGTTAAGAACGCCCAGTTAACAGATAACCCACAGTTAAGAACGGAGCCTATTGTAGCACAATTTGAGTTAAATACACAATGATTCAAGTTAAATACACAATTTGAGTTAATTATACAATACTACTTATACAGTATGATACAATAATACTGTTCTGGCTTACATACAAATTCAGTTTAAGGACAGACCTTGGGAATGGATCTTGTTCTTAAACTGGGGACTACCTGTACACTCCATCCATCCATCCATTTTTATAAAATGCTGTTTTTTTAAAAAAAACCTTGCTCAACCAATATGCAGGAGAAATACCCAAGGAGTTTTAAGCTCAACATTGTATCAGGGGAATTGCTTTTTAAAATAAAGTAACTTTAAATACATATGGAAAATACATATGTATTTACATATGTATTTTCACCTTCATAGTGGTGAAATCTGGATTGTGCAATCCATTATTACAGTATACCCAAATTCACCTTTCTAAAATCTTGACTGCACATGATTCAGAAATTGTTCTCAAGTATCCAGTTGGCTACTGTGGAAATAAAAAAAACAAAGACATCTAACACCCATCTTCACACTTTACAATACTGTCAATTTACTATTAAAATAATGCATTATGTAATATGAGAGCTAATGTGGCAGGAAAAACACACAGTCTGTGAGCCAAAAGCTATCATGCACATATGGAGTACTGCAGTTCAGGCTTCTCCATTTGCTTCAGCACTAGGTATGCTTACCATATTTCAGTACAAATAATTAGCTCACCTCCCCCCTTCCAAAAAAAAAAAAAAATTGGCATGGTTAAACATCTATTCTCAGCAGTCACTCTTACTATTTAGGTCAGCCTTTCCAAACCTTGGGCGGTAAGATGTTATTGGACAACAATTTCCATTATCTTTGACCATTGGTGATATTGAATGGAATGTGGTGTTCAACTTAGGGCAGTTCCACTGTCACTTGAAGTGGAGGCCAAGCATCTCCATCTCCATCTCCATCTCCATCTCCATCTCCATCTCCATCTCCATCTCCATCTCCATCTCCATCTCCATCTCTCTCTCTATCTGTCTCTCCTTCTCTCTCTCTCTCTCTCTCTATCTCTCTCTCCTTCTCTCTCTCTCTCTCTCTCTCCATCTCCCTCTCTCTCTCTCCCCCTCTCTCTTCCCCTACCTGTCATCTATCTATTTACTGAAAATCCTTTAGAAATCCTTTAATCCAATCTTCAAGGGATGTTTTCTGAAATAGCCTTTTGGAACCTTAAGTTTCCAGATGAACTAGCTTCTCTTTACAGTACTTAACTAACGTTCTTAATTAAAAGCAAGCAAAACCCAGCGTACAAATCAAAAGAAAATCAGAATGACAAAATATTCAGCAATAATACCTCAAACAAGGAACAGAATCTACTTTTCAACTATGTGGTCATATCTCAAAGGACAAAATAGAATAATTATGGATCCAAGCAGGCTTCTGCTCCATTATTTTGAGATACTTTTCCATTCTGAGAAACACTCAGATTAGGTCAATATTATAATTATCTTCCCTAGATAATTATTTTATCCTGTTCCCTCTCAGCTAGAAGATATAATTCTACATTACATCTTATCTTCATAGAAGTGAAAAGTATCAATAAGAAGCAAGGACTCTTAAAGAACACAGCTGGCTTCTCCAATGAAGGGAAGCCTATTACAAATCAGGGCTTATCTATCTTTATAAGATCTCAGATGGTTTCAGTTCCCCATTGAGTCAACATCTTCCTATTGCTTAGCCAGCTCTGCAAATTTTGAAGTTCCTGATGTCTGCTTTACTAGACCTACCTTTGAGCATGCCTGATTGGAAATAACCTAGTCAGCTTGAAGCCTTAATGCAGGATGGGGAACCTTAATATGCCAGATATTGCTGAACTACAATTTCAAACATGTTGACTGCAGGAGGGGATGCAACAGGACTTCAGATGTTCATCAGCATGTGCAAGAGGATCAAACAGGAAAATGGTTCTTGGAATTACTTATGGCATTAGCTTGAGAACTCCACCTGTTGACTAGGCCTGGAAACAGGCAGCAGATAAAGATGAAACTGAATTGGAGTATTATGCTTTTAGTGATCTCACCCCCTTTTTTGGGGTGGGGGGAAGAATATTTAAACCAAACATTTTACAGAGACAGCCAACTGTAGAGCATGTTTCTGCAGTTCAGTATGGATATTATTAAGGCATGTATAGATATAGTGTGATTTTTCTGAAAGGGTACATTTATTATACCAACATAATGTTGGTAAAGCAGTCCTATTTACTGTCTCCATTTCAAATATCAAAGAGAAATACAGGATCAAGGATAGGTGTGAACCAATAAATTAAGGGAGAATATAACTTAATACAAATCCTTCAGTGGAGCTGTCCCCAAGTAAGTACTGAAACGCTTGAATTAAGTTCCAGTTTGTTAATCTCACTAATGTAGTCAATGGTTCGTGCATACAATCAAGTAATCCATAATCCAATACACTTGATTTGGACTTAGCATATTGTGTGAATCTAACCATTATATTTTATAAACTATAAATGATTGATTTACATTTTACATTAATCTAGGCATTTGCAGTTTATTAATAAATCATGGGTAAACAAAGCATGCCTTAGCATGATGTGTGAATCCTGTGATTGTGTGTGCGTGTGTGTGTGTGTGTGTGTGTGTCATACAAATGCTAAGCCATAATGAGCCCAACCATTGTGGTTTGCAAAGCCTGTAATTTTGTTGGTTAAGGAAACCAAATCAATTCTATTTTAGACAACACACCATAATTAAGCACACTGTTTTTACTGATGTGTAAACCCAGTTATTGGTTGCTTCTCTGAATTTGAAAGAAAAAAGTGATCTCATTCAAGTAGATGATTGAGGTGGCAGATGAAAAAGAGCTGGTAGAGAACAGGAGCCTATGCTTCAACTAAATTAAAAATTATATATGTCTATATTTTTATAGACATATACATTTATACATATAATAAATGTATATATTTTTTAAAAACTACTAAACCAACTCCTCTTTTTCTTCCTAATATACCTGTAGTAATTCCCTACCCTCCTTTAAGTCCTTAAGAGACCTATTTTATGCTATCAAACTGCATCCTTACATAATTATTTTCCTAGCTAGTTTGCCGTGGCGAGGAGGCATCATAGGTCTCAATGGATCTAGATACTACTCCATTTTTTAAACTCCTAAAGGCAACTGGAGCCTGTTCCTGCTCTGAAGAGCCAGATCAGTCTCATGTTTCTTCTACCAAAAAAGTAGGATGAGAATAATTAAACTAGATTGGGGCAGTTTTTTGTTCTGCTGAAGGCTTATCTGTTCCTGAGTGGGGAGAAATCCACAATGCATTCAAGGGTGATACCAGGAGAGGATTCACAAAGAGCAAAAGAACTGTGAGACAATTTACTAACCAACACAGATGGCATGGTGGGATGCCGGAGGATAGAAGAAAGATAAGAAGACTGAATCTTCACCTGTCAGAGGGTCACCCCTTGGATCTAGGCCAGCTACTATTTCACCTGACTGAGAGAGATGGAAAATTGCCAATAAGTCCTTTTCTTAACTCTGAATATAAATATTTCTAGTATTTATCCACATAGAGAGGTGCACACATGCTAGGTACACTCATATATTAAATTAATATTATAAATGAAGCTGTTTGACTGCCCTGATAAAACTTAGTTAAATTGCTTCTTACTGTCTCTATTAAGTGAAAATAATCAGTAAAAAAAAATAAAAAAAAATCCTGGGAGCTGTGTGACTCTGCTTCTTTCCATGACATTCCTCCAAGCCTAAATATATTCAGTGACAAGTATTTTTTGTATTTCTAATGAATTTGTTTACTTTTAATGGATGTATAAGTTTAATTGTAATAGATGCACATGTATTTTTTAAGGGATTGTACTCATCTTTTATGAATGTTAGCGACCTTGAGGATCCTTTTGAAGGCTAATGGGCAGGTATAACAAATTTTATCAAGAATATAAACAAATATTCATCCATCTACTTTCTACTGGTTTGGTCCCCTTCAGTCTGATATTCTGCTAGAAGTACAAGTGACTCATTGGTCACTTGTACTCAGAAGACCAATCAGAGGTCAGGTCACTTGGCTATAAAGAGAGGAGTTCAGTCAGTTCCTGCTTAGTTGCCTGTGGTCTGAATAACAGATGACCTTGCCTCTAAAGATGCCAGCCACAGTTGCTGGTGAAGCATCAGAAAATCTAGGGTCTAGAACATGGTCACTAAACCCTGAACACTGCCCAACACAAATGACTCTGGTTTTTCTATTTCTGTTGGACTGATAGATCCTGTTCAATTGTATTTCTAGGCTGATATATAGAGCAGAGAGTCATGATGTGATTCTTTCACCAAGTAAGCTGAGCCTCCCATCCTCCCTTCTTCTTTCCCAGGTTTTATAACCTTGAATTTTCTATGGATCTTTTCCTAGAATTAAGGATTCCAGAGTCCAGGTTAAAATGCAAATATGAATATTTAGCTGAATAATGAGTTTGACCTTGGGATTTTTATTCACCTGGCAGATACACCATCACATTTAATGTATCAGCAGCTTGGCAGTACTGAAGTGGGTAATACGTTCTATCAATAAAATTCAACCATTGCTCCCTGGACAAGGGTGTCTGCAGTGCAGGGGGGAGGGATGTTAAAAGAGATGCCAACGTGATGCAAACTATGCCCCTTCTATATGTTCATCATTATGTCACATATACATACAAGAGACACAGAGCTTGCAATGCTACTTTTGCCATTTTGACAAAAGTGGTGGTTCCTGAGGACACGTCGGCCTCTGCCTCATATTGCTTCATGGAAAAGCTTGAAAAATAAAGAGACTGCACACAATTTGAAGCTGTCCTTTTTTGAAAAAATAAATAAAAAGAACCCTAGAATTGATATAGTGTTTGTATCTCAACAATACTCAAGTTTCCAATGAAAGGAGAGAGGAATGGGAAAGGCTGACATCTCAGCTTCTGATGGCCTGGAAAAAAACACTTAGGAGAGACTGGATGGCACTCGGCGTTGAAAGTTGATGCTTGTGAAACCTGTTCACTTACCTTGAACATTGTAGTCCTGATCCCAAGATTTGTTATGCACATAAATCTTCCACACCAAGTATGATCAGAACTGAAAAATCTACCAACAGTGTTCAGCATTGTGGGGAAAGGGGACAACAGTGACCAGACCTCCCACAGTTGATAGCATGAAACCTATATGTTGTTGGGAGACTGAAGGATGGAGCATTTGCAGACCAGATGTGCTCCCCCAGCTCCTCTACGTTTGGGGGATTTAAGATGGTTAAGTTGCCTTAAACCCTATATCCACAAAATAGACTTATTTCCCCATTTTATTATGGATATTAAAGGGCATCCAGGATGCCTCAAGTATAAAGCCCCTATTTTTCTCCTTAAATCCCCAAAATGGGCAGAAAGTCCCCCTCCCAAGATGTCAATAGTCACAAACATAGCCTCTGGCCATTGGAAGCCAAAGAAATTAAAATTGTGCATGTACACATCAGTGCTGGATGTGTGCATTTGTACTTAGGTATCCCCAGGGGGATGTTTCAGGTGATGCTATGATGAAGCATGTGACCTCATTTTGATATCCCTGTGGTTTTTAATGGACGCTTATGGTTTTGGACATGCAAGACCAGATCCAGAATATGATGTGTACCTGGATGTGAGGATTGTCAGGCTAGAATCTCAAGTCAAGTCTCATAGCCAGAACTCAATGGGCCAGATTCATACTGAAGGTCAGAGGCAAGGCATCATGAAGCAGCAGTTGGACTTTCCTTCAGATGCTTCCATATTTGCCTTTTTGTCTCACCTTCTGTCTGGAAGCAAGAGCAGGAATATTGGACAAAAGTTGGAAGTTCACTATAGAAAGATAGCAAAGAGTTCTGGAATAACTTAATGACTACCAAATCATTATCATACCAGCCGAGGTAGGTAATTTATGGAATTCATGTTGGTGTTGACATACAATTTCCAGCTTCTCTCACCACTGACTATGTCATTTGAGGATGCTGGGAACCGTAGTTCAGCAACAGCTGGGAGGTTATGGATTGTTCCATATGGCATGTGTTTTTGTGGATCATAGTCCAGTCCATCTCATGCATGGAGTATAGACCTGAAAAAATAAAATTAAATATATCCACAACTATTTAATAATCCTTTGTCAGGTCTCTGTACCATGCATCTGTTGAACTTGACATTGATACATGAAAACTTATGTGATAACAAATTAATTAATCTTTAAGACAAGGATGAAAAACGCTTTATTGGCAGGGACTACACTTAAGGTGAATGAGGCCATGTCACACACATAAGTGAGGACAGGATTTACTGCTTTCCCTGGGTTTGTGCAAAGGAAGAGTTTAGAGAATTTTGTTTACTTTATAGTACTTTTTTGCATGCTGCCTGCCTTCCAAATGTTAGAAAAAGTGTTCTACCAACTTTCAGCAGTTGTGATCAAAATGGGCTTCTGGGGCTACAAAAAAGATTAAGATGCTGCATCATTTAATGCATCTCAAGACTATAGTTTTGCTGCAGAAGGCTAACATGGTTAGCTTTCCAGAAATGTATATTTGATTGCAATCACTATTAGAAGGCTTTAGGTTTGATTCTGATGTTGGTTAAGGACACTAAACACCTGTCTATTCTGTTCTAGTCTAGTCTAGTCTTGTCCAGTCCAGTCTAAAATACTGTCAAATATTATAATCAATCTCTTTTTGTAATTTCTTTCCTTTTGTGCACCTTATAGAAATATCTATCTATCTATCTATCTATCTATCTATCTATCTATCTATCTATCTATCCATCCATCCATCCATCCATCCATCCATCCATCCATCCATAAAGTTAAGTCTATGAAATAGGTAAACTGTGGGATGGAAACTGATTCAGGATCCTCAGAGGACTTCTGGCTGGGTGGGGACTAGACCTAGCTTTCTCTATTACATATTCCCTTCCTATGTTTGCTTTCTGTGTGCATATTACCAATGGGAACATCCAACCATTTGAGCCTTCACGGTTTGAAGTGAATTAATCCTCACATGAAGGCATACTTCTCACTATCATTTGTGAAATCTAGATGCAGTAGAGGGAGACATTGACAAATTCTATGGCAAATTGCAAGAGATGCTTAATATAACATCAAGAAAAGATGTAATAATACTAATGGGTGATCAGAATGCAGAAGTTGAAGAATTTGGAATTTGGAATTGCATGAAACTTTGAATTGTGTAAAAATAATAATATAGGAGATAGGTTAATAAGAGTTTGTGAACATAACTATTTATTGCCAATACATATTTTAAGCAACTTAATTACAGATTCTACACATTGATATCTCCAAATGGACAACACTGGATCAATAGGCTACATAATAGGGAACAGAATCAATAGGATACATAACAGAGAATAGATGTTGAAGAGTACTAACTAATTAGCCAGGATATATCCAGGTGCAGACTGTGCATGAATTGTTGGTGTCAAATATACAGGTTAAACTTAGAAATTTAAAGAGAGGAGGTGTGTCATCAAGATTTGATCTGAAAGGCATAGAATTAGAATAGAAAATCAGCATCAGTTTTGGCATTCTTAACTTACATGAAAAAGAACCCGAGGAACTATGGGATAGATAGGAGATGGTGTGAAAACTGAAATGGAAAAAAATATTCCCAAAACTTCAAAGAGGAAAAGATCAAAGTGGTTTTCAGAACAAGCCATCATGGATAATCAGGAAAAGACAGAGGATGAAAGTCTTGGGCAACAAAAATTATATATGACAACTGAATGCAAGAATTTCAACATAAGGAAAGATATCTCAATCAAGAACGCCAACAGAGAAAAATGACAAGAAAGAGAAAATGATCTTTTAAAGTAGATTAGAGAACTCACAGGAAAATTTACTGATAATGCATGAAATAGGGTTGAGCAATGATGCAGATGCAAAGGGGAAAAGGCGATTGGAAGTACCCATGAGGATGCATGTGGTACCCACTGGCAATTCCTTAAAGAAACTGCTGCCACGCAGGCCCAGAAAAGACACATTTGATTTAAGGAACTGCAGTTAGGCATTCATAAGTGCAACATGCATGCATGCACTCGCTCCAAATCAACCTTTTCCTTTCAAACCCAGATTGCTACACAGACCTGATAGGAATATTAAAGAGTAATCAAGAAAGAGGTCTGATAAAGATGAGGTTATAGGGAAAGGGAAAGATTATACTGAGACCATTTATAAATGGGATTATTAAATGACAGAAACAGTAGAAAATATTCAGAAATGAGCTGCTCTAGAAAGTAAGTTACAAATGGCAATATATCAGCTGTTTTTCAAAAGAAGCAGCAGGCACAGATGAAATACCAACTGAACTGTTTAAAGCTGCAGGAGAAAAGGCAGTTAAAATGCTAACAGGTCTATGTCAACAAACATAAAACAAAAGTGTGAGGTCTATGAATTGGAAAAGTGTTGTGCATATACTGTATTCCTAAATTGAATAAGGGAGATGCAAAAGAACACACAGATTATAGCACAATTAATTCCTCATGCAGGCAATGTTTTGCTTAAGGTCTTATGAAAAAGAATAGAGCCATACACTGTGAAAGAAAGGCCAAATGAACAGGGGGCTTTAGGAATGCAAAATGAGATGGGATCAGATGGATAATGGAGACAGCAAGAAAACACACAAAAGGTTTACCTTTGTTTTATTGATTATGGATCTTTGTGTAGATCATGCAGAGTGTAAAACATACAGTACTAAGGCTAATAGGTATGCCAAAATACCCTCATTATTCTTCTATAGAATCTTTACAATGAACAAAATGCTACTGAAAGTATTGAATTTGGAGAAACACAATTATTCAGAATAGAAAAGAGTGAGACAGAATGTTTATTATCCTAATATCTATTTAACCTCTACAGCAAAATTATTTTAGGAATGACAGTATTGAGGAGGATGATAAATGGAATCAAAACTGGAAATCAATACACTAGCAATATGTAGATGACATCAGATTGTTAATTGAAATGAAAGTCTTAGAAAAGCTGACTGTGAAAATAAAAATGGGAAGCAAAAAATATGAGCTAATGTTAAATATTCAGAAGACAATGATAATGTCAGCCTGTATGAGTAGTGAACTTACACTTGACTATGAAGAAGTGAACAAGGTAATAGCGTTATTTTTTTGGGGGGGAGGTGTAATAATTGATAAAGATGGATAGGACAGGGTGTTGGAGAAGTCAGGAGGTGATGAATCACAGGAAAGAATGCAATAACAAAGAGAAGGACCTTTGTTATCACTGAAATGATATTACCAGATTATCTACCTCCTGGCTTTTCTTGGTGGCTGTAGCTGGTGAAAAACCCCTCATAGGGCCTCCTAGAAACAGGCATTTTTGGACTAGCTGGATCCAAAATGCCAAATTTCCTTATCAAGATCCCTAGCCTGGGCATCTTACTCATGTAGTCTGATGTTCAGTGAATAGAAAAAAGGAAAGAAAATAATCAAGATCTGCAAAAAGAAAAGCCATTGACAATGGTCTCCCCTTCTACTTCCTTTGGTTCCAGCAGTGCTCCAGATGTAGTGGCAACTTTGGTTCGGATCTCCCTCTGGACCACATTGGCATTGCTATAAAAACATCTTCCGCTAAATTATAGGATTTGTATACTTCAGTATTCTATTTTTCATCAATAGCTCAAACTGAAGTTTAAGATGTCCATGAGTGATTCTTAAGTTTGAATTGTGAGTGAACAATCAAATAGGAATTATTATCTATGACATCCAAATGCCACTGTTTTAATGCTGTAGTTAAGCAATCTTCTAAATATGTATTGTATAATATTAGATTCAAAACCACACTATAATTCTCCTGTCATTTCCTACCCGCACCTTACTGCATTATACTGAAGACAGATTCCCACCCCCTGTAACTGTTAATAAAAACAACACGTGTTTTTTTAAACATTATTACCCAGGCATGTATATACTTTCTGGTTGACTACTTACTTTGTACATCTCTCAGTCTACCACCCAAAACGAAAGTGCTGTTTCCCTCCCTCCCTCCCTCCCTCTCCCCCAGCCCCTTCCTCCTCCTTCCAATCGTGTATTCAATATTGATTTAAGAAGCTTCAAGTCCACAGAGGAAACGTGGCTCATTCCAGTGATTATGTTTTTGTATGTGATGTAGGATAAAAAGGGTAAGATGTGCCTAGCGCAGGAAGAACAATTAGCAGCACAGTAAAAGGGGGGAAATCAGAAATAGGAACAGATTATACATCAGGATAAACTGAAAGAAACTTTTGACTTCCTTTTTTAGGGTTCAGCTGAGGAGTTTATAAAACACAAGAAAATGCAGTCTAAGATGCTTTGTAATGAGGGAGGCTGAGATGAAAACACCTTCAGATTTCCAGTGCGCTAACAATGTGTGCTGCACTCTCCTCGCTGGGTTGCTTATGGACAGCTCTGATTTGTTTCTATATTTGGCACTGACTCATCCTTGCCATGGCTAAGCTATGCATTCATGAGATGTCCGGTGCACAGGAGTTTACATAATCTGCCATGCTGATGCATGAAATTTTTAAATTTGACCTTGAGAACAATTCAGCAGCATGGAAGACAAAGGTCAAGCATCAGGACTGCAGACAGAAATGACAGTCACAACATTTCAGAGACCATTTGTAGGAATTGTCATGGGAATTTAGCAGGGCAGTTGCTTAAGAAACAATAAAAAAGAGAAAGGACTCAGAATCACCTTGGTGGTATTTGTTTGCTTAAAACCATTAGGGGACATTCACCAGTGGCTTGGCCTTAGCAAAAAAATAGATCTGCTCACCTAAATCAGGGTATCTAATTTTCTTAGATCCCCCAAAACAATTAAAGCTCTCTAATAGTCTTATCCTGAGGACTGAGTGGGGTCATTCTGGAAGAGCAAGAAACACAACCCAGTGAGTTGTAGTTGCTAAAAGATCAACATAAACCTGGTGTCCCCAACTTCTGTACATAGAACCACTTAACGCTAAGGCCATGTCACCAGTGAATTCAGCTCTCAAATCATTGCAATACAATTTCTCTTTCACCAAACATTTGTTTACTATATTTAATTCATTTTCTATTTCTTTCCCCAGATAGTTCCCCAGAGTTTTCCAGACCCTTTTTTTAAAATAAACAACAAACCTATTAGATAATTATTTTTAGATCATCTTATGTGCCTAGGAACCACTGGGCATCTATCAGCATGCTCTAGGGTCTATACTGTGAAAATTACTTTAATTCATCATTGTTAATATAATTACTCTCATGCATTTAATTAGTTTCCCCATTTCCCCCTTATGGGGACACGGGGGGGGGGGGATTCCCAAGATTAAGGGGTTTCCACACAGTTTTGGCAGGCACATATCGTGAACCCCTGGCTTAAAGGAGACAAAACTGGATGGATGACAGTAATGGTGGGAAGATAGCTGGCAACTTAGGGAGCTGGAACCCACTAAACGCAGCTCATCTAAGACCCCCTCTCACCATACAGAATTAGTATTTTCCAGAACACAGACTGACCTCTGCACTTAGTTGTTTGTGATTTTTTTTAAAAAAATGTCCTTATATAACTTTGATATTGTTAACTTATGTAACATAACAAAGGTATGAGGCTTACATAGGAGCAGATCTATCATTAGCTATGTTGTTCAAAGAATTGTTCTTCTGCTGTATTCTGTACCTACTTACAACTATATACTGTGCCTACTTACATCTATATACTGTGCCAGCCTATAAATGTACACATTTACTTGCGAGGTTCTTCTCATTGCTTTCCTAGTTTTAAACTTACATATTTCAAAAATATATCCGAAATATAAACAATAAAAAGACCAACAGTAGGACATGGCTTGGAAAGATATATAAGACTCAGCAGTAATTAAAATAACGAAGGTATGAAAATAAATTATTTCCTATTTAGGCAACATAATTTAGAGATTACAGATTACAACTTGACTACAATGACCTTCCACCTTTGCATACAAATGATACTTCCTGAAATTATACAGTTTTTATAGTGAGTACACTACGCCATTACATGCCTGGCCATCCTATCCAGAAATGCTCAAGCATCAAAATGCTTGCAGAGGCACAGAAAACTTAGTGTGTAGGGTGGGGGTGTTTCATATTGAAAAGAAGCATTTTCTATGTACAGGTAGTCCTCATTTAGCAATTGCCTCATTTAGTGACCATTCACAGTCACAACAGTGATGAAAAAGTAACTTTATGACTAATCCTCACATTTATGACCTTCGCAGGTCTGTAAAGCAAAGGAAAAACTGAAGTAAGATCATAAGCAAAATCATGGTTCCACTTAGTAGCCACTTCGCTTAATGACTGAGTTGCTGGTCCCAATTGTGGTCAATAAACAAGGACTACCTGCATCATAATACCAGTGATTGCTTTGCTGTTTTCCCTTTGCGATTCCTGTGGCATTGAGTAGCAAAATCAGGTTTTTTTCCATACATGTTTGCTTTGGTTGGAATCCAGTTCTCACAAATCTTTGCTGCCTGATAAATATTCATAGTACATTAGTTTGTTCTTCTTGTGGGGCCTGTTATCCCAACTGTCACGTTGCTCATGTTCTTTTCCACAGGCTCTATGATCATTATGCAGAAAGTTTGTCACCTTTTTTCCTTATAGAAGCAATGCGACTTTACACAAACATGACAGTGCAGAATTTCAATGGCCATAGTTTTTCCCACAGCAGAGAGAAATCTGTTTACCTGCTGCAGCAACAGAATTGTTCTGGATCATGGAGAAAGGTGGACAATACTGTGTGTAGACATATTATGGGACATTAACTTGTCCTGGATCTATTGGTATTTGTATTCAGGGCATGTTCAAGATTGCTACCTCAGCCTGAGGCCATTGTGCATAGTCTCCTTCATTCCCCTTTCTTTCTGCTTCCAAGATATTTCACTTGGTTGCCTTCCCAATGCAGACCGCACCAACACAGCTAATTCAAACAAGTTAAATCTCATACCCTCTGTTCAAGGAACTCCATGACTTATAGTTCTTTAACGAGTTTGAAGAATTGGCAAGACTATTCCTAGTGTTAGAAAGAATGAGACAGCTCCCACCGACAAATGCAGCAAACTGATATTTATTTACTTTCTTAATATTCTCATTTTACTCCCTGAGAGAGCTTTAATAAAACATTGTCTTCTAGTTCCAAGAAACAGTATTTTCAGCTTGTTCTGTAGAAGTCAGGCTCCATTTGGAATGAGTTGAAGCAATAAACTTGGTTAGAAGGAAGGAAAAAAGAAAGATGGAAAGAACTGGGTTCTGATTCTCTGTCAGCCTAGAAGACAAAAAAGACATAATGGAATCAAAAGAAGAATATATATTTTCATTGCATATAATTAGAACATTGACATGGCCAATGACCCTAAGGCAAAAGTGGGAGAGAAACAGCCATGTGAACTTCCTCCTCCCTTTCTGTCAGCCCTTCGAGATAGTCCAGACAAGAAGCACCAACCATGAGTACTAACACTACTTTTATTATAAGGTTACAGTAACAGAACCTTGCAAGTCCGAAGGTACATCTCTGTCCCCTCACCTTTACAGTCCAAGAAACTAGGGAGGGTCCCTTCTGAGATGTTTGGCATGCCTCCATTCTTTCAGCAGGCTCAGCTGATCTTATCTGACCATTGCCTAGTCTGTGGCTCCTTCTCCTCCTTTCTCTCAAGGACATTCTCACAGACCATTGCACTTTCTCCCATCTTCCCTCAATATCTTTGAAAAGCTCTGGCTTTGTGGCAGAGAGGACTTTGTGGCAGAGAGGACTATTTGCCTAAAATCTCTGGAATACCTAATTACTTGTTCCGTTGCATAGATCTACTGCTGACACTTTTCCAATCAGTGGAAGTGACTCAAATGCATGTTCTGAAAGCAGGTCAGGGCAGTTCTGGGTCAATTGCAAGAGGAGGAGCATCTCTTTTTCTTCTTGGGGCTGCATATTCTTTTCAATTGTGTTTTTAGCTCCAAGGTCCACAGTAGTAACACTACTGGAATGGGTAGAGATAACATTTGGAGGCCAATTCTTTTTTCTTTTTTTGGAAGGGCTTGGAGGTTTTTAAAATAATGACAAAGTTGCCTTAGTCTTTTCAGAGGCTCAATGCACTTATTTTAAAACTCATCTCATAAAAATAGGACAAAAATTCCCTTTTTGCTACCAAATACTACTTGGGTGACCTTGGGAGTTCTGGAGATTGAAAAAGAAGACTGGGGACATAAGTAGCCCATAGGCTCATGGTGACATAACCCTGATCTGTTGGATCCCAAACTATGTTTTTTTTTTATCCAACTTCAAACTTAACCCACTAAGCAAGGTATCTTGTCATCTTGACACCCTCCCCTCAATTTCTTTCAGTAGGAGACAATAGTTTTTTAATGAAATGAGGACATCTGCCACCTCTCTGGCTACAGCAAACCGGCTTCACTTTGGAATTGACATCCAGCAAATAAATTTATGTTTAGGATTTCTTTTTTTATATGACCACTCTCTGGAAGGGCTTGTGCATATATCTGGCTGTGTGTTTACAAAATATATATATTCCGTAACACACATCTACGCACATATGCATTTAGCATTATTTTTGAAACAGGTATAATGTCTAGCATCCTTGAAAAGCATTTTTGAAAGCAAAAGATGCCCCAAGGAATGAGAATGGAATGTATAAATATATCACTTGGAGAAGAAGTATGGAATTATTAATAAGTAAGAAGGGGGGATGAAATGAATAATGATTAAAGTCCCAAAGATACTAAATATCTTTCTAAGTCTATCTTTAAGAAGAATAATGAGAAAAGGAAGTAATAAAAAGATATCTGGAAATGGGAAAGGTGAAGCAATTGAAAGTCTTTCCTGCTTGAAAGGAAAGGCTTTCAATTGCTTCCCCTTTCCCATTTCCAGATATCTTTTTATTACTTCCTTTCCTCATTATTCTTCTTAAAGATAGACTTAGAAAGATATTTCTAAGTCTATCTGAATTTTAGTTGTTTCTTAAGGTATTAAAACAAATTGGTGCTACACTGGTCACTTGTGATTACAAATATGGCATAATATTCCGACATGAAAACTCTGGAAGACTAAACAGGCAGGTTTACAGCTTTAAATTTGATGTTTGCTTATGCCAAATATTTTTTCCCCAATTGTCATGGTCCCATTGTGCTTCCTCATACAATAGCAGGGTAACTACAGCCTCCAGTATAAGCTTTCAATCTGAGGACAGCTCACAAATGAAACAAAGTCTTCAGTTTATGAGTTGTGTTATCCTTATGTGTTAAACCCTGACAGACCTTCCTAATTTATTTGTTTTCACTTGCTGGACTCTGATTGTTATTCCCTTGTTTTCATCTTCTAGAATCATGACTAGGACCTGGACTAGCTTAACCTTAACCTATGGACTGACTTACTGACTATTCTTCTGGGTATTTGTCCAGCTGTCACTGCCTTTTGAAATTAGAAATCAGATGCTATATCTACAATTTTGCCTCTCTTAGTCATTAATTCTAAGCCAAGAGAGGATTTCAAGATCTGTGAATTTTGATTGTGGTGGACTATGGTCGTACAACAATAACAAGCTAGCTGGTTGTACCACTTTCTCTTTTATAGTAAGAAAATAATAGTTGAGAAGGAGGAGGGTAAAGGGATCTCATCTGCAAGTGGGATTTCAATGTCTCCCCTTCAAGGATATACTGAATTTGAGCATCTGTATGCAGCAACTCCTTGGTTTTGTGAACAGTTTATTTCAAAATCTGCACAAACGTCCCTCTTTTGCAACCTAAGCAATGGCGTTAGAACGATGTACAGACATATATAGGAACTGGAACCATTGCACTGCATATCATCCATGATGCCACAGACACCCATCCAAGAAGGGTTGTGATATTCATGAATCACAGTCCTCCAGCAACATAATAGAAACCCTAATAAAATAAGGGTAAATACAAAAGCAACATTAAATAGGGAGGAACATAGGTCCTTGCCACCTTTTTCTTTCACACTCTTATTGCTATCTCAGAAAATACCGAGAGCCTCTGTCATTATCTTTTTTCTTTCTTAACAGACTTTTCATTTTCTCCACCTGTGCCATTTCTGGGGTAAATGTGATGACTAGACACTTTGAGACATCTGTATTGCACACTTTACATTTACAGTACATCAACTATGCTGCCCAATTTTCTAGCAATCCAAGGTCTATGTTAACTTGTAAGAAAATATTTGTGACACCGCTTTCACTGGTACATATGTTTTAAAGCAGAGTTCTGTCTTTTTTTCTTCTTTGACCTTCTCTTTTGCCTTCTGCACATGGCTAGGGAGATATTCTGTATATTGTGTCCATAAGTGCTAGAATAAATGCCTGGACTTTACACAAGCCATAGCATCATCTATCTTCAAAGGCTTTGCTTGCATGAGTAACTCAGATTTTAATTTAATTATTTTAATTGGACAAGATCAATTTGAACTCTAATGCTGGCATGGAACCCATGTGGATTTTTCATAGCAAAATATGTGGTTTTTTAACTATGTGTAAAGGGATCTGCTTTAAATCATTCTGAACATTTTCAGGAGAGTGGTGGAATAGTGAATGATGGATCTCCTCCAGCATTACTCCTGATGAAACCCATGAGGTCAAATCCTCCTCCCCTCTTCAGTTTTCAAAAAGCTTCAGAGTGTTCCCCAATCTTTCAAAGTAAGTTTCAAAAGCATAATGGGAACTTCATGAAACATAGGAAGAAGAGAAAGAAAAAAAACCCAAACCCCATTTACTTACTAGGTACAGCTTTTGTAGTTTTTGCAGTTGTTACAATAGTACCCCATGAGCTGTATGCAGTCCAAAAGAGATGGAAGGTAAGATGACTTCCAAATTCCCCCCAAATTGTGCTACCAAGGAATCCCTGGCTATCGTCTCAAATTTTTCACCAACTTCATCTGGGTGCTACCCCCCTGTGCCTTTTGCACCACAATCTTCTTCTTTCCCTACCTGGAACCATCCATATTTGCCTGAGATTCCTTTTGTAGTTCACTTGCCTACATGCCATGTGAAGGCTTCAAAAGCTCCGTATCTCTGAAATAACGGAAGTTTGCTAGTACACTAGATTCTGCTATTAATCATCCTTAATCAGAAGAGCCCTGCAGGGTCAGGTCCAAAGGCATTTGGGTTCCCCTAGTGGTTTATGGGAAGCTTACAAAATATTTTCCGATTTTGCTTTCTTTTATTGTTTCTTTTGATTGATTCATAATTGATTCTTTGTATTTTGACTGAAGCTCATGTTTGTTTTATCTCATTTCATTTTACTATACTTTGCAGAAGTTTACCAAATGTCTGAAATGTCATATATAGGCAACCATCACCACCACCACCACCAATAAGAACTCATATTTGTTTAAGAATTATTCAAATATTTGGGTTTAGTCTTTTTTTTCTATGAGGTAATCAAAATGCTCTTATTTTCCCATTTTAAACTTTTGCCATATGTCTTGGAAGCTTGTTTCCCTTATAAGAAGCAGATAAATAACTTCAATGAATATCTGATGTCTAAGGGCTGGCAACAAATAGCAGGGACTTCTCAGCAATGGCACCTATGGATTCTTAGTTTTTAGAAACATTGTGAAGGCATTCTTATTCTGAAAGGCATTTATGAAAGAATAAGTGGTTTTAAAAAGAGGATTTTTTTTTAAAAATGCACAGTGACTGGACAATGTTATGTTATTATATTGTCTGGGTTTTTTAAATAATTGGAAGAGTTCGCTTCGCTGTTACATTTTAAGATTATGAGTTTTCATGCGTTTTACTGATTGTGGGTTTGAGTTTCCTGGTTTGTTGTGAGTTGCCCCAAGGCTTTTTCTGAAGTGTGAGGAAGGTTATGACTTTGAAAATAAATAATACAAACTTGTATTATTTATTTTGTATAAATATTAAACTTGTAATAATTTACTTTTTCAGGTAACCCACTTTAAGGCAATGGCATTTTATTCATGCCCAGCATTGTCGTCCAGTTTTTCTTTGCCTCTTCCCCCATCCCATGTCAACTGAGTGGCTGCTTCACTCTGCCTAATGATAGGGCCAGCCAGGTACCAAGGCTACAAAGGATTTCTCCATGTAATCCTGGAGATGTCCTGCTGGTCATTGTAGGAAAATTTAGTTAAATAGTCACTCTGCTCTAACTTTGTGTGCTTTGTATATAAGTGCATTCTATTGAAGTAGCATAGCTGTCTCGTATTTACTTATTTTACAAATAGATTGTCCTTACAGAGAAGACTCTTTTCCACATTCCCCATAATGCACCTGTCAAAGACGTCAGACACTAAGAACCTCTCCTTCCACAGATCTTAACTTTGAAGATCTTTGAACTCTGAACTAAAGCTTTCCTTTTCTGACCTGTCTTTCCTCCTTGCTGGAAGTAATTTAAATAGAAACACTATTTTTTCTCTTTCTCTACTTTCTCCTCCATCAAGCAAAATCCCTCTCCTTCTAATGTGTTCTTAAGCACCCATCCAAAAGGCTTTCTTGCTTCTCTTTATGTTTCCTTTTACAATTCCAAAATACAGTTAATCTGGGTTTCTGCATCCTGTCAGTTCCTAATAGTTCAAATTAACCATTCTAATTGCTTGATTATCTACTCCAGTGTGATCAACATTTTTTTAAAAAAAAATGGCTTTCAATATCCAGAACGTGACCCTAAGCTCCTTTATAAAGACTTAGATATAAAAGCTCATTCAACCCATCAGTAAGACTGGATTCATTTGTCACTGACTGTTCAGCCCTCCCTCTAATAGCTCTGCAAATTCTTCATCTAGCGGTGTGCTTTTAATACATTGGAGAAAGCTCTCACTTGGTTTCCTTCATTTCTGTTTCATTTTTTTTAACAAAATGACATTTCCTACTTCAGCATTTCCTGCCAATCTTTCTAAAAGTTTAATTCTGAATGGAATGACATAATTAGACCTGCTAAATAGAATAATACAATAAAAGGAGCCAAAAAGCCAAGTTTGGGAAATTCTTATTATATCCTGGGATGAAACTACAGAACATTATTACTGCCAGAGAAAATTTAGTATTAACTTATGGCATGGTTACTTTTATGAAAGTAGAACCGGCCTTTTATACAGTACAGCAATTGACTTAACATTTCTAGCACAGCACAATAAAATTGCTGTGTTGTTTACTACCTTTCATGTCCCATAATGATATCTAATCATATGAAACCTACCAGGCCACACCTTGAGATAACACAGGAGAATATCCATGCTGGTGCAACAAGAAATGCTCATGAAGTTCCATTTGTGATACCCCATCTCGTAACTATTCAGTAACTGGGACATATGTTTCTTTAGCACAACTGTAAACAGCTCTTCCATAGGAAAGAGGAAAAATAGTATAGGAAAAGAAGAAAGAGAGGTCAAATTTGCTTAAGCTTAGTTCTTTATTAAAGAACAGCCCAAACAGCTGGGACAATTGGGACGGGCCCTACCATTAGACAGGAGTAAGTGTCTGCCTCAGAAGGTGAACACTAGGAGGTGGAAAATACTGATGAAATAGCGAAGTTATGGATGACTTTCTATCCATTTCATTGTCCACTTAGTCAGCCAAATTCTATCATGTTTCTGCATTCATTAGGAAATGTTTTAAAATATAAGAAAATAGGTAACTATTTTCATACACAGCTTTCCCAAGCACAAATAGTTTGTATGCATCTCCTTTTAACGTATACATTTTTGCATGCAGATCATAGAAGGAGGTAACATCTAACTGACCTTGACATTGAAGATCACCAGGAATTCCTAGAGCTCTAGGACAGGCTGAAAAGCTGGGGGGGAAATTTTTTTGCAAGAAAGCAATTACAAATCAGTACCATACTGTTGCCAAGAAAACAACACTGATGTGTCCGTGTAGTGAGAAGGATTTAGGCTTGACTTAAGGGGGACTGCACATTTTTATATGAAAAGATATGGATGGAGAAGGAGATGGTGTTAGATTCCACCACTGCATTCATCTTTCTCTGAATCAGGTCTCAGCTGATTGATGCCACAACCTTGAGGCTTGATTGTTTATTTGATTGTACAATTTTTCTCCTGTTTTTCTGCCCAAGAATGGAATTGAATCTTAGCCAAACTTTGTTTTCTGAGGCAAAAAAAAAAGAAAGAAAGAGAAAAAGAAAAAGAAAAAGATGTCATTTCTGAACATCAACATTTTGAGGGAAAGAATGAACTCAAGACAGTTTTCTCAGTCAACTGACACATGAACCTTTCAGAGAATAAGAGGGGAAAACAACCCTTTACTATAAAAATGTAAATGCCAAGCAAGCAAAAATAATTCCAACCTCCTAATATATGCTTTTTGGTTGAGCTGAGAACTGCATTGTAACATTCAGAGTACTAAAGTCAAAGGAAGTTGCAGTTCAATCCCACAGAATTGTCCAGAAGTGTGAGATAGGTGAGTTTGCTTAAAAAGAACCAAAGACTTCTCCAACCTCCCTAGCTGCACAATAGAGTTGTAAGTCACACACAGCCTGGGATCCTTAAAAAAATCTGGCTCCAGGGAGTGGTGGAGCATGGTGTATGAGGGCTGTATTGAGAGTGCACCAAAATCTAAACATCCATTTCATGATTCTATGTGGAACCCGAGAGAACAACTTGTCCTTGGCCATAGACAACAGAATACCCTGTATTGGCTCTGTGTTCTTTAGCCTAAGGAAGAGTTCAGACACAATTTATTCAATACATTAAACATATTTGTTTATTTATTTATCAGATTTATAAGTATCAGGACAAGTTTGATTGTCAGGTTTTGACTGTAGTAAGGACTCTTCTTCTACAATGAAGGTTAGTGTGCCAACTCTATCCTTTTTTAGATTTATCTGGCTGTGTGATCCATACTTTAGTTACTCTTATTATAACTATGTTCTACATGGGGGCCTCTGAAAATTTTTCATAAGCTTCAGTTGGTTAAGAATGTTGCAGCAATGTTTCCTAACTTTATGGGCAACTGTATGTAACTTACATTATCCTCTTTTTTATCAACTGCATCAGCCGTCTTCCATTTCTGAACATGATTCAAAAGATTAAAACACTGATTTGGAATTGTAAAGCCCTAAGTGACTTGGGCCATGCTATGTGATGGACTGCCATTTTCCAGATAATCTTCCTTCATTTAACTGAGAACTTCTCATGAGCCCACTAGGCATTCATAAGGTCTCCTTCTTGTGATACCCATCATTTCTGAATCACCTTTCCCAAGGAATTCCAGAAAGCTTTTCCACTGCCTGCATTTAGGAAGTTATTATATAAGTTACTTTTTAATCAGGGCTTTGAACCTTCTTAGATATAGGGGATCTTGTGTGTTTTCAAGGCACTGGAACTGCTACTTTAGAAGACACCAGTGCTGAAATATTCTGGCTTGCCATTTTGTTTTGGTATTTCCTTTTTCTTTGATCCCTAATTCATGCTGGAAGTGGGTGGGGGTGGGTGGGGGTACTGTGGTCATATATATTGCAAAGAAAGGGAAAGGAAAACCTATAAATAGACAGCAGGTTATATACAAATAATATGTTTATTTTCATATATTCATACCCCTGTTCTCAAAGAGCATAAAATGGCTAACAAGAATAACCAGATATGTGAAATTTAGCAATATCCTTATACTTTGATACAGCTTTTTCCAGTTTAGTGTCCTTCTGGGAATTCCAGAAAATTCAACAAGTTTAGGACCACATTGGGAAGGACTGCTTAAAAATAAAACCTGCCAGACATTAGAACATCAAAACAGCAGTAGAAGATAAAATTATAGTAGAAGATAAAATTACAGTAGCAGTCAAAATATTTAAAATAGCCAAGGAAAAATGTGGGATAAATTATAATTACAAGTTTAAAACTATAGGTTTAAAGTTTTTCTGTAAAAGCAAAATTTTCAACTTCTGGAAAAAAATTGGTCAGCCCTATGATGGGCTGTCCTTAGCAACAGATTACAGAGGTTTGGACAGAGCCATGAAAATAGGCCTCCTTCCTAGTCTTAAGTAGACATATCTCCAAGGTTATGTGATCATTCTTGAGGCATCTACTAGGTACAGCAGTAAGCAAATGTTATATTGATTGTATTACTTCCTCTCTGATAAAAATTATACTAATAAGGGACTCTTTTGGGTGCAGAAATCTTGCTACATGAGAAAGTTTCTTGAACTCATCTTGTATATTATCCTGTGTCATACAAGAAAAAGTGTCTTGAGAAGATTGCTCCTAGTTAAGTGTTCTTCTCTGTCCATGGCATGAAAGCCAGGATCATGGACAGCTCCAAGTGAATAACTTGCTAAAACAAATACTGTATTGCAACTTGCTACAGCAAACTTTTTTAACTAATATTTTTTCCTCAAGTAATATTTTGTTCTACTTTTCACAAACTCTACTCCCTTTACTTAATAGATGAGTGCCTTTTTCCTTCCTATGCTATCCTACCTGATGTGGGTCTAATAAGCTGAGCCTAATAATAGAGATAACATGTGACCTTCAGTGAAAATCAGGGTTTTGCAGGATCTAAACCACCTTCAGGTTTTCCAGGATTCTGACCACTCTCCTTATGTTCAGGTGAAAACAAATGATGGGTGTTTTAAGTAAATAAAGTTTATGTTAACTTCAGCATAATTACAAAAAGAGCAATATTCAGTTTTTCTCACCTCTGAATTAGGAGATGATCCACCCCACCCCCCCAACACTATAGACTGCTGTAAAGAATTCCTTCTAATTCCCTTTCTGCAAGGCTGCTCTTTAAGGCACAAGTCATGTTTTACACTGACAAGCTAATGTTAACACATTTTTGTTAATAACTGAGAAGCAAAGTTCCTGTAGGCATGGCATTTTGCAGCTCTAAAATAAGATACCATCATTAGAGGTCATACCTTTCTCTCGGCACCGATAAAACAGATGCATTTTTAAAATGTTGAAAAACCTTAGCAGTATAGTAATACATTCATAAGATACCTATGGAGAGCTGCCCCTTAATCATTTTTAAGTCTCAGCAAGAGATAGTTATATGGTATATGGACAATTGTTCCAACAGCACAATTTGATGCAATTTGTAATGATTGTCAGTCTTTGTAGAGATGAAACCTCTACTTAGGAAGTGGATGTTGGAGAGTCAAGTAGAGCACATTTTGGAATATAAAATTAGGACTGTGGTTAAAAAAAAAAAAATGAATTCCACATATTTATTCTTAATCAAAAATAGAGGCTGTGTGATTATCCAGATTACTTACCCTTTCAAATAAGATAGTTCATCTTTTATATACTATGCACAGGTGAAAGAGATTCAATGGAAAAGAAAGACACGTGTCCCTGAGACAGACTATAATAGCATACTAAAGGAAATACATGCAGACCCTAAGCGTATGTTTTAGCTTAAATAGATTTCTTTACATCATGAGACTCTCCAAATATCACTGAATTCCAAGTTCCATCTGCCCAAACCACTCAAAGAGGGAGGGATTCTTTGCTATTTACCAGTCCGGCCTGGGTAGTACACGAATGGTTGGATGACAAAGGAGTGAAACAGGCTCAGGGATATGAAGACTAAAGAAAAACTGAATTCTTTGCATCTCTCTTCACTACCTTAGACATAAAACTGATACCTGAGCTTGTACTGACTTTCTTAGGAAGAAAATCAGAACACTTAAAGCAAATTAATGTGACCAAGAGAAGATATTCTTAGATATCTTGAGATACTGCATGGCATTCACCCAAGTTCTTAAAGAACTCATATGTAAAATTGTTAAACCCCCAGCAAAAATATGTAACTTTTTCCACAAATGAGGCTCACAGCCTTACTAGTAATTTGTGGGGTAGGGCATGATTTACATTTTTATCCTGACCCTGAAGAGCACTCAGTCAGATTACTACAGTCCATATTGAGAACTTCTTATTTATTAGCAAGTCAAAATATTCTGTGGGTGAAAAAGGGATTTCTCCTTCTTACGTTGTGAAAACTGATAATTGCTGCAAATGAACACTAGAACCTATTCTATTATTTTATTCTAGTCTTTGCTGGCTGAGTGCTTGGAGTGGAGCTACATTGACTGAATGGGCAATATTTACAGCAATAGAATGAAGAATAGAGAAGCAGACAAAAACTTGGTATGCTACAAAAAGTAAGTGATGCATTTAATTTATTTTGTTTTCAATTCCTCAGTGAAGATTAGAGATTCCAAGGTTGTATGTTGACACTTGACTGGAGTTAAAATGTACCATCAGCCATTGGTCAGATGCATTCACTAGTTGGTTAGATTATTCCCTGAGAACAGGGAACATGCTGGGTCAGACTATGATCATTTAGTTCAGCATTCTGTTGGCCATCTGGGTCCTTTGGGATGTCCAAAAGCAGATAATGGGTCTCTTTATTATGCTCTCCAGCACATCATAACTTCCACATTCATCCCTTAACCATAGGTACTTAGAGGTATCATGTATCAGAGTTGAAATATCTGGAATGTTTGAATATGAAACATTTGCACAACTTCAGTTACTTTAATAGATAATGGCACACCTATCATTTATGAATTTGTTTAATTCTGTTTTAAGGTAATTTAATCCAAACTTGGTGGAGACAATGTGAGAAGATCAGCTCAGCATGCCTTGTTGCCCAACAGCAGCAAGGTCCAAAGACACTGCATTGTACATGTTGTTTGACTCATCCAGTTAAACAGCATTTATGAATGGGGAAAAGTACCTCTATCACTCATGTACATTCATGGATGAAGACCATTCATACATCATCAGCTTTGAAATCATCATCTCATCATTTATTATTTATCAAACAGTCAGGGATGGCCCTATCTTTAGACAGAGTGAAGCCATTTGGGGAACCATTCCCATCTCTTGGAGAAAGAGGTTGTATGGGACATGTATTTTCTTTTTATACTATTAGCTTACTGCCCTGAGAGGTAGAGAACCCTGTTTCCTTGAACAAGGGCTCTGCATGCAAAATAGAGAATCCACTATATTGGCATTGGCTTCTGATAGCAAATATCTTAAGCCTGCCCTGCCAATAGCTTCTAGATGCCAGGTGCTGTTAGAGAATTAAAAATGCAATTCTCTTACCAAAGCATACTTGCTGATTGATTGATAGACATTTTCAAGCAGTGTTGAATGGAGTGGGAGAGAAGGATTTTGTTATTTTTTAAGCATTTCACCTTAATGGGTGAAAAACTAGACTCCTAACAGTTATACTATAAATGAAGTAAATGTGCAAGCCTGTGTTGTGTGTGTGTGTGTGTGTGTGTGTGTGTGTGTGTATTCAGCTCAGAAAGTATGGACCAGAAATTTATATCCTCATTACTGATAATTACTGTCAAATTCCATACTGACTGTATTTCCAGTTAACACACAGAAGTGCTTCTGCATATTATCCACTCAAAAGTAAGTCATCCATAGCACATGTGTCATAGGGGGTTGGCCGAACAGGAGACCATGTTAAGGCATTGAGATCCTCCTCCTTTGCTGTAAATGTATCTGTCTACCTGTTTAAGTGAAGTAGCTGAAAGCTCCTCTGGAGTCTTTGCAAAATATAAATTCACTGACATGGAGATCTTTACATAAATTGTTGCATTTTATGGCATGGAAGATTAACTCTATCATTTCCTCGAGAAATAAATCTGAATCCCTTGCAGGTCTCACAGGATTATTTTGCTTCCTGCTAAGAGTTGTGCTTAATTAATATTGGGCCAAAATCTCTCCCCTTGTTTTCCCAATATTGTCTTCCCTGTGAAAGACACCTTTGTTTTTCAGCTTCATTCCCCTGGTGCATTTTAATTTCTTTTAATGGTGTTTGAATTTATTGACACAAGATGGAGAAGTATAGTTTTTTTTTCCTCTATTGCACATCTCACTAGCATTTCACAGCCCTGTCTATCCCAGCTTCCAGATCTGAAAAAGCCCCATGGAAAAAGTTCTCTCGTGAGATTTCCCCAGAATTGAGATTTCTGCATATTCCTTGACAGGTGATTGTTCAATTAAAGATAGAAACTCATGTCTCAGATATCTCATAGCAAAAGTAAGTGCAAGAACCCCATGAGAGTGCCCTATGGATAGAAAGACTAGATATAATCTGAAGTAATAATAAATGCCTATGAGAATTTCATTGAAATTTTATTCCTTGAAAATATTTTTGAAAGCAATTACTTTTCCATCATATTGAAGGAGAATGGTCAAAACACTGAGAAAATAACACAGCACTAACAATAGGACCTTCATATGCTTGTGACATCTTCTTTAAAACATATTTCTTCTGCAGGTAGATTTACATATGCAACAAGAAAGATTTCCCAAAATCAATTCAGACCAACCTTTTCACTGTAGGATCATTTTATGAAAAATAAAATGGAGAGAAATTTATTGAATTCCAATGGAATGGTAACGGATATGATGCTCAGAGGGGGAACTGTGTTGAAATTCTACTGCTTTCTTCCAATAATCATTTCTAAACACTTTATTTTAAGCCATCAGTTGGAACTGGCTATGAGATGGAAACATTAAATGCAATATATAAAAGTTAATGTGGCATTCTTTTTTTTTTTAAATCAAAGGTCTGTTTCAAAATGAAATTCAGGAGTTTGATTTGACATGTGATTGGTAAAAAATGAGGCCAAATCAAAATAAAGGGCAAAAAAAAGGGGGTGTTTTGAAAGTGCTTGTATTATACTTCAAGATTTCCAAAAGTTTTTGCTCAGCTTGAAGATAAATGTGATTCCTTTTTCTCTCCCACACTGTAGTCTTCATTCTGACAAGCCACCATGGTAATGAACTCCCTTTCACCCAGAATCGACTTGTGTTCTTTGATTTTCCATCTCATCTTCACCCTTTCCCAGTCTGTGTGATATAATAGTCCCAGTTTAATGCTGTTTAATGGTAGAACAAGAAACTGAAGAGAAGTTCAAGGTCAAGGCATAAAGTAGATAGAGTGCTATGTGATTTGCCCCAAATCCTGTTATTTATATTATTAATAATAATATTATTTATATTAATAACAATAGTAATACATGAAAAAAAGGCCTTGAAAGCTAGTGGAAGGGAAGAAAGAAAGGAACTGATTAAACCAGGCCATCAAAAATAATCCCATTAAACTACTTTTTTTCCACATAAAGCACATGTTTCTTTTCTTTGCACGGAAAAGCAGTACAGGGAACATTTGAAAAATAGGAGGGAAAGGTACATATGTGCACCTCCTCCTCAGCTACACTTCATTCTCTCCAGCCAAATGTAGCTGCTATTCATTTATTTTAATTTTTTTAATCAGTGGAAACTGTATTTTGGTCCTTCAGGTTTCTTTTCCAGAATAATCTAGAACGTACAAGGAATCATACCCATCTTCAAGGAGCAGGATTGAAAATCAAGTTTCTGACTAGTTGAGAAATCACTATCAGTTTTCAATAAAAAAAAATTTTTTTTTTTATTATCTTGCACCAAGATACTATTTTGATTTTGAGTGTGGGTAAGAAAAGTGGAAGCTATATTACATGGAGTTAGGCCATTAGCCCATCAGCCGAATATTATCAAATAGGGCAGTTTTTCAGAGTTTCAGACCAGACACCTATCAATAGATTCTCGGTAAAACATTTGAGATATCCTTCATGCAAAACATACATAGTACAGTATTGCTAAGTAGTGGGAAGACTGTATATTGTTATGAATCTGATATTCTTTAAGTCAGGAGTAGACAAGTTGTGGATCTCCAGATGCTCATTGAATGAACTTCCCATCATCCCCCAACACTGATCATTCTTATTAGAGATGTCCAGCAAAATCTGGAGAGCCCATCCCTAGCCTAAGTTCTTGGTTCTGCACCTCTGCAATATTTGCTTAATACCATATATACATACCATATAAACAGACAGTGATGAAAGCCCTTCACAAATCTACAGCTTTGGCAAAAGAAATGCAATATATGAAGATGGCTTTTTGGTAGCCCCAGCTGAAGAAAAGAGAGCAAAATGATGCTTTTATCCAAACATCCACTGTTGTAGAATCTTCCAAGGGCTTACTGTCCAGAAGCCCCTTTGGATGAATCATACATTTGGGAGAACTTTTCATCACAAAGCAATTTTGTGTATGCTGACTGAGTAGTAATATTTTGTTTAGCAAAGCTGAACTATATGTAAAGACATATAGGATGATATCCTGAATTAATAAAAATCAGTTTGAATAATAAACGTTTTTCTGAAATTGACTGACTATATATCAACATTTGTGTGGAAATGATGCAACAGGATGAACAAATCTGCTTTCTGAAATTTGTGTACCATGTTTGTAGGCAGGGCAATTTCTAGAGTTCTCAGCTTGGCCATTCAGGTAGGAATCTGGGAATTGTAGTCCCAACAACAGCTGGAGAATGCCAGATTGGTGAAGGTTGGAATAGTCCATGAAACTCCTTTATTTCCCCTTGTTTATCATGACTAACACTGAACTATCATATTCCCCATCTCCTTCCCAGTAATAATAACTCTGTAAGTCCCCCTTGCAGCAATTTCCCCAAGCACCTCATTGCTGCTTCCTCAGTAATTATGAGAATTGCAAGCTCATCCATCATCAATATGACTATAGCTACCACATTACTCTCTTCTAATTTGCTCCTATAGCTCAATGATAAAGCTATGCCTTGTATGCAGAACGTCCCAGATTCAGTTTTTGGATTTGTCAATTAAAAAGGATCAAAAAGTGCAAGAAGAGAGGATGATCTCTAACGAGGACATTGAAGAAGTATTTCAAGTCAATAGAAATAACACCAAGCTATGCTGACAAAAAGACTACTCTATGTAAGGCCTTCTAGCTACAGGGATGCTCCATCGCTAGTCTCCCAACTGAGCACTTCCTTCCACCTGTCACCCAGCAAAAGTGACTCAGAAATAGGAACCTGGAACACTAGGAGCGTATGAGAACTTAATTTCATGCAGTGCTTAGCCTATTTCAAACACTCCCTTGCAACTGATTGAGTCAGATCTGTGGTAAAACATAGCTGTTCCTTCTCTGCCAGTTTGCTACTTGGGAGAGAGAGTAGAGAGTAAAAGAAAGAGAGAGATAAAACACTACCTGAAATGGGGAGAGGGGTTAACCCCATTCAATTTTGCCCCAGCACTGCTTACCGCTTGCTTCATCCCCAACATTAGAATGCAGTCCACCAGATTGTTTTTCAGGCAACTGCTAGCACCCCAAGACCATACCATCTAAATTTGATGGCAAAATGGTCAGTTTTCAACAGCATGGCTTTAGTTAGTTTTGGAAGAAAAGTGTGGAAATGGAAGTAAGAGGCGTCTGGAAAGCAAACCTATCCCATTTCCATCTTTTTCAAACCAGTCCAAATTTGCATTGAATTTTAGTGCTAGAGTTGGGGGCTATTGGGAAGGTGTAGTTGGTATTTTAATGGTGTAAATAGGAGCAGTTTGCCTCCCAGAAACACCCTGAAAAATGCCTCCACCTTTTCCTTTTACTGGATGGGATCCTGAGTCGTGACCCCCAAGTCTGGGAATGTTACCTAGCCCTTTCTTCATTAAATGTGGTTTCTAGCAAGGAAAAAAAAGTTGCCTACTGCTGATATAGCTACAGCAGAAGAAAACATTGAGTTGCAAGATGGCTGGAAATGCTGTGAGTTGCAGTGCCCCCCCCCCCCCGCCAGGTGGGAGAAACCTAATGTACTGGATTGCCTAACATTCCCTGCATCAGGGTCAGAGATGCTGGTGTGCTGGCACTGAGATCACTCCTGAAATATGGAGAGAAAAAGTCTGATCCATAGAATGCTTAATGTGATGATTGCCTGATATGTGACTCTTGTTTCCTAGGTGATATTATAATCAATAACAAAAAGACCCTGAGAGAAGATTAGATGAAAAAAATTGCAAGAACATTTCTCGGGCAATCAATACCAATATCCTGACTAAAGAATTACTGTAAATGTATTTAAGCTACATATTCCTCTGGTTTTGTTTTTTTAAAAGAGTCGCAAGGCAATTTCGACCTATAGATGCAAGATTTTGTGGCCCATATCATAGTGGGGCAGGAGATAAGGTAATCGGTCCCCAGTGATGAAACAGCTTGCAAGACCTTGGACTTGATGCTGTGTCAGAATCTGCCTCGCCATTTTTAAAACCTTTTCTTTCTCTGGTAAAGAGGTTCCTTTTATCTTACCTTGTTCTCCAGGTGATGGACAATTTCTTTTGAATTTCTCTTGGTGGTGTTCCCGAACTTACTTTATTGTTGGTGCTCAGGGATGCTATTCTTGGTGGTGTTTTTTGTCACAGATCTTCCAAGCAAATTCTCTTTCGTCAAAGTGAGAGAGAACTGGCAGGAAAAAAAATGCAGGAAGATTTATTTTTTGCACAGGATTTTGGACTAGCTATTTTGGACCATTTCCATACTAACCCATCTCACAGGGCTGTTTTGAGGATCTAGAAAAGAGATAATCTCCATGTACCCTTTTCTAATTAGTAGCACATTTTATAGAGGAATCATGTATGGGGGGGGGAGTTGCAATGGCTTATAGATAATTACTATGCCACTGTCCTGAACTAATGAGACAACAACATTCTTTGGAGTAGAAGCAGATAATAAGATCATAAATGAAATGAAAATGGACAAGTGACAAGCCCACTCTCTTTCTATGGCCCATACTGTATCTACTCATTCAGCCCCAGTATTGAAAGGGAATTTGTCTAATACATTTTTCAGAGAGAAATCTGAGAACTCAAATGATTCAACTCTGCTGGATTCCTGCTATGATGGTTTTTAAAAATGGATCTGCCTGGCATGAGCTGTTGTGGCAGGCTGCTGCCCCCAGGTGTTCTACCTTCTAGACCTGTCACAACTTTCCGATGTGTAAATGACTTGTTAATAATGACCTTATTGACCTGAAATGCTGCTCATCAAACTCCAGTTGCTTGTACATTAAGCCTTTGGTTCAACCCAAACTAAATCAAAGCTTTAGTAAGGTGCAACTGGCATTATGCCTATTCATCCACTTTGCCTGTGTCATTCCTTTCCCTTTGTGATCTACTGCATTAATGAAAAATACGATTTGAAGATCTTTAGGACAGTCATGAGTCCTTATTTTTTAACATGATCAGGGAGGAGGAACTTCACATGTTGTTGGGCTCCACCTCCCATGATTCTCAACAAGAGACCATGCTGTCCAGGCCTGAGGCAGCTATGATCAAAGAACATCTGAAAGGCAGTGTAAACCCACATTGACAGCAAAAACAACACTGAAACTTAAATGTCCTGTACAAGTCATGATGATATCACAGGCAAGGAAACATGCGGTGGGATATCTCAGAGTTCTGTGCTGATCTCAGTGCTCTTCAACATTTTTATAACTGTCTTAGATTGCAGGATAGAAGATATGTTCATCAAATTTGCCAATGGCACAAAGCTTGCAGTAGTGATGGGGTGATTTCTACCACCTCAGAAGACAGGCTCAAGGTTAAAACAGAACCTTGGGCCTCCTTTTCCAACAAAATGCTGTCCAATGGCAAGAAATGGCAAGGAGATACCTTGACCACATCACAGATTAAGCATGAACCAGAGTGTGCTGCAGTTGCCAAAACACACAAATGAAATCATGGGCTGCATCGAGAGATGATGTTGAGATCATGAGAAGTAATAGTTCTGCTCTATGCTGTATTTGGCGGATAGCTCTTGGAATACTGTGTCTGGTTGTGGTTACTTCAATACAAGAACTGGAACTGGAAAGAGTTCAAAGAACAGCAACACAGATGGCCAGGGGCTTGTAGGTGAAATCCTATGAATGGTTAAAAGAACTGGGTATGTTAAGCCTGAAGAAGAGAAAGCTAAGGGAGACATAATTGCAGTCTCCAAATACTTGAAAGGCTATCACAGTGAAAAGGGTGTGGATTTATTCTCCATATTGTCAAGGGAAGGACAGCAGCTAATGGGTGGAAGCTTTAGACAGACAGATCCAAATTAAAAATAAGGACTGTGAGAGCTGTTAAGCAGTGGAACAGCCTGCCTCCTGGAGTCATGGGTGCTCTGTCACTGGAAGTTTTCAGCAAAGGTGGGACAGCCATTTCTCTGGATGGTCTGCATCTTCCTGTCCTGAGCAGGGAATTGGACTAGAAGACCTTCAAGGTTCCCCTCCAACTCTATGATTCTATGTTCATTGTGTCATTTGCACAATTATGGCATGATGCATGTGATATCATTTTAATAAACGTATTAAAGGAAGAATACAGACAAGATAAAGGAAGTGGTAAGGTACCCAATTATACCAGTAAATTTTCTTTTATATTAATGGCTACTTACCCTTTACAACTTGGTCTTTTCGTTTAGACACTTATTTGAGGACCTGCAAATTAAACACTGTCCAAAACGCAGTTTGTGGCAGGTAAGGTATTCTCTCAGGTCAGATATGGCCAGGTTTGCACTACATGCTAATTCACAATCATGCTTGCTTAGTTTTGAGTTAATGTCATGTGCAAAGGAGTGTGTGTGGATGTCAGTGAATAAACCATGGTTTATTTTAAAGGAATAGGCCAAATTTTGAAACTATGGTTTTTACTGGTTTGCTGATGGCTACTGGGCTCTGGTATTGAGAGAATGGAAGCATGTCATTTGAACATATGATTGGTTTGGTTTTGTGCAAGCCTGTAATCAATGCACTGATGCAGCAAGAGTAGTTAAAAAGACAGGAAATAAACCAGAATTAGCAAAATAAGCTATGATTACTTTCCTCACATGAAATGTGGCTTGACTTTTTAATATTGCTTAACTAATGGCTTAGAATGTTGTGTTTGCATACCATTTGCTTTTTAGGAAAAATATCCTTCAAGTTAATATTTACAGATACTAATATTTATCGGCTGCATTTTCTTTTCCTGAACTGCTTAGGTTATTTCACTATTGTGAAATTCACTCACTGAATATAAGTCTTTTCTACTTCTTGTCTGTCTGTTTTTTAATTCTGTTTGGTAAATTAGTGAAATGGAAAGGAGTCTGCATAAAATAGTGATTATACAGTGAAGGGAAAAGGGGGGAAAATAAATACAGTATAATGATTAAAATGAACTAAATATAACAACAACAACAACAAAACCCCCAGAAAAATCCATATAAGTACCTATATAAAATTAATTCAATCATTCAGTTTATCATTACGTCTAGACCAGTGTTTTTCAAACTTGGCAACCTGAAGATGTGTGGACTTAAACTCCCAGAAGTCCACACATCTTCAAGTTGCCAAGTTTGAAAAACACTGGTCTAGACCATGTAGCAACACACTATGTCGTTTTCTCATTTTCAGAACAGAAAAGCTTTTCAAAAATAGATGACAAACTCATATCCTGGATCCGTTCCTTAAAATCAGAACAGTGCCTTTCTTTCCTATTAGATAAAATTATCCTCTTTGCTATACCCCAGGTTTGATAGAACTAAAGTGCTTCATAAAATGACAAAATATATGTTTCATGAATATAATTCAATGTCACACTGAGATAATTAACTATAATATTTCTCCCCAAAGTTAAATTAACATATGCGTTGATCTGAAACCAAAACAATGTTATAACAGAACAGGGCCAAATCATGTCAGTTAAGGAATCTTAACATTTCTTACATCACCAACATAAGAGATCTAATGCCCACTGTTTTTCAAATAAACTTTGAGGGGTCCAATAGACCAGACATAATATTTTCTGATGAATTAATTTCATTTTTAAATCATAGGAAGTGTATTTCACTTGTTAAATGCTTGGATTTGTTGATTTTTTAAAAAATTGGATATCTCCAATGATCCTTCCACAGATCAAATAGATAGCTGGAATTAACTCTGATTTCACATTTTAACACCATATAGAATGGAATTGTTGGTTTCCATTCAAGTGCAGCAGCAATTAAAGAAGACAAAATTGCAGGTACCAGGTAGGCTGGTGAAGCATCCCCAACATATTATGTAATTAATACATGTTTGAATTGTATATATTGCCAAACATATATTAGAAGTAAATCAAACTCAACATGTGATATCTGAAAATCTTTAAAGCAACCATTAAAAACCAATTGATTTAAAGTATTAATTCAATGTTTAACAGTGCATTACAATAGAATGTCTTTCCTCCTATTTTCAGTTATATCACAGGGTCACTTCCACTTTCAACCAAAACATAATCACTCACCTCATTAATAATCAAGTATGTCTAGCAGCTTTATGAAAATCCTAGTTTAATATATTTGGACCCTTAAAGAGAAATATTAAAGTACCATCTGCAGTTGATCAGATGATGATGATGATGATGATGATGATAATATAATATTAAACTTGTATGCTGCCTGACTCTCAATGACTCTGGGCGGCTCACAACAATCAAACAATAAAATTACAATAAAATCAGATTATTGCTTGTAAGTAACTATTAACCAAGGAAGAGCTATCTGAGACTTCTATAAAAGTAGTTTTAAAAAGTCAATAATTTTTAATATAAATGCTAGGAGCGTACCCAGTAAGGGCTCTTCTATGGATCTATCTAATAGTGATCATGTATTAAGACATGGAATAATGGAGACTGTTATCATCTGCGTAGCTTAACAAATATTTCTTCTCTTTTCTATGAAAATTCATCGTCCTCTTGATGACTGTAAATATATTTATATATACACATACACACACAACATTTTGTAAAAATACTTGGAAGTCTTTTGGGTGAGTCTTCTATTAATTTAAAAGGAAGTATCAAATTATAGTAGGGTGATTTTGACATCCATAGTTAATGTTAACATATATTGACAGATCTGGGAAAAGAAAGAGAAATTAAAACAAGAATTATTATATTTTGATCAAAGAATGATATCTAAATCTAAGTATACCCACTAGGGAGTAATCCTATTAAATAAGGTGGGATTTACTTCTTAGTAAGTGCATAGGGTTATGCTATAAATTGCATAAAGTATTACGTTTTCAGAGTATATGTAGGGATTATTGTTCTGCTTTGTAAAACTTTGTATAGAGTTGTTGGGAAATAATATTATGTGATATAAAGCCCCCACTTTTTGTCTTTGTTGATGGATGCTTGTTTTGACAGTCTATTTTCAGGGGTCAAGGGTCTCCTCCCATTCCAAAGAGCTGATCATATAATCAGACAATCCAAGATCACAATTATATAAGTCACTCACAAATAGACTCATCAGGCAAAGCTATATCTTTTATTGAATTCCATTGTTTTATCTGTTTTCTTATTTTAGAATATTTTCATGTTTCAGTGTTTTCATGTTCATGTTTTAATAAGATTGTAATTTGTCCAAAGAATTTCAATTATTAGTTAGGATTGGGGTTTTTTTTTGTTTTTGTTTTTGAATCAAGTTTCCATTCTTTAAAAATACAACGAAACCTATTAACTCCATCCATCTACTGGCAAATCCCACAATACAGACAACGGTTTCAAATCTCATTTCTAACAAACTACTACAAAGGCATATATAAATAACCAATTATTCACATGTTCTTAGGAACGCCATTTTTCTTTTGTGCAAAATTAAAACAAGTTCATCACGCTAATTCTTAGCTTACATAGATGGTAAACAATGGACACTTGAGAGTTGTAAGATGATATTTTCAGTGAAACAGAATATTAGTAGATCTAAAAAATAAAAAAATAGTGGCAGCCTGTGAGAATGGCCTACCCAACTTCTCCAGCCTGAAGGCCACATTTGGCTTTTTAATGGTGTGCTGGAGGTTCTACTCCAAAAAATAATGGTTTAGACCAGGACAAAACCAAAATGTGATATGTTACTGTGATGGAAAAATAATAAAATGAAGCTGGACACTCTCCCCACCCCCTTGCCTCTCCAGCAAACTCTTTACTCCCCCCTCCCCTTGTCTCTCTTTCTGCCCCCCCCCCCCCCCGGCTTCTCCTGCAATCTCACTTCCCCACTTCCTCCTGCCATTCTTTGCTCATGGAAAGCTGGATTAGCTCCAAGCTATTGCATGACCCAAGAGTGATCATGTCCATACTGAAACAATGGGAGGGCCATCACCTGTCTGCTTAAGGGTTTTTTGGTTCTCATCTCACAAAAGAAAAACCATTTATCCCCCATTTAACACCTATCCAACCTATCCTCCAATCAGATCCCTCAGATTTCCCGCCTCTCAACCTCAAAAGTGTATAAATTCTATGCCTTTCTATTGTTCAGGGTCCCTCTTTTTTGAAAGCAGGCACCCAATGACCATTGCAATAAATATGGTTCTTCTCCTCAGCGTTATGCTCCTGTCTTTGGCAAAAATTCCATGACATACATTTAACTTTAAAGTTAAATATTATTAATGTAATTTCTCTCTGTATCATGATACTGTGTGTTTGTGTATCTCTATGTATTTAATTCAATTTACACAAATACTCATATCTTCAAAATTTATCTTGGGTTGAATATTACTATTTTTTGTGCTTTAAACAAAATCTTATGCCAGATTTGTTAATCTTTTTGGTGCCACGGGATTCTTTGCTATCTTTTTGGCACCAGACAAATGTGGCTTATTTGTCTGATAATTATTCTTAGTATTTTTGTGAATCAATGCCCTATGTTTCTTCTAATGGGATATGCTTTGGGAAATTAATTTGATATGTGACATATAAATAATGCTCACATAAATATATAGAAGACAAGCAAGTGGGTGCCTGGAGGAACAGCTGACAGAGGAATTACGGTACAGTCAAAAAGTTTATAGCATTAGATGCAACCCTATTAACCCTGTAAATCATCTGAGTCCTGCTAAGGTGGTAGCTGCCATATTTCCAGCTAGTTATCTGTAATGTTGGTGCTGAAGTATAGTAGAGAACAGGTCAGTTACTGTGATGCCAGGTTTGAGATGTTTTGAAGTATAGTGTGAACATAGGACCATGTTGCTTCTTACTGCCTATGTAGAAGTCAGAGACTTCAAACAATTACCTGTTTCATTTGTATCATTCAATTCAAATTTGTCTGCAAATATAACTGCTATCCTGATGCATTATGTGGCATGACATTTCCCAGTGTGGAATGTAAAAACATTCCTATTTCCTATATTCTTCTCACATTGCTCGTAGCTCAGAATATAGGTTTTGGGGTTTTTTTTTAACACAAGACCAGGGTAAAAGTCTTATCTGAAATGAAATCCACAGTACTTGTGGTCCTACTTGATCCTGAACCCAAAGACATTTGTCCTGTGGACTTTTTTTTAAGAACAGTACAAGATATGGAGCAGAGGTGAATATGACCAGAGAGGTCTCTCCTTAATGCAATATCATTGGATTTGTATGGATCTCTTTAAGTGTGGTGTATTAATGTATGGTTCGGAGATTATGGAAAAACAAGAAACATATTGAGTACAGGATCTAGTCCCTCCCCCTACTGAATCTTTTAAAAACCTTTTGTGTATTTTGAGTTCTGAGCAAGAACTAAATAAAGTTCAAGCCAAATTCATTTTCCAGCAGAGCAAGTCAAGACAAAATTCAGCTTGCCACTTCTGACAACCTGGCTGGAGAATTATCCAAGTATATTCAGAGACAGTTTCAACAACAGGTTACCCTAGACTCAGCTAAATATGGGTTGCTAGAACAGTTGGTAAATGGGTTTTCCAATTTGAAAAGAACTGGGGGTGGAACTTAACTCTTTGGGGACTTCTGGTACAGAACCTTTGGATTCAGTAGATAGTAATGCGCCCTCTTAGCCCTGGGAGATTGTAGCAAATTTATGCTCTTGTTGCAGAGAAAATTAAAAAAAGAAAAGAAAAAGTTCATCCATTTCCTCTTCTGTTTTGCGAATTCCTCTGTACAGCTTCATCCCCTGAACAGAGAAGTCTGATCCTGGGGTCATGACAGATTAAACAAATAAGCAATGATAAGGACAGTGAATCTCCAGAGTTGTATCCCCCAAGGACCCAATGCATATTCATAATCATATCAGAATACTTTGACACTGCAGGAATGGGCATGCTCAAGCCTGAAGACTGAATTCTCTTTCTTCTTCCAGTGTATGTACATTTAAAATTTAATCTAACTGCAGTTTCTCATTGTATCTGAGCTGAAAATTTTTCTTTTTTTCTTTTTTTAAACTACAGTTTATTGAGAAGCTTGACTCTTGGATTGTTTCACTTTAAGCTAACTGCACCTTGGTGCAGTTCATATATATACACACACACACTCACACAACACACAGACAAAATGTGGTTGGCTTAATCAAGAAGCATACGCTTGAAATAGTTTGGCAGCCAGGACAGAAAAAGTGGATTTCTTCTGCCTGATCTTTGACCGGGCCCATAACACTAAACAGTGGTTTATTATGATGTCCAAAACAGGTCCATGTATCCCATGAAAGCTTAAGTAATAATAAATTGGTTAACTTCTTTGTTGTTTTCAATGCAATATCTTAATGTGACTATCACCTTTTCTCTAACCTGATCTCCTTCAGCTCTATTACACTACAACTTTTATTTTCCCAGCCAGCATAACACCCAGAGAGTGTGTTGCATGGGGATGATGGGAGCTGTAATCCAACACAACTGGACAGCGTCAGATTAGGGAAGGCTGTTTTAAGCATTTAATGCAGCAAAGAACCGGATACCTCTAGTGCTATCTAGAATATGCATCAGCTTACAGCTTGGCCTGGAGTCAGATTCCAAACAAGTACTTGTTCATGTTCTCAGCATGGAAAGGGTTGGAAAGCATTGCTGTACTGTGATTTCTTTTACTTTGTAATGTTTGGGCACCTTCATGGTGTGAGGCTTGTGCTCTTTTGCAGCAGGCTGCTAAAGTTATGTACAACAAAAGGTCAAAGTTCAGGAATACCCATGCAGCAAGGTAGATCTAGCATACAATCAGCAACAACCAAGTGTGAAGATACAATAAAGGCATCCAAAGTTATGGCAGAACTTTACTGCCCACATCCGTCATCTCTCTGAATTAGCTCTCACTTTAATCAGCTCCAATATGCAGTTGGTTACCAAGGTCTGCTTTTAGGAAAATGGAACAATTACTTAACCCTATATACAAAACATGAATCCGGACACCAAATTACTCTAGTTAACTGTTGCCAGAGAAATTTTATAAAGCACCTGCCTTGTGCTTCTGGTCAACTGTTGGAACAAACAACACAGTTAATGATTGCCGATGGCTGCAAACTGAGACCACCAAAAAGTTGGTTTGAACATCTCTGCCTTAGGGCGCCTCTCAGCAGTGCAGTAATGAATGCCCTAAAAACAGTATTGTCATGCATAATCATTTGAGGGAATAAAAGGGCACGTTCACAGCAGGCTAAAACACCTGCTGTTAATGCTGAGGTGAGAAGACATTCAGGTTCATTTGGAAGCCTCTGATTTTGGCTCCAATGTAAATGTTAACAATTTGGGTGACATATGCAGTGAAAAGTATATTTGTCTTAAATGAATAGGAAGACTCACATTCTTCTGAATTCCATATTTTGTCTATAGGATAGTCCATTCAGGTTGGGGAAAGTTGGCCTAAACTTTCTTGATCCAAGATAGCTCCTCTCACTACTGAGTCCATGTCCCTCAGGGGTTGTTCTGCTGGGGGTTCCATAATCATCTGAGCAAGACACATGGTAATGAAGATGGAAGTCGGTGCTGCTGTGTGTTCTTCCACCTTAAACTTTTTAATGGAAAGATCTTCCAAGTGCCCTACAAGAAGTGTTAAGCTGAGCTGGGCACAAGTGGTCTTTTGAAATTCTCCACTGAATTTGTGGATAGAAAACCTGGATGAATGCTTTCTCTGAATTTCTTCAGAAGAATGTATCCATTAAGGGTAGGGCTCCCCTTTAGCAGTGATAGTAGTCTGGTACTGAAAACATGCCATGGGAAAGTTCCTGCCTGAGGTCTTCTCTTGGGATTGAAGTGAAGCATGGGAAGCCAAAGAGAATTCAGACCACTGGAAACATGATTAGACAATGTGCAACAGGATCTTCATTCTCACCCCATACACATCTTGAAAGTGTGCATGACCACGTTCCATTCTGAAGAATTTATCTGAAATGTTCTTCTCCTTTGGAAGAATTTTGAAAGGAAATGCTTTTCATCAAATTGAATGAAAACTAGCAGGAAAAATGCATAATTTCTTTCTCTGGCACCAGGTTTTAGAATAGCAACAATAACGTGTTAAAGGGAGCTTTAACTTGACTAGTTGCTTAGTGTTTCACAGTTGCTGTTAGCTGCCTTGCTTTTGATCTTAATACTGGAAGTTCTCAGCATTACTTTTAATGTTTTTCATAATTAGTATTCTGTCTTTAGATACTTGTGGCTAGTTGATGGCATTTTTTTTTTGAATGAACAAATAAAACACCCTGGTCCTTAAATCTCACACTTTTAAAATTAGAATTAAATTCCAAGTAAGTGCACATTAGTTTGCAACTTTCACCTATACCTTCCAAGACATTACATACTCGGCAAACTGCTAAATGAGCTGTAAGCAGGGTGGCTTTGCATAGTGAAAACTGTTTGCATTTATGCAAGACAAACCATATTTGTATGTACTGTATGGGTGTGATTCCCATTACCTACTTCATTCTCTGCACCATTGCCCACAACTGTTCCAAAGGATGCCACAACTTACAAGAACAGCTTTTCAAAGCCAGAAATGGGGGGTGGGGATAGGAAGGGGGTTAATTGGAAAAAAAATCTGGTGTTCTACCCATACAAGCAAAAGTGCTTTCAGCCAGCACAAAGCTACCCCTGCGTAAAACCTTAAGGGTACTATTTTTCCAATGTTCTTACTTGAATATTAATCATGAGTGAGACAAGCAATCAAAATCAAACTCACTTTATTGAAAGTGGACATGTGACCATGAATTAGGAAAAGGGGCATCAATTGAATAAGAAGATAATGTCTCTAGTTTTAAAGTAAATAAATATTATTAAATTCAGTGTAATTTTCTTAAAAAACAACACAGCTAGAGAATTAAACTTATTTGGTGTGCTCTCTTGTGCAAAATGGCTATTGCACAGTTGTGAATTTGAACAGACGATACAACTACTGCTAAGAACAGAGAAACGTTGATTAGTAATTTGCTTCTAAGTAACAGCTCACTGTGCAGATAATGAAAAGAACTTGTCATGTGGGTTGCATTAAACAAAACATTTAAAACAGGTTCCACTGTATTCAGCATTAGTTACCTTTTCAAGGAACCTACGTATCTAGTTTTGCTTTCCACAAGGAGGCTGGAGATAATGTACAAAAAAGCAACAGACACTTAAGGATGCAAAGAATACTGGGCAAAGCTGGAAGATTTAGGTTGTTAAGAATATTTCACTCAGATAATCACAATTAAGAATGAGCTGGAATGAGGAATGGAGGGCCAAAGCAGAGATTGATTACAACTTAGATTTTATCAGCAAAGCTATCGGTTGATCAAAGAAATCGTATTTGATTAATTGTAAGAGGCTTTCCTCACTGCTTTATTTATTTATTATAAATAAATACCACTCAGTTTCCAAGAGCTCTGAGAGGTTTGTATCAAGCAACAACATTAAAACATAATTATAATAATCTATTTTTAAATATAATTGCATTAATTTTTAAAAAAAATAAAAAAACAAACTAAATTAGAACAGAAAAATTGAAAAAAGATTAAAGAAACAGCTAAAAGTGCAATAGAAAAGGAAAATAGAAAAACAGAGCAAGTTATAAAGAAAAATATAAAGACATAAAGAAGTGGCTTCGGATCTTCTTCACAGCAGTTGTAAGTGCAATTATGTTTTAACCCCTCTCTCTAAAGTTACGTTATGACTGTCTTCTTTCTATAATCTATCTGTCTAATCATCAAAGCCATAAAAAACATAATTATAATAATCTAAACAACAAATATTTCCAAACTGTAGGGCCAGTTTGGTCTAGTGGTTAAGGCACCAGGCTAGAAAGCAGGAGACTGAGAGTTCTAGTCCCGCCTTAGGCATGAAAGCCAGCTGGGTGACCTTGGGCCAGTCACTCTCTCTCAGCCCAACTCACCTCACAGGGTTGCTGTTGTGGGGAAAATAGGAGGAGGAAGGAGTATTAGGTATATTCGCTGCCTTGAGTTATTTATAAAAATAATAAAGGGATAAAAAAATCTAAAAGAAAAAAGAAGCTGTACTGCTCAATGAGTGTAAATTAATTCTCATTGACCCCGATGCTGTCTGACAGCCATGTCTTCAAAGTCTTCAGAAACCAGGCAAGGAGGAGTCATCTGGATATTAGGGTTAAGCTTTTCCACATAAAGGGACCCATCACTGAGAAGGCTCAGCTATGGGGTCCCAGTAGATGACATTCTGTCAGAGAAGACACCTTCATGATACACTTGTTTCCAATAGATCTAAAGGAAAATACATGGTTTTCTTTGGCAACCATACTTAATGACGTGGTTGGCCACGTCTCCAAAAGAACATTTCTTTCTATATGTCAGAAAATTGGTGTGCTTGTTCTAAGATGCTGCTTGCCCTCCACATCTTTCATGAAATAATAGGTAAACACCTCTTCTACCTGATTAATTGGGAGCAACTTTTTCCACAGTTAAAAAGGAGGTCACTTGCTTAATCTAACCAATTAATCAATGGAATGTGGCAACCCTCACAATAAAGCACATAGCTCTGGACTTCCAGTGTGGTTTTTATGGATGGTCAAAGGGTAACAAACAGTTTTATCTCATTCAGATCTTTTTTGACTGCAAAAACAAAACCCAGAAGCATTCAGTCTGGTAAGAAATGGACAAGCAGCCAACTGTCTCTTGCAGTGATATTTTGGAAATAAGTAATGTTTCCAGATACTCAGTTTAAAAGGAATTGATGTAATGATACCTTAAAGAACATATGGAAGAACTGTTAAAGAGGGAAGGCAGGAATGAGCCATTAAAAGGGGTCTTGGAGAAGAGTTTACACAGCCCAAAGACTGAAGCAGGTTTGAGAAAGAAACCCAAAATAACCCTGCCTTGATTTTGTTTCATATGAGACAGAAAAACTTGGACAGGCTTTCAAGATTGTTGTCAGCTCTTTGAAATAGGCCAGGTCAAGAAAAAGGCACTACAGGGATTCAAGAATGCTACTTTATTGTTATAGGGTATAATAACAGAATCTTGAATCTACCTATCATGGCTACCTAAGTCAGCCATGAAGAAGCCTGCTGAATCTACATAGTCTCTATGAACTGAAACTTGATCATCAGGCTTCCAAATTGCAGGCAGAAGCTATAGATGTTAAGCAAACAAGTTCTCCCAGCTGGGAATACAGGTCAGCAAGGCCAGCCCCACTCTTCCACATGGTTTCGATTTTGTAGAGAATGACCGAAAAGGAATATCATAGAATTTATTCAAGAGAACACAGTTCAGAGATGGTTCTGCAGTTGATGTCATGCATGAAACTCTGTTTGGAAATGTTGCAAAGACAGTTCAGTGTTCAGTTTCAAGCAGTTAGCCATTTTTCCACATCTGAGTGTGAAAAAGAATGTCCACATTGCTGATATCAGAGATAAAGTTTGAGTTTGGTGTAACTGTACAACCTCAAGGCCAGGTATATTTTGCAATTAGTTGATCTACCTTCTGCATCTGTGCAAATGCTGTTTTTCTGCATGCAACAGTTATTTTATACCAGTTTGTGTGATCAGAATAGCAAGCAAGATTGCCTTTTTCCCAAAATAGGGCTTTATGCAAGGAGAAACTGTTGCATGCACACAGCAATCCCAGCACTTGCAATACAAAGGAGTAGCTAGACCTGAGTGAGGACATAAATAAAAAATGAGAACACAGTGGCTCTGATCTGGAAAATTACGAATGCAACAGCACTTCCAGAACTCTTATTGTTCTAACAGGCAATGCTGGCTGGGAGCAGAATTGTTTCATTGTCCCAGTCTTCATTCAGAACAATTCTTTCTAGAGATTAGTGATTCACATGGAATAGTTAACTGGGGGCAAGTAGTATTGAGTCTATGCATTAGTAGATGTTATCTTTCACATTCTTCCTTACATTGGTCAGATGATTGTTATATTTTTGTACATTAAGGCCTCTTACTATGAGACAAAATTTGTAGTTTGTAATGGGAATATTATGCTTAGATGTATTTTAATATAGCTTCTTTCTGTATGTTTCATCTAGAGATAGGCTGGGTTTACATACAGTGGAAGGCACTAACTTGTTTGATTTTGGTTTGCTGTCTTGTGTGAATCCAGCTATAATCATCTATGGTTTAGCATATTGTGTGAACTCAGTTGTGGTTAAATCAATAAACCACAATGCAGTGTGTATGTGAACTAAGTCACTAAGCTGATTTCAGCCATTGAATCATCTTTGTGAGCTGTGGTTAGGAGATATAAAGATATTTGCAAAGTCAGTTCTGAAAAGTAATATTGGATTTCATCTTCAACTCAAGGTATGTAGCCTACGAGGTTCATGAATGTTATCTTATTTTCCCATTTTTTAAAAAGTATACATGTTGTTGGATGAGGTCATCTGAGGGGCTGGAGTTAAATGTCATCACTACTGATCACCTTCTGCTCTATCTCAGTCAGATGAGATTGTTTTAAGTGCTGAATTTCAGTCTGGATGTACCATGGATAAGAACAATAAGTAGAAACTGAAGATGGCAGCTGTTGTGGGGATGAGGTCCTATCATTGCTGCTGTATACCATCCTTGCTTGCAAACCTGTAAAGTTTTATATTTTGGGCTTCCCTTGAGAATGACTCTGAAGCTTCGATTGGTTCAAAATGTTGCTATTGTAATTCTGACAGGTTTAAATATATGAAAACACACCAATTCTTCAAGATTGATAGGTCAATTCCGTCTTGAATATTTGCCAAAGTAGGAAGGGAAGGTATAAATTGAATGAATAGAGCGCTTACTCATTTCTGAGCTTAATTTTGTATTTATCTCTACAGTTTGTCAGAATCCTCACAAGATTTTATAATAGATTATTATATGGCTAGTTTAAAAATGGCTTTTTACATGCTGCGGTTCTGCCATTGTAAAAGGGGGGAGGGGGAGAAGGAATGAGAAACCATTTAAAGCAGATGGCTCCTTATCACAGGCTCTGGCATGCTCAAGGCCATGCCAGCAAGGGAATCAGAAGACCAAGAACTAAGGGCGATGTAAGGGGGGGGGGGGGGAGTAAGAAAAACAGCTTTTGGCGCGCTTTTGCTCAGTCTTAGCAATGCTTTGGATCTGTACACTTATTCTCAACAAATGAACTTTCTTTTGAATCAATATTGGTTGCAAGGAAAGTTACTGGATTTGGGATCAACAGGTGGCAGTTCGTTACACAGTTCTAAATATATTGGGATCCAAATACTGAAGAATTGTCACCTTCCAATAACACACTATCCATTAAGATTGGCTGGATTCCTTTCTATCTACATCCCAACTGATGAAATATGTTAGCTTATTCAAAAGAAAAAGTTCTTTTCTGTGACAGTAGCCCAACGTTTGAACAACCCCCTTTTCAATGCCTATGTATGCTAGCTAGAGTTGTTTGACTGGGGTGAGTGACAAATATGGTAACCAACCAACCAACTTACTAAAATCTGTTGGGATGAAGAGAAGTCCACACATTCATTTTATGAACTAAATAAGATTGGACTCAAATCCCATGACTTTCTATAGACCTGCTATGATTACATATATTTGGAAGTCCTACTTTATTCAGTGAGGTCTATTAGATGGCAAAAACTCTCCTATCATAGATTAAGCACTGTATGGGAATAAGGACATTTGTTAGTTTTGATCTATTTTTACTGTCAGATAATATTCATTTGATTAACTATTTTATGTATTCTCACCTAAGGAAACTATCATTGGACAGGCTACATAACATAAAATGTAAACGTCAAGGTGCAACACAATTAAGTCCACTGATTTTTTTTTAAAAAAATATATGTTTTAAGCAGTCTAAGTCTTCTACTGAATTGTGGCCACTAATCTGAAATGATATTTTGCAGTATCTCTCTCTGATGAGACTAGGATAGAGGGACTGTGACCCCCTATCTTGTTTCATTTGTCAGTGGCATCCAATATTTTCTGAACTGGCTCTACATGAAGTTGCTATATGAGTTCTTATATTCTTATGTATATGTTCTTATATACCTCATGGGTGAGGTATCATCAATAAGTGGATGGTACCGAGTTATACATTTCTACCCCTAGTGGGACAGGTGATGTGGTGGAGACTCTGACCTGGAATCTAGTAAGGTCTGGATGGAGAAGAACAGATAGGATTGAACCCTAGACAGACAGACTGGCTGTGGGTGCAGCTTTTGGACTCCAGAGATATAACATCTTTAATGTCGGATACAGTCATGCTCCCCATGACAGAACTGGTTTGCAACTTGGGGGTTCTGCTAGACTCACTGCTCCTACTTAAGCAGCAGAATTAGACCATGTCCAGGGGAGCCTTTGCACAATTATATCTCACATGCCAATTGTAACCTTTCCTGAATCAGGGACACTGAGCATATTTATGCATGCCCTCATCACCTCATGATTGGACTGCTGCAATTTGCTTTACACAGTGCTGTCCCTGAAGACCACACAGCTTAAACTGGTTCAGTTTGGAGTGGCCCAGGCAAGGTTGGTGCTTCGAGATATGACCATAGAACATATGGTCTCTCTACTTGAAGAACTCCGCTGGCTGCCAGTCAAGTTCTGGGTGCAATTCAAGGTGCTGGTTATTGTTACGGGTGGGAGCAACGCAACATTTATTGATGACGAGACTCTCACTGGGTCATTCAGGGAGAAGCTTTATTTGCGCAAAGGTTCAGTTTGGACTCGCAGGTCCCTGCAAAGAACTGAACCCCGAAAAGGAGTTCAGCAAGCCTTTTTATCATTACAAGAGCCGTTTCTCCCCAATCCCCCCTCAGTGCCCTCCCCATGCCTTCCGTACTCCAAATTTGGTCAATTGCTGGTAGCTAAACCACAAGTCCTTGTCTTCACCGGCCGTACCTTGTTTTGGGTACATTTTGGCCTTGCTGTCTAGAGCATTGCTATCTGAGGAGGGAGGGAGATAAGAGCACTCAGCTTCAGCAGAAAGGAAAGTTACAGAGAGTTACATTTAAAATGTAAAACTTCACAAAATACCAGTTTCATACAAAATATAGGATATAACAAAAGACTTCTCATATTTGCTTCCGAGACTTATCACTGCAAAGCCTCTAGCTAAAAAAACACTTCCAGAGAAGAGGTTCACTACTTGGTTACTAGTTAGGACTATATAACCCAAAAATGTAGAATAGGACTACATAACCCAAAAATGTAGGATAAAGATCAGAATGAAGTTACAAATAATTTTCCATTTGTATCCTGCCACCTCATTCCCCCCTTTGAAAGTCCTTTGGCTTTGCCGAAGGGCTTTCACTCATCAGAGTGGGAATGGGGTCATAATGCCACAGAGCCATTATTTGAGTTGTTGCTTCCCTTTTGGCTATGAGGGAGAGGGTACTTGTGATAGTGCGAATAAAAATAGGTAAAATGCAAGGAATAAGCACACAGCCAACAGCAATTATTCCAATAAGTGCAGCTATAGCTTGGAGACCTGGGAGTTTGGGAAACCAGGACCCAAAGAGATTTTTCATATTGAAACCCTCCCATGTCTGAACAGGGACATGGGCAATTTTGACCACCCGGTCAGCAATTTTCTTAATAACCTTTTCAGTATCTTTTATCACATACACCTTCTTCCTTTCCTTTTATCTCTCTTCTACTTTCTCCACTCCCTCCTTCTTACACACATACACATACTCAGCCATTGCTCATCACATATCCTGTTGCCCACATCTGCTTGCTCTCTTTCCCTTTGCATACGAACCATCAAAACCACTATAGAACAAGCATTTACATCCATTCTTATCGTATGGGTGATGCCAAATCTTCTGGTTGTTCCTGAATTAGGTCACTACCGGTGGACCTAATTAGTCCTTAAAAAGATTTGCTGGTGAAGCTAGAGAACGCTGCAATTTTAATTTAAGTCCATCGACCAAGGAAACTTGCCAAATGTCTGGGGGTTCCTTCACCTGCCCGATCCTGGATCCGTGCACCCAAGCTTTGATGTAGGACTTTCACAGCAGTTGGCATGCTCAGTAGGACTTGCTTCGGCTGGGACCACTTCAGATCAGTGCAGGATGGGAACAGCTCTAACCCACTGGTCTGGCTGGGCAATGGGTTGTACGTCAGGAGTGACTGGCAAGGCATCTCGGACCTGCAGGGAAACAGAGGATAGAACGTGCGCCAGCTTCTGCAAGTATTGAGAAATGTTCTTTTCACCAGTCCAGGCAGTTTGTACTTCATGAGATCCAAATGATCTCCCATAAAGCATTTCAAAGGGGGACAGTAAATAGCCCTGATACGTGTTAAAGCAAGGGACAGTATTTTGGGCCATGGCAACTGAGTCTCCTAACAAAGCTTTGCAAGCTGAGCCTTTAAAGTACGATCCATGTCTTCAGCCCCTTCTTCAGGCCAGTTGACTCCAAACGTTGGCCATTCTTGCTTACAGAATATCTTCAGGGTACCAGGGTCGCACCTGGGATCCCCATAGTCGCCACTGAAGGCAGCTTCAAAGTTTTTCAGCATGCACGACAGAGGGGTAACTTTGCTTCCTGTGTTCCCCATGGTGTGGGTCTCCTAATGTGTACCTGATGTTAGACTTTGGCAAGGGGTTCTCCTGTCAGGCCTCGGTCCGGCTCAGGGAAACGGCGAGACAGTCCTCCCAGCACTCGCTGGCTCTTCCTTTTAAAGGACCTGTCCCCTCTTGCCTTGGTCTCCAGCAATTGCTGGCTCTTCCTTTTAAAGACCAATCCCTGCTACGGAGCGTGCCAGATTTCCAATCCCTTACTCCTTTAGGAGAAGGGATGTTCCCAATCCACTTGCCTATACACTACAGCCGACCTACGGTGCCGGACACTCAACGGTCACCAATAGGAACTGCGACTGTTTAACCACCCACACAATCCTAGAAGGCACCCACTCTTGGGCCCTTCACCCCCAGGAGGACGCGCTTTTCCTCCTCTTCCGCCTCACCGGTTATGACGGGTATTCCCCACTGAGTATACTCGCCTGGTCTGGTCGCTAGTCGGCCCACTCACTCCTCTGTTCCTCCGGCCGGCCGTCCACTCACTCCTCTGCTCGTCACCGTGAATGGGTCCTTGGATCCAGGGGAAGGCTCCCTACCCTCTGCGGCGTCCACTGGTCCCGAGGCACAGGAGTCAAGGGGTCCTGCCAGCTGGTTGCGTCGAGCCGCTGGGCGTCGCTGAGTCTCAGGAGGTCCACTGGTCCTGCTCAAAGGGCTGGGAGAGTCCCATCTGGGTCGCCAGAAATGTTACGGGTGGGAGCAACGCAACATTTATTGATGACGAGACTCTCACTGGGTCATTCAGGGAGAAGCTTTATTTGCGCAAAGGTTCAGTTTGGACTCGCAGGTCCCTGCAAAGAACTGAACCCCGAAAAGGAGTTCAGCAAGCCTTTTTATCATTACAAGAGCCGTTTCTCCCCAATCCCCCCTCAGTGCCCTCCCCATGCCTTCCGTACTCCAAATTTGGTCAATTGCTGGTAGCTAAACCACAAGTCCTTGTCTTCACCGGCCGTACCTTGTTTTGGGTACATTTTGGCCTTGCTGTCTAGAGCATTGCTATCTGAGGAGGGAGGGAGATAAGAGCACTCAGCTTCAGCAGAAAGGAAAGTTACAGAGAGTTACATTTAAAATGTAAAACTTCACAAAATACCAGTTTCATACAAAATATAGGATATAACAAAAGACTTCTCATATTTGCTTCCGAGACTTATCACTGCAAAGCCTCTAGCTAAAAAAACACTTCCAGAGAAGAGGTTCACTACTTGGTTACTAGTTAGGACTATATAACCCAAAAATGTAGAATAGGACTACATAACCCAAAAATGTAGGATAAAGATCAGAATGAAGTTACAAATAATTTTCCATTTGTATCCTGCCACCTCATTATCACCTTTAAAACCCAACATTACTCAGGGAGTGGCTGTCTCCAAAATACCTGCTTAGAAGTGAAACTGCCTGTCCAATAAGAGGCCCAGTTGGGGAAGAGGCCTGGCTGAAGGCCTGGTCTCTGAAGGCGCTTCATCTATAGGGACTTCCATAACAGTCTTCTCAGTTGTGACCCCCTCCTGTGGAACAATTTGTCCTCATATATAAGAACTACTTCCTCCCTAATGAGTTTCTATAAAGAAATAAAAACATGTGTGTTTGCGGAAATGTTAGGTTTTTTAGAATCACCCCTGCTGGTAAGTGCCATGTTAATGTACATTTTTTATTGTTCTCCTGTTGTTTGCTTGCCGTATGCTGCTCACAGCCGTCTGGAGTACAGTGGCATAGAAGTATCAATAATAAATACATTTTAAAACTGACAAAGCAAGAAAGGAACTCAAACTTTTTAAGTTATACACTTAACAGATTTTTTTTGAAATTGATATTTTACAGAATATATCAGTTTTCATTATCTTTGGGGAAAGAAGTGAACTATAAAAATTTTTTTCCTCCCAAATAAATGGTTTAATGATTAACATACATTTTATCCATCAAATGAATGCGCATGAACCCATCTCCTGAAAAACCTGCATGTGAGTTCTTCTAACTTATTATTTAAATTGGGTGAATCATTGAAAGTAGCAAAAAAGATAATTACTTGGCTGTCCTCCCAACAAAGACCCTACTGCATTTAGTGAAACTGCACCGTATCCACTGAGTATTTGTTCTTTTTTCATCCATGTTTCCTGTAAAAACATGACATTAAAATTATAGAACTGATAATTCTGGATCTTTTGACTTAGCTCTCCATCCTGAAGTGTCCCAGGATAACAAGGAAAGCTAGTGAGGTGAAAGTAAAGGTCAATCTCCTAAAATCTGGAGATCTACCACCTCTTTTTCTGAGAATGGTTTTTCCTTCTTGGCGCCAACTGGCCTTTCTTCAGCTGCTATGTTCTTGTGGAGTAGCTTGATTTTATGACAGCTATATCCAATGAGTTGCCTGCAAAGGGGGACTTTCTAACTGCACAGCATGTGTTTAGGAACCTCATGCTTTTTTGTTCCATTGTCATTTTCCTCTGATGACTTTCTTTCTTGCTTCCAGCCATTTTCTCTTCTTGACATTCTTTACATTATTCCTTACTGGATCTATTTCAGACTTTGAAGTCCTATAGAGCAGTGTTCCTCAACCTTGGCTGCTTTAAGCTGTGTGGACTTCAACTCCCAGAATTCCCCAGCCAGCATTCTGGGAGTTGAAGTCCACACAACTTAAAGCAGCCAAAGTTGAGGAACATTGCTGTAGAGCCGCCAGTTCTGGATAGCTTCAGTATTTGCATGGGGTTGACAAGATGTAGAATTAATCTTTGCATTTCCTTCCACTTCTATTACCTTCAAAGAGGAAGGGGTTCTTTTGGTTGTAGTTCCTGTTCTAATTTGTTCTTCCCAGCAAGCTACAAAATTGAATCTGGTGGTATGAAGCAATTCACTAACAAATGTTTACAAAGGGAAGTTGTTAATGAGTGTCTCCTTTCTTGTAATGCTTGCTCTTCAGGGAGTGATTCTAGACCTATCAAGTTTTCCAGCAACTTTAGCAACAGTAGTTGGTCTTTTTGCTACCATTGTGATCAGAAGAGGGCTACAGTTTGTGCCAGGTATGGCTTCTTCAGGCTTGAGCTCAGTGAAATTAATGATGTGAGAATGCTGGTGGTGGAAGAGGCTGCGAGTAGTGAATTTTTCCTGTTGGTGTATAATATTTCTTCTTGTTTTTTTAGTGGAAGAGCAACAAAAGGGTTAATAAGCTAGTCATCCTCTTCAAGGCTCTGGATGCTTCTTTAAATGTCCTCTATTAACCACTTGTGCTGATGACAAAATGTATTTCAGGTCAATGCACAATTAATACTACTTCTTACAGAGAATATTTCATTTCCACATACTTCTGCTATCTATTTCCCTTTGACAAATCTAACATTCAAAACTATTTCTTCCAAACAGATCAGGATAGCATGAGGTTCTTCCCTTCTCCCCAGTACAAATTCAGTTAGTGTGCTTTATTGCAGAATGGGGATTTAAACCTGGCTATCCCAAATATTATATATGTGCTGAAGCAGGGTTTTTTTTTTTGTATCCTCATTTTTATTTGAATATAAATGTCTGCTGCACATGTGAGCAACCAGAATTGCATGGTTCCATAGACAATGACCACCAGAACAGTCTTACATGTATTTATACAGATGTCTCATTGTTTAAAGGGACTTATTCCCAGAAAATGTACAAATGATTACATTACAGGATAAATTGTATAACTAGCTATGGGGATGGGGGGTGGGGGTAGAGAACATGATTGGTCCCCAGAATTCCTATAACTTCTAAATACCTGATCAACAGCGTTCAAAGTATTGTGACAGGTTATCCATGTAGATCTGGAATTGGATTAACAGAGCCAAAATTCTTCAGGGGGAAAAAATTATATAAACTTTATGAGAATTGTATTTGGGGGGACTCCTACTGAAGCACTGGAAAACTTCAGGCACACACTCCTGAGAATACTCAAGAAAAATTTTAATTTGCTGTCACGGATAAAAGATTTTTGAAGATGAATCCAGTTCTAACATCCCTGCACTGAATAGCTGTTTGGATTCAAAAGCTTAAATGGTGCTTTCTAATTTGATGCCTGCCTATTGTAGCCTGCCCCAATCTACAGACTGTGGGTGGCATACAACTGAGTAATAACCGTAGAAATACAGAAACGTAAGCAATAAATTAAAATCATAATACTCAAAAGAACCATCCTCGAGATGTGCATCAAAAAAGTCACCTCAGATTTAAAGCAATGCAAAATGGAATTGTTTTTAATGTCTTCTTAGTGCTAGGAAGGGACAGCACAAAACAGTGTAAAGTGACAACAGGCCACTTCTTAGTGCTAGGAAGGGACAGCACAAAACAGCTGTAAAGTTCCATAAAGGGACCACAAGCAAAGAGGCCTGCCTTCTTGTCTATATCCTGCTAACCACCCAGGAGAGGGAACTTCTCAAGATGTTTTTACCAGACAGGGAAATTTAATCTTGGTTAGGTGGTACCTGATTGTTATTTTAATGGGCTTGAGCCCTGCAGCTTCTGGTCCTTCTCTTAGCTCATCTGCCATAATGAACAACATAAGGTTGATTCAGATGCAAAATGCTTAACTCCAAAGGCAAAGATGCCCCCTAGTTGAACTCAACTGCCTGCATCCAACTGAAGTAGTTTGCCATTAACTTCTTCTTTCTTTTTACCTGACTTTCCAAGACCTGTGGGAATCCCAAGCAGGTCCCCCATTCAAAGGCTCACTAGGGCTAACTCTGCTTGGCCACCTAGGTGTTGCCTCCTCTGAGGCTGAACTTTGGTGGCATGATTTGGGCTGGTTTGGCCTTTGAGGATTGTTTCCCAGAGACCTCCTACCTCTATCACTATCCCTATTTTTGGAAGAAGATAACAGCACAGCTGAAAATCACAATTTCAGTAGTATGATTTCAGGAGGCTGGATGGCTGCCAGCAGGGTGATGGTCTGCCGACTCCTGATTAAAAGCAAACAAAGCCCAGGCCCCTTAGAATTGCAGGAAGGTGGGTTATAACTTGTATGAATAAATAAGTCACTTGGAACGTACAGCAAAAGTAAAATGAGACAAAGAACAGAACATGATGAAATTCTTTTCCCACTAAAGGTAAGATCTTAAAGATCAGTCAGTCAGCTGAGGGAGAGAGAAGCACAAGTTGAGAGCATGTAACTTATCTCCCCACCTTGCTGCCTGGCTACTGTATTTTGCGATTAACATCTCAAAAGGCAAATAAAATAACTTGAGTATATTAAATACCTGAAGACTGAGTAATCATGGTAGACTTTAAAAGTAGCAGGTAAGTTCTACAGAATTGCACTTCTGATGATGAAACCTGACCAAGAGAAAGGCAGGTGTCTGGGGAAAGGAAGATAAGAAGACTATGATGGAGAGAGATGACAACCATGGGACAGCAGGTTTAAGAGAAGTTGTGGGGAAGGTTTTCAGGAGGAAGGTGGAAGAGTGGAGGTGGGGCTAGAACAGGAAGGAGAAATGGGATCTGAGGAAGGAAGCAGGAAAACAGACAATTATGTCAGAAACATGGGAAACTGAAATCCATCTAGGGATGAAAGGAAAACTATTATGGGGAAAGAAAATATAGCTGAGTTATAGGTCCAGGATAAAAGAAGAGAATAGGAAAGAATCAAGGTCTGGGATCTTGAGTAGGAACAAGATCTGACATGAGAGGGGGTAAGATTACAAGCCTAATTTTGGTTTAGAAACTCAAGAGTAGTATCTGTAGCACAGGAAGCAGGCTTGAAGGTCAGGAATTAAAATCAACTGAGAGACAAAGTGACAACAGACCACAAAGTCCATGGGAACCTGGGGAAAGAATTGCTCTTGCCCCAAACTACAGCCCACTGATTCCATGAATGTTACTGTCTGTGGGTGTATAGACATGGCTAGAGGCCTGTAACAGTCATTTTGGTTATTATTGCACAATACTTTGCATGTTTAAGTGAAATTAGAATAACATTCTATAGAATTCTGAAATCATCTTGTTTTTAATTGTCTTCTCCATAATTTTTTAAAGAGAAGTAACTGGCTAGCACAATTTTAACTTAATTTGCATTTAGGTCCAGGTAAAGCCTCCTTTGCATTCCGTTTGACTTCTGGAGACTTCCTAATACAAAAACTGACTTTTATTTTTCAGCTTCCTTTCTAGCCTAGTCTTTAATATTTCCTGGAGCTCTCCATCCATATTCTAAGCAGGTCTGACTCTGATTAGCTTTTTGGCATCAGTCAAGGTCAGCTAGATGTTGCCAGGTGGCTTAAAAAAAAAGGGTACAACTAAAATCAAGATATTAATCTTTGTAGTTATCCTCTTCCTAATCCTACTCAGAATTAAAATAAAGAACTTTAGTTAGGTCCAGGGAAACACTGAAACATTCAACCTCTTTTGAGGAGAGGAGCAGGCACATTTGAACTGCCAACGTAAGCACGGGGCCGTGTCTTGGCCAGTAAGCTTGGCTATTTTGGTGTTAGCAAGAAGGGTTACTATCACCTTCGCAACTTTCGAATACGTCTCCGAATAACAACTCGCTACGAGACGACTGCATTTCAGACCGGGTGAAATATTTGGCCTTTTTTCTCAACTGCAAGAGGAACGGTAGCGACAAAGGCAGCAGCAGCAACTCTTTCGCATTTAGGTAGCGCTTTGCATCTGCATTCTCTCCGGGTGAGACGCACCGCGGGGAGAGTCAGGAGCCTCAGAAGACGCCTTTGGCGCAAAGCGCCTGCCGGGGATCTTCCTGCCGGCTTCCCGTTCCCCTCCTTTTCCACGCCTGGGATTCGGGGATGGTCGAGATCTTTTCAGAAGAAGGCGCGGGAGAACCCCTCTCGGGCCGACCTCTCCTCGCCTTCTGAAGAAGGCTTTCGAGAGCCGCCGCTCCTCCTTCCGGGAGGCGCCCTGCAAATAGTTGCGCGGGGAGGTTCGGCGCGAGGCGAAGAGGGCGCTCGCAGAAATCCTTCGCGGGGAAGCAAGGACCTCCCCGCTCTCTGGGGTCGGGGCTCTCGCCTCCCCGCCCAAGTCTTCCCTCGGCAGCCACCCAGCCGCCGACAGGAGCACACCCTTCCTCCTCCCCTCCCCGGCTTCCCTTGCGCTCTCCGCACGCACGCACAGAGGCAAGTGAATGGGGAATGGAGAGGCTGGAGTGCGCGGCAAGTGGCTGCTCCTTACAAATGAGCCTCCAGGCAGCTTTATCTCCCCACCCTCCCCGGCCGAAAGAGGAGGGGCAGCGAAATGTGGCCGCTCGCTGCGTCGGAGGAGGAGAGGCGCAAGCGGGGAGGGGAGGGGACTTGAGGGGGAAAGAGGAGCAGCGGCCCGTGCGCCTCTCTTGTTCCCGGTGTAATTCGCAGCCAATCATCAGTAGGTGTCCACATCCCCGCATCCTCCTCGGCGCTGCGCAGCCTTCTCGCTCCTCGCCCCTTCCCCTCCGCCTCCTCGCTTCCTTCCCCTCCTCCTGTAACCACACACACGCAGGCACGCACAAACAGCGAGGGGGAGAGCGAGCGAGTCCCCCGGCTGCCTCCCTCCCTCCATCGCACACAGCGACAGGAGAGACGGACGGAGCGCAACGCGCAGGGAGAGACCAGCGAGCCCCGCCGCCGCCGCGCGCTCTCACACATTCATGCGCACACACACACGCACACACACTCGCTGCTGCTCTTTCCTCTCCCCCCTCCCTTCCCCTTTCTCTGCAACCAGAAAAAAAGAGGCACTTACAGGTATTTGCTTAGTGGATCGGAGTCTTTATTTCTTTCTCACCAAGCCTCCCCACCCCCAACCCGCATCACCGCCCTGTACAGTTTGTTTACAAGTATCAAAGTTGTAATTGAGGAGCGGCCAAAGAAAGACACCTCGGGATATTTTTCTTTTCTGGTTTTGGTGTTTTTTTTTCCCACCCTCTCCTTTGTGTTAGGGAGTGATGTGCAACTAAATAAAGACAAACAGGCGGGTTAAACGTCTGCAAATCCAAGCCCCCAGCCCCCCCCAAATACAGAGACTGGTAAGTGATTGTTTTTGAATCTTTTTTTTCTTCCTTCCTTCCTTTCTCTCTTCTCCCTTCCCCCTATGCGCGCTCTTTCGCTCCCTCTTTTCCGCCTCTTGGACCGCTGGGATTGTTAAAGTAGATGAATGCTAGGCTTCAGCAATAAAAGGCGCTGCTCTATTAATTTATTAATTAATCTGCACCAGCCCCTCCTCCTGAATGTTAAATATGACCTTTGATCTCTCTGTCTCTAGCAGAGCAGAAATGCAGTATTGAACATGAACAGTCACACTGGCTTCAACAGTGAGAAAATCGTGCATTCTGAGCTGCTTTTAATTTTTTTTAATCAGTCTATAGTTTTAATATTGAAGAAAAAAAATCAATAGCGGCGCTTTAGACTTCTCTCGCGCTCCAGAGATAACATCGATTAAACAATAATGACATGGTTGGTGGCACCATTATTTTTTTCCTCGTTTCTGGTAGCCATAAACCTTGCAAGGGGATTTGGCGGTGACGGAGATGTGGGGGGCGGGGGAGGGAAGAGGTTGAAATGGTAGGAAAGAGCGTTTGTGCAGCAAAGCCACTTTAAGGCTGCGAAAAATAGGGCATGAACGTGCAGTCTCTAGAGCCTGCCTCCTTTTTACACTCAACATTAGCACTCTCCTCTCCCGTAAGAGCGCTTTACCTACCCATTACCAGAAAAACGACTTATATTAAGTAGTTGCTATAGTTTCCTTTAAAACAGTTTTTTTGAAGTATCCTTTTATGCATGGTGACCAGAAATCGAGTTTGTGTGTGGGAAAAGTGGGATTTGCCACCAAATCCTTCCAGGGAGCAATGGATTCTTTCTTTCTTTCTTTCTTTCTTTCTTTCTTTCTTTCTTTCTTTCTTTCTTTCTTTCTTTCTTTCTTTCTTTCTTTCTTTCTTTCCTTCCTTCCTTCCTTCCTTCCTTCCTTCCTTCCTTCCTTCCTTCCTTCCTTCCTTCCTTCCTTCCTTCCTTCCTTCCTTCCTTCCTTCCTTTTCCTGATGTGAAAAAGCAGAGGTGGTTCTGTTCTGATTAAAAGCTTTCAGTGATTGAAGGATGTAGGCTGACTCCTACTCTAGCAAGACTGAGGTGTGTGTTCTTAGATTTGATTTCCTTTCCTCTTGATTAGTTTCCCCAACCATACTTTTTAGTATACCCCTTCAAGTTAGAGATCTGTGTGCTTTTGTAGCTGGTAGGTTGGGCTAGAAATAGTTCATTGGTCTAATTATGATTGTAATTAGTATAATTGATAAGTACTTTTCACCTGTAGGAATGATGTGAAAACTGTTCTTAGGCCCTCCAGACTGTCTCTGGAGAAGACTGCATTTAATTTACAATAAAAACATCCTACTAAATATATATATATTGTGTGTGTATACACACACAAACACCCACACACAAAACAACACTTAAAGCAACCATCATACTGTTTGATTATAGGCTGGATTTGTTACATATATTCAACTAGGTTAATGCTTTGTTTTACTTTCTAAATATTGCAAGTCTGATTTGCAAACTAAAATCCCCCCCAGCAATTATTTTAAGTATGACCTGAGACCAATAAACCCCATAGAATCCTCCAGCCATCAAGGTGATAATAAGCCTATAGACTGTTGTATTATACTGAACAGGTAATAATTTACCTTTAAAATCCTTAAGAACAGCACTTCCAATCTCTATGAGGTGATATATGCATATTTTCAGATGATGTGCTTAACTTGGTAAATTATCCCATAAATTATTCAAATAGATTGGGTTCACACAACACACAGTGCCACAAAAAACTAACCAAGGTTAAAAGTAACAAAACTTAGCATCCTTTGCTGACCTAATTAAGTGTTCCATATACATACAAATTGATTTCTCACATATATCCACAGGTATGGACCTGTGTAGAGAAGAGAGAGCCTGTTTGTCTACAGCCTTCCTGGCTGGAGATTAAACCTCTTTAAGGGTTTAGTTGCAAGATGTGAACTTGGTCCCTGGGAAATTGCTTTCCTATCTATTCACCTGGCCCCATTTTCTCAGGCACTTAATTTCGGGCTAAGAACACCATCTTCACCAAGAGCCCTGGCCTTGAGACCCCTAACAACATCAATTCTGTTGAGACTCAGACCCAGAGACCCCAAAGGACATCGTGGCAGCTACAAGTCTCTCTAGCTCCCAATAAATTAAGATTTGCAGTTATTTTGTGCAGCTGTACCCTACTGAGGAGGAGGGTAGGGTTAGGGACACCGTGGAGCCTTACGATTACACTTTTGTTATTTTTAACACCTTGGGAATACTCTTTTCCCCTCCTGTACTCCATTTGATAGTTTTCTCCTTTTCCTCCCTGGCAATCCGGCTTGTTCCCACCTTCCCTAACGTTCAGATGCCCTCTGGGTAGAGGATCTGGAGCCTCTTGCCACCCATCATTTGCATGTGTTTAGCCCTCCAATTGCCCTTTCTCCCTTGGCATTTGTCGGCCCTTCCCCTCCCCTCCCCTCCCCCGCCATTCGCAGCTATTAAAGCGTTTACGGGGGGGGGGGGAGGCAAGAGAGGGTAGCCCGCGGGAGGGGGAGGAGGAGGAGGAGGGGGAGGAGGCTGCGGTGGCCGGATCATGTCTTTATTGATTGTTATGCAAATGAGTTGCAATGACTGATGTACGCCTCTTCTCTGCCTGTCTTGTGAATCTTTTTTTAACCGAACCAAAACAAAAGCACACAAACGCAGCGGGCTCCCCGCTCCCTCCCCAGCCCTCCCCCTTTGGCGTAGACCTTTTCCGAAATGACTCTCTTTATTTCAGTGGCGACGGTGCCCGGGCTTGAGAATGCCAAGGAAGAGCCGGCTGCCTGAGACTTCGCCGTCTGGAGAGATGCCCCCCCAAGAGGATTAGAGGATATCGCTTCCCCCCCTTCCCTTCCCCTCCCTTCGACCCCTCCGGCCACCCAGCCCCCGTCTCTGCCCCCCCGACGGCTCCAGTGGCCCTCCTCCCGGCCCTGCCCTTCCCTCCCCTGGCCCTCCCCGGACCTCCCTTCCTCTCTTCCTCCTCGTCCTCGTCCTTCTCCCCCGCCCTGCTGCCCCAGGCCCACCCGCACCCCTTGGGCACCATGAACACCAACGTGTGTGTGGAGACGGGGCCCAACCCCGAGGCGCCGGGGCTGCCCAAGGAGAACCACCTGCCCGACGGCGCCCTCAACAGCCTTGTGGATTACAACTCGGAGATGGAGCGCTACCGCTCCTTCGCCACCTTCTACAAGACCAACGGCGGGGCCTTCCCGCAGGCGGCCAAGATCGCGCGCATCACCACCCCCATCTTCCCCAGCGCCGCCGCCGCCGCCGCCGCGCGCATCGGCATGTCCCCGTGGAACTGCGACACGGCCACGGCGGCCGCCGCCACCGCCATGCTGTGGGGCAGCGGCGCGGGGGGCGGGGGCGCGGGCGTCGGCGGCCCCAACCCCGCGGCCGCCGCGGCTGGCGGCGTGGCGCGGAAGGCGGCCGCCGCCGCCGCCTCGTCCGTGGCCGCGCCGCCGCCGCCGTCGGCTTCTTCGCCCGCCTCGTCGCTGCACGCCGCCGGCAGGAGCGGCGGGAGTTTGCACCATCGGAACGAGTCCCAGCGGCTCGGCAAGCCTGGCTGCGCGCCAGCCGAGCAGCCCTCGTTGCAAATGGCCAATAATAATTTCCTCTCCACCTTAGCCCCGGAACACTGCAGACCTTTGGCTGGGGACTGCATGAACAAGCTCAAATGCGGCGCTGCCGAAGCAGAGATAATGAATCTCCCCGAGCGCGTGGGGACTTTTTCCGCCATCCCGGCTTTAGGGGGCATCTCATTACCTCCCGGGGTCATCGTCATGACAGCCCTGCACTCCCCCGCAGCAGCCTCGGCAGCCGTCACAGACAGCGCGTTTCAAATTGCCAATCTGGCAGACTGCCCGCAGAGCCATTCCTCCGCCTCTTCGTCGTCCTCCTCCCTGGGAGCCGCCGGAGGAGGGGGAGCAGGAGGCGGGGGAGCAGGAGGAGGAGGTGGCGGCGGCGGCGCGGGAGGAGGCGGGGGAGGCGGCAACCCGGCCAAGAAGAAGAGGAAAAGGTGCGGGGTCTGCGTTCCCTGCAAGAGGCTCATCAACTGTGGAGTCTGCAGCAGTTGCAGGAACCGCAAAACGGGACACCAGATCTGCAAATTTAGGAAATGTGAAGAGCTAAAGAAAAAACCTGGCACTTCGCTAGAGGTCAGAGGAGATGATTTCTTTCTTCCCAGCCTCCCGCCGTCCCTCGTGAACCCCCTTCCCCCACCTCTCCAGTGCTTCTTGTCTAGTTTCAAGATGCAGCATCCCTTTTCCGAAGCCTCCTTCAGGTTGTGAGGGGGGAGCCCCCTCCTTCACCCCCCCCCCCACTTTTTGCCTCTCCGTAGTACTGTGCACAAAACATAGCCACACGTCCACAGCCTCGGGGGGTCTGGACTGCCCCGGAGCCGCTTTGGAGGAGGGGGAGCGGGGAGGTCGGCCCTCGAATAAAAACCCGGCCGGGCCTTGGGCGTTCTGTGGCTCGGTGGGGTCTTTTCGATAGGGAAGAAAGCGTGGAAAGTTTGCGTTCGTGGGATTTGGAAAGGAAAAGGCCCACGAAATCACTCAACGCCCGAGGGGATTTTTTTTCACCTTTTAGAATAATTACACGAAGATTTCTTCTGCTTTTTTTTTTAAATATACCCAAGTTGAGTTTATTACACATAAAATGATCGGAACCAATTCTCTATATTTTTATCTGTTATTGCAAGGTGTGTTGTTTGGTGATATGTAAACTACTTTTTACTTAATGTGAAACTAATGGTGAAGGGCATTTTTTTTTTAAAACAAAAAATCCGAACTCTTTAATATCCATGAAACTTATAATTTCTAAAATAATTTTGGCCGTTTTAAGATATTCTTTCCTTCCTTATCTGCTGTGTAGATTTTGCTTTGTTTGAAAATTAAGTCAGGGAATTTAACTTTCTAAAGTTGATCCCAGATCTTACAATTGTCCTACCTTCAGCTAAAATGAACATCTAGGTAATTTGGGGGTTATTTTGATAATTTATTGCAAGACAACAATTGGTGGTGAAGAAGTTAGTGAAGTATACCAAAAGTAATACTTTGGATTATAATACATCCTTACCAAAAATAGCCCTTTGTAGTATATTTTACAATTGGATAAAGAATATCTATGATTATGTGTGATTGAAATGTATATGCATTTATTTTTTAAAAACTCAGAATTGACAATGTATTGAGTATCACAGAACTGAAAAGAGAGGTCTTCAAGTTTGGTAGACTTTTAAAAAACAAAGTAAAGGGGATATTGTGGTTTTTCAGTTCATGTATTTAGTTAGTGGACAAAGAAAAGAAAAAAATGTAAAATGACTAATAGCATTATTTTTAGATGGAAGAACAAAGAGGAAAAGACTTGTAATCATTTAAAGCCCTGTCATTATTAAAACTATAGTATTGCCAGGTAGATGAACCTATCAGATGAGTGGTTGGAGAGAGCATGTTCTTTATGGGACTTTTAAGATGTAAAGTGACTGAAATTAGCAACTCAGAATTGCAACTGTGATTAACAGGAGTTAACTTATAAGTTGATATTTTTATTAGTATTAATGTTACCACTAAGTTTAACATTTCACTTTAAAAAATAGGGGGGAAAAGGAAAACAGCACTTGGGTGATACTAATTTCTTCTGCCCTTGCAAGATTGAACTATCCTTTTGGAAAGTTTAATAACTTGTTCTTTCTATATTTCCCATAGCTGTTTATTGTGCATATATGATAATCCAATATCACTTTGATGCAACAGCCTCTATGGACTACATTTCAGCTGGTAAAAATCAGTTGTATATAAATGTACCTGTTATTTTTGGTTGCAAACACACTCCTGTTTATTTCATAGAACATTTCAGAGAATGTATATTGTGATTTTTACAATAAACAGTAAATGCTGAATTTGAACACTAAACCATAACTAAAAATGATACCTTTTTTCTGTTCCTGGGTGCATTAAGTGTACTCTCCTGTACAGTTTTCCAGTACTCCTCCTTAAACACCATGATCTTAATTTTGCTAACTAGATATGAGCAAGGTAAGACTGCAGTTTCTCAGCATATTTGTTAGGAATATGTCCCCTAAAAATACTGAGATATACTTGAAAATTAATTGGTAGGGTAAGGCTGAATGCCCTGTTCGGTCTAACAAAGCAGTATTTCGTGTTGCTTTAAATGGACATGCCACCTAATCCTATGCATATTTGCACAGAAGTAAATTACACTAGGACTGTTTTCATGACTGCACTGCCAACTAGCCAAGCATATTTTAGGTTAGCTGCTTGTGTGAAGCCAGGCTATGCGGTTAGTTTATAGTTCAATTTATTATGTAAATCCAGACAATGAGATTAAATCATTAAGCTGCAACTCAGTTTACTGTGGGTTACTGTCTTATGCAGAGGTGCCTACTTTCTAGTGAGTTGGTGTCAGATTGCAACCTTAGCAGTTAACTGGATAATTTCTTAGCAAATGGCATGTTTCTAAGCTTGTATTTGCTGAGAATCTGAAAATGCAGGAGAGAAAAAAATATTTAATATACCAAAGAAAACTTCCTGCATCAACATCTTGCAAATGCCTCTCCATTTAAGGGAAAACTAGCATCAGCAGGCAAAATAAGGAGAAAAAGTTAATTCCCATAGTTCTCTGCATGTGTTCCTTTGATTTCTGTGCAAGGTATTACAAAGGAAACACGTGGCTGAGATGCCATGTTACCCTTATAAACATCTCTTTCCATCCTCCACTGTTGCCCATAGATTAATGGAATAGATAAGCTTTTGTCTGACCCAGAAGGGCTCATAAGAACTTTGTCTGGATTGAGGTCAAAGCTCATTTTCATCAGCGTGGCAGTCTTCTGCAAAGCATCCTAACGTTTACAGCCCCATCTTAAGCAAATACTTTTAAAATCCTGCTGACTTCAACTTTGTTGCTAGAAAAGAAAGTTAGAATCATAGCTGCAAAGTGCGATAATTAAACAGTTTTTGAGAATGAACATATAGATGCTGCCCTGTCGATGAAATAAGGTGGAGGAGTGGGAAAGAAATGGACTGGAAGAGGAAATACGATTAATGAATGAACAGTTGGTAGGTGTTCCTAACCACCACTTTTCCTGACAAAGAAGTCCAGTATCTTTAAAAATTGCCTGGGCATGCCATATGAGATAATTGCATACTAACTTTGCATCACAGTTGTGGCTAGCAAAATGCATAGCACTACATTTGGAAGCATCCTCACTTTTTAATTACTTGTTTCTTCACTGTATACAGGCAGATGTGCTGGTGTACAGATAGGTTATTCACATGACACGTAGCACCACAAAATAGCAAATCCCATTTTAGTAGTGTGCTGTGCAGAGACAGCCTGTAAAGCTAGCTTAATATGTTGTGTGAACCTCCAAAACTGGATCTATTAAGTCAACCATGGTTTATTTAACCATGGGGAACCATGTTGCATAAACACAACCTTGAGCTGCAATTTCCCAGTGTTAAAAAGAAGCATATCTCTCTAGGTTGCAGCCCATCTCAATCTAAATAATGGTGGGGCTAATATCCTTCCCAACACATCATTTTCAAGTTAGAAGTTCAAATTTAGCCATTCTCTGTTGAAACTAGAATTTTCCATTTACTGCTTCATTTCTTTTTCTCCCACTACCCTTTTAGTTGAACAGTAAAGATGAGAGCACAATTGCCCAAAGCACACAGACAGCTACACCTCCAGTTTTGAGGCAATCAGTTGGAAGTGCGTCAAAAATTGACAGGGCACGTGTGACTAAACTGATGCTTCCCATGTTGTTGCAGGCAGGAGGAGAAAGTTTTCCCCATTGGATGGCTGCTCAGAATGGGACTGTCTTGGTGTCTCTGTCCATAGGTAGCCTGGTCTAGAGGGGCTCCTGAATCGAACAAATTCAGAACCAGAACCATCTCTCTTTCTATTCACAAATATGAACATTTTCCTAACATGTAAAAGCAGTTCTTAGTAGTCACGAGCAAACAGAAATGTTGCTGCCTAAAAATCAGCTATTTCATGCCTGAACTACTTTTGAATGGAATGTTGTCTGCATCCTAGCTTTTTTTTTTTTTTAAAAAGAATGTTCCATTTTTCTTATGTGACTCTCACCCAAAGATCACTTTGATGACTGAGTTTTTTCCTAAAAAAAGGTATCCTATAACAATATAAAAAGTCTGTGCATGCAAGCAGTAGTAGTGAGTATACAAACTAAGACTGATGTCATACAGAGTTCTATGTATTCACACCCATCCACAGCATTCATTTAGATTTATGGTATGTTTAAAAAGGCATAATCATTATTTATCCAGGGAGAGTACTTATTTGCCTCCCATTAGTGTACATTAATATAATTCCTTCTGTAAATTATAGACTGAGGGGCATGGCTCACTATTGCCTCTTTCATTCAGTGAAAAACCAAAGGGAATTTTGCATGACGTGAACTTAAGGGACACGACATCAATCTTCATGCTTTTTGCTTCCCAAACCAGAACAGAGTCAAGCAATCTAGGCTTGGTTTTTAATATTTCAAAACTGATCTCTGGAACTAAATCCTTAATACGGTCTTCATATTGAGCCTCTATATTAAAGATAGCTTAACTGCCCTACCCTTCAGTTTCCCTTTCATTGGACCTCATTGCTGTTATTAATGCCTTGACTGTGACCAAATAGTTATATAAAACTATGTATTATTTGTTCTAATCATACTGAGAAATAGTTTCATGTTATGCTTCAGATATCTTCCAGTGAATTCAGTGGTACTTTCAAGTCTGAGTAGAAACTTGGGGGGGGGAGGTTGCAATAATGTTAAAGTTGTCAGTTAGGCTTAAAACTTTCAACTTGCTTGAACTAAAATTCAGTTTACTAAGAGAAATGGAAGCAGCAGCAGCAGGCCCTGATCCTTAAAATATAGCATCAGAAGAGGTAATGTGGTTTGCAGTGAACTGTTTGATCTTTATTTTCCTGGGAAAAGGAATGTTGTTAATGGAAGGCTGCTGAGCTGTGTGGATAGTGATCAGTTATGAACAGCCATTTTCCTCTCTCAGTTTTCTGTAGTTGTGAATTACATTCTTCCATGATACTCAGCTATATAGGGAGATTGTTTTATAAATAATAAAATTGAACAGGCAGTTAATATGATTAAAATAACTACAGGAAAGTCAGCAGAAAAAACTGATCTGCTCTCTGGCTTCTACACTGTTGCATTCTGAGAAAAATAACCAACGATCATACCCAAATTTGTTAGGGTTTTTTTTTCTTGTATTGCACTACAGGTAGTTCCCGGGTTGAGAACGCCTGAGTTACAGACAACCCATAGTTAAGAACGGAGCCTGTTGTAGCAAAATTTGAGTTAAATACGTAACGGTTCGAGTTCACTATACAATACTACTTATACAGTATTATACAATAATACCGTTCCGGCTTACATACAAATTCGACTTAAGGACAGACCTTGGAAATGGAACTCGTTCTTAAACTGTGGATTATCTGTACATACAATCATGTAATTGTTAAGTTATTAACCTATACCCATAACCTTATGATTAGAATAAGGTTTCTTTATTCTTTATTTCTTTAAAAAAGTGGAATATGATTCTAATCATAAGGTTATGGGCATAGTTTAACTCATTTGATGAAGGCTCATCAGGGCAAAGTGTACTTCTATTATTTCTGGGTTCTGATTTGTTCAGAAGGAGTTCAAGGTTTCATTACTAGAGATTAATGACTGTCATAAACTTAGTTTTTATTGTTACTGTTGTTATTTATCGGTCACAAAGCAAAACTGTGTTTTCTCTTGTGCATTTGTAGCTGCAAATTTTATTATGAATTAGAGGTGGTTTTTTAACAATACATGTTCATTTTTTCACCAGTATGCATTCTATATATACATATATATGTGACTGCTTAAGAAGTAGATGGTATCATTTCAGATCTTACCAAAGCTATGCACATCTTCTACTTCAGTATATATTCTACCCCAAAAATTAAGCAATTGATTCACCCTAAACTTTGACTTCATTGGCAGATTCATCCTAATCATTATTCAAATGTTTCTCATGGAAGCATGAGATTTTCATTTATGAGTTTGAATGTTCTGGAGTGTGGGGAGAATTGAAGGTTGCTGAGTGAGTCACTTGGCAGCTGGTAATGTCAGACCAAATGGATTAAGTGACAGGAACAAATCTATAGGCTCTCTGCTGATCAGCTGTTGCAATGGCCCCTTGAACTGCAACATATTTAGAGAACTTGATATCCATTTAAAGAGAGTTGAAATTTGATCTCCAGACAATTTTTAATCTAAACAATGCAGTGTTTATTGTTTGTTTATTTACATAAATTATTGTAGGCCTCTTTATGAAAGTCATGCAGTACAGGTAAAATACACTAAAATAGTTTAAAATAAGTAATGTAGTTTCAAAACCATTCTATAATCAGCCTTTCTAACACATCTACAGAGCATCAAGTTCAGGAAAGCTGATAAAAGAATGAAATAGTTAAAACCATGCCTCAACTCTCCCTAGCTAAATCCCTTAAAGCCATTTCGGTAAATGCCATAGTTTGAAACTGGTACAATTAGAGAAAGAAAAGGCTTCCCAAAATGCTTGCAACGAAGAGCCACATATTCAAATTTCTTAAAAAGGATTTTTCAAAATGGGAGTTATGGCCCTCACATCAGATTTCTGCAACTCAGAAATAGGGCAGTCCATTAAATAACCTGGCCCCCCCAATTTGTTAAGTTAGCGCTGGCACAATTGGGCATAGAAATGCAATAGTAAGTGATGCAGTGGTAAATAATGTCAGGTGACCTGACTGCCCCAAACAACACCTGAGAAGCTGCATTTGGTGCCAGCTGAAGTTCCCAAATCATCTTCAAAAGCAGTCCTGTGGAGAGCACATTATAATATCTCAGTTTATGCATGACACCCTCAGACAAAAGCAAATAAAGGATAGACTGCATGTACAGTACTGATGCATGTGCTACATATATGTTAATAATATGAGTAAGAGTGCAGCCAAACAAGAGACAATGTACCAAAGTTATCCCCAATAAATGTCACTGGAATATGAAAAATTGCACCACACTGTTGTTTTCTTCCATTGTTCAGTTTCTTTTAAAGGAGGACAGTGAGGATTATGCTAAAAAAATGCCAGGCTTTTTTTTTTTAATCCGTAGGAATAAATGTGCAAATCACTATTAAATCTAATAGAATTTAATAAGGGAAGTCTTTCCTTTTTAAGAAATTATCGAAATTAACAGATCAATTCAATAGATAAGTCCCAGAAAAGTTAGTGCGTAACAATTTTTACTAGTTTGTCTACTGGCAAATCTCTGATAGTAATTTGTAACGTATAAATGGCCTGAAAAAAGAACTCCCAACTTATATACTGAATATGTTGAAATGAAATAATTTCTTTAGTATCCTGTGAAGGGCCATGTCTTTTTGCAGTAAATGTAGATAGTTGAAACTGCTCCAAATTCTCATGATTTACTTGAAAATGCATGATGTGCTGCCACAGATGAGATGGTTTCATTTCACAAAGGATGCTGGTGGACCTTGGAATTTAGATTTCTAAATTTAAAATGTCTCACATAGTCTGTTTCTTTGTCAGTCATCTTTTGATATTTAGACAGTTAAACCAATGATTGCCTGAGTGGTCATGGCAACCTGTGAACACAAGTCCAGTTAGATATCTGAGCAGGTCAACAGTAGTTAAAAAGGAAAGCAAAAAGGAGAGCTGTAGAGAATAAAATCTCAAGAGTACTTTGAAAGAGAACAGCATCAGGTCATCGTGTCCAAAACCAACAGGAGGCAACTTCAATGATGTATATAGCATGTCATGCTATATAAAATTTTGTATAAAATAGCAACAAAACTGGATGTTTAAAAAAGGACATCTTAATCAGCATGCAGATAAATATTATTATAAATCTTAGGCACAATCTGTTCTTGCAGTTTCCAAATGATACAGTGACGTGTCTTAAGACCTTATTAACACCCACAGTTTAGATATCTCCCTATATAACCAATATTAAGATTAGCTTCAGATGAATCTGCTAGTTTTATAGCAACTTTGTGAATCATTTTCATTGACTACCAGTGGGGTTTTTTTGGTTAAAATTTCATATAGTTTTAATGTTTCATTCCAGTTTATTGTAAAATCAGCTCTGAAATGCATTGTACTTTTCAAAATTCAAGTTTAGTTTTCCATGCCAAGGGTGGATATATTAGGAATGTCTTCAGAATTCCAATAAAATTTGCTAACACATTTTGCCAAAGGTGACAGTGACTGTTGACATAATCCCAGGAAATTATATATAGCTATATGGAACTGAATGTAGAAAGTGTAGTTTTTATCTAGCTGATTTTGTACACCCATTGCTTATATGTTATGCAGCCTGCTTTTATGTAGGTTTATGTTAAAATAAATTTTATTGAATTCAGTGATGCTCGCTATCAAGTAAATATGCATAAAATTGCAGCCTTAGTGGGGGGAAGATGAGCTTGATTTGAATGCTAGCAGTAAATTTCTTAGCTTCATGTGATTTTTGTAGTATGCTGCAGAAAGTGGGTTAATATTAGCAAACAGCCCTTTGCCTTTGGTATGTAAGAAGTAAATATGATATTGCGGATGTAAAGTTGGTATTCCACTAGCGGATAAGTCCTTTCCATTCACAGAAGTGTTGTTTCCAGAGTGCTGAAATAGCATGGTGTGAGAAAATAACCTGAGATACAGATACACAAGCTGTTGTTGAGATCATTTGAATCATTAGAATGTATTTTCTATAGCCTGTATCTTCTTTATACTGTACATAAAGTTTCATAGTTGTAATACAACTCCCAAAATATCATGATGTGCATGTTGAGAAGTTTCCTTCTAGGTTGTATAAGAATTGTAAATACCATAGCAGAGTTTCTTTTTTCACTCATACTTCTTTGGATCTGGCCAGTGGTACCCTTAAGTGTACTTTGACTAGTGAAACTAAGACATGCCTGTTGAACTAAAACCTGTTTGTTATGCCCCCATGAGTGACTTAAGCCAATTAATTTCTTTGAGTCAATCCTATTTTCTTCAGCTGGACATGACTATTTCTTATGAGTCTTCTATTACTTTAAAGTACAGTTTCCAAGTTTTATTTAAGTATGGCAGAACTCCCTGACTCTGTTTTTATTCACTAAGAGCCTCAGACTGCACACTGCTTTATACGTACCAGTCCTACTGATAACGTTTATGGGATATTAGGCTAGAATGAAGCTGATAGTTCAAGGGGTACAAGCATGATGAAACTTGATTTCCCTTTTATTAACATAGACATCCATAAGAGAAGAACTTGATTTAGCAGTATTCAGAGTTTATTGAGCTGCCCAAAAATCAGTGGACAAAAAAAAAAAAAGAAAAAAAAAAGAGCTATGTCCTACCTGTCATATAATGAGATGAGAAGCCTTTCATAGTCCTAATTAATATATTTGGTTCATAACAGAGGTCTAATTCAGAGTTGCACATGTGACTAACATATCTATGCTGCAAAAAATCCTGATGACCACTAAATACTGTAGTGAGTTGGAGTTTTCTCTCTTTCCTCCCATCTAGTGGTCATTTACATGTTTGCAGCCCAGATTTGATATCAGTCATATCAATCAGAAATAAGGACCAAGGAAGACTGTGGAACTTCTTTCAGTTAATTATTCATTAGATGGCAACCTAAGTGTATATTCTATGCATCCTAAAATTAGCCTTGAAATTCAAAAGGTTAATTATAGACTGAAGTTAATAAGTTATATAAATCTAATATTATGCAAATAGAGTAGGCTTTTCAGAAAGACAAAGGTTGTAGGGAGAGTGGTAGGGAGAGAAGAGGTTGATGTTAATTTGCCAACATTCATCGGTCTTAGGTTTTCCCATGGCTGCTGTTTACCTAACAAAAATTATGCATGTTAATTGCATTCATACAATTAATATCACATCCAGTCTGATCTTGTGACATCTTGGGAGGTCTTATAGTAAGCAATAATTCATAGTAGTTGGTTGATGGTAAGGAAAGATAGTTGGCTATTTTTTAAAATTTAATATATTTCTAGATTGGTTCCAGTACAATTACAATGCAAAGTGATTTACAGTACAAATTATTAGAATAAAATAATTAAAACAATAATTAAACAATGTAAAACATTCATTTGAAAGGTAGCATAAAAAACTATTCAGACTTCAACAGATGCCTAACGGATATAACCATAGATGCTTCACACATTATACTGGAAAGAGCATTCTAAAGTATGAGGCCCTCAACATGGTATTCACTCAAGATCTGTTTCTACTCCATTGTCTTCTTGGCATAAGAACAGCCATAAGGAGTTCTCTATTCTCCCCGTTCATACTTGTTTCTCTCTCTCTCTCTCTGACCCATAAGAATAAATCCAGCTGAAACTCGAAAAATTAGAATATCGTGCAAATGTTCATTTATGTCAGTATGGCAACTCAAAAGATGAAACCAATATATGAGATAGATGCATTACATGCAAAGCGAGATATGTCAAGCCTTACTTTGGTATAATTGTGATGATTATGGCGTATAGCTTATGAAACCCCAAATTCACAATCTCAGAAAATTAGAATATTACATGACATCAATAACACAAGGATTGGAAATAGAACAATATCGGACCTCTGCAAGTATAAGCATACATATGTACTCAGTACTTGGTTTGGGCCCCTTTTGCAGCAATGACTGCTGCAATGCAGCGTGGCATGGATGCTATCAGCCTGTGGCACTGCTGAGGTGTTATGGAAGACCAGGATGCTTCAATAGCGGCCTTCAGCTCCGCTGCATTGTTCGGTCTCATGTCCCTCATCTTTCTCTTGGCAATGCCCCATAGATTCTCTATGGGGTTCAGGTCAGGCGAGTTTGCTGGCCAATCAAGCACAGTAATCCCATGGTCATTGAACCAGGTTTTGGTACTTTTGGCAGTGTGGGCAGGTGCCAAGTCCTGCTGGAAAATGAAGTCAGCATCCCCATAAAGCTTGTCTGCGGAAGGAAGCATGAAGTGCTCCAAAATCTCCTCGTAGACGGCTGCGTTGACCCTGGACTTAATGAAGCACAGTGGACCAACACCAGCAGATGACATGGCTCCCCAAATCAACACAGACTGTGGAAACTTCACACTGGACTTCAAGCATCGTGCATTGTGTGCCTCTCCATTCTTCCTCCAGACTCTGGGTCCTTGGTTCCCAAATGAGATGCAAAAGTTGCTCTCATCAGAAAAGAGGACTTTGGACCACTGGGCAACAGACCAGTCCTTTTTTTCTGTAGCCCAGGTAAGCGCTTCTGACGTTGTTTGTTGTTCAGGAGGGGCTTGACAAGAGGAATACGACATTTGAAGCCCATGTCCAGGATCCGTCTGTGTGTGGTGGTTCTTGATGCACTAACTCCAGCCTCAGTCCACTCCTTGTGAAAGTCCCCAACACTTTTGAATGGCCTTTTCCTGACAATCCTCTCCAGGCTGCGGTCATCCCTGCTGCTTGTGCACCTTTTTCTACCACACTTTTCCCTTCCACGTAACCTTCTATTGATGTGCTTTGATACAGCACTTTGGGAACATCCAGCTTCTTTTGCAATTACCTTTTGGGGCTTTCCCTCCTTATGGAGGGTGTCAATGATGGTTTTCTGCACAACTGTCAGGTCAGCAGTCTTTCCCATGCTTGTGATTCCTACTGAACCAGCCTGAGAGACCATTGAAAGGCTCAGGAACCCTTTGCAGGTGTTATGGATTCATTAGCTGATTAGAGGGGGACACTTTGAGCCTAGAATATTGAACCTTTTCACACTATTCTAATTTTCTGAGATTGTGAATTTGGGGTTTTCATAAGCTCTACGCCATAATCATCACAATTATACCAAAGTAAGGCTTGACATATCTCGCTTTGCATGTAATGCGCCTATCTCATATATTGGTTTCACCTTTTGAGTTGCCATACTGACATAAATGAACATTTGCACGATATTGTAATTTTTCGAGTTTCACCTGTATGTATGGAGGCCAACAGGTTGTGGAAGAGTAGATTTTAAATAGTTGTGAAGCTATTAAGAATTTTGTGAATAGTTCCCCAACTTGTATGTAGAATTGAGGCCTTTTATATTTGCTTGCACTCAATTTCTATTTGTACCAATCCAGATATGAATCAAGATTTTACACAAGTAATTTGACTTTCTTTTCTAAACTAAAGGAAAAGATAACAACAACAGCAACAAAATGAAATAAGTAAATAGTTTATCTTGACAGTGTGTTTATACATGGAAGATGCATCACTGTATAATTCATTACCAGAACAACTGCACAGAAGTTTTTTATATATATATACCTGGACTGATTTGGAAGTTACCACAGACCCAACAACTTTTCTTTTGGTGCAGATTACTTATTGGATCATTTTAAGATTCTGGAAGCCCCTACTCTGTACTCAGCTGCTTGAATCTGGATTGAATTTGTAACAAAGATAATCTGGTAGCCCTCAGCTTTCAACTTCGTATGTCAGCAGAAATATCTCCAAAAGGATTATAAGCACTGATGTTTGAATGAGGATATGGTCTCTTCTGTAGTTGAGGACTGTGATAATGCAGGGTTCATAATTTTGGAGAAAAGTGTAAGCAGGTTAGGTGAATGTGCTTACAATTCCCTATAGATTCCAGCTCAGAATGAGGTTGGTGAGTGGGTTCATATACCCTTTGCATATATGTTTGAAGGTAAATAAAAAGTCCTTTAATGACAGGTTTTAACATTATGATCATTGGCTGCTAGCTCAATGAGTTTAATGATTTGCTAGGCCTATATTTCAGGAAATAACAGACAAATTTCATACATTGCATTGCATTTATAAGTACAAAGTCTTCTTGCAATTTCTTAATTTCTCTTTGCTTTGAAACTATTTCCTCTTGTCCTAGAGTAAAATAGAGACAATTTGTCTCTGCATCTCCATGTTGAGTTATCTCTCTTCATTCAATTTAGCAGTTGTTTTTTTTCCAGAACAGTTTATCTTACATTAGGAATGTTACATTTTGTTTCAGAATGAAAATCACTAGTTTGTGTGCAGCTTTAGCAAGGCAGCTGCCTCAGGCTATAATCCCTTGCCCACTTGCCACAGATCAGGATAATTAGAAAGCTAGGTGAACAGTTCTGGCCTAGGTCTCCCAGCATGATGCTTTTCCACCTGCCGGATTTTCCTTATGAAGGAGCAGTGACCAATTCATTTGTCATTTAAAGTGGTACAGACAACAAGCAATTTCAGCAATGATGAGGTCTTCAATTAGAGAAGTGGACGGGGAGAAAGGTAGAATGCTACTGTGATAATACTTTAATCAGGTAGAAAATGTCCTCTAATAAACAGTTATTAAATGCAAAAACTTCAGTAACTGAAGAGGACTTCCAGCAGTTCCCTTCTTTACACTAGTAATGATAACAATTTCATTTAAGAAATCTTGCTTTCTTTATTTTTATGAAATGGACATTGTCAGAATCAGACAAATTATTTCCATTTATGGGAGGCTTTTTTAATAGCAGGCAGGAAGAGCAAATGCATCTTATTCCCTATAAACTCTACTCACAGCTATTGCCACAGTATATATGGCATATCATATTTTGTCTAGATAAGCAGTTTCACTTTAAAAACATATATTTCATGAAAAACCTCTTTTTTGAGGCAGTAGAACTGAAGTCGCAGTTTCCACCCAAGACAGATTTCATTATTTTTTAAAGCTGTGCCATGCTAATGACTTACATTAGCTAGAATGTACATTCAGATGAAAAATATTTATTTTATAGTGTCAGTTGTGCAACTATATACCCTTCTTACATTGGGTTGTAATGCCAGTGTAGGATATTCTCTAACATGTGCTGATAGAAGAATATTATGTAATAGATTAGGCAAAGGACGCAACTAGATTTAATGTATAAAATCTGTGATTATGATGTCCCTCAGTACAAAATAATTCTAAACTTTTTCCTGCAGTTTTCCTACATTGTCAGAAATTATTTGCTTCATGGAGAGTATGTTACAGCTAGGGAACATTGAATACTGTGCATTAGATCGTTAATTGATCTAAGTCAATATTTTCTGCACTGTTTTTCCAAAACAACATCCAGAATTCTAAGCTAGGCTGGTTAAGACTAGGTTGGCCTGTACTGACTGGTAGTGATTCTTCAGGATTTCATACAGAGACTTTTCCATGTTTGTCTGCAATACTAAACCCTGAACCTGATGCTTCACCACTGAGCTGTAAGAATCTGGTTAAATATTTGCCAACAAGGCAAAAGCAGCATTAGGATGGCTATTGTAATAGAATAAAGCTTACTGGATAGGGATTCTTTCAAGACCTTATTTTCTTGATCTGATTCCCACTCAACTATATGTATATACTATGTATATGAGAAATCCATATAATTAGATCCATCTCATCTTGGGCTTGAGTGCTGGAAAGAACTTTGATTCAATGGGGAGATTTGAATCAAGTCATCTGAGGCTAGCCACGGTGACAGAAAAATGACAACAAGCACAGGTAATGTCACAGTGCAGCCCCTGATCTTTCATATTTGCATCCTTATATGCCAGGTGCAAGTATGTCAGTTGCAGGGTTTGCATCATTGTGTCATTACACTTGTTCATCACATGTCATCCTTGTTCCCCTCATGGATGCTTCTGATGCCCACATCACTTGACACTCATTCACGTAAACGGCTCAGAGTGGCTAAAATACTCATTTAGTATCGTGTGTCTTGGGAGCAGCATTACAAATGTAAGCTAGTTGTAAGTACCATAGTTTTCTCCTTGGAATTCTGGACACTCTAACTCCTTTATGAACTACAGCTATTATTGTTTCCAGGATTTATTAGGGAAGCAGTAAGAGTAGATAGAATAAAAATGTTGCAGTACAGATGCAGTCATTTTCCTCTTGCTCATGATTCGGCAGTGACCGCTGTCTTCCATTGGGTTAAAGTGTATGTTTTGGCTGTGCAATAGAGCTAATGTGCTAATGAAGCTATATAGAAGTATTTAAAAATCTAGTTGCTGGTGAGATTTAATTTATTATTTGCCTCCTAGGGATTCTTAGAATACCCTAGGAGGATGCTTTCATTTGTACCATGCAGCTGAACCAGATTTCATTTTGGTTGGACATAGCAATGCAGATTATTTTTTGATCTGTGACATCTTATTTGTTTATTCTCTATTTACTTGATAAGTATATACTTATACTTTATTCTTATATTAGTGCAAATAAGCACATGCAAAAATATGTGCATTAACATCTGAATGTAAGTTTGCAAGAGCATGTGAATTGAGTTTCTTCAGATGTGCATTCCCCAAACTTGCACCCTTGAGTTATGTTGGAGAGCTGGGAATGCTAGCTAAGAATTATGGGAGAAGATGTTCAATATTAGAAGGTATAAGTTCAGGACTGCTAACACAGAATATTGTGTTTAGCTACAGTGATTACTTGCCAATATCCCATTAAAGTTGTGTACTGCTTAGAAGACATACTTATTTTTCAGTATTTAATGTGGTTGTGAAAATACATATACATTTTAAAATGCTGTATGTGTTGACAGTGTTATACATCAGTTTTCTACAACCTGTTGTTCTGTAGACAAATAGCACTGTACATATTATTATCTCAAATCATCCTCAGCTGATTTAGAGAGCAACAAGTAGGGCAATTTGGTCTATAGTATCAAACAATAATAATAAAGTTGAGCCCCTAGTCCTATAAACATACTTTGGATTTTTTTAGATATCTCAGTCCTTCTGATTTTAAATAATAACATTTTCTTTCCTTGTCTCTTTTAAATAATCAAGATTGCTTGTTCCGAGAATATCATTCAGAGAGGTTCTTCAGGACATTAAATCATTTAAAAATCTGCACTGACAAGGAAATTTCAGCATAAATGTGGAAACAATTTTTGGCATTTATTAAAATGCAGGTCATTCATTTAGCAATCAGTTTTAAAGAGCTTGGAGAGAGCCTTTGTGTACTCTGTTTTCAGTAAAAGGCCCTAAGATTATTCAGCTGATCTGTAGAAGTTAGGTGACATATGGAAGTAAGTGTATGGAAGTTTTTGGAAGAAATAAAAGGATTTTAACTGATGCTAAATTTGACAGAGGATCATATTCTAAATTTTTGATGGTGTTTTTGATTTTACCCTGCTCAAGAAACTATGTCTCCATTCTTTGACATTAGGGCAGTTGAAACAATGATATTCAGAGGGACAGTGACGCGTAAGGGCCTTCATCGAGTCCTTTGATGATATTCAGAAGGACTTGCAAGCATATGGCCAAGCAGCCGATTCACTTAGTAATAGGGCCAATCTGGTCATATTTCCAGCCCATTATATTCTCTCTTTACCAGTGCAGAATATAGGACTTTCGGAAATATCCTCATTTTAGAGAACACGTTTGTCCCTTTAACATTCTGGTTTACAGTATTTGTAAACATAGGTGTTACCTTTTTTAAAAAAAACTAATGATCTGTATGTTGTTTTGAAGCATGATGTATGCCTGTTTATGTGATATGTGATAGCATTTGGTTGCTTTTCTTTTATATTTTCCTCATATTGCTATTTTGTGTTCTGTTTCCTGCAAACACCTGTCCTGGAAGTAGACTATCATGCAGGATAATCTGATGCTCCCCCTTCTGTATCATATGTTTTCTCTTGTTTATTGAGTTATGTTCGCCATACTTCAGATATGACAGCCATTTAATAATCTTGAAGCTGTAGCTCTGCAGGGGCTAAAAAGATCCCAGCAGGCTTGTTAACTTCTGCTCTGAAACATTATGGGAAATATTTTCTTGTCCTTGAAAGCCATGGGCTTCTGATTAATTTATTTTAAGGCTGTAAAAATCCATAACCAGGTATGTGGGAAGCATATTGAATGGCTCTTCCCACCCAGTTTTTTTTAAGTTCTCTTCCCCCACCCTTAGCTTTTACCTAGCTAGTTAACTGCTTGCCGTGTTATAAAAGAAACATTGACCAGTGTGATTGCGTCTCACAAATCTCTCACTGAAAAGTCCACAACAAATATTTAATTGTGTTTTGCAAAAGTTTTAGATATAATTCTTGTATCAGGAGAAAATTACGATCTGGAGATTTTTTATAAATATATAACTTTGCTAACTTTGTTGTCTTTGTTTAGATAGAAAGAATAACAAGGATTCAGCTAAAAGAAGTTATTCCAAATGGGATATGAATCCCACTCCAGATGCAACAGATAAAAATAAACCTAGTCAAGTTTTAAGGGGAAAGAAGGTTCAAATAAAAAGAAGCTGTTCAATAATTAAAAAAAATTTTTGAGAAAAAGCTGAAGGAGAAGTGTGTAGATTCAGCATTTCTGATCATAAATCACTGCTGTGGGTTAGAAGTAATGGGAAACAGGAGAAACTGTTGATACATTATATCAAGCCATATCGGTATACTAAAAACTCATCACAAATGAAAATCTACTATAGAATAAATTATAAGGATTATTTAAATGCATGTCAGGCAGTTTGTTTTGCACATGCTGCTCAATTAGCCAGCCTTATTATCAACTCAGTATTTTACTTTTTAATAGATTTTGGGAGCCTGGTTCACACATGAATGTATCATTCTCAGTACTTGATGGGTTCATGAATGTCAGTCGACTTCACTGCAGTCAGTCAATGAATCCATCTATTATATATATTTTAAAAATTGCATTAGAAATGATGTGAACATTTTATTCAGGATATTATAATAGTGGTCATATTCATGATGCATCATTCTACACATGCAAGTCATTCCTAAACACCCTCAAATCATCAAGTGATGAACATGCATTTGTGAACTAGATCAAACTGTGTAAGTAAGTGATGAAAGAATTGAATAGGGTCACACTTAAGGGCCATTGCTGTGCAGGATACAACATTTACCCCTTAGATCAGTTTTGCAAAACTTCCTTTTGCATTTTGAACCATGATAGCTGGCAACTTGCTTTAGAAAGAATGAAGCTGAGGCAATGAAATGTTGTGTCAGTTAGTGTATTCCATATAAGCTGAAGAACATACGGCTCTGGTGAACCTGAAAGCTTGCTCACCATTTTGTGTCATTTGGATTATTCTACTCAAGGTTGTACTATAATTTGGATTCTGGAATTCTTCTTATGGCCCAATGTTTCTGCCTTTCTTTCTATGTATTTTGGGCATGTTCATACTGCTTGGGGGGAAAAATAGCACTAGGTTTATATGGGAGAAGCTGATGATGTTGCCACCACGATCTGAAGCAAAATTACTTCTATTCAAAACTGAAAGGAGGTGTGAGGGAAGAAGGGGATATGGAATTTCATCCCATGTTACTTTTTGAAGGGCAGTGAAAATAACCTCTGAATTAGGTTTTTATGCGTACAGTAGTCTGTAATATGGTCTGACTAATGCTTGCTCTAAGATTTGTGTGGGTGTGTATGGATAATGTGATGGTTAAGGTGCTGAACTAGGAGTAAAAACACAGGTTCTAGTCCTTCCTTGGGCATGGATGACTTTGGGGTGGGTGACTTTGAGCTAGTCGGTCTGTCTTAGACTGGGAAGTTGAAAAACATCTATCTATCAATCCATACTGGTCAAGTGTGGTAGATTATGAAGAGAACTTCATCCTGCAATGGATTGATTTGGGATGATGATGATAAAAAAATGTGTACATACCCCCCCCCCCACACACACACACTAAGGTAGGGACAACAAAAGGAAGGAAACAATACATAAAAATGTTAAATAAATTAAAAGAGGGCTGGATTGTAGAGGGGAGTAGTGATAGTAGTTGTAAAGACTTCAGCAGATGCTGTCTCGTGAATTTTGGAAAGCATGCAGGAGAACTGAAGGATAATCAAAAATCCAGGGGCAAAATGCTTGGAGCACAACTTTATTGCCAAAGACTTTGATCTTTGCAGCAAAATTGAGGCTTGAGCTGCTGAGGATAACTGTGGAATCAAAACATGAGCCTGTGGGATTTAACTGGGAAATAGACTTCTGCCACAGATAGATTTCCATAGAGGCAAGTTATGGTACACCAAAAGCTACAACAGCAAGGAGAGAATAAGAAACAGTAGGGAAAGGGGCAGCCTGGTACAAGAATGCAATCTGTTGTTTCAGGAAAGGTAGGGAAAAAGATACTGAGAACAAACAGAAAAGAAATCACTTGCTCATAAACCAGAATGCTGCTCTTATAAACTGTTATATACCACCTGGAGAGGGTCATGTTAGAAGATTAAAAAAACAAACAAACCTAAAAGAAGTATTTGATTTAGGAGCGATCTTAAATGACAGGATCTGTTTTGTGTGGCTTTCAAATAAATTCAGGCACACTGTTTTATGATGGGGAATATTAAAGTTTAAAAAATACTATGTGGCATACATACATTTAAATAAATAGGCAAGCAAGCGAATTTAGTACTGACATTACAAATACGAGCAAGTTCAAAAAGTTTAGACTTACACAAGGATTTTGAGCATGCTTCTCCAAACAATAAATCCCAGTGACTTTTCACAAGCTACTTTTGAAACTTAAGTGTGGTTTCAAGAGTCATGGCTGTTGTTTGAGGGGGGAAAAAATCAAGCTGCCTTAGGCTCTTAGCAGACCATTTTTCCAGAAAATTGAAATCAGGCCCGAACATTTGACAGCAGCATTCCTTGCCCTCTCCTCCCCCATTCCTTTTTTGCTGGTGATATTTGAAGCTATTGTATGATGTATGAGTGAGAAGCAAAGGTAAGAAGCTCTAGTCAGAATAAGGTGATACCTGTTTCAAAAGAAGGTGGCAAAAACTGCAGAGTTAAAAATACACCTCCTTTCAGGGACATGGAGTGGGAGAGCAGAAGCCTTTCCCCAGGATTATCATCAGCTGTACAGCAGAAAAATCATAGACATGGTAGATTTATTACTATATAGTAGTCCTTGCTTAGTGACTGCCTTGTTTAGTGACCATTTGCAGTTACAATGGTGATGAAAAAGTAACTTTACAACCAGTCCTCAGATTTATGACCTTTGCAGGTCTGTAAAACAAAGGAAAGCTGAAGTAAGTTTGTAAGCCGTCACTGTTTCACTTAGTGACCACTTCGCTTAATGACCAAGTTTCCAGTCCCAGCTGTGGTCGCTAAACAAGGACCACCTGTACTGTGATGGGGTTATATTACTGAGTTGTAATTGATAGCGGAACTGGAAAGTATTGAACTGTTCAGGAAGGTTGTTCAACTTTGAGTCAAACTAAATATGATATTGAAGTATTAGTAAAAAACAGAAGTGTGCTCCTTTAACATTAATCCAGATGCAGGGAGAAGATATTTTTAATGGAACCACTCCATGTAAGAAACAGAAATTTAATTTTTCCTTACCCAGCCAAGAACTTTAGGGAAATCCTATCCCAAACCTTACTGTTAAAACTGTTTACTATTTCCATCTAAAAATTGTCTTTAGCTCCATTAACTTCAAGGAGCCATTGCCAGCTGCTGAATCTAGTTATGCTGTTATCTAGTTTGATCAGGATCATCTGAAAGTGCTGATTCAGATCTCTTCTACTGAGATTAAAATATTTTTTTGTTGCTAACTGGTACTCCTGGGGGCAATATGAACAAGGGTTCTTTGTCTATGTGTATGTGGCCACCTGCTGTATACCTGAATACCAAGTAAACAGGTGGCCCCTCAGGTGTGAATAGCATGTGTATGATGGCCCAGTTGCTGCATGTGTTCTTTTAAGGTGAAAGGACGTAAAATGCATAAAGGTGTGTTAGCTTGTTTTTACTATTTGTGTATTCAGTACTCTTGGATATTCATGCTGGAGTATCATTTCATAGGAACTCTCTTTAATAAGGAAATAGTGTTTAAAGTATATCCAGTCTTCTTAATTTAAGAGATTGGATGCTCTTATAACCAATACATCTGATTTAGAAACTTTAGACAGCTGTAAATTCCATGTACCTGGGTTTTTGCAGTGAGTGAAAGATTATTTTATGAAGAGAATGTTCTCTTGTCTGATTATAGTGCTTTAAAAATGTCACTGAAGGCAGAATAATTAGTGTTAAAAATCCCATCCTGGCCCTAACCCTTGTGAAGAAAAGCTTCAAGATAACCTGATCATGCTGGAAGAGGAGGAAGATACACACTCTGAGCATGTGATAGGTTTGCGTTTAGTGGTGCAAGGCATAAAAGCTGTTGGAATTAAAAAATGCAAATATTTATTATTGAGTTTCTACCCCACCCTTCTATTTATACAAACACTTAAGACTCAATATACAATGGAAGAAAACTAAATCCAGCCTTTATGGAGCGATAACTTTTTTTTTAATTCTAAGTTTTGGTTATGCATTTCTTTGTGTAAAAACATTATTGCCATACTGCCTTTTAGGGATGGCTTAACTGGAAGAAAGAGCATCATAGTGCCTCCTGTATCCAGCATAGTCTTCCATTGGATGTTTCTTTTGGGTGCAAATTCAAAGAGTTTACAAAGTTTACCTCTAGCTTGTGAAAAACTTTTGCCATGCTAAATGGTTTGGTTCAGCCTCTCTCAACCCAAGCCAGGGTCACCAAACTACAACTCCCAGCGTCTTCAGGCAGCATAGTTAGGACTAGCTAGGATGATTAGAGTTGTAATCCAATATATCTAGAGAGGAAAGCTAATGTGTCCACACTGCAGCTCTCTGAGCTAGACAGACCACCAGACTGTGTTGGCATTTTAGAGGCAGATATGCTGCCAACTCTCATGTCATTTGCATGGATTAATGTAGTTTAACATAAATGGGATTCCAGACCTCCAAGTTGTATCTCTTCAAATCTCTGGGTTTATTTTGGGGTGTGTGTATGTGTAATGTTCAATATCTACAAAATGGAAGGTGTAGTAGTGTAATCCAAGGCCATCATCTTTTGTATGTGCACGTGACAGTGCACGTACAAAGGAGGCAGGGCTTGGATCTTGATGTGGTGCTTGCCATCTTACAGGTTTTTACCCTCCTCCCCTTCCCCACCCCAGACACCACTGCACATGGGCAAAGCCCTCCTCCCCAGGCTACACAAAGAGACTTAAATCAGTTCAGATTTCCAGGTCAGTATGTTTATTAAAGAATCAAACGGAGGAGGTTGCTTATAAATGACCAGTTGCTTTTAAAATTTAGACACAGCTATCTATCTTTTTCAGGAATATTAATTTTTAGAGGATAGTCTCTATTGGGCTGGACCTTTGCTCACGACAAAGCAGGTTTCACCAACCAGTTTCCTAAGGAGGTGGGAATTGTTTCTAGGGGGGAAATTCAGAATGAGCAGTCATCTTTGATGTCCTGCTCGGACACTTTCTAGATAGTTTCTACAATAACTGTTTAACATAAGGCTGCCCTAGAGGATCAGTCAGGACAGATGGACTCATGTAGATGTGGGGCTGGCTATGTCTGGCTAAGCCCTTTGTTTAGAGAAATGGTCTAGCAAAAGAAAGGAGGCTGGCTTTGTTTTTAAGATGCCAACAACAGTGCTTTCTGATAAGGAAAGGGGGAAAAAAGATACAGGCCTGGTTCAGTGGTTTTCCTGGTACATGAACCAACCATGGACAGCCTAAGTGTTCTGCGTTCTCTCTTTTTCTCCTTCTTTGAGATACAATAGATTGGAAAATTCTGCTTTTATTTATTATTATTTCTTGTTTACTGTACTTTATATATCAACAATTACCAAAGTACAATACGCAAAAGCAAGAATATTAATATTTATTTATTTATTTATTTGGCTTGGAACCCACCTTTCTATTCTCATGAGTAAAAATGGATTCTTTTTAATTAATTAAAAGCTTCTGTGAAGATGTATATTTAAAAGTCTTTTTTAAAGTGAATAAAGAGGTTAGGGCTCTTTAAATCAATGTTTTAAATCCCTGTAATGCCTCATCTTAAAGAGCTGTGCTTTGTTTAGGCAATAGGATCAAGTCAGGTTCAAAGCTTAATTGCTGGTTTGGCCACTGTTTCACAGTCCTTCCTGTTGGGCCATGTTCAGAAGGTGGTGCCTGATGGGACTAGCATTTAATACCTAATCTGTTGACTTATGGTGTCTGACAGGGTTCCATCTAGTTCTCTAAGCTGTCCTACATCTACATGAACTCACTGAGGGAAGACATCCTGAGTTTTGGAATGGGATGTCATCAGTATGCAACATTACTGATGACAGTTCTATTGTTCTTCACTGTCCATTTCCAAAGACACAGTTGGTACCCTTGAATGTTGCCTGAATATATGATGACGGAGGAAAGGCTGAAATTAAATCCAGACAAGATAGAAGTACTTTTAATAAATAAGAAGTTTGACTCAGAGATTGAGGTCCAGTCTGTTTTGGGTGGGATATTGTCCTCCTGGAAGAGTATACTCACAGTCTGGTAGTGTTCCTTGTGAATCAATGGATTCAAGAGTGGTGGCTATGGTGAGGAGCACCTATGTGCAATGATATCTAATGTACCAGCTATTTCCTTTCCTCAGCAGGACTCATTTAGCAGTGGTTATCCATGTTTTGGCTGTGTTTCATCCTGATTGCTGCAATGCCCTCTACAGGGGCTACTCTTGAAAATGTCTGAAAGTTTTCAGTTGTTGCAAAATGCAGCATCTAGTCTTGTAACAGTTCAGGGTACAGGATTATACTGAAATACCTGTACTAGTTACTAGTTATTTAGGGTCAATTTAAGGAATTGGTATTAACTTCGGAGCCTTAAGTAGTTTAGGGCTTGAGTCCTGAGGGTCAGAATTGCAATTATGAAACAGTCCAGTTAATATCTGTAGGAAGGGCTCTTTTGAAGATGCTCCTGCTGTCTGATTCATCTTTCAGAAGAGCTATATTTGAAATAGAAATCTGTTAAGACTCATCTCTTTCACTGGGCTTGAGGTTATGTCTATTTTATTGTTAATTTTAATGTGCATTTTTAACTTTATGTTCTATTTTTGTTTTCAAATTATGTTAGCCACTTCAAGTACTTGCTGGAGCAGAAATTTGGTGTAGAAGACAGATAAGTAAAAAATCTGAATGTGAAGTTCATGGGAAGTTCATATAGCGAAAATTATCCTATTTCCAGGAGCTGATAGTTTGAACCACCAATCCATAGTTTCATTTATTTCTGAAATGTGCCAATTTTACAGGATAGAGTATTCCTTGGAGAATAGAGGTTCTTGGGCTGTTGAATTATTCCACCTACCCACCCACCTATGCTATTTATCTGCTTGTCTTGGCCAAGAAAGAATATAAACATCCCATGTTCAGGCTGGAAAATTGCCTGGGCAACACAGTAACATAATAGGGCTTTTGCCAACCATCTAGATCTGATGCCCACTTCTCTTTTACACTTTTCCCCTTTGTTATTTTTGGAGCTGCTTGGGCCTGGTTCATGCTTGCCAGGACGTTCCTTGATCTGTCACTGCTTGCTTACAAAAAAGTTGATGAATTACAGCTCTGTGTTTGAGTTGAAGTGAAATGATGTCAACATAAGCCTCTTGCACTTGACCTCTAATGGCTCGTCACACATGCACTCATCAAGAAGTGAACATTTGTGTGTGAGCAGGGTCCAGGTGTGATTACGTGTCATGAACCATCCTTTAAATAAGCTATTTGCTCCCAATGACTTTAATGAGATTGTCTGAAATGAATGTTGACTCTCCTTTGCTACTGGTATTTCCATGGAAATTTGAACCAAAGCCCACTGAAGTCAGTGGATTAGGGATGGTGAACTGATGCAAAATTCTTTGATATGAGGTACTAATCTAATGTTACTTTGATTTTTTTGTTCAGTTTTATGCAGCTTGTAAAACTTCTGTTTTCTTTTTGTTTTTTCTCTCTCTTCAACTCCCCCCCATGTGTTTTAAATAGATAGAACTCAATGGGGACAATTGTTCTGGCTTCTAGTTTGACTATAAGAAACAATCTTAGGGAAGAAATGCTATAATTTGGCTGGGTGTTTAGGTGTGCTAGAACCACTTCATCCTCATACTGTATATTGTCTGGTTTTTCCTTTTATTTGCAATACAGAATGGCAAAAGATTCATGTGAGCATACAGGTTTTCCAGTGTAAGTTTTCCTGAAAACCTGGTGTATGTCTGTGTCTGTATGGATGGGTATAAATGTATGTGTATGTACAACATACACAATTTGCTTTGGAATGTATGCTCTGAATTATTGTCACACTTTCTACCGACCCTTAATTAGCTTGCTAATCAGAATACTTTGTTGAGAGCACAGTATGTTATGCCCAAAGCATTCCCCAAATCTTCTAAAGACGTTACTTGTTCAAAAAACAAGATTTGTTTCAGACAAATTTATGCTGATTTCTAGTAATTTCTAGTAATCACTGCATTGCTGTAATAAGAAACAATGAGATGCTTATAGATCAGTCACTTTATCTGTAGTGATTGATCTTATAGCTCAATCACTCTATCTATAGAATTTTCCAGTCCATACCTTTCCACACCCTTCAGGTCATTGTTACTGTGTTTTGCCTGTCATTCTCACCAGATCAAATATTTATCAGGTATTTTTTTGACTTTGCAAATAGTTTTTACATTGTTTCTGTATATGCTGAAAACTGTTCTGCGAACTTGGCTTTGTGACTGATTAATGTGTTGGGCCAGTCAGGGCTGTACAAATCCAGCTTGTGTCAAGAAGCCAAGAGCAGGCTCCTCCTGAATACAGTATTGGTGCAAGAAGACTGTGTATGTCAAACAACATCAAGTTTGTTTCCATAGCAAGTTCCCTGATAGTATGGTTATTTGTAGGAGGAGGAGTATTTCTAATCCGCCCAATATCACAGTTTTATGCACAGATGACAAAATTATTTAAAACCTTGAACATTAAAAACTGTAAAACAATAAAAAGAATGAATGATACAGAGAAGATTTTACATATATCTGTCTTTATACTTATGGTAATAAAACAGTAGAACCAACCTGCCTTAGGACTTTGTTAACAGAAACAGTTAGACCTTTAGACATCAATCTTGAGAAAAGTTAAACCTAAGTTCAGTGAGGTTTGTGCTGGTTACACAACTACGTATTCATTTTGAGCATGAGTACCTTTGCTTTGAATGGAATATTTAATAATATTTAATAACTACATGGCACACTTTCACAGTAACTGAAATGTATTGGGGGGAGTGGAGCCAACCCTGATCCCAGAATCTGATAGTTTTTGAAAAGGGAGATGTTGACAGTCTTTCACTTCAGTTAACACTTATACCTGATTATTAGGTGCTGCAGAAAAACAGTCACCTGATTTTCACCAACTCTCCCTGAATTTGTGCTTCTTAAGATGGAATTGCTATTTATGCTGGTAAGGAATGTGTTGTGGGTTAGTCCAGTTTTCTCCAGCTTGAAGTCCATCCTGATGACAAAATATATGTTACAATGCAAATTTCACCCTATTGTGACATACAAGTATGTAAGGGGAGAGTTCACATCACAATGTCACAATGCCACTTTTAGTGCCCCTCTCCCTCCCATGTAATAAAACTATACCTCCTAAAATTCTCAGCCGGACAGCAGTTTAGCCATCTATCTAGGAAATCTGGGAATTGCAGTCTCAACACATTTGGAGGCTCTCTTTGGAAAAGCTGTATATTCCTCTAATAAGGTGATTTGTTTCTAGAGCTACTTGTATTTGGGGAAAAAGTGAGAGAAGCAGGAAGGAAAGAACAGACAGAAACTTTGCTGCAATCCAGATTTCTTGGGGACAGAGAAGGGAACTCTCTAAAGAAAACAGTGCCTACTTTGGGACCACAGCACAGGAAAAAAAATATTGATTTTCCTATGCTGTTTATCCAATTAAAGTACCTCCTCCCCAAACTGCTATTTGTCCTGCAACTTCTAGGGATATATGTTTCCTATAAGCTTTCTCCAGTATGGTAAACAGCAACTCCAAGGAATTTATTTTAGTGCAAGAAAGAGAGTTAGATACTGTCCTAAATTGGGGTGGTTCCTAATTTAATCACACACACACCTCTCTGACACATGCACACAATAGCAGCTATATAAAGGGAGAAAAGCAAGACAAATCAAATTACTGTACTTCTGTGCAAAAGCTAGGCACACATTGTACTGATTTTCAAAATAAAACAGGAAGATATGGAGAGGGTTTTTTTTCCTTTTTTACAGTTTCTGTATACTTGCAGAAATAGAGAAAAGTATGTCCCATTGTTGCATTGATAGACATTGGTTTGTTCATAAAGTAGGTAGAATTCTAATCAGCATTGTTGAAGAGAAACTAAAATAAACTGATTTCACAAAATGTAACGGGTATCCTGAATTTTGGAATGTCACAGCTCCATTGGGAATTATGTAGGACATCAGTTGCAGTTTTGCAAGATGCTTCGTTTTTAAAATGTTGCTCTGATAACAGGTGAACTGCTTTCTGCCTTTCTATGGATGTGGCATTGTTGGTGATATCTTTTGCTATGAATGGTATTCTTGTCTGTAGTGAAGGTGCAAGTGGGAGTTTTGGGGGGTCTTTCCATGCAGTGTTAATATGGATTGCTAAAGTGAAATGAATGAAGGTGGTAAAACATAAGAAAAAAATCTGTTAGCAAAAGTAATCCTCTTACATATTGCTAAAATTATAATTCTTCATAATTAAGGTTGTTATATCTGTGCTGCAAAAATCCGTTCAACCACTTCGTAGCAGCAAAGAGATACTTAAGATCTGGCTTTTCCCCCAAGCTCTAGGATAGGGTGGGGTTGATGAGATGAATGTGTTATGGGCTGCATGTGAAAGTTTAGCTAGGGTGCCAGGTTTTTTGGTTTTAATATTTGTGGTTTTAATATTTTTTTATTGTAAACAGATGTTATTTTATCTTTTGGTTGTAAGCTGCCCAGAGTTTGGTACAAGATGGGCAGCTATAGAAAGGGTTTAAATAAATAAATAAATAAATAAAATACAGAGAACTCTCAACTCAGATCTGTGATCTAATATCTTCTGGATTTCAGTGGGAAGAAAATGTTCAAATAAGTTCTTGTTTCTGATGCCAGATGACACTAGATTATTTTTTAACTGAGTGGGGTATATGGTGGTAGACTTAGCATTATGCTAAGTAATAATGTTGTTTGCTTAGTGTTGACTTGTCATGTTGTATGGGCTGCCAGTTGTGTTTTTTCTCAGTAAACTATGGTTGAGGGAATTCTATCTTAGTACAGTGTGTGATCCAGGCTGTTGCCTTTTGTGTGTCTCCTCTCTTCGGTTTCTGGATGATGCTTTTTTGTTGTTGTTCTCTAAGACCAGCCACAGACAGTCTGGGAAACTAAGGCAACGTAGTTCACAGATCATTTTTTTCAGCTCTTGGAGCCTCCTTCCACTATATCATTTGGGAATTTGGGAAGTATGGTTGCCAAAGATTGTCAGTGCCTGTTATAATGACCTAACACGCCTGTATGACAACTTCATGCCTTATCCTAGGATAGATAATTCTCAGGTTCTTGACTATGAAAACCATTTTGCAAATAGACGAAGAGCTGCTGCATTGCCTGGTCCCCAGAAATCTCTCCTGGATGTCACAGCCAATTTAAGCTATCTGTTGTTACTCCTGTGTTCTGATGGGTTTGTATGCCAGCCTTAAACATATCCTGCTTCTGTCATATATCGTTCACAGCTTTCCCCACTGTGAGGCCTCCCAGAATTCTTGTCCATCATGGTTTTTGGAAGTTGTAGTTGATCACCTCTGAGGAGTAACAGTTTGGGGGAGGGCTAGTATAGAAGATTTGATAAAGGAGTTACTTTTCAGTACTCCTAGAACTGACTTGAAGAATGAAGTTGATCATACCCATTTTACATTGTTAATATCATGTGAATTTCTGCAAACTATTCCTTTTATGAAAGGAGAAAGAAAGTTATATGTATCTCAACAGCAACATCCATAGCAAATGGTAGTGATTCCAAAATGACATTATGCATGGCAACATCTTTTTGTGATTTTCCCCAGTGTCTGACAGAAATAGGCAACTTGCAGTGTTTGCACAATGACGTCCCATATTTTGTCATTCCCCCCACAGATGTTCATGTATCTCAACTAAATAAATAAATAATACTATTGTTTGGATTGGAAATCCCAAGATTCTGATATTAAAAATCATCATCAACATCACAGTGTCAATATCATATAGCAATTAAAGTTCTGCACTAGGATTGGCACACCTAAGTTCAGTTCTCCCTGAAAATCTTAAAAATAAAAAAGGTTTAAGTAAATGGAGCTAGGTGTCCCTTGGAAGTGGTTCATTGTTTTCTCCAGACATCTTAATTTCATGCAGATCTGCAAGTAATCCACATTCTTATCTTATCAAGCATTGTACCAATGCTGCACCAAATAGAAGAAATAATGCAAATGTGCGCTGAAGACTGTGATGCTAGAGAGTAGAGCAGTATAAGTCCACAGGATATTACAGGCCAATTAAAGAAATCCTATTAGAAAATTAACAGCAAACAACCCTCATGAAAGCATTTATGAGAAGTGGACTGGGTATCTTCTGTTACTTTTATAGCAAAGTATTCAAATTTTATATCACAAAAAGCTGAACGTTATGATTTACAAAAGAACGGAAGTATGCACATCAAAATTAGTTTATACACACTTGGTTGTTTTGCATAGTGTATTCTTCTGGACATTATGTAGGGCAAAGTGCTGTTGAAAAGTTGATTTCACTTAGTGTTTTCCAGGCAGAATCCTGTTTTGGTAATTGCAAGGGTAGAAACTTGTTTCAGGAAGGAAGGCTTGCTTGTTTCCTTTTAAAAGCTGGGAGGCATGGCTAATACTTTAGAGGAGAAAGAGAAGGTTCAGAAACATCAGTGAGCAATGGGTGAAATACAGAGGATAGAATTTAACAAATGTAAAATTCTGTATCAGGGAGGAAAAACAAGAGGCACAAGAATAGAATGGGGAGACCTGTCATTAGTACATGTAAAAAAGGATCTGGGTGTTCTTGTAGACCACAAGTTAAATGAGCCAACATTATAATGCAGCTGCTAAAATGGCAGGTATTGAGGTGTTTGAACAGGAGCACAGATTCTGACTTGGTCAGATTCTACCTGGAATAGTGTCCATTTTTAGGCATCCCAATTCAAAAGGGATAATAGCTAGATGGTAGCATTACAGTGGGGAGTCTAGAAATAAACCCTTTGATGAGCAATTAAAGGAATTCAGTAAGTTTAGCCTACAGAAGAGACCACTGAGAGAGAATAAGACAGTCTTTAAATATCTGAAGGGTTTTCAGTAGAAGAGAGAGTGAGCATATTCTCTATTGATCCTGAGGGCAGGACCAGAAACAGTGAATTAAAGCTATAAGGAAGAAGCTTCACAACTGTACCAGTGGTCAGCTCTTGGAATATGCTGCCATATGAAGTGTTGAGTTCTCCTTTGCTGGAGATCATCAGAGTCTGGATGGACATTTGTCAGAAATGCTTAATGTAGCCTGCACTGAGAAGGGGGTTTGACTATATGATCTCTAATATATTTCCCAATCTTATAATCCAGTGAAGGCAGGTGAGCTAATAATCTTTGGGTTCTATATTACACAAATATATAATGCAGCTTTTTGTGACTTACAAGCCTTCAGAAGTTATAGTAGTAGATTAATTAACCAAAAAAAAATAGATATAATATAAAAAATATAAAATAGAAATAGAGGTTTATGTTCACAGTTACTGGTGGAGTTTAGAATAGACTGCTCATTATTGGTTAAAACTCTTAATTAGACTGTATTTTCACATAACTTATTAAAGATTAATTATCCCTTAACACAGATTAACTATCCTTCTGCTCTCATCATCCAGGAATTCTAAATATTTTAAAAATAGGTGGGACTAGTTTGTGCAGATCTCCAAATGACACAACAAAAGCTGCTATATGTGGCTGGATGGAATTTCTTCCATCCATCCAGATTTGGAATTATGTGTGTAATGCTCCTCCATTACACATTCACTGCTACACAAATTAACAACATTTTTAGCTCTGATGGTGGTGATCACTTCAAAGCTTCTCTTATTCCCAACTCTGAGAGTCCTGTATACACTTCATACCGACATGTGATCAACACTCTGACCATCTGTTCATTGATGGTGTAGAAGGCCACCACCGCACAAAGCAATATACTGTTTTCAGTTTGGATTCTAGTTATTCCTGTATATCTTCTGTACATTGAATGAATGAAAGGATGTTGCTGGCTGATTTGTGTTGTTATAGCTGACTCCTGGTCACTCTTAAGATAAAAGGTCTCCAGGCCCTCCTATCTCACAACATTCTTGCAGATGTTCAACCTGCCTTCTCTGGGACCAGGGCCTGAGGTAGCACAGGAGTTCATGGCCACCATGGCAGCCATGGACCTGGTCCAACTTATTCATGGCCCTACTCACACAGGGAGTCATACATAAGATCTGATGTTTGCCTCAGGGCAGTAGTGTCATGATCTGGATTTGGGGGATATTAACATCGGTTCCTTGCCATGGACAGATCACTCTCTCTTGGCCTAGAGTTCTCCACAGCTGGCCCTCATTGCAGGGAGGTGGAGCCTATTTGATTGGTCCACCCCAGGCTTCTGATGGACCCAGTGCAATTACAGAGGGAGCTTGGGGTTTTTGCTGAAGCTGTGGCACATGGTTCAGCAGATGCCCTTGTCACTGTTGGAATCAGCAGATTACAGGGGCCCTGGACCAAATCGCACCTATGTGGACTTCCTATGTACGTGGATCTCATTGGGAGCCATAGTTCACCAAGCAGCTCCAAGAGATGAAGCAATACAAGAGACGCTAGAGTGCCATTGGAAGAACACAAAGAATGAGGCTGACTGAGCACGGATAAACGCCTATATTAGGACTTACCTTGTGGCAATAAGGGTGGCGAAGCATACTTACTTCTCTGCCCTTACTGCGTCTGGAGATAGCCACTCAGGGGCCCTGTTTTGGGTGAGAAGATCCCTCCTGAGTATGGAAGAGCCAGAGGAACTCTTGAAGGACCGCTGTGAAGAAAATTCTCAGCAACTGTCAGATGAAGTCACTCAACTTCACTTGGAGTTAGACTCTGGCAAGGCAGATCCTTTGGAAGTGACTGAGAGTCCTGTTATCTGGGAAGAGTTTGAGCCAGTTGATCCTGAGGAAGTGGACAGGGTCCTCGTGGCTGTGAGCTCGGATACCTGTGTTCTGGACCCATGCCCCTCCTGGTTTGTTAAGGCCTCCTGGGAGGTGGCATGTGGTTGGGTCCAAGTGAGGTTAATGCCTCTTTGCGGGAGGAGGTGGTACTGCCTGCCTTGAAGAGGCTAACCTTGGACCCAATAGTGTTAGACAACTTTCATCTAGTCTCCAACCTGCCCTTTTTAGGGAAGGTGGTTGAGAGAGGGTGGTTGGTGCTCAACTATGAAGGGCCCTGGATGAAGTGGATTATCTAGACTGTTTTCAGTCTTGGTTCAGGCTGGGGCACAGCACTGAATGGCACTGGTTGTGCTTATAGATGACCTTTGGAGAGCTCGGGATGGGGGTGGTGCAACCATTCTGGCCCTTCTGGACCTCTCAGTGGCTTTTGATACCATTGACCATGGTACCTTCTGGACTTGCTTCAGGGGTTGGAAGTGGGAGGCACTGTCTTGCAGTGGTTTTCCTCCCTCCTCTGTGGCCAATTCCATTCGGTGTTGGCGGGGGAGGAGAGGTCAGGCCCTAGGCCCCTGCAATGTGAGGTGCATCAGGGCTTGGGCCTTTCACCTCTTCTCTTTAACATCTACATGAAACTGCTTGGGGAGGTCATCAACCAGCATAGGGTGCGGTATCATCAGTATGCTAATGATACCCAGGTATACATCTCCACCCCTAGCCAGGCGGGTGATGCTGTTTTAGTGCTGGCTGAATGCCTGGAGGCTCTAAGGGTCGGTATGGGGAGAAACTGGTTTTGACTCAATCCTGGTAAGACGGAGTGGTGGCTCTGGGTGTTTGGCCCCCCAGGCCTAGGTGATATGTCATGTTTGACTCTGGACAGAGTGGCACTCCCCCAGGCTGAGCTGGTGCACAATTTGGGTATCCTCCTAGACTCACGACTCATGCTTGAGCAGGTGGCTGCCGTGGTTAGGGGGGCCTTTGCACAGATTCATCTTGTATACCAGTTGCGCCCTTTCCTGGACTGGGAGGCCTTGCTCATGGTCCCTCATGTTTTGGTCATTACCTGTCTGGATTTCTGCAATGTGCTCTGCATGGGGTTGCCTTTGAAGACCACCCAGAAGTTACAACTTGTCCAGAAGGCAGCGACACGCACAATGATTGGTGCCTCTAGGTTTACCCACGTTACACCCCTGCTGCACTAGCTCCCAATTTCCGTCTGGGTTCAATTCAAGTTGCTGGTTATTATTTTTAAAGTCCTATATGGCACGGGACCAGGTTATTTGCAGGACCGCCTCTCCCTAAGGACATCTGCCCATCCTACCAGATCGGATAGGGTGGGTATACTCCTAGTCCCCTCCCTTATGGGACCCAGGAAGCGTGCCTTTTCTGTGCAGCCCCTGCCCTATGGGACACCCTTCTCCCTGATGTTCAGCAGGTCCCCACCCTTTCAACCTTTTGGAAAGCACTTAAGATCTGGTTTTTCCCCCAAGCACTGGGATAGGGTGAGATTGGTGACATGAATTTGTTCTGGGCTTCATAGGAAAGTTTAGCTGTGGTGCCAGTTCTTTTGGTTTTAATATTTTTGGTTTTAATATTTTTATTATAAATAGATGCTTATTTTTAGGTTGTGAGCCTTCCAGAGTTTGGTACAAGATGGACAGCTATATTTTTATCGTTTCTGGTACTCCATCTATCCACCTTAAGCACCGTTGGCTTTTCTCCTTCTATCCAGCTTGTCTAGCATGAACATCTTTTCCATAGATGTATCAGCCTCATGATGTGTCCAAAGTATGATTGTTTTGTTTCATAATACTTTGGTGAGCATTCTGGCTTGATTTCCTCTAGTAGGAACAGCTGGTTATCTTGGCTATCCAAGGAAAGCAAAGTGGTCTTCTCCAGCACCATAGCTCAGAAAAGTCAGTCTTCTTCCTCTCATCCTTGTACATACAGTCCATCCATTTCATTCATACATCATAATAAGGAATACCATTTGAGTTGACATTTTTGTTTTGATTGAAATATCTCAGTCTTTCGTGAGCTTGTCTAAACCCTTTAGTGCTTTTTTTTTTTTGCACATTCTTCTTCTCTGAATCTCTTCTGCACGTCCACCATTTTGTCCATTCTGGAGCCTAGAAAATTGTAACTGTCAATTACTTTCATCATCTTATTGTTTATCTTATTTTAGTTTTCCAGTTGACATAATATTAATTTCTTGACACTCAAGTAAAGCTCTGTGTTTTTGCTCCCAAGTTTTACTTTTAGAATGATTGTCCTTAGGTCTTATTTCTGCAACTAAGGTAGTATTGTCTGCATATCTCATGTTATTGACATTCCTTCCACTGATTTTGATTCCTTTTAGTTCTTCCACACCTGGGGCCCCTATGATGTATTCATTGTATAGACTGAACAGATATGCTGATGAAATTCAGCTGCAGGACTCCTTTTCTGATGGTAAATCGTTCATTGTTACCAGATTTTATTCTCACCGTGGCTTACTGATTATTGTAGAAATTTCTCATCAGAATAATCAATAGCTAAGGTATACCCATTACTTTGAGAGACTTCCAGAGTCTTGAATGATCAACACTATCAAAAGTGTTGGAGTAGTCTATAAAACAGAAGTAGAGGTAGAGCTCTTTTTGATATTCTCTTGCTGTTTCCACCATGCAGCTAATATTATCTACACAATATCATGTTCCCTGTTGTTTCTGAAAACTGCTTGTTCAGTTGCTACTTCTCTAACTTTAACAGTACAGGTAGTCCCCGGGTTAAGAACACCCAGGTTACAGACAACCCATAGTTAAGAATGGAGCCTATTATAGCAAAATTTGAGTTAAATACACAATGATTTAAGTTAAATACCCAATGGTTCAAGTTCATTACACAATACTACTTATACAGTATTATACAATAATACTGTTCTGGCTTACATACAAATTTGACTTAAGGACAGGCCTTGGGAATGGAACTTGTTTTTAAACTGGGGACTATCTGTATCTTGCTGGCATACAATATTAGAACTATTGTCCTGAAATTAGAACATTCTTTTAAATTTCCCTTTTTAGGTTTGAGATATACATAGATCTTTTCCAGTCTTTGGGCTATATTTTCCATATTTGTTGGCAAGGGTTGTCATGATCTTTATTGTTTTCATGCCAGCCTCCTTTAAGAGTTCTGTGGGGATCTCATGTATCCTTGGAGCTTTCCTATTTGCCAGTTGTTTTATAGCCCATCAGATTTCCTCCTCAAACACCATTGATTCCTCCTCATATTCTCTCTTGAATACCATGCCATCTGAGTTTGTTTATTTATATATCGCATTTATTAGCCGCCCATCTCACCCAAAGCAACTCTGGGCGGTATGCAACAATTAAAATAACAAGTGAATAAAAACAGGCATATAAAAAGATAAAAAGTTATTAAAATAAAAACATCACAAATTTTAAAATTTTAAATTTTAAAATAGACAAACCCCACGGAGACAGCAAAATATCAATTACAGTGGAGCCATCTTAAGAATGTCTCTAGTTCCCAAAGACCCCCAGACCTGATGACTTTTTGGTCTTTTTGTGCACGTGTTCCATGTATTCCATGGAACACATGTTCCATGTGTTCCATGGAACACGTGTTCCATATGTTCTATTATTAACTCATTTCCGTGCTTGTTTCTTATGGTGTTGACATGAGGTTGAAATGTTCCTGGGATTTCTCTGATTTTGTTAAATAGATTCTTTGTTCTACCTATTCCCGTTATTTGCTTCTATTTTGTCTATACTCTGAGTTAAATACACAGTATCTCTTTATCTCTTCTCACCTCTCCTTAGAAGTTTTCATTACGTTCTTTACTTTTCCCTAAATCTGCTCTGGTCTGTACCAGTCTTCTTCCATAGCTGTTTCTGTGGTCTTCATAGCCAGTGTATTCTTCATTTAATTCTGACTTTGTTATGTCCTTTCCAGATTCCTCTTTTATAATCATATTTTTCCCACAATTCCTCAGGGTCTCAGTCTATTAGGTTCAGGTCTTCAAATTTATTTGTAACCTCAATCATATTCTGGAATGGGTTCTAGGTTATAACTTATTAGGATTGGATATCTTCTAATCTTTTCAGTCTGATATCTATTTCGGTGATCCACAATCAGCACCTGGCAATGTTTTGCAATTCAGCATACAATTCTTCCATCCATCTATATAAATGATAATCTATTTGATTATGATAATGTCCATTTGAAGACATCTAGGTGTAGAGACATCTTTTGTGTTGTTGAAATCATGTGTTAGCAATTCATTTTCTCTACAGAAGGCTATCACTTGTTTTCCAGCATCATTGCATTTTCTAATGCATGGGGTGAAGTGTGTTAGAAAGATTAAATGTATTAATCTTTTAGTACATCCTTACAGTTTACCCTTTAGATGTGATTTATCCTGACCATCAAACTAATGTTAGCAATTGTCGTATTAACAATAGTAAGATTGGTGAACTTCTCTTCAGTGGATGTGTTTTAGAGTCTGGATAACCATGTTATCATGGATGCTTCATTTTGGATTTCTGCGTTGAAAAAGGATTAGACACAGTGACCTAACTAGCCTTTTCCAACCTTGTGGCTGGAGCCAGATCACACCACTACTCAATTTATCACTATTCCCAACCAGAACGTACTCAACAGAACAGTGGCAGATGATCAGCAAAACATAAAGCAGTCCACCTTTAACCCCTATCTCAGTCTCCACAAAGGATCCTGTTTTCTTTTCGCTTTGTCGATAATTAAAAAAAAAAAATCCACGGTGGCACAATCATATTGAGGTCTGTACAGTGATATAGAGGAAGATTTATTTGCCCACCCTTCTCCTTGTTTCATTTGATGGCAGGTGTGTGTGTGTGTGTGTGTGTGTGCATGCATGCGTGCATGCATGCACGTTGAAAATAATGTTTTCATTGTTTTCACTTTTTGTGAAAAAGTGTTTAAGAAGCTCCAGTTTTGCAGGGCTGCTGTAGGTTTCTGTCTCTGTATCTGGTTAACTGGAGAGAGTAGTTTTATTCAAAATGAATCTGTGACTGTTTTGGAGTAACACTGACCTCTTCTTGTGTTTACTGGCTGGGATTTCATGTTTGCATGACACTTAGCTTCTCCTTTGACCTAGTTATGAAAGTCATGTGAACAGAACCTATCCTGTGAATCTTTTGTTAACCCAAAAAGCATTATTTAATCCAAATGGGAGAGATGCAAAATGGCATTATCTCTGTTAAAAGTAAATGAGTTCTGTCTCACAAGATGCCACACTGTAATCACAGCAACTTTGTAATGGGGATGGCCTGGTAGCTGTAATCTTCTTTGTAGAGTGCCCTTTTCACACAATATTGTGAAGTATTTGGCCTCCACTATTCCCTTTGAGGTTCTCTGACAGTCTCATTTTGTACATATTTATAACGACATAAGGTTGAATGCAGGAAAATCACACCCCTCTGGAATGTGTTGCCCAAGGCAATTTCTTTGTATCATGTTGTGGTGTGGCTGCCTATAGGCTGTGAAAGTCTACCAGTGTAAAGGGCACTAGGTTCCAGATGTGTTGTCCCACTAGAGCCGTGTAGTCAGGCTGATCAAAATGCAACAAAAAAGATTTTGTAAGCTTACTCTACATCAGTGTTTCATAATGTGACAACTTGAAGATGTGTGGACTTCAACTCCCAGAATTCTGGGAGTTAAAGTCCACACATCTTCAAGTTGCCAAGGTTGAAAAACACTGCTCTACATTTCATAAGCTTACTCTACTAAGATTTACTTAATACCGTGTTGTGATCTGTCTTCCCATTTCCAGAAAGTTTTCTTCAGCTGCAAGTGAAGATTAGGATTTCCTATCCCATACTGTTTTTCTGTCTCTTCAGAAATAACACAGAACTTCTTCTGAGGGTGAAATCAAAATCCACCTTCTCTCTGTCAGATAAGGAAACTGATTTTTAAAATGCAGAGTTTTAGTTTATTGACATTGGTTATTTTTCAGGGTGCAGTTTTCAGCTGTGCTAAGCCAGCTAAAGGATAAAAAAGAGATATCAGATGCTTTGAAGTTGCCCATCAACTGTTGCATAAAAAGCTATGATGACCTATGTTTGGCTTCTGAGATTAAAAACAAACATCTTCAACTTTCTTAGTAGGACAATCGTTTCCTTATGATTAACTGAAATGGCACTTTAAAAAAACAATTGAGCTCTTCAGTATGTTCCCAAAAAGAAGGGGATGGGGAAGAAACAAGACAGTCCCAATAATTGATCAAGCTTTTCATTCATGAGGTCTGCTGTTGAAGGCATGCTCAAGATAAAGACTGAATGCATTAATCAATGATAGGTGTTAATCAATATCAGGTTGCTCTTAGAACTTAGAGACAAAGCATAATTGTTGAGCTCTTTCCCCAACTCCTTAGTGCTATACAGATGTGATGAGATCATAACTTAAAGAATTTCTAGCCAATTGCTGGCTGGGAATTCTGGGAGTTGTAGCTTTAGCACATCTGGAGGGCAGCAGGTTGGGGAGTGAATACCTGAACAGCAGATTAAGAAGATAGTGCTATGGTCTGATTACAGTCTTCCTCAAGATGGTGGGATGTATTGTATTTCAATGTAAGTTATAGCAATTATTTATAATACAGCCTTTAGAGATATACATTAGAATGTGTATATTTTATTCAAAATTGGCTCCCCTTTCTTTTCTTTCTTTTGATAATGTGATGTTTTTGGTATATATGCAGGGCCTCATTATCTCACAAAAAACAAATCTAGTCCAGAATTATTCCTGGGCACATCAAGTTGCTACCTTCCTTTGAGGCTGTCCTTTTTAAAAAGAAAAACATCACTATTAATAAAACTAATAATTAGTGAATTGTATTTTATTATGAAGTTTAGGACTTGAAAATGTTGACAGCAAATGTAATTCCCATAGTTCCCAAGGAATTTGAGTTATATGACATTGATTATAGAAACAAGAAAATATTATATTGTTATTATATTTACTATGGCTGTTACTGTACTGATTCTTGCTTTCCAATGTTCCCCAAATTTTCTTCCCCTTTTGGTTTTCTACCTCTTTCTCATTTCTTTAGAATATCTTTGTGGGGATGGTACTGTGTTTTTCCTTTGTTTCCATCTGTTTGGCTTACCTGGTTGTTCCTGGTTCCTCATCTAAAAAGCCAAATGAGAAGAATTAACTAAATAATGGGAAACCAGAGAGGCTGCAGATTGCTGGAGCGTTGAATGTACCAGGGGCAGGGTTTGTGTCAAAAAAGTCAAGAGGGAGGCCATTGTCAAAGCTCTGCCCCCTTTTTATATGTACCCTATGTCATTGTGGCTGCCATCTTCATTTTTTTTAACCTCCCCTGCAGATGCCCCTGGATTGTACAGTGAAAGACAGTTCATTCACATAAACCCTTCAACCCTCTTGTAAGTCAGGTTCATATAGAAATCGTAGGCTCCACCCTTGAAGAGTTCACCAACATTTTCTTATTCTTTGAAATAACTTTTGGAAGTATTTTTTTCCCCCTCATCAGCTTCAGTGGAAGTGACAAGATGGGGAGGTGAGGTACAGCAGTACAATATATACTTGCGGATAAGCTGAACATTTGAGGTGCCAAAATGCACCCAAAGAATCAGGTTCGGCTTATTCACGGATGGGTTTATCTACGAGTGTATACGGTAATACTTTTTTAAAGTACCCATATTTCGTGTATATACTCGCAGATAAGCCCATCTGCAGATAAGCAGACCCTTGAATTTTTAACCCAAATACTATGAAAAATGCAGGTTGGCTTATCTGCTTATGGCACCTTTTCCAGAGTATTTGGGTTAAAAATTCAAGGGCAAGCTCATCCACGGGTGGGCTTATTCACAAGAATATATGGTAATTATGACATTGTATTGCTACTGAGTCTTTTTCTGAGACTCTGAAATGTGGACTAGACTTGGAAACAAATGAACCCCAAATCAGTTTGCCAATATTAGAGCCTCCGTTAGAATGTAGTTCCTATACAGCTTCCTTTGATTTTTAGCTTCAGGGAAGATGCCCTTTTCCATTAAAATTGAAAGAGAAAGAAAAAAATAGAGCAATCTTCTTCAACTTGGCACCTTCTGGATGCCACAGGACTGCAAATTACAGTTCCAGCACATCTGGAGGATTGCAGGCTAGGGAAGGCTGACAGAGAGAATCAAAGGCTTAAAGGTTATCAAGCTTATGTTGTGCTAAATTTTCTAGAATGCCCACACTTTGCAGCGTAACCTGTAACAGAAGCCTGAACAGCAGGATTTTTCAGTTTCCTCTGGGGAACAAGACTACTGTTTGTCAGTCTTTGCACCTGCAGAACACCGAAGGCTGCCTTAAACAATGTTGATCAATTCCAATTTTATTCCTGGCTTCCCTCCCCCTCACTTCCAGAGGAATCTGTCTTTCCTGTCACTCAGGATAATGATTCCCCTGCAAGCATAGCCGAGAATCCAGAAACTCTAATCTCATCAATACTTTGATTCGCCAGCAGGGACTGGTGAATTTATACAACTAGGAGGCTGGAGCAGCTTCACATGCCATGTTGGTTTGCTCAGCCACCAAAATGAGTAGATTTTCTTCTCTTTTCAACTTCTAGAGTCTGACCATTTCACTGGGAAAATCAAAGAGTTTGATGGCATGAATTGAGTTTAAATGTCCTTATTGGGTCCCCCCCCCCCCCCCCCCGATTCTGGACTTTTGCTACTTTTAAACTGAGAACCAGAAAAAAAAGCTATGTCCAATTTCAAGACCAAGAGTTTTATTATTATTTTTAATAACCTCTGCAGAGTTTTGGAGATGCTGCAAGTCTGTTCGGCAGCATGTATGTGTCAGTGTATGTGCGCGCGCATGCTGCTAAAATAAAAAGAGCCTTTGTGCACTTAATTGGGTGCAGGACTTCAGTCTGCAAAATAAACACTCTGATACTAACCTTTTTTTTTCCCCCTTAGAAGCAAGTCCCCCTTTACTCCAATAAATCTCACAACTTTGTAAAGACCCTTAGGGAATTCAGCTTCTTAACTTACTCATTCTAGTTTCTAGGTGAAAATAAGGAATGGTAACCAAGAAATAATAAATTAGGACAGTCACAGTATGCGCTACAGCAGCCATTTTAAGCTGTGCTCTGTTGCAGCTGTTATGTAGAAAACCTGTGTCTGGGCTGTATGGAGTTTCAGCCACAATTCCCTAACTTTAGACTAGTTTGAAGTCCCATCCTCTGTGTGTCCCATGTATCTAGACTGTTCCTGTTTATCAAACTTAGTCAAGGAGTTAATGGGTGTGTCCAGAAATCCTAGCATTTTGCATTTCTCAACTATTTTGACTATCTTTCCCTAACACATTGTTCTTCTGGTAAGAAAAATGATGGAAGAAGCAGTGGGAAGGCACAGATGGAACATTTTGTCATCTAGATCAGGGTTCTTCAACCTCAGCAACTTTAAGATGGGTGGACTTCAACTCCCAGAATTCCTGAGCCAGCAGAACACCTCAGAGCTTAAGCAGACAACATAGCTGAGAAGTTTCCAGCTGTTACTTGTGATCTCCAAGCCCCTGCTAGGCATGATTGAAGCTGGGAATGAATTACCAAGAGCTAGAATATAAGGTCTTGCTGTGTTCCTGCTGCTCACTGGTTCTATTCTTGTTGAAGAAGAAAGGACAAAAAGGGGGGAAACTAAGATCTTACCATGCATAGTGGTATACTGTGCATGGTAAAGGACTTGGCATAGTGGTCCTTTGGTTTTGCTGTTCCTGGGAGAATCAAAAGGAGGAAGCTTGTCTTTTTTTTGTTTTTTAAAGAAAGCAAAATGTGAGCAACATTATTGTTCAGTGGGGTATTTTCATTTTTCATATTTGGATCCAATCTGTTTGACTTTTACTGATGAATTGGTACATATATTTTAGCTAGACAAATTGTAAAAAGGGAGGGAAAAGGGTATCCTAAATCCTGTTGTTTCAGAGGAAAAATGGATTTTTAAATTATTTTCAATAACTTTCTCCAACAGTGGTAATTATGTCCACGAGCCCTTTTAGACTCCTATTTGGACACATTAGAGTTGCTTTGCATTGTTTGGAATGTGATCTCCTTTTATACTCAACATCCTGATAAATTATATACCCATATATCTTGTTTATTATCAGCAGTCATCTTACAGTGTGTGCAGTGCTGCCTGAATGGTCTGGCAGCAATACATACCATGCTCCAGGTAGCTTTGAAAGGCATCTTTATTTTGCCACCTTGTAATATCCATTTGTATCAGCAAAGAACAGAAATAGAGAAAATGCATCAGGAAGTTGCCTGGATTGCTCTAGTACCAAAAAATCCTCTGAGGTTTAGAATATAATTGAAGAAAGGGAGAAAAAAGCAGTGTCTTTGGAAAGTAAATCATTAAGATATTTCCCCCTTTATATTTAACCAGAACAATAAATCCACATTTAAGTGCACTAGTCATGAACAGCATCACAGATGATTCTGTAGGATCAATTTGAGTGGCTGAAGAACAAGTAACAATCCTGTATATCTCTATGTGTGGCTGCTGAAGAAGAGCATTGCCAGGTTCTTACACAACATTCATTCATTGTAGTGGAGCTTGTGCATTAGAGCTCCTTATTAGATTGTGCCCCATATTATTACCCTATAATTATTGCTGTCCCCATGAATGCAGAGTGAAAACAACCCATTCTATTGACTTGCTGGTATCATAAACTAAATAGCACATTCCCAATTATTCTGAAATCTTTTACATCAAGATCCAGAGAATGTGTGAAAGATTCCCTGAGTGGCCCACAGTCTGTAGAGTGGATTCTAATATTGTACTTTCAGCAACTGCATATTCTCTTGAGCTGAGTTTTTTTTTTTTCAATTTGCACAGCCTGAGAATGTGGACAGGATCCTTTGAAGTCTGACCTCTGTGTAGAATGCTGGATGGGAGAACAGAGCATGTGAGTTTTGGTCTTTGGCGCTCAGATCTGGAGTTGGCCAGTTTCAGTATGCACATGCTATATATCATGTTTTCATCTTGCTCTGGAAAAACTGTCAGTGTTCTAAATTATTATCAACTCTTGGGAAATTAAGCAAGATAGAATTTGTTCGGAAGGTGACAAACCCAGTGGTAGGATACCAGCCTATTTTGAGGCTATCCTTGAAAGATCAAATTCTCAGCTTGGGAGTATGTCTGGCAGGATGTTGTATGTTGATTCCAGAAGTTCTGTGATTCAGTTTAGACTAACTAGGTCCATTTATGAGAAGTCTATAACAGCCATAGTCACATATGCTTCAGGTCTTTTAAAACTAAAGTAAAAAATGGCAATGGAAAACTTCTGTACTGCCCTGAAAACTATGGACTTATTTATAAAATCATCAAGAGTTGAGTTTGACTGTAGGGAGGTTTAACTTTACTATAGCATGCTCTGCACAGGGCTGTCTAAAAGAGAAACTTAAGTTACTATAAAATGCCTATTTGAGATTCTTCACTGATTCCAGAGTTTTGTATCATAGTGTCCCATTGTTGGACCAACTGTCTTGCTTTTAAGTTCACACTGAGTAAAGGAAATGTCTCCCATTTTCTGTGATTTACTCTTGTGATATGCAAGGTAATAATAGCAGAAAGTGGAACTTCTATTATGGCAGAATATGGAACTTCTTACCATAAGAGATATTTATATTATTCTGCCAGTGTTCGGTTGTTGGCAGAAGATTATGCTCTATTCAGTAAGCTTTAATTTATCTGTTGTTTCTTTGGCAGGTTTCTTACAACATAAATTTATGATTGAATTGCTACATTTCTTAATTTTTTACTAAGCAGGCTAACTTAACTGTTTCTATTTTGGAAGTACAAAAACAATAAATCCTTCAAGAACTTTAAAAAAACTGTCATTGGTGTACTACATATTTCAGAAAGAAGTAGACACTCATATTTCTCTTAACTTCCTGGTTTTATTCAGACATAATACATATACTTTGGTGATGTAATATCCCTGAGCCTACTGCAAACTTCCCCAACCAGCATACCCTCCAGAAATGTGGACTTTAACTCCCAGGATTCTTAATAATAGACATTGCAACTGGGAATCCTTGGAATGGATATTTTTATATTTGATGGATATCTGTGTTGCAGAAAGCCAGCCTAAAGAACTTTCGGCCCAAGCACTTCTCCATCCTCTTGTTCTTCGTGCTCCTTTGTGATTTCCTGCTGCCTAATCTTGGTACATCAGTTGATGAAAATTGTACTTTGAAGAAAGCAGCAGGGAACTGATATATGAGAAGAAGGGGCAGAGAAATCCAGAGCTCCTCCACAGTTTTCTAATACATTTGAGTACAGCTGATTTTAAGGAAGAAAATATTACATAAAATAATGACTTATGAAGTAAAGATGAGCATGGGTATCTGCTTTATTAAGGCAACTTCCTCTGAAGTCATCTAGTTCTCTGGTGAATCAGTGAAACACCACATATGCTATAAAGGCTATTCATTTTTGAAACCTCTGTTAAAACTTTATGTTAGAGGTACTGTAGATATTAGTAAGAAACCTATTAAAGTATTTTGTTGTGGGATGTTTGTGTTCTACTTAGGCAGGCAGAACTATCATCCGGATGAACTTTAATAAGCAGTTTAACTAACAGTGCAATCCTATATGCATTTATTCTGAGATAAGCTCTATTTAATTCAGTAGGAATTATTTTGCTAAGGTTGCATCCTAACTGTCTTAATTTGTAAGTTGATATAAACACCATCAAAGGTTTTTGAAATAGTATAATGTAAGATTGTTACTCTGTTTGCTTGTTTAAGTAATCTGTTGCAAATTTCTGTATATTCATCGCAAAAAGTTCTTCCTCCCCTGGAGGAACAAGGGATCTGTACTCCTCCAAGGTATTTTCTTGGCAAGGTGACTTAATGTTGCAGTTATGAGAGAGACAAGAAGCTAAGGTTGGAATTTTTCTTCCCATCCTAACCATAAAAGAGATCTAGCTAATGATTTTAAGCCTCTCCGATGAGAATTTATATAGAGCAATAAACCTATGATCTTCCAAATGTTGCTGACCATGTTGGCTTGATCAACTGGAAACTGTATTTTGCCAACATTTGGAAGACTCCAGGTTCCCCATCCAATTTAGCAACATTATTGGAATTACATTATTGGAATTACCAATGCTGCACTTTGAGAGATCAGAATGAGATGTACATCTACTGTTTGGTCTCTGACTCAAGTAGAACAAATGCTGGCACACACTTCTGGATGTAGAATTCCCGACACAGCCTGCAATTTTTTTTGTGGTCTTTGTGATGGTAATAATCTTCCTAGTGCTGTGGTTATAGTTCCATTCCATAGGAAATGTCCATCTGGGTTCTTGTCCCACTTAATTCAGTACTGATTTGACATTCTATTGCCCACCACCTTTCTAGGGGGGAATTCTGGAGGCTGTACTCCAACGTTTCTGAAAAATACTGGGGGACGTTGGTCTGTGCTCAGGGTTTCAGAAAGGAATCTATTCTGAGTCTTGCAGACATGAAAGAGAACATGTCTTCTGCATGTAAAGTGTCCTATTTATTATCCTTATACCTTCACAGTTTGTAGTGAAAAAATAGCTATATTCTTAGGGCTGGAACATGGCCAAGATGGGCCCTGGGGCTAACAAACTATATAATCTCATCCTACAGGAACATTCACAGGGGTGGTCAACAGTGTCAAAATAGCAGGAGCAGGATGCAGGATGATCAAAGTTCTGCCCCATTCATATCATGCAGTGCATGCGATGCATGTTAAAAATGGGCAGGGCTTCCATCGCCCACTCACACCTGCCACTTTGATGCTGTTTGCTCTACTATGTCCAGCACACTCACAATTTGTGCACTGTATTGTGTATGGACCCAGCAAATATATGTCCAGTAACAAGGCAGAAATATTTTTGCTATAAATTTTAGCTAGAAATTATCATCTGTGCATTCTTTCCTGGTAAGTATTGAAAAAATAGTTTAGATTAACAGGAAGACTCTTCTACAGACTATTTTGCAGTTATCTCTTCACATAGCAGTTATCCGGTTGTACAAGGCAATATTGACAGTTAAGCCAATCAAGAGGAAACAAAGCTGTACATAGTTATCAGCAAATGATGGCCTCTTACACTTGGCAACCGGTAGGAGAAAAAGAAAGGCATTTGGAAAGGGTTTATCTGCCCTAAACAAAGGGTACAGAGCTAAGCAAAGGGATGCTGTTTGGAGGGAGTTAGCATGAGGCAAAAGTCACTTCTGCCAGCTGAACTCTCTTTCTGGCAACTGAAGCCACATTTTGCTAGCTGATTCCATGTGCTGCCAGCAAAGAGGTCAGAGAGATATGTCCCACCTTTCCAGATAGAGAAGATAAAGGACAAAGGTGGAGCCAAGTTACACCCCATCATTCATATCAGGAAGATACCTACAATTCCATACAAAATTACTCCGGGCTAAGGATACTCCTATCAATGTTCAACAAGCTGGATTTAATGGAATCTTAAAAATAACCCCAAAGCCCCCACCTCCTATCTTTCTTTGGATTCAGTACAAGTTCAGGCAGCCAAATCACAGCTTAGTTTAAATTAGATGAAAGACAGAATGGTATAGTGGTCAAGGTGTTGGACTAGGGAGATCCAGGAGCACCCTCAGCCACAGACTTTGAGCCAGGTGCTCTTTCTCAGTGCAACCTACATTTTTTTCTTTAAATATTTTATCCCATCTTTATTGTTTTTATAAATAACTCAAGGCGGCAAACATACCTAATACTCCTTCCTCCTCCTATTTTCCCTACAACAACAACCCTGTGAGGTGAGTTGGGCTGAGAGAGAGTGACTGGCCCAAAGTCACCCAGCCGGCTTTCATGCCTAAGGCAGGGCTAGAACTCCCAGTCTCCTGCCTTCTAGCCTGGGGCCTTAACCACTAGACCAAACTGGCTCTCATTACTGGTTGTTGTGGGGAAGGATTGGAAGAAAGTTAGGAAAGATGTAAACCCAGCAAATAAATTAGTTAGAATTTTTGCTGTAAACCAGCTGCCCCCCCACCTGGCACCTTCAAGATGTGTTGGGACAGTAATATATCCCCAAAATGCTATCACTATGGCTCTCAACTGACTGGGAATTAGAACACCAACATACCTGTTTGGAGAGGGTGCTGCAGATTAATGGGGGAAAGTTAGTTTTGTGTACCTCAGAAATGAACTTTTGGGAGGGCTTGAGCTTTGCCTCATTTTTCTTTCAAACCAAGCCAGAAGGAAAATGGACTGGAGATGATTGGTAGATACTTGGATGATTTTCTATGGACTGGCAAAAAGTGAATTTTCAGTGCTTTAATAATAATAATTAAAACTACACGTTTGGGGGAAACACATCTTTCAAGGGTGGTCTTGTGTTAATTGCTTTCTGTCGTAACTTTTTATGTTCCTCAGCTGTAAAAAAATATTATTCATTGTTTACTGTTGGCAAGGTATTTGTGCCATTTTCTTTTTGTGTTCAAAACTCTTACCTCATTCTGATGTAGATTTGTGCCTGAATATTCAGGTCAGCCTAGCCTGTCACTCATGGATTGCTGTAAATAATTGGTGCACCACTTGAGCCATCATGTCATTGGTTGCCTCCAGTTGGTAAACTTTGGATTTACAGCTAAAACATATAACGCTGCTCCATGCACATTTACCACTTAGATGATAGGCTGGTTCCATAAGTGGACCTTGCTATAATTGCCAGTACTTCAACAAATTGCTTTTTTTTAAATACAAGAAAGTCATATATTGCTAAAATGGCTGTTTCTTTAAATTATTAATCACCATTAAGTGCTGCATACAACTGAGATAATTAGAAGCACAATTGACATGTAAAGGAAGACCAAAAACAAAACAGATTAATAAAAACAGAAGAGCACATTTTACAATGCAATGGAAAGAAAGCTTAACTTGTTTTCTTGCTTTTTTTTGTAGAGAACACCTGTTCCCAGCGCTGAAGCATTCCGATGGTTCTTTTAAGCAGTAGCATATCTTATTTTCAAGGCAGCCTGAAGTGAAAGGCAAGCTAAAGTCTTGTTTTAAGAAATTGCTTAGTCTACCACTGAAGAATATTATTTTCATTTATGTATAGGGGTTTCCTCAAAAAAAAAAAAATATCCAAAAAATCATGACACAGAGTGGTCTCCAGGTAAGAGGGAAGAAGGTACATTTGGAGAGGCGGTCTCTGATATAGCAGAACGTCCCCCACTGAAATGCCTGAACATAAGATAGTACTGTTTTAATTTCTGTCCCATCATGTTCACCGTCTGACAGCATGCCCTCTCTGTGCATCACAGCTCACCGTCTTGTGTTTTCATCTTGTTTAGACGACGCTTCTGCCATTTCATAGCAGCTGCATTCTGTGCAATAGTTCCTCCAGTCTTAAATGTCACTCAGTTTCCTCTTGAAAGGCCCTCTGAGTAAGACAACACTCCATATAAGAGAGCATTAACCAGCTTTTGAGGGCTACTCTCTTATCCGGAGACCACCATACCTGGGACCCTGGAGAATTGGCCAGTTTGCTCACATTCCGTACACCAATTCTTTTGTTGATGTAATTTAGCTATAACTAGTGAACTTGTTGTCTATTTTTAAAGTGGCTGTTAAAAACAAAAATATAAGTTTGGGTAAACCCCTGCTATGAAATAATGTATCTTGACAAAGTACCATATCTCTACTTCATTTTTCCAATAATATGTGTTTTGGTACTGTAAACTGTACAGATAGCCGCTTGTATTTTGTGTGTTTAGACACGAGGAGACAATCACATCTGACCAACTATGGAGATTAACCATTTGTTCACAACAGTGTGGTTCTGCAAATTAAATCTGGAGCAATAAATTCAAGCATTCAGTATCTTCCTCTTCTATCCCACCACTTTTTTCTTTTCTTTTTTCTTTTTTTTTGCCAGCTGTCCAGTATCATCATCAGCAACAGTAGTGTTCTTACCATGCATCCTGCTATTAGTACCTGGAGCAAAGTTGTTCAAAAGAAGATATGACAAGGTCTCTTTCAGATACTTTCAGGACGTAGTGTTGTATGACAGGAAAGATATATCGACTGTAAAAGTCAGTCTTCATAAGCACTATCTTACAGGAGCAGTTATGCTCTTCCCTAGATTCAGAAAAGTTTAACAAAAGCATGTAGTCAGTGAACTGCGCTGTCCATAAAATAGGTTTTAAAATATAGGCAGACATGCAGTATCAGTGTTGCAGAGCTACAGCAAAATGGTTTGTTACGCAAAATGTTTCGTTACACAAAATGAAAAGAGCATCATATGTTGAGAGGGACAGGGAATCTCTCAGTTAATGTATTTACTTTCCTCTAGAGATTGCTTTATAGATCTTTTAATGGGAGGAAAAGGATATCTGAAATTATTATTTTTTCTCAGTTTACAGTATTTAGCTCTTAGATTAGTTCGTAAATGTAGGTGGGGTTACATCTTTTCTTCACTCCGCAGGACATGAAACCCAGAATGTCTTTTAAGGTGTTCTCAAATGTTAGCACTTTTAATAGAACTGAAAGTTGAAAACAGATTGTGATTTTTTTCCCTTTACCCTAATCAGACATTTCATTTATCATTACACTATCCAGAAATAACACAGGAATGTGAGACAGTTAAAAAAAACTCCTCTATCTGGATCACTTCATGGTTATAGCCATCTTGTCAAAATTTAGGCTTGCAAAACTGTGTAGAGTAGTTGATTGGCAGGAAAAAAAAGGATAGGAGGAAAGCAGTGTTTAGGGAAATGCATGGCTTCAGTTGATCTAAAATGGATTTTGTGAAGATAGAGAGCTTTTTCAGGATCTGCAATTTGCAGGCAAATATTTGTGTTTAGATTTTTTTTTTTTAAGGCTTTGTAGCCTTCCTGATTGCCTGGAAGGTGGGGTTGAAAACAGACTGGCAGTTTAACAGAGATTTAGAGCACAGAACTTGCTGAGAATACACATTTACAATTTTTATATTCATTGCCACTGACATTAACTTTCAAGGATGCATCTAAGAAATAAAAAAACAACTCCCTACTGTACTTTTGGCTATTCCATTTGCTCATAATTGCCCTCTCATACTTACAAATGTAGATTTTTCTCCCTTGCAACACATAATTTGTGGGTGAAGATTTCTTTTTAATCTTGTAGTTGTAAGTACAGAAACAGAGAATGGTCAATCTTCTCTTGGCCAATAATTTTACATTCATTAGACAGCAGTGTAATTTTGGACATCTTTTCTCTCTTTGTGCAGTTTTCCTTATTTGACTGACTCCTCCTCTTCCTTTAAAACAGAAAATATATTCCAACATTTTCCATTAAAAAAATACATGATTCAAATGTATGCATAGTTTAGTGTTTTGCATAATATATTCCAATTGTGGAATATCTTGTCACAGAATATGGAATTTTCAGTGCATAATTCTAATGTACAGAGGCATAATAAAATGAAATATCTACATAGCATTTTTCTTTCAGCAATTTGTTACTTTTCATTTTATTTTGTCATAGAGCAAACGCACAAGCTTGAATATTAGGTGCTTCGGACAGTAGCAAAGTGTTATGATTTAAAAGGAGCAGAAAAGGCCATTACTATGAATCATTTTCCCCTCTCTGACTTGTTTTCAACAAATAAGCTTTTGTAGCATTTTTTATAACTGTTTAACTTCAGACAGAAATATTTGTGATGTAACACCAAGAGAATAACTGATTCTTTCCCACCATACAGCAAGCACATGATGTATAATTCTGAGAAAGTGACACCTATTGAAATCCCACTGAAATTGCAGAATTTAGATATTCAAAATATGCTCTTCAAATGCACAGATTTTATGAGACACATAGTCTTAACTTTATGTAGATGAAGACTGTGCAGTTCCATATTCTTTTCATTTCTCTACTTTTTACACTTTTTGGAACAACAGCTGTGTGTTTCTATTGTTTGAATGAAGGAATACGGCATTTCTGTGAAGAGCTGTAACTATATAAAAGAAAGGGTTATTTATAATGCAAGGAAATTGGTTCGGAGAATGTTCTCAGTGGAGGTATCTAACTTTCAGAAGGACTTTACCTTGTTTTGTTTATTTTTACAAGCACGCACATGCTCATACATTTGTACACACTGATTTGTGAAAGATTGGGGGAATGACCAAGAACAGTTAAACAAGGAGGCAGGGATTATTAGCAGAATAAAAACTGAACCAAGCTTGAGTGATATAGAAGGGATGATAGTTTGCAAATCCTTTTAGGTGATAGATAGTTCTAATCGTATGTACGTCCATAACTGCAGAAAATAATCCATTTTTTACTATGAGATAGTGAATCATACGACAGTTTTATTCCTGATGTTATTTTCTTTTATATATGTTCTGGTCATCGCTCTTCAGAAAGCTTTAAGATACAGCTTAGAAGCTCTTGATCTCCAGAATTTGCATCTGAGGGTTATTTTGACCCATGCATATATTTCAGGAGACAAGATTTGGCTCTTCAGATTGGCTGCAGCACATGAACCAAGAGGTGTGCTCCAGTATCTTTTACTTTTGGCACAGCAGTGGCTCTTGGACTGCATGTAGCATCTGCTTCCCCCTATGTTTGTAGTTAACATGAGGTCAATACAGAATATCCTGTGCGGTAGGTAGGCTTTCTAAGATACTCATGGGGATGTCCCTTTGGGAAAAAATAGTTCCCTTCCTTGGGGACCTTCCATTCTCTTAGTTGTAGATCATCCTGAATGAGTTTTTTTACATAGGATAATACCTTCACTGTGCAACCTCATGGCTTCAAATAGTCTATAGAGAGGTTGAATCAACATGATGTTTGCCTTTCCTTTTTTGTAAGTCATTTGAGGTTTCTAATTATTGAGCAATAGAATTATATGGGCCATTTTTCCCCATTCCAATAAGTAAATAAAAACAAAACTAAATATCAAGATAGTAAATGCTGGAAGCCTTATTTGCCCACCTCGATGTTAAACTTGCCTTGTTTGGAATGACTTTTATGACAGCTGTTAAGAAAGAGAGGGACAAAAAAATTCAGTTTAGGCTCCTTTCAGTGTACAATGATTCATAGCAATGTACTTACTGTCTAATACCCAGATGTTGCATGTGTCAGTGTGTTCTTTTCTGGATTTTTTCAGTTTGATTTTTAAAAAGCTGATGAATTTGTATATTGTAATTGTGATGTTTTACATGTCAAATCTGAATTGTTAAAAATATCAAACCTGCTAATTGCATAAAAAGATGAATATATTTACTTTGATTCCCACAAATTTCATTTAATTGTAGAATTCTACACCATTATTAATATTTTTTTTTCATTTCACTGAAACAGCATTTGTATGACATTGTACATTAAAGTATTTTGGTTGCAAGTGTTTTGAAGAAGGAAATAAGTTTTCAGGTTTTTCCTCTTCTCTGTGTAGTATCAAATTATTTGCAATGTTGATTATGGTTAAACTTTTGAATCTTATTTGTGTTTACCACACAATGTCCTTAAGGCTGCAATCCTGAACACAATTACTTGATGGTAAAATGTATTGAAATCAATGGAACTTCTAAGTAGATCTTGATAGGATTATGCTGTAAATAATTTTAAAAAAATATATGATATGAACTTCAGTACCTTGTGGTAGAAAAGCAGGGTAAAATATTTTAAATAATAAATAAATTTCATATTTTTTGCAAGAGTACTCCTTTACTTTTGAAAAAGGGACAGCTCTGCATGAACCAGTGATGGAATTGCCAAGATCTTTGCTCTCCTGAAGTGAGAAGAGAAACATAACATATCTTGTGCAGGAGTTCTGTGTCTGCCTCACAATACTGATATGCTCAGGGTGAAGTCAGCAGAATATACCTGAGTATCAGTTATGCCAAATTGAATGCAGTAATTTTACCATAGCCCAGATAAACCTGTACAATTATACATGGACATTACAGGAATGAATTATTATCAGTTCTATAAGAGAAATAAAATATTTCTTTTTATGTTCCTTCCACTCCACCCCTTTAGGTACATCATAAAATTAACTATAAAAAAAGGTATCTTTCAACTGGCTATGTCTCTAATGAAATAAGAAGAAGAAGGAAAATAATTAAATGAAAATACTATCCAGGGTGAAATACATCCAGCAAAACCAACAGTGGGTCTTTGATCATAGCTGGATGCATAGTGATAATCAAATGGTTGGTTATGTGTAACAGCTAAATGTTTCAGATTTTGTTTTTATTAAATTTGGCAGTTTCACACTGAGATCTGTTGATTCCTGGTGAATAAGAGATACCTCAAATGTGAGAAACTATTCCATATTCACAGTTACAGGGAAATAGATTTACTTTTTTTCTCTCGCAGAAACATAGACTACAAAAATGTTCACCTTTCACACTGTTCTCCTATTTCTGAACTGTGCAGTAATCTATTAAATTTTCTAATAGATCTTGTGTAAAGTGTATGTATGCTTGTGCAATTATGAAAAAGCAGTTTTGAAAAATGGTGTATTTATTTCAAATCACTTATGGGGCATGTACAAAACTGTATAAAAACATTCAATTTGCCCAGTAAACTTGTTTTTGTGATATTTCTGTGTTGTTAAATAAAGGAATTTAGTACTCTAAAATGCTCTCTTTTTCACTGGACAGATTTTGTTTCAAGGATTTTAAATAATCAAGTTTATATTTTTTGAGGACCATCGCAATAAAATAACCAAAAAGGTTCATATTTAATAAATGAAAGAAAGCTGTGATACAATATTTGTGTAATGTTTTTGCTCTTTATTGGCCTTGGGTGCATGTTTGCATCATCAAAAGATTTATTTATTTATTTATTTATTTATTTATTTATTTATTTATTTATTTATTTATGAAGACTGCATAAAGTTTTTAATAAATCTAGAAATAAGTGGCATATAATCAATCACACAATATATATGCAGAGAATTGTTTTTATTTTATTTTATTCATTCATTTATTTATTTTGTTAATGCTATTGAGACAAAAAAGGCATTTATTCTCTTAAATACTTTTGGTTAATGATGACACCATTTCAACAACAGTGGTAGCACTTTGCATCTGTTTTACTGCTTGCTAGTACAAAGTCCTATTCACCTGCTGGCTTGTAAACTTCAAGAAGTAGAAAAAACAGGTTCTTCCCCTCATAAATCCATAGTGTGGTTATTACCAACACATGGAGCAACTTCAGATGGCTTAAGTTTTCAACCACACAGTCCTTGATGTCATACTAGGTATATCATTGAGGCTGCTGACCTCCCATGACAGCAAGGTTTGTTTTTTGTTTGTTTTTGTTTTTTGTGCCTTCAGACAGTTTTTGACTCCCTGCAAAGTCCCTGCAGTTTTCTTGGCAAGGTTTTTTGGAAGTGATTTGCCTTTGCCTCCTTCCGAGGGCTGGGAGACAGCGACTGGCCCAAAGTCACCCAGCTGGTCTTTCTAAGGCGGAACTAGAACTCAGTCTCCCAGTTTCTAGCCTGCTACCTTAACCACTACACAAACTGTTACTATTGTTTTAATTTAAATTAGGATCCCATCAAGCAATAACTGAATAAAAGCAGTAACTGCTTGTTGTTAAAGTTTTAAAAGAAGATGACATGATTGTGTTTTGTTTTTCTTCAATCCTCAACAACTTTGAATTGAACATAGAGTTTTTAAAAATGTTCATTAAAGATTAAGGCATATTTATTTTTTTGAAAGTGTTGTATGGCCACCCATATTGTATAAAATAATCATAGGCAGCTAACAATTAGGAACACAAATAATAAAATACACAAGGTTAAAGACCCTTACATATCACCTAATGCCATAACATCCTCTCAAAAACACAAATGCTGGGCTCACCTCCCAGAATCTCCCAATTTTAATTCTTCGGTCTTCGGGATCAATGACTTGGTGGATTTTGTAATTAAGAAGGGGTCTGGCACTAATTTTAAAAACCTTAATACAGCCTTCTGGAATCTACTGTTTTCTAGATGTATTCAGTTTCAGCTCCTATAATCTCTCCAGCCACGTGGTCCAGTTCTAACGTCTAAAAGATAGCAAGTTGGTTGAGACTACGTTAAGAAAACTCTGGGATGCTTGAACTATGGATGGTTTTAAGAGTCTCGTTTTTATTGCAGAGGTTAATGTGAGCCAGGAACATTGCTTTACACCCATGCTTTACATTCTTCCTGTTTCAGAAAATGTCAATGCTAACAAAGAGTCTCCATTTCATGTTACGGGAGAGGGACACACTACCAAATGCAAGGATCTACCTAAAGCAATATACCTAAAACCTACTGATCCCAAAGTTACTCTGGAGCAGCTACCACCAGTAATACCCCTTAAAATGAATCTGGGTTCCCAAATATGCTAAATACTTGCTCTGCCATGCCCTACATGGAGGACGGACAACTTTCTTGTGGTCAGGGATCACACTTTTTTTTTTTTTTGCCTTGTAGCAACTGCAGAAAGTGTGGTTAAAGATGTCACAAGAGCCAAAGTTGACCTTGGAGCAGGGGACGGAGTGGGGGGTTTGAGTTAAAACAGCCATTTTGCATCTTAAATCCCCTCAAAATATCCTATCCCAAATCTGCAGGGGTAAAGGGTGAAATAGACACCTTAAGCATTAGCCAGGCTTCTTAGAATCCTCCTGTTTGCACCTTAAATATTCCCCCAGCTCAGGAGTTCCCAACGTGGGGTGCCTGCACCCCCACGGAGTGTGAGATGGAATTTCAGGGGGTGCAACAATTTTATGCACTGATAAAAGCTTATATTTTTAACTTCAGTGTGTTCACCTGCATTAGAAATTAGGCTTCATCTTCAAATGTGATATTACTTGTAAGGGATGTGAACATTAATCAAACATTTCCTGGGGGTGTGAGGCATAGAAGACATTGGGAACCACTGCCCTAGCTGTATTGCAAATGCAAAAGAGGCGGAAGGAATTTTGCCCCATCCGTTCCCGGGGTGTAGTGCAGATCACAAAGAGGGGTTGCAGGAGACTGCCAGAGGGCTGCTGGTTGCCTACCCAAGCTACTTTAGTGTGAAGTAGGTTTGATTTTTTGCTCAGTCAGCTACACAACAGTAGAAATAACATCCAATGTAACTAGCAATGCCAGAAGATCTACCCACAGAACTTCTGGCAAGTCTGCAACATTTACTAATGATAACAGCCCTGTCTTCTGCAGGTGTTCTCACTGTATTTGTGCATGAAAAATATAGATAATACATACAGATGGCCAAATGTCTACAAGGCATTGCCTGTCTCAGTTGCCACATAGATTTATAACATGTAACATATAATCTGGTAGCTAATTTCAGTTTTTTTAAAAAAAGAAAGAAAGAAGGGAGGACTGTGACCTTAACAAATCAGGCCCACAGACCAAAGAGGCTAAGAATACATTAAGCACCCACAAGAAGTTCAAGACATGCCAGGAAAGCAAAGCTGCCACACAGGCCTCTACCAGGAGGTTCCCAATGACTGATATTAATGGACAACAACAGAAGGAAAGAAGCCCAGAAATCTATTGGGACTGGCTATAGGAGTCCCCTGGAACTCGGTGGGGAAAAAACAACAACGCTGCAATGAGAAATAGAAGGTGGCTGTTGATACTGAGGTTACCACAGGAAGGGCAAAACTTACCTACTAAAATGGTAGGCATGCATATGTTTGAACAGTGGGGAGGATAGAACAATGAAACTAAACTCTTCCGCTTTATGTTGCATGTTAATAACGCTTTTATGGGAACAAACAGCTCGATCATTGTAAACACCCTGGAATTCAACCCATGAAACGTTCCTTCAGCCTTGCTTCCCTTTCCTGCCTGCCAAGCCAAAGAAACTCTGCTTTACGAAAGTGCCATTGCATGTAGCTATGCCCAGAGAAATAGCTCAGGCTTGATCATTACACAAAAGCTTCCAATTTTTCATCCTTGGCCATCTTTCCAGCTGTTACACAAGGACACAACCACTTAGAAGTAGTTCCTGGGATAATGACTTCATTTAGATACATAATGCTCTGACCTCTACAGTATTCAGATAATCCCTTGACTTCATTTTGATACCTTTCCTTTATACTCTCCATTTCTCTTCCTCCTATTCAGTTGTATCTCCCCCAATTATTTTTGTTTGAATTACCAATGCCTACCGTTCATGAGGATCTTGATGCCAACTTGTCGATTCCTCATCATGGCAGCAATGCTGTTTGGTTACCAAGGAGGAGTCATTCTCAGGGGCACTGGGATGCCAGGACCTCCCACTTCCTTTCAAGGTCTAAATATCTGAGTGCTTCCTGTAGTCCTGCATATCTTTAGTCCTGTTGAGGTTTTGTGCTGGAGAACTAACTGTGTGTGGCTGGGTTACTGTGCCAGAGTCCTGTAATCAGAAGGACTCTGGCAGCACCTTTTTCAACTAGCAAATGTTGTTAAAAGGCATAAGCTTTCATGAGCTGTGGCTCACTTCATCAGATGCATAAAATGGCTACACTGATGTATAATTTAAATTGGGGTGAGGTGTGGGGGAAGGGAAGATAGGTTGGTTATGCAGATGCGGGTGACATGTGACATAGTTTACAGATACCTGATCAATTAACAAGTGTAATCTGTTAAGTGTTTGAGACCTTCTGGGATTACCTGAAATCTTTTGATGTACGTGAGTTCATCAATCTCTCATTCAACGGTGCTGTTAAAGTCCCATTTTTTCCAAAGCAGTCACTTTGAGATCTGCCATAGAGTGTCTTTGGAGGATGAAATGCTCTGATATTACTTTGTCCTTGTTTTGGGTCCTTATGTCAAATTGTGTTCATTAATTCTTTTGCACAAAGTTTGTCTCCTTTGTCCTACATAAATCCAGAGGGACATTGCTGGCAGACGATGCCATACATCACATTAGAGGAAGAGCATGTGAATGTGCCTCTAATCTTGCATGTGTACTTGATGGGCCCTGTGATGGTGCTGTTGGCATAGATGTCAGGGCAAAGGAGACATCTGGGTTGGTTGTAGGGACTGGTTCCCATACAGACATAATTGTCCTGATGTTTCTTGTTGTTTCTGAGAATCTGCTTCTGGTTGAGTGAGAATCCAATGCCCCTGGGGTCACCCCAGTTTAAATCCTACATTAATCTAGCCTTTCTGTGTATCTGATGAAGTGAATTACAGTTCATGAAACCATATGCATTTTAATAAAATTTGTTAGTCAGAAGAGGTGCTACCAGACTCCTGATTTATTGCCACCATAGACTAACAGCGTTCTTCTCCTACCACGTCTACAACAAAAAGCACCATCTCTCCCAAAGTTTGTGACCCATCACCTATAGAAGTAACAAGGCAGGCATTCCCCATATGTCATGTAAAAGCAGCGCTATGTGTACAACATGACTGAAACTGTTGGCCGAGCATCCTACAAGGCTTAAAAATCCAAGGAGGCTGAACTCCACAGAGGTTCATGGTTTGTCACGCCTGGCATCTGCCCTTTAGGCACTGCCTAGCAGACCAGTGGGAAACTTCATTGCCTCTGTTAATACTGGAAGGATGACTGAATACCAACAGAAACAAGAAAGACATGTAAAGCATAACCAGGCATTTGGACCAAAATGGCTGCCTTCAATTCACTATCCTAATGATACATCCATTCACCAGTGTGAATCTACGGTTCAACTCCTAAAATAGTTTTAAGACGACAGGGGTTACCAGAACAGAAAGGAATGAGGGATGGTTGTTCAATTTTTTGGCTAACCAGTTTTAGCATGTGCTAAACAACTGGGCACTGTTGGCAAAATTCAAACAAGTGTTACACATAATATGCTTCCCCAAACCCTCCTAATGTGTGTAGATTGCTACTCCTAGCCAATATTACTGTTGGCCATGCTGTCTGCAAATTCTGGGACCTGCAGCCCCAACACATCTGAAAGGAAGGTGCTCCAACTTGCACATGGAAAAATGATGCCATTGACAATAGGACCTCTGTGCAGCAAAGATTCTTTGGAAATATACCATTATTGAACATCAGAAAATGTTTTCACCCTGAAGATACAATCATGTTCATATTTCCTCCTGAGCCATCCTATTTGCCATAATATCCATAAGAGAGTATGGCTCCTCACTTTGAAAGGTCATTCACTGTTTGGACCGGTAGAGCTCTTTTCCAAGAACCAAAAGTTCCAATGTTCTCTAGGGCAGTGCTTCTCAACCTTGGCAACTTTAAGGTGTGGACTTCAACTCTCGGAATTCCTCAGCCAGTCCGAATTCCGGGAGATGAAGTCCAGACATCTTGAAGTTGCCAAGGTTGAGAAACACTGATTTGGGGGCACAATTTTAACTTTATAGAGTTTTGTCTCTTATCTATAGTTTAGAAGGTTTTCTTAGCTCTGGAGTGCTGAGTCCTCTGTAACCTTTGTGTGAGGCTTTCACTATAACTGTATGGGTAGATCTGCTTTATTCCCATTCAACAGAAGGGAAATTGGGATAGCCAGATGGTGAATTGCTCAAGGCCACCCAAGTAGCTTCACTGCGATTTGAACTAATGTTCCCTGAGTGCTACATGCTATTCATCAGACCAGATTGGCTATCAGCGTAATCTCATGTTTTCTCAGAAAGGGAATATCATTCTTGAGCTGCACATCAGGAAAAACTCTGTGGATTCACACAGACTCAGTGTGGCTGCCCAGCCAGATTTACTATTAAAAAAAACTGAGCTGCTGCAACGTTATTTAACTAGTAGCCAGTTTCTTCTAAGAAGCATTTCTCCAAGGAACTTCTCAGCAATTATTAATGGCATGATCCTGCACAGTTCCACATGCTTGCTCAGAGATAGTGATCATCATTAAATTCTCACTTGGAAACTAATCAAGTTCTAATTAGATGCATAACTCTTCCTTAAAAGACAATTATTAGTATAATTATTTGGATAAGGAGGAAGGAAGGGCTGGAAAGAACCCTAGGAAAATTGGGCCCAATGGAGGTCATCCATGTGATAAAAATCCTGTTGGAAAGGAAAGGGAAGGGAAGGGAAGGGAAGGGAAGGGAGGGGAGGGGAAGGGAGGGGAGGGGAGGGGAGGGGAGGGGAGGGGAGGGGAGGGGAGGAGAGGAAAGGAAAGGAAAGGAAAGGAAAGGAAAGGAAAGGAAAGGAAAGGAAAGGAAAGGAAAGGAAAGGAAAGGAAAGGAAAGGAAAGGAAAGGAAAGGAAAGGAAAGGAAAGGAAAGGAAAGGAAAGATAAGCAGTATTTGGAAGGAGGGATATGCTACCAGGTGATAACTTTCAGTTGATAGTCTTTTAATCCTATCAATTAAAAGATGTTTCATGAGCATTCCATTGTTTGAACTTAAACAGGTGTGAGTGTGCATGTTTATGTGTGTGATAAGAAAAGACAAGGACAGAACAATTGCATAATAGGAGTTTCATCTGGAAACACCCAGAGAAGCAGTTCAGATCATCCAACTCTTTCAGTGATACTTGTCAATGATTGAACCGACTTACTTCATAATGACTTCACTTGCAGGCATAATACTCCTGCAAAGCAGAACATTATATGTTACATGCAGGTGATTGTGCTTTCATAAGATGTCCTTAGCAACACAGATATGCAAATGTATAGGTCCTTTTGCTACAAGGACTCTGTAACACACTCCATATAGGATAAACCAATATTGATATCCTAGTATTGCAGACTGATGTTGAAAAAACATGGCTCTCTGTGGCAGTTATTAAAAACATGGTTACTGAGTCTGGTTTATATTATGGTAGATCTTATTGGCAGATTTCAATCCATAACAGAATATTCAGAGCTCATATGGAATTCATTAGCAACTGTTAATATAATTCTACAAAATGTTGAGCTCCTAAATCATCAACAATTAATTAATATGGAGTCCTTGGTGCTCTCTGACTCTGGTTGTTTGCTTGCAGACATTTTATTACCCGGCTAGGTAACATGATCAGTTGTTACCTAGTCAAGTGATAAACATCTGCAAGCAAACAACCAAGCTCAGAGAGCACCAAGGACTCCATAGTTCAACCCTGAGCTACAGATATTCTCTTCTATTGGATTAATGAATATTCACAAAAACTTGGGATCTTGCTTTGAGTGCTAAATTCACTGAATCTGTCCATCTGTGAGAAAGAAAAATAACAGTATGAGTCCTGGTTTCATTTCTTAGCTATACAGGTACTGCTGTAAGATGGTAATAGTGCTATAGAACATTGTCTTTGCCACCGTGGAGTTAATCTTTCATATATTAATCCAAGCTTTAGATTATGCTTCTGGTGCTGCTGCTTTATTCTAAGCAACAGGGCTATTCCAATTCAAGTCACAGGGTCAAAACAGGGGAACTTTGCACAAACTCCCATGTCATAAGAAGTAAGGAGTGCTTCTTGCCTTTCCCAATGAATGCTAACACAATCAAAGGAGCAGTGCATGAAGATTTTGGGATATTTTGCAAAAGTTACAAACACATCCTTAGCCCCTGTGACTATAATAATAAAACATATTTCTTACTGGAATCAAAACAGTAAGATTTTTACTATGTACCATTGTGATGCCTGACATCTATATATAGCTAGCTGGGGAGAAGAATGGGAAGGAACCTAATTATACACATTTTCATGAGCTACTTTCTATATGTGGTTCTGTTCCTGCATATCACGCATTACGTGTTTGCTGTCAATCAATATGACTTTCCATTGTGTTTACAAAGGATAAAATGAAAATGAATGCACTCTTAGAGAACTAATGGGGCATATCCATCTTGAATGTATATGCATGGAACACAACAGGATATAAATTGAAGGATGCTGAAGGATGTGGTAGAAATGGAGTGGCTGAAGTGCTAGGTTTAGATAAGAGAAATCAAATTTCCATGTATTATGGAATCAGTGGGCAGTTTGAGATTAGTCATTATCATTCCACCTAATATACATTACAAAGATGTGGCACTAGAATGAAGCAATCCTTCGAGAAAGGATGATGTACATATTTGTGCTGTCGATAGTCCTTACACATGCCATTGTAAACATGCTTTTCATAGTTGCTGAACTATATTTGTATTACAATGTTTGGAACATATAAAACAATGCATTTTGGTTCTTGAGATGTGAATTCAGTTATACTCACAATTTAGTTATACTCACAACTATTGTACAAATAGGATAACAGATGACAGAATGGGGGTGAAGTGAGAAACTCTGGCCTTAATAACAGAGGATGTGAGTACTCAGTCCTTTGCATGCTTGCTTGAAAATTAGTCCAATGGTGCTTTCCCCTTGCTGTTGAGGCTACTCTTCTATACCAATTCTTCATGTAAAATGCGATTTCTGTGGCAGTTCTGATGGCATGCACTAGTCTCTTTTTCATGGGGATATGTTCTCCAAGCCAGCTAGATTTCTATACCAGGCATCATGAGCCTCATCTCAACCCTATAATATACACTAGACTGTCAAGGTAATCTGTGAATCTTCACACCAAAATCATACAACTTTCCTAGTGTTTTGATTTTCCTGTCCTCCAGCTGGCACATGTGTGGTAAATATATTTGATACTGGACCATCAAGCAAGTACTTTGAACAGATATTATGTTTCTTTTAGCCTCTCTGTGAAAAATATTAATGCTGTTCAATGTGTGATATTGGGGACATAAAGAAACCTGTGGAAAGCTTCCAGGATCAAGTTAACATTCCTAAAATAGTTTCATAGTTTTAGAAATATGGTATTCTTTGTCCTGATATGTCAAACAACAATCAATTCAAAAGCAACTTTTCCATTTTTACTTAAAAGAGTGACCAGCCATCTTCTTCAATCTGCCTCCATTTCCTCAAAATGCAGGCCATACACCTACTAAACAGCCAGTCCCACATTTTATTTTATTTTGTTTTATTATTTTTATTTTCAAATTTGCTCAGCTTCTCAAAAGTCAAGGATCTTTCACTAGAATGGAATTTCAAACAATTTCACTGTAAAACTGTGCAGATGTGTGAGGTTAAACAGAGCTACGATTAATTATTCAGTCTGGGCCTGCTTGGTTTAGCTTGTGAAATATAAACATTCAAAGGAGAAGAGAATTTTGGCTTCTATGCTCTTCTCCCCCCACTCTTTTTTCCACCCCTTTTCCTTGAAAGCCAGTTTTAGTCATCTTATTAAACACTCCTCTCCCAGAAATGGCAACAGGAGGACACACAACTGCTCTGCTATTAGAAACATTTTACAATGAATGAAGACAAAAATAATTTCTTTACAAGCCTGGGAGCTCTGCTCTTTAACCAAACCACCTAACAGTAATCCTTATGAGTGTTCTAGGTTGATCATCCTTTAGCACCAGATGTACCTATACAGTCCTGGAAAATGATAAATTAGAAAGCAAGCCAGAACAACCTACTTTGAAAAAGAAAATCCATATTGGAAAAAACATAAAAGCCACACATAGGTTGCTATGAGGGATGATCTGTCAGTTTTTCTATGCATACACAGCGGTGCCATCAGGTTACAACTTTAGGGAAGATGCCGAGGACCTGCTCAATGGAAATGAACAGCAGAAAGAACCCTTAAACAAAACAGGGCTGGCTTTCCTCATTTTGAAGTCAAGTGAACTTGACATCTCAAGGACGAGAAGCAAATATCATTTGCAAAGATAGAAAGTTATGGAGATGGCAAATGGTACTTGTGTAAATTAGATTTAGTCAGCTTTAAAAAAAATCTCTTACTGGCCTTTAATTTATTTTGACCCCTAATTCTCACTTTTCCTACAGTTTGCATAATGTTATTTATCTTGAAAGGGAATAATGTGATGGATATGTAAAAGTAAAGGCTCAGGTGAAGGTGAATCAACTGTATGGACACTTCCATGAAGTTTTCATAGCATAATATAGAAGTGGTTTGCCATTGCCTTCTGGAATGTTTTTGGACTTCCCAATCTAGCCTACAGTCTGGAATGTCCTGGAAGTCTCCCATCCCAGCACTAATCAGGTCAAGCTTGGTTTTTTCAATCAACCAAGGCTAGCTAGGTGTTGCAACTGCTGTGGCGTTCTAGCTGCTAGGACTGTGCAAAGATTCAATCTGAAACTGTGTCAAACAAATCATTCCTTTAGGATGAATCTTCTAATTATATCACTGAATCAGTTTGAGGCTTCACAATGGATCGGGAGCTTTCAAGTATTTTCAAAGATTGGATGGATTTTTGCACGTACAGGCATACACTTATTGAATCAGATAAACACTTTGAATTGAATCATATCATTGAACTGAACCCCTGAATCAATTTGAATTGACTTAGCTCTTTTAAAATGAATTTCAAACTTGAGTTGAATCACAAATTTGAATCAGATCCTGCCTGACTTGCACATTCCTACTACAGTGGTACCTTGGTTCACGAACTTAATTCATTCCGCGACTCTGGTCACGACCCGAAATGGTCGTGAACCGAATCAAATTTTCCCATAAGGTTCAATGTAAATACGGTTAATCCGTTCTGACCCCAAATTTGGTCGCCAACCGATTTCTGGTCACGACCCGAGTCAAATTTCCCCATAAGGTTCAATGTAAATACGGTTAATCCGTTCTGAACCATATGTTTTTTTTTAAAAAAACCTCAAAAATATGACACAAAGTACAGTACGAAGAGAGAAAGCTAACCTTGCTTGACGCGACTCCCGGCGTGGAGGACAGGAAGGCGGGTGGGGAGGCGGTTACTGCTTGGAGGGAGAGTCCCCCTCCCTACAGGAAGCCGCGACCACGTGTCACGGGAGGGAAAATGGCCACAGTTACTGCTTGGAGGGAGAGTCCCCCTCCCTACAGGAAGCCGTGACCACGTGTCATGGGAGGAAAAATGGCCGCAGATCCTGTTCATCACCCGATCCGGCGTTCGCGAACAGAGGCAAATTTTTGTGGCCAGAGCTGTTCGTGAACCGAATTGTTCGTGAACAGATGCATTCGTGAACCGAGGTACCACTGTAACTAAATTCATACGTACAATGAGAAGCTAATTCAATGAACACAGAAGTTGCCTGATGATGGATCACTACAGTTCTCTATCTAATCCAGCCTTGTCTACTCTAAGCACATACAACCTCAGAGCTGCACATGGTCCTTTGATCACTTTTGAAAGACCTACCATGTCCTTTCCAACCACAACTGATCTCCCCCCCAAAAAAGCATTTTGAGGTAACATTTTGAGGTAACATACCTCAAAAACTGAAAACTGATCAGCGAGCCCTAAAATAGTCTCTATTCGTTTAAACAAAGAAATCCACATAAATTCTCCCACACAAACTAGAGAACAAAACTGACCACATTTTCATAATGCCCCAACCACTGAGGTCCTTGGTTTCCCCAAAACATGTTGTGGTTCCCAGCCATCAAAACACTGCTCAGGCCTGTTCTGTTCTTCCTGGCAATTAGGTTGTCAAGTTGGTGTCTATGCTATAATTTGCTAATTTGACCATCTACTGGAGATGCCAAGGATTTAATTGAGAAGACCTATTAAATGATAGGGAATGTACTCTGCCATTTAGCAAGATCATTTCTCTTCAAAGAGCTTAAATATGGGGATATTGGAGAAAAAAATAGGATAGTACTGAATATAGGACCTTGGGTTCATTGAATGAAAGTTGGAACAAAAATATTAAAAAGGGCATTTAAAAAATGCTGTATGCAGAAAGGAAGGTAGAAACCTGTTTAACTCCTACTCCCGCCTCCACCACAAAGTGTGATGTTCAGGGGGTTTGAGGATCAAAAAAAATGTCAAGATGCCAGCTTCAGTCATACATGGGGGATAGTTCTTTGTCATCCAGTGATCAGGCAATGGATTTGAACTGAGAATGCCCATAGCCACTGAACAAAGTATATATCTGAAAATGATAAAATGCATAGAGCAGGTTAGATCTGCAGGATTTGTTCTTTTGCTTTATTCTTTTTACCTTCCATTGTTTGATTATAGGACACCTAAGATTACTGCTTAATCTAAAAAGGGATTCATATAAAATTTTTTATCTATATCAATATCATTAGCGGACTGCTTGTAAAAATTCAGTTGAGAGCTCTGTGATTAGGGTCTGGCTGGGGAGGAACTATCTCCAGGTCAATCCTACCAAGACCAAGTCAATGTTATTGGGACTGCCTAGGTTCAGAGATCTTCCATCTTTACTCCTGGATGGAGTTATACTTCCCCATTCAGGAGTAGTGTACAATCTGGGGGTCCTCTTGGATTCACAGCTACTTCTCAAAGAGCAGGTGATAGCTATGGCTAAGGGGGCCTTTGCACATCTGGTGTGCCAATTGTGCCTCTTCCTGGATTGGATGGTCCTCAGTCACTCAAGTCCTTGTCACCTATGGCTTGACTATTGCAATGTGGTCTACATGTAGCTGCTCTTGAAAACCACTCAGAAGCTTCAACTGGTCCGGAATGTAGCAGCAAAGCAGTGGTGGGCATGCCTCAGCATGCCCATGTGATATCCCTGCTTTGTGGGCTTCATGGGTTGCCAGTATATTTGTAGGTGTGATTCAAGGCTGGTTATCACCTATAAAGCTGCACATGGCATGAGGCCTGGTTACCTGAGGCACCACCTGTCTCCTGTAGCTTCTGCCCAGCTGGTAAGAGCCTACAGAGTGGGCACACTCTGGGTTCCCTTGATCAAACCGTGTTATTTTTCGGGACCTCAGGAAGCACACCTTCTCTGTAGTAGCACTTGCCCTCTGGAATGACGTCCCCCCTGAAATCCAGATGGCTCCCACTCTGATGGTGTTCCAGAAGGCCTTTGTAGGGAGTAAGGAAGATGACCTTGACAGAGATATGCAGGATCTGTTGCCTAGGCCTAGGCTGAAGCATTCTTTAAGTCCACAAAAGTTAACATTCAGAAGTGACTGAGGCAGATGCCCCTCTAATTCCCTGAACCATAAAAAGGAGGAGGACGTAAGAAAACAATCAGACTCTCAAGATTCTGTTATTATCTGTCAGGGGAGTGGTTAATGGGACCACTGTTGTGCAAGGTTTCTGAGTCTGAAAAAGAGGGCCCACTTCTAGGTGAGACAGATCTTATTAAACATTGAACTAGTGAGAGCTAAGAGTGTCTCAATTGCTATAGTAAACATGATACAAATCAAAGATGCAGCTCAGTTTTTAGTTGTATGTCTGTGGCTAATGATTAATATATGATATCCTAATATAAACAATCTTTTCAAGGCAGCAACTGAATCTAGGAAACACAAGTGCTAGATTTCCATTTCATATAAATACAAAAGCCCTTAGATTCTTAATTCTAGAATAGTATTTTTTCACTTGCATCAAGCTTGTATAACTGAGACTATTAGCCTAAAGCAAGTGTAATAGATGATATTTAAAACTTTAGATTCATCTAGAAAGTTACAGAATGAAATCACAGGATATGTATATTGATAACATATCCCTCCTTTTCCTGAGAAGGTGAGCCTTTTTAAATATGTTTAGAAGCAGAGACCAGGTATTACATTAAATGATCTTTGGGTCACTTCCAGTGTAAAGATTCTGTTCATTATTTTTGTGATTTCTGCAGCTAAGGGAATATATTCAGACTAAATGCATGTATTGTTCAGTTGGCAATGAGAGCTAATGTCAACTGGATCAGGTCAGAAGTCTGTAACTATCTGCAGTTTCTTCTAGGAGTACTTTCAGAAAGTTCACTTTACAGAACTTAAAACTTTGATTCCTACATTCATTTCACATTCTGTCTAGAGCACATGTGAGATATGTTAAGCCTTTTGCAAACTTTTGGATAGGGGGACCGAGAAGATAAATGATTATTCTTTTTCTCTGATAGGGTTTGAAACCTGGTAATAGCAAGAGCAGCTCCAGGACTGGTTGAATCTAGCCTGGGTACATTATCTTTCTCCCCACATGGAAAGGCAGATGACATGGCTGTTTATGATGACCCAGAATAGCCATGCATGCAAACCACGCACACTTTAACAAAGCACGCAAGAGAATATATCTTGGCATCCACTTGCAAAGCTGAACTCAGTAGAGATTGCACATTTTCCAGTAAGTTGCTTCAGAACTGGAACTTTATGCTAGGGTCCATATCATAAAGCTCAGGTCATGTACAATAATAATATGAAGTCTCTGCTCATTCCCCGTTGGCTTAGCTGGAACCAAGAGCCAGGGGCTCTCTTTCTTCAAAAACAGGGTTCATTGCAACCATTGCACTTGGCAGCATCAGAGGGAAAGAAAGGACAGCAGAGCCTAGGCCAATGGCATTTACAAGGGAAGGTCTTACCAGGAGGCAAAATGTTATGGAGTTGCAATGGCAATGCTTTGGCCATTCTTCATAAGGCCCCAATTATTTCCCTTTGTTTCAGAACAGAGTTATGAAGCCCATATAGCCTTCCCTTTTTTAAATTAATTTTTGTAATTTTTTATTAATTACAAAAAAAGGAAAAAAGTGCTTTAACATAAGTGAATATAACATCAAAGTAAATAATTATAATTGTACATAATTACAATTCTATATATCCTTATCTAATACAAACATTATCTAAACAAATATTATTCAAGTCCATATATATTTCTAATAGGATTATATGACTATCCGGTTTTGTTTTGTTTTGTTTTGTTTTAACCCAGTGTATTTTGTATAAATGAGTCCCATATTTCATTATACTTGTTCATACAAAGTCTATGTCTATAGGCAATCCTCTCATAAGTGGCAAGTGTAATCAGGTCTTCAATCCATTGACTAAATGGGGCCATATATTTATCTTTCCAATGTTGCAACATCAGTCTTCTGGCCAAAGTAAGGGTATGGAGAATCCACTGATGTTGTCTGGTTATTAAATTCCATTTACTAGGTATATAGTTCAAAAGAATATTATCCTCTGAAAATTTTAGCTTTTGTTGCACCATCATATTTATATAGTCCACTACTTTCTCCCAAAACTTAGTAAGTATAGGACATTGTAAGAACATATGTTTTAAAGAGGCATTGTCCCAATTACATCTCCAACAAAATGCTGTTTTTGGCAATCTTTTTCTATACAGATGTAATGGAGTCCAATAAATTCTAAATATTATTTTTTGTTGTATAAGTCATAGTTTAAGATTCATTGACACTCTTGCTATAGAAGTTAAGACACTCTCTCATTGTCTAGGCAATATAGAAACCTCTAATTCTTTATTCCACTCATCCCTTAGCATCTGCATATCAAATTGATTTATTGATAACAAATATCTATACAAACTACTAGTAGGTTTTTTAGTTTCAAAGGATTTAACAAGTTGTTCTAATATCTCAGAACCTGAAAATGCTGCTGGTCCAAACTTATGTTGTAACTGTAAATATTGCCATTGGGTTACATCTGATAGATGATATTTATCTGTTAACACAGCATACATTAAACATTCATCTTCATCATCTATTAAAAATTCATCTTCATCATCTTCTTCAACAATTGGATATTATCCAATGTCAGCATCCCCACTTCCCTCCAATTTTTCCATATCACCAACTTTTTCCCAATTTTTAAAGTTGGGTTTCCTCATAAAGTCAGCTGGGCATGGGGAAAAGGGTCAAATCTTTTTTTATTAGACATTACGTTCCATAGCTTTCTAACTGATGAAAATGTTTCTAGAGATATTAGAGTTTTAGTGTATTTTGATCCTAATACTGTCCATCTGAGCAAAGGTGTTATATATGTATATTCCAAAGTTGCCCAAATCAGAAAATCAACACCACTTGTTGGCTTCCAGTATTTAACTATTGACAATAAATAAACATGATGATATAGCTCCAGATCTGGAAGACCAAATCCTCCCTCATTAATTGGCAATTGCATTTTCTGTAAAGGTATTCTTGGAATTGAAGAACCCCATAAAAATTTTCTAAACAAAGAATTTCTTTTCTGAAAATATTTTCCAGATATAAAAACTGGAATTCCTTGCAGAATATAAATGAATCTGGGAATAATGTGCATTTTGAGAGTGTTCACCTTTCCCCAAAGAGTGAGATTTAATGACTTCCATCTATTGATATCTGAAGAAACTTCTCTATATATTTTATCTATATTACATGTTGCTAACTGAGTTATATCCTTTGGTATAGACATACCTAAATATTTAATAGATTTGGTACAAATATGGAATTGATATTCCTTAAATGAATGGGTAACCAAGTTTTCACCTATTGGCATTAATTCCAATTTGGACCAGTTAATAGAGTAACCTGCTATTTTACTAAAGGCATCAGTGTTTGCATCAGCACTGGAATAGTAATATGAGGTTTAGAAATGAACAAAAGAATGTCATCTGCAAATCAATTTATAAATTGACCAATTTATGTTCAACTGAGTTGTATACTGCTCCATAGGTCTCCCTGTGTTGTCCCCATATAGCCTGCCCTGCATCTAGACTAGTTTCTGGCTCTCAGGGATGATGGAGCATGCCATTTCATCACCACTGTTAAAATAAGAATCTGCTGATGCTTGAAAATTCTGCTATCTGAATGATGACACATGAGGGAATTCTTGTTATGTTCATGTTATTGATTTTCTGTGTTTTAACTTTATGTTGTTATTTATAAACCACTTAACATCTATGGAAATGAAGTGGCCTATAAGGGGAAGGAAAGAAGGGGATTTAACTGATAGTCTAGCTAGTTTCTACCTGAGGAATGAGGGAAAGACATCTTCCTGTTCATTTCAGACAGCAAAATGACTCAAGAAAGCCCCTAGATTAATTGCTATTAGGTGTCTTTCTTCCCTGTTTTTTATAGATTCATATGGTTTATTAATTTTGGTTGAGAATTGTCTAGGTCAAAGAATAATGAACATACATTAAATGAACAAACAGTTGGTGAGAACACCCAGAAAATCAAGACTTAGATATAGGAAATGGGTCAGAGGTGCTGAACTACAACTTCCTACATTCTATGGAATATGACCAGTGGTGAGGGATACTGGGAGTTGTCATACAGCAACCTATGATATACCAATAGTTGTTTCCCCCCATCCAACTTCATAACGTAGATGCTCACCACTATTTACAGTCAGGACCTGTCAGGCCTAGCCCACGGAACTCCAAGAGACAATGCAAATTCAGTTCAGCTATGTTTATTAGCTACAACCTCTAGCAAGAATCTTCCCAGACTGAAACCCCAGTTCCCAAGTCAGCCAGCCACAACAGTGTGAATTCCTCAGGGAGGTGCCAGTCTCATCCTCTTGTAGCTCCCACGCTCCTCTGGCGAGCTAAGAAAATGTTTATCTCCCTGAGCCTGGCCTTCATAATTCCATTCCATCACAGGACCAGAAATATTGGAACAAGGATAACTGTTTTGGAATTTGGCCTCTGTATACCACCACATTGAAGTTGAAAGGAAACACACCCAGATGGGAGCGAAGTCAGGACTTTCAGCTGTAATTCAAGGGGTTTGACAAAAGTGGGGCACTAACCATTCAGGAAGTACATCCAGTGGCATACACATACCCCCCTCATTGGTGGCTCATAAGTAATGGAACAAAGGGCTGACAAACAGCTGCATGGCCAGGTGTGGCCTGTTTCTGGGTACCCCATGACCAATCAAGCAGATAAGAGGCCTGGTGGTGGTTCTGAGTGTTACATTTGCATTTGGCAGCTGTTCACTGGAACTCTCAACATGAGGTCCAAAGAGGTCTCCATGCGAGTGAAGGAGGCCATCATTAGGCTGAGAAAACAAAATAAACCCATCAAAGAGATAGCAAAAACATTGAGAGTGGCCAATACAACATTTTGGAACATCCTGAAAAAGAAGGAATTAACTGGCAAGCTCAGCAACAGCAAAAGGCCTGGAAGACCACAGAAGACAACTAAAGTGGATGACTGCAGAATTCTGCTCATGGTGAAGAGGAACCCTTTGACAACATCTACCCAGGTCAAGAACACTCTTGAGGAGGTAGGCATGTCATTGTCAACATCTACAGTCAAGAGATGGCTTCACGAATGTAAATACAGAGGCTTCACAACAAGGTGCAAACCACTGGTAACGCTCAAGAACAGAAAGGCCAGATTAGACTTTGCCAGCAAACACCTAAAAAAAGCCTGCCCAGTTCTGGAATAAGATTCTTTGGACTGATGAAACCAAGATTAACTAGCCCCAGAATGATGGGAAGAGAAAAGTATGGAAAAGAAAAGGAGCAGCTCATGATCCAAAGCATACCACATCATCTGTCAAACATGGTGGAGGCAGTGTTATGGCATGGGCATGTATGGCTGCCAATGGAACTGGGTGACTGGTGTTTATTGATGACCTGACTTCTGATAAAAGCAGCAGGATGAATTCTGAAGTATATAGGGCTATACTTTCTGCTCAGATTCAGCCAAATGCTGCCAAACTGGCAGGACACCGCTTCATATTGCAGATGGATAATGACGCAAAACATACAGCAGAAGCTATCCAAGAGTTTCTCAAGGCAAAGAAGTGGGATGTTCTTCAATGGCCAAGTCAGTCACCTGATCTCAACCCAAGAGAGCATGCTATTCACTTACTGGAGACAAGGCTGAAGGCAGAAAGACCCACAAACAAGCAGCAGCTGAAGGCAGCTGCAGTAAAGGCCTGGCAAACCATCTTGAGGGAAGAAACTCAGCATTTGGTCATGTCCATGGGTTCCAGACTTCAGGCAGTCATTGACTGCAAAGGATTTTCCTCCAGGTATTAAAGGCAATCCTTATGTTTGTCATGATGTTGGTTTGTTCCATTACTTATGAGCTACCAACAATGGGTGTGTATGTATGCCACTGGCTGTACTTCCTGAATGGTTAGTGCCCCACTTTTGTCAAGCCCCTTGAATTACAGCTGAAAGTCCTGACTTAGCTCCCATCTGGGTGTGTTTCCTTTCAACTTCAATGTGGTGGTATACAGAAGCCAAATGCCAAAACAGTTATCCTTGTTCCAATATTTCTGGTCCCAACTGTAGGTATGGAAGTGAAAATTTGACCTTTTATTTATAGAACCTCAAAGGGAATAGTGGAGGCCAATACTTCACAATATTCGGTGAAAAGGGCACTCTACAAAGAATACTGCAGCTACCAGGCCATCCCCATTATGAAGTTGCTGTTATTACAGTATGGTATCTTGTGAGACAAGAACTCATTTACTTTTAATACAGGAGAGAGATAATGCCATTTTGCATCTCTCCCATTTGGATTAAATAATACCTTTTGGATTAACAAAAGATTCAAAGGATAGGTTCTGTTCACATGGCTTTCGTAACTAGGTCAAAGGAGAAGCTATGTGTCATACAAACATGACATCCCAGCCAGTAAAGTCAAGAAAAGGCCAGTTTTACTCCAAAATAGTCACAGATTTATTTTGGATAAAACCACTCTGCTCCAGTTAACTAGATACAGAGACAGAAACCTACAGCAGCCCTGCAAAACTGGAGCTTCTTAAACACTCTTTTTGTTGCTTTTAACATTATTTTCAATTTCTAAGAAAACAATTTCTTAAATCATGTGAAGGTCATATGGTTTGCATACTACTGAATAATCATTCATAGATTCATTTAGAACTGGAATTCAAGAAGTCCCAGGTCAAAGGTAAAGGCCATCTGAACAATCATTCCCAAGATTCTTTTCACCAAGAGATTGGTGTGTTTAGAGATCTTAACTGACTAACATCACACATCTTATGCTTAGGATATAACCATGCAAAACCTCACCGCAATCATTTAAAATGGCCAAACATTTCTGCAGAAGTTGAGGATTCAAAAGCCAGCCTCCTGTCACCACAACATCTTTTGATGATGAAATGGATTGCTCTCACATTACTGTATTGCCCTTGAGCACAGCAATAAAATAAATAAGCCTTCGACAATACACAAAATAACATTGTTTTTCCTTAGTTATCTGAAAGCAGAATCCAAGTTGGTTCCACACAGTCAAGAGTATGACAGTTTCTAAATGAACTAACTAGTGACTTGTGTCTCAATTATTTGAAAAGAATCTTGGGAATGAATGTTCAGAAGGCCTAATAGCCTTTGCCTTTGGCCTGAGACTTCTATCCTTTAATTCCAGTTCTAAATGAATCTATGGATGATTATTCAGTAGTATGCAAGCCGTATGAACATCACATGATTCAAGAATTTGCTGTAACAATATCACCAGGCATTGGATGCATTCCTGCTTAGTTCCAACCATAGATAGGGAGAAAAGAACTAAGGAAAATATCTGTTTTATAGAAACACAAGAACATAAGATGGATGAAGTCCTCTTGGTCTGTGCTAGATGTGAGGAAGGTTTATGTCTGGTTGGAGCATTACCTCAACAGGCTCAACAATCTTTCATCTTCTCTTATTTCTCTGCTTATTTGTTACTAGGCTAAGAGATTATTGTCTATCTGTCTCGGCTTTCACCAGGCTCAGATTTCTTTTTCAGGAACTTAGCAAGCAAGTGTCTACTTCCAAATACTCCTCAGGCACAGCTTTTTCACCAGTGAAGAACTGGGTTGAAACATGAGGGAGGGAGGAAAAATTGACAAATCTGGTCAATGAACTCTTATAGAAAAAATACTTCTAGTGGCTGAAAAGGAAACCACTTTTTTAATCCTAGGGAGAAGAAGAGGGGAACCTTTTAGAAGGAGGTATGGTGTTAGAGACAAAGTTGTTTGCTTCTATACAGGATATTGAGTTCCTAGGAAACCTAATTTCTCATCACCCCGTAGGCTGGTTATGGATGACATTTCCCCCCCCCCCCCCCCCCCCCCATCTCTCCAGAGGAAATTCAACACCCGGGAAGAGGACAAAAAAGGACACAGATTGGCATAAATTTTGTGAATGCTAATATATTTAAGTAGATAATTTGATAAAACTCCTATAATTTCAGTAGACACACTTTTTATAGTAGAGATACTCTGATCAAATGAGCCTATTCCTGCTTAGTTTGTTGTCTAGATATTAGATCTTGAAGGACAGTTTCAGAACCCTGGTACTTAAAAAAACTTTATCTTTAAACCAAACTTGGACCATCTGACTCCCCATTAATGCTGGATTTATTATATTTTTTACTTGTGAGTTCACTGAGAATAAGGGGCTACACTAAGGAACTTTCATGGATGCATTTACAACTATCTGGATAGGCAGAAATCTGTTTTACATTCTGAACCAGAAAAGAACTTTAATTATTCTTGCTTTGTAATTCAGCCAGGTGTTGTGAACTGGAAAAAATTGTATTCCAAATCAGATAATTATAGAGTTAAGATACCTATTTTTCAGACACAGTGAGTAGTGTCTAAAAGTCAGTTTTTCCCAGTTCTGCATTACTTTGAGATTCTTCTTCCAACCTTGCTAATTTCAAGTGAAAATTAGCAAAGTATACTTATGAAACAAGAACAGGTTTTATCTAACTTGGTCAGTTTATCCAGAATTCTTGAAAGCTAGGTGGTAAGCTAGATGAAAAGTCTGTGTGCAGATAGCAAGGTATTAGAAGATAAATTAGGAATTAGAACCAGGTTCACAGTTTAATCATCAGCAGGAACCAAAATAGAAAACTTACATACAAATGTGTGCAGTTCTCTGGAGCACCCAAGGAAGATATACAGATTATAGCATAGGATTCAGAGCAGTTCATGGTTGACAAAAGTAATCTAAAATGCAAGTTTAAGTCTACATCCCTTGATGGACAATGGCTGACTAACTCTATCTCCTCTCACAGACGTTTGGTTGACATGTATTGCTGTTTTTCATATATCTACCCACACAATGGGAGGAGTTCAGATGGAATTTAAATATCATATATAAATATATATAATCAGTTCTAATGTTGACAGCATTCTAAATGAAGAGCAGCCATGAAATGAAAACTGGCCTTCAAAACAAGGGAAATAGGGAGAGAAGCATGAACTTGGACATCCCTGGTCTTAATCAGGTGGTGGGTAGATTCCTAGCCAAGCAGCAACACCCAACTCTGGAATCATGAGAAAAGCCAGTGTGAATCAACGCTCACTTATTCTGGAATAGTGAGTTCAGGGAAGTGGATGGATCTTATTTCCTAAGGGAAGATATTTGAGATTGAGAAGTGAAATACGAAAGCTGCCTCAAAGCTAACAAACATCATTCTGATGAGCCTGGAATCTGAAGGGCCAGGCCTTCTGTTTCTAAAACTTTCCAATTTGTTTCATTCTATATATGTTCAGCTCTTCCTCACCTCAAGCCCTTTTGTCCTTAGCTTGCCACATCCTGGCTAATAGGGTGTGCACACCGAGACTAAATAAGGCGAGACAAATAGGCAGGGGATTTTCTGAGAGTTGTCAGGTGGATTGTGATGTGCTAAGTGGAGTGTGTAGAGAGAAGAGATGGGGAGGGAGGGGAAAGGAAGGAGGGAAGAGGAAATCTGTAGGGCGGGGTGCCAATCAACCTCTGGTCGGGTGAGAGCATCACAAGGACACGCAAGCCAAACGTGACTGAGTGAAAAGTCATTCTGAAGCGGGGCGCCATCTCTCTCTCTCTCTCTGTCTCTCGCCCTGTCATCTCTAGCAAGGATTTTCAACTCAGCTGCTGAGTTGCTGCTTATCAAAAGCCAGATAAAAGTATGCATGGATTGGTGATTGCCTCCCTCCTTCCCTCCCCATAACGGGGGTAGGGAGAGAGATTCTCTGCCTCCAAGTTATTGCTTTTATATGCCGCACCTCTGTGCATTCAACCGGAACAGCTTCCTTTACGCGTTGAACTGAAAAGAAAGAGGGAGGAGAAGGGAGCCAGCCGGCGGGAGAAGAAAAGAGCACCCAGCACCGCTCCCTCTTCCCCCTCCAACCTTTCAGGCCTCAGATAGTTCCGGGCTTAAGGGAGGGTGGGGGGAGCAAGAATTGGATTCTCCTGTGTGTGTACGTACTGGGGGGGGTGGTAGTTGGAGGATTATTGATGATTCTGGTTTTGTTACAGCAAACCCAGGCAGATAAGAGGTTATAAGTGATGAGCAGAAATAACCGTATCATAATGACAAAAAATAAATTAATTTGGATGGCTCTCCAGCTCCTCCCCTCCATATTCCAGACAAGGAACGGGGTGGCAGGTATCATCTGTGCCATCATTTTAATGGCATGAATGGGACATTTAAACAATAGTAATAAAGGAACCGTCTCTCAAAAGGACACTCCCACAGGTCGCATGGATGGATTCTCCAGTTTCATGTGGCCAGCCTGACACCCAGAGACTGGGATACCTTCCCCCATCTTTTTCCCACACTCTTTGGCACCAAAGTTTAACATTCCCTTTTATGACGTTTAATTTCTCCTCCCCAACAACCCCACAACACAGCTCCCTCAGTTGGGGGTGGGGCAAAGAGAGAGAGAGAGAGAAAAAAACTATTCCGGAAGCCAAATCCTACAGTGCTGCTGCCCTTAATATGTTTTAACCCGAATAGCTTTTGAAACCATCAATCGATCGATTAATGTATTGATTGATTGGGGATTAATAATCCGAGCTGCCCCCAAGGTGACCCATCCCAGGCAAGCCGTCTTCATAATTGCTGAGGGGCTGCTCTGCCTGTCTACGGGTGCCTGAGAGAGAGGGAGAGATAATTGAAACAGCTACATTTAGGTTCCACCTTAACAGCGCACCTTAAAAGATTATCTCGGTTATTTCACAGGCACCGAGCCGGCACTAATAGTGCAAGGCAGATATTGAAAAGCAGCGCAGGGCCAGGCAGATCTATTAGAAATTCCCATCCACGCGCCTCATACATATTGATTTCTGACACCAAGCAGCAGTGAAAGCCCCCATGGGAATAATATATTTAGCAGGGTTCGCTGCGAGAAGGTCACAGGGTGCATACAGATTAGCTACAGAGGACCAAGGCACTAGTGTTGGAGCCAAATGGTAGATTTTATATCATTTTAATCTAAACTTTTATAATCCTTTTAGTTCTCCCTTCTCTGGGTGGCAGAAGGAAGAGTTCTCTCTCAGCTACCACACATCTTCCCTCCCCTTTGCTTTTAACTCCACATCTCAATGTGCAAATGCTGATGGGGAAGCTTGTTCTAAAGCAAGGAAAGTCACCTCAAGAGGAGCTCTTTTTCTTCTTTTTAAATAGAAGGGGAGTGGGGGGGGGGGGTCTCATCTGAAATGAAGATATTCTAGCCAAAAGATTTCCTGGCATTGGAGAGATTAAGATGACAGGGACGGGTAGAGAGAAAATGCACCAATCTAGTTAATGCTTAGAAATTCAAATCCCATTTATTTTGTTTGGCCCTGTTCCCACCCTCAAACTACAAGGCTTTCAGATTTCTCAAAGCTTTAATGTAGCCAGAATTTCACAGTGAATATAGAGAAAAATGAGAAAATACCAAACAAATGATTTTTAATTACCTCTCAGACTTGTTTTTTTCTAATAACTATTTTATTATACAAAGAATTGTTGCGACTCTATCAGCCAGAAGTGTCAGAGATACTTTTAGAGACTGGGAAATGCTGGTACTGCAAAAGGAAAGGTTTGGATGGACACATTTTAATGCAAGAGTGAAATATAGTCAGGCAACAAAGGGAATTAACCTTTTTCTAAACAGACACACATAAACTGTCTTCTTAGAACTATATACATATTGCTGAAACTGGAGAAGTACCAGGGCCTGAAGGAAGAACTAGAGAGGATGTTGAAAGTAAAGGCCAAAGTGGTCCCAGTGGTGGTAGGAGCACTCAGGGCTGTGACTCCGAAGCTGGGAGAGTGGCTCCAACAGATCCCAGGAACAACATCAGAGCTTCTGTCCAGAAGAGTGCAGTGCTAGGAACAGCTAAGATACTGTGCAGAACCTTCAAACCTCCAGGCCTCTGGTAGAGGACCCGAGGTTGAGGAAGACACATACCACCCATACAGGTGAGAGGGCTTTTTTTTCATTTCCTAGCATTTTTCCCACAGGTTCTGCTTTTTTTCAGAGAGAGAGAGAGAGAGAGGGAGGGAGGGAGGGAGGGAGGGAAAGAGAGAGAGAGGGAGGGAGAGAGAATACATTCACACAAACCCTCTGCATTTAAGTTGGACACACACACATTCTAAGAATTTGTCCTTGGAGAGGTTAAATTTAACAGGCTAAACTAATGAGCAAAATAAAAAAGAACTGTATGATTTTCAAGAAGAGGAATCCCATTTAAGCCTTATAAACAACTCCCTCCCTCCCCCTCCCTCCAGTTCTTATTTATTTCTGTCAATTAAAATATTCAGTTTGAGTCTGGAGGTCTTCACTTTCTCTGCATTAGGAATGTCAGACATTGTATTTTCAGAGATATCTCTTCCTGGGGAAAGTGCAAGAAGGAGCTTTGCATTTCAGAGTTAGAGAGGGAAAAAATCTGCTTTCAGTAATTCCAAACATCTGACATTTAATTCATGGATGAAGTGGCTACATGGAGACAAGAAGTAGACAGGTATGGATTTTGATATATTGATTTTTTAAATTATTTCTCATAGTGTGTTCATCTGCAAAAAGATAGGACAACATGTCCTAAATGATAGAATATCTGAGAAGATCACTTCTTAGGAGGAAGTAATTAGGAAGTATTAACAACAACAACAACAACAACAACAACAACAACAAAAGTAGGGAGCCTCTATCATCCATCCATCCATCCATCCATCCATCTATCTATCTATCTATCTATCTATCTATCTCAAAATATATTTAGGAGGGAAGCTGCATCCCATTGTTACTACTGTCATAAACTGCAATAAGAAATAACAGAATATCAGGAAAAATTACTTGTTCCTGCCTCTTAGAAAGAAATATTAATATATGAAAAGTTGGGAGGCAGGTAAAAGAGAAGACAGTTGATGCCATTGCTCTGTTAAAAAAGGGGGGGAGGGGAAAACTAAATTCCTAGGGGGAAACTATTAATAACAATAAAATCTGCAGCAAATCTTTATAGTAATGACTGAGCCACTACTTAATTCCACAGAGTATTTCAATTGCAAAAGTGTACTTTGATTTATAAAAAAACATGAGATCCTTTTAGAGGTTAGGGATGGAAAAATAAGATTGTTTTGTATTGTACTGTTTTGATGTAGACGCCCATTTTGATATAACTACAGCCTTTTTTAAATAGTTCCCATTTTCTGTTTCGATCTCACATGAAATCTCAGAATAATTCTGTGATTTGCTTTGTATTTAGTTAATTAAAATGATGACGACGACAACAACAATGATGATTCCATGATAATTTTTATATTTTGAAAAGGAACTAAAAAAAATTCTAAAGTTTAGGAGAATAATAATGTTTTTGGAGTAGAAAAGATAGTTTACTATGGGGAGGAACTTCAATAAACAAGGTCACGATAACTAACAAGGCCATCTTGCAAGCTGCCATCTGATTATGAAGGTCTTCTTTAAAAATCTCGCATAAATGAATACAGCTACTTCTCCTCATAATTTTTAATTCCATTGTTCTTGGTCTTTGTCTTACTCTCTCTACTATTTAGATGCATACCCACCATTATTGCCAAACTCTGATCTTGCTTTTGGCTGATTATCACATTATTCCAAAAGTACACATAAATCAGTGTGGATGTGAAATATGTCTTTGCCAGTCATACAATGAAGAACTGCAATTTGACAGCATCTACCTTTTGACAAGGCCACCCCTATGATGAGTTTGTGTCTCTGGTAGTCCATCTCACCAATATCATACTGCCATGACAGTGTCTAAATCCCTACAGCTGCTGCCACTGCTGTTTTTGTTGGTGCAACCATAAATCTTTAATGTTAAGTAGTATTTGCTGTTGTAAGAAAGCGTCCTTGGATGTTACTAGTTGAATCTCCAAAATGCTTACCTCCATTTCTCTTTCTCTATCTGTGCAACTATCAAGGCTTGGTGGGTGTCACAGACTCCAAGTGTGCTTGTGCCTGGCTTTGCTGCAATGCAGCAAATAAACGTTTGAAACATGACTTAAAATGTAGCTTATGTTTTAACCAATCTTTGCCATTGTTGGAGCAAAATAGTCATCGTTCAGGCCATGGCGCTCATTTTGAGGGGGAAAATAGTCATGGAAAGCTAGAGACCATCTCCCTGCTGATACTAAGGCTAGTTGAAAAGTCAAAAAATGAGCCAACAAACACATCGGAGACAAGCCAAGTGGAGGAGGGGGCAACAAAATAAAAATATAATTGAGATGGAGGAGAGGAAGACAAGGAGGTGATAGAAGAGGTAGTGGTGGAAGGTTCACTTTAAGTGGCATAAAGTCTTGTATTGATTCTGTCCGTCAAGTATATATATGTCAGAAATGGGCAACATTTTTCAGACTGAGACCTGTACTTTTTCCTTTTTTTTTTTTTTTTTTTTGAGCCCTGCCTGGGGGCTGGGGGGGGGATGTTTAATGTGACATCAATTGAGCCGAAGTGGCTGAACTTGGGGGAATGTTTCCTTTTTCTGTTATATTGGCATTAAGAGCCAAAATGCCACCCTTGGCACCTCAAGTTCATGAAGAAGTCCAAAGAAAATCTGTCTATCCTTTTCCTGGACAGTTGTCAACTCTATTCTAGAAATTAAAATAGGCTCTCAGAATACTTCCTCTATTTAGATCAAAAGTCAAGAGAAAAATCTAAAAACAATATTGTAGTTGGTTTGCTGTAAATAGCAAGGATTTGCATCTAGCAGAAGTTTAACAAAAGCAACAAATATTTACTCAGGGATAGAAAAATTAAGGTAAACTACATTGGATTTTTGTGATGGAAAGAATGGGAAGCATCATTTAGCTCCAGTCTCAAAATTATTTGGTGGGCTCACAAGCCTTCACTTCATTGTCTTTTCCATACAGCTATCATTGTTGTTGTTAAAAAAAAGTCCTATAGGCCTGAACGTTGCCTATCTCTGGCCCAGAACATCTTTAGCAGCACACAAACATTTCAGAATAAGTAAACCTTGTCTGGATAGGATTTGAACTTGTAGTCCTCTGGACAACAGAAGACACAGGCCTTTATAATGGCCTCCATTTGTTTAGTGACTGGTAAGGTCAGCTTAACCTTTGGTAAACAAAACAAAATACCAACCAGCTTTGATAAATCTCCAATTGAGGATAGTAGAGAAATAAAACTAAAGACCATTAGGCAGTGATGGTGCAAAAAGATCCACATTTTTTTTTGAGCTTGGCCACCAAGGAGGACTCCTGTGTTCACAGCAGTCTTGAATATCTTTTATGGATAAAATGAAGGAATAGGCCTGACTGCTTAATAAGAAGTCACACAAAATCTCCATCTCATGGGGGGTGGGGTGAGGAGAGATCATCCATTATGCCCATTTAATATTGCATCTTTAGATAGCTGCATAAAGAAAGAGTTTAATTTTCATAGCATATTATGATTTCTAATACTATCATTGCTACTATTACTTCTCTTCTTATGATGCTATAGAGTTCAGCGTTTCTGCAAATAAAATGCAAGAGCATAAACAACTGTGTGGACATTTATATTTGCATGTTATGTGTGTGGTCTGCAGATCCAGAGGCTGCCAGTGTCTACTGCCAAAAGACTATAGAGGTGCTTTTGTAAAGAAAAGCAAGGAAGGGGAAATTGTGCTGGTGGGGAAGGCTGGGGGCGGGGGAAACAGCCCAACACACATGCATTTGCTTTCAGTAGAAGTAGACCCACTTCAGTTCCTGCTGAGCAGGAGGGAGAGCCTAAAAAGGCATCTCTCCCTCCTATTATACATAAATATATCTCACACTCCAAATCACCACTCTGCATTGCGAGTTGCAGCTCAGTGGCTTTTTTGCAGGAAGAAAAAAGGCATCAGGGCTGTTAAGAAAAGGCTTAATGCGTTCTCATTAAAGCAGGTGGGGGAGTACAGCTCAACCTTTCTGGGAAGCACAACAATCTTGTGCCTTCCTGGAGTCCAACTCCCTCAATCCCTTGGCTTTACATGGCCCTTTTTGCAGGCAGTTCAGAAAAATACCTCCCAAGCTTCATGTAAAGAGAGCAGGGCTGAGCAGAGAGATGCTTATGGCATTAACAGTTTGTTTGCTTGGGCCTTTTGGAGAATGGCCCCCTCCCTTTCCCCTCTTGGTGTTTCCTTGACAAGGCTCTATATTCATTCATTCATTCATTCATTCATTCATTCATTCAAGTTTACCAGAAAGACAGAAGAGAAAGGGGAGGGTTGGTAGGAGAAGAAGGGGGATGGAAGGCACTGGGGACAAAATAAATGCCACTAAATCCTTCTGATATGTGGAAGTGAAGGAAGCTTCACATCCATCTACAAGTGTAAAAGGAGGCTGATCTCAGGCCTGGCAAGATTTGGGGTTCCCTGTGGCAGTATTGCCTTTGCTCAAACATCCAGGCAACCCCACCTGTTTCAGGATATCGTGGAGAAAAGGAAGATGAGAAGGAGTTGGACTTTACAGTGGCTGTGATGTGGATGATCATATAGGCAACAGGATGTGAAAATCATTTTCTGGAGACACAAAGGACAATTAGGATATGCTAGTGAGAGGAGGAGGGACAGGGGGATGGCAAACAGATCCTCCATTGAGTCTGCAGCTAGTTCCTCAGAAAGAGCTATCTTGAGAATTGCTGCCAACTAGATCTCAGACTTTGGTTGTTTCTATCTGGATTCATTATTTATATCTTGCTTCAGGGCACACAGTGCTTTGCAAAGTGCAAGAAGACAGACTCCAGTCCAAGGAGCTTACAATCTGAAACTCAGCACAAAGGAAGGGAAGCAAAAAAGTGTAATAGTATGTGGGAATGACCTTGGGAGACAGGAGGAAGAGCCGCAGACTGGACAGCCAGCATGTAAAAAGTATCTCAGTCCATAAAAGGAGGGAGGGAGTGGAAAGCATTTCAGAAGGGACCCTCCCTAGTTTTTGAGAGAGTAAAATGAAAGCATGGGAGAAATACTTTCAGTCTTGCAAGATTCTGTTACTGTAACCTTACAATAAAGGTAGAGTTAGTATTCATTGTTGTGCTTCTTGTCTGTACTACCTCAAAGGGCTAACAAAAAGGGATAGGGGGTACAAGGAAGGAATGTGAGATCATTTCAGTAACAATACACAAGTTGCATGTCATACAGCTACATTTTGTTAGTTTCTGTACTTAATTGTTAGAACATGGTAGCCCAGCCCAGTTTTGGACTACTCTGCACAATGCTATAGGCCAGTGTTTCTCACTGGGTGGCTAGGGAATTCTGGGAGTTGAAGTCCACACGTCTTCAAGTGGCCAAAGTTGAGTACTTCCCTCTGCTTTTATGCATGCGTGCATTTTAAATCAGGCAGGTGAACGATTTTAATGCCTCCCCCTGCCTTCACTGGTGCCAGTGGAATCCTTAGTTTAGTTTGACTCTCGCGTGTATTTAGATGAAATTCTAGATGAATTACAATAGGGCACTGGAAACCTTGAGAAACTGAAGCAAAGTGGGAAAGCTGGGTTTGAGGAAGAATTTGAAGAAGACTGGTGATATCATACAAATATTTCAGGAAACAATTCAAAGTTTAAGGGGCAGCCATATAATGCTGTCGGGTGGAGTTAAGGACATTAAAATTACAGGTGTGGATGGACTAGAATATATGATGACTTTGTAGATAAGATTAGGAGTTTGTGTTAGATTAGTCTCCCCCAATCTCTTGCCCTCTAGATATATAAGGATTATAGTTCCGAGAATTCCTAGTGATGAGATGGGAAAACTGCTTTATTTCTTGCCTCTGTCCGTTGGAGTTCCCGTTTGTTTTAGAATTCGGCCGCTGGACTATATTCTAAGAATTATTTCATTAACCTGAGTAGAGCATGCTAGTTATTATAGGTTTTATAGAAGAGAGTCGTGTAAATGGACTGAATGCCCATACTCAGAAGAAGAAGCCAGGAAGAGGATTTACTTTCCATTGGCTGAAGAACACAAAAGGATTTCTGATCCATATGCCTTTTTGCTGACGTCTACAGCTAGTTTATTTAGTACTGAATTTTATATAATTAATATTATTTCTTTTGGTAGGATGAACATACACAAAGTTTCATGTAAAAGTTATTCATTATTATTGCAACTGGGCTTGTTGGCACAATCAAATGCTCTGGGACGGGCAAACATTCTGGAGGAGTTTGCTTCTCCTTTCAGTCTGGGCACGGTCTGAGCATATATGATTCACCTTGTTGAAACTAAGCAGGTCTGAGCTGCTCAGAAGCTGAATGAGAAACCACCTGTACATTCCTAACTTGTTGCGTTCTGTGATAAAAGGCACTGCACCTAACAACACAGAAACTTCCTATATGTTTTTTACAATCTCAGAGGATCTCAGTGATTGGAACAAACTGGGGAAGAGCCAATAATCTAAGGTAAGCTTATGGCCTCTATTATTCCAGTAAAGTTGATTGTGCAGACAGTCTCCAATCACCTTTAATGGATATTGTGCAGTTGTTGAGAAAAAAGACAACCTGTTAAAAGCACTAAATGTCTAACAAAGATCAGGGACTGAGATACCCTGGGATTACCCTCTGTGTGTATCCTGGTGTTGACAAGTAAAGACAGCAAACTAGTAAAACAGCTTTTGAATTTTTATTGTATGAAGGAACCTACTGATAAAGGCCATGTATTTCCCTTGTTTTTAGTAGAGTTAAAAAATGAACCTAAGGAACTTCTTATCTTTGAACTTGTGGATTCGTATATCATCAATAAATATCTCTTAGAGTTCAGTTTTATACCTCTTCTCCTCAGATTCAAATGGCATGTTATTCTAGGTTATTTCTGATTATTCTCCAGACTCTAAATGCACTGCAGCCATTGTTAAAGGCTGCTGATTTGCATGGGGAAAGGTTGAAAAGTAGAAGTCTTTTAACTCTTTCCCCCAAACCATTGCTCCCTATTTAAAATGAACTGTTCCTAGTCTCCCTGATACCCACTCCATCTGCTATTTGTTTCTTGGGATGCAAAATATAGGTGCCCAAGTCATGCAGTGTTGGGCAAAATCTAGACTAACAAGTAATGTGAATAAAGATCTTCTGCACTCTTGAATGAAGTAGCTATGTCTAGTTGCATAATTGCTTTTCATTCAAACAAACAAGCAAGCTTTGGAAGATAGTCACTGATTTCCCAGCATAGCATAAAGTTTGGTCCTCATTTAATTATTTGTGTAGAGTTATGGGGAGGGAAGGAGGGAATGAATAGGATAGAAAAAATGAAAATAAGGACAGAAAAAAATAAGGTGGAATTCAGATGGTTCAATTATTACTGAGAAATGTTCTGATATTTTTTAATCTCTAAAGGGGAGGGGTATACCATGGGATCTACGTGACATCTTTTAACATATTTATGTGACTGATCATATGGCTGCAGCTCCTAAGGCAAACACATTGGTCCAATGCTTTAAAAGAATATAAGAAGAAGTTTGAAAGTGGAAACTTGATGGCCCAGGCCTAGGCCCATGTACTGAAGCAGGGTTGTAAAACTGAGGCTCAGTTATCATAGGTCAGCCTAGAATGCCTTGGATTTGGCCCCTGTAGCCCCTACAGAAGCTATCACTATATTCCGATTTTTTATTTAAAAGGAAAAATGTATGTGAAACAATGATATTAACTACATTGAATGAATTTAATTTTAATTTCTTTTCATTGTAAACAAATTAAAGAAAACATATTTTTGTTTGAGGCTGCTTAGAGTTGTAGGTCAACAACATCTGGAGGGCTACAGATTCTCTACCTCTTATGTGCTAAAGGTTTGAATTTTATCAAATGCTAAGACATTCATCAACATGGGATTTTAGTAAATGGCTCCAGTGGACTGAACCATGCAATGTTTCCTGGATGCAAATGATTAATTCTTAACTCATTGAGATTCAGAAATTAATTATACATTAACCATTCATCAACAAATCATAGACAAGTTTTTGGGTTTTTTTGGTCCAGGTAAATGGATGACTAAGGGTCCCGCATAGATACAGAGAAAATATTTATTGTTTTAATAAATATAATTATATTTATTGATCTATTCTGGCATATTTCAAAATATATGTTAAAAAGAATTCTTATTTAGAAATATCACTGAAAAAGCTTTCTCATGGAAGTTTCCAGTAGACCAAAAAGGATGTTTAAATATTTCAGTCCATTCTATAAGGCGACATCACATCAATAAGGTTATAATGATAGGTGCAAGAAACAAAAACTGGGCAATCATCTATTTTAGAGATATTCGTCCTCCTCCTCCTCTTCCTTCTTGAGAACATTTACATGGGATTTTTAATTCCAAAACAGAACAGGTTTTTATTTTTATTTTTTGCAAAAATGAGATATTCATAATCATTTCATTCAAAGCATCCATTTCATCCAGTGCTTGACAGATGTTGCACTAATCATATCTGAGCTAATAATAATAAATCCAACCCCCAAGCAACTCTGTGGTGAAATGTGGTGAAATTCTTTGTCTTCAAGCTTGATGGAGAATTTTGGTGGGCTGTTTGCTCACTGCACTACATCTGATTTCTTGCCCAGGTTTCAAATTTCTACTTCCAGCTGCACAGAAAACACAAGATCAATAGAACCTGAACATTTTTTTTTTAATATGGATGCTATTAACTATAAGGAAGAAAGAAAAGATGAGTAGGAAAAAGCACAATAGATCGGTGGTGTGGGAAAAAAGATACTGGAACATTTCCCCCCAAGTTCTCCCATACAAAACCCCAGCAGATCTTTCCCATGTCTGCTATTTCACTACAAGCTGTTCATTTCAGTCAAATGGTTCCGTCCCCTCTCCTTTTGTATTTATTTACCAGTTATTTTCGATATTGTTCCAAAATTGTGCAGTAATCAGCCTGGTGCTAAATGGCCTGATGGGGATGTAATTAATTATTCTCAGTGCCTTTTTAATGAACGTGTTAAAAAGGAGGGAGTCAAAACCTCCCTCTCCCTCCCCATGTAATCGTATACCTCAGCTGGCTTTATTGGCTCAAAGGGAGGGGAGAAGAAAGAGGCACATTTGCTTCCCTGCTGATAGCATGTTAAGCATGCTCACTTCACAGGCAGTGCAGATGAAAGTGTAATTGCATGGAAGGTGAATTGATTGCAATTAACCTCAGGACTTGGCCCCAGGCTGGGTTCTCTCACCTTCTTCCCAGGAAAGGTGTCATCAGAGGCATAATACGAATGCACATATTGCAGCAGAGAATGTACATTTTGGGTGAAAGTACATAAATCACATGGGGGAAAAACATGCATTTATAACCAAATGCTCAAATTTAGAAATGAAGCACATAAATCAGAAGCTGATGTTGTTGAATTATCTCAGGAAACATAAATTATATAGTGGGATCCAAGGGTCAACAAAAGGTTCACTGAATAATGAAATGAGCTTCCGTAAAAGGAAAGGGCTACATTTCTGTGAAATCCAAAGGTATTGCAACACAACCTTCAGAAAGAAAGGATGAGACTGGAGGTAATTACATGCATTCTCTCAAAATGTATTAAGGATCCAATCAGTGTGTGTGGACTGAGATAAAGAGCTATTCCCCTTACTAACTGAAAAGTCCTTTGCAGGTGAGGAAGAGGATGTGGACAAGACTTGTACATGGCAACCTTCCTCAATCTGAATACTTTCCAGATGTTTGGTCTTCAACTCTGAGTATGGACATGGTTTGAGAAATTTTGCAGAGGGAGTTCAAGTTTCCTCAACTGTCCTGATGAGGAACTGTCCTCATCAGGACAGTTTTGGGGGAAACTGCTATAGGGAAGTACATGCTATTCTCAAAAGTCCTTATGTTTTCCAGCTTCCAGACCCAGATGCTTTACTCTCTGCATCATTGGGACAGCTTATTAGAAAAAGGAATTGCTGGCCTGTTTTCAGGCGTACTCAAGCATCACTAATACTGCACACAAGAGATGGTACAATGGCTTCTAGCTAGGCAGCTGGGATTAGGGATAGGAGATACGTTTGTTAGGTTCACATCACCAAATGCTCACTTTTCAAACCAGCAGGCAAACTGAAATGTAATTCAGTATTCACACTGCTAGAGGTTTGTGATGCAGTTCTCTCAATTAAAAACAAGAACAGATTCAGCAACTAGGCATATGTTAGAAGAAAGAATATTTGTGACAATAATATACAAAAATGTGCTATATCAGGGAAAATATTTGCACTAAATATGGGGATTAGGAAACACTGATACAATAATGTACATTAAAAGAGGTGCAGAAAATTGCTTATACATTTTCAATTGGCTTCTTTAAAAAAAACTAGTGCACTGATGCAGAAATGGGATGAAATGAATTTAAGGCTGGAAAAATTGAAAACTGAGTAAAAATAAAGTGGGTAGATTTATCCTTTTCTTTATCTAGATTTATTAATCCATATCTGTAGTGGATTAGGTAACACGTGTAGTTGATTCATAGGATTTCAGTTGCTCTGAAGGTATGTGTCTGGGAAGCTTGCTATCTGAGTCGCAAACATTTCTATTTCCTAACACAATGATTAATTTCTTTTTAAGAAATGTATTTATTAATCATTTTTTTAAAAGAAGAGTGAAGAAGCAAGCAATTGTACCATTTAATTGGTACAGAAATATAATATCTATAAGTGGACAAAGGAATTACTAAGATTGTACAGTTAGTACTTTGTATATTGTTGATTAGAAATTAACCACAAGAACATTAAATTATATTTAAGTACATTAATTTTTTCTAACAATGTAAGAATTTAAATCTCTGAGGGGGAGAAGGAGGAGCAGCAGCAGCAGCAGCAGCATTAAAGAGAAATATTAGTTATAGTGGTTAATTTCTAATTGTAGTTACTTTTTTCCATCAGAACTTTCTTCGTCTAAAGAGCAACACCTTTGATTTGCCATTTTACTTTCCCATCAAGATTAGGCTGAGAAGTGTGTGTTTTTCTTGTTTTCCTATCACAGCTGAGAAGATGCCTAGAATTCTCTTCAGGTTTTTCTTCCTTTTACAATTTACCATCATCTGTTAACATCTAATTGGGATTCCCAATGTGTATATGAGACTATGTATGAGTCATTCAACACCCACTTCAATGAGCACCAGGTTCCCTGCCCCTTCTCTCTTTTTATATTTAAAACATATGCTTTTAATTTGAAAATAAAAACAAAACCCATCTCCAGTATAATTTTTATTTCCAAGAATTCCTATGGGCAGCAAAGGGATACTACTATATAATATACAAATGATAAGTACATCAGTGCAGTGTTAAGTCTGGAAATGTGTCCACTTACCCAAATAAAATAATTAATCGGTGTAATATGGAGAATTTTGTGGAAGAACAGGAGGTTAGAAGAGGTGACAAATGGCACTCTTATAAATCAATACTTTATTACAGTTGATTCTTCCCAAGCCATTTTGTGAATGGGCAATTTCTCCTCAGCATTCACTTTGTGAGAGGATCCACTATATGGTCTCCACATTCCAAGTGAGCCCAGTTGCTGAAAAAAGTTAAGGACCCCTTTTCTGTGCCGTGGTGGCACCAATGGAGGGCTTTGAATCCTTGAGGTTGTACTCATATAATATCTGGGAGCTGCTGAAGATCTAGGAAGACATACTGATGTAGCGCTATGGTTTGTACAAACTCCTTTCTCATCCCCCATTATTCACTGCAGTTATTTCTTAGGATATGACTCTGTATCTGGAAAAGTTAACTGGAGGTTATAAGATCCTGAAGACAAGTGACAGATAATTCAGGGATTCAAAGTAAGGTTGAATTGGTATTTTAAAATATCAGTGATGAGGAGAGATTAGAGACGAGAGCCAAAATGAAGAAGTCATGAATCTGGGAGGATTTGGTGGAATAGAAATTTAAGGAATAGGAGGAGGAGGCATAGCTAGATAGAATGTGAGAAAGCGTGGAAGCATGTCCATGTCATTTGGTACTGAAAACGGTATTAATGACTGCTACATAATTCTTAAGACTAGATCTCTCCCTCTAGTATTAAAGAATTATAAATCAAAGCCCAAAAGTTGAATCAAGAATTTCAGAAGCATTCCTGGTCATTTCATAAACTTCACTCAATTTCCTTTTCCCTGAGCAGTGAAGTTGGATTGGATTACATTAAGCACAGTGAAAGATGGTGTTGATGCTTGCTGATCTCAATGGTCTATTGTGTGTGGGCAGCACATTGTTGGACCTGCATCTTTTTAAAAATAAAATTATTTATTTATTTTATGCATACCCAATTGACAAAACATCTTTAATCTTAAATATTTTTTAAAAAATTAAAAACAAACTAAAATGCAAACTAAGAAGGAAAAAAAAAATACAGAAGAAACTCTACCCTATATTTTATACTTATCAATAGTGACTGGTTTGCTAACAAATTCACTACTACAATATGAATCATACAAAATATTATTGTAAATAATAAATCTTGTAAATCTTTGGGAACGTTGTGAAAATCTATATACAGCAATAGCCAAACTTTCAACAATCTAAAACTGACCTGAGTTCTCAGTATAATGGGTCAAAGTCAAATGACGTGCACTATAAATTTATTTCTTCCTGGATGCCTGTATGCATGAATTATGTTGATGTTAAAATTCACATTTTAAATGCACATACATGCTTGGTAATATCATGGATTTTGCTTGGTGAATCAGGAAGTCTTTAGTTATAAACAAAGTATACGATCCCTTTCTTTCCTTAATCCAACAAGACATACCAACCTCAGTTTGTATACTGTGCAAATTAGAAGAATGTCTACTCTGCCCTCTGCCTGACCCTGTCACATAAGTTTCTCATCCTTGAGGAGCAGTAGTTAAATGTTAAAGAGTATCCCTAAAACAAAAGGAAAAAGGAAAAAGTCTCCAAAGGGTAATGATGCATGTTCTTTTTCGTTCTGGTGCCTTCAAGTCAGTTGTCCAACGACTGACTGGACAAGTCTCTGCAGCTTTCTTGGTATGATTTCAGAAGTGGTTTGCCCTTGCCTGCTTCCTAGGGCTGAGAGAGAGGGACTGGCCCAAGGTCACCCAGCTGGCTTCGTGCCTAAGGTGGGACTAGAACTCACAGTCCCCCGGTTCCTAGCCCAGTGCCTTAACCATTACACCAAACTGGCTCTTATGTTGCAGTTACACACTGCAAACAAACCCATATCTATAAACTGCATACTTAGGGTATAGCTGTGCTTGCTGTTTAAGCTGCTCCTAGCAACAGTTTGCAAGATATTCAGGCTAGACTGCAAGCTACCATATTTGCCCATTGGACAATTCCCTGGCTGCTGCCTGTTCCAGGAAAGCAGTTGCCAGTCGATTTCCTTCCTATGGGTGCGTCTTTCTGGACATGTATATGTATATGCATATTATATTTATAGATGATAGATGGATGAATGGATGGATGGATTGATGATAGACAGACAGTCAGCTTTCCACTGAGAATACCATGGAAAGCCAAGAAAACAAACAAATGGATCATCAAACAAATCAATCCAGAGTTATGACTTGAGGTACAAATGACCAGGCTCAAATGATCCTACTTCAGACACATTATGCAAAGACCCAGTTCTCTGGAAAAGTCTCTAATGCTAGGAAAGGTGGAAGGAAAGAGAAGAGGATGAGCAGCAGCCAGATGGATGGACTCAGTTACAGTAGCAATGGGTGTACCACTGAAAGACCTGAAAGACCAGGTTAGGGATAGATCGTCACAGAGGAAATCTATCCATGTATCACTAGAAGTAGAAAATGACTTGATGGCCATAATTAATCAATTAGATAGATAGACCACATGCATACACATACACGCACAAAGTCCAATTGTATTTATATATGCAATGTTAAAGCATCCAGATGTACATATATGCAGGCTTTTATCTTAAAATCCTTTCCGCTCTGCATCTTTCTAATGCCTTTTAGAGCTACCCTTAACAATAAGTATTGTAATACAATGGCTATAACTTTTGCCTTGTAAATAGAAGGCTGCTAGTCCAAAACATTTTAATTTTACATTACTATTTCTCTTTTCCTTAGCTTCTTACTTTATCCTGTGCTTTTTTTTTTTTTTAAGTCCCTTGGTTCACTGTTTCATTATTCTTTCAGTCACCTGTGTGACTGAAGGTTTCAACCTCGGCTCAGATCACTTTGACAGTGAATAGGGGATTAATAGAGGGCAATGTCATTTGTTTATGCCCTCCGGTTGCAGTCAAAATATGTTGCCTCATCTTTAGCAAAAAAGAGTGGCTGGTTCTGTCTCCTTTCGAACGTATTGCAGTATCTAGTGTAGCTGGGTTTGCTGCTTATTTTAAAAAACCTAAGAACCACCTAGTGGAGTGTATCTACAGTATATACATAATTATTTTACAAGATGATGTATTGGTTTCATTAGATGAGGTACACATTTTGCCATAATGAATGTGCTCCTGCAAATGATCTATGCATTCTTTCTGGAATGCATGCATTTCACTAAAAAAGGTAGGCATTCATCAATGATGAATAACGTTCCTATAACAGCAGCATGTTATAACATTTGTCTGAGACCAGCATAGCAGTGGAAGTCTTCCCCTTGTACTAGGAAAACTGGCTCCATTTTCCAAAAAAGATTCAAATCTGAATTTGTCATGATAGTTGTAGGTTATTTTATTTATTTTATTTATTTATTTGATTTGTCCCCACCCATCTCCCCTACAAGGTTAAGATTGAGGACTGCATCTCCCAAGAAACACCTGACAATAGAAGGATGGATTAGGTCAATTTAATTGATCAGTGGATATGATTTTTTGATTTGTACTTAATGAAAGGACTGCAGAAGAATCTTCCTTCTACCCGTACACCTGTGCATAGAATATATTTGTGTACAATGCCACCATAAAATTGTATTAAGTTAGAGGTTGTATCTCTTTGGTAACTTATTTCATTTTTCTGTAGCCTTGCTTTCCCAGAGGTTGAGAAAACAGCTCAATGTAAGATGTGACTCATTTAGCCTTGCTGGTTGAACCAGAACCAGATTCTGCCCAATTATCATGTAAGATTAACCTATACATATTTGTCTGGGAGTGTGAAAGAAATCTGAACCTGCAATCTTATGAGGTAGAACCGACCCCCTTTTGATGTATATTTCAAAACTGACTATGCTTCCAACACTCATATGATTTATGACAGTTAATAAACCCTAACCTAAACACATGAGAATCAAGGCCTAGGTTGCATGTTTACAGAAAGACAGACCACTTTACCACAGATGTTCTTTAATCTTCCTAAGTTTCCCCAAATGGGGATTTATGGGGAAGGACAGTATAGCTTCCAAGGAGGGAAATACAAACTGACCTTGAATGAACTGATCAGGTGTCTTCCAGGTGATTCTTTCTGCATTTATTCAACAATTGAGTCATCAAGGAATTAAGTACAGGATGTGGATCACATAGATTTTAGCCTCACTGTGGCTGTGTTCCTTTCTTCAAAAAAGTGGCCTACAAAAAGAGTGGGGAGGGAACAAGGTCCAAAAGGAATTAATCCCACAGACTTTAATGGGACCTGCAACTAAACAGATGTGCTCAGCAGCTTGTATACATGGACTATAAATTGTTTATGTTGTGGAAAGAACAAAACTAAGGGTGATTTTTCATGAATTCTAGTGGTGTGGGAAAAGTAGACTTATCCCAATTTGAGTTTGTAAAATTTTTTTTGGTCTTCATTTTTAACCAGACCAGCTTTAATTACACTTCCCAGGCTAGTATCTAGAATGGAATACCGCACATTTGTTTGTATTTTATGAAGCAGTTCTCTGTTCAAAGATTTTTATAAGAATGCATATATTGGGAAGGTTGCATGCAGAATATCTGTAGGTAAGAGAAATACAAATATAAATTGTTTATGTTGTGGAAAGAACAAAATTAAGAGTGATTTTTCATGCATATTTTAAAATTTCAGAATAATGCTAAAATGGGAAGAAATGAATCTGTGAGTGAATTGTCCATATGAAATTGATAAGCAGGGTATATACTGATTTGTACACCTCTAAGACTTAACAAACGTGCAGACAATACTTCACACAATATTAAAACTAAGCATAAGGGAATTCCAGCCTTAAAATGTGATGATAACGAGTAGCTTAGATGACTTGGAAAGAGGAAAACAAATTCATGACTGGTCCCATTTATGGCTATTCATTATGACACCTAAACAGAATTTCTAGACCTGTACAAATCATCCCTGATCTAAGTCAAATTGGAAATTCAAGATTCAAAGAAGGCCTGATTCAATTCAAATTTGTGATCCAGGATTCAGTGACAACCCAGTTTATTCAAGCTGATTCAAGATTCAATTTGAAAATATATTCAACCACAGGCCAAATGAAGTAAGTTCAACACATTGAAGTTGCTTAATTTTTGAAACAGAAGTATGAAATAGCAGAGATGGTAGAAACCTATGGAGAACTTCAGTCCTTCCAAGTTTCAGTTGGATATGTTCAAGATATTAATTATAATACATTTTAAAAATATTTGCTTTGTAACTCTCTTAGGGCAAAGATGGCAGAGATGAGGAACAAGCAGCACAACAGCCTCCAAACTCTCTAGCAACAACCCATTGAAAAATGGGCTGAAACGTTGAAGAAAGTGTTCCATTCTTATTTTAAAATACAAGTTTTCAAAAGCTGTATTAAATAATCTTTCCATTTGTTTTTCTAGGGTACCATAGGTTTATGTTTTGCTGTCTCTGATCACTGGTTTTCTGGGGTGCCAGCAGGGCTGATGGACAAGTTGACCCTTCTGGAGAGGATCCCCTTATTACTAATCTCAGAAATGTACTGAGCTACGTAGGATATATTGGGAAAACGTAATCTTTTCTAAATGGGATTCAGAAGAAGGGGAACTGATTTGTCCTTTTGAAGTGGTATAGTTTTGTTGTGTTTGATTACTGAGTTTTCTGGAGTGCAAGAAGGGTTGGAATAGGTGGTAGGTGAGAGTTGATTCCTCTGAGAAAATCCCTTTGGTTGCTCCTAGACCCTCATCATTGGCAGGAATTAGTTGTATAAGGATAGTGACATGCTAGCAATACTCTGTGTTAGCTAGGATAACACAACAGAATAACAATAGAAGCAGGATAGTATAATGAGATACAATGCCACAGGGAAAGAAGTTGGCAAAGAGAAAGTGGCATTTATAACTTGGTTATCCCAACCCTATTTTCAAAGCAGTAAAAATTTGGGCCTGTGCCTCTAAGTGTTAATCCAGGATCTAGTTCACTTATTATCAAAAGCCTTGTGCAGAATGTCAATCTGAGATCAGCTTCGAGTCCATATTCCAAAGCTGAATTGAACTCCCACTTTTACTGGCAGGATCAGCATGGAAGGGCAACATTCCATGGGCACAAGAGAGAGCAAAATTAGGGTTTACAGCTGCCCACATTAAAGAAACTGAGAACTTGAAAAATTGCCACCCAAAAAGTCTCTGGTAGGCACACAGTTAAAAAAAGTGACGTATTTCCTTGGTTGATTGCTGATATCAATATCAGAGAACATTTTCAACCTCCTCCCTCCACTGAGCGTTCTCCATATTTGAAACTGAAATTATTTTAAGAATCTCCCAAAAAAAGGGGCTTTAATATTTCTTTCCAATATCATTTAATCTACTTTTCTTTTGCTTAGTGGTGGAGAATATTCTTCTGTAACTCATCCCTCAATTACCCTGCAGCCTTCCTACCCATATCTCCCAGTTTGAAAAGAACCTCATAAGAGGATGTCCTACCCTGGAATATAATAGAAGGGAGGTAAACCAAGGAGGCTGCAGGTCACTCAAGAGACAGTGAAATATACATTCTTCAGCCATTTTAACATTAAAGTGCTGTAACTCCATTATACAGAGTAATTGAAAGCGAATCACCTCTTTCTCATAGATTACTTTAGAAGGTAATTACCTTAGAAGGTAACCTTCTATAGATTACCTTAGAAGGTAATCTATAGAACGTAATAGAAGGGGTCAGAGACCTTAGGATTCACCTCAATTGTTGTTTACAATTCCAACCAACCATTGGCCATGTTGGGTGTGGGTGAGAGGAGCTGAACATTACAGAATAAATGCGGGATCACAGATTTCAAATTTTTGGTGGTGCAGGGCACTTAGCTCTTTTCTTCTTAACTGGGACTATATTGAAGATTGAGAGTTTGGACAGACTAGAATATACTGGCATACAATCAATTATTTGTACCAAAGTCTGAAATCTATATGTAGTCCACATTATCAACATGAGTCCAGGAAAATGAACATACTGTACACACACACACACACATGCATATACATCTACAGATGCATATACAAGCATACATTCTTTTAGATGGGTGGGCATGTTGTCCATATTTAGATTTATCTTTTCTATCCACTGATATGTTCAGAAACTAGAGTACAAATTTAGGGAGATAACAGAATTAAGATTGCCAAATAATATGTTGTTGGAATTCGTCAGTTTGTGAATTAGGGAAATGGCTGCTCTATTTCTGTTTCATACCATAAAATAACTTTCACTTTGGTTTAAATATAAATTTGAGTCTGAAATTGAAGTGCAAACAGTAAATGGTACTGAATTAATTAAGAGCTTATGCAAGAGCTCATAGATACTCTTTCTGTATTGACTGATCAGCTCTCTTATTTTCCCCAGATATTAATTCCAGAAGAAAAACCACATTAGTACAGTAGGATGAAACCCATCACACCGTGCTTCTCACAGCACCAGTGTGCTCTTCAAAAGGCATCTTTCTTTAGAAAAATGAAGCATCAGTTTCACGTACCTTATAGCAGTACTGTATAATCATCATGTTTTTAACCTGCCTCTTTAGCTTAGCTTGATCTGTTGGGAAGAAGCTTTTAAAATGCTGGAAACCACTGATTAAACTTGAGGACTCTATTAAGTGATAGTAACAGCAAGGCAGGAGATTTTGAAAGTTGCACAATGATTTACGGTGCAATTCCACCTACCTGATGTTGCTTGGTGAAGTGGTTAGTTGGAATATCTGCAGAAGCCTTCACTTTGCCTGCTTAGTTATATACTGTACTGGACTTAAAACTATTCGTGGGAGTGTTCCCACCCAGTGGCGTTTCACGTTAGGTCCTGAAACAAATTGTTCCATGGGAAGGGCAGGAATGAGAACAAGCTGTCTTGGGCATCTCTGAATGCAGAGTTGTTTCATTTCCTTAAGGCCCAACCAATCTGGGCCATCAGCTCTGCACACTGGCTGCTGTAGGTCCAATTCTCATGTGTTATTTATATTTCCAGTGGTATTTCTGAGCTCTGCAAAAATACCAGAGGACTTCTTAGAAAATAAAATGGGCCAGGACTGCATTCTGAGAGGCTACAGGGTGGTGAGGGGGGCATCTTTTCAGTTTGCCTTCTGGTATATTTGTTAGAGTGTTCAAGATCTTCTCAAAATTCCAAGTGGGGCCACTAACCAACTGGGGACTCTGATATAGACAATTCTTCTAATATTTTCTATTGGTGGAAGTGGCTAAAGTAGACAATGAGTTGCTGAGCTGAAAAATCCAATGAAATAACATAGCACACACTTTCTGTCCTTGCTAGCGTGAGCCGGTAAATATTGGGATGTAGTAGAAAATCTCCTGTGCATGTGCAAATGCACACACACAAGTATGCACACAAGCACACACACTAGAAAGGGCTGGGCAAAATCAGATTTCACTTCAGTTTCAGACTGTATGTAAATGCAAGCATAGCACCTCTCTGCAACTCTTTAAAGTGACTGCACATTTCTGAGTGTCTATATATGCAAGATACTAATTTTTAATTTTTATTCAGTTATAAAATTGAACTGATATTACTGACCCCTGATATTTTTATTTCTTGCTTTCATGGTTGTAAGATATCTTCAGTAGCTGTTTTTTACTGTGCAAATATTTTTTAACTTTTGCAACTTTACCAGATCATAAATTTATTTTCATGTAACAATAAATTTCAGCTCTTATACTGAAGTTCAAGTGGACATTACAGACATTATAGAAGAACAAACCACTTCTTCTTGATTATTCCATAAGCATGGCTGCATTTTTAGGAAGGATGTCAAAAAAAAAAAAGTTTTTTGGGGGAGACATTTTGTCTCAATTCTGTAGAATTCCAAAGTTCTAGGGAAATGGACAGAAATAATATCAGGGTCCATGTAAGGCCTGAAGATCCTACTGGTGATCATAATATTCTCTTTCATTTATTTTTCCTCTGAAAGTTAGGGCTCTGAATTACTAGATTGTGATTTTGGAGTATCATCAACATGCTAGCCTTTTTTCCCCCCCATGTATTGATTTCAAGGTTTTGTTCAAGTCACTGAGCACACAGAATTAGTTTAAATTTTAGTTTGAATCTTATTTTTCTTTCTTGCAGGCAATTGATGTACACTGTGCATGTACATGGAGATCAAAAAATTGCACACAAAGAAATCATGCAATCAAATCAAGATTCCTTGTATGCTGTGGTTGAATCAATATCCATGTGTGCCAGTGTGTGCCAACGCTATCTGTAAGAAACAAAATGATGCAAAGCAAAAAATATAGCAGCCCAGGGATATATTGATTGTAATTAAATTTAGAAATTTGAATGAGAAATACCAAAAAATAATAACCCTACATAAATTATGTCATCTTTATGAATTCTGATATGAATTAAGCCTGTATCTTGTGGATTAAGTGTGATCCGGAACACAGTTACCACTTGGATTTTTGTTGTTTCTTCTCCAAAAGTTGCAGCACAATTTTATGATGACCATCATCATAAAAATTAATTCAGAGTTTTAATTTAATTTTGAAATAAATATATTTAAAATGTACACTTTGAAAGAAAATACACTACTTTTAACTGTAAACTCATATAAAAACGAGGCAGACTGGAGAGAGACTATTTTACCCCTTTATGAAAAGTGAAACCACAGAGCAATCAGATAAAATGAGAGCATCTGCTCATACTTGCTTAACTCTTCATTATGTGCTGAGAAGGCATCTCTTGTCAATCTTCAGGCATTCTCCTTTCTTCCTACACCTCCATTTTCCTCATTCCATAACCTTCCCTGACATTCTGTTGCTGTGGGAAAGAGAGAGTGAGTTAGCTATGTGTGTGGCCTAATACATGTGAGAGGGGAGGGCAACTTTGGGACCATGCTGAGCGAAAGGCCTTAGCAGTTCCAGTATCCTACCAGATGCCACAGCAAAATGACAGAAGCATATGGCACAATAACAAAGACAACATGATGATGATGATGAAGATAAATACAATACTTTTTTGTATGCTACTCTGCCTTTCAAAGAAGCCCAGCGAGCTCCATAGTTTTAAAAAATCTACAATAAAATAGTAGAACATGGTAAAGCAAACATTTATCTGGATTACCCCTTAAAAACATTTCTCAAAATTAAACTATAGTAACCAACATTATTTTTAAAGACAGTTCAGTCCCAGGGTCCTGGTTATCCTGCATAAGTGCAAGAGAAAGTGCCAGGTCTTAAGTTGGCATCAAAAAGTAGACAGCCTGGGACCCGTTTTCTATTGTTGCTGCTTTCTTAAGAAGAGTGCATCATTATTCACCACGGACAAGAACGTCATTTATTGGGTACATGTTGTGCACGTGGAATGATACCATCACTGCTCTGCTCTGCCCAGCTCTGGGAAGGACATCTGGAGCCACAGGTAAGGTGGATAAATCTACTTCTACCAACTCATTTGTGAGCACCTAATTTGAATCCAGCCCATCCTAGTTTACACTTCTGTAACTTTTCACTTATATTGATTCTGAAGAAGAGAGCTTCTGATCAGAGGACTCTGTCCTTGAGATCTTAAAGCTGCTTTCAGAATAATTTGTTATTGTTTGCAGCACTGCAACTACATTATAAGCTTTAAAAAAGGATATGGGGAAAGAAAATAAGCAAAAGAAAGGACAGGGAAAATAATCTTTCTTGTTTTTTTTCCATTAAAAGGTGGGAAGGATACAAATCAGGCAGAGATTCACCCTAAAGACATTTTAAATGACTACAGGCATTTCTCAGTGACATTTTGTCATCATAGCTGACTGTTAGGGGCTTGATGCATTCTCGGCGGCTGCAGTCATCTATCAGTTATTGGCATCTCTTGCCAGTAAAGCTTAACCTAAATGACAGAGGTTGTGTGAAAACTCCAAAAAGCTAAATCTCTACCCTGGACAAAAAGGGCATATATATTTGAGGAGGGAAAAAAAAATGCATATATTCCAGGGCTCAGAAAGCACCTTTTCAAACCCAAAAGTACATCCAATTCATAATGTTTGCAAATGTGGTATGTCCTTGGCCTTAACTATGTAGATAAATAACGAATTGGACTTCCTAATACCCAATGAAGTTGGTAGCACTTGCCTAAATCAGCCTTTATTGAAGTGTTAGACTTCAAATTCTTACACTATAAGTGTAAGACTTAGAGAAGTGTAAGACTTCAAATTCCAAATTTTCAGCCACTATGGGGATACTGAAGTCCAATATATATGAAACGCACCAGATTTGAACCCTTAAGTAGTTAAGGAGCAATCTGGGACTTGAAGGTCAGCCCTATTCCTCATATATTTACATGTCAACTCAAGTTTTGTTTCAAGTCCCTCATCCTCAAATACAGGACTGGTAGGCATAATATAGAATATGCTTCATTGTGGCCAAACAACACTGGGAATGCACATTCAAAGAAGGTACATTTGATCTGATTTCAGGCCATCACTTTTGAATGGACAGTGAAGGCTGGAAACTTTGAGGTCTGCTTTGATATAAGTTTCTGCTGGAAGGAGATGTTGGATGTTCATTTACTCATTAAAACTGTATTATTCTGTGTGGTTTAAACTTTACAAACTGTCATGATAGTCTCCAGAAAGTAAAGAAAAAGGATAAGCAGCTGAATAATAAATAGAAACATAGTCCACATCTTCAGGACTAGGTAGGATCTGGGGAGCTCAAATTAATAAGTTCCATTTGAATGGAATTTTATTCAGGTGGGATTATGGAAGTGAAAGTAAGCACATTTCCTCACAAACTGACCTGCAATGGTCTTCCCTGCAGTTGGCCTTGAAATGCAGAAACATGTTGACTTCACCAAGAGCCAATCAGTAACTCCTCTGGCTACTCCAATAAGAGAGTGCAAAACCCAGCATTAATTGGTGCCCCTCCCATTGAGCTCTTACATGTCCTAATGAAACAAAAGTCTCTTCTCCCCGCACTCCATGAGAAAGGGAAATACAATTAATTCCTACCTTCCCCTCCCCCATATATGCACCCAATGTTGCTGTAATGGTTTGCACTATCAGTACCTTGCGTGTAAAGGCATCTGAAGGTGTATTAATACCATATTGGCAGTTTTGCAACCAACCCAGTGCAATTTCCAGTATATCTAACAGTGGTTGCATGCTTCCATAGTGGTTTGAATGTTTGAGAGAAAAAATGTCTCTCAAATGCAAACGAGCTCCAGGAGTTCTACTTTAAAATGCAGCTTCAGACCGAGACCACTTCTTGCAAGACTTTCAGTGCACACAACAGCATGGGTGAAATGAGCAGGGTGGAACAGACCAGTTCTTTTTGTTCCTCTTTTCTTTGGCAAGGAACCCACCTGCCTTCAAGGCATCAGGTTGTTGCTTGGGGATTGAGGAACTGCCTTGGAATGACTTGCTTGAGCTAAGGAGGTGGGAAAAGGCAAACATGTTTATCAGTTAGAAAATGGACTGCCCACTAATTCCTGTGTTTGATTTCAGATAAACTAAGGCAGAGTCAGAAAAGAAAGAAAAAACAGCTCTCAAATGAATGAACATCTTCTGATCAGACAGTTCTGGAGCTGATTCTGAGCTGATGCAAAGCCCACACGTGGAAGTGCCACAACTGAGCCGAGGGAAAATCACTGTTTAAGATTTCACTTAATTGTATGTTTATTAACCCACCCACCCCTTCTCAAACTTTCCTATATAAAACATCTGGAAAGGAGAAATTGCCTCTGATCTCCCATGAAAAAAAAAGTGATGATGACACCACAGACTTGTTCATCACACATTACATCACACTCTCGGGCTAAGATCCATCTGCCTCAGCATGAGAAGGCCTAGAGGAATGCGCACTAAACATTATGTGCTGATGTTCTTCTCTGCTAATTTAGTTATATGGCAATAATTAACTCCAATTAAATCAAAATGATCAACCCGAAACATACAGTCAAACTAGGCTATGATACCATATGCAGAAGTATATCAAACCAGCAAGCTCAACGACAGAAGAATGCCCTTGATTAATGAAGAGGGTGGCATAATGTTACCTCAGCAGCACGATACAGTTGCTACCTGGCTGGCTGAGAGAGATGTCTCCTGTAATTAATGCAACTTTCACCCTTTGCTTTTAACATGCCTCCTAATTAAGCTGTTCAGACTCTTAACTTTAGCATCTGACCAGAACAGCTCCAAAATGATTTATTTCATAGTGATACCAGTGGTGTCTCCCTCATCCATTCTGTTACCTGGCATATAAAGTCATGTATCTTACTCAGAGGAGGAAAGAAACATGCTTCTTGCACTTGGAAGAATCACATCTCTTCTTTTTCCTATTAGATAATTACCAAATTTATGAGAACTTGAAGGAGTCTCTTGCTGCTCAACATTTCTCTAGATCTTAAATTTTAGAATAATATCCAATATCAGTTCAAAATGTGAAAAGGCCCAAGGGGATCTGATATTAGGGACTTAATTAGCTCTCTGTGCACCATGCTTGATCATAATTTTTTAGAACATAAATCAGTGAGGTTGTAGCTTTAGAGGGGAAGTCAGATCCAGACCATGACATGGGTTGGGGGCAGACTTTAACCTTCATGTCTGATGTTCACAACAGAAGCTAAGGTCTTACTGGTACTAATAGGATATTTCTACTGGTTACAAATATTGTACCAATGTACTTCCTTGTTGTAAATATAAAGAAAAGTATCATAATGGTGGGTCAACAGATTAAAGCTTGGAGCAATCTATTTCCTCTTTATGTTTTTTTAAAAACCACACCAAGGTTAACAATGTGTTGAGCCAGAATGTTAACTCTGCCAACAGAAATCAACAGAACCCAATTTAGTTGAGTTATACCCAAAATCTGAGTATGATATTCTGAAGATGGGTACCAACTATATGATTCAGATTTAGTGATTCAGAAAATAGCCATAATTGCTTGAAGCCAATTCAGAGGCTTTCCAATCCAAATATTTGTGCCTCTCATCACTGGAAACAACATATATCTTTTTTTTTTTTGGTTAGAATGTATAAAATTTACAGAAATACTGGCTTCCTGTTCAAGGATGAAACCTGAGTCAAATAAAAGCAGACCTTAGGGTGTTCTTTGGATCCAGGCATTGTTTATGGCAGGATGTACAACGTCCATCAGCTCAAAGACTGCACCAGACTTTCCATGGCATGTTAACTGTTATATTGCAAACCATCTGCAAGGCTTAATGGTTCCCATTTTGTTTACTGGACCTCCCTAAAGCAGCCTAGCATACAAATGTTTGCCCACAGTTCTGCTTCTACTCACTCTGAGGAGCATGAAATGTATGCCACGTGGCCTCTGGGCCATACTTTTTTGCACCCTCCATTTAGGACTAAGCTTGTTGTATGAACCCAACCAATTGTGGTTATTCCATGGAGCATTGTTAAACAAATCATAATTTAGCAGGTCGGAACAAGTAATAGGAGTGGGGAGAGGGGGAGATGATGGCTTTTGTGCAAATGATGAAAAAGACATTTGAGCATCTAGCATTTCCCAAACAACCAACAGTTTCCCCAATCATACTCCGTAAAACCACACAGAATCCATAAAACCAAGTCTCTAGAAACAGATCTGGTCGCCTCCTTCCTTGCCAAGATAGCTGTAGGCAAAATGTGCTCAGGAGTTAATGAAGCATCTCCTGTTGCTGCCCTACTTGTAAAGATAAATTTGCTTGGAAAAGGGCATGAACTGGGCAAGAATTTCAGGAGCGATTTGGGCCTTACATTACATCTGTGCAATGAAAGTCATTTTTCATCATTGCCTTCATTCACCGTAGCCTGATATGCCTCCTAAAATAAGGAATGCAATCCTGCCTCTCCCATGCTATAGTAGGAAAAGATTCTCACAGTGTGAAGCATCCCAAAGAGATTTCCCCCAAACAAGCAGGAAACTCCCCCTGAAGGTGCCATATGTCTGCAACCACTATAGAACCTGATGACCCAACCACAACTGAGGCGTCCAGGCAGTCCCCAAAATTGCAGCCTGTTAACAATACAGGCTTTTGGGATGCCAAGCTACGATTGGCTGGTGTCATTCAACAAGTTGCTGTAATTACCCCCCCCCTTTTTTTTTCAAATGGTAGTTAAGAGGCTTCCAGCCGGCTGCCATGGAACCCCACCTACCTGTGTTTTTCCCTAAATGAAAAAGACGTGATTATGATTATAAGGTAGTGTCTGAATCCCGCAAGCAATGGAGGAATGACTTCCTAATTGTCAGCTGGACTGCACTATACCTGCTGAAAATAATTAGAGTGCAGCAGCTTCAGCAAGCTCTAAAAAATAAAATAAAATAACTTCCACAGTACAGATTCTTTATCAGGCACCATCGGCTTCCTGTTCATTTCTGACACCGTCATTCTGCCAGGCTAGGGGACCAGGAGCAAGGCTTGAAGAGAGGGGAAGAGGAAAGGAAGGTATTATCTCTAATGCACACAAATAATGCAGCCCTCAAGGAGCGAGGTGGATGAACTGGACGTGACACGTGAGACAGACAGAAACAATTCACCAAATAAATTCAAAGCCAAACTCTCCTGGGGAAAGAATAACTGAATGAAAAAGTTGGGGTGGGGGTGGGGGTGGAGGAAGAGAAGAAGAACCTTCCTTCTCTTCCTTTTTATCCCCTTTCCTGCAAACAAGGAGGAAAAGATAGCTAGAATCTTTCTTAATTACTTCTTCTTTCAATGACAGAATTGTAATTTATCATTTAGTTGTAATTTGACATATGTTCACACCTTTGCCATTTCCAATTTCCTCCCTCGTTCTAATTGTCTGCTTCACTTGCCTGTCATGCGCTCCTCTTGGGATTAATTCGAGCTGTCTGTCTGCGCCACGCTACTGGCACACTTGGGGCTGCTGAGAGCGTGACAGCGCCGGCGTGCCCACAGTTTATCGAAGGCATTACTCAGCCATCATGCTTCTGCGTCCTCTTCCCTCACTGCCCTTCCCCGGTGCCACATTGTTTATTGTTTATTCCGTTCTCCCTTTTTCACACTGCTGGCTTCTCAATGTTTTATTAAGCTCTAATTATGCTCTTAGCTGTCAGTGGGGAAAAAAAAAGAGAGAAAATGTTGGCGTTAATTACTGGGAAGAGGCTACTAGAAGAAGCAATAAATAGACCAGTAGATGTCTCTCTCTGTCTCTTGCTTCTGGACTTAATTTAAATACACTTCTTTCATCTTTTCCCACAGCTGCTTGTACCCCCTTTTTCCCCTGGCTTTCACACCTGTTTTGTTACTCCCCTGGCTTTCACATTAGCAGCCTTCCACAAACCACCTTTGCTCTCGGTACAGGATGACAGGGTATTCAATTTCTTCCACATGAATGCAGCCTTTTATTAAGGCCACAGCTCTCTATTATATTCTGTTCAATTTCATACTAACGTTGCTGGCTCCAGCCAAGCTGAATGTGGAATACTGGGTTGACAAGAAATGGGAACATTGTTGGGAAAGATATTTGTGCAACTCCTGAGATGGATGGATGATCCGAGCTAAACATTAACTTGCTGGTGGTTATGATGATGTGATAAACAGCATCTGTATTTTGCAGATCGCTCCTGCTAAGCCTTCCCCCGGTCTGCCTTTTTTTTCCTTCCTTACAGAATTTGGCTTTTTTGGCCTGTAAGACAGTTGTTTATTTTCTGGATTTATCATCCAGCTGCACAGATGTAAGTGGCGATGGTTTTCAAGAAGGCTTGCAAATAATGGAATTACCTCTTCTGTCAAGATGACAGTGGCATGGAAATAGAACTAATTCAGCAACTTTTTGTTTCTCCCAGACAAGAGGCACACATATGTACATTTCTTATTTTCACCTTGTAACAACCCTATAACTAGGTTAGATAATGAACTTTTTTTTCAAAGATTATGCAATAAGAAAGATGGTTAAAGATGTTAATATGGAGCTCACTATTCTAAATGGGGAGTCTCTGTTGTGTCATATTATTTCACATCATTATCCTTAAGGTATATACTTTTGTATTCAGCCATTAATATGTTTTGTGAAAGTTCTTCACCATTCTGATAACAAAGTAGAAAAAAAAAAGAAAAAAGGCAATCTGGGGTTGTTTTTATATATAGTATTCCCTAAACATGTGCATTTTATATCTTGTGTACATTTTCCTTAATATATGCATTTTTATGTTAACCTTTTAAAAAAAATATCCATTTATGTATGCATTTTCTCCAGATATACATATTTTTCAATGTGTTATGTGAGCTGAAAATATTTTGAGATGAACATTACAGAACTCTGATGAATGACATGCCTATTTGTGCCATAGCAGATGCTGTTTTGGCAGATTACCCCATTTCATTTGAAAGGAAATCCATGACAGATTTCTTTGACATTCTTAGGGGCCACTTGTACATCATCAAAAAAAAAAAAAAAAAAGGAAATGTAGCACCTAAAAGAAGGAGAAAAGATAACACTGAAAATAAGGATTACAGGTTAACAGAAACACAATTTGTCTCATCATAGTGAGAGAGACTAAGACTAAAATTAACAGGCCTTCAATCTGACCAGATATTTATAAAACTGCACTATTAGTAGCATTCCTAATCCAGTCTTAGAAGATATTTTATACCAGAATTTTGGGAGTAGAAGTCCACACATCTTAAAGTTGACAAGGTTGAAAAACACTGCTTTATATAATGCAACGTAGAGGCATATCTATGGATGTCCAGTACAACATAAAACACACTATGCAAATAAGACAAATTAGGACACAAATATATTATATTTATGTTTTATTTTTAACTCTGGCCTGTGAGTATAATAAACTCTATGCTATGCTATATAATTTTACTTAATTTTACCAAAGTTACAAAAGTAATTTATATCATTTTTCATATTTCACACCAGTTACGCAATGATATCGTGATGCATGTGACATCCCTTGCCCATCTATGCAGGTGCCCTTGGGCATATCTAACCTAGTGCTGTTACTGGTATCAAAGTTCACCACATTTTAATTAAAGCTCTTCTGAAATAGATTCCCATAGAGTAGCCCACTCAAAACTGATAAAGGGAATCATTAGGGCTGAGCACATTTAAAAATGATTCAGAAGTGTTTTGGACCTCAATCAAGCACTTCTCTCTCTGCTACTCATTAAAGCAGCCACATCATTTTTCCAGATTCCATACAAGCTTGAAGAAACATGCCTCTGCTTTGAAGAATCATTAAAACAATTCTTAAAGCAGCAGCAATTTTTTCCAGGCTTATTAATTCCTTTTTGTAAAATTACAATTTAAAGAAAACAAACAGGAAAAAAAATCATCAGAACAAACTGATATGACCTGAACTATATTCCACATGATTATGCAGCAGTAGTAAAGAATAGACTTAATGGATTAGATTCATAATTTCTGAAGAACTCTGTATTGAAATTTGTGGTATCATTAAAGATGAAACAACTCAAAACACCCTGAAAGGCAAAAAACAAAAGATGGTAAAATGCCTGTTTTTTACATGTTGAAAATAGCAGAAGACAGAAGAGAAATAAAAGGCAACAGATAAGAAAAATAAGCCCAACTAACCAATAAAGAAGAAATGGTATAAACACATGGATTAACTGATCAAAAAGATTCCAGAGTAGATGGTATGTATGAAGTACAGCCAGACGTTCTGGAAAGTTAAATGGACTCTAGAAAATATTCTAACACTAAAGCTTCAGGAGTTGATGAAATACCAGCAGGACTGTTTAAATTCTTACAAGATGGTGCAATTAAAGTGCTACTTGCTATTTGTAAATGGCTATGCAATACACAGCATGGGCCACAGGACTGAAAAAAACTCAGATTATATTCCAGTACTAAAACAAGAGCAGTACTAAAGAACGCTCAGAAAACCAAACCATAGCATTTATTTCACAAGCTAGTAAGATAAAATGCAAGACTTTGCAATTCAGATTTCAATTATACATGGAACAAGGAGTGCCAGACGTATAAGCCAAATTCAAAAGAGGCAGGAGTATCTGAGACCATGCTGGTAATGCCTGCTGGATAATGGGATAAGCAAGGAACTTCCAGCAACACTTTTTTTTATGATTACATAAAGGTTTTTGATTCTGTAGAGGACTATAAATTGTAGATAGATCATAAAAAGGCCTTATTTCCTGTTGAACTGTATTACAGCTAGGAAGCAACAGTTAGAACACCACAGCTAAATGGTTCAACATTCAGAAGGGAACGTGCCAGGTTTGTATACTGTCCCCTTATTTAACTTACATGGGAAATGCTGGACTAAAAGAAACAGAAATCAGACTTAAAATTGCTGGGGAAAATATCAACAGCCTCAGAAATACTGATGATTTATCATTCTGATTACTGGAAGCAAGGAAGACTTAAGGAATCTCTTGAAATAATATTATACAAAAACCTGTCTGCTGCTCAATATTAACAAAAGAAACCAAAATGCTAAATTAAGGTCATCAGGCAATGCCAAGCCAATGCATATAGGTGGAGAAGTTGAAGTAATTACAGACTTTATCTTCCTAGCTTCAAAAATGTGCAGCTATCATAACTGTAGCCAGGAAAAGATACACGTTGTAAAGGATATAGTTTTCCCAGTTGTGTGATGGGTGGATCAGAAAGGCTGAATGAAAAAAATAATGCCTTTGAATTGGGGCACTAGAGACGATGGTTGAAAATAACTTGGACTACCAGAAGAACAAATCATTCGATAGCAGATAAAGTAAAAGATCATGGCTGATAGGAAGCATTAATAATTAATCTAAAGCTTAGCTAATTTGGACATATAATATGAAGACAAGAACCATTGGATAAGGCCATGTTGCCTAGGAAAATAAAAGGCAATAAAAGCGGCTGGGGGGGAGAGGGGAGAGAAGACAAGGTGGATAAATACTATCACTGATGGCACAGCTATAACCTTACAAGGACTCAAAAAAGTATTCACTGATAGCCAGTCCTAGTGAAATGAAGTCTGTTGGATCTTAAACAGTTGGAAGCAACTGATTGACTGAACTGGATACCATTGGAAATACATAAGCAGAACCTTTTGAGAGTTGGGACTACTAATAAATAAATTAAGCACCATAAGCATGTGCGCTAACACCTCATATTATTTTTAAAGTCCATTTTGCACTTGTGGGTAGTTCTCTGCTTGTAAGGTCAGCCGAGACCCAAACACGGAACATAGTTATTGTTGCTTTCACCTTTAAACATATTCTAGGCTACAAAAATATAGGTGACAGCAAGTAATTAAAGTTTTCTACATTGTTTTGCTTTCATCTGGATTTTTACAGGTCAGATATGCTAGCTCTGCATCCTTACATCAGTGCATTCATCCATGTCCATACCCTACTTTTGCTTTTTCTAAATTTAAAAATTAAAAAAAAAGTATGGCCTTGACATTCTGAAATTAAACTTACATTAAATAAGTTTTTATTGAATATACTATCAGGACAGGAAAAAAAATGTCTCTTCCACTTTTTCAACTCAGGTTTACTTTGTTCACCCATAAATAGAACAGCAGCCCCTGATGTTTTGTTGAGATTTACTTTTATCTGCCATAGTGAGGTGGCAGGATACAAATGGAAAATTATTTGTAACTTCATTCTGATCTTTATCCTATATTTTTGGGTTATGTAGTCCTATCCTATATTTTTGGGTTATGTAGTCCTCACTAGTAACCAAGTAGTGAACCTCTTCTCTGGAAGTGTTTTTTTAGCTAGAGGCTTTGCAGTGATAAGTCTCGGAAGCAAATATGAGAAGAAGTCTTTTGTTATATCCTATATTTTGTATGAAACTGGTATTTTGTGAAGTTTTACATTTTAAATGTAACTCTCTGTAACTTTCCTTTCTGCTGGTGCTGAGTGCTCTTATCTCCCTCCCTCCTCAGATAGCAATGCTCTAGACAACAAGGCCGAAATGTACCCAAAACAAGGTACAACCGGTGAAGACAAGGACTTGTGGTTTAGCTACCAGCAATTGACCAAATTTGGAGTACGGAAGGCATGGGGAGGGCACTGAGGGGGGGATTGGGGAGAAACGGCTCTTGTAATGATAAAAAGGCTTGCTGAACTCCTTTTCGGGGTTCAGTTCTTTGCAGGGACCTGCGAGTCCAAACTGAACCTTTGCGCAAATAAAGCTTCTCCCTGAATGACCCAGTGAGAGTCTCGTCATCAATAAATGTTGCGTTGCTCCCACCCGTAACATTTCTGGCACCCCAGATGGGACTCTCCCGGCCCTTTGAGCAGGACCAGTGGAACTCCTGAGACTCAGCGACGCCCGGCGGCTCGACGCAACCAGCGCTGGCAGGACCCTTGACTCCTGTGCCTCGGGACCAGCGGACGCCGCAGAGGGTAGGGAGCCTTCCCCTGGATCCAAGGACCCATTCACGGTGACGAGCAGAGGAGTGAGTGGACGGCCGGAGGAACAGAGGAGTGAGTGGGCCGACTAGCGACCAGACCAGGCGAGTATACTCAGTGGGGAATACCCGTCATAACCGGTGAGGCGGAAGAGGAGGAAAAGCGCATCCTCCTGGGGGTGAAGGGCCCAAGAGTGGGTGCCTTCTAGGATTGTGTGGGTGGTTAAACAGTCGCAGTTCCTATTGGTGACCGTTGAGTGTCCGGCACCGTAGGTCGGCTGTAGTGTATAGGCAAGTGGGTTGGGAACATCCCTTCTCCTAAAGGAGTAAGGGATTGGAAATCTGGCACGCTCCGTAGCAGGGATTGGTCTTTAAAAGGAAGAGCCAGCGAGTGCTGGGAGGACTGTCTCGCCATTTCCCTGAGCCGGACCGAGGCCTGACAGGAGAACCCCTTGCCAAAGTCTAACATCAGGTACACGTTAGGAGACCCACACCATGGGGAACACAGGAAGCAAAATTACCCCTCTGTCGTGCATGCTGAAAAACTTTAAAGCTGCCTTCAGTGGCGACTATGGGGATCCCAGGTGCGACCCGGATACCCTGAAGATTTTCTGTAAACAAGAATGGCCAACGTTTGGAGTCAACTGGCCTGAAGAAGGGGCTGAAGACATGGATCATACTTTAAAGGCTCAGCTTGCAAAGCTTTGTTAGGAGACTCAGTTGCCATGGCCCAAAATACTGTCCCTTGCTTTAACACGTATCAGGGCTATTTACTGTCCCCCTTTGAAATGCTTTATGGGAGACTATTTGGATCTCATGAAGTACAAACTGCCTGGACTGGTGAAAAGAACATTTCTCAATACTTGCAGAAGCTGGCGCACGTTCTATCCTCTGTTTCCCTGCAGGTCCGAGATGCCTTGCCAGTCACTCCTGACGTACAACCCATTGCCCAGCCAGACCAGTGGGTTAGAGCTGTTCCCATCCTGCACTGATCTGAAGTGGTCCCAGCCGAAGCCAGTCCTACTGAGCATGCCAACTGCTGTGAAAGTCCTACATCAAAGCTTGGGTGCACAGATCCAGGATCGGGCAGGTGAAGGAACCCCCAGACATTTGGCAAGTTTCCTTGGTCGATGGACTTAAATTAAAATTGCAGCGTTCTCTAGCTTCACCAGCAAATCTTTTTAAGGACTAATTAGGTCCACCGGTAGTGACCTAATTCAGGAACAACCAGAAGATTTGGCATCACCCATACAATAAGAATGGATGTAAATGCTTGTTCTATAGTGGTTTTGATGGTTCGTATGCAAAGGGAAAGAGAGCAAGCAGATGCGGGCAACAGGATATGTGATGAGCAATGGCTGAGTATGTGTATGTGTGTAAGAAGGAGGGAGTGGAGAAAGTAGAAGAGAGATAAAAGGAAAGGAAGAAGGTGTATGTGATAAAAGATATTGAAAAGGTTATTAAGAAAATTGCTGACCGGGTGGTCAAAATTGCCCATGTCTTTGTTCAGACATGGGAGGGTTTCAATATGAAAAATCTCTTTGGGTCCTGGTTTCCCAAACTCCCAGGTCTCCAAGCTATAGTTGCGCTTATAGGAATAATTGCTGCTGGCTGTGTGCTTATTCCTTGCATTTTACCTATTTTTATTCACACTATCACAAGTACCCTCTCCCTCATAGCCAAAAGGGAAGCAACAACTCAAATAATGGCTCTGTGGCATTATGACCCCATTCCCACTCTGATGAGTGAAAGCCCTTCGGCAAAGCCAAAGGACTTTCAAAGGGGGGAATGAGGTGGCAGGATACAAATGGAAAATTATTTGTAACTTCATTCTGATCTTTATCCTATATTTTTGGGTTATGTAGTCCTATCCTATATTTTTGGGTTATGTAGTCCTCACTAGTAACCAAGTAGTGAACCTCTTCTCTGGAAGTGTTTTTTTAGCTAGAGGCTTTGCAGTGATAAGTCTCGGAAGCAAATATGAGAAGAAGTCTTTTGTTATATCCTATATTTTGTATGAAACTGGTATTTTGTGAAGTTTTACATTTTAAATGTAACTCTCTGTAACTTTCCTTTCTGCTGGTGCTGAGTGCTCTTATCTCCCTCCCTCCTCAGATAGCAATGCTCTAGACAACAAGGCCGAAATGTACCCAAAACAAGGTACAACCGGTGAAGACAAGGACTTGTGGTTTAGCTACCAGCAATTGACCAAATTTGGAGTACGGAAGGCATGGGGAGGGCACTGAGGGGGGGATTGGGGAGAAACGGCTCTTGTAATGATAAAAAGGCTTGCTGAACTCCTTTTCGGGGTTCAGTTCTTTGCAGGGACCTGCGAGTCCAAACTGAACCTTTGCGCAAATAAAGCTTCTCCCTGAATGACCCAGTGAGAGTCTCGTCATCAATAAATGTTGCGTTGCTCCCACCCGTAACAATAGGCTGTTGGTTTGTTCTCAAAAATGCAGGTTCTTTAAGAGCCTGGCCTGGTTTCATTGCAAAAGTAACAGAAACAATTATTTCTGATGAATCATTGGAAATGGTAATGATTTTTAGCATTCCTTTTCCTATGTCCATTTATTTTCCTATGTCATATCTCTTTCTATCACTATGCATATTTCAGAGCTTGTGAGCTGGTCTCATAAAATACCAGTCATTATCTGTATTTATAACCCCTTTCTGCACTACTAATCATGGCTACTTTTGAGGGCAAAAGCAATAGAGTACGTAGGTCTAAATATCAGCTTTAACGTAACATGTAGCTTCAGTCTCAAGCTTGGACAAGATTGAAACATAAAACTTACCAACATATGGCTGAGTTTCTCAGTTATAGTTATTACTTTAGTTAATAAACTTTTGACTCAGCTGGAATTTCTAGTGGGAAAGAAGAAACACTGAACTTTTAAAAAAGAATTAAATAATGGCTCTAGGCATAATGTTTGAATTTGGGTGCCTTTACCTCAGTCTTCTCTCTCCTGTAGCTGCTGGGAATCCACTCAGAAGTTTCCATGTGATTTCAAGGATGTTCTGGTACAGTAGTTTCTATTTTAAATAATACTCCTTGGAGCACATTAATTGCCACTATGGACAGAGTAATGTATTCCCCTTTCTCTTTAAATTCCTTAAATGAATCATTAAGGCCCAGACTTTAAATTCTCTTCAATTATAGGAGCTTTGGGAACATTTTCAGTTAGAGGCCTACAGCGTATTAGAACCACATTACTTAAAAGTGTTTAATGTTCTTTGGGAAAGAAGAATCTAAATCTATTGATTAGACACAAGAGTTGAACACAAGTATCTTATACAAGATTATGTTTGAGAGGTTGCTTTCTCTTCTACTTATGCATGTTATTCTTACATCAGCTTTAGCTTCTCAAAAAGTATGCCTTTCATTGAAGCAATTTCATCTTAAAAATGATTGTGGGAGGAAAAACTTGGAGGCGTTATGCCTTATATAGACAACCATCCTCTCTAGGAAAAGGCAGCAGGTCAGGACTCCAGATTTCTGGGTGCCATCATGCGATTGGCTAGGTTTTTGCAGCCAAGATCTGCCTATGTTACTAGGACAGTCTTCATGGTATATTTATTTATACAATTTATATGCTATCCTCTACCAAGGCTGAAAGCGGTTTTACAGCTTTTTAAAAACAAAGACCCACAGAGCAAATTTGCATCTGTTTTCATTCTCACCTTTTCCTAACATATGGAGTTTTCAAAGAGGACATACAGGTGTGTGTGGAGGAGGAAAATACTAAACAGGGAAGAAATTAAAACAATTGATATGACAGGGAGAGTATGAAAGAAAGGTGCCATAACAGTAAAGCATAGGAGAAGGAGGGGAAGAAAGAGATAGATTAAATAGGTTGCTTTGGATTAGACATATCTGAGCAGAAAAAATCCATATGGCCACTAGATGGCAGTAGGAGTTACTTTTTTTCTGTATCCCTTGGGTGCCATCTAGTGGTTTCTCATATTTTTGTAGCCCAGATCAGTTGCTCATGATGCTTTAAACATATACATTAAACAATTTGTTAAATGCATAAAAGTTTTAAAAAACAAAAGCAATATTGTTGGTACATCTCTTGCTTTGACTTTTCAAAAGCAATATTGGCACTGTAGTTTTAAACATAAACTCATTAGGTCTCATATGAATTCTTTCTCCTTTCAATCTTGTCAGTCCTTGTCAGCTTTTCCAGATAAAAATCCAGGTTCAAAACAGTTTTCATCAAAGCTTTCTCATGAAATTAAAATGAAATTTCATGTTGCTGGAATTCTGTGTTGATTTCTGAGTATTTTCAGACAAAATTAAGTGGATTCAAAAGAGGACAAAAAAAGATAGTCAAGTATATGGAAAATAAATACTATGAAAAAGGTCGAGGAAACTGCATGTTTCAGCTAGAAAATAGAAGTTAAATTTGAAACATTATCATTTTCAAATACCTGAAACTGTGTAACAGAAAACAACAACTGCTCCCAAAAGGCTGGACAAAATGTATGATAAAAGATTATCAATTTTGACTGAACCTTAAAAGAAGAACCTTCATAATAAAAGTAATTGGATTATGAAACTGTCCAACTTATGCCAAGGATCTGGAGGGCTCTCCCACTGAAGACTGATACTCTAGTTCTAGATTTCCTTCACTGAAGATGGGGCTTGTCTGGGGGCAAGAACAGCCCTACCATGAGGCACTTGTCTCAAGCAACAGATACTTGGTTGAGGGCAGCAATGGGAAACTCTTGATGGAATACCACGAGTTTTCTGTCTGTCTTGGGTCTCTTAAAATAGGTTGATGCCTGGAGTGTGATGGAAGACACACTACCCTGAGAGTAAGATTCAGCTCTTAGTCCAATAGTTCCACAGATCGTTATGGAGGGAGTGTCATCTTCTTCTTTGCCTTAGGCAGAAATGTATCTTGGCCTGACCTTGGCTCATTCTTTTCAGCTGAGATTTAGTATGACCCAGGTCAGGTTATGAATACAAAAGACACCAAGTCCTTGTTTATACTAAATGCACAGAACAAAAGCAGGTAGAATTCAGATGGAGTACATAAATCCTTGCTCTAGATGGTTATGGGATGCTGAACCTGGAGAAATCTGGGAAGTCATTATCATGATCAGAACATATTTTAGTGGATGAATGAAGGAGAAAATAACTAATAAAACTGCTTGGGCTAACAAAATGGCTTCAGAGATGCTTCAATGCTTAGCCAAATGCTTAAAAATATACAAATAGCTTACTAAGGGACTGAAACTGCAAACTCAGAGGCTACTTACTGGAAAAGAGGAAGTTGACCCCTGACAGTTACTCAAGGCTTGCTGACTAAACAAACCAAAGGCTAAAAATACAAGGTTGCTATGAGTGTGGGTTTGGGTGGGCTGCATTGCCAAGGGGTGCTATTGTCCTTTTCATGTAAACAAGATCACTATATAAGCTTTTGCCTTGCCCCTTTCAGGTGGCAGAACCTTGTCTTCTGTCCCTGAGCAGTTCAATAAACTTGGCTGAAGCAGATTGTGTGGTCTCCACTTGTCAACTGGGTTGGGAGTTTTCCCCTTCAATGGGCAGGTCAGGTTTCACAGATGGTTAATTTTTCACATTACTGACAGAATAGATTCTACCAAAAGGATGGTGAGTTGATACCTACTGGGCATTCATCCCTTGGACTCTTCCAGCCTTCTTGTCTTGCCTGATCTTTTTTTTTTTCCATCCAAAACAATGGCATTTACTCAGGGAATGACATGCACTTTCTGATTCTACATTTGAATTGATCACCTTTATAATGAGATGTGTAGTGAAGAATAGAGGGTAGGCCTTTGAGATTTAGATTATGGTGGGGGAAACATCTTTCAATGTCAGTCCACAAACATAAAGGCATTGGTTGCCCTGCACACACTTATTCATGTATAAATTGCTATCTTCACTTGCTGCTGCTACTTCTAGGTAGTTTATGCAAGTCTTACTCCTTCACACAGGCCATCAAAATTAATGTCTCTGCAGATTACTTCCATCAGAGCTGTGTATTATATGATCCTACAGCAAGAAAAACTGGTACATACACACATTTCCTCCACAGTACATCTCCCCTTTTCTTAGCCTTACCACCTAGGAATCATCCCTAATTTTGCAGTCCTGATATGGTATGTCTACGATGCTTGAATTCATACCCAGCTCACAGTCTTCTCAGTTAGCTATACCAAACGTCCTAAATGAGCACAAATGCTTTCTGAGCTGTTTCTCTTGTCAAAATGAAAATTGATTGTGTCTAGATTTTGAAAGACAGTCTGAAGCATGGACATTTTTGGAAGTGTGCTAATCAAATATGTTGGAAGGGGGAAGCAGCCTGTGTTGATGACTTGGTTGGAAAGTCTATTTTGTACCTAAAGAATAATTTTTGCTATTGATCAATCTTTTTTGTTATCATATATGTAGCATATTAGCTACATTATTTCAGTCTTCTTAAGAGCTGTTCAAAATTAAACATCTGCCATAATATATAATTGTGCTTCTATCAATAGCTCACATGTTACATGAACACAGGATGCCCATGGTGAAAGGGGCAATGGAGCCACACATTTAACCTAGCTTCCAAAATCATGCTTCTATCCCATCTTTGCCAGTGTTATCACTATTTACATTCAGCATAATTAATTCAGTGGAAAACCCCCAGCACTTGCAAAGGATCTTCTTAATAAAGATCATTTAAATTATTAATTATGCAAGGCTCTGAAAATCTATTTTATTTATCAAATGTATGCCATTTCTTTATGCATATAAAATCTCATACCATATGCCACTTGTTATGGTAGAAATGGCTTGACTTTGGGGGCAAGGGGTAATATGTAGCTCAGCTACCTTTATGATGTGGCTTACCCTATTCATGAAGTACATACATGCATAGGGTTATTTGTTGAAAGTAAGCTCCCCAACTCTGGGTTGATTTGGGAATATCTGATTATAGTCAAATATTGGGATACTCCTGTAACCCTTTTACACTGCTTTCAGTATGTCCAATTATATCCATATGATGACTCCTTCTCAAAGAACCACCAGTACTGACATCAAGAGAGAAGCCAGCACCGTATGTGGCTAAACCCAGTTCTTAAGTCTGATAGCTTAGGTACTTGAAGGGAGATCCTAAGCCAAAGTCTGCTAAAAGTTCTTCTGCAGCAGTGTTTCAAACAACTCAGTCCCTTTCACAGCCTTAGGCAATGTACCATATGAGAATTGGCAGGGATGACAATGTATGCAGCTTTATGTCCAACAGCTGTGTTTTCATTCATCAGCAAAGGATGGAACTCCGGTGGGATTTAAGGGCAAGCTGTCAGCTATCCAGGGTCCTGAAATACTGGTTCTAGACTGCCCTTCAGAATTTTTAAACATGCACAATCTGTCCCCGAGCAACCTAAGGCTCTCAAAGCCTTCTGTATGGCCCCCAGATCCCCTCCAAAAGTTACCATCAATTTTCAGTATGATACAATGAGAAATATTTAATATATCTACCTATTGAATAACTACATGAACTGTATTTAATTAATGCAATTTAAATTAAAATCAAACTGAGTTTTTCTCATGGCCCCACCTCCTTGGTGTAGTGAGTCCTCCAGAATACCAATGAGCCAAATGCTTCTCTTGGGATGAAAAGAGCATGCACCCTGTCTTACATTGTATTCTTTTTGCTTAAGTGCTCTCTGCAAGATCTACTTGTTTGCCTTCTGTGATCTTCTTTGCAGATTGGACTCTATAGTTGATTAATACATTTTGTATCAGGTCAGAACTGTTTATCAGACAGATATGCTTCTTCTGCAGGGCACTATTTATTTATCTGATCCCGCACCTCCCCCCCCCCCCCCCCCCCGAATCTTTAGTCAAGATAAGGCTCCCAGAGCATTTATAAAGGTCAGTAATATGTTAGACCCTCCTTCCTAATTCATAATATCAAAGTCATGACATAAAAGGAAAAGGGAGTGGGAGGATTAGAATAAGTGTGCATGAAATTTTCCTCTTTGTACTTAAAAAAATATTCACCAATTTGAGAAAAGGAGAAATTTTCTTTGACAACTAGAAATGTACACATAGTAGTATATCATAAAGTGGAATTGCTATTTCCTACTACAGTACTTGCACATCTTGCTATTGTGTTATTCTAAGGCATTTTTCCTTGTACACTGACTTAATATTTTTTAATTTGGAACTTGAGTCAAATGCTTTTATTTTTCCAAGCATTGATAAATAATTAGTGTTTCCCTTTGATTTTCCATAATAATTTAAGCTATTTTGTGTAGATTTTGCTTTTATAGTATTTGTCTGCATTTTATTTTTCATAATTATGTCCCACATAATCCTAATGGAGCCAACGATGGGCAATGTATTTGTACATACACACATGTGCGCGCACACACATACAAGAGATACAAACACATATTTTCATTCATGCATATAAAAATGTAAATGCTATTTGGTCTTTCTGAGTAGGTGCTTTCTGGACAACAAAGCCATTCAGAACGGACAGTGGAGAGAATAAATAAATTGGAAAAAAAAATCTGTCCCAGTGAACAGGAAGAGAAAGAGCAAACAATCGTAGCACAGACTTGTTTGGCTTCTGATAAATGCAGCAGGGTTGTAACTGGAACCAAGTAAGGCACAGCTCCCAAAAATGACTTAGGCTAAGGCATAGAATTGGATTGACTGTCTGTTCCCCCCCCCCCGCCCCTCCCCATGAACTGCATCGTGGTGCCCCCATCCAAGTCAGGACTTGTCAGTCACATCCTCCCTCACAGATAGAGGCTTATGAAAGCCAAAGATGGGAGGGAGTGAAAAATCATTCAAGTGATCTGTAAACCATTTTTAATTCCAGACAGGAACATCCAGACAGCAACTGCAGAGAGGATCCTCAAATGTATATCATTTGCTTTCTGTTTTGTCTAGTAAGAACAGGTAAGATTCTGCACTATAAAATTTTTGTTCCAGCCTTTTTCGTTCTCATAAATGTGAGTAATGTTCTAGGAGAGTCCTGGCTGAGGGGACACATATGCTATTTCCCCCATGTGTTGTTTTATGGCTTCATTTAATCACTTAGCCTAATTGCACTGTTTGCCAGAGAGCTCAAAGAGCAATAGGAATAAGCAGGGCTTGCTGCAAGACATAATTTATTGCAGACAAACCTTACACATATCAATGTAAAAATACACGAATCAGAAATACTATCTAGGATAGTTGAAAACTGTTTTAAAAAGTGGTTACAATTCAGAGCCTTTCCTATTATGCCAGGCAATCACTTTGTGGTCTTATTCAGACATAATGGTATGAACAAGCTTTAATTCTGGGTTTCCCCTTTCCTCCTTTATACATACAGGAAAATTGAAAACATTTGCTTCCCCTTTAGAATGAATTGAAAGCCTATGGTTTATTCTGATCATTGCTAACTAAAAGTCAAGAAATACCTATTAGTTTTGCATCTGTCAGTCATGGTCCATACTTATCCATACTTTTATCCATCCATACTTTTATTAAGCAGTTTAAACATGAAATTACATGAAACAGTTTGCATTCATTCTTATATACAGCTTTCCTTAAACACATTTTATCTCCCTAATATACACAAAAGGGAAAAAAATCACTGTAAAAGTTATAGAAATTAAAAGCCTTAAGGACAACTTTGTTTCTATCCATATATTAGTCTTGGACGTGTAGATTAGCTCACCTTGCTAAAAATGTATGTCAGAAAATTATCCAACATCTCTGAAAAGAAATCAGAACCACATTATGGTTTGACATGCTGGCTTATCATCTAAAAACAAATCACATTTCCCTGACTCAGAACATAAGAAAAAAAAGTTTTTAGATAAGCAGAGGAAATGGAAGTTTCTTGGACTCATAAGAGGGAAGGCATGTGAATATTATACAAGCAAAACACTTGCAAAGGCTTGTTCTTGAAATATTAAACCATGGTTTCATGTTACATATGAAATGAGCCTGAGGGCTTGCCCAGCTGCATCCAGAAAAAAAGAGTCCATTTTTACAGCATGATAGGGCTGCCAGTGTTTAAGCTCAAATATCCCATTGCTACAGTGATCACATATAACTCTATTTGATGTAGCACCTTTACAAGAAGACAAACTGTGATAAAGAAAAAACGTACAATGCAGATGTTATTTACTGACCTTGCTTTCCCATAGTGGCTTGTAGCAAGATAGATGGGGGTAACAACCATTCCAAGAGTTACCTGTGTTTTACAGATTGCCTGATCCCATAAAAGATGAACCTGTATTTGCACAAGCGGAATAGGATGTTTCTTCTATAGGCCCTGTCCAGCCATCACAAATTTTACAAGAAAATAACCAGGGACTAGCCTTGCTTAACACCACACACAGAGTGATCCTTCCTCAACAATAGATCATTCAAACCCCAGTATAGGATTCCGGATTATTTGAAATAAATTGTTTTCTCCAATGTACCTAATGGGATAACTGAAAATGAAGACAACAGTTCTAGTGAGAACTTCTTGAAACTTTATTCTGTCAAAACCTAGGACATGGGACAGGAAATATTTAAGGACTGCAATATTTATGGAAATATATTATTGTGATTTTATTTCTCTTTTAGAAATCCTACATGTAAGGAAAGCTACTGGAGGTTTTTCTATTTTTACTGTACTTTATATTGTTTTATTGTATTTTAATATTTATTGCTGTTTTATTGTGAACCACCCAGAGTCACTTTTTGTGAAATGGGCGGTATCTAAATTTGAAATATAAATAAATAAATAAATAAATAAAGCACATGACCACATCTAAATGCACTTGTCCCTTTAGCACCATCCCCAACATACATACCCACTCTTTCTTTCTCTCTCTCACTATGTGCTTTCTTAAACACTCACCATACGTCATTCCTGGAATTTTAGTGTCCATGTATCCAAATGACATTGTAACCATCCTCTATTTTCCTATCACTTCTGTTGTGTGGTTTTGTTTTGTTTTTCCTTTTCAAGGAAACAATAGAGAGAAAACAGAATAAATGCTCAATGTCTTTTCATTGGTATTGCTAAAAGCACCTGGCAGTGAGCAAAACGTTGACTTTGCTGCTAGAGATCAATGCAAGTTTTTGCAAAAGAGCAATTTTGCCAGACATCTGGATGATGTAAAGGCAAAAAGAGAAAAGATAGGGCATTGAAAAGGTAATTTTTTCTCCTGCAAATTTTCTTTTTAATTAAGAACAATGCAAGGTAATTACCAAAGGATCTAATACCATTATATTAGAAATATTTTTCAGTAAAATCTTTCCATACATTTCCAATTAAATATTCCTTGGTTCTAGAAAGAATTGCTGGCTTCCAGCTATTACTCTGTTTTAGGAAGGGGTATAGTGATGAAAAATTATAGCTTGAAAGATTTCTTTAAAAAATCCTAATATAAAGCCATAGTCTATTCTTTCCCACTTTATGTGGGAGTATAGACATCAAAATAATTTATATAACTTATGTAAATCTATAAAGAATCATTACTGGAAAATGTTGTTTTTATTATTCTAGTTGAACATTTTATGAATCACTACTTTTAGATTTACACACTGCCCTTTTTAAAGATAGAAATGATATTGAAAATTATACAAACAGATTGTTCTGCTTTGTCATTTTAAAGGCTAGCTTACAAAGTCATTTCCTTAATAATAATTTCTCATAGCCTTCAGAAGGAAATAATCCCCCCCCCCCACACACACACACACACACTCCAGCTTGGCCTATCATACCACATGTGCAACTGTGCTGCTATGTCCATTCAGGCAGTTACTCATCTGCCATAATCAAACATGTGCACTCCATGATATGTTAAATAAACCATAGACAGGTTGCGGCCTGCTTTACAGTGGGACCAGGTTGAGGGCTCATGCAGGGGCATTCAAGAAATGCAGGGCTTCAGTGTTAATGTTATGACCACCAGCTTGATTTTTTAAATTCAGTCCTCCTCCCCAGACACCCCTGAGCTCATGTAAAAACATATGTGATGCCAGCCTACAAGGTCAGACCAAAGTTGGATGCACATAAAAGTTATTTGAGAAACTTTGAGGTTTAGACCATGAATACTCATCTTCTGTTGGCTTGAGGGATACATCAGCTTTGTGTTGGACACTGAGGGCCCATTCCAATATTGGGGAGGATGAAGACCTGTTTTGGGAAGGGAGAGAAAGGAAAGTTCAAGAGTGTTAAGGGGCAACATGGGTGTCTCTTAAAATTTCACTTCATTTACAGTAGAGTCAAAATGTATTTGGATACATATTTTACCTTGATCAGTTTGTTGTACAGAAAAGGCTATAATTTAACTACCAGCACTTCCTGAATCAGGAATCTTTGGTTACTTAAACTTCTTAATGGCTTCTTCCAGCTTCTGCTTATTTGTTCCAAATGTGTGACTTTGCTGTTGATGGGTTTACCCTTAGTTGCCATTCTTTGCCTTTTGTTTGCTATGTTTTTAGGTGTTTTCTGTTTTGTTTTGCTATTATATGTATGCTTTTAGTGTGTGAGCTGACTGGAGTCACCACATGAGATGGATGACTGTATAAATCTAAATAAATAATCTGCACACTTACAAAAAAAACATGTATGTTTTTGGGTCCCATAAACCCTGGTAGGCCTCTGGGATCACAAAAGGGATGCTGGCATTTATTACCTTCCCAGTTTAGAATTAAAACAAAACAAAACAAACCAGAAAAGTCACTAAACAATGAATACCATTTTTTTATGTCTTTTTTGAACTGGAGTTGCTGAGTCACTTTATTTTCTGAAAAATGCAGAGTGTTATGGAAGGAAAGGAAAAAGAATGCATTTTGCAACAAGGTAATAAAACACACATTTGGGCAAAACAATACATAGAGTTTTTAGCACAAAATCCGAAGTATTTATGTAGGGACCTATAATGAGAGCCTATAATGGTATGTGGGAATGACCTTGGGAGACAGGAGGAAGAGCCGCAGCCTAGACAACTGTCATGCAAAAGGTATCTCTGCTCACAGAAGGAAAAGGGGCATGGGAAGCATTTCAGAAGGGACCTCCCTAGTTTTCTGGAAAGTAAAAATAAAGAAGGGGAAAAGTGCTTTGAGACTTGTAAGATTCTGTTACTGTAACCTTACAATAAAGGTAGTGTTAGTACTCATGGCTGGTGCTTCTTGTCTAGACTACTTCAAAGGGCTAACAGAGCCAAGGTAATGTAATGACTAAGATGTTGGACTAGAAGCAGGGAGATCCAGGTTCTAATTCAACTCAGCCATAGATGGTCACTAGGTAATCTGGGACCAGTCATTCTCTCTCAGCCCAACCATCATGTATAAAAATAAGAGACAGTATTATATATACCAGCTTGAGCTCATGAAAGAAAGGCAAGATATAACTAAAATAAATAAGTTTTCTTTGCCCAGTATATAAGGGATGAATACATTTTTCTCCTGTTCCCTTTGTTATTTTTGCATATAATAATGGGGGGGGGGGGGTTGTATAAAATCCCAAAGAAGTAAGTAACTTGAAAGGGATCTATAACTTATATTTTTGGTAAGTTTAAAATAGTTTCCCTGTCTTTTGAATGTTCTAGTCACACTGTTTATTTGATCTTGGTTAAGATCTGACAAGGGAGCCAGAAGAAGGATAAAATATTCCTGCTTTGGAGGAGTAGATTCAATCTTTGGGCCACAATCTAGCTACCTTAGCCCTTGAACCTTCTCCTTCTCTTTCATGCACATTCTACTTTTTGTTCTTTAGAAAATATGATGAACATTCAAAAACACTGCAGCCTCATCTGCAGTGATGGATTACAGTATGTGGCATCAAGTTGTTGCTGACTCTTAGAGATCACATAGATAGATTTTATCCATCTGCAGTAGAACATGGTAATCTGACCTTTTCATTCCATTCATGCATCTAAATGAGGCTTGCAGATGGCATCTACAAAAAAGTCAAGATGGCACAATTGAAGCCCTGCCCCTTTTGATGTGTGTTGCACATGTGATGCATGTAAAAGGTGGTGGGGCTTTGATCGTACGATTGTGGCCACCAGCTCGACTTTTTGACTCCCCCTTTCTCCACTAATAGTGGCACTGTTTAGAATATTAAATGAATGACAGAGGAACAGCAAGTGTAATTTTAATTTCTCTCCAAATAGTTACAGTTTGTCTAACTTGGCCATCTTATGGCTATCAGCCTTCTGATACTCAACTCTGAATCCAATCTGCTCATGGTAACTGCGCTGAAATCCCACAGTTCCTAGTTCCTGCTCATGAGGGAAAAGATAGGCCACATCATGTGGTGCAGTGGTGCCCTTCAAACTGTTCTCATGAATATAGGGGTAGGACCTGCAAGAAGACTGCCAGGGCATCCAGGCTGCTCTCCTAATAGCTTCATTTCCAGCATGAGAAGCTTAAGAAAAATAAATGAAATAATTTAGTAATTGGAGGAAGTGAAATTTAATTTAATTTATTGGATTTGTAAGGCTATCCAATTCAAAATGACTCTGGACAGTGTACAATATTAAAACAGATAAAAACAACAATTAACAAAAAAGATGATAAGTGAAGAGTCAAACTTGCCCCACATTGGCAAAGGGCATTCATAAGAGCTCCACCATCCACATGAATTCAAAGCCTGGGAGAAGAGCCAGCTTTTGAGGACTTTTTAAAATACCATCAGGCTGGGGTGGCATGCTGTTCCAGAAGACAGGAGCAGGCATGCTTCCTGGGTCCCATCAGGTGACATTGTTTTATCAACAGAAAGTAGAGCATGGCAAGTCTGTCAGACCAACCATGGCCCATGGTATTGAAGGCTGCTGAGAAATCAAGAAGAACCAGGACAGATGAGGTACCCTGTCCTGGCTCCACCTAACATTAGTAAAAAGCATGACTGATGCTCACTGCTATGTCCTGGCCTGAAACCTGGCTGAAAAGGATCTAGATAATCTGTTTCCATCAGGACCTTCTGAAGCTGTAACCCTTCAGAGTACTACTCTCAACAATCTTCCGTAAGAAGGGAAGATTGGAGACTGCATGAAAATTGTCTAGAACTGTTAGGTTCAGCAATAGATTTTTGAGGAGGGAAAACCTTAATAAGCCAGGATGGACATGGATCTAATAGATAAATAGTCAAGTTAACAGTCCTGAGGATCCTGCCCACTTCTTCAGGAATCATATGTGCAACCTTTTTGAGGATCCTCAGGAATTAACAATGGCAACACTCAGCTAGTGTTGAGGGGAAAATGCCCACTTAAATAAGGAATTAAAGTGTTTGGAGATTCAGTGGCAAATTCCTCACACCAATCATGTTTACAAAGATCAATATATTATTTGTCCCCCACACCAGTTTACTATGCCAGACTGTTCTTCGGTCACCTTGAAAGGATCCACCCAATCAGATTCCAACTTTGAGCAAATCCAAGCTATTTTATCCACCAGATGCCTTGAATATTCTTTACCACAGCCCTGCAGATGGCCTTTGACACATTTCTTCTCAGAAGGAGCAAGTCACCATAAAGAGGCTGCTGGGTGGTTATCTGTGGATGAAATGAGAGTGGAAAAATAATTACGTCTGTTCTTATAGTCACAATGTAAACCCTATTGTGGGTTCTTACTGGTGCTTGGTCAGTTTCACTCTTTGTCTTCCTCCAACAGCACTCTAGGCATCTCTTCTGGCATTTCATTTCCTGGAGTTCCTCAAGAACACCCTGGGATGGAAGCACAGTGAGAGATTGCATAAGAACAATCAGATTTAAGGCCCATCTCACCCACCCATTTCAGACAGTGACTAAGGACTCAACCAAACTGCCCACTAGATACTCAGGAAAAACCCCAAGTTTGTGCTGAAACCTTCCAGGTGAATCTACATTTATTAGTGACTGGAAACCCCTGATGGACTTTTTGCTGAAAAAAGAAAAAAAAAATGAACTTGTGATTTATGGGTTTGATGATTAGAAAGGGCAGACTATTGAAAGAAGGAAATTATGTCATAACCTTAGAGAGAGAGGGTAAAATATAAATGTACTTGTAACTGCTGTTAAGAAGACCAGAAGCTGCTTCTTTGTAACCTTGCCTTTCTTTGTATTTTTTTACTTACTTATTACTTTTCTTTTCTTTACTTTCCTTACTTTTCTCTTTCAAAACTTGTATTGGTTCAAATATATGAAATCTTCCAGGTCCATCAGTCACCTGGGGTGGACTGACCTAATAGTTCTCAGCACCAGTAAGCCAAACTGGGAGAGGAAGCTAATTTTAAAAAAGAGAACATTGTTTTCTTATAACAAGGATGCATAATTTCCTTGCAGCTAAGGACCATGTTTGAAGAATTATTATCATCTCTGAGAACTTCAGTGAATATGGCTTGTGGCATCATAATACCACTGGAATAGGCAGGGCCACTATTTTCAGCAGACCTTGCTAAGGTAGTTAAAAATATGAAATGGACTCCTGGCCCCTTAACTGCCTGAGACAAATAAGGCTAACATTTTAGCAACTCAGCTTTAGGGTGCTCTTCAGGCTCTGCAAAAAGCGTGCTTAAGAATCATGTGCAGGTCACAGATTTGTATACCGATGATTTGTGAAGTGGTGCTAGGTCAATCGCTTTATTTCCTCTTCCAAAAGGGGCCCCAGGGCTGTGCAGCAGGGAAAGGAAGAAGCAGTAGTGATACGTGGTTCACCAAAAGACATATTGCCCCTGACCTCCTCAGTTCTAGCTCTTGTGAGTGATGGGGGGTGGGGGGGCTAATCATATTATCTTGTCCCACTGCAGCAATGGCTAGGCTCCCATTCTGTAGTGTATTAGGTTATATTATTAAGCATGCCCATAATCTTGGATTGCTGCTCAATTCCTTGGGCTACCTGTATGTGCCGTAATTCTTGCAGACTCACCGAAATTAGTTCCAGAAGGTTCAGTAAACCAAGCACCAGAAAAACATACTCCTGACTCAAATGCTTTTGGTTTGATCAATCGAATGCATACCATAGTAAGCTATGATTTTCTTAACCATGGCTTGCTGAATAAACCATAATTGGCATGTTTCCTGAACCCAGCCAAGCACATACCATAGTTTATAAACCACTATGCTGCCTTCTCTACATTTGTTAAGCCTTGGTTTATCATGATGGGCAAACTCAGTCAGTGGGAGAGTAATGACTTCTATTAGGCTTATCCTGCTGTGGATCCTACTCCCCACCATGTTTGCAGGGTTATCCACATAATGAGGGGGTTAAGAATCAGTATAGCTATGCCCTTCCAAAGTTTGGCCACACCTTATTTTTGGACATCCCACAACTGGGACTTGGCAAGCAAAGGGTTTTGGCTCTTGATTTTTCCTCTGGTGGCATTCCAGGAGATAAGGGTTAGCATCACTCTCTTCCACCGTTCCTTACCACCAGAAGCAGTACTTCCAAGGGCTATTCAAGCAACAGAGATAAGACCTCTGAAAAGGATGAAAGACCATTACCGAAAGCAATGTAAATTACTAATTTTCTCTAAGCAAGTCCAAAAATTGCTCCAAGAGGGACTGTTTTTTCTCATCGCTATTGAACATATGCAAGAGAAGTTTTGTTTTGGATTGTCTCTAAAGTCATTTTTTCCTTTCTTTTTAGCAGCTATAGTAGTTTTCACCTAAACAGAATTCCTTCAAATACATTCGGTGCATAGTATCATTTCATACAAATCTGGAATGGTACCATACATAATTGGATGCATACATTTGTGAATTTTAACAAGCTATTCTCATTCTAGGCTTCTTAACATATATATGCAAATTATAGTCAGGTGCTGCCAGGAACCTAGAGGCAAACTATACTTTGGGTCAAACAGCAAATTGCATTCTGCAAGCCTGGTACAACTTTTAAATTTAAAGCCCCTAAACTTTAAAGGGGAAAACAAATCCAGACCCACCTGTTGGAAATCTTCCTTGGTTTCATATTTAGAGGTGAATAACTCTTTTATAAGACTGCATGCATGTATCTAAAAAGTTAGGGGACATATCTGACATTTCACTGCACATCCTTGTGTCATTATCCATTTCCTTGGTCCTTAGGGAGCTCAGGGAATAGCATCTTCTTCCTTCCCTCAGTGGAGGTAAGGCAGGCACATTGAATTACAAAGCAAACTCCTGCCTGTGGAAGAAAAAATGTGATTTTCTGCAGCACAAAATCCTTGGTGTAGTGAGAACTCTGAAGAAAAGAAGAAATTCTAGATATATTTTTGGATCATCAAAGTGAAGTAAATTTAAAAAAATGCTGAATGCCTGATTTAGGGGAAAAAGTGGTTGATGTCAAAAGACCTGAAGAGACAGGCAAAGCTTTTTTTAGCATGACAGAGTCAGTGCCCATGAATTACATTGCCATGAAATGTTGGAAGCAATTATGAGCAATTTCCTTAAATATAGAGCTGAGCAGCAAGAAAGACTTCAGATATCTTTGGCATTTTGCTTCTGAGGCACCTCCATAACAAAAGCATAGAATGCCATTTGGCTCCTCATGGAAATATTGTAGTTAGGAGGTTTAAAATGAGAATTCATACCCGGGAATTGTAAACCAAACAAACTTCCCCTCCATTACTTGTAAATATTTGACTATGAAACTGCAGACAAATGCACATTTTAATATAAGGAGGTTGTTTAAGAAATAACACCAAGATAAACAAACCAGTTAAAGAATGGATTGGAATGGGTAGGGCAGGGTTTCTCAACCTTGACAGATTTCAGATGGGTGGACTTCAACTCCCAGAATTACCCAGCCAGCATGGCTGGCTGGGTAATTCTGGGAGTTGAAGTCCACCCATCTGAAAGCTGCCAAGGTTGAGAAACATGGGTTAGGAGTCAGGCAGGGCCACCACACAATCAGGGGCCAGCTCTGAAGAGTAACTAGGAGGGAAGAGTAACCAAATAAGGTAAAGAAGTAAGATGTGCCACAATCAAAAAGTGTTTGTGTTGTGCTGGGTTTGCTTGACACCTTAAAACATGAACTAGCAAAATGAAACATCTTTCAAGTCAAGCTTGTCTTCTGATGACTTCACCTATATACCCATGTAGTTTTCTTGGCAACAGTCTAAGTAGTCTGCTTTCCATGAGGATAATTATTTTTTCAATGTCCCAGTTAAAGCCTAGTATTTTTTGGCAGATTCTCATAGAAGTACTCATCAGTTTGCAGGGACAATTGAAAGCTCAGATGGGGGCCATGACTATAAAATCAAAAGGCCACCTCTTTTTTATGTTCTGTTTTCTGAAAAATAGAAGCTATGCCATTGCTTGATGAAAAGAATTTTAGTTGATTAATCTAACTAGCTTTAAAGTATCATTTAACCAATTAATTGATATTTGCACATATTTGCATGTTTGATTAAGGATCCTGATGATATACGTCTATGACACAACAGGCGTCATTTTGGCAGAGGCATTTCCTTCAGTGTCAAAGTGAAAGGAGAATGTTCTTTTCCCCCTCCCATCTGTAGTTGTTTTAAATATTTACATTAAAAATATTGTTACCTTTTTAAAAAGTCACCTTGGGTTATATTCAGTTGATTAAAAAATGAATTGAATTGCTTAGACTGATGGATGATTGATTCATTAAAGAAAAGAAGTGGATGAATAACTTTGAATCAATTCTAGTCAGTCTAAGGATCTTTCTTCACTTGCAGTTTAGAGCAACACTGCAATCTTGACAGTCTCAAAGACTCTCCTTATCTCTTCTCCAGCCCATGATTAAAGCAGCCTTATATTGTCATTCTGTTTACCACAATAAAAGCAATGTCCTCCCCATCCATTTTCACTTAATCTGACACTGCCCTACCACAGCTTCAAGATGTATAAAGTCTATAACGTTTTGCCATTCATTACTGCAGAGGCAAGTCCAGATGACTTGTGGTGGAGCAACCAGAAGTTGTTTTAGGTGTCCCGGGAGGTGAATACATGCACCTTCCTATCAGGCTATTTACCAGCTTCTACTGCAACCATTTTTCTTCTCATCATTGCCTGTTCTGTTTCCCAAGTACCTTTCCAAGTACCTTGTATCATTATAACCTAATTTCCTATTCTTGAATTCAGATTATTTTCCAGGCATCCAACCAAGTAGAGGAGAATAGAATCCAACCTAGGTCCATTATTTTTTTTAATGACAAGGTGTAGTTATGCAACTCTGTATTTTTGCAGTTCCAAAATGGGGTCAAGATGGCTACAATAGCCCTGCATTTTGTCACTTGAAAATAATACGGTGAACCGGACTTTTGTTGGTTATTCGTTCATTTCCCTATATTTGTCAGTTTCAGTGACACCCAACCCCTAAAATAAGAAGCATAGTTGTTCAGTAACTGGTCAGTTTCAGTTATCTGGCTCTAGGTGACCTAGAGGTGGTATCCCCCTTGTGTATGGCTAATTATATCTGTCCAAATTAGAATGTTTGGTGCTGTTTAGGGTTTTGTTTTGTTTTTCCATAATGATACAATATGTTGCCCATACATGGGTTGTCTCTGACCAAGAAAAGATGTAACTGGTATACCATTCCTGGCTACAGTGGCAGTGGTACATCCAGCAGCATCCTCAGACTGAATCCTTTCTGAGGAATTGTAACCTCATTGAGAACAGGCAAACTTCCTAATTCCCATTCTTGGGAACAACCCAGACCCAAATTCTCCATATTGTTAGGATTCAGTCTTAATTTATTAACTCTCATCTACCCCACTGCTGCATCCAGGCTTGCTTCAGAATATCTACCATCTCTCCTGATTCAGATGTTACAGAGAACTAGAACTGAATATCATCACATATTGATAATACCCAGCCTCAAAATTTCTGATGACTAACTCCACTGGATTCATATTAATATTAAATAACACTGGGAACAAAGTAGTGTTTTGTGGTGCCCCACAATATATTACTATGGACTAGAAGTACAGTCACCATTCCTGCAAGTTAGTGTGGAATCACCATAACACAGGGCTCTAAGCCTCCACCCATGAAGTATATACAGGAAGATGCCACGGCTGACAGTATCAGAAGTTGCTAATATATCAAAAAGATTAACAGGGTTACACTCCCTCTGTCCTGCACATCTATCATGGGTGATTTTGTTCCAAAAGAAGACCAGAACTTCAACTGAAGAAGGTTGTCTAGACAACACTCTATAGCACCAAATATCTCCAAAAGGGATATTTGTAATAGTGCAATATCTAGTGAAATCTTTTAAATCTAGGGAGGCCTTCTTTGGGATAGAACATTGTCATCACTTCTTGTATCTACCTGTCAAGCCAAGATGTATGCCAGATAGCTACAAGCATCTTGTCTACATTGCGAGTCCTCAGAAAGTGGAACTGGTCCACTAAATTACAGTAGATAGGACACTGGATTCCTGATTATAATCTGTATCAAAATATTGCATTTAAGCCAGCATAAAGATGGGTGATAAAAATTCCTCACAAATCTACAAGATCTTTGAGGGCTCCAGCACTGGATTTTCTAGAGCAAAGAACAAGCCTTTGACTATCCTTAAGAGTTCTGCTGGACAGCCACTTGAGGAGCTAATGGAGGCTGAAGGTCTTTTTTGCTGCCTTCTTTGCCCTGCAATAGGCATGATGTATACACTAAAGCATGTCAGGTTAGATTCAAAGGAAGCCTTAAAGACATGCATTCAAACCTACTTCATTGCCCAGAGTTTTCCAGAAAACCAGATAAAAGCCCAAAGTTTACATAGCTAGTTATGGCACTTAGAGGGAATGGTGTCAGCAGCCTGCTTTATTTTTCTATTCAATAGATCAGCAAGGGTATCCACAAAATTACAGGCTCTGGATTCTGGAAAATCCCACAGATCATTCAAGAATCAGGTTCCATAAGACTCCAGGGGTGGACCATCTCTTACCCTTGCTAAGGGATAACATTATGGGACCACATGTGATCATGGTCTGGCTCCGACAGTGCATAACATTTATCTCCCCTGATAGTTGATACTTGATTTTAAATAAATTCATCCATCATTTTAACATGTTTTCAATTACACTGAATGAAAAAAAAAGGCACACTGTTTTGAGGATATTTATGGAAACTTATTTCCCTACATCTATGTACCTGCCTATTGTCTAGCTATTGTGAGATTTATGGCAGTACCAGAAAGAGTTTGACAAGAGAAGATGTAAGTGAAAGTTTGACCTCTATCCTGCTTGCACTCATCACCCTGTATTACAAACCAGGAAGGGACATAATTTTAAACCTCCCTGGCAGTCTTCTTCTTCCAAGGAGAACTATTGGATAGACAGACTGTCATCGGCTAGACTGAACCTCCTAATACACTGTAGTCTGTCCAGCTGGGAAGTACTTAGTCCATCTATCAGGGACTCCTTTCTTCAGCCAAGTCCTACAAAATAAGGGGAAAGAGCCATTTCAATCTTCTTGTCCAAAGCCAGAAATGCAAGTTTAACAAATGCTGTGCCAACCCTGAAGCCCAAGAGGTAGCTGTGTAATCGTGCAGCCTTTCTTTCGTGTTAATAATAAATGTCCTTCTAAAACCAAAGAAGCAAAATCTCTTGATATACAAAGGAGCATAATGAAATAGAAGGAAAACAAGGGAAGAGAACTCCAAATAGAATCAACTTAGCTAAACTGGTTGCTCACCATCTCATTTAATAACCTCTTGAGTTTCAGCCCATCTTCACTGCAGAGAAGATAGTGGAGAGAGATGACCTGGTTGTCTTTACAGACAGCTCCCCTCTGGATAATGCTTCCTCCTGAGCACTTATCCTCAGTTTATAGTGAATGTGGGTGATCAGTAAAGATCAATCTCTTTAAGGAAACTGGCCATTGGCTTTGCTGAATCAAGGCAATGCTGCATCTATGAAGTATTTGGGTTAGCCAGTAAATCAAAATTATTTAGGGACTAAATCCACCTTCCTAATGACACTTGGTGGAATGACAAAGGCACAGTCCGGCTTAATTTTCTGTGCCTTTGTATAAATAGGATGACATGGGAGAATATGTTGGGAGGAGTTGGGTAGAGCAGTTTAATTCCATTGATTCAGGCCTCTCAGTATGCAGTCAATTTATCAGAAGCTTGTGGCATATCAAAATTATGAGTTTGTCACACCCTGCAGTATTTTCTCATTGATGCTTTCCCTTCAGTGCTAAACACAAGCAAGTACCAGGGGAAAAAGAAGCTAAAGAGGAAATTGCTTGGGGAGAGTGGGTGACAGGAGGGGGAAGATTGAAGCATCATCTTTCTGCTGCTATTCCACTTAGATTTTCATATTATGACCCTCCAATGTGCATGCATACACAAACTCACACATACACATTGTCATCGTTTTTTAGAGGCATTTCATGTTCTCAGACCTGAACATTTGTTAAATGTCCAATTTCACCTTGAAAAAGCTGGTCAAAAATGGATGGGATCACATGAGACATCACTGATATTTCTGAGATTGCTTTCCAGCAACCCTTATTTAGGTGTTTGGAAGACATTCTTGTTTATTTCACTAACAAATTGGCCAACTTGAATAGCTCCAAAATTATCACTGTCACTTTGAATAAGTCCTAACTGGATCAGGACAGCAATACTGTGTGAGCTCCCAGTATTTTATTGTCAGCATTCAACACTGTAGATTTCTTGATCAGACAGACGTTGATATAGGCAGGAACAGCTTTTGAAGATTCTGTTGCAGCAGTCTGTCTCAGGAATGAGGTCTTTCCTGAAATCCAGGGCTGAGGGCATTCTGGGGGGCCTTAAAGATATGACTGTTCTTCCAGATAATGGGCTAGGGTGGTTGGAACCCCCTCTGGGTGGGATATGCTCATCTAGTTGACCAGTTCTGCCATCTGGTTATTGCTATTGCTATATGTGTTTTGCATATTTCTTGTTTGTTTTCATGCTGACAGCCACCCAGAGTTGTTTGGAGTAAAGCAGTGTCCAAGCTGAAGAAGCTGAACATGGTGAATTCTGAAAGGTCCAACAGACAGAATGTTTCACTCACCCCTTCTAAATGTTCTTCTCCCTGCATCCTCTATCATTGTAATTCTTTTTTTTCCCCCATTACTATTTGTTTATTTAAGTCAATACTTTAATAAACACAAGTGTATGGAGACCTCCCCCCCATTCTGGGGGGGGGGGCTCCTGGGATTATATCTCACTTGACTGATTTTATTTCCTTGGATTAAAATGTTGGTTCATCTGATCATTTTAAATGAACTATGCTTGGGATTTTTATCCCCCCCTCCCCACCCCCCCGTGGAACCCAAATGACCATGACATATAATTCTCATAGAATTATAGTGTTGGAAGGGGACCTTGGTAGTCTACTAGTCTCTATGTCTCTTTGCTGCAATTGGTCATCTGAGCCTGGAGCAACTGCCCCTATTCCTCCCCCCTCACATACTGTGAGCATAAATAGCCCTCCTAGCAAAGAGAAGCTTCACCACTGTTAAGGCAGATCCATCACAAAGATCTGGAGATCACTGTGCAAAGCTCAGTGGAAACAGATTTCCTGGATTATACTCCATTTAGCCTGCCCCTCCAGGGAATTTTTGTGGGTGTGAAATGGAGAGAGTCCATCTGAGTCACCACGCAATATTATGGTTACTCTCCTGGGGTTTCCAGCTCAATTTCATGCACAGAAAAGCCAGGAGATGACTAAAAATATAGGAAGCCTGGGATAACATCTTCTACTTCATATAAACCAAAGCAGCTCTATCAAAAAAATTGTATCCTCTGACCTGTCTCTGGGTTTCATTTTTGGGTTCCATTCTCTCTTTTTCTCTTCAGAAATGAAAAGAATAGCTCAATGAAGACTAATTTGGCCCAAAGCAGGGAGTGGGCAGGTGCTTCCATGCAGGTGAGAGAAAAGAGTTCCTTACAGCTCCATCTCTCACGCAGGTGTCATTTGCAGCTGTAGCCCTTGCATCTTCCTTGGGTGCGTAAGTGCTGAAGGAATTATGTTACATACACAGTAGAGCCCATTAATTAAATTACAGATCCCTGACAGCAGCAGCAGCGGGATCATCAATCACCACACAAACAGGCTGGCACATGAGCAGCATCTAATGAAAGGCAGGATCGTGAAGCAAAGCTGAGTCCAGCTAATCTTAGACTTCCTGCGTTTGGCCACTTCATTAGTTTGGTGCAGTGTTTAATGCAGGGGCGGATGACATTTGGGGGGCCAAGGGTTGCACTTAACGTTTTTGGGGAAGGCTGAGGGTGCAACATGGAGTGGTAGTGGTGTTCCTAAGGACTGTTTTAGGGGTTACATCTGAGTCTTCATCTGCTTCTACCTCAACATGGCAGGAATGCCACCAGTTTTCAGCAATCATAGTCTGAGACATTCCTGTGGGCTGCAAAAAGGGGATTTGTGGGCAGGTGTAGAAAATAAGGAAGATGACCTTGATGGAGATATGCAGGAACCATTTCCTAGGCAAAAGGGGCTGAAACACATTTTAAGTCCAGAGACATGATATAACATTTGGAAGTGGCTCAGACAGACACCTCCCTGGTTCACTGAAGTATAAGGAGAAGTAGCACAGCACAAGCAGACTTGCAAGATTCTGTTACCACAGCCAATCTCATTAAAAGTAGTTTTAGCCTTCCTGTGGAGTGGATTTCCTGGATTATTTCCTAATAATACATAGCAGTGCCTGCCATCTGGAACAAGGTTCCCTCAGATATCTGGATGGCTCCCCACTCTCCTGTTCTTTAGAAGAGTTGTGAAGACCTGGCTGTCAAGATCCAAGCCTTCAGCAAGGGAGAGTGAGACCCCTCACTTCACTGTGCTTGCCATCTTTTATCTTTAATTTGTATTGATTTTACTGTAATTTCTTTGATCATTGTGAACTTCCTAGAGTTGTTGAGAGTCAGGCAGCATATAAGTTTAATAAATTACTGTTATTATTGTTACTATTGTCATTATTGAGGCTGGCAGTTATATGGGACCCTGGGGCCAAAGGTTGGCCATCTATGCTTTAATTGTTCTGCTAGTTTAGAGCATGAAAAAGCCTAAAGTGGACCATGATCTATTACAGAGCTCAGGGTAAAAGGCAACATGAAGTACTGTACTGTAGTGATTTCTGACTTCTTTGGTTTGCACTCTTCGCTGCCATCTAGTGGCTTTCGAATTTTTGCAACCTAAATATGGTAGTTCAACTTAGCAAGAACAAAAACCTCCCTTCCACCCTACTATTAGTTAACAAGCAGAGGAAGCTTGGCAAGGAGTAAAACCACAGGAGAAGCTTTGTGTAAAAGGACAAGGTAAACTCAGTTCTTAATACCAAGATGAATTCCTGAACTGAACAAGTGTTCAGCAGTTCCCTACTTCTCTCCACTGTTATTTTGTGATTGTCTCAAGTCAGTGAACTGCAGAATGTTAATAAAAATGAAAACCTAGATCTCAAAGGAGGTGACATCTCAGGATGCTCAAGAGTTTCAATTCTGATCAAGTGGTTATAAAAGCAAATTCCCTATTGCAGATCATCATCAGCATCACCTAACATTTGTTATGTAATATGACTGACAGACCCTGAGGTTGTCATTGATCAGTGTATTCACTGGGAAGGACTATAGGTCTTTTCTCCAGAAATGAGGATCAGTGTTCAGGTCAAGTGACACTCGACTGCTAGAACATGACAAATGTACAAGTGCCTCATGCCCTGTAGTCTCATCCAGTTAATGTGGCAAACTTCCCATGTTTGAGCATAATAGTATACTGGATGCAAATTTCCTTTCAACAGACTTCAGGACACTGCTCACTGATGTTAAGAATCAGAAGAAATGGTAGAATGAAATATTTCTGGTATTTGCAGTCCAGGTTTTCCTGTAAGCCATAATACCAAGAGTCTATATGTACCACTACATTGTGACAGTGCCTTCTGGACTGTGGAGGTAGGGACAAATGGTCTTCAAGTTCATTTCTTCATATGTCACCCAAGATCTGTGTCCATAAACCTGGAAAATGTACAGAATGGAAGTAATGGAAGATAGCTACCCACATAAAAGTATACTTAGCATACAGGTGAAACTTGAAAAATTACAATATCGTGCAAATGTTCATTTATGTCAGTATGGCAACTCAAAAGGTGAAACCAATATATGACATAGAAGCATTACATGCAAAGCAAGATATGTCAAGCCTTACTTTGGTATAATTGTGATGATTATGGCATACAGCTTATGAAAACTCCAAATTCACAATCTCAGAAAATTAGAATAGTGTGAAAAGGTTCAATATTCTAGGCTCAAAGTGTCCCACTCTAATCAGCTAATGAATCCATAACACCTGCAAAGGGTTCCTGAGCCTTTCAATGGTCTCTCAGGCTGGTTCAGTAGGAATCACAAGCATGGGAAAGACTGCTGACCTGACAGTTGTGCAGAAAACCATCATTGACACCCTCCATAAGGAGGGAAAGCCCCAAAAGGGAATTGCAAAAGAAGTTGGATGTTCCCAAAGTGCTGTATCAAAGCACATTAATAGAAGGTTATGTGGAAGGGAAAAGTGTGGTAGAAAAAGGTGCACAAACAGCAGGGATGACCGCAGCCTGGAGAGGATTGTCAGGAAAAGGCCATTCAAAAGTGTTGGGGACTTTCACAAGGAGTGGACTGAGGCTGGAGTTAGTGCATCAAGAGTCACCACACACAGACGGATCCTGGACATGGCCTTCAAATGTCGTATTCCTCTTGTCAAGCCGCTCCTGAACAACAAACAACGCCAGAAGCGTCTTACCTGGGCTAATGTGAGAGTCAGGACCAGAGGGGTTAAGAATTTACTCTCATCACCAGAGCAACGAAGAACTGATAAGTGGATGAGTCTGAACCCTCCCTAAAGAATGCAAGGGAGGTTGGGAGGGTGACCCTGGAATTTGCTCTCACTCTGAGAAGATTTCTGTAACAGGAGTAAGGCCATTAAACTTTGCTGGATTGAATCTGTACTGTCTCCTGGAGTTTCCTGGGCTAATCCTGACAGCTACAGAAAAAAAGAACTGGTCTGTTGCCCAGTGGTCCAAAGTCCTCTTTTCTGATGAGAGCAACTTTTGCATCTCATTTGGGAACCAAGGACCCAGAGTCTGGAGGAAGAATGGAGAGGCACACAATGCACAATGCTTGAAGTCCAGGGTGAAGTTTCCACAGTCTGTGTTGATTTGGGGAGCCATGTCATCTGCTGGTGTTGGTCCACTGTGCTTCATTAAGTCCAGGGTCAATGCAGCCGTCTACCAGGAGATTTTGGAGCACTTCATGCTTCCTTCCGCAGATGAGCTTTATGGGGATGCTGACTTCATTTTCCAGCAGGACTTGGCACCTGCCCACACTGCCAAAAGTACCAAAACCTGGTTCAATGACCATGGGATTACTGTGCTTGATTGGCCAGCAAACTCGCCTGACCTGAACCCCATAGAGAATCTTTGGGCATTGCCAAGAGAAAGATGAGGGACATGAGACCGAACAATGCAGCGGAGTTTAAGGCCGCTATTGAAGCATCCTGGTCTTCCATAACACCTCAGCAGTGCCACAGGCTGATAGCATCCATGCCACGCCGCATTCGGCAATCATTGCTGCAAAAGGGGCCCAAACCAAGTACTGAGTACATATGCATGCTTATACTTTGCAGAGGTCCGATATTGTTCTATTTCCAATCCTTGTGTTATTGATGTCATGTAATATTCTAATTTTCTGAGATTGTGAATTTGGGGTTTTCATAAGCTGTACGCCATAATCATCACAATTATACCAAAGTAAGGCTTGACATATCTCGCTTCGCATGTAATGTGTCTATCTCATATATTGATTTCACCTTTTGAGTTGCCATACTGACATAAATGAACATTTGCACAATATTCTAATTTTTCGAGTTTCACCTGTATGCTTAGCAGTGTGCTGGCTCTTACATCCACATAAGCATGATAGGATAGTAACAGGCAAACAGCAAATAGCTGCTAGGGCAAGGGTAATGTTGAGGTGGATGCACGCAGGTAATTAGAAGAACGAACTGCATGCTCCAGTAACAGAAACCTGTTCCTTGGCAGCCCTCAGCAACAGGAGATACCAGCTTTTTTACAGCCAGCTAAAGGTCCTGAAAGAACTCTTAGAGGAGTCATAACAGCTTTAAAAACCCCATGTGTGACCGTTGTGACATTTTAATCAGAAAGGCACACTGTGGTATGACTATAAGTGAATGGAAAAGCCAGTTATATTTTTCTGATTACATCCTAGTTTTCTAGAAGTTTATTTTTAAAAAGTTAAAAATGTATGAACATATAATCCTGAATAAAGACAGGAAGATCTGCCACCTTGTACTGACTAAGTGCAGGACATGAAAGGGCAGACTTGGTGTGGTTAACTATTTCCACCCTGTACACATGCAGTAGAAGCCACAATGACATCATGCACTTCATGAGATATCACTTCTGGCCTAGAATCTCTCTTTTCAAGTCTTACAGCGATAGGAGTATCACCAGCAGAAGAATCTTGTTTGTGGACATTTTTATGGCTGAATTAGAAACTCTCAGACTGGATAAATTGTGTTCCCCTGTCTCTATGAAGAGACAGTATTCCTTGTTTTTGATTTCGTTGGATGGCTGCCCAATCAGGTTAAGATTGCTCTGAGAAGCTGGAATCATATCTGCACTTAATTAAGAATAAATCCCAGTGAAGTTGAACTTGCTAGCTATTTCTTTTGAAAAGATGTATATAGGATTATGCTCTAGAAAATCAATACAGGAATAATAGAGGGGTGGGGAAAGGGGTTATCCAATCTCAGGAGGTATCTTCAAAGCGATTGACGATTCAAAGGTGGCAAGATTTTATTCGGATTTGTGATTTGAAAATTAATTGCGAGAAGAGTCCATTCGAACCAATTTGAGGTTCTGTTCAGTTAACAATTTAATCAGAAGTTATAATGGGAAAGTATCAAAATGCCCGCTGCTACTTCATTTTTGCGCAAAGCAAGATGAAAATAGGTGGCATTCAAAGTGTCAGCTGAATACTATAAAATTAATTCATTTTTAAAAAATCTTCATTTAGCTTTTTTAAAACAGGGTTACCAACTATACTCAGAAACATGATTTAAACTTTAAACCACTTCCTAATACATATTCCTTAGGGGACTTTTTAAAAAATGGTGAAAGGAACCCAGCAACTATACATACAATGATCTCTTCCAATTAAAATAGTTTTTTTTTTTAACACACATAAAGCGGGCAGAGTCAAAGAAAACAAACAATTCTGTTTACTTCAAACCTCTATTTACTTCCATTTACTTCAGGGACTTCTGGGGAAGAAATGGTGAACTGAAGACAGCTCTGCTGAAAGCAGAGTTGACGACTGCAGCATAATGAAGAGCCAGTGAGTAGACCTGCTCTTGTAATTCTTCTCTGGACAAGGAGAGGACAAGGAGAGGATTTGAGATCACTCACAAGTGCTCCAGGCAGTTGCTTCTCATGAGGACCCCACAAGACAACAGTCTCCAATGGGTTTAGAGCTCTGGAAGATGAGGGAATAGCCATCTTTTTGCTCAAAACATGGTTGGTGCCTTTCCAAAGGACACTGGGTTTGCATACTTCTTTTTCTAATAACTTTCATTATTAACTTCTTTTCAGCTATTAGGAACCTAAGGATTGAAGGAAACTCACCCAGTGCTGATCAACAACTTTAAGGACTTTAAAAAATTATTTTGGAATAGACAGCAAAAGAGTGATTAGAACTTTGATTTTGGAAAGTTGGACTAAGGACAAATGGACTAAGGGTCCAGATGGTTAGATTTTGAAATTAATTATAAGAATCCTTCCCATGGGAAAATGCTTTTGTTTTGAATTATCTTAAAAAAAATAATGAGATTTTGAAGGTTGGGCACTAGAGGGAACCAGAAGGAATTAAAGATAGCAATTAAAGGAGAACGCTTAAATTTGACTTATTAATACGGAATGGAGCAAAATATTTTAACATTGGACATATTGAAGGATATTTTTAACAATGGACCCAGAAGTCAATTTTAAAAGTGTCTACCTCTATAGATAGACTGTGTTTAAAAGATGTTATGGATGAGGAACACATTTTACCAGACAAGACTGAGACTGATTTGAAAGTGGATTCAAAAACGACAGGCTGCAAGAATGATATGAAAAAAGATGCTACACTGACATACAAATGAAACTGGCTGATGACTTAATAATTAAAAGAGATATACAAATAACAAACCAAAAGAGTGACCTGGATAACTTTCCTATATTGGATTTACAAAGGAGACTTGTTAAAGATTTGAAGAATTTTGTGAGAAGGAACAAACAAACAAAAAAATGAAAAGAAATCAAGTTCTAGGACATTATTTGAAGGGACTAAAGATCAAGATTGTTAAAAATAAAAGGAAGGTATATAAAGTTGGTTTATTTGATCAATGTTAAAATCAATATGTTGTTATATCTGGTAACCCTTAATGGACTTTAGCTGGTCAGGACTGAAATGATGAGGTTTTTAAGGATTTGTTTATAGATAAGAGACAGGATAAGGGAGGAAGAGATCATTTGTTGTATTTAAAGAGGTGATAAGTTACTAACATTGTTTATACTTGTTGTGATGAAATGGGAAGTCACCTCTTTATATATTTCTTTTTCTTTACTATATTCTTTTCTTTTTCTTTTCTATTTTTCTTTCTTCTTTCCTATTTTTTCTCTTCTGCACTTACTATTTTTTCTTTGTATTCTTTTTTTAGTTTGTATTAGTTTTTATCTTTTGAACTGTAATTTCTAATAAAATTACCGTAAAAAAACAAGTAAACAGCAAAAACACCAGCAAAAGCCAAGCAAAATTAGTTATATGGTTTGAAATACTAATTAAAGAGCAAAATGCAAAGTCAGAAATGAAAAAAAGCACATGCCTTCATTTCAAGGAGACTTGGCTGAAAGTGTGATGAGATGGACCCAATTACTCTGATTGATACTCTTCTTTATGTTTCAAGGGGAGGCTAGACAGACATTTTTTCTGGGATTTTTTATTTTGAAACCTACACTGAGCAGGGGTTGGATTTGATGGTATAAATCAGTGTTGTCCAAACTTGTCCACTTTAAGATGAGTGGACTTCAACTCCCAGAATTCCCCAGCCAGCCATTCTGGGAGTTGAAGTCTACTCATCTTAAAATGGACAAGTCTGGACAACACTGGTATAAATGGTCCCTCCCAACTCTATGATTCTACGAGACTCTGATTTAGAGACAAAAATTGTCTCTGAAAACAAAGAGGAAGGATCAGAAGATTACTTTTCCTAAGAGTCCTACTGGACCACCCTAGAGAATAACCAGACAGCAGAAAACAGCACTGCAAGTCTTCAGATTCTCTTTTCTTGCCTTCTATTGGCAGGGACGTAATGTTATAGGGCAAGCCAGATGGCAGGGTTAATGCCCTATCTTTCAGTACTTGAGTTATACGAAAATGTGCTGGCATAAATTGTGTGACCCTCATTGCCAATCCCTATTTCTGCCACAAGTACAAGACTGGTGTTCTGCTGTCCTCACTGATTTAATGCAGAAGTTAAGGAAAATGATTGATGGTTTCCCTCATTTTTATTTCTTCCAACAAGCCTATAAGTAGGGAGGAAAAAAGATCTCAGTATTGCTCTTTAAGGCGTGGTAGGGCTGGATTGGTCAAACGTAGGTAAGTACTTTAAACAGCAACTTTAGTTGTTATTTAAGTTGCCTGACTAAGAGTTGTAGGCACAGAGATGCTCTATTCCATAGCCTGTCACCTGGCCATTTTTGAAAATGGGTCTAACACTGTTCTTAAAGACAGGGTTCCTAAACCCATATTCAAAAATAGCCCAAATGCCAGCTCACAGGTGTAAAGGAGAGGTACAGGATGAAAAAGGAGGGAGCAATCAATACAGAGTGAGCTGTATCCTCAACTAGAGAGCCAGTTCTATCCTAATTGCTGATGACATTGGCAAGGAACTTATGGATGGCCATAGAGCTAGAACAAAGTAGGTTGAATAGTGTTGTCCCCCTCCCAACATATTTAATAAATATATTTAAAAAGTATGTTCATGCAAAACCATTTGGCAGAAGCAGTACATTCAACGGCAACAAAACTAGTAATGCACAACTTGCTCTTTCCTTTGCTCTTTCCTGCTTTAAATCAACACCGAGTGCTACATAGAGCTAGCATTCTCTCAAGAAAATCCTGTTTTATAAGCACATGTCTGGCTCTTTCAAAAGAGCACTTAACCCATGTTTATAAAGAAATTGCATAAGACCTTGTTAGTGCTTTGGAGGAGGAAAGAAACTGGCCAGCTCACCATCAAGGAAAGCAAACAACAGATTAGCTGGAGAAGGACTGAAGAGTCAACAAGAGAAGCAAGCTGGATGAGGTAGGCTGAAGAGAGGATACCCAACTCAGAAGGGAAGATCAAGTAAGGAGGGTGTAATTGAAGAATGAGAAAAAAGGCTACAAGAGATTTTTGAAGATGTAACTGTTGCTTTGGGAAGGGGGGATAATTCAGTCTCTTTATTAAATGTTGTGCCTTTAAGATTGTTCATACTGCAGTATGGATTCAAGGCAACTCTGAGATGAAAAATGTGTGAATGAGAAGGAGACAAACCCTCTTGGGACAACGGTCTCCTGTTTTCATCAGTTCTACCAGTTCATCAGTTCTACAATGGTCTCCTTATAGTTTAAGGAGAAAAAACAGGATCCTGGAAAGGACAACTGGCAACCTAGATAGTGCTGCTGAGAAGGGTTTGGGTTCCTCAACCGTGGATTGCATTACCCACATGAAGAACTCCTGGCAAGACATGGTTTACACTTCACCAATATGAGAAAGGATATGTTTTGCATGCACCTTGCTGGTCTCCTCAGGAGGACATTAAACCAGAGCAAAAAGAGGTGCGGGCAAACATCCAGAATCCAGAAGGACTAGGACCAACAGCGCAGGACTTAGTGACTGGCAGAAAACTACAGCAGCAAATCCAGACTCACAATCTCAGGTGTTTCTACCCCAGTGCACAGAGTATAGGAAACAAACAGGGAAACATGAAGGTCTTTTATAAGAAGAAAGGGATGAATTGAAAATGAGCGATGGTGAGAAGGCAGGATGTCTTAACCAATATTTTATGTCTGCCTGCTCACAGAAAGATAATGAGACCCTAGCTGGCCACTGTTGTACCATTAGTGGCAGAAAGGAACTGCAGCTCAGGGTAAATGAAGAGTGGAAAAAAGGAACACTTAGTTTATTTAATGAATTCAAGTCTTCAGCACGAGTTGAATTATATCCAATGTCACTAAAGGAACCAGCAGGTTACAGAACTACTAAATGTAATTCTTTAGAATTCTTGGAGAACTGGTGAGGTTTCAGAAGACTGGAAGAAAACAATTGTTTTCCCTTTTTTTGAAGGAGGAGGACCCAAGAAACTACAAATCTGTCAGTTTGACATCTATACTGGACAAGGTCCTTAAGCAGATTATTAAACAGCATGTTTGTGAGCACTTGGAGAGACATGCAACACTTAGCAAGAACCAGCAAGGACTTGTTACAAATTAGTCATGCCAGAATAATCTTATCTCCTTTTCTAACAGAGTTACTAGCTTCATGGATCAAAAGAATGCTGTCAACATAATGTATCTTGACCTCAGGAAAACATTTGACAAAGTCTCTAATGATATCATTCACAAAATGGTAAAATATTGACTAGATAATACAAGTGTCAGATGCATTCATAATTAGCTGAATGAACACACCTAGATAGTACTCATAAATAGCTCCACATAAGCTTGAAGAGTAGTAACATGTTGATTACCACAGAGCTCAGTCCTGGGCTCTGTGCTGTTCAACATCTTTATTAATGGCCTGAATGAAGGGGCTGAAAGGAATTTGACATAAAATTGGGAGAAGTGGCTAGAGTTTAGAAAAGAAAGATTCCAAAAGATGTGGACAGGCTTGAACCCTAAATGAACACATTGGAACTTAACAGGGAGAAATGTAAACTCTTGCACCTAGGGAGAAAAAAAAGAAAGGAACAAGTATAGGATGGGGGTGGGGGTGGGACCTCGCTTGTCAGTAGTACCTGGGGAAAGGATATGAGTATTCTTGTGGGAGTGTGGAACAGGGGTGTGAAACATGGACTCTCATCCCCAGAGGAGCGAAGAAGAGATAAGAGGATGAGACTGGCCCCTCCCTGAGGAATGCTAGTGATGTTTGTAGTTTGACCCTGGGAACTGCTCTCAGTCTGAGAAGATTCTGTAATTAGGGTGAAGCCAAGTAAACCTTGCTGGATTGAATCTGTGTTGTCTCCTGGAGTTTCCTGGGCTAAACCTGACAATTCTAATAGATCCAAATTAAACATGAACATAAGTCAACAGTGTGATCCAGCTTCTAAAGAGGCAAATTCAGTTTGGGATGTATTAACAGAAACATAGAGCACAGATCCTGGGAAATAACTGTCCCATTCTATTTTGCCTTGGTGAAGCTTCACTGTGTCCACTTCTGAGCATTACAGCCTGGAGTAGCTTCAGAGGACTGCCAAGATGGTGAGGAGTTAGAAACCAAGTTTTATGAGGAATAATTGAATGGACTGGGTATATTTAGTCTGCAGAGAGAAGACGCAGGAGAGATGTCTAAAGGGTTGTCATGACAGAGGAGGGAGTAGACTTGTTCTATATTGCCAAAGACCAGAACCTATGGGCTGAAACTACAAGGAGGAATATTCAGATTAGACATTAGGAGAACTGTCTGATGATAAGAGCTGTTGTCCAGTGGAAGAGGCATCTTTATGAAGTAGGCTGTTCCCTTTCACTGGAGATCTTCAAACAGAGTCTGGATAACCTTTAGTCTGAAATGCTTTAGCAAATACTGCACTGAACAGGGGATTGGAGTAGATGATTTCTGAGGTCATTTCCAACTTTATGATTCTTTGATTCCCTGTCTGAAGGTCCTTAGCCGTAATTTCCTCACTGACTCCAAACGCTCTAATCCTTTGCAGTGCTAATTTACCTCTTCTTAATCTCTGTCCTCTATTTTATTCAATCAAAGAAAGTCCCATTTTCCTCCTAATTCTTACAGCTTCTAGTTTCAGACTTTTGCAACTTTCAGACTTTCCCTCTGTGGCTCACTCCTAGCAAACTCTTACTAGTTTGTATCTAACTTTTTGACTCCACTAATTATTTCCCAACTGTAATAGAGCCATCTGGATTTGTTTGTTTATTTATTTTCTTAGATTTAGAGGCTGCTTGACTCCAAACCACAGTGGGCGGCTTGCATATTAAGTCACGAACAATAAAAACAAGAGAACAACATCATGAATGTTTGGAATAACACAACACATACACACACAAACACACCCAGTAACTCTTCTATCCCCTGACTTGGGAGCAAAGCCAAGTTTTCAAAAACTTACAGTCCCTGAGGATGGGAGCCATATGGATATTTGGGGGATGGGGTGCGTATAGGACTGGCAGCAAAAGAAATGAAGTTTGGAGAACCTCTTGAATGGTTTTAGCTCATCAAAACAAAGAGGAATTCCTGAAAGATAATGACACTGGGGGTTAGTAGGAGTGAAAAAAATTATTATTCAAAAGTGTTTTGACCTTAGCTTGTTTAACCTATTAACTGGGAAAGCTATTGTTGATTGGATTAACATACAATCAGTTGTATTGATAAAGTTGATCTGATAAGGCTAATCAGGCAGGGGTCTCCCTGGAGGTATACTTCAGCAGCACAGAGATTTGATTAAGGTTAGTTCATTCTTTCCTTTTCCAGAAACAACATTTTAACATTTGACAGGATAAGTTTGCTTTCATAAACCACTTTCTTTGATTCCTAGGAGTAACTCAAAATGACTTTTTGTCTCCCTTTTCCAGAATGAAGATGAGTTTTTTTTTTAAAAAACTCCAAGTCTCATGTCCAATGTTTAAGTCTAATATTTTTTTCTATGTACATATGTACATCTTCAGAAAGAGGGTATTCTGCAATAGCAAAAAGAGCAAAGATAAGGAAAGACAATACAGTAGTTTCCAAATTGTCCAGTTTAGTGTTGAACATGTCTTACTCCTACTTAAAAATAAAAGCTATTACAAATTGTTTAAAAAGTAAAGTCTTACTAAGGACCTCTCTCTGACCGCTTGTTTTCTGAACTGGCAAGATAATCTATTAGGAATGAAATGGAATTCATTGTTTGGCATTTTTTAAAGATAGATAGATAGATAGATAGATAGATAGATAGATAGATAGATAGATTCACTGCATCATACACTATGATAAAAACAAATATTTTTTCTCCCTTATGAAGTAGAATTAGGTTTCTGAAGTAGAGATACCTCTACTTGAAACCATTCAGCACAAGTTTCTAAGGAAAGCATTTCAAGTGACACATGGTGTTCCAAACGCTTAGAAGTGGACCTAATGAAGGCTAAACCTATAGCCTGGATGGGTGCATTTAATTAATTAATTAATTCAATTTAGGTATTGTCCAACTCCAAACAAATCTAGATGGCTCACAATATAATAAAAAGACGAACTACATCAAAAGTTCAAAACCAAGAAAAGAAATGTATTTAACTTCGCATAAAACTTTTCACCATAAACTTTCACCTGGCCCTTTTAACATTGGTAGATCTTTTCCACACATCTGGAAACTAAAGGTAGAGGAAAAATGTGGTAGAGAGGGCTTTCTCTCCAGGTGCTGGTAAGGTGGGTTATGAACAAGCAAGGAATGTGCTGAAACAGAAACATCCTGGTATAGATGCATAGGCTAATTGAGGTGAAATTCTGCAGGTACAATGCTGGGACTTGGCTACACAATCCTTAGGTGGCACATTACTTTCCCAAAGTATCACAATATTCACCACTGTGCAAGAGCCTGAAACAGCCAATAAGAGCTGCTCCAATCACACTGACTCTTGATTATTTTATTTATTTATGTATTTATTTACTTACTTACTTATTAAATATATATAGCCACCCATTTCATCAGAAATGACTCCGGGTGGCATACAACACTCAACAGACTTCACCTCTAACATAATGGGTGGTAAGGTATAGCAGTTTTTACATATCTTGCAGCTATTGTTGGATGCTGTCAGGCTACAGGGGGAAATATTACTTAAACATCAGCTGAGTGAAGGATGATTAAAGTTAATCTCACTCATGGGCTTAGAACAAAACGATAAGAATATCATGAGGACATGGGGGAAAAGTGATATTGACAGGGTATGTACCAAAGTTAGGGATGAGTGAGATATTCAGAGACAGTAGTAGCAGAAAGTATGTAGAGGATGTTTTTAAAAACAGGTGAGAAGTGGGGAGAATGAAACAGAATGAAAGGGAAGCCTAAAATTACTGAAGAACTACAGACAGATTGAATGTAGAGTTATGATTATAGAAAAGGCCAATTAAATGTTGCAAGAAACATGGAGTTTCCACTCTTTACCACTTTTCTGGTCATATCTAGTATGCACCATGCAAGATCACTGTGCTCTGGACCATTGGCACTAGTACTAGAATGAGAAAGACATGGCAAGGAAGAGAAGAGAGAGAAACATGGAGTCCCAGCAGTTCTGTCTCTTTTGTAATATCCAATTCCATCCTCAGGCTTAAATGTAATTTCAATCCAACTGGAAACATTATAATGTTTTAGGCTTTGATTTGGAAGCACGGGCACAAAAGATTTCTGAAGCAGTTAATTATTTTTAAGACAAAATTTGAATGTACTACATTCAATATCCTACTCTTTGGAAAGCCTTCTCCAAAATGCTCTAAGTGCTTTGAGAAATGGTGATGACCCACAGTGTCAACCATATCTTGTTGACAAATAGTGGTGTTACACATGTAGATGCATTGCTTATGTCAGTGTGATAGAGGATAAAAAAGGAGAAATGTAAGCCCCTCACCCAAACACACAATAGATATCTGTGATCAATTGATTGGGTTTAAGTGTTCTGCCAATTAAGTGGAGTCAGCTTAACCCTGTGCATGACTGGGTCAGTCTTAGGTTAAATGTAATCCCCTGGAATTTAGTTGTCTGGATCAATTATTAGTAGTAAGTGTATTATAGTTAACAGACTCCCCTGAAAACATTGTACCTCCCAGGATGCAGCTAGTTGTCCTCCTGGCTCTGTCTGCCCTGGAATAAAAATGAATTGAGCTGTGGAGAGTGGAATGCACTAGGAGACTCTGTATGCCAGATTTATTCAGCAGCTACCAGCAAAGGCCAAACCCAGGGAAACACACAGCAAGGAAGAGAAGTGGGGGGAGGGGCAGTTGCTTTCAGGAGAGTCAAGCCCCCCCCCCCCAAATGAAGCAGCCATTTGTTGTTGTTGTTCAGTCATTAAGTCGTGTCCGACTCTTCGTGACCCCATGAACCATATTGCGCCAGGCCTTCCTATCTTTCACTGCCTCCCTCAGTTTGCTCAATTTCATGCTCATTGCTTCAGTGATGCTATCTAGCCATCTCATCCTCTGCCATCCTCTTCTCCTTTTGCCTTCCATCTTTCCCAGCATCAGGGTCTTTTCCAAAGAGTCCTCTCTTCGCATTAGGTGACCAAAGTATCTGAGCTTGAGCTTCATTATCAGTCCTTCCAATGAGCAATCAGAGTTGATTTCCTTTAAGATTGACTGGTTTGACCTCCTAGCAGTCCAGGGGACTCTTAAGAGTCTTCTCCAGCACCACAGTTCAAAGGCATCAATTCTTCGGCGTTCAGCCTTCTTTATGGTCCAGCTCTCACAGCCATACATTACTACTGGAAAAACCATAGCTTTGACTATGCGGATCTTTGTCGGCAAGGTGACGTCTCTGCTTTTTAATATGCTATCTAGGTTTGCCATAGCTTTCCTCCCAAGGAGCAAGCGTCTTTTAATTTCATGGCTGCAGTCTCCGTCTGCAGTGATCTTGGAGCCCAAATAAATGAAGTCTGTTACTGCTTCCATTTCTACCCCTTCTATTTGCCAGGGATTGATGGGTCCAGATGCCATGATCTTAGTTTTTTTAATGTTGAGTTTCAAGCCAGCTTTCACACTCTCCTCTTTCACCCTCATCAAAAGGCTCTTTAGTTCTTCTTCACTTTCTGCCATTAGGGTGGTATCGTCTGCATATCTGAGGTTATTGATGTTTCTCCCTGCAATCTTAATTCCGGCTTGTGATTCTTCCAGCCTGGCATTTCTCATGATGTACTCTGCATATAGGTTAAATAAGTAGGGTGACAGTATACAGCCTTGTCGTACTCCTTTCCCTATTTTGAACCAATCGGTTGTTCCATGACCGGTTCTAACTGTTGCTTCTTGGCCCGCATACAGATTTCTCAGGAGACAGGTAAGGTGGTCTGGTATCCCCATCTCTTTAAGAATTTGCCACAGTTTGTTGTGATCCACACAATCAAAGGCTTTTGCATAGTCAATGAAGCAGAAGTAGATGCTTTTCTGGAACTCTCGTGCTTTCTCCATGATCCAGCGAATGTTGGCAATTTGATCTCTAGTTCCTCTGCCTCTTTGAAACCCAGCTTGTACATCCGGTAGTTCTCGGTTCATGTACTGCCGAAGCCTAGCTTGTAGGATTTTGAGCATAACCTTGCTAGCATGTGAAATGAGTGCAATTGTGCGATAGTTTGAGCATTCTTTGGCATTGCCCTTCTTTGGAATTGGAACGTAAACTGACCTTTTCCAATCCCGTGGCCACTGTTGCGTTTTCCAAACTTGCTGGCATATTGAGTGCAGCACTTTAACAGCATCATCTTTTAGTATTTTAAATAACTCAGCTGGAATACTGTCATCTCCACTAGCTTTGTTGTTAGCAATGCTTCCTAAGGCCCACTTGACTTCACTCTCTAGGATGTCTGGCTCAGGGTCAGTGACCACACCAGCATGGACATCAGGGACATTAAGATCTTTCTTGTATAGTTCTTCTGTGTATTCTTGCCACCTCTTCTTAATCTCTTCTGCTTCTGTTAGGTCCCTGCCTTTTTTGTCCTTTATCATGCCCATCTTTGCACTAAACCTTCCTTTGATATCTCCAATTTTCTTGAAGAGATCTCTAGCCTTCCCCATTCTATTGTTTTCTTCAATTTCTTTGCATTGTTCATTTAAGAAGGCCTTCTTATCTCTCCTTGCTATTCTCTGGAAATCTGCATTCAGTTGCTTATATCTTTCCCTTTCACCCTTGCTTTTCGCATTCCTTCTTTCCACAGCTATTTGTAAAGCCTCGTCAGACAGCCATTTTGCTTTCTTGCATTTCTTTTTCTTTGGGATGGTTTTAGTTGCTGCCTCTTGTACAATGTTACAGACCTCCGTCCATAGTTCTTCAGGCACTCTGTCTACCAAATCTAATCCTCTAAATCTATTCATCACCTTCACTGTGTACTCACATGGAATATGATCTAAGTCATACCTGAGTGGTCTAGTGGTTTTCCCTACATTCTTCAATTTAAGCCTAAATTTTGCAGTAAGAAGCTCATGATCTGAGCCACAGTCAGCTCCTGGTCTTGTTTTTGCCATCTGTATAGAGCTTCTCCATCTTTGGCTGCAAAGTATGTAATCAATCTGGTTTCGGTATTGACCATCTGGTGATGTCCATGTGTAGAGTCGTCTCTTGTGTTGTTGGAAAAGAGTGTTTGCTATGACTAGCTTGTTCTCTTGACAGAACTCTATTAGCCTTTGCCCTGCTTCATTTTGTACAGCCAGAAAATGCACAAATCTACAGAGGAAGTCGTGGTAGCCACAGATGAGAAGAGAGGGTGTGTGCCTCCATCAGCTTGAAATGATCCCGCCCACTGTGGGTCACTTGACTTTGCCACCAACAAATGGGTGGTGAAGTACATCAGATTTTACACACTTTGTAACTGCTGCTTGATAGTGTATGGCTTAAAGGGGAAAATATTACTGTGGTATAGATAAGGGTGATTAAGGTTCCCTTGTCATAAATTGAAGATGAGACAAAGGCAATGTCATGGGGACAGAGTAGAAAAAAAATACAATAGGAAGTCATATATATACTGTTTTTGAGTGTAAGTGGGTAAAAGCTCTCTTCAGTCAAGCAAGAATTTCAGCTTACCCACAGGGAATCTGGAAACAGATTTCTTATTTCACTTTGCACTGTGATGAAGGTGAAAAATAAAAGGTTAGATGAGTGCAAACTTCTTGGTCGCTAATCTTCAACAATATGAGCCAATACAGGTGAAACTTGAAAAATTAGAATATCGTGCAAATGTTCATTTATGTCAGTATGGCAACTCAAAAGGTGAAACCAATATATGAGATAGACGCATTACATGCAAAGTGAGATATGTCAAGCCTTACTTTGGTATAATTGTGATGATTATGGCGTACAGCTTATGAAAACCCCAAATTCACAATCTCAGAAAATTAGAATATTACATGACATCAATAACACAAGGATTGAAAATAGAACAATATCAGACCTCTGCAAAGTAGAAGCATGCATATGTACTCAGTACTTGGTTTGGGCCACTTTTGCAGCAATGACTGCCGCAATGCGCGTGGCATGGATGCTATCAGCCTGTGGCACTGCTGAGGTGTTATGAAAGACCAGGATGCTTCAATAGCGGTCTTCAGCTCCGCTGCATTGTTCGGTCTCATGTCCCTCATCTTTCTCTTGGCAATGCCCAAAGATTCTCTATGGGGTTCAGGTCAGGCGAGTTTGCTGGCCAATCAAGCACAGTAATCCCATGGTCATTGAACCAGGTTTTGGTACTTTTGGCAGTGTGGGCAGGTGCCAAGTCCTGCTGGAAAATGAAGTCAGCATCCCCATAAAGCTCATCTGCGGAAGGAAGCATGAAGTGCTCCAAAATCTCCTGGTAGATGGCTGCGTTGACCCTGGACTTAATGAAGCACAGTGGACCAACACCAGCAGATGACATGGCTCCCCAAATCAACACAGACTGTGGAAACTTCACACTGGACTTCAAGCATCGTGCATTGTGTGCCTCTCCATTCTTCCTCCAGACTCTGGGTCCTCGGTTCCCAAATGAGATGCAAAAGTTGCTCTCATCAGAAAAGAGGACTTTGGACCACTGGGCAACAGACCAGTTCTTTTTTTCTGTAGCCCAGGTAAGACACTTCTGACGTTGTTTGTTGTTCAGGAGCGGCTTGACAAGAGGAATACGACATTTGAAGCCCATATCCAGGATCCATCTGTGTGTGGTGGCTCTTGATGCACTAACTCCAGCCTCAGTCCACTCCTTGTGAAAGTCCCCAATACTTTTGAATGGCCTTTTCCTGACAATCTTCTCCAGGCTGTGGTCATCCCTGCTGCTTGTGCACCTTTTTCTACCACACTTTTCCCTTCCACATAACCTTCTATTAATGTGCTTTGATACAGCACTTTGGGAACATCCAATTTCCATACAAGTTGAATGAATGAATGAATGAATGAATGAATGAATGAATGAATGAATAAATAAATAAATAACCAACCAACCAACCAACCAACCAACCAACCAACCAACCTTTTGGGGCTTTCCCTCCTTATGGAGGGTGTCAATGATGGTTTTCTGCACAACTGTCAGGTCAGCCGTCTTTCCCATGCTTGTGATTCCTACTGAACCAGCTTGAGAGACCCTTTAAAGGCTCAGGAACCCTTTGCAGGTGTTATGGATTCATTAGCTGATTAGAGTGGGACACTTTGAGCCTAGAATATTGAACCTTTTCACACTATTCTAACTTTCTGAGATTGTGAATTTGGGGTTTTCATAAGCTGTACACCATAATCATCACAATTATACCAAAGTAAGGCTTGACATATCTTGCTTTGCATGTAATGCTTCTATCTCATATATTGGTTTCACCTTTTGAGTTGCCATACTGACATAAATGAACATTTGCACGATATTCTAATTTTTCGAGTTTCACCTGTATATTGAACCTCATCAACCATCTGGGCCCTTAGGAGGAAAGCCCCTGTATCTCTGTCCTAACAAAGCTTAAGAATAATGGCTCCTAAGCATCCTGATTTTTACTGAAGTCCTGATTTTGAGAGCAGTCCATCTTCATCCATGAGAGAATTAACATTTGCATTACAGTGTCTTTGACAGGTTTTTTCCCACAGAAAGCAGGCACATGTCCTCTCAAAGCTCATAACTTGTTCTTGAACCCACCCTAAAATCCAGTCATTGTGCCTGGCAGGCATGTGACCTAACAAACATACATTAGCCTCAAACTAATGGTTGCTTATGCACAGTAGTGCCAGGATAGATAGGGATATTTCTGTATAAAATGATGGATGTCTGCCACAAGGAATTTTTCAATCTTTATTCCAACTCTGGGGAGATAACAAAAGGAAAGGGAAAGAGTAAAGGATAGAAAGGGGTGAATATTACATTCCCTACCCCAAGGAAGCTATGGATTTCAGTTTGCTTGGAAGCCAAACAGAAAGTAAAAGGTGGTCAGATTCTAGTTCAGGCTATTCTCCTTGTCAAAGGTCAGAAGCAAGGGAGATTCTGGGGAGTCACTTCTGCAGCTGAAGGAAGGCATATGCCATTCCACAGTTTTGTTGCCCTTAAATTTGGAGTCCATCCCTCCTTAGCAAATTTGGTGTGTACACAAAAGTTGGAGCAAATTCATGAACTTGTGTAGAATGTTTGTTAAAGGTGAGGAAATGGATGGACAAAATGTAAGACTAGAAAATGCGGGTAAAAGGGTGGTAGTCAAAAAACATGAAAGTGCTTGTGTATAAGAGTGTACTTCTGCCCATTCGGTATCTGGAATGAGAGTTAGGCATCTCCTGAGAAATGTAAGTTGCAGTGGGAATGGGGTCCTTAAGAAGTGGATGCAGTAAGCAAGAACAGATAGGATTAAGAAGGAATGGGTGCTGAATGAATGTGGGTTGATTACAAAAGTGAGTGGTATGAAAAAAAAATATTGAGGTGATTTGGACAAACAGAATGAATGAGAATCACATTGCAAAGCAAATATATGAAGGAAGGGTGACAGAGTGAAATGAATGGGAAGGCCAAGAAAGTTATGGTTGGGTGCAATTGATGAGATCCTCAGAAACAGAGAGGCAAGAAGTCTGAAGAAGAAAAGACAGTGTATGAAATGGTGTATGGATATAGTGGAAGCCAGGATGAAAAAGTACCGTGATGGTGTAATTGTAAACTAGCTTTAACTATGTCTCATTTTCTTTTTCTTATTTCCTGCTTTTCATTTCTTTGGCTGATTATTTCTTACTCCTTTTCTGTGCTCTGCATAAAGTTGCTTAGTCCTCCTTCCGTTCCTGTAATTTTTAATTTCATCCCTTGTCTTTCATTACAAGAATAGAAGTATATCTCCTGCAATACGCTGCAATTATGGTGAGAAAAGCCTCTTTGCAATCTGGCTTGCTACTGGGAATTGGCAGATTAATATATTTCTGGCCTGTAGGAATTCCACATGCTGACATATAGAACTCCATGAAGTCCCAAACTGCAGTAGCTTCATCTGAAATGAATATATATTCCTATATATAGCTCAGGACTTTGTTTTAGCTTTGAAAGCATATTTCCCTTTTCTATTTTCTATATTCACTTGTCTTCTCTTGTCTTACCTTTTGTATCAGAAAGTGGCATATGCCTCTTTTTTATTATCATGAGGCAATAAAATCTTAGCTAAGAACCCATTTCTTGGCTAAGTTCAGGTCACACTGAATTCTCTCCCAGGTTCTAGCCTTACTGTTAGTTCATACCTTCTGGAATTAGCCTAAACATAGCATATAAAACACCACAATTTCTTTATTCAGGACAAAGTAGCTGAGAAGAAAGCAGAACATTTTCAGAAATTGATTATGCATTCATATTTCAAAAGTATCAAAAGATAATTTAATTGTTAATTGTCAAGTTTCTACTAGGGTAGATGGAATGGAAAATGACAGAAGTCAACAGACATTCTGCTGAGATGCTTTACCATTCAAGGTAGCTGGAGAAGGAATGGAAATTGGGAAGATGGCATGCCATACCGAGCGACAGTTGTACTTTTCCTTCTTTGTGCTCTGAAACATAAAGCTGTTCTCATGACACAGTAATTCTAACACTACATGGGTGTGTGTGTGTGTGTGTGTGTGAGAGAGAGAGAGAGAGAGAGAGAGAGAGAGAGAGAGAGAGAGAGACTGATGTCAAGCCTTACTGGAGTGCAACAGTGCTATTATTACAAGAATATGAAAACAAAGTCTGGAACCTCACAACTTGTGGGAAGAATGGAGAACGTATTGGATCAGTGAAGGGGTGGGTGGAGTAAGGAGGCAGGTGGATGCTTACAAAGCTGAGCTATGTAGCAACTTCCTCCCTGTAGCAGGGGTGTGGGGGTGGGGAATCTGATTATGTTGGTCCACCACTGAAGGTTAATGGAGCTGATTAGATTCCAGGCAGCCCTGAGGGATATTTTATTAGACCCAAATGACTACCTCATCAGTGACCTAGATGAGACACTGAATAACAGAATCTTATGGGCACTTGATAATTATTCTCTGCCCCGTTTCAGAGCCATAGTGCCTCATTCTACACCAAGCACTGTGGCTGATGAAGCATAAGATCAAGATGGCTTGAGTAACTGTGGCAGAAGTGTAAGGATGAATCCATTGGAGACAGTATAGGTACCATCATAAAGCATATGCTGTGGCTATCAGAGAGGAGGGAAAAATAAATAATATGGCCCATAGAGAATTGGCTAGCAGATATTTTTGAAATTGTTGGATAGATGATGTAGCCAGCTGGCACCTTAGTAGCATTTGAGCTTTGCTGTAAGCAACTTGCATGGTTCTTCACAAATAAAACCACTCAGATTCATGCTGAACTTGATGCCAAAGTATACATTAGGTATCCACTACACTGTGTACTAATATGCATTTGAACCAGCTTCTCTCTCAAAAAAGGAGATAAGGGTCTTGGAATTCTTCACACTACTATTTGCCCATTAGATCCTGTCCTGGTTTGGTTTATAAGGGCTGCCAAAGATTTCGCTCTGCTAATAATTTTTGAGATTATTAACAGATCTTTTCATCAGGTGGAGTTTCCCAAAACTTAATTCAAAGTGTTCATATTGATGTATGAAGCCTAACATGGCTTAGGCCTAAATTATCTGCAGGATTGCCTACTCTTGTACAATCTACCCAACTCTCTAGGACAGTGTTTCTCCACCTTGACCACTTGAAGATGTATGGACCTCAACTCCCAGAATTCCCCAGCCAGCCATGCTGGCTGGGGAATTCTGGGAGTTGAAGTCTACACATCTTTAAGTGGCCAAGGTTGAGAATCACCGCTCTAGGATCTCAGGGCAGCAACTGGACAGTTTAACATCAACAGTAAATTCTGCATTTTTTTTTAGATTGGTACTCATACTGTGGAATAAAGTGCTCTTGAAGCTGAGTCCGCCCCCTCCGTATTACAGGTTAGGAGTGGGTTTAACATTTTTAGAGGTTTTAGCATTTAGTTTTAACATTGTTTCCAAACGTTAAGCCATTTTAGAATTGTACATGTCATACACATATTGTTACAAGCAAGCCAGTGCTATTCGAATGGGAGATAATGGATGGATGGATGGATGGATGGATGGATGGATGGATGGATGGGTGATAGATAGACAGGCTTCTGTTTGGCTGAGCTTGTCGCTTCTGTTTTTGTTGAAATTGTTTGTTAAAATGATTCTAATTAGATTCTAGAGTTAGAAGGATAGTTAGGATGGGGCTATTACTCTAGAATGTTTATCTAGAATATCTAGAATATGCCAGTAGCCAACAGCTTTGCACCCTTCACTAGCCCAGTAGCCAGTGAAGAAGAGTGAAACTGGTAGCTAAAGATTAAAAGAAACCTGCAACCAGTGGTTAAAATGTGGCCCAGCAGTGGCTGCATGCAACTAGTGGGAATGATAGTTTCCTTACCCAACTCCAACAAAACACAAGTTAACCTTCCCCTTCCAAATAAACCTCTTGATGGCTCCCTCAAACCTGGCAAACTCCTCTGCCTTATATTTTATTTTTTTCCAAGTATTTTAAGCAATACTTTTTCGATGCAATTTTGTAATTTCCCCCTCTCCCTTGATGCATGACACACTTTATAGATTGCCTCAACATAGTCAGAAGAAATTATACTTGGAATCTTTAAATTGGAGGAGGATTGAGACTTTAACTTGTCCCATTTTTAGCAGCTTCATTGGATTCTATTATATTTTAATAGAGATTTTTAAAAATAGACTTACTGTTTTCAATGGTTGTCTCTACTATCTGGAAATGGAATAATTTACTATATGCATAAATGAACTGCTCTTTTTCTTCATCAGGAAAACTTAGAAAGATAGGCTGACTAATGCCAATTTTATATTCCTGAGGCCAAAATGAATCTTCTTTCTGCTCCCTCTGAAAGAAAATATATGCTACTCTATGCAATTCTGTCTCATATGCTACTCTTGCTATCCACTCCTTTGAGAGTATTTTCCTCCAGGGAGCTTTTATTGTTCATATCAGGAGATCTTGGATGTACTTGGGGACTAATAATAAGGACCCATTCCATGCCATACCTTCTTTCAGTACCTAGAAAATCAGGTCACCATTAATTGTTCCTTCTCCTCCTTTTTATTTAAGCATTTCTATAGATCTCCCCCATGTCAAGGTTTGGCTTACAGTTCTTCCCTTCAATCTCCCAAAAGATTTTAGAATGAAAATACATATACAAAAAAGAAATATATTGGTAGAAACTATCTCAGATTATTAGTATTATTTTTAAAGAAAATTCAAATAAAAAGATAGAGTATTATTGTTGGAGGATCAGTTCAAAGATTTTGCTGGCTGGTATAGTGTGACAAATGTCTCCTTCTCCCCCCTGCATCAAAGTGCACAATATCCAAAGGCAATCAAATTATTTTGACATCTGAAGCAGAAGATCTAGTAAGTTCTTCAAGCTGGTAGTAGAAATATAATAAAAGAATTTGTAGCCCTATTACAATGCCCATTGGTAGTTGATTCATCCTGCTTAATCCTTTTTAACATCTACATGAGACTACTGGGAAAGGTCATTTGATGGCATGAGGTGTGGTATCATCAGTATGCTGTAGTATATCCAGCTATATATCTCCACCCAACCCAGGTCAGCCAAGCAATGTCCCAATTTCTGTCCCAATGCTGGCCCAGAGCCTGAAGTCTGTAAGGGTTTAGATAAGGAGGAATTGGTTTCAACTCAACCCAAGCAAGACAGAGTGGTTCTGGGTTTTTGGTCCCCCAGTTCTGGTGAGATATCATCTTTGACACTTGCTGGTATGGAGCTGGTATGCAATTTGGAGGTCTCCCTGGATTCACAGCTCCTGCTTGAGGAGCAGGTGGCAGCTATGGCTAGAGGGGTCTTTGCACAGATTCATCTGGTGCACCAATTGTGCCCATTCCTGGACTGGAGGCTTTGCTCACGGTCACTCATGCCCTGGTCATTTCCCAGTTGGATTACTGCAACACACTCTACATGGGGCTACCTTTGAAGATCATCTAGAAATTACAACTGGTCCAGAATACGGCAGTGCATGGAATTTTGGATGTCCCACAGTTCACCTATGTTACACTGCTGCTGCAAGAGCTGTAGTGGCTCCCAGTTTCTTTCCAGGTATGATTCAAGGTGCTGGTTGTAACCTTTAAAGCCTTGAATGGCACAAGGCCAGTTTTTTTGTGGGACCACCTGTCCATAAGGTACCTGCCCATTCCACTAGGTCTGACAGTGCGGGGGGGCACTCCAGGTCCCTGCCCTTAAATGTTGCCATCTAACAGGACCTCAGCAGTGTGTCTTCTCAGTAGCAGTCCTGCCCTTTGGAACACCCTTCCACCTGAGATCCAGCAGGCTCCTACCTGCCTAGCCTTCCAAAAATCCATGAAAATTTTAAAAACCTTAGTATGGTGTGAGGCTGGAGCCCAGTGAAATTTTTTTTGATACATGGGATGTGTTGCATTTGGAAGTGCTGTAAGGTTCTTTGTTGGCTTTTATGTTTTAATTGCTTTAATTGTTTTTAGTATTGTGTGCTGCCCAGGGTTATGCAGCATAAGAGGGGCATCTATACACACCTTTTAAATAAATGAATAAATGAATGAATAAATAAATCTAAAGCCAGGCTCAGAACATTTGTGGGATCATCTTTCTCCTCTGATCCTACCTGTGCATGTAACCTAGCAATCTAAGGGACTCTGCCCATTTTATTTTGCGTCTCCACTTACTACATAAGACATGAATAAGGACCTCTTTTATTGAAATGAGGTGCCTATCTATCTATCTATCTATCTATCTATCTATCTATCTATCTATCTATGAGGATCTGGATGGGAGCAAAAAGGCTGAGGCTAAACCCAAGCAAGTGACAGTTGCTGTGTTCATTAGGATTCTCCATTGATGCCACAACTTTGGATGGGCAAGCAATGCCTGTGAAGCAGCAGGTCCATGATTTCGGAGTCCTTCTGGACTCATGGCACCTGTTTAAGCAGCAGGTAGAAGCTGTGGCTAGAGGAACCTTTGGCCAGCTTCAGGTGGTGCATCAATTGCAGGAGGACCTGGTTAGAGTAACTCATGCCTGCATTACCTTCATATTAAACTACTGCAATGCACTTTACATGGGGCTGCCTTTAAAAACTATTCAGAAACTACAATTAGTCCAGAATGCAGTGACACATGTGTTAACTGGTATACAAGGCTGGGAACATATACACTAATACTATGGTGCCTGTACTGGTTACCACTTGGTTTCCATGTACAATTAAAGTGTTGTTTTTAATCTACAAAATCCCTTATGAATTGGCACCTGGGTAACTGCAGGACCACCTCCTCCATGAATCAGCCCAACCTACTAGATTTTTCAGGGAGAAATTCCTCATAATCCCAGGCTTCTGAGAGTTGAGGGGACCCAAAACCCAGAAGTGGACCACTGCTTTGGAATAATCTCCTGATGGAGATCAGACTGCCTTCCTCCTTGATAGTCTTCAGGAGGATGTGAAAAATGGAGTTATTTCAGAGAGTGTTCCAATGATGCTTACATACTGCACTATGTTTAATTTTTTGTTGATTTTCTTGTTGAACCATGTGGGGGTTTTCTGATTTAGTTATTTAATTGTAAATTTTATTTGTACCATGGAGCCACTGAGAACTGTCAGATTGTGATGAAACAAAGAAACAAATAAGTAAAGTCTAACTTAAGCTAAATAAATAAAATGAACAGAGGGCTGAGATTTCCTAGACTTATCCTTTATTGACTATTTCCCCCTCTAAACTGTCCTTTCTGTTTTTAGTTTGGTAACTCAAGTTGGAGAATTACTTGTTGCCCTTCAAATTCTTTTCCAAAACCTATTTTTAATTACTTTATTGATATTTATATTCAATAAGCAAGTCCAAGGGAAAGTGCTTAACTGATTCACTTCTGCATCTGACCCTCTGGCTATTTTTGCATTAACTAAACAGATTTTGGGATGGAAGAAAGACAAATGTAAAAGGACTGAGAGATAGTAGGAGAGAATTACAGATTGCTTTGACCTATTGATTTATTCCTGCAGGTGTTCACGTGTCAAAGAGACGTATAGTTCCAGTCTAAAAAAAAAAAAAAAAGAGGGATGTAGTTCTGACCCCATTCAATTAGGTGAATATGTGTAAAAGAAGCCAGTATGGAAAGGGGCAGTGGGGTCTTAAAACTGGTCCCTTCCCCATATCATACAAGTTCCCTGCCTATAATGGCCTTGTGTTGAACATCAGCCTTTGAACTAGTGCCAGACAGAGGAAACCTCATGCATTTTTTCCTGTCAGTTTTCATTCACTTTGATGAAGAATAATTTACTTTCAACTTATTTCAAATGAGAAGAGAATTTCAGAAAAATCCTTATGGGTGAAGTGTACTGTTATTGCATTTATTTAGTTACAGGGTGGCCAAAGGATGTGCATACTTGTTTCTGCTTTCATTGGACTCATTCTCTTATCTCCTCAACTGCAGCACAAATATCCCCCAGTAACTATTTTTGTATGACATGTTCTCATGATGTTGCCTTCATCTACCCCAAGCTCACAACTGAGCTAGCTTAGAATTGTCTTTAGTTGTTCCAGTTTGAAAGTAGTGTTTTCCCCCTCTTCCTGACACAATTTTTGCTGTGGCTGAGAGAATTACAAAGTACTCAGAGAAGAATCAAAAGGAATGGAATGGAATTCTTTGGGAATGGGAATGGATGTTTGCAAAATACTGCAGGACCAGAAAAGATTACATTCCTTCATCCTTATCAGGCAAATAGCTAGCAACATCTCCCTTGGGTCAAGAAACTATTAGGAAGAGGATCAAAGGTATCAAGGAGGTCCCATTGTAACTTATTCACTAATAAAGGGAGGCTAAAGTGCATTTATCCAGTTTCCAGGGTTCTGTGACCTAATCTCTTTTTCCTTGCAGTAAATCAGACTAATGAGACTCATTGAGAATCTAACTTTCTTGGTTATGAGCAGCCATTAAGGGCTAGACAAGAAACTTTTCTGTAAATTGGCTGCTAAATTTATTTTATTTGTTTATTAATCAAACTTATATCCTACCACTGTCACAGAAGTCTATAGCTTACAGAGTAAGAATGTGAATGCTCTGCTGCATACATCTGGGAGCTGTGAGATGATACATGGGGCCTTCTGCAAATCTATCAGCAGATCACTGCACTGTGTAAGGCAGTCCTGAACGCCATATGTGTTTTGGATTGAGAAGTGAATCAACTGGTAGAAATCTTTTGTGCCTTGTGCCCTCCCTAGTTTTTGAATACACCTACCATCTGTCAGCACTAAAGGTCTGCTGTGCTAACCAACATTGCTCATGAAAGCACACCAGGGAGCTGCATCCAGAGGAACATCATTCTGTAGCAACCCTGGGCTGAAACTCATTTATAAGTTTAAACAGGACTTGCTACTTTGTGTGCCACTAGTACACAACAAGAGACAGAACTAACACAATTCTATCTCCACCTGGAACAAGTGCAGCATAAGGTAGTGCTTCTTTGGAGAGAGGATGAAGATCCTCTACCAGACAGGACACCAACCCTGCTATTGTGGAAGCAGCAAAACAGAAGCCAGGGTGAATTGCTTGGGACAGGTCAGTGCAGTCCTAAAAGTACATCCCTGAGTGTGTATCATCATGCCCCTAGTGCAGAGGATACAGTGTGGGGAGATGAAGGGTAGAGCACAGCATGTGAACCAGTGAAGGCAGAAAGAGTAGCAAAGTGGACATTAAAATGCCTTCATCAGTCCATTCTACCCACACGTAGAATATGGTGGCCCATTGAAGCTGTGCTACACTGTTGCAGTGACGGTTGTCAGCTGTCTAGGACAGCTGTCCCCTTAAGCATCTCTGCCCTGCCAAGAATAAACACCAAGAATCCAGAGGGGCAGCATGAGCATATTTTCTTCAATTAGCTCTAGACATGATACAGCCCTGCTTTCAATGGGGAGGAAGCAGAGCAATATGGGGAGGATGTCTGAGCCAACAAGGGACCTGGACCTGATATACACAATGTCCTCCTTTGGTCCCTGGAACTGTTGCCCCAGTAATAGATCCAGGGCTGCACCTACCACATAGGCAGTCTGAGATTCCTACATCACTATATCTTCCTGGGATGGACAATGGCTCTGTACCAAGGTACAGGCCTTGCATTGGTCCATGGGTTTTTTTCAGACCTGACCTCTGCATCTAACCTTAAGGAATATGCTGACCTTCTGTCTCATTTGATGCCCAAAATGCTGTCTGAATTTGTTCTGTTATTGTAGAAATGAAGATGGAAGGAATTAACCACACAACTGAAAACTCATTTAAGTATAAGGATTTCACAGCAACTTAGCTGGAAGCCCCTATTTGCATTCCATACTAATGACTGCAGATATTTTTCCAACGCCCCCCAGTTTTCTATCCATATGTCTTTTGCAGGTCTCATTAACAATCCAAGATTGTCCCTGTGATTATGGCCAATGCTGTGGAAGCTTTGGTGGGGTCCAAAGTTCACTGCTCTCCAGGTTGATCATCAGCCAAATCACAATAGTCTGCAAGAGGGGAAAATAGACACATCTGAGGAGCAACGTATACCTTATGCCTGCTGTACTACGGGCAATACAAAGACCACGTATCACAACAATTAAGAATAGAAATAGTTCTACATCACTGTAGAGGTTACCTGCTAAGCCTCAGAAGAGTAAGCTGAAAAAGACCGGGATGTATGATAGACAAACTTGATTAAAGGTGGTTGCAGCACATAGTAGACATACCTGAATGTGTGTGTGTGTGTGTACATGGACATCTACTTATACATTCTGTCTGTACATGAACATGCAAACATTCACAAGAGTTCAAAATGGAAGAAGAGGTGTACCACCTGGACTTTAATAGGACAGAAAGGTAGACTGATACCCAATGAACAGACTAACTAGAGCTGTTCAGTAAAACATTCACATTTCTGATGGTGCAAATAATTTCTAAATTCTACCTGCGTGTGTCTATGCTCCAGCACAAAGTAAGAGACTGAGTTTACAACATTACATGGGAGCTGCCAGGAGAAATGGCATATTGGTCATACTTAAATGAGTTTTCAGTTGTGTGGTTAATTCTTTCCATCTTCATTTCTACAATAACAGAACAAATTCAGACAGCATATGCAATTGGTCTGCCCCCGGCGCCTGATGGACCCACCAGGGTTTCAGAAGGAGCTGGGGGATATTCCTACGGATCTGCTGCATGGTCCAGCAGAGGCCTTGGCTGCTGCCTGGAATAGGGAGGCAGCTGGGGCCTTGGACAGGATTGCGCCTATGCAACCTCTCTTGCCACATCGGCCCCGACACTCCCCATGGTTCACGGAGGAGTTGAGGGTGCTGAAGAGGGTTAAGAGACATCTAGAGTGCGGCTGGAGGAAAACAAAGACCGAATCCAACCGAACACAGGTTAGAGCCGCTATCAAGGCCTACCTTGTGGCAATAAGAGCGGCGAAGTGCCTCTACTTCTCTGCCCTTATCGCATCCGCAGAATGCTGCCCGGCAGCCCTGTTTAGGATCACTAGGTCCCTCCTTGGTAAGGGGGATGTGGGGGTTCATTTGCAGTGCCATGCAGAGGAATTTTCAGAGCATCTGCAGGACAAAGTCACTTGGATTCGTTCCAAGTTAGACTCTGAGCGTGGGGCTGGGTCTGGGGAAATACCGGAGGACTCTTCTTACCCAGTTATCTGGGAACGGTTTGATCCTGTTGCTCCTGAGGAAGTGGACAGGATCCTGTGGACTGTGAAGGCCACCACTTGCCATCTTGACCCATGACCCTCCTGGCTGGTGAAAGCAGCTCGGGAGGTGACATGTGGTTGGATCCAAGCGATGGTTACTACATCCTTGCAGGAGGGAGTGTTTCCAGCTGCTTTTAAGGAAGTATTGGTGTACCCCCTCTTCAAGAAACCCTCCCTGGATCCTACTGTGCTGGACAATTTTCGTCCAGTCTCCCACCTCCCCTTTTTGGGGAAGGTGGTTGAGAAAGTGGTGGCATCACAGCTCCAAAGGGTTCTGGAGGAAACAGATTATCTGGATCCCTTCCAGTCAGGTTTCAGGCCCGGATATGGAACGGAAATTGCATTGGTTGCACTTATAGATGACTTCTGGCGGGAGCGGGATGGTGGAAGTGCGACCATCCTTGCTCTCCTTGATCTCTCAGTGGCTTTCGATACCATCGACCATGGTATCCTGTTGGGAGAACTCAGGGAATTGGGGGTGGGTGGCACGGTCTTGTGCTGGTTCGCCTCCTTTCTCCAGGGCTGATCCCAATCGGTGGTGATAGGGAGCGAGAGGTCCCATCCTCGACCCCTCCTTTGTGGGGTGCTGCAGAGTTTGGTTCTCTCTCTGCTCCTTTTCAACACCTACATGAAACCGCTGGGCAAGATCATCCGTCATCATGGGATGAGGTATCATCAGTATGCTGATGATACACAGCTATACATCTCCATCCCTGGTGAAGTAAGTGATGCTGTGGCTACCCTTTCGTGGTTCCTGGAGGTTGTAAGGGTCTGGATGGGGAACAACAGACTTCGGCTGAACCCTGGTAAGATGGAGTGGCTGTGAGTTAATGGCGCCTCTGTATCCAGGATTTTGTCATCTTTGGTGCTGGATGGGGTGGCACTGCCCCAGACAGACCCAGTGCGTAATCTGGGGGTCCTCCTAGAGTCACAGCTCCTGCTTGAAGAGCAGGTGGCAGCCGTGGCAAGGAGGGCCTTTGCACAACTTTGGGTTGTGCATCAGTTACGCCCTTTCCTGGATCGGGATGCCCTTCGAACAGTCACTCATGCCCTTGTTATCTCCCAGATAGACTACTGCAATGCGCTCTACATGGGGCTACCCTTGAAGAGTATCTGGAAGCTACAGCTGGTCCAGAATGCAGCTGCGCAGGCTATTGTTGGAACCCCAAGGAGGGCCCATGTAATGCTTCTGCTCCGCGAGCTGCATTGGGTGCCAGTTTGCTTCTGGGTCCAATTCAAGGTGTTGGTTATCACCTTTAAAGCCCTACATGGCATGGGACCAGGTTATCTAAGGGACTGCCTCTCCCCTATGACTTCAACCCGTCCCACCCGATCACACAGAGAGGGCATGCTTCAAACCCCCTCAGTGAAAGAACTTCGACTGGCGGAGTCCAGAAGGCGGGCCTTCTCTGCAGTAGCCCCTTCTCTCTGGAACATTCTGCCCCCAGAGGTGCAATTGGCCCCCACACTCCTGGCCTTCCGTAAGGCTTTGAAGACCTGGTTCTGCCAGCTGGCCTGGGGTGGGGTGGGAAAACCTCAAGCATGGGGATGGCTAGCCCCATAGAGGCCTTCTGCCTCTAGCCTCAGATTTTTCATCCTCTTGGATGAAAAGGATAAAAATTATCCTTTTTAGTAATATTTTTAATTACGGTTTTATGTATTTATATATTTTATGTTTTTAATGTTTGTTGTGAATTGCCCAGAGTTCCCCCATTGGGGGGAGATGGGCAGCTGGAAATTTTAATAAATAAATAAATAAATAAATCTTGGGGACTTGCTTATAGTTCTTTCGATCTAGGAAGTCCTGCAATGCAGTTTGCTGGTGCTCTACATTGCTAGGGTACTAGTGGGAGCAGTTTAGGCACTATAGAAACAATTGTGATTTTTGTAAGAGTAAAGCCTTCTGGTACTCACAATAGTACAAGAGTATTCTTGCATCACTTCTACGTGATGCAAACATGACTGTTTAGGCTGCCAATTTTGGACATCACATGGGTCAGCAAGAGTCAGAACCTTGTATGTGAACCTTGTGTAATTACACCCCTAATATATGGAAGCCTTCTCCCTCTGTCAAGATTTGTTTCCATACAAGACCTAATGGTTGACTGTAACTGAGCAGAGCAATTCATGGCGGACCATCTTTTGTTATCCGTATTGATGAAATATGACTTACGAATTCTTTGGGACATGGCATCTTCCCTTTTGTAAGTTTAAGTGATTGCATATACGTTAATGATTACCAATACTAATAATTTAGCACTAATGGTATCACACAATGAAAAAATAAAAGCAGCAGAGAATCCAGTATGCCAAGGTTTTCAGTCTAGTAAAAATTCAACATACAAGTGAGCTCCAGGAATAAAACAATGCAAACTTTTCTATGGAAGTTAGACTCGTTTTAGAGGAAAAGGGAGGAATGTCTGGATTTAGCCAATAGTTATTTTTATAGTAACATTTCCAGTCCCCTCCCCTTCATAAAAAATCCAAGGCAGCCTGTTTCCAATCTTTATGAAAAGGGATTCTGTACAAGAGGCAGCAACTAAAACCATCCCAAAGAAAAAGAAATGCAAGAAAGCAAAATGGCTGTCTGATGAGGCTTTACAAATAGCTGTGGAAAGAAGGAATGCGAAAAGCAAGGGTGAAAGGGAAAGATATAAGCAACTGAATGCAGATTTCCAGAGAATAGCAAGGAGAGATAAGAAGGCCTTCTTAAATGAACAATGCAAAGAAATTGAAGAAAACAATAGAATGGGGAAGACTAGAGATCTCTTCAAGAAAATTGGAGATATCAAAGGAACGTTTAGGGCAAAGATGGGCATGATAAAGGACAAAAAAGGCAGGGACCTAACAGAAGCAGAAGAGATAAAGAAGAGGTGGCAAGAATACACAGAAGAACTATACAAGAAAGATCTTAATGTCTCTGATGTCCATGCTGGTGTGGTCACTGACCCTGAGCCAGACATCCTAGAGAGTGAAGTCAAGTGGGCCTTAGGAAGCATTGCTAACAACAAAGCTAGTGGAGATGACAGTATTCCAGTTGAGTTATTTAAAATACTAAAAGACGATGCTGTTAAAGTGCTGCACTCAATATGCCAGCAAGTTTGGAAAACGCAACAGTGGCCACGGGATTGGAAAAGGTCAGTTTACGTTCCAATTCCAAAGAAGGGCAATGCCAAAGAATGCTCAAACTATCGCACAATTGCACTCATTTCACATGCTAGCAAGGTTATGCTCAAAATCCTACAAGCTAGGCTTCAGCAGTACGTGAACCGAGAACTACCGGATGTACAAGCTGGGTTTCGAAGAGGCAGAGGAACTAGAGATCAAATTGCCAACATTCGCTGGATCATGGAGAAAGCACGAGAGTTCCAGAAAAGCATCTACTTCTGCTTCATTGACTATGCAAAAGCCTTTGATTGTGTGGATCACAACAAACTGTGGCAAATTCTTAAAGAGATGGGGATACCAGACCACCTTACCTGTCTCCTGAGAAATCTGTATGCGGGCCAAGAAGCAACAGTTAGAACCGGTCATGGAACAACCGATTGGTTCAAAATAGGGAAAGGAGTACGACAAGGCTGTATACTGTCACCCTGCTTATTTAACCTATATGCAGAGTACATCATGAGAAATGCCAGGCTGGAAGAATCACAAGCCGGAATTAAGATTGCAGGGAGAAACATCAATAACCTCAGATATGCAGACGATACCACCCTAATGGCAGAAAGTGAAGAAGAACTAAAGAGCCTCTTGATGAGGGTGAAAGAGGAGAGTGCGAAAGCTGGCTTGAAACTCAACATTAAAAAAACTAAGATCATGGCATCTGGACCCATCAATCCCTGGCAAATAGAAGGGGTAGAAATGGAAGCAGTAACAGACTTCATTTATTTGGGCTCCAAGATCACCGCAGACGGAGACTGCAGCCATGAAATTAAAAGACGCTTGCTCCTTGGGAGGAAAGCTATGGCAAACCTAGATAGCATATTAAAAAGCAGAGACGTCACCTTGCCGACAAAGATCCGCATAGTCAAAGCTATGGTTTTTCCAGTAGTAATGTATGGCTGTGAGAGCTGGACCATAAAGAAGGCTGAACGCCGAAGAATTGATGCCTTTGAACTGTGGTGCTGGAGAAGACTCTTAAGAGTCCCCTGGACTGCTAGGAGGTCAAACCAGTCAATCTTAAAGGAAATCAACTCTGATTGCTCATTGGAAGGATTGATAATGAAGCTCAAGCTCAGATACTTTGGTCACCTAATGCGAAGAGAGGACTCTTTGGAAAAGACCCTGATGCTGGGAAAGATGGAAGGCAAAAGGAGAAGAGGACGGCAGAGGATGAGATGGCTAGATAGCATCACTGAAGCAATGAGCATGAAATTGAGCAAACTCAGGGAGGCAGTGAAAGATAGGAAGGCCTGGCGCAATATGGTTCATGGGGTCACGAAGAGTCGGACACGACTTAACGACTAAACAACAACAACATCCAGTGCTGTGTTCCCTCCTCACTTCCCCCCACTTTAAGCCTCTGCTACAATAGTGCCATTAAGACAAAAGGTGGGTATTTTCCTTTTCTGAAATCTATCAGTCACTTCTACTTCAGTAATATTTAATTTAGACAATAATGTATATGCTTTTGTCATTTTAGCATATTGCCTAAACTAGAAGACTTGCTTTTTGTGATTTTTGTTTTGCAGCCTTTTATCATTGTATAATAAATTAACAACCTGAGAAAGAAGAACGGAAATATAAAGAGATGGGGGGCAGCACAGGATTGGGTGGAGAAACTATATAATATTAGGTCATTTTTTTCTTTCCTTTTGAACACTTCTGCTTGCAACCCTGTAGACAATTATTACTCTTAAGAGTAAACACAATAGCACCAGAAAAGGCATTTCTCCTTCTATCACATGTAAAATGTTGGAAGCTGGAAGAACTGGATTTAAAATTAAATAAAATCCAATATCGATTTACCTGCATCCAGGTTTTGTTCTGTTAACCCATGTATTATGGTTATGATATTGTACTTAACAGTTGCAGCCTCAGAAAAAAACACCATTAATTTTATCTGTGTGCTATCGGTAATGGAGAAGAGCAAGCCCTGAAAAGCACAACTTATAAGCCTGGTTACCTTGCCAGCCATTGGAATACAAATAGAAAACAGCTGCTCTTGGGCCTCTTACTAAGAAAATAAGAAATCTGATCAAGCAGACCCTGTGATCTGGCAAGTTATCTATTTTACATTGGACAGGGAATGTCCACTAGGAGTTCTTTTCCGCCTGAAAATTTGTCAGAAAAGACATTTTCCACAAGAAAATGCCATTTCCAGCAAAGCTTCTGTTCAGAGATTTCCAGTTCATGTGTGCAGCTTTGCTGTATGGACTGAAGGATTGACTAGAATCAGGGCACCAGATTTGGCATCTTAGGAAATGTAGTCTTATAAGTCTAAAATTTAACTAAATAATTCAGGCAAGACAAAGATGCTATTGGTTAGGAATTCTAACAGTCTGGATAAGGTTATACAGCCTGTTCTAGATTGTGTGATCCATTCTCTCTATTTTTTATAATATTTTTATTAAAGTTTTACATAGATAGAAACTAATACAGAAGTAAAAAAAGATATTCAAACAAAAAAGAAAAGGAGAAAGAGAATGAAAGAGAAAAAAGAAAGACATATAAAAGGTGACTCCCTCCTCCCTCCAAACAGGTATAAACATTTACAGTAACTTAAGACCTTCTCTAGTACTACAGAAAAAAAGAAAACTCTTCTTCCTATTTGTCATCTCTTAATAATAACCAAATTATATATATAAAAAAATCATCAATCTTACACAGCAAAAGCATTAAGAGTACCAGTAATAATAACCCACATATTTTAAACTTAGACAAATAAATCCATTGTGCATTTTAACTATTATTTTCTTTAATAAGTAAAATATAAAAGATTTATCCCCATAGGCATAAAAAATACCAATAATAGTAACATTTATATCTTAAACTAAATCAAATAGGTCCCTTTTACATTCAAACCTATAACTTTCTCTAACAAATAGGACATAGAAAGTTTAGCCCAATACAAAAGAAATCTTTAAATGCTTGCTGTAAGTCCTGGCCGTAAGAAAAGATTCCAATAGTAACAACCCAGAATCACAATTTATACAATTTAATCCTGATCAAATAAGTCCACTTTGAATTCTTTTTTCTTCTTTTTAAGAGGCTTAATCTTCAGTTGCTTCTTTAAATAAAGTCCCACATGATGAACTCTTATCATTTTCTCCCTGTTTTTATAATTCTCTTCTGTGGATCCAGAATGAGATAGCTCCCAGAGTCACTCTTCTGATTTATAATCTGAATATCCCCTTTAATAGTTAAAACATCCTCTAGCATAATTTCCATGTCACTCTTATACACAAACATTTTTAAGTCCCTTTTAAAATCCACAACATTTTCTTCTGTGTCTTCCATATCCTCTTTTATAGTCTGGCAGTTTTTTAAAGTCCATTTTAAGATCCCTATTCAAATCATCCTCAGCCTCTGTTTTATCCAATAGAATCTTTTCTTCTTCTAAAACCTCTGTTAACTCCACTTTAGGAGCATCAACAAGTTTTAAAAATAAGTCCTGAATACATTGTTCCCAAACCGACTTAAATTCTTCTATAGTAAAATAATATTTTTCCATTATGTTAGCAAGTATCTTCTCCTTTAATTGTTCTCTGGTTCCCTCTAGTTAACCTTCAAAACCCAGTCTTATCTTTTGTTTCTTTTCAAAGTCAAAACTTTTCCACAATAAGGTTTCTTACAGTTAATTCCATAATCATCAGCTGTATTTTTATAAATTTAAAACAGTCTATAAAAACTATTCTTTCAAATCCATCTGGCCCCTTAACTGTCCACAGTCAACATTCTAAATTCACCTTTGCTGTTTCAAAAATTAAAATTTTCTTTTTAATCTCTAAACTTATTTAAATCTTCTTTGTTCAAGGATAGAAGGAAATTCTCCCAGTGTGCAGCAACTTGCCTTTCAGAAGGTTTTTAATTTCCAAATAAATTGATAATATGTCCTTTTGAAGCCTAATGTCCTTTTGAAGGCTCCAAATTGCAGCTTGGGCTCAATGTTTCCTGTGATTCCCAGAGTGCTCAACCCACTGGAGATTGCTAATTTGCAATCTCTTCACAGGGAGCCTCCGTAAGGAGTACTTGCAGGTAATCCAATCATCTCCTTTGTCCAGAGATGGTCCCAAAGAGCCGGATCCTTCAGCGGTTCCTTTTATCTGCTGCAGCCATCAGCTCCACAAAAAACGGAGCCGTCTTCAATCCACCATTACTCCCCCAGAAGTCCATGTGGTCCATTCTCTTGGAGGACAAGTGCACAGCTTAGAGTGCTTTTTAAGCCTACAATTTTTCTGAATGCTCAAACAAGGATGAGGGAAGCAGAACCTCTAATCAGCTTCATTGTTTTTCCCTGTGTAAGCATGGCTGGCCCTGCCATAAGGAAGAATGAGGCTTCTCCATCAGATAGCAGATTCTGGGTGTCATAAAAGAGCAGTGAATGAGTTTGGAATTTTTGTGCTTTTATTGTGCAGGATGGGTAGAGGTGCTTGCGATATTTTTCTGATTTTGCATGGGCACTCATACATCTTTATTCATCTGTATGGGAAAGCCAATGGGTGCTGTGATTTCAGGGAGTGACTAAGACCGGGTTTTTGTCTCCTATTTACTACCATGCACAGTATATAGGCCTGCCTGCCCCAATAAATTGATATTTCCCAATGCAACTTCCAGATTTTTATCTGGGATTTATAATACTGTCTCCTTTCAGTTGCATTGGATGTATATTGATTTCTGGTCTGGTACAGAACAAACCTTTAAAAAGTGGTTTAGGAACTAGTGACTTCACTTTAAGACCACCTGCTCCTCTATGATAAGTTCTGGCTTTGATAAGTTCTCAGCATCATCATCAGACCCTACTGACTGTCCCATTGCTTTTTAAGATTAAATAGTGGAGTGAAACATGACTTCAGTGGTGGTGCCAAAATGAGAAAACAAGTTCTATGCAAATATCCACTGAGCTTCCTCTCTTTCTGTTTTTTAGGGGGTGTTCTTTCTTTACTCAATTTCATGAGTTTTTCTTTTCCTCCTGTTTTTAAATCATAGGGTCTACTGTATTTCATGTCATGTGACTGATGGGAATGAATCTGAGGACATATTATAGAGAAGGTAGAGTCTTTGCATAAGTCCAAGACCAGCATCAGGACAACAAGCTATAGATGCCTAAGAGATCAAGAGGAGTCACACAAGCCCTTTAATACTCTGCAAGCACAAACAGCATGAGTTTCCCTTAATAGTACTGTGTTGCAGACCAATACAGACACAAACACATCCACATCCTTGGCCATCAGATTTTCACCTTATGGAGGATCCCATTGTATATGCATTTGTATGCAAATGAGATGTCTTTACCTGTCCTTGTCATTGAATATAGACCTTATCAGTTCTGGATGGGGCTAACTGATGTAGCACTAGGATTCTCTTACAACTCTCTATCTTTTCTGCCTAGCATCTTTATAAACACAGTAAACAAAGACAACATGAAGTCTTACAGAAGAGATTTTCTCATTCAGGTGCCCTGCAGATGTATCTTGCATTTCCTTGTTAGCTGGGCTTAGGGTAGTTGTAGACCAGCCAGCATAAATGAAAGGCCCTGGGTAGGGAATAGGACTTTCTAAAAGGAGGTCTCCCTGCAGCCTTCATTAATAAACAATCACTTTCTTGGATGGTCTTGCTAAGAAATCATAGGGATATATGGGAATGATCCTGCAAACCAGAATTAAACACTGTTGAATGAACTGCAACTGATCCATGACCCATATGATTTAACATGTCCATTGCTACCATGGTTGAGTAAGAGGAAAGTGCAATAGAGGAAGAGATATGTATGTATGCAAAAATATCCTTTGTGCTTGTCATGGGAGACTGGCCAGCATAATGCTATTTTGTTTTTATGAGCTACTTTTTCAGGTTAAAAGAATCTGAAATGTTATCCAGCATAAACATGACAAACAAATAAAATGTACACAGCACAGTAATAACAGTCCAATGGAAAACCTTAAAAGCTTAAATTCACAGAATAATCACCATCTAAAACCATCAACTAAGAACAGAAGTAAAACAAAACAGAACCTTTGGACATAAAACTCATAGTAGCAGGATGACAATCATAAGTAGTGACAAGATTTTTTTTTTACAAGGTAGAAAAGTAACAAAAATTATTACAGTTGTAGACACTTCTTGTGATGAAATGGAATCATGAAGGCCAAGCTCAGGCAGATAAACATTTTCTTAGCTCGCCAGAACCGCATGGGAGGAACAAGAGGATGAGACTGGCACCTCCCTGAGGAATTCACACTGTTGTGGCTGGAGGACTTTGGGAACTGGGGTTTTAGTCTGGGAAGATTCTTGCTAGAGGTTGTAGCTAGTAAACATAGCTGGATTGAATTGGCATTGTCTCTTGGAGTTCCTTGGGCTAGGCCTGACACTTCTAGACCTATGAAAGGAAAACATCTCTGAACGGAGAGGTTCAGGAGACCTACACTTTAATCAAGCATTCAAAGTTCTTCTCAGGTGGGATTTCTAGTGAGGATATGGTGAGCTGCATGTCCCTGAAGGAGTGCGTATGGCATTACAATGGAGATTGACAGCCAGATGGTGGATCCTGGCTGCTGAAATCTCTCCAGAGAAAGAAGAGATTGTGAGATCACCCACATATACTCCAGACAGCTGCTCCTCACAAGTAGACTGCAGAAACCAAGGTTTTTGTGGTCCGCTGGTGTGCTGAGCAGTTGGGAGTCAAGGGATTCCAATTAAGGTCACAGTCATAATGTAGCCTATATGGAGATAAAGCTCAGCCAAGCCTCATTTCTTAATCACTTTTGGAATTACCTTTTTACTGCTTTTCAAATATTAAGAACCTTTGGAACGTCGAGTTTTATGGCATTCACTGGGTGAGATTCCTTCAACCCTTAGCAAAAGAAGTTTTAAGTACAAGTTTAAGGACTTAGAAAAATTCTTTTTTGGGGAATAAGCAGCAAAAGAGTGATTAGAATGTTGTTTTTGGAAAATTATAAACTGATAAGGGTCCAGATGGATTTAAAATATCATTTCGAAATTAATTATAAGAATCTTCCCTGTGGGAAATGGCTGTTGTTTTGAATTCAGGAAAAAAAAAAAGATAGGATAGGACTTTGAAAGTTGGACACTAGAGGGAACCAGAAGGAACTAAAGATTGCAATTAAAGGAGAAGAACATTAAAATTCAACTTGTTAACACAGAATGGAAGAAAATACTTTAACATTGGTCGTATTGATGGATATTAGTGAACAATGGACTCAGAAGTTAATTTTAAGAATGTCTGCTATTATAGACAGACTGTGGGTAAATGATGTTATGGGAGAGGAACAAGTTCTACTGGACAAGACTGAAACTGATTTGAATGTGGATTTAAAAAGGGATTTATTTAATCCCTTAAAGATTGTTAAAAGTAAAGGGAAGGAATATAAAGTTGATTTATTTGATCAATGTTAAAATAGATATGTTGTTATTTTTGGTAACCTTTAATGGACTTTGGTTGACACCAGGATGAAATGACAATGCTTTATGGATTTGTTTATATATAAGAGATGGGATATGAGAAGAAGAGATAATCTGTTGTATTTTAAGAGGAAGTGATAAGTTACTAAAATTGTTTATACTTGTTGTGATAAAGGTGGGGAGTCACTTCTTTATATATTTCTTTTCTTTTCCTTTACTATATTATCTTTTTCCTTCTTTTCTATTTTTCTTTCTATTTTCTTTTCTGCACTTTCTATTTTTTTTCTTTTTACTCTTTTTAGTTTGTATTAGCTTTTATCTTTTTAATTGTAATGTTTAATAAAATTATTGGGGGGGGGGAATGAAGTTCTTCTTAGGCTTTGAGGAGTGAAAATGGTGGCAATTGCCACTCCACAAAGCCTAAGAAGAATTTTGAAGGCAGCCCATGATTAGCTAAACTTCTGTCAATTTGCTATGCTGAAACCAGGAGCAAAAAACACTACTCCAGCCCAAGCTGCTATAGATCTTCTCACTCTTCTCTCCACACAAAAGGGAAAAAGGAGAAGAAATCTGGGGAAGCTTGGTGCTTTCCTCTCTTGCTGGTTGCCTGCCAACTAGAAGGGAGAAACTGAGAAAACTCTTGCTATTTTCATACCTTCTCTTTTGGTTTTGGCTACTGAGGGAGAGCTATAATTCTGTCAAGCTACCACGTTCCTTATAGGACTTGAAACTCAGGAACTGGGAGGAGCCAAGTGTTCCTTCCAAAGAAGAAACAGAGGCACAGAATCTCAGGATGAACAGATCTTTCATGATACTGCTGCTGAGCTGAAGCTCCTACATAGCTGATGACAGGGGAAGACAGAGGTGCAGAATCTTCATGAGAAAATGTCCTAAGAAACTTATCTGACACTATTTTACTTCTGAAGGGAAAAGCCATCTGCTTCTAACTTTTTTGTAAAATAGCAGGTGTAATGAATGAGACTACCTGTGAATTAGATACTATGCAAGCTTGAGTATATCCAGGCTTCACCTCTCCACTTGTTGTGCGATTCCTTTAAACAAAGGACATGTCTAGACAAAGCCCAAACAAGTCTACATCCCAGGCTGACTTTCCTTAGCTAAACAGGTAAATGATCAGGCAATCCACATTACTGACTGGTCAGTGTGAATTTCCCTCCTCGGAAGATACTTCCACCCCATAGAAAAACCCTCTAATGGGGGAATTTGCTGTGTTTTCAAGAGGCTGAAATGAGGTTCTAGGGAATTATCTGTTAGATGTACTCAATGGTTAAGTTTTTGTTAGATCTGAATAAGTCTGATAATTTGTAGTTAGAAAAGTCATCCAGCTATGGATGATTTAAGTCTGCCTCACTCATGGATTGGGGACAAGTTGAAGGCAATGTCATGGGAAGGAGAAAAATTTTGCCAGGGCAAGTGTATGTCATAGGTGTAAGTGAGAAAGGGCCTGTAGTTTTTCCTCATAATTATGTTGATTGCCCTTTCTGCAGCTTTTCTAGATCTCCAGAGGTACAGTAAGGAGAACAGGATACAATATTTCTAGAATGTTTATATCTGACAGATACATTTATATCTGACAGATCTATAATGTCTACTTTCGCAATTTTTCTGTCACTTTGCAGATGCTCCTCGCTAAGAACTTAACAAGGGATTTATGAATACCCCTCATTTTGTAGTCTTTCCTGGCTCTGAGTTCCACTGATATGGGAGACTTAGAAGTCAGAGTCAGAATTAGAGTGAGAAATGCAGCTTGCTTTTGATCACATTAGCTGTTAGCTTCTTTGCAGAATTGAGTCCTTTTGGTTTCAGTGACCTGTGACCAAATGCTTTTTTCCTGGGCATTTTCTATATTTTGATTCACTCATATTCTTGTCCAAATTTTGCAGGCAATGCTTCTTCTGTCACAAATTGCAGCTGGCCATTTTTGATTCTTTTCTGTTGCATTTTTAATAAATGTGCTAAATTGGAAATGGGAGTTGATTTAATCCTCTCCATGTGTCAGACTGCTATGTGTGTGTGTATGTCTATACACTTAGTTATTAAGTTGAGAAAAGGAAAGCGTTTTAACTCTACCGACTGATTACCCAAAAAAACAAAATTGCAAAGACTGTAACAGTAACATAGCATAACAAGCTGAAAGAGTACAACAATTTGAAATAGCAAAATAGTGGGATGATGGAACCTGAGGTTTTCATGTGGCCACTATTCCCCTTCCTCCTCCCAACCAGGCCCAGGGCAGCCTTCCTGAATCTAACACCTTGGTCAAGTTTTGTGATGATTGTAACTCCCATGGTGGTTGGAAATTCTAGGAGATGTGTTGTAGCTGCAACAAATCTGGAAAGAGCCAGGAAGAGAAAGCTGGCCTGGGACATTATGGGAGACACAAAATATTGCTTGGGCTGCCAATGGTTGTTGATGACACAGTGACAGTAAAGCAAAACTGAAATCTGGAGAGGAAAAGGGGCAGTGATCAGATGTCTCCTCCAATATCTCTGTTCACCAACATCGTAGAAAATTTCAAGAGGCTATTTCAGCATGGTTCTACCTTTGAAAATCTCTCCGTTTTTTTTCTTTTCTCTCTTCCATATGATTCTACAATAATGCAATTTATATTTTGCAAATGGGTGATATATTTGTGCCGTAATATTATAGCTAAGCAATTGGTGGCAGAAGAGAAAATGTTTCTGCATGACAGGAAGAGGCACAAGGATTGTGCTGTAGGAATCAACATGTCTGTGAGCTTCAGATTACACTGAATCATGGATAGATCAGTCAAATGAAAAATGAATTTGCCATTTTCTTCCTCCTTCTACTATGCTGCAAAATGATTCTATCCCTCCTTACTCAGTTCTCTAGGGAGAGGCTATGTGACAGTCATCCCCACCGATAAACACACACACATCACACAACTGTATCTTCAATTTAACTCTCACGGTATAAATGCACTGATTTCTCTATGGTTGTATGAGTGCATATAATGAGTATAGTCAGGATTAAAGCAGCTAAAATAATTCTGAGAAATGCAACTTTCTTTGCCCAGTTGAAGCTTAAGGCACACCTTGGCTTAATTTAATATTAGTTTAACTATACAAAGAAAGATTTTTGGAAAATTTGAGAAATGTTTTAAAATTCAAGATTCTGGTCTGCTATGGCTTTGAATGATCAGTACTTGATTGCAATGTGCTTGCTGACAAGCTTCTGAATCTCCAAACCAAAAGTCCCATCCTGTTTAACCCTTCACAGCAGCTTCCATTCTGACACTTCTTTATAATAGTGTAAATGTTGTAACATTTGTGATCCTTCTTCCATCTGAATTAATTAAATACCACAGCATGTCTTCAGGCCAGAATAAACTACCAAGATAAATGTGTTGTATTTATTTAAGGACTCTGTACTCAATCAGGCTGATATATCACATTAAGATGAATCTATGCAATTGTCCCCAATCTGGTGTTATCTAAACATGTTGACACAAAACTCTTATTATTCACAGGCTGTACTGTCGGTCTTATGGGATTTATTGCCAAAGCTGAGCTATGGGTCTTTCCCTTCTGCTGAGCTGAAGCACTATTCCTCCATCACTGAGCATAAAACTGTACCGGCATGAAATGTTCTGCTCACATTACTGATCCCTATCTCATCTCTATTATCTCTATTCTGGCTCCCTATTAAATGGTGCTGTCCTGATTTTCCATGGGCAACACATAACAAGCAAAATCATTGGTTGATTCCTCTAGTTTGTTTGCCTCTTTCTTCAGCATGTGCAAAGCTGTCTGGGAAAAAAAGTCTCCAATAAGACCACTGCAGCAGGAATGGGATGGGCCTGGCTTCAGGACTCTGTCCATTACCTCCTTCTTGTGCCCTTCCTCCTACACCTCACTCTCTTGTAACTTAAGTAAAAAAAAAAGTCATCTGGGATTTATATCCCCTTCCTTTCATTTCTTTAGATGGGCAACAGTTGTAGATTCCTTTGTAGGGTAAGGACCATAAGATTCAAACACAGTCCTACCAGCTGAGCAGATTAGCACTATTGCACAGAGACCACCAACATAGCACCATTGTGATCTGTTTTTTTAGGGAGGAAACAGTAGAAGGGCAGCAGAGAAGAGTGATTTAGGACTGGAAGGGAGGAAACTTACCTGCACTAGCCTGAAAATGCCAGTAATTTAGCCTCTGATATAATGTGTGGTAAAGTGTAACAGATTTTATACACCTTACAACTGTCTTTCGATAGTATTAATTTAAACTAGAACTTACTATTGTAATACCAGTACAGCTAAGGATAACTTAAGTCTGCCTCATTCATAGGCTGAGAATTATATGAAGGTAATGGTTAGATCTATCTAGCACATAGAAGCTGTTCTCTGCTACATCTTGAATGGCCAGAATATTCATTTGGGTATGTTATTTGAAGTAACCTCCAGCTGGATACTTGGAAATACAAGTGATGATCTTCCATAGCAATATGTGAGAAGCCATATTTCTCACTTATTTACTATATGATAAAGTCTAAGAGATGCAAAAAATGTGCAGATTAAAAAGACATGGTGACATGTCCTTAATTGGTTAGCAACTAGCCTTGTGTGGATTTTTTAAGACACAGATGATCCAATCCATTCCCACTTTACTTTTTTGGTAAGCATCTTGGAAAATCAGTTCCAGCTCATCTATGCTACTTTGATGGTTAGTAGAATCAGAGAAGACTCAAAGATTAACAACATATTAGTGCAAAGATTATACTTTGGTATAATAGAAAAATCAGAGGTGTAATCAGAAAAGAGAAGCTAAAGATCCAATATCCGAATCGCCTCCTGATAACCTCACTTCTGAAAATACCTAAAAACTGTGATTTTGCTGCAGCAGGAGACAAGTGTAACTGAAGACTGTTGTGGATGGAGAGACAGAGAAGGGAGGCACTTCAAGTGGTGTTTATGATAATTTCATAATCAGGCAGGAATTCTACAAAACTCAACTCTATATGTAGGACAGACAGGCAGAAGACTAGCAGAGTGCATCCATGAACACCAATGAGCAGTCAGAAGACACAATGAAAACTCCTTAATCTCACAACACATGGACAGATTCAACCATAGTTTCAAGTGGGAAACTGTGAACATCCTAGACCAAGCTAAATCCAAAAATGCTAGGGAATTCCTGGAAGCTTGGCATTCAGACAAATCAGCCATCAATAGACACATAGAGATAAACCACATTTACACGCCATTCAAAAGAGACAATAAAAAAGCTAAGAAGGAAACAAGACTGGAACACGTCCTCTCCAGCAGCCTACACCTAGATAAGCAGGGATTAACACCAGACAAACAATCAAGCAGAAAACAGTATCCTAATCAATTTCAGGAGAAAACCCCCACCAAGACTGACAGGGCAAGCTACTGTATATAAACAGGGAGCAAACCCCACACTCACTAGCACTGATGATGTTACCTAGGCAGATAATGAAATGTCTGCAAGCAAACAACCAAGCTCAGAGAGCAGAAAAGACTCCGCAAACTCAACTCTTCTCTTTCAACTAAGAGCACTACTTTACTTCCTGGGTCCCACCAGCGATATCTCTATGGTGCTGGGTCATATTCTAGTTATTTACTGTGTCAATAAGTGTCCTTCTTTAAAATAATTCCACATATATAGTATTGTTACTAATTTACTTGTATGTTCACACACACCTATATACAGGTGAAACTCGAAAAATTAGAATATCGTGCAAATGTTCATTTATGTCAGTATGGCAACTCAAAAGGTGAAACCAATATATGAGATAGACGCATTACATACAAAGCGAGATATGTCAAGCCTTACTTTGGTATAATGGTGATGATTATGGCATACAGCTTATGAAAACCCCAAATTCACAATCTCAGAAAATTAGAATAGTGTGAAAAGGTTCAATATTCTAGGCTCAAAGTGTCCCCCTCTAATCAGCTAATGAATCCATAACACCTGCAAAGGGTTCCTGAGCCTTTCAATGGTCTCTCAGGCTGGTTCAGTAGGAATCACAAGCATGGGAAAGACTGCTGACCTGACAGTTGTGCAGAAAACCATCATTGACACCCTCCATGAGGAGGGAAAGCCCCAAAAGGTAATTGCAAAAGAAGTTGGATGTTCCCAAAGTGCTGTATCAGAGCACATCAATAGAAGGTTACGTGGAAGGGAAAAGTGTGGTAGAAAAAGGTGCACAAGCAGCAGGGATGACCGCAGCCTGGAGAGGATTGTCAGGAAAAGGCTGTTCAAAAGTGTTGGGGACTTTCACAAGGAGTGGACTGAGGCTGGAGTTAGTGCATCAAGAGCCACCACACACAGACGGATCCTGGATATGGGCTTCAAATGTCGTATTCCTCTTGTCAAGCCACTCCTGAACGACAAACAACGTCAGAAGCGTCTTACCTGGGCTACAGAAAAAAAGAACTGGTCTGTTGCCCAGTGGTCCAAAGTCCTCTTTTCTGATGAGAGCAACTTTTGCATCTCATTTGGGAACCGAGGACCCAGAGTCTGGAGGAAGAATGGAGAGGCACACAATGCACAATGCTTGAAGTCCAGTGTGAAGTTTCCACAGTCTGTGTTGATTTGGGGAGCCACGTCATCTGCTGGTGTTGGTCCACTGTGCTTCGTTAAGTCCAGGGCCAATGCAGCCATCTACCAGGAGATTTTGGAGCACTTCATGCTTCCTTCTGCAGACAAGCTTTATGGGGATGCTGACTTCATTTTCCAGCAGGACTTGGCACCTGCCCACACTGCCAAAAGTACCAAAACCTGGTTCAATGACCATGGGATTACTGTGCTTGGTTGGCCAGCAAACTCGCCTGACCTGAACCCCATAAAGAATCTATGGGCATTGCCAAGAGAAAGATGAGGGACATGAGACCGAACAATGCAGCGGAGTTTAAGGCCGCTATTGAAGCATCCTGGTCTTCCATAACACCTCAGCAGTGCCACAGGCTGATAGCATCCATGCCACGCCGCATTGCGGCAGTCATTGCTGCAAAAGAGGCCCAAACCAAGTACTGAGTACATATGCATGCTTATACTTTGCAGAGGTCCGATATTGTTCTATTTCCAATCCTTGTGTTATTGATGTCATGTAATATTCTAATTTTCTGAGATTGTGAATTTGGGGTTTTCATAAGCTGTACGCCATAATCATCACAATTATACCAAAGTAAGGCTTGACATATCTCGCTTTGCATGTAATGCATCTATCTCATATATTGGTTTCACCTTTTGAGTTGCCATACTGACATAAATTAACATTTGCATGATATTCTAATTTTTCGAGTTTCACCTGTAGTTTCAAAGCTCATCCCCAAGAGTGTCACTGTAAAATTGTTCTTTTCTGCTACCTCAATGGTTACACATAATTCCATCATTATTGTTGCAGGAAGGACACAGACATCAGGAACCATCAACCTGAAGCCAGTCAACTCTTGTTGGGGCAAACTATGTCCCTTGCATCCTAGAATATAAATTTTGTTGCTTAACTTGAAATGGTACACACGCACTAACTGAGGAAAAAAACCTGCTGAACTTGATGGTATTTTTTTCTGAATGAAAGTAAAGATAAGTTTACTCAATTTGAACTGATTCCCAGTGACTACATGCACATATCCATGTAGTTTTCTAGGCAACATTGTGGAAATGTGGAGTCCTTGGGGCTCTCTGAGTTTAGTTGTTTGCTTGCAGATGTTTCATTACCCAAGTAGGTAACATCCTCAGTGCCAGTGAGTGCGAGATTTGCTCCCTGTTTATATGCAGCAGCTTGCCCTGCCAGTGTTGATGGGGACGTGGTTTTCTCCTTGGTAGTTCCTTCATTAGGGTATTGATTTCTGCTTGATTGTTTGCCTGTTCCCTGTATATAAACATGGAGAAAACCCCACACTCACACACACTGATGATGTTCACTACTTGGGTAATGAAACATCTGCAAGCAAACAACCAAGCTCAGAGAGCACCAAGGACTCCACAGTTCAACCCTGAGCTACAGATATTCTCTTCTATTGTGGAAATGGTTTACCATTGCCTTCTGCTGGGATAACAATGATGATCTCTATCTTATAGACTTAGGATTTCCTGATGGCCGTCATGTCTGAAGTGATAACTAGGTCCAGTTCTGCTTAGCTTTTTTTCCAAGGTCAGCCAAGGGGTCTAGGTCCTGCCACTCATTTGGACTTATGTATGAATATGCATGCATAAAATTGCACTGCTAGCCAGCTCAAAATGTTATACTTATTTACCCAGGAAAAAAAAATGCTTAAATTAGGTTTACAATAGGTTGCACAAGGAAAATAGAATCAAACAAAAGTTAGTATGGAATGGCATAAAAAACAACAAAGAGTTAAGCAGGCATCAAGCTTAATGCTCTGCAATAAGAATTAATGAGAGATCTTTTAAAATCTGGAAGCCAATTATATCTCAGAGCTTTGGGATGCCTTTGAGGTTAAAGCAAAAGTGTTTGACCAGTTTCTGCTTTTATTATAACGAGTCCCAGATTGCAGAGATTATATTATTGATGTTGAGGGTGGGGTGGGAGGAGAGAGGAAGAATACAAGCTATCTTATATACCGGTCTTTGCTGTGCTACATCATTACGGCTGCAGCACTTTGCACACATTTTCTAATGGATGGCTTTTTCTGTAATACATCACCAACGTGACAGCGCGGTGATGATCTACTACCCTGAGTGCTGTAATGCTGATCATAGGGCTGTGGCTCTAGTAATAATGTGGGTTTGCTCCAGGGAGAACAAAAGCTGCATCCTTTCTTAAAGGTGAACCAAATGCTTATTACTGGAGGGGAAAGAGAAAGGCTATGACTAATCCAGGCAGCTGGGCTGAGAAAGCGGAGAACTAAAGGCCTACCTAGAGGGCTGTAATTTCAGGAATCTGGAATTCTGTTGTAATGCTTCCAGGCATATAGTCCAAATGGGCCCCATCTGTCCACATGGCTGATAAAGGATAATAGGCAGGGCTCAGCACAGCCTCAGCAGCTGATGGTGTAATATTAACACATTGTGGCAGCTGCAAATAAATGCTGAATGTATAGAGAAGGGGTTAATCTGGGGAATAGGCTATGTTTCTACTGCAAGGGACAGTCTTCTTCAGCTGCAATTGTTCTTATGCAATCCAAGAAGCTTTTGTAATAGGAAAGGTATAGAATCGCCATTTTCTACGTGCAAATCAGGTGTTCTTATTGAGTTACTGGTCTCCCTTGTTCGTCAATCTTTCCCTTAAAATCCTTCTCATAGGCAGAACTGGCTGTAGTATCCAATCAGGAGTCTGGAGAGTGAAATAGCTAGATCAATGTTTCTCAACCTTGGCAACTTTAAGATGTGTGGACTTCAACTCCCAGAATTCCCATGGCTGGCTGGGGAATTCTAGGAGTTGAAATCTATGCATTTTAAAGTTGCCAAGGTTGAGAAACACAGGTCTAGATACTACTTAGATCTATGTGAGGTGGTGGGCTTTGCCTTGAGAGCTGCAGAGGCAACACTATTTAAAGTTTTTAAAAGACTGACATGCTTATCACAGCACCAGGCTCTATAAAGAATAGTCTTCTTTTCCAGCACTCCTTGGACTGACCAACTGTTCCTTAAAGTGGATCGCAAAATGGAGCAGACATAGCTTAACCACTAATTCTTTATACAGGATCAATTCATGCATCCCTTCCCTGTGCTAGCTTATGTTCCTTGTTGTCTTGCAAATAATGATTAAAATTGCTCTGAACCTGCATGTATTGTTCCAGCTCTATACAACAGCATGGATAATTCTATGGAAATATAGATGAAACATTTAAATTCTACCTTTGCTCTGGATCCATTCGGTAGTAAATCACCATCTTTCTGTTTTGGTTTTTTTAGTAAAAGTCATTTAGCTGGGAGGGTTTACTTTACCTAGAATTTCTGTAAAACATATTCTTTAAATTGATATATAAAATCTATAGGATTTAAATAATATGTATATTAATGATTGCATGTTCTTGTAATTTGAAAGCGATCTTTGAAAAAGAAAAATAATGTAATGCATATATGCTACATTTATATGGTAATCTTCAGCCACAAAAGTTGAGTATATGACTCTGAACTCAACTCTGCCTACCTCGGTTACTATCTATCAGTTCAACCTACCTTTGTAATTCTGAGCAAAACTAAAGGTAGGATGCTATCTATCCTAGTTGAGCTTCTGGAGGAAAGGTGATATAAATCTAACAAAATTAAAACAAGAAATAAAAGCAGTTGAACATTATTCATAGGATACAGTAGATAACCCACAGTTATACAGTGAAGCATGAGAGCATAAAATGTTACCAGATGAGGTTTCAGATCCATATCAGAAGCATTACTAGCTACGTTCTATCAGGCCAGGTCCTGAAACCAGTTGCACAAACCTCACTAGTGCCCATCATCTTGCATCCATTGTGTTTGAAATTGTTACTCGTGGGCTCAATAGTCACAAACTCATTTGGGTTAGCAGAGATCTGTGGGATCGCATATTCCATCTCATGGATAATCTTGGAAGTAAGCTGCTTGAGTTGTTTTAAACATAACAGACTGGTGCCTAGGATTTTTTTTTCCTTTTGCCCTGATATTTTTCCTTTGGCTCCTATAGTTATAATCTACTTCCCTTCTACTGCTTTAGATTAAAACCTGATCTACTTTCAGTTTTACAGTGAGTTCTAGACCCAGCATTATAAAGTGAATATATTCAGTACAGATATTTACTGAGCCAAGGACTGCTGATGGATGTGAGTCCTAATCAAAGGCAAATGGAAGTGCAAGCTGTATAAATTTGCACCTCCATGAGCATGGGGTGAAACTGGATTCTCAGAAGGGGTATATGTAATTCTGGTGATTTTTTCATGAATGTGACATTCATGACATCCACATAGCTATACTTGATCATCTCAATCTGGAGGTATTGTCTTGTATAACTAATTACATTCTTGTGAGCCTGACTGGGACTCTCCCGATCTCCCTACTTTAGGTCACTACTCAAAGTCCAATTTGTGTCTAAGCCAGACTCCAATGAGAAGGCTTCAACTGGTGGTCATAGCTGCTGCTTATTCATAATGCTCAGATTCCAATTTTGGAGTCAGCAAGATGGGTTGGTCTTCACTCATATTGTGCAGTATATTCATTCCTTTGCTTGCCATCTTGACAACATTACAGAGGTATAACTAAGTTATATTCTATCTCTTTTGGCCCAACGGAACTTAACTGAGCCTGACCTTCATTATCATGTGAAATAGAATTATCTTAGAACACACTTTCCTGACTGACATTTTACAAGCCTTGCCTCTGTAGTCTTGTAAGATATTGACTCATTCCCATCATAAAGAGCAACTGATCAACCTTCACCACTCATAACATGCTTCTTTCTATCTGAGTTCTAGGATTCTTCTTTCCTGGGAGATTTAGTTGCAGTTTCTGAAGGACTAAAGGACCTTTTTTGTTCTCTACCTACAGATGCTGGCATGACAATAAAAACTGGATTATGTATCCTAACTCCTTGAAAGAATATATAGGGTAAGGTACTTTTCATCATTATCTTCCATTTGAATTCTCTATGTTTTGCTCTGCTGATAATAAACTCACATTTACAAAAATATATATTACAGAAAACTGCATCTGGATATGAGTCTTGCAGACAAGTTCATCATTCAGAACATGGAGAAGGGAACTAGAAGACAGTTATGTTGGGCTTAATACTTACTAACAGGAAGAAGTGATCAAATATTAGGTACCTTGGGAAACAGTGACCATGTAATCCTAGAACTTACCATATTGCAGGCAGGGAGAACTGAAGGCAGCCAGATTAATGTTTTAGATTTTCAGATATTTTATTTCAACTAACAGAAAAAGTAGGAAGGATTCCACAGATGGAAATCCTGGATGGAAGGAAAAAACACTTCAGGAGAGTTGTGAAATTCTGAAGAAAAAAAAAAAAGACTCTTGATGAGACCAGTGTAGTCACACCAAGACCTTTCTGATAACTGAGAAATGAAAAGGACAAGTTTCAAAAATGGAAAGAAGGGCACATAAAAAGCCAGAATATTAGGAAATTGCCTAAATCTGCAAGGATGCCTCAGGAAGGATATGGCTCAGCATGAGCTAAGGCTTGCTGTGAATGTCAAAAATAACCAAAAAAGATTCTTTGGTATGTCCTGAACAAGAGGAAAATCAAGGAAATAGCTGGTCCACTGGTTGGAGAGGATGGCAAGATGGTGACAGGCAAAAGGGATAAAGCTGAACTGCTTAATTCCTATCTTGCACCTGTCTTTCCACAAAAGGGGGGGGGGGGACCCAGTCCAACTTGTCAGAAGCAGCACTGTGGGGAGCAGAAAAGAAATGCAGATCAAAATAAGTAAGGAATTGGTGAGAGAACAACTGGTTGCTATGAATGAATTCAAATCTCCTGGATGAGATGTCATCTCAGAGCCACTGACTGAAATCTTTGAAAAATTCTGGAGCACAGAGGAAATGCCAGAAAACTGGAGAAGGGACAGCATTGTTCCTGTAGTTAAAACCGTAAAAAAAGTGGGGTCAGGAAACTGCAGGCCAATCAGCTTGACATCAATAGCTGGGAAAATCCTAGAAAGGATAATCAAGCAGTGAGTTTGCAGGTACTTAGAAACAAACAGAGTGATTACCAGAAGCCAGCATGGATTTGTTAAGAACAGGTCATGCCAGACAAATTTTACTACTGTCTTTAACAATGTGACTAGATTAGTGAACCAAGGGAATGCTGTGGATGTAGTGTACTTAGACTTCCTCAAGGTATAAAAGTAGACCATAGCCTCCTTCTTGGTAAACTAGAACAAATTAGGATGGATGGTCCTACTACCAGATGGATTCACAACTGTAGCCAACATGTGGTCCTTAATGGGTCTAGGTCTATGTTATAGAAGGAGGTTTGCAGTGAGGTACCTCAGTGTTCTCTCCTGGATCCATTACTCTTGCACATCTTCATAAATGATTTAGATGAGGAAATAGAAGGGATGTTTATAAAACTTCAGGATGACAGCTTGGGGGAGGGATTGCTAACACCCAGAAGACAGGTTCTGGATTCAAAAGGATCTTGATAGGTTTGAACTTAGGGCCTTATCCAATAAAATATTTTTCAGTGATGAGAAATGTAAGATTCTGCACTTAGGTATCAACAGTCAGATGTGCAGGTACAGGATAGGCAGTATCTGCCTTAGCAGTAGTACTTGCAAAAAGGCTCCGGGTGTCTTGGTAGAACACAGATTAAGCATGAGCCAGCAATGTGTATCAACTGCCTAATGTGCTATCCATCTCTCTTGAATGGCTGGCTTTGCAAACAGTTTGGCTGCAGGCCGTATTGTTTGCACACTAAATTATTTGCAGCATCAAACTGCAGCTTAGCCTATTATCTTCTATAAGTATATTTTCTTTAGAGGTGCCATATTTTGGCACCACAAATCAGGATGACCACAAGAGGGGAGCAAAAAGATGCGGAGAACTAACCTTTTGCTGCTATATAATGTCCATATGCATTTTTGTAGTGCAAATATGGCACCCCTACTTTTCTTCACCCACCACTATTCTTTTCCATGGATTACTTGGTTACTTTGTGTCTGTTACTGTGTATTTTTTTTAACATGTGCTCGCTAATCCTTGGTCACTAAAAGTGCAGTGGCGCAAGATGGGGTGGAATGATAACTGCATTTTGCTGCTACAGCAAACTCCAACATCTCCCAATGGCAAAATGCAGCCTAATTGTAGTGAGCATTGAAACAGAAATGCCAGGACAGCTGTTTCTATATAGCAGTGTTTCTCAACCTTGGCAGCTTGAAGATGTGTGGACTTCAACTCCCTTGCTGGCTGGGGAATTCTGGGAGTTGAAGTCCACACTTCTTCAAGTTGCCAAGGTTGAGAAACATTGCTTTATACAAAAGGAAATATGCTCTATTGTCTTTATTCATTTCCAAAAATAGGAAGTCTCAGCAGGTGGTAGCAACGACCTCACCTTCTCTGGATTCAGAAGCTAAGCATAATCAAGCCTGGTTGGTACTTGGATGGGAGATTGTCAGGAAATACCTCGACTGTAGCCTAGACTTGGAAAGTGAAGAATATCCCAAAAGAAGGCAAACATCTGTGTCCATGTAGTCACCAGAAGTCAAGCCTGACAGTATCTGTACCTTTATAAAATAGAGAATGTACCTTATAAGAATGGGTAGAGGAAACATAATCCTCTCTCTCTCTCCCCCCCTCTCTCAGCATTACTATTTATTAAAGCCCAGGAGACTGTTCCCTCTACCCATCCTAATAGCTCTGCATTTCTACAATAGGGAGTCTTCTCTGTTTGAGTTGATACTATAAAGAAATTTATCCTCCTGTTTCCAGACTTTTTTCCACACTAGGAAAAGAGGCTAATTTCTTTGTACCTCATTCTTCAGAATTTCTTTGGGGTGTTTTCAGCTGGCTTCTTGGGTGCAAAGTAGCAAAGAATCTTGGTGTTATTATTTTTTGTTATCCATTTCTTCAAGACCTTTCATTCCAACCATGAGAATTTCACTGTAATATCCCTTTCCTTTGAAGAGAGAGAGAAAAAACAAAACAAAATTAACTGCTATTCCTTCAAACTGAAGGAAATTAGCTGGAAAAAAAAATACAGACTACCATTTTAAAATACTCAGATAAGTTTCTCATGGAATTCAGAACCCTGATTATGCAAGATTTGATTTGAATTTTGCATGGGGAAGATACATGGAGGTCACTTCCTGTTAGAGAAATGGAGTATTTTAAATATGGAGCACTGTTGAATAGATACTGTGAAGGCAGTTGGGGTGGGGTGGGGTGGGGAAGAGCTGAAGTCAATGGACTTGCCCTATTAACTAGGGCTGTGCAAAGTGCCTTATACATGCACCTTCATTATTAATGAAAGTGTATATATCTTTTCTCAAGTTTCTGTATGAGCCTGGAAAAAGATGCTGCTGCTTTAATGAAATGAATCTTTAAACAATGTATCAATAATGTGACTCTTAAAGAAGCAGTATCTTTTTTTTCAGGCTCACATAGAAACAAAGATGAGGCTTCTGGGACCTATAAAATGATGCAAAATGTTATAACATTGAAAATGCTAAAGGAGACTTTTGAAGAATGGAGCCAGAAATTAGTAACCAGAATATCAATAGTGTCAGTCATGATGTCTGCCTCTATGAATAGACTTTGTCCAAAATATGTTATTGAAGAAATGACAGATGTGAAACAAATATTATCTGACAAGATAGAGATGGTACCAGAAGTGGATTTACAAATAACAGGCCAAAAGAATAACTTGGAAAAGGATGTCTCGCTGGATATACAAAAGAAACTCGTTGATATTTTAAAAACCAAAGGGGAAATGCAAATGATAAACCAAGAAAGTGACCTGGATAATTTATTCTTATTGGATTTACAAAGGAGTCTTGTTAAAGATCTGAAGAACTCTCAGCAATGGGATAAAGAAGAAATGAAGAGAAATCAAATCCTATGACAATATTTGAATGAACTAAAGATTAAGATTGTTAGAAGTAAAAGGAAGAAATATAAAGTTGGTTTGTTTGATCAAGGTTAAAACAAGATATATAGCTACTTCTGGCAATCCTTTATGGACTTTCTGCTGACACCAGGTTTGAAAATACTATGGTTTATGGATTTGTTTATTGATAAGGGATGGGAAGAGATAATTATTTGTAACCTTAGAGGGGGTGAAGAGTCACTAAATTTGTTTATACTTGTGATGAAGGTTGGAAGTCACTTCTTTATATATTTCTTTTCTCTTTCTTTATTATATTCTTACTTTTCTCTTTCTTCTCATTTTTCCTTTTTCCTTGCAGTTTTTACTCTTTCTTTCTATTCTCTTTTCCTTCTTTAAGTTTAGTTTGTATTAGACTTTACTATTATATTCAAAATTCCTAATAACAATTACACATACACAAACAGACACACAGTACAGAGAGGTGCTGTACTCATTCTTGATAACACTGGAGAAGCATTTCTTCTAAAGCATTTTTGAAGATGTATAGCCCTATTATTAACTTGATATAAATGGAGGTGGCTTTTCAATTGGCATCAACAAAATGTTATACTTTGTTTCAATTTTGGTAGGATTACTAGGGCCAGACAAAAACCTGATAAATTGTTTTACGGACTTAGGATCAGCTTTAAGACCATTATACCTTTATATAATGGAGAAGAAGAGTGACTATACTAGTATTTTCTTATCATTTGTAGTTTTATATTATAGAAGTTACCATGGCTGCAATTGGAAATAGATAACTGAAGTAAATGAACCATTAACACTGTGTCATAAACCTGTTATCATCATCAATACATTTCATGTATTTTGTTATACTAATATAAAGTGCTTACAGTACAAACTTAGACATTTGATCAAAGTCAGGGATTTGTTTCCTGACATATAATTATTTCAATAATCATTTCAAATATCCCCAAGTGATGACCATCCAACTTCTCTTAAATATGTCCCGTGCAGGACATGTCACCATCTCCCAAACAGTCTGTTTCATTGTTTCCTGATCTACTTCCCTGCCATTTAAATCCATTGTTTTCTGCCCTGACTTCTAGAACAACTGTGAACCATTTTGCCCTGTCTACATGACAGCCTTTCAGCTCTTGTGTCTTCTCCATGAGTTCTGTACATTTCTAGAAGTAATAATCTACTACCTCCAAAGGTATAATGCCACGGTCCTCAAACAATAACAGATTGGAGTCAAGAGATGTATTCTGTAGAAATAAATATTGTAAAATGTCAGGAAGTGGAACGACAAGAAGCATCTCAAATAAGCTTCTTGGGAAAGGGCAAAGGTCCATGAATTCAATTCCCAGTAGAGAGTTTGAACCCCATAGAATAATATCTGGCTACCCACATTTGAAGAATCCCAAGTAGGACAAATCTGGTCGTATAGTGCCTCCTGGTGGTCATTGTAACTGAAAACACCACTCAGGATACACAGACACACACACACACATGAAAAAAAATAGAGAAATTTCCTCCTCTCCAAGTGGGTGGGTGGAAGTCATATAAAACCTTATGCACAGGGGCATGACATAATATAACATCGGTATCTCTCTGCTATATGAGCTTAGGGGAAGGTGGACTGTATATACTGTATACAGGTAGTTCTCGCTTAACGATCATTCATTTAACAGTGGTTTGAAGTTACGACAGCTTCGGAAAAAGTGCTTTACAACCTGTACTTGCATTTACAACAGTCGCAAACCATCACACTATCCCCTGCAGTCACATGATCACGATTTGCAACCTTTTTTACAATGGTCGTTAGGTAAATCACTGCAGTCATTAAACAAATCACATGGTCGTTAAGCAAATCATGTGGTTGTTAAGCGAATTCCAGCAAAAAATGTCCATTGGGGAAGCTGGATTTGCTTAACGACCATGTGATTTGCTCAACAACCGTGATAATTCACTTAACAACCATCGTAAAAATAGTCATAAAATCAGGTCCAGTCACGTGGTGACTTGCTTAACAATTGCCCCACTTAACAACCAGTTTTCCAGGTCCCTATGGTGGTTGTTAAGTGAGGACTATCTGTATTTTGATAGATTCTGAAAGAATTAGTAGCTGGATTCACAAATTGTGCTGAACTACAGTGTGGCTTGCTTCAGTTTAGTCTATTCCATGCTGAAACCAAAGTTCTGCAGTTTTTAACGTGATACAAACCTAGCTATTTGCAGTATATTAAGTAAACATGATTAAACAAACTATGACTTTATGTAATGTGTGCTCTTAGTCATTGAGTATATTGGTCCATTATTTTTTAAATGAACATGTTTTATTAATATAGACATCTATTCCTAACCATAATTATACCAAAATGATGAAAGATACATTATACCCTTTCAGTAATTACATCATAACATCACACACAAGTATGTGAGTTTGTATTACAACACATATTTCATGACTTGTCTCCCTTCCAGATTCCTATGGTTATCTAGTCAGTTTTTCCTTTGTTTTGTGTCTCTTAGCATTTTCCAGTTAAAAGTGTTAAAAGAATTCTTATTGGTTAAATACAGACTTTCTCACTGCACTACCCTCTAAATGTGTTGCACATCAGTTCCCATCAGCTTCTGCTCATCATGGTCTCTGGCTCTGCTATCTAGGAATTATAGAAACTAAATACATCTGGAGGGTACCAGGATGGTAACAGCTGGTGCAAGGAGAAAGATCTTCTAGGAAAGTAGGATTTCTGAGATTTAAAGAGGCAATCCTGTTGTTCACTCATGGGAGAAATAGAGACGCTGTATATTACAAATAAAAAAGGATTCCAGAGCTGTTTCAGGAGATGATGTTGAAATGAAAATGAGTCTCACCTAGTTACATTCTAATTGCATCATGGTTTACTTATTTATTGGAATTTTATCCTGCCTTTCCAGCAAAAAATGGTTCTCAATGCAGTTAAAAAGAAAAAAAAAATGAAAACACAAGAACAACCCTATTAATAACATAAAACAAAAACAACCACTGCTCCTCAACTCAGCAGCAACCAACATCTGCTTGACCATGAGAGGCCTGCCAAAATAAAAATGTTTCTGCTTGCCAGCAAGATGATACCTGAGAAGAAACTTGTTGGACATCCTTGGCATGAAGTTCCAGTGTCTAGGAGCAGCCCCGGACGAAGAAGAAGAAGAAGAAGAAGAAGAAGAAGAAGAAGAAGAAGAAGAAGAAGAAGAAGAAGAAGAAGAAGAAGAAGAAGAAGAAGAAGAAGAAGCAGCAGCAGCAGCAGCAGCAGCAGCAGCAGCAGCAGCAGCAGCGAGGTAGCAAGAAGTTACATTGACCTGCTCCTTTTCTTCTGCTCCATCCAGGAGATGTTCTTACTTTAAACAGCAATAAAGAAGGTGAGAAGAGGATACATATCATTATATAGAGATTAGCAGGTCTGCTGAAATGCAGAGACATTAAGAAACTAAAACAGACAGTCCAGTAAAGGTTATTTTTAAATATGTCTGTGGCCACCATACATGGCAAGTTGCTTATGACTGTATGGTTTTTCTTTCCGAAACAGCCAGCGCAGGGCTCAGACCAGAGGAGGACCAGGTTTTAGCCCATATCTCCCACTTATCCTCCCAGTCTGGTTGGAACGTTCATGTGTATTACAGTTTGATACCTGGGAAAGAAGTCCCCTGCCCCATGCAAATTGCAGTGATCAAATTGGAAGCATAACTAATGGGGGAAGTTCTTGCTGTTGCTGAACTACAACTCCCAGTACTGGCCATGCTGCTCAGGCTTCTGGGAGCTGCAGTTCATGATATAGGTAGGGCTACAAGTTTTCACCATGAGAAAGACTACAGTTTCTCTACCTCTAAACTGAACCTTCCCTGCCCTACTGAAGGAAAAGCCATTATGTCATTTGGCCTTCTGTTCAACAGAGTTATTTAAAAAGATTATTTAATTAGAACCTTAAAACCTCTCAAATATCTATACAACACACAATTTTGCACCACTCAAACAATCATAGCAAAACTGCAGAAGATGTTTTAGACAATAGTCTTAAGGAACTACTTGGTCATTTCCCTGTCCTTGAGACTACCATGAATGTGTGGTAGTACAATACCATATGGTCAATAAATGTCATTTGGACAAAGGATCTGAAACCCAGTATTTAGATGTCAGGTATGTAGTTTGTCAGGTATGTTTGAGTAGGACTGCCATATCTGGGCTGCTAAGTTCTTGATGATCACATAAGGCAGTGAAGAGTTAGCATTTTCTGCATCTCTTTGTTGCCACCTAATGGTCATCCAAAGTAGTGCACCCCAGAGATGGCAACCATATCTATGAAGCAACAGCAATTATAACATGTATTTCCTTCTCTAAGGTTCTGAGAAAACATTACACACTGAAGTCTTGAATACCTGGGCACAGCTAGATAGCCACATTAAAGTGCTAGACACAGTCTTGGAGCCAGCAGAAAAGTGAGCAGCATCAGATTTGTTGCTCTGACTGCTGAATCCTATTCTGCTACACTACACTAATAAGGCCAGTGACTGATGCTGTCATGATTATTGCAGGACATGTTAAGGAAAGTAATTGGTGGATTTCCCAGGTGTCATTTCCCCTCTAACCAAGCATCACCTACCAGTGGGAAGACTACTAACAATTACTGTCCCTAATATGGGAAGGAAGGGATTTGGCAAGCGTAGACGGGTGCTTAGAATCCGGTCTTGCCACCTAACAAGTTGCACAACTAACAAGTCATAGACACCACGGTGCTCCACACCCATGACCTTTCAGCCAGGCTATTTCTGAAAGGGATCATGAGGTTAAGCAAGCACAGTGATCAATAAGGATCAAGTTCCATCTTTGACTAGTGTTATAATGGGATGACAATGCCGGCAGAAAATCCAGGTCTGTCTTTGTGGGCAATGGTACCTGGAAGTAGCCTTTGGATAACTGGTGCTGGAACAGAGTAAGCGAAATGCCTCTCCATGTCACCAAAGTAATAAAAAGAGAAAGAAGTACAGTCATGTAAACCCCCTTGTTGGCAGGAGTAGAAAATATGATAATGCATCCAGGGATGAGAAACCCAGCAGACAGAACCTGGCTGTCTTTCTCACTTTAAATTGACCTTCTTTGTAGCAAAGGACTAGCTCTCTTTTTTGTTTTTAAAAGCCAGGCCTAGCACTCTTTTAAAAGAATGCTAAACCCTTTAATTTATTTGATTAATTCAATGTATCTAGCCACCCATCTCACATACGTGACTCTGGGAGGCTTACAAATTAAAAGCACAAAAGGCAAAGCTCGTATAAATAAAATTAAAACAATTAAGCCAATTAACCAAAAACATAAAAATGTGGGAGAGTGCCAACCAGTGAAAAAAGTCAAGATAGCAGCTTTGATCATACCATTGTGCCTGCCATCTTGATTTTTCAACACATTCACCCTGTGGACACCCCTGTGTATCAGTCGTTCATGGATGCATGACTCCTGTACCATGTGGCCTGTCACTTCAGTCTCAAGTTTTAGTTCACAGGTACTATCTATTTTCCAAGCAAAGGTCTAAGTGTTCATGCATTCCCCCAAATCCTGAAATAAACTTAGTCCCACCTGAATGTGGGAATCCTTATGCGTAACACTTAGGAGACGCTTTACGAGCCCACAGAATCCACTAACTTTGTTGGAAGCTTTGTTGATACAAAACCTGATATCTTTTAGTAGTTATACTTGATGAAGTTGGATAGGAAGTATCAAACCAAGTCATTTTGTAGTTCATCTTGTACTAGTAACCTCACATTTAGTAGCCATTGGCTCGTAATATTTGTGCTTATAAATCTCAGCATGTGCATGTATGAATACACACACACATGCATATTCTCTCTATTTCTCTTTTGTCTGTTGGTGGGTATTTCTAACGCCATCTGCTTGCTTTTAAATTCCTTTGAACAAAGAGCCAATATCAGAGAGACAGCAAAGATATTTGGATAGAGTAGACAGAAATCCCTAAGATGAAGGGAGGAGGGGGATAATTTCCACATTTGTCTATTTGTCTTACGCACTAATTAGTGTGGGCTTGGTCAAAGCAGTTGTGAACTTTTATTTATTATTCCTATCTAATTTCTATAGAGCTGATTGCCATAGCAGCAATGTGCTTCAATAACAGGAAATTAAAATACAAAACAAAAGCTGTTAATTAAATGGGAAACCCAATAAGTGAATTCCACACAGCCTCAAAGGTCACTGAACTCCACATACAAGAGACAGAAATGTTCTTTTAAGGAATAATATATATTTGGCTTTTTCCTTTGTTATTCCTGCTTCTCACATCCCAACAATGGAACCTGTGGAAGCTGAAAGACTTGAAAGCTCATGACCGATCTTCATTGATAAATTTTGTTTAGAAAAAAGACAGCATTTAATTTCAGTTTGGGCAGATTCATGAATTATATAATGTGGTATGGCATTGCCATTTCTGTAACAATTGTGGCCTCAATGGGGACACTGGAATTAATTGGATTTACCCAGCTCATTCATACATTTTTCAGTGTATATATAAGGGTTAAAAATGAATTTTGCTCCAGATATTGCTAGGAGCAAATTTATAAGTTTCACTGTTAGTAGATCCATGGTAGGATGAACATGAATGAGATTTAAGTCCAACTCACATTTATGCTTACTTACCAAAAATCTATGGAGGGACAGATAGGCATTGCGTTCACTTTCTGCACTATATGAGTAGCCAAGGATATCTTCTATCTCTTTTTAACATTTGAAAGAGTCCGATGCAGGTTCTATGAATAATAAAATCTTTATTTTCTGACATTTTCTGGAATGATACTGGGATTATCATGGATAGACAGGCAATTGGGGAAACACTGGGAAGAAATCTCTATTCTTTTTAACAACCTGCTATTTGTGTATGCATGCTAAGCTTTTTAAACATTAAAACATTAAAACAAGGTGAGAAAAATAATGTTAGCCACCATAAAGTTTTGAAAATAAGTGTATTCCTATTCTGACCATTCAAAAATTTGCCGGATTGCAAATTACCTCCTAAAGGACACATTGAAATGGACTGTGGTCTAGTCATCTCTAATACCAATTTACAAATCTAATTCAATCACATGAAAATAAAGCGCTTATTAATATAACCTTTTAAATTTTATTAATTTAATTGTTCCACATTCCTAAAGTAGGTGGCATGATTTATCTTATGAGCAGGTATTTGCAAATCAAATGCCCAGTATAATGTGAAACCTATTAATAATGAGTAAGCATTATGTCTCAACAGCAAACAACATTTGTATAAATTAAAGCTTATCATCATCAACAATCATTATAGGAGCAAGCAATCTTTGGGGCTTTGGGGCTCCAAGTCCTGACCCAAATTCCAGGCCAGGATTTCCAGGGCAGTATCTATGTTTACACATATGCAGATCAATAGATTTCTTGGAATCAGATTGCAGCTGGAATGGTTGTGAGACATGATGCAGACCACACAGGAAATTTGAAGGAACATGTGTGACTTGTGAGTTACCTATATCTGCTTTAAAGTGCCATATGTATTGCAGCAGTTATGAAACACATTATATTTCCCTTGTACCCCCTTTCCTATTCCATGCTTCATGATGGCTTTATTGGAGAAGGGGGAGGAGGAATAGAATCTTTGATGGCTAATCTTGATTTTTATGAAGAAATCTTTTGAACATATGCAGTTTTACAGTTTCTTTTCCTATTAAGTCATGAAATACAATGAGCTTGCTTCTGGTAGAGATCACACTTACCTGAAAATAAGCATTGTTCATCATAGAAAAGGGATAATATACTTGAATTAAAAATAGTAACATGAGCATCTGTAGCCATGATACTACCCAAGTGACTGCTCCCTGGCTAGGAAATGAGGAGGACGAGGAGGGAGAAGGAGAAGGAGAAGGAGAAGGAGAAGGAGAAGGAGAAGGAGAAGGAGAAGAAGAGGCTACAGCCAGCACCATCAGCTCCAAGAGGTATCAGCTCCAAGAGGTTTGGACATATCTTTGTTGGTCCTAGTGCTGGCCCCAGTCCTGTTTTTTCACACTCACATCAGCTCCTACACTTTGGATGTCATGTGTGCAAGTATTAGCAGCACCATTGTCTATGATTTATACATTATTCCTGATCAATGTATCCTACCCCCCAGATATCTCATCTAATGGTTCTGAGGCAGAGAGGTCTATAAAGTTCTAAAGCAGAAGTCTATCTGATGAGTCTGGCATTATCTGAGCCTGATTATTGAAATTACAATTTATGGAACTTTCTGAGGAACCAGACTTAATCAATTCTACATTTTTGCCCTTAGGGGCCAGAATGGAGAAACAATCTGCAGATCAGATATCTCAAACCCTGCACTTTTCTGTAAGCTCAGATGGGTGCTAAGGTGACCATATGTCTACTGATGACATTCCTACATTTGAAAGAGTTGTCAGGGAAAATACTATATAATACAACCTGATTTAAAGGAAAAGAACTCTGAGAATGGAAAGTTGGAGTCCTGATATTAGCCAGATTCAAAACTGATCATTTGTGAGAGTATGGAATAGGGGGGTGAAGAATGTACTCTCATCACCCAAAGAGCGGGGGAGAGATAAGAGGATGAGACTGGCACCTCCCTGAGGAATGCTAGTGATGTTTATGGATTGACCCTGGGAACTACTCTCAGTCTGGGAAGATTCTGTGTATAGTGTGAAGCCAAATAAACCTTGCTGGATTGAATCTGTGTTGTCTCCTGGAGTTTCCTGGGCTAAACCTGACATCATTGTCCTTTACATTCTGACTATCTGTCAGATGTGTTTAGAAGCTTAGTTAAACTCTGATCATGTCAATTCTTTCTGACATTAAGACTGTTTATTTATTATATCAGTGTATATAGCTGCCATCTCTCAGTTGCAGTTCTGGGTGGCAAACATAGAATTAAAAGCAACAAACAATAATAAATAATAACAATAAAGAACAATGGCATAATAATAATATAATGGCACCCAACAATAATCAAACTCAAACCACATAACTACTGTTATTTCAGAGAAACCACAGTGAAAGTTTCATCCAATCTATAGGGCCCATGCCTAGGGAACATCTAGGTCTTCAAGAATTTACAGAATATCAGCAGAGTTGGAGCCAAATGAATTTTAGGGGTTCTGTACAAAGAAGGCTGCTTCCTGGGTCCTCTCAGATGACACTGCTTAATAGATGCACACCCTGCTGGATCTAGTGGCCTGAGCAGAAATAATTGGAAAAAGGTTGTCCTGAAAATAATCCCGCCCCATGCCATGAAGGACTTTAAAGGCACTAACCAGAATCTTGAATTGTACCCAAAAGCTTGCTGGTTAGGGTTTTACATCTTCAGCAAAAGAAACCTGATGTCCATCCTTTAAATACATTCTTTGGGAGGCCAATAAACTTGAAACAGAATTTTTTGATAAATGAGTTTTAATCTTAAATCCATTGTTACCAATTTAACATTCTTAAAGACTTCTGACCATTGATGTGGTACTATCAGACATTCCAATTCTTTAGTTCATAGTTCATATTAAAGACCTTTTAAACATTTTGGTAAAGATATATTGTAGGTTTACAGTGGTACCTCGGGTCACGAACTTAATTTGTTCCACGACTCTGGTTGCGACCCGAATTGGTCGCAACCTGAATCAAATTTTCCCATAAGGTTCAATGTAAATACGGTTAATCCGTTCTGACCCCTACGAATTTGGTCACCCACCGATTTTGGTTGCGACCCGAATCAAATTTTCCCATAAGGTTCAATGTAAATATGGTTAATCCGTTCTGAACCATATGTTTGTTTGTTTTTAAACCACAAAAATATGACACAAAGTACAGTACGAAGAGAGAGAACACAAACCTTGCTCAAGGCGACTTCTGGCATGGAGGACAGGAAGGCAGGTGGGGAGGTGGTTATTGCTTGGAGGGAGAGTCCCCCTCCCTACAGGAAGCCACGACCATGTGTCACGGCAGGGAAAATGGCCGCGGACCCTGTTTGTCACCCAATCTGGCATTCCCGAACAGAAGCAAAATTTTGCAAACGGTGCTGTTCGTGACCCGAATTGGTCGTGAACAGAAGCGTTCGTGACCCGAGGTACCACTGTAATTTCAGTCATAGATTCCATCAAATAAGAGACAGCTCTGATACTTTTGTAGCGGCCAAGGTGTCTGACCCATACTGAGCTGTCAAAGCATTCTTGAGAAAATACTGCCACTGTTTGTGAATCAGGAAAGCCATATTCGATGTAAAGTTGAGAAAAATCCTTAAAATAATCCTTAAATTGATTTAACATAACTACCCCAGCTTCTGCCTATACTTTCCAGTAAAACCCATATTTTACCACCTATTTTTAAAATAGAATTCTTCCAAAGAATTAATAATTATGATTCTCAATATCAAAATCCAGCCTACACCCCAATAAAGCCCAAAGATTTCTCATGGTACACACCCCTGGAAATAAAACACCTTTTCTACTACTGTATATGTTGATCCAAGAACTTGCAATGACCTTAGTGGAGATGAATAATTTCCAGCAAGTCCCATGGAAGATAATATTCTACTAAATTTTCATTCCACATACTTATACTTGATAGATGTAGGCCCATTTTTATTTTTGCAAATCTAGTAAATTAAAACCACCATAATTAAATTATATTCCTAATTTAGCTAATGAAATCCTTTGTCTTCTATTTTCCCAAATAAATTTCCATACAACTTGTCAATCTGAAGAAAATATTTATTTGGAATTAATACTGGAATGACTCTCAAGATATAAGTCAAATGAGGAACAATATTAATTTAAGATTAATTTTAACATTAATTTACCCCACAGATTTAATGGAATTTTAATCCATGTATTTACATCCAACTCAGTCTTTTCTAAAACTTTCAACATATTTATTTCCACATATTTAGAAATAGGTTTGAGAATGTAGCATCCTAGTATTTAATATAATCAGTAGAAATTACAAAATGCTAGTCTCCTTCCTTTGGGCTCCAGTATCTCAACACAATTATGTAAAGAGTTGGAGCGAGTTATGTGTACTATAAAATAAATAAATAACAGCAAGCTCCAGGGGCCTATAAACAGGCTGTGATCCTTCACCCCACAAAAGCAAGTCATTCACCTCAGCAAACCTCATTTCTCTGTGCTGACAAAGCCTCAAGGTGGGGCTAATCTGACTTGATTGGCTGCCCACTTTTGACAAAAGGGGCTTCTGTGCATATGCTGCACTCAAAATCCTAATTTGTTGGTTGTATAAGAGCAATGCTAACCTGATATGATGCTTTTCAGACAGTCTGGAGAGAAAGGGGGGGAGAAATTTAGACTTTTCTGTGTAGATTGTAGACTAAAAGCTATAGCAGTTAGAAACATCTAATTAGATATTGCTTCTCCCTGATCCTTGTAATCTACAGCAGTTAGATTTTATATTATACACAGAGAGAGAGAGAGAGATTATATATATATATATATATATACACACACACACACACACACACACACACACACATACATACGCACACGCACACGCACACGCACAGAGTGTTTATTTATTTATTTATTTATTTATTTATTTATTTATTTATTGGATTTCTCCCCCGCCCATCTCCCCCACAGTAGGGGACTCTGGGCTCTAAATATATATATATTTATATATATAAAAATGAGATTCTCATCGTTCTAATCATCCCATGAACATCTCTTTGGTACTTAAAATAAATTACAGGGAATGATTTTTTGCACCATTAGATATAAATACAAAAAAAATCAAATGAACGTACAATATTTTCTTGTTTCTATGAAACACTGTGGCACTGATTATTCATTTTAGTAATTGGGTCTAGCCTCATTCATGGCTACCTCATACATCAATCAATGGCTTGACTTAGTTCCAGCTCTTGTGGAGGCAACATATGGGCAAAGAAGCCATTAACTTTGGTTCCCAGGACTATAAAATGTCTAATAAACTCAGTTGCAGTTGTGCCAGATTCATGCAATAGAAGCAGCTGGTGCAGCTTTCTTTGTCTATTAAGTGATGTTTTTACCCTCATTAGAAAAGGGAGGGCTGGATGTAGAACTTTCATAATCCACGTTCCTTCTTCATAGGTTTAATAGGACTTCTCACACAATCTGTTTGTTCCGCTGCTGTGAAATATATAATCAGGAAACACCTCTTAATGACTTGCCATTTTCCACTATTTCCTCTGCTTCTAATGTCTCTCTTTTCAATTTCTAAATTATATTAAAAATGCAGCATACCAAGTCAGCCTATTTTGTGAGGTCAAGGCCCTGCCTATTTCTTCAGTTACCAATCAAATATCCACTATGCTTAGAATATATAGGTTGTGCTTTTAAACATGACTGCAAAGTCACACATCTTATACACGTTTCCCTGCCTGTCTGCTCACAACATGGTGAACCACAGAACTAGTCATCTAGTCATGTCTCAGTTGCACATCCAGGAAGTTGAACACATGATGGTTTAGTTGACTATGGGAAGCGTGTTTTGAATTAATCCATATATTTAAGGCATGTAAAATCTGCTACATTTTGCTAGTCCTTCCAAAATCACACAACTACTGAGCACTGGGATTGGGGGGGGGGGGGGGGGGCTTATTGGCTATTTTAGGCTGATGAAGGCTCTCCCCCTCCCTTCCAGTTCTTGGTCAGCCTTGTTTGCTACTCTTATGCTGTTGTCTCCCTAAAGAGCTGGGCACAATGGTGTGTGAAATTTGAATGGAACTCCTTCAGATAGTAACAACACTGAAAAATATAACAGTGAAATAGCATAACAGTGAAATAGTATAAGAGCCTGAAATAGTGTAACACTGAAATAATTGGACCTAACCCAACTCCATCCCTATTGCTTCCAAACAGAGCATGAAGGAGTGACCATATGTGAAGAAAAGAAATCCTAAATTACTTGTGATTCAAGTCTTTTCAAGCCTGTTTTTAAAAAACTTTATTCAATTTGGGTTCTGACACAAAGGGTTGTAAGAGGAGGGGCAACAGGAAGGAATTTAGAGATGATGGACAGAGCCCTGCAGCCACACCCTGTCTGTTCCTGTGCAACACTATGATTGGTGAAGGTTTTTTCACTGGTTGATGACATTTATTATTTTATTTATTTAAGCAATTTATATGGCCTCCCAATGCACTCATGGTGACTCCGGGTAGTTTACAGGAATAAAAATCCCAAATACAAAACCCGCTACACCCCCCCTCCTGGCAACAACAACACATTTACACTAGCCATTTGATGGGCTCCATATCAACCTGGCATCCCCAGGCCTGCTGGCAAACCATGTCTTCAGGGCCTGGTGGAAGAGCATGACCTGCTGAAGAGGAAAGCAGTGAAGCTGGAGGACTCAGCCAATCCTTTTGCCTGTCATGTGCTGTACATCTATAGTCAGCACAGCACCATTTAACAATGTCAGAACAGAGGCAATAGATTCAGGATAGGAATCAGCAAGGGGCAGCAAAATCCATGCCATTGTCATTTTTTGCCATCTCAAGGATGAGTGAAGAACACAGTAACTCAGCCATGGGGGCAAGCCCATTGTTTAAACAGTTGGCTGTTCTTCCTGGGAATTCTGAAACTTGCAGTCCAAAATATCTGGAGGATACTAGCTTGGCAAAGATTGTCCTAAACTGAAGTAGGAAAGTGCTTTTAAATGGATAACCAATTTTGCTGTATTTTTGGTTGCGTGCAATAGTAATGTTAAGCTCAAACTGATTTTCTCTTCTTATGTTATGCAAGTTTTCATTTCTCAATAATTTTGGAGCACTTTAATTTCCCCCAAATGTTTTGAGAGGTAATATTTTGAATTAATATAGAAGTGACCTCAGTTCCCATCTCTAAGAAACTTGGGCTTCTATTTTACTTAGAAAGTTTGGTCATGATTTTTTTTATATATATATTCAGTAATTTGGATCAAGGAATATCCTCCAATGCCCTGAGGCCCCAAGAAATCCTATAGTGTGGTCTGGTCATCAATCCACTTTGCTGCTGGAAAAGTGCTAAAATTGTAACTCCTGTGGGCTGCATCAGGCAGAAAATGAAAAGACTGAAGGAACTGCTACACAAAAGTACAGTCCCAAGTCTGGCATAAAATGAGCCCTCTGGTGAAGAAACAATATCACAACCAGGGGCTGCCATCTTCATCATCATCACTGCTCATCAGTGGGTGCAAAGACAACTCTTGTAATTGATTCACTAAGTAGTTTCAAAAGTTTCACACACACAAAAATATTTCCCTCCAGTTTGCTTTAATATTACCAGTGTGCTAATGAAGCTTAAAACAAAAAGCCATCGTTTGATAAAGTGCTCACAGGTTTAAGTATAACCACTCAATTGTTTATTTGTTTGCAGTAAGAATTGCCTCAAGACAAATAAAAGTCATTCTCTGAAAGAGAGATGATTCACCTTTAGTTTTCACTTCTGTCTTTCTGCCCATCAAAACATCACAAATGACAAACAGACGTAGGTGCAAGAAGGCAAATGAAACTGATTTTGGATGTAAAAACTGCACTATGTATTTGTTTATTTTGTTTACAGTATGTATAACCTCTCCCAATTTCCAAGGATCCTGGATAGTATACGTCACTATCCAGCAAAGCATGAACATAAATCCAAACAAGTATCAAAAACAGAAGATATCCACAAAGAAAAGCAAGGTTAATACTAAAAATAAAAGTGAAGATAGGCAGTCACAGTCAGTGATCTTGGATCAAAGGCACATTGAAAGGAAACAGTTTTAAGGTGTTTAGTTAATTGCATCAGGGTTGAGGCTAGATGTTCTTCTGGGAGAAAGTATTCCACAAGGCTTTATGGTGCACTTCTAACAGCTTGAATTTCATACTGAAAGCATGACCAGAGGTAGCTTTGGTGTGTACTCAGAAGGTTCCCGATGGGTTCAGAATGTGGACCCTTTGGACAGAAGAGTCTCATCTGTGTTCTTTTTAAAGATAATGAGAATATTCCTGGTTGTATGGGGTAATAAGGCTTAGGCGCTTAATAATGGAAGCGCTACCCTGTTCTATAGCTTTACTACATTTGATACAAGATGCTGGCATTTTAATTTATGTTGTAACAAAGATGCCATTTCAGATTTCAAAGAGGAAATGCAAAGAAATTGGGGTGGGTGTCAGAACAAGATAAATACAAGTTTAAATGGTGATAAAGTTGAAATAGGGACAGGTAAATCTGTTAATGTAGTTTCAGAGAGTTTTTCCTTGTTCTATTTCCTTTTCATCTGTTTCAGCCTATTTTCTATTTTAAAAAATATTTTTAAATTATTTTTTTTAAATGTGCATTCTGGAACATACTTCCCCTAATATACATAAACAATTGTTAATATTTCCCCACCCCACCCTGCTTCATGCTTTTTTACAACACTGCGCCCAAGCAGCTCACAACATATAAATTAAAGAGTATAATATAATCAGTAAAAAAGAGGAGAGGCATGTTTTTCCCCCTTTTATTGTAATGTCATAAGTCTTGACACATTGTATTATTTCAATGCAGATTTCAATGCCGTAATATTTATGTAATATGATTAAAAATTATGAACATTCTATTACTTAGAAAGCTTAAAGTATTATTGAAGTTAAAAAGAGAAAAGTAAAAATTCTATCAGTATTAATTGCACCGTAGGATATCAATATGACAGACATAGGATTATTTGACTCTTTATCCAAAATTAAGTATAACATTTAAAAAAAAAAAGAATGCTGCAATTCCCATCAACGTATTAGTTATATAATAGTTTTGGTCTACTTACAAGGCCAAACACATCTGTATTGAATAAACTCAACAAAAAATTATTTTCACACTTAAGTTGTACAGATTTGTTAAGAATCTTTCTCCCAGCTGTCACGATTATTGGCCCTCTTTGCTTTCTTCCCCTCTCACCTAGAGAACTAATGATCCCTTCAAGGCTCATATGCATACTCACAGGCTGTATTCACACATTGTGCTATGCCATAATGTGTATGTATGGGTATGTGGGGGGTATTAGCTCAATGAAATGTGTAAACCAATCCATTGTGCTTTGTAAAACATAGTTTATGGCAGGGGCTATAAGCAGCCACCTTATTCTTTGCAAATTCTAGAGCCCACCTAGATTGCAAAGCTGAATTGGGCAGGAGGTTTTAGATTTGGAATTTTCTTTGTGGGAATAGGAAGCAAAACAGGTGTGCAAAGCTCCAATAGGTTATAAAGTCACGTTATGAGGTTGGAGAGTTATGTAAGATTTGTTATTTGGTAAGGACTTACATTACTACTATCTGCAGATTTCTTCATAACAGAGTAGAAAGAAATAGATAGGTCAATATTCTGAAAAGAGAACATGAAATTGGTAGTTTTCTCCATCCCATGATGATACCTTTTATGCAGATTCTCAGAAAGAAATGTCTTGGAGGACATTTTTCAGCTTGGGCAATTGAGATGGTAAGGCACCTGGGTGCTCTCCTAATCTGGTGAGAATAGGATAGGATAAGGCAGGATACTTTGCCATATTATTTCTGTGTTTATGAAAAAACAGGAAAACAAACCAAACCTTTTCTGCCATTGATCTTCCTCTAAAAAAAAAAGGGGGGGGGGAGGAGTTCAATAATATGAAGCAGACAAAATATTTTTTAAACCCCAGCCATTTCTAAGTCCAGCAGATTCACTTCTAAACAGTTTCACTGTTCCACCTGGCTCTGTCAACAGCAGCAGAGAGCAATTTCACTCCCGTCTTCCTGTCCCACCTTTTCTGCATGGGTTCTTTGGATGCTGTTGTCAGAAAATCCCATAGAAAAGAAGCTTCTGATGGACTCAGCCAGCCAATTCCCTAGTATATCCTATCCTGAATATATTTTTTGAGAATCTGGCTGGTCCTCACACCTTGAAGACAGCCTTTGTGGTTACACTAAGCGTGGAATCTGATTTTAAAAAATGGACTCCCACATGGCTCTTTTTTGCAGTGGCTCATTCATGAGGAGTCCTGCCTTTCCTTCTGTCTTGAACTCTTCAAGAGTTCTCTTGAACAGAGTTCTCTTGAACAGAGTTGTAGTGTGTTATGAGTTCTGCTTTCCACTACCTGAAACAATCTTATTGCTAATGATCCCTCTAGAGGCCATTAAAAACAACTTGTACTTCAGGGTCCCCACTCTGGCCTCACTCTTTACCTGCATCAACACTCATGGCTGAGTCCCCAAAGATTGGGGGCTTGTGATCATTGTTCCTATATATAAAAAAGGGGAAAAGGATGATCCTGCTAATTATAGACAGATCAGCCTCCTCAACACAGTCAGCAAACTCTGTGCAAGACACCTACAATGGAAATTCCAGGACTGGATGGAACAAGAAAACATACTTTCAGAGGAGCAAGCTGGCTTTAGGGAAGCCAATCCATCATTGATCAGTGCCTAGTACTCAATCATTTCTTTGAAAAATACTCCTTCCACAATGCAACCCTTCTTTATGCCACTTTCATGGACTTCAATCAGCATTTGATTCCATATCCTGAGCTAAATTGTGGGAAAAACTGGAGACCTCCTCAGCTGACCGATATCTACTTCATTTAATACATATGCTACATGAATGGACTTCACTCCAAGTAAGATGTAACCCCCAGGGCCATCTCAACAGTGCCACTGAAACTGAGAAAGGCATCATGCAAGGTTGCATATAGACCCCACTCTTATTCAATTTCTGTATCAACTCCATGGTGGGCCATCTCCACAACACAAACTTTTACTCCCCAAAACTTGCTGGAAGAAATATCTCTATTCTACTCTATGCAGATGATGCAGCAATACTTTCAAGAACACCAACTGACCTTAAAAGAGTGCTAGGAACACTAACACAGTACTGCAAGGAAGATCTGCTAGAATTCAATTATCAGAAAACTAAATCATGGTATTTGCCAAAAGGCCCAAGATCTACTCCTGGAGCATAAATGACCATAAGATTGAGCAGATCTTCTGTTTCAAATACCTGGGGGTAGTCTTTCATTCTGTGGGCAGTAGGTAAGCCCATGGGGTCTGCATTGCTGAAAATGCACAGAGGAGCTCATTGGCCATCTTTAAATTCCTTAAGACAAGAGGTGGCCACTATATACCTGCAGCACTCAAATTATTTGAAGCCAAGACAATAGCACAACTTATTTATGGTTCCCAGCTGGGCCCCTTCTCCAATTTTTCACCATTGGAACTTGTACAATCTAAATTTCTAAGATTGGCCCTTCAAGTCCCAAAATGTGTCTCTAATGCCACCCTGAGTCTAGAGACAGGCCTCATGAAAGTGGAGGCTAGAGTGTGGGTGACCATACTCAACTATTGGCTCAGACTATCCCTTTTTCCCCCTGGCCTTGTCCCATTAACTATGAGTGATGATTTTCAATCCACATGAAAACAGGCAGTGGCACCTAAATCTCATCCTTGGGCTTCTCTCCAGATCTTCTACCCAGCATGGGATATGATCAGGCTGAATCAGTCATTAAACAGTGTGTAGCAGATACAGAATGCCAGTTGGATCTAGCCAGGTCCCCAATGTTTATTGCTAGTGAATCCAACAGGTACTCTGCCTCCTCTATGGCATACTTAACTAAACTTGAAGTACCTAAACATCGGAGGGCCTTTACTCTGGCATGATGTCATGCCCTCCCCTCAGCTGTCCTTGAAGACCGATACAGGAAGATTCTTTACCCAGGGAAACAATGCCCCTGTGACTCTGGACACAAAGAAACAACAGAGTATGTGCTTCTTCAGTTCCTGTATTACAGAGACATTCATAGTAGCCTCATCTCACCATTACTGCATAAATATCCAGGAGGCACAGGACAATTCTATACCAATAGAGGCTCAATGTGTAGCTCAGGGTTGAACTGTTGAGTCCTTGGGGTTCTCTGAGCTTGGTTCTTTTCTTGCAAATGTTTCATTACCTGGCTAAGTAACATCTTTAGTGCTAAAATGGGATGGGGTTTGCTCTCTATTTATATACTGTGGCATACCTTGCCAATGCTGCTGGTGGTGTTGTTTTGCTCCTCTGGTAGTTCCTTGATTAGCATATGTTTACTGTTTGATTGTGTGCCTGGTGGTAACCTTTGCTTATCTCGGTGATGATTGCTGGTGAGGCAATCTTCTGGTCTTTTGTCTCTTTTGAATAGTATGTAGATGTTGTTTATCTCTATGTGTCTGATAATGGCTGCCTTGTCTGATTACCAAGCTTCCAAGAATTCTCTTGCGTTTTTTGATTTAGCTTGGTCTAAAATGCTGACAGTTTCCCAGTTAAAACTATGGTTAAGTCTGTCCACGTGTTGTGAGATTAAGGAGTTTTCATCATGTCTTCTGACTGCTAGTTGGTGCTCGTGGATGCGCTCTGCCAGTCTTCTGCCTGTCTGGCACTTTTTGATAAAGTTGCGTGGATATCCATTTTGTTGGAAGATGTTGTAGAGGAGTCTGTTTCCTTTTTCTGCTGTTCTGGGTTGCTGCAATGTGTTTGTGCTCGCTTGAATAATGTTCTTACACAGCTCCTCTTGCGGGAGGTTGTGTTGTTACTTTGGTAATGGAGTACTTGATTAGTGTGGGTGTCATCAGCAGTACTACACAACACACCCGACTTAACCAAATACACCCAGATCGAAATACCCAGAATCATGGACCTCATCAACCTCTGCCTCACCACCTATTTTCAGTTTGATGGACAAATATACCAACAACTCAGAGGCACACCCATGGGATCACCACTGTCAGGACTCATAGCAGAGATTGTAATGCAATGCCTAGAAGCTATAGCAGTTCCTCACATATAACCTAAAGTATGGATCCAGTATGTAGATGACACCTTTGTTATAATAAAAAAGGAACAACTAGAGAAGACACATGAAATCATCAACAACATCTTCAAAGGAATAAAATTCACCAGAGAGGAAGAAAACAACATGCTACCCTTCCTGGATATCCTCATCAGCAGAGGAAACAACAGTAAATTAGAAACCCAAGTTTATCGGAAGACAACCCAAATGCATTGCAGCAACCCAGAACAGCAGAAAAAGGGAAAAGACCACCTATACAACATCTTCCAACAAAATGGATATCCACGCATCATTATCAAAAAGTGCCTGACCACTCAACCTATAACACAACCAACACAAGCTATGAAAAGGAGCACACTGCCATACATCAGAAACGTCTCAGAAACCACCAACAGACTATTACAATCACGTGGCATCTCTGTAGTACACAAACCAACAAAATCACTCCAAAATATCTTAAGTAAACCAAAAGACCCCGTAGCACAAGAAGAAAAAAGAGGAGTCATCTACAACTTACAGTGTAAGGATTGTAACTGTGAAGGAATGGTTGGATGAAGGCCGCACTCGAGGAGATAAGCATTCCCTTAGCCCTCAACAGGAGCATGGGAAGTTTAAGAAGATGAGACTGGCACCACCCTAAGGAATTCACGGTGTTTTGGCTGGCTGGCTTGGGAAGTTAGAGTCAGTCTGGAGAGATTTCTGTCTTGAGGTAGAAGCTAATAAACGCAACAGAACTGTATCTGCACTGTCTCAGGGAGTTCTTTGGGCTGAACTTGACATCAGTCTCTCCAGACGTACTAACCTTGATGCTCCCCTACCCCATCTAATGCTCCTACCCCTTTTAGATTTTTTTTAGACTCTTTTTTTATATATACTTTCTATTTTCATATATTTTTTTATATCTTTAGCTTTCATAAATTTTATTTTTAGACTCTGATGTATCTTCTATGCTTTTTAATTGACTGTACCCCACCCTCCTTATGCTGGTCTATGACTCTAATAAAGATTTGATTTGATTTGTCATTTGTTAATAAAAACACAGTGGTAAAGGACAGATTGGGAGTTGTATTCCTATTTTCTGTCCTGCAGCATCATCCTATGTAATTCATTGCATCCATATAATTCTGGTTCAGTCATAAATTGCAAAAAAGATGACTACTTTGTAAGTAGAAGACACCTAGTTGTCTGAATTAATCGCAAAAGGTGGGGAAACAGGCATTGCCTTCTTCCTTGCCAGCAAGGCAATGAATTCAACACAATGAATTCCTTCCCCATCCCCATACGGACAGATCCATCTCCTGAGGCTGTGAGGGGAAAAGATAAAATGGCAATGTGGGAGACATTGCTTTCTGCAGTATGAATTTGATGCATGTCCTCTTTGTTTACTGAAAGAAGAGCTTCTTATTTAGCACAAACAGAGGAATCCAACTAGGTGAGCAAGTAAGGAAGAAGCAATATCTTCTTTAATTGCCTGCTCCTCTCATCCCCTCTTCAGGCCCAAGTCCTGGGAGATAATAGGAGACAAAAGGAGAGGGAAATAGAAATATAGAAAGAGGAGAGTAAAGGAGAATGCCAGATATTTTTGGTGACTCATGCTCAAGACTAGATAGTGTATCCATTCATTTTGCCTTACAGAAACCAACTAGCAAATTGGTTGAATCCATCTGAAATTAGGGTTGTGTCCTTACAGAAGGTGGCAGCATCTGGTTGACCTTGTCTGGGCTCATAAGCTAAGCATGGGTGAAGTCAAAGGTGAACCATTCCAGAAGTCAAAGGTGACTGCTAAGAAAACTACACAGGCCCATCCACGACTCAAAAGATGTTTTTTTTACAGCAAACTGGCTTACAGAAAGCAGGGCAGGGTGCCTAGGGCACAACAACTCTGTCCCCCAAAAGAAAGGACTAGTCAGAAGATAGTTGTTATCCACCACAGTATTCAATCCCTGCTACCTGTGACAACAGCCTCCTTCTCTACAGTGTTGGCTTTTCCCAGCCATCAGAACTTCAAAAAAGAAAGATTGGAGACAGATCTAAAGTTATCCAAAACATTTGGATCAAGTGTTGCCTTCTTCAGATGGAAACACACATCATAGCATTCTTCAGAGGTGATGGAAATACCCTGTCACTTAACATATTGTTGATTATTGCTTAAATTGAACCTCCCGTCACCTCATGTGAGGCTTTAACTAACTGTGAGGGGCAGGGATCCAACAGGGAACTGGTAAAACTGACTGCAGAGGGACCTATTCACTTCCATGGATTTTTTTTCTTTTTCTTTTTTGGTGCCTACAAGTCATCGTTGACTCCCGGTGACTGCCTGGACAAGTCCCTGCAGTTTGCTTGGCAAGATTTTAGAAGAGGTTTGCCGTTGCCTCCTTCCTAGGGCTGAGAGAGAGTAATTGGCCCAAGGTCACCCAGCTGGCTTTGTGTCTAAGACAGGACTAGAACTTACAGTCTCCCAGTTTCTAGCCTGATCCCTTAACCACTACATCAAACTGGCTCTCCATGGAACTCCATGGAACTTACAGACTCAGAATGATCCCAGATCAATTCACAAGATAAGGTCCCAGTCATCTTCAAAGTTACTGCCCAGCACCTCTCCAATTTGAGCCATTTTGTCTGCCAAATACTGTGAAAATTCTTCACAACAGTCCTTCAGATTATTGATGAACATCCTTCCATATAAGGGAATGGATCACTTTAAAAGGGCCACAGCATGGCCTTCAGCTGACCCAATAAGGTGGCAACATATCTCCTTCTTTGGTGTTCAAATTGCCACTATGTAAGCTCAAATGTGAGCTTGTATTAGTATCCAATCAGATTTGAGATGTGTCTTCCTCCAGTGGTACTCTAGGAATCTTTTCTGCTGCTTCATCTCCCTGAGCTCCCTAATGTACCAGGGAACTGCAATGAATCTAAAAGCAAGGAGATACCACTCACTGCAATTAGGTCCAGTGCCCCAGATGCTCCTTTATTCCAGAGGATGTCCATAGTCTCCCCAAAACTGACTATCAGATCCTTGGGAAACAAGAGTTTTTTGTGAAAAAGTTATCCAAGGAAAATGGACCTGAAAATTTTGAGCTTAAAGAGCAATAAAATATTTTGCTGCTGTCAGATAGAAATTCACAGGATAGTTTACATCTCCTCTGGTAAAATGAATTTCACATCAGAGGTATTTTTTTCCTGATCAAAGTACAAACTGAGCTGGAACAAAAGTTCTGAGAATCTTGACGTGTATCAATGGACCACAAGATCTGGAAGTATAAAAAAGCCTCCTTCTGTTTATTTATGATGATTCTTCAGAATGACTCTGAAATGTGCAGTCAATTGTGGGAGCTAACAAAACCCATATATGGGTGGCAAATTCTTTCCCCCCCTTTTTTTCCCCTTAAAGAATCTATATATATTTTTGTCACAAGCATTCAGTATATGTCAGTACTTTCCTGGCTCAAGGAGCATTTTAATTGTAGGTGTCCTACATACTGCACAAATAATATATAAACAGGGTTAAAACGTTAACATTTAAATTAATTTAATCAGGAAGAAGAGAAATTAAACATATAAGCTGTGTATTCAATCTACCTTCTAATTTCAAAACCATTGATATAAATTCAAAAGAATATGAGCATCTGCAAAACACAATTTATCTTCCAGAACAATATTTAATTTGTGGCATGTTTTCTGTCCAAACGGGAGCCAGCGGAGCACAAGACCACATCGTATGAATTGTTGCTGGATTTTAATATCACATTGCCAATAATTAGAGACAATTGTGTCTGATTCATAAAAAAACTAAATTATGTTAATTGTAACTTTAAATGTATAGAAATGTGATGTGCCAAAATAATCTTCTATTAATGTTCATGTACTGGACACCCTAATTCCTTATTGCATGCCTTTCTTTCTATATCTTTGATCACCGATGTTAATGTATTCTAACAATTACTTATATATAATTATGACAGGCTTCTTATTTTGAAAAGTACATTCTAATTTCTATAGTACTAGATGGGGATTCTGAAGCACTTAGGACTGCTAAACCATACCAGATGTCAGAACTTGTCTTAACTAAAGGTATTGTCTCTTCGTATTATTTTGGCAGGTGTACTTCTATTGCAACTCCTCAGATAACAAAAATTTATTATCTAATAAACAAGATCGATTGGCAAGGCAGCACCTATTTTTTATTTATTTATTCAAACTGTTCTTTATTTCAGAAATTTTAGAATGGATGACAGTTGTTTTCTCTTTTCCAAAACCATGTGAAGACTAATGGGATCTTCTCCCCTCTTTTTTATTGAAAAGCAATGTATGGCAGGCTTGTCCTGTCTTTCCTTTATTGTCTGATTTGTGTTTAGAGTCTTTAGCATATATGAGTAGGTGGCATACTAAGATTCATGGTTTTATTTGTACAGGTAAGGAGTATAAAGGAGTTCTGTTTGAGATAATATGTTGGTATTTATTGATAACTCTAAATATTCCATACCAATATTAATAAAACTGATGGTTTTGGAACCCTTTATGAATATTGTATAAATTGTCTAAATCTGAACTGATGCCTTTGGGGACTACCAAGGTGTCAGAATGAGTTGGTTGTTGTAGCTGTTTTTCCCAGGACAGTTTTGATGGTGCCTGGAGGTAATTACATATCTAGGGATGAGAATACCTAGAGATATATTTCAGATGATTAAACTGAATATAAATATATTGTTATTAGAAATAGCAACAAATTTAGATAGATGCCCCTTATTTAAACTGTGTATTTGAGGTAGAATTCATATTTTAAAAATGATTTTTTTCCCTGTATAATTTATACTTGAGCACGAAATTGAGCAAACTCAGGGAGGCAGTGAAAGATAGGAAGGCCTGGCGCAATATGGTTCATGGGGTCACGAAGAGTCAGACACGACTTAATGACTGAACAACAACAACAAATAATTTATACTACACATGATATTCCTCTATATATTTCTAAAATGTATTTTCAAAAATGTAATGTGCTATTCGGATATTTATTTGAAGAAATTCTCCTCCTCATTTTTAGTCAGGAGTCTTCAATTGTTAGTTAAAGAAAACAGTTTTAATCCTTCAGGCTTAACATTATAGTATCTCCTTTTTCTGATTAATGCATAGCAAGTATTACCTATTGTAAACTTGGCCTCGCTGGTCATCTTCGAATCAGTTTATCTGGTACCTCATATAAGTTGAGGGTGTGAGGGTCCAACTACTTTGCAAATGATGGAATCTGCTCTCCTATATTATCTACTAGGGATCTGGGGTATGCAACAGCATATAAAGACAGTTGCTCTTATGATCATGCTAAATCAACATTATTGGAGAATACACACATGAAAATACAAATCCATCTTTTGGTTGCAGAACCTGGATGCAGTGCTGAATGTAACCAGTTCATATCAGATCAATGTATAGGATTAGAGAAGGCAATTTGCATGACAGCAACGTGGCAAACAGTCTTCACAATCCTAGAATCATTGAGTTGAAAGAACCATTTTTCAGGGATTAAAGTACCCCAGACAGATGCTTCTTTAGTTGTACCTGCTGAACCTTAGGACCGTGCTGTGCTTTGCATTCAAAAGCAAAAAGGCACTTTGGTGCATGCAAGGGTATTCACATTGCACCTGCCTCAACTTCTTGAAAGTCTAGCAGTGACTTTTCCTAGGGATTCACAGCTGCCTTCTGCAGCTGCTGCACAATCCCCAGAGAAGATGCATTTGGTTAAAGGCTTCCAGACAGATACTACCTGTGTGCACCCATGTGCAGTGAATCTAAAGCAATAGAACCCTATTGATTCCAGTGATGTAAGTTCAGAATCTCATTTGAGCCAAGTGGTTTTCTTTTTAAAAAATATTCACCAAAATACACAAATTTCTTCATAAAACAGATGATACCAGTTGACATTTAATAATAGTTGAAAGCAAAAGGAAATAAATACATGGATCCCGGCCTGTATTCATTTTTAAAATACACATTACTTTTCTAAGAATATTTGGGTTTGCAGGATAATTTCACTCAAACTGCTTTGCAATTTTTCTTCAGTCTAACCATTTGTATATACAAACTGAGAATAAAGGTTAATGTCTTTCCCAAAGAAAACTCCAAGATGTACAGAAGCCACTCCACTTAATTTCTGAAAATGATTTATTTCCTTTCTATTGCCATGGTAACAGCATTTTGGCCATAGACCAGACGGATAGAATGGCAAGCTACAATTCAGATGTAAACAACAACAGTGGAAAGTCTGCATTACGTTATTTGTCATAACCTCCTCTTAATTTCTTAATTTTCTACCCTTCAACTACTTGGATTGATTTACTCCTGGCTGTGGTCCCAAACAAGTAAGGAACATAAATAAGGAAGCAAATATAACAATTGTTTTCGGAGCTGGTATTTGTAATATTTGTAATCTGGACCCTTACTGAAAGCTCTCCAGCCTTCAAAAAACTTTCAACATAAAAGTCAGGCTAAATAGATGCATCTGCATTGATCTGCTTTTTTTAATGGGGAAGTTATGTTGAAGCAAAGATGGGGCTTGTTGAAATAATTGGGTTGCCCGGGGTAATCCCAACAATCTTTTCCATTCGGAGATACTGTAAACAGGGGGAGATCATTGGAAAGGGGCTGGAGAGAAAGGAGAAGGCGAGGGGGTGGGAAGCCAAACTCTTCCACGGTGTTAGCATTCAAGACTGCTCCGATGCCTAATAGTGACAATTTCTGCAGTAACCAGGGAAACCAAAGTCCCAAAAGACAGGCCTCGTTTTATACAGTCGGAAAGTCTACAATGTATATACGATTTGTTTGTTTGAAACGCTTTGAAACCAGGACTAGGTGTTCTCTGCACACGAGTGCAACTTTATCTTCCTTTGAGCATGATTCAAAGCACGTTTGTGAAATTGCAGACAATTGGAGCTCACCAAGAAACCCTTGCTTGGAACATTGGCTCGCAACAGAGATTGTTGTCAGATTGGCCTGTAACCCTGGTCTGCAACTGATGTGCTTATAGCCAAGATGCTGTGGGAAGGATGCTATCACAGGTACTTATCTAACAGCTTGAGAAAAGAACAAAAGAAAAAAGAAAAAGAAATCATTTCTGTCAGTGGGGCCATGAGAAGCAAAAGTGAAAATGACGGGAATCTGCAACAGGAACCTGCAAGGCTTGCGGCGTGTGTGTCTTTCTGTCTGAAACAACCTGAAATACATTTGAGTAAAGGCAAGCTCATAGCACTTATTAGAGGAAAAAGAGATTCAAGCAGTGAATGGACATACTTCAATGGATGAGAAAGGATGAGGATTGATCAGTTCAAAGAAAGAAGGCTGTACAGTATAGCAGAAACGGACAGTGAATCAAATCTCCATGAGGAAGGCAGTCGAAGAGAAGAGCAACAAACCCAGTGGATGAAAGCAGTGTTTCTCAACCTTGGCAACTTTAAGATATGTGGACTTCAACTCCCAGAATTCCCCAGCCAGCCATGCTGGCTGGGGAATTCTGGGAGTTGAAGTCCCACTCATCTTAAAATTGCCAAGGTTGAGAAACACTGGATGAGAGTAACAATCAGGAACAAGTGTTAGGCATCACACATGGGGATCAGCTGTAAACTAGAGATCTCCAGACACTTCACCATAGTTCACCTTCTCTTGATTTGGCAGAAGACTCATAAGGATGGCTTGGCTAGATTACAATCTTTACTGCAAACAAGAATGAAGCCTCACATACAAGAGATGGTAGCCCACTGCATGCAAAAAGTTGAGGATTTTTATATTTTCTCAAGGGATTAGACTGTACTCTTCATTCTCCCTCCCTTCCAAGTTAACAGGTACTTAGCACATTACTATCAGCCTTGGGTGATTGTAATATGCTTACATAATGGCCAACTCTAGTCTGGGAACTGCTGGTTGCTGTCTTGCCAGACTCACCTCTTAGAGCAAGAAACATGAAATATATTCTGTATCACTGGAACTCAGACAGAGGTTTCAGGACTTTGCAGATGAAACAGCCTCCAAGCATTTAGAAGCAGAGAAGTAGACCCTGAAGAATGGTAGACAGAATTGTACATTCCTAAAGAGCAAAGAGAAAGCATCAAGAAGACAAAGAGAATGATTATGGTAAAAGGTAACTAACTGCTAAGAGATTGGATAAGGATGAATTATCCTTCTTACACTCCCACGTTATGGGGTGGGTATGTAGCCTTGCCAGAAGTCTGATCTTGGGCTGACTCACTTGGAAACATCTCCACAGTGCCTTAAAGGCCTACTGAGGTGTGCACAGGTAGAAACCTATACCATGCTCTGATCTAGCTGCAGATCTCAGTGAATAGCGTAATGCAAATGGAAAGCTACCGATGTGTTTGGAGATGTATTCATATCCTGAGCATGTGGTTTTCACTTGGTTGTTGGTAAAAAAGTGTTTGGAAAACAAGTGACTTCACTAGCTGAACTGCAGAATCTGAATCTTCAGGCTTAGCTGGTCACAGCCAGAAATGGCAGAGAAGTGAAGAGCTGACATGTAGAGCTTCAGCATTAACACAGGCAAAATCTCATCCCTGTCCACACTCACACTGAACATACAGGCAGATGGAAATAGCTAATTAATGCATGACATGGGTAGTCATGGCCTCATGTCTGGTTTATAAATTTATTCACACAATGCATGATCCCTTTGAACAGGGCTCTAGTGAAATAGCAAGCCAACCATTTATTCCAATAGAGACTGATGATGAGAGACAGCTTGGCACATTGTGAAATAACAATATAATCATCTGAAGGAATTCCAAGCACCCTTCTACATCTAGCAAGATAAAAATGGTAAATTATTTGAATATGGACTTCTATGAAGCAACAGTTCCTCACCAGGTTTAACAACCAAGCCAATCAACCTGTTGTTTGTAAGATGGCCTCCAAATTCACGTTTAAAGTATTTTGGCAACAACAACAACAACAACAATAAAAAACATACATGCTTTGCAGGAAAAATCATGAACAAATGTGGTAACTTTTCAGTGAGACAAAAATACCCATGAAAATAATGACACACATTCCTAGTGAACTTTGAATACCCAAATTGAAGCAATTTTGCTGTTGATTTTATGTCCAGTAATGCTAGGATGGATTAGACATTTCTATAGGTACAAAACCTCTCATTCACACTTTCAATATGTTTAATTTTTTAGGTAATTCCTTGATTATGTATCTGAATCAGAGACAAAACATAACCAATCATTAGGATAACTGATTGTGCAACAATGCATAGCATTTTCACTGCACATTTCCTCTTTAAATATTCATCTGTGCTATTTTAAATTTTTAATTTCTGATGTTATAAATTAATGACCATTTCTTCAGATATGTATTTTCTTTGCCATGACTCCTTTGTCTCCATGTTGATTATGTTGCCAAATAGCTTTTGGAATCACATTGGAGTTTAAAAGCTTGAATTGCAATGGACATGGAGAAGAAACATGATCTGGGGAACTCAGTACATAAGATTCAGTTACATAAGATTAGTAACTAATCACCAAAATTTAAAAAAAAATGCTGTTGCTGATTCGTACAACAGAACTTAAAATTCCCACATGCCTCTAAAAAGTGTTTTGGATTATCATGTTTAATAATAATTGAAGGCATCTTCAGAGTTCACCCTCTAAAAGATATATCTTCAGCATACCTGAAAGCATATGGGGTAGGAACTGAAGTGAAAAACTAATGCTTTACTATCTCAATATAACAGGAGTTAGAAAGTAAGTTTGAAGTTAAATCATCATTGAAAATTAGAAATGATCCCAGCTCACCTAAAAACAGAGACATGAGATATGAAACACTAAAAGATCCAGAACTGGTAGACTTATATTTGACCAGCTACAAATTGTATGAATTAATCATCCCATTGATGCTGATTTATGTCAGCCAAGAAGCTGGCCTTGTAATCTGAATATACAACATGTTTAAATTACAGAATGCAAGCAGTAAAGAGAGAAATTGCTAAAGAGGATTGCAATAAATAAATAAATTGTAAATTGTAAAAGAAGAGGATCAAATTTGTTGTTGTTGTTCAGTCGTTAAGTCGTGTCCGACTCTTCGTGACCCCATGAACCATATTGCGCCAGGCCTTCCTATCTTTCACTGCCTCCCTGAGTTTGCTCAATTTCATGCTCATTGCTTCAGTGATGCTATCTAGCCATCTCATCCTCTGCCATCCTCTTCTCCTTTTGCCTTCCATCTTTCCCAGCATCAGGGTCTTTTCCAAAGAGTCCTCTCTTCGCATTAGGTGACCAAAGTATCTGAGCTTGAGCTTCATTATCAGTCCTTCCAATGAGCAATCAGAGTTGATTTCCTTTAAGATTGACTGGTTTGACCTCCTAGCAGTCCAGGGGACTCTTAAGAGTCTTCTCCAGCACCACAGTTCAAAGGCATCAATTCTTCGGCGTTCAGCCTTCTTTATGGTCCAGCTCTCACAGCCATACATTACTACTGGAAAAACCATAGCTTTGACTATGCGGATCTTTGTCGGCAAGGTGACGTCTCTGCTTTTTAATATGCTATCTAGGTTTGCCATAGCTTTCCTCCCAAGGAGCAAGCGTCTTTTAATTTCATGGCTGCAGTCTCCATCTGCAGTGATCTTGGAGCCCAAATAAATGAAGTCTGTTACTGCTTCCATTTCTACCCCTTCTATCAAATTTAGACATTCTCAAAAGAGAATACCTTTGATGAAAACATACCTTATTCCAACATTTGACTATTATAAATCAAAATCATGACAGAAAATTATTATTATTATTATTATTATTATTACTATTATTATTATTACCATCATTGTCATTATCATTATCTTTTGTATACACTCTTCATCTAATGATCATAAATAACATACCAACACATGCATCATGGAGAACTGTCTTAAGCAGTTTATGAGACCAAATTTTACACACTGCCAAAGTTAAAAGATCCTGGGGGTTATGCTATATAGAATTATCTTTGAATCAAAACTACAGATGTGGGAATCTTACCCAGAGCCCTTTCGATCCATCAAATTAGAACCAGGGATGCTAAGTAGTGCTATTGCTGGAGGTTGGAATAGAAAACAATAATGTTGTATAAAGTAGGCCAAATTCCTGACATCTAGACTAGATAAATCCAGTGATTTCTTAATGCAGGAACAAGTATCGGCATTATAGCTTTCTTTGGTGTCTAAATCAATCTTGGGAGCTTGAACATTTATGTTGCAGTACCACATCCCTTCTTTCTTTGAAATCTCTGTCCCGGAATGGGATCCTCACAGTGTCCTATATTATCTGCATGATCCATTTTGGCTTCTTTCTCCTTAGAGCATAAGGAGAAGATGAATTCTTCCATTAAGTTACCACAAGGCTGAACTAAATCCAGGCATGGGGCCAAATTCCTTAAAGATCATTGGTCTTTCAGTTTAGTGTCATCCAATCATAACTGGCAGAAATTCTTCTTTATACAAAAAAAACGCCACCACTTCTTGGACACAGCATTGGTATTAAGTCCATGAACTTTACTGGTGGTAAAATGAAGTGATAAAAGTGCACTTGTAAGGAAACATTCACAGCAAGCTGAACTGACCCTGAGTAGCAACAGGAGGAAGAATCAGTCAGGAATCTGTGTCCCAATAAATTGAATTGTATATATATTCACCGACCTTATCTCAGAGATAGTACTGCTAGCACGCTGGCCTAGTGGGAAGGGATAAGTAATAATAAGGTCACACAGATGGCTGATCTGCATGAGCAGTATAGATGTGGCTTTATATAACTGGTACTCAGAGTATTGCATGCATGCATATCTATATTTATTAGCATATTTATTATGTGCTACCAAGTCAGTGTCAACTATTAGTGACCACATAGATAGATTTTCTCCAGGACAGTTTATCTCCATCCTGTCTTTTAAGTCTTCTAATGGTTCACCCATTGCCATTGTAATTGAGTCCATCCACCTTTCTGCTGGTCATCCTATACACAGTGCATATATACATGCACACACACATATGCACACTTGTGCACACACACAGAGAGAAGACCTGCAAGAAAACATTGTGATGTGGGATGCTCTTAGCTTGCACTCCAGTGAGCCAGCAATGCCCTTTTCCAACATACTACACTCTTCTGACTATTCCTACCCCTACCACCCCCACCCTCTACTCCATACGTACAGTTTTTGGATTTCTCTTTTCACCACTAATAAATGAGGATTTAATGCTCATTCCTCCTGGGCTATTTCAGGTTCCCTTGTTTTTTCTCAAATGTAATAAAGCCACTTTGGCTGGTGCACACAGAATTGAATTTTATACACATATAAAAGACAAATTGTATAAATTTTAGCATAATATAATCACGGATCTCTATGACAAGTTGGAATCAATGCTAAATAATAAAACTTAAAATTGATCATAACAATGTTACAAATTAAGTTGGGCTCTAAGCTGATTATATATTATGTAAGGGGTGGGGAGAAAGTTTACGAACGTTTAGAATAGAGAAATAATGATGACACATATAGGATAAGCTTGGTCTCACTAATTAATATAAATAGAACTATAGCTTACTTGGTATGATGCAGTATTAACATAATTCAGTATTGTTTCAAATATTTGTGGCAGAATTTTTATGGTACTGAAGAAATAGATGTGAAATTGCCTCTTTATATAGTTATCCTCATAGGATGCTCAGTTTCCAGTTTTCTGTAACCTAAGATTTACTTTATCCTATATCCATGTCAGCTTGCAATCTTTGTTAAGCCAGCATGAAAAAGTATGTGCATTTTCATGCTTCCCTCCAAGATAGAACTTTTCTGCAAGCAACTGATCCTAATATATTGTACTTTGCACATTCTTCTCACAAACATACAGTTTACCACTTTCCCCTAATATGCGTGTCTTTGTATGCGTGTCTTTTTGGTTGTAGAATGCCATCATAACCTTTAGAAATGTGCAAATGTCAAAGTATAATTGCAGTTTGGTTTGGATATTGGTTCAGGAAATGCAAGTTAGGCAATTTCACATGTAACCTGAAAAGAACTTCCTCCCGCTCTTTTAAGCAGCCTTGTGGGAATACTGTATCCCAGCATAGTTGGCCATGGGCAAAGGAATGGACAGCCATGAAATGAATGCAAAAGTACTATAGACCGATCTTACTCTCATTTCAGTCATACTACCATGAACTGAACATCTGGAGCCATATCGTCCAATCTGGTCTTGTGCATACAATTGTGGATTTATTGATTGTCCTTTCCAGTCTTTAAAAATATATTAAAATGTATGCAGTGACATCAAAAGGAGAAAGAAAGACAGGAATGGTAATAATTGTGCCAGGAATATTCACCAGCTACAATGCGATTCCAGCTGCTATGTTCCTCCTCATTTAACAGTCTCAACAGACTTCTGATGTGCAGTGATAAAAAGCTTGGCAATTTACTTCTTTTTCTCCCCAAACTGTCAGTGTCCGATGGATGGGCTTCATTTGAAAGGGAAAATTTTCTTTCAGTTCTTCCTTGTTCTGCAGTGAAGTCCATCTGGAGCTCAGAGTTGCTTACAGCCCCACATGCTTTTGGAATTGTTGCAATTAATAACATTCTATAAAGAGAAGAACAGCAGCTACTCAGAGCCAAGCTGGTGTCACTGTGAAGATACTAGTGTCATGTTCTTTGTTCTTCCTTAGATAATCTTCAAATGAGATGACAGCTCTACAACTATTAGCTACTTTTTAGTTCCTAAAATTTCTTCTTTATATGGCTTATGATAGGTGTCTACAGCAATCATCATATCATCATCAAGTGCGGACAAAATGTAATTCAGAACTTAAAACTCCATTGTTGCTAATTCCCTGGAAGATTTCAGTTGCATAATCTGTACATGACAGCAACATGCCACCTGTAAAATGGAATGCTTGTGGCTAAGAGCTTCCCCCCTCCCCACCTAGTGATCCTTGTTGTTGCTGTTGCATTAATACTTGATTTAAATGCTGTTACCTTTATATTATTTTTGCCTCTCATAGTAAATGCCTACCTCTTGAGAAGAGAAATAAGCTACTTTTAAAAATAGCTTGCTGTTCCTTCATTCAGGAGACTCTTGCCTTGTTCATACCCTGTGAATTCAGAGCATTAATTCAATACCACCTCCATCTCTGCAAGACAAAAGCCCCTTGATGAACAGGACCCTGATAATGCCAGTTCACATGAGAAAACACACAAAGTCCCTAAACTTTCTTCCTGGAGATGTTTGCCATGAATTTATTCATGTTGTAAGAAAGTCAACATCATTTGGGTGATATGGATGGGGCCACTGGGGCTTATTAGAAGACTTTATTAAATATTCAGATCTATATGATCTATATATTTGTATTTCTATATCTACTTTTTTTGTAATTTTTTTTTGTAAACAGAACGTTTTGAAACAACCACCGAACACCCTCACAAAGACCTATAATCTTCCAAGTCTCAGTGATCATTGAGCTTACAGAGATGAGTAAAAATACAATAGCTCACCCCATTGTATGATTAATCTTCTAGGTTTATTCTAATATCAAAGACAGGAAACAATGCCTTTGCTACCAACTTTGGAATGGGGAAACTGCTGTTGTCCAATAATGGCTTAGTTCTGTTTCACTATTGTTTCTAAAGATGGATTTCAAGTTTTTATAAGAAAGGGAAGAAAGGCTTTATTCATATTAGAGAGTTAAAAAAAGAAAGGGAGAGAAAAAAATGAAAATGTGAAGGAAGATGGAAATTGATCTACTTGTATCGTTATTCATCTGAAGTGGATTGCATTGTGTATTGTGAAATTGACCAAACAAAGGAAGAGAAGGGGAATGACCCTTTCCCTTTTTTCCAGCAATCAGAAGCTCCCCTTCCTGGTGTTTGTCAATAAAATTATAAGGCTTGATTCATATTAGTAGCCACACAATCAAAATCACGGGGTTGCTGACTAGCTAAGCAACTTCGCTGATGTCAGTGGCATGTACTAGCATAGATAACCAGTCAGATGATTTACAATCCTGTTTGTGAAATGGGGCCTGCACCACTTTCTCCTGGGTTCTGGTAAGGGAGGTAATTCTAATTCCTTCAGATCACCTGGTAGTGGCAACCTCTGGTTCTACCAACCCCCCCCCCCCCCCACTACTGATCATCCCCAGGAATGATGATGGTACCAGGAATTGTTTATCACCATGATACAAAACAAATGAAGCAGGAATTACATTTTGCTGTTGAAAAGAGAAGCAGGAAAGAAAAAGACTTATAGGAACAAACATGAGCAAATGCAGCTATGGATTCAGGTTTGGCTGATTAGCTAACCAACTTTGCTGATGTCAGCTCTGGGTCTGCATGGATAACCAGGTATATTGCTGCCTAACACAGAGCAGAAAACAGCATTCCATAAATCAAGATGAACGATTATGGCTTTATTTTGGCACTTGAAGCAGAATATCTTCTCTCTGCCCTGCAGAAAAAACGATTAATGCTGTTGCCCTTGGCTTTATGAATGTCCAAAATCAGCTGCCTAAGGCAGCATCCTGACAAATAGTAGGATTGACCATGAGTTACACCTTCAGTTCTGAGAAAGGATCTGAAACTAAGCCTCCACAACCTTCCAGTATTCTATAGAATGCAATTTTACAGCTATTTTTTTTTTTACATCAAATAGGAATGTTTTGGAAAATACATGTTGATGAAATGTGTTTTATCAAAGGAATCTCAACATGCATGGCCTGTTTGTTGGCTATGGACTTGTAGGGGCTACTTTTAAGCTTGTCAGGTAGAGAAATAGTGTAAGCCTGAACGTATTACTGGAGTTTAAATAAAAATGCAGCCATGCAATTTAATTTGCGCCTTGATATTGGGCTCACAGCCTTGGAGAGCGATCGTGACACAATGATTTGTAGAATTTAATTAATGATCTGACATCTGATTTTGCTTCATTAATTCATAAACCCGATTAGTCTCATTTATCCTTTAGACTGTTTGTTTCTTATGAGCTTTTAGTTAATGTGATTTTGTTTATATAGACATACATACACATGCACAAATATTTTAGAATATAATAATATACTACAAATAACTTCAGTAACACTAATTGTCTTCCAACCAACTTCGTCCAATGCCAGAAGTATGGTTCAAGTTGTGTAACACATCCTCACCACTCATATTCATAAAGAAAACTATTTTCTTATATTTCTGTCAGCCCAATGGTTCTTCCAGAGAAAAGTGACAGCTGTAATCTAAAGCATCTGTTAGATCACACTAGTTTAGGGTTACCAGACAGCCAGCAAAAGGAGGACATGTCCTCCTCTTTATCCTCATGTCCTCCATCCAACAGACATACCCTTAAAATCAAATATCATTTGGCTTTTTGAGTATCTCTTCTGGAGCAGCTTTTCTCCGTGGCACAGCGCTTCCCTAACGAGTACTAATCGCAAGTTAACAAGCTCTGCTCTGTGACCCTAACTAGTAGATTAGTACCCTCCAAGGGCTTGTGCTGGTTCCTGAAATTGACAAGACCTTAGTTACACGCTGAAGGCCTTTGCCTCCTAACCAGCTCTAACATATTCCTGTGACTGAAAACCAGTCTTTCTGATGCTGGAAAAAAGTAATTTCATATACATGTAGGCCTAAGTACATTTTTAAAATTTTTTGTAGTTTTTCACTGTAACGTTTGTCATGGATGCCAAGAAAGTTAAACAGTTGGTGTGGCTTTCTTTCCCCCCATTTGTCCTCCCTTCCAATTGTCTATGTCCTCCTTTGACTATTTAGATACCTGGTAACCCTACACAAGTTCTTTATGTTCTTTCAGAAGGCAAGGAGAGGAGATTCATGCAAGGATAGCTTCCTGGTCTGCAGGATCCCGTAGAAAGAGACCATCATTCTCCACTAAATGAGGAAGTCACAGAGTAGAAAAAACAGGTAATGATGGCAAATCCAAGAGCAGAGATTAGCAGAGCAAAGTAGGTGTATTCTAATTGACTCTCTACTCTGGGGGACAGATTTCTGATCTGGCAAATGTTTATTCTGATCTTTAATTAAAAATCCTTGTGAACATTCTACAGATTGGACCAAGGGCAGATGGAGGTTACATTTATTTCTTACATTTTACATGATGGCTGAGTGGTTTCTTCTATCTCTTAACTGTTAAAAGCCTGAGATGCTCACAGAGAGTTGGGCTCTTTCAGGAGAAAGGACTTCAGAAAAAAAAACTTCCTTCCACCAGTCCTTAAATGGCCATGTATCCACACAAGTACTGGGAAAGAAGCTTCGCCTCTTGGAAGACTCCAATGCTGCTAAAGCATTTTGAGTTTTTTTAACTACATGGTGGCGGGGGAGATGTTGTCATCTTATAAGGTTGAGAAAGTGAATGCAATGTCCAGCTGAAGTGCCACATATTTTTCCCCCTCTGGAAAGAACGAACTCTAGCTAGATTTTGTTTTGGGTCATTTTATGGATCAGATGAAGGTGAAATTAACTTTCACCAACAGAATTATTTTTATTTATATATAATAAATAAATAAATAAATAAATAACAGAATTGTTAATCCCTATTAAAGAATTTTCTGGTTGGTGACTTGTGTGGAGACATGCCTTCCAAACAAATGTTTCAGAAAATCAGATTCTTGGCAACAGGCCTTTCATCACTCTTTCACAACTATTGAACAGGAAAGAAAAGGTGATAATACAGTTTAATGGCTGTGTCCACTTCTGAAAGGTTCATAGTGTTTCTCTTTCAATATCAGGATCTGCTTTGACTAGTCAACTGCCTCAGGAATTTACTTTCCTGCACTGGACATGACTACAACAATCTGAAAAGAAAACATACTGTAGATGCTTTCAGAAATCAGGAAGGGAGCTCAGCTTTATTGGCATCAATGTTTCACATGCTCATCATCCAATCAAAACTTCCATTTTTTAAAGTTTTCAGATCAGTTTTGGATTTCTAGATAGCAACCCAGCAATGGAGAATATTGTTCAAAGTGATCTTTTCCTTTTTCTTGGCATGGCATTTAAAAAAATAGTTTCTGAGAAATCTATTCAAACTAAGTCTTCCATATATAGCTTTTTATTACCAACATGTCACAAAGGAAAAGCATAAGGTCAGTTAAGAATGAATCCTTCTGCCTCATTTATTAATTAGCTGAATAATATCTGTATGATGTGACAATGCAAAATATATGCAAAGCTGAAAAGTTATTAGTACTCTTCCCCACCCTGTCTGGTCTACTTTGTTCTTGGGAACAATGGAATAGTTAGGCCATCTGGTGGCAAATGGAGAATTGGCAATCCTATTTCCTAATTAGAATAAATGTATAAGTGTGTGTATTGGTGTGGGTATCTCTGTGTGAGAGAAACTAAAGGATTCGAAATAGGCTGCAAGGCAATTTATTTCTACACGACTACCGTAGTTCAAAACTGGTCACCATAAATTGGAAGAGGAATTTCAGAATGGTTCCAGGGAATGGATTGTACCTGGCCTGCAGCCACTTTCTGCCATCAATCAATAATGCCTTTTGTTCCAACCCTCCCTGCAGTCTTTGGATTCACCTCCAAGTTCTCAGTTGTCTCAACTGTTACAAAAACTAGGTATTTATAACTGTGCTTGCTTATGTTCTTCCAGTTCTAGCTGTGCCTTTACCTCTTTATATCTTGCAGTCTAAGCACGTGAGTAGAAAATATCTGATGAAGCAACTTTGCTGAGATATGAATCTGAGAAAAGCCTGGATGAACAACTCTTTGGAAACTCAACATATATTGCCTTTCACATTTTGAAAAAGTAAATGTGCTTTCTTAACTTTGGCTACATTTGTCAGGAATGAAGGGTATCCATCCTTCTATAATGAAGCTCACTGGAAATTTGGGAGGAATGGTCAACTAAAGAAAAGAAGCCAAATTAGTAATTAAATTTTGGGCCACAAATTTGTAAATTCTTTGCTCTTGTGTTGCAATTTTTACTTTGCTCCATTTCTGGTAAAATTTGGATGACAGCTTGTGGATATTACAAATGAAAAGAGTTACAAAAACCTGTCTGAACCTTTATCATATTATTTCCCTTATCTATGCAGTTGCAAGCTTCCTAAACCAATAAATAAATCAACATTAAATTCTTCCAATGATATATGATTTCACTAGATTTCACAGGTTGGTTGGTTGGTTTTACAAATAAAACCTTCTTTTCATAAAAGCATAGAGTAAAGCATCTCATTACAAATTTGATAGACATACATCTTTACTTTAGAATGCATCCTTGAGCATATTTTTAAAGGTCCCAGCAAATATTCTTCATCCATCAAAACATCAACACTTGTAATTCTTTCTATTCACTACAAGTATGAACAAAAGTGCCACTGCGCCAGTGTGAATCTCTGTAGAAATACATTCTTAATATCTGAATGTTTTAAAGAAGGTTATGGCCATCTTGATAAATGAGAGTTCAGTACATCCTCTTTTTACATATCAGTATCTTCAAAATAAATTATTAATGACATTTGCATGCATGCGTATGCGTGCACAGATGCTAGAGCTATCATTTCATTAAAAAATAGGCTAGCTTGCTTCTGTGACTAAGCAGTAGCTAAGGTTTTTGCTTCTATATTCATGTTTAAATAAAATCTCAAATTCTTTTCATTCATCAGTTGATGATGAAATCTATGAACTTGTCCTAATTTTAAAAAGTCAATTGAACAAAGTCACACACATCTGCAGATTCAATAAGAACGGCTTCTTAGCAGAGAAAGGATCACATTCAACCCGCCTACTAGGCAATTGTTAAGACAAAATATCAGAAAAAAACAGCTGGCATCTTAATCCAGCACTACTACTGACAGTATACAAAGAAATACAAGTCCTAATTTTTTTAAAAATGAAGCCTTTAAAGACCTCTGCCTAGATGTATGACATTGTTTATTTTAATTTATCCTGCATTCACATGTTTAAACACCCAGGCTCTTAAAATATTTACAAATGTTGGCAATATCTGAATGTAACTATACCTCCTAGTTGGTGGGAAGCATACAACAATGTGTTAGCTTCCAAGGTAGCCTCTAGATTAGAAAGCATAATTTGCATAGAATACCATGAAAGTGCTTGAAATAAAGTATTTGGTTGTGCATACTTGTCAAAATGTGCCCAAACTGATTGGTACTATTCTTACCATTTGCAGAGAATGGAGTGTGTGGCACAGGTACAACTAGGTTTACACCTTCTCCACCTTAGTAAAAACTAGTGATGCACAGCTATTCAGATATGAAGCAGAAAGGCTGCTTCAGAGAGACTTGTATAGTAGCTGCATGGTCCCAGGAAAATAGACATTTGAGTTAAGGAGACACTCTATTAAACCAAAGATATATTTTCCTGGGACTGTACACCTACTGTGTGAGCCCAGAAAAAGGAAAACCTTCTTTAAGGATGTGCTGACAGGTACCACAAGGGTGTGTGATGTTCCCTTGATTGTTTAATATATTTCTGGATAAATGGATAAGGAATGCTTTTGGCAACCTTAGAGGAGTGTTGATTGGGAACATGAATGTTGTATATGCAGATGATGCCATGAACCCAAATTACTTGTGGCAAATGTTAGGTAGATTGCATGACGCATCAAAGAGTATGAATCTGAAAGTTAATATATGAAGACCAAGGTGATTGTGTTTGACAAAGAAAATGGGGGGGATAATTACAAGTTACACATAAATAGCAAAAAAAAAAAATAGTAAGTAGATGAATTTGTGTACCTTGCCAGAATGATTACTAAAAATGGGAAAATGGATGGAAGATGTTTAAGACATACAAATCCAGATAGAAAGGTAATGGGTAATACAGTATGTGTTCTCTTGTGAGGAATGCTTCTGCCCATTTTGTTAATGTTCTATTCTTTTGCCTTTAATATATTTGTTTAATCTGCAGTAATTGAGAGATGAGAAGCTTTCATGCAAATCGAGGCTGTGTCCAAAAAGACCTTTATTGGTCTCAGCTTAGGAAGCATTTTACAGAAGAGAAACAGAGACAGAGAGAAATGGCTAACATATCAGGATTTATTAATACAGGAAGATGGAGAACTTAAGATGAAGCCAAGAGGACAACTGACTGTAGAGGGGCATTGTTTTCAATGGTTCTCATATACACAATTAAAAGAAAGATTTAATATAGACAAGAGGGTACTTGGAATTTAAAAACATAAAACAGAATTTGAAAATGAGTTAGGTGCAAATTATGAACATGTAATTGCAAAAATGTATAAAATGTTGTTTAAGATTTGAAACTGAAGAGGAACAGATTAAGCACTGTATGATAAAATGGGGCTACCAATTTTGGCTATAATATATAGATGGATACATGGGAAAGAATGTGGGTAAATGGGATAAAAATTGCATTGTGTTATAATTTAATATAATTTTTTATAAAATGATGTATAGTTGGTACAATGACACCAGAGAAATTATCAAAAATATATAAATGGACCTCAAGTCAATGCTGGAAATGTGAAAAACATGTAGGGACATTTTACCATGCATAGTGGACTTGTGAAAAAGCCAAGAAATTCTGAATACAAATACATACAATGATATAAAGCAGGGTTCCTCAACCTTGGAAACTTGAAGATGTGGGGACTTCAACTCCCAGAATTCCCCAGCCAGCCATGTTTAATGTTCCCCATGCTGGCTGGAGAATTCTGGGAGTTGAAGTCCACACATCTTCAAGTCGCCAAGGTTGAGGAACTGTCAGGCCTAGCCCAAGGAACTCCAAGAGACAATGCAAATTCAGTCCAGCTATGTTTATTAGCTACAACCTCTAGCAAGAATCTTCCCAGAGTGAAACCCCACATCCCAAAGTCAGCCAGTCACAACAGTGTGAATTCCTCAGGGAGGTGCCGGTCTCATCCTCTTATTCCTCCCACACCCTTCTGGCGAGCTAAGAAAATGTTTGTCTCCCTGAGCCTGGCCTTCATAATTCCATTCCATCACATCAACCCTGATATAAAGAATTTTAAAGATTAATACTGCAAAAAAAAATCCAGAACTTTTTTTATTGGGACTTATGGATACTGAAATAGAAAAGACTTATGGAAGATTAATTTTGTATATAGTTAACAGCAGCAAGATTATTGTATGTACAAAGACAGAAGAGTACTGAAATTCCCACAATGGAGGAATGGATCGTAAAAATGTCAGAACTAGTGGAAATGGCAAAACTGTCCTGTACAGTCAGAGAGAAAACAACAAGTGCTTTTTTAAAAGACTGGAAACCTTTTATGGACTTTTTGCTAAAAGAAGAAAAAAACAAAATGATGATTTAAGGATTTAATGATTGAAACAGATGAGAATTAAATAAAGGGTTGAAGGGATTTCTGGAAGAGTTAAAAGGGAGGTGAGACAATAGGTTTGTTAATATCTGTTGAAGAGAAGGTTAGAAATCATATTTCATAACTTTAGTTTTCTTTCTTGGTTTTTTCCTTTTCTTGCACTTCTTTCTTCTTTTTTTCTTTTCTGTTTTTTTTCCTTCAGATTTGCTTTTACTTTATGTAAAATCCTCAATAAATAGAAATTAAAAAGAGAGAGAGCTTCCCTGTTGATTTCTATAAATTAAGTGGTGGATTAGTCAATATTGCACACACACATACATACATGACCATCCTCCTATTCTCTTTTAGGGTAAGAAATGTTATCCAGAAAGGGAGTAAAAAACAGGACACAGGGTATAACATAATCTAACTTCTTAATCTCTTTACCATTCTGAGAGTTTAAGGGAATATATACCATTCTGATAGATAAGCCAAAGAAATGATCCTTGCAATTTTTCTTAGCTTCCATAACTTCCATATACCACTTCATATATTTATTTTTCTTCTTTAAACTTCTCACCTCACCTTGTTTTAAAGATTTCACCATCTCCACCCACTGCTTTCTTGGTCTACCCCCTTCCTTTCAATCCCTTCATTCTTCCTTCAAATATTTATGTTATAACTTGATCCTCTCTCATTTTCTGTATATAATCAAACTACCTCAATGAACTTCTTTTGCACTTGTCACTCATCTTTGCATTCAGCCTACATTTCTTCAGCACCTATTCATTCTTGACCCTACGCCTTCCTGTTGTAACATGTACACATACCCTGTTCCTACTGCATTCAGCTTATTTGACTGACATACCCATATTTCAACTAGTTGGGGTTGCAAAGATCACTTCATCTGTTTCAGGGGCTCTGGAAACAGTTTTATTTACCATATCAGTTCTGAGCTAGTCTGGTTCCACTCTGAGCTAGTCTGGTTCCACTCAATATCCAGATCTGAAAAGAGCTTCAGAAAAAAAAATGACTTCTATTCTCCCAGTCTAGTACAGGCAGAACAGAAGCAGAGTAACCTTTTTGATTTTCGATAGAACTAAGTAATATTTGCAGGCAAACTTGAATGTTCTAAGGGGGGAAGGGTACTGAATGTCATAGTAGACATTTTCAAACCCTGTCAATTCAAAATGACATTTTCAAACCCTGCCAATTCAAAATCTCTTAGTTTTTCTTTAAAAGTGTGTCTACAACTTTGTTTTGGGAATAGATATTCTGACATTTGCAATGATATTATCCTGTACAGTGAGGAATTTTAGACAGACGTGCTAAGGAGTCTAACAATGTACATGATTCCAAGGAATGAACATGCTTTTCTTAAATCAGTGGGGCTGATTGTGATGTGTTGAATAAAGCATTAAGTTCCTGGTCTTTTCCATAAAATAGAACAGCCATTAGACCAGGTCAAATAAGTAATGCAGCTCACAAAATGTAACACAATCATTCACCAAGTGATAAAGATATAGCAGAATGAGGATTTCTCTCAATCCCCCATCCATCCCTCAACTATTGGTGGCTTGATTACAAGCATCATTTTGATTTGAGGTCAGACTTGTCAATGTCAGAATGCAACCCTTCTCTATTCCCTCCTGCTTAATGGAGTTTCTCCCAAACATCAAAAGGTAGATGGATTGGTTTTGTTATTGTTGTTGTTCCTTTATTTTTCCAGAGCTGCAGAACTGGCAAGAGACCTCATGAAAACAGATTGGGAATGGTGTTCTCTGGAGGCCCAGAATTAACAATAAGTAGTTTTTCTTAGCTCCATTTGTGGGGGTGGGGGGTGGGGTAACGTAAAAGAACTGAATAGACTGTGGCTTCTAACATGGGAAAGGAATCCTTTTCCTTACACAGTATTTCTTCTTCCAAGTGGGATCCTCTCTCTTTTCAGGAGAAAAGAAAAGAGGTGTCCTATACTTTCCCTCAAGATTAAAAAAAAAAAAATCTGGTATTTTTGAACTAGTGCTATGCAAAAAACAAAACCCTCTGCATACTTTCCTACCAATTCTTATTCTGTCTGAGGAATTTGCTTTCTCTCTCTCTCTTTCTCTGACGAAGAAAGAAGAGAATTTTACTAACGTTCTCATGAGAGGAATATGGTATTCTTGCATTCATTTAGTGAGGAACTAGCAGAGGAGCATTAGTGAACATCTTATCTCCCACTGTATAATCCCCTCTCCAATGACCTATAGTGTCTCTGGCTTCCCACATGTCCATAAAATCCCAAGGGAAGCCATCATGAGGGAACTTCTCCATTGGGCCTTTTCAAAATGGGATGTATGGAGGTAAGATTATAGCAGAAAACAGTAATACCCACAGAAGGATTCTAATTCCAGCTTCCCAATGAAAAGTAATGCCAGAATGGCTGCTGTCGTGAGAGAGAGAGGGAGGGAGAGGGAGAGAAGATATTCATGAAATGAACAGTACGATGCACTGGTAGATCTAGAGATAAAAAAATAATTTGCACATTTATTCCTGGGGATGTACGCAGATAGGAAGATCATCGCCTCTACGTGCCAAACTGTAGCATATAAATCTGCCCCTTTACCCATGCTTATGCCACACAGAATCCACAGTATGATGGTTTCTTGCCTTTTGCATTTCTCTTCCCCCTGCCTAACAATGACAATTAGCCAAACTTGTGACTCACCTCACGTTCTAATCCCATCCGAGCCACAATGTTTATTTCACAGGACGTTCAATTAATTGGTAATACAATCTGCTGTGAAGTCTTGTTTCCTTTCCCTCTGCTGCTAAGTATAACCTGAATTGCACAGCAAGTCACAAAAGAAAAATAATTAAGTAACCTTGAAAGGGCAGGCTGACACTATTTCACACGCAGCAAAGTACTTAGCCAAGGTCAGGGATTCTGACAGCTTCAGACTCAAACACCTTTTGGAAGACAAAGGTAGATTCTACATCCTGACCTCAAATATGAGATGAACAGCATGTCCACACAGGATCTTTTTTGGTTCCCAGATTGGTACGTTGGTAAAAAGAAGAAAGAAATGTCTAAAAAACACCGAGGCAATGAGATATTTATGCAGCTTCCAGTGAAACCAGTTGCTACCTGTTTGCTTCTACCAGTCCTTCCTCCTGCTCCTTTTCTTCCTCTACAACATCTAATGGGTTTGTCTTACAGCATGACAGCCCAATGCTCTCCAGCTTATAGCCCACCTTTTCTCTTGACTTTCTGACAATCCCAGCCCTTTACCAAGAATATCTTCCTGATGCAGCAGTTTCATCCTTTATAGGGAAGTTGCCATGACTTGTTTTATTGGGGGCTTCCTCCTCCCAGGGCAAAACAAGAAATCTCAGGTTTGTGCTTAGGTTGGAAAGATAGCTAGGCCTAACTGGTGACATGATGCAGTTAAGTATATTAAACTATTATTTTAATACACACAAATATTGTTGGACAAATATTAATTTCAGAATGAACTATACATGGTTTATTTTCCCCATCCCATAAACCCTGCTTGCTTAAACATTGATTCCACTCTACAGTAATTATTCCTATCATACTTTCCTGCAGTGGGAACACACAGTTCATTCTCTTCCTAATACAGGGAAGAGCTTTCTCCCCTTCATTTTCTACAAAAGTCCTCCCAGCTAGGGCTATAGATCTAAGCTGCAAATCTTTTGTATCCACAACCATCTACTGGTCATTTGGATTTCTGCAGCACAGATGTCTCAAGCCAACTACCTATGTTCAGAGCTTTCTTTCCCCTTCCTTTCTGCTTGGCAGCAGTCAGCCACCTTATATATCATACTAGTGCAGTTTGATGTAGTGGAGCCAGATTGGTGTAATGGTTAAGGCATCAGACTAGACACCAGGAGACTGTGAGTTCAAGTCCTGCCTTAGGCTCAAGTCTAGCTGGGCAGCTTTGGGTCAGTCGGCCTTTGTCAGCTCTAGGAAGAAGGAAATGGAAAGCTACTTCCAAAACTATTGCCAAGAAAACTGCAGGGACTTGTCCAGGCAGGCCTGGGCCAGGAGTCAAAACTGACTTGAAGGCATCAATTTAAAGTATGAGCAGAGCTAGTTTCTGGACTCAGGCACTACTGCTGGTTTTCTGTAGACTGGTTGTTGCTGCTACTGGTCCTCCAATGGTACTTTCAGGAGCCATGTTCTTATCAATCTGGCCTTGCCACCTTTGGTCGCCAGGCAGAGGGGAAGGAAACTCATAAACATTCAAGAATCAGATCAAGAACAAGACACTCTCAGAAAGAAGGAAGGATCTGTTACCATTGGACACTTTTCCTCATTTATATTGCCCTCTGAAATGTTGTATCCTATAGAAGACTCCATACTAGTCCCAAAGCCACACCATATGACATTTTTCTTCTTTGAGTTGCTTTGGTTATTTTTATTTTTTTTAATTCTAGAAATGTATGTTCACATTATTAGTCAGCTTGGGGAGATAATTATGAAAAGATGGAGTATAACATTTAATTTTAAAAAATGGCACCAAAGACTTAATCCACCAGGTCAGGTCAGGTCAGGTCAGGTAGGTCATCTCATCTCTTAGAACATTTTTAAAAAATTATCCATTTTCACATTGGTTATCCAAATCATCCAAAGCTAATTTAATACTGGTGCCATGAAGCTCTAATGATTCTGTGCCAAATTCCCAGCATTCATCATTAAGGAAGATCAAAGAGACACTTCCCTATGCTGTAGTTATTCCTTAGAATGCCTGAAATGCTGCCCATTTTTTCCTGTCCTACAAGCGATCATGGAAAATAGTAGGTCCACTGGACTGTTGGCTAAACCCAACTTCAGGTAATGCATCCAATAATTTTAGGCAATCCATTTTATGGAAGATTCAGAGAAAATGTAGCAGCAAGAATGATCAGGGATCTACAAGCTAAGACTGATGAGAGAGCCTGAATGAACTGGATATATTTAAAATTGAGATAAGATAATTGAAGGGGGATATGATCATACTTTTCAAGGACTTGAAAGAACATCATCTTGCAGAAAGTTAAGGCCTCTTTTTTATCGTTCCAGAGTACAGGATATAGAATAAAGGATTTCATTTATAGGAGGACAGGTTCTGACTGAATGTTAGTGAAAACTTCCTAACAATAAGAGCAGTTTGACGGTGGAACTGGGAGGTTTCTCCTCACTGGAGCAAGCAAATCAAGCATGCCAAATGCACGAGGAGAGGAGAGGAGAGGAGAGGAGAGGAGAGGAGAGGAGAGGAGAGGAGAGGAGAGGAGAGGAGAGGAGAGATCCTGGACAATGCTATATTACTATGATGGTAGGATGACAAAGCTGTGTCAATATTATGATAATGTATACAGAAACAACTGCAAGAAATACCACAATAACCTTTTTGTAGAATTCACAGTATTTGTGCCCTTCCTCAAAATAACCCGACTTTTTTAGTTCCATAAAACTCATTGTTTCATCAAGGATGCAATGGTAGATTAGGGAAGAACACTGGGAAAGGAGTCTTATGGGAGCTAACAGAACAGGATTGGCTTGACACATGTTAAAGCAAGTAAAATATTTCACATTATCAGACAGTATGAATTTTTAGTGGAGTTGCAGACCTTCTAGCCATCCAGATGTTGCTGAGTTACAGTGTCCAGCTTTATTCTGTTGGCCACGCTGGGGCTGCTAGAAGTTGTTCTTTAACAATATCTGGAAGCCCATATGCTATTCCCTGGTTTAGACCCAATATTCTGTAACTGTATCAAAAGAAAGAGGGAGGAAAAAATGGTGCTTGTTTACTAATTATATAATAGCCAAATTTGGGCTGAATGGGGTGCCCAGGGAGGGGTAGCACTCAGGTGGAGGGGCTCACCCTGCCCTTTTTAGGGATGCTCATTCACCTTTGGTTCCCACCTGGTGCTCAGCTCTCACCTGTGGCTCCACGTAGCTGTAACACATGCAGCAGCCACTGCCTGGTAAACCACCTTTGCAGATGGGCCAGACCAGGTGAGGATAGCCAATGGGTCCTCAGTGAGATAGGGGATTCGTCTATCCCAGCATATAAAGAATGGCATTCCTGCTGAGCTCTACAAAGCACTAGACCCAAATGCCTTACAGGCAAATGTCTTCCAAGACATCTTGGAAGACATTTGATTCACAGAGGAGATGCCTGATGGTTTCCATGATGCCCTCATCTTGGCTCCCTATAAAAATAAGGGAAGCAAATCAGACTGCAGAAACTACAGTAGTACCTCACTGCTGTCTACTGCAGGCAAGATTTTTGCCCACATTCTCCTGAACAGACTTGTTGCTGTCTCAGAAAGAAACCTCCCAGCAGACATGATATTTGCCATGAGGCAAGTCCAGGAGAAGTGCATCCAGCAGAATAAGCCTCTTTACTCTGTCTTCATTTACCTGACAAAGGCATTTGACACTGTAGACAGGGAGGCTCTCTGGATCATCCTGAAACATTATGGATGCCCAAGGAAATTCGTGGAATTGATTCAGTTACTCCACAATGGAATGGAGAGATCCTTTACAATGATGATACATCAATCATTGTTGACAACACCCAGCTGACAAATATAAACAGCTTCCAATATTTGGGCAGTATCATCTTGAGTGATGGGTGTTCAGACAAAGAAATTGACTCCAGGATCAGCAAGGCCAGCCAGGTTCTGGGGTGGCTGCGTACTACAGTGCTCAATCAACACAACATCCATATCTCCACAAAGCTGAAAGTCTACAGAGCAGTGGTTATCCCTTCTCTCCTATATGAATGTGAGTCTTGGACTCTGTACCAACAACACATCAAACAACTGGAGAAATTGCACATGCATGTTCTCCACTCCATCCTTGGCATTCCTTGGCAAGACTGTGTCTCCAAGCTGGAGATCTTAGACTGCATGGAGTCCACCAGCATTGAGTCCCTGATTATTGGAGCCCAGAGGCAGTGGGTGGGACACATCATCAGAATGGACAACCACCGTATGCCTCGCCAGTTGCTCTATGGTGAACTGGAGACTGCGAAGAGTCCTCAAGGTCATCCATGCAAGGGAAGGAAACCCTATACCACTATGACATCCAGTCAATGGAATTAATTAGAAGCCAGAGTTGCTGACAGAAACCACTGGCAAGCCCTGTGCTATGAAGCCTCCACCAGCTTTGAGGACAGGTGCTGCCAAAAACTGATGGAAAACCATGAGTGGCATCACAGAATAATACCCACAGTTATTGCAACAATGGATTTTCAGTGCCCGCATTGTGCTAGACTCTGCCCTTCTAGACTGGGACTGCAGAGTCACCTCTGTGTCCACAGATGAACTGCACAACAGCGTGTCACCTTCAAACCCAATGGACTATCACTCAGTAGCCAAATTTAAAAATGACTGTTCTCTCCAAGCTTTTATGGCTCTGATAGTACAGAACTTATTTTTAAATTCTTATTTTGATTATTTAAGTTTTAAATGTATGAATTTTTCTTGACTATGACCATTCACACAGCACTGGGTATTTGAAGAGAGGGAGGAAGGGATTTTCCAGGACTGATTAGCTATTCTATAAATATTCTATAAATGGGGTTAAGAGGAAATAAAAGCCATGGTTAAGGACACTTCACAAGATCAGAACTTTGATGATTCAAGGTGCATGCATAGATGAAATAAAAAAATGCACGTACATCAAATATCCAACTGAACAGTGTTTTCTAATATGGTCCACATACACATACACGCACACACATAGACACACATATTAGGAGAAGCATGGACCAAAATATACATATTCAAATATATAACGAATGCATTTTCTTATAGGAAAAAAAATGCTTGCAACAATTTCACAGACTAAAAAAAGTATGTAAAAAATCATACCTAATTAGTGCCCACAAAATGTATACAGTATAAATATTTATGTGAACTTTTCCACTCATATCCATAAGCAGCAGCATCAAACAGGACTAGTTGTTGGTAAGATGAGAAAAACCATTCCGAATAAACTGTGGCAGGAAAAAATTAACTGAATACTTTTTACAGGAATTTTCCTATCTTTTTTTAATGAAAACTTTGGCTAGAACATTTCCACTAAATCACTTTGAAGGAAATGTGCTATGTGCTTTGCCTCAGGTTTAATGATCATGATTAATCTATATACTTTTATAAGTTTTCTTCTGAGTGATCTTTGTAATAAATGGGACTAGTTAGAACTTTCAATTAAAGACTGTGACCCTGCTGTGAAATCAGGCTGAGACGTCACACATCAGGCATTTATTGGTTCATTTCCATCAGGAATAAACTAGATTATATTACATTTTATCTGTTTTCTTTTTAACTCATTTTATAAGCATTGCCATTAACCTTTTAAACAAGCATTTATTAAAATGGCAGAATAAGGATATTTTAAAACCTTTTCCCTCCTGCTATCTTCAATCCATTGTTATTTGCATCCAAAATTTGCAAAATAAGAAAGTTATATCTTTCAACGTTAATTTGGTTCTGCTACATGCAATTTTTAAGATAGGCCTTGGGATATCTACCAGTTCCTTACAAATCTGCTTCATTTGCTTTTGTTCATCAGTGCTTGGGGTTGAAGTCCCTTTGGTGAAGGATAAACATTTAAGCGAGAGCCATTTTGGCATAATGCTTAAAAGCACTGGGCTAGAAACTGGGAAACTGGGAGTTCCAGTTCTGCCTTAGGCATGAAGCGAGCTGGGTGAGTCAGTCTGTCTCAGTCCTAGGAAGAAGGCCAGGACAAGCCACTTCTGAAAAATGTTGCCAAGAAAATTGCATGGGTCCATGTAATTGCCAGGAGTCAAGTCTGGCTTCAAGACACATACACAAGTACACACAATCTCACTTAAGCATCACCCAAATCAACAGTATGAATAGATTATAGATTTGCATACACAGTTTGTATGTTATGAGCCTAGATGCAAATTTCAAAGATATGACTATAATTTATACATTTGAGAAGCTTATGACAAGTGATCTGGGTGGCTGGTTTGTTGTGGTCCAGATAGAAACTACTGATACATGTCTTCAAGGTCCTTGTTTCTCCTCTGATTCTTTCTTCTTTAATTTGCATTTGGACATTACCACATTTCAGTACAGGGAACTTTCTAACAAAAGGTTTCCCTTTTTGAAGTAAGACATGTGATAAACCTACTCAGTAAAGCTTGTACCATTTTTAAATTTCCTGCTTAGAAATTTTTTCTAAGCAGGAAGATGATGAGTTGGAGAGTAGCGGGCAATACTGTCAAACACTGTGTCCCATTCCCTTAAAAAGAAAAGGACACCATCAGTTCCCCTTGCTAAGACATTCTGTGATACTTTCATATAATTTCCATTCCAGTTCATGAACTTACTAACTAACCAGTCTAATGACTGAAATGGCCCATGAATTGCTCATAGCAACCGGACTGCCTTCTAGATCACTGGACTATTGCAGAAGAAATATATGATCATTATTCAGTTATTGCAATGATCTGACCCCCTCATCTATGCCCCTCCCCCATTTAGCAGGGAAATGTAAGAAAATTCATTTTCTCAGCATTTGTTTAGTAATTTGCTATTATTGGGACAATGTGACACCGTCACTTCCCCTTCCCACCATCACCTCTAACAATGTGATTTAAAGTTTCCATTTGGAAAATAATTGCATTAATTCCAGAGAAACTTATTGGCCAGCTTCCATAATATCACTAGTTTTTAAAAAATCATTTTTTAAAACAATTTAGGAAATAACTGTTCCCTGCAACATTATTCCACTGACAGTAAACAACAGATTAATACGATCACAGTGTGAATAATATAATATGCTATGTTGTTAGTCAAAATAGGACAGTACTATGTCCCTCAAGTACAAGCAGGATTTTACTATTTTTTTCCTTCTCTGGAAAAGCCCCACATAATCAATAAAAATTTCAATGCAACTAAGGACTCCAGAAACACAACTATCATATAAATTAAGCTACTGAGGCAGAGTGTAATCCAAATGTAAGCTGTATTCTCCCTGCTGGTCATACAGTCAGGCACATATCTAGATCATATTGCTCAGCTCTTTCATACAAGTCAGAAGATTGCCAACTGTAGTCTAAATTTTGGAATCAATTACTCAAACCCAAGTTTTCAAATAAATTATTTCAGACAATTAGAATGTGATTACCAGTAGACAAACATATTAACTATTAATGGAAAGGCATGCCCTGTTTAATATTCATCTAATGCTGCCTCCATTTGGGGCATCTTGTATTGCATTTAGCATCCTCTTCAGCTATATGCCAGTGCACAGAGCTTTATCCCATATTTTTTCTAACAGCATGACATGAGTGTAATTGTATATCCTACCTGAAAGCTACCTTAGCAGCAGTTGGCCAAACTTAGTTGAACTCAGACACTAAGAGGGATACTCTAGTTAATATTTGGATGGGGGCCACGACTGTTGGCTGGACTGGGGAAAGCAACAACAGCAACAGAAAAAGACAATGGCAAACCAAGCCTGTCTGTCTGTCTGTCTGTCTGTCTGTCTGTCTGTCTGTCTATCTATCTATCTATCATATTTATATAGCTGCCCATATCACACAAGGTGACTCTGGGTGGCATACAACAATTAAAAAAAATACATAAAAACAATTACACATAAAAAACCGTAAAAACACACAAAATAGGAGGGGATAAAATTAATAAGGAAGCCATCACAAAATCTCCCCAGTCCCCTGGGAGCCCCAGGCCTGATCACATAGCCAGGTCTTGAGAGACTTGTAGAATGTTAAGAGGGATGGAGCTAATCTCATTTCTGGGGAGAGAAGATTCCATAAGGCGGGCGCCACAGTAAAGTCCCGCCTCCTGGGACCCACCAAATGTAATTCTCTAGCAGACGGGATCCACAGCATGCCTTCTCTGCCAGATCTGATGGGACAGGCAGATGTAATCAGGGAGAGGCGGACCCTCAGGAAACCCAGCCCCATGCTATGAAGGGCTATAAAGGTCAAAACCAGAACCTTGAATTGGATCTGGAAGCAAGCTGGCAACCAGTGCAGCTCACAGAGCAGAAGTGTAACTTGTACCACCCTAGGGGCACACATAACTGTCCATGCCACTGCATTTTGCACCAGCTGAAGCTTCCAGATACTCTTCAAGGGCAGCCCCATGTAGAGCGCATTACAGAAATCCAAACGGGTGGTGACCAGGGCATGAGTGACAATGATTAAGTCCTTCTGATCTAGGAATGGGCGCAACTGGCACACAACATGAAGCTGTGCGCCAGTTGCTCCCATTCCTATATTATTGTCAAGAAAATTATAAAGACCCAACCACTAGGAACTGAGCTAGATTTGAGGGCATGAAACACAGATAGTCACAAGAGAATAAATCCCATTGAATGCAGTGAGACTTATTGGAAGTGTGCCATGAAGCTTGCAGGTGCCTACAGAACTGAAACAACTGACTTGAAAAAAAATGGATTTTTAAAAAAATATGACATTTGAAAATGCAAGTATTTAGGTGCCCTCATGCATTGTTTCTCTATGTAATTCTTCATAAAAGACAAGAGAGGTAAAAGATTCAATTTGCATTAGAGCTTTTTCCAAACATATTCTCTTTTATACCATTGCATTCCTATAGGACTTGGCAAAGCATACCCTGTTCTGTCTAACCCTGTTATAATAGAGTTACAAATCTATCAAAATACCATGTGCCATTCTGGTGGGAGGAAAAGGAGAAAATAAATTCCCACTTCATCAGATATTTGTGAAATATTCCTAATAAGATCACAGGGTTAATCCTTAGAGCACTTTCAGAATACAGCAGTTATGCTTTTTTTAGATGGCTCAAGTTGATTTTCATTGCACTGAAGAGAGCTGGAGCAATGTACCTGCCGCCAAACTCACCTTATCCATCACAGGCTGCTTATCAGCTCCAACTAGCATCAATAAGCCAATCCATGCTTAGTTCCACACCTGGAATTGGGAGATACAAATGTGATGAGTTCAGTTTATTTTGACCCTATTAAAAATTAGCGTGAAGTGATAAAAATGGAGCTTATGCAAGCTGAAAGTTGTATGAATTACTAGCTATCAGAATTGTGTTTACATCATCTGCCTTGCCACAATGTCTTCATAGCCATGGTTCTTGGGCTGCTAATGGAATGTCCACATTAACCATGATTAACAGGTCAAACAGATACTATGTGCCCAAATAGGACAGTGCTGCTATCTACTTTTCTAAGATTTAGTGTATCATGCTGATTGTACAAGATTTAAGTATCACTGACAGAACTGTTTACATGAATCTTCTTGTCTTATTGAGTTGTAAGATTTTGTGTATCAGGTGCCATTATCATTCTTCTATGGCTGCTTCTAAATGGACAGGGAGGTTCTTCCACCTACTGCCACTGCATGATGTTACCCATTATTTGCTCCATACTACAGGATTAAGCTATTATCAGATGTGGTCATGGCCATCTATCTGAGTACTTTCAAACATGAATTAACAATTGCATGGTGGAGAAGTCAATCAGTTGCTTGCTGACTGTTTACCAGTTCCTGAATCACAGGCATCATACTTTATATACCAACCGGTATCACCCTCCTTTCCACACTTGCAAGCACCCCAAATGTATCTGATTGGCCACATTGTGACACAAAATGTTAGACTACATGAACCATGGGACTGATTGAGCAGGACTTCTCTTATTGGCTTTTTAAAATTATTTATATATTTATTAGGAAGCCATAACACTTACAATGGAGCATCATGACTGTACTGTTGGATCCAGTAATATAAGGCATTAGCATCTTATTATACTAATAGCAGTTTGAGGCAAACATTAACAGCAATAACATGCTGAGTATGGTACAGTTGTTTCCTCCTTATTTATCTAGTAGAAAACAAGGAAGAGTATCCCTTATATGGGTGAGAAAAGAGAATATAGATAGTCCCCAGTTTAAAAACAAGTTCTGTTCCCAAGGTCTGCCCTTAAGTTGAATTTGTATGTAAGCCGGAACAGTATTTTTGTATAATACTGTATAAATAGTCATGTGTAGTGCACTTGAACCATTGTGCATTTAACTCAAATCATTGTGTATTTAACTTGAATTTTGCTACAATAGGCTCCCTTAACTATAAATCATCTGTAACCCAGATGTTCTTAACCCTGGGACTACCTGTACAATCTTTACATTGTTCTTCCCTTTAGCCAAAGAGAAAGAACTTCATATTTTGGTAAGGCTAGAAATGCAGCATAGGTGTTAGTGGATGCTATTGTCCTTGGTTACTTTGAGGCAAATGTATTTCAATCAAAGTAGAAGGGCCCTGAGCAATGTCTTCTGTAAAACCATTGCCTGTAGTATGTTCTGTTTGTTCAAGTAGAGATATTAAATAGTGTCTAGATTGAGCCAAAGGAAGGAAGATTAAAAATGAAACAGATGATAACACGTCAGGGAATCTAGTGGTTGGGAAGGGGAATTGTAAAGTCTATAATTCCCACATGCCAGCAGAAGAGGGCTCTCGTGGGCTTTTTTATGCCTCCAAGAAGAGATTTTACTCTTATTTCCCATGGTAACATTTCCAAGGCATAAATCAAACACAAATGAATAACCTTTGATTTATCATTCCTAATAGAGAACTACATCATATTGATATGTCATCGCATTTCAACACTGGCCATTATGATGCCAATCATCATGTAATTTTCCTCTCTGTTATAATCGGCAATGAAGATGTACAGCACTATTCAGCTCAATTAGATTTCCTTGTTACTTTCATGTTATCTGAGGGGACACCTGCTACTACCATTTCTAGCACTTTCCAGGTTGGGCTAATCATAGCTATTTCCTCAAGCCACTTTGAAAGGTCACCTTGGTTACAGCAAGGTGAGAAAAATAACAAAGGACACAAATGGTATCGCAAATGGTATCATCTAAGTCAGTGTTTCTCAACCTTGGCAGCTTGAAGTTATGTGGACTTCAACTCCTAGAATTCCCCAGCCAGCATGGCTGGCTGGGGAATTCTGGGAGTTGAAGTCCACACATCTTCAAGTTGCAAGGTTGAGAAACACTGATCTAAGTATATGTAGATGTATATACATGCATGCTACACACTCTTGCATTTGAATCACAAAATGCTACCTTCCCAACATTATTCTCAAGGCCATGGGGAACATACAAGGTTTGTAACCAGCTGCATAGGAAAACTGCTGTCCTACCCCTCTCACCCTGCCAGTACAATTTTCAGCACCAACAAAAGAGATTTCCTTTTAAAAAAATTATCCATATAACACACGGATCAGGATATGCTTGCTTGGTTCATGCAAGCATGCTAAACTAGGACCCAGCACCTGTATTTGCATAACATGTTAAGCCTGAATAATTTTACCTTTGGTTAGTGTTTATGGCTTCGCACAATGACACAATAAATTGTTCAGACTCAGAATATTTGCTGACTTGGTATTGGAGTTAATCCTGTTGTGTAAACACAGCCATGGGGAGCTAAAATCAGGTGTTCTGACTTTGACCAATTCTGAGCCCCTGAGGGTATTTCTAACTTCCTCCTAGGGCAAGGTGCATCATATGTAAAACTGAGGAGGAAATTGATAAATATTTTTTTAAAAGTTATTAAAGTGTAAAACACAGCCTGGCATCCTTATTAACAGTATCATTCAGGAGTTCAAGGCAGTTTCATCTGACCATTTTCAGGTCATGAAATGATTTTTCCCAAACTGAGTGTAAAGCATAATTTCTTTATTCTTTTGAGCACAGGCTGCAATCACTGATGTTGTCTCCTTTGGAAACAAAAAAAAAAAAAACATATTGCCTGGGTTCATATGTCACACACTGGCTGTATTCATGCAACGCACTGAAGCACAAACAAGTTCACCACATTGTGGCCTACCATGCTGTGTGAATCCACCTGCACACTTTGTTTTGGTTCAGCACACCATACAAATGGAATAAAAGAGAAAAACATGGTTAAGTGTCTCATGAGGTGTAGTCTAAGTCATGGTTTGTTTTAATACAGTGTGGGATTTTTGAACATACTATAAGGGCCTGATTCCTGCATAACATTTACAAGCCACACTATTCAAAACGAACAAACAGAAACCACATTATGGCTTTGCAGGATGTGCAACCTCAGCCATAGAGTCAGACTGTTGATCCAGTTGATCTCACTCTGAGAATCTAGCTCTATCTGGAAATGCCTGGGACCTTCTCCAAATAAAATATGTGTTTTGCCATTGAGTGACGGTATAGTTTTTGAGAGCCAGATTGGTGTGGTGGTTAAGGTGCTGGACTAGAAACCAGGAGACCATGTGCTCTAGTCTTCCCTTCAGTAGGGAAACCAGCTGGGTGATTTTGGTCCAGTCAGACTCTCTCAGTCCAACCCAAGTCACAGGGTAGTTGTGGTGAGGAAAATGGGAGGAAGGAACATTATGTACCTCTCCTTGAGTTTTAAACACTAAAGGTGGGATATAAATTTAATAAACACACTTTTTATAGCATCTCAGTGATCCTTTGAAATCCTTCCCAACTTGGGGCCAACAAAGTATGTTGGAATACAGCTTAGGATGGACCAGATAGGCAAATTCCATGGGCATCAGCTAATGTGTGGCTTTCTAAAAAAACGTAAAGGATAAACACTCCTCTTTCTCGGTGATTCTTATTCCTACCTAGCTACAAAATGTGTGGGGAACTCTAGGGTGTGTTTCTCCCATAAGATTTGTTTTCCTTCAATTTTCCTTCAATCTGCTTTCCTTGCAAGAGTAATATAAAATTCCCACAGCCAGATTAGAGTCACATTTAAAAATGCGAATCCCTCAAAACATCTAGTCTTGAGTCCTGAAGCCATTTGCCTGGAGCTGGACTGCAAGCATTCCCTCTGCTTGCACAGAGTTGAGAACAACCTGGAATCAACCCAAGAGAAAGTCTCCAAAGACCAATTTCATGCCCTGCCTACCCAGGAAACATGCAGCAAGCAAGCAATAAGCTGGGAAAGCACATGTGCAAAGTAGCCCTTAATGTGGTATCCCTGGGAATGAATGGCCTGAGTTCTGTGCTTTGCTGCCCATGGCATGATCAGATATTGATAAATGCATGAGTTCTGTGTCAAAGCACAATAGCCCCACACTACAGGAGAGATGGGGCAGCTTTGCTGCCCATGGTATGATCAGATGTTGATAAATGCACCTATAGAATATAATGGTCAGCTGCAGGGTTCAGCCAGACTGCGTGGCCACCCCACCACCACTCTTCTTCATAGCTACACTGGTTATATTCTGCCTTCTCCCAAGATCCTGTGAGACTAATTCTCTTTCTTATAACTGGAAGGAGCAAGAGATGTTTTTTTAGAAAGGAAAAACATCTCAGAACAAGCAAGATAAGGACATGTAACTTAGTTCACAATTTGTGCTATTCCAGTTTATTTAACCATGGTTTATTGAATATTCCAATATTACACAACACACAAAGCTACAGACCATGATTTAATCCTGGATTCTTATATATGCACACCTGGCAATATTGAATGCAATCTGTTTTTCATATTGGGCATGCTATAATTTGGGCTTGTATCCAGAATATATCCAGAATGTCCAGAAGTTAGCAATAACAAACCACTTTTGTGCTGTTGCCCAAAAAGCTGCAGACATGCCCACATTACCCCTAAGAGTCAAGTCTGACTTGAGGAAGACTTCACCTTTCCTTGACTAATGGCAATAGTGCTACTTCACATTCAAACAGCAGCTTAGCATTTTCAAAACATGGCCCAAACCTTGTACAATAGGACAACATTAGCTGCATTTAATTTGCTTCTTAAAGTAATTCATATTCTAGATTTGCACCTTACACTGAACCATTAACCGACCAAGTGAGTTGGGTTTGCCTACAAAAAGCCTAGTAAAGGTTTTTAGCACTAGCCAAGTTAGCATCTACAAATGGAGCAATTAGGTTGGTAACTGACCTGGTTAAACATGTTGTGTGAACACAGCCATGATGTTGCAGTGTATGTGTGTGTGTGTGTAAGTAAATAGCTATAGCCACCGTCTCACAAGCAGTTGCAACATCTTAAAGCACCCTCCATCCCACATCACTGTGGGAATATAAAGCCTGTCTTCATTAGTTATACTGACAGATGCTGCTAATAACCATTGGAGAGGACATGACCTAAGAGTACTTTGCCCCAAACTGATGGGTGAGTAAAGGAGTTCCGTTTCATAGCACAGCTCCCAAAGTTCTTTACCCACCCTGCACCCCCTAATTAAACCCTAGCTATAAACCAACCTTTTTGAGGAAGTGTGCACAGATATATAAAATACAATAAAAAGGGTAAGAGTTGCTAGTATGGGCAAAGATGTGTTTTTCCTGGTTCTGTTTCCCATCTTAAAAAGGAAAACTGAGGCTATAATTTCATTTGTCTTTATTCCACCCAGAGAATCTGGATCAATACATTTATGTCCCACAATTCCTTGTCTGAATAAAGACCAAAAAAACCTGCTTCTTCCCCCAGCAAGGAATTGTTTTGTGGAACTGACTGCAGCCACCGTAGCGATGGTCACTCGCTTTGAGGGCTCAGGCACGACAAGAGGGAGATTCATGAATCCCCCCCGAGCAGGAACTGCTGGAGAGAAGGGGCAGCAGAGGGCCCTTGTCCTCCTGTTTTGCAGCTGAGCTTTCCAGAAGCATCTTGTTGACCATTTTAAGAGCAGCAACTAGAATTGGCTGAAGAGCTCTTGTTACCCACTTTGGTCACAGGAAGCCTTCTGGATTGGGGTGGGGCGGGGCAGGACTGGAGACAACTGCCCTGACCCCACCCCCCATGGCAATCAAAGCAAGGTTCGGTATTTGAAATGACTAGATGGATCGGCATTTTTCACTGTCAGCCCTGCATGTGCAATGAAAAATGTATTTTTTTGCAGGCAGTTAGGAAGACCGCGAAAGTCTTTTTCCGCAGAATATCTGCCTGCGCGCAACTATTAACGACTTTAGAACCTGGGCAGAATTCCTCATCTGGAATGCTGATCTTCGAGCCCTCCTATTTATCGCTCCTTCTGGACTCCCGGCGAGGCTGCAACGCGGGGTCATCTCCGCCATCCAAGCTGGAAGAGTCGCCAGCAGCGATCGCGCCCGCCACCTCCTGGGCCGCCGAAGCAGCGCATCGCAGGGCAGCGCGCTCCTCGTCCGCGCTGGTCCTCGGAAGGGCTCATTGTCTCTCGCGCAAGCGATCCCCGCCCCGCTGCGCGTTCAGAGCGAGCGTGAATTAGCCATCCCAGCCTTGCTGGAGCTACGTCTCTTTCCGGTCCAATCTCCTACGGCGGTGAAACAAGATGGATGCGCAAATGAAAGTTCAATCAAAGGCAGCGCTGGAGAGGCTGCCTGTGGCTGGGGACGGAGAGAAGGGAACGACCACGCGAAAGGGAGGAGGGGAGTCTCTAACGGAGAGAGATTCGTCAGTCTGCACGTCAATATTGTATAAAAAGCTCTGATTTTCCGCAGTGCATCTCGTTGACGCCATTGCTACGCGGTGATTATTTCACGCCGTCTGTCGAAAGGAGAGGTTTGGTCTCTAATCTCTCCCCTTCTCCTGTTCGCGGAGGCTGTTTGGAAGTTGCCAAGCGCTCGGGAAACGGTGTGAGAAAGACAAATCTTAACCCTTGGGGAGGAGTCGCTTAAGAAGTGTAGCTACACATGAGCTCAGAATTACTCAGTTTCGTGCGATGCGTTATGTTTCTACTTAAACACGTCCTCTCCCCCGGTACCCCATTCCTATTAAGATTGATTGACTGATGGTCTGCCATCAAGTCGCTGTCGACTCTTAGCAACCACATAGACAGATTTTCTCCATGAGTTCCTGTTAAGAAGCTGGAGTTTATTATAGTCCACCTCCTAAAATTAATCTGTTTAGGAGCAGAAGATCGCCTCTTTAAGACCTGCCACCAGTCTGTCTTGGCCTCAGCAATCCTTTCTCAGAATGCAAGTTAAACAGACGATGCTCCCGTATCAAGTCACACAAGAACAAAAAATTGTAATCATTGGAGACTTCTTACTTAGGAAATTTGGTAAAACATAATAGAGGTTTGCAAAACCATGCATCATCTAGAGAAAGGAGATACAGAGAAGTACTGATTATAGTATTAGAAGCTGTCATGGTGCAATGAAGAGGAATGCTGTAGTGGGTGATTCAAGAGAGAAAAATAAGTGTTTGGTAAATTTAACCTGTTGAATTCACAGGTAGAGCATCTTTTCCCAATCAAGCGTGGTCCAGATGTGTGGGTTTCACTTCTTATAATTCCCCAACCGACTTGGCTATTGCAGAGAATTCTGGAAGCTTGTGCATTTGATAGGCATCTATATTGGGAAGGCTGGTGCAGAGGGTTAGGAAATGCTATGAAGGTTATCAGTGGTTAGTGGCATTGCTAAGTCTAAATCCCAAGAGTGACAGGCCAGTGGCTTTGGACAGGTGATGGTTTTTAGCAGGGCAATAATCAGTTTCTCTCCACCCCCAACTTGTGTCCTGCTAAAGTCACAATATCTATACCAGTGTTTCTCAACCTTAGCAACTCTAAGATGTGTGGACTTCAACTCCCAGAATTCCCTACCCAGCCCTGCTGGAACTCAACAGTGAGGTCTGGCCTGATAGCAAGACGTGGATCAAATGGGAAATGCTGGCTGGGGAATTCTGGGAGTTGAAGTCCACACATCTTAGAGTTGCTAAGGTTGAGAAACACTGATGTGTACCATTCAATATCAGAGGCTCTAAGCTCTGGAGGGCTAATTGGTTGTATGAATCCCACCATAATAGCTTGTTTAGGGCTCAGTGTATTAAGCAAACGCAGCCAATTGGGTTGTTTCAGTTAATTATGGTTCAGTTAGCCATGAGTCCGTGTGTTGAGTGAATGCACGCTACATCTGTTGTTGGGGAATGATAAATGGGAAGAAGCTACGGTGCTCATTTTTTGCTTGTGGATTCCCACTGTTCTCTGACTACTCCTGGCACATTATGCTGAACCTTTAGTCATATTCAACACATTTGGATCCATTCTCAAGTAAGTTTCCAGCCACCCCACAAATCGCACACTGACAGAAATGATAACCTTCTGTATATGCTAGTAACTTTTCAACCCCGGTGAATTAAGTTCTCTGCATATGACTGCCTTCTGTAACTTAAAGAATTAGGTATGAGAAACTAGGAACCAATTGCATCTTTTGCTGGGGTGGGGGGACCTTGTCTAATAATAAACGGGCATCTCAGCTAGGATTGGGCTCCCTCTACTGCCACATTGAAGCAATATCACCTTCTTTTCAGAAACATTAAAATGTACATTCTGAATACTTACAAAATGCATACAAAATGCTTTTTGTATGTGTGCAAAATGATCTCCTGGTTTTCCTCCTTTGATAGATGGAGGATTCCCCCCCTCTCTTCCCCTGCCTTATGCTGCCGTTCCTGCCTCCTAATTTCTTTGTCTCTTTGGACAAGGAGGAAGATGCAATTGTGAGAATAAGTTTTGCCTCCCACTGGGACTCAACAGTGAGGGCTGGCCTGATAGCAAGACGTGGATCAAATGGGAAATCACTCTCTTTTATTCAGCCCAGCAGTCAGAATTGTTGGCACTGTGGTGGTTAGCGCTTTGTTTAGGACTGATAGAGTAATGTGGCTTGGAGTCCTGTCAATGGAACAGCCACCAGGATGAGGAAGTTCACAGGTGGGCATTTGTGTTAATGCCACTGTGGCATCAGCAGGAGGCAAAGGAGTGTCAGCATCACACTGCTATTCTTTGCCTTTCAGACTCATCTTTTGCAAATATGTTTCCCATCCTCCTTTTTCCCACCCCAGGAGAAGTCCTGTGACTTGGGTCAAAGCCATTGGTGATAGTCTCCCCACCTCTCTGCCAGGGAAAGTTGGTCATTTGAATTTATGTCCATTAGTAAAGCAAGATCTCTGCCAGAAATAAAGTCCAATATTAGTTGTAGGTTCTCCTTAGGAAGAGAATATAACATAGGACAAGTCACTCATAAAGCTGTTCTTGAAACTATATTTGCAGCAAACCATGGCATGGCTTTGTCCCACTTAGATATTATCTATGCCCACCAAACAAAGAATGGACAGTGTATGTACCAACTTACACAAAAAGGCAGATATATAGCTGCTTACATTTGTCATACTTTTCTTATTTAGTTTTTACAACATGTATCCCTCCCTCCCTCCCTCCCTCCCTGTGGTGCTCCCAAGGCCAGCAAGGCCATGACACAAAATGGGCCATTAATCAGGAGCAATCTTAAGCATCAAATTGTGAGAACATTTCATGCAGTTAGGATGGGAAAAATTATTCATTCTCCCACCAAAAGTAATTTATAGTGTTTTATTTGATTACTACTAAAATAGGCACCCTTTTTCAAGCTGAATAGAATGTTGTAGGTATAACTATCATAGCTCTTATTTTCATGACATGCTTAACTGGGTCAAGAGGGAGGTCAGTGTGTTGTGTGGACACCATAACTCAGTTAACTCATCAGATAACCCAGAGAGATGTTAGTCCCAATAGCACTGTGATTGTTTGGAGCTATTCTGCTAACATTTCTTAAAGGCACCAGACCTATCAAACCTATTAAGTTCCACAGAGAGACAGACAAAGTTTTATTTTGTAGGAATTTAAATAGATTCAATAGACAAAACACAATTGCACAGTTTCTGTCCCTATGCTCTGTAAACTTCCATTCCATCCAGTATATTCTGATCTTCTGGAGCTCTTCATAATTAATTTTAGTACCCTTGATATCATCTGCAGACCTGCCCAGCTCATTGCTCACCCCTAAGTCAAATAATTTTGAGCAAATTAAAAAGCACTGATTTCAGAACAGATCCTTGAGAGACTTTACTTCTAACATCTCTCAACTGAGAAGATTGACTATTTATGCCTACAGGTTTTTAATCCATCAGCCATCCATAAAAGAACAGGTCATCTTTATCCCATGACAGCTACATTTATTCAACAACCTTTGATAACGAACTTTGTCAAAAGCTTTTTGAAAATCCAAGTATACAATGCTGACAGGGTCACTGACATTCATGTGCCTGTTGACCTTAAAAACAAAAAAGCTTCCAGATGGTTGCTAAGAAAGGATTTACTTCGGCAGCACCCATGCTGATCTTCCTTCCGCAAGGCTTGTTCCTCTGTGTGTTTGGTTATTCTTTAAAAATTACAGTTTCTGCAATTTCTCTGGAAGAGATATTAAGCTGACCAGTCTATAATTTTATGGATTTCCTCTAGGCCCTTTTAAAAGAATAACTACTTTCCAATGCTTTTCTGGAAAATTCTGGAAGGGAAGACATGCTGGGTGTCCTGATCTGAGGAAAAGCCATCCTGTGTTGAGTATTCATTAATTTCCGTCTTTGCTTCCCCTTTCCACTCAGACACCCTTCACATGATTCAGTCCCTACAAGGCTTTCTTTCCAACAATCACTTGGACACTTTCTATGCCCTGTCCAGGGGAAGCAGTAGCTTCCTTGGATGCTCGAGCAGCAGCATCTCATACTACATGCTTTGAGTGATAGGATCTTGGGTGACTCAGACAGTGGCTAGAATGGTGCTGATGTTGGGGGTAGTTATGCCTCCTCAGTAAAGACCGTTTGCTCAGTGATACCTTCTTCTTAGTTCACTCCACCACCAATGGTCCTTGATTTCCTTCTCTGACCCTCTTAAGAATTGGGTAGTGGCATCAGTCACCACAATGCCCACCCTTTACTATGTCAATGCCTCCTTCCCCAGGAGCTGCTGAGAATAACTCTGCTCCTAGTGTGTTTGGGGCTCCTCCTTTATTTTCCATCCCATCCCATTCCACCCCTTCCCTTTCTCTCTCCCTGCAAGTTGTCAGTGCCATCTTGGAAATCAAAGCAAATCTGACTAATCTGACTTATCACGATGCCAAACCACAGCAGTCCATAGCCGTGTTAGGTCAGGGGAGGTTTTCACAGTTTATTGCCAGTGACTCCTACAGTCAAGCGGCATAGAAGTTTTTTTTATTTTTATTTTCAACTTTCACAATAGACCTACTTTCATCACCTTCTGGTAGCCATGTTTATGTGAGATGTAATTGCCACTGCAGAGGCCAGCTTTTTATCTTTCCTTGTTGCTGGGTTAGGGGTAGGTGTGCCATTGCTCTGAATGGGGCAATGAATCTCTGTGTGCAGGAGAAATTGCCAGCACAACCTCTACAATGGAAAATCCTAGAGTCCAGAGCTCATATGTGGGTATCTCTGGCATATAAAACTAATATACGGGCTATGAGTTCCTCACACAGCACATTCCCTCAAGCATGCAATGCATTCAGAAAACAGCAGGCATATGCCCCCACCCCCCCACCCCAAGGTATTTTTAGGTGGTGAAGCACAAGCAAAGAATATGGTGAATACTCTTTTCTTCATTTACTTAAATTTGCAAGATTTCTATGAAAGCATACAATTTACAAGAAATATGCAACAACAAGAAAATCTTCTCTGTTCTACTGTTAGCTATTTTATGTGCTAGTTTCTGGCTGCTATTTCTCTTGCTGTCTTTTTCACATCAGTCTGGAATCAAGGAGCTACAAGACAAGTTTTGATCACTTTCAAATGGCTAATTCAGATAATCTCTCTCTTATCTTTTCCTTAGTTGGGAAAATTGTGATGATCAGTAAGGTGTGCCTTTAACTATTTGTTCTGGAATTGTTAAATATATTAAAGGAACAAAACTTTGATTCAATAAACTTACACAATTGTTGTACTTTGTACTGTTGCCTTCTGGGGTGATTGTACCCACTGGGGATGAAGATCCTGAGAGGGGAGGAAATAAGTTCACTAGGTTTTCCTTCTCCCAAGAATTAGCAGAGAAGGATGCCATGTCTCCAAGTAACTTGGCATATGCCCACTAGCCCCCCTACTGTTATTTATTTATTTATTTATTTATATTTATTTATTTATTTATATTTCAAGTTTAGATACCGCCCATCTCACAAAAAGTGACTCTGGGCGGTATCATTAACCAGGCTCCTTATTCCTTATCCCTCCTTACTGCCAGGATATAATATCTCCAGGATATTTATGTTCACAGGAAGGATACAGGAGCACAAATAGATCAACACTAACTTTTCAGATAGATTATTTATTTTCATAAAGCCATAACAACAAAGTCAACAACAATAGCATTACATGTCAATGTTTAAAATTCAGCAGGACAGGAAGGAAGAGATATCAAATACGATTCAGGCACAAGCAACATTACAATTAGTAATATGATATCACTAAAGGAATTTAAGTACAACCAGGCCTAGCAGTCCTCTATCACGTCCATCTCCCCCTGGGCTGCTATGGGAGATGGACATGAAGAAGACCTTGGTTATAGAAGATGATCAAGCAGAGGCAGCCTCCTCAAAGTTTAGAGCTCACCTAACTGCCTTTCATGTAGGTGTCATATTTCATTCCTTCTGTGGCTGAAGGTCATGGGTTGAATAGGAGATGAATACTTTTGTGGCAGTTTCTAGATGTCCTATGCAACTTTTGACCAAATCATCTGGATAGCTCTGATTGGCTGCAAGTCACCAAGACTTGCTAGGCTGTGTCTGGATAAGCTACTTTCTATATAACAACAAGCACTATGTTTGACACGGGTCAATTGATGACCTGTGAGGTGGCCCATGAGATCTTCTGCTAGGTGATGCATGTTCTATATGAACTTTATTTGATCAGTGTCAAAAGTTGAAACCATAAAAGGTGGTCAGTAGGGGTTTACAGAAGTTGGACTTTCCTGACAGTGGTGGTGAAGGCTCTGCATCAGTGGCTCTGCAAACAGGGCTATTGGAAGTGCTAGAATACATCTAGCCAATGTTCACATAGCCAATTTTTCACATAGTTCAAGTAAATCAGATTTTGCAGAACCTGCTAGTATTCCAAGTCAGTGCTGAATATTCAGTAGAGAAAACACAAAGCTAAGCATTGCCATCTTGCAGAAAGCTAAGCGTTACCAAACAGAAACAGGAAGGAGGAGAAATCAGGTACAATGTTATGATACAGTTTTGTTTTGCTTAGAAAAAAAAAAGTGGATTGACATCTAAGCCAAATCATACAATGCCCTTAACCAGTTAAGGAACTAGGAGTTGCATTCACACAAGATGGAAAGCTCAGTTAGTTGTAACACAGGTGTGTCTCCTTGTGGCTTAGTGAATCTAGACCTTTTAATTAGTTATAGTTCCATGTCCTGTGTGCACTCAGAAAATGGATTAACTCAACTTAGTTACTTAGTTACTAGGTTGAGCATGTTATATGATTCCAGCTGCATAGTATTATAAAGCTATTTCAGCTTTCTTTGTTTTCCACTAGAGGATGCTGCTTCACTATAAATGAACAACTATAAATCCACCTTCATTCTTATCAGTTATAGGATGGGAACAGTAAGGAAGCAGAAACATGGAACAGAGTCTGCAATTATTTTATGAGAAATTAAATTGTGCCATTGGTAATTTGTCCCATTGATTTCTAGGTGTATGATTAAGTTTGGATCCAAATTAATGATTATAAATTGAAAATAATTAAGAGGAAGGAGTTACAAGGAAAGAAAAATAGCCAGGATTTAAACACGTTACATATTTACTAAATAAGCATAATTTAGGGGAAACCTTTATTTCCCTTTTATTGATTTTTCAACTAGGCCGTTTAACTCATGTATATATAAATTGTCCCTTATCTGACTTCAGTCCTAATATGACTCCGACAGAAGAAATTACAGTGTTTTCTGAATGATTGTTTCCCACTAAATGTTAAAATCTATGCTGTTTTCTTTCTTTGTTACTATGTTTGTTCTTGAGTCCTTTGACTGTAATAAACTTTATATTCATTCAAGTGTAATTGGTCTGTTTATATGTCTCATGCCTCGTATATGCTTGGCAAAGATACTTCAGTTGATTTCTAAGCCATTTAAATTGAGGTTACCTTAAGAAAAGAGAGCATGCTAAGCACTGAGCCAGCCTTCCTCAGCTGTCCACTCTTCAAATATGTGACAGCTTGTAATTGACTATATCTTGAAGACATCAGACTGGAAAAGACTATACTGATCATATGAAAAACAGCAGGTTAGCAAATGCAAATTTCAAGTTACTCTAATAAAAGCACAGATGAATGCCTTTTACAACAGATTATAACAAGAAACAACAAACAGTATGGATTTCTAGGAACAAGAACAGACATGAAATCAAATACATTGTAAAACTGATGAACAGAAAGCTTTGAAAATAACAGGAACTGCTTGTAGTATCGTACCCAGGCTCACTATTGGAGTCAATCCTCAACTATTTTGCAATGGTTAATTAAAGCTAAAGGTATACACCAATTTACTTTGAACTTCATGGCGATTATATCTAAGACGTGTTAAGGATTGTACAATAAGGTATTCAAAATGGCTGAAATGGCTGTATTCATAATAACTGAGAGAAACTGAAGGACTGGCATTAACATTTCAACAACCTGGTGGAATACAGATATACTTCCATTAGAAAAGTTTTATTACAAACTTGTAACCTAAAAAAAAATATTTTATGGAATAAAATGCATTAATTTGGCAGAGAGAAATAGGATACATCCCTGAAAATGTGTATGGAGCTCCACTGATTCCTGAAACTAACTTTCCCAAAGATTGCTAAGAAGATGGGCCACCAACTTCTTGCAAGAACATTTAGGTCTTTTTGGAAATTTCTTCTAGACCAGTGTTTCTCAACCTCAGCAACTTTAAGATGTGTGGACTTCAACTCTCATAATTCCCCCAGCCAGCATGCTGGCTGGGGGAATTCTGGGAGTTGAAGTCCATAAATCTCAATGTTGCTGAGGTTGGGAAACACTGTTCTAGACAGTTTAGGTATATTGGGCAATACATTACCTCTTCATATTCCAGCCAATCACTTTCATATCATCCTTTTAATCATATATCCAGGGCTTGTGAGGACAGTGCAAAAAAGTTGATCTGTGCTATTATAACACTGACGAGTAAGTTAACATTCAGATGATATTTCCAGTAATGTCCACATGATGTCAGCAATGTTCAGACCATCTCCAAGTGGGTACAACTTGGTATTTCTTGTACCTGGGCTGAAAAGAAATAATAGGGAACTGACAAAGTCTCACATTAGGTTGCTGAATTAGCCCTGGTATTCAAATATGGATTTTAATGGTCATTTCAGGTGCAAATATCAATCTGAAATTGGGACATTATAGTATGAGATGAATGTTCTACACTGTGTGCTTCAGTGAATTGACCCAAACCAGAAATGTCACAGAACATGCCTTATTATCCTTTTACTACAATTAGCGACTCTGACCAAACTGTCAATTGCATCTTATTTCAACAATGGTTATTAAAGGCTGTTCACTGCCACATCTGGATAACCAAATTACTAAGATGGAAGGCATATTTTGGGACACTAGTGGCACTTTTGGATTCTTGAGAGGATGGAACTGATGATCTCTGAGAGTCATTTTCCTAATATAGCAGGCCCGTGCAAAGCACTTCTGCTCTGCCCTGTCTCCAGATGCCACTTTAGTCTGGGCCAATGCAGCGATACAATTAGAGGCAGCACTTCAATTCAGAAAATTAAGTCATTTACTCCCATGTCTGGATTGAAAGGGGGGGAAAATTCTGATCAGGATCCTCAAAGGAGAGCAGCAATTCAATTAGATGCTTTCCTTCAAAGAGTTGCTTCATCTACAGTCAACATTTTGTTGAATCAAAAGGTCCAAATAATGCTGCACACAGCCATATAAAACTGCTGCCACCACAGTCCTCAAATTGTCCTTTTCCTGAACGCAAATATGTCAAATCATTATGTGCCATGTCTTCTAATGCACCATATGCATTCTATCACCACCAAATTATCTTTGCTCAATAAGGGTTTCATTCGTTTTGCAAGAATGAGGCAGCACTTAAACAAAGGAACCCACTATCTATAAACCTCCCAAAATCTGTGAAGTTCGTTTTTTGCACTTAATTTCAAAGTAGCTTAACCCTAACCCAAGGTGGATTTCTATCCCAATAGATTTTCCCCATTTTATTGTATATGCCCTGAAAGCCTTTCCTGTCAAGCATGGAGCCAACCTAGCCACCCAATCCTCCCTGGGTCATTATGACCCTGCCACACATTCAGTCATAGTGAAAAATGGCTCTAGGTCCTCACCCTCACTTAACTTATGGATTTTTATATCCCTAACATAGGGACCACAGCCCTCCTACACTAGGAGTAGAGCTAGCCAAAACTGGAGACTCTTGTCCAATGGCTTCTGCGTTCTTGAGAAGGGAAATTAGCTCTCTAAAGTCCACCCTTCAAGCTTCTCTCTCCTCCCTTTCTCATTCTAGGCAATCTCTATATTCAGCCTCTTGCCATTTCCTTTCTTCTTTTCTTCTTAAGAGATACGCATGCTCTTCCCATTGTTGTTGAAGCATTTCCTTCATAATACCGGCCCATGGTTCAACTGGGTCAGGCTTGCTTTCACTTTAATCTTCTGCCTCATATTCTTTGATTTGCTCCTCGGCAGCCATAGAGACAGGATAAGGATCAGAAATGGACACAGCATATTTCATGGTGGTAGTTTTCTGCCAACTCAAGGATGGGTAGATAACTCTTCAAGCATTCCCCTATTGGCATCTAACCATAGCACAACATGCCCTGGCAACAGTTTTTTATACCACGTCTCCATAACATTCCTTTCATCTTGTCCCCAGTCCATGAGCGAGACAGACGTAGGCCATTGTTAGCTGTAAGAGTATTAAAGTAGTATTTTCCTCCTTATTCTGAAACCATCCAAGAACAGACTCAAGTCATGTAAAATCTGTTGGCCTTTGCCATTCATTTCCATGTATGGTAGTACCTTGGTGGAAGTCAGGTGACTAAAATGATTTGAAACAGAGGCAATAGAGGCAATATAAGGATTGGCAAATTTGATACTACTATAGCTTTCTGACAATTCAAATGTGGGGGATAGCAGTATAACTTGGTAGTGGGGAAATGCCCTTTCTCTGTCCTCTCTTTTGAACTGAAAGTCAAATTAACAACAAAACACTGGCTGCTATCTCCAACAGTCTTATTATCTTAGAGAACCTGTGGAACCTATGTGGAGTTCCAAGCTTTCCAGTAGTCAAGGTGATGCTAGAGTTTGATATTTTATTTTACAGCATATCAGATTTCTGGGATTTTTTTTAATCTAATGGAAATTCAGCCAAGCAAAACAGAGGCTACAGGAGATGTCTACAGCCCCACGCTGCCTACCTGGAGAATGGCTAGAGGGCATTCAACAGCTTCTTTGAAGCACCCTCCTCACACTGCTTGATGGGAGAAGTGGTTCTAATTCAGTCATTGCTGCCACTTTCAGTCTCTCTCTGACTTTGAGGGTGGAGGGACTTCAGAACCAGGAACTACACCTTACCTGAAAACACTTTAAGCCAGCCTACTGTCTGTGCTAAATAAGGGCTTACTCAATATTTCCTTAATCCTGAAGAAAATGTGGGGTAGAAGACTGTGACATGCAGATTTTCCCAGATAAGGATGAGGACATGAATGTCCACAGAGTGGGGGGCAAGGGGCAGCAGATGACAAAACATGAGTTATGATTTCACCATAAAAAAATCTGACACATACTTACATATATTGTTGCAACACAAACATGAAAGGGCAGCATTTGCACTGGGACATTATGGTACACATTTCATTATTTTGGTGTCGTCATAGTTAGGAACAAATGCCTGTGTATGACGATGAAAGATTGGGAGGGCAGAAACACCCTTTACTCTGTATTCAATAAGCATTCAAAAAGAATGACTGACAGCACCCCCCCAAAAAAAGGGGGGATAGGGTATAAGTCGTTTGGGAGATGCAGAGAAGAATTAAAGATAATTCTAAAATTGGTTGGATTTCGACTGCCAGACAGTGCTTACAGAGTCTAAGTTTGAATGCCAACTTAGTTGCTTAGCTTTGTATTTTTGAACCACTATATGAAATGACATTTCACATGCAAAATTTGCAGTCCTCTAAATTTTGCAATGCAGTTCACCCCAATTTTTTAAATATATACAATTTTTTAAATATATACATTATTTAAATATATACATAAAGGTCTGCATAAACATGCATAAATTCAAATAATTTACAAAAATCAAATTTGTGATGATGTGGTGTACTACAGGAATTATGGCTGATGAACTTATTTTGAATAGACAGTGGAGGATTCTCTTATTTACTTGGTTATTCACCTGGAAGGAAGATCCATTGAATTCAGTCTGATAATAGTTCTGAATTGACATTCATAGGTCTGCACTGGGAATATTTTTTTGTTTTTTTACAATATATGCAATATGTAATCTAGAACACCCTCTTAACATAATTATTTTTATTCTGATGCCTTGTTCTTTTTATTCTGATGCCTGCTCTGCTTGCAGACTCCCTTCCTTACAGGTCAGGTAAAAATCCCTCGAGCATAGAAATGAACAAACAGAAGCTTTGGTTCCTCCTAAGATCAGACCAAAAGTTTATTTAGTCCAGCATGTTGTATCATATTTTTATAGGTCTATATCCTCCCCTAGGCTTTTTAGGGGAGATATATGATTTCAAAGTACTAATGAATCAGGTTCAAACCCACATGATATTGGTTCTAAATTTGCATTTATATTTATTTTGCTGTCCGAAGTCTCACCATTAACTATTTCCCCAAATATTTCCAAATATTAGGGCATGCATAAAAATGCAATCATTTTTAGTTCCAGAAAAGACAGTAGGGGAAAAAGTCAGAAAGATAATTTTTACAAAATGTAAAGACTAACACTGGGTTCATCTGTTGCAAGATGCAGTAAATCAAAGCTTAATCTAAGAGTAAACACATCTGTTTTGAATAAAGGCAAAAGCATATGCTTTTAGTGGCACATGAAATAGAAAGGGGTACTACTAATATAAGAATGCCTTTTTGTAAATAAATAGAGATATTTAAGAAATTTAATCTTTGCAAAATCTGATGTCAACCTGATTTGACCTATCTCTTAGTAAATGTATGAATCAGCCCTTAGTTATTCATCTGCACTTCCCAAACTTTCCGAATATTGAAGTTCAAAACACACGTTAAAATGCAGATGTTGAAAGAAAATACATTTAGAAATATGAGACTCATATTTCACAGAAAAGCACACTGGTTTGGGTAAAAGATAAAGACCTGAATGTAAATAGAAACAGAGACTGAGCCCAAGAGCACAAAATTACTCATTTGAACTTAATGTTTCCTGTTTGCTATGACTGCACATCTTCAGCAAGACTAGAAAAATAGATTTGTCCAGATTTGACTGGAAAGCAAATGTGGGTCTGAATCATAAAACAAGAGTTATTTCTCTAATTAAGGATCACTGTCACATCCACATATTCCTGTATACTGTATGTGTTTCAGTCATTCCAATGGGTTGTCTTTGGGTAGAAGCAAAATAACCCTTGCAAAATTCTCTGATTCTGATTCTGCTAAATTGATGTACATTTTTTTCTAGATATATCCAGGGGAAATAATTTCACAAAGGCATAGCTTCCTCTTAACACTGACAGTTGTGCTGTTGGAAAAAGATTTCTTTCCTTAAGAAAAGTGTTGGAAATCTTGACTTTGAGAATGAGATGAGAGAATACAAGAAAAAAAAAATGATTTGGACATTCAAAGATCCAAGTAATAGAATTAATACAAAAACATTAACAACTACAAAACTGTAGGAAAGTTTGTTAAGTGTGATTGAGAAGGATTTCAGCAGAATTCTGACTGAAAGGATACAAGAGGTGACAATGAACAAAATTGGGGAAGTGTACTCTGGCAGATTTTTGCTTTTTAGCAGGATATTGAGAAATGAGACTATGAGAAAGAAATTTTATTGCACGTTTGTTGATTTAGAGAAAGCTTATGTTAAAGTGAATAGTGAATTATGAAAAGATTTGTACAGACAGGCAGCTGAAGATGGATGTTAGAAGGAAAACATGTATGAATGATTAACAAAAGATTCAACAATGAGCAGAGAACAAGACAAGGATGTGTGATGTCCCACTGGTTGTTTAATCCAATGGCCTAAAGATAAATGTATATGATGACAATAGAGGTGTGTTGGTTAGGAACATGAATGTACTTTGGTATGCCAGCGATGCCATGTTATTGGCTGAGATCCTAACTGCAGAAAATTTTAGAAATTTTAGTATGTTGCAATGAGGAATATAGGTCTGAAAATGGATACATAAAAGATCAAGGTAACTATACTTACTGACATGGAAAATGGAGGGAATGATTGTAAGTTCTACATTTTAAAATTAGAAATAAATTAATGGTGAAAAAGTAGAGCAAGTTGATTAATTTGTGCATCTTTTTAGAATGTTTTCTACAGATGCAAAAATAGATGGAGAAATTTTAAGAAGTTCAAATGCTGGGTAGTATTTGTTAGTGGGTAGTATATGGTCAATAGCAAGTAATTTATATTTGTTGAAAGGAGAGAAAACGGCTACATACAAGAGAATGCTTCTGTCCATCATGGAATTGAGAATGGGATGGTGGCTGCAACCATGTGATTGAAGATCCACTTCTTTTTTATGTGCAGGGCACATGTACTATGTACTAAGACTATGATTACATAGTAGTGGCCAGCATCTTGACTTTTTAAACACCCCGTCCACTGGATACCCTTGCTGTCAAGTGAACCATATTTCCCCACCCCAGCTAGTTTTCCCACTGTTCTTCCCAGAAATGTCTTTATGAGGCAACAGTAATGGTGTCTGTTGCTAATCCTTTTCCCTTCAATGCAGTAAGCTGGCCTCCAGCCATCTATTCTTCATTCCCCAATAATTTCTCAGGGTCCATGTGGGGGCTGTAGAGCAATTCATGGATAATAACTGGGGAGTAAAGTCCTGTAGCTGAACTTTGCCTTGAAGCACTCTTGGTCTCCTCTTCTTGCAGAGATTTCTGTGTATCTCAAGAGATCACTTTATGGATGCAGGAGGAGTTGTATATGGACATTTTTGCCCCAGGTTTTCTTTGAAAAGCATACTGCTAAATGTGCAGTAGCCTAACTCTATTTTATCCTCACACTTGGAGGGAAAACTGAGGATTAGTGTCTGGGCTAAATGAACTGGTGAGCACCCACAGCAGAAACTTTCTAGAGATGCTTCAGAAAAACCTGAAAGAAATGTTATGTATGGTGGAAGGAACCAACATTTATTCCAACTGCTGTATGTAATCTCTGATTATGTAATGGAAATGTCCAACTTGCACCTAACATAACCTTTAGATTCCTTACTTCATCTGTCACAATCCAGCCTTTAAATGCCTGCTGAATCTCACCAAAGTGGCTTGAAGGACTGGAGTTGGTAAATGACAGAAGGAAGTAGGTTACTCTAGAAGAGGTTACTCTAGCAACAAGAGAGGCAGCTGCCCAAGCCTCTCATGTCACTTTTATTTTACAGCATACCATGCAATTTGATAGGAAAAACAGAAGCTTGAAATATCTGGATACTCCTGGGGTTTCAGACTTCAACTTAATTGCAAGAGAACTGAAGGGATGGTACATCAGTATAAGAGAACATTTTAAACAGGCAGCTGGGGACAACTGCTTAATGACTGCAAACCCTGTAGCTTTGGATTTGTCTGGAACTATCTTCAAATAAAACAAAATCAGGATCTGTTCACCAAGCATTTTTGAAGCTGTGAATATTCCTCACTCCTCCAGCCCTCACCATTGCTGTATCAATTCTTCTGTGATGCCAAGCATTTTTTAAGGATTGCTTAGAGTTAATAAAAAATTACCCTTATGGCTCCTGAAAAAGAATGAGTTCCAAGATAACAAAGAGAGGGTGGAAAATTCTCAGCTTTTCTTTACTTTACCTTATTACTTTCATTTCTATTACTATTGTTTCACTTCCTCTTATTCCTTTAACCATCTGTGCAAAATCCATGCATGCCATTGCTATAATGGAAGCCAAGAGGGTGCAAGTGATGTCACATATATATGTCATGACATTATCACATCAATGATGCAAATTAGAGATTTGGGTGATTCTCATTCTCAATACACATGGTGTCATGACTTCTACAGGATGCCTATGCATGCCCCTAAAGGTAATGAATACAGTTGTTCAATGCTTCAAATTCAATTCCAAAAAAAAAAATGTTTCAGAACACAGGAAGGTATGGAGATAACACTTGTCTGCAACTCTTTAAAGTAGCTGGGTCTTTTCCAAGGAACACATGACACATGCAGAGAGAAAGCTGCCTGACCCAGAGAAAAGATGTGGCTGCTTCAAAAACTTGTCGTCAGGTGCAAGATTCACATTTCTGTGTGCTCCAAAGCATTTTTCCAAATTTCCAAAAGAATGTATCACTTTTAACGATCTTGATCCTTAATTCCTCAAATAATGTCCTAGAATGTGATTTCGTCTAATTTTTTTCCCTTTGTTCTTTCTCACAAAATTCTTCAATATTTTATCAAGTCTCCTTTGTAAATCCAGTATAAGAAAGTTATCCAGGTCACTCTTTTGGTTTAGTAAGACATCAACTGGTTTCATTTGTATATTCAGTGTAGTATCTCCTTCCACATAATTCCCTTTGGCCTTCATTTTTAAATCCACTTTCAAACAAGACTCAGTCCTATCCAGTAAATCTTGCTCCTCTTCCATATCATCTTCCAAACACTGTCTATAATGGCAGACATTTTTAAAATTAACTTTTGGGTCCATTGTTCACAAATATCCTTCAGTATGTCCAATGTTAAAGTATTTTGCTCCATTCTGTATTAGTAAGTCAAATTTAAGTGTTCTTCTCTTTTAATTGTAATCATTAATTCCTTTTGGTTCCCTCTAGTGTCCAACCTTCAAAATCCCATCTTACCACATATTTTTATTAACTATTCAAAACAACAGCATTTTGTCATGGGAAGGATTCTTATAATTAGATTCAAAATCTTATTTCAAATCCATCTGGACCCCTAGTCTGTTTATAACTTTCCAAAATCAACATTCTAATCATCTTTTTGCTCTTTATTCCAAGTAGAAGAAGAAGAGGAAGAGGAAGAGGAAGAGGAAGAGGAGGAGGAGGAGGAGGAAGAAGAAGAAGAAGAAGAAGAAGAAGAAGAAGAAGAAGAAGAAGAAGAAGAAGAAGAAGAAGAAGAAGAAGAAGAAGAAGAATGTTTTTCTTAAACTTATATAAAACTTCTTTCGCTAAGGTTTGAAGGAAACTCACCCAGTGTAGTAAAACTTGCTGTCATGAAGGTTCCTAATACCTGAAAAGCAGTTAACAAGCAATTTCCAAAGGTGATTAAGAAAGCAAGTATGCGAACCTTGTGTCCTTTTTGAAGGCACCAAACTGTGGATTGGGCTATGATGGCATTCCCTTGTCTCCCAGAGCTCTAAACTCTCCAGAAACTGTTATTTTGTGGTGTCCTCATGAGGAGCAACTGTCTGTCTGCTGAAAAGCCTTAATACTCTTGATTTAACTTTCATCTATTTAATAAGGGTTAGGATTAGACAAAAACACCTGCTGCTGTCACTAAATGCCCTGGATATCCAAAAAAGGATACACAACTGTCTCCAACTGTTTGTGGGTGATCCCAGGCCTCTCCTTGTCCAGAGATGAATCATGAAGAGTTTGTCCATTCACCAGCTCTTCATTCTACTGTGGTCATCAGCTCCACTTTCATGGACCTGTCTTCAGTTCACCAGTTCTTCCCATGTTGACATATGCATGTCACACTTTTAGATAAAACAGTATTCCCCAACCTGGTTCCTCCCCATATGTTGGACATCAACTTCTATGGCTAGCAAATATGAAAGTCACCAGTTTAATGGTTATTATCTGGCCATTGATTTGCTAGATGTTATGTATAAACCCTCCTTATCAGGTCAACAATATTGCTTGCAGATAAGCTTTTCATGATACAGCTGCTAAGCCAGGAATTCTATAACTCTACCTGTCTAATCTGTTTTTCCATGCTCTGTTTGGTTGCTACTTAGCAAAAATCCAAGGGACAAGAATAGTAGTTGTTTTCCATACTTAACCTCTGAAAAGCCTTAACAGTCTTGATTTAACTTTCATCCATTTAATAAGGGTTAGGATTAGACAAAAACACCTGCTGCTGTCATTGAATGCCCTGGCTATTCAAAAAAGGATACACAACTGTCTCCAGAAGCCAACACAGGCAATGATTGGATTCCCCAGTGACTGATGAGTTTGCTATATGTTCTACTGGTGACTGAAGGTTTCCTTCAAGTGGGGATCTGAAATTAATCTTTCCTACATAATTACTTCCTATAGTATTTCCTAACCCAAATGCTTAAAGTAGACTAATTGCTAACCATTTCTTTCTGTCTTGGCTGCCAAAAGATTCTAATAGCCAAGTTGAGCAGTAACACAGCACTGATTCAAGGCATTCTGTCATTAAGTAGGCAATGGACACATCAACCTTAATTATACACCTATTGAGCCACTCCATCTACAAGCCTCTGGCAATTGCCAAGTGGATTTCTGCCAGAAAGAAATTAGTCTTCAGTGAGAGTGGAGGAAGGGGTATTCCATTTCATAAGCTTAATGTAGCAGCAATTTCAAGCCAAATATATCTTCGGTTAATTCCCCTACTTGTATCAGACACAGTTTTTGGAGAAACGTGCTCTTACATCCTATTTACTATGTGCTTACTAAGCTTTAGCTCCAACCCTGGATCTCTTGTACCACCATGGCCTTGGTGAACTACAATATTTCACCTGTGCTTTCTTTGTAAAATACATTAACTTCAACACAAAGAGACAGTCTTCAATAACTTTCTTAGAAGTCTCCGTGAATGCCAACAAGTTAAACAACGAATTTGAACATATTACTGTAATGTAAATGGGAAGAATATTCAAACTCCACATTGAATACTTTATTCACACAAAATGTGCAATTAATGGACAACTGATTTCTGGGGATAAAATTCAGAGAACTGATAATTTTCATATAAATCATGAATGGCAGCAAGAAGTGTGTAATGAATGTATGTGTTCATTCACACACACTACAGAAAAAGCAGAAGGCAGCTAAATATTGTTTTGGGTCTTTGGATCTGATGCTTTGCACCATTAATGTCTATTCTGTTTTGCACAGATGCTTTGTAACTAATTTCCTCAAAACTGAACTCAGAAACACTTCATCATTTGTTCTAAAGCTTTCTTTCTGCCAAGATCCCATCAATCCAGTGGAGAAGGGGCAGAAAAGAGCTTTTTCACTAATTATACCACAGCAGTAGCACTACTCAGATAAAGGCTAAAAAGGAGACCCTGTGTCACTCAGCAGCAGGCACAAAACTAGAAAGTAGAATAGGAATATGCAGATCAGTATAATTCTGTTCAAAGTTGTAGCTGTTGGTCTAGGGCAGTGTTTCTCGACCTCAGCAACTTTAAAATGTGTAGACCAACTTCCAGAATTCCCCAGCCAGCATGAGAGTTGAAGTCCACATATCTTAACATTGCTGAGGTCGGAAACACTGGTCAATGGGATGGGTAGGTAACCTACAACCCAATGCAAATGGGCTCCCAAGTCTTATTGTTGAGGTTCTTGGAGCTCCAACACTTCCACTGCAGTAATTAACCACAAGCTGCCAAACAACAGCAATTTAACAACTGTTGAAGTTTCAGCGGGACACAGCGTGCATTTGCCTAGTTAAGACTCATTCAGCAGTAGAAGCATTCCTGGAGATGTAATATCTGCTGATGGTGACATATGAACTGGGCTGGATTACTCTAATGTAAATAGTTCCACAAAAAATTACAAACCATCAAAAAACAAAGGAGTTCAGAAAGTCTTTCATATGTGCCTCAAACTGAGCAATGATGAGGCTAATCAAAACTCTCTTGGGATATTGGCACAGCAAGGCTCAGACTTTTTGCAGGCTTCACTCCTCACTGATCAATTTATCTATCATTTGTAGGCTTGTGTGCTCTGTAATTAAATAACAATGTTTATATTGCTTAAATCAGTGGGTTACAGCTGTCTGTTCCCTCACTGGAGGATGCTCATAAATCTACACTTATGAAGGTTTCATTTTATTTGACTCTTAATTGAACTGAGATTTGGCACGTAGTAGATTGAAAAAATAATAATTTAGAGCCTTCAGTAAGCTGAATAAACTTTGTCTGCTGTGAGTAATAATCTAAATTTTCAGAGGAGAGATATGAGAAACATGTCTGTGTTTTGTAGGAGAATAAAGTGGAATATTTGACAGGGTGGATACTTTTGTAATGCATCAAGTAAATATGTGTAAATGGTCATTGGAATAATCCTATTTTTAGGAATAGAAAATCTGAGATGGTTATTTTCTTTTGCTTTGGCCAAATAACAAGCAGCAGACTACTTAGCAGCAGACTTTTTGATAAAATAAGACACAGGCAATTATGTTATGATGGAACGTTAAGTAGCAGTCAAAAGTGCTTTTATTTCATTTTACTTCATTATTTAAAGTGTGCTTTGAAAATGATGATAGCTAGATTCTTCACTTGGGCAGCAATGAACCTCAGTATAATTGTAACTGATAAGTGAATAGAAAGTCTGAAGAACCTAAAGTTAATGCTTGGGAAAGACATCAGGCAGTTTTGCTTACATAGTAACATTGACTTGTGCTGGGTTTTTCAGACTGCGTTCTGTGGACCCTAGGCTTCTGCAAGAATTTTGTGGGGGGGGGGGTCTATAAGAGTAAAGAGAAACAAAGGGAGGGTTCATTCAAATGCAACCAGTTTTCAGTCACTAGAGCTTTGCCTCTCGATCAGGGGTTCTGGGATTTATTTTTTATAACTAACAGGCTCCATAGCCTGAAAGAAAAATTGAAACCCCCTGAGGAGGGGGATTTGGCAAATGATTGGCACATGACATAATCCTAGAACTATTTCAGTTGTCTATTTATGGTTTACTGGACTGGGAGTAGCTATTCAGCGAGAGCTATCAAAGTGGAAAATTGAAGCTTGCTATGAATGTGAGGCATTCTTGTGTAAGTTCCATGCAGCTTCCTTTTCATTAAATTTTTCTTTCTGGACCAAATATGTGCTACATTGATATGAAAGTAATATATCAGTCTGGGCAACAGTCTGATATGTTTCAGTTTTACTGGAAAATTGATTGTTATCTGTAGTCCAGCAAAATATAATTGATCTACAAACATTTACTGGTCCTGAGCAAAGAAAAGTAATATACTGAATAGTAACCCTGCCTTAAACAATGTTATTAAATTACAAATTGCCAGGTGAACATCTTTACAGTACATGCCAAAACACAATCTGACTCTTAATAAACTAGTGGCATATAGTAAGCCGCCCAGAGTCCCCCGTTGTGGGGAGATGGGCAGGGACAAGTCAAATAAATAAAAATAAATAAATAAATATAGTGAAAAGATCTCCTGCACCCCTACATCAATGCTTATCTTAAGCTGGATCATTTCTTATACTGGTTAAGGTGCTGACCTAGAAAACAGGAGACTGTGAGTTCTAGTTCCATCTTAGGCATGAAAGATGGTTGGTGGCTTTGGGCCAGTCATTTACCCCAAAGCCCACCCCACCCCACAGAGTTGTTGTTGTGGGGAAAATAGGAGGAGGAAGGAGTATTATGTATGTTCACCAACTTGAGTTATTTATAAAAAATAATAAAGGTGGGATAGAAAAATCTAAAAACAAAAACCCTGACAGGTTTGAAATATTAAAAAACCAACCTGGCCTCTAAATTAGAGTTGTGTAAAACTTGAAGAGTTTTAATTAGGTAATGACTGAATCTCAAAGCAGATCTGCAAAGCGCTAAGTACTACAGTGAGTGCTCTTCCTCACAGCCATGTTAATGGTGAACAGGCTTCATTCCAGTCCTGAACTCAGTAGAAAAGAATGCGGCATAAATGTTGCCCCTGATGCTGCCCTTACAAGAGCTAATGTGAGACAAGTGAAGAAAAGCAATTGATGCATTACTCTGGGTTGTTGATATTATGTTTTGTGGGTTGTTTTTTTCCTTCCAGCAAACATCACCTCTTAGCAGAAAAAAAACATCCACCAATTGCTTTCCTTAACTGGGGTGGATCTGGACCTGGGGAAGGAAGCAGATTTTGACAGCCTCCTATCAAAAAGAAGCTTTTAATTCCTGCCAAGAAGTTATGCGTATGTATATATGTATGAGAGTAAGAAAAAAGCTTTGCTCCATGGATCACTAAGTGGAGAGGGCTGCTCAATGAAGCAGGAGAGGCTGTGACCTCTATTAAACTGCATTGCCTCTCCTGTTTTAATATAACAGGTGGATATAAATTAAATGCACATAATATTTTGACTGGGAACTTCATTTAAGATTTGCTCCAAAGTCCACCAAGTTAGAGAATGAAGATATCTCTTTTTTTTCTAGTACTACCTTGGCCTTGAAATGGCAGGAGAAAGTCATTAAGTTTAATAGTCCCTTCCTTTGTTTCAGAGTGGGCAAATGTAGGCATTTGATTACCAAATAGAAAAATTAGACCAATTAAGTACCTAAAGCTAGCTGCACAACAGCAGGGCATGGGAGGTGATAAGACAATGACCCAATGAAATGTAAACACCAAGGGCTGTAATGTCAGAGTGGCAGAAAATTGGCAGCTCCCACATGAATCTCCTGAGGAGTATACTGGCCTTGTATGATCCTTAGCTGATATGGGCAAATTTTGTTTTGTTGTTTGATAATACTTATAGTTTGCCTCAATCTGAAAGACTTTGGGCATTGTACAGTGTGTGAACAATCCAAACAATGGTTATTTTATTTATTTTTTATTTATACATAGACTTATCCCCACCCATCTCCCCGCAATGGGGGACTCTGGGCAGTTTACATCAAGTTAAAACAATAAATACATGATTAAAATTTATAAAAAGACAAACACATTTACACAGATGGAAAGAAGAGAAAAAAAAAAAATCCAAGAGGCTGATAGAGGCCACACCAAGCCGCTAAGGGGCCAGCCAACCCCATTTCTGACAACCTCCCTCCCCGTCCCAGGCCAGATGGCAGAGCCAGGTCTTCAATCCCTCTGAAAGGCCGGGAGTGAGGGGGCCTGTCTCACCTCCGGGGACAAGATGTTCCAAAGGGCGGGGGCTACCGCAGAGAAGGCCTGCCTTCTGGACCCCACTAGTCGAAGTTCTTTTACCACAGGGATCCGGAGCATGCCCTCTCTGTGAGATCGGGTGGGACGGGTTGAAATCGGAAGTTCCACCTAGGGGGAAGTTCCCAAACCTTTTATACTGCACAGTAGCCAGCTAAAGGCCCGTCTTCTGGACCCCGCTAGTCGGAGTTCTTTTGCCAAGGGGGTCCGGAGCATGCCCTCTCTATGAGATCGGGTGGGACAGGTTGAAATCGTGAGGTGAGGCGGTCCCTCAGGTAGCCTGGCCCCATGCCATGTAGGGCTTTAAAGGTGATAACCAACACCTTGAATTGGACCTGGAAGCAAACTGGTACCCAATGCAGCTCACGGAGCAAAGGCGTTATACGGGTCCTTCTTCGGACCCCAAAAATAGCTTGCGTGGCTGCATTCTGGACCAGCTGAAGGTTATCTCTGTACAACCCACCCTGAATATAGTTATAAGGAAAAATAATCACAAACAGTAAAAAGCAGAGTACCAGAAGCCCTCTAGGACACAAAGGCCTACTGAAATAAATATGCCACTGGGAAAAGATGGCAAAAGGAAAGGTTTACTGCAAGATCATTACTTTCCATCATTATTACTCAAGAACAAACAGGTGGTCCCCAAGTGGCTTTTCACATAGCCTATCCAGCCATCTTCCTTTGGGCAAAATATCCTGATCTCCTCCTTTTTTGTTTTCTTCAAGATTTGCATGGATATACTGCACCAATGGTTTTTTCTCTAATTTTATTTGCAGATCACACTCCCCCTTTTGTACATTCCCAGAACAGAGTTTATCATTTCCATTATATTGTCCACAGTTAGTCCTGCCAAGACAGTGATTCCAGTGTATGCGTTCATGACTGGTTCCCTGGGCAGACTCCTCCCAAGCCAAGATTCTTGAGGTGCAGGGGTTACCCAAGCAGAAGAGGCTCTCTGCTTCATTGGTAGCCCTCCTTCCCCACTCACGATCCACCAAGTGGTGGAGAACTGTTAGCCATGTTTAATATTGCCCAAGTGACAAATACGTATTTATTTCATTCATATAGCTGTCCATCACACACAACCGACTCTGGGCTTACAAGATTGAAACAAACAGCACCCCCCAACATAAAAACAAACAACCCCCCTAAACATGACTCACCCGGCACCCAAAGATAAATTGTTAACCCCACTCACCATCACGAGTAGCAGAGCTCATCTGCTCCGTGATCCATATGCCTGGGGAAACAGCCAGGGCTTCATTGCCTTGCAAAAGTCTAACAGGGTTGGACCATCTGCATCTCTGGAAGATGCTTTTTCCCAGGGCAGATGCTGTCACTGAAAAGGCATGATTCCAGGGTCCAACAAGGTAACATTTTTTAATAGAGGGGATCCAGAGCATGCCCTCTCTATTAGATCTGGTACAATGGGCAGAAACAATAGGAGAAAAGCAATCGCACAAGTGGCCTGGCCCTATGTCATGGAGGGCTTTATCAGTGATGATCAGCACCTTAAATTGCATGCAGATGGGATAAGAGGGAAACCCCATTCATGCTATGACCTGTCAATTGGGCTATTTCTAAGCACAAGTCTAGAGCACTTTTTTTAAAAAGTGCTGGAATCCCAAAATACCCTGGCTGATGGTTCATAGGCAAGGAGGATAGGCACAGAGTGAAGTGAGGAGAAGCATCTGAGATGTGCTGGGAGAGCTTCTTCCTGCTTCATGTCTTACCCTTCTTTTTTGTCTGAAATCTGACAGCCAAGATATTTGGAAAATTAGGGTGGCATGGATGAAGTAGTAAGGAAGATCTCCATATGCTGAGAGATCTCCCTTTTGCTTCACACCCACACAACTATTCAACAGACCATGTAGCTTTCCCTACTAAGTGCTCAGTGACCATTACTTACGACCCAGTAGATGTTACTATGTCTATGATACCATCAAGATATCCAAGTTTGGAGTTTAAAAACAAACATATGAGCATCACATGGTTGGAAGTTAAGCCTCATTGTCTTTTCTTGTTAGCAGTAACTCATACTTGAAAAGAGAATGGAACAATGGGAAAAGGCAATTAAGCTGCAGTCCTTGGTAGAGATTTCTTTTGAATAAACATATGTAGAATTGAACTCTCACTGGAACTTGTATAAGGTGGAATTGTACACTGATCTATTAAGGGGAGAAAGAAGCAGAGCAAGCTACCCAGAGTCGTTCTGGAGTTGAGTGGCCTCTAAAACTCACAAACAAACAAACGAACAAATGGCTCTTCCTCAGGAGGAGGGTGGTTAGAGGGTGGTTATTTGCTAATGATCAGACATTTCTGGCAATAAATTAGCAGAGTGCCCAGAATCCTGCAACCCAAATAAAAAAGCCCATAGAGGCAGTGGTCAGAGACTAGAGGAGAGAGAGCATGCATGCAGCCATATGAAATTGCTAAATAGGATCTGGACAGATCCCAGCCTTTGATCACATCACCAACCACATCATCAAGGAAATATAGTAGATTCTATCTGTGACCAAAGTTATATTGGGAGAAAACAGAAAACACTATTTTTAAAATAGTGGGCTAAATATAAAAGAAAGCTGCCTCTGGTGTGGGTTGGGGATGAGATAAAGGCAACATCATGAAGACAGCGTATTTAAAACTGGTTAGCATTTTCATGCCACGGTCCATGGGAAGTGAGGATGCCATGTTGTTTAACTTCACCTTGCAGTCTCAACTTGGCACTTACAATAGCTGGGAGAGACTTTTGCCCATGAACAAAAGATGGCCAGCATCCTCCTCTTGCTACTGGAGATGTCAAGCTGAGGCAGCAAGGCAGCACAGTCACTTAACTGAGGCACAACTTATCACCTCTTCACATGGCACTTCACAACTCAAAGCCACTTTGCCTTGGCCAGTTTGCCTAGACTTTCTTGATGGTACTTGAATTATGTGAAAGGGAAAGAGGGTTGTAATATAACTGAAGATAATTGTTTCCTGTAGATCAATTGTTAAAATAAAGTTGCAGTTACAGTTTAATAAACTGATAAAGCATAGTACTCATTAAGCACTTCCAACACTACTGGATTCAGCCCTAGGAAGGAGGCAATGGCAAACCACTTCCAGAAAACCTTGGCAAGATAACTGCAGGGAGTTGTCCAGGCAGCTGCCAGGAGTCAAGACTGACTTGGAGGAGAGAGAGAGAGAGTTTAGAGCCAATTTGGGCCAGTCACTCTCTCTCAGCCCTAGGAAGGAGGCAATGGCAAACCACTGCTGAAATATTGCCAAAAAAATTGCAAGGACTAGTCCAGGCAATTGACAGAAATTAAAAAAAACTGACTCAAAATCACTAAAAAGCAAAAAACCACCTATGATAACAGCCAGGGCTTATAATAAAGGAAGTGGAACCTTGAACAAGTGGTTGCGATTGGACATCTTGATTTCTTTTGACCCCAGCCCTTTGTGTATTTGAAGGTAGGTATCATGCAGTCTCTTTATTACTAAGCCCTGGCTTGAAGAACAGCCTCGGAGAAGTTTCCACAGTCTTCTTGTTTGGCAAGACAGTGAAAGCTGACCCATGTTCTCTGAGCTGTAATTTAGGATTATGAATTGAAAGCTAACTGAAGCAATCAAATTGTAAAGTTAAAGACTTCAGACAGTTTTAATTGCCTGGTAACAAGTAATCAGACTAAAGCTTTTCTGGGCTCTTAGGAACTATTATAGGCTTAGTAAGAAAAAAACCTCAGAAATGTCCTAATTTATAATTTATTCAGCTAGTTTATTTTGATGAAATCTTCATCAGAAAAACTATAAAAGATAATATAGTATATATAAAATCATATATAGACCTTAAAATAATTTTGTTCAAGTGAATGGGGTTCTTGTTAAATTGTACAATAGGAAGGTTAAGACTTCTGGGCTAATCTTGGCTGTTAGGAACACATAAAAAATCTGGAAAATGACATTTTTGACAGAGTTGTAATTATGTCAAGGTTTTATTTGTTTATTTATTTTTAGCTATGGAGAAAACTCATCAAATGAAATAATGGATAGAAAGCTCCATACCATTTCTAGATGCCTCGCGTAAGTTTTCACCTGCCCCAGAATTAACAAAATCATAAGATATTACACAAAGTAGCAGTAATTAACAGTGTAGATATACTGCAAGATAATTTTAAAAGCCTCCACATTATGCATTTTGTACAGTTCTGCCCAGAATGTTGATTACCCAAGTTATTTGGTGCACCAAGAAAAAACATTGCTTGATATTCCAAAGCTCAAATGTTCAATTTGACCAGGTCTTCATCTCTTAGCCCATTCTCTCGTTGCCACCCACCTCTTCATTGTCCAGAAAGATGCTTCAGGCTTGGCTTTGTAGCTGGTTTTGCTCCAGTTCAGTTCAGAGTTTCCAGGCAGCTTCTCATCTGTGCCTTTCATTCTTGCCAACCGTCTCTGGCCAAACAGAAGATGACATTTTGAACCAGGAGCTTTTCTCTCTCAAGGTGGCCTTTCAGGTCTAGCATCATCTATGGGAGGGGGCACTCACCCAGGAAATGTTCAGACAAGCCCAAGTATCTGGAACACCACAAGACCTGTTGTACACTTACTTAGGTCAGGTGGGCACATTTTTTTCTCCATTTTAAGTTTCTGATTTCTTATATCCCTAGGACCCAGAACTAGTAGACTGATACTGTGTTGTGTAAGCTAGAATAACTTGTGTCTTGGCCTCCTGGCCTCCATTCTGTGCCTTGAAAAATTTAAGGGACCTTCCCCATGAAACCTAAGAGCCAGACTTGAGACTTCTTCCTTAACCAACCAGATCTGTGCCCAGCAAGATCAAAAATCTTTTATAAGGATGACCTCCATGGGGACTCTTTGTCATCTTCCTTCCCTTTTTCCTGGGAACAGGCAAAGCACCACAATGGTATGCTATATATTCCTTCTTCCTTGTAGATTCTGCAACTGCCACAACAACTGGCCAGTGGAGTAATACCTTTGTTGCTATGTTAACCTTCAGCAAGACAACTGCTACATATTGCAGAATTTGCTTACAACAACTAAGTTCATGTCTCTACTCAGCTGTCACATTTTGAGGCCATCTATAGATAGTTTCCACACTTTTTTCTAACTGCCTTACAAGTACTTCCATTGCCAAAGCTTACTGTTTCCTTCTGGAGCTTCAGGCAGTTCAGTAGTTCCTTCAGGCACAGCTGGACCACACCAAAACGTCCTACAAGCATTCTGCTAATCCCCATTGTCAAGTGAGATTGGGCCATTCCCCATGTATTGGATCATTCCTCATTTTGGTGCAAATCAATCCAGTTGCCTTTTGCTTATAGCTTCCTGCTACAGTGAAGAATCACCTAGTTTTCCATTGGTCCATGCTATTTGAAAGCAACCCCCCAGATCTTGGTGCATCTCAGCTCTGCCACCCTCTCAATGAATGGAGAAGAAGAGTTCTTCTCTTCAGTGGATTCTTGGCTTGTTGGTATATTTTATTCATTGGAATGGCTACCTGAGTACTGGTTGTTTGGGGAAAACTGTAAGCAATGTGCATGTACCTTTTCTCCTTCACTTATGAGGATACTTGCAATGTCCTCATAAGCCCAGGTCACCCAACTGACAGCCACTGACACTATGATAGATCTAAGCAGATTGGTCCCATCAAGACTCTTCATTGAAATGGAGTGAGGAACCTCTGTGAGGTTCTTCATTCTGTTAGGGCAGAATGAACCACCATACAGAGGCAGATTACCCAGAAACAATGCACACCAAATTAATCCTCCTCTAAGTCTATGCTCAAAGCCAAAGCAATAATACCTCTCCAGTTAAGAGAAGAGAAGCTTTTAAGCAAAATCGAGCAAATAGTTAGCAGAGCAGTTTCAGTCCTGAATGAGTGTATCTTCTCAGCATGAGAACAGGTGGTCAGTATGGACTCTTCGGTGAAAACAGAAAAAAATGAACTTGTGATTTATGGGTTTGATGATTAGAAAGGGTAGAATAAGGAAAGAAGGGAGCCATGATGTAATGTTAGAGAGAGTATAAAATATAAATGTATTTATAACTTGTGTGAAGAAGATTGGAAACCATCTCTCTCTTTGTCTTTCTTTCTTTCTTTCTTTCTTTCTTTCTTTCTTTCTTTCTTTCTTTCTTTCTTTCTTTCTCTTCCTTCCTTCCTTCCTTCCTTCCTTCCTTCCTTCCTTCCTTCCTTCCTTCCTTCCTTCCTTCCTTCCTTCCTTTTTCTCTTTCTTTCTTTCTTTCTTTCTTTCTTTCTTTCTTTCCTTCTTTCTTCCTCTCTCTCTCTCTCTCTCTCCTTCCTTCCTTCCTTCCTTCCTTCCTTCCTTCCTTCCTTCCTTCCTTCCTTCCTTCCTTTCTCTCTCTCTCTCCTTCCTTCCTTCCTTCCTTCCTTCCTTCCTTCCTTCCTTCCTTCCTTCCTTCCTTCCTTCCTTCCTTCCTTTTTCTCTTTCTTTCTTTCTTTCTTTCTTTCTTTCTTTCTTTCTTTCTTTCTTTCTTTCTTTCCTTCTTTCTTCCTCTCTCTCTCTCTCTCTCCTTCCTTCCTTCCTTCCTTCCTTCCTTCCTTTCTCTCTCTCTCTCCTTCCTTCCTTCCTTCCTTCCTTCCTTCCTTCCTTCCTTCCTTCCTTCCTTCCTTTTTTTCTTTCTTTCTTTCTTTCTTTTTTACTTACCACTTTTCTTTTACTTTACTTTCTTTTTTCTTTAAATTGGTATTGCTTTTACTTTGCAAAAAACTTCTTTAATAAAAATTAATTTTAAAAAAGAAAGAGAACAGGTGGTCAAGAAAAGAAACAGAGGGACAATTTTAATCAGAACATTATATGAGGTGCATGGTTTCTGGAAAAATATTCATGTTCAAAGAATAATCTCTTTTCTATCATAGCATTTAGTGACCCCACTAAGACCTTGACTTTCTGAACTAGAGCAAAAAAAAAGTCCTCTTCTCCCCCCTCCACCCCCCTCCCCACGTGAGAATGCCTGAATTTCTTTTCTCCACAAAAAGAATTTTACCTAATTAGAGACAGTGTGTTGTGATGATCACCATTTTCAGTGCCCTGGCATGGCAGTAGGTTTGCAGCATGGTGGGATACAAAATGGGGATAGATGTTCCATATGGATACTGTCCCTGCAACAAATGAACCAGGAAAAACCTTTAGCAAATAAACAATCAGTGACCAAAAAATTATTGCTGATGGCAAGCCATACTAGTCAAAGACCACTGGAGAATTTCTGCACCCTTTCCAGAGACAAAAATGTCCCTCCAACTTTCCTGCTCTCAAACAGGGCAGAAAATTTCACTCTGCCGGAATGTAAGAGCCATCCTACTAATGCAGTCATTTGTCAACAATAAGAAATCAATCTGTCTCCTTTATCTCTGTCTTCTGCATATGTATGTACGTATGTATACATACACTCCCTCTCTCTCACACACACACACACACATCACACATGCCTGCGTGTGTTATGTAACTGGCTGGACTTTTCACATCAAGCACAGCCAAACAGATGGATAGTTTTTTTCTGCCAGCTTCTATAAACGATAAAATGGCCATTTGAAAGAAAGATTCAGCTTCCCATGAGAGCAATTCACTGGCTTTAAATAAAATATAAGTTTGAAAAGTATCAGAGAAGCATTCTGTTGTGAGCCTAAATTCCAAAACCTACTGGTTAATCTTGCCTTCATTTGAAACACAGCATTATACAATTTCTTGAAAACAATCCCTGCTCTACAGCCTTCATGATCAAGGCTCTGTTTGAAAACTGCTGTTGATATTTACGCCTTTGTATTGCTCCTTTTCTGCATTAGTGAAGTATAATATGACAAAGTCTTGGTGGAGGGAAAGAATAAGCACAAGCTGTGAACTTTATTTTCTGTGTATTCTTTTGCACTCTGTCAGTTAGGGGGCACAGAGCCACCTGCAGAGACTAACAGCCAACATTATGATTATGTCAATAACATAAAGTTCAATTTATATAACATTACCTCACCATCCTTTATAATGCCTACATAGAAAAATAAAGGATAGTGATCCCTCCCAGCTCACGTTCCCTGACAAAGTTGTTCCATCAGGGATGAGTGGAAGTTTATTTCTGATCTTCCACACATTTGTTTCACCCATTTTGACATTAATAAGCAGGGTTTGTTTTTTTTTAATCATTGCACAAATTTGCATAACAACACATTTTCTGCCACACTGCCATGTAAAAATATTTTCTTTCAAAATGTGCCGTTTTAAAATAATTTGGGAAGCCTGAAAGTTGTTGGACAACTAATTTCTGATCTGCGTATTAATATGAGAGCCAGTTTGGTGTAGGGGTTAAGGCACCAGGCTACAATCCAGGAGACTGTGGGTTCTAGTCCTGCCTTAGGCACAAAGCCAGCTGGGTGATCTTGGGCCAATCACTCTCTCTCAGCCCTAGGAAGCAGGCAAGGGCAAACCACTTCTGAAATCTTGTCAAGAAAACTGCAGGTAATACTCCAGGCACTTGCTAGGAATCAACACTGACTGAAAGGCAAAAAAACAAAAAAATAAAAAATAAATTTAATCTGGGAGATGCACATTAGTTCAGCTCATACTTCAATGATCGGTTTCTCAAAGATCCCATTTTCCTGCACTCCTTTTCCTTCTGCAGATTTCTGAAATCTTCTGTGATTGTGCTTCTGAAACGGGGGCTGCCTGGATATGGCATTGCAGCAGAGAAAATTGCTAAACATTAATGGATAGTTTCTCAGTCATAGCACCTGCACTCTGGAATGATATCCCCCAGAGATCTGCATAGCTCCCACCTTGATGGTATTCTGGAAGTATTTAAAAACACTGTTGTTCTCACAAGCTTTGGGGGAGGCTGCTCGTGGAGCCTTATTGATCTAGATGATTCAGATTTTCCCTTTGTTGTTTTTTCTGTTTTTTAAACTTGCAAGTCACCCAGAGTCATTTAAGTCATTATACTGAAGAGATCCATAAAATAATGTTGCTACACTGTTAGAGACTCAGCAATTAGCAGTGCCTCAAAACGCTTCTTGTCTGGGTTCAGAAGCTAAGCAGGGTTGGGCCCAGTTAGTAGCCGAATGTCTCTAAATCTAATAAATAAATAAAAAAATAAATGAAATTATCAAGTAATAATCAAGAATTGCTCTTTCAAGCGAGAAGTGCATTTGTTTGCAAACCAACCAATATCTTGGGATCTTAATCAATGAATTGTTGGTAAATTAATGAAATGGGACCTGACTGCCAGATGAAGGTAGAGATGTGGAAAAAGAACATTTTCTCTACTCCAGTCTCCAGTATATGTCTATTCCTTGACAGCCTATTCATGTATTAATCAACTGTAGAAAAACGAAATATTATATGCAGACAACATAGACACTGACACACACATTGTCCTGGAGAGGGCAATACAGCAGTATTATACTGAAGAGATCCATAAAATAATGTTGCTACACTGTTAGAGACTCAGCAATTAGCAGTGCCTCAAAACGCTTCTTGTCTGGGTTCAGAAGCTAAGCAGGGTTGGGCCCAGTTAGTAGCCGAATGGGAGATACTAGGTCATAAAGAGCTGTAGTCTATAATGGGAAGCTGAAAACTATTCTAGAAAAATGGAGTGGCAAACTTCACTTCTATACTTTTGCTAAGACAATTGCATGGTTGTATCCTGTAACTGTAAAGAGTTGGGCTCAATTTAAGGATATTTTTACATTAGCATTTTACACTCCCTTAAGAGACAAATTTCTGTTTCACGTGTCCCAGAGAATGATAGATGTATAGATGGGGGGGGGGGGGGGGGAACAGTATGCCTTTTGAAAGCTAGTTGTTTCTCCTATGCTTTTTCTACATTTATCCTTTATCCTTTTAATAAAATTAAATGATACTTGCTGATGTCTTTAGCTAAAGGCCCTCAGTTTAGCTCTGTCATATAAAGGAAAACAGAAAGATGATATATGTTGCTAAAATTAAGATTTTAAATGGAATAGTGTTTTAGGGAAAGGAGGGGAATAATTTCTAAGGATATATTAATAAAATGATACTTGGTCAAGCCATTAATAGCACAAGTGACACTCACTAGAGAAACATTGACCCACTGCCAAATAGCAAAGCAGTGAACATATGTGAAATTTAGGGTCCCTGCCAAATATATATTGAAGTAAGCCCAGAGATTTTAGTTTCATGTGCCAAACAAAGAAAAATGTGTGGGTCTAGTAAGTCCATTTGTTGAAACAAAAACAGAGAGCTACAACAGTGTCTCTTTCCTGTCATATTCCAACCTTGGCATATAGTTGTAAAGTATTTAGTGGGATGGGTGTTAAGCCTGGGTCACTGTGCATCAAACTGAGATGGGAAGCAAAATGTGGAAACAGAAGTTGAACTGAACTTCTTCAATTGCAAGTAGAAGAACATATTTTGTGAGCTCTTCATTGTGTAAAAACTCCTAGCTTGATAACATATCAGGGGGAAGTGCTAACCTTGGACGTGTTATATTTTTGCATTGTACAAGAACTTCTCTGCTCCTGCCTCAAACAGGTAATTGGTTCTGTCCTTTAGCATGTTACCATTCATTCTACTGCCCTTGTAAATCTGTAGGGATGAAGAACCCATACAACAGAAAGAAGACAAGATCCACCTCCCCGTTTAAAGCTCAGCTTCTGCTCTATAGAAGAACTAATCCCCAAACATATTTTTTTTTAAGTGTTGCATTTTAAGAGCGCAATAATTTCTTTGGTTGCATCAGTCCATGGGGATAGGGTATGCCTGGGTCCCCACCTCATACTATTGAGAATCAGAAATCTTTTGCAGGGGAGAATAGATGTTAAAACCTGACCCTCCTGCTTGCCTGCCTCTGGGGCATGTGCAGGGACAGTCAACAATTTCAAAATGCTGGTTGCAACCAGCAAATGGAAGCCCTGCCCCTTTTTACTTGTATACAATGCACAGGACATATGTTAGAAAGAGACACAGCTTTGATTGCCCAATTACATCATATAATTTTGATATTGCTGACTACCGTTGCAGACACCCATGGAACCCTGCCTGGTTTCAAGGTGACTGTTTATAAGGTTGGAAAATGCTCAGTTTTGCAGAGCCTCACAGAATACCTGAGAAACACTGCTCCTAATTCCTCCCAAAACAAAGAGCAGCCAGCCCTATCCCATCTGTTTTCATTCATGCTGAGCTCAGAAACTATACTTTCCATGTGAGTGAGAATATGTGACACTGATAGCTCTGGGTCAAATACATCACTGGCAATTTTTCATTGCAAAAAATTGCATCTTATTTATATTCAAAGCAGAATAAAATGCCAGTGAAATTTGTCAGAGGTGAAATGAAGGGTTGTGGCATTAACCTTGGTTATGAGGGAGATAAGGGGACACATGTGATGTTCCATCATCCACAGTTCCATCATGTCTCCTGTATTCTGCAGTTTCTGTTGCTTCCCTTGCTTTATTTATTTATTTATCAAATTTATATGGTGCCCATTTCACAAGAAATGAATCTGGGCAGTGTACAACAATCAAGTAAAATGATAAATATATAAAAACAATCATTATAAAAATATAAAGCAGTCATTATTAAAATTGAAATATGCAAAGCACAAGGCACAGGAGAGAGTGAATATTAACCACAATGGTGGAGCCATCTTATAATATCACCAGTTCTTTGGGACACCCAGGCAGAGCCAGGTCTTGAGGGACTTCCAGAACCTTAACAAGGATGGAGCTAACCTGACTACATAGAGTAGAATGTTCCATAAGGTGGGCTCCATGGCAAAGAAGGCCACTTCCTGGGACCTGTTAAGTGTAAGTCCCTAGCAGATGGTCCCCACAGCATGCCTTCTCTGCCAGATCTAATGGGATGGGCAGATGTAATCAGGGAGAGGCGGTCCCTCAGATTACCTGGTCCCATGCCATGAAGGTTTGAGATTAAAAAAAAAGACACCATGAAGGAATTCTTCGGAGAGGTCTTACAAGGATTAAGAAGCACAGGCAGCCAGGGAAACTGATGAATGAGCACAAGATGTGAAACAAACATCAGTTACAACCACTGCATCCTCTATAGCCTTGCAACAGAGCTCAAAAACACAACAAAATACATTCAAGAGCACCCTCTTAACTCCTTCAGTTAAGATCCGAGGTCAGAAGAGACAAAACTCACCCAAGATGTGAACTGGTGTTTTATACTCTCTTGAATACTATCATGACCTCCTTCTTGTTAGATTTAAAAAGATTTTGGCAGAAACAGTAGGAAAAAGTAAAGAATGGCAAGCTAACACACATATCCCAATATTTTAAAATAGCAGATGTAACTAGAATGGTCAAGTACAATAGAGGAGAAGTAAAAAAATAAAATAAAAAAATTAAGGCAGCTAAAATACAGTATCAGACAAAAATAGACATAAAATATATTGGGGGGAAGAAAATCCAACACAGAAAGATGGGACAAAGATCAGAAAAATGAAATAGGCCATCAACAGCTTTGGAAATGAAAACTGAATGACAGGCCATGAAACAAAGTCACAAAATTAAACAATGGATTCTTCAGAGACCAGATTAGCAGGCCTCCACAACTTGTGACTGTTGCAAAAGTTGTCAGTGGCAGAAGCTCCTGATACAGAGGTGAAATCTTTTTTCTTCCAGGTTCCCTGATGCCTTCATCTCATCTCCAGCCCACGAATGAGACACAGTTAAGTCATCCTTAGTTGTACCATTGTTAAAGTTGTATTTTCCCCATTCCATTCCACCCATTTTATGACACTGCACAAATGTGTATAAGATCTGTTAGGCTTTGTCAACTGATACCTTGGAGGGAAGTTAGGTGACTTCAATGACCCAGAAGAGAAGCAAGAAAGGCAGGATGGTGATCTGCACTGGGGACAGCAAGCTTCATGCTGGTAGAGTTTCTTGCTGGCTCAAGAATGTGTGGCTAGCAGTTCAACTCAGCAATGGGGAATGGCAGAAATCTAATGGGAAGAGTATTCTGGAGACTTAAAAGATTTTGACTTAGCTGCTGTACTTTTCTGTCATAATATGTTGTCTTCCAATTTAATGGCTTTCTATATTTTAATGCACTAAGTAGATTTTTCTGCAGTCTGTCATCTCAACTTGGCTATCATCTCATAACTGCTGTCCCAATATAATCTGTGTGCTTTTAAATTCATTGATGCATTTCTATTTTGGCTGTATAATTTGATGGAAATCCTGCCATCCTCTGTGTTTAGTTTTGTTCATTACTGCAACTTCCAATGAAACAATGTGTGTGTGTGTGTGTGCATGTGTGCGCGCTTAAGGAGTTTGCTATATTATATGATGCTTTCCTTCACTATTATATATAGCGATTTCAGAAGTTAGCATTTATTTAATTATCAAACTGAACAGTGTCTATTATTTATGGGAAGCTCCTGCCTAACATTTCATGACACCTTATAAAAGTCTCCACCCCTCACTGACACTGTTATATTGATATTCTAATAATTCTTGACAATTTTAATGTGATTTTCAGTAATGATGTCTGCAGAACTTTTTGTTGATGCCATGGCATGGCTCCTTAGTTCAAATAATTTTTTATTGGGAATTAAAAAAAAAAATCATTAAAAAATTATGGGGCTGTTGTTGCATTTATGCATGGCTCCTTTGCTGTGATTAGTTTCAGGAGGTTCCATAAAACATAACATTAATACCCCACACAGAATTATATTCCACATTAGAAGAAGCTCACAAAATGTCATCACAGAATTTCAGTACAAAATATGGACAAGGATTCTATTCCGCTCCACTTTTATACTTTCATTTCCAAGATGCTAGCCCTTAATTTTATTACAGGAATCAGCTTGCTTATATTCCACATTTCAGCATGAATCGATATGATGAAGCAAAAGTGAGACTTTATTAATCACAACCTTCATATAATTAAATACTTAAAAACTTTAACATGTCTATAATGTATAATGTATAATTAATTGTAAATAATTAAATGCTCTAATGTACAGTACAGAGTAAATACAATCACCCAGAAAAGGGAAATGGCAGATCACTTCAGTATTTTGTCAAACAACCAAGCAGTGTCAACAGGATATTGCAAGATGAGACCTCAAGTCTGAATAGTATCCAACAAGTATTGAAGAAGAGCAGAGAGAAAGTAAAGCAACACTGGTATTTATGATGTGACTAGATTAAAGCTGAAATATACCCAGCTGCTGATGCTGCCAGAGGCAAAAGAAAAGTTCAGTGCTTTAAAGAAAATGTCTAATATTATGTGGAATGTCAGAACCATGAACCAAGGCAAATTCAGTGTTGTCAGACCAGAAATGTCATCATTAAACATTGACATTCTGGAAATCCATGAACTGAAATGGAGTGGAATGGGTTACTTCTCACCAGAGGAACCTCAGATCTTTTACACACGCAAGAAATTCATAGAAGAAATGGTATAACCCATTATTATTTACAAAAGGTTGTCAAAACTGGTGCTCAGATACAACCCCAGAATGATAGAATAATTTCAGTTCAAATCCATGGCAAATCTATGCTCCAACAATAGATGCAGAGGAAATTGAATGACAACTTGCAACATCTTATCAATACAACACATACATAGACACAAAGAAAGAGAGAGAGAGATAGTAATTATAGGAGATGAGAATGCCAAAACTGGAACTAAAATAGCTTCATGAATAACAGAAAAATCTGTGTACAAAATTAACCAGACTGACTAATAGAGTTCTACTATGAAAATTCAATGTTTATAGCAATTTTTTTCCCAGTAATCTAAAAGGTATATGTACATCCCCCAGGAAACAACACTAAAATCAGATTGATCAAACACTCTGCAAACAAAGCTGGAAAAGCTAAATTCAGTCAGCAAGAACAAGACCTGCTGCTGATTGTAGCTCTGATCATGAATTCCTTCTTGCAAAAATTACAGCTTTAAAGAAAACAAAATAATCAGACCAATGAGATATGACTTCAGCGATATTCCTTATGACTATGCAGTGATGGTAAATAACAGATATAATGGATCAGATTTGAGGAACAGAATGCCAGAAGAGCCCTGGAATGACATTCATGAGATCAATAAAGATGAAACAAACTACAACATCCTGAAATGCAAAAAACAAAAGAAGCCAAAATGACAGTCTGCTGACATACTGAAAAACAGCTGGAGAAAGGCACAAAGCAGAGGGCAACAGAGACAAGAAAATTTGCCCAACTAAATATTGAATCCCAGAGAAAAACAAGAGGACACAGTATTAAATCTAAATAAACAATGTAATTAAGGCAAACAATGAAATGTGAAATGTGAATTGAAGAAAATTAAAGAAATAATGGGAAACTTTTATGCAAAAATGGGCACAATGAAAAACAAAGACAGAAAAGATCTACTACAGTAGCAAGATATAAAGAAGAGAGGATGTAAATGAATGGAAGAGCTATACAAAAAAGATCCATTGATGGTATGAATGGTTTGATCACCGAACCTAGTGAGGTTAAGTGACTTCTAGAAAATATTGCTAACTATAATGCTACAAGACGTGATCAAATACTGGCAGAGCAATTTAAAATCTTAAAAGTTGATGCAATTAAAGTGCTACCTTTGGTTTGCAAGCAGGTATGGGAAAGAGCTGTGGCCAAGCTATTGGAAAAGATCAGTTTATATTCCAATACTAAAGAAGGCAATGCTAAAGAAACTAGGGAACAACCACATTTATTCACATACTAGTAAAATAATGTTCAAGTTTTTGCGATCCAGTCTTCACCAATACATGGAACTATAATTGCCAGATGTACAAGCTGGATTCAGAAGAGGCTGGGGTACCCGAGATCATACTGCTAACATTCAATGAATAATGGAAAAAAGCAAGGGAGTGCCAAGAAGATGTCTATTTTTGCTTTATTGATTACAAAGGCTCTTGACTCTGTGGGCCACAATAAATTGTGGACAGCCCTTAAAAACATGACAAATCTAAACAAAACATTAAAATGCAGAGACATCACATTGATCACAATGGTATGCATTGTTAAGGCCATGATTTTTCCAGTTGTAACTTATGGCTGTGAAAGCTGGGCCATCATAAAGGCTAAACAAAAATGGATGCCTTTGAATAGTGGTGCTGGAGAAAATTGTTAAGAATACCTTGGATTACAAGTATAAATAGTTTAATACTAGTTGAAGTAAAGTTAGACTGTTCACCGGAAGCAGTAATGATGAAGCGAAAGCTTAAATAATCTGTACATATAATGTGAAGGCAAAGGTAATTTGAGAATTACCTTGATGCCAGGAAAAATAGAAGGCAATTGAAAAAGAGGGTGACAGAAGATAAGATAGGTAGATACTATCACCGAAAGCACAGCCTTGAGTTTATACAGACTCAGAGAAGCAGTTACTGACAATCCTGGTGAAATCGTATCCAACTGGATCACAAAAAGTCCAAAGTGACTGAATGACTTAATAGCAACAATTTACCACCATTTGTTGAATCAAATGTAGGGAGATTAAGAGCATGAGGTCCTACTTTGTACAGTGACTGTTGCTTTCAAAGACATTACACAATGTTCCCATGCATCTCATACCTGGGGTACAACTTTTTTTTCTTCTTCCAATGACTTGGAGTAAAAACCCATCCTGTGTGCACTCCTCATAGTAAAATTCAGCTGCATACATTGCCAGCTGCATAGTAAAAAAACAATGTTCTCAAATTTTAGTCACTTATCATTTATAGTTTATATTCTATACACAAAGAAAGTGCCTGCAGCAGCCGCAGCAACAGCAACAACAACAGAGTCACATTTTCCCAACAACATGGATCCAGGAATGCTAATTTAACAACTCATACTGAGCTGGGGCAGTGGGGAGGGGGAGGAAGAGAAGTTTTGTCTCAATCAAATATTTTGTTTCTTTCATTTTGTTCCAAAAGAAAGAACTGAAGGATCTGGGGGGTTGTTTCATCTCTTTTTAAAGCACCCTGGATAAAGCCAAGGAGGCAGGCACGTTGGGTGATCCTCCTGGGCAATGAACAGAAGCAGGTGATGAGCAAACCTGAGGACCTCAATCTTGCTGAGTGTACTATTTGCTGTAAAGAAAAACAAAAGCAATGTGTGTCTTTCACCTTTCTTTCTCATGACTTTGCTCCTTGTTGCGTGCTAAGTATACATAATAAATTTCCATCCCTTTGTTTCTCAACTTCCAGCTGTGTTAGCTATGTAAACAAAAATCAGCACTGTGCAACCTACTTTGTTAGGTTGCCCTTGGGAGTCCTGCAAAGTGGGCAGAGAACCACACAAGTTGTCCTTTGCCTAGGATGATCTTCCTCAAAATCTGACCTTGCTCTTCTGCTCACCACTTTCAAATGAATCCTAATCCAGGAAATCAACTTTGGTGATTTGTTTGGGGACATTTTATATTCTAATATACATTTTCATTTGGCTTGGGATAGTAGAACTGTCCAGAAATTATTTCAGTGTCTTTTTTAATTGTTGGGAGGAGGATTAATTGTTATTCTTACATATCCTCTGCCTGTTACGTATGGGGAATCTGAAAAAGATACACAGGTTTTATCAAGCAACCTTACTGGATTAAAACAGAAAAAGATGCAACATGAAAACAAACTAAAATTGAAACCAGGAAGAAGAACAATTCAGAAGGATTCAATAATATCACGGGTATACATGTGCACATCCCACATGGCTCAATAAATAGAGAGTTTATATACAATTCTCCTATTATTTCTGTACATACTGATGTGAAGAGACAGATCACAGCCCCATATCATGTTTTTTTAGGTGCTGCATGTTCTGTTTGGGGGTACCAGCTATTATCCTTCTTTTCTATTTCTTGAGGAAATTCCCTACCAGTGTTGACTGTCTCTGATGCCACTGCTACTGATGTAGCTGATCTTCACAGGGATCTTCAGGGACTGCCATCTTGGTCGAAAGTTCTGGCTCTCACACAAATGGAATGCTAGGGAGGTTTCACTAATTTGTGTTCGTGATACCGTACATCAACTATTTTGCTGAACTTATGTCAGCCTTACGGGGTAGACCAGACAAGAAACATGACCAGATGAGCTAATTCTACTTTGTTATAAGGTTTCAGTAGGTTAACAGAATGTAAGTCTGAAAGTGCTTTTCTCCCTCCCCCCCCCCGTCCCCTTTACAGCCCAAAAACTAGGGAGAGTCTCTTCTGAGCCTCTTGCCCCATCTACATTCCTGCTGTGGGCCCAGCTGCCTTTTATCAGACTGTTCCCTTGGTTGTGTCTCACTGCCCTGTCTCCCAAGGTCATTCCTGCATACCATTACAATTTTGGTTGTCTTGGTTTGATCCATGTTGGGATTTTCTTTGGAATTATTTTATGTTGTTTGTAAATTGCCTTGAGTTTTGGATGCTGAGTAATATGGAAACTTATAAATAAATAAATTCGCAAAAATATGCCCTCACTGATCCCTGCTCAGTTATGACACTAAAATATGATATCTGCCCCTTTTACTAGGTGGGTTTTACTTTCATTGTAAGCAGCCCAGAGTCACCCACTGGGGGAGATGGGTGACATACAAATTTAATAAACAAACAAACAAACAAGCAAACTATGAGGACTTATTTGAGCAAGGACGATAGCTGGCCATCATTTATTAGGTCCTCAGCAATCTTATGCCACTATTCTTTATTCAATGTTTTGCTGGTACAGACTCCATCTCTTCTACCAAAAGCTGTTTCATTTAATTGTTCCTGAAACACTGACTTGAATCTGGCCTGAGCAAATCTAAACATGAGTATGAAACCTATAGCCCATGAGGAACCCTGAAGATGTGATAGTGAATTTTGAGAGGACAGCAAAAATCTTGATAATCTGTGTTGAAGTGATTCATTGTCCACTAATTACTGCCTTATTTGCATTATTTTTTCATCCAATCCTTAACCTTTTGGTTAGCTTTTCAAATATGCAAAGCATGCAGATATACAGGGGCATCCACAGTGGGGTGTTGACATTGGCAAGATGGCAGACAGTGTTGTGATGCAAACCCCACCCGTTTTGTGCACACATGTTCTAATTGGGCTGGGCTTACATAAGAATCTGCTCTCTGCCATCTTGTTGATTTTGACACATCCATACACCTACAGATGCTGCTGCAAAAAAACAATTGTGCGCTTATTTTTTGACATGGAGGCTATACCCCCTTTTTCCCTTGAACCATACCACAGCCCACTTTCTTGTGGATGTTGTTGTTCCAGGTTAAATGCAGCTTAATCTGAACTAAAGAAAAATAAACTCAGCAGAAATCTTTGTGCGTGAAAAGAAATTTGTTCCACCATGCTGGCTCCAGCTATTCAGTCACTGAGTGATTTCCAGCTGGGCCTCCACACTCAGAAGCATTCTCTGCAACATTAGACCCCTATGAAATCACATTTGAAGTAATTATGCAAAATTATACTTGCTGCTGTATTTTAACCAAACAACTGTTCCCTGCAAGTAGCAAGTTATACAGATCGAAATTTGTCCTATCTGCAGCAGTTTTCCCAGAAATTGGTCAAATGTTACATCAGTTGGACCCAAATAAATGAATAAATAAATATTATGGCTTCTTGCTTTTCAAAAAATATTTCTAAAGCCACATTCAAGACCTTCTTCTGAACAAAAGAAACATTCATATGCTACTTTCAGAAAATGTCATCCTGACCTTTGTAAAGCAGGAAGCAACCGGACTGTTGTTCATCATCAATGTATAAAAAAAATTGCACTCTTCTTGGTAACATTGGAAAAAGAAACTTGCTCCCTGATAAAGACCAAATAACAAGTCTTAGGAAGGAGCAGAAAATTGTCAGCCAGAATATTCCACATACCTGGCACTAAACCCCAGGCATTTCCAAGTTTGTGGATGGCATCCTTGATTCTATATATCCAAAGCTCCCTTTCCTCCCCAAAAAAATGCCTACCTGGGCCTCACTGGAATTACTGATAGAGAAAGGACAAGAAGATTAAATACCAAGAAGCTCAGCTCATTTTGTCTGGGCTCACAAGCTAATCACCAGGGTTGCCAAGGTAGTGCTTGGATAAGGGAATACCAGGGAATACCAGGATTGTCAGACTGGGAAGTCCAAAAATATGCTGGAAGGATGCAGTGGCAAAACCCTGCTATATTGTTGCCAAGAAAACTACATTGATCATGGGTTAAGGCTTTACTTACTAATTATGTCCTGGCAGTAGAAAGCAAGAAGAAATCTTCACACTGCAAGTATACTTTAATATCATGTCACGACAGCAATATTTTAAGTGCTAAAACATTTCCTGTAGAAGAAATCAATTTCAACAAAATAATACTCCAAAAGTTAGCTTTTATTCCATTATTTCAATTTAGAAACCTATGGTGAACAGATTTATGCTAAACCTTTAAGCTGAAATTTTACATAGTAAGTTGAAATATTTCTTTGTTAGATTTAGATTTCTACCCCATCTTTCCTCCTGAAGCTCAAAGCAGTATACATAAACACGGCTTCCTCCAATTTTTTCCCACAACTACCATGTGGAGTAGGCTGAACAGAGAGAAGGTGACTAGCCCAACCTAACACAATGAGCTTCCATGGCTGAGAGTGGATTTGAACCTTGGGCTCTCTGATATTAATCCAATGCCTTAATCACGATGCCACACTGGCTCTTTTACCAAGTCCACCTAATAACACAAGATACTCTGAAATGCAACTATGAGGCAACATATTAGCTAATTTCTCCCAGTATATACCGTATTTTTCTGTGTATAAGACGATACTATTTCCTAAAATAATTTCACTAAAAATTGAAGGTCATCTTATACAAGGAAGTAAGCCGAGGAGAGAACCACACAGTTGCGAAACTGCCCATACTTTGTCTCTGCAAACAGGCTTCCTCCAATCACGAGCCTTATGTAACTGACGTCAGCTGATGCTGAACAAACCAATTGGAACACATCCCGTTGGAGGTGGAGAACGTGTAGGCAGTGCGCAGATGCGACAGGGACCGGTAATGTCAGAGCATTCTGAGCCCATAAAGATGTCGGAAAAGAAAAAAATAAATAAGCGAATGTCTTACTCTGCAAAATTCAAACTGAATGTAATCAGTTATGCAAAAGAGCATGGAAATAGAGCTGCAGAGAGACAGTTTGGACCTCCTCCTGCTGAGTGTATCATGTAAATGTTACCTAATTACTGAATAAAAATGTGTTCTGCTTTATCTTTAAAATATTGATTTCTTAATTTTGGGTTGGAAAAGTGGGGGTCGTCTTATACATGGGGGGGGTCTTATTCACAGAAAAATATGGTAATAACAGGAAACATTCAATAATGAATAAATAACAAACAGCAGATTAACAACAGGCTAGGCAGTGACATTTGCAGGGGCTTGCTTTTTTCGTCAGCTTCATCCCTCTTGTACATATGTAAAGCACATAGAAAAGGGCAAGCTTGCAATGTGATGCTGCTTTCATCGTTTTTCTCCACTGTGGAAACCAGTGACTAGAATTAAAAAAGTAACACAAAATATATGAACATTTCAACAATCTGTTCTTGTCTACCACCCCTGAACAGTATAATATAACCAATTTTCAACCCATTTCTATTCCATAGTCAACAAGTCTTTCATAGATGGGTGAGGGAAGAATCATAAGATTTGAATACATGAATATTCATTGGAAGGATCTAAGATAAATTCAGTTAGTGCATACTGACAGCAGAATCAGAACTTCTCATAAGGGTCTATTAGATCCTTGCTCCTAAAAGAAAGAGCTTTTGAGCTAAGCCATCAGGCCCAGCAGGGGTGACAACTTTGCTCTGTGACTGATGATTTCTTCATCATCAGACATTCTTAAGATCAAGGTTAGCTAAAACCTGATGGAAACTAAACAGTTATGGCAACTTTGATAGCAGCAGGAAGCTGTGAATTTAATGCTGTAGGAGGAAAAAACAGGCTGGGTGGCAGAATTTCCATTCATTCTCAAGGTTACTTAAGATAGGTTGTAAGAGAGGCAGGTCCTTTGCTCCCTCTTGGAACAAGACTTTGAAGTGTGGTGTCAGTTTTCATCTCAGCAATCTGTAAGTGACAAATATCTGCCCACAGCTGGGAAATTAATACGAGGATGCTGTCTAGCCAGCCCTGAGAGTGGCTGCCTTGAAAGTATCATGTAAAGGTAACCTGGTTATCTAGGGGAAATCTGCTCTAGTTTCAGTGGTCAAGATTCAATTTCCATTGTGAAGTCCTTGGGGTTTCCTGAACCTTGTTGTTTTCTTGCAGATGTTTGGTTACCTGTCTTCAGTGCTAGAAGGGAGTGGGGTTTATATACAGTAATTTGCCCTGTCAGTGTTGATGGGGGAGTTGTTTTTTCCTTGGTAGTTCCTAGATTAGATTGTTGTTTACTGCTTGATTGGTTATCCGAGTTGGTAGTTCCTTGCTTAGGGTATTGCTTACTGCTTGATTGTTTGTCTGGTGTTAATCCTGATGTTTATCCCTGCTTAAACTCCACAGTTCAGCCTGAGCTACATATATTCTCTTCTATTAGTTTCTATTGTAGCAAAGAAATGGCATCCTCAGGAGAGCCATTATCTGTTTGTGTAATCCATCTATGGAAAGCTTTCAGGACCAACCCTGCTTTCCAAATGTTTCTGCCTTATAACTGAGCAGGTGCATGGTAACCAGGAAGCAGTTGGAGGGGGGAAAAAATCATGTGAATAAATCTTTTGCTTAGAGTATTTAAAGTATGCTACAATTAAAGCTATCAGTATTTCTTCAAACAAATAAGAATGCAATTTCACTGGTGATAACAAAAAATAAGTGCAACTGTTAATGGCAGCATTACAGTGTGGATAGTGAAAATCAATCAGTGCTCACTCACTATAACCCAGTTCTGCCTGCTGTTTCCCCAGTAACTGTATTACAGTCTTTAATCACTCAGTTTAAAATTTCACTCCTTTTGAACACCATATAACTTTCATGGTATTTTTTTTTTCAGTGAAAATAGGAAGAAATACTTTTTTTCTTCCCTCCCCCCCAAAAAAACTCTGGAAATTGGAGGCCAGGCAGTATTAGGGCTCTTCCATGTAGCAGCTCAAGTTGCTTATCTCTCAAGGTACAAGTGGTTGAACATGAAGCCAGCTTAACTGCTGTCCAGATTTCACTCCATTCTTCAGCTTAAGTATTGATGCTGGTCAGGTGTTCTGTCCTGCTGAGGGAGCATGGCCCCAGTGGGTGAATTCTCATTTCTTTAACCCTCCCACCTGTGCCAAGAAAGCAAGCACCCAATTGCTTTCCTTTCCTTGGGTGGGTCTTTCAGAACAAGTGGTTTCCTTTTAAAGACTTTTAAATCAGCCCCATCGCTTGACTCCCCCTTGTATTTGACACCTTCTATCCACTGGTGACTAGGTTGAGGGAGAAGAAAGAAAGCACCACAAGTTTACTGTTCTTCGTGTCACCTGGGCTAGAAAGAGAAAACTGGCAGAACATATATAAATTTCACCTTATTAAAAAAAGGTTACCCCACACTTCCATTAGACCAGTGCTTCTTAACCCTGGCAACTTTAAGATGTGTGGACTTCAATTCCCAGAATTCCCAGCCAGCATGTTGGCTGGAGAATTCTGAGAGTTGAAGGCCACACATCTTAAAGGAAAATAGGAAGTGGTTCAATCCGTAGCTCACATGCAGAAATTGCTGGACAATGAGGCACAGTTGGCACACTTCAGGTCCCATTCATTAAATAGTGTCAACTCATGGGACCTAGGAAGTGTGCCTTCTCTGTCACAGCTCTGGAATAACATCCCACCAGAGATTTGTTTGGCCTCCACCGTGACCTTGTTCAGAAGGACTCTTAAAACCCAGCTCTTTCCCTAGGCCTTGGGCTAGAGTAGGTGTGGGCCTCTTGTGTGCTATATGGATCTTCTTAGAGCTTCTGGGGTTTTTTTCTCCCAGATGCCTGTTGTTCCTTTGTTTGTATTTTTGAAGTGTTTTTCACTGTGCACTGCCCAGAGTTCAATGCAGTTGGGTGGCTTCATAAATGTAATAAATAAATAAATAAATAACTCTCAGATATCCTTCCTTTGTCATGAATTTGTGCATAAAATTTGGCTGAATGTTAGTGATGGTTTACTGCCAAAATTTGGTGGCATATTTTGCTCCAGAAAATAAGTAATTACATATCCTTTTAAAAAATAAACACACTTTTTTCTTGGATTTTTAATTTAATGCTTTCTCTGTGCATGTCTGTCTTTATGTTCCCAACCCTGACCACTTTTAGATTACAGTCCTGCATATGCTAAAAAGTTATTTCCCCCTGTCTAAGTGACTAATAGCTAAGATACATTGAAAAATCACTTTCTGTCATATAGACTCACCAAATTTCAGAAGCGCATTTCAGAAACCTTAATTCTCATTGCTCTGTCAAGTGAAATGTCAAGGCTATTTGATAGAATAATGGAAGTACCTAGTTTTTTGAATGCTCCACTAGTGACAATATTGGCTGCAATTATTTTGGCAGTTACTTTTTTAAATACAGTTCTTTAGCTTTAGACTTTGAAACTGTCCAAAGAACAATGCTATGTTGATCTTTCAATCAAGCAATTTGCTCAATTATTCTCTCCTATATTGTCTGTATCATGTCTATCAGACTATACGTTTTGACAATTTGCAAATTCATGCTTTTGGTTCCATATCAACTGTACCTGTATGTTCCATTTTTCTGCTAATGATAGATCATTATCCATGAGAAAAGAAAAAAGTAGGTTTGGGTACAACCATAAATTATGAAATCTTTTCCTTCAGAAGACTTTTTAGTTGGCAAAAAAATAATCATTATTTGTTCTTTTGGTTTTATCATAGTATGCACAGTGAAGAAGTTTTTTATGAAGAGCAAGGAATAGCGAGGACACATGAAACCACATGTTATATGCATCCTATGAACTTGAAGACACAGGAAAAAATGTATCTGAATAGAACAGAAATTCTTGTCATGTGAGATATCTTTTTCTTTTTTTCTGTCTTTAAGTTATCAAATACAATTAAATATTTTACATTGTGTCTTCTTTGTCTGCCTTGGAAGGTGTAGTATAAATATACAACCATATGCAATTCTCCGTCTGAAAGATTTTTCAGATAATAATATTTAGCTTTTATATCATCTGACCCCTTTCCTATTGTGCCATTTGTCAGTGTTGCTTTTGGGGACAGCCTAATCCAAGATGTCCTCTGAATGAGGCATTAGATTCTGCTGATTGGGATGGTGTCACCTGTTAGACAATAAAGCAAGTCTGGTAAAACCTGCCTTTGTAATAAGGGTCAGAAATAAGGGTCTCACTCTAACTCATGTGAGATGTGTCTGAAGAACTACATCTAATATATATGCCTACCAGGCTATGGGCATATATGAAGCCCAACTTTATGTTCCCTCACCTTATACACTTAGATGATAAATAGAGAGAAAACTAGAAAACCCTTCTTTGACCATGGAATCCTCTTCTTTGTAATTCAACACTCAACATAAGTGAGTGTGACCTATCATCAACTCCAGTATCTTTCTCATGCTAGACTAAGGTCTTTTTTTATCTGCTCAGACATTTCACCACCAAAGATTAAGTGGATTGATGTTTTTTAACCCTGTCCTGCTGGAATTCTTAGTCCACTTTGACTGATTTCTAATAAAGCTAAGGAGGGTCAGCATCAGGTGACTACTTTGTTGGGAGACTCAGTAGGAATTCCCCAGGGCTATACACTATATAGAAAATTAGAAAATTTTCTAGGGAATTCCCCAGGGCTATAGATTAGATTAGAAAATTCAGAAAATTCCCTACTAGAAAACAGTGACAAGCTACTTCTCTATTATTCTCAAGAAAATTACATGGACAAGTTCATATAGTCACCAGGAACTGAACTAAAAACTTAAGGAAATCTTTCGAATAAAGTGCAGATTGAACAGTTCTTGGCTGTAGATTATCTTAATGCAATTAATTTTTGTTCTTCAGCAGAATTATCTTTAAATAACTTCTAGTTATTCAGCCTTTGTAATGTCACAGTTCCAGGGTCTTCAGTGCTAACATTTCAAGTAAAACTATTCTACATGTGTTCACCCCAGTTGAATTTACCTGTGAATTGCCTCATTTTCACCAGCAGATTGCTTAGAATAATGTATCCAGTGCCAGAATCTGCTATCTTCGATTTGAAACATACATTATAGGTAGAGTTTTATTGGTATTTACTCCAATAGTGGAAGTGGACAGATGTTTATATATGTACAGTCACAATGTCTCTCTGTTTAGAAGCAGTGAGTGCCAATTTGCAATTCAAATTTGTTCCTAGCTTAGTGGGTTTCTCTCTCTTTGCTTTTTCATATTTCCTTCCCAAACAAGCTAATATGGGAGACTAAAATTTCAATATTATCTGCAACATCTGTCAGAGAAGGCTGTCATACACACAAGAAGATATCACTAACCTTGGAGTAATCTTATGGTTTTCTACAGAATTAATATTGTAGAATTAATTTTTATAATACATTGTTCATAATGCAGTATCTTTAACACATTCACCCCTTTTCATCAACATCTATTTCTGTTGTATTCTGTCATGGTCCAACCTCAGACCTTCTGAAAAAAAATTCATCCCACAATTCTTACAGCTGTCAATCAAAGGCATCTTTCTCACAGAGGGGGATTCTACCCGACTGCATATGGAAGAATCACATACTGGAATATCTCAGTAAGGAACAAAATCCTTAAACCAATAAACCATGTACATCAGGGATAATGCCAGAATGATTCTAGTAGATATTCTAGGCTTTGAATAATAGGATTTCAGTTTCCTATGGAGAATAATTCAAAATCTGTCCTCAAGCCCCTTTTGAACTGGCCCTGTCCAACCTAATATTGTGTAGAAAATTCATCTTGCTTTTTCTTTCTCTCTCTCCCCAGTTCTCATACAATCTGATGATAGAGAATTTGCTTTTGAATTATTTTACATAAGAAAAGGTAACTCTGGTGACATTCTTATGGGTGGAGTGTGGTGTTCTTGCCCTTATTTAGTTATCAGCTGGCCTGGGGTTATGTGTGCATGCTCTGTGCTTCATTGTACCATCATCTAACCATTAGGCTGTAACCTCCCTGGTCTGCTTTAATTAAATCTCCACACAAGACATTGCAGGAGAACCTTTCCCATTGGACTTCACATTAGGAAGTGTAGACAGCTAGGAAGTCTTCAGAGTGTGACAGAAAATAGTAACACCAGCAATAACACCATTTTTATTTTTATTTTTTTTGGAGATCTTAGTATCTGAAAAGGTGGTGGTGACAATGATGGCACCTTCCTTACACACATTAGCTTACAGAATTTTACTGTTCAAGTATCTGCTTTCTATCTTTGTCCATCAGTTCAACTCCATTTCCTAAGGCTGACATAAAAACCATGAGATTGAGTTCTGGCCCTCCTTTAGGCATAAAAGCCAGAGAGGTGACCTTGGGCTTGTCACTCTCTCTCAGTCCACCTACCTCACAAGGTTTGGTTGTGGGTAAAATAGGAGATGGGAGCATTATATACACAAGCTTGGGTTGTACAAAATAAAGGTGGGATATAAATCTAATAATAAATAAATACACAAATCAATACATATCTGTAGATAGTCACATTTGACCATCTTCTTGGTGCTCCACCAGAGCAATGGGGCCAGTCTGAGGACCTCATCAACCATACAACTGGTAGTAGTGTTAGGTGGTGTGTACAAAGGAGATGGACTTAATCAATATAATCTTATAACCTGCATTTCCTTGGCATTAAAATACCCGCATGCCTTTTTTACATATGTGTGGAGAACTGAGAAAGGGACAATTCCTACATATATAGTTACATCAACCTCACCATAATTAAGATTCTAAGTCTTCAGAGCAGCCCTTACATTTTATGTTCTGGGATTGATAAATGAAAATTAAATTGGGTCACCTTCTTCTGTATTAGTTTCTAATCCTGTTCAGACAGAAAATAAACTAAAAAGTCTCATATATAGTTAATATAAACCTGAATGCCAAAAATTATTTCCATTGTTTAAAAATATTGCTAGATCATCAAACTATATTGTCAGTTGTCACTAAAATTTATTCTTTTTAATGTGCTTTTTATTATATTCTCAGAAGTGCTTGAAAAAATATTCGGAAGTATTCAGAATATGATAGATTGTTGTTGTTATAACATTTACAACTTTTTCTTCCTATGCTTAATAGCTCACTTATTTTTTTTTCCTCAGCTGTGTGTGGTCTCCCATTGATTTAACACATCTGCATTTTGTAATACATGGAATTGTTCCTTCTGTTGAGATTGCACATATTAGAATCAATTCATGCGTGTTGAGTTTTATAGTGAAGGGCTTTTCAGTTTTGGGATGAGGTTTCTCCAGGCAGACATGAACAACTTGGGGGGAGTGTCGTTCTTTTTAAAAACTGCACAATTTGCCTTCCACAGGTAAAGTGGCAACACCGTCAAAACATCCTCCAGGCTCTGCTTCTCGTTTTGCCTGCACAAATCCCACTAAAAGGTATAGTATTGCAACAGATTTAAAGTTAGTTATTACATGGAAATAGTATATTTATTTCTTGGCAGGTTCTAAGCCCAATGAAATCATTAGTTTTTAATTCGTTAGTTTTATTCCTAGTTTAAGGAGGCAGTGCTACCACAAAGTTTGAGAATCTCTGGCATGGTATAACATTTATTCACACTGAATTTTCTTAGTTGCCTTATTGTAAGCAAAAATGACCTTCACGTCAGTCAAAAGGATTATTATGGATGACTGTAGATGTCATTAAATTGCCTTCTTTCCTAACTAAATATGTATTTTTAGATTGGCATTCTGAAAATAGTAAGGCAATACATATACATTCAAAAGCAATTGAATTGTGTATTCCAGGAAAAATATTAAAATCATAGAAGGAAGGAAGGAAGGAAGGAAGGAAGGAAGGAAGGAAGGAAGGAAGGAAGGAAGGAAGGAAGGAAGGAAGGAAGGAAGGAGAAAGAAAGAAAGAAAGAAAGAAAGAAAGAAAGAAAGAAAGAAAGAAAGAAAGAAAGAAAGAAAGAAAGAAAGAAAGATCAAGCAAGCTGGAAGGAAGCATAAAAGGGTGTATCACAGGGTTCTGTTATAAACCTTATACTGTTCAATATATTTTGAACAAACACTGGGGGTGGTTGGTGGCTTGAGGATGCTCTCTCTCTCTCTTTTAACTCTGTACATTTTTGTAAAGACTTTTATAGTTTTTTATTGTTCTTACGTGTAAACCACCTGGAGTCACTTATATAGTAAGATGGGTGGTGTATAAATTTGATTAATAAAATAAATAATAAAATAAATATTTGACCTGGATGAGGGCTTAAAGAATATAATTATCAAATCTGTAGATGAGACAAAAATAGGGGGGATAACATGGTCCTTGGAAGATTATCAAGATTCAGAAGGATCTTGACAAGTTGAAACAATGAGTAGAAACCAGCAATGCATTTTCCCAAGAACAAATATAAAATCCGTCATCTTGGTAGGAAAAATCAGAGGCATGAGTATAGGATGGGAAAGACCGTGCTGGGCAATAGTATGTGCTAAACGTATCTGGATATTTTGGTGGATCACTAACTGAACATGAGGCAAAATGTTCAGAAGTGTAGTGTCAAAAACAAAAGATACAATTTTTGCCTTTTATTCTGTGTTGGTCAGATCACAGCTAGAATATTGTATCCAGTTCCAGGCATCACATTTTAGGAAGGATATTGAGAAATTGGAACATGTCTAGAAGACAGCAATCAAGATCATAAGGGGCTGGAAAGAAAAAACTTATGAGGAATGATTGAATGCACTGTTTAGCCTGGAAAAGAGAAGGTTATGGGAGGACATAATTACTGTCTTCGGGTATTGAAGGACTATCATGCAGAGGATGGGGGTAGACTTGTCTGATGTTTTGCAGAAAGTAAGACCAGAAAATGGGTTTAAATTACAAGGAAGTAGATCTCACATCATAATGGTAAGAATTGCTCAAAAAGGCAAACACATCCTCAGAAGATGGTAGGCTATTCTTTGCTGGAAGTATTTAAACACAGGCTCGATAACCGTCTATTGGGGGCATATAAGTATAGTAGATTCCTTCATTGGGCAAGAGGTTAGGCTAGGTGATCTCCATGGTCATTTCCAATCCTCACATGCTATGATTTTTAAGGAAAGTCTTGTTATATGCCAGAGCAGCTTTTCCTGATATCACTGTACCTGTATTTCCATCTATTTGGAGGAAAATGGACAGTGAAGTACAAGACTGTTGAGGTTTTATTTATAGACCCTGGCTATCTTCAAATCTCTTTTCTTAAAATAACAAAAGATAGTGGCATATATCAAGTATTTGAAATACCTGACCTTCACTAGATGTCTCTTCAGAGTTTTCCCATAGTTTGATTTGACCTTTAAGAAACCATTAGAAGTACTTGTCAACCACTTTTTATAAATCCCTGGAGAGTTTCTGAAAGCTAATATTCCAAACCATCATCATCGTTCAGGTCTCAGAACTGTCTTATGTTATACTGAAGAATAAAATAACAATATTGGAATGGAGGATGCCTTTATTTTCATGGAGGGACAAAAAGTAATGGGCAAAGTGTTAACAGCAACAAATAATAATGTAGGGCCGCTTTCCCAATCCCATGCCTTCCAAAAGGCTATGCTGAATGAGTAAGATGGGATTGTAATACAATATATTTTGAGGGTAGTAGATTGGGGAAGGTTGGCATTGAGCAGTCCTATTAATGAAATCATCAACTAAAGGAACTCAAACATTTAAGTTCTTTCCCCCATCCCCCGTGATCTATTTTTTTCCCAAAAGGGTGGATCCAATAACTGGAACTATCTGAAAAACACAAAATAAATACAGAATCATTGAATTATAGAGTTGAAGTTAGGCCCCTGAGTTGAATTGCCAACTCAGTGCAGGAATTCAATCAGATAGCTGTCCAACTTCTGCTTAAACACATCCAGGGAAGGGAAGCTTACCATCTCTAGGTAATTGGTTCTACAGTTGAATTGCTTTTACTGTTAAAGAAGTTCTTCCGAACATTCAGCAGAATTTGACTTCCTGTAACTTAAACCCATTATTCCTTTGCTTCCAATCTGGGATGATACAGAACAAATCCTGACTTCCTTCTGTGTAAAATCACCATATTTAGTTGAAGAGTACTATTATATCCCTCCTCATTCTTCTCTTTTCAAGACTAAAAATTCAGAATTCAGTCATTTTTCACAGATGTTAATTTTCAGACAATCATCCTCATTGCTCTACTCTTAGCCTATTCAGTTGTCTGAATCTTTTGAAAATTGTTGTCTCAACACAGTCTTTGTAGTGAGGTTTAACCAATGCAGAAAAGAGAGAAAATAAGTGTTACTGTGACTTGGAAACTATATGTGTCTTGATGCAGTCTAAAATTTTATCTGCCTCATTTATAGTCATATCACACTGTGGATCTGTATTCCATCTGTGATCAATTACAATTCTAATAGTCTCTTTGCAAGAACAAAGACAAATAACTACAAGCTTAATTAATGTATGAATTAATTAACAATGTATAATAATAATTAATAATGTATGAATATGAAATTAATTAATTTCCATGGATTTATTTAATTAATAAAGTGTTTTATTTAAGAAAAAAATGCATCCATTGTCTCATGAGATGAAATACCCATCTACTCATATAAATGAAAGGCTGCCCTCTGGATAGGAAGTGGAAGGTTAAGTGGTTGAACTAAGCTTCTACCATGAACTCTTCTATGTCTGCCCATAAATCCAATTCTACTTTTGAGTTAGAAATCATAGTAGAAAGTAGTGTGGTATAAAGCATCCTTCCCCAGCCTTGGCAGAAAGGTGGGTGTCAGTCCACATAATTCCTTAACCAGCTTTGCTATTGCTGAACTTTCAAAAAGCTGAAGTCATACAAGACACCTAGGGGATATCCAGGATTCAGAAGTCTGGTACAAAGTCATAGTGATGTATCAGAAGTTAACTCAACCAATTCAATCAAAGAGTGGCAGTAAAGTATTGTCCTGATTAGGTAAGAAACACCTTGATTGATTGATTGATTGATTGATTGATTGATTGATTGGTATTATTGAAAAATGTATGATTTACAGGCCTCATTATAGCTAGTTTTCATTATTATGGTGGTTTCTTCATTCTTTCTTCATGATATTTTGAACAGAAAGTTCTGAAATCAGGATACCCAATGAAAGATAGCTTAGAAACAAATTGCAATGAAGTTGCTTATAGCAAAGGCAAGATTTCATCTGTAGATCCTCCAGCCTTAAACAAAAGAAGAATTTCCCAACACCTAATATCTGTTTGGGCTCTAGTGTTTTGGACAGCAGTTCCTCCTTGGAATTATTTGTGGTTCCACAGGTCAACTTCAGGAATGGATCCAATGTTTTCCAAGCTGTTTCATACTTCCTCTCCCAGAGGAATGAGTCAATGTCACTTAATCATACTATTTATTGAAAGGATTTTTTTTACCATATTATTCACCTAATAAAAATCCCCAGAGTGGCTAACATATAATGGAATCAAACTTCTGGTCTGAATGGCACAGGACAGAAGGAAGAAGGAAATAAGGGTATCAGCACTGATTTTTAAAAATTAAATAGGTTTTTAAAACTCAATACAAAAGTACCAAATGGAATAGAAATAGAAGGACCAGTTCAGACTGGGGACCACAATGACATGGGAAGACAGACTTAAGACAATTCCATCTAAATAGCTTGTCTCTCTTACTGCTCCTGGCTGCTCCTGAAGCAACCTTCAGAAATTCCAGTCCAGATTACAATGAATTGGCAATGGAGCCAGGTTGGTGCTCAGTCCAGGCTAGAGCCACCACAAGGCCTGATTGGTCATTCCTCTGACTGTTGTCTTTCCCATCGACTCAGGGAAGGCAAGGCTTGCTGGCTGGCTCTTAGGTGGGTGGGTCTGCCAGTCCCTGCTTTTGCCTTTCAGGGATTGCCCCTTCTTCACTAGCGCCCATACCTTTCCTTTGCTTTCTCAGAGGTTTGCACAGATAGATACTTTTACACTTACTCTTTCCACATTCTCTTCTTTGACACTAGCATAGACTCTTTTTTTTGTTTTGTTTTGTTTTGATTTTATTTTTTTTTCTTGGTTATTGTACTATTATTGCTCTGATACTATGATAATCCAGACAAGGGGGAATAGGTTTTCTTTCATTTCTATGTTCCATTGTAGACCTATAAAAACTTTGTAGGCAGAAAGAACTGGTGGTTCCGTTTTATCGCTGAAGCAAAGCAGCATCCACTGAAACTTTGCAGTTTTATTTACTATAGTGCAACTTAAAGATTCTGAAAAAGAAAAGAAAAAAAGGGGAGGGATTTTTTCCAAAAGTGGACAAGGGGTGGAAAAGTAAAAAGAACATGCTTTACTGAGCCTGCAGAAACAAAAAGGGTGCATCCTGAAAGGTGTAAGGGTTACATGAAGCAAGGAGTTCCTAGAAGGGGTGGGAAAACCCACAGCAAGGAAAGTTCATCAACTTAATGAGCTATCATTGGATCAACTGCAGCTTCCAATCAGCAGAGAACATAGCAGCCCAGTCGAAGATGAAGTGGTTGCCTGGGGCAGTGACCAGGCACAAGAGGGAAGGGAACATGCCGGGCGTCAGAGCCATTTGGAGCTGGGACTCCTTTTAGAATGGAGTGAAGCACTGGAGATTGACTGTTCTGAAGGGCTTACGATGGTTTGGGTTAGAAAACAGCAGGGTCCCCCCCCCCAATAACTGTATTAAAGATTATATAGAACAAATAAAACTAACACAAAAAAACTAATACAAAATTACAAAATAAAGTGCAGAGAAAAGAAAAAAAAGTCCCCCTCCCAATAAAAATAAAAAGAAGACATTTCCCCCTTCACCCACAGCAATATATACAACATTAACAACTTATTGCTGTCTCTTAAAATACTGCCAGATATATCTTTATTCCATATTCACCCCATTTTCTATAGGTCCATCTCTAAATCCTCATCTCTCCTACAAAAGGTGTAAAGATTAACAGATATAACTAACAATGTAAGCATTTAGTCTCCCTTTCCATTTAAACTGTAATCCCCCTAATCCCTCTCTTAATAATCAAAATCTAATCCCAATTAACAATTAAACATTACAAAAAGATGAAAAAATTAACCATTAATCATCACCAGAGATAGCAACCCATTATTAATCTCAGTTAACAATTAAACATTACAGAAAAATAAAAACTGTTGAACATTACCAGAAATAACAATCCCTTATTTGTATACCAAAAATAGTAACATAGATATTACAAACTAATCCATTACACCCAACTGGACATCTCCATAAAAGAGTTATCCAGTCAAAGTAACCATTAAACATCACCAAAAATAACAATCCATTACTTAATTATAATCAAATAAACCAGTTTTGTATTTTTCTTCTTCTTCCTCCATCAGTCCTTGAATCCCATAGATAAAATTCTAACATCTGCTTTCTTCTGTTATCCTTGTCTCTTCTCTCTAAATCCTTGCCATCTTTATCAAAGTCTATATGTAATTTCATTGTAGCCACTCCTGTAAGTCTCTTATATTCCAATTTAAATGGGTAATCCACATCCTTATTTTGATATATTATTTGTATAGCTTTTCAAATTTTCAAATGATCATCCAATTCCATTTGTAAATCCAATATTTCCGTCTCTTTCTTATAAGTTATAAGTTTTAAGTCCATCTTAAGATTTTTAAGTCCATCTTAAGATCCATTTCGGTTATCTTCCAAGGAACTTGGAATGTTTCCTTTAAAGTAGCCAACTAGCACTCTCTAGTGATTAACCTTCAAAACTTTGTTATCAGGGTGAAATATAAACATGATTTTTTTCCCACACTAGAGGATCTTTTTAATTAACTTCAAAGTCTTTCTTTAAATCAATTTCATCCAAATCCTTAGCATTCAAAAACTTTCCAAAAAACAACACTATAATCCTCCTTTTGCTATATATTGCAAAAAATAAGATCTTACAAAGATGGAAACACATAATTTTCTTTCTTTTTAAATGGATTGAAGAGACACTCACCCAGAGAATACCCAGCTTGCAGTTCTGAAGATTTTTTTCAATCTTAAAGAAGCAATAAGAAGAAAATTAAGCACCAGTGTGACTAAAAAGGTGAGGTTTAGACAAACGTTAAGTCCTTAAAAGACTACATTAATGGCTCAGAGCATGGTGAAACCCATAATTTCCAGCTGATTACAAATGGCTGCAAAAACCTCAGTTTCTGCTGCTGACTCACCAAAAAAAAAACAACAAAAAACAGTTGTCTCAAATGCATGAGGGTAATCTCAAGATCTCTTTTTTATACAGAGAGAATTATTGGTAGTCTGAATCCACACCGAGCTGCCTTTCAGCTGCAACATCTGCAGAGCTCAGGGCATCAATTCGCTAGCCTCACCGGAAGTTAAGTCAGAAAACAGCAGTTTTGAATTGAAGTGGGCACTGGGTGCATTTGCACTGGGCTGGGAATGGGAGGAGGCAGGGGTCATCTGTTCCTGGATTGAAGAAGCAATGAGTGGCCCATACTGGCAATGGAGCAAGCAGAAAGTCTGGATCTGCTCTTAATGTTCAGCGATCCAAATTTGTTATACATAAAGAGGCCTGTTATGCACACTATAAGCATCTCTGTGTTAGTAATAATTTTTGGTCTTTTCAAAATGTTGTTTTGAAAGAGCTGTTGCTGCTGTACAAAGTTTTTGTCAGCAGTCTTGCCAGTTTGTCTGTACAGGATAATTGTGTTTAGGCCTGTGTGTGTGTTGTAATTCTTTCCACTGTGACAAAGCAGGATCCCTTTTATTATCAGTACCTGCTGAATAGTGGATGGGTTTATCACAGATGGAAAAAAAGGATTAAATCTTCATTCCTAGCAAACTATGGTCCTAATCTTAATTGGATGCAATTTTTTAATGAATTGAAACCAAAATATATTGAACTGTACAAGTTACTGTTTGATCGGATATGATAAAACTGAATGTGTTCACATGCTATGAACATCTCAAATGTCTTCTACAATTTATCTCCATATCAGCCTAATCTCTGTCTTCTGCAAAAGACTGGCTTGGTTGTTGAATGTCCAGCCAGGTGGCCCCTTATGATATGGAACATTTCATATTACAATGCTAATGATTTGCTTTCATTCAAAGCCAGTAAGGTTATAGCAAGGACATCTTTTGGGGGAGTATATTTTCCTTAATAAGTCATAGTAAAAGAATCTGGCAAAGAACAAACACCAATGCTGCTTTCCTTTCTGAGACTGGAACAATATTCCTGAAATAGAATTTAATTTAAAGAAAAGCTTGTTTTCCAACTTGAAAGAAAACTGGAGAATCTAGTTCCTTATAGCCACTTTGTCTGCATGAATAGTTCCTTTTACATTATATAAGTGAAGGTGCTGGATTAGGAGCAGGGAAAGCCAGGTACTAGTCCTCAGTATTCCCAGGCACAGAAGCTGGCTGGATGACTTTGGACCAGTCACTTTGCTTCGGCCCTTGATCGGGAAGTCAAAAAACATCTCTACGCCAGACCAGTATTGTAGTCTTCATCCTAAAGTGGATTAATCTGGTGTGTGTGTGTGTGTATGAGTGTGTGTGGATGTGTATATACACAAATTTGTATTTCAAATATTTGACAACCTTAGCTTTTAAAAAAATTTTTTTTTTTTTTTTGGTCTAGTAATAACAGGCCGAAAGTTTTTTCCTGCATATTTTTTACCAGTATCCAAACTGATTAAAGAACATTTGCTTTCAATATTTATTCCAAAGGAAAAGGAAATTGGCATAGGGCAATGTTATTTGAAGGCCTACCTACCTTTCAAGGAGAGCCAGTTTGGTGTATTAGTTAAGGCACCAGGCCCATACCAGCTGTGTTACCATGGGCCAGTCACTCTCTGTCAGCCCTAGGAAGAATGCAGTGGCAAACCACTTCTGAAAACCTTGCCACTAGCCATAACCTTAACTGCAGGGACTTGTCCAGGCAGACGCCAAGAGTCAAGATTGACTTGAAGGCACCCACATGTTATCTTCCATCATTTCTGCCCATCTGATAAGATCACTGCTGGTTCCATCTATTAAATAATGCCATTTATATGGACGCAGGAAGCATGCCTTCTCTGCCACAGGACACACCCTCTGAAGCAGCATCCTTCCAGAGATCCATGAGGTTCCAACCCTGATGGAATTCTGAAAAAGTTTCAAAACCTGTCTGTTCTTCCACACCTGGGGGTAGGTTGGCTGTTGAGCCCCATCAAGTATATTTTTTGTAGTATATGGAATTTGTCTTATCTGGACATTACAGGATTTATTCTGTCTAGTACTGTTTTTTAAAATGTAAACTACCCAGAGTCAGTTTGGAGTTGGGCAGCCTTTAAATCAATTGCTTCTATTCACTTCTTTTGGAGCTTTTAAATCAAACAATCCAATAAATAAATAAATAAATTGCAGAAAAATTCTCATGGGTGAAGTGAGTTATTCTTGGAGTTATCTACTAATGAGGTTGTGCATGTGTGTTGTTTCTTTGTACAAATGTCTCTCCAGCATCTGCAACTTCTCTGGCTTCTCATGATGCCATGATGCATATTTTGTCATTTGGACATCATCATGGTTAGGAAGAGGTGCCTTTGTTCACACAATCCATTTAACTCAGTTACACACCCAAACAAATCACCTTACTGGTGGTTTGGTAAGACTGATCACACAAACAGGTCAAAATTTGGAGAATACCATCTCACAGCTATTTTCTCCCCACCACCACAAAAAAAGCCTGTGTAGAGTGTGAAAATGATACAGAAGCATTTCAGAACTTGTGCTACTCATTGAAGTAGCCATGTCTTTTTTCACTGGAAGCCTTACTAGAGATGTGGCTGCTTTAATGAATAACAGAGAAATGCTGAGCTCGCTCAGGTTCCAAAGCACTTCTCCCAAATCATTTTCAAAGCACTCATAGCCCTAATGTCTGATACCATATGAGCTCTTGCACCAGGAGAATACTGTAGTGCTCCATAACAGCGCTAGTCTCTTCTTCATAAATCAGATAGGTAGCAGAGGGAAGGGAAGAAAGAGAAAGAAAAAGAATAGGGTAGCACACATGAGAACACTGATGGCATAGCTAGCACACATAGCCAAAGGCCTCTTATATTTGTTCCTCTTTTGTCTCACTTGTAATCCCTAAATACACCTTATTTGGAATGTCTTATACCTAATGGGTTTTGAGCATCGTATTAAATGCCTGGACAGAGATTTAAATGAGGTATGGGAAGAACCTGAATTCTGGCCTGATTTGTGCTATCAGAGCTTGTGATTGCTTTCCTCCCTAACTGGATTTCATAATGATCAGGATATCAAGAAATAGGATGGGGTTGCCTAAAGATCAGGATTTTAGACCATATCATGATATATTTAGTGCACTATACCTCCTAGGCATCTCATGTTGTTCATTTTAAATGACACGAATTAGGGTCCCCATAAAAAGAATCTTTTCTGCAAGAGAGGTGAAGCACTATTAGATTTCTCAAGTGGAAAAACTGTTTTAATTGGAGGTGAAAAGTGCTGTTTCATCTGAATAAATCAAGTAGTAATACTGAGAGAAAACAAGTTTAATCATATGTTCATGGGAAAATATTTACAAAATCATAAATTTATTGTAACCCATTTTATCTTTTTCTTTAATAGACCACTGTAGGATTCCTACCTTCTTCCCCAATATACAGACAATTAACTTAAAAAATAAATCCGCTTCTAACTTTTACTAATACTTTAATGCATTTTCATTTCATGATATAAACCTATACTGTTGCCCATTGTTTTCTGTCAGATTGGGTTACAGATGGTCAGAAATGAGCTACAATTATTACTTTGTTTTAAAGTTATGGATGATAAATAATCACTGAGATTTGATGGTGGTGAAGATATGAGTCATCATTTTTCTTCTTTGATATTGCATGTATCCTGCCACCAACCCTTTAAATGTTCCTTGCTTATAACACAAAACAATAACAACTCTGAGTTAGGACAACCAGTATTGGAAAGTATGCTTCAGCTCTGACTCTTCCACCCACGGAGTATTTGAGTTGTGAATATAAAAATACAATTTCCAAGAGGGAAATTGAAAAATGCAATTTTGTTTCATGATTCTGAAAGCAGGGTGGGAGGTGAGAGAGAAAATATGAATTAAAGCGTTACTTATTTTATATACATTTGACATTCAGTCATCAGAAAACCTTCAATGTAAGTGTAAGATGAAAATATCTTATATAATGAAGACACATCTGTGCTCTCATGATACATATAGAGATCTATATGTCAAGGTCTAGCTATTTTTAAGGCACAGTGTAAACAATTCTACTTCTTGCTTCTTTAATTATAAACTTGTTTCATTTGAACTTGATTGCTAATACCAGGACGGTTTTTCAGCTGGTTTTGAGCATTCAGAATCCAAAGTAAAAGGAGCAAACTATCAAGGATGTTGATGTTCCTGCTGTAGTAGTTCAGAAACTGTCCATCTGCATTGCTCCTGAGATCTATCAGCTTTGTGAGGTCATTATGCTACTTGGGAACACATCACACAACTGCTGCAAAAACGTATGTTTGGATGTCTTAAAATATTGCCCTATCGCCACCATTCCTAACTGGATGATATTTCAATATTTCTTTTAAAAAACTACAAGCTCTTGTTGCCACTTCTATAACCTTAGTTAGTTATATAGTTGTCTAAAAGACATCATAATGGCAGAGAATCCATCAGATCTGACTGGGTAATAACTCCATAAAGGAAGAAGATATCATGTCAAGTCTCTTTCTCAACTGGTGTTTTTCCAATCTTCTGCAGTTCCAAGTTTTGGCAACCACTTGTATTTATGTCTGTGTAAACATGATAGGCTAATGCATTTTTTTAAAGTTATTGCTATTTTTATCTCTGCATAAGTTAAAAAATAATTTGCCTATAAGCCTAATACTATCTGAACAAATTATTCTTTGGAAAAATGGCTGGCACAATACATTGATTTTCTGTCTGGGCTTATCTGTGCTCCCACTTCCCAGCTGGCCTGATAGGAAAAATGCATGCATGCTTCTTTTCTTTCTCCTTCTCCTTCTCTCTCTCTCTCTTTCTCTGCTACTAGAGTGAGATGATGATTTACTAGTGCTTGCACTACAGCAGTTTTGGTCCTGTTTGTCTAGAGCCAAATCAGATTCTTACATACCGAAGAGCTTTCCAGTACATAAAAGTGTTTATTATCTTCTGTATGGAAAAAAAAAAACTGTTTTTTTATTTTCTTGGTCGCTTGGAAGGTGAATTTCCAATCTGTTTTTCTTGTTAAAGAAAAAAATCACTGGGAAGATTATGTAGTTCTCACCTTTCTAGTGTTTATATAACAGATAAAGAGAGGCAGCATACATATCCAATTAAAACAAACACTGCCTAAGTCGAAAGGCTTTTTTCTTAATGGCAAAATACCTAAGTCAATTTTCAGAAGATCTAATCTTAAGAAAAGGGATCCAAATACATAAAACGTACAAGAAGCAAACCAAGTCTTCCAGCCAAAGAATTACAGGATCCCAGTCGTAGCCTCTCCACTAGATCTTAAGTACAGGTAGGTTGCCACTGAAACACTGTCAGAAGAAAAGATCTGAGGCGTCGAATCAGCTCCTTATCTAGTTCTGTGCACCATTACCTCAGGGACATGTATTCAAGATAGCCCTTTTTGACTTGTGTTTCCTAACAACTGCTAGGAAGAGACATAGCATCATCGCCCTGATTGCACAGCATGCTTAACTGGGTATATTGGGGGGTGAGGAGAGGGAGAAGAAGGGAGCATGTTGATGCAAATTGTCTACCCATATGAACAATCCATTCAACTAATACAGAGCAGGTTAGTTTTATTTCAAAGAGATCCAGTCTTGTTTGAAACTAAACTAATATCCCCCAACTAACTTGCACAAACTACTGTGTTTATGGGAGTTAGGGCTTTTCTGCCCTGCAGTCTTCAGCTGCTTGTCTTCCTTGGATAAGCTGGCTAGAAATGAAGCTGCTTTAATCAATCTGTTTTGGTATTTCAACCCCTTCCTCCACTTTGGCCACAGTGACAGCCAGGTATTGTATCAGCGGTGCTTACACAACCCCTAATCGGCAGATTCCTTACTTCTTCTTCCTTCCTATCCAGGTCAGAAAAACAAATACCAGTTGCTTGCCCTTCTGTGAGCATGTCTTTTGAAACCCGGAGAAGAAAAAGAAAGAAAAAAAATAAAGCCAGCCATTGTACAGTTCTTCCTGACACTTGGGCCAACAGGGGAAATGTGACAAAACTCTTGTCAATTTCATCCAGTTAAAACAAAAGCAAAGGGGCATTTTTTCACCATTACACTACTGAACCTATAACAACAGCAACACCAGTATAACCTTTTTTGGCAGGCAGTCCAGGAGCCCAGTATGAAACAGCTGTGGAAGGCAAAGAAAAGGGCTTAGTGAGGGGGCGGGGCTACCTGCCAGAGCACACAGTGGCCAATCAGAATGGAGGCATTTGTGTCAGATGGAACAGTGCAGCAGGTGAAGAGAGAAAATGCCAAGTTATAATATACTTTAATTCTGATCACCATTGTATTATAATAGTTGGTTTTAATGGTGGTTGTTTTTCTGTTATACTTGTTTTTGGATGACTTTTTAAATGCCACCCAGAGTGACATTGCTGAGTTGGGCAGCCATATAAATGCAATAAATAAATAATTTTGGAAAATGGCTTTTTTCCTCATAGGTCTTTAGAAAAGTGATGAATCCTTCCAACAATCTCATTCCCCTTTCCCAAAGTAATCTCCCACTATACTTTAACTTGGAAAAATCAACAGAAATGGCCAGGAGAAGTAGACGATTGAAAGGGTTGGTTTTGATTCCTATTTTGATTGATTCCAAGTCAAAACTGTGCATGTGTTTCTCAAAATGGGGCCCTTTTTTTAAGCTGGGGAAATTAGCAGTTACAGCCCCCTTCTAAATCTCACAAACAGTCCAAGATACTTATCTTTCGACACTCATGTTAGATAAGTAAGTGCCTTTTAAGCACTATGAATGCCTATTGAATTTTTATAGTTTAGTTCTCTCCCACTCCCACTCCAACTACCCATAGAAACATGATAATGTATCATAATGTCCTGCAGGTAAAACAACACTAAATTGCATTTGTAGTTTAGTGGAAGAGCTAAATGAAGCTATAATCAATTGGGAAGCACACTCATTTGAAAGCAATTTCCATTAAAGTCACCAGGACTTACTCAAGGCACCATTCCATTTTTTAATATGATGGGGCAAAGACATTTACAGAGCTGGGCAAAGATTCATAGTGAAGGAATAAACAGAGGAAAGAAGGATGAACAAGCACTGCATTTTCTTTTTCTTTATTCATGCTTCACAATAACTATAAGAGTATTATAAATGATCAATATACTGTATTTACTGCCAAGGAAATATACCAAGATTAATGTCCTTCCCCGATTCAAATCTTTGACTTTTCTGATATTTATTTGTCTGTTTTATCCTTTTCTGTGTGGTACCTTTATACTGTGATACCTTTATCTACTCCTTCTTAAACAAGCATTTTCCTCAGCAGCTGTATTTTTTTTTTAATCCAAGGCTACAAGCCTAGCAGTAAAGATTTGTGTGTATATTTATTTAAGGATCTAACCCCACTAACAGACTTTTTAAAAATATTAAACTACCAATAATGTTTATTTTGGGGTGAGGAATGTCTTTTCAGGGTAAGAACCAACATTGGCCAGACAGGAGTATTCTTCCTCATCCCTTCAGAATCTCATCCCCCAATCCCTCTCTTCCATCGTCGACCACATACTGTATATCAGGGCTGAAACTCATTGCCCTTGCTCAAGATTCAAAGTGATCACTTGCAGAAGGTTTTTGAAAGTACAGTTATCCACAACTAATTTAATTAATAATATCAGTGCACTGAGAGACAAATATAATCTGAGCAGGGCTATAACCAACGGCAGAGCTATTCCAAGTAAACATTCAGAAATCTTAAAATTCCTACATGGCTAGATGCTTCCAGAACTCTTTATACTGTCAGTGTGGCCGAGCGTCTGAACCATAGTCAAAAAGTCCCTGTAGGTAGCTGAGACACTTTTTTAAACTAACACTATACAATGGAGAAATCTCCTTTCATTCAAGCTCAGTTCCTGATGAATAATACTACACTAATTCTGGACTTGCCAAAGAACTCACAAATGCTTTGCATTCACATATACACATATAATATGGGGGTTGTAGTAGTGTTACATTAGTCTCAGCAAAAGGATTACAATATAATTCATGGAAGATGTTGAGCAGAGTGCAGCAAAAGACCCATAAACCTTGCTCTCAGGAAAAATACACATCAGCATGAGAGCTTGCAAGTAGCAATGTCCATATCCTGAACTCCAAAGAAACTCCAGTCAGAAAATATAAGCTAACTGGTCTTTATTGATAAAAATGCAAAAACTTCATAAAATACAAGTTGCATACAAAAGATAGGATATAACAAAAACTTCTTCTCATATTTTTAGCTAGAGGCTTCTGCAAAGCCTCTAGCTAAAAACACTCTCAGAGAAGAGGTTCACTACTTAGTTACTTGTTAAGACTACATAACCTATAAACCTACATGGTTAACTGTAAGACTAAAAAACACACACACATACACACTGGACAGGTTGGGCATTGTAACCCTCCCTTATAGTGCCAGTTAAAAACACTCCTACTGAATAACTAACACACATACACAATTTCAGTAGGCGGCAGTAGACAAAATCATAATAACATCACAAGATACTTTGTTATCTCAACACTTGTTTTGTAAAGCTAACAGGATGAACTTTCTTCCCATGAGAAAATCCTGATAGAAAATACTTATGGCGCCATGATATAAATTATGTGCCTTACTATTGTTATATTAGATCAGTAGACTAGTGTTACTATTGTTAGATTAGAGGTTGGCAGGCCACATACAACTAGGTGTAGCTTGGGTTAGGTAATTTACAAGCAACATCTTGATGATGGGAATTAAGGCAGACAGAGGATAGTACTTCCCTGGGTTCCCATTTTAGCCAGTGAGTTTGCTTGAAAAGAACAACAAATTCAGAGTGATTTGCACTGAAAAGGGACAATAAGAATGAGCTGAGTTTTAGTATTGTAGCAATGGATTTTAACTATCTTTAAGCTGTTCTTCCATCTACATTCAGTATCTTCATTAGTTTTATGATGGTTATTAACCTGCACAAACCACGTCATGAGGTAAATATAGCTATAGATCTATAAGCTAGACTGATAAAATTAAAAATAAAAAAAAATAGAAGGTACATATAAAGATTTTTAACTTAAAAAATTAGGAATAGAAAACATTAAGACTAATGAGTCAGAATAACGTAAGAATAAATGAAAAAATGAAACTAAAATATTAAAATAAATGCCACTAAATAAAGCAGTGAATTCAACTAAAAAGGACTTAAGGATTGTAAACTTCATTTATGAATAAGCTTCTGACAAACCATGCAAGAATATAATACAATAACTAACAGGATAAGTATGATGAAAGCACAGATTCCATCTAAAAGACTAATAGAAAAAAATCAATCTTACACTTAATGCTGAGAATAAGCCGTATCTGACTAACCATGCTTATTGGATTCAACTCCTCTTAGTTACCATATCCCTTCTTTTATTTTCAATATAAATATTACTGTGACAGCTCTTCTAAGTTGATACTGACCATAGACACAAGGTTTGGTTGATGCTGCCCCATCAGGAAGTGTTTTATTGTACAAAAGTAAAGTTTTCCAGGATCTGAGAATGGCAAAAAGGACATATTGTTTCCTATTTTTGATCATCTACTTCTATATTTCTATAATCGATCATTTTAAGTTTAATTTTGTATTCCTACTCCTTTTTGTATTTTTTATTTTGTTTGTGTTTTCTTTAGTTTTGTATCTACCATATATGGTGTCTTGGTGTTATGGTATCTCCTGACAGTTTCTTTGGCTCTTGTTGCCAAATACAGTCCATTAACTTCTGCAGCCTTCTGGCTGCTCTCTTTTCATCTTTTTAAGACTGTAAAGTACTGGATCTTTTCCTATCCCCAGCACTCACAGTTCCATCTTTCTGGAGATGTCTCACAGGCTTCTGCTGTTCTGCTGTCACACACAGTTGGCTGCTCTAGCCCCTGAATCCACCAGGCCTTTTAATGGTACAGCTCACCTTGTGCAGGTCCAGACATAAACCAGCTGGCTGTTGCATGGATTTCCTGATGCTTGTCTTGTCTTGATTTGCCCACTCATGGGGCAACTGGATTGTTCTACTGCAGTGTTCCTGGGACAACGGCCAGTCTGGGATCCTGGAGCTTCAGGTCCATTGTTCTGCAGTCATCCTCATTCAATGCCTCAGTTGCTACAAGTACACATACTGGGTTTCAGGATTGTTTTATGGGCCACACTCTCCAGAACAGTTAAAGTGGGGTTAGTTTAAGGCCAATTTCCAGCTGCACTGAAAACCTGAATGACCAGAGGGAAGAGAATGCCTGCTCATCCTTGACACTAAATTCATCCTCCCACATACCCCCCCTTTTTTTTAAAGGGGTAAGGTTGTCTCTCAATCCTTTGCCATTACTCTTTTTTAAAGACTCATTAGGACTTTTCTTTATTGCTTCTGAGTCTTTCTCTTCATAGGAGGAGAAATTTGCAAGAAAGTTCTGTTCCCTGCTTGATATAGCTATGATGATTATGTGCTATCAAGTCACTGTCGACTCTTAGCAACTACATAGATATTCTCCATGATGAACTGTCCCTAACCTGGTCCTTCAGCAATTCCAATGGCTTGATATGCTTGGTGAATTACATATTTGTAAATCCAGGTAACCCCATACGATACAAGGGTTACTGTCTGTCATCCCCATGTATTCATGTGAGTGGTTGGTTAGTGATCTGTGAATTCTCATCCCTATGAGTATACTTTGAATGCAACTATGGCTCATTTCCAAGCATGTCTCCTTAATGGTGGTGTGTTTTGTTTTACAGGTAACAATTTCCTGGTCAAAGACACCATTGGATTATCTCCATCATGATAAGTCTAGATTAAGGCTGTGGCCAGTCCTACATAGCTAGTAAAATGGTTTTTGTAGCCTCGACTGTTTAAAATGAGACTTTAGCACACAACATCTTTCAGTTCTCCAGCAGCTCATTGATATTATGGTATCTTTCATGCTATTTTTAGTTCAACCTCCTGTGGGAGATCTATAAAGGCCTAATAGTGCATAGCAAAGTGGGGAATAAGTCAACTATAACTTCATATGAGTCCTAAAAATTACTTCACCCCCTTGATTTTTGGAAACTTGACTTCTTTCATAAAGATCTTTTTTCTCTTCAGTTTCATTTGAATACATCTTACTAGGAAACTTAAACATTTGATTTCTTTATAGCCTAGATGACATTTTTTTAGGGTTGAAGGTTACCTCAGCTTTTTGGAAGATGGTCACTAACCCTTTCTATGTGATTTATATTATATTCACAGCTTTGGCTATGCATGATATCATCTAGGTAGGCCTCACATCACTTTCCTCAACTGGTGAGATTTGTTACATTAACTGTTGGAAGGTGATAGCAGCTATAGGCAGACTAAATGGCACTTTGATGTACTGAAATATTGATTATGTGCCATCAAGATGTTATTGACCCTTAGTAATCACACAGATAGATTTTCTCTATGACGATCTATCCCTAATCTAGTCCTATTGTGAAGTCTGTTTCATCTTGTGATTCTACTTGTAAAGAAATTTGCCTGTAGCCTTTTGTGAGAACTAAAATTGACATATAACTGGTTCTACTTAACTGCATAGAATCTTACTTCAGTGTTGGGCTTAGGAACCAGTGGGACAGCACCATTATAAGATAATTAGTTAATTCTGAATTCTAGCCTTTTATCTATCTCCCTCTTCAAGACCACATTTTAGTATTCAATAGAGTCTCTGCCTAATTGGACAAACGTTTCTCATGCCTATTCAGTGTACAGTAAAATTAGGGGCTTCAAAGTTTCTTAGTGAATATCTTTCTAAAGACTTCTAAAAATATCTTCAAGTCTTTTGCCTGAAGAGAGAGTAAGTCAGGATTCACATCTTCCTATCCCACTAATTCTAGCAGGTTTCTGTCTAGAAAACTTGGTTGATCTACACTGTGTCTACCAAGATTGGGTTGGGTTCTCGGTCATATTACTTTTGTACAATGCTCATATGGTATATTTTGGACTCCTCTCACCCCCTACCAATATCCCCTGATAATCTACATACCTTTTTAGGACTCTGTAGGAAGGCTGCCATTTGACTTGCAAACTACACTCCATGCTTGGCAAAAGAAGTAGAACCTAAGCTCCCTCTTTCAGATTCTTTAATGTTTCCTGTGTATCGTGCCAAGCTTTCTGTGCTGTTTGTGCAGAAGCTAGATTGTCCTGAGGCTAGGTTCTGCAATAGGGCAGACCAATCAAGTGTTCCTAGTGACCCATCAGAACAACCAAGTGTTCCTAGTGACCCATCCAAGCCAATGCCTTCCATTTTGCCCTTTTAAATCTGTAAAGTGGTGAAGCTTTCCCCCTCCCTGGCACTCCCAGTCCACTCTTCCCAAGAAGGCTTGCAGGGCTCAGCTGTTGCATATAGTCAGCTATGCCATCCCTGAATCCCACAAGCCTTCCCCTCCTGCAGCTCACCACAACGAGGTCTTAAAGCTACTGACCAGCTGGTTGCTCCACAGGCTTCCTGATTCTTGCCTCAATTTGCTTTGCCAGGAGGGCAGTGGCTCCATTGTCTGGGTAATACTTAAGGGCTGCTGCCAGCCTTGGCTTACCTATTGGATCCTAGAGCTTTAGAGCCATGCTTCTGCCATTCTCGTCCCTGTGGAATGAGGTTGCCCTTGAAATTTCAACAGCTCCCACCCTACTGGAATTTTGAAGGGCCTTAAAGACCTGGCTCTTCACCCAGGTCTTTGGAGATGACAATTGATGCCCCTTTCTTCCTTTCTGTTCCCCTCTGCCATTGTTCACCCTTTGTCTTGTGCCGTTTTTATGTTTTCTGTATTGTTCTTTGTTTTTTAAAAATGTTTTAACAATTGTAAACCACCCAGAGTTGCTGAGAGTCAGGTGGCATATAAATTTAATAAATTATTATTGTTGGTCATACAGTCAGCCAGATGTTTAGACTGGATTTGGCATTTTTATCTACCTACAGAGACCTTCCCAAGGACCTGGGATAGGCAGACGTTGTTGTTTGATGGTGTTAAAGGTATCATTGCAGGATATAAGCTGTTCCAAGTAAAGCTGCCTTTTGCAATTCACTGAGGGTGATTTTGTCAATGCCAGTGGTGTTCAAGTGGTGCTCTAGATGTTTTGGGGTTGCACCCAAGACACCTATTACTCTTGGTACTATCTTTGCTCATCATCGTTATCATCATCATCATCGTCATCATCATCATCATACAACAATTCTGCCATCACCCCTGCACAAATACTATACTTGAGGCATGTTTTATAGGCTGAGCTCTTCAAAAAAGGAAAAGGTAGGGTTGTTTTAAGACCTGTGTCTAACCACACCAAAAACCTGGATGTCCAGGGCAAGAAGGAATGCCCACTCTTGGGGATGGTGAGTTCTAACTACAGAACTCCAATAATTCTCAGTCATCAAAGGACACAAAACTATGTCAGTGCTATATTACTGAAATAAGTTACTGCTCAGGAAAACAGATTATACGTAAAATTCTTTTTGTAAAAACCCTGCAGTTAGTCTGTGCAGCATTCCCTCCACACCAGGCACACTTTGCACTCTCACCAAGTCTACTTTGAATCACAGATCTCCTAAAATATTGTCAAAGCAGAAAGCTATTATCCATTATAAAATGTTATTGGCACAGACATATTTTGATCAATATGCCCTCCACAGGACTTTTCTCTGTCTGCAAGAGATCAGTATTAGCAAATATCTAGCAAGCCAAACTATGCAATATCTTTTTTCTCTTGGCAGCTAGCAATTTAAAAACAAACCAACAAATGCTGGCTTTGATATCTGAAAAAATTACATTGACCATATAAATTGTGAATTACGCTTCATCTGAGACTTTGTTGCTTTCTTGGTGTAATAGCTCTGGTAAATTCATTCCAGATAATGCTATGAAAAGATACCAAGTTGCAATCCAGAGGTTTATTGTTGTTTTTGTTCTCTGAAGGGGTTATAAATGGCGATTGCCTATTAATCAAAACTGAGTGTACTATCACAAAACTGTCACATACAATTTCAATTACTTATAAAGGAAAGGGACGTCTGTTTCTATAACTTCTGTTTTAGCTCTAAGTAGATGAATCTAAATTCATGTTAATCTTGGAATAGAGGCATCCCTGGGACATTTTTCAAGGTGGCAGGGGAAAAGACCTCTTACACACATGCCTCTTAAAGCACCCAACTTCACCCTTGGGCTTCAAAGCTTCTTTGAGGATTATGGACGGTTACGTCCATTTGATGTCCACCCCTTGAAGCTGATTCCTTGATCCTATAAAGGCTTCTCTCTGCTGAATCAGAGTGGAATGGAATAAAATCTGTCCTCTGTGGCTCACTCCTTTTGCTTTTTAGCACTGCTAGCCCTTTTCCCAGTCAGATGCCAACCAGAACTCCTCAGAGGTACCATCCTGAGTTAGCAGCTTCATCCTCTGAAGGAAGCTGAGGGAGCAGCTATCCTGGAGAAAACAGAAAATCCATTTAACATTCAGATGTGGGATTGAATTTGGAAAGCCTGATGGAACGCATCTTGCTAATGTGTGGCACTAAGAGAAATAGCCCTCAATGAGCCATTCAGCCTGAGATCAGAAACACTTGTTTTAATTTGCATAGAATGGCTTTCACCCAAAGGAAGCATTCAGGAAAAGAATTGTATAGGCAGATATGCAGTGAACAAACTTAACAACAAAAAATATGCTAATGTCTCTAAATTCATATGACTCCTTTACTAAGCTTTCTGCTCTTGGTATGCTTTTCTTCTAGGGAATGAATGGTTTAAAATCTCTTCCTAACTGATGATGATTCTCTCTTTCTCTTTCCAGCAACTATAAAGGGTTGCTGGAAAGATGCCAGTTACCTAGAAACTCTTCACCTCTCAGGCCAAGAATTTAACCCATCTTGAGCAGCCAATTCCATCCTTATTGATTGTTTGATGATGTGCCATCAAGTCATCGACTCTTAGCGAGCACATAGATAGATTTTCTCCATGACGTTCTGTCCCTAACCTGGCCCTTCAGCTCTTCCAACAGTGCCCTCCTCACCACTGTAACTGAGTCCATCCACCTTGCTGCTGATCATCCTCTTCTTTTTCCTTCTACCTTTCCCAGCATTAGAGATTTCTCCAGAGATCCACCCTTATACAGCCCATTAAATATATACTCCCAAATCCATTCTGAGGACTGGAAGCTCACCATAAACAGCTTGCAAATCTGCATGGCTCCCAATCTCTGAATGGTGGGGGGTGAATTAAGAGAAGCACAGGATTGCAACATGATTCCACCAACTGCTCCAGTCTGCAGCAACCCTTTGAAATTACTCCCCCTCTCCTTTTTTTTTTTTTAATTTATTTATACAGAAATGGATCTAGTATTTTTGAAAGCCTAGGTGCAGATGGTTTAATTAAAAAGAAAAATGGCAGTGAAGCAAAAGCCCCAAACAGTCTGCTTTCTAATCTTTCTTACAAAAGAAACATCTAAAAAATGAAACAGACAAGTTCCAATCTGATGCTAATGACTACTTTCCTTTGCTTTTTAATGCCACTATTGTTATGCCAATATCATTGTAGGGAAAAGTCAGTCCCTGTTAAAAGAAGGATGGAAATGACTAATTACACATCCTTATCAGCAGGATAAATGCTTTGCTGCAGTTGCTACATATATAATTACATATCTTTTTATTTGTGGTTGCTTTTCCCATCATTCCTTAAGAAGCTTTTCAAAGATGTTTGGGCTGGTGAAGAATTTGGCTTGCTTTCAATGATGATATTTGGATGAGGGAAAGGATGCCTAAACTTATTGCACTCTATAAGGTTAGAATGCTTCCAGGGTTGTATAAAAGTGCATGTGTCTGGAAAAATTGAACAAGGGGAATATACAACACGTAACCTTGCAGCGTGAGTGCTCCAACATCAGATCTTGGCCAGCAAACAGTGCCACCTCCCAGGATCCTCTGTTTCACCATCTCCCAGTGTTGTTCCTCTAAAATCAGTCAGGCCTTTGCACACCTGACTGTGCTAATCTCTTTGTATGTCGATGCTCCTTCTTTGGCCTATATTCTGATTTGTACTAAAACTGAATTCACTTAGCATGCACACATCCATGCACCCAAACTCATGTAACACAGATACACACACACGCATAATATAGATGAGAGCCAGCATGGCGTACTGATCGAGTGCTGGACTAGAGTGGGTATGGAAATTGACTAGGTCACTTTGGGCCAATCATTCTCTCTCAGGCTAGACTGGAAAGTCAAAAAAATGTATCTACCAGCCCGCACTGGACCAGGGTGGTAAATTTGTGAGATGGGCAGCTATATAAATGTGAGGAATAAATAAATAGGAATAAATAAGAATAAATAAATAAATACATTTAAGTTCATAAGTAAAGAGGCCTTCATCCTGCTAAGATCCCGATTAATTTGGGTTGATTATAGATGCCAACACACACACGACAAACATTTGCTTGGCTGTAAGCTATAGCGAAAAGATATCAGAAAATTAACACTGCACAATATATTTTTAAACTGTAGTAGATTTATAGCCTGCTTTTCCTTCAGGAAATCAAAGCAGCATACAGTAGGTCATGATGAAAAATAGTGACTGGCTCACAATTACCAAGTGAGCTTTCAGGACTGAGTATGCATCTGGATACTTAGTCCAATGCCCTGGCCACTATGGTACATTTAATTCTTGTTCTTGACACAGTATTTTACCACTCTTTACTTCTAACTACTTACTTTGGAGGCAGTGTTCAACGATACAGTTCCATGTGCAGACTTCAAATGGGCTAGGCTCAATTTGTCTGAATTCATCATCCTGCTATTCATGCCTAGATGTTCTCTATCCACATCTTCTTAAAGTAGCACACAATCATCCTGCATGCCAAAAGCTCCCACTCTGGAATTTCTAAATCCAGTTGATACGTTACCTAATTGCTTACTTTCATGATTCTCAGAGCACAGAAAGCAGGCCATCACTATACCATAGATGAAATATCTCTTTCCCAACTTTCCCTTGAAATTTAAGACCAGAATACATTAGGGTATCCTTAACGTGTTTCCCTTGTAGTCATAAAAACATTTATTTGATACTTGATCAGAAAAACAGCATAAATCTGTCTTTCAATTTCATGTGCAGGTGATTTAAGTCATATATTGTAATTAATTCCAGAAGTAGATGATGATGGGAGTTGCACAATTAAGGAGAAACATCTCTCAACAGTGCTATAAATAATAAGGCTATGCAATTACATAGAGGTGCTTTACTTCAATGATGGTACATGCAAGGCACCCCTTTGAAGCTACTTCACAAAGCAACATCCCTCCCTTCTCAAACTGAAGGTATTATATTTGCTTTGCCTTTCTCTGGGGTGTCATCCAGTTCCAGTTGCTGGCAGAGTCTTCTGTATGTCTTTTGATTCATGCGAGAGGCCTTGGAATGATGCCAAGCACATTGATGAGACAAATCATGTTACTTCCACATCTTAATGAGGTGACCTATAGTACCTCCATGCCTCAACAATGCCGATCTTACATTTTTCAGTGCAAACATTCCCTTTGTAGTTGTTCATAAAGGCCAATACAGCTGCTTTGCACAAGCCTAATAAATAAGGCTTATTCAGAGGATGCTTGTGGTTAAGGGCAGTGCCCCGCCTTGCTTGCTCCTTTCAGACAACAGCTAAGACCACATTACTTACTGTTTATCTCTGAAAAACGTTTACTTTCTTTATCTTTGAGTGAGCTCCTACTTCCTGTTTTCTTGTCCTTTGAGACTGTTCCAGGCCAGGGAATGCATGCTGGCTGGGGAATTCTGGGGGTTGAAGTCCACACATGTTAAAGTTGCCAAGTTTAAAAAACACTGATTTACATCTTATCACCACATGTGTCATGTTGTCATCATCTCGATTTTCTGCAGACTCCTGTAGTCCATATTAAGCTAAATAGGGATTGGAGATTTACTGATATTCTCTCTCTCTCTCTCTCTTTCTCTCTCTGTGTGTGTATACATGAATTCCTCACCTCTCTTCCTATTCCATGCTGTTTTTGATGTTTCCTTTGTCCAAATGATGACCCTTTGCCCCAAGCCAATGAACTGAACAGGACCAAATTTCGAACTGAGAGGGGATATCCTGAAAGGAATTATAAGCAAACTTACTGAAAAGCTTTGGTGCTAGTGGCTAGCCCAGTGGGCTATATGACATATTAATATACCTGAATATGCATGTACATGTACCTTAGAACATACCCTAGAACATATCATATATGATGGGCACCTGCTGCCTCCAGGCAGAGAGTGAGATCTGCACATATCCAGTCAAAAAGTTCTTTGCTTTGATGGCTGTTGAGGTGGGGACCCCATTAAAGGGAAAAGTGTGAAATTGTGGGGAGGCTGAGAAAAGAATGGAAGAGAAGACAGGCGTAATTCATGAAGAGATACCAGTCAAGTCAGTTGACAGCTCATCTCATAATTGACAATTTAGCCCAGATACAGAGAATCTGAGAAGAAGTGTTTCAAATCTCTCAGAGACTCTACCTTAATGTATCCAGTATAAATGAGGCTGGGAAATTACAGTTTCAAGTGTGGAGTTCTTGGTACTCTTTGAGTTTGGTTGTTTCCTTGCAGACATTTCATTACCCAACTAGATAATATCATCAGGGCAAGTAAGTATGAGGTTTGCTGCCTGTTTAAATGCAGTAGCTTGCCCTGCTAGTTTTGGTGGGGGTGTGATTTCCACCTTGGTGGTTATTTGATTATTGTTTCTGCCAGATTGTTTGTCTGGTGTTAATCCTTACTTATCTGAGTGTTGGCTGCTGGAGGGAATATATTCTAGTCTTTTTGTTTCCTTCCTAGGTTTTTTATTGTCTCTTTTGAATGGTATGTAAATATGGTTTATTTTTATGTGTCCATTGATGGTTGATTGGTCTAAATGCCAAATTTAAAAAGAAAGTAAGGATTATTATGAGACTATACTTGCTAAGCAGCTCACCAATAACAATATGTCTGCTACTGTGATTGTCTGTGACTGTCAATAAGTTGTTTATAATTACTATTATTGTCTGTAATTTCTACATTTCATTTCTCTCTGACCTCACTATTTATTTTTCCTTTCTTATCCCTGTTCTTAGACACTATCTAATGATCAGAACAGTGGTCCATGAAAACGTGTAGTATAATAAATTTGCTAATTCATAAGGGGCCACAAGACTGACAGTTAAGGTAGAAGAGGTTGTTTTTCCTCTTATCTTGAGATGAATCATTTTTGGTTTCTTGGCACTAGATATAATGAGGTATAAAAGCATTAACCTAAATGTTCATTCTGCGGGCTTTTCCACCTTGACATCCATTCTTCCAGTCCTTGGAGAAAGGTAAGCCAGCTTAAATTGCGCTAACCTGATAACCAGGTTCTACTCTGCCTCAGAGATAAGATTGGCAATTACTGTTGCCCTTACAGCTTTAGCATAACCCAGTTTAAGGGAGCAACTGGTAGATTTTTGTGGCTGTGTTTTCTTTCCTATCTAGTATCACCTGCCAGTGAAAAACACATGCACACACACACATCAATTGCTGTCTTTTACATGTGGTGGGACCTGGCTTGGCTGACTACGTGTGAGTGCCTGGGCTGGGGGCTTTAGACATTTTTTCATATTGCTGGCCTGTCACTCTTTGGAAGAGCACTAAACCCACGCCCAGAAAGAATCAGGCTGACAGATCGAAGTAGAGGACAGATGCAAAATGAGACAAGATGGCAATCTCCCTTTTGCTTTATCCCATCCTTCTGCACTAGTAACTGTTACTCAGGCATAAAAGGGGACACAGGCAGAATTCTTGTCAGCTTCATTCCAGTTCCCAAATATCCCAATTCAATAAGTGCTGCAAGGGAATGGCAGTGCTGATGAGTGACTGTGGCCAGCAGCTCCAGAACTAGCCCAAGGAGCACTCAGAATGGCATTGGAGAAGGCAAAATAGCACTGCCCCCCACCCAAATAATAGAAACCATACAAATAATGGCCAAACATGGAACATCTGCACCAGCAGCAGCCTTTTTGTTCACAGATGGGTCTAAAGTTTCCCAAAGACCACTAAACGCATGTTTAAAAGCAGACTAGTCCTTTTCCAGAAGAGCAGTAAAACCTCATGTAAATATGATGTAATGCCTGACTGGCGTTGAAAAGCGCCAGTCAGACACTAAGTAGGCAGATGCCCATATGGAAGACAGGTGTCCTGTATCTCCTGCAGTACAAGCCAAAATGACCATGGAGAACAGTGTCCAGGAGAGTGCCCTATGTGGGGGGAAACCATGACTGAAGCAGCCTCAAGTGGTCAATATGAGCTGGGCAGATCCCACCCTTGTTCACTAATCACCAACATCATCGAAGAAGGTTCCTATATTATTCATACAGCAAGGCTTGTACTGTGGAGAAGCAGGAACCATTACTTTGAAACTAGAACAGCTAAAGTCAAATTCCTTTAAAAATGGTTAGCAAGACGTGAGCATAAGCCCTCTATTATGGCTGAAAGGCTGAAGCTATGAGCCACAACATCTATGAATGCAAAGATATTGGAATTTAGGACAAGCATTCCTAAAGGCTTATCTATGAATGAATGAATGAATGAATGAATGAATGAATGAATGAATGACCAGAAATTACTTCTGTTCACTGCTGTTTGGAAATACATTTTGTTGTTGTTTAGTTGTTAAGTCGTGTCCGACTCTTCGTGACCCCATGAACCATATTGCGCCAGGCCTTCCTGTCTTTCACTGCCTCCCTGAGTTTGCTCAATTTCATGCTCATTGCTTCAGTGATGCTATCTAGCCATCTCATCCTCTGCCGTCCTCTTCTCCTTTTGCCTTCCATCTTTCCCAGCATCAGGGTCTTTTCCAAAGAGTCCTCTCTTCGCATTAGGTGACCAAAGTATCTGAGCTTGAGCTTCATTATCAATCCTTCCAATGAGCAATCAGAGTTGATTTCCTTTAAGATTGACTGGTTTGACCTCCTAGCAGTCCAGGGGACTCTTAAGAGTCTTCTCCAGCACCACAGTTCAAAGGCATCAATTCTTCGGCGTTCAGCCTTCTTTATGGTCCAGCTCTCACAGCCATACATTACTACTGGAAAAACCATAGCTTTGACTATGCGGATCTTTGTCGGCAAGGTGACGTCTCTGCTTTTTAATATGCTATCTAGGTTTGCCATAGCTTTCCTCCCAAGGAGCAAGCGTCTTTTAATTTCATGGCTGCAGTCTCCGTCTGCGGTGATCTTGGAGCCCAAATAAATGAAGTCTGTTACTGCTTCCATTTCTACCCCTTCTATTTGCCAGGGATTGATGGGTCCAGATGCCATGATCTTAGTTTTTTTAATGTTGAGTTTCAAGCCAGCTTTCGCACTCTCCTCTTTCACCCTCATCAAGAGGCTCTTTAGTTCTTCTTCACTTTCTGCCATTAGGGTGGTATCGTCTGCATATCTGAGGTTATTGATGTTTCTCCCTGCAATCTTAATTCCGGCTTGTGATTCTTCCAGCCTGGCATTTCTCATGATGTACTCTGCATATAGGTTAAATAAGCAGGGGGACAGTATACAGCCTTGTCGTACTCCTTTCCCTATTTTGAACCAATCGGTTGTTCCATGACCGGTTCTAACTGTTGCTTCTTGGCCCGCATACAGATTTCTCAGGAGACAGGTAAGGTGGTCTGGTATCCCCATCTCTTTAAGAATTTGCCACAGTTTGTTGTGATCCACACAATCAAAGGCTTTTGCATAGTCAATGAAGCAGAAGTAGATGCTTTTCTGGAACTCTCGTGCTTTCTCCATGATCCAGCGAATGTTGGCAATTTGATCTCTAGTTCCTCTGCCTCTTCGAAACCCAGCTTGTACATCCGGTAGTTCTCGGTTCACGTACTGCTGAAGCCTAGCTTGTAGGATTTTGAGCATAACCTTGCTAGCATGTGAAATGAGTGCAATTGTGCGATAGTTTGAGCATTCTTTGGCATTGCCCTTCTTTGGAATTGGAACGTAAACTGACCTTTTCCAATCCCGTGGCCACTGTTGCGTTTTCCAAACTTGCTGGCATATTGAGTGCAGCACTTTAACAGCATCGTCTTTTAGTATTTTAAATAACTCAGCTGGAATACTGTCATCTCCACTAGCTTTGTTGTTAGCAATGCTTCCTAAGGCCCACTTGACTTCACTCTCTAGGATGTCTGGCTCAGGGTCAGTGACCACACCAGCATGGACATCAGGGACATTAAGATCTTTCTTGTATAGTTCTTCTGTGTATTCTTGCCACCTCTTCTTAATCTCTTCTGCTTCTGTTAGGTCCCTGCCTTTTTTGTCCTTTATCATGCCCATCTTTGCACTAAACGTTCCTTTGATATCTCCAATTTTCTTGAAGAGATCTCTAGTCTTCCCCATTCTATTGTTTTCTTCAATTTCTTTGCATTGTTCATTTAAGAAGGCCTTCTTATCTCTCCTTGCTATTCTCTGGAAATCTGCATTCAGTTGCTTATATCTTTCCCTTTCACCCTTGCTTTTCGCATTCCTTCTTTCCACAGCTATTTGTAAAGCCTCATCAGACAGCCATTTTGCTTTCTTGCATTTCTTTTTCTTTGGGATGGTTTTAGATGCTGCCTCTTGTACAATGTTACAGACCTCCGTCCATAGTTCTTCAGGCACTCTGTCTACCAAATCTAATCCTCTAAATCTATTCATCACCTTCACTGTGTACTCACATGGAATATGATCTAAGTCATACCTGAGTGGTCTAGTGGTTTTCCCTACATTCTTCAATTTAAGCCTAAATTTTGCAGTAAGAAGCTCATGATCTGAGCCACAGTCAGCTCCTGGTCTTGTTTTTGCCGTCTGTATAGAGCTTCTCCACCTTTGGCTGCAAAGTATGTAATCAATCTGGTTTCGGTATTGACCATCTGGTGATGTCCATGTGTAGAGTCGTCTCTTGTGTTGTTGGAAAAGAGTGTTTGCTATGACTAGCTTGTTCTCTTGACAGAACTCTATTAGCCTTTGCCCTGCTTCATTTTGTACTCCAAGGCCAAACTTGCCTGTTATTCCGATTACTCCTTGACTTCCTACTTTAGCATTCCAATCCCCTATGATGAAAAGGACATCTTTTTTTGGTGCTAGTTCTAGAAGGTCTTGTAGGTCTTCATAGAACCGGTCAACTTCAGCTTCTTCGGCATCAGTGGTTGGGGCATAGACTTGGATTACTGTGATGTTGAATGGTTTTCCTTGGATACGCACTGAGATCATTCTGTCGTTTTTGAGGTTGTACCCCATTACTGCCTTTCCCACTCTCTTATTGACTATGAGTGCAACTCCATTTCTTCTAAGGGTTTCTTGCCCACAGTAGTAGATATAGTGGTCACCTGAATTAAATTCACCCATTCCCGTCCATTTCAATTCGCTGATTCCCAAGATGTCAACGTTCAATCTTGTCATCTCATGTTTGACCACATCCAGCTTGCCTTGGTTCATGGATCTTACATTCCACGTACCTATACAATATTGTTCTTTACAGCATCGGACCTTCTTTTCGCTTCCAGATACATCCACAGCTGAACGTCCTTTCGGCTTTGGCCCAGCCGCTTCACTCTTTCTGGAGCTACTTGGAATTGCCCTCCGCTCTTCCCCAGTAGCATATTGGACACCTTCCGACCTGAGGGGCTCATCTTCCGGCGTCATATCTTTTAGCCTTTTAACATTGTCCATGGGGTTTTCTTGGCAAGGATACTGGAGTGGGTTGCCATTTCCTTCTCCAGTGGACCACATTTTGTCAGAACTCTCTGTCATGACCTGTCCGTCTTGGGTGGCCCTGCACGGTATAGCTCATGGCTTCACTGAGTTACACAAGCCCCTTCGCCACGACAAGGCAGTGATCCATGAAGGGGTTGGAAATACATACATACATACATATTGTAAAAGGTGCCCACTGAAAACTTGGGCAGGCTGTACAGACTATAAACTGTTATGTGGCAGAAGGGATAATTCAATGACCTATTTTCAAGAAAATTGGATTTATTCAGTTTTGGAATTGATATAACCCTTTAATTTATCACCAACTGATATTTGAGCAATACTAGGCTATATATGTATCTGTTGCAATTATGTATGTATTTTCTTGTTAAACTTTATGATTGAAAATAAAAAAAAAAATAAAAGAAATTTCAAGTATGTGGAATTTCATCAGGACAGGAATTGATTTCATGGTTGTTCACCGAGTGTTACCAATATTTTTAGATTGTCGGTTATAGTGCTATTTTTAATCTTTGATGTCAAGCAGAGTAGTTTGAATATAAATGTTCCTCAGACTATTCAGAACCCCAGAAGTTAATTTCAGATAATGTGATTTTCATATATAAAAAACAGTTATCTATTCTCATACATGAAAATATTGAAAGTGAGTATGTAATTCTCAATTGTACGACTATATGTGTTGTCCATCTCTGCAACCCAACAGGAATAAATAAGGTTGGACTGATATCAATGTCCTGGTGGTGATTTTGCTGTTCAGGGTTTTCACCAGAGGCTTGTAAAGTGGTCAAAGCCCATAAATTCAGAGGAAGAGATGAAAGCTATGAGGCCAGAGTGAATTCTTCCTTTTCTTTCCATGCATATTTTTCAAGAAATGAGTAATGGTTCATCATTTAGGGTCAGGGATAGATTAGTTTTGCACAACAGGGACTAGTTCACATGGAGCAGATACCTGTGGACATAAAGGGCTGTGGAAGAGAGTGCTGCCTGAAGTCCTGAAAGAAGGAGTGGTGCAACTTCTCCCTGGATCCAGCCATATTGGACAACTATTTCCTGGTTTCAAACTGTCAAAAGGCTGGTTGAGAAATGTCAGCCCTTTGAGGTAGTCCAGACAAAAAGCACAAACCATGAATACTAACACTACCTTTAATGTAAGGCTACAGAACAGAATCTTGCAAGTCTGAAAGCACATCTCCTCTTCCTTACTTTTACTTTCCAGAAAACTAGGGAGGGTCCCTTCTGAGGCACTTCCCATGCCCTCTTTCCTTCTGTGGGCTGAGATATCTTTTGCATGACCATTGTCTAGGCTGTGGCTCTTCCTCCTGCCTCCCAAGGTCATTCTCACAGCCCATTACAAGAATCACCTGAAGAGGAGGGAAAGTAAAGGGAGGAGAGGGGAGGAGAAGGGGGCAGGACTGTAAAACTGGATGGTGCATGAGAGACCCAGCTAAAGGTAAGTTAAGTGATTGGAAGATGAGATAGCTGGATCATTTGTGTTATGCAAAGAAAGGCACAATTGTGGTTTTACTGTAAGGAAATCATAAGCAATCTGCTGGGGCTGGTAGACATCTTATCTTTACCCTTACAAAGTGGCTGCCATGGTGGTGATAGAAAGTGTCTGTTCATAAATTGCTGCCCAGAGTCCACTGGAGTTGGGCAGCCAATAAATTTAAAATAACAACAACAACAACATCAAACTACAACATCTGCCTATCCCAGGTCCTTGGGAAGTACTTGATAGGTGGATAAAAATGCCAAATCCAGTCTAAACATCTGGCTGACTGTGTGACCAACCATCATCATCATCGTCATCATCATGAAAGAATTTTTAATAACAGCAGAAATGGTGGAGAAAAGGGCAAGGAAGATCAAGAATTGGTCAGCACCAGGTAAAGATGAACTGCATGGTTTTTGGTTGAAACATCTGACTGCTCTGTACCCACTAATTGCCAAGCAGTTTAACAACATACTGCAAGGAAGTGAAATTGAAGATTGGTTAACATCTGGCAAAAACTACCTGATAATCCAGCAAAAGGGGCAGCACCAGGCAACTACAGGCCAATTACCTGCTTGCCAACAACCTTCAAATTGCTGACTGGTGTGGTAGCTGATGCAGTCCAACACCATCTAGTTGAAAACAAGCTCTTTCCATCTGAGCAGAAAGGAAACTGCCCAAACAGCAGAGGGCAAAAGATCAGCTCCTAATTGACAAGATGATTTTAGAAAACTGTAAGAGAAGTAAGACCAACCTGAATGTAACTTGGATTGATTATAAGAAGGCATTCAACTCCCTGCCACATAACTGGATAATCAAGTACCTAGAAATAACAAGAGTTAGTAGAAATATCAGAAGCTTTGTGCAAAGATCAATGGCACAATGGAAGACACAGTTGCTGGTCAATGGTGATAGACTGGGAGAGGTTAATATCAAGAGAGGAATCTTTCAAGGAGACTCACTATCACCACTACTGTTTGCCATTGCATTAATTCCTCTGTCAACAATACTGAACAAGTCAGGCCATGGCTATCAAACATCAAAAACATCTTCCAGGTTATCCCACGTCCTTTACATGGATGATCTGAAGCTGTATGGAAGGACACTATCTGAAAAGAATCACTGCTCAACACTGTCCAAATATACAGCCAAGATATTGCAATGGAGTTTGGACTGGACAAATGTGCCACCCTTAGCATAAACAGGGGAAAAATAGTGAAAACTGAAGGAACCAAGATGCCCAATGGAAATAACATCAAGAGTCTGGATGAAGAAGATCACTACAAATACCTGGGCATCCTTCAGACTGACAACATCGAGCACACTGAAGTCAACAAGAAGGTTAGTAGTGAATACATCAGAACAGTGAAGAAGATCTTAAAGTCCAAACTCAATGGTGGAAATACCATCAAGGCAATTAACACCTAGGCAATTCCAGTCATTAGATATACAGCTGGAATAGTGGACTAGATTCAAGCAGAACTAAAAACTCTGGATAGGAAGACCAGAAAAACAACGACAATGAATCATGACCTTCATTCATGCAGCGGCATTGACAGACTCTACTTAACCAAAGAGCATAGGCGGGCGTGGAATATTACAAGTACACCAGACAGTTGAAGAAAAAAGGGCATTGGAAGAATATCTGAAGGACAGTGAAGAAGATGGACTGAAGCTTACTGAAACCATGAAGGCTTACTGAATACCAAAGAAACCAAACTGGCCTATAAGAAAGACCAAATGAAGAATAGAAAAGAGACATGGCAAGGCAAAGAATTAAATGGCCAGTGCACAAAAAAAATGAGCAGGCAAAGCAGATAACAACAAGACCTGGCAATGGCTAAGGGCAGGACAGTTGAAGAAAGAGACAGAGGGGCTAATCCTGGCTGCACAAGCCCAAGCCTTAAGAACAAATGCATACAAAACCAGAATTGAGAAGACAGCAACAGACAGCAAATGCTGCTTCTGCAAAGAAGCTGAAAAACAGTGGACCACCTAGTTAGCTACTGCAAGAAGATCTCATAGACTGACTACAAACAACAATATGACAAAATAGCAACAATGGTACATTGGAATATCTGCAAGAATTACCATTTGTCAGCAAGCAAGAACTGGTGAGACCACAAAACAGACAAAGTAATAGAAAATGAAAAAGCTAAAGTGCCCTGGGACTTTAGAATTCAAACAGACAAGCACCTGCTACACAACACCCCAGACTTAAAAACTGTTGATAAGGAAGACAAAAAAGTCTGGATAGTGGACATTGCAATACCTGGATACAGCAGAATGGAAGAGAAAGAACTGGAAAAAATCATAAAATATAAAGACCTGCAAAGAGAAGTAGAACCACTATGGCAAGCAAAAGCAAAGATAGTACTAATAGTTATAGATGCCTTAGGTGCAATCCCAAAACATCTGGAGCACCACTTGAACACCACTGGCATTGACAAAATCACCCTCAGTGAATTGCAAAAGGCAACTTTACTTGGAACAGCTGATATCCTGACAACACCATCAAACAACAACATCTGCCTATCCTAGGTCCTTGGGAAGGACTCGATAGGTGGATAAAAATGCCAAATCCAGTCTAAACATCTGGCTGACTGTGCGACCAACAATAATAAATGTGTGCCTTAGATTGTGCCTTAAAGAATGAGGTTACTCCATACTACATTTACCACCCCAATTTTTTTTCAGGGCAGATAGAAAGCCCTCTGACCAATATTCCTCAAATCAAAGACTGTCTTCTGCAAAGAAGGTCTTATGAACCACCTAATTAGAGTGGTTCTTGTGCAAAAAAGAAACAGTTACTGATGATATTTCATCCAACCTATCATTTACTAGGATACTGGGGACAAGAGTTCTGTCCTTTATAGAGGCAGGAGAGAGGCACAAATTTCTCATGATAAAAATAGCTGTGCTTTATCTTAGGGTTGCCATCAACATCAGACTACAAGAAAAATGAAAAATAGGTCATCACAGCTACAGTATATAGCAACTGAAGGAGGAGATGGACAATTAAATCCACAAGCCTGGCTGTGTCTGCCAAAGGAAACTCCAAATTCAAAGTATGGTAACTCATACAATACTAAATCTCTCTCTTTTTAAAAATTATTTATATATTTCTTGACACAGTAGAAAATCCACTTTAGAATCTAACAACAAGGAAAGCTACCAGGATAATAACAACCATGACTTTGTCTGCCCTTAATTTATGGGTGGTTTGTGTTAGCCTCCAATGTCCTTTGCAACTAAAAAGGATTTTTGGTTTGAATAAATCCAAGTTTAAGCATTGGAATCATAGAATGTAAGGTAACACTGTTGAGCTACAAGAATTTTTTTTTATGTACTGTATATTCACTAGGAAATATTTGCAAGATAAAAGTTGATGTACCACTTGTTTCTCCTTCCTGCCGTTGCTGTCCTGAGGCCTGCTTTATTGTACTCCTTTAATGCCTGATATTAACCACACAAGGATCACATAAGAAATAGAATAGTGTGATGTATGGCTATCAACACTGACATTATAAACAAATTCATACATAATGAAATTGTGAAGTACCCACAGCCCATATTGGACCTGAAGACTTAGATATCCTACTTTCCATTTTTAAAAGCTCATAAGCTCCATTTTAAAGTCCTAGCAAGCCTGAATATTAGAGATCCAACTATGTCACGATTTCATTTCCTCTTGTAATCTTGCCTGGAGTATTCAGATTACCTATCTGTAATCCTGTCTGAATCCCCCATGTTGTTTTCTCATATAAATGCTAATTAGCATTACAATCAGGCAGAGTTTCACCCTTAGGTATTGGTCCTTATGCCTTGTTCATCATGTTCATATTAGTTTTTCATAAGCTTTTGCATCTTCTTGTCTTATATAACATATAACTAAGGATGGACATCCTTACAAAGTCATGAAGCTCTTCTCTACTAAAAATTAAAGCTGTAGTGTCTAGGAGATGATTGCTTCAGATTCAAAGGCAATTCACAGTTCACTCAGTTAAGCTATTTTATTTATTCCTTCTTTTTCTCTCTGGAAGACCATGTGCTCAGGAGATTATAATTAAAGGAGAACAACACTGAAATTTGACTTATTAATATAGAATGGAGAGAAATACTTTAACGTTGGATGAATTCAAGGATATTTGGGAACAATGGACTCAGAAGTTAATCTTAAGATTGTCTGTTATCACAGATAAACTGGATTTAAAAGAGGTTATAGAAGAGGAACAAGTTTTACTGGAAAAGACTGAGTCTCACTCAGATGTGGATTTAAAAATGACAAGTTATAAGAATGATATGGGAAAAGATGTTACACTGGATATAGAAATGAAACCAGCTGTTGTATTAATAATTAAAAGGGATATACAAATAGCAAACCAGTGCAAAGAGCAAAAAGTGACTTGTATAATTTTCTTACTTTGGATTTACAAAAGAGACATGTTAAAGTTTTGAAGGATTTTCTGAGAAGACACAAAGAAAAAATGAAAAGAAATGAAGTTCTGGGATATTATTAAGGGGATTAAAGTTCAAGAATGTTAAAATCAAAGGGAAGGAATATAAAATTGGTTTATTTGGTCAAGGTTAAAATATATATGTTGCTGTTTCTGGTAAGCCTTAATGGATTTTTGCTGACTAGGACCAAATGATGAGGCTTTAAAGATTTGGAAAAAGAGACTTTCTGTTGTATTTTTAGAGAAAGTAATAGGTTATTATGTTAAAGGAAAGGAAAGGAATATACATTTGGTTTATTTGATAGAGGTTAAAATATATGTGTTGTTTTCTGGTAACCCTTAATGTATGTTTGCTAACTAGGACTGAATGACAGGCTTTAAGAATTTGCTTATAGATAAGAGATGAGATATGGGAAGAAGAGGTCTTTTGTTGTATTCTTAGAGAAGGTGATAAGTTACTGAAATTGTTTGTACTTGTTGTGATGAAGGGGGAAGTCATTTCTTTATATGTTATTCAAATAAAATACTTTCATAATACAATTTTGGAATGCACTATAATTTAGCTATATATGTAGCAATTTTCCCCTACATATACACCATTTACAAAGTACAAATTTTCTATTAGTTAGCATTCTATCATCCTGATTTTTTTCTTTTTCAAGGAATGAAGTAATAACTATGCACATATGTATATACACAAAACTACTATGAAAGAATTGGCATGCAGCCTGGAAAATTTCTTCTGGTGTTGCATTTACCAATTTATTTTCAACTGAAAAACAGAAAAGACTTACCTTTTCTAATAATTGTCTGCTGAGAATCTAACAACCCTCCATTATTAAAAAAAAAAATAAGCCATACTTCTATCAAGTTACCAATAAAGCTACAATTTTACCAGGCAGATAGACAAAAAAGCAATAAAATCTATATTCCATTTCACTTCCCATCTACAGATTATATTGTTTCTTAACATATGTAATAAATCCTAATGCATTTAGGTTTGCGCACATTTTCTCTTTGCAATTTCACAGGATTTTCATTCATAGCTAATGGCATGAAACTTCTTTTCAAAAAAATATATCTCACTGACATAACTATGTAATGTTTCACTGTTAGCTTATAAAATAAATTAGCATGGTTACCCAACACATTACAGATTATCTCCAAATGTTTTAAGGATTAAATGATTATCATCACTTATACTTGAACATTACTGTGTGGTACAAGCATTAAAGCCTGCATTCATGCTAAAATATATCAGAGACAATGGAAAAAGTAACAATTCAATGGAAAAGGAACCACCGCTTAGAGGTTAGATTATCCTTTATGACTGCTTAGCCATCCTAGCATTCTTCCTAAACCAACAAACAAATCAATCAGCCAGTCACAGCTTTGGTGTTAAAACCAAGTACCGTATTTTTCCGACTATAAGACGATACTTTTTTCTAAAATCCTTACCCTAAAAATTGAAGGGCGTCTTATTCAAGGAAGTCAGCCGAGGAGAGAACCGTGCGGTTGCAAAACTGCCCATACTTTGTTTCTGCAGAGAGGCTTTGTCAGGATTAGCCCAGGACACTCCAGGAGACAGTACAGATTCAATTCAGCATGGTTTATTGGCTTCATTCCCGTTACAGAATCTTCTCAGAGTGAAAGCAATTCCCAGAGTCACCCCACAAACATCCTGCATTCCTCAGGGAGGTGCCAGTCTCATCCTCTTATCTCTACCTCTCTGTTCTGGGGATAAGAGTACGTGCTTAATTCTTTCCGCTCTAGCTCTCACAGGCTTCCTCCTATTGCTAGCCTCCAATCACGAGTGAAATAGCTTGTCTCCCAAACAGACTTCCTCCAATCACGAGCCTGATGTAACTGATGTCAGCTGATGCTGAACAAACCAGTTAGAGGAAGTCTGCAGAGACGAGCTATCGGCAGTTTCACTCGTGCTTGAATGTAATCAGTTATGCAAAAGAGCATGGAAATAGAGCTGCAGAGAGACGGTTTGGACCTCCTCCCACCGAGTGTATCAGGTCAATGTTAACTAATTACTAAATAAAAATGTGTTCTGCACTATCTTTAAAATATTGATTTCTTAATTTGGGGTTGGAAAAATGGGGGTTGTCTTGTACATAGGGGCATCTTATTGTCGGAAAAATATGGTACATCCAATGAAGCTGAACAATGGGAAATTTGAGACAGAAAAAGAAATGAATCATTAAATAAATGTGGTTCCATACTATGCAATGATAGTCACCATGATTACTTTAAGTGACAAACTGATGGAGAATAAAGTTATCCATCATAGTTACTGCTGAGGATCATTCATCAGAGAGAGTTACTGTATTGTCCTTATTTTAATTCATTTCCCAGTGCATATGCTGTCCACTTGTGAATAGCTTTTTCTATATGTTACTTTTATGTTATGTACTTTTCATGGGCATTTGGTAGAGACTAGGTCTATAATCTAATTGAGAAGAACACTTTCTCTGTTCTTATATTATATTTTAGAAAGATTTCCCTTTTTTTAACTCTCAAATTAGCTGCTCGCTATCTCCTGCATTAACCAGCTAAACCTGAAATGCTATTTTTTTTCTGTAAAAAGGCTGTACTTTCCATTTGCAGCTGGGTCTGTTCTCCCAAATGGCTCTTCTTTGTTGTTGTAAAGTTGGGTTGCTCATATCAATGGCTGCGATACAGAAAAATACTAACAGTTTATCTGCACTTAAAAATGTATAAGCAATAGAGTCTCATTGTGAAGATTAATGGGTTTCTGAACTAAAACTGCTTAAGATACACTACTCTTGTGCTGAAATGAAATAGTGGATGCTCAAAGGCTTGAGATGGTCATTTTTTAAAGAGAATACAATGGATGAGAAGGACTTATATCTTAATTGTTACAGCAATGCCGAGGCCTGCATGGTAGAAGACAGGAGATCCCAAATTGCCTTTCTGAGAAGCCCTCGGAGTCTTCACACCCTGGTCCCCTTGGCAGTCTTGCTCTTCGAAAACTGTTGGAGCATTAATCCTTCCCCAGGAGAATTTGGGGCAGGAGGGGGGCAGCAATGCCATATTTTGTTGGTGGTTTGTTTTTTTATCTCCTTTACTTGCTTCATCACACCTCCCAGCTGCTGGTTACAAGAATAAGCCTTTGCTCTATATTATATAAATATCATTGCATTGAAATAGCACATTGAATCAAAACTGAGAAGATGGAGCAAGAGATGGTCTATATGGCTAGATATAATAATAGGTTAAAGGACTGAGCTAGTTAAAGCTAACACTTTAAGGATATATTTTTAGTTTCTTCAACTGTCACTCATTTAATCGCTATTCTGTATATTCTTTTCTGATTTTATTAGCACTGTTATATTTTTGGTTGTACTTCATCATATCTTCTGGTTGTTATATTTCACCATTTTTTTTTTAAAGAAAAGATTAAGAAGGGAGAATGGCATAGACTTTGAAGTTGCCTATCAGTCATTAGTACTTGGATAGCAGACACAGTGTATAGAGATCACCTGCTGACAGTCCTCATATGGAAAAATGTATTTCAGTATAAATTGTATTAAATACGTAAATTTACTAAAAAAAAAAAAAAAAAAAAGCCTTTGCTCAACCTAACCATGCTAGGGGAGGAATACAGACAACCTTGTTAGTGTACCCAACCAAATCCTTCTAATCAATTTTAGTCAGTTTCTCAATCCCAATTAAAAAAAAAAATCAGCTCAGTTTTCAACCCTTATATAACCCCTCAAAACTCTTGATTCAGCCCAGCCTCTGACCTCAAGCAAGCCATTATTTTTTTTCTTTCTGTAATGGTATGTGGTAAAGACTTTGGGAGAGGGGGCAAAGAGATGCTGCCTAGGGGACAGTCAGATAAGACACAGCATAGCCCACAACAGGATAGTGGACAGGGGCTCAGAAGGGACCCTCCCTAGTTTCTCAGGCTGTAAAGGGGAGGGCAGGAGAATTGTACTTTCAGACTTGCAAGATTGATGTCAGCCTTATCAGGTAGACTAGACAGGAACCACAACCAGATAAGCAAATTCTACTTTATTGTAAAGCTACATTAACAGAATCTTGCAAGTCTGAAGTAGCTTGCCCCACCCACTATTCAGCTGCAGGCTATGCCCTCTCTTATCTGACCATTCCCTAAGCAGCATCTCTTCACCCCATCTCCCATGGTCTTTCCCACATACCATTACACTTCCTGCCATACATATACATATGCACTAGCAGTTCTAGTAGTCACACTAGTAGCAGCTCTTTTATTCCACAGTAATCTGCAACTTCCCTGTCTCCCATGCATCAATTAAATCCTAAGGGAAAACATCTGAAGTAAGCTCTTTCTATGGGGATTTTTCAGAGGAAAAACACAAGATTGATGAAGATATGTATAAAAAGAAAAACCAAAACCTAATAGTAACTTCAACCATTACAATATTGTAACAATAAGCTCAAAAATATCACCAACAGAAATTCTTTGGCACCTGAGAATGAAGTAGAAGCCCTCTTTGATAGAGGATTAAGCTTTTATCATTGTGGAAGATGAATTTCAACAGAGCTGCTTTGAGAGAGAGAGAGAGAGAGAGAGAGAGAGAGAGAATTATCTGTTGGAATCCCCAATAGTTGTATTTTAATTAACTGAAATGAATATCTACAAGATGAAATTTAGTTATAATAATTAGTCTTACTCATTAGATGCCCTTGATTACTCAAGAGCCCAACTATTATAATTTACCTAAACTGGAAATGCAATGAAGAAAGACATTAAAAGCCATTTATTTTCTCTCATAATTATGGTTGCTGCACTACTTAAAAAAAGATCTCAGTCAAATAACAGCTATTTTCTAGGGATTCCAGTGACTCCTGCTTTATATTTTACTTTCACTTTGTTTTACGCTAAGATTGATTAAGTAGCTGTGTTGTCATATATTAATGACACACATGCACACACACAACTCAAAATCTAGCTTCTGTTTCTTTAGCTAGCCATTTTCTCATTCGTAGGCAAAAAAGTCAGGTGTATTTCTTTCTATTAGTTCCCATTTGATTTACAGTAAAAGAATTTGCTTTAGAAATTATTTCAAGAGAGAAAAGAATTTTTGAGACATCCTCAGGGTGGAGTGTGGCATTCCTAGTTGCAAGATGGCCAAGGAGTGCGTGTGTGTGTGTGTGTGTGTGTACATGTCCTGTCTTACTTCCACTATCATCATGTCAAGAAAGAACTCTTCCCATCAGGCTCCTTCAAAGATGGCATTACTGAACAGGAGTTCTGTCCTTGAAAATTTGGTGGAAAATTTGTCTTCCTTGTCTTCTGTAGAAGTTCATGCAAATTTGACAGAGAACTTCAAAAGTCTATTTTTTGTCCATTTCTAAGCATGTATCATTCACAGAGAAACTAGTGAATTTCTAACATAGACTTCTGAGTGAAGAAAAATGGGCAGAAGCAGATTCAGTTCACTGCTGGGATAAGAACCTATTCTGGTGGAGCTCACAACTCAGATCCCATAAAAGTGTGTGACAGATTGCCTCTGCATCACCTTGTTGTTCTGTAAAGCTTCAAATTTTCTACAGTCCATTCCTTGAAACCTCTTTTTTAGAGTGACTCAAAGTAACTTTTTAATCAGTTTTGACAGGATAACTTAAGACATTGATAAATTTACCCACAAATCATAATTAAGAAAAGAGGGCTTAGAGGCTAGTAGGTGTGGAAAACATTTCACTAAATACTGAAATAGTACCAAATGACAGAGGGAGACGCTTAGTCTCTTATTTAAAATCTTTCCATTAAGGCTGAGAATTCTGTTTCTTTTTTTAAAAAGTTCACTAGTTCATGTAGGCCTCAGAAAACCAAACTACTTCATTTGAACAGTTATTTTGGGATTATTATTTATGTGAACATGATTGGTGTCCATTATTAAGTTGAACAGTCTGAAAACTCTTTGTGATGGATCATCTGTACAGAATATTTTCAGTTAATTTTTTTTAGAGGGAGAGAGAAAGACACACACAGACATTCAGTAAGAAACAGTCATACTTCTTTAACCTACTGGATTAGCATATGAGCACAATCTAAAATATACAACTATACAAAGATTTTGGCCACAGTCCTACTGGACATATTTACTGTACTGAGCATTTACCTTGATTCTTTGGGACACTGTCTCTATAAACCAGTTTTCCCTGACCTGGCATCCTTCAGGCATCTTGGATTGCAATTTCCAGAATTCCATTTTACAATTCTGACAGCTAGAGCCCCACAACATGTCTGTAAGGTGACCAAGGTAAGGAAAACTGCTAGAGACAATTTATCCTAATCTGAGCCTGAATTGATTTTGAAAGATGAGCTCCCTACATCCTCAGTCAAAGTCACCAATAGATTACTGTTGTTTTGAATTTTAATTTAAAACAGGAGAGCTTTTAAAGAGAGGATCTCCCTTCCCTGCATCTGAAGTTGTCATTCCTATAACTGGGACTGCTGGAAAGGTAGATTCAGAAGTCTACAGTCTACAAAATTATAGTTCAAACACTGTCCAGCTTAAATACAAACAGAGATTCAGTCCATAAATAAAAAACACAGCTGATATGCAAAGATTGTAGAGATGTATGCTTATCCACAGAAGTTTATTCCAAAACCTAGAAATTAAAATGAAATACTGTATTATCCATGTAATGTCGAGAGTTATTGGAAGCCAATTCCAGAAACAATACCTGAACACATGAAAAAGTTACAAGAAAAAGGTTGGATGGTGGGAAAAGTCCTGAAATACTAATTCTTCCTATGCATGTCATTGGTACATCTATTCCAAGATATAAGAGAGCACATTGCTTCATAATGTTGGTGTTGAAACTGAAGACCCTGTTAGGAGAGGAGGAAGGCAATTCTAATTCAACTCAGGTAACAGCATTTAATCCTGGCTGATCTCAAAAAAAAACTAAGGACTTGCAGCTTTCTATCTAAGTCAAAATTGGGCAACATGATACTAAGACCCCTTTCTGTAGTCCCTTCAGTCCCTTCTAACAGTGAAACTTGAAACTCAGTGGAACAGTTTTTCCCCATTTTGATGTAGAAAAGATGCTAACTGATAAGTTCTAAATGAGCTTTATCCTAGTTTTAACCCTCAAAAGGTAGCCCTCAAAATATCTCTGGAACCCAAGGCAAAAAAGTCAGAAAATATTGGTTCCACCCTATTTTGATGTGGCTCACTGTTCATTTCACATTTTCACTTCACCAATTGTGACCTCAGCCATCTCTGCCTTTAATGGATAAATCTGTCAATTTATCTGTCCCACATGATTTCATCCATAATTTTATTGATTTTTTTTTTTTACTAGAGTCAGTTAAACTTCTGCATGTGGAAGTATGCAAGTAGTATGCCTTACTTAGAACCCATTATTTTACTTTGTTTTCCCCTGTCTTCTGAAAAAGGCTTAAAGGTTTCTTTTGCATGTCCTTAGAATGGTATACGATTATCACTTTCCTTTATGGGTAACCAATTGCTCAGCAGGTACCCAACCGAACAAGGTTCAGCATCAAGATAGCTCCCAAACTCTGTCCCAGCCTCAAGAGGTCAGTAAAATCCAAAACTTGTGGATTGACCCAATTGTTCCACCCTTTTTTGTGACCCTGTTACCCATGTTCTTATTTCAGCTCAATTTTGTGGTACTGAAAAACATACAGATAGCTGCTGGAAGACATTATAGTATCAGACTTAAGATTCAGAATGCCAAGTCTTTGTATATCTTCATATAAGGAGTCACAGCTGGCTTATTTTAAGAGTATGATGAGTTAGCTAGGATGTGGCCAGCATGATCCTCATCTGAAGCTACAAGTTACAGTGACCATGGAGAGAGTTTTCTGAAGAGTCAGCCCTCCCCAGAAATTATTTTAAGCTCCCTACTTTGGAAAGAAATTGTGTACTGTCTTCTTTCTCTTATTTCATTGAATTTCCTCTGAGAAGCTTTCTTCAGCCTTGGCTTAGAATCAGAAATCTGTATTCTGGTGACTGGCAAGTTTGGGGAAACAAAGGATTCAGCATGTTGTTGCTGTAATGAGCAGAGACACCACTGTGAGGAATGAAAGAGATGGAAAAGAAAGCCTAGTCAGACAGACCAACAGAGCCATATAGTGGAGATGAGAAGGTCAGCCTGGCTTTGATTTTCAAAATCAGGCATTGCTTTCAGTCCTAAAAAGCAACATAGGAGGCAAGTAGTGTTTCTTGTAAGCTGCTTGGTGGAGGAACCATCTTAGAAAGTTTATCACAGAACTGACAGGATCTTTTAAACAAAACAAAATCTGAGTGGCTGATTTCCCAGTACGGCAGACAATAGTACTATACAACAGTATTTTTAAAATCCGCCACAGATGTCACTGGAAGATTTCTCACCACAGTAAAGAATACAGCATAAATGGAATTCACTAGTATCCACCTTTCTGTGGTCAAAAATCTGCACAAACCAGACTATTTGTGAGATGAATCCAAAAGAGAATATGTTTATTTGTTTGTTTCTTTCTTTAAGTTCCATATACAATGCTACGTGGACTAAAAATACTAAATTTACTCGGAGCAATAATTTAAGAGAAAATTTTAATAAAATGTTGGAAATGTGGAAAAGAGGAGGGAATCCATTATATATGGTGGACTTTTGAAGTGCAACTTTTACCATAGGAAAATGGGGAGTGGGGTACCAGATAATCTCCTATGGTTATCTTACATTCATTGGTAAGAATAGAGGAAGCAGTTTAAAGCAAAGGAATGAGTAAGTGGTGCCAGTGGCAACAAATATAATCCCAAAAAGTATGGATCCACTTGAAAGCTAGCCTGTTTGCATGAGTTAGTGTATCTCAACTCTTTTTCATTGCCTAAACTGGTCCTCTTTCACTTTTCCTGCCTTCCATGTCCCATTATGTTTTTCCTTCTCCTCCTTATTTTTGCGATAACAGTAGATGAACTCTTTCCTTCCCTAACTTGGTTTCTTTATAGGGAAGGAAAGAAATGGCTTGAGGAACTGCATTGCCTTTGTGTTTCCTCCTGCAGACTGATGGTGTTGTCCCAGACTTCTGGTATTCCAGATTTTGGATAAAGTTCTATCTATTGGCTGAGTTCTATACAGTAATATTGTTTCCAACTCCATCTATACCTCCAATTCATTCGCATTCATGTGTACTTTTCAGGATTTGGGCAATTACAGATGAACTAAATCATTGCACATCATAAATTGCAGGGTTGGAAGACTCTGGTTGTTCCAGCTGCTATTAATTGGATACAAAGAATTAATTGCATTTTAAAACTGCATCTAAAATTAGCAGCTTCTCTGCACAAAAGATGTAGATTTGTCAATGTGTTGTCATTTTTGACATGGTAGGTTCCACCCAAAATACACCCCCTCTTCCACCCAGGCTTTGTTATTTAGCAAAAGAATAGATTTTCAAGCACTTTATTTAAAGTTCCAAACTTCCTAAATATATTTATGAAGTTTCAATTCTAGGACTTTCAGTGACTCTAAAAGAAATTAATGCTGCAGTTGACCAGTATGGGATGGTGGTTACAGTGCTTTCAAATTATCTATAAGTCACCAAGCTAATTGAAAGCATCTTCAGTCTTTGTCCAAGTGCCTCAAATTTTCTGGGTTGGTTACTGTCCAAGGACAGGACCTCCTTAGTTGTGGCACCATATTTATAGAATACTATATTGGAGAGGTTTAGTTATATTTTCCATGTATTACGGTGTAAAGCAGCTTTCAAAATCAATAGCAGTGGGCATAGGTGTTATTTTTGATGGGATATTATAACACACCAGGTTGAAAGAGTGACCGTCTCCAAAATTACCTACTGCACAGCAATTAGGCTGGAAAAAAGCTCTTTCCATTGGCCTTCCCTCACCTCCTATGTGCCTCCTTCAAATTTCACTAGTGCCAGTAAAGAGGAAAAATTAGGGGAAACCACAGGTTAGATGGGGAGAACCATTTGACCCATAGGCTGGAGGATGTCTAGACATGTGTAAATCATTACAGGATTGAAAAGGGTAAAGGAAAGATTGGCATTCATGTAAGATGTTGAGTTACCCTAAGGAAAAGTTTTATGCCAATAGACTAATAGTAAATCCATATCCAGCAGTTTTGTGATTTACACTTTACTGCTTGTAGATTTGCATTCTAACCTTCTCCATGAAATCTGTCCCTTTGTTCTTAAAGCCCAGTAAATTAAATATCCTATCATCCAACTCATTGAGTGCTATTCTCTTAGAAAATGTCAACAGCATATTCTTTTAAAGTGGCCCAGTTAAGACAACTATCTTTTTTTTTCTGATTGCCTACATGCTTTTAGAGATGAACTTTGCATCAGACATTCTCTTGTCATTGTAAAATGTTGCCAGTCAGTGAAATAATTACAAAATGAATGTGGGATTCTTGAGCCATGGTCAACGCAATTGTTCACCCTTCTTTGTACATTTTTTTTTCTTTTTAACCAAGGTAGAATAAAGTACTTTTATCTAATTAAGCATTCTGGATTTATTGCTATATGCAGTCCTTATCCACTTGAGGATTGGGTGTCTTAATGAAAAAGCAATATGCAAATTGCTAGCTAATAGCTAAACTGACAATATATTGTACATTACAGAGTCCACTGGAGTTGGGCAGCTAATAAATGTAAATAAATAAATAATACAACCTCATTCCTGAAATTTGTTTGATCAATAAAATATTGTTTTGAGCATAAATGGCTTCTAAAGTTTTTAAAAAAGGTGTTTTACTTCTTAGTCTATAATATTTTAGACTTACACTTGCACAAGTAATTACTGGACCATTATAGCAGTGTATGTTAATTTTTATGTGTTATTTTATCTTTGTTATGCTAATATTTTATCTCATCTATGCAATTTTACTTTGTTCTATTTTTTTACATTTTTGCTGATCATTGACCGAAGGAACTGTTTGCTGATCATTGACCGAAGGAACTGTTATTATATTGATAACATTAGTGTTGGTGGTTGGGAGGGAGGGAGGGAGGGAGGGAGGGAGGGAGGGAGGGAGGGAGGGAAGGAAGGAAGGAAGGAAGGAAGGAAGGAAGGAAGGAAGGAAGGAAGGAAGGAAGGAAGGAAGGAAGGAAGGAAGGAAAGTTTAAAAAGCAAACAAAACAGTTCCATGAAACAGCCCCAGGGTGTAGTCTCAAAAACTATGGAAATTTAAAAGCAAATTGCCATTGAATTTAATGGAACTTGGAATGGTTGATACTAAGAATATACTACATTCAGATATCTTTGGTCTTCAGGCCTAAATATTTTCATTCTATTCCCAATTATTAAATACAGTTTTTTCCCCATATAATAAGGAACACTTCATTACGACAGCACATAAAAAATATGCAAGGTTCCTGTAAAAGCACTCCACCAGTTAAACATATATGCAGTACCAACCAGAGGCTGGTTATGCCAATGTTATTAAAGTGATATTGAGGATGTTTGTTTGGTTTCAGGCCAGGAATAGCAAATCTCTAAAGCGCTTGTATTTGCAGTCCTGGTAAGTAGACTGGTGGACACAGGTGTTAAAATAACCAATTGGAGTCTAGTGGATAAGAGCAGAAAAGGAAGCAAATACACGTTAGCTGCATCTCCATGAATTACATACATTTCTAACAATAGGAAAGAGATGAGATGCAGGACGGTATAAACTAAAATAATTAAATTAAATTAAATTAATAAAATAAAAACACAACACAACACAACACAGGAAAGAGTATGGAATGAATAGGACCAGAATAGTCCAGCTTCCTCTCTACTCCCTGTGACCAGCCCGCACCATGATTTGTTGCAGATACCTAAACCTAATTGTTTGTACTCACTTTGCTGATATGGAGCTGAAAGTAGGGATTGCCTTAGATTCTGATAGGAAATAGTTCTGAAAGAAGAAGGAGGGATGACAAATATGGAAGGGCAAAAGGGGGGAGTATTAAAAAGTAGTGACACATTATGAAGTGGCTCACACAGTTGCCAGCAAAGGCCACTATCTAGTGATTGGCTGCATTTTTGTCACTGGAGAAGGCGTGCGCAGGAGGGAACACTGAAAGGGAGATCATATCTCATATCTCAGAGATGTAGCTCTATAGGTCACCCAGGACCCTGGATAGAACAGGGATTTCCAGGCATCATATCACAAACTTTGAATCTCTCTGCTTCATCCCTGTGACAGGTTTGTTATTGTGGAGAAAACTGGAGCAACCAGAAGGTGGATAGTCATCTCTCAAGGATGACATAGTTGCATTTTGTACTGAAAATCCTGCATTGGTTAAAGAGGTTGGACTAAAAGGCCTCCAAGATCCATCCAGCCTGTAATCTCTGAACCCCTCCTACATACCATACATTTAATCATAACTGAAAATACCTAACGTGATACGTAAATATTGTCTGAGACTGATTTTTCAAATTACTAATTTTTCTGGACCAATATCCCCTGTATCTTTATTGGGTCTTTTTTCATTTTTTATTTCTATATAATTTGTTCAGGTTGCTGCATATGAAGGATTTGGCACAGTGTGGAGTTCATGGTCCTGTAGTTTGTGTCACTGTTTCTATTATTTTCACTGAAATAATTGTTATTTTTAACACACTTCTAGCAAAGGCTTTCTTAAAAGGCAGGCAATTTAGCTCCTCTGCCTTCCACCGGTTCTTCTGAAATAGCATCATCAATCAGAGGGTATTTAAGAGCACCAGTTCCTTGCAGAAAAAAGAAAATACTGGAGTGAAGATTATAACTTGTCTAAAGCCCTGTGAGGAGCTTTACGATGAGAAGTGTGTGTTCTGCAGGTGGAAAGTCTTAAGTTCAGTCCCTGGCAGTTCCTTTTTTAGAGTTCCAGGGAGCAACTACAAGACTTGTCCATAAAGTTCTACAGAGCTACTGGTAGGGTGGACACACAATACATTTATATCAGCTGTTGCGCTGGCTTGTAGAATGTAGGCTTCTCTAAAATATAAAAATAGCTAGTCAGTCCCATACGACACAAACAAAACTTCCTATTTTACCAAAACAGCATGGAACCCAGCAGACCTGCTAGTTTTCATGAGCATTAAGGAAAGTGCATGCACGTTATTTTATGTAGAAATCAAGAGCTTGTGGAAGCAGCTGAACTTTGAGGATATCTTCATTTCTAGATGTTTTGTTGAAATCCATGGAGAGAGAATGCACTGAGTTAAGTAGGGAGTTGACCAAAATTAACCATTTATTTTCAATAAGGCTCTAAGTGAACTATTCTGATTAGCTCTCCCTTTCCCTCTTCTTCTTCTTCTCTCTCTCTCTCTCTTTAATTCAATATTCCTGTCAAAAATTGTTGGTCCAGTCAATTAAACTATGAGTTGATTCACACATCATGCTAAGTTATGGTTGCATTAAATAAGTTGTTTTGATTAAACCACAACAGTCTAAGATCATACATCATAAACCCTAACCCTAACAATGAGCTCACTCTAGTCATGATGGCTGGATTCACATGACACACAAATTAAAGCCAATCAGCCATAGTATGCTTTAGTGCAATGTGTAGGGCATGAATCCAGTCTGCATGAATCTAATCAATGAAGTGTAGTAATGACCAATGGCAGAGTTAAAGTTTAAGTCTTTATTTCCTTGGCTTGAAGACCAAGGTTCTATCTCAGAGGATGGCATTCTGGTTTTTGGTTTGTTTGTTTTCAAGGATGGTGCTTTGGTTTGGTATTTGTATTCCTTTCACTTTCCTATTTTCATCCATTTGCTTCTTTATACAGTAGAGTCTCGCTTATCCGACATAAACGGGCTGGCAGAATGTCGGATAAGCGAAAATGTCAGATAATATAATAATACAATAACAAACTGCACTGAGCGACCATTAGGAAAGGCGAGTCATAGGTTAGATGCACGCACCTGTTGCACCTGTTGCAATCGATTTTTGCGTTGCGGCGCCGCACCGTCAGGAGCAACAAGAAAGAGTACACTCACGCTCGCAAACAAGCGGCACACTTTTCTCGTCGCCGATTTATGCGTGTTGTTGTGGGTTTTTTTAGGGGCGTTGGATAAGACGGAATGTCAGATAAGCGAAGGTCGGTTAAATGAGACTCTACTGTAACTTGAGCCTAACAAAAGATGAGTGCTCTTGTTTTTTAAAAAAATGTAGAAGGTATTTCAAAGAAAGTTTGAATGCATACATTCAGGGCAACTTTTGGAGTGGACAGATTGGGCTATGGTCCATGGCCCCATATTTGAGGGCCCCCGGTTTTTGGCAAAATTTCAGTAAATAAAAAGGAAAGCTAGGTCGAGCGATTTTCAGGCTTCCTGTCCTGAGCCAGGCAATCAACTGCACCAATATAATGTACGGTGGCAGTTGATATTGCCTATTTTCAGCAGATAAATCCTCAGTCATATTTTTGGCAGAAGACTCAGTGGCCTCATGTCATTAGCAGTATGAGGCAACAAAGAGGCAATCAGGGGCAACAAAAGAACCAGAGGCAAACAAACAGCAATCTGCCATGGATAAATGTATCTGATACTAAACCCCTGATACTGAAAGAATTCTAACAAGAATTCTAAGATGTAGATATAGAGCCTTTGGCTGCTTAAGGGTAGCCCTGAACATAGGAATCCTTTGACAGAACTACATCAGCCTGGTGGAAGTTCATCTGACAATGAAGCTGTTAAGACCACATTAATTCAAGACAGTGCAGTATGGCCAATGCATCTGTCAGACTGGAGATTTTTTTTCATTGCATCAGTAAACTTTGAGTCTGGTGAGAAGTCATTTTCAAAACTGAAAATGTTAAAAGTTATCTATTCTTTCACAACACCAAAATGCCTGACTGGATAAGCAATGATCTCAGTTGAAAATGAAGCTAGAAAAGTTAGATTGTGTTGATCTGAGTATTTTTTTTTTCCATTCAAAAAGGCTTGAAAAGTTTTATTGCAGTTATATCATTAAGTAATCCGTTTGTGTTCTGTTATATTAGATGGCGATACTATATATGGTGAACAGAATTGTTGCTTGCTTTCAGTTATGAATTACGATAACTGTACTTTTACAGTTACATAATGGCTTGAGAAATCTTAGAATGAAGTCAAAGATGCCTGACAAAATGCTTTTACTTTATAGCAACCAATCCTCCATGGGGTCTGTAATGATCCAAGGGCTACAAAAAACCACTGGGGCCACTAATGCATTCAAAACCCTGGCATGCACAACTTGAAAATAAGATCAGCCACTTGGATGGTGTTATGCACTAAATTAGTAAATGCTACAGGAGTGATTGCCATTACGTCATGACTCAGGATTGTCATAGGCATAACTCCTCTTGAGGTGGTAACCCTAACAAACTGTGATGATGTCACAATGAGGACACATGTATGATGACATCATCCCTGCAAACATGGCCCCTATGTACTGGTAGCAGCATTGGTATGATGACATCATTACGCACGTGTCGTCATTTAACATCCCTTGCCCCTACCCACAGACAGCCCTGTCCTCTTGCTTCAGAAAGTTGTCACAAAGTAGATGTGCTTTGCTTTGGGGTTTGTTTTGCTTTTTAAATTTCCTACATATCATTTGTCACTTTTCTGGTATACTTTCTGCTTTTCTAAATATCAATACACATAGGAAGAAAGAAGCCATGTCTGGACTGTGCAGGTATATGTAATGGTGGACATAAGATTATATCAAGAGTAGAGTCTCTGTTTTAATAATTGCATGGCTATATATGAGAATGCAGAGCCTAAGCTGACATTTCAAGCCAATTTTGTGGGGTGAGGGATTGTTTACATGAAAGAGAGGATTGACTGCATGCCATCATTCATACTTCAGATGTTATGCAAGAAGGTATTATCAATAAAACTGTACAATGCCAAAAATCACTGCCAATTGCTTTTTATAAATATTAACCATTTAGCCTTCTTGAAAACCATAAAGGGCTGGCTTTTCCCCAAGGCACTTGGATAGTAAGATTAGAGCCCAGGGATTGTATAGATGGATGGATTGGAGACAATCAGTTGGAGGTTGTGGGGCTGTGGGGCTGTATTTCTCCTCCTTCTCCTTCTTCTCCTTCTCCTTCTCCTTCTCCTTCTCCTTCTCCTTCTCCTTCTCCTTCTCCTTCTCCTTCTCCTTCTCCTTCTCCTTCTCCTTCTCCTTCTTCTCCTTCTCCTTCTCCTTCTTCTCCTTCTCCTTCTCCTTCTTCTCCTTCTCCTTCCTGTTTGTGGTTTTATTATCATTGTGAAAACCCAGAATTGTGTTTTATAAGATGGGCAACCATATAAATATTTTAAATAAATAAATAACCATCAAAAAGCAATATTTTTTTCTACAATACCACATCATATCAGCAAATCAACTGAGTCAAACCTACCTCTGGAGTCCCCAAAGCTGCATGCAGCCCCAACCTTGAGTACAGCCCCTAGAAACCTTGGTAAAGATGTTACCAAATTGCCAAATTGTCATTTCTAATATGAGAGAAGCCAAGAGAGAGGGAGAGAGAGAGAGAGAATTTGCAAAGAACACCAGTTCAGCTTAATATATAACAAAATCTACACAGAGTAGCAGATTTTTTCCAGCTATAATTGTCATCTTTACTGTATTAAACATAAGTCTTTTCATTTGATACATCTGGTCTGGTGTGGATGGCTTCTCTAAAGTGCCAACTGAGCAATTCACTTATAGCATCTTCTGTAATCATCCGACCGTCATTGTGATACTGCAACTTGAATGGGGGCAGTTACTTTATATTAGTGGTAGCTGGATGGTGATTAGGTTGGTGATTTCTTGCAACTAATTGATCAACTAATTTTCTCATGGAAATAACCTTAAGGATTACTTAAGAAATTAATATATTTCTGAAGGTAATGCTAATTATATTCCACAAAAGATGTGGGCCATTACAGAACATAAGATAGTCATTACAGAACATAAAAGAGTCACTGTTATGTGAAATGGATGGCTATATAGTAAATAAATCAAATAAATAAATAAAAGATAACCACAACAAAACCCTATGCACATTAGAAAAGTGCTCTAAAAAAATAATTGGGCAATTCTGCATCAGAACACATGAGCTAACAAAGCACATTCATATTAATTACACCTTGGCACAATAATTATTGTATTTGACTTTGCTGTGTGGAATAACTAATTATAAGAACAGTACAGAGTTCATGAAATCTCAGTAGTAAAAAATCAGCAATTCTTTTTGAAGTAATAAAAGAAGAATGCATCCTGAGCATTACAGAAATCTTTACAAAGAATGACTATTACAATTGTCATTTTACTATTTTATCAGGAATATCAAATAGCAGCTAGGGATTGGTATTAATAAAAAACTGATATTCATTTTAAAGTAAACTTGTAATATTCCATTTAAATATTATATATATGTAATATATAAATTATAAAATATCACTAATAGGTTCAAAATTCCTTCCTTCCTTCCTTCCTTCCTTCCTTCCTTCCTTCCTTCCTTCCTTCCTTCCTTCCCTCTCTTCCCTCTCTTCCCTCTCTTCCCTCTCTTCCTTTTCTTTATTTTTTTTCTTTTAGATCTCACAAGTGGGATTAAAAATAGTTTTATACCTAATTAAGTTACAGTGCATGAACAGCACACAATCTTTGATATAATTTCCTAGGATTTATTTGACCAAACTTCTGGGCAATCTGTGAATATTCAAAATAATTTTCTCCCCACTGTCTACAAAAAAGGTCATTAGGTTCTTAATGTAAAATGTGATTTGAAAAATGGAGGGAAATCACTTGTATTACTGCTTAGTAGAACAAGAATTGCTACAAAAAGACATGCTCTCCTTTCTAAAATAGGAATTTACATTTCTCAGTGAGTGTTCAGCTTCTAGTTTACATCCCATAATAGGGGATAATCCATCAACCTTAGAGACAGTCTGTTCTGTCATTAAACTACTTGTATCATCAGGAAGTTTTGTTTTGTTTGGTGTTTGAAGAAGCTATCATATAATCTTTTGATTGTCTCTTCTTGTTATAACTGCAGTAATTTAGTTCACTCTATCTTCATAGGATTTAATCTACAAGCTCACCATCTTCATGATTACACCACAGATTCCAAGATGCTATTGAACTTTTGGACAGAGATGCTGAAATCTGAGCCTACAAACACAAATCAAAGATTCACAAGATCAGTATTTCTGAGACCTACACACCCACCTCCCACGTAGAGACTCTTAACCTAAAAACTGTTGAGCTTGGACTAGATAAACTTTCTTATTTTTTTTAATACATGGGGATGCTTATCAGTGTAAACAGTTGTGGGAAGGTGATGGAAAATTAGGCTCCAAATCTAACATTGATTTTTAAAAAACAAGTAAAATACAAATACTACTATATCTGAATCTTTAAGCACCCTCATTTAGGGAATGGAGTTCAAAAAGAACATATTCAGGGCAGAAAAGGACTAAGAGAAGATAAAGCCCTTGTTGGAAGAAGCTGTCAGCCCCTAATGATCTGTCCAGGGTCCTGAAAGTCATGTTATTACCTTCTAGCATGCAAGTCACCCCTGCCTTCTGATTATACAGTACTGTAATCTGTTCTTTCTTTCTATTCTGGGGTGCTTTCTGATTTGAATTCTTCCATCTTCTTTGGGCGCTCCTTATAACTAAGATAGGACCATTGTCCTTTCTTATTGTAAGTGATATATATATATATATCAAATGGCTCATTTATATGCGGTCAAAACAGCATCATCCAAGCAAATAAGAATGATGATAAATGAAGCTGGAATTCTTCAATAATGGTGAATTTAGCAAAAAGGTAGTAATGGAGAGTTGAAATAGATAATAATGTTATGCCTCTTTCCTTTTTAATAAAAAAATTCCAAAACTCATAAATGTCTTCATAAAATGGAGGAAAAGGGCTTAAGATGTAAACATAGTCATAATATGTTTAATGCATGCAATTCCATCCTATCCAAGTGTCTTTTTAAAAAAAAAAAAAAAACCTGCAAAAGAAAATAAGTAGATAGATATTTAAAAACAGCCCTCAAACTATTCATCATGGTGCATATCTTATTCAGAGAAGATGTAATTATAAATTCCTTTTATTTAACAAGTGGGACTTTGAAAAGAAAATTAGAAAAAGGTGAAAGTGACCGAAGCTGCAAACAGACTGATCCACCCCTCTGTCAGTCTGGGTAATTGTCAGTGAAAGTTATGCTTAAGGGTCTCTGATCAGCCTTGGGTACCTATAACTACAAACACAGAAGCAGTGTAATTTACACTCTCTTTTCATACTTGTTATTTTTCTGATCTATGGCACTTCCATCTGTGTTGTTAACTATCTCATAGAGAAGCTCTTCTGTGCCACTGCATTTGGGTGATGTTTTCAGTTAGCTATATAAAAAACTATGGGATGTCTCTGGGGTAAGAAATTTCCATTGGAATGAATTTCTCCTCTCCTCTTCCTGTAAGATTCAAGGACAAACTATAATGTAAAATTCTGTGAAAGAACCAGTGCTGTGAATGAGGTCTCTGATCTGTTAAAATAAATGAAATGAAAATATTGTATTGTCCTTAAATGACAAAGAAAAAAGTCTTATTATCCTTGAAAAATCACCATTTAGACCTCAATATAGTATTTTTAATGACTTTTTGACTGCTGCTGTTCAGGGACATCCATGGTCAATTCCTCACCGTAGTCCACAGTTACTTAGGTTTTAACTGCCACAGGGAGATCCCACAAGAACAATATTATTAAAACTAGAAGCATTTGTACACAGCATTTGTAATAGTTAATTTTAAAAAAACATTGGACATTGAAGACTTTTTTTGAAAATGTGTACTTATACATTGCCAAATAACTTGTAGCAATGAAGCAAATGTATATGTATATGTAAAAATCCATCATTATCAAATTAATGTGAAATCATAATCCAAAGCTCAATGATTCAAACCTCTTCTCAAGTGTAATGCTAGCTATTCTCCTTATATTTCCTCTAAAAGTGAAATGTGTCTCCCATATGAATCTGAAATTCTACTTCTACACCTAACAAATCACATTTTCATAATCAGTATTATATTGAGCAGCACAAATCAGACCCAGACATCCAGTTAAGCAAGTTTGAAAGATCAACAATAATTATTTTTTGTTGTATTTTTACTGACAGAGGGTGGAAAAACTATGTATGGGATTTTCTGCTTACAAGCATATCCCTTTCTTCACTTGCAAAAGGAACCATAATTCTAAGCAATATACAGCCACTGAATGTAGAAGCTCAGATTAGCTTCAATTTGGCAAAGTTCTGGGGCAAGTAGCATATTTGAAATGTTGAGAATGTTTGTGAGTATTCTTGGACAGACTTGTCTATTTCCAAAGGGCTATAATGATGACTGCAACTAACCACTAAACATCTTTTGTGGGCACACTCCCAAAGAAAGCCCTGTATTGCAGGCATCCTGTCATTTCTATTTTCTAAGAATGCTCACGGGATTTACAATAATGCTAGAGGCAGCCTTGCAATCTGTAAGGAGACATGTGATGCTGCTGAGAAGTGATTAGGGTGTGCGAAGAATTCCTGCACACTGGTGTGTGTCACTGATTTACCCAATGCTGTTATGTGATATCCTCTAGTGAAAAGATATTCTTTCTGTTACTATTAGCAAGACAATGCTGTCTCTTCCTCTTTATTCAGCATCACTGTTTGCAAATAAATAATTTAACTGGAAAGCAGATGTTAATACTATATTCCATAACTAGCAAATTAACACTCAGAGAACTAAGTAATTGACACTATGATACTTGTTTCCCCTTAAAATAGGTTTAAGTACTTGTTTCCCTATAATTAACAATTTCTCCATTTATTTACCTATTCCTGTATTCGAGGAAAAGCATATGAAATATATATAATTATATAGTGCTACTTATTTTCACATTTGCCATGAGAAGGATGGGAAAATTACTGTTCTGGTATTAGTTATAAAAGAAACTAAGTATTCACCATTTCATAACATGCCACAATAAGTCTCAAGTTGCTACCTAAATTTCTCATTCATACTTTGAAACAGCAAGCCCCATTTCACATTGTAACACTAGTTACCATGGTAAAGGAAAACCACATGGATGCCTTTCCAGTGGGGAATCCATTCATATAAAGCAATTCCTGCATGGATCATATTGATTGTAAGCTTGCAAGCAAAATGCCTTTTAAAGAGGAGCTTTGGCTGGTGTGCTTAAGAGAAGAGCTGTTTCATGTAAATGGCTCAGAAAAATACCTCATGAAGTTTGTGTTCTTAAAGGCAACCAGCATACATGTGAAGTGGGCAGAGGACTGTCCAGGCAAACAGAAGTCCCTCATGTTTCTTCTCTTCCTTTTCGTAATGGATAGGTTTATGCACCTCAACATAAAATAATCTCTACTTGCCAGGAGCCAAATGATAAGCTTTGATCCTGCCTTTCCCATACCCCAGCAATGCTGAAGGATAGCATTAGCTTATTTCTTTAGCAACATTTCTTACTTGCTTGGATTGTTTGTATATATCATATTATTATATTACATTGAGAAAATGGAGGAAGCTAGAGCTACTAGACCTGGGCTGCAAAAAACAGTGAAGCAAAGGGCTAGAATTTTCTGATTCTCTTTGCTACCCTCTAGCAGCCATCTGGATGTTTGCAGCCCAAGTCTGGTAGCTCTAAGGAGACAGAAACCAAAGCTCTAGGAAACAGCAGCAATAGAAGGATCTTGTTATAGCACCTGAAGATTAATCTATGTTCTGAGAAATAATACAGGGGAAGGGAAGGGAAGGGACACCCAGAGGAAAGAAGAAAGTAAATGCAGTTATTATCTATTACCATATTTTTCCATTCGGATTATGCTTTTTTCCCCAAAATTAATTACAATATTTGTGAATTGAGGGTTTTGTCTTAATAGTCCCCAATAACAGTAGAAGGAGCTGTTGAAAACAAAGGAATTGACAGGAGGGGCCAATGATTGTTGAATGTGTTGCTGAAAAGTTGAGATACTTTTTAAGGGTAGCTGCATAGAAGGGGCCGTTCACCTGCTGAATTTAACTCTTATTGTAGCAATGTTCTCTTTCTTTTCTTTTTTCCCTGCTTAGTTGCTTCTCCTCATCTCACCACTAGCCAAATATGTTGCCCCTTTCCCTTTCCTCCCTGCCCCAACCCATCTCTTATTTGTAGTTTTCCCTAATGTATTGAAACTGCATATTTGGTTTTGTATTTGTATTTTTATGATGGTAGTTTAAGACTTTTGATTTGATGAAGTTCTATATCCAAATTATTATTATTCTCATCATGCTATTATTATTTTTTTTTTCTTTTTGCTATTTCTGCTGGGAGGACAAAGGGCAGTATTTCTGGGTGCATACTTGCGTGTTACTGTTCTTGGGAATAGTTTGCATATGAAAGAGAAATTGGTTGGTATATACATATAATTGGTCAATTAATTTTGTAAATGGGGTGTTCTACTTTATGGGCAATTATTTCTAATTTGTTCATTTTAAATCTCTCTCTTTGCTCCTGTTCTTTTCTGAGCATGGCTTCTTATATATGCACAGATACACACATACTGTCTGCATGCACAGAATTATTGTACATGCATACATTTATTGGGAAGGGGAAATCTCTAGGACTGGCTTCATTTGAAACTGTCAGCATAGACCAGTGTTTCTCAACCTTGGTGAGAACCCCAAGCCAACCCCAAGCATGGCTAGCTGGGGAATTCTGGCAGTTGAAGTCCACGTGTCTTAAAGCCACCAAGTTGAGAAACACTGGCATAGACTAACAAGATATGGAAATTTTCATTGCATAGAATTTGGGTTTGTGTTTATAATGTTGATGTCTACAGTTGGAGCTTAAATTCAGGGTCATCTTCCTTTCAGCCACACATGGAAATTGTACTATTTAAATTGCTTATATATTTGGACTGAGCATTTGGTTCCTGCCCTTAAAAGGAGAGAAAAATTATATCAGAAGGAAAGATGATTAAGGCTAACTGAATGTAGAAAATACAGAAAATTGTTTGGCACCGTTTAAATATTTTGTAGTATTCAATATATTTTAAGGTTTATTTTGACATATTAATTAAAGGAGAAAAGAAAAGAGTGTTGTGAAATCGGGGTGGGCAAAACATTTCACATTTAACACCCTACCATTATTCTGACTGTGAAAGTTGTTCCACGTTCAAAAAAAACTTGTCTCAAACATCGCGGAAGTGTTTTGAGCTTGACGCAGCTCGGTTTTGAACTCAAACCCCAGTTTTAAGCTCAAAACACTTTCATAGTGATTGAAACAGCTTGTTTAGGAAGTGAAACAGATGTTTTGCATTTGAAGCCTCTGTTATGAACTCAAAAAGAAGCATTCCAAACTCAAGGCAGTTTAAATTCAAAACATTATGCCCATTCTAACCAGTACTATACACAACCAGTACTATAAAGTACACCATACTGTGATGAGTTGAGTCCTATCCAATTTAATTGGGAATATAAAGCTGCCTCTTTGTAGGACTTATATTATACCCAAACCAAGGATACTAGGAAGCAAATAAGGAAGATGTGAATTAAAGGGAGTCAGATTTTTTTTGAAAATCACAGGAGGGTGTTTCGGTATCTCTAGCATGACAAGATTAGCAATCAGCTTTTTAAAATATCAGTTCCTACAGAAACACTAAGAACATCTCAGGAATTGTCCATTAGAATTCATTCAATTTTCTTTGTTTTTTGTTTATAATAATTTTGAAAAGGATCAGCAAATACAAAGATATGAGAACCATGTGTTGTTTCTTTTATTATCTTAGCTTCCAGTTTTCTTTCTCATAATTGTAGATATGTAGAACCACCATGAATGACTGTATATACTATGGCTGTTTCAGTTTTTAAGTGTTCTCTTTATATATATTCTGCTGCTTTGCTTTTAATTTGTTTCCAAAATAAATGCACGTTAAAAGCAACAGCGACAAGACATGCATTAACTCAAAATTAGAAACAATTGCTTTTTAATATGCAAAAAAATTCATTTGTGCTATAAAGAACTAATCTAATGCTCTGTGTCCTGGATATTATTTTTAAATCAGATTCTAATGGATGTTAGGCAACTGAATATTTAAAATTCAAATTATATGCCTGTTAATCTTTGCACCTTTTGTTGATTAATAAGGAGAGCTGAGGATTTAGGGATGGGTTTCTAGAAAATGGGGTATGGTATGGAATGAAGATATATAGCATTTTAAGGGACAGCAATAAGTTGTTAATGCTCTTTATACTTGTTGGGGATGAAGGGGGAAGTTTCTTCTTATTTTTAGGGGGGTAGGGGGATTTTTTTCTTTCTCTTTGCACTGTCCTTTTTTAAAATCTGTTTTTGTGTTTGATTTTTGTATTAGTTTTGTCTGTTTTATATAATCTTCAATAAAAATTATTTTTTAAAAAAATTCAAATTATATGCTTATGATTGTTAACTTAATCCAAGGCACATACAGCAACCTAACCACATTTACTCTATTTCTCAGTCATTTCAAATTCATGTGCCACCTTCTTAATGAGTTGCCTTTCAACTGTATACCCATTTCTTTGGCAGACAAGCACACACAGCATATATAAGCAACTTATTGTTGAGAGCCAGGATGAAGGTAAGACAAAAAGGGAACAGGTTCAGACTAATTCTTAAATCCTTCAACTCTGAACAACTGGGCAGATTATAAAACCTATTATCCATGCTGGAAGAATTACATATTGCCATGAATTCTTGACCAGCTAAAAGAATATTTCTTCTAAAGACAGGACATTTATCTCTCTCTCCCTCTCTCCCTCTCTCTCTCTCTCTCTCTCTCTCTCAAATTTATATGCCACCCATCCCACTATACTAGTGACTCTAGGTGGCTTACACATAAAAAATGATTTAATTTTTTTTAAAAAATCTTACTATACACACACACACACACACACACACAGTGTATATATATATATATGCATACACACGCACACACACACACACACAGGATTAAAAGACAAGGAAAGCGTCATCAAACCACCAACCACCCCCAGTATATATCATAATCTTTGCATGAAAATAGGGAGATATTGACTAGGTGGTAACCCTTTTTTTGTTGTGGACCCCATGCCTGGTCATTCTCTGCCCTCATTTGACTCCCCACCACCACCAACTCGCATTTCATAAAGCCATTAAAACAGCCAGCCCTACGTGACCAGGTTTTTAACCACTGGCAATTGTTTAGTGATACCAATTGGAGGTAGGGGGTTGTTACTAATTTTTTGTCTGGGGGGAATCCCATGTTTTTCTCTGTCTGCAGACTGGGGGAAGTTACAGTACCTGTAAATAAATAAATGTTTGTATGCTGCATGTTCCTGACAAAGCTGTTATTAGTTAATGATGAAACCATTCAGATGGGAATGAAATTCACATAATACAAGGTGGCTATTGAAGATAAGGAAAAGCAAATTGTAAAAAGTATCTGGAAAGCTACATCTTGAAAATGGGGAATAGGGATGCCCAGGATAATGACATTACTTTCCTCATCTTTAGTAATTCTCCATTTAACTTCCTCCCTTTGATTTTCTTTTATATTGAAAAAAATGTAGGTAACATTTACACTGAAATTACATGCCGAGTAAAAAAAATCCTTCAAAAAAAAGGATAACTTCTAAAGAAATGGCAACTGTATCTTTAAAGTATATCGAGCTTATATGTCCTTCTGACAACCTTAAACCAAGATCAGCTCCCCAGAGAATCTTACAATCATATTCCAATAGACATGAAATCTAATAGGGGATTTCTTAAGGACCACCAGCAGGCTTTTGCTGCAGATAACCCATGGATTCACAACTTACTGAAACAGTGTAAGGGCCAGATCATCTATCTCTGCTCCAAGGCAAAGCAACTGGTATAACTCAAAGAATCTGATACTAGACTATAGGAATTTCAGCCTCCAGAAGCTACCTGGCATTTAAAAAAAAAAGGGATGCTAGGGATTCAATTCAGAACTGTGAGTTGCAAAGCTGTTATGGCCACTTCAGATTGTGAGGCTGGAAAGGAAATAGAGAACCAGGCACATTGTCAGCTTGTATTTGAGATACTGATGGTCAGTCAGCTACCTTGAGCAATTCCTAAAACTAATGATTCAGATTCAGAATGGATGGGTGCTGATTCTGATAATAGAGATTTAGATCCTGGCCTTGGGCAAGTGTCAAGTCCAAAACCATGAGATAATTAGCTACCCTGAGGAAAGAGTGTCAGGTCCTCTGGTTATTAATCAACATTCCCCCAGGTCTCCACCCTTGTTGGATACAACTCTTACTTTTCTTGATCCACGATCCTTTGGCTTCATATTCATGGTTCCTCTCTGTCCTTGCCCTATAGCTAAATCCTAGGTATATGACCTTAGAATGGGATCTTTTGGACCTCACTTGCTGGACTTTTCTCTGAACAATAACAAGCCTTCTTGTTATTGTTTGGCAATTCTCATCAAACATTTATTACAATGCCATGCTAAAACTCCAGGCAAGAACACTGACTTTAAAAGGTACATACATACCTCTGCCTAACTGATGTCCCTCAGTCTGAACATTATTCCTTTCTCCACTACTATGTTCACCGATTTATGACAAAGACAATAAATCTCCCAGACCTGTAAGTGCTCTCTCTCTTAAACAGTATAAAAGCATCCCTAGACCAGTCTTCCTCAGTCTAGTAACCTTCAGATGTGTTAAGAAAACAATTCACAGAATTCCCATCCAGCATCATCAAGGAGAATTCTGGGAAGTATGATCCTATCAAATCTGGAGTGACAAAGCTGCAGAAGACCCTCTGGACTATGATATTTCCTCCTGAAGTAGCATTTAATGATAACAACAGCTCCTTGTTAAAAAGCCCTTCAATTATCAAAACACCATAATAACATGATATGATGCGCTACTATTTTCCTTGGCCATCTCAAGACATTTTGCTGGCAAATCACTTATTCCTAGTCTTTTAAAAGGCTAACTGAACTTGCACTTCAGCATTTTTTTCAACACTGATGATGGCATAGCATCTTTCACAGAACTTGAAGACAGCAGGTTAGCTTTGGAAACAAGGAGAAGCCATATGGTACACAACTTTCTCCTCTAGTACTTTTCGGTTAACACTCACTGCCTCCATTGCCTGAAGCAATTACCTCACTTTATCTAATGGTAGAACTGACCTTATTGTTCTCCTTCCTTGAGTTTAAAAAAGCTCCTTATGGCAATGTCTGAGAATCGTCTTCATGCACAATCCATTTTAACATTTGACTGCAAATAAAGTCTGCATTCCGATTTACTAATCTGTCTGAGCAAGCTGGGAGAGTTGACTTCGTAGGCTTGTATTGCTTCTCAGCCACCAACTCTCTGAAGGTGGAACTGGAATGAATGTTGTCTTCCTGCTAACAATTAAGGCTTGCACCTAGACAGTTTACAAGCTGACTAAGCCACGGCCTTCTTTGTTTGCCTTCAGCAAGAAAGAAGTCGTAGAAAATGTCTGAAATGTTTATGAGAAAACAACACTGCATTTTCTCACTGGGAAAGTAATGACATACAGGAAAAGCAGAACACTGGGATAGTTTCTGAAAGTTTTTTTTTTTATTTTAGCTGATGCAAAAGCCAAATAACCAATAAACTCAAGTCAGTGCAAGTTGACTTGTGTAATGAGCCTTTCATTGTCTAATCATTTTGGAGCAGGTACAATTTTTAAAACCATCAGTTTTAAAGCCTTCAAAAACTGCCATAATTCAAGTCCCCTCCAGAGTAGGTTTTAATAATCTGGTGCCATATATTGTTCTCTATCACTGTGCTAATCTGGAAATCTTACAGAACATATTTGCCAAGGTCTACTAGCTTTTATGAGGGCAAAGGGCATATTTTGTAAGTACAGTTGATCTGATCTCAGCTCTGGATCAGCCTCATCTGATCTGGAAGAAAGAAGAATTCAAAAGGGGTTTTCAGTCCCGTAGGTTTTTCATACCACTGCAGCTCTTGTAACTTATGTAAAATGAAATTCAATCAAGACAAAGTGAAGAGAAATTCTTCTTATATTGAGCTATTTTTGGCAAACATTCAAGATTGCATACTATCCATTATCTTTCTACTAGCATTTGCGCATTTTAAAATTTCTCTGTCCACTTTCCAATCTATAATAAACATTCTACAAAGGGACACATTCATCTACTTGCTCCAGTTTTTTACCATTTATATATAATTTCCAATCATATACTCTATTTTTTCCCATAAAACATCACTTCTTTGCTTCACAGTAAATTAATTTTCAGATTCATACTCCTCATTGCATCATACAATCTAACATTCAGTACAAATCATTCAGATTCCTGTCACCACCATGTCATCATCTGCATACAAAAATACACGTATATTCATGTTGCCCATAAACCTTTAGCATTACTGTAAACATTCCTTATACGTTTATCCATAAATACTGTACATTAGCCAACAAAGAAAGGTTACATATTCTTGTCCTACTCCTTGCTCAAGGCTGAACCATTTATTAAGTATTCTGTTTATTATCAGACATGACTTACTCCCATTATATATCACTCTTACAAAATTCAGCAGCCAAGTTTCAACCCCATATTTGCATAAAACATAATTCAAGCTTAATCGTTTTTAAGGTACGGTTTCTGTAAATCAATACATGCATAACAAACTTTCTTTCTGACAGTCATACATTTCTCAGTGACCTGCTAAGAGCAAAATCAGGTCTGTACATCTTCTGAAGGTCTATGAGCCACACTGTGCTTCCCAGATTTTGCTCATGGTCCTCATTCATTCTTGCTACTTTTCCTTTGTGTAGGAAGCTAATAGCAACATTCTTCCAACCATTAGGCACAGCTGCAGTCTTTATCTGCATGTTAAACAAGTAGCACACCCACCCTATAAGCAAACCATATTCATATTTTAACTTCTCTATACCCCTTTGCAGCAGTTACAGTTACAGTTTTTCACTAGTCTCTCAGCATTTAGGACTTCCCTTTCATCCTTTTTTCTTGGACCCTAAACTTTGTAACCATTTGTTTCCATTTTTACTGTTTATGTTATTATGCTCTATATCATACAAATCTTTAAAACACCCTTCCAAGATTCCCTCACTTCAGTTTCATCCCAAATCATTCCTCATGTTTCCTATTAATTCTTTCCCTCTAGTGGAAGTGCCTTGTTTACTCCTCTTCACCCTCTTCCAAAACAATTTCATTCCATCAAAATTGCTCTAAAATTCTCTATGTTCATTTTAATTCTAGTGTAACTCTATGTATATCTCTGGCACTTTTCATTCTGTCCCACATATTTTTCTTTGCATTCACTTTCTACTCATACAATTGGGAAATTAATTTATCTTCCACTAGTTTTTTTTTTTTAATAGAACTCATACTTTAAATTCCTGCCACCCCTCTACTTTCACTCTTATTTTTTCACTTTCTTCGTTTTCTTCCATGTCCATTTCTTTCAAGACATTACTAAACAGTGATGTCCCCCATACTCAGAACCTCTTGTAATCTTCACTAATTTTCTCAGTTTTTCTTCATGGAGTGTCAAATCAGTCATGCTTTTAAATTTACACTTATTCCTTTACCAGATGTCAAATGAACAGAGATACTTCAACCATGTATTAAGAGCAAACAGATCCAAATAGTCCACATTCTAATTCATTCTTGGGTTTCCAAATGATCCTGTACCTTTTCTTACTCTTTCATCTCCTAACCATCCACTCATATCACCTAACCAAAATTCTTCTTCCCATGGACAGCATTCAATTCAGAACATTGCATACTTTTCCCCCAATCTCATACCTGGTTCTTCCATTGTTATCACTCATTAGAATGTAAGATGCAACTGTTTGCAGCAAATGGACTTTATTTGTTGTCATAAAAACCTACATGACACTAATTCATTCTGTCTGACAAAACATAGCATGAAAATACCTTCCTCCAGTAAACCAGTACAGAATTGTTTTTTATTCATAATATTTCAAAGGTAAAAATGGATTAGTTTCTCTGTCAGCCATGCAAGACTAGCTATGCAAGTGGCTTTCAGCTAATTCAGCTAATAATAAAGCATACAAATTTAATAAATAAATAGATAAATAAATCATACAAACCAACACACCCTCTTTCTTATTTCTGACTTCAGAAGAGAGTGGAATGCAGATGGCCTTGATTTATGCCTGTTTGCTCTCCCATTCTTACACTGACCAGCATCCTGTCTGCAACAGTAATTATATTATATCATAAGATGTATTATATATTATATATATTATATATATAATTATATTATATAATTATTATATATAAATATATTATATCATAAGATGCAAGGATGTACAGGAAGACACAATCAACAATACCAAACAGTATAGCAGACTGTTACAGGAAATAACTTTTCACTCTATGATTAGAATGTTTTTTTTTTTAAAGTTTAAAGTTTGTGTTATCAAAGTGTCAAGTTTATGATACATTAGAATTAACCCAAAAATTATCCCATTTTTTGGTTTTGCCTTATGTATAAAGCTGTGTGAACAATTCAACCAAAGCCTGATTTTTTTTTTCAAGATGAAACAAATTGAGTATATTTTCACAGAGACCAACTGATATGATTCAAGGCAGCAGCAGGTGTTTTTCTGTTTTTCTTCCATTTAAACAAAATCCATAGCCTGAGAGTCCTTCTGCCCTAGGGTATGCCCGAACTTGTCATAGGATTTTGGTAACAAGAGACAGCTGGTCCCATCAGCATCATCGGAAAAGTTTAAGTCATGATGCAGAATACATAAGAAAACAACAAACTCAGTATAAAAACAGATCAAACTTGAGAAGGCTTGAGAATCAAGTCTTAAGATCAAGGTGTGAGAAAATGAAACCTTGGCAACATAACCACAGAGCAGGGACTAGAATGGAATGCCTCAAGAAAGCATTTTACAATCAGGTTACCCCAACTGAGAATTCCCCTTCCCTAGTAATCATACAGATAGACAGAAATACAGACAAAGTATCTGGTGAAAATGCTTGTGGAGACAGGTAATTCTTCCATGTACATTAATGCCAAGTATGAAGAGCTATGGAGGTCAAAACCAGCCAAAATGAGCTGAAATTGCAAGTCTGGGACTAGCAGTTTTCAGGCTACAGAGAACCATTATGAAATTATATCCCAGCTGCCTCCTCAAACCATCTAGAGGCTGGCCACATGGCTTGGAAAGGCAAGATTAAGTTTAAAAACTGAAGCATAGATATGTAAGGTCTATGTGCAATCAGCAATTGTATTAGAGGCTTCATCCTTCTCTGAAATGAAGTATCTAGCCTAGCCAAGTCATATCTGAGAATCTTCTACCTAAACTAATCCACTACTGAGCAAGGGGTTAAATGTCTAGACAACCATGATTTACTGCCAGGTGCTGGCATGATGCCTGACAGGTTGATATACAAATTGATTCAAGTCATATGGCTCAGTTGCACCACAAATCAAGCATCATTTCCTCCAGAAGTTTTTCTCTTGGTCTCAATGCAGACTGGAGGTGGAAGGGCATACACTTTGTAGATACATTATTATCAGCTTCTACTGATTGACTGATTATGTGCCATCAAGTCAGTGTAACCTCTTAGGGACCACATAAATAGATTTTCTCCATGAATCAGATTTTATATAGCATTGTAATATACTGTATTTATTATGTTGTGGGAAATTTCAGACAAAAGGTACACACCACTGAGGAGAAATAGCCAACTGTTTATTCAACAATGGTGGGATCTCTGTTTTACAAGACAGGCAGACAGAACAATGGAAAGGTGAAGACTTTGATAGGAATTGAAGGCTGAGGAGTGGGAATCCCGGGGCTCTGATTCTCTAGCAACTTTTGGGGAAGCCAGGCAGATTCCCATCCATGTACTGTTTCTGTTTAAAAAAAAAAAAAGTACTTTCAGAAGAGGCTGGGGAAGACAATTGCTAGGGAGATAGGACGCTGAGATAATCAGGCACATGTCTTTGATTAGGAATGGAATATCTGTGGTCTTCGCCTAGTTATTGAGTTACTATTTCCTTATTAGGACCACCTTTTGGGTTATAGAGTGAGTGGTGAGTGGGATTTCTTCTCTTCTGGTCTGACTGGGTCACTGGGGCATTGTCTAAAGGCAAGGATGGTATTTTCTGATTCTGACAGGATTATACAGAGCAGGGAACTGGACTTTGCTCAGGTCATGTCCACACACTTTGGGGAGGAGGGGGGATAGTTTCCATTTTGTTTTGCTACAATATTAATCTATAATTTCTTTGCCAGTGCCAACCATGGAAGACCAGATGAGCCCTGTTGCTAAGTTGATAAAATACTCCTTTGCTATATTAATTGGGAACACATTTTTTTCCTGATTTGTTTATCCGAAGGTGATGTAATAGTATGTAGGAATGACCTTGGGAGACAGGAAGGAGAGCCACAGACTAGACAATTGGCATGTAAAAGATGTTTCAGCCTCAGATGGGGAGATGGCATGGGAAACATTTCAGAAAGGATCTCCCTAGTTTTCTGGAGAGTAAAAGGAAAGAAGGGGAGAAATACTTTCAGTCTTGCAAGATTCTTTTAATGTAACCTTACAATAAAGATAGAGCTAGTACTCCTGGTTGTGCTTCTTGTCTGGGCTACCTCACAGGGCTAACAGATATGGCACATAACTTCTTCTGCAGTTTATCAGCACTATTAAGAACACAAATGCACATTTGTTACTAACTGGGTTAGAAAAGCTCACCTGGGTAAATCCAGCTTCTCTGCTGGTCCAGATGGAAGCAGTTCTGGAGTTAGTAATGCTTAACTGATATGAGATGGGTGTTACTTTCTTCAAGTTAAGCCTCTCTCTTATATTCTGTCTTACTTGAACATATATACCTTTCCACTAAATGTTGAACACAAAAATTCTTTACAATGTCTGCCCATAGAGTAACCAAAAGGATCCTTCCAAAGATTTACCCAAAGACCCCTCAGAAGATTTGCCCACAGAAATAACCATCAAACAGCTTCAGAAGGTCTAACCACAAATGTCCTTCGGAGGGTCTTCCCAAAACATCTTCGGAAGACTTGCCCACAGAACTCCTGACTCAGACTGTTAACAGGAAAAACTCCTTATTTTTCAGAAAGCCTTGAGTGGACATTATGACTGAAGCCTAGCCATTATTTATCAGAAAGTTCTTCTGCTGTTACTGATAATACAGAGCTATACATTTGTTCCGACTAATTGCATTACTATCCCTTTTCCTAGAATACTAGAGCTAATTACACTACTCTGCCTAGAATTTAATAATAGCTGATATAATTACCTTTTAACAATAATCTCTGGACAATTTATGGTTTTGATTTGGTTTTTTTTTTTTTTTTTAGTATCTTGGAACTGTACCTCATTTGTTTGGGAAAGGATAATTCCTTTTCTAGAGGATACATGAACTTTTGTCCCAGTGTACCCTCTGCAGTTGCCTTGGCCAGGGACCAGGTGGATTCCTCCCCATAAAAGGACTATCTCTGGAGAAGATATTTTCCTGAGAGTCACGGAAAATTATTAAATTCTGCTTTCATATCTACTCTGATACTGTTAATTAACTATGTCTACTTACCTTTAGCTCATGTAACTTACCTTTTTTACAAATAGCACTTAAACATAAATAGACTTTCAAATATCGTCTGGCCATCTGTGACATGTCTGAACACCAGCATAAGGACCTGATGATGGCAGCTTCACCTCTAGTCTTGTGTGGTTTCAGGAAGGAAGAAGGAGAAGCAATTCTAGAGACTGATGCCTACCTTGCACTTAACTTGTGGCACAATTACATAACCAGCTCTAATCTCCAGCTGCAGAGAGGAGCACCATCCAACAGTAGTTTGTTTGGTTTTTTTCCTCCTTTCTTTGTGATTGTTTTCAGTTGGTGTTGATGGAGGAGGAGAGGTTGAGCCCATGGCCCTTCATTTGTAGGGTGCCTTGGGCTCAATGCTCTCTATTCTCATGTTTAACATTTACATGAAACCATCCATGGTGAGATCATCCGTCAGTTCACGTCTGCTGTCATTCATGTACTGATGATACCCAATAGCGCATATTGATACAGGCCACCTAAGTGATGTTGTCTAGAGGCTGTGGGGTCTGGCCAGGGGTCTGGTGAGGGAGGAACAGACTCAGGATCAGTCTGGACAAGATCAAGTGGTTGTCATTATTTAGGTTCTGGGGACTCTTCACCTTCAGCCTTGGATGGGGCCGCACTTCCCCATTTGAATCCAGTGTGCAATCTGGGGGTCATCATAGACTCACAGCTCCTGCTTGAAGAGTAGGTGGCAGATGTGGCTAAGAGGGCCTTCACCCAGATCCATCTAGTGAACCAATTGCACCTGTTCCTGAAGTGGGGAGACCTCCACACAGTCAGTCATGCCCTTGTCACTTTGTAAATGGACTATTGCCTTCTACATGGAGCTGCCCTCAGAAGCTACAGCTGGTCCAGAATGATACTACTGCTCTGCAAGCTGCACTGGTTGCCAGGTGGCTTCTGGTGTGATTCAAGGTGCACAAAATCAAATCAAATCAGATCAGTTTATTACAGCCCTAAGGGCAGATACAATAAAATATTGAATGGTTGTGATGGAATGGAATTATGAAGGCCAGGCTCAGGGAGATAAGCGTGTTCTTAGTTCACCGGGGGAGCATGAGAAGATCAAGAGGATGAGGCTGGCACCTCCCTGAGGAATTCAGGGTGTTGTGGCTGGCTGGCTTGGGAGCTAGGTTTCAGTCTGGGGAGATTTTCTGTATAGAGGTTATATCTAATAAACTGTGATGGAATGGAATTATGGAGGCCAGACTCAGGGAGGAAAACATGTTCTTTCATCTCCTGAGGAGTGGGGGAGAGATAAGAGGATGAGGCTGGCACCTCCCTGAGGAATTCACTATGTTGTGACTGGCGTTACTTGGGAGCTGGGTTTCAGTCTGGGAAGATTGATGTCAGGCCTAGCCCAAGGAACTCCAGGAGACCATGTAAATTCAGTCCAGCAATGTTTATTAGCTACAACCTCCAGCAAGAATCTTCCCAGACTGAAACCCAGCTTTGGTCCTGAGTGATGCTCAGTACCTTATAAGGTATGTGAGCATGGTAGATCCCATAGGAAATAGTGACCGTTGTGCAATTTGATTCAATAAATATGCAAATAGAACCCTGGCCAAGGAAGTCCACCACTGAAATCCTAGACTTCAGGAGAGGAAACCTCCCCCACATTAGAAACTGACAAAAAAGGAAGCTTAGGAGGAAATTAACAAGGTGTAATCACTTCTACCTGCATGGACAGTACAGAAAAGATGGGGAGGGGGAACACAAGAGGAGTTCCATGTGGCTGACAAATTTGGTGAAGGAGGTTGTAAAACATAAGAAGAGTTCTTTCAGTAAAACTAAAGTCTTCCCAAATGGTGAAGGGAAAATAAGCGCTGGCTGGCTGGCTGGCTGGCTGGCTGGCTGGCTGGCTGGCTGGCTGGCTGGCTGGCTGGCTGGCTGGCTGGCTGGCTGGCTGGCTGGCTGGCTGGCTGGCTGGCTGGCTGGCTGAATAAATAAATAAATAAATAAATAAATAAATAAATAAATAAATAAATAAATAAATAAATAAATAAATAAATAAATAAATAAATAAATAAATAAATAAATAAATAAATAAATAAATAAGACAATAATAAGGGAGACAAAAAGGAGTTTGAGGAATCCTTGGCTAGAAATATAAAAGCCAACAATAAGAGGTTATTCAACTATGTTAAAAGTAGAAAACTGGCCAGTAAAGCTGTTGGACCACTATGTGATAAGTGAATGAAAGGAAAACTCAAAGAGGAGATAGTAGAAAAACTAAATGAATGGTTTGCATCTGCCTTCAGCATGGAGGACTCAGAAGGATGGATACTGGTGCCTGAACCAATGTTTCAGGGAATAAGTCTGGGCAGTTACGGCAAAGAGCTGTAGCACAAGATCATGTTCACACATCACACATTGAAGCTAAAAGTAAACATATTGCTACAGCCTAATGGCCTCCACCTGAAGGTCCTCAAGGAACTAAAAAAAATGAGGTTACTGATCTGGTAAAATAATATTTAATGTGTGCTAAGTCTGGCACTGTGCCTCAGGATTAGATGGAACAGTGAGACAGAAAGAGAGAGAGAGAGATTGATTACTTCTGCAATTGGAAGGCAGAAGATTTCAAATGATAAATTCTCCTATAGGATCCTGAAGTAACTAAACTCCTGGACTTCGTGTTCTTGATTCAACCAAAGTTAGACAAAGGGAAAATCAATAGCATTATTATTAAAGGTTGCACAGTGTGTGAATGTTCTGTAATAAAAGCTACACAGTATGACTCTCCAATCAGCAGTACCTTTAATTTATCTACTTGTTAGCTGTGTTGGAGAAGAACTAGAACAACAGCTTGCCTAAAATGCTGGAAGCACAGTTCCTCCTCTAATGCTTTGCTTTGTCTCATCTGCTAGCAGCACCTAACCAACATTGGAAGCTAAGCATGGTTGGGCCTGGTTAGTACTTGGATGGTAAAGCTATCTGCATATTCCTGCAAAATATCCCATAATTCAAGAGTGTGCACTTGAACATGTGCTTTGTCCAAATTAAGAGCTGAGTCATAAATTCTTTTTCTTGCATTCATCCATTTCTCTATGATCTGCTGAAGAGCCAAAATCTGAGTTGCACGTTCCTTCTCGGACATAAAGCTGCAGGAAACTTCTCAAATTTTATTCACTGTTATCTTTCATACCCTTTCAATCAGAATTCTGCTCACCACCATCTCAGGCACATTTAGCAAATAAATCCCCCTGTACATTTTGTTTTCATTCATTACTTTTTCCCTTGTATAAAGGGACGTTAGTTGCATTCTTCCAGACATCAGGCACAGATGCAGTCTTCATACATAAACAAGTTACATGGCCACTCCATAAACAACTCATGTCCATAATTTACCATTTCTCCAGATATGCTGTCTAAGCCATTATTTTCTCTCTTTGGCAACATGTTTTGCAATTATTATTTTCTTTCTCTACACATTGGACAATATCTTTCTGTGATTTTCATTTTTTGCATCAATCATTCTTGTATATGCATTTTTTTCTTATTGACAGCTTATTTCACTTCATCATTCCATTAAGATTTTTGTTCATGCTTTCCATCAATGTTACCTCTACATTGTTAGGCACACAATGGAAAATGTATTTTCTTTAGAACAAATTGTGGTTTGAAAATACAGCCTGACATGTGAATTGTGGTCCAGCTGAGCTGAAACTCACCATCTTGGTTGTTCCAGGTTTTGGCTGAGACAAAACCTGACTGCCATTTAATTTAACTTAGGAATGTTAACTTGCCTGTGAACTTAATCTAGCCCAGTGTTTCTCAATTTTGGACACTTGAAGATGTGTGGATTTCAACTCCCAACATTTCCCAGCCAGCCAGCTGGGGAATTCTGGAAGTTGAAGTCCACATATCTTCAAGTGCCCAAGGTTGAGAAACACTGATCTAGCCTATGGAGCCTCAGTCAAGGCTCTGCCCCTTTCATGAAAGTCCCATCATGGTTGGTTGTCCCATGTTTTCTTACCATCTCCCCTTTGTCAAAGAAATGAATGTCCTAGGATAAAGCTTCCTTCACTTAAACCCTACCATCACAATTCTAACTTTTCACCCAAATATACAGCCAATACATGCCTGTCTACCTGTTTGTCTCAATGAGCTCTCTCACTGATTGCTTCAGGTTTCACTTAACCTATGGGCTTGAATGGGCCAGATAATCTATGGAGACATAAAACTAAACAGTTATGTCAGACTGTTAAATCCACTGTCTTTGGAAGCAGTATCTACCAGCAGAAGTATACAACAGTATAAGTACAATTCATGAGCATTTAGACTGAAATCCTATACTGTCTGGAAAAAATGTCCCTGGGCCATAGGACTCCCCAGATTCCTTCACCTACTTTTCTGTTAGTAGAGAAGCTAAAATGATTTGGAGAGTTTGTGGTTCACATGTTATTATTTATTTATTTATTTTATTCAATTTATATAGTTGTCCATCTCACCCTGTTGACCCTGGGTGACTAACTACAGTTACAAGCACACTCAACAAAGAAAATAAAAACCATAACCAATCATTGTTAGATCTACCATATCTAGGCTGCAAAACTCTGGGCAACCACTAGATGATAGCAAAGATACATAAAGCCAAACTCTTTACTGCAAACTAGATCCTCTAGATTTTAGTAGCCCAGATATTGTAGTCCTAGTCTTTACAAATCAAACAAAGCAGCATTTTGTACTTGCAAAGGAACAATATACTAAAGCTGGCTGTATCTATCCATGTGAGTTTATTACTTTTGTTTTGTTTGGGGTTAATTTGCTTCCCTGCTGATTTCAGAGAACAATCCAATGACAAATAGGGTTACCAGCTCAATCTAAACTACTTCAGAAAAAAGATCATTTGATTTGCCTCTTGTCCTCAATCTGCCTCTGAATCAAGCAACATTATTTACAGAAGACAAGGGCTGTCAGATTCCTTCTCTCCAATCTGTATCTGCTTCTCATTCTGTCACTGTTCTGGAACCTGAGAAGAAAGGTAAATATGTAATGGTAAGCTGCTTCAGCTGCAAAGAAAAGGTTGATCCAGGAGACCATTCTTCTATCTCAAATGTGGTTGAGCACAAGAAAAGAATTCAAAAATTCATAGTGAAAACATGTATGAAGCTAGTAGGAATTTTAAAAGATAGTCAGGTCAGGTTTTATTGTGTTTACCCAAAGGAAAAACAAGGATTTTTTTGCAAAATAATTTGGGATGGAGGCAGATGAGAGGGCTCTTTTGTTTTTGTTTTATATAATCTTTCTTGCCCAAGAGATCATTTTCTTTCTGCTTTCAGATTCCTAATATCCCTTTTTCCAGTAGAGCTAATGTGATATCATGACTTTATATATTACAGTATTTGTAGCAATCAATCAATTTGTAGCATAAATTGATTAAGCCACTAATTAAAAAAAAAACCTTAAAAGTGCAGGAGTCAGACAAATCCTGAAGCTTGCCCACTTACTGCAGGGATAAGGGGGAGCTTTCCCCAGCCCCTTTTTGCTTTTTTGTCTTGAACCCCACTCCCCTGAAAGGTAACCCTATTATTCAACCTCAGCTGATAGAGTATATGGCCCCAATATTTGGAAGTAGTAGATTCAAGACTAGATTCAACACACTTCTATAATAAGTAACCCAACTGAATGTCTGAAGGGTGTCCGATGTTTAAGGAGAAGGTAACTTGAAGCAAGCATGATTGGGAACTTTATGTTTCATCACTCAATTCACAACTGCACTCTTCTGCTTCCAGATAAGACTGGTGATGCTATTACTGCAGAAGAGGTACTACTTGTGCGTCATTACCCAAATCTTCGTTTTCACAGATAGTTCAGTCCAAGATCTGTGCCCAATCATTTGTACTCCTAATGCAGTAACGTTACATTCTCTAGAGACTTGGGGACCTAATTGTGTGGACTTCAACTCCCAGAATTGGAATTCGAAGGTGGAGAAACACTGCTCTAGAGTACTAAAAATATTCTCTTCAGACAATCTTGATTTCTAGTAACCACTTGGACATGTCCATGTGGTTTTCTTGTTAGGAAGGTAGAATGGGTTTGCCAATGCCTTTTTTGGGATTGATTTTTTTAACCTTTCAGTCTATCCACAGCCCTGGAATTTCCTAGTCTCCCATCCAAATATTATCCAGATCTGATCCTAGCTTTTTTTAGATCAGCAAAGGTGCCTAGATGCTGCCAGTTTTGTTTATCTGCATTGAATAGTTTCTTCTTCATTTCCTTTCCTTCCCCCCCCCCCTCCTTATTGTACTCTGAATGTCGTTTATCTACTGATTTCTACTCTTCTACCAAAATTTACTAGCATATCCTTTTCCACGTGAAACCATGGAAGCTCCCAACCCAGAAGTATTACTATTGCAAATACTTTCTACATTTTTAAAAATAGGATTTTCATTTGCCTTTCCACCAACTGATTGTGCTCAAGACAATAAAAAGGCATACAATTAAAATACAATTTCAAACTTAATTAAAAACATATTAAAAAGAAAACCATAAAATGCCCCCTTCCAGCAGACATACATGATTTATTTTTCCACAGTGGTTAGTCACTTTATTAACAAAAAGCAAAATATTTAATATAACAACTTGATCATCTTTTGGGCTGCAGTCCTGGTTCCTGGGTAACCATGAAGCTGTAGAATAATTGCATTATCCTGCTCCAAGGATGAGGAAGTCTTCCTTCTGTGCTGAAAGGGGAAAAGGATGCATAATGGGAGAAACGTGGTAGATGAAGCTGTGTTGTGGTGATCCTCCTCCTTCCTCCAGAGCCATTCCAGGTGTTGCTGACAGAGAAAGAGGTCTAGTCTTAAGATGACTTTTTGTGGAGTTCATCAGGACTCTACTTTCTACTCAGTGCTATTAAACTTTTACATGAAACAACTGGGTAAGGCCATCCAGTGGTATGGGGTTAAGTATTACCAAGATGTTGATGATGCTCAGCTATATATCTCTACCTCTGGCTGATCAAGTAATGCTGTCAAGATTCTCTTTCATCATCCAAAGCCTGTGAGGGACTGGATGGGGAGGAAAAGACTTCAGCTTAACCCTAACAAGACTAAGTGGCTGTGGGTTTTAGGATCTCCTAAATCTGGGGCTTTTCCCTTATTAGTTCTGGATAGGGTTTGGCACTCCCCCAGACAGAACTAACACACAATTTGGAAGCTCCCCTGGACCCTTGGATCCAGCTTGAGGAGCAGATGGTAGTTGTGGCCGGGAGGGCATTTGTACAAATTCATTTAGTGTGCTAATTGTACCTGTTCTGAGATCCAGGAAGGGCCCAGTTCACAGTTACTCATGACTTGATCGGCTGCCCTTGAAAACCACTTGGAAGCTACAACTGTTCCAGAATGCAGTGGTCCAGATAGTTATGGATGCAACTTGGCATGCCCATGCCAAACCATTGCTTTGTGAGCTCCAATTCAAGGTGCTGGGTATGACCTATAAAGCCCTTCATGGCACAAGGTTATTTGCAAGATTGTCTACCTCTGCATATTTCTGCCTGTCCCACAAGATCCAATAGGATAAGCATGCTCTGGTCCCCTCTATTAACCAACGTTTATTAACATAAACATGGCACCAAGAAGACATGTCTTCTCTGTCACAGTGTCTGGCTTGAGGAACAGTATAACCCCTGATATCAGGATGGCCCCAACCCTGCCAATCTTTTCAATCATTGAAAATTTGGTTTTTCTCTTGGGCATTGGCCAGAATGCTAAGATAGCCCATCTTTAGGGGTGAGTGGATTGAATGAGATTGGCTTCAGAAACACTATGCTTTCATACCTGTTGTTTTGGGTGCTTTTTAACAAATATTTAATCCCAAAGTTAGCCCCCCACCCCCAGAGTCACATTGTGCAACAAGGGCCATAGAAATTGAATTAATGAACAAAAAAATCCAAGAGGGAAAAATGCAAACCTCCTTCACTTTTCCTTCAATGGCAGAATTCTCCAAGATATTAGGAAAAATTACTCCAAAATTATTTTATTTTTAAAAAAAAAATTGCTTTAAGACTCACGTGAAATCTAGTCACTTCACAAACATAGCTGGATATCATAGCTGAATATGGCTGTGCCAGTATATGGCACAGCCTTACACTGTTTAGGTTATTCTATTATGTATTCAGATATTATCAAGTAGACATGCACAATTTTAGTCCTATGGAAATGTCAAAAACATCCTTAGTCATTTATAAAATTCATGTTCCTGCTTAGTTATATTAATGTCCCATAAAAAGTTATGCTCAAACTTTTAATCAATATTCATTAGAAGCCAAACTCTCCAAATACCCTGTGTTAATGTGATTTATTCCAAGTGCAATATTTTATCTAAGCACAAATGCTGTGTATTCAGGAGAACAAAACAGCGTTGTCACTGAACGTGAGTAATACAGGAGCTGCATTCACTGACAGTATGTTTCTGGGTGTAATTCAAGGTGCTCCTAATACCTTAAAAACTCCTCTCTGTCTTGGGACCTGCAAAACCACTTGCTCCAAGTAGAATTGGCCCGTGCAAGGTCTCCTTGTAGACAGAACATACTAAGAATCCCCATCCCTGAAGAAGTATTACAGAAGGGGATGCAGAAAGCAAGTATTTTCTGCCAGAGCTCTACTTCTGTGTACCCTAATAGTCAAGAAGTTGATGAAAACTGACTTGGAGAGAGGAACCAATGGTGAATGTACCCAGGATGTATGTAGGCACTGCTTATTAGTTGCCTTTTGTTATTATCATTATGAATTGCTCTCGCTCTCTCTCTCTCTCGATTGTATGTATGTATGTATGTATGTATGTATGTTTACAAAAGCTATGAACAGCATATATGGCTACAAATGTTATGAGCAATACACACATACACACACGTTTTGTTCATAGCTTTTGTAAGCCACTTAGATTTATTTGATTTAAGCAGCAACAACAGTCATTCGGTTTAATCATATGAGATATCTCTCTAGGTATTCTCAGCCCAAGAAAACTTGTTGTCCCTGTGCACCATTGAAACTGACCAAAGAGAAGTAAATTTGACAATACACAGCACCCCAACCCCTGCACAACATCTATAAATATTTAATTGATATAATACCCAGATATTACTTTAAAATCATTAATTAGTTTTACTAATGTTGGTTTAGAAGTTCAAGTTTATCAGTAAGTAATTATAATGACAGTGAGCATGTACAAATATGTTTTTTATATAAATTTATTATGAAAGACTTGGGTTTATCAAAAAAAATGCCTGATAATTTGCAAAGGCTGACCACAGCCTGGGCAACTTTGTAAAAACTGATTCTCAGCAAGGCAAGTAATATGTAGACTTCAGTGTACGTATGGATTTTTTTCATTTATTTAAATTGTTCTACTGGCTATTTTGCTAGGATAGGGGTGTGTATGTGTCTTAATTGATGTATTATTTTATTAATTCTAAATTGGCTGGTTCTTATCAGGTTGAAGTGCTTTTGTTATTAAATATTTATAAATGTTTTCACATACTAATGTCTTAATTGTCTCTTCAATTGGTTATTGCCTTGTCAAAGGGCACAGTATAAATAATAATAGCAATTTTTACTATTATTATCCAAATGTCTTTATATTTGTGGGGATCACCTTTCTCCTATTACATGTGCCTGTCCCACTGGATTTGACAAAGTTAATATGCTCTGAGCCCATTCTATCAAGCTATGGCCCCTGATGGGAATTGTGCCTTCTCTGTCATGGAAGACATCCAGTGGAATAGTGGCTGTTCCCATAGACACTGGGCAAAATGATGAGTGAGTCTGACTCTGAGATATATCTTTAAAATATGTTTTATGGAGTTTAGGGATTGTCCTCAGTTGCTAGTTATTTTGTTTGTAAGGTTTGCTGTTTTTCAACTGGTTTTAAATTTGTTGTAAGCCACCCAGACCCATTTTGAACTAACAGTCGTATAAATTTAATTAATTAATTAATTAATTTTCTTTATCTGTATATATCAAACTATGAATTTCACTTTTCTGCTTAGTTGCAGATGCTTAAAGGTTCCAAATACACATCAAACAATAATGGAGAGAGGATGTACTTGCCTTACATCTGCCTCCAATAAAAAAGGGAAGGAAGGAAAATCTCATTATTCCTCATTTATGCATTTGAATAAAAAACTGCATTCTGCTTTAAGAATTCCTGGAAACAAGACAAGATAATTTGGAAAGAATAAAAAAGAACCATTGCCAATAATTTTTTTAATCAAATCTCTCTCCATCTAATCAAATATCCCAGCAATATCCATCTTAGCGTATTTAAAGCTAAATTGTTTACTAATGATTTCAAATTGTCCTTCATGATAAATAAATCCTGCTTGATCAGAATTATCAATTCTGATGATCAAGGTCACTACCTTCTGGAGTCTCTTAGCAAAAATCTCAGATAATATTTTAACAACTACATTCATTAATGAAATAGGTCTATAATTAGCACAATGGGTATGATTTTTATGAGGTTTAGAAATTACTGTAATATAAGCTTCATTAATTTCACACTGCAGCCTAAACTGCCTCTTTCCCATGCAGCTCCAGGCTGTTTCTTAAGTCAACCTCAGAAATTACAGGCCAGGTTGCAATGAGCTGGCAATAGGACCAAGATAGTGCTCAGTAAGGGCTGTGGCCCCTGCAAAACCTGATAAGTCATTTGTTTGCTTCTTGTCCTTCCCATCCATGCAGGGAAAGCAAGCTTCTCTGGCTGGCTCATGTGTTGACCTGTCAACCAGAGCCTGAGTTTAATTTTTAGGGATTGTTCCCTCCTAAATCCTCATACCATACCTTCCTTTTGCTTTCCCATACCTCCTCCTCACATTATCTCCTTTGACACTAAAGCAGACAGCCTCCCTCCCTCCCTCCCTCCTTCCTTCCTTCCTTCCTTCTTATACTATTGTTGCTCTGATGCTACAGTAATCAAAGCAAAAGGAGAACAAAATATCAGGAATTCCTACCTTCCGCTATAGGTCCAAGGAAACTTACATGGAATAACTGATAAGTCAGTTTCATGGGGATAAGGTATCAATGATCCTAGATTGCAACTTAAAGATACTTGGGAAAGGGAAAGGAAACTTTACAGTGCTGTAGGCAGGGGGTGGAAAAGCAAGGGGAGCATGCTTCATCCAGCCTGGGCAGAAATAGAAAGGGTATCCACTGGGAGGTGTAAAGGTTGGATGAAGCATGATGTTAGCCCTTTGAAGTAGAGCTAGTCAGAAAAAAGACTCCCTAAGAAGTCCATGGGTCCATTTGCAGGGGGCCGCGAGTAGGAGGAGGCTGACATTGTCTGTTCCTGCATGCAGGAGGTAGGAAGTGGCCTGTACTGGCAATGGGCCAAGCAGAAAGTCCAGATCTGCCCTAAGAGAAGCTATCAGAATACTACATTCAAGCAAGTTCTAAAAAGAAAAGTTAAGAGTTTTGCAGCCAATATATCTGTATATGCTTCATACAATTGTATAAGAAACTATCCCGCCCTCTTGTCTCATCATTCTTCAAATTACTATTAATATTTCTTCCCACTTCATAGATTCATTAAGTATCCCATTTTATTTTATTGCCCAAATATAGTACAAACTACTAAGTGCAAAAAAAGAATCCATTTTCTGTCAGATTACTACTTGTTATTAATAGTACTGATAGTAATAGCAGTAGTGGTTTGAATCAAATTCTTGACATCTTCAAATTTATTTCTTCAGGCATTACATATGTGTTACAATCATTGGAGTAAAACTCCAAGCTTGTTGCCATTTTAATCAATATATCAAAGCTTTATCTTGGTGTTCTATAGATTCCCCTAGTTTCCCTGGCATCTCCACCAAGAGTCAATGTGGTGTGGTGGTTAAGGCATGAGGCTAGAAACCAGGAGACTGTGAGTTCTAGTCCGGCCTTAGGCACAAAGACAGCTGGGTGACCTTCAGCCAGTCATTCTCTCTCAGCCCTGGGAAGGAGGCAATGGTATATCATTTCTAAAAGAAAGAAAACTTCAGGGACTTTTCCAGGCAGTCACCAGGAGTCAACACTTCCTTGAAGGAACCCCCCACCGGAAAAAAAATTACCATAAACAAGTGACTGTGAAATCTGATTTAATATAAAACAATGTATACAATACATACTTGGCACTTTCCAATTCCTTTGTAGAGAGGGTTGAACAGCAAATTGTGACAGCAAACATTTAACCTTCATGATTAATGCCCTTTTTTCCTGAATGCAGTACAGGAAATGATTCCACTTCTCCGCATGATTTTCACTTCATAACCCAAGAAAATGTTGATCCCTTATTTATATTAAAATGAGGTTTGCACTTGTTAAACCTTTGCTTTTTAAATTATTGCCATCTAATCAGGAAATATCCAAACAATATGAATTCTTTATTTGAAAGGAATTCCCTAGTTGCATAGAAATCACAAATGCACATGATAGTTATCCAACTGTATATATTATGACAATCTTTTTCCTTCTAGAGCAAAGACAATCAAATAAAAAAATAATTTAAATGCAAGCAATTGTTGGAGTAAAATTCACACCACCCTGGACTTTTACTTCCCAAATTATTTTTTTTCCCCTAGCTGAGCCACTACAATACATTTCGTTCAGGATAATATTGATAATATGATGCCGGAAAGCCTAAGAATTAGGATGAACATATCTCAAGAACCACAGAGCCCTAAGCTCACATATAACCAAAGACTATGTAAATCAGGAAGACATCTCCCCAAGCAACAAAAAACACATCCTGTCTATTGAATAGTCCAAGTTAAGTATCATGGGTGGAACAGCTGCTAGATTGGGGAGAGAGACACCCTTCAGTTCTGTTACCTGCAGCTCTTGGCCTAATTTAATGACAGCACTGGCCTGATTTCAAAATCCCTCTGCAAACAGAATTGGTTTGACAAACATGGGTACTGTACACATAACACCAAAAAAGCAGCTATATCAGTCAAGTTTAAGGAGCCCAAGATAAAAATCCTACCACAGAAAAGTGTATGTTTCTTGTTCAACAGTGGGGAATCTTCAGCCCTTATACTGCTTATGATCCTTGGCCTAATTGCATGCAGCTCTTTGCTTAATTTCAAAATCTCTTTACGAACAGGATCCCAAATTGCTGGAGGTTCTAGCCTCCAGTAACAATATCAAATGTCTTTATCCAAGGAAACTTTACTCCTGTCCAGATGGTTATCTTCTCCCACTGAGCCTGCAGATTAGGGAAGGAGGTGCATGGAGCAGGAACAGAGGAAAGAGACACCCATTTAGCCAGCTAAATTAACAGGCAATCAGTAGGGTGATTAATTGGACTACCTTCTCCTGAATGAACTTGTTCCTTTGTTGAGATCATCTCCAGCGACCTTCCTCGATGTCACTGCAACACCTGAGATTAATCCTTTCCAAGGGAAGCCAGATGGACTTTCTGTTTAGCAAATATTTTAGAAGCACTTTCTGTATATCGGTCTCTGGCTGATTTTATCAATGGCCTTTTCACAATGTTTATTGTTGCTGTGCTGAAAGACATTATCAAAAAAAAAAAAAAAAACCAACAACAAAGAGAAGGGGATGTCTAAGGGAGAAAAAGTGCAATTAAAAGTGAAGGAATATGGATGTCTGAACCCACCTTTGGGTCTGGCCTGGCCTGGCCTATCATCAGAGTAGCTCCATGGGAATGGGCCTCTATTGAATGAAAGGATTAGTCCTAGAGGCTGATTAGGCTGCTCAGATTTCCTTTGCTGATCTGGGTTATTGATATGGGTGAAATTTAAGCTTCCTGATTAAGAAGTGTTAAAGTAACTGGCAACTGGAAAATGATTGCTTGTGCAGATGGCAAAACAGGACATTACACTGATGTTGATGACTTGTCACTCTCTGCTGAGAACATCTTGCTATATAGGGACAGCCAGAGAATTTCAATAGCTTTGCCATTTTTCAGACTGCTAACATACAACAAAGCTCATGTTACATTGTTGAGAACCAAGAGAAACCTCAGGCTTTTGAAATGCATAAAATAAATAAGCACTATTGCTTTTCTCAGCATCAGTGAGTGCTGGTGCCGCTTGGTATTTCTTTTTAATTTCATTTGCCAAATTCAAAACTAATAAACCAACTCTTCCTCTTCTTCATTGGGAGCAGTCACCATGAAATCAGAATGCTGCTTGTAGCATCTGTATAATTAGATACCTCTTTTGTACAGTGAAGTCTTCATTTCATATGAAAAAGTCACCAATTGGAAATATGATAAGATAAACACAGCCTAGCCAATGTGTATGCGCTGTGTTTACACAACAGCACAAATTTTTTTTAAGGGCAGCGATGGCAGCATAATTCTGTCTCTTGAGCATCTTCACTCATTAAAACAAAGGTTCCAATCCTTCAAGTGAATACCCATTGGAAAGTGTTGGAAAGGCCAGTTAAAACTGAAAGTTTCAGACGTGTCACTGAATAGATTTTCCAGCTATTAGGAGAAGACCTTCAATATTCTGGATAGCTACTTGCCCTTTCCTGTAACACGCAGCAATAGAATAAATGAAAGATACAGTAATAAGAAAACAATGTGGGGATTTGCACAATTTGCATAACTGACCAGCTTTGCAGAATTTTGATTGCCCAGTATGACATTTTTAGAGCAAATTAAATAAACCTCTTCTCCAGTGAAATTCACTGAATGCAAATATTTCCATGAGAAGGAGAGTTATGTTATACCTGTGGGCCATGATTTTGCATGAAAAAGAATTTAGCATCCCCAAACCCAGTTCAATACGTAGGACTTCAAACCCAGATATTTATGAGTTAAGCTGTATGTGGGTTACCTTTTTTGGCTGAAGAGCATAGTTGGAATTTTGCCATGGGCACTCTCACAAAATAGCTGCCATGCAAGGGCTTGCCTGTTGCCAAAATTGCTGATAGGAGTGTTTCTACTTAAAAGTACACATTGATAAGAAACAAACTATTGTGTTTTCTCCCTAATAATCATGTTAGCATTTGTATTCCACCAGAAAAAGGAAACCCTTTACACATCATAGCATTCAAGGTGTTAAATGCATAGAATGCACCCTAAACAGTCCTCTTACTCCCTGCTTGGCCCTTAGAAAGAGGAGAACATTTAGAATGTTTTGTGCTGCACAAGAAGATTCCCATCTAGTTCAAGAAATTCCAAGATTATTTAAAGGAGAGAAAAAAAGGAGGTTGTATTAATGATATCTTACCCACCAATCTGCAAATATTACTTAGGGCCAGTTGCACCTGCTATGGAGCCCTTGGATGGGTCCCATGTCCCATATACTGAAGTAGGATTCTATAGTTTAAATCATACTAAGTTTATATGTCATCCCTACAAGGTAGACCAGACTAGGAAACCAACGCCATGTAGATCAGGACAACTTGTATTGCAACAGCTATAGGAAGAGAATCTTGCAAGTCTGAATGTGCTTCCCCTTCCCTCCCTTTATCTTCATATGAATTAGGTAGGGGTTTGTCTGAGACATTTTCTCAAGTTACTTTCTTGACCCAGGCTCAGCCCCCTCTTATCTAACCCTTGCCTTGGTAGCTGCTCTTCCTCCTGTCCTCTTTCCTCTACAATATATGATTCCAAATCATACTTCTTGTGCACAACCATTATTTACAAGACATAATTACCTATTTAATGCATGCAGATTCTGTGATGGCCATTCACCTTTTGTGCTAGAGAAGTTACTCATTTGTTTCTAATCATCCCAGAATCAGCCATTTCCTCCTCCCAATGATGGGATTTAGGATGACTTCCTGGTGAACTTTTAATCCTAACTCACACATTCATGATCGCCAGCCAGTTTTTCATGATATCTTCTGGAAAATTCCCTATTCTACAACACTGAAAGATGGCCGTTCTGCCCTATGCTTAAAAAGCCAAATTCTCCTAAAAGTTGAGCTCAGCTCCTGGTGACTTCATGGACACATCCACATAGGTTTTTAGGAGCTATACCTTTGTAGTTTACCACTGATGTCTTCCAGAATACTTTTTTACTTCATTCTAGCTACATCCCTGAGATACCCTCAAGATCTCCCATTCAAGTTCTAAACAGATCCAACCCCATTCAATTTCTGAGTCAAGATAAGCTAAGGCATTTGAGTTGCTGCCATCAGACTCCAGCTTTTGCTTTTATCTTTTTTTCTGGGCAAAGAAGGCAAACCACTAGGCTGCAGCTGCCCATCCTTGAGTTTTCCTTTGGCCCGTATGAAGCCAGGGTTATTCTTGTCAATAAAGATGACATTGAAGGCTGGTGTTTTTATTTGTAACATACCAGCTTACCTTAAATTTGAATTAAAATAAATAGACATTTTCTCTGCTATTGTAGGGAGCCACGGAGATGACCTTGGAACACCATCCAGAAGACATTAAGATAACCTCAGATGCAGAAGCATGTGTTGAACCCAGGGAGGAATAAGAGGGAAGGAAGGAAAGCATAGGCAGACTTGCAAGATTGAGGTAAGACTTACAAGGTAGACCAGATCAAGAAACTAACTCTACCAGAAGACTAGAATTATACCTTATTGAGATAAGCTATAGTAATAGAATCTTACAAGTCTGCCTATGTTTTTCCTTCCCTCCCTCTTATACCCCACAGAGTCAGGGGAAGCCAGCCTGAGTCTCTTTCTAATACTTCCCCATGGCCCTGGGCTTGACTCATAGGTCTACACCTATTGTTGTCTTAAAGGCTTCTGATTGGTTTCTCCATGATGTTCTACAGCCACTGGCTTCAAAATGCTGAGAACAAGGAGCAAATATCACTGCCCCACCCCTCACTCCTGCAAACCATTCAGTAACACTAAAGGGAAATGATTAAATAGTTTATACACATGTACATACACAGGTACACACATTCTCCACATTCATAACCTTATTTCATGTTGCATTTATCTACCCACAGCAATAAAATCTCTGTGGTTCCTATGAGCAGGACTTGAAAGCCAACAAGCCACTATTCTTCTTGAAAGACCTTGTCCCAGAACATGAGATAAGGCAAGAGTTCTTTTCAGTGTGTAAATGAACTACCCACAAGATCCACACAGTTGCAAGCTTTCAAAAAATGAAACAAAACAACCTGAACTTAACTGCAGTTTCAAATACATTATAGCTAGGCCTGAAATGAATTGGCTCAGTTCTTGAAGACAATAGATGGAGATCTGAAACAGAATCTTTGCATGGAAGTGCCTTCAGTGCAAGATAGCTTCCTATTCCTAACTATGAATTTATTCCCTTTAGAATTATGATTGGGCCCCTTGATTTTTAGAAATAATGTCAAAATGCCTCTTTTCAAATTAACCTAAAAATATGAATAATAATCACACATTCCTCTCCTGCTTTATTTTCGTTTGTTGTTCAGTCAAATCAAGTTTTAGAGTATAAGCTTATTTGGGGAAAGGATCTGATTCCTTTTATTTTGTAATGTGCCATGCAGGCTCATAGGGTTACATAAATAATGATGATGATAATAACGATAATATCTCCTCAATAATTCATACTTTTTATATCCATTTCTGGTCTACAAGCAAATACTTTAATTCAGTCCAGTAAAACTATTTCATAACTGACTGCGTGCTACATGTGAAAACTGAGTGAATTGTTCTCCTATCTTCATGTATTTAGAAAATATTAAGGATCAGCAGCTGAAAATTCTAAGAACTGTAGTCTCAACACATCTGGAGGACACCAAATTTGGGAAGGATGATGTTAAAAATGCACAAGTTTCCAAGAGCTAAACCTACACAACTAAACCCCTTTATCTATTTCATAATGATTTTATCAACATTCCATGAATATTGTAAAGAATAATTTCTAGAGATCCTAATTTCTATGCTAATGTAATTATCTTTAGTGTTCTCTACAATTGGCAGAAAAAGTACTGTATTTCAAAACCATCCACCAAGTATTAGTGATATCTGGCAGTCAGGGCATTTGTTTTATTCAGCAATCAGAAAGAATATATTTTGCCTCCAGAAGATGTCATATAATTTTACTTACTTACTTATATATTTATTCGATTTATATAGCCACCCTTCACACCTACCTGGCTCTGGGCAGTTTACGGCGTCAAAAAAAAAATATAACAATAACCAAAATCATAACAACAAAATACCATTAAAACATTAAAACAATAAAAATTATTAAAACCATAAAAAACATAACCAGCTGAAGAGATTATTACAATTCATGAAAAAAAATAAAAATAGTACACAGCTCTAACGTAAAGTATAAAGTAGTATACGGATTTTATATAAAGATTTAACCTCTTTGTGTAAGCCAATCAATATGTTTGGCATGTAATAGTCAAAGCAACAATTCATTGCTGTCTTCCTCAATCTGACCCCTCTGAAATGATTGATGATCATTCCCCATTATCCTCCAGACAGCATCAGTGTGATAGATCAGGTTGATGGGAATTGTTATTCAACACATCTTAAGGGCACTGGACTGGGGAAGACAGATCCAGTAACACATGGGTTCAGTGAGTCTGGAAGGTGTAGGATTCTAAGCCATTTTTAATGGCGTTGTTGAGTACTCTTCTGTTACAGTCAGTAAATGAATGGCTTATGGTGGGAATAAAACAGATGGCTTGAACAGTACTAAATGTTTCCAAAATATAACAGTCTGGTGACATAGAGTATTGCAGTGGGATGGCTTGCCTGATATCCTGTATGTCTTTTTTTATATGAAGTGCAAAGTTTCTCCTAATATCGCCTAGAATATAGATCCAATCCAGTTTTATTTCAGAACCCTCTGATCTCTTCCATTTCCTATAATAAATTTCACAGCTTCAATTCTAATCAAAAATGTTTTTAAAACAGTTATTACCAGATTTTTATGTTATGATGAAAGAGTCATAAAATAAATATGCACAATTTGTAACCCTATTAATGATCTAGCAGAGACCAATTCTTTTCTCTTGTACTGGTCTACGATCGTAATAAATTGAAACTGAGATTCTTTTCTCCAGCTCAGTAAACATTAAGGACAAAAATGGCAGCTGTGGAAAACTGGAGAGAATTCTGGGGAGACAATACTTAAGGCTAAGGTTGGCAGGACACCTTTCCCTTAAACTGTGGCAAGGTTTAAGGGAAGGTTTAACAAAGAGAAATAAAGTAGGGAATGCTAATCCTGATGAGTAGATTGAGTGAAAAGAATTTCAGGTGCATAAAATTTCCCATCCTGGAACAAAGGGCTCTCCATGCATCTTTGACTATATTTCATATTAAGATTGTAACACATAAAAATTACCAAATATTGCCCACTTACTACTGTAGCAATAATCTCTTATTAAAGACTATCCAAGAGGAAGCAAAGTGCTATAATTTGCAAGCAGAGTTCATGACAGTTCCTTTAACCCTATTAAAAACATTTTCTTCTGACCCCTTACCTAAAAATTGTATTCTAATAAAGTTTTCTACTCTAAGGATTCTTTTTTTTTTTTCCTCAACACAAATGTTGATTTTTAGGACCCTCTTGACCTACAGCCCCATACTTCTGACCAGAGGAGATCCAATTTTGGGGGTGCCTGTCTAACTTCTCAAACCCACTGCAGATGCTCCTTGCAGTTTCCTGGCACAAGCAATTTTCTCACTGGGCAGGGGGAAAAGGGAGAAAGGGGAAGGGAAGCAGAACAATGTCAGAATAAGAGAGAAAAGGAATAACAACAGAAAGAAAGGAGTGGCAAAGAGAAAGAAGCAGAACACTTTTATCTTTGGCTCCAGAGGTGCTGGGTTTGGCTCACTTACTGCTGAAAAGCAGTTCCTGACAGATTATTCTACAGAAATGTTCACTGCCTTCGTGGATACCCTTGGGGGCTGCAGTACACAAATGGCAGGATGGGCTTTTTGAAGGAGTGTTCTGGGTGGGGTTGTTTTTTTTTCTTTGCTGATTAAATGGGATATGCCTATTTAACAGCTTAGTACAGTTTTCACACGTTTCCCAACACAGAATGATAAGAACCTGTGCCATCAGTTTTCAGAATTTATGGTGGGCTACCTTCAGCCTAGGCTGTTTACCCTACTCAAGCAAGAGCAAAAGAAAGCAAGCTAAAATGGAGATGACTAATGTATTTCTCAGGTTAACTGTGCAGGTTGCTGTAATTATAATGAGTGCCGTGGTATGGTCTCTTCCTTTTCACCAGGTTGTTTTACATGCATCACAGTTGTCTAGGCATTATGATAAGGACTTTAAAAATACATACCCAAGAAAGAAACAGGAAAAATAACATCCACGCCATGATATTTTGCTGTCTTAGGAGAACAGTTCCACAGTGGGAAGCAGGTAGAGCTAACAAGCTCAGGAGAACAATTTCACACAAATAAGGTGCCATAACAAACAAGGTCTCATGGGAACATTTGTGAACAAAATAGATAAACCAACTCTGAAACTGAAGCAGGGTGAAAGCATCCCCAAATGTGTAGGAATTTTTTTCATCTATCAATTCTCCTGCCAAGAGAGAGACAGTATTTCAAGCTCCCTAACCTACCATTTGGCTGAAGGATAGAAGACAAGGGGTTTAAAGCAGCTTATATAAGAAAAACTGAACCATAAAGAGGTAATTTAGCAGGACAACAGCTTGGAATATGATCAAAGGCAAACCAATCCAAATGGACAAGTCAGATGGGGGATAGTTTAAATTATGAATAGATCCTTCAAATCTTCTTATTTTTCTGTTTCAACTTACTATTCATTCATTTAATGCTTTGCCCTTGTCCTTTGCTATGAAAAGAGTGGGAAAATGGCACTTCCCTCTTCAGTGCAACATACCCATTTGAATCATGCACCCAAGGGGAATCACACTCCACTTGCAAGAATTTAGTCATTTCCTGGGAATAAGTAGTTCTTAATTATAAATCTTTTTGCTCTAATTGCTTCTGTGCTACATTTATATTCTGCTTTTCCTTCTGGAACTCAAGGCATCGTGTACAACATCAGGATCTCCCCTTTTTTAGACACTCAGCAACAATCCTATAAATTTGGTTTAGCTGAGGATAATGACTGGCCCAAAATCACTCAATAAACTCCGGGATCAAGTTGGAACTTAAACCAGTCCCAGTCCACTAAACCACCCCTACTTCTGAACCATGGAAATTGTATAATAAAATTAAGGGGCAGAGAACTTTCTTTTGCCCAGCCTTTTGCTCTCCTTTGCCTCTGCCTTGGAATTTGACAGTGTGAAATGGAGTAATTGGTAGATGAGCAGACACCATCTCAAGGGGAACTAGAAGTTTGTAGCTCTAGAAATAAGGCTTAGGATTTAGACAAGAAGCATTGCACTGACCACAAGATGCACTCTGGAGCCTGACCTAGAGTTTAAGAAGTGATCCAAGTCATCCAAGTTCATCCATGGGATGAAATTTGCAGGCAAATTTTAAAGATGAGATCAAATCTCATAAATTTCAAAATGACCCATGAGTTCAATTTCTGGTAGAGGTTTGAATCCCATAGAAAGATCTATGGCTATGTACATCTGATGACTCCCAAACAGGATAAATTCGGTCACACATTGCCGCCTGGTGCTCAGTATAAATCAAAATCAGTGAAGAGGTTTTTGAGATATATGATTTTTTCCCCTCCCTCTAACTGCCTGTAACTTGGTTGTTTTGATTCATTTTCAGAATTGCCTTTGGGGAACAATTGTGCCAGCTTTCAAGCTGAAAGGAGTCTGTGAAGCAAAGGGAAGATTATTCTAGAAGGAAAAACTGTCCACTTTTCCAACTGTCATAGAGTTGATTGTTGGGGGTTGAATGTATGAATATCCATCATATAAGAATGAAAAAATGAGTACTTTATCTGGGACAATTAGCAAACAAATTTTACTACGTGACATATAAAACACAAAAGAGTAGGTAGAATTATATAAAAGAAAACAGCACAATTCATAGCCAGCAAAAGAGTTCTAAGGATACTAGGTCAGGTACAGAAAGCGGTGAAAAGGAAGGAGAAAGAAAAAGGACTAGCGCAGCAAACTAAAAAAAGCAAACTTTCAGAAGAATCATTTGCGAGATTTTACTAAGTCAGAATGAACAGAGCCTGTACAGCAAATTATAATAAAAATTGTCACAGTTCACCTTACAATGCTGGCCTTGATTTAGCCCTATTTTCCTGATTGCCAAGCACACCATAGCTTCAAAAGGCATTTGCCATTTACTGAAATCCAATATTTCCCCATGACTTCAGTTCATCTCACTGGTTCAAGACAGGAGTTTTCCTAAGCTTCAGAGATCTAAATCAAGACCAGAGGTCTCTGACAGTCGTTACCTGCCAAAACCAAATTGGTTTGGCCTTATGTTGCCCTGGCACACCAAAAGAGCTGCCTAAATTACTTTGCATCTCCTCTGGATTTGCCCCAAACTGACGCCTTCTTCTAGAATGGATGGAGCATAGAGAGCTGATGAGAGCTGGGATGAACGCTTGCCAAGAACGGTGGAACATGTGGCAGTCAGCCAATATTTGGAGGTTAATTGTAGACATCCCTCGCACATGCATGCACAGACACAGACAAGCAACAATATTTTAAAGAGGAAAAAAGTTTTTGTGCTGCTGTGATTGGTGTTGTGTTCTCTTTCCTTGCTGTTCTGAAATGGCTGCATTAGATTATTGAACATCTGTACTATTATCTAAATAGCTGCTTGAGTTTTATTGATATTTATGGATACCATTATTGCATACCTATTTACCATATTGCTATATAATATTTATAATTATTATGAATTATTATAATTTGCTTTAACTGAATAGTAGTACGATTCCATATGGGGGCCCAATGCATTATATAAATTACTTGAATAATATGATTGTGAAGTACATACAGCCAGCCTAATCACACAATGCCCAGTGCCAAGCATTTTGTTCATCCTGATGGCTGCAATTAATTACTGATTAGTTTGAAATACCTTCTAATTACTATTAGAAGGTATTTCAAATTACTATTTGTCTTCTAATTGGTAACTACCCTTCTCTCATTACAGTACTGCTCAAATCAAAGCTGCAGATCGAAAAGTGCTGTTTCCCTTATTACTTGAAATGTCTCAGATGCCAACTGAGGCAGCCAACTTTTTGAACAAATGCTGTGTCTTCAGCTGCAATGTGCTGTTGCACAGCCAATTGCCAATTATTTAAATATTTATATAATGCCTTTCTGCTTGTTGAGAGGTCTCAAAAGCAGCTCGTGACAATATGGGAAAAATCAAAACACAATTGATATATAACAAGTTTTTTGTTTTTGTTTCAGAAAAAAAGGCAGAGGTGATTGAAAGGCATGATAGCAGAAGGTTAGAAGCCCAACTGGTGCTATTTCTCTGACTGGATTTCCACAATGTGCTGAGCTCACCTACAGTGGGCTAGTTTGTATCTCAGTGTGCTAAGCAAAACCAGCAAATGTAATTTGTATGGCTCAGTGGGTTCTATGAACGCAGATCATTGATTTAATTCAGCAAATGTGGATAAGTTAATCACAGATTTGTATGTTATGTGAATACAATATTTGTGAAGGTGGTGGGAAAACATGGCCCAGCTGCTGAAGTTTGCTCCCCTGCCCTAAAGGAACATGTCAAAGAACAGGGTACATTTAGCATAGAGAAGATTAAGGTGAGGCACGACTGTCTCCAAGTGTCTTTAAACGTTGTCATGTAGAGGATGATATAGACTTATTCTGCTTTAGAGCAGGAGGAAAATCTATGGCCCTCCAGATATTGCTGAACTGCATCTCCAAGTAGCCCTAGCCAGAATGACCATTATTAAGGGATCCTGGAGTTGTAGTTCAGCAACATCTGGAGAGCCATCGATCCACACTTCTGCTTTAGAGAACAAAATTTCCTGGGCAGCTGGACAATCCTGTTTTTCCCAGAGACAGTGCAGACCAGGTCTTGCATTTTGGAGGGATTCTAGAATTGCATAAATGCCAAACGGCTATAGAGAATCAGCTCTGTTAATGATCACATTGTCTTTTTTTCTCTGAAAAGCTTCACTTGCTGATACTGGCATACAGATTAAAAGTAGGAGAGTGGGTGAGATACAAATCTGCCTCTACCCCTCTTGGTGATAATTTCATGGCAAATACGACCTACCCTTAGACATTGAAGCAAATATTCACTGGCATTTGATTTCATGATGATTAGCGGAGGCACCGAGGATGACAAGGGTGGCACGCACCCTCCAGTAAACATCTAATGAGCCAGCACTTGGGTGGCAAAGGCTTGGAGCTTTCCTTACTCCTCCTCAAGAAATTCTGCTTGCTTTCCTAACTCGGCTGATGCCTATCCCAGAGGAATATCACCGCTGCCGTTTTATCCCTATCACGGCTATCACTCCTACCATGACTGTAAGGGCGTCCTAGCAGAGGGCAGGAGGAGCCCCCCCCCCGGGGTTTTGTGGGACACATTTCAGTAGGATCACGAGGAATGAAAAAAGAGAAGCCGCTCTTATTCAGGTTCACCAAACGACATGCTTGAGAAGAGCGGAGGAGCTGAACACGGAAAACTTACTTGAGCATGAATTCCATTGAATAGAGCAAGACAGAACGTCTGAATAATGTCTGTCTTGGAATGACCACAGTTCTATAAAATAAAATCTCCTTCAAGTCCTATTCGATTCCTGGACACTTCATGGATTGCCTTCTTGACGGAAGGACTTTTTTTTTTGGTAATTCTCTAGCCCAGGTGGGCTCCCATCCCAGAGGTCTTTACTATTCTATCAGGACAGTGTATTTGACCAGAATCCACGTTCTACTCTGTGAAGTTGGAGCATCTCTGGGTGGAACTCAGGAACACCTCAGCACTCCTTCCGTGGATCCTGGGCCCGGGAGTCTGGGCGGGTCGCTTCAGAGCCGCACGCGTTTTCGGATGAGCGAGAGAAGGCGAGGAGCTCTGTTGCGCCGGCGATGGGAAAGAGGGGCGCGAACGGGGCCTTCCGCAGGACAGCGGGGTTGCCATCTCAGGCGTCTGTTAAGGTGTCTTGGCGGATTGCCTTTGCCCGGGTTTCATCGATGAGACGTCCGAGCTCAAAGCGCCCGCCGCCTGCGAAAGCCAGCCAAGGGGAGGGACCGAACACAGGAGGGGAGGGGAGAAGCCGCCCCAGCAGCCTATGGAGTCGAACAGCCTCGACGCCGGATTCCGCGAAGGCTATATAAGGGGCTTCGACGGCCACTCGCCCCTTTCGGCGACCGGCATTCCAGGGAGGAGCACCGCGGCGGCGCCCACCTGGGGGACCGTTGACTTCCCAAGCAGGCTCTTTCCCGGGCTCCAGGGGGGAAAGGCGGCCGTTCCCCTGAGCCAGGATGACTTCGATCCCCGCGCTCAACTGGAGCGGCGCCGAGCTGGGCGGCTGGAACGAGAGCCTGCCCGCGCCAGCGGGGAGTAACTGGTCGTCGTCTCCGCTGGCGCCGGCCGCCAACTTTTCCAACCAGTTCGTGCAGCCGGCGTGGTGCCTCGCGCTCTGGTCCTTGGCTTACGGTGTGGTGGTGGCCGTGGCCGTCTTCGGCAACCTGGTGGTGATCTGGATCATCCTGGCCCACAAGCGCATGCGGACAGTGACCAACTCCTTTCTGGTCAACCTGGCCTTCTCCGACGCCTCGGTGGCCGCCTTCAACACCCTGGTCAACTTCATCTACGCGCTGCACGGCGAGTGGTACTTCGGCGAGGCGTACTGCCGCTTCCAGAACTTCTTCCCCATCACCGCCGTCTTCGCCAGCATCTACTCCATGACGGTCATCGCGGTGGACAGGTGAGGGCGGTGCGGTCGGGATGACCCATGGTCCGCGCGCTTGGGCACTGCTTGGCCCCGCTCCGCCGGCGCCTTCGCTTGTTCCCGGGCATCACGCCGCCCGCTCCCCCTTTCTTTTGTACGGCAGACCGCTTGCCCTGAGTTTGGCGTCACCTTTAGCGTCCCAACGCTTAGAAGGATCTGAACGCATCAGTCGGAAGGGCAGTGTTTCTGCGGCTGAGCACGTGTTCTTGGGGCCCCTGGACGAGGTGCGAAGAGGCGAACCTCCCCCGCTCCTCCCCAACGTTTCCCTAGCGCCTCTACAGAGGTACACTGCCCCGATGTAAGGAGGCTCTGTTTAACCACCCGGACAGCTGGTCCATCTTCCTTTCCAGCTCTTCTTCAAAAGCTGTCCAGTTGGTCAGCGGTAGTATACTCCTGCAGTATTTTCAGCCTCTTCCCCCCCCCCCCCCAGCTTTTCAGCACCCTCTCTCCAGACTCATTAGACTGCCCACTCTCGCTATTGAATCATCCATAGCATCGAGCAGTTGATCCGTTTTAGAAAATCAAGCGATTCAAATTTCCCTCTTTTCAATGACATATTTTTAGCAGAGCTAAAATCCACCCCCTTGAAACTATAAGAAGGCATTGTTGATGGTGGGGAGGTGTTGTCTTCTCAACTGCAGTTTAAAAAGCTTTGTCAACTTTGTTTTCTATGTATGTTTTTCTACTGCAATTATCCTAACTTCTGTGCTTTCTGCCTTCTTCCCATCTACCCCACTTGGAGGTCTGCTGAATTTACTGGTTCCTCTCCCCCTCCCCTTCCATAGCTGCTTACAATTATCTTGATTGTAATATCATTCTGGCATTTGTACAAAGTTGCAAACAGAATCATATCTTCCCCTGTTTTAATTGTAGTGAGACATATTGTAATTATATATGTAAGTAATAAGGGGGATGCATTCTTTACATCCCCAGTGCTAGGCATTAATTGTTGTTTTGTAAATGCATATATCAGCATTGCAGATAGTGAATCAGGCTAGAACTATGACAGTGCCTATGGATTTTTCTTGGAAATGTTAAGTAAGCCATTATCTCACACCCTAACCTACCTCTCAGGACTGTTGTACTGGTAAAAGGGAGTAAAACATGGATCCTGGTTTGAGGAGTCGAGGAAGGACTGAAGGAGACTTGAGGAAAAAGTGACATTAGCATGTTTCTTCTTGGTAGCCACTCATATCTTTTGCATTTGTATCTATTATCTCCTTTCAAAATAATTTAAATCAAAAGGCAACAAAACATGAGTCAGGAAGTTCTGTTATCTATGATATGAAGAAATATTTCTATTTCTAAAATGTATTGTTAACTGATAAACAATCCTGTTTGTGCATGTCTATTTCTGGAGAGGACAGAAGACATTTATGAGTAGGTTTTCCACTCCAGTGCTTTCAAGATCTCAAAACTATCTTAGTTTCCTTTTTCTTTATTTGGAAATAATGATTAGGACTATGCAGTGCTTTGGAATTGATTCTGAAAAGGTGCTTTGAAATGCTGGGGGTGCAAATTCGCCCCTCTTTGAAACGCATAAAGCAGTCTAGAACAAGGTTCCTCAAGCTTGGCAACTTTAAGAGGGGTGGACTTCAACTCCCAGAATTCCCCAGCCAGCCAGTTGCCAAGGTTGAGGAGCCCTGGTCTAGAAGATATCCCATGAACGATTCACCTCCTTTAAGGAGATGCAAACAGATAATTGCATACCTGCATCTTCTGAAGCCCCTTTTTGGGAACTGAATCTGAAGTACAGTAATGCACAGCAATGTGTGTGTTTCTGGATCTCGGACTCTTCCTCTCCCCCTGCCCCATCTTGCAAAAAAAAAAAAAAAGGCACAGTGCTGAAATTGAGAATGGCACTGTTAGATCAGACAAAAATCCACCTTGTTCCACATTCCCAAGGATAGATTTTCTAAAAGTGGTTTATGGTATGATGTTTTACTGGATCAGCAGCCAACTACTGTAAATCAGTCTTGTAGGTGGAAATGGAGGACATTCAAGGGCATCTGCATTTCTTACTCAGCCTTATTTCTAACTAATGGATCAATGGAAATAATGGACTTCTTTTAAATGTGCATATATTTTCTTTGTAAATAAAGTCACTGTGATTGCTAGCCTGACTGCATGCTGATATTGTTCTGTATTAATCATTTGTATTAGTTTGGTGGCCAGGAAGAGGGAGAAATAACCTAGAGCTCACTGGTATTTCCCTTCAAAATTAGCCCCAAATTAACACTTCCTTGCAAGTAAGTGTCCATTTAAATATACGTGTACACAGATTCCTTTCATATTGTGGAGGGTTTCTTTTTCTGCCTTTTAATAAAGTATAGCTGGAGCTGAATGGTGGAAATTTCAAGAACGTTGCAGATGACATGATGCGGCCAAGAGAAACAATTCTGACTACAAAATCTCAGGAAGTGAGAAATGGTTAGAAGATCCAGTACTGGCATATTCAGTTATTCAGTTTTAAAAAGTAGTGGACTAAGCCTGGCTAATGCTCACGCTCAAAACATGAAGGTTTCCTTGAGTTGTGTGATGGAACAAAGACACACTATGAATGTAATATACCAAACCAATGTTATTTATGAGCTGTCCCAGATTTTTGTCCCAAGAGATATTGGTGTCCCTTGTATGCCACCTTGAGTTCCAGGATGAAGGAAGGTTGTGAGATAACTGTCTTAATCGGTTGCTCACTTTTTAATATTTACCTAATAACGATAGGAGCGTATTTTACGATTCTAGATGGAAAGTACAAGATATGGCTCCCTTGCTGAAGCCCAGCAAAAATAGGTGTAGTCAATGCTGGGTTGGTAAACAACTTGCCAACCTCATGCCCACTGCCTTGTTTTCTGCTTGAAGAAAGGTTGAAAGCAAATATAATAAGTAATTTGTAATAGTCATTAACTCAATCAGGACTAGCCCAAGAGATTTTGCAGCAGGCACAGAGAAAATGATGCCCAGCCCCATTCCACATCCAGAAACTGGCTGGAATGGCTGGCTGCTTTCACTGTTCTGGTGGGCAGCAGGCAAGTTCAGGAGGGTGCAGGACAGCTTGTCTGTTGCATGTGCTCTTCTGTGCTCTAAGACATTGTTGCCGCACTCTTCTTAACAGCATTTGCTGCCTAAGGCAGGGGGCACAGTTTGCCTAATGGCAGGGCCAGCTTCAGTTCAATTTGTAGAATGGTCAGAGGCAGAAATGTTTCTAAGGAATAATTGCCTGACGTTGCTTCCATCTTCTGGAAATGGTGTCCCCCTTCAGAATGTGCAGGAGCCCCCTTCATAGGGACTGTACAGATTTTGCATACTCTTAGGTCCTGGGAGCTTTGAGAGTTCTATCCCATATTAACAAGGAAAAGGCTAAGGGGAACAGTCTGAAGCATGAGCTGGGATATATACAGTAGCTTTTAAAAAGGATTGTGCATTTCTTGTTTTTCCAGAATCTGCACACGTTTTATTTTGGTGAACTTTGCCATATGTTTTTTTACTTTTACTAATGCTAGTAATTTACTACTAATGCTACTAACACTAATGCTGCTAATTTACTAATTCACCTGGGAGCTTTCCTCCCTCCCTCCCTTCCTTCTTTCCTTCCTCTTTCTGTCGCCTGTCTACCTGCCTGCCTTCTTCTCTCTGCCTCCTTCCTTCCTTCCTTCCTTCCTTCTTCCTTCCTTCCTTCCTTCCTTCCTCATTACTCAGGAAGCTTGGGATCAGCGTAAGACTTGCTGTAATAACACTTTCTCTTTCCAAGGAGCTATTAACAAAAGAAATCCTCCTCTGTATGGGATAAGCACTGAGTAATGTCCACTCTTGAATGCAGTATAGTAACAGCTCTTTAGATAATTGCCTAGCTCTGTGCAGCTCTTTCCCCAAGTAAGTGAACATTAAAGGGGAGAACCAGTTGGGGATACCAATAACAAGGCTGTCTATTCCCAAGAGCTTCATGCAGGGGACAGAGGTACTAATCAACAGAAGTGAGCAAATCCCAGAACTTGCAAACTTTAAAAAATATTAAAACCCACAGAGTAGCTAAAGATTATCCATGCATTTGGAGTATATTCAGTAAGTACAGCATATTGAGGGGTGGAAAGCAACCTCTTGGAAAAGATCAAGGTTGGGAGGTTGCAGCTCTTGGGCTATTCTATACCACGGGGTTCCTCAACCTTGGCAACTCCCCTGGGGAATTCTGGGAGTTGAAGTCCATCCGTCTTAAAGTTGCCAAGGTTGAGGAACCCTGCTATAGTACACTGTTTTATTGTCAGGGTCCATTAATTAAGATGACTAAATAAAATGTATATACAGACCTTATAGATAGCATGTCACAAATGACATTTCTTTAACTGATGGCCTTTGAGTCCTGCTATATACATTTTATTTTTCTTATCTGCCTATGTGCAAAATACTTGTATGTTTTGTTAGCTAACACCATGTATCTGATGAGCTGAGCTCTCCTCTGTGAAAGCTCTCATAAAAAGCAACAGGACCCTCTGCTGATTTGATTGCAACAAGTAGTGTGAATATCCCTGGATGGATTTTATTGCAACAGTGCAACTCTTAGAAGGGTTTTTTTGCAGATATTTTATGTATGTCTTGGAAGAGATTCTTCACTACACCAAAAGATGATAGGATCTGCAAAGGATAACCCATTTCCACCTTTAGAAAAGCTAAAATTTATCCAGGGGGTTTTATCCTCCTTTCCCGATGTCTTCAAATCACTAGACACCTGATCAAATATTTTGAGGATTCCTGCTTAGAAAAGCCTTCTCCAAGCATCAGGGTGTCTAGGAATTGTAAGAACTGAAATTAATACATTCGGAAGACACCCAAGTGGAGGGAGGCTAACTTAGAATATAGGAAGCTGCTTTTTGTCAAAGCAGGCTCTTCATTTGCTCAGCATATTGTTATGTACTTATTTGAGCAGGATTGAAACTCCTTAGTAAAGTAAGGTGATGGGGCTGTTTTGCTGTAAATATTTCTAGCAAAGTTAGATGGCAGGGGGTCAGGTGTATAGATTTATGATTCCATCGCTGTATCCATGTTATTTTTACCGCTATTGTAAATATATCATGGTATGTATTGATTTTATTGCTTTTGGGCCATTTTAACGTTCACGTTTATTTGTTGATTTTGATTGTGGTTGGACCATGCCTTGGTGGGGGCAGGTTATAAATACAATTTTTGTTTGTTTGGTAATATAATTAATGCTTTGGCTAAAGTGGTCATAGATTTAAATGTGTGAGCAATACAGTATACTTTTGGCAGCAATTGTTCATGTTTTCATGGAATGGTCTTTCCCATTCCCTGCCCCCTAAGCCACACTATGTTGGTGATGGCAGAAATTGAACTAGGAACCTTCTTCATGCAAAACATATGCTGTGCATCATCACGATAGCTTCTTCCCGAAGGAAAGATATTAATTGCATCACTTTGGCCTATACTATAAGTAACTAAGCCAATGAAGAAATACAGATAGTCCTTGTTTAGTGACTGCCTCATTTAGTGACGATTCACAGTTATGGTCTGATGAAAAAGTAACTTTGCAACCAGTCCTCACACTTACAACTTTTGCAGGTCTGTAAAGCAAAAGAAAGCTGAAGTAAAATCATAAGCATAGTCATGCTTATGCGACTTAGCAACCACTTTGCTTAATGGCCAAGTTGCAGGTCTCAACTGTGGTCACTGAAAGCAGACCACCTGCAAGTCAATTCAGCAGTGCGTTTCCTTCAGCCACCTTACTGGCATTAGATGAACAAGCAAGAGTGTAAATCCTTGCTTGGCACTAAGATGAGTGTTGTGTCTTTCAGACACTTAGCTAATTCTGCTATACGTTAGATACCTTCACGAGCAGCTTACTAAATCAGTAAGAGAAAGGATTATGTAGCTTACTTCATCAAGTTAACTATTCTGCAATCATGCTGAAAGATATGGTGTGCATCCAGAACTAATTTTCTTTTCTACACAGATGCAATGTCATATGGTCCGTTAAGCCTACAAACAGACCAGTTTGTTCTGCTACGTTGCCAATCATTGGTGTTAAAATAGGGAGTGCTTTTAATGGATCAGAACAATATTCTAACTAAGCATTTTGCTTGCTGATAAAGCCCAGCCAATGACTTTATTAGTCTCTCTTTCTTTTTATCTCTTATTTTGGTAGCCAGAGAATGAGCTATTGTTAATTATAGATGGTGCTTATGATCTGCACATCTAGTAGTCAACACTAGATCTTCATATATTTGCATTCATTCATTCATTCATTCATTCATTCATTCATTGGTTGCTTGATTTACCTGTGCCAAAGAGGCCTTAATTTTCTCCGAGCGCGTAGAAGCTCATAAAAATAAAATATCTTAAAACATAAAAGAAACATCCAATTAATCTACATTAAATTGGCTTAAAATATTGATAAATAGTAGTAGTGTTTGATCATTCTCCTCTCATTTTGTCAATGTTAAAGTTTATACATTTCTGTGATGCATGTAGAAATGTGTACCAATAGCCTCTTGAAATTCTTTACCCTATTTGTGTGCAGAGTAAGGAAGGAGGAAGAAAAATTCTCCAAAATTCTTCTGCAATCATCTTAAGAGTTAATATTGATTGTTGTCTCCAACAATACATTTTTGTTGATTGGCTGTCTCTTTTTTTCTTAATGTTACCCCCGTCAATAAGATGGGAAAGTCCTGGGTTGAAATTCCCCTTTGGCTATAAACCTCTTTAACCAAGGGTAAATTTCTATACAATATAAATAAATAGTAAAGTTGGTTATACCACCCAAGGAAATATTCAAAGTTGTACTGAAAATTTTCCCCAATTCGGGTGTCATCCTAAGGTATGGATTTCAACTTCTGTAATTTTCAACACTGGCCATGTTAGCTGGGAAATTCTGGGATTAGAAAACTGTCTGGAAGGCACCAAGATTAGGGGAGGCTGCCTTAGAGATTTTTCCTGAAAAGGAATCCTTGCTTTAGTTTCAAAAACAACTTCACCCCATACCCAATGATAACATAGGCCTTGTTCACTCAGCATAGCTGAGACCAGTTGCTACTTGATTCCTCTCCAAGATCTCCTCTTATCAGAAGCTTGGTTACTTACACGCCACCAAATAGAAGAAATTCATTATAAAAATCAGAACAAAACAGGAACGTTTTTGTTTTTTAACATATGTTTGTATAAATAGATGCACATTGGGAAATAATGGCTTCAATTTCATTAGAAATAGAATCAGTCCATATCACCATAATTGCTCGAAGCTACTGGTCTCTCTTCTTAAGACTGTCTTTCCCTAAACCTGAATTAGACCATCCTTCAAGCAGCAGTTATCTCCAAACTACCATAACCAAACTGAGATACTCCAGGCTATCCTTGATAAGGTAGAATATGTGCCCATCTTATTAACAGCCATTCCATCTAAATGGTGTGCAGTAGACCAGCCAGAATTCCTCTCCTTTGCACAGTTGTTTAGCATATGCAACAACAACGTTGTTCTCCACCTCTCAAATTATACTTCAGATAATCATAAAGTTGGGCTAGTGATATGACAGTGAGATTCATTCAGTGTCCTGATTAAATCTTCTTTACATTTGCTTTGACTTTGCTTGAGGCAAGATTTTGGCACTCTAGACTAATTGTATATATTTCTCCATTGTCATGCCTTCTTTCTTTCTCTCATATCCTTTTCTATAATATGTCATTCTTTATAGAGAAGGCTTAAGATACTTGGACACCTGAAGCACAAATCCAAATAAATTTTCAAAAGACAACGATATTGAAAAATAAGACAGTTTGCTACCATTTAATGGTATTTTAAAATCCTTTCTCTGAGGCAGACTACTGCAACCAGACTTGGAGATAAGACTGGTCCCAACTATGCTTGACTATATGGAATTATGTATTTTTAAATATCTGAATTGTTAAATGGAGAAGTCCTTCATTACATCACCAAACAAAGCCATCTTTCCATACTGTGCACTGATGAAATCCAGAGAAAGTGGAATGAATTAAAGCCATTAGCGTGCTTTAATATCTTTAAAAAAAAGAAAACTAAGCAAATCCTTTTAATTATCACTGATAATTTTGCAAACAGATTTCCTCAGACTCTACCCCAAAAAGCCTGGTATAACTTTAGTGTTAAAATTCATCAGGAATAATTGCCGCTTTATTTTTTAAAACCAAATGAAAGGAAGAAAGCAGCATGTTACAAGTTACAGCACTGATCTATTCCTCTTGGCATAGTTTTTTCCGTCTGTATCAGGTGATTCCAGAGAAACAAATCATCAGAGGCTTTCTGGATGGAACACATTGGTTCTACTAAGCTAGTACCTTGCCCTCTTATATGGTATAAGACTGGAACAAGCAGTTTGGCATGCAGTGGGAGCCACGGTCTCTTTAGTTATTTCTCTCATCAGCTGCTGACAAACCTTGGCTAAAAAGCAGCAACAGTCCCCAGCCAACCCTTCCTCCCTCCTCCTTCTTTCCTGACTCCTTCTGGCTGCCAGATACAGTCAGAGAAAGAAGAAATGGAGGATCAGTTGGAAGCCACAAAATCAGGTTGGACAAGGGAGGAGAAAAAGAGCCCACTGCTGTCTAAATGGGTAGCGGGTTTTGATTGCAACCTGAAAGGCTGGGAGAAGAATGGAAAGCTGTTCGACTTGGGGATTTTATTTTAGTTATTATTAAATTTGCATGCTGCCCAACTCTGGGTGGCTCACAAGTAAAAACGTTAAAAAAGGATACCATCAGGACAAAAATGACATGCAGCTGATTGGACAAGGAGATGGAAATGGCAAAATATCCATCGACATTTGTGTGTGGCTCTTCAGAAGAGTGACCTAGGTGGCTTGGGAAGATAATATAGAAGAAAATTGAGGAACAGGGATAGCTGGAGATGTAGAAGGGAGGGAAAAATGAATCACTGGGGTTATATAAAATGTGTGTTCGTAGTAGGTGAGAAATTTTTAGGGGTGGTCTTCAGTGAGTAAGATGTATTCAAAGGGGCAGTTTTGTGATTGGCCGTTCAGATCCCACCTTTGCTTTGGATTCAGGTTCCTAAGTGAGTTATTTTTAATATGGGTATACCCCCCCCTTTATGTGAAATGGGTGTTTTGTACCTGGATGTCCCAGCACAACAGCTAATTTATGAAACAGCAATTTTTTCACACATGTATAGTAGCCATTTCGTTATATTTTTCCAAATGGTAATGATTGTAGATACTATGGGGTAGGTGTGAGAAGGTTTTTCAGTGTATGATTTCAGTGGGACTTGTTATTGTCTGAACAGGTTTTGAATGACCATATTCCAGAAAGTTTTGGGCTCTTTGGATTCATGCTACTGCCAAATAATGAGAGAAATACATTACTATTAGTGCAAGGCAAATATCCCCAGCACTGTTCAGCAAACACAGGACTGCAGTTTAACTTTTGACTATCTTCTGTAAACCAAAATGGTGAGAATAATTTCTAGGCCCATGGCAGAAAATCAGAAGTGACAGAAGACTGTCCCCAACCTCCAGGAGTAACTCTTAAAGGCATTTAAGTAACAGTAGTGTAATTTCCAGTATGCATGTTGCCATTTGATAATGCATTTCCCTCCTAGTGTTCTTCTTTCTAACATATACTCACTCCCTTTTGTTTTTTTTTTAAAGAGGTGTTTTTGGCATGGCCTTAGGGTTATACATTATGCATGAAAAAATGTTCACTTTGGGACTGGAGATAGTAAAGGCTTTCACCTGGAATGGAGTGAAATAATTCCTCTCTTTAAATGAAGGACCTTTGACAATGCCACCTTTGGATTGCCTGCATTTTACAGAAATCCTTAATGGCCAGTTTGTACCACCTTAGTACTTGCCAATACATGTTCTTGCTGAATCTGACCAAGGTTTCAGTTCAGTTCAGACCAACTTTAGTTTAATTTGAATAGCACATCAGCTTGAGTTCTTCCCTTACACCAGCCTGTTGCTCTCCAGATGTGTGTCCCTGCAACATCACAACCCATTAGGTTTGCAAGCCATCCCCAACAGAGTGTAAACCCGACCCCCTTGTTCTTAGTATTGCATTCAGTTTACCTTCCCTGGGTTGGGAGTCAGGAAGTGAGATGGGGAGACATCATCATTAACAAGAAATAAAGGTAGGGGGCATGGAGCAGTGGCAAAACAGAAAAGAGGGGAAAGATATATTTTGTGTGTGTGTTTGCTGAATAGCCAGATTGTGTGCCCACTTCGTAAATGTCATGACCAGATTGTAGATGAAGTCATGAGAGTGAAGTTTTCCCCACATCTGATAGACCTATGTGATCCTCATCAATCCTAACCAACGTGACTATTGAGCATAGTGGCTGAGGGTAATGAAAATTGTAGGTGAATACATGTAGAGCAGAATTCTGCAAAGTGGTCAGTATTGATCCCCAAGGGTCAATGGGACTATTATTTATTGATTTGATTTATTAAACCAATTTATATAGCCACCCATCTCACCACAGGCAACTCTGGGCAGCATGCAATGAAGCTAAAAACAGTCAATAAATACATAAAAAATATAAAAAGCAAAATAAAATAGAGAATAAAAGGATGTTAAAAATAAGGGAGCCACCTCACTAATTCCCCCATCCCCTGGGGTCCCCATGCCTGCTGGCATAACCATGTCTTAAGAGACCTCTGGAAGCTCAACAATGATGAGGCCAACCTCACCTCAAGAGGGAGAAAATTCCACAGTGCAGGCCATCAACTATAGAAGCGGTTGATGTTTTTGTTGTAGTTGTTATTCACAGTACTATAGTTAAAGTAGTATTTATTAAGTTATTTTCATATAATAAATTTTTGGGGGTTAATGAACAATCTGAAACTTCATGAAGGGGTCAATGAACTGAAGAGTTTGGGGACTCCTGATGTAGAGGCTACCAGATTGGCCATAGATGTTTTGTGCATTTCAGCTATAATCAAGATAGTTAAGTCCTGAGAAAATCAAGTCTTCAATGGAGCATTTCTGAATACTTACTTTCATTTATTATGTTAGCAAACCAACATTCTTCCAATAAGCTCAAGACAATATACTTTGTTCCCCTCTCCATTTTATTTTGCCAAGTGTTTGTCGGTGAGTTAGATCAAAATAAAATGATTGCCCAAGCCCATCCATTGAGTTCCTGCTGAATGACCCTTTGAACCAGGGTCTGCCACTCTAAAACCTATCCCTCTTTCAGAATGAAGCCAAGCATTATGTAAGGAGAAAGCCAGCTTAAGCTTAACCTTGCTGTTCTTGTTTTCTACTGACATGACAATCTTCAAGGAGTTTTGGTGTTCTGCTTTGTTTTACAAGACCATTAAAAATGTTATTGTTCCCTTCAGCACCAAAACTGTAAAGTTCATTCTGTCACACCACACAAATCACACAGACTGGCAAGGGAACTCCATTCACAGCAGTTCTGAAATCTACACAAAACCACTTGGAGACATCAGCTGGAGATCTGGATTGTGCTGTAATTGGCATTCAAGCTACACCACACTCTCTTCTTTCCATCACATTCTAAAGTGTCTGTTTCTGTTCTGAATTACTACCTGGTTGTAATTACAGCTTAATGAGGGCAAACAGATTGAAGCTTAATTCAGACAACAAATTGTAGCTTAATCTAGGCAAGACAAGTTTTCCACAATAGGAAGATTTTGGATACAATAGCATTCCCCTTTAGAATCAACATTGTGGCTTGTCAATCCTTAATAATTGTTTCTTTATCATACAGTTTGCAACTGGCCAGGTAGGTTTTGCCCAGCTTTGGCCAATGTGCCAACTAACAGTGTCATCTGCTTCCACTTAGCCTTGGTGGCATATTTTTTGTACGCTGAGTTATTGTTATGCGTTCCCTAACGGGCTGCATTCAGTTGGTCCAGACTGCATAGAAAGTTAGCTGATGCTCCCATATAGGAGGATATGGCATCCCACTAAAACAGTTGCACTGGTCCCCAGTTTCTTTTGGGATGTAATTCTTGGTGCTGGTGATTGCTGGTAAAACCTCCAAGGCTAGTTTCAGCAGACCATCTGAGAACACTTTCAGTCTCCAAATTATGGAACTCTTTCTTCTTTGTCCCTCAAACTCTTTCAGCTGCCTAGCTAAGATTTTTTTTCCAATTCAGATAAGTTTTTAAACCCAAGCTTTGATACTGTAGTTGGCTTTCTTAGTTGGCCTCTTTTATTGCTTGTTTTAAAAATAATGGGATTTTTTCAATCACGTTCACCATCTCAAATGCTCTTTTTATTTTTCATGTGACAGGGCAGGATAAAATATTTCTATAATAATTGTGTATTTCACAGAGAAGGAAGATAAAAGTCTGAAGAGCAGTATTTTGTTTCAGCTAGTAAGGGGGCAGAGAATTAAAGAGTCCATTTCAAGAGGATAAAGAGAATAAATATTGCTAGTCCCACAATCAGTGGTCAATGTAAAATACAGCAGTTCTTCCAAATTATTGACCTGCTTGAGTTTCAGTACACGAAAGTGAAAGGGAACCACCAATGCTGCAGGGGTCAGCAAGGACACTAATTTCCTAGCAACTTTATTTTAATTGATTTTATGGTAAAAAAGCAAAGCATATGAATGAGAGAGAGAGAGAGAGAGAGAGAGAGAGAGAGAGAGAGAGAGATGCTCATATTAACATAGCCAAAGAATAATAAATAAAAATGTACATAGAAGAGCAAATCAACTTTAAAGAAGATGCAAATTATCAAAATCGCTGGACAGATAAATGTCTAACAGCTGCAGCAATTACAACACATTTTGTGATCCTTCTGGAAATATCTGGTGATCTGTCAGCGAAGAAGAAGCTAATAATCTCCTCCCCCGAGCTAACATGGCTGTGGGCTGAGAGGCATTATTAATTCAGTTTGCTACACTGTGCAGCAGGGGCATTGCAAGAGCACACCAGAAACTCTTTCTCTTTCCTCCAGCAGACAAGGACAAAGTCAGTCTTGCACAGGAACTTTATGACATTTTCCTTCCACCAGGGAGGATGGCAGGACATGGTAACAGGCAAGGGGAAAATCTCTCCTGTGGTCAAAGGATATTTGCTAAATAGTTAGCATAACACAGTATCTCCACTACAAGCCTGCTGTACAAGCAAAGTGGGAGAGAGCTGTAGTGAAACCATGTTGAATGTCTGTGTAAAGAACCCATTGTTTCAGTTCACACCAGCCTCTCCGGGAACCAAGTGGTACAAATAATGAGTTGAAAGTCTTTAATATTTTAAGTCCGCAGCAATCCGTCTTCTACGAGGATGTGAAAACATGCTACAAAATCAAACGCATGAAGGTGCCATCCAAAAAAGTATAATCTAAACCAGTGCATCAATCCAGCAAAGCAGCATGTGGGTATGCAAGAGATACGGCTGGATTCCAATCTCAGCAGGTCATTCAGAGCAAACCCTGAAATTTTGACTGTACTGCCTCATTAGAGCTTAGGTCATGAGAGTGACAAATCTTTTTGCCATATAGCAAGTGACTGATGATTTTGGCTCTGAAAAGTTTGGTAGTAGCTTGGAAATAGTTATTACCATTATGGTTAGCAAAGTGCAGAATGGCATTTGAAAGATTATGGGCCTGGGTTAGCGACATCAACACCCCCCTTCCATTAATATAATAAATGATAAAGTATGCTTATTGCAATAAATATTCAAGAGACCTGTGGCTATCTTTGCATTTTGGTTAAGATTGTTGTCAGCCCTTAAAAGATAGAGCAGACCACGGAACCAAACATGAATGCCAATACTAATTTTATTATAAGGTCACAGTAACAGAATCTTGCAAGTCTGAATAACCTTTCCCTCCCCCTCCCTTTATCTTCAAGGGAACTAGGGAGGGTCAAGCCTAAGATATTTTCTCAAATTACATTTCTGTCTCGGATTCAAATTTCTTTTGTCTGATCAGTGTCTTGGTTGCAGCTCTTCCTCCTGTTCCTCAAGGTTATTCTTATAGCATGTTACAACATGTCATATAGTAAGAAATACTGCTCTTTAACTCAAGAGGGTCATTTTTCATGTAAACATAAAGACAACTGAGTCGGGTTCATCCCCTGATGACTATATGAATATCATCCTCAAGTTTTGCCATTATAGCATTAAGACTTAGGATTCAGAGGTGAAAAGAAGGGTCAGAGTGTGCGGTGATGTTCACATAGCACCTGTACACAACTCTTTAAAGCAGCTGCATCTTTTACTCACAGCTGTGTGACTGTCTGCAGCACAGTTCCGGGAATAGATGTGTTGAGTTGAAGGACTTAAAAGGTGCGCTACATGCATTCTTATGGTGCTCCATGCCACATTTCTGTCTTCAAATCCTCAGTGTGGTATACCACATGCACTATGATATTTTGCTAATGTCATCAGAAGTCTTTTGACTTTTGGCATTGTCCATCAGATGTTTCCCTTTCTGCATTCATTTCAAATGTAAGATCAATGCAAGGTCAGGAGACAACTGCTGAAAATAAAGCTGCTGCCCAATCTCCCAGTTTTTACTTGGGAAAATTCTAGGTTGTCTAGGCTCCATCTGAAGTACTGCATCCATATCTGAGTAGCACACTTTAGGAAGGACTGAAACACATGGATGAAAGCTGGTTTGGGAATCATCTCATTAGTTCCTCTTCATTTCATTAGACTTTCTGCGTCACTGAAGCTCTGTGAGGATGTGACAAGCTGCCATCGCTCCTGGTTTCCTAAGAAAAAGCCCTGGGTGTCAACCTCGTGACATTGCTCAGCTTGTGACAAGAGTGGAGAAAGAAGTCTGTCCTATCTTTCTTTTTTTGTAGCAAGTAACAAGTAGATATGAGAATCAGATTTCAGATTTAGTATGCCATCACTAATAAACCATCAAAACATGGAGTTGTCACCATCTTGTGTCAATGATTGGTATAGTTATAATTGATATATTTCCCTGCAACAAGACGTGGTGATGCCCAAAGATAAGATGGCTTTAAAGAGAAGGGATGGAAAGTAAGTCCACTGATAATTATTAGTTGTGATAGTTCTGTGGTCTTCATGTTTAGAGGCAACATGGCTCAGAATCACCATAGCTGGCAGCTATTGTAGAACGAGATTGCAGTCCTTCTGTCTTGCTTGCCTTCACTAAATCATCAGGTGGCCAATTACAAGAAACATTGCTGGCTGTGATCCAAGTCACAGATTCTTGACTAACATATAAGGTGCTGGTAGAGTCCATTTTTGATACATCTTCAGTAAAGATCAGGAGGATGGAACTCTTCTACTTTGGCTACCATGGAGTATAATCTCACTAGAATACAAACTGTATATCAGAAAAATGAGATGCTGTTTGGATGGGTAGAGGAGCTGTTCTGAGTTTTTTTTTTCTCCTACATCTGGTTTGTATTTATTATTTCTAAAATGACGTTCAAGCCTACCGATTATGATATATCTTCCTCCTTTCCCTGCAGTTCTCCATTCCTTGCAAGTTGTATATAGATGGTTATGCTCAGACTTTGAAGCAATATAATTTGCAGAAGTCCCTGATTTTTACATTACTAAAGCTGTGGGAAGTCTGAGTTGATGATTTCTCCTGGATTTTGATAGAAGAACATTCATAATTTCTTAAGTGAAATGTTCAAAGATATGGGTGCTAAAAAAGATTGGTTCTTTCTGTTTTAAATATGCCTTCTTGAGATCCTTTCAGTTTTTTTCATTCATAAGAAATCATTTTATGGATAATTAGTTTTATATGCCTCCAGTGTACACAATGCATATCACAAGCGTCTCCTTTGCTGATCTTTACAGTAATGTGTCTGAGTAACATTTCCTTTTTGCAGATAGTAAATCTGAATGGGGCACTGATTGCTGGAGGCAAACAGATATAGTGCATGTGCATGAGGGAGTCTAAAATATAAAGCAAAATATATTTGATGCTTCATGCACAGAATATTGGAATAAGAATCTCTTCAATTAAAACATGTCCCAAATGTGGGTTGTCTAATCAAAGGGGATGCTTATTCAACAATTTATCTCAAATGCTCTTCAAATACAATTAACCAGGTCAGAAATCTGCAGCCGTTCTGTTCTACATGGCTTCACGCATTATCATTTTGATACATATTAAAGTTCCTCCGGGGAAGAAAATTGAGGTTTATTGCCTTGTTGATGCATAGTTACTGGCTTAGTTGCCTGGTACAAGCAAAACATTGCTTTCGAGTGAGTAGCCCTTGGCTGAAGCTTCATACAGATGTTTTATTCACAGACTTTTCCTATCTGATTCCATGCAGATGTGTTGAGACTACAATTCCCAAAATTCCCAGCCAGCATGTCCTTTTCAAACATTTCATAAAAAGGCCACATGCATTTGAAAGGTTTACTTTTATGGCCTTTTTCACTGTAACATACTGTTCTTGCACATCAGTAGAAAGTTGGGTTTATAACCAGGGTAGGAGTGTGAGTGTGAACAAGGCATTGACCGTGTTCACATGTAATCCTAAGCCATGGTTTCTATTAACTTTGGCTACAAGTTCTAGTTTAACTGAGAGAGCTCACACTGATATGATTCATGCATTGCACTAAGCCATAATATAGTTTATTTTGGTTTGCTTTATCCAACTTCTAAATCACAGCTATGGCTTAGCAGTTGCATGTACCTAGCCAAATGGGGTTTATTCAGTAAACTTAGCAAGGGAAGCCATGTGTTCATGAAGTAGCCACATTTTCATGCAGTAGACAAATTCAGCCATTCTTTGTTGTAGAGAGCCAGCCACCCTTGGCAACTGACAAAATGTGTCTCGTAATGTTATGATGAAAGCCATGTGACTTAAGTACTTGTATAAATTACAGTGCAAGCATAAAAGGCTGGAGTTTACACTGTCATATTATGACATATGTTTCATCATATTTGCATCATTGTGATTTGTTCTAGATGTCTAGTACTATCTCCCTCACTCTTCAGAATGTAGTTTGTCCTGCCCTAATGCTTTTTCTAACTGGAACTAATCAATCTCATAAAATCTCTGGGTATTTAGGTACAGCAAAGTAAGCTTTCATAAAGATAATCTCTCCTTCCCTCCACCCATCCAGGCAATACTCATGGTATTAGTTATGGGTCTCTGAATCTTTTGAACATGATCATGTACATCTTCCCTCCTTTCTCTCCCTTCACTGCTTGGAATTTCTCTTCTTTTCATAGAGAAATAGGAAATTGAGTTATTGGTGCCCTTGGCAATTGTGGCCTTGTAATTTCTGGTGTACCGGGGGAAAATATTCCTATTCTTACTTGCTGTCTGTCCAGCACTCAACAAGAAAAAATAGAAAGGATCTCAGAAAGTATAAATGATATGTGGCATGAGCACAGGCTCCATATGGCTCTCAGACATGTTTAGATGGATCTGGTACTATTGTATTGTCTTAAAATATGTGATCCAAGCACATTTCTACTTGTACTGGAATGAGTGGAGCTTTTAATGTAGTAGTGTTTAGCACTGATCCCAGCACTCTTTCTTAATGGCTCAGAGTTTACTATTTTCATGATACTGTAAGAACTCTGCCAGGAAGCAGAATATCACTGTAATTCTGAACTTGTGGCTTGCCCCAGCTTTATGATGGACAGTACATACTTAGAAGAATGCAAATCAAAGTAAAATCCTAGAAATATTCCCATAAGGGAAGCCATCTGCCCAAAAGTGGATTGTGCATGTAAACTCATATAAAAGAATAGCGAAGAACAGAAAGCAAAATCAGGTGCAATTTTACATAGCCATTGACAGAGTCACCAGATCCAATCCTTTATCACAATATTCCAAGTCTTCCAGGACCAGGCATCTATAGGAGATAACTCCAGACTATGATATTTGGTGATTTCTTCTGAGCAGAATATAAGTAGCAGTGCTAGTGCAGAAAAGAAGGCAGGTATCAGTAGTAAGTCCAACCTGTTTGGGCTTGTGAGGCCATGCCAGATGCAGGAAGGTAATGGAGATTGCAGGAGGAGCTTCTGCAGATTCTAGGACTTCAGCAGGCAATACAGCAACAGGGAGGAAGTGGTATAGTCAAGTCAGTGATAATGTCTCTGAGGGATAATGGCACCTTTGAAGAATACAGCACTAGGTAATACTGTCATACTTCAGGCAGGGTACCCAGAGCTATGGCTGGACAATAGGAGAGAGACTTCAAAGAACTCCCACTAAGTTGATTAAAATTAAAAGAATATACTTCATTTTCTTACTGTAGCAACATTTGGTTGCATTTCCTCATCTTACATCGTTGGCTGTTGTCCTTTACCTATTGGAGATGGCAGTTTGAAAGGTAGTGCTTTATGTGAAAACACACAGTTCGTTAGTAAACCTGACCAAACTTTGATTGCATTCTTCATCTAACTGGAGATGCACAAAGAATTTGTGTTTTCTGCATCTCTTTGTTACCATCTAAGATTAGTCAGACTTTTGCAATCCAGATCTAATAGCCCTTTCTTGTACTAACAAATGCACCTAATTTTTCATACATTAAATACAGACCAGTTAATCACATTAACATTGTTAATTAATCCCTCAGTGCAACAATTCCTGTGTTGCATGTACAGCTTTTCCTAGATTTATAACTTCTAAAGCTACAATCTATTTTACCTTTCCTTTCTAGTCCCCCTTTAAAACTGATTGTCTGTTTAAACTCTGTTCTCAGGACAGTAAGCACAATAGTGGATTTACTGACTTTTTAAATAGTACCAGAGTTTCTCAATTTTGCTGCAAAGATATGACCACTCTGGAAATGAGATTCTTTGTCATTCATGATTTAACATCCCTTTCCCGCCATACATCTGATGGAAGTAGACTGATACTGAGAAAAACATCAGGATTCTTGATTTTTTAAATCATCACTGGTACAAACAAATTTCCGATCAGGCATGGATAATTGCAACCTGTTAGCCTGGGGGCAACAGTCTGTAGAATGTATGGCCTTTTCAGCATCCAATAGGGTGTACTGTGCTTATAACCATGGAGCATCATAAGAGCTATCCAGTATAACAACAGTCAGGAGGTAAATGAACAGAATGGGGTTGAAACTATAGATTGTTGAGAAGATAAGAGTTTTGACTTCCTAGAAAATGGACAGGGACATGATTTGGGGGAGGAAGTTTATCCCAGCCCCCTCAAACCCTATATTGTAATTTCTGAAGCAAGCCTTTGGGACACAAAATATGCCCAAGAGGTATTTTGTTCTGAGTTGGCTAAATCTTTAACTATCAACAATAAAAGTTTGCTCATGGAACTGACCCTGGCCAAGAATAGTTCCAACTCCTTTGTCAGTAAAGGAGTTATTGACAATACTAAGTTAGGGAATCACACTTTAAAAAAAAACAATTTGTGAATGCCAAAGGTATGGCAGTGACATGGTAATATTGTGAGAGGGGATGGGGCCAGAATTTTCAAGTCCTTTTTTGAAAACGTTGGCAGGATTGAGCAAATGGATCTGTCTGTTTAGGACAACTGTAGAAAGGGAATTGAGGACCTTTAAAATGTATCTGGGGGTTTAGAACTTTGACAACAAACTGAACAGATGAGGCATTTGTTCCATCCATCCCAGTGTTTAGGAATCTGTGCCCCTCCAGAGGTGATAAGAGATAAGTATTTGTGAATGTTGCTGACCTAAACTTCCAGCTTCCACAGATAACATAGCCAAGGGGGGTGAAGCGTGGGAATGCTAGGAGCTCTCAGAAATTTTAGACACTTTAGACTTTGAACTTTACTTATCTGCAGGCATCAGAGATTGAACCAAGATATGCTTTTACCCATAGTCTCGTGCTTAGAGCACAGTGACCCAACAGATGGCCACTCAAGATTTTGTCTGATTCTGATACTTTGACTGTATACAGTTCCCATGAATGGTCAAAGTGTGATTCTTATCAATACTGATTATTTATTTATTTACATTTACATATCTAATTTGTCACCGCCCTTCTCACTGAAACAACTCTGGGCGATTTACAAAATGGTTACAATCAATTGAAATTACAGCATATAATAATCTTAAATAGATTATAGCTTGTGATACAGTTTCTCAGACTTCACTGTGAAGAAAAGCTTACATTTGGTATCTGAATTCTTTTGTGTCCCATTGGATTCCAGAATGGATTTGGAGGTGGTATTCAGTTCCACAGCACTTCGGAGCTCATAACTCTTAGGCTTCATGCAGTTCATCTCCACACTCCAGACACTTAACCCCATATTCAGGAACTTGCTTCTCAAGAAAAGAGTTATAGATACAACACACTTATTTCTTTATTGCAGGCTAAACTGAAGGCATATGCACAAAGGAGATTTCCTTATGTCAGTACATACACAGAAGCCCATGTATAGGGCAGTGTGCAAGGGTTTCTGATTCTAAGGTGCTTTCCTCACATCTTTCCAAGTCATTGGGTATTTGGCAGCTCTCTTCACAGCCATGGGAGACACTTAGGTTATGTTGACCTAATAGTTTTCTCACGCCTGGGACCACTGGTTCCTGCCTCACCTGCTTCATTCCTGACAATAGCACCTTATGCAAAGTTTGTAATATTGTATGCTCAAGCAGATGCTATCATCACAAAGAGGTGCTTGTGATTACAAATACATAACTGATTGCCATCTTAGAACTCTCATTATCCCCCACCCCATGTATATTTATGCTTTAGTTTATCTGTATCAAGCAGTCACTAATGGAATAATACAATATCAAAGTGTAGATTCAGTGTCTCCCAAATTTTATTGCCTACAGAAATGCAGGCAGAAGCTAAAGCAGAAAAAAAAATTAAAGCTTTTATGAACATAATAAAGATGTTTCATAGAACAAAAGGGACTGGGAAAATTCTGGACATTTTAGAATAATTGTAATAGTGAGTGATAAGATTGCCATTTCTATCAGAACAGAGAAGGAAAAAAGTTGTGAAAGTTACTCAAATAATAGCACCAAAAATGGTCACATCTTCTCAAGATCATTCTGAAACATTGTTTGTCTCATCAATCTGTTCAGGGATCAACTCAGATGTCATATTTTTAAAACAGACATGACAAATTAGATCAGGGAAATATTGAATATCCAGAATTCATACTGAGGAATTCTGCCCTTCAAAAATGGCTAAATACATCCCATACTTTTTTCCTTGGATAATCTGGGGGATTATTGACATGGCAAATATTGCTTCTGAAAAAGGATCCATGCAATTTAAGTTTTTTTTCAGAATTTTATTTATTTTATTTATTTATTCAATTTATACGGCTGCCCATCTCAAACAAGTGACTGTGGGCAGCCGTATAAATTGAATAAATAAATAAAATAAATAAAATTCTGAAAAAAACTTAAATTGATAAAATCAATTAAAACCAAATTACAAACACAATACAATACCATATATATATATATATATATATATATATATATATATATATATATATATATATACATACATACATACATACATACATACATACATACACAGCAGCCAAGAAAAGTATAATCCATAAATGTTAACATAACCAAGAAAAGGGGCCCTTAGCGCACTCAGAACCCCAGGCCCAGGCACATAACCAGGTCTTCAAGGCCTTACAAAAGGCCAACAGGGTTGGGGCCATCCTAATCTCTGGAGGGAGAATGTTCAGGTGGCAGGCACTATGGCAGAAAAGGCACACCTCCTAGTCCCCGCCAGCTGACATTCCTTGGCTGACGGGACCTGAAGCATGCCCATCCTGCCGGATGAGATTGGATGGGTAAAAACAACTGGGAGAAGATGGTCCTTCAGGTAACCCAGCCCCAAGCCATGAAGAGCTTTAAAGGTGACAACCAGCACCTTGAATTGCACCTGGAAACTCACTGATAACCAATGCCACTCACAAAGCAGTGGTGTAACATGTGCCAAGTACCTGATACCATTTACTACCTGTGCAGCTGCATTCTGCATCAGTTGAAGCTTACAAATGCTCTTCAAGGGCAGCCCCATGCGGAATGCATTGAAGTAATCTAGACGGGATGTCATGAAGGCATGAGTGACAGTGAGCAGAGCCTCCTGGTCCAGAAATGGGCACAACTGGTGCACAACTTGACGGTGTGCAAAGGCCTTCTTGGCCACAGCTACCACCTGCTCTTCTAGCAGAAGTCGTGAGTCCAAGAGGACCCCCAGATTGTGCACTGGGTCCATCTGGGCAGTGCCACCCCATCCAGGACCAAAAGTGGAAAAACCTTGACATCCGAAGGCCTAGCAAAGCCACTCAGTCTTGCTTGGGTTGAGCCAAAGCCCATTGCGCCCCATCCAGGCCCTTACAGCCTCTAGGCACTGGGACAGGACATCCAAGGCATCGCTCAGGCAGCCCAGGGTAGATATATAGAGGTGGGTATCATCACCCCAACCATCAGATCACCTCACCCAGTGGCCTCATGTAGGTGTTAAATGAGAAGGGAGAAAGGAGAAAGGACTGAGCCCTGCAGCACCCTACAAAACAGGGGCCACGGGCTGGACCTCTCCCCCCACATCAACACCAACTGGAACTGACCCTGGAAGAAGAAGGAGAACCGGTGCAGCACAGTGCCACCCACCACCAATTCCTAAATGATGGTATTGAAGGCCACTGAGAGGTCAAATACAGCAAGGATGGATGCACTGCTCCCATCCCAGTCCTGCCAGAGATCATCCAAGAGCACAATCAATGCTGTCTCAGTCCAATACTCTGGCCTGAATCCTGACTGAAAGGGGTCCAGATAATCTGCTTCATTCAGGATCCTTTGAAACTGCCATGCAACCTCCTTTGCGAGACAGGAGGAAAACTGTTCAGATTAGTTGGGTCAAGTGATGGCCCCTTGAGGAGGGGGCACACCACTGCCTCCTTAAAACCCAGCAGGACCACCCCCTCCCTCAGTGAAGAATTAGTCACTGCCCAGATCCAATCACGTGTCCTCTCCTGTGCAGCCTTGACCAGTAAGGTGGGGCATGGATCTAACACAGAAGTGGCCAAACTAACAGCTACAAGAACCGTGTCTGCTTCCTCAGGTTCAACAGGATTGAACTCCTTCCAGATAATGCAAGACTCAGCTCCCATAACCTCCACTGGCTCTGCCCCAAGGCTGGAGTCCAACTCAGAGCAAATCCAAGTGACTTTATCTGCTAGATCTAGGCAGCTCTTTGCCCTTTTCCCTTAGCTCTTCCATAAACCAAGGAGTTCCCTTAGCTCTTCCATAAGCCAAGGAGAATTCCAGGATCCATGGATGCAGAGAGGCTGCTCAGGCATGATCTGGTCCAAAGCCACAGCTGCTCTTCCATTCTAGGTGGCCACCAAGGCTTCAGCTGAACTGTGTAGCAGACCTTCGGGAACAACCCCAAGCTCCCTCTGGAACCCAGTCGGGCCCATCAGTCATCTGGGGCGGGCTGATCATTAGGCCCAGCCTCCCTGCAGTTAGGGGTGGCACCAGAGAACTGGAGGCTTACCAGGTAGTAATCTGACCATGACAGGGAGAAACCAATATCTCCCCAGGACGCGGTGGTGCAGCAGCTTAATGACACTGAAAGTTGCTGGCCAGAAATGGTCGACACTTCAGCTGTTCGAGCCCAGCTCCGCACAGCAGAGTGGGCTCCTGCTTCCTCCCCAGCTCCTGTCAACCCAGCAGCTTGAAAACTTACGTGAGTAGATAAATGGGTCCTCTCACCCCGGTGGGAGTAAAAATGCTGGCGGCGCCTTGCAAAGGAGATGGGAGCAGTTGCCAGTAATGTGGAAGCCCCACACACCTGAAAAAGGTGCGAAGCAGCGGAAACCCCGCCTCCTGCGCTTGCCAGCTGGGCTCTGCTCTAGGAAGGAGGCAATCGCAAACCACTTCCGAAACACCTTGCCTTGAAAACTGCAGGGACTCGTCCAGGCAGTCGCCCCAGAATCGGTAACGATTGAGTGCGGATTAAAATATATATATATCTTCCCCAAATTCAGAACACTCTGCCACTGATCCGACAGAAAAATCAGATCAGTTGTATCACCACTATTAGGCGTCAGGCCCTGGATGACTTGGGACAGGCCTGTGGCTGTCATGGTGGCCATGAACTCCCAAGGTACCTCAGACCCCACCCCCAGAGAAGTTGAAGCCCCCAAGACATAACCCTGGGGAACACCACCACCAATCCAGCCATGAAGTCAAGAAGGTCAGGCAGGGAGGTTGCTATGCCACAGGGAGCACAACTTAACAAATTGGGTCTCACAACCGGCAATCTGAGAAGCAACACCACTGGATGCCTCCTGAGTATCCTGGATGACCACTGCTCCTACCCTGGGGTCTTGGCTGGTGCCACACCTGGAACCCAGCTGGGCACATCTCAGAAAGGGAACCTCCCTTTCCTGTCCCAGACAGGTCTCAGTAATACATGCCAGGTCAGCCTTCTCATCAAGTCATGAATGAGGGTGGCTTTATTCCAAACTGACCTGGCATTCAGCAGCAGCAGCTAACAACCCAGGGCCTTGAAGGTCTGCCATCTGGAGCCCAGGAATGAGCTCAAGGGGCTGGAACGTGCACAGGAACAATATACCTGTGGCATGGTCCCTGATAGCAGCCTGCCCCCCCCCGTCTCCTGTCAAATCTCCCCGTACCCATCATTTCTGGGATGTTATAGCCTGCCCCCATCCCTTCAGAGCCTTCCCCCTTCCCCTGTCCATAAAGGCCTATAGCCCTCACCACCACCATATATACATACACATACCCAGCCACAACTTCCTCCAGGTCCATCAAACCCAGGGTGCTTCTGCATAGCACTCAGCAATTCTAGATAAACAGCCCTACCCAAGCCTATACTCTCAATCATCCCCCCCCCCACCAGTCCTCTCTCACTAGACTGGCAGGTCGCCCACACATCCAGCAACCAGGCAATTCTGAGAGTGAATCAATCCCCTCCCCAGGGCTCTCACCCTTAGAAAGGAAAACAACCCCCCTCTCCCACCCCAAACCCCAGTCCATCCATCAATGGAGTCTGTGGACTTGCAGAGTCCTCTGTTCTCCAGCCTGGGAAGGAGGCAAAATGGCTATCCAGGGAAATGGGGGGAGGGGAGCTACAGCCGCAAGGCCCAAGTTGAAAGTAATACCTCATCCTGTCCTCAGATTTGTCACAGCCCATTCCCTACCCCCCAAATGCCCCACAGTGTAAGTTCCCAAATCACCTTCATCACCACCACCCTGGAGCTCATCACCTCCATGCCCGCCAGCTAAAGGCCTCCTCTGTCCCTGCCACTGAGCCCCTCTCCACCGCCACACGGCCGAGCGCTGTTCCATGTGCAACAGCTGATCAGCATGCCGCAGCTGCTCTACACGCTCAGCAATCCAGTCATCCGACTGCCAGTCCTGGGGAGACAATGGTCTTGCCAACAATCCAGCCAGCAGCAATCCAAACAGGAAGGTAAGTTCCAGGGACCCTGTGCAGTTCTGTCCCAAACTGCTACGTAGCCTAACAAGAAATACGAACTGCACGGATTCAGCAAGAAGCAACATCAACCAGGTCCGGTAGAGGAAAAACCCAAATCCACAGAAACCCCACCACCTCCTCTCAGTCCAAATCTCCACACCACCATCTGCTGCAACATACTAAAAACCAACTATCATTGGCACCTGCTCTGCAAACACACCTGATCTTGGAGTCATCTTAGGGGGAAAAACCCCTTTTGTAAAGATCACCCTTCTGAGGCAAATTATCTTTTTTTTTTTTTTTTTTACTTTTCTATTCAGAGGGAAGTCTTTCCTTAAGTCACATTCAATACTCTCAGCATTCCTGGAGCTCCTTATAAATAATAATATATTTTCCAGGTCAGATGTTAACAACCTTGTGGGTTCCAGAATGCCGTCATGAAATTTTACAAAATGACCATGACGTATTCATTCCAAAAATTAGACCCAATAATCATGAGATGGGTCAATTTTATGGGATTTTGGCATTCTTAAAGAGATTTGGGCATTTTAAAAACCTCAAATGTCCTTGTCATCTATGTTAATCTTGAGACCATGGTGTTATTTGGAGACGTAGAGATGCCTTGGTACTCATAGTGCTGTTTTCCTGAACCCCGATGTATACATTTACTTTGATTCCCTGGAAGTATTTTATCATTCATAGAAAACATAAGAGTTGGAAAGGACGTTGCTAGTCATCAAAATGGAACCTGCTCAGTGTGGGATCCACTATGACCACCCAGTCTCCAAACAGATCTCTAGTAAAGAAGAACTCATCACTTCTATTGGCTGACAGCTTGTATAGTCAGAACATTCTTTCTGAAGTCTAGCCTAAACCTTCTTCCCTATAATTTTAATCCTGGTTCTGGTCATGCCTTCTGGGGCAATAAAGAATAAGTCTACTCTCCCTCTTCTGTGTGACACCCCTTCAGATATTTGAAGACAGCTATTATATCTCCCCTCTGCTTTCTGTTCCATATGCTAAGCATACCAGATCCTTTATTTATTTTTTATTTATTTATTTAATAGACTTATCCCCACCCATCTCCCTGCAATGGGGGACTCTGGGCGGTTTACATCAACTTAAAACAATAATTACATAATTAAAATTTATAAAAAGAAAAACACATTTACACAAATAGAAGGAAGAAAAAAAATCCAAGAGGCTGATGGAAGCCACATCAGGCCTCTAGGGGGCTAGCCAACCCCATTTCTGACAACCTCCCTCCCCGTCCCAGGCCAGATGGCAGAGCCAGGTCTTCAAATCCCTCCAAAAGGCCGGGAGTGACGGGGCCTGTCTTACCTCCGGGGGCAAGATGTTCCAAAGGGCGGGGGCTACAGCAGAGAAGGCCCGTCTTCTGGACCCCACTAGTCGGAGTTCTTTTGCCAAGGGGGTCCGGAGCATGCCTTCTCTGTGAGATTGGGTGGGACGGGTTGGAATCGTGGGGGCAAGGCAGTCCCTCAGGTAACCTGGCCACATGCCATGTAGGGCTTTAAAGGTGATAACCAACACCTTGAATTGGACCCAGAAGCAAACCGGTACCCAATGCAGCTCACCGAGCAAAGGTGTTATATTGGTCCTTCTTCGGACCCCAAAAATAGCTCGTGCAGCTGCATTCTGGATCAGCTGAAGCTTCTGGATACTCTTCAAGGGTAGCCCCATGTAGAGCGCATTGCAGTAGTCTATCTGGGAGACAACAAGGGCATGAGTGACTGTCCGAAGGGCATCCCGATCCAGGAAAGGGCATAACTGGTGCACAACCCGAAGCTGTGCAAAAGCCCTCCTGGCTGCGGCTGCCACCTGCTCTTTGAGCATGAGCCATGAGTCCAGGAGGACCCCCAAATTACACACTGGGTCTGTCTGGGGCAGTGCTACCCCATCCAGCACCAACAATGACAATGTCCCGGATACAGAGGAGCCATTAACCCACAGCCACTCCATCTTATCAGGGTTCAGCTGGAGCCTGTTGTTCCCCATCCAGACCCTCACAGCCTCCAGGCACCACAAGAGAGCGGTCACGGCATCACTTACCTCACCAGGGATGGAGATATATAATTGAGTATCATCAGCATACTGATGATACCTCATCCCATGATGACGGATGATGTCACCCAGCAGTTTCATGTAGATGTTGAAAAGGAGTGGAGAGAGAACCTAACCCTGCAGTACCCCACAGAGGAGGGGCCAAGGATAGGACCATTAACCATTCCTTATGGAGACCATAGACCAAATTCATATATAAATTCAAAGAGAAAAATGATTAAGGTTTAGATGTATGTTTTCTCTAAAAAGACATTGACGTTAATGTTACTGGTAAAGTTTATTTATTCACAGCTGAGGCTTTAAAATTGAGAAAAAAGATTCTCGCCAGGGAGAAGAGCTGGGCTAATAAAATTAGCACTATATTTCTGGCTTGCGTGAGGCATTGGGAATAGCTCTAGGGAAGGGTTTTGGAAGGAGTAATGAAGGAGGAGATTTCAGATGTGATGTCTTCTAAGGCCTTTCATCTTCCTTGCCACTGCATCTGAGTCAAATGCTCATAAAGAAAAATCAGACAAGTGAGTATTCTGTGTTGCTGTTCCCTCTTGCCACTGTTCGCTGGGGCTATTGGCTCATAAGAACAGAATAGGTTGGTTTAGTAAATGGAGCAACAGGCAAAGGGGCTGCTGGGATGGTCTAGCACAGATCCCCCATGAATCCTGGGCCTCAGCAAGTGCCTAGCTATGAGGAGCCATGCTGCTTTTAAAATTCCCAAGCAGGGAGGGTTGGAGCAAGAACCAGTCTAACCAAGCAAACCAAAGCCTTTGAATAGGCTTTTATTGTGAGTGAGAAGATGTACATTCCTGTGTCATGGAGAAAATACAGTTCCCCTTAATTTTTATAGATGTATGTTACAAGCCTTGGACAGCAGGTTTTTTTTTTTTATGTGGTAGTGAAGGAAGCCAATACAGCAAAGAATGGAGAAAGATTTAGAATCAAGATTTGTTTCTGTATTCATTCAGTTTCTTCCCTGCCTTTCACATATATTGGTATAACGAAGGCAGCTTGTAATATTGGTTTTTTTTTTCTTTTTCTCATTTCTTTACAGTATTAAAATCTATCAAGCCTCCATTTAAAAAAAAAAAAGATTGGATTTAGCAAGTAAAACGGTACAATAAGATGTACAACGTTGCCATCTATAAAATTAAGTTAGTTAAAAACGTACATATCCTTGCAAGGCTTGGAAAATAAAAAGAGAAATGAAAGGTATAAAAACAGAGCCTTTCTGGGGATATGATTTTCATAAGTGAAGTGCCATACGCAGCGTCATTCTCAGACCTACTCAAGAAGAACTGCCAGAGAGGACTGTAAAGTACATCTGGGATAAAGTAAATGTTCAGATAGCCCTTGTTTACTTTAAAGGTCAAGCCAGTAGCTTGAATTAAGTTAATAACAGATTGCAGCAAGTTGAAAACAGCAATTTAGATAGAAAGGGTGGGCCTGCTCCAAACCCCATCCCTTAAGTGTTGCCATCCTTCGCTGTAGCAGCCTCTGTCCGGTGGAACCCCCTTCCGCCTAGGATCCAACAGGCCCCCTGCTGTTTTAGCCTTCCAGAAAGCTGTAAAGATCTGACTTTTCCCCCAAGGCCCTGGGATAGGGTAAGGATTGTATGGACTGATGGTTTGGGGATGGTGGGTCAGGTGCCAGGTTTTCTAGGTTTTCTTGTATTGGTTTTCTTGTTATAGTGAGCCACCCAGAGTTGTGTTTTACAAGATAGGCAGCCATATAAATATTTCAAATAAATAAATAAAATTTGGAAGTATAAAAAAAACAGATCAACAAAAATATGAAAAAATACATTTTTTTTAATGTGTAAGTATTAGTGAAGTTGCATAGGCTTTCATCTACTTAATACAGAAAAGTAACCGATGTCTTGTGAATGGCAGTCCTCCACCAAGCCATGACAGAGACATTATCAGAGATTCATCTAAGTGTTGGGTTGAACTCACAGAACCAGCTGTGTGGAGGGTTGTAGTGTGGCAGTTTGCGAGGGGCCAGGTTGAAGAAGGCTATTGTATTACAACAGAAGATAGTAGCCCCCGAGTTACCATTTTGCGACCATTTGTACTTCTGTAACATTTTCTATGCTGTTCAATGGTTTTTGGCTTTGTTTGTTTGTTTTAACAGATACATGGCCATTATTGATCCTCTGAAGCCCAGGCTGTCTGCCACCGCTACAAAAGTAGTGATTGCAAGTATATGGATTCTAGCATTCCTCCTAGCATTTCCTCAGTGTCTCTTTTCCAAGACTAAAGTGATGCCAGGACGAACTCTGTGCTATGTTTCCTGGCCAGGTGGTATGAAACAACGTTTCACGTAAGTCAACACTTTAAATAGTAATGTATTTTTGCATGCTTCTTTTGTCCCACAAAAGCATTGAAATATGATACCTGTCATAACAGTTCAAATGAAAGGTGACAACTCGAGAGAACTGAAAGTTTCGTCCAAATCCACCATTCCATAGCTGCTGCTTCATTGTGATGCTAGTGGAGGTAGGTTGCAACAGATCCTCATCAGAAGATCTCAGATGTTGTGGAACAGGACCTTTCAGAATAAGGCAGTTTCTTAAATTAGCCTTTCTCAACCTGAAGCCATGAAGACTTGGCGTGGTGGTCAATGGCTTTGTTTTTCCATCTTTGAAGACTCATAGAGTCCTATGGCCCTTTAAATATGAGCCAATCTACTACTGTATAACCATTAATGGAGCACATTCCAGTTCATCAGATGCATGGATTGTTGTGCTGCAGAGGAGACACATTTGTGTGTGTATGGGGTTATGTGGAGGGAAGGGGGTATGGTGTTAGGGCAGGGGACAGACAGAATAGATAGTAAATATTAACAAAGCAGTAGATACAACACAGATATATTTGCACTGATGAGCTGGCTTACATATGATAACAAATCATGATCTCTGTTTAGTCCATGAGATAGGATATTAAATCTTTGAAACTCTTAATTCCACTCTTTTGTGATGAAATGAATCTTTGTAATTCTTTTATTCAAGGACAGCTATGTTGACATCAGTATTAGTTGAAATGTTCCCCTGCTGATTTTGAACTATTGCAAGTTCTGATATTACATTCATGAGGAACTCTGGTTGCTTTTAAGAGTATAAACAACAGCATTTAAAAAAAATGTTTTCAGTGTCAGTCTTGTGTTCTTCTCTTCTAGGTACCACATCATTGTGATCACATTAGTCTATTGTTTCCCCCTGCTTGTCATGGGTATCACTTATACAATTGTTGGAATTACCCTTTGGGGTGGAGAGATCCCAGGTGATACATCTGACAAATATCATGAGCAGCTGAAAGCTAAGAGGAAGGTACTGTAAAACTCCAGCTTTCTTGCTTAATTATTATGAATGGATTTTACAATATTTATAAGCTGCCCCAATCTTCAGACTGTAGGCAGCGTACAAAGCAATGAGAAATAATTAAGGGCAGAAGATAAGGGAGAACCACGTGGATGCTCAGATTTTCATTCCAGGCCAAAAGCCCACTGAAAAATAATGGTCTTAAAGCATCTTCTGAAATATCAGAAGGATGGGTGCCAGGTAGCCCTCCAATGGGGAAAATGTTCCACATTGTAGGGGCAGCTATGGAAAAGGCATGCCTTCTGGTCCACATACTTCTTATTTCACTTAAGGGTGGGATATTCAGCAAGCCCACTCCCAATGATCAGAATGGAAAGGAAGAATCATATGTACTACAGCAGTCTCTGATTATTAGCAACAGTAATTTCTCCATCTTCATAGCAGTTTTTCATTTCAAAACCACTATTTCTTTCTCCATCTCACCACACCATTTTTCATGCAAATAAGATAATAAAACTTGATTTAAGGACAGAGTATTGACATTGCCTATGTTTCATTTGTTTATTGTCTCATTTATTTTCTGGCTATCATGTTATGTAGCATCTTCACTTTGCAAAACTTTAATGAAGTTTTCAGGATTTAGTTATATCAGTAGGCACTGATATATAGAAGTTAAAGGTATTCTCAAGCATTTGGAATTGGGAATACCAGGTGTTACAAATTTTATGAAGTGTAACTGACTAACTTCAGGGTGCATTCCAGTGCAACTGCTTGTGATTACTTCCTGATTAAAGTCTTACATTGCTGAGTTTCATATCATTAAATACATCTTTCCACTTTGATGGTGATAAGCTTGAGTCCAGAGCTTGATGTTCTAAGAATGCCATAGGGTTGTCCTACCTCCTCTCTGCTGTAACATGTAGTAATGTAAATGTGTTCTTGGTATCCTTTAGTGGTTGCTGCTAGTAGAGATAGGTAATGCAGTATGTTATTGTGATATCTTCCACTGTGTATTAATACTTATTTTCCCAGAAAGGAAGATGTAGAAGTTTATCCAGTAGGTTGCTGGAGCTGGCTCACACTGGCTCTCGAGAATTGATTGTTAAATGCTGCATTCTGGAATTATGTGACCCAGTTGACAGCAGAGGTGATCCCTGATGCCTAGCGCACCAATCGGTAGTGGAAATGGAACTGGCAGAACTGGTTCTTAAACATTTAGCAGCACACCTTATGTTTTCAAACAAGGTAGCCATTTAGGCATCTCTAAAATGTACATGTGTGGATTGTATCCATTGATACATGTAAAATTTTAAAATTACTATTAATTTAAAATACATTATGTCTCGCTACAGAGGAGAAGACTGTGGCTAGATGACTTGCTTGTCTGCTCAGTGATTGATTGATTGATTATGTACCAACAAGTCATTTTCTACTCCTAGTGACCAATAGATAGATTTTCTCCATGACAATCTGTCCCTAACCCAGTCTTTAGGTCTTCCAATGGTTCACTCATCACCACTTTAACTGAGTCCATCCACCTTGCTGCTAGGTGTCCTCTTCTTCTCTTTTCTTCCACCTTTCCCAGCGTAAGAGAGAGAGCTAGGTCTTTGCATAATGTGTCTGAAGTAGGATAATTTGAGTCTGGTCATTTGTGCCTTGAGTGAGAACTCTGAATTGATTTGTTCTATGATCCATTCATTTGTTTCCTTGGCTGTCCCTGGTATTCTCAGGAGTCTTCTCCAACACCAAAGTTCAAAAGCATCAATACTAGCTGATAACAGACAAATTCAGGATCTCTTCGTCATTAAATTGGATTTGGAATAGATAGCCCTTTAGAAAGGAGGAGGATGGGGAAGCTTATGACCTTTCAGGTGTTGCTGAATTGCAGCTATCAAAGTCTCACCATTGACCATGCTAGCTGGAATTAATGGGAGTCATAGTTCAATATCTGGAGGGCCCCAGATTCCCCACCTTTCAAAATAAGGTGCTGCAAATGGAAGACTGTTCTCCAGTGACCCTCCCAATAGAGGCTGTCCTTTATAAAGGAAGATGCATGACCACAGTGACATTCAATCATCCCCTAAAACATCTAGTTCCACTCCAAGCCACTATTTTCCAAGTATGGAGAGCATTAAACCTTGACCATGCAGAGTAATATTGATCAGTCTTTCCATTTTGTCAATAAAGAACAAGTTCATACAGAGAGGGCTAACACATTCAGTCAATCTAAAATTGTAAACTGTCTTTCATTGTAAAAGAATAATCTTTATTCCAAACCTTGTAAGTAACTGATAACAACCTTTAAAAAAAAGGTCTTTAATTATCTTTTTAAAAAATGCATTTCAGTACTGATAGCAGTTCAGGAGTTTTAGATGCTCCTAATGTTAATTGAATATACTGTCATTACACAGTTGTAAGCAGTCCAAATTATTTGCAATTATTTAAATAGCTTACACTGCAATTATTGAAATGGATTAAACATTTGAATCAGTAATGAATAGCTTTAAAGTATGAATTCCCCAAAATATGCATGATTAAAAAAAAAGAGCTGCAATTATCAGGATTATTCCAAATAATCATGTGAATAGGGATCAAAGGACCAAAAACATTGACTACTTTGCCTTTTTTCTTTTTCTTTTTTTAATTTTCTTTTTCTCTTTTGTTTCTTTTTGCCTCCATGATGAAGGGATATTTTTTTTTAAAAAATTGTGTCCCAAATACACTTAAAACGAACTCGTATCCAGTTGTAATAACTCCACTTTGATAATGCAGGATCTTGGCCCATAGCTTTCTCCACTGTTCTGACTCTGGCTTTGCTATAGATTTTTAAATGCTCTGAACAAAGTTGAACCAATTGCCCAAGACCCCATTTATCAATCTGACTTTTGTCCATGGCTTTAATGGAGTCCTGTTTCTTCTTGACTGAATATATATGGCCCTTTATATAATACGTGGGATGAAACATTTGGGTGATAAGTCTCTCCCTCCTATTTTCATTAGTGAAACATTGTCCATTTCAGAAGCACTGTTAGCACTTTTTTGTCTCAACATGCATTTGATGGCTGTTTGGAGGACAACAGTTTTGGAAGGGAGCAATAAATGTGTAATGCCTACTCTTTCTCTGGCTCATTTAAACTCTGGCGAGATATGAGCATTTGAAAAAAAGGCAAAAGATTCCCTTCAATAAATATATTAAAGATGCAGAGATCAAAATTGAAAACTTCTCATTCCCTGGGTTCTTTGCAGAGTACTTGGAAAGGAATAGTGGTCCCCTGAGGTTCTTGAAGCCCAGTGAACGACAGCAAGGATTGTGGTGGGAAAAGGCTATCTTATTTCCCTTCAATTGTTTTGTCAATGTGGGTGAAGCAGTGTACAGTAAGAGAATTGTGAATGCAGATGGATTGAGAAGACAGTGGACCCAGGAAGATCACAGATTAATGGAGATCCAGGAAAACGGCAAGAATAGTATGCATAATAGAATGTCCAATTGGAGGAAATTAAGGAGGCATGTCTCATTTTTGTTAATACTTTTCATGTAACTTTGGCTTGGCTACTAGTTATTTATTATGTACATACTAATATATTCTTAGTCTCCTTTTCTACTTGGGAAACACTCAAAATAACTAACAACATTAAACAGAGTTAAACATATAGAGCCAGTTTGGTGTAGTGATTAAGGCATCAGGCTAGAAACCAGGAGACCGTGAGTTCTAGTCCCCCCTTAGGCACAAAGCCAGCTGGGTGGCCTTGAACCAGTCACTCTCTCTCAGCCCTAGAAGGGAGGCAATGGCAAATCATTTTCAAAATCTTCCAAGAAATCTGCAAGGACTTTTCCAGGCAGTTGCCAGGAGTCAACACTGACTTGAAGGCACCATAAAAAAAAAACACCAAACAAACATATAGTCTATATTTAAAATATCAGATGAGTGACACCCAACTGGTTAGAACTGGTGAAAGTAGAACATTCTTCTCTTTCCATATATCTCTCTGGCCCCATGATTCTCAATCAACTCAACCCATCTGGAAGAGACCAGGTTAGTGGAAGATGGTCTAGCATTCTTGTGTGGATTCCTTATTTTGTAGCATATCATCAGCTTGGGGAACAGCAGACACAAGCTGACTACTTTTTTTTCCTGCAAAATAAATGTTAGTGGATTATTGAAATATGGGACACCTCATACAAAGTCTCTATTTTTTCATTCTGGGGCTGAAATTTTCATGGATAAGCTGCTAAAAATGAGTTCAATAACATTTAACTATCTTAAGGCAAGATCTTAGCTTTCTGCTGCTTAACTGACAAATTTGACATTTAAAGATGGGCAGGTTGTTTAATAACTTATCAACAAAGATAGCAATGCTGTATTGATGAAAAAAAGTGACAGCTCTCTCTGAAAACTTCATCATGATTCCAATTCAATTATAAACATTTGAAATGCATTTTTAATGAAAATCCAGTTTCTGTTGTTATACTGAAATTTCTGTTCAAATGAAATTTATATACATACAGGTGAAACTCAAAAAATTAGAATATCGTGCAAATGTTCATTTATGTCAGTATGGCAACTCAAAAGGTGAAACCAATATATGAGATAGACGCATTACATGCAAAGCGAGATATGTCAAGCCTTACTTTGGTATAATTGTGATGATTATGGCGTACAGCTTATGAAAACCCCAAATTCACAATCTCAGAAAATTAGAATATTACATGACATCAATAACACAAGGATTGGAAATAAAACAATATCGGACCTCTGCAAAGTATAAGCATGCATATGTACTCAGTACTTGGTTTGGGCCCCTTCTGCAGCAATGACTGCCACAATGCGGCGTGGCATGGATGCTATCAGCCTGTGGCACTGCTGAGGTGTTATGGAAGACCAGGATGCTTCAATAGTGGCCTTCAGGTCCGCTGCATTGTTCGGTCTCATGTCCCTCATCTTTCTCTTGGCAATGCCCCATAGATTCTTTATGGGGTTCAGGTCAGGCGAGTTTGCTGGCCAATCAAGCACAGTAATCCCATGGTCATTGAAGCAGGTTTTGGTACTTTTGGCAGTGTGGGCAGGTGCCAAGTCCTGCTGGAAAATGAAGTCGGCATCCCCATAAAGCTCGTCTGCGGAAGGAAGCATGAAGTGCTCCAAAATCTCCTGGTAGACGGCTGCGTTGACCCTGGACTTAATGAAGCACAGTGGACCAACACCAGCAGATGACATGGCTCCCCAAATCAACACAGACTGGAAACTTCACACTGGACTTCAAGCATCGTGCATTGTGTGCCTCTCCATTCTTCCTCCAGACTCTGGGTCCTTGGTTCCCAAATGAGATGCAAAAGTTGCTCTCATCAGAAAAGAGGACTTTGGACCACTGGGCAACAGACCAGTTCTTTTTTTCTGTAGCCCAGGTAAGACGCTTCTGACGTTGTTTGTTGTTCAGGAGCAGCTTGACAAGAGGAATATGACATTTGAAGCCCATGTCCAGGATCCGTCTGTGTGTGGTGGCTCTTGATGCACTAACTCCAGCCTCAGTCCACTCCTTGTGAAAGTCCCCAACACTTTTGAATGGCCTTTTCCTGACAATCTTCTCCAGGCTGCGGTCATCCCTGCTGCTTGTGCACCTTTTTCTACCACACTTTTCCCTTCCACATAACCTTCTATTGATGTGCTTTGATACAGCACTTTGGGAACATCCAACTTCTTTTGCAATTACCTTTTGGGGCTTTCCCTCCTTATGGAGGGTGTCAATGATGGTTTTCTGCACAACTGTCAGGTCAGCAGTCTTTCCCATGCTTGTGATTCCTACTGAACCAGCCTGAGAGACCATTGAAAGGCTCAGGAACCCTTTGCAGGTGTTATGGATTCATTAGCTGATTAGAGTGGGACACTTTGAGCCTAGAATATTGAACCTTTTCACACTCTTCTAATTTTCTGAGATTGTGAATTTGGGGTTTTCATAAGCTGTACGCCATAATCATCACAATTATACCAAAGTAAGGCTTGACATATCTCACTTTGCATGTAATGTGTCTATCTCATATATTGGTTTCAGCTTTTGAGTTGCCATACTGACATAAATGAACATTTGCACGATATTCTAATTTTTCGAGTTTCACCTGTATATATCAATAAAAGAATATATGTAGCTCAGGGTTGAACTGTGGAGTCCTTGGGATTCTCTGAGCTTGGTTGTTTTCTTGCAAATGTTTCATTACCTGGCTAGGTAACATCTTCAGTGCAGACTAGCACTGAAGATGTTACCTAGTCGGGTAATAAAATGTTTGCAAGAAAACAACCAGGCTCAGAGAACCCCAAGGACTCCACACATATATATGTTACTGATGAGAGAATGATTTCTGAAAGTCTGATCATTTTGCTTAATACTTAATCATCCAAGTTATCATATATATTCTGAATCTGAAAATCAAGAATACTATATTGAAGTTATTACCATGGCCTATACATCGATAGGAATGGAAACATTACAAACACTATTTTCAGATTACCAAATGACCTACAGTATAACAAAAATCACAATCAATTTTTTTTAAGACAGTTTTGTGGATTATTGCCATCAGTTTATTTTCTTGTACCAAAGGCCTTCCACTGCTAGGAATTTGCGAGGGGTATGATTATGACGACAGAAAAAAAACGCTTGCTGTGACAGATGCAGTTTGCGAAGGAACAGTGTTTTTGAATGCAAGCCTTGAAATCAGGAAGTCTCTTTTTCTCACTTTAGGAAAAGGTTAGAACCACATTTGATAGCAAAAGGGATATTTTACAGATTCCAAAAACAATAAATATAAACTCAAGGATGACAGAAATATATGCCAAATCATCCAACATGACTTATTCAGAGACTATCAAGAATTCTTGCCAATCAAGCTAAGAGACATTAAATTTGAGCACCAGCTATGGCCTCAGGGCTATCCGTTTCAGAGCTTGGATGTGGCCCCCAAAGCCCTTCCAAACCTTGCTAGCATAGTGTAATTTTTACTATAAGAGAAGTGATAACTTACTAAGTAAGTAGATGGGGAGTAATGAAGTTAACTGTACATCATTAATACAGTATAGTTATCATACAGAGTCATTCACTGCAAGCCACAGCATCAAAATGGCAATATATGCATCATGACATCAGACAAGTGACACTATTAAGAACTTGCATAATGATATAAATCATGCTGTTTGCACAATGATGTCATGTTGCACATGTCATCATTTGCCCCACCCACCCCTGCACCTCTGTAGATGCCCAGTTATGGAGTTAAATAGAGTTTTTGACATTTTCTCACCTACTTTTTGAAGAGTGACTACCAGCTTGGATGGTCAGCATGGACCTAAAGCTGAGGAGACTGTTTGTTCTTGCATTAGGATTTGAAGCAGATGTTCAGTCCCAACAGCACTGACATGCCATTTCATTTTTTAATAGTAATTTTATTAAAAATTACAATTGTAATGATAAAAAGCTAATACAAACTGAAAAAAAGAATAAACATTGAAGGCACAGAAAAGAAAAAAATAAGACTATAGTAAAGAAAAAGAAAATAAATATATAACACGATTTCCCCCTTCATCACAAGAAGTATAAACAATTTTAGTAATTAGTAACCTCCTCTTAAAATACAACAAATTATCTCTTCGTCCCATATCCCATCTCTTATCTATAAACAAATCCTTAAAACCTCAGCAAAAGTCCATTAAGGATTACTGGAGATAACAACATCTCTGTTTTAACCTTGATCAAATAAACCAACTTTATATTCCTTCCTTTTACTTCTAACAAACTTGATCTTTAGTCCCTTCAAATAATGTCCTAAAACTTGATTTCTTTTCATTTTTTCTTTGTCACTTCTCACAAAATTATTCAAAGCTTTAACAGGCTTCTTTTGTAAATCCAATATAGGAAAATTATCCAGGTCACTCTCTTGGTTTGTTATTTGTACATCCTTTTTAATTATTAAAACGTCAGCCGGTTTTAACTCTTAAAATACGTTAGCAAAAATGGATCATGTTTACACTACAGTTTGCTGACTCACTCTTGCTTGAACATCAAAATAAATTGAAAGGTGACCATACAACAACAACTTTACTCTGATTATAACATCTCGCTGCATAATTTAGGACATAGATTTTTCTAGGAGGCTATTTGAGTGTAGCAAGCTTCTTTCTCTAAATAGTTATTGTCTAATTTCAGGAGATAATGAGAAAGACTTTGGAGAAAACAGAGCTAATGCACTATTTTTTACTCTCCCATGCATAGTTTTAATTATTTAGCAGAAGTTAATACTTGTATAACTACTACAGTGATGATTGTCAAAGAATTTAAACTGTATACTAGAAATGCCCATAATTTAAAAAGATATGATGCCTGATATTAAATTATATTAGGAGAACCAATATATACATTTCCACAGGATGTCCCTTTGCCACATTATTTATGAGTTCCATCTGTACTTCTCTTGTATTTCAGCTTCCAAACCCAGTGTTCACTAAATCTGTTAGATTTCAGTTGGCATAATCCCACAATGGGCATTCTTAATGACCATTCTGGCTGGAGATTAAGGGAATTGAAGTCCAAGACATCTGGAGGCTACCAGATTAGGGTTGGCTGCCCTGTTTCTGTTCTTCTAATTAATTATAGCAGGCCTTTTTTGCTGGGACATTCTGCAAAGGGGAGACTCTCTTTGTATTTTTGTGACGTGTCTTTTCTAATTATCTACATTGTTCCTTCTTCCCGTAATTTCTGTTTACAATCCTTTATCTGAATCATTAACAGGCTTGTTTGCATGCTATTTTGCTTAAAGTTAGCCAAGCCCAGAAGGGAGATGATGAGACTGTGCATTTGATTATGAAGGCAATTTAAGCAGTGGCTGTAACTAAGATGCTAGAACTGTGTTCATATCACTATAAGCCTGTGAACAATTCATGTGAGATCTTTTTTTTGTTTTAAGGCAGGAGGAAGTTGACCAAGGAAACAGCAGCTGCAGTTGTTGTGAAGGCATGTTGTTGTGAAGCCATCTTCAGTTCTTAATTGTAGTAGAATTCACAAAAAAAGATCACGGAGCTAATATGGAATTATAATTTAATTTAACTTCAACATCATATACTTGAGATTTAGGGCAAGTTTTCTTGCTGGAACCCTTCCTCTGTTATTGACTACTGCTACTGATAATAGTAACTGAATAGCTCTACGAGTAGCATAGGAACAGTTATAAGAGAGCTGAATCTCAGCAGGTTAATCAATGTGTGTGACACCAACCAAAAGAAGCTTTGTATCATCTTCTTAAGTATCTGAGTAAATAGTTGCATAAGAGGATCAGCCATGTTATATACTTACAAAATTATGAATGAATTCCTCAAGCTGGGCTTCTGACTAGCAGATATTTCATGGATATTGGAACTGCAAACCTAGATAGTTATAAATGGGGCTTTGATAGATTGGAGGAGGATAGGTCTGTCAATGACAATTAGCTAGGAGAACAGCATAGAACCTCTAGTGTTAGGCAGAAGATAGCCTACGGATGCATAAGATGAAGCTTTGGATTTATAGAATCCAAGGCCTCCTTTTTCCTATAGATACCCAAGAGGGGAGAGTATAGTGTTCCTGGACAAGTATTGTATTCCTGGAGATGAACTGAATTTTCAGTTGTTTCAATGGGAGGCAAAAGATTAAATCAAGGGGAAAATTGGAGCAGGGAACTGTCTTCTAATAATGCTCATTATCTGTGGAATGGTAAGGGAAACTTCCACTTCTATCTATAAGTAATTCACTCTGCATCAGTGATGCTGGCTGTATTTATTCTACAGTCAGAAGTTTGTTTTGTTTTGTTTTTTTCACCTCCAATTGTGCAAGCTCAGCCTTCCAGATGCAACGTGGTTGGTTATTTGTGCTGTTGTTATTTCCAACAGCCTTTTGTGCTGGCAATAGAGAGATCCCTGAGAAGAACTTGATTTTGCTCCTATCTTCTTTCTGGATCAGACTCAGCTCTCTATATTTATTAGTCACTCTCTATATTTCTCATTTCAAGGATCAGAAAGGCAAGAGTATCTTCCAGAAATCTCATCTGCATTCTCATTCTCATATCCAATTCAAATTAAGTTTGTTCATTCCTTCATTTCTGAATTTGCACACCACTTGCACATCATTTCCGTGTTCTATGCTGTTATCTGTAACTGTAAACAAAATAACAATGTATTAAATTTCCAGCATTTAATTTATGATTTATAACTTAATGAGGTAATGTGCCATTGATGCGTAACTTGGTAATGAATGGATTTCAAGGATGAAAATGCAGATACATTCTCACACATTTCCTAATGCTTTATCCAAACAATCAGTCTTACCTTCCTACTAATATTCCAAATAAATGTGGGATTTGTGTCACATCAGCACAATTTTTCAATGTGATAAATCACATCTGCAGGAAAAAATGAATACTTCTTGTGAGATCCATACTGGCAATGTTTCAAATAGGCAGCAGCCTTCTGCAATAATCTTTGGCAACTGATAAAATGTCTCATGATGGGCGTGTTCACATTGCCAAGTAAATGTCACCATAAAATAAAACAAAAGATGGTACAAATGTACCTTATCATGGTGCAGAAGAATAAGACCAAATATCTGATCATCACTTCTGTCCTCCAGATATTTCCACTGGCTGCTTCCCAGCATCTAGTCTGATTTTAGACGGGAAAGAAAAATTAAGACAGATAGGAGGGGGTCATTTATAAGAGATAACTGCTGAGGAGTAAAAGTACATTATCCTCTCCTATCTGTTGTCTCACACTGTAAAAACTTCCTAACCACCATACATGCTACAGGGTAGATAAGCCAGTATCAGAGGCCCTGAATGTTGATTACAGGCAATACCATAATTCTCATAAACAGGGGATGATAAGGAGTAAGAGTGGATAAGGAGGTGAGTTCGTTCAGGGAAGGAGAGCTACTGATAACATCGTACTAATGTTCCCTTATCTAGAGTGTTCCAAATACAATGCATAATTCTGTCCTTAATTTCTGACTAACTCTCATCTTTCAAGAATCCCTGTCTGAAAAATCAAATCCACTCTCACATCTTTCACCAAAACCTTGGTCAGCATGCTCAAGTATGCCCATTAATAGCTGCAGCTTGGCAGGTTAGAAATGTAGGAAAGATAACCACTTTTTTAGTCCAATCAATTAGAGGAAATAAAGTTAGACTAGTTCTACTACTGGTCTAATTATTAGGGCTGAATAAATCTTCAAGGGGATGTTTTGACAAAGGCTTCAGCAAAGTACACTTGGAAGCTGCTTCATGAAATACAGTATCCCTTTGTTCTTGAAGTAAGATGAAATACTGCTTGCTTCATTCTACTGTATTTCCCTCCTCCATGGCTTTCTCCAATAGTTCTAGACTTAGAAGAGGCTTCTGAAAGTCACTCTAGTCTTCCAACAAGGAAGTAAATATCGTTGAGGAAGCTGTAATACAGAGGTCTTCATTTGAGTGTTTGAGGTAAATCATGTTGCTTTTTTCCCTGGAGAGAAAGATTCATGTTTTGAATGATGGCACACAGAGCTCTTTGTCAAGACAAAACTTACCCAGCTCACATGGGCTTTTTAACTGTTCTGCTGGCTTGAGAAAATGGATGGTGGCTTGAAAGATTTTTTTGGTACTCCATTATGCCAACTCTACAGTGCCTTTTTAGTATCAATCCAGTGATGGCATTTCAGCTATCAGGAACAGCCAGCCTTGGATGCCAGCCCTGGTGGGGGAGAGGGGGAATCTAAGATCAGATTTCCCTCTCCAAACACGAAATCCTCTGCTTGACTTTAGAGTTGAAAATATTACCAGTACTGCGTCCTCTGCATTTGTTTATTAATGAGAGTTGCCCATTACCAGAAAACTAACAGACTCTAGGCAGCTTTTAGAACTTACGAATAAAACACAGTACAAAATCATTTTTATAATGAATTAAGAGAGCAGAATCCAAAATGTAATTCCCCAGTTTAGGTATTGAAATTAATGAGCTAAAATTTGTTTGGTATTGATTGATTATGCGCCAGCAAGTTAGTGTCAACCTCATGGACTGATTTTCTCCAGGATGATCTAAACCTGGTCCTTCAGGTCTTCCAAAAGTGCATCTATTGCCACTGAAACTGAGTCTGTCCACCTTGCTGCTGGTCATCCTCATCTTCTCTTTCCTTCCACTTTTCCCACCATTATAGACTTCTCCAGAGAGTCTTTACACAATGTGTCCAAATTGTTTGGTAGGTTATAATTAATTCCAGAAGGTTTCCAGAAGAGCCAGATTTTTCTTTGCTCCTGAGAAGCAATCCTTGCTTCACAGAGCAAGCTATCCCAAAAGCAGGGAACTATTGCAAAGAACACCCACTACTGTACTTCCTGGCCTTAGGAAGTGTTCCCTAGTTATTCAGAGAGATACGTAGAAACGACTAGGAAAGGGCCGTGTTTAAGATAGCTGGGCTCCATGCTGTCTTGGTCTCTGTAGGTAGCAACTGGCCCATTAAATTGCATTCAGAACCCTACTGATAACCAGTGCAGCTCCTACTGACTTGCTGTTCCAGAGCCCATAGGATAGAAATAAGCCTATTTGCTTTTATTAATCGCCTTTAATTAAATAGCTTTGAGGATTCTTTTAATAGATGTGGCATAGAAACAAACTAAGTCTTTGATCTGAGGAATTAGTGGCAAAGATGAATACCACAAGAGTATTTGTGATTGAGCCAAAATTCCTTCTGGCCATGAATCACTGGAAAACCTTTACTTTTGCCTCTTAGTCTTATCCTTCCCTAGAAGTCTGTACGCTTATATCAACGTGCAATTTAGAATTTGTAAATCAAATTTCAATTTTCATATGATGGCCAAAGGAGGAGAAAGGCGGACCTCTTTCCTTGTCAGGATAATCAGAACTCTAGCACTTTTCCCATTGCAGGCTTTTTGTTTTCATTTTTTAAAATTATTTTTAGGTTCAGTTTCACTAATGGATTGATGGTATAACATACATGTGAAAGTGGAAGCCTGTTCACTAGCATTCCTGCATCATTTCCAGCTCAGAAGATACATGTTTTGTTGCTTTAGTTTTTAGTCTCCCCAGACTTTTTGTAGTTTATTCAGCTCATCAATTCTGATCTCTGCACTAATTTTATTGAAGCTATAAAAAGTCAGTGGCTAGTCCAAAGGTCAAGGAAATAATTTCTTCCTGAGATGACAGGGGGCTGGGGGAATGAAACCATTACTCTATTTTGACAACATTCTTGAGACCTGAACTGCTTTAATACCATAATAACTCACTCACTATTCACTTGCTGGTTTTGTTACTTTGGCCAGAGATTGGGTTAAAGGAGAGAGAATTCTCTTTTACTGATTTCTCTTTCTTAGAAGAGAAAAAGAGTTCTACAGGGTAACACTTACGTGCATAGCTTGCAGCCTGTCCAGGCATAAGATTCAGCCCTTCCTTCTCCCAGATATTTTTGCCCACAGCAGCAAACCCATCAAGTTGATGCTTCTCTTTCTCTTCATTGTTATCTCTTCTGCACATGAGGCCTGCTTGCACATCCATGGGAGGGTACATGTATGAAAGAATGAGTCCTGGAAGTTGTGGGGGGAAGTAAAAAAAACCTCATGAATAGTTACAATATTTAATTACATTTAATTATTATTGTCCACCCTCATTTTAAATCTTTTTGCTTTCGTGACTCCTTTTGCAATGGGCCTTTCCCAACCTGTGACCCTTGGCACAAGAAAAGTTGTGTGTCTGTGGAGTGGAGGTCAGAGCATGTGAGGGAGATGCAGGCCCTACATCAGACAACAGTGAAAAAGGAGCATTATGTGCATAATGAAATACGTGCTTAAACTCCTAAATATGAACAGAGATTCTGAGCCAACCGAAATCCAATGGAAAAGCTTTTCATACAAGGCCTCCTTTTACCGTTGTCTACAGCAATAGCTGGCTTTGAGTCTGATCCTGCTGGGGAAAATCCAGCCTGTGAAGTCTTATAATTCCCTTCCATATGCTTGGAATGGATGAAGAAGATTATCCAAATTCACCTCAAGTTTTATTCTCAATGGTAATCATTCCCATAAACTTTATGCTGGGGAAATAAAACATAAAATCAAGCTCTTCAATGAGCCCCATAGCATTCTTTGCTTATTCTTTAAACAAAAGAATAAACCATATTTTTAATGCAGCACACAGGAAGCCATCATAGGGGAAATGTTATCTTTTCAAAGCTTTCATCCCTACTTCCCTTTCTTTCCTCTCATCAATTTAATTTTGCAATAACTGTCATAACCACAGCTCCACAAAACAGATTAGGCAATGACATACTGATTGGCCCAAAATGTTGCTCTGTGAGCTCCAAGACTGAGTGGTGATTTGAACAATCTTCTCAGAAAAATAAATGTATAAATATAGATAAATATATTTACATACTTTGTGTTTTAAATTGAAATATCTCAATGTTCAATTAAAAACCATTGCCTGTTTCTTAAGAAACAAAACTGGGGAAGAGTTTTAGAGAGTCATTGAATCAAGTTGACTGATCACCAAAGACTTTGTCATTTTGAGGAATGAAGCTGTATTTCTGCCAGTTCTATGCAAGGAATGATCCTTTTTGCTGGGATAAGGAGTAATGGAATGCAGAAATGTAATTTACCTTGAAAATTATGCCATGATTTCTGACAAACAAAAAATAATAATTTTCAGCAGTATTCAGTATTGCTGTCAGTCTGATAAAGATGCTATAGTGTAGTCAGAAAAGTAAATATTCCTGAAAATTAAGACAGATAAAAGATTTTGTAACAAAACTGTACTATAAGGCTGTCTAGAAGTGGTCCTGGAATGTCATGAAGTTTAAAGATGAATGAACTGAAGTTTAAAAATGGAAAACCAACAAAAAAGAGTTGGGCCTAAGATGAATATTTCCATGTCTTCAAAAAAGAGGACCACAGAGGACTCATCCTTGCATAACATTGGCATTTAGCAAATTATATATATATTGATATTAGTTGGGAAATTATTTCTCTAATTTTTAATATTTTTAACAGTAGTAATCAAATATTGTAGTTTGAAAGGGTTCTTTTAAGAATGGATTATATGTTATTTATATATATTACTTATATATTATGATTTTGACAGATTTCAGTTGGGTTTTAGGTCAGATATAGAGACAATATTGATTACACATTGATGATCTTTGTGGAGTCAGTGCATGCACAGAACAAGTGTGACAAGGGCAAATGGCTGATTTTGCAGTGGTACAAAGCAGTCTAGATAAGTGTCAGAGAAAAAGGATTTTCTAACAGACGTAAAACAAGAATTATGGAAGCCTTACATCATACACTTCTGCATGGAATTGACAGACAAGGCAAATGGAAAAACTAGATGGGAGAAAAGGCCAATTTTAGTGTTGTGCTCTAGCACAACACTCTAGCACTCTAGTAAAGAAGCCACAAACTTATCAGGCATCATCCAAAGAAAGATGCCAGAGAGAAGAAAGGCTTTATTTCAAAAAATTACCCACTGGTTGCTAAGTCTTTGCTTCAGGGGTGTGAAATCTCTTAGTAGCCAAGTCGGTGGGGTTGGGAGTTGAGGCCTTGTTGTTATTTTTTAATTGTGAGATATCTCTTCTAGGGATTATACTTTTATAGCACAATCAGCACAAGCTATGAAAAGGATAACACTACCATACATCAAAAACATCTCAGAAACAATCAACAGACTATTACAACCACCTGACATCATTGTAGCACACAAACCAACTCAAGCCTTCCAAAACATCTTAAGCAAACCAAAAGACCCAGTAGCCCAAGAAGAAAAAACAAGCGTCATCTACAATATACAGTGTAAGGACTGTAACCACCACTGTGTAGGACAGGCAGGCAGAAGACTAGCAAAACACATCCATGAACACTAACTAGCAGTTAGAAGACATGGTAACAACTCCTTAATCTCACAACAGACTTGGCCAAAGTTTCAACTGGGAAACTGCGAGCATCTTAGACTAAGCCAAATCCCAAAACGCTAGGGAATTCCTGGAATCTTTGCATTCAGAGAAATCAGACATCAATAGACACATAGAAATAAATATTTAAACAACATTCAAAAGAGATAATAAAAAGCTAAGAAGGAAACAGAAAGACCAGAACCCATCCTCTCCAGCAGCCAATACCCAGATAAGCAGGGATTAACACCAGACAAACAATCAAGCAGAAAACAATACCCTAATCAAGAAACTACCACAAAGAAAACAACACCCCCACCAAAACTACTGTATGTAAACAGGGAGCAAACCCCACACTCACCTGCACTGATGTTACCCAGTTGGGTAATGAAACATCTGCAAGCAAACAACCAAGCTCAGAGAGCACCTAAGACTCCATAGTTCAGCCCTGAGCAACATATATTCTCTCCTATTAGAATTTCTCATCTATCTGTATATTCCCAAAGGATGCCATCTGTGGCTCCACATGTTAAGCTGCTATTTCATTTATTCATTCACTTTATACCATTGGTTATTTGGTTCAGCTATCCTGTGAAGTAAACCCCTACACCCACATGTCAGTCATTCAGGCCATAAGCAAAGTACATTGCAGAAGACCCAGCTCCATATCAAAATGTTGTCTGTTATCTGAGCAAAGCAAAGGAGAAATGGCAAAATAAGAAGTCAATCCCTTTTTTTTATCATTTTGTTTTGTTTTTCCAAATTATTATATGCCTATATAAAGTGTTGACAGATTTACCTGGCATTCCAGCTGCAGCAGCCTCGCATCCAGCATGGCAAATATTAAAAGGCACTTACAAGCTACATAGTTGTAAAAAATGGGAAAATTCTTTTTGTTTGTTTCCAGGTTGTAAAAATGATGATTGTTGTTGTATTGACATTCGCCGTCTGCTGGTTGCCATATCACATTTACTTCATAGTTACTGGAATCTATGAAAATTGGAATCGGTGGAAATACATTCAGCAAATCTACCTAGCCACTTTTTGGCTTGCCATGAGCTCTACTATGTACAATCCAATTATCTACTGCTGTCTCAATAAAAGGTAAGGTTGTAATTTAAGAATAATCTACCTAGAGCTGAGAATCCTGGGCATGTTTTTTTCATTCATCTATATTGTTAAATGAAGGACAGGAAAATCAAGAGAAAGGAAAGAGAGGTACTATAGATCTCCTTCCTCATTATAGAAAAGTTTAGTTATCCAAATGCTTAGGTGAATTTTTAGAAATATACATCTCTGTTGACATTCCTCAGTCTATATTTATTTCCTCTCTGTAGCCTTTTTCTTACCATTTGTAGGACTAGCTTCTCCCACTTTGTATGATCCCCTTGAAAGTTAACCTACCTCCTTTAATTGGCCCCTCACTCCTTCAAATGAAATGAAAATCCTTTTACCAGCAGGACATAGAAGGCATCGGTATTTTGTTACGCATACCGTAATTTATTGCATCCGCATATGTTTCTGTGTGCTTCTGCTCTCCCCTGATTTTGGGTCTGTCTTTGTTTGCATGTATGGGTGCACTAAGAAGCTTAGAGTGGGCTGCAGTCCACTCTATGTTACAAGACCAGGAAAGAGGATAGAGCAGGGTTTCTCAACCTCGGCAGCTTTAAGACTTGTGGACTTCAACTCCCAGAATTCCCTAGCCAGTTGGGATAAAGGCTTAGAATGAAACAGTCAGCAACATTCTGAGTGCTTCTCCCCTAAGGATATATTGGGGAACTTTGTTTCTGTACTGTTTTTTCTCTGCACCAAATTGCACCTGTCTGATCTGGCCTGTCTTCAGACCTATCTTTCTTTTACAGGGTTCTCTCTCTGCACCAAATTGGGCCTCATTCTGTTCAGTTTTCAGAGAGTTATCCTGCTGATGGACAGAGTCTGGAGCCCTTTAGATCATTTATTTCCAACATTTGATTGAGTTGGAAAAAGAAAAAGCAATAATGCTTGTAGTTTTCTGGAAATGATCACATAGCCATGCAGTGATGAAGTCAGTATGCAGTATTACATGGTTAGCGGAGTATTCTCAGAAGCTTCAGAAGGAGAAGGGCCCTTGCACTGCTGAAATCTAGCAAGTGAATGCAGGCAGGATCTTCTAAAGTTAAAGAAAAGGCAGACCCCACCATGGACTGCTTTCAAAGAAAGGTGATTTGCTGTTCTCCCCTGTTTCCCCATCCCCCGTTTACAGATACTCTTATTCCCTGAAGAAGAGGCAGGAAGAGCCATTTCTTCTTTTTTGTAGGAAGTAAAGAATGTCACTGCAATAGAGGGCAGGATTTAATGGGCATTAAGTGTGTTTGTTTTCTGGTGTAATATATTTATTAGCCATTTCAATCACCAAAGCAACTCTAGGCTTAGAGTGGGACTCATGACTCAAGAGACAGTCCACTGAACTACATAAACTACATGTTGTTTAACTGCAGAACTAGGTGTGCATGAAAGACTTGGTATTCCACACCAATGTCTACACACTAAGCTGGACTCCATTCAATCTTTGTAATGTACAATGGTACAGCGAGAGTGGTGGGAGCAAGGACAAGTAATATCAGGGCAGGGCTAGCAGGATGAGGTTGCACACTCTATTCATTCTGTGTGAATGAGATAATCTTCATATTCAGTAGAATCACATGGAACAGACCTAATCTTTTTTCATTATTTGTAACTAAGTAAGTACAACAACATGACCTATGAAAACTTAACTGGAATTCTCTTCTTCTTTGAAATAATGTTTAAACCAAATTGACTTTCATGAATGAACCTTAAGCAATAAGAAAACATGCAGGAGAGTTTCTCTGCCCAGTGCTGGTATAAAATGATTGATGTTAACAATCTAACATTTAACTAGGGTGTGAGATGGATATAGAATGAAATATCCTAGGTGAGGGCATGCCTGACCTGACAGAATCTTGCAGACAATTTACTGAGATCTTAGACAAAATGCTTAATAAAGAGGTACAATTCTTTTTCAAAGTTATAAAGTACTTTTTCCACAAATTTTCGACCCCTTTTTTTGGGTGCTAATGAGTACCAAGAATGTTGTGCACCCGATGAAATACATCAATATTTTGCAGCTTCTCTTAAACGTGTAACCCAGCCTATTTAGATATGAGAAGATTTATTTTCTTGCACAGGCAGAGTATACCAAAATCAATACCAAAATGTGTGGTAATATCAAGGCATTCTCTCCATCTTGTACAAAGTGAATGTCATCTGTTTTTGTTGTTGTTGTTGTTAAGTTGCTAACTTGAATCTGGAACTCTCTAAGTGCTTATCTGGAGTAGCCTGGGCATTTTACACCTCCCCCAAAAAGAAGAAATGCCTACCACACATAAAAAGAGTTGCATTCAATTTATATGTGATATAAATAAAATACAAGTGGGAAGCAATTCATATATATTGAAGAGATATAAGACATCTGACCATTCTTGTGGTTCTTCTGGTCAGGCCTTTAAGTAGAAGATGCTATCCGAGAGAATCTGTCTAGTATTACATGGCACTCTACCTGAGAGCCAGCAAAAACCAAAAATAAAGATGGGAACAGGCTACTTGTCTGTCCAATATAAACAAATTAATACACAACCAAAATCAGCATCTAATTCAATTTTGAGAGACGTTTCAAAGAGGACATTAATTACTACCATATATATGCAAATATTTTTAGATGATAGCAGAAGACTAACAAGCACAACCTTTCAGCATCTTGTTCAAACACCTGCCTGTTGCAATCTTATTTAACACCCACATAATCCCACCAGGATTTGCATCTGGCATAGAAATGCTGCTCTTATTCTCCCTGTCTCCCAATCAAAACAGAAAATGGGTTCAAACATTTGTTATTTATCCGAAAAATTCAAGATGAACTTATATTGCAAATAATTTATCTAAAGAGAGCTTCATTTCCTTGTGTTTTTGTGTTCAGCAGTGTTACTTGTAATATTGCTATGCACATTCAAGCTATTATTAGGCATGAGTTGAATCAACTGAGCTGAAGTGGTAATTGGAATGGATGAGTCAGTGTTTGTTATGTTCAGGCAGGTCTAAGTCCATTTTATACCATTCTTATAATTTCCATTTAAAAAAAACTTCAACCGCTCAATATCTGCTTTCAAACTATGTACGTGAAGTTTTATTTTTATTTACTCTACTTGTTATATTTCCATCTACTCTAAGTCTGAATATTTGTAAACACTTCCCTTTAAAAGTATCATCTTTTACACAATTACTGCTAAAATATTACCTTTTTTACACATTCCTCTTTAAGATATGCACTTTTATCATTATCATTGCAAAATTTGACTAAACACTCAGTTTGAACTGCCTTCTCATCTACATATTAGCCAGGGAACTGCAAATTGTGTTAGTATGATTTAAAAAAAAATGTGGTCAGAATTATCCAGCATCTTGAGTGGTATTGTCAAGGCAGATATTTAGGGCATAAATGGGTCCTGCTAGCAGAAGGGGCAGGAGGGACCCAGTTGGTTTGGGTTGGTTTATCACATTTTGAAACAAGCGATGTGTCTTCTAATGATGACAATTCTGCAGAACTATCGAAGTGTTTTCTTCAGTTGTATTGCTTGAGGCAAAGGCATTTTGGAAAGCTACGCACACACAAACAATAAGTACATGTCTGAACTATTCCAAGCAGCCTTGCCTCTTCTTTTTCTATATGCGGGGAGTTTAATCCACAGAAAATAATACAGGTAGTCCTTGTTTAGTGACTTCTTCATTTAGCAACTGTTCGCCGTTACGATGGTGATGAAAAAGTAACTTTGTGACTAATCCTTGTATTTATGACCTTTGCAGGCTTGTAAAGCAAAAGACAGCTGAACTAAGATCATAAGCACAGTCACTGTTTCACTTAGTGACCATTTTGCTTAACTACTGAGTTGCCAGTCCCAATTGTGATCACTAAACAAGGAGTACCTGTAAAGAATATTAGTACCATTTAAGAACAATATTGTAATATATATGTAAACCAGCTATAAATTAAGCAGCAAAAGGGGGAGGTGGTTAAAACATCTAATCCATAACTTTTCAGGTGATTATTACCACCCTTCTTATGACAGTTTGCATTAAAGGACTGTGAATGAGCCCCATATACATAATAGTTGGGGAGCACAGTATGACACTCTGAAAGCAGCTATAGAGATGCAGCTGGATTTGCATTCTGTTTTATTAGGTTTCTAGTGTTTTCAACAGATGGGAAACCAGTCCTTGCAGCAGTTTGTTCCAATCCTGCCATTAAGAAGCCTCAACACATCTGTTACAATTAGAAAGTTTCTTCTGCTGTTAAGCCAGGTTCATTACAATTTTTATCCATTAGCTTTAATTCTACCCTCTGGAGTAACCAAGAGCAAGTTGCTTCCATCTCCTGTATGACAACTCTTCAGATGTTTAAAGGTTACTATTATGTTCCTCTTTAATCTTCTTTCCTCCAGGCTTAGTACCCCTAAGTCTCTCACTATTCCTTGTAGAACTGGATTTGAGAATCTTTATCATATTGGTTTCTTTCTTCTGGACATATTTTAGTTTCTAAACACTCTTCTGGAAATGTGAAGTCCAGAACTAACCCGGATGTTTAGACAGCTATATTTGATTAATTGTTCTGTAAAAAATGTTTCTTATGAGATGGGTCAAATATCAAGTACATATACTGTGGTACGTGCATGTGTTTTCCAGGTTCCGAGCTGGTTTCAAGAGAGCTTTCCAATGGTGTCCTTTCATCGAAGTATCCAGTTATGATGAACTGGAGCTTAAGACAACTAGATTCCATCCGACCAGGCAAAGTAGCTTATACACAGTTACCAGAATGGAATCCAGCATGTCAGTAGTGTTTGAACCCGGGGATGGAGAAAGCAGCAAGTCTAATCGCAAAAAAGGAGCACAAGAAGTCAACACAAACGGGTGTTCATGCAGGAGTTCCAAAGCTAGTTCAGCAGTGTCAGGTTACATCAATTCTCCATATACATCAGTGGACGAGTATCCCTAAAGCCTTTCATGAGCATATAATAGATGTGAGACAAAGTCATATAGCTAAGAAATAAAACAATGCTATTCTGCCTTAGGATCAAACATCTGGAGGGCACCCATGCTTCAGATATGGAGCACTGACTGCATGTGTATATATCTGCCTGTTATCATCAGCCTTCTTTGGTCCAACTGTCTTTGTGTTTCGGAAAAGACAAGGAATGAGTCTTGTTTACATCAACATTATGACCTAGTGCCATGGGATAAGCTGGAACATTCATGTACATTATATAAACAGGTGGGATTAAGAACAATTTATATCCCACTGAAATCAGCAAAAATTACTCATGATTTTTGTTGTTGTTTAGTCGTTAAGTCGTGTCCGACTCTTCGTGACCCCATGAACCATATTGCGCCAGGCCTTCCTATCTTTCACTGCCTCCCTGAGTTTGCTCAATTTCATGCTCATTGCTTCAGTGATGCTATCTAGCCATCTCATCCTCTGCCGTCCTCTTCTCCTTTTGCCTTCCATCTTTCCCAGCATCAGGGTCTTTTCCAAAGAGTCCTCTCTTCGCATTAGGTGACCAAAGTATCTGAGCTTGAGCTTCATTATCAATCCTTCCAATGAGCAATCAGAGTTGATTTCCTTTAAGATTGACTGCTTTGACCTCCTAGCAGTCCAGGGGACTCTTAAGAGTCTTCTCCAGCACCACAGTTCAAAGGCATCAATTCTTTAGATGTTACCTAAATGAAAATAACTTGCTGTAAATCCACACCTTATGAAATAACATTATATGTGGTGGACCTGTTCTTTGGAATTAAGATAAGCAATGGCTCTTATCCAATTTGATGAATGTTACTGATTTGTATAACATAAGTGTTCTAGCAGCATAAAATGATTTAATATTTAGGTAGATAATTTGCTACCATTCTTCTGAAAACCTGAGGTTGCTTACAGAATAGCTCCACTGTTTGCAGTCTTAAGTGAGGAACAGCTAACCTTTGAGTCTAAGGGCTCCATATAAAACTGTTAAGTTCCAACTCTAAAATTCACTGCACCACATTAAGACTGTTAATTAAGCATGGGACCAGCAGTTGTTACCATTTTTTAAATTTGTTCTGCATCTGATTTCCTGCCCCATCAGCTGTACAGCAGGTATGGAACATGTTCACTAAATAAGATGGAAGAGGGATGGAACAAAAGACCAGAAAGGAGCAGGTCTTCCCATTTGTTATTTTCATGGGTATACAAATGTCTGGATTGCATTTAAAAAGAAAAAAATCAAGTTCATTTCATTGTTCACATTAGAGCTTCAGGTTGCCTTATGTAATAGCTTCCTTAACTCTGTTAATCACATTAGTATCCATAGATGTCCAATACAAACTGTGTCACAGGTATGACAAAATGTACATTGTTCTGTCATGATGCAACTCCCAGGCTTTCCTATTTGCATCTTGTGGTTGTATGCAAGTATGTCATTCATATGGTTTGCATTGTAATGCGTATTTCATCATCTGCACACACATCAGCTTCCTTCTGCAGATGTTCATGTGTAGTATCCTCTTGGAATTGATGGTATCTTTTAATTATCTGCAATATACCTTTAAGCAGAATTGTTTTTACTGCAGTTTGAAAATAACAGCTGAAGATTTTTTATAACTGATCCTCTTAACATTCTTTTTTTCATCTTTCCATCACTTTCCATGTTTTGAACAGTGTTCTCCTCAAGTCAGATATGTCTGCCAAAGGTCCTTGGTGATGGCCCTCTTCTCTGTATGTTAAATTTGATAGCACTGTGTGCAGTGTGTCCCAGAAGTTCAAGAAATTTAGAATTACCTCCCCAACCCCAGTTGTCCAATAGCATCCAATCCTTGTTTCAACTCTTTACACCCTCTCAGGCCACAAGAGGATAATTGAAGTCACTCATTACTGTGGGGTGGTATTTAGATGATGGATGGGTTTGTGAGTGTAACATAACAACAGGCTGCCCTCATGAGCTGTGGAAGATGCTATCTTATTGCAGTATTAAATATTCAATTGCTAGTCCAGTGGGCTTTTAACTTATGTATAGCTGCATTTACATTTGCTGTAAATGTTTTAAAATGCTTTGTGCATGCATATTAGAGATGGTGAAATAATGGATTAGCCTCTGTCTTGCAGAGCTGATAGCACATTTTAAGCATATATAATTTATCTATCCCAATCTGCAACAGGACCTTACATTCTGCTTAGCAAAAATTTATTTTCCAAATCATGGGGAAAAATAAATGCTGCATACCAGTTTGGTTGACCCAACCCACTCCACTTCCCTGAAGCAGACAGAATTCTATTTTGAACACCAGTATGAATTTCAGGGGGAGAACTTCAGAGATGCAGGACAGTGATGAGAAGTCAGGTCCTAGGGTGTAGTTGCTATTTGGCCCAAGGAGTGCCAGAAATTGGCTACTCTCCTTCAGTTTGGTTTAGGTGGCAGAGATAATTTATTGAGAAAAGGGACTTTATTCAATGTTTGGTTCTATAAGGAACCATTTTTGTAGCCCTCAAAACCCTCCAAACATTTGCAGATTTTAGAGGCTTTTTCTTTGGTGGGTTGGTTGAGGGTGCTTGCCCAGAATAAGGCTCGGTACACATATTTGTCACACTCACGTTTAATGAAAGTAAACCCTTCAAACTTGCAAACATCCCCCAAAGCAGAAGAAATCAGTCTCCACCCTTCCCACAATGGTATACATCACCACCATATCCCAGTAGCTCTCTAATATCCTCTCCAAACAGTGTAAATAGGTGACAAAATGTGGCATCTAGGCAAAAGATAATTGGCCACTTCTGGTGTGCTTCAACATTATTTGGACCATTTCCTACTTCAGTAGCATGTTATTTACCTCTGCCACTTTCAGTTCTTATATGATGAGAAGCGTTGGCCCAGCTACTCACTTAAATGGCTTTACAAGGCAATGCCTTTAAAGCACCAGACAGTTCTAGCTAACATAAGTAAAATGCAGCAGTCGTATTCAGTAACCAAGGAATACTGCCTGAAATGAAATGGAAGATTATTAATAAGTATGATTGCATATTTTGTGGGGACAAGGTAATTTAAAGCCAAATTGTTTGTGCAGGTTTAATATTTTCTAAAGTATCCATCTTTGTAAGTACACAGATGTAAAAAGAGAGAAAAATCTATGTCTGAGTTTTATGGGTTCTAAAATACGCTTGCCATCAGTTTTTTATATTTATTGTATATAAAAGATGCACTAAAAGATGTTAATTTATTAGTAGAACATTGCTACTTTGCTTGAGAGACCCTTGGTTTCAAATGTTGCAGTAACCATAAAAGCAATTTATCAGATTTGTATTTGTTATATTGGTATGTGATATCTTGTGACATTTTCTTTTTCGTGCTGCAATCTGGAAGGATGAGCTGAGATGGTCTCCTAAGATCATGCGACTCCCTCAGCATCCCCACCAAGTCTTACTTTCCAGTCATTTCCTGTTTTGTTTCTTCACAAATTGTATTGTTGGATTTAAAGTTCTGCATAATGTAAGGGGGGGGGGGGAGTAATATATTATGTATCTCTTTGACTAATGCAAGGAATTTAAATAGGAGGAAGCAGAATTTAAATACTGTGGCCCAGAACCAGGGCCTTAAATGAAAATGTGTGACAGAATCAAGGGGCTCTGGGAAGGATTTGGAAGCTCTAGTAAGTGACAAAATGCTACCTCTAGATAACAGGAATATGTACTGAATTTGGGTGACCTTCACTGTTTCAAGATAAAGGAGGGTCAATGTGAAGTGGTCCCAGTCAGAACCAGGATCTTCACAAGGCTTCACACACAATTTTGCTCCTCAGAGTACTGCAAAAGGAGGCCATATTCCTTTCTTTAATAAAGCAGCTTCATAAATTTTGTTCTCAACACCTAATCAGCCTTGGCTGATCTTGAAAAGCTTAACTGGTTAGATATGGTTATTATGTAGGTAAGAGGCCAGTGGAAAACCTCAGGGATGGAGGGGATTCTGTCATGTTCTCAAGTTAGCTACATAGTAGTGTCCAGGAATCAAGCTTCACTTGAGAGGATTTTATCTTGTCGGGAGAATTTGTGTGAAGAGAAATGAGAGGATCTGACTAGCCAGCCAGTCTCCCAATTCATTCTGAATTCTTTACTGTGGCTTAGTTCTGCTAGCTTGTACATTCTGTTTATTTTGTCCAATTTAAATATCTCATTATATGGCTAATCATCTTATTATGCATCCTTTCTTCTTTTTCTTTCCCTTCCTGGCCAATCCATTTCATCTCAGCCTTTTATAATGATCATTTTTCCAACTCTATTTTGTACAGATAAAAGGGCAGCATTCAATAATGTAACTTTAATGATTCAAAGCATTTTTTTTTTTTTGGTAATAATAGAACACTAAACATCAACACCACCTGATCTCATTGCTGCATAATGCACACACTTGTGTTTCAAGAGAAGATACCAGGTTACATGGGTTGTTGTTATGTTATCTGTGCCACATGGCTATTCATTTTTTCAAGATACATTTGAGAAGTTATTAAAATGATTTCTATCTTGTAAGGGAGTGTTTATTTTTCTGTGGTAAACATAATACTATACCATCCCTGGGTGTTTTACATGTAAATTTCATAGCCATTTATTCCTCTCAATGTTTAAACTCCCTTTAAAATTGAAGAAAATATGCACTGAGTTCATATGTCATGCTAAATCATGATTTGTTTTAAACATGATTTGTTGGACAAGTTTGTTGCGCAGAGTGCAGCAAAAAGTCCCATAAATCTTGCTCTCAGGAAAAATACACATCAGCATGAGAGCTTGCAAGTAGCAATGTCCATATTTTGGTCTCCAAAGACAATCCAGTCAGAAAATAGAAACTAACTGGTCTTTACTGATAAAAATGCAAAACTTCACAAAATACAAGTTGCATACAAAATATAGAATATAACAAAAACTTCTTCTCATATTAGCTTCCAAGACTTAACCACAACAAAGTCTCTAGCTAAAAAACACTCTCAGAGAAGAGGTTCACTACTTGGTTACTAGTTAGGACTACATAACCTATAAAACCTACATGGTTAACTGTACAAAGCAAAACACACTGAACTGGGCTGAGCATTTTAGCCCTCCCCTTATATTGCTAGTATGACACCCCCACTGAATAACTAACACACACACATACAGTAGGTGGCAGTAAAAATCATAACAGAATCACAAGATACTTTGTAGTCTCAACACCTGGTTTTGTATAGCGAACGGGATGACCTTCTTCCCATGAGAAAATCCTGATAAAGTTATAGAGTGAAGGCTTAGACCATTATAATTTCTTTTACCCATGGTTTATTTGCAGCTTATGTAAGTAGGTGGAGCATAGAATACTTTGTGCCTGAGGAGCAAGGAATCTCTAAGCCGTCTTTTCTTGCCCTACAAATAGGTTGAAATCAACTTCCACAATCCCTAATCAGCACTGCTTTTAATCATGCTGATCTGGGATTATGGGAGCTAGACCACACAGAGTTGGGTGAGGCTACTTTAGATTAATTAGCCCACTTGTAACAAAGATATGATGGAAAAGATCAGAGAGCAAAACCAACACTTGTCCTGCTTCTTTCTTTGAAAGTAATTCTCTCCTGGGACTTTGGCAACCGGCAGTTTGTACATGTTTTTATAAGGAGTAATTTTTGTAATCACACAGTAAAATATCATAGTAGAATCATTATGCTATTCGCTCAGGAGTAAAGTCTCTTGGTATTATGGAACTATATATTTTTTTATTAAAAGCCCAGGTTTGCAGCTGTTCTTCCCCAAGTGCCTTGTATTATTCTTAATTTTTTCTCCCGTGCCGAGCATCACTTGTCCATTCACTTTAATGGCTGTAACCATCCACATTACAGCTGTCTAAAGCCTAAGGTCTTCTGGTGCACAGACAAATGTGAATGCAACCTGATCTGAAGAAAGATTTTCCACTGGAAAATGTAACAACTAAGCATCAACAAACTGTGAAAGCAACTGAAAATCACAGCTCTCAAGACCACAACTCTTTTTACTTTGCCATTTCTTAATGGAACATAATTATCATTATATGTTTAGAGGCGGATGGAAACCTTCACTTTTTCAAGATGGTTTTCCTCTGTGTGTGGGGGCAGGGGGAGGAAATCTTTGTTTTATAACCTATGTTAAAACTAGGTTAGGTTTTTTACCACATTAGCCTCAGATTGATGACCCTGTGCTAAGCTAAAACCTAACAAATCATATTAAAGTTTAGAAGATCTGTGAGTATTTTTATTTTTATTTATTTATTTATTAAATTTTTCCCCTGCCCATCCCCCCCAATGGGGGACTTTGGGTGACTCACACAAAACATTAAAATCATAAATACATATAAATACATAAAACATCAAAATTTAAAAAACATTACTAAAAAAGAGGAAAAGGAGAATCCAAGAAGATGAAGAATCTGGGGCTGAAGACAGCAGGCCTCTATGGGGCTAGCCATACCCACACTTGGAGTATTCCCTCCCCACCCCAGGCCAAGTGACAGAACCAGGTCTTCAAAGCCCTTTGGAAGGCCAGGAGTGAGGGGGCCAATCACACCTCCAGGGGCAAGATATTCCAAAGTTGGAGGCTACCGTAGAGAAGGCCCGCCTTCTGGACCCCACTAATCAGAGTTCTTTTACTGAGGGGGCCCGAAGCATACCTTCTCTGTGTGATTGGGTGGGACGGGTTGAAGTCATGGAAGAGAGGCGGTCCCTTAGGTAACCTGGTCCCATGCCATGTAGGGCTATAAAGGTGATAACCAAAAGCTTGAATTGGACCTGGAAGCAAACTGGTACCCAGTGCAGCTCACGGAGCAACAGCATTACATGGGCCCTTCTTGGGGCTCCAAAAATAGCCCAGGTGGCTGCATTCTGGACCAGCTGTAGCTTCCGGATACTTTTCAAGGGTAGCCCCATGTAGAACGCATTGCAGTAGTCTATCTGGGAGATAACAAGGGCACGAGTGACTGTTCGAAGGGCATCCTGACCTAAGAAAGGGTGTAACTGATGCACAACCCAAAGTTGTGCAAAGGCCCGCCTTGCCACGGCTGCCACCTGCTCTTCAAGCAGGAGCCGTGAGGCTAGGAGGACCCCCAGATTACACACTGGGTCTGTCTGGGGCAGTGCTACCCCACCCAGCACCAAGGATGACAAAGTCCCGGATACAGAGTATCCTCAGCTTTTGCCCACTGTTTGGGATCCATCCCAATTAACCTGAAACACACAATGACCAAACAAGACTATTGTCATATACTAGTCCTTTTATTGTCTCATAGGTAATTCCCTCCCTTCCTTGTCTTTGGGGAAACAGTTCTCCTTTTCAGGTATGTGTGGGCTATGTAAAAAGTTTAATGATACTCTATCCATTATAATCAGTTCCTAATTATCCACATTACTGTATTGTATCCTGGGCTTTGAATAAGCAAAAATAGATGAGGGAGAATTAGACTGAAAGCATGTAACAAAAATAACAAGGGCTAATCAGTTCAAGCAAGCCTTTATGGTGTCTCTTCAAGGATTTTAGTGTTTTCTGCACAGAATACAAAACTGCAACCACAAAGGGAATTCAAACCTTGAAACTTGTAATTTCTTAGTGACAACTGCAAGTTCCTTAGTAGTGTGTTAGAAAAAGAGGTAACAATGGTTAGTGGTTGCTCATTATTGTTCAGTTTCTTAGTAAAGGCATAGCAAACATTGTACTAAGCTATAATGTAGTTTGTTGATTCTAACCAAATATACTACATGAACTTAGCTATTGTGGGGTGTAACATGGAGTTTCTGGCTTAGCATGTTGTATGGACACAGCAAACCTTAATTAAACAACTCATGGTTTAGTACAATATATGAAACCAACCATTTGACTCAGGTTATATCATCTTGATATAATTAATATAATTTCCATATTTTCCATAATAAGACGCTCACTGAAGAAGGAAAGCTGATGAATTTTCCTGTCACTTCCTACAGTTATTTTGTGCAGACACACTATAAATTTAGGATTCGACTTAATTATTTCTGTTTGACTAAACTTAAAACCCCTGCAGACAAAATTTGCTTCCATGATAAGATACATCACTTTTCCGGACTTTTAAATTCAGCATATTTTATGGCATCCTTCCACAGTTCAGACTTGCATCCAGCAGTAATCTCTGGTAATGTTTGGGATTTGCCTTTTTTCAGAAAAAGAAGCCACAACTGAGCTCAAGGCCAGCTGTAATCAGACAGCATTAAGCATTCCTGAATATAAACTTCTTACCAGCCTCAGGTGTCGGCATAGAGCGTTTAATCTCTTCAAAGAATATCCACTGAGCTACATAAGTGGACAAAGAGAATCTCAAATATGAGGGAGAAAAAAAATTATCTGAGCTCCGTAAAAATGAAAAATGATGTAAAGGAAATGGAAGTGTTTGCTATTGCAATCTCTTAACTTGTTATCTCAGGATAGATCAATTTAAACATACCTTGTTTCAAGATACCTTTAATCAGAGTCTGAGTCATGTGACACATTAATCCTTCATGTTTTGTTTTGATGCAACATATTGTGTGAATCCTGTTACTGTGGTTTATAAACAATGGGTGAAGTCTTCATGTGTTATGTAAACTCGGCCAGCTATGTTTCATTCATCACTCCATTGTTTAACAAGCCAGGGCTTAGTGTAGCATGTGAACCCAGCGTCAGTTTGGTGTGTATTCACTTGCACTCACCTTTCATGGTAATTTCAATTAAGTGTTCAAGCTGATGTATGCTAGCAATGGGGTAGGGTCGAAAATCTGCAATTATCTGGATTTGCTTCTGATCCTATTAATATTTGCATTAAAAGTAAGCATCACCTTTTTCAGTGGTTTTTTCTTCCCAAATGAGTATTCCTAGTATGGCAGTCTGGGTGGCCTAGACACAGAGAGAAAGGGGTAATCCACATGGTACCTCAGATGTAGTCCTAACTTGCAAATCGTATTGAGCTATGATTAACTATAAAATATTATATAAGCCACAATTGGCTGGTTGTAGACCAAAACAATTAATCATGGTTTGCCAACCGTAATGTCTGGGTCATAAAACTCCAGACAGCCAATAGATGGTAGGAAAGAGATTTCTGTATCTCTTTACCGCCCTGTGTTGATCATTCAGAATTTTACAGCCCAGATCAGATAGTTCTAAATATCATACAGTAAAGCCTCTTCAGTACAAGTAGTCCTTGACTTTTGACTATTTTTTTAACAACCAGTCATAAGTTCGGAGTTTTGACAGCACTGAAAAAAGTGATTTACAAGCATTGCAGCATCTCTGCGGTCATGTGATCAAAATTCGGGTGCCTGGCAACCAGCATGTATTTAAGATGATTGCAGCATCCTGGGGTCACATGACTGCCATTTGCAACCTTCCCAGCTGGCTTCTGACAAGCAAAGTCAATGGGGGAAGCTGGATTTTAACAACACTTAAGGTCATAAAATTGGGTGGGACTCACTTAATGACTGCATTGCTGCGCAATGGAAGTTCCAGTCCCAATTGTGGTCTAGAGAACTTCCTGTACAGCAGCTCTAAAGAGCAGTTATCACATTGACCAGGTTCAAACAGTGTGCTAATCCATAAAGTGGTTTGTTTAATTTAATCTGTATGAACATGACTGTTGTGGCCTGTAAAGCAAAATTTTGAGTTAAAATGTGTATGAATCCAGTAAATGATGATTAAACAAATTATGGTGCAGTAGAATATGTGAACCCAACCATTTGAATCAAGTTACATAATCTTGACAATAGAATAACTTCCCTAATACAGTAATATGCTCACTAAAGAAGTAAAACAGATAGCAAAATTTCCTGACATTTACCGTAGTTGCTTCCTACAGTTACATTGTAAAAGCTTTCTGACTTAAAGAAAAGTGTGTATGTGTGCCTTTGAGCCAGTGTTGACTCCTGCCTGCACAAGTCCCTGCAGTTTTCTTGGCAAGATTTCAAAAGGGTTTTGCCTCCTTCCTAGGGCTGAGAGAGGAGGACTGGCCCAAGGACACTCAGCTGCTTCATGCCTAAAGGGACTAGAACTGATGGTCTCCCAGTTACTAGCCTTAACCAGTACACAAAACTGGCTCTCTTAAAGAAACGTATGCCACCTTAAAGAAGTACAGACTGTCCCTAGTGCCACTCATGTATTGGCAAGATAGATTGGAAAGCTAAAAGGCAAATGGCCCTGCAAATCCCTGGCCAAAGACTGGAGAGACCTGCCCCATAGCAGCCTCAGATGGCCAATAAGAAAAGAGCAGGTCTCCATCCCTAACCTTGATATGATGTTGTTCAGAGAGACAAGACAGCATGGCTGGAAGAAGCTGGAGAATGCCCCTTTGCAACTGTGGCAGAAAAAGGCAGATCCAGACTGTCTTCTCAGTGGCTCAGAGGTGGGTGAGTTAAACATGGTGTCATCCATTTATGTCTTCTGAATCCATTTGCTGACACATCTCCAATCTGCAGTTAGCAGGATTTGCAGAAGAAGAAGGAGTTTCAACCTCAACTTATCACAAGTGCTGCATGAGAACCGTTCATTAGCCCAAGTGCCACAACGCTGAAGCCTTTTGATACATTGATTAAAGAGTCTCTAGTTACAGACAAAAATGGGGGGAGGGGGAGGAAACCGCATGGTATGTCTTTAAAAATAATTGTTTTAAATTAATAATAATAATAAACGTTAACCATGCCCTAAGTGAAGCCCACATCCTAAGCATGAAATGCAGGTGTGGACTTCATTTAAATTTTATCTCTTGATAAATGCTCAGATCCAGAAACAATCTATTTAAATGTCCTAAACAGTGCACACTTCTGATTGGATATACAAGCAAAAATGAGATCAGGGAAATTAGGAAGCTATCCTAAGCATGAATTTTTAATGCCTTTCTGCATATGCAATTTGATTTTTGTTCAGTCTATTTTTCACCATCAGTTTTAAGGAAGGTTGTTTGGAAGCATTTCCAAGTCAAGCTACCTCTTACTACATTTCCCAGGGTGCTGGTATTGGAAGAAGAGGCATCCGGACTCAGTGGGATTTCAGTAGTTAGGTGAATGTAAGGGCTAGGAGCTTGCTTGCTGTCAAGCCCAACTTCACCCCCACCCCCCACCCCCATGCAAAGGAAGTAAGAACAACAGAGATTTCAGGTCTCCTTAATGCTGATCTGAGGTAAAAGGAGAATCCTGAAAACTGTTAGTAAATTCCCAACCTCCATTAGAGTCAGTTAATTAAGGCAGAGCCTTTTTGAAATGCTTTCTTTTCTCACATCTGCACTGTGTTGTCTCTTCTCAGACAAACCAGACGTCTTGCCCTATACTTTCCCAGAGTCTTTCCCTCCTGTACATCTAGCTCACTTTGTTCAAGAGCCTCTTAATGTTGTGGAGCTGATGGTTATCCTGCACTGACACAGCAGGAGCAGGAAAAAATGACAATCAGATGTATTTGTGTTTTGATGACTAAGAAAAAGAAAAAAAGACCAGGAATCATTTATCAATGGGAAAACAGTTGTGCGTGCATGTGTGTGTTCTAGTAGGGTCATCCATGAAGAGGTCAAGAGGGTGACTGCAATGCACAAATAAAGCCCCACCCCTTTTTATATACGTCATGCAATTGCAGCTGCCATTTTTTCTTTTGTCTGGCACTCCACCATTGTTGACATCTTTGAGTCCTGTCTTCCATTTCCTCCTCTTCCAACCGGTTCACACAGAGCAGATTGAACCAGCAGGTCTCTTTCCTCCTATTGCTTCGTAAATATTGTGAAAACCACTCAGCTAGCTGCATGCAACCCACAGGACACAAGTTTGAGACTCCTCCTCTAAGCCAAACCCAAACAACCCACATTATAGCTTAAGGTAAGTAAGTGAGCTCAGCCACAGAATTTTTTCTATTCTTCCCCCACCCATCATTTGTTTCAAAAAGAATTTTTCATTTATTTCACAACCTATTGTTTGGTCTGGATACATATTTTGTTCCTGCCATGTAAAACTATATGCCTACAAGGACTGAGCAGATTACCAGCTCACCTACTGGGACTGTCTTGCTGCAAAGCCATTGCTATCATAAACTTTCTGAAGAAAAAGGAATTAAAGATAAAATTAATATGAATGATATTACTGTGATATCACCAAGTTGAGCAAACATTCTCAACTCATATACATGCTTTGTTATCTCTGATAGGAAGTAGTACTGTGTTAAGTGGCAGAAGTCAGGGCCCCTCTTCTTAGCAGAAGGTTTAGTACTGCTGTTTGAAGAAAAGAAATACGTTATTCTCCCCCACATTAATAGAACCAAAGGCTTCAGAAGCACAGGAGTATTGACAAAACACTTAGTACCAATATTCAATCCAAAAAGCACCTATGTCATTTAACCTAGAATAGCTACATTCACCAAAGTGAAAATTGCTCCATTTTCCTCTGAAATAAAATAATGTTGTTTCTGTAAATGTTTGAGACAGATCACAGCTGCAAGAAGTGTGATTTTTTTTTTAAAAAAAATTGTCCTTTGCTATGTATTCTAAACTGTGTTTTGTGATCCAAAATGAGTCTGTGTTTCTTAAATTCTCCAGATGTGCTATCATAAGGAAAAAAAGTCAGGCACATTTCTGATGTAACTGTGGGAAGACACGTACCACTTCCTACATCTTTTGTGTTTTTGCTGAGGAGAGGGCATTTATTAATTTCACACTAATAATTCACTGAAAATCACACAGGAACCGCTGAATCCTAAACTGATGCCACTGCTGCCGACATGAAAAATGCATTGCAACCAAGCAAATTTTTATTTTGAGAGGAAGTTGAAGAACAAAATTCTACCATAAAAGACCAGGAACAGATGTGGCTTCTTTAAAATGCCATTGACAGGCACAGCATCCTGGAGCTAAAAGACCTTTCTCAGTTTTCAATAAGCTTTGTGGGTAGTTATAGTATATACCACTTCAGCTTCATTTTTTTTTCTCATTGGAATTGTTAGAAATTTCCATTTGTAGTATCTCCTTTTGACTTCTTTTCCCATTACTATCTCCTGCTATAGAATTCTACCTAACATTGCTCTAAGCTCATTAAAGTCCACTTTTGTAAAAAAAAAAAAAAAAAATACAAGATATGCATTCAATGACACTAAGCCTTATTTTCACACCTTGTGTCCTCATCTACCCTCTAAAGAGAAAGTTATCAACAAGGTAGATTGGGGATTTTCTGGAATTTATCCTGTATCAGATGCCTCTGTGAAAGATCTGCAGTTTGTTTTTGCAAAGTGTCATCCATCTTTCCTCCTTGGTTGGGCAGGAGATAGTAGAGAACAACTTTATTGCTTTTATTCATTCCTAATTTATTTTAATCCAGAGGCTCACCACAGTATCACAAAGTTCATTCATTTGAATTTGTAAGCAACATGTACTGAACTCCTTAGGCATTCTATTGCTTCTTTTCTTTTTGAAGAAATTGCATCAGTTGCTTTATCCTAGAACTTGAGAGTTGTTCTACAATTTCTCCATTATACTTGTTAAATCATATTTGTCTTCTTGTACTAAGAGTTCAAGCTCATTTTGTTTATTTACCATACACTGAGCATTAGTGCATGTATAATAAAGGCCTAGAATTTTATGAACCAGTATGATTTGGTTCACATCATAGCAACATTCCTTCTTCATTTCACAAACCTTTATCTAAGGGCCTTGCTTCGGGGTTTTCTTCTCCTTCCCACATCTGATCAATCATGCCATGCTTTGACCAAGCACATTTTTAGCAGTACTTGGGACAAACAACTCATACAGTGCCAGCGTCCCTCATCCAGATAATTCAGACAATACTTCGATAACTTTTAGGATTCAGTTGTAATTGATTAGTTATATTACTTGAATAACAAGTATTAATCATTTCAAATATTCAACAGATGTCTAATGGAACACCTCAGTTGATGGGATCCTAGGCAATCTAGTCACTTTAAAAAGCCCCTGCATCAGTTGAGCTTACATATCCATCGAACAATGGTTTCTTTGTCCATGATTTATTGAATAAACTGCTACTCAGTGGATTCATACAACACACTAAAGCATAAGGCATAGCTCAGAAGCCACACTAGTTATGTCTACACATGCCCAGGGCCTTTTTAACTGGGGCAATGTACAAAAATTGAAAAATAAAATTAATATGAGATTCAAACCAAGAAAACTGCATATTATAAAAATTATAATTACAATTTATTATAATTATAACTTTACTAGCTGCAACTTAGTCATCTTGGCAAGATGCCTGACTGGGGACCAATTCTCTGCCCAGTTCACATGCTGGGTTAACACTGAACCTGGGAAATTTTGAGGACTGCAACAACATAGAATAATAATGTGATTCTTTGTTTGATCGAACTCTGTGGCAGGCATCCTTCTATGCAGGATGAGCTGAAGGCCTGGGGAGTTCTCTCTTTTGTATCTTGGATGCAAAACCCCACCCTTCTTGGGGAGTTGGATGCCTGAGCACCGAATGAGTCTACCCGATACCCCATCAACTCCAGTAAAAATGAACCACATCAGTTACCAGTTTCCTGATGCTCTTTTCCAAAGCCATATATTCTAAAATAAGTTACAAAAATGCGCAGTCCATTAATTGAATGAGGTCTGAGCCAAAATACTAACATCCTTGAGAGCAAGTTCTGTTCATGTACAGGGCCTTACCTAGAATATTATGATGAATTATGTCACTCAAATATGGTGAATGACTTTTGGAACCAGGGCCAAGTTGCTTGGTTTGTGTATGTGTGTGTGTGTTTTTAATTGCATTGTTTTTAAGGGATATTTGGTATCAAAAACTGAAGCACAGATGTCATTCCAGTCTTTCATTGAAAAAGGTCACAGATGGCTTCTTAACATAGGAACAGCTTTGAATCCAACAAAATTAGGTTGGCCAAATAAATTCATCTTTAATATTCTGCTGCAGTCCTTTGTCTATTAAACAGTTTGACTCATAACCAGTAGGCTATGAAAATGAAATCAATAGGCAAAATATATTATTCAAAGGTTTTTCAAAATAAAAGCAGGAGCTAAACCAAGCTAAAAGACCAATTCCATGATTCACATAGTAATGTATTAAAAAGAACATCATGGTATCATTATGATTTAGTGCTGTTGTTGTTTGCAATATAAGTTGTCACAACCGAAGCAGTCATTCTACTATCCACAATTTCAGCTCACCCCCACCCCCACCCCCAGCAAATTGACTTATTTGAGTTTCATAAGGACAAGCTTTTAAGTCACCCTTATCAGGAAGCTGGATAACTATTCTTTACCCAGAAGGCAGCTCAATAATGGAAAGGAACATAATACAATGTTGTGACAGCAGTTTGGCCTAGTGGTTAAGGCACCAGGCTAGAAATCAGAAGGCTGAGAGTTCGAATCCCACCTTACTTTTAACTTTTTCTACTGTAAAAATCAAAGCTTATGCACAATAAAATTACAGAAGAGAATATTTATTTATTTATTTGATTTCTATAGCCACCAATCTCAACAAGTGACTCTCAAGAATATCCTTGAAATGAATGGAAAAGAAATTGCAAAGCCTCCTCCGTATGAGGGAGAGACAGAAAATTTTCACAGGGGAAGAATATAGAAAACTGAAGGACAAATGGGGATATTATTAGGTAAAACACTTGTTTCCTTGGTAGTTAGAAAGCAATATTCATCTTGTAGAATAACAGATGTATCAAGAAATGCATGCATTTAACAGTGAATTTTGCAGTAGAATATTGTATTGTACATCCATAATATAAGGATCAAACAGAAAGAAAAGAGGGTCCTTCATTTTTCCCTTTCCAACAAAGCAGCTTTCCCCATCTAATGTACAGACTCTTAACTCAGAATTTCTACACAGCATGGTGAAAACATTACTTGCAGAAAATGGAACTAAGAGTCTAACTACATATTATGTGGAACTTTTCCACCTGCAGTGTCATATGAGCATTTTCCTACAATAATAGTAGAAAACAACCCTTTTGATTTGATATCAAATCAAAAGGGTTGTTTTCTACTATTATTGGAGGGGAACATCAACAAAACCAGAGGAGCGGACAATTAAATTAGCAACTGAAGAAATCTTTGATTGAGGCCAAGGGGACTGAAGGTAAGTCAGTGGAAGGACACATCATACAAAGCAGGCTTATAGAATTTAGAACGTTGCTCTCAATATTCTCAAAGCTGACCAGAAGCAGATCTCCCCAAGGTTCAGCTAGGAAGGTTTTCAGTCTTACCTAGAGATGACAGGGATGAACCTGAAATGCTCTAGATGCAAAACCTATGCTCTACTACCAAGTGACAATCCTTTCTAGACCCTGAGTTTTCATCTTTCTTGTGAATGTGTTACTGAATTTGAGATGTTTAGGATGTATTGGAACAATGCTCATAACCCACCCATATTTTTACCCTCTCTTGTGGTGTAATTGCAATATAACTTTGCCAGAGAAGTTGTCAATGACATAAATGTCATTCTACCATCAAAGCTCAATTTTGGCCAGCTCAACCTGTGTATGTGATACATAAAATTAGGTTTTATTATTTTTTTCTTGGAATTGAATTGCTATTGAAGACCTGATCTTGTAAAAACCTGAACTATACCTCATATCTAAGAGGTATACTGTATTCACATGACACACTGAACAACAAATTAACTAACCACATTTTAGCTTAGCATGTTGTGCAAATCCTCCTATGGAAAGCATTTCCAACATCTGGAGGCTGAAACTCAACCATTCCTATATAAGCTCTGAGTGTCCAAGATACATGAATCTTTCATTAAATTAATTTCATCTTAACGTATTTGCTGCTAATTTAAATTCTTGAAGGCCCTAACCCATTGATTTGTTATAACAGTATATTCTATGACATTATGCCAAATTATCTGCAAATTACCTATATCTAACTTAATACAACTTGTAAGTTTAGGAACATCAGGTTTTTTCTAATGATATTAATTGTTTAGGAATTTGACCTGTAACTAAGGCATCAAGGCCAAACTGGACAGTGAAGAGATATTTTAATCATATATATTGCAACTGAGCAGTCTTAGATTGTCCAAATTGTTTTTGCAAAACTCAAATTTTTTTTGGAAAGTTGATTAGCAAAAAGCTAATGCTGATCTAAAGCACCATTAGCAGTTTTGGCCCATGAATTCCAGAAAAGTGGTTTGCCAGCCATCTTAAATATTGGATTAACCTACAGTATCGATTTCTATCAGAGTTCAGATCAAAATTATCAATTCAATCATTTATTAGTATACTGGGTTATTGTTTTTGTTTTGTCTTCCATTGCAGATTAAAAAAACATTTTTAAACGCTCATTCATTGCCTGTTTATCCTGACTCACAGAACTTAACAAGTCAAATTCATCAAGCAAGAGACAAAGGCAAAGCAGACAGGCACAAATAATAATTAACCCTTAACATCTACTACTCTGTACCTTTCGTGGTATAGCTATTTGCATTAAAATAAAAGAATTGGGCAGATACCCCCCATGAATTGATATAGGTGAGATATCAGCCAAATGTTTCTAATCAGTGGGAATGCTGGAATAATTTTCTTAGAACCATAGTAAGGCTGAAAGAAAATTGTTTCATTTCAAAAGAAATGGATAAAAATATTGAAAAGGTTCTGGATGATGGCTTTGTTTCATTTCTCAGCAAGTATCAAGGAGTGATGTTCTGTGCTGCATTATCTACACCATCAGTACACTTTGCATAACAATTTTTAGCTGTATTTCTACTCCAAACAGGCTAAAGGAACTGAATATATAGACTGGATAGGAAACAGCTATCATTGATCCCAGTTCAGTCCTAGCACCTCTGTTTAAAATAGCCTCTGGAAAAGTTCCTACAAGTCACTGTTCACATTGTTAGGCTCAATCAGGAGTTATCAAAATTTACAGTGCCATAACCCTTTAAGGTGATAAAACGAACCTCCACTCCCCATGAATAAAAGATTATAAAATGATAAAAAGATGATACTCCTTTAAGATGATAAAATGAACCTCTACTCCCATGAATAAAACATATCATTACATTCATATATAATCAATATATTTAAAAAATTATGGAACTGTGTGAATTTATAAAATAAAACTACTTCATTGGAAATAAGGAGAGAGAAAGATTAAAGCCATATTTTTAATGGAAAAGATGATCCTGCCTACTTTTCCATAATAATTCCTGAAATCTGGATTTCAATCTGAAGACAGCTTTCCACCACAATCTGCGAGGGGGGAGGGGGAGTGGGGGGGTTGTTTTCATGCCTTAAATCAGCTTCTCTTTAAATGCTGCTGCTTGCAAGACACCAACTGCTCTGTTGGGAGCTGTCTTTGGTGCTCTCTCCCCTTGCAGCCTGAGATAATAATCCCACTCCTCAACCCTCTTCCCTTCCTCTCCATCATACCTTACTCTGCAAAGCAAGGGGTTATGTTAGATGATCAGAGCTTCCCACAAGACTATATGCCCTCCAGGCATGATTACCTGTCCTTTGAAAAGCAAATGCAGGATGTGAAAACAGAAACAACTCATGCTCCACACAGGATTTTGGAAATGATAGATTGCTTTCCATTCAGTACATTTTTCCATCAAATGGCAAATTGGGAAGGAAGGCCTGCTGGCAACCTTCAGGCAACTGTCCCATGACTCCCCGAGGTTATGACCAACAGTTTGAGATACAAGCCAGCTTGAGGCGTTCAGGTTTGGTTTGGTTTCGTCTGCAATAAAATGCCTTCTTTTGCTGGCAAACTTTTGGTGCCATGATCAGAGAATATGTGGGAAAACAAGCCACAAAAGAAAGAGAAAGAAAATCTGAAACTTGTCTGTGTGTGTGTATGAGAGAGAGAGAGAGAGAGAGACTGAGTGAGTGAGTGAGTGAGTGAGTGAGTGAGTGAGTGAGTGAGTGAATGACAATCTTGACAATCTTGACAATCTTATACCAAAACAAAAAGGAGATTTTGTTATTTCACCCTTTGAAAGCTGAACAGGTAGCTGCAGCCTGAAGAAAAACTTGCTTCACAAACAGCCTTTGACATTTTGATGCTATGTCAAAATGTAAAGCTAAATAGGACACAATTGTTTTGTGTTGCCTGAAGGGGGGTAACAGTTGAATGACGTAACCACTGAAGTGGAACACCAACCAGTCACAAGTGGTTTTTGTAGTGTGCCTATATTTCTAGCCCTCCATCACTTCTCTGGGGCAGTACTTCCAAAAGGGGAGTACAGCAGTATTTCTTAGTCTGGGGCCTATATTTAGGCTTTGGGTGGTTATTTATTTGTTTCTTTGTTAAATTTATACCCCATCCTTTGTGCAGAAGATCAAGGCTGCAAACAAAACATGCTCTTTTCCCATTTTTCCTCTCAAAAACAACCCAGTGAGAGAGACACAGTGACTGGCCATATTCTAAAATACAGGAGAAACGGATGATGGTAGGATTAATTAGCATTATTTTTCAATTTTATTAATATAAAATAAATTAATGGAACAGAATTCTTATATATTTGTCTCCACTGTCAGCCTTACCAGGTAGACAAGAAACACAACCAGATGAGCTAATTCTACTTTATTGTAAAGCTACATTAACAGAATCTTGCAAGTCTGAAAGTACAATTCTCCTGCCATCTCCTTTACAGCCCGAGAAACTAGGAAGGGCCCCTTCTGAGCCTCTTGCTCTTCTCACTATGCAGCTGTGGACTATGCCTTCTCTTATCTGACCATTCCCTAGGCAGCATCTCTTCACCCTGTCTCCCAAGGGCTTTCCCACATACCATTACACCCACATTAAACATTTCAATTCATTGGCAACATTTGGAGGAGCTTGGGGGACAGCCCTCCTGCTACTGGGGGGGCCACTCTGGGAACTTGAGAGCATTTCTGATTTGAGACAAAATAAGTGGAATCTGAAATAGTTCAATTCATGACTACCTTTTACCCCATAACAACAACTGTTTTGAGGGAGAGACTGGGCCAAAATCCCCCAATATATCCCATAGTCAGTCAGTGAGGAATTGGGGTTGGACTGGGAGACCTCCAAGGTCCCTTCCAACTCTGTGATTCTATGAATCTGGGTCTCTCCATCTCAACCATAGGATAATAGCAGATAGTTCAGTGAAATTGTTAATTCAATTGTAGCAGTTGTGAAAAATGCAAAATCTTTGCTAGGGATCAGTAGGAAACAAACTGAAAACTTAACTGCCCATATTGTCATGTCCTTATACTAATTTAAGATATGATCTGAAATACTGTATACAGTTCATTTGGGAAAGAGTATAATAGAGCTGGAAAAAGTAGAAGGAGGCAATCAAAATTATCCAGGGGCTCAAACACCTTTCCTAGAAGAAAAGACTAGAATATTTGAGGTTGGAGAAAACTGATAGGGGACGTCACTGAGGACAGTAACATCTCTTCCTCTCTCAGAACCCTAGAACCAGGGGTCATCCAATGAAGTTGATTGGTAAGATAGTTAGAACATACAAGAGAAAGCACTTCTTCACAAGCACACAATTAACCCACGGAATTCATCACCACAAGAGGTGGTGGTAATGGCCACTAACTTGGATATCTCTAAAATGGATCAGATGTATTTCTAAAGGACAGGTCTATCAAGAGCTGTTGGTCCTGAGATTAATGTTACTTCAAAATATCAACTGCAGAGGAATCATGGTGGAAAAAGTAACTTGAGAGCACTCCAGGTTGATCCCTATGAGAAACAAATGTTGGACTAAGATGAGCCTTGGCCTGATCCAGCAGAGCTATCTTTATACTCTTACCTTCTTGCCTCAGCTAACCTTTATGCCACACTGGCTATGTATACCCAGAAAAGATTTCTGACTGGACCTCTTACATATTGCATAATATTATATATTATCCAGGTATTTTCCAGTAAGAAACCAGTTTTGGAACCAAGAGCCAACATGAGCCAATGAAATAATTTAAATCAGAATGAATGTGTCCCGATTCTCTGGATTAATCAGAATAAAACATAGCATGGGAGGTGTTACAAGGAGACTCTTTGTAACTCTCCATGTAATATAACTGGCATAGCCAACAGTCTCCAAAACTAAGCAAAGGAACAAATCAAGGAGTTGAAAATGGTTAACCTGCAAAAGGGCAGTCCCCTGTAGAAGTTTAGCAATATCTCCAAAGAGTGCGTACAACAGGGTGGGATACAGCAAAGGAATACTTTATGTGTTAAGGCAAGTGCTAGAATAGATGCCTTGAAAAGGAGATGCATATCTTGCCCATCTCTCACTGGAATTGCAGAGTACAATTGGGTGGCATCGCAAGCCTAAAAGAAGAGACCAATCCCTAACACTAAGTACCGCCAACCTTTGGTACAATCCTATACATAGATATTCAGAGGGCTTCATTTAATGGCTTCTGTCAGATGGCAAGATGGCAGCTGATAGTGAAATGGATTCTTCCTTTCCTCTCCATCTCTCCAATTGGCTCCTGAGATTGTCTTATGAGATATGAGAACCTGAGGTGGTCCTGTTAATTTGAAACAGTTCACAAGTCATTTTTATGGATTGCAAATTTAATATTAATATGCTGGTCAGATGATCTTATTAAAACCAAGTGAGTTTTATTGCAGGCCTTGAATTAAAACTGAAAGTTTAGCTTGCCTTGGTCACAGCACCGTCCATTAGATTGTTTTAACAATATTTGTATTTTTCTGTTGAATAACTAATGTACAGTTATTTCACCCCAAGACCCGAGATGGAAGGTTCCTTATCTTTTATTAAATGCAAATCATTCTTCTCTCTCTGCAAAATTAATGCATTCAATTTTAAGGCAATTTTGCTTGTCTTACTTTGATTTCATTATCTTAATTGTCAGCTCCTGCATGGCAAATTGTAGAGCTGATAAGGTCTTTATGGGAAATGCTTTGGACTAGGGTTGATTCCACTGAAATGAGAATGTGGGAGGATATCTCATCACCTATTCAAGCAGATGGACAAATGTGAGTTAATTTTGTCATTGCTGGTTTGATCCTCAGGCCACTAGGTGGTCTGAGACCTCTTGATGTCAACTTCTACATACTGAATATTTTGTAAAATGGTATTTTATTCACAGTTTTCATGAAAATGAGAATTGGGGGATAATCAGTCAAGGGCAATCCAAATTGAGGACCCCAAAATATCCTTCAACACTTGGCCAGTTAGGCAGTGTGACAGGCTGTACAAGGGCAAAGCCTAGACTTTTTATTAAGTGCAGGAAATTAATCCAAAATCTCCCCAAATCAGCTTTTCTCAACCCGATGTTTTCCATATATATGTTAGATCCCACTGCCCATCACCCCCAATCAGCATGATGATTGGATACAAATTATGCCTGTTCTTTTTTCAATGGGCAAGCAAGAATATTAAAGTGGTGAGCTCATTAAAATAATAAAGTTTACTCCTGTGAAAGCATATATTAGATTACACTTTCAGTCAACATGTCCACCCACTAGTCCCACATACTGAGAACTAACTATAGTTCTACATACTGCTTATTCCCTACTGAAAAGGAAGGAAGGAAGGATGGACCTAGGTTGTTCTATGGATGATAAATAACTATGCTGAATCTGTACTCCCCTCTCTAAAATTATATTTGACTCAATCCCCCTCTCCCCAAAAAAAGTATAAAAATGCACAAATCATATTCTGAAATGCCTTTCCAATTTCCCATTGGGTGAAACCGCTTCCCCATTGGCTGGCATTCTTATTTGCGCCACCCTGCTGAGCTGGGCTGGGGAGTCACATGTAGGAAGCATTTGCCCAGGGTAGCATGGCAGCTGCAGGTCCAAAGAAGAAGACAGCAGAGGCAGCTAGGTGCTTCTGCTTCAGCCATGGCGGCTGGGCACAAAAGGTGAAAGTTCAGTGCAGGGAACTGGACGAGAAGGCAGCTAGTCAAACAAATGTTTGCTGGCACTTGCTGGGGTGGGCTGGGGTGGCTGAGGCTTTCAGGGGTGGCTGTGGCTTCACACTGCACTGTGACTCAGGGCCTTCTTGCAGCCCCAGAGCCATGGCATGCCAAGAAGCCCCTCAACCGCAGCATGGCAAGCAGCCTCAGAGCTGCATGGTTCTGGAGCTGCTTGCCACCCCACAGGGCATAATGCAGGGCAGCCAAAAGGCAGAGATGAGGGGGAGATAGGCTGGTGGGGGCGGTTGAAGTGCCCCTGCAGTCATAAGTGCAGGCAGGCTGCCAAGCACCCAAATTTTGATCATGTGATCACGGAGCACTGCAATGGTTATAACTTTGGGGAACAGTTGTAAGTCCATTTTTTCAGCAGTGTCATAACTTCAAATGGTTGCTGAATGAATGGTTGTAAGTCGAGGACTACTTGTATATTTCTTTTCATCTTTTCTTTTTGCACTTTTGACTTTCTTTTTTCCTTTGTTCTCTTTCCTTATATTTGTTAGTTTTTATCTTCTTTTTAAAACTTTTAATAAAATGTATATATAAAAGAAAGGAATGGTGTTGGTGTAAATTAGATCTAGTTATATTTCCTTTCTTTTGTTATCTCTTCCCTTTTATTTCATTGCTGACTACTTCTTACTCTGTTTATGCACTTTGCATAGAGTTGCTTACCTGAAAAGAAATGGAAGATGGCAGACATACAGGTACGTTTTCTTTTTAAATTTACTGCATCCACGGGGGAGTATAATCTAGACTGGGAATTTAGCATAAGGGTTTAAAGCTCAAAGATGCTTTCTGTCTGCCAAGTGGAAATCATTCTTCTAGGCTGTGGTTTATTGGAAATTCCTTTCTGGACTTGTTTTTGTGAGAAATTAGCAGGAGATGAAAAGGTTTAATAACAGCCATGGCCAATGACTAGGAACATAGGTGTTATAGTCCAGGGAAGCATGTGTAGAGAGGCATTGGGCTGGAAGGAAGGTGATCCAGAAATTAAGATGGTAACTGCAACCATGCGATTGAAGCCCATTCCTTTTTTTCCAACCTGCATAAAAAATGGTCAGGGCTTTGATCAGACAGGTCCCATCTTGACTTTTTAGACCCCCTGAGGACTCCTCTGCATGTATACAGAGACTGAAATTTTAACGTGATCTGCCATGCAAAAAGGGCCCTGGCCACATGAAAAACAATTCAGAAGTGCATGGAGGTGACACCTAAATTAAAATTAATTAAATAATATTACCTTTACTTGATGCAATTATTTAACCATTACATTTTCAAACACACCTACATCTTTCCCCACTCCTTCACAGTTCTATTGATTCCCAGATTTAAAATAAATTAAGGAATATGCAAAGCTCAGAACTCACCCAAAGAGACAGACCCAAATCTTGTAGATGGAATAGACAGTAGAACAAGTGAGAAAGAAGTGAAAGGTTGTTGCAAGTGGACAACAAAATTTGAGGGAACATAGAAGGAGCACAGTTTTTGTATTTATGGTTTATAGATTGCAATCACACAGCAGAATCCTAATATTTGGCTACTCAAATGAAAATCCCACTAAGTTCAATGAGACTTATTCTCCAATGAGTGGGAATAGAATTGCTAACTCAATTTTTTATACTAAAAGTAGCAAAACTTGCAGCACATTTTTTTCCTGTTCAGCACAAATTGTAATTAAAAAAAACTATAAGTCTATAATTTATCCTAAATTGATTCCTGGGGAAAAAAACTAATTATTGTTTTAGAGTACATTTTTACGCTTGATGGATAGAAAAGCCTTAGATTCCAGATTTAAAGGCCTCCCTACCATGGCAAAGGGAAGTAATTGCTATGTATATGGTTATTTCCCCCTTCTGAAGGTGAAAGTGGATTTTACACATTTCAGAGTGAGCTATAATGATTTTCTTTTTTCTTTCTCTTTTACTGTGAAGTTTCCCAAAAGACCAATCAAAGTGTTGCTGAAGCAATTTCTTCCTCCTCACATTTTTGATCAGTCAAGCATCATAAGTTTATGGCCTTCTATTTTTTTTCAGAAAAAAAACTCTTCCAAATGTAGAAATGACTTGAAGAAATCTTGAGATGCTCAAGTGACTCCTTGGCTTAGTTTAATTAGACTTATCAGTGGTGACTCTTTCAAAAGAGTTGCTGCATGAAGAAAGGGATGGAGTCCTCCGAATGTCAAGCCATGTGACTGCCATTATAGTTAAGCCAACTGTGAGCTGACATCAAACTAATTGACAAAAAACAAAGCTTGTTTTGTTTAAATTGCAACATCTAGGAAGTTAATGAAAATATCATTCAAAGAAATATTTCATAACAACAGTTTTAAAGATAGTTGCCATTGTAATGGTGTATGCTTTATATCTGGAAACCCACGCAAATGATTTCTGAATCAATTTTTTTTCCAGTTTTTATTTTGGTCATAGACCAGCATAAAACTGATAGCATAACAATTACACTAAAATAGAAATAGAAATAAAAGGTCATATTGATAGAATAAAATAAGATAAAGATAAAATTATTAAGGTAAAATTATAAAGCACTAAGGTAAAATTAAAAAGCAAAAGAATCCCATAAAATTACAATTACATTTTACAATGAATATCTAAATGCCATAAACAAAGACAAATAACTATAAAAGGATATAAGTAATACTATAATTTATAAAACACTACGGGAATGTAAGGCTATGCTAAGTTATATTAAGTCTAATACTTGCTGAAAACCTGCTAGGGTTTGTTGGAATTAATACCATTATATTCTAGCCAGTTATAAGAAAGAAATAGCAAAGGAAAACATGTTATGCATTGGTATGTGTGTGTTGAAAAGAAGGGGGAAAAGGGGGGAGGGGGAGGGAATAGAAAGGAAAGGGGGAAAAAAGGAAGATAAAATATATTGAGTTATGGAAGCCTAGTTAAGGCACAGCATCACCTCACTTGGAGGAGTTGTTTATGTTTAATCATAGCTCTAACACAAACTGGGCTACATTGTCTGAAATCGCTGCCACTTGGTCAGCTAGTAAGAGACTAAGGTAATCAACCTCTGGCCTGCCCGGATATTGTATTATACATGGGGAAATATACTTTTCTCGTAGATTTCTATTAAAAAGGCAATGCAGCAACACATGACCCACAGTTTCAATTTCCTCCTCACCACAAGCACAGACCCACAGCTCTTTTGGTATGTTATAGAACCTTCCTTCCCAGAGAGTGGAGGGGAGGACATTATAGTGAGCAAGAGTAAAAGGTCTTCTGGTGTTTTGGGGGACAATGTTGTAGAGGTCATGTGCAGGAGCAACATTTTTTTGAGGGCTCACTGAATTAATATGTGGTGAAGCCTGGCTAAGATAATTTTTCAGGACATATCTTTGGCACATTGTTCAAAGGATGCTTTGGCCTGATCAAATCCCATTGGAATCAAGACATCGAGGGAGAATCTACTATGGTTTAGAGTGGCACCAAGTAATTTTTGCCAAGAAGTCTGCAATTTGTCTTGAAGAATCAAAGAAGCAACCTGGGTTGAAAATTAGTTTGAGCCAATAACTAACATGTGCTATGTGGGCATGAGTATTAATTTCAACCATTCCAGCTTCAGCCTGAAGGGTTGAGTTAGGAACACAAGAAGGAACCAAAAAACAGGTTCCTTAGGAAGCTTGATTGTGCGGCTTCTAATAGTTCTAGGTTCTTATATGCACATATTTGAAAGCCATAGGACAGCTGTGATATTATTTGGCCTCAAATACTTTTAGTCCACCAGGTATATAATTACCTCCTATCATGCAAAAAAATCTGTATGGCAGCTTCACTTCTTCTGATCTTCTCTTTTAGGGACTGAATTTGGGGCCTCCATGGGCCGGTGAAGAAACAATTCCTAGGTATTTGAAGGCCTGAACTTCTTTAATATCATTCCCATTTATTTGCCACCTATGATTGTGTCTAGAAGGCTTATTTGTTTTTCATAATTAATAATTAAATTGTTATCTATGCAGTAGGAGGCAAATGATTTTAGGACTCTCCTCAAACCGATGGGTGAAGTAGAAGAGATGGCTGCATCATCAGCATACCAGAGTAGTGTGATAGGTCTACCGGCCAGGTTTGGAAGATGATGTTCTAAATTCATGAGTCTTGCCACCATATAATTTATATAGAAATTAAATTATAAGGGAACTAGAATACAACCTTGATTTACACACTTATAAGTAGGCACCAGGTCAGAAAGATGTCCTTGGTTGTCAAATGTTATTTGGATGTAAGTATTGTTATGCAGCATTTTAATGAGTGCTAATAAGCGTCTATCAACGGAAGATCTCTCCAGTTCCAACCACAGTCATTCTCTGGAGACTGAGTCAAAGGCTATTTTAAAATCAGTAAAAGTGGGGGGATATATATTTCTCAATTAGATGTTGTAGGACCAAACTCTGGTCCATGGTTGATCTCCCTATCCTGAACCCAGCTTGCTCTCCTGTAAGAATGGCCTCCTCTTCCAACCAGTCCATTAATTTCCAGTAAGGATGTGTAGTATAGATCTTACTGATAATACTTAATATGCTAATTGGATGCTAATTGGATGGATCGGACCTCTCCCCCTTTTAAAATATAGGGACAATAATAGAAGTGTTCCATTCAGGGGGCATTTTTAATGTACCATTTGTAGCTATAAACAGAACTGCTAGAATTTGTGCCCACCAGTCAGTGCTTAGTTTAATCAGCTCTGGTGGGATGTCTCTCCTGGGGGCTTTGCCATTTTTCAATTGTGCAATTAGTTTGGAGATTTCATTTGGGGTGACAGGAGGCCAATATGGTAGATTCTCCTGAACCTCTTTGGTGATTATAGAGTTACAACTTTCAGAAGTATAAAGTGATTGGTAATAAACCTCCCACCTGGAACCGATAATTGGAACCTCTAATTTAGGGTTAGTTTCTCTAATATGGTCAGAGATAATACACCAAAACATGGTATTATCCCTGATCTTGGAGGCCTGAATCAATTTTTTCCCAGAGAGCTTTCTGAGCATCTCTTTTTTTCTTATTCAGGAAAGTTTTATACTCCCTTTTTTGCTCCTGAGGAGATTTCAGGAATTGCAGACAGCCTTTACTCTTATATAATTTAAAACATTCAGTTAGGGAGTGCTTTCTTATTCCTCATCAAACCAGAGTTGGGATCTTCTCTTACTTATTCCCTGTTTAGTTTTACTGGCTAATACATCTTTGAATATAGTGATTAGGCTATGGTACAAATTATAGATCCTTTCTGGGTATGTTTCATTAACTAAGGAAATATATAAACTATTAACCTTACCTGATTTATATACAAGCTGTATTGTACTATCCATCTTGTCTGTCCATTTCACATGAATATAATTAGCAGTTTCATGGGAGTTCTGAGTAGTGACATTTTTTGTATTTATGTATCATCTTCCTTTTAAAGCTGGACACAGGTTGAAAGGAAAGTGATCACTGCTCAGAGATATCCCCACGGTAAAATTAGAGATCATATTTGCCACCCCACAGAAGACTATGAAGTAATCAGTTACACTTGCTCCGAGGGGGCCTGTAAGTGAAATTGTCAGAGGTATTACTCTCCCAACTACCATTTAAGATCAGTAGGTCTAAATTATTAACCATCTTGGCCAGACACCATCCTGCATAGTTTACTCATCTGTCTTAGATTTGCATATTAATGGGGGAACTGGCTCCTGGACCAGATCAGGGAGGACATAATATTGTTCATAAGGAATATAATCATTTTTGCCAATCCTGGCATTAAAGTCTCCAACCAGTAGTACCAAGGCTTTTGGCATGTGTTCTATTAAGGATGTCAGTAGGTATAATTCCAGCATAAGCCAGTTTTCTTCTACTTGTTTTTATAATACTTGTGGGTGGAGATAGATGTTTATAAGAATAAGGTGGAGGTGGCCAATCCAAAGACTTATAGCCATTGCAAATTGACTACAGGGTTTCAAATTGGTCACCACAGAGTAGATCTTATTTGAAACACCAATGCATAGATCATTATTTCTGTAAAATATGTCTATTGAATCTGTTATTTTTCATGTTCATTTCCCAGTGATAAAGAATGACAGACATCATTCTAAACCATGGTTTAGCTAAACATGATTTATTGAATAAATTACAATTGACTGGTTTCACATAATGCACTAAGCCACACACCGTACCTTACAAACCATAATAGCTGAGTTCAGTAGACATCAAACAAAACATATTATAATTTATCCCAGGGATTCCCAAACTCTGTTATACTATGACCCCTACCTACCCACCCCATGAATAAAAAAAAATATTTTATTAGGGTTAGGTTTGTAACAAGTTGCAATCTAGCACATCCAGAAAGCAGCAGATTCAGGAGAGATAGTGCAAATGCAATATAAGAATGACACCTCTTATCTCTCATCCTCCTACCCCTGACAGACGGGAGTGCTACAGATATAAGAGATGCAAATTCAAAGCTAACTTTTATCAGCAAAGAAGTTAGGCTCATATTTATTTTTGACCAAATGTTACAGTGGAAAGCAGAACCAAAAATAATGAACACTGCAAACATGATAATACTGAACAACTTTCAACAGGGCATTTGATGTTTGTATCCAGACTCAGGGAGCCTTTTATGGTTATTCTACCAGCAGCATTGCATACATATTGTCAGGTTCAGCCCAAAGAACTCCATGAGACAGTACAGGTATAGTTCGATAGCATTTATTAGCTTTCACCTACAAGACAGAATCTTGCCAGACTGAATCTAAACTTCCCAAGCCAGCAAGCAAACACTGCGAATTCTTTGGGTGGTGCCAGTCTCATCCTCTTCACCTTCCCACGCTCTTTCTGGGGGCTAAGGAAATGCTTATCTCCCTGAGCACGGCCTTCACCAAACCATTCCATCACACATATTGAGGACTTTGGGTATAGAAAGAATTGTAATATATTACAATTAATATATTAAATACTATAATTAAATATATTAAATACTATAATTACAATAGGAATAACAAACAATACATTAGAATTGTTCTTTGTTGTTTTAGCATTACACATATGTAATACAAGTGAGTATGTTGATTCCAGCCATCAATGTACTGGAATATAGAGCCAGTGAAAATTCTTCATCTGAAGAACCAAATGAAGGAACTTTGATGTATGAAATCTGTGTAGAAGAACAGTCCTCCATAGATACTGCATACAGATATGAGCAAAAAATTAAAATCACAAAGAGATAGCAGCTGTCATATGTGGAAATTGTTTTTATTTCATGTAAATGTCTTGCAGAAATGAGCAATCAGAGATGAGAGTGTTCACTTGTGACCCTTATTAGATTTATACCCCTATTCTATGTATGGAATCTAGACATAACTAATATGCGAGTTCATCTTTGCCCTCATTCAGTTAATGTGTGTGCCAAAAAAGAATGAAGCGAGGCAAGGATTTCTGGAATTAAATTAACAGACTACTATAGACCTCCCATATGGACAAGACCTGGGAAACAAGTCATGTGATCCTATCAGTGCCAGCCAGCGTGAATATGAAGAGCACTCTATCTGAATAAACATGACCAAATCCAGGCAGTCCCCAGGTGACACGAGGGCTCCATTCCAGGAAGCTTTATGAAGGCCAAATTTTCTGGATGATGGATTATGTACCATCTGCATGTACGAAATGAAGTCTACTGTGTTAAGATTGTTTGGCACTACTGATTATAGCATCTTCATAGCATCACTTAGCCATTTTTGAAGCCTGTCCACATTACTGTTATTTTGCAACAATGATGGTTGAAAGTCTCTAGGAAACACTATGAGTTGAAATCCCAGTAAAAGGTTGAACTTATAGATAGTGATTAGGTTATATAAACCCTGACTTCGGTCATTCCCCTGCTAGCAAATAATAGTATTTATGAATGATGCTATCAGTGATGCACCTCCCTTGATACAAATCCAGAGAATTGGGTGTTTGAGGTAGGAACCCACTGCCCATTCTCTGGATTTGTCCTCATATACAGCTGTCCAGGGTACAAATATGTCCCAGTCACATTTTTATGTGACATGTGCTTTTCCCAACAGTTTTTGTGGTGGGCATAATCTAGTTTGCTCCACTGACAATGTGGTCAGGGACAAGAATCTGCTTAGCTCTTATTGGTCACTTGAGACTGCTGTGGACATCCCCCTCCTGTCCAGTGGCTGGGCTCTGCCTTCCATGGTCATATTGGCTTGGGCTGCAGAGCAGACCTGACATTTGGTTTCGCAGAGGGATCTGCTGGAGTAATCTCTGACCAGGGCTTTCCAAACAACTTGTCAGCTGTTAATGTGGATTCTTTATATATGTAAGGTTAAGCACTAAAGCACCATTAGAACAATTTTTAAAATGTGGGTTTAACATCCTTTTGAAAGACTGCCAGGCCTATGTTTAAAAAGGCAAGACTAGGATTTCTCTTGAAAGTGATTGTCCTGTGCTGCACAGAAGATTGGTTTACATTGGGGAAGACAGACAGGTTCTGCCAACTGTGTGTTGCTGGTTCTGTCGTCAGTAACTGTATTTCAGGTTGTCCACTTCTGTCAACTGAGCTTTCTTCTGGCTCATTTTTACTGTTTTTATTACTTTGGGGAGGATGGCATGATTTTGCCCACTCTTGTGCCATTTTGTCTACTTCGTGGACTACTTTCAGGTGCTGCCAGCCACATCCTGTTGTTGTCTGCAATGCCATTTCCTTTCAGAAAGTAGAGCTTACTCATTATTAATTACTGTCTCCCACTTTTTCCTGAACCTTCCTTCTCATCTATTAAGAGGTCACTGTCATGGCAGATTGCCACGGGGTTATGTGAGAGGAAGCTCTCCCAAATGCTCCTGCTTAGTGCAGTGGGTGGGTTCCCTCCTGCTTTACTCTCTGACCCTCCTGTATCAGCTGGCTATTTTTGGACATGAGTTTCATACCCTTGTTGACTGTGCCAATAAATTTACAGTCTCAGGGCTATTGGTTTATTGATTAAAACATAATTTGCTGGATTCATGCAATACATAAAGCCATAAACCATGGTTTACAAAGCACAAGAGAGTTTGCACAATGTGCTTATCCAAATTCAAGCACACCACAGATGTTTCCAGCATCAAAAGAAATCATCAGGAATCTGGGAGTTGTGGTTCAACAATATCTGGAATGCCTATGCCGGTTTGGTGTGCCGTGTGAATCACACACAGAATTTACTTGCTCTCTCTGAAGAGGAAGACATTTCCCTAAGTTTTCAACTGTTTTGGTAATTAGCAGTACAAGACAACAAGATCAGTCAGAACATATTAGTTCTGACAAAACTGCCCTGTGTACTTCTGCCTGCAGGAACTCAAGTTTAAGTAATTAATCTCATCAAATTCAATTTTTGGGATCAAAGAGTTTCACATGGCAGTTTTTATTTCAGCTTGGCCAATAGAAAACCAATGCAAAGACAGACAGACCACCAAAGTTCTCACCATCAGGGGGGAAAAAAGAACTTCACATTCTGAAAGTTAAAATTAAAAACATCATTCATTTTGACTTTCTGGGCTAGAATTCTGAACAGAGCTGAAGTAATTATACTGTTCACACCACATTGATCTTGATTTTAGTATATTTTTAGTGTTATTTTCTAAATTGTGTTAGCGTTTTTATGGAATTCCTTACTTGTCCATGTTCAGTGTTTTTATAATTGATTTTTCATTTAAAAGTGACATGTCAAAAATTAGAGGGTTATTAAAAACAACCTGCTACCACTATATTTAAAATGTGGAAATTTAGGTTATTATACAACATGCCATTAAGCTGATTGTTACATTTAGTCCTTAATGAAAAATCTGAGTTTGCCTCCATACATTTTGATTATGGTTATCAAGATTGAATTTCCATCAAGCATCTTCATATCTATATTTTTCACACAGCTAGCCACAGTTTGGGAAAGACCGAAAGCTTAATAAAATACTGTTCCATAGCCTGGTGGTTTTAGATATGTTAAATTATAGCATGGCCTTGGCCACAATGACTGAGAACACTTGGAATTATAGGTCCCCCAAACATAAAGGGCACAAGTTTGAAGAATGCATAAATAGATGCAGTCCCATAACACCAAGTGTCTCTTTGAAATAATATTTTATATGCTGATCACTGACACTTATAGCAATTGACAGGCTACATTTCTCAATTCTTTCTCTGATAGCTACTGGCATTTTAGATTTGACCAGTACTTGCTATCTGACTATAATCTTTGGAATGTCAATTAGTTATTGGTTTTAATATCTGTCCATTTGTGTGTGACAATTGGGAGTTCTTGAAAGAAAAAGTATCACTCTTAGCACGCAGGTTTACCTTTCATGTTTCCTAACAAATTTATTAATTTATTAGTCCATAGATGATTATTTATCATTAGTAGAGTACAACTGCAATCTGCAACAATATGTTGCTATATATTGTCTCTTCCAGGACATTCCAATTTCTCCTACAGACCAAATTCCATTTTCCATTTTTTTTCTTCTCCAGCTGGCAGGCAGCATTCCCCTACTGTGCATACTCAATATTGATTGAGATCAGGTCTCATGGTTCAACTCAGAAGTGTCTAAATCCTGCTGAGAGGATGGTAGTTGTAGGTTGGCACAATATTTTGTGTTATGCTGAAAGTTTTCCTTGTCAAAGATGGTAGGAAAAAGTCATTACATTATCAAAGTGGTGCATTACGCATATACCTTTGGTGGGATTCTCCCTTATTTTGAGCATGGAGACTCAAAGATGTTGGCTTACTGTCCAAATGCATGCTGATTGGGTTTGCACATCACTGTAAAGCATGATATGTTCAACCATTTAATAAGCTGCATTTGGCTTAATTTTGACATAATGATCATAAATTATCCTTTATGAACACTACAGGCTGTGTTAACATAACACATTAAGACAAAATAAATTACACTACGGCATGTTGTGATATATGTGAATCCAGTGAATTAATTCTGAAGAACAAACTTTCCCATGTGTCTCAATATTTGGACTGCTATATTCACAAATATTGTAAGATAAGTTCCCTGGGCTTCTTTAAAGAAGCAAACTGTATATCTGCCTGAGGAAGTCTGGCAAGATACCTGTGTGAAAGATTGGTTCTTTATGCTGGGTTCCAGATCTGAGATTTCGTCCCTGATCTTTCCTTATTTCTTATAAAGGCTTCTGTTTAGATCTTTCAGCATTTTTTGTACAGAGAACAGTGTAATAGCTCACTATGGGGTACATTAACAGCAAGCAGGGGTTTTTTCCACCAAGGCTATAGAAGGATGTTTTGCTGTCTGTGTTCAGAAAAAGGCCAATCTTATATAATTAATTGAACTTCTTCATGAAACGGAAGGGACTTTTCCTTTTTATTTGCTTTTTATGGTAATAATTTGCAGATGGATAGAATGAGATCTACTGCAACACAAACCATTTTATCTGCAGTTCATCCTCAACATGCTTTAAAAGGAATCCACTTCCTCACCACCATCCACAGATCTGAAATGTGCTACATAAGTTTAGGGCTTGCAAAAGGCACTTTCAACCTATTGCTCAGCCCAAATTAGCCAACAACTGAGCTTTGAGAAGCCAATCAATCAATGCACACTCTCTCTGCTTCAAACCAGCCAATCACTGAGTTTACTCTCTTCCCTCCTCCTCCCCCAGAACTTCCAATGCTCCATGAAACAAAAGGTTGAACAAACAAGCTTTCAGCTCAGTATGGAGCAATTCCACCAAGTCCTATGAAGTTTGTTATCCTTACAAATCCTGAGTGTAGCAAACCAGCAAAAGTAGTCACCTGAGCTGGGCTGACCAAAACAGAGCAGGGGAATCAGGAGGGGTGTAACAAATACTGGGTCCAGTGTGAATGAAAATGCTCACCAATTCAGAGTTATGAATTGCAGAAATACCAGCTGATCCCTCCCTCCACTTTAGCATTTGTTTTAAATTCTGAATCAGAAATTCTGCCAAATTTAAGAAGACACTAGACAACCCATGACCCACTGAGTCATCATTTCAGAGATATTTCCTTACCTAAACATAGAAACAGAATGACCACAAGTGGGCAAAAAAGCAGTGGAAGTGGGAGTGACTTTTGACTTCCTGCCAGCTTCCTCATTGACTTTCCTTGTGGGAAGCTGGCAAGAAGCATAAGAAATCTTCCTTCCTTCCTTCCTTCCTTCCTTCCTTCCTTCCTTCCTTCCTTCCTTCCTTCCTTCCTTCCTTCCTTCCTTCCTTCCTTCCTTCCTTCCTTCCTGTCCCCTCCACTTGTACAACCTCCCATGATCAAGTTTAGACTTCCTGCCAGCCTCCCCATTGACTTGTGGGAAGCTGTCAGGGAGTGTTGGAAAGGAGGATCATGTGACCACAGCTGACCATGGCAGTGCGGCAACAGCACTGAAACAGCAACAACTTTCCCAAATTTCAATCCCACCAGAGTCATGGGTCCTGGATTTTGGACACATTCTGTATATTAGCCCATTTGAGGTACCTTGGTTGAAAAATCGTTTGCCCTGTGAGGCATCATTTCACTCAATTGAAGGTTACAAACAATCAAACAGACATGAGAGTTTTAGTAGCATATAGATTTGAAAAATTGGCTTGATTCTTCAGATTCAAAGCAAATGCAATACTGATGCATCTTCATGAAAGCTAGTAGATAAAACTATGCCCACCACGGGAGAATTGTCAATACTGCCTACTAAACAGCCATTAAGACTGAGAAGCCTGTAAGCCAAAATGAATTGACAACAACATCACAAATTGCAGCTGGGAACACAAGAATTCAGACACAGATTTTAAAAACAATTGATTCAAATCTCTTTATTTACTTGAAGAATCAGTCTAACTTTCTCCCATACTTTTTTAAAGATCTTTTGACTCATTTAGGTAATAAATGTAAATTGTTGGTGGTTCCTTATCAAAACACAAGCCAAACAACATTCTTAACAATTCATATAATTATTAATACTATTCACATAGTGTTGTGTTGGTTCATACACACAAAACAGATTTTTGAGTTCCCTAGCAATAATGTACAGTACAAAGATTAGGTCAGGTATTTTTGATAATAATGATATTTCTGAGATAAGATGTGGAGTTCAAAATAAGATCTAAAATGGATACAACAGGTATGACAGGTGATGTGACTATCAGGTGATCTTTACCATTCAGGGTAAAGGATGATGCTTAGCTTTGACAATCCCCTGTATTTCTCCTGGCATAGGTAAAGTTGGCCCAGCAGCAACCAAAAGAAATGTTATATTCTTTATATTAGCAAAGCCAGGGAATACTTTTAAATGCTGCACAAGGTCAAAAAGACTAACTGTGGAGTATTAACTAATGGTTGGAGAAGGCTTAATTCTCAAATTGAGCACTCTGAAGTAGAAGATATAATTACCTTTGCAAACCCAAGTTTTTGGGTCTTGCAAACTTCATTTTTTTCCAGTGGTAGCAGTTAGAGGAAAATATGTAAGTGTTTAATGTTTACTTTGGGATTAGCCTAGGATATTTTGTAAGTAAATAAAAAGCAGATCAGGGTAGGTAGGACTGTACATAATGCAAAGCCACAGAAACAAATATTTTTTTATCTGGAGAGAAACAGAGTCAATAACTGGTTTGAAGATAAATAGGTAGAACAGGGAGACAAGTAGTAGAAATTGTTTTCCTGAGAAAGCAGTTGCACACATTGAATCATTTATTTCTCCAGAAAACACAATGATTAATTATTAAGAATAAATGATAAGTTGCATCCTACAGGTGCTAAATCAGTGCAGCCCAATAAACAAGTTATAAAATCCAGGCTATCATTTCTGCTTTTACCAGCATCTGCCATCTTTTCTTCCCAGACTAATTTTGCAAGAGAGAAAACCTGGCCTATGAATAATTTTGTTGCTCTTACTTCCAGTCATATGCAGTTCATTTTAAACTGAAAAAGAGCAATATCATTATTTATAATTTACTGTAATCCCTAGCAAGTTTCCATGGAACCCTAGTATCTTGTTTAATATAATAAAAATAATCTTATCCACAAAAGCTTATATTATAAATTACAGGACAGGCTGAAAGGAGAGGAAAGATATTAAAAAGCTATTAAATGTCTGTGCCACTGCCACACAAAGCAGATAAAGGCAATTTATGAAAGTGTGGCCATTAAAACAAAGATGGGCAACATATGTCAGCAGGAGAAGCACAAGAGGGCTACAAGGAACATGGCAGAGATATCACTAGAGAAGGCAGGATGAGAATAGTTGGATTGCTGGTAAGTCAAACTAGAAGACTAGCAAACTTGTTTTGGGAAATAATTTTGTTTTTAAAAACCAAAAAACAGTGTATTGCATTTGCTTTGAGAAATCACAATTTTGATACCAAATTTTGGCATTTTTTAAAGTTCATTGGTGATGTATTAACAACTGTAATAACAAAATGCAGTAGTGAAGATGATAGATAGATAGATAGATAGATAGATAGATAGATAGATAATCCCACACACACATATACACAATCCATCCATCCATCCATCCATCCATCCATCTACTATCTATCTATCTACCATCTATCTATCATCTTCACTACAGTATATACAATACACAGAGACACACACATAATCCTACATATAGTACAGTCACCAAACTTTGGCAATATCACCTCGGGAGACTTTATAAGCTTCCAACTGAGAAGTCACTTGTAGCCCCTGGATCATGTTAGGAAATATACCCTGCTTTAAAAGTTACATGTTTCATCAAATGGCCCCAATACACACTTATAGAACAAACTTGTTGCTCAGCAGATGGTCCCAGACCAAATGCGGGGATGCACATTGGCTGTGAGCATGAAGGCCACACTCCAAAATCTGAACCAAACTCAGTTTTTGAAAGGGTTGGGGAGTTTTAACTGGTGGTGAAATGGGTACCTTAAGCATTTACAAGGCTTGAGACAATCATTCTGTCTCAAATTGTTAAATTCAGTGCCAGGAAACCCCCAAAAGGCAAAGAAAGGCCTCCATTCTAAAGGCCTCTAAAGGGATATTGGTAGGCTATATACAGTATACGGCCCCTGATCTCTCCTATTTCCATCCTTAACTTAAAAGGGTGCAAGTATAATCACTGCCAGTACAGAGGAACCTACACTAGACAGGATGGACAAGTAATTTGATGGGACATTGCACAGCTGTGCTCCTATATATTTTACATTGATTTCTGATTGCCTTCAAAAAAGAGATGCTATACTTCTCTTCCTGCCAGCTTTTCATTGATGAGTTTTTCTATGCTATGCTTGGAATAGACTTTCTTGCCTGTGAAATAGAATCTTTTGTATTTTGAAAATGAGCTTTTGCATTTCCTTTTTAAGGAATAGAACCCACTATTGGAAGGATATCAAGTTTCCCCCCCCAAAATATTCCATAAATAGTACCCAAACTGTCCATGTTAGGAACCTTTGCCAGCCACCCATAAAACAGTTGGCATTTTGAAATAGACTTCCTCTTAAGAGGGAAGTGGCACGAATTCCCTGCAGCTGTTGGCCTTATGAATGAGAAATAGATCAAATGGAGCCTTTTGCTGGAATTATAATAATGCAATATCTACACTATAATTAATCCTATTCTCTTTTTGAAACACGATGGTCAATCATCATTATTGAAAACCAGGTTTTAGCTAACACAATTCTGGTGCACATACCTAGAACTATAATCTCAAGGAAAGACAAATTAATCAAATTTATAACGAATCCTAGTGGAGTCTGCTATTTGCTAGTTCACTTTATGGGACAGTGTGATTGTTTGCAGATACTTGCTCTTTCTGAATAGTAAAACTTTGTTCTTTTGTAGGCAACCAAGGAGAATTGTAACCCAGGCTGTTGTAAAAGCACCCATGGCATTACAGAGAAAAAAGACCATTTGTTTGTGTGTTGTGGATCATATTGGAAGGCTGTTAGGCAGGTGGGTTTTGTAAGTAGGAGAGGTGAAGCATTTCCTAAGTCCATAAGACTAGCAAAACGCTTACTGAGCAACACTGTTTTTCAGTAAGGATCCAAGAAATACCAAGTTGGTGCAATAGAATTCTTGATGAAAAAAACGATAATGAGACCAGTTGAGGATACTACCCTGAAACCTGGACTACAGTGATCCTTCCATGTTTGTTTATTTATTTTGGTCTACTAAACCAGCACTAAAAGCTGAAGAATAAAACCTAAAACAAGAAGAAAAGGCAGATCATTCAACATTCATATTCCAGGAATACATTTTCTGCACAGACATCTTGACAGGCTAGCTATACCCTTAAGATGATGTTAATATTGATTTATTTCAAGATCTTCCAAAGTAAATTAACTTTAAACAGTTGCCGTCTTACAATTACATTGCTTATATTGCTGTTTTGTGCAATGTGAGCAATAGCACAAAATTCAGCCACCCTACTAGAAATGTCTGGATAGTGTTCTTACAAAAGGAAAAAAGACGAAAAAGTCAACTGCTCTACATATCCATTAAAATGGACATAATAAAGAGTTGAATAAATACTCCTGTAAAAGGGATAATATAGAAGAACATGATCTACCATCATTTTCTCCAATGTCACAAGACAGAATAAGCTGAAGAAAAGGAGTATTTTATTATCTAGTCCATTAAACTGGGTCAGTGTGAAAGCCCTGAGAATAACTTTAGGTATTTCTTTTTTTGTTATTATTATTATTGTCAGATGGGAAGAGGTGCTGCTGTTGGTCCTTTTCATCCCTCTGAGCTTCCATGGCTGCCTACAGGGTGAGAAGTGGTTTTTCTGTTGAAGGCACATTTCCTTGGGGTAACTTAGCAATCATCAGGGTTAGAGCCAAGAAACATTTCAAGTTTATGTGGCTTTTTGTCTGGCAAACTTCATCTTTGGGAATCATGTGAAATCAATGACACTGCAGAAACTGGAACATGGGACTATGGTCAGGCTGTCACTGCCTAGCTCCCCACTCCCATGTATGCCTTGGGGTCCCCAAATGACCTCTGAGAGGGCCTCCGTACTTGACTTGAATTAGACACACTGAGATCCAGTAGAACAGAGGCTGCTTATCTCAGGATCCTGGCCCTTTTTTAAAATAATAAGTACAGATATCATTTTATCATTTGTATTTCTAACACTTGGTATTGTACATCAAAATCACACTTCTTCTCAAGTTACACGTTTGGCAGCCTAGATTACTTTGAAGATTGTCTGCCACTATAGAAATGGATGTAACAGAAGGTACAGATGTGGAAGAGACTTTATAGAATAAAATAGAGACTGAAGTTGATTTGAATGTGGATTTGAAAACGGATTTTAAAAAAACACTAGACTACAAGAGTGATATGGAAGAAGAAGATGGATTTGAAAGTGGATTTAAAAATGACAGTCTATAAGAGTGTCATGGAAAAAGATGCCACAGTATATTTACAAATGAAACTGGCTGATGTTTTAATAACTAAGGGGGACATACAAATGATGAGTCAGAAGAGTGACTTACATAGCTTTTTCATTTTGGACCTACAAAAAGGACCTGTTAAACTGCTGAAGCTGTTCCTGAGAGGAGACAAAGAGAAAAAGATAAGAGATCAACTTGTGGGACACTATTTGCCAGGATTAAAGACCAAGCTTTTTAAAAGTGAATGGAAGGACTACAAAGTGAACTTATTTTATCAGGGTTAAATTATATATATATTGTGGTTTCTGGTAGCTGTTAATGGAATTTCTTTATGACCAGGAGTGAATGACAATGCTTTAAAGATTTGTTTATCACTAGGGAGACATTTCTTTTGCTTTATCTCTTAGAGAAAGTGATAAGTTGAAGCACAAAATTGATTTATTCCATTAAGTTTCTCTCTCATTCTCTCTCTCTCTCTCTCTCTCTCTCTCTCACACACACACACACACACACACATATATAATTTCTGGTAGCTCTTAATGAATTTTGCTGAATAGAACTGAATGATGGGTTTTTATCATTTGTTTATTGATAAGAGATGAATTATGGGAAGAAGAGATCTTTTTTATTATTGAAATACTAGAGAAGGTGTTACGTTACAGGAGTTGCTAATACTTGGCTGGAAAGAGGGGGGAGTGACTTTTATATTTCTTCTTTTCCTCTTTTTTTCTTTTTTCTTTTCTTTTTTCTCTCTCTTGCACTTTTTCTCACTTTTATATTTCTTTTAGTTTGTATTACTCTTTTATCTTTGTATTTGTAAACTCTAATAAAATTATTACAAAAATGGAGAAGGAGGGTTTCACACAAATTCATTTTAGGGGTTCAAAGTAGCCTTGGTTTGAGAACTCACGGATTAGATCAAAGACAAAGAGCAGATACCTTGTTTTTTTCTATATCACTTAGCCACTTTGTCAACAGTCATTTTAAAATGGCAAGAGGCACTTACTTGTTTCTCTAAATGACTTCTAGCAGAAACATTTCCAGCTGCGCTTGTATATGCATATGCCCAATAGCTGGGAGCACATATGGCTGTTTACAATTGTGGTAACTTATAAAAAATCCACTATTTGCTTCGAGCTTCCAACAATCCCATATTTCCTTTAATGAGATTATCTCTGTGTATGCCACATACTATGTCAGAATTGCTAACATCAATAGTCAAACTATTTTACTACCTCTCTAGTGGTATTCTAAATTGTTTAATGAAGTTGTTGAGTTGTTGTTGTTGTCTTTTATTCTGCACATGTTCCTCACAAAATTTAGAAAGGAGGGACAATGAAGATCCAGTTCCTGTCCTGAAATGAATCTGTAATGTGGGTAAACATGCACCTTTTTAACAATGAAAAGCAACAGGGTTAAAAAAAAGCATTTCAAAAAAAAGCAGAAAGATGGCTCTCTAGGGCTCTTCAGCAACTTAAATATCTCTTGACAAAGCTAAATAAATGGATATGTTTGAAGTAAATAAAAATGGAAGCATAAAACCAGTTGGAGATAACATTTATGATGTTGTATAAATAAACCCAAGAAGATGCCAAAATTAAAATTGACAGGGAAGGTACGAGAAGTCATTATGTGAAAAAGTTTATTTCATTACCCCTATTGTTCCAGGATCTTCTTTGAATTCATGCATTGGGAACTGCATATTCCAATATTTCATCCTGAGGATTATTCTTAATGGGATAATTACTAAAATCATCAAGGGCAGACATATCATTTCTGAATTTTAACTGGTATTTCTTGATCAAGGTGTGCTATCCCCATTCTCAGCTTTAATCATGAATAATAGTTATTCCCTGCGATGACCTTTAGCCAGTGTTAAGACTATCCAAACCCCTCTCAATCACATTCATTATCCCAGTTACAAGACTTTCCATTGTAACCTTTATAATTAAGATGCAATATAAACCATAGTTAAGGTGAGGAAAGTTAAGGTGAAAGATGGGGAGGAGAGAAATATATATGAAGCTTAATGCACTTAGGGGCAGTTTTTTACTTATAGATTAAAATTGTACAACTTTATGACTGAATACATGTGAAACTGGCCCAGAATGGGAGTCAACCACTTTGTTATATGGAATAGCATCAGAGGAATTAGCAGCAAACCACACTGATACCATCACATACATGCTGGAATTATAACTTGTGGCCTGATGCAGGTCTGTAAGTCACAGCATTTGCATCATGACATTGTCACCCCCATCCCCCACCCCTTGCACCTGGGGTATGCTCACAAATAACTTACAGAAAAGGATTGTATAACTCACTTTATAAAGAGGGAGTGAGAAGAGAGGGATACATGCTTACAGGAAGTATTAGAATTTTTTACACTTGGCATGCTGTTCCTACTTTTCCTGGAATATTTTCAAAGAGGAATTTATAACACAACTGTGCACAAAGAACACATCCAAACAATTAGCCTTTTCGTTACCCAAATCTTCTGATTTCCCAGTTAAAACAAAATAAGGCAGGTTGACTTGTTTGTAAGGGAGCCAATATCCCCACAGAATGGGATGTTCCTGGCCAAGAAATGAGGCTGATCTCAGCCAATCAGTGTTCATTTTCTGATTATCAAAAAATCACCTGTCCAGTTCCTCAGTTTTGTGTTAAAAAATCACCTTACTTCCTCCTGTGGAGGAGGAAGTTATTGAAGTGGTTTTATGTGCTCGCTATAATAGCCAGCTGCCAAGCTACTTATATTGCTGTACTTTCAGCCCTTTCCTCGGTGTGGATATGCAGTCACCAGGCCAGAGGACCAGGTGCTGAACACAACTCAGCAAAGATACTGTTGCTTCTACAGCTTGCAAATGGCAACTGTCTATTCGACAAAAATGTAGAAAGCCAATGGAAGAAGTTGCTAAAACCTCAACAACAGAGTTGTATGATCATGGAGAGAGGGGTAAATTCAAACTCTGACTGGGTCTACACCCATATGTGAAAGTAGGCAATGTGGAATAGACTTTACATAAGCACAAAGAAGATATTCCCTGGTCATGTTGAGGTATTGCTATTTTTGAGGTTCTTTCTTTGATACTGCTCCCCCCAAAAAATATAACTGTGTTGATAATCCAGATCCATCATAAAACTAAATGGCATTTGTTTTTCAAATTGTAGATGTGAAAAATGGTGGCAAAGGGCAAGGAACTGAATAAAATGACCAATATAGTAAGCATTAAAATGTTGCAGTTAGGCCTAGTTTGTCCACTGCTCTAAACTATTATTTGTTTAACTATGGTTTAAGGAAAAAAACACAATTGTCTGGGTTTGCACAGCCCAAACCAAACAATGTTACAACTTAAATCAGCGTGTGAAATCCAGCCTTATTTCCCCACTCTTCATAGGCCTTCTACAGAGAAATATATTTTCTCTTGGAAAACTATTTAAATATTTTACATCTATAAATCAATCCTTAGCATAATTCATGTAGCTATTACAACAGTTTAGTTCTAAGATCAGTTGCTACCTTTGCAGATCTGCAAGGGAAAAGGTGGATTGGTCGTTCAATAGAGAAAATAAGAATATAATTCATTATGTAACTATTGTGTGCTCACAGATTCTGTTCTACTCCCCTGGGGATAGATATTTTTATTACACTGGGTTCAATTTAAATTAAAATGCATTTGCCATCTGATTGCATGAACTTTAAGAATATTAACAATCAGATGTGAGTACCTCTATCTGGTACTATTTAGATCCGTTTTGCTGAAATCTTTGTATCATTTATGCAAAGTACAGGCTATCACCTTTCTCCCCAGGAAGGTGACAGCCTTAGCTGACCTCAAAAAGCAAAGCAGAACTGGTTGGGGATTTAGATGGGCACCATTAGGAAAGGCCAGAGATGTAAGTTAGACTGGGAAATTGAAAAAAAAACAGCCTGGAAGAAGGCAATGGAAAACCACTTCTGTATTGTTGCCAGGAAAACCATGTGGATGGGTCCATGTAGTGACCCGGAGTTGAGCTCGACATAAAGGAGATTGAACTTTTATCCCTTCTTCTAATACTCAGTGGTGACTACTGGCAGGACTGCCTCTAAAAGGAACTACTAAGAAATAGGGCTATGTATGCTTTGAAGATAATTCAGAAAAAGTTATTTGGAATGTGCCAGGAGCAAAAGCACCATACCTCTTAAAAGCAGCTGTGTCTTTTTCAGTCTTCTGTGTAAGAAGGGGGAAAATGTGGTTGCTTTAATGAGTCAGCAATTAAAACAAAGCACATTCCTACTGAATAACACAATGAAACATATGTTTAAGGCTTAGAAACTTAGAGGAAAGTCTTCCCTCCCTCACCCCTCTTGCAGAACAAGAAAACACTGGATGGAGGAGAAACTTTCCAGAACAGATTATTGAGGGCTGAGCATGTTTGTTGGCCACAGAATTTTGCTGAGACTGGAAAAACAGAAGGACAAGAAAGGAAAGCAATGTAGGATGAAGACATAACTGGCTAGAATGCTGAGCAGAAATGCCCCATGCAGCAACATATTTTACAGATCCTGCTTCAAGCCTTGTCTTTGCCAACTTGAGTTTTCTATTTGAAATTTTGACTTTGAATTTCCTGTCCCCACTTGCTCAGTTTTGATCATCTGAATAAAAAATGAAATAAAGATGTACCTTTTATATAGTAGCATTTCTAAATGCAGCACTTAAAAGTTCACTTCCTTTTTTCTCAGATCCAATTTACTGAGAAAAATATCTTTCACCAATGAATGAAGCTACATTAATGGAGTGCACTCCGTCCATAAGAGGACCATATTCTCATTATCTCTAAGTCAGGAAATATATATTAATTTCTTGGAAACCTCTCCCTCTCTCTCAAGATCATTTTTTCTTTTTTTATAAGTACAGATGGATGGATATACTGGGAGTAAAGTGTCAGGACTTAGAACCTTAGAACCACATCCGTTCTTTTACAGGAAAAAAAATACTTTACATACAATTTAATATGCTTTATGGAGGCAGGTTTAATTGTTTACTGTTGAGGACACATAACATAAGCTCAGAATGTTGTTCCCTTTTTGTGGTGTATTTTTAATGGAAAAATGGAAAGATGAGACTAAATGAATATGACTGGAAAAAGAGACGCTGAAAGGTTTGGACACATTATGCAAAGAACTAGCTCTCTTTAGAAGTCCAGAATGCTGGGGAAGGTAGAAGGAAAAGAAGACGATGACCAGCAGCAAGGTGGATAGACTCAATTACAGTGATGAGTGCACAGTTGGAAGACCTAAAGGATCAGATTGAGGAAAGATAGTTCTGGTTGCTAAGAGTTGATACTGACTTGATGGCACCAAACCATCAAGAGTGTTATCCAATGAAACTTCATAAATCTGCTCATTTTCTCTCTTTCCCTCCCCACCTACACACTTAATTAGAAGGGGATACAGGTTATTTTGCATCTAATAAAACCACAATTCATATCATCATAGAATGTAAGAATTGGAAGTGTCATTGAGGATCATCTAGTTCAATCCTCTCTCTAGTTTATGAATCCACTGCTAAGGCATTCTTGACAGATGGCCATCCACACTCTGTTTAAACAAATCATGTGAAATAGAGTCCACACCTCACATGGCAGATTGTTCCATTGTTGAACAACCATTAGGAAAGATTCCAACCAAAGCTTCCTTCCTTGTAATTTAAACTCATTGTCTGTGGTCTTGCCTTTGATAAGAACTCTGAACCATTTGCCTTTCCAAATTGTTCAGTATTTTTCCCAAAAGAGAACTGTTCAGATGGAATTAAGGAAGGAGCAACAACCAAAGGAAAGTAAAGAAATGATAATGAAGTGCCCAGCTACCATGAACAAGCTTAAATTTCCAGATCCATCCAACTATATTTGAGTTCTGAAAGTTGGCTCCTGTCAAACTTCTATTCTCTCTGTTCACTGAATCCCTAGGAAGCTGGTTTCCTTTGATCTTCTGAAGCTGAAGATTACTCCAATGTGCACAGTATGCTGGCCTCCACCTGCAAGAAATAGAAAAGGAGCAGAAAGCATGGTGCTCAGGCTGCCCTCCCAGGAATAGCACCAGGCCACTGTGTGAAGCCGATCTGGAAAAATCCCAGGAACAGCTGAAAAGTTTTAATAACCAGTTCACATGAGTAGGACCAATGCAGCTACTGTAGATAAGACCCCTGATATTGTCCATTGGTTTAGATGGCTGTAACAGAAGATTTGACAAATGCACGCAGTGCATATATTAAAGGAATTATCTGTGCCAACTAAAGCCTCCATCATTAAGTGCAATTTTCATTAAACATATTAAAGCTATCTTATCTGAACTGCAAAGATTTGGACATGCCTAATAACTTTCTCGGAGAACTCAAGAAGATGAATGAGAAAATTACGTCATACTAAAGCAACCTTCCCCAAACTGGACACCTTCCAGACATATGGGCTTCCACTTTCCAGAATTCTCAGTTATGTCCATTTTCTGGGAATTTGGAAGTTTGCACACCTGAAAAGTGCCCAAGCTGGTGAAAGTTGGCACAAATGATTTAAAAATCCTGACTTACTCATACTTATGTATCCATATTTATAATGGATCACTGAAAGTGAAACAAATTAGTTATAACTCATTGTTATAACTTATTGTTGTTATAAGTCTCACTGATTTCCAGTTGTGTATTGTAAAGCTGGGTTCACACATCACACTAAGACAAAATTGGTTGAACAAGCCCTAATAGTTCCATTTAGATATCACTAAAACATAAACAAAGGTTTACAGACCACAATGACTAGTTTTTCATATCACAGTAGACCAAAATCAAATAAATCATATTATGGCATAGCACCATGTGTGTTTAGAACCTAAATACAAATAAATATTAATATGAAATGAACAGAATAATATCCAGCAGCAATAATTTTCAGGCAAGGAACCAGAAAGTAGTTTAAGATTCCTTGGTTTCACATTCATTTCAAAAGAGAAATAGATCTGAAGAATCAAAAACAATTTTAATTCCATCCAGAATATATTAACAAAATAATGATTATTCTTCATGGAGTAAAAATGTCATAAAATGAATATTCCATGTACATTATTATCCCTGTTAGGATGTTTTTCAGAGAAAAGGCAAACCATGAGGATGACAGTTGTCTCTAATTGTTAATTTCCTATTTAATACCTCAGGATAGTTACAGATTTCCTGCAGCAAATACATTTTAAGTTTTTCAAAGCATTAGTTTTAAATTAACAACATAGTTATTGGACATGCAAAATATCCCATATGAAAGGAGTTTTTTTTCCCTCCAAAATTGCAAGATTTATAATCCTAAAATAATTATTTTGGACATATGTTGCTACCTGCAATTTATATGGGAAAGTTTAAACTCCAAAAATACTGTAGAACCCAAACAATGTAGGCAATTCAGATCAATAATTAAAGAACTGAAGTCTGATTTCAAGATTTTAGCACTTTTCCAAATGCTTTCCAATCATTTAATCAAATGTGTTCTTAGAACAGGGTTGTCCTGCATGGATACTTAAAGATAAACTGCCTCGCCCTGGTTATTTCAGCCCGCCCACTCGGTCCAGCAGAAGGGGCAGGTTGCAGACCCCACCGGTCAAGGAATTCCGATTGGTGGGGTCTAGGCAGAGAGCCTTTTCTGCTGTGGCTCCCGCCCTATGGAACATCTTGCCTCCCGAGGTCTGGTGTGCCCCTCCCTCATGGCCTTCAGAAAAGAGGTTAAATCCTGGCTCTGCCAGAAGGCCTGGGGGCCCAATGGGGGCTCACATCTGTGGAGATGGCTGGTGGGGTGATGGGTTTGGCTCCCCCCCCCCCCCAGCATCTTGAAGGTTTTAGGGCTAAAAATTATAGGGGTGTTTTAGGACATTTTTAATGTATGTTTCTATTTTAATTATTTATGGATTCTAGCCATTGTTGGAGGGATTGGTGTTTTTTCCTTTTTTGTTATTATGAGCCGCCCAGAGTCACCCATTGGGGGAGATGGGCGGCATACAAGTTTAACAATAAATAAACAAATAAATAAACTTCAGTAACATCTGGAGAGCTACACATTTCTACCCTTACTTTCCCCATTTGTACTTAATCAATATACAAACATGCTTGGCAACATCATTTTTCTGCCATGTCCCCACATTGCTACTTCATCTTGTCCCCAGCCAAGGAGTGATGTACTACTAAAGTAGTCTGTTATTTCTTTATTTAATGTTGATGCTGCCCCATTCCCACTATCGGCACCCAATGGCATCTGCAGAATGATTAACTATTAATTTGTTATACTTTTCCATTCATTACATAAGAGGCAAAATTAGGTGACTGAGAATGGGTGGGATTAACAGGGCACTTATTAACCTGTTTCAGGCTAATGTAGATATGCCCTCTCTGGTCACCAGTCAGTCCTATCTGCCAATATTCTGATCTTGCCTGCGTAAAAAGTGGGACCCTGCAGTGCTGTGCTGGTGATATAACAGAGCTCTGCAACAGCACAAGGCTGCTCAGTTGGCAGTACTGTAATTTTATTGCCCTTACTGGTTTAGCACAAGGTTGAAACAGTGGAATGAAGAAACAAATCCCACCTCCGTTCCTCCTAAGCAGAGCATCTGGAGGAGATCTGGAAATCATTTTTTGTTGCCTGCATAAAGAAAAGAAAGGAAGGGGGGAGAAATCCTAAGTAAAAGCAAAAAAGCTTCTTATGACTCATCTCCCTTTGTGGTTTCAATCTGGGACAGCAAATTGAGGACAGCAGACTTCACGCTTTCCCAACAATGCAAGGATGGTTGAATAGCACAGTGGACCTTCCATTTGTTTTTAAAATGAGGTGAATCCTATTTTATGTTTAAAAAATAAAGTCTCCTTCAAGTCAGATTCAGCTCCTGGTGACTTCAGGTAAATGTTCACCGGGGGGGGGGGGGGGGGGCGGGTTGCAGCAATATGAATCAGGTTTGCCACAGACTTCTTTCAGGACTTTTTTTAAGCTTCACAGTCTAGTCTCTAGCCCTGATATTCCCTGGAAGAATTCTATTCTGCTTCCAAGTCCAGTCAAAGTTGCCATTGTCACCTTGGTTCTGCCAACTTCCTGGCTCAAAATGGCAAGAAACTGACATTCGCCAATGCAGTCAGATAAACCTCTACAAAGCGGCTGGCTGGGGAATTCTGGAGTTGAAGTCTACACATCTTAAAATTGCCAAGTTTGAAAAACACTGGTTTAATGAAAGAAATCAGCAACCTCATGCTCTCATGTTTCTGGTTGTATCCATTACAGTATAGTGTGTTGTCATTAGCCATGCTAGCTGAGACTAATAAGAGTTGCCCAAAACATCTGAAGACATCAGATAGAGGTTAACAAATTGGTTAACGTATACAGGAGGCTGTCATGTACTAGCAGTTCAAGATGAGCTCTGAGTCTGGAACCAGGAATTGTACCAAAATACGAGGAAAAATTAGCATTAAAGGATGAAGAAAAATTCATACAAGAGTGGAAATCCCAAACCTAGTTTCCATTTACAAACCATCATATACAGATTCCTGATCAATAGTAGAGCCAATGAGTGCCTTTCAAAAGGAATAATGAGGAAACTTTGAGCCTTCAAACATGTCTGAATTAGAACACATTTCTTTCTATCGCCCATGCTGTTGTGCTAGAAATTGCAGTTCAACAACATCCCATCCCCATTCCTCCTAAGCAGAGCAACATCTGGATACTGACCACTGTTTCTCTATAGACAGGCATAAAAATGAAAAATACGAATCCTAAATAGAGTATTAAGAAATCAGAAGGCCAAATTCAGTGTTCAGTGCAAATATTATTTTTTCATTTCAGATTCTACTTTTGAATTTTAGAAAGATGAGAAATCATGCTGCATTTTAGTCAAAGTCTCTACCATTAAATCATGGTGAGGTTTTCTACTGGCCCTGGAAGACTAGTCATGAAGTAATATTTGCAGAGAAGTACCTACACCCAGGGTCATTCTGTTACTGAAAGAACTGAGATACCTCAAGAACTTCAGATAGCGGCAGCTGTCTCTTCATGAACTGCGATGCTCTATAAAGCTCCTCAAATTAGAAGTTGTATTTGAATATAGATTTATTCTTTTTAAGAACTTATTAAGTAATTATTTTCTAGGTTAATTATGGTCCTTTCTCCTGTTCATAGATATGCTGTGGTAATATTCAGCCTATACATACTGATGAATGGGCTGTCAGTTCCTGTTTCCTCCATTCTAATTTATTTATTTATTTAAAATCCTAATCAGAAGTGGCTTAATTATATTTAAGCTAAATTTAAAATAAATTACATCCTTCTTCAGGAGAGAGATATAGTGCAAGAGTATGACGTCATTATAAGATTATCAGTTAATATTTGGCTCCCAATCTGCTGTAGATAAATTTAAAGAATATATGCGCATATAAAAATGAGAAGATATCACTCCCAGAGAAAGGTAGTGGCCATGTTCACATGTAAAACTAAGCCCCACGTAATGTGGCTCACGAATTCAGAGGGACCTAGTGGATTGGCCCCACTGGCTCCCTCAAGTGAGGTGCCTAAATCCTTCCCCCAATCCCAATGGCTGCTTATTCCCACAATCATGAAGTAGGGGATCTGTCTGGTCACTGTGACCACCCACTTGAGAAGTTTTCTCACTAACCGTTTATGCAGAGGAGATAAGCGTGACATCTTTCCCGATCTCAGCTTTCTGTAGCTAACAGTGGCTGGATAGCATGGTAGACTATATTCCCTGTCAAAATGAGGCTGCTGATTTCAGAGGATACAAGTTATTTATATGGAAGATTAAGAAACAAATTGAGGATTGAAGACAATGGAAAAAGGACAAGTTTTGCATGAGTTCTGTAGGCTTTTTAACTCACAGCTAATCTTTCAGGAATGGAAACACCCCAGACTCACACCTATCATATAGTTAGAACAAAACACAAATAAAGATACAAAGATCAGTTTGTGCAATCCATATTATAAATAAACAAAAGTATCCTAACTCATATCTAGCTCCATATTTCACTGGATAGCTCTTAGCTTCTGATTCTCAAACTCTTATCCAGGTTGGAGCACGTTGCTTACCTGGTAGAAGCCAGACTGGGAAGAGATGCCATCTCTCTGTGATGGAAGGCAACAGAATCAAGACAAAATGGAGCTGCCCCTTCAACTTTTATAAGCTCATCTGAGACTGGGAAAACCTTCCTGCTCTTGATTGGTTGCTTAGAATTTGAGTTTCCCATGCTTTGTTGGACTCTGCCCACTATCTGGATCATTGATTAACTCTTTCATATCTGATCTTCTGGAAGTATTTTCTCCCCTTCACTATACCATGTTAATCCGGGTCTGTTGAATTACTGATGTTGAAGATGACTAGCCAAATTGCAGATTGTTTCCTCATCTGTGATTTGCTGTTTCCACTTACTGAGCTTTTCTCTGCTCCCACATACTTAGTATTGCTACCTACTGATCCTGAGATGGCCAAGGAATCTGAAGCATTGTCTCAGATGATGAATGGAGGGTGGAGGAAGGAAGAGATTTTTATAACAAGCAGGTCCCAGATGATGGCATGTGGGGTATAGTGGAGTGTGGAGGCCACATAAGAATCCTTGGCTATAAATTGACAGTCAGCAGAGTTAGTGGGCAGGAATTTTCCTCCTGATTGTCTGATCAGTATTAACAGCTAGTTGGGAGGAAATGGATCCCTAATTTTCTACTGCAACTGGCAGTAATGGCAAAAATGATAATCTTGTTAACTGGGTGAATTTAGATTGCTGCTATCCTGACATTTGCTAATGGCTGCAGGAAATCATAGATATTTTGGGGCAGTGGTGTCTGCAGAAGGGCAAAGAGAGGTCAGGGTGGTACAAGCAGTGTCATGTATCATGGCAACCCTCACCCTTTTCTAAATGCATTACACTCATGCCAAAAGGAACTGAACCTTGGAACACGACTGTTCAGTAGCCACTGGAAGGACAAAGTTATGGGAACTATAGCCTCACCCCTTCTAGAAGATACTAGATTCAGGGAGTCTGGGATAGAGAATGCCCTACTGCACCCCCCCTTCTTCCACTAACCTGCTCAAGACTATTGGAAAGAGTCCATGCAATTGGCAGCACATCAGAGCCCTCTTAGGACTTTGTCTAGGGCAGATTGTTCTTTTGAGCCCTCTCCTCCACTCGAACTTTCTTCTCACTGCATCCTACATTCATATAAATAGATCTCTCTCCCTGTCTCTCCCCAGTGTGAATTACCTAGACTGTTTTAACTAATTAATTGTATTGCCTTGAAAGAAAAGTATTGATCCATTGAATCATTTCAAATATTGAATAATTCTAGATTCCTCTACTACCAAGAGGAGCGTGGGGTAATTTCCCCCATTATGTTTCTGGTACATGCACTTATAAGTGCACACAGATACAGTTATCCAAATTGCATCTAATGACCTGAAAAGAGTGTCCAACCAAGATTAAGGTTTTTTAAATATTAGAAAGTTACTGCACCCCTGCAGAATAACCTTTTAGCAAACAGTTCCTGTAATGGATATCAAATTATCTGGGAGATATTTTTTTTCTCTAGGATACTGGGCTCTTTCAGTTAAAATCTCCTTTTTGAAATATGCCTCTATGCTTACCAAAATTAGTGAGAATATTTGCTGATACATATTAGAAGCATGAGTTATTGAACTTGTATTAAATCATTCCCTCCCTACAATGAGTTTATAGGCCTCCCCCCATCCAGCTGTCATCTCAAACCTCCTTTCACAGCATAGTCTCTTTAATTTTCTTGAATTTGATCAATAACTGTTGCTGTATCTTCTCAGAGGAAATTATTTTGGAATTCTACACCAATAAACTTCATTGCAACTAACTTTATTAACATAGATTTGGATGGCTTTTGGTATATTATCTTCTAAATATTTTCTATATTAAGTTGTCATATCTCGAAAAACATGCTTTCAACTTTATTTTATCTTATGCGCCATAACTCAATTTATTTTTTTTCTGATTTTATTAAAAAGCATGACTAACATTTACAGATAAAGGTGTATTTACTAGATGAGAGTAATAGTCTATGCACAAACATTTCTCCTTTGAGACAACTTAGGCAGACTTCCACAACTTAATGACAATTTATTTTTCCCAGAATAAATCTAGAAAGGTGAATTCCAAGCCTGTACAATATATATGCTACCAGGATTTATACAATAATTCAAAAGAAGGTTGATAAACCTCCTGCTTTGCTCCCTCTCAAATAAAGAAGTTACCAAAAATATATACTCCAACCCCATATCTGCTTAATGAAGCAAATATTCAGAGCAGGGGCATTTTTAAAAAAGGAGTGGTTTAAATCTCCCCCATTGTTTCTCTTATATAACCCTTCTTCCCCAACCACGTTGCCTCTATTTTTACTTCATGCATGCCCTGAAATAAATCAGAGTAGAAAAATAAGTTTGGGGAAATTATTATAGGTAAAAAGCAATAAAAGAAAGGGGAGGAATAATAAAGCAACAACACCCAACCATTATTATTCCTTGGGAAAATGTATTCCCACCCCCATATATTCTTATACTTTCTCCTTTTATGCCACTCATTAATAATACAAAAATCATTTTATAAAATCATTTTAAAAATACAAAAAATCATTTTATAGGGTTATGCAAATACTTTGGATGAGACACAGATCCAAAGCACTTATCCCCACTTCAACTATCTCCAAACTAAAGTGACTTTGGAATGAATGCAGTTTGAGTAGAAGTGGGCTATTCGGAGGTTCCTTCTCTCCCCACTCCTCTGACTCAAAGATTTTGGAGCCATCTCAGTTGGTTTTCTTCTTGTGTCCCAACTCAGACATCTTTAAGTTAGAAAAGAGTAGGCAAAAGAGTTGTAATGTAAAACAAAAGCAAAAAACCAACTGTGCCCTTAATTGCCCAAAATCTATCAAACCTCAACCTCACTGAATAGATTACAGAATATGAAACTTAATTTGTCCATTACCATGTTATAGACATCCACTGACTTTTCCATGGAAGTTCTTGAAGATAAGCTTCTGCCTAAAATCTAAATTCAGTTATAACGTTAGTCAAAGGCTTAGAAGAAAGACTGCCTTTTATTTGAGCTAAAGAGATAGGATCCAACAAGACTAATAATTCTGTGTAGAACTATAATACCTCGCCCTTTTTTCCAACCTAATGACCCCACTCAAGAGGTACATAGGGATACCTATGGGCCAGATGGCAGGCGTTTTCATTGATAGTCCCCCATGCATCTCAATACTTCTTTCCCAGAAGTACTTTTGGCCCTGACCCTCCTAGCATTTGAGCAGCCCACTGACAATAGATAATTATAGTGAACATCTGTCTTATCATACTCCTCTTATTTATTTTTGTAGTGATTAATGTTTTTTGTTTTATTGTACTCCACTTATGGTCAGTCAGACTGGGGTAGCTTATAAATATTTTAAATAAATAATCATCTCAATACCAGCTACTAGGACATAACAGTAAGAACAGCTATTGCCCTTCAATCCTACTTCTGGACTCCTATAGACCCCTGGTAGGATAATGTTAGAAAAAGGATGCTCAGCTAGGTAAATCTTTGGCAACAGCAACCACAAGGAAAGGACAAGAGGAGCAGTTGCCTCTTTTTCCCCCGTGAACCAAGAACAAGCTTTCATTTAAAAAACAAAACCTAATCTGTAAACCTTCTACTTTATAAAACAAGACATGGGGCAAACATGTAATTATAGAAGGTTCTCCTTTATTATTGAACATAACAATATTTCTTCAGATACACGAACTCAAAATGCTTAGAAGAAAAATAAGGTAATGCTCTTTATCCTCATAAGGAATGGTGTAATGCATTACCAGTAAACATATTGCAAAGCAAAACAGCTTGAAAAGAGGGAACAGGAAATGAGGAGTAAAGAAAGAAACATTGATTAAAATGGAATTAAGGGATACTTTAATGTCTTTTTTTTTTTAATTAAATCCTTGCAAGCATGGCTTGATGCTACAGATCACTTCCCAGACTCTTGTCAAAAATATAACCCAACTGGATTTATTTTCTTAAGAGTCCAGGTATCAGGCAGTTAGTGCTCCAACTTTCTACCACAGTTGTCCAACTCCACCTTGCCTCAGGTATTAACGGGATGCAAAGATCTTTCCTGTGATTGTTTTCTTTTCTTTTCTTTCCTTTTGCATCTGGCCAGGTGCAGTTCAATACTTTGAGGAAATCTATTGTTGTTGTCCTCGTGCATCAATGAACATTAGCCTTGGAGCATTTGATGTAAAAATGCACGTCATCCCAGAATGTGTGTATCAAACTAATGGTGTTACGCCATGCAGCAGAATCAGTATATAGAGAAATAGCACAACCATACTATATTTGATCTTAGCCAAAAGGCTGAGAAGCAATGGGGGAATAACACAAACATGATGTATCCAATCTTATATTCTACTGATGTATCTGTATCTGTCAGCCTTGCAAGGTAGTCTAGACAAGAAGCATACCCTAGAGTACTAGCTCTATCTTTATTGTAAGGTTACATTAATAGAAGCTTGCAAGTTTGAAAGTACATCTCTCCTCCCTCAACTTTACACTCCAAGAAACTAGGGAGGGTTCCTTCTGAAACATTTGCCATGCACCCATTCCTTCCGTGGGCTCAGCTGCCTCTTATCTTATCAAGAGGGGTTTCTTGTAACTGAAGAACATTTGAGGGGCTATGTGACTAGACGATAGCCCTCCTTAGATTCCTACATGAACATCTTTCCAGTCACAATATCATCATCACCATCTTAAATGCCACCATGGCACAATCCCTCTTTGATTCTACATACATTGTCTCATCAGTATAACGGATGGATGGCTGCTCTCTTCTCTCTATCCTTGCCTTCCTCTTGGAACCTCAACTATTTCTCAAACGTTGAGGCAAAGCCATTTCAGGCATTTCGGCATGGGTGCTTGGAACACAATGGAATCTGGTAGCAGGAAGATTTTCCAAGGCATACAGAAAAGAGATATTGGAATTAGACTCTGGAATTATCAAGTACGTAGTTTTCATATGCTCTCTTTACCTACCCATCAGCACCATGTTCCTGGAGCTCTTTGTTGATTTTCAGAGAAACACTTAACATAACCTTTGTTTGATTACTATCAGGGCTGGAAATATGGTAAAGAATGCCATTCGGAGTCTGTGAAAGCTACTTGTACTACTTCCAATTTGTTTCCAGCAGCCATGACTTCAAGCCTGAGCACAAGTGATTCCTCAATGATGTGCTGTTGTTCTCTAGCAGAATCATGGTGACATCTGTGGACAAGATGTGCTGAGGAATGGTACAGAAGTTAGGCAGGGAAGGAGGAAGAGCAGGGGAAGGGGGAAAATCCACCTAGCTGAGATGTGCCCTGCACTGGAGACCTGCCTGACTCTAGTCACTCAATATGTATGATTATTCTCCCCACTCCTGTTCCTCTTTTTCCAACTTTTTAGCAGATGAATGAATAATGCTAGCAGTAGCTGTCTGGAGAATAGAATTAGTTTTCATCTTCTCTGGCTACAGATTATGTTACTTTGTTTTTAAAAAATAAATAATCCTAGGCTTTTGATGTACTTATGATGATGTAACTAACTCACAATCAAAATATAGGGAAAAAGAGGACTTTCCATTATTTCTAACGGAAATTATTGAAAAATGGAAATCATTGAAAAACTGATTTTTTTTAAAGCTTCTGAACTTGAAAAAAAAAAAATCCTGCAAGTAAATTCTATCATTAATGTATTCATGTTGCAAAAAGAGGAACAGTGGCTGAGATAGTTATGGCAGCCATGTAAAGTAATTCAGGATTGATATGACCATTGGAAGAAGGAAAGAGATTTATGATAATCAGACAAATAATCCAGGTTTCTTATCAGTCAATATTCTTCTTTTTTAGGACAATATATTGAAATGGGGAGGGGGGAGTGAAGTTAATTGTAATAGCAATGCAATTAATTAGGGACCAGGAGTGTATAATATATGTATGAACACCATTAAGGGCGGTTTCCAGTTTTCCTTCCTTACTTTGTCTGTGTCAAGCCTCTTTCTCTGTCTTAGAGAATATCCTGTTATCGAGCATTTTCTCATGTATTTAAAGAACTCTATTGTGAAGGTGGCTGAATCTCTCATAAGTTGCCTATAGACCACAACCTAGGGTGGGCTGAAAACTAGACAAAGAAGCATCATTGAAGGACGCCAAAGGTAATATTTATTCATTTATTCATGTATTAGATGCATATCCTAGATTTCCCTCCAAAATGTCATTCAAAGCCACTAGAAATCCCTTTTGACTCCTCAGGATCACTTTAGTCTCATCAGGATTATGTATGAATTTGTTTTCCTTCAAAATAAATGTCAGACACTATTTCAGATGTCGAACAGCAAATACACGGATGACTGTTTTCTCCTTGCTTTTCTACAATCCTGGTATGCAGGATGCCCAGTTAAAGGCCAATGGCCAGATTTGATATAAACCATCTTATTGTTTTCCTATTTATCTTCCTCAAAAGACTGAACAATTCAGAATTTTCACAGGTATCTAACTGGAAAGATAGAAAAGTAGCAAATAGGAAGTGACATATATTCCAAATGTTATTATTATGAGACAGATTTGCAACATATAAAGTGGACTGCTGCTCATGGTAGGTTTTTCTTACCTGCTGAACTAAGCAGGTCCCTGAAATCTACCCCATGCTGAGATTCATCCCTGTCATTTTCTTAGTATCTTCATCATGGTGCCAGATGGAAACGTGCATCTTGAATAACTTCCCGGTTCTTCTTACCCCATTTCTGGTAGTTCAGGTTTAGCATGTATCAGCAAGAGGACTGAATAAAGAAAATGTAAATAGCTGTCTTAAATTCATTACTCAACATTAAAATTTGATGTTGTAAGAATATCCAGATTATCAGCTCTGTTTCACCAGTACTCAGTACTTATATTGTTTATGCCTATTTATGATGCAAATATGACAACCCTCCTGCACATTCTTATTTCTATTATATCCTAAGTTTGTGAATACATTTAAAACCAGAGAGTAACTGCAACTCAAGTATAGACACTACTGACCTAGATGAACTAATGACACAGTATAAAGCCAATTTCCCTGGTCCCAGGGGTGTGTGCAGTGGGGAGCTCAAGATAGTGGCCATACCCATGATTGAAACTCCAGCCCTTTTTTACATGCATTGCAACACTCATTAAAAAGGGGAGGAGCTTCCATTGTGTAGTTGCAGCTGCCTTCTTGACTTTTTAAATCTCCCCTTGCAGATATCCCCGTGTGGTCCCATTTTAGAAAATGTGATCTTTCCGACATATAAAATTGTCAAATATATGTAACAGAAGCCAAAGCACTATGCAACAACAGTACACTTGCAAGAAAAATGGAATACATTTCATGCTTAAATAATAACATTAGAACCTTGCCTGTCCACCCCAGACAAATTCCAATAGACAATCACAATTTTCAGCAAAACTCTTCTATGCTTCACATGAAATATATACACGGAAATCCTTTTGAAATGCAGCCAAGCTATCACAGTCTGATTAAACCCATTTTTGCTCATCAGGGAAGCAAAGGCTGTTCCCTTTTCGTATCTATGATGTGATTTGGAAGAACATTTTTAAAAGAGCTTAACCGCTTTGTTAGCCTAACTAGAAAGCCAGGAGGAGACAATCTTCTGAGGTAGGCTTCCTTGTTAATTAGGATTCTCTGCATATCAGAGGTGTTCTGCATAATTCATTTCCTCATGCTGCCTCTCTGTATTTAGGATATAAGCCATCCAGGCAGCTTGCTCTGTGGCTGAATATTTTCAGAGCTGCACTATCTGTAATTTCATGAAAAATCATTCAGCTCAGGGGAAGCTCTGGTCTTGAAAGAATGATGGCTTGTGATTTACTAGGTGGCTCCCCAACTGAGATTAATACCTAGAAAGCTTCACACAGCTAGAAGGAATCCTGTGCCACAGCTTACAGAATCCTTTCATAGAAAGGAGGAATCTTTGCTGAACTTTCAGCATTGTATTTTCCTGTGTTATTTTCTTTATGTTTCAAAATATCTCTCTCACCTTATCTAGGAATCAAAAAGGGGATTAGGATCAATGCAGATGATTAGGGTGAAAGATTTCACAGGAAAAATTCCATCCAGAAGGATGCCAGATTCCATAGGAAAACATTTGGTATCTTCTGATATATGAGACAGCTACGGGAAAAAAATAATTCATATAGTAGTTCATTCTCGAAAACCCCTTTCCCGTAGGATATCTGCCCATCCCACTAGATCAGATAGGATGGACATACTCGAGGTCCTTTCCCTAAAACATTGTTATCTAGTGATCTAGGAAGCATGCTTTTTCCATGGCTGCCCCTACCTTATGGAATATGCTCCCCCAAGCAATCCGGCAGGCACCCACCCTCTTAGCCTTCTGGCTCTTTACCCAGGCACTAGAGTAGAGTGGTGGAGTCTGTGAAGAGTTGTTGGGGCACCCTGGGAGGTTGATCAAGGTGCCAGGTTTTTAGTTTTTATATGTTTTTATGGTTTTTATAGTTTTATTGCTGTGAGCTGCCCAGAGTTGTTTTAACATGGGCAGCCATGCAAATCTTTTAAAATAAATAAAATAAATCAATAAGGTACCAATGATCAGACTCAAATTATCATATTTTGGATATATTATGGGAAGACCCAGCTCCCTTGAGAAACCCTTAATGCTGGGAAAGTTGAAAGAAAGAGATGAAGAGGGCAATCAGCAGCAAGGTGGATGGACTCAATTACCATGGTGATGGGTATACCATTGTGAGACCTGAAGGGCCAGGCTGGGGGCAGATCAACAGCAGAAGATCTATTTATGTGTTTGCTAAGAGCTGACACTGACTTGATGGCACATAATCAATCATCAAGAAAAATGCCGTGTAGCACTAAACACCATTATTTCTGAGCTTAAAGAATATACTAGACCAGTTGTGCAGCTGGAGAAAATTGTCTCACACATACCAGGCTAGGATTACTGGGGTGATAGCTGCTACTGATGTAATAATAGCAAATCAATATAGCACCTGCCAATTTGGAGGAAATATTCTGAAAATGGAATCTGTGTCAACATATGGCAATTGAGCATGAAAATATCTAAAAGAAAGGGCAAAACATACAAACACCATGGAGCTATCAATTATAACAATAATGGCTGCTTGCACAACCTGCAGTATCAGTCTAATATTGGCCCTAGCAGGCAGCTCTTTTCTTGTGCAATAGTGTGGCTTCTATTCCTGCAGAACATTCATAATGTCACTTTCTGCGCCCAATGGAATTCATCTCAAAGGTATTGTGATCTGCCAGGGAAAGACTGTTTTTCTCTCTGTCTATTCTGCTTCCAGCTTTTACGGATGCTATAAATGTTACAGCAAGGACAAAGGAAAATACTTCCAGCTTTCTTTTACAGATGCTACTCAACCATTATCCCGTTCTTTTGTATCACCGTTCCAACATTCCTGAGCAGTGGCGTGCCAGATCCCCTTTCTCTAATTTAGTTGACATTTGTACACAGATTATGAAAAGCCCTCCATCACAGTAGCTTTCTCCCTCCCTGTTAGAAATAGAGGGTTGGAAATTTACTTGGCCATACTGTTTACTGAGTTTACAGTTGCCAAATTACTGTAGAAACTGAAATAAAGTTGATAATCACAGTTTGCTGAATCTTGAGTTGCAGTTCTCCAATCAAAATGTGCTGATAGTACGTACTGTTGTGAAAATTATATACAAAATTACATTGCATAATGTAAACTTGCTTGCAAAAAGGCCTGTAAAGCATAGTCAGAATGTATATAAGAGGATTATACATGTAAATGTAGACATATATTTTTGTGCAGACTTTAAATATCATGAACTGATGTTGAAATGGGATTAAATGAGTTTAATTCTGAAGAAGAGAAATTGAGTGAAACCAAATTAGGCAAGTTTAACAGTCTCTCTTTTCTCCTTTTCTGAAGCCAATTTCTCACTGAAGAACTAAAGCTGTATATAGGGCTATATCATTTCAGATTGCTGGTTGAACTTACCCAGGTTAAAACTCCTACAATTGAAAAATAAAACGGAAAAGTAGGCTTCAGTGTTTAATTTTTTAATGTATTCAGTTTAGGTAGCACCCAACCACAGACAACTCTGGGAACCTAGAGGTCATATGTAAGTCACTGGACATGCTTAATTTTTTACAGTTCTTTATATTTAGGTATATGAAGTTAATAAGTATCCCACTGAATTCTCCCAGGGCACTCCATCAATAATTTAGTTGCCAAATAAGTATGTCCAGAAAGAAGCCTTAAAAAATCAAGTAATCATTTCAAATAAAAAGTGTGTGCTTAATGAAATCCAATTATATTAATATCAGAATCAGCTAACTTTTCCTAGGATTAAGCTCAGTCTTTTAAATCTCAAATGCAAGTACAGAGAAAGGAGGGGAAATGCTGCCCCCCCCCCCAATATGGCAATGTAATAAATTTATTGGGCAATGGTTGGGCTTCAGGGTTTAGTGACTGTGGTCTACACAACAGATCTCCTAACATTTCACCGACAACTGTGGCTGGCATCTTCAGTTGCCAGTGAAACGTCAGGAAATCAGTTGTCTAGACCACGGTCACTAAACCCTGAAGCCCAATGCTGCCCAACAGATACTGGTTGTGAAAGCCTACACCAGTATAATGAATGTATACTTGCAACATTCATTCATTCATAGATACTTACCCTGTCTTTCTAGTCTGACAAGTAGTTAAGGCAGCTAACAACGTTTAAACAAATAAATAAAGTTCCACAAAAGGCTTAACACAGATTAAAAACTAATATCAAAATAGGCAGGAAAACAGACAAACATAAAAGAATCGTGAAAGAGCTGTATACTGACAGATTTTCTAAATGTCAACAAAAAGAAATAGTAATCCAAAGAAATTAAATATATGAGGTAAAGAAGAAATTAAATATAACTAAAGCTAAGCTAACAGCTACACCATTCATTGTGTATCTCCAGAACAACCTTTCTGACCTTGCAAACCATCTTTGCTTCCACCACATTCAGACATTGCTTCATATCTTTGTTCTTTCATCTGCTCACCTCTCTCTTTTTGAGGATCTCATCAACTCCATCCTTTTCTCTCAATCCATTTATTCTTCCTCCATGTATTGTTTTGCAGTTTGATTCCCCTTCATTCTCTCTATATGCCCAAACCACTTCAATTGATGTCTTTTGTACCAGTCACTCAACTTTTGTATTCAATCTACATTCATTCACTACCCATCCATTCTTGACACCATCTCTTCTTGTTTTACTAAGTAGACTTCTTAAGTACCCTGTACCCACCACATTCAATTTCTCTTTATGTTTCTCTTGAAACATACACTCTCACTTCCATATAACAAAGTGGGCAGAAACATTTTATTACACAGAACTTCTTTTTCTTCTGTTGACATTCATTTCATTTTTAATATACGAATTGGACCTATTGTAAGCCACCCACAGTCTACTTGGAGTTGGCGGCCTACACACTAACTTTCTATCAGCATATGCACATTTTAAAATTTCTTCATTTATTTTCCCATCCTTGGTGAAGATTCTACAAGAGCATGTGAATTCATCTACTTGCTCTAATATCTCACCATTTATATATAGCTTCCAGTCATTCACTCCATTTTCCCTGTCAACCACAACATCTTTGATCCTTACTACATTAACGTTCAGATCTGTACTCCTCATTTATTATTTATTTACCATTTAAAAATATTTATAGCCCAACCAAATCCTGATGACTCTGGGCAGGTTACAATAAAACATAAAACACAATACAGAGGCATAAAATACTGGTATCAGTAAATAATACATAAATACACAATCTGTCTAACATTCACTGTAAATCATTCAGTTTTTCACCCAACAATACAGTAACACCTGCAACAAAATATATGTACATCCATAATCTCTCTGAACAAACCTCTGGTGTAATCACGTTTTTGTTATATATTTATCCTTAAATCAATTGAACAACCAAAAGCACATCCTTGTCTTTTTCTCTGTTTCGTGTTGAACATAAAGCATTCCATTTATTCTCACTTATGTTTTACTTCCATCATGTACCACACACCTATGCAGCAACTGAACTTCAGTTGCATATTTCTGCAAAATATTCCATAATTCAAGCCTATTCCATGTATCCTCCTCTAAACCAACATATATGCAATAAATGTTCATGCTCACATTAAGACACATTTTTGTGACCTGCTGAAAAGTTATATTCACACCTTCTACCCAGCATAAAGAGGGACTGCACTTTCTATTTTTGCTAATTTCCATCTCTTGTACTCTTTAAACCAGAATTCTGCCAAACATCTTCTGAAGCACACTTAACAAACTAATTTCTGTATAGCTTTTGGATTTATTCTTGCTACCTTTTCATTTGTATAAAGTATAATTATTGGCATTCTTTATATCGTGAATATAGACACAAATTCAATACCACAGTAAACAAATCACACAGCCATTCAATAAGCATTCCATAGGCATTATATGCATAAACTTTGCTCCAATTATGTGATCGATGTCTGTGGCCTCATAATTTTTCAATATTCTCTCAGTATTTTTCATCTTTTTTTTTCCTGGATACTCACATTTATAGCATTCATTTCAATTCCTCTCTTCAACATTCTATTGTTCCACTATGCATTTCCAAAACACTCCTTCCAGCATTTCCTCATGTCAGTTTCATCTCAAATCATTTCATCACTTTTATTTTTAATTTCATCTATTTTACTGGAGGGTCCTCTTTTAGTTTTCATCAGCCTTTTTGAGAACGTTTATTTCCATGCAAATTTGCTAAGGAATTCTCTGTCTCTTTTAAACTTAATCACGTCTTGTTTTCTTTGACTACATTCTTTGCAGCTATATTTCTCTCTGGTATAGAGTATCTTTCTCTTATTTATATCTTTTGCAGCAGTCATTCTTTTATTGGAATTTTTTTTTTTTTTTGCATTCACAGCCTCTTTTACTTCATCATTCCATCAAGCATCCTTTTTCATACTTGTGTTAGAGTAAGTCCACACATTTTTGTGGCACTCTGTAACCTAATCCTTTTCACACTATATGAAGCTACTTCCACTTCCTCTTTCCTTACATCCATTTTCTATTCATCCTGTTGGGAGATTAATCTATTTTCTAATATTTCTTACTTGGGATACATTATTTCTCTTCCATTCTGCTTTTTTCACTTCATTACATTTTTCTCATGTCCACCTTTTTCCATGACCTATTCTTGATATTACCAAACCACAGTCCCAAACCCAGTTTCTCATAATCCTTGTATCCTTCACTAATTATCTCAATCTTTCCTTATGAACAAATTAATCATGATTTTATAGTTACATTTTATTCCTTTGCCATATGTACATAGAAATATATTTATGCTTAAACCATAGGAGCAAACAGATTGTTTGCTAAGCAGATATTCACCAGACACCATTCTCATTCATTGGGCTTCCAAATGACCCAAAACCTTTTCTGTAGTGTCTCATCTCTCTCCCAACTATTCATTCATGTCACCTTACAGAATAATTTCTTCTTTGAGATTTCATTCATTTAGAATGCTGCACATTTTTTCCCCAAACTCATCTCTGGTTTTTCTATTATCACTATTCACTGGAGTGTAACATGCAATTATCATGAACCTATGAACTCCTACTTTCTTATGCACCCACAACAACCTAGATGACACTAATTCATATTTTCCGGTACATATTTTAATTCTTTCACTTTCCTGTAAAATGAAAGTAAACTCCACTCCACAAGATCAGACCACTTTTCATTCAGATTGTTAACATTCTTTCCCTTTCTCTTCATTTCAAAGGCACATATCAAATCTATCTTTTTTTCTTTCATTCATTTCATTCATTAATTCATGCTCTTTATTATATACTCCTCTTATATCCCAAGTCACAGTCTTTCATATGCTATGGTCATCATCATGTGGCCATACTTAATGGCTTTGGCTAATCATAATGGCTTTGGTCATAAGAACATTTGCAGGGCCTTGCTTATCAGACTCCCTGGCCAATCTAGTCCAGCAGTCTGTTCTAACAGTGGCCAACCAAATTAAGTCAATTAAAGCTTTCACATCATACTTTTTAGTAAGAATTTATAGATGAAGTTACCAGTCTTAATCATGTCACATGCAGCATTCCCTGCTAACAGTAATAGTATTGATCAGTTTGGGCACATTTTGGTCATTACGCCACGTATATAATCAAAGCCTAACTCCAAGTATTCTCATGCTATTCTATGTATACTAGGATTTCTAATTTAGAGATTACCTTACAAGCCAACTCACTGTTCCTTGCATCTCCCCAGCAAGGAGATATATGCAGTACGCTGACACATACTCAGGATGCACCTTGAGGCTATAAATCAAATAATTTAGACTGTAGTCCCAGCATCCTGGAAGTCTGTTTTTGGTATGCAAGAGGAAATGTCAGGGATGGCATTCTTCCATCACCACAAAAGCCAAGGTGAACCAGCCCCTTTGAAATGATGAGGCTCCATAAGTCATGTATTGCTCAGCATCTCTGTAACATTCTGGGACTTTTTCATTGGCTCCCTTCTGCAAACTGAGGGCTTCATGTGCATGGAGATCAGAAGAAACTTGTGAACATCTCTTTTCCCATCCTTGCTTCTGAGAATTGCTGCAATCTATTATTTACTCAGCTGTGTTGAGCCACTCAGGAATTCAGGTTTTTTTTTCTGATTGCTGAAGAGTGGTGCAGTGATGGGGACTAAGGGAAAGAGTCCCTACTGCTCAAAAGAATAAATGTGCTCTCTGAAATGGGTAGGCAACCTGCAGCTCTAGTGTCCTTGCTGTCAACCCCACTGAGCTGTTTACAACCAAGAAGTAAGATTCTCAAAGATTTAAAGTAGTCAGTTTTATTGTAATGAGAAAGGAGCTAGATTACAAAATTTTGGTAATTGGATATGGGTGCTTTGACCCTCATCTATCAGTGAATACATTAAGTTCAAGCTTCCCTATTACCTTTGATCTTCTTCTAAACAAGTTTTGGCTTAATGGAGAATATGCTAATTGCTTATTTGATACCACAAACATGTTTTTATTAATTAAATGTACAGGCCTCCCACCTCCATTGCATCTCTGGACACTGTATAATATATGAAATTTAAAGCAATGGAGTCCACACAATACAAAAGGAAACATCTGGGGAAAAAATAACAACTGCAGTCTCACAGATCAAGCAACCCACAAGAACTCCACCATCCCATCTAGCCCATTTGTATCTGCTTTTGTTCTGTAATATTTTGGAAACACTCAGTCTCATTCTCAGGGTGGTCAGAGAATTCCATCACATTTGCCCTGACTTCAACAGTCATCTGAAATAAAATATTCTAGACCTCTTATAAGATTACTCCCTTCTCTTACTTCTGCTGTTCAGAAGAGATAGGGTGAGAGAGAAAAGGATATTAGAAAGTGAAGGGGGACAGATGTCAGAGAAAAAAGATTAAGAAGGAAATATCTTGGGTGTCCCTCTCATATCCACACTGTTGATCCTGTTTCCTCTCTCCCCCTGCCCCCACACCAAAGAATCAAGCATAATACTCATGATAGGTCATCATAAAGAGTTGAGGAAAGGACCTTCTCAGTTTTTGCTACTGTGTGACAACAAAACTCAATTTGCTTTCTTGACTATGTAAAATTAGGGATAAGGAATTAGACACAGTAGAAATCTGTGTTTCTTCCTTTATCTGAGATGAAGCATACTGGAAGCAAACTTAATTGCCAATGCTTTTCAAGGAACTAACAGCATCTTAACCACAGCTTAAAATATGGAAGTTGCTGTGATCATGACAACACAAAAAATCAGCTGTCAGTTTCAAAGCCTCATAAACAAGACAGAAGATTAGCAGTCCTTCTACTTCTAGTAAGAGAATTCAAAGAGAAAAGAAAAAAGAGGACTGAAGAATTACATAAAAGAACAACAAATTACTGAAAACTAAAAGAAGTTTCAAAAACCAATCTACTTGTTTGTGATAGGAATTAATATAAACATTTAAATAAAATAAATAGGATCAAATGAATCTAGATATTAGTAAGAGACTTGAAGATATTCTAGGTTTACACTCTTTGCTTTTCATATGCAATGAAGTTAGCATTGAATATTAATACTGTTTGAAATGATTCCCTAAACGGTGGAAGTTTTAAAAATTTAATGTGTTCTCTTGTAATGTGTTTCTAAGTGTGTGGGTGTTTGTGCATGTGTGAAATGGCAGCAAATTGCTAATTGTTTAATTTGATTACTGCATTTTATGCCACCTTGGGATATAAAACCTTCATTTTAACCCTACCCCACCAAAATGGAAAATAGCAATGGATTGCAGAGGCTGTAGTTAAAATTATGTGAAGGGCACAAAATTACATAGCCCTGTCCTAGGGTCAACACCTGTGACTGAAGAACTTTCCCTCACCACTTTTCAGTAAAATTATTTGGTAAACCAAAATCAGTCAGTTTAATATCACCCTTCTGATCCTGCTGGCTGAGGGTTATAGAGCTCCAGTTGGAGACTTCTAATCTAAATTCATCAGCCTTTTCTTTTGTTTGGTTCAGTTTTATCTACCAAAATGTCTTCCAACATAATTCCCATGATACTTGAAAAATCTGAAATTTCTGCATCCCTATTTGAAATACCATCATCCACCCCTCTTAGATTAATACATGATTGGAACCTAGTTATTTATTACTCTGTTTCAACCAAGTTCTTGGCAGTTTAAGAATTTCACAACATACACAGTGAAATCTATACTTTGAGAAGATTTGGATAGCTGGCCCCCTTAGCTTGACATCTATGCACTAATAGATATTATGGCAGTCTAACTTCAATGGGCTAGAGAGAATTTATTAATACTTAAAATTATGGGTGCCTACAAGGAAGACAGTGACTTGGCCCCCAGTTGAGTTAACTAGCAGTTTTGCAACAAATCCGTAGGTAAAGTAAAAAATACAGACCTGATAGAATTCTACTAGTAGCCAAAATTAACAGGGCAAAGCAATGGACATCAAGGGTTTCAAGAAACCATCAAGGCAAAAGATACCGCAGCTTTGTTTTAAAGCAAAGAATAAGACCATTGCTATCATGAAAAGTTACTCAAGAACCTGACTGCACTCAGGAGGGACTTTAAATACCAGAAACTCTTAGTTCACACCACATGCAATCTCGCTTTGTTCCACTGTTAGACCCCACAAAATATTGTCTGTGTATGAGCAGGTACTTGCTTCACTCACACTTGCTAAGCACCAATTACAAATGCTTTGCAGAGCCCTAATGGGTACATTCGCATGAGAGTAGATGTGTTTAGCATAACTTGGCCCTAATCCAGTATTCTTTTTAGTTTAAAAGACAATGACTGCAATTCTGTACTCATTTATCTAACTGTAGGCCACACTGAACTCAGGGTGTTTTTTTTTTTCTTTTTCGGAATAATGATATACAGTATTGCACTGAAAACAGCACTTTGTGCTAGAAAACTAACTGGAATCCAATAATCTCATAAAGCAAAATTTGGCTTACATGCAACAAATGGCCTACATAAATCACACTGAGCAATTTTCAACAAAAATAAAAAACAGAGTTTTTTCCATGTAATGTTATGTACACGTAATCTAATCTAGCTGAGACTGACATTTAGAAAGAAAGAGAGGAAAAGGCTACAGAAACTGGTGTCACAATTAATAATTTGTGCACACAGTGTCTACACCCTAAACTAGGAAATTGATGAAGTGCATGTTCCCAGTTAAGGGACCAAATTTTTAAATGTCACATGGCAGTAATAGCTCATAGTTTTCCCTCAGCAGTTCCAAAGTATTTGTAAAAAGTAAAAAGGTGACCTTGCAGAGATATGCAAGGTCCACTACTGAAGCGATGAGGTGTAAAACATATCTTAAGACCACAACAAATAGTATTTGGAAGAGGCTCAGACAGACGCCTCCTTAATTCACTGAACTATAAGGAGGAAGAGGAGGAGGAGGAACAGCACAGTCAGACTTGCAAGATTCTATCATTATAGCCAATTTCAATAAAAGTAGTTTTTCCCTTCCCATGGAGTGGATTTCCTGGTCTGATCTACCTAGTGGAATTGTCAATATTGCCACAGCCTTCCTAAACAAACAGGACTTTGTAAACAGTTAAGATATAAAGTAATAATAAAAATTACCTTTATCCATTCATGCCACTCATCACACATTTGGGATTAGTTGCGGGACAGTCTTTCCAAGTTTAAGAGTCTGGCTGCCATGGAGACTTCTACAGAAATGGATATAAAATAAAAACAGCACAATGTATTCACAGGTTGTAGGTAAGTTCAGCTTGGTGGAATTCTTTCCTCCTCCAGGTATAACAAAGGCTGAGATCAGAGGAAAGCTGGCCCACCTATTGGACAAAGTGAAGCAATTACCTCAAGAGAATACATTCTGGAAGGTGGCAGTGTTGCACTGGAAGAAATAGCCATGTCTTGTGTAGCCTCAGATGTCCTCCTGTAGCAGGCTCTTATTTTTCAGTTGGCTGCTAGGCTCCCGCAAATGGAATAACTGCTGACTACCTCAGAGTTCTTAAGAACTCTTTAAACACAGAGGTTCTCTTTCTAAGGAACAGCAGAGAGAAGGATTTAGGCAGTGTTTCTCAACCTTGGCCATTTGAAGATGTGTGGACTTCAACTCCCAGAATTCCCCAGCCAGCCATGCTGATGGGGAATTCTGGGAGTTGAAGTCCACACATCTTCAAGTGGCCAAGGCTGAGAAACACTGATTTAGGGGAAACGAAGCTAGGGGTGACTTCTCAAGGAGCCTTGGCTAGAAGCCTGAAGGAAGAGGGACCTGGAAAACCAGATTTCATGCAGGACCAAAGAATTCAGGACAAAACCTGAACAGGAATGGAAGAAGTGGAACAATTGGTAGATAGCATTTGCATAATTGAATAATGAATCCTTTATTTATTTTGATGTTGCTTGCAGATAGTTTTATATCTGCTCCAATTTTCTGTCTCTGTCTCTTTGTTTGCTCAGATTTACAGATGACTGAGCAGCAGATTTGGAATGCAGATGTTATCACCTGTTACAATCAAACTGTGATCACAAATTCATAGTCTGTTGATTTTATTAAAATACAACCTTTCTTTTCTTGATTACTCTAGTATTGCATTATTGTGTTTGTAATCTAGCACTCCTCACTCCAAAATTGCTTGGACTTGGCTAAAAGCTGTGTATTTAAAAGTTTATTCCTCAGAAAGGGCAATGTCTTGTTCTGCCCCCATCCAAATTCCAGGTGAGAAGTAACATCTCCCTATTCAGGAAAAGGTGGTGGTAGCACAACTACCTTTCCAGATAGAACTCTTTCAGGGGGAATTGTAGAGCCACCCCAGTTTCCAAGGCCAGGGACTGCTCGGTTCATCCTCAGATTAGAATGACCTCTTTGATTGGTTTCCCTGGTTGCTGCTTTTTGGATAGGTAGTGAGATTATGAAGAGCAGATGCAGTAATAGACGGATGGATGTCAGTGCTGTTTTCCTTATCTGGTACCTTTCAGATACTTTGGAATTCAAATATACTCATTAGAAAGTCCAAAGCTTTGAATAAAACTCAAAATCACCTGGAGGGCATTAAGTGGAGAAAGGTCCATGCAGAATATTGCTATTGTCCATTGGACAACAACAATCAGATCGGTGAAAAGGCAATGTGTTACTAATATTTCTCTCTCTCTCTGAGATTATATACAGTGGTGAGTAAATCCATTTCCCAGGAAAAGTTCCTCTGTTGCCCCATTCTATTCTAGGTTTGAGCTTTAGTCTTTGAAGCACTTTAGAAAATGGAGTTACTACTCTGTGACCAATCTATAGCCCAAAGAGGATTTTTTAACATTTATTTATTTATTTATTTATGGTGCAGTATTGTGAATAAATGGGAAGAACTTAGAAAAGGTGAAGTTATATGAACTGGAGACTGGAATCAGATTCTAATGGACAATTAAGTAGAAGTAAGTTTAAAATTAAATGTACTCTTAAAGCAATTTAGAAAGGATGGGCTTCCTTAAAGTTCACCAACTGACTGAATCTACTTAGATAAATAAAAACTTACACAATACTAGACAGCATTTCAGCTGAAGTCATGTATCTATAAATACAATAGGAATAATAACAACTTTTTAATCATGCCTTAGTCCTATTCAATCTCTGTAATTTATTAACTCATAATAGTTTTAAATGGTGATTTACTCTTTGTTACTACAAAACACTGAAGTTAAAAATAAAATTTCAAAAGAAAAATATCATGATTTTAGAGTTAGTTATCATGGCTAAACCTTGAATGCCATGAAAGCTGTCACTAGAAAGCACTGTACTGGAAAGTATTACAAGGAATGTAATATATTTGAAAATTGATAATATAAAATTGGATGTCACTCTTTAAAACTTCTGGTTTAGACAGTTAGAATGCAAAATGAAGTTTTTATTATTAGTGTAATTAAAGGGAAATAACTTCCTTTGACCAAAAAAAAATGTAGAAACTGCATTTATATAATATCATTTATCTCTTTGCAAATCCAACAATCCTCGGCCTAATTTGATTATAAGAAATTTTATAACTCATTAAGAATGAGCTAAAAAAATAATTGATTAATCATTCAATTAAAGAACTAATTAACTGATTAATTAATTAAACATTAATTATTACAGATTATCTTAAAGAAGAAAGGAAGAAGAATAGGTAGCATCATAACATATTTCAAAAATGGTAATACTACAGTTAAGAAGTCTTTTGGACATGAATATTACAAAGTTTAAATTTATGTACATGCCTTTCCTTCAGGAACTCAAGCATACCATCATTATACTTTTGCCCATGAAAACCCTGCAAGGCATGTTGGTCTGAGAGAAAATTACTGGCCCAAAGTCAGTTAGTGAACTTCCATGCTTGAGGATGAAATAGAATCTGGGTCTCTATATTCCTAACACAACACCTTAACTGCTAAGAATCCATACCAGATCCATAATATCTGAATTATATAATAAAATACTCACATATGCAAACATTTCATACACATTGATGTAAACACATATCTGATTATTCCTAAACCAAATAAACACTTTCAGCTGTTTTCATTATCCAAGTTTATTGTGATATTAATCTAAGATTCAAAAAGTCACTGTATTGTCAATGACTAGACTGAGCAATTTTTAAGAAATTATATATCAATCTGGGTTTATTTCTAAATGAAACATAATGGATTTAGTTAGAAGAGTATTTAATGTAATATGTTATGCTAACTACAGTAAAACATCACTAGTGTGCCATATTTAATTCTTTTTAAATATTTCATAGACTGGAAGATACATGTTTTTAAAAAATGTTATTAGAAATGAAATTTGGGAATACATCAAACAAGTAAAAAATTTGGGAATGCATCAAACAGAAAGTATTTAGAAGAAACACAGGACTTGGATATCTGCCCTGAAGTCCAGCTCCTGTTATAGGAGTTACTTTGAGACCTAGAGTTTTCCAGAGTAAGAATGTTTGTTATGTCAACAAACAACTACCACTAGCACCAAGCTTGAAAAACAGAAAGCAAAGTGTCTGTTAAGACATAGGAAAGGGTAGGAAAAGAGGTTTGGATTTAAAGTGCCATAGGAATAAGAGGGGACTGCACTCTTATATTGATAGAGGACAATAAAGTGACTCCATGTTAGAATGCAATAAAGATTAATAACTAGCTGTGCTGTGCAAAGTTCTGGTTAGCTTCTGCTAAGTTTGAGCTCAGGAGACTGGCAGCTTGATTTTCCTCGTTCCTCTTCTCACATTAGCAGAAGAAGAGCCTATCACCTCACCTGTCCATGAGTCAGAACAATGGCTATCAATTCCCAATGGATTCTGCTGACTCTCGAAGAGGTAGCCAACAATTTGCTTCAGAATCAACTCCATGCAGATATCCAAATGGACCATCTAGTGCTGACTATGATCCAGTTAGCCCAGAAGGTGGGACAAAATACATCACACCCGAGATGGGCTGTCTTGCAGTGATGGCCCCAAAAGACCTACAATAGTTACAGCAATGGCTGTTCAACTTGGGTTGCCTGCTTCCTTGCCCAGCAAATACAGTGGAACTCTAAGCATGTTTACTGCCTTTCTCACTCAAAAAATGTTGAAGATGTCTCATTGAGCCTGGGTGCATTTCTTGATTAAGGCAGTGTAGTTGGACAAGCTGTTTTTTGATTGGTGGGATGAGGTTGTGCTAAGTTTCAAAATTACATTTTTCTTCTTTTGTCTGCCTTCCAGATGTATGCCTGTAGTTATGTAGGTACATCTGGCAAGATTTTGGCCATCCTAAAATGCTTACAGATTGGTACATACAGTATGTAACCTGAAGAAATAAGTTGGGGGACTTAGATGTTAGTATAGCTTTAAGAATAGCAGTAGGAATAGAATTAAAAGCAAGATCTGAAGGACTACTTTTAAGATATTATTAGAAACACCTGTGCACAAGTAGAATCCACTAACAGCACTTTATTCTGAAGACAAGGGCATAAATTATTCACTTTTATAACCATAAAAGTCACTTTAGTTGATGAAAATTTGCTATGTTGTCTGATAAGTTACTATCTTTTCCATCCTCTGACAGAGCACAGCCTCTTGACTGATGAAACAGCAAAGTAGACATTCACCTTATTGTTTTAGGCCAGGGCAGACTTGAATAATTACACTAACATTGCACAACTGCCAAGAGAAATTGTTCTATCACACACAAGGCATATACTAATGCTGTGGACAACCTGGCCATTGAACATGAGGGTGCCTTCTTAATACCCTTTACAACTCACTCAACAACCAGATGCTCCAACTGTACTTGGCCACCATTTTGCATGTTCCAGTTATCTTGGAAATGGACTGGCTTCAGACTCACAATGACCATATAATGTATATTGGAACAATAATGGCATTACCTTTGACTCCACTGAATGTGAGACTGATAGACTTCAAGGATTCAGATCCTCATCAATCACTGCTTTGCAGAAGGGGGCTCTACAATCTTGTCCTCCAAATATCGCAGATATATTTAGGAAAGGAAAAGTACAGATGTCTGATTGTACAATTAATTGTATTCCTGGAGCTCCAATTCTACCTTTACTCTACATATGAAACAAAATTGAAAGATGCTAGAAAAAAAATTTTCTAAAAAAAAAAATCTATAGAAGAGATTTATTTGTTCCTCCTCCTCTGTCACCAGTGCATTTTTTGTCAAGAAGACAGACAGTTCCTTATGTGCTACCCATGACTTCTGATTACTTAACTCTCTAACCGTTAGCAATAATTATCCATTCTACCTAATTTCATAGTTTTTAGAATACATAAAGAGCATGCATCTTCACTAAGTTAGATATCAGAGGGATTTACATTCTATTCATATGAAGGATGGGAATTAATCTTTGAATACATATTAATGGCTCTGACTTTTTGGGGGTGCTAGCAGTTTTCCAAAGTTTCATGAATCACATTTTTCATGATTTCTAGACACATTTTTAATAATTTATCAGGATGTTGTCTTATTTACTTAAAGATCCTATTTTCCACACGGACCATGTTTGCAGATCAAAGTTTTGGAACATCTCTGTGACAACAGCCTATAGATTAAATTGGAGAAATGCACATTTTGATCTGCCTGTGTTGGACTATTTGGAATACCATATTTCCACTGGAGGAAGGTAGTTAGTTAGATAGAACAAAATTTCTATATCCCAGTTTGAGTGAAGGTAGTTTATGCAGAAGAAAAATAAAACCATCAGGATAGTTCAATGGGCATTTTGGCGTGTTTAAAATGATCTACCTTCTCTATGACTTTTGGCAGCCTCATGTTCCTGCTGACATCAAAAATTATATTTCATCATGCCAGACCTGTCAATATACCAAACTTTAACTCAACAAAGTTCCTCCATTGTTCAAGAATACAATTTCCCAAGACTTCATAACTGAGCTACCACTGAGTTTGAGCCTGGAAACCTGACATTGACTGCATCATTACACATACCTGAGCTCCAGCCCTATTTCTAGAGAATCATATTATCTGTCAGCCTCTCTGCTTTAGATAAATGTGAAAAGGGTAACAAAGCATTTTGTATGCCACAAAGTATTATTAAAATTACTTGAAATTATTTAAAGTGGCTCTGCTTCTTCCCAATAGAACACTGTTGATGGTTTGTTTTGACTTCTGATTTCCTTCTTCACATTCAAATGCCTAATTTAATGCTAAACATGTCCCTGTTAATGAACCAAGTATTTGTCATTAGTGTTTCAGGGCTGTAAAAATCCTGACAGTAGTAATGACTAAGAAGACAATTAATCTTCCTTGAGAAAGAGGAGCACACATGAAGGCAATCAGATGATACTTTAAGCATAATTTTAATATCCTACAGTCAATTTAACCTTGAAATGCAGATCAAGTCAGTGAAGTGATTCCTTCTATTGCATTGGCTACTAATGGTAAAGTGGCAATATAGCATTCAGAAGACTCATCATTTTCTTCACACTTCTATTATTCCACTCTTGCTACATTCCCAAATAGCATATAACTCTGGCAAAGGTGGATAGCCTGTGTCTTTCAGATATTACCAAACTGCAATTTTCACCATTCTTCACCCATTCCCATGCTTCCTAGGGCTGCTGGACCTGTTATTCAACAACAAATGGCCATTCACAGAATTATACCCCATAGTTTAATACTGGATACCATTGGATTTGATTTCCTATGTATATTTTGTTTTTGCAAATTCCATTGTAGCACATGCACAAATGGAGCAAAAGTTGGCCCCAGTAAAGGTCCTCCTTTGGATAGATCTTCTATCTCACATCAGACCACACCCCAAAAGAAAGAGTGAGACCACCAAAATCAAGTCCTTTGTATGGAGGGAACAGAGGCCATTATTCCAAGCCCAAGACGTGTAGGGGAACTATCTAGAGGCCTTTTATGATTACAGTGGGATAGAAAACTGATAAATAAATAAATTAGAATCATATAAACAGACAGTTGGAAGCGGCCATCTGGACCATCAAGTCCAACCTTCTGCTACATACAGGAATCCACACTAAAGTATTCATTACAGATGGCTGAAAGAAAGCCCATATTTTTCTGGTGGTTTCACTGTCATACTACTCTTATTGTTAGGAAGTTTTTCCTTCCTTTCCACTGGAACCTGCCTTCCTGTAATTTGAATCCATTATTTCTTATTTTCTTCTCTGGAATTAAAAAAAAAAAAAGGTCTTGATCTTCTGTATGATATCATATCTTTCTTATGCTACCATATCTGTCCTCAGATTTCTCATCTGAAGGCTAAACATTCCCTGAACCTTTCATTTCTCTTCATTGGTGTTAGTTTCTGGACTTCTGATGAACTTTGCTATTGTTCTCTGAAGCTTTGTAGGAGGAGAAGGTTAATTTGAGCAATTGCCTCACTCTACACAAATGGAGGGGTGCCAGCCAAAGAATGTTTCAATATCTGACATGATCTGATGACTTTTAATTCTAGGCAATAAAACAATTTAGCTAAAATATCATTCCAAGTGCAATTTCAATATTTAAAGTTTTTCTACAATTTTGTTTACTTGTTAATAAATTTTAATGGATAAAAATTTGATAGAAATTAAAGCAACCTATAGTAAGAAGGGAAGTCAAATGAATATTCTGTCTGCAGCCTCTCAGAGTTTTAAAAAACTCTTGATTATCCCGGATCACAGATCCCCAGTGGGAAAAAGTTCCCTCTCAGATAACTGAGGCCATTTATAATCTTCCTACCTATTTATGTAATACCTGGTTGACTACTATGAAAAACTGGTTTGTGCTGGGCTAAATAGTCTTTTGACTTGGGGTAGCAAGCAATCTTAGATCAAATATATTTCCATTGGACTTGGAGTCATAATTCAGCACATAATAAAGAATCATCTGCTTTTTTTCCCCTGCTAAGTAATTTTAATTTTCTTATTCATCCCCTCTTATTTCTCAGTGTTTACATAATTATGTTTAATCTTCTATTTGATATTTCATCCACTTTTTTTCTGGAAGTTTTGCCTAATGCATTATTGGTAACAATTCTGGTCATTGGTATTCATTGTATTCATTGCACTCGGGGGTGGGGGGGAGAAATGGGTCAGACACAGGAGAGAATGCCCACAAACATTTCTTGTTCCACCACCACCACCACCACAGGGCAGAGAGAATGGAGAGGAAGGGATTACAAGAGAATAAGCAGGCACACAATGGGGAATACACCAGGCTGTTTGTGTAGCATGCTAATGGCTACTGGTGCCAGCACATTGCTTTTGATGTGTATTCCCCATTGTGTGCCTGCTTACTGTCTTGTAATCCCTTCCTCTCCAACCCCTCTGCTCTGCAAGGGGAGAAAAAGAAAAACACAGGTCAGACACAGGACAACACATACAAACTATAATGGCAATCACACGACTGAAAGACAGTACTGTCATAATTTCAAATGGCCGCTGAACAAGGCAGTTGGTAAGCGAGAACTACCTCTAGCTGAAAATGCTCTTCAAAGGTAGCCCATATAGAGCATGTTGCAATAGTCCAAATGGGAGGTGACCAAGACATGAATAACCATAAGCAGGGTGCTTCATGTGATTGTCCCTGACAGGCTGTGGACTAATCCTGAATACTTCCTTGGTTTACCAAAGATCTCTGGGAAATGAAGCAGCATAAGAGATTCTGAAGCACTAGTAGGAAAAGCAAAAAATGATTGTGCCAAGTATGAGCTCCAATTTGAATCTACATCATAACAATAAAGGAGGCAAAGCTTCATTACTTCTCCTCCCTTTTGCAACCGTGGGTGTTCAGCCAGCAGCCTTGTTTAGGATGGCCAACTCCCTTTTAGGGAAGGGGCAGCAGGTAGATCTCCTTTCTGGCTGTTGTACCTGATTAGCACAATGAAGTTACTCAGTGTACAGGAATGTAGAGATAATGTTGATGAAGAAAAATATAAGCTGTTAAGGGTTAGGGAAAAATGCTAAGGGAAGAAAGATGACAGCTCAGTTCTAGGAAAGTGGAAAGTGTGACAAAGAATTCAGAATAACCCCACCTTGATTCTGTTTGGTATAAAATAGGACAAAGAAACTGACAGGTTTCAAGTTTCTGTTGTCTACTCTGTAGCAATAAAGTAGCATTCCTGGAATCAGTTCAGTATCTGTTTCCATAACTCTCCTGTGCAGGAAAGGCTGTCAGTGTCTTGACCCAGTGCATGGATCACAGCGGCTGTGAGCCTCTGGATGGGTCAAAAGAGGCTGGAGTTGAACCCAAGCATGACATAGTTGCTGTATGTTCACTGATGTTCTTTGACATTTTTGGAGTTGTCTCTTTTCCCATGAAAGAGCAAGTCCATAACTTAGGGGCCCTCTAGGACTTACAGGTACTGCTCATTGTGTAAACGGAAACTGTGGCCAGGATGACATAAAATGTGAGCCCTGTTCTCTGGGCCTTGAATTGGCTTCCCATATGTTTCTCAGTGCAATTCAAAGTGTTATTTTAATTTTTAAGTCCTACATAGCTTGGCACCTTAATCCTTGCAGGACTGTATTCTCTGACTACTTTTAACCTGCTCAGTTTGTCCATTCCAGGGGAACCTGCTAGTCTACAAAATAAGGGGCATGGAAGCATTCAAGTGCTTTTCTGTTATTGAACTTTGGAATAGCCCCACCACCACCAAAAAAAAAAAAATCAGTTTGCACATTGTTGGTTTTCCACAAGCTATTAAAAACCAAATTATTCTGGAGAGCATGTGCTATTAAGTCTTGCTATCAATTTTGCTGTTTTTGTAATTGTTCATATGTTACCTGCTGACTGCTTGTCTTCATTTTCTATTATAGATGTGTTATTGTGTTCCTTGTATTGTCATTTTTATTTTTATTTACTATACCATGGGCATTTTATTGTATTGTGGATAGATATATTGTAAACCACCAACAGTCTTGTCAACTGTGGTGAACATAAATCATATAAATAAATAAATGGGCCATCCTCTGATCCCTGAGTCAGCAGAAAATTGCACTGACCCAACTGAATAAAGCTGGCAAGTGATGTTATCCTTACAGTTTTAATGCAAGACAAGTTTCAGAATGTGATTGTGGGCTCCTCTGGGTTTGTATCCCTCACACCCAAACATCACCTGCAACAGGACAAGCAACCATCAATTGTTCTCCTTAACTTCTGATGGAGCAGGCTTGGGAAGTTGGACAACTATCTGGGGTGGAAGGTTTAGCCTCTCTTCAAGTTGCCCAGGTGACAAGTCAGAGGAGTGCTTGTGACCTATCATTCAGGTGATTTCTGAAAAGGTGTCCTGCCTTTTTGAAACAGTGCTAAACCCATGTCTGAAAATAGCCAGTACACAGGTTGCAGGCATGGAGAAACGGCATCAAATGAAGTGAGACGTCACTTTCCCAGTCCATCAGGAGAGTACTACCAAAGAACAACCCCTTTCTTTCTCTCCAACATAAACATGACATAGCATACAGGTAGTCCTTGCTTAACAACTGCCCTGTTAGCAACTGTTCAAAGTTACAATGGCACTGAAAAAGTAACTTTATGACCAGTCCTCACTTTTACAGCCATTGCAGCATCCATGCAGTCATGTGATCAAAATTCAGACGCTTCACAACCAATGGGCAGTTACAACTGCTGCAGCATCCCACAGTCACATGATCACCATTTGCACACTTCACAGCTGGTTTCTGACAAGCAAAGTCAATGGAGAAGCTGACAGTAAAATCGCAATTCACAGTCACATGATGTCTCGCTTAACAACCGTGGTGATTTGCTTAAGAACCTCAGCGGAAGAGTCCAGCGCCGTCACCCAATATTTTGCTCAACAACCGCGTCACTTAGCAATGGAGTTGCTGGTCCCAACTGTGGTGGTTAAGCAAGGACTACCTGTATTTACAGTAAGGGAGGCAGGGTCCAAGCAGAATATGATAGAGGACAAGCAATATAGTTTGTGTTTTAAAGATTCAGTCCGTACTTTCTATTCAGACTTGCAGTAGCTTTTCAAATTCGCCCAGTGGGGGCATTTTTCATACCCACTGACTGTTGCAGCTATGGGTAACTATAGTATATGTCCTACTTACAGAAGATAGCCAGCTATTTAAAAAAAAACTGTCTGTCTGAAGGTGTTTCCCATATTAAGAACTTCACAGTCCAAGATTTAAAGTTTAGAGTACCATGGAAGGGAATGGGTTTGGGGCCTTGAAGTTGCCTAGCAACAGCTTAGAGAAGACTAAATTGATATAGATATCACTAGTCATAGGCTTCTTTTCTACTGTGATGTGGTCATGGTATTTCTATTTAAAAATTAAAATAATTATAACATTACATCCATATATATAAATCAGTACATGGACACTTTATGCTTAAGCTGTCCATACCCTTAATATATGTTGTGGGGGGGAGGGGAATGATTTATTTCCTAATTATTGGCAAGGCATGAATGGCCTTGCAAGCACCATCATCTTGAGCTCCTATGTGAAAGACAGATATAAACCCAATACATTGGCTTGGCTTGGCTTGGCTTGGCTTGGCTTGGCTTGGCTTGGCTTGGCTTGGCTTGGCTTGGCTTGGCTTGGCATACCCCTGCCCTTTCATCATACAAACCACGGTTTGGCTTAGCTGTAGATACAGAAATCTCGAGGGACTGCAGAAGTAGGATGATTGATGGGACCAAGTCATGGCATGTATTTGTGTAGCCACATTATTTACACATTTGCACACATACAGCCCCACACCATGCATCACCCATTCATTTATTCTCACTCACTCATGCAGAAACATGCATGCATACAATCTTAGGATCACTGAGGGGAAGGGTAAATTTAAAGGCTTTCCTTCCTCATTTCTAGTGATCATTACAACACTGCCATCATTCTATTTCCATTAGCATTACAATTATTTTGCTACAGATCACTAGCAGATAAAAACATCTCACTCAGCCTCCAGTCAGCCCTCCCCAAATCAGCATTACCTCATTGCTAATACCAATACTTAACCACTACTGAACTAGGTGGCAGCATCAAGTCAAATTGAGTTTAGCTAGAAGGTTGACCTGGGTTAGTACTTGAATGAGTGACCATTGGCAAGCCAAGCCAAGCCAAGCCAAGCCAAGCCAAGCCAAGCCAAGCCAAGCCAAGCCAATGTATTGGGGACAGGCTTTAAAAATGTTCCCCACCCCACCTGGATGATTCTTTAAAGGATTGCTGTTTCTCCATTGCAGCCTTGCTCAGGGGTGGTAGATTAGCCAGACAGCAAAGGAAAATGATCAGAATTCCCAGGCCTCAGTCAGTTCCCAGAGAGAATGGCTGAAATCCATAGGCAGCCTCAGGGCCACAGGCTTTCCTGTCTGTGATCATCAGAGTAACCAGAGTAATTCTTGTACTAATTGTTGTAATCTGTTCAGATCTAAATAACTTGAAATGTTAATTATTTTGACACAGTTTTCATAATACCTTGTTTTGCAGCAATTTGTTCCTGACAGCATTACCTCTGGGTATTTTTCATAAAACCTCTTCTGTTAATAGCTCAAAAAAGTTGTCAGAAGCATGAGTTGCAAAAGAGTTCCACTGATGCCAATCTTTAAAGAAAAGGGTGAGCTCAAAATATAAAAACTATTCTTGGTCCTGCCAGACTCTTGCAGGAGATTCAGTGGGGCCATTTCTGGGCAAGTCAATATTCTAAAGGAGAAGACAGATGCATTCCTTTTATCTTTCTAATTTAAAAAAAAAAAAAGCCTTCTGCACATATCCTGTCAATATATAGCTTACATTCAGACAGCTTTGTAAGTTAACAGAATCTTTAAAAATGAATGAATCCAATAAACTTGTTCACTAAGATAATGAAGCTCTAGCTGTTCCTTTCAACTTGGATTGATCAAGGATTGCCAGCTCAGGAAATAAAAAGAGGGGTGGGGGGGATGCTAAGAAGCCCTTACATTTGTGCATGGAGGTGCAGGCTATACGTGCGCCCAGCCTATACATGCCTATAATATATTGTACAAAAAGAAATGGAAAACCAAGGAAGGTTCAGATTGAAGAGTTTGGAGAAATCAAGAGAGCTGCCTACTCAAATGCTTATTAAGGTCTCCTCTGAGCATCATGCATTATTTAATTGCATCCCATTAAATTGCCATGCACCCCCCTTCTCAGAGAGTCTTCTGAGGCAGCTGGCTGTGATCAGCAAGTTACTGAGTTGGAATAAAGAGTCCTTCAGCTCTACTATCACTGACCACAGGGCGCTTCCTTTCAGATATGGATCTGCTGTCTAAATGCTGCTCAGCCCTACAAAACATAGGTGGCAGATGGTTAAAATTCTAGTAAGGACTAGCAAGTGAATTCCTGCCTTGAGAACCAAGACTCCTTGTAATGGCTTACTGATGAGAAAAATCCTCTTACTAAGTAGGAAAAGCCTGGTGGCCACTAAGCCTTAAGACTCCAGGAACTCGAAAGCACTTTCAGATCTAGACTGCTGGCTTCTAGAACAAAGTCTATATACAGGTAGTGCTTGGTTTACGATGGCAACTGGGACCAGAATTTCCATCACTAAGCAATGCAGTTGTAAAGTGCGACATCATGTGACCACACTACTTAATGACAGCAGTTCTGGCAATCCCTGGTTACCATTGTTAAGTGAATCACAGCAGATCATTAAGGGAGGACCACATGTGACCACAACTTCCAACTTCCTGCCAGCTTCCCCATTCACTTTGCTTGTGGGAAGCTGGCAGGGAACAACAGAAATCACAATCATATCACCGCAGCTCGCCGTGACATTATAATCATACGCCGGTCATCGAGTGGCCAGATCATGATCACGTGACCACAGGGACGCAGCAGTGGCCAGAACTTTGAGGACCAGTCATAACTACCACTCGTTCAGTGGCATTGTAAGTTTGAATGGTCACTAAACAAATGGTTGTTAAACAAGGACCACCTGTATTAGTTTTCTGTTGATTGTTTTGCCTTACTTCCTACCTGTTAATCTACCAGATTCCCTGTGGGGGCTGTTAGAGTCAGATGGGGAAGAACAGAGTAAGACTGAATTGCTTCAGTATGCAGTGGCTTTGGATTTGCAGCCTAAAGATCCAGAAGAAATACCATCGTTGTCTCCAAATGGAGCTGCCCTCCTCCATTTAGAGGTTGTTTGCAACCTGGGGGCCCTCCTGGACTCACAGCTACTGCTGTAACAACAGGGGACAGCTGTGACTAGGTGGGCTTTTGCACAGTTATAACTTGTGTGCCAATTGCAGTTATTCCTGGATTGTGAGGCCTTGCTTACAGTCCCTAACCCTAGGCACCTCCTCTTAGGACTACTGTAATGTGCTGCATATGGGGCTGCCCTTGAAGAATATTCAGATGCCACAGCTGGTACAGAATGCGGCTACCCAGGCAGTGATGGGTGTATCCTGGCATACTTGCATGACCACACTGCTTAGGGAGCTACACTGATTGCCAGGCAGCTTCCAGCTGCAAGTCAAGGTGCTGACCGTCACTATCATAGCTCTACATGGCTTTGGACCTAGTTATCTGAGGGACTGCCTTCTCCCCTATTCATCTGCCTGCCCTCCAGGTCCCATCCTTTCATGACTGCCATCTGACAGGGCCTTGGAAGTGGGCTTTTTCAATAGTCCCCCCACCCATTCTGGAATTCCTTTTCCATGGAGACTCATTGGCCCCATCCTTGTAGAAAGCCAAGGAGATGGCCTTGAGGGAAATATTCAGAAGTTATTACAAAAACAGAAAAGGCAGAAGCATTCCTTGAGCCTTGGGAAAGAGATGATATTTGGAAGAGAATCAGGCAGTAGGGGAAGAAAAACACACACAGACTAGGAAGATGCTGTTAATCTAGCCTGTCTCAATAAAGCTGTATGCTAGTCTCTTTGTGGAGTCTGTTTCTGATGTGAACAACCTTGAAGGGCTGACAGTCCCTCCTGGGCTTTAGAAAAGCTGTTAAGACCCATTTGTACCATATAGCACAGGAAGAAGAGCAGCTTTGGTTAGAAATGGAGTTATGAATGCACAGGTTGTCCTTTTGCTGCTTTCGGGTTTTTATTCTGATTGGTCTTCTTTTGTATTTTTGCTCTTCTTTTTACTAATGTTTTATTCTACCTGGAGCCCTTTGGGACTGTGCCACATTCATTAAGTAAATTTTAAAAAAATTAAAAATTTCAACCAATTCTTAAGTTATAGTCAGTACACAGGAAGTAACACCCAGGCTTAGACCTTACTCTTCATACTTTATTTTCCAATTTCTGCACTAAAGTGAAAAAAAAAGTACAGATTTAGGAAATCATGGTCAAGTTTCTAAATTCTGAAGGTTTTCATTCATTTAAAAAAATGAATTTAGGATTGTTACCATATGAAAAATGATGATAGGTCCTGAAAATTCCCTAACTCCCTATGAATATTTGCTGATATAGATTATTTTCACTAGGGAAAGCTATCTTCCAAGAAAGGTTAACTTTTATAACTTACCCTTTTATTTTATTTTCTATTGCTCAATAAGGCCTGGTCAGCTTATTTCACCTGAAAATCACAGCAGAAATTTAATCCATCAATTAAACAAATGTGCTAAAGGATTAAAAGGGTGATTCTCTGGATTAAGATATACACCCTGGTGGTGATGTCAAAGGGCTACGTCCAGCATGATACTGTCTTTGCCTACTCCATTGACTGAATTCATGGATCAATCCATGATGCATATCTTCTGTCAGAAATTGCAAGTTCTGAACATAACTTTCTGAAATAATGATCCCTGTAACTTGCTTATCTATACAGAACAATTTTCTTGGAATTCCATTTCACATCTAGCAAATTCAGTGGTCATCAGTTTTTCTGAACAGAACAGATGGTGCACTTAGAATCTGAGGATTTTTCAAATCAAAGGACTGGGGGACCTAATCATGCTACTTTGCTTTCATGATATTGGTACAGCTGTAGACTAAAGAAAAGTACTATCTGATATATAACCTCGACGGACATCAAAACTGTATGCTTCAAGTTTCAAAACTGCATGTTCTTTTTTTTTTAGTTCTATGCTATTGACCAGTTAATTAACTGCTTCAGCAAGGGTGAATCATGCAGCGTCACTGAGGAAACCATGCTTATCTTGTTGTTTTTCAGATATTATATTGTGAGAAACAGGGATACTCAGCTGATAGACTTTTGTTCCTATGCTTCCACATTTCTCCATATCTTTGGAAAATGTCAATCCAATAAAACAGAGGTTGTTTACAGAGATTCAGTTATTTTTCTCATTCAGTTTGCCTACTGAGGACCGACGTTCTTCATGATTTCAGATTCAATAATTTTGGAATGGGAAAAGCCATCCTATAGAGAGAGATGTAAACCCCGTTGAGAAGAGAATTCCCCTGTGTTAAAGACATTCAGAGAATGCAGCAATACTTAGTCCCTCTAGAACATCATGCAACGTAACAGTCTGAATTTTAAAACACATCAATATACTCATTATATCAGCATGGAAACTCATTTTGTTTACTGGCTGTTGTAGATAGCAAGGCATTTCAGTTCTCTTTTCATAAAACCACATTAAAATCTCAAGTGACCTGGATTTCATTTTTATACTAACAAAACCTTGCATAATTGTATGCAATGACATGGGCAAATTCTTTTCAGTAAATGATTTAAAAGAAAATACAGTCTCAGTCATTCTCTAGGACTCACTGTATCCATTATTTATTTATTTTTTAAGAATCCTATAGTGAATTACAAATTTCACTCAAATTCTTTTCATAGCTACAAATAATGAGGTATTCTTTTAGATTAAAAACAACTCGTTTTCCATTTATTCTCTGGATGGATTAATTTATTAGACCACACCATTGATGTACATGGCAAGTTCTCAAGTTAAAGGTGGTACAGATTTTGTTCTCAAGAAGTTTACACCCATTCTAAAGTAGAGGGGGAATCAGCCGGGGGGGGGGGGGGGTTCTCTAACAGAATGGCTGAGCCTATGGGCAAAATGTTGGAGGCCTAAATCTCCTCTTCCAAGCCCCCTCTTGCCTACATGTGCCAGTTCCATGTCCTGCCTTGGTACAGCAGCTTGGTAGTTCACCTTCCTTTCAGAGAGAGGCATATACTCAGAAAGGCATCTCCCTGCAAAAGACAAAATGAAAACATCCATTTTCAGCTTCAACTCACTGGTAAAACATTCAGTGGCAAAAGAGATAAAAATAGACAGCTGTTCGAAAAGTAGCATCTGGAAAGGCTCTCCCACAGAGAAACTATAAAGGACAACACGAGTTCTGAGTACATTCCAGGATCATAGATCTGCTCATATGGAAGCACTTTGTGCCAAGTTGCATAAGAACACATGATCTCCTGAGCATAAACATACAAATATCAGAGACAATGAAGCATTCATTAGCAGACACAGAAATTAAACCAAATAAACCATTGTTAGCGAAGAACAGTTAACAAAGCCTCGTTCTTAGCTAACTTTTCCCTTTCTTCTAGACAATAGACTAGCCTTGGAACAGATGTCTACCTCTGTCACAGTTTGTAACCTGGAAAATCAAATTTCATTCAAGTTCCAGCTTAAAGTATGTCTGAGACTGAGGGTAGGTTTTAAATCCCACTCATTTCCAGCCTCTCAGCCAGCAGCCTTTGCCTGATATTAAAAGGATAAACTTTTTCTAACTAGCAGAGGAGGTGTCAAACTCCTGACAGCCAAGTGCACCCAAACATAGGATTTATACAGAGGCTTCTCTAACCAGATTTATTAAAAGGAAAAAAAGGATTAGGTTACAGAAATCACAACAACAGAATATCTTCACTTTTAAAGCCAATTTATCTCTGCCACTTTGCTAGGACAGAACTTTCTTCATTCGTTTCATAACAATCCTCTGAATATCTAGCCCAGTCCTGGTTATCAATGTTCAAATACAGAAGAATGTGCAGGTAAACTTGCAGTATTTTCCACAAAAACATTGGAAGAGAGTTGGGAGATCTGCTTGTTGCAAACATGCCAAGCCCCATGTGTTTACACCTGAGATAGAGAAGTTGTGTATTCCATATCTGGAAAGTAGCTGTCAATCTTGTGAACACTGGATGGCATCATAAGAGAAACTAGTGTTTATTAGCCATTTCATTGTTTAAGAGAAGCAACTTCCTGAAGTAGACTGTAGTCTCAGAGATTACATGTTCTCCTACTACTAAGATAATTGGATAAGAAGCCTTTCAATAGAAAAAAAAGCAAGTGATTGAGATTGGCATCAAAATCTAAAGTCTACTCTCCATGGCAATCTGGTCTTTAAAAAGAAAAAAAGATGATTAAGCATGACTAGAGAAAGATGAGCATGACTACAATGTTTCAATTACAATGTCTAGATTTCAGTTTAACAGTACGCAAAGCCATGTTCCAATGTGAAAAGCAAAGAGTGATAACCAGCAAAATATATGGTCAGTGTTCGATAAAATTCCAAACTGAAATGTGCAAAGGATTAGCATTTGAGTAACTTGTGCATTGACACCCACTATATGTCCTTTTTGTTTAACTCTGATGGTTAAGTTTTTTTCCCCCTTCTTAAATCTGAGGTTCTTATAATAAATGGGTATTACAGAATTTGCAGCTGGGGGGAGGAGGGTTGCTAGAGACCATGGTCTTTTGACACAATTTAAATTTGAGACAATAGCAATCACTTCTTGCTGGTTATTCTTGGTGCAATGTCCCCTTCATTTCATGTTACAGTCGGTCTTCATTTCTATGACAGGACTTATCTGGGCTGCTATAGTAAAGTAACATTTAAAGTAACAATGCTATTAACTAAATATTTGTAAATAAAGTACCTATATTGGGACAAAAAGATCAGTGGCAAAGTAACTATGCAACCCCTCCATTTTGAGTTGCTCTACATTGCAAACCTATATTAATTCACTTGGGATAAGTGAATTCATGAGATTATATTTCTGGATAAACACCATTACCATTGCACTGAACAAGCCTTGGAGGGGGGAAATCATCTTTATACCAAATATTAATTATTCTCCTTTAATGAATGATACCTGGAATTTTCCATCATTTATCTTTCTTCCTGTTAGTATTGTCATATTTTGTATTTCACTATTAAAAATTGAATTAAAAAGAATTGTACCTGGAATTTCATAAGTGTACAGGAAATACAATATTAATTTTGCCCAAAACTTCAGGAGCTATTCATCTTAGATGAAACTGATGTTTCTGTGCATGGAAAGCATCAACTGGAGATGACCTATAAATAGCCCTTCCACTTACAGAAAAACACATCCACAGATTCCTTTTAAATTCTACATCTTTTTTCATAACAGAACAAAAACATGGTTGCAGAGCAATCTTAAAGCTACTTCAGGCAGAGGCAAGGAAGAGACGAGATCATTTCACTACAGTGTCTTGAAGAACTCACATTACCACACCACACATTGCTTAGAGCTCACGTGAATAAAAGAATCCCAGTGAAAGCACTGAAGACAAGCAAAACAACAATGACCAGAAAAAAGAACACTGACTTTTGCCAGCCTAATTGGAGGATAAACACTCCCTAACAGTTCTCAACTAGTGAAATGTAAAAGCAAGATTAATGTGGTATCCTCTGTAGCACCATCACTGGGAGTTTATGAAAATCAAAGTCCAAACCCATTTGGAGACACCAGATGGAGAAAATTATGATACAGTATGCTAGCTTTAAATCAAAGGGCACTTCCAAATCACCACCTATTTCTTCCACCAACTCTCAATGCAAGGAGCAAATTATCCCTGCTTTTTCCCCATAGGTCCTGGAAAAACAAAATCCTTCATTTCTGTTCCGTTAAATAAATAATTTTGCTTGTGTCCTCTTTTTTTTTTTCTTTTTGCTGTGTACACTTGACTGATGGCATGTTTAAAAAATCATAGTAGTTCCTATGAAGGAGTGCCACAAAGCCATCAAGCCACCTTGTTCCTTGAAAGACCTGCTAAGGCAGTGGAAGCCTAGGAGCTGGGAGGCCCAATAAAGCAAGAGTTCCTGCCAACAGGGTAAGAGCTCATCACTACAAACACACATACCAGCCTCATCCAGCTTTAAATAAACCAGAGAGGAGTCATTTAAAAAAATGTCTCAGCTCTGAAAACTCCAATCACCAAGACTGGAGCTGCTTTAGCTAGCACAAAGAGGCAGCACATGGAAGTGCTTAAACACAGATGTATGTTCATTTGAATTCATCAGGATCACTTAGCATAACCATGACTATGTAACCAATACAAACTCTGCAATATGTATCGGTTATCATTTTCCAGGGCCTCCTTGCCAACTAAACATCCAGTAATGCTGATTAAAGGAAGCTAAATACAGACAGAAGTGTGTTCTTTCTTTAGCATAGCGCAGTAGCTTTAGTGTGAGTCATAATCTGGATGGTTTTCATTCAAAACCTAACTCAAGTTTATTTTCAGTTCAGCTCTTGCTCCAAAGGAAATGCTGCAAGAACAGTTGTGCTGTGTTTTCAGGGGGAAGAGGAGCATTTTTCTTTGGCAAGAACTCCCACATTATCCTACCTGCTACTTCCTGGGAGGATTTACCCCCATACAATGGCATCTTGGCTTCTCGTTCTCTTCAGTCTTCAGGTGGCATAATTTTGTTGCCCCCCTGTGAAAATAAGACAACAAAGAGAATGGGAAGTACAGTACAACCTGGAGGACCAGTTTCCTCACTCCCATATTGGCCAGCTCCTACAGAAGACAAGGCCATTGGCAGTGTGGAAGTGTCCTGACTTAATTCTGTTGTAGGAACCACTGAAAGAAGGCTAGATACCCTATACGGTAATCATTAGCACAGTGCTCTTGTGTCTTTACATCCCTTGATGCCTTCCAGGGTCCCTGTCCCAGTTTATTCTTTCATTTTTTAAGCAAGAATGAAATAAGAAGCCCTTTGAAATGAGCCTTCCATAAGCAAGATAGGAAATTTTAAGATTCTCCAATTAGATCCCATTTACTCATCCATGAGTTACACCTTGATTGATTGATTGATTGATTTCTATATTTCTAAGTTGCCCTAGTCACTATGACCCTGGACAGCAAACACTACAACTGACACAGTTAAAACAATAATGTAAAAGTCAAATTAAAATTAAATATACAAGAGGACAAACTGGGGTCAGAATACCTGCTGGAAAAAAATTGTTTTAACTTGCCTGTTAAATTCAAGAAGAGTGACCCGCCATCATCACTTCTGAGAATAAGGTGGGCCATCACTGAGATGGCCTGTCATCTGGCCCATACTCCATGGATCTTGTGGAGTGGGAGGACCCTCAACAGGTCCTTTCTAGGTATTTGTACCAGCCAAATAGAATCAGGCATTGCCTGATATAACCTAGCGCAGCACCATGAAGAACTTTAAAAGTATGACTAGCACTTTGAATTGGGCCTGTAAGCCAGCTGGCAACCAAGGCAATTACTCAGGATGGGTGTAATTCTACTGGAGAGCTAGCATGGCATAGTGATTAAACTGTTGAATTAGGAGCAAGAGACTCAGATTCTAGTCCACCCAGCCACAGAAGCTCACTGGGTGATTTTGGGCTAGTTGCTCTTTGGGTTGCTATTGTGGGAACAGCTAGGAAGAGAGAGCACTATGTATGCCACTTTGATAGAAATGATAGAAAAAGCCAGATAGAAATGAAATATATAAATTATATAAAATACTCCAACAAGTTGTCTAATCAGGAGCCTTCTGAACCAGATGCAGCTTCCAAATCATAGAATCATAGAATTTTGGAGTTGGAAGGGACCACATGGATCATCTAGTCCAACCCCCTGCAATATGCAGGAAACCAATTAAACCATCCCCGAGAGGTGACTGTCCAACCTCTTCTTAAAAACCTCCAGAGATGGAGAACTCACAACCTCCGTAGGTAGACTGTTCCACTGTTGTACAGATCTAACCGTCAGGAAGTTTTTCCTTATATTTAAGTGAATATCTCCAAGGACAGCCCTATGGAAAGCACATTACTGTAGTTTAACCATGTGGTGATCAAGGCATGAATTGCCATCGCCAGAGCAACTTGATCAAGGTAGGGGCATAATTGGCACAGCAGCTGAAGGTAAGAAAAGCCCCTCCCCCCAGCAGCTATGACTTCCAACTGCTGTTTCAGCAGGAGCCATGAGTCCAAAAAGACCCCTAGATCATGCACTCCTTCAGGGCAAGCACTATAAGAGTAATTTATTGGGTCCAATGTTAAAGGAATGCCCCAATGCTTACTGGCAACAACTAGCTCAGTCTTGGCAGGGTTTAGTCAGTTTGTTTCATCTCATCCAGATTCTGATTGCATGCAGGCACCAATTTAGGACTTCCACAGCATTCATCTTAGCCTGGGGTAGCAATACATAATTGTGTGTCATCAGCATATTGGCAACACCTCACCCTGAACCAGCAGGCAACCTCTCCCAGCACTGCATGTAGGTGTTAAATAACATGGGGAGGAATCAAGCAACATCATGTCTGCTCATTTTCTTGGCCAACACTTTGAATCTTCCCTTGAGTGTTAATCAACTGGCCTTGCTAACAGATGGTCCAACAGCTGTGGACTTATTTGGAACCCTTGCTATGTATCAGGAAAGGGGAGGGATGTGCAGTCTGGAATCAGAAGCTAAGGGCGGGGGGGAGAAAAACCAGTATTGATAGATCGTCTCCATTCAGAGTGGCTGGCTGTGAGGAGCAAAAGGCTCTGAAAGAGATTTGTTGCAAACTAGTGCAGCTATTGCTTCTGGCAGAGTTGCCCACATCTACATCCCATCACCTCTGCTGAAGGGGTCAGTACCTTGTAGCAAATTTTTACACAAGGAAAAGTATTTTGCAGAGCAGCTTAATCTGTAATCAATGGGTTGTGGGTTTTTTGTTTGTTTGTTTTGCATTTAGAATATCCAAAGATGCAACCACATTGCTTAAAGACTCTACTACATCCCTCTTGGGTCATATTATTGATTTAGGCTGTATTTCAAGACTCTCCACACAATTTGAGATTTTTATTTCATGTACTCTGTAACATGTTCCTATGTAAATCCTACTCTGCCTTTTGGTCTTCCAATATAACGGGAATTCTTGGATCAGGTTAGAACAAGGAATGACATTCTGTAAAAGGGAAAAACTTATTCCTCACCAGCTACGACATTCGAGAGACAGGCTCTTAATTATAGTCCAGGTGCTGTTGGCCTACAAGCCCCAATGATTAGCTATGTCAGGCGCTAAGGATTGGAGCTGCATTCCTACAACATTACGATATCTAAAAACGGGCACTGCTTTATGGGAGAATGCTACTCCCTGCTACAATCCCAATTTATATTCCATTCCTTTCTGGAGCTCATATATACTTTTGCTTTAAAAAGTAATTCCATTATTCTATTAATAGCTCATCATTTGCAAGGTTAAGGGAAACATGAAAGTGGCATATAAAGCCAGTATATATGCTGTTTAAGAGTAAGCATTGAAAGCTAAATATGTCAGCTGTTCAACAGTGCTGTATGATTGAATGCATGAGCAAATTAAATTGAATAATTGCCTCCAATCAGACTCAGCTAAGTACACTGCTAATGGTTTGAGATTTTCCAAAGGACATCTGGGGATCAATGGGGTGTTGTTCTGGTTTTGGGGCTTTTTTAAATTGTTGCTGTGTGTTATTTCATTTTTTGTACCATGGATATTTTAATTTGTATTGGGATTTTATTATTACTGTTAGCCATCAAAGGCCTTGATAGATTCAGCAACGTACAAATCTAATAAATAATCAAATAAAAGACAAAATAAAAGTGATAGTTAAAAATGCTAAATTTGCTAACACTCTAATGTTAGTTAGCCAACAATGGCAATGTTACAAAATGTTGTGGAGGGGATCCAGAGGAAAAATGTAACTCTCCTCCCTAGAAAATACAGTATATGCATAATCTATTTATGTTTGTGATTTAGTATAAGCCATTTTGTCAAATTCTCACTTTTATGCCTTAAGCAGATATTCGTGCCCCAGCAACATCCTCACAAAACGTACAGAGAATAAAGATGAGCTTGGAGTTCAGCTACACACCATGTTAATCATGGTTCTTCTGAAAAATGAAAAACAATTATTTTCCACTTTCTGGCAGAGCCAGCATGGAATTCTGGAATGTGGCAGAGATCCTCTGCTCTATGTTGAGGCCCTGACAGAATTCTCTTTTAGTAATGCCGCTTTCTCCCACCTCTTGATACATATAGACAATGTTGATGGCCCATTCTACATTTGAAAGGATTAAGGTTCCTTGAACTCTATTACATGTTGTCTATTTGTGAAAAATTAAAACTACCTGATGATTTACACTGTATGCAATTTGATCTTGACAATGTAACTGAAAAGAACAAAAAGAATCATAACCATATGTTTTCTAGGGAAGAGAATTAATCTTTTCCTCTACATCTTCTTCAGTCAGAATGCTTCTCATACTTCCCTAGTTATTCATTGGCTACTCAGTTCCAGAGTAGAGCATCATTCATATGGGAAATTACTATATGTTCCTCTTTCTCTTTCAGCATTTCCCATCCTGAAGTCCTCTAAATATGTTAAGACCCAGCTCTCAGAATTCTCCTAAGTCAACTCCATATGCCTTAGCAGTCCCAACATATCTGGAAACACTAAGTTGAGGATAGTTGTTCTATGTATTACTGATGAGCTGAGAGGCTGTGAGTTTACAGAATTAGGGAAAAACAGAGGCTACTTCCAAAAGAGTACTCCTTGCTCTACAATCAAAAGGCATAGCTAAACTCTCACATCCTTTTTATTAAATGGCTTCTTTTTCTGATAAGAAAAGGAAGATGAGAGGAATTATGAAAAAACATAAGTTTTCAAATGAAAGAGATCATCTGGATCTCTTGTAAAATTCCATAAATGAGGGCAGAGTAACTGCATGATAAAAATATTTTCTGGAATATCCTAATATTTATTCTAAACAAGGGTGAGAGATCCATTACGATTTTTTTTCTATTCATATAGAGATGAATGACCCAATGCATGCAGCCTACTAAAACCACCAATACAGCCTCCAGAGCCCCTTCAGATGCTGCTGCAGAATATTTGCCTATTATTTTTGAATTACAGTTTTGTATGTATATATGCACACATACAGAAACACACATCTTTTCTATGAATATATGAACATACATTCTATGAATGTATTCTACGTATTTTAGTAAATTCAGTTCTGCAAAGGGATTGAATGTTGTGGATGTTCCTCAGGACGCTGTTGTTTTGCTGTTGTTTTAATGGTGGGTTGTTGCTGGTTTTTGTAAGCTGCTTTGAGCCTTGTTGGATTTAGTGGCATATGAACTGTAGTAATAAAATAAAGGTATTTAGCTATTTAGATTCCGTATGATTTACAATCTGAAATGGGATCGGTATAATACGAGATTGTCTTAAGCCATAGCAGAGACCATTTCAGTGCGTATCTTTAGCTTTGAAAGTGCTGGTGAATGCAATTGCCACATAAGTGACTATGATTAACCTCATTCAAATACCTTGATTTTGTGAATAAAAGTCTACATTATCATGATGAGGTAAAATGGAGACCCTCATTCTTCAATGATTGCATGAACTTAGATTTTGCAAAATCTAAGACAGCAATACATAATGAAATTCATTGTCTTAGCTTTCTTCTTGCAATTGTTTTACGCTATTGAAAGGAATTAAGTGAATCATAGCGTGAACTGATTTTCTGGATCAGTTTTCCAACTCTAAGGTGGTGTTTATTGCAACCCTAATTAGTTTTTAATTTCTCTCTGACGGTCTTTTGTGGAAACCGGATTATGAAATGGTTGTCTCAGATGCTGTACTGTGGATTACTAAATAAGGCTGAGAGCAGAAGTAATGAAAGTGAAATTGATCTGGATTCATTTACATTTTAAAAGATTTTCCAAGTCCCTAAAAAGCAATTGTGCCTGAATGTGTTATGCTCAACTACTACAAGTAACACCTCTTTTGAGTTCTAGATACATCCATAGAGTTTTCGTGGGAGCGTCAGAGAAATGGCTCCTGGTTTCTTCAAGGATGTTTTCTGACTTCTCAGTCTAACCTATAACCCTTTTATGCCCTGGCAGTCCAATTACTAACCAGCCCAACTCTGCTTACCGTCTGAGCCTAGGCAAGATCAAACAGGTGCTGCCATCTTCTAAGTTCAAGTAGTAGGCTGTTCATAGGCTATCAAACTGAACGGTAGGGCTGTGCAGTTTTGAAAATGATTCAGAAGAGATATTCTAGACTTCACACAAGCAGAGCACCTTTTTGCTGTCCATTAAGAGCCCAGCCTGCTTCACGCTTCACCATGAGCATGAAAAGGAAGGTCCTGCTGCTATCAAAGTCATCTTAACTATAATTAGTGGGTTCTTGTAGCTACAGCATCTTTTTTCAGGCTCACACAGAAGCCTGAAAAACAGTCTGCTTTAATGAACAGCAGAGAGGTGCTGTGTGCCATCATTTGAGGTCCATGTGGGCAATTTCTGACCAACAAACCGACTGAGCAAGTTCATCATATTAACAAGGACACAAATAAAAAATGGGCAGGGTTTGGTCTGCATGGTCACAGTTGCTATCTTGACTTTTTTTTTTTATCCTTCCCCCTTTCTGGATGCTCCTGCTTTATTCTGCCTACTACATATCTGCTATTTCTTTTTTATATATTCTGCTACCACTACCTGGTTTTTAGACAGGGTCTGGAGATGGGATGGACTTTAGTGGTCTCATTGGCTGTACACAATCAGAACAATATCGAACTGGTTCAGTTCACTGCCAGACTGGCAGGTTACTTGGCAGTGGCCCACCACTACAGCCTTGACTGGCTGGTACAGCAAACTCATCATTCTTGGGGGAGGGTTTATTTGGGTACTCTATGGCCCAGCCCTACTGCTTGCTCTTATTTTATTTTATGATTCCATCAGGATATATGACCCTTTTGCAGCAATTCAGGCCACAGTGATACCCCTGCACCCTCAAGAAACTAATCACAAACAATTATGAAGTAACAGAAGGAGAGATAGAAAGACAGGAGCAAAGTAGGCAAATGCCACTACACACAGTTAAAGCCTACAGCTGGGGACAAAGACCAAGAGGCCACATCCAGATTCTGCAGCCAAATTTCTCAACAGATGCAAATCATTAAAATTAGCTTTGATAAATAAGTTAAGAGGAGTCAAAGGTTCCCATCTGGATGTATTTCATTTCATATGCTTTGTCTCCACAGCTGATAAAAGAGAAAAAAGAGGTAATAATGTGTCATAATATTTTATACTGGAGAGTGACCTTCATTCTAATAAATGGAGCCAACAGCACTGCAATTCCATATATATTTTATACAGGAGCTCAGACAGCTTACTCCCTGAAAAGTCCTAAAATGCTGAAATCTGGTGAATGTTGTTGATGTGTTTCATCTTAAAACAGGGGTAGTTAACGTAGATCCCCAGCAGTGTATCCCCTCAAATCCACCTGTCATGACTTCTGGAGTTCTCTCTGACCTCAGTTGTGGGAAACTGGCTGTACTGTTTCCTGGCAAGAAAGAAAAGAAAATTATAGTATAAGCCCTAAAATAAGAATAGCTGCATTTAAAAAATACACCCTAAACTCCTCCACCCTCCAGTCCAAATAGCCTCACCTCCAACCCTCCACAACATTCTAAAACCCTTCAAACAATGGCACCCCTCCAAACATACATCCAAACTCAGTGCCATGATGAAAAAAAAAATAATTGGCTCTTGCCACCCAAAGGCTGCCTCTTCCTGCTTTAAAGCAAAGATGGATGCCCTAGTTTTGATTGGAGCCAGTGTGAAAGTGAATTTTTAATGTTTTCCCAACCTAAGATTCCAGCATCAGGCTTGATAAAGGCACCTGCTTCCATGAAGGGGGCAGAGGAACATAGAAATTAGGGCTTTGTGGTGATCTAGATTTGAAAGGCAAAAGGGGATTTAGAGCATGCATGAGCACACATACTTCCCCTGCCAGCGCTTCCTAAACTCAAATACATTGCTTCTTGGAATTGTGTGCAAGCCCAGAAAAATCACACAATTTCTTTAAGGAATTTTTGACAGTTGTGTTGTGCTTTCCCATGTGTGTTCCAAATCATTGTTTTTTCCCCTCCTAGACTGCATCCCTGCACAGCTCTAATAATAATCTGTCTTATGCTAGGTATAACATCTCTGACCTACAGAAAACTCTAATGCATTCATTTGGGACAGTATCAGCAACACAGTACTTGGTTCTCTTCGACTTTCTGTGCAAAAGTACTAGTCCTTTTTAAACACAGCCTACCACTTTTGGAAAGGACCATTCAACGTGTATTAAAAACAGATCTTATGGTCTTCCAAAAGAATGCCAGACTTATGTATGCAAAGTGATGGCATAAAGTTTGAATAGTGGTTTGTGAAGTGCCAGATAGACGTTACTCATGCAGATGCCTTGGTGGAGCTTGGCATCATATCTCCCCTGAGCCCAAGGCAAAGTAGCCATGGATGGGAGTGCCCCATGACTGGAGAGGAAGGGACAGGTCTATGGCAGCTGAAAGTGTCTAATGGGAACTAGGCAAATTCCCAGCATTGATTGCATATCACCAACATTCTCAATTGTTGTAGAATATTTGTGTTGGCAGAAGATAAAAAGCACTACTTTAAAACTAGAACAGCTAAAGTATAGAATGCTTCTGCAGTGGGCTGGGACTGAGACAAAGACTAAATCATGAGGGTATGTCCTCTAAAAACCATTAATGCAACATCAAGGAGCAGGTGGCAACTGTGGCCAGGAAAGCTTTTACACAATTCATCAGTCCTTAGGACAGGCATCTCTGTTTGGACTACAGTATTGCAATGCTCTTTACATGGGGCTGGCCTTGAAAACTATTCAGAAGCTGCAGCTGGACCACAATGAAGCAGCATGGGCAGTTACGGGCATGCCATAGGAGGCCCACTTAACATTGCTGCTTCAAGGGTTGCACTGGTTACCAGTAGGCTTCCAGGTGCAATTCAAGGTGCTGGTTGTCTCCTATAAAGCCCTTTCTGGCATTATCTAAGGGAACATCTGTCTTCCATATCTTCTGCCCATCCTATATAGTCAGCATGCTTCGGATCCTATTGATTAGGCAGTGCCATCTGATGAGACTCAGGAAAGGTGCCTTCTCTGTCACAGCACCGCTCCCTGGAATTCATAGAGCCCCCACATCCTGACCCCTTTTAAACAAGCCCTCAAGACTTAACTATTTCCCCAGGCCTTGGGTTAGAGTGGTTGGTGGAGCTTTTGTGGGGCGCTTGTCTTGTGGTGTTGAGTTGTTCTGTTTTTCAGGATACTTGTTTTGAAGGATCTTTCTATTTTTCTATTTTTAACTGTCTTATATTATTCCCCATCCAGTCAGCCCAACTCAGAGAGATCAGGGATTAAATCAGGGACCTTTTGAATGCCAAACAATGTTGCCTGGAGAACTGATGCAAGAAGGTGGCATTTAGATCCATCTCCTTGCAGAATGTCCTTTGTGTTCCATTAGGTTTGCAATAAAGTTAAATGGTTAATAAAAATAAATTTATCTCCTAAACACACCCACATCTTTGTTGGTTGTGCTCATGCTACAAACTTAACTGGGCTAAACAAGAAATATTGCATGATAGACTGAAAAGTGAATCATTTTAGCTCAAAACTCTTCTGCAATTATTTAGGGCCAGAATTATGCCTCCTGGTCAATTCTGTCATCCACACAAGGATTAAAGGGTGAACAAAGCATTAACCTTCTCTTCCTGCTGCCAGCAGGGAGAGGAAGTGCTAGAGTATGTTCACAAAAACATAGTGAAACTGAAAAAAGGAAGAAAGGGGAAGATAAGCTTCCCCAGCATTGTCCATAGTGGTGTATAATCTGCTGGGCCATTATTATTTTCAATTTTTCTTCCAAAGAAAAAGAAAAAGCAGGAAGTGACATTCTTCCAGCCGTCTTCCAGTCATCTAAGCGTACAAGAATGTGTCTTGGGTCAGCTGTAGGGTCACACATGTTTCAGGTGTGATTAGGAGGTAGTGCTCCAGATCTCAAGCAAATGGGAGCACATTGGCCCTCTGGAGTTTATAAAGCAACTCCTCTTTTATCAGATCTTTCAGATGCCACCACACATCCTTTCAGACCGGTAGAGAAGTGGGGCTGTTTAATGAATAACAAAGATATGCTGTGCTTGCAAATGGTCTAAAACAATTCTTCCCGATCATTTTGGTAAATTATCCATAGCATCCAATGCCTGCTAATGTATTGTTTGCTTCTGCAGGTTTAATTAGTAAAAACAACACCACATTCAAGTGTATTTTTCCATTGAACATTTTTCTTTCTTTCTCCTTATTTATCAGTCAGTAAAGGACAGGATAGCTAAGGATGCAATGATTTTCCCTGATTCCTGGGAATAAGTCCCATTGAAAGGGCTTATTTACAAGGGGCATCACTAGGATTATGAGGGGGTGGTTCTTCTTCTGCTCTGCACACTCCACAAATTGTTTGTCTTAATGTTCATGAGTAGGAATCTTAATAAAATAATTAATAGGCAGTATTTGGGTTGCTGATTTGTCTGGCTGATTTTCTTAAAGAGAGAAAACAGTTTCTTCATTCACTCTCAAGAAAGCACTGCTCTATGTTTCAGAGCTATAATAGGTTGCCTTGGGAACAATCTTATGTTGCTAACATCTGTTGGGAGCAGTTCCTACTGCTTCTGGAGCCCATTCATAATTTAAAAAAGAATGTAATGGCTGCAGAATCTCAACTTCATTCTACAGTGTTCTGGAAATTTTCAATTTCTTCATTGTGTTTTCTAGAACAAATAGGTTTTCTGAGATAAATACAGCCTACTCTAGCTTCCCCAAATGATAGCCCTCCATATCTATATCTATATCTATATCTATATCTATATCTATATCTATATCCAACTACTAAAATCTATATAGCGACCCCTCAATACATGACTCTGGGTGGCTAACAGTCAATTAAAAGCAACCAACAATAAACAAAGACAACTTTAAAACAACATATGGTACTTGGAGTTACTCAAAAAACAAAACTACAACACCAAGACAGGATCAGTCAACAGCCTAGCCCAATGCCCAGAGGAAGAACTAGGTCTTCAGCAGCTTACAAAAGGCCAGCAGGATCAGGACCATCCAAAACTTGGGACTATAATACCCAGATTCCCAGATACAATTGCCTTAATTATCTGATTAAAAAATATGGGGTTTATAATCACATCACATCTGGCAAGCATTATGTTATGGAAAATTGCCCTAATCAATAGATAACTTACTTGACATAATATTCTTTATAGATAGAAGGTATCAAAATACTATTTGCTAGATAGGAAAAATGTGAATATATATTAAACTTAAGTATTGTATATTTAAGATATACATAGAAACATACACATCAGACTATTCAATTTTGGATGAGCAAGTTATGCAAACAGAGGAAACACAGTAAGAAATAGTAAGCCAGAGAAATTAAATGCACAAGATAAGAAAAAACACTGCAAATAATTTTGTATTTATTTGGATTTTTTGTAGTTATCTTGGTTTATACCAGCAGCATTCACCATAATTCTCCATATCTTTCTATTATTACAAATCATCCTTGATTCCATCACATCCATACATTGCTTCATGGATTGCCTTTTATTCTTCAAACTTCTAATCTTTTTCTGAATATCTTGTCAATCTATTCAGTCATGACTTTCTTAGTTATCCCCTTCCTCTCAATTTGTTCACTTTCTTCATATGTTTGGCTATTCAATCTTCATTTTTTCAGTATGACCAAACCATCTCAACATACTTCTCTCATATCATCACTAAGTTTTGTATTTAATCCACATCCATTAACACCTATTCATTCTTGACCCTACATCTTCTTGTTTTTTTACATGCACTTCTTAAATACTAAATTCCCACTGTATTAAATTAATTGTATGTTTCTTCTGACATCATACCCAACTCTTATTTCCATATAACAAAGTGGACATAAGCATACTTTTACAGACAGCTATTTTGGCTTCCTTCAACAAACATTCATCCCTTACAAGAGATAAGATAGCACAGTTTTTATACCAGCATTTGCAAATCTTAAAATTTCCCCATCTTCTCATCTTCAGTAAACATTCGAACAAGGTACATAAAATCATCTACTTTGGTTTTTCATCATTTATATCTACCTTGGAATTGTCCTCTCCATTTTCCCTGACAACACAGCTGTCATGATCTTTGACACATTAATTTTCAGATTCATACTCCTCATTCCATCATATAATCTATCTAACATTAGCTGCAAATCATTCAGGTTCTCAGCCAACAAAATAGCATCATGTGCATACAAAAGTAAAAAGTACATTCACATTCCCAACCATCATACTCTAATGATTCCTTTTATGTTAAAGTGAGTTTAAAAAGAAATGGGGATATCACATAACCTTCCCTTACACCTTGTTCAATGTGGAGCCATTCATTAATGGTTTATAAACCATTCAGTTATCCTCCTGCATGCCTTCTGGGTGGCTGCCCCAGCCCTTTGGAACAACCTCCCACTGGTGAACAGAGAGATCCCTACCCTTTTAGCCTTCCAGAGGACTGTGAAGACTTGGCTCTTCCCCCAGGCATTGGGCTAGGATGGGGGTTGAGCTGTAAGGATGTTTGGTCTGGCACCTGTGGGGAAGGGTGTTTTTAACTATGTTTTATGGATTGTTGTGAGCTGCCTAGAGTCATTGTATGAGATAGGTGGCCATATAAGTCCTGTAAATAAATAGATAAATAAATAAATAAATCCTTTTTCATTTGCCATTAATGTAACTCTACACAACTGTCCTTACTTTTACCAAGCAGCCTTCACATCCTCTTTCCTTTTCCCAATTCCCATTTGGTTGTGAGATAAATCTATCTTATAATACTTGTTCACACAAGACTCATACTTCCTCTTCCTAAAGTGATTCTATTTTCTATTATGCTGCTTTCTTTTGCTTTCTTTTCCTTTCCCTTTCTTTCCCTATGTCCATTTTTCCCAAGATCCACTCTTGACACAACCCCAAAAAGGTCTGGCCCACATTCAGAATCTCTCATCATCCTTACGTCCTTCACTAATCTTTCATCATAAACAATCTTGCTTTTAGATTTATAGTATTGTTTTGCCATGCATATATATCAATAGACATGTTTAAACCATATACTCAAAACAGACCTTTTCTAAGCAGATACTTACCAAACAATCTTGTAACATTTGGCAGCCAATGTTCCTGACTAGCAGCAAGGCACCTGTTCTCATGAGGAGGGTGTCCTCCCTGTATTAATGCTGCAAGGAAAAAGTGTTGGGATACTTGCATCCATGTCACCTGAGACATTTGGTCCAGTCAAGATGGAGTGTGCACTTCTTACCTGTCCCTCACTGCACAGGTGGGAGTCAGGTGAGAATGAGAGGGCCTGCTGCTGTGGACCCAGCACTTCCCATGATGCAGGACCCAAGTGGGTGGTGCTTCACATCAGACTGCTGGAGATGGCTCATACGGCAGATGAGGTGAGCACAGCTAGGAACCACATGGCTTCATGGACCCACATGGCTTCATGGACCCAACATGTGATGGGCAACCCATTAGACACATGTTGTTAATATCAGCTGCACTGCTTCTACACTGCTTCTGATTGTCCAGGATGGTTTTGGTGTCTCAGTACTCTTATGGACAAGTGCCATAAGATCATTCTGAAAAACATCAAGTTTCATTTTTTTTTAACCAATATAATGGGAAACATTAATGTCAGAGTAGATATAATTACTGCTAATAGCCTTGTGCCAGCCCATTTTAATTATTATTCTGAGCTTCAATTCTCAGTGGAATTGATAGGTTTTGTAGGAAGCAGAAAGGTGCCAAGATTCAGTTGTAGAAGCTTTGTTTCCTAATACCAAAACTCAGCTGTGGAAATTTTGAGCTGAAATGTAACCACATTTGCAGAGTGCACTTGAGTAGATACCAGAGCCAAACTAGATGAGATACTAAATATGTAAGTTTGATCTTTATTATTACTAGTAATTGCAGAATTGGGGCTGTAGCATGAAAGGAGTGGATTAAGCCCATCCAATGCAGGCTTGTTAAAGTCCCACACAACCAAGTTGTTATTTATAGAATAAAGCTTCCATCAGTGCCAATGGAACACTGTGGGTTTGGACTAGTTCAGAGAGAACTAGGTACATGTACCCATTTAACCATAGAACCTATTGGATGACTTTATGCCAGTCATTCTCTTTCAGGCCAATGTGCTGTTGTAGGGATAAAATATGGGGGAAACCCCATGTACACTGTCTTGTGCTCTCAGAGAAAGACAGTATTTAAATGTCATAATGAATATTAAAAAAAAACAAAAAACTGTTACCCAGATAGTCATATCTAGCCATGATTGATTGATTGACTTAAATCATTTCTGCATAATTTTATGGGAAAAAAAATCAATTTGAAATTGTCATCTATTGGAATTTGAAATGTGTTGGGTTCAAGTAAAATATGCTTCTGTATATCTGGAAGTCTCCTCCATAATTTCATTTCATAAAAACAAGTGTACGGCCATTGCAAGGTTGACCCTAGAGGATGTCAGTCCCACTAGGTGGACCAGACCAGGAAATCAACTCCACAGGAAGACCAAAGCTACACTTTATTGATATTGGCTATAATAAAATCTTGCAAGTCTGATTGTGCTGTACCTCCCCCGCTTCTCATATCCCAGTGAATAAGGGAGTTGTCTGTCCAAGCCACTTCCAAATATGTCAGCCCTTCGAGGTCAACCAGACTAGGAAACCAAAGTTATGAACACTAATACTACTTTTATTATAGGATTAAAGCAACAGAATCTTGCAAGTCTGAAAGTGCTTCCCCCGTCCTTGCCTTTATCTACAACAGAACTATGGAGGGTCCAATCTGAGATGTTTTCTCAAATTACTTTTGTGCTTTGGATTCAGATTTCTTTCATTTGATTGTTGTCTTGGTTGCAGCTCTTCCTCCTGTTCCTCAAGGTTATTCTCACATTCCATTCCATTATATTATCTTGTTTCCCAGGGCTTAAAGAATGTTTCAGCCCCTTTTGCTTATTCTTGCATATTTCTGTCAAAATTATCTTCCTACTCTCTACAGACCCGATTCTTTTCTGTGCAAATATTTATGAGTATAAATAGTATGCCCTTTATTTTTTCCTTATTTATTTATTTATTTATTTATTTATTTATTTATCCAATTTTAGAGGCCACCTGACTTCTTAATGACTCTAGACAGCTTACAAATAAAAAAGTTAAACAACATATGAAGATACAAGTAAAAAGAACCCTGGCAGGCTGAGGAAAAAATACACCAAGCCATTTGGCAGACAGAACAAATATAACAAAAAGTGTGGGGGGGGGGGGGCAATCACCCAATCCCAAGACCTGGGAGATCAACCAGGTTTTTAAGTTTCCTAAATGCCACAAGGGTGGGAGCCACACGCATCTCTGAGGGACATCATTCCAGAAGGCAGACACTGCAGTAGAAAAGGTGTGCTTCCTGGGGCCACCAAGATGACATTGGTTAATTGACAGAACCGGGGTGCACCTATGCTGCCTGATCATACCAGGAGGCAAAAACAAATGGAGATAGGCAGTCTTTCAGATGGCCGGACTCTATGAAATGAGGGTTTTTAAAGGTAATAATCAGCACCTTGAATTGCACCCAGAATCTGGCTGGTAACAAGAGCAACTTGTGAAGCAGTGGAGTCACATGAACATAATGCAACACTCCCAAAGCTGCCTGGCTGCCATATTCTGAACCTGCTGTAGCTTCTAGATGGTCTTCAAAGTCAGCCCCATATAGAGCACAGTACAGTAATCGAATTGTGAAGTGACCAGGGCATGAGTGACTATCTGAAGAGCATCTCAGTCCAGGAAAGGGTGCAACTGGCACACTAGATATACCTGTGCAAAAGCTCTTTTGGCCACAGCTGCTTCCTGCTCTTTAAGCAGGAGTTGAGAGTCCAAGAGGACACCCAGATTGCACACTGATCTTGAATGGGGAAGGGCAACCCTATTGAGAATTAATGACTGAATATCCCCAGAACCAGGGGCACCAAATAAGCATAGCCATTCGATTTTGTCAGGACTAAGCTGAGTCTGTTTGTCCCCCTCCAGACCCACAGTCTCTACTGAGTCACCACAGTCAGTTTTCACAGATACATTTTACTGAGTGATCTGACTGAGGAGAAACCAACTGGCTTCTGTAAGTACTGAATATGGATTTTTGTCAGCTGACATAATCTTGCACAATCACTACTACTAATATGGTTTAATTAAACTGTATATCTCCATGCTAACTTTACAGACTCCATTTACTAAGCTTTTAAAATGTAAACAAGTACTTCCCCTAAAAATGAATGTGAATTTGGAAGCAAATTGTCTGGACGTAGTTCAGTTTATCTTACAGACTTACAAGAATCCAGGTCAAAGCATTTGCACAAATACAGTCTCTGCATAAACCTCCTCCAATATAGATGTGCCCACCCACTTCTCTTTATAATTGGGTTATTGGCCCACTATTGAACCACTCTTACTGTTAGGATGGGTTTGCTTGGTTGGTTGGTTTGTTTAAATTAATTTGGGATCTGGCTTCCTGTGTCCATGATTTTGCCTCCTATACTCTGGAATGATAGATAATTGGTCTTCACCTTCTTCAGTGTGATGTCCTTTCAAGTACTATCATATCTCCCTCCGATCTGTTCTTCTCATTCCCAACTGTTTTTTCTTTTCATTTTCAATTCCTTCAGTTTTCCTTCAAAGGAATGATCTTCTTTTCCCCAATCACCTTTCTTTCTTTTCTCTGAACTTGCTCTATTTTCTTTGAATCCACCTTAAGAAAACAATGTGTGAAAAAGACTGCTTAGCAGAAAGGGCAATGTTTCTCTAATAGTTTTATCCATTACTAGATTCAAGCTGACTGGTGAAATGGACATCCAGGGGGTCAATGATATGACACCCTCCTAATATAATAGATTTGGGCCTGATATACTTAATACACTTTAAGACTGAACAAAACCCAGATACGGTGGTACCTCGGTTCACGAACGCTTCTGTTCACGAACAATTCGGTTCATGAACAGCTCCGGTCGCAAAATTTTGCCTCCGTTCGCGAACTCCGCATCGGGTTACGAACAGGATCCGTGGCCATTTTCCCTCCCATGACACGTGGTTGCGGCTTCCTGTAGGGAGGGGGACTCTCCCTCCAAGCAGTAACGGCCTCCCCACCCGCCTTCCTGTCCTCCACGCCAGAAGTCGCGTCGAACAAGGTTAGCTTTCTCTCTCTTCGTACTGTACTTTGTGTCATATTTTTGCAGTTTAAAAAAAAAACAACATATGGTTCAGAATGGATTAACCGTAATTACATTGAACCTTATAGGGAAATTTGATTCGGGATGCGATCAAAAATCAGTTGGCGACCAAATTTGTAGGGGTCAGAACGGATTAACCGTATTTACATTGAACCTTATGGGAAAATTTGATTCGGTTCACGACCAATTCGGTTCGCAACCAGAGTCATGGAACGAATTAAGTTCGTGAACCGAGGTACCACTGTATACGAAGACAGATAATGTAAACTAAGATCAGTTGTGGCATATTTTAAGTCTGTAGGTATAATTCTGTTTCAATCAATGACATAAATGTTGGAATGATAGCTTTACTAACATCCAATTCTGTCTTCTTGAAAACCAGTTCTACAATCAGAACCTACTAGGTATATCTCTAAGGCAACTCGCATTGCATTGACACATTTCCTGCTCCCTTCACTGATTTAGTTCAGCTCTGCCCAACCTAACACCTTCCAGAGAAATTGGGTGGGGCGTAGAATTCTGAGTATAGCAGTCCCATTCACAATATATCTGGAGATCCCCAGACTGAGGAAAGATGCCTTACTTTGTTATGACAACATCTGGAATGGTATTTAGCCCCTATCTGCTGTAGATTTCTTCATTTGCAGCTTCCCAGATGAAAACATTTGTCTCTTTAACATTTACAGTTGCAAGAAAAAGTATGTGAACCTTTTGGAATTTCATGGTTTTCTGCATTAATTTGTCATAAAATGTGATCTGACCACCATCTAAGTCAAGAGTATTGACAAATATAATGTGCCTAAAATAATAACACAAAAACAATTCTGATCCTTCATGTCTTTATTGAGATCAACCATAAAAACCTCATAGTGCTAGTGGAAAAAGTATGTGAACCCTTGAGTTGATCTCAAAAAAACTAATTGGAGTCAGGTGTTAGCATACCTGGAGTCTTGTTAAGCCTTGGAGGTGTGGACTAGAGCTACGTTGACTGATAAAAACCACTCAAACTTTTTGAGTTTTCTCCGCACAAGAAGAATACACTTATGTGAGCCATGCCTCGCCAAAAAGAGCTTTCAGAGCATCTATGATCAAGAATTGTTGATTTACATAAAGCTGGAAAGGGTTACAAAGTGATTTCAAAGACCTTAGAAATTCACCAGTCTACCGTTAGGCAAACGATCTACAAATGGAGACACTTTGGGACTGTGGCTACTCTACCAAGAAGTGGGCTCCCAGTCAAAATGACCCCAAGAGCACAACAAAGACTCATCAATGAGGTAAAGAAACAACCCTGAGTGACAGCCAAAGATTTGAAGGCATCATTGGAACTGGCTAACATCTGTGTTCATGAGTCTACAGTATGTAAAACATTGAACAAGCAAGGTGTCCATGGCAGGACACCATGAAGGAAGCTGCTGCCTACTACAAAGAACATTGCTGCATCCCTGAAGTTTGCGAAAGAGCACATTGACACTCCACAGCGGTATTGGAAAAATGTTTTGTGGACTGATGAAACAAAGATTGAACTATTTGGAAAAAACATGCAGCACTACATCTGGCGTAAAAAGGGCACTGCATATCATCATGAAAACATCATCCCAACCATAAAGTATGGTGGAGGAAACATCATGATTTGGGCCTGCTTTGCTGCATCAAGGCCTGGCCAGCTTGCAGTCATTGAGGGGAAGACGAATTCCCAAGTGTATCAAAAAATTCTTCAGGATAATGTGAGAATGTCTGTACGTCAGCTGAAACTCTGTAGAAGTTGGGTGATGCAACAGGACAACAACTCAAAACACCGGAGCAAGTCCACAACAGAATGGCTTCAGAAAAACAAAATCTGCCTTTTGGAGTGGCCAAGTCAGAGCCGAGACCTCAACCCGATAGAGATGCTATGGAATGACTTAAAGAGAGCCATACACGTGAGACGTCCAAAGAATATGACAGAGTTAAAGCAGTTCTGCCGGGAAGAATGGGCTAAAATCCCTCCTGAACGATGTACAGGTCTGATCCACAGCTACAGGAAGCGCCTGGTTGAGGTTATTGCTGCCAAGCGGGGGTCAACCAGTTACTGATTCCAAGGGTTCACTTACTTTTTCCACTAGCATTTTGAATGTTGAATGAGTGCGTTCAATAAAGACATGAAGGATCAGAATTGTTTTTGTGTTATTATTTTAGGCACATTATATTTGTCAATACTCTTGACTTAGATGAAGGTCAGATCACATTTTATGACAAATTAATGCAGAATACCATGAAATTCCAAAAGGTTCACATACTTTTTCTTGCAACTGTAGTTCTATAATAACTGAACCATCGTAGAATAGAATCCAACCCAAGGAGTCCTCTTGTTTTCATCAAGTGGGTTAGAATTTACTTGTGCTTAATTCTCCAGTTAAAGTCATTAAGAGATAATGTTTTGATTTGTTCAGACAGTATTGGCAGTATTTTTTAAGAATTTTCTTTACTGAAATATTACTGTCACTGGGCTAGAAGCAAGTTCCCTCTTTTTGATAATTTAGAAGGGCTCAGAACATATATATTTTTCCCAGGCCTTTTAATACCCCCATTTTAGCATTTGTGTTTTGTGTATCTATTCTCATTATTCATCTTATTTTATATTTTATGGAGATCAGTGATGTTTTTATTGCATCTTGTAAATCACCCAAAGTTGTTAAAGCAATAGGCAACTTACAGATTTTCTAAATAAATAATGTTGATGGAATGCAAATCTATGGACCTAAAACTGCATAAAAATTAGACAGTTGGCTGCTGTATTAAATAGTCTGTTTTAGCATCCAAAGTTGATGGTGAAGCTTCTATCTTTTCTCCTCCACTCAGAATCACTCCAGATTCTATTCTAAATGTGCTATTTTGTTCTAAGCAGCAGCTGTGCTGCCTATCAACCCCCTGGAGAAGAATAGCTTCCTCCCCAAGTCCTAACAGCATTTCCACATGGGGAAGGGACTTTGAGTGGCTGCATTAGTCTTTCTATGTTCAGTTGCAGCACGGTAGCCATTTAGTTTCATCAGCCATTCCAAGGAAGATGTATACTGTATGTGTGAGACTAAGTCTGCATCACACAAGACTATTTTTGTAAGTGATGAGGTCCAAGCAATTCATTATCATTAAAGTTTAACATTCTGTGTTTTTTAAAGAAATTTGTTAAATGTCAACAAAGAATAAAATATAAGAAAACAGACAAAAGAGGGAATGAAAAAAGAAGATCAGAAAAGAGAGGGAAATTTAGAGTGCAGAAAAGAAAAAGTAAAAAGAAACAGAAGGATAACTGCCAACTTTCTTTGGTACAGATACAAATATATAATACATTCAGCTCTTACTCTAATGTATAAACTAATACAAAGTATTTCTATAGCCATAAAAAATATCAGTCAACAAATCCCAAAATTAAAATTTCATTTCAAGCAAAAAGTCCAAAAACGGTTTCCAAATAGAAACAAAGCCAGTCAAAATCTTTTCTTTAATCAGAGTAGTCAATTTGTCCATCTCCACCGACTCCATTAACTTCACTATCCATTCTTCAGTTGTAGGTATTTGTGAGTCCTTCCATTTCTGCACATATAAAAGTCTTGCTGCTGTTATCATATAGAGAAATAAAGTCCCATGTTTTCTTTCAATCTGTTTATCCATCATACCTAAAAGAAAAATCTCTGGTTTCAATTGTACATCCATTTTTAAAATTTTCTGAATCAAAATACATATCATATCCCAATATTTCTTAGCCTTCTTATAAGTCCACCAATGGTGATTAAAAAGTACTCTCACATTGATTATATTTCCAAGATATATTTGACATTCCTTTATATATCTTAGATAATTTATCCAGTGTTAAATACCAATGATACATCATCTTATAAAAATTTTCTTTCAAACTGTAGTTAACTTCAATCCTTTAGTCCACATATTCTCCTATTGATCAAGCATTATATTGTATCCAAAATTTTTTGCCCACTTAAGCATACAGTCTTTAACATATCTTCCATGTTCATTTTCAATAAAAGTTTATACATTTTGGCAATAACATGTTCATCATTAGTACACAAAGCCAACTCAAATTTATTTTTCTCATAAGTAAAATCTTGACTCTTCTTGTCCAGTTTGAATCTTTCTAACTGGGCATAGGGGGACGTGGTGGCGCAGCGGCTTAATGATGCTGAAGGTTGCCGGCCAGAAATGGTCGACACTTCAGCGGTTCGAGCCCAGCTCCGCGCAGCAGAGCGAGCTCCTGCTTCCTCCCCAGCTCCTGCCAACCCAGCAGCTTGAAAACTTATGTGAGTAGATAAATGGGTACTCTCACCCCAGTGGGAGGAAAAATGCTGGTGGTGCTTGCACGGGAGACGGGGACCAGTTGCTGGTAATGCGGAAGCCGTGCACGCCCAAAAAAGGTGCAAAGCAACAGAAACCCTGCCTCCTGCGCTTGCCAGCTGGGCTCCACTCTAGGAAGGAGGCAATGGCAAACCACTTCTGAAACTCCTTGCCTTGAAAACTGCAGGGACTCGTCCAGGCAGTTGCCGCAGAATTGGTCACGATTGAGCGCGGATTAAAAAAAAAAAAAACTGGGCATAAGTAAACCATTGGCAGGTATGACCTTCTAGTTCCAATTCTTCCCTCATCTTCAATTTAGGTTCTCCTTCAAAAAAAAGTCAATAAATCTGCATATATTGACCATGTTTGTTTAACTATCATTTCCGTTCTATAAAAAGTTTCTTGAGGTGACAACCATAAAGGAATTTTGGGAGACAATCTCACTTTATATCGATTCTCATTGTGTTTTAAGTGTCTCTTTCTTTGGCAGCTAGGCAATATCTCTACAGCAGGAATAGCCTCCAAGTTTCCTTTCTGTGATCTCTGAAACATTATTGACATAATTGTTGAAAACTGATAACAATGTCCCTCTGTGGTAAAGTGGGGAATAGATGAAAACTAACACAAGTCCTAAAGTAGACTTATTATTAAAACAAAAAGCAAATTGCCCCATGTGTCTTATACAGCCCTACTCACTTTGTGCCCCTCCCTGCCTGCCCAAAATGGTCAACTGGAGCTTTGGCCTCCAGAAAGTTGTTATGTCTACAGTATTCTGGAATAATATCTGCATCTGTATCTGGCCCAAATTATCATTGCTTTGTCACAAAACTCACACAAATGTTAAGTCCTTTCAGCATTTAACTAGAACTGTTCTACAAAATAGGAAATTTGGTGTTTTAAAAATGCCCAAAGCCTTTCAACTTATACAATGTTCTTCAGCAACTATAAATATACAACCTGGCAGAAACCAAATCAAATCAAATGGATTGATGTTAGTTCTAAATATCTAAATTCAGTGGCTTGATACAAGCACATCGAGCGGACAGTGTTAATTGTTTTAAAGCTGATTTGCCAAGAGACCAACTGGGCTAGGGATCAGATGTTTAGTCTTTTACAATCCATGCCTCAAAGATAATCTAGTGCTTTTTCTGAAACCTTCTCTTCAGTTCTTTTGTAGTAACCAGGAAAATGGGTCAGATCCAATGGCTAAATAGCTGAGCATTATTTCCACTAAAATCAAGCGGCACTAAATTGTCATAACTATTTGTTTCACTGATATCCACAGAGGCTACATTTAAACAACGTAGCCTGTTTCCACCCCAATGAAAACTGAACCATCATTTCTAGAGACACTGGTCCCAGTTTTCTGTACTGTCCAATAAAATGACTTTGTGTAAAAAGAATGGTGTTTAACCCTTCCTCCCTTGTAACTAAGCCTGGAAAAAAAGTAAGGACATTTGCTAAGAAACAGTCCCATGTGATGATGGCATCTTTCTCAGATTATTAAAGAGAACAGCATTTCACACATTGGTCTTACTTCTGTCTTGTTTCAACCATTCCCTCACAGGGGAGGGGGGGCTCACCTGCTGCAAGGAAGTGCTCTTCACACAGAGGTTCTCCTTAACACAGAGAGAAAGGTCAGGAACACAGAGCAAACTCTATTCTATAGACATACATGTTTAGGGCAGGGGTGTGGAACGAGATATGTAGCCCATGGATGCCACTTCAATCTTAGCGTCTGAATAAATTAAAAATAGGAATATTTCTTGGTAAAGAGGGCTAAGAAATATGTAGAGAAAAAGAACATATTTATCAACTTACCCAATTGCTTCCTACTCCCTTCATAATAAGATTCTTTATTTGACCAAGCCCATTTAGAGTATAGTGCACAATAAACAAAGAATAGGAATTAACAAATGCAAACTCTGCATTGCTTCATGTGAACAATAAGTTTTCCATACCATAATACTCTGATGTGGCTGCCTCAGACAACCAATCTTCATCACAATTTTCTGGCTCAGTAACTAAAATAACTTGGTATAAGTAAATTTGATTTATTCAAGGCAGAGACTATCTCTGATTCATCTGCCAAAGATGGCTTTATACCTTTTCAAATAATGTCAGAATGATACATTTCTCCTTCTTATGTTTTAAAAAGAGGCCTAGAAATAGAGAGAAGAAAATATTCTTTCTTTCCAGAATTAATTGATCTAAGGGATTTAATGTAAGAATGATTCTACTGGGGAAAAATCTTCTTACAATAGCTTCCAACTCAACCCATTTTACTGAACAACTGATCCCTGACCATAACAGTATCTTCATGTGCATTTCATCCTACTGTAATACTTCAGCTGAATTTCCCTAACAGAACATGCTATCTTCACTTTAACTCCTACCATATTCAACATCTCTTCCATGGTTGCAGTTATATTATTTTGTTGCTTGCTTGAATTTCACACCAGACAACATTGCTGGAATATAGCTGCCATCTGCTGGGCACATAACTTGCTATATTTTTCTATCTGCTTCTGAACAGTCAGCTGCAAAAGTTTCCAAATCTATATCCTTCACTGTCCACATCAACTGACTTATATATTATGCCAATCGATCTTCATGTATATCGTTCTTCTTGAACTTGGGGCCTTCCAGATAAATTTGCCATATGCTGGCTAACGACCCTAGGAATTAGAGTTCCAACACCAGACAGCACCAGGCTGAGGAAAATTGCTGTATATCATGAAATATATGTGCGTGGCTCTAGCATTTCACTAATGCTAACATATAAGGCCAGGACAGGGTGAAAGCTATCGTTTCTGGCTCATATTCCATCTTCCCCTTGGGTTTCCCAAGGCCAAGACCAAGGAGTGTATTAGTTTCCTGCTGAATGGTTAGGCTATCACCATTGGTTTTAGTTGTAGAATACCTCTTCCCTGCTCTGGGCTTTGAGGCAAAACAGGAAATGCCATTTCCCTTATAAATGTAAAGTATTGTGTTATGGTAGGAAAAAAAAACATACTTGGGTCTGGCAGGTGATCTGGTTCTTGCATAATTTGTCTCAACCTAAACTATAACCTATCAGTCTAAACACAGTCTCTTTGCTATGTAACTATTCTCATATCTCTCAGTGGCAGCTGACAGATAAATCTCTTCCTAGACCAGAAGATCCTCCTTTCAGTCTATATTTCTGCTTTCTACAATTTTTTGGTGAAACTGTCCTACCAAGATGTAAATTGACTCTTCCTGTCAAGAAGTAAATTGACTCTTTATTAATGATTCCCTATTACAGTGTTTATTTTCCCTATCTTCTAAATCCTCAATGAGACAGTCTAGTCACTGCACAACCTTTTCTTAACCCATAGACATACATGTTATGGGGGGCAAATGAGTGAGTCATGATGCAAATATTATGACTTATTTTCCCATCCTTGTCTCAGAAGTTGGAATCAAAGTATGTAAGGGCAGAGTCATTGTGCACATGTTGTCATTGTTCCATGAATATGGCTTGCTGAAGACTGTAGAATTGTTTGCAGTGCATAACACCAACCATGTAACAACATTCCACAGGGAAGTACAGATATTTATTAGCAAAAAGCAGGTGGCAGCTCCAGATGACTCTTTCTGGGAAAAGACATCTCCATATAATCACCAGAAGTTAAGTTTGACTCAAGGGACTTTTTACCTCATTAATTTTGAGGCAAATAAAGAGCCAGGAAACCCATGTTGGACCATGAAGAAGGGGAGGAGGGAGATCCTTCAGTTCTCCTCAACACCTCCAGCTGGGGTTGCAAAGGGGTTTATGACAATATCCAAAAAAGGCTTCACACAATCGTGGGTTTTCTGTTCCTTATTTCACACACACCATCATGCAAGATGATCTGGAAATGACGTTGAAGTAGCCAAGAAAAGGTGCAGAGGATCCCCCAGGGTGTACCATGCAGGCGACAGAAAAGCTGCAACAGGGTCAAGGCAGAAGAGTTGAGAGTGACCCCTAGTCAATGGAGCGATTTGGCTTATCCAGGACACCCGTGTGGGGTCCTCCTGGGTCTCGTTGGAGGGAGGCATGCAACGGACTGTGTTCACCCAACAAACTCAACGATCATGGGGTTCAGCTCGATTCATGCCTTGGGTAACCCAGCCAACTAGATTTCAGCACCGTGGGTGAACAGCGCCCGGCGGTCCTGCCCGGCCGTTTCCCGGGGCTACCCCTCGCGGCTCCCTTCTCCGCGGCTCCCGGGCTGGGCAGAGGCCGGAGCGTCGCAGCCAATCCGCTCTCCCTAGCAACGGTGCCGGTTGACCTTGGCAACGCTCCGCGCAAACTGCAAAGCGTGAAGCGTTATTGCAGCGGAAGGCGGCGGCGGCGGCGGCGGCGGCGGCAGACCCCGCGCTCGCCCTCTTTACCAAATGGCAGACCCCCCCGAAGAACCGCCGGTGCCCGAAAATGAGAGCCTCGAGCCCCCCAGCCAGGACCAGCCCGACCACCCCAGCGAGCCCGGCGCAGGCCATGGCTCCGAAGCGAGCCAGCCGCCGGGCCAGGTACCCCTTCAGCCCCAGCGAAGCGCAATCTACCAGCCCGAGCAGCCGCGGCTGAACGTCTACGAGCAGCAGGAAGGCAGAGGCACCCAGTACCAGCCCCAGCAGGCCAGAGGCGCCCTTTTTCAAGCGAGGGGCGGCGTTCCGGATTCGAGGGGCGGCGTGTCTTGGCAGCCGCCGCAGCAGATCGGGAGAGGGAACGTTCAACAGCCCTCCACTCCTCAGAGGTCTCTGCCGGAGGCGGAGAGCAGTGTTCACGGCTCGGCCGCCAGGAGCAGCCACGTCCTGCAGTCTGAAAGCGGAGGCCACGGCCCTTATCAGCCCCATGAACCTGGATACCTGTCTCAGCTGGGGATGATGAGCTTATACGAGGACCAGATTCCAGATCCGGGCCCCCGGGCTCTGGCGATAAAGAATGCCAAAGCCTACCTGTTGAAAACGAGCGTCAAAACGGGCGTGAGCTTGTGAGTAGCAGCAGAAGGAGGACCTCTTGGCCAGGAAGGCTGCCCCGCGGGCACCGATGGTTCGCAGGAAAAAAGGAAAAGAAATTGCAAGCAGTATTGGGTTCACTCACCCCGCTCCGTTTAACTTTTGTGGGTGTGGGAAGCCAGCCCTTGTGAGTTTTCAAGCCACAGGTTAAACTGTGGTTTAACATATGAGCCAACAGGTGCATTTTAGAGCTGGACTGGGAAGCCAATCACAAAAGAATAAGAAATCTAGGGATACCTTATCTCTGCTGCAGAAGCCCGACTGGACACTAGATGGCAGCAAAGAGACAGAGGAAACGTCACACCTTTGCATCCAGACCTGGATGTTTGCAATCCAGATCTGATAAACGTGCAAAATCTGCAACTCCAAAAATTACCAGAACTAATAGAAGAGGTTGATCTTGTTTATCTCCAAACCCTTTACTTAAAGATATTAACCCCCATCCCTTAAATATTATAAAGGAGTACTGAGCTTTTAAAAACATTTAAGTTGAAAAATAATCATTTCCAAACATGTCGCTGGGTAGGTTTGCTTCAGTAAAACCTGAGTTCTGTGACCTATCTCAAAAATTAATACTTTTAATAGGTCTACTTATACCTTGGTTGCAAAGATCCACATGACTGCTAAATGACAGCAAAGAGTTTTCAGTGTCTCTTTACTGACATCTGGATTTTTGAAACTCTAAATTTGTTATGGTACACACTTGTGGATTGCACTATAATAAATTTAGCCCACTTCATCAGATGCATAACATATTACCTTGAGAACTGGACTGCAGACCATAAAAGTTTGTACCATTATTTAATTACTATTAGATGTATATTATGCCTTTTGTACAGGAGCTCCAAGTGGTGTTCCCACTTACTGATTTTCCCTTGTGAGGTAGGTTGGGCTGGGACAGAGTTACTGGCCAAAGTAACTTTGACAAAGTCAAAGTGAGCTTCTGTGATGGAAGGTGGACTAGAACCTGGGCCTCCTTCCTCCTAGTCCAACACCTTAGCCATAATAAACCTATGTCTTCAAGGTGTCATAGGTCTTCTTGTTGTGACAAATAGATGATTTTAAAGCTAATGAACTAGCATGGGAGAGAAACTGCCAGCGATTGGTGCTAGTAGTTGGTCAATGGCAATTCTTTCTCATAATTACATAGGTATGACCATCTTGCTGACATGTTGACAAAGATTCTAGAAGAGCGACCTGAAAATCCAGCAGATATAATTGAGAACATCAGTAAGGACATAAAGTGCGCTCGATTCCAGAAGAAATTGGACACCCTCCGAGATGAATTTGAAAAACATCCAACATTTGAAACGGCTGAAATGTATAAGACTCTGTTCCAGAGAGGTGGTGGTGATGGCACAGATCAAGAACCAGAAGAAGAACTGGTGAGTCAATCCAATATGTAAGCATGAAATCATACAGACATTTCCCTTCCTTAGAATGTGAGGTGTAAGATAAATGCTTGAACAAAGTATTTTCTTTTTCTTCCCTCCTTTAATTTCCATCCCCCCCCCCCCCTTTCAACTGACTCTTTCAATATACCTAAATCTTAGAAATTCACAGGTCATACCAGTGGGAAGAGTTATTTATATGTATTTTTAGAAGTTAATAACTTCAGCATATCTAAATTTCAGCATGCTCCTTTGATTCCCAAGCTGCTAAGCCCATTAATGGGAATGCCATCAACTGTTGCTTTGTGGAATATTTCTGCTCATATTCCAGCCTACTCAGTTATCCTTTGGCTATTGGAAGAGAAGAGAATAATCACCGATTTGAAACCACTTTGGCTATATAAGAATCTGTACTTAGAGAGGTGCTTGTTTTGACTACATACTATGCCATGTGAAATACGTATATATGGAAGAAACCAACCTATACACCTAAGTTAAATTAGTACCAGATATGCTAAGGTACAGATTTAAATTAGTCTTCGAGGAAGTAAATGTTTGCTGTACAGCAGAGATAGGCAATTTTATGCCTTTGAAATATTTTGGACTTTCTCCAACTAGCATGGCTATGGCCATGTAGCCCCAAACATTTGGAGGACATAAGATTGTCTGCCTCTGCTACATAAACTTGCCAGAAGGGCATGACATCTGAGGTGGAAATCTGATTCAGGATTGGGACAGGCCTGTATGTCTTATCATTCTAAATCAGCCTGATGCACAGCACATCTGGAGGGCACCATACTCCAGAGAAGGCAGTTCAAAATATAATATAAATCAGCAATTGACCTTAGCAAGGGATGTGTACTCATTCTGCAGAAAGAACTGTTAGTGCTATCTTCAGCTTCATTCAGAATTATTGGCGCATATTAAATACTTAATAAACCATCAGCCCTAATTGGCATATTTTCTTTGATTGGGAACAAGTCCTTCATCCTCAGTTGTTCTGAAACTCTATACAGGCTCATCTGTCCACATTTGGATCTGAATCTCTTCTTTTTCTTCCCCATTTAGCTGCAGTTATTGCCAAGAAGTAGTAATTCCTCCCCAAATCCAAGCTATTAATTAAAAAAATAATAACTTTGCAGGGTATGAGTCAATCACAAATAAAACTTAAAAACAAAGGTCTTTCAGAGCTAAGAATGGCTACAGTAGTTTCAACACTATGCCCTTTTTTCCTTTTCCTTAATAATTGAAAAGTGCAATAAAAGCTGCAAAAATTATTTAAAACTATAAACCCCTTACAGTCTATGAACATAGAATAATAATGCCAACCAGAGAGAAATGTGGGTCCCTACCTGTTATCCAAAAAATCTGATGGAACAGATACATCTTAAACTGATCCAGAAACTTAAAAATCTCCAAACAATAACTGAAGAGAAAGGGAATTCTACACCAAAATACTTGTTATTAAGAATAAATCTTTCCACTTACCGTATAATGAATTTTTGGCAGATATGGAACCCTAAAGCAGATTCCTGCTAGATTTTAGTTGACAGGCAGATATGTAATGAGTCAGGCACTCTGATATATGTTCTCTGAGGTCCTTGTTCTCAGCCTTTTTTCCCCACTGTTTTTGAAATCAGGCTAATTTATTTACACATAGAATCCAAAGTTATTTAAAAAAAAAAACCAGTAACTATAATAAGTGAAAAGCAACCAAAAGACCTTCATGGCAATGGAATTAATCAGTGTTGTACAAAGGGGATAGATAAATAGACAGAGAGACAGACAAACCTTCTATCAGTAGCAGATACTGTATTCATTCACAGATATATATTTAAATTACTAGGGATGGAGATAAATGTTTGTGGGATTTTCCACATAATTTTCATAAACAATTTGATAGGGTTTGCAAAACCAGCTGTGATTTAGCTGGTCAACTTGATCAAATGGAGTATTATTTGCTGCCCCAATTAACACAGTAAAATGTTCAGGGTGGAGCCCTGCACTGTAGCCTTGCACATACTAATTTTTCAAACCTATTCACTGCAGTAAACATTACATGAGAGGAAAGCTGAAAGGCTATATATTACTTGTGAGTGAATTCTATTCAATTCAGGGCACTGGGTTAGGTCATAAATGTGTTTAGGATTGCTCCAATAAGAATAAATGCTTATATATAATGACAGACTATTTCATTATTATACTTATCTAATTGAAGGTTTTCCCCTTTAGCCAGACACTCCTCTACCCAATGTAATGGAGACAGCCTACTATTTTGAACAGGCTGGAATTGGTCTGAGCTTGGAAGAATACTATCACATATTCCTTGCCCTCAAACAACTGATTGCCACTCATCCAATCCAGACCTGTCGCTTCTGGGGCAAAATCCTAGGTATTGAAGCAAACTATATTGTAGCTGAAGTTGATTTCCGTGAAGGAGAAGAAGAGGAAGAAGCAGAGGAAGAAGAAATGCTTGAGGAAGGATTAAAAGAGGTAGCTGAGGTCAGGGATGAAGATGAAGAAGAAGATGAAGAAAAAGATGAGACACCAAAACCCAACTACAAGCCACCACCAGTAATACCAAAAGAAGATTATCGGACTGGTGCTAATAAATACACTTACTTTGTTTGCAATGAACCAGGCAAACCTTGGGTGAAATTACCCCATGTGACCCCTGCTCAGATAGTGAATGCCAGGAAAATTAAAAAGTTCTTTGTGGGAAAGTTAGATGCCAACATTGTGAGCTACCCACCTTTCCCAGGCAATGAGTCTAATTATTTGAGGGCACAGATTGCCCGCATTTCAGCAGCAACACAGGTCAGTCCACTCGGGTTTTATCAGTTTGGAGAAGAAGAAGGGGATGAAGAAGAAGAAGGCGGAGCAGGAAGAGACACTTACGAAGAAAATCCTGACTTTGAACCCATTCCTGTGCCAGAGTTGTTGGATACCTTTACTAACTGGGTGCATCACGTACAGAATATTTTAAAACAGGTATGCTTAGCAAAATCTGCACCTGTTGCTAAGTAGTATCAAAAAATATTTCAGAACCCCAGTGGAGCTGTAGTATCTATCAGTTAAAACTCTAGCAATTTTTGTTTTCTTATACATTCCAGAGAAAACTTCTATGAATTTTTCTCCATAATTCAAATCAATGGACAAGGATGGAAACCTTTATTGGTTTTGACCTCCTTGGTAATATAAGTGCTTTACATGCTCATTAAAAACATAAAAAAAACAAGCACAGAATAGCCTTTCTTCTGCTTGTGTTCCCCAAGCATGGATACTGAAAAGTATCAGAAATAGTATAATGCTGGAAATTATATATTTATCAAAAAGTCACTGATAGCCTAATCTGCCAGTATTTATGTATAGAGATCCTTCTACTGATGTTATCTGCCTCTCACCTGTTATCTGCATTATACTATTAATGATATGAAACAGGTGTAAGATTCTGATAGGGGAATAACGGCAGGACAATCAACTTTATCTTATTTAGCCCTGCTATGTAAGTTTACTTAGGCTCTGGGATTAGATATATAAATATTGATGGTTTCTGGAAATTGACTATTTCTGCTCTATCTTAAAGCAATGAAATGGGAAATATTATCAGAATTCTGACAATGGAATAATAATTATGTGTCCATAATGATGGTTTTACATAATTATGCTTAATGTAGTTCACAAAGTATACAAATTAGCTTTCTGCAGTATTCCGAGCTACAGCAGGAGAGGATGTTTTAGATCTGCAGTATTATTGTTGTTGTTATATATATAAAAAGGGGATATAAAAATATAACTCAAGATGGTGAACATACCTTAAACTCCTATCTCTTCTTTTTCCCCACAACCACAACCCTGTGAGGTGGGTTAAGCTGAAAAAGAGTGACTAGCCCAAAGTCACTAGCCAAAGCTTGAGATGGGCAGCCATACAAATTAAATACATAAATAAATAAAGTCACCCACCCAGCTTTCATGCCAAAGAGATGAAATTTAGAGTGCACTAGGCACTCTACAACAAAATGTATGCACTTGTAAATAGGAAGTGTGATTGAAGATATTTCATAAATCTCATATGCTTACCAAAACATTCCCAATTATATTTCTCATACATAAGAGAAAATGCAAATATATGACTTAAAAATGTTAAATATACTCCTGCAGGCTTGGCATGATTTTATAATACCAGGCGGCTCACTGGTCCTGCCAAAGCCTGACTGAGGAAAGCTAAGATAGGGCAGAGGCCAGTGGAGAGAAATTTGGAGTATGTGGTGGCCTTGTGGGCAAATGAAAACCACGAGCAGGCTTTTTTATCTTTCATGGTAGCAAAGGAATATTGTCCAGCTGGATAACTAAAAAGCCACCAACCTTGCTGTACTGTGACTTTTGTTCCTTTGGGTGTAGGGGCGCTGTACCTGGGTTAATCCCTATCAAAAATCAGAGGAAGAGGAGGAGGAGGAGGATGAAGAAGAGAAACCAGATGAGCAAGAGGAGTTACAGGAAACAGGACCTCCACTTCTCACACCACTCTCTGAAGATGCAGGTACTACAGCAGAAACATAGGTTTTGTGAACATGGATGTTTTGGCAATGGTCAATAATTGAGTGATTTTGCTAAAAGAAATCAATTCATCATATTTATTTATTTATTTAATTTCTATAGCCGCCTATCTCAACCAAGTGACTTTGGGCAGCGAACAATTCTAGAACAATAAAAACAATTGAAAGCAATACAAAAATAAATATCTACGGCAGCTGAGAAAATTATCATACTTATCAGTATAGCCAGGAGATGGGGCCCTTAACACATTCTGGGCCCCAGGCTGGGCACATAGCCAGGTCTTTAAAGCCTTAAGAAAGGCCAGCAGAGCCAGGGCCATCCTAATCTCTGAAGGGAGAATGTTCCAAAGGACATGGGCTACAGTTGAGATGGCATGTCTCCTGCTCCCTGCCAGCCAACATTACTTGGCTGACGGGACCCGCAGCATGCCCAACCTGCCGGACCGAACTGGACAGGGAGAAACTATTGGGAAGAGATAGTCCCCCAGGTAACCCGTTCCCAAGCCATGCAGGGCTTTAAAGGTGACAACCAGCACCTTGAATTGCACTCAGAAGCACACCAGCAACCAATGCAGCTTATGCAGTAGTGGTGTTATACATGTCGCATATCTGACACCATTTACTATCCGTGCAGCCACATTCTCTACCAGTTGAAGCTTCTGAATGCTCTTCGAGGGCAGCCCCATGTAGAGCGCATTGCAATAGTCCAAGCGAGAGGTTACAAGGGTATAGGTGACTGTAAGCAGGGCCTCCTAGTCCAGGAAGGGGTGCAACTGGTGGACCACATGGAGGTGTACAAAGGCCCTCCTAGCCATGGCTGCCACCTGCTCTTTGAGCAGGAGCCATGAGTCCAGGAGGACTCCCAGATTGCGTACCAGGCCTATCTGGGGCAGTGGTACCCCATCCAGAACCAAAGATGGAAAAGCCTTGTCTCCAGAAGGTCCAAATACCTAAAGCTATGCCATCTTGCTTGGGTTGAGCTGAAGCCCATTGTGCACCATCCAGGCCACTACAGCCTCCAGACACTGGGACAGGAGATCCATGGCATCACTCAGAGGGCCTGGGGTGGAGATATAAAGCTGGGTATCTTCAGCATATTGATGATAACTCACTCCAAACTGACGGATCACCTCATCCAGCGGCCTCATGTAGATGTTAAACAGGACAGAAGAGAGAACCGAGCCCTGAGGCACACAATTGGTACATAATTAAACTTTTTAATAAAAGGACATATTTTTCTACACACATGACTATAGCGTCTGATCTTTTTCTTTAAGTTTATCCTGATACCATAATTTGCTAACAAAATATTTGTTATCCCAAAATCAACTTGTTTCTTAACAGACATTCAAAACATCCCTCCATGGTCTACTGAAGCTACAACACATTTAGTTCCTCAATATGCCCTTGCTTTCCTTCAAGCTAACTTGTGGCCTGGAGCATACTCCTTTGCTATTGGAAGGTAGGCAACAAGGATCAATTTGATTTTCTGATTGTTTCCAATTATAAAACCTTTGTTTTGGAATTTTCCATCTTAATATTTTAATATTTGACTTCCTTATTTATAGAGAACCTATAAGACACTTCATTTATACACTTCCCATTAAAGTCAAGCCAGTAGAATTTAATGAGTAAACATTCATAAAATCATCTTTTCCACAACAAAATTTTGGATCAAGCTAAGTGGTGTGGTATACATAAATATAATACAATACATCCTTTGTCTCTTTCTGTTTCTAGCTATACATTGTAGCACTGATCTGTTGGAAAGAAATTAAGGAGCTTGGGATTCACTCTGTGTCTGTCCATCAGCAAGATAGCTCTCTGAAAACAGAACAGAATGGGGTGGAATTTGCTGGGGGAATGAGAAGCCAGCCTGCAAAATAGGTTGCATCTAGCCAGTGTGTACGGAGAAAAAAGTCCAGAAAAAAATTCGCAGTAAATCCCTATGGGAAAGGGAGGGTAAAGTACTAGATTCCTTGACGGAGATATGCAGAAGCTGTTGCCTGGACAAAAGGGGATGAAGCATTTTTTAAAGTCCAGATGGCCAGATGACATTTGGAAGCAGCTCAGACAGACATCTCCCTAATTCACTGAATTATACAGAAGAGGAGGTACAACACAGACTTGCAAGAGCCTGTTATTACAGCCAATCTAATTTTATTTATTTATTTATTTATTTATTTTATGAAATTTTTCAACCGCCCATCTCCCCCCAATTGTCAGGATTAGCCCATGAAACTCCAGGAGACAGTACAGATTCTATCCAGCAAGGTTTATTGGCTTCATTCCCATTACAGAAATCTTCTCAGAGTGAAAGCAATTCCCAGAGTCACCCCACAAACATCCTGCATTCCTCAAGGAGGTGCCAGTCTCATTCTCTTATCTCTTCCTCTTTGTTCTGGGGATAAGAGTACGTGCTTAACCCCTTTCGCTCTAGTTCTCACACCAATGGGGGAACTCTGGGCGATTCACAACAAACATTAAAAACATAAAATATATAAATACATAAAACCTTAATTAAAAACATTACTAAAAAGAAGAAGGAGAGACCAAGAGGATGAAAAATCTTAGGCTGGAGGCAGAAGGCCTCTATGGGGCTAGCCATCCCCATGCTTGAGGTATTCCCATCCCACACCAAGCCAGGTGGCAGAACCAGGTCTTCAAAGCCTTACGGAAGGCCAGGAGTGTGGGGGCTAATCGCATCTCCGGGGGCAGAATGTTCCAAAGAGCGGGGGCTACCGCAGAGAAGGCCCGCCTTCTGGACCCGACCAGTCGAAGTTTTTTCACTGAGGGGGTCCGAAGCATGCTCTCTCTGTGTGATTGGGTGGGACGGGTTGAAGTCATAGGGGAGAGGCGGTCCCTTAGATAACCTGGTCCCATGCCATGTAGGGCTTTAAAGGTGATAACCAACACCTTGAATTGGACCCGGAAGCAAACTGGCACCCAATGCAGCTCGCGGAACAGAGGCGTTATATAGGCCCTCCTTGGGGCTCCAACAATAGCCCACGCAGCTGCATTCTGGACCAGCTGTAGCTTCCAGATACTCTTCAAGGGTAGCCCCATGTAGAGCGCATTGCAGTAGTCTATCTGGGAGATAACAAGGGTGTGAGTGACTGTTCAAAGGGCAATTAAAAGTAGTTTTAGCCTTCCTGTGGAGTTGTAGTTCCTGGTCTGATATACCTAGTGGGGCTAACAGGCAGCAAGCTAACTCTTCCATTTTAAGCCCCCTCCCACCTCTCTCCTGATCACATGACCTAGGGGGCAAGATTGCCCTATGCTTCCCAGTACACTGGAGAAACACACTTAGATGTAACATGGAGACACATACTGTGGCCATGGTTGGTAAGAGATTAGAAAAAATTATAGAAGCCATGCTTTCCTTACTGACTACTCTTTCCAAGCCAACGTAATGCAGGGAACAAATTATATAAAGGGGATTGGTATATTGCAATGGATTCGCCAGCACAAGAACCCTCTGAAATCTCAACAGAATGGGACCAAATTTGGTGTGGAGAAGCTGGCTAAAGAAGGGTCAGATTTAAAAAATGTGCCAGATTAAACTGGGACGGTGTGAAGAAAAAAAATCCAGAAAAAAGTCTCCAATGAATCTCTATGGAAGAGGGACATCTTTGTTTTAAGACTTCCTCCTTCCCAGGCATGTGACTTAGCCTGGACTGATTATTAAGAGGTTGGAAAGAATTCCCAAAGCCATATTCTGCATGCTTTCCTCAACTTGCTCACACCTGATTTCTAGACCTGCACAATCTGCTCAGCATTGACCAGGAAGGTATAGCCACACCAAAGAGGACGTTTGTAATGTGTTCTGAGTTAAGGGTTGTTGTAGTGTTAAATTAAGCATTGTCTATAACCATGTTTTAATCCCACCGCTAACTAGAAAAGCAGTACTAAAGGGCCCTATTATACAAAATGTGTGTTTTGCATTAGTTTAGGAATTTTCAACATAGAGCTTTTTAATTACAGTGATGCACTATCGAACTAACTTTATAAACTGATACCTTAAAATTGATATTTAACAAAAGATGTCAATTTCATTTGCCCAAGTTTCTGGTTTTATGAAACAAAGCCAAAATAATTAGTTCAACCATGAAAAAGAAATTGCTAAAGGCCAAACTAGATGTAACACCAATATACATGTTTTGTTGATAGCTAATAAGCTGCCAGTTATGTAGGCAGAAGAATACCACTCTATGTATTTTTAAAGCTATAGTCTTGCATCTGTTTTCTGGGAGTAAAGCCCATTGAACTGAAGAAAAATTGAATAGATGTGCTGTGCTGCAAACCTGCAACACATACAGAATGGGCAAAAGAAGGAGAAAACCTGGTGGGACATATACAGTGTCTAGTCTACAGATCAGTTTTCCCCATTTTGGTGCAATCCAGATGTAGTGATCATGTTGGCTGGGAATTTTGAGGCTTGGGAGTCCCACTTTGATTGGAAAAGAGTGGTATAGATTAGGGGGCTGGAGGAGAGGGGTGTTACCAATTAGATGTGTATTTTCATTAATGTTAGGATCTTCTGCTTTTTCTTTTAGGAGATTTGATAACATCTACGTTGGCTGGGGTCACAAATACAGTTCAGATAATTTCAACCCTACATTGCCACCCCCAGTGCAGAGTGAATATGTTACTGGACCTGAAATCACTGAAGCATTTGATCCAACTGTGGAAGAAGAGCTTGCACTCAAGGCTGCACAAGAGGAGGCCCTGGAAGCAGAAGAAATGGAAGAGATGGAGGAGGAGGAAGATGAGGATGAGGATGATTAAGTTTGAGTTATGTTAATTGTAGTAGTTTTTCTAGGGATTGATAAACTTTTATACAAATGTATTCTGATAAACACTGTATTGTATAATATATAGCTTATTTGTCAATTTCAAATAGTGCTTTGTGATGTTTTGTTCTGAACTGATATTTGATTGTGGGAAAACGTCTTTGCTATGTGCAATATAATTCTATTATCTATTTTTGTCAGAAGTAAATGCCATTTTCATTGGGATATTTTCCCAGGCTTTACTGCCCTTCACAATATCAATAAATAAGGCAGTAATTTTAAGTACCCTTTAAGTACAGCCTTTGCTAACAACAGGACTTGCTTCTGAGTAAATAACAATTTATCAAATCCCTCCCTCATCCACAGGGTATAGTGGTTTTACCTTTATGATGTAAACTTTGACTGCATAAACATGACATAGAAAGCTGGAAGGCTTGGTTAAAGAGGACAGGCCACAATGGTAACTCATATTTAACCAAGCTTTGCCCCTCTGTCTTCAAAAACCAGAACTTGTAATCTACCACAAATCCTGGATCCAGATCCCAGTTTTCAACATACCTTTGGGGCAAAATAGGAGCAAATGTTAAGATATGAACTTATGAATGTGGGCACAAAAGTATTTGATTATATTTTATTGCATTAAAATTTAATGTACTGTGTGCAGATACCAGGAAGCCAATTTGGTGTAGTGGTTAAGGCAGCAGGCTAGAAACTGGGAGACTGAGTTCTAGTTCCGCCTTAGAAAGACCAGCTGGGTGACTTTTGGCTGGTCATTCTCTCTCAGCCATAGGAAGGAGGCAATGGCAAACCACTTCTGAACAACGTTGTCAAGAAAACTGCAGGGATTTACTCATCAGAAGTCAACGCTGACTCAACGTGTACACACAAGCAAGTTGGTAATGGGAGCATACAAATTGAATAAATAATCCAGGCTTCTCAGGTAGGTATGGTGAACTGAAGACAGCTCTCCGAAAGCAGAGCCAATGACCACAGCAAAGACCAAAGAACTGGTGAGTAGACCAGCTCCCTGGAACCTCTCCAGATAAGGAGTGGATGGGAGATTGCCAACATGTGCTCTGGAAGCCTGCTTCTTGCGAGGAGACTGCAGGACAGGGGTTTCTTGCAGGTCTGAGTGCCGTAAGACGAAGGGATTAGCCATCTTGCTCGCAACCATGGTGGAAACTTTTAAAGGACACTTTAAGTTCACAAACCTCAGTTTCTAATCACTTTCAGAAATTGCTCATTAACTACTTCTAAGCTATTAAAGACTTTTGGAATGACAAGTTTGAAAATGCCAGGTGAGTCTGCCTTTAATCCTGAATGAATAAGTTTAAGAATTTAAAAAATCTGAAATAGCAAAAAACTAAATAAGATTTTGATCTTAGAAAGTTATAAACGTCCACATAAAATTAGAAAAATTTTTGTTATAAATTTTATTTGTATATTTATTTGTTTTAATATGTTGTGAGCCGCCCAGAGTCCCCCATTGGGGGGAGATGGGCAGGGACAAGTTTAATAAATAAATAAATATTTACAATAAGATTTTGGAATTAATTATAAAGTACAAACAGCTTCTTGTGGAATAGATCCTGTTTTGGTTTATATAAGACAAAACATAATTTTATGATTTTAAAAACTGGACACTAGAGGGGACTAAAGATTTTAGGTAAAGAAATGATATATAGGCCTGCAAGATGGTTATGACAATAAAAACACTAAAGGAGACTTTTGAAGAATGGAATCAGAGAATAGTAGCCACAATATTAACTATGTCAGTAATGATGTCTGCTTCCATGGATAGATGTCCAAAATATGTTATTGAAGAAATGACAGATGTAGAACAAGTTTTACTTGACAAAATAGAGATGGTATTGAAAATGGATTTACAACTGACACACCAAAAGAATGATTTGGAAAAAGATGTTTCACTGGATCTACTAAAGAAACTGGCTGAGGTTTTAAAATTTAAAAAGGAAATACAAATGACAAACCAAGAGTGACCTGGATAATTTTTTCCCTACTGGATTTACAAAAGAGACTTGTTAAAGCCTTGAAGAGCTCTGTGCGATGGGATAAAGAAGAAATGAAATCAAACACTACAACAATATTTTAATGAACTGAAGATTAAGACTGTTAGAAGTAAAAGGAAGGAAATACAAAGTTGGTTTATTTGATCAAGGTTAAAATAAGATACTGTATGTTGTTTTGGCTACCCTTTTTGGACTTTCTGCTGACACCAGGACTAAAAATGCATGTTTTATGGATTTGTTTATAGATAAGAGATGGGATATGAGTTGAAGAGATAAATATAACTTTAGAGAGGGTGAAAAGTTAAAAATTTGTTTATACTTGTGATGAAGGTTAGAAGTCACTTCTTTATATATTTTTCTCTTTATTATATTCTTTTCTCTTTCTTTTTCCTGCACTTTTTACAATCTTTTTAATCTCTCCATTTATTTTAAGTTTAGTTTGTATTAGATTTTACTATTATAAAAATCCTTAATCAAAATTATATATATGTAAAATAATCCACAATAAGCTGCATCAAAACTAATTAACAGGATTTTAGTTAGGCATCACAGCTAATTACCTCACTTTCAGTGTTACTTTTCATGAGTAAATTAACAAACAAATAACTCTGAAACAGCATGTTTTGAAAAAAAAAAGCAGTTCAGGACAGCAATAAATCTCAATTTAAAGTTTTAATTAAATTAGCTTCCAGCGGTATGATACATCACCAAGACAAAAACAAAAAGAACAATATTTCTTAACAGCTTAACTACTTTTTAAATCTCAAAAAGGAAACAGTTTCTTAAATATGGAACTGGTGGCAATCCTAGATAACCCACACACATTGCTTAAAACCACACGCAATATAAAAAGCTCATAAGCCAGTTTTTCATATATGACAAATCTGTACAGTCCATGTTTTCATTCCAACGACAACACGTTTTATGCGAATCCCTCCCTTATTTTCCCAGCTGGTCGTCTTTCCGCCTTTGCTTCTCCCAGAAGGAGCACATAATCACAGCGAAGTTAAATTTTTGATTTCCTCACAAGATCAGCTCGGACTACACGTCTGATCACAACAGCGTTTCGGTCTGGCCTGCAGCTCGTTTGGCCTTCTGGTTCTCGGCATCACGCAATCCCAGAAATTCGGTTTAGCACAGGGTTCCTCGACCTTGGCGACTTGAAGATGGGTGGACTTCAACTCCCAGAATTCCCCAGCCAGCATGGCTGGCTGGGGAATTCTGGGAGTTGAAGTCCACACCTCTTCAAGTCGCCACGGTTGAGGAACCCTGGTTTAGCAAACCACGACAGTTATACTGACCCTGGCTAAACGCATGTCCAGTACAAGAGGAAGCGGAGACGCTACCCGAACCACCCCAAGACCTGGGGCATCATTAAGGTTCAGAAATAAAATTTTCGACGAGCCGGAGCCCCACGGACTTCACAGCACTTCCGCGCTATTTTCTGAGCTTCAGCTTTCCGCAGCCTCAAATCCCGCGCGCGGAAAACAACGAAAGGTCTCTCGCGTTGCAGCGCTTGACACAAGAAGGACCCAATCAGTATCCACCTTCCCGTTTCTCCTGCCTGCCAAGACCCGCCTTTTTTAACTCTATCAACACCATAGCTCTTTTTTTTTTTTAAGAAAAATAGCAAGGAATATAAACATCGTTGCTTCATTTTTCACGATTGCGCCCACAGGAAGAAAAGCGATCGGAGTCCATGCAATATTGCCTTCTGATATTATGATTAATTATACCCTTTTTCCTCCTTACCACCCCTCAAGGGGCCGGATCCATTCGCCCTTTCCTACAACCCACTCGGAAATAATGGTTCAGTCCACCTTGGGCGGAAATGGGTGTTGCATCGCCAACCGGCCAATCAGAAGAGTCCTGGGAGAAAATTCAAATACTGAAACTCAATTTAAAAAGAAAGGTGGTAGGAAGGGAAGCGGGGCGAGATGGTGGAAGAGGGTGGTGTTACCGTTTGTGTGAGAGTGCGGCCGCTTATTGCAAGGTGATTTTATTTTATTTTTTGGATGTGAGACAGGGGTTCTCGTTTGTTGCCTTTCTTTTATTTGCTGGTTTGGGGTCTTTGATCGTGAGTTTTGTAGTCCGCCTTTCCTCCACGAGTTCAAGGTAGCATAGGTAGGATTCTCTTTTCCAATTTTCCCTTGCAATAAGGACCTTATAAGGTAGGTTAGACTGGAGGAGGGACAGAGAAAGAAGAAACTGGCCTCATCCAGTATATAGGAAGGGAGTAGACCCCTCACCCCACCTTTCTCTGGGTCAGTATAGTGAAATGTTTAATATTGAACTATGATCTGGATGACGAGTTCAGGTTTAACCTCACTATTCTATTTAGTTTTCTTGAAAATGTGTCTCTCTGAAATGCAATCGTTGTGGAGAAAATCTCCACAAAATATGATTGCTAAGAGTTGACACTGACTTGATGGCATGTAATCAATCGATCTGAAATGCACCAGAAAAGACTCCTAATCACCATAGAGGACAAGCAGCAGTTCTAAATAGCAGTGAATCAAATGGCTCTTATTCCCATTTTATACTTGGGTAAAACTACGAATGAATTCTGTACACTCTTTCTCATGTTAGTTTGCACACTAAGTTACAGAGCGTAGCATGCATTTCCCAGAAGTTTTAATATCAGAAACTATGAACATTGTACCTAGGTAAGACCAAGCAACTTAAAGCTCATTAAGGGGCATGGCAATTTTTAGGGAAGAGGTTTCTCTCTATTCCTGAAATAGTCTATTAACCTGAAAACCCTGATTTGTTCTTTAAGAGAAAATGAAGACCTTGATGAAAAGGGACAGGTTTCATGGAAAAGCGAAGACTGTACTGTATCACAAATAGATGGGACCAAGTCATTTGTCTTTGGTAAGCTCTTGATAAGTCCTGAAATGTGTATTTGTGTGGCATTCAACATTAGTATCTGTAAATTAGTAGAAGAACTCACAAATGGTATTTGATTAATTAAAAATGCTATACTACATTTATTAACTAATACTCCTGACCTTAGTATATACATGCATACTGATTTTTTTAAGAGAAGCATTGAATATAATTCATTGTTTCAGTAATCTGCATTTTCTTTGGTGGCTAAAGGTGGCATATAGAGAGGGAGGATATCTCTCTTCTTCCTAATCCCAGAACAGTAATGCTTGTAAATGTATGGATGCGTAATAACACTTGGACTAGTTGCACTGCTGGCACTGCTTTATCTTCTACTGCTGGTCATGCTACATTCAATTCTGCCTTTAATTTTTACCTCCAAGAAGTAGCTGTTTTTTGGATCGATTCGGTTAGGACAAAGATGGGCAAATTGCAGCCTGTAAGATTCAGGTGCCCCTTCTCCGTATTTCCATGAGTCATTCTAGTGAAACTTGGCAACAAATGGGCTAATTTTTGTGACATAACTTTTCATTTAAAAAATAAGTTAGGCAAAATACGTAGCTTAAGGGTCTGTGAGGTAGAAAGCGTCTATTGTATTGATTTGTCCTCTAAAATATTAACAATCCTCCTATTGATGCTCAAATATCAGAGGAGCCCTTCTTGGAATATGGTAGATTTGTTCAGAGGTCATCATTTTGGTGATACATTTGTTACTTTTCTTTATGTTGTCCAGCTTAGTTGTCTCTTTGAGTTCTGCTACTTAATATCATAAAACTTCTGTTACTTTCAGCAAATCCTTTAGATTACAAATAAGAGATTTTCCTGTTTGTTCTTTTAGTCTTTAGCCCTTTTTCTGATTTTCCACTTTCCAACTGACTTCATTTTTCTGTAGTTCCTTTGCCAAGAATTTTATGACCTCATTCTGTCTGGTCTTTTGTCTCTGGTGAATTTTCTTACATCTTCCTTCATCCCTAGAAAGATGAACTACAGTGCATTTTCCAGGTTATATTCAGAATAAACTGCATGTCTAATCATTAAATATGATATGAAAGATAATCAACATCTGTGATTAGCATAAACCAAATAACTGCAAATGCTAATATCTATCATACAGGTCATTCATTATACAGTACAATTGTTGCTCACTATTGGCATAATATATCCTCAAGGAATTGGTTTTGGAGGGCTGAATGTGAAATGCTAGTTTAGCTTACAAAGTATTAGCCTGATATTTTCAGGGACTGGGTTCAGTATCTACAAATTAAGTCTGTTTTCCTTCTTTTGAAGATCGTGTGTTCCACTCTGAGAACAGTACAAAGGAAGTCTACCAAGGTGTGGCTGCTCCTATTATCAAGTCAGCTGTTCAGGGATATAATGGTACTTTAATCATCAATCCATTTGCATACTTCTGCATGTGGCTATTGATTTGAGCTAATCATTCTGCTTCTTTTTAGGGACTATTTTTGCTTATGGCCAGACAGCGTCAGGGAAAACCTACACAATGTTGGGTACCCAAGATAGTCCAGGTATCTTACCCATGGCAATTAATGATGTCTTCAATACTATCTGCAGAGTAAGTGATTCTACTGAATGTTTATATTTCAGCTACCCAAATAGTTTTGCAGAAACAAGTAAAACTAGTATTCCTAGTTTCACTTATGCCAGTATTTTTCGGAGTGTGTGTCATGACCTCCCAGAGGCTACAAGAAAATGAATGGAGGGTTACCAGAGAGTCCCCTTCTCTGATTTACCAGCTTCATGCAAAAATATACTGAGTTCAAAGCAACTCTCCAGAGCCCTTTATGGAAGCTGTGAATGCTCTTTTGATTTAACACCACTCATGTGCCTTTTAAAGGAAGAGTAATCAGGGAGGATTCTGTGCAAAATTCTGGCGATCTGACCTGACCTTCAGTCTGTACAAGGATTACAGTGGAAGGGATGAGAGGAGGGTTGGGGCTGCCAGAGCCAAAACCAAACTACAGCATGCTCAGAGTTCTCACTGGAAAGTGTGCTCATCTGCCCAGAAAAAGTCAGGGTCATACAGAACTCATTGGGAGGCTAGACAAAGGGATGTGGAGTAATCCCATTAGTTTGCTTTCAGATGTAACTAGCCATGCCTGAAAAATAATTTTGGGAGAGTGCCCACAATATGCTTTCAAAATTCAAAATGGCAGCTAAAGCTTTTTAATCTTACAGAGAGAGTAGGGTTTAAGTTCACTGCCTGGGGGGAGCACATTCTGTAACTTGGGACTGTTAGAAGTTGAGGAAGAGTAGAAGACTGCGTTTTAGCCAGAAAGTTCTTATGGATAATAGTGTGTTATCAATGTATAAATTTGCCTTTCTTTAAACATGAATCCTCTGATGTTGGACTGCACCTTCCATCATCACTGACCAAGATGGCTGGATGTAATTAGAGTTGTAGTCTAACAATTAATAAACTATGGCTTGGAATACAGATAGGAAAGCTTTATGATTAATGGCATTGAGAATAAAAATATATTTGCAGAACAAATTGTCTTTAAACATATTGATGAATGCAACATCTCATAATTTTTAGATTCCAAATAGGGAATTCCTACTCCGTATATCATACATGGAAATTCATAATGAAACTATACAAGATTTGCTATGCAGTAACATTAGGAAAAAGAAGCCATTAGTTGTTCGTGAAGACATCAATGTAAGTACATGAGGCCAGACGGATCCTTTCATTATGGAACAATGTGATCTTGAAATCAACCTTATTGGCAGGGTGTCTGCTCTATACTTGTGTGGTTCTGGTTTGCTAAAATAATTCTGTTCTGAAAATTGGCAAATTCATTTCTTTGGTTATAAATCCAATGTACTATCTTAAAATGTAGTGTCAGAAGACTGATCTGTAGATTCTGATCAGTCAGTGCCTCAGATGAGTCAGGCTTTTGAAATTTCTAATAATTTAACAAAAACAACCTTGGGGAAAGATGAAGCTGTTGTGTTGTTTGAGTTCTCTGAGTATGTTTTGGGTTGCAGATGTTTCATTTCCATATTAGGTGTCATAATCAGTGTAGGAGAACTAAGGAAGTGGAGGAGCTTAATTATGCTGCTGAGACTAAGGAAGGGAGAAGCATTGAGAGGGAAAACTTGTTTGAATAACTTGGAAGGTCGTTCTTGGATCCTGTTAATATCATCTTATTTAAGTATTTATTTCCAATATTTGTATGCTGGTCATTTCCAAAAGTTCTAGGTGGCTAACAATTAGACATGTGTTAGGAAAAAAATCTCAGTAAAAACAAGCCCACTGGTGGTAGAGGGATCTCAATAGCATCATAAGGGAGAGAGAAATATAGATGAAGTCATGTATCCACCAATGCATTCCAGCATTGAAAGCATGTCTTCTTCCTAGAATAAATGGAAAAACTGGAACCTAACTGCTCCCTGAAACCCAGGAGGGAAGAGGTAGACTGGATATCCATAGAAAGGGATTTCTAAAGTATGGGAGTAGTGATAAAAATGCCTCTGTTCTAGCTCCCATTGGATGGTATTGCAAAACACTATAGTAATCAAAATGTGTCCACAACAAGAGGCTGAGTTTGATACCCCCCATTTTCAGATCACATTGCATTTGCCTCAGGACAAAAACTAGATCTAAGGTGGGACCTCCCATGTGTGTTGGGCCTTTAATAAGTTGGGTCAGGTCCATGGTTGTGGCCATGAAATCCTGGGTAGCTCCAGACTCCTCACCAAAGGAAAGCAGATTGAAGTCTCTCAGCACAAGCAGTCTGGGAAACTATATAACCATCCATGTGATAAAGGTGAGCCACCAGGGCAAGGGCAGATGTCACTGTGCAGCAGGAAGGATGGTATACAAGGATCAAACCCTTTGGGCCCAGCTGGACAAATAGGGTCTCATATCTGGTTATCTGTGGAGTAGTCCCTCTGGATGCCAGCAGAGTCACGTGGATGAAAATGACTACCCAACTCACCTACCTAGGGCCGTAGCCTCAGGCCATAGCTGGAGTCAGACCAGAAACACATGTGGGCAGTTCTCCAAGAGGGAAACATCCCCCTCCTCCCCCAAGAAGTGTTGATGATGCAGGCCATATCTGTTCTCTCTTCCATGATTAAGTCATGGATGAGGATGGTTTTTATTACAAACAGACCTGGTGTTCCACAGTCAAAGTCCTAAAGCTTCAGAGATCTGAAACCCTAGCTCTTGGGATGAAGACGGAGAACTGGAAGTGGGAATCAGTCAGATATCTATCCCTCTTTTCCTAAGTGTGGCCCACTCCCAGCCCTCCACCATATCTCCCATTGCCCATCACAACCCATGTCCATCTTGGTGTCCACCATTTACTAGACCAGGAAAGCACTCAAGCATCAGAGCTTCACCCAATCACCTTTGGTGTCTCTTGAGCTGTATAATTGTTCCATTTACCCCATTTTCATCCACACAACCCACCTTCCACACTAGTGTCACTAGAAGTAGACTGATATCCAGTACAGAAGATGCCCCCCATGAGTGTTTTCATGTGAGATGCAATCTCTAGGGAGTCAGGAATAAAGTCCAGTGTCCTTATAATCCCAGATTGTGATTAATAGTAAGTCTGTAACATAACACCTACCCCACCCCAGCAGCTGCAGACCTTGATCTCCTGCAACAAACCAAAACATTCCTTGGAAGTCCCAGCTACTCCTCCTGTTAGGTGTTATGGCCCTGGAGAAGGAGGAAGTGGAGCCATGGGCATTTAGTAGCAACAATCCTAGAGTGGGTGATTCCAGCAGAGTTGAAGCCAAGACTCCACTCTGGCTGAGATGGATCTAGCAAGCTCCCAGAACTCCTTTCTTGCACCCACTGACAGCTTCTCAGACTCTGAACTTCAACCCAGTCTTAAACAGAGGCATGTGATAAAGATCCAACACCCAAAAGCTGAGCTCTGTAGGTTGGAGAGACTTGCCAAGAAGCAGGTCAGCAGAAGAACAGTAATGTACCTCAGTTGGGTAGAGGCTCGGCATGGCTGATTTATTGACCTCAGTCCCTGAGAGAAAACACTGAGAACAAGTTTTCAAGTATCATCTCTGCCATGTTTTCCTTGCTGTGCTTAGAACTCTGGATTCTGCCCCATTGTGTCTCCTGCCTCTGCCCTTGGATTCATTGTTTGATTAGATTCCTGATTTCAACCTGTACCAAGCCTGTTGACTAGGTTTGCTGTTGCCATCCAAAGATGCTGGTAAAGAGGACTTTTTTCTTCCAAAAGACTGTTCTGCCTAAGCTCCTATATCACTGGACTGGCAGGCATCCAGCAGTTCTAGCACAGATAATTGGTTGTCTGGAGGCATGGGGTGATCCAGGAAACTAAAGGAGCCAGAACAGCTGAGGCAACCAGACTCAAGATGGTAGTTGAGAATCTGAAAATATTCAGGTCTCCAGACTGGAGAGCAAATGGACTTCCTATGCACCTATGTCCTGGTGTGCTACAAAAAGCACCTATGTCCTGGTGTGCTACAAATCAAGGCCATGGCACACCACTTTCTTCCAGCCTCCACTCTTCTGCCTCACCGTTGGATTGGCCTCCATGCCTCTAGTGCTGTTCTCCAGCAAGCCTCCCCATTGCAGCCATTCCCTCACCAGTCTCCATTTCTCCGGGCTGTTCCTGGGCTGGCCAGGGTTTTATGAAAGTTTTATTCATGATTTAGCCAGAGTCAAACATTGAGCCCAGTTAGGGATGCAAAATACAATACTCAGAACTGATATAAACTGTTGACTGATGTAATAATAACCTAATGTTTCAATCTCTTGTAGAGGACAATCTATGTTGAAGATCTGAGTGAGGAAGTAGTGGTTTCTCCAGAGCAGGTTATGAGCTGGCTGGAAAAAGGAGAAAGTAAGATTTGCTATCTGACATGGTTTAAGCATACAGAGCATTTTATGCAAAGCTCAGGTCTCTAGATCTGTTAAAAGTCAGGCCTGAGCATCTGCAAATGAATACACACCATCTTCAAGACACTTTTGCTTATCGTCTCCTCTCTAGAGCATACATAATATGCAGATAGATACCCCACCACACAATCTCTCTTCCTCTTACACACAGAGAACATGCTTATCTGTGCTCACGTATATAAGTTTTTTTCTCCCTCCGTCAGTCACACACACAAACATACGTGCACGCATAGCAATGAAAGCACTATGCTGAAACAGCCACTGATGGTACAGTAAGTTTTAGCCCTTTCATTAAAAATAAAAGCTGAGGAAATTGCTGTGCTGCTGCCACCACTCACAGCAGGAGTGGGGTAATCTGCCTTTTTGGGGAAAGTAAAGAGCTGTTATGAGAGTTCCCAGGAAAGACGTGCAAAATTGGAAGGGTTATGTAGCAGTCTGGTGGGTATGGGAGCTGGGGGGGGGGGGTCATGTGTCCATAGGCACCATCTGCTGAGCCCTATTTTATGAGAAAAGAGAATAAGCCAGTTCTGTGTCTGATTTTTCTTCTAAACAGAAAACAGGCACTATGGTGAGACAAAAATGAATGAGAGAAGCAGCCGTTCTCATACAATTTTTAGAATGGTAAGTGATTGCTAATTTTTATGTTCCTGCCTTCACTTAGTTCCTGGCTAGGCGTTCAGTAGCATCTGCCACGCAGCTACTAAATAAGCACATTATACAAAAAACTGAATGGCACTTCTCTTCCACCAGGTAAAAGAACCTGGGCTGAGGGCCATGTAGATTGAGGCACTTATGTTTTTAGTGACTCCTGTAGGAGAAATAAGGCCACAGGCATGATGAAGGAAATCCTGACCTCAAGGTTTTGGGATTTATGATGATAAATTTAATGCTCCATTGGTGACTTTGAGTAGCATGTTCTTTATTGATTAGAAAATCTTAACATTGTTGCCATCTAGTTTCTTAGCATAGATACAACAAAACCTGGTTTAATACATGATTTCACAGAATCATAAGGTTGGAGGTCTTCAAGTCTGGCCCCCAGACCAAACCAGGAATCCTGAGACCATCCCAGACAAATGGCTGTTCAATCTTTGCTTGAAAACTACACTGACAGAACACGCATAATTTCGGAGGCAGGCTGTTCTACTGGTTGATAGCTCTCAGGGTCAGGAAATTCTTCATTATTTTGAGGTTGAATCTCTCTCTGTACAGCTTCCATCCATTAGTTCTTGTCCTGCACAGTATGAAGAATCAATCCATACCCTTTCTTGGGATAGCCCTTCAGGTGTGAATAGACTCTATGATGTTTTCCCTTAGCCTGTTCTTCTTTATACTTTGGACTGGGCATTATCTTCTAATAATATACAGGATACTGATAAATAAAGTAATTCCTTATGGGGAAGTATATACAATAATTAGCATCACCCAGAGATGTGTTGGGACTGAAGCTCCAAGGATTCTGAGACAACATGGTTTTTGAATGGTGTCAGGCTGGGAAAGGTTGACTGTTGTTCCCTTAAGGTAGGAGAAATTAACCTGGTGCACACAGTGCACTACAATTAGTGTGATCTGTGATTCCAGTTGTGGCTTGGTGTTATGTGAACTGTAACTTTTTTTAAAAAATAGTTCAAATAATCATGAATTATTAATCCTAGATTAATAATTGCTATACATTTATGTTTTATTACTATGTATTGTACATTGGGCTGCCTTGGAAAGCAAATTAGACATTTCAGTTAGTGCAAAATAGGCTAACTGGATGAACCTGCTGGTACAGGACTAGTTAATATAATCATATATTTTGTCAGGGTTTTGGTATCTGCACAGACCCAATTCAAAATGCTGGTTAATTTTTAAAATTATAAATAGATGGAGGTTATCTGATGAACATCTTCTGTAGTTTTTTACTTATTTGGACTCTAAGACCATTGTTTGGGCTCTCCTCCAAGTGTTCCTTCTTAAGGGTGCCAGGTTTGGACTACAACACTTTAGACGACTACTGTATGGCAGGAAAGGTCTTTCAGCTGTCATCAGGCAGTCCTCCAGTTTTTTGTAGCCCTACTATTGCCAAATAGGGTAAGATCTTTTTAAATTATATTGATTTATCTATGACATGCTTTCCAAGAAAAACTAGAACCACTGAGTTGGAAGACTTTTTAGGCCCTCAAGTCCATCCTGTATTCAGAAACTAAATTAAAACATCTCAGACATCTAGTCTTGTCTGAAGCCTTCCAGAGAAGAAGTCTCTACCATTTCCTTAGGTAATCAAAGCCTCTGTAAATTGCTCTCACCTTAGGATGCTTTTTCTGAACTAGAATCTGTGTCCCTATAACTTAAGATCATTATTCCATGTCCTGCCTTCCAACAGTATACAGATTAACTATGGCTTACTACTTTGAATGACTTGGATGTCACTTACACAATGCCTTTTTCTGTATTAGGTGAATGCCTATGTATTCTCCCAGGCATTTTAAGGACTTTTTAAAATAGTCTTTTAGATCTTGCATTGCTACTGCTCTTATGTTCATTTTGTTTGTTTTTGTTTGTTCATTTATGTGCATTTTAATTTTTATTGTGAATTTTTTTGTCTAGCTCTGTTCTCTTATATATGAAAGTGCTGCTAAATCTGGCTCATGGTACTATTTTTTTTTAAAGATCATTGAAAGCAAAGAAAAGGATACTTCTAGCTCAAGCTATGAGGAAGCTGTAATGGTTTCTCATTTGGTGAGTTATTTGTAAGAAAGCACATGACATATAAGTGGGATATGATAGTACACTGGTGTAACTTTATAAATATTAAATAACATTTATTTATGCTCATCCATGTGTCTGGTTTAAACTCAGAATGGATAAGCTCATAAATTTCTAATATGCATCCTATCAAATTGTTTATGTTAAAACAGTAACAGGAACCTTGCTTTTTTATATTAGTGCTTTCTGAATTTCAGTAAGTTTGACTCATCAGTTCCAATAATTTATTGTGCTCTTCAGCAAATTCCATTGAAGGCAAAAGGGTTTAAATTTTCTAAGTGAACTTAAATAAAATCTAAGCCTAAAAAACTCTGTCTTAATTTTTCAGAATTTAGTAGATCTGGCAGGAAGTGAAAGAGCTAGCCAAACAGGGGCTGAAGGTATGTGTCTGCTCTTCAGTGAGATTTTCTGTACATCTGTAGTACTTTGTTCTTAACTTGCTGTATTAAGTAGATTACATTCATTTCCTGCCATCCTTCAAAGGTACTTAGACTGGCATGGACATACAGTAGGGTTCTCCCCTTATCTTCTCCACAATCTGTAAAGTAGAGAGATTCTTTCAGAGAAACTCCTGTTTTAAATTAATTATAGTCATGTGGAATAGAGGATAACATATAGTTGTCCATTCCTAAATGAATAGCTCTTAATAAAGGAAACATATTGATCACCAAGAACTGTAATGTTATATCTGCATCAACTTAAATGGCTGTTGTTGGCTAGAAATGTAGAAATAGAATCTCAGTACAGATATTTTTTAATAATCTGTGCTAGATTATGTTCTCACTTATGTAATCATTTAAGGTTAGATATCCTAAAACATTAATGCCCTGAAATCAGTATGGACAACTTTAGAAAGGAACGAGACAAATTCATGGAGTGTAGGCTGTCAGTGGCTCCTAGTTTTGGTGGCTCTGGCATCTCTGTTGTTGAAGTCCCATGCCTCTCAGTTGCAGTTGTTGGGGAATCTGAATAGGAGGATAAAGGATCCAGTAGTTTACTTGTCAAAAAAATGCTGGACTATGTAGGTTATATATCTGATTCAACACAACTCTTCACATGGCCTTAAAATGATAATTTATTTGTGTTGTCTTAAATCAATACAAGAAAGTCTGAGGTGGTGTTTATTATGTATATGCTTAGGGATTCGACTTAAAGAAGGGTGTAATATTAACCGGAGCCTCTTCATCTTGGGCCAAGTTATCAAGAAACTTTGCGATGATCAGTTTGGGTAAGAAAAAAAAAATAATTTCATGTTTGAACTGGAGAAGCAGAAGGTTGATGAGCTCTGAATCTCCTTTTTTCCAGACTTTAATTTTTAACATGCATTTTTTTTCACATTTTTTCATCTATATAGTTTTATTGCACTGGGTTAATGCTCTCACTTTGTCCTAAGAATAATGAGTTGGCTGTTGAACCTGTTTTCCCTCAGCCTCATACATAATATTTTATTCTTCCTTCTTTCATCCCATTGCATCAGAGGCTTTATCAACTACAGGGACAGCAAACTAACAAGAATTCTTCAGAACTCCCTGGGTGGAAATGCTAAGACTGTTATCATATGTACAATTACTCCAGTATCATTGGAAGAAACTCTTAGCACACTCCAGGTAATTTTTAAATGTTCTTGCTAAAAGAACATTTTGGGCATGGATAATCACAAGCAGAAAAGTGCAAACAGCAATTATCACTTCAAGACTATGTGCCATAATTATTCTTCATATGATTATTCTTCATATGTTCTCCCCAATTATTGTGCTATGTAGCAAATGATTAGTAGAATGTCTTCTACTTAGTTTTATTTTGTTGATTTGTTGTATTTTCTGTTTATCTTACAACTTTAGCATCACTACAAGTCATTAATTTATAAGCTCTTAGAGGTTGTATTGCTATTCCTTAGAGGCAGATAGCTGAAAAGTATCCTTTGGGGTATCTGACCCCTATGTACAGGATCTGTTCATACATGGATCTGAACTTAAGAGTGGGGTTAGGTAGGAACTTGTGGCCTTCCAGATGCCATACTATGATTGAGTCTGATGAACTATTGGCTGATCCTGTTTTGGAATTCTTATACAGTAAATCAACAAAGGGCAGAAGTAGCTGTTGTTCTTATCTATTTCTCAATTTTATGTTTGCACAAGCTGCTATCATAGGGGGAAAAAAACACTCTCCATAATGAAAAAAGTATGCATGATAGCAGAAATACCCAGTAAGAATAGCATGTTTTCAGTTTATCATTTTAACCAAACAAGATTAAAAAGTGTTTCATTCTGGTTTCTATTATACTACTGATCTTCTCCACATATTTTATCTCTTCTAGTTTGCTAGTACAGCTAAAAAGATGAAGAATACCCCCAAAGTCAATGAAGTTCTTGATGATGATGCCCTTCTAAAGAGGTACCGTAAGGAAATAGAAGATTTGAAACGCCGACTGGAAGAAGTAAGTTGCCTACCCTAAATAAGGTGCCCCACAGACCAAATCCAACCAGGCCCCTTGAAAGTATTCCTGTTCTAAAAACTCCTAAGTCATCAGCCCAGTTTCTTGAATGGTGCATGTTACAGACTTTCAAACTCTGAGTTTCATTGCCTTATAATGATTACTATGATTTATTATGTATGTATGTATGCTGCCTCCATTTTAGTTGAATCTGGCAGATGTATTAGGACAAACTGAAAAACTGAAAAAAAAATGCATCTAGGGTTAGGAGCAGGATTAGGGTGCGAACAGAAATTTCTAGAACTGATTAGAAGCTGGACAGAGTAATCTGGAAGAACCCCAAAACCTGTGGACTCATGATAGCCACAACAGAAGGGAGAAGCTTCTTATTATGTTTTAGTAATCTGTAGCTAACTGTTTTTATTTCTCCTCTGTTGACTTATAGTCAGAAAGAAAAGCCATGTCAATTTCACAGCTAGGATAGATTTTCGTTTTTGTTGGGAAGGCTGGGGAGCAGGAGGTGGTTGATCCATTGGATCCAACATTTGTCTTGACTTTCAAAGTGTCTGATCTTTCTATGATCTCCATCTGAAGAAATCAAAAATATCCTCTGTTTCTTAGGACATCATTCCACAGATAGTATGTTTCCTGGGACATCTTTCTACAGATCATATGGTTGCAGTTTTAAATAACTACCCTGTAATATGAATGATAATGTTCAAATTGTTCCTATTGATTTCCTTGCAGACCAAAATTTCCATTTGATAATCTGCACTGATGTCTTTTGTTTTAGGTTTCATCGCATTCTCATACCAAAAATCAGTTAGCGCAACTCTTGGAAGAGAAGAATTCTGTTCAGAAACAGCAGCAAGACAGGATAAGAGCACTCACAGAAATGCTAGTGACTGCATCCTCTTTTTTGCAAGAACGGGAGCTAAAAGTATGAAAATTAGATCTTGCAGAATGTTAGGAGACACATTTGTTGCATGTTTTGAAATTGTTATGTTTGAGAGGGTGGGCATAAACATAATGGCCCCCATCCTTTTAGCCTTTTGGCCATCAAGACTTGGCTTTTTACCCAGGTACTGCAATACAGTGAGTATGTCTGGAGTTGGTTGTCGGGCATCCCAAGGGGATGATTGAGGTTTCAGGTTTTGTTTTAGTGTTATGTTTTATGGTCTTTATAGTTCTGAGTTTTATTGTTGTGAGCCAGAATTGTGGTTTCAGAGGGGCAGCCATACGAATTTTATAAATAAATAAAGCAAGGCTACAAGGATGAATGGTTGCATTTATGATATGGGAAATATATTTGGACAAACCATAGGATGCTGATGCAAGAAATAAGATAAATCTCAAAACAGGTAGCATTTCTTAAATTCCAGATCTTTTAAATTCTAAAAATGCCTCCAGTGTAGTTCAGAATAAATGAAAATTGATACATAAAACATGAGATACATTTTAAGGCACTGGTGATTTAAACATTGGAATAGCAAAAACATTGGAAGTCTTCATTCCCATCTTGGTGATAGAAGTAATTGTAATTATATGAAATGGTACTTTTTAATGGTTCTGCAATTACTGTTAGAGAAAATAGTAAAGTCTCCTCTAAATCAAAGTCAACTTCTGTTGTCTTCGTGAAAACACGTCTTCATGTTTTCATCAGTTCATCATGTTGGTCAGAACTCTATCAGTGTTCCTCAAGCTTATACTAATAGCATAGTATTACCTCTAGACAAAACTTTACCATTATTTGCCAGGCTGTTCTAAATTAAAATTAGTGGGTCATAATGATAGGTGCTGTTACATTTATGAAGGATTCTGCTCTACTCCTTCCCTGTCAAAGTTTATTTCAAAATCAACATTGCCAATAATTTTGCTAGAACTCTTAACACTAGTTTCTGCTAGAGCTTCTGTTTCTACAGAGAACAACTTTTCAAGTCATTTTTATATCATCCTTTCCCAGATTGGTACACTCCAGGTGTATTAAGACTGCATGTCTCAGAATTACTTAACCTGCATGCTGGCTAAGAAATCCCATGTTTGGAGGGTGGGGAAGGCTGACCAACATATTGTGTGTGTGTGTTTGTTTTTATTTTAAGGCTAAAAAGAAGAGGCGTGTGACCTGGGCCCCTGGGGCAGTAAGCCAAGATGGGGGAAAGTCTTTCTTGGAAGACTTTCCTGGTAGAGCTAAACGTTTTAAAGCTTCTTTATCTTCTCTCACAGAGATGGAAGAATGTAAGTTCTTTTCCTAAGAAAATGTTTTAATAGAATCCAATATCCTGAAAGGAATATACCAGTTAATTGTGGCTTGTAGCAAACTAAAATTTGTCATTTGTAGAAAATTTTTAATAGTAAATGACACCCATATGCCTCTTTAGAAGGTGTGCTTAAACTACGTGTCAATTACCTGATGCTGCTGACTTCTGTTAGATATGAGAGGAACTGTGAAGGATGAAGTTCCTGGCTTTAACTACAGGTGGTCTTCATTTAGTGAGCACTCATTCAGCGACCATCCGAACTTAATGATGGTGCTGAACAAGTGATAATTACGACTGGACCTTGTACTTTTGGCTGTCCCCACAGTCACATGATCACAATTTGCAACTTTCTCTGCCAGCTTCCTACAAGCAAAGTCAATGGGGAAGCCAGCAGGAAGTCCGAAGTTGTGATCACATGAAGTCCTCTAACAACCCATGTGGTCCTCACTGGACAACGGCAACTGGGACTGCCAGAACTGCTGTCACTAAGCAGTGTGGTCACATGATTTTTTGACTTACAACTGTGTTGCTTAACGATAGAGTTTCTGGTCCCAATTAGCATTGTTAAACAAGGACTACCTCTACCAAGTTCAGTTTCTCTCTTAGTTGCTCTGAAGAAAATTTGAATCTGACAGCAGGTTCCAAGGATTGGAAAGATCTGACTGTCCAAACGTATTGATCTAGCAGGTGCTTGTGCCCAAGGCACTCAGCGTGGCATGATGAGTATAAAATCTGTATTGTTCACTAGGACAGAAGCCACTTCACAGAGTTACGTATGCAGCCAAATCAAATGGAGAGGAGCAAGGAAAAAAGCAAGCTCAGATTGCTTAAAGTTCACAGTTAGCTGGTATAAAAACGTCTAATGGAATGGTTGCCACTTGGTGACAATTGTGGAGACTAAAAATAGCTATTCTCTAAAAATGTCTTCTCTAAAAATGTTCCATAGAATTTCCCTTTCCATTTAATTTTACATTTGGGGGTGGTATTTTTAATTCTTAGCTGTCTCCTCGGAATTCTCAGAATACGATGATCAGTTCATGACAGCCAGTGTTGTAATACCTGAGGAAGAATGGATCCCAGGATCTGAAATAAACTTTGTAAGTATTATGGACTGACGAGAACACAAAGCAGAATTTGCCAAGAGGGTTGGATCTATTGTTGGACCAATATTTCCTATGCAATGGGCAAACGTGCATTGGAAGTATTGGAAATTAAGGGAAAATATTGCCTGTGGAAAACTGTGTCTCCCTCAATTCCTCTTTTTTATGTCAGCAGTGTCTTAATTGTTCTGTAAACATTCAGGGAAGAAACAATGGGTTTTCCTTTTTCTCATTATTTTCATTCCCAGCTAGGTCTATGTGATTCAGTGGTGTACAAATCCAATAAAATAAAAATTATTTCCACATTATTAAATGTAATGAATGAGCTTTTCTTCCAGCTGAGAACTTAATTTGATGATGAAGAAGACTGGTTTTAAGCAACATCATTTTTGAGCTTCCATTAGATTGCTTGATACCTTGCAAAGTAAAAGAATTTTGTTGCCCACTGAAATGTTTTTGTTCTAGAGTCCTAAAGACTTTGCCGAGTCAATTCAGCTTTGCCAAAGCCTGTTAGAGGAAAGGGTGAGTCATTTTGGTTGGGTGCAGGATATTCAACCAGAAGCTATGGGTAAAAGATGTGACTTCCTTCATTCCATTCTTGTCTAGGATAATGCTGTCACTGAACAGCAAGCTGTAAAAGCAAAACTGGATACTCTGTGCTTCGAGAAAGAACAGCTGCTCTATGAACTGACAGAGCTGCGTGAGAAAATGTCAACCAGTGAGTTTGTGGCCCTTGAGAAAGAGGCCTCTGAAGAGCAGGAGGTGAGGAAAAGGGATTGTATGTGTGCATATGAAATAGTTCCGTACATTTTAAAGACATTATTTTATTGTGAATTGCAAACAGACTAAATGCCACTGCAGTTGCTTCAGAACATGCAAAATTACATTTCATTCAATTATAGTTTAAACTAACTGGAAATTCCAGTTCCATTTTTTTTTAGGTTTGATATAATAGCGAAATACTGTATATTTCAATTTCCATTCTGAGGACATTCAGGGTGATGATATTTAAGCCATCACTAACAGCAGCTGTAGTAAAATCAGAAAAAGTGCAAATATGTAATATCAAAAAGTTTTTTATCTTCAGCTGTGGCATTTTCTCCTCCACTGAAAGAATTGTTTTAAGTTTTTATTATGTTTTATACTTGTACCTTTTTCTACCTTGAACTGCCACAAATAATCAGTTATATAAACTAAATGACATCTTTTGAGATGTGAGCCTGATCTTTCAGGCAGGAGTAAAATCCCATCCAGAATTAAACTTCTTGTGAACAACAATGAAATATTAACCTTGCAACCAAGGCATTCTATTTTGAAAGACCAAGAAGTAATAAACAATTACAGGTAGTCCCCAGGTTAAGAACACCTGGGTTACAGACCACCCATAGTTAAGAATGGAGCTTATTGTAGCAAAATTCAAGTTAAATACACAGTGATTTGAATTAAATACACAATGGTTCGAGTTCGTTACACAATACTATTTATACAGTATTATACAATAATACTGTTCTAGCTTACATACAAATTCAACTTAAGGACATACCTTGGGAATGAAACTCATTCTTAAACTGGGGACTACCTGTACTGGATTCACACATCTTACAAAGCTACGCTTTGCTTTTGACTAAGTACACATAATACACTGAGCCATGGTTTATGTACCACAGTGATTAAGTTTGAGATGAGCCAAAACATGGCTTATTTCATTTTGGCTTAGTGTTATGTGCTAACCAAGTCATTATTGCACAGCACCATGTACAAACCTAGCCACTCTGTTATAACCCAAAAATGTTGAGATTTTGTTTCCTAGAATTTTTCTCCATTTTAAGAAATGCATAAACAGTATTTCCTGCAGTAACAACTAGATGCTTATCTAAAATTGAGTGGTTCTAACAGAATCTTTTAATGCAAAGCTACTTATCTTTCTGATGGTGATGGCAGGTAAACTAAACTGATGGGTGCTTCATAACTGCTGTGCTATTTGCTTCACTTGCTCCACAGATGCAACTAATGCATGAAATTTCCAACTTAAAGGCTATAATTTCACATGCAGAAATATACAATCAAGACCTTCAGGTGAGCTGGTGGTGGTGGCCTTGCTTATAATAAAACGGAATGGTAGTATGAATGGAGACAATTCTTGTTGTATTTAGTATAGCACCTTGAATGTACTTGAGATATGCTTTTTTGTTTGTTTGTTTTATAGCAAGAAATAAAGTCAAAAGACGTGGAGTGCAAGGAACAAGAGGAAAGAATCAAAGCATTGGAAGAACACACTGAGAAGCTTAAAAACCTTGTAGAAGAGTTAGAAAGAGAGAAAAGAGACGTGACCATTTTAGTAGTAAGCCTGAATCGTCTTAATTTATTAATATTGTATTAATTAAATGATCCATTAAAAGAGTATATTTGTGTGCTTGAAGTTTAGATCCTTTCCTTACATTACTAGTGAAAATTCTTAAGATGAGTAGCTACATAGAATGGTAGTTACTTCCCTATTGCCTTCACTATTCTATCAAGGCATACTTGTTTCTTGACAAGGCAAAGGAATTTGTGGAAGAGGTCCACAAGCTGCTATTAAGGGCTCTAGTCAGTTTCCCTGAGTGGAGAATGCTCGATACTTCTCTGTGGCTAAACGTGCATCGCTGACCAAGATGGATGGTGAAATCTCAAGTTGGTATTATCTCATTGGCCTGATTCACATAGAGAGATCATGCTAAGCTATAATATGATTTGTTTGGTTTTGGATTAGCGTATTGTATGAACCTAGCAAATGGTTCCTTATTTAGCAAACCAGGATTAAGAAAATCATGGTTTACCATAATGTCTAAACCTAGTCACAGAGAAACATGTACTACCTTTTCCAAGTAGCCATTAGAGGCAGTATTACGAGTGGTCAGCATTCATTGTCCACTTAGCAGTCCTGGGGCAACTTTGTAAATATATAGTATTTTTTGGCAGAAAATTCTCTACAAATCTGCTACGTGATTTTTTCATATAAATATAACAGCATGGGTTAACATAGTTTTATGGCTGGATGATACACTTCTAAAGTGGTTTCAGCTTTCAAAGTTGTAGAGGTGACCCATAAGTTCACCAAAGAATGACAATTTTTGCTGATATTTTTGCCCTGTTTTGAGATAGCTGAAGTGGCAAAATGGAGCCAGTTGGGCATAATATGTTTTACCTCTTATTCTGGAAAATTAACTTCATCGTGATGTGGAGACCACAAAAATAGATTTATGAATCATCTGCTTTGACCTTCCTGGCTATGATACACCAGCTTTACAAAAGAATTCATTTTCATTTTTCCTTGATTCCTAGAATATTTATCTCTACTTATACCACACTATTATAATCTTCATTCTTGCAGCAAACTCCAAGCAAAAACTTGGATGAAATGCAGCAGTTAAAGCAGTCTCTCAGAGATGCTGAAGCAGTTGCCCTGGATGCCAAGAAAGATTCTGCATTCCTCCGAAGTGAAAATCTAGCACTAAAAGAAAAAATGGTAAAAAAAAAAATTAAAAATAGTAGAATTATCTGCTGAAAATCAGTTCTATGTTTAAAAAACAACTTCGGAACTCCAGAACAAGTCTGTTTGTAAAGTAGCTATCTGTTTCTCATTAGAAGGCTGCTAGGTAAATGGCAAGTGAACTGAAAAATTTTAGGGCATCTTCGCTCAGGATCTGGGGTTTAAGAAGCCTATTGAAGTAGAGATTTACGTTTAAGATCTCATCTTGTAGATTATGCTGGTTTCCTGGAAGGAATCCAGTGACAATTTTGGGGGGGCGGGGGGTGAGGCAATGTTGCCTAGGGTGGTTTTCCTATAAGCTGGAAAGGGGAGAGCACAGACCTACTATGACAACGGCCCTCAGGTATACAAACAAGGACTCCACAGTATACTAGCTTGCTCTAAATTGCAAATATGCACTTGGATGTTCATGGGTTGAATAATACTATGCTAACTTATTCCCACATAGAACCAGCTCTCAGATACTTACACTCAAATGGAAAAAGATCTTGGATGCTACAAGAGCCAGTTGGAAGCTGGAAAAGTCACCTATAAAAAAATGCAGTCTGATCTGCAGAAAGAACTGCAGTACTATGTGCAAGAAAATGCAAAGCTGGAATCACTTGTGAAGGTTAACGATTCAAAAGGTACTGTTCCCAGGAACCGGTTGCCCTGTCCTTTAGAAAACCCAGGGTTGTTCTGAATGCCAAAAAGCTGGAGAAGGTTTTATGACCTAAAGTCAGTAGCATGCTGGTAGGAATTCTGGGACTTGTAGTCCCATTACATCTGGGGAGTACCTCAAACTGGAGAAGATTGCCCTAATTTAAGCTCCAGTGTTTCGGGAAAGCTTTTGAGAAGTGGGGATGGGAAGTGTCTTATTTTTTCTGCTCCGTTGCTTTATTTTTCTCTTTTAAGATTGTTTGTTTTGCTTTGTTTTTACAGTTTGTTTTTGTACACAGTTTGGGCTTGCTGCCCCCCTCTAAAGTGAGATTTTTAAAAATCTAATGAAGTAGATATCTTAGCCTTTTTTAATGAAACCAGCAAAAGGGTTTGTGGCATTTTAAAGCTTATCAGATATATTATAAGTTTTCATGCACTTCATGGAAACATTTAATTTGGCTGCAGTATCTCTGTCAACAGAACCATTACAGCTGCAGTGAAAAATATTCTGAGGTATTTTTCCTCCTAAAATGGGTTGTATGCTGAAAGGACACTCGCATCCAATTTGTACCTACCTTCCTGTACTTAATGAAAAGGATATAACTGCTGCTTTGAGGTTTCAAAATGTAAAATTAGGTTTAAAAAGTAGAAGTCATAACAGTAGAATGGGAGTGAAGCTCAAAAGAAGAAAGGAAGCTGCAAAGCTGAGAGAAAAGGAGCAGAGAGGAAATAAGCCAGACTGTATGAGCAGCAAAACCTTACTTTTCAAGGATGCAAGGGAGAGGGACTTTATTTATTTAAAACATTTCTATAGCTGCCCATCTTATATCAAACCCTTCTGGGCAGCTCCCAACCAACAGTTAAAACAACATCAATATACCATTAATACTTACATACAGGTAGTCCTCACTTAATGACAGCAATAGGGACCAGAAAATTGGTCATTAAGCAGGGTGGTTAAGCGAGTCACCACATGACTGGGCCCGATTTTATGACCATTTTTATGATGGTCGTTAAGCGAATCACTGTCATTAAGCAAATCACATGGTTGTTAAATGAATCCAGCTTCTCCAATGAACGTTTTTTGCCAGAATTTGCTTAACGACCGTGGTGATTCGCTTAATAGCCGCAGTGATTTGCTTAACAACCATTGTAAAAAAAGGCTGCAAATCATGATCATGTGACCACAAGGGGTGGTGCAATGGTTTGCAACAGTCGTAAGTGCGAGTACAGGTTGTAAAGCACTTTATCTGAGGCTGTCGTAACTTTGAACCATAGTTAAACAAATGATTGTTAAGTGAGGACTACCTTTATATCTATTAAAACATGGCATCAAGTTAAACTTTCACATACAATCCATAACTACATCCTCTCCTCAATTTCACCCTATTCCAGCACTTGGGGGAAAAAGCCAGGTCTTGTGCTTTTTGGAAGGCTAGAAGGGTGAGGGCCTGCCGAATTTCAGGTGGAAGGGTGTTCCATAGAGTATGGGCTGCCATAGAAAAGACATGCTTTCTAGATCCCATAAGATGGCAATGTTTAAGGGAAGGGACTAGGAGCATGCCCTGATCTGGTAGGATGGGTAGATGTCCTTAGGGGGAGGTGGTCCTGCAGATAACCTGACCAGATGTTTTATTGTTTTCTGTTTCTTTCAGCATTGTCATTTGCAAAACTCAGGATATAAATTACTCTGTACTTTAGCAAGGAATTTCACTGCAGCCAGAATGTACAAAGAATAAGAACTGGGGCTGTAGCTCAGAGATAGATCCCTTGCTTTTCATGTGGAAGGTCCAAGGTTTGATCTCCAGTATTTCCAAGTAAGGCTGCAAAAATGCATGAAAACCAAAGAGCTGTTGACAGTATGGGCTTCCCATGAGGTAGCTTCCTGTGTATAGAACAATCAATTCAGCAGTACAATCGTCCTTCATTTCTGTGATCAAGTTTGGCCATGGGAGCCTAATCTGTCTCTCTCTCTTTTCCAGACTTGTTATCATGTGTGGAGTTGGAAAGGCAAATGGAGGATTTAAAAAATGAGCTGAATAAAGCTTTGGAAGAGAACATGAGTTTAAAGGAAAAAGTAATTGCATTATCAGAAGCAAACTCTGGATTGGATCTTGAAATCTTCCACAAAGAGGTAAAACTATTGCATGAATTATTGGAAATTATTAGATACCATTTTCTATAGCACCATCCTATTTTCAGGTGAAATATTTTGCCTTTTCAAAATAAACAGTACATTTTCTTTACTGTTTCCTAAAACAGACTTCTAGCAGTGATGAGCTATTCCAGCACTGTAAACAATTTTACTGACTTTTAGCAAAATTTGTGTCCATCAGTAGTTAGTTACTAGGGCTTTGCAAATCCTTTGAAAGAGATGCTTTTAAATGCACAGGAATAGGGACCAAGCACCTCTTTTCAAGCAGTGTCTTTTCCCAGGTGTGCACAGTTGCTTCAGAATCTGCTCCCAGCAATGTGAATAGTTGTCTCCTGGAGTAGCTTCCAAAGCAGCTACCCAGTACTGAAAAAAGAGGCAGCTGCTTTAATGATTTCAAAAGCATTTGAAAATTGTATCACAGTGCTGCTTGTCTTTGGGGCATTATCTTCTGATTTCTTTCATATTTGGAGAATGGAATGTTAGAGATTGCTAAAATTGGGGAGTCTAGAATTTGTTAGACGGCAGGATTGATTGGTAGTGGTGATGATAATAGCTGTAGACATCAACCAGGAAAATACAGCAAGACTCTACAAGATTTTTTTCAACATTAAAGCAAGATAATGATATGTAATCTTTTGATCATTTTGGAATAATTAAGAATGGACATCAAATTGATTCCAATTTAGAAAAGCAGGCCTAGAAATGTAAACAATTATCTTCCATTATTTAGTTAACATGCAATTTTGAAAACACAACAGAGGCAGCAAAAACTGTTCTCTAGTATTCTGTTCATAATATATGCCTTTGGTCTTATTAACAGTTACTTGAAAAAACTGAGACGATTACTTTGCTGATGTCAGAAAAAGAAATGTTGCTCTCTCAAGTTGCTGAAAAGGAGAGAATGGTTCATGAAGCAACTCAAGCATTGACATCCAAAATGGATTTAGCAAATGACGAAGTAATAAGAGGAAACACCACAGCTTTTGAAGAACTGAAACACCCATGTGATAAATTGGGGCAGAAATCCTTAGATGCAGCTGAAGAAAGCAAATCCATGAAAAGCCAAGTAGATTCCTGTTCCAGTGAAAGCCTCAATGCATCCATCAGTGATATGACCCAAGAGGTAAATCCCCATTCTATAATATCATAAGTCAATAAATAAATCATTGGGCCATTTGATACTTCATCTTTGCCCATACTTGTTTATGTTAAATATATCACTGCTGATATATTATTGCACAAAGGGTTGGATTATGAATATTGTATCCTTAACATGTCAGTCTTCGCAAATACTCCACATTATGGTGCCAAGGACTTGGCTGGAGTCATGAAATTATTTGTCTTGGCCATTATTATCTGGGATGTCATTCCAGAAAGATTTGTACTGTTAATTACTCAGTGTGCTGCTCAATTCAACAGCTGCAAAAGTTCTTGCAATCTTGCCTACATCAACAGAAATAAGCTGGAGTAGCATAGCATGTGATGCTTGGCTAAAATGGGAGCTGCTAATTGTGTTGCCTTAGTCTAGTTCATACATGCTATCATGTTAAACTACAACTTAGTTTTATTTTAGACACATTATATTATGTCAACATAGGAACCATGTTTTGTTAAATCTAAACTTGGACCTGGAGCATGGTATGAATCCATCCATTGTATCCAGGTTACAGTAAGTAATAGACTCATTGTAGTTTGTGTATCAAATTATAATTGGTCATTATAAGGGACTCTTCTGAATTTCCCTTCCAAGACAGCGGTAGGCAGAGCATCATACCAGGCCAGGCTGAAGAACCTTCTAAATTTAGGTATTATTTATATGGTTCAGGTAGCTTTCTGGGTCAACCTCTTAAGAGAAAATGTATAGGTAAGGAGGCGAAACTACAGTGCATTCCAAAAGTATTCAGACCCCCTTCACTTTTTTCAATTTTGTTATGTTGCAGCCTGATACTACAATTCTTCAAAGGCATTTTTTTCTCATTAATCTACACTCAGTACCCCATAATGACAAAGTGAAAGCAGAATTTTAGAAATGTTTGCAAATGTATGAAAAAGGAAAAACTGAAATATCACATTGGCATAAGTATTTAGACCCTTTGCAACAACACTTGAAATTTAGCTCAGGTGCCTCCCATTTCTCTTGATCATTCCTGAGCTGTTTCTACACCTTGACTGGAGTCCACCTGTGGTAAATTAAATTGATTTGACATGATTTGGAAATGCACACACCTCTCTATAGAAGGCCTCACAGCTGACCATGCATACTGTATCAGAGCAAAAGCCATGAGGTCAAAGGAACTGCCTGCAGAGCTCAGAGACAGGATTATTGCAAGGCACAGATCTGGGGAAGGCTACAAGAAAATTTCTGCTGCACTGAAGGTTCCCAAGAGCCCAGTGGCCTCCATAATTCTCAAATGGAAGCAGTTTGGCACAACCAGGACTCTTCCAAGAGCTGGTCACCCAGCCAAACTGAGCAATTGGGGGAGAAGAGCCTCAGTAAGAGAGGTGACCAAGAACCTGATGGTCACTCTGACTGAGCTCCAGAGATCCTGTGTGGAGATGGGACAAAGTTCCAGAAGGACAACCATCACTGCAGCCCTCCACTGATCTGGGCTTTCTGGCAGAGTGGCTAGACGGAAGCCTCTCCTCAGTGCAAAACACATGAAAGCCCGCTTGGAGTTTGCAAAAGAGCACCTGAAGGACTCTCAGACTGTGAGGAACAAGATTCTCTGGTCTGATGAAACTAAGATTGAACTGTTTGGCCTCAATTCTAAACGATATATCTGGAGGAAACCAGGCATCGCTCATCAACTGCCTGATACCATCCCAACAGTGAAGCACGGTAGTGGCAACATCATGCTGTGGGGGTGTTTTTCAGCAGCAGGGACTGGGAGATTGCTCAGGGTTGAGGGAAAGCTGAATGGAGCAAAGTACAGAGATATCCTCAATGAAAACCTGTTCCACAGCACTCAGGACCTCGGACTGGGCCAAAGGTTCACCTTCCAACATGACAACGATCCTAAGCACGCAGCCAAGACAACACAGGAATGGCTTAAGGACAACTCTGTGAATGTCCTAGAGTGGCCCAGCCAGAGCCCTGACTTGAACCCTATTGAACATCTCTGGAGAGACCTGAAAATGGCTGTCCACCGATGGTCCCCATCCAACCTGATTGAGCTTGAGAGGATTTCAAAGAAGAATGGCAGAAAATCCCCCAAACCAGGTGCGCAAAGCTTGTCATGTCATACCGAAGACAACTCGAGGCTGTAATTGCTGCCAAAGGTGCTTCAACAAAGTACTGAGTAAAGGGTCTGAATACTTAAGTGCATGTGATGTTTCAGTTTTTTCTTTTTAATAAATTTACAGACATTTCTAAAATTCTGTTTTCACTTTGTCGTTGTGGGGTACTGAGTGTAGATTAATGAGAAAAAAAATTAGTTTGAACAATTGTATCAGGCTGCAACGTAACAAAATTGAAAAAAGTGAAGGGGATCTGAATACTTTCCGAATGCACTGTAGTTTGCCACTCTATATCCAGTATACATGAGTTTATCATTTTGGCTGCCTGCTTATAGGTTAGCATATTAAGGGTTTCCCAAGATAATCCTAATGAATGGAGTTTCCTTTCCATCATTATTCTCTGGTGTATGATAGAGTTATTGCCTAGTGTATGTAGAATCAAGCCAACTTCACAAAACACTTTTTTTTAAGCCAAAAAGCAGAAAGGCTTTAAGCAGGTATTGGACAGCTTTCTGCACTGCAGATGCTCTGTTGAGCAGGGAGTTGTTCTGGATCAAAGATGCATATCCTGAAGCTTCAAGAGTCCCTTGAAAACTTTCGGGGAAGCCCTTCAAAGACTTCTAGGCATTGCTTGCCAAATAGTAACTACTGAGAGTTTTTAAATAACTGAAGCATAATTGTACTAACATTTTTAAAAATAATTTATATTAATAAAAGAAAACAAACTTCCATGGTGTTTTCCCAAATGTAAATGCCCTCCAGGGTCCAATATCCATGAGAGATTTCCAAAAAAGAGTTGGTGAAAGCTAGTGTGATGATCATAATTTTTATTAAAGGTAAATACTTGCAGGATTAAACACGCAATGCTCCCTGAGATGGACACCAGGCATCTATGCAATATTCCACCATGGAATGTCCATGCCAGGACATTTACATGCATTTGTAAAGCTTTTATATCCAACGCACTCATTCATTACTCATGGGTGCAAAACAGACTGACAATTAGACTGACTTATCAGCCTGTGACATGCCTTTCCTGTGAACTCCTCAGTATCTCTACACCTGGCATTACCCCCACGTATATTCCCAGGCCGTGCTATGCATCTACTATTTTTTATACTAGAAGTTCAAGCAGTGATTAAATAAGATGCTAGCTTGGTTCAGGGTATACACATGGCTGCTAGTAGTCTTGAATCTTAGTCTCTCCAGTGATAGTCCAGTGCCTTAGCCATTGTACTATACTGGCTGTCTATACGAGAGAATCATTGCTCAAGAGAATGTTGTTACAATACACTAGAGAATGTCTTTGTGGTAACAGCATCACTTCTACATACATGCACATATTTGCAAGCTATTTAATGATGTAAGAAGAATGTGGAGGAGGGAAATTGATTCTTAATTATTTGCAAGCAGTTCATTTCTAAGATTATTGCAGAAGAAAGTAAAATAGAATTGCAAAATTTGACAACTTTTGACGTTCCATTTTCAATACCTTTCATTGTGTTTAACATATATGCTATATTCTCCTGAAAAATCAAAGCAATCTAGCAAAAATGGAGAATTGCAGGAGAAGGACTTGGAGCAAGAAGAGCTACTCACTCTTAAAGAACAACTGTATGAAGCTCATCAGAAGCTGAGTGAAATGGAAGAGCTCAAAGATCAGTTGAAGGTTTGGGAGTCTAAAATGGAAGCTGAGGAAGCACAGAAGCTGGACATCATGCAAAGACTTCAGAAGGGTGAAGAAGAAATAAGAGTCTTGACCCAAGAAAGAAATGACTTCAAGCAAAAGCAGGAAGCCCTTGAGAAGGAGAGAGATCAGATTCAAGAAGATATACAAGATACTATCTTGACGGTAAGCTAAACATTGCAGAGTAATACTAGAAAAAGGGCAGGTGACTTCTTTATGGCTGTGGAACACATTTATCCTTTTAGAACTTTTAATTCATTGGGGAAGATTAGGATCCAGCAAGGGTTGTATTCAGTGATATTACCATGCACATAGCCAAAACTATTGGCCTTTTAGGGAAGTTAAGGATGATAACAGGCACATCTTACCTCAAAGTGGCTGAGCATGGCCATTTCCATCCTTACATTCATTTTATGTGTGCTTTCCAGAAAAATGCAACCAAACCATGCCTGTTTTGTTGCTAAATTTTGTAGCTTGATCTTGGGATTCTTGGGAGACTGCAAGTTAGGCCTGGGGTACCACATGTGACATCAAATTGTCCATCCTTGCACCAAGAGAGTGACTAAGTGTAGGAGAAAAATTTCTTAGCACCCATGCAATACACGTTAATTCTAATTCATGTATGTATATATTCTATCTTTTTATGAAAGAACATTGAAGCACAGGAGGGGTTGAGGAACGCTCAAAATTCTTTGAAGCAATACCAGAAGCACATTGAAGAACTTGAAGAAACCATTGCAGAGAAAGACACACAAATTTCAAGAGTTAAAGAAACTTTAGAGATCACGATTGATGATCAAAAACAACAGGTAAGATGCATCTGTAACAGAAACGTATTGACAGAGGAAATTTTTGATTAAGTTTCTTGATCTGGGATGTACATTTTCTTTTAGATCAAAGGCTGATCATTTGTTTCCTCCAAATGAAATAACATGGGGAAAAATATGCTGTTCTTATACATTGCAGATACTGAAATTAACAGAAGACCTGAAAGACATCAATATAAAGAAAAATCAAAATGAAATAGATACAAATCAGATTCTGCCAGAAGACAATAATGAGCTTCAGCAGATTAAGGAGCAGCTTGCCACTCTTCAGCAAGAGAAGGTGGTGTTGCAGCAGCAACTGGAGGATTTAGAAAAGGAGAAGAATCAGTATCTGGAAAGCAACCAATTGGTAAATATCGTGTAGTTGAAAAGCTCTATTTAGCCCACTGAGTCCTACTTCCACTCAGTGTAGGAATATTAAGATAGTGGTATATAATCTGACTGCCAAGGGCTAAATGTCCTCCAAATCTGTGGGAACCCTAGAAGCTATCAAAAAGTACCTGACAAACTGTAATTTTTAATGTGAATCGTATCAATTAATTATGTTTCAAGCACTGTTGTAGACCTTGAAGTGATGGAAATCCTAACGTTTAGGTTATGGGGGAGGCAATTTAACCAATGGAGAGGCATATTTGGGTGGAGCCAAACTACTTGCAGTAGGTATGACAATTACGTGAAGTGGGCAGGCAACATGATATAAGTAGGTAGGGCTAGATGTGGGGAGCTGTTTGAGTCGGTCGGTAGGTAATTTTCATGACTTTCTACTGTAGCATAAGCATGCATACATGCCCTTTATTTACTTATTTATTTAACAATGATTAAAAACAAAATAGAAACATAACAAATATATAACACATATGGCAGTTAAGACAGAAAACCAACCAACACATTAATTAATATAATCATGATATGAACTCAGTCATACACTGGAGCTCAAGGCTAAGTGGCAAAACCAGGTCTTCAAGGCCTTATGAAAGGCCAACAGGGTTAAGGCAAGTCAACATTTCTGGGGGAGATGTTCCAGAGGGCAGGCACCATGACAAAAAAGGCTCTCTTCCTGGGTCCCACCAGATGATACTCCTTAATGCATGGGATCTGGAGCATGGCTCTCCTGCTGGATTTGATGGGTAGATACAACTGGGGAGACACAGTCCTGCAAGTAAACCTTCATGATATTCTCTTTTGGGGTAAACATAGAAAAGGAGCAATAAATTATAAGCCAAAGAAATTAAAGACACAAGATAAGAAAACAAAAAGGAAATAAAGCTTCATCAACTTCATCACACCTCTCCACACCTTTCTGTCCTTGCAGACCATCCTTGCTTCCAACATGTCCATACCTCAGTTCATACATTGCCTTTTAGTCTTTAAACTTCTCAACTTTTTCTTTCCAGGAACTCATCAACTCCATCCAATCACTATTTTCTTGATATTCCCCTCCTCTCAACCCATTTGCTTTCATATTTGTTGTGCAGCTTGATCCTTGTTCATTCTTCCCATATGACCAAACTGTCTCAATGTGTTTCTTTCTTAAGGTCACTCTCTTCATTTTCAATCTGCATTAATTCAGCACCCATTTATTTATGACTCTCCCTTTTTTATTTTATCACACACACTTAAGTACCTTATTTCTGCTGTATTGAAGTTACTTTTATGTTTCTTCTGACATACCTGACTCTCACTTCCATGTAACAAAATGGGCAGAACCAAATGCTTATACACAGCCATTTTAACTTATTTTAATAAACATTCATTCCTCGTAACAGACTGCATACTATCTGCTACCTTTCTATTAGCATTGTATCTTAAAATTTCTCTATCCATTTTCCATATTTGGTAAATATTTTACTAAGGTACACAATTAGATCTACTTTTCCTAGTTTTCACTGTTTATGCGTAATTTGCAACTGTTCATAGTTGCATATATAAGAGAGCATAATGGGTGGAGAAAGAGGCTCAGAAGGGACCCTCCCCAACTTCTCAGACTGTAAAGGAGTCAGCAGGAAATTTGCACTTTCAGAGTTGGGAGATTCTGTTAATGTAGCCTTATAATAAAGTAGAATTAGCTCATCTGGTCGTGTTTCTTCTCTGGTCTACCTAGTAAGGCTGGCAATAACACAGCATCTGCATGATCCATAAATATGTTGAACAACCGACTGGAAACATTGAATCATTAGCTAAGCATTCTATTTGTTCTCCCACATGCATTACATCTACTATATACTGCTCTTACCTCATTTAGCAACCATCCTTCATATTCATGTAAAATATTCTATAATTTCAGTACTATTCACTTGATGTTTTCTCTAAAACAACAACTTTTCTTGCTCATATAAATAAATAAATATTCTTCCTTATATTCATGTATTTCTCAGTGATCTGCCAAAGTGAAAAACATATGGTCTGTTCAACCTCTTATCCATCATAAATCTGCACTTCCCAAATTTTGCTCATTGTCAGCCCTTGTACCCTTTCAGTTAGAATTCTATCAAATACTTTCCCAGACACACTTAAACTCATTCTCCTGTAATTCTGCCTTCACTTTTGCTATCTTTTCCTTTGCAGGATAATAACAATGGCATTTTTCCAATGGTCACATACAAAAGCAATCTTTGCACACGTGTTAAACTAGTTACTCAGCCGCTCCATAATCAAGCCGCATTCATATTTACACAATCTAGACCTGCAGCATCATTTTTCAACATTCTCACAGTATTTATGACTTCATTTTTTTCTTAGATGTTAATATTTACAGTTTTGTTTCAGTTCCAGTCTTCAACATATTGCTATCATTCCCATAGAAATCTATAAATTTTCTTTTCAGCATTTCCTCAATTCAGTGTCATCCCCAATAATTCCGTCACTTTTATTTTTAATGTCAGTCACGCTATTCTAGTGTCTTTGCTTAAACCTTTGCTTCACTCATTTCCAACACATTTTTTTTATTTCCATCAAGATTGCACTGTACTTTCTCTGCCTGTTTTACTTTCTTGTTTTGACTACATTCTTTGCAGCTATCTTTTTGTCTCACACACATGAAGTATCTTTCTCTTTTCCTAATTTTTTGCAGTGAATTTTTTCTAAAACTCATCATTTCTTCCATTATCACCATTCTATAACATGCAACTATCCCCATCCTATGGGTTTTATGTATACCCACAGCAACCTAAATGACACCAAGTCACAGATTTTAGCCCTTTCATTCACAATTAATTTTATACTTTAACTTTCCTGTCTACATTCATCAGTTCCACTCCACTAAATCAGACCACCTTTTTGTTTTCTCTTAGTTTCACAGATATATAGCATACCAATTTTTTTTTTCATTTCATGCATTAATTCCTGCTCTTTGTTATTTTATCCTCTTGCATTTTATGCAGGCCCACAGATATTGACATCTGTCATCCATCATAGGTTTGGTCAACAATGGCTTAATACTTTTTTGAAAAATACAGAAAATGTAGGCTATATTATTAGCCTAATTCATAACTCACATGCAGCATTCCCTGCTTGTGATAAGGACAATATCAGTCAATTTTGGAATATTTTGGCTAGTATGCCACAAGCACAACCAAAATCCCGTTTTGTGTCAATTTTTTTTTTTTTTTTTCTGCTTAACAGTCATTACTGACCCTGCAGTGACCGCCCCCTAGCGGTTTTCAAGGCAATTGCATCTTTCTAGTTTCGGAATTAGACTTTGCCAGAGCCTAATTCCTAGAGCGTCAGCCCAGCTGGCAGCACAGGAGGCGGGATTTCCGTTGCTTCGCGCCCCTTTTTCGGACGAGCGCGGTTTTCGCGCTTTTACCGGCAACTTGTCCCGTCTCTCTCTGTTGAGCCGCTGCCAGCATTTTTCCTCCCGCCGGAGTGAGAGTCCTCATTTATCTACTCACGTATGTTTTCTATTCAAGCTAAGATCTCTAGAATAAAGACTGTTGCCCTCATCCCACCAACTAGAATGAATATATAATATACTGGCACATGCTGACATCCACCTGAAAATGGCAGAAAACAGTGCTGCTGATTTTTAAGGTTTGCACCAAATGGCAAGTCATGAAGGACTCAAGAAGTGTGTAGCTTCTACCCATTTGCTATCCTTCCTGGCAAGGCAGATTAAATCTCTTTTATTATCTGCAGTAAAAGAATCGAAAGCATGAGAGTTTAAGACCACACTGTATTCCCAGTTGGCAAATGGTCCACAAGGAAGAAAGTGATAGGTTAGGTAATGAAATGAGATTGATTTTGAACAGCCGTAAGAAACTTTCATTATGCATTTTTTATGTTTCTTTAATTAAAGCTATCTGGTATGATACAAGAGCTGCAAGATAAACAGAAAGAACTAGGGGCGTTGCTTGAGGAGAAAGAACAGCTCTTTGAAGTCCAGCAGCAACAGCATATATTAGATCAAGTAAAAGAAGAATTAAAGGCTAGGGATTCTGACCCTGAGGCTGAAAAGATGGAGAAGTTGGAAATGATCCAAAGGAGTTTGAACAGAGAAGAAGGGACAAGAGCCTTAAGCCAAGAAAAGGATTCCCTACAGCAGAAATGCAAAGCTCTCCAGTCTGAGAGAGGAGCAGTCAAGGAAAGCGAGCAGAAAATCACACCGAAGGTAGGTGGGTCAGAAATGTTTTCCCTTTTGTTCATGAGTAGATTCCTTTATCTGTTCCACCCCTTTTGTACAAAACTAGACAACCCAGGACCCGTTGTATTCACGTTCCAGAGATATTTCTTTACCTAAACAGAGAAACAGAATGATTACGGGTGAGCAAAAAAGCAGTGGGAGAGGAGTGACTTATGACTTCTTGCCGGCTTCCCCACTGACTTTCCTTGTGGGAAGCTGGCAGAGAGCATTGGAAATCTTCCTTCCTTCCCTCCTTCCCTCTTCCTTCCTCCTTCCTTCCCTCCTTCTTCCTTCCTTCCTTTTCTCCCACCCTCATGCACCCCAGCACACTCTTCCCAACCTGCACCACACCCTCCCCAACCAGCACTCTCATGCACCTTCCCCAACTTGCACCACATCCTTGCGCATGCTCCCTGACCCTCACTGCACCTCTTGGGCACCCTCCCTGACCTGCACTGTGCCTCTTGCGCACTCCTTCACTCCCTCCCCCACCCAGCAGCAGCCACTTACCTGCCTGCTGGCCTTGGACTTGCAACTTCCTGCTGGCTTCCCGACTGACTTGTGGGAAGCTGTCAGGGAGCATTGGAAATTATGATCATGTGACTGCGGCAGCACTGAAGTGGCCACAACTTTGCCAAATTTCAGATGCATGGGAGTAATGGGTCCTGGATTGTGGACACATTCTGTAAGCCCATTTGAAGTACCTTGGTTCAAAAATTCTTGCCCTATGATGCATTGTTTCACCCAGTTGAAGGTTACAAACAGACACAAGAGTTTTAATAGTATATATTAAATGAGCTGGGAAATGAAGATTTCCATTTGGAATCAATGACATATTGTGTGATGAAATTTTTATGGATTCCCTGAAAATGAATTATTTAGAAAAATGGAAAAGATTTACAGGTAGTCCTCAACTTATGATAGCAATTGAGACCAGAATTTCTGTCGCTAAGCAATGTGGTTGTAAAGTGCAACTGCATCGCTTAGTGACAGCAATCCCTGCAGTCCCAGTTGCTGCTGTTAACCAAATCCCACGGTCATTAGGTGAGGCAACTTCCTGCTGGTTTCCCACAACCAAGTCCATGGGGAAGCCAGCAGGAAGTTGCAAGTCCCAGGTTGCTTGCAAGCAGGCAGCAGGCAGATAAGTGGCTGCTACAGGGTGGGGGAGGGCACAAGGGTGCAAGGGAGGTGTGGCAAGTCTTGGGGGGGGTGAGGGAGGCACAGGGAGGGTGCACAAGGGTGTGAGGGAGGCACTGCGAGGATCAGAGGGTGCACGAGTGGCTGGTGCAGCATGAGTGCAGGGGGACTGGGGGAGGGTCCTTGGGGGGAGACTTACCCCAGCGATTTGTGATGTTCCCTGCTGGTTTCCCCATTGACTTTCTGGGGAAGACAGCAGGGAAGGTCGCAAATGGCCATCAGATGATCATGGGGCACTGCAACCGGTTGTAAGTACAAGCCGGTTGCCAAGCGCCCAGATCACAGTCACGTGACCTCAGGGGTGCTGGGACAACCGAACTCCAAGGACTGGTTGTAACCACCATTCGTTCAACACTGTCATAACTTCAAATGGTTGCTAAACAAATGGTGGTACGTCGAGGACTGAAAAATAAAATGAGAATTTTCAACTACTCTGACATCTGTGATGCTGTTCCATTCATTATGCATAATCAATCTGTCTGCTAATAAAGTTACATATTACTTCTAGCCATCAAAAGATTCGTAATCCCTTCTCTAAGACCATGGCATATCCTTTCGTCCCTACCCTTTCATAGAAAATGAAAAAGTAGAAACGTGCAAAATCATCTGATTAATTCTTCTTCATAAACATCCTTTCTCAAATCCAACAGCTAGAAAGAAAGTCCTTTGACCTGCAGCAGTTGCTCCAAATGAATCGGCAGAATGCAGAAAGTTTTAATGCCATGGAGCATCTGAAAATTATTCTTGAATCTCAAATGGAAGCCCTGCAGATTGAGAAAGCAGAGCTGATTCAGACGCTTCAGAGCACTGCAGAAGATGTCAAATACATCAGCCAAGAAAAAGAACATCTGAGAACGGAGGTAGAAGCTCTTCAAGCTGAGAAGGATAACATGACTCAAACCGTCCACCGTCTGGGTGAGACTATAGAGAGGCTTGTTCCAGCGGTAAGAATTTAATCACTGCCACCTTTGGGGAGATACTTTTTATTGGATTAGGATTTAATTTAAACGCGGTGGCTGATTTGATTGTGTGTGGCTTTATTTTTTATTAAAGAATTTGGAACTGCAGGAACAACTGAGGGATGCTAGTAATTCTCTCAGAGAACATAAAGACATGGTAGAAGAACTGAAAGGAAAAATCATAGCCACAGATTCTCAGACTTCAAAAATTCATGAGGAGTTGAAGCAAAAGGTAAGAAAATGTGTGGCGCATTAAAAGCATTACTATTATTTATTATATTTAGAGTCCACCTGACTCCAGAACAATTTTGGGCAGCTTACAGTTTTTAAGACAGAAAAACAATAACGAAAACATCTGAAGCATCTGAAAACCATATCCCATATATCCCCCCCCCCCGAAAAAAAAAATATTCCACCATCAACAGGGCTCCTCAAACACCCTACTCCAGGGTTTTCAACCTTGGCCACTTGAAGATGTGTGGAATTCTGGGAGTTGAAGTCCACACATCTTCAAGTGGCCAAGATTGAGAAACACTGCCCTCCTCTAAGCCCTAGGGAAGCGACCAAGTTTTTAAAGATATTTTTGAACATCATCAGGGTAGGAGCTACATAGATTTCTAGGAGAACAGGCTTCCTTTTTCCTGATAAATGGCATTGTTTAATTGAAAGGACCCAAAGTACAGTGACTCTTCCTGATTTTACTGGACAGTCAAAAACCATGAGAGATAGGCAGATAAGGCTTTATAGGTTATAACCAGTACCCTGAATTGCACCCAGAAACTCCCTGGCAACCAGTGTAGCTCACAGAGCATGGGGATTCCAAGGCATTCCCAATACTGCCCGCACTGCTGCATTTTGAGCCAGCTATAGCTTCTGAGTAGTCTTCAAAGACAACCCAATCTAGAGTGCATTGCAGTAATTCAACCATGAGGTGACTAGGACATGAGTAACCATCTGAAGGGCCTCCCAATCCAGGAACAGATGCAACTGGTGTCACCAGATGAAGCTATGCAAAAGCACTCTTTACCACAGTTGCCACTTGCTCTCCAAGGAGGAGCAGCATGTCCAAGATGACACACAGATTATGCACCAGTCTTGAATAGGGGAGTGCAACCTCCTCCAAGAATAAAGATGGAATGTCTCCAGATCTGGAGGGCCCTAAAGTCCATAGCCACTTGGTCTTGACAGGATTGAGCCTGACTCTTTAGATATCTGCTGTTTAAAGTTCTCCACTGCCCTGGTCAATAATTTTTATTTCAACTAAAGTTCACAATTATAGGAACTCTTGATGGTTTTTTTTCCCTTTGTTCTGTTTTGTTTTGTAGAGCAGAAACTGATGTGCTGACTGATTTTATTTCACAATGTGATGAGTTTTCTCTTTTTCTACATTTAAGGCCGAGGATACTCAATTAGAACTGGAGAAATTGTTGGTGTATGTAAAATTACAAGAAGATGAGGTTAATACACAGAAGAATTTAGTTCTTGAGAAACAGCAAATGTTTCAGAAATTTGAAGAGGAAGTTGAAGAAGAAACAAAACACCTGAAAGAAAAGGTAAGAAAATGATAAGTAGGATAATGTCTATAAATGTAGCTAAGAAAGTTCAAAATGATTTTTTTGGAAGTAAATTCAGGTTTCTTTGACAATATGTCCCTTTTATATTTCAAATGATTTCTAAAAGCGTCTAATTTAAAAAATGCAAGATTGTACAGCTGAAAAGGAACTCTTATGCCAAAATTACACAGCACGTATTCAGAAAATGGAATTGGTTATGAGTTGTAATGCTGATAGCTTGGGAAGGGGATTAACCAAATTAATAGAAGAATAGAGCCTTTTTCCAAACGCCAGAACATGAGCATGTTATCTTGCTGATGTCCGCTGTGAGGAACTGGTCTTAAGGGAAGAGAAAGCTGAACTGGATGGGGCTTTGGTTTAATCCCGCATGACTCCTTCGCATTCATAGAAGTTTGAACTTTTCTTACAACAGATACAAAATAAATTAAAACAGATTTAAATCTTGTCCTGACTCTTTCAACTTTGGATGATGCCATTCCAGTTTGATCTGTACTGAAAATCCTGCTGCTAAAGTTATTTATAAAGCACAGTTCTGACCTGTAAGGATTTCAGACAAGGCTCCCAACTTGCCCAGCTCCTCTTCATTTTTTCATAAATGTTATGGTGGGTCACTTAGTGAGCCTAGACTTTAACTTCCTAAACTGACAAAGAAACACATCTTCATTCTGCTTTATTCAGACACAGAAGAGCACCAGTAGGTCTGGCTCAATTTTGCAGGGAGGATAATCTGGACATAAACCATCATAATACCAAAATCATAGTATTTTCCAGGAGACCAAAGATCTAATCTTATGATTTAAATACATGGAGGTGATTTTCTATGATTGCTCTGTCATTGCAGCTATCTTGCACAATACACCCAGAGAAGTACTACAGAGAAGGCCTTAGAAAGCAAAGTCACTGGTACAAATTTATAGCCCTCAGTTGTGTCTCTTTTCAAGCTCTACCCCCCTGGAATTCAACCAGCTCAAATTTCTAAGACCAGTATTCCAGATGCCCAGCTTTGTCTCTTAAAATGGTCTACAACTGCTGAATGTGGAGGCCAGAATACATTTGCAAGAAAACAACCAAGCTCAGAGAACCCCAAAGACTCCACAGTTCAACCCTGAGCTATACATATTCGCTTCTATTGGCCAGAATAGGTTGTCTGTATTCAGGTCTAGCCGTCCCCACACACACACCTCACCACTGCCACTGGGCATTGGATACCAGACCACTTGCAACATTTTTCTGGTAAAACTATGGGCTCTTCCGCCCCCCCCCCCCTTTATTTTTTAACTCTGTGTTAGAAACAGGCCAATGCATTCTTTATAGGCATATAGTGGACACAGCACCAAACTGTCTTGCACGGGGCTCTAAATCTCACAGTCATTGAAAGTCTAAGATACATCATGATACTTTCTTACATCGCTAGAAGCTCTAGCACTGAAGACTCTTCACTTCGGCTTGCTGCAATGCCATCTCGTTAGCTTTGTTAGATGGAAAATAAAGGAATATTCCTTTCTAGGTATGTCTGTGCCCCATGACACTGAACCAAGTTGAAGCTACTAAGCACGTCTTCCTTTTTTGCTCATTTTACAGAGATCCACACTATTCTTCCAGTATTCTCAGTGTTGCTAGGCCATACAGATTATTTCTATATCACCCCACTCCTCTCTGTTTTTAATCTCCTTATAACACATAATGTTGCCAACTACAGCTAATCAACACTTGCCAGACTATTACACTGCCATTTCCACTTACACAGTTTTATAAAGTTCCTTTCCCACAACTTAATTTTAATTTATTTTTCTTCTTTTAGCTCTTCTAATAGTACAATATATTATTATATTTATTCATCAATTGAATTGTGTCTAAACTCTAACCTTATAACCTTTTTGCAGTTTTTTGTTTTATATCAATTTGTCTGGCTTTTATCACGCCATCTTTTAAATTGTTATTGTCTTCACAAATGTTCGAGACAAGGCAACCTGTTAATTCCAAAAATGATGTTTTTACTTGCTGGGTAAAGACCATAATAAAGATACTATGCTGACTATACTTGGGGGGAAAAAAGGAGATTTAAGCCCAAAGTAGCTAGTCCCAGGGGATCTGTGTTGTAGAGTCTCCAGAAATTGGAAATGCATGGCACAGTTTTCTGCCATGTTGAAGGAGAGAACAGGGGATATGGTATAAGTCCAAAAATATCCTAGGCATCATTTTTTAAAAAGGGGGAAACCTCCAAATTCCCCCCCTTCCATGCATATGGGGGGGGGGGGGTGGAACCAGGAAAAAAATTCTGACATCTATGACACTGTCCCATTCAGTCATCAGCCTGTCTACTGTAGACCTTGCCTAGACAAAAATGTTACCTCTGGATTCTGATTATTAAAAAACATTACTCTCTTCTCTAAACTCTTGGTGCCTTTCTTCCCCCATTCCTAAATAATGACAAGTTTTGTGTTTATGAATAATCAGGAGTAAGTGCAAAACAGCCTAATTCCTCTTCCTAAAAATCACGTTTCAGATCCAACAGCTAGAAAATAATTCTCTTGAGCTGCAGCAACTGCTCTGCCTGAAAGAAGAGGAGAACCAGCAGAATGTAGAGAGCGTGAACGATGCAGAACAGTTGAAAATTATCCCTGAGTCTCAAATCGAAGCCCTGCAGAGGGAGAAAGCAGAGCTGATTCAGAAGCTTCAGAGCACTACAGAAGATGTTAAATACATCAACCAAGAAAAAGAACATCTGAGAACGGAGGTAGAAGCTCTTCAAGCTGAGAAGGATAACATGACTCAAACCGTCCACCGTCTGGGTGAGACTATAGAGAGGCTTGTTCCAGCGGTAAGAATTTAATCACTGCCACCTTTGGGGAGATACTTTTTATTGGATTAGGATTTAATTTAAATGTGGTGGTCAACTTGATTGTGTGTGGCTTTATTTTTTCTTAAAGAATTTGGAACTGCAGGAACAACTGAGGGATGCTAATAATTCTCTTAGAGAACATAAGGAAATGGTAGAAGAACTGAAAGGAAAAATCATAGCCACAGACTCTCAGACTTCAAAAATTCATGAAGAGCTGAAGAAAAAGGTAAGAAAAATGTATTTTTTAAATTTTTAATATTAAAGAGTGTCTGCTGTTTAAAGTTCTCCACTTCCCTGGTCAATAATCCTTATTTAAACTAAAGAAATTACAGGAATCACAATGATAAGAACTCTTAATATTTCCTTATTTTGTACAGCAGGAAATGCAGCTGATGTCCTGACTGATTGTATCTCATGATGTGATGAGTTTTCTCTCTCTCTCTCTCTCTCTCTCTCTCTCTCTCAATATATATATTTAAGACTGAGGATAGTCAACTAGAACTGGAGAAATTGTTGGTGTATGTAAAATCACAAGAAGATGAAGTAAATACCCAGAAGAATTTGGTTCTTGAGAAACAGCAGATGTTTCAGAAATTTGAAGAGGAGATTAAAGAAGAAACAAAACACTTAAAAGAAAAAGTAAGAAAATGACAAGTCTCGAATTTAGAAAACAAGTCTGGACAGGTGAAAAGGAACTATTTTGCTAATTTACACAGCACATATTCATACTATGGAATTGGCTATACAAGAAGCAGGATTAACCAAATTTAGAGAGGAATGAATATTCAACAGCTATTAGTATATGATGGTTTTGCACCCCCTCCCATTTCAACAGCAGCCTCTTTCTGAAGACCAATGTCAATGGAACATGGGTGTATTATCCTGCTCATGTCCTTCTTGTGGGCTTGCAGTAAGAGTCTAATTGACTTTCCAAGAGCCTGGATTGGAATTTGATTTGATTGAGCAGAACTCTTTCATGCTTTTAGAAGTTAGACCATTCTTTACAAAATATATTAATTACTTTAAAACAAATTAATTTTTTTGTCCTGATTTAACTTTGGAGCATACAACTTGAAAATCAAGTGTGATCCACATCTTACAAATGTTTGTGGTCCTGATCTATACCAAATATTCTGCCCCCAAGGGTATTTATCTAGAATGTCAAACAACACTATTTACTAACTCCATTCATGTTCAACTTTATGAAAAAGTTCAGAGTGGGCCACTGGAAGAACCTGGACTTTCACACATGCATACACATGCACACACCATGTTAGCAGAGAAACACACGCCTTTTCTGCTTTATGCAGACAACTCTCTGATTCGCTCTAGGATACTTATAGGACTCAGAAGAAGACTGGTGGCCCTTACTCAGTATTGCAAGGATGATACTGTGGAAATAAAATACCATAAAACAAAATCATAGCCCTTAGCAGGAGATCAAGAACATACTTTAATTTTTCTCACCACCACCCCACCAGTAGCTTTGTAAACTGAAATTAAAGGATTTGCGGCATTTCCTGTACTTTGAAGTTACCCTTTCCTAGGCAATTTAGAATTGCTATTTCATTTAAGTTCCTGTGATTTCAAAGAAACTTAAGTCAGGATTCTTTTTTAATATTAGTTGCATTCACACCAAGCCATGATTTGCCTTAATTATAGCATACAAAATAAAGCAGACTAGGTTGATTTATACAGCATGCAAAATTGTAATGGTTATAGCTGCATGGGGTACGAAGACCGAAAAAACCATATTATGGGATAGCATTTTCTGTGAACATGAATTCAATGCCTGCACTACTACAACTGTGGCTCAACATATGTTTTAGCTTTTACTGCTTAAAAATGGAAGAGGGAAAATCTCAAGAATTGATTAACTATCTTAAGAACAGTTTAACAGAAATGTGGCCTCTTGTTTAGAGAGTCTTGAAAAACAGAATGAAAGCCAAGCGTATTCTGAATGGATGGCAGGGGTGTCTGATGGGGGAGGTAGTCAAACAAGTCAATATGGTGGCTGCAACACTGCAATCATGGAATAATAAAAAGAGGCAAGGCGTTAATTGCATGATCACAGCCTCATCCTGACTTTTAGGAACCCCTGCTGACACCCCGGAAGGATTGAGTTGCAGCAGGGGAAAATTAATGATCAAGTTAGGCTTTCTAGAAACACATTGGAATAGAATTTATAATCTATTTATGGAAGTGATGACATTTTGAAGGTAAGGTGATTTATGAATTGAAGCATTTATAGGAATGTTTATGTTTGTACATAAGTATTTCAAATATTTACTGAACTGGAAAGTTAAGAAAATAGCATTTGCGTATCTAAAATAATTTGAAATATTTAAAAAGAGCAGTAGAAGGGATTCAAGCTGTTTAGGGAAACAATTAAGCAAATTTTAATTTCCTTAGTATTATTTATCATAAAGTTTAATGCTACGCAGAGTTTGATTTAGCTTTCCCTAACTGTGTGTCCTCCATATTCTGACACTGAATTATGAGTGTTAAAAGCTGCCTTTATTCTGGAAGGTACTAGCTGGGGAAGGCTGCTTTAGTAATGGTGTAACATTTAATTTCTTAGATAATAAAATCAAATGAAGAGATAAGCAGCCTTACTGAGGAAAAGAAACACTTGACAGCCGAACTGAGAGAGCAAGAGAAATACGTACAACAGCTGATGAAAGAGAACACCTTGCTTCAAGAAGAGAGAGATGACCTTCAGCAGGTTATGCAGAGCATTAGAGAAGAAAATAAAAGCCAAACCTTACCTGAAAATATTGCAAAGGTACAGGGTGCCATCCAGGGAATGGAATTTCACTGATATGTTGTTTCTTATGACGTAAAACCATTGGTGCCAGATGTTTAGGTTCAGCTTTCAACCTAAACATCCCATTGTAACTTTCCTGAAACTGTGGATATACATAACGCATCCATGGGTGTTGAATGCTTTATGTCAAGGCTGGGCACCCTTCAGGTAACCTTTAACATTTTTAGGATGGGTTGAGGATTGATGTGCAGTGAAACATGTCATGCAGCCAGGTAGGAACTGGATTTTCTGGGATGAGGGGATTCTTACATGAAATTTATTTCAGGTTTCACATTATAAAATGGTAGAAAACAGTACCACTGATTTTTCAGCCTTCGTCCAGCCGTATGGTCAGTGAGTGCTATAGAATATCACGTACATTTGGTTTGAATGTACATATAAAAACCTTCCTGAGTCACCTTTTAATAAGATGGGTGGTGACAAATTTGATATATAAATAAATAAATATATGGCTCTAAGACTATATATTCCCCCCCCCCACATTTCATCAAGTTGGAGCAGAAGTGGAAGAAAATGAAACTTGTAATACTTGGTTTTTAATCCATTTGGTTTGATAGCATCAATTTAAAAAAGATTAAATAAGACTTTCTAAATCCTAATTTGTATCACTTTGTTGATAGATATAAAAATAATCACTGAGTCGAAAAATGTCATCAATATTTACTAGGGGAATAAATATGAAGGGAAGCAGCATCAACCATTACAAAGCAAACCCAACTTGAAAGTTGCCAGACTGTTTCTCATTTCAATCTCTCTTTAAAGTCATTTGTTAGGTGTTTGTTTGTTTGTTTGTTTATTTGGATGTGGGAGGAAAGTCTGTTGATTCACTTTTTAATCAGCATCCCTATCTTAGGCAGCCAAAAATAAGAAACTGGGTGTGATTCTTCTATTTTTTTTTATCACCAAGGTTTAATGCATGTAATAAAGGCTCCCAGATAAATCTGGGACCCCTCTGACTGAGACCTTGCAAAACCTTTAAAAATTGTCTACACTAACTAGTAAACCAAACTGGGGTGTGACTGAGTTCTTTTGATTATCCTAGTTAGTAGGACATAATCTGCTCATATTGAGATAATAGCTTACCATTGAATATATATTCTATCCAGGATTCTGAAATGAATATCAAAGAAGAAAAGCAAGACTGCTTTGAAACTTTGGAAGCAAAAATATTCAGAATAATGGTAAATGCTATCACCATTTTTACTGTATTTCCCATTGATTAAATCTGAATTAAATGGAATTATAACTGTTACCTCTTATCCTTCCTCTGTCTGTTCTCACACAAAGACTGAACTCCATCTCTAGCTATATCCAATCAATCTGTGTTCTTGTGTATTATACAAAAAATTAGAGGAGCAGCGCCTGTTTGGGATCCAGGAGGTCTTGGTATAGAAAGGTGAATTGTACGTCTAGCAGGTTCCTCAGTCCAAGACTGTTCTATTGTGCTGCTGACCTTTTTAAAATAAACTGCTTTTAAGACTCAAGAAACTATTTTATGGGTAAAATAAAGAATTATTTTTTGCAGTTCTTTATAAGAGAATTCTCAGAGTTCTCTCTTTAGCCAACTTGCTAGTATATCTCTTCCACCCCAGGATGATCAGGAAGTTCTCTTTTTCCTTTGGCAACTCTAAATTGGCACAGCAAACTGGCCCTATATATTCATCCATTACATCTGAAGGGTTTTTCTGGTGGTATCCCTGATCCAGGCTGCTGGTGAAGCTGCTTGGCTTAATGGCAGTGCAGTGCAAAGCACCCCACCTTGAAGCAACTACATCCTTTGGAAGACTTGGTATCAGGGATGTCTGCAGGGTATGGTAAAAAAAAGTCAAGATGGCGGCAGTAACAGTGCAGTCGAAGCTCCACTTCTTTTTTATGCACATTGCATGTAAAAAATGGACAGAGTGTTGATCGTCCTCTCATGGCTGCCATTTTGACTGTTTTGATCACACCCTACAGATATGGCATGGCTACTTTTCTGCAGCTGACTGTGAATGTATAATATGTGCTCTGCTAAGCCCACCAATGAAAACACATACACAGAAGTGCAAGGACAGCTGTAATGTTCAAGAAAGAGTACAGTATTTTGCTCACATGAATGCAATTCACAAAGCACACTGAGTCATGGTAATGCTGGTTGACCAAGATATGTTTCTTAATAATACACGATTATGATCCTTTTGAGTATGAAATTTTACTTTATTTTATTTTATTCTATTCCTGCTATGACTTTAGTGACTTTAAGAAAATCACTAAGTTTAAAAGATGAAAACTTTAGTCAGTAGCTATCTCTTTGCCTCTTTGTAAATCCATGAATACAGTTTGTAGGTAGGCTTCAACCTGATTCCTTTTTATTTCAGGAGGTCCTGAAGAAATTTCCAGTGCTGGAAAAAAGATCAGAATATTTTATAAATATATCTCTTCAGATTAAGAGTCAGTTTGATAGCAAAAAAGCCCTAGTAGCCAAGTGGCTTCCTGACATTTCTCCACAGGAAGCCGATAATATCAAAAGGCTTCAAATGGAATATGAACGCATAAATAACAGCCTGTACAGCTTGTTGAACAAACTTCAGGTACTAGTTTTAAATGCTTTATCATACCACATGCTAAACCATTGAGTGATTTGTTTAGTTTTAGTCTTATGTGTATGTGAATCTATCCTTTGGGGTTAAAAAACCATGATTTATGGCTTAGTATACCTTATAAACTCAGATAGTTGTGTTGGCAGTAAACTCTGTTAAACAAATTCCTGGCTTAAAGTCATGTGTGAAACCTGTCTCTGTTATTTCTGTTACATGATGTACATTAATTATGTTTAGATTTTAAGGCAGATCTCTGTTGTATCAGAGCAGAGGTCTATCTAGCTCAGCATTCCTCAGCATAAGTATCCTCCAGACATGTGCATTTCACCTCCCAGAATTCCCTAGCCAGCATATTCTTTGTTGAGAATTTGGGTTTCAACATCTATGTATCTAGAGGGCACCCACGTTGGGAAAGCTTGATCCAGTCCAAAATTCTGTTGTTCACAGACTAAGAGGTATCTCAGGAATAGAACAGCACAAATTCTCTTTAAAGATAGACAGCATAAGATCCCAATTAGTGGAAGAACAGGCTGTTGAGGATTTTAACAGGGATGGTAGCTCCCATTAAACAAGCCAGATTTTGTGGCACCTTTGAAAGTTTACCAAGTTTATTATAAAATTGAAGTCTCATGGGGTAAAGCCTAAAATGGTATGAAGCTTCTTGTTGTTCAGTCTTTAAGTCGTGTCCGACTCTTCGTGACCCCATGAACCATATTGCGCCAGGCCTTCCTATCTTTCACTGCCTCCCTGAGTTTGCTCAATTTCATGCTCATTGCTTCAGTGATGCTATCTAGCCATCTCATCCTCTGCCGTCCTCTTCTCCTTTTGCTTTCCATCTTTCCCAGCATCAGGGTCTTTTCCAAAGAGTCCTCTCTTCACATTAGGTGACCAAAGTATCTGAGCTTGAGCTTCATTATCAATCCTTCCAATGAGCAATCAGAGTTGATTTCCTTTAAGATTGACTGGTTTGACCTCCTAGCAGTCCAGGGGACTCTTAAGAGTCTTCTCCAGCACCACAGTTCAAAGGCATCAATTCTTCGGCATTCAGCCTTCTTTATGGTCCATACATTACTACTACATACATTACTACTGGAAAAACCATAGCTTTGACTATGCGGATCTTTGTCGGCAAGCTGACGTCTCTGCTTTTTAATATGCTATCTAGGTTTGCCATACCTTTCCTCCCAAGGAGCAAGCGTCTTTTAATTTCAGGGCTGCAGTCTCCGTCTGCGGTGATCTTGGAGCCCAAATAAATGAAGTCTGTTACTGCTTCCATTTCTACCCCTTCTATTTGCCAGGGATTGATGGGTCCAGATGCCATGATCTTAGTTTTTTTAATGTTGAGTTTCAAGCCAGCTTTCGCACTCTCCTCTTTCACCCTCATCAAGAGGCTCTTTAGTTCTTCTTCACTTTCTGCCATTAGGGTGGTATCGTCTGCATATCTGAGGTTATTGATGTTTCTCCCTGCAATCTTAATTCCGGCTTGTGATTCTTCCAGCCTGGCATTTCTCATGATGTACTCTGCATATAGGTTAAATAAGCAGGGTGACAGTATACAGCCTTGTCGTACTCCTTTCCCTATTTTGAACCAATCGGTTGTTCCATGACTGGTTCTAACTGTTGCTTCTTGGCCCGCATACAGATTTCTCAGGAGACAGGTAAGGTGGTCTGGTATCCCCATCTCTTTAAGAATTTGCCAGAGTTTGTTGTGATCCACACAATCAAAGGCTTTTGCATAGTCAATGAAGCAGAAGTAGATGCTTTTCTGGAACTCTCGTGCTTTCTCCATGATCCAGCAAATGTTGGCAATTTGATCTCTAGTTCCTCTGCCTCTTCGAAACCCAGCTTGTACATCCGGTAGTTCTCGGTTCACGTACTGCCGAAGCCTAGCTTGTAGGATTTTGAGCATAACCTTGCTAGCATGTGAAATGAGTGCAATTGTGCGATAGTTTGAGCATTCTTTGGCATTGCCCTTCTTTGGAATTGGAACGTAAACTGACCTTTTCCAATCCCGTGGCCACTGTTGCGTTTTCCAAACTTGCTGGCATATTGAGTGCAGCACTTTAACAGCATCGTCTTTTAGTATTTGAAATAACTCAGCTGGAATACTGTCATCTCCACTAGCTTTGTTGTTAGCAATGCTTCCTAAGGCCCACTTGACTTCACTCTGTAGGATGTCTGGCTCAGGGTCAGTGACCACACCAGCATGGACATCAGGGACATTAAGATCTTTCTTGTATAGTTCTTCTGTGTATTCTTGCCACCTCTTCTTAATCTCTTCTGCTTCTGTTAGGTCCCTGCCTTTTTTGTCCTTTATCATGCCCATCTTTGCACTAAACGTTCCTTTGATATCTCCAATTTTCTTGAAGAGATCTCTAGTCTTCCCCATTCTATTGTTTTCCTCGATTTCTTTGCATTGTTCATTTAAGAAGGCCTTCTTATTTCTCCTTGCTATTCTCCGGAAATCTGCATTCAGTTGCTTATATCTTTCCCTTTCACCCTTGCTTTTTGCATTCCTTCTTTCCACAGCTATTTGTAAAGCCTCGTCAGGCAGCCATTTTGCTTTCTTGCATTTCTTTTTCTTTGGGATGGTTTTAGTTGCTGCCTCTTGTACAATGTTACAGACCTCCGTCCATGGTTCTTCAGGCACTCTGTCTACCAAATCTAATCCTCTAAATCTATTCATCACCTTCACTGTGTACTCACATGGAATATGATCTAAATCATACCTGAGTGGTCTAGTGGTTTTCCCTACATTCTTCAATTTAAGCCTAAATTTTGCAGTAAGAAGCTCATGATCTGAGCCACAGTCAGCTCCTGGTCTTGTTTTTGCCGTCTGTATAGAGCTTCTCCATCTTTGGCTGCAAAGTATGTAATCAATCTGGTTTCGGTATTGACCATCTGGTGATGTCCATGTGTAGAGTCGTCTCTTGTGTTGTTGGAAAAGAGTGTTTGCTATGACTAGCTTGTTCTCTTGACAGAATCTATTAGCCTTTGCCCTGCTTCATTTTGTACTCCAAGGCCAAACTTGCCTGTTAATCCGATTACTCCTTGACTTCCTACTTTAGCATTCCAATCCCCTATGATGAAAAGGACATCTTTTTTTGGTGCTAGTTCTAGAAGGTCTTGTAGGTCTTCATAGAACCGGTCAACTTCAGCTTCTTCGGCATCAGTGGTTGGGGCATAGACTTGGATTACCGTGATGTTGAATGGTTTTCCTTGGATACGCACTGAGATCATTCTGTCGTTTTTGAGGATGTACCCCATTACTGCCTTTCCCACTCTCTTATTGACTATGAGTGCAACTCCATTTCTTCTAAGGGTCTCTTGCCCACAGTAGTAGATATAATGGTCACCTGAATTAAATTCACCCATTCCCGTCCATTTCCATTCGCTGATTCCCAAGATGTCGACGTTCAATCTTGTCATCTCATGTTTGACCACATCCAGCTTGCCTTGGTTCATGGATCTTACATTCCAGGTACCTATACAATATTGTTCTTTACAGCATCGGACCTTCTTTTGGCTTCCAGATACATCCACAGCTGAACGTCCTTTCGGCTTTGGCCCAGCCGCTTCACTCTTTCTGGAGCTACTTGGAATTGCCCTCCGCTCTTCCCCAGTAGCATATTGGACACCTTCCGACCTGAGGGGCTCATCTTCCGGCGTCATATCTTTTAGCCTTTTAACATTGTCCATGGGGTTTTCTTGGCAAGGATATTAGAGTGGGTTGCCATTTCCTTCTCCAGTGGACCACATTTTGTCAGAACTCTCTGTCATGACCTGTCCGTCTTGGGTGGCCCTGCACGGTATAGCTCATGGCTTCACTGAGTTACACAAGCCCCTTCGCCACGACAAGGCAGTGATCCATGAAGGGGGGTATAAAGCTTATCCCAGGATAAATGACTGAACCTGACTAGATTTTGAGGATATATGTTTGGTTAATTAACTTCTTCACCCTCAACAGTACTTTTTTACCTGCTTGTGCAACAAAAGAACAGAATACTACACAAACGTCAGCAAGTACACAAGGGAACTCATTGATGAGCGAAGAAATCAACATGAGCTGCTAATGCAAATTCAGCGTCTCAGAAAGCCTCACTTGGAACAGCAGGGAGCCGGATCCCAGCAGTCTGGTGTCTCCGGACTGATTCAGAGCTTGGATGGTTTCACAGAGGTAGTGCTATGTCAAAGGTTGCCTGGTTGGTGCTGGGCCAAGCTTGGGCTGGGAAAGCAACATGCCAGGACATTGCTGTACCTCCAAGTACCATTTACAACACCCCTCCCTCAATTAAAATATAGTTCAAAAGAATTACATGGCCAAAATCTCATGTGATTGGCAAATCTCATGCAATCTCACATTTGGATAGGGGAAGTGTCTTGAGCATTGCATAACAGGACCTGAAAGATTTGCTGCCCTGTGTGTGGCCTGTGGTAATAGTTTCCATGATCTGCTGATTTAAGATCACCATTAGAGCTGTTTCCTGGAGACTCATGTTCCAGAAGCCAACAGAGAGCTAAAGGTGATGCCTCAAGGATTCTGCCCCCTGACGCCACTCAAAGGCTCAGGTCTTTCAGAAGTCAGTGGAGGTCTAAGAGCACTGGGCTTTTTTTGCTGCATCTTTTGCACTGCATCTTTTCCACCTGGATTTGGAAGGAAAACTACCTATACTTCATGGAAGATAGGTTATAAACAAAGTTAAAATTTTTACCTTGATATAATAATAGGTGTTGTTATTACTGGATACTGTTTTTCCTTCCAAGAGAGCTCAGAGCAGTTTACGAGAGAAGAACCCAAAAAATGTAAATAAAACCATCATATAAAAAATTGAGTATTTGGTCTGACAAAAACAAGGATGTATATATTTACATAGTTCAATGGGTGTGCTACTTTGCCAATTGTAGCTCAGCAGAAGAAGGAATACTAAGCCAGGGTTAAGAGTCTCTCCTAAAGGCTGTAATTCAAGGCAGAACATTTTCCAAATTCAGTCCTTAGCGTGTCCAATTAGGACTGTAGGGAGATAATAACATCAATGTTACTATTTTATTCCTGCTATGATACCTTGTGGACAGACAGGAAGATAAGTCAGATCAAAGGTTTCCCTTCAGTGCTGTTAACAGAGCTAGAAGGACTAATACTGTATCTGTGTTAAGGACCTTCTGTATAAGTTCTTCCCCAGTTACTGTGCTTCATGGTATGCAAAAAATACTTCCGTTATGGCACATGTCTTGACAAACCAGCTCATTTTGATATATTTCTTGGCACAGCAAATTTTGAAAGAAGCTTCTGAAATGGAAGAAGAACTCAGTAGCACAGAAGTTATGTTACAAGAGCTGGAACGCGAGAACATAGAGATGGAACAGTATTTGGAACAATGCTCAGATTATTTTGATATACAAGGTTTTGAGGCAAGAATAAAGCAAAATAATGAAAAGCTTTTGTCCGTTGGTCGATCCCTAAAACCCAAAGCTCAGGTATGAGGTGCATGTTTAAAGTGTATAGCACAATATCCTTGTGTATGTCTCGTTGAGGGGTGGGCATGGAAATAATGCTGTACATGTAGTTGCATGTTTCTCATAGCTTAATAATCCAAAGCAGCTTGGACTATTGGACATATTGGTCTGGAGTTTGCAGAAACTGAATTCTGATGTTGTTGGATGACTCTGTATAAGAGATAGCCATGTAATACCCTCCCGTCAACATTTGTTGCTACCTTTATATTACAGCCCTATTTTCAAGCTAGATCGGAGCTAGAAGCCAGAAGTGCCAACTACTGCAGAGAGATTGATGCTACCCTGAAAGCATGTAGAGAAGAAACAAAGGAACTGATTCTACAGTTAGATATGTTAAAGAAAGAGCAAAAATCCTGTGGTGTTGCTAATATGGCTCTAGAAGAAGAAAACCATAAACTAGCATATAAACTGAAAGCAACAGAGCAAGATATAAAGGTGTGTTTTTGTTAAACTCCTATTTGGTGCCTTAGTCTGATCTCTCTTGTTTAATTTGATTAATACTAGGGTTTTTTTTCTATGCAACTTTCCCTGTTATGCCATTTATTTAATTGCTGTTTAGACTCTGCTTTCCCAAATATGCAGTGTTCCCAAATCCACTCTAGTTCTTATACAAGTTTCCTGACAGTACATTAATTTTATCCAACTTTTCTAGTTGAAGAGAACAGATAGTAGAAAATCTGGTTCACCTGTGTGGCAAAGGAATTGACTTTGAGAAGTCATGATATTTTGATGTAAAAGAAATCTATAGAATGTTGCTTTTAAACCTCTGATTACAGAGAAACATGATAGTGGCAATTTGGGCCATATGAACACAAAGAAAAAGGGTGTTTCCCCAATAGAACATATGAAATGGCACTGGTTTACCTTCTATGAATGAGGATGTGCACTGTTTTGAATTAGTTGCTCTTATATTCATCCTCCTCTATGATACCGCAACTCTTACTATTCTGCTAGAAATGGTCTATTTTTCTGATCATTTTCATTGTTATCAGGCCACAGTTTTGGTATAAAGAGCCCAGTATCCAAAATATTGGAGATGTGGAGATACTGGATCTCTGAAGATCATTGTGATTGATCTTCAGAGCTCCAGATCAAAGTATCTCTGCAAGTTTCAGGGTTTTTCCTTACCACCAGTAACAGCTGAACTTTTTCTAAGAATATAAAATCTGGAAGAACTTCCATTTTCTAATAACACACTGTCTTTGTTCAAAGAATCTAAAGTTGAAAATCGAAGAACTGGAAAGCGTAGCAAATGAAGCAGGAAAAGATCTCCAGGAAAAGGAGAAATTAATAGCCACACTAGAAATGAAACTTAAAGTGAGAGCTTCCAGGAGCGAAGTAGCCAGGCTTCAAGCTGCATTAGAGGAAAAAGAAAATTGCCTAAGAAACACAATAACTGAGAGAGAAACACTCAAGGTATGCATTAACATAAGTGATTTCTTTCCTTTGATGCTTCATGTTGGGAGTAAAGCATTCTCATTTTTAGATCCATGGGATTTACACAAATGTCTCATACCTTCAGACAAGGAGCCCTTCTCTCTACAAGCCTTACCAATTCCTATCTAAAACTCATGCAATGTTCTGGGCTGTTGGACATTGGAAGGCAAGTTTCCATAAAAGGAACCATCAGCCCACATGCTCTGCTTTCTCCCAGCCTTGCCCTGGCCCACTGGTTGTGGCTGAACATGCCCCTCTTTAAAGAAAAAGAAAGTGCTCTGCAACTTTGGTCCATCCTCTAGTATTTTTATGCAACCCAGTCATTTGTGGACTGGTTTTTGCTGTTACTGTTATGACTGATCCCATAACAAAACCAATGGGAACATGCAATTTCCTGCAGTTTGTTCAGTTATGGCATCAACTGATTTGACAGGGTGCTAACTGTGATCTCTTGCTGGATTGGAACCTCCCTTTGGAAGTGCTCCTAGTATTATTACTTGGATCTGCAGAGAGATGTAGTGCTCTTGCTAGAAGCTCTGTAAATCAAAATGTAGCTTTTTGAATATGGTGAATTCCAAAAGCTATTACCTAACATGTTAAATGATTTCATTTTCTAAAGTCTTTGGCATATTAGGCACTTGGAAATATATAGCAGTCATTTTCTGCCCTCTCGGAAGATAATGTTTTGTTTTCTTATCAATTAGGCCCAGGTGGATAAAGGTGTTGGATTATATAGGGAGGAAATTGAAGACCTGAGAACTCAGCTTGCTAAAGCTGATATGGCAAGAATGAAGCAATCCAAACTGTTTGATCAAGAGTAAGTTCCATTTCACTAAAAAGGCAATTCTGTAGAGTAATAGTCTTAACGTTTATACAGGCCACCATCTAAGGCATGGAGCAGTAATCCAATGCCTCTGTGCACCCTGATGAGTTTCCCCGAGATGGCATCTGTAGGACTTCAAATTTTTTAAAAAACCAATAACAGCTAATATTTTGCATGATTTTGGTCTTCTCACCTGAAATCTCACAAAATTTCAAGTAAGAACTGCCAAAAATCTCACAAGACTTCAGCCATTTTAAAGGTTTCTTTTGATTTCTGAACCTGAACCACAGACTAACTAGAGGACCTTTGCATACCACAGGTTGGGAATCAAGTGCTTAGGGCTTACCTGTGCAAGAACAGACTAAGAGAAGTATTGTGTTACTATGCTTTAAAAATAAATTACAATCCCAAATTGTTCTGCAGCCTGTCTCCCTACCACAAGCATTCAGTTATCCTAGAGGATTGAAAAGAAGTCCTTTGTGTGGGAATCTCGGTAAAGTCCTAACTAACAAAGTACATGCAGTGTGGACCACCCAACAAGCCATCTTAGTATTGCCACCACCCCTTTGAAACAGTCCCCCCCCCCCACTTCCAGGAAGTACCAATGGCCCTAACCTTACTTATTTTCTGTACACAAGGTGAATCTATACCTGCTTTTGAACCATAGTTGTTTGGGGGTGTCTAATAATAAAGTTCTAATTTCTATTTTAAAAATATAAATTGTATGTTTTACTTTTTGTCACTTACCCAGAATACATCAGGATTGGTGCAGGATATAAAATATTGTTAATTAAATAAGACAAGTATAGCTGGGGCAATCAGGGCACTCTTCAGGATTTGCATTCCTTGTGAGAATGTAGTCTCTGGGGCAGTGGCAACAAGGCCCCATGTCTTTTGCTCATTGTCCAGTTATTTTTGTAGATGGGTACATAAGTAAGGCCTGTGATCATGATCACAGGTATAGGTCAAGGTGGTCCTTCAAATGATTTGGATCCAAACAGACTCTTAAAAGTGAATTCTAGCACTTTAATTTGGATTCAGAAACTTACTGGCAATCTGCAGCTAGTCAACAGATGTTTTACATTATCTGGTCATCAGCTGTAGCAGTAACTGGTACCCATTTCAAATTTAAAATGTTTTGCCACCATTATGTTCTGCCTCTTTAACATACTATAGTCTTTAACTGAGCCTACTTCAAAACAGGGCGCTACCGTTTAATTTTTTAAGAATACATAGAGGATACATGTCAGGCAATCCTGGAAACAATGTTTATACTTGAAACTGGAATTTTGCTTTGGTCTCTTCTGTTTAAAAAATAAAAATTAAATCAAGTGGGGCATGAAACCTTGTGGTCATCCCACTGGGGATCCAGGATAGATGGATGGATAGATAGTAACTTTCCCAACATATATTATGGTACAGATAGTCCCCTACTTACAAACAGGTTACGTTCCAAGAGGCTGTTTATAAGCCTGTTTTGTTCATAAGTCCAACCAAGTAAAAAGTAAAAAAAAAGAGGAGGCAGGGCAGCGGTGCAGGCAGAGGAGCCCTATCTTCTGCTGCCAATGCATCGCCAAGTGAGGCAGGAGAGGGAGTGGTAACGGAGGAGAGAGGAGCGAAGGATGAGCCAGTGGGGCGCAGCATGCTCTGTTGCCAGGAGAGGCAGGAAACCTCCTCCCCCCGTCCTCTGCCACTGCCCCTTCTCCTGCCTCACCCAGCAACGGAGCACGTCGTGTAAACTAATCTTTTCTGGGAACTCCGACTCCAGTGCAAACCTCCAAAGCAAATGGAAGGCAGGAGAAGGTGGAAAAGGATTGGTTTGCAGCGTGCCCTTTCCCGCCGTCTCCTGACTTCTGGTTCCTACTTCTGGCCCAACTTCCAGTTCTGACTTCCAGGTCCATCTTGTTCATATCAGTGAAAGTTCGCAACATGAAAATTCGCAAGTAGAGGACTGTCTGTACTGGAATGGTCCTAGATTGTCAACAGGGCTTTTAGGAAGTTTCTAACTGAATGCAACCTTGCTTACTTTTGCAAAAACTAATTGTAGACTAAGATAATTGATAATTTTATCTAAAACTGATTCTTCACTGTCCTAGAATGGCCAATGCAAGAGCTCTGGCAGACCATAGGGAAGAGCAATTAAGAAAGCTAAAGGAAGAACTTCGTAAAGCACAACAAGATCAGGATGTAACAGGTAAGTACAAACCAGAGCATTAGCTTCTGACTCTATGAAATGGGTTTTTAAGGTTTAGAATTACACCAATGATAGTCAAGCAGGAAAACCTTTTCATCTTTGAAACTCATTCCTTCATGTGTTCCCAAACTACTTAGAAACACTTTCAGGGCTATTTTGATAAAGTCCTACTTGAATATATTTATGCTGGTTAGTTTCCCTTATTGCTAGCTCTTTTTAATCGCCTCAGTTTTTTACAATCATAAATGTTGGAAGTCTCAAATCCTGTGATAAAATCCCTATCCTGAGCCACTGTCTCTTGAATATCTGGCCCCAAATTATATCATGTACTGCAAACAGGTGCTTTTGAAAAAGCTGTGATGTTTGAGTAGTAATACTGCCACCTGCAAAAGATGTTTCTAACAACCTTCTGAACAATGTTTCAGTAATGTCTAACAAAGACCTTCCTCAGCCATCTCTACCAATTACTTGTGGTGGCGGTAGTGGAATTGTACAGAATACCCAGATGCTAGTGTTAAAATCTGAGCATGCAAAGCTGGAAAAGGAACACGCTCAACTCAAGAAAGAACATGAGCTTCTGTTGACGTAAGTCTTCATATTCTGCCTGGAAATGTTGCTTGCGTTGATTGTATGTATCTGAATGTTTCATGCTGAACAGGTAAATTTGTCTAAAAGATAATTAAGCTCTCCACACATTTGAAGATATTGGCCTGGCAAAATCTAAGCATAACAGAGGGCTTGGCAAACCATACCGTGGAACTGATTGATTACATTTGGCCTGCTCCTCGGTTTTATCAGATCTTTGAAATGTTTGCACAAGCAAATGAACTGCTGCCTGGCTTTCAGGAGGGGGATGGGGGTGAAAAGCTTTTCCCGAACTTTTTTGTACAGTGAGCACATTTAGAGAATTGACAGCATGTTCTAGATGTCTCCTGGTAGGGTTTAACCATTCAAAAAACAGCTAGCACGGGATGATGCCAAGGAAAATGTCTGTGGGCACATTGGAGCCTGTGAGTGAGGACCATCACTTTTGGGGGGATCATCTCATAATTAGTGTTAAGTAAACCCTGGGGAGATTGCAGAAACGATAAACAGTTGCCAGTGAAAAACAAGCTTTGCCCCAAATTCATGATCTCATTCAGAATGGCTTTTGCTGGCACCATGTTTCTTGCTTGCCAGCTTTATTCTAAAAGCAGGAAGCAAAGTTCTAAATTCTAAGTTAGGCAAGAGCAGTCTTTTGCTGTCTGGTAGCCACACTTAACTTTTTTAAATGGCTGAGGATTGCAGTGGATTGAGTGATGATACAGAATGTTTAAGACTTAGGTTTTCCTTTTTCTTCTGAGCTTTGGGGGTACAATTCTTAAAAAACTGTATATTAGTGCTCTCATATATTTTTCTGGCTCCAAATGGTGGGAAATTACTCCACCAATTTTTAGCAGTCATGCCAAGGAGTGACACCAAAGTTCACAAAAAGAGGCTTGGAGGTCACAGGTTGCCCACCTTGTTATAAGTCATGCATGCATGGATAACAAAGGGACAAGCACACAAACTCCTGCGAAAAGCCAAGTGTAAGCATTGCTTAGAAGAAGAAAATGAATGGGCTCTGTAGAATAAGGGGAAAAAATGATCTGGACATCAGGTGATTAAATATATCTAATGTATATTTTAAGAAATGAACTTATCTTGAAAGAAGAAATTAAGAAATGGAAGGAGAGAGCTATGAAGAGGAGGGAGCGTACCTTGGGGGACACGGGTGAGGAGCAGAAAATCAAATCTCCAAGGAAGGTGGCAGCTCCATCTCTTTCAGCATTGCCAGCTTCTCCCTGCAGGGAGCGCTCCATGCAGCCAATTCTGCCTTTGGACACGCCACAGTCGATGCCCCTGAACTGCCCAACAAACTTCTTTGATAACTCGCGCTTAGGAATTATCGCAGGTAGGTGACAGTGTAACACATTCTTAGATGCTAAGAGAAGGAGCCTATTTCAGGGTAAGATTTTTGTGTGGATCACAAAAAAGCTGCTGTGTTTACCACCTAGTTTTGGAAGGGTAGCTTTCTGATCCATCTGTTTTTTTGTATGGATTGCAAAAAAAACAAACAAAATTTTATGACCAGTAGAATTTTTTTTTTCCAGAAAACTGCAGGGTAGTTATTCTTTATTCACCATATAAGATGGCCAAGGGTTTCTGATTATATCAAATAAGGCACTGGGTCTTTATATGAGGTTTCAAGACTCTCCTGTGCTGGCATCTCCCGCCTGCTGTGGAGTAGATTTACTCCTATGTAACTGAAAGCAGTAGGAAAGACATACAAGACAATCCTTGTCCATAGTAAGATCAGATTGTCACAGTCCTCCTGAACATTCCAACTTAGAAACAAATACAACCTTTCCAAGATTTAACATTGTACTACAAGAATGCTTAGTTACAATTGCGTTCTTTTAAAGAAACTAGATTTCTCTTTATAGGACATCTAGATTTAGGCAGATGAACTGTGTAGTCAAGTGTGTCCATAGGTAGAGTGTGGGGAATGACTGGGAAGTGAAAGGTCAACTTCTTCATTATATCTTTGCTACTGATTAGCTCCTTGGTTGATCTGGTTACCGATGTTGTCTGCCTCTGCTCTCATAATCTTAATACATGTGGATTTGCTAAATCTATTATTTGAAAATTTGAACAAAGTAGGGTTGCAGTCATCAAAAACATCTGTCTCTCTCTTGAAGAGGCAAGTAAATCAAGTGGAATTATACATCTTGCCAAGCACCTCAACTATCCTTGCTTGCTAGTCTTGATAATATCATTTCATATCTTCCATCCAATTTAATTTTTAATGAATTCCCCCTCCCCTGGTTTATTTTCAGCTCTATGAGGGCCACAGTTTAGTTCGCCATTTAGCAAATTACGTATCCAGGAAATAGTGCGCCAACATATTATTTAAATAATCTGCTCATCTGATATTATGCTTCATAATCTTGAGTTTATGAGGATTAATAGTGTGATGTTTTAAAAACAGAAAGGCTCCAAATAGCTACCATTTCTGATCAACTTATTTCCTTGTTGTTATATTGAATACTGAAATATTTGTAGCTATTGTTATTAAAGTAATTACCAAATGTTCTTTCTAACAGACACAAGATCTGGCAGAACAGAATCCGAAGAAAACAGTTTAAAGCACTGGCTTTCAACAGAAGATAAAGAAGATGTTTCTAACTGCAAGACACAGTGACAGTCAGATTCTCATGGACTCTGGGCAAGACTGATAGATGCTGCTCAGTTTTTCCCCTTCTGGCAAAATAAACCTGATGGTATTTGAACTTACATTTCATCATACTCATATGTATTTCTTACACTTGTTTGGTGTCTCTCCATTGCATATTCATTTTGTATTGTGTTTTTAAATGTATAAATAAAATGCGCCTTTATATGAATATTTCTACTGTTCAGCAGTGTGATTTTCAGTTTAATTGTAAGTGGATTTGTTTATTTTTGTAAAATAAAGTCTGTCAGATTTAATGCTTCTATTTGATCCCTAGAATTCTCCCAAAGTAATAAGGTCAGAATTATTAGTTCTCTCCACCTGGTGACACCTCTAACATCTCTCAGCTAAACACTCACATTCTGTAAGTGCACATATATATACATCCACATGGCCCCGGACTTACAAAGATTGCCTGATCATGACTATGGCTGAAATAATGCTGATAAAATATGAACAGTAAAGCCAAGATCCTAAGCAGACATTTCAGTGGATATAAGGAATGTTGTTCATTAATTTTCTTATTTTATATACCACTAGATCCAATCTGCTTAGCTTTTTGAGATCATCTGAAATTGGCTAGATGCTTAGCTAGGCTTACAAAAAAATAAACACGTAGATGAAAAAGATAATTGACCATAAAGCCTAGAAGATTTCCTAAAGGTAGAACAACCATGGGCCAAACACAGCAGGCAAGGGAATACGTTCCATAGCTTAGGAACAATGCAAAGGAAGACTGTTTCGCACATGCTCAATCATTGGGTATCTGAGAACAAGGATACTGTATGAAGGGCCTCTCTTGCTGATCTTAAAATCAAAGCAGGACTTTTAAGGATTTATGAAATCCACAGAAATACTAATATTATTTATTTATTAGATGATATATCCATCCAGCTCCCACCCTGATGAGATTCCAAAAGTCTTTGAAGACCTGGCTATTCTCCAAGAGCTGGGGGGTTTGAGCCCCTCTCAGTTTGAGCCCCTCTCCGTTGTTTTTGTTATATTGCATATTGTTTTCCAGACATGCATGGTTCTTTGTGGCTTGGTTTTATGGGTTTCTCATATTTTTAATGTACGTCACCAGAACCATTTAGAGTCAGAGCAGCCTCTAAATAAGTAAACCAATAAGATTTCGCCCAACTAGATGTCAGAATCTAACTGACATTAGCTGATCTAGAAAGCTAAACAAGATTGAATGGGTGGCCTCCTGGCGAATCCAGAGATAGACAGGGAAGTGAAAAACTAGAAGAGAGCTGCAAAATATTCTCTCATACCAAGAATCTGGCAGGAATCCAGCATGACTAGAAGGTTGTATTAGAATTTGGGAGCAACAATTAAAGAATGTGTAAAGGCAATCTAGCAGTCTGTAAGTAGTTTGCTGGAAGGTTGCTATTGTGAAAATTAGGAATAGGACCCTTGGAGGTGCAAAACAAAAAGAAAAAAAGGAAACATTGTTTACATATCAGGAAATTGGCATATTATACAAGCGTCTTTGTTACAGTGCCATGGAAACATTTTGTTGCCATGATACACTGCATCTTCTAATTTGTCAACTGTCAAGAATTCTTAGCATGATACTTGCTAACCGGGAACTCTGGGGATTGTAGTCTAATGTACTGTAGCAGGAGGACTGCAACTTGAAGAAGGCTGGATGGAGAACATGAAAAGATCTGACTTGCTGACATTCTTAAAGCTGGCATCTGAATTCATTTCTGCTATGAGGGGTGATGTTCATTCTTAACTATCCACATCTTCCCTACCACAACTTACTTTCATTAAGCCACAGCCTTCTGCAAATAATTAACTTCAGTGCAGCCAAATAATTTGAAATCAGAAGTTCACTAGATGGCAGCATAAACACTACAGTGCCGGAACTCTGAAATAATCTGCCACTTCCTTCACTACAAATCCCACCATGCTTCAGAAAACAGGAACCCGCCCCGTGGGCAAAAGTCCTTGCTGGATCCCTGTGGTGAGTTTCTTCTTTGTGTTCATGTTGATTATTAGTGCTAAGAAGCTCTAGGAGAAGCAAGTGGGAGTTTTTTTGTACCTCCTGGAAGCAGTTTGAATGAATTGCATTAGGTTTTCCCGTGCAAGATATTGGAAGCCAAAGCAGACAGCTCCACCCAAGCTTCATTCTGTCTATGTTGCAAGTTTTCTCCAAACAGCTGATGGAAACCTACGTCTTGTTTCCAGCCTTGTGAGAAAGATCTCAAAAGATTGTTGTTGTTGTTTAGTCGTTAAGTCGTGTCCGACTCTTCGTGACCCCATGAACCATATTGCGCCAGGCCTTCCTATCTTTCACTGCCTCCCTCAGTTTGCTCAATTTCATGCTCATTGCTTCAGTGATGCTATCTAGCCATCTCATCCTCTGCCGTCCTCTTCTCCTTTTGCCTTCCATCTTTCCCAGCATCAGGGTCTTTTCCAAAGAGTCCTCTCTTCGCATTAGGTGACCAAAGTATCTGAGCTTGAGCTTCATTATCAATCCTTCCAATGAGCAATCAGAGTTGATTTCCTTTAAGATTGACTGGTTTGACCTCCTAGCAGTCCAGGGGACTCTTAAGAGTCTTCTCCAGCACCACAGTTCAAAGGCATCAATTCTTCGGCGTTCAGCCTTCTTTATGGTCCAGCTCTCACAGCCATACATTACTACTGGAAAAACCATAGCTTTGACTATGCGGATCTTTGTCGGCAAGGTGACGTCTCTGCTTTTTAATATGCTATCTAGGTTTGCCATAGCTTTCCTCCCAAGGAGCAAGCGTCTTTTAATTTCATGGCTGCAGTCTCCGTCTGCGGTGATCTTGGAGCCCAAATAAATGAAGTCTGTTACTGCTTCCATTTCTACCCCTTCTATTTGCCAGGGATTGATGGGTCCAGATGCCATGATCTTAGTTTTTTTAATGTTGAGTTTCAAGCCAGCTTTCGCACTCTCCTCTTTCACCCTCATCAAGAGGCTCTTTAGTTCTTCTTCACTTTCTGCCATTAGGGTGGTATCGTCTGCATATCTGAGGTTATTGATGTTTCTCCCTGCAATCTTAATTCCGGCTTGTGATTCTTCCAGCCTGGCATTTCTCATGATGTACTCTGCATATAGGTTAAATAAGCAGGGTGACAGTATACAGCCTTGTCGTACTCCTTTCCCTATTTTGAACCAATCGGTTGTTCCATGACCGGTTCTAACTCTTGCTTCTTGGCCCGCATACAGATTTCTCAGGAGACAGGTAAGGTGGTCTGGTATCCCCATCTCTTTAAGAATTTGCCACAGTTTGTTGTGATCCACACAATCAAAGGCTTTTGCATAGTCAATGAAGCAGAAGTAGATGCTTTTCTGGAACTCTCGTGCTTTCTCCGTGATCCAGCGAATGTTGGCAATTTGATCTCTAGTTCCTCTGCCTCTTCGAAACCCAGCTTGTACATCCGGTAGTTCTCGGTTCACATACTGCTGAAGCCTAGCTTGTAGGATTTTGAGCATAACCTTGCTAGCATGTGAAATGAGTGCAATTGTGCGATAGTTTGAGCATTCTTTGGCATTGCCCTTCTTTGGAATTGGAACGTAAACTGACCTTTTCCAATCCCGTGGCCACTGTTGCGTTTTCCAAACTTGCTGGCATATTGAGTGCAGCACTTTAACAGCATCGTCTTTTAGTATTTTAAATAACTCAGCTGGAATACTGTCATCTCCACTAGCTTTGTTGTTAGCAATGCTTCCTAAGGCCCACTTGACTTCACTCTCTAGGATGTCTGGCTCAGGGTCAGTGACCACACCAGCATGGACATCAGGGACATTAAGATCTTTCTTGTAGAGTTCTTCTGTGTATTCTTGCCACCTCTTCTTAATCTCTTCTGCTTCTGTTAGGTCCCTGCCTTTTTTGTCCTTTATCGTGCCCATCTTTGCACTAAACGTTCCTTTGATATCTCCAATTTTCTTGAAGAGATCTCTAGTCTTCCCCATTCTATTGTTTTCTTCAATTTCTTTGCATTGTTCATTTAAGAAGGCCTTCTTATCTCTCCTTGCTATTCTCTGGAAATCTGCATTCAGTTGCTTATATCTTTCCCTTTCACCCTTGCTTTTCGCATTCCTTCTTTCCACAGCTATTTGTAAAGCCTCATCAGACAGCCATTTTGCTTTCTTGCATTTCTTTTTCTTTGGGATGGTTTTAGTTGCTGCCTCTCGTACAATGTTACAGACCTCCGTCCATAGTTCTTCAGGCACTCTGTCTACCAAATCTAATCCTCTAAATCTATTCATCACCTTCACTGTGTACTCACATGGAATATGATCTAAGTCATACCTGAGTGGTCTAGTGGTTTTCCCTACACTCTTCAATTTAAGCCTAAATTTTGCAGTAAGAAGCTCATGATCTGAGCCACAGTCAGCTCCTGGTCTTGTTTTTGCCGTCTGTATAGAGCTTCTCCATCTTTGGCTGCAAAGTATGTAATCAATCTGGTTTCGGTATTGACCATCTGGTGATGTCCATGTGTAGAGTCGTCTCTTGTGTTGTTGGAAAAGAGTGTTTGCTATGACTAGCTTGTTCTCTTGACAGAACTCTATTAGCCTTTGCCCTGCTTCATTTTGTACTCCAAGGCCAAACTTGCCTGTTATTCCGATTACTCCTTGACTTCCTACTTTAGCATTCCAATCCCCTATGATGAAAAGGACATCTTTTTTTGGTGCTAGTTCTAGAAGGTCTTGTAGGTCTTCATAGAACCGGTCAACTTCAGCTTCTTCGGCATCAGTGGTTGGGGCATAGACTTGGATTACCGTGATGTTGAATGGTTTTCCTTGGATACGCACTGAGATCATTCTGTCGTTTTTGAGGTTGTACCCCATTACTGCCTTTCCCACTCTCTTATTGACTATGAGTGCAACTCCATTTCTTCTAAGGGTTTCTTGCCCACAGTAGTAGATATAGTGGTCACCTGAATTAAATTCACCCATTCCCGTCCATTTCAATTCGCTGATTCCCAAGATGTCGACGTTCAATCTTGTCATCTCATGTTTGACCACATCCAGCTTGCCTTGGTTCATGGATCTTACATTCCACGTACCTATACAATATTGTTCTTTACAGCATCGGACCTTCTTTTCGCTTCCAGATACATCCACAGCTGAACGTCCTTTCGGCTTTGGCCCAGCCGCTTCACTCTTTCTGGAGCTACTTGGAATTGCCCTCCGCTCTTCCCCAGTAGCATATTGGACACCTTCCGACCTGAGGGGCTCATCTTCCGGCGTCATATCTTTTAGCCTTTTAACATTGTCCATGGGGTTTTCTTGGCAAGGATACTGGAGTGGGTTGCCATTTCCTTCTCCAGTGGACCACATTTTGTCAGAACTCTCTGTCATGACCTGTCCGTCTTGGGTGGCCCTGCACGGTATAGCTCATGGCTTCACTGAGTTACACAAGCCCCTTCGCCACGACAAGGCAGTGATCCATGAAGGGGCTCAAAAGATTAAGGTTCCATAATGGATTGTGTCATGTCATCAAAGACTACTGGATATTTAAGTCCCTCTGTGCTCTTTTAAAGGGGCAAGCAAAATGCAAGCAGTTTATAGCTGTGTTTGCTCAACGTGTTGCCCCACTGTTAACCAAATCATGGTCTATTCAATCCAATTTGCTATGTTTGCTTGATATGCTGAATCATAAGCTAACCACAGAGACTGGCTAATCAGAATTAGCATGAAACTTTAGTATTATACAGGTTCAACTTGATTTAGCCTGGTGCCACCAGATGTGTTGGACTTCAGTTCCTATAATGGTCATGCTTGTTAAGGATTTATGGGAGTTAAAGTCTGGAGGACATCAGATTGGAAAATATTGTTTCTGGAAATATTGCCATATTAGTTTGTATTTCTCCTGGGACATGTGCACTCAGCATTTGAGAGAGTTAATCTTTTTTATTTTATAAGCATTGATTCATTAAAGTCCTTAAATGTCTTTAATTACTAGTATTGTGATGCCAGGCAGCATTCACAAAAATAGCCAACGTCCTTCATCTCAAGCAAAATCAATATTGGGAGAGGAATGATTTTTATGAAGCAAAGGCAAGGCAGATGTCCCAGCCCTTCCTTCTCCAGGATAGGAAATGGTTTTGTTCTTTTAAAACCAGAGGCAGAATTTAAGAGAAGTAGACATTTCTTCCTTATGGAAAATTATTTCATTATCAGTTTCTCTTGTAGTGCCTCATTCTTTGAACTAATAAATCCTCATCCTTCCTTCTCTGCTGAAGAGATACCACTCCTTTGACTTTTTGTTTAAGAACTGCTACAAATATTTGAGAAATTGCTTTCAGTTAGGAAGACAAACCTACCATAATACTGCAGCTCACAATTATGTATACAATATATTTTGCTTCTTAGGGCACCACCAATAGAGACATTTTTACTTCTATGAATTGTCGAAGGCTTTCACAGCCGGAATACGATGGCTGATGTGAGTCTTCCGGGCTGTGTGGCCGTGTTCTGGAGGTTTTGGTTCCTAATGTTTTGCCATTTTTACTTCTTATTGTTCCCTTTTCAAGGTCTCAAGTCAGCCAAGTACAAACTCTTGATTTAGAGCAGTGTTTCTCAACCTTAGCCACTTGAAGATGTGTGGACTTCAACTCCCAGAACTCCCCAGTCAGCATGCTGGCTGGGGAATTCTGGGAGCTGAAGTCCACACATCTTAAAGTGGCCAACATTGAAAAACACTGATTTAGAGGAAGAATTTGTTAGAGATCCCCCATTAAACTTCCTTGCCAAATTCAAAAGCTCTTGATAACTCCTCACTCAGTGAGCATAAAAGGGCTTCTTGGGACTACTGTAACTACAAATTAAAGAGTGGGCTGATAGGCTTCATGTATGAAAAAGAGTAGTTTATGCAATTTAATAATTAAATAACCCATTCTCCAACTCATAAAATTCAAATAATGTGCGGATAAATGAAGATCTGGATTATCAATGAGGAAGCAGTCTTGTCAAATTATTCCTCTAATGAATCTGTTCTGTAAATTAAGTTCTAAAATCTAAGCGTTATAAACAGAAGTACAAAAGAAGCATAGAGATCTCTTGGGTTACTTTATAAATGGCAATATAACTAACACATGCTATCTTGCAGCTGTAATCAACACCAATCCATAAGGCCCTGCAACTGATTGGAACTGCCTCTAAAATGGGGCGGCTTGATGGGAAGGTAATACTACTTTCTGCTGCAGCTCAAGGAATTGGCCAAGCTGTGGCTAAAGTAAGTGCAAAATTATTTATTGGGTATCCTTGTGGGGTTGTGCCATTGATTCCATAGGTTTCAGGAACAAAAGTACCTTTGCTTTAAGGATGGGAGCCAAAGGCTATGTGCTGGAGGGAGCAGGTGAAAAGAAAAACCTAAAGAGAAAGGATTTAATATTATCAGAATAATAGCAATGCTGCAGATGCTACATCGCATCCAATGACAACATTTCATGATCTTGGCAGATCTTGAAAAAAGCTAAGCAGGATCAGACTTGGTTAGTACTTGGATGGGAGGCTAGCAGGAAATCCCTGGGTGGTAAGCTAGAATCCAAGTTCTGAAACAAGTCTCAGAAGCAAGCAATGGCAAATCACTTTCATATTCTTGCAGAAGAAAACTGTGCACCTGTCCATATATAGACACCAGATGCAGTCTTCATCTAGAGATGTTACAAATGGTGTAACATATTTGTAAGTTCACTCTCTTTGAAATCAAATGCATCATGTGTATATTTGGGTTCTTTTATCTAAGAGGTGGATATTTCAAGTGATATTCATTCACAGCTATAAAAAAACAAACTTTAAGGGCCAGCTTTAGAGTACATAGAATCATACAGGATAAAAGTCAGTCCTAATTTTAAAAATAGGGCAACTTATACATGGGAAAATATTATGATCTTGGTTTGTTCCATTTATACATATTCCATTTCCCTCTCAAGGAAGAGACTTGCATGAACTTTTAAGGTAAATAGTATGATGTAAGGAATAATATGTATGTATGTATGTATTTATTTATTTATTAAATTTTTCAACTGCCCATCTCCCCCCAATGGGGGAACTCTGGGCAATTCACAATAAACATTAGAACATAAAATATATAAACACATAAAACCTTAAATTAAATTAACATAACTAAAAAGAAGAAGGAGAGACCAAGGGGATGAAAACCTGAGGCTGAAGACAGAAGGCCTCTATGGGGCTAGCCATCCCCATGCTTGAGGTATTCCCACCCCACCCCAGGCCAGGTGGCAGAACCAGGTCTTCAAAGCCTTACGGAAGGCCAGGAGTGTGGGGGCTAATCGCATCTCCGGGGGCAGAATGTTCCAGAGAGCAGGGGCTACCGCAGAGAAGGCCCGCCTTCTGGACCCTGCTAGTCGAAGTTCTTTCACTGAGGGGGTCCGAAGCATGCCCTCTCTGTATGATCGGGGGGACAGGTTGAAGTCATAGGGGAGAGGCGGTCCCTTAGATAACCTGGTCCCATGCCACGTAGGGCTTTAAAGGTGATAACCAACATCTTGAATTGGACCCAGAAGCAAACTGGCACCCAATGCAGCTCGCGGAGCAGAGGCGTTATATGGACCCTCCTTGGGGCACCAACAATAGCCCACGCAACTGCATTCTGGACCAGCTGTAGCTTCCGGATACTCTTCAAGGGTAGCCCCATGTAGAGCGCATTGCAGTAGTCTATCTGGGAGACAACAAGGGCGTGAGTGACTGTTCGAAGGGCATCCCGATCCAGGAAAGGGCGTAACTGATGCACAACCCAAAGTTGTGCAAAGGCCCTCCTTGCCACGGCTGACACCTGCTCTTTAAGCAGGAGCCGTGAGTCTAGGAAGACCCCCAGAGTACGTACTGGGTCTGTCTGGGGCAGTGTCACCCCATCCAGCACCAAAGATGACAAAATCCCGGATACAGAGAAGCCATTAACCCATAGCCACTCCGTCTTACCAGGGTTCAGTCGAAACCTGTTGCTCCCTGTCCAGACCCTTACAGCCTCCAGACACCACGAAAGGGTGGCCACAGCATCACTTACTTCACCAGGGATGGAGATGTATAGCTGCGTATCATCAGCATACTGATGACACCTCATCCCATGATGACGGATGATCTCGCCCAGCGGTTTCATGTAGATGTTGAAAAGGAGCGGAGAGAGAACCGAACCCTGCGGCACCCCACAAAGGAGGGGTCGAGGATGGGACCTCTCGTTCCCTATCAACACCGATTGGGATCGGCCCCGGAGAAAGGAGGTGAACCAGCACAAGACTGTGCCGCCCACCCCCAATTCCCTGAGCCGTCCCAACAAGTTACCGTGGTCAACAGTATCGAAAGCCGCTGAGAGATCGAGGAGACCAAGGATGGTCACACTTCCACCATCCCACTCCCGCCAGAGGTCATCCATAAGTGCGACCAATGCCATTTCCGTTCCGTATCCGGGCCTGAAACCTAACTGGAAGGGATCCAGATAATCTGTTTCCTCCAGAACTCTTTGGAGCTGTGATGCCACCACTTTCTCAACCACCTTCCCCAAAAAGGGGAGGTGGGAGACTAGACGAAAATTGTCCAGCACAGTAGGATCCAGGGAGGGTTTCTTGAGGAGGGGGTGCACCAATGCCTCCTTAAAAGCAGCTGGAAACACTCCCTCCTGCAAGGATGTAGTAACCATCGCCTGGATCCAACCACATGTCATCTCCCGAGCTGCTTTCACCAGCCAGGAGGGGCATGGGTCAATTATATTTAAGATATAATTATATTTAGCTAGGATTTGCAGTAAAAATTGTGAGCTATTCCTATTCCCATAACATTTTTTTTTTTAATTCCTCCACTAGATTTGTAGTGATGGTTAGGGATTAGGAGGAGGAGTTTTAAGATTATTTTTTTCTTATACCTTTTTCTATTTTTGCAAACCTTCAGTATTCTCCAATTATTTATTTATTCGATTTGTACAGCTGCCCATCTCAACAAGTAACTCTGGGTGGCAAACAATCTTAAAATAAAATTAAAAACAATTCCTGTCATAAACACAAACATTTAAACACACAGCAGCCAAGGAAGATGTCACAATTGACAGTTGTTAGCACAACCAGGAGATGGGATCCTCTACACGCTTGCAGCCTCAGGCCCAGGCTCATACAAATATGTTAATACTTCCCACTTTGGGGGCTAAATATCACTATCCCATCACAGCTCACGCTGATTTTGTTATATCATGTAATTTTTTTTTCAGCCAATGTATTTTGGTTCATCTTCTGAATATGAAAGTTAACGTGCAGTAAGTCTTTTCATTTGATGTGGAAAGTCACACATTTTCTCAAGCAGATTGTTAGTTCACAGGAGGGCTTGCAGAAAATGTTATGGTTCTGTCCTGGAACACAGATCACTTTTTTAGCAGTTTCAGAACTTTTCACTGACTGTAGAGATGCTGTGGTATTTAGGAACCTGTATCAGAAATAGCAGTTTCAGAGTTGCCAGAACATCACTGGAAGAATTCAGTACCTAACCAATTTTGTAGGCATAATTCTCTATCTTATTGCTGTGTTGTTGGTACTATTGTTGTGTTATTGTTACTACTGTACTGTTGTTGCTTGTAAGCCACTCTTCCACTGGAGCCCAGAGCAGTGCACAGAATAACATGATAATAAATAACAATTTAAAATAAACATAACTGCTATTAAAACACAATAAAACAACTTATGTGGTGCTTTTAGCTGTACAGCTATGAAATTGTTTATTAAAATACATACACATACAACAACAAAGAATAATTAGCCAATTCTCAGTGACACATGGGGTAGGAAAGCGCATGATTCACTGTGCTGAGGTATATTGACTCTGGAAATGTTTGTTTTTAAAGGCTTTTGCAAAAGAAGGAGCTCACGTTATTGCTACAGATATCAATGAGGCCAAACTTCGAGAACTGGAAAGCTACCCAGGTATTCCTTGAATTACTTAGAACCAGAGCTTCACAAAATGCTTTATGTGATCCCTCATACTTGTGGGGGTCCCATCTCCAGTCCACCGCCCACAGAAGGCAAGCAGAGAGCTACTGTTATGTCCTGTTGTCCCTATTGTTTATCTGTAGAAAGGACTAGTTGCCCTTTATCATACTGTATATCAGGTTCTCTCCTCTGTGTAAAGATTGAGCAAGGCAGTGAGCAGAGAAAGCAAGGGGCTGCATGGCCTTCTCACTTGCTGTCTCCTCTCTCCAAAACCTCAGTGAGGTTGTGGCCCAGAAGGCCTAGGTGGAAGGCAGCTATGCAAATAAGAACCTCTGGTAGCTTCTGCTCATAGACCTCCCTGCTATCTTGAGAGGACAAATGAGCACATCAAAAAGCAGCTATCAAAGGTTGTGAGGCTGTTCTGCCTTCTCAGCCTGGGCACCTTCCAGATGTGTGGACTTGAATTCTCAGTAGTGGTTATGCTGACTGAGAACTCTGGGAGTTGAAGCCCAAACATCTGGATAGTGCCCAGATTGGAAAAGGCTGTCATAAATGAACTCTCCCAAAGTCTTAGGTCACAGCAATTGCCAGGTGTCATTTTTGGGGGATTGTGGGGCCAAGTTCAGGTTATCTCCATTCCATTAGATCATTTTGATTTAAGTTTCTAATCTTGTGCTCATTTGGGAGTGCTGCCAAGTCTTGTTTTCAGCTATATAGGTGTCAGCTCTATCTGTACCTTGACTCTTTCTTCATTTACCTCTGATGTCTCCAGAAATTCCATCCCTTTCCTAGACCCTCAAGCAAATTCCAGAACAGTTAACCTGAATGCATTCAGAGCAGACTTCAGTTTTTAACTGAATTTAAGATTTAATATCCCATTCTCTCATCAATGTTATTCCACACAAAAAGGCTTTTATTCAGGCAGCTGGGTGTGGTCCAGTTATTTCTGTCTTTGATCTCCAGTTGTACATTTTTCAAGTAAATCAGAAAATTATTCACAGTGATTCAATAGAAGATGCAAATGTGTCTGTGACTCTGTGTCATAACTGCTGGAATATAAAATGTTTATACCACTGCAGTGTTATTCAGCAAACAGAAATAATCTGTAACTCAAACATTTATAATGTAAACTTGTTACTGTGAACAGAGCACCCTTAATTTTTATGATGCTTTGTGCACACTTTCAAAGAAGCTAATATTGCATGTAGACAATCCCATAAAGAGATAGACCAGTACAACAGAAATCCCTCCATGGGTAAGCCTACAGGTTGTCATTTCTTCACAATGCCAAGAAGGAGAACCAGCATCAGTAGTATCTGCATTCTCTATGTAAAGCTACTCCATGCCATTAGGAAGTACTGTATGCACAGTTCTGTTCTACACTCCTTCTTTCATTCTGACATCGTGCAGTGTGCTGATGTCAAGAGACATCTTTTTTTTCTTCTTCTCTCTTGCTTGCTTCAGGAGTTTGCCTGAATGTGTGACTGCCAAGGGGGGATAGTTCTTATGTCTCCAGAACTTACCTGCCCCCAAGAATTTCTCTTTCATTAGACAAAGCAAACACCTTGGTTGCTAGATGGTAGAGGGCAGAAGTGACATCTCTCAGCTGTTCCCCTCTTTTTTGGGAGAGAAAGAGAAATAGGTTACTTTGCATGTTCTGCATTTCTGAACCATCCTTAAGAATCTTGCTGGTTCTACCAGAGGAAAATCGAGAGGGTACCAAATTGTTCTTTTTCTCTTAGGCAGCAGGATATTTTGAACTGGTTCTGTCTGTCCCCTTCTTCTCTGACCTTGCCTTGCTAAGATGGCATGAGCCAAAAAGAAGTTTTTATTCTTATTTGAATGCAAGTTGAACTTGTAAGAAGGATTTTGTTTTTGAAAGTATCGTATGGTCCCTTTATTTGTTTGGCTGCCCATTTTCACCCTTTGTAATATGGATGCTTTTTTAATTGTGAAAACATAACACACTCTCATTACAGCATAGATTATCTTAATCTCCATAACAGGCATTCGGATTCAGGTGCTAGATGTCACCAACAAAGGGCAAATTGAAAAGCTGGCCAAGGAAATGAAGAGAATCGACGTTTTGTGCAATATTGCGGGGTAAAACATTGGCAGATTTTTAGCTGTTTTTTTTAATCTTTCTGCTTTCTGAAATCAGGCTTTTGTTTCAGCTTAAGTTATTAATAATCTAAATCAAAGATGATTGGGCAATGCAGGGTAAATGACCAACAGCAAATTGGTTCCATCTACTGCAATCTTCTTGACTTTGCCTATCATGACGTTCTTCCACCTCACCAGCCAGATGGGCACCAACCCCTGTTAATATTAATCCTTGCTTCTGCCAGTGTGGAAGCATTGGGTGTATCCAGACCATCTACTATGAGTCATTTCCATATATACTTGACCATTCTGAGAGTCACATGTAGAGGTGACTAGCCTTTCATATTGTAGCATTGAACACATTGTGCTGACTGTCTGCAATCCCACTCAAACTGTTGCTTCAGGTTGGGTTGTTAAATTCATCTGACTTGAAGCAGCACTTTGATTTGGAAAAGCTGCTCTGCTTTGAACTGCCTCATTGAAGTATGTCAGTTTGCTTCATGGGTCCTTTGCACATGTGTATATGTTAGACTGTTTGATCAAGATGGCATGGAAATCTAATGAAACATTTCATTCCTGGATATTGATTCACTTTTGAGGGGTGCTTCATTCAAAACCCTGTTGAATTGAAATATTGTTCCAACATTCTGGACAGCATGCATAAAAAGAACAAGTGGTAGTTTGATTAATAACACAGGAAGAGAGATTCTTAAACCCTTCCTTAATACTATAGCCTTCTGTGAGCAAACCTGTCTTCCCATAATTAATTGAACCTTTATTAGACACCTCTGCGGTTCCAAATCTGTGCCAGTGTGTTTGCCATCATTTCTCAAAAGATTAAAACGTGGTTGCCTACTTTGTGGATCATGTGGGTTGTGCAAACTCAGCCATCATCTTTGTAATTCTGAAACAACAGTCATGATTTTAGCATACTGCAACTTGGCCCTGACCCTCTAATTTATGGTTTTGTCCTGTCCCCTTGACAATCTCAGTTTAAATGCTCCAGAGAGTAAGCATTTTTTGTTGTGTCTTCTGCTATAGTTTTGTTCATCATGGGACTATTTTGGACTGTGAGGAAGAAGACTGGGCCTACACAATGGATGTCAATGTTCGTAGCATGTATCTCATGATCAAAACATTCCTGCCTAGGGTAAGATTGAGTTTCCTTCTCAGGTCTGTAGTGGAACTGAGCAAGATGGGAAGAAATAATGTTTAATATTTGGAAGCTGAAAAAAGTTCTCAAACCATTTCATATGCATTACCTTTTACAGAGGTAGGCAACCTTGGTAGGTTGAAAGCACATCTGGAATCCTTACAATAATCCTGTAAGGAAGAAGCAGCTGTTACCTTTCATATTTTTGGTCTGCAGATCTCATAATCTGTTGCAATTAGCCATGGTGCCTGGAGCTAATAGAAGCTGAGATCAAAAACTTCTGTGACTGTTGGCACAGAAGTTTATGGGGTTAGACCAAAAACATATAGGTTAGTCATTCTGAACCTGGAATCTCATGTTTTCAACTACAGGCCTCATAATTCTCAACCAAAATGCTGGTTGAGAATTATATAATTTGTAGTTGGACATTTCAGGTTATACCAAACTGGGATAAGCTTGCCTTTGTATCAAACATTTGTGGTGCCTTCTGTGATCCTTGTATGTGGAGAATTAAAAACAACTCATTTACTAGTACTTTTAAATCTCTACCTGTAAATCATTTTTTTAAATAAGACACTCATGACATCACACTATTTAACATTTCAATTTTGAACAGATGCTTGAGCAGAAATCTGGTAACATTATCAACATGTCTTCTGTGGCATCCAGTATCAAAGGTTAGTAGCTGATAACAACTGGTTCTAGCTAGCATGAAGGTTGAAGCAGAGCATATCTGCCAAAAAAATGGACAACAAAGTGTGTAGTTAACATTTGTATGTATACAGAATGCTTCCCCCCAAAAAACAGGAGGAAAAAAGAGAAAACAAATAGGGAGGAACGTGTCCATATAATCAAAACTCAGAAATAGGTATAAAGCAGAGAATTGGTCCATGTACAACATATTCCTTATTAAAAGATAACCAAAGAGAAGTCTGGAGCAGCTCAAGACAATACAAAAGAGCCATTACAGGGCAATACTGAAGTGGAACATGATCCCTTTTCATTATTTAGTATGATTTAGTTACCTGATTGCTAATCCTATCTCCCTCAGGGGTTCCCAATAGATGTGTCTACAGTACTTCAAAAGCAGCAGTTATTGGTCTCACCAAGTCTATAGCTGCTGACTTCATCGAAAAAGGAATCCGATGCAACTGTGTTTGTCCTGGTATGTAATATTCTACAATCTCTGTTTTGCTTTTTTGCCCTTCAGAGTTGTACAAAAGAAATCAAACCATAGTTCAAAGGTGAAGAACTTTACTATCTAAGGGATTATGTGCTTGGAATGTACCAGCCACATTTACTTTCCAGTACTAAATATTTTCCAGTCAAGAAATCAGAAAAAGACCCATCTCTCTTCATGATCAGCATGGTGACATGTTTAATTAAATATTGCATATGTTTACAGGCACTGTTGATACTCCTTCTCTGAGAGAAAGAATCCAAGCAAGACCTGATCCAGAACAGGTATATAACCCATTTTGTTATAATACACAAGTACACAATGGGGGAACATATCCATAGCAGCTAGTTCTGTAAGACTTGTTTCCCAAATATTGGAGGGGGGGGGGGGATTTTTGCTGGAAAAGTTCCTATACAGAGACACCATGTTACCATCCAGTGGGACATTTGAAAAGGCAAGCAAAGTGCAATTAGAAAGATAAATAGGACAATTCAAAATTATATACCTGATTGTAAGTTGCCATGAGCCCACATGTATTTGATATCATATAAATGCAGTAAAGAAATAAACTTCACCCAGAAATCTAGTTTACGGTATTTTCACAGTATTTTTTTTTCTAGATTTGTCTAGTAAGCCAGATAAATAGGTTGTTGCTGAGGATGAGTTGACAATCAGCCTTTCAGTGGCCAAAGAGGAAGAGCTCAGAAGGACCACAGCAAAGCCTCAGGGGAATGTGTGTGCTACCTTTCCTGGTATAAAGAAAAAAATAATTTATTTGCTTGAGCTTCCATTACATAGCCTTACAAGAACTACAGTATGTTTCTTCTGTCTTCATCTGAGATCAGATTTCCATATTGTGATGGCAGTAGAGATGTCTTCTGTTGTAGGGCCTCATGGAGTCCTACTAGACTAACTGAAGCTAACTGAGGTATCATGAAAAGCTCAGCAAATTATTACTACAATTTTATTCTCAAGGGACTAAGCTAATAGCAGTACTTCCCTAAAGGCCAAAATAAGCTGGATAACTTTTGAAAGTGCCTTTCTCGGTGGAATTTCCTCCCAAAGGATGTATGATTGTCCTTTTTAGTCTTTTTGGGTATACAAAACAGGCACTAGAGACCTGTTCCATTTCAATTAGTTTTTAATTTATGTGAGTTTTATTGGTTATGCTAATTATTTGCTGCTGTGGTTGGTGATAACATTATTGTATACTGGCTCTTTTTAGATCTTACAGTACTGTGCCATACTGATGTATATTATGACATGCTTGAGAAGATTGTTCAGAAAAGCAGCTGGAAAATCTTTAAAATAAATATGTCTTGAATTTTGGGGGATGCAACTGTTATTTTGTGTGCTATTTCAATTAGCAAATTGTCTCAGACTGGAACTTGATAATGTTTATTCTTTGAACCAAAGAACAAACATGCCAAATGCCCCATGCAATATTTTACAATAATTAAACTGTTAATTCTAGGTTTTGTAGGTATCCTACTTTTTTGAGTAATATCTTGGAAACAACATAAGATTTTAATATACATCAAACCATTTGAAGGGGGTGTTGGAATTCTGGTTTGTGGCCTCTGATGATGAAAAATCAGAAGCAACCTAACTCTGGGCCTGAATATTTACTGCCAATGGCATTTTTTTCCCCAGGCACTAAAAGATTTTCTCGCCAGGCAGAAGATGGGCAGATTGGCTACCACTGAGGAAATTGCCCACCTCTTTGTATATCTGGCTTCTGATGAAGTAAGTTCCTTGGATCAGCCACATGTTGTTTGAAATAGGACCTTCTTGCTGTTTTAAGAAATTGCTGCTAAAATGGGAATGTTGAAAGAACAATACCATCCTGAGATATAAAATCTATAAATCATACTTTTATAGATAACTGCAAATATGTGCAGTGGAATCTGAATCCCAAATTATAATTGCACCACCATTTGTTAAGACCCAATTTGTATTCAAGTTTTTTTCTTAAATATTTACTCTCGTCCTGCTTTTGGCAGGTCAAGGATAGGGAACCAAGAATAGGGAATCCAAAGCCATCTACTTCCAGACATTGGTTAGCTATAGCTTCTGGCAGCCCCAGATGATATGGCCAATTGTAAGGGGTGTTGGGGAACAGGCATATCTGCAGAATGTGGTCAAAAAGTCAAGATGGCAGCCATGATAGAGTAAAGCCCTGCCTGGTTTCTATGTTGACTTTTTTGACCACGCCCTGCAGAGACCCCTTCTGGGAATTGTACTTAGAATCATCAAGAGTTACAAGTTTCCCACTCCTAACTTAGTGCCAAGTTTAAAATTTAGAAGATTGTTTATGCAATTAGCAGTTGTGTAAATGTTTATTAAAAACTTTAATAGTAGGCACAAAGTCACCAAGTTTAAGGTGCCACAGCAATCTTGGTCCCCACTGATATCCTTCTGTGTTGTCTTAGAAGAACAGTCCCATTTAAGAAATGCACATGACTGCATGCCTAGTAATCCCCCCAAAACCTGAAAATACTTCTGTGTTACTTTTAGAACATTAAGCAAGTGTGATATGCGCAAGGATGAATCCTGGCATTATATTAATAAAAAAATCATGTGCCGTAAGGTATTACGGTCATAGTGAACTTCAGCCCTTATTTCCCTGAATCATAAATCAAGCTCTGTGTGGTAAATGCGCCATTGGAAACATGTCACGCACATATTTATTGCCACAATGAATACTGTGCAAAATGGTTTATTAAAGAAAGGACATGTGTTTTTCAGTCATATAGTAATTTTAACTCTGGTAGCAACTGCGCTGTGTGTTTCAATTGGGGAAAAGTATTTTAACAACTATTTGACAAATCTAAATCTATCTGAAATGCAAAATGGCTCATCTGTAAAACTTTACATTATATGGCTATGTCCCATAACCAACCAAGGTGGCATTGTTTGGGGACTTATGTACTGTATAGCATTTCAGCACCATTAAAAACAACTTTATAACAAAAATTAGTTGGTGTTTAGTTATATAAGGGGATGAAATGGATTCAACTGGAAAATGGATTTGCTGAAACATGTAACTATTTTCCCAGTTAACGAAGTAGTATTTTCCTTCAAACCTTTTTTTTTTTTTATGTTTTCCTAGCCAGTCCCTCAGAACGAAAGAAAGGCGTTTTCTCCTCTGTTCCTAATTCTTCCTGCTGCTGTTGGCTGCTAGAATGAATGAGTTATCTCATGACAACTAGCTGATGTTCTGTAGGTCAGGTCTCTGCTTGAAGCTTTGTAATACTCCTCTGTGCGCTTGAAGTTTCAGTGCACATTCACAGCACAGCTTCCTATTTTCCTCAGCCAATGGCTGCGATCTTCCTGCAAATGGGTCTTTTCAGATGGTTGTTTGCAGCTCTGCCCCTGTCTACCAACAAATCTGGCCTATTTGCAGAGAACCATCAGCCAGTCAGGGCTTGCCCTTTGTGGCCAATAGCTTGCTGCTCATTTCAAAATCTGGTTGGCATTTCCTTTATCAGACACTCTACATTCTAAGGAGTTTGTGGCCCTGAGTGCTCCAAAGCACCTTTGTGCCTCTGAATCCAGTTTGCTACACAGCCTTAAATATGAGGCACTGATCAAGTCTAAAACCAGCTTGTTCCTCTGCCACGATGCATTTTGAGTTTAACCAGTCTAACAGCTCTGGGTGCAGATGTTTGCCAGAGATTTTACTGCTTGGGTGGTCTCTGTTAATTTTCATAAAAATAGGAATACATATTGCTGGTCCCACTCATTTGGAATTCTAGTTGAGCTGTCAGTAGACATCAAGATTGGGCCCACCAGTGAGGAATTTTTTAGCCCACCCAGGAGGGATGGAGACTGCTCTAGGTATTTTACCCATTTTCAGCTGGTTGATCAGTTTACATATCTTGAGACCATGACCAGCAGCCATAGTGATAATGACTCAGAGCTGGGGGTCCCTCTGTTGCCTCTTGAAGTGCACCTCCCATATTGGTGCTGGAATATGACACTCTGCCAGTGATGCTTCATTGTTCAGACAAGCCAAAACCAACCTCCATAAGAAGGTGGAATCAGCAAATTAATTGCTGCCAAGAATCCTTTGATGCTCTCTTTTGTGTTGCCAACAGTCTTTTATATTGTCTTTTACACTGGATGATCCCCTGATTGGGAGTGTGTATGGAGTTTGCCATATAGGCATAAACTCTATTTCTGTACATTTATTTGTGAACATTTGTCCAGTTTGACAAAAAATGCCAGAAGCAATTTAAGAGCAAAGAGGTTGATTGCCATAATTATATAAACAAATGCAGTAAAAACCCTCAAAGGTCCTCAGGGTTGTCATGCATTTGGGGGAGGTTTCCAAACTCTTATTCTTAGTGTTCTGCATGAGGACTAGTGTAATACACTTGGGCACATCTATTTTCTATGTTGTAATTGTGGCTAGTTTTTGGAATTAGTAGCCTAGCAGTTTTTGTCACCATCTTGGTAAATTGTGCCAATGCTTCTTATATCTTATATATAGAGAGAGCCAGTTTGGTGTAGTGGATGAAATATCAGGCTGGAAACTGAGAGACCGTGAGTTCTAGTCCCGCCTTAGGCACAAAGCCAGTGGGTGACCTTGGGCCAGTCACTCTCTCTCCCCAGCCCTAGGAAGGAGGCAATGGCAAACCACTTCAAAAAACCTTTGCCAAGAAAACCACAGGGACTAGTCCAAGCAGTCACCAGGAGTCAACACTGACTTGAAGGCACACACACAAAAATAATTTCTTATATCAGACACTGAATCAAGCCTCAGTTTATTTCCCAAACCAGGATGGTTTTGAAAGAAAGAAGTATATGAATAGGGAAAGAGAGCTAGAAGAAAATGTTATCAGCTGTCAATACAATTTATTTCACTTCCTTTTACATTTCTAAATAAAACCCTAGGAACGTTTTCCCACAGATGACTTTGTGACAAAGTACAGAATACTGAGAGTCAATGAAATTTAACTTCCTCTTTTACCTAATATAAGCAAGCATTTATAGAAACAAGGTGAAAAGCATTTCGTAATTACAGGTGAAACTCGAAAAATTAGAATATCGTGCAAATGTTCATTTATGTCAGTATGGCAACTCAAAAGGTGAAACCAATATATGAGATAGACGCATGACATGCAAAGCGAGATATGTCAAGCCTTACTTTGGTATAATTGTGATGATTATGGCGTACAGCTTATGAAAACCCCAAATTCACAATCTCAGAAAATTAGAATATTACATGACATCAATAACACAAGGATTGGAAATAGAACAATATCGGACCTCTGCAAAGTAGAAGCATGCATATGTACTCAGTACTTGGTTTGGGCCCCTTTTGCAGCAATGACTGCCGCAATGCGCGTGGCATGGATGCTATCAGCCTGTGGCACTGCTGAGGTGTTATGGAAGACCAGGATGCTTCAATAGCGGCCTCCAGCTCTGCTGCATTGTTCGGTCTCATGTCCCTCATCTTTCTCTTGGCAATGCCCCATAGATTCTGTATGGGGTTCAGGTCAGGCGAATTTGCTGGCCAATCAAGCACAGTAATCCCATGGTCACTGAACCAGGTTTTGGTACTTTTGGCAGTGTGGGCAGGTGCCAAGTCCTGCTGGAAAATGAAGTCAGCATCCCCATAAAGCTCATCTGCGGAAGGAAGCATGAAGTGCTCCAAAATCTCCTCGTAGACGGCTGCGTTGACCCTGGACTTAATGAAGCACAGTGGACCAACACCGGCAGATGACACGGCTCCCCAAATCAACACAGACTGTGGAAACTTCACACTGGACTTCAAGCATCGTGCATTGTGTGCCTCTCCATTCTTCCTCCAGACTCTGGGTCCTTGGTTCCCAAATGAGATGCAAAAGTTGCTCTCATCAGAAAAGAGGACTTTGGACCACTGGGCAACAGACCAGTTCTTTTTTTCTGTAGCCCAGGTAAGACGCCTCTGACGTTGTTTGTTGTTCAGGAGCGGCTTGACAAGAGGAATACCACATTTGAAGCCCATGTCCAGGATCCGTCTGTGTGTGGTGGCTCTTGATGCACTAACTCCAGCCTCAGTCCACTCCTTGTGAAAGTCCCCAACACTTTTGAATGGCCTTTTCCTGACAATCCTCTCCAGGCTGCGGTCATCCCTGCTGCTTGTGCACCTTTTTCTACCACACTTTTCCCTTCCACATAACCTTCTATTAATGTGCTTTGATACGGCACTTTGGGAACATCCAACTTCTTTTGCAATTACCTTTTGGGGCTTTCCCTCCTTATGGAGGGTGTCAATGATGGTTTTCTGCACAACTGTCAGGTCAGCAGTCTTTCCCATGCTTGTGATTCCTACTGAACCAGCCTGAGAGACCATTGAAAGGCTCAGGAACCTTTTGCAGGTGTTATGGATTCATTAGCTGATTAGAGTGGGACACTTTGAGCCTAGAATATTGAACCTTTTCACACTATTCTAATTTTCTGAGATTGTGAATTTGGGGTTTTCATAAGCTGTATGCCATAATCATCACAATTATACCAAAGTAAGGCTTGACATATCTCGCTTTGCATGTAATGCGTCTATCTCATATATTGGTTTCACCTTTTGAGTTGCCATACTGATACAAATGAACATTTTCACGATATTCTAATTTTTCGAGTTTCACCTGTACAGTACAAGATGGTCAAAGCTTATCTTAATTTCTTTAGAAGATTTCAACCTCCAGTTGTAGATCTTAGCTGAATGCCCAGTTCAATTAAAGATCCAGACAAACATGAAGAAAAACAAGCACAGGGAAGTTTGAGAAGGTTGGACTCAAGTCATAGCAACAGGAGTGATGGTTAAGACCCTTGAAACTTGAAAGCAGACCCCCTGATTTTTTATACCCTCAGGATCCATTGGTGGTGATGTCATTTTCTTCTTCTGATTGGTCATTTCCCTTAGCTTTGATTGGACCTTTTCAAGCCACCTGGAATGTTCTGGAACATGCTAGAACATGCCATCATCTCCAACATGTTTTCAATACATGACCATCAGTGGTTATTATTGTCAGCTTGACACAAATTCAACATTTGATGTCAGGCCCAGCCAAAGAACAACAGTGAAACAAACCAGTCGAGTACAGTTCCTTTATTTGCTTACTCCTTATAGACAGAATCTTGCCAAACTAAATCTATACTACAGCAACTAGTGGATATACTCCGGGGAGTGGCTACTCTGAATCTCTTACTCTTCCCATGCTTCCCCTGCGGACTGTGTTGCTTTTGTCTCCTTTTCCCTGCTGGAGTGCACCCCCACCTTCCTGACAGCCTTGATCTTCCACATCATTCTCCTCCTCGTAGATACATTCCATCACATTTGATTACTTTATTATATCAGCCCGCCCCACTCAGTCCAGCAGAAGGGGCATGTTGCAGACCCCACCAGTCAAGGAATTTCAACTGGCGGGGTCTAGGAAGAGGGCCTTTTCTGACGTGGTCCCCGCTTTGTGGAACAACTTACCACCTGAGGTGCAGTGCACCGCCACTCGCATGGCCTTCAGGAATAATGTGAAATCTTGGCTATGCCGGATGGCCTGGGGGCCAGATGGGGGCTCGCATCATGGAATTGGCTCGTGGGGTAATTGATTCTGGCCCCCCCCCCCCGTCATCTTGAATTGAATAGTCTTCTTATGTATATATTCTTTTTATCTAGTATGATTTTTTTAAACTAATCTAATGTGGATATTTATATATATTTTTTAATGTTTTTGATGTTTGATTTTAATTGTGAGCCACCCAGAGTCACCCTTTGGGGAAGACAGGCAGCATATAAATTTAATAATAAATAAGTAAATAATTAATTGTTAGCGTATCTTCTCAACCCTGTAGCTCATCTGTTCTTCTCTGATGGAGCATCTGTTCAGCATCCTCATCCTGTTACTGAAACTTTTACTGTACCTAAATTAAACTTGCTTTCTCTGGCAAGGCTAAACTTCTGTGTGAAGCCTGAACTAATGTATCAACTCTGTACAACGTTTCCTGTACGCTAAATGAAAACAAGTATCTAACAGCATTCCTTAAGCAGGTTTACAATGGCCAACTAACCGGCGTGTATCAGGAGCGCGCACGTACACACACACACACACAGACCTTCTTGCCTTGACTCCAAAATGGCCCACTTGCCTTCTACAGAAGACATTCTCACAGCTTCATCTTGCTGTCAGCCTGCTACTGAGGCAGGGTGAAGCCAAATCAAAGTCCTTCGGGAGGAAAGTGTTTTCCATTGGAAAATGGAAGAAAACCACGTATGTGAACATTCTGTGTCACCCGGAAGAGGAACTTGAGAGAGGTCAGCAACCTGCTGGGCTCTAAGTGGCCACTGCAGGACAGCCTCTCCCATCTGGCCACAGAGCTCAGTGCCTTCATGGCCATTTCTCTTTTGGCTGCCAGAGACCGGAACCTCACCTGACAATCAAAGGGTTTTTTTTTCTTTTTTGGGGTTCAAGGGAGTATCAGCCTTGTGAAATGCCTTCCCACAAGTAACCTCCATGCATCTCACCACTCATTCCCACCATATCAGTATTCCCATCCTTCTCCCATCTGCCTGCCTCTCTCCCCCACCCCTGCCGAGCACAGAGCCTTGACCTTCCCTGCTCTCTCCCTCTTCCTGCACCTCTCCTACCTCCCCACTTACTGAAAAGCATTATTGCAGCCCTCGACAGCAGCAGCAGCACAGATAACTACTACCCTTGAAAGAAACTGTGCTTGGCCCGAGTGCAGTGGGGAACTGCCCTTCCTGCTGCAAGAGATTCAGAGGCAGTTTTACTTAGCTATGTCCTTCCTGCATCACAACCAATTTATATATTTATATTTTAGTTTCTAGGGCCACCCAGTTCAGCACACATTCTCATTTGTATGCCTAATATTTTGGAGTAGGGTTGGGATTCTTTTTTCTTTTTTTTAATGGACATGAGGAACTAGTAGATTCTTAGCATAGCAAATGGTGGGGAGCGTGGGAACTACAGTTCAGCAACATCTGGAAAGCTGAAATTGCAAAAATCACCTAAGAAGATGGAAAATAGTCCTTTAAAATAAAACATAATGTAATCAGAATCTAAGTACTGAACTCTCTTATATTGGAAGCAAAATGGAATAGATTACAGGGTTTTTGCCTAGAAGAATTAGGAACCATGCATCTGGAAATGCTCTTGAAGGGTACCTCATCTGAGGATACCCAGACTCAGGCCAGTTGTGATTACTAGAGTCTTTTAAGATTGCAGATCCCAATATTGGTTAAAATAATCAGTCCTTCTGAAGCTGGGGTTCACCCATGCTAAGCCATGGTTTGTTTAATCACAACTAAGTTCGTACAGCAATAAAATATAGTTCAAAACCACCACTGGTGGAAGTTATGCAACAAATTCAACATTTGTTGCCATGGTTCACACAACCCACAGAGATCATTTCTTCATAGAGACCTGTAACATCTTCTAACATTGTGCCAAAGTAAAAGTAATGAGGACAGGCTATACTTTATTCCAATGATGATTTGGTGATGCTACAAAGATGCTATAGTTCATTACTAGGTTCAAAACCAACTAAGCCACATTATCAATGTGTGGCATAAATCTTATTAGTATTTCCTACTATTGGAGAGTCAGTTTTAGTTGGTTAAGGCTCCAGGCTAAAAGCCAGGAGAGTGAGTTCTAGTCATGCCTTAGGCATGAAAGCCGGTTGGGTGACCTTGGGCCAGTCACTCTCTGTCAGCCCATGACATCAGGCCAGTCATTCAATTCCTGTTGCAACCAAAAGGATTAACATTCGGTTGATCCCAAAAAAACCAGACCCTGCACCTGCAAGAAAAACGCTAGAAAGAAAGTGTTTCCTACTATTATATGAGAAATCAAATTCATTTCTGAAGCATTTTAATATTTAACATGTATTTATATAATTGCTACTTATCTTTTGAATGTCATGTTTGTTTTTGTTTTCTAACTTTGTTCTTATTTTTTTTCCCCCCCCTATATTTCAGTCAGCATACATGACTGGCAATGAATGCATCATTGATGGTGGCTGGAGTATGTGACCAACATCTGCAGACATTCTACCTGCAAATTAAAGTGTTCTTGGTATTCCAGAAGATTAAAAGGACAACCTACATGCACATGTACCAATCACATCAAATTAATTTCTATAATAAAAATCTATACGGGTTGTTAAATATTTGATGGGGGCGGATAAAAAAAACATCTATCATTTCCTAAAAGACTGTTCACACAACAGATTTAGTGCTCATTTGTTATGCACTTGTGTCCAACTTCACTTGAGGCAGTTCTTCTGTTGTTGGATTGACATATTTACTACTTCATAAAGAAAATAAGGTAGTTTCCCTCAGTCACACTTGACTTCTGATGATTTGATGGACATGTCCATGATGTTTTCCAGGCAATGATTTGTCACTGTCATCATCTATCATATTTTTTTTTCACTTCCAAGTCTAGCCTATAGCCCTAGTATTCCTTAGGTGGTCTCCCATCTAAATATTAACCCAGTCATCCAACTCTTAACCAAGCATGACTGTATTTAGTTTCTGAGATCAGAGAAGATCATCCAGATGCTACCAGCCACAAGACTCTTCTCTCAAATGTTAAAAATATTTATTAACCTTTTCTTTTTGCTTGTTTCAAGTCCAAGATTTCTTCAGTTGCAAAAGTTCAGTGCAGGAACAGTTGCCTAGAGTTCATTTTTTCTTTTTAAATGGCAAGTGTCCATAATGCCTCTCTCCCTGCTTACAATAGACACAAGTACACTGCCATGTTTTGCAACAAATACAAAAATTAAAGGGGTGAACAATCAGGATATTGGGACACAGCTATTTCCATTTGGGGAAAGATATCATGGTAATATAATTATAGTGTTTAAATATAATCACTTTCCTGGAGTATTCCATAATACATACAAATTGAACTAATACAAGTTCATTCCTTTCAATCTTGGGTATGTGGGATAAAGTATGAATGTCTCACTTGGCCTTCCCATACCAGCCATGTCTGCCTTCTGCTGGTTGTGCACAGCTCTGGGACACCAATATCTTCTGTTAGAAGTAGATAAATTAATTTAATTTTGTTGTTGTTAACACCAATTTTCACAGACAAATGATTTATTAGTATGCTGCTGTCTAGCTGTGGACTATTCTAACCATAATCCTGACAGATCAAGAAAAGGAACCAAGAAATTACCGGGTACTGAATAAGAGCATTTTGAAGGTGGCAAGGGGAATTTCAAGAAGACAACAGGCATCAGGAATTTCAACAGCATCAGATAGGATCAGCGAGGAGAGCAAAATGGATACACTATCTAGCAGAATTAGGAGAAAAGGGAAGAAACAGAGGAAGAGTAAAATGTTTTGTTGTGTTTTAAAGTGAAGAAAAATGTAAAAGCCTTTCCTTCCTAGCTAGTCAGAGCTCAAGCTATCCCAATCAGCCTTTGGGATAATCAGCTCCTTTCACAGCATGTTCCGGCCTTTTTCAATCTGACTGTTATAAAGGAAGCTGGGGAAGATATAGCTGGGGTGACATTATTTAGGAAGCTTGGAGCTTTGCACAAATGCATAAGGGAGATCAAACACAGAGTCTGGGACAGAGAAACTCTCAAACAATATATTCCTGAAGTCTAGATTGCCCAGAGAAAACTAACAGAGATGGGGAAAGAGAAAGGAAATTAGCTAGCTAAATCTTGGGGATGCCTGTTGCAAGGTTTCATGTAACACAGTAGGCTCAACTCCCAGCTAGACCATAGGAGGAATTGTCTAGGAATTGTAGAGGGAATTGAGTAGCCTGCTCCAGAGTCATATTGCCTTGTTTCGCCCATGTTTCACTCATGTAATCTACAGAAGGTCAGCAGCTTCAGTTTTCTGGCAGACAGGAGCTCTCACCTACATACCAGGCTGACAGTTTTGAGGTCGCTGTGGAATGAAGCCAGGATGCTGAAGTGGAAGTGAACCAAAAGCAGCAATGGCCGAGGCAAAGAAGTGCAGACCTAAGAGAAAGTCTGCAGTCCTTGAAAGATGGATTTGGCATTGGCAGGTACCAGGAATGGATCACAAGAAAACCTCCGAAAAACACCTGCTGAGTGGCTGAACCCAAGGACAGTTCCAGGCTTTATATTAGGGACACAAAGGACAGACTTTAGGAAAGCTTGAACAAAGGGTGAATAGACCTAAGTGTAGTTGAACAAAGGATGCAACAGGTTGGCTCTGGAGGTGGACGCCTGATTTGATTCATTTAAGCTAAATGAATAGCTAAATAGTACAAATCCATGCTTCCAAGAGACAATTAGCTAGAGAACCCTAGAACATACAGAGCACCTGGAGCAAGGGAGTGCTTTAACTTGGTGAGGATACTTTGAGATTAGATCATGTTTCTGATTTTACCTTGGTATCAGGATCGGAATTACAATATGAAGTCAGAAGAATATTTTGATTTATCTACAGTTCTCAAGCTTTGCCTACTGCAGCCACGAGAAGTGTTTCATGGGTAGTAACAAGGTGGTTTTAATGGACTATGCTGGCTGTTTTTACTGTATTGGGGTTTACATTCATGGTCTATATGTCCCCTGAAAGCAAGCATATCAATCTGGAGTATGACAAACTTTGGAGTTTATACTTTCTCCCTATCTATACCATAAGCTGAACTGGTTTACGCTCTATCTGTGCCCAATACCGAGGTAGGAAAATTAACAGACACAAATAAAAAGCAGCCTGTATTCTTTGGTAGCAGATCCCCAGCCGTGACCAAGCAGAGGCAAAAGACACTAACCATCTTTACAAGTAATAACTATGCAGTAGCCATCTCTATTTCCATCACAGCATTATATCTGCGTTACGGGAGGCTGCTGTCAGAACCGTATCCCGCTGAGACTCGAGGCTTGCATGATGCAAAACGGCAACATGGCTTGTTCAGTTATGGCTTGGCTCGCTGCATGAACCCAGCTACCGTGGTTTATAAATAACCGTGTACTGTGTCATGCCAATCCAGTGATTATGGCTTATGCAACAAACCACGCCGTGCAGACCTGTTTAAGAACGCCATGTGGGTGTTCTCGTTGCGTTTCCCCTCCTCGGCCTTTCATCATCCGCTGTGCAGTAATTTCTTTCCCGACTCTCAAGCCCCGCCGAGCAACAGGCTCGCCCGCTCGCCGCTCGCCCGCACGCACATGCTCTGAAATGGTACAGCCCGCCGGGATTCTTCCATGTTTGGTGCCGAGCGGTGGGTTTTGGAAAACAGAAGCGCCGCCTCCCTCCTTTACCCGGGTGGGGGAAAGCTCCCTGCCTTGGCACGGGCAGCCGCGATGGCTCTTCCAGCTCACCTTTTCCTCGCCAGCAGAGGCTCTTCCCAGCCGCTCCTCCCTTTGCTGTACAGAAGGGAGGGGAGCGTTATTAATATCGGCGGCGCGACCTCGGACCGGGGAACGAGGCGAAGGGTTAGAAGGCGGCCGGCGCCAGTGGGTGTGCTGCAACCCGCAGCTGCGTTTTCCTCCCGCCCGGCTTGAATGGGGTCGGCTCGTCTTCTGTCGACCGCAGGCAAAGGCCGTTAGCCAAGGGATCAGCCACCGCCGCTGTTGGAATCTCTGGAAGATTTCCTGCAGAGGATCCGTCGCTCTTCGGGGGCTCGTTGGGCTCGGTACGTTTTGATCTCAGCGCTTTTCCTTCCAGGTTTCTTGTCCCACCATCCGAGCCGGGCAGATGTATTCACAGTGGTGCATCACTGAACTAGCTTACTTCGGTCCCCGCTCTGGTCCTTCCCTGCCCACGAAATGTAAACCGATCTAGTACCGAGATAGAGATCCGAGGTTGGAGAGCAAGGTGTCGGAGACTTACCCCACGCGTGCCCCCTCCTCCTCCCGCCCGCTCCGCGAATGGGGAGGAACATTTGTTGGATACCACCGTCCGAGAGTTTAGATGCATTTTCTTTTGCAGGCACCGCGCGCCTAGATTGTCGTAGCTTGCTACCCCTTGTATATTTCTGGTCTTAACTGCCCCACTTGTCCAGAAAAATCAGCCCCAATTCCCCCGTTCTGCTGGCATCCTTTATTCTTTGAAAGTTTGCCGGCAGCAATCCGGTTAATATTTCTAATACTAAACTTTTGCTTCTGTGTCTGCTTCTTGACACGAATGAAGTACTCTCGGTTTGGAAAAGGAGGTTTGGAGTAATTCTAAAGGTATGTTAGGAATAGCGCTGATACAAATGCTTGTAGACTTAAGTGGCAATAATAATCTAGAAGTACTTTCTAATCCATTGTACAGGCCTTAATTAGGTGCACGTAATGACAAATTAAATGTAGACAATCTTTGATCCCTTGAAGTGAGTGGTGTCCAAGAGAGTTTAATGTTAATGCCAGTGCTGATAGTGATCCTGTCAAAGTTCCTTTCTCAATGCAATTTAATTTGGAAACAGAGTTTGAATCTAGTGAGGCACTAAACTCCATTTCTTGCATAGGTGGCTGCAGGAGGGAGGAGAGGAGAGGAAGTGGGCACAAGGGCAGGCAAATGGCAAAAAATTGTCATGATTGTACAACACACACCACACCCAGTGTTGTGGTGCAAGTATGGGCGGAGCTCGCACTGTGACATCAGAATATACATTTTGGCATCATTGTGGCTAGAAACAGATACCTTCGCTTGGTTTTTCATGTTGCGCTGGTCTATGATGTAATTTGTTTGGGTTTGTTTTAGAATGTATGACATGAGCCCACCCATTATAGTTTATAAACCATGGTTTATGGCTTATCCTTAAATATGTGATTTATTCCATAAAACACGGTTGAGGCAAATCATGGCTTTGTGTTAATAAATGGGGTTGAACCAATAATTGAGTTCAACCCCATTTATTCTTAGGGATAGTGTGGATAACCTGAAGTGCTAGATCCCAGCTGCAATTACAAGACATGACATTCCCGAAGATAATTGACTGGCTGTTGCACAACAGATTAGTGACTGGGATTACCTGAAGGATAGTACAGTTGTGGCCACACTATTCAGGGAGCAATTTATTTCTGCGTAAACTTGTCAACACCTTTAGTAACAGAGGCAGATGCCAAAATGTGAGCACAGATGCAGTACATACCCATGCAGTTACTATAATCCACATGACTGGCAAGATATATATCTGCTCCTGATCTTATAGTTAGAATGTGTCTGTCCGCCAAGGAGACTCATTCAGCTTTTCATTATTATTTTGGCATCAGAGTATCAGTAGAGCATCCCTAGGAGAGTCAAAAAAAGTTAGGAAGGCAGCTGCAACTGTGCAATTAAACACAGTTTTATATGTGTTGCTTATAAATATATGTTTATATATGCATCCATTAAAAGATCATTTGTTCTTAGTTAAAAGCAGCATCCATCCATAATGATAAAGGATTCCATCTTCTCCAAAGTAGTATTTGCAAAATGGAGGTAAAAATGCTCAGGTAGATTTTTACTAATCTTCTGCTATTGTTGCATTGCTATTTAAGTTGATATAATTTAGCCTTTTTTTAAAAGCACATTCTAAAACAACGTATTTTAAATCCTTAAATATGTGTTCTGTATTTTGTCCAACCCCCCTTTTTTCCCTCTTTGATGTTTGTTTTTTAGCTGCTTTATGGCTTATAAACATCTTTTTTCATAATGGGACCTTATACCATTCTATATCTGTATGATATAAATAATATCAGACTTATCATAAATGGGGCAGATTTGAAGTGATTCCTGTGCCCAGAATTTCCCAAGGCCTGCTGGCTCCAGATGCACAGATCAGCATGAGATAATCCCATTTCTTCATTCTTGGAGGTTCTTTTTTTAATCCCTATGATACACATTTAAACATCTGCATCAAGTTGAGGCACAATTAGGCAAAGATTCAAGTCCTAAAGCTGTTTGTAGAAATCTGTCCCTGTTCTGTGAATTGAAGATGCCTTGTTCTAAACTTTACTCAATAACAGAAATATCACTAGATTTCAGCTGGCTGATCTTTCTGTGATTGTCATTTTCCACCACAAGCCAACTCTCCAATCCACTGCATAGTTACAACTCCATTTTGCTACTGGATGTCACCTCTGCATCAGCCTCTCCCATGTCAGTCAGCAGCCCTGGAGTTTATTTTTGAACTGCAAGTTACTTGTGGTGCTTGTTGCACTAAAGTCAAAAACTGAACCATCTTCCTTTGTAGAAGTCTTGACTGAAGCTTCTTTGGTGCAGATGAAGAGGCTGGTGGATATTTGCAAGTTTTTATTAGCCTTCTATCACCTGTCTTTTCATATTACTTTTTTTTTTTTTTTTAGGAATCCATGCACTACATTTTACATTACCTTTAAGCTGTAATTAGCACAGGGGGCTGCATGTATCAAACAGGTATGCTCTTCAGGAAATTAGGATTAGCCATTTCTCTCTGACATGCACACCAAATAGGAAATGTTGTTTAATTCTGCATGATATGTAAAGTGGAACAGTCACGAATGCTCCTTCCATTGTGTGCTTTTACACCTGTTTCAACACCTGATCTAGTAAAGCAAACTTCATTATCAGCCCAACTCAACAAAGCCATCTTGTTCTTTATGATGAGATGAATTTCCCCCCCAGTGTATAAATAAAAGGAACAAATTCTAGGCTTAGAAAGATCACTCTTCTACCAAACATTTGTTAATGTGGCAATAATTTTAGTAGCTGAACTGGCATTTGAGAAACCCTTTTGTACTTTTTAAAAAATCAGAACTAGTAAAGAAACTGCTAGTGAAGGTCATTCAATTTCAAGTTGCAAAGCTACATAATTGTGCTTTGGAAGGCACACCTTGATATATACATCTGGATATGTGTTGTTCTAGTTTTAATAATCTGGAAAGGATGTAACATTATTTTAATCAGATAAATATCTATTCTGAACATTTTCCAGAGTTCACACACAAATCAGTGTTAGTCAGCTTGATCATATGGATATACTCACTGCACAGTCATGCTCCAGAGTGCTTGTGACTTTTCATATTTTTGCACCCAGCTCTAGCATCTGGACCAAGAATGTATTCATGTGACTAGTTACTGTACACTGATTCAGGATAAGATGAGCCAGAAATAACCCTAACAAAAAATATCAAATCAACTGAAATAATCCTCATTCACTATCCTCTACAGGTAACCTTTAGAATTGGCCTTAGGAAGAATTTTGACAGTCATCTGCCCAAGGTAAGATCAGATGTTCACACTCTTTGCATCCTTAGCCATGTTTCCTCAACCAGTGGTTCTCTCTTCAGAATAATTTGTGCTGTCTATGCATATTGTGGCAAGAGTTGTAGAAAGCTGGGAAGAGAAATCAATTTACAGATATATTCTGAGGACCAACATACACATGCATACATATGTATATATAGTGAATGTGAGAAAGGGGGATAGGGAGAGAGTGCTTAGATGAATTTCATATTGGAATCCATTTAAAAGTATTATTTTTCTGGGATGAAATCAATCAATATAAAATAGTCTTGGTTTATGCTGATTACTTCACAAATGCAGGCCCTCACTGGATGTTGCAGACTGAGTGATGATCATGTGTTTATGAATATTCCCTCATTGCTGGAATTTTTTAAACGAGACAATATCTTTTTTTTTCTTTTCATCTAGGTTGATCAAAATGGCAGAAGACCCAATGTCAGGAAGTTGGAACCCAACAGAACTATCTGCAAATGCTAGCAATAATATAATTCCCATGCATGAAGCAACTCAGGTATTTGCTGCAGTTGCTGTTGCTGTTTTAACACTATATTGGTGATTTGTTTACATTCATATATCCATAACAGTCTTCCCCAGTCTGGTGCACCTTCCATAAATATTAGACTTGAAATCCAGTGGGGGACTCCAAGATAGGGAACCATTGTAGGAATAGGGAAATTTCTGAACTACAACCCCCATCATCCCTCACCACTGGTCATGCTAAGTGCTGCTGTAGTTCTCTAAACCACTAGGTTCCCCATCCAATCTACTGTACAGCGACCAGTCCAACATACTGTGATTTTATTAATTTTGTGCAGTAAAAGGGAGAGTTGCACTTGACTTCTATGACTTCATGGACACTTCTATGCAGTTTCTTTGGAGGTGTAAGGAAATAAATACACAGTGCTTTTAAAGAAGGCAAATTCCATGCTTAGGATCATTAGAAAAGAGACTGGCTATAAATTGGCTATGATTATATTGACCTCATAAAAATCTATGGAATGGTTACATCTAGAATATTGTGTACAATATTCTGGTCACCATATCTCAAGAGGAATATTATGGAGCTGAAAAGGTGCAGAAAAGGGCAACCTAGAAGATGAGGAGTTTGAACGCCTTCCATATGAGGATAGGATGCAATGGTTGGGCTGTTTAGCTGGGAAAGATGACACAAGAAGATATGACTGAGGTGATAAAAGTGTGCATGGCTGAATAGGGAGAAGTTCTCCATATTCCGTAATACTAGACTAGAGGCCACTTAACGAAACTGACTAGCAGAAGTTTGAAAACTGATGCTTTTTCATACAATGTATAATCAACCTGTGGAATAGGCTGCCTCAGGAATGTGTTACTGGCTGCTTATTTACAAGTCTTCAAAAATACCTTTGATTATTGGGTGCTGCCTCTTTGCATAGTAGATTCGTGGAACTGACAATGGGAGAAGAGACTTGATACCCTATAAGTGGGCTTCCTAGGTGCTTCTTGTGGGCCATTCTTGAGATGGAATGTTGGCCAGATGGTTCTTATGATGTGCCACTGCCATTTTCCAGGATGCTTTTTCAACTTCCCAGTCTGCAGCAGAGCCCTGGAATTCCCAGTAATCTCCCAATCAGGCCAGACTGTGTAGTGGTTGAGTTACTTTTGAGTAATGAGTTACTCAGGGCTAATATATAAATGACTGTAGCAGTTTAATAACACTTTATAACTAATAGACCATGCCTGTATATGAATAAATTGAGAGAGCCGCATCATTAATAGAAAGATTTTGTTGTCAAGCAGAAAATGAAGCTCTCCATGTTATTCCTTGGATTTACCTTTTTCTCGTATTGGCCTAAAGAACAAATGTAATGCGTCCTGCTTAGAGGACTTGGCCCTAAAAAAAAACCACATGAATTTTGTATTACAATTAAATAAATTATTAGAATCAGTTCTCTGCTCACAGATTTCACTCTTGAGCATTACATGGTATCAGTTCTCTGTTTAAATTGCATAACGCCATACACCAGGAGGGTAAACTTTTTTAGGATTCATGGTATGGGGACTGTAGGGGACATGACAGGGAATGCCATGCTGCCACTAAAGTGGGCAAGGTCAAAATATTTGGCTTCTATTGTTCTGCTCTGAGGGGCATGAGGGAGGTGTCTTAAGGGGCTAAGTGGAAGCCTTCAGCTTTTTAAAGTTGGGGAAATCATGGATGGGGTGCTGGGGCAATTCACAGCCTGCAGGGTATATACTCTATCTTACAGTTTTTCATTTCTGAACATATGCATGAACATATGCATCTACATGTAGCATGGAATGGAAGGAAAAAAACCCCACCATGTTAAATACCCACATCAACTATAATACAACAATAACACTGTATTTCCTGAAGCTAGCTGCAAAACTGCTTAGTGATAAACCCAACCCTGCTCTATGTTTTTAAGTAGGAGTAAATTGCATCAAGACAAACTCTTAAATTGCAGTTATAAACCACAGCGCCTCCTTCTCGAACCTATCGCTCTCCAAGGAAATTGAACTTCAACTTATTTTATTTGCTGCATCATCATAGACCAGAAGTTAACATAAAAATCAGAGCAATGTACCTAAAAGCAATTTAATTAGGACAAAAATCATAAAAGACCAACAGACTTCATAAACCAGCGTATTTATCAATATCTGGTCTTGTCTGTGCCTAATTCAACTGTTAAACCACCTTGCTCAGTTTGGTGCCGTTTAATAACCGAGTTAACCTATAAACCAATTTTCTCCAGACTGATACCCACCAGACAAATATGTTTACTTAAAATTAAATCCCACTGAGTTCAGTAACTTTTGAAAATTATAAAAATTAGGACTTTAGCCGTAGTATTCTGATAAAATGTGACAGATGGTTGTTACTAATATGATTTCTTGGTTTCCACTCAGGAGGTCAGTATCTTGGACTCCAGAGCCACCAGTGGCATTGTACAAACAAAAGAAGCAGTTCCATTGAACAGGTGCGAGCGGCGCACTCAGGGACCTCTGGCCCAGTTAAAGACCTCAGGAAGACGAATATGTGCTTGTCCTCCTCAAGGCATCCTTGCCAGAATTGCAACAAATGGTGAGAAAAAAAGAATGAAGAAAAAGTCCCTATTTTCTGTGAAGCCTATTTATTTCATGTATTGCATTTTAATCTGTTCTGGAGTAGATAGACAGTATATGGAGTAGATCAGCATGGAAAAATTGAAAATGAAGAACAGAACCAGTTTGGTCTAGGGGTTAAGGCACCAGGCCAGAAAGCAGGAAACCATGAGTTCTAGTCCTGCCTTAGGCATGAAAAACCATCTGGGTGACTTAGGGCTAGTCACTCTCTCTTAGTCCAAGTCATCTCACAGGGTTGTTGTTGTGGGGAAAATAGGAGGAGGAAGGAGTATGGATGTGTTTGTCAACTTGAGTTGTACATGAAAAAAAAGTGGGATAAAAATCTAAAAAAAAATGGTCTGAAGAAAATGTGACTTGCCCTTTGGCCTTCTTACAATTCACACTGGGTAGCGCACGCAGAAAAGTGTAGGAGTAATAGAATACAGGTGAAACTTGAAAAATTAGAATATCGTGCAAATGTTCATTTATGTCAGTATGGCAACTCAAAAGTTGAAACCAATATATGAGATAGACGCATTACATGCAAAGCGAGATATGTCAAGCCTTACTTTGGTATAATTGTGATGATTATGGCGTACAGCTTATGAAAACCCCAAATTCACAATCTCAGAAAATTAGAATATTACATGACATCAATAACACAAGGATTGGAAATAAAACAATATCGGACCTCTGCGAAGTAGAAGCATGCATATGTACTCAGTACTTGGTTTGGGCCCCTTTTGCAGCAATGACTGCCGCAATGCAGCGTGGCATGGATGCTATCAGCCTGTGGCACTGCTGAGGTGTTATGGAAGACCAGGATGCTTCAATAGCGGCCTCCAGCTCTGCTGCATTGTTCGGTCTCATGTCCCTCATCTTTCTCTTGGCAATGCCCCATAGATTCTTTATGGGGTTCAGGTCAGGCGAGTTTGCTGGCCAATCAAGCACAGTAATCCCATGGTCATTGAACCAGGTTTTGGTACTTTTGGCAGTGTGGGCAGGTGCCAAGTCCTGCTGGAAAATGAAGTCAGCATCCCCATAAAGCTCGTCTGTGGAAGGAAGTGTGAAGTGCTCCAAAATCTCCTGGTAGATGGCTGCATTGACCCTGGACTTAATGAAGCACAGTGGACCAACACCGGCAGATGACATGACTCCCCAAATCAACACAGACTGTGGAAACTTCACACTGGACTTCAAGCATCGTGCATTGTGTGCCTCTCCATTCTTCTTCCAGACTCTGGGTCCTTGGTTCCCAAATGAGATGCAAAAGTTGCTCTCATCAGAAAAGAGGACTTTGGACCACTGGGCAACAGACCAGTTCTTTTTTTCTGTAGCCCAGGTAAGACGCTTCTGACGTTTGTTGTTCAGGAGCAGCTTGACAAGAGGAATACCACATTTGAAGCCCATGTCCAGGATCCGTCTGTGTGTGGTGGCTCTTGATGCACTAACTCCAGCCTCAGTCCACTCCTTGTGAAAGTCCCCAACACTTTTGAATGGCCTTTTCCTGACAATCCTCTCCAGGCTGCGGTCATCCCTGCTGCTTGTGCACCTTTTTCTACCACACTTTTCCCTTCCACATAACCTTCTATTAATGTGCTTTGATACAGCACTTTGGGAACATCCAACTTCTTTTGCAATTACCTTTTGGGGCTTTCCCTCCTTATGGAGGGTGTCAATGATAGTTTTCTGCACAACTGTCAGGTCAGCAGTCTTTCCCATGCTTGTGATTCCTACTGAACCAGCCTGAGAAACCATTGAAAGGCTCAGGAACCCTTTGCAGGTGTTATGGATTCATTAGCTGATTAGAGTGGGACACTTTAAGCCTAGAATATTGAACCTTTTCACACTATTCTAATTTTCTGAGATTGTGAATTTGGGGTTTTCATAAGCTGTACGCCATAATCATCACAATTATACCAAAGTAAGGCTTGACATATCTCGCTTTGCATGTAATGCGTCTATCTTATATCTTGGTTTCACCTTTTGAGTTGCCATACTGACATAAATGAACATTTGCACGATATTCTAATTTTTCGAGTTTCACCTGTATATCATTCTGGTGTATTTCTTCCACACCCACTTCTTGTCAATTTTATCTGCCTATTAGCTGTCTGACTTACTCATAGGTTATTGTGTCACTAGTGAAATTGTAATCCACCCAATAGGAAAGTATTGATTGTTCACAATGCTAGTTCCTTCAGCGATGAAAATGGTCCCTAATGAGTCAGACTCTCTTCAGTCTTGTTCTGTTCCACAGAGCAGAAGAAGCTATTTAGGCCACTTAGTCCAAATGGTCTTGGAGGTCCATTTTTCAGCCCACCACCTCTGTCCAACCATTCTGTGAACGTTGCTAATCTGATTGATGAAAATCAACAGCATATGCTCTTGTAATTTTGAGATGGGATATTACAACAAATTGGTTCTGTAAACTCTAGAATAAGCTCAACACCATTAAAACAGGGGGTGGGTAGGTAGGGGGGACTTATTGTCAACCCTTCCCAAAGCAAAGTTTGGAAAATCGCACCTCTTATTTTGCATTATCCTTCCACACACTTTGCTAGACACACTTCAACCTTCAGACCCTCCTAATATATTCAGTAGGTGTACCAGTCACCAGAAGCTTGTCGCTACCACCTTTCCCCACTTTTCTATATTACAGATTCTGATTCATTTCCTGGTGCAGACATGCACAGCGTTTTCTGGGCCAAGGTAAGGGTGTCTCCAGAGAGGTAAAAAAGGTAAAGGTGACATCTGCAGCCATGCGACTGAAGTCCTGCCCTCTTTTTATGTGCATCACATGGTCATAGATGCCATCTTGACTTTTCGATTCCCTCCCTATGGATGACCCAAGCCAAGGCCATACTTGGTCTTTCAATTTTATGATGAAGGTGTAACAGTATGTGGGAATGACCTTGAGGGACGAGGGGAAGAGATGCTGCCTAGGGAACAATCAGATAAAAGGGAGAGGAGCCCATAGCTGAATAAGGGGAAAAGAAAGAAACCGAAAAGGATCTGCTCTAACGTATCAGGCTGTTAAAAGTGATGGCAGGAGATCTGTATTTTCAGACTTGCAAGATGGATGTCAGCCCTCCCAGGTAAACCAGACAGCACCATACGAGCTAATTCTACTTTATTGTAAGGCTAAATTAACAGAATCTTGCAAGTCTGAAAATACAGATCTCCTGCTGTCACTTTTAACAGCCTGATACATTAGGGCGGATCCTTTTTCGGTTTCTTTCTTTCCCTATTATTCAGCTGTGGGGCTCCTCCCCTTTTATCTGATCGTTCCCTAGGCAGCGTCTCTTTGCCTCGTCCCTCAAAATCCTTCCCACATACCATTATAGAAGGTCATATTCCAAGAAATAGTGGGTATTTCAGTTCACTTACACGTGATTAAAATTAAATATAGTTAACCCAATAATTCCTCCTCAGTCATGCATTTAATCGCTTCTGCCCCTCTGATTACAATTTGGTAAAACCTTTGGAAGTCACCAGGTGCTGCAGCCGAGCCTTTAGGGTATCCCTGGGCCTCAGGTTGTGTCCGTCTGCAGCAGAAGCTCACTATGCCAGTAAAACTCCATAGTTCAAACCTGCCCCAGTCAGACCTAGATTTATGGATACTATGCAGGCATGCCTGCCTTTTCTCTATATGCTTTCATACTAAAGTGTTTTTTTTTCCTGCATGATTTTTATTGGCTTGGGCCACATGCTAGAGGTCTCAAGACCACCTCCCATTAAGAGCTTATATAACTTTAGATGTTATAAAATCTAGGCTTTCGTATATTCTGCCTGACTTTCCAGTTGCACCAATTGGTGGCACATTATTTGCACAATTACTGAAACCTCTGAAACCTGAACAGAGTTTGCTGTGCTACTAATACATACTTTTGTAAACCCCACTGAGATGGTAGCATGGCAGTTACGTTAGTCTGTAATCCAGTTTGCATCACTTGGTTGCATATTCTTGAATGTCTGATTTATAAGAAACATACTGGATTGTGCAGATTTATAGCCACAAAAGGGAACATTCAGCAAAAGCCAGGAAATGCATAAGAAGACATGCATAAAAATGCATAAGCAATGTTTTGTACTGGCATTGGATATACTGGTCTTAGAAGCACAGGTTTGCTTCTTCCAATTTTATGTTTCTAAGTCTTAATCCGGATGCAATTTAATAATGAACAGTTAAAGAATAAATAATAATTCTCTTTATATTTTTTTATAAATGTGTCAAAAATTCTAAGAAATATTTTCAAATGTTTATATAATTTTCATGTTTTTCTCCTTCCAGTGGTAGCAGTAGTACTCATCTGGGCTGTAATCTGGTCTATTACAAACCGTGAAAGTCTTCCTGGTGGGAACCTCTTTGCACTTTTATTCCTCTACCTCTTTGCTGTAATTGGTGGTAAAATTATGGGCTTAATTAAATTTCCTGGTCTGCCTCCATTCCCTCCCCTTTTGGGTAAGTATGTTTTCAGATAGGCTGTGTCTTTTCACACTGACATTGTTTATTGAAACAGAGAATCTATAGTCAAACTGCCACACAGTTCAAATTTAATAGCTAGATCATTAAACTATAATTAATTGGAAAAACAGAATATTACTTGGTGAAGATATTTTAAGTACTGAGAAAGTAACTTAAAAGTTGACTTGTTTGGGGTTGGTCTTTGATTTTGTGTTTTGAGATGAAATGAGTTGGAATAACTCCTGTAATGGGGAATCTTCAAATAAATAGTTGCAAGTGGACTTCAAAGTGCTAAGTCTTAGTGGTACAAATTAAGAAGCAACAGCTCAATTTACAAAAATGTTTTCATTTCTCAAAAAAGTACTCATCTTGATCTTTAAGTAATTTGAAAATTGATTTTTTTTTTCAGTTTACAGCCCCAATCTGTGCTTGTTTCACTAACAGAAGTTTCTGTAGGGGACCTGTCATGGGCATGCATCCTGCAGATTATTTAAATTAATTAGCATTTATTTTCTTACCTATTAATCATTCCTTTGTTCTCAACCCACTACCTTTATGGCTCAGGGATGCTTCAACTTACAATGAAGCAAGCTGCTTCACTTTTCAAATTCCCTTAAGCTTTTGGGTCCTATTTGATGTTTTAACCATGGTTGGTTGAACAAGCCATATAACCTGATAGACATATAATACTAAGTCATAATCATAGATTACCTACTGGAATGGCTGGGTTCCCATATGCACTAAGCCAAAATAAAGCACATACTGGCTGCATTCATGCAACAAGCTTAACCCAGTTACTAGGGTTTGCACAAAACATTAAACCATAAGCTAATCAAATGTGCTGGGTTTGCATATGAAGCTAAACCAGACAAACATGCACAGATAAAAAAACAAAACAAAACCCCTAAGGTCAACATTAACTAAACTTAGTGGGTTGTGTGGTCTAGTTCAGCCTGTTGTGTGAATGCAGTCATTGTCATTTAGTTCACTGTATAAAAGCTGCTTAAAAAGTATTAGATTATGATTCTATGTATGACTGATTTATAGTATTTTGGTTTTGGGTATTTTTGCAATGATTAGGCTCTAGTAAAAAGAAGAGCATGTTCACACAACATGCAAAACCATGGCTGCTAAACCATCGTTTTCTGAATAATAACACAACCATATGCTCAACATGATTGGGCTTATCCCAATTACTTCCTCTGAGAATGTAGCTGAAGTCCATCATGCTAAACCGTAGTTTATTTATTATTTATTTTTATTTATTTATTGAATTTGTCACTGCCCATCTTGTTAAACGACTCTGGGTGGTTTACAAAACAATTAAAATAAATCAAAATGACAAAATTACAATAATAAATAGAAAATAAAAAAATCCAAAATAATTGGCACTCAGGGAGCGTCATCGAGGTGCTAGCCACCCCCAGGATTGAGTAAGGTTGTTATCACCCCAAGCAAGCTGGCAGAGCCAGGTCTTTAATACTTTCCGGAAGGCCGGTAGGGTAGGGGCCTGCCGCAGCTCTGGGGGGAGAATGTTCCAAAGGGCGGGAGCAATGGCAGAGAAGGCTCTCTTCTTGGGCCCCGCCAGGATTATTATTATGCATTTAACCATGGTTTATTGAATAAACCTCCATGGCTGGTGTTTGTAGTACAAACCCATTATTGTTTAGTACAATGTCTAGACCAGGCCAACATGATTTAACATGCTCAGTATCTTTTCATCTAATAAACTCTATGGGATTGTTAAATGTACAGAAGAAATTTGGTGGAATACAAATTTGTACAAATTTATTCAGGAGCAAAGCATTTTCGGCAGTGTTCCAGAGATTAGGAAATGGGACTCCTTATGACAGTGTTGTCCAAACTTGGCCACTTTAAGATGAGTGGACTTCAACTCCCAGAATTCTCCAGCCAGCCATGGGAATTCTGGGAGTTGAAATCCACTCATCTTAAAGTGGCCAAGTTTGGACAACACTGCCTTATGAGATCTCAGGTTGCAGGAGTATGACCCTTTGACTGCATGATCACAGGGCACCCGTTTCCTCTTAAATGCTTGGTTCATATGGTGTTCTGTGAGTACAGGAAAGGAAACATCTTTGAAGGCACTGGACTTCATAGCCAGCTTTTCAGACTTTGTAGCTGCCAATTATGTCAGTCAGTAAGATGCCTCTTCTGCCTCCTTTTTAGGAATGTTGGTTGTTGGATTTCTTCTCAGAAACATCCCATTAATCAGTGACATAGTCCAGATCAATGTGAAATGGGGAGCCAGCCTGAGAAGTATTGCCCTCTCCATTATCTTGGCCCGTGCTGGCCTTGGCCTCGACCCAAAGGTGGAGTATTCAAATGGTCCCTGCTTAACAAATGCATAACCAGGTGATAAAGCCATGACTGAGCTCTGATTCACTATTGAACTAGGTCACAATTTGATTATTCCTGGTTTATTAAGCAAACAAAAGTGGCTGGGGCTGCATAACAGATTAAGGCTTAGTGTGCTCCTAAATTCCACTTCGCAGAACCCCTGTAGTCCCTTTTTACCACAGTTGTCAAAAGTCATGGCTTGGTACCCAATGAAAACAGTGGTGCCAGCTCTAACATTGGCTTAAAATTGTTTTAAGAAAGAAAGCCACCCCCATCTCTTTAGCAAGCCCCTGAAAAATACTGAAAATCTCTTATGTGTTTGTGATCTGGCCACACCCTCTTTGCCTGGTTTCCCCACCCACTGCAACTCTTGCTCTCTTAAAAACCTGTACAGGCTTTGGCTACCAGAGTCCATACGTTTAGAGAGCCATAAATCATAGTTTACAACTCTACCAGCTGGGCTCACGTGGCCAAACAAGTGATCTAACTAAAGATATATAGTTATATAATGTGTGGACCCAGCCCTAATCTCAGATAAGCTTGGGACCACTTTCCCTCTGAAGCAGCAAACTCTGTGGGTTGGAGCACTTCAGAATTTGGGACTAAATAACTGAATGCTCCCTCAAACCAAATCCCTCAATTTGTGGAAAATTAGCATCTAGGGGCCCCTTCATGGATCACTGCCTTGTCGTGGAGAAGGGGCTTGTGTAACTCAGTGAAGCCATGAGCTATACCGTGCAGGGCCACCCAAGACGGACAGGTCATGACAGAGAGTTCTGACAAAATGTGGTCCACTGGAGAAGGAAATGGCAACCCACTCCAGTATCCTTGCCAAGAAAACCCCATGGACAATGTTAAAAGGCTAAAAGATATGACGCCGGAAGATGAGCCCCTCAGGTCGGAAGGTGTCCAATATGCTACTGGGGAAGAGCGGAGGGCAATTCCAAGTAGCTCCAGAAAGAGTGAAGCGGCTGGGCCAAAGCCGAAAGGACGTTCAGCTGTGGATGTATCTGGAAGCGAAAAGAAGGTCCGATGCTGTAAAGAACAATATTGTATAGGTACGTGGAATGTAAGATCCATGAACCAAGGCAAGCTGGATGTGGTCAAACATGAGATGACAAGATTGAACGTCGACATCTTGGGAATCAGCGAATTGAAATGGACGGGAATGGGTGAATTTAATTCAGGTGACCACTATATCTACTACTGTGGGCAAGAAACCCTTAGAAGAAATGGAGTTGCACTCATAGTCAATAAGAGAGTGGGAAAGGCAGTAATGGGGTACAACCTCAAAAACGACAGAATGATCTCAGTGCGTATCCAAGGAAAACCATTCAACATCACTGTAATCCAAGTCTATGCCCCAACCACTGATGCCGAAGAAGCTGAAGTTGACCGGTTCTATGAAGACCTACAAGACCTTCTAGAACTAGCACCAAAAAAAGATGTCCTTTTCATCATAGGAGATTGGAATGCTAAAGTAGGAAGTCAAGGAGTAATCAGAATAACAGGCACGTTTGGCCTTGGAGTACAAAATGAAGCAGGGCAAAGGCTAATAGAGTTCTGTCAAGAGAACAAGCTAGTCATAGCAAACACCCTTTTCCAACAACACAAGAGACGACTCTACACATGGACATCACCAGATGGTCAATACCGAAACCAGATTGATTACATACTTTGCAGCCAAAGATGGAGAAGCTCTATACAGACAGCAAAAACAAGACCAGGAGCTGACTGTGGCTCAGATCATGAGCTTCTTACTGCAAAATTTAGGCTTAAATTGAAGAATGTAGGGAAAACCACTAGACCACTCAGGTATGACTTAGATCATATTCCATGTGAGTACACAGTGAAGGTGATGAATAGATTTAGAGGATTAGATTTGGTAGACAGAGTGCCTGAAGAACTATGGACGGAGGTCTGTAACATTGTACAAGAGGCAGCAACTAAAACCATCCCAAAGAAAAAGAAATGCAAGAAAGCAAAATGGCTGTCTGATGAGGCTTTACAAATAGCTGTGGAAAGAAGGAATGCGAAAAGCAAGGGTGAAAGGGAAAGATATAAGCAACTGAATGCAGATTTCCAGAGAATAGCAAGGAGAGATAAGAAGGCCTTCTTAAATGAACAATGCAAAGAAATTGAAGAAAACAATAGAATGGGGAAGACTAGAGATCTCTTCAAGAAAATTGGAGATATCAAAGGAACGTTTAGGGCAAAGATGGGCATGATAAAGGACAAAAAAGGCAGGGACCTAACAGAAGCAGAAGAGATTAAGAAGAGGTGGCAAGAATACACAGAAGAACTATACAAGAAAGATCTTAATGTCTCTGATGTCCATGCTGGTGTGGTCACTGACCCTGAGCCAGACATCCTAGAGAGTGAAGTCAAGTGGGCCTTAGGAAGCATTGCTAACAACAAAGCTAGTGGAGATGACAGTATTCCAGTTGAGTTATTTAAAATACTAAAAGACGATGCTGTTAAAGTGCTGCACTCAATATGCCAGCAAGTTTGGAAAACGCAACAGTGGCCACGGGATTGGAAAAGGTCAGTTTACGTTCCAATTCCAAAGAAGGGCAATGCCAAAGAATGCTCAAACTATCGCACAATTGCACTCATTTCACATGCTAGCAAGGTTATGCTCAAAATCCTACAAGCTAGGCTTCAGCAGTACGTGAACCGAGAACTACCGGATGTACAAGCTGGGTTTCGAAGAGGCAGAGGAACTAGAGATCAAATTGCCAACATTCGCTGGATCATGGAGAAAGCACGAGAGTTCCAGAAAAGCATCTACTTCTGCTTCATTGACTATGCAAAAGCCTTTGATTGTGTGGATCACAACAAACTGTGGCAAATTCTTAAAGAGATGGGGATACCAGACCACCTTACCTGTCTCCTGAGAAATCTGTATGTGGGCCAAGAAGCAACAGTTAGAACCGGTCATGGAACAACCGATTGGTTCAAAATAGGGAAAGGAGTACGACAAGGCTGTATACTGTCACCCTGCTTATTTAACCTATATGCAGAGTACATCATGAGAAATGCCAGGCTGGAAGAATCACAAGCCGGAATTAAGATTGCAGGGAGAAACATCAATAACCTCAGATATGCAGACGATACCACCCTAATGGCAGAAAGTGAAGAAGAACTAAAGAGCCTCTTGATGAGGGTGAAAGAGGAGAGTGCGAAAGCTGGCTTGAAACTCAACATTAAAAAAACTAAGATCATGGCATCTGGACCCATCAATTCCTGGCAAATAGAAGGGGTAGAAATGGAAGCAGTAACAGACTTCATTTATTTGGGCTCCAAGATCACCGCAGACGGAGACTGCAGCCCTGAAATTAAAAGACGCTTGCTCCTTGGGAGGAAAGCTATGGCAAACCTAGATAGCATATTAAAAAGCAGAGACGTCACCTTGCCGACAAAGATCCGCATAGTCAAAGCTATGGTTTTTCCAGTAGTAATGTATGGCTGTGAGAGCTGGACCATAAAGAAGGCTGAACGCCGAAGAATTGATGCCTTTGAACTGTGGTGCTGGAGAAGACTCTTAAGAGTCCCCTGGACTGCTAGGAGGTCAAACCAGTCAATCTTAAAGGAAATCAACTCTGATTGCTCATTGGAAGGATTGATAATGAAGCTCAAGCTCAGATACTTTGGTCACCTAATGCGAAGAGAGGACTCTTTGGAAAAGACCCTGATGCTGGGAAAGATGGAAGGCAAAAGGAGAAGAGGACGGCAGAGGATGAGATGGCTAGATAGCATCACTGAAGCAATGAGCATGAAATTGAGCAAACTGAGGGAGGCAGTGAAAGATAGGAAGGCCTGGCGCAATATGGTTCATGGGGTCACGAAGAGTCGGACACGACTTAACGACTAAACAACAACAGCATCTAGGGGAGAATGCTAGATTAAACTCTCTTTGTGACATCTAGTATTTTTTTAAAAAAATGTGGAAGGGATATTTTGTGCAGAGGGACATTTAACTACAAGAAGATCCTAAATGTCTCAGCAGCCTTCCCCAGTCTAGTGCTTTCCTGAGGTGTGGGGCTATAATTCCCAGGATTCCCAGCCAGTTTATGTTGTCCCAGCACATCTGAAGAACACTGTTTCAACCCTGACACAGTTTGTCACTGTAGTGGGAGCTCTGATGCCCCCACTAGAGCGTGGATATTGTCCTTAAGTGCAAGACATGAACTGTTTCTCTTACAAAGGACATTTGGGAATTTTGGTCTAGAGCAAAGGACATTTGAGAATTTTGGTCTAGAACACTCAATGCTGGGGAAGCTGGGAGTTGAAGTCCACACATCTTCAAGCTGCCAAGGTTGAGAAACACTGCTCTAGAGTGTAAGGTCTTGCAAAAACTTTCTAAAGAAAACAAGATGTTTCCTTTAAGTTGCTCTGGACACCTGATAACTTGGTGTACACATCCATGTGGTTTTCCTGGCAACATTTTGCCATTACTGTATCCTCTTCTGGATAGGGGAAGCCACAGGGGCAGGGTTAAAATCTGCAAAATGGCAAATGAAATGCAAGCAGATACATGCAAGTCCTGCCCTTTTGTATATGCATCAACACCGCATACACATTCAAGGTGTGTTCACAACAATGCACCATCCAACATCTTGCAGATGTCAATCATCCCCACACCCCCAGATGCCTTTGCTTCTGTATTTGTTTGTTTGCTTTGTTTGTTAGGGTGTCCAACATTACTTACCTTCTGAGATCAGCCAGGGATATCAATGTGGAAATTAGTTTGGCCATATGATTGATCCTCTGGATTATGATCATTTTTGTCTGAATTTAATCTGTTTTTGAGCCTATTAAGATAGCAAACTTTTAATTTCATTCAGATGTAACACAAAACCATGATTTACAGTAATGAGGCATAACTAGCTTTGAGAACTAGATATTCCTACCCTTTCTTCTTTTCCAGAATGACTTTGTGAAAATCAGAAACTTCTGCTTTTCACTGAGATTAACTGAAATTGTCTGAACCCTGAACTGTGGTAGCCTCAACTATATTTAGCTCATAAGGTTCTTAAATTATCATTTAAAATTGACTTCCTTTAGCCAGTGATAACACTCATCTACATTAGAACTTGTATCCAAACTTTAGCAAGTTTAGTTAATCTAAAGCAGAAGCATATTCTTCTAAACTCCATCTGTTAATCATACAGATTGGAAGGAGCATACCTAAGCCTTACTAAGGTATAGTATTGCCATGACTTTAAGATTGTGTTTGTGCAACATATTAAGTCAACTGATTGTCAAACCCATGTAGTATATTATCTGAATCTGGACCATGGATCCAACTGTAGAGGACTTAACCATGACCTGTAACCATTTATAATTAATGCATTTTAATCTAGGTTCCTCATGTTATCCAGACCAATTAATCTGTACTGAACTTTTCTCTTTTGGCCTGTGGCCAAAGAGACTGGAACTAGACTAGCTGTAAAATGTTGGGGTTTTTTTTCCTGATGTTTTTACTCTGTTGTATAAAATGAAGACCATCATGCCAGACTAGGCTTAATGTGTTATGCAAATACATTAAAACTGTGGTATGCCAAATGTTGGCATATTATAGTTCTTAACCGCCTGGGCCAGCATCTGCAGTGGTGAAGGAAGCTGGAAGCTGTAGTTCAGCTATATCTGGAGTGCTACAGGTTACATGTTCCTGCTTTATACACAAACAAAACCAATGTAAACTCAGCACATAAGAAAAAATTCTCTGTTGTACCACCTTTTCTAAAGCAGCAGGCTCATTAGGTAGGTCTTTCATATCCAGGTAAAAACCCAGTTAGGATCTCTGTATTTCTTTGCTGCCATCTAGTGCATACCAGATTTATGCAGTTATGGTAGCCCTATCATTGCATAGAGCCAGTTTGGTGTAGTGGTTAATGTACCAGGTTAGAAACCGGGGAGACCATGAGTTCTAGTCCCACCTGAGGCACAAAACCAGCTCAGTGACTTTGGGCCAGTCACTCTCTCTCTGCCCTAGGAAGGAGGCAATGGTAAACCAGTTCTGAAATCTTGCCAAGAAAACTGCAGGGATTTGTCCAGGCAGTCACAGGAGACAAGACTGGCTCCAAGCCACAAAATAAAATAATAATAATAATCTGTGTAATATTTTGATCACAATGCCTTAGCACAGCTTGGTCAAGAGGGAACACAGATACTGATCCCAAGGTTTCTGATCCTTAGATTCCTAGTTCCAAACACCATGTTTCTATCTGCATTACTTATGATTAATTCAATTTATATGCCCCCCCCCCCCCACTAGATATGTGACTCAGTGCAGTGTACATAATTAAAAGTAACAACTAACAAAAATAAACAGCGGAACAAAATTTTATTAAAACATACTGCATTGGAGGCTATGCAAACAACCAGAACAATCAAAAATAGACTCATAAAGCCTCCTGAGCCAGGTCTTGGGCCATTGCCAAATAGAGCAAATCTCATGGGGTTTTCTTCAGCAGTCTTCAAAACATTTAAAAAACAATTCCACTGATTGCAAATGCATTTATTTTGCAGGCTCTGAAAAAACTAAAGGCTGTCTGCTTTAGATTAAGCTTGGGACCCTGCCTCATAGAAGCATGTACAGCAGCTGTCGTATCTCATTTTCTCATGCACCTGCCATGGCAGTGGGGATTTATACTTGGGTAAGCCACTCTTCCAACTTAAAAAATAGCATTTATTTTTCTTTCCTGGGCCAAAACTGTCTTTCCTCTTCCATGGAGTCATGGGCACAGTGTGGATGTCACATCTGGTTTGGTTTGCTTGTGCTGTGTAAGAGTGGGCATACGTTCTTTCCTACGACAGATGTTTAGGGTAGGAATTAAAGCCCCGATCCATAAATACATCTGGAATTTACAAGGTTGTATATTCAGTCAGATAATCTAGATTAAATCATTATTAATTCAAGTGAAGGTTTTCTTTAATTCCATTCAGAAGTCTTTAAAAAGATCTTGTCAAGACGTATTTTTAGCAACAATTTCTTAATAAACCATAACTGGATGGTTTCATGTAGCATGCTGAACCACAAAATAGTGTAGTGTAATGGTGAAGCTCTTGGACTAGAAGCAGAAAGATTCAGGTTCCAGTCCTCTCTCAGCCCCAGAAGCACTCTGGATGGCCTTGGGATAGTCATCTCTCTTTCAACTCAACCTACCTCACAGAGTTGTTCTTGTGGTGAAAAATAGGAGAATGGAAGGTTATATATAGCATCTTGAGCTCCTGAATCAAAGGTAGGATACAAATAATCATCAACAATTTTGTTTTACAAACTCTAATAGTTGGGTTCATGCCATACGTTAAACCACAATAAACAAATAATATGATCTACTATACGACGTAAACCCAGTCTGCTAAAAGGAATCAGCCTATATTCCTAACATAAAACAATTCTTGTGATATTAGCACTTTTGTGGTGTATTTTCCAACTCACAACACAGTTCCTCAGTTTTCCCTTTCTCTTGTGAATTGCAGATCATATTCTGACTAAGGAAGCTACCAGAAAATGGAGGAAATATACTCAGATTGATGTAACTAAAAGTTCATGTGTATGTGTGTTCAGATTTGTCCTAGGTGCTGTGTCTCCTGCTGTTGTAGTCCCCTCAATGTTGGTTTTACAAGCAGGAGGATATGGTATTGACAAAGGTGTCCCAACTTTGCTAATGGCTGCAGGAAGTTTTGACGACATTCTGGCTATCACAGGTTTCAACACCTGCTTAGGGATAGCATTCTCTTCAGGTACTTGTCTACTCTATTGATAAACCACATCAAAGCCACTGTCTTCTTTGTGATAATGCTAATTTATTCTACACAAGTTATATGTTTTGTATTAAAAATATATACCCACATGCTGATTTTATACCAGAATCTTTATTTGTGACACAATTCATAAAATTCATAGAATGAGAAAATTGTCCCTGTGGTCAGGATGAACCTGAGACCTTGGTGCAGGTATTTCTTCACTGTCCCTTCTATATAAACTTACATGGTGGTATACCTTTACCACCTCCCAGTACAGGTCAAGCTTTCAATGAGGGAAAGTGGTTTGTTTTCTACTCTCAGACCGGAACCTTGCTATTACAAATGGAGTTGCCAAGTTCTTATCAGCAGCTATTGCCCTAAGAAGGTTTAAGGTGTCCTAATCTTGGAATAATGTCATGAGGAAGTCCTTTTATACTTTTATTTAAATTTTATTTTTATTTTTTCTATTTTGTTTGCTTTGTTTTATTTCATTCTCTTTTGTTTATTTTTTATATGTGTACATTTTAATTGGCAAGTCTATAGGGTGGTTTTTATTAAACCACCCTATAGACTTGCCAATTAATACTTGCCAATTTATATTATTAAAACATGCATCTGAGCATGTTTTAGGGCTGTAGCTACTTTGCTGGTCATTGACCATAAATAAAAGTTTTCAGGCACATTGAGATTTAGCACTTGTTGGAAGCAGGAGTAGTTTTGGGTTACACAGAGCAAGGAGGGGAACCTGTGGTTCTCCAGATACAGCTGAGCTATAACCCAGCAATATCAGCCAGCATGGCCAGTCACAACAGATATTTAAGGACCAAGTGTAAGGTTTGGTTTTAAGTATATGGAAACTGTCCTGTACAAGAGTTGGAAATATTCTGGAAACCTCTGGGATAGTTCATCCTTCCATATGCTGGTCTTTGACCGTAATAAAGATTTGATTTGATTCATCCTTCTTCCCCTGCAATGATTTATCAAGAATATTCTTGTTTCCAAAATGTTTTGCGCAGCTCTGGTATTAACCTATTACCCAAATTCAGCTTGGGGTACCTGAGAGAATGCTTCCTCTCACACAGATCTTCCTAACTATTATTATCCTCATCAGAGACCCTACTGATTGTATCACATACTATAGATGTAGCATATATTTTCTGGAACACATTTTCCTTCGAAATAAAGCTTGTTAAAGAATGTTAAACACAACATTATTTGAGAATATTAGCCCTTGTACTATCAGATTTGGAGAATCATAAAAGCATGCAATATTCATTTCCAATATTATCTTACAAATATCCAGACCATTATTTACATATGTAACAATTGTAATTCAATAGAACAAAATCAATATATGATCTACTATAGCTACTATATAATGGTTCAGCAACTCCTGGAAGACCACCTGTTTCCTTCTCTGAGGTACAAAATTCAGCTAGAAGGACTTTCAATTCCTCCTCTTCTTTTACTGCCTACTTTTTGTATAACAATCAAAACTTTGGATCTTGTCTCTGGCAGGCCAGCCGTGCTTGTAAGTGCCAGCTGGGCGACCATCCAAAAACCCATTCGAACCCTCTTTTTCTGCTTTGCCAAAACAGGCTCCACCCTTGAAAATGTCCTTCGAGGTGTATTAGAAGTTGCAGTGGGTATAGCAGCTGGAGGACTTTTAGGCATTTTTATCCGTTACTTTCCAAGCAAGGATCAGGTAAGGAGAGAACACCATTTGAAATGTAGCAATCTGGTATCTCTTAAAGCATGAGAAGAAACAATAACAACACATTTAACATGAACTCTCCATCACACCTTAGCTGGAATGATAGGTATAGCAATACACTGAATATCTGGCAGGGTTGTAAATGCTTTGATCAGAAGAATCCTTTGGAACTCATGCAAATACCAGGACAGCATCACTATGCTATGCATTGAAGTTGTCTATCTTTGTTCAGGCTTCTGAAGAAAATCACAGGTGACCTTCCTTTTCATATTAGCCAAGGTTTACAAGATTTGCCAAGGATTTACAAGATTTGTACAGCTACACAAATTCAAAAGATTGTATTCTATTCGAAGTTTCTTGTTATGTTTGGATTGACATTTATGAAGCCTATCTTTTGCTTTCTCCAATTTCTCTCTCTAGGCATATCTTGTATGGAAGAGAGCATTCTTTGTTATAGGCCTATCAATGTTTGCAATTTTTAGCAGTATGTATTTTGGTTTCCCTGGATCTGGAGGACTGTGCACAATCGTCTTGGCATTTCTGGCTGGATTATCATGGTCTGATGAGAAAGTGAGTATTTAGTTATCATGTAGCCAGAAAGTCACCTTGGTTCCAAAATATGAGAGTTTGTGAAATATTCTGGACAAGTTGAATGTATAAGAAAATGTGTCAACCTGGACTACTTTGGTTCCAGATTCTAGCCATTTCTTGGTGGGCTATTTTGAGATTCGCCATCCTATGGTTTATGGGCATTTTTAAAAATAATATTTCTGCAGAGTTGAGGGTTTCTTCAAGCCTGCTATCTTCTTCCTGTACGTGGTACCCTCTTGAGTTCATAAGCAGTGATGTTCAGCTTCTGAAAAAGAGGAGACGGTGCTAATATTGCATCACAGTAGAGTTATTCTTAACTGAGGCTGTGGCTCGATCATGTAGCCTTTTTCTATTCGACCAAAGCAAATGTTGTTATGAATCATTTTTCTGATGAAGCTAGTATACATCTCTATTCAGTATTATGAATGAAAGTGAATGGGACTAGATGAGAACCAGTGGGTTTTAATGAAAAAAGGAGAACCCTGGAAAAGAACTACCATCTTTTTAGTTACTTCTGTAACTAAGCATGTTAGAACAACATGTTATAGAAATAACTTAAAGATGGTATCAGTTTAGGTTATGTTTGTGGTGATGGTACAGAACTTTATAAAAGGTGGAACATCTATAATTTCAAATCTCCTATCAAGTTATTAGAAGAGTCCTTAGTGACATCTTTGAAAGGTGATGATGCCATCTTTATAAATAATGATAGAATCACTCTTCCTAACATGACAGTAAGAAAATGAATTACGGGTCACTTAATTTTTTGAAAGTCATATTTAATAATACGAAAAAGATTGAGTTTATGTTACTGTCTATCTTCTGCATGAGTGTGCAATACTGTGCAACAATGCATGCTTTTGCTTTTTTTTTTGCAGAAAGAGGTAGAAAAAATTATTAAGGTTGCATGGGAGATTTTCCAGCCTTTTCTTTTTGGTTTAATTGGAGCTGAAATATCTATTGCATCTCTTGAGCCTCAAACAGTTGGTAAGTATTCTACCAAGAAGGTATTTATGGCTTCTCTCTTTGGAGGGGATAGCTAATCAGAGGGAAGATTATGCCGTCCAGCTGTTGAGATGATTAAAAAAAAACCCCAGAAATAATTAAATCTATTTCTTTGCTGCAGGATTCTGTATTGCCACACTGGCTGTTGGACTTATAGCCCGAGTTACAGTCACATTTGTGTTAGTGTGTTTTGCTGGCTTTGACCTGAAGGAGAAAATATTTATTTCACTGGCTTGGATCCCCAAGGCCACTGTGCAGGTATATTGCATTCTTATGGCAGATTTCTCTCTTCTGGTAATGAAGTTAATTGTACCCATTATTCCTTGCAAGAAAGTTTAAAATTTAATTTATTCATCCATGCACTGTCCTTACTTTCAGCCTTCTCCCACTTCTTTTTTATCTTATTCATTGTTCACATTTTTTCCTGAATAGCAGAAGCTTCGTTGCCCAGTAAAGACATAAACTCCCCATCTCCTATCCACTGCTGGGAAATGAAGATGCCACTCCAAGCATTTTATCTTTATTCCGGTGCAAGCCAAGATCACTCACAGCCAGGATTTGCAATCTTATTTTCAAATTTCCTTTTAGGAACATAATTTTTGACAGCACTAATGTGACAGCTATACCGAAACATCATACAGCTATTTCCTTAGATGTAGTGAGATGTTCCACCTGTACTAGAGAGGTGTAGGCAACTATAGCACCATTGTGATGAATCACAAGGCTGAACCTTCCTAAATTGGATATAAGATCTTCCAGAAGCAATAAGAGACTACTCATCTGATATTGTAACTGTAGTCAAGTTCAAGACTGACTTTGGACCGTGCACCTCATAGTCAGTTTATCTGTCTTAATCATATGTGAGCAACCCAATGTGTATAGGCTCTTTGTAACTCTAGGATGTTTTCAATGTTGTCAATGTGAATGTTAAGTCACTGACACCAAATTTTGCTTGTATGTGTAAGTGAGAGAAAGAGAGTAGAGTGACAAGAGGGAAATTAACCTTCACCATACCCTCTACTATTTCTTGTCATCCCAAAACTACCAATTCTCTGTCTTGATTTCTAAGGTAGGAAAGTCCAATCCACCTGAACTTCAAAAATATAAACAGTGGTTTGAACTGTATTAGTAAGGCTTTTAAAAGAGACTACAGATTCTAAACCAATACTGTACTATAAATACGGTCCTAGCTTGTTGCAAGTTTTGCTGCTATATTTTTCACCAAAGATAGTCCTCAAACACTTTAAGACTGATTACAGTAAATCAGATTTTGAAAATATTATATTAAGGATGAGCTAACCCCCTTTAAAACAGTAACTTACAATCCAGTCCTCTTCCAAAGCGTCTGTAAAAGGAATCTCTTAAAATAAGACATTGTGAAATTCAGTTGATTAGATGGACACCAATTTAGATGCTCTTGAAAGGGGGCAAAACACATTCACTGAGTATTGGTCTCTTAATGAGTGCTAGTCTTAATATCAAGGTACTATCACCTGAAAGATGGATAGCATACCTTAAATACCAGCTGCTGGGGAACAACTAGGTTGTTGTCCACCTAGTTGGCTGCTGTATGGTATGGAATGATTGAAACGAGCTCTTGGACTGAATTTTTTAAATGTTCATTTGTTGGGTTATCTATTATTTCTTTTCTCTCAACAGGCTGCAATTGGTTCGGTTGCCTTAGATACAGCACGGGAGCAGGCAGATAAACAATTAGAGAAATATGGCATGGATGTCTTGACAGTTGCTTTCCTGGCAATCTTAATCACAGCTCCAATTGGAGCTCTATTAATTGGGCTCACAGGGCCCCAACTTCTCCACAAAACTGCTGATACTAACAGAGAAGATCATATATATGAAGAAAGAGAAGAAATAGAAATACATGGGCCAGCATAGGGAAGTGTGAGGTGTGGCTCACAGATCACCTGAATTGAGACTGCTTAGGAATCATGGTGTCCACAAGTAACCTACAGAAGTTTAAAGGCCTATGAAATACACTGTAGATCTTTCAGATATATGTATATATTTTTAAGATGGCACCTGTAGGAGTTGTTTAGTCAGAGCCAGTGTTAGTTGTAGTGGTTTGTAGGGGTCTTTTTTGGTAGTTAGTAGTTCATTAGCTGAAGAGAAGATTAGTGGCTGCTGAATTAGAGTATATTTAAAGTACCTGAAGGAAAAGAATGAAATGAAGCTGTTTAAGTTAAACATACCTGGGTTAACAGAGGTCTTCTAGATGCACTGCCTGGGTGAGAGCTAGGAATTTCTGATAAAGACTTCCACCCCTTCCTTTTGTGGTGGGAACATAGTGGGGATTGAGATTTTTTTTGACTGGTGGGGATTTTGGTAGCCTGAAATCTTCTCTGAGAGATAGGTTGGTAAGGGTAAATTAGTGTAAAGTAGACTGTATGCAGATAGTGTTGAAGAGAATTGGTGTGTTAGGTGTGTAAATGGTGGGTGCCAGGCTAGAAGTGTCCTTAAGAGGTAGCTAATGCCTATGGTATGTGTGTTGGATGGGAGAATGGCAAGATAAATAGGAGGAAGCAGATGCTGTGATGGGGGCCCACCTGTGGATTATGACAGGCAGAGGTAGGTATGACAGGAAGCACCAGCTCGACCATTATAGGAGAAGGGAGGCCCATATATTTGTGTAGGTCTCTTCTTCTAAGCCAGATATTCCAGACCAGGGCCCAGGTAGCTGAATTGTTGGGCATCTTGGCCTCTAGTTACTGCTGGAAAATGGCGAGTCAGTGCAAAATATGACCTGTTCCAAGAGTGATTGGATACAAATGCCTGTATATGGTATTGGGCTACAGAGAGCCCTCCATGAATTTCTGGATTTCATCTCAGGGATGGTGTTGGGCCTCCCAAGATTGAGTGGTTGGGGAGACTTTGATCTTCATGCCCTGGAAGAGAGGTTCAGTGTATTTCATGAGTTTATAGTGATCACAGGCCTGTCCCAAGTAATCCAAGTGCCAACAGACATAAGTCAACACTCATTAGACCTTGTCTTTACTTTGGAACAAATAAGACCGAACTGGAGATGGAGGATACTGATACCTATCCTCTGCTATGGTTAGATCACTACTTCATTCATAGACACCCAAGACTTCCACATGCATGGTGAACCCTTTCAATTGGTGTGCTTCAGGACCTGGATGGATTCCAGTGGACTTCAGAGGACATGGGAAAGATCTCCTGAATTATTCTGTTTTGTTTCTGGCTGACCTATGGATCCAGCTGTTTCTGACAACTGGGGGGGAGGGTACTAATTTTTTATATGTTCCTTTTTTTATGACCTACTCTGTTCTACATTGCCCAGTATATACAGATTGAAGTGGGCTACAAAAATTGTAAAATAAATACTATTGAAAAATAAGATTTCATTCAATCAATATCCAAATGTGCCTTCATCCTTCTGGAGAAGAGCAGTCACAAGCACAGTGCATAATTTGGACACAGTATTTTACTGATGAAATAAACAGCAGCCAGATTTGGAGATATAAGTACTAGCTAAAAGGAGAGAAGTACGTATTTCATACGGCTTCCAAGTATTAAGCATGGAACAGAGACATATGTAGGATCAATACGGGGAGGAATTACTCAAAGACTAAATTTAGGAAGTTCATAATAGCTAGTAAAAGATCATCTCTGATCATTGTTTTCAGCAGATAAAGGGGGTATCTTGTACTATTCATGGTAGCATACCATTTTTGGAATAATTCTATACCATCCTAGAACTGATTTTTTTTCCCCCTTATATATAAAACAAAGTGGCTTAATGAGCAAATACTCAATTATTGCTCTCAGCCAATTAAATGAACCTTACCATGCAATTTCTATGTTCATGCAGGTCCATTGAGTTCAGTGGGTCTTATTTTTAGGTAAATATATATAGGAATGAAGACTTAGTGAACTGAGTCTTCCAAAATCTTTGTAAATTTTCCTACGTACAGTACATACACTTTTAGAGGAACTCTTAGAGGAACTCCCTTATTTCTCTCAGGCATAAGGCATACTATTCTGTTTTGGTTTGGTTTGGTTTTGAACTCTCTTGTCTTAAAAAATAAACTTTAAAAAATCCTGCCTAATAAATCAAAGGTGCCTTGGTAGCTGAACATTATGAGATATATTCTGAAATGATCTACCATATGTCTGTACCAGCAAAAATTTAACAAGCCTGACCAAAGTATAAAAAAAGAGGCAACTATTCCAAAAATTAAAAATTAACTGAGGTATGAGACATAATTATGAAGAAAATAAAAAAAATACCTTAAAAGAGTAAGGACAAATATCAGTCATACAATAAGATTTTATATTATTTATTTTTGTTCAAAGCAAAAGTAATTGTATTTTCCAGATCATGCATTGCTGAGCCTGAAAAATATTCCATTGAGCTATGGTTTGCTTAAATAATAACCTGTGGTTTATTTAATGACCACAATTGGTTTAAACTATAAACCACCTGCAAATCATATTGGATGGGTTGATGCGACATGCTAAACCACGAGCAATAACTTCATTTTAGCTTGGCATCATGGGCTTCCACAGGTGGAGCAGCAAATGTTCACAATATCACAATGCAAACTCTACCCCTTTTGTACTTGCACCATGATTCACAAGTGCATAATGAGCTGGCTTGCATCAGGAAAAACTGGTTGCTGCAGATGTGCTTGGCCTGTTGTGTAAACTCCACCTCCATATTCATTTTTATGAGAAAACTTTGTCTCTGTCACTCCCCCCCCCATCTAACTGCACTTTATATCTTATTATTGATATGTATGGAGGCACAACAGTAATTATTTTTGGAAATGTGGTTTTAAAAGCAGACAGGAGCTGATTAAGCTTTTGTGAGATCCCCTTCCAATGCACTGACTACCGTTGTGTGACCTGCTAAGCCAAAGAGATCCAGTTTATGGGCACGCGTGGGCTGCCATCTTATTCCACCCGCCCCCTCCGTGCTACTCTTCAGCCGTAGTATAATATAAGTCTTTGGCTTATTGTATTATAGAGCCATTTAGGCCAGTCTAACTCCTGCCCAGTGCAGGGATCTGAATCAAATCAGCGGGGGACCCCCAAACACATCTAACACCACCTGTCTTGAGTAATTGGTTCGACTCTTGAACCGTTCTTACTGTGATATTGTTTTTTCCTAAGATCCAACTGGACTCAACCGTCCTGTAACTTAAATTCATTATTTTGTGGCGTGGAAAGAGAGAGAACAGAGCCAGATCTATATGACGTGCCATTCTTTCAGATACTTCTATTATATACCCCGTCTTTTCTCAAAGTTAAGCTTACCCAGCTTTTCAGCTTGTCCTCATAGAGTGTATTTTCCACTCCCCTTCTCTGAAGTGGTTCTAACTTCTCAAAATTAATGTGCTGCACCGAACGGGACAGAATAAGATCTGACCAAAACACAGTGAAACAGAACAATACTTTCCATGATTTGGGAAGCAAACTAGTATGGATGCAGCTTTATTACTCCAAGACCTTTTTCGCAAGTAGTTACTAAGCCCCAATCTATGCATTATATTCCCTAAATAAATAGCTTCGTACTTGTCTATTAAATTTTATGCTGGAACTTCCAGCCCATTTCACCAGCCTATCAGGGTAATTTTGTATTTTCTGTTTTCTAAAGCAGTGTTTCTCAACCTCAGGGTCTTTAAGATGCGTGGACTCCAATGCCCAGAATTCCCCAGCCGGCATGCTGGCTGGGGAATTCTGGGAGCTGGAGTCCACACATCTTAAAGTCCCTGAGACTGAGAAACACTGCTTCAGAGTATTTTATATCATCTGCAAATCTGAAACGCATCCCTCTCATTCTCCAAATCATTCATGAACAAAGCAGAAGTGGAGAGGATCCAGGGCTGATCCTTAGGCACCCCACTGGATACTTTTCTCCAGTCGATGGGCCAGTCGCTGATGAGCCCCCTCTGAGTACAATGCTTGAACGGGCCACAATACCCATTTACTACATTTCTCTCTCCCTTTTCCCTGCACGGTTTTGCATCCCTTGCAAAGGTAGGAGAAGGCAAGGATTGCCGCCCTGTCTGGGTCTCCACGGGGCCGCGCCTGCTCAGGATGACCGCCAAGGATTTCCTTGCGCGGAAGTAGAGGAAAGCAAGGCGGCGATCTTGCTGCGGGGTTAGTACAGACCTCGCCCGCTGCCCAGCGCCGTTGAACCCGCTGCATTCCGCAGCAGACTGGCAGGCAGGACCGTTACTTCGCTCGGCACGGCCGGGAGGAAGCCTTTGTGGTCGGAAGACCGGCGGACGGGGACGCGGAGCGGGCAGTCCCCCGGCCAGCCCGGCGCCTCTTACGCCCCCCACCCGGCTGGAGACCAGCCCTAGTGAGAGGCTCCCGCGTTTTAGGCAAGTTTGTTTTCTGCCCCATGGCGGCCTGGAACCGTTTAACGAAGCAGTTGCGCTGACCTCGCTATATATAACGGACACGCCGCTAGGCAGCCCAGGGACGCGCGTCGCGCTAAATGGGGATTTGGAGGATAGTTTCGTGGGTCCGCCCACAGCCCCTTAAGCCGTTTCCCATGGTTCGTAAAACTTCAGAGGCCAATTTCATGTAACGCGTGAAGCCCGTGCCAAACAAGCCACGATGCGGTTCAGCGAGATGAGTAAATCCAGTTCACCGCCACGCCATTTGTGAAGATGGAATTGGAAAACAGCCCTATATTGTTTTGAGCGACCGGTGATAACATAATCAGCTTGCTTTTCTGGGTAGTGTGAACGCTCCCCCACCCCACCCCCGCCAGATTTGCTTCCCCAAAGCCCACAGATCTATGCTGTCTGTCTCCATAATCCCCACCCAGCAGGACTGTTAATGCAAAGTACATTTGCAGAGCTCTGAATTATGAAAGTCTGTCTTAAGCCAGGAACAAATTTAGGACAGGTGTAATTTGAGGAGTGGAAGCTTCCCTATCCCAAACTCAAACCCAGAGTGAATTCAGACAGGGCTGATTCCAATATGAATAAAGATTACTCTCTGCTTCCAGTGATAAGCATGTTTACTGGGAGTAAGATAAAATATATAAGTATGGTTCTCTGATGTCATTGTGACGTCTGTGCCAAAATAAATGAGCACAGGGGTTCAGCTAGACAATGAAATCCTAAAGCTGATCATTCAGAAATAACTTGTCCTCCGTTTATTGAGGTTATTCTCAAGAAAATATTTTTAGGAATGTTAGTTTTGGTAAATTACAACAGAAGTCTTGATATAACCTTTTTTTTATTTTGAAGAAATGGCAAAGAATGTGAATTAAAGCAGACAATTGCCTTGTAAAACCTGTACCCATATTGTTCAGATCTTCCTGCCTTGTCTGCTCTGATTCCTTGAGTATTGCATAAAAACAAAAGTTCCCTATTTATTAAAAGGATGTTTTTGTTTCAGTGGTTCATACTAAAATTTTGTGCAGAAAACTTAAACAAAACCAAGTTCTTTTGCTTGTAGGGATATTGTGCAACCCCTTTATAGCACTGGATGAACTCTGGCACCTATTCTTGGCTAATCATTTACAGGGTATCATCGGTGGTGATTTTTTTCCAACTTATGTTTTTTCTAAATTTAATCCATTGTCATTTGGGAAGTGCAAGTCTAAGCAAAGTAGTTTAAAACTTCTTAATAATAAAAGTCCTGTTTTTTTTAAAGCAGATAGTTCAGATAACCTCCAAAAGTCCATTAATCAGAAAATACATTTTATTTGAAAAATTTAGATTGTGAACCATGTCAAAGAGGATACCTGTGGCAGACGAGGACAACCCATTATCTTCAAAGACAAATAAAGTTAGTCCAATGCAGGTATTGGTAATAACACTTTTATATTAATATTGATAGTTTAGGAATTAATAAGGAAATAAGACATATCATAGCTTTCTTCTACATAGGATGGAATGGTAAAACCCAGAATGGTATTGTCATGTTTCCTTTCTTCGTGATACAATTATGACAAGTGAAATTAGAGAAATGAAATGATCTTGCATCTAGATGTGCAATTTCTGTTAAGCCAAATAAGCAAAACTTCTAGTTAAGAAGACTAAACATTATTTTGGGGGATCCATGTAATTCAAGTAGAAGACAGTTCACGTACAACTTATTGTTTAAAGAGCACCTACCCTTTAGGTACAATACATTGCATTATTTTTTTCGTGTCAATAATAGTGCTTATCTCAATGTACAAGAGGTCAACATTTGTTTTTCTTGGGAGAAGAATGGTTATGACTTTTTGCATATGTGAATTTATTTACCAATAATCACATTGCGATGCAGGACAGCTTAAATGCTTCAGCAGATAGCCAAATCCTTCCTTCCTTTATTTTTGAGATTTATCCCTGCCAATCTGGGGGGACTTTAGGCATCTTAGAGTTATATTTGTTAAAGGTACAATAATAATAAATTAATAATAATAAATAATACATTACAATGGCAACCGGAATAAATTACAGGTTCTTTAATACCTGTTCTTTAAATTGACTAAGGTAGGTACCAATGGCTCTGTAACTAATTCCCAAAGGCCCTCAAAAGGCCAGGTTTTTGCCAGCTTCCAGAAGACTATAATAATGGGACCCATCCTTGCCTCAGAGCTAGCTATTCCATAGAAAGAAAACTCCCATGGAGAACACCTGCATGGGGCTTTCTTCTGCTGCACCTCCTGGTAAGTGCTATCTGTTTCTGTCCACTTGACCCTAATAAGTTCTATCTTACTATCAGGGTTGGGAGGGCAGAAACTACAGTATCTGGGAAAGGCAGTCCCTTAGCTATCCAGGGCCCAAGCCATGTAGAGCTTTAAAGGTAGCGACCAACACTTTGAACTGCATTTGGAAACATACTGATAGCCAGCGCAGCTCTCACAGCAGCGGTATAATGAGACAATATTGTGACTGCCCAGTAAGCCAGTGGTTTGCTGCATTTTGGACCAGCTGTAGTTTCTAGGTGGTCTTCAAAGGCAGCCCCATGTAGTGTAAATTACATTAAACTAAACCAGAGATGACAGAGCCATGAGTGACTGTCTTCAGAGCATCCTGTTCCAGCCCTTCCTGGCCATGGCTTCCACCTGCTTCTCAAGCAAGTCAAAGAGGACTTCAAAGAGGACTTCAAAGAGTCAAAGAGAACTTCAAAGTTGCAAGCCTGCTTTTTTTCTCTGGGGAAGTACATCCTCCTTTAGAGGCATAGTTAGTACAATCCTGGAATCAGTAGGCTTCTAAATTAACAGCCATTGCATCTTGCTTAGGTTGAAACTAAGCCTGTTTTCCCCATCAGAATTCTTATTGCATTCCCCATTGGTCCTGGGATGAAAATATTCAGCTGACTATTATCATCATATTGATGATACCTTATCCTAAACTAACAAATGAGTTCTCCAACAGCATCATGCTGATGTTAAAGATACGTTATTATTTGTTTTTGCTGTCTGCCATCCAGAGTCACATTGTTTGAGTTGGTGGCCCTATAACTCTATTAAATAAATATATAAAGCCCAACCTGCCAGCAGTGACTCTGTAGAAGATGTACTGGCCACTTTGCAACCAACAACTGAGAATGTTATAGCAGTTTTTGTATGGAATGTAACTCTGTTGAGAATGTTTCTTCATTTTGTCAGGAAGCTGGTGCTTTGGATTCTGGTGAAGAGCAAGGAGAGAGATCTCTGGCTGAGGAAAAGATTCAAGGGGAACCGAGGCACTTGTGTGCTTGTCCTCCTCAAGGTATCATTGCCAAAGTAATAACAAATGGTACGTAAAACACAAAGGCAAAAATGGTTCAAAGAGCCCCTCATTAGTTTCCATTAGTTGCATTAATTTTAGAGGGTTTTTTTACTTGCCCCAAAAGTTCGTAAAAAATAGATGTTATACTTTAAAGAATGTTATTTTCCAGCAGGAAACATGATTTCTATTTTTTGTTTTTACAAAAGAAAATGAATCAAATAATTCAAAAATAATTTGGATTATTTGGCTTTAACGCTGCTTAATCCTGTAATGCTTGAGATTTTATGTAGGCCAATGAAGGAGTAATTGCTTGTTTAAAGTTCCCTTTCGTCTGATGGAACCTTCTGAAAAATTACACTGGAAAAATGTAAGAGTACCCTAGAGAAATCCCAAGTTCATTCCAGAAGAAACAGGAGATGGAGGAGAATGGGGGAGGCAGGATTTGTCAGGACTGAAGCAGTGGAGAAAAAAATGAAATCACATTTCTCACTGGTTCAAAATTCTGTCTGGTTTTGGCTTTGCATGAACCAAGCCATTGCAAGCTGAAAACCATGGTTTATGGCTTAACATGTACACATCATAGCATAATAACAGAATCAAAGCATAATATGATGTGCGAATCTGTATCATGTGAGTCTTCAGACTAGTGTTTTGTAGAAGAAGGTAGTTAACATGTTGGAATGGTCAATATAGATTTATGTACCTTACTTATATGTGTTAACTATTAGCAAATAAATAAGAAATCTAATTATCCTAGGGTAGATTTTGCCACTTTGGTAGCTTCCTGATGCATCATGATTACAACTCCTAGAAATTCTACAAAATATAGCTCTGAAGCTATATTTCTACAAAATATAGCTCTGAAAATATTGCTCTTCTCTGAAGAGCAAAATGTTCAGGAAGCTTGTTCTACATTAACAATAGTTTCTAAGGCTGGATTCCCACACCACAGTAAGCCAAAACACATAGTTAATATTTACAGTGGCAGAATTCCCACATCAGGTGTTCATGGAGAGAGGGCACATTAAAAAAACATCGACATCATGACGTAAACTATCCAACTGACTTATGTACTTGCATTCAACTCTGGGATGCAAGCATAAAAGGACTACGTTTGTGCTGTGAGGTTGTGACTTACATTTTGTCATTTTTTTCATTATCGCAATTTGTACTAACACCTAGGGTAAAAACTCTTATAGTCCTGACTGAATTATCTGAGTCTGGGAAAGGTGCACTATTAAACTAAAATGATTATATGGTTCAAGGGATTACCTTGCCTCCCAAGAGGTGGATTGATTCCTGCTATAGTTTCCTATTTTGTGAGCCCAGGCAAATGTTTCCTTTCCTTTTGTAATAATTATAAAAAGTAAGTCAGGGATATGCAACATTTTCAGTTTCAGAATAATTTTCAAACTTTATGATATAAAAAAACCCTCACAATTACAGTGGTACCTCGGGTCACGAACTTAATTCGTTCCGCGACTCTGGTCGCGACCCAAATTGGTCGTGACCCAAATCAAATTTTCCCATAAGGTTCAATGTAAATACGGTTAATCTGTTCTGACCCCTACAAATTTGGTCGCCAACTGATTTTGGTTGCGACCCGAATCAAATTTTCCCATAAGGTTCAATGTAATTATGGTTAATCTGTTCTGAACCATATGTATTTTTTTTTAAACCACAAAAATATGAACCAGAGTACAGTACAGTACAGTACAGTACGAAGAGAGAGAAAGCTAACCTTGCTTGAGGCGACTTCTGGCGTGGAGGACAGGAAGGTGGGTGGGGAGGCGGTTATTGTTTGGAGGGAGAGTCCCCCTCCCTACAGGAAGCCACGACCACGTGTCACAGCAGGGAAAATGGCCGCAGATCCTGTTTGTCACCCGATGCGGAGTTCGCAAACGGAAGCAGAATTTTGCGAACGGTGCTGTTCGTAACCCGAATTGGTCATGAACAGAAGCGTTCGTGACCCGAGGTACCACTGTAGTCTTTTTTAATGCATCTTGTTGATAAATCAATTTGATATATACATTTTAAAGATTGAATGGAATAAGGAATTGGAGATCCCCTTTGGCTAAACAATGGAAAATTGTCTTAATGTCTAGCAAAGATTTCGGTAGATCTTTGACTACATCTTATTCAACAAAAGTATTTCATGGACTTCATTGCACTTGTGCAGAAAAGGAATGAGTAAATCATTTAGTTCAAGATATAATCATTCATACATGTTTTTGCAATCTTCTAAAATTGTAATATTCTGGGAAGAAATCACTATGTACTTTAATCTGACTTTGAGATATATTTTAATATTTTTGGTTTATAGTCATATTCTGAATTAAAAAATTACCTCACAGATATTGGCAGCTGGACAACAGAAATGGATTCCCTGCACTCTTCATATTGCTAAGAGATTATTATTCAAGATTGGAAATATAAATTTATGGTCTCCATTACTCAGAGGAATAAAGATCTAATATTACTTGTGACTCCTTCACACATTGCTTATAATAATATAATAAAATATGGTAATCCTTAGAAACTCTTTTGTAAAGCACTATCTTTACATATATATGTATGCATGAGATGCCCTTACATACTTTTCTTTTACTTTCCTTTTTTGATCTTCCTCCCCCCCCCCCCCCCCCGTTCTATTCAAATAAATTCTCCCTCCCCATAAACAACAGCATTTGGAGAACATTGTAAGTGAAGTAAAGGCAGAATGATGTATAACAACATTACAAATGGTATAGAAATATGAATAGTACAAGAACAAATTTTGTTTCCAGTATCCTACAAATTATCTTTCTCTTTCTGAATACTGATGCAGTTCATACTTAACATTTCTTTCCTCTTCCACCACCTCTCATCCTTTTCCTAGTGGCAGTAGCAGTGCTGGTCTGGGGCCTGACTTGGACTCTTACAGGCAATGAGAGTCTGCCTGGTGGAAACATCTTTGGAATTGTATTCCTCTATTTTTCTTCGGTACTTGGTGGCAAAATTATGCAACTAATTAAAATACCAGGACTGCCTCCTCTCCCTCGCCTTCTTGGTAAGCATCATATTATCAAACAGCATGCCAACTTCATTATCATTAGGTAGGCCTGGTTTGTTAATGTTTGATACTAATATTTTGAATTATTAAACATTACTTTAAAATACTAAAGCAGTATTAAGCATTGTTATAAAAGTTTCCCTTGTGGATTACTCATGTACTCATCCTGTCAGAAGACCATCTATGAGGAGCAATGGGGGAAATTGCTCTGGACTCCACTGCTTGAAAGGTACTATCCAAAGTATGGTTCAGTATTTTTCATTGAAGGGAGGGAAAGTAATGTGTTGAAGGACAGCTCAAGAAGCATATGGGGTTTCCTCGTGCATTTCATTGACTTCAACAGACAACAGTAAGAAAAAGGTCACATTGACAAAGGATAGAATGGGAAAAAGGGGTGGGACTCTAATGAACATTTTGTCTATAGTCTTAATAAAGCCATGCCTGTGGCTATTTTGAAACATTCAAACAAAAACATTCTTTCTTAATATTTTTATTCATCACACCTTTATTTTTTATTTTTATTCATTTCTACTCATTTTTTTCATGATTGTATATGCCACATGTTTTAATTTTAACTATTTCTCATTTATTCTAATTTAACCAAGTGTAGATGTTTTGCATGTCTTCCCTATGGCTAAAATTATGGGCCGGCTGGTTGTTCGTTTCTTCCTTTTGACTAAAGCACAAAAAAAGAGAGGTGGGGTGGGGTGGATAAAGCAGTGTGTCTTTTCTGTTGGTGAAAGAAAAGACACCAGACTCAGGAGTAGGTTTTTCAGCTGCTTGCCTCACTAAAATTTCTAGAAGAACTAACTCCAGTGAATCTGCAAGAATGACCCCATATACAGCCACACCAGAATAACTGAGTTACAGAAAAGAACATAGGCATGCTTAATCACTCAAATTGCTCAGTAGCCGAATACACTACAGAAAAAAACCTTAAATATAACTGGGAATGGTTGATAAAGTTAACATGAAACCATTTGGACTGAATCTGTCGCGAAGCATGTGACTGGCTCGTGCTCCGTAACAATTTTAACATTATTAAAGTTCCTGACATAAACTTATTTGCTAGTGAATAATGCAGGACTTTTAGGTTTCAGCAAGATGATACTACATGCTAATTATAACTTTATCTGTATTACTGTCACTCTTTCTTTGGTATAGCCAAGATGGTAGCACATTTAAATTCAGCTGAATGCATGTGCTTCTAAAGCATCCTTAATTGCAATTAATGACATTTAAAGTGTTGAATTTAAACTGAACAGGTTCCTTTAATTTTAGATACTGAAGTCACAAGTTTCATAGAACAACATGCTTTGTTTTATTTCCAGTACCATGCATATGTGTATACATAAGTTTGCTTTCTACTAGCTGCAATGGGAAGAAGCAATTCTGGTGGATTTATTTTTTTTTGTCTGTTTGCTTTTTTCATCTCATTTAATGCTTTATTAAATAAATCTGAGCTCTGTGAATCAGGGGAATTTTAATTAATCCTGTCCGTATTATATAGAATAGTGGGGGGAAAAGACAGCTTTTGTTAGTTTTTCTATCAGAAAGATATGTCAGGGAGCATAGTAATAAAAAAAAAATCCTTTTTCCCATTGAAAATGAGCATTTCACCTAATAGCAACAGTATTTTTTTCTTTGAAGATTAGCAGTTATATGGTAAAAACAGCATCATTTTCCTTCCCTCACATACCACTGGCATCTATGTCTAATAACCAAGCAGTGGGATCTCCAGGAGCATCTGTCAAACTGTTTAACAGTGTTGGGCCATTGCAGTACAAGCGCTAGCCCTTTTGTATCTGCATCATGACCTTGCACACGTTTCCAAAAGAGTCGGTACTGTTTTAGTCATACTGATGAAAGCAGCCAGAGCTGCAGACACCCATGCATCCAAGGGATTTAAATTAGGGATATGGGTTTGCGAAGGAAGAATTTGTCCTGTCTCCTATTGCCACGGCATCCATCCAAATCTTATCCCTAAAAAGATGTTGAGAGTCATGGATAGATTCTGTCTTCTGCAATTCGTTCTAGGGTGCAATGAGTACATAGTTCCAAACAAGCTGGCCTGTGGAGTCGCCATCTTAGGCCCTCAAGGCCAGTTGCTGTGACCATCTGTAGAGAGGGGGACCTTAATAACAGCAGGCTTTTCTAATGTATTTGCCGGAGGGGGAGGGGGAGGGGGAGGGGGATGTAATTAGTTCAGCTGCTGCCTACCAGGCCAAGCATCACTAAGATGAGTTTTGCTTGATTATTGTTTCACACCAGCATATGAGAGGGTGCAACATCAGTTTTAGAATGGGGTCTCCCAAAGGCTAAGAAAAAGGGCTCCGGTTTTATCTTTGAATCTGAACATTGATTCTTTTTATTGATTTGCTGCATTTATTTTCCTGCAATGACATGCTTTATTCATTAATTCTCCATCTCTCTCCCTCTCTCTGTTAAACTTTTGTAAAAGATGTTTATTTGTGTAAGGAAGGAACGTAAGGCATCACTGTCAGATTTTATGCAGGGTCTTTCAAATGTTCTAAAAGAGTTAATCAGGTGGTTGTCACTATTCCATTTAGGTATGTTGCTTGCTGGATTTCTCATCAGAAATATTGAATACACCAGTAAGGTGATCTTAATCAAAGTGGAGTGGGGATCTATACTCAGAAATATTGCCCTCTCGATTATTTTGTCTCTTGCTGGTCTTGGCCTTGACGCAAAGGTGGAGTATCAAAGGCTTCTTAAGAAATTCAAAATCCTCTGTTACAGAAGCAAAACACCATGAGAACCTGTAATGTGTAGTGTGTGACTCCATTTTTTACTTTCAGTTATAAAGGGCACCAGTGTGGGGAGAAGTGATTCTTACTGGGAACAGAATATGAAGGAAGAGGAGGCTTAGCACTTCCTAGTGTGATTAGCATTAATTTTCCAGATAATCTTCCTTGGTTCTCAGGGTAACCCAGGAGGAATTTCTCTCCTACCTGCTATTCCTGTGGAGGTGTGGGGAAAGATAAGTTCCCATCATGCTTATAAATACTTAAAATTGAAATTGAAATATAGCTAGACCAGGGAAATGTGTATATGTGTGTTTGCATCTTATTTACATACCTAAACATACACATTTAGAAACAGTCATTAGGACGTATTGAAGTGTACCATCAACTAATTAATTTCCCATCCCAACCACCTCAAATTTTTAAAAAGAAGAAAATGCTTCCACTAACAGTAGTGTGCCATTTCCCTATTTTTAATTGACTTGCCTGGAAGCCTTTGAAAGGGCCTTGCAAAACATGGAGAATGGACAGAATGCCTCCCTGCTTGAAATAATGCTGAAAATAGTCCCTGCCCACTATGGGGAGGATTTTTATTGTTACCAATAAACACCCAAGACAAAGACAAAGGCTCCCTCAGAGTCAAGCCCAACTGGGTGGCTTCCACAAAAATGAGGGGTTTTGGCCACATTACAGCAATAGTTTGCTGTTCCATCTTCCAGAAGATACCTAAGGCTCGAGGCAGTGTTTGGATTTGGGCTTCAAATGCACTTAAGTTCCATGCTATGTTGATGAATTACATGAGAATTTCTACCCTGCAGTGTCCTTTTTAATGTTTCCACCAGTGTTAATTAAGAATGAAAATAAGCACATACCATTTGTTGGAATAATAATACACTTATCACATTTGGTCCATTTTATGTCTGAGGAAAAAATGTACTTTTTAAATCTTGTGACAAATTGGAAAAACTCATCCATCATGTCTCTTGTATGACCAGCTGAGGGAAAAGATAACAATGGCAACTATCTATTTATTAATATCAGTGCCAAAGGATCTTCATCTTAAATCCCTGAAGTCATTTTGCTACTGTTTGTTTGTGAGGCTATTAAGATGAATGATGAACATATATAAAATAATAATTTAAATTATTATAATTTGGAAAGCTGTTAATTTGGAAACATTTATTCCATCTCTGGAATTCAGCAGAGGAGAAGCAGATAGCTATATTTCTGTATTAGGTGGGAGGACCAGTTTTTCTGAAACACTTTTTTATAATGAGCAAGAGGAGAATTAGCATGCTTCACTCACTTGCCTGTATGCAAATGTCATATCAATTTATTCATTTATATATAGGCCTTATAAGCCACTCCAGTCAAACAAATATTTAAATATAAAGCTTCTTATGCAATTTGCTGCTAGAATTAATGTTTATGATGCAATTAAGAAATTGTAAGGAAAATATCTGTCTATCTGTCCACCCAAAATGATGAAGCCCATTTTTTACCTCAAAACTCAACAAGCATTTATTTATTTATTTATTTATTTATACTTCAAATTTGTCACCGCCCATCTCACTGCGGAGTGACTCTGTGCGGTTTTATGGCCATTTTGGTTTCTAAATCATGGTTTGTGGCTTAGTGCAAGGGGGTTATTTGAGAAATTGTGGATTTAACCCAGAAAACATGGTTTATTGCAAGTGTGAACTCAGCCTATGTATTAGCAAATCTCAGAATATTTTTTCCTGGTACTAAAGATGTATAACATTAATTGTACAATATTTTTGTATTTCAGGCTCTGACTAAGTTAAAAGCTGTCTGTTTCAGACTAACCTTCGGACCCTGCATCACTGAAGCTTGTTCAGCAGCAGTCATATCTCACTTTCTAATGCACTTCCCATGGGAATGGGGGTTTATGTTAGGGTAAGAGGTGACCCTGCTTCTTTTTGTGCCGGGTATTTCTTTTCCTTTTTACTATATGTACCTCTTCTTATCTTCCATTCATAAATACTGTTGGTGTAAACCAGAGCCCTGGACTTGCACAGCTTCCTTGTTAACACCCAAAGCCACTTTAGTGTTGGAAAGAAACAGGCAAAGAATGCCCACTTGCTTGTACTGATTCATCTGGAAATGTTGGTTTTTCTGCAATCTTATGCCCCATTTTCCTCAGTCTCCCCCCCCTCCTCCAGTTCTGTTGGGCTACAACTCCTTTACTCCCCAGCCAGTACAAGTTGGGAAAGGCCCATCATAACCATTTGGGATCATACCAATGCTTGGAATGTTCACAGAATATTTAGGGAATAGTACAGTGGTGATAGGAAACCATACCTATCTCATTTTTGTTTGCTTGTTTGTTTTTCCAACATAAAGTAAAAATAAAACATTCTAAAGTGTTGGGGGAAAGAAAGTGACCTTTCTACCAATAAATTCTTTAATCATTCATATTCTGCCGCCTCCTACAAACCTTGGCAGATTTAACAATGGCTGTGTATTAGTTCTTTATCTGATGAGGCCTGATAGCGTATGCTTTCAGATTTGTTCTAGGTGCGGTATCTCCAGCTGTTGTGGTCCTTTCCATGCTGATGTTACAGAAACAAGGTTATGGCGTAGACCAAGGAATTCCAACTTTGCTGATAGCTGCTGCCAGTATGGATGATATCGTAGCCATCACAGGCTTTAACACTTTCTTGGGCATGGCTTTTTCCACAGGTGATATTGCTACCCTATAAAATGGATGAAGCAGAACATGCACCCAATGGGAGGTGGGGGGTGAATTATTAAAAGCCAACATTGGCAGTGAGATTTATTTATAGCATCTGTTTTTCTTAGGAGAAGGCAAAACCATGAAGACCTAGATAAGATTATCTAGATAAAATAAATCAGTAGAACCAGTACTGAAAACCTTAGACAGTATTACTTTGTTTGTACTGTGGTGATGTTTAGCTATAACCAAAGATGTAACAAATCAGAAATGCAAATAATCATATACACATAATTCAGTGGTGCAGCTTGTGAACCACATGAGGCCCCACAACCTTTTTTTTTTTTTTTTGCAGTCCCTGGAGCCCCCAAATTTTGATGGCATAATTTTTTCAGGATTGGTTTATGAAAATTTGAAAACAAAATGGCCTCTTGTATATTTAACTGACTTATTATCTTTTCTTTACACACACCCATAATGGCTGAACTCTGCTATGATAGATTCAGGAATCTACAGTCTGTCCCCAAATGTAGTTGCAGATGTAAGCTTTTGTAGCTTACTGGTTTTCTGTTTGTCCACCCCATTTGTTTTTGTTGAGTGTTTTATTGTAAATAGATGTTTACTGTAAATAGTGTTTATTGTAAATAGATAAAGTTTAGGCTCAAGTAATTATGCATGTTCTTTTAAAAATTTAGGTCAGTGTCTGGCATTTCAAAATACTCAAGGCATTCAGTGCTGCTTCCTGAACCTTTCTGTCATAGTATGAGTTTTCTGATGCTTTGTTTCAGTGAAATAAGTTGTCATTTGCAATGAAACTTCAAATAATGGGAGTCATATAATTAAAATAGATTAATATATATGAAATAATTGGCTTTAAAAACAAATAATTTGGCCATTACCTGCTAGAGTATGGTAAGAACATAGAAATACAACATAAGAATAGCCTTGCTGAATTAGGTAAGGACCAATTAGGTAAGGACAGCAGATGCCTCTCAGATTCACTTGGATGTAGCCTTAGGCAAGACTGATCTATATGGAGCTGCCCCTATAGTATCTGCTAATACTTTGCTGAAACCAAGCACTGCAAAGCATTTAGCACGATTTTCTTGTAAAAAATGGATAGATGGAATTGGTGTCCAGAATCTGAGAAAGTATTGTAAGGTAAAGTGCTACCCCTCCATTTATTAGTTGGCAGAAACTATGCCAGCATAAAATTCTCTGATCTCACAGGAGATGTGCATTCTGTATCTATTGTCTGTGTTTTGTCTTGTCGCTAAAGGGTGATGTTTTGGTTTTGCATGTGCAGGGCATATTGAGCAAAACGGTCCATGAAACGCTCAGGCTTTGCTGCCTCCTGCTTTCTGGATATCACTGGCCAAGAGGAGCCCATATATTAATTGGGAGGAAAGGATAGGGCATAGATGGGGCTGGGGAGATGGTGAGTTTTCACAGGTGACTGACTGACTTCTCCTTTTTAACTGCGTGTGCCAATGCAGGATAGTGTCCATCTGTCCAAAGATGTGGGGGGGGGGCAGGGTGGAGCTGTATTATAAAACAGGAATGCTGGCTCTTGCAAAACCCAGCAGCCCCACCATGACCAAATGGGAGAGTCATCTCCCTTAAAACCTGACAGGACTTCTCCTGCTTTGCTGTGCCGTTGATTAGCTGTATAGCAGGCTCGTTTTGACAGTGGTTTTAGTTGTCATTCAGATTTTCAAATCTGAAAGTTCACTAAGCCTACACTCAGAAGAAGATCATGGAACAGGTAATCAACAGCTGGGAAATATGCCATAAAGCAGGAGAGCTGAGTCCCACACTTTACCAGGCACCTCCCCCAGCTCCCAATCAAATGTCCAGCATCACTGCAGGGAATTCCCCATATTACAGTGCTGGCAGTTCTGCCCAACTCTTTCCACCTGGGGGGAAAAACCAGTGGTAGCAGAGGAAAGTATCTGAGACCTGAGGACATGGGCCATGGCTGTACCAGTTGGACTGAACAGAAGATGCCAGGCTTCCCCTCCCACATGGGCTGAGGATGACATGAAGGCAATATGATGGGAACATAGCACAGTCCAAAAGGTTGCCAGGACATGTTTGTATCATGGTTCGAAACAAGTGGGGAAAGGCCTTAATAGAGAAATATTCCTTAAGCCACATTAGTTTGGAACTTGAAAAAAGAAAGATCTGCATTTCTTCAAGCCTATGCCTTTTGAGTCCTCTGATGCCGATTGTTTTACCTTTCTGTCATGCATCTGGTTTCAGGATGCAGAAATGCTGATTAGAGGCAATCCTGCCTTATCTTCTGGACTTGTACTTTGATTTCTTGCCGCAACATTTTTTATGTACAGGCAATCCCTGGGTTAAGAACATCTGACTTATGAGCAACTCATACTTACAAATGGGCTGCCTGTTATTAAAAATGGTGGACAGCGTCCTCCTTCCTTGAGTCAACAAACCCCTGAAGTCGCACAATGTTTTCATGAACCACTGAAACCACGTGTTTTTAATATACAGCCTGTTTTCAGCAGTTTTCAGCAGTTCATGAAAACATCATGCAACCTCAGTGGTTCATTGGCTCAAGGAAGGAGAATGCAGTCCGCCATTTTAGTAACAGACAGCCCATTTGTAAGTACGAGTTCTGACTTACATACAAATTCAAGTTAAAGACAGGCTTAGGAATGGAACTGATTCTTAATCTGGGGAATGCCTGTGTTTGTTTTTCTAATTTATATGGCCACCCATCTCAAATGCATGAAAAAATATTTTTCCTAGTTTTTGTAGAAATTATATTTTCGGGTAATTATATTTCCGAATTACTGAAAAAGAAAGTACATTAAAATAGCTGCTTGACTCTTTCCCCATTGCTTTTGCTTAGGTTCCAGTCTTCGTAGTATCTTTCGTGGTCTGGTGGAAGTGGTTATCGGCGCAGGCGCTGGATGCCTTTTGGGATTTTTTGTTTGGTACTTTCCCAGCAAGGATCAGGTAAAACAAAATACTGTTGGAAAATTAGATGGAATCCCGCTATTGTTTCCAAAAGGTGTTGTAATCCCATTTATACAAAGGCAGAACTGGTGAAAACTAGACTAAAAAGTGATCATTCCATCAAGGATGGGAAAGTAGGTTTAGCACCTAGATAATTTCCATTTTTCCAGCTAGATCTAGGATATCACAGATGGGACATTGTCCTTGGTAGGGCAAAGCAACAGTAAGTCTCTGCAAAGAGGCTAGCTTCCACTTATTCACTATATTCTATAAAACTGGAGATAAGTATCAGAGGGAGAGAAAAACAAGAATAAAGAAGGAACAAGAAAGGCCTACAAGAGGTCCAGACGATCGCTCTCCGTTCACCCACTCTGCAGTGGACATGTCCTAAAACCTAAGACCTTATTCAGGTAGGTAAGTAGTCCTTCAACTGGCTGATTGTATTGATTTATTTGGGCTTCTGTGTGTGTGATTGTTGCCTTCACTTGTTTTCCCTATACTTACATTTTTCTAATAAACTCCTCTTTATAGATATGGTGCAAATTGTTTTTTTTTTTAAGGGAATTTCTATTAAAACATTCCCCACATGCAAGACTGCAGAGTTACATAGCTATCCCTTGAGGTTCAGGGTTGGCCCAAGCTTTGTTTAATTTTGTGTTACTGGGCATTGGCTGGAGCAAATTTCTTTCTTTTTTTCCTAGATCTGGGCTGAAGTGTAAGAGGGCTAAGAACTTCCCAGCTGGACAGACTAAGGGACTCAGGAAGTTTAGCCTGACTAATGGCAGCCTGTCATTATTATCATTTACTAGGGAATGTTGGAAGTAGGGGTCCACCAGGGAGGTTTAATTATCCAGCTTCTTGATTTGTAGACATAGACTTATGTCTCATGAAGTAAGAATGATTGAAAATTTATAAAGTGGAAATTATCTGTGTCCTAGAGCAGGGTTTCTCAATCTTGGCAACTTTAAGATGGGTAGACTTCAGCTCCCAGAATTCCCCAGCCAGCATGCTGGGAGTTGAAGTCTACCCATCTTAAAGTTGTCAAGGTTGAGAAACACTGTCCTATAGTACACTATCCATATGTACTTCTACAAATGAAACAAAACAATGGCAAAATAAAGATGTCCAGAAGCATTGGTCACTTCAAGCAGCCAATATTATGATCTAGAGGTTGTAAATTTATACACTGCCCAAAAGATACAGAGCCACTGTAATTTCTAGATTTTTTTTTTTTTAATCATTGGTGGTAAGGCCCCATGAAAACATCACTTTTTCTGTTCCCTGAGATTCTTTTAAGTGCAATATCATATTGTCATCATTTAAATACATGTTAAAGAGAGAGCTCTGGTTGCTTGCAGTGCAGTAGCTGCAGAAGTAGTATATTTGAACTGTCTGGGTTTTCAGTTCTTCTTCACAAATGAATAGTAATACATTATTACTGAAAAGTTGGGTTTCCAGTCAGCAAGAAGTGAAAATTAGGGTTATGTCCTTCAGTTTTCTAGGGGAAGAATATACTATTTTTCATATTAGCTCTCAGCCTTGATAGAGAAAGCTGATATTACTTCATGACCCCACTGGAGAGGGTGGGGTCCTATTTCAGTATACATTCTTGTAGATTTACACTTTACCTGACCGCCAGGAGGCAGTATACAACATGTTTTGTCCTTTTGCACTCTAGTGATAACAGTGAATTATAAACCTTTTCCATTTCCCTCTGTTCTTTCAGACATCCATTGTACGGAAAAGAGCCTTCTTTATAGTTGGCTGTTCTGCATTTTCTCTTTTGAGCAGCAAATATTCTGGCTTTCCAGGATCTGGAGGACTCTGTGTCATTGTTTTGACATTTATGGCTGGGATTGCATGGTCTGATGACAAGGTGAGGATTCTGTTAACACACATCAAAGCACTGACTCCGATTCTAAAAACTAGACTGGACGTCAGTAGTATTGCTTTATAACACAACTGGTCACTCTTAGTTTGGGACAAATGTAGGCAGTATGGTGTCCATGTGTATCAGGGTGGGGGTGGGTAGAGGTGTATTTATTCAGATTCTTTCAGTTAAAAAAGAAATTGATTGGAAACTGATATTTCCCTAGTAGTATGCCAGCCTCTTATTTCTAGGAATTCCTTTGGGGATCATGTGGGAGCAATAGGTATACTGAGGAAATAACAGTGGTAGGTGGCCCAGCCCAGTGCTTTGTATGGAAAGGTGGTGATATGCATAGGAAAAAAGATACAGGTAGCTTGAAAACAGAAAGCATCCTGGAGGTTATAATGAGTAGTAGAGAGCAAACGTACAGTGATTGATCATGCCCTCTGTGGAAATTGTTTTGTGAGAGCACATATTGATTTAAAAAGTTACTTAACTTCCAAATGTGTGTATAAACTCCAAAAGTTGGGGTTAAAGCAAAGTTTTAAAGCTTTAAAGCATGAATATTTGATCTTCCCTCACCATGGTGGTGAGGAGCGCTTAGGAGACATAAGGAAAGTACTCTGGGTGTAGATTCTTCCAGTAGGGTCATCCAAGGCATGAGTATTTTCCCATTTTGCTCAGCTAAGGCAAGCAGGCAGCTGTATGGACAGCAGCAATATAGGAAGGTGCTAGAGGTGGCTGATCATCTCAATGACAATGGTAACATTTCATACTGTGCAAGAGAACGGAATGGCATTTTTTACCAAGAAAACCACAAATAGAATGAATGTTGATATGGCATTGGAGATGTGCTCCTGAGGTGTTCCTGAGCATTTAGTGTGTTGCTGAGGAAAACATATGCCTCGAAGGCAACCAATTTTTATTTTTTATTTATTTATTTGGTCCAAATACATACTGTCAGCCCATTACGCATACACATATACACATTTTCTCCACTCTCCAACTTATTTAATCTTCAACAACTTCAGCATTTTCAATTTGCTGATAATGAATGGCAGGTCAGATAACAGTCATAGACTGCATTTTTTTTTCCTAATTACATATTCTGTTCTTATGGTCCATAGCAAAGTTGGGTATTCGTTTTGATGCCAGAAGAATCTTTACTTTTCCCCTTTGAAGCAGCAGTAAATGAAGTGGTGATACTATAACTTTAATAGCCTTTCTTCCAATTAATTAGCTTTTCTTCCCATTACTTCCCCCTCCCTTCATGTGAATAGTTGAAAACATTTGCTGTAATAAGGCAAGGAAGTTTTTTTTCATAGAAGTGAGGTTCTGCATGTACCGTATTGAACTGGAGGGATGCCTGCTTGATGTGGGTGGAGCCATTATTTGTGAACAAGATTAAAACTGGAGAATTCCAAATTGAAAAGCTGAAATGTATTTAATTAAAAATGGATAAATAGACAAATAAAAGCAATCTGTTTCAGACATGAAGTTTAACAAATTATTTCAGCTCAGCTGGCCTTTGAGATATTGAAATAATTTTTTCTAGTGGTGTATTTTCTACATTCTGTGTTAATTACCATAATGGTTTCTTCAAGTCTTTGAAAGATGGTGGTGTTTCTTCATAATTAAAGGCAGAATCCAATTTCTAGCATTAGAACAAGGATTTGCTTGGACAAATTAATTTTAAGACGTCTTATGCCACACTTGTGCAACACAGGAATCATCAACACTTACTGGTGTAAAGCTTTTTTTTGGCTTATGTCTTGCAGAAAGCAGTGGAAGAAGTTGTTACTTTTGCATGGCAAGTGTTCCAACCATTTCTGTTTGGTTTAATTGGAGCTGAAATCTCCATTACTTCTCTTGGATATGAAACTGTTGGTAAGTTTGCTTACAAGAGCTGAAATGTTCCGCCTGCTTCTTTGGAGAAGAACCAGAATCTTAGCCAGAATCAGTTGCATTCATAAAACACACTAGGCTATGAGCCATGATTTTAAATCACATGATGCTTTACAGCAATATGTAAACCAGCAGTTGAGTGCCTCTTCCAAACAAGAACACGCTTATATTTCTCTATGCAGCAAACTTACAATTTTTAAAAAAATGTTGCCATTCATACAACTAAAAGTTCTGAAGTTTACGAATGGTCCTGCGCACAGATGAATAACCAGTCACCATCTATTATGAATGTTTTAACTGAGGCAACTGAACATGCAGTATCCCAAGATTGACGTTTATATAGATATTATGGTTCAAGTAGTTCTCAGTATATGAGGTGGTTTTCCAAGAGAGGTATAAGAAAATGATTGGAAAACTACAACTTACTATTATTATACCAGAATCTTATTTTTGCAGTATTATGAAAGCAAGAAACTTTGTTTGCAGAAGAGATCTGTATCTTTCAACAAGATTCTTCGCCCATTCCCCTATAAAGATGATGTTCAGTAATCACTGCCTTTGGGGAAGATCTATATGTTTGCTCCTAGTCAGTTGGGGGTCATAGCTACAAATTAAGTACCTCATTTAAAAAAAAAACATGAATTGTTGATGATGGCTTAGAACAAATAACACAGATACAGCCATGGCTAATTGATTTCACAAAATGCACTGCCTCCATCTGAAAAACACTTAGCTATCTTTTTATTGTTCAAGATTGTCATTGTACTACAGGGCATTGTTTGGCCACTATGTTTTTGGCTTTAACGGCTCGAGTTACAGCTACATTTTGCTTGATGACTGCCTCTGGCTTTGAGTTCAAGGAAAAAGTATTTATTGCACTGGCATGGATCCCCAAAGCAACTGTCCAGGTAGAGTATTTTTGTACAACAGACCTGAACCTTATATAAACAAGGGAGTTGCACCAATGAAGACATTTAAATGTATTTAACACCAAATAGGGGGTGGGGTGGGGTGGGGTGGGGAGAAAATGTGAGAATAGCTCTCTTGGTTTTGAAATTAAAGTCAGAAAAAATGCCCCTCCAAATGTTCCTCAAGTAAAACATCAACTATCTCCTACCACTGGCTATGCTGGCTACGAACCTGTGCGGGGTTATAGTTCAGTAACAGCTGGAAGGCCATCTGTTGCCCACCACTGATATTGAGCAAAACAGTGGTAGTTCTTATCTTGGACTGAAAGATGACAGTGTTTCCCTGCCTGGGATGTTCTGGCAGCACTGGGATATACAGTGCATTTGGAAACTATCCAGACCCCCTTTACTTTTTTCAATTTTATTATGTTGCAGCCTGATACTACAATTCTTCAAATGCATTTTTTTTCTCATTAATCTACACTCAGGACCCCATAATGACAAAGTGAAAACAGAATTTTAGCAATGTTTGCAAATGTATAAAGAAGGAAAAACTGAAATATCACATTGGTATAAGTATTCAGACCCTTTGCAACAAAACTTGAAATTTAGCTCAGGTGCCTCCCATTTCTCTTGATAGTTGCTGAGCTGTTTCTACACCTTGACTGGAGTCCATCTGTAGTAAATTAAATTGACTGGACATGATTTGGAAAGGCACCCACCTCTCTATAGAAGGCCTCACAGTTGACCATGCATACTGTATCAGAGCAAAAGCCATGAGTAAAAAGGAACTGTCTGCAGAGCTCAGAGACAGGATTATTGCAAGGCACAGATCTGGGGAAGGCTACAAAAAAATTTCTGCTGCACTGAAGGTTCCCAAGAGCACAGTGGCCTCCATAATTCTCAAATGGAAGCAGTTTGGCACAACCAGGACTCTTCCAAGAGCTGGCCAAACTGAGGAATCGGGGAAGAAGAGCCACAGTAAGAGATGTGACCAAGAACCCAATGGTCACTCTGAGCTCCAGAGATCCTGTGTGGAGATGGGACAAAGTTCCAGGAGGACAACCATCACTGCAGCCCTCCACTGATCTGGGCTTTCTGGCAGAGTGGCTAGACAGAAGCCTCTCCTTAGTACAAAACACATGAAAGCTCGCTTGGAGTTTGCAAAGGAGCACCTGAAGGACTCTCAGGCTGTGAGGAACAAGATTCTCTGGTCTGATGAAACTAAGATTGAACTGTTTGGCCTCAATTCTAAATGTTATGTCGGGGAAAACAGGCACCGCTCATCACCTGCCCAATACCATCCCAACAGTGAAGCATGGTGGTGGCAGCATCATGCCACGGGGGTGTTTTTCAGCAGCACGGACTGGGAGACTGCTCAGGGTTGAGGGAAAGCTGAATGGAGCAAAGTACAGAGATATCCTCAATGAAAACCTGTTCCACAGCGCTCAGGACCTCAGACTGGGCCAAAGGTTCACCTACCAACATGACAACGATCCTAAGCACACAGCCGAGACAACACAGGAATGGCTTAGGGACAACTCTGTGAATGTCCTAGAGTGGCCCAGCCAGAGCCCTGACTGGAACCCTATTGAACATCTCTGGAGACCTGGAAATGGCTGTCCACCAACGGTCCCCATCCAACCTGTTTGAGCTCGAGAGGATTTGCAAAGAAGAATGGCAGAAAATCCCCCAATCCAGGTGTGCAAAGCTTGTCACGTCATACCGAAGAAGACTCGAGGGTGTAATTGCTGCCAGAGGTACTTCAACAAAGTACTGAGTAAAGGGTCTGAATACTTAAGTACATGTGATATTTCAGTTTTTTCTTTTTAATAAATTTACAGACATTTTTAAAATTCTGTTTTCACTTTGTCATTATGGGATACTGAGTGTAGATTAATGAGAAAAAAAATGAATTGGAACGATTGTAGTATCAGGCTGCAACATAACAAAATTGAAAAAAGTGAAGGGGGTCTGAATACTTTCTGAATATACTGTATGTATCTGTTATGAATGGTGTAGGTGTGGAAAGAGAATGGTCCATAGAGAATGGGTTGGTATGTGTCAGCCTGCTGTCTTCTGGCATGTATTTTCTGTCTGGCCACAATACATTCCCCAGCCCTGCTTTGGGATGTAAACCTTTGAAATATTTGTTCCAGTACAGAGATCTCTCTTTTGAATTCCTGCTCCTGAGTCAGGTAAGGCAGGCTAGCATCTAGGAGGCCTTTCTGATTATGGCACAGACATTCTCGGGAAATTTCACATAGACTGTTTGCTACACATTTTAGTCCAGTTATGATAACAGCTGCTACTTCTAATTTATCTGTGCTTACTATTGACAACTGTTTATTGTTTTAGGCTGTTTTATGGCATTTTACGTTTTTTTCATGCAAAGATGGGAAATATCTGGGGGAGATGGGCGGCATATAAATTTAATAATAAATAAAATAAAAATAAAAAATAAATTAATAAGGATAGTCATAGTCATGCAATTTGTCTATCATTTTTATGTGTTTATCAATGCAATTAAGGAAATATATTTAAATATAAATGCATCAATATATTTCATCTACAGTATTGCTTAAAAAGGAAATTCATAATTGATATATTTAAAAATCCAATTTCAAGGAAATTAATTTATCATGCATTACTGATGCGAAGAAAGTGACATATCCTTTGAACTGGAAAGCAATAAGAGAGGAAGAACTACACCCTTCAGTCCTAGGTATAGACAAGAACATATAAACATACTCGTGGTTATGAGATAAATGGCTAAAGCTCTTTTCACTGATGTGACAGATAACAGTATTATCACACTTTTTACTAAAAATTGAAGTTGTATACCCATTTATTTGGAATAAGTACCACTGAACTCAGATTTATTTCTGAGTAGACATAAAAACCCAAGAAGCCCCAAAGCCCCTGTAGCCAATCAAATTCTTTTTGGAGACCCCCAGGTAGGTTTGAACATCCCCAAAAGATATTCAGGTAATGCCAGTTCTGATCTTTGAGGTGCTATATAGTCATTATGAGCTTAGTGAATACAGTGGTACCTCAGGTCATGAACTTAATTCGTTCTGCGACTCTGGTTGCGACCCGAAGTGGTCGCGACCCGAATCAAATTTTCCCATAAGGTTCAATGTAAATACGGTTAATCCGTTCTGACCCCTACGAATTTGGTCGCCAACCGATTTTGGTCGCGACCCGAATCAATTTTTCCCATAAGTTTCAATGTAAATACGGTTAATCCGTTCTGAACCATATGTATTTTTTTTTTAAACCATAAAAATATGACACAAAGTACAGTACAGTACAGTATGAAGAGAGAGAACACTAACCTTGCTTGAGGCGTGGAGGACAGGAAGGCAGGTGGGAAGGCAGTTATTGTTTGGAGGGAGAGTCCCCCTCCCTACAGGAAGCCACGACCACGTGTGTCAGCAGGGAAAATGGCTGCGGATCCTGTTCGTCACCCGATGCAGAGTTCGCGAACGGAAGCAAAATTTTGCAAACGGTGCTGTTTGTGACCCGAATTGGTCGTGAACAGAAGTGTTCGTGACCCGAAATACCACTGTATTTTTTTGTTTGATTGCAAAAAAGCAATACAGTATGCCTTTAAGGTTATATCATTATGCCTGTATGATAAACACATTAAATGATCACCCTTATTTTTTTAAGTAAAGACATGTACAGTATAGCTCTTTCAATTTTATAACCGAGGCAACCAGAAATACAATACTTCTGAGGAATAACTACACTGGTCTGAAACATAACATGTATAAGAATATTCCTTTGTGTTGATCCCAAGCATCAGAATACTTAATTTATTTTGGGGTGTTGGCCATCTAAAATTATGCCACCCTCCATGTTTCCAAGCACTCTTGATGAGTAGAGAATGCTCTCCTAAGCAACCTTTCCAGTCTGGATGCCCTCCAAATGTGTGGAGTTCAATTCCTAAACTTCTCAGAAATGGCCATGCTGCCTGGGGAATTATGGAAGTCAAAACACGCATAAAGAACAATATAGAGGATGAATGACAAGCAATGAGAAACCTCCTGTGAATAGCCTTAACTGACCAAATGTGATTTATGGCAAGTTTCTCCATGTAGGAGAACTTTAGGGGATGTAACTGGCTGCAGATGGAAGGGGGGAAAAAAAGGTTCTTTCATAAACTTAAGACGCAGTTGAGAAACCTGCTTTACTAACGGTGCTGATCCATCTTGTCTTGGTTTTGGTTAGCACAGTAGGTGAACTCAAAACATTGTGGTTTCTGTTTATGGCATAACATGACGTGTGAATCCTGACAACTGTGCTTTACTCAATCAACCATGGCTATATAACCATGATTTAGTGTGATATATGAACCCAGATCAGTGATTTTTTTAAAAATTTGTCTGCAGGCTGCAATCGGTTCTGTTGCCTTAGATACAGCACGACTTACTAAAAATGAAAAGCTAGAAAAATATGGCCTGTATATCGTGATGATAGCTTTCCTAGCAATCTTAATCACAGCTCCAGCTGGAGCTTTGATAATTGGCCTGGCCGGGCCCAGACTTCTCCGCAAGTCTACCAAAGGTACTGAAGATAGCCCAGAAAAAGAAAATTGTTCACCAGTATAGAAAATCATTACTGAATGATGTGTCACCCGCTTGGCAATCCAAGAAGCCCCACAGTGATATGCAGAAATCTGAAAAGCTGTGGAATGCTTTGGAGGTCTTCCTAAAACAGAAACCAAGGGAGAAAAAGGATACTGTTACCTAAAATCAGCATTCAAGAGTCTCTCCAGCTTGATATAGGGAGATTTTGGAGGAAAGCAACCACAGTTAAAACAGAAAATTTAGCCATTCCAGTGATACGGTCATAGTTTAGTCTGACGGGAATAGCACAGAAGAGGATAAATTCAGAATAGCTCTTTGAAGAACTTGAGAGCCTTGGAGTAGATATATCCAAAATCATCAGAAGTTTAAAAAAACAAATACACATCAAGAGTGAGATCATGGGATATGGAACAGAGGGCACAAAACTTCCACTCAACCACTTTTTAGGAGGCAATGACAATCAGCATAGACAACGGGTATATAGACACTTCTGAACGCTCCTGTGCGAGCTTAGGAGACTGATACTTTTCTCTTTTTCCACCACAAGAAGAAAAATACCCCTCTCCCAAAATTCTGTAATGGTAGAGTAATTAAATTTGGATTTTGCATATAGGATTGTTTAGTTTCTGTTTCCGTATTCTGAATATTAATCTCACTGTTCTGCTTTGCAAAATCACATGATTCTGCCATTTACCTACATATATTATAAAAATGTAAGCATAGAAAGTAGCTGTTTGAAAACCCAGTGAGATGAACTGGATCAGGGAAGAACTATGGTGCCGTTTCAGTTTCTTATGATTTTAAATATGCAGAAAATAATGGCTAGGATGGCAGGAAATAATTCCTTCATGAGATGGACAATGGTGACTATACAAGAACCATGCGTTTTTTCACTCTGTAAAACAAAGGCATAATTGGAACTTGAGTTTAATTAAGCTCTAGATTTCAAAAACTAGACCTTGCCAAAGCATGAGTCAAGAGCTAGACATGATCCTTATAATTTTGTTTCTCTTACCCACAATTGCTGCTTTGTGTTATTTCAGAGTTTGCACGTCTTTATAAGCACCTGCCTTTAGAAAAATTATCCATGTCCCAGAGCACTGTATGATTAAGAGAAAGGAAATGTGCCAGCAGCTTAAAGATATGTAGATTTTATTTTCAAAATTAGTGATGACTTTATGCCACCAAACAAAATTTATCAACACTTTCACCAGTACTCCCACCCTTTAAAAGATCTATTGTAATGCTTTGTTATGTTGTTGCTATCTGCTTTGTGAAAAAACTCATAATGAATATGGAAAGTTGAATAAACTATTTTTATTTATTTATTTATTTTCTTGGCTTGCGTGCTGCCCATTCCTGAAGGCACTAGGCAATTAACAACATCTAAAATAATGGCTACAGAAAAACTGAAATACAGATTAAAAAAAAATTTTTTTTTAAAGATACAAACCAAAGAAATACAAATGCCACGTGTTTGCAATCTCAGCTACAAATTACAACCCACCATCCTCCTATGAGAGACAAAACAGTTAGGTCTTCAAAGTTTTCCTAAAGACCATGTGAGATGAGGCTGATTGAATTTCTGCTCAGAAGGAATTCCAGAGAGTGGAAGTAGCTCTGAAAATGTCCACGTCTGAGATCCTGTCATGTGACAATTCTGGAGGGACAGGACTTGGTGGGAGTTGACCCTATTTGATCTGCTTGGATGGCTGATGAATACAGAAGACAGTTCTTCAGATAACTAGGTCCAAAGCCATGTAGGGCTTTAAGGGTGACAACCAGCACCTTGAACAGCACCTAGAAGCCAACTGGCAAACAATGCAGCTCCTCAAACAGTAGGGTCATCCATCACTGGACTTGCCCCAGTCTGAATTTTCTTCAAGGACAGATCCATGTAAAATGTGTTATAGTAGTCTAAATAGGAGATGATTAGGGCATAAGTGACTCTGAACAGGACTCCCACTCCAGGAAAGGTTGCAATTTGTCCATAAGGTACAACTTTGCAAAAGCCCTCCTAGCCATCACTGCCACCTGCTCTTCAGCAGGAATGGTGAGTCTAGAAGAACTCCCAAATTAACCTCAAATGGACAAGAGCCTCCTGGCCCATGCCACTATCCAGAACATTTTGAAGGAAAAGTAAAAATACAGCTATTAAGGGGAGAATTCCCATTTCACAGCATTGATCACCTGCTCCCCCTGCCCCCAAAATAGTTGTTACCGTTTTTAACAAAGACCTGGTATAGATTTATTTAAAAGTGTTGGTTGTTTAGAAAGAGAAACAATCTCTTCTGTTCTTTTCTGGAATGATACTGTTGATTTTCCTTCATTTTGGATTTGACAACTTAGACTTTATTGTACATTCAGGTTTAACTCTGATGTTTGAATTTAAAAAAAACAATGGAAGTATAACAGTGCATCAAATTAAACATTCAATACTTGAAGTGTAAGTATCAATGAAATTAGAGTAGTGCATGATGCTTTGTTTCCATGATCAAACCTGTATTTTATATAATGAAAATATACTTTGCTCTCAGCATTTCTGGCCAGTATCTACAGGTAGTCCTCGCTTAACGACTGCTTGTTTAATGACAGTTCAAAGTTACGATGGCCTCAGAAAAAGTGCTGTACGACCTGTACTCAAACTTACGACCATCGCAAACCATCACACCACCACCCCTGCAGCCACTTGATTGCGATTTGTGACTTTTTACAACACTCATTAAGTGAATCACCATGGTTGTTAAGTGAATCACATGGTCATTAAGCAAATCACATCATTAAGCAAATTCTGGCAAAAAAAGTCCATTGGGGAAGCTGGATTCACTTAACAACCACATGATTTGCTTAACGACCGTGGTGATTCGCTTAACCACCATCATAAAATGGTCGTAAAATTGGGTCCAGTCACATGGTGAATTGCTTAATTTTCTGGTCCCTATTGTGGTTATTAAGCAAGGACTACCTGTATGGAATCTCCTGATGGATGAAAAAGAGTCAACTTTAAAATGGCAGGTTTGGATCTTAAATTTGCTTTCCCAAATGAAATAAGTAATATTCTCAGCATTGGGCTTTCCTGTGGTGTATTTTATTTTACAGCCTCCCAGAACTCTTGAAACTTTGTTCTGGTGGCTTGAGAAAGGCTTGCAGATAGCATTGAATATAACATGGGGGATGGAGATAGAAGGTGGCATTTGTTGAAATTATTCCCTCCTTCATAGGAAAGGAAAAGTAACTTGTGACCCTTTTTGGTGAGACAGCTTCGCATTAGTCCACAACAGTTCTGTGTCATTATGCATCAGCTGAAAACTGCCCGATTCTCTGATACGTTGGAGGAAAAATCATAGTAGTAACTAGCTCACTGACTTAACTATCCAGATTTTTTACTCACACAGATGTATGAGTTAGACCAGTGTTTTTCAACCTGGCAACTTTAAGATGTGTGGACTGGCTGGAGAATTCTGGGAGTTGAAGTCCATATAACACTGAGTTAGATCATTCTGTACTATAACATTTCTATAAGCAGATAGTTTGAAAAATGTTAAATCTCATTCTCACCCAACTCCAGTAGATTTGTATATGAGTCTGATATGGAAACAAATGTGTAACACAGTGCTTACTTGGGCCTCAACAGATAAACCTAATGAAGTGGGATTATATCGTCAGATCTCCATTGGGAACTAACAGTCATCAGTAGAACAGGACAATTAAGAACTGGATCAGGAGCATAAGATGAACACGTATTGTAAAATTAAAATCAAATCTTGAATACCGAATGTCAAAATCATGTAAAGTGAGATGCTAGAAACTTCACAACAATTAGGTTAACTGTTCTTAAACTGAAATTATCCTGAACCCCAGGTTAGTGTGTTTTATTTAAGATAAAAATGTCAACCCCATTCCATTTATCAGACCACAGCAACCAGTCAATTGCATCTCTAACTTGAACCTAGTCAAATGTGTACTATTGCAGAGGGTTGCATGAAAAATGCTTAACATAAATCCTGTGACTCAAATATTAAGAGCACAAGTTGCAGATATTTTGTATAATCCATTTGTTTAACTCATTTGCCATTTTTTTTGACCTACTAAATTTCTTCCAGTTCATAGTTCATACAGTTGTGCAGTATCATATACTTCAAGAAAGATCCTTGGTCTCCATGACCAGAAACATAGAAAATGCAAAAATTGCTTCTTAAAAAACAAAATGATCATAATGAGGAATACACAACTGTGATTTTTTTTAAACCATAAATATATATTTTTCTTCTAGAAAGAAACTGATAGTAAGCATACCATATCTGTACATTTCTAGCAACAGTTCTTCCATGGTAAGTATGCAGACAAGGGATTTACAGAAATAATGGAAATTCTTGAGACACCAGATACAGAATGCAAGTTTACAAACAAGCCCTTCACCAGGTAGTAAACCAACAAAGTAAACTGCTTTAGTAGAAAACTGGATTCTGTTCATGGAGAAATTCCCGGGATTCAGGAGCATGGAGAAAAGGAATCCATGCTTGCTTTGTCCAAGAATATTCTGATTGCAGCCCATTTCTTCAATGAAACAAACAGTTGGCACATACCTTAATCTAGAGGCAATTATTGTTGCTTTACTGATTTGTCTGATTCCTTTGGAGCAACTGGTTTTTCCAGCGCATATAGCTTGATACTATATGGAGCGTAGGCCATGACTATCTAATGTTACTCTTGCACATGGGAATCTGAACCTAACCATGCGCAAGACTGGAAAGACTGGAAGATGGGATATACAGGCCAAGCAAGATTGGGAAATATGGGAAAAATCATTAGACTATGGCATAAACGTGAAGTTCAGAATACCATACTGTTCATGTGCTATGAACTAACTTGTTTGGTGGGAGCACCAGGTTTAGTAGCAAATAAGCCAATTACTGGATTTTGTTCAATACAGTCACTACTCACAGAATCATGAATTGTGTAAATAAAATATGTAGTTCTTGGATTGAACTGTTCTGTATTTCACAACATCAATACATAATACTGTAAGATAATTTCTGAATCACAGACAAGCCAATTTTGTACAATCTATTGCTTCTGAGAAGCAGAAGACACACTGCTACTAATTTGTAGAACTCTTTAATCATTCTCAAAGACGGGTATCTGAATTTCTATATAAAAGTGATCCCTGCACACACTCAATGTTCAGACTGAAGTACTGGCTCATATGCAAATTCCTAAACCCATTTAAGACCAAAATCATGATTTGCCTCCCCAAATTAGGTCCCAGTTTGGTGGCAGTCTGGCAGTACAGCTGGTTTAAAAGCTGTTTAAATCTGTAGTGTAGATACACCTGTAGTTAGAATAGAGATTATCTATCTATCTATCTTTTTGTTACAATTACTGCAATTCTGGGAAGAATAATTCTGCTATGACTGCAAAGCATACTTATTATAGTAACTTTTTATTATATAAAACATATACAACACGTTACCAAATGTCTAGCAGTCTATAAATCTAAGATAATCTAAAATATACCAAAACCTAATCCTGTGATACTGGACTGAAAGCTCTACATACATGTAGAGTTGTATATATGTAGACTTCCCTTCAGCACAGCATGGTTAGGAATTTGTTAGACTTCTTTCTTCCTGAGTATTAAAGGGCCCACATTATCTCCTGTTGACTCATTGTGTTTGTTGTGAGAGCCATCACAGACCGGGAACTGAAATGAAAACAAGAAACAAACAAAAAGTAGGAGACATGGAATGTTACTGGTTTTAGGACTGTACTTAGGATTAAAGAAAACATTACTCTCAAAAGCATGAATAAACAGAACGGAACACAATACATATCCAGAATAGGTTGGTTGGCTAGCTTAGCTTGGGTAATAGGACAGAACAGGACCAAGCTGAGAGATATCCAGAATTTAAACTGAAATACAAATGACACCCTTGATGCTTTAAAATATGGACTGTGTTTGCTCCATCCCCAATACTAAGAACCATTGACCAAGATGAGCATGTAAGGTGTATTCTTTAAAACTATGGCTTAAAGGGGGGTGGGGTGGAGCTTTTACATGTTTCTTGTCAACCCATTCAGCCATTGATTTAGGAAAATGTTTCCACTGAATTAAAAATTGAACCTCCCCCCCTGATGTTTTCTACTGTCCAGTATTTCTTTAACTTCAAAATGTTGTTCTCCTTCAGCCATCATTGGCTTAGGAGGTACTGGGGAGGGATGCCATTGAGAGGACTCTTTGTAGGGTTTAAGCAGGTCGCAGTGTTCAGAAATGAAAAGCTGCAAAAGATATTCTGTCCAAAATCTACTCCTATTTAGTTTAACCACAACAATTGGCTGGGCTTGCACATGTTAAGATATAAAGTGTGGTTTAGAAATCATAAAGGGCTTGGTTTAAAATATGGTAAATAAATAAAGCATATTAGTTTATTTTGAGAGTTCAGTTGGTACTGGCTGCTCTTTGCTTATATTCTCACCTTTCTCTTTAGTTCCACTCCTGTGGTGGCAATACAATTATATTAAATGTCATATATAGTATGTACAGAATTCTGCTCAGTGTAATTCACGTGCTAAAAGAACTGAGTCATAGATGCCCAATTTGAACACATGTCAAATCATAATTAACAAAACCAAAATACTTGGCTCTATATCCAAATTAAACTATGGTTTGTGATCAGATGGCATAAGAAGAAGTCATGATTTATAACAGATTTGCGAAACATTTGTCCTAACCATGTAATGGCATGCTACTCCTATCTGGAGTAAAATGGATCACATCTACACTATAGTTGTTGTTCTCCAGCAGATTCACACTTGCAGTTCAACATGTCAGAAGCTAAATGAAAGTAAGGAGTTTTAAATCATATGAGTTATAAATAATGGTTAACACAAGTGGATTTGCCAAGCTACCATGGCTACTCTAGATCTCCATGCAATTTATGTGTTCACAAAAGCACATATAAAGGTCTCTGGCATCATCTTTCCCAATGATACTGGAGGACTAGAACAAAAATATTTTTTCCAGCTGCAGAATAGATTTAAAAATGCAGATATTTACTAGTATGCCATGAACACTAGTTCTGGCAAAAGTAAAAAAAAAAAAAAAGCTATTAATTCTTCACTAGTGGATAAACAGTCTGCAAAAACACTTTACCCCCAAGTGTACAATCATGACTTTTAAAAGAAGCAAACCAGTCTTTATCATAAAAGACAAGGACCACTGTAAACAAAAAGGGAACAGCAAATCAATAAAATAACTCACTGTTTTGGAGCGCCAGCATCTGCAGTACACTGCCTTAGTGTGACACAGATCCTCAATGTTGATTTCATTTACTACTTTGGGATTCTCCTTCTGGATCTTGAGATTAATCAAGCTGTCCTTCTGCTGTTTCTTCTTAGGAAGGAATGGGCGAATGGCAAGATATCCAAGCAGAGCGAGGACACCCAGGAAAGGCAATAACCGTAGCCATTCTGAAACTAAGCACACGCCACAAGCATATTATAGAACAGCATTCTGCATCAACGTATTTCAACCTCACCCTTCATTGCCAAGTGGTTTTGTCCTAAGGACAGGTTACAAAACCTGTGCAGCAACTACTAAAAGTACTTCCCAGTCTCACATAAGCCTTCTAACACACATGTAATTTGCAGTACCAAGTGCAAAACAATGACAGCCAGTAGAAAACAAGGCGGCTGTAATGACAGGAAACTGTCCTGTTAGGGCCAATGTATGGAATATTTGTAAAGTGGATTTATTATTTTGTTAAGTCATCCACTCATTAGACTTTCCTTGCTAGATGGGTTCACAGGACAAAACAGGGTAGGCTAAATGTATTGGGGAGTTTGGGGTTGAATATCTTATGGCAAATACATCCATTGTCCTAGCATGTTGTGTGAACCAGACTATCCTGTTAAACCACACAATTGTTTGAGCGTTTTTACCTTAATTGTGGATTGATAGAATTCCAAGTCTGGATGTCACACTGTGTCTGCAGTTAATTTAGTTTATCATGTCATGCAAAGTGATGTAAAGCAGGATAAAATATCTTTTTTTAAAAAAAAAAATCAGCATGTTTCTTCTTACCAAATATCCCAAGCAAAGTGCTTAAATCCAGGAAGAGAGCAATGCATAACTGCACATTTAAAACTTGAGAAACAATGACCCTGAAAGTTGTATATAAGCTTTCCTGAAATCAGTGGAAGTGACAAACAAAACACAAAATACCAAAAAACTATTTCTTCTCTGCTTACAAAGCAGCACTGGTTTTAAAAGAAGTTATCTTATATCAAGTCAGCTAATTGGTTTAGCACAAAAACAATCTGACTGGCAGAGTTCTCTAAGGATTTCCAACAGGACTCCTACCCAAAGAGATGCATGATACCAAATTTGGGATGATCTTTTTTTTTTTTTTTTTAATCTGCACTCAGTCGTTACCGACCCTGCAGTGACTGCTTTTGGACGAGTCCTTTTGCAGTTTTCAAGGCAAGGTGTTTCGGAAGTGGTTTGCCAGTGCCTCCTTCCTAGAGCAGAGCCCAGCTGGCGAGCGCAGGAGGCGGGGTTTCCGTTGCTTCGCGCCCTTTTCAGGCGAGCGCGGTTTCGCACGCTACTGGCAACTCCTTTTGCAAGGCGCCGCCAGCATTTTTCCTCCCACGAGAGTGAGAGTACCCATTTATCTACTCACGTGAGTTTTCAAACTGTTGGGTTGACAGGAACTGGAGAGGGAACAGGAGCTCACCCTGTTAACGCAAAGGCTGGACTCGAACCGCTGAAGTGTCGACCATTTCTGGCCGGCAACTTTCTATTGCCCTCAGAAACTGATTTCGTAAGATACAGCTATTCAGTTCTCATACAGGTACTCCTTGACTTATGACCACAATAGGGACTGGAAAATGTGTTCTTAAATGGTGCAGTCGTTAAGCAAGACACCATGTTACTGTACCCAATTTTACAACATTTTTGCAGTGGTTGTTAAGCAAATCACTGTGGCCATTAAGTAAATCACATGGTAATTAAGCGAATCATATGGTTCCCTATTGATTTTGCTTGTTGGAAGCCAGCTGGGAAGGTCGCAGATGGTGATCATGTGACCCCGGGATACTGCAACTGTCGTAAATACATGCCAGTTGCCAAGTGCTTGAATTTTAATCACGTGACCACGGGGCACTGCAGTGGTCATAAGCAAAAGGACCAGTTCTAAGTCACTTTCTTCAGTACTGTTGTAACTTTGAACAGTCACTAAATGAATGGTCATAAGTTGAGGACTACCTGTATTCTGGCTTTCCCTGCTTTTCAACTCTACAACATTTGAAAGACAGTCACTTCTCTAAATCTTTTTTTAAGGATTTTTTTTCATACCGTACAGTCTGATGGCAGCTGCTCCAATTGGTCAAGCTAACCTAAATAGAATAAGAAGCAATTTACAGTGTCCATGAAAATGTATTTAAATGCTGGGGAGTCATAAGCTATAGCTTCAAAGTAAGAGAACAAATGTGAACAATCAAGCTGCTCTCTCTTTCCTCACTTGATCTCCCCATCGCCCATCACCCCATCAGTTTCCCCATCTCCCAGATGGTGCAAGAGAAGAAACTATTTGTCTCCAGCCAGTTTTATTTTATTTCAATGTCTTATACTGCCCTTAGTATATAAAAATAAAATACTAAATGCCAGAAAAAATATTTAAGAAAACATATATAGCTGCTCATCTTAAATACAACTCTGAGCCAGCAAACAGTAAAAATAAAAACAATATAAAAGGCATTTTAAAAATATAATACAAGCTTTAACAGACTCCAGAAGTCAAGGCCACCTGAATCTCAGAAATATTATTTATATGTTGAGTGGGTGATTGTATAAAAGCTTCCCTGTTTTTTGCATAAGATTTTAAATTTCTAGAGAATATGTTAGCAGACAAAATGCCCTTTTGTTTCTTTGTGGATCTCTTTGCTTTGATCTACTTGCTCATAGGCCAAGGACATAAATGATCATATTGACAGCTTGAGCACTTTCTAACAAAGCTTGCCTATCAGAGTGTATGAAGCACAAACCAGAAAACGAGGACAAACACCACACTGCCACCCAATATTCAAGAAGGGGTTCTCTGAACTGAACGATATGCCTTTTTTTACATGTTAAGTTCCACAATCATTCTGTCAAAGAACCTGGGTTCCACCACGACAGATAACTATTTCTAAGGAGACAGACAGATACAAATACACACATATATGGAGGCATTCTATTATTATATTCACCATTTATGATAAAAGTACTTATTTAAAACTTTTAATGATTACCTGCTTGATCACTTAGTCTACTTCTGCACACTACTGACTGAAATTGAAATAATGGATGATATATATTTTCAGTAAATTAAATGGCAATAAATTTAAAAGAATACAATGGCAAGTCTGGTTATATTTTTTCCTATGGAAAAATTATTTTGATTTAAATTATTTTTCTCTATATTTGTTCAAGGCAAAAACTCAAACCTTGAGATTTTCCTTGGAAGAAATGACGATTGATCAGTAACACTGTTCCATGAATTTCTAAAAATCATTACAGATTTATTTTATTATATTTATCTTAATAGATTTATGTGGCTGCCTATCTTACAAATGTGATTCTGGGCAGCTAGAACATGGATGGCTCTCTAATAGAAGAGATTGCCATGTTCAGAATGATTAATTCTTGCAGACAATTTGTTTTTCTAAGAATAATTTTGATTTATATCTTGCCCTTCTTCAAGGGGGCAAATTTTGTGTTCCAAACCATCTCCCATTCAGGAACCCTCTGTTGTAAATACTACAAAGCATCAAGAACATACAGATGCTTTGATGATTCACACTGTATTTCTCCCTTCTTAGTTAAATAATCTAATGCTAGACAAAGAAGGTACTATGTTACAAAAATTCCTTTTATCTTGGCAGAGACTTTATTGTTGTTTCAGCCCTAAATTGAAGGATATCACTGTTACCTTGGAGTGATGGAACTATTGGCCATTCTAATGGTTCTGTGCAAAGAAGCAACCTTTCAAAATAAAAGTGAAAGAACAATGGGCTCTTCATTATTTCAGAAGTGAAATAAGAAGATACTTTCAAGATCACGTTCATAATATGGAGGCAATGTAGAAAAAAATATTATCTCACTGTTTAAATGCCAAATAGTTATTCCAAACTAGTCTTATTTATTTAAATGGCCACCCATTTTAAATAACTCTGAGTGACTAAAAAACAACTATTATTATTATTATTATTATTATTATTATTATTATTATTATTTATATTTTTCCTGATATTATATTTTCAACTCAAGATGGTGAACATACTCAATAGTCCTGCCTCCTATTTTCCCCACAACAACCTTGTGAGGTGGGTTGGGCTAAAAGAGTGACTGGCCCAAAGTCACCCAGCCAACTTTCATTCCTAAGGGAGGTCTAGAACTCAATCTCCTGGTTTATGGGCCAGCACCTTAACCACTACACAAAACTGGCTCTCAGTTACAACATACATGCAAAATTAGCCCCATCTCTTAATCCATCACTCAAACATAAAGATTCTTGGGAACGCATTAGCCAAAGATATTTTGCTGCCATTCTAAATTCATAATAAAATGGAGGAGTGAAATATACATAAATACAGGCAAGTTCATATGCAAATGTATGCAAAATATATATTAGTTTCTGCTATTCTTGAAGTTCTCATGTTGCATCTTATGCAGGTGTCAGGGCACAAAAGACTACTCACTTCTGTCCTGCCCCAATTTCCTATTTATCTATTCTGATGTAACTTTAATCATGTTCAATAGAGCTTACCCTCAGTTAAGTGGATGTAGAACTGTGGTATAAATGAATTTTTGATTAGATTCATACATCCTGGGCCTAATCATAATGCAACATTTCTTTTTGCCTAGCATGCTGTGCAAACTCCATATTGTGGGTTTCTCATTAAATCATGAATAATCAAGGCTTAGTTCAACGTGCAAACCAGGCCATCTAGATAATCAGTTGTGTTCTTAGTTTCTTAAGAAAACACAGGCACCAATGGAGCAAGTTTTATGTTTTCCCTAAAAGGTATCACTACAGGTAGTCCTCGCTTACTGACTGCCTCATTCAGTAACTGTTCAAAATTACGAGAGTGCTGAAAAAATCTTTGCAGCCAATGCCTACATTTACAACCTTTGCAGCATCCCTTGGTCATGGGATCACCATTAGTCAGTATGCATTGTCCTGACCGATAGTTTTTCTTTTTTTCCCCCCTTACTGAGCAAAGAGATTGGAGAGGAAGGGATTACAAGAGAGTAAGCAGGCATACAATGGGGAATACACCAGGCTGCTTGCATAGCGTGTTTACAGCTGCCAGTGCCAGGACACTGCTTTCGATGTGTATTCCCCACTGTGTGCCTGCTTACTCTTTTGTAATCCCTTCCTCTCAAATGAATGTAAATACAAACATTAATTCCCTTAATTATCCCAGTGCCAGGAAGAGCGTTCCAAAGGGCAGGGGAGTGGTTAGGAGGCAAACAAAACTGAAGGTGTGAAACTGATTAGTCTTGTCAGTTTTGAGCTGGAAAGCAGCTGTGATCACATGATTTCCCACTTAACAAGCACTTTGCTTAGCGATGGAGTTGCTAGTTCCAATTGTGGTCACTAAATGAGGACTATCTGTACTTCTATTACAGTATTTTGAATGGAGACAGATATTTCCCTCTGCCAGTCAGTCACATATCCTCTGCAGGGAACAGAAGCAAACTGCAGAGTGATACCAATTTAATCAAGTATACCAGTATAAAAAGCAGAGTCATTTTGGGATGATATGGTATATTTCAGTAGAATTCTTTGGAACAGAACAGGAAGCAAGAGCAGGAAGACATAACTAGAGCACAATGCAATGCCAAATTATCTAAAAATTCTTTGCTGCTTCATCTTCCATCCAAATAAAGTGGAAATCACTTTTTGCATCTTCTGCTAAAGCACAATATTAATAAACAAGGAATAAATAAGAAAGGGAAATATAAAAACAGATAATCAAAATTGGTTTATCATAAAAAGACACTATATATGGCTGAAGAAGATGTAATGTATCTTCCCAAGTTCCATTTTGTTTCTTCTTTCCTTTGGTCCATATAGCACATTAGATTAGGCTAAAAAGGGACCAAATAGTTTGTGATTCAGCATATTTTTTATTACTTTAATATGCAAAAAAAGGTTCATACAACATATCAGATTAAGCTAAAATGGGACTGACTGGTTTGAGGTACAGCATGTTGTAGGAACTCAGTCACTGACTTACCATTAGCATCTTGCGTTAGCCAGGCCATTATGTTAATTCATTATATTGTTCATTAGTTTTATACAGCATGTTGTGTGAATCCAGTCTTAAGCATGCTTATCTATATACTACTAAAACTCTTGTGTCTGTAACCATCAACTGCGTGAAATGGTGCATCATAGGGCAACAATCTTTTTAACCAATGGGCTAACTTACAGAATGCGTCCCAAATCCAGGACCCATTACTCCCATGAATTGAAATTTGGGAAATCTGTGGCTGCTTCAGCACTGCTGCGCCACTGCAGACAGCTCAGGTCACATGATCACTATGGGCATATCCTCGACCTCTTTCCCGCCTCCCTCTGTCCCGTGTGCCCAATCGGCTGGTGGCAAGGCCCGACGGTGAGTGGCAACTGGCTGCTTTGTAAATGAGGCTGAAATCTGAAATCTCTTAACAGTGGTTGGTGTTGAGGGAAGGATGAGGGAGTGATCTGGATGCCTGCTGACGAGGTAGGGCTGGTTGGGGGGCGCCAGTGGTTAACAGGTGAGCCCTCTTTCTCTCTTGAGGGAAGGGCCCTTGGGGACACGCCGGAATGGGGAGTGGGGGTACAGCTTTCCTCATGGTCCACGGCTCCCTTTGTTCCACCTCCCTCCAGCAAAGTGGCAGGCAGTTCCACAGTTCAGCTGAGGAGGAGATGGCTTAACCAGGGATTTCCTAAGGGTCGTGACAGGAAGACAAATGGCGCAAGCCTATATTATATGTAGGGAGGAAGGGAGGGAGGGAAATTTCTGATGCTCCCTGCCAGCTTCCCACAAGCAAAGTCAATGGGACTCTCACTGCTTTTTTGCCCTTGGTCATTCTGTTTCTCTGTTTAGGCAAGGAAATATCTCTGAAAGGATGACCCAACGGGTCATGGGTTGTCTAGTTAAGAATAAATCACTAAGTTCACACATTATGCTAATTGTTGAATAAGCCAGTGAGTGTTCATACAGAATGCTACACCATAAAATATGGCTTACAAATCTTAGGGACCAAGTTCAGACAACAAACTATGCCATAATATAATTCTGATTTAGTACTGGGTATGAACCCAATAACTGCTTACTCCACAACCCAATGGTTAAGCAAACCATGACCCTGTATGTTTGTTTATTGTACTTTTATTATTGTCCCAATAATTTTCTTGTAATATGTGAACCAAGTCTTGGTTCTCCCAGGCAGAAATTTCTCAGCATTCCCATAAAGCAATGGTGCCTTTTATTCTATCTTTTCTTTCTTGGTTGATTTTTGAGAGGCTTACTAAATAAAACAAATAGTGGTGGGAAAATAAAAGCAGATCATCATGTTGATTGGCCCCACTGGTTAAAAAATCAAAGCCTTCTCTGAGAGCACCACAATGTGCTATAGATCATTAATTAGGAAGTACTTAGAAAAGGACAGATTTTATCATTCACAAAATTCCATTCTCATTTGAAGCTACTTTCTGTAGAAATATACCCGGTATCTTACATAATTTGCACATGAAAACAACCCTGCTGCCCCTCCAGAGGCTTTTAATAGAAGGAAATATTAAATCCATGAGATGAAATCAACTGCATTTAATTAATTAATTTAAATGTACATTAAATCAAATTTAGATTTTGTCCTAGTTCCATCCATTTGTTCCGTCCCTGCCTTTTTGGAATATATTCCAGGTATGTCTGTCCAAAAGCTAAGCACAGCCATGGACAGAAATAAACATGCACACCTCTGTTCTAGATGAACAGATGGAATGGCAGCTAGACCCAGAACAGAGCTAGAGGTTTTTTTTGTTTGTTTGTTTCTTTTATTTGAGAAACAACACTGTGAGATAATATGCAGGGACTATTCTAGGAAAGAAAAGTAGAACAGAAAATCATTTTGAGCCAGGGTGCATGTCACATTTCTATTGGACACATATTCACCACCAAAAAATAGTTCTGCTGGAGGAAATACTCTCCTTTGATGATTATATGTCATATTATAGGGCAAAGTACCATAAATACATTTCATAAATGTAAGCCTACTTTTTGTACCATTGTACTAATATTAGTAGGCTACTAATTATCTACACTTACTGAAGGTAGTGTAGATACTGAAGGTAGTGTAGAAGAGACCAGATTATTAAAATGTCTTTACATCAGAACAATACATTCCAACTCAGAAGGATCAGAATGCACAGCTTGAAGGAAAATTTAGCTGACTGTCCTTAAGTGCAGAAACATAAGCCAATTTTATGAAACCACATCTAATATGAACAAAGTAGTCACTCTGGAGTGAGAGTGCAGGCACTGATCCAGTTGCCTCTAGAATGGGTAGATCTTCCCCTGGCACTGCTGGGGCTGAGTATATTAGAATTTTACAGGGAAATCCTCTATATACGGTACCCCTTCTCACTGTCTTTTAACTTTTCTGTTGCTACCCAAAAATGTGTTATGCAAAATAACTGCACAATGCCTTTTGAGTAATATCCCTCCATCTGGAAGCACCATTTTACCTCATGACCAGTTAGAACTTTACTAGGCGAACATAAGGAAACATTGTATTCTGGGGGCAGCGGCTCAGCCAGGGATGGGCTTCTCTATCTACTGTAACTGCCAACAGCAGATATCTAGCCTGATGCAAGGGTTAGCAGCACAGTTGAATGGAACAGGAAGAGGCAAATAAGGCAATAAAATTATGGATTTGAAGATGACCTTCCCTGTGAAATTGCTACATAAAAGTCCTCTGTTCTTCACAAGCTGACAGCTTGCCGAGAAAGAGTCAAGAAAGGCAGGCTGAACAAGATTCCTTTTCTCTCAAGGCCTTTTATCCTCTACCCCATACCAGCCTTCAAGCTGTCTTATCACCTCTGATTTTTAACCCTGTTAGCCAATTAGAGTCTATAGAGCCACTACACTCATTTGAGCTGAAGCTTATTTATCTCTCCAAACTTCTGAATTTATTAGGCAGCTCAGCCTAGAAACAGTTCGTAGCTGGAAGGGAGATTTTTTAAAAAATGAAATAAAAAACAGAGATAATAGATATGCCATGTTGATTTAGAAAAATAGCTCTAGGTAGACTTTCAAAATAAGTTTAACAAGCTGACTGAATTAACTCACTTTCTGAGTTTGCACAATCAAGCCAACTGGGTTCACACAATAAGCAAAATTATCTTCTCCCAAATTAACCAAGGTTAAAACTAACCAAGCTTATTATGCTATGCTAATACAGCTACTAGATCTTTAACCAACCTAGTTTGGCATGTTGTGTGTATCCAATCTCTGGAGGGCAGTTTTAAAACAGGGGGGAAAAATTAACAAGCCATTTGGTAGACACATTTACACAGAAGTATTCTTGTCTTATGCAGTATCAGGAAAATTTATCATGCTCAGGGATGGGAGAGGAGATGTGATCCTTCCTCTGTTAACACAAGAAAGAGAACAAGTGTTTGGTTTACTTTCCCAAGAATAAGTTCACATACTTTTCCTCCCCAGTTACTGTTACACAGGCTTTGATTGATCTCTTGGCTCCAACATGGATACTCCATCTACATACTATGCCTGGGGGAGGCTCCAAGGTAGAAGTCCTTTCCAATCTACCATCAGGCATGCACATACACATTTCTCATTATTTTGATGATTTATTCTGTTGAACCAATTAAAATGTGACAACCTCTCTGGTGTTAGAATCAATATACCTAAAATAAATACTTTAATGCTCTAGCAAGGGAATTTATAGCCTCTTGGCTTTCACCCACATTGCTTCCCGCAGCTCTGTGAGACATTGTATATGTCCACGTTTGCGACACACACCATTTTATAACTTTCAAGAGCACATACATCCAAGAGTCTGTTGGAATCGGGCAGCATCTAAATTGAATACAATTAAGTAAGTAACAAAAACAAATACAAGCAACCACTGCATTTTCCCCATAAAGTTGCCATGAAAGAAAGTATTGACAAGTGACATGGCTAATAGATCAATTTGCTGGAAGACAGTCTAAAATATTAAAATGTCTTTCTTCTTGATGAATTAAGAGATAAATTACAATTTCTACACAGCACTTTGCTTTCAAACTCACACACAACTCCTGTAATTTTCATTCCATGATACCCTCTTAAACTGCAACCACTGCATTATATAAGTGATGTTTATATAATACGCTTAAGTAGGTCAGGGCTACATTTGCAAACCATATTAACCTTGGCTAGATTTTGGTGACATAGCATGCTATATGACGCTGGGCCATTTGGTTAGTTTATGGTTTTCTGCATTGTGAAAACCCAAAAATGGAATTAATTCAGTAACCAGGTTATGTATGTTGTACAAACAGTCTCACATGGATGCACCACATGGTCCTCTTATGTTCAGCTCCATTACCATCATCTATCTGAAGATCTCCTCGGCCTTGCCTTTTTTCCTTGCAGCCCCTTATTCATCAAACTGCACCTCAAATCCCTCCCCAGAATCAACCTGTTGCAGCACCTGCCTCTGGAGTGAGATTCCCCTGAGATCTGGGTGACTTTTACCTGCAGGGCCTTGAGGACCTGGCTCTTTGCCCAGGCATTTTGCCTAAGGTGGCTGAAGCTCCTGTGTAGCATGCGTCTGTTTTCATTGTCGTCCTGTTTTCCCATCTTTTGACTCCCTTATTCTTCCTGTTATATAGTTTTGTTATTTTTTTCTGGTTTTATACTTCGTGAACTGCCCAGAGTCACTAGGAGTTGGGTAGTGTAAAAATTCAATATTATAAATAAATACCTTAAACATGAAGCCTTTGGCATGGCCTAATTTCCATACCCAACTATAATGACGCTAATTAATAATAACGATCATACATCAGGCTAAGCAACACCTTATGTAAGTAATTATTATTGTCATATTTATAACCCACCTTTCCCATGGGAGCTCAAGCCCAAATGTGGGCTACAAAAATCCAATCAGTAGGGGCATCAAATAGCCATTATTCAGATTTCTACCTCCCACTTATGGTACTTCTAACTCCATGTGGTTTACATGGGTTTATCTCACCTATCATTCTGCAAGAAGATTAGGCAGAGAGAGAGTGACTTACCAAATCATTCAATGAGCTCCGTAGTTGAGTAGGAACTTGAGGTTGGGCCTCCTCAGTCCAAGTCCAACATCTTGACCATTAGATTATATTGACTAGTAAATCACAATTGGCCAGGTTCATGCAACATGCTAACCCCAAAGCTAACAAACTATATTTGTTTACTATGTTGAATAAATCCTGTCAACATGTAATTAAAGTAATTAAATATTGGTTTTCACCTACTGACCTAAGCCACTGTGGTTTCTTTCACAAATCATAGTTAAAAAATCATGGTTCAAATGACATGAAGCCACAAACATACAAACTGTAATACAAATTGCCATGGCGCATGAATCCATATCTGAGTGATATCATGTTGGGTTAGAGGATCAACAACTAGTTGAAAGCAACTAAAAAGACAACATAATTGTGTGTTGTGTGAACCTAGCTATTATTTCCCTTGTCTTTTTAGTTGCTTCCCCTGTTTCAAATTTCAAACTTCATGGATATTGACTTGCTTTCTTTGAAGAACAATGTACAGTACATTCATGGTACCAAAAAATAGGTATAATAATCATATAACTCTTTGCAGTGATAGATGAATTAGTAATATGAGAAACAGAAACACCATTCAGGACAGAAACGTGAACGGAAAAAGATCATAAAGGCACAGTTACCCATTCATATAACCACACCACTAGGAATGAAAGAGTGGCTAATATAGAAAAGAATAACTCGTCTCCACTAAAGAATGTTGGCTATACTTCCCTAGAAAATCTATTGTGCAATGTTATCAATAATTACTGCTTATTTACATTATTACTCCACTACATAGAGATCCCTGAGTGGCTTCAATAAACCATCAAAACAATTTAGATACACACATAAAACTGTAACATCAAAACCAACCTAAACACGAAATATGTAATTCTATAATTTTAGTTCCTGAAAATATGATTTGACTATTAACTTTACATTGCTTATAAATACACAGTGAAAGGAAAGAGGACAAAATCCAAACAAATTTCTTTTCTTTAACTGAAAATCCTAACTATTACGACTGAAGGAAAAAATGAATGAGTGAAATTCCTATACTGTTTCTCTTTTACATATTATGTAAAGGATTCCTCAAGCAAAAACTCCTGGCGATTTGACAAAGGGTTTTGACAATAGCATGGAACTGGTTTTCATTTATCCCCTTTCAGAATATTTTTCAATTTTCTATTCTACCTACAGCCCTAGTATTACCTGGTGATCTCCCTACTTAGCTTTTTTTTTTAAATCAATTAATTTAATTCATTGGGTTTTAAGGTCACCCAACTCCAAAAAGACACTGGATGGCTTATAATATTTAAAATGCATAATTTAAGATACATACCAAACTGCATCAATAACTTTCAAAAAAATCGACCCAGATGCTGTCACATTATCTATAGTGGCATTTAAATGTGCCTAAAATTACACTGTAAAACAAAGAGATGCTTTGGAATTTGAAACTAAGGAAGAAAACAACTCTTTAGAAAAAGAACTATTTTAGGGGGTGATTTTTACAGCCCACAGATACAAACCACAATGATAAAACAAGCATCACAACATTATGATGGAAACCTTGGCCTTTTGTATTTGCATTCTGATGTTGGATGCAAGTAAGTCAGTCATGAATTTCTATCATAACCTTGCAAAGCACATTTTGGCATCCTCTCCCTGTCCGCCTCATGCATGGAGGCCTAACGGCCAACCTGGCAGCACTCAGATATGGATTCATATACCATGGTAAATCATACTGTATTAGTTTGTGGCTTTGGGGTTTTAAAAAATAAAGTAGGCTTAAACAAACCATGGGGCTGTAAACTGTGCTAACCCAAGCTACATTTTATCTGCTGGCATACCAATTAGCTTTGTATTTTTCCATCCCAGAAACAATATCCTACATGCTTTGTAAGCCAGCATATGAAGCCATAGTTTATCATGGCTTGCTCTAAACTTAGCAGCTGCAGAAAGGAGGAACCAAGATGCTGTGTGCCCTTCTCGGAGGGAGCAGCACGAAGCGGAAAACTGGGAACTGTAGTCCTGCGCATCTACAGAGTACGTTCGGAGGCTGCTAGAGTCGGTCCCGCTGAATCCAACGAAGCTCACTTCCGAAGTGACTTACACATGCGTCCGTTCTTAAGCGAAGCGGAGGGCAAACGCCGGGTTTACAAAAAATTAGGTCATTCCATTATCGCCCCAACACAGGAGAAGCGACGCTTGTCCAAAGTGACACGCCTCGCCTCTCATGACCTCCGGCGGCTGAAGACGGGGGGAAAGAAACGCAACCGCTGCGGGCGCGCGCGCCCCGCCGTACTCAGAGCCTTCTGCACCCGCCGCGCCTTCCTTCCTCCTCCCCAAACAACCCTGCCCCCTAACCTGTGAGCCTCAGGAAGCCGCCGACGCTCTCCGGCAGCGGCAGGCGCTTGAGGTAGGCAGGCAGCTGCACTTTAATTATGCGGGCCAAGCTATCCAGCACCATGGCGCCGGGCACTGCTTCGGCAGGGCGGGACGAGACGGGACGTCGCTCGGTTAACTCCGGCTGGCGCGGTGAACTTTCATGCCAGGGTCGGACTTTGCCCTTCTTCCCTCGCACAGAAGCACTGTCTCTCCCCGCCACTGAGCATGCGCGTCCCCGGAGGGCCTACCAGGGGAGAAGGGCGGCGCGGGACGACTCCGCTGGGGCTAGGGCGGCGGCGCCTACGCGCCCTCCTGGGAGGGCGCCGTGGATGTTCCCAGCGGCTGGCGAGGCGTTTGACGAGCCGCTAGCCAGAGGCAGGCGGACGGAGAGGGAGGAAACCCAGGAGCTGCGCAGGAAGGCGTGAAAAACTAAGCAGGATCTTCCGAGTTAGGATTTGCGAAGGACAGTAGGCCAGACTAGGAAGCAGAAAAATCCCTTGGAAAAAGACCGTGGTAAACCAACCACATCTGTTACGTGGCCGGACTGAGAGAGTTGAACTGTTATTTCTGGGCCGGAATAAACACTTTGCAAATAAAGAAATGTTACTCTATAACTCTGTTTTTATAAAACTACCAGCTCTAGCCTGCAATAATCCAGGCGATCACTGGAAGGTAGGAAAGTCACAATTTTGTGTAGCTGTTTTCTACCATCTGGCGGTTGTCCAGAGGCTTATTTGTGTGGACGTGTTGACCCGAGAAGCTGAGCTCAACTCGAGGACATTTTTACTTTTTTATATGGAAGGAGAGACACTTTTTATATCAAAGATTATAACCAAGTCAGGCTGCAGCCTTAAACTGCTTCCACTTAATCTTCATCAAAACGGCAAAAACAATTTATTAGAAAAACATTTAGGTTGGAATCACGGAACTGCAATTGTGGAGGAGTAACGAGGATTGCACTTTTGATCTAGTTAGTTGAGCTTTTAATTTGTGTGTATGTACAATGACAGTCCTATTAAGACCTGTCTGCTTATATATTCCAGCTGTTTATGTTCTATTTCCACCAAAAAACGGGAGAGGGGAGGAGCATTCACAATCATTTGCTTGTTCCTTCTGCGCAGCAAGTTTTCGGAGAGCCCCCAATATAAGTACATTCTGTACCTGATAAGACCTACTTTGCATGTCTGGAGGCTCTTCCTCACTCCAACTTAGAAGCTAGTACCCATTTGGATCAGCCACTTCCTTTGGAGGGAGTACTCTTAACTGTTTCATCTGATAATGAGTTTAAGTAACTCAAATTCTCAGAAGGGATAATTCTAAGAATCTTATTGTGAAGTGTTATCAGTGGATACACACTGCATAAACATCATAGGAATCCATAAGAAGCCATACTGTTGTCAAAACAACGACATGTGCATTGTGATGTCATCAAGCAAATGATACAGCAGTACAATTTGCATCATGACTTTTGATGCAAGCACATAAGGCATGTATTTGCCCCCTTGATCCCCTATGAACACCCATGATAACAATATTTAATCTTCAATCCACTCCATGTCTCAAAATGAAGAATTAACTTTGCATATTGCTTTATAATTAGTTTCACAAAATTTGGGAAGACAAGTGGATTGTTTTGTTTTTCCATAGTATGCTGTGTGAACCTTATTACTTTTGTAGTAAATGGTGGTTTATGGTCTAGTATATTGTTCAGAGTCAGCCAATAGTAGTTTATTCAGCTTATCCTAGCCAAAGGATGAAGCAGATCCAGTTGCACCCAGTAGGAAATTCCTCCTTAATACATTCTTTGGCTGAATTCACACATTGTCTTAAACCTCAGAGCACAGTAAGCTAAAATGAAACAAACCACATTATGATGTGGTATGATGCATAAAGTCAGCCTTTGTGGTGCTGTTTTATTAATATTCCTAATTGTTTTACAAGATTGGTGGTGACAAATTTGATGAATTAATAAAATAATTCGGATAGCTTTGCATTCTGAAATGACATTGTCTGCTTTTCCTCAAAAGAAAAATCTTGCCATTAAATTAAAATACTCAAATACTCTGATAGAGAACTGTTAAAAACATCTGTGTTTACCATATTTCACCCCACAGCTTGTTCTAGAATTTATTGTAAAAGGCTAGCAGTGTGGACATTGCAATTTGGAATCCAGCAGAGCCATCATCCCAATCGGTGGTCTTCCATACCTGTACTTTCTCTTTCCTCTTATTTCTCCCCTCTCCTTGATTCCGTATTTGAATGAAAGTGTTTGAAATAAATTCCTGGAGATAGCCAGTCTTGGCAAGAGCCTTTGCTCTCAACTTCTTTCAGCCCAGGGACACACTGAACACCCTGAGCAGAGTGTTTTTTTCCATTCACTAAGTCTTGGCCTATATAAAATGAAAGGACTTAAAGAAAAGAGACAGAAGTTTTAAAACCAGGAAATACAACAAGACTGAAAGGCTAAGGAGCATTGTTATATTCCTAATTAATTTTTTTAGAGGATTAGGCTTACAAAGCACCCTACACCAACCCAGGGGGAAAAAACATATTGTAGAATGTAACATGGCTCTGTGCAACATCCTAAAATTCTGTTGTATTCAATAGGGCCATAGAATCTATCATCTTATTCTTCCTTCATACAGCTCTTTAATCAAGGCTTATGTCAGGCTATGTGTATCATGTGAAATTGAACCAGTTGCCACTGCTGGTTTACACCAGAATGTTGTACTCCAAAGCTAGGTGTACAAAAACAGCCAGGCAGGCAAAAGTGTCCATTTCTTTCTACACTGAAGTCAATACTATATTACTGCCAGCAGGTGGTGTGATTATAAATTTCTTAGAAACTCTCACATGCAATGAAGTAATTATATATATTGTTCCAATGTTGTTTTTAAGTGTAATTATGTAATGCAACATTATAGCCAATTGTAATCCTGAATTATGAACATATTTTGAACACGAGTGGAGAAAATGAATGCATAAAGTTGCTACTTCCATTATTTTCCCTAAAGTCTGCATCCAATCTATATGCTTTGCACCTGTGCCCCGAATAATATTTATCTGATTTTATTTCACTTACGTGGTCATAAAGTTGTAAGATCCCAGTCCACCAGAATATTTTCCTGTGTAGTTTTATGGATTGAATTCCAAATACTTTAGTAAAAGATAACTTGTAATTTAACAATTAAAAAGATATCAGTAGAAATATAGGCCACTTTGAATACTTCATTTCAGTGATAAAACTTGGGGAAAATGTTTGATACCCCCAAAATAATATCATCTATGAAGTTGTGCCCTTGATGCTTAGTCCTATTAGTGAAAACCTATTAAGGGGTTGTAGCCTTTTATAATTTTAGGCAATACTGGGGGAAAATAGCAAGGAGATTTTTTTTTTCTTTTAGCAATTTATGAGGAGAATTCATAATTGCAGACCAGTTCTGCGATCCAAATATGGCAACTACTGTTCTGTCAGGACAAATAAAACTAAATAGGAGTACGTAGGAGATGATGGATGGATGGATGGATGGATGGATGGACGGACAGACATCAACACATACATGCTGTGGTGCAATGAAGTAACTAATGTGTCAGACTAGAACTAAAACACCCAGGTTCAATACTGTCCTTAGCACTGGAAGATCACTGAGGGCCTTTGGGCTAATCATTTCACAGCTTGATCCACCTCACAGGGTGGCTGTTCAAGGGAAATACAGGAAAGGAATGTTTGTATCCCACCTTGAATTCTTGGAAGAAAAGTGGGTGAAACTTTAACAAATGATAATATACAGCCCACTGATAACTTCATTTTCAGCCAACAATTACACTGCCACTTTCCAATTATGCTCATAGATTAATTATAAAAGGGAATCACCAACCTGTATAAATAAAATAGAGACAGTGGTCTAATTTAGACCATAATTAGTCCGATTTTCATGTTGAGTCATAAACCACAATGGTTTAAAAACCATAATGGCCGTTTTCATAAAAATTCTATTTTCTGTATTTAGAATAGGATACCTAAGATACTATTTATCTGAGGCACAATATTAAGAATTTTTAAGCCTGATCATTACAGCTGAGAGCAATTACATACAACTCTCCCAGTGGACCCACTGTCATGTAAAGTCCTTTAATGTTAACTGAATTTTGGCCTAATTTTAACTACTTGACACATATTTGTTATCTAATTAAAACAAAACAAAAAAAGAACCCTATAAATTCTACAATTAATTTTTCTTTAACTGAATCTGTAGAACAGAAAATAACTAATTCCAGTTAAATATGAAACATTTGAAACTATAAAATATGAGACATATTTTATTTTGCAAACTATCAGTTGTTTGTTTTGGAATTATGTCTTCTTAATATTGTCATCTTTCTTCTCTGCCTACTACAGTATTCTTAAATAGCAAGTGTATTCTATTCTTTATTGATCTGCTGAACATGGAGCTAAAACAGACACAGTGGATGAGTCAGACAATAGTGATAAAGAACAGCACTTTTATCCGAAAAGCCCATCCAAAGGCAGAGTCATGTTTCATTTGCTACAAAAGAAAACTAGCAACAGGGATACTTAGAAAAACCAAGAACTGGTTTCCTCAGCCAAAGCAGTCTGTCTTATCCTGCTTCAATATACCAAAGGTTTACAAAATATAAGTGCTGAAAATATTAATCATTCAAAACAAATTCTGAATTTTTCAAAATCATGCTACAGCAGCTTAAAATTAAAATGAAGGTTCCTATACTGAGAAAAGAGAAATCATGAACATAGCAATAGAAAACTTTGCTTCCAAGCCATAATTAATTTATTCTACCAAAAGTTTTATTAGCTTCCTGGGCTGTCTCTCAGAGCATAGCCCCTGCAGATATGTTTTGTTACATAAATCCTTATTATTTTAGGTGAGTCGTAGTCAAGTAGCTATGGCAGAGGGCCACATTCCTGCAAGGTGACATCTCAGTCACAAGAAAAGAAATGGCTGCTTCAAGGTCTCTCACTCACATAAATGATTCAGTGGGTGGAATTGTCCAGGTCTGGAGGATGAGTCCACATCATTCTGTTGTGTATCATGTAGTAGTTGATGTGTATTAGTCATAACAGATGTAATGGGTGGCATATTCTTGGCCATTACAATGGTAACTCTTGACATGTATTCACCTGCTATACTGCTGAATGACTATGGACATACTTTTGAGTGTTACATTTCCAAACTGCCCTGTTATAACGTAGGACAAAACACATGGCATCGTTTTGGGGAAAAAGTGTTGACCCAGGGATTGAAGGATGTGCTACATATTATTCATTATAAAGAGGCACAGATTACTGGACACAAGAAAGCTCATATAAGCATATACATATGCCCAATCTGGGCTACACAGCTCCAAAGTGCTCCTTAGGTAATATGACCAAGAGGTTGATAACACTATTAGAGTGAATGGAGTGAAATTGCTGCCCTTTTGTGGGGAGGAGATTGGGGTTTGAGGGGGATTTAAAGCAGCAAAATGCATGCTTAAACTTCTATATTAGGTATCCATTGTGCCCCTGATTTTTAAAGAAAACAGGAAAATCTTATTTATCATATTTATATAGCTTCCCATCTCATAAAACACGACTCATTAAAAACGTATGATTTTGTTGCCAAATGCACCGGGGCTGCAAAATGGGTGCTGGGGTATTTATATGCCAATCTCTTCATTAGATCAATCAATTATTTCTATGTATGGTTTGCCTGAAACCTGTAAGGCAGGAATACATTTTCTTTTGGGTTCATGGGCATAGTAGGAATGCTCTGATAAACTAGCTAACCAGTCACAGAATACATTTGGAAGAAAGCAAAGTAGTAAGATTCTTTTCTCCCATCCCTGGAATATTCTTTATCACCCAAGCTTATCTTTATTTTTTTCTGAGTAGGCATATAATTTCAAAACAAGGAACGGACTGCTGCTACCCATTCTAAGAATGCTGTGTGACCCATGGAGGGCCTAGAGGCAGTCTTCTAAATAAGGATGAAGTTAGAGGATTTTTAAAATTAAAATAATTTAAAAATTATTCAAGCCAGGTGAGACAGCTAGCTAGGGGGAAGCTCAAGAAACCAAACTGTGTACTTCTGTAAGAAGTATCACCTTGAGGGAGGATAGGCGGGGTCAGCTAAAACATGAGTAATGGCTGCCTAACGTACATCTATATGTATCTCAGGAATTAGTGGTGTTCACCTTGCCTGCCTCATGATAAACCTTTCTCAGAAGACATATATTGCAAATCATACATCATTTGTGCCTGAATCTTCACATTGGAATTGTTTATGTGCCATTGATTTAATTGTGGACAAACTCCTAAAAAAAAAGTTTTATTTATTTCACATGTTAACTTTTCTTTTGACAGCACCCAAAGGAAAAAATATCAATGGCTAAAAATAATTAAATCAGATTTTTAAATGATTAAAATTGGTATAAAAGTATTTTGGAATATAATTAATCTGATGTATCTTTGGATCCCTGAAGTATAGGAATATGACTGTTATGGAGTGATGAGATTGCACCTATTATCAAAGTACCATATTGTTAAAAAAATGCCCTTAAAGTTTAACTTAAAACTTATTTTACTATTTTCTTTGTCATATTTTTAGAAACTCTTTGTGTAATCTGATCAAAGAATTTCAATTACTGATCAAATTAGAAGCAAAATAACATTCTATAACAAGTCCATTTGATCTAACAGAAAGATGGTAAGGATTCTCGTAACAGCTGGTGTTGTGATATGGACATTCTCCCCATGACAAGTTAAGAGAGGGCATGATGCCGCCAGCCTTGAAAGAAGCTATTTCTTGATTCAGCTTAGAGAACTATTGCCCTATTACAGCTTTCCCTTTTGGGGGAAAGTTGAACAAAAGTTTAAGGTGTCTCAGCTTCAGATCTTAGTAAGTGAAATGGTTTATCTAGGCTTCTTTCAATCTGGATTCATACCCAAGCCTAAGATGGAAACTGCAATGGTTTTTCTGCTGAATGATCTATGTTGGAATCTAAAGGGTGGGAATCACACCCTTCTTGGTCCTACAGTATTAGACCTCTCAGTGGCTTTTGATACTGTTGATCATGGATCTTACTGGACTGCCTACATGGTTAGGAGTTGAAGGCACCATTTTGTAGTAGTCCTGGTCATGGTCCTTAGCAGGCAGTTCCTCTGTGTGTGTGTGTGTGTTGGAGATGAAGTGTTGAGACTACTGGATGTGCCAGGGCTCAACAATCTCCATGCTATTTGTATAAGCCCACTGGGAGAGGTCATCCATCAGTTTGGGGTGAGGTATCATCACTTTGCTGATATTCAGTTATACATCATCATATCAGGCCAAACCAGAAGTGCTGTTGGCATTTTAATCTATTATCTGGAGGCTATATCAGGATAGGTAGAAACAAGCTCAAACTAAAGTCCAGCAAATGTGTTGCTGTTTGTCTAGAAATACTGGGTTTTGGTTATAGATGGGGTCACTCTCCTGCTGAAGGAGCAGATCTGCAATTTGTGGGTCTTCCTTCTGCAGATGGAAACTGCAGCCAAAGGGGCTTTCACCCAGCTGAAGCTAATATACCAGCTGCAGTCCTACCTAGACCAGGATGCCCTAGCAACAGTAATTCAGTACCTTATTACTACATGATTAGATTACTGTAACACAGTCTCTAGGGGCTGCCTTTACAAACAATTCAGAAGCTACAGTTGTTACAGAATGTAGTAGCCAAGATAACAGCAAGTAAGAGCTGATCGGCAAGCATAACACCTACCTTTTGGTTGCTGCATTAGCTGTCATTTGGCTTCTAAGTTCATCTCATAGTGCTGGTTTTGACCTATACAGCATTATATGTCATGGCTCTAGGATATGTTGGAGACTATCTCCTCCAAGTGTTCATGAAAGGAAGGGATGTTGAGAATTCAAGGCGACATGGGCTTGAAGGTACTCTCCCTGTTTTGTGCCCATTTTTTGGAACATGTTCACAGAAGCACCATGGCATTTTTTTTTTTTAGTCTTCAGTAGGACAGAATTGTATTGTTTTGAACAGGCATTTTGGCATTATGCTGTTGGCATTTGGCTGATCAGGTAACCATTTGTATTCTAAATATATTGCTTTAAATAGATGTTATTTTTGTATTTGTAAATTGCCAGGGTCTGTGTTGATCTGGACAGTATAAAGATTGGACAGTAAAAATAAAAAATTGAGAGACAGTTTGGTATAGTAATTAAGGCATGGGGAGATCCAAGTTCTAGTCCTGTCTTAAGCACAGATATAGGAAACTGAAATAAACTAGGATTGGGACCACACCTTTATCTAGTACCCATATTTTAACCCATCCTTCATGTTGGACAAACAGTGATGTATTTTCTGATATTGAATACAATATTTTGTTTTCCCTTTACATTTTGGTGAGCTACAAACTAGCCAATCCCATTTTAGCCAAACAGCCTGGGCTAGAGATTTATGCTTCAATGTGCTATACAACCCTAGAAAATCTTATTCAGTAACCTGTGGCTAAGTTAACCATGGTTAAGGCGTAAATACAACATATGTGAATCCCAAAACTGACCAGCTGAAAAAGAGCAATGGAGACATGGAAGACGGTTGCGGGGGGGGGGGGGGGGGGGAGAGAAATAGGTTTGTTATTTACTGTTTCTTGGTGGCTTAGCATGTTTTTGTGAACCCAGTCAACCTGATTTGTAAATCAAAGTTAATGATTTTTAGCACGCGTGAACACAAGTAATTATGGTTTATGGATTATAGCATGATGCAATACATTTACTGTTTCAGGCTGTAATCTATTGTAGGGTTCAAATGTGCAGCCCAATCTTGTATGTGACTTTTCAGAAGTTCAGTAAAAGAACTTACTTCCGAGCTTATACCTCAACCCGGGTCAGGGTTGGAAAAAAAAAAAAGTTTCCTGCTCTTAAAAAAGGGCACCTTAATCTTGGCCACTTCCAGGCTTCTAACTTCATTAGGATTTACTCAAGTCAACCAGCTCATGAACACCCTGGAGATACCGAGGAAGAGTAACCGTCAGTGCGTAATATCCCAGTTGGGGGGGTCCGACGAAGCCAGGACGCCCCCAGGCCCCAGCCCAGTCCAGCTGTGCGGAGGGATACAGGGCCAGACCAGCCGGCAAATAGATCCGGCTGTGACGGCCATTCGGTGAGTACGCAATCCCGAAAGGAAGAAGAGAGGCCGAAAGGCGAAGCTGCGGGAGGCGGCCGGAAGCGCGCACGCGCCGCATCCCGACTCCAACGGCAGCCGGATTGTAAGTGTTCGGGCAGGGGAGGAAAAGCGGAAGCTCTACAAGGGAGGGAAGAAGACCGGTGGGGGGGGAGGGTTATGCGTGCCCATGTGCTCACGTTTCGACGCGCGCATCCGCGGTCCCTCGTGATGAGCGAAGCCGGGCATTTTTTTTCCCCCACCAGAGGATAAGCGCTGTTTATCTCGCGAGAGGTTGAGCGAAGACGCTTGTGCGCCTTCCCCCTTTTTCGTTTAATGCCGAAGTTAAAGAAGAAAAAATAAGTCTAACGAGGCGCGCGTGCGCGAATGTTCTGGCCCCTTTTTATTTCTTCTTTCTCCCCTTTCGGTCCGCCGAATGCGCGCGCGGTCTCCTTCCCTATGGCGGCAGTTGAGCGTTGCTGGCCTCCTCCAATCGGAAGCGCCTCAGGGGCGGGACCTCACGCGGGCGCGCGTCCTAGGCCCGCCTCCGCCCCCAGGAGGGAGGGCGGTGGCGGAGGAGGCGGGGCCTATATCTAGCCCCGCCCTTTCCTTGGCCTCGCCGGCGGCGGCGGCGGCTGCGCCTGAGTTTAACCGCGCTCTTCTCCCGTTCCCGTCCGGAGCAGGTAGCCGTGGACCCCTCGTTTCCTCCTTGCCGGAGAGGCCGGGTCGGACCTAGCGGGCGAAGACATCTACCAAACGAAGGAGGCGGCGCCGCTGACGTCGCGGCTGGTGTTCGGTGCGGGCGGGCGCCCCCGGCTGTTTCCGGAGGAAGGAGAAAAACGCAGGCAGCGAGCGAGCGGCTCCATCCCCCACCCGCAGGGAGGGAGTGCGGCAGCGGCGGCGCAGACAGGCCCGACGAGGCGGAGGCGAAGGAGGCGCAGTTCGAGTGACCCCCCCGGCCGCGGCGGCCACCCACCACCACCGACCACACCGCGACACTCTCCCCGCGCAGAAGGAAGGATGGCGCTGAAACGCATCAATAAGGTGAGTTGGGCCCCCGAAGCTGCTTCGCCCTGCCGGCGTCGCTGAAATGCCGTGTGGAGGAATAAGCCGGGAGTGGAGGCTCCCGCCTTCCGTTCCTCAGGGCCTTGGGCAACGGCGCCCGGTGGCTCGGGTGGGCCTGGCGGTGGCGTTACGGGGGACGGGAGGTTGGATTCCCGGCTCCTTGGCTTCCTGCACTCCGGCCCGGCTGTGGGGTGGGGGTGGAAGCCCGTGGAACAGGCCTTCAGGACCGTTGGGGGTCAGTGGTGGTCGCGGAGGGTCCCGAGCGTCTTCGTGCTCCTCTGCGTCCGTTTGGCCGAGCCGATTTTGAAGGCGATCGGGCTGCCGAGAGCCGCCGTATCTGCCCTCGTTGAAATTACAAAGCCTCCTATTGTAGCTTACGACCCGGGCCCCCGTCGTGTGTTGAGGGAGCAATTAAAAAGTGACCCGGATCGCCCTGCGTTTGTGTGTGTGTTTGTGTGTGTGTGGCGTCTGCCTCCCATCCGTCGTTGGTTTCTGTGCTCTGGCCGGGAACTTCTTTCCCGCATTGTAAGATGGCGGCGGGCTTGCCAGTTCAGGCGCTTCCCCGGGATCTCTTTCTCTTTTTTTCTCCCTAGCTTTCAGCAATAACATGACTGACACACGCACGCACGTCTCCATTCTCGGCCACCTCCATGGCAGCTGCCGATCGGCCTGGCCGCGATCACAGCTCCAGTCTCAGTGGCCTTTTTTGTTAAATGCGGAATACTCGCCTTTTGCCTCCGCTCCTGACAAGGAGCGGAAGTATGTGGTGGCGGCTCTGTGATGCATAGAGAATGTCGTTCTTGCACAATCTAGAAGGAGGGTGGAGTAAGGAGCTTAATGTGAAGTGAGTGTCGTGGTGAGGAAGTTGGTTCCTATTTTGAGTTAAAGGCTCACTTGTCGTGGCAGAGGGTGCGGTTTAGGTAACTTTGTTACCCAGCTAGTTTCACTGGTGACGGTTTTTGTAAACTAAGGGTCAGCGTGGAAGGTTTTATAAACAGCTAACGTCTTGGAAATATTAATTGCCTGCTTATGGCTTTTAACTATCTCCACGTTCAGAGATATTCTGTCTCAATAAAAGCTGCTTATAGTTAGTACATGTAAAGCATTAGGGCAATTTTAATAGTTGGACCACCTTTGAGATTATATTTTAGATAGAAGTACAGTCCTTAACTTGCCATTTTTTTTCCTAATGTTTGCATTCAATATTAAATCTTAATAATAGATGCTGGAAAGCTTACTTCTAAAACTTGTTTCCCCTGCAGTAGAGAATAACAACTCTTAAGGGAGTCACCCAAGCTTTAATTAGTTTTCCCAACAACACAGAGGCAGAACATTTAGCAGCTTGACTCTTGAATGTTTTGTTTCTTCCTAATGTATGTAAATGTTAAAGAATTGAAAGATAAGTTAATCAGAGTCCTGACAAAAGAGGTGCTCATGCTATTGGCATTGCATTTCAGCTTATTTTGAAAGTCAGATGTGGTTTAAAGTATACTTCTAGTGAAGCTCACATTCTGTAGATAAGAATGTAGTTGTAAAAGCCAAGGTCTGTAGCTAGAGTTTAGACACCTATTGCTATAATAGCATTGACTTTGGTAATGTAACTTTAACTGGTGTTAACTGAAATCCATACATCTGAAATGTTCTAGAATTCTCAGAGTTGATGTCTCACTTCTACCTGGTTTACCCAGGCTGTGATGAATGCATTTTTATTAATAACACCCTTGTCATATAATATATAAACTGTCTGAGAAATGCATCCTTTTTTCTTTTTTTTTTTTTTGACATAGCTCAGATTGATCTTATGGCCAGAGCAAGAGGCTAGCAGTGTGCAAAATATTTTGAATTTAAAATAGTTGTTCCAACCATTCTGGAAGTGTTCCAATCCTGTTTCAACCATTCTAGAAGAATTCTGAGCTTGGAACAGTTCTGGAATGGTCAGAACAATTCTAACACCAGCAGAACAAACTATTCCAAACTTGAAACAACTCTCTCAAGTTTGAAACATTTTGAATTAGAAAACATTTTGCATACCCTTATAAATAATTAAAATGTGAATCAGGTTAAGTAGCATTAAAATAAGTTGACTATTGTACAACAATAACAGTATTTCAGTTTCAACTAATATGTTTACATACCATATAGCCATTATTTAAATATTATCTAAGAATCTTCTATACTCCTGTTTGCTACTCTTTTCTGTATACTTTTGTTGCAGTTTTTTTCATAAACTTCAAAACCACTACAAATACCTCTTAATGAAAACCCTAAAGTAGCCTTGCATACTTGGTCAAAAGTGAATGGAAATAACTGACTTGCATTTATATGGTAGAGCTACACCATTTATCTAGTAAACACGTAATTATGGATCAGAGTTGTTGCTTTAAATAATAGGTGACCAGGTGCATTCAAGTTATCTTCGTCTACAAATCCGACATAACCAATAGTCAAGAAGTTATAGTTCAAAATATTCAGAGACATCAGATTGCCTAAGGTTCCTGAAGTAATAATTCTCAATTTTATTTCTCTTATTACATTGGCCAAATTTTAGAGACTGCATACCAACTCACAGACTGAACATTTGTAAAATTACTTCCTAATACAAATATATGTATTCATCTTCATCTATACAAATTACACTAGAATTCTTTACTAATAGTCTTGGTATACTTAGTTCAAGGAATACTTTTTTGTGAAGCGTCTGGTATATCCTACTTTATTGGTCCTCCATCCCAGTGGGTGTGGTTAAATGAAGCGATCTATAATTAGTTTTTGTATTACTTCTGAGTACTGGTTGTCTGGAATTGATATGATGCCAAATAAATGTAGATGAAGGTTCCTGGCTCTTTAGCTATTCTCATAGCAAAAGTATCCAAACAGGATTGAGGAAAGTACATTAATATGCACATTTGATACACAAAGAATTATGTAAAACAAAGAATGGACTTTTAGCCATTCTGGCTTATTTTAACATGTATAGAGGCATTTTTAGTTAAGGCAGCATCAATGGAATGGTGGTTGTAGTTCCTGCCACCAGTCTGTTTATGAATCTGACAATACCTGATAATTGATTATAGTGGTTTGCTTATGTTATTGAACTCAGTTTAAGAATTTAACTGTCAGTATAATGTGATTTTTTTCAGATGCTAACACTTCACCTTGAGCAGGTTAGCTTACCTAATTAGAGGTTTTGTGAAAGAAAATATTTGAAAGTTTATCAGTTATACAGTACAATAAACAAAATGTATTCAGAAGTGTTTAGATGAAAGAATAGTTTATTGCAGACAATGACCAGTCAGTGTAACAAACAGCAATACAAAGACAGTATACAACATTGACAGTGTGTTGTATGTTTTTATATTGCAAACTATAAGATGAGGATATGAACTATGTCACCTGAAGCATAATTGTTATTGTCATAAAATAAAAATTTTGACTCTATTTTAAACAGTAAATTGATAATTTAGACAGTTCTAGTCTAGTCATTATATTACTAATTTTTTCTTGATTCAGTTTGTTTTTCTCTTGATCCAAAAACATGTATAGTGAGATGGGCAGCATATATAAATTTGAAAAATAAATAAAATAAACTCATGGCAACATTTTATCAGCATGCAACCTGCATGGTGATCTTAGAGAGTGGTATAAAGTTGTCCAGTAAAAATTTAGAATGAGTTGAATCTGTGTCTTTCCTAGTCCAATGGTCAGATCACTGCACAGCATGATACCTAACTAGCTGTGTTCATACTTGATAAAATGTCACTTTTAAGCTAAATTGTATATTGTATCTTTCTGTCTTTTACAATGTCTTATCTTTTTCACTGTAGATTTTAAAATCTATATTTATAGGATCCTTTATTTATTATGTTGAATAATCCTATATAGAACTACCTTTTAATAATTGTATTGGTTTGTGTTCCAAGATACTTAAAATGTGTATCAATTTAAATCTAAATTTAATTTCAATTAATATTTGTTTGGAGGAAATAAAAATTACAAAGAATCAGGAGAATTCCTGGTTTAAGCTTCCATTCAGCTGTGTATCTTATTGATTAAGTTTGGGTCAGTTACTATCCTTAGCTAATTAACCTTACAGGATTGTAACTATGATGTAGTGGTAGACCTATTGCCTCCTAAAAAAATAGATGACATGTGGCTTAATCTCTGTTTCTGTCCTCCCTAATTTATATAGATGTGTACATCAACTTTAAAATAATTGTGAATTTGGCTTCTTTGTGTTGATACCACCTTTAGCTATGTTGCACACAACATCGTGCTAAGTGGTTCACCTTCAACAATTCACCTTAGATATTACATTTTCCCTTGCATTGTAAATGTTCTAAGGCTGCTTACGTTAATCTGGCTTTGGCCATTTCTCATGATTTGTTAGGGGATGAGAAGGACTATATTTTTATCAGATAGAAATTCTGTTATTGATCCACCCAGTTGTGACTTCATGAAATCTTGTATGAACAGATTGAATTGTTCTAATATTGCTTGCTTAATCTGGTGCAAAAACCCTTGCTAGGAAAATTAGGATACTTGTATTGACTAGAGTTCCATCATATCAGTTATGTCCTGCAGTAAGGAACATAGATTTGTAGCCTAATAGGATGCTTAGATGAACTTTTCTCCCCCCTTGCCCCTTGATAGGAATCTCATAGTAATTACATCAGTAGGTCCATTGCTTTTATATTCATTATTCACAATATTGATTAGATGGGGGAAAGAAAATTGAAATGTTTTAAGTTTCTCAAGTAAATGCCATTACAGTCAGTAAACTGTAGCATTCCTAACATTGTGGAATAGCTCCCTGTGGACACAAGAGTGGTTCCCTTTTTGCTGGTATTTCAGAAGCTCTTGAAGACCAGATTGTTTCACAGAACTTTCCTCTGGTGTAAGTGTTGCTATCTTTATTTTTATCTGTAGTTTATGTTGTATGTTTTGTTTTGTTTTGTTTTTGTAGTTGTTTTATTCCTAACTTGGATGCTTTAATCTGTACTTGTTCTAGGTAAGCTGCTGAGAATCTCTTTTGATTGCAGTAGCATAAAATATGTAAAATAAATGGTAATGGCTGTGTCACCAGTAATCTTGCATTTATCCATTTCATTACTCTGGACTGCTCTACATACCATTCTACTGCTTGCTTACCTGCCAGTTTTGCTTTATGTGCTAGTTTTACTTTCCTATTCTTTGTTTACAGTAACATCTAGGTAGATTTGTCATAAACATCTAAGTTTGCAATGCTAGTTTCTGATCTCTCTGAAATTTTCTTGATAACACATGTTGATATCCAGTATTATCTTAAAGATTCATCTTTACACGTAACAGTGAATCAGATCAGTTTGCAGTTGTTATATTTGGAATATTTAGTTTTCCATTAGCATGAAGATACTTATCACACTAGAATATAGCCTGCATTTTTTTTTCCAAATACTTTTTAATGTTCAGAAATCTCTATGGACAAATTAGCAAATATCACTCCTCCTCTGCATTATAAGATAGTATAGCTCTTTTTTTTTTTTTTAAGTAGCTGGAGAGTTGCAGATAGTTTTTTGCATTGATCTATGATTCCTGTATGCCAAATGTTTAATAGTTAAATATGTGAACAAATTACAGAGTTGGAAGTAATCTCGGAGACGCTTTAAAACAATGATTGTGTTGGCAGTGGTAAAATGTTTGAATCTTAATAAAAATTATGCTTATCTCTATCTTGCAGTTATTAGCCATGAATTTCTGCTACCTACTTGCTCACTGTTGTGTTGGAGAAGAGCTATAATCCAAAATATCTTGAAGACACTAAGTTTATATCACTAAAATAATTCTCTGGAGAAAGTGGAGTACAATATCTATTTCAATTGTCTTTATTAGCAAGAAATTTTAGTTGGCTTTCAAAAGGGGGTCTTTTATCTGCCCCCATATGTTCTTGGAATAAAGTGCTGGGCTGCCTTAATATTCTGCAGTACTGGAGTAATTTAGAGTATTGTTTAAGTACAACATTGCAAGGATTCATTCTATCCTAAAACTAGCTGCAGTGATGCTTTTGGATGGTTAAAAGAATTCTGAGAGTAGCAATATTTCTGGGCCTTGGCAGAAATCATGGAACATGTCCAAGATCATTACTAAAATGTCAATGTCCAACTTTAATGAACTTTGGTGGCATTATATCTTAAGTGAGTATTTAAACTACAGGTAGTCCCTCACTTAACCAATCATTCGTTCAGCTATCATCTGAAGTTAGTGCTAAAAATAACTTTACTGCCCATTTACGACCCCACCTCAGTCAGGTGATTGCCATTATAGTCAGTATGTGTCCTGTGCCTTACCTGTGGCTTTTTCTTTTTTCCCCTTTGCAGAGAAGAGATTGGAAAGAAAGGGATTGCAAGAGAGTAAGCTGTTTGCTCTTCTACACATCGAAAGCAATGCAGTCAGGGCTCGGAGCTGCAGGCGCATTACACAGTTTGCACTACTTTCTTGAAATCTCTTCCTCTCCAATCTCTCTTCTCTGTTGGGGGGGGCGGATTTCTGTAGGCAATCTCTCCTGATTCCCCCCCTGGGGGGGGCGGATTTCTGTAGGCAATCTCTCCTGATTCCCCCCCCCCCTCGCAGAGGGAGAGATTTCAAGAGAGTACTGTATGCTATTTGTGTAGCATGCCTGCTGCTCCCAGCCTTGGGCTGCCTGTTTGATCACACTGATTTCGATATGTACAAGACAATAAGCAGGCACTCAAGCATTTGAAAAGGATGGGAGTGGTTAGGAGGCAAACAAAAGCCGAAGGTGTGAAACTGAGTAGTCTTGTCTCATTCCAGCTGGAAAGCACTGCCTTGGTCATGTGATTTCCCACTTAGTGATGGCTTCACTTAGCGGCAGAGTTGCTGGTCCCAATTGAGGTAGTTAAGTGTGGACTACCTGTAGTACAAGATGATACACAACGGTTGGGTGGTGGTGATTTCTTCAAAACTCAAAAGAATAGCTTGGAAATGGAATGGCATATGTAAAATGAAATGTTTTATTCCTCAGTTTCATTGCTGAATTAGAAGATGTGACTGGAATGTTTCAAGGTGTTTGGTATAGGCACTAATTTCAAATAATTGGCTTGTGTAGATTTTCCTATTTTGCTTTGTTTAACTTTGCAAGACCACTAAATTATTTTTTGTTTTTTAAGTACTGTCATTAGTAGGGTTGTGCAGTACTTTGAATTTGAAGGTAGAAAGGTACTTTGGACTATGTGAATATAACTTCTGTCTGCAAGTTCTTAAAGCAGCCTGTGCAATTCTAGGAAAAGATGTGTGTACATGAAAACCCTTCTAGACAGATACTAGGTTTGTGTACTCCAAGGTACCTTTTTGCCTTCAAATCCAGAATACTGTACAGTTTTAATCAGTAATATGATTTTACATACTTTACATGGACATGTTTCTTTTTTTTTTAAATTGGACATACTGTTTCTTAGAAATTCCTTTTAGCTAAAATGTCTGAATTAATTCTGCATTAATTTTGGTAAAGTCTTGACAGTGAAATGTGTCTTGTGTCTTCGTTACATAAGACAAGACCAGTAACAGAGCAGAATTTCCTAAATTAATTTGATATCCTAAAATTCTGCTTTGTGTTATATCCTCACAATTCCAGAACTATATTTTACATTCTACAGTAGACCAATGTGGATTAATGAATGTTCTTGACTACGAAGTATTCAAGACTTGTAAGTCTTAGTTGCAATAGAAGTGCCTCATGCTGAAACTTACTAGATTGTGTTCTGTGATTTTTGTTCACCTCAGTCCCTGGGCAGTTTGTCCTGTAGTTTGTGAACCATTTTGGTACAAAGTAGAATATATTAATATTGAGTCAACTAGTCTTTGGGGCTGTTAAGAATAATGGGATAAGTAAATCTTTTGACACAGCAGTCTTTTAACCCCTAGTGAATTTGATTTAATGGTGTTGTTCATATAATTGACAGTTCTATAAATTAGCTGAGAACTTGATTTTAACAGCAGTTACTAGCTTATTATTCTTAAACAACATACTACTGTATTTTAGAATATAGCTATAATGCCTGTATTGGGGTTTTGAAAGTTAGTAATACTTAGTTTCCGGACAAAGCCACCTGTGAAATGTAAAATCACATCCTGAGCTATTTATACAAAGGGGTGTGTGTGTGTAATAATGATGAATTATTAAGTAATTACAGTGGTGATAACAAGCCAACCTAAAAGAGCACTGTGTTTACTAGTCGACTTAGTAATTCAGTGCATTGTCTCCACAAGTACTGTTGCTGTGACCTGTCTTTAAAGTGTGGTTTTGTGTTTTATATAAAACGTGTGGCACTAAGGAAGAGAGACCATCATTCAGTAGTAGCGGATTCATTTTACAAAAGTCTCAGACTTAGTATTCCAGAATTTTCAGTTAAGAAATTCTCCAAGAGCAAGGCTACTAATATCAGAATACATTACATGTATACATATACATTCCACACGTCTCGATTTTAATTGCTACTTGGAAGCTTAGGTAATGCTGATTCATCCAAGTCTAGTTATTCCTGATTTGTCTTGCAGAACAATCAGTGCTAGTTTAGTTGTTGTCTGTTTCTGTCTAGCCATAACTGGAACACATTTCCCCTTCCGCTGCCTGTTTCCTAACTCAAGATTATGTTGCTGAAAATGCAGATTCATAGAGTAAGTGCAGAAGTATACTGTGATGTACTATACCACCAGTTTTCCTTAATAGTGTAGTAATGGAAGTCGTCATACCTGATCCCTGTAATGACAGTTGAGAAAGAACTGCTAAAATAGCTTAAGATTTGTTATCTCTATTATTGAAGTAGTTTAGAACCATGTATTAACATTTTATAGTTGCCACTTCCATAAAGAAAATACTCGTGATGCTCCATCAGGATGCAGGATCGGGAACACAATTGGCAAGTAGTATTCGATAGTTAAAACTCGGAATGAGTGAACGCTCGTCAGAACATTTTCACAATCTTCATTGAATTATGTAGAATGACTTTTCATGCCCTAGCCTTTGGGAAAGAGTTACTATGTTCTCGTTTTGTTTTGCTGTGCATGATACCCAGAATGGCAGGAGACCCTTCCAGTGTATTTATTTAATAACTTACTAAGAAAAGACTGAAAACCTAACAGTCTTTAAGAATACTCAGACATCTTAGAAATGTCAGTGCTGTTTATTCCCAAATGTTTACAAAAGGTTAAGGGTAGAATTAGACAACATGGGCCCATGTTTCTTAAGCAGATGTCTGAGTTGGCTTACTGTCTGGTAATTTTGTTCCCAAGTGCTAGTCTTTCTAATAATGCTATAGTCAAAATTTTCTGCAAAAAATGTGTGACTTGGATTAGACTTTTTGATAGGTCTGTGCAAGTGTTGAAATATGCTTTTGATCTTGCAGACTATTCACTGAAGCAGTCTCGCTTTTTCCAGCTTTCTCATTAAAGTTAAGGTGGCTTTTAAAGCAGCAGTGTCTTTTTGCAGGCTTGTAAGGAAGCCTGAAAAGGTTGGGCTCTTTTAATGAATAGTAGAGGGTGTCGTGCTTGCGTGAGATCCAAAGCATTTTCAAAATGTGCAGTCCTGGTATCTGAAACACAGTACTTCAAACTCTGCTATAGTGTTTTAGCTTCTGCTCTGATTCTTTTTCTTGCCTTTCAGAAATCACTGTTGGAATTAGTATCCTGCAAAGATCTGTGAATGAAGTACTAGTTTATATGAACACCACACAATTAACTATTTGCATTTGGAAGATTGTAGCAAAAAAATCTAGAATGTCTTTGGCCATGATAACCAGTTCTTATGATTCAAGAACTGTTTGTTGCAAATATGTCCTAAACAACATGAGGCCATAATACATTGTAGATTACTGTGGATGGTGATGAATTATGGTTTGCAATCACTTGCTGACTGGCCTTTTCAGATACAGTGCTGTCTATATTTAGGATGCACCTATTGTAAGCCCATTTTTCATTCCCTGTGTGAATGATAGAGACCAAATTTCCCACCCATTTTATATTTTAGCTTATTATTTTATTTTTATATTTCCTAAACTGCTTCAACATAGTTTACAAGAAGTAGTATATACATATTATAAGTAAAACATTCTGGGAGTTGAAATCCTGACCAACTGGATGGCACCCAGTTTCCTATCCCTGCAATCAGAGTTGTCCACAGGATCCTAAGCTTTTGTCATTTCTTCACCCCAGACATGTCTGCCTACAGCAGTGTTCACAGTCAGCAACTGTCAACCAATATTGTGAGCCTCTGTAAAAAGAGTAGTTTATTGAATGATTTTTAAGATTCATGTTATAACTCGGGGATTGGCACCCATCTTCTATCTTGTGTCATTCCATCACTATCATCCCATACTACATCCAGTAAAATGTGAGAATCCACACCATTTATTGGGAGGGAGAAGTTGACTGCTCTAGATACTTTTCTGGTGATGGAAATTAGAAATAAGTTTAAGTCTGCACCCTGCATAATGCTTGTAAGAGATGCAGGTTTGAAAGCTGTTTTTATTCTTCCTTGGATGAGTAAGTACTAAATTAAAGGCTGAGTTAGCTTTGGGAGAAAAAAAGATCCTTTGCATTGCAATTAGCGTATATTTAAATTTTGAACTTCATGTAACTGAATAGTTGATACAAAAATATTTATAAATTGACATATATAAATTCCTAATGCAGATTAGGAATACAGGCCCTCAAGACTTACATTTACTGACCGGATTGACATACGATGGTTTACCACATATTTAAAAAGGAGCCTGAAAGACTTCTAAGAAATTAAAGGCCTGTCAGCTTAACATCTGTTTTATGCAAATTGGTAGAAATCCTAGTAAAAGAAAAAATATCTAAGTAGATAAGACAACCTTGCTGAAGGAAAAGCAGCATTGACTGGTAAATTGGTAAATTCTGCCTTGGAAACTTAGAGCTTTTTGAGGCTGTCAAGAGGAACTTGGATTTTTGAAAAACCTTTGACAACATTCCCATAAAACAGTTCTTGATTCAATTTAGCAGTCATAGGTTTAGAGTACCTATTTTTTATCGGTTAATTGGTTATAAAGCAGAAAGCAAAGAGTTCAAAAATCTGTATTCAGACCAACTTTTTTTAATGCGTTCATAAATCGACTAGGGATAAGCAGTGAGCTAGCCATGTTTGCAAGTGGTACCACTTATTTAAAACAAAAGTGATTGAAAAGCTCAGTAAGTGTCTTTAGATTTGGTATCTGGTGAACTAAATTACAAATATGGTTCAGTTTAGTAAAACAGTGCACATTGGGGCAAAATAACCTAACTTCATATATACGTCAGTGGTTCTGAGTTGTCTGTAACTGACCCAGGATGAGCTAATGTCATGGTGGATAGAATAAGTCTCAGGGTGTGGTAAGTGTAAAAGAAACAAATTCTATGTTAGGTTCATTAGAAAAGGGGAAACCTGCCAATTTGCATTCCCCTTATACCAATCTATAGTGCATCTATATAGTGCACTCTTCTGGTAGTCACATTTGAAAAAATAGATAATAGAGCAGGGAAAAATGCAAAAGAGGACAACCAAAAATATCAGAGGGCCCACATGCTTTCCCTGAAAGTAAAACCCAGACTTTAACTGGAAAAAAGAATGACTGAGGAACACATAATCAGTATGACTGAATTATGCACAGCATGGAGAAAATGGTTAAGGAAAAGTAGTTTTCTCCCTCTCTCAAAACTAGTGAAATTGATGAAAAGGAAACTTCTTCATATAGCATGTAATTAACCTGCGGAACTCTGTTACTGCAAGAAGAGATGATGGCTTTAAAAAGAGTTTAGATAATTTCATGGAGAGTTGTTGAAGATCCTTCTTGAAGAATCAGTGCTACCTCTGTTGAGCAGATCATTTCTCCAAATACCAGTTGCAAGAAAATTGTGTATGAAATGGGGATGTATCCCATCTCCTGTTTGCAAGCATTGCAGATAACTGATTGATCACTGAGAAACTCAGTATTAAGATGGGCTGTTGTTACATGTTTGTATATTCCTTACTTTTAGTATTAAGTAGGGAATGATGTCAACAGGTTTCTTCAGAACATATTTAATATGATTGCATGTTTCTAAGATTATAAATATTTTATACACTGAGAAGAAAAGTTATGTGTCCCACTTCATTTTTCATTGGTAAGCAGTGCTGGTGAGTAAAGCTTGTAGCACTTAACTCTAGAGGAAAATGTGCATCTACAGTGTACAAGCTAAGCATACGCTTAGGCATACCTTCTTGCTAACTTCTAAGATAATGGCAGTTTTGGAAACTCATGCAGTAACTGGAATCCACGTACTGTTTGTTCCTGATTCCCCTTTCTTTCCCACATTATGGCAAATTGCCTGTGGAGGCATCTTGGGTTGTATTAATAAATGGAGACCATGTGCCATCTTAAATAATGTGTATCTTCTACACTGAAGTGAAGTAGCCTGCAGCTATAGAAAGTATATACAGTGCAATTCGGAAAGTATTCAAACCCCCTTCACTTTTTTCAATTTTGTTATGTTGCAGCCTGATACTACAATCGTTCAAATTCATTTTTTTTCTCAATAATCTACACTCAGTACCCCATAATGACAAAGTGAAAACAGAATTTTAGAAATGTCTGTAAATTTATTAAAAAGAAAAAACTGAAATATCACATGTACTTAAGTATTCAGACCCTTTACTCAGTACTTTGTTGAAGCACCTTTGGCAGCAATTACAGCCTCGAGTTGTCTTCGGTATGACATGACAAGCTTTGCGCACCTGGTTTGGGGGATTTTCTGCCATTCTTCTTTGAAATCCTCTCAAGCTCAATCAGGTTGGATGGGGATCGGTGGACAGCCATTTTCAGGTCTCTCCAGAGATGTTCAATAGGGTTCAAGTCAGGGCTCTGCTGGGCCACTCTAGGACATTCACAGAGTTGTCCTTAAGCCATTCCTGTGTTGTCTTGGCTGCGTGCTTAGGATCGTTGTCATGTTGGAAGGTGAACCTTTGGCCCAGTCTGAGGTCCTGAGTGCTGTGGAACAGGTTTTCATTGAGGATATCTCTGTACTTTGCTCCATTCAGCTTTCCCTCAACCCTGAGCAGTCTCCCAATCCGTGCTGCTGAAAAACACCCCCGTGGCATGATGCTGCCACCACCATGCTTCACTGTTGGGATGGTATTGGGCAGGTGATGAGCGGTGCCTGGTTTCCTCCAGACATAACATTTAGAATTGAGGCCAAACAGTTCAATCTTAGTTTCATCAGACCAGAGAATCTTGTTCCTCACAGCCTGAGAGTCCTTCAGGTGCTCCTTTGCAAACTCCAAGCGGGGTTTCATGTGTTTTGCACTGAGGAGAGGCTTCCGTCTAGCCACTCTGCCAGAAAGCCCAGATCAGTGGAGGGCTGCAGTGATGGTTGTCCTTCTGGAACTTTGTCCCATCTCCACACAGGATCTCTGGAGCTCAGTCAGAGTGACCATCAGGTTCTTGGTCACCTCTCTTACTGAGGCTCTTCTCCCCCGATTGCTCAGTTTGGCTGGGTGACCAGCTCTTGGAAGAGTCCTGGTTGTGCCAAACTGCTTCCATTTGAGAATTATGGAGGCCACTGTGCTCTTGGGAACCTTCAGTGCAGCAGAATTTTTTTTGTAGCCTTCCCCAGATCTGTGCCTTGCAATAATCCTATCTCTGAGCTGTGCAGGCAGTTTCTTTGACATCGTGGCTTTTGCTCTGATACAGTATGCATTGTCAGCTGTGAGGCCTTCTATAGAGAGGTGTGTGTCTTTCCAAATCATGTCCAGTCAATTTAATTTACTACAGATGGACTCCAGTCAAGGTGTAGAAACAGCTCAGCAGTGATCAAGAGAAATGGGAGGCAACTGAACTAAATTTCAAGTGTTGTTGCAAAGGGTCTGAATACTTAGGCCAGTGTGGTATTTCAGTTTTTCCTTTTTCATACATGTGCAAACATTTCTAAAATTCTGTTTTAACTTTGTCATTATGGAGTACTGAGTGTAGATTAATGAGAAAAAATTAATTTGAACTATTGTAGTATCAGGCTGCAACATAACAACTGAAAAAAGTGAAGGGGTCTGAATACTTTCCAAATGCACTGTATGTAGATTTTTAGTAAACTTACATGTTCTTTGCCTTTCCAAAGCTAGCAAGTTTAGCTACTGTTAGAAGTCGTTGGTCAGAAAACTATCTTGTTAACAGTTATTCTTCTTTGTATCTTGCAATAGAGAATAAATTGTAATTTTAGCCTATTTTGTTTTCCTCAATTACTCAAGGAAGGCTTTAGGTTGATACATCTATATAGCTTTCCTGCCTCTCCATTTTTTATTTTTCTTCTGAACTGATGAGCTTGCTTCTACAGTGTTTTCTATGAATGCTGATTGGGCACAGGGACCTGCTTCCAAATAAGGATCATGATGAAGCTTTGCAGTCAGCTTTCTATTTAATAAAACAGTTCTTTTAAATTAAAATAAATGGGTCAAAGCATGGTATGAGTCAAAAGACATGCCAACACGTCCCACATTGGGAATTCAGCCTATATCTTAGTACTGTATAAGCATGTAAATGAATAAATATCTGTTCATATCTTTTAAAAAATAGCATTTCCTCTTAGGACCATATGATTAATATACATTCTGAACTCCATGGTCAAGTATTAACATTTTTATTAGGATTACCAGAAATGAACAGTATTTAGGGTAGGCTTTTAAGACCTCTTAATCAAGATGTTATTAAAAAGCAGGTGGTGGGAGAGGATTAAGTGACTTAGGGCTGAAGATGTTAAATCTGCCTAATTAGAGGCTTTAGATTCAATGAAAGGAAACTTTAGGTCTCTGCTTTCTGCTAAGTGTAATGTTCAGATTAGCGATGAAGCTTTGGGGTATGAAATCTCTGTTCAGTTTTTAAAAGCATATCTAAAACCATTTTTGTTCAGAGTTTCTATGCAGTTTTTAAAATTGACAGTTATTGGTTGATTTGGGTTATACAGTAGGTGAACATCTGGAAGAGGGAGATATATTGAATACACAGATATTAAAATACACTATAGCTGACACGTTGAGCTCTGTGCCTAGTTTCAGTTATCATGACTAGCTGAATTATGGTCAGTGCTGACTCAAACTTGGAAAGATGGAAGTGTTAGTTTGTCTGTGGAGGTAATGATGGTCAGCCTGGTTGTGGTGTGTGTGTGTTTAAAAAAAGCAAACCAGAAAATTTTAGAACACTGTATGGATAGCCTTGCAAAATAATTTCTGTGGAGCATCACTCTAGCAGGATCTCCCAACTATGCTGCTTTTTAGGGCAAGTAGGCACAGTTCCAGTCAAAAAAGCACTGGTTAACAGCTGCTTAAAAAGCCTAAAAGCCATTTGGAACCCAACACATTATTTGAAGCAAAATTAAATCTGGAGGCTGATGCTTTGTTTTACAGTATGTCCTCTTTTCAAGTCCAGATGGGGGAAGTTAGATGAATAACTGATGATACTGATGCCCTGCTTCCCTCAGTGGCTTTGAAATGTTTTCTATACTTGATGCTGTGTACAAACATGAATACTTCTGGTAGGTTTGAGATTAGGTTATATGTTATACAAGTCCACACACACACTGTATTTTTATAGGGTGTACCAAAAGTCAGGCCCCGTAGGCCAATTACAAAATCTTGTATTAATTTTATTAATTTTTTTAGGGAAAATGTTACTGTACTTAGGTATGTTCAAAGGTCAGAACAAAATGGCAGCCAATTTGAACATTTAATATAGTTTATATAATTTGTCAATGAAGCCTGATGTTTGGTACACTCTATACATTCAGACCAACTGCTAGATTGCTAACTTGACTTGGCTTTAGGAATGTGGCATTTTGATACGTGCAACTATACTGATTTCTTGCCCATTTGTAGTCACCATTCAGAGTTGCCTTTTACTTGCCTTTTTAAAGGTTGTACAGGTGATACTTAACCTACGACCATTTGTTCAGCGACTGTTCAAAGTTACAACAGCACTGAATGAATGGTTGTTACCACTGGTCCTCAGAGTTCTGGCCGTCCCAGCATCCCCGCTGTCACGTGATTGCGATCTGGGCACTTGGCAACCAGTTCACACTTACCATTTGCAGCATTCTGTGATGACATGATTGCCATTTACAACCTTCCCTGCCAGCTTCCCCAGAAAGTCAGTGGGGAAGCTAGCAGGGAATATTGCAAGTCACTGGGGTAAGTCTCCCCCACCTGGTCATCCTCCCCCAGCCCCTCTGCACTCATGCTGCACCAGCCACTCATGCACCCACACACCCTCCCTGACCTGAACCACCCCTCCTGTGCAGCCTCCCCAACATTCTTGAAAGAGAAGGAAAGCTTTTGTGCAAGAAAATATGAATTCTTCTAGGTTTCATTAAGATTGCTTGAAAGCTTTCCAGATTAAAGTGTAGTTCCTTTTGAGCTGTAGTGTAGAGTCTAGCTTCCCAATAAGTGCCTAAGGTAAAAATAGGTGGCAGATTGGTTTGTCCCTCAATTCTAAAACTGCACTGGTAGTAGCAATGCTTCGGTTTCCCTTTATGCTATATCTAGAATGGTTGCGCTAGAGAACTTACCATGGCTTGGATGTACAAAAGTGTTTCAGCAAGCTTTCCATCTTCAGACTTCCTTTGACTCATGGGTGTCAAATGCTTGTAGTGTTTGAACCATTCCACAGTGGTTTCAACATTTATAGTTACATTGTTATACATATAATTAATTTATTGGCGTGAGATCAGGTTTGATGTTTTTTAATAGCTGCTGTACAAAAGCATTTGTCTGGATTGCTGCTTTGGAGGGGCAAGGGACAGAAATATGCCATTCTCTGAAGGTATTGTTTTTTGTTTTAGGAACTTAGTGACTTGGCTCGTGACCCACCAGCTCAGTGTTCTGCAGGCCCTGTTGGAGATGACAGTAAGTTACTGATTGATACTGGTTCTTCTGGTCCAATATGGCATGTTTTTCTTGGGAAAGACACATTGAAATAACAATTTTTCTTTTTTCTCTTCTCTTCCCACTCTCTCATTCAGTGTTTCATTGGCAAGCTACAATTATGGGTCCTGTAAGTATTGCAGTTTTATTAACATTCATTCTAAATACAGCTATTTAAAAGTTATTCTAGAAAGACATCATTTTTTGTTCTTTTAGGTAATATAAAGTTTACAGTTTTTGGCACCTTTTTGTTGGGCTAATTAATTTAAATTGTCCTTTTTTTCATTCTGCATACCTTAGAAGGTGCTAATATCATGACCTTCGACTTGCGATTTTCATGGAAAAACTTTTGCCTAAGATTTCACCCAATATAAACATACCTTTTTAAAACACTTTCACCAAGGTAGTTCATATATGAAACAATGTGCCTGCGATAAACTGTTCCATAGCTTCTTTTTGGGCTTAATGCATTATATCATTTTATTTAAGCCACGCTTGCTTTCTTAGGGCAAGTTTGCACACCATGCTAAAATAAACTCTCTTTATGGCCTAAAAATCAATGTAATATAACAGATGAAGCTGATCTATTGGCTGGCTTTAATATTCAGGAAACAGTATTGATGCCAGCAAAGGCAGTCCATAAATGTCATTGCTGTCTTCTCTAGCTATGTCATTACATGTAGCTATATTCTTGAAAATTTCCAGGACTGCCTGTGCAGAAGGAGATGTTGAAGTCAGTGTATCATTACATGCACCCCATTGTTAATGTTGTGAATGTTAATGTTGTTTTTAAGTGCTAGTGTACGTGTCATCTTGCTGTAGCTAGTTTTACCTTTAGTTAGCTACTATAGCTCTTCAGTGTTTATCCTAAACTGTAGTTCCTACAGAAATTTTTAACTTGACTTCTGAATTTTATTCTCTGTCAGAACGACAGTCCATATCAAGGCGGTGTTTTCTTTCTGACAATTCATTTTCCTACAGACTACCCTTTCAAGCCACCTAAGGTAAGTATAGGAGGAAACATTTATAACTTTGAATCTCTGCATGAATAGGCAAGTAATAGTCTGTGAGCTTTGCTATAGCATTTTTTGCTTGCTAAAGAGGCATAAAGAATCACTTCTTCAGATCTATATACTGATTTACCCTTTGGGTTACAGAACTACTATCATTCACATAACTGCAGAATTCCTTAAATTATACTTGTTTTATGTTTGTAGCTGCAGTTACCGAACATGCTTTCAGGCCATTATAATGTAAATTGGTGATAAACTTTATAAAGCTAAATGTGGATATTTGTGCTGCCGTATGCAATATATTGTGGTTATTTTTGAAAATAATAGCCAGTTTTGTTGTATCTTAGACTACTGATGCTTCTATAGATTCTTTGAGTCTGTCGCATACAAGACTTGTCATTGCAAGTTTTCCCTACCACTGTGAGAATAATAACACATTGTAAAAATTGCTCTGGGAGTTGATTGAAAAAATACGTATTTTTTCCAAATGATAAAAGTTTAACATTTTTATTTTGATACTATACTTCCCCCAGAACTAAATAGCCCTCCACACATTCAGTTTCAATTACCAAATCTAGGAAAAGGTGATGTGGTATAGCACATGCTAGATTTTACACTAACCCTCAATATTTCTGAAGAAACTGACAGAAAGAGTGTTTATTTTTTATTAGAAAAAAATTAGAGATTGCATAGAACTGTATTTACATACCTTGTAACTACTCCGTTTGTAGAATAAAAGGTTACATTTCAAGCTACGCACACCTAAAATTGAGTTTACATATGAAATTTAACAAGCAGACACTTTTCCCCTTGATATTTGTTAAGTAGTATTCTAAATATTAAGAGCCAGCGCTTTTAATCAGAACAGAAGGATATGTATGCTAATTACAGACTGATCTCAATTTTTTAGGTTGCATTTACAACACGAATTTATCATCCAAATATTAACAGTAATGGCAGCATTTGTCTTGACATTCTAAGATCACAGTGGTCTCCTGCTTTAACTATTTCTAAAGGTAAGTGTATTTGGGTGAAACTATCCTAGTTAATATTATTGCTGCCTTTGTTTTGTATTTTGTTAACAAAAAGCAGCTTGAATGGGTATGCTATATGTGTATAGATTATGCAAAATTTGTTATTCTAGGAACAGAATGTTCTAGAGAACTCCTGAATCTTTTGTTTCCTCCCAGACCATGCCATTCTGAGGGCAGGTTCCAAATTGGAAATGGTTCAAAGTGTTCTGGATGAAGCAACTATGTTTTGGGTTTGGACCATCCATGGAATTACTCACCCTGCTTCTATGTTGAAGAATTTGTTTCAGTTATTCTGAACTGCCTCTGGAATATGGTTTGACAGGAGTTTGGCATACTCCAGAGGGAAATCATGTGTTTTGGAGTTTTTCGAATTGTTCCTTTCCCAGATTGACACATTTTGCATATCCCTAGTACTGTATATACTAGGATTTGTCTTACTTTCCTTTCCATTTTGGCATGACCTTTGACTGTTGCTTTGAGGCAACTACCCACTGGTACCTTTCCCATGCACGCAGTGGTCCCACAGATTTCTCTCCTCTCATTCTATAAGTTGCCCACATTCATTAACTTAGTGAGCAAAACCTCACTCCCAAATCTTCACAGTATTACCCAGGTAGAGCATTTGCTTGGATGTAAGGCCATTATTCACTTTTCTTTGGAGGAGAATTAGCAGTTTTTCAGAAAAAGTTCCCAAAAATATTAGGAAGAGAGCAATATAAACAAAAAGTAAGTCATATTTTCTTATCACATATTTCTTCATAAATCTCAAGGTTTGCTAGCCTCAATTGATGCTTGAATTGTGCACTCATATGTTGAGGCTCTTGTGCCTTTTGTAGTTTCATTCTTTTCCCCATCATTGTGGGTTATAGATTATTATTGTTGTTATTAGTTTCATATAAGTGTTCCATGTTCTCATTGATGTTAACTACTGCCAGTCCCTCTTGATTATGCAGTATACAAAACAAACAGATATGTAAGGGTTAGGACTCAATCTTTAAAGAGAAGCTGAGTGACTTCTTGCTAGGCAAAGCATTTAAATTTATTTTTTAGACCCAGGTGGCTTTAGCATCACCAAAAAGCCAAGACAAAGAAAAAGATGAATCTTGGTTTGGCACGCAGATTCAGTGAGCCAAATGGGTTTCAAACAGAAAATATTTTGGTTTATCAGAATATTCACAGGGGGCAGCATGGTGCAGGGTTACATATGGGCGTGGCTGAACAGACTAAGAATAAAGATCCCAAGTTTAAATTAGCGTTTCAGCTAACCTTTTTTTTAAGCTAGAGACAACCTTTTTGCAGTACAATGTGTGGGACTGTACCTCCACATGCAGAAGTAAATAATTAACTTGTTCTTTGAACTATTTACAATTCTTCTATATGCTTTTTTTTATTTGTTTCAGTTCTCTTATCCATTTGTTCACTGTTATGTGACCCAAATCCAGATGATCCCCTAGTGCCAGAGATTGCGCGCATCTATAAAACAGACAGAGACAAGTAAGTATAACTTTGTTTTTGGAAAAATTGATGCGGTGGTGAAATGTAGCTAGAGAACAGTTGAGTTGTTGCTGCTGTTAAAAACTGAATTGGGTAAAATACTTTTTAAAAAAAAATCTAGAAGGCTTCAGTAGCATGCTAGAATAGGAATTTAACACTGTACAAAATGTTGACTTAAGATTGCTACGGACAATTTTAAAAATGAGAACACTCTGGTAATAGTTTTGAGTTTGAGGGGAGAAAGTGAAGGTTATCCACTACTTTAATGATTTCAGTATTGCCTTCTGTTTTGAAGTAACTGGTTGCATCAAAATTATCTATTAGTAGTACTGCTTTGTGTTTGCAATTAAATCGGCCCAGATAAATTTAATAGGGCTCTATTGGCTTGTCTGTGTTACTAAATATACTTATCTAATTAGGTACAATAGGTTAGCAAGAGAGTGGACAGAGAAATACGCTATGCTGTAGGGTAAGACTGCACTTCATGGTGCATTAATGATGTGGGGACTTCAGCACTTGAGTGCAGCATGCTTTAAGGCACTGGATTAACTAACAAAAGATTGTTCAAGTAACTGAAATACAAAGTTTTAACTGCTTGATTTGTATTCAGCGTGAGAAGCCTATCTGCATGGCTAGATGAGTATAGTCAAATATAAGAAAGTTTTGTAGATCTTTCTTGGTTCTGGTACACTTATCTGGTAAGTATTTTGTGTCCTGTTCGGTGCAAAAGGGGTTCTGATCATAATTTAAATTATTTAGCAGATTAAATTCAGAAGTACAAAAGCCTATAGGCATGTATAGGTAGACACTAACATAATAACTGAGCATGTAAATATAGCACTGACTCAATTTCAGTGGAGTTCTGCACAGTTCTCTCACAATCCCTGCTTATGCGAGAGGCTGGCTGTATTTAGTATTTAAGGGTTTGTTTGTGATGTTTGTGTGGAGTTTTACTAGCAAGAATATCCACTTATACTTGCATATTACAATGTGATTTCTAATGTGCAATAATGTGTACTTTTATATGCTAGATCAAAATTGGCAAGTGTGCTTTGCCCAGAATCCGCTGCAAAACTTGTAGAATATTGCCAAAAATACTAGTAGGCTGAGGTGGGGATGGTTCACACTCTTATCATAGCTATTCAAAGGACCAAGTGAATACTGGAGTTGATGCCAGTTCTTTCTAACATGCCAGTAGGATTGTTTTGGATCATAGGAAAATATAGTGATACTGCATATCAAGAATTCTGATTTTTTACATAAAACTGTGTTGCTGTTTGGAATTAAATTGCTCAATTTAATTTATTCTGAAATTCTGAGTAAGAACATTATGTAGCATTAAGAAAGCTAAGTAGATTTTCTGTGTTGGTAACGACTTTCAAAATGATTTTGGGTGTTCCTGTTGTTGACTCTGAATATGATTTCTGTTTCAGAAACTAAATATTTCTAAGTTTCATTGGAATACATTAAATATTTTGTAAAGTTAGCATAAATGAGCATTTTTATGAGTCATTGCAAAGAACTTTGTAATATGTTACATTTTTATTGTTGGTTCTGGTTTTGCTGATAAAGATCTATCTATCTATCTATCTATCTATCTATCTATCTATCTATCTATCTATCCTGGCTTAACATTTTTTCCTTTTCCAGGTACAACAGAATATCTCGGGAATGGACTCAGAAGTATGCCATGTGATGCTACCTTAAGTCAGAATAACCTGCATTATAGCTGGAATAAACTTTAAATTACTGTTCCTTTTTGATTTTCTTATCCGGCTGCTCCCCTATCAGACCTCATCTTTTTTTTTTTTAATTTACCTCTATCCATTCATGCACATGCTCATCTGAGAAGACTTTAGCTCTTCCAGCTTTGGACAATAACTGCTTTTTAGAATTTGTAAAGTAGTTATACAAGAACAATTGCCCAAGATTCAGAATTCTTTAAATGGAGCATGTGTGTTGTGGCCAATGTCTTCACTCTAACTTGGTTATGAGATTGAAATCATTCCTCACTGCTCTAACAGTTCTACTGAAGATATCACCCAAAGGGAGGGGAGATGGATGTTCAGTTTGCTCACATCACAGGAAATAGCATTGCTGTAGCATCATCCATCTTGTTTTAAAACCTTCCAGTGTTAGAGACTGAGGTTTCATGACATACTTGTGCTCATAACTGGTATGGCTGGAGAATTGGTACAGAACTTGTAGCATCAACAGAACAGAACACGTGATGTATCTTATGCATGTCAATAAAGGAATGACCAGTTCTTGTTCTACAGAGAATGGAGATTGGAAGTCCAACATCCCTTGTATTCCAAAATAGGGTCTCGGAACATTTTTGTAATTCTCATTTAAATTTTGTTAGGATGCTTGGAGCTATTAGTTAATCTATCTTCCACAGCAGTTTAATATAGCACTGAATAAATGATGCAAGTTGTCAATGGATGAATGATCAACTAATAGCTCTTCTAGTAATTGATTTTATTTTCTTCAATAAAGTTACATAAACCAATGAGTTAGCTGCCTGAATTAATCAGTATGAGAAACAAAATCTTTTGTAAAAGCAAAGGTGGTTTTTGTATATACTTGTTGGGATTTGCCTCATTGTTTGACATCAAATAATGATGTGAAGTTAGTAGAATGAGCCTTTTGCCATGTTCAGTTATAATACTTGGTCTGTGTTCAGGTTGACACATTGATCAGCCCTGGAATATGCAGAATTAATAAGCTAACCTAGTAGTGTAGACTTTAGTGAGCTACACAAGGTCCTGGGAACCAAGCTTTCAATTACGGGCTTGGAACCCAGCTGATATATGTACAGGTGTATTGTGAAGACTTCACCAAAGCACCCAGCTTGCTAACTGAGAAGCATTTCTTCGCCTTGTACACTTGACAGCTGAAAGATCTTTATGTGGGAGTAAAGAGGCAAAATTGCAAAATAAAGTACTGTTTTGATGTGGGAATTGTCATGAGGTTGTGTTGAAGTGACTTTTCTATGTGGGATGTTTGCTGTCCAAAGGATTATCATGCTGCCACCTATATTAACAAACATTTTTTGCTGCAAGGGTCACTATTTTTGGGTGACCAAAAAGAATTAATAAAGTCATTGCTACAGTGTGTTCTGTTTTGAGAAGCACTGACTTGTGCCACTAATTCTTGTTCGATAATGGATTTTATCCTCCTTTCTACATCATAATTTTGTCTCCATTCTGGTCTACAGCTCAGTATTTTCTAGTCCTGTGCTATGAGTTTGTGCTTCTGTCACTTCTACCTCCATCTTCAGCACTGTTTAGAGTTTTGTGCATCCTAATGCCTTTTCCTTGACATAATTTTGAAAATCTCACTGTAAAATAAATGTAGACTGTACATTTTATGAAAGGGGAGTAAGTTTGGCCATGATTTGTTTCAACTTTTAAAAAATTACATTTTGATGAATTCAGTTGTCAGTGTGGTACAAATTCCACCCAAGTGCTTTGGATGTATTCGGTGTAAGTAAAAGCAACTTTACAGGGTGAAGAAATATTACTTGAAGAATCAGGGCCAGTAATTAAAATAAGGCTCCTTTGTTCAGTTTGCAATAAAATGCTTAATTCTAGCCAAGCATGACAGTCTTACCTAAAATCGTACTAAGGTAGCCTTCTTCAACTTGGTGCCCTTTAGATATGTTGGGATTATAGCTCCCAGCATGTCTGGAAGGTTTATTTCTATTGCCTTCAGATTATGTAATTCACATTTTTAACCACAGTGTGCAAGAGGCTGACTTCTAATATAACACTGATTGCTTATTATATAGTCTGTTTGCAGCTTTGATACAAAGACATTTCACAGTTCAACACTGATTCCCTGCAAACTTAAAACATATAAGCCTTGATTGCCATGTAGTTGAGTTACTGAAAAATATTCACCTTTCCTAAAGCATCTTAAATTCTATAGCATGCTATATAAGTAAACTATTACAGCCTCTTTGCCCCTCCTCAAATGCTTGAGAATGTAACATAAAACTCATAGGTTGAATAAACTATTATTAACAGGTTACAATTGGTCATTCTGCTGTATAGTCTTACTCATAAAGTATGGGTTCAGACTTTAATTCACGGCATAAAGACTGGGAAAGTGAGAGTGGATTAGTTTTTGTGTACAAATGCCTATTTCAAAAGTAGTTATGTTGAATTCACTGCTTTCCTACATGCAGTTTATAATTCTAAGATTTTTGTGCTGCTTAATATTTGTTTGCCTTGGAAAAGTTTCAGTAACTTACTTAGCCTTTGAAAAGGATTGGTTTGGTTCAATTTGATTCTATCTCATATCAGAGTGTTTAATAAATATAAAGAGTGTCATCACATTTACTTTTCATCATTGATCACCACTTGGAGGATGGCATAGTATAAGACTGCTATCACAAGATCACTCTTTGCCTACCAGCAGCGGTCTCAATTAGGTGTGTTGAGCAGGTCAAGTAGGTGTAGTTCTTTCTGTAATAAAGCACATGAGACTTCTGGCTTTTATTGGTATGGGCCTAATCAGTGTAGGGATCATTATGGTCCTGGTGTATATGTCAACTGGGCAAGCAAAATAGAATCCCACTTTGCAGTGTGAGTACAGGCAATCCTTGTTTGGTGACCACAATTGGGACCAGCAACTTGCTCATTAAGTGAAGCAGTCACTAAGTGAAACCCTGACTCTGCTTATGATCTTATTTCAGCTTTCCTTTGTAGACCTGTGAAGGTTGAAAATGTGAGGATTGGTCGTAAAGTTTTTCATCGTAACTATGAATAGTTGCTAAACAAGTTAGTTGCTAAATGAGGGCTACCTGTAGTTCATTTTTTTCTAGATGCTCCCTTCTGTTTGATATAGGAATAGGAAATAGATATGCTGAAAACAGATTGAAATCTTGGTCCCTGATGTGTAATGTTATAAATTTGTAGGCCACTTTTTGCATGGTGTCCAGATGATTTCAAAACCTTTTTCTCACAACCCGATGTTGGGATACAGGTAGTTTCCAGTTTAAGAACGAGTTCTGTTCCCAAGATCTGTCTTTAAGTCGAATTTGTATGTAAGCCAGAACAGTATTAATGTATAATACTGTATAAGTATTGTGTAATGAGCTCAGATCATTGTGTATTTAACTCAAATTTTGCTACAATAGGCTCAGTTCTTAACTATGGGTATGTCTGTAACCCGGGCATTCTTAACCCGGGGACTACCTGTATACTTGACTTGTGTTATCTTACATTCCTACACACACACACACACACACACACACACACCAGCCATTGTTACCAGCGGTAACAGGACATTGGATTTTTAGCTACCCTATTCTCTCATTTAAGATATCCTTATAGATCTTAATTCAGCCCATATATTCCTTGCTCTCCTATTTCCTAGAAATAACTTGGCAGAGAAAACTTTCTTTTTATAGATAAGGCTAAATTATCTTCAGGGCCATGTTACATGCTTAAGTATTTTTCAGAAATCTAACGGAGAGCAGCCTGTCATTAATCATCAATACTTTGGTTTGACTAGCTTTAAATGTAACTACAGTATTGTGGTTTTATTGACTAACCTGTTAAGCGGCTCCAAAGCATTTCATGGTGGCTGACCGCTCTCTTATTTTTGGTGTTAGTCCTGAGTTGTGTATGTAGCCCTGCTGTAACTGTTCAGCTGATCAGAGAACTTGCAATTGTAATTTGCCTTGCTGTCACTGGAAGAAATTGGTGCCTGCTTTTGGTTACATTCCTATGCTATTTAGTTAATGCTGGAGTATTGAAAACTTTGCAGTTATAAAGTGACTACTGACCACACCATTAGAAGGCCTCTTAAAGACCTGTAAATGTTAGAGCAGCTCTGAATCTTTGGGAGTAGACTTAAAGTTGGTCTTAACTTTCCCAAGATGAAGCATGACATTTCTAGAATATTAATACAGTGTGGAGAGTTCTGAAAATAACTTCTTCACATGATTTACCTTTCATGTAATGTCCACATATTGCTTTTTTTGAAGAATCTAGACCTCTAACTCTGGATAAGTGCACCTGAGAAACTGAAAAGCATGCATTCTGTAAATCAGATGTTGCTAAATCAAAGTGCTCAGCAGCCTTGGCCTTTCGGAAGGGATGCTGGCAGTTGTGTAGCTGAGCTACAAGTATCTCACTGCTCTTCTGTGTAAATGCACCAGGCAAGGAAGTTACTAAATGTAATTGTGATAGAACTCAATTTAAGCACACACAGGTCACACTTCAACCATGGAATTACCCTTTAATTTTTGTTAGAACCTTGAGTATAAAGGACAGTGGCATTTTAACCTATTTAGAGTTAGAAAAATATTTATTCCTGAAGTGTAAAATTGAACTTGATTTTTTTTTCAAATTAATTACTATCCTATGCTTCCAAGAGTTTTTTTTTTTTTAAATACAAGTCTAACACTGCAAATTGATGTGGCTGATCTCTGAAGCCCAACATGGCACAAGACAGGATGACTTGCTCTAATAAGGTGGGCAGGCTTTGTGTCTCCCCCCCCCCTTTGAAAAAGTGCCACCAGGTATGCCATTTATGTAGTAGTGCCTGCCCTTTGGAATAATTCCACATACATGCCCAATGCTTGATTGGACCTGATCCTGCTGGCCGTTAGAAAAGCTTCTAAAACAGCTATTTTCCCTGAGACTGGGCTGGGCTGATTAAAGTCCCCACTGGGAGAGAGTGTGAATGTGAACCAAGTCGGCTATTGTTTACTACATACTGTTTTTATTTTGGTTGGGTTTTTGTGTGTGTGTTGAAAGCTGTTCAGATCTGCATTGTTTGAGTTGGACAGTCATATAAAATTTTTAAATAAAATATTACAAAGCCCAAAGGGAAAAAAGGATGTTGCAAAGTGCAGCTATTATTTTTTTTGCTGTCAATGGGGCTGTAGAAATTAGACTGAAATGGTTTGAAAAGGATGCAGGTTTTCAGTTAAGCATCTGCTAGAACCGCTTCTGGTTGACTGAAGCTGTTTGGGGAGATTGAGAACTGTTCAGTAAATTAAAAAGGTGTGCTGCTGTGGCCAATGTTTTCACAGAGGGCTCTTCCAATTTCTGGAACAAAGCAGCATACAGGAGCATGTACTTTTCAATCAAGTTGGGGAAGGAGAAGTTATGTGGTCATTCTGGGTGTGGCAAAAGTCAGACCCCATAGACAACTTATATAAATTACATGAAACGTTCAAATTGGCTGCCATTTTCTTAACACTATTTGACGCGTGACCTTTGAACGCTCCTAAATACATTTTCTCTGGGGAAAAAAAGCGTGGTTGGCATATGGGGCCTGAGTTTTGCTACACCCTGTATATGGTATATGAAATTAATTTATGGTACTATGAAGGAGACATTTATGGGGGGGGGGGTTGTTTTGGTTCATTCTAATCAAGAACAGAATATTAGTTGGCCCTCTGTGTAAAGAAAAGGTCAAAAGGTCTCTTTGACAGCAATGAATAATTGTGTATTCAATGTGTATAGCCTGACATGGCAAAGAAACTCAGATGTGAGTGTCACACTCCTATTACCACATGTATTTATGGCATTTTAAGAGTTCCTACCATGGGTGCCTCACAAATTGAACCAATAAAATGTATCAGACAATTGGGACTAGTAATTAGGATTGGGAGCACACACAAAATTGGAATTTTTTGCTGAGGAATATATGAAAAACAATACCAAGATAATCTTGCTATATAGCTAGAGGCAGATAGATCTTTTTTTGTCCTGCAGATTTTAACCTTTCACTTTTTTGTGAAAAGCCTTTTTTTAGAAACAAGTTACTTCCTGTTTTAATAGCAATAAACTGTATTAACGACTAGTTATGTTAGTTTCGTTTTTGCATTAAAAGCACAACAGGTGTATGAGTTTTGGTATGTGCTCTGTTAAAGCTGCTTTTTCCTGGATTATCACTGGAAGCAGAACTCTGATGAACTTTTATTGGCTGTAGTGATTACGGAAAGGTCAAACAGATTTTCGTGGGTATGTAAAAAATAACAGTATGCAAACAGGGAAATCTTTTGACTTCTGCACATGGACAATCCATCTAAGCAGCTTAAAACTGCAGGAATACTATAGTTGCAGCAGCATGTTTCAGACTATTTCAGATGGTGATACTTCATACATGTATGAAGGCTGACTTACAGATGGAATGGCATTTTTTTTAGGTTACTAAACATGACATAACAGTATTTGCTATCAATTTACAATATATGAATGTAAATGAGAGATACCAACTTTTAAAAAAATACATAAAGCAATATTTAATGAAATCCCATCATATCTTAGGGTTACAAAATTAAGAGTTTTTAAAATAGTACTAAGGCTATAAGTTGTTTAAAAGACCTCTATGAATACAAATGTCTTCACCAGGTGCCAAAAAGATCATAGAATGTGTACAGGTAATGTCTCTGGGGACGCTTCTCTGTAATGAGCCACTACTAAAAAGCCTACTCAATTTGCCAGCAACACTCAAAGTAAGACTTGAAAATCTTGGAAATTCTGGTAATATAAATTAGACTGAAAAGATGGGATATGTTTGTGGTCAAGTCCCACTCCTGGTAAGTTTGCTATTCTATCTAGTCAGAATTTTTAAGGAATCAGTTGTTAAAAATTTCTTTTACCTTCATAGTGCCCTGCAAGAAGACTTAATATCTTGAGAGGTGTTTTCCCCCCTGTATTTCAGATAATTTCTTGCACAAAACATTGGAGTAGATGTGCTTAAATGGACTAAGGAAAGTGCCTCCCACACTGCACATGACTGTTTATTCATGATTTGCTAAGTCATGATTAGCTACAGTGGCTGAGTCCACAAACACTATTAAGCCACAAACATAGTGGCTAGATTGATACCCCATGCACAAGTATTAGCATGATGTCAGTATACAGCTTATGATGTCTACTCTGACTGATCAGTGAACTGTTATCCTCCAACTTTTACTGGTGGAATAACTGACTATGGGTAGAGTAGGCTTTGAACAAGCTATTATACCACCAACTCAACCAACCCAGATTATGTGCAGTTACATTTCCCTGGAGTCCTTGTCTTAAGAAACTACTGCTATACCAAGCCAAGTAAGTTTGGTGAAGCAGAACGTGTCTGTAAGAACACAATGAACATTAGCAATCTAATAATAGGACTTGCTAAAACTCATGCCTTGATATTCATGACTCTGCTATGATTTCACTTGGACTCTCAGTCTTTGAACTGCTACTGTGTTGAGTGGGTACATCTTTAGAAACTTGCTTTATGCATATTTTGAACTGAGTAAGGACTAAAAGGTTATTTCTGTTCACCTACTGCAAATAGTGAAGGGGGGGGGACCCTCACAACATGGATAAATAATTCCACATAAACAGGTTACCTTATTGTGCACTTTATATGTTCACTGATAAAAGTCAAGAAGCAGGCAGAAATTTAAAATGCCTTAAAGGAAAAATGTAAAATACAATAGCAAAACAGAAGTACAGAAGTAAATAAAAAGCTAGTAGAATAGTCTCTTGATTGTGGTAGGTAAAACCATAAATAAATGCAGAGAGGATCTCTGCTGCTGTTCACATAACATTGGGGAGATTATTCTTTGCACAAAAAGTGTATTATAATGTCCAACAGACATGATTGGGATTGGAAGCCATCATAGGAACCTTCTGACCACAAGCTACCTAGTAATGGATAGTATGAAAACTTGCATGTTTTGGTAGCCTTTGATTTGTCCATATAAATATAAATAATAGCAAATGATTTCATTCTTTGTATTTTCCTATAAATTAATGCAACAAAAATATAAAATACAATAGCAAAACAGAAGTACAGAAGTAAATAAGCTAGTAGAATAATCTCCTGATTGTGGCAGGTAAAACCATAAATAAATGTAATAGAGTATAATATGAGTATAATATAAAGCCTACTCAGTGCATCCAGTTAAAGATGAGTAACTGTTAGAAATAAAAAATGAACAGAACAAAGTACCATCTAGTCCATGCTGTTTGCTCCTAATCAGCCACATGCTTCCAGGGATGGTAACAATACTGCTGTCTTTCAGAACCAATATTCAGTGACACTCCATCTCTGAACACTGAGATTTCATGCAGTAGTCTACTGAATTCCCATCTGTCTAATCCCAACTTGGCTAGCCATCATCAGGCCATGTTGTGGTCAATTAACTGTGCATTGTGCATCTTGTCTTTTGGGAGGATAACCTGAATCCGCTATCTATTTTTTAAAATTCTAGAACTTCCTACTACAATCTTAGGGTACAACCTTTATCAACCAGTCATCCTTTAAGTATGCTACAATTGCAGCTTCCAGAATTCCCAGCAGCATAAAAGTAACATAGGTTAGAAATTAGGTAAGTTGGGAGACTTCTTGGGAAGAAATGGTGAACTGAAGACGACTTAGGTGGAATGAAGAGCTGGCAAGTAGACCTGCTCTTTGTAATTTCTCTCCAGACAAAGAGAGGACCTGAGATCACCCACAAGTGCTCCTTACAATTGTTCCTTGCAAGGAGACCGCAAAACAAGAGTCTCCAGCAGGTTTAGAGCTCTGGGAGACAAGGGAATCACTATCCCACAATTGGCACTTTTAAGGACACTGGGTTCGCATACTTCCTTTTCTAATCATTTTCAGAAATTGCTTATTAACTGCTTTTCAGCTATTAGGAAACTTTGGATCAACAGGTTTTACAGCACCAGGTGAGTTTCCTTCAATCCTTAGCTAAGAAGTTTTAAATACAATTTAAGGATTTGATTTTTTTTTTTTTCTGAAATAAGCAGCAAAAGGGTGATTAAAACTTTGATTTTAGAAAGTTACAAATGGACTAAGGGTCCAGATAAATTTGAAATAAGATTTTGGAATTAATTATAAAAATCTTTTTTGGGGGGAAATACTTTTGTTTTGAATTCTTTAAAAAAAAAATAGGATGGGATTTTGAAGGTTGGACACTAGAGGAAACTAGAAGGAACTAAAGATGTTTAACAATTAAAGGAGAAGAACATTTAAATTTGACTTACCAATACAGAATAGAGCAAAATATTTTAACATTTGACATATTGAAGGGTATTTTTGAACAATGGATCCAGAAGTTAATTTTAAGAGAGTCTACCTCTACAGATAGACTGTGTTTAAAAGATGTTATGGAAGAGGAACATGTTTTACCATACAAGACTGAGACTGATCTAAAAGTGGATTTAAAAATGACAAGCTACAAGAATGATATGGAAAAGGATGATACACTGGACATACAAAAGAAACTGGCTGATGTCTTAATAATTAAAAGGGATATACAAATAACAAACCAAGAGAGTGATCTGGATATTTCCTCTATTGGATGTACAAAAGAGGCTTGTTAAAGCTTTGAAGAATTTGTAAGAAGGGACAAAGAAAAAATGAAATCAAGTTTTAGGACGTTATTTGAAAGGACAAAGATCAAGATTGTTAAAAGTAAATGGAAGGAATATAAAGCTGGTTTATTTGATCAAGGTTAAAATAGATATGTTGTTATCTCTGGTAAGCTTTAATGGACTTTTGCTGACCAGGACTGAAATGATGAGGTTTTTAAGGATTTGTTTATAGATAAGAGATGGGATATGGGAAGAAGAGATCATTTGTTGTATTTTAAAGAGAAGGTGATAAATTACTAAAATTGTTTATACTTGTGATGAAAGGGAAAGTCGTTTCTTTATATATTTCCTTCTTTTTCTTTACTATATTCTTATTTTTCTTTTCTATTTTTTTCTATTCTTTTTCTTTTCTGCACCTTCTATTATTTTTATTTTTTTTTAGTTTGTATTAGCCTTTTATTATTGTAGTTGTAATTTTTAATAATACTGCTATTAAAAAAATTCTGTAAGTTGCAGTTCCAATGTGTCTGAAAAGCATTTGGTTAAGAAATACCCTAATTATGGGATCTGGATAACAAACATATTGTCTATGTACGTATTTTAGAAGTTCAGCGAACTAAATATGTTGAACTGTTAATAAGCTATTTTGTGCTTTTGCAGTGAAGCAGGTTAATTATAAAACTAATTAAATTTCATTCTCTCATTAAATGGGTAATTTAAATGATCCCAAACATGTTTGTGGCGTCTTTGAAAGCTAATCGATCTATTATGGCATCAGATGTATGGTACTACCCTAAATCAACAACAGATATTAAGGGACGAAAAGAAAATAAATCAGTGATGTTTGAGAAAACTCATCCATGACCTGTAGATCATTATGACATTTTGAAAAGTCTTAGCTAAAAGGTGTAAGTGACAAATATTATGGGGTGTTTTTTTAGATTTTTATCCCTCCTTTGTTTTCCCCATATATGACTTAAGGTGGCAGACTTACCAATACTCCTTCCTCTTCCTATTTTCCTCACAAGAACAACAACTCTCCTGTACTAGATTATCAGTTCTGGACATCTTAATTTGCCATTTCTCTTCCGCATGGGAGGGAGAATTGGATCTAGTTCATGAATTGGATCTGGTCCTTCCATCTACCCAGGTGGATCCCATGATATCAAGGTCAGCCTTAAGTGATCAAAGCAGCAGCATCCTTTAATTCTGCAGAAGAACCAGAATAAGCACTCCTTGCTCTGAACTGAGTGGTCCCTGTTTCACACTTTCCTACTACAGGAAACAATGGGACATTTTGCTTTACGTTATTCCAGATGTTTTACTATCCTGTGATTGTCATTTTTTTTTTAAAGTACACCTCCAGTTATGCTCTCCTTGATGTCACTATCCTGCTCAACATAGCTATAGGCTACCCCATTTAATTTTTAAAAATGTGATCCTTGACTGCTCAAAGCTTACCTGCCTCTACAGCTATGTGAATGTGTGTGTATTTACCAACTTAGGATAACTTCATAGATCTTTGAAGTGACCTGTAATTTACGAAACCTTATGCCCTCTGAATCTTTAACACACTGCAAGAATTTTTTTTTTCTTGGAATTGAGTAACATATCACTATTACCCTTCTGGAAATAATTAAGTTATAAGTGTGATATTGCCTGCGTTTCTCTGTCCAACTACATAAACATATTTTAGAAGTTAAGATTTTAATCTGCTTATCTATTACATGCTGGAAAAACCGCAGGCGTGGGCTGGACGATCATAGATCCCAACCCTCTCAAGGCCATAAACAAGGAAATAAGCAAATGTGAGGCTACAAAAGATTTTCTGGAACATTTTTCAATCACAAAGAGCAACCAGATTAATCTTCATCAGAATCAGGAAAATCAAGTAAGGAACAGGCTGGATCCTTGAGCCAATAGAGTTACCATCACTATAGCTTCGGCTTGTCTGAAAGGTAGCAATCTTAAAATATCTAAAAGGATATCATATAGAAAAAGTTAGAGACATGGAACACTCTGTGCCAGACATGGAATAATGGATTTGAGTTTCAAGAATGCAGAGTCTGATTAAATGTTATTCAAACAAACAAACCCTAACAGTAAAGCTGTTTGGTGATGACTCAGAGTGGAGTTAGGCTCGCCCACACAGTGTATTTTCAGGCAAAGGCCAGGCAGTCATCTCTCTGGGAATCCTTAACTGAATGCTTAGGGCTGGACCAGTGGTCTAAATGGCATCTTCCAACTCCATAATTCTGTGGATTAGAGGTGTACTAAAAGAAGAGAGTTTGTAGGGCAGATGAATGCATTAGGTGGGTCTGCTTTTGCCATAGAAGGTATAGGCAGATTCCCTTCCTGACAATATCTTTTCAGACACCAATATCTGAGAAACTCTAGCAAACATGAAGTAGAAGAAGGAAGTACACTTTTCCAGTTGTTGATAAAACTGGCTGCATTTTAACCCTTGGCCATGTTAGATGGCACTGCTGGGAGTTGTAGTTTAGTAACATTTAAAGGGCTACATTTTCTGTTCTGTACATTACTAACTGAAAACAGACATATCACTAGGTCCAGATGGGAACTATCCAAGAATTTATAAATATAAAATCGCAGATCTTCTGGCAAAAATATGTAACATGCCTCTAGGGATGAACTTCATGCTAGAAGAAAATAGCCAATGAAATATTATTCTCTCAAAACAGGAATTCAGGAAGTTACAGATTCAGCTAGTTTAATTTATATATTATAATTTGGTGGAATGTAATGTTAGAGGTAATTTTACCAAGCATATGTTAAGACTCAAGATGGCTTCTGCAAAGTTAAATTCTGCTTCACTTATCCACTTGCAAGTTATTTAAGGTTGTATTTTCAAAACATGCTAAATCAAACCATGGTTTACAAATCCCAATGGCTGTGTTCATGTCCTGTGCTCAAACTATATTATAGCTTAAGGTGACATACAATATATTGAGACATTGTTTGGTTTTTACTTAGCTGTCCTGATTTGTAGAGCATGGGTAATGGTTTAGAAAGCTATGTGAACCCAGTCTAAGATGTCAATGAACATGTGGAAAAGAGATCCTAAAATCACTGTTTAGTTGAAAATCAAGTTATTCACTGAAGGTTCTTAAAATTTAGCAATTGTGGGATAAGGAAAGTTAATTAATGGATTGTTAATTAGTTACAGAATAAACACAGTAGGAACAAATACAATTCTTGTAATGGAAGGATGTAAACAATGGGTTCATCAAAAATCTGAGATGGGTGTTAGTGTCAGCCCTCCCAGGTAAACCAGACAGGAAACAGGACCAGATTAGCTAATTGTACTTTATTGTAAGGCTACATTAACAGAATCTTGCAAGTCTGGAAACACAAATCTCCCACTGTCATTTTTAGCAGCCTGATACGTTAGGGTGGGTCCTTTTTAAGTTTCTTTCTTTGCCCTTTATTCAGCTGCGGGCTCCTCCCCCTTTTATCTGATCATTCCCTAGGGGGCATCTTTTCCTCTCATCCCTCAAGGTCATTCCCACATACCATTACAGTTGGCTTATCCACCAATTGATTGGCTCTCATTTAATTCAGTACTGAAGGCAGGCATGCATTCAGAATTGCAACTCCCTCATCTGAAAATAAAAGAAATAGAGTTGGGTGTAATTACTGCATCACTGGCAACACCTCACTTTAAATGAGCTCATACTCAGGTTTATCAGATACCAAGAAGCACAGGGGAGCAAGATGGAAACCTGAAGTATTTCAGAGCATAAATTCTAGGAAACAGTCTTCTCTGAATTGGATATCCAATTGTAATGGTTCCGTAACCTACAATAGCAAACTGTCAAGACCAGGTGGATGAGCAAGGCTGTGCTTTCTATGTCTTCCTTCAGGCACAGGTCATCTGCAGGTCAACAAGGTATTTACATTGCCAACATGGGTGTAAGATCCACCTAAACTGGCTCCTGAAAAATCAGCTGTGAGTTATATGGTTGAATAACCATCTCCTTGCTTAACCATGATGCCTGGGGATTGAATTTTAAGTCAACTGAAAATATTTCGTCAACATTATGGGAATTCCTACTGTACTCAGCACTTTGTATATGTACACTTCTTTTGCTTCAGAAGGAAATGCAAGAAATCATGCAAAAAATATAAGTGTTCTATCTCAGGCATGTGTCCATAAGAGCTAGACATGTTAGGGGGAAGCCAGAGCTTACCAGCACAGAGCAGTGGGCTTCTCTGGAAGTGGCCACATTTAAGTTAAGCCACAGGTTCCTCTCAAATCAAGCTGTACAAGATCCAGGAAAAAAAATCTGGCTATTCACTGCCTAGATTACCTCTCCGGTATCTAGAACATTATGAAGTTATGCTTCCTTTTGGAGGGTGGGAAAGGGACAAAAACTTATACAGACATGCACACAGTTACTCCTACCAACTAAAGTGTTGTTGATTGTTACAGGGCTTTCCAAATACATAGTTTATGCTTATTCCTACTATACTATGGCCTTAGCACAATAGACTTCTAGATATCTATATACATACTATATTTATAGGATTTTTACAGTTCTTTAACTGTTTCACTTGCTCCCTTCCTTATTCACACAAGTGTTACTTATCACTGCTTTGCTATGTTAGCACATTGATGGTAGCTTAAAAGTGCTTTCATTTTTAGACTTCTTTTCACTTACAGACAAGAAGAGGGAAAGAGGGGAAATAACTCTTTCCTGAGCTTCTTGGAAATCCAGCTTGGTTTTTCTTCCCTGACTTCTGCCAAACACAGTTTCAGTTCTTTCCCACTAGACAGATCTTTTCTGAATCCTCAGTAGCACATTCCTTCTTACAGGGTTCATTCTTCCAACCCTGCTTCTTCCAACAGATTCAGCCCTTGCTGCTTGATTCACAAAGTACAAGCGTAACACTTCCATTGCCTAGAACCTCTGTCCCTTATATTTTTTTCACCCAAAAGATGTACCTGCTCCCAGGTGTTAATAACTCTGAGAAGCTTTGAGGTGTCGGGACTTCCAGTGAAGCAATGGCAGAATGAAGACGGCTTTACTTTTTGCGGATCTGAGCACCACTGCAGAACGAGAAGCCAATGAACAGATTGGCACCTCGAAATTCCTCTCTGGATAAAGGGGAGGACTTGGGATTGCCCATAGTGCTCCATACAGATGCTCCCTGCGACAAGACCATAAAACAGCGGTCTCTGGTGGGTTTTAGAGCTCTGGGAGCCAGCAGAGTGAGTTTTGCCCAAGCCATGGTTCAGAGCTTTCAAAGGGACACTGGGTTCACCCAGTTCCTCTCTTAATCCCTTCTGGGTGGCTTGTAAATTGCCTTTTGAATATTATGAACCTTCAGAAGGACATGTTTCATCACACTCGGTGATTCTCCATCAATCCTCAACCAAAGAGGTTTCATGTAAATTTAAGAACTTAAAGTTTTGTTTTGTTTTTAATTTGGAAATAAGCAGCAAAAGGGAGATTAGAATGTTGATTTTGGAAAATTAGTCAATGGACTAAGGGGCCAGATTTACAGCAAATAAGATTTTGAAACTGATTATACAAATCCTTCCTATGGTTTGTTTAAAATCCTATTAAAAATATATGAAGATTTTGAATCCAAGCATAAGAAATCTTTCCATGGGAAATGTTATGGATTAGAGAAAAACATGATAAGAGGAGACCTTGAAAGCTGGTTACTAGAGACAACTAGAAAGAACTAAAGATTATATTTAAAGGAGAAGACTCTCTAAGACAGAACAGAGAAAAGTGTTTTAACTCTAGAAGAATTCAAGGATATTTGGCAATAATGTACTCATAACTTTCTTTTTAAGATTGTCTGCTACTATAAAAATGGGTTTAAAAGAGGAGATAGAAGAGGATACAACTGAGAATTACACTGTTTTGGATATGGATTTAAAAACAACAGGCTACAAGAATGATATTGACAAATATGTTAAACAGGACTTACAAATGAAACTGGCTGGTGTTTTAATAGCTAAAAGGGACACACAAATAATAAATCAGAAGAGTGACTTTGATGTCTGGATTTCAACTCAGAAGAGTGACTTGGACAACTTTCTTATTTTGGATTTACAAAAGAGTGGTGTTATACTTATGAAGGAGTTTCTAAGAAGCAATGAAGAGAGAATGAAAAGAAATCAGCTTTTGGGACACTACTTAAAAGGAATAAACATTAAGACTTTTAAAAGCAAAAAGGAGGATTATAAAGTTGGCTTATTTGATCAAGGTTAAAATATATATGATGCTTTTTTCTAGTAGCTTTTAATGGGTTTTTCTTGACCAGGACTGAATGATGAGGCTCTCAAGATTTGTTTATAGATAAGATATGGGAAGAAGAGGGGTTTTTTGTTGTATTTTTAGAGAAAGTGATAAGCTATGGTGTTAAAATTGAAGGAAAGTGTTAAACTTGCAAAGGAGTTTCTGAAAGGAGACAAAGAGAAAATGATAAGAAATTAATTTGTGGGACATTATTTGAAGGGATTAAAGATCAAGATTTTCAATATGTTGTTGTCTCTGGTAGCTCTTAATGGAATTTTTCTTGACTAAGTTTGAATGATGAGACTTAATTTTTTTTTTTATAGATATAAGATATGGGAAGATTTGTTTATATTTTTAGAGAAAATGATAAGTCACTGTGTAAAGGAAAGGAAAGGAATATGAAATTGATTTACTTGTTTAAGGTTAAAATACACATGTTAATTTTGGTAACAATAGACTTTTGCTGATTAAGATTGAATGATGAGGCTTTATTATTTGCTAATAGATAAAAGATAAGATATGGGATGAGAGATTTTTGGTTGAAATGTTAGAGAAGATGATAAGTTACTGACATTGTTTGTACTTGTCTTGATAAAGGGGGAAGTCATTTCTTTATATATCTTTTTTCTTTATATTTTTTTCCTTTCTCCCTTCCTTTTTTCTCTCTGCACTTTTTATTTTTTATTTTTTTCTTAGTTTGTATTACTTTTTTTATTTTTGTATTTTTAAACTTCGATAAAAATTATTATTAAAAAAAAAAGAGAAGTTTTGAGGTATCTACATGATTCTTTGCATGGAGCTGGCAAACAAACAAAAATCCTAACAATTGCAATGCTCTTTGTTGATCAGTGCATTCACCCTCTAATATCACTTTAATCCTTTAAATGTTCAGAATAAAATGAGGATTGCATGAGTGTATGCTACTGTTGGAAAGACAGTATTTTCCTAAACAGCCCTGAAGAGTGGGGGCAAAAGTGAGCCAATGTGTGATTCACTAATGTATATTAAAACTCGGAAGAAATCTGGCTACAATTTCCTACTATTTTCTTCCCTTGTGGAAGAGACTTCTGTTTTCTACTTCACTCTCAGGGTGCTTTGATTCTTTTTAGGTTTTTTTTTTCCAGTTGCCAGACTTGTGGCCTGTCCCAGTTCTTTCTCATCTTATTTTTATTAGAATTTTTCAGTACAGTACAGTAAAAGTATACAAAATTAAAAGAAGATTAAGGGGAAAAAAAGTGTATAGAAAATAAGAAAAAAAAATGAAAAAAGAAAGAAAACATAGACTTATGACTTCCACCCTTCTTTCTATCGAGTAATTGCCATCTTATTCTTTCCCTTCCCTCCTTAACCCTTTCTAATCCCTAAATCCCTAAATCATCAGTTCAGTCTTTTCTTCAGCAAAAAGTCCATATAAGGCATCCAGTCTTTTTAAAATGTGTTTATTTTTTCCCTGACCAAATTGGTCTGCTTTATCATTTCTGTGAGCTCCATCAATTTTATAATCCAATCTTCTACTGTGGGTATTTCATTATTCTTCCATCTTTGTGCATATAATAATCTTGCCATAGTTACCATATACAATATTAATTTATCATATTTCTTTTCTAGTTCATCATCCATAAAACCCAATAAAAATAATTATGGTTTTATTGTAATATTAATCCACAGTATCATTTGCCTCTTTGTATGAACATGCACCCAAAATGTCTTTGCTTTTTCACAGGTCCACCATGCATGATAAAAAGTTCCCTCTTCCTTTTCACACTTCTAACACTGGTTTGATATTCCTTTATACATTTTTGACAGTTTAATCGGTGTCATATACCAACAATATATCATTTTATAAAAATTATCTCTTAAATTATGATACAATGTAAATTTAAAACTAGTTTCCCACATTTTCTCCCATATATCCATATTTATACTATAACCAAAGTTTCTGGCCAATTCATCATATAATCTTTAACCTGTTCATCCTCTGTTTCAAACCTTAGTAACAATTTATATATTTTAGCTATGATATGATCATAATTTGTACATAACTATCATATTCAGTCTTCTCAGCTCCAATTGTCCTTTTGTCCATATTAAATCTCTCTTTCATCTAATTATAAGAAAACCATTGAATAGAATGTTGCTAATGGTTCTCTTGTCTTCATCTTAATTTCTTCCTTATCTTGCATTAATAAATCTTTATATGTTAACCATCATTCTTTATTTGCTGTTTCTCTTTTATAAAAAGCTTTGGACACAGTCTGGGTTTATATTTATTCCATATTCTTAATAACATGTTTCTCAAGTAATGATTCTTATAATCTACATTTACTTTCACTTTGTTATACCATAAGAAACCATGCCACCTAAACCTCAAATTGTGATCTTCCATCTCCAGTCTTCTCTTACAGGTGAAATTCGAAAAATTAGAATATCGTGCAAATGTTCATTTATGCCAGTACGGCAACTCAAAAGGTGAAACCAATATATGAGATAGATGCATTACATGCAAAGCGAGATATGTTAAGCCTTACTTTGGTATAATCGTGATGATTATGGCATACAGCTTATGAAAACCCCAAATTCACAATCTCAGAAAATTAGAATATTGTGAAAAGGTTCAATATTCTAGGCTCAAAGTGTCCCACTCTAATCAGCTAATGAATCCATAACACTTGCAAAGGGTTCCTGAGCCTTTAAATGGTCTCTCAGGCTGGTTCAGTAGGAATCACAAGCATGGGAAAGACTGCTGACCTGACAGTTGTGCAGAAAACCATCATTGACACCCTCCATAAGGAGGGAAAGCCCCAAAAGGTAATTGCAAAAGAAGTTGGATGTTCCCAAAGTGCTGTATCGAAGCACATCAATAGAAGGTTATGTGGAAGGGAAAAGTGTGGTAGAAAAAGGTGCACAAGCAGCAGGGATGACCGCAGCCTGGAGAGGATTGTCAGGAAAAGGCCATTCAAAAGTGTTGGGGACTTTCACAAGGAGTGGACTGAGGCTGGAGTTAGTGCATCAAGAGCCACCACACACAGACGGATCCTGGACATGGGCTCCAAATGTCGTATTCCTCTTGTCAAGCCGCTCCTGAACAACAAACAACGTCAGAAGCATCTTACCTGGGCTACAGAAAAAAAGAACTGGCCTGTTGCCCAGTGGTCCAAAGTCCTCTTTTCTGATGAGAGCAACTTTTGCATCTCATTTGGGAACCAAGAACCCAGAGTCTGGAGGAAGAATGGAGAGGCACACAATGCACGATGCTTGAAGTCCAGTGTGAAGTTTCCACAGTCTGTGTTGATTTGGGGAGCCATGTCATCTGCCGGTGTTGGTCCACTGTGCTTCATTAAGTCCAGGGTCAACGCAGCCATCTACCAGGAGATTTTGGAGCACTTCATGCTTCCTTCCGCAGACGAGCTTTATGGGGATGCTGACTTCATTTTCCAGCAGGACCTGGCACCTGCCCACACTGCCAAAAGTACCAAAACCTGGTTCAGTGACCATGGGATTACTGTGCTTGATTGGCCAGCAAACTCGCCTGACCTGAACCCCATAGAGAATCTATGGGGCATTGCCAAGAGAAAGATGAGGGACATGAGACCGAACAATGCAGCGGAGCTGAAGGCCACTATTGAAGCATCCTGGTCTTCTATAACACCTCAGCAGTGCCTCAGGCTGATAGCATCCATGCCACGCCGCATTGCGGCAGTCATTGCTGCAAAAGGGGCCCAAACCAAGTACTGAGTACATATGCATGCTTATACTTTGCAGAGGTCCGATATTGTTCTATTTCCAATCTTTGTGTTATTGATGTCATGTAATATTCTAATTTTCTGAGATTGTGAATTTGGGGTTTTCATAAGCTGTACGCCATAATCATCACAATTATACCAAAGTAAGGCTTGACATATCTCGCTTTGCATGTAATGCGTCTATATCATATATTGGTTTCAACTTTTGAGTTGCCATACTGACATAAATGAACATTTGCATGATATTCTAATTTTTTGAGTTTCACCTGTATTTCTTAACTATATCCATTCTTTCATCCATACTAAACAACATGCAGCAAAGTATAATTTAAGTTTAGGTACCCCTAATCCTCCTCTTCCTTTTCCATCCTGTAAAATGTTACATTTTACTCTCGGTTTTCTAGTTCTTCTGATGGCATGCTTGAGCATCAGTGTTTTAAACTTCCAGAGGGTCCTTTTTCTTTTTCTATGATTCATCTTTCGACCCTTCTACAGCTTCCTTAACCATCCATGCTTCCTAAGCAGAGAAAGCCTTGATGGAGCAGTTCTGTCATGATACAACCCATCTATGAAACCTCCTTGGGATGGGGAAAAATAACTTTTCCCCTTCAGACTGAGTGGGAATAATTCAGGAAACATTTTTGGCACAGCACTAAAATTGATGTCCTTAATTTTTGTTGCAAAGCTAAGCATGCTATGTGGCTATGGGCCATGCTACCAGTTAGGTGGCAACACTGACCTTGGCTGATCTTGAAAAAGTATATTGAATGAGCTTTCTTTCAATTGGAAAAAGAATTTGTAAGCAATGGAAAAGAGATTATATGCAACAGATATGACCTGCATACACTAAACGGAAATGTATATGAGATAATTACATTCCTATTCTGTCACAACAGAACTGAAAATTTGGTGCTTCTTATATATTCTTGCCTATATTGGAAAAGAAAATCCAAGGCTAGCTTGAGCCATGAATGAACATAAATTGATTCAGGACCAAGTTCAATTTCCACTTTAAAAATTAATTCAAATCAGTTTATTGGCAGGCAAGTGAACAGTAAAGGCTCTTCAGATTGTTAACAAAGGCAATTTGAGAGATTTCTTTTTCAACAGCAGTAAAATTGTAAATCAGAATACCTGATAGAAAATTAATGACTGCCTTTCTTCTCTGTGATGGTATGTAGGGATTTTTTAATACATAAAAAAGCTCATTTTCAGATACGTTGTTCACCTTCTACACAGACAGTGGAAACACTCTTCTGCTCTGAAAGTGAAAGTCGCAAAACTAATTTCAAAAGAGTATTTTGACATTCCAGAATTTTGTCATGGCACATGCCATGACAGAGGAGGAATGCTTCCTCCATCCCACAAGATAATATTTAACTGAAAGGACTTGGAGTGTTCCCACTCTGTTCAATCATACCTGACAGGCAGAAACAGTTGGAGACAGGTGCTCCTGTGCTATGAAGGGCTTTATAGGGGATGACCTAAATTGCACCTGGAAGCTGACTAGACATATGGGCGTAGCAAGAAGCACCCATTGGTGCCCATACTGTTGTATTTTGAACCAGCTTTAGCTTCCATATCTCTTCAAGGGTAGCCCCATGCAGAGTGCATTGCAATAGTCCAATCATGAGGTCAACAGGGTGTGAGTAACCATCTGAAGACCCTCCCAGTTGAAGGAAGGCTGCAACTGTTATACAACATGGACTTGGGCAAAGGCCCTCCTAGCCACAGCTGCTACCTGTTCTTCAAGCAGTAGTTGCAAGTCCAGGAGGGCCCACAAATGGGGAAGTACAACTTCATCCTAGTCTAAAGGTGAAAATGATTCAGACTTAGGGGGCACAAATAGCTTCAGTCTTGTCAGGATTGAGCCTGAGCCTGTTCCTTCCCATCCAGACTTGAACAGCCTCCAGACTGCGGATACGTATGTCGACAGCTTCACCTAGGCAGTCCAGGGTTGAGGTGTACAATTCAGTATTATCACCATACTGATATTGGACCCCAAACTGACAAATGACCTCACCCAGCAGTTTAATATAGAAGTTAAACAGGAGGGGTGAGAGTGTCGAACCCTGAGGCATGCAAGAGAGAGGTGAGACCCTCTCCCTCCCCGTCAACATTAGAACTAACCACTGATGAAGGAGGGGAACCACTGCAGCACAATGTTCACCCCTCCTGACCCCCTCAGGCAGTCAAGAAAGATACCATGGTTGATAATATCAAAGGTCAGTGAGAGATCAAGGAACATGAGGAAGGGCTTGCCATCCCCATCCCAAATCCACCAAAGACCACTGATGAGCACAATCAGTGCTGTCTTAGTACTGTACCCTAGCCTGGAACTCAACTGGAATGGGTCCAGGTAATCTGCTTCCTCCAAGATCCAGTGTAACCGTTGTCTGACCACCTTTTCAACAACCTTCCCTACAAAGGGAAAGTTGGAGACCTGACAGTAACCGTCCAAGATGGAAGGATCCAGCAATGGCCTCTTGAGAAGGGGAAGCACCACTACCTCCTTCAATGCTGGGGGGACTATCCCTCCTTCAAAGAGGCTGACACCATTGCACGGACTCAACCACAGGTCATCTCTCAGCCCACCTTGATGACCCAAGAGAAGCCTGGATCTAACAGGTGGCTGCAGTCAGTTTGGAGGACCTTCTCCACTTCATTGGGACTCACAGATCAAATTCGTAATTAAAAGGTGATAATGTAGTCCAGATGCTGTGAAACTCCAATCATGAGCTACACAATAAGATTGTCTGGAAACAGAGAACGATGATAACAATTCCCTTTGCTCAGTAAAACTACCAGCAATATATTGGGAGGATTGCAAACAGGATGGGAAAGAGTTCTGAGAAAAATGTCTTGAATAAAAATCCGTGAATGGGCTACCGGGTCACCAAGCACCACTCTATCGCTCCCATCAATGAAGGAAGAAATGGAGAGGGTAAGGTTTTTCGCACGAGAGCAGTAGCTTACACTTAGAGGGTGTTCAGAAAAGAAATTACAGCGGACAGAAGAGGAGGCTGAAATCCAAAAACTTTGTTCCTCCTCTCCTTCCCCCTGTCCCCCCAAATACAGCGCCCTGCTTCAACACTTTCGCAACCCCTCTGAACCAGAAACGCCTCGATCCGGCTCCTCTGGAGAGTCTGTAAGGCAGTATCCAGGGTAACACAGACCGTGGTTCTGCTACCCAAGGCTAAATGACGTGAGAACGTAGCCTGGAGGAGATTTCTCGACCCGACCAATGAAAACTTGACGCGGAGGGGCGGAGAAGGTGATTTTAAAAAACGAGTCCCTTTGCCGAACCGCAAGAGGAAATCTGTAAGGGGCGTACCCGGAAAAGAAGTTTCCGAGCGGCGAGGCCGCGGGAACCGCTCAGGGCCGAAGGAAACGGCACCGCCGCCGCCTTGTGCTATTCGAGAGAGGCGGCGCCACGGCAGGCGAGCCGCCCCCCAGAAGGAGAGGCGACCGCGTAGCTCCCCTCCCCGGCTAGCGGCAGCCACCGCGGCCGCTGCTCTCTTCGGCTTCGCTCCCCCACTTCCGACGGCGTTCTGCGGACGCGCGAAGCGAACGCTCCCTTCCTTCGCTTGCAGCGCCCGAGGCGAGGAAGATGAGAGCAGGCGTATTTCTTCCCCTGCGCGGAGGCCAAAGGCGCACGAGAGTTTTAACTTTTCCGGGGAAGCTCACCTGACGCGGCTCCCACGACTCGGAGTTTCTCCGTCCCGCTGCGCCGCCCCCAGCACCCCCTGCCTGCCTCTCCTGCCGGCAGCTTCTGCCTGTCTTTTACTCCTGTTGGCAAAGCCGAGATGCCAAGCAGGGGTCGCGTGCTTGTGCTGGCGGTTCTGCTCGCCGCGTGCAGGGGCGGCTTCCCACTCGGCTCCGGCTTCCCGAGCCCCGCCGGGGCAGCGGTGCACACCCTGCGGGGCAGCTGGCGGGTGAACAACGCGAACGGCTCGCTGGCTCTGAAAGCCGAGGTCCCGGGCTGCGTGCACACCGCCTTGCTCCGAGAGGGTCTCATCCAGGTAGGCGATTATGACGGCGGCGCAGGGATTCCAGAGCGGGGGTTAGCGGGACGGGCCCCGCGAGCCCAGGACAGGATCGGTTGTGGTTCACCGTGTCCTGTGACAACGGAGCCAATTACAGTAGTAAATTCGGGCTGAGTTGTCCGCGGGAAATGCTCTTGGTTTGGTATCTTCCAGCAGTTGCCAAAAGAAAGCTGTTCAAACAAGGGTTGAAGTCTGTCTTTCTCAGATGTTCTGGCGGTAAGACTGATACAGCACCCGTGCTGAAGTGTTCTGGACGTTTGTGTTTGTTCCTTTGGTTGGTGACTAAGTTGCTCCACTGATGTGCTCATCTATACAGGAATTGTGGGTTTTCGGATTTGATGGGATTTGCAGGTTGCTATGGTATGGCCTTCCACCACCACCACTACATCCATCTCTTCCCATATATTATTAATTAGTTTTTGTGGGTAGGTGTTTTACCTGTGGCTGTCATTGGTATCTATTTTAGGCTTGAATGGGCTGGGTCTTTCCACCAGTGAATATTGGGTTGTTCAGCCGCTTTGCGGAAAAGGACACATTCATACATAATACTAAGTCATCTGTAATTAATCTTTTCCTTTGTGCATAATGTTGTGTCGTCATGGAAAGCTTTTGAGGACCACCATGCATAAGCCAATGGGTGGTAATGACACCATGACATGCATAGTCTCCACTGGGGTCTCAAGATAGAATAACAGTTAATTTTAAAAATAGCCAAAATCTCAAAAGATGTCAAACCAGAACTCAAAAATCTTGTAAGGTTTGGCAGTCTCCTGATAGGCTAACCATTTAAAAACAATATCTGTGTTTTTATTTTGATACCCTGAACGGAAAGTACTTGCAGTACATACACAGATCACTAGTGGTCCTGGGATTAGAGATAAGATCCATTCCATGAAAGAAACTAGTCTAGTTTAACTTTAGCTACAACTGAATATTATCTGCAAATCAAGCCATGGTGGCTTGTTCAACAAATTCCCTTAAAACAGAATCTGGCATTTATTCTTAACTTGTTTTTTCATTCCCTTCATTTCTGATGTTCAGTGGTTTTAGTAGCCAAGATGACACCCTCCAAATAAGAATCAGTTATTTGACAGACTTGGAGACGTGACATGGTTTATAGAAAGAAAATTTAATCAAATCACCCTGGGGGACAGGAGGAACCCCAAAATCCCAGTGAGGACTGAGCATACTCATTGGCTAGAAACTGAAAAAGTTGAAACCCATGTACATGGAAAATGCTGATACTGTATTGGAGAAGGATTGTGGAGAAAGACATGGATCTGAATGGGAGCATGCTACGTGGCAACACAGATTCCATTTCAGTGCTAGAAGGGAGTGGGGTCTTCTTTCTGTTTATATACAGTAGCTTGCCCTGTCGGTGTTGGGGGGTGTTGTTTTCTCCTTAGCAGTTCCTTGATTAGGCTGTTGTATACTGCTAATACCCAAGATCAAAATACTGAAAATCATGGACTTCATCAACCTCTGCCTTACTATTTATGTTCAGTTTGATGGACAAATATACCAACAAATCAGAGGAACATCCATGGGATTACCACTCTCATAGTAGAGATTGTAATGAAGTGTCTAGAAACTATAGCACTCCCACGCATACAACCAAAAGTATGGATCCAGTATGTAGACAACACCCTTGTCATAATAAAAAAGGAACAACTAGAGAAGACACATGAAACAATCAGCATCTTCAAAGGAATAAAATTCACAAGGGAAGAAGGAAACAACAACACCTTTCATGGATATCCACATCAGCAGAGGAAAAGACAGCAAATTAGAAACACAAGTCTATCGAAAAACCCATGCTAACCAAGTGCTCCATTACCAAAGTAACAACCCAATCGCCTACAAGAGCGGCTGTGTAATAACATTATTCAGACAGGCACAAACGCACTGCAGCAACCCAGAACAGCAGAAAAAGGAAACAGACTGCCTATACAACATCTTCCAACAAAATGGAACTCACACAACTTTATCAAAAAGTGCCTGACTACTCAACCTACTACAATACAACCAACACAAACTATGAAAAGGATAACACTGCCACACATCAGAAAGATGTGGTGGTTCTCAGAAACAGCCAACAGACTATTACAACCACATGGCATCATTGTAGCACACCAATCAACTAAAGCCCTCCAAAGACCCAGTAGTCCAAGAAGAAAAAACGGGAGCCAGCTACAATGTAACAGTGTAAGGACTGTAACAGCCACTATGTAGGACAGACAGGCAGAAGGCTAGCAGAGCGCATCCATGAACACCAACTAGCAGTCAGAAGACACGATGAAAACTCCTTATTCTCATAACACATGGACAGATTCAACCATAGTTTCAACTGGGAAACTGTCAGCATCTTAGACCAAGCTAAATACAGAAACGTAAGGGAATTCCTGGAAGCTTGGTATTCAGACAACTCGGCCATCAACAGGCACATAGAGATAAACAACATTTACACACCATTCAAAAGAGACAATAAAAAGGAAACAAAAAAACTCCCAAACACCTCTTGCCAGCAATCAGCACCCAGATAAGCAGGGATTAACACCAGGATTAACACCAAACAAACAAGCAGTAAACAATACCCAATTCAAGGAACTGCCAACTCAGATAAACAATCAGCAGTAAACAACAGCCTAATCAAGGAACTACCAAGGATGAAGCAACACCCCCACCAACACTGACAGGGCAAGCTACTGTATATAAACAGAGAACAAACCCCACTCCCTTCTAGCACTGAAGAAGTTACCTAGTTAGATAATGAAACCAAGCTCAGAGAACACCAAGGACTCCACAGTATCAGTTAACCAGCACTGGGCAGTAGTTGCACATGATTTGTGAATGTGAAGATCACTTGGCCTCAAATGTAATTAAGTGGAATCTTCTGTAAATGTTGATGCTTTGAAAGAATGAAAAATGGGTTTAAAGTTCCTGTACTCTGGCCATTTTCTCTGAAATTGTTCCTTACAGGTGACACATTCAAGTTAAGTTTGAGATGGGTGGCTGTATAAATAAATACGTGTGGAATTAGTCAAATAAGAAAATGAAGTGTGTGCCTATTTCAGTCCTGGTGAGAACTACACAGTAAAGGGAGTCACTGAGCAGACGAGCAGCCATATAATAACTGAATTAATACATTCAATAGTTTCATGCAGCCTCATTTGTTTCAATGAACTTGTGTGGGGAAGGAAGTGTTGTAATCAGAAGGCAGCAGGAAGCAAGGGCAAAGACAAAGAATTCATGTTCGTTTAAGCTCATCGAGTAAATTGTAAGAAAGGAAAGCCCATGCAGAAGAATAGTGGCCAACCAATTGGACTTGTAAGGAAATAACCTGTTCTATAACATGGAGACCTTATAAATGTGTACATGAAACAACATTGGTTTATTGAGTCATCTGCTTTCTTCTCCCCTTTTCGGCCAAGACATTTTCTTAATACTTTAACATTCACCCTTTTTAACATGTGGGAATCCTGATTGGGAATGATGGGACTTGTAGCCAGACACATCTGGAATATGCAAGTATAGAGAAGCCTGCCTCTATGGTTGCTTTTAATTCTTAACCATTCAGACAGTCTTGCATCTTTGGTTCCGTAGTACTATGTGACAGTATTGTATCTTTTATCTGATCATTTTTAAAACAATGAAATAAATACTATCTTTACTTGCACGGCATGCATATTGAAATAAAAGGGAAAAACAGCTGTATTTTAGTAGAACTATATGCATTACAGGCCTGTTTCTTATTGGATTATCTGTGTTTGAGCTTCTTTAAAATGGCAGAATTAAAAAAAGGCGAATTCTATATTTGTCTAGAAAAATCTTGCTGCTAGTCTTGTTTCCAAGGGCAGGTTTTTTTATTTGGTTTCATCACCACAGAATGACCAAATACCTGCAATATGTTCGCTCACACCAGAAATCTAAAAGGCTTCTATTCAAGCCCAGGTTTATTGTCTACTTTTGTTGTGAAGCCTGCAGTGCTGATCTGGAACTTGCTTCACAGAAGACAGGTATAGAATTGCACTCTAAGTATTGCTGCATTTAGCATAATGGTAGGGATTTGGATCCAAACAAGCCCAGGATTATGATAGGATGTAAACAGAGGGATCTTTTAAAAATTATGATTTTCCACAAATTCATCTGATGATTTCTGCTTGACGCATTGTGGCAATTGGTATGCTGTTGTACAAATTATGAAAAGTGGGCTAGGGTGCTTTATTAGGTGCTGCTAAGTATTGCATTAAGGTTATTAAGCTGTTCAAGGATAGTGGAATGCATGACTCACATTTGCAGGCTTACCTTGTAACCGAAGAGTTCAGGATTTGAAGCCTATTTCTGAGAAAGTGTCAGGCAGCAATTTCATTGAGAGCTGGACACTTCTATTAAGTGCCTGCAGCAGGCTGTGTGGGAAAACTGCAGTGAGCATTTCTGCATTTTCTTTTGGTCCCCGAGACCAAGCTGTGAGGGAGTGCTGAATTTTCTTTATTTGCAGATCACTGAAACTGTGCTCTAAACATACCAACTTTCTTTGCCAAGAAAAGCCTCATGGTGACTCTCTAAATTTGTTAAATTAAGTATGTATGAGTGTGTGTATAAATGTGTGTGTGTGTGTGTGCTGATCTATCAGTCAGAGTTAATTCTACCACTGTCTGCAGGTGACTGAATTATGCAGGTGATAGAAGCTGTTTTACCACTCAAATTTCATTTTGTCTCTAAGAGCTGTACAGTAGTTGGGCTCTGAGTGAACTCATCCTGACAATTGAAGTCTGATTTTATTGTGGAACTAGAACTGGAACTTTGAGGATAATCGTTCACGAAGGTATTTGCACATACATACAATGTCTAACCCACATGTTTATTGTTAAAATAATCCAGGAGTTGCCTGAATATTTAGGATAACAGTACTGTGTTCTGAAGAATGCAAATTAGCACACCTTTTGCACTGTTCTGTTCTGATCTGGATTGCAATTCGTATTCCTCTGTAAATAATAGGGCTGAACCCAGAGAGAAATGTGCACTTTGGGCTAAATACAACATATATACAGAAAAGCTACAAAGTAGTAGTAATGATTTTTAGAATTCATCTTCAAAAATGAGAGAGCAGATTTTTGTTTCTTTCAGCTACAAAGATTATGCTTCAAAATATGTAAATGAATTGTCCGGATTCAGAGGAGTGACTAAATAAATCTAAAGGTCAGAGTACGAGGCTGCTGTCCAGCTTAGTACCTTCTTTCTTCCTGTATCTAGCAAAGAAAAAATATATTACATGATCAACTGCAAATAGATTTTGGGTTAAGGAGGAGACAAAATAGGAACGAATGCAAATATATTAGATTTACATAGTTTGCTAGATTTCCATGAATTATTTCATGTGCAGGCCATAGCATTATGAAAAGTGGTTGTTTAAGAGTTATGTTCTGGTACTTCTGCGTCACAACGACCAATATTATTATTGTTTGCCAGGGCTTAGCAAACTGGGCAAGCATTGCCTTTCTAACTTGAGCTAGAGAGAAGGGAACCGGCTATACCCAGCTGCAATACCCATTTTATGTAAAACTGCAGCTTGGATGTAATTATAGTAATGATTAATTAATTAAGGAACTAAATAAAAAAAGTAACTATTTTTTTTCTGCTTACCAATAATGAACTTTAAATACTTTTTTCTATACAAGTTCTTAAAAAACCAACATCTGTTATTGTAGAACACCTTCTTTTTCTTTTAAGGTGAAACCTACAAGATACATTGTGCATTGCTGATAAACAGAACTAGCATGTTTAGCCTTTAACACATTTAATTGATCAGCTTCTTTTTTAACCTGATAAGTTTGTAAAACCTAACCCAGTACTTCCTTTCCTGTTTACATTTTCCTAAAAACAAACATATGCTAGATGGCCCAGGGAGTTTGAGAAATGCATCATAGTGCTATGTATTTATGAAATAATGTTTCCATCTTAATTGGAAATTATTTCTATGCAAGATAAGCAACAAGCAATGGTTTATCAGGTACAGATGCCTGTTATGTCAGCAACCCCTTGGGTTGAAAGCTATGAAGTACGGGGCAGTCTGTCAAGACACGGAAAAGGCAGGAAGAAGATGCAATGTGTTTAAGTAAGGAACTACACCATCATTCTGCCAGAGGATAACAGCTGCTCAGTGTGGCTTCGTTCTAGTTTTCAATAAATATTTTTATGTAGCTACTTCATGTTGTGTGAGAAACTTCAACCAAGTTAAGCTATGGGGGACTGAGATTTACTGCTGAGTCCTGGACTCGGGAGGCCAACAATTTCCATTTTATATTTTCATGCAGTTTCATGCTCATATTGTTGCTTGATAACCTCATATAGGTGACCAGAATTACTGTGGGATAAACTGATTGATCAATGTTATCCCATAAGAACAGACCTCAGTCAGACCTAAAGTCCAGCTTTCTGTTTCCATGGTGACCATGAGGCTGTCTATGAGATATCTATGAGATGGACAAGGGAACATCTTCTATTGTTTCTCAGGAACTAGTATTGATACGCATTTTGCCTTTGATATTGGAGGTATTATCAAAAGTCTTAGGGGTTGCTTTTCATCTGTGAATTTATCTGATCTTCTTTTAAAGCCATCTGGTGTTCATTGTTGCATTTTACAGCAGCAAATTCCATATGCCATATAAGGAATTGGTTTTGTCTGTCCAGAATCTTTGTTAAATATTCCTGGGTTGTAATGTTAAGGGAGAATGAGATAAAACTCCTCCCTATTCACTTTTCCCCTGCAGCGTCTAATTTTATGCACCTCTATCATGTTCCTTCCTGCTTACAATTTTTTTTCTCAGCATAAGTGCTTAAATATTATTGCCTTTTCTACTACAGGAGTTTGATCGTTTTGTTGTCCTTGTTTTCTTACCATCACCAGCAATTCTGTATCGTTTTTGAGGTTTCACCAAAGCCAAATATTAATCAGAACAGATAATTTTCCCACATAGTATGTGGCCTAGGCTTAATGATCTGTGCCTGTGATCACAGACTACATTTCTGTTTGTTTTCTGAGTTGACACTGTAGTGTGTTAGCAAGGCAGATTATCTGCTTGTAAAAGGTTGGAAGTTACTCCTATAAATGACCCATTTCTCCACAGTAGGTAGATCATCATTCTAATTACTCAACTACACATTGGGTTGACTCATCTGGCTATGCTGAGATATGCCAGCACAAATTGCAACTGCTTTCTTCTCCATGATGTTACACAGACTGATGCCCTCTGTGAATGTATAGTGTCTGATCCTGCCAAGAAGTCATATGAACATTCCTTGAAAACAGCAGTGCTGTGCAGCTTTCAAAGTTTGAAGGGGAAAAGGTCATTTGGAGCATGCATGTACTGTACAGTATCAGATGTCATCAGATCACCTCCTTAAACGTGTTTTTTCTTGGGATCACACAGCATTTGTACAAGACACAGGATCTTTAAGGCGTTGCTGATGAGTGTTACATGAGCTCCTGCGTGTGCCCTGAAATCACCTTTTCCCCTTCAGATGTGGATCATTACACAAATTTAAGAAGTGGGACCTGTAACAGAATATTGCCCCTTCAAGCCTTCTATCTTTGTAGTTCTGTCCCCTCTCCCCAGTTTTTCTCCTCATTTATCAAATGAGTGTACTGTGTCTACTAAGCATGTTTAATCCCTCTACCACCACTAACTCCCCGATGCTAATATTTACGACTTGATTGCCAAAGTTGTTATGCCTACATTAGAGCACATGCTTGAAGATTTGTTATACCATTATTATTGATTTGAATGTGGTTGGCTTGCTTTCTGTTTCACCACATTTGCCAATATTTTGCTGGTTGATCTGGCTGGATGGAAAGTTTCTCTCTTGTATTTGGCCTTGAAAATTGATGGTTCTGTGATTCAAAACAGCATTGGCCACATCTGATAGCTGCAGCAGGTTGCTTTTCTGAATTAAAACTGGAGGAAATGTTTTGTCTGTAAGACTCCTGAAATGTATATAGATGTGGGAAGTGGTTCAGAATTGGGCTTGCATATTAAGTTGAGTTGAATTAAAGAGGTTCATGGACGGAAGCCTCATCCCTATTCTTGTCCTTATCCTGTGCGATTTAGGTAATTTCAGGGAAGGGATTACTGTATATAGGAAATGTTCTTATTTTAGGTATTTTCCTCTAAGACACCAAGAATATGGCACATATATGCACTGATATCCACATTCCCCTCCCCACCCAAAATCATCTTCTGGGAAGGTAGCATGCTGTGTACCAGAGCAATAAGTTACCAGTAAGTTCTGGGTCTCACTTAGGCCTTCTTATAAGGTGAAAATGCAGCCTTGTGCATTATTTGGAAGTTGCCTAGCTGTGCCCCCCTCCCAAAAGAGAAAGATGATCCAGCTAGGGAGTTAGTTGTGTAGCTGGAAGAGATGGCTGAACCAAATGTAGCCAAGCGCAACGTACATTCTGTGAATGTGCAAGCCCCTCCCTCTTCATGGCAGCCATTTTGTGAGAACACCGATAACAGGCTCCTTGAATCCACAAATGCAGAAAAAAAAAGTATCCCTCTGCCTAATAGGAACTTCAAAATACAGTAACAATAAACCGGGTCTGTGCATGTGTGACATCAGTTGTACCCAACCTCTCCTCACGTACTCCATTCTCTTCTACTACAATCCCGTAAAAGAGATTAGTAGGTTTTGCTTCTATTTTTAATTACTGTGACCACAATTCTTCTTACAACCAACCTTAATCTTAATCATGGTTTTTTGAAAGTATCAATTTAGCAAGGTTTGAAGTTGGCATGTTTCAGCAATTCTGTGTTCTTCAGATAGATCAGATTAAAGTTGTCTTAATTACCAGCCTTTGGTTTTGCTTGGGAATAAGGGGGATTTTAGTTCAATAAATGATTGTGTTGCTTAGTGATGGCAATTCTGGTCCCAATTGCCATCATAACCTGAGGAATACCTGTCATCATAAATTATTGTTTGCCATTGATTTGTAGTCACTGTGTCTATTATTTCCTTAGGATAGATTTTCTTGGGAAAATCAAATAAAAAGCAGCATTCATTTTTATTCTGCCTCTCCTGTCTGCATTTTTATTCTGTTTTGCCATGTCTGTTCTCTGATTGTGGGATTTTACTGATTTATATTCTTCTTTCTTTCTTCCTCATTGTTGAGCGTTAGTCTTTTACCTTATTTTATAGTATCGTTCACTAGTTTGGGGAGTAATGAATAAATTATAATTTTGTGAAACTTCTTAATCTAAAGAATCAGCTAGATGTAGATGTAGAATCCCCTCTTTTATTTACCAAGAGGTAGCAAGGGTGAGTGAAAGCAAATCAGGTATTATGCTGCCTTTTATCTTAGTTGATGGCTGTTTACAGTTTCCTACTCCAATATCCTTTAAAATGTTTTGATATAATTGGTTTCATTACCCAATTTTAAGCTTCTGTTTCTTTCTTTGTTTCATGCGGCTGATTTGTAGGACCCTTACTATAGATTTAATGATCTGGTCTACAGATGGATCTCCTTGGATAACTGGACGTACAGCAGAACGTTCAAAGCTCCTTTTGATATCAGGTATGTGAGAAAACTGAAATTAAGAATACTAAGATGTGGACCGCAGATTCGTATGCATTTATCTAGGAATAGGACCCCTGAATACAGCACCACACATCTTTGAACAGGCGGATTGCAGACGCAGGTTCTGGTCCATAAGCCAGTCTTCTCCATTTCACAGACTTGTTGTAATGATAGAAATTGGGGGTGGTGGGGGTGGTGTAGAATTGTAAAGAAGGAATGTAAATATAACAAAACAATGTTGTGTTTTTTGTTATCTTTTCTGCAGCATGTGGCAAAAAGTGAGTTTGGTTTTTGAGGGGGTAGACACAGTAGCACAAATAGTGGTCAATAACATAACTGTTGGAAAGACGGATAATATGTTCCAGAAATATGTGAGTATCTTTTTTTCTTTTCTTTTTTTGTGCTTTGTTAAAGTCAAAGAAACCAGACAAAAATAAATGCATCTCAAATTCAGGACGTTTCAAATGTTACCAGCTTATTAATTCTATCTAGTTTAAATGAAATTAATAAGGTAGTAATTACCAATGCAGTATGTAATATATTATAGTTGTCCTAAAGAGGTTTCTGTGACTGAAAAAAGAATATATGGATTTGATGTGCTTTGCCTCTTAGATCCCAATTTGAACTGTGGCTGGTGCTTTGCAGTGAGAGATCCTGCACATTTGCTTATAACTCTGTAGCACTTTTTCATGATTTATCTGAACAGCTGTGGCAGGTAAAATCACTTTCCAAAAAACAATCATTTGATAAACAATAAGGTTCAAGGATAATTGATTTTTGACAACGAAAGTCAAATTAGCGGCTGGGCTCTCATACCACATCAAACCTTTGTTTGCTGAAACATGTTTTATTGATTAAATCACAATGGTTGGTTTCACCAAGCCCAAATCAGGTGGATCATATGATAGGACCGTACTATGCTTTGGATCCAAAGGCCAAACTTTTCTTTTCCTGAGATCACGTTGCAGTTGTTGAAGGCAGCTGCACAAAAGGAATTGTGGACACGTACTGTGTGTCAAGTACTTTGTTTGCTTGAAGCACCATTTTGCCTTGAACTCAAAACGTAGCATGGCTCTACTGAATTATTGCTTTACATGTTGTGTGAACCAGGCCAGCAAATTTAGAGCAGTGTTTTTCAAACTTGGCAACTTTAAGATGCGTGGACTTCAACTCCCAGAATTCCCCAGCCAGTCATGTGTGAATTTATTCTCCATAGCTTCTGGAGGTAGGACAAGAACCAACAGGTTGAAGCTTTCAGAGGAATACCAAAGCTTGAAATATGGAGGAATTTCCTGACCATGAGAGCTATTAAGTGAAGGACCAGCCTGCCTCATGAAGTTGTGGGTGCTCCATCACTGAAGGTTATCAAGCAAATGGTTGTCCAACCATTTGTCTGGGATGGTCTGAGGATTCCTGTCCTGGACAAGGGGTTGAACTAGAAGACTTCCATGGTCCCTTCTAATCCTATTATTCTATGCATTGAAAAATTTCTCAAAGAATTCAGAATTGCTGCAATCCCATAAGTCTTTGGGGATCGACCACTGTAATTGGTTCCCCATTTGTGTAGAGATGGGTGGTAGTCAACCTATTCGTATTTAGAAGTGATATGACCACAGAAACAGAAACACACACACCTCTAGCCATTGGTTTTCTGTCAAACTGCTCAGAAGCAAAAATTAAGATGACCATTTGGCCTGCAAAGTATTTTGGGCTTCTGATGTACTGAGACAGCCCCATGGTTGTTTTATGGAACATGAAGTCCTGAACTGGTCAATTTGAGTCCCCAGCATGAACAGTGAAGCCAGGAGCAAGAGGGATGGCACCCCAACACCACATTAGAGATTATCTCTACCAGTTCAGACAGAAAAGCTGTTGGGCAACAACATGGATAGTATACCAATAGCACCCCTGTTCTATCCCTTCAACCCAGCATGAAATACAGGCCATTATATCCAGATTGCAAAATGAGTGATTTCCTGGTGATAGGAATGGAATTCCTGTGGATGAGTGCAACTCCACAAACACACCCAACCCATTGATCTACCTTTATGCTGTATTTGGGTGGACTTTATTGATTAAATATGGGCCGCTTAGCTTTCTCATCCAAGTCTCTATGATACAAACCAGATTAGCCTGTTCATCCACACTGACATCATAGATCATAAATCATAGAGTTGGAAGGGACCTAAGAGGTAATTAAGTCCAACCCTGTTCACACTGCAGATTCACTATAACTCCTCCCCCCCGATTGAGGACTATCCAGATGTTTTATTGCAAACTAATCTGATGTTCAACAACAACATCATGAAATGGGTCAGCCAACTAATATGACTATCTGGATCACCAATAAGATGGGGTAATCCAAAGCTAGGAAGAGCTCTAAGATGCTGTATCTCTTGTGTTTGGAAAGTATTCTAAGAGGGTAGAAATGGGAGCACAAGGCATCTAATGAGGCAAAAAACCTCTCATTCCTTAAACCACCTCTGCCAGAAAGCCTCAGCATTGCTTGAAAAGCACCTCTTCTGATGACATCACTGCAAGGTACTGACCAACAAGCAGGTCATGAAGCTGTTGTTGCCCCAGTCAAGAAGTCATCCATGAAGCAGGAGAATCTTGGCCTTGGAGCTTCAGAAAAGTGAAGAAATGATGACACAGCAAATCATCAAATCATACATATTTCTTAACAGTACCCACTGAGGTGGTCTACAAACAAACGAAAGAATCCAAGTGCAGATAACTGAATTATCATACAGTGGATGCTGTGAGCCAGAGTAATGAATTCATTATCTCTATAATCAACCTCTCTCTCTTTCTCTTTTTTGGTCTATTGCTGACATAGAACTTCGATGTTACTGATGTGATCAAGGGGATCAACACAATCCAAGTTCATTTTTTATCTGCTATTTGGTATGCTGCACAACAAAGTAAAATTCACCAAGCGTACAGGGTGCCTCCAGAATGTCCCCCACCTGTACAGAAAGGAGAATGTCACGTGAATTTCATCAGAAAGGTAATACTGATATGTGCGTGTATGTTGTAATAATAATGATCATAGAAAATGAATCCTACAATTGTCATTGTTAACTGGACTCCATCCCTAAATATATCTATTAATAATCTATAATCAAGTGATACTTTTATAGGTCCACCCAAGGTAAAGCAGTGGGTGACTCCTTTGTTACAGGTAGTCCTCGCTTAACGACTAACCTGTTTAGGGACTGTACAAAGTTATGACACTGCTGAAAAACTAACCTTATGACCTTTCCTCACACTTATGACTATTGCAGTGTCCTGGTGGTCATGTGATCAGCATTTGGGCACTTCACATCCAGCTTCTGACAAGCAGAGTCAATGGAGAAGCTGGCAATAAAATTGCAAGTCACAGCCACTGATGTCTCACTTAATACCGTTGGTGATTTGTTTAATGACCACATAGCTTAGCAACAGAGTTGCCGGTCCCAATTGTGGTAGTTAAGTGAGGACTACCTGTATTTTAGTTGATTGTAGTTATGGTATTGCCCAACTCTGGATTTTAGATATGACTATGATTGCTTTTTAGAAATAGGTAAAAAGTAAAAGACAAAATTACGTGCATTAGATTATGACAGGAAATATATTTGCAGAATTCATGATGTAGCTGATAGATGTTTTTATTTTCCTTTTCTAATATTCTATATAGTTAACATTAAAATGTTTTATTTTCCTTTATTCAAGGATTAGTCTTACAATATATGAGACATTTTATTGAGACATGTTAATTTTAATGGAGAATTTCAATAACATGGGGGGGAAATGAAAATATAATTTATTTAGCACCAATGACAACAAAGTAATATTAATAGTTAGAGAACAAGAGAGTTCATATAACCTGTGCTAGCAAAAGCCCATTGTAAACTGTTCCTAGCTGGGGTGATTGAAATAGAATGGATTTAAAAATTCAGCCAACTCCCATTCATTTCATGGATGGTGCTTTATGACTGAGTCCAGCCAGAGAATTTCAACAGTGAGAAAAGATGCAAGCTGACTCTGAGATGTGCCAGAATATGTTGGCAAACTTGTAAGAATCTTAGCCAGGCAGCTTTGTATGCATTTGCTGTTCCTCATATACCAAACTACTTATGTTGTGCAATGTGCCCTGTCAGTTTCTGGGAAGTGTTAGCTAATAAGAAGCCAGATCTTATCAACCAGCTGTAAAAGGGTGGTGGGATCTGTTTGAGGATTATTAGAGGATAGTTCCCAACAGCTTTTATTCATGACAATCATAATGGCTAGAACTTTATTAAAAAGGACCAGTGAACCTTGTTGCTGTAAATATCAGACAGAACAATCCTCTGCATGTTTATCTGGATATAAGTCCCACTATGTGATGGAATGGAATTATGAAGGCCAGACTCAGGGAGGGAAGCATCCTCTTTTGTCTCCTGAGGGGCGAGGAAGAGATAAGAGGGTGAGGCTGGCACCTCCCTGAGGAATTCACTCTGTGTTGACTGGCTGACCTTGGGAACTGAGTTTCAGTCTGGGAAGATTCTTGCTAGAGGTTGTAGCTAATAAACATTGCTGAACTGAATCTGCATGGTCTCCTGGAGTTCCTTGGGCTAGGCCTGACATCAATCTTCCCAGACTCAAACTCAGTTCCCAAGGTCAGCCAGTCAACACAGAGTGAATTCCTCAGGGAGATGCCAGCCTCATCCTCTTATCTCTTCCTCGCCCCTCAGGAGACGAAAGAGGATGCTTCCCTCCCTGAGTCTGGCCTTCATAATTCCATTCCATCACACACTATGTCCAAAGTGACCTACTCCTTAATATGTATATTTAGGTTTGAGGCCCTAGAGTAAAAAAGGTGCTTCTGCCATTGTCAATGTGATGTGCTTTAAATACTGCAATGAAGATAACTCACTAGGTTGGTACCTTTTTTGGTCTCTTGATTAAAAAAAATGACTTCATCAAACACAGACGGAAGAGCACAGTGTAATTAAAAACACAATAGAAATAACTTTGGTTGAATTTGGATGTGGCGTCTGTGATTGGACTGGATAGATGAAGTAAGCTGTGAAGAAACAGCTATTGTGATTAACCATAACCAGTTAAAATGTAAGGGGTCATCTTTCTGCCCTAGAATCTATGGCTTCTCCCAGGCTGGGAGGGAGGGCAAGAAGAACTTTAACAGCTGTCCTCATATTTTTAGTAGAGAAGATGAGGGTGGCTTTTGGAAAGGCTTGTGGTGTTATGGGAGATACTTGAAAAAAGTTTTTCTTTCTTGAAGAAACTATGCAATTAAGGCTGAATATCAGTTATAATGTTTCCTAAAATGAATCTCTTCCCCTTTATCCCCCTCCTGTATTTATATTACATTCCTTCTGCAAGGAGATTTGTCATGGTACTCATGGAAGTTTGTCCATCATTCAGCTGTAGCCATATGGCATTTGTAATAAAAAAAAAAAAGGCACAGGCAGCAGGCTGAAGTCTTGGAACAGAGAAGCATCCTGTAGGCTGAGCTTTCCATGTCACCAAAACCTGGTGGAAAGTTGATGTTTTTCAGTTCTCTAACTTGGGTTTATGTTTTATGTTTTAAGGATATGGGCTATGATGGCATAAATGTCTGCTTGGCTTAACATAGCTGTTTTGTCTTAAAACAAAAACGAAATAGGCCTAAAGTTTCAGCCTCTGAATTGGGGGATTTTCTTGGAGATTTCCCTTAAAGTAATGTTCCCAGCAAGACTGGTTTCCTGTTTGTCTTCCTGGTGTTTTTCTCCCTTCGTGTCATTTTAGACAGCTGGTTGATACTGTAGCTAGGCATGGCCCCACCTGAGTATGTGAAACAGGCAGATATGTGCTGTGAAGGTGGATATCTATGGGCAAAGGATACTCACTGATTAGCGCAATTTTGAAATGGGACTGCTTTTCTCCACTCTCCCATCATCCTGATACGTTTTGTAAAGAAAGCAGCATGAAAACAGCTGCTGACTCGTCCTCCTGAGGGCTCCATATGTCTGATTTTAGGAGCTACCAGGTACTTTTGAAATGTTATGGGTGGGGTTCAGAAGTATGCATGGGCTGGTTGTGCGAATCCTTAAAAAATCTCTGCTCTTTACATTTAACTCAGGAACAGGCATATGCATCAATGGCCCAGTCCTCATGGCCAGTTTTTTGTGGCTTTCAGGACCACAAGCTTCAGTTCATCTGGGATCAGCAGCGTGGTTCTCATAGGCACCAAGGCATCTCTCATCCCAATAGATGATGGCCACTGACCTCCATTTCTTTAAAAAAGCAATGCATGTACACTCACAGATATATATAGACAGAGAGAGAGACAGAGAATTAGAAGTAGCCCAAGTACTATGTGCTCCCACCTGAGAACTCAGATCTTTCAAGATTTGGCTCTCTCTCAAGATTTCAGTCATTTTCATTGATTAAAGGTGACACATACTTTTAAATATGTATGAATTTAATGTTTATATTTGGGCACCCTCACTGTTGTGCAAAACTGTGCAGTGCCTTTTGCCACTTGAAAAGATTCCTGACCCCTGCAGTATATAAATTGTATTACAGCATCTTTCATGCATGGATTAATATTTGGTTACCCAGAATGGCACTGTTCAGAAGGGTGAACTGAGTTCAAAGAGACTAAAAAAAAAATCCTTGTTGAAGCAACCTGTGGCATACTGGTAACACTGAAGAAAAATGACATGACTGCATGTACTCTTGGCAGGCCAGTTCAGTAGCAAGTGTCAGTAGCTTGAATGACAACACTTTGGCCACATGGAGGTAGTTGTTAACCACCATTGCGCAGGCAGTCTGCAAACCAGACCTGCCCTGTGGATTATTTCTCTTCTGTGCTCCACTATTATACATTGACATTTGTAACAGTGTGCATAAGTAAGTGAGGAAATTAATCTGAAGATGTTACCTAGCCAGGTAATGAAACGTTTGCAAGAAAAGAACCAAGCTCAGAGAACCCCAAGGACTCCACAATTAATCCTTCATTAAAAATAAGTAAGCTTAAACTTTTTAAGTTGGTAGAGCAGGAATATGGGAAGCAAAATGAGGTGCAGTTCCAGCATAGTGAGTTTACATTAAATGTCTATACTTTTCTTCTGATGACCACATTTCATTTTTAAATAAAATTTAGTGTTTTAAAATGATTCTATAGCACATGAAAGCTTAATTCATGGCTTTATTTTTGATGTTTTATATCTGCCTATGGTGATTCTGTTGCCTAAGTGGAGAGTAGTTCAGAGTAGCTGTCACATGCAGACTTGAGATTTAGAAGCGTGTGAATCCAGTCTGAAGCTATTTCCCTTGCCATATTCTGACCAGCTGCTTGTATAGATTTGAAACTCAACATTTGCATCATAGCAGCAATCAAGCTGAAAGGTAATTGGTGTGGGAATGGAGAAATTCTGTTCTAAGAAATGGTTATTTCCAGGGTTATAAACTAGAAAGAGGCACAATGCCTGCTTCTCACTATTTGTAACTTGAACTACTAGCAGGCAAGCCGGTTCCTGGGATGTAGGGAACAAGTGAGGCAAGTGCAGTGTGTGTTGCCAAAATTAGAATGGTTCAGCTACCAGTTATTAGGGTTATAAATTTAGATCGGTAGGTCACAGTGCAAAACTTCAGCAAGATCTCTCGTATGCCCAGCAGAGGGAATTACGAGGCCACATTGTGGTGCCTTCCAGGGAGTGGTCAATAACATGTTTTGCCCTGAATATTTTGACATGACCTGAACCTCATCCACAGTGGAATCATCTGTTGTTTGCATAAGTTTACAGATGATTTCTGTTGATTTATGTAAAGTTAATGGGAAGCAGCACAGCTGTTAAATTTTGGGGCTACGTAGATAATCTGATTCTGGATGTCTCATTCTTGGATTACTGAGTTATATTAAAGCTACATTGCCTAGCTTTGGAAGCTAGACCCACGAGGGTGGGATTCTGTTAAAAAATGGGAACTAATAGGTAGGGACCAAAGTCTTTTCTGCTTGGTTGGCTTCTCAACATGTTTTTTTTTTTTGGATGGCAACTGATGATCGTGTGGACCTCCAAATGTTCCAGCAGCATGGTGAAGCTGCAGAAATTACTATCTTAAAGGCTTTTTTCTTGGGTAGAAGTCTGCAATCGTCTTAGATCCCAGGCCCCATTGTGTGATCTTGCCTCTTCCCCAGATTAGCTGAAATTTTGTGAGATTTTGACAATTGTAAGGGAGAACCCCAGGAGAACCTTTCAGGGGCCTGGCATAAGCTACATTGTCAATCCCTGCTATAGTACAGTGCTTTTCTCTGTGGGACCTGAAATTAAGGAACCATGGATTCAAGAATAAAAGTCCCTAATGCTGCTGTTCTAGCTGCTCTTTTTCTTTTACATGGTAACATATAAATTTGCCATAATCCTGAAATGGAATAGGCTCTGATCCCATAAGCACATAACACACTTTCAAAATAGTCTCATGTGGCAAGTCATGTGAAAGCTTTGTGCACATTGACATGAAGCCTGACAGCACATGATGAAATGTATTTGTGGATGCGGTCTATAATTCTATAATTTCATCTTGTAGCATTTTTCGCAAGGAGGTGCTACTCCATCGGATGAAAGTTAATGTGTCAAGTAGTCCTTGGTACTTCTAAATCGCAGAGAGAGAACTGAATTCTCTCTGAAGTATGTGAATTGCACTGGCCTATATTTGAGGTATAATTGATATTTCTTACTTAGTATTTTTGATCTGAGGTGGTAGTTGTAACCAAATGCATGTTACGAGGGCATGCTACAAATATGGATCTCCCAACGCTCCCTAGTCTGACTCCTACTGGTGTACTGGGAGTGCAGCTTTCAGATATCGTGGAAATTATGTAGTGGGGGCAAGTTAGAGGCTGGCAGATATTCTGTACTGCAGAGATAGTAACTGAAGTAGAACGCTCTATTAAGTCTTTATCCCACTGACTTTATTTTGGCCCCCATTATGGACTATAATTCAGTTATTTTCAGTTCTAAAGTGGGGAACGTCAACTGAAATAAATGCCTGGAAAAGGAGAAGATTAAAGAGAAAAGCAAGCTGAAAAGTAAAACAAAGAAATGCCAGTGAAAAAACAGAGAAGAGGGAGGATACCCATCATGATTCTATATTGCAGAGGGAGGATTTGGCTAGCCTATTAATTTACACTAGCACAGCTAAGAAACAGTAGTGAATCATCGATAGAGAACACAGTATGGTAACCATGTTGAGCTTTCATTTTCTCCTTAGAAATAAATATTGTTTAGTTGTATCAAATAATAACAGCATTACAATCATATCTCTGTCTCACAACTCAGAAAGCAGAGGATTAATATACATGATTATGTGTTACTCCAATTTATCCTTACAGGTTAGACCGAGAGAGAGAGACTTGTCCAAGATCATCACTTGGTTAACGTCACAACTAAAAGGATTTGAACTCTCATGTAGCCCATCATTATGGTCTGGTTTGGTTTAGTGAGAGCTTGGCTGAGATATATCCTAAGCTTGTTTCCTTCTCTTGCTTACTCAAATGCTAGAGCAGTGGATTTCAGGTTGTGTTTTGAGCCTTGGAAGCTTATCAATGGTTTGTGGGTGAGAAAATCAGTATATTATCCTTCCTGAAAGATACCTTGTCTCTATCTGTAACTGTGACTATAGTGAAACTTAGATCTTAATCCTCTCTAGCTTGCAAATGTACTGCACACTCTGAGAAAAGAAATACCATTAAAAGTAAAAAATCCTGAAACTAGGAGGTTGTTTCAAGTGTCAAGAGTAAACTTCATTTCCAAAATGGTGTTGGAAAATCATTTTAAAAACAAGGGACTTAACCATCATTGGCAATTTTTTAAAATGATAAATAGATTTTGATCTACTTAAGATCATTCCTGTCTTGAAAATTCCTCTCAGTATGGAGCTCAGTAAGACAGGACACCATTTTTATTTTTAATTTATTTAATTTATTTAATTTATTTATTTATTTTATTTATTTTATATCATAAATTCATATTCACAGATTCTATGACAAATTCTTTTGTCCTTCAGAATGGATTTCCTTAAGATAGGAAGCACATGGAAGGAAGCTGTGTTAGAGTGATCCTCAGTGCTGGGAAATGGCTTCTTATTTATATGTTCACCCTGCTGAGGTTTTTACTATGTTTCTTGCACTCCCTTTGGAGATAGACCAGGTGGAAATGTGATTCGTTTACAATGTATGTCAAAACTTGTTTATTTCTTTGTAAAGGGTGGGCAACCCACAAGCCACTTTCAACCTTCAGTCCTGTTTTTGTGACCCCACCCACCCAAATACAGTAGCAAATACATTCTTTTCTTTGTAAATAAGCCCTTTTGCTTTACCACAATTCCTCAAAGTCCCCAAAACTCCAGAAAATTCCTCCACCTTCAATTCTGCTGCATCAGGTGGTCATTGCATCATATCTCAATCCTGCGACTCTCAGATGTCTTTAAAAAAATGCAGCCCCCCTTGTGGATGAATGTTGCAGAATCTGCTGCTTTCCTCTTGCAGATGATAATTGTGCAGCTCACTCTGTATTTTGTCTAATCTATTTCAGGAGCAGTGTTCATTTAGCTGGGATTGGGGCCCCTCTTTCCCCACTCAGGGAATTTGGAAGGATGTTAGAATTGAAGCATATAGTCTTTATCATCTTGTCTACTTCTCTGTGATTCCTGTCTATGGTAAGTCTTGCTATCTTAACTCTTGATTGAATATGGGAAGAGACGACCATTTAATACTTTAAAATTGAAGACAACTAATGGCTCTGGTTTTTCTTGTTAATGAAACAATGACTGAATATAACACCCTGTGGCAATAGTTATGAGTGACAAATAAACATCAAGTTTTTCTCTAGCCAGCCTAGAATCCTTTCCGTCTAGTTCACTTCTACTGTTGACTTCCCATCATTTTCTACTTGATTCTTTGTATTTCTAGTCATGAAGAAAGCCAATGCTTTTAGCCATCTCTCTTCAGTTGTGTCCTTACCTCTTTTTTAAGAAATTGCACTCTTCAATAAATTGATTTTATGAAGGGTTTCCAGTAGTTACTGTTGGGTAATTCTTTAACTTCACATTGGTTTAGATTCAGAAATTTTACTATATCAGGAACTTTGTATATTGGCTGTTCTTGTTTTCACTTAACATCCTTCTTGCTCTCCCCATATAAACTGCTGTCACTACATTTTGTCTCCAGCCTGTCCACTGTGGACCTTCTGTCATATTACTTCCTCTGCTTAGAATAGATGTTGCCTTTCTTTCTCTGCTTGTCAGCTCATTGCCTGATCCTCCTGGAGGTCCCTTTTCTTGGCCCAGCAGGTTCTATGAAGGCTTTCCTGAATAAAGGCCTATGATGAAAGTGTGTTAAGCTGGATACAAAGGTTACCCAAAGCGCAAGGCCAGCATGAATCAGCTCTTAATGTATCTAGAATCAGCTGCAAAAATGAAGTATTAATATACATAACCAGGAAGGAGTAATCTTTAATCCAGAGTATTGAATTGGAAACTAAATGATTTTTATAGGTGCCCCCGGTATCTAAATGAGATTCTAGGAATGAAAACAGGGTTCCTACACTAAGCATTGGAACGAGTTGTACTTCTGGTAGACTGGTTAGCACCCTTTCCATCTGACTTTTTAAAATTATTATTCTTACTATTACTACTTTAAAATAGAGAAATTAGAAATTATAAAGCTGCAAAGCAAAGTGCCAGTCCCTAGACTTTGCGGTGTTCCCTGAAAACAAATAAGGTGGTGGCTACAACCTGAGCTTTGTCTGAAAGTTGTCTATCTGCCTAGAAAAAAAGACCAAGATAAGGTGGTAGTTGATCAGGAGAAGAACAGCAAGGAACAACTTCACCAGTTGGCCTTCTGACTTTGCCCACCAAAGTAACCATTTTGCGAGCAGGCAAGTTGTCGTCTTGTGATGGTCTTTCTGTGGCAGCATCTGTAACTTGTTCTCAAAATCCTAGAATGTTTTTCACTGGTCACATTGCTGTAAGTAGGGCTGGCAAAGGTTTCTCTTTGAAAGTCTGGGCAGAAGCTGTTGGATGTAACTGAGCTAGGTGAACTGATAGACATAAATTCAGTTTAAGGCAGTTTATTAAAGCAAAATTAGAGCTGATTCTAGAATAATATCCCTGGGGAAGTATTTGGGGCTCCACCTTCCCACTAGCTTATATGTTTTACTGTTGTTGTTTTTTTTTGGTAGACCTTAGTTATTTAGAGTAGCGGGTAATATTGCCTTAAAATAGAAATACAAAATATGATGGGGGAAGGGGCAGAGAGAAGGCATTGGTTCATAATAATAGTAATAATAAATAATTTTACATAAAAATGCTTAAAAGTACTTTGAAGATATTTTTTCTTTTTTTATTGTGTCTGAAAAAGGAGCCGTGTTCCGTGGGAGTTTTATATAGGATAAGAAGCGCTAGGTTAGAAATAAAAACAAATTAAAACTAGGTGGGTTTTGAAAGGCAGGATGGTTAGTATCCAAGCATGTAGAAAAAGGCTAAACTTCTTTTTTCCAGCTTCACTAACTCTGGGTAGTCCATTGCTTGGTACTGCCCTCAATTTGACACTCATGGTGACCTCTTAGATTACCCATTCTTGAGCTGGTGGAGCAGTCTTAATTTAGCTGTGTCCTAGGCTTTTGAGAGAAGAGAGGACAGATTAGAGGATAACTTGCTGTTTATCTTGCATGGTTTTTTGTGTTGATATGTGTGATGTTCAGCCTGTGCCTTTCTCAAACAGGAGCTGCTGAAACTGTAGACCATCATTATGAATCTCTGAATTTTTCCTCAGTGTTGATTTCCAATAGTTTATAGCATAAGCAAAAGTGTGAGGATAGTTTATCTTCAATATGATCAGGCTTCCTGTTCTGCCCTTGTCCAGAGCCACCAAGTTACTTCCTGTCACTGATGCCACTTCTTTGTTGTTTGGCTTACATTGAGTTAACTAAAGTGAAGAACAAGTAGATTTTCTGTAATGTGAGATATCTTAAAAATATCTCATAATCACCATTCGATTCAGAGAGCTGATAAGGACTGCTTCCCATTCCTAAGCTATCTGATGAAGCACCTTTTGAAGATATTTGTAATTTCCCACCCTTATTTGGAGGTAGCATCTGCATGCAGAATATAATATCTGTTACTGAACTCCAACTCTGCCATTGCATTAGGCCATACATTTAATGTGCAGCTTGAATAATACGTTTCAAGGTTGTAGAACCTAAATACATGAGGTGTTCTGATCTCTCAGGCAAGAGGCACTGTGTACATGTGAAGGGCATCTCGCAGCACAAATGAAGCAATTTTGTCCTACCAACTCCTGTGTGAAAATTCAGGATGTGTGTAAATATTAACTACTGGTAGAACACCCACCCGCTTTGGCCCTATATATGGATGATACAAGAAAGAAATAAGCTTTTAAAGCCTCTGGGAATATCTTGCACTTGAAACACAGAGCTGTTGTACTTTAAAAGAATGCTTCCCACACTTACTGATTCATAGGGTTTGCCTATTGTATGCTAAAGAGGTGATTAGCAAAGCTTTAGCAAGAGACAGTTTATTCTGGCATATCAAGACAGGCTGAACTCTTGGACAGGGAATACTCTGTGAATGAATGAATTGAACTGGAAGACTTTTTTAGATGCTGCAGGGACCTTTTCTTACTAGTTATCAGCATATTGATGAGTCCAGCACACTTGAGTGACCAGGAGAAACCACCATAAGCCCCATCAGATTCAGACACAATGGATTCGATTCATTCTCCTCCAGCATAATTTCACTCACTTCACAGCCTTGCAGCACAGAATAAGTTTTCACACATTTTTCTTGAAAGCAGCATTTGTTTGCTCTGCTGAAGCGATTGTGCTGTCCAAAAGTTAAGATCTTTCCCCAAAATAGAGCAACTATAACAGATGGGGGAAATGTACCAATCGTCTGTGTCATTAATTACAACTGGTGCCAGGCAGGGAAAAAGCCTTGCATTTTTATTACCTGCACTCATCCAGTTTTCATGCATCTTTTAAAGGAGAAGAAATTCCCTAAGAAATTCTCTTGGTGAAATGCAATACTTTTACACGTACTTAGTGGTTAGGTGGCCAAGAGGAGTAAATGAATAACCTCTGTTTCATTGCAAATAATCTCTCCAACAGGCTACTGGTTGATGGTTCTCAGGCACCTCCATGGCAGTGCGATTGTCACTCCAAAGTGGGAGCCTCGCCCTTGAAGAATTGTTGGAGATTTTCTTCTTTCCTTGGAGAAATCCTCCATTCAGTTGCAAATTAGGTAGAGAATTTTAAAAGGCTGTTTCTGTGCAGCTATAATTATAATAGTCTTGATGCAGCATTTATTTTCTGTGTGTCAATCTACTATTACTGGTCAATGGATGAGCATCTTGGTGTATGTATCCAATTTTCCAATGCTTGTTTGAAGAGAGAAGTCAGTGGCAGTGGCCAAAGTTTCTGTTCTGCCCTCACCTGTTACGCTGGAGTGTGGCTATTGATAAACCATCGAAAGGTAGAGTCTGTTCATTAACCAAGAAAAAGTAGTGCACCTCTGTTTTATTGTTGTTCATCTGCAGTCTCCATCCCTTGTGAAGTTGGGAATGGGAGTCCATCACACCTAGCAAGTACAAGGTCAGGGAGGGCCATTCTGACTAACAGGGTATGTAAAATAAGCATCACACTTCATGTCTCCGAGCAACAACCCTTCTTGTTTTATTTTTGTCCAGAGAGAAACACTCATCAGTGGCATCTTCAGATAGAGTCAGGGTTTGATGTTGTCAGCAAAAAGCCAATTGCTGGATTTGTGGCTGTGAACATTCCTGAGCTGAGGACCCAGCAGGTGTTCACTGTGCAACTTCTTCCTGGAGAAGGCAGTATTGCACTGCTTGTAAATATCAGTAAGGTGAGGACCATATCTGCTGCATGTGGAGAGTTTTCTTCTGCATGAAAATCAATGCACCATGATACATGGGTCATGCTGGAAGACCATGCAGGATTACTAAGGCATAAAACATGCTAACTATTTTGTATGTCGGCGAGCACAATCCTGATAAACGTTAACTGATTTTATATCCCATCTTCAGTGTGATTCTAACCCTTCCTTTGATTTTAAAGTATTAGTTGGGAAAGAACCAGCACTTTTCCAGTTTGCAAGCTCTTCCTTGTGTGGTTGCCTGGGAAGATACAGTTTGGCATAGAGGACCAAGGAAGTGACTATTGCCAAGTGACTATAGCTGCTGTTTGATGTTCTGATACTTTATTTTGTACCTACAGTATGGCATTGCATTTTTCTCTATGTTTGATGCAGAAATTCCTGCTTACCTTTAACATGATAACCAGATGCTAAAAGACATGGTAATTGTGGCTGGGCTCAATTTACTGATTATCTCCTTTTTTGGTTTGCATCCCAGCCACCTTTGTAGCGGCTGGCTCTTTTTCAAAGTTTTGGTATAATGGCTGGAAGCAAACAGTAACACTGCAGTGGTCTGATCATTACTGGACTGAGACAGAACCTCTCTGTCCACTTCGTATCCTGATTTCAACTTTCTACCCTCCCAAGGGGAGGGCATGAAAAAACAGGAAGCAAAAGAATATACTGCAGCTGGAATGGACCCGTTTTGCAGATGTTCCAGCCTCTTGTTATGCCCAGAGGCCAGCCAGAGAAATAAACCACACATAAACCCCTCTATCTCAGTTTGGACAATACATGGCTTCATCTCACTTAAGGTGATTTTCTTTAGTCACAATTTAACCTATGGTTTAGTGGTGAGACTAAGCCTAATTATAAGTAATGATTTCTCATTCCTGGCAGCAAAAAACCTTCATAAAGAGTTGCAGAATAGGAGAAACCAATTTGTTTCAGAAGTCCTGTTCAAGAGAACAGATTTAAAACCATTCAGCAGCATTAGCAGATGAGCCCTATGATTATAGTAACACATTCGTTGTTCCAGCTCCTCAGTCCCAGCTTTCCTGATCCCTTGTTTTCATGCTCTTGTGAGGAAGCACTCAGAAATGAACTTTTATACAGTGTAGAGAATTTGTACCTGCAGTTTATGTTGCTGTGTATATTTGATGTATTAAATTACAGAACACATACTTTTTAAAGCAACAACAATTTATTCCTGGGAAGTGTTCCAAAAACAAGGTTGCTCAAACCATTTGTGGCCCTCCAAGAGTATAAATCTCAGTCTCTCTCTCTCCCCCCCGCCCCTCCTTACCCAAGTTGAACGCGCACGGTGTTTTCCAGCAAAGGAGTAGCAAATGGATGAGTGGGGATGTGACATCACTAACAGCCAATAGCTAAGCTCTAGCCATGCCTTTGCTTCTGTGCCATTCTCTGTTTTACACTGCAGAGTGAAAGAGGCATATTAGTAATGCTTTGTGCTCTCTGCTAAGAATTCATGTACCCTTGCATGCTTCTAGCTTGATGTAATCCCATATAATGAAAGGTAAAGCATTAGTGGCTCTGCTAAGCTGTGCCTTGGTAACAAATGCAACAAACTGGATTGTTTAAATGTTTTCTCTCTAGTTGCTATCTATGAAATACCCAGACAATTGAGCATTCACCTGTTCAACATCTATTCATTTAAATGTTCATGCATATCTCATAACCCTTTTTCATGGTTAAAATTTTGCTTCAGGATTTGCTTTACATAAAAGGAGCTAATGCTTCTGCCTAAAACAAACAACTGCATTAAAAAATAGTGGTCACTGTTAAATATTATACTAATAAAAAGGGGTGGAATTGGTCCACTGATAGTCAAAAGTCATGCTACCTAAGGATTTTGATGCCATCTGACCTCTATGGAGGGCACTAGGTTAAGGGAATGCTACAGATATAGTTTGTGAATGGGATCTGGTGAGTCCCCTGGGAACTTCTACGCAGGTCCTATCAAAGTATTTTTAATAGCATGTCAGGATAGAAACCTATAATGAATTTTGCATGTTGAAATGTTGTAAGATGATTTCTTATGATAGCAGTAAGTGGATGGGACTTCTAATACAATGAGCTGCATGATCCCCAGAAGGCTGACAACAGTAGTCTTGTGAAGTGCTGTGTGAGGACCTTGGATAGTGGAATCCAGGGGTTAACAGTGTTCTACCTGCAGCATCCTTACACTTTCTAAGGACACCCAATTCAAATGATTTTTTACATTCAGTACTTTAGTTATTTTTAATGGTCAAAATCTTGTAAGATGAATTCACACTTTAGATCTCAGTAGGCAAGTATGTGAGATTTGGGGGAGATTTTCTTTAATGGGGCACTCATGCCTTTGCTTATAGTATTTGGCTATTATTCTTGGTCGCACAGTCAGCCAAATGTTTAGACTGGATTTGGCATTTTATCTACCCATCGAGTCATTATTATTATTATTAATCCCCCCTTTTAATATATATAAAACTGAAGGCGACAAACATACTTAATATTCCTGCCTCCTATTTTTCCCGACAACAACACTGTGAGGTGGGTTGGACTAAGAGAGTGACTGGCCCAAAGTCACCCAGCCGGCTTTCATGCCTAAAGGAGGCCTACGACTCAGTCTCTGGTTTTTAGGCCAGCACCTTACCTAACCCCAACCTAACCGTTATAATATTCCTTCTCCAAATTCTCTGAACCTTTCCTCACCATTCTAAAATAACTTCAGATGGGAACTAGTGAGGCAGGATAGACTAGTGGAGGAAGAAAAGCATGTATGATGTTTTGGTACATCTTTTCTTGATGCTTATATACATTTCCAGATCCCCAACATAGAGTGCATTATTCACAGTGCCTAGTGATCAAAGGAGGGATAGTCTTTTATAAATTTTAGTATTATTTATACCATTTTATAGTTATTTGTTTTAGTCAGTTACAGTATTTAGATTATTTGTTGTAAAATTAACTTCAACTACAAAGGATTTTTTGTTTATAATATCTTCACACTGCAATTTTACCTTAGTAATTCTATCTTCATCCCATTTTATGCTATTAACATGATTTTTGTTTTTATACTTACTGTAGCGTAAGAGCTATGTCATTGGTTATATGCTGGTCTATGACCAAAATAAAATTAATCGATTGATTGATCAAAGGAGGGACAATTAAACTGGGTTTAAACACTATTACAGTACCGTAAGAGGAACCTACCTCCCTGAGGCTAAAATCTAGCTCAAGTTTGAGAGTTGCTGGAAGAAAGATGAAAGCAATAAGTTTTTTTCTCTTCTCCAGTGGACCCCATTTTAGTTTGTTGACTTCCTCTTGCCTTTAGCAGCAGGAAACCAACAATTGGTTCTTAGTTAACCAGTTGACAGCAGACAATAGATTACTTTATGACTGGTCCTAATGGCAGCAGGAAGCCCAGAGATTTTTCCCCACTGGCCAGTTGGCTGCATTGATCACCTAGTTCAAGGCAAGGCAAAGTTTTTGTGGTTGGAGACCAGGGATTTTTCACTCTGCTTTATATTGAGAAGTCATACTGTTAGTGGCACCAACTATACCCACATTTGGTTATTTATTTTAAGGAATGTTGGAAGCAGTTGTAAAGTATTGTTAGGATGAGCCAATGCTACATATATCCTGACAATGAGTTTCTTCCGTTGTCTCCCAAATAATTGTTTTGATTGGTCTAATAGCACTAATAACTTGTAACTATTAGAATATTTGAAATAGGTTCTGAATGCTACAATGGACATTTTCTGCCTTGTAAGGATAATGTCTGTTCTGAATATTGACCTAGATTGGATTTTCCCAAACTGAAATGAATAATGGTCACCGATCACGTAAGGCTTTGATGGAGGAAGTTTTGAATTGATCATGAGCATAACTTGATACATTCTAGGTGATGTCCTTGTACATTTGATTTTTTATATATGCAATTAAGGCAAAAGCTCTTTAATATATGGAACCTGAATAAAACATGGAATTCTTATGCCACTACTGCCTACTGCAGATAGCTGGGTCCCCTGGAAGGGTTGCTTTGTCACATTGTTAGCTCTCAGTCCACCATTCAAGGAAAATTGAAGGACATCGTTTGTTCAAGGAGCAGTCCTCTATGAGCTGAATGAAGTTCTGTCCAGGCTTTCATCATTATATATTTCTTTCTTTCCCTGGGCCGGGGGGTATAAAGAGTGCGCCAGTGGAACTTTGGTGGCCGTTTGGACATGGAAACCAGACTGGATACAACATGACAGCAGCGTTCATTATGCAGGGAGGATACAAGATCACAAAACCTTGGACGGTATGTCAGAACTTCTACTTAGCATTACATATAACATACAATTGTCTCTTCTCTTTTATCGCTTCTGTGACTGGATTCATACATTGCACTTTGCTAATGGTGAAAGGACCACCACACATTGCAAGATTTTGGCTCTTCTAATGCTGAAGTGGATGAGTGGAGCCTGAACTGTATCCCTCTCTCTCAATTATACATGTATTATTAACATATTGTCCAGACATTGCTGAGATATTCCACTCTACATTTGAATATTTTCATTTTGCAACCTATCTGTATTAAAGATAAAATTGTGGATTGATGGCCATGTTGGATGTCAGATTGAACATTCATTCATTCCCTGTCTGTCCAGCAATATCAGCAGGGTCCCCAGCAAATAGTCGTCCTCCTCCTCGTGACAGATCTGAAAATTCTTGGGGTTCTAGAAATTCATCACTTTGTTTCTTTCAGAACATCTGATCAGATCAATAAGATGGTCAGCAAGAAAATCAGGCAGGTCTCCTGAATGGCTTTGTGGGCCATAAAGGCGTAGTGGAAGACTGCATATGATCACCAGGTCACTCACTCAGAAAATGGTCCCTGAAAGCACTGCATGCAGCCCCTGGAATACCTCTAGAAGTTGCCACAGAATAGTGATTTTTAATAAAAGGATTTATGAATAGATCTAAATTAAAGCTAGTTTTGGTCTTGACCCTGTCCCCTTTTTTTTTTCTGGCTCCACTCTCTTATTTGATAAGATAAGCTGTCCTTGCAGCTTTAACCCTGAAAAACCTGCATATTCTATGCCTACACCAGGGAGATCAGTGCAAAAGGCATTGCTTTGAGTATAATGTGGGGAATTAATCCTATCTAATACAGTCTAAGGATGGCAAAAGCGCAGCCTTCTTTTCATGTTCTCAAATAAGAGTTTCCTTACTGAAATGAAACTCTTTTTTATGTATCAGAAGGAAGTGTTCTTGTTAGTTTTGTACAGGCCAACCTGTACTGGATTCTATCCATCCTTATCTACAGCCAGCCAAGCCTTTCTTTCATCAGAGTTCTGTTCCAACATAGCTAGAAAACAGCAGACTGGTCTTGAACTGAGCCAGCAATTGGGAGTGAGCGGGTTAAAATGTATTCAATTTATATCCCATTTCCCCATTTAATGTTATTTTATGTTATTTATTGCCACTTTGGGCAAGAGCATTAAAGGAAAGGCAAAAGCACATTAACATATAAAAATACTATAAAGTGGTTGTTTCACTATTGCTGTTGTGATTGGCAACATCTCGGAGTGATTTATTTCTACAATGCCTGTTAAAATGGTAATACCTACGTTTTTACTATATGGTGCGTTTGGTTCTTTCCTCTTGAATGGTTATGCCTTGGGGGTGGAGTGTGAGCAGTAGGGAATAGCCTTCCCCAAATTAGCTTGCCTTCTCAAGCCATTGCCCTCCAGATGTGTTGGGCTGCCATTCTCATCCTACACAGCCAATGGTTATGCTGACTAGCGATTATGGGAATGGTAGCCCAACCCACTTCCAATCAGAAGTAGTGCTGGAGAAAAGATTTGGGGCCCTTTTAAATCTAGCCTAGGGTTTCTGTAGTTTCTCTGTGAATGCAGTGTGCTTGTAATAAATATTTAGTCTAGTTGATTCATTATATTACCCTGTTAGTAATCATTAGCAGACTGCATTTTCACAGCAAGCATGCATTTTCTTTGTTGAAAAAGAATCAGGAATCAAGCAGGAACGTCAGAATTTTCCAGCAATGTCTACTTTCAGGTTCCTTCTTCAACTAATTCTAATTTAATCCAACTTCATGTCTTATTTTAAGAAATCTTGCAATAAGGTTGCATTATATTTCGCATGGTGGTGTTGGGGAGGAAAATATCCAAATCATGCATCTTAAAGGTAAATGTTTCTGTCAAACCTGTCCACATTTTCATTTTCCCCAGGTTTATTTTCGAACAGTAGAACTGGTAGAGGAACCCATTCCTGGCTCGCCTGGTTTGAGTTTTTATTTCAGAATAAATGGACTGCCCATTTTTATGAAAGGTTCCAACTGGATTCCGGCTGATTCTTTTCCTGACAAAGTGAGCTCTAAAATGTGAGTTTGAACAAATGTTTTTAGATGTTCACTATAGGACATTTGTCCATATAGGTAACTACTTGATTGAGCTTTGGAGAATTTTGAAACAGTTTGTAGAAATGTTAATATTGCTTTCTAATGGAAGAAATAATTCTGATAGTCTAGAAATAATAAGATGCATTACAGAGTTCATAAATGAGGAAGGAACACGGTGACTAAAACAAGATCTTTTGAAGGACTGGGAACTGAAAAGTGGCCGAGATATTTTTTTTCCCTGTGTGCATGCTGGTGCTGCTTCTCCTTTGAAAAGGAATGAAAATAGCAGCTTGCAAAGATTAATTCGCTATTAACCTATGCCAATCCCCAGAAAATATGATAGCTGAGTAGCTCCCTTCAGTTCAGTGCTATTCAGTTCAGAATAGTTTAATGCTAAAATGTAGAATGCAAGATCACTACAGAATTATGTGCATGCTTTCAAATGAAATATTTGCTACTTCCTTATGTTTTTCTATGGGGTATGCATTTACTAAGGGACGCGGTGGCGCAGCGGCTTAATGACGCTGAAAGTTGCCGGCCAGAAATGGCTGACGCTTCAGCGGTTCGAGTCCAGCCTTCGCGTTAACAGGGTGAGCTCCTGTTTCCTCCCCAGCTCCTGTCAACCCAACAGGTCGAAAACTCATGTGAGTAGATAAATGGGTACTCTCACTCCGGTGGGAGGAAAAATGCTGGCAGCACCTTGCACAGAGAGACGGGACCAGTTGCCTGTAAGCGCGAAACCGTGCTCGCCTGAAAAGGGCGCGAAGCAACAGAAATCCCACCTCCTGCGCTCGCCAGCTGGGCTATGCTCTAGGAAGGAGACTCTGCAAACCACTTCTGAAAAAACAATTGCCTTGAAAACTGCAAGGATTCATCCAGGCAGTCACTGCAGGGTCAGTAATAACTGAGTGCAGACAAAAAAAAAAAAAAAAAAGCATTTATTGCTCAGTAAGACTGAACTCCCACTTCTTCTTGATAGGTTACGGCTCTTCTTGCAGTCAACGGTTGATGCCAATATGAATATACTTCGAGTTTGGGGAGGAGGCATATATGAGCAAGATGAGTTCTATGAGATCTGTGATGAACTAGGAATCATGGTAAACCCCCCAAACCAGCATGTGCTAGCAGCAACTGACCTCTAAAGTAGTAGTGTAAATAATATTTTCTCTTTAAATTTAAGTGTAGCCTTTGCCTGCACAGAGGTTGCTCATTCGTGTAGTAAAATCACAGGTAACAGCTTAAGCCATGGAATGGAAGGTGAGTCTTGTTGGAGCAGATCTCAAATCTAGCACTGGATGACTAACGCACCAGCGCGGGAATGCTCAGCCAGATTGGTGAATATACTCTTCTCCTGTAGAGCAGTTTGTGAATATCTGAGGAAACAGAAAACACTAGTGCTTTTAATTTACTGAATCTATGCTCATGTGATAAAGACTGCACACTTCAACAGTTTATAGGTCTCCCTATTCTGGAAAATGCAAACGAAATGAAGCCAAAAGTAACAGCAGAAAAATGCAGAAGTAGAAGAATGAGAGACATGAGGAACTATTCATGGTTTCTGTTTGGTTTTGGTTCTCTTGGCATCTAAAAAATGTATGATATCTAATTCTAACCCATATTATTACTAAATGCTCACTGTGATGGTTCTTTCTATCCTTTGAGATATGTTAAGGTTCAAATGCTGTAAAATATAGTTTAGGCACCAGAAGACAATTGAAAGCTTTGGATTATTTTGAAATTTCTTACTTTAGAAAGCAAGTAATACTTTTTCTTAAAAAAACATACATGCAGAGTCCTGGCTTGAGACCAAGCACAAAAAGTTTCAAAACCCATTTATTTTTAATGAAGGGTGTATACAAACAGAAGTATGATTAGGAGGAAAATGCCTGCTTGAAATTGCAGAGAAATAGTACCTGTGAAACTCTGAGTTATAGTCTATAAATTCATTTTCCTAGATTATGATTAATGATGTAGCCAGGTGAAACTTGAGTTCCCACCCTGGGCTCTTTGGATAACATCCAAATGCAATTATTTTACTTGCTCTCACCCTCCTCTAGTTCTTCCCTCCAGCAAGACAGAACCTGGTGCAGAAAATATCCAGTTCAGATTAAAGAATTCAGAGCCTAGAGATCTGTTTTGAGTATCAAATCTCATCGTCTTTCCATGCAAATTCCATACTTGATTACTTGAAGTTTCTATTATTTCAGAGTGTTATCTGTGTATGTGTCTATGTGTGGGGATAACTATTTTTGCTGTTTCTAGTTAAAAAAAATAAAATAAAAACTGCTGATCATTTGCATCTTGCTATATATGGACCAGTTGTTCCAAAGAGTGAGTACAAGGAGTCACCTCACAAGCTCTTGCCCGTTTTCTGAATGTTTGGCTTCCATAGAAAGTAAGCCTCAACAGTGTTTTGTAACCTTGTTTCCTGTAGATGTGTTGAACTTCAGCTCCTATAAATATGGAGAAATCTGGGAGTTGTAATTTCCAGACATGTGGACGACACCAAGTTGGGAAATGCTGCTCTAGGCCTTTTTATTTATCTTACCCAACTGCTTGTTGAAGAAACAAACCACGTTTACTTTTTGGTGTTCTGGCTAAAGAGTATGATGTCCATAGGATGTTTGATAACAAGCCATCGTTTTTTCAAACTTATTATTTTATATTACTGTATATTATTTTTTTCTGCTTTATAATGCTTAACTTCTACCCAGATCACCCCAATTTTGTTGGGATGAATAAGCTTTTATTGTGGCTTTATTATATCTTCTGTACTGCAAAACTGCAGTGCTGTACATGCCAATAAGAAGGAAGCTCTATATTCAGGGGGGCATATTTTCAAGAAAGGGTGTACAAGATCTTAGCTTTAATTATGATTTGGAGGAAGAAAATATATTTATGACTGTGTGTTCTTTTAAAAAAGTAACACTTAAGGCAATCTTTTTTGATGCAGTGTCCTCCAGATCTATGACATAACAGCCTCCATAATCCTTAGACAGTATGCCCTTAATGGGAATTATAATCCAATACATTTTGTAAATACCAGGTTGGAATCACTAATATAATGGAAAATGTCTTCTGTGTTTATAAGAAGAAACTGGTTGTTTGTTGATCTTCCATTTTGTTCTAATTTCTCTAGATTTGGCAAGACTTTATGTTTGCGTGTGCCCTTTATCCGACCAACCAGCACTACTTAGACTCAATAAGAGCAGAAATTACTCATCAGGTATGTTATTCTGTACATGAGGATCAAGATCCTGATAAACTATCACAAAGAACTAAGCATTCAGTGAACTAAGTTCAAGGCTTATTGGCAAATTTATCTTGCTCCAAGCAAGCTAATTCTACTGTTACTCCACCTCTCCCTTCCTTCCTACGATGCACTGAAAGATGTTAACGGTTGGTATACAGACTTTCTAACTTGGTTAACTGTCCATGTGGCAAGCTATGATGTGAAATTGGGTAACTGAAAGAGTTGAGTAATATTCTTGAAAACTCTTTCCCAGAACACCTGTGTCAGAGGTAGGCAACTCCTGTTCTTTGGGTTAGATGCAGCCCAGGGTCTCTCCATCCTGTGTGACACATCCTTACAATCCCCATGAAGCTTCCATAGGATACTTTTAAAAAAAGCCTAATTTCCACATGGAGCAAGAAGCGTGTTGCAGTTGTTAACCATCTTTTCCTCATATGTTGAATATCCTCCATATTCTAAAAGCTTTCACTGATGCCAAGGGACACCTCTTAGTTATTTTACAGGGATATGGGCCAAGCAGGAGGAAAGAGATGAGGGAGGGAGGGAGGGAGGGAGGGAGGGAGGGAGACAGACTGGGGGGGGGATTTAATGGATTGGATTATTGTGTGTGCCCAAGCGATGTAGAAAAAAGAAAATGGCTTTTTCTTGGGGGCTTGCTTTCCCCAAAGGAAGTACACTGTATATTAATGTGATTGCAGACTGCCTTTCGTACAGAAAAGTGTTCATTGATTAACTTGTGTGGTTGATCATTTAATAACCGGATTGTAAGCATTGAAAGTGGGCCAGTATAATTTTGAGCTGGTAGGATCAGCCCTTTCATCACTACCACCTCTGGACTCCAGCCAATTCCATCACTGAAGAGTTGCTTGGATTCATAGAGTTTTGGATGCATTATGAAGAAGAGACCATTTCTGTGATGCCAAGAGCAACACTGGGGCAAATTCCAGCAAAAGGGCAGGATCCAAAGCTTCCAGATGGATCCTATAAACTATTCACTGAATTGGACTGTAAAATATATTCCTGTTTTGAGTTTGGTTCTGAAGTCTTCAGAAACAGATACTTTTAGCTGGTAGAATTAATTTGAAATCCCTGGGTTGTTTTCAGGCTAGGTTTATCAAAGCAAGTCCCAGTTGCCTTTTTCCTCTCTAGGTTGAATAAACAGAGTCCTTTTTGCATTGGGCTGAGAGAGATTCTCTTATCCTTTCTGCTCCCGGAACTGGAAATAGGAGGCACAGCAGTTACCATATTTTTAAAGGGAAAAACCTATTAAGGTTTTATGTATTCACGTAAAGGAGAGGAATATATCAACCATTTTGAAAATGAGTGTTACATGGTGATGACTCAGGAGTCAAAATTGTCTGAGCCACTCTTGGGGATATACAGTACAGTGCAAAAGTTTTAGGCAGGTGTGAAAAAATGCTGTAAAAATGCTCTCAAAAATATATATTGTAATTGTTTATATCAATTTACAAAATGCAAAGTGAGCAAACAGAAGAGAAATCCAAATCAAATCAATATTTGGTGTGACCACCCTTTGCCTTCAAAACAGCATCAATTCTTCTAGGTATACTTGCACACAGTTTTTGAAGGAACTCGGTAGGTAGGTTGTTCCAAACATCTTGGAGAACTAACCACAGATCTCCTGTGGATGTAGGCTGCCTCAGATCCTTCTATCTCTTCATGTAATCCCAGACAGACTTGATGATGTTGAGATCAGGGCTCTGTGGGGGCCAAACCATCACTTCCAGGACCCCTTGTTTTTCTTTATGCTGAAGATAGTTCTTAATGACATTGGCTGTATTTTTGGGGTCGTTGTCCTGCTGCAGAATAAATTTGGGGCCAATCACACACCTCCCTGATGGTATGACTGCCTGTATTTCTCAGCATTGAGGACACCATTGATCCTGACCAAATCTCCAACTCCATTTGCAGAAATGCAGCCCCAAACTTGCAAGTAACCTCCACCATGTTTCACTGTTGCCTGCAGACACTCATTATTGTACCGCTTTCCAGCCCTTTGGCGAACAAACTGCCTCCTGCTACAGCCAGATATTTCAAATTTTGACTCACCAGTCCAGAGCACCTGCTGCCATTTTTCTGCACTCCAGTTCCTATATTTTCGTGCAAAGTTGAGTCGCTTAGCCTTGTTTCCACGTTGGAGGTATGGCTTTTTGGCTGCAATTCTTCCATGAAGACCACTTCTGGCCAGACTTCTCCAGACAGATGGGTGTACCTGGGTTCCACTGGCTTCCGCCAGTTCTGTGCTGATAGCACTGCTGGGCATCTTCCAATGTTGAAGGGAAGTAAGCATGATGTGTCTTTCATCTGCTGCATTAAGTTTCCTTGGCCAACCACTGTGTCTGCAGTCCTCAATGTTGCCCGTTTCTTTGTGCTTCTTCAGAAGAGCTTGAACAGCACATCTTGAAACCCCAGTCTGCTTTGAAATTTTTCCTGGGAGAGACCTTGCTGATGTAGTATAACTACCTTGTGTTTTGTTGCTGTGCTCAGTCTTGCCATGGTGTATGACCTGTGACATGAAACTATCTTCCACAACCTCACCTTAGTAGCAGAGTTTGGCTGTTCCTCATCCAGTTTTAAGCCTCCTACACAGCTGTTTCAGTTAATGACTGTGTTTCAACCTACATATGAAATTGATGATCATTAGCACCTGCTTGGTATAATTGGTTAATCATACACCTGACTCTAATCCTACTAGATCCCTTACTTTGTGTAAGTGTGCGAAGTGTGCAAGTGTAAGAATTGATGCTGGCTTGAAGCCAAAGGGTAGTCGCACCAAATATTGATTTGATTTAGATTTCTTTTCTGTTCGCTCACTTTACATTTTGTAAATTGATAAACATAAACAATTACAATATATATTTTTGAAAGCATTCTTACTTTACAGCATTTTTTCACACTTGCCTAAAACTTTGCATAGTACTGTATAATCTGTATGGTAGGAGGTTCCGAATTTTTTGTCCTGTCAGAACATTTGTGAGATTACACTTTCAGTACTCTCACACAACAGCTGCTGTTGTAGGCAATCACACATTATCCATGTACTGAAAATGGTCCCATTTATCACCAGCTCTTGTTCTTCCCCCCTCTCATGCCCTGCATCTCTGTAGTGTGCCTTTATCTTTCCACCTCACAACAAAGTACTTTGCTCGAGTCACCATCATTTGATTTTCTAAGAATGTCTCTGGAATCTAAAAGAGGCCCAGAAATAGAGATCACGCTTGTCAGAAATAGAGATCATGCTTGAGGCTGATACTTTACTCTGCTGCACACTAGTTTTCCATTTCTTGTTTAATTAAAAGAATCTAACACCCTCCTCCTCCCAAGGTGGAACAGGGAACTTGGTAATCTCTGCATGCAAAGGGGCCCGGTTTTATGCATTATAAGTATAACCCATATGCTTATGGATGTAGCAGCCAGATGAAATATCCCCTAATCTCTTCTGATCTCTCTAAAAAAGCAAAAGAGAGCGCTGTTTTGTTGCTGCACGTTAAACGAATTGATATTCATGCTCCCAACACTTCTACACATATCTGGCTCAGATAATTCCTTTTTGCCTTAGTGGAAGAAAACATGACTCATCCAATCCATGAACAGGGAGTGACTTTGGAAACTTCCATTTTGCTGATGAAAACTTCAGAAAATTAAATGCCCTGTTTATTTCTTCTATCAGAGATAAGCCTAGGTAGCAGGTTCAAGAGAAGTAACTGGATACCATTGGACAATTGTAACCTTATTTTTTTTAAGTAATTATTTTAATAAATAAAAAATAAATAAACAGGAGTTGGTGTGATGGGACTAGATTCTTCTTTGGAGGCTTTAGAATACAAGTCACTTCCAGAATTTGAAAAATGGCTTCCTTTTACACTATGTCACATTTCCAGATGCATTAAGACATTTGGTAAAATTGTGTAGTTTCTTTCATCAGTGCCCTTTGTCTTTTAACCTTTGACCATGCTTGCTGTGATTTTTGGGAGTTGCAATCCTAATGCATCTGGAAGAAGTCAGTCTTGGGAGAGTTACTTTGTCTTTTCTGACTTTGCATTTTCATACAAATACTTTTGTTTGAATTTGACAGAAGCTCTGTTCTTTTCAGGTAAAGCGACTGAAATATCACCCATCCATCGTTTTATGGAGTGGGAACAATGAAAACGAAGCTGCACTTTCCACCAACTGGTTCTCCATTCCAAGTGCACAGATGAACCTTTATTTCAAAGATTATGTGACACTTTATGTGAATAATATCCGAGAAATTGTTTTTGCTGTAAGTACTGGTTTCTTTTCCCCTATGAAATCTAAAGAGGGCTGACATTTTACTTGGTTTTATGTTCTGCTGAATTGTGATTTTCCTTCAGAGTCTGGAAATGAATGGATTGTTTTGAATACGTTGCAGGCAAACCCTTCATGTTAAAGATGCACTAGATAAAATCTGGAAACATCTGTTTCCTTTGAGTCCTGATGTGCTCAAATCAGCCCTGACAACCATTTTATGTTCTGTTTTTCCCCTACATTTATGCCGGCTTTGTAAGATATGTATTAAAATGATTTCTTCTGTTGATTGCCTATTGTATCAGGTTCTCCAAGAGTCTTGCTTGGAGGAAAAAAAAAAAAAAGTCCCAATTTGAATTAGCTAAATATGCTTAAAAAGAGATAACGCAGTTCTTCACAAAAGTAAGAAAAGTGACAAAACCAGCTGCATTTGGCTGATAAACCTTTGGTGCTAGTCCTTCTCAGAGGCTCTGTGACTGCTGGGGAGGTGCATATTTCCTCTTTTCATTTTACAGCTAAAAGTGGTCTGTTTGAAATGGAACTTATGGTTAACTTAATAATAATGATATGATATTAGTAGTAATAGCATTTCTTCAGGCATTTTATAAAAAACAGGAGATGAAGTCATTCTGTAAAGAGCAAGTTTATGATCTGTCTCAAAAACAGTGATAGCCTAGTTATCTGGCCTAGTTCAGCTTTCTAGATCCTGTTGGAACTCCTATGTGCTTTTAGCAATCTGTCCATCTTCTCTAATAACCCTAATGATAAACTGCTAGTTAGGAAGGAGGAGACTGTTTCTAACTGTTCACCGTGCCCTTATTGTGCATTGGCATAATAACTTTGTCACAGTGCTCACAAGGACACATGACCCTTTAAAGAGCACTGGGTTTTGAACATGCTTCATTTTTTCCCTTCTAAATCAGGTCTGCACAATTCAACAGGTCACAGTCCAGCTGCCATGGCATATGGATTACCAGGGGTCTTATCTTTCCTCTCTTCCTTGTATTTTCTTCTTCTTTTCCCTTCTTCTCTTTTCTGAAGGCACACAACAAATTTTAGACATTTATTACCCCTCCTAATAGCCATTACGTATTGGAGGGTCAAAGATCTGTTTGGCTTGTCTGGTTACAAGTTGTTCAGGCCAGTTTTAAATGTGTGCAGTGATTGTTTTGGATTTTTCTGGATCTGGACTAAAAGATGCAGGTAGGCGAGGAGCTGGTTATCATAGAAGTGCGCTATAGGATGCAAACATTGTACTTTGGGTTTGGTTTTTTTTCCAGCATTTGTGCTTCTGAAAGCATTTTGTTGTTGAATAGTTGCAGTCCTGATCTGGCAAGAACAGTCTGAAAGAGCTCATATTATTCTTCATTATAGGTACAGAAGTATTTTGGGGCTGGGAAGAAAGATCTTCCCTATACAGTGTTGCCCACATTGAAGTGCTGTGTCTAGTGAAAGATATAATTAATCATTGGAAAAGAAGTATAAACATCAGAACCAGCTTCCCCGCTTGAAAGATTGTCCAACAGATGATGTAATTTAATACATCATTCAGTGATGGTTGTGGCAGCTGCCTGTGCAGGCAACTGTCATGGCTGCATCCATATACAGTCCACTGAAACATACAGTGGCAGCTGGCCAGGGCAGAAAACTGTTCTTAGAGCTGTGTGCTTATAGGGGATGAAGGTGCTTCTTCAAGAAATGGATCAGGAGGTGAATTCTTTTGTCCAATTTGCTGTCGAAGTAGCTGCTTCAGTCCCTGTATTGATGGGATGAGCTCTAGATATTCCGTATACTACCCATATTGGTTCCATCTGTTTGCTGGGTAACACTGAAGATGAAAGACATCAGCTCCCTCCTGACTGCCTTGGGCATGGGGGAAAAATACCTCCCAGTCCCTGTCTCATCTTTGAATGAAAGAGCCAAAGTTTGATAGCTAAAATGGGGAACGTTACAGACACTGGCAATTATGCACAATACTAAAGAGGTCAAATAACCAGGGTGAAAGATCCCATTGTTCTGCAGTTAATAAATATAATGACTTGCTTACTTGGAAATTGTAAAAGCCTTAAAATAAATAAAACTGGGAAAGGGAAATTATGTAGACAGTGCCTAACAGATATGAAAAGAATAGTATCTTCATTCCCTGGAAGTACCTTGTTGCCCCTTCCCAAGGTCAATTTTTCCAAGGGCATTTCCACAGAACCACTGGTTTCATCCCCTGAAGTTCACTATTTCCTGCGAGCTGATAACTAACAACTGTTCTCTTCCACTGGCCAAAGGAGAAGTACAAAAGTCCTCTTCTTTTGCTTTTGTAGACACACACACACACACACAGAGGGGGTGCCTTTCCTGTCAGCATAAAAAACCTTGGAAAAGGTGTCAAGGTGTTGTGGTGCCTTGACTTCAACAGGGAGAGGGGAGAATCAAGAAGGCAGGATGAAATGGGAGTTCCCACTCTGCATTAACACTATGAAGATAGCTTGGCAGTGTGAATGCTGGAGCTGAGCAGGAAGTTAATCAACTCCACTGTAAGAGTGTGTGAAGACTGATGCTATATAGAGGTGCACAGGGGATCCTGGATTAATGCAAACCAAGTGCATGGGTGGGTCCTAGGCTGTGCAAGATTTTCTATCTACTTGTCTTGCAGCCTGAAGGTTGCAGAGAGGTGGAGAGTACAATCACTGGATGTGTTCAAAAAAGATTGTTCTGCCATCTGGTAGTTTTATTTGGATTCTTGCACTGAGCAGGAGGTTGCACTTAATGACCAAAGTTCCCCCTCCCTCCCTCCCTCTCTCCCAACTCTATGATTCTATGCATATAATTGAATGCTGCAATATGAAACTCTGTTTCTTGCAGCTGAAAATGCAATTCCAGGAATCTGACATTTGTTGATACATTCAGTGAACCAGAAATGATAGAAATGACCTAGTATTCTTGGGAAAAGAGACCATGATTCACCATGAAAAATCTGCCTTTTGCTTTACTTTCCAAATTACAGTTTGTCAAGGTAGCTTTTATAGCAACTCTCTTATCTCTTGGCCCCAGTTATTTTATTATCTTGAATGTTGTTCAATGTAGGAAGATCAGAGCCGTCCTTTTATTGCCTCAAGCCCTACCAATGGATTGGAGTCAATCAAGGAAGGCTGGCTGGCTCGTAACCCATATGATACCCATTATGGAGATACCCATTACTACAATTACCTGAATGACTGCTGGAACTGGACCATGTATCCCAGGGCTCGGTTTGCCTCTGAATATGGCTTTCAGTCATGGCCTTCCTTCAGCACCTTGGCACAGGTAAATAAAAGCCAACTGTCTTCTCTCACTCTCCAGCACATTCTGTGGATGTAAAATGAGACTTAGGGAATCAGCCCAAAGGTCCATCTGGTTCAGTCTTACGTCAAAACACAAAAGAGAAGATTAAATGATGTGGAACCAAGTACCCTTTTATCCTGTGCTTGGAATAAAACCACATAAAACAAGATGCTTCCACCAGAACATCCCAATTTTCTAGTGTTCAGCCACTGCTTAAACCTTTGGGAGCCCAATACAAACACCAGATTCAGAACTAAGAACTCAGCTAGAGGGGTGGTAGCGTTGGTGAATTGAGTATCTGCTGAGATCTGTTAGTTACTTCTCCTCTCCTGTTCATGCAGTTTGCATATTTAAACATCTGCATATTAAACGCACAGATTCCTTTAAAGTGGTGTTTAATTATGCCCCACCACACCCAGATGACACAATTAGTTTAAGAAGAAAAGAAATCTGTACCTCCTATATCCCCTCCATTGACTTCAGTGGAAGGATGTGTGCGTACATGCTTAGCTTTACAGAGAAGCCAAAGCTACAAACTTAAAATAGCATTTATTTCCCTGTTTGTCAGGCATACCTATGTTAATCTGTAAGCTGAAAAGCAAAAAGAAACATAAATTCTCTAAAGCTTCTCTAACTGGTTGCTTGGAGGCAGTTCTAATCCAACACGGGATGGCTGACAAGTCTGCACACGGTTTTCTTTTTCTCCAGTTTAAATCAGTAGGCTGTAGAACTAATACAGGATAGATTATGCTGCCTTAAAATGATATCTGTAGGTGTTACCAATAGAAGAGAATATATGTAACTCAGGGTTGAACTGTGGAGTCCTTGGTGCTCTCTGAGCTTGGTTATTGATTGCAGATGTTTCACTATCTGACTAAGTAACATCATCAGTGCACTGATGATGTTACCTAGTTGAGCAATGAAAGGTCTGCAATCAAACAACCAAACTCAGAGAGCACCAAGGACTCCACATCTGTAGGTGTGGCATGATTTCTTAGCCCACCTGAAAGCTAACTAAATGTATCTTAGAGCATTCAGAAACTTTTTGAAATTTTGAATTATTTTTTTTCATAGAAACAAAAAGATAGAACAAGTTGGATCAGAAGAAATTATGATTCCTGGGTCTAAATACAACATTGGGAACAATAGGTTTATTTCAGTTTTATCAAAATAAATGAGCTGTAACACTTAAGGCATACCCACATTTTGGGGGATGGAATTTAGCAAGTGGGTTCTGTGTTTGAGGATTAGAAATTTATTCTTTTGCCCACAACTGGCCCAAGACTATCTGGTTAGCTTAATAACTGGATAGGAATCCAGATCTCCATGATCCCAGTCTGCTGCTCTGATCCAGCATTCCACAACCTGCTGTCTTGCAAGTATGTTGAGAATTACAATGCACAGAATGACCAGCCAAAGCATGTGGCATGTGCCACATTGGGGAAGATTTATCTAAAATAGGATAGATTAGAGTTAGCACTGGTTTGAAAGGGATTGCTGTCTCTGCCAATCACAAAGTTTTTTTAAATGAAAATTGTAATTCTTGGTTTTGTTTAAAAATATATAAATTAATATAGATATACATTAATACATTATTATAAATTAATAAAATAAACCTCTTTGTTTTATTCTGTAAGAGTTGTTGTTTTTACTGCTCCCCAATTAATTTATTATTTTTTAAAAAGACTCATTCTGGGGGCTGTTCCCCCCATGACCCCCAGTTTTGAGGGGAGGGTGTTGTCTTAATTTTAGAGTCCTTGTTTTGTATATTATATTATTTAAATAAATAAATAGGACACAGACTCTGAAGCAAAATAAATGTTTTTTTTTTTAAAGCTGCATCCATTTCTGTATGCTGTTCATGTTCTTATAACCATATAAATGTGCTCTTTTTTAAACTCAGGTGTCTGTTGAGGAAGATTGGTCTTATAAAAGTAATTTCTCCCTGCACCGACAGCATCATGCTGGAGGTAATGACGAAATGCTTCAGCAGGCTGGGCTTCACTTTAAATTGCCTCAGGTAGTAAATCCAGTTGAGAACTTCAAACAGACAATCTATCTCACTCAGGTAAGGATTTGTCAGAATGTTAACAGTGACCTTAAAAAAAAATAAAGATAATGTTATGATTTTTCATAGAAAATGTGCAGCAGATAATCTGTTCACATTTTACTTAAGTTAATTCTTGGATCCAATGACAATATGAAGTTGTCTGTGGGCTTCATTTTTATATATTTTTCTTACAAGCATATAATTTCTATGAAGGAAAAAGTGTGTGTGCTACTGCATGGAAGTGTAGCACAAATATTTCTTCTTTGTGTCTTCGTACTCTCTACATATGGACTTATGGCCTAATTCATTGGGGATTTGCTCAGCACAGCTCCTGAGGGATTGCCTTTCAAAAGCTTGGGAACAGCATAGGAGAAGACCCTCTCAATATGAGCCTAAGAAAAGGTGGTAGGAAAGTGAGGGAAATTTTAAGAAGACTTCTCCTGTTGACTGTAATGTCCAGGGATAGGTGATCTCTCCAATAGTCTGATTTCAAAGTAACCAGGTTTTAAAGGTCAAAATCTAACACAATGGGGTCTGGAAAACAATTATAGTAGCATGGCTGAACCTATAAGTGGAAACCTCATTTCCCAGAAACCTTCTGAGTCTTTATACCCCAGCTCTGCCTTCTGTCTTGGATTAGTTTTGGTGGCTCCCTCTGCTACTACCCAGCTTCCAGAGAGTATCTGGTGTCCTTCCCCAACCCAGCATACAAGAGAGATTCACCACCTGTACCACCACCACTTTGACTAACTGCAGTGCCTTTTGGCAACTGAAAGGTGAAAAAGGAAGAAAAATAGTTTATATAATCTAGGGTCTCTCTTTTCTGAGAGATGGACTAAATTCATATGTGATAAACAAAACCAAGCTTTATTTTTTTTTTTTAAAAAATGGAAAAGATAAAGTATATGAAATCTTACTCTAAGAAGAAAATTTACAAATGTCCATGCAGTGTTCCAGGCAGACCACAAGATGGTGTTGGCCTGAGCTTGCTGGTTAGTGAGCTCAGGCAGAATCTTTATGAAGAGACTGCTGTTAGATTATGTTTCACTTTGCAAGAATTTAGGAATAGAGAGGTTGAGGTTACACTGAATTCTTTACTTATGCAGAAATAATAAGCATAAGATGCAATAAGGCTTAAGTAGCACTACGCAAAAATAGTAAAAATCAAACTTCCAATGCAGCTTCCTGGCTAGATTACTTCTAGAATTCTTGATTCCTTAGAAATAAACAGATTCCTAAAGCAAAATCCTTCTACTGTTCTAGTTTCTTGTAGATTCCGTTCTTTAATCCAGTATTTTTCAACCTTGGCAATTTTAAGATGTGTGGACTTCAACTCCCAGAACTCCCCAGCCAGCATAATTTCCCAGCCAGCGTAAGTCCACACATCTTAAAGTTGCCAAGGTTGAAAAGCTCTGCTTTAATCAGAGGCTCAGGAGAATGAGGTTAGTTCTCTCCTTTTCATAGCTCTGGTATTAAGCTTTTTCCTTTGTTTTCAAAGGATCAAGACTTTTTAGAGGGGACTGGGAGAAATCTGACTGTGTATTATGACTCAAAATTTACATCTCCCCTTTGTGAAGATGTAGATTCTCTATCTGAGATAAGTGAATGTCTGTCTTATGTCTGTCATGACGGCCTCACAACCAGGAGTGTTTTCCCAACAGCAACCGATATGGGACTAACTAAACTATGCTTCCTGTATTATGCACCAGTTTGCAACCTTGTTGCTGCATTTTACACTAGTTGTGGTTTCTGGATATGCTGTAGAATATGTTGTAATAGTCAGCTGGGAGTGACCAAGAGATGGGAATCTGTTCTGAGGTCTGATCATCTCAGGAATGGCTCACTAGACATAATATAGTAAGTATACTCCTCATTACCACCTGAGAATCATCTGGAATCAAGGACCAGTCCAAGACAGTGGATCTGCTCTTCAGAATGAACCTGAAGCCTAGAGTTCAGTTTCCTACTGAACAATAGGATCTCCATCTTGTCTGGACTAAAGTTCTGTAAGACCTCTTCTTGCAGGTTCATCTAGATACTAAACAGCATGGGGAATAAGGTGGAAACCTATGGGACATCCCAGGCCATCTTCTTAGGTTCTGAATATTTATTTATGTATTTATTTATTTATTTTCAGGCTTGTATGCCACCCATAAATAATTAAAAAACATATATTAAAAATGCCCTAAAAACCTCCTATGATTTTAGCCCTAAAAAACTTGTAAGATCTGGGGGGGGACAACCCATCATCCCACCAGCCATCTCCACAGGTGCAGACCCCCCTCTGGCCCCCAGGCCTTCTGGCAGAGCCAGGATTTGAGCCCTTTCCTGAAGGCCATGAGGGAGAGGGCACACCATACCTCAGGAGGCAGTATCCTAGTAACATCCTAGTCTTCCATAAGGCATCATGGTGAATGATATCAAAAGCCACCAAGAAGTCCAGGACAACTAGTAGAGCCACATTCTCCCTCCCAGTTCCAGGGGTAGGTCATCCATTTAGGTGACTAAAGTAATTTTACTCACATATCCTAGTTGAAAGCACAGTTGAAATGGGTCCAGATAATTGGTATCCTCCAGATCTGCTGATCTATGAATGAAGCATATTCTCTAATTACAAGAACTTGTATGTTTCTAGGTAGTTGAAACTTACGCTGTTTTATATATCCCAAATTAGATCATGCAGGCTCAGTGTGTAAAAACCGAAACTGAATTCTATCGTCGCAGCCAAAGTGAGATAGTCAACGGGGAGGGACGGACCATGGGTGCGCTTTTTTGGCAACTCAATGATATCTGGCAAGGCCCTTCCTGGGCTTCTCTAGGTAAGACTAAAAATAAAAATAGTTGTGCTGAGTTAAAGTATGGGCTTTATTAGTGCCTGTCTTTCATTTTAGTCTCATTTTCTCTTAAGACCCTGAAGGCAGTGTATGAGATTCCTCAACCAAATCTTACCACGTGAGTTAGTATAGACTGAAAGAGGATGAATAGGCCAAGATTACTTAGTCAGCTTCATGACTAACAGCATGACTAATAGGTCTTCCCTCACCTTTTGTGTGTGTGTGTGTGTGTGTGTCTTTGAGCCAGTGTTGACTCCTGGTGACTGTCTGGACAAGTCCCTGCAGTTTTCTTGGCAAGATTTCAGAAGTGGTTTGCCCTTACCTCCTTCCGAGGGCTGAGAGAAAGAGGGACTGGCCCAAGGTCACCCAGCTGGCTTTGTGCCTAAGGCGGAACTAGAACTCCTGGTCTCCTGGTTTCTAGCCTGATACCTTAACTGCTACACCAAACTGGCTCTCCTTCCCTCACCTAGTCTAACACAAATTGCTGAGTAATTTGCTACATTTTTGTTTAAGAAAGAATTTAAAGTACCAAGCATTTTTAACGGGAAATTAAACTTAGCCTCCCTAACTGCTGGGGGTGGGGAAGGTGTGAAAGGACTTGTGCTTCTCCTCTGTATTTCTTAGGATGAAACCTCAGAATAGCAAGTACAAATTTGCATCTCATCCAGGCAATAGGTTGCTTTTTCTTTTTGTTTTGTTGTGCAAAGAGGTAGGAGGCATGGAAGACAGAAACGTTAATGAAGTCTTTGTTTTAACCGTAGCTGTTTATACAGGATGTTGTCATTGGTTTGGTTTAGACCAGTGTTGAATATGGCTTCTTCCATTTTTCTTCCATTTTTCATGCTGGCTGGGGAATTCTGGGAGTTGAAGTCCACTCATCTTAAAGTGGCCAAGTTTGGACAACACTGGTTTAGACAGTTTCTTCTCTCGGGGTGTTTAATAACAGCTGTAAAATGAAAGAGACAAGCAGCACATAAGTCTCTGAAAGAGGTTTGGGATCTTGAGGCTTTCCAGATGTTTCAGAATTGTTATACTCAGCATCCACCAGGGCAGTGCTGGCAGAACAACTGGAAGGTGTCGTTTGACAACATCTGGAGGGCCAGAAGTTATCCCCTGCGGCCCTAAGAGGCTTTTAGGAGGCCTTTTTTGGCCACGACTTTTGTTGGACTTGAGTTCCCATAATCCCCAGCCAGCATGGGCAAAGGTAATTGCTGTGCTAATACTTACATAAGATCACAGCAGGAAGGCAGCCTGTCTCCTCAGGCTACCTCTGATCACTATTGCTAAAAATCAGTAGCAATTAGACAGAATTAGCCATTGTAGTATAAGCTTTAAATTAGCATTAAAAGTTTCAAAAACAAACTTTTAAAGCATATGAAAAAGAAACCCCCAAAACTAGTCTTGCCAGCATTGTGACATGATCCTTCCCAGTTTTCATCACTGGCCCAGCGATAGAGGGAATAGAAATAATCTTCCCTCCCTCCCTCCCTCCCTTCCAGCTGAAATCTTGTGGCTATAATAAAAACATAAAACTAAACTGAAACAAAAGTGTTAAAATAATAGATTAAATTAAAATGATGAACACTTAAAAGCCTGTTTTAAAAATGTGTGGGTGTGTTTTAAATGGCAACGGTGAGGTCAGTCGTCTCAGTTCAGAGACCAGGGATGCTACAGACAAGGCTCGACCCTGAGTCATTGCTAGGCGAGCATCTGCTTCTGTAGGCAGTGTTACCCCAATGACCTCAGTAAATAGAGGGAGTCTTGCCTTCTCTGGTTCTCACCCAGCCTGTTTGGGAATGGGCATGTGTTAAGCTTCAAATTAAAGGCTTCTGAGTCAGCCACCTGTGTGGTTTGCATTAGCCACTGGGTTACATCTTAGGCAAATTGCAAGCTGTATTTTCTCAGCTTCTATCCTACATTTTAAGGTCACCTTAGCATGATCAATTCAGATCGCACATTTTGGTTGAAGAAATGACTCAGTTTTTACTGACATTATACCCTAGCATTTTCATCTTCTGCTAAGCTGAAACCCAGCAGCTATTACAGACAATCACACCTTTCTAAGGCATGATTATTATGGCTACAGAGAGAAGGAAATAAATAATGCCTTTATGGTATGACATGCTTATTTATTATATTTACAGACCAGCTTTTCCTTGGGAGCTCCAGGCAGCATGTGTGGAGGACTCTATAATTTTATTCTCACAACATTTCTGTGAGGTTGGGTTGAGAGAGGATGAATGTCCCAAGGTCTCCTATTGATATCCATAATCATGTGGGCCAGCCCCATAGAGAGGAAAGAGCATCTGTTTTGACTCTGGTAGATGGTGAAAAGGGCTTCATGGTGCTTACTTTCTAAACTAACGAGCATATGATTCCCCCATCTGTTCTTTATTGTGATCTCAGATCAATATCTGAATGTAGGTGATTGCTTGAAGCATGTTGATTGCTTGAACTCTTGCAGTTTTTAGAGGAACTGTCTCATTGGTTGAGTTAATAGGAATGAACACATGTATCACAGCATACGTGATAGAATACCTATGTGGTGTGAAGGTTAAGGAGTTGGGCTGGGAGTGGGAAGACCAATGTTCAAGTCTCCACTTGGCCATATTGTTTTCTTGGGTGACTTTGGCTATGCATGCTCTCTAAGATTGGCTGTCCACTGGATGGTTGTTGTGAAGATCAGATGAGCAGAAAACCTCATCATATGCCTTAGTGTGAGTTCTCATGAGACATGGTAGCCTAGTATAATAAGCCAGATGTTCCCAAACTTTCTTGGTTCACAGCACCCTTAGTGTCTCAGTAATTTTTTTACAGTGCCCCTAGGCCAAAACTGAACTACCTCGAGCTAGTAGTTTGCATGGTATCCAACAGGTGTTAAGCATTGCTCTGTTGCCCTTGAAAATTTAAAATATCTGTGGTGTCCTTGTGAATTTGTTGTGGCACCCCACAGTGCCCCAGCACACAGATTGGGAACTGTGGTAATAAGCTATACCTTTTGGTGAGGACTGCATATGAACTTTGCAGGGGTGGTGAGAATGCAGTGAATAGGAAGATAATATGACTAGTCAGAGTAAAATGGAATTTGGGGGATATTTTGGTTGGGGTTGCTTTTGTTTTTCAAATGCATGAAGCTTATTTAAATGCTGGTAAAGTAGTTGCATAGGGCTTTCCACTTAAAAACTGCAGAAGTGTATCACTTTCTGCCACAACTCTGTGCTCAGGACAAAATTCAGTAGTGAAGTCAGAGGATTTCACTTGCATTTTCTTCCTGGGATTGCACTGAGCAGCCATGCAATCATGGGAAAAAATGTAGCTACTTTAATGAGTTGCAGCCATGGCCTGTGTAAGCACCCGTGTGTGTTTCAAAGATCCTTTTGCCTTCAAATCCAAAGTGCTGTACAGCCCTATAAATTACACCTAAATCCTTGCTGCCTTTTATTACTGCTTTGCTGCCATTTCCAAGAGAAGCAATATAGTTGTGCAGAAAAAAGGTTGGACACGCAAATAGTTTTCATGCAAGAACTTCCCAAAGTGAATATTAATATGAGGGCTGGGTTGAACTAGCCTGAGACAATAGCAAAAAAAAAAAAATGTCCTGTGTTGAGACAGTCCATTGGTTCCTTCAGGCCAGGCTTGTCTGGTCTGATTGTAAGGCTTTCTATGATTGTGGAAGGCTGTCTAATCCATTAGCTGGAGATAATTAAGCCGATGGCCTTCTCTCACAAAGCATGTGCTATATAGATAGTCTCAGTTTAAGAATGAGTTCTATTCCCAAGGTCTGTCCTTAAGTCGAATTTGTTTGTAAGCCAGAACAGTATTATTGTATAATACTGTATAAGTAGTATTGTGTAATTAGCTCGAACCACTGTGTATCTAACTGGAATCATTGTGTATTTAACTCAAATTTTGCTACAGTAGACTCTTTTCTTAACTATGGCTCATCGCATTCTTAACCTGGGAACTCCCTGTATCATGGAGCCAATCCTTTTCTAACAAGGAGTTGAAGTTGCAGCCATGGAAATTATTTTGGCTGCCTGCTGTGGTTCAAGAGGTTGTCTGTAACCTAGTTGAGAAGATGTAGCAACCATTCTGTCTTTGCTGATTAGAGGACAAAAATTCCATGAATTGAATTGAATTGAAATGATTTCATGGAAAAGGCTTACATTATTAGAGATGATAATTACTAGGAATGCCACATGTGCTGTCAGGGAGATCAGCTTGCAATGTGATTATTCCCCATGAGTTGACTTTTAGAGAGCTGCAGAGCTGGTGTGAGGAGTAATTGAATCATACAAATCTTCCTTGAACATGTCTGTTAATCTTTCACAGATTCATCCTAGGAAGTGGACTGTGGTCCACAAAGGCTTCTGTGATTATACATTTGTTATTCTTTATAGCATCACTATATTTGGTGTTATTTCTGTTACTGTACATACATTCCTGCAAAAAAGCAATGCCTGTAAGGCATCCATTCCCAATCTGGTGTACCCCCTCCCTATTTTTTTTGAACGGCAACTCCTAAAACTCCCAAGTAGCAACACACCTGGAACATTCCAGGCTCTGGAAACCTTTTCTAAGGCAATGTATGTAGGGACCAGTCTTTGATCTCCTCCCGATTGAAGAAAAGAAAGCGGGCTTCTGAAGCTGAATAGTTCCATATGGGTTCTTCTGGGAGAGTGTGGTGAAGGTTTTCCCTTTTGAACACTTATTTAGAATATGGTGGCAAATGGAAGATGCTTCATTACTTTGCCAAACATTTCTTTGCTCCTTTGCTGCCTGTGGCACATGAGAAGGAAGATGTTTTCTACGTCTATGGAGTCTCCGATTTTCATTCCGACTACAACCTGGCCCTCAAAGTAAGTCCCCTTTTGCTTTACATTGAAATGAGAGTTGAGGAGGATTCTGGAGTAGAGGAAAAGTAAAGCTGCCAATTGATTTAAAAACGCAACAGTTCATTTATATTGTTTTTAATGGATTGCTTAAATTTGTAAATGACTAAAACAAGAGTTCTGAAGGAAGAAATGTTTTCTTTGGTTTTTCGATGACTATAGTATCTTCTTAGAAGAAGCATGTGAGGGGTAGGAAAGAACTAAATATTTAACATGGTAATTTTCTTCCGTGGTTTTGGTTTCATTCCAGAGTTTGCAGTTTGAGCCCTGAAGAAGTGCCCAGATCAATTTATAGAAAGATTCTTCACTTTTCATGACCTTCCTTCCTTCCTTCCTTCCTTCCTTCCTTCCTTCCTTCCTTCCTTCCTTCCTTCCTTCCTTCCTTCCTTCCTTCCTTCCTGTCAACAATTACCAGGTGCCATTATTTTTTTCTTTGTACTTGGGGAAAATAAAATGGTGGTAACAGAATTTTGCTTTGAGGCAAAACCACCAGCAAAATCCTCAGCCCTAAAAAGAAAAACCATTTTTAAGGAGGCAAGCGAGTGGAAAAACTCACAAGAAAACCCTTCCTACTTTGATTGGGTTTTTGTGGTTTTGCTTGATGTCATAGCGGGTGGCAACTCATAGCTGACCTTAACTGCTCTCAGAAAATGTTACACAGAGTTGGGCCTGGTAATTATGTGCATGAGAGGCTAACAGGCTATCTCAGGGCTGGAGGCTAGTCTGGGAAATAAAAAATATTGTTGCCAGGAAAAGAAAAGATGTGGGATGTGTTGATCGAGTCACCAGGAATCAAACTTGACAAGCTTGAAGGAGACTAGATATTGGGGGGGGGGGGGGGGGGGGGAGAGGCTAGTAGCTCAGCATTTTAGTTTACTTAAAGCCCAGAAATGAAATAAGAGGGCATTTGGTCCAGTTTGTAAGCTGTTATTAGATTTAAGTATTTTAAAAGTAGAGCTGTGAATATTGCAAGGGAAGGTGCAAGAGAGGAATATGCAAAATGTTCTGTGCCCAGCCATTCTGTACATGTTACAGTTGTTTTGGAGTGGTCTGTGGTTACACTGAAAAAGGTGTGTTTTAGATATTTTATTCCATAATGGGATATTTTACTCCTGATATGGTCTGAAATGCAGTTGCTCTGATATTTTTTTGGGGGGTGGGGAAGAAAAAAAAAGTGGGAAAGTCTGAGCAATTTCCTTGGCAGCAGCTGGTGTAGTCATCAGTGGTGGCAACACCGTTGGTTTTTAGGAGGTGGGAAAGGTGCTGGGACGGGTAGGGGACAAGTGGGCTGGTAGGAACTACCACACTGGGACATTGGTGGCTGGGAGGGAGGGGAAGTAGGATACTGGGGAGATAAGGGGATGAGCAGGCTGATGGGATATGCTTTCTGTAGAGGCCATTGCAGTAAGGAAGAGGTGCACAGGAATTACTTCAGAAGTGGTGGCTGGGGGGAGGGAGGGGGGAGAGAGGGAGAGAGAGAAAGGAGTGTGCTGGGGGGATAATGGGTTGGATAAACCAAAGAGGATGCTGAGCTGGGACAGAGGAGGCAACATGTACTGGCCTTGGCCTATGTGCCTTGTAAATTCTCTCTGCGATATCTCTGGATTTTATTTTGGCCCAAACCTGGAAGTACCAAAATATTCTGGCTTTTGTTTCTCACTAAGCCAGAGTCAATCCAACTTCCAGAACACAGTGGCTTGTTTCAGGTGTGAAATAAAATATATTTTCCATTTCACGTATAGCCGTAATGCAAGATGAGATAGAACATGATAGCATTAATGAACGTATGATCCTACCTTTTAAAGGAATTTACAGAAAGGTTTGAGTAACTGGATTTGATTGATGGAAAGCAGTCATTCATAATCACTTTTTTCTGTCTTGATCTCTCTTATGGGCCCCATAGATAATTTTGTATGATTGGAGCAGGATGGAGCCAGTGTGTACTTTGGTGAAGGACAATGTGATTATTAAGGCAGGAAGTGCAGTTCCCATTTATAAGGAGCCCATCAATGCTCTTTTGAAAAGATGTGGAAATTGTACCAGGCAAAGCTGCGTCATCACCTTTTACCTCGAGGCTGAAGATGAAGTCTCCAGTCCAATTAATTACCACTTCCTGTCTTCATTGAAGAATGCAAAAGGATTAAAGAACCCACACATTCATGTAAGTACCATTTCCAGCAATACTTTTGCCCTCAGCCAAATAGGGTGTTTATTATGTGTATGTGTTGTTTTGAGAATCACAAAAGCTAGAGGAAATGCCCTGCTTGGTTGTTTTCCTGAAAATATGAATAAACTTTGATAGGGGGCACACAGATCAGCCTCCTAAGTTTCTTTATCATTTCTAGCATCTTTCTGGTCTTTATGAAGATATGCTTTCGCAAGATAGAGGTGATGGTAATGAATGTGATTTACTGACCCGCATAGTTTCTTTCTCTTCTCCTGGTTTGGAGAAACAGAACTAATTACAAGATGCCAAGTTATCTAATTTGCATAATTTATAGAGATCTCAGTAAACTCTTTGCTAGTTTAGATTTTGTTTCTGAAAGTAGAAGATTACACACACAGATACACACACACAGCTTTTCACCTAGTTTTGGATTGTTTTCCTCCCTGGAAAGATATTATACCTTTTCAAGCAAAATGTTCTGTTTCTGAAACAATATGATCATAAATATAAGTGCAAAACTGCAAGCGTCAGAAACTACCTGGGTTTGGAGTGGTAGAAATAACGCAATCATTAATCATGGATATATTTTTGTAATATAGCTTCTGCCACCAATACTTTTCCATTATTTTAGTGGTCCCTTGATTAATGCTGATATACTTGATGGGGAGAAATAGACTAAATCAAACACACTGGAATCTGGTCATTGGATCATATTCCACTGGGAGGCCAATGCTTTGCATATATAGGTTTCATATGTTAGAGCTGCATTTCCCAACTTAAACAGGTTGTAAGAGGACTTGGTAAAATATTTATCTTAAGCATCTAAACAACATTGCCATTAATAGGGTAAATGGTTAAAATTAAGGATACATCTAGGTTCATTTTTTTGCCAGGAAATCTTGAGAATTATGTATTTTGGAATTGGGAAGAGATAGTTTCCTGTATTTTCACCAATTCAGACCTACAATTTTGGGAATTTTGGGAATGGTGGGGTGGGGGAATTTCGATCAATAAATCCTAAAGCACTGTTTATTGTAAATGAAATTTTATAATTAGGATGTTCTTTATACCCTTTATATCCAATTCATTTTTTCTGCAAACTACAGTAGTCTGTTGTAAAGGTGACAAAGTGTTAAAGAGATCTGTGTGTAGTACAAGTTCTCTAGAATTCTGAATAAATAACAAGAACATAATGAAACAATACAGTAATTTAAATTTGTCTGCCCCTTTCAGGTTTCTGTTTCTCAAGAAGGAGATCATTTTCAACTTGTCCTGGAAGCCATAGCCATTGCTCCTTTTGTTTGGTTGGATGTTGGGAACATCCCAGGAAGGTTCAGTGACAATGGCTTTCTTCTCACAGAGAAGCAGAAATTCATATTCTTTTACCCTTGGGAGACCACTAGCGTCAAGGAGCTGGAGAAGTCACTCAGCTTAATATCGCTGACAGATATTTCCTGAGGAAAACTCTGCAAGAATGGCAAGGAAGACTATTGGAAACAGGAAGCTTTTATAGGAATGTAGCTCTACATCTAGAGATGCATAAAATGGAACTATTGGACATTATTCTCATGCCAGCTTCCTACACATGTGGCATTGCTTAGTTACGTGGAGTGAAGCCAAGTGCAGTTCTGACTCGCTTTAGAATGAGACTACTTTAAATAAGTCAGACAAGCACACATCCTGAGAGAGGTCTGAGGACAGTAAAATATGTAATGCTCTGAATCCCCCTGGTGCCATTTTTATGTATTCCAAAACCAGAGTTTGCATGTACAATGGAAAAATATATTGCAAAAGACTGGAGATCTGTGTGGACATCTAGGCATTGTTCCCCTTACAGGAGTTACCAGAGGGAGCTTCTCTTCTGCTTTTTGTGTTGGGGCATCTTAGCTACTATTTTTAAAATGTTACATGGGCATCCATGACATGTAATTAGAACACTGCTCTCAGTCACAGGTAAAATTTACAGTGTAGAAGGATAATACTGCTGGTGAATACATAGGAAATTTGACCAGACTGGTGGCTTATAGATTGGACCTTCTGTGTCCACTGTTAAAGAGGACAGGTAAGAGATAACAGTATGAGCACCTCTGGCAATAATCTTTTCCTTTTCCATTAGGAGTTGCAACCAGCAACTCTCATTTGTGAGAAAGGCTTTTAAGCCAAGAGCTGTGACCTTCAGCTGAACTTAAATTGTGGCACCTGAAGTAAGAAGATAGAGGGCTCAGCTTCTTGCTGACCCATTTAAAGCTAGTTTTTCCACCCTCCAAGATGTTTGAGTTTGTGAAAATGTTTGAATTTCTTTCCCGTTTTTTCTATCACTCAAAAATTATGCACTTGTCTACCTCAGAAGTGGTAACAGGTATCAATTTCTAGCAATTATAAACATTTAATCTGTTTAAACTTGCTCCGCATGCTTTATTATCAAACGATTGTGAGAAGCTTTCTAGCCATACAGTGGTACCTCGGTTCACGAACTTAATTCGTTCCGCGACTCTGGCCGCGAACCGAATTGGTCGTGAACCGAATCAAATTTTCCCATAAGGTTCAATGTAAATACGGTTAATCCGTTCTGACCCCTATGAATTTGGTTGCCAACCGATTTTTGATCGCGTCCCGAATCAAATTTCCCTATAAGGTTCAATGTAATTACGGTTAATCCGTTCTGAACCATGTTTTTTTTTTTTAAAACTGCAAAAATATGACACAAAGTACAGTATGAAGAAAGAGAAAGCTAACCTTGCTCGACGTGACTTCTGGCGTGGAGGACAGGAAGGCGGGTGGGGAGGCGGTTACTGCTTGGAGGGAGAGTCCCCCTCACTACAGGAAGCCGCGACCACATGTCACGGGAGGGAAAATGGCCGCGGATCCTGTTCGTAACCCGATGTGGAGTTCGCAAACGGAGGCAAAATTTTGCAACTGAATTGTTCGTGAACAGAAGCGTTCGTGAACCGAGGTACCACTGTATTTCCCATATAGAATATAAATAATGCTGCAAATCATCAGTTTTGCTTTTTATTATAAAAGTAAAATATAAAACAAGCTTTTTTTTTAAAAAAGCAATTTTTTTAGTGGCAATTCATCTAAATTGAAATATTTACAGTAGAAAAAGGGTAAAACAATGGGAAACAGTTTGAAGTTTGAATGATAGACACCAAATGAAGTTTTAAATACATTTACATTCTGTTTTGCAATTAAGTATCCTGATTACTGTTTGTGTTTTGATTTTGTGCTTCACAGCTTTGGACCACAGTTAATGTCTTATTACATAACTTTCACTGAGCATCAAGAGGGTTGTTAATTTTCTTTACAGATGATCCTCTTAGGAAAAAATAAATGCCATTCAATCCTTCTCCTGAGTCTCCCACTTTACTGGGATTAGATCTGAGTTTGTTGAAAGGTCCAGTAGATAAACATTTCAAAGAGCTTTTTCTTCTAGTGCACTTTGGATTGTTAACAGCTCCTTTTTCACTGCAAAGAATTTTCATAGCAATACCATATTTTTAAGTTACTTCAATTTTGCCTTGTAACGAGTTGTCCTGTACATAGCCTGACGCCATTTTTTTAAGGTTTACTGGTGTCTTGTTGGTAAAAGATTCAGAATATGTAAAGCTAAGTTTGTGAAGAGAGATCTCTACTCCACTGTCACAAATGCTTTCAGCATCCTGGAATTTGAAATTACATCTTTCATCTGGCGAAAGAAAAAGGAAAGTTTGAAAAATGCTAATAAGACACAACACTTTACAGAACTACACAGTACACACAAATCATTACAGGAAATAATTTTTTTCTATATATTATTCTAAATAATTTTTCTTTATATTATTCTAAATAATTTTTTCCCCCTTTTTTTCCTAGTCCAGAGTCAAGATTCCTTGCAGCTCAAGGCAGGAATTTTCAATGTATTGCCTTCTAATTATTTGCAGCAATTTCATAGTTTAGCAACAAAGGACATTTTTGGATGGCCAATGCCTTGGATTAAGAGGCCTGATTAAGAAGCCTTTGGTGATGAAATGGGGGAGTTCGGGTTACCTGGGAATATAAACAATGCAAGAAATGCTGGGCAAGTTGAATTAGCTTTATGATATAAGAGGTGGTGCATTCCCTGAAGATTTTCCTAGGACTGCTTTCACACCAACAGTTGCCCTCTATTTTTGTAAATTGGGTTTTAAGTATTGAAGGCTGCCCCAGTTACAATGGAATTGAAACTGTCCCATGTTTTATAAAGTTTTACCACCCTCTCATTCAGTCTGAATCCACTACTTCCATCTTCAGGAATGTAGCAATGTGTTTTAATTGCTTGTAATGCATTTTAAATGCCACTTCTGCTTCTAAGCAGATGCGACAGAAAAGTTGGTAAGAACCTGATAAATGATACATCCAAACATATGACCTGTACAATTAACTGTGGAACCATAACCAGGATTATTCAAAAGCAAATCCTGCTGAATTTAAGGAGGACTTGCTTCCCAATACTTAAGAATATAACGATAAATATATATTTTTAAAAAGTAATACACATGTAAGGGTCATTTAGCAAATCCCCAAAATATTATTTTACTTTTGCATCCTGTGTTCATAAAAACTCACAGCAGCGTCTCATCCAGGAACTAATCAAAACCAAACATGCTTAGCTTCAGTAAGATCAACAGCATTACTATATTTATTGAAAATGATTTGATTCTCTAGAATGATTCCACACACCCCAAAAGAAATATGACATTGAACCAAAAAAAAAACAAACTTCTTTGCTTTCCTTGCCACAGATCATCAGAAAATCTAAGATGACTTGTGCATTTTAAAATATAAATTATAAGAAAAACACCCAGTCTTTCTAGTAAACATAGTTATGTGTCTGCCTTGATTTGTGACATCTCCATTCTGTAACCATTAAACACTGAGGACTGAATGATGTCTAAAGCCTATCACAGTTAAAAGTACCTATGGGGTTAATGCCCTAATTTGGATGGTTGGTATGAGAATTGTGTGGATCTCCATATCCTGCCCTTTCTCTAAACTGCTCAAAGTAGAATTTTTGGCACAAATCCTGCATCATCACTTTGATCTTATTGCTGCCTTTGCCACAAGAAACTAATTCATCTACAAAATGTTACTCTAGAGCAGTGTTTCTCAACCTTGGCAACTGGGGAATTCTGGGAGTTCACACATCTTCCAGTTGCCAAGGTCTACTGCTCCAGAGGTCTGGACTAACATAATTACCTGCTTGTGCTGTCCTGGGAGAAGGTAAGTCACATAATGCAAGCCCGACATTTTTGGTTTTCTCCTGGCTAGACTGGCTTGATGAAATAGTTGTTTTCTCAATTATTTCAGCAGCTTCTGGATAATCCATTTCTCTCAGGGCATCAACCAACTCTTTTACTGTTCCACCAGAAACCTACCAAGAGGGAAACAAAGGTGAATTAGTTTGGCAGGCTTTTTTCCCCAAAACCCTAATGATTAGATTTTTATGCAACTATATCTGGTGGCAGACCTATTTTTATATTTTAGAATTGTACTTGCCACTCCAAAAAATATCCAACACCTATTAAGAGACAGTTGAGTGAATTTGCAGTATTTTTTAAATCCTGCAATCTTATTACCATTTGAGAAGACCATGTAATTCTCCCCTTTTCTCCATTGCAAATATGCATTTACATAGTAAAATAGAATTTTTAAAATGTTACATTGGGGGTGGGAAGAAAACATTTCATTTTATTATTTTAATAACAGTCTGCCGTGGATAACAGGATGGATAAAATAACGAAATAGTTGAAAATCAATTACAGAAAGAGCCGGCCTATCTCCTGAACTTCATAGGTATTTATGGTATAAGGAAACAAGAAAAATTTGAATGGACATATTATATGACAAAGTTTGATAAAAAATATGGAATCTTTTAAAAGTCTGGGCATCTTCACCATTAGCTTCACCTTCAAATGCCTTTTATTCTAGGCACAACTATAGTAAGAAAGATTTAATCACATATGCAATATAGCGCATCCAGAAACGGACTAAAGACAGCAAGAACTGCTTAGTGAAGGTGGGAATTTACTGTGGTTGATGTATTTACAAATTGCTGGAAGAATAAACAATGATCTCAAGAAGAAGGAAGGACTTTGACACACAAAGAATTTGAAACACACAAAAACCAAGATGAATGAATGAATGAATGAATATATATATATATTTCATTCATTCACCTTAGTTTTTGTGTGTTTCAAATTCTTTGTGTGTCAAAGTCCTTCTTGAGACCATTGTTGATATATGTGTATGTATATCTTGGTTATATATATATATATAGTTTTAATATAACTTGGTTTTATATATATATAGTTATTGAAATATGACCCAAAGATGGAACAAATTAAAATTGCATGATAAAGTGGACACAAAACTTCAAAGAAATAATCACAGTACAACAATGGGAAGAGCAATAGAAAAATCAATACACTCCAAAATGTAAGAGAAAATTGGTATAAAATGTTTTACAGATGATATATAACTAAGTAACTACCAAGATAGACAAATCATATAACAGTAAATGCTGGAAATGCCATAACAAAGAAGGAACATGTTGTCATATGAGGTGGTTATGTAAAAAAAACCCTCAAAAGCACTCGAAGGAAATATATCAAAATATTCAGAAAATCCTAAAAATAAAATTTGAACTGAATCACAAAATAATTTTACTAGGTCTAATTCTGGAAAACATAAATGAAAAATTTAAAATTTTCTAAGATATACTGTATGCTGACAGCTGCAAGAACAAATTTGGCACATTGGAAAAGCTTGCTGGCAACATTGGATTGGGAGACCAAAATTGGAGAATACGCAGCAATGGCAAAATTGACTGTATATATCCATAATAGAAATCTAACCACATTTAAGCAATAATGGCTTCAATATGGTTTTTACAAATTTATGAGACTAATGAAAAATAATAGATGAAAAGATTCAAATAGATACTAGTAATCTTTAATGTTTAATATAAAGCACCTTTATTAGCTTGAGGTCTGTGGTTGGGGAAATAAACAGAAGGGAAGGGGAGAATGTCACTAGAAAGCTTTCTTTTAATGCTTTTATTTATGTTTTTTTTATTCTGAGTTGTTCTTTTTGAGTTATTCAACCATTACTATTCAGTGTAGATTTTTCTTTCCTTTGCATTTTATTATTCTAACAATTAAAAAAAAATCTTTAAAAAATTCAGTAATCAGTATGCAGTCTATTACTGCATCATCTTAATGGAGGGTTAGGTCCAGATTTAGTTACATGCAGTTGGATGCAGGAAGCAGAATTCTCACCCAGTCCTCCCAGAGAGAGATCTAGCCAGCCTTTCAAAAATGCTGCACAAAGAATGTGAGCCATGGTGAATGCAGTAAGTTATACAGGCAGTCCTTGGGTTACAACCACTTGTTCAGTAACTGTAATGGCACTGAATGAGGGGGACTTACAACAAGTCCTTGGAGTTCTGGCTGTTGCAGTGTCCCCGCAGTCACATGATCACGATTTCCAACGTTCCAGTCAATGGGGAAGCCGGCAGGAAGTCGGAAGTTGTGGTCACGTGAGGTCCTTGCTTAATGACCTGCAAGGTGTTTGCTTAATGACAGCAACTGGGACTGCCGGAATTGCCATCCCTAAGTGATGTTGCATTTACAACTACGTCACTTAGCAATGGCAATTCCAGTCCCAATTGCCGTTGTAACCTGAGGACAACCTGTAGTGTGAAAGACAGGCATTACAGAATACAGAGAGTTTCTCAGCATGTGAGAAGTTCTGTAAGTAACAAGATGAAAGTTAAAGTTACAAGATTGTTTAAACACCATCTTGCCAAAGAAGGTTTTCACCATAATAAAGCAGTTAAGAGAATTACCTCATAATTATCCAGTAGAGTTTTTGATGGAGAAGGGCTCAACCGAAAGGCATTGTTTAGTATCCCTAGGCCTAGCTTTTGTGCCAACATGGACCAATTTTTATTCAGATCAGGAACTTCAAGCAATTTGTACAGCTCTAACTTGACATCCTCATTTAGGTCTTTCATATTGCCTAGAAAAGAGAAAAACAACTTGAGAGCCATAATTATGGATTCCATAAACTTACTTTAAACTATGTTCACTTCCTTCAAATTCTCAAGGAGCAGCATACACTTATTTAAAGTAGCATGAAATTCACTGTTGACTACGTTTAGAAGACTGAAACCCTTTAAACGTATCAAGACATGTCACACAGGTATTTTTAACTGGGATAAAAAGAGACCAATCAATCCCCATTGACCTCCCTGCAAAATAATACCTACTGAAGAAGGAAAGAGTATGTGAGTATCAGGGTTTATTTTCTTGCTTAAATATACTCTTACCTTGAATCAGTAGATCCTCAGAAGCTGCCTTTGACTTACAGAGTTTGCTGTTCAAGATGTCATACACCTGTCAGAATGAAAAAAAAAAAAACTAGAGTTGAAAAAGTATTGATTTTATTCTATAAGTTTTGGTTTTCATTTAAGCCTGTCATTTATACTGCTCAGTTGCCAAGTTTAGACACAGAGCCAAATCACAGCTTGCTGTGTCAAAGTGAGATTCAAGTTCTTATGTTCTCTCCTTCACTAGTACAACTGCAGAGAGAAAACAGGAAAACTTTCTCCATTTTTGAATCAAATGTAGTTTTAATTAATAATGACAAATAACCCTATGATTTAAACTAATTCTTTTTAAGAGCAAGAGTCATACATCTTGTTTATTAATCATAGTTTAATTACAACTTGTCTTTTCAAAGGTAAGAAAAATATGGCTGGTTTAAAGCATACACTTTTATTCCTGAATTGTTTGTTGTGGTTTCAAGAGAAAAGATAAAAAACAGACCATGACTGGCCATGTTCCCTCCCTTAGTGCTAAGCTATGGTTTAGCATTAAAATATTGTGTTACAAAATATTTAATCTACTTTGCATTTGATAGAGTTAATCTACCTTATAATGTCCAAATTACAACCACTTTTCAAAAACAGTATCTGGATTTAAATTTTTGTCCTCAATGGTCTAAAGAATTCCTCCTCCTCCTCTGGTGCCTTCAAGTCACTGTTGACTCCTGGCGACTGCCTGGACTAATCCCTGCAAGAAATCTTTTCTTGGCAAGATTTCAGAAGTGTTTTGTCATTGCTTGCTTCCTAGGGCTGAGAGAGAAGGACTGGCCCAAGGTCACCCAGATGGCTTTGTGTCCAAGGTGAGACTAGAACTCAGAGTCTCCCAGTTTCAAGCCCAGTACCTTAACCAGTACTCCAAACTGTCTCTCCTAAAAAAATTTAGTCACCTTTTATATCTAGCCGATACAAAAACCAATGTAAGCTTTGCTTTAAGAAAGTTTGCTATTTAAAGCAATTCCACTTAACAGTGTGTTTTGGAGAATTAACAGAATTTTAGAAAATATGTCTGTTTCCTAAGAACACCTAGAAACAATTTAGAATTGGGAGCATCACAGGAAATTAAAATGCCTACCTCAACTTGGCCACAAGGCACGGGTAAGAATACTGTTCTCAAATAATTTTCCTTGAGCCCCCTGACTGAAATTCACATTATACCCCTGGCCCCCTCAAACCTTCAGCTCTTAGTTATACAAACATTGCTAATATCTCCTGCAATTAAACCACAATTTTTAAATATTTTTTTCATAAAATAAAAACTAAGCTCATGCATGTCAATTTTCAAAGCAAAATCAAATAACTTATGGTGGTAGCACTGGCTGCATTCTTATCAAAATAGAACCTAAGTCACTTATAAGAGGTTTTTTTCACCATCACTGTCATTGTGTACATTGAGAATGGGAAATCTGTGGCCCTTCAAATGTTGCTGAACTACAACTCTCCACATCCTTCAGCACTGACTATATTAGAAAGCCAGAGGCTTCCAATTTTTGCAAAAGGGAGAATATCTGATTCATATGCTTAAAATGATCCTAAATGAAACAAACAAAACGTGGGCTTTTGAAACAAGTTGTCAATGATCGCTTGCCTCCCAGCTTGTTGCCATATCCAGAGGTGTCGTCCCAGGTATAATTCCTTCACCATCTTTCATATCTTCTTCTTCAAACAATGGCTCAAAGTTTTCAATGTGGGGATCTGCACCTTTATTAGTGATTAAAGAATATGGAAGAAACATCGTAAACTTCCTTTAGCATTTTTACTTCAGTAGTTTAGTTTAATATGTAGGTAATTCGAAATTCAAGGAGCCTAGGTATCTTTGGCATTGCTTAATTTTATCCCAGTCTCCCAATTTTGGAACAAAATTAGCACATTGACTGGGTTTGTATGTGTTCTCCACTGTATATTAGCAAGCTTCCAAAAAAAAAATCATTGGAGTGATTCCATATAAAGGAAAAAAGAGCTCAACAGTTACTATTTCATAGTTTGTATTCTTGAGTGCTGTTGAAGTCCAAACCTGGGGCAGACTTCTTTGTTGTTAAATGGCACTCTTTGTTAATTATGTCTTTTAAGTGTTAGTCTCCTAAATGCTTTGAGTGCCAGACATCAGTTCTTGGAATGATTATGCTGAAGGCATGAGGAATTCCACTGGAGAACAAGTATGAATACATCTAAATGTGCACCATGGTCTACAACATTAAAATAATTTTGATAACAATGCTTTACCTCCCAAAAGAAAAGAAAAGAATCTTCAGGGGGGAAAAAGGGTCTCCTGTTGTTCTGACTTCCTCTATATTCATCCTCTTTACTTCAAGTTCTATTTAGGAATATCTCTGGCCCTGCCTCCACTTGCAGTTTAACGCAACACAAACAAGCCTTGCCCACACCAATTTTCCTCTGGCACAAATTTGCCCTCAATTCATCCTGAGCCCATGAATGCAACAGCCTTATGTTACTCATGAGGAGTATGAGCTTTAAAGAAGCATTTTCCTTCTTAAGCTGATAGTATCCCATTGCGGGTTCAAGGTATAATTATAATCTTGGAGGCAAGCTCTGTTGAGGTATGTTTTGGGACTGTTGGGAGCAGCATACATACTCTTCTCCTCTTGTCGCTAACCAGGCTTGATTGCAGTCATTTCTCTGTGGTGCTTTCTCCACTAGCAGCCTGTTTCCTGAATCCCTTTCATACCTACCCCCTTCCTATTTTTACATCCACTTCTCTCAAATGTCCAAGAAGATTGAGGAGAGAAGAACAGAGCTCCATTATTTTATGTGGGGAAGAAGCAGGATTGTATTAATGCTAGTCCTGTTTAATGGTACTCTAAAATGTCCAGACCTCCAATATTTTATTTGGAGAAGGAAAGGAAATATTCTTGTTCTATTTTGCTTTAATAGTACAGTGGTACCTCGGTTCACGAACTTAATTCGTTCCGCGACTCTGGTCACGACCCAAAATGGTCGTGAACCGAATCAAATTTTCCCATAAGGTTCAATGTAAATACGGTTAATCCGTTCTGACCCCAAATTTGGTCGCCAACCGATTTCTGGTCACGACCCGAGTCAAATTTCCCCATAAGGTTCAATGTAAATACGGTTAATCCTTTCTGAACCATATTTTTTTTTAAAAAACCGCAAAAATATGACACAAAGTACAGTACGAAGAGAGAGAAAGCTAACCTTGCTCAACGCGACTCCCGGCATGGAGAACAGGAAGGCGGGTGGGGAGGCGGTTACTGCTTGGAGGGAGAGTCCCCCTCCCTACAGGAAGCCGCGACCACGTGTCACAGGAGGGAAAATGGCCGCGGTTACTGCTTGGAGGGAGAGTCACCCTCCCTACAGGAAGCTGCGACCATGTGTCACAGGAGGGAAAATGGCCGCGGATCCTGTTCGTCACCCGATCCGGCGTTCGCGAACGGAGGCAAATTTTTGCGGCCGGAGCTGTTCGTGAACCGAATTGTTCGTGAACAGATGCGTTCGTGAACCGAGGTACCAATGTATTCTGAAACATATCTTTATCTTTAGAACAATTGCCTGCTTTTCTTGATTGGCATGTCCAGAAAATGAGGGGTGCTGGATTGGGCTTTTTTGCCAGTTTTCCATATTTGTCAGTTTCAAACCCTTCCCAGCAGCTATCAGTTTCTATTCTCTTGTTCTGCAGTATCTATCTAGTTGCACATTCAATGCAGAAGATGCCTTCTTTCTCTTTGGGACTATTTCTGCTCTAGTGTCAAGGACATGCTTGTTCATTTCACATTGTCATAACTTGGGTGATGCCCAAATAAGGTGTGCTAAGAGGGGCAGACTAATTAGCCTAGAGAAAGATAGGCAGAGTCCCAAAGTGAGACATGACCCGATTCTTGCTCCAGTGCCTTGACTGATGTACATTGTCTCATTGGGTTGTGATGTGCTAAAGAGGAAAAACCCCAATTTGCCTATAATGTATGACACACACTTACATAAGGACAGCGCCATTTGGCAGTGAGTGGGAATAAATGAAACAGAGGCAGGATAAAGATTGGCAATGGGAGCAGCAAATGTTATGCTGGTGCTGTTTTGTGCCCGCTCAAGGATGGGTGGATAGCACTTTAACTCAGTAGTGGACTTCTCTCTTTAAAGACTTAATACTATGTTACAACAAAGCATATGGTTCTTTAAAAAGGAAATTTAGCAAAAGCTGACACCAATGTTGAGTCAGTAAGGGGAGCTGAAGCATTAACTTCTGTATCTGAGGGCACTGGGCTACTGAAGAGGGAACTGGCCAGGATCACACAAGGCTTGCCATCCAACACCTTGTCAGCCTCTGATGCTTAGGGAAAATACCCCAATCTGCCTAATGACATAGTTAACTCTGGATTAAGATTTTCAATGAGAGAGTGGCTAAAAGCACAGAAGAACGTGAATAAGAAGAAATGATGATGCAGCTGAAGAAAGGGTGTGGAGTAGATAAGGGACCAAGAAGAGGAAGATAATGCAAAAGCAATTAAGAGGGGAAAAGGAGAAGCATTTTAAATAGTGAATTGTTTAATAATACCAGGCAGGAACTCTGCCACTGCTGCATTACAGTGATGTAAAGCATAAGATTGCATGGGTGTGTATGTGTGAGTACTAGAAAAACAATGTCATTTTTTTGGCTGCAATTTCTAGTTATATAATTTTTTTCAGCTAGGACTTTGGGAGTGAATCATGATATAGTCATTGCAGATTGACTACTTCCTTACCTGCTGCTTTGAGAAGAGCTGCCAATTTTGCAGATCCCCTTCCAGCTGCTATATGAAGTGGAGTGGTTCCATCATAAGTAATGCTGTCAACAAATGCATCTCCCTGGTTTGTTTTTTTAAAAAAAAGAAATGTTGTTTTGGCTTGTGGCCAGCTTGAAAGCAAAATCTACAGAATATATAGTAAATTGGCCTAAGCTCACAACTTTATACCTTTTTTATAATGCATGCACTTTAAAATATAATTAAAATAACCAAAATATCCCAAGGCTATCAAATCAATATATAACACATATAAATATATAAGCATCTATATTAGTACTTTCTACAATATTAATTAATTAATTAATTAATTAATTAAATTTTTCAACAGCCCTCTTCCCCCAATGGGGGAACTCTGGGTGACTCACAACAAACATTAAAACATAAATATATATAAATACATAAAACATTAGTTAAAAACATAACTAAAAGGAGAAGGAGAGATATTCTCACAAATCACCAGAAATCCTGGAGCCAGATAGTGGAAACACTGTACTTATATCAGACAGGAATTCCAAAATAATCATTTGGTAAAAATAGGAGGATACCCCTTGTTTTTCTACTAGTTAAGAACAAAAGCAACAATTGCTTGGGTTTGAAGGAGCATGTATCTATGTAGCATTATTGCAAGGCAATGATGAACAACCTGCTCACTACCAAATTTCACAAAGGTGGGAGGATTACACAGAGAAGAGTAGCTGCTCCTTTCAAAGAAGAAAGGAGAGAGAGAGAGGATTCACCCCCATAATGCTCACCTCAAGTAGAAGGCAACCTGCCATGGAGATATTTCCTTGTTCAACAGCCAGGTGCAAGGCTGTCCTCCCAGATTTCTGTTCCTGGACATTGACATCAGCACCAGCAGCAAGGATTTGTCTGAGGCATGGCATACTGTTTGCCATCACAGCTAGGTGAAGGATTGTCAGGCCTGAATAATAATAATAATAATACACAATCAGGCAAATTGTACTCGTATCAGAAAAAAACCCTACATACATGGAGAATTGCCCTTTTTCTCAAGACAAATTTTCCTGCAATTCCAATTTTTAAAAAATGGTCACCATGTTTCCATTTCCCAAAATCGTGAAGTTACTTGAGAACAAAACAGGGGCTCTATAAAAAGAGGGCTGACATATTTCAGGATATATTCCTGAACAGCTAAGACAGAATTGTTCCAAAGTGAACCTCCTGAAAATGGCAAATTTCAGATGGGCAACACTGTAGGATAGAAACAATGGAAATGGAAAAGACATCTTTCGGAAGGTTTCCATCAAGGAAATATTAAAAAGTAGCAGGGACAGACAAGGGAAGAGATGGCACATTGACATGACATCCTTGTTACTGTCGTCTTATTGTACAGTAGGTTATGTTCAGTCTTCTCTAAAGCATCGTGTACCTTGATTGTATAGTTAAGGATGACTGTACAGTTGATGATGATGATGGTGATAATTATTCTGTTTCAGAATCTAGGCATTAAAATACTGGGATTGCTTGGAAATTAAGTTTTAATGAAATAATGAATAGTTTTTAAGAAAATAATATGACAGCACTATTATGTTTTAATCAAGTAGAAAGATATTCAGTAGAATTCCGGATATTTGCTTACCATCCCCATTAGGAAGGTCTCTCATCATAGATGCCTCTTTGTGGTTAAGCAACATACTTAACACCATCTCATCCCCTTGCTGAGCTGCCAGATGGAAGACAGAATTCCCATGGCGATCCAAGAGGTTCACATCGGCCCCAGCCCTGAGTAGGTCTTTCATAACTCCTGCCTGCCTTGTTATAACAGCCAAGTGTAAAGGAGTCTGTTTAAAAAGGTGTGTATGGGGAAGGAAGAGGGAGAAATAAAAAGGCAATCAGAATTTTTTTTCACACATTCTTTTTTGGGTGTGTGTTTGTGTGCATGCATTTGAGTCATTCTTGATTCCTGCCAACTGCCTGGACATGTCCCTGCAGTTTTATTTGCAACATTTTCAGAAGTAATTTGCCATTTTCCTAGGGGTGAGAGAGAGTGACTGGCCTAAAGTCACTAAGCTAGCTTTGTGCCTAAGGCAGACTAGAATTTACAATTCTCCAGTTCCTAACCTGGTGCCTTTAACCACTGCACCGAACTGGTTCACTTCACACAAATACACTTGTTTACAACTCTATGCAACATAAAGTACAGACTGAAAACATGTAATTCAGCTGGTTAATATGATGGATGCTTAGGAAAACCTGTAGCTTATGAAAAGTAGAAAGGTAATATTCAATGGGTCACACGAGTTTGTGTTGCATGGTGTCATCTTGTCAATTTCACTGTATCCTCTAATGTAGACTCACATTTTAATTTTCCACAATCTAATCGGCTGATTTTTTTCAGTAACATAAAAATGACCTGGTTTTTATACTGCCTTCCTCCCAATGTTTCCATACCTGATAAAGATCATTTCTGACATTGAGAACATCAGCAGCTTTCATATCTGCTATTACTTCTAAAAGGTTCTTTACCAGTTCCGTGTGAAGGTGAATAATTGCCAAGTGAAGGACACTGGTATGGATCAAAAGGAAGAAAAGGAAAGAAAAGAGTTTTTCAGTAATAATACCAGAAGAGTTAAATATACTGCAAATAATTTTCCTTACTTAGTATTTTTGCAGATTATACAAGACTGTACATGAAAATTGGAGTTCCTTTTCTAAACCAGGAGTTTTAACAACAAATAATGCTTCATATTGGTAGAATGATGATCCACAATTTCCAGAAAGGATAGCCATGGTTTTGCTGCAAACAACAACAGCCAATCTTGAATATCTTCAAAGCCTAACATCATGTGGAACAGAGTTGAAATACTTCATAAAATCAGTTGAGGTGGGCTCTATCCATAATCAGTTTAAGGCACCACAAGCCTTCCTGGTATTTTTATATCATTGCTTCTTAATCTGGTGGTACATAGTTCACAGTTAGAAATCAGAAATATTCTAGGGGGAACGCAGGGGAAATCATTAAAACCTGCCATAAAGGAGAAGTATGATTTGCATACTTAGTATAAATATAACCTGTTAAACTTCAGAGATAGTTTTTTAATATCTGTCATGATGCGATTCAGGTTCTTTGATAAACTAATGGATGGGACCTAAGATATGAAAGGCTGAGAACCCCATCAGCTTGAAAGAGAAATTACACTTTCCTTTAGATAGTCCCCTAATATTGAGCAAACTTTACTGTTCTTGTCTGTAATATATATTCAGAAATGTAGCAGAAAAAGAGATGTAATAGGAAAAAACCCCAACCCACATTTAGTGTATAAGTTGGAACACATTACAAAAATCCAACTTCCTTGTTTTACTGCGTTGAGATCACAATTTCTTATTTTTTTAACTGCATTTGGTTCCCATTCATTCATTCATTCAAAAAAGGAAAGAGATTAAGAGAAACAACTTGAACTTCCCACAACAGCCTACATATAAGATCTCCTGATGTGCTTCTAACTGATTTCAAAATTCAGTTTAAAACTGTCCATCTCCCTCAACTTACCCATTATTGCCTAATCACTTTTCAAACTTATTTTTATTTAGACAAGTGGAGGTAGTCCCCAGTTTAAGAATGAGTTCCATTCCCAAGGTATGTCCTTAAGTCGAATTTGTATGTAACCCAGAGCAGCATTATTGTATAATACTGTATAAGTAGTATTGGGCAATGAACTCAATTCATTGTGTATTTAACACAAATCATTGTGTACTTAACTTTTGCTATAATTTTGCTATAATAGGGTCCATTCTTAACTATGGGTTGTCTGTAAACCAGGCATTCTTAACTTGGGGACTACCTGTAATCAAACAACTCATCAAGGACAATGAATAAATGTCCCAAAATATTTTTGAATAAAAAAACTGCAAGATTTTTTGGACAGAGGGAGAGGGAGGGGGAGGGGGAGGGCAAAGACACCAACATAAATGACTTCTTTGGTTTGGTGGGAAATGCAGGAAGACAAAGAATAGCACCTTCAAAAATACTACACCAATCTGGTGCCCTCCTTTCACTCCCATCATGTCTGGCTGTCCTGAGCAAAGGCAACTTTGGAAGATTGTGCCAACAATTGTTTCTTTTCAATTTGCTCTTCTAGCTCAAAAGCCTTGGACTGCAAGCTGGCTTGCAGGATCAAACAATTTCCTCCTGCATTTCTTTTTCAATAGCAACCAGTCAGATGTCTCTGGAAATTCAAATGCAGCCCTTGAAGATGATGGAAAGTTTTAAATGGTCTATGGCCAGACTTAGTTGGTTATAGGGAACATATGACTCCATTCTAAAACCACTACCCAAGGTCTCAGTCTATTTCCGGTCATAACTGAAAGTGCTGGTTATGAATTTATACATTCTTCATTGAGCCTAGAGCATATGTCAAGTTCTGAAGACAGAATTGGCAGTCTGATCAATGTTTTCCACTTAGAGATCACAGGCCTCCTGGAGTTCAATCTCACTACTGTCACAAAGACAAAAGCTTCCAATGACATTGGAAGCCACAATCTGGTTCAAGAACACGGTAAGGTAAAAAAACAAACTCTATAGCTCTCACACCTACCCCACACCAATGTTTTATACTCTATCCTTGTATTCAAAATAAATTCTGTTTGTAAAAGAGAAATCCTGTACTCAAGAGCAAACTGTGTAATTCTTCTTATGCGTAGTCTGGCTCACTTTGCTGTACAGATCCATAGTTATTTTTCAGTATATGCCTTGAAGCAGTGGCATGTTGATGAATAGTATGGATAGTCTTCTTTCAGAGAATGGGAATTTCCCAGTAGACCGTACTTTCCTATGAGGAAAACACATCCAACTGCTGCACCATCTCATTCTGCTCAGAGAAGCATACACTGCATGTTTGTATGACACATTTATGTTGGTCATTTGAGAGAGGGAAAACTGTCTTAACTATCCCCAGGCAATTCCTCCCCTCACCTCCTGGCGATAACTTATTAAAGCTGAGATGATGTCCTAGAGAGACCCGATAACAAAGCCTCTCTACGAACTCCCATCCTAACCTTCACCTCTCCTGTGGCCACACTTGGTCTATGTGTGAAAAAGGGGCAGAAGGCAACTGGAGGGACTCCAGTTTTTCCACAATGGCACTCACCCTAATTGTGTCATTGCTATTACTATATTACATTATTATATTTTACATTATATTAATCATCATATTTTGAGGGAATTAAACAAGAGCAAAAAGTGGAAAAGGAAGAGTTGCAAATCCATTGCTGGGGTTCGGAGGATTAAAAAATGGTCATCATATGAGACTCCCAGCTATCTTGTTACATGCTGCCAGCACACAAAGGGGAATCAATTGATGGGGAGAGGTTGGCAGCATCATTGTGCCATGTGAGCATTGCCTAAGAGAATGTAGCAGGATGTAGCATGAACAGAATTCCAGGATGGCAGTCAAAATAGGATTTCAGAAGATCTAGGGAAGATTAAGCATGTATTAAAAATGGCTAATAAATGAAGACCACAAAGTTTACACAAAGCAAGGAATTGGGTTAACAGAGTATGCAAACCAGAAGCTTCTTGAGAATACTGCCAAATATTTTCTCAGGCACAGAATCCTCCCTAGCTCTTTTATATTTGAACTTCAAGAAACCACTAGGCCCGGATAGTATCCACCCAAGGGACTATCAAGGAGCTTAAAGCTGAGATTGTGGACCTTCTAACTAAAATATGCCACCTTTTTCTATACTTGGCCTCTGTGGTTGAGGATTGGAAGGTGGCCAATGTAACTCCAATTTTTAAGAAGAGTTCGTGGGGAGATCCAGGAAATTATAGGCCTAGCTTAACATCTGTTCTGGGGAAGATAGTGGAAACTGCTGTTAAAGATAAAATTACCAAACACTTGGACACACAGGCCTTGTTCAATGATATCCAACATGGCTTCACTAAGGGAAGGTCCTGTCTAAATAATCTACTAGAGTTTTTTGAGCGTGTTAATAAACATGTGGATAAGGATGAGCTAGTAGACACCATCTATTTAGATTTTAAAAAAAACTTTGAAAAAGTCCCTCATCAAAGACTTCTTAGAAAGCTTAACAGCCATGGAATAAAAGGGCAGGTCTTCCTGTGGATAAACAACTGGGTAAAGAATAGAAAACAAAGAGTAGGAGTTAATGAACATTTCTTAGAATGGAGGGTAGTAACTAATGGGGTCCCCCAGGGTTCTGTCCTAGGACTGGTACTTTTTAATGTATTTATAAACCATCTGAAATCAGACATGACTAGCAGAATAACCAAGTTTGCAGATGACACCAAATTGTTCAGAGTGGTAGAAATAATATTGGACTGTGAAGAGCTCCAAAGGGATCGCTGCACATTGCGGGAGTGGGCATCCATATGGCAGATGTCATTCAATATGAGCAAGTAAAAGTGATGCCCATTGGTGCCAAAAGTCCTAACTACTGACATAAACTAAAGGGATCAGAGCTAGCATTGACTGATGAGGAAAGAGATCTTGGAATAATGGTAAACAGTTCAATGAAGTTGTTGACACAATGTGCATCCACTGTAAAAAAGGCCAACAATATGTTAGAGATAATAAGAAATGGTATTGAAAATAGAGATGCCAGTATCATAATGGTCTTACATAAATCAATGGTGCAACTGCATTGGGAATATTGTCTGCAGTTCTGGTCTCCACACCTCAAAAAGGATATAGTGGAGCTAGAGAAGATTCAGAGGAGGGCAACTAATATGTTCAGGGGCTGAAGCAAATTCCCCATGAAGAAAGGTTGCAACATTTGGGGCTTTTTAGTATAGAAAGGAGGTGAATGAGAGGAGACATAATTGAGGTGTACACAATTATGCATGGTGTCGATGAAGTGGACAAGGACAAACTATTTCCCCCTTCCTAAATACTAGAACCAATAGTCAATGAAATGGAACCCTGCAAGAATCAGGAAACATTTTTTGCACAACATGTAATTAAACTTTGGAATTTGCTACCACAAGATGCGGTACTAGCTTCAAAAAGGGTTGGACCAATTCTTGGAAGTCATGGGGATCAATGGTTATTAGCCTTGATGGTGGTGAGACTGCCTCTGAAGGCCACTGCTGGCAGACCAGTGGGCTTCCTTGTTTCCAGTTGGCTGGCCATCGTGAAAAGAGATTGCTGGACTAGATAGACTAGGAGCCCAATCCAGCAGGGCACTGCTTAAGTTCTTATCCTCAACAGTTGTCAGGGGTAGAATCTGAGATTTTTACATGCAAAATATAAGTTATGAATAACATTTGAGCTAGGACTGCTATCCTCTTTCTTTTCATATTTAATACATACATAACAGAATCCAAGAAGGATTCCTGATTCAGTCTGATAGACAAATGAATCTGAGCTTACTTGTGTGTTTCTTTTCTGCAGAAAAGAGAGAAGGTAAACATACAGGTTTCAGGCAGGGCTGGATTAAGGCCAACCAATGACCTAAATACAGCCCAACAATGGTGCCCCTTGGCTCTTCTGCTGCTTAACTGACAAGACATTAGGACTCAATAAGTGCTGAAAACTAAAGTCTGACAGTGAAAAAGTTAAGGGCATGATAGCTGGGGGAAAACCTCTGCAGGGTCCCCCTTCCCTTGGTGCTCTAAGCATGTGCTTATTTTGCTTAATGGTTAATCCAGGGCTGTTTGCAGCTGATGCTCAATAATGGGCAACAGTCGAAATAAATATTCTCTTCTCATTCTCTTGCATTAGAGATGTAGGAATCATGTTGATCTGAGCTAATTATTTGCAGCAACATTATCACCGCTGGCCAGAACCAAAGATCTTCTTTCAATCCTTCATTTTTTTTAAACAGAAAAAGACAACGGGTTTCTGGTTTGGTCTTTTGTGGATTTATCAACCTTCCCAGGCTTCATTGTAAGTGCTTCTCATTTAGAGAGGAAGAAGCAAAATTGTTTGACTCATCTCTATAGGTAACATTTCAAAAACAGGATGAGATCTTCCCAGATCTAAGTGTTGGAGAAGTATTGTCAAAGAGCTGATAATATATGATCCTGCCAATTTCTGCAGCTTCAAAGTTGAGAAGCTTCCTGTTCTTCATTATTTGTTGGAGGGAAATGGCAAGATTAAATATCAAGGCTGATGTTTGGAATGGGAGGAGTGGTAGTCTTCTCCAATCAGATAACCCTCCAGATGTGTAAGACTACAACTCCCATCATAATGGACAGGGCGTTTCCATTATCCTCTTTTTTTCCAAATGGAAATTCTTCAGTGCATTCTGGGAGAGTAATTGATTTGAATCAACTGCAAGGGATGTAACTGCAAAACCCCAAGCTTTAAAGCATTCTGGCAAAATATAGGGATGAATGAATTCTCTCTGATCTCAAAGGCAAAAGGGATCAAAGTTAAAGGGGTAAAAAACCCTCTCATCCTGTTTTTGAAATGGTACATACAGAGATGAGTCAAACAATTTTGCTTCTTTCTCTCTAAATGAGAAGGACCTACAATGAATCATTGGAATGTAGCCTCATTTTGGACCATTATTTCCCTTTCTGTGTCATCTCAGGAGTAGAATATGACATTTATTACTTGAGAAAAAGTAAAATAGTGAGAATGATATTTCAAAAGTTAAATAGGTTTACCTGGAAACAAGTATCAGTGAATTTAAGGAAATTTATTGCAGGCAAGTATACATAGCACTGTATCTTAAAGGCAGTGAGCCAAGGACCTCTGCAGAAGATAAATTCTGTAAGGGTCAGTATATGCATTATGGTGTTGTGATGCACATTTCATCACTCAGCCCTCTTTTTCCATCTTCTGCAGAGGACCACATACTCTGTGTCTTTACGATGTAGTTCTGTGTATACTGGCCTGAAAGTAAATGTCATTGATTTCACTGAGACTTGCATGATAGGTTGCAACACAACTATGAAAGAGTAGAACTGGCATTGTGATATTGCAACACATGTCTTTGTCATTTGGACATCATTGTGGCTAGCTGTGGACATCTTTGAGAAAGCAGTTTTTCTATTAAAAATTTACAATGGAAAAACACTGACAGAATTTGGGAAATTAGGGTTAGGTTTTTCCCATCATGTACAAAAGTCCCATCCCATCATGTTATACGAATTTGGTTTAAAGATGCCTGAAATTACATACTTACTTATCACCATTTTCATCCTGAACAGTTGTAAGGTGGCGCTGTACTGCCAGAAGCATCTTCACATCTCCTGTGACTGCATAGTCAAAAAGGGCATTAGCATGTCGCTTAGCAAGTTGCAGGGCTTTTTCCAAAAAGAAGGCATCTGTAGGGTGCGGAATTATCATTTTCATTTGTAATAGAAACATACACCCACAATTTCGCAGAGTATCAGTCAGATGCAAGAGAACTACATTATACACAAGAACCTGTATACTTCAAAACCATCCTGCAAGAGAACATAGAAGTTGCAATCCCAAGCAAAGCATTTAATCTGCATAGTAGGCAACTTTAGGATAGCTAAGTCAAAAATGGTTGTGTGCCAAGATGTGAGTCTTTTAAAAAAACAAAAAAAATGACTGTCATAGCCAGTCACAAAGCATCCATGTCACAAATGGAAAACTGGTAAATTCTAACAGACATTTATTTATCATATTTTCAAATCTATATATAATTATCCAATTAATATAATATATATATAATTATCCAAGAATCTGGAAACAAGCAGAAATGGGTTTGGCCCCCAAAACACTAAGTCATTTTTTGGAAGGCTCCAGTGGGCCTTAAAGAGATAAAGGGGAATTGAGAAATGCTTATTTCCTTCCTTTTCTCAATGTGTATCTGATGTGTAAACTTTAAACAGAAAGAAGGAGGAGAAGAAGGAGGAGGAGAGGGAGGGAGGGAGGGAGGGAGGGAGGGAGGGAATTGTATATTCCATGCCAGATAAAAGTTACAAGATAAGTATAGAAATAATCCTAGGTTCAAGCGATATCATGACTAGGTACAATTGTACAATGGCTGTACTATTTCTATAGATGGGAAACTTCTATGTCAAGGCATTGTTCTCTTTGAAACTAACAAACCATGAAAATGGTAGGACAATTTCAGCTGTCTATTGCTGTTTTCCTCTAGCTAATTTCACCTCTGCTTGCTTAACCAGAGCTGCTACTCCTGTGGGAAGAATTACAGCAGAGAGAGCTGCAAACAGACAAAACAGCCCAGTCTCTGGTGTATTTGATACTGGAATCGAAAGGGTTGAGAGACAGAAAGGCTGTTTACCTGGCAGGGCTCAGAGAAAACACAGGGGCTTTTGATTCTCATCTCAAATAAGAGCTGGCATTCCTCTTTGTTTTTATGCATAAAACCCTGGAAACACGTTAAAGCTATTTTTACTGCTTGGTCACAAGAATACCCACAAAGTTTCAGATTTAATCAGCTGTTGTGCTTGTTAATTAATGTGAAGTGACATGCTTTGTATGAAACTGGACATAACATTCTTCCATGCATGATCTTTGTTTGCCAGGACATGTATCACATAGTTCATTTACTTCAGTAGAAAGTAGGATTGGCAAGTTCCCTCTTCCAACAAGAATTCCTATCAGCTGAGATAATCTTCAAAGGCTCTGCTTCAAGTATTCCCATCATTGGAGTTTAGGTGGATAGCAAGAAATGGATTTCTTTGGGTGGCACACAAATTATGGATTTTTTTCCTAAAACACTGAATATCCATTCTGTTCTCTTGTGCCTTTACAATTTTAAATGTTATTTATAGGATTTAAACTCCTATTCTCATTTTTTATATTTAGCCATGATCTGTTTATCATTTCAGTGTTGATTCATTTTGTTGTCTAGCTGATAACTGCAGGCTATATCTTTAAACTATTATAAAGTTTTAAATTTAGGCTCTAAAGGGATAGGGATAATTTCATACATGCACACACAAATATAACTACACATACATTCATACACCTATGTATACATTACGATTCTTATGTCCAAAGGGTGTATTATTTCTTGAATCAAAACTATATTTTAAAACCAGTTTTATAAAACTTAAAGCAGCAAATCAGTCATTCCTGGATGACAGATTGCATGATGAAACAGCACATTTTAAGGTACAGATGTCTCTAGTACATAGGAATAAATAACTAGAAGATGCCTGAATTTAGAAAACTGATTTCCCACTGTTTCCAAAAATGATCAAGCCTGGCCATCTGGAAATGCACAATTCATGTAAGAACTGCATGTAAGAGCCAAGGCTTCATCTGTATCTCACCTTCCTAGATAAATGCAAGGATGCTAAATAAACTTTGATGATTACCTTGTAAATGAATGTTAGCATCAGCATATTCTTCCATCTCAGAAACTGAGCCAGTGCTGGATTTGCTTTTATCTTCAATCTCTATTTTTTCCTTGAATTTCTTGTTGTGCATTTTGTTGCAGCACATTTGATTTTCCTTTTTAGGCATGCCATTTGAGAATCCTTAAAAAGATAGAAATGTGGAGGAATGAGTTTTTAATTTAAATCCAACAAAACCAGAGGGTATATAGCATCAGAGTATAAATTCCAAAAGTTTTGGCTTGCATTCAAAAGGGAATGGCAAGAGAAGCAGACATCATTTTTCCACCAAGCAAAAGACATTGATTCATGAAGCTTTTGGCACAACTAAGTAATTCCAACAATCAGTGGGCCAGGCCAGAAGTGATCTGCAGCACCTTTAGATCTGATTTTAGCTTATCCCCTTGGCTAAAGAAAGAAAGGATGACCTCCTTTTCCCTGCAGGCTGTATTACCATTCCCTACTACCACATGAAAAAAAAAAAGATTTTGGATTTTTATAAAAATATAATTATAAAAATAGATTTTTATTTTACACACAAAGGAGATGTTTGAAGAAAGGAACCAAAGGAAAAAAAAGAAAAAATGGAACAGAAGGTAGTGATAGAGAGAAAAGTGATAGCCTATTTAGCCCCAGATTTGATTTAGCACCTTTTCTGTTTTGATCCTGGCTTTGTCTGCTCCTGGTATTCAATCTATAGAAGATTGCATTTAAAGGAATGCAACTGAATTCAGTCCATGCCCTTTAGCAGTGTTTCTCAACCTCGGCAACTTTAAGATGTGTGGATTTCAACTCCCAGAACTCATCTTAAAGTTGCCAGGTTGAGAAACACTGTCCTACAGTAATGAAGCCATGAACCGGGCAAGCACATTCTTCCCTTTTTTACATCCCCTTCCTATGTTGTTTGCCATGTGAATATTTCAGATTACATGGCCTTGCAACAGGAGGCTGTCAAACCTGCTCCTTTACAAAGACTATACCTATAGGTGAAATTAAGTACTATAAAAATTACACAAATCTGAGTAATCAAATTTAGATTACTTGACAACTAATAGTAATAACACATACAATAATATTCCAGTACATAACACAAATGAGAAAAAAAAATCCTTTGATTTTTACCATGTTTCATTCCTGCACCAGTCTTGTTTGTGCTGGAATGGAAATGCATTGTTCCATAACCAGAAAACCCATATGGTGGGTACCCATATCCTAAAACAAAACAAAACAAAACAAAACAAAACAAAACAAAACAAAAGAAACAAACACATAAAAACAAAAGAAAAAGAAAAGAAAAAAAAGAAATAGATTAGAAGGCAAATCATTAATTGTAGCTTTTTCAGATGAACAGTATCCACAAATGAACTACTGATTAAAAGTACAGTGTTAAATAATTCAAAATGACAGAATTATCTGGAGGATGTTTTAGCCTGGTGAATCTCTATGGAAGTCTGTACATTTTCTTGTGTTCCAAGGAAAACATCTGGATTATAAGTAATAAAAACAAATATAAAGGACATTTTTTTCATCTTTTAAAGTCAAAATACAGTATAGCATCTCTAGATGCTTATAACATGCTCATGTCAGGTCTGTATAATTGTATCATAAATTACAGAAATATAACTTATTTAGACTAACTCATTATCTACAGCAGACAATATAGAAATCTCAGTAGTACAAATGGATCCAGCCTTGTATTTACATAGAGCCAAACCACATAATAAAGATAAATCACAGGATTCAGTATAACCAGCAGAAGACTATGCTGACACCTGTGCTTAATATGGTGCTTTCCATGGATGTTTCATTATAAGTATAGAAACATTTAAATACGGGCTTTTAAATCCTCATAATATAATATATCTCTAACTATAAATAGGTCTGGCATTAATTGTGTATAGATCTATAAAGTTCTTTTTTGCAACTGTAGCAAATATTTTAGTAAACCGTTTTTCTTGGAGGCCTTTTGGTACTCTCTACTAACAATCCAAATTTTATTCAGGGATATCTGTTATTGTTGTGCCGTCCTATTACTGTTCACCCAGAATATGGTGTTTATAACTGCAGTATAAGCCCAAGGCTACACATTCATTTACTCTTAATTAACAGTAATTAATTACTCAAGAGTAATGAATTAATAGTAATTAATTATTTACTTTTAATGAAAGTAAATCCAGTTGAATTCAGTACGGATGCAGCAATGTTTGCTATACAACAAATCAATAATTGCTATGTCCACAGTAAGAAAATGTAAAATATAATATGCTCAGGTCAAAAATGACCTAATAACATATTGGACATTCGCCAATAATTCTCTTAGCTAAAAACAGTATGATTTTTGTAAAACTTGAAAACAACGGGAAAAGCTAAATGTGTATAGAGGAACCAGATTCCATCTTGTTTTGTTTTATATTTTTATTGTTACCATGTGCCTCCTAGAGTCAGTGTGGAGTCAGGAGGTGCCTAAATTTAAATAAGTAAATAAGTCTGCACTGCTTTGCCAAACAACGCTCCAGATAATGCATACATTTTATGTAAATTGTGTAAAAGTGAACTATATTGCATACTTTTGAATTAAAGGACATTTGGTATTAACAGACACCTCTTCCCCAACTTCGCATAAAATCTAGGTTTTACTGTATTAAGAGAAATACATGTGAAAATATTTGATTTTTAGGGATGAAAAGTATTATTGTATCATTTTTCCTTCATAAAGACGTTAAATGGAATAAAGCAATATATTACTTAATCTACAATTCAGTTAACGTACAGAGCCATCAAACTCCACAGAGAATGGAATACATAAATGTAAACTGTATTGATGGCAGTAGTTTAGGATCACCATTGTATGGGACCATAGACATAAAACATAACTTTTTAGGCTTCCTAAACTCCTGCAATACAAAACCCATCCATCATAGTAACCACATTCTCTAATCCAGAATGAAAGAAAAACCACTTCCCAAATGCATCTTCCATTGTTCATTTCAGTTATCATTTTTCTTTACCTGATCCAGCACTACCACCACCTCCTCCTACTCCTCCATACATTCCACCTCCTCCAGCGCTTGCGCCACTTCCACCATAACTATCAGAGAAGTTTGGCATAAGTTTCTGTCGTTTCCTTTGTACTTCTTCTTTATCTACATTTTCAACAAAAGAAGTATGAGAAAGATGCGACTAAGACAGAAGGTACAACCATTCTTTTCAGAAGGCAACAGGCTGTCAAATAGGGAACAACATCTGCTGCTGCTTACTTACTTAAATTACAGAAACATGAGTAGAATTCTCATATTTTGTAAGAGTATGATTGTATAAATAATGAATAAAAAAAGTCATGAATCTAATTTTCTAACAAGTCCTTGTAGGATGGAGCTTCTGATTTCAAAGAGTCAGCCCTTCCTCTTTCATTACTGGGTATGTCGTTTGGGGCAATACAGGGAAAACTGAGGCAAAACCTATAATAGAAGTTGCCATAATAGATTGATATGAGGCAGACACTGTTGTTTAAGAGTGTGACTGACTGTTAAACTATCTGACTAGGACATGGCAGTAAATCACAGACCTTCTGACCAGACCAGCGTTACTAGGCTCCAAGGCTAGGACTCTTTGCATAGGGCTTAGTGGCCTTAGATCTGAGCAATTGGGTCTCAGCTGACTTCTCACACTAACAAAGACTTCAAGATTAATAAAACTCTTTTTCTTCTCCTGTACTTAAAAGTTTTCTTACTTTCCAGATATATTCCTTCCCATTTTCTCTTTCCTATATCCTTTAATAACGTGTTGCTGTGTATATACATGAAGAATTGCCAAATGTATTTCAGGAGCTATGTTGATCCCAGCCCAGAGCATGGAATATTTATTGTTACTTAATTATTATAAAATTTAATTATTAACATTCAATTAAAAACCTTATGTTCTCTAGAGGGAAAAGAGACTTTTCTGTATCATGAAAGGATGAGAACAGTCAAAATAGGTTATGGAAGCTACATATCCTAGGGACATAGCACAAATGAGAAAGATGGAATGAGAGTTACTGAACATATAAATATTTTATGTATGCCCAAGCCACTCCCTAAGAGCCCTTTTGCTTATCTTAAGATTTTCCAATTAATCACATGCAAATAAGAAGCCTAACTGTATCTGGGTTTACACCATGATATGAGCAATGCACAAAATAGGTCAAGAAGTATCTTATACTAGCAGCTAAGGCAGTTCTCAACTAATAGACTAATCCTACTTCCCCGCTGATGATACTAATGAACTCTTAGTGTCTTCGGCTAAAAGCATATAAACTCATAGAATCATAATCATGGAGCTGAAAGGAGTCCCTTAATTCATCATGTCCAACATTCTGCTCAAGGCAGCAATCTAAATTAAAGTGTCTACAACAGAGGACTGCCCAGCCACTGCTTAAACATAGCTAGTAATTGGAAGCCCACTACCTTCCTTAGTATTCACTGCGTATTGCTCTTATTGTCAGGAAGATTCAATCAGAAACTGCCTACTTTTAATTCAGTAACATTTTTATGAGTCATGTATTCTGGTATGATAGAGAAGGCACTATGTTTTTTGTGTGGCACCTCATCAGAACCTAACGGGTGCTATGCTATCATATCCCCCAAGAGGGTTGACTGAAAGTAATCTTTTCTGAAGGTTAAATATACATAGCTCAATCATCCTCATACTTGTTATCCTTATTACATTTCTTGGACTCATTATATTTTGCTTAGGCAGAACATGAAGTATGACCCAATGAAAAACAACATTCTTTTTGCACTTACTGATGTTATTTATTCTAAGCTAACATGGTGAAGCAATGTTGAGCTGGCTGATTTAGCATCATAAAAAGGAGGGATAGGCTATAAGATTTCAGGCTTTCAAAAAAGCAAAACAACTAAATCTAATAATGTAGAAGCCTATGAAAAGAAAAATCTACGAAAGTAATAGGCCAGTCAAGCTTGACTTGTGCCTACTTCTTGGATCTGCCCATGTAATTTTCTAGACATTAATATGGAAACAGTTTGCTATTGCCTTCTTCCAGGAGATAGACAGATGATAGATAAATCGATAGATGATAGATAGATATTTTCATGGAAAAATGCCCATGAGATTTTCAACAAAGGAGCTTTTTATAAAAAATAATTCTCCATGTTATGATGCAAATGGCTGGGCAGGAGTTTAAGTCGCCCACTGCATATGGTGTCTTCAGCAGGGCCCCATGCAATAAAAAATCAGAATGGAATACCATACTCCAGCTATAATATATCAGTAGTCAGTCCAAAGAAGGAGAAAAATGGAGAAAGGCAGAAAGACAAAAGAACAGATTACAGCAGAGTAGGAGAAGAGCATATTTTGCCTGCAACACATTTCAAGGTCAATATTTGGTATTTCCAATTAAGAAAAATACCAAAGAGCAGTGGATGTGAATGACTTTTGCCTGGATCTCTGAAAAGCTGCTCTTAATCAGAGTAGACAGTGGTAGACAAGTTGGATAAAAAGTCTGACATGGTATAAGGTAACTTCTTGGTAAACGTGAACTTTATTAAAATATTTTTCTTCAAAGTTATACTTTCCTGAAAGATTCTCTATAAAGTTTTTAGAGATTAACACCCAGCCAACTTAGTAGTACTGAATTTATATGAAATACTAAAGAGTAGCAATTATATAAAATAAATATGTATTCCCAGACTTGGAAAATATTCAACTAATATACCTGGAACTGAATTAATATTTATAATTAGTAATCAAAAGGTATGTCCACCTAAGTAGACACTGAATCTGGGCATTTCCCCCAAGATATACAGATAGATAGTCAATCAGCCCCAGGATAGTTCAGGAGGTGCCTAGGGAGTTTTTGAAAGTTTCTGCAAAGTTCAAGCATATACCACAAAGATTTCTGAATCCTAAAAAAAGAAGTGCACAGAGTTCATCAATTCAGTGGTAAACCTGGAAATTCCCTAATACACATCACTTCCTGTCAGTTATGATAACAACCTATCAAGAATAAACTAATTGTTCCCTCATTTGTCCATCTCGTCTACATGCTATTGCTTGTTATATATCAAACCTTTCATCCTTTAAATACGTTCCTCAGGTTTGATAGAATTCAGTCTCACAAGTTGCCTTGAGATCAGTCTTGCCTGTGAGTATTTGTAAGAATGGGAAACAAGCTCTATTTTGATACTGAAATAGTTGCTTTTGTTTATCTGTGTTCAAAGCTGAGAATGACTCTGCTTTTTTGCCAGAGGACGTTTAGTGTATGGGCTGCATTATTACTGCTGTACGTGTATCTCCAGCTTGCTCATTCATTCTCATATTGCATATCGTAACACATTTGAAAGAACTGCTAATGTGCCATGTGACTACACTTGCCAGAATAATTAAAGGTTCTTAATTATTTTAGCCAAGGTATGCTACACCTTTCTAACCCAGTACAGTGAACATATGTAAGATAGCCATGAGTGTTCCACAAGGACCCATTACGAATAAGAGGCATCTGGTGAAACTGAAGGAGCTCATTTATGCTTATCAGTTGTGCAAGGTGTGCAGGAAAGGTAAAAATTTGCAACAGCACTGAAACTACAAGTGGAGACTGAATTGTTATTGGTGGGAAAGAGTATGGGGTGGGAAGCAAAGTAAAGGCTCCTGAGAAGAATTGAGACATATACAAGCTGCATCTCCTGTCTTGGACACCATGGAACAAATACTCTATTCTTTAAAAAATGGAGAGATGAACAATATCTACTGTAGCATGACTAGAATAATCAGAATAGAGCGTGATGAGCCATGAAGTACTTCACAGAATCTCCCAATTCTTTAGAAAATAAGTGAGCTATCTCTACATCTGATTAATTTTTTTAGCGGATCAAACGTATAGTACTTTTAAGAATGTAAGTCAAACAATGAATTAATACATGAAACATAGCTGCAAATACTAAACATGTGCAACAATAGTAAAAACAAATCTACATAATTACAGACTATGGGAGTCAGGTACTTCTTCAAATATTAAATTTATTTCCTTCAGACCCAGGAATTCCTTTCAAAATGCAAATATTTTAAATTGTTTACATTTTATTTTGGACTGGTAGCTGCCTTTAGTCCCTTAAAGGTTTGAAATAATTATTATAAGATGATAGCGGCTTATAAAATCAATATTTGCAGTAACAATTAATATAAATCAAAGAGAAATACTGAACAATATCGGAGTACATCTACAATTAAATATGTATAATTAAGTTTGTATAATTACATTTGGAAATGTCCAGGATCAAAAATATTTGACAACATAAAAAAACAAATTTGCCAAATTGAACCCTTCGAAAAAGAATTTAAATGTCAAATAAATACTAACAGTGTGACATTCTTTAAAAAATAATAAGAGAAGGAGGTCTTTTGAGAAACCAGTTTGATAGGTTTACAAATTGAATCAATACATTAATAAATGTCCTGACTTTTTTGGTTATTTTTTTCTTGTAACATTTGGCTGTTATCAATGCATTTCAGCCAGTCTTTATAGGCACACCAAAGTAAAGTTTATCAAAACAATAATTCTATCACTGGTTATCAATAATGCTCCCTTCCAAGTGAGTGTTCTATTCTTCCTCTTCCCCGTTAATGTGACATATAGATATTTCACATCTGATGTGACAATATTGCTGAAGGAACTGCTTGCCACAACTACAAAACCAAAAGTCAGATAAGTAGATAAAAATGAATGCATCCATTTTTAAAAAAGGGCTTATGACACTGAAAACATTAAGGAACCATGTGTCAAGACAGTTTACTTAAATTCGGAAATAGTTAAGGATTTCTCTCAAGAAAAAGAAATCTAAAACTTGGGTGCATCGACTAGGAGCTTAAGACACACCATCGGGCTTAAGTTTCCCAAGTCTTTAAAAGGCCTGTTAAAACCAAGTCAGCATGGTTGTATTTGCCTTTCTTCAGAGCTGTACTGATTTTCACAACACTACAATCTTTGGTATGCCTATATTTTAACTCTGGAATTTGAAGAGACCATTGACTAATTAATGTGCACAGCCTCAGCTTCCAAGTGGCCAAGTGCACTGAGTGTCCCATCCCTTGAAGATCACAGATCATGAATTAGCAAAAACTTTCCCTGCACCAAAATATAGTAAGATTCCTTGCTAGTGCTCCCCACCCCCAATACAAACTACAGTATCTCTTTGTCTACATGTATTTGGGTAGAGTTAGACAAACATTATTTCCAATAGATAGGTATGAGATGGAGAAGGAAAGCTAATAGTAAAGAATATAAATAAAAAATTCTAAGAAGACTTTCTGAATGGTTGTGAATGAAGCATCCTGTTAATAAACTAGTTGTGGAGGGAGTGCTTACTAAAGAAAGTTTTCACAAGTATCAGGACATTAGAAGTTGATTTCAGCTGCTATGTATTTGCCCTTGGTTTACATGGAAATTAAATGGTTAAGCTGAGTTTAGGAGCTGCGAAGTGTAGTGAAAATTCTGACTAACAGGAAAGTATCCCAAGGCTATAAAATAATGGCTGTGATATAATAACAGTGTTCAAAATGTTGCAAATTTTGATAGTAAAAAATGGCTTTTCTTGTTAGAGATGTAATAGCTTTTCCATTTTGGAAACTACCAGGAGGTGGAGCATTTTACTGGTGACAAGAAAAGAAATATGGGAAGCTTCTACAATAATTTGCATCACCATACCATGTCAGACACCAGTCATTCCAACACATCTCCATATTTAAGCAGGTTTGCATGACAGTGGTATTTTTACCTTAAGTCATTTAGGGCTCTTTTCTAGAAGGTAAAAAAAAATTCCCTATTGACTATTAATTCCATTTTTTACAACGGGTAGAATGTTAAACGTAGCAATTATTTTTTGGCAATGTTATTCTAGAATTCATACAAAGGCCAGAATATTCACTAATATGCAACTTATTGCAAACTGTAGAAAAATTCCAATACTGATGGTTTTCTAAAAAGATGCATGTCTTCTATAATCTGTAATATAATACAGTGTTGATAATTACCTTTGATTTCAGGATAGTACAGAAAAGGCTTTGGTTCGCTTGTCTCCAGATCTGATTTTCGCCGTAACTGAACAAAAACAGATGCTGGTTTCGTGATATTGACATCTCGATACTTTGGTGTTTTGAATACTATTGCGAACTGTAGGCAACATGATATAGATGATCAGGATACATACAGTAAAGTATAATAATTTATATATTTAATATATTTGTACATTATAGCATCTTGCTTTGAAGTTTACACATCTCTGTACATTATCTACTACTTCATTAAAGTAACAGGAAGTGAACTCTGATCAGTTTATCATACCCTGAGAACTATTAGAAATGAAATACCTCAAATTAAAACTGGTTGTGTACATTATTACTATAATTCCTTGCCAAAAGAACTTACCTGTCTGTGCACATCAGTAGGTGAAAAGTCTCCAAAACCTTCCCAAACACCACCGTTTTCATCTTCTTCGTAAAAACGGATCTGAATATCATCTGTAGGGAGAAAACATTAATAATAGGTGATGATTCATGTTTACCCTCTGCTTTAATGCAATAGCGGATATCTCAGCTCCAGGATGAGGTAAAGTGGGCTGGGTTAGGTTGTAAAGACTATTGTTTCAATTTTACACTCACTGTCTAGATCCAATTGATTTTTAAAGTTGTGACAACATTCTTCCAGACATTTCTTGACTTTGTGTTTTTTTCCCATCCCTGCTGATAGCCAAGTGATGTGTGGTGAATAGCTATGCAAAAGAAGGCCTTTCTATAGAAATATTTCCAACTTGTATCGAAACCAGAGGCAAATAAATCTGAGGCAAATTAAAAAGCAAATACTTTGGGAATGATCTGTCTGTTCCATCATTTCCCCGCCCTCTGCCCCCGTCTCATTTTCTTCTTCCAAGACAGGAAGCAGATGCCAGCAAACCTTAGATTCTGACTGGGCCAGCACTAGTCAGTCCACAAAACCCCTTGCCTTCCCTCAACAAAGCCTTACCATGTTATGAGCTAGAGGAGAATGTGTGACTGCACAGCTAACGGTTTGCAAACAAAGTTGAGAAAACAAAGTAAAAGTGAATGGTTTTCTTCTCCCCTATCCACAAGCTGTTCATCTGGTATAACAACACAAGCTGTTTATAGTCAAAGCAACATGGCTGAGGAGTCAAGATGTGCTTTGCTGGGTTACTGGAATCTGGCTCTGTGTTTTACAGGTGAATTTTAAAAGGAGTAGAGATGGAGGGGGGGGGCGCAGGTAGAATAAAATTGTCAAAAAGAAAGAGTGTATTCCTGTCCAGCCTACTGAACTAATGGGAGCCAGTTTGGTGTAGTGGTTAAGGCAGCAGGCTAGAAACTGTGAGACTGTAAGTTCTAGTCCCGCCTTACGCACAAAAACAACTGGGTGACCTTGGGCCAGTCACTCCCTCTCAGCTCTAGGAAGCAGGCAAGGGCAAACCACTTCTGAAATCTTGCCAAGAAAACTTTAGGGACTTGTCCAGGCAGCTGCCAGGAGTCAACACTGACTCAAAGGTGTGCGCGCATGCACGCCCCCCCCCCCCCCCCCACACACAAATACTGAAGTAACTGCGAAGAACAGAAATTGAGTAGAGGATCTGCAAAAATGTGGAGAAAATTGAAGGAATGGAGAAGCAGGAAATAATTGGACCCACCAACAGACGTTTTGCCCTCCAGATAGGGAAAAGTGTTTGGGGATGTGAGGAGCTTTTGTACTATTCCCAAAGGGATTGTCTTACTGGGAAATATGCAAATTTGGAGTTAAAAAACAACTCCAGTGTCAACGTAATCCAATCGTGCAGGAAGATTCTTAATAGTTATTCCAACATTGTTGCTCTCTCTTCTCATCTTGCATCCTAATGCTGGAACCACATAAATAAAATCAGAAACTACAGCTTGCGCCCAACAACCACAGATGTTTATGCAACGAAGGTAAAATATTTTCTTAAGAAATCTGGGGAACACCAAGCTGTACCTCCACGAAATCATGGGTAGTGCTAACAATGCTGTAGCTAATGTTTCCTTTTTTTCTTAATTAATTAAAATAAGCCAGATTATAGTGTTTACTAAAACAGGTTCAATGTAGCCTATGGCAAAAGTTACATAGAGGCAAGTGCAGTCCCTGGGGAATGCCTAAATGGAGAAGACTTGTGGGCTGTCAGTTCTGTATAAGCAGAAGCTTATACTTTCTCTTTTTGAGTGTTTTTTCCTCTTGCTAATTATGGAGAGTTTTTGATAACAGATGCTATCTCAAACCCTTTAATACAGAAGTGTTTATTGAGAAAAAAAGTATTAAATTTCTCATTATACATTTCAATTCGCTAGGCGGAGAGATTTCAATTAACGCCGTCACAAGGAAAAAACATACTTGCTAAGGGAAAACCCCACTTTGGAGTTTCCATTTACTCAGAGTCTTATTTAAATCAGTTAAGAAATGTATTTCACTTCCCTATCTTGGATTGGGAAGGACTTTGTCAGACTAATATATCATGTTTATCATTTACTAAAACCTATAATACACAAATCTTTGTATTACAAATCAAAATCAAAGCAATTTTTGGTTATGGAATATTTATTTATTTGCTTGTTTGTTTATTTATTTGTTTGTCATATTTATATAGCTGCCCATCTCACACAAGGTGACTCTGGGCAACGTACAACAATTAAAAAGAATAAATACATAAAAACAATTACAAATCAAAAACTATAAAACCACACAAAACAGGAGGGGATAAAATTAATAAGAGAGCCATTGCAAAACCTCCCCGGTCCCCTGGGAGCCCCAGGCCTGATCACATAGCCAGGTCTTGAGGGACTTGCTAAGTGGGATGGAGCTAATCTCACTTCTTGGGGGAGGATTATTGCAAATAGAAGCATATTTTATTAATAAATTTCATAGTACGAACTTCCCTGTTCTCCACCAAAAGAAAACATGAATTATCTGTATTTAGCTGCCTTCTTATCCCATTCTTCCTTCAAAGAGTTCACTTGCATTATTTTTGCATGCCATTTTATCCTTACAACAATCCTGTGAAATAGGTTAGTCAGAAACGGTTACTCATCCTCAAAGCATCCAGCTTTTTCCTTATCAGCCACCCTTACGGATTCCCAGAATATGATTATATAACTATGTCCAAACATGATAGATGCAATTTTGAGTTCTCACCTTTTTGGACTTTGTCGCAAAGAAGATAAATCTCTTCTCCTCCAGTCACACAGCCTGCAGTCCGATCCATCCGTACAATTTTTAAATTGGATGCATTGGGAGCTTCTGCGGGGGGGGGGGGGGGGGAGGGGGAGGTGTTATATAAACCAAGAATTAGTTATAACTACTCCAGCAACAAGAATTTTTTCCTAACCTGGCTGTGTCATCTCCAAAATTCAGTGTTACAAAACATACAACTGTAATCTATAGAGAATAAAATAGAAAAAAATTACTGGTAATTCCATGCCACTTTTTAATATTAAAAAATGCTGATTTGATGTTTTTGTGGTTTTATCCTTTCAGCTGCCAATTATGCTTTCATTATTATGTTTCTGTGTATGGTGTTTTTAACAGTTGTTAGCCACCCAGAGGCATGGTTTTGAGATGAGCGGCCTATATAAATTGAAATAAAGAATAAATGACAAATAAATAAAAATATGTCTATAATAAAAACTATAACACAAGGATTATAGTTTATTGATATGAGGGAGAAAAGGAAGAGCACAATATAAAATGTAATCACAAAAATAAAATGTAATCCTCTTATTATGTAGAAAGGTTTTGTTGAAAGATCGTATGAATAAAAGGATAATCAATATATGATTACTATATTTTATTTGGTAATTAATGTTACTGGCACATCCAGAAATTATACAAGTTATAGATAAGTTCAGAAATATAACTGAGTTCCAGATCCACACCAATTAAAGCAATATAAAGGAGTAGATATGTTAGAATTAAGTGGCTGGAAGATTTAGAAGATGTATAAAACTGGCTCATACAGATGGAAAGTCTGTATAAAAGGAAAGTCTGGTATGAAAGTCTGTATAAAAGGAAAGCCTGGTATAAAATTGAAGAACAACTACCAGAACAGCATCCAGCTCTACTTAAAATTCACAATATGCTACAGGATAATCCACAAGGGACTAAAAAAAAGTAGAACCCTGCTTCCTTTAACAATATTCAACACTTTAAAAAAAAAAAAGTGTGTGTGTGTGATAGTGTAATTGCAACCATCAGCTTGACTTTTCTGACTCCTTCCCATGGACACCATGATATGTTATAACATAATACATTCATAATATCTATAAAAGCCTTCAGTTTCACAGCCAATAAAACTCTACCTACAACATTTTACAAACAGCTCTTAACCGCCTATATCTATTGAAGATTTTAGCCTATATGAATATTTTTGGGTTATGTCCTATATGCTACTGTCTTTAAAGATTTTAACTGCATTGTAGAGAGGATTGTGAAATATAATTCCTTTGAATTAAGAACTAGTTTGTATCATTTGTTTCAAATCATATGTCACTGTGTAGGCCTAGGGGTCATGCCTGATGTTTTTTAGAACTTCAGTCACAACTTTTAGGAACTATAGCCATTGTACTAACAGGTAGAGGAAAATATATGCCTCTGAGTATACATTAATTCATCACAGGGACTAACAAGGCAATCTGCATTGTGTGTCCTAAATTCATCTTTATGGTTCATGAACGCAAAGTGTCATTTGCACTGAATATTGCAGCTACAGGAAATAATGGGTTTTTTTTAGATATTAGTCTTTGTTTTTTAAACGTAAGTCTTTCATACCCTTTTAAAAATGTTAACTAGGGGAAATTGCCTATGCCTGAATATTTAAGCTTGCAACGAAATCCCATTCAGACTGGCATTTGGCCACAGTATAGGAAGAGAAGCAAGAAGGCACTCACTGCTATCATATATAGGGTCAGACAAGACAGGCTGAAGTCTTCTTGTAAAGCTGCCAGTGCTATCAGGAAGGAACGCAGTGAACATGAGCCTCACGACACTGAGATCCATCTCTTTCGTCTGCTGAAGTGCTGCCTGATGAATGATTTCTCGTTCTCGCTCTGCAAACAGTGGAAAAGACCATGGATTATTGTGGCATGGTGTCTTAATGGTGGTAGTGGTAGGTGAAAGAGGAAGCCAGCTCTGAAATCGAATTAAGAGGAGATCTAGCCATTTCAGTGCAGAAAGCAAGAGCTCAGATGGAAGCCAAGATGCAGGACACACAGCTGGCAGTATAGTAAAGAGACATTATATTCAGTTGTATGATTCTTCTCAACCGTTTCTTTTATATGCTCAAAACTTCGCAAGCATGCACACACACACCACTGCTGTTTTTTCAAGAGATACAGGGAATTCCACAACTCTTCCACTCGATTCTAAATCACCCACACAGCCATTTGACATGCAAAGAAATTTTAAAAAGAATTACATAATGTATGCTTTAACGCTAAGCATTAATTCAACCAAGAGATAAAGAGAAAGAAGAGGAGTGGATAACGTTCAAGAATGCGAGAGATTCATATGTTAGAAACAAATATTGAAAAAGACTCAAAGGATATCAATATGCACCATGAAATAAATTAGTTATTTTCTTTCCCACTGAACTTTATATTAACAATCCCAAAGAAAGTATCATTCTTTACCTTAACAAAGTTTGAGTAGACATAATGATAAAAAAAAGAGAGAATTGCTTGTTTACTGTAAATATGATAAATAGGAATTAAAAGTAGCATTTATTTCATGCGCGCAAGAGAGCTGAACGCCTCACCTACCTGTTAGCTGCCGCTCCCCTCCACCTTCTACTTGTATATAGTTGAGATCAGGATGAACCAGGAGTCCTGGATTGTACCCTTTTTTACATGCATCAATCATGCGGGTTTCCAGTGTATCTAATACTCTTTTCTTTGTTACATGTAATATTCCCAGGTTTGGAAACCTATACAGAAATACAAAACACTGTTTGAAGAAATACTCTAAAGGTTCTCATGTCCAAAGAATTACTGTTTACCCTTACCCTCTTACCATATTTTCTCTGGCCTCAATCAGTGCAAACTCTGTTGCCCATGTTTATTCAACTTTTTTCTGTATTGTAAAGCTAAGATATTTAAGCATTAGACCATAACCAATAAGATCCAGGTTTAAATGCCACTGAAGTACCGCATACAGTTCACACCACGATCTTGAACCAGTAACCTCTCTAACTGGGCTGCTGCAAGCATATAATGAGATGGGGAAAACTAATAAATTGCTCTGAGCTACTCAGAGGGGAAAAAATCTATGGCCAATAAAACCTGATTGCATAAATTCACTCAAAGCATTTTTAAATGTAGGAAAGGTTTTGAGGGCTTTTGTTTTGATAGTAACAGAACATCAAATAAGGTGCAATGTTTGGACAAGTAGCTACAAGCGGTATGCTCTGAATTCAAGTTAAAATATTTATTATTATTAATGACATAAAGGTCGCTACTTTCCAAAACATAGTTTGGTTCCTTAAGGGCAAGTCTATTATTTCAACATGTTTGGTGGAAAAAAAATGCTTAGCAGGAAAATGACAAACCTTTCAAGATTAGAAGCAGAATTGCAAAACAGCAGATCTGAAATCTTGTACTCAATTTGCTGGCAACCTGATTCTTAACATCAAAAGCATGAGTCTTTCAAGTCTGAAAAGCTGCTCCTGTCTGGCTATTTTTTTTCAAGATTGACATATATGTTCCTAAAACCTTCCTGTATAACATCAAGCTAGCGTTTATCTGAAACCTAATCCAATCCTAGGAACAATAAGATGTGTACTTTATTTGCTCTTTCAAAAAAAAGCAGAAGATTACCGTATTTTTCCGACTATAAGACGATACTTTTTTCTAAAATCCTTACCCTAAAAATTGAAGGGCGTCTTATTCAAGGAAGTCAGCCGAGGAGAGAACCGCGCGGTGGCAAAACTGCCCATGCTTTGTCTCTGCAGGCAGGCTTCCTCCTATTGCTAGCCTCCAATCACGAGTGAAATAGCTTGTCTCCCAAACAGACTTCCTCCAATCACGAGCCTTATGTAACTGATGTCAGCTGATGCTGAACAAACCAATTAGAGAAGGCTGTTTGCAGAGAGAAGCTATCGGCAGTTTCACTCGTGCTTGAATGTAATCAGTTATGCAAAAGAGCATGGAAACAGAGCTGCAGAGAGACAGTTTGGACCTCCTCCCACCGAGTGTATCAGGTCAATGTTAACCAATTACTAAATAAAAATGTGTTCTGCACTATCTTTAAAATATTGATTTCTTAATTTTGGGTTGGAAAAATGGGGTCGTCTTGTACATGGGGGCGTCTTAATGACGGAAAAATACGGTAACTAGGATTTAATATTCCCTTTGTTACTTCACACTAGGAATGTAACAGTTTAAGGAATCCAATGTTTATGTCAATGTCATACTGACTTTAATATTATTTGAGTAAATAGATATTAATTTGATTTAAAAGAAAGAAGCTAACCTATATAGTTAGAAAAGAGCTTGGGAAGAAGCTTCCAACAAAATGGAAAGACCTGGAAATTGAATTTAGGAAGTGTGTATTTGGGGGAAAGGGGTAACATCTCCATAAGAATGTTTGAATTCTATTTTTTTCTATTTAGTTATTAATCAGACAGCTTTGAACAAGTAGTTAATTGTCAATCTCAATTCTTCATCTGAAAATCACGGGAAAAAAATAACAAGAAAATTGTGAAAAAAATAATAATTTAAAAAATACTTTTGAAAGTGTTACATTTAAAAAAGAGGAATTATTATATTATTTGCTATGGTGTACCTGGAATGCGTTATTTCAGAATAATGAAACATTTATTTCGCTTAGTACTTCAGTGGTTCTTTTCTATAGCTGTCTTCAGGATAGGAAAATTATAATGAAACCATAACAATATATGAAGCACTAATTTCATACACTGTTATACATTTTGTTTCTCTACCATGACATGCATAATCAATTTCAACTTATTATGCAAGCAAATTCACAAATAATTAAAGCCCTCTGAACAAAGCACACCAGAAATAACAATAGCAATAACAACAATAAAATTTTCACATTCCCACTAGGATTTGACTGCAACTTAAAGGTGTGTGTGTGTGTGTGGACCTTGGAGATCTACTTCGTCACAGATCACATCTATAGCAACCCTAAATGAAGGGTAATCATCCACAAGATTGTATTATATGGTATCTATTGTTCTGCCTCTACTATTATAGACTGATTTAAATTAAAAAAATTATAACTTGGCACCATGCACTTGCAAACTTTCCCATCTCTCCACATTCTAATTTCTAGTCTTTTAAAAAACAGGATGGTTTGTCACAAATTAGGAAGGTGAGCCAGAGTGAAAGTTGAGGGGATAAAAACACATTGTTTCATTAAAACAGAACTGAATCTACATATCATAATTATGTAGAAATTGTACTTTACAAGGACACTATTGTACTTACCCCACTACCATATCTTTTGGTCCTGCATTTACTGTGCATACTCCCTGCTCACAGTGTTTTCCCACCAAGCTGTGAGCATGCAAGTGGACATGTTTTCCATTTGTGACTAACTGCACTATTACTTTTGCAGGTCCAGCATAATTGCAGATCTGTAAGAAGCAGAATAAACACTTTCACTTCTGAGCAATTATTCCTCTGTCCTGATTTTATACTGATTTTTGAAATGTATTACCTGTGGGGTGTTTACATGTTAAGAATTAATTTAGGCCTGAAGGCACAAAGACACTGTAGAGTGCAAAATACATTTTTATTTAAAATTTACAAAGAAATGTCAAATATCAGGCATGACATAGAAAATAGGCAGAGATCTGAAATAAAAAAGGGATGCTAATATACATATATAAATATGAAGTTCTGAAATAGCACATAAATAGTTTCAGAACTTTTGGACCCAACAGATTGGATGAGAATACAGAACAAGCTGAAAATTCCTTATTACTATAGGTTCAATCAGAGATACTCAAACTAAAATTAATTGGTGTGACATCCCCATGAATACAACTAATGATTTCATTGGAGTTAGAAATAAATATACCACTTACTTTTAATAACTTAATTTTAATCCAGATATAAAATAAAACAATGATAGAACCTTATATTTTTTTATAAAACAATACCTTTTCTTTAGAAATACATGAAGCATTTATTTAAAACATATTCTCTTAATAATAAGGGCAAAATAGGTTTGCATAATTCTTGAAATCTGACTTAGATTTTGAAACAATCTTTCTCATTTCTCATTCCACATTTATTTTGGGTTGATATTTGCTCTTTATTTGGGTAAAGTGAGACTGAATGCTGACAATACCAGGCCACTCCCATGGAGCCCTATCAGACTGTGCTCATGACTTTTCTTGCCTTGACTCTAGCTTTCTTGAAACAGTTGGGATTTCTAAAATAAATTCAGACACCATCACCAAGTCAGTTTTGAAGCGAAATTACAGCGTTCTACAGCAATACTATTCAGTCTTGGGAAGAGTGAATTTACTTCCTTAGCAACAATTTTTCCTCCATACGTAGCTGCAGTTCTATTTGTTGGGGGGGGGGGTCAGTTTATGGGAGTATCGGAGTATCTTTTCTATACCCAACAGCAACTCCCCCTTAAAATTCCCTCTCAGACTGGAATCACAATTTAAAACAGCATTAGAACCCATTATCAAGCATTTTACAGCAATGATGGCCTTTATAAAGCATTGGAGATGGGACAAAAGTTCTTTTTCAATTGCTTATTGGAAATAAGATTTTCCTTTTTCCCTACCTGGAGAGAGAAGTCTAGGCGTGAAACCAAAGCCTAACAAAAAGTTAGTAAGGAAGATTCTTCAGAATATATTTACCTCACAGGCCTACATCTGTTTCAAACCTTTGCAATAATTTTCAAATAAAGCATCTGAAAAGGATGGAAGGTTGAGAGGCATTCTGTAAAACTAATTCCAGACATTAAAAAAATCCTATAACTTGGCTTTAAATAAAGGATTTTATGGAATTATCTTGAGTGTGCATAGGGACACTGCATGTACCTAGGTGTTGGAATGTGGGTGATGATATGTTGGCTTGCAAGGAAGTCCCTAGATTGGAGATCACAGCATGCATGAAAGCTCTGATTGACCAAAGCCGTGATGGGCAATCACGGAGAAGATCAATTCCTCTGGATGGGCTCATTTGGTGATGACAATGATATATGGAAAACTGAGGCTTAGAATGAAAAAGAATGAATTGTCAATAGATTAGGAAATGAAGTGAGAGAAAGAAAAATCATGTGTATTTGTTAAATTAAAAGCAAAAGAAAGGAAATAGTACATCTCAATGAAGGTAGTCTGATCTTATGAAGTGGAACTGATGAATACATGCAGGGAAGTGAATGTGTTCATTTACTTATGAGTTCGACGACTAAAATATATATCTAGGAGTATGGATTGGTGTCATCCAAGTGGGTATGTATAAAATATGCCTGACTAGAATATTCAGAATGGTCAATATATAATCATAAAAAACAAAATATTAAAATTATGGAAAGCAAATGTAATGTTTTCATAAGCCAAATATAATTTTTGAAAACATTTATATTGAATATGTGTTATAACATACATTTGAAAACCAGAAGGATGATTCCTGTAACTATAAATCAAAAGATATGCTTACTGTTTTTCTTAACAGATTTCTTATGGTAAAAAAAAAAAAAAAGAAGTATGGGAAAAACACAACAGGGAAGATGTTCGTTGGACATCCTATAAAGTTTTGTAAATGAAGCAATTTAAGTCTTATTTGGAAATGGTCAGTTTTCACTATAGATGTTATTTTACACTATAGATGTTATTTTCAAAATTATATTCCATAAACTGGAAACAAAAGGGAAAGTAAGAGCTTGTATGAAAAGTTTTACTCATAAATTCTGTGTGGAGAAATTCTGTTCATGGTGATACCAAAAATAAATTTCATACTAACAGGGCAATGATTCCAATACATGTTGCCCAGAATACACATGCACGCACACGTGCACACACACACACACACATACACACACACACATGGGACTTCCAGATCCAGACAGTTAGGTAGGTACTGGCCAGTCAACCAGACATCGTGGTAGTAGACAAGGACCAGAAGACAATGGTGGTGATAGATGTAGCAGTGCCAAGTGACAGCAACATCAGGAACAAGGAGTATGAGAAGCTGGAGAAGTACCAGGGCCTGAAGGAGAAACTAGAGAGGATGTGGAAAGTAAAGGCCAATGTGATCCCAGTTGTGGTAGAAGTACTCAGGGCTGCAACTCCTAAGCTGGGAGAGTGGCTACAACAGATCCCAGGAACAATGTCAGAGCTCTCTGTCCAGAACAGTGCAGTGCTAGGAATAGCTAAGATACTGCGCAGAACCCTCAAACTCCCAGGCCTCTGGTAGAGGACCTGAGATTGAGGAAGACACAATTATTTTTACACACACACACACACACACACACACACGTGTAATTGGCAAATGTTTTAAACATATTACACACATTTTTAATTGTCAATGAGCTCCATCCAAATGCATTTCAGGTATCTTTGAGAATCTGGCTCCCCACTATGAGAAGAAAATGCTGGATTCAGATGGGCCTTGGCCTGCGATGGCTATTCTTCTGTTCTTATTTCCAATCTGTTTGTGTTTGTCTATACATTCAACTATTATTTATTCTTAGCTGTACCTTTGTTAAAGTAGTATTGTCTCTCTTGTTCCAACACTGTCCAAGGGCAACCCTAAAGTGCATAGTATCTGTTCCACTTTTGCCATCTATATCTTGATATTGACTGGGAACAGAAGCAATAAAGGTAGGATAGGGACTGGCAACAGGGAGAGCAAATATAATACTGGGATAGTTTTCTACTGACTCAAGGATGAGCAGACAGCACTACAACTTGGGAGTGGGTAAAGGCTCCTAGAGTGTGGCCCTAGCATTGCCTGGTTTCAATGATTCATGCTATTTATTTATGCTGCTGCTGCTTCTTTTTTTAAAAAAATTATAATAAAAAATAAAGTTATTTGGGGCAGGTAGCCTAGTGGGCACCATAACTAGTATCCTTGCACATATTCATTGCCTAACCTTGGTACAGATAATCAAACTAATTTCCAGCAATCATATACCCATAAACCCTCCACCAAACCAATATCAATTTATTGCCTTCGAATCATTTTGAATCCTGGTGACTGCCTGGACATGTTCCTGCAGTTTTGTTGGCAAGGTTTTTCAGAAGTGGTTTGCCACTGCCTCCTTCCTAGGGCTGAGAGAGAAGGACTGGCCCAAGGTCACCCAGCTGGACTAGAATGCACGGTCTCCCAGTTTCTAGCCTGGTGCCTTAACCACTACACCAAACTGGCTCTCTATAGTAGAGATTCATGCTCTACTATAGCAAATCAAAATGTAGCCTTCGGGAGGGAAAAGGCAAGGAAAGGCTCTGCCCCCTTTGTACGTGCAAGGTGATGCACAAATGTACAAAGGGGTAGAGTTTGTATTGTGATACTGAAATGTTTGTTGTGCAGTTTTAACAAAATCACTGGATTCTGCCTCAGGTATGTAGAATTTTAGCCATTTCTCTTTTAAAAAATATTATAGATTGTGCTTTAATATGGCTTCCATGTTCTCCAAAGAAAGGATACTTATAATGACAAAACTCAGGAGTTTTAAATATGGGGGGGATCTGTATGTTGCCACCTGAAGTGATGTCATTTATGCTTAACTTGAAAAGATGGTGCTGCATAAATTAACAGCAGAGCATAAACAGAACATACACAAGAAACAAGAAGAATTTATCTGCTTACATGTTAAGTAAAATATATTGTAATATATATGTCATGGCAACTAATAATTAATCAGAACAGGTTAACATACTGGAGGTCTTTTCATTCATGAAAATGAAGCACCCTGAATGAAGGCAGATAGTCAGAAGGAAACAGACAGAAAATATTCCACCTTCCTACTGGCTAAACTTGAAATCAAGAACAGGCACTAACAAGCTATTAAAATAGCCTTAAGGAACTTCCCCATATTTATCTGCCAACCTCTCCTTGCAGGTATTGTCATGGAAAGATTTATACAAATGAAAAGAAAGAAAACAGAAAAAAAAATACAATACTTTCAAATACAAATAAAAAAAACCTGACAGTGCAGCTCTTTATATCTCTATTCAGAAGCAAGACCTATTGTTGAATCAGACTTTCTCACTAAAAGAATACAGAAGTGAAGGCCAAGGAATATAACTATGATAAAAAATTAAAGACAAGATGAAATATTAACAAGAGGGGAAATACCCATAAAAACCCCACATGCCTTGCCCATTTCCATCGATATGAGAACACCTCTGACATATTTTCCAAAAAGACCCAACTGAATGTTAAATGACATAAACATACAGTAGTTAATTCTCTAGAGGGTTCTAAGAAATACATGTGAGGTCAAAGTAGATGTTCTAGGAAGGGCTATATTTACTCATTCACAAGCAAATCCCGTTAAGATGTTGGGGAAAGGGAAGTAAGATCTTACTTTTAAGCACAAAAAGATGTCCGTAGCTGAGAACAACTAATGCCTACCCTCTCGCCTCCCCTGCCTTGCCTTATCTGACTCCATGAGAAACATTTTTCTCTCTAGCTCAGCTCATTTTTTTGTACCGGAGCCAGTGCTAGAAAGAAAAGTTCCTGCAGGAAGATAAGGCAGGAGATAGAGCAGAACACAGTTATCCTTAAAAAACAGATATCCATTTTATGCGGAAACAAAAGCATAGATTGGCCTACCACATTTATAAAGGTAACAAAGATGTCACGAAAAAGCCAGAATAGTCTTTTGAGAAAACAGTTGCTGATGTTTAATGTTTACACTGGGGCTAAAGCTATGGTTTTTCCAGTAGTAATGTATGGCTGTGAGAGCTGGTCCATAAAGAAGGCTGAACGCCGAAGAATTGATGCCTTTGAACTGTGGTGCTGGAGAAGACTCTTAAGAGTCCCCTGGACTGCTAGGAGGTCAAACCAGTCAATCTTAAAGGAAATCAACTCTGATTGCTCATTGGAAGGATTGATAATGAAGCTCAAGCTCAGATACTTTGGTCTCCTAATGCGAAGAGAGGACTCTTTGGAAAAGACCCTGATGCTGGGAAAGATGGAAGGCAAAAGGAGAAGAGGATGGCAGAGGATGAGATGGCTAGATAGCATCACTGAAGCAATGAGCATGAAATTGAGCAAACTCAGGGAGGCAGTGAAAGATAGGAAGGCCTGGCGCAATATGGTTCATGGGGTCACGAAGAGTCGGACACGACTTAGCGACTGAACAACAACAACAAAACAGTGTGGTCCTCTGTCTTACAGGAATTACAGTGAAGAAATACAGTTTGGAACACTGTAAATCATTGCTGCAGACTACAACAGCTGCAGGAGTGGTGGTATCGTAATGGATAATGTGCCATCCAAATATTGCCCCTTTTGTACATGCACACATGTTGGGGCCGGGCTGCGATTGTGAGCTGCGACCACCATCTTGCCTGCTTTGATTCCCCCCACCCTTGGCTGCAGATATACCAGTCTAGTATATCTGAACTTCACTATGCTTTTCTATTCATGTTGATAACTGTAGGTCTTTAAAGCTGCTTTTTGCCTAAAACTTAACTAGATATGTTGATTTTCAGGAAAGAGCAGGAATCGTCCTCAAAGATGTTCAGCCTGCTCGTGCAAGTCATGTATGCCAACCTCATCAATATGCACACATCCCAGCTTCTCTGAAGATTGTACAAATATTGATCATGCACAGCTACAGCTGAGAGAAGATATGTAACACTTTCAGTTAAATGCATGTAAAAGTCTCATTCTGAACTTAAAAAGCACAAATATTTTTATAGGATCAAACATGTTCAGGAAACTCAGGATTTGAAAATCAAGACCAGGTTCCTTTGTGATATTTTTTAAGCATTGTCTGATGAAACTGTCTGATGAAACTGTTTTCCTGCTTGTGAAGAGATGCAAAGCAAGAGTGAACAGCCTGCATTTATCACAATGCAGTTGGATCAAAATAAGCCAGGATGTCCTTGAATCTCAGCTTATTATTCTATGAAAACACAGCTTTTTAGGCTCAAAAACATCACAGTAATTGTGGACCCTGAATACTTGTCTGGCTAATTCCCATCCCTCATTTCTCAATGTTGATACAACTGAGGACTTAATCTAACTGATCATTTATTTCCAAATGAGGCTGTAAAGGACCATAGAATGAACCTTAAGTAAAATCACTTCAGACAAACATGAATTGTACTTTCAGCAGCAAGCACATGTGATTTCTTATTCTGTAGAGTGTCACATAAATTCATAATTGGCAATTACAATCATGTTAAATATAGTAAATATTAATCATGTTAAATGTAGTAGCTATATTATTAACTTACTTTAACTTGGGGATAAGACTTCTTGTTCTTTTCGCTAGAAGCTCCAGGAAGTCCACCATGTGATGGTCCTTCACAAACATAGCGGAAACGAAACCCCCTCTAAGGAAATTAGTTTTAAAGAATTAAAGAACATTTAATTGAATTACAAATTCCTGTATAAGCTAGATAAATCAGTAATATTTCTCATCTTCCTTTTATATTTAGTTCTTCTGTACTGATAAATATTCACATGTTACTAGTTTATTAAAATATGTACCTACTATTAATACTGTAGATATTTTGAATATTGTACAGCTACATAATTCTTCCTCCCATAAAGTTAAATGTCAATTATATATTAAAAATTGAAAGACAATTTATAGCAGATATGTCAAATAATTTTTATAGAAATACCTTATCCCACAAAAAAGATCATGATTCCAAATATTAGGAATGAAATTTTGATGTTGACTAAACGTAAGCACTAAAGGGTGCTTTTGTGGTGTTTCCTTTCAGAATAAACAAATTGAAATCTGATTACCATTTATTAACTATATTAACAATGCTTTCCCAGCATATGACCTTCATCTATAGAAATGTTCTTCTAAATAGAACTGAATATGAATGTTGAAAATGTTTATATTTCTCCTTAAGGGCATATTCTACTCTCTTTTGATTTTTGCTTTATCTTAACTCGATACTTCTTTTTAATTTTTCTTCAAATATTTGTTCAATAAAAAAGAAAAAGGATAGCTAACCTTAGAGCCTTAATAACAACTCTTTGGTCCATTTTTCCTTATTTTAACATTAGAATTTCACTCAGAATTTGCTATAAATATTTCAATATTCCAAGCCACATTTCTTGACACCCCACTACCTCTGCTTTTTATAATACAGGTAGTCCTTGCTTAACGACCATTCGTTTAACGATGGTTCGAAGTTACAATGGCCTCAGAAAGGGTGCTTCATGGCTTGTAAAGCACTTCTGGCCATCTTAAAAAGTTGCACCGCCTTCCCCCCTGCAGTCACATGGCTGCATTTTGGGCACTTGGCAACTGGTTTGCATTTACAACCAGTTGCCAAGAGCCCCGTGATCGTGTGATCACCATTTGCAATCTTCTCTGCTGGCTTCCCCAGAAAGCTGGCAGGGAAGGTCGCAAGTGAAGGGGACAGAGGGGAGCTGAAATTCTTCTGTGGTCTTCAGGAATGGAGCTCAAATCCTGAAGATCTGAGCTCCGTTCCTCCAGCCCCATGAAGGATTTCTCCTCCATGCATGGAGAAGAGGGGAAACCCTTCATTGGGCTGCAGGAATGTTTGAGAGCAAAAGGGCTACCTCCTGGGAGGATTTCAGCTCCACACAGAGCTGAAATCCTTTAGCAGGCAGCTCTTTCACTCTATCCGCTTAATGACCTGGGAGATCACTTAACCAACTGCAACTGGGAGTGCTAGGATTGCAGTTGTTGAGTGAAGCAGTCATGTGGGTGTCTTGCTTGACGACTACTTCACTCAATGACCGAGATTCCAGTCCCAATGGTGGTTGTTGAGCAAGGACTACTTGTATTATAACTATGGAAGATTTTAGGACCAACTAAAGCTTTCAACTTTCTGTATCGTTTTGGCTGATTCCAGTAAAGACTATGGCCTCTTATGGATGTTGGATTTTTTTTTTTTTTGGGTCTTTCAACTCATCATAGCTGCTATGATGATGATGATGATGATGTCAAAATTTGCTATTTAAAATGAAAAAAATAGGTATATGCACAACACGAATGATAAATAATATACAGTGATAATGCTGAAACAAAATGAAAACAATTTAAATGAAAAAAATCCATGCCTTTAAATCTTAGAGTGACATTCCAAAAAAAAGTGGCCGGGGGGGGGGGAATAAAGGCTGGGAACTGATTTTCCTTTAGCAGAATTTTTATAATCTGTACAATATTATTTTGTTTTCCATCATATACTTCTTTGTGGAAACATGCATTCAGTATACACAAGAGTAAGTTTCCTTAATTCTGTATCATTTACAATGCTTTGCCAAAAAACATATTTCATATAGAGAACTGCTTATTTTTTAAAAAATCCTTTCAATATGTCATTCCAAGGAAAAATACTACACTTCGGGCAAAACCAATTGTTACAAATAGTCAGCCAATTTTACAAACTTGCAGCTTTCTTGCCAGCTGTTCTTGTCTGACAGGCTCAGGCACGCCTAGTAGGCATTCGCTCATCTCAGATGTGAAATCTACATCTGCGTGAAGGACAACTCCATGTCCTGGGTCACCTACAAAGTCAGATTACTGAAACCCCTTCCTTTCTGTTCAGAGGGAAAATATTTATATTTGAAAAACTGCAGTCAGAATTCTGAGAGAAAGGGAGCAAGAAGCTAATGTGCTGAAGTTGGATGCAAGGGAGGTGGGAGAAAGAGGCAGAAAGAGAACTCAGATTGCCCTCCAATCTCTGATGAAAGTTGGCAATTGCAGGAAGAAGGTTTTTCAAGTAAAAAAAAAAGTGTAAAGTTAGTATCTGTTCCAAGGGTTTATATTCTTTAGAGGAATAGGTAAAAGTTAGATAAGTACTGGGCTGATTTGAATTTCTTTTCCTGTGTTTTTAAGTCTAATTTTGTCTTTAATGATTATTGTCTCTATACAAGCTCAGTGCATTTGGGATTTGTGCAAAACAGCAACCCTTTAGATCAGAGTTGTTTTTAAATAGGAGCAAATCGGTATAATTTGTATCAGTATAATCTGCTGAGAGCCCTACATTTTCCTGTGTATTTTTTCTATTTGAAGTTCATCTAAAATGTTGTCCCTGATTTGATTAACCCTATAGTTTTTATTTCCTTCACCACTGATTGTTTTGCATTTAACTTCTTGAAGTTAGAAGGGAATTTTTACATTCTCTCTTTTACATTTTAAAATAAAGTTTGACTGTATTTATCTCTTCTGAAATTGGTGTATGTTACTACAAAGGAGGATGAGGATGAGATGAAACACCTCAATGCTACAGGGACAGAGTAACTACAAGGTTTATTTCATTTGTCATTATTTATTTCCTTTTAAATGCTAGTAAGATGCACAGGCTGTGTGAACCTTATCTCTCTCACATACTGGGGTTGGGGGAAGGACAATAGGTAGAGGCATCTTACTGGAAGAAGGTGGTGGCAGTGAGAACTTCCAAGCTAGTACATCAAGGCAAGAGATAGAGGGACTTCCAGGGGAGATATGGCGAACTGAAGATGGTTCTGCGAAAGCAGAGCCAATGACTGTGGCAAAGGCCAAGGAACTGGTGAGTAGACTGGTTCCTTGGAACCTCTCCAGATAGGGAGAGGACGGAAGATCACCCACATGCGCTCCGGATGGCTGCTCCTTGCAAGGAGACTGCAGGACAGTGGTTTTCTGTGGTATGAATGCTGGGAGACAACAGGATTTTGCTTGCAACTGCAGCTGAGACCTTGAAAGGATACTAAGTTCACAAACTTCACTTTCTAATCACTTTTGGAAATTGCCTATTAACTATTGTAAAGCTATAGAGACCTTCAGAAGACAGGTTTGAAAATCTTCATCGGGTGAGTTTATCTTCAACTCTGAACAAAAGAAAAGTTAATTACAAGCTTAGGAACTTAAAGGATTTGAAATAAACAGCAAAAAGCTAAATAAGATTTTGACTTAAGAAAGATATAAATGGATTAAGGGTCCGGATAAATTTGGAATATTGACTTTTACTATAAGATTTTGGAATTAACTATAAAAAATAAAGAACTTCTCAAGAGAAACAGACTTATTTTGGTTATCCTGGCAATTGCAAGTCATAACAAAAAGTAAGTGATGATTTTAGAAACTGGACACTAGAGGGGACTAAAGATTTTAAGTAGGAAAAAAAAATACAAAGCCTGATTTCAGTTAATACTAGTACTTACAGAATGATACAAAAAGTTATAACTTTGGAAATATTGAAGGAGATCTTTGAAAAATGGAGCCAGATGTTAGTAACTACGATATCAACATTGTCAGTAATGATGTCTGCTTCTATGAATAGACTATGTCTAAATTGAAGACTTAATGAAGTTAATGAAGGAATGACAGACGTGAAACAAATTTTATCTGATAAGATAAAGTACAGAATGTGGAGCTACAAATGACAGGCCAAGAGAATTATTTGGAAAAGGACGCTTTACTGGATATACAAAAGAAACTGGCTGAGGTTTTAAATATTAAAAGGGAAATACAAATGCTAAATCAAGAGAATGAGCTAGAAAAATGTTTTCTTATTGGATCTACAAAAGAGGCTTGCTAAAGTCTTGAGGAAATCTGTGCGATGGGATAAAAAAGAATGGAAGAGAAATCAAATCCTATGACAATATTTGATTGAATTAAAGTTGGAGACTGTTAGAAGTAAAAGGAAAGAATCTAAAGTTGGTTCATTTGATCAAGGTTAAAATAAGACTTTTTTTTTTTGCAATGTTCTGGCAACCCTTTATGGACTTTTTTCTGACACCAGGATTGAAAAGTTGATGTTTTATGGATTTGCTTATAGATAGGGGATGGAACATGGAATGAAGAGATATCTCTTTAACCTTATGGGGGTGAAGAGTTATTTGTTTATACTTCTTGTGAGGAAGGTTGGAAGTCACTTCTTTATATATTTCTTTTCTTTTTCTTTATTATATTCTGTCTTTTCTTTTTCTTCTTTTTCTTTTTGCACTTTTTCTTTCTTTCCATTCCCTTCTCTTTCTCTAAGTTTATTTTGTATTAGTTTCTACTATCGTAATTAGCATTCTTAATAAAAATTATATTTAAAAAAAATCAGGAGATAGAGCTAGGGTAAGCAGATCCCAGAGAATTTGTGGGAGAGAACATTTAACACCACCAACCTTTCATTCTATTATTCTGTTATGATAGTCATGCTGGTATCATAATGATCAATTTTTGTATAAAACCTGTTTTCTGTGTTTGGCATTATCTTAAATAATTGGGATTTTATTATGTTAATTTATTAACTTTTCAATATTAAAAAAGAAAACAGTTTTCTTCTCTTACCTGTTTAGGTTGCTCAACTATTTGAAGATATGGCCCATCAGCTAGCAAAAAAGCAAATAAAGAAAACAGAAGAGTTTGTACAAATATTGTATTTCTGAAGACATTTTGCAAATGATGTTTTAAGAAACTGAGGAGATATAGGTATATATATGACTGCAATTCCTGGTTGATATGTTCAACAAATAAAAATCCCAACAGAATAAAGTAGTGTTACAATCACATGAGCATAGCTATCTATATTTCACATATCTTTTTCAAAGCATCTAAGAAAATTTTCAGTATTGATACATTCAAGAAAGCTATATCTAAGCAAATAATACCTATGCAACTATTTATTTAACCATTTCTGTTATCAGTCACTCTGTTCTTCAGGACAGGTACAAGATAAAAACAAAAGGTTGCAATTTCAGTCCAGATTAGATCCACAAATCACTATACACAAAGCAGAGTAATTTCAAACCATAAATTAGTTTATTAAAGATTACAACAATAAACAATAATACAGAGAACCAAAGGAATTAAACATCCAGCAACAACATGAGATATAAATAAAAAATGAAAGATTTTAAAATATTTTAAATGGGGTGCCCCAAAGAGATTAAGGCAAGTAGAAACCAGGCATTCTAAAGAACAATCTACAGCCTGAGGGGATTACCATTAAAATACTTTTTTTAAAGGTAAGTCTTTTGGACAAAAGAAATTGAGACTCTCTGAAGTTACTCTGTTTTAACATTCACTGTTTTGTTGCTAGATATTTATAGGTGTTTTAAGTTATTTTAGAGCTTTATTTAATTTTAAGGAAACGTTTTTTAAAAATATGGTCCAGGATTCAAAAGGCCACATAACAACCTTCCACTGATGTTTCAGCTGTCTTCTTCCCACTGTAGAAACTATCCTTCCTCCTGAAGATTCCTCACCCAAATACATGAACATGATTTATGTGTACATTTAGGTTTTCTGAGATTTGGCAATGCTAAATAAATCAAAAGGGTTAAACAGCCAAAGTTCAACAGTAGCCTTAACTTTCAAATCATCTTCATATGTAATAAATAATGAATAGAAGAAGTTAACATTCAAAGAGGAAATCAAGGTACACTCTGAGTTCACATATTTCCCTGCAGAGAACCTGAGTTACCATTCCCATTTTTCAGGCAATAAATGACATGAGAATACAAATCATTCACACTTCCTTGCACTGTTTGTTAAGAACATCCAGGTCCGTTCTTAAGTCATCTCTGGTGTTTAATTTGGGGAAACAGGCCTATAGAACTATAGCAACGACAAAAAAAACCCTGTCATCTTTGTGTGGTTGCAAAGAACAGGGTATTTATTTTCAGGAAGTCCCCAAATTTCCCAAGTATTTTTCTCTCTCTCTCTCTCTCTCTCTCACACACACACACACACAAAAGAATGAACTGTACAGTGATAATATAAAAAGGGTCAGAATGTTATCTGACAATGCCTTTCATTGTCCAATATTTCAAGATGTCCTTTCCCAATTCAACTCACGTCCTCTGCGCTATAGAACAACTTAAAATGTATAGTTTGGGTACACATAATTTGTTTTTACATTTTAGAAAACCATCATGGGAGAAACTGCCCTTGTTAAAGATTTTTATTTTCCAGCCATCTAGTTAATGAGTAATGGCTACCCAGTCTGGTAATTCTTAGAAAGAACTCAACTCTTGTTCTAGAAAACAGAATTGGTGTACTGTGTGATCAATCCATATGTTATGAATTATCATTCTTATCTCTGACATACATTTATTGTACATTGTGAAATCTGTCCCAGATCTAACCAATCACAGTGAAACTTTCAGAACAAAATATATTAATAAGGGCTTACAAGTTAACATACGGATTAGGAATAGACAGCAGATTGTCTAGATGCTGCTATTCTGGGTGTGATTGTGAGTTCTATGTGACAGCAGTATGTAACACAAACACAAGTATAGTGATGCCACATGTAATCAGAAAACTAAGAATCCAGAAAGAACTCGTCCTGACAATGATAATCTCTATATTCTGAAAAAAATATTTTGTGATTAGACTTAACATCACTTGGGGTGGATTAGCAGAAGGTCTTAGTATGGAAAGAAATATAAAGTAATGAACAATGTAACATATAGAATAAATGGGATTTTACATAGACAGTTTGCTATTGTAAAAATACATAATTCTAGAACATAAATGCCTTTGATTTCAGAATGCAAATATATGGCTTTCATCAGTCCAACATTACCTGGTACAGAGAACAAATTCATACACATACATGAATCCTGACAGTAAAGTGATACCAAATCACTAATATTTATTTGTAACCATTTAATCATTATTATTTATCTGTCATTTATCTGTAGCATTTTATCTGCTTCTGAGACAAAGAGGTATCCAGGAAAGATTCCTCACATAAAATTAGCCAAATAAAATAAAATAAAACAATTCCTGCCTGCAGTCTTATAATCTAAAAATATACAATATATTCAGGAAAAAAAAATAAGGCAAATGTAAAGAAAGCAAACTCAGGCACCAATTTAATAACTTCAATTATTTTAAAGTTATAGATGTCCAGCTAACCATGTCAAGGAGCAAAAATATTTCAAATATTACGTGCAGTATTTTTTGCACCGAAAATGATCATTTAAAAGCACATTCCTTTATTTTATTTTATTTTTTTTTACAAAAATCTCTTTCCATCATCAGTATATGTAGATATTATTAATAAATGCTATCAATCAAGCAACAATGGCTCTTACTTGTGCGAAGTGGTAGATCAGTTGCAATCATGCTTGTGTTATTGTATAGCTGATTCATCCCCAAGGGGAAATGTTCCATTGTATACACCTGTGTTAAGAATGTTTGCATTTTGAATAAGTCCAGTTATTTCAGATGCTTATAATTCAAAAATCAAATATTATAATTTGTTTGGTGACTATATTTTGTCCTGCACAATTACTATGTCTGTGCTACCTCACCATTCAGCACTTTCACCTTCTAGCTACTTAAAGTAACTGGTATGAATTATCCACTCTTAGCCATCTAGAATAGCTAACAGTGAAAACCCCAAATACATTGTGAAACATGTGTAAAATCAATAGTTGGAGTCTGGCATATTATAATTCAGTGTGCAAACGTACTGAAGGTAAATCCAAATGTAGTTCAGGTAAGAAATACAAAAATACTATATAACTACAACAATATGGGTCTGAAAAACATTTCATTTTGAATCTTTCTGAGCATGAAATTTCATTCAACTTCCCATTTCAAGTGTAAGCAGCAGTTTTAAGATGTTTCATATTCCCTGTCTCTCAACTCAAGGTATCTGACAGAATTGTTGGGTGACAAAATGAGGGAAGACCCTCATGTGTCACCTTGAGATAAATGTAATTCTAAATAAATTTATATATGATGTATTCACGTAATAACTGATAAACCCTAATGTTTCCCCAAAACCTGCATGTTCTTTTCATTCAAATCACACTCAGATTATGCCTTTTTAAAGACAACTTTGAATCAAAGTTTACACCAACTTGTTCCCATATTCCATTATAAAAAAACCTAAATACATCCTATTGAAATAACTATGAATTCTTCTCCTGCTTAGTCCTGCCTCTACTTCCCTCTCTATCTTCTGTTATTTCCCATATCAATGTTCCTGTTGTAAATTTCTGAGGATTTATTATACAAGAGGCTAGGTAACCTTTTGCAGCTTTGGGGCACATTTTACAGCATGTATGGATGCAATCACAAAGAAAGCATGGGGGGGGGGGGTATCAATGTTAGGCTTGGCAATTTACAAAAATATGAACTGTTGAGGTTGGTCATTGCTATCAGTTTAATACCCAGGATGACTTCTACCATCTCAGCTTACCTTTAACTTTTTATTTTTCTGGGCAAATGAGCATACTTCTAAGCAAAGCAGAGGGCTGAAGCCTCCAGCATTTTTTGTATTCTACAATTTTTTTTTTTTTTTTTTAGAAAATCACAGCACATGTGAGGTTCAGACTCACTTTTCGTACTTTGTTTTGCAATACGGCAGCCTTGCTGCTGCTGCTTCTTTTTTTAAAAAAATTATAATAAAAAATAAAGTTATTTGGGGCAGGTAGCCTAGTGGGCACCATAACTAGTATCCTTGCACATATTCATTGCCTAACCTTGGTACAGAAAATCAAACTAATTTCCAGCAATCATATACCCATAAACCCTCCACCAAACCAATATCAACAAAATCAATTATGCTTCACAGATTTTGGTAGGTGGATGCTATTTATTTGGAAATTTTGCCTTTCACTACTTTCAATATCATATCATAGATTCATAAGTGTCAAAAAGTTGCAACTCCCACTCATTAATGAACAAATGAAGAAATATCTAAATTATAGTTATGACTCACTCAGGATACACTAACCTAAAATGCAATACCAAGTAAACTGTTTATATGTCTGCTTTCAAAAAGCTTACTTCACATCTTTACTAGAATAAGAATAAAAGTATGCTATTTGTGGTGACTCTCTGGCCTCAATTGTGTTTATTTCCAGTTCTTTTTTATACAGTGTATCAGATATTTATCAAATTAACTCTGGAGTATGGGTTCAGAAAAAAATCTTCTTTGAAATAAATACATAAACTAAGGGGTGCAGAATGTTAGTAATGATCTTAGCTAAGAAGATGAGAAGTGACTAACAGAAATGTTAACATAATAGCTCCTTAACACCAGTTTGTTAGGAACCGGGGGACTGTGAGTTCTAGTCCCACCTTAGGCACAAAGCCAGCTGGTGATCTTGGGCCAGTCACTCTCTCTTAAGCCCTAGGTAGGAGGCAATGGCAAAGAAGTTGCCAAGAAAACTGCAGGGACTTGTCCAGGCAGTCTCCAGGAGTCAACAGTGATTCGAAGGCACCAAAAAACCAAACCAAACCAAAACCCACAACGTTGGTGGAGATGAAAAAAACAAATAACCCAAGCTTCTGTCAATGATCTGGTGTGGTTACCTTCCCAAGGGAAAAGGCAAATAATAGGTAATGTCAAAGGAAAAGTGGTTTCAAGGCACCAGGATCATAAAAAAGAAGCATTCTTCCCTAACCCTAACCCTAACCTATAGGTTGGCTTGGCTTCTTACTCAAATTGCTTAAAGGAAGAATGGAATAAGGAAGGAAAGTCTCACTTTAAGGTACTTCCACTTCTTGAAACAGTCACTTCTCAGTACAGTGATGGAGGACTTGTGGGTCCAATCCTGACAGGCAACAGTGGGAGATTTACTTAGCCTTTAAAGTATCATAGGTACAACATACTAAACGAAGAATAAGAATGTCTAGACGTATGGTAACTGATGTGCTCCCATTATGGGTTATTTCATGATGTACTTTACCTGAATTAGGCATATTTTAAATATGTTTTGCAGAATGTATAATGTTCTAACAGTCTTCATTTGTTAAAGAGGCAATATAATTTCATATGATTTTTTTTACACTTTATTATTTCCATATTACTATTACTATTATTAGGTACAGATACTTACCTGATGATCTCCCATCCCCAAGAGATAAGGATTCTCATCTGCCATTCTGAGAGCTGAAACAGTTAACCAGGTATTGGTAAGTCAGTACATGGTTAGCAAATAACCTTTATGACTAAAATTCTTGGCAGTAGGAAGGAACAAAGTTCAGAGAAAAAAACCATCTATATAAGAAAGAAATTTGTCACATACTGCAGCATCTATAAAATCTAAGAAAATAAAGATGGATATCTACAAATCAAAGTCACTGTTGATTTTGCTCATTTTTGGAAAGATAACATGTATATCCCCAGCAACGAAAACAAACATCAACAATGACGACAAAACACATATCTGGGGCACACCAGCATATATTTTACCTCTCAGATGAGCTCATCTAACATCCTATTAGCCAGATCTTCAAAACCTTCCTGAAGGTTAATAGAGTCAGGGCCAGTCAAAAAAAAAAGGCACAACAGAAATATTTCAGAACTGCTTTCCACAGCCAGTGAGAAACTAAGATGCTATCTGCATAAAGCCTGTTAAATTGGTGCTAAAATAACTCTCCAACTGTTTTAGTTTTCTTTATAGAATGTAATTCCTTTATGAAAAAATGAAGGGACTTCAAAAGAAAACTGATAAACAGTGCTCATAACATTGCCCATAAACAGTGACGTAGGATGACTGTAGTTGAGCAATAGTCATTCTGGTTTGGAGCAAACCCATTTCATCAATACAACATCAGAAATAGTTCTGGTCATAGCAAGCCAAGGCACAATCTCGAAAAATGTGTTTCTGCATAAGCCTTCACCAGAAGGAGTTGAGACATAGCATAGTGCTCTTGCTCAAGTCCCAAGGCTTTAGAGCAGAGTAACATATTACAACAAAACTTTCAGTCGTGGGATTTCCATATAAAAATGTCCCAAGTCTGTAACTCATTGGTATGATTGTATGAATCTGATGTAATTTTGGATGATTCAAGTATGAGCAATATAGGGGTGCAAATTGAAAGAATAAGAAAAAAAAAGTCATTAAAAAAACAGAAGTAATCCAAAATAGATTATGTTCTACAAGCACCAGTGAACAAGATTCCATGTTCTAAAAATCAACAAATACCACATAATCCCACAGGTTAACATCCTGTCAATTTTAAACGTAATATTAACAATTTGTCTTTTACCATGAGAAATATTTGGTTTAATTTAGCAAGTCAAGTCTTTGAAGACCAAAAGAAATTAAATAATATTATAAATTTTACATTTTTAGAAGAATTATTGAGGATTTAAGATTTTTATATATCTGACACAAACAAAATATTAGTAAATAAAAACATAAGGTGTTTTTCTATGTTAGGTCTATCTTTTGATACTAAATTTAATTTTAGATTCCACCTATAGCCTTAGAAGGGACACAATGGAATAAGAGAGGATAAAAGACTGCAGAATTCAGTGGCGAGATTCATACATCACACTAAGCCATCGTGTGGTTTAATCTTTGGCTTACTGTATGTGCAAACAGTGTAGAGAATGACATTATGTTACCAGCATTAAGAAACAACTCTTGTCACATGCACTTTTTGCTGAAGGCTATTTCTTTTAAGCATGAAAGAACCAAGATTTCTTTCAAAGCGTCTTTCAAAGAGTTTTGACCCACAAAAATAAAAATTAAATCTGAATGATGCCAAGTTTCATACAAGAATCTCTGCCCCAATTTTGTTTGCAAAATGTTAGTGGCATGTGCAGTTATATAGACTGTAGGAGTTAGTGGTTTTAATCAGATTATAACTTTAAAATGGTTTAGTGCAAATGGAAAACAAACAAAAAGACACATTAAATGTTCACTGACTTGCCAAAGTATGGAAGTTAACTGCTTAAATCAGTACAGAATAACTGATCTCTGTGTGTTTTATGGGGAAGTTGGGGGAGATGGGCGGCATACAAATTTAATAAGTAAATAAATAAATAAGGAATGTTTATTAATAGATTTTAATAGACTTTCATAGTATTATAAATTAGTCAGTTCAAAGCTATATTTACTAACAGGAAACATGCTTATGCATTGGCACTATGCATAAAACTTGGAAATAACCTGAGTGAAAATAATTTCTCTTTTTTTTTTCCCTCATGTGAACAGAACATTATAATCATCATCATTTAAATGTATATGCCATCTAACTCCCAACAATCCTAATTTGTTATGTCTGTTTTAAGCCACCCTGAGAAAACCTGACTTTGGAGATGGAGTCAATTTAAAAACACAATATAGCAATAAAGAAAAACAAACAGAAACAATGATTTGGGGAATAGAAAAATAAAATAATCATAACATACAAGGGGCTGACAAAACCCAATGGCCTCGGACCTGCCTGAAAAGCCAGGTCTTTATAGCATTCCTGAAGAAGGGAAGAGCTGAGGCCGTGTGGACCTTGGGGGGCAGGAACAGCAATAAAGGAGGCATGCTTCAAGACTCTCATCAGATTACATTCTGTGAGTGAGGGGGTCTGAAGTGTGCCAACCCTGAAGGATTGTACAGTATGGGCAGAGAGAATTGGAGAGAGGCTGCAAATAAACAGGCCCTAATATATAAAGGGCTTTAAAGATAACCATCAATACCTTGCATTGTACCTGGAAGCCAACTGGAAACTAGTGCATCTTGTGTTATATGGGCTTACCAAGGTACAACCATACAACCATAACTGCTCAAACCAGCTGTAGCTTCCAAGTAGTCTACACAGTGCATTGCTGCAATCTAAATGAGACGTGAGGGGTGAGTAATACATGAATGATTATGAGAAAAGCTTCCTGATGCAGGAGAGGATGCAACTGGTACTCATTATAAATATTTGGTGAGGCCCTTGTAGCCAAAGCTGCCACCTACTCTTCAAGCAGGGGCCACAAGTCGAGGAGGACCCACAAATGTATGTGTTCCACCTGGAGAAATGCTACCTAATCCAGAGTCCTTCCATTCTGGTGAGTGGATGTTTGTAGAAGTATGGACAGTTTGTTCTCTTTCTTTTTCTTCAAAGAGGTGTGCTCTGTTGTGTAGGTTTGTTGTCTTGTCCTGGTGAACTCCTGATGCAGTTGAAATTCCAGGGTGGAGATGGCATTGGTGTTTAACTTTTGCTCATTTCAAAGGATGCTGAGTTTCCTGGAGAGAGTATGGCATGATCTTTAGCTGTAGTCTATAGACTGTAGAGGGCATCTGCTCAATCCTTTAGGAATGATGTCATGTTGTTTGCATTTGGTTACAAAAATTATGTGAACTGCAGTTCACAAAAGCTTATGCCTTTTAATAAATCTGTTAATCAGAAAAAGTGCTAGTAGACTCCATCTGATTTTTTTGTCACCTTAGTTAAAACTGTTTGGAGTTCTATAATTCCAGAACCAGGGTGTTACAGTATGCTCAGAAAAAAAGGGGAAGCAATTACCATGAAACAACAGTGATCTACAGTAAAGCTGAAATGGTATAGCCCCACTTTTGTTACAGAACCTAGATTCTTGAAGAGTTCCTGCCAGCAGATGAGAATGAGGGTATATTTGCTGGTGCACCTAGCTTAAATTGGGCAAAAAATAAATATTAGCCAGGTTTGCCACTTGTACTCAAAACCATATTCAAACACATCCTAAGTATATGAATACAGGTCTTGTTTTTCAAAGGGTATAAAACCCTATGTACACCAAGGCATATCCCTTCTCCTGGTTCAGTTTTGCTAATTACCCACAGCACCTTCATATTAACTAGATACAATTTCATTTTATTAGCCCACATCCAACTATTACTATGCTATGACATTCATAAAAATGTCAGAGTCAAAGGAGAGACTTTGAAGAAGCACAATAGGAAGCGTATTGACGCTTTTGAACTTTGGTGCTGGAGAAGACTCCTGAGAATACTGTTGACAGCCAAGAAAACAAACTGATGGGTCATCAAACAAATCAACCCTGAGTTCTCACTCAAGACACAAATGACCAGCCTCAAACTATCCTACTTTGGACACGTTATCTGAAGACCTAGCTCTCTGGAAAAGGTTCTAGTGCTGGGAAAGGTGGAAGGAAAGAGAAGAAGAGGGTGACCAGCCGTGAACCACTGGAAGACCTGAAAGACCAGGCTAGGGACAGATTGTCGTGGAAAAAATCTATCTTTGTGGTTACTAGAAGTCGAAAATGACTTGATTGTACATAATCAATCAATCAATCAATCCATCAATCGAGAGAGAGTAGCAGGTGTTATCCATATATTGCTATCCAATTGCAAATTCTCAGAAAACCATCTCCCAGCAATGTCATATAGATATGGAGGATAAGCCAAAATCCCAAGGGAGGCCATAAGCTAAGCTTCCCTAATCAGGGCACCCTTCAGATGTATAGACTCCAGTTCCCAGAATTGAGAATAAATACTTAGCTTAATAAGTAGTTGCAGAATAGTAATGACAGATATTCTACACTCAAAAACAGCTGTACTCATAAACTTTGTGTATGAAGGACATTCCTTCAAATATGAAAGTATGTCATTTTTTTTCAGCTACAAAACACTTTTGCATGGCTGTATAAAAATGCTAAGCACATGTAATGGGTGATAAAATAATTCCTAGATGTGAGAATTTTTGGAGTATATACATTACATAAATATAATATATTTTATAGAAATATGCATGATAAAGAGAAAGTAGACTAAGAACAGAATTTTTCTCTCACAATACTATAATTTGGGTTCATCCAATGAAGCTGAACTTGGAGATTCTTCTTTTCAGTGTATAATCTCAAAATGTGATGGTGGCCTTCAGCTTAGATAAATTTGCAATGCCATGAACAAGCTTTTGAATTCTCTAGAACTATCTAAGAACTGTCCATGAGATTGGGAATAAATTAAAACTGGAAGAAAGGAAGAGAAAGAAGAAAATACCGACACAATGTTAAAGCTATCGAGCCTGCACTTAATAGTAGACAGAGCTCTAGTGGAGTTGTACAGTTAATTAAACCAACTTTTGCTACAGTTATAAATATGATTCCCCTCCTCTATTTAAAAGACAGCTATACATTCTTGCAGTTACTCAAATCTGTTATATGCAATATTGAGTAACTCGTTTTTTTCCACTTGTTTTTTATATATTTCCACCCACTCCATCAGTTGGCCTAACCATTCCCTCATAGACATTCAATGCATTTTCTTATAATGGTACAGTAAGCTCTTCAAAAGCATTCAGCCACAGCCTTACAAAACTTTTGCCTTGCTGCATGTACTGAATTTTACAGGGATCTAGACAGAATAACTTACATTTGTAGCCCTCATATTCCTCACGTTTCTCCGCCTTCTTTTTTAACTATGGGAAACTAATAGATTACTGCAATGCAGTACCTTCTGACTGAGTTAAAAACAAAATGAAAGAAACATCTGCTTAATGTTTTTGATGGGTAGCACTAGGAGCTTGGTCCCTGCCCAGCAGTTGCAGCAATATCTCTCAATCCAGAAAGTAATACTGCACTCTTCTCATAGCTGTAAGGGCTGAAGCTGATAATATGGGGATCTTTGATTCTCACACCAAAGAAAACCATTTTAGAAATAAGGGATAGGTGGCAGAAACCTTCAAGGTCAGGAAATGAGGAGCTCTATGGCTGTTGACTCAAAGACAGAAGGAAGAAGACCATGATTTAAACTTCAGGACTAACGCATACCAATGGCAGGATTCTAGTGTACTCCTAGACAAAAAAACCCTCTTCATATGTATGGCTTCCTAACTCTCTGCAATAAATCTATTTATTTAACTTTGTTTCTGCTTGGGAAAGAGATGCAGAAAGACTTCCAGGGGAGTAATGGTGGATTGAGGATGGATCCGTTTTGATGGAGCCAACAACCACGGTGGCTTAGAGGAGCTGGTGAAAGGTCCAGATCTTCGGGACATCCCCAGACAAAGGAGATGACTGGATCACCCACAAGTACTCCTTACAGAGGCTCCCTGTGAAGAGATTGCATTTTAGCAATCTCCAGCATGTTGAGCACTCTGGGAGTCACGGAAAACATTGAGCCCAAGCCATGGCTTGGAGCCTTCAAAAGGACACTAGATTTGCTTTCGCTTCCTCATTTAATTACCATAGGGAACTACTTATTACTGATTTACTTGGACATTTACTTCTGAAAGGCAAGTTGCTATACACTGGGAGAATTTCCTTCTATCCTGGAAGAAAGATTTAAGTAAGTTTAAAGGTTAAAAGAAAAATCATAACTTTTCGAAACAGCGAAAGGGAGTTAAGAATGCTGATTGGGGACAGTTAAGGGGCCAGATAGATTTGAAAGAATATTTTTTTCCTATGGACTGTTTTAAATTTTATAAAAATACAGCAATTTTTGACTTAATTGTCAGAAAATCTATTCTGGGAATGTTTTGGCTCTGAAAATAAATAAAAGATAAGGCAGGGCTTTGAAGGTTAACTAGAGGGAACCAGACAGCAATTAAAGGAAAAGATACATCCTAACATAATGTATAGAGAGAACATTGTATCAAAATCTTAGGAGATTTTAAATCTGTTTGGGAACAGTGTGTTTAGGACGTATTTTTAAAATTGGATTTAACAGAGGTTATAGAAGAAGAAAAGATCCTACTGGATAAAACAGAAGCTGAGGGTGATTTGAATAAAGAGTTTAAAATGGACTTTAAAGAAATGCCAGATTATAAAAGAGATATGGAAGATATGGAAAAAGATGTGGATTTGAAAATGGATTTAAATATGTTTGATTACAACAGTGACATGGAGAAAGAAGTTGTAATGGATATACAGAGTTTGCTGACTGATGTTTTAATAATCAAAGGGGATACCCATATTGCAAATCAGAAAAGTGGGTTAGGGCATTATTTTACTTTGGATCCATAGAAGTATCAGGATTTTCTCATGGGAAGAAGGTCATCCCGTTCCCTATACAAAAACAGGTGTCGAGATTATTCTATGAGTTAATGTAAACAAAGTATCTTGTGATTCTGTTATGCTTTTTACTGCCACCTACTGTAATGTGTATGTGTGAGAGTCAGGAACAGGGGGGTTAAGAATTTACTCATTTACTCGTCCGAGCAATGAGGTACTGATAAGAGGATGAGACTGAACCCTCCCTAAAGAATGCAAGGAAGGTTGGGAGGGTGACCCTGGAATTTGCTCGCACTCTGAGAAGATTTCTGTAACGGGAGAAAGGCCATTAAACCTTGCTGGATTAAATCTGTACTGTCTCCTGGAGTTTCCTGAGCTAATCCTGACAGTATGTTAGTTATTCAGTGGGGGTGTACATGCTGGCAATATAACGGGAGGGCTAAATGCCCAGCCTGTTCAGTCAGTCTTGTAAAGTTAATCATGTAGTTTATAGGTTATGTAGTCTTAACTAGTAACCAAGTAGTTTACCTCTTCTCTGAGAGTGTTTTTTTAGCTAAAGACTTTGTTGTGGTTAAGTCTTGGAAGCTAAGGTGAGAAGAAGTCTTTGTTATATCCTATATTTTGTATGCAACTTGTATTTTATGAAGTTTTGCATTTTTATCAATAAAGACCAGTTAGTTTATATTTTTCTGACTGGATTTTCTTTGGAAAGCAAAATATGGATATTGCATTTTGCAAGCTCTCATGCTGATGTGTAATTTTCCTGAGAGCAGGATTTATGGGACCTTAGCTGCGCTCTGCACAAGAAGAAGGGAACTGTTAAATCTCTGAAGTTGCTTCTGAAAATGATAAGAAATTACTATGTGGGACTTTATTTGAAGAAGCAACTAAAGATCAAGCCTCTTAAAAAGAAGAAAAAAGGTGTTCAAAGTGGACTTATTTGACCAGGGTAAATTGTATAAGTTTTGATTTTGGGTTGTTATTATTGGAATCTTTTTTCTGACCAGGACCGTAAGACAATGTAAAAATTTTGTTTATATATATATATATATATATATATATATATATATATATATATATGGATGAATCTTTTATTTCCTATTTGTTAGAGAAAGTTAGGGGTTAGTAGTAAAAAGGACCTATTGGATCTAGTTTGAAATATATATGTTATATATGTTCTTTATGCTTATGGGGATAACTTCTTTAATGTTTTACTTACTAGAGAAAGTTATAAGTCAAAGTGTAAATTAGATTTAATTGTTTAAGTTTAAAACATATGGGTTATTATTACTGGTACTCTTAAGTGTAAGACTGATCAATGACTTTTTTTAATAAATTGGTTATTGTTTAGTGATGAGAAATGGGAAGAAGAATTTCTTTTTCTATAATATCAGAGAAGGTGTTAAGTTTCTGTAAATGCTTATACTTGTCTGGAGGGAGGGCAGAGTCACTTTTTATATGTATTTCTTTTTCCTCTTCCTTGTTCTCTTCCTTGTTCTCTTTCTTCTTCTTCTTTGTTTGTATATCTTTTCTAATTATGTAAAACTCTAATAAAAATATTATGGGAATAAGAGAATGAGTCAAAGGAAGTAGCTGCAAAGGCACTTTATGGGATGATAAAACACACTGTAGCTAGGAGGGAAAAGATACATTAACACACTTAAGAGCAATTGTTCTGCATCCCAAATGAATCACAGTTATCATAAAGCATAAATCAAACAGCTCCTTCCCCTTCCCCAAAACACATTTACAACCTAATACTAAAATCTAACTGTAGTATACACTGAAATGTTAAGACTGTTGGCAATCTTTGGCACTTCCACTGCAACTCCCAACAATCTTCATCATTGACAATGCTTCCTGGAGATGTTGGGACCTGTAGTTCAGGAATTTCTGGACTAGGGCAGGATGCCTATTTATGGAATATAATATATTATATATAAATATTACATATAAACATCGTGCCTTTTAACATTTCAATTATTAAATATTAAATATAAAAATGTCAAATATTAAAATATTTGTGCTTCTACATTCCTTATGACTGAAGTGGCTGATGCTTGTATTTAATACACATTAATATTTTAAAAAATCACCCTTTCTATCTTCCCAAAAGGCAAAATTAAAGAAGTATATTGTCAGGCTACACTGAATACAGATTATACATACTGTACTAAATAGTGTCAGCTGGAGCATATAAAATGCAGCAACTGTAATGAAAAATGCAATAATTGGGGCAGCATCACATTTGTTGTTGGAAAGAAAATTATCTAGGATGTGAGTTCCAAATGTTACTCCATTCATAAGCATGGCATGTAATTTCGAGAAATACAACAAAAATTAAACAAGACTAGCCATTCTCTATCAAATTAACTTTTGTACCACAGAGGTCATATAACAAGGCAATTATTTAAAAAATCACTAAAGAAATGTAAGATTGCTATAACCCTTAATAAAATAAATAATTAGAATTCTGTAATAAAAAGCCAAAGGAAGAAAAAGTCTGTTAACTGAACAATCATGATTAATAATCATATTGTGAAGCTTTGCTTGCCTGCTTTTTATTTGTAGAGAACCAGAATGGGAGAGGTTTCATACTTTGCTGGCAAAAGCCTTTAAGTGTTAGATGTTAACTGAATTTCTTTTTAGCAGAGTCCTAACTAGTTAGAAATCCATAGTGTAAGTTTGTAAGGGACTTTAAATTCATCAGCAAATAGTCTCAGTCCTTCAGAAAACTTTATGATTCAAAAGATTTTTCTCTTTATTCTCTTAGCTACTTCTTTCCTAGAGAAACCTGTTAAGCCACTTCATAGTTCCTTTTACTGTAAATTTACAAATAGGAAGAATTTACTTTTCTGGAGAAGCTGTGTTTATTTCACATTTCTTATGGTAGACATATTTTGAATTTATCATAATGATTCAGAAAAGGTAAACTTTGATTGGATTTTCCAGTTGCAATATTTTATAACAAAACATTTTGTTTAAATAGTTCAAATGTGATCCGAAATATCTAATTTAAGTGAGTAACATTTTAGTTTGGTTGGTACAAAACAAAGCTTTTATCATCACACCCTAAAAATTCTACTATTATTAAGATTAAGATATGAATGTTCAAGAACGGATTACATAATCTGAAAAACAAATACTCTGTATGTGCTCGTTTAGCATAAATAAATACCATATTACTTCTGTACACATTTATTTTGAAATAATTATCATTAATTTCAGTACAATATTTTCAAATATGTACTGGAGTTTAGAAGTAAGTTTTAAAAAAAATATGATTGATCAATCCAACAATAAGTAGATAAAATGACAACAGAACAAATACCTATACAGATTATGATATTGGTAAAAAAATTCTAAATTTATTATATATTACAATTTCTTTGAAAGGAAGGCCTCTTTTTAATATATTATTTCTCATTCCTTCTTACAATACACCCCAAATTAACATAGCATAATAATGAACAAATATAGTCTTTGATTCACAATCTCCCTTAACTTGTAACCATCTAATCAAATAAAACTGATTACTGGTTAAAATTCAAGAGTACTAATCACAACTTCTGCCTATCTATTAATTTGACTCTCAAATAAACCTACTTGCCAGGTTTAACATATACAAACACTTCAGCCATATTACAAATTGCTTTTGAAATATGATAGTACATACAAGCAATTTGCAACTTAATGTCAGACAAAGCGGTCAACACATATGCAAGTTTCATGCCTTTCAACCAAAATAAGAATCAAATGCACAATGTGTGTCACCATGGCCATTACTTAAGTACTTGAACTGCAAATTAAATGTCAATACAACAACATCAGAAATGAAGGGACCACAACTGTAAATGCAAACAGGAACTTGAATTTTTCTAAAACATTTATCTAACCCCTACAGGAAGATGCGTCTTCCATTTTAAAGATGGAATTACTAAGCAGTATTAACTGTCTAAAAAGCATATAGCTAGGTCTAGATTTCTTAATCAACTATTCATTCTTCAGAACTGTATTTTTTCTAGGTTTCTCCTTCTATTCCACTGTTTTGCAAACTTCCAGAAATAGTTTTTGAATTTCCTTCAACTATTTGAAATCCATGCAGAAATGAAAATAACCTACCCCCAATTTCACAAACAAATCTTGGTTAGCATCAAACTATTGGATTGTGTAAAGCAAAATGGATTCCCCACCCCCATCCCCCAGTTCTGTATTTCTCTTAGGGAACAGGAAGGAAATAGTAATAATTATTGCACTAAGACAACCTTTGAAGGTTGATTAAAATACTGGAAGTGGCAGCAATATAGGTTTCTTTGGCTACATATTATCTGCCTATCAGTACAACAAATTTGGCTAATATCTCTTCCAATATTAGTAAATCTTGTGCATAATATTTATTTTATTTGGTTGTCAATACAATACATCATGCTAATGCAACTTCTAATTTAATTCAACAATAAAAATGATAAGTGCAATAATTTGTGCTAATTCCTCTTCCAGTATAACTAAATGATCTGCATAATGTTAAATGTAAATGATTAAATTCATATATTATCTTAGCAATAAGAGTCCAATAAGAAATAAGAGACTGAACGGGGGAAAAGGTAGCTTTTGAAGTGCAGACTTCCTGACTCAGAGCTGACCCCTGTAAGATAGGCTGTTTATTAAAAGCAAGAAGAACATGAGCTTGCTCTTTGGCTAACGCTCCTCCCTAGTCTGCTTGCAAAGATGAAAGTGCTACCAGTTTATGAAATGGCAGTTTCCACTAGTCCCAATTCTGCAATCTGGTTTAGAGTGTTTAAGACAGGCTATATGGCACACACTGTGCTGTCCTCCAACTTAAGGGACGAAGGAAAAAACCTAGGTAACCAATTACTCAAAGACATCGAGCCTAGCCATTGAAGAATGACGTGGCAACATCAGTGATAATGCTCATTAGGAGAAGATGGGGCCAATGCTTTCAGAAAATAGAAGAAAGGAATCATGATAAGATAGTACTACAGTATACATGTGCACGCATGTAACCAAAAACAGAGAGATGCATTAGATGGGTGAAGAAGGGTGATTCTCATAGCCCAATCTTGCTTGAAAATGTTCCTGGGAGCTAAATGAATGTTTGTATCTCTTTGCTCATAGTTTCCAAGAATAAAGATACAGCATTTATTTATTTTATTTATTTATCATATTTGTATAGCCACCCATCTCACATAGTGACTGTAAGCAACACATGTTTGAAAAGTGAGTGGATAACCATAGTTTTACAGGTAGTCCTTGTTTAATGGCCCTAATTGGGACTGGCAACTCTGCTGCTAAGTGGGAAATCACGTGACCATGACTGTACTTTCTGGCTGGAAAGGGACAAGGCTACTCAGTTTCACACCTTTGGCTTTTCTTTGCCTCCTAACTGCACCCCCGCCCTTTGGAATCCTCAAGCATCTGCTTATTGTCTTGTACACACTGAAAGCAATGTGATTGAGCCAGCAGCCTGGGGCTGGGAGCTGCGAGCACAATCACGACACAATCAGCTTGCTGCTCTTCCATGCAGGCAGAGCATCAGGGAAAGGAGAGATTGCCCACAGAAATCGCTTGCTTTTTTCCCTCCCCCACCTGCCCCCACCCCAATCTCACAGAGTGGAGAGACAGGAAGGAAAGAGATTTCAAGAGAATATTATAAGCTGTTTGTGTAGCATGCTTGCAGCTCCCAGCCCCAGGCTGCAGGCACGATCACGTTGCTTTCAATATGTAGAAAAGCAAACAGCTTACTCTCTTGTAATCCCTTCCTCTCCAATCTCTCTGCTCTGCAAGAGAGGAAAAACCCAGGCCAGGCACAGGACAATGCATACTGACTCTAATGATGATCACGTGACTGAGGGACGCTGCAAAGGTTATAAATGATCGTAAACTGGCCATAAAGTTATTTTTTCCACTATCGTCATAACTTCGAATGTTTGCTGAACAAGCAGTCAGTAAGTGAGGGCTACCTGTAAGTGTATGATTTCTACACCAAGAAATGCCTGGGTAATTTTTCCACTGATTGAGGATATATGTGGATTATATGGAATTTTGCCAGAAATGAAACAAGATATATGCACATTCACAAAGGCTGTTTATTATTATTTTATCATTTTAAGAGCTGGAGTTGGGGGGAAAAGGGAATTTGATGACTGATGAGCCCTTATGTAGATTCAGTAATAAATGTTCCATTTATTTTATTCTTGCTCCATTTCTTGCTGACATACCTAGTGATCTAACTGAACTGCTTGCATGTATGGCCCAATAAACTTTTTTTTTTAATCATGTAGCAGAAATAAATGAATGAGGTACTAGAAATGCTCTAGTCTTTGAAGAATATTGTTCACAAAATAGTCCGTAAAGATGACTTGCTTCACATTTTATAACCTAATCAGAAAACGGGCCAAACTCTCATGGGAAATTCTGAATTAGGTCAGAATCGATCACATTAGATTCAGCACACAATCTCTCCCATCACAGTAAGTAGTCAAGTGACTAAGTTATTGGCCTGATTCCTGGGAAACTGTGTGGGCACTTCCACACAGCCACTGTTTTCATTGTTCAATCATTTCTGAAATAATTTGCAATTCTCCTGATTGGCTCACCCAGAATTATAGCAACAATCAATGGTCTGTCCATCTGCCCACAGGAGACCCCAAAACTGGCATCTAGCCAGAGCTCCATTATCCTGCCCTTAATTCATAAGGCATATTTTCCCTAGGAAGGAAGGAAGGAAGGAAGGAAGGAAGGAAGGAAGGAAGGAAGGAAGGAAGGAAGGAAGGAGGGAGGGAGGGAGGGAGGGAGGGAGGGAGGGAGGGAGGGAGGGAGGGAGGGAGGGAGGAAGGAAGGAAGGAAGGAAGGAAGGAAGGAAGGAAGGAAGGAAGGAAGGAAGGAAGGAAGGAAGGAAGGAAGGAAGGAAGTCAATCAATCAATCAATCAATCAATCAGTCTAACTAGTTGCTGTTGCAAAAAAAACCCTTCTGCCCAACTTCAAAGACTGATGTGAAGACTGAATTGTGGTTTGGCAACTATGGGGAAGGAGGAGACCAGAACCCAGAGTAATATAAGTGACAGGAGAATTTGGGATCCAAGTTCAGATCTCAACAGCCAGACAACTTCTTGACTAACCTTAGGTCAATCACAGCTTTTCAGTCTAATCTGTTTCCTGAGGTGACTTTGAAGATGATAGAAGAACATGTGTGCTGCTCTGAACCTCTTAAAGAAGAGTGAGGAAGTGCCATTTGAGGTTCTAGTATTATAGTTAATATCTGGCAAACAGTAGTTTCATTTTTTTATTTATGTACTTTTCAGACACATAGAGAAATTTAAGTAAATGAACAAGCAGCACACAAAAATAAACTTGATTTTTATGAATAAACTGATCTTCAATCAAAATAAATTGTTTCAAGAGTATACAGTTGAATCATAGAAGCTAATCTGGATGTGAAACAGTTAAAAGTTTATATCAGTAATTAATCTACAGGGTACCATTCCATTGATAGGATTGGAGAAATTCTCTACAAGGGTTTTCAGAATTCCTGACTTGCTGCTATAAAGTTATTTAGAAATAAGTGTATGAAAGAGAACTGATATTATATGGGGGGGGGGGGGCAACATAATACCAGTTAGGTTGACAAATACAGAAGACTTGGTAATATGTTGATGCTAGGATCTCTGTATGAATTAAATATTTGCATGACTGTTCAAAAATATTGGTAGAGACAAGCATTCAAGATTGTTTCTCATGTGATCTCTCTCTCTGTCCCTTTCTCTCACACACAGACACACACACAAAGATGTATTATTCCAGTAGTGGCCTACCTATTATCTCCTTAAGGATTCTTTCCCAGCATCTACAATACAGAGCAGAAGTCTTGACTCCACTGGGTTTCCAATAGATAGCTTGTTGACTATTAGTAACTTGTGGGGATGATGGCCAGTAGGTTGCCTGGATGACCATCAAGGAAAGCTGGAGCAGCAGCTTTCAAAACAGTAAAATATTTTGTTGCAATAAACAAATAAAATAAACATACAATAAACAATAAAATAAAATATTGCAAAAATTAATCTTATTCTGAGAGGGGAAAACATCATCAGTCATCTAATGGAGAATTGAGCTTTTTGGTTTATACTGGTTCTTCTCTCTCCAAGCAGTCTCTTACATAGCTTTCTATGCAGCAGCAAGATTCTGGTAGCAGCTCCCAACAAATGTGTTCCTTTTCATACTATCTTATCATCCAAGTTTATGCTTGTTCTTTCAATCAGCATTACCACCGATAAATACTCTTACTACGTCTCTGCTTGTAAGCTCTAGCACTACTTAGATATTCCATGCAGATTGTCAGGTGCAAAAAGGAAGGGAACAGAGTTTGGAAGCCAAGCCTAGTTAAGAGAGATAAATCTTAATTTTCAGGGAATGCATGGATGAGGAGAACCTATGTTCAGGAATGATTTGTAATAACTGATTGTGCAATACAGTACCACAATTCTGCTAGCTAATATGTGGCAAGGAAAATTATCTGCCCTTGCTGACATTAATGCAGGAGCAGGTCCTTTTAAAGAAAGACAAAAGGTAACAATACATGGTGTTATGTTTTTTAATGAATTAAAGGACAGTTTTCTTTACATTTGTTTTTCATTCTCTTAATGTACAGTGACGTTGTTCCAGAAACTGGTGATTGGTAAAACCTGGTACAGTGGTACCTCGGTTCACGAACTTAATTCGTTCCACAACTCTGGTCGCGAACCGAACTGGTCGTGAACCGAATCAAATTTTCCCATAAGGTTCAATGTAAATACGGTTAATCCGTTCTGACCCCTACGAATTTGGTCGCCAACCGATTTTTGATCGCGTCCCGAATCAAATTTCCCTATAAGGTTCAATGTAATTACGGTTAATCCGTTCTGAACCATATGTTGTTTTTTTTTAAAACCGCAAAAATATGACACAAAGTACAGTACGAAGAGAGAGAAAGCTAACCTTGCTCGATGCGACTTCTGGCGTGGAGGACAGGAAGGCGGGTGGGGAGGCGGTTATTGCTTGGAGGGAGAGTCCCCCTCCCTACAGGAAGCCGCGACCATGTGTCACGGGAGGGAAAATGGCCGCGGATCCTGTTCGTAACCTGATGCGGAGTTCGCGAATGGAGGCAAAATTTTGTGACCGGAGCTGTTCGTGAACCGAATTGTTCGTGAACAGAAGCGTTCGTGAACCGAGGTACCACTGTATTATAAACGCCCAACATAATTTTTATTAAGCCATGCATGCTTGATATATAGTATGCTTTTAGTAGCTCAGAATATTATTTTATTTATATGCCAACTTTCTGTGCAAAAAGAACAGTCCAGTAGTAAACACTAGTTATTTTCAATCTATCACAAGAAGCTGTTGTTAACAAGAAAGCTGGAAAGCTCTGATACAGAGGCGGAATTCTTTTGAACACTATATTTTGCATTTCAGACTAGCTATAATTTCAAATCTTGGCTGTGAATGTTTGGGGGCATCTGGTTGGCTGATGCTTTAAGAAGAGGATGCCGAAATTTGATCTAACCTAAAGTATAGTTCTTATAGTTTAATAGCATCTGCATACAATTAATGAAGCCTGGTGTATTTTACTGTTTGTATATAACTAAATCAGGAAGATCCATCTGTTGTAGGTATTCTGGAGTAAAATACATGAGACAATGCATACCCAGGACACTGCCCCATTCACTGCTGTATGTGGAATGGCTCTTTCATACAATGCAAAACACTAACTGCTAAAAAGATATCAAAGGAAAAATAAAGGTCAGTCTTGTCTTGTCTGTTTAGCTGCCTGTCCAAATCTTGGAAAAATTCATATATCAATGGCAGTTATGTGTTATTTCTAACATATGCATGGCATATGAAGCTACCAATGATAATTACGGATATATAGTATCTCCAGTCAGAAGGCAGTGGACCCATCAGTACTAGCTGGTGAACATAGAGCTGTCAGGCTCACAGTCCTGGTTGCATTAGACTGTAAAATGTAGCAACAGAGTTCTGAAACAGATAAAACTCTGGCTTGACACAGTACAAAGGCATGCGCTAATTCTTCTCTTCATCATTTCTAATAGACTTATTATAGAGGAAAGAACCTCCTTCTTATTGAAGGATCAACTGAACAACAAGCATCATATACATTTTGTATGAGGAGGATTTTTAGTTAAATATACACACACACTGAATGCTAGCACTGAAGTAACAGAAACTGGGAAATTCAAAAATTGCATAACACTGAACATGTAAGTGGTCAGTATTGTTATTAATAATAAAAAACTACTACTGAGATCTTTAGAAATGCTGTTTATTAAAGAAAGCTTAATATCTTAATCTTGCAAATTCTGCATAGCTCAGCTGCAAAAAAAAGAAATGTTTTACAATTTGATTTGAAATTTCAATTTTCCCTTTATAAATTACTGAATCTCAACAAATCATATTTTCTTTCCAAAATACCTTATATTGAGAAAAAATAATTTATTTCAGAATATAAATTAATAAAGTAGCAGCCTTTACAATATTCTTTCTCTTCACTCTGAAGTCCAACATATCCCTTCCGTAATATTTATAAGGCAAGTGTAATTCCTTGTATTGCACTGACATACATCTCCCACTTACGTTCAGTACAGACTTTCCATGTTCCCATGGTAGTCTCAACAAGACATTTGGCTATTGAATAATAGCCAATATATAAAGACTATGTCCTGCTTCATCTATCCCATCTTAGCTTCCCCTGCATAGTTCCTTAAATGTGCTTCATTTAAACAATACCTAAATTGCATATTTTTCTGGGGAAGGCTGTAACACTGGGAAAGATGGAAGGAAAGAGAAGAGGATGACCAGCAGCAAGGTGGATGCACTCAATTACAGTGGTGATGGGTGCACTGTTGGAAGAGCTGAAGGACCACGTTAGGGATAGATCGTTATGGAGAAAATCTATCCATGTCGTCACTAAGAGTTGACAATGACTTGATGGCAATCAAACTGCACACTTGAATTGCACTGACTTTATCCAACCCAAACAGCCAAAAAGCACCCAATTTAGATATCAAGAAACAACAGAGGTTTAAATAGCTTACTACATGTACTTTTTATAGCAAATTTCCTACTTATGTTGTGATATTAGTTCTTTCTTACCAGTATTAGAATTGATATAAACCTAAATCCACACGTCTCACTTTTAGAGTGATTCCCCCCCACACACACACTTCATTTAAGTAGGCACACTCTGCTCAAATATTAGCATTTTCCAAAGCTGAACTTGGCCACTGAAAGACCTACTGGACCTATTTCCCTTACCTTCATTTCTGGTCATTCTTACCCTTTATTCATTTACTGATTTTCCTCTTTTGAGAACCTTTTTAGAAATCAGATTTGTTTTGGCAGGACAATGGAATAACAGTCCTAGGCCTCACGCCTAGGGGAAGTCACATCAACAATGACAAACTTTACATTCATCTGAGAAAAAATGACAGTGACATAGAAGCAGCAAAAAGAATATTCAGCTCCTAGCTGTTTGCTTCTGACTAGTAAATCTTGCTCCTAAATGCCACATGACTGCAGACCGTTTGATATGGGCCAACTAGTATGTAGAATCATGATTAAATGTGTGTGTACTAATGCTAGCATTGGACTAGAGCTAAGAAAACACAGGTTCAAGTGCTCCTGGGCCATGAAATTATATTGGGTATTATTGGCCAGTCATTGTCTTAGACCAGCCTACCTCTCTTTTAGAGGAAACGTGGAAGAAACAGTCCTACATACAACACTGAGTCACTACTGGAAAGAAAGAATGTCAGTCTAATAAATCAATTCAATAAAATCCTGGCATAGAAGTTTGTTCACATTATTGTAAGAGAAACTTGTCTTTATTCATCCCAGCAGCTAAAGGACCACTTTCAGTATCAGTGAAGATGCCATCTGAAATACAAATACTTTCACTTTTTTTTTTTTTTTGCCTTTTCAGTTTGAAATGGCCTTTTTCTGAACAATGCAAGGATGAGAAACCCGATCATATTCCCACAATATTTTGTATTCCTCATCAAAGACTGCTGCCACATTTCCCCAGCAGACCTTTTATGTCTTTAACAGTTGTAAATCATGATGTATTAAGGCTGCCATGTACAGGCTGAGACTGTTCCTGGAACAGGGAGGAAGTTATGGGGGAAGCTTCACCACTTGCATATCAGTCTCTGACACCCCTCTAGAAGACTCTGTGGCGTACTAAAAAGAAAAAGTTGCAACTGTATGAACTGGATGCATCATTTAGGGAAGGCCTAGCCATGTGCTCCAGAAAGGAGTAGCGCCTTGTAGTTTACACAGGAATGAGGAAGTAGAATGTTCTGCTGAACTCTCACACACACACACACACACACACACACACGCACGCACAAAGGCATAGACAAGCAATGTGACAAAACACAACATTCTTTACTTAAAGCGTTAATGCCTTTGAGCTCAGGTCATCTACAACTAAAAAAATGTTGGTGCCAGGTCTAAAACCATTCACACCCTAGATTTAAACCTACTGAACTCCCTCCCACCCCACAACCCGTTGCTAAGGCGATATCTATAAAATCCATAGGGGCAAATACAAAGGCATAGACACAAAGCAGCCTTGCCAACTGCGCTTAAGGATGCGCCGATTTACTGTGGCATCAGGTTTCTCCATCCAGACCCCCAGCCCGTTCGCCAAGCCTAAAGTCCGCGGCTGACAGGAAAGCTTCTGCCACATTAAATCCGGGGATCCCGAAAAAGAAAGAACCGTTTCGCTGGAATAAACCCACAGGACAAGCCACCATCGCGCTCTACCGTCGGAGAAAAGACACGACCCGGTTTCTTCCCCGACTTCACAACATTTCCGCGTGGCACCGAAAGCGCACCCTCGCTGGCTCTCGCGCTAGCCCCGAGCACAGAAGCCGTCGTGGGGATGGGCGCTCCGCGGGCTCACCTTACACTCGGGAACGGTATTCCCGATGGCCTTCGTCGAGGAAAGGAAGGAGGAACTCGGATCGAGGCCCTCCCGGGGACCAGCGCAGTTTGAAAAGGAAGGAGAAGCAGGACGGTCGTGGCGGAGAAGTCCCGGTCAAAAGAGCGCCATGTCAGCGCAAAGGCTGTTCGTGGTCGCGGGTGAAAAGCGCAGCAGGAGGAAGCAGCTGCCCGAGCCTTGGCTCTGCGTCGGGGGCGAAAAGCCGAGCGAAAAAAGAAAGCCCCGCGCGCCGTCGCCTGTCAGGGGCCCGCGAGGACTTCGTTGCCCTCCAGCCGTGCGCCTACCCGCCCACACAGACAGAGACACCCGGGCGCGGGCGCGCTCGACTGGGCGCTCGACCCCGAGCGCCTCGCGCCTCCCTCCTCCCCGCCCACTCCTCGCTCGTTCCCCTGCCGCACTTTCGCCTCCCTCTCACTTCCTAGCTGGAAATTCCCACTGACGTTGCAAGAAGAGCGGAGAAGGAAAAATGAAAACGATCAGAAAGAAACAGCCGCCCCCGGGGAGGGCTGGAAGCTCAGAAAGGGCGGTGGCAGGGCTGCCGGAGTCTGCGGGGTGGAAATGGGCTGGGTGGGGCCCGAGTGTGCAACACTAGCGCTCGCGAGTTGATTACTCGGAAGTCAAGTTATCACAAGTGGGACTGTCTTCCTCCTTCCAAGGGCCCGTCATGACTGCGGCCGGAGATACTGCTTCGTGGCGATGATGGTGAAAATAACAGAAATAATAAAAGACATACGTTTTAATATTTTCTGATATCAGCCACCTCCAGCCAGGTGCCCTTCAGGCGTGTTGGACTTTACCTGCTCTGAATCCCAGCCGGTAACAGGTGAAGGCCGATGTTTTAGGAAGGCTGGGCGCTGACTCTGCCATGAAGAACTGCAAGGCTTTTCATGGATCATCAGTTGCTTATAGACCAAGAGCGGTCTTCCTCCCTCCTTTCCTTTTGCAATTTATCTGCTGCCTCAACCCTCAGGTTTACAGAGCTATGAAATAAAATTACATTTTAAAACTTCAATAACAAAATTGTAACAGTTCATATCAAATAATAAGAAAAAGAAACAGGCCAGATACAGACATAGGTAGGCACATATACAGTGCATTCGGAAAGTATTCAGACCCCCTTCACTTTTTTCAGTTTTGTTATGTTGCAGCCTGATACTACAATCATTCCAATTCATTTTTTTTTCCTCATTAATCTGCACTCAGTACCCCATAATGACAAAGTGAAAACAGAATTTTAGAAATGTCTGTAAATTTATTAAAAAGGAAAAACTGAAATATCACATTGGCATAAGTATTCAGACCCTTTACTCAGTACTTTGTTGAAGCACCTTTGGCAGCAATTACACCCTCAAGTCTTCTTCGGTATGATGCGACAAGCTTTGCACACCTGGACTGGGGGATTTTCTGCCATTCTTTGCAAATCCTCTCAAGCTCAATCAGGTTGGATGGGGACCGTCGGTGGACAGCCATTTCCAGGTCTCTCCAGAGATGTTCAATAAGGCTCAAGTCAGGGCTCTGGCTGGGCCACTCTGGGACATTCACAGAGTTGTCCTTAAGCCATTCCTGTGTTGTCTCGGCTGTGTGCTTAGGATCGTTGTCATGTTGGAAGGTGAACCTTCAGCCCAGTCTGAGGTCCTGAGCGCTGTGGAACAGGTTTTCACTGAGGATATCTCTGTCCTTTGCTCCATTCAGCTTTCCCTCAACCCTGAGCAGTCTCCCAGTCCCTGCTGCTGAAAAACACCCCCACAGCATGATGCTGCCACCACCATGCTTCACTGTTGGGTTGGTATTGGGCAGGTGATGAGCGGTGTCTGGTTTCCCCCAGACATAATGTTTAGAATTGAGGCCGAACAGTTCAATCTTGGTTTCATCAAACCAGAGAATCTTGTTCCTCACAGCCTGAGAGTCCTTCAGGTGCTTTTTTGCAAACTCCAAGCAGGCTTTCTTATGTTTTGCACTGAGGAGAGGCTTCCGTCTAGCCACTCTGCCAGAAAGCCCAGATCAGTGGAGGGCTGCAGTGATGGTTGTCCTTCTGGAACTTTGTCCCATCTCCACACAGGATCTCTGGAGCTCAGTCAGAGTGACCTTCAGGTTCTTGGTCATCTCTCTTACTGAGGCTCTTCTCCCCGATTCCTCAGTTTGGCCGGGCGACCAGCTCTTGGAAGAGTCCTGGTTGTGCCAAACTGCTTCCATTTGAGAATTATGGAGGCCACTGTGCTCTTGGGAACCTTCAGTGCAGCAGAATTTTTTTTGTAGCCTTCCCCAGATCTGTGCCTTGCAATAATCCTGCCTCTGAGCTCTGCAGGCAGTTCCTTTGACCTCATGGCTTTTGCTCTGATACAGTATGCATTGTCAGCTGTGAGGCCTTCTACAGAGAGGTGTGTGCCTTTCCAAATCATGTCCAATCAATTTAATTTACCATACGTGGACTCCAATCAAGGTGTAGAAACAGCTCAGCAACTATCAAGAGAAATGGGAGGCAACTGAACTAAATTTCAAGTGTTGTTGCAAAGGGTCTGAATACTTATGCCAATGTGATATTTCAGTTTTTCCTTTTTCATACATTTGCAAACATTTCTAAAATTCTGTTTTCACTTTGTCATTATGGGGTACTGAGTGTAGATTAATGAGAAAAAAAATGAATTTGAACGATTGTAGTATCAGGCTGCGATATAACAAAATTGAAAAAAGTGAAGGGGGTCTGAATACTTTCCGAATGCACTGTATATCTAGGAAGAGAGTTTCTTCCTTCCTTTACACAGAAAAAAAGTTGATTAATCAACGTATATGGAGACAGCAAGAAAAGTATATCTGACAAGGTGACTACCTGGCCATATAAGACATGTATAGTTATATTAAGGACTTTGACAATAACATGAAGACTATAGTTACTAAATTTATATAATTCAGATAGATAACTCTACATTCTGTTCTTGTAAAGCCCTCAGCAAGGTACTTTCTGTTGGCTTTAGTTTCCAAGTGGATTCCTGTCATTTGGTACATCCATTTGCTAGCCTGTTGCTACTCATCTATCCAGCTTCCAAGTAATTGAGCATATGCTGAGAGTGGAATGTTTTCGCTCACCTGTCTTTGGAAGATTGGCAAAAGAATGAGCAAGTAGTCAGCAAAGGCAAGAACTTGCCTTTATCTAAGTATCTTTTCTTGAGTGGTGATGGGGATCCAGCCAAAAGGGAACAGAGAGAACAGGTTTCAAAAGCAGATGTTGCTCTTTCTTGCAGCTGTTTTGAAGGGCTAGCAAACAGTTAAGAAACAGCAGTCATACTGGGTTAAGGATCCCTTGGCTTTTCTAAGAAATGGCCTTACCAGCAGGCAGAATAAGGCGAACAATAGCAAATGGATTTGGAGGAAAGAACCACGTATGCCTCCAAATCTAACCTTTGAAAAATGGATGCCTGTTTCAATTGCCCGTCTGGTTGGCTTTTGACAATGGAGTGAGAGGGGCATAATGATGTTCTTTGCCTTGGGCAGCAAATGTCTTGGACTAGCCCAAATGTTGGGCCTTGATATCTACTGAAGGATACTGCTTTATCTGTTAACAATGTTATGAAAACAAGTTTGCTATATAAAAATACCTCCCAAAATTAACAAATTAAATTATACTCAGAATTATACATCTGCTGTGGAAACCTAGAATAGGATCATGCATGCAGAACTTAACTTCTTGAGATCTGTAATCCTTTTTATATATGACAGATTCCTAGCTCAATATGATTAAAAAACATGTAGGCAGTGAATGGTGATAAAAACAGAGAGGTGGCTGAGTAAAGCTGCAGTCCTAAAGTTTTTTCCTTGGAAATCTGTGGGATTTATTTCTGAGTAAGCAAGAGAAAGATTGTGGTATGTGACTTCCAAGGACTGTGGGTGATTACTCTAACCAGAATAAAATGACATAAGACACAGAATATATCTTTATGCCTAGGGAACTATGAAAAAGTACATAGATCACATAAGTGAAATATACAGAATGCATAACTTTAAATTGTTTAACATGGATTAAATAGTGTAAATCTATGCTGAAGTCCTCACCAGTACATGAAGATTTCTCAGCTGCTACTTCTTAAAACATGTTAATAGGGCAGAGCCAGCTGAAGGCATTTTATTGCCAATGGACAACAAGCAGCTTCTTGCTCAGAACATGACCAGATTGGGAGTTGAATATTAATTCAACATTAATTATGGGACAATGTTTCTTTTAACACCTGAAAACAGCAAGCTAGCTAAGGGGCTGCAGAAGAGATGAGTTTTGTTCTCTGACACCTTGATACCATTTCTTGTTCTGCAACAACCGCTGTCTAAGGTGTGATATATTGTAGAGAAGATGACCTTGACAGAGATATGCTGATAAGTAGTTTTAGCCTTCCTGTGGAGTTGATTTCATGGCCCGGTCTACCTAGTGGGGCCGGCAAATATTGTGCATATATACACTATGCATATGTAAGATTGGAATGGAATGTGTAGAGCAAATAATCAAAATTGTTTGTCTTCCAGAGAAGATACTTGAGAGCATACTATTCACCAGAAAACCAGGCACATTTGTAATTCTTTCTTCTGTACCATGTTTGTACTAAAGTTGGAGCTCTATCATCTAAGAGCCTTATATTAGAATATACAAGAAATGGGCAGAAGTGACCTTTTGAAACTCTCTAACAAATCTGTGGGCATCAGAATTGGCTGGTGGATTTTTCCATTTTTTTCCCCAAGGGAAGAATAATTTCTCTAACCACTTTTCAAGTGCACGTTTCTCCCATGAACGATGATAGTTGCATGGTTATGGAAAAAGCCACATGGAAAGAGTCCCCTCGGGAAATCTTCCCTTTTTTGCAGTTTAATTGACGCATGGAAAAGACTGTAGACCACTACAGAGATGATTGTGCAATGAAAGACAGGACTTTCGTGCATCTGTTAGCTGGTTCATAACTAAATAAGTGCAAACATATTATATTCAAGTAATAATATTTTCTCAGAAATTTATTCATCCCACTGATTAAGAGCTGGTTGAAATAAATATACAGGATAATTTGTTTGCCTGGCATGAGCATTCATATACATTGCTCAGGCAACTGTTGCATCAGCCTGCCAGACCTTTGACACCACAATCCTTAGGTCAGTATTAAAGGAATTGGACACTGTGCATCAGGACATGGGCCTTTTTTCAATCAGAGGCTAAGGCATATTCCAAAGGTACAATCAGAGAGATGCATGTGAAAATTGAAATTAGGGCAGTTTCTGGATGGGGAACTTTTAGTGTGTGGATGCTTAAAAGCCCTCTATATGTGCTATCATGAGTTCATGAGCTATTCTTGTCGTTACTGTGAATCTGAACCCGAAATCAATGACACCATACAGAATACAGTATTATCAAAATTCAGTTATTCAGGATTGAAGGTTAAGGAAAATGCAACAATTTGAAATTCAGTACTGTATGTATACATTAGTAATCTGCAAAGAGCATTTAACCTGTTGTGGTTAGATTTTAGCTTAAAAAGTAGCCTGATCTATCTTGAATTGGTTAGAGGTGAAGGGAACTCATCCTGACTCATTCCCAGTTCTGGAGTGTTGGTTTAGTCAGAGTTCCACCCTCCCATTATCTTACTAAAAACATAATAAACATAGTTCACGGTGTTTTTATTTATTCTGTTTTATCAAAATAGGGCCTCATTTGCAGAAAAATGAAGGAATGAACCTGCCAAATTTCACAGAAATAAGCTCAAAGGTTTTTTTGAGTTACATCCAACTTCTTTTTTAGCCAACTGGACTGAATACAACGAATCCAAAGAACTAATCTCTCAGACCTCTGATTATTAAGATTTATTAGAAAGTGGGTTAAGGTTTTAATTCAAGAATTGCAGCACTTTCCAATGAGGCACCTATATATAAGCAATTCTGGGGACAAGATTCTAGTTCATTTTCTCATGTTTTTTCACTGCAAAGGGCTTGTCTCTTTCGTGAAGTTGGGGCAGACAGCACCTCTTGAGTGTTCTGAAAGTGGCTATTAGATGTATCGATGTCAGAACCAGCTCACAAATCCCATTACAAACTCAAAAATTAAAGTGGCTGTAATATTTTCACTTTTCACTAAAGCAGGATGAATCTTACTGGGAAGGTAGACCATTATAAACAGATGAAATATGCCATGTAAATTAGAATTAGGATTTTTCAAGTTACATAGCCTTTTGATTGCAATAACCACTTGCTCAGATCACTTATTTAGAATTTCCAGTAATTCTGAGCTAGCACAATTTCACAGGTCTTCAGGCTCTCTGACCACTTTGCCTATTATGAACAAAAACACAATAAGATCAACAGTCAAAAGGGCCAGGAAATGCTGCTTAAAGGGATAAAAGATAGGAAGGGTACATAGAATACTATGTTGTTTAGATTATTTATATGATTGAAAATATTAATAGCCTCTAAGTAAGTAAGGAATGATTTGTGGAAACAATAAAGAAACAAGGAAGGAGAACTAAGTAAAAAAAAATTGTGCAATCAAAAAATTTTTGTATCTAAATCCAGATGATCACACACCTCAATGCCTAGATGGCAACAAAGAAATGCCATAATTCAGGGTTCTTCAACCTTGGCAACTTTAAGACAGGTGGACTTCGACTCCCAGAATTCCCTAGCCAGCCTTACTGTCTTAAAGATGCCAAGGTTGAGGAATCCTGCCATAAGTCTTACTCCCATGTTCTGAGTTTTCACACTCGGGATCTGGTAGCCCTGTTCTAAATAAAATTAAAAAATTGAAATATGTTTTGAAAAGAAAGAAAGAAGGGATGGGAAAGGAAAGGAGAATTGGACAAACAAAGTAATTGAAGGAGAATCAAGTGAAAATGGGATAAAGAGAATGGAAAAATAAACCAGCTGTTTGATCACAGGAGAGAATGTTGGAAAAAATCTGTTTATGAAGATTCTCAGTCATCCAGGTGGAATTGTCTGGAGGTTCAGTCATGGCAACTGGACTTATTTTCTTTTTGTTTAGAGATGTTTCTCTACTTGTCCAAGCAGCTTCTTCAGTCTGAAAAAGTTGGTTAGTGGGACCCCATAAAAATCTTCCAGGGTGGCTGTGTTTCTTATTAGCATGATAGGGTCGTTGAAGGGTCAATAGATTTTGCTGTCAATTCAGGCTGGATTTGGGGTGACCAGTCATAAATGTCACTGATTAGAGTACAGATCTACCAGTCTCAAAATTCAATAACCCCCCTCAATCAATGCATTATGTGAGAAAATGTTAAAAGGGACTATTTTTTTAGGAAAAAAGAATACATCTTACTTTTAGACATGGAAGATGACACTCTGCCCTTACACATCAGAGATGGAATTCTGTTTAATATCACTGAAAAAGTTATGCATCTCCATCCTGGCTTGACTGAGTTAAAAACCATTTTGGATTCTTCAAAAAGGATGTGCACAACAACTTTTGCAAGGTGGTGGATGGATACAGTGACCATATGTCTTTATTATAAAGGACAGTCCTTTATTTCAGAAAGATGTCCTTTAGATTTATTTAATTTAATTATTTATGTTCTTGGTTTTTGCTCTTAAATTTTCCTTTGTAAAGCAAAGTTATAAACATAAGCAATTGATTTTTTTTATCCTTATGAACCACTTTCAGATGTGCCCCCTTTTCAGGTTTGTCTTTTATTTTTTCCCAAGAAAATATGGTCACTGTATGGATGGAGCATCACTCCTTTAAAAGGAGTGGGGTTTTATTGCAACACTCCACCTACCATCTTGCCAGTTTTGACACACGTGCCCTCCATGGACACTGCTGTTCTAATTTTTTGTTAGGTCTGGAATTTTTGCACAAAGCACATCACTAACTCTTGTGCATAAAATTCAGTACATAAGAGGATAAAACAGTTGAAGGTTAAAACTGAAATATTAATGAGCAAGAAGAAACATAAAATACCTATTTTAGCAAAAGACCATACTTATCCCCAGAGAATGGATAACAATATAACAAACTCCTGGGAAATAACTTACCCAGCTTAGCATGTTGTCTGAATGCAGCCACTTGGTCTTTCAGCATGTTACTGTGAAAACAGTCTTTCTGTGAATTGGGTCCAAGAGAAAGGAGAAATTGTTTATTTATATTTATTTATAAATCAAATTTATACACCGCCTATGTCACTATATAAGTGACTCTAGGCGTCTCACAAATGAAAACCATAAAAACAGTAAAAAATGTACAAAGCAAAGTTAAAAGACGGAGAGAGCATCAGAAATATCAGATGCTGTTTGATATGCACCAGAAATATCAGTACATCTCTGTAGAAAGCCCCAAAATTTAGGTACTGTAGTTTTTCAAGTTATAGGTGGACCTATTATAACCTTTGCCAATTCATATTTTACAGATACATGTCAGAGCAAAACAAGATGTGATGCTTCAGATCTCTGATCAACTCTGCCAACAGCAATTTTAAACATAAAAACTCAACCATAGTTTTAGTTCCCATTATTCCTTTTGTGTTGCCCAGAGTAGGTTCATCAACATTTCAGTCCTTTTCAAAGAGTTAGGGGTTTTAACTTATGGCAATTATGTTATCCCTCAAAAAAGATTAACCCTCCCTCCCTAAAATCATTCTTTTTCCCTAGTGGGAGTATTAACTGGCAAAAATGGGTGCTTTAATATTTTTTCATTCAGGGCCACAGGCAGCAGCTTTTAAAACAAAATCAGAACATGGATCTCTGGCATCATATGTAGTTTCTTGGTTTACATGAAGCAGTAGGGAATTGGATTGTGTTACAGAGAAGATCAGATAGGCACTGTTCATACACAATTGTGGCTAATATATCAACTATATCAAATACAGTTCAAAATCTGTCACATAGGCTCAAGAATCCCAAAAGGATACATAGCTGAATAATATACTGTTTTCTTCTCCAATTATATACATATGCCAGTCTGACTGCCGAAACACTTCTCACTCATTTAACCCTTGAAGTATCTGTATACTGGTCAGTTTAGAACAGAGTTTCTCAAACTTGGCAGTTTTCAGATGTGTGGACTTCAACTCCCAGAATTCCTCAGCCAGCCTTGCTGGCTGAGGAATTCTGGGAGTTGAAGTCCACACACCTGAAGAAACCACTCCTGAAGCCTTTCTATCCCCAAGGCAGAGCGCACCACGGAGTAACTGGGTAGTCACGTGAGAGCCCATACCTCATATTGGATTCTGTAGGTCCATACCCCTTCAGATCAGTCATACGTTCACAGTAGGATCTTCCTTGAACAACCTATCTGCCATATTCTTCATGTTCACTGTTTGGATTGCATGGGATTCAATCCACCAGCCTGAGCTCAGGAAAAGAGCCAAGAATTTTACTGTGTTTTCTTTCTTTCTTATAGACCCATTTGTCCAGCTCCTAAGCCCAGTGTTCATGCAACATTGAACCACAAACTAGCCAACCACATTTTAATCTAATGAAATGTCAGCCCACATGGGCATCCACGAGAGGGGGGTAGAAGGATTATAAATTCATTATAGCTTCATTACATAAGTGACCTGAGTTATGAACTTGCATCAAACATCATGACATCATGAGAAAATTACAAATGTCATTTTACAACATTGTGGCTTGTCACAGATACTTCTGATACCTCATATGGTTATTTTACTGTTCAGTGTGTTGTGCTAATCCAGAAAAGAGTTATATTTTATAAACCAGGTTTACATTAACCATTGGTAAGTGTGTCATGCAAACATAGCTGTATATCTCCTTAAATCTATAAATAACTTTTGAATCTGGTCACCAGTTCTTTCTTTTTGTTTGGACAATCAGCAGACTTGTGTGGCTTGTTTTAACTCAGAGATTAGCTCCGAGTTTGCATGGTCTCTTCTGATGAAAGTGCTACCTTTTGTCCATACTAGTTTTTAACTTGCTTGATTGCTTATTCATTTATTTATGGAACTTACATGCCATCTTTGCACCAATAAATCATAACTTGCAAACAAATTAAAACAATAAGACTTAAAACATGGCTTTAAAAATACAATGAAAGCATATTAAAAACCTACAATTAAAACAACAAAAACATCTCATGTGCCTCTAACTTCACCACCTAAAAATCTACTTCTGTGTCAAAAGCTCAACTGACTACAAAGGTCCTAACAGTTCAGAATTATGGAAATTGAAGACTATTATTCCCAGCTAGTATGCTGATGAGAATTACGGAAATTGAAGTCTAACACATTTGGCTGTATTTTAACCTTTTTTTCAACATCATATCTTATTCTCCCCAAAACAAAATAGTTTTTTTAATAGAAGAAATACACATAACGTTTCATGTTATTCAAACATATTGCTTTGAATCTTCAGACTATACATATAATCTTAAGGATGAAAAAAAAAAAGTCTTCTGCACCAACATGACTATTTTTATTACTACCATTAAATTTCATTGTGCCTGCAGCATTTCTTGTAAAGTGCTCATCATTTTCTGGTGATGGAGAATGTAATAATAAGAGATAATAAATTAGAGACCTGAAGTTAAATTAGATGATAGATAAATCCTATCTATGCACTTAAGAACAAAATCAACAATCTGTTGGAGAATCTCTCCTCCCACCCATTTCCATCTGAGGCAATTGCATGTCTCTTTCTCAAACATGATTCCAGTGCCAGTTTTCCTTCCTTTAAGGAAAGTAGTGGGTTGTATAGCTCAGGAATAAAGCACATGCTTTGTTACTGAAGGTCCAAGGTTCAGTCACTGGCATTCCAAGTAGGACTTGAAAAACTCTTATACAAAGCTGTAATTCTGGGGTAGAATTGGTCTGATTCAGTAGAAAGCAATTTTCTGTGTCCTTCTAGCACATGTCCTTTTTCCCAGATCCTAAACCCTACATTGACCCCTTTTTCCTAACTATGGTTTCTTAATCTCTCATGAATTTACCATTTCCTTCATGTTTCCTAATGCATGTTGTTCTGCACATTTTCTCACTTTTTGTTTTCCTGGATTCATGTACTGTTCTCCTAAAGGATTTTGAAAAATGGCAAAAACTCCATCTGGTGACATCAGGAATACATTTGGGTAGTTTTCTTGCAACAACTCAAACATGGTTGACCATTGCCTTCTTCCACGTTTTTGTTGTTGTTGTTGTTGTTGTTGCTTCCCATCCAGCCTGTCACTCTGAGATTTTCTGGTAATCTCCGATCCAAGTCAGTAAAACCACTGGAGAACCCCTTGGTAGAGTTCAAATTTAATGGGTGAAAACTGAGTACAGATCTCAATCCATTTAGCAGGCAATCACTTCCATTTAGTGGATGAGTCCATTATATTAGAATTAGCCTGAACAAGGACAGTTATACATAATTATGCAAATGTTGCAAATTGAAGTGACCTCAATTCAGATTTAACACATACCACTTCCTTCCAAATGGTCCATTAAATTGAAGTTTTACTGTACTAATCAGATTTATCTGCTTAATTTTTGAAGCAATACATATGAAACTCTCCTGTAGGCTTAAGAACATTTAAGCAATAGATAAGCAAAGTTTATGTTTCTTAAACAGTTAAGAAAAACAATACACCAATAAACAATGAGAAGGCACTGAACACATTTTTAATTTTCTTTCCTAGCACATAATCAAAATTCTGCTCTGATGGATTATAGCCAATAGAAGACAGTGTGTTCTATTGTACACATTAAAATACGTTATCACACTGTGCTGTCAAAAACATTTCCATGGATGCCCTTAAAGGCTGCAAACCAAGTAAACTAGAACCATGAGTTCTTGCACCTTCCTGTATCCTGCTAAATTATTGTTTCCAACACAGTTGCTTCTCTTTTAGCTCCCCATATTTATTTTCCAAAAAGAAATACAATGGCACATTGTCTGCTAGTCTGCTGCTATTTACATCAGCTCTGACTTCATTTTCTCAGTTGGGGAAGATAAGCTACCTTTGTGAACTATCTCTGTAAAGTCCTGCCTGACAAAGACTTGTGAGTTGCTAGGCAACCAAAGGATGCTATCTTCAGCTCCTCCAGACCAATAAACAGGACCCAGGGTAGTGGAGACACCTGAATGAAAGGAAGCACAGTGTGGTAGATACTATAAATTAAGATCAAAAGTGAAACTCATCTGATTATATCTCTGAATCGTAATTAGTACACATCACATCTACACTTAGGCATTCTTCTTCAAGAGTAAAAAGCTTTTGAAAACTCAGTTATTTAATATATGTAATAACCCTTTCTATTTTTGTACTTCCACGATAGATGGGTTTCACACAACAGATTCACGTGGTCCATTTGATTTGAACGTCTCACACTGACTGAATCTACCATTGTTAGGAGCTTAGTAATATGTGAACCATGACTCTGTGGCTTGTTCAATAAACTATGGTTAAAGCAAAATATGACACAGGGAGGAGTGAACCAAGCAAACGAACAAAATAGGGTGGGTTGACACCATATGCTAAGGCAACAAAAAGCAAACAAAGCACCATTTCCAAATTATTTCGAACCAAATTTACTACGTTGCTTGATTGCACATCTGCGGGGTCTTTATGCGACTTGATTAAGCATGTTGTATGAACACAGCTCCTGCCTGCTGCCATACACTGGTTTTGAATTCGCATTTATCCTTTCAATTGATTGAAATAAAGTTTCTAAAAAAAATGGAGTACAGAGATGGAGTGCCTCCAATGTTTATATCCAGCAATTTAATTTGGTTGATATAGCAAGACGATCAAATCTGTCTCCACAGGTCTATACTTGTTTCAACGGCTTATGGCATATGTTCATATTGGGATTATTTTTTATTATTTCAATCCATAGTTAATCAAGTTGAGAACTATTCTACAGGCTCTAGTACTGGTTATAATACAGCTATACTAGTTGTGGTAAGAAACATCAGATTGGTGTTAGGTGGTATTTTAATATATTACAGTTAGAGGATCCACAGTTTGCTGGTCTGCAACAAAAAGCTTCAGATTTTTTTTTAAATAGCAGATCAACAAATGTGAGGAATGTGTTTAAAGTTTATATACAGTATAGGACTATAGCTTGTGCTTCATTAAAAAAAGAAAAATACTTATAGTAAGTTTAAAAAGAATGTAAAAGACGTTTTGAATGTGAAGGTGAGAAATCATACTTGGGAATTGTATAGTGCCAATAGGTCTGCTAAGCTGGCATTTAATTAAATATATGTTATGATATGGAATTTTAATAAAGTCTGTTAGGTAAATATATTGGGAAGAGAGGGAAAAACCAAGGAAACTGTTGGCTTGTCAATTGGAACAATATAATGTAATACATATAATAAGATATTATGATGTACCACTATGGGCACAATTAGAGACTTATAATTTGCATCTCTAGTATCCTGGCTAGTATTTGATTCCAGTTATATCTGGAAATCTACTGTATTTCCAGCACTGAAGGCTGTTAGAGATATGTGGATGTAACCCTAAATCAGCTCAGTGTTAATGATACTTTAATTTTGGGGGGAGGTTAAGAATATAACCTGCCTAAAGTTGCTGAATGGGAATATGTGCAGATAAAACACTTGCTATATACTCATCATGAACTGTATGACTTATTATAAAATCTTATGATTTTGAGGATATTAGACCAACATTTCTACAGAGTAAGTCAACAATTCAGTTCTACCAACAGTTAAAGTGTTTTACTGAAATAAAGACTGATAATTTACAAAAATTGAAATAGGGCATTAGAGCCTTCTATTTTACCAAGTCAATGGTCTCCAATTTAAAAAAAAAACGTTAAATGTGTTTTTTATGATTTTAAAATGTAACAATACATCCAACATGTAAATATTTGGGAAGGACTGTATTTGGTGCAAAAAACAAAAACAAAAACAAATTCTGTGTTCTTGGAAAGAAACTTGTGTACCAAAGTTTATCTTGATGAAATGTGTGAACTCTCATCACCAGGAATGGCTCTTCATCAGCACAAAGAAAAGACCAGCCAATAAGATGTTTTGCATTTCTTGTTTTTTATAGTTCTGTTAAAACAATTTAAAAACTCCTTAGATGTTTTTAAAAGATGCTTGTGTACTATATTCAGGCATTGTAAATTAGGTTTGCAGTATCCTTCTCACACTTCCCTTTCCATCTTCTACTTGCCAGGAACCTGTGTATACCTTTGCTTAATGAACCTCTTATGTTGCCAAAATTTATACAATCTGAAGGAGCCTTCTAGTTTCAACATACATGGTCAGGTGATGTCACATCATTTGGTCCTTCTCTATCAGTGGTTTATATTAGAAACATAAGAAATTGCCTTATGTTCAGCAACACCTTGGTCCCCCTTGCTCAATATTACCTGCATCAGCTTCCAGATATATTGGACTACCTCATCCAAAATTTATTTATTTTTATTGATTATTGTATGACGCCCATCTCCCCCAGCGGGTGACTTTGGGTGGCTCATAATATCAAATAATAATATCAAATCAGCTGATTAGCACCTTTCCAGGGTTTAAGGCAGCGGATTTCCCATTTCCACCTAGGAAAGCATAGATTTAAACCTGGATCTTGCTGTAGCACCACCTGTTTAGAGCCGCCTTGTGAAACCTTGATGCCCAAAGGTGCTGTGTCGAGATGCCAAGATTTTTTTCTGAGCTGTGCAGGCGAATCACACAACTCAGTGTTGTGACTCACTCTTTGATTTGTTCAGCCTCTGGTTCTGACAAAGGAAGAGCTCTGCCAGCTGAAAAAGAAAGTTCTCAGCAACAGGAGCGGAGAAATGGCTGTTCAGTGTCTAAAGGAAATGTGTGGCTTTTAAATCATGCAAGTTGAAACAGAAAGGCCATGCAGAGGAGAATAACCCCGGAAGCTGTGGTGAGCAGCAGAGGGATGAGACATGAAACACAGATGCTATTTACATCTTCAGTTCTGATAAGTATCTCTGCCACCACCCACCCTTTGTGCCAGCTTGATCTAACAATGTCAAGTTCTTACTATTTTGGAAGCTCTCCTATTTGCTTTGCAATATAAAGAAACCTCATCACAACCACCTTGTTGGAAAAAAAAACAACAACCCTTATCTAATATTTTCTCTGCCTTTCTCCATATGAATGTTGCCATAAATAGCAAGTGATGGAATTACGTATTTGGGGCACCATCTCCCAAGTTGTCATTGGGAGGCAAGTAGACATGCTAAAATCCCATTCCCATTGATCCCCCAAGGTTAGAGTATGCTGAACGGGAGCAGAAAGGTGGACAATGCACAACAATAAGCCAGAAGAAAAAGGAGGTTATCCAAGTCCATTGGATGGCTTTCCTAGCCTTTGCTTTAAGGAGATGGTGAGATGGGCTGGTAGTTTTTAAACAAACAATATGGAAGTGCATTAAAATCACTCTGACCCAAAATACATTTAGTGATTCTCAAGCTATCTGGGTAATTCTTGATAGGCAACTGCTGTCTCTTAATTGCTTTCATCCTCTAAACTAGTAGTACTGCAATGGCTTGAAATATTCACATATCATTCTAATCCATGATTTGCTGAGTTCTGCATTATTGAATAAACTACAATACTGGATTCACACAGCTTGCTAAGCCCTAAAACATGGCTTACAAATGGCAGCAGCAGCTGGGTTTATACTAGCTAAGCAAAAGCCAAAGAAAACACAGTATGGTTTAGCATGGCATGAACCAAACCACTGCATGGATTTATATAGTATGTTAAACCATAATTTATTTTCACAAAGGTTTATTGAATAAGCCAAAATGTGCTGGGTTTGCCATCATGCTAAGCCATATTAATATATGCCTCCAAAGCACAATAGTTAGGGTCACAAAACATCCTAAGCTAAAACCAACAAACCACAATATAGGTTAATGTGATGTGCAAATGTATTACTCAATGTCCAGTATACCTTAGGCTACCATATATGGTCTGCAAAATGCTGGAGAACCATTAGATGGCAGCAAACAATCCACATTTTCTGTGCCTCTTTGTTGCCATCCAGTGGCCATTCAAATTTTAACTGCCCAGATCTGGTAGCCTAGTAGTTTAAACCTGCAATACACATACGCATGGCATTACAGTCCATATATTTTACACAGCTTCTTCTCCTTTTGTTAATTATATGTTTCTATCTTGAACTTGGATCCAGTAAAAGCCATCTATTAATTTGGTTGTTTGTGTTTTGCAAAGCTATCCAGCCATCTTCTTGACCCTTGTTCAACAAACCCAATTTATTTACTTTTTTTTTCAAAAAGTAAATGCATCATATATTTGCTTTATCCGACATTTTCTGTAAAATGTGTGGAAAGTATCTATAACTGTACATTCTAGTACTAAGCTGACTTCTCAACATCCTTTAGCAAATCAGCTATTGAGCAGCTGATCTGCAAATGTATAAAATACCAAAAGAAAAACAAAAGTTAGAAGTTAATTCACTCAGACAGAAGTTCATTCATTCAGCCATACTTAAGATTTATGTCCTGCAAGGATTCTTCCAGATTTGTAAACTGAAGGGCAATATTTTGCCACCTTATTCTGTAAAATGGGTGTGTTAATTTATGGCATACTCTGACTGGGCTTATTTGTGGCTTAAATCATTATTTGTTTTTTCTATAGTTAATTGAATAAACTACAACCAACACACTAAGCCATGAACCATGCTACATAAATCACATGGTCTGGATTCACATCATATGCTAATCCAAAGCCACCCAAACCCCATGATGGTTTGGTTCACAACCCCTAACTTACTTTTTTGCAGCTTCTGAAACCCCTTCTGATTACTGTTGCTGATGGTCAGCTGCACGGTGTCCTGATTTTTGGAGGCATGAAACATTCAAAACTATAGTACAAGGTCTAGGATAGAATTAACATAATTAATCCCTTAACTATTCCCTCAAGACCCAGGAAAAATAATAAATCATGTCCCATCCTCCATATATGTAGAAATACCAGATCTTGACTGCAAACACTTGGATGACCACTACATGGCAGCAAATAGGTACAGAAAACCTGAATTCTTTGATGCCATATATTTGTCATCTGTTTGTTTTTTTTCTAGGCCAAGCATTCATTCGCTTATTTATTTACATCATTTATCAACCACCCCAAACTGACCAACACTCAGTCATACAGTACAAATAGCATACAAGATTCATACATCATAAACTTTAATAATAATAATAGATTGATATCCCACAATTAACTTAGGCCAGCTGAAGGGACTCCTTAAATGCAAGGGTGGGAGCCAATTTATCCTCTGGGAGTAGCAATATGGGGGCTACCATTGAGAAGGGCTCCCCCTTGTCTAAGTCCCTTCTTTTCCTAATGAGGCAGGATCATTAGTAGGTCCTTCTAGCCTGATGTTTGGACCAGATAGGCAGAATCATACCTGGCAAGGCAGTCTCTGCTTGTCTCCTGATGCTATGCCATAAAAGGCTTTATAAATAACAATCAGCATTTCAAATTGCATCCTGAAGCCTGTTGGTAACCAATGCAGCTATTTTGCACCTCAGAATAGGTATCATTCTGCATGAATGGGTTTCACTGACAAGCAGAGAATGGAGCCTAGTCGTGGTCCAAAAATTGTTGATATCATCAGCAATGACTGAAAGATTGCTCAGGCCTGGTTTAGCTTAAACTGTGTGAATTTAGTCTCAAAATCTTCAAATGGGAAGATGGAGGATTTTGTTGCACCATTACAAAATCTGGTTCTTTGCTAATGCAGCAGCTGACTGATTCATTTCAGGACTGGGTATCTTGTGTTGTACAAAGATGACCCAAGCATCTCTGGACCTGCAAGAGCTGCACTTTTTACCCCCTGCCCCCCCCCCCCCCCCCCGAGCAGATGCTGGTAAGTACCAGCTAGTATGATAATATCATTCCTCAATTTGTCTCAAGTCATGATAGCTTCATGACCTCACAATGCTATGCCCCCCCATTTGAACATTCCTACTCCTGTTTTTTAAGATCTAGGCACAAGTCTTGATTAAGGCCTTCCTGTTAAAAGTGATTAAAAGGGTAGTTGAACAATTTATTCTGTTATTTGCTAAACACAGCATTAATATTCTATAGAAATCCAACTCAAAACAGGACAGGTATTAGAAAAGAATAAGGACATTTCAGAGAGTGCCCTGAGGTTTAATGTAGGAAAATCATTATAACTTTGTTACTCTGACGGGAAAAAAAAGCATAAGGTGAACTTGTTTCAATGAGCATTTTTCTTTTCTTTTCTTTTTAAAAAAATATTTATATATCTCTTTTATTTTAGCATATATTTGAAAAGAACAGAATTAAGGAAAAAAAACAGAAAAAAAATAAGTAAGAAGAAAATAGAAAATAAAGTTACAAGAAATATAAGATTAAATAAAAATGTTAACGTAACATTGGATTAGTGCTGCATATTAGAGTATATTAAAAGTAGTAGCTTGTCTAATGTGAATCATAAATCAGAGTAGAATTAAAGACATTTTCTGTTAAATCTGTCTATCCTTATTTAATGAATCAAACAAGAATACATTGAAGCTTTATGTCCAGAGAAGCCCAAATTTCAGAGACGCTGTACAAATCCATATGAAGAACTGTAATCCATAAATGGTTTCCAAGCAGAATTAAATTCTTTATCAGACTTGTTCTTCAAATACAAGTTTACTTTCAATATCAATGCATACTCCCACAGCTTACTTTGCTATTCTTCTAATAGAAGGATTTATTTATTTGCAATAAAAAGCATAAAGTGTCCTAGCAATTGCTGTCAAATACAAAGTTAACTCAGTATACTTTGTGGGAATGTAAGGTTTCACAGAAAAACAGCTGGCCAGAAAGAGAATTCAACCTTTAAATTTATTTCATTCTATAATAAATCATCTTCCAGAATTGTTGGGCATTACAACATAGCCACCAAATGTGAAAGAATTATCCAAACTGATTACTGCATTTTGAACAATTTTTAGAAAATGAGTGATCTATTTTGGCAATCAATACTATACCAATGATAAAATATCTTGTCCCAAGTGTGATATTCACAGTAAATTTAATATTTGTCTTCTGTTGCTATTGCCATTGTTGCATATGAATTGTTTTGCTTAAATTCTGTATCCATTGCATGATACAGTCTTTAACTTGCTTGGTTTCTGAGTCATAATTAATTAACAACTTGTTTACAAGCCCCAACAGATATTCTGAGTTTCGTGTTATAAATTTTTGAAATTTGGTGAAGTCTCCAAAAAGTCTGCCTTGTTTTCTATTTCCTTTTGAATGATGCTTATTTTGAGTAAGGTAATTCTGACCATTCCAAAAGAAGGATCTTGAAAGATCCCACCTTTGTTTTGTTAATAATCAGATAATCAAATGAGTATGTTTAATGGAGCTAAACACAGCTACAAACTATGGTCAATGGTATGAAGCAGGGAATTTGTTTATTTATTTATTTGCTTACTCAAGCTTACGGGCTACTGCAGAGATAGATAACTCTAACCAAGGGTTTTCATGTTTTTTTCCCCCCACTGCAACCTGATAGGCAGTTTGACAACAGCAAAACATGCCATTCCAGGCATCACCTACATCACCCAACACTGCTTCATCCCACATTAGGGAGAATTATTATTTGCACAGCCACTTGTATAGGGGCAATTTTTTTCCTAAACTTGTCCCACTTTAAAATGGTTAGGAGGGAACCAGTTGCTGGGTTTTGTTATTGTGCAAAAATAGATCTTGGCTGTCAGGGTAGCAATTGTTATGTTAGCAATTTTTTTGTTTGTTTGTTTGTTACCTCAAGGCTAGTTAGCTTTGGCTTTGCCCCAAGCCTGAGTGGGGGACTTGAACATCTTCCTGGCCTTAACTCTAACCCAATCAACAATATTTAGAGAGCCACATGAACAGTCAACCTGCAGCCACACCATAATTGGTATATCATTACCAATTTTCTCCCCTTTAATCTTCCTGTGTGAAAAACCAGTTCAGATTGTAGTCCTATGGAAATTTATTTCAAGATCAAATGTTGACATTATTTTTGCCACCCTTTTTTTACTTGCCACCCTGTTGCTTTGTCAGCATCTTCAGCATTTTAGCTAACAGCACCCGCCTCCTCCTTTTCTTTTCCATATTAGTAGGTTGCTATTTAGGTCACATTAGCCCATAAGTGCCTTCAAGGTGAAGACTGGCTTTGCCTTTTTCCTGGGGAATGATGGCCATCTAGTGTTGAAGAATACAAACTTCTAATCAGAAGATTCCTAAATCAGGAAGTAGCAAAACAGCCTCTGGCATTTTGGATCATGTTCAGCTTCTTTGAAAAATGCATCAGTTTTCCATCAGATATCCAACTGTTTTTGGCAACGTTCAGGCTAGGGTGCTTGTTAGCTGGCAAATTACACAGTACATGCTGGCATCAGCATATTTAAAACTAGCATATATTTTGTACAGTACGATGTAATTCCCCTTCATGGATCACTGCCTTGTTGTGGCGAAGGGGCTTGTGTAACTCAGTGAAGCCATGAGCTATACCGTGCAGGGCCACCCAAGACGGACAGGTCATGACAGAGAGTTCTGACAAAATGTGGTCCACTGGAGAAGGAAATGGCAACCCACTCCAGTATCCTTGCTAAGAAAACCCCATGGACAATGTTAAAAGGCTAAAAGATATGACGCCGGAAGATGAGCCCCTCAGGTCGGAAGGTGTCCAATATGCTACTGGGAAAGAGCGGAGGGCAATTCCAAGTAGCTCCAGAAAGAGTGAAGTGGCTGGGCCAAAGCCGAAAGGACGTTCAGCTGTGGATGTATCTGGAAGTGAAAAGAAGGTCCGATGCTGTAAAGAACAATATTGTATAGGTACGTGGAATGTAAGATCCATGAACCAAGGCAAGCTGGATGTGGTCAAACATGAGATGACAAGATTGAACGTCGACATCTTGGGAATCAGCGAATTGAAATGGATGGGAATGGGTGAATTTAATTCAGGTGACCATTATAACTACTACTGTGGGCAAGAAACCCTTAGAAGAAATGGAGTTGCACTCATAGTCAATAAGAGAGTGGGAAAGGCAGTAATGGGGTACAACCTCAAAAACGACAGAATGATCTCAGTGCGTATCCAAGGAAAACCATTCAACATCACGGTAATCCAAGTCTATGCCCCAACCACTGATGCCGAAGAAGCTGAAGTTGACCGGTTCTATGAAGACCTACAACACCTTCTAGAACTAGCACCAAAAAGAGATGTCCTTTTCATCATAGGGGATTGGAATGCTAAAGTAGGAAGTCAAGGAGTAATCGGAATAACAGTCAAGTTTGGCCTTGGAGTACAAAATGAAGCAGGGCAAAGGCTAATAGAGTTCTGTCAAGAGAACAAGCTAGTCATAGCAAACACTCTTTCCCAACAACACAAGAGACGACTCTACACATGGACATCACCAGATGGTCAATACCGAAACCAGATTGATTACATACTTTGCAGCCAAAGATGGAGAAGCTCTATACAGACGGCAAAAACAAGACCAGGAGCTGACTGTGGCTCAGATCATGAGCTTCTTACTGCAAAATTTAGGCTTAAATTGAAGAATGTAGGGAAAACCACTAGACCACTCAGGTATGACTTAGATCATATTCCATGTGAGTACACAGTGAAGGTGATGAATAGATTTAGAGGATTAGATTTGGTAGACAGAGTGCCTGAAGAACTATGGACGGAGGTCTGTAACATTGTACAAGAGGCAGCAACTAAAACCATCCCAAAGAAAAAGAAATGCAAGAAAGCAAAATGGCTGTCTGATGAGGCTTTACAAATAGCTGTGGAAAGAAGGAATGCGAAAAGCAAGGGTGAAAGGGAAAGATATAAGCAACTGAATGCAGATTTCCAGAGAATAGCAAGGAGAGATAAGAAGGCCTTCTTAAATGAACAATGCAAAGAAATTGAAGAAAACAATAGAATGGGGAAGGCTAGAGATCTCTTCAAGAAAATTGGAGATATCAAAGGAAGGTTTAGTACAAAGATGGGCATGATAAAGGACAAAAAAGGCAGGGACCTAACAGAAGCAGAAGAGATTAAGAAGAGGTGGCAAGAATACACAGAAGAACTATACAAGAAAGATCTTAATGTCCCTGATGTCCATGCTGGTGTAGTCACTGACCCTGAGCCAGACATCCTAGAGAGTGAAGTCAAGTGGGCCTTAGGAAGCATTGCTAACAACAAAGCTAGTGGAGATGACAGTATTCCAGCTGAGTTATTTAAAATACTAAAAGAGGATGCTGTTAAAGTGCTGCGCTCAATATGCCAGCAAGTTTGGAAAACGCAACAGTGGCCACGGGATTGGAAAAGGTCAGTTTACGTTCCAATTCCAAAGAAGGGCAATGCCAAAGAATGCTCAAACTATCGCACAATTGCACTCATTTCACATGCTAGCAAGGTTATGCTCAAAATCCTACAAGCTAGGCTTCGGCAGTACGTGAACCGAGAACTACCGGATGTACAAGCTGGGTTTCGAAGAGGCAGAGGAACTAGAGATCAAATTGCCAACATTCGCTGGATCATGGAGAAAGCACGAGAGTTCCAGAAAAGCATCTACTTCTGCTTCATTGACTATGCAAAAGCCTTTGATTGTGTGGATCACAACAAACTGTGGCAAATTCTTAAAGAGATGGGGATACCAGACCACCTTACCTGTCTCCTGAGAAATCTGTATGCGGGCCAAGAAGCAAGAGTTAGAACCGGTCATGGAACAACCGATTGGTTCAAAATAGGGAAAGGAGTACGTCAAGGCTGTATACTGTCACCCTGCTTATTTAACCTATATGCAGAGTACATCATGAGAAATGCCAGGCTGGAAGAATCACAAGCCGGAATTAAGATTGCAGGGAGAAACATCAATAACCTCAGATATGCAGACGATACCACCCTAATGGCAGAAAGTGAAGAAGAACTAAAGAGCCTCTTGATGAGGGTGAAAGAGGAGAGCGCGAAAGCTGGCTTGAAACTCAACATTAAAAAAACTAAGATCATGGCATCTGGACCCATCAATCCCTGGCAAATAGAAGGGGTAGAAATGGAAGCAGTAACAGACTTCATTTATTTGGGCTCCAAGATCACCGCAGACGGAGACTGCAGCCATGAAATTAAAAGACGCTTGCTCCTTGGGAGGAAAGCTATGGCAAACCTAGATAGCATATTAAAAAGCAGAGATGTCACCTTGCCGACAAAGATCCACATCGTCAAAGCTATGGTTTTTCCAGTAGTAATGTATGGCTGTGAGAGCTGGACCATAAAGAAGGCTGAACGCCGAAGAATTGATGCCTTTGAACTGTGGTGCTGGAGAAGACTCTTAAGAGTCCCCTGGACTGCTAGGTGGTCAAACAAGTCAATCTTAAAGGAAATCAACTCTGATTGCTCATTGGAAGGATTGATAATGAAGCTCAAGCTCAGATACTTTGGTCACCTAATGCGAAGAGAGGACTCTTTGGAAAAGACCCTGATGCTGGGAAAGATGGAAGGCAAAAGGAGAAGAGGACGGCAGAGGATGAGATGGCTAGATAGCATCACTGAAGCAATGAGCATGAAATTGAGCAAACTCAGGGAGGCAGTGAAAGATAGGAAGGCCTGGCGCAATATGGTTCATGGGGTCACGAAGAGTCAGACACGACTTAACGATTGGACAACAACAACAATGATGTAATTGCTTAAAGTGGGTGGAAGAGGGGACTAACAGATCTGGGCTGCAAAAGTCTGAACAACTATCCTAACTCTTTGCTGCCATCTAACGGGAATCTGGATTTTTGCAGCCCTGTTCTGGCATCCCTAATTGAAGCTGATTATTATTTTATAATAATATAATAATAAAATATTAAAATATAAAATATATAATAATAATATGCTATTTGTAATTACACAGCATAAAAAAGAATAAGGCATGTATTGTACTGAGACTTGGAAAGGCTTGGAAAAATGACTTGGAAAGAAATAGTTGTGTCAACTGCATGTGGTTTGAGAAAATAAGTTATTCTCAACTTGCCCCTAACCATGTCACAATGATATTTTTTCTGCATATACCCATGATATTGCCTTCATTACCTGCCAATGAGTGACAAAATTGAGGTCATCTATAGTTGTACCAAAGTTAGAGTTGCTTGCCTTAAGGCGACAGTATTCAGCGGCAGCATTAATGTATATAAAATCAATTGTCAACCATTAGTTTGAAGAAAAGGCAGGTGACTGCAGTGAGTTGAAATAGTGGTAATAAAGATGGGCTAGAGAACGTTTATGGGGATAACAGATTTCATGGTAACATAGTTTTCTGTTGACTTGAGTGGGTGGAATGCATTTCAACTCAGCAGTGGGCCCTATCTGGTATATATTCTGTAAGGTGCCATGTACATTGATGGCACAGGATGTTTGTGATGATAATGATCTCATCATACTCCAAATTAACCAAAACTGAATACATTTCGTCTTATAGAATCTATCCAGTCTCAATGGCAGATTATTATTTTTAATTGTGTAGCAACTATATCTAATCGTTGAAAGCATGGCAGGATAGGCAAATGTTTGATGCATTTATCTGTCACAGCTAAAATCTAGCTTTCTTCTAAGGAGCTTCACGTTAATTACTCAAAGAGTTGGCTTGACATCCTTTGGCCTTGATAATTAACTAACTTGATACTCAAAACCTCTTTGGAGGATGGTCCTTTGCCTTCCAGAAGAAACATCAACTGAACTTCATTCATTTATCAGTGAATAAGCAGCTTAATTTCATTTTCCTGTCAAAAAAGAACAGGTACTTTACAACTAACAGTTAGTTCCTGGCTCAGTTTTTATTTTGTGAGGACAAGGCTACAACAGCAAAAAATCATTACCTTTTTCCTTATGATATGCCTGAGAGGCAGAATAGTGAGTTATTATTATGAACCCAAATGACATAGTGAGATCCTTGGTTTAGTAACCATTTAGAACTATCTTCTGCCCTGCTTATATTTTTAAAGCAAAAGCTCCTCTCAGGTATTCAACATGAACCTGACATGTTGGCTTATTCCTGGCCAATATGTGACTGGAGCCAGTCTAAAGGACACAAAGTCTTAACAGTCAGAGATAAGAGTTCATCCTCCAGTCTCTTCTCCTCCAGTCAGTTTCTCTTCCCTGGTTGCACTGGTGCTTCCACTAAATCCCAAGGAAAGATTCTTTACATATTGAGTGTGCACAGCTGGGGATGCTTCAAAATAATGGAAATAGGTGTAAAAAACAAAAAAACAAAACAAAACAAAATTACTCTTCACCAGTTCCAGCAATAAAGTCAGCTAAAATAAGAGAATAAGGTGGTAAATAATGGTATGGATTTTAACATTCTGATTCCAGAAACCTAGTGGCTTCTTTATATATTTATATTTATTTGTATATCAAATTTGTCACCATCCATCTCATTGAAATGACTCTGGGCAGTTTACAGCAGAGATAAAATTCATTCAAATACAATATAAAAACAATCCTAATAATGGGAGGTGTAAATTCTCAACTTGAAATTCTGACCAAATGCAACAAAGCAACGTAGGATCTAGTTATTTAGAGTTCCTTGTATATAAGAATGAGACTTATGCACCATCCAGTATTAGGCAGTATCTACTATATGCTCCAGACTTAAGCCCCTAGACAACTCTAAGGTCAAGCACACAAAAACAACAGTCAACTGAAAGTCTTCATCAAACTCCTTGTACTACAAATCCCATTTACTTTGTGCAAGTAAAATGGATCATCTTACAGATGTGGCCCAGAAAGACCTGGAGGAATGGATAATAAATGGAATACATTAACCTTTAATCACACGGGTGTGCCGCGTCTGCATAGAAATCTCCCATAAAAAAATAAATTCTATGCCATTATGAAATAGTTGGGTACTTCCAAGTGGAAAATGCTTAGTGGGCAAAGTTATTAATTGAAATAAGATAACATAAAAGAAAGCATAAAACATAAAACGGAAGAAGGAAGAAAATGTTACAGGAATCCATTTACAGTAGGATGACAAAGATCAAGAAAATTACAGGGTTTAACAACTACCTACGTGCTGGGCCTTTTACCCTCATCATTTCTGCAGCGTGTCAGAAAGGTAGCAATAAGCACTTTTCAAGCTCTATTAAAATGTGTGTTTTGCTGCACTGCTAACTTCGAAGCTGCTATTTTCATACCCTCTTAGTTTCTGTGATGTGGTAAGCATGCCAGAGTATTTTAACCACGATTCTCGTCATCCCTGAATGTTGTTTCCATTACGTGCTTTTGATGAGCAGGAAAGAGCTGTCTCATCTTTGCTAGGGATTTAGAGTATGATGAATGTGACCAAAGATTATCTGTAATCACAGTTTTGCATTTTCCCCTGCTCCCCGATAAAGCTCCTAAGTCTTTGTTTGCTTTGGTAAATTCATAAATCCATAAGTTGCGTAGAACTTACTGTGTTCTGCATTCACATTGGCGTAATGGTAACAGGCAAACTGTACACAGGGTGGGGAATTGGGATGGTGCTGACCCACACCTTGGTGCAGACCTCCTCCATACCTGGCGCAGCCTGTCATACAAACCCAAACACAAGTTGGGCCTACACACGTTAGCTGTTGTGCAAATACAAACTTGTGCAAATACCCACTCAGCTATGAAGCTCACTGGGAGAGTTAGATTGGTCATTTTCTTTTATCCTTACCAAAGGTTATGTAGATGAAAGTGGGGAAAATCACCCACATTGTCTTAAACTCATTGAAATCAAGGAAGGAAGCAAGATGCTTCTATATCAGCAAAGGATACGGTGATAGAATAAGTCACACATGTATTGTCCAATCTAGTAGAGAAAATGTGTGCATAAGTGGGTGTTGCACATACATTTCTCTAGGCTGGAAGAAAGTAAACTGTGCAACTTACCAAAATTAAATAACACAATGCGGTTTTAAAATGCAATGAGCATAAAAGCAATAGTGACAAAGAATTGTCAGCATACCAGGTTTATAGCATCAGTCAAAATACAGAATAGATAATGTGGGCTAAAATTCAGATCGCCGATACTATACATATCTTCATCCAGTACCAAAATGCCCATAAAGAAGGCACAATCATTCCACAATTGGACTGTTGCCAGTGAAATGCCTTCTCAGTAGCCACTGTTTCCTTTGGCAGGAGCACCTGAGCTCAACCTTGGCAGTGAATCTTAAGGTTTGGCTAGAAATGTCACAAAGAAAGCAATGATCAGGTACTCTCTTTCTGAGGCAGCTTGAAGGCAGCTTTCCTATCATGGAACAACATGATGTTGAATGAGGTGTTCCATGTTCCCGTCTCTCCTCAAATGTGTATAAATGCAAAAGTGACAACATATTTGATTATAAGATGACTCAAATCAACAGTCACAGACATAAATATATATTTATGTTTGTGTAAATACAGAAAGATGGAAAATGCAAATGCAGACACATTTGCAATTTCATAAGCAAGAGGTCTTCCTTGCCTCTGTTACTTTCTTTTACCCCCAGCAGAATGCTCCCTCAGCCTCAGATTTTGGAATTGGATGTGATTGCTGGGAAATTCTGATATGTCAGAAAGCAAATACCTTATCACTAAGGCAAATACCTTGGCAAAGCTGACTCTATTGAGCAACACACACCGCATAATGAAACTTATTTCTTCATTTACGGAAGCAACTTGGAATAAAGGACACATTCCTTTTTGTAAGTCAAATATATTTGTTTTCTGGGCAGTTGTGGGGTATGTGCTGGTTCAACATCAAGCAGAGGATCCTTTTTTTCACCTATCATGCAACCAGTATGGAGATATGAAGTTCTTCAGACATTTCAAGGCACAATAATTATTAATTGGACAATTTCCAGGTTGTCTTCAGGCAAAATAAAGGAATATAGTTCATACCTCTCTCTTCTATTAATGTAAACAACATCTATTGACAGAGTGGTAGCAGTGAGAATTTGTATTAGTACTACTTTTTTCTGAATAATGCCCCTTTCTTTCCTGCATCTGGAAAAACATCCATGAATACTATAATATCTGTAGGAGGGATCCAAAAATCAGGATGCTGTTGTGAGAACATTATTGAAGCCCTGCCCCCTTGTATGTGGATGCGATGGAGATGGGGCTACAATCACACAGTTGCAATCACTACCTGGAGATTTTTGACCTCCATTCCAGATGCTACTCATTGCACATAATCCATTGAGGCAATATCTTGGCTATCTGAATCTTTACAAAATAGGTATAAACATTTGTGTTTCCAAAAATGCTTCATCAGGCAAGATAGCTAAAATCCAGAAATAGTAACATTTGTTGGAAAACATACAGTCTTTTATTTTGAAAGAGACTTTAGATATAAACTTTCCTTAGTTTATTCTGAGCTTGTCTTTCCTGACACCCTTTTTGCGTTGAGACCACCTGTATATACTCTTTTTTGGTTAAGTATCTCTCCTTTTTCCTATATATGCCTCTTTTATTTTCAGATTTTCACTAGTAGCCACTTTGACTGATTTTGTTGTCGTCCTATTTGAATTGTTTTTTGGCTGATCTTCTGATATTTCTCTCCCATCTTGAATTCCTTTTTCCTTAGTATTCCAGTCCTTGGAATTCTATTTATCACATCTCTTAGCTTATTGTAATGTGCTTTTTGAAGTTCAAGATACAAGACTACATCAAATTCGGTTTCCCTTAAAATCAAGATTCTTTACTCTTATACTGCATTACACTTTCCCCCAATATTCTTGCTGTTTCTACTTCCTTAACTAAATATTCACAGATGAGTAATCTCATATCAAGCATAGCTGTTCCTGTTGTATCTTCCCCCACCCTCTGAAAAAAAAGTTATCAGCAACAAAGGAGTCAGTTCCCCTTCATACTTCTATATGTCTTTCTGAAAGATCTCCAGTCCAATTTGGATCAGATCTTCATAATTAATTTTCACATTTCAAATGACCCACATCCTGGTCATAAGAATGCTATTTTGAGAAGTGTGTTGCAAGCAGATGTGACTTGTGTTCTATTTGAGATGGTGGTGATGGGAGGAATATACAAAGAAGCCTTTGTCCATCTTATTGAGTATTGCCTTAGCCACGTGGTAGCTGCTTTCAGGTGAAATTCCCCAACCCTTCCTGGAAATTATTTCTTTGCTTCTTATCAGCTTTGCTTATTATTCTTCCCATGTGTAAGACTCTAGGTGGCCTACAATAAAAGAAAAAGCATCCATGAACATTTATTATAATAAATAAGATAAAACAATAAACACATCGTTGTCTGATTAAATCCTTCTCTCATATGGTGGACACCTGAAAGTCCTGTTAGAATGTGTAGGGCAGGTAGACACTACCTAGAGAAGATGGACCCAAAGGCAGAAAACGCTCCTCAAGCTCCTGGAAATAGAATTTGAGACTTTCTACATAGGAGGCTCTACTAGAGAATTATCTAAGTCTACCAAACCTGGGCTGCAAAAGTCCAAATGGTCACTAGATGGCAGAGAAGAAACACAGAAAATATGGACCTTTGCAGCTCAGGTTTTATAAACCCAGAGTTATAAATAAAAATAAATAAACAAACTGCTTGAGCAGGCCCCTGTGAGTGGAAGCTTTGTTCATCTAGAACTTTTTAAAAAGTGCTTATATTCTTTCACTATGAGTAAGAGAGCTTTTAAAGAGTGCTTAGATTCTTCCAGGAAGGAAGACAAATAATGCTTTTCTATTATTTAGAAGGAAAGTTTGGTCAGTTGGTTTTTCCTGCCCCATGCATAGCCTGCTGGAGTGTATGACAAGGAGAACACTGCTCAGAATAGAAAGGCAATTGAAAGCCCCTCCCCACCCAAACCACAGTCCCATACCATTTTGGTCATACTCACTGTTTCCTCATTGTGTATAGCAGTATCCTGATGCTAGCACTCCTTCTGAGTAGGAGGGAATGGAGCTGCTTTTAATTGTGATTAATCCAATGCATTTCATCAGGTGTGGAAACTACATGGTGTAGAAAAAGTGGATATGAACTCATCTTTCTCAATACTAGAACCTATGGTCACCCAATGAAGTGACATGTGGGAGGTTCAGAACTATAAAAACCCAATAATTCTTTACACTCCACAGAATTAAACAAAAATTGTCTTCATAAAATTATGTAGTGATTGCTTTAAATTAATGCTGCTGTACATGGCTACTAACCATGTTGGCTTTGTTGTACCAGTTTCATAGATACTATATCTCTGAATGCTTGTGAATATTGCAGTGACATTTCTGGGGGGTGGGCACATAAAAATAGAGGTGGTGTTTGCCAGCATATTTTTACATGTGCCAACAGGCCTGCCACCATTTTGTGTTTACAAAGACCAGCTTGTTTGTATTTGTGCAAAATGGTGGATTGGCAGGTTTTTGCACAGTTGTCTTGTTGCAAGCAGAATAACAACTGCCATGTTGGTGCATGTGCTAAATATGGTGACTGCCATTTATCACCCATCAAGCAAACCTGTGTTGATGCATTCATGTTCTGCTTCTGAGACTTACAGAGATATCTGGTTGTCCATTATGGAAAACAGAATGCTAGTTTAGAAAGACCTTTGGTCTACTCCAGTAGACGTATTCTTACTAGAGCTACCGTATGCACAGCTTTTGAGATGACTTTGTTCTTGATTCCAGCAAAAGGCTCCTTTGAAGTATGTCCTCAAAATTAAGAGGTGCCCTGCCTCTAAATAGTGGTGGAATGGCTGCTTTGCTAGCATCAGGGGTTTCTGCGCACGATCAAGGCAAATAGGTTTTCACACAACTCTTCTTTAAGGAAAAGTGCCCTATGTGATGCAATGACCTGTGAGATCAAAGCATTCCCTGAACCAGATTGCCTGCTATCTGCACACCCTTCATTTTTATGTACTGTTAGTAGGGAAGATGGGAAATGGTACAGCTTCCCAAAGTTGGGATCAGTATTATTTAAAAGTGTGGGAAATAGCATTGGCTAAAAAATTAACACAACAGCAAAAGTCTTAAAGAATTGTTTAGTTACGGATTGCTTTATTCACAGTTGATACCTGTTTTTTATCATATAGCAAAGTAATTCTTAACAGATTGTCTCCATCTATACCTTTTCAAAGAGAAATGTTGAATATGGATGTTTAAAATTTTCCATTTCTTCTTGAGATCCCAAGTATACTAATATTTATGTCCTTGAACTATGTAGTCTTTAGAAAAATGCTCCTTTGCATTTTGTATTTAGTTATGTATTCACTTTTTATTTTCAATGTTTTGTTGATGCTCTTGTTCAATTTTATTTTTTTAAGTTTGGAAGGTACAGTTCTAGGAATAGGTATGGATTTGGGGTGGTCTCTCACTAGATATAGAGTCATTTTACATATGCTTTCTGATAAATCTTATGGAATTTTAGCAAAAATTAAGGTAAATCAGCCTTAGATCACTAAACACTCATGCAGAAATAAAGGATAAATTGTTTATTTGCCAGCAAGTTATTATGACATTGCTCCCCACAATGCATTTTCCCTTTCAGTCAGAATGTTAGATCTTTTCAGCTGTTGAAGTGTCTACTTGTATATTCATTTATTTATGTCAATAAACACATTTTGCTAAATATCAGGTTTGAGTTTTAAGAACTCAGCAAAGGAACCAGTGAATCAGTGGAGATACACACTTGTTTGTCTATAAAAATATTATTAATTGAATGATAAAGATTATCTTGATTGTCATGCATGGAAACTTGTCTGGAGACCTGGTTTATATGACTCCCCACTCACTAATGACTCTGGTGTCTATAAACCTCCCAATATGAAAAGATAACACATACACAATAGAATAATAAACTCACCCCATGCTGGTGTCAGGCCAGATTAGGAAACCAATGCCATGTAAGTCAGTAGTACTTTTATTGTAAATTTAGTAACAGAATCTTGCAAGTCTGAATGCGCTTCCCCTCTCCTTCCCTTTAGTTTCAAGCAAACTAAGGAGGGGCTTATCTGAGATGTTTACTCACATTACATTCTTGGCCTGGGCTCAGGCCCTTTTATCTGACCATTGCCTTGGTAGAAGCTCTTCCTCTTGTCTTTCAAGGCCATTCCCTCTTCCCTCTACAGCTGGGAACAAAACATAGGACTCATATAATCACAGTGGGCTTATAGACTATCATGGTCCAGGGTCTGGAGGATGAATTTGCTAAAACTATAGAGTATAACCTGGGAATTCTGTTCTATATTTTCAGTCTGCTCTGGAAAATTTGTTTCTGAGCTTCAGTAGCCATCTGCCATATGGATTTCACCTTCTATTTAATTTACTCAGCTGCTTCTACAAATTTACATAGCATAAAGCTATATAACAATTTTTTTCAGAGCATTCAGTTAGGGTCAGGCAGCAATCCTTATGGGGGGGGGGGGGAAGCTACCTCACAGGACTGTTGGAGGAGAAAAAAGTTTCAAAAAGGTTTATGGATTAAACTAATGCAAGTTTTGGAGAAGTCCAGGTTGCCTACTTTCGATGTTAGGGCTCCAAACATATCTGGCATAATTTAAGATCGGACATTTAAAATTAGTTAATGGCACCTTGCTTCATATGGAATTATTCATAATTTAGTTGGTGAGTAGAATTCACCATCTCCCAGTGTCTAGCCTGGCGCCTTAACTACTACACCAAATACACCAAGCAGGCTCCAAACTACACCACACAGGTTTGTACACTAGAGAAATATATAGCACTCCAACCTTGTTTTTATGTTGATTACTTGAGAAGCAGTACTTCTCTTGCTTAAACTGCACACACATACACAGAGGCATATGCACACTAGTTTTTAATTAGCTTTTCTTGGGGTTGTTAGTACATTTTTCAGATGTTACCTAGCCAGGTAATGAAATGCTTGCAAGAAAACAACCAAGCTCAGAGAACCCCAAGGACTCCACAGTTCAACCCAATATATTCTCCTCTATTGGTAGCTTTTCTTATCAGAGAAATACATCATTAAGCTTATATCTTGACGGTCTGGTTTAGCCAGTCTGATTTCTTCATTAGTAAGAGGCTCCAGTTCATACTTGTTTCATACAATACCTAACTATTTAGCTGCCATTTACTAGGTCATATTTGATTGTAGAAGCAAAACCAGAGAATAAAATCCTTTGTGAACTACTGAAATAGAAATTGGTTGATTGCACTCCAAAATTCACAAGTAGACAAATAGTCTGAATTGAATTCAACAGGTACAACAAATGTGATTATTGCTTCCAAAATTTACAAAGATATACCTTGCTTCTATCAAAACGACTCCAAAGTATCATATCTTATATAAATGAGCGCTTATGTGAGAGTATATAAAGAGACATCTGTGAATCCTTCTCAGCTAGTACTTCAAAAAAGGAAGTACATTATTTTTATTTCCACATAAAGGTTGTTTAACTCATCTATATTATTTTATGTTACAAAAGTACATATGTTAAACAACTAAATGAGCATAAGAATTATCAATAGTTCCCATCTAAATGTACAGCAAATATGTTACATTGCATGTGTTGGGGGGGGGGGTGTATTGGAGAAAGATAGTGTCTAAGATTGTAAAATGAGCAAAAGGCTATCATGTTAATTCTTTTATATTGTGTTTGTCATGGAGAGAAATTGCTTTACTAGGAAATCTATAACTCTGCACCCTTGAAATGTGTTGGGTGTTTTACTTTTTATAATGCATTTAGCTATTTTGAGTGTGTTTTTTTCCCCAAGGACATTTTGAGTCTTAGCTTTTATCTTTTTTTGTTCAGCTCAACTTTTCCTCTCATATTGGATAAATAGCCATCTTAAAAATGTTGTGTTGAAGAATATATGTTCACTCATGGAAATAGGTTTCCACTTAGGTTTTCTGAAGGATAGGCATGTTAGCTGTACTGGCAAAACATGCCTGAGGTATCTTAAAGGTATCCAGTTTCTGGTGGCAGAAGCATTCATGAGCCAAACCTCACTGTTTAAATGCATGCAGTGGTCAATTAAATGAATAGGCCAGAAGGTAGAAGAAAAATGTTGAATGAAAAAGAGAAGACCAAAGGCCCAGAAAAGCAAGAAAGTCTATAAAGACACTCAGTGCTCTCCCAGAGTTATTTAAGACTTCAAAGAGATCCAGTTATGCTTAAAGGAAGAGTTTTCTATAAACTTGACAGGATTCCCTTGCTATTAAATGAAGTAGACAGGTATCATTCTCCAAAGACTGTCAGTGGCCTTACTTCATACAACCTGAATATTTTATAAAATGACTAAACTTTACTCACTGAAATGAAATTGGTACTTGCAATTTTTTTCTTTTGCAAAATATATTTATTAGTCATAGGATTGTCATATATCATTAAATCTCTAATTAGGCATGGTGCTCTAATTCCCATTCTTTGAATTGTACACAGGTATCATTTTACAATTTTAAAAAGTTACTAGAGCTATCAGTCTGAAATAAAGGCTTCTTTCATTTCATTCTAAGAAAGATTTGTTGTGGCTTTAAAAATGGTATGGTAGCAGGTAAAAAAGAAAAGAAAAGAAATATCTCAGAGGAAATCTACCTAAAAATGGATAAAACTTGCAGAACTAATAGCAGAGGCTGCCTGGAAACTGTTGTGCTAATGTTATTCTGTTGTTAATCAGAATTCTCCAATTACAGTAATTAGATATTAAGACTATGCACACTTTGTAAATGAAGTGCTTCAGTACTTATGGAGTTGTGACTTCAGCACCCCTCTGCTACTTATTAAAGGAGCTGCATCTTTCTGCAGACTTCCACGCAAGCCTGAAAAAAGATGTGGCTGCTTTAAGGAGTTGCATCAGATGACTCATTCAAGAAGCCATTTTTTTTCAGGCTTATGTGGAAGCCTAAAAAAACCACAGCTGCTTTAGTAAGTAGCAGAGAAGTGCTGAACTCACAGCCTACAAGTTCTGAAGCAGCCTCTGAATAATTTTTTTGACTGATACACAGCCATTTTACATAGGTATTTTGGGAAACATAGGTATGCCAATGAATTTACAAATTGTTAATTCTTTTTGCTTCAATAAGACTCACAACCCAGTTCCATGCTCTTTTTGTGCAGTATCATCATCCAACAGAATGGGAGATTTCCAGACATTATAACACATTGTGAGCCAATAAGCCCAGTCACGGTATTTACAAGAGCATAGATACAGGTATCTGGTAGAAACTGGAGTGATGTCACACACATTATGACATCATCATGCAAAGGATGCAGATTATGCCATTGGGGTCTGTGGCATCATGTCATCATGATGTAAATGACATACAGTACATCATTTTCATCTTTTGTGGTGATGACATCAGGAAGTACATGATGCCTGTTGCCCTTCTTTAGCAAAAGATTCCAATCTTAATTCACTGGTGCTTGGAGTCAGCACTACTCCTAATGTATGCTAAGACATTTTAAGCTGAGATGCAGAACCAGAGACTCCAGAACAGCCAATGGTAACCTTCAGATGTGTCTTCTGAAGACCTTCAAACAGGATTGAAGGGAAAATAATTGCATATATGATTGGTGAATATTCATTAACTATATTTAGTTGTAGTGAAGTTTAGCTGTAAATAAAATAAAATTTAGTTTTTGTCCAGCTCTGTCTGAAATTTTTTGGTATGTGCCCTGTATCATGCCACTCAAAGACTGGGTGTGACCCTCAGCCCAGGAAAACTCACAACCCATGGTTTATGATAGCACTGTGTCAAAAATAGCTGTATAGCTTATTTGACAAAGTTCTATCCCTTATGTTGCTATCCTATAAGACTTAATGAAAGGGAGAGAAACCTGGCAAATTCAGACTTCTGTAAGGATACTCAACAAACACCTCTCAGCTACCTCATAACCAGAGTACCTGCTGGAACTCCCTTGTACCTCACTCAATGAGAATTTCATTAGATCTGTAGTTCTTTCGCAAGACAAATGTGATGTTTTATTTTCCCTCACATTGAAAAAAAAGATGAAGAGTGCAGAAGATTTTTCTCAGCACAGCACAGCACAGAATATAAGGAAACATTTCTTTGCAATTTGTTCTTGCTCTTTAATTTTGTGGTCCAAGCATCTGTTTGCATGCTGTTTCGAAGCTAAGTTAGTGAAGTTGTTAATCTGTGAAAACCTAGAGCTACGCTGTAATTAGGCTGTTGGTTGACTAAGAGTGCTGCTACTAGAACTGCTAGTCTATTAATCTCTGCAACGTACAAATAGTGTATAGTACTTAACATGGCAATTCTCTGCCAATTTATGTACAAATAACCTCCACTGGACATACTTCTGCCTACGTTGGCATTGGATTACTCAGAACTCAGAAGCGGGAGATTCTTGGCTCAATCTTGCCTCAGCCCTGGCTTTAGACCAGGTGTTATATTGTTGTTTCAGTCCCAAATGCCAGCTACAGGATTGAGATAATAATAGCAGCCTACCAGAAATGATTTTTGGAAGGCTTATTGAGGTAACGTATACAAGGCAAAATATTTCTTAAGACTGAAGAACTACGTTAATGCTACATTAACTATTATTATTAGCTTGGCCTAGTGTGCAGTTAAATACATAGATTAATGCTTTAATCCCATGCATGTTTACCTCAGAGCAAGCCTTACTGAACACAGTGGGATTCATTTCTAAATAAACATAAACTAGGATTAGACATATCTGAATTCTCTCTTTAATCCAAGTGTATCAGATAGTATGTTATGTCATTTCTTTTTACTGCAGCTTCATAAGGCGATTGTGGGTTACTAGCGGCTCCCAGTCAGGTTGTTAGCTTTGGAACTCAATGAGCAAAAATGTGAGCCCAAACAATCTTACTTTAAGCATGTTGGCCAGGGCTATGGGCAACTCTCAAGGTTAAAATATTGTGGGATTTCCAAATACAAACTGATAAAAGTCTTGGTGCATAACACACCAGATTTAACTGTAGTTGAAAAGAAGAAAGTGTGGATAATTGATGTGGCAATACTAGAGGATAGTAGAACAGAAGACAAGAATTGGAGAAGATCATAAAGAATCAAGAACTGAAAATCGAAGTTGAAAGATTATGACATAAACAGGCAGTGGTGGTCCCAGTGGTTATCGGTACACTGGGTACCATTCCAAAAACCCTTGGACGGCACTTAGAAAATCTGCACATTGACACAATTTCCATCTGTCAATTACAAAAGGCCACATTGCTTAGATCTCCATATATATTATACCAATACATTATGACATCCTAGGTTCTTGGGAAGAACTCAATGCAAATGAAGGCCTGATTTCACACTGTTGTGAATAATAATAATAATAATAATAATAATAATAACAGCAGCAGCAGCAGCTCTACTTGGAACAGCTTATATCCTGCAACTATACCTTTAACACCATCAAACAACAACACCTGCCTATCCCAGGTCCTTGGGAAGGACTCAACAGGTGGACAAAAATGCCAAACGCAGTCTAAACATCTGGCTGACTGTGTGACCAACCATAATATAAATGTATATGTCACCTCACTCCCAGTGACTCTGGGTGGTTTTCAAATTATTAAAAATATTTAAATCAAAGAAAAAAAAAAGAATAAAGATGGCACAGAAAACAAACCTGGAGAAGGCCTGGGTGAACAGCCATCTTTTCAGGGCCCTTTGAAACACTAGTAGGGTGGGGCCATTTGAATCTTGGGGCAAATCTTGTCCCAGAGGGCAGGTGCTGCTACAGAGAATATGCACTTCTGGGGTCCCGAGAGAAGGCATTGTTTAATTGAAGGAATCTGGAGTGTGCTAGCCTGGTTGGAGCTCAAACGGCAGAGTCAAGGGACATATGAGAAGGAGGGAGAAAAGACCTTCTTCACATTTCTGCCTAAATGTATACAGTAGATAGGGTGACAGGCTAGATATCCTGCATACCGTCTCCTCTCATTACAGAACTTACTGTGTTATACTTCATGGTGTGAAGACAGCTGTACTTGTATCTGTTTGCATACAAGACAAGGAGCAGAATTCTCTTGCATGATTGCAAACCCAACTTTGCCTGAGCCCACAAATGTGAGGAGGAAGTTATTATTCACATTCAGATGAATAAAAGCAGAGCTCTGTTCAGATCTTGTCATTGATGTTTGTCAGAAACTGAGCAGAAAAGAAGTACACAGAAGATGGACATCAGGAGTGGATCAATAACTGGACTACACACATTAATGCCTTCATGGATCCAGGGGATTCTCTGATCATGTTTATAATTTCAGGCCAAACAGGCTTTTAGACCTAGAGCCTGGACTGATAAGCTTTAAAGATGTACTTTTGATAGCTCCCCACATAGGATTCTCATCAGCAAGGTAACTTGTTGGAATCTTAATAGCTCTTGACAGGATTAAACTGTATAAACTGTGAAGATTTATATTCACTCTAAAATACCATGATGGGAGGTAATTATCTGAAGAATGTACTATTGATTTCACCAGTTAGTTGCTGTTTAGTTACAGTACGGTATATACTGTTGAAGACTTTCTTGGCCTTATTTGACATTTCCTTCTTTTTGAATAACATGCTGCTTAAAAATCCTTCTAACTATCTGAAAGATGGAGGGGAAAAAGAGAGAGAGGAAGTATCAGTACTTGAGTTAAAACTTTGGCTAGCTCCCAGTCAGAGAAAGATTTTCATTCTGCAGCGGATTGGAAAGAGAAGATAATTCTGACTGGAATTGCTCAGGAATTGAGCTTTTCAGCATTATGCAAACACAGACTGTATTTCTGTAGCTGTAAATGGCTTCAGTGAAATTGCAAATGGTATTGAGAGCCAGTGGCTGATAAAGTACAAGACAGCAGAATCACCATCTGAGGTTTATTCAAGGCTACATATTTCAATACCTGAGAATAAAGGTTTACATTTTGGCAAATTGTTCCCATACTTACAAGTGACTAAACAAATCAGGTTTGATGGACAAATCTTTCCATTGGTTTTAAATGGAATGAATTCAGATAGAGTCATCAACTGAATCATCTACATTCACCTGCCTCTGTTCCCAAAATGTTCTTTCCTTGTCAGAGAAGGGGCTAAAAAGTGCCAGTTGGTTGTACATTTCATCCATCTGAAGTTCTAGAATATAAGAAAAAACCCTGATAAGCAAACATTCACAGTGTTCTCCTTGAGGTTTGTTTGGGTTTTTTTTCCAAAATTTCATAAGTACAAGGAAGTTCTGCATAGATTATGGTGAATCAAATTAGAACACACAAAAGTATCTGTGCATAAAGTCTGGAGTGGGAAAGTAAACTAGGCAAAAGTAAAATGAAAATGTTGCTGATGGGAAATTCAATTGCCATTGCCAGCTGCTTATGTTGCCCCTTCTCCAAAATGTTCTCCCTTAAACAAGCAGAGTTTTATTTTGTTACAAGCATTTATGATTAGCATCTCATTTAAATCTGAGATGAATAACCTGAAGCACAACAATGGTGTATGCAGTTCCACAAGCTTTGTGTGCAGTCCCCTGATGACTTCCAAAACTATTCACAAAAGTGTAATTTAGCGAATTCTCCTGAATGGAGAATAATAATGTAAACTATATTTTATTTATTTAATTTACAGTAAACGTATACTGTATGTAAACAAAATGAAATGTTCATCTTAGCTCTGCCCACATACCACTCAAAGATTGGTGCAACTGTTAATCTGTAAAAAGTTGATTCCCTTCCTTTAAACATACAGAGCAGTTTTGCAAAACACTTATATACTCAATTCAACGTCTGAAATTTCCGGTGGATTGAAGAATCAGAATTTCCTATGTTATGCAGTTTTTCAAGAAGTAGGTATATAGTTTCACCTTGGTGCAATTTTTACTGAACTTCTCAAACATAAGCTCCTTTCATATGAATCTACAGAAAACTGACAACTTTACTTCCCCAAAGATCTGTTGAATTTCTTCTGAATAACTTACTAGAAACAAGCAGGACTTACAGATAAAACATTTCAACAACAGTGTTGGGAACTTGCAGAGCTATTGGCAGCTTAACTGGTGGCATGCACAAGAGGGTTTCTGCAGTGCAGTCCTGTTGCTGTGCCTTTTACCTGTTAAGTTCATGTCCATACTAGCAAAAAAGAAAAAAAAATAGTGGGGGGAGGAAGAACTACAATCTGCCTGTGGATGGCGAAGATCTTAATGGAAGCCAACTCCAGTGGAATGTAAGAGAATTATATTCTAAGTGTTGTGCTGAAATGCTTCTATAACCTTGCTTACACAGAAAACAAATCAGTTCCTTCCCAAGGCAGGCTTCGAGGCATAATTGTATACTGCTTACAGTGCAGAACAAGGTCCTGTAGCAGCTGAGTTAGCAGCAGGAATTATTTTAGTGCTTCATCCATTTTGGCTGTGTTTTATGGAAGAAAAAGAGGGCTCAAACCACAGCTGGGAGGGGCAAATAGGGCTGATCTTTGATCCTAGAAATTGCATGTGCCTCAAATGATCTGGCAGCATACAGCTGCTGAACTGCAACCTGTGTTCTTTTCAAGGCTTTATCTAAGGAAGAAACAGTTTTACTTCTGAAGGGCTGCTGGAGTAATCAGAGACAGGACTAGGTGAGTAAGGAAGTGAGTGTTTTTTTTTCCTGCTCATTACAATAGAAGTAGAAAGAATTATGAAAGTGGTGGAAAGATTAGACAACACAGATGTTTGTGAATGAATGCAGAGAGCTGAATGTAATTACTGTGTGACAGAAACAGAGAAAGCATTCTTACTGTCTTCCCATTGTAAAGAATATTCTGCCCCTGGCAAGCTCCTGTTTCCTTTCTTCTCCTCTGAGATGGTTGAATGCCTTGAGATAGAGGACTGTGCATGCAAGCAATTTCCAAAATTAGTGTAGCTGTTCATTAAAATAAGTGTAAGATGTTGTACCACTACCTCTCCCCACCCTTGGGCCATTCAAAGTTCACTGAACTTGTACTTGATGGCCAAAAATCAGAAAGATGCATGGAGTGGCTAAACTGATGTAGGATCATCTGATGAAGTGAGCTGTGGCTGTTGAAAGCTTATGCATTTTTATAATACGTTAGTCTGAAAAGGTGCTTCCAGGCGCCTTCTGATTTTTAGCTACCATTGATTAACACGGCTGTCCTCCTACAATGCTTGACGGCCAAAAACCGTGCCCTGAAAAAAGACAGTCCTAGTGAGATTGTCTTAAGAAACAGCATTTTTGATTGTCTGTTGCTAAGGAACACTTAATGTTTATTGGGTTGAAACAGAGCTTCAAAAAAAAAAAAAACCCTTTTGGGTGAAGGAGCAAAACACTGTAGGAGAGTTTTTGAATGCTGACGTTCAGTGTGTGGATTGTGTTATGTGTGTAGGTATTGCCAGTATCTCTCATGTGGACAAATAAAACATTTAAATGAGCTGTGTAGAGACGCGTTGTGCAATTTTTAAAGATCTGCTATGCCTGGGAGCATACCTGGAAGTTAAAAATAACCCCATAAACTCATGCTCTAATAATATATATAATTTACTCAGGAAGTTGATAAAAGCAACTCCCCCATGATCCCACTGTTTTCTTGGCAGATTCTTTCATATTTGCATGTTCAGATGTTGACATTTCGAAGCAAGAGCCAGACTCCAGCAAACGACTGTTTACCATCTGAAACTGCAAAGCCCAAGCTGTGCCCCATTCCCGCATTAGCCCATTTTGCATTTTTTTGAAATAAAGTGAATGCTTACCCATGTATTGCTTTTGCTAGCAGTAACAATAATAATTAAAATGTGTCTAGTTCTTTTTCCTTAAAAAAAAAGAGAAAAAGTCAACCTGAAGGGATTCCTGGATGGGGATGCTACTTTGACACTGTTTGCCTTTGAGAGATGTAGACTGGAAAAGAGTCTGGTGGTGACAGAACAAATGAAATCTTCATCCTAAGGATTACTGTGTTTTTAATTCATTTGTTGTATTTTTAAACCGCAACGATTCCAAGTGACTCCTGGCGGTTCACATCATAAAATCAGACATGTAAAAAAATGAAAATAAAAATAAAAATAAAAATGTTATTAAAAAAACAATATGATAAGAATAAGGGTGACCATTATTAATAAGGGGACTAACAATGTAATGGCTAAGCTGGCATATAACCCTGTTAGTAATGTACAGTATGTATTTCAGACAAGGAAGAACATGAGTAAGGACAAAAATAAAACAATGCATTTCTTTAAATCTGACATTTATGAAAAGTTTTAGTTGTTCCCTGACAGAAAGGGTATTTTAGAACTGAACATGGTGCACAGAGCAATCATTAAAATTATCAAGGGACTGCAGTATTTTTTCTATGGGTAAAAAAGATTAAATTACTCTGGGCTTTCAAAATACAGAATATGAAGTAATTCAGGTACAGGAAGATGGGGAAGGAAGTTTTATATAATCATGGATCAGGAGACAGGAGATAGAAATGTTTCTCCTTCATAAATCTGAAACCGAGATTCTGACTGACACCCCCCCACCCCGACCCCCAGACAAACTTCTTATAATGACAATAGTTTATATGGCATATATGTTGAAATCCTCTGGAGGATGAACTGACACGAGGGCAAAGGGGAGAAGTAGACATTTCTCGGATCTATTTATGTTCATTAGAATACAGAGGAGAGAGGGGATGGGAGTTCAGAATCCAAGACCTGTGATATTCCATTTTTATGGATTGGGTCATGTTTCCTGGACTGAAATGGTTCATAAGTTATGGGTGCCCTTGGACTCACACCTTCTGCTTAAGCAGTAGGCTGCATCTGTGACTAGGTGGGCCTTGGATCTTGACCACTGTTAAACCAGGAGTTACCATTTGCAGTATCTCATGCTGGGGTCACCTTTCCTATTGTAACTTACTTTGCATAGGACTGCCCTAGAAGACCACCCAAAAGCTACAACTCATCCAGAATCAGTGGCTGAAGTATTATGGGTGCCTGCTGGTTTACCCATGTGATACCACTACTGAGAGAGCTGCACTGATTCCCATTTGGCTTCCAACTGTTTGAAATCCGAGTCATGATACCTGTGAGACTATCTTCTCCCAGTGTTTTCTGCCCATCCAACAAGCTCTAGTGGGGTGGATACCCTTCAAGTCCCATCCTTGATGGTTTGCTGTCATCGGAGACCATGAGGGTGTGCCTCTTCTGTAACTGTCCCTCTCCCTTGGAACAGTGCTCCACCTGAGGTCAGGCTAGCACCAGCAGTGTGAGCATTCAGGGAAACAGCCAGGATGTGGTTGTTCCAGAAGGCCCGGAGCAGTAAGTGACTATTGCTGCTAAAACTACTTCCTTGGGACTGTCATAGCTAAGAACCATTGTTATGGGGTGATTGTCTTTCTTGCTCTCTTTTTCTTTTAATTACTTCTTTTGCAGGGCGGATATATTTGTAAGACTCTTTTGGGAACTGAGTGGCATATAAATCTCAATAACAGATAAATAAATAAATATAAAAAACTAACAATCCATATAACCTTCAAAGAAACACTGTATGAGTTATCTGTCCATAAATTGTAAAGGTGCGAAACAGGAAAAGCTACAGTAAGTGCTACTAGCTGACATACTTTAAAAGCATTTAAAAAATGAAAAGAAGTTAGTTTGATCAGGAGTTTCTAGGCACAATAGCTAATTGGAGCTCTGAGAAGCTCTGAGTTCAAGGGATGTGTATCTCTGAATACCAGATATAAAAGAGAACAGGAGAAGGTTGTTACTGATATGCTTGTTTCTGATCTTCCTGGAAGCATCAATGGAAAAAAGATGGGACTTGTTCTGTTCTTCTGTATGAGCTGCATATCTAACACTCTTCCCTAGCAACCTAAAGCTGGCATGTACTTGATATAGAAAGTAAGACTGATCCAGCTATACTCAACTGCAGCTTCTCTTAAACAATCCTAATAAAGATTGGGGAGCGGAAAATTCTGTGCAATAAGATCAGTGTTTCAACGTGTTAATGACTCAGTCAATATAAATACATACATGGTGCTAAGTCATAATAAGGTTCATTTAGTTTTAGCTTACCACGATATCTTTGCCATCTTTGGACATGGCATAGAAAACCATAGTATAGGGAAACTTTGGGACTGGAATGATAATGCAAAGTGGATGAACCCAAGATATTCAAGGTTTACTGGGTTGTGGGGAAGAATTTTGACATTTGATTTTAAACCATGTTAAACCGACCGTAGTGCTTGCATTACAGTTTTGAGTATTCCCTGCCATATAATGGGGAAAATCACACAGCTGCTTTTCAGCCATTGTGGTCAGAGAAGACATTGTGGCCACAACAAGGGACTTGGGCATGGATATCTACAGAGAAGCGGGGAGCAAGGGGGACCAGTCATGTTTTTGTCTTTGCACAAATTATGCAATTATAACCATTATTTGCACAATGTTGTTGTGATGCACGTGATGTCATTGTGGCTTCTACCAGATCCTAATGACCTGTGGCTGCATGTTGCTCGCCCTTGATTTAGCATTATAGTGAACCAGGTCATTCTGACTTCCACAAACAACAGATAAATGAACCATGGATTATTGTGATATGTGAACCAAACAGAGTTTATTTAGCTGGGCCAGCTTTGGTTTAAAGAGCAAGAAAATCCAAGCTGCAGATAACTAGAAAAAAATTCCCTCTCCATACAAAAACAGAAGTTGTTATCAGATTGAAGGTGAACTTAGTCCAGCTCAACAGGAAAGACAATAGCTCAATAATAGTCTGATTCTTCATATGCCAGATCCCTTTCTTAACTGGTAGAGTTAAGAAAGAGTAGGTCTGCGACTCAATAGAGTGTGAATGGAATAATGGGCTGATTTCGGAAATGACATTTTCCTATATTACTGGCAGCGTGTTCATTAAAACTCTTTTTCAGGATACATATATTAGGGAGGGGGAATAGGCTGGATGGAAAGCTCTTTTTTCTCTGCCCAAATTTATTGCTTTTCTTGACTGTACTCTGTATTGCAAAAGAATTCTGGAGAACTTGCTTACTCTTATCAAATCTTGCACTGATATTGTTTGGGAGATGTTTTGGTAATGTTTTTTGTTAAGTACTAGGAAACTCCAGTCCAGAAAGAAACAGCTGCCTTTTGAACTTATCGTGCCTCTGGAAGATGCTGCTTGCTTTCATTTATTACTTTTAAACATTTCTGTCATGCAATTATAAAAGTGTCTTCCATTATAATTGAGATATCCAGAATTCAAATTAAAAAAACAAAACAAACTAAAGTGAATTCAGTCATAAATTTTAAATAAAACTAACCAAGTTAACTGAAGCAGCAGCATTCATCATGAATAAAATCAGTGAGCAAGTCTGAGAATTATTTATTACATTAATCAGTTAATTGCCAGCTAGTTAGAACAATAAGAGCCAGATTGGTGTAGTGGTTAGGGCATCAGGCTAGAAACTGGGAGACTATGAGTTCTTAATCCCACCTTAGGTACAAAGCCAGCTGGGTGACCTTGGGCCAGTCACTCTCTCTCAGCCCTAGGAAGGAGGCAATGGCAAACCACTTCTGAAAAACCTTGCCAAGAAAACTGCAGGGACTTGTCCAGGCAGTCACCAGGAGTCAATAATGACTTGAAGGCCAAAAAAAAAAAAAAAAATTAGAACAATCCTTCATAGCCTCCTGACACTATTCCCCTCCTGGTTGGGGATGATGGGAGCTGTAGTCCAGTGTGCCCTTTAAGGGCAACATATTGGAGTTAAGACAGCTCCTAACTCCTTCTCTGTCCTTGGTCTTTTCCTCCTCCCGTTACAGGAAGAGCTGCGTGCGCCTGACATCCTGGGGACTGAAGAAGTCTTCTTTCGGCTCTCTGCCTGAGCCAGCTTCTCCTACCTACACCCTTCCGGCGTGGGATTTGGGAAACGTCCGGGGAAGGGCCCTTATCCCTGCCCAAGAGGGAGGGAAGAAAAGGGCCTCCGCTTGCAGCAGCGCCGAAGTCTGAGCGCCCGAGGAAGGCTCACTCCCGCTTGCGGTCGGCGCCAAAGGCACGGCGCGTCTTCGGCTGGTTCGTGAACTCCTCGTCTTTCCTTCTCGCTCGTCTCAGCGCGCTTGCCGGCGATGTCTCCCCTCGTGGCTCGGACGCTTCTGGCCGCCGCCTTCGCTCTGGCGCTTGGTGCCTTCGTCCCCACCCGTGCCCAGGAAGATCTTCCAGCAGCAGCAGCAGCGTCGTCGTCGATCGGAGCGCCCTTCGCTCAGGATCTCTTCGCCGTCTTCGGAGGCAACCGGAGCCTCTCGACCGGGCAAGTCGGCCAGATGCTGCAGAAGCTGGGAGCTCGACAGAAGCTGAGCGAGTCTTTGCCCCCGGAATCGCTGGCGCACCTGCGCTATAACCAGGTACAGAGAGGACCTGCCCTTTGCCCTGCATCCCTAGCGCCAGGAATCTGGTCAGACTCCACCTTCCCAGTTTCTCTTCCAAGTTTATGGAAGAGGGAACTATGGCCAGAAGACTCTATTTGCTTTCCTTAGGAATTCATTTATTTTTTCTTTTTAAGAATCCGGGCATTTTAGTCAATGCTGAAAATGTCAAAGGCTACAGATATGGTGGAAGGGAGACATTTCTGGAAACTATTGATGATGGAAAGCTTAGTAGCAACCATAGCAAGCATGTGTTGTTGGGGAGCGCTGGACTGTAAGCAATTAACAACCCATATTAAAGTCCTAATGATAGAATAGCCAATCTCATATACTCTGGACTTTTCCCCCCAGGATGTCTGTCCCCACAGAACCTTAACTTATAGACAGCCAAACCATTCAAAGATACTTTGAGTCAAAAAAGGCCAACTCCAATACTGGAGGATGTCTCAAGCTCATGAGAAGGCTTATGCCATACAATATTTAGTATATTCAGTTCAAATAAACTGCACACTAAATTATGTGTAACATGTTTACTTTCAGGCTGATTTCTATTATTTTTGGTCCAGCTTAAATTGTCTGACTACTGACAATTTAACAAATTCTCTGGGTTTAACTACTAACTCTCTGGGTTAAAGAAACCTGGCTGGACTGGTTTTGGGCAGGAATTATGTCTGAATATCTTTGGACTGAAACTCCTAGAATTTTCAGCCATCATAGTCAGTGATAGAATCATGGAAACTGAAGTCTAACATCTCTGGAGGGTATTAGGTTCAGGAAAACAAATATACATCTTCAGTGCTAAATATGGTATATACAATAATTGAGCATGCTTCAAAACAGACAGCCCCCAGTTAGAATACATTGTACAGCTATTCTGTCCTTCTCTTCCTGAATTTTGTGAAAATATTGAATAAGCAGTGGGAGAAAAAAGTATACTTGTAGATATTATCCTCCTGACTACCTATAGTCAAGAGCTACCTATAGCTTTTTAAATGAAGCAAGTTATTTTCAGAATAAAAGCAAAGTTTAGAACCACTGTTCTTGGAAACAGCCACATGTATTCTTGGAGAGACCATCCAATTATGGGCAATGGTGACATCCCCTTTCTTCAATAAATAAGATGTGAAAAAAAAATCACACACAAATTGTAGCTGATTATAGAGTGAGCATTATTATAGTACGTTATAAATATGAGGATAGAACTATGGTTTAGAGCCACGGGACATGCTTTACACATACACAGAAGATCTCAAATCCCAGGGTCTCATCTAAATGATTCAGGAAGTATGTGGTGGAAAAATTTCATAGACTTAGAAGGTCTGAGTATACATGCCAGATGAAATAAATCAAAGGTCTCATTCAGAATAAAGCAGTTTCATGGGCTCATTATATCAGCTTATGATACTGAAGGTGAATCACATTTATTTTCTTGGTGTTTGCCACAATTTGAAGAGCAATCGACATAGTTCTTGGATTTCAATACATGGAGCTTTGGTAATTTGTGCTCCTCTAGAGGCATTACATGGATTACATGAAATCAGTACTGTGTGTTGGGATGGTTTTAGCTTTTGCCAAAAGGTTAAGGGTGATTACGATAATCATAATATAAAATGTTCTATAAATCATTACATTCACCTGCCAAAGAAAACAACAGACTATAGCTCATATTTCCCTCACCAAATTCTGCTCTCCCCCTTTGGTGTATAATGTGGATGATGGGAGTTGCAGTCCCAAAAGATCTGGAAGAAAGTAGATTTACATATCTAGCTGTTGTTTACATATCAGACCATGCTGTGGCTCTCCAGCTGCTAACACTATTCTTGTGTGTTTCACACAAGGCATAACCTCAAAAAAAAAAAAAAGTGTTAACATACAAGAAAGATATGGAGATTAGGAAAGTTAAAGAAGACCTATTGTGAAATGGTTCTGTGCAGACATAATTAAGGCAAACATTCATTTTGAAAGTAAACACCAGGTGTAGTAATAATCCACCGAGTTGGTTGAGGAGGAACATCCAGAAAATGAACAACAGCAGCAATGACAACACTTTTAATACAAGCTAGTTTTTACCATATGGGGCAGGAAGCTACTTAAGCTGTCTGTCTGTCTGTCTGTGAAACAGATTTAGGCTTGGCCTGTGCAAAACAAAGATGGTAGCATGAAGTATAGGTGAACTGTATGTGGTAAGATGAATTGTAAAGAATAAAATAGTTTTTTTCCGTGTTGTACTTCTAGAGGCTCTTTTTAAAAAGGCATTAGGCCATGTTTCTCTATCTTGGCCACGTGAAGATGGGTGGATTTCAACTCCCAGAATTCCCCAGTCAGCATGGCTGGCTGGGGAATTCTGGGAGTTGAAGTCCACCCATCTTCACGTGGCCAAGATAGAGAAACACTGCATTAGACCATCCGAAATGAATATGTATTACTTGCCATTGGGGTTCTATAATTATGCTATAAATGCTATTTATTCATGTTGTTATCTTTAGTGTTTCCCTTCGGTATAAATATCCGTGCAGCTCATAACAAAAGGAAACAGAATACTTATCCCAACGATGCAAACAATGAAGCAGTAAAAGGAGCAGCAGTTTATTGCTTCATGCTCATAATACAAACCCCGGCAAATACCATAAAATCATAAATCGATGTTATATGATCTGCCCCTACATTGGATAGGGACTTAAGGAAAAGATTGATTGTGTCCAAGGATATGGCAATAGCTGCTTTGTTAGTATGTTTTTTAAATATAATATAGCAAATTACAAAGGTAGTTGGTGAATATGTAAATGGGAACATATTTCAACAGAGATATTCTGTAGGCCAGAGGATTTATGAAAACAACTTATTTATACCCCCGTTTATTTGAAGAAGCTAAAGATGACATTATTCTCGTTATTTTTGTGTTATTTATATACCACTTTAATAGAATATAAACCAGTTTTATTTGACATGGGAATCGATTTTTTTTCAAAGAAACTGGTAACAAGCTCTGCATCTGAAATTGACTCAAAGAATGTTGAACCAAAAACTCTGCAAGATCCTCATTAGAGAGATGCATCTCACTCTTCCTCTCCTTCCTCTCTGCTGCTTTAGACATTTTGTGGTCTATAATTAATTATACAGTGGTACCTTGGGTTACGAACTTAATCCGTTCCGTGACTCTGATTGCAACTCGAGTTGGTCGCAACGCGAGGTAAATTTTCCCATAAGGTTCAATGTAAATACGGTTAATCCATTCCGCCCTCCGAATTTGGTCACACCACGAGGCAAATTTCCCCCAAAACACACCACAAGCCTCACCGAACGTCTCCTTGCTACCGCGATCTCACCCACAGGAAGCCGTGACCGCGTGGGAGCAGGGCAAATGGCCGCGGATCCGGTTCGTAGCTCGAGGCAGAGTTCGCATATCGAGGTAAATTTTTGGGGCCGGAGCTGGTCGTATCTTGAAAAATTCGTAAGGAGGGGCGTTCGTAACCCGAGGTACCACTGTATTTATTGATCAATAAATATAAATTCTGTGTTGACTCTGATGTCTTCTAAGCGTGCAATAAAACTTCCACTTCTCCTCCTGTACTTCCTGAATCCCTTCTAATATGTTTTGGATCTGATATGTTTTGAAATCGTTTTGGGGAAAGTGCAGTTCACTACAGGAAAGTGGGGAAAGGGGTAACTTTATTTTATCAATAAATATCTGTTTCATTGGCAGCTGGATACCATTACATTTTACTCAGTGTGCTTCCACTGGCTGCTATTCTAATGTCCTGCTGTACTTAATTATATAATAACACTTTTATCGTAATTAAATTATATATAATATGGTTTTAAATTACATTATTGTAAGTCACTTTGATATTTTACAAAAAAGATAAGTTATAAAACTTTTAATGAATAAAATTAAATTACATAAAAAGACCATAAGGGGTTTCCAGTCACCAATAAATGTAGATATTGTCTTTTCTCTAATGAAACAAGTTAATTTAGCCACATGTTCTGTTTCAGAGATTAGGTAACCATTGCTGGAATGCTTTAAAATTATAATTAAATGATTACAGGATTTCATAATAATAAATATGTAGCACTTCAGGTTTTGCAGGGAGGAGTACTGGCTTATTTCATAAAGCTTCAGAATAAAACCATCTGTAATATTAACAAAATCTAGTAAGGCAGTAAGGCAGGAAGCATAACATAATTCAAGCAAGTTTTAATGATATCTTGTCTCCAGAAATATAACATGTTCATGAGATATCAGGAACAGAAAGACGCAGGATTTCAATTACAGCTGTTTGCTCCCAGTTCCAACAAACACTTCAATGTGCATCTATATGTCTCTTTCTTATTCACGTCCTTTTGAAAGTGTTGTGAGAATGAAAGACATTAGTTTCAGAACAGGTTCATGTGCTGATCTGCTATGTCAATTATGCAAAACCATCTCCTAGGTATAGAAATAAAGAGAAAAGAGAGACATGGCCTGAACTGTGAATGAACTGCACTTTCAACCAGGTCACAAAAGGTTGCTTAATCAAGCTAGTTTCTTCCTTGTTTTCTCCACAAAACCACAGATGCCCTCTTTGCTTTGCATAAACCTAGTGATAAGGAGCTTCCTGCTCTGATCCCAATTGGATAATTATTTCCCCCCTTTGCCTTACACTTAACAATGTAGGTAATCCTTGCTAATATATAACCTTCCCTTGCTGAAACTATGCAGCTATTTCCTGACTTATTTTCCCTAAACCAATCTAAGGAATCCCAGTGGGGGAAGAGGGAGGGATTGAAGAGCTCTAGAACTTGGCCAACAATGGCAGTCCATTGCAAGTGGATTTGTGATGGCTCCCAGATACCATTCCAAAGATAATCTTTTATGCAGTTAATGACAGTCAAGTCTAAAATGTTTTACAACTCTCTGCAGTAAGTGTGTTCATTTTCCCCTTGCCACTTGCAGCCACCATGGCAGATCAGGAAAGGGACTCCCCTGTGTAAGTATATGGGATTAATTAATCAAGCTTTGCTAATTGAATTCACTCTGATTTCTGTCATCTGTTCCTTGTTTGGAATCCAAACTGCAGCAGCCTCAGCCTGCAACATGACTTCACATGACTTCATAGGAGTTGTCATCTGATCATGGTGAGCTGCAACTTTCAAACAGGGCCATAGTCTTCTGCGTAGGAGCAGAGAGGTCAAAATGAGTGATTCCAGATTTAGCAGTGTGCAGATGGAATGAATTAATGAACAAAAAATAATAAATGGAACTAAGGAGCCTGCACTAAGAATCTAAGGACTGTGCCCTTGTGTCTTGTATTTTGATATCTTGATTTTCCATATCTGCAGCATGTTGAGAGAGAACAGTAGGGTGAATTAAGTCAAAGAAAGTTTGCCTTGCAAATATTTAATGTTAAGATTCACTTTAAAAGCTACAATTATCTAAAATTGACCTGGAAAAGGTTCCTGTATCCTTTCAAGAGGATACTTCTAGTAATGAGAATTTCCCCCAGATGCCATTCCAAAGTTAATCTTTTATGCAGTTAATGACAGTCAAGTCTAAAATGTTTTACATCTCTCTGCTGTAAGTGTGTTCATTTTCTTTCTCAAACTAACACAAGTTTTTCATTCTCTTTTAGTGCATGTCTGCTGAAGATATTTTTTCTCTGTATGGAATGTCAAACAGGAGCAGGATAATGGAGTCCACCTTCTCTACAATATGTCCTGCTATCTTACAACAAGTGATTTTTCACCCCTGTGAAAAATCTGTATCCAGAGCTGGTTCTAAGCCATCTCCCACAGAAGGTAATTCTCAAGAATACTAGTCTAGTTAGCAGATTAATTTTTTTCTAGTTATTTATGTATTTCTATAAAAACTATCAATGTTTCTACACCTTCAGTGGCATGATGTTGGCCATCAGCCTTCTCTGTTGCCTGCTATTGCATGATACTTATCTTATATAAAATCAGACAATGATCATAATTAAATATATTATAATAATAAAATGTTGTACCCCATTAGTTCTCATATATTTGTCTGTGATCCTAATCCATGTGAGACTACGTCTTATATTTCCCCAGCAGGTATTATTAGAGAGACATTGTTGCAAAAGATTTTAGACTTGGGTGTCATTAACTGCATAAAAGTTGGCATAGTGCAGGAATAGTGGATTGGACTCAGAAGGACCTTGATAGCCTTGACCAGGAAATGAGAAAATTGACAACTGTGAGTAATGCCTTCCACCTCTGTAGTGATGTCAGTAGATTATATCTCTTCTAAGGAAGACTGGCGAGCAAGGACTTTTACAGGTAATCCAAACCATAGAGGAGAAAGAATGAGGGCTTTACATCAAGACAAGTAAAGAAATGTTATTGAAAGAATCTCAGAAATAAGGGTGATTTGCAGAAATGGAATCTAAACTTGACTATAAAAAGCAACAGCTCAAATATGAGATTTGAAAAAGCCAAAGCACTCAATGGGCGTTTTTTGAAAGGTACTGAAGGAAAATCAACCATTAAGAATGTTTACATTAAAAAAGGAAACAGAAGCAATGCTTTTTTAGCCTAAGAACAAGCATTATGCACAAAAGTTATCAAGGCAAAATTAGAAAAGACTAGTCTGGATAGTAAATGGCATTGGTGCCAAGGTAAGGATGAAACAGCTAACTATATACTAACTGGATGTAGCAAAATCACCCAGACTGATTACAAAAAAGTTATGATTGAGTTGGGAAGATATTACTTTGGCATTTTTTTTTAAAAGTATGGATTCACAGTCAATAAGCATTACTGGAAACATCAAATCACAGATAAAGTCACTGAAAAGACAGAGCAAAAATGTTATGGGATTTTAAAATTCAGACCAATTCAGGGTAGCTCTGAAACATAACACACCAGACACTATTGTTATTGAAAAGAACAATGTATGGTTTATCGATGTAGCCATCCCAAGAGACGGTAATGTTGAAGACAAGGAAGTGGAGAAGATTACAAAGATTTGTAAATAGAGATTGCCAAAATTTGGAAGAAGGCATCAGTTGTGGTACCAATTGTTATTGGGACAGGAGGTGCAATACCGCCGGCCAACATCAGCTGCAATGTATGATTTGTGAAATTGAAATATAATAATGCAGGCTAAGGAAATTGCTTCAGGTAGAAAATACAGAGTTGGAAAGATATAGGATGCCATTTTGTCCTTTGCCAAAGACATCAGAATATCTTGAGGTGGCCATTGGGTAAACATAAATCCATCCCAATGCAAACTATGTGACAAAGTCTTGTCTAGTTTGATCTTCATCTTCTGGGTTTTTAATCAAACTTGCTTTTGATTAAGGCAAAAGGCAAGGGAAATTTAAGCATGTAGAGCATGGTTTTTAATGGGAAAAAGAGTTGACCAAAGAACTGAAATCAGAAATACATGAACATTTTAAATGTTTATTAATATTGTATATAAGTCAGAGTACAACAAAGGGCAGGTTAGAAACTAAATATTATATGTTTTTAGTGGTACTTCTTTCTCTTGTTTTAAATAGTATCTTTAAATAATAAAATAGCGGAGACTTGGCACTCAGCTCAGAGATTCAAAAAGATCTCCAAAATCCTTTTCCTTATTGTTAAAAACAACTTAACACATTCTGTTTTTATGGTTAATTTTTCATCAATAACATACTGGGCACTAGTAGTACAACTTCTGTACCTTTTCTGTCCACTAACTAATGTATCTTTGTATCATTTTTTTCTTTCCTTATTTTTTTTTGCTTGTTTGTTTTCTCTCTCTCTCTTTTTTTTAAAGATTAATAGAAATGCTAATGTTAAAACAATGAAAAAGAATTTTAAAAACTTGCTATTGCATCTGTGTGCATTTTAGTCAAGTCACAAACTCTTCTGCCATATTGCTTTTAGTTATTCTTAACTATCTTTAGCTGATGAGAAAGGTAGCACAATGGGAAATGTCAAGGGGAAGGAAAAAGTATTTTGAAGTCTATTGTGAAGTTCTATGGTTTAAGCATGGAAACAGTGATCACAAATGTGAAAAATCCTGTATACAGCTTTCCCTATATGTGTTAGACAACATTTCCCAGAATTCTGTTTTGGGGTGAAAACTTGGCCATTGAAATTCAATGCATCTGGAGATTAACAGCTTGGGACAAGGCTGCTTTAGTACTTTCAATGTGTTGCCATGTGCAGTTTAACATATTTTATTATGTGTTTCCTATAATTTATAATATGTTGTTTCTTGTCAAATAGTCTCAAAGAACCCTTTGACGTAACTATATCTTGAGTGTTATGTCTTCAGCTGTTTGTCAACTAGACATGTAAACCCTTTCCTGCCAGATGAGTTTCCTATCAAATGAATCAGCAAGAAGCACTTTGTTGTTTTAATAAAACTAATATATATTTTACTGTGTGATTTTTTTCTTTCCGCAGTTTGGGGCTTTGGTTTCCTTGCTGTGACTATAATCAGCCTTGCTTCACTTCTTGGATTGGTTTTAACCCCTCTTTTAAAGAAGGACTATTTCCCTAAGATTTTAACCTACTTTGTAGGTTTGGCTATTGGAACACTCTTCTCTAATGCAATTTTTCAGCTCATTCCAGAGGTAAGAAAGGGGCAGGCAAAAAGGAAAGAATGATGGCAGTGGGAATATGACTATATAATATGCTTTCCCCGATGGAAAACACCCAGAAGGATGCCCTTCAGTATTACGGTCTTGTAGTAATTCCCTTTCTTCCACATTTCCTCCAACCATAAGCTCCTTCAAGTGGATAGATCAGATTTGTACCAGTATTCCCTGTCTAAGAAAGATAAATTACCATTCTGACAGGAAGTAGAAGGGAGGACAAGCTAATATCATAAAGCAATTCTGTCCATTGGCAGTGTGGTACAGACATGGCAGTTAGTACCCCTCACATGCATGGAAGTAACAGAAGTGAAATTGGTAGGGCTATGGCCCACTGATAGAGCACATGAGTTGTATGCAGTTCCAAGTTTAATCCCCTGCATTTCTGAATAGAGCTGGGAGTGAAGACTTATATCAAGTCCACCAGAGCTGCTGACAATGAGAATTAGCTACACTGAATTATATGAAACAGTGCTCTAACTTAATATAAGGCAAGTTGGTAAGATCTCAAACAATGGATGTATTTTTTCCCCAGGCTAAAATTAGACACACAATTGACTTTCATGTGTGAACTGGATTACATTTAGGCCTTGTTTGCATGATATGCTTAACTGGGTCAATGGGTGGAAAGATTAATGCGACATGAATTTAAAAAAGGGGATTCATTGAACTGGCCAATTAACCCAAGATTTAGCCCAAAAGAGGCCCAGCCTTGCATAGCATTAAATTAATTCCACCCAACCAGCTCCACCATTGGAACACTAAAGCCCGTGCATTGCCTTATTTCCTTTCTGAGTTCTCCAAGGAAAAGAATTGCAGAAAATGAACAGTTGAAAAGCAACATGTTGCCATTACAGAACTTGCTCCCAATGCCTGGCAAATAGAACACAGTTTGAAAACATTGATTAATAGCCGTGCCTATTGCTGCCTGCCGGGCCAATGGAGAAAGGGTTGGTGATGTCATGAAGCTTTGCCAGCATTGTTCAGGTACTTCCTGGAGGGAGGGGATGTGTATTGCCAGAACCACTGGTAAGGAAAATTGACTGGGACAGTGGCTATTCACATGTTGTATGAATAGAGTCCATTGAGGAGGTCAAATATGATGAGCGTCATCCTGCTGCAGTATATTTCCACACGAATCACCATCCTTAATATGCCTTCTGACCCACATGTCCATTTTGTGAATTAATTATTTGGCAAGATTGATTCGAAATCAGCCAGTTTAGAGTAGATATCATTTAAATATAGAAAACAGGCAACTCTCTTTATGGGACAGGCCTATCAAATGCTGACATAGATGGTTGAGTTTAGGTGAGTTACAATACAAGGTAAATTTGGGCTAAATTTATTGAATAAGTTTAATGAAAAGGTGAATAATTAAAAAAATGCTTTCTTAAAGGAGTACAGAAATATTGGTTAACACTCAGTTATTGTTAATATTTTTGTTCTAGGCATTTGGATTTGATCCTAAAGTAGATAACTACGTTGAAAAAGCAGTTGCAGTTTTTGGTGGATTCTACATCTTATTCTTTGTGGAAAGAGTTCTTAAAATGTTATTGAAGACCTACAGTCAAGTGAGTTGGGTAGCAGGATTGAATTAAAAGGATATGCAGATGTTTGCTGTTTTTTACTGCTAAAGATTATTATACAGTATTTATTTAACTGAACAGAAAGTAGAGATAAAAAACTGAATCTGTGTTTTAATTAAAGACCACATCAGACAACAGATCTCACCCAATCCAGCTCATTGCATGGAGGCAGAGGCTGAGTGGAAATCAGTCCTTTCTGTTCAGCCAGAATGAGATTGGGAAAGAGCATTTAAATGCCACTCACATGTAGGTTGAAAAGACAATTACATCTCTGATCTACTACATTAATGTTATACATTAGCCACATATGAATCTATTCCAAAAAGTAAATGGGCCAGGACAAAAACTAAATTTGTTTTAATTTACTATTATATTTCATTAAAACTTAATCACATAAATTAAATACAATTCATGTGATTCTCAGCAAGGTATTAAACAATTTTCCTTTCTGTCCTGTTAAAAATAACAGTTTTGTGGTAACTTTTGGAAGGCCCTGAGGTTGCACATAAGGCTTTCAGGAGTCCTATTTGTTCCTCAGACCTAGGGTGTGCACTTCTGGATAAGATGGCCAAATTTCTCACATAGAGATATATTTGTTGTATATTTACACTTCTGGTACGGCAACTAACTATTTTCACGTGTATTGGAACAAAATGCATTTGGACAAGTTATCTTTGCATGAAATCCATTGATTCCTTCCTGGATTGTTTCATCTGGTTCTCTTTAGATGGGTCAGCAACACTTTGAGCCTGAAGAACTGAAACTTCCCCAAAGTCGTTCCGCTCCTCCTCCTCCTCCTGCGGAATCATTCAAACCAGTTAATGGAACGATGTGCTATGCAAACCCAGCTGTAGCAGAAGTTAATGGAAATTTGGGTTTTGATGACGTCAGTGTGGTCTCTGGACAGGTATGAATGAACACATCTTGCCAGTTTATCAGAACATTTCCAGCAAAGAGGTGAAAAGCTGATTACAGATCTTTTCTTTTCTGATGATAACAGTTTTAAAATTGACTTTCAGTCCATAGTTCACTCCAGCATTGTTAACCATTCAGTATGTGTTTGTGTATGTGTGCGCACACATATATGGAGAGAGAGAAAAAAACTATGTGTAAATATTTATTGCAATTAAGTTGTAAATGTAATCTTTCTCTCCTTACATTGGTTTTTGCTTTCTTATTAACCTTTGAGAGTTTTCCAACTCATGTCATTTTGGACTTTATTATGAGACGTTCATATGACGTGAATAGTTGTTGACTACCTACATTCATGCGTGGATTTGTTTTGAACTCCCAAGCTTCTGACCAAGGCAGTACTTAGTAGAAAGGGGCAGGCAATTCTGGCTCATAAGCATGACATGCTGCACTGGCTAGAGTGCAGTGGGGTATTTTCTGCATTTATTTTTATCAGTTTTCCCTCAGTTTGATGGAGGAAGGGAAGAGAAAAATTCAGTGAAGTTCTCCAGAGTAGAGGACTGTAGGGAATGAAAGAAAATGAAGAGAAAAAAATTAAAGAAGTGAAAGTGTTTGATCTAACAAGGAGCTTTAATCCAATTTTAAAGAAGCAGTTTGTACAAAGCCATCCAAGTAAAAATTTGCTGCATCTAAACAAAGACAAACACACTCATCATTTCCTAGTGGAAATGTTTCATCGTAAAACCAGTCACCTAGATTTTCTTGATTTCTTCAAGCAGAAGCTTGTTACACATTTGTTGGAGTTGCTTTAACTTGTATCCCTACACTGAGGGTTGAACTTGATAGCTGGTCCTTCCCAACCGGCCACATCCATAGGGTGTGTGTAGGTGTGTTAAAACAGCATCATAATTGGAGGCGTGCCCTTTTTATATGTCTCTCAACAGGCACATAGAAAAGGAATAGGAGTTCAGTCAAGATGCCCCAACAATAATCGTGCCTATTTTGAGCCCCCCCACCCCCGCACTCCTGCAACTGCTTCTGCTTCCAACTGTGATTCTGTCAGCCTGCCTGCCTATTGTATATCAGGACATACACTATGGAGTTCTATGGACAGAGACAGAGTCTGGCAGCTGCGGAGGTATTGCAAATGGTATCCTAAGTTCCCCCCAATGGAAAATGTAAGATACCCAAACTGAGAAATTTGTAGCTGCTCATAATCTTTTTTGGGTATGCCATGCAAAATGGAGATAGTAGCCTGTTGGGTGGGTTCTCTCTTCTGGATTTGCCCACCAGAGCATGCCCCTGAAGCTGGTTCTACACTTGACAAAGGCATATATAGTTATATAGTCATATCAGGCATAACCAGGAAGCTGACCCTAGATTATGATGAGAAAATCTGCAGGTTCACAAGAAGAACATTGACTTTAAAGTACCCTGTTTGACTTCAGGGTAGTACTGTTAGTATAACAATAGAATTAATCTTTATGGTGGTATCCTTTCTTCCTTTCTTTTAGACTTCTGAACTGTTAGTTTAGCTCCCTGTCAATATCTTCAGAAGTCACGTAAACTTAAATTCCACTCATAGTTGAAACTGTAACCTTTAACATCTCATGTAATGTTTATACAAGATTTATGGTTGCTCAAACTGGAAAGCTTTAATGTTTTTTTTGGTTAAAAAAGGACAATGTTGTTCAACTTTCCCTTCTGCCTTAAAACAAAGATAGTGTTAAGAAATTTTATTACTAGTATTAATATTAAATGTATTACAGCTGCCCACTCTGGGTGGCTAAAAGAGGGTTTGTGTTCTAACAGATTCTTTCAGGATCCTCTGGATTGTTTACTGAAAGTTAAGAAGATTAAAAAAAAAAAAGGATCCAGTAGGAAATTGAACATATAAGTCAGACATCAATTAAGTTTTGCAGTGTTACTTTGATGAGAAAATTGGCTGCATTTTTTGAAAGAGTATCGGACATACTCTTGTTCTTTAAATGGCTTCTCTTGGAATTTCATTGTCAGAGAAAAGCCATGTTAGTCTATGGTAAAAAATCAGTTTGCATTTGAATATAAATTTACTTAATTTTGTATTTCCAATGCACCAACTAAAATTTAGATAGCATTTGAAATTCTCCAAATTTTTCAGTGCAGTTCATCAACAATAAAACGTATACTAATAAAATGTCTAGCAAAAATGCATACAGGTAATCCTCGGTTAACGACCATTTGTTCAGCAACCATTCAAAGTTACGATGGTGCTGAATGAATGGTACTTACATCCAGACTCCAAAGTTATAGCCACTGTAGTCATGTGATCATGTGATCACCTGTGGTCATGTGATCAAAATTTGGGTGCTTGGCAGCTGGCCCACACTTATGACCTCAGGGATGCTTCAAGTCCCCCCACCTGCCTGTCTCCCCCCCCCATGTCTGCCCTTTTGGCCACCCTACACTCTGCCAGCCCTGCCAGCCCTGCCACCCTGCACTCTACCACCCCTGCTGCCCCCACTGACCTTTGCTGTCTTCTTCTTCCCACTGCTTATGAGTTGTGCCCAGCCTGGCCCTTCATGAGGCAGCTGCTGGCTGTGAAAGGCCTTCTTCCTGAGGCTGCACATGCCATTCTGGCAAGGCTTCAGAAACCTTCTGAGGCCTTCTCCAAGTTGCATGCAGCCTTCTCCAAATTGCACCTGGCCTTCTCCAGGGTGGCAGCTGTGACTGGGGCTACAGATTGGTGCTGGGATGGCTGGGGATTCACACAGTGGGGCTGCCGTGGCTGTGGCCAGGGAAGCTGAGGCTTTGTGCTGGGGTGCTGGGATGGCTGATCACAACACAGGGCTTGAGATGGCACTCCTCGGCAGTGGTGGCAGTGCCAATGGTGCTTGGGGGAGGCGGTAGCCAGCTGAGACTGCTGAAGGTCCCGAGCCTCTACTTCAACCCCAGCGCTGCCAGCACTGCCACCACTGCTGAGGATTGCTTCTGTGCAGGGCAGCCAAAAGGGCAGAGATGGGGAGTAGATAGGCAGGTGGGGTGGAGTTCAAGAGAAGGCAGTCTTAGTCGGGGCTGGGAGGGACCAAGCTGGGAATGGCTTGGATTGGGCTGGATGCTTGCCTAACGACAGGGTGGGATTCAACCTGGGAATGAGCAACAGGGACTGCCAGGCATGCTGTTGCTAAGAAATGCAGTCATGTGACAACGCGCTTAACAATGGAAAGTCCAGTCTCAATTACTGCAGTTAACCAAGGACTACCTGTATTGATTAACATAATATGAAAAAATGCAAGAAATAATTTTAAAAACTGTGTACATTATGCAAAATTGCAAACAAAAATCAAGTTCTTCAGAACCTTACGACTTCACAGAACAGTTTGAAAAACTCTGATCTAGTAAGTTTCATTAGGTTGAGGAAAAAGTGCCTTAGGTACTTTCCAAATGCTTGGGGGTAATGTGAAGGAAGCTACAATGTAGGTGACATGTTGTTTTTGAGAGTCAGTATACGGTGGTGGTGAAGATATTCAACTGGCTCTGGAAGACTTAGTTCTGCTTTATCGTCATCCATAGGATGATAGGATTGTTGTGGGAAAATAACACTGTAAGATGTTTGGAGCTGGAATTCTCTGTTGCGCTGAATGAAAGCTACAGAAGAAATGTTGTCCTTCTTTGCATCTGGTATATAAGTCTTCATTTCAAAACAAGGTATTTTACCATCTTGAATATTAGAGAAACAAAGACACATTCTTCAAGAGAGCATCAGGATGCTCCCTGATCTTATTGTATTATATATGGAAATGTCAACGTATCTAATGACAAAGATCTATAGTTTTTTGTTTGTGAATATTCTGCAAGGCAATTCTTACCCAACAAGGTGGTTATTTGTGCTCCCCTTTGAATAATAAAAATAGAATAATTAAATTTGCAGAAATAATCCTGGAATTATGTGAAGACTAAAAATGCATTTATACATTGATGGCTATTACATACATAGTTTGTGTAGGAAGAATATGATGGACTTCCTAGTTTTCTTAAATGATGGTTTCCCTTTTCATTACATATAGCCATATCATTCAGTTTTATTTCATGCAAGTAATTACTGCAAACAGAAGTTTATGATTATTATGGCATTACTCAACTGTGGTATGATCCACCTTTTAGTTTTCTTCAAGCAATGGGCACTTAGCTGACAATTTCAAGCCTGATTTTTTGAGGACAGTCACTGCATAATCAGACTTGTCCTGCAGAAATAAGAAATAGACTATTGGAAACTTTCATTATGCTAAATTATAATTCACCTAGTATTCTCATTTACCAAGGCTATACATTTCGATTAAATAAGTTTCCCCTGGAATGTTTCTTTGGATAATTGACTTTGACTTTATGCTTTTATGCTTGCAATGGAAGTATCTGCTGTGTATGGAGACTGATAATTTGCTTTCTTGGCTAGTACTGGGTTGTTTATAAGTGGAAGAAAATATTAGCTACATATTGAACTAAAACCTTGACAACATTCTCACATTGTGTAGATAGCTACTTCCTTTATTTATTACATTCGTATGCCAAACTTTAATTATTTATTTATCAAATTTATATAGCCGCCCACCTCACTAATGTAACTCCGGGAGGTGTACAATAAAACAATTATATCTTAAATAACCATTAAAACAATTAATAAAATATAAATAAGATCACAGAAGAATGCACCAGAATCTCACATACAATGCAACCATTTCTCATTCTTCTTATTAATAATATTAATTATTATTATTGTTGAGAGCTAGTTTGGTGTAGTGGTTAAGGCATCAGGCCAGAACCAGGGACTGTGAGTTGTAGTCCGCCTTAGGCATGAAGTCAGCTGGGTGACCTTGGGCCAGTCACTCCTTTTCAGCCATAAAAAGGAGGCAGTGACAAACCACTTCCAAAAAACCTTGCCAAGAAAACTGCAGGACTAGTCCAGGCAGTTGCCAGGAGTCAAAACTGACTCATATAGACTTCTGGAGAAAGAAATGGCGGACTGAGGATAGCTTTGCAAAAAAGCAGAGCCTACCACGGTGGTGAAGAATGAAGAGCCAATGAGTAGACTGGCTCTTTGGAATTTTTCCAGACAAGGAGAGGACAGATCACCCAAATGTGCTACAAACAGTTGCTCCTCATGAGGAGACTGCAAGACAGTGGTCACAGGTTGATTCTGAGCACTGGGAGATGATAATAGCCATCTTGCTCGCAACCACTTTTAAAGGACACTAAGTTCACAAACTTCCTGTTCTAATCACATTTGAAAATTGCTTGTTAACTACTTTTAAGCTATTAGAGACCTTTGGATTGACAAGTCTGAAAATGCCAGGTGAATTTGCCTTCAATTGTTAATGAAAGAAAATTTTAATCATAAGCTTAAGAATTAAAAAAAATTGAAATAAACAGCAAAAACCTAAATAAGACTTTGATCCTAGAAAGTTATAAATGGATTAAAAGTCCAGATAAATTTGGAATGAGATTTTGGAATTAATTATAAAGAATCCTTCCCATGGGAAATAGATTTGTTTGGATTTTTTGCAAGAGGGAACTAAACATTGTAGTTAAAGAAGAAAATCATGTTAATCTCTAGCCAATTTTCACTGATTGAGCATCCTGTGGCTCAGTTGCTTTTTTCAGCAAAATGTATTATTTGATGGATTATCTGATACTTATTTTAAAAATTTGCAAAAAAGATGTCACACAGTCCAGGAGGAACCTGGTAGCCTAAATGAATCCAACACATCATGGTTTCCTGAACCAAATGTATAACAGCACTGGAAATCTGGTGGCATTAGAGTCCATCCTGTTTGCAGTCCTTTAGACAGTCCAAGTCCATTTGGATATCTTAGTGCAGAGAAAACAGAAGAATCGTGATCTGGATCAAAAGTGATTTTGACCTTATGCTCCTGCTGGATATGGAAGTATTTGCTGTATATGGAGAGTGATTATTCTGGATTCTATGATTTATTTCTCAGTAAACTTGCAGTTTTAAAACTACATGATTCTTGGCTTTCTTGCAGCTACTTAATATTTGATGTAACTCTCATATTTTTATTGTTGCAGAAAGAAGAAATGCGAAGCAGTTCATGCAAATGTTTCAAAGGACCTGCCCTATCAGAGATTGGTACAATTGCCTGGATGATCACATTAAGCGATGCTTTGCACAACTTCATTGATGGACTTGCCATTGGAGCTTCATTCACACTTTCCCTGCTTCAGGGAATTAGCACATCTATAGCAATCTTATGTGAAGAGTTTCCTCATGAATTAGGTAATATGTTTTCCATCATGTCAAATGTTCAAGCATGTAGCTGAAGCGGGCTTCAAGAACCAATGTAGCTACTATAATTTTCCAGAAATCATGGCTTTCAACTCTTAACCATAGCGATTCAGAAATCTGGAGCTGCAGTCCCACTCTAAAGGGCATCAGACTGGGGGAAGCCGACCTGGCAAATTTCTCATCAAGCAAGACCTAATCCGTAAATATTTTATAGCATTCATATGGGGAAATGATAGCTTTCCTAATACATTTCATATACATTTCACCAGTCCATTTTGAATTATTATCAGCCTGAATCAACCTACTGCAAGATGAAAGTTTCTTCACTGAAGGTTATAGACTGTAATTTATCATGGTGGTCCTGGGTGGATTGGTAGAGAGATGTTTTTCAACTTCCATTCAAGGGCTAACCTTTGAAGTCATGGAGTGCCTAAGAGAAGACTAGAACCTGGACTTTCCTGCTTCTAGTTCAGTGCCTTTAAAGGGCTACACCAAACTGGCTGTCTATATTGTGATTTATCTTGGAGAAAATATAAATCAGACCAGTATTACTTACTGATGATGTCATGCTATTTCTTTTTTAGGAGATTTTGTCATCCTTCTTAATGCAGGAATGAGCACAAGGCAAGCCTTGTTTTTCAATTTTTTATCAGCATGCTCCTGTTATATTGGCCTAGTTTTTGGTATAATAGTAGGCAACAACTTTGCTCCAAACATCATCTTTGCAATAGCTGGAGGCATGTTTCTATACATCTCCCTTGCAGATATGGTGAGTTTCCAGTACAATGTATCTACCTATCTACTTACTTAACAATATTTATAGCCTACTGTAGTACAAATGGACTTAGTGTAAGCATTGTTACAGTATATGATTATAAGATATTGTATTTGTGAGACAGTGTTAAGAGAAACTATTAGCATGAAACTAATTCATTCTGGAAATTAAGGACACTGAAATGGCAATCCGTTCATGATACTTTTTTCTAGTTTGGCATATTGGATGCAACCCAGCATAGTGATATATTGCATAAACTCAATCTAAACCTAGTGCCTAAATCTTTATTGCTATTAGACAAAGTAAGGTACATTTATGGTGGAACTCCGATCTTGGCCTTTCTGCTTAGTTGTTAGAACAGCTGTTCTCCCCAAAAAGTTACCTAACTGCATCTGCAAACTGCATATATGAATGATTAACAACTTCTACATGTATATATGAGGGTAATGGAATGAAAAACATGAAAGAAAAATGGGAAAGTATATGGGTGTAAGTATTTAGACCAGTGTTTCTCAACCTTAGCAACTTTAAGATGGGTGGACTTCAACTCCCAGAATTCCCCAGCCAGCATGGCTGGCTGGGGAATTCTAGGAGTTGAAGTCCACCCATCTTAAAGTTGCTAAGGTTGAGAAACACTGATTTAAACTGGGTGGGTTTCAAGAGCTATAGTTCTAGAACTGACCACCACAACTGGCTGTGTTGTGTCTGTGGTGGCATCCCAACAGTTTTCATTTCAAAACATTTGGTATGTCTAGGACCAAAAAAAAAAAGATACCTAGGCAAAAATTAAGTAATTAAATGCCGTTAACACAATTACTCCCCATGTAGGTAATATTTTTCTCATTCTATCAAATTAAGAATTACCATTTACTAGCCACTTTTGGAAGGGCTCCAAGGACCATACTCTACATTTTCAGGGACTGCGTGCCACGCTGACGCTTCTGGTTCTGCAAATTTTGAAGCTAAAGATCAATGGGTGAAAAACATAGAGAATGTAATAAAATTCAGTATAGTTATTGGTAGAGATATGTGATTCCAGCCAACCTGGAGAGGGAGACATGAATAGACCAACTCTACAATCATAGCTGGCACAGTGAATTCTAGGATATGTTTGTGCCTCTTTGGTTATAATGAGCAAGGTATAGCTCAGTAAAAAAGTGGAAATATAGCTGTTTGGTATATTTTATGAGCTGTTTCCCATCTTTACCAAGAGCAAAGAGCAAACTTGGAAATTACAGCTGTTTTCTCTGACGTCTTTCTATCTTAGATGATATATACACCCCTGTTTTAAAGCATCTTATGGCCCAGTAGGTGATAGGTTTTTCTATCTACCTTTCAAATCTCTCCATCTTTAGGTCTCTAGACCGGAACTGTGTCTGAACCAAATGTAAATAATATGTGTGAATGGTCGATACAGAACTCTGATTTATTGCTGAACCCCTTTGTTCTTCTCTGTCTAGAAACAGGTAGGACTTGTAAGAGTTCTTGTTTTTCTCTCTTTCCTTGCCATTTCTCTTGGCTGATCACTGTGAACTGATCCTATCACCCATGTTAGTCTATCAGGTGAAGTGATAGTACTCCGGGGTCAAAACAGAGATTGCAGGGTCTCATATTTTTGAATGTTTCTCCATTAAAAAAACAACAACAAAACTTTCTGCATATTTTAAAAAAAACGTACATATCATGAGGAGAGCATTAGTAAAATTGTTGGTCTGATGTCTTTGCCTGTTATAGTTAGACTGTCTTTTATACAAAACATTCAAAAATTGATCCTAAATGTCTGCCCTATAGCTGCAGTCTGTGGCTGGCTTATTTCTGAATTCTTTTCATACTTCTTGTCTGTGGTCCAAGATACTTTGTTTTCCATCCTCAGTTAGGTAAGATCTTTGAAGGAATATTCTTCTGGGAGTTGGATGAAGCATTAGGGCTACCAGAGCTGGGCTGCAAAAATCCTGATGATTATTAGATGCAGCAAGGAATTAGAATTGTCTATATTTGCTGCCAAATACATAAAGCATCTACTATATTTCCACTGGTAATGGAATAACAGTTAAACAGATGAATACCTTTAGTTAAAATAGATATTAATCTCTAGCAAGTTAAGATCTAGAAAAACTCATGCAAAAAAAGAATCAAGATATATCCTAGATTAATGATTGTTAAATAAGCAGAAGGAGAATTTGCACAAAATCACGTTTCTCATTTTTGCTATATTGGTTACCTTGCAGTAGTCCAGAGCAGTTTCCCACATATCCAGTTACTCTGAATTTCTCTTTAGCTCAGCTTGAGTGGGTTAGATCCAAATTTGATTGAAATATATGGGACTTACATTAATAATCATTTCAGTGGATCTCTTCTAAGTATAACTAGATCTGGATGATTCTGTAATATACAATGAAAGTATAAAAAGGTGACCATTTGGTTCCTCTGCATAGTTCTTCAATTTCTCCTGGAAATCAGTTGTAGTATAACTTAGGCTGCAGTCATATCAGTAATTTAATTGAGAAAAAGACCCACTAAGCTCACTGGAAATTATTTATGTTCTGAACAAACATTCATAGAATTATGCCATTAGCTGAGCATACTAAAGTATTCAAATGAATATTCACCATGAGTTATTAAGAATAAAGCTTTGTTTACAGTTATCTTTGTGTGAGTCACCATAACTGTGAATTACTTTATTAAAATGAATACAACTGTCACAAAATAGAAGTCATTGAATCTCAGAGAAAAAAGGGAATAAGTACTCAAAAGGAGGTGATAGGTTCAGCTCCAGAGTCAAGAGGAAGTTAATAGTCCCTTTTTGAAAGGTGTCAATACTTAAAAACAGAGATCACTCGTGAGCCTTCAAAATTAGCAATGAGAACTGATGAGTCATAGCTGCAGGGTCCTGAAGGGCTCTAAGACAGGGCTCAGAAAGGATCCTGAAAGCCTTTAAATTAACTTGTGCAACAGGCCTTGCTAATATCAACAACTAATTCACTGGCCACTAGACCCTGTACTTTTGCCCATTTAAGAAAGACATTTTAGGACCCTAGTTACCTGAAGTATCAAAGACATATAAAGGATAATTTATATGAAATGGTACATGAAGAAATGTAACTATCTTAGCAAGGTCAAAAATAGTGTCCAATTTGGAACATGACTCCATCTGTATTGTTCCAAACCAACAAGGGCTGCTTTTTAGAGAAATACAGTCTAAATCAAAAGCTTCAGTAAGTTCAGTTTAGTTGTATGTGTTTAATTTTAACTGGTCAGCTGCCCAGAGTCTTGGGAATTGGGTGGTATATAAATTCTTGGGCATATATAAATAATCAATCAATCATGGGTAAAAGCTGTTGATAGATCTGACCACTGTTAATTTTCTCACTTACTTTAAAAGCCATTTAAACCAGTGGTCTTTTAGTTGCCCATCTGACAGTAATGTAATGTGATGTGATGTGATGTGATGTGATGTGATGTGATGTGATGTGATGTGATGATATTGTTGTTGTTGAGTTGTGATGTTTATCAACAAGACTGTTCAAGAAAATGGATTTATCCCACACTCTTGCAGTTTGTTTTTCCCATCACAAGCACAAGTGACACAAATTAATACCAGTAGACTCCTAACTCATTTATTTTTCCTGTAGAACTAAAACGTCAGAGAGACAGATAGTGAAACTAGATCTAAGCTACTGAAAATGTACACATGCAACCAGTGGAGTCTGCAGGTTGGGGTGGGGGGACAACAGGGGGAAAATGATGGGAGCAGCATCTTGATGCAAGCTCTGCCCCTTTTGTACATAGATGTTGATGTCACACATGTGCACACATGGACACAGGCTGAGCTTGTATCAAAATGGCTCAACACTGCTTTTGTCATTTCGACCCTGCTGAAATGAAGTACAGTTACGTTGCTCTGCATGGAACTGTAGTTCTTTGTCACCTTGTCTTTGTCTACTGAATTAGACAGCACACAAAAGAACTACCAGTGGAGTCCAGAAAGCTTAACTACTGTATTGTGGTAAGGCACAATAATTTCATCTGTGATTACATTTCCCAGGATTCTTGTGAACTTTTTTCAATGGCTTATATTGAATAGGACATCTAAAAACAAAGATAGTGGGCAAGCAAGGCCTGAGGATTTTATCAGGGTGATTATGCTTGCTCAAGTTTTCATATGGCTCACAACCAGTTTGGATACATAAGTGTAAATGGGTATGTGTGTGAAAGGGAAGGAGGCTGCCAGCACCATTGCTTCATTTAATTAGACTTTAAAAAAGTCCTTTCAACTTCTGGTTCTATTGTGGTCATAATGGGACATCCCCAATAGGACTCATTCCAACAATAAGTCAGTGGACATTGAAGAATTTTGCTTTATTTAGCTTGGCCTATAAAAATTAAGCGATAGATACATTTCTATCTACCTACGGACTTTTTTCAAAGGAGAAACAGGAGAGCAACTAGCTTCAGGTAGATTGCTGAAAATGATTCCTACTCCAGCTTTTGTCAAATACTTCTTTCAAAGAACCTGAAATCCTACTATGTGGAAAGGAGAACATTTTGTGCTTGGACCCAGCCAGATGTGCTGAATAATGACTTGGATGATGATGGAAATTATAGAAGTTGAAGTCTCACACGTCTAGAGACACCATTTAGAGGGATACTGGCTTTTTTTTCATCATCTCTCTGAGCCTTGTTGAAAAGGAAAAGGGGTGGCTTCAACAGTAGCTGCTTTCTATCTCTACTTCCATCTCCTGGTTGAGTTAAATTGGGAAGATGCTTTTGGGGAGTCACTTAAGTTTCAAAGAATTTTGAAAACTCTGAACTTGATCCTTCCTCACCTTTGATAAACAGCTGGCACAGCAACTTTGTTGATTTGTATTGGTCAGCCTTTTGCAGAAATTAAGGTTTCTTCAGTGCCTTTGAATTCATTTTCAAGGAATGAGTGCTGCACTGATTAAACTGCAGGTAAATGGTAGATTGCCTATCTGCCAAGGTAGTGATGGTTTTTGTGGGATTATTCATTATTATTTTTTAAATTCTGTTTTGAATCCATAGTGATACATTCACACATTGCCCTTAACCAGGCCAGATAAATGAACCTAGCAAATGTATTCATGCAACATCCTACATTTGGTTAGTGTTAGCCATGGTTAAATTTGGGGGGGGGGGGGTAGTGTATTGTACAATCCCAGATTGTTTGTTAATTTATGGTTCACTGTTTTGAACAAACCAGAAAATGGGTTAATATATTGACCAGATAAAGCATCGTGGGGTACCACAGCCATTGAAAAAACTGCATTTATGTTAGTCATAGAATCAAAAATTGTTACATGGAATATCTTAAAGTTCTATTCAATTCCCAACATATATGACTGCATTTATTTTTCAGGTATGTGTTTCTAGTTCTTATGACTTTATAGCAAGAAACAAAAAAAAAAGTCATTGTCAAAGTTTCAGGCATTATGCTTACAGACATTTCATTACCCGACTAGGTAGCATCATCAGTGCTGGTGAGTGTGGGGTTTGCTCCCTGTTTATATACAGTAGCTTGCCCTGCCTGTATTGGTGGGGGTGTGGTTTTCTCCTTGGTAGTTCCTTGATTAGGATATTGTTTTCTGCTTGATAGTTTGTCTGGTGTTAATCCCTGCTTATCTGGGTATTGGATGCTAGAGAGGATGTGTTCTGGTCTTTTTGTTTCCTTCTTAGCTTTTTTGTTGTCTCTTTTGAATGGTCTGTAAATATGGTTTATCTCAATGTGTCTATTGATGACTGATTTGTCTGAATGCCAAGCTTCCAGGAATTCCCTAGCATTTTTGGATTTAGCTTGATCTAGGATGCTCAAAGTTTCCCAGTTGAAACTATGGTTGAGTCTGTCCGTGCGTTGTGAGACTAGGGAGTTTTCATCATGTCTTCTGACTGCTAGTTGGTGTTCATGGATGTGCTCTGCTAGTCTTCTGCCTGTCTGTCCTACATAGTGGCAGTTACAGTCCTTATGCTGTAATGTTGTAGATGACTCCTGTCTTTTCTTTTTGGGTTACTGGGTCCTTTGGTTTAAGATGGTTTGGAGGACTTTAGTTGGTTTGTGTGCTATGGTGATGCTGTGTGGTTGTAATAGTCTGTTGGTTGTTTCTGAGATATTTCTGATGTATGGCAGTATTATCCTTTTTGTAGCTTGTGTTGGTTGTGCTGTAGTGGGTTGAGTGGTCAGACACTTTTTTATAAAGTTGTGTGGGTATCCATTTTGTTGGAAGATGTTGTATAGGGAGTCCTATGCAACATTACCAGCAGCCAACACCTAGATAAATAGGGATCAACACCAGACAATCAACAATATCCTAATCAAGGAACTACTAAGGAGAAAACCACACCCCCACCAACAATGGCAGAGCAAGCTACTGTATATAAACAGGGAGAAAACCCCACACTCAGTAACACTGATGATGCTACCTGGTCGGGTAATGAAATGTCTGCAAGCAGACAACCAAGCTCAGAGACCACCAAGGGTTCCACAGTCTCTCCTCCTTGATTACCCTAGCCTGCTTTATTTTTTTTTCTACTTATAAAACATTGCAACTTATCAGGTTTTGCAGCTAGATCTGCAGCTCAGCTTAACTCTTCATTCAAGATAGGTTGACCCAAACCAAGATGAGTATAGCTTAGATTTGGTACACAGAGCACTAAAATGTCTCTTGCATAAGATGGACATGTGAGCAAGTCCCAAAACTAAGGAAAGAGATTTGGAACTAAATAGACAGTATCTTTTCTCTTGTTCGTTTCTTGGTGAAGTAATTGTTTGGCCCTACAATCCAGGATGGTTTATCTCCAAATCTTTAGGGTTTTTTTCCTTAGGGTCTTAGAAATCATATCCAATCTTACCAGTAATGTACAATAAATCAATGAATGCATTTAAGAAATTGAATGCGCATGTGCTGTTCTACCACTAGATGGCAGGACTTACCTAACAATCTTTCTCTTTCTTGTGGTTTTATTCACACGGCAACTCCAGTTCCCAGAGCTGAATGATATGTTGAGAGAAAAAGTAACTGGAAGAAAAACAGATCTCGTTTTTTTCCTGATTCAGAATGCTGGCTTGCTCACAGGGTTTACTGCAATTCTGCTCATCACACTCTATGCAGGAGAAATTGAGCTGGAGTAATGTGAAAATGAAGACAATTTAGCAGACTGAAAATGGAAGAACTTCACAAAGGAACTTGGAAGTAATAAAGGTGCCTTGTTTGCTTCAGTCATGGAACAAAACAAAAGTTTTTTTCTAAAAATAATATAAAAGTATAAAAATAATATAAAAATAGATACAAATAATTTTCTAATGTGTTCTAGGACAGGATTTTCCTCCATGTGTTTGTCCTATGACGGTCACTTTTACATCAGTGCAGTAACAATTTAGTGGTGTGAGAGCACTAAGATATAGAAGAGATTCTTTGTTTGTAAAATAAACAAATAAACAATAAATAAATAATAATTATTTATTTCAATGAAAATGTACCACCTCACCTTTGTATCAGAAAGGCCTCTGGATTTGGAACTCAGTACTTCTAACTGATGCCTGTTTTAAGCAGTATTATGCAGTTAGTACATATGCAGTATGATCCAAATTAAAGTAGTTTATAGATCTATCTTATATAAAATATATATAAAAAATTAAGTCCCATTGAGGACAATGGCAGATATTCTACGGTATGGGCATATAGAATTGTAGCCAAATAGGGGACTCGTCTGGGTGGGAGAAACCATGCTACCATTTTCAGTGTCCTGCTTGCTTCTTGCCTTAAGTGAGTATTACATATTTTCTCCATTAATCCCAATTAATAGTATAAATTTCTCCATTTTCTGATAATGGCCTGCAGCTGGAAGACTTTGATTACACAGATGTTTAGCTTTTGGAAAATGGTTTTTTCTCCCTGCTGGGACTGAAGGAACACCAGCTTTTTTTTTCTTTTTTCTTTTTTTTAAGTTTCTGGAGCCTCACAAGGATGAATCATTCTCCCCTAGGAGTGACTTCTTCCTTCATCATCAAAGAAGATCCAAACACAATGGCAGAAAATGATCAACTGACTTGTTTATTAAAAGAAAATTCAAATAATTATTACCTTAAAGAATGGAAACCATTGATGGACTATTTGCAAAATGCAGGTGGGGCGAAGCTTACATGGGGATTTGAAGATTAGATTATAAATGTAATAGGATATGCTTTGACAAAGAATTATTCCTACTTAATGCATTAAAAACTAGCACTTATGACACTTATATTATTCTTAAGACCAGAGATAGATTGGAAGCTATCTATTTTTCATGTCTTTTTTCTTTTTCTTTTACTTTATCTCACCTTTTCTTTTCGTTATAATTTGTATTTTCAATTTTCTTTTTCATTTCTAACTTTTAACTTTGTAATCTTAAAAATTTCAATAAAATACTATTAAAGAAAAAAGAAGATCCAAACACTTCCATGGCCACAAAGGTCCATAGGATTATTGCATTAGCTGACAAGACCTCTTTTTAGACAAACCACTGCCTTTTTGTCACTACAGTACACTTTCAAAATAGGTTTGAAGGTTCCCAACACAGGGATTTTTATTTTTATTTTTATTTAAGTACTTCAGCAAGTTTTTAAAAAATCATGCAGAAATTCCAATTGCTAATTAATATTGGATTAATTGGACTTACTTTTAATTTTTTTTTTTTTTTACGCTTATGGGAATGGCATTAGAAAGTAAATTCAAAAGCTGGGGAAAGTTCGTCAACTTTTTAATAATTAATAATATTTATACTTTCCTTTTTTTAAGGAAGGCACTATATTAAACATTAGACCACCATGAAGCATTTGACTTTTATTACTGATTTTCAACATAATGAGTCAGTGACACAATTCTTGAAACTAAACTGTTAAAGCTTAATGTGATAGGTTCTGTAAAAATGGAAGAAATAGGAAAGCAACAACTGTTGGCTGAATTGCATGCCTAGATATGCTATAAATACTGTCTGGCTGTATAAACTCTGATATATGCATAAAGCTCTCTCATAGGAACTATGCACCAATTTTAATGGAAAGTCCAGCTTCATATCCAAACACTGAATGGAGCACTTTCTCATGTAAAGGTTCTATAGGATTGTTAACTCAATATACAGGAATGTATCATTGTGCTCAACGAACTTAGTGAACTGGTCCACGTCCAATATAATTTATTCTAGGGGACAATGGTTCTTTAATCTTTTAAGGAGGAATCTTTCCTACAATTGCTGCATTAGATTGCTCCAGGGGTGAACAACTTTTTTTGATTTTGGTTTTTAAAAAGACTTTGTGTGCCCCAGTCTATCATGGCTATGATGTAGAGGTATTACAGAATGGGTCAGAGTAGAAAATATTGACAGTTTTGGGGGCCAAAGTTTTACATACCTATTTTAGCCTTTATTTCCTCAAAATTACTCATGCTGCTTCAAATCATAATTTTCCCACCACTTTTAATGGTGAATTTTTGGAGGGTTTCAGGAATTGCAAGAAGGCCATGATATTCCTACTGTTGATTTAATCCAGGATCAATGAAGTTGGACTTTTGTATGTATAGGATATACTTATCATTCTGGGTCCTGCCTAGATATATGCATAGTTTTTAAAGGTCCTCATAAAGTTTAGTAAAGAAAACACATTGTATTCTTGCATTTATTTTTACATATTTGATTTTATATCTTGATGGATATGTATTCTTCTTGCTGTAATTTAGTTCTGATTGGAAGTTACATGCACTTTAAAATATATACAGATCAATTTTTTTGCAAATAATAATGATAACACAAAAAACTTGACACTGCAGACTGTCAGGATCTACGCAAGCTATTAGTTTAGTTTTATTAACCAGCTATCAATTTAGTTTAGTATACATAGTAAAGGGTTAATAGAAAGAATGTTAGTTGCAGGCCGCTTGCTTGACCTGCCATAAAAGGGGGGAGAGAAGGGCAGGTGCCGTTATCTTTATCTCTACACAGGCATCTCCAAGGCCAAGAGGTGTGAGAACCGGAGCAAGGCGCAAAGAATTTCAAGTGGGAAGAGAAAGAAGCAAAGGGGGGGAATTTGGGCTTAAAAGGGGGATAGTTTCGTTTGTAGAATTAGACTCAACAATCTAAGCTGCTGTATGCTTCTCCTAATAAAGAAATCTTTGATGGAACTGTTTAGTCTCCAGCAGATTTACTGAACTTTAGGTATGAGTGTGCAGACTCTGACACAGACAGGAATAGGAAGAAGGAAATACATGTCATATTTCTCTTCCATCCTACAGCAGTTTGGAGGAAGTGTGCAATATTTATTATAAATTATGCTTATTTTCTACAGTACTAGGAAATTTCAACTGTAGATACATGATATACTTATCTGCTTGACTTTTGAGGTGAGATCTGACTTTGTTAATATGTTTCCTGTGAAGCAATAAACTAGATTTATTGAACATGTAAATGCATTTTTCTTTTGATAATCTTTTAAAAAGCCAACTTGGTTAATATTTGCAAAATACTTCGTCAAGTATGTTTCATGCAAATGTATGGATTATCTACATATGACACAGTTACAGTGATGCAACATTGAAGACACATTATAAAATGTACTCCCTAAGGCCTGTTCACACACTAGGCTAAACCATAGCTTCGACCTGGCATGTTGTGTAACTCTATTGTGACTTACTGAATAAATTATTTACTTGGAAGTAGATCTACATGAAAGTAGATCTACAGGACAATCCTAGCTTTCTAAACTGTATCTACAAATGATCCTGTCTTCTCATAAACGCCAAAGCATGGCTGGTGTTCTCCTGCTATCAAAAGCTGGACATTCTCTTCAGTGGAAAGACCAGGCCTTTGAAGGTGCAGAGAACCTCTTTCTAAAAGAAGACTGGCAGAATCTGCTACTATGTGGAGAGATCCATGTATTCACTGAACCATATGATAACCTTTATCACTTCCTTGTATTGTTCCATCTATAAAAGTCCTTAACTGACATCTATTCAAATACTCACAGTGTATTCATACATAAAATACTATAGGACAAGAAAAAGCCCCAAGATGTTTGCTTTTCCTGAACAACTTAAAATTGAGATTCTCCACTTTGCTTGTGGAAGCCTTGATTCAGAACACAGTAGCACACTTTCTCCTTTCAGTGACAGAAATGTGCCTTTTGTTCTTGTCTCATGATAGCCGGATTCAGCAGTATAATTGGATTAGAGAGAGAAAGAATGTGGCATTTTATCAGTGCGGCCATATGTGCAGCTCCTGGGCATAAGCTGAATTAGAGTTACTGTAAAACTGCAGTTAATGTTAGCACCCAAAAGTAACAACCTAGGATACAGCTCATGTTTGCAGAAAAAAATCTTTCTTCTTTCAACCAGACCCTCATCTGCATACCTTAACAAAACTCTAAACAGTTGGGTAAGTTGCAGTTTTGAAGGAAATTTCCAGCATCCCTTCCTGTAGGTTTATTCCAGCCTAACATATTATTGTTGGTTGCACAGTCAGCCAGATGTTTAGACTGGATTTGGCATTTTTATCCACCTTCCCAAGGACCTGAGGTAGACAGATGTTGTTTGATGGTGTTAAAGGTATCGTCGCAGGCTATAAGCTGTTCCAAGTAAAGCTGCCTTTTGCAATTGACTGAGGGTGACTTTGTCAATGCCGATGGTCTTCAAGTGGTGCTCCAGATGTTATGAGATTGCACCCAAGGCACCTATTACTATTGGTACTATCTTTGCTTTCTTTTGCCCCAGTAGTTCTATTTCTATTTGCAGGTCTTTGTATTTTGTAATTTTCTCCAATTCTTTCTATTCTACTCTGCTGTCTCCAGGTATTGCAATGTCTACAATCCAGACTTTTTTGTTTTTCTCATCAACAATTGTTGTTGTTGTCGTTGTTGTTGTTGTTATTATTATTATTATTTCTTTACAGCCTCGGGATTATGAGAACTACCCTGCTGGATGAAGTCATGTTCTGTCCAATCTGGGCAACCTATTGCCTTGAAAGGTAAGACTTGCTGTTGGTCTCCAGTAGGAGCTTCCTGGAGACCAGGAGGTTTTTAATGCCATGATTATGTTTTTAATGCCATTTCAGGATTAAAGTTAGCATTTGACTAATACTGCATTTGTGGAAGTGAATCCCAAAGAAAATTCTGTGGCATGTAGACAACGTCTATGAAATAGCATAGAGGACTCAGCAATTGAACTTCAGAATAGGAAGGCCTCAGTTTGACCCTTATTCAGCCAGTGATTTACTAAATAGATTTAGGCAAATCAGCCAACTCAGCTGACAATAATGATAAGTGGTATTAATTTTGCAGGACCTCCCTTTTCCCAATTGTTGAAAATTGGTGGCATGGTTCTCCACCATTTGGAAGCAGGAAACTCTTGAATTCTATGCATTAAGTCCTAAAATAGACTTAACCTAATTGCAAAAACAAGAAGAGAAACTCTTCAAACCCACGTTAAAATAGAAATGTTTGGCTCATGGTGTCGTTGCCCTGCACACTGTGGGTCTTTTCAGTGTGGCCTCTGGTACAAAAGGTTTCCCGGTCTTGTCTTATAGAATGATAAGAGGATTACACTAAATGATGCAGCAGGCTTCAAATTTCAGTGGGAGGCAATTTGTAACAATACAGATCTCCCAATTTCCCAGCTTTCTTGGGAAGTATGATTGGTACCAATGGTAGAAATTCCAGCACAGCAATATGTGATGTTCCACAGGTTATTTACCCCTGGTTTATGTTAAACCATTCATCCCAACATTGACCACCTTTTTTTTTTCTTTCTTTTTCAGTGACCATTAGTAGTAACCAAGAGGTATGATTCCCTAAAATCAGATGTTCTTACCATGGCAAATGTTCTGTTTTCCTCCTGATATATTTTGAGTTGCATATGCAATACACAAACTCTTATATTCTTGAAAGCAGAGGGAAATCCAGTTTACTGAGCAGTAGTTCTTCTCACGCTGCTGCCCTCCTGATAAAAGGGGACAGATTTCCAGAATTCTGTGCTATTCAAGTCCAAGACATCTGGAAGGTATCAGCCTGGTAGAGGTTGCCTTACAGGCTCTCTTAATGAGCATCAATAATTCTGTAAAACCTAATGACTATTAAAGCTCTAATTGCTGCTGCTTAATTATATTTTCAGAACTAACTCAATTCTTGTGCATGTTCTTGGATATAATAAAGCTAAATGTAAGGAAAGATTAATGGCTTGGTTTTTGGAGTTATTAAAATGAGAGAGCAGTCCATGAACAGGATAGGATGAAGTGCTAAATCTTTCTCCCTAGAGTATATTGACATAGGTGGTGCGCAACTGTTTTATATTGATTTCCCATTTCTGCTGCATAGTGAAGTATGACCATGTTTACAGCAATTAGTCCTAAATTGGCCTTCGTGAAGTTGCAGCCCTTCTCTGGTAAAATGACTTATAGAAGTAGGAGGAGTTTTGACACTGCAGCATGATAAATACTGCTTCTCTTCTGAATACAGAAGGAGTCTGATGCTTTGTACCCATGTAAAACTACATAATGCGGAATATTCAACAGCAGGGTTAGAAAAATAAAATGTAAAAATAAAATGTGAAATGGTGGGTCAGTGGAAGAGAAGAGCCATGAACTTCCTTAATTTTGGCAATTTGATTTTCTTGGTAAGAATGTAAAATGTCACCACATCAAACTTGGAACCCTGACAGCGTAAGCAAAAGCACAAATGTCTTCACAAACTGGACCATTACATAGGAGCTTGGGCAAGTGACCTTGAAGATTGTGGTGGCAAAAAAAAAAAAAAAAAAGGAAAATAGTAGCAAGAAGAGGGAAGGTAATGTAGAAATAAGAGGAATGTATATATGTGTTCACTCTTGTTGCTCTCTGCATTTTGCTTGCATTTTTCTTCGTGAAAGTAAAGTTCCTCTTTTTCTATACACACACACACACAAGTGAATAATTACAGCTCAGTCAACATAGTAAACAAAATAGTTTATAGGAGCCAAAATGATTGCTGAATATTTCCTTCAGTACTAAAATACTGGCTAACGTTTAATCATTTTATGAAAATAATTTTTGGAATAATACACTCTTGCAAAATAAACTCAAGGATAATGTAAGTTCTCAAGTCTTTATTGGAGACAAAACCTACAAATATTTAAAAAGCACTTTGCATAACAGGCAGAACTTTAATTAAAACTAAATGGCCCAGAACTTTAAGGAGGACTACATTTCAAGTTTTGTTTTGTTTTTTTGCATTTAAGCACACCAACACAATCTATGCTAAAATATAGAAGTGCCCTGCATTTATGAAACATGCAGCAGGGGTTCACTTCCCTGATATAATGATTAAATTAAATCTGTTTCCATACATGACCCTACAACTCTACATGAAAAAAAAATCCATAAATCATTTCCCTACTAGGATTTACTTCTACTTGAAATATTTCTGAGATTTATTTATTTAGCAAATTATACATAGTATTATTATAGATAGTATTATTAGTACTTGTTTGGTGATCCCTAACTTGAGCCTTGTTTATTTTACACTTCACAACAACCTAGATTGAATTTTTCAAGTGTGACTCATAGTCAAAAATATAACTCAAGGATGGGTTCATCCTTTCACTGGCTCATCTTTCCACCACACCCAACCTTCCATGCTTCAGTCCCAACTTCAGGTATCCCTCATATAATTCATTCCCCATCCTCCTTCCTCAGTGTCAATTCATTGTCATGGCTTACAACAAAGTTGGGTCATTATGTATGTTGCTGAATGTCAATTTCCAACCCACCCCCCAAGGCTGCAGGGAGGGGGTTTAAAATGCCAAATAGTGAGGGTTGCTGGAAGTTGTAGTTCAACAACAAGTGCCAGATCCTAAACCAATTCCTCATCCTTGGTTTAGGATCTGGACAATTCAGCCTTCCAAGCGGTGCATTCATGAGACAGCAAATGTTCTGTCAGGCAGCTTCAGAAAGCAGACCCTATAAGACCAGCCAAGATCTTTGGCTGCCTGTGGGGTCTAAGTCAAGGTACACAGTGCCTATACTCAAGTTCTTTTTCTTCTTATGTTCTGTTCTTCTGATCTTTCACTAGGAGGGCAATCAACTCTATTCCCAATATATTTAATTGGGAACACACTACTTACATGGAAAGAATGAGGAAACTTCCTAGCACCTCCACCAGTCTTTATTTGTCCTTTATTGGTGGTGGTGGGGGGAATAGAAGTTGAATTTGTGAGTTAATTAGATATTTATTCCTTTATGGTGATCCATTGATTGGAATGGATGAAAAATTATTTAGATCTAATTAAGCCCTCATATAATTATATCTAATTAAGCCCAGAGATTGAATGTGTGCAAAAATTCACTTTCCTAGGATTGCAGATTGATCAAAGCAGTGAATACAGTCCAGAAATGAAGTGTTGGATCACACTATATCACACAGCAATGATGAGCATGAATCAAACATGGAAAAGCAAGGACATCAGCCTGGCAACTAATGACAAATTAAAACATGAAAAAGGACCTGTGGAAGGACTTACAAAAGAAGGTTTCTAAAACTTTCAAGAAATCACTGAGATGCAAGAAATAAAATTTGAATGGAGCTTCAATCCTACAACAGCAACTTGATGAATTAAAGATTAAGATTGTCAGAAGCAAAAGAAAGGAATATAAAGTTGATCAGGGCTAAAATAAGAATTTTTTAAATAAAATTCTGGAAACCCTTTATGGATTTTGTGCTGATGTTTGGACAGAATGACGATGATTTTTGGATTTGTGAATGGATGGGGAGGGGGGACTGTGGGAAGAAGTGAACCATATATGTAATTTCATAGGGGGTGAAGAATTATTAATTTGCCTGAACTTGTTGCAAGGAAGATTGGGAGTCGCTTCTTTAAATATTCTTCCCTTCCCTTCCCTTCCCTTCCCTTCCCTTCCCTTCCCTTCCCTTCCCTTCCCTTCCCTTCCCTTCTTTTTTCTTTTCTTTTCTTTTTTGCACTTTGTATTTCTTTCCTTTCCATTCTTTTCTTCCTGATTTCAGTTTGTATTATCTTTTAGTGTTGTAAAACTCTTTAATAAAAATATTTTTAAAAAAGTAAATACAATAATAGATGGCACCAGATCTAGTCAGGCGTAGGGTAGTGATATCAGGCGGCATCATCATCATCTTGGAACAGTAGTTGATTGCAAACCAAATATAAGTCAGCATATGCAAATGTTATGGAAATCTGCATCCTCTCTTAGTTCTCTCTCCCTCTCTTTCAAAAGTTGATGCATGCCCTGTTTCTGAGTTATATATAAGCAATCTTCCTGCTCTTCCTGCTGTTACTTCACTCAAACTTTTAGTCCTTTGAATATTACTTCTGGCAAAAAATAAGGCATACAAAAGTTATAAATTCCAATGCTTAATTTGTGATTTAGGTTTGTTTTTTGGGAATCCACAGCAACAACCACCATGGGGTGATTAGTATGCTCAGCAATCTAAACTAAATTTATTCTTAATGGGAAGACAGTCTTGAGGGTACTCCACTTTTCATAAATTGCTCATGAGCTGTTGAACGACAGTTGAGATCTCTTCTCTACTTCCACACAAACCAACACTTTTAGAAGAGTCTCTGTGATAAATTAGATAACCCCTAACCTATAACAGCTCTAGACATAGAGGGGCAAAGTTAATTTTCAAGGCTCAAAGACATTTACTGGGACAGCTGCTTCTGAAAAAGGCCATAATTACAAAGTAACATCATTTCCCTAATGTCATGGTAATTATTGTAATTACTTTTATTTACATACATTCAAATGCTAAGATAAACATTATAATTAATCTGAGGGCCACCTTTTGGTTGTGATGATTGAAAAAAGATGTGATTCATTGAGTGTTCGCTCTTCTACAACAGCTCCCCATTTTTAAAGGCTGATAAATGAGCCAGCTTGAGACTAAATAAGCTGCAAAACAATTTCAGGAATTCACTAAAAGAAAGAAGGAATAGTCTAGCACAGTGTTTTTCAGACTTGGCAACTTTAAGATAACACACTAGTCTAGGACTTCCTTCACTTTAAATTATCCCTTTAGGTCACATGCACACACATATTCCCCTTTTGTGGAATTTACTGGTAGTTAATCTGTGCTACTAGGATACATTTGCCTCATGCTTCCTGGACTTAGCTTTCACCAATCCTAATATGGTTTTGCCAGGATAACACTGTTAAGAGTCCGTGTAAATGTAGTGTTTCTGTTCCATCCTCATTCATGCAACAGGGATGTATCCAATTATGATCATGGTATTTTTTTGTACATTCCCTGGAATTGTCCATATTTTTCTTAGAAGAGCAATTAAGCTATTCTGGGCATGGTTTGTCATTTTCCAGAAATGAATCCTCCAGAACAAAAAGTAGTTCATGGTATTCTGGATGTGGTCTGATCCTGAAACAGAACAACAGTTTTATACAAGTGATGGATACCCAGTGTATGACTTTGGGCCAGTCACCATCTCTCAACCTAACCTACCTTATAGAATTGTTGCTGTGGAGGAAAACTGGATGAGATAGTACAATGTAAAAATTATCTTGTGTAACTTGCTTTTATTCCCATTGTCCAGTGTGGGGGACTGACACAGTCCTGGGCTTCAGTTCAGAATCTTCCAAAGGCAGTATTCTTGTGCCCAAACCCATCCTTAGCACAGATCTAAATTTTTACTGAAACACGCTATAACTTTTTGTCAGTAGATGATTTATTATCTTAGCACAAACACCTGGCTTTCTTTTTTATCAAGAGATCTTTGTTTCTGGAAACCTTATCTGTAAAAGAATGTCTTAACTGATTCCTCTATGGATGTGTTAGAAGATTTTGCACAGGGACACTTTCGATAAGTGATCCTGTATGTGCATTCATAAGATTTAAAATACTTGAAGGATTTCACCATATAATTCTTGCACAGTTTCAGGTTGCCATGCCAAACTACTTATGATGCAGCATATTTATGATTGGATCTCAAAACATCCAATTAAATTTGAGTGTGGGCCACGGTACTTGAAATTTTGGATCATTTGCTACTCCATTTTACATCTAAATCTAGAGCTGCTATTAGCAGAAAGAATTGGGGGGAGAGAAAATACATGTAACTTTTACAAGAAAACAGGAAAAGGAATCCATTTAGTATTCTCAGCAAAAAAGCCAACAAGCTGTAGTGATAATTTCCAACTAATTACACAATTATTTTTATGTCTTGGATAAAAAATAGTTGACATTCAAAAACATCTATGACTGAATTTACTTCATCATTTTGACTGGCTCTGACATTTGTTTAAACCATTATTTCATTAAAACCTCAAGCAATTTGATGCATGCAGATCATTAAGGAAACAGGATAATTAGCAAAGGCTTTACTGCAATGACTCATTTAAACTTTCCTCTTGCAAAACCTGTACTTCCAATAGCTTACCACGTCTGCTCAGGAGTAAACTAGGATTGAGCCCTTAATATTCCAAACTCAAAGATGCACTGAGCAGAAGACAGTGAATTCAGAAGAAGATAGTGCAAATTGCAGCAATCCATTGATAGCCATTCCCAGCAGGTCCACTGCAGGAAATAGTGGTCTCAGACTGAGATGGACTTCTGTACATGACCCAAAGGAATCATCGTCGGTTCATTAGGACTTCTGCTAAGTCATAACATGCTGCCCTGCAAGCCATGTACCTACATCACTATCCCATTGAAAAACATGACTTGGTATTTGATTTTGGGTCACTGACTTGGTGTCCAATTTTTGTTTTTGTCTTAATTGTATGATTGTTACAGTTTTTAATACTTTTATTGTAACACAGATATTTTAATGCACACTTTGTTAAGCTGATGAAAATCCTGCAAGAGCATGGCAGGGTACAAAGGTAATAAATAAATACACAAGCAAATATGTCTATATTGTAAAATGTCAGGAGGGTGAGAATGCTGAAGGAGCTCAGTACGCATTAAGCAGATGCATAGCTGACCATACAAACACTTGATTTTCTTCTTAAGTTTTCTTGGGTTCAACAGCTAACCACTGACAGGTAAAGAGAAAAACGATTAATTGAAGTGTAGTGGGGGCAAATACTTTCTCAGCAACAAGACAGTTTAGAAACATTTTATGGACAAGAGCTACGCTTTTAATTAAGACATAAGGCTGCACAGTGGTGACATCCCAAAGTGGTTTGAACAGAAATGCGTGAACCTTCTGAAATCCCAGTTCAGTTTATAAGTTCCATGTGAAGCTCAAGGTCATGACTGGCAATGGTTGAAAAATCAGCCACATTCTGAGATGCCTGAAATTGCAGAGGGTATTTTTGTAAGCTTTCTACAGAAAAGTTAGAAATGGACCTGTAGCTGAGTGGAGATCAGTGTCAGAATGAGAAAGCCAATCATAATTAGACTAAATCAGTACAGATTTGATTCTTGCTTGATCCTTTTAAAACACCTTCCTATTATTCCTTGTTCACTGTTTATTCTTCATTTACATTTCTTCTTTTCCTCTGGATCAAGTCTAGAGAAAATCATTGAGGCTCGGAGAGTGCAGTGTAACATTTAGTCTTTATATTTCGCCAACCATCCAATTACTAACAATTTCAGAACTTGGAACAAGACCCAATTTCCAAGCCTACGGACTAGTAATACAGCTTACACTATTCTGTGTGACCAGAATCTGTAAATATTTGAGACACTGACAGTTTAGAGACTTATTCCATGAAAGACAATATAATGAATGTTGGCCTCAATGGCAACATTAAGCAAACAGAAATCATTAGGTAAAGCTGCAGTTGTTAAACACAGCCTGTAATATATATGAAATGTAGCTTTTACAAAGTTGCCAACCCCCTCCTTGCAATAATAAAACCACTTTCCTGAAAAATTATTTTCAGGATAAATGATTGATGGTTTCTTCGTAATTAAGCACACACTAAACATTCAGTGTCCACTAAGACAATTATTCAAACTTCATACTACACATAAAAAGAAAAATCTTAGTTAATGGGTCATGACTATCCACAGACACCCCATTACTCAATTTTATTCTTTAATTTAATTTGCAACTAAATGAAAACTATACGAAGTTAAACCATTAAAAGCTTGCAAGAGCTGAGCAAAACCATGCTTGAGCCAAAAACATTTTCACTGACAATTTTCTCCCATTTATATCAGCAGGCAATAGGGATGAGTCAAGGAGGGAGAAGTAATTATTAGTGACCTAAATTAAGGGAAAGCCAGATCTTTACTGAATGGCAGTATTGTCAGCCCTTCAAGGTAGACCAGACTAGGAAGCCAAAGTCATGTCGTCCAATGCTACTTTTATTGTAAAGATATAGTAACAGAATCATGCAAGTCTGAATGTGCTTCCCTCCTCTTCCCCTTTATCTTTATGATAACTAGGGAGGGTCTTTTCAGAACTGTTTTCTCAGGTTACATTTCTGCCCTGGACTCAGGCCTCTTTTATCTGACTGTTGAATTGGTAGCAGCTCTTCCTCCTGTCCCTCAAAGCCATTCCCTCTGTGCTCTGCAAGTATGAAGGGCTAAGAGGGTCTTACAAGTGGCATTATATGAGCCTGGCTATTGCTGACTTGCTGAGTTCACTAAAGACAGGAATGAATAGGTTTAGGATTGGTTCGGCTAATCTCTATATTTCATTCTCTTATTCAGAGATCTCCAATTTTGCTTGAATGCTGGAGAGCCTCTATCAGTCATATATCAAGAACGAATATTTTGATATACATTCTCAGGTATCATAGTTAACTTCTGGAGCCATATTTTAAAAATTAGGTGGGGCAGGACAGAAACTATTTTTATTTAATTGAAATTTAATTTAAGTTTAGTTCAATAAATTAACTATCCTTAATATTATGTGCTTAATATATTTAAGGAGTTCTTGCTTTTGTCACATTAGAATTACAATACAGTAACAACTTTGGAGGGATTGTGATACTCCAGCTAGGACTACGTGAAGCCTATGTATGACCTGAAGGCTGTTGAATACAGATAAATAAATAATATTTAGCTACATGGATCAGTGGTCACCTTAGGGCAGTGTTTCTCAATCTCGACAACTTTAAGACGTGTATTCAGCATGCTTTAGGGTAAGGCAGCTTCCTGTGTTCCTGTGAGGGAAATGTGCAACACTCTTTTGTACTGTTTATCAGTGAGGGCATAAGCATCCTCAACTGGAGACTTATGCAAAATGATAATATGCACATAGTGATGTCATGACACATCCTGTTCTTTCATTCTTGTGTTCTGACCTCTGAGAGGAATATGTAAGCTGAGTACTGTCTCTTGATGCTACGCTTTGTCACTTGCTCCCTCGCCTTCTAAGGGTCTGGGGATATATATCATCAAATGCTCATTTTATACCCCATTCTCCTCTCAGACTTACATAATGGGGAAAGAAATATACATACTTCTATCACTCTGCCACAAACTATACAGTTAAAATTCATACTTTAGATTTCAGGACAGTTCAACACTTCATGTCAAGGTATGGAAAATGTTATGATCCTTCTCAACAATCCCATATGGACCTCTAAGTTATGATAATATACTGATTGTGTATAATAAACTTGGCAAGATATAAATAACTCTTTGTGGCACAGAAATCCTTTTATACCTGTTTTAGCAATTCTTATCAAGAATTAACCATAAAGATGACACTCTATAAATTATAAACTTTCCAGATTGTATTGGAGGTTCTGTAAACAAACTGATATCTTTTGCTGGCAATGCCCTATTAGTTATTTTGGTTGAAGGTTTTTGTTGTTGTTTGGTTGTGCTTTTGTTTGTTGTGAAATTGGGAAAATTGGGAAATTTTCACAATGATTCAATGGTTGGATTTAGATTTAGATTCCCTAAATCAATGCAGCATAAAACATAGATTCAGTTCCTATTATTAGCTTCCAAGTTTGTTATTGCAAAACAATGGAAAACTAAAACACTTTCATAGGATAAGATGTATTTAGATGTGTGGGAAATAGTTCTGACTGAAAAATTAATAGGAAAATATTTTGAAAAATCCTAAACTGAAAGATGAATGTATTCAAACATGGTCACCTTTTCTTAGCCACATTAACAGTTTTGTACAAATATTTTTCAGAGTAGGTAGTACTGGCTATGGCTATTTAAAACATTTCTATGTTTCTGTAATATCACATGGATAAATAGATATCATAATCCTCTTCAGCTGGAATGACATTGGGAGCAAGTCTAGAAATTTAATGTTAATAAGTCTGGAAGAGGGTAGCAAGTTAAATCAGATTTTGATGGTGGCTAAGTACCTTTATTTACTTTTCTTAACCTGTTAGTTTACCAGATGAGATAAACTGGAAAAACTAGAGTTAATAGAAATCTTCCATCAAATGATTTGTTTATTTGCTAGCTACCACAAAGAAGGAAAGACTGTCATGTCCTCAGGGTCAGGACTGCAACAAGCTCACAATGTATGATGAACCCCTACTCTACAACTGACATGCAAGAACAGAACGAGGGAATCACTTGGCCCTGACAGACTTCTTAAAATCTCAGTTAATTACAGATAATGTAAGCTGGTCTTACTCTAAAAGGTAAAGAAGGAAAGTACAAGAAGTACAGCTTTCTAGATGAGCGTAAAGGCATTCCATTGTAATGTGCAAAACAGCACATCCAATCATGCTGGAAATAGTTATGAAGAAGTAACACATTGATATAATTTGCCTATGGATCAAACCTCAATCTTTAAAATAGCAAATAAATATAGATTTCATTTTAAATCACAAAACAATCAGTCCATCTAAGCACACAGTTTACACTGTGTGGGAACAGTGACTGGCTGTTTAGACTTCTTTTGATTTTTCTTAAATTTTGGATTAGATGCACCATCTTATCTACCACATCCAGGGACTGATTACTGCTTCAAAACAAAATAAATTGCTCAATTTGTCAACTTTAACACAGTAACCAGATCTCATGTTGTGGCTTCCTCTAGGAAGAATTTTTACAAAGGCAGGTTATGGCCTTCTCTGTTGCACACCAAAGCTGCCACCGAAAAATAAAGGTCCCATACTAGCTTATATTTAAAAATGCTTGTTATTTCTTAGTAGCAGAAAAACACTCCTGGTTGTTATTAGGCTGCTTTACAAAGCACATCTGTCATTTAAACTTTCCAGTGGGTTTTATAAGTAACACACAAAGGAAATGCACTGACTGCCATAATGTCTGTCTGTCTCTTATTGAGCATTGACTTCAGTGTTCAGCCAGAGTAATCAAGCTTTTTAAAGAATCCAGCTTTTGCAAAATACAGGACAAATTCTGAATTATACAACATTTAAAAAAAAAATATTGACCTTCCACATTAAAATTCCATTTTGTTGTGGCTTCCACATTAGCTCCTTTCTTTGGAAATGTCAACCTTTTCTTGGTTCATTATTATACTGAATATCATGGCTGTTGCTAAGCTGCTGTGTGTCATTCGTAGATTTCTTGATTTTCGGCACTTCTCTTCTTCCTCCATAATTTTACATGGTATTATGGCACCAACCTTCTAGATAAGGCTACTATATCTGGGCTGCAAAAATGTAGGCAACCACTAGATGGAAACAAAGAGAAATGTTAACCTTTTGCTGCCATCTAGAGGCCGTCTAAATCCTTGCAACCTAGACCCAGTATGCCTAATATCTTCAATGTACAAAATGTACATATTCATTTACTTAAAATTATGCCATCACTCTGATTCTGAAATGTCATATTGTACATGTCACACATCAAATACCAGTGCAATGGCACCAGTTTCTCTCCTTAGGTACAGGACAGTATTTATCACTCACCATTTAGGGATATATTGAGATTCATAACTGCATTATGGAAGCCTTTAAGGAGAAAATGTCTTCATTTGTTTTCCTGTTTTAAAGAGACAAATGTTTTGAGAGACAAATGTACAATTTTCAAGAAAAAGGCCTTCAGCAAACCCTTGAACAAAGAGAAACCCCTCTGTTCTTCTCCTGAACATGAAGTTAGAAGGACTGAAGAATCTTGCATCATACAGTGAGACTGGTGTGATTTCCTTTCACCATTTCCCAGTCCATTGGTGTATAATTTTTAAAGGACCCCCCCCCCCCACTTTTTTGTTTTATAAATATAATGCAGACATAACATTTTGTATATGCTTGTTTCTATTTTCATAAAATATAACGAGAAATTAGCTCATGTTACGTGTGATTAGCTCCCCTCTCTGATGTAGTTCATGTTGACTCATCTGACCCCCTTCACAAGACCCCTGTGTTCTTTGTGATTAGGAAGTCTTTGCATATACAAGTGTATGTATAGAGACAATTATGTGATCTGGGAACCCTGGTCTGAGATAGTAGAAAGGCTTTCATACTGTAGTTGTATGTGGTGGACCTGCAAATATCAGGGGCATATATTGTATATTTGTCTATTTCCATTCACACATATATTTAAAATCTTATTGGAGGCATATGGTCATTGGACAGACAATATGTAAGTGGACAAAATAAATATATTTCATCTTGTGGCTTGAATGTGAAAACAACTGCCTTTGATGAGGAAGCTCCTAGATTTAACTTCTGGGTCTTCAAGTAGGATGGGGGAAAATTACAGAATTTACAATACTGAACTAGATGGACTAAGATGGAAACTCATTATAGGAAAGATTTCAGCATACACTGATTAGAAATATTGCACTGAAACAATAGTGAATCATAACTCAACTTGCTTTTGTGGTTTCTGAATCATTTTATAGAAACCTAACCCTGAATGATTTGCCAGAAATTGTTTCACATTCTTAAACAAGTTTTTCAACCCCTGATTATTTTATTGAAGTGATTTGCAACATGCTCAGTAACAAAACTTGTCTCAGCAGTTTATAGGCAAAATGAAAATAAAATGTAAAATTTAATACAAATAAGACCCAAAAGATCAGATTTTTTAAAAAAATGTAAGTTAAAAAATTAGAACAGATTAAAATCCTTTCTGTGTGTGTGTGTGTGCACGTGCGGCTTCAAGTCAGTTTTGGCTCCTGGTGACTCCCTGGACAAGTCACTGCAGTTTTCTTGACAAGGTTTTTCAGAAGTGGTTTGCCCTTGCCTTCTTCCTAGGGCTGAGAGAGAATGACTGGCCCAAGGTCACCAAGCTGGCTTCATGCCTAAGGTGGGACTAGAACTCATAGTGTCCTGGTTTCTAGCCTGATGCCTTAACTACTACACCAAACTGCCTCTCTAAAATACATACTAAAATAATATTTTTAAAACACTACAATAATATTAACATCACAAAGCCTGGGAAATCAAGAATGAGATCTCAAGTTGGTGTTCCATAAATGTGTTGTTAAGACTAAAAATGTTCTGTCTTCACTTTCCACCTTTTACTCAGGATTACTTAGAGAGGAGTGTCAAAAGGATAGCTTGGGGGGGGGGGGGGAGGTTTGCTCCCAACCTTTTCAGATTGAAATTTCCTATCAACTTCTGTGCGTAATGAAAAGCAATTATAGAGCATGAATAACCATAACTCTGCTATCTCTTTCCAGATAGAGTTAGTGGCACAATTACATAATTTTGAGTCTGGACTGAAAAGCTTGATGTATGGTTTAGAATATAAATTGTATTTCTCTCCAAAAGTGGTAAGTCAGCTTTGCTGCATTTGGGGATTCCTTAATGATTTGATTGATTATGGGCCATTGAATTGTTGCTGACTCCTAGCGACAACATAGATAGATCTTCTCCCTGATGATCTGTCCCTAATCTGGTCTTTCAGATCTTCCAATGGTGGATTCCATACTGCTAGGATGTACACATTTACCCTGAAGTCCTGCTTTGATGTTGTAGTTAGTATATCAGTGTTAGCCAAATAGATATAGATATATTCTGTGCCAGAGTAATCTGCAGGGAGGTCAAGAAAGGAAATGACATCATGGCACGAACCTTGTGACTGGATGTCTTTGCACCTGATGTCAGTATGCAAGGATGAAAGGCTAAGGTTTTGTCATTTTTGCATCACTGTAGTTTGTACTGGAAACCTATGTTCTGCGCCACTGAAATCGGTTCTGTCTCAGGTGACTGCTGCTTTTACCCCTCTAAGTGAAAATACATAGCTGGGAAGAATTTCCAGGAACCACAGAAAGTCTGCCATACCTGAGATGGTGAGGCACTGACAATATTTTTTTTATGGAAAATGGCAGTGGAGGTCATGTGATTTTGCAGTATGTCGTACACTATATTTCAGATGACTTTGTGTGGTTCTGTACAGAAAATATGCATTTTAAAATTATTATCTCAGGGAAAAAAAGCATGACGTGTTGGTTAACCTAGTATTTTGTTCTCGGGGAAAAAGAATATTTATAGCAATTGTACAATCTTAAAATTAAATCCAAGTACTCTGATAATGAGCTCCAATAATTCCATTGTCTTCTCTGGTGATCCCATTGGGGCAGTAAATATAACAAACATATCTCTCTATCCTTTTCCTATTAAAATTACTTATTTCTCATTCATAGGACAATGAGAGTCCTAAATTCACTTTTTTTTAAGTTTCTCTAAAATTCTGCTATATTTGATGGTATATTGCAGAAGTCCAAGATGTTTTGGAATGTATGTTGATGAAGATTCTCAGTCATCCAGGTGGAATTATCTGGAGGTTGAGTCATGGCAACTGGACTTCTTTTCTTTTGGTTTGATATATTTCGCTGCTTGTCCAAGCAGCTTCTTCCGTCTAGAAAGTTGAAGTCCAGTTGCCATGACTCAACCTCCAGACATTTTGGATTATTCCATCTGTTCCATTTTTCAGCCCCTGCTATATACTCTGAGGGTATTTCTGAGGTCAAGATTTCCCAGCCATCTAAAACCCAGTTGTGGATTTTGGCAGGGAAGTAAAAGGATGGGTTTGGGATCTAACCCAAGGTAGGAATCCTATCTCCAACTTCAGAGAGGCACTCCAACCAATACTGTGGCCCTAGAGACAAGCATTCTTCCTAAATACTCACAAAGGTTGACTTTTTTTTAATTTAAAAAATTCAGCAGGACAACATTGGTGTGAATCTTCAGTTTTCCTGTTATTCTACCATCCCTACCTACAATTAGTAGAATTTTTAAAAAATATGCAGAGAGAACAAAAACATGCACATTTAACATTTTATTAAAGGCTTGCAATATATGCCCTCTTAAATCTGATAAAGATCAAAGGACATAAGTTTTTCCATAGAATTGAAGTCAATATTACCTTAGACTTCAAAATTATCTGTTTGATTTTGGTGTGGTGAGATATGTTCATGAGATGTAGAGTTACAGTACCACGGGAAGCTGTTACATGGCACAGAAATAGTTAAGAAGTAATAAGATATTATGTCTCAAGGCTGTCAGAAGCAGACTGCTTTTTTTTTAAAGGAGTGGTCCACGATGCACATCATCAATAATATTAGTACTGTTAAAACATGTTAAGAATTACCAAAGGCCCTAATACAAAACATGCAAACTAAACATGAGCATCCAACGTACAGATGAGACATGGCTTGCAAGGTAACATTTATTTGTTGGTTTTCTTTTTGATTAACAAATTTCACACTGGCAGCTTAAGCTGCTTCTTTCCCATGATGCTCCCAGCTGTTTCTTAAGCCTGCTTTAGAAATTCCGGTCTGGATTGCAGGAGGTTAGCAATAGGGCCAGGTTGGTGTGCAGTCCAGACTATGGCCACTGCAAGATTTGATTCATCATTCCTGTGCATCTTGTCCTTCCCATCCATGCAGGGAAGGCAAACCTCACTGGCTGGCTTCTGTGTGGACTGGTCTACTAGGCCTCCTCCTTCTCTTGTTTCCTTCTCAGTAGTCCCTGTTCTGTCCTTTGATTTCCCAGATGTTTGCACACATGGACACCTTCACACCCCCTTTCCCAAACTGACACTAATTCAGGCCCTTTCTTTTTCCTTTTTTTCACTTTATGGTATCAGATTACCTCTGATGCTACAATAATTAAACAATAGGGAACAAGTTGTTATTTCACTCCTACCTTCCTCTGTAGGTGCATGAAAACTGTATAGGAAGGAAGAACAACTTCCCTTTGTTGTAACAGGAAGTTGTTAAAAATAATGATAAAGGAAAGGAAAGGAAGTTTGGCAGTATTGTGAGCAGGAACTGGAAAAGCAAGGGGAGCATATTTCACCCAGCCTCAGTAGAAACCAAGACAACACTCACTGGGAGATGTAAGGACTGAATAGAGCATGACCTTCTAGGGTTGAGGAGAGTTCATTGATTAATGGGCTGTTGCTGGATTAACTGCAAGATTAAAAAAACAAACCAACCAGCAACTGCTGGGCAGCAAGAACCTAGCCTTCGGACAGCCCATGATGAAATGGACAAAGAACCAGCTGCTGAAAAGGAGGGGTGTGCCAGGCACTGCAGCCAATCAGAGCTGGGGCTGCCACTAGAATGGAATGAAGCACCAGAGACCATCAGCTCTGAAAGTTGGCTCAGGTTGGAAAACAGCAGTCCATTGGAGTTGGGTGGCTAAAAATTTCAAATAAATAAATAAACAAATAATTTTAAGCTGGAAAACATGGGTGCAGAGGGTTTTTGTAATGGACTGAGAGGGGGAGGAAGACAGCTCCATTCATTCCTGCACTTAGGAAGCAGTGAGTAGCCCATACTGATGATGGGCCAAGCACAAAGTGCAGATTTGCCCTTCTGCACTGAAAAACAAGAGCCTCTGTGCCCTGGATGTATGCCGCTGTTTATTCATTTTCTAAGCACAGCCTTAGGATATTGTAGCTCTGCTTTCTGGTGCTAGTTTATGATAGTGTGACTGAAAAGTGATATTATTGTTTGTTAAGCATTCATTACCAGTGTATTGTTACTTTCTCTGTTTGGATCCTAGCAGCCATTGTAGGGTTCCTAGTGATGCAAGGGAAGAAATGAGTTTGTCAAATGAAGCATATATGAGCCACTTCCTTCAAAGTACTCTGAAGATATGGACGGTTTGCACCTGTCTATCTCTTGGTTTATTCTGGCATTTGACGAAGAAGTCTCAGGCCTACAAATGCTTTGGACAAAAAGGTGAAATAGTTCAGTGCTAAGATTTTGATCAAATACCTCTACATTTTATCCCATGTTATTCATGATCTTTCTTGTGCATACTTAGACATTTTTGTGCCAGGGAAAGCATCCAGTTAGAGCACTATTGCTGAAATATCAAAATCTAAAAATGTAAATAGATTGCTTCTGCCTGAAGTTGTCATGTAAAAATGTTGTTGGTTATACCATGTTATGTCATTTTCTCCATCAGCAATATTCACTAGGTGAAGGTGATTTACTGTGGATGGACCATTGTGGCAGTGTTCAGGAAAAAGTGAAACAATATTAATCTACTATAGTGGCTTTGAAGAAGCCCATAGCTGGACTATCTTGCAAATACTTTATTATTCCACATTGCAAAGCATACAGTGCATAATTTTATTATCGTTTAAAGATCCCCCCCTCTTCATCCATCCAGGGCAATGATCTCTACAGTGCTGTAGTTAAATGAACTCAACATGCTATGACAAAACCAAACAAATTATGTGAAAACTTAGGGCAATATAGAAAATCCAGATAATTGTGATTTATTCACCAAGCTATCACTGAGCTATCAAGCAACCATGATTCAGTACCAAGTGTCAATCTAGTTTTCCATCTGATAACCGTGTTGATCTATCTCAAAGAAATTGTAAAAGTTAAGGAGAAAACTGTATATGAGGGCCTTTGGACACTCTGATAATACTCAATAAATGCCATTTTTTCCCAATATGTCAGGTTTTTATAACATCACTAGACAACTCATGACCTGTTGGGCCATCGTTTCAGAGATATTTCCTTATCTAAACAGAGAAACAGAGTGACCAAGGGCAAAAAAGCAGTGGGAGTGGGAGTGACTTGTGACTTGCTGCTGGCTTCCCCATTGACTTTGCTAGTGTGAAGCTGGCAGAAATCTTCCTTCCTTCCTTCCTGCCTGCCTGCCTTCCTGCCCTCCCTCCATCTTTTCCTCCCTTCATTTCCACATATAGGCTTGTGCCATTTGTCCTCCCCTCACCACTCTCAGGAAAGCCCTAGTGAAGCTGCCTCTTCCTCCTTCTCCCCCCCCTCCTCCTCAGCCTGCAACTTTGCTGGGGGGAGGTGGAACCAAGGGAGCTGCAGTCTGTGAGGAAAACTGCACCCCACTCCCCATTCTGGCAAGTCCCCAAGGGCTGCTTGCTCAAGGAAGAGGGCTCACCCATTGACCACCGGTACTCCCCAGCCACCCCTACCTTGCCAGCAGGCATCTGAGTCACTCTCTCATCCTTCCCTCACTGCCAACTGCTATTAAGAGATTTCAAATCTGTGCCTCGGTCCCAAAGCAGCCAATCACTGCTTGCCCATCAGGTCTTGCTGCCAGCCGATTGGGCGCAGGGGATAGAGGGAAGGGAATACACCCATGATGATCACGTGACCTGGGCTGACTGCTGCAGTGCAGTGCTGAAGTAGCCATAAATTTCCCAAATTTCATTCCCATTGGAGTAATGGGTCGTGGAATTTGGACACATTCTGTAAGTTAGCCCATTTGAGGTACCTTGGTTCCAAAATTGTTGCCCTATGACACACCATTTTGCCCAGTTGAATGTTATAGACATGACAGTTTTAGTAGTATATAGAGAGAACACATTTGAATAGATTAACATTACTGCTTTATTGGGCTGTATAGGTTTGTCATAGGTTGCTTGAATATAGCCAGTGAGATGCTTATAAATAATCAGGAGATTTTCTGAACATGCATTATGGTATGGGGAACAAGGTTATTCCTTCTCCCCATATGCAAAAAATAATAGCATTTGATAAGTATATATAAATAGACCCAGGATTTGGGTGTATGGTCAGAGTGTTCCCTTTTTACTAGTTTTCCAATTACATTTTCACTAGTTCACACACATAGGATGTTATGCTGAATGAATGTTGAAAAGGAGGCCTAAAAACTCCTCATTCATCTTTTTTAGCTCATACAGAAGCCTTGTATGAACAGGGCTAAGGATGAGAGTCAGTACTAGTAGTACTGGTGTGGTTCAGTAATTGCTGAGTATAAACTTAATAACTTTAATTAATTATAGGCATTATTTCATTTCCTTCAAAATGCAGAAATGCAACACAGATGAATTTAGGGAACTTCCATTCATGTTGCTGCTGGCCAGGGACTTTCACTCTGTCATTGGCTATGACAAAGTGAAAAGAAGACATCACACAATCATCTGGATGTTAACTCCAAACTTCTATTATATTCAGTAGCATTTACTCTCTTGTAACTATGTTTAGGTTGACAGCCTAAAGTGAATTGTTGTAAAGAAAACTTGGACTGGTTCAAGAGAGATTTTGTTAAAGACATTAAGGGCTAAAATCAGTTACATAACTAAACTGTTCAGTGTTGAGTATCTTTACTCAGTAGATGTTGGTGTTTAAATTGAACAATATTCCAAATAGTAAAATCAAAATTGAAAACACTAAAAAAATAGAAGAATTTGTTATATTAGTATCTTTGATTTAAAAATCCTTCAGTACAATTCTGCTGCAAGGGACAGTCTTGAAGTCTGTCAGGCTAAATGCTAGTGACAATACATTCAAGGGAATAACAGCCTATCCGGATTGTGGTTGATCTCATCTTTGTTATTAATGCTCCCTTGAGGATTGTCAATAGCAGACTCATCACCTTGATGTTGTTTCTGTCATGGCAGAAAACTTCTTCTTGACATTTGTCTTCAAAAACACTGATGGTGTCTCTCAAGGTTTATACATCAATAATAAAATAGATGCAGTGACTTGGATATACATAATACAGCAGATGGACCATATAGTAACTACTAAATTTATGTGTGGCTGAGCCTTCAACATTACTTTAATATAGGTAAGATTTGCTCAGTTTCCAGAATTGTTGGGACAATAACCTCCAGAATTTCCATTTGAAGAGCATCAAATTAAAGAAGGCTGATTAAGCCAATTTTATTCACTTAAGAACTCCCACAGTTCTTGAGAGGTACACAACAGAAATGGCCAAATGGAGATTGAAACAATTTCCTCTTACAATACCAGCTATGATTCACTGAACAATAGCCCATTAAATTTGAAGTGTTGGTTGAGCAAAAATGATGAGTTTAATTTATCTTATCCTTCCCAACAACATAAAGCTAGGCTTTTAATTGAGAAGAGCTACATTTTTTTATCATATTGGTGCCATAGAAGCACGCATACTATTAATTGGCTGATCTTCCAGATGCTTCCCCAAACAGAGAAAATACAATGGCTGTAATACACAGAACTCTAACTGAAGATAGTGGCTGAGTTACGCTAACTCACTAAATGATGGAGCTATTGCAACTTTAATTATGCAGGAGGGTTTAGTTCTTGGGTAATGTAAACAGGTGATGTCTCTTCTAAAATAGTGCCCACAGTGGAAGTTTTAATACTTACATTAAGATAATTATCTTTTAAAAATTATTGCACAATTCAATAGGGATCTATATTTTTGCCAATGAAGATTTTTTAAAGGGATTAAATAAACTAATTAGTTTATTAACCCAGCCCTAAATAAAAAGCAAGGTCTATGTCTTTAATTTCTAAAATGGAAGATATTCCCTTCATTTTACATACACCACATTTCTATAAATAATGTGGAAAGAACTCACTGTAAATCTTAATGATATTAAAAGTCAATGATCAACTTGGGAAACTGAGGGATAGTAAATTTACATTCATGGAACCAGATATTTATTGACCCATGTGTCCCACCTGAAAAGTGCTGGTATTTGTCACCTAGTTAACAGACAGAAAGCTATTCTGGTATTTACTTAACACGCAACAGAAGCAGAAACACAAATTCAGAATATTGAACTACTGACTGAATTGTTAAATGTGTTATCTTTATAAACAACATGTGCGCAATCTAGAGGTCTTCTTGTGCTAATGAAAAGCTATATTTCAATTAAAAACACAGCTTGAAGGGAAAGTTTAGGAGATACTTCTAATTTATTTAGAAACTTCTTCTCAAAAAGGGAAGCTGCTTACCCCCCCCCCCCACAAATCAGTGAACAATTTCCCAATTCATTCCTTTTTGCAGTTGCAGAAATTGCTTTTAAATGACTATTTATAACGATAATCTTAGTTTTACTAAGTTGCTTGTTTTTCTAATTTGAGATATACTTTCATGGAATCTTTAGATAATTTATGCAGGCTTAAAAGAGAGATGTCCTAATATTAGAACATTAGGAACCAGCCAGTGGTGGCTGTGACACAGTAGAGTTTGGATTTTTTTATTACCAGTAACATCTCTTTTGGGTTTTTAAATGTTTCTTTCTTTAGCACTCTGTCAAGCTAGGTTTGAAACCGATTTAAGGTTCCCCGAATGCTTTGGATCAACACCGAGGCAGACACATTAGGAAAAATGTAAATGTAAGCTCCCAGTTTCTGGTGTTGGGCTGTTCTTATCTATTGCTGCTACAGCTGCTAAATTAAATACATCAGGATTCATTAAAAGGGACTTCATGAAGGTCCATCCAAGCCTGAGCTGGCCTGTTTTACATAATCACAAGATTTGTCACTCTTCATGATGTCATATATCAGTCTAGGACATTTAGATCCCACTGAAGTCAGTGGAATTTACTTCTGAATTAGTATGCTTACCTGTATTTTGCAAGAAGTACTATTAGTAGTTGGAGTAGGAGATGCATTTGCATCAAATGTATAATGCATCCCTTTTGAAATAATTACTTTGAGGATAATATGACCAGTTGATAGCTCTTACAGTACTGCTCTTTAGTCTGCTGCCTAGTTGCTAATTGTTGAGGAGAAGCCTCAAAGTTTTGGTTACTCTCCTTATGACTCGTTTTTAACTTAAACTAGACTTTGGCAGAACAACCTTCGAACAAAATATGCTTCAAACAGAAGAATGCCTTTGACACAGTAAAAAACAGGATCTATTATTCTGCATATAGGATTGCACTCTAAATAGATTAGGTTGTACCTGGGAATATACTTATCAGTAATGCATGCATAGAGCTGAGTCATTTCTTCCACTGATATTTGTACTCTACCTACAAAATAATTATTCTTGAGATAGCTGGTGCTCTCTGTGTTAATGGAACAAATTGCTTTCCAGCCATTTGGCAGACATAGGAAAAATTACAGATGTTGTATAAAAAAATTATTTTTAGCTCAGTATGCTGTGTATTGAAAACAGACATTGGTAAGTCTTGTAAATGTTGAACTTTGGGCTATAGATTGATTCTCCTGTAACACTGATTGATTTGAGCAATGTGGATTTCCAAAGCTTCTGGGTAATATATACAAGATTTATATGCTAATTGAGCTACATCTTGTTTAGGTTATGCTAACTGTTCCAAAGAGCTGATTTGTGACCAAGTCTGCAATCCTGTGCTTGAACACAGAGAAATTGAATTTTGAATAAACACTTATCAAAAGGGGAATGTGCTTGTAGAATTTATCACTCTGTTGATTGTTTATCCTGGATTCATGTTAAACAAATACCCACATCCAAATACTGTGTATAAACATTGTGTTTTGTAATCATGCTAATAGGTGCTGATAATTAGTTCTGATTCACATGCAAATGTGCCGCACAAGCATACAGTTGAATAGTTCGGGAAGGAGGTAATGTTGCTAAAATTAGGATGTAATCATTCTTCTTGGTGAGAGACATTCCTATAACATGCCATAAATTATAATTTTGAACAAACAACAGAAAGCGTGAAATGAAAAATAATTTATCGAATAGATGAGGAGGACTTCTAAAGCTCCTTTTCTTAGGCAAAGATTCTACTCAGAGAGAAAGAAACATCTGTAATTGTGGGATTAAAATTACAGATTCAGTAAGACTTCTATTAGCTTTAATTTCCTGTGTACTGTTGATATGGGGATCTTTTAACCTACATATCATGTTTTCTTAGAGTTAGTATTTGTTTTTTACTTAATATTATAGAGCTAAAGAACACTTCATAACTTAATTAAGTACTGATATTTCTAAGCAACTCTACTCCAGATGGTTCCATCTATTAAAAAGGAAGGTGATGGGATGGAAGACGATGAGGCTGGAAGCTTTCGGCAAACAAACAAACAAACAAACAGAGAAATCAACTTTCAAAGGCAATTAAACTGTATCACAAAGTTGGGAAAACTCTGACCTCAGACTCCAGGTGGCCTTTGAAGTCTTTTGGATCACTGCTGCTAATAATCAGCCCAGTTTCCACATTCTTCCATTTGGACAGAAGAAACCAATGAAAGCTGTGATGTTAGCACTAAAGAAGGAGCCCTATCAATAAGAAAAACGGTTGGAAAAGCAAGTGGATCATGACCCTGGAATACTTTTCCATCCACTTCCCAGCAATGAGAATAACCTAGCATTCTCTCTTCAGTTGCTTGCTTTTTTTTTTTTTTGCTTTTTAAAATCCTTTATTATTTTTATAAATAACTCAAGGTGGCAAACATATCAATACTCCTTCCTCCTCCCATTTTCCCCACAACAACAGCCCTGTGAGGTGAGTTGGGCTGAGAGAGGGACTGGCCCAAAGTCACCCAGCCGGCTTTCACGCCTAAGGCAGGACTAGAACTCCCAGTCGCCTGCCTTCTAGCCTGGTGCCTAGACCAAACTGACTCTCAGTTGCTTGTCTGTGCACCCAGAAGTGATTACAGGTTTTTAGCTCCTTTTGTTGCTAAAGGATTTTGTGTGGCCATGCTATTTATCATTTTTATTACTGGGGGGGGGGGGGGGGAGATTGCTGCTGCCATTTTGCTAGTTCTATACTATTTTGGCTAGTCCATGGGCTGCTTCAAGTGTTGCTGGCCATAGTCACCCACTTTCGGGCCAGTGATTTCTTTGCAGCACTTATCGGTCACTCTGTTCCATTTCCTTCCTCACCCTTCCACAGACCCTGTTACCCAACTGATAGGTCTCTTACACAGTAGAGAAAAATGGGATGAAGAAGGAGGGAACTCCCTTGATGTACTGGGACAACTGGGTATTTTCAATTGCTGTTTCTATGGTTTGGGATTCTCCTCTTCAGAAATCCAGTCTTCTGTTTCCTTTCTGGTTTTCAGATAGCAGATTTCCATCTAGCCCAGGAAGAAGGTATGTTATGAACACGGGGATATATTGGTAAACTCATGACTTAGTACATTTTTCATTGTCCTTTGCAATGCTATTGCAGTTTTCAAGATAATATTCCTGATTGTTAGACGTTCAGAGCCATTGGGAATGAGTGGCATACAAATTAAGTAAATAAGCAAATGAATGAATAACCAAATAAATAAATAAACAAAATCCCTCCACTTCTGCCCACACCCCTCTGCCACAGTTTTTAGATATAGGTTTAGTGTTTTTCAGAAACACTAAACCTATATCTGTGTTCAGAAAGAGCATGACAGGTTACCAGTATGGAGCATTTCCATACTGGTGACCTGTTACTTGGGCAACTTGAAATGTGTTCAAATCCTCTACCCCAGAAGCCCATCTACACTGAACCAACTGCAGTGATTTGTGATTCTTTTCCTTCTGGCAGATAACATTCAGCATGAGGGGAAATGAAGCTGGTAATCCAGCAATCATTTTCCTTAACCTGTCCCACATTACTAAGGACAGCACCAATTGCCAGCTTCATTACTGAAGAAAATTAGAATTTCGCAGTTGAGGTAGCACCATTTATGCCAGCCTACTTTTATGCTGACTCAAAGATCTTCCTGCTAGGCAAAAGAAAGATGAAGAAGAAAGGACTAGGCCAAGGTTAGGCAAGATGATAGAAGAGAAAGAAAAGCAAACAACTAAAAGACCAATGGAAAGAAAGATCTCTTTGCTCAGCAAGAAGAAGAAGAAGAAGAAGAAGAAGAAGAAGAAGAAGAAGAAGAAGAAGAAGAAGAAGAAGAAGAAGAAGAAGCAGCAGCAGCAGCAGCAGCAGCAGCAGCAGCAGCAGCAGCAAGGTTTGGGCAGCTCTGGAATGACTTTCCTTAATTACATCATCCTAGATATTATTTTAAAAACAGACAATATATCAACCGAGTAATAAAGTCAAATATTAGTGTTCTGGTTAATGAAGCAGAATTGAAATGGTTACTTTGCAACTGTGTTTTGCAAATACCTCTGTTTTACAGTAAAGGATTCTTCATTTAATAAACATACGAGACAACCCATGATCCGTTGGGTCATCATTTCAAAGATATTCCCTTACCTAAACAGAGAAACAGAAAGACTAAGGGCAAAAAAGCAGTGGGAGTATGAGTGACTTGCGACTTGCTGCCAGCTTCCCCATGGACTTTGCTTGTGGGAAGCTGGCAAGGAGTGTCAGAAATCTTCCTTCTTCTTTCCTCCCTCCCTTTTCCTCTCTCCTTCCCTTCCTTTCCACATATAATGTAGGCTTGCGCCATTTGCCCTTCCCTCATGACCCTGAGGAGAGCCCCGGTGAAGACTTTTCCTCCTCCTCAGCTGACCCATTGAAGAGCCTGCACTTTGCTGGAAGGAGGTAGAAGAAAGGGAGCTGTGGACCGTGAGGAATACTGCACCCCACTCCCCATTCCGGCATGTCCCCAAGGGCCCCTTCCCTTGAGGGAGGAAGAAGGCTTACCTGTCAACTGCTGACACCCCCCAGCCAGCCCTACCTCACTAGCAGGCATCCATGTCGCTCCCTCGTCCTTCCTGCAATGCCCACCGCTGTTTAAGAGATTTCAAATTTCGGCCTTGTTTCCAAAGTAGCCAATTGCCACTCGCCTGTCAGGTCTCGCCACCACCAATTGAGCACAGGGGCCAGAGGGAGGCAGGAAAGAGGTCGGGAATATGCCCATGATGATCACATGACCTGGGCTGACCATGGCGGTGCAGCAGCACAGCAGTGCTGAAGCAGCCACAAATTTCCCAAATTTCAATACCAGGGGAGTCATGGGTCCTGGATTTGGATACATTCTGTAAGCTGGCCCATTTGAGGTACCTTGGTTCAAAAGCTGTTGCCCTATGATGCACTGTTTCGCCTAGTTGAAGGTTATAGGTGCGAGAATTTTAGTAGTATATAGATGACTGATGGCATACTATGATACCCTTCATTTTCTTCATATTTGACTCATTAGAGACTTTTGTATCAATGCACTGAAAGGTTTCCGGGTTATACCCTAAGGCTGATGAACTAGTCCTTGTGTAATACTCATGGTGATTTGAGTATGAGAGCAAAGGCAGCCACGTGAAGTTTAAATGCATTTTGTAACCACTACAAAGAACGGACCTCTGCAACTGCAAGTGACAATTCTGGGTTGGGTGGGAAAAAAATTGTCTCCAACTGCAATGATACCCTAAAGCTTCTGAGCAACTTTCCAAGTAAAGCCTGAATGAAAGGTACCTTAATCTTTTTGCTCCTGTATGCAAAATCCTCTGAAAAAAAGGATGAGGGGAAGAACTACTGAAAAGAAAGGTTGTTTGACCAGGATGTTTGTTTATTAGACTTCATGACTCAGTGGGATCCAGCTGAGTTGGCAGAATCTGGGATGCTTTCATCATGGATGTATGGCTGGGTAGGCGGGAAAGATTTGGAAGCACGGCCAAAGTGACCCTATAGGGAACAATGAAAGAGATGTATCGGAAGACATATTTTAACCAGGTCAGTAAATAGAGATAAAAACCATATATACACAGCATGTTCAGTATGGTTTATAGTAGGGATGGCAAAGAATTTGGGGAGGGTGTTTGTCAATGGCTGGATTTGGCCTTTGAGTGAAATGTTGTATGCCTCATTAAAAAAAAAAAAAGATGGCCCAGGTTTGATTTGATTTTAATTATACTGAATTAAACCGAACAATAGCTAATGTGATTACTCTCAATCCTCAATTCTTCTATTGTTATATTTCAGCAACTACTTTTAAAAGTCTGTAGGGCTTCCAAGACCTTTGGGGAGCCATTTGCAATCCTGGGGCGTAAGTTGCAAACATGTAGCTTGATTGCAACTGAATAGTTTAGCCATTGGGGACGCGGTGGTGCAGCAGCTTAATGACGCTGAACGTGCCGGTCAGAAATGGCTGAAAGCTTCAGCGGTTCGAGTCCAGCCTCGCGTTAACAAGGTGAGCTCTTGTTTCTATACCCGCAGCTTCTGCCAACTCAGCAGAACGAAAACGTACGTGAGTAGATAAATGAGCACTCTCACTCCGGTGGGAGGAAAATGCTGGCAGCAGCTCAACAGAGAGAAGGGACAAGTTGCTGGTAAAAAGCGCGAAACCGCGCTCGTCCGAAAAAGGGGCGCGAAGCAACGGAAATCCCGCCTCCCGTGCTGCCAGCTGGGCTGACGCTCTAGGAATTAGGCTCTGGCAAAGTCTAATTCCGAAACTAGAAAGATGCAATTGCCTTGAAAACCGCTAGGGGGCGGTCACTGCAGGGTCAGTAATGACTGTTAAGCAGATAAAAAAAAAAAAAAAAAGTTTAGCCATTGCCTTTCTCCAGGATTTCTGTAGCGTGTGTTTACTTCTCACTCTAGCCCACAGCCTAGCATTCCTTTGTGGTCTCCCATATGAGTACTAACAGAATATTGGGCCTAGGCTTAATTTACAGGTTCATACAGGTGTGGCTGTCACAAACTCATAATCAGCTTCCCTGTTCCTCATGTAGCATCCGAGTGACAGACATGAAACAGAACATCAGGTTTGTCCCAGTGTACAGCTGGTACGTTGTGCAGCTCTCCAGGGTTAGCCAGCTCATTTCCAATGCTCAGCTTGCCAACAGCTGGTGCTGGCTCCCTTTAGGTTTCTCATTCCAGTGACTTCCAATCTTGCTAAACCCAAACATACAAGCAACTCTGGCTTCCTTTAGACATATTTCTCTTAGTAGTAGGCAGGGGCAGGCGATGTGGAAAGCTTGAATAAGACAGTGGTGGCCCTTGGAAGATATGGAGGGCAGGAGAAAGAAGCTAACTAGAGCTTTCAATTGCATTCACAAGAAACCTCAAACCACTATGACTTCTATATGAAGTTTAACTGCATGCCCAATGATCTAAGGGATGAAACCCTTGTCCCATGTGCTTCATATTAATATGTGAGCAAAAGCCATGCTCAGAGTCACTCTGGGGAATCATGCATCTGACACCTTCTATTCTAGGTAAAGCTATTAGTGATTAAATTGCTTATGCTCACTTTTAAATGACATTTGGTGAATACTGTTAATCAGTTTATTGATTAATTAATTTCTCTCTTTCTTTCCCCACAAAGTTACTTGCAACTTTGAAATTCTGAAAGATATCAGTTAAATTGTTTTGGGCCCATAAACAAACCCACATAAACAGCTAATTCTCGTAAGCATGCACACATGGGCACGCACAACAGAAGTTCTATTCCTGTGTAGAGTCAAAACACGATCTTTATGGTGCAATATCAATCTCTTTGCTTGAAAAGAAGTTGAATGAAAGAAATCTGTAGCTTTCCCAGCACATTATATAGTTATATAAGTTATTATATAATATATTATATTATATAAGTGGTTATCTGAGGAACCGCCTCTCCCCGGTCATTTCAGCCCGCCCCACTCGGTCCAGCAGAAGGAGCAGGTTGCAGACCCCACCAGTCAAGGAATTTCGATTGGTGGGGTCTAGGCAGAGAGCCTTTTCTGCTGCAGCGCCCGCCCTATGGAACATCCTGCCTCCTGAGGTCCGGTGTGCCCCCTCCCTCATGGCCTTCAGGAAAGGGATCAAATCCTGGCTCTGCCAGAAGGCCTGGGGGCCGGAGGGGGCCCGCACCTGTGGAGATGACTGGTGGGGTAATGGGTTTGTCCCCCTCCCCCAGCATCTTGCAGGTTTTTAGGGCTAAAAATTATAGGAGGTTTTTAGGGCATCTTTAATATATGTTTTTTAATTATTTATAGATTTTATCCATGGTTGGAGGGACTTGTGTTTTTTCCTTTTTTATTATTGTAAGCCGCCCAGAGTCACCCATTGGGGGAGGTGGGTGGCATACAAGTTTGATTATATAAAAAAAAAAAAAATTCCCCTCTCACCCCTATGGGTGGTATGTGTCTTCCTCAATCTCGGGTCCTCTACCAGAGGCCTGGGAGTTTGAGGGTTCTGCGCAGTATCTTAGCTGTTCCTAGCACTGCACTCTTCTGCACAGAGAGCTCTGATGTTGTTCCTGGGATCTGTTTGAGCCATTCTCCCAGCTTAGGAGTCATGGCCCCAAGTGCTCCTACCACCACTGGGACCACTTTGGCCTTGACTTTCCACATCCTCTCGATTTCCTCCTTCAGGCCCTGGTACTTCTCCAGCTTCTTATGCTCCTTCTTCCTGATGTTGCTGTCACTTGGCACTGCTACATCCATCACTACCGCTGTCTTCTGGTCTTTGTCTACTACCACGATGTCTGGTTGATTAGCCAGTACCTGCCTGTCCGTCTGGATCTGGAAGTCCCACAGGATCTTAGCCCTGTTATTCTCCACGACCTTCTGTGGAATCTCCCATCTGGACTTGGGGGGGGGTCTAGCCCATACGCTGTGCATATGTTCCTGTACACAATGCCAGCTACTTGGTTGTGCCATTCAGTGTACGCTGCTCCTGCCTGCATCTTACACCCTGCCACTATGTGTTGGACTGTCTCTGAGGCCTCTTTGCACAATCTGCACCTTGGATCCTGTCTAGTGTGGTAGACCCCTGCTTCTATGGATCTGGTGCTTAGTGCCTGTTCTTGTGCTGCTATGATCAGTGCCTCAGTGCTGTCTTTTAGTCCAGCCCTTTCCAGCCACTGATAGGATTTCCCAATGTCAGCCACCTCAGCTATCTGTCGATGGTACATCCCATGCAGGGGCTTGTCTTGCCATGGCACTGCCTCTGCTTAAACCTCCTGCCTTGTCTGCTGCTGCCTGAGGCATTCTCTCAGCAGCTCATCTTTGGGTGCCATCTTACTGATGGACTCCTGGATACTTCGGGTTTTGTCCAGGACAGTGGCTTTGACACTCATCAGGCCCCGCCCGCCTTCTTTGCGCCTGGTGTACAGTCTCTGGGTGTTGGACTTGGGGTGGAAACCTCCATACATTGTGAGGAGCTTCCGGGTCTTCACATCGGCAGCCTCCATGTCTTCCTTTGGCCAGCTCACTATACCGGCAGGGTATCTGATGACTGGCAGGGCGTACATGTTGATGGCATGGATCTTGTTCTTCCCATTGAGCTGGCTCTTCAGGACCTGTCTTATCCTTTGGTGGTACTTGGATGTTGCTGTCTTTCTTGCCTCCTCCTCATGGTTCCCATATGACTGTGGGACACCAAGGTATTTATAGCTGGTCTCTATGTCTGCTATGTGGCCCACTGGTAGTTCATGTCAGGTGGATCAGTGAGTCGATGTCTTGTTCACTCTTAGCATACAGCTTGATGTCATCCATGTAGAGGAGGTGGCTGATGGTGACTCCACTCTTGAACTTGTACCCATATCCATATCCAGACCTTGTGATTATCTGGCTGAGGGGGTTTAAGCCTATGCAGAACAGCAGTGGGGACAGTGCATCACCTTGGTATATACCGCACTTGATGGCCACTTGTGTGAGCTGTCTTGAGTTCACTTCCAGTGTTGTCTTCCACAGTCCCATTGAGTGCTTGAGGAAGGTCCTTAGTGTCCTGTTGACTTTGTATAGTGCCAGGCATTCACAGATTCATGTGTGTGGCATTGAGTCATAGGCTTTCCTGTAGTCAATCCAGGCTGTGCTCAGATTGGTCTGCCTAGACCTTGAGTCTTGGGCGACTGCCCTATCTATGAGTAACTGGTGTTTTGAGCCTCTGGTGTTGTTCCCAATGCCCTTCTGAGCTGTGCTCATGTATTGGGCCATATGGTCATGTAGTTTGGCAGCTATGATGCCTGATAGAACTTTCCATGTTGTGGGGAGGCAGGTTATTGGCCGGTAGTTGGATGGTGCTGTTCCTTTGTGAGGGTCTTTCATGATCAGCACTGTCCTTCCTTGTGTTAGCCAGTCTGGGTGGGAGCCTGCTGCTAGCAGTTGGCTCATCTGTGCTGCTAGGCATTCATGCAGTGCTGTTAGTTTCTTTAGCCAGTAGATGTGGATCATGTCCGGGCCAGGTGCTTTCCAGCTTTTCATGTTCTTGACCCGCTGTTGGATGTCTGCTACTGTGATGCTGACTGGTTCCTGTTTTGGGAGATTGCTGTGGTCTGCTTTCAGGTCCTGCAGCCACTTTGCATTGTTGTTATCCGTCTTCTCTTTCTCCCATATGTTCTTCCAGTACTGTTCAGTTTCCGCTGCTGGTGGCTCAGCTGCTACTCTGTGGTTGCACTGCAGTTGGGAGTACACTTTGGATGGTTCTTTGGAGAACAGGGCATTTATTTTCTTGGCCTCTGCTTCTCTAGTGTATCTCCTTAGCCTGGTAGCCAGTGCTGTGAGCCTTTGTTTAGCAGTCTCTAGGGCTTCAGATGGAGTCAGGCCCATGTATTTTTTCAGTAGCTGAGTCTTATCCTTAATCTCCACATGCTTCTGTAGTTCCACCAGCTGACTGACTTCTCCCTGAGTTGCCTTGATCTTAGCCTCCAATCTCATTTTCCAGGGTGGGTACGTACTGCTGTTCTTCTTGATCGTGTAGCCAAGCATTTCCAGGATTACAGCGGCTGTAGCATATACCAATTCGTTGGTTTCAGTTATGGTGGTAGTAGGGATTGTCTGGAGGGCTCTGTTGGCATATTCTAGCATACTATCTGATGGTACTTCTCCACTGAGCCTTGGTAATCGGACTCGAGGGTTGACTGTAGCTAGTTTATCCATGATCTTATGCCTCATATCAGCTGCTGTGCTCTGTAATGGAAGGGGTGGCAGTGACATTCCAGCTTCAGGTGTTGGCTGCACATCTGCTTGTTCTTCCAGGTCTGCTTGAGTCCAGGTTGTAATGTGGAGTTGGTCTATCTCAAGTTGTGAGAGCAGCTTCCTCTTCACTATGTTGCAGCGCTGGGTAACTAGTTGTTTCTCAGTTAGTGTGGATGTAGGCCTTCTGTCTATCCATAGTTCCCTCATACGTTTCATATATCCCCTCTCATTAGGTCTGCTGTTGTAGTAGCATTCCATCATTTCCAAGTTCTCTTGTCTCGTCCATGTATGGTTTGTTCCAGTAGCCCACTTAACATCAGATTGTCCTGGTTCCCCAACATCTGACGCGGACCTTGTTAATCCAGGCGACGTCCGAGCTGGCATGACTCTCTTAGTTGGTGTCACTCTCATATTTTGAGGTAGGCAGGTGAAGCGTTAGAGGGTCTTTGCCCAAGGTCCCCTACTGGTAAGGTAGGTACCAGCCGGGATTTGAACCCCGGTCTCCTGCATCAAAGGCGATGTTCTAACCACTACGCTATCCAGCCATGCGCTCCCTCCCTCCCTCCCTCCCTCCCTCCCTCTCTCTCTCTCTCTCTCTCTCTCTCGTTAATGGACTGACCAATACAAGATGATAATGGAAAGATAATCTATGGCTTATAGCAGATCCCCCTCATTCCCTTTCCTTTCCACCCCCAGAAAAATATGTACAACTCTCCAAGGCTGGTGTATGTTTCTCCCTGATATGAGGATTTTGGATCTGATGGATCGAAAGTCTCCCTTAATCCAATGCCCTCTTTTTGCCACTGTTACCATTGCAAGCTTCATGGCAGAACAAGGAGGCAGTCATGGTGTACATGGTGGGCATGGTGCTCTTATATTGGCTTTTCAATTTTTATCTGATTTAATTTGTTGTCTTGACCGTTAGTAATGATACTCTGATATTATGCAAGTCACCTTATTCAAGTCAAAATAAAATGGGAGGTTTATGAGAAATGCTCTCGTACTTTAGTTTGTTCATTTAGGCTCTCGATGCCTAAACGTTGAGGAGACAAGGCAAGAAAATGTACAATGCATTTGGCAAGCCCATTCTTTTCGTAACTTTGGAGAACATTTCTCAGACACGGTAGCCAAAGTAGGCAGAATTACACAATTCCAGGAAAATATTTTGCCAACACCGAGGAAGTGATTGCACCATTTTATACGAGCTCCCCTCTCTTCTAAGTTTCTTTCAAATATACCTACAGTATATTTATATAAATATACCTTCCTACCATGTTAGATAGTTATATCATGTTGCATAAATATACCTTCCTACCATGTTAAACTAATGGATGTCCATTGAACAAATTGCCACTAATATGATACCTCAAGGAACAATCCATACAGTGTTCTTGCAACACTCTACGGCCCTGCAGCTTCACAATCAGAATCAGTTCTCATAATAATGAAATAATAATTTTTGAAATAGATTCAACTTTATCCTGAAAGTTTTTGATGAAGGCAAGAAAGCAATTTGGATCCAGAAAGACACGTATGGGCAATTTTAATTAAAATGAAATACACTTTATTGCTACAACTTTCTGTCAGGCTCAGTCAGCACATTTGCAAAATACAGTTAATGCAATCTAGATTGCTCTAATATTGTTAAAGAATTGGCTACCAACCTAAATTAAAAGAAGTAATGGAGCCAAGGATCTAACAGGATACTGTATATATGGTCTTACTATTGTTCTGTATTTTGTATTCTGGTATGGCCCTATGGCTAATCAATAAATTATATTACTACTACTACTACTAGTACTATAGGATACCATATTATCTGCTGCATCCTATTATTGCACCCTTAATTTATGGTGCAAACATAAATCCTCTGTGGAGTCCTTTGTACTCTCTGAGCTTGGTTGGTTGTTTGCTTGCAGATGTTTCATTACGTACATCATTCAGTATGATGATGATGTTACCTAGTTGGGTAATGAAACATCTGCAAGCAAACAACTAAACTCAGAGTGCACCAAGGACTCCACAGTTCAACCCTGAGCTACGTATATTTTCTGAATAACATTTCAGGAGCTTTATCATTGGTATAGGCATATTAATTGCATATAGAGTAATGGGCATTCTGAAAACCTGGATAGGTTTTATTGTTATATTTTAAGTTTTGGCTATGACTCTGCTTTGAATACAGTGGCAAGAAGTTTAAGTGATGGTGGTTTATTAGTATGCTTTTATGATATGCTTTTGTGAGTTTTATTGATATATTATGATATTTTCAAGGTATGACATTTATTGTTGTAATGTGCCTAAGATGGTTTAGAAATATTTAAAATATAGCCACATAAATCTGAAAGCATGCTTTCCTTAAGCTTCAAAGAAAAATCTATATTTAGAGCTCTGTATTATTGGCAGATGGCACATTCTGTCCATGTTTGGAAACACTGGAGGAGTAGGGTACCTAGAGAAAATGCTATCATGCATTTCACTGAAAGCAGGATTCTTTTCTATTTACATTTAAAAACTTTATACCCAAACACATATTGTATAGGTTGAAGGTCACATCCATTCACAGGAAATTGTTTTTTAAAGGGGGAAAATATCTCTAACTAAGAGGAGGCACTTTGCAAGACCAGAGCCACCAGCAGGTTTTGGAGTTGACCATGCTGAAAACTGATGGCAGCTTTTCCTGTCTTTTTAAGATGGGGAATATATGAAGACTTTAGTGGAAGTCTTAAACAAGTGCACCACAGTGAAAACACAAGAAACCCCCTAACTGCCTCTTAAACCAGGATGATTTACCTTCATTGTGGCCCTTAACGACTCCCCCCCCCCCCAATGCTTAGTGCAATTCTTGTTGACAAAAGAGTGACTTCTTTTATGTCTTAAGCAATTTCTCCCTAAACATATTGGAGTAAATATTATGCAAAGTAACTCTAGAATTGTGTCAGCTTCTTTTTTCTTAGAACAGGGGCAGCTATCTGAGTTCTTCATGAAGCAACTGCAGAGGGCTAGTAGGAGAGATATGTGGTGATTTTTGTTTGAAATATTACCTTCTCCTTTTCTAAAATTTTTGGCCTGGGTTCAAAAATTAGTATTTCTAGAGTTTAATATGTAAAAACATGCAAATTACAATTGTTTGGAAATATTGATACATACCTGATTTCCAAATACCTTGGTGTATACAGTGCCTTCAGCACCTAGACTGTCTTGTCCTCTTCTTATAGAAACTGTCCAAATAAATGTTTTGTGTCAAACCATTTTTTAATAGTTTTGTTTCAAGAACTTTGTTTACAACTGAAAGTCCTATCAGGAAAGGGCCATGGAATACATAATCTTAGAGCAGTTTATTTAGTATAATAATAATAATATTGTGCCTTCAAGTCAGTGTCGACTCCTGGTGACTGCCTGGACTAGTCCCTGCAGTTTTCTTGGCACTATTTTTGAAATAGTGCCATGAAAATGGAATACTTTGCCATTGCCTCCTTATTGCAGCTAAGGAGTGACTGGCCCATGGTCAGCCAGCTGGTTTCAAACCTAAGGCAATACTAGAACTCCCACTTTCTAATCTGGTGCCTTAACCACTACACCAAACTGGTTCTCATTTAGTATAATGCAGTTTCCAAATTCCTTATTTTAAAGACATGGATAAATTCTGAAAAAGCTATTTTGCAAGTCACCCTTCTTGTCTAAACTTATCCTGAAGCTCTAGGGCTTTATTGGGGTCATCTTTCTGTTGAATTTCCAACCACAGATGATTTCCTTGGATACCGTCTCTCTATGTTTAAGAGGCACACAAAATCTTTTTGTTCACTAGATACTACAGGCAGTTTCCATGAGATCACCACCATTTTTCTCTCAACAATGCTCTTTGGAAGAGCCCTATGAAGTGATTTCTTCCCACTCCAACGCAGCTTTTTTGATAGAGAAGTCTGTAGAACTGCTCTCATTTGTAGTAATGTAAAAGCACATTAAAAAAAAAAAAACAGAAAAAGAAAAGCTAGTCTTGCTAATCTAGATAAGACCCCCCACTCCCCATCCTGACAATTACTGAGAATTTGCAGAACTCCAAAATTCACCAATTGGTTGTGGGAGAAGTAGCTCTCTAAACAACCCAAATTTAGTAAAATGGGACCATTAATTCTCACATATACCTCCCACATATTCAAAATCAGTATTAAATTAAATACATTATAATTCCATCAAGTTGAAGTTGTTACCAGAGAAAATACAGAGGAAATAGGGAAATGTATAGAGGAAATGGGTATGGCTGTACAGGGTTCCAAAGTAAAATGGAAAATATGATTGGAGACTGTAAGGGTATAATCAGAGCATCTGATAGGAACACTTTAACCCAAATGCATCTTTTAAGTGCCAGCAGAGGAGGCCAGCCACATAAGCCTAGGAAAAGATGCAACTACTTTAAGGGGTTCTTGACAGGTGCTATGTCTGTGGCTGAAATCACATTTTGCCCTTCTAATCAAGAGTTTTGCACAACCCTAAAGTAAAACAGGATCAAACTAATGTGACTTACCATCAGAATTGTGAATAAAGGTGATTCTGTCTGTCAGGAATAAAAAAAAAATCCAATCAGTATGTATGCGTGTGTGTGTATTGTGTTTATTTGTGTATGTGTGTATGTATGAATGTGTACATACACTACCCTGCTGCTTTCAGATACCAACACCGCTACAACATACGATGTTGCCAGATTCTGTGCAGCAGCACTCAAAATTAATCAGATGATGACCTGTGCTATAAACTAGATTTAATGAGCATCTAGTTCACCATATGAGAATGTTCTGTCACTTGATAGATATGGCCTTCCACATACTAACCTTTTATGCTCTCCTACACCCACAATAATTCTCTAAGATTCTTGTTTTTTATATATACTTTCTGTTTTTAATTCATATATCTTTTATAACTTTTATAGCTTTTCATAATTTTTTTAGATTTTTGTTTTTACTCTGATGTATCATCTCTACTTTTTAAATGACTGTATCCCACCCTCCTTATGCTGGTCTATTACCGTAATAAATATTTGATTTGAATATATATATATACACACACACATACACACCTTTCTTGATTGGTCATCTGAGTTTATATTTGGTAATTTGGAGAAAAAATGTTAGTATAAAATGTTTGCCTTTTATGACACATAATAGAAGCATTTTGTAAGATGCACATATTTGTAAAATGTGCAAGGTTTTGCAATCAGTTTTCCCCAACAGAATGTTTTTTACTCAAATATTCCTCTAATATAAACTTTTTGAGATATGTTTTTTTCTTAATATAAACATTTCCCTGCCCATCTGGATTATGGTACAGGATTACATTCCAGTGCACTAATAACTGTAAAAGGAATTGGGTAACTATGCAGTCAATTGGGTAACTATGCAGAAAAATCAAGCCCAAAAGAATTTCTCCTCCTCTGCTTATTGGAGTGTAGCCCCAAAGAGGTCTACAAGGATGTTTTCTAGGTTCCTGTAACAGCTCTCAGAATGAACAGTTGTTAGAATAAACCAGAAACTGTCCAGATAAAGGCTCATATTTGAATTCCATCAATCAAGATGCCAGTTGGAAAAGTTCAGTTATTCCCTTAATAATTTTTCTATAATTAATTTGAAGGGCTTGATTCAGTTTGATGATCCCTGCTGTAAAGGAAAGTACAGTCCAGTTTCTTCCTCAGTAATTTATTTTTATTTATTTTATTTATTTATTGGATTTCTTCCCTGCCCATCTCCCCCCAATAGGGGACTCTGGGCGGTTGAGTTGCTGAGTTGTAATGAGTTGCTCCTTGAAATATTTCATCACTTAGAATGGTAATCATACTTAATAAGAAGGCACAATTTAGCAGTCGCCTACAACATTCTGGAAAAAGCTAGAGAAGTCCTTCCATGGACTTTACTAATTTAGCTCAAGCCACTTTTATAACACAATTCCCTTCTTCAGCCTATTTCAATACTTGTAAAACGCAATTTACCATACAACTTTGCCACTTCTGGTCTTTTTCTGAGAATAGAATCTCTGAGTTGGTGTATTTTTTCCTTAAGAAACAAGAACACAGATAAGAGAAAGAAAAAAATCAGTAAAACCAGTTGATTATTCAAAAGAGCTGTTCAAAAACTCAAGCTTTTTAATAGCCCACACATAAAATTTATAGCAAAGGAAATCATTTTTAAAAGATTTTTCCCCTTTAATTCAATATTTGATATTAAATGAACTATGGAAAATTTTGTCCAAGAAAAAATGAAACATTATCATGATTGCTACCCACTCCCCAAGGCCAAATGCAATTATTTCAAACAGATCAGCCTTGATCTTTTCTGCTTTAATCAGAAGAAAGTAGGATAACCTCCAGAAGTGTTGGACTACAATTTATTTCATAATTCCCAGAAAGCAGCCTAGATCCAATGGCAAAAATATTTCTGCCTTATTCTCCCAACTTTATTTCTGCTTGCCAGTAACTCTAAACACTTTATAGAAACATGGCAAAAATTATATAGAATAAACTCATGAAAAATAAAGAATTTGAGATGATTTTATTGGCTTTAAATTACTTCTGAGGGATTGGGGGAATAAAATGTTGGCAAGGTACAAGTGCCATAATGTAATGTAGATGTACTACTTCAAATTAATGTGGTGCAGACAGGTTGTCTTGCATTTTTCCCTATCACTTCTCATTCAGTTGATGACAGATAATTTTCTTCAGAAGCCCTTTCAAAAGAGAATGGAGTAGTATTATTGCACTTATTTAGTGACAAGATGGCTAAGGCATATTTGTGAATGTCAGTCTTCCATTGTTTGGACAGCTCTCCGGCAGCTTATTGCTTTTCTGTCGATCCATATATCAACAAAATTCAAAGGGACAATATCAAAAGGGAACTTCTTCCACTGGGGCTACTGCTCAGGTAGAATCCTCTCCTTAAGAATTTGTTGTAGAATTTCTCCATTTTCTTCTACTTTCTCTTCCGTTTTCCCATTTCTTTCCCATTTCCCAGTTCCATTTTCTTCCCATTTTTCTGCCTTTACCTGAGCGTTCAAACAACCCAGTATAACATTTAATAGCAATAATTATTCCAGAAGGAGGATTTTACAGTTAGGGTTAGGGTAAGTATAGACTCACAGTATACTTTGTTGTTTAGTCGTTAAGTCGTGTCCGACTCTTCGTGACCCATGAACCATGAACCATATTGCGCCATCACAGTATACAAATCCCATTTATTGGCAGTTGTTCCAATGTTATCCTCCAATGTTCAGTGTAAATATTGGCAAAATCTATGAACAATTTACCTGCTGAATGGCATCCAGTTTACTTGTATCAATTTGCCAGTGCTTGAGTTTCTCCACTTCATCCATGGAACTGTTTCCCCTTTTAATCTGCTGTTGCAACAGGATGAATTCTTCCTGCCCCAATGGGATATTGGGCTTGACAGTGGTATATGTGACCTTGTCCTCATAAATTTTGTCTGCAGAAAGCAAATGGAAATGATGAGGGAAAATCATAACTGCTCATTTTCAGCAGTTGTGGTAAAGGCTACAAAAACAGTTGGGGTCCACATATGGGCCTGGGACTTCAGGTTCCCTATCCTTTTTATATCCTTTTTAAAATGTGGAGTGTACAACTAGATATTGTCAGTAAGCCCCAGTTCTCAGGGCCAAATTATTTTATTCTTCTTTCTCAAGGTTAGTACAGGTAATCCTTACTTAATGACCACAATAGGAACTGGAAAATTGGTTGTTAAGTGGTGGGGTTGTTAAGTGAGTCACCATGTGACCAGACCTGATTTTATGACCATTTTTATGATGGTCATAAAATGAATCACCATGGTTGCTAAGTGAAGCATGTGGTCATTAAGCAAATCTAGCTTCCCTAATGGACATTTTTTGCTGGAAACTGGCAAAAAAGGTTGCAAATCATGATCATGTGACTGCAGGATGCTGCAACCAGTTGTAAATGCAAGCCAGTTGCCAAGTGCCCAAATTGTGGTCACGTGATCATGAGGGTGGTACAACAGTTTGCAATGGTTGTAAGTGCAAGTACAGGTCATAAAGCACTTTTTCTGAGGCTGTCATAACTTCGGACCATCGTTAAATGAATGGTTGTTAAGCAAGAACTACCTGTAGTCAATAGAACATTTAGCTATAAGACTCATTCTTCACTGATCAGCAGCAAACCACCTTTATCTTTACTTTATATATACACAAATTTGTCCTGTGCACAGGATGAATCTGGCTTCTAGTTGAGACATTACTATATTTTAATATTCTGGATTTAATTGTGTTGATAAATGAACTTATTTATACCACACTGAATTGTGAAAAACTAATATCTAGTTACTGTGTGTGTGTGTGTGTGAGAGAGAGAGAGAGAATGAGAGACAGAGAAAGAGAGCCCTCTTAATCTACCATTCCGTTTCATGGCCATTTCCTTGATTAATTCACTCTCATTAAATTTAGTTGTCATTGGAGTTCCTGTTAAGAGATAGCACAATGCCATTAGCTAATTATGAAACTCAAGTCAGGAAGTTCTGACACATTACATTAAGGCTGGGCAGTTTGCTCCAGCAAATAAAGACAGGAAATGCAGCATTATCAAGATAGTGTCCTGCAGCAATCAAATAATGTGTCTGTCACACATTTCCAAAGATAATCCTGAGTCCTTTTTCTCTTCTCACCAAATTATATTCAACTGTACAGAGAAGATAAAATATTCTCTGCAAGTCTGCATGTTCCGGAAACGAGTCACAGTAAATAGTACAGGAGAATAAACCAATGTGTTGTCATAGCTTGAGTTGGCTTGAGTTCAGAGTAACTAAAGAATGGTGGTTCCAATGGTGGCTTTTTAAGATCCAGTATGGAGGTTCTTTTGTGGTTGAGATATGACTGTTTAGATAATTGTGAAGAACTTTAATGGGGACAGGACTGAGTTTACTGATACCATTGGGCGCCTTCTCTGACCATCCTCATGTTTCCTGGCCAAGATATGCCTTGATAACCAATTTTTATGCTACGTCCTCATCCATAGGCCATTGCTGAGACAGCTTAAAATTGTCTTTAAATGTAATTTGAAAGTAGTGTTTTCCTATTCTTCTGACACAATTTTGGCTGTGGACATGATCTAGTACATTTCACTGATGATGCAGTTAAGACTTGCCAAGTCTTACATTGGCTCCTTATGTAGACTGGGTTAATGCTCTTTTGAATGAGTGCTAGACTACACCTGGACTTAAAAAAGAGGACTTGTGCACTCTTGAGAAAATGCTGGGACAATGCTGACCACCTTAAACCAGAAAAGAGAGATGTATTTTGCCAATTGTGCATTACTGGTTCTGTCACTGAAGAGTACACTACAATTTTTCATTGCTTCAGCCAACAAAGGGTTCTGCTGGCTTTTATGGGTTTTATTACAATTGTGGAGAATAGGCTTGCCATTTTGCACACTTTTATGCAGTTTTACATACTCCACAGGCTACTTCTGGATGCTGAAGCACACTGCCTTTCCACTGTGACAGTGATCAGGGACAGTGTTGGCTCTTTGTTGATTGCTTCCTCCCATTTTAACCCATGCCTTTCTTCTATGCTGATAACTGGTCTATTTTTGGACATTGGTTTAAAACATTTTCAGAAGAGTATTATACTTATATTCAGGTACAAAGCCAGCTGGGTGACATCAGTCACTCTCTGTCAGCCCTAGGAAGCAGGCAATGGCAAACCACTTCCAAAATCTTGCCAAGAAAAGTACAGGGACTTGTCCAGACAGTCACCAGGAGTCAACACTGACTTGAAGCTACATTAAAAAACAAACAAACTCTTATCCCATCCTGTGTAGGGAAAGTGAACTCCCCCCCCCCCCCCAACCTTGCTGGTAGAAAGGAAAACCAAGTCAAGAAATACTGAGTACCAGAAGGTAGTGAATGACCAGTTTCATCCTTATTGGGATCAAATGTATATTTCCATATCTTATTCTATGAGGTTCGCATGGATCATTGCACTTTAAATGACCACTTACAGAGCATGAGCTTTAGGGGATTTCCAGGTCCTGATGCTCAGTGGTGTTGCAGGAATAGATACATAGAATCTATCAGAATAGTATATGCAGTCCACCTTCCCTTAAGCACTCAGAAAGATGTTACATTATGTTATGCCCCTGTATATGAGGCTTTACAGTACATGATGACTACCCAGTCCCTTGGAGGGAGAGGAGATGTTTTAGCTTTTTAAGGATAGCTCCTAAAGCTAATGCCCTGGGTATAGTCATCTAAAGGGCAAAGATCCATGAATTAAATTCATGTATGAAAATAATTTATATAGCTCCACTTTTCAAGAGACATCAAACTGTACAGCCTCTTCTCTTACAAGGCCCCCTGAACCACTTGCACTTAGCTCCTTAAGAACTAACTGCAATGTAACTTAGTTAATAGGAGACTCAGGTTGTATTCTGGTTTTAGCAAACCAATGTGGTTAGACTAAAGATCACTGATGAAATTACTTTGAGCTCCAATCCAATGGTGAAATCCAGTCCAAACATGAAGTTATTGGCACTAAAGAACAAGTAAGAGCAAAGCTTCCCATGGGTCAAATCAAGCTGACACTATTAATGTTTAAGTTATAAATACTATGTATCTTCCCAATTCTACAATTAGGATGAAGACCTTACACACCAAATGACAATTAAGCTCTGCAATCTCAGATGGCTTATCCATCATGGTTTTGAACACAGCAGGTTGGAATGCTCAAACTGCTGGTAAGAATTCCTTAAAGTTATTAAAATTGCATGACATAGTGTGTTTGCAAGAAACTTGGATCCCAGAAAGCCAGATGGATATAATTTATTTAGCAGGATTTAGATCATGGGTTATTGCAGCATGGAAACCACACTTTATGGGACACACTTTTTGGCTATTTCTGTGGAATCTGGAGGCACCTCAAAAAAATATGGACTATGATTGTTCCTGCTGATAATGGGATTCATGATAATGAATGAGCCTGCCCTAATAACTCTACAGTAAATGTTTATATGTTTCCTAGAAGTGCCAAATTTCAGAATTGGGACTGGTGGGCTACACTGGAAAATACAATAGATATATTAGAAGATAAATTTCTAGCAGATACTATTATATTAATAGATTTTAATGCAACATTTTAATGTGTAAAATAGCAAAATGCTTGAAATCTGATCCCGATGAACTTTATCTTAACTTCCCTTTTAACCTGAAGTATTCTACAGTAAACCAAACAGGATATAAATTCTTGGCTTTACTTTATAAATGGAACTATCAAATCCTGAATGGTTCTCATCCTAGGGATTTCCCCAAGCAATTACACTTACTTACAAAATAATAAAGAAGTATAATTAATTATGTACGTATCCCCTCTGTCAGGACAGGAAAATTTTAGAAGATGGAGATGATTTCAAGAGTTTATAGTGATCACCAGCCTATCTCCTTTCAAGATATTGGGCTTGGAGCCTATAGGAAGTTGAAAGTTTACAATGAGAAAATCACTGCAATTTTATTTTCAAGTCATCTGGACAATTATTAGATACCAGCAAAGAAGGTTTTCTGTATCTGTTTGCTTCCATCTAGCAATCACCTTCGTTAGCATGAAATTCTCTGCCCCTAGATAATGATAATGATAATGATAATGATAATGATAATGATAATGATAATGATAATGATAATGATAATGATAATGATATATTAAATTGATAAGCCACATGACTCTGGGTGACATATAAACTCTAGTTGTCTTCAGTCTGCTACTCCTCCATTTTGCCAGTCTAAGCAAATGCAGCAGCTGGTTATCAACTTTGTTGTTTTGAGATGGAAGCCCTGATGGGCCTTCTGTGTCTGCAGGCCCCAAGATGGCCACCCTGCCTGCCTTGTCAATATTTATCCCACAGGACTGTGCAATCATTTGCATCTGTGAAACCAATTAATAGAGAATAGTTAGATAGTTGTATTGTTAATTGTTGCATGCTATATTCCCACCTTACCCAACCCGGTGTCCTCCAGATGTGCTGGGACTGCAAATTCCCACAGTTCTCACCCAGCATGTACATTAGTCATGTTGGCTATGAATTCTGGCAAGTTGCAGTCCTAATATGGCTGGACATGCCAGGCTGATTATAAGCGATAAGGGAAATGAATCACCGTATTGCCATTAAACTGCATTTATATTACTTAAAATACACACACTTACACACACACAGAGCAAAATCAACAACAGTATAAAATCCTATACCTGGTTTCCTGACAGCATTCAACAGCTTCTCATTACCAGCTTGAGTCCTGGTCACCTTTTGCTGAAAGACTAACAAAAACAAAACAAAACGAATTAAGAAGCTACTAATAGCACAGGATAACAAGAAAGCTGATTATCCATCACAATTTCAGTGCCTTGAGAGAACATCTAAGATCCTTTAAAAACAGAGTGTAAGAAGATAGCTCTCTCACAGTGCAGATTGGCTGTATTTTTAGAATGCTACAACTTTCTCCTGCCTGAATTCCCCCTCCCCAAACCCTCCCTCTTTTGCTGTGAGATGGCTGTTCTATGTTCTGATAGATGGTGATTCTCCCAGCTCCAAAATGCTTTCCTTAGGGTGCCTTACTTGGTTCAGAGGTGTTCTTTTGGAAACTCTTTTTGAAAACTGGTTTAGTCTTGTTTTACTACTGCCCAGTGGTTCAGTGGGAAAAAGAAAAGGAATGCAATAGAAGACTGGATGGAGGTTCAAGTACCACCATGAGAAGATGCATATGAAGCTTCCTTAGGACACAACAATATGGCTCCAAAGTTTTCAACAGAATCTGATATAAATCCAATTTTCTGATCAGATGAATGCATGAAAACTGACGGTTGATAAGGATTTGGCTCTTTTTTAGTCTAGAACTACAATGTTTAAACTACAAGGCCTGACTTTTCGCAGAATGGAATGCATGTGGGTTAGAAGCTAAGGCTGATACTTAGTGGAGACTATCTTGGGGCTTGCCTGGTGCCTTATAGAGAATTCTGTATAAGAGATGTAAGAACTTTGCAACAATAACATGGTGTGTGTGTGCATGAGTGCATGCATGCGTGCGCACATTGGGGTATCTTGAATCGATCCAATTCCATTCTGTCTAATGGGACTAAGACCTGTATTAAGTAACTCAGCCAATCTTAAATTTTAAGTGTGAGGTCTCCAAGAAATCACCAGGAAATTAATTGAATCCAGGAAGAGATATATTTAACAATGCACCTGATTAGAAAATCCTTTAACTGATAGCCATAGAGGTTTCTGCTGAGTTTTTTTTAATGCAGAAGTAATCAACAAAAATTAAAAAAAAATGATGGAATTACTTTTCCGGGTCTCCAAAGTCAAATTGGTTGAACAACTTTACATTCAGGATTTTGCTGGAAATGATTTCAGCTGGCAACAAAATCTCTGAGTGGGCGACGTAAGAGAAAATAAATTACTCAGTTTCTGGACGGAGTTAGATATGTAGCTAAATCATAAGACAGGAGGTGCATGGGCAATCAGGATTTTAGGAAAATGGGGAAACAAAGTTGTACTGTACATGAACCTGATGATGATGATGATGATAATGAATCCTGTGCAATTTATAATATATACAATTAGAAAAGGTAAGTGCATATTAAAGTGAATTTAAAATCTACTGGCTCAGTTATTCAAACATTATTTTTTAAAGGACGGCTGTGCTTATTTCTTCTGTGTACTCATTATTATTTTATTTTCCTTTTATAAGGAAATCTCCCCTATTGTGGGGGAGATGGGCGGCAGATAAATCCAATGAAATAAATAAATAAATAAATAAATATATTCCCCTGATTAAACTTGGGGTTGCAGACACATGGAATCAAGCTTCTGTAACATGCATCATTTGCTGTGTGATATAGCTTCAAATGGAAATAGGAGCTTCTCTTCTTGATTTAATTGCAGTACTGTATTAAACTCATGGAATCAAGGGAAGGGAAGGGGAGGGAAGGGAAGTTTGGTGGATTCAGTTCAGTTCATTTTCTATGAATGTAATACTAAAAATGATATTCAGCCATAAATAAAAACAAAAAACAAGTTAATTAAAAACAGAATTAACAAAACAATGGCAAAATTAAACAACAATAATAAATTAAAAATAATTGTTAAATAATTTAAAAGGCTAAATTGAAAAGGTACATCATGACATCACTGAGATCTAAAAGCTGAAAGGAATGCAGAACAAATTGTCAAGTGATTTCACGGGCTACAACTCAACTTTTATTGGAATGCAAATCAAAACAGTTCTCATATCCAGAGGAGGAGGAGGAGGAGGAGGAGGAGGAGGAAGGGTCTGACATTTTGGTAACCTCTTCCACTTTCTTGAAGAAGAATGCTTTATGTAATATAGAAAAACACTGCTGGTCTGTTCTGAACGAATCTAACAGTGGTAGAGAAGAAATATTTTTAAGTGGACTCTAGTTGGTAGTTTGTTATTGTCCTTCTGCATTGTCCTCAATATTTCTCAAATAGATTGACTTATTGCTATCAGAGGAAGAAGGACACATGAATGATAAGTTCAATTGTCCACACTAGTTCAATATTCCACAGATTCCCAGAGTTTTTATGGTATCATTATAAGGCAAGTCAAGAACTTCCTAAAAATGGATTGGGGAAACCATTTGGATCTACCAAATATCTAGGAAGAATAATTTTAATTGGTAGTGCATGGTTCTGAGATTCATCCTTCCAGTTTCTGGCTAATTGGAGAGTGGTCTGTCCATGGTAATAAATCATATGTAACTCTTCCACTTCAGATCACCAGCTCCTCAAAAGATAATGTTAAACAGAAGTATGACATGCTGTGTATGCAGATCTAAAAAATTGGGACAAATTCATGGTTGCCATAGCAGACATGAAAATCTGAGCTACAAATACCTTGGATTTAAGATTATAACCTTTTTGCACAATAACTTGGGCATAAACTCTATGTCTTGTGAGCCCATCAAGTCCGTTTCTGAATAAGTGAGTATGTATGTGCCTTTGAATTACAGCTCAAATGCCTATCGGAAAATGGGCTGAAACAGACTCACAATCATAAGCATGAACTTCAGATGGCATATTTTTCACACTATCAACATTGGCAATTAGGAATGCCAATGAGTCACCAAGTACAGACACTGAAGCATCTCCCTCAGGCCTGAAACAGTCACAGCCAAGCTGTAAGCAAAACTGCACCTGTCTGTGGTTAAATGATACTAACTTTAGCTTCCAAGGATGATAAGCCTGAGCCAATTAGCACCAACCTTTTACTAGGCATAGGGAAATAAGATGCTTTCTCAAATGTTTCCCTGACACTATAGAACTGGAGCCATATTGAAACTACTTAAGGAACAATAAAAACAAAAACACCTCTTAAAGAATGGAAAAGCGATATATTGAAAATGCACTGTAGTGGAGGTAGACCTGATTGGACTACTGTGTTGCTTCACCTTGGTGAGATATCTCTATATCATACAATATTTATCCTATGTAGATTATTGACAGTGGCAGAAAGGAGAATCATACAGCTGTCTCCTGAAGGAACAGTTTGTTTTCTAAATGATCTTATGGACTGAAATAACATTGGGAAAACCTCTCCACCCAAAATGGGTGGCTGTGTGTGCGGTGTCTAGATATATTCCATTTCCTGAACTGACATATTTGGTCTTTAAATCTTCACTGTACTTTGCAAGTCAAATGTGAGAAGCAAGTTGTGGGATCATCATCTTTGCTCCCTTCAACTCACAGCTGAACAGTACCCTCTTGCTAAAAGAGACAATTTTATTTATTTATTTACTAAATTTATATGTCGTCCAGAGGGTGACTCTGGGCAGCTCACAATTAAAATATGAACATTAAAAACAGTAAAAATATAAATATCTATATTAAATTATCTAAAAAAAATAAGACTATATAAAAAGACTATAACTATGGTTACATTACAGATTATCTATAGATGTTAGAGAAGCAAACTTTCTTTCTCCAAAAAATTTTAGATCTTTAAGTTGGGAATTTCCAACATTTTATTCCCACAAGCTCATATTAGGCCTATGGGAAATCGTCATAGATAAATTAGCATAGTTATCCTCAAAGTACCTATAAATTAGCATAATTCAACTTGCTTGTTTGCTCTCTGTTTTAATGATTTTTCCATTCTAACTTGTGCAAGGGTTGGATTGCCGGTAAAGTCCATAACTCTGCATTTGTTCCAGTACTTGTTATTCTGATTTGTCAGTGGATTCCTTTAGCATAGGATCTAGAAAAACCTTACTGTCACTTTAGTTTGTAATCCTGAGATTGTTTCTACTATTCCTTACTGTAAGCTTCACAGTGTAGAGGCCTGGGTTTCCCCAATTCCATTTAAAGTAGAGATAGGAAAGCTAATGCAATCCAGATGTTTTGAATTACAGTTCCCATTGTCCCTTGCCATTGGTCAGTTTAGCATGAATTAATAGGAAATGAAGTTCAAAACATCTAGAGGGCACCAGAGTCTGCTTGTGGTATAAACTTTACTAGGTGTGGGACCTTCCTTATACCACTGGAGCTGGTGTACTTTCTGTGTTCTGTAATAGGCAGGTTTTCTGCATACTCATATGGCTTCTGTTTTGTCTGTAAGAACATCTGGCTGTGTTGTGTCTGTGAGGTGCTTCTGTAAGCAAGTTGCTGAATGTGGGCTTAAGTGTTTGGAAAGTCAAGATTTATTACTGTGCCTGAAATGACAGAAATAAAGAAGTGGATGTTTATTTCCAGGAAAAGTTCATCAAGGAGTTTTCTGAAGACTGAATGCCTATGAGTGTTACCTTGAGCTATGTAAGAAGTGCTCTCCTCTTTCACAGCAACAGACAAAGGACGTGGTGCAGGTGCTGGTGGCCGATTCAGAATAAAGGATTTACCGTTTTTCCTTCGCTCTTTAACTTCATTATCAATAATTGTATCGTACACACCATCATCTACTAAAGCAGTAGTGTATGGATCTTCCACATATATTTCATCTGAATAATCATCTATCTTTGGCTCTCCATCTGCTTCCTTATTTTCCATTTGGCCTTCCACTGTTTTCCATGCTATAACAAACAGAATGGCACCAATGTTATTTAAACACAACTCTGAAAGAAAACTTTGGCATAAGTCGGCTAATATGGATTTTTGTAAATACAGGTAGTCCTTGTTTAGTGACTACCTTGTATAGCAACTGTTTGCAGTTATGATGGTGATGAAAAAGTAATTTTATGAACAATCCTTGCATTTATTACCTTCGCAGGTCTGTAAAGCAAAGGAAAGTAAGATCATAAGTTGATCTTTCACTTAGCAACCACTTTGTTTAGTGACCACCAAGTTGCTGGCCCCGACTGTGGTTGCTAAACAAGAACTACCTCTATGCATAAATTGCCTCTGTCTGTCTGTCTGTCTGTCTATCTATCTATCATCTTGCAGAACAATTCACAGCTAGCTTTGTAAATTTCTCATATCAGAAGTTGTTTTATTAAAGCTACAATATCTACAGTTTCTACTAGAGCCAAAATGGGAATTGTAAATTATGGGCTCAACATACAATAAATAGTATAGAGATCTCATTAATCCTCTTCATTTTTAGTGGAAGTTTCAAAAGTTCTACCCAGGAGGTGAGGGTCATCAAAACTCAGTGGATGATCAAGAAGTAGAAGTGCTGCCAGTATGATATTAGCTCCAAAAGAGTAAAATGAAGCAGGTATATTGTTATCTTTGATTACTCCCTTTGGCCACATCGACAATTCCAGTTTGGCAACACCTTTGGAGGTCCCTGAGGCTCATAGCCAGGTATGTTAAGGGTGACTGTGTAGTTTCAATAGGCAGCAGAAAAAACTGAAATTCCTTTTTTATTCATACTCCACTAACTCTGATAACCCTTTGATCTCTGAACTGTTCTAGTGGGACTCACACCACTATTTACCCTTTTTTTCTCTGAAAGAGCAAGGGATGAATCTAGTTGATATTTTAGCTATTTGGCAGAGCCTTCTGTAAATTGCTCTCTAAAAAGGAGAAAGATGATGATTACAGTTACTTTCCCAAAGATGAAACTACCCTGCTACTTCAGGGAAACACTGCACAATCACACTGATTTCTTCAGAAGGAATTCAGAGGGATTTGCTTTCATCTTTGGGATGTAACTGCTTCAAGTTGTTGCATGACACCACAGGTTTATTCAAGCGCAATGTAGCTGTGTGCAAATCTGGCATTCCAGCAAGCCATGCCAGATTCTTTCCAATAGCCTTTTAATTCTATCTTCCATCAGTGTAGACAAATTTATAGAAATAGTCAGGGCTCTTTTAAGACTCTGAGGCACAACATTCGTTTGTATGCACCCTCCCCTAACTCTCTTGTTTTATCATGCCTCAAAATGTATATTTTTCTCCACTGCTTTTCCTCTTCATGTATGAATGCATTTACTGTTTCGTTTTTTCCCCCAAAATAGCTCCAGCATTAATTGTATTTTAACTTATTAGTTTAGCTGCTTTGAGTGAAAAACATTAATCAATCTCATAATTTCTATTGAATTATAGTTCAGACAGAGCCCTCTATCTGCCTCCTCCAAACCCCTCCCCCTGCCTTTGAAAAGGTCCCTGGGACTAGCGATATTTCCAGAACAAAGCCATATGAACGATAGCTTGGATGCAGGATCCAGAAGTGTTCCTGTTTATCTTGTACCTTATTTTTCAGCAAATAAAAGAGACCTGTTTCTGCTGCAGTGCTTTGAGCATTTTGTGGTGAGAAAGCCCAATGATCACTGCAAGTGTACCTCAATAAAGTATTCTTCACTGCTTCTGTCTCCAAATGCATTGGTTTTACTTTAGGTGAGCATTTTTCTCACAACAGTTTTGGTGCCATGCTTCAGCTCAGGAGGGTGGTGAGCTTGGGAAGTCTGCCATGCGTGGCATGCCCCTGCCAGGTTTGCAGGCTCATGGTTCCTACCCTTGCCCTCTTTCCTCCCCCTGTACGGGGCGGGGGGGCACCTTTTACCACCACAATTTCTACACAATGAAATTAATATCTGTTGAATTGTTGATACCCAAGGAATCTTGGGAACTGTAGTTTGAGAAGGATGTTGCCTTCTTAAGCATGATGAAGAATGGGAGACGGAACGCATTTTACTCCATATTCACTTGGTATGTTTGCCTTGCCCTTCCATTACAAAACATGTAAAGACAGAATATAATATCCAACATGCATAAGAAAATATTTGGGCAACTGATGGTAAGATGAAGCATGCAACTCATTACATGCACAGACCAACTTTGGACCTATTGTAACTATTTCTGCAGGGATATTGAGGGAGGTACGTCATCTTTGACCTTATTCCAATTGCTCCACTGTAGGGACCTTGAAATGTCACTGGATCCTTGGTAGATTTTACTATAAGAGATTCACGCAACCTTCCTGTGGGGTTTCTTATGATATACCCATGATCTATCCCCATTGTGTTTGGTACAGGAGCTAACAAGGGGCTTCTAAAAGATACTAAAGAAAGTACAGAGCAGTCCCAATACTGAATAAACCTTAAACTTTAAAACCAGGTGACACCTATATTAACTTACCAGGAAATTAAAACCTTATATTCCAGTTTAATTTCTTTCTGTTTTGAACATTTGCATATTCACATATTAATTGCTTCAGCAAAATAAACTCATTTTCTGTTCATTGTTGGGTTTAAATTGTTTTTATATTTATAGTGAATGTTCAGTCACCCCAGAATATGGGGAAAATAAGGGACCCAGGAACTCTGTAAAAGTTTCCTGAATGGAACTCCTGACTTTCTTCTTTCTTTCATATGCTTAACTAAATATTTAATAAGTATACATCTTTATTAATTCAATACCCAGGCCATACTGACTCTTTTTATATCAATTATCTTTTAGCGAATCAGAGTGATGCAGCCTCCTATAATGTCACCAAATACTGTTTAATAGCCAGAAAGAAACCAGCAAGATTTGCTCAAAGTTTAGTAATAACAAGAACTGTTAATCTCCCATTTATCTGTTTCTAGCTGTAATTTACAGTGGTCTCTTCACTGAAGCTTTAGTGTTAATCATTTCAATGTTCAAAGTGGCTTACCTGAAGTAAGAAAGTTTCACTTGTGCTGGCCATGTTCAATTTATTCTTCTCTATTTCGCTTTGTTTTATAAATCTTATTTTATCTTTTAATCTTATTTTATTTCTATGCTTTATGTTATTTAAGGCAGGTCAATGGCCCAAATAAAGCACTAGTACAACTAATACTTAATAAGGTTACAGTGAAAAGCAAGGCAGCACCTGTTTAACTAATCTGATGAACAGAACACTCAAAGCATTATTATCAATATATGATAGTTGAAAATTCTAAGAAGATTGTTTTGATCCATTTGACTAACCTGGGACAAAATCAGATCAACATAAGTTCCTGGTATTTTCAACCTTTCTCAGAGGTAGGAAGGGCAGCAAATTTATTTGAAATGTCCTTCCCTGGGCCAGAGTCAGCAGCTGATGTTTGCTTCAGACTATCTGGTGATATTGCTTTTGGGGGGGATGGAGAGATGATGTCAAAGATTGCCTTTGGGAACAAAACTGTTAACTTCCCAGCAACACTAGACATTGTGTATCAGTGCAATTCCCATGAGGACCTGAATTAATTCCTATAAATATAATGGCTGGGTGTTTTCTATGCCAATGCAAGAACATTCCCTTCAGGATCCTATAGGACACATTGATAAGTGTAATGGGGATAGGATGATCAATGATACTGAATCCAAAGTCCACAACAGAAAGGCAGAATTGATGGTAATCATTAGGAAGCAACAATGGAATATGGTTTTTCCTCTCATGGCCTGCTAATTAGTTTCCTGAATAAGACACTATGTGGCAGGGAATGTGGGAATATATATGCTTTTGATCTGACATAGCAGGACTCTTAAACATTGTTGTGATCCTGCTATAAATCTATACCTGAATACAAGTAGAAAAGTTCATTGTGTTTTGTGGCAAGAGATTGATTTCGGGGTGGCAAAGGCGGTCCCTCTGAGTAGCTCTTTGCTTCTGGGGCATCCTGAAGCATGCTATCATACAAGCTGCAACAATTATCTCTCAAGTGATATGTATTTTCTTCTGATTTGTTTTCTTCTTTTTCTACCATTCCTTCCTCATTATCTTCTTTCAGTTCTGCATCAGCATTCACCCCTTTATTCTTCTGGATTTTCAAACAGGCTCCAGGTGGTGCTTCTATGCTTGGTCTGCCTGTTAATGTTTGGAAGATATATTATTATTTCATTTAAAATAACCATCTGGAAGCATTTTACATTTTGCAGATTTCTACAGAGAAACAGCCACGATGCTGATTAAACTTTCATGAATGAATATAGTATAGTGGAAAGCTGTCACATCTATAACTCCAGTGAAGAAACATCTAAAATATTTATCAATGAATAGAAAAGTCGTCCATTAATTTGTAACATCTCTAAACAACATATTCAAGCATGTGATGTTAAATGACTATGGAAAAGTACTGTACCTCCTCCCTATCCCACAGTGTCCAGTTCTGGATGCACTGCAGCACATATGTATGAGCAGAGCAAGCTATAACTTATGCAGCTGGTCCTGTTTATTCTTAACAGACTAGCGTGCCAACCTATCACTTTACAGTCTTTAACATGCATAAATATTGCCATTGGGAGAAAAGCGTGAATTACTGCGAACTCTGCACTTTATGGGATGATTACACAAATGCAAGGAGAAAAGCATAAACGGAGTGACCACGGGTAGGCATGGTGTCTTCCATACACTTGGAATGACTTAGGCTTTGTCCTGAAATTTAAAACATTTGGATTGTCTATTCATGCTGTACAGAAGTGGCTACCCCTATACTCTTTAATTGACCCTATCTGTGGGCAAGTAATACATCTAAATTTTATTGATGTATACACAGAAATATTTTAGATTAATTAAACTTAGAAATATTGTAAATATAATAATACATTAATAGTGGAATGCTCCATTTTAGAAACTTACCAAGTCCACTAGAATGAGAATCTGAACTCATCATAATCACATAGACGTCATCCTCAGCTTTTACTTCTTTCTCCTTCTCACCACTTATGTTTTCATCTTCATTTGTCTGAATGGGGGATAAAAAAGTCAAGCAATACATAATAATATTAATAAGGCTTTCATAATCACAAAATATTACTGTTTCAGAGTCAGCTGTGCAGTCTTTTTCCATTCTCCATTTCTCTATAAAGATTTCCATTCAAGATTTCTAAATGATTTTTCTCTCCAAAAAGATATACTTACATTTTAACTTTTTTTCCTCAGAAGTATTAAAGACACAAAAATCAGAAAAATATCAGATATTTCTTTTCTTTTTATATTGACTTCTTTTAACAAAGACTTAAAGCACAAATTACTAGCACATTTGCAAGGGAGTTAATTATTAATTCTCCTTTTCTTTCTCACTTTTGATACATTTACCCACAGCTAAAATCCAAATGGCAAATAACTTTTTTGGTGCACAATTAGCCTGGGAATTTCTAATTAGGTAATTGTTTGCTTTTATCTGAAATTAAGAACTTGTGTCAGTTTAAAACTTATTTGTGGAAATCTCAATTTTAAAAGTGGTTTGAAAAAACATAAAGCCTCAGTGTATAAACATGCAATTTAGTTATGTTATTCCTTGGCTCCTGGATGAAACACTTGAATGTCATTGTGTTGCTCTATACAAATATTTCTCTGTGGTGAGACTCAGTGTTGGTGCGAGGCCATTTTGAAAATCTCTATTTCTGATGGTAAACTAAATTATCTATATACGATTCAAAGATAGAGGGTTGGAGACTTGTCACTGATACCTTGCCTTTTTCTTCTCATTTTTCTGACATTGAGGCATGTTATGCCCAGGAATTGGGTCACAGTAGATTGAAGGGGGAATTTATATTTGGATAATGACATGAGACAAAGTAACTGTCTCCACACCTTTTACCTAGGCACCTGGTCAGCCACTGCAGTTTAGGAAAATAAAAAAAGAGTTGGGAAATCCAGGCTGAAACCTATTCAATCTTATCTGGAATTGGAAGCAAGTTCCACTGAATCTTATCAACCTTGCTTTTAAATATGCACAGGAATGTGTTTCCAATAATGAATTTCCCATGGCACATATTCTATTTTGTACAGCAGCTTAACCCAACTATACTTTTATAATTCATGATCGATTTGGATTTTTTTTTTGCTCTCTGAAAGTTGCAATAAAACGTTGGATGGGAGAGAAATTAGTTAAGTTTGTAGATGAATGCAGACTTATCTGATTTAGCCTTCTAATCAAAATGAAACTAAGTTACCACTGGCAATATACCATTCTCCAGATTTTGTATTATAGTTCAACAATTAACAGGGATATATACATTAAAATGCATATTTAAATAAATAATGTACCCAAATACATTATATTAAGGGAAATGGGAAACTATATACTTTAGGCAAATTTGCAAATAAAAATACATACGTTTGGAGGAATGTGCACAAAATTCATGCTAGTGTTAGTGCAAACTTTTAAAAAAGCAATCTACATATTCCTGATATATTCATTAAAATGTGAAACTGAGGGAAAACCCAGTTTTGACATATTTGAAAAATAAGAAACAAAGAATCCATAACTGAGAGGTTTGATATCCTTAAGGAAAGAGACACGATACCCAGAATTTTATACTTTACAGGGCTATGCAGCGTGTCATTTTGGAAGAGACACAGGTGCTTTGGGAATGCTGGACTTCTTTGCAACTCCTTAAAACAGCTGCATGCTGGCGGGAGAATTGTGGGAGTTGAAGTCCACACAGCTTAAAGCTCTAAGGTTGAGAAACACTGTTTAAGGAGATGCAAGCAGTTGCTAAGCGCATGTCCTGCCTACTTCAAAGGACCCTTTTACTTCAAAGTGTTGCATAACTCTGATAGTTCATGAATACAAAACATCAACTCTACAAGGAGGTATCTCAGAGTCCCTACTATTGCCTATATGGTTATGTTGCTATATTGCTTGTTAAGAGTTGCAGGATAGTATTACATAGCCACTGAAGTTTCATAACCCCTTGGGAATCTTACCAATCCCCTCTCTGATTTTGAACAGTTCACCAGGGACTGTCAAATCTATGGCTTTCATGAGGTCTAGGAAATTCCTCAAAAAAAAAAAAAAAAAAAAGATACATTTGCCCCTTTTTCTTTTGTTTATTTGGTTGCAGACACAATGGTGAGTTAATTTTCATATTTGCGATGTAGCCTTTAATGTGTGTGAACTCTCTTCAGATATTAATGCAAGTATATACTGTATCAACATGACTACTTTTTAAATACTTTTAGTTGTTTATTAAGTTTCATGTTTTGATATTTGTTCTGATTTTGAGCTGTTTCAGAGAACAGTTTATAGGAGAACAATCTTTCAAAAGAATGAAGTGCATCCTGAGATCAGAATGAAAAGGCCACAAATTTATCACACCACTGTGATTCGGCCTTCTAGGTCTGGAATTCTATTTTATAAAATTGCGTGAAGAGGTTTAATGATGCAATTTTATACATATATATTCACCATATTTAACTTCTACCAACTTTAGTGGCACTTAGTCACAGATATATGAGTACAAGATTGTAGTCTGTTATAGACATTTCAGTTTCTTACACTTATCAAACTACAATTCTCAAGATTGTTTGGAGGAAAGCGTAGCAATTTGGTATTTGGTTGCCAGCATGGGCCAGACCTCCTTTTGTTAAAATCATAAACATGATGAACATGATCAAACAGTACAGCATGTTGCATTTTCCTGACTATTAATTTTTCCAGGATGTGGAATCTTTCAGGAGCTGAAGGAAAAAACACTAAGATTTATAAAGTGGCTTAGTCCTTCCTGAACTTCATTAATATTAGGCCACAAATGAAACAATGACGTAACACTGGGAAAGCAGAATTTATAACAAAGCATATGCATAAACAATGATAAAATATGTTTGAGTCAGGACATCAGAATCCTATTTGACTTTGACTCAGAAAAGTTTTTCTTTTAGGAAGAGGCAGAGAATTTTGTGAAAGACCTTAGTACAACTGAAGACTTGGAAATAGCTTCTAAAATTCCAAGACAATCTGCAATGCCCTCTTTATTAAACATCTAGCCTAGAATTACAATTCCAAGGTACCATGCCCAAGAGAATTCTAGGTGCTGTAGTCCTCAAAAAGGATGCTATAGTCCTCACTGAATACTTTAGATACAGTAATGAAAAATTTTGTTTTTTCTCTATCTTTACCTTTCTTTAAAAACATTAAGAGCAACGTTCACTATTATAGATTGCCTGCCATCCCTCATCCTGATTTGTCATATCACCAAAAGACATGCATGTCTAGGTTTGCTCTATGGGTTGTTTTCACTTGCATTATATATATATAAAGCCGAGTAATTACTAGAAGAGACACATTTTTATTCAATAAATACCACATATTTCTATACTGTCACCTAACAATCAGGCATTGTAGAAAAAAACATGTAGCCTGCTCTTAGTTCTGCATTGATGCTACTAATAAAATTCATTCCACAATGTAAAATATTCATCAGAAAACTGGAAATGGTTTAAGTATTCATTACCAATTTTCACTCAGCCCTGCCTGTGGAGCATAGACAACACCCAGAAAATGACTTGTGATCCCACGCAGCGAATCTGCCTGAACCAACTCTATTCTTTCATTAAGGCTGGTATTAATAATCTACAATATATTATCTTAAAATCCTATATCCATCAGCCAACAATTTTCTTCTGTTCCTTCAATATTTAAAAAGCACATTGTTCCTTGTTTTCTTGGGGATCTACTATCTATAAGTATGGTGTCTTACAAAGAATTAGAAGTTAGGAGCTAAAACCAGAATGTCACCTCCTGAAATACTTTATTGTAAAGTATTTCTAAATACTTTATTCTAAAACTCACAGTTAGAGATGGCTTGCAATAATACTGCTCATTTTTTTTCCTAAGGGTGCTTTTTTTTTTAATTGCCATAAAGTTGTCATTCTAGTTGTCAGTCATTACAGGAAAAAATAGTGACAGTCATAAATAGCAACAACTAGGCAGATAATATTTGGAGAAAATTCTGCTAATATTCTGTAGATGGAATGACAAAAAAAAGTTTCTTTTTTACTTGGTGAATGTTTGGTGATGGCACCAGGGTTACAAATTTGGTCAGTCCTAGAATTTGGGTATATTACAGAATAGATTGTTGCCATGTTGTTATATTTACTACTCTGTATGCTAAACTGTACTCTGCCCAGAGAACGATAGCTACTGGACAATGTGTAAGTACAATATATATATATAAATAAAGTAAAAAAAAAGAAGGAACAAAATCATTTTATCCAGTAACCGCAATGCTGCCTCTCTGCTGCTTATAGATGCATCACTGGGATATCTTTTTAAATGCAGTAATAAAAATTGGTTGGTCCCAGGCTCTAGTTTTATTAATGGAAAGCACACTCACAGCTTTCTCTAGTGTCTCCTACACAAGGAATGAGAATGTTTTTTTAAGACTGGTAATTATTATTCCATTTCTTTATTAAACTACTTATTTTACTTATAATGTTCCCTGCTACTGAAGGAAACCAATACTGGTAGAAATAGTGCCACAGAGTGCAGCTGTGAAGTAAAACAACATCCCATTGGGGGGGGGGGGGGAAGCTTTTCAGCTTTTCAAGACAGCACAGAAAAGAAGACATGGCAGAAGTACAGTATATGAAGTGAATTTGATTGTCTCACAATATTAAAACCCATTAAGCTAAATACGGGGGCCTATGGGATCAATAAAAGGAAATACTTCTTTACAGCACATAAAATAGAGCATTTTCTGCCACCAGATATGATAAGGACCATTAATTTAGGTTGTGGGAAGTCAACAATTGACTTCTGGTGTTGACAATTGTATATTACTTCCAGAGTCAAAGGTATCATGTCCTAATCCTTAGTTGTGAGAGCTATAGTGTCCTATAGGCACTCTCATGTTCTGATCAGAAGCTTCCAGACACAGGACTCTTTCCTTCTTATGCAGAAAATGCAGTTTTTGTGTTCTTGTATGTGACTGATGTCCAAATACATGTTTAAACTGAATCTGTATGAGAGTGCATTTATTGACATGGGGATCAGTTATAGCTATAATGCCCTGAATAGAAAAAGAATGGAAAATGTAGGAGGCTAGTTCAAGACACAGAGTAAGAACATTTTGAAAAAATGGAATCTAATCCATTCCCCGTGCAACAAGCATCATTTTCTGTCAAAGGACAGGGAAGCACTGGATGGTATCAGATAGCAGGAGCAGCTGGAGCTCAGATAGGAGAAGACAATGCTGGACAATGATGGCTTTAATCCACACAATCCCTTCTTTAAAGCAGAGAGTTGGAAGAATTTTATCAGCTGTCTGGTGATGCTCCTGGCCATGATTTAAGAACACCTGTTCTGAATACAATTATATGGGGTTTAACATGAGCTCACTGTTTTTTTTTTCTCAATAATATTGGTATTTGTTTCCAGTTAGGAGATGAGAAGAATCTGGTTTCTTAGACTATTTTTTTCTTTTTTTAAACTGGCAAATGGCAGTTTCTTATCAACTTATATCTTTTCATTCAGGATGTTTTTGCTACCTGTTGCAAACTTCAGGGATACCTGGTATTATGTATTTATTTATTTTGTGCCTTTGAGTCAGTCATGACTCCTGGTGACTACCTGGACTAATCCCTGCAGTTTTCTTGGCAAGATTTTTTGGAAGTGGTTTGCCATTATCTTCTTCCTAGGTGTCAGAATCCTCGCAAGATATTAAAATTAAATGCCCAGATTGCTCAGGATGAGTGGTTCAAAAGCAACAGCCAGTTGCTAGTAAACAAACAAGGGGCATGGTGGTGGCAAGACAAGCTATATGTCCCTGCAGATGCTAGAAAGTGGGTTTTGCAAAGAAGTCACGACAGCAAAACAGCTGGGCACTTTGGTTTTGTGAAAACATTACATCTGATCAGACGTCAATTTTGGTGGCCAACAATGAGAAAAGATGTAGGGGAATATGTAGCCACATGCCCCACGTGTGCTATGGCCAAGAAGAGAGGGGGCAAACCAATGGGGCTTCTACAGACAGTAGCAAACCCTGTAGCTCCTTGGAAGCAAATAAGCATGGATTTTATTGTAGACCTGCCTGAAAGCAACAAAAAGACTGTTATTTGGGTAGTTACAGACCTTTTTTCCAAACAAGCACATTTTGTGGCATGCCAAGCCATTCCATCAGCACCCAAATTGGCTAAATTATTCATACAACATGTCTACCGAGCTCATGGGGTCCCAGAACGGATAATTTCGGATCGCGGGGTCCAGTTTACTGCCAAATTCTGGAGAGCGTTCCTAAAACTACTGGGGGCATCGCAAGGCTTGAGTTCGGGTTACCACCCCCAGACAGCGGGATCATGTGAACGTCTGAACTCAGTATTGGAACAATATTTGAGATGTTTCATTAACTACCAACAAGACAATTGGGATGAACTGTTACCATTCGCTGAAGTAGCTTATAATAATGCAGTGCACCAAAGCACTGGTCTCACCCCTTTTAAAATAGCTACAGGACAAGACTTTGTACCCATCCCAGAACTGCCTAAGCAGACCACTCAAGTCGCTTCGGTTGATGAGTGGATCCAGCAGATGACACAAGTGTGGCCTCAGATTGCTGCCTCGTTGCAGGAGGCCAGAGCTACATACAAGAAATTTGCAGATGCTAAGAGAACACCAGAAAAAGACTGGAAAGTAGGAGATAAGGTTCTTTTATCTACTAAACATCTTAAATCATTACAACCTTCCAGAAAGCTCGCTCCAAGATTCATAGGGCCTTTTGTCATCGATAAAGTAATTAATCCAGTTTCACTACGATTACAGATGCCTGCCACCTTTAAAAAAATCCATCCAGTATTCCACTGCGACCTGCTGAAACCATATAAGGAGTCTTCTCAGTGGCATCCCTCTCCAGTACCTCCTAAACCATTGATGGTTGAAGGAGAACAACATTTTGAAGTTAAAGAAATACTGGACAGCAGAAAGCACAGGGGGGGGGTTCAATTTTTAATTCAGTGGAAACATTTTCCCAAGTCAATGGCTGAATGGGTTGACAAGAAACATGTAAAGGCCCCACGTTTAGTTAAAAAATTTTATGATGCTTATCCTACAAAGCCTTAACAATTAGATTGGTTATTGTATTATGTGTATATTTGCTTTTCCTTTTAGAGTGAAGAAGAGGAATCATCTGACTGACATCCTTTTCTGTGGAGGGGCAGTATGTCAGAATCCTCGCAAGATTTTATAATAGATTATTATATGGCTAGTTTAAAAAAAAAAAAAAATGATTTTTTCTACATGCTGCGGTTCTGCCATTGGAAAAGGGGAGGGGGAGTAGGAAGGAGAGACCGTTTGATGCAGATGGTTTCTTATCACAAGCCCTGGAATGTTCAAGGCCATGCCAGCAAGGGACGAAGTAAGGGGGGGAAAAGAAAGAAAAGCAGTTTTTGGCGCGCTTTTATTCAGTCTCAGCAATGCTTTGGATCTGTACACTTATTCTTAATAAATGAACTTTCTTTTGAATCAATATTGGTTGCAAGGAAAGTTACTGGTTTTAAGATCAACAAGTGGCAGTTCGTTACACTAGGGCTGAAAGAGAGTGACTGGACCAAAGTCACCCAGTTGGCTTTGTATAGTGGGAGTAGAACTCACAGTCCTCCGGTTTCCAGCCTGGTGCCTTAACCACTATACCAAACTGGCTCTCTTGGTTTTTTGTTTATTTTCTGCCTTCAAATCAGTTTTTGATTCCTGCCAACTGCCTGGACTAGTCCCTGCAGTTTTCTTGGCAAGATTTCAAAAGTGGTTTGCCATTGCCTCCTTCTCAGGACTGAGAGAAAGGGACTAGCCCAAGGCCACTCAACTGGCTTTGTGCCTAAATCAGGACTAGAACTCACGGTCTCCCAGTTTCTAGTCTGGTGCCTTAACCACTACACCACATTGACTCTTGTTGCATTTCACAAGACTGCTTGTTCTGATGCTGAAAATTGTAGGCAGATCCGTACTTTCTGTGTGGTCCATCACTGGTATGGGCCACCCACTGCTTCCTAAGTACAGGATTGCATGACAACATCCTCCTCCCACTCCCAGGCCATTGCAAATGCATCCCTCAGACATTTCCAGCTTCTGTTCAAGCCTCTGCCCTATTTCCAGCAGCTGACTAATGCCCTGTGCAGCCATTTTGCCCTCAGCTGCCAGGCTGCTGTGTTGTCTGCTGGTCAATAGTTGCTGTTTTGATTTTTAAAATAAACTTGCAGTTGGTCCAATAATGGCCTGTTAAATCAATGAACTATCCTTCATCTTAGATGCCCATGATCCATTCAACCCTTACATCTCCCAGTGGGTGTACTGTTGTTTCTGTCCAGCCTGGGTGAACATGCTTGCCTTGCATGAACATGCTGCTCTTGCATTCCTGCTCCCTGCTCTCAGAACAGGTAGTGCATGTTTAGCGACTGCCTCGGGAAGTGACCATTTGCAGTTATGACGGTGATGAACTTTGTGACCAATGCCTGCATTTATGACCTTCACAGGTCTCTCTCTCAGTCATGTGTTTGCCATTACAGTCAGTTGGTATGCACTGTCCTGTGCCTGATGCTTTTTTTTCCTCTTTTCCCCCTTCGCAGAGCAGAGGCATTGCTTAAACAAGCAATCTCTTCCTAAGCTGCTTTTCTCCCACTGCAGTGCTTCCCCAAAAGGTGCTAACAGCAAGTTAACAAGCTCAGCTCTGTGACCTTAATTAGCAGGTTAACAGCTAGTGCTTGTAACTGACCAGACCCTAATCAGTTTCATACTAAAAGCTTTCTTTTGCTTCCTAAGAAGCCAGCACATTCCTTTTGATGTACATTCCCCATTGTGTGCCTGCTTACTCTCTTGTAATACCTTCCTCTTCAATGAATGTTGGGTGAGCATTCCAAAGGGTGGGGGAGTGGAGAAAAAGGAAAGCTGAAGTAAAATTGTAAGCACAGTCATGGTCACATGATTTTCCACTTAGCAACTGCATCACTTAATGACTGAGTTGCTGGTCCCAGTTGTGGTAACTAAACAAGGACTACCTGTATTGCAAAACTTCCCTCCCTCCACCCCCCTTTTTTTAAAAAAAAAATCTTTAAGTTACAATATAGGAATATTGCTACTTCATTTCTATAATGCTGAACTATCAAGGCCTCCTTGCTATTAAGTTTCTATGAATCTACCAAGGGTTGTAGGAATGAAAGAATTACCCAACTGTTTTGATTATTGTAGCATCAGAGTTGCAGTGGTACCATGAGGGGGAAAAACCCTTTTTAAAAGGCTCTGTGTTAGTGTCAAAGAAGATGGGTGTGTGAAGTCATCCATGTGAGCAAATCTCTGAAAAAGAAAGGAAAGGCCTGGGGACTGTGAGGAAGGCACAATGTGTAAAAAGAAAAGGCAGGTCCTGATCTCCCAGTTCACACAGGAGCAGGCCAATGATGCCTGTTTTCCCGGCATGGTTGGGAAGGACACAAAGCAGCGGAATGACCAGTCAGATCTTGCAGTGACCATAATCTGGGTTAAGAAGGACAGCTCTCTCCAAGGGAAGATCACTTGGATGACTCCTAGATTTTTCATGCTGCACAAAATAAGAACAGATATTTTGGAGTGTGATAAAAATGACTTTATGTGCTTCTGATGGTGTCACTTGATCTCCTGCTGCTGTAGTTCTTCTTCTTCTATTACTGTCTTTCCTGGATTTGATTTCTGTGTGTGACATTTCTTTTGGTAGCTGCCATGGCCATTTATTTCAAACAGAAAAACAGCATGGGGTTTAAATAAAATTCTAAACCTTCCTTTGCTGTCATCTGTTCATCTCCGTAGGTAGAGATTCACAATTGTATTGGATATATATTGGGCTGAATCTAGGCTCAATAACCTAAATTTAGTTCCCACTGATTTCCTGAGGAATTAAATTCACGTTATTTGGTCTGTATCTATCTTTATTTCCCATTATTTTATTCCAAATGTGTGATTGGCAACAAAAATCCAACAAAGGGAAAATATCTAATTCAGTGATGTTTCCTCACCCTTTTATGAATCATGAAGGTCAGATACTAATCTAAAGAGAATGGTATCAGGACATTTCCCAGAATTGCTCTGTGCCTTGGGTTATATTTGCAGTGGGAGAAAGGTAATTCTAGGAATGGTTGATAGTTTCTGTCCTCACCTGAGACTGCTCAGAAATTTTTCAATGCCTCTTCATACCCCATGGTCTTCCCCATCTCCACAGCAACTTCCTTCCTTCAACCTTACCTAGGAAAAAAGAGCCCCCCTTCTTTGTTTCCAGGGGAGTAAGACTTATCATTAAGTCTCCAGATCTCTACCCAGCAGAGGTGTTAGTTATAGAACTGAATCACACAAAATTGTGGATAAAAGTTTGAGGGTCGATTTAAAAAAAACAATATTCTTTTAAAGAACTATTGCAAGTTCAGTTTAGGTCCTTAGCAATTTTTAATGTCAATGCAGGAGTCCAATTCATGCTCCTATTGCCAAATGCATGAAATGAGATATAGGTTTTCATCATATGTAGCCATCTGTTTTACTGCCCAGGATTTCAGATAACTGCAGATGCTTTTGCACTATTGCTTTCAGAAATAATAAAAGGAAATACAATTTGATATTGGCAAAATGAATTTACAGTTATATACAGAAATGCTAATATGGGGGGGGGCATTTTTAAATTAGATTAGAGAAAGGACAACAAACTTATTTAATCTATATCTGAGGTACATTATTTTTTCCATTGTTTGTACTGTTCTATAATATGAACACAAAATAGCAAGGGATTTTTTTCTTGGAGAAAGCTTGCACCAAGTAATGAGATTTTTTTTTAAAAAAAGATTCATTTTACCTTGTGGTATTTTTTTACTACAATTCTGTACTTTTCACACACATGAAATATTTTTTATAAAGGTAAGTATTATATTGCTCTTAGGAGGCTATATAATCATAGCAAAATTTTCAATACTTGATTGATAACCTGGCAGCAGGTTATTTTTCAGTTCAGATGGTGTAAGATATTCATATGTGACTTCTCACATAACTTTTTGTTTGGCAGAAGCAGAGCTAAAACTTCAGCTGTTTTCTCTTTTGAAAGGCCTGTGGTAAGCAAATTTATTTCAGCAAGAAACAAACATCAAACTGCTATTGAAGTACCCCACATGGCAAAGAGAAAGCTTTTTTCTCAAATAGATAGTCTCCAACTGGGAAGACCAAAACCTAATCTATCTACTGAAGAGGCAAATATGACATCTAGTCCTCTCATTCTGAGGCTGTTTCTTTGCTTTCTGACATAACGGTATGGTGTTCCAAATTGTTAAAACTCAAGGTCATCCACTGAAATGAAATGCCAAAAGATTAAGAACTGATAAAAGGAAGTACTTTACACAATACACACTTTAATTGTGGAAGCTGCTATCATCAGATGTGGTGATGGACACCAGTTTGGATGGTTTTAAAAAGGGGCTGGACAAATTCATGGAAGATTGGGCTACTAATAGCTATATTTTTGAGAGATATTTACTGCCTCTGGAATCATACTTCAACAGACGTGCTAAGGAGCAAAAGTGAAAGAAGGCAATCACCATTTTGTTAGTGTCTATGAACATAAAATGGCTACAGTATAGAACAGGATGCTGGACTAGATGGGTCATTGATCTGTTGTTAGATTTATATATTTTTGCTACTGGAGCCTCTTCCGATATAATTGGCTTATTCATATAGAAAAATGTCTTGATGGCTGATTCAACTAAGTCTTCCACATCATCCACCCAGGAGTGCAACTCCCAGAATACCCAAGCAATATAAGCATTAGGAATTGTAATTAAGAAATCTGAGAACTGCAATACCAATACACATAGAAGGTACCAATTAATGGAATACAAATCTAGTCCCACAGTCAGTTTCCCACAACGATCAGTCAGGTATCTTCAGCAAGGCTTGAAGTCAGTAGCCCTTTCCCATTGTTTTTATTTTGCTTTGAACTCAGACATTCTATACAGAAGAATATTACTAACTATTGATAAAACTATTGTCTATGAATGTGTTTAATTCTCTTCTTTAGCCATTCAAGTTAGCGTACAATTAGCATATAGCTAACCTGCTATATAAGGCTATGCAACTGCTGTTCTATACATTATTTATATCTTGTTGTACAGTAGTGAGGGAAAAAAGTAAATAAAAAAGAATACTGTAGACCATCTTCTTTGATAAACTTACAAAGGCACAATGTAACACAAAAGTTACATTGTTTAATACATTAAAATGATTATAAATGCTTAGTTATACATGGTCAGAAGATGACATGTATTTGTACAAATGTATACAGTCTTCCCAAGGCTGCCTAGCTCAGATTCCACTAACTTGCACTCTCCTTTAATGCTATTTAGTCATTTATCTATCACTCCAATAGCTTTAATTTTCTGGAGCTCAAAATATGTTCAGGTATAGCTGAGAACATCCCAGGACTGGCTGACAGTATTTTGGTTTTTGAAGGGGCTGTACAGTACAATTAGTGTCTTTTGCAATATGTTTAGATGCAACTCAGTTTAAATGGATCCCCTCCCTTCTTCCTTTAAACATTTTCTTTCTGAAAACTATTTTGGTCCAACTGAGATGAAAGACCTCTGTTCTGGCCCACACTGAGAAAAGGGGATTGAAAGAACTGGGCAAAAACTCTGGCTTCTGATCCTGTGATATTAAGGCCTGACACTATGGTCTTGGCACAACCATCCTTTACTGTCCCCAGCTGTCCAACCCTAGACATGATTCAGATACAGAGATATGGCTTCTGCCATGCAACAGCAGTGATACCACTGGATTGAGAGCCAAATAACAGAGAGAGAGAAAAAAAATTGAAATAATGCCTTGGAAGTAGTAGTCTACTTGGGAATTATGATGGATTTCTTCTGTTTCTGAAATTAATTTTAATCAGCATTAGTTCTATTCAGTTAGGAGTCAGGAATTTTCAATATAAAAATCTCTGTTTGAGAGCTGTTAACTTTTAGAACTTTTCTCTAGCCTGACCTTCAAGCCTTGTCTTATTTCTTGAAAACCCTGATCTTTGCCAGAAACTGAACCTTCAGAACCTTAGATGCCAATATTATCTCATTGCCTTGGACTGAATACTGACGACGATTTTGCCTAATGACTTTGCTGTAAGTACTCTCTGCTGTTTTTGATCTTGACCACTGACTATTTCTCTTGCATTGACATCTGCAGCAGTGGACTAAGTAGCCTCTACTGTGCTGTAGAGTGTAGCCCTTTCAGTCTAAATCTTCAACTGTTGAACCAGCACATGAAAGGGGAATGAGGCTGTGTTTATCAGCTTTGCTCCTGCCATCACAAAGACTTGTTAGTCACACTCGCTGAGTTTGCATATACAGTGAAAATATATGCAAGAAGGGAATCTTTGTACATACAACTATACCCTCAGAAATATCATGCAATATGAAGCCCCCAGATGGATGGATAATTGTGCCTGTGTACTTATGGGCAAAGGCACTGAAGCTGCAGAACAAAGTATTATATACCACATTAGGGGCACAGGGACGGTCTGAAAGGCAGAGGAAAAAATTTCATGAAAAATCAATTATGAATGTCTGTGTTGTGCTTCAAAACACATTTTAACTTACATCACTTTTATAATGTAAAAACGTAACGAAAAGCAGTAGATAAAACTTAAAACCAAGCCAATAACTAAGAACACATAGGAAGACCCAGTTAATAAAAGTTTTAGAGAGAATCTCCTTTAGGAAGTAGTTTGGGTACTACTATTTTTATTATTATCCTACTGCAAGCAACTGACTCTCGACAATTAAAATATCCACAGTAAAATAAGGACATAAATGACAATAAAAATAAGAGTAAGTAAAATAATAAAAGTTGCACAATACATTAAATGAGGTTCACAATTTCCTCTGAAATTAACAATTTCCTAAAGGCCAGCATGGAGAGGGCAAACTTGATCTCTGAGAGATCATACCAGAGCAGCCTCACTTTGCCCAGCCCTCCCTGCCTGCAATTGATCTTACTCCATAGTAATTCGTGGGACTAAACTCAAGAATTCTAGAATACGCTTGGCAATCTGTCATAAAACAACTGAGAGGAGCATGGTATATAGTTTTCAAACCATCCACTTCAATTAATTGTTGATTAGATGTATATGCTGCTTATTCCTCCAGGAGCTTCAAGGGGATTTATACTGTGCTCCTTCATCCATTTATTCCCACAACAGCAGATTTACTAAATAGGAGTCTTGATTTCAGATGCATTCTGAGATGTTGATATTGATGAAAAGAAAAAGAGATGGATATCAGTAAGTGTCTTAAACCTGGGGTCGACCACTAAATGGGGAGCTGAAGAGTTTGCCTACAAGATGCCCAGGATGGCTTCCAGATTGATAAGCCTTATCTGCTTTTTCATGATACTGTCATAGCCAATGTGGATCTTTTCAAGCAAGGAAATACCACAAATGTGATAGAGCAAAATGTAATTGACAGAGATCAAAACTCATTGTCTAGCATGACCTTGACTTACCTTTACATTAGGGGGAACACTCGCTTGTTACAAGGGGCTTGTTCTTTATGAAATATTTTAAGTGGCATGCTGAGAGTACTTCAACAGCAGATATTTTTGCAAGTAGTGTATGCTGGAATGCCATTTGTTGTTTTTAGGCTTTGAAGATAATTGAGTTGTGTAAAGGGCAAGAAGGATGTTGCAGGCTAAATTATTTGACATTATTGGTCTTGATAAGGCCTAGGGTTCTTATATTTAACATCCTGTTTTTAAAGCATAAAGCTCTAACAAGAAGCATGCAGATCATAAAATAGTCTCAGAAACTGTTTACAGTGCAAAATCGTTGTACATTTATATATTTGCATGGCCATTTTTAAATCGGAGACACTACTTTTCTAGGAAGGTATGGCACTGTATTGTTTATAAAAAAACCATAGTTCAGTTTACAGTATACAAAGCATATGTCAATCAAGAGCTTAATCAACACTTGTAGGAGGATGAGATTTCTACTTTTGTTACTTGATGTGCTCCCCCTTCCTTTAAATTGTATCCCCAATGTGGCCAAAGGTTTGCACAATACGGCACTAAGTCCAAACTAAGAAGTCAAGAACACTGTTGGCAGGAAACAATTCCATTTTTGCCAGAGACTGATACCCTTATGCCCCAGATGGAATCTGCCAGGCATGTCTAGTTTGTAAAAGCACTCCATTTTAAAGAAAAGTGTGGTGCCTTCAATACTCCCTTCAAAGTATGTGCACAACAATTCTGGCAGCTACAAGGAATAAAAATGATACTAGAATCTAAGGATGACCTTTCCAAACTAAAATTGCACTGACATCCCCTCTCAACAATTCCCACTTGCATCGCAGATTGTTGACTCTTGTAATACAGTGGCAGATGTAGCAAAGGGTATCTACCTACAGTAATGTCAGAGCCATGAATTCTTCTGCGATGTTCATTCTTTTAATCAGAATGATGAACATGAGCTTGTCAATAACTCAGCTGCTCTTCCTCAAAACTTCTTTGTTAACAAAAGGAGTATGGAAATAAACTTGATTACCTGTTTGCTCCTTCCTTCCCTCCTTCCTTCCTTCCTTCCTTCCTTCCTTCCTTCCTTCCTTCCTTCCTTCCTTCCTTCCTTCCTTCCTTCCTTCCTTCCTTCCCCAATTTGTTCCCCAGGATAGTAATATTTCTATCTTAGGGCAGAAACTCTTATACCATGAGAAGGAAAATCCCACAATTGCTTTTGACACTTCACTACTTGAAGCAAGAAAAGCTGATTCTTCCTGGCCCAGTTTCAAACATAAAGGCAACAAACGCACAGCATTTTTTTTTTTTAGGGTGGGGAAGGGAAAGCTTTACTCTGTATAGTCAGGATAATCAACAATCATTTTATGTTTATAGAGGAGGTGCAAGCTTAATCTTTTACATTTTGGTTTTAAACATGGTATTTATTTCCTTTTAGAACTCTCATGCCAACACTTCATGACATTTTTAAATCTGCACTTCTAAATTAACATTGTTGCAGATATTTTGAGCATTTCTGTTTAGCAGCAATACAAGCATTCCTGGTTTTTATTAACAATATTCATAATTCATTTGTTATCCGTAATTAATGGATATAAAATCCTATGGCAGAGAGAATTTGAGCCTGGTCTTATAAGAAAGAGTACATGAGGACTATTCAAATCACATTAAATTTTGTAGGACTTTAAATCCCATTCCCCACTAGTTTCTGATAGGAGCTTTCAGAAAATTCTCAGCCAGATTAGAAATCAAAGCACTGTTGATTGTAATTATTATGCTACTCTATTACTGAGGCTGCCCACACTGCTGCATATGCAGATTTATAGCTGAAAACATTCAACATGGAACACATATCTTTTTGCCTTTGGTAGATAATTAGAATTACATCTCTTCTTTGTGTTCCAATACCATTAAAATATTAAGTATGACTGTTAGTCTCCTAGAAGACTTGATCCCAAACAAAAGTTTTCTTTATTAAGTTAATGTTTACATTAATGAACAAAACAAGGGATATCAGTGAAGTGGATGATGGTGATCCACTTTTGTTCTGTTTTGCTGTGGCTGTATAAGTGTTTTGTTTCGTTAGGCAAATGGAATGCCGGCATAATCAAGACCAGACATTTTATATAAATCAGGTTAAATCCATAAGGTGGTGCTATTGTATTTTAGTTTTAGCTTTGGCTTCCTGATGTGACCTTCAGAAAATGATGGTCCCAGTGCAATAGTTCATGTACATGAACATTATATTGCAAGAAGCTGAAGGATCTCCTGATCTATGCAGGTAATGGTGCAATGCTTGGCCATATAGGTGTTTCCTGCTATATATCCTTGGAAATATTATGACAACCTATAACTCACAATAATTAATGACCTGCGCATTGCAGCATTATTTTATCAGTATTATTATTATATGAATAAACTAAGTGTGTATTGTTAGTAACGTTTTGGTACCTATACTTCTTGAGTCCCATTTCTTAAACTGCATCCTCTATAAGGACTGTAATATCTTAAGAACCATTGCATTGCATAACAGGTTTAAGTTGGCTAGAGCTGAGCAAACTTTTTAACGGTTAGAAGTGCTGCTTTAACATTTTAGAATATTTACCTGTTTTATTTGAAAAGATGTATCATCTCTGCTTTCATTTTCTAAACTGTCCAACAGGATGCCACCCAGATTTTGGAAACCTTGAGGTCACAGGTTGGGAAATATTTGTTTACACTACTTTTAGTGGTCGCCTATTGGCTTTTCCAACCAATTTCTGCATATTCAGTGGAACATTGATGTAAATGTCTATGGGCACGAAATCCTTCTTGATCTTAAGGAACAGCCTCTGCCTATGCCATTGCAAGCAGGAACAGCCTTCTTCAGATCTTCAGTGTATTGAGGTTGGTAGCAGATCATGGATAATTTGTTAACTCTCCTATATTGTTAACAAACATATAATTGGCATTTGGTGATTTGGCTCCTGCTTAATATGGGCACTAGTGTATTCTTCCTTATGCATAATGATTTGATTATAATATGTATTTCTACAATACTAGTGAGAATAACTGTGCCTGCTGCTAAGCATTCAACATTGCCATCTTGAATATTCTCAAAGTCCCTCAGAATGAATTAGCTCATAGGTATTTTGGAAGCCAGAAGATAATATCCATGTATTAGAATTTCTTTTTTCTTTTTAATTTAAAAAATAGCATAAATAAATTCTGTTCAAATTACTTGGATGTCACAGCTCTGAATAAATAATTTGGATCATTGCTTTTCCTCATCCAGAACTACATGCATGACTAAACAACTAAAACCTTACAATGCCGTCCACAACCATGTGACTTTTTCTAAAAAAAGTAAATATCAAAAACTAACAGCCTCTGATTTGGATATGAGCTGCAGAAGGGAGCAGTGTACCTGCTTCCATCCCAAGTTCCTAGTCCAGACTGGGGCCTCTGTGCATACCCTCTGCAATTAAAGAGCATGCCCACAATTGCCAGCTATAAGAATTGTTTCATGACCCAAAGCAAAGTCAAGATTTCTGTCAATATTCAATGACAAAAAATGAGACAATTGACTGTGAATGAGCAGATAAACAATTGCACCTCAAGAAGAAATTTAATACAGGAAAAGAAGCTTCCAGCTATGTCATGCTGTTATAAAACTGACACACTGTCCAGATACAACATCTTACAAACTCCTCAACCATTTTTGACAGTATTTTTGAGCATTTCAGAGGAACACTTGAAAAACCCAATTAGTTAACATGACTTTATTTTCTTTGTTTTGAGAGCCTCATTTAAGCTTGCTACAGCAAGAATTTGGGGATGGGGATTTGTTGTTGCTGTCATAACCAACTTGCTCCTAATTCAGCTGCCCCAAATCTCAAACAGCAAAACTTCTCAAGCAAGCTCTTTGACACTTGCTGGCAAGCTGGTTTCCCATTGGTCAGAACTCCTGGCAATCTGGACTACTGACTCTCCAGCCCTTCCCTTCTCTGCAGCTGTGAAACTGCTTGGTGCCTTGGTCTCTTGCACCAGGCTTTAAGTTAGGTCCAGCAGGGTGGGTGCACTCCTGGTCCCATCAGTTAAAGAATGTCATCTCATGGGACCCAGGAAGCAGGCCTACTCTGTTGCAATTCCTGCTCTCTGGAATGATCTCCCCCATCCCTGAGATTTGTTGTTTTCCCAGGCTTTGGGGACAGGGAACAGGGTAATTGTGAAGCCCTCCTTTTGTCCTTCTGCCTGTTTGCTTTGGTTTGTTTTGATCTCTTTTTTGAATACGTTGCTTTTCCCATCAGTTGTATCAGTTGTATGTAAAGTATCCTTTACATGCATACATATATACATATACATATACAGGCTCCTAGTTGTAAGCTGCCCAAAGTTGTTTGGGAGTCAGACAGCCTATAAAACAAATAAACAAACAAACATTATTTCTGCCTTGCCATGAAAGCAAGTATGGAAAGCAAGGCAAGAGGCTCAGTGTTGCCAGGAAGTTGACTGTGATGTCCTGTACTGGATGAGTGCTGTTTAGTTTTGGTAAATGCTTGCAATGGTTGTGATGGGGAAAAGTGGGGGGCATGGTGAAATTGGATCCAGCAGTTTGGGGATTGATTGGGAAGCAGAAACCCTGACAATGGATCTAGTAATCTCTGAGATCGTTACTCTGAAGTGAATCTGCCCATCTGGTAAGATCTGGGAGAAAGACCTTGCAGAGGGTCCTGTCTCCAAAAGAGTTCCATCTATAGGGCCTTGTCAGTGGTGCCCCCCCTCTTATGGAACAGCTTGCTTTTATATGTAACAACTGCTTCCTTCCTAATGAGTTTCCATCAAGAAGTAAAAGTTGACTCTGGGAGAGAGCATTTTGGGATGTTAGATTTTGGTGTCTGCCCCTGTTGGTCAATGCCATTCTAATATATATTGTTTATTATTGTCATATTGTTTTTCCTCCTCTGATTTTTCTCTGAGGGGAGAAAAGGAGTAGAGTGGTATATAAATGTTAATAATATATTAAATAAATAAATAAAGGCATGCACCTGAAATAAATCAATAACCTAGCCCCTTTCCAAATGAGAAAGGAGCATGGATGTCTGTATATGCCCACTTTGGCAAAATCACCAAATCACCACTCCAGCCATTGTGGTTTTCACTGCAAAGCTGACCATATATAGAGGTTCGCACTTCTTAGCAAACTTGTTTTCTGTGTCCTGAAAGCAATAATGCTGAATCTGAATCTTAGGATTTAAACATGCATGTATTGATGCTGGACTGCAGCCAAAGTTTAAGCTTTAAACCCCTGACAGATCTAATAGCAAGTTAAGAATAAAAGCAAAACAAACAACACAAAATTGTGGCGTGTGTGACTGTTGCCCTATATCCCTCTCAGGCATATCCCAGTTACATTAACCTTAAAAAAACAAAACAAAACTCAGCTTTTCCTTGACTCATATAGAAATTAAATTTAATAAATGCATAATATGATGCCAACCCTTTTTCCTGAATTAAGAAGACCCAGTGAATTGGAGGAAAGGTGGGAAAATGACATTATTCTTTTATAAAACAACAAAAAATGGGGAGGAAATCATGTGTCAGCAACAATCACATGTTCTTCACAATATATTTTTTAGGTCCTTGGCCAACAGAATCTCACATACAGAGGTGAGTGATGGAAGAGCTCCTTTGAAGGCTAGCTCCTCTCAAGGCAAGTGAAAGCAAGGTGGGGATAACATAGAGGGATTTCTTTTTTTCCAACCCAAGTGCTGTAGTCAAGCAATTAACATTTTGAAGCATGCAATCTGATTAGCACTAAATCAGTGTCTCATAAACAACAGAAGTGTACAAGCTGTCAGTGGTTATAAAATGATCTCATATGCATTTGAAAATGCATCACAGCGTTTTACTTGTTGGTTTTCACAGAAAGTAATTTCAGATACGCTGAAGAGAATAACATGTCCCCACAATCATTATGTGGCACTGAATTGTGGATTTAGAATCAGACAGATATCAAATTCCCTCCCTAAATTTCTTGGTTGGCTCTGAGTTTTGCTTCCTGGTAAGGAAATCCAGAAGGCAGAACATAAAGAAGTTATTTTTGGTATTCTTATTAGGGCTGAGTAAAAATGCCTCTTCCTTGTCAGGTCCTATTTGGGGGAACTAAAGTTGATTTTGAAGATCACAAAAGTGGCACAAAAGTAAGATGGAACTCTGGATAAATTCACATTTCCATTGCTTTGAACTCCTTCTACCAGCAGCTGGAGTTACCATTTATCCCAAGAGCAAGATATCATTAAGCAGTCATAGCCAGTATGGCATAAAAAGTTGGACTTGGACTAGAAGGAACCAGGTTTTTAACCCCACTTGATTATGGCATTAATTGGGTGCTTCAGGCCAATCACATTCTTGCAACCATATTTATCTAGTAGGTTAGCTATTTTGAAGATAAAATGTGCACTACTTTGACTTCCCAGAAGAAATGTGGGATTCAAGACTAACAATAAAAACAGCATATAAATAAATGGTCTCTGCCCTCCACCGCAAGGAAATTGGAGAATGAAACTTGATAGCTTTAGGTGAGGAAAGGAGTTCATCCCAAATTTTACCATCCCTGCTCAGAAACTGCTAGCCCCTTCACCAACAAAACTAAGGCTAAACATTCTCAATGAAAAATGTTCAACTTAGCAATGAATAGATTCAGTTTTTATTCCCTTTCCTCTTCCCCATCTAAGCCTCCTCGGGATACAGATATGAGAAATAAATGTTGCTAAATAGTATCAAATTAACTGAATCAGAATCTTGCTCTTTAGCTAATTATTCTTAAAAAATAAGTTACTATGGAGAAGCCAGCTAGTAAAGTTAATGTTGTTAAGTGCAATTCTAACATGTTTTCCAGAATTCCCAAGAAAATTTGGATAATTTTTAAAAATCATACACAAACAATTTGCAATTGTAATAAATATCTTTTCCTCTCCTACACCAAAGCCCAGGACACAGCTTATGCAAGACTAAATAATAAAGAAGCAACATTTCTTAATAATTGTTGAAGGGTAAGAATTCCTTATCTATATTATCTGCATTTAGCTCAACTTTGGATTGAATCAGAAGAATGCAACTTTTAGCAAGCCAAGGACACATTTGACCATTGAGTAGAGTATTGGGTGGCCAAAAACTCCATGCCAAAAATGAAGGGGTGGGAACAGGGCAAACTATTTTCATTTAACTTTTATTTAATAAATACAGTTGAAATGTTTATTCTCATGTTATGTTCTTCAAATTTTCCCCTCCTAACATGTCACAATTACACTTTGAATAAGTTGGAGGCTCTACCCATGGCTTTCAGGAGTTGAATGCAGCTGTGGGATCTTATATTGTGCATTTCTGGGCTTCATAATGTGGAAGATGTTGTCTCCATATCACAGCCCATTAAAAAAACCCTGGAGGTGAACTAATCTATGTATCTTATACAATTTTTTTAAAAAAAATATCAACAGAATCACTCACTCATTATAGATGATGACCTGAATCTTGTGGGGTGGGGGGAACTGGTGGAACACCCTCAAAGTTTCCCTTCATGCTGGCTCCAAAAGCAATCTTCCAACATGGAATGGGAAGGTCAGTCAGGAAACTCTAGGTACATTCAACTAGATATGGGGAAAAAACTGCCTTTTCAGAATGTGACACTTGTAAAATATGTTTCTGCATGAAAATCAATACGGTGGTTTAAATGTTAATAATAATACTTTTAATAGATAATACAATTACTAATTATAACAGTTCATCTTTTAAGTATCAGTCACAACCAGCAGCTCACTGCTAACTGGCTGCTCTAAGTCATAACACTGAAGTCCACCCAAAAAGGTTTACACCACATTTTCAGTGTGTGAAAGTTGGGGATGTAGTGAACGCATTAGAAGGCAAGCACGTGCAACTCTATCAACTGTGGACTCAGGCAGAAGGAACTCAATGGAACTCCAGTAGCAGGTGCCATGACCATGTTTAGCAAGCTTAAAAAAACCAAAGGAAACTCTCCAGGCTAACCCCAAACCCTTGATGGGATGTTGATGTTAGCAGAAGATGATAATGGCCTAGTGCTGAGAATGTGTAAATCTAACTCCCTAGTTAAATTACCCCTATAATAACACTCAGATCAATTTGCACATTATATTGAACATTTCATAATAACCAGATGCTGTACATGAGCCTCAATTTCAAACTTTTAAAATCAAGCATTTGCATCAGAAGTGCCCCACTTCTTAATGCCATATCTTGCAGAAACATAATTAAAAAATGAGTAGGCCAGGACTTGTTTGCTCCTATCCCCTCTAGAAGAGCCCAAAGGTAGGAGACCTCCTTAGAGTGACAACAGCCCAGTGGGAGGAGTTTCTTCATGATGATTTAATTGAGATTTAATTAAAGCATAGAGAACCAAGGAGCCTGCAGTCTGCTGGAAAGATGATTGGATGATAAAAGGCAGCACTTTCACACAAACTCTTTCCTGAAAATTAAATAAGGGCAAGAACACCTCACTCCACCAATTAAAATTTCTAAAACCTATTTTATTTGATCAAATTGAATAAGAACTGAGGAGAAAAAGCTAGATAATTGTTCTCTCTGGCACTGACCATAATCACTGGGTACATGTTCTTCTTCCTTTGGTTCTTTATTTTTAACCCATACCAGGACTAACTTTAAAAAATAATTTCAACCAAAGGATTGTCCTCTGTAATTTAGGATACTTCACTCCCCATAGGAACAGTATAGCTGCACATCATGAAAAATCAAATGGCCCTTCATTACAAAGCTCGAGAAATGCTTTGGAGAAAGGACACAAAGGATTAAAAATGTTGAACTGGTTCAGCCCTTTATTCACCTCTACTGTAAAATTCTTAGGCACTTATTCCTTTTTGAGATGTTGAAATAAGCATCCTTCAGTAGAAGGAAAAGCTATCTTTAATATTTGTTTTTATTCTTCATTTTTAATGTGAGAAAAATGCAACATAGGAAATACATAAATATGCCTAAATCTGTTCCTTTTGACTAGTAACCGAAGGTTTTTTTGATTCCTCTAAATCAGGGCTCACATCATTTTTAAAGTCTGGAGCTGCAGACTCTTTTTTGCTTTTGCCCCTTAAAATCCCCTCCCCCCCAATTCATTTATAAAAATGAGGGATCTTGGCATTTCTAAAAGGGTGTTTCAAGTATCAGTTTTGTTCTTCAACATCCTCTCAAAATTAAATAAGAAAATGATCTGAACATTTCAGCTCCATCTTCTCTGAAGTTGCAAATGGGTTTCAAGGCAGTGACCTGCAGCTCAAACACTCTCTTGCTCTTCTCGGATCTCAAGGTTAAACTGAAATAACCTTACTGTTCTTGCTATGGAGATTGCCTCATGCCTGGGGTGCCTAATTACAATCGTGCCTTTTGAGGAGGACCCATAAATTTTAAAAATGAAATTAATCTGATTTTAGATTCTATTTATTGTTTCTGTAATTGTGTCATAAGGAATGGCATAGAGAATATATAAATAAACAATTGAATATGTTGGGATAGTAGGATATGCCGATTCTTGAGCACTGGTATTTGGAAGAAATATTAACTGAAGCCAGGAAAGATGACATTCCTTTCATTCCATAACCTGGTTCTAATGCCGCTATGAATCTTGTATCTTTCCTCCAAACAGCTACTGGACTCCCATACATCAAAATTCCCAAAATAATGATCATAGATATGGAATACTATATAAACAAAAGGCTAGTTACATTCTGACAAACAGTTTTCTTGATACTACCAATTTCATTTTATATGAAAACTCCTGTAAATACTGGTGTCTATTGATCAGCTTCTACAAGCACCTACAAAGTATGAAGTGAAACATATGGCTACTCTATATTACAAGCTTCCATTGATTTTATATCGCTTTAGTCATCAATTTGGAAAAGGTGCCCGGAATCCTTTGTTATAGATCTCTATAATTCTTTTCCCATATTAGTTCCCAGCAATTCTGGCAAAAGAGAACAACCACTGGTATAGTGAGATCATTGTACATACTAGACTGAATGAATTTATCAATCTGAATGTATGATCTTATGTAGTTAGTAAAGTGCATTGCTTCACCTATTTCAAAATACTGTATGGTTGGTAAGCCAGACACGTTTCACTTGGAAGCTCTTTCTTCTCATTCTCCTCCATGTAGTCCTGGACATTTGTTCCCAATCCAATCTTTATGCCATAATCCATTTAGGTATACAGTGTAGGAATATTCTGAGAAATCCATGTAAAAAATTAGCATTTTACAACATGATGCCCAGTAGACATGTTAGATCACTACTCCAATTCCCCCAGCCATTGTGGCACCAAGTCTTCATAATAAGGGATGAAACAGTTCCTAACCTTTGTGTTGGAGAACAGGAAGATTTACAAAGAATTTTGTTAGAGAGAGTGAAGGAACAAAAGGTAAATGAATGAATGAGTGCCACATTGTTCGAGAGATTATACATTTATATCACACTGTAATGAAAGTAAAGATTTAGAATGCAAACTAGAAATGAGCAGCAACCACTTCAGTTCTGGGCAACATGAAATAAAATAGTTCTGCTGCACCATGGAGTAGACCGTTCTTGCCCGACAGATTATAGGCTGCAAAGTTATATTTTGTCTCCATCATTTTATTGAAAAAGACTTTGCTTTGCAAATCCAATCTTAATTAAGTTTATTGATTCTGAAACAACATTTGATAGAATCCACAATGTGAGAATGTGGGCTTCTAAGAAGCTGTAAGATCCATGACAAATTAATCAATGTGATAAAAAGTGAGAGAAAGGAAAAACAAATTTGGATCCTAGAACAAAAGAATAGTTTTAATACCCCTGAAGCAAATACCACTTCCCAGCTCAACCTATTAAGTTTGCAAAAGATGGAATTGCAACAGAAAGAAAAGCAGGTCACGTAAAAAGATGTAGAACAGCTGCATGCTGTTTAATTTTGCTATGATACTGCTCTATTAGATTTGTCAAGGGATGAGATTATTGCCTTTACAGTAAAGATAAATCACTGAATGAATATGATGACTTAAGACCTAAGAAAACTGAAATTATAATATTTGGACAAGCATTTGGAACTGGGATGTCAAGAGTTTGGGATTTTAAACTATTATATTCCAAGAGCATATTTGGAGGCAGAGGGTCTTTTTAGTGAACAAAGGTTAATGAGATCACCACTAACATGTGGGGAAAGACAGGAAATTCCCTTCTTAATCAAGCAGTTTGCTTCTGAACTTTCCCTCTTCCTTTGCTGGTTCCCTGTGGCTACTTGAAGGAAAAGCGTTCTCACATAGAAATTATGCCTGTATCTTACACTAGTCTACCACTCTAAGCATGGTCCTTGGAAAGTTAATTCCATCAAATTCAATAGGATTTACAGTAGAGAATAAGAAGTGGAAACATTGAAGTGAAATACAGCATTACTTTGCTTCAAGAAATCTAAATATTGGACAAATGTCCCTTCCCCCCACTTCATTTCACTTGATCTTTTTGTATCTGCTCAGTGATTGTTTTGTCTGGTATCACCATTTAATCTGAGGAAGAACATTTTGTTTTCTACAGAGATTTGACAGCTAAACCCATGAGGAAATGATGTTACTCCTTAGGGAAAGTTCTGAGGCTCAAGGATAGAGAATGTGAGCTGAATGCATAAATTCCATCTCTGACTTTTCTAGTTGGGTAGAGAAAAGCATCTTTCTGACTAGGTAGTGTAGAGAGTACTTGGCAGGTCATTAAGTGTCCTTAAGTGAACAACCAAGGTTGATACTAGGACATCTTCATCCATCTTAGATCCCTTACAATCCTAAAATAAGGCCTTTTCCAATGATGCTGGAATATCAGGCTATCTCAATTTCCTTGCTAACTTGCAACTAGAGAGTGAAATTTGATCACTTAAAACTTTTCTTCATTTGCATTTAACTGCACCACAAACTCAACCCAGCAAGTCCTTTCTTTCTACTGTGTGTTTGTGATGTTACTTTTGCTGGGCCCCTTACCCATACCTTGTCCAAGTTGTACTAATGTTAAGATAGTGTTTTCTTTCTCATCCCAACACAACACAGCCGGTGCAACACATCTTCTGCCATCCGGAGTGCATTTAGTAGAGGAGTAACCATATGAATGTGCTAAATAAATAAATATAATGCAACATGCTTCACTGATTGTTCTATTATTGACCCACTCAAGTGACTGGGGTGGGTGTTATCAGTCTAGCATCTACTTTAGATGGGTGCACTTCTCCTTGACCCTTGGATACATGGGTGGCTGCCTGGTGAAGGAGGAAAAAGATGGCTCCTCCTGTGCTGCTTCATATACTACTTTCACCCTGCCTATATGTCTATAGCACTCATCTGGAATAATGTTGAAGGTGTGTCTAAAAGGGGCCCAACTATCAGATATCCCCTGAAAGCTGGGTAGTGTAGAGAGTAAGAAAGATGACCTCGATGGAAATATACAAGAACTGTTACCTAGGCAAAAGAGGCTTAAACATTTGTTTGAGTCAGAGAAACAAGATAACAAGTATAAGTATCTGGAGTATAAGGAGGGAGAGAAAGTACAGCACAGTTAGACTCACAGGATTCTGTTAGGATTCTCAGTATAAGTAGAGATTGGCTATAATCTCCTGGTCTGGCCTACTCAATGGGTCTGATAAGTTCCCTCTGAATGCAGCAGCATAAAACATTGTGAAAAATCAGAGAAAAAAATGATAGATAGTAGTAGATAAGAGTAGAGATAACCACCAGAGGCAGCAAATTTTATGCTAGTTTTCTGCTCTCTTGGGAGTAGTAGAAAATACTTCAACTTCACCATGCAGGACGACCCCTATGTACCTGCTCTGAGGCTTAGGTGATCAATATTTTGAGCTCATACCCTTGCTGAGTAAATATCCCTCTCTCAATGGATCATTGGGTTTAGGTCTATGAGTGCATGCTGGAACATGCATGGAACAGAGAAGTCATTGATCATTTGCCTCCTTCTGTGCTTCTTCCTCTGTTTAAAAATCAGATGAGATGGGCATTAGCAGTAGCTGTTCTGGGGAAAATGGGTCATGCTGTGGACACAAAATTCAGGGAGCTGCAATTTACTGTGTTGCTGGCCACATGAGGAGAATGGAAATAATCTAAATAGAAGACAATAGCTGAGAACATGCTAGAAGTAAATGAACTATAGAAGTAATCAGAGGTTTGCAGCCTTCAGCAAAATGTCCATACTATAACATTTCAGTATTCTCTGATTTGGGACCAATGGATCCACTCTCTACTCTCATGTTCCTTTATAAAGTCATAATAAAAGTAATAAGATTTGATACCTTGCTGAGAGCATGATTTATACTATGTAAGATCACCAGGCAAGACAGTATAGAGTGTATGTTCTTTTACAAGTGCTTGTCTGTAGTAAGAGACCATGCTGCTGTTTCATATGCAGAATCACAGCATGTATGTCAAAGGCAATTGCAATCACATGTCTGTAAAATAGTTACAGCACATTTTGTGCCTATGTACCATATGAATTGTAGCTTTCTGCTTCCAACTCTGGAAGGAAAGAAAAAAGTAAACCATTAAGCAGCTCTGTTACTTGCTTTGTGCAACTTTCTCTTTTTTCTGTTTGTAATTTTCCTTTTGTACTCAGTATCATTTTTCTTTTTCTAACCAAGGAGATAAATAGTTCTATTTAGCCTAATCTAACTAAAACAAAACCACTGATGCTGGAAAGCTGGAGGAATTTAGGTGCTGTTCACTCCAGCAAGTTGGGAAATAAAGCCATGCATACCATCAAACCACTAAAACTGACAAATCAAGAAAAGTAACAAACATTTCTTGCACTGGATTCTTTAAGCAGAACTTAATATATTGTAACAGATACTACCTACTCCAACAGCCTGTTGCAAGCAGAGTCAGCCTATCTCTGGGATCCAGACTTCACCTGAAGCTGTACAATGCTGTATTTTAGTTCTAGTATGACCTCTTTGACAACGGCCTTTTGGAAGGAGGAGGAGGAGGAGGAGGAGGAGGAGGAGGAGGAGGAGGAGGAGGAGGAGGAGGAGGAGGAGGAGGAGGAGAAGAAGAAGAAGAAGAAGAAGAAGAAGAAGAAGAAGAAGAAGAAGAAGAAGAAGAAGAAGAAGAAGAAGAAGAAGAAGAAGAAGAAGATTTATTAAATCAAATACCAAAATACCAAACTCTTCTGGAGAGCCTTTTGGAAATAACTGCCATTTGGAACTAGATTTTATTTATTTGAGTCTAACAGAATTGGCAACATATAAATGTAAATAATAATAATAATTAAAGAGGTTATAGAACAATTGAAACGAAGAGTCATGGCTATTGCAGAGAAGATCAAGTTCAAGTGATATGACAATCAAATAATTATAATTATTATATTGCATTATATTATAATATTATATAATAGTAATAATAATTGAATAATTCCAGCAGAATTTGCAGTTTAGAGCAAATAAGCATCAATTCTATAAACCCCTCAAAAGTGAGAAAGAATCAACCATAAATAATGAAAATCCTGACAAAGAAAAGATCTTAAAATTTTGGAAAAGTTTGTGGGAAAACAACAGGAGTCACAATAGGAATGCAAAATGGATCAAGCAAGTTGAAAATGCCGCGAAAGTACTTAACATGGAAGATATGAGGATAACTCAGGAAATAGTATGAAATCAATCAAAAACCGGAGTGCTCCTGGACCAGATGAGCTTCATGGATTCTGGCTAAAATCACTGATAGGTCTACACTTGAGGTTGGCAGACCAGATGAATTGAGTTCTGAAAGCACCAGAAAATGAAGAATGATTAATAACTAGGAGGACATTCCTAATTCAGAAGTAGAAGGAGAAGGGAAATGAACCTGGAAACTACAGACCATAACCTGTTTTCCAGCAAGTTGCTTATGGGCATAATAGCAAATAAAATCTGTAGCTATTTGAAAAGGAATGATTTACTCCCTGTAGAACAACAAGGGTGCTGCAAAAATTCAGAGGAATGAAGGATCAGTTATTGATTGTCAAGTTGCTTTTGAAGAATTTGGAAAAGAACAAATTTATTTATGGCTTGGATAGACTATAAAAAGGCATTCGATTCTGTTCCACATAGTTGGATTGAAAAATGTCTCAAAAGTTTTGGAATCAGTGGAAACATTCAGCAATTTATGAATACTTCAATGAAGTTTTGGTGAATGAAGCTGATGGCTAATGGAGAGGCAGAACTGAAATGTGGAATTTTCCAAGGTGACTCATTATCATCTTTACTCTTAATACCATCAATGGCCCTACTGACAAGAATTTCGAACAAGACAAACTGGATATGAATTGGCTAAAAAAAGAGTAAAGAGTTTGCGTTTACTGTATATGGATGATTTAAAATTATTTGGAAAAATGAAGGCTGAACTAGATTTCTTACTAAAAAGCACAAAAGAATTCAGCAAAGATATTGGAATGCAATTTGGCATCAATAAGTGCGCAACCATAGCCAAAAAGGCAGGCAAAATTGTTGAAGATGATGGGATACAGCTTGATAATGAAGAACTGATAAAGGCATTAGCGTCAGAAGAAGGCTACAAATATTTGGGAGTTTTGGAAGTTTCCAACTTACTACAGAACCAAGTCAAAGAAAGTACTTCTACCAAATATATCAAATGAGTTTATAAAATCAAAGCTAAATGGTGGAAACGTCATCAAAGCAATCAATGCTTGGGCAGTCCCATTATTCAATATACAGCGGGAATAGTTGGATGGACCCATATGGAACTTGATCATCTGGATTGGAAAACAAGAAAACTAATGATGATGCATCATGCTGTACACCAAAAAAGGAATATTGATTGGCTGTATTTGCCAAGAGCAGAAGTGGGCAGAGGACTTCTACAGGTGATACAAACTGTGAAGGAAGAAAAGCATGGCTTGAATGACTATATCAAGAAAAGCCAAGAACCCTTGCTGAACGCAGTCAATCAAGGAAAGCTTTTGAAAACAGCAAAGGTGAAGGCTCGGTATAGAAAAGAAAGAATGGAAAACTGATTTGTAAATTGGAAGAACAAGCCAATTCATAGTCAATACTTGAAGGATATAGAAGGGAAAACTGATAAAAAGCCCACATGGAGCTGGTTAAGATCAGAAGAGTTAAAGAAAGGAACTAAAGATTTTATTTTAGCAGCTCAAGAACAAGTTTTACCAATTAATTGCATGAAAGTGAAAATTCAGCATGTAACAAACAACAGAAAATGTCGCCTTTGTAATGCAAAGGATGAAATAATTGATCATTTGATCAGTGGCTGCAGCAAAATTTCACAAACTGACTGTGAGCAGTGTCATGACGGAGTTGCCAAAATTATTCATTGGAAACTTTGCCAGAGGTTTGGATTTAAATGTAGCAAAAACTGTTGGGATTATCAAGTTGAGAAGGTTTTGGAAAATGAGTGGGCTAAGATCTTATGGGACTTTAAGATCCAAACAGACAGGCATCTTGTTTATAACATGCCTGACATAACAGTCATTGAAAAGAAGAAAGTCTGGTTCACTGATGTTGCTATACTGGGTGATGCTAAGATTGAGGAAAAGCAATTGGAAACAATTACAAAATACTGGGACTTGCAGATTGAAGAAACATTTATGGAAAAAGAAATCTGCTGTTATACCAATCATGATTGGAACCCTTGAAGAAATACCTAAAGGATTCCCTTAATATCTAGAAATTTGAATTTATTGGATGTGAACACCCTAATTTTACAAAAATTGACCTTGCTTGAAACTGTCTATATTCTTAGATATTACCTTAATAATCCTGGTCCTTGGTTAGGACTTGAATTATTAAGTTTTCACCAGTCTTAGATAATGAATCTAACTGCAGATTACTATTACTACTGCTGCTGCTACTATTACTACTACTAATAATAATTGCAGCTTTCATCATTATATCATGCATAGGGAACCTCTGGCCATTCAGTTATTCCTGAAGTATAATTCCAGCATCCTCAGCTTGCATTGCTAATGGTAAAGGGATAGTTGAACAACATCTGGGGAGGCAAAGTTGTAGTTATATCTGTAGTTCAGCAACATGCAGGTGGCACAAGTTTCCTGTCTTTAGATGTTACCCTTTAGCAATGAGCAGATTGCAGATTTTATAAAGCTGCAATGATAGGTAAGAAACCATAATTATTCAGTTAGGTGGTTTGTTATTCACTCACTGGGGACAGAATATATGGTATAGGTAAAAGATGGGCAACTTAAGCTTGAATTAGAATGTGTGAAGACATATATAATAAGATATCTGTGAGCTATGGGTTCTGTTTGTACAACACATTCAGTTAAATGCTCACTTTACACCTAATTTTTATTCCATTCACTCCTGGCTTCTTAACCAAAGTTGGTGGCTGATGATGTCATCTGAATGAAAAATGACTGCCATTTGTAGTTTCTGAAAGTTAGGACTTGTATTTAAGGTTTGTGAAAGCCTACAGTTCCTGATTGTCAGAAATCTGAAGTAGCTAGATTGGATGACATAGTGAACTATAGCTTCTGAGTTTAGTGTATCATGTGAATATAGCTGTAAAGATACTGCAAAACTCTTTGGCATATTTCCTGTATCAGATGAATATGGCTACCTCTCTGGAAGACACCTTATAATGCATTTCCAAGAGCTCTGATTTTTCAGTAGTTTTATTTCCTGTCTAACATTTCAACTGCTTAATGTGTTGGGATTAATTCTTCTAAATATATTAAAAAGAGTGATGGGCCACTATGAAGAGCTGATTTTGGTGAACACTATTGTCCTTGCTTGTAGTGTGTGTGTGTGTGTGTGTGTGTGTGGTGAGGTTGCCGACAAAGGGTATGAATGTACTTACGGCATGAGAAAGAGGGAACATACCAATTTCTTTTTGAGTCAGCCAGAAGAATGTGTTTTGTCTTCCCATTCTATAAAAATGGACAGTGAAGCTATAACAGCACCCTTGACAATGGATTAAGTATTCTATATTATCTCCTACATTTGGAGTAAGTAGCTTTATTTGTTCTAAGTGATGTGAGTCCTCAGCCAAATCTTATTGGCTGGGCTCTGTCAGCTAGCACAATGCACAATGGAGATTTTTTTTGTTAAAGGGTGCCAGCATTAGCAATGATTGAGAGTGAACTCCCACAGAAAATAAGATTTGAGGATGAGCTAGTCGGTACTTTAGTATCCAATATTCCCTCCACCACAAATTTGGATCAACATTGTTTTATCTATCATTACATTAAAAAATGGTACAAATCCAGATTGCATTCTTGAAACACAAGTTAGATTGGCTGCCACATGCTTTTTGGCTTAAGATTGAGGTAATCAGCAAATGGATTTGATATGCAAGGTTCTTTGAAGCCAAAAATTGGAACAACCCAAAATAAGGATTGAAAATATCGTAATAACATGCCTAGTGATGTAAAAACTGTTATGTTCATTAGAAAAAAAAATAATTTCCAATTATTAAATAGACAATAGGAAAAGGCCTTAATCAGGACCGAGATATGGCCATAAATTTATGCTCATCCTGTCTATTTTCAAAACAGAAACAAAGCAAGCTATACAGTTAATGTTTCCTTGTTTCAGCTAATAATGCTGTTTTCAAGATTAAGATAATAAAGGAATTGAATGGGAAACAGTCCAAGTTTCTTGAATAAAAACCTTTTATGATGATGAATGCTAATTCATTTTTCTGAGTACCTTCTATCAATCTTGTATGTTTACTGTTTTTCAAGAGTTCTGAAAAATTGATGGTTCAAATTAGAAGTGGATTTCTTGCAGTTATATAGCCTGCTATATTGCTAAACTTGATTGGTAAAACAAGAAAGGGATCAGGGGCATAATGAAGATGTATTGGGAATGTTTATTGGGTGCAAGAGAAACTTAAAGGACTTGTGAGCCTTCAAAAAAGAAAGAAAAAAGAAAAAAAATCATAATTGAAGTTATAGGAAAAATGGACTTGATGAAATTAACAATCACAACTCCTTTTTGTAAGATACAGTGAATAAAACATGGTACCCATTAATTCAATATACTGTATATGTGATTATAAGATTGCTATCTTTCTTTTTGTTTCATGTAATTATTACTTTGGAAATGTCTTTGTCATATACAGTATCTTCTATGTTATATATTTTTCTCAGAGGTAAAACAGAGAAGAGACAGGTGGTCATTTTACAGAGGTTCTTATAGTGCTTTTATCAATATAATAGAAACCATCCTTCTTAAAGAAAAATTATCAGTTATAATTAATCAATTTTATTTTGGCCATAGACCAGCATATAGTATCAGTTATCATGGTTCAGTGGTGAATGATGGAAAAGGTCCTAAGATCTGGACTAAGAGTCCATTTAATCAGGAGTAGAGTTTCTATCTCTGCAAGGAAACTGTTTATTTAACTTTATTCTCTTTCTACTTTAGAAGTATGGCTCTTATATTTTATACTATTCCTCAGATAACCTAAAAACCTGCAAGTGTGTATTTATATTATGTAAAATTTGCTGCAGGAATTTCAAACTTCCAAGACCTTCTGATAAGTCAATTCCCCCCTTTTTTCCAACTACATTGTTAAGCCACAGTCATTAGAAAACATGCTATTTAGGATCCAATTGTAAAGGCAAGTGTTTTTTAAAATTATTACTATTATTCTTTCAGTTTCAACTGCTTCAGCAGACTGTTGTCTTAAATGGATGCAGTATTAGTCATTAACAGGATCTGCGTCTATACATTTTAAAAATCTAAATTACTGCCCCACTGTCAGAATCCTCGCAAGATTTTATAATAGATTATTATATGGCTAGTTTACAAAAATGATTTTTTCTACATGCTGCGGTTCTGCCATTGGAAAAGGGGAGGGGGAGTAGGAAGGAGAGACCGTTTGATGCAGATGGTTTCTTATCACAAGCCCTGGAATGTTCAAGGCCATGCCAGCAAGGGAATCAGAAGACAAGAACTAAGGGCGAAGAAAGGGGGGGAAAAGAAAGAAAAGCAGTTTTTGGCGCGCTTTTATTCAGTCTCAGCAATGCTTTGGATCTGTACACTTATTCTTAATAAATGAACTTTCTTTTGAATCAATATTGGTTGCAAGGAAAGTTACTGGTTTTAAGATCAACAAGTGGCAGTTCGTTACATTTTGCTGAGACTCCCTGTACAGACTTCTACCAGGGAGATTACCCTGAGGGGAGTCACAAGCCTCACGTTAACCGGGACCAACCGAGCAACGGGATGGCTGATGATGTTATTGAGGAAGAAGAAGAAAGAAAAGTCCCTCCTCCATTGGAAGTAAAGGTGATAACCCAGGGGGAGCCGGCGCAATCATCACGCCCAGACCGGACGGGGATGAAAGCAACGGGGACGAAAGGACGGGCTCCTTCGTTGAAAGATCGCTTGGGGAAATTGGAAGGGCAGATGGGGTCCATATCCGATGATATGCGAGCTATAAAGGCAGCGATGGACCAACTGCTTGGAAGGGGATCTACACCTCCCGCACGAGAAGCGGCCGCCACACCAGGAGGCACGGAGGTGGCAGAGCTGTCAGCCGAAGATGAGACTTCCAGCGAGGAGGAGGAGGATATCACACCTAGCAGAGCCAAGAAGAGCCCGATGCAGCAGCGGGGCATCTCCATGAAATTCGGGGGAGATGCTGAGCAGCTGGCTTGCTTTATCACCCAGGTCCGGATCTACATGGAGGGCTACGGGGGTCTGTTCCGCAGCGAGGAGGAGAAGGTTTCCTATGTGTCCAGTTTTTTTGAAGGTATGGCTGCGGAATGGGTGGTTGGCCTGCATAGGGCGAAGGACCGGGCTTTAAGAAAATTGGAGGATTTCATGGCGGCTCTCTGCGCGCGCTTTGAAGACCCGTGTGTGGCGCTCAAAGCACGACGCGACCTGGAAAGGCTGAAGCAGGGGTCCAAGTCGGTATCAGAGTACGCCTATGAATTTCGGGGCTTGGCTCAAAGGCTGCCTCACGTGCCGGAGGAGCTGCTGATTGAGTTTTTCCAGAGAGGCTTGCAACCCGAATTGCTGCAGCGTGTGCTGTGCCGGGGTTTCCCGAAAACCTTTAATGAATGGGTCGCTATGGCCGGCGAAGTGGAGGAGCAATGGCGTACCATTGAAGCAAGAACCCGACTTCCGCCCTTACCCGGTGCAAAGAAGGCGGCGCCCAAGGCGAAGACCAGCGCTCCGAAAAGTAGCGGGGGCAGGCGCGTCTGTTTCAACTGCGGGGAGCCGGGGCATTTTGCCGCTGCGTGCCCTAAAGCGAAGACGGAGCAGGGAGGCAAGAAGACGGAACGGAAGGGGCCGAAGTCTTCAAAGCCCGGCAGGAAGGAATCAGCGGCAGCAGGCAGCGAGACGGGAGCTAGAGCGGCAACACGCGGCGGTGGCAAAACCCGGAAGTTGTCAGCTCCGCTCTCTCTCCGACAGGCGGCTGCTCTTCCAGAGAAAGAAAGCAGCTCACGGGAGGAATCGGACAGCGAAGAGATGGGGGTGAGTCCCATTAAGATTTGGGTGGAACTAAGGGTGGTGAGGACTAATCGGAGGGCAGAGATACGGGCGCTGATAGACTCTGGCTGCTCCCGAAATCTGATTAACCCCGCCCTTGCCCGGGGTTTGGGACTGCGCTTAAAGAGACTCAAAACCCCTGTGGTTTTTACCCAGCTGGACGGATCGCCAGCGGGGGGAGGGCCGGTGGAGTATCGTACAGAAGAGCTTGAACTAACTATGGGGGACCATAGAGAGACTATTAAATTCCTAGTGACTCCCATGGCATGCAACCCAGTGCTTCTGGGCATGAACTGGTTAAAAAGGAAAAACCCAGAAGTGAACTGGGAGGAGAAGATCTTGCGTTTCCCGAAGGAGGGGGGAGTGGAAGTTGAAGGAATTACCAAAACGTTGTCAGATGAAGAGATGGGTGCTGTGAGTGGGGAAAAGGCAGTGGAAGCTGCAATCCAGATTCCCAAGGAATACCGCGACCTGCAGGAGGTGTTTAGCGAAAGGGAGTCAGATCAGCTACCCCCCCATCGTGCCAGTGACTGTGCCATAGAGATTGAGCCGGGGGCTAAATTCCCAAGGAAGAAAATGTATCCAATGACACCCAAAGAGTTGGAAGCATTGCGGGAGTTCATTGACAAGAATCTAAAGAGGGGCTTTATTGTACCTACGCATTCTCAAATTGCTGCACCGGTGCTATTTAGGGAAAAGAAGGATGGCTCCCTACGTTTGTGCACGGATTATAGAGGGCTAAATGCCATTTCTGCTGACAACAGGTACCCACTCCCCTTAATGAAAGACCTGTTGGCACATTTATCCAAAGGGAAAATTTTCACGAAGCTGGATTTGAGGGAGGCGTACTTCAGGGTGCGAATACGTGAAGGAGACCAATGGAAGTCCGCCTTTAATACGCCTCTGGGGTGCTTCCGTTATGAAATAATGCCGTTCGGATTAAAAGGAGCGGCGGGGGTATTCATGCAACTTATAAATGAGGTGTTACAAGAGTATTTATACCAGGGGGTGTTGGTTTATCTGGACGATATCCTGATTTACACTGAAACCATGGAGCAACATGTGCAATTAGTCAGGAAGGTGCTAAAAAAGCTACTGGAAGCTCAGTTGTATGCCAAGCTCTCCAAATGTGAATTTCATAAACAGCAAATTGACTATTTAGGATATAGAATTTCGCATCAGGGAATTGAAATGGACCCAGCAAAGGTGAGGGACGTTACAGGTTGGGAGGCTCCCAAAACCAGGCGTCAGCTTCAAAGTTTCCTGGGCTTTGCTAACTTCTATCGGCAGTTTATACCCAACTTTGCCCAAGTAGCACTCCCACTCACCGATTTGTTGAAAACCAAGGGCAAGGACAAGGCGAAGGCATCAAAACCTGGAGCCCCCTTAGCCTGGACTAAGGAGTGCCAGGAGGCGTTTCAAAGTTTAAAGCGTCTGTTTACGGCTGAACCAATCTTAAAACACCCTGATCCAGAACAGCCATTTGTCATACAGGCAGATGCTTCGGATGTAGCAGTGGGAGCTGTGTTGTTGCAGAAGGGGGCAGGGGGGGAACTGTTTCCTTGTGCATACATATCCCGGAAATTTTCAGAGACTGAGAGACGCTGGTTGGTGTGGGAAAAGGAAGCGTTCGCAGTACGCTGGGCGTTAGTTTGTTGGAGGCATTTGTTAGAGGGGTCACCCCATCCATTTGAAATTTGGACTGATCACAAGAATCTAGAGGCTTTGACTGCACCGAGGAAGCTGTCACCAAAGCAAATGAGATGGGCACAATATTTTCATCGATTTAACTTCTCCCTGAAGTATATTCCTGGGGGAAAAAATTTTCTGGCAGATGCTCTGTCTCGATTGCCTCAACACAATAGCAAACGGGAGGAAGTAGTCGCTCCAGTAATTCCATGTACCCAAGCAGCCCTAAGAGTGGTCACTAGAGCTCAGAAAAAAAAGGGTGAAGGACAACCAGAAGGAGAGTTATTGGTAAAATTAAATGCCCAGATTGCTCAGGATGAGTGGTTCAAAAGCAACAGCCAGTTGCTAGTAAACAAACAAGGGGCATGGTGGTGGCAAGACAAGCTATATGTCCCTGCAGATGCTAGAAAGTGGGTTTTGCAAAGAAGTCACGACAGCAAAACAGCTGGGCACTTTGGTTTTGTGAAAACATTACATCTGATCAGACGTCAATTTTGGTGGCCAACAATGAGAAAAGATGTAGGGGAATATGTAGCCACATGCCCCACGTGTGCTATGGCCAAAAAGAGAGGGGGCAAACCAATGGGGCTTCTACAGACAGTAGCAAACCCTGTAGCTCCTTGGAAGCAAATAAGCATGGACTTTATTGTAGACCTGCCTGAAAGCAACAAAAAGACTGTCATTTGGGTAGTTACAGACCTTTTTTCCAAACAAGCACATTTTGTGGCATGCCAAGCCATTCCATCAGCACCCAAATTGGCTAAATTATTCATACAACATGTCTACCGAGCTCATGGGGTCCCAGAACGGATAATTTCGGATCGCGGGGTCCAGTTTACTGCCAAATTCTGGAGAGCGTTCCTAAAACTACTGGGGGCATCGCAAGGCTTGAGTTCGGGTTACCACCCCCAGACAGCGGGATCATGTGAACGTCTGAACTCAGTATTGGAACAATATTTGAGATGTTTCATTAACTACCAACAAGACAATTGGGATGAACTGTTACCATTCGCTGAAGTAGCTTATAATAATGCAGTGCACCAAAGCACTGGTCTCACCCCTTTTAAAATAGCTACAGGACAAGACTTTGTACCCATCCCAGAACTGCCTAAGCAGACCACTCAAGTCGCTTCGGTTGATGAGTGGATCCAGCAGATGACACAAGTGTGGCCTCAGATTGCTGCCTCGTTGCAGGAGGCCAGAGCTACATACAAGAAATTTGCAGATGCTAAGAGAACACCAGAAAAAGACTGGAAAGTAGGAGATAAGGTTCTTTTATCTACTAAACATCTTAAATCATTACAACCTTCCAGAAAGCTCGCTCCAAGATTCATAGGGCCTTTTGTCATCGATAAAGTAATTAATCCAGTTTCACTACGATTACAGATGCCTGCTACCTTTAAAAAAATCCATCCAGTATTCCACTGCGACCTGCTTAAACCATATAAGGAGTCTTCTCAGTGGCATCCCTCTCCAGTACCTCCTAAACCATTGATGGTTGAAGGAGAACAACATTTTGAAGTTAAAGAAATACTGGACAGCAGAAAGCACAGGGGGGGGGTTCAATTTTTAATTCAGTGGAAACATTTTCCCAAGTCAATGGCTGAATGGGTTGACAAGAAACATGTAAAGGCCCCACGTTTAGTTAAAAAATTTTATGATGCTTATCCTACAAAGCCTTAACAATTAGATTGGTTATTGTATTATGTGTATCTTTGCTTTTCCTTTTAGAGTGAAAAAGAGGAATCATCTGACTGACATCCTTTTCTGTGGAGGGGCAGTATGTCAGAATCCTCGCAAGATTTTATAATAGATTATTATATGGCTAGTTTACAAAAATGATTTTTTCTACATGCTGCGGTTCTGCCATTGGAAAAGGGGAGGGGGAGTAGGAAGGAGAGACCGTTTGATGCAGATGGTTTCTTATCACAAGCCCTGGAATGTTCAAGGCCATGCCAGCAAGGGAATCAGAAGACAAGAACTAAGGGCGAAGTAAGGGGGGGAAAAGAAAGAAAAGCAGTTTTTGGCGCGCTTTTATTCAGTCTCAGCAATGCTTTGGATCTGTACACTTATTCTTAATAAATGAACTTTCTTTTGAATCAATATTGGTTGCAAGGAAAGTTACTGGTTTTAAGATCAACAAGTGGCAGTTCGTTACACCCACTCCCATTTCCCTTTAGCCAATCTAGCACAGCATTTGTATTTTGAGTAGTGCAATTTTGATGGCACTGAAAGCTGATTTAAACATGGTCCAGATATTATGATTCCTGTTGTCTGAAAGCACGTGGTGGGGGTACCCTGGTTGATATAACCTTCCTTCTACACACTTCCTACAAAAAGGAGAGATACTGTTTGTGCTTATAGAGTCTATGCATAAACACATCCCTTTATTATTTGTATACTACTCATCCTAAAAATCACAGAATAATTCATATAGTTAAATAAAATAAAAAGTAACAAAGAAAGAAGAACAGGACTATAAGCCTTATCCATTTAAATTCAAAACGTAAAGACAAATTGAGCTCAAATTTCTAAAGACTGCATGGACATTGATTACATAGTTTTCTTTGCAATGATATGGAAATGGTTTGTCAATACCTTCTGGGATTTTTGCTGACTTTCTAATCTAACATATGCTGGGACTTCTGATATCCTCAGGTCTTTGGTTTGTTAGTGTCACTGCAGAATCATACTCTGTCTGATAGACAAAGCAGGTGATAGCTCAATATAATGAATTCTTTAGGATACCAGTCACCCAAGAACAACTGTGGCCAAGTGTAGGGAGATCAGAAAATAACTCTGAACTGCCTTAAATTATGTAATTTCAATCAGAGAGTCAGGGCAAGCAGCCATATTGTAACTTCTATTGTCCTATATCCAACAGAATGGCTGCATTGGGAACTCATTGGGACACAAATATAGTCACATAAGAAATTTGTATATAATCTAGATCAGAAGACTTGGTCCAAATATCAGCTCTATAAAGGAGATGAGAAATTGCCTTAATATTGGAGATTTTATATCAACAGAAACATGTCAGCAGCTTTTAGTATAGGAAAATGAAGATGAACAATTTTCATGGACCATAAAAGGAGCAAATACTGAATGAGACAGGATTATTGCATAATTTGCATAGAGCAAAACTCAGATCTTTCCTCTGCCAAGTTTTGTCAAATGTCCATCAGGCTCATTTAAGATATTTTGAAGATAATTCAAATATTTTGAATAGAGTAGGAACTAGAGAGTAGCTCCTTGCCTAACCGATATAGATATGGTGATATCTTCAGTCAGCTGTTTTACAGCCATTCTGCTTAGTTGTTTTTAATCTGTTATTTCCATTTAGATTAGCTATTATCAAACATATGAAAAAACCCATAAACTGGATAAAGAAAAATCTTTGAAGCAGTTGAACAAATTGACAAATGGCATCACTTTCATTATGAAGAGCAATTCCCATAGGGTGGTGGTGGTGGGGAGTTATCCCAGGCACGACTGGGAGACTACAGATATAATTTCTCCTTTCTGTGGGAATTAAGTGTAACACCCGTCAAATTCTATAACACAAACTCTGATTATCAGACTAATAATACTGTCCCACCATATAACACAGAGACAAATACATGAAAATGCTTAGACCACACATTTGTCTAGCTCAGATTTTTGCTTCCACAGTGGCCAGCCACATGACTGCAGGAAATCCACACATGGGGGACAAGCACATTAGTGCCTTCCAATTTAAGTTCCTCAGGAACTGATATTGGAAGGCCTACTGCCTAACATATTAGGGATATCATACAGCTATTGTTACTGGTAGCTATTTATCTTCTTGAATGTGTCTAATTCCCTTAAATAACATCTCAGTTAATGGCCATCTCTACTTCTTATGATAATGAACTGCACAATTTGATTAAGCAAAATGAGTCTCCTGAATTCCTCACTCTCACTTAGCTTCACTGGATGACTCTAGGTTCTACTCTAAGGAGAGCTGCACAAAAACATTCCCTATTCACCTTTTCCACACTATATAAACTTTTGTCCATTTCTCTTGTTTCCCTTGTTCACCTTTATTTCTAACCTAAGCAGTGGTATCTCAGGAAGGGAGTCAAAAAAAGTCAAGATTATAGCCAGAACTGTATGATCAACCCCCCCCCTTTTTTTTATGTGCACTGCACACTAAGCCATGGTATGGTTTACTTTTTAGCTTAGAAGGTTATGGAAACCCAGCTATGTGGCTTGCAGACCATAGTTTATTGTTGTTTTGTAGGAACCCAATCAATTTTGATTTATTCAATAAATCCTGGTTAGAACCACATGATACCTTAGTGTCTTTATCTTAGTGTCTTTATATGTGAACTTAATTACTGAATTACCTCTTTACAATCTCCTTATATTAATGAAATTTTGTCTGTTTGCTTGTTTAATGGACCAACAGACTGCCTTCATTGTGCTTCTACAAATATCTTTTGGATGAAATAAGATGTTGCCATTCCAGTTTCTGAGTCAGAATCAGCAGTGTGGGGCTCTGATGAGCTTGTCAGATGCTTGGGCAGGAATATATGACCATGTTAGCAAGGCTTTTCAACTTTAGACTACTTTGAATGGATGTGGCTTCCACATTTCCACTGGAGTGTCCAGATTAATCAGGGATGTCTTGAATGGAGAAATAGATAGAGACAGAGGTCCACTTTCAGAGGAAGGCTATGGGAATTAGTTTGTTATTGGAAACTGTCCTCCTCTGCTGAATGGCTAAAGTTAATTCATTAAACCCTGAGTATGATAAAAAGGATGCAATCAAATATTACTGTGTTATACCATGCCATTAATTTATAGCTTCATTACTATAGCTATAAAGCATAGACTATTCTTTTTAATTTCTTTCTATTATATTTGTTTGATTAAGGCTGAGAAGAGCCATGCTTCTCTCTTGCGTCCCAGGGGGAAATTGCCCATCAAAATGTACATAACACCAAATAAACATATTCTACTAAAAGTGGTAGCCTATTGCTTCATCTTCCCAGTTCTAAGATCTATACGATCTATGTAGAGGAGTTCCCATTAAATGTAGGCTTTCCTTTTTATTTCTGCAATATTGCAGCTCTCCGCATTTAACTTTCTCATGCAAAACCATTGGGGATGTGTTATTGTAGTAATACTGTCCCCCCCCCCCCCCCCATTTGCAAATTAATGTTTCTTTCAGGTTGCACTTCACTTCTGGTAACTGGTAATCACAAAGTGATTTGCCATTGCCTCTTTCTGGGATCTCTGTTTATTTCTTATTTTTTAAACTTCCTTATTTAGTTTACAGCCTTGGTATCTTCTGGTGATCTTTCATCTGAATACTAAAGTACTATCCAGTATGTAGTATCTAAGAGCTTTGGATTAAAACCCCAAAGGAGGAATGGTAATGCCATTCAGTGTGACTTTTTAATAACAGTCTTCTCAACCTGGGGACCCTTAATATTCAGCAATATTGGTTGGGGAATTCTGCAGCTTACTTCTGTCCATCTGGTTGGGGAAATCTGCCTCATAAGAAAATCCAAATTCAAGTAGTAAAGATAAGTTTTATTCATATGAACATCTGAGGGGAGGCAACTAACTTAAGTTTCTTTTAATAATCAATCAAGATGGTTGTTATTGCTATCTTCCTCCTCGCTCTCCTCCTCCCCCTCCTCATTTTGCCATGCACATTGAAGCACAACACCTAGACAGCTACCAAACAGAAACATGGATCACTGGTCAGTCTTCTCATAGTGGGAAAGACTTTAGTGTCTAGATACTAACTTCTGATTGGCAAGGTTCTTGTTCCATTGGCTTTTGAACCATATACAAGATTCAGTTTAAATTACTTCTAAATAAATGTTGCCTTTAGAAGAGGACCATCCTCTATTCATCAAATAGAGAAAGGGTAAAAGTAAAATCTCCTTTGATTAAGACTTGCATCCTTATAGAATGGGTTTATAATAGCATCCAGCTCTTCCTGTCATTCTTATGAACTCAGAACATCCATTTCCAATCTGGGACTCTCCAGATATGTTCAGACTACAACTCACAGAATGTCCACCTCTGGAGGCTGCCAGATTGAGGAAGACTTGCATTAGAGAATCTGCAATTTCTGCAGAACATGCTGTCTGTATGGTTAGGAACTCTATGTTGTGTATCAGTTAGGTTGCTTTAAGATAGCTTGCAGAGCTGTCTATTCTCATACAGTCCACTCACCCTCAGATTTGTTTTTTTCAGGTTGTTTTCAGATCTACCACAGATATAATTAAATCAACAGCGTATCCCACTTTCTCTGTGATACAGCCTAGACTTGCCATTGAAGTTGACACACATACACACACATGTATATTTGTGCTGCTTGTTTTCAATGATTTGTTTTTATTCTTTCTTTCTCTTTCAACAGGTGGCAACACTTGCTCTACTTTGCTTGTGCTCAGAAACTCAGCAGGGCCAGGCTTGTGTGGGAGCCTTAGTACTTGAGTGTTAGAGACCACCAAGAAATCTCATGGCTGTTAGCTAGATAGGAAAGGGAAAACAAAACAAAAAAATCCTCAAGAAAGCCATGGCAAATCACTTCCATATTGTTGGAAGTTCATGGACCTGTCCACCAGCTGAGCTTGCTCACTCTTCAGATGTGTGTGTGCATGAGTCTAATAAATTACCACATGGCATTTGAACTAATACAAATAATGAAAATTAACTGCCACATTTTTATGTGTGCAGGAGCCTTTTTTCAAGTTGCTATTTTCAACTGAAATCCGTTTCAGTCAAGACCATCTCTGTGGTAAGGAATGGGCATATTGCGTATTTATTAGTTGGTGATCAAGAACAATGCAAGGTATTTTATTGCTAGCTCTCTGTTCCTTGTTCACTGCCTGAAGATAAGTGTACTCTGCCAAGTTCACTGAAAATCAAAAACCTTTTGAGGATGCGGGAAAGTAAATTAAAGGCAAAACCTGGCAGTTCTTAATCCCAGTGGTATCCTGGTGAAATGTAGCATATTAAATCTGACTCATGCATCATTTTTGAAGCATTTCTCCCTTGTTTTATTAATGTTAGTTGCAATATGCTTAAGCACATTAGCCTAATCAGTACAAAGATTCATAAGATTCAAGGGAAATTGGCAGCAAGGTACCATTTCCCAAATGATATCTGGTCTTCGCATTTTGATTGCCTATTTTCTATTGAAAACAAAAGTGCAGCTTGCAGAAATTCAGGTTCCTGGTTAAATGTAAAGTAAAAGACTCACCACACTTTTATTTTTAGTAGCCAGATTAATTATTGCTACTGCTAAACAACTGAAATATCTAAATAATATTTCAGTGGATAGATAGTATGAGATCTGGTCTACAACATTGCTTGACAAAGTTTTTGGTAAAATCCTTTGCTTGACAATAAAAATACCAATCATTGTTCTGTGAGGAATGGCAGGATTTTGTTTACACAAGAGCTAAACATCTTTGCAATGGTCCATATCAGAAATTATGGTCCATATCAGAAATGTACCAACATCTTGTAAAATTTAAATTTAATTACAAATAATGTTTTTTAAAAAGTATGTTCTGGAAATTAGTGCTGCAAATTACTTTCCCAGATGCCCTGTATCTTGCTAACCTTTTAAGTCTTCATTGAGAACAGAGAGTGAAAGCAATCTACATAATTTATATTCAGAAGCAGCAGCTTTATTGATCAAATTGTGCTTACTGCATTTTCTACAGATTGGCACTTTGAAATTCTGCTGACTCTGGCTTACTAGTTTTTTTAAAAAAATTATTATTACCACCGTAATTGGCAACTGGCAATGCTGTTGCAGAATTGGTATGGCATCTTTGCCATGAGTTCAGGTCTTAGACTCCTTAAACCAGATTTCATCATCTTTCTTTTTTAACCTCTTCAATAGGGTTCACATTTTCTGCCTCATTAAATATTAAATTATTGGACATTCTAGGAGAAAAATGTTTCTAGAAGAACACGAACAGATGGCTTGGGAACCAAACTAGTCACTATAAAGATATGGGTATACGTATGCAAGTAGATATGTCTATACAACCATCAGCTACTTTCAGAGCACAATCCTAACACTTAACATCCCAATATTAACTTAGAGCAGTCAGCTGCTGTCTTCCCTAAAAAGGGTCTGATCTGGACCCATCAATTGTGCTACTCTTGGAATGGGCTAATTGATTCCCCTTCCCATTATTGTCCATGGCAAAATTAGCATATTGTGAAAAATCCACTGGGCTGAAAAACAGTAAACATTTTCCCCATCTATTTTATATTGTAGCTGAGGTTGCTAATGAGAATAACCATCTTTATGTCTGTAATTTATATCCCAGCCTTTCTCCAGGTGCTCAAGTTGATATACAGGCATATATAAAATGAGTCACTCTATTTTAACCTCATAAATTTATGTTCAGTTTAGAATACCACTCCCTGCCAGGGACTGAAACTTCTTTCCCACCAATACTTTACACATACTGGTTCTCTCTGGCTATGCTTCCAAAACCTGTTTATTCATGTAAAAATCATGCCAGGTTTTATTGCCATGATTTTTGCTCAGCCATAATTTGTTAACAAGATGCAAATGTGAAAAAGGTCCTAATAACACAAGATTGACAAGAATCCATTGTAATGTGCATTTTTTAACCAGATGATGGATATTAAAAGTGGTTTATTGGCCCACTTGCTGCATCTGCTCTACAGGTTCTCCATCTAATTGGGAATCTCTTTCCTGTTTATTAAACCATGATTAATATGCTTTTCCACCTATGAAGGTATACACTGACTTAAAGACCAACTTTTCCCCTTCCTATTTTTATATTGAGCATGCTTTGCTGACTCAGAAAACACTGAAGCAGTAATATGGTACTCTGAAATCTATCTTCCAAAAGTTTCAATTCTAATTCCCATCAGACTCAATCAGTATGGCTTAGGGTATGGGATTATGGTTGCTGTAGTCAAAGATATCTGAAATAGGCATTCTATCCAAAATAGTGATTTTGAAAGCTGTAATCTCATATTCACTCTCCTAAGAATAAGCCCTATTAAGCTCTGTGGGACATTTCTGAGATCACATGTAAAGAATTACAGTGCGATTTCAGGGAGTTTAATATTTTAAGAAAATTTCTTTCCTTGCATTTTGATATATCTTTCTGAAAGCAGTTAAGATCAATATACAATTAGAATGTAATAAATATATGATAATAATAAGTATCTACAATTCCGCAGAAACACAAATAGAAAAGAACAAAAGAACATAAATTATGAGCTTACACATATAAACTTTATTGAAGACTCTCAAATATTGTAAGATGGTAATCTAGACAAAACCTAGACTGAATGCTACAGTCCTAGAAATCCAAACACCAGGCATTCAGCAGATCAGCGACTAAAGCTCACATTATAATTTGTTTTACAACTTATGCAACTTAACTGAATTGATCTGTTTTTTAAACACAAGACATATTTGCCTTTAGGAATGTTCACCTGTCATTGTTATTCCAAAATTTTATTTCTTTTCTTTCCTTGTTTAATCAATGTACAAAAATAGTGATTATGTTTTGTAAAATACACTTTTTAGAAAATCTTGTTTAGATCACCGATTTTCTGGAAGTGGGAGATCTACTTGCAATTCCAGTTCTATTGCTATTCTTCTGATTGTTATGAGAAATGAATGTGTAGTTGTCATATTAATTTTGTAATAGGAGGAACAGAGACTGTTTAAATGGAAAAAGATAGCTAGTTACCCTTTTTACACATGCTAATTAAGCACTAGTATATTTGAATATTTATTGTTAAATGACAGATATTGAAAATCCAGGGTTTCAATAGAGAGATTTGTTCATCAATGTTGGGGCCATTGCATTCTGGACCAGCTGTAATTTCTGGATGGTCTTCAAGGGCAGCTGTACATAGAGTAAATTGCTGTAGCCCAATTGTGAGGTGACTAAGATCTGAGTGACCACAAAGAGGGTCTCTTGATCCAGGAAGGGGAGTAACTGGCTCACCAGCTGAACTTGTGCTAAGGCCTTCCTGGCCACACTGACATTTGCTCCTTGAGCAGCAGCTGAGAGTCCAGGAAGACTCCCAAGTTGTGCACAGAACTAAAGATGGAAAGGTCCAAGGATGAAAAGTTCCTAGAACTTGCTAGGGTTGAGCCTGAGCCTCCCCATTCAGATCTCAACAGCCTTTAAGTGTTGGGACAAAGCCTTGATGGCATCACTGTCAGAGGTTGAGATGTATCACTGGGTATCATCAACCTCTCCCCAAACTGTTTCCACTATATAATTTGCTTTTGAATGTAAATTATTACCAGTAGTCTGATTTGACCTTTTAATAAGGCAAACAGTCAGGCAATCTTAAAATTGCCTTCATGACCTGGCTTATTATGCCTAAACTCACCATTTTCCAAACCAAACATCTCAGGTTCAGCCATCAGGTTGGGATGGATAGGAAGCCATGAGATTTACTGCAAATCTGCAGTTTCAACAAAACTGAGATAGATGATTTAACTAGTTAAGGCAACACCCACAGTTTTAAATGCAATTCTGGTAACATACAGAGGCAGTGTGGGGGAAGGAGATACACAGGTGTAGCTGGGATTTTTAGGGAGGGAGATGACACAGAGAATGATGATGGTAGGATCAGCATGGAGGAGGATAAGAATAATTGATGGCCTTGCATGGTAGAGGCATGATGATTAGTGTCATCAAAGTTTGGGGGCAGAATCAAAGCAGATGTTAAAGACCACACCTGATGGGTCATGTACAGCCACTGGGCTTCAGATTATGCACCTATAGTGTAGTTGTTACTGGAGAAGAAAAGGGCAGGGAAGTTCTCCCTTAAATAGCTCCAGTGATTATTGGAAGATAAAAACTTTTTGTTTAGGAAGTAGAGAAATGGGTTCTAGGGACATACCTAGAAACATCCCATTTTGAGCCCTTCATGTGTTCCCCTGAACTTCATCATAGGAAACTATAACTCACTGGTTTATTGGCAGGAAGGGCATCTGCTTAAGAGAACTCAGGTATTGCTGCTGAGACCTACTGATTCCTCTGATCTTTCTCCAAACGGTCTTTTTTTTTTTTTTTAATTGTTTGGGAACTAGTCAGTGGGGTTCGTCAGTGGCCAATCTCTTAGGACAAAGCCAAATTACCATTCAAAGTCTTATTCCTCATTTTCAAAATGGTTATACAGTCATTAGTATGTTGATTTAAATACAAAATCTTGTATTTTAAGTACCTTGAAATCAATCAAATTGTGGATGATGCAAAACATTCTAAAAATGTATAGTTATACCTGCTTTGGGGTGGGGGAGGGAGAAAACAGCTTTATTCCCTTTCCACTTTTATTTACTATGGGTTTTGCAAATTAAACTAAGAGAATTCTGTGTAGCTTTGAAGTGATATACCACATTTTTCTGCAAGAATTATTTATTGCTTAATTAGGCAGATCGTCCTTAGGCTCTGCAACAATAAATAATCCAGTACAAATATACATTTTGTACAGCTACTGAGCTAATATGAAACTTGAGAAAAGAATAATCCAGCATTGGAGCTGAAGTCCCAATTCATCTGAAGAAGGCCAGATTTTATGTACGCAGATTTTATATACCCAGAGACCATGTTTTACTGAACAAACCACAACTGGCTGGGTTCAAACATTGCACTAAATTGTGCTCTGTGGTTCACAAATCACAGCATGGTTTAAACAATATACTAAATCAAAAATTAAACAAATCATATCATGAGTCAGTAACTTGTGTGAATTGGACCAATGATTTAATTTATGACCACTGCAAAAACCATCATTATGATGAGAGGGAAGACTTTTGGAGCTGTACCTGTTGAGCTACAGCATATGCTTTTTTAATCTTGGGACACATCCTACTCCTTATTAAAGGATACAACTGGACAACAAATTAAAATTCGTTTCTTCCACCTAGAGTTTCCAGCCTCTGAAACTGATAGCTAGGTTTGTAATCTATTAACACTGTCTCAAATTACAATTGGTCATCTGTGTCCCAAATGAAATAAAAAGAATTTGAAACCTCTAAAGAAATAGCCTTATTTTCAACAGAGTTTTATTCATTTAGCTAATGGTAATGAACCAATAGACCTGTGGATCTGCTGAACTACAGTAGTAAACATCCCTTGCTATTGGCCTTGCTAATAGTGAAGATGAATAACAGGTGGTAGGCTACATGTCTGCCTTAACACCAAAACATACAAGACACATGTGTCTGCTAATCTTTGGAAACAAATAACTTTGGGCTTGTTTTGAAGCAAGAATCCTACTTTCTGGAAATTATTTATGAGGTTGTGGTTATATGTTTGAAACTAACTATGTTACTAAAACAAAGCAGGAAGAAATTAATTTCCCCCTCTCCCTAAGAAGTTTTGAATGCTCCATTAGCCATGGATGCAAGGTTAGGTGAACTCAAACTTCATTTTCACAAATACAGAAGGCCATTCAAGAAATCTTTCTGTCCTACTTCTGGGGGAATTTATGGTGAACTGATGACTGCAGAAAAGTCCAAAGAACTGGTGAGTAGACCAGTTCCTTGGAACCTCTCCGGATAAGGAGATGATGGAAGATCACCCACATGTGCTCCGGATGGCTGCTTCTCATGAGAAAACCATAGGACAGCAGTTTTCCATGGGTTTGAATGCTGGGAGACGACAGGATCAGCCATCTTGCCTGCAACTGCTGCAGAACCTTTTAAAGGACACTAAGTTGGCAAACCTCACCTTCTAATCACCTATTAGAAATTACCTATTAACCATCTTAAAGCTATTAGAGACCTTTGGAACAACAAGTTTGAAAAATCTCCATCGGGTGAGTTTAACTTCAACTCTGAACAAAAGAAAAATTAATTATAAGCTTAAGACCTTAAAGAATTTGAACTAAACAGTAAAAAGCTAAATAAGATTTTGATCTAAGAAAGTTGTAAATGGATTAAGGGTTCATTTCAGATATTGACTTTTACTATAAGATTTTGGAATTAACTATAAAAAATAAACAGCTTCTCATAGGAAACAGACTTATTTTGGCTATCCTGGCTATTGTAAATCATAACAAAGATAAGTGATGATTTTAGAAACTAGACACTTGAGGGTACTAAAGAATCTAAGCAGCAGAAGAAAAAAATACAAGACTAATTTGACACTAGTTAATACTGGGACTTACAGAATGACACAAAATGTTATAACACTGGAAATATTAAAGGAGGTCTTTGAAGAATGGATGTTAATGAAGGAATGACAGATGTGGAACAAATGTTATCTGACAAGATAGAGGAAGTACAGAATGAAGAACTACAAATGACAGGCCAAAAGAATGATTTGGAAAAGGGCATTTTACTGGATAAACAAAAGAAACTGGCTGAAGTTTTAAAAATTAAAAGGGAAATACAAATGATAAACCAAGAGAATGACCTGGAAAATGTTTTCTTATTGGATCTACAAAAGAGGCTTGTTAAAGCCTTGAAGATTTCTGTGTGATGGGATAAAAAGATTTGAAGAGAAATCAAAACCTACAACAATATTTGGTTAAATTAAAGATTAATACTGTTAGAAGTAAAAGGAAGGAATATAAAGATGGTTTATTTAAGACTAAAATAAGACTTTTTTTTTTTGCAAAGTTTTGGCAATCCCTTATGGACTTCTGCTGACATGAGGATTGAAAAGTTGATGTTTTATGGGTTTGTTTATTGATAAGGGATGGGAAGAGATAATTGTTTGTTACCTTATGGGGGTGAAGAGTTATTAAATTTGTTTATACTTGTGATGAAGGTTGGAAGTCACCTCTTTATATATATTTCTTTTCTTTTTCTTTATGATATTTTCTTTTCTTTTTTCCTGCACTTTTTGTTCTTTTTTTCTCTTCTCTTTCTCTAAGTTTAGTTTGTATTAGTTTTTACTACTGCAATTAACATTCTTAATAAAAATTTTATTAAAAAAAAAAAGAAATCTTTATTTCCCAGTGGATGACACTGACAGCCAAATCCTATTTCAACATTGGCTGTAGGACTGTGTCCCCACCATACCAGAAGGCAAGTGGCTAGTTTAAGGAGAAAAAATCCACCTTCACGGTACTCATATGTTTGCCTTTCAAGAAAGGAATACAGTAGCTTAGTGCTTCTCTTCCCCATCCCAGTGCCTGCCCCCTGAAGCAATTTTTCATTTTGATTGAGGCCAGGGCTACTCCTCTCTCATGACTACTTAGAAGAAATGTGATTTCATATGACAAAACTATCAGTATTATTTTAAAAGTTAGCATTTCACCTGGATAGGTATTAATTAATTCTGTGCATCTGAAATACACCAAGAAAAGCCTTGACTTGACAGGCACCAAAGCTGCTCTGCATTATGCAAAAATTTCCTCGTGGTCTGTTTCTCATCTTCCAAACAAGTGGTATGAAATGCCTCATAGTTCTTTTCTCTCCTTCTGCCTTGACAACTTATATAAAAGAAGGGATAAATACATTTGCCTTGAATGGGAATTGCTTATTTCTGTGATTTTAATTGGAAAAATGTATTTTGCTATTCAAGATCCTCACTCCTTATATATTTATACCTCCTGTGGAGAAAACATCTCAATGTGGACAAGAAGAAAGCACACTCAGTTATGTTCTACTGTTTTTAGCACTTGCTTTCTAGCAAGAGTGTTTAGGACTATAGGACTAATTGGCACAATATTATGCATATTTTATCCCAAGTAAATGTGGAAAATTGCACCCAATGACTATATTTAGATAGTAAGAGGGTGAAGAATAACACTCACTCCTTTGCATCAGTGCATGTGCTGATTTTCCTTCTTGGCAACTGTGCATTTAGCATTGGTATAAATAGGGCCCTGAATGCTTAAGGGAGCTGCTCCAAGCATGGGAATTTTGAAAAAATGTTAGATGTGCATCTGAATGCACACGGGACTCCTTCACTATGGACCAAATTTTCACCAGTGGTTCTGACCCAGAACCACATTACAACCAACAAGACATATAGTGGAGTGTGGATTAAGGGCAGCCCCATAGTTTTTTCCATGGGTAAAAATGTTGCATGGAAGGGACCAATGTCCATTTCCCTAAACTATTTTGCAATAAACCTTACACTGAGTGCTAAAATGAGTCCCTTAAAATGTTCTGACTAAGGAAGCAATTGTTCTGGAATTTGGTAGATTTATTTGCAGTCTGGAATCCCTGGGGGAAGACAGAGGTCTGAACTTTAATGCAGTCAGCTGAAGAAATAATACCATGGCTACAAAGACAAATGAAGCCAATTATTGATCCACACAGGGTGTGAAGCCTGTTACATGATGATGCTATTTGGTGTACTTCAGTCTTGATGGCTGTAAATGACTTATTTCTTGCAGGTGGTCAGCAAGCTTTGTAGTTTATTGACACTAGGACTTAAGGAACCCTAGATAATTATTATTTCATCTTTTGGGCTGGATTTTCTCTTCCCATCAGATGACAAATAGATATGGACCCTACTGAAAAAGGAAAATGAGAAAGCATACCTTTATGGAGCTGTTTTTCAACATGTTTTTAAAATGAGGAAATTAGAACATGAGAAAGGAAAACTGTCCATTTATAGATCTTGTATTTATAAAATAACTTGCTGTGACTAGCAGGTTAGCACAGGGCCAAAGGAAATAATATTTATTGTTCTGCCAAATATTGGAAGACAATTGATTGTTCAGGGCAACTGTAATAAGTTCAGTTTGTGGAAAGGAGCAATACTGGAGCCTAATGTTATCTTTATAATAATCTATTAACAATGTACAAGATAAGTGAATTTAGGAGGTACAGATTCACAGTAATAGCAATTCATGCTGTTTCATAGGTCTTTCCTTCTTAGTCCAGAGCAACATAAATTTTATCTTTCCTATTCATGTGGCACTCCTCAGCCTGATCTTAGAGTGAAGCAAGGCTGACCCTACTTAGTACTTAAGTAAGAAGCAACTAGGCTTGATGAGGAAATTGAAAAAAAAATGATACCAGAAGAAGAATAAAAATATTTCTATGTAGTCCCCAGCAGATCAACCTGTGGGAACCTTTGCCTTTACCTTTGCTTGGCTTACACTCCAACTTTGAGACATAGCAGCTGCTAGATGTCCACCTTGTTAATTGCCCACAATTTTCCTGACAGAAAATGTCACCATGGCTTTGCAGAATATTAAAAGCTCCAGTCAGGGTTAAGGTTAGGGTCCTTAATGTCGCATATTACCTCCTTCAAGATTAAATTACCCAAACAAGATATGCTATATTTTATGTTATTACAATAAACTGATAACAGTGTTGCAAATGGTAAAGTTTTACAAATCTGTATAAGATTCCCTTAAACAAGTTGAAAACATTGGCATACCAAAATATGAATAACTCAATATTACAAGGTATATATTATGTTAACTGATACTTTGTCTAGATGCTGCAGGTTTGGAACAATATGTGACTGACTTGTGAGAATATATTCTACAACGTCCATATTTACAATTATCAATTATTTCAGGATATTGTTTTCTTTCATGTCTCTATATACTAAATAATGTCCTAAATTAGATGCCTTTTTATATTTTAGGATGGGAGGTAACTCAGACATTAAGTATAATGCTTCTGTGCCAACACTTTGATAGAGTCCTGCATTTATCTTGAAGATTACCATGTCTAAAAACCTTTTGAACTCCTACTTACAAGCATTTGCTGGGCTATCCATATTGTGTGAAATAGTTTATATTTACATTTAATACATATATGAACATTAAACAATTTATTTTGATTAATAACCATTTTAGCTTTTGACCTAGGAAATAATGTTATATATTATAATTAATTTTGCTTTGAATGAGAAAGGATTAAACAAAGTTATGCAGATGCAAAAATATATGAGCTGTCACTGAGGAAAAAAAAACAACCTTCAGGGTAAACACCTGATTTAAGGCAGAGTTATAAATGATGTTATGAAGATTTATAGCATTGACTGCCACATCTCAAAACAAAATGCATTGGAGTCCTTGTGGATAATTGACATTGTAGAAGGCTTGCAGACCCAGATGTGAGTAGTTTGTGTATAGGAGAGTTGATCACCACTACCTTCTGAAGGATATTAGATGGTGATGCAAAGTTTGTACTGGGCCACGTTATAGATGGGCATGATTCAGGCAACTGTCCATCAGTAACCAAAACCAAGAAAAGGATATGTGACTAGAAAACACTTTCTAGAACAGGGTTCCTCAACCTCCGCAACTTTAAGATGGGTGGACTTCAACTCCCAGAATTCCCCAGCCAGCCATGCTCTTAAAGTTGCTGAGGTTGAGGAACCCTGTTCTAGAATATACCTAAAAAGGATATACAGTGGTACCTCGGTTCACGAACTTAATTCGTTCCGCGACTCTGGTCGCGACCCAAATTGGTCGTGACCCAAATCAAATTTTCCCATAAGGTTCAATGTAAATACGGTTAATCCGTTTGGACCCCAAATTTGGTCGCCAACCGATTTCTGGTCACGACCCGAGTCAAATTTCCCCATAAAGTTCAATGTAAATACGGTTAATGCGTTCTGAACCATATGTTTTTTTTTTTAAACTGCAAAAATATGACACAAAGTACAGTACGAAGAGAGAGAAAGCTAACCTTGCTCAAGGCGACTCCCGGCATGGAGGACAGGAAGGCAGGTGGGGAGGCGGTTACTGCTTGGAGGGAGAGTCCCCCTCCCTACAGGAAGCCGCGACCACATGTCACAGGAGGGAAAATGGCCGCAGATCCTGTTCGTCACCTGATCTGGCGTTCGCGAACGGAGGCAATTTTTTGCGGCCGGAGCTGTTCGTGAACCGAATTGTTTGTGAACAGATGCGTTCATGAACCGAGGTACCACTGTATCCTAGGATCCCATTTTAAGAAGGGTTGCTACTGGAATTTTACTATTTTACAAGCATGCCAATCAGATTCTTCGAAATAGATACAAAAATACATAGAGAAGTAGAGAAGCATGCAGTACAGGCTGGCTTATCATGCGGTCAATCGATAAGCATCATTTCTAAGCCATGCTGCTATATGGGTGTCTATTTTTCTTGCTATAATTACTCTTAGTTTAGTCAAGTTAGTGATTTAGCCGCTTCAGGCAGAAGTAAGCAGGACACATGGGCCCGAGTTCAATACACTAACTTGTAGAATTGTGCTTATGGGAGGCTATCATAAGAAATGCTTTCCTTCCCTAAATTCTTAACCTACACTAGATATATTTATTGTTATTCCATTTGTCTTTTTTTTTTCCTTTTAATTTTGAAAGGACTGAACTCAGGATTGGAAAGAGGACACAGAATCAGAAATAACCAGGATCAAAACAGACTCGGGTTGGTGGTTGGCAGTAAAATCTGGCAAGCTCTGAAATGCATGTGTAATATTTATATCCATCCAGTATAGATCCTAAAATGGATCATGACAGAATGTTATAACAATTCAATCCAACACTGCAGAGCCAGAAATAAAATAAAAACGGATCCAGCAGCTAATTAAAATAAAATAATTAAACATATAGCAGATGGCTCAGCATATTTTAAAAGTAAATTAACTGATGCCAAGGAAAGCAGGAAACAAATAAATGTTGGATTTTGGGCCTGGAAAGAGAGGTTTATCTATTGTGTGCCACCAGAGAAAAGGCCCTGTCTCTGTTAATTTATCTTTCCATTTTAACTCTGAAAACTGGCTAGTTTGGCAATAGATTTTTATCAATACACAGTTTTTTAATGCAAGATGTTCTCTGATTTCCCAAGTATTTTTTTTTTCTTTTTGCTTCATTCAGTTGGTGTCATGGCCTAGGATGGATCCTAGGTGGATCAGGCCCAGGATCATCTTAAGCCAGCATTTTGTTTCTCTCCATGGCCAATCAGATGCTTCTAGAGTGTTTGTAGGCAGGAGAAAAAGACATACCTTTAGAGTCCTTGGGGTTCTCTGAGCTTGGTTGTTTTCATGCAGATGTTTCATTACCTGACAAGGTAACATCTTCAGTGCCACTGAGGATGTTATCTGGTTGCATAATGAAACGTCTGCAAGAAAACAACCAAACAACCAAACTCAGAGAACCCCAAGGACTCAACAGTTCAACCCTCAGCTATATATATTCTCTTCTATTGACATACCTTTCTCCCACCATTCTTTCCCTTTCAATTGGTATTTGGAAGCATGTTGCTCCCAACCTAGAAATAACACTCTTTCAAGTCAAATAACACATGATAAACCCATCCTTCATGACTATCCCATCCTTTTTTTACCTTACAAAACCCAGTACTGGTTTTTTTACCTTACAAAACCCAGTACTAGGGAAATACTTCCTTGCTGATGGCTTTGATTTGAAATAAGACATTGTGTAATTTTAATAATACTTGGAAACCTTTTCTGAACTTTTTGCAAGATGTGGAAAAAATGAAATTTTGTTGTATGGATTTGATGATTAGAAATAATATGGACTAATAGAAATAATGGAAGTTATGTTTTAAACTTAGAGTAAGAGTTGGATGTAATTGATACTTATATCTGTTGTGAGGAGGGTCGGAAGTCAATACTTTCTTTCTTTCTTATTCTTTTCTTCTCTTTTTTGTCTCTCACACTTTCTAATCTTTCATAATTCTTATTTCTGAAATTTCTTTTTCTCTTTCCGTAGTCTTCTCTTAATACTAGTTTTTGTTAGGTTTTTTTTACTGTTCTTTAATTTTTTTTAATAAAGATATATGTGTGTGTGTGTCTGTCTGTGTGTGTGTGTGTAAAGGAAATACTGCTTTGCTATTAGCCCTGCCAGGACGCCCAGTGGTAAATTGTGTAGCAGAAGATAGAGATGAATTTCTGTTGATCCTTGGCTTAAAAAACAGTTTATGATTTTCCATTGCTGATGTGAGTTGTGGAAGTACTGACCAATGTTTGAAATGACCTGCCTATTAAAATCAGTGTTAAAGTAATAAGATTTGCAGCTCTTCTCTATCAAGAAGTCACTGTCTCTGTCTCTCTTGGCCTTTAATGTTCTCGTTCTTTTCCAATAAGCAATTTTCACTGGCAGCTTTGGAAAACACAGATGGATGTTTATTGCCCACATACCAATCAGAGTACATTTGGGAAAGTCCTGAACTACATTTTGTAATTAGAATGGATGTCACCACAATACTAATGAATCACTGTAAGGTCTCGCAGGACTGACATTAAGCAGAGGTGTAACAATAAGAAACAGGATGATTGAACGAAGCAGAGGTTGGAAGAAGGAACACAATGCAAATAAGACCTCTTTGACTGAGGGTGCTTTTGACCTCTGTGTCTGCAAATTAGTCTAGAAATGCACACTACAGAGAGACAGTAAACATGGAGGTAGTATAAAAATCTCTGTTCAATTCATGTGCAATCACTGTGGGCAAGCTAATGCTACTGTCTTCTCTTCTGACAAATTGGTGCTATTTGTATTATCTGTTGCTGCTGGGCATTGATTCTTCTTCATGCTTTCCTGCCAAGAGGATGCCAGAGTATCAACAGGAATCATCTTCTTGTCCTTACCTGAATTTCATCATGATGGTTTAAAATCAGGAGTCTGGAGCATCTTTTCTGACTTCTAATAAAATTTCTTAGTCAGAAAAGATGCTACCAGACTCCTGATTTTTTACTATGATAAACTAATACAGCTCTTCTACGATATAATAGTGGTTTATAATACATTATTTAATTCTTGCTGCTTATGGTATTGGGGGTTTAGATATATTTCCCTGAGTGAGGAAGTTGCGGGAGGGAAAAGGAGAGAGATTGGTTCTGAGCTCAGGACAAAAGAGGTCCACTTAAAACATGCTCTCAGAACATTTTGAGAGTTCCATGTTTCAGTGGAACAAAACACAACATGTCTTGACTCATCAGCCATATGATTAATGAGAAATCTTTGCACTGTTGTTTTTCTTCCTAGGGTAAATATAGAAGTATGTGTGATTTTTTTTTTTTTTAAGATCAGGCAGGCAGAGTGCAAAAAGTGTTTTTGGTCCTGCTTAACTGCTATGTTTACTATGGAGTGCTATTAAAGACCAATAATTTCTCCCATTGTTTCCTGCAATACGTCATTCAAAACATTATGGAACGTAATACTCCAGTTGTCCTCGTAACAGAACTCTGGAGTATATAACTTTTTTCTGAGTTCAGAACTCTTGAAAAAGTATTCTAGGGTACACAGAAATAGCCACAATGGAGGAGTGGAGTGCAAAGATGGTAGAACTTGCTGAAATGGCTAAATTGACTTTCCTGATTAAGGAAGGAATAACAATTACTTTCATAAAAGACTGGATATGTTTTATGGACTTTCTGCTGAAAATGGACAAAAATGAATTGGTGATTTCAGGATTTACTGATTAAAAAGTGTTGTTTATGGGAAGAAGGGAATCAAGATATGTAATTTGGAAGGGTAGAAATGATAATAATCACAGTGGTAACTGCTGCAAAGAAGATAGGAAGTCACTTCTTTACATACCTTTCTTTTTTCTTGTCTCTGTTTTTCACTTTTTCTTTTATCTTTTTATATCTTTTTCCTTTTCTACTTTTCCCCCCTAAGTTTATGTAGTTTTTTAATTCTATGTGTGAATCAAATATATGAAATGGCATTCTAAGCTGAAATTGTTTTGAGCTTAGAAGGCTTTATACATCCTTGGAGAAAGTTACTTCTGATGATCTTGAAGCATTGATCAGCCAGGTGCTCTGCCAGCCATACATTCTGGCATGCTAGTGTTTTCCAAAACGTAAAATTTTTCCATCTCAAGGAGATCTTCCTTTGAAAAAATAATAATGCCTTTCTGCCCTTAAGAACAACTACAGCAGTCATGTTTTCTAGATAGGAAGGAACCAAGAAGCATTAAAGAAGTAAGCAGCAGTGTGAACTAGACTGCCACCAGAACCATAAAAATAGAAGCTGTGATAAAACTAATGGAGGTGTTTCTCTCTCTCGAGGCCTCAGCTCTGAGTAAGAAAAGTTCTCAAAAAGATATTTAGCTTAGATTATCTTCACAATCCAGGAGTATGTTGACTACATTGTTATGAACCAGAACACATCATTTCATCCTTTGGTATAATACTCTGAAAAATTTCTTTAGTTGATGGACTCTGTTTATTCCCATACAGAACACATTCTACATGAAGCTAGATCTTTGTCTTTGACTGATTGTAAATTAACTAACTTACTGCTTGTTTGTTGTTGTTTAGTCGTTAAGTCGTGTCCGACTCTTCGTGACCCCATGAACCATATTGCGCCAGGCCTTCCTATCTTTCACTGCCTCCCTGAGTTTGCTCAATTTCATGCTCATTGCTTCAGTGATGCTATCTAGCCATCTCATCCTCTGCCGTCCTCTTCTCCTTTTGCCTTCCATCTTTCCCAGCATCAGGGTCTTTTCCAAAGAGTCCTCTCTTCGCATTAGGTGACCAAAGTATCTGAGCTTGAGCTTCATTATCAATCCTTCCAATGAGCAATCAGAGTTGATTTCCTTTAAGATTGACTGGTTTGACCTCCTAGCAGTCCAGGGGACTCTTAAGAGTCTTCTCCAGCACCACAGTTCAAAGGCATCAATTCTTCGGCGTTCAGCCTTCTTTATGGTCCAGTTCTCACAGCCATACATTACTACTGGAAAAACCATAGCTTTGATGATGCGGATCTTTGTCGGCAAGGTGACGTCTCTGCTTTTTAATATGCTATCTAGGTTTGCCATAGCTTTCCTCCCAAGGAGCAAGCGTCTTTTAATTTCATGGCTGCAGTCTCCGTCTGCGGTGATCTTGGAGCCCAAATAAATGAAGTCTGTTACTGCTTCCATTTCTACCCCTTCTATTTGCCAGGGATTGATGGGTCCAGATGCCATGATCTTAGTTTTTTTAATGTTGAGTTTCAAGCCAGCTTTCGCACTCTCCTCTTTCACCCTCATCAAGAGGCTCTTTAGTTCTTCTTCACTTTCTGCCATTAGGGTGGTATCGTCTGCATATCTGAGGTTATTGATGTTTCTCCCTGCAATCTTAATTCCGGCTTGTGATTCTTCCAGCCTGGCATTTCTCATGATGTACTCTGCATATAGGTTAAATAAGCAGGGTGACAGTATACAGCCTTGTCGTACTCCTTTCCCTATTTTGAACCAATCGGTTGTTCCATGACTGGTTCTAACTGTTGCTTCTTGGCCCGCATACAGATTTCTCAGGAGACAGGTAAGGTGGTCTGGTATCCCCATCTCTTTAAGAATTTGCCACAGTTTGTTGTGATCCACACAATCAAAGGCTTTTGCATAGTCAATGAAGCAGAAGTAGATGCTTTTCTGGAACTCTCGTGCTTTCTCCATGATCCAGCGAATGTTGGCAATTTGATCTCTAGTTCCTCTGCCTCTTCGAAACCCAGCTTGTACATCCGGTAGTTCTCGGTTCATGTACTGCCGAAGCCTAGCTTGTAGGATTTTGAGCATAACCTTGCTAGCATGTGAAATGAGTGCAATTGTGCGATAGTTTGAGCATTCTTTGGCATTGCCCTTCTTTGGAATTGGAACGTAAACTGACCTTTTCCAATCCCGTGGCCACTGTTGCGTTTTCCAAACTTGCTGGCATATTGAGTGCAGCACTTTAACAGCATCGTCTTTTAGTATTTTAAATAACTCAGCTGGAATACTGTCATCTCCACTAGCTTTGTTGTTAGCAATGCTTCCTAAGGCCCACTTGACTTCACTCTCTAGGATGTCTGGCTCAGGGTCAGTGACCACACCAGCATGGACATCAGGGACATTAAGATCTTTCTTGTATAGTTCTTCTGTGTATTCTTGCCACCTCTTCTTAATCTCTTCTGCTTCTGTTAGGTCCCTGCCTTTTTTGTCCTTTATCATGCCCATCTTTGCACTAAACCTTCCTTTGATATCTCCAATTTTCTTGAAGAGATCTCTAGTCTTCCCCATTCTATTGTTTTCTTCAATTTCTTTGCATTGTTCATTTAAGAAGGCCTTCTTATCTCTCCTTGCTATTCTCTGGAAATCTGCATTCAGTTGCTTATATCTTTCCCCTTCACCCTTGCTTTTCGCATTCCTTCTTTCCACAGCTATTTGTAAAGCCTCATCAGACAGCCATTTTGCTTTCTTGCATTTCTTTTTCTTTGGGATGGTTTTAGTTGCTGCCTCCTGTACAATGTTACAGACCTCCGTCCATAGTTCTTCAGGCACTCTGTCTACCAAATCTATATCAGGATTTTCTCATGGGAAGAAAGTTCATCCTGTTAGCTTTACAAAACACGTGTTGAGATAACAAAGTATCTTGTGATGTTATTATGATTTTGTCTACTGCCACCTACTGAAATTGTGTATGTGTGTTAGTTATTCAGTAGGAGTGTTTTCAACTGGCACTATAAGGGAGGGTTACAATGCCCAACCTGTCCAGTGTGTGTATGTGTGTGTGTTTTTAGTCTTACAGTTAACCATGTAGGTTTATAGGTTATGTAGTCTTAACAAGTAACTAAGTAGTGAACCTCTTCTCTGAGAGTGTTTTTAGCTAGAGGCTTTGCAGTGATAAGTTTTGGAAGCTAATATGAGAAGAAGTTTTTGTTATATCCTATCTTTTGTATGCAACTTGTATTTTATGAAGTTTTTGCATTTTTATCAATAAAGACCAGTTAGCTTATATTTTCTGACTGGAGTTTCTTTGGAGTTCAGGATATGGACATTGCTACTTGCAAGCTCTCATGCTGATGTGTATTTTTCCTGAGAGCAAGGTTTATGGGTCTTTTGCTGCACTCTGCACAACAATCTAATCCTCTAAATCTATTCATCACCTTCACTGTGTACTCACATGGAATATGATCTAGGTCATACCTGAGTGGTCTAGTGGTTTTCCCTACATTCTTCAATTTAAGCCTAAATTTTGCAGTAAGAGCCACAGTCAGCTCCTGGTCTTGTTTTTGCCGTCTGTATAGAGCTTCTCCATCTTTGGCTGCAAAGTATGTAATCAATCTGGTTTCGGTATTGACCATCTGGTGATGTCCATGTGTAGAGTCGTCTCTTGTGTTGTTGGAAAAGAGTGTTTGTTATGACTAGCTTGTTCTCTTGACAGAACTCTATTAGCCTTTGCCCTGCTTCATTTTGTACTCCAAGGCCAAACTTGCCTGTTATTCCAATTACTCCTTGACTTCCTACTTTAGCATTCCAATCCCCTATGATGAAAAGGACATCTTTTTTTGGTGCTAGTTCTAGAAGGTCTTGTAGGTCTTCATAGAACCGGTCAACTTCAGCTTCTTCGGCATCAGTGGTTGGGGCATAGACTTGGATTACCGTTATGTTGAATGGTTTTCCTTGGATACGCACTGAGATCATTCTGTCGTTTTTGAGGTTGTACCCCATTACTGCCTTTCCTACTCTCTTATTGACTATGAGTGCAACTCCATTTCTTCTAAGGGTTTCTTGCCCACAGTAGTAGATATAATGGTCACCTGAATTAAATTCACCCATTCCCATCCATTTCAATTCACTGATTCCCAAGATGTCGACGTTCAATCTTGTCATCTCATGTTTGACCACATCCAGCTTGCCTTGGTTCATGGATCTTACATTCCACGTACCTATACAATATTGTTCTTTACAGCATCGGACCTTCTTTTCGCTTCCAGATATATCCACAGCTGAACGTCCTTTCGGCTTTGGCCCAGCCGCTTCACTCTTTCTGGAGCTACTTGGAATTGCCCTCCGCTCTTCCCCAGTAGCATATTGGACACCTTCCGACCTGAGGGGCTCATCTTCCGGCGTCATATCTTTTAGCCTTTTAACATTGTCCATGGGGTTTTCTTGGCAAGGATACTGGAGTGGGTTGCCATTTCCTTCTCCAGTGGACCACATTTTGTCAGAACTCTCTGTCATGACCTGTCCGTCTTGGGTGGCCCTGCACGGTATAGCTCATGGCTTCACTGAGTTACACAAGCCCCTTCGCCACGACAAGGCAGTGATCCATGAAGGGGAACTTACTGCTTGAGTGAATATTTAACTAGGGCAGCTAAATTGCTAATTGCTATATATTTTTTTAATTAAGAATTTTTTCTCACTGTTCTGCATTCACATAAACATACATTTTGTACAACTGAATAAAGTATTTCTGAAACAGATATTGTTGTTAGAATAAATTCCACCTGTGTACCCAGGTTAATGTGCAACAGCGTAAAAATGCTGTTTTAATTGGAAAATAAATAATATTTGGTGAATGATTTTATGGTTAATAGCCTACTGCAACAGATTGTATAACAGTATCCTTTGGAAGCTTAGACATTATAATGGGACAGCTATGTTAGTTTATGGTAGCAAAAAATCAGAAAGAGTCTGATGGCACCTTTTCTGACTAACAAATTTTATATTCACATTTGTGAATGATGAAATGTTGATGATGTTATTACAATGTGTGTGTCTCTGTGTGTATCTGGCTACACACACATATATCTTTCTCTTGAAATAGCCAAGAACAGTGCACAAAACATTGTTAATGCATCACTGTACTAGAATTAAAAATAATGCACACATTTGCATATCAACTAAATGCAGTGACACCACTTTAAGGATCAATTTATTCTTAGAGCAATATTATAAATTATCTGGTAAACAGACATGTTGTTTTGATGGTAAACCTGGCAACTTCAGGTTTTTGCAGTGTTCCTGGGAAGGAATTTGAAAATTTGTTTGCCACCACTGAAAAAGCCCTATTTGAACCCCCATAACATGTCAGAGGGCTGAAGCTGCCAAGGCTAAAAGTAAGGAGTCCAAGAACAGATAGGACCATTATCAGAACATGGTCAGGTGCCCTCCATACCTGGCTGAAAAACAAGTAAGAAGCCCATTACTATGTAAGAGTGGGAGAAGGAGATGTAAGATTGAAACCCTGGAATTACATAGCAGACTTGATTGTTAGACTGCTGTAGCTGCTTTTCATTATTAGGGCTTCTTGAATCTGCAGTAAAAACAACTTATACATCTAAGCCTTGTCCTTGACTAATCCATGCTAGAGCCTTAATGATGGTTTACATTTTCAACAAGATGTAATGTTATGACCCTAATGAAGCTCTGACCCCATGAGTCATACTAACATGTGGGGCCACAAACAGAATCTCCCTGATCAGTCTCAATACCCAGGTCAACTGTAACTGAAGTGAGATTCCTCACTGACACAACTGATTCAAATGAATGGGAGTAGGAATGTGATATATGTTATTACTGCTATTACATTGTTCTTTGGGCAAAAGATAATATCAAAACATCACCAATTTACTGAAGATATGTAGATATCTACACCAATCTTAACAGTTGCAAAATTAAAATATTTGCAAAGTCTTAATGAAAGTATCATCACATTGAAATGATTTTGTTCATATCTGGCAAAGCAAAAGCCATCTAAAGGGTAGTCCGCTTGGGTCATTTTCTAAAATAAATAAATCTATAAACAAACAAATAAATAAATGCATTTCACACTCTAGTAGCTACAGTGCTTCTAATTCAATTTCAAGAACTCTTCCTTATAATAACTTTAAAAAATTGTAACTAATAAATCTACCACATCCTTTACTATTCTAGGTTGGTTTTCACACATCCTGCTAATTCATCGTACGGTTTATTTTTGTTTCAACACAAAGTGTGATGTTGCATTTTAACATTACACATGAACCAAGACATTATGACTTTCTAAATAAACCATTATTTTAAAAAAATAAAAAAAAAACCACTTGACTGGATGATGGAGGTATAAGTGGAAGGAAAGAAAGAAAAAAACCCCCCTCATTTCCATTCACAAGCAGTGTGATGGTATGTGGCAATGACCTTGGGAAACAGGAGGAAGACCTGCAGCCCGGGCAACAGTCTGATAAGACGCAGCTCAGTCTGCAGGTGGGGGAAAAGCATGGAAAGCATTTCAGAAGGGACCCTCCCTAGTTTTCTGGGGACTAAATAGAGAGGAAGGGAGAAATACTTTCAGTCTTGCAACATTCTGTTTAACGTAACCTTACAGTAAATAGTGCTGATGCTCTTGGTTGGACATCTTGTCTGAACTACCTCAAAGGGCTAACATGCAGATAAAGAGAACTGTGACAGAGGAAGGAGATGGACAGTGCTTGAAGATGAGGGAAAAGATGTCTGAATTATACAGGAATAGTCTCTGGATGGCAATTGGATGGCAACTGGAGAAGAATCTGGAAAGTCCAGAGCTTGGAGAACTCATCATTCAGTGATGCTACTGTTATTGCTGCTATTGTTGGTATACACCCCATCTTTCTTCTAGGACAACTTGCAGTTCAGGAACCACATTTGGTCCACCGGGCAGTCAAGTGTAGCCCCCTTTTCCTCCCAGTTTCTATTGTCCTCCACCCATAACTACCATCCCCAATGCTGCCTGTTTCATCCTAGTGCCTTCTGTACATGAGATGTGTGTGTGCGTGCACACACGCATACATCAAAAATGGGCCTTTGTTTTGTTCATGTACTTCTTAATTTATTTTAAACCTGGGACTCAAACTGAAATGCAAGGGGGTGGAGATTCCTGTAAGTGTATGTATTAATGTCACTAAATAAGCATTATTTATTTTTGTTCCACATCTGCTTTTAAAATCTTTTTAGGGGATTTTTCTTCTGCAGTGCTACCCCTAATGTGACATTTGAAGGCAGGTGCAGCCCTCAGACCAGTGATGATTGTGCTGTCCAGATCTGGGATCTCAATGTGGCATACACAATTCATGATGACTTCTTATCTAGCCCCATAAGTAAATCATTCAAAGTTAGAGGGAGAGAGAGTTATCCAAACAGCTTCATGACTGAATGGAAATTTGAACCTGAGTCTCCTTGTTCTCTGTTCAACAGTAACATCCTAACGCTATTCTGCTTCTTTATGAAGTCGGCTTTCTATCCCTGACAATTCCTTGTGTGACTTTGGAGAACTTGTGTATTTTGTATATTCTTAAACTATTTCATAGTAGAAAAAGTGAACCCTGATGTTCATTTTATGTAAGTTCTATCTGAGGATCAGCTTTAAATTTCTAATGGGAAACACTTGGAAGCAGGTTAAGCTGAGCTGTTGCTGGGCTCAAGGCCATATGGAAAGAAAAACTACTTCTCCATATTCCTACCCATTATATTAGTATAGCGAAAAGAAAGCACTTTACAATCTTTAATGAGCTAAAGCAGATGACACAGATCAGCTATTTTTCCAGGTGGTGAATTCCAACATAATAATTCTTTCTATTTTCCAGTGGAGGAGGATCTGCAGATCTAATTTGATTTTATATCCTGTAGTTATATATTTGAATTGGTTTATATACACTGATTTTGATATATTTTGCCCAGTGTTTATGAGGAACACAGACAAGTAAGGTGGGGGAGACTCAGGTGCCCCATGAAAATCAAAAGTATTACTTTTTATCAGTGTATTATATTATCTGTATCAGAGCTGTCCATTGCTATTTTCTATTAACCAATGTCACTCAATCATTCTTGGCCCAGCCCTTCCACTTACCAGTTTATCAAGTTCAGTTATGCAGTCTTTTTGGCTTTCGAACTAAGGAGTAGCTGTATATACTATGTTGAAACAATTATCTCTTCCAATTAATCTCCCATTTAAGAGAGGTTGGAATGGAGAGTATTCTTCTGCTGGAATATGGAATGCAAGCAAAATGGGACTGCTGGGTAGGTAGTTGGTAGCTGACTCCAGCAGGTCCCATTGCCCACACAAGGAATCTCTCATTATCACTATGTCACAATGTATTAACTTTCTCAGATGACTTTTGGATAAAAATATGGTTACCAGAATTCTTTTCCATGGCTTGTCGTGTAGAACTAGCTGTGATAGCAAAGTACCAAAGAAGGTGGGAGGAACTATTTATTTTCTTCTTTGGGCCTTCTCATACCCTCCCCTTCTGAGAATGTTGGTTCATGCCTCCTACAAGAGCTCTGCTTGAAAAGGATCAGGTGGAAATGTGCAATGGCACAGTATTTTAAGAAAACAAAAATGCTACAACAAGACTTTTAGTTAAAATCTTCTAGCTTTACTGAAAATCATTCTGACAGTAGCACATATCTCTACCTTTTAGTCTAATTATTCTAGCAAATAGCTTCAAAGTAAAAAATCCAGCCAAACGTCCACCCCCCATTTTCTTGGCAACCCAGGATGAATACTATGAAGACAAAGAACTATAATTGTTTTAAGCATATGAACTAAGGGAAGGAACACAATTTTTAAAATTAAGCCTGTTTCTGAGCTGAAAATTATCTGGAGAAGCATTTTTACTTGCATTTCTGGGCAAAAAGGTTTCTGCAAAGTAAGGTTTTCATGGCTACTGCCACAGACTGATTTGTTCTGTATGTTACTGCTAGTCCACAAGTTGTGTATTTCTCTATGCTACTTACATGACTACACCAATATATGCTTCCCCCCCTCCACACAAATAATATTTTTCTTTATATAACTTTCTCTAATATTTGTTGAGATTTAACTAAAAAGATGTGTCTATGAATTATGGAGGTTCAGCTGAAAATTTGCCTTTTACAGGGTTATTTTCAACCCCAACTTTTAGAATTAAAATTTTATTTCATTGCTATATAGACACAGATACATCAAAGAAGTTTACCTAGACTCTATGTTAAACCATCTGCAGGATGTAGTTTAACATGCATGGTAATAAGTCAGTTTCTGTCTTTCCTTTCCTTTCCTTTCCTTTCCTTTCCTTTCCTTTCCTTTCCTTTCCTTTCCTTTCCTTTCCTTTCCTTTCCTTTCCTTTCCTTTCCTTTCCTTTCCTTTCCTTTCCTTTCCTTCCCTCCCCTCCCCTCCCCTCCCCTCCCCTCCCCTCTCCTTTCCTCTCCTCATGCCAGCATGGATGAACTCAAGAGCACATGCATATTAATCTATTTGTTGCCTTCTTCCTCTTTTGCTTTGGATAGATTTGATAATATAAAACAAGACAACAATCCCCCCCATTGTACTATATAATATGTCAAAATATACTTCACATTTTTTAGAATACTTTCCAAAAAGATATACACAATTGATGCAAAAAGTATCTAAATAAGGGTTGGTCATATGATATGTTTCATTCTCTATAATTATGCATTTTTCTCTTCTCATTCAAAAAGCAAAGGCAGCCAATTATTATGAAACAGAATAAATTAATATGCATCATTAGCATTAATGCTTATAGCTGTAATTTTTTTCATAAATCTGATCATAATATTCACAAACTTGTCTGTTCATGTATTTATCTGTATGTTTTACAACAATGACAATCTTCAAAATGGAACTAGTGTTCCCCTTTATTTCATAGTATATTATGGCTGTAATTTCCATGTCTAATAGCAGATACTTACTGGCAATTCTTTAAGGATATTCCAAATCTCCTTCTGGCCATACTTTTCTGCAACACAAACTGGGTTTTCTCCATACTTGTTAGTAATTCTACATGCCTGAATGGCCTTGGGATCTTGGAGGAGAAGTACAGCAAGCTTCTTTAATCCAAATTTAGCTGCACAATGGAGAAGAGTGGGAAGTTCCTCCAACTGTGAATCTGTATTGAGAAACAAACACATGCATGTATATCACAAAATATTATATAATTCCTTTAGAACATGGGGAGACAGGTGTACACATGAAAGAGTCATGTAGTGTCATGGCCAGTGGACTAAGAAGACCTCCTATTCAGTTGCTCAGTATTGCTGACCAACTTCAAGACTCCTGCTCTCCTCATGATGTCTTATTTTTGAACCGAGCTTCCATTGGACAGCCCTTCAAATACAAGACTATTTTCTGTAAAGTTGGACACCACTTCATTGGGCATATGACCAGGGCATGTCAGATTATATAAATCCTTTCATATGCAGTTACCATTCCTTTCAAATTAATAATGATTTTTTGAACAGGTACCATCATGTTCTTGGAAGTGTATTTACAACTTAATACAACTGAAAAGTAATGTGTGCTTGTAATAAAAATAAGGGAAAATATATACAGACAAAATGTAGAAGCCTGATATATATTTATGGTCCGTGAGTTTTAATTGCACATCTGTCCTTTGTTGCTTAGTTAAACAACATTCTGTAGAGATATGCTGTGGCAATTGGATAGATAATAGCTTCTTTTAATGGCACAGAGTTATAACTACAGCTAAAATGTGTGAAGAATATCAGTTTGCTAAGCGCATGGACCATTTAAAGGCTTCTGTAATAGGCACTGTACATTTGAGGATGGGGCTGTTAAACACTGTTGTGAAATAGCAGGTCAAGAACTGAGATTGTTCTTTTTATTTGTCACTTGACGTGCTTGTGAAAAAAGTAAACCAAAACCAATTGTTCATTATAAGGCACATATTGTTATCAGCTGGAGCAACATTACTAGATGAAACACAGAGTTCTTGCTCAGCATCATTAGGATGACACATTTTTAAAGGCAAGGGATAATTGCACAACGTAACAACAATAGCATGGTAATATGAAGAAGTAGGAACTGTGCTATATTAGACCAAATTCTCTCTAGTTCTGCACTCCAGTCCTCCCTCCAGAAGCTAACCAAACATTAATATGTGGGACATCAGGACAACAGCACTTTCCTTCTCCAGCAATTGATATTATTACAGCCTTCTCAGAACCTGAAAAAGTAGTAAATATTTGCAAAACATTACAGCTCAAAACATCTGTGTATCCCTTCATTGTCAGGAACATGCAGCAGTTAGCCACTTCCCCTATACATCACATGACTGTTGCAAGAGAATTAAGAGGTCCTCATCCCAGCAAATTTAGAGATAAATAGGGTATTAAAATGAAAGCATCCAGTTGTCAAGATTCTGCCACCCAATCCCTTTTTTCTTTCAATAAATCTGGTTAAATATGACCTTGTGAGAATATTGCTTTCAATTGCCAAGAGCTCAGCAATAAGCTAAACAATAAGTTGCACATTCATTTGGTCTGGTGAGTATCCCTTACTGGGAAATTAAGAATTCTCTTAATTCTAGGACCCACAGCACTGTGTGGTGCGGGCAGATCACAGGGTTTTCCTTGAAATTGTAAATGAAACTGGTGTATTAAGTGTGGGGCATGGATGTTGGTTGTTCTTTCCCATGATCTCTCTCGTTCTGGATAGCCTTTCCAGCAAATAATTTCCTCTTGTGTATTGAGTCCAGAATTGCTTCTACTTGTTTCAGCCTTGTGAAATAGTCCAGACAAGAAGCACATCCAGAAGTACTAGGTCTATCTTTATTGCAAGGTTACAGTAACAGAATCTTGCAATTCTGAGTACATCTCTCCCCCCTTGCCTTTACAGTCCAAGAAACTAGGAAGGGTCGCTTCTGAGATGTTCATCACACCATCATTTGTTCTGTGGGCTCAGCTGCCTCTTATTTGACCCTTGCCTAGTCTGCGGCTCTTCTTCCTGTCTCCCAAGGTCATTCCCACATATCACTACAACTTCACACTCTCTGCATACCTGTACTAGATGGGCAATGCTTTCCAGGAAGTGTCTCCATTTTTGGAATGTTAATTTTATCACAAGAAACTCCTTATTGAAGATGTTATAGTTTTGTTCTGTTGGTAGAAGCAAGTTGGAACAAAATGTACATCGCAGGAGATATGTTCCCCCCTCTTTCTTTTCCTGGAGAAGAACTGCTCCGACTGCCACATCTGAAGTGTTGGTCCTGCAACCTTTCTTTAGGAGTCGAGGCAGAGGCCTGGTGCAGTCTGCAAAATGAGGGATAAACTTTCTGTAGAAATTGGCAGATCCCAGAAAATGCTGCACATCCTTCACATTTCAGGGTGGTTGCCATGAAAGAATGGATTTACTTTTGCCAAGTCCCTTTGTATGCCTTCAGTAGAGATCCTGTAACTCACTTGGGGTAGATTGAATGCTCATTTCTCCAATTTAGCAAAAAGTTTGTGTTCACAGAGACTCTTTGTTTCTGACATGAGCTAAATGCAAGGAAGGGTCCTCCTAAAAAATCAGTATGTTATTCAAATACACCACTACATATTTATCTAAAATGTAAACAAAAAATGGTTCATGAATCTGGAGAAGACTGCCCTACAATTAACCAAGACGAAAGGCATCACTGTGTATAGGTAGTTCTCACTTAACAACCACAATCTGTCACTAAGCAACATGGCCGTTAAGCAAAACATCATGTGACCATGCCAAACTTATGATGTCACTTCTACTGTGATAAGGGAGACATCACGACTGTGACTTGCAATTTTACTGTTGGCTTTCCATTGACTCTGCTTGTCCAAAGCTGGCTGTGAAGTGTACAAATAGTGATCACATGACCACGGGTCACCATGATGGTCATATATGTGAGAACCGGTGGTAAAATTACTTTTTCAACACTGTCATAACTTCGAATAGTTGATAAACAGCACAGTCATTAAGTGAGGTCTATCTGTACTCAAATTTCAGTTTCATTCTGATCAGATTGTAAATGCTTATCAAGATCAACTTTGTAAAAATGCATGGCTTTTGTAGGTGATCTAGGAGATCTGAAATAAGCAGCAATGAGTAGTGGTCTCTAACTGTCACCTGGTTAAGAAACTTATAGTTGTGAACTGTAAGAACAGAGTTGCCATGTCCTTTAGGAATGAAAAATGTAAGTGCTGGAGATTTGGAAAGGTAAATAGATCCTTTCTTTAAACTGTCATCCAGAAATCTTTTCAAGATGGTTAAGTCTCAAGTAAACATTGGGTACTAGCTCTTCACAGAAATTTGGGCTCCAGGCACATACCAAGTCACACACAATGCAGTTGCCTCCTCTTCTCCAAACACATGTGCAAAGTTTGAGTATTTCAGCGGCAATGCCACAGGAGTGTAACTGTGCAGAACCAGCCAGGGAAAGGGGGAGGTGAAAAGCTTCTAACCAGTGCTGTTGATAGCTTGATGATGGAAAAGAAATTGTTCCTTGCTCCCAGTGCACATCTGGCTCATGTAACTGCAGCCAATTGTAGAGAGAAGAGGGAGTAGCCTTGAGGGATAGGAGGAAGAACCATTACCAGGGCAACGTTCAGATAAAAGAGGCCTGAGTGCAGAGCAGGAATGCAACATGAATAAATGTCTCAGAGAAGCCCCTCTCCAGTTCTCACCAAGATAAACAGAGGGAGGGGGGAAGCACATTCAGACTTGCAAGATTCTGTTACTATTGCTTTACCATAAAAGTAGTACTGACCTACACAACATTGGATTCCTAGTCCGATCTACTCTGAAGGGCTGACACCAATCCATTTCTAGCACAATGGGAATCTGTAAGGAAGCAATCACACAGAATGGCAAGAATTCTGTGTGATCTTATACTGTATTGCCGGTTGCAAGGAAGTAACGTTTCATAACGCTGGCTCACCTCAAAGCTGCTGCCCATCTATTGCTTCCATCAGCATTGGGCTTTCTAGTGTCCTAGTGGATAAATTAAACTTTTGTACTGCAGCCTCATCTACAAAAATGCAGGTCAGCCCTGAGCCTATAAAGGCAGAGAGTTGTACTTCCTGGCCTGAGTCTAAACACAGTCACAGGAACAACAGAATGTGCTTCTCTGCTGTCAGTGGCCTTTAATTGCCTGAGGGGCCCCCTGCAGAGGGGGGACTCTTGGGAGAGGGGCCCAGAAGTTTCCAGAAGCTGTGACCTTGCAGCAATTTGGACACTTGCTGATATGTTACATTACATTGTGTCTATGTATTACAGTTTTATTTGTGGTAGCACCAGATTTACCCAGATTTCTACATTTCCCTTATGAAACCAGATATGTCCATTATTTTCTTTGTCAGCTCAGAACCAAGATGTATATTTTACTTATTAAACGGAATGAACATTTTCCTGCTAGGATCACTTCCTGAACAGATAGCCTTTATTCCCCATCATCATCACCACCTTGCTCAGAGCCCACTGTAATTACTGTTAATTACAACTCTTGACCTGTAAATCTACATTTTCCGTATCAACAGGGAAAATGTGAACGCATGAACAGCAATTATCTCAGTAAAAACACAGTTCACCACAGCATGAGGTGCCTTGCACATTGTAGTCTTTTACAATCTAGATGAATTGGATAAGAACCCAGCATGGAACATCTGCTAATAATGTTTCAGAGAACATTGCCACTGCTTTACCTTTATCTATTCTTCCATGGTTACTGGGCGCAGAGAAGAATTTATGGTCTGGATTTGTACAGAACTATAGCACTGCAGAAATACATCTTGGACCAAAGAGGCTGGTTCAAGAGGCACATTGAGGCTGCTGCTGCTTCCCACTGCTTATGCCTAAGTGATTGCTTCACTCCACCTAATGGTAGGGCTGGCCTTCATTTATGGTGATAACTTCTCAGATTTTCAATATGGACTGTTACATTTGGTGCTGAATATACAGGGCCATTCAATGGAATATATTCAGATTTATTTAGATATATTAATATCTATGTATCTCTATATGTATGTGTATATATAGCTACACCTACAGTTATGGGTTAACTGCTGCTCCTGAATATAAACACTGATGAGGGCAAAGATCATGGTGAGTCAGGAGGGAAGATTCACCCCTATGAAAACAGTGGTCCCAGATTATCTGTGCTATGAATCTGAATGGAATGAAATGTACAAGAGTCCTTAGCAGATCATCAATTTCTTTAGGCCTGTGTTTGCTTTTAGAAATTTGAAACATTATTGTGTCACAGACTCAAAAAAACAACAACAACAACCTGTTTGGAATTGTCTGTGTAGCACTGGTTTGTTAAGCCAAAGTCACCTTATCTATTGGAAACACGCACAAATTATCTACCTAAAAGCACCACAACAATAAACACTGTAATTTGGAGAAACACAGGGTGAATGTGTTTGCAACATTCCTGTCCTCTTTTCTCACCTTTGAAAGAAGAGAAAAGGCAGAGTGATTGGAGCTGGTGGACTACCTGATACCAGCAACGAAAGCCTGTACCTCTGCTTGTGCTCATCTGTATACAGTAATTATTTTTCAATTAATAATTTCAGAAGAAGGAACTCCTAGGGGGCACCTAGTGAGGTATTTTAAATAAATCTCATGGGGGCTCTTACTTTGCATTCCTCCTCTGTGGCTTTCAGAATTGAGGGAGGAGATTGGTTCAGGACTAAATGGGACTTTTGTTTTCTTCTTTCCTCCGCTTTTTCAGAAGTCTGCTGGGGACAGATAATGTCAGCTGACATGATAGCACATTTGTTGAATACCATCAAGTGCAATTCAGTGGAAGCAAATGAAAAGTGATGTGTGCTAGCCTGCACGTACATCCACTTTCACCCAGATGTATGTTAATGGGATGTATGTTAATGGGATATAAGCTATCGGTGAGTAATTAGCAAAGAGATCTTGGAGTCATGGAGGAGAGTGCAATGAAAATGCCAGCCCAATTGCAGTTGTTGTAAAAAGTGGATCCAAAATTATCAGAGCAGCTCACCTATGAAGCAAGACTAGAGTATCTGCTGTGTTTTAGTTTGAAGATAGAAAATTGGAGACATGATAAAACTGCATAAAATAATGTATGGAATAAATGCTATGGAGATAGAAACGTTTTTCCTCTCCCAGTGTTAGTACTCCGTGTCATCCTTTAAAACTAAATATAGGCAGATTTAGGACCAATCAAAGTAACTACTTCTTTAGATGACACATAGTTCAATTATGGGATTCCATTGGCATCACATGTGGTCAGGGCCACCAATTTAAATGATTTCAAAAAGGGGACTGGACAAATTCATGGAAGATTGGCCGATTCATGGCTACTAGTCTTGAAGGCAATTTACTACTTCTGGAATGATTGTTACCATCCCTTAAATACAAAACTGAAGAATAGCTACAGTGGAAGAAAAGTGGATAGGCCATTAGCTGTTTTTATCCTACTCTCATAGATGCATTCAGATTTTCTGAATTTCTCCAAGGGCCATTGTTGTGGAAAGGAAGAAAATGCTTTGCTTCTTAAAAAGTAAATTTGAGTACTGACTATAATTTCACTGCCTTATTTGAAACCAACAAAGATTCTTCTATTTTACCCGTGAAATCTTCAAAAAAAATATTGCATTATGGGGTGCTTCTGTTTAATGTTAAAAGCAGTCAGCTAGCCAGTGAAACACATTTCTAGTACACATCATTATATATAATTTTTCATTCCACTTCTTTTCTATTTTTTTCCCCAATACCTTGTGCCTGGGCAGTATCAAGCTATTTATTTATTCCACTTACATCTTTCCAAATCTTTCAAGGATTATGAAAGTTTACAGTCATAAATCAACAATTAAGACATCCCCTTAGACAGAATAATCAACCAAAAATTAAAACATCCACACTAATGATGTAATAATAATGTATAAATTAATATTATAAGTCAATCAAATAATATTAGTGATGGAACAATTATTGATCAATAATACAAAATAATAAATTATGAACCCAGTCTCCTTCACATTTTTAATTAGGGAGGGGAGTTGACACTGAGAAGTTCTCCCAGCGTGTTCACTATATTAGCATATATGAAAAATGACCCTGGTATGAACCTTCTCAGTAAACAAACCAGACAAAAGATAATATACAGTACATACCAGTTTCCTGGTCATGATCCGTGACTTCATTTGGAAAACTGCTAAAATCATGAGAAATGATTGAACTTTTCAGCAAGAGTGTGAGAACATTATCCATTTTCTCTGCTGATGAAAACTTGAAAGCCTATGGGGGTGAGGTAGGATTGGGGTTAGGGTAGGGGCAAGGAGAACAAAGAAAAATAACCTGAGGGCATACATCATTTGTACTGTCAAAGCAAAAAGCAGAATAAACACAAGCTCATGTGGGAATATTGTGCACCACTGAATCTGGAAACAGCCACTAATTTTTAAGACAGTTGCTGGTGGTCTGGTAAGAGGGATCATTTCTCAGATTGGTTTAAGGGCACAGAAGATCACTGAAGATCAGTGGAAGTTTGTAGTCACAACTATTTCCTGGAGAAACACAAGTCCTGAAAAGTGATTAAAGGGCAGCCTCAAGATAACAGAGGCAGAACCTGTGGTCTCCTGGGTGGGCATCTTCTAATAGAATTTACATGGCTCACACAAGTGGGCTACTTCTGAACAGCCCCCCAGTATTGGAATAGACTCCTGCTTCTTTTCCTACCTCTGAGAACTCAGGTAGAGCAAGTTCAAAAAACCCTGCAAAGTCTGTTTTCAGAGATGATAGCGAGTTACATATTTTCATAATGCGCAGCAATGCTTCCATTGCTATGACTGCTGCCATGGGGTAAAAAATATTACCAGATAAAATTCTAAGGTTATCTGCCATCATACGTTGGCTATGAAAGGTAAATGTGACTTTGGGGCTTAGAGGCAAGATATCTCAGGTTAGTGCCATGCAGAAAAGAAATGTTCTGCCCTTTTCCTACCACATCTTATTTGATTTATTGAAAAGCACATTGCTTTTGAAATTTATTTTGAAGGAGAAGAGAATTTTGGAGAAATTCCTTTGGACAAAGTGTGGTGGCCTTGCAATTATTTAGTAAAAAGAAGTCCAAGATATGTGTGAATTTCAGGGTTTAACACCTCCCTACCGATGTCCTTGTTGGCAAGTGTGGGCAGCCAGGGAAGTTTTAGATTGGTGGAAAGGTGCATAATAGAAACTGTTAACAGTAGCACTTAGCATACCACTAGTGCTCAAAATAAAACTCAAAACCCCTACCATTCTGGGAATAAGTTTATAAAAAAATAGAAGCCTATTTCAAAGGAAGGAAACATTTGAGAAGCTGCAAACCAGCATTTCAGGATACTATTTGCTAGCACAGCATTACCTTAAGGCAGTGTTTCTCAACCTTGGGAACTTTAAGATGGGTGGACTTCAACTCCCAGAATTCCCCAGCCACCATGGCTGGCTGGGGTATTCTGGGAGTTGAAGTCCACCCATCTTAAAGTTGCCAAGGTTGAGAAACTCTGACTTAAGGTAATATTTGTTTTGGTAACTTGCCAGTATCTTGCCTTTACATCCTATTAGTTGTCAGCTCTCCATCCATTAAGAACAAGGTGGTCTATCACACAAGAAGACAAGCACCATATCTGTTGTCCAAGACACATTTTGTGCTTGCACAGTACAAACTGCCATCTGGTAATGGCATATTAGAAAACAGGACAACCCTGGCTTTTGGCCTATGCCAGAGAAGCTGGTATTGTTTTTCCTGGGCTTGAGGCATGATTGGAGTGTTGATTCAGGCAAATTGGCCAGCTATTCCTATTTCTTTCTCATTGCTGAGTGGAGAAAGCAGAAGTAGAGGAAAGTGGCCACTGTGCAGCTGATTTCCTTTTCTCTAGAGGGTCTAGGTAACTCTCAGGTACCATAGCATAGATACTGCTCTGTCATTGAGAGACTAGGCCACCAAGTTGGCTGTACTTGGAATGGCATGGAGATGCTAGGGCAGGTTTGGAATGATTTGTGCTAAAGTTCAGCAGCTGTAAGCTCTGAATATGATCTAGCAGGACACCCCTTATGCTCTTATGTGCCTTCCTGGGGTTCTCCTCTTTCCCCTTCCTAGTTAATTGCTGCTAATAGTGCCTTTCAGTTGTGACAGCATATCATTTCTGGGTTGCAGGATTTTCTGCCTTTACACACCTTTCCTTTTCACACTTTCTCAGAAGCACATTCATGTGGCACTTAGTCATAGAATAAAAGTGATATTTAAAACACACAGATATTCATCTGAGCAATATGATGAGTATTTTAATTTCAAGAACAGAAATTAATAATCAGCAAGGCATGTTTAAACACTGGCGTGGCAAAATAAACTAAGAGATTGAACTGCAAGGATAGGAGATCTCCATTCTGAATCTTTCTTTTGCCATGAACTCATTGTAAGAGTTTAGGCACACATTCTCTTGCAGCCTCAGTTATTCACCCAGGGCTACTGGGAAATACACCATGGAAAAGTTTTCAAATACATTGTATGTGATGCAACAAAATAGGGTCTGCTGTGCATGAATGTAATTTTCCAGTGTTTGCTCCCATCCCACTCCAGGCATTCCTCAGCTCAAAGATATGCATGTTTTGAGAAATATCTACAAATTCAGTAGACAGCTGAATAAGCGAAACAGTGTACGTTGTCAGTGGAGGTGCCATTTTGTAGCCCCTGTTATCAGATGGCAGATGATCCAGATCATCAGACTTTCTGTCTCCCAATTTTATGAATCTAATATAAAACACACTTCAAGACTGAGCTGTGTTGAGTATTTTCAGATCTTTTGGGGCATCAGAATGTTGCCTCTTTTCATGGATATAACGCTGCTGACTCATATTGAAATTGATTGTAATTGAAAGCCCTAGTTACTATGTGGTCATGGAGAAAATTGATCTATGTAGTCTCTAGGAGTTGACATCAATTTGATAGCATATAATCAATCAATCAATCAATCAATCAATCAATCAATCACTATGTGATCTGATGAAGAAGATGCCCATCTCACTCAAACACCAGGACTATTCCTTTATCAGTATTTCTGAGATGAAGGGAATGGCCATCGGAAACATACCATCTGAGTACCTCACTTGTACACATCTTTTCTGTTTTCATGGCACATAGCTTTTATTTAGTGCTTGATAAAAACAGTTTTATTTTTGCTTTTAATGAATGTTAACAATGATTTTATTTTTATTCATAAAATGTTATTTGCTGCCTTTTTATTGTTATATCACTTACATTTCATAGTTCTGACATAACAACACACAATCTCCCATGAAAACAGGCTAGTAATATTGTGATAAGTAAATAATACTAATTAGCTAATTGGTCTCACTGGAAACTTCTTTCTGAGAGCTTGCCATTACTTTTGTATTTATTCAGAAAATTATAACCTACTCTTCTAGCGCCTTTATACCAGAGAGGCCTACAAGAACATAAAAAAGATTACACTATAAAATCTTAAGTTCAGCAAAAATACAGAAGCAATATTTATTTATTTTAAAAGCTTATAATCTGTCCTTATCTTGCGGGGGGCGGGGGCTTTAAGGTTCAAGCATCTGAAAGTCAACCATATTTTGAACATTATCAGTAGAAGAGAATATGTGTAGCTCAGGGTTGAACTGTGGAGTCCTAGGGGTTCTCTGAGCTTGGTTGTTTTCATGCAGATGTTTCATTACCCATCTAGGTAACATCGTCAGTACTAGAAGGGAGTGAAGTTTGCTCTCTGTTTATATGCAGTGGCTTCCTCTGCCTGTGTTGGTGTGGTGCCCCCCGCCCCCCGGCAATTCCTTGATTAGGGTATTGTTTACTGCTTGATTGTATGTCTGGTGATAATCTTGGTGTTAATCTCTGCTTATCTGGGTGATGGTTGCTGGTTAGGAGATATTCTGATCTTTGTTTCCTTTTTATTGTATCTTTTGAATAGTGTGTAGATGTTGTTTATCTCTATGTGCCTGTTGATGGCTGCCTTGTCTGAATACCAAGCTTCCAGGAATTCCCTTGCATTTTTGGATTTAGCTGGGACTAAGAAGCTGACAGTTTCCCAGTTAAAACTATGGTTGAGTCTGTCCATGTGTTATGAGATTAAGGAGTTTTCATTGTGTCTTCTGACTGCAGTTGGTGTTCATGGATGCGCTCTGCTAGCCTTCTGCTTGTCTGTCCTACATAGTGGTTGTTACAGTCCTTACACTGTATGTTCTAGATGACTCCTGTTTTTCTTCTTGGGCTACTGAGTCTTTTGGTTTGCTTAAGATGTTTTGGAGGGCTTTAGTTGGTTTGGTGCTACAGAGATGCCATGTGGTTGTAATAGTCTGTTGGTAGTTTCTGAGACATTTCTGATGTATGGCAGGGTTCATAGCTTGTAGTAGGTTGAGTGGTCAGACACTTTTTGATAAAGTTGCGTAGATATCCATTTTGTTGGAAGATGTTATGTAGGAGTCTGTTTCCTTTTTCTGCTGTTCTGGGTTGCTGCAGTGTGTTTGCACTCATTTGAATAATGTTTTTACACAGCTCCTCTTGTGGGAGGTTGGGTTGCTACTTTGGTAATGGAGTACTTGGTTAGCGTGGGTTGTTTCTGATAAACTTGGGTTTCTAATTTGCTGTTTTTCCCTCTGCTGATGAGGATATCCAGGAAGGGTAGTGTGTTGTTGTTTTCTTCCTCTCTGGTGAATTTTATTCCTTTGAAGATGTTGATAGTTTCATGTGTCTTCTCTAGTTGTTCCTTTTTTATTATAACAAAGGTGTCATCTACATACTGGATCCATACTTTAGGTTATATGTGAGGAACTGCTATAGCTTCTAGGCATTGCATTACAATCTCTGCTATGAGTCCTGACAGTGGTGATCCCATGGGTGTGCCTTTGATTTTTTGGTATATTTGTCCATCAAACTGAAAATAGGTAGTGAGGCAGTGGTTGCTGAAGTCCCTGATTCTGGGTATTTTGAACGTGGTGTATTTGGTTAGGTCAGGTGTGTTGTGTAGTACTGCTGATATGGATTCTTTCACTAGTTTGGGGTTTATGGATATATGGATTTGTACATTATTTTATACTTTGAACAATCACTAATTCTGTCTTAGTTGACTGATCTTAGTTGATTATGGTCCATGTACCAAGGAACCTGAGTAATACACTTTTCCAGAATAACTGAGTCCTCACTGTGTATATTTAATTGTGTAAGCTAGGTCATTTTGGAATTTGTCTTTAATTATCTTATTAGGTGGGCCATGTAAACATCTATACATTTTATCTTATTTTTTTTCCTGAAAATAATAATATATTTATATATTATTAAATTATTAAATATATATGCTAATATATTTATAATATATAAAGAGTGAATCTGAAACTGTGTACAGGCCTACATCTGAATATATATATATATGTTCTGAATATATATATATATGTGTTCAGATATATATACATCTGAATATAAATATATATATATATATATATATATATATTTAACTGAAAGAAAGGATGCCATGTGGTCATTTGAAGAATGTCTTTAGTAAGAGGACTTTGAGAATGTGGCCGTCATTTAGACCCAGTGGTACAAACCAAATTGCACCAAGGTGGATATCCTGGACCCAGGAAATGATTCTTAAGCTCCTCTTAGCTGGGATGCAATTTGCCATACTAAGAGCCATAATGTGCCCTGAGTCACATGGGTTATGATCTGAACTTGAGAAAATCTTTGGGGAAAATTTGGTATGAGTTCTAAGAATTGCGGGCTAGCTAGGTATAGGGAGCTGCCAGATCAGACTTATTTTCTAGTCTAGCAATTGATAGTATCTCCAGAGTCACAACAGAGGTGACCAGGTCTGTTAACTAGAAATTTACATAGCTGAGTTTGGGATCTTCTGCATGAAAACTGTATAACTCTCTCTCCTATACATACTCTGCATCAAGTCATGATTTGCTAACATCACTTTTAACCTCAAAATTCTTCTCAGATGTACAGAAAGTACAACAATGATGGTGGTGACAATGATAATGTCCTCAATTTAGAGTTTCAGATTATTGAGACAATAATTATTTGATGAGATGAGCAAACTGAAAGTTCCATCTTGTTTTTGTTTTAACAGTACTCTGGAACAGACCATTTGTATCCTTAAAAATGTATTTGGGAGGAATTTACTCCTGCTTTTAAACAAGTGCTAATAATGTAATGCATCATTTTTTATTAATCCTTTGTTATGAGCAGAATGCCTTAGGCAACAGACATGGTAGATTTGTCACAGAAAATGAGGCTGTCTGAATTATAAACACAGCTATTATTTTTGTTCTTGGATCGCAATTACAATATAGACATGTCAAGTGCACTCAGACTGGCCACTGCAGGACAAATGATATTTCAGTTTCTTTCCCTTTCTGAAACAGATTTCCTTCCTCATTATATGATAGCAAAAGAGAAAGCCTTTGCACTATAGACTTTGTCCTCTTCTGTTGGATTTCCAAAATATAGAATAAGACATTTGCATGGAAATATGCCAAAGTCTTCAAAGATCAAATGGCTACATATGACAGGCAATCTCAGTGTGAAAGACCTAATTGGTTCATCTGATTTTATTACTTGTTTATTATGGATTTCACTTGTGGATTCTCGAACAACAGATCTGCTTGCTAAGAATGGATTTACAGTTGTGATAACATAGGTATAAATAATCTGATTACATCTCCTTATTTATTTACAGAGAGTAACTCAAAAGGTGTTGCAGAATCTGGTTAGCTTCTGAAATCCATGCAGTCAATCCTCATAGCTCTCTCTTGCATAAACGGGATATTCATAAAGGGAACAAGTCTGTTTTCTCTGTTGAATATCGCAGACTTTGAGATCTGCACGTATCTTCACTCTGATGATACTTTATGTGTATATAGCATTTATGCAAGTAAATCTAGTAGCATTAAATAATTGTAAGCTTTATCTGAAGCATTTATTTTAGTAAGCTAATAATTGATTATTTAATAATTTAATAAATAAGCAAAACAAGGAACATCATAACATGCCTTATGTATCTGACCAATAGCAACAGACGTGCTTCCAAACAGGGTCAGACCAAGGGTGAAATAATGGAATGTGATGATATCATTGTCTATTATGAGGGAAACAAATAAAGCATCTTTGACATCCATAAATCCTATGGGCACCGAGCTATGACAATACTGATTCTGGCTACATCATATAGCAAAAATCATATGGCGAAGGACAAACAAGATCAGAGTGGACAGTCCTAAAAAAGAAGTCCTAAAAAGAAACTATAATTTAAAGCTACAGGTATACTGTGCCCCTTGCTATCTTTTTGTTTTTTCCTCCTGTTTTAGTCAGTGTATTGTCTATTGAAGCCTTTATACCAGGGTTCCTCAACCTTGGCAACTTTAAGACAGGTGGACTTCAACTCCCAGAATTCCCTGGGAGTTGCCAGAATTCCTGGCTGGGGAATTCTGGGAGTTGAAGTCCACCAATCTTAAAGTTGCCAAGGTTGAGGAACCCTGCTTTATACCTTTCCACTTTTCTTCCTTCTTGGGCTCCTCTTCTTATTATTTTCCTCCCTTTCTTTTTCCTATATTTCTTTTCTAGTTTCCTGGTTGGCTATTTTTGGTAAAAAAAGTCTTATAGAAATCTGGAATCTGCAGCACTTCAGATGTTGCTCACCTGAAACTCCCAACATTCTTACAGAATGTGATCAACATCTGGAATGCCACCTGTTGCCTACTCCTTCATAACCATATAGGCCATTTATTTTAAATCCATTTTGCGTTAATCCCTTATTCTGGGCATAGAGATTTTGCAAATGTTGAGTGGTGGTGTGAATTATACCACTATCTTCATATTGCTGAGCTGGAATGATTAAAGAGTATAGTAGGTTTAGAGTAACACAATTTATATTCCATATTCCATATTCCACTTCCTTGTATGAATCTATTCTCACTATTATTATCAATATAAATCATTTTACAAGACAATATACATTTCTACTTCATATTTGCACAGCTCTGAAATACTAACCTTCTGGTATTATTTCCATTCTGACATGGGGATATCCAACATTAGGGGGGAAAAATCTACTGCCTAATATTATTTATTTCATTAGGCATTATAGATAATAAGGGAATGCTTGGATGGGAAAAAATACTTGAACGATCAACCCTTCTCATTCTATGAATTCCATTAAGTTAAATAATAGTTTATTAACTATTTTTATTAACTGTTAATACAGAGAACAGCTTACCTGACAGACAAAGGCAATTGGATCAGCCACTTTCTGAAGCATCTGCTCAATCTCTCCAACTGTTGAATAGTATTCAATCTGCACTGCAGCTTTAATGTCTCCTCCACAGTAGATATTTACATTTACAAAGCCAGCAGGAAAATCTTATAAAACAGAAAATTGTAAAAGGTCAGTGGAAAAGATGAAGAAAAAGAACAGAAGAATTATTGCCAAAACCTTTCCACATTGATTCATATTCAGAATGCTTCTGTGTTATCTATTCCAGATTGGGAAGTCAAAGATTCACAAGGGAGCCAAACATACAAAGACACAGTCAGCAATGGAAGAAAAGAATCAGCAGCAATGGGGCAGGAAGGCAGAATTAAAATTTGTTTGGAGGATTTTAGAGAGCAAAGAAAATGAAGGAAGCTTTAAAATATATAGTGTACTTGTGAGTATTTATGGACATTTCAATTACCTCTGAGTGTCTGTGGGGTGGAGAAGAATTTCCAGTTGCACACTTAGGTGATAATGTATTATGTATGAATTCACACAATGAAAAATGTGATATGCCAAACTTGCTGTCTTTGTGCCCAACCCCTGGACTTCTACACCACAATCCTATCTTGATGGCACATATATATATGGGGTCAGTTCTGGGGTCAGTTTTTGATTCATGGCAACTGCCTGGACTAGTCCCTGCAGTGTTCTTGGCAAGATTTCAGAAGTGGTTTGCCATTGCCTGCTTCCTAGTGCTGAGAGAGAGTGACTGGCCCAAGGTCATCCAGCTGGCTTTGTGCCTAAGGTAGGAGTAGAACTCATGGTCTTTTGGTTTCTAGCTTGTTGCCTTAACTGCTATACCAAGCTGGCTCTCTTGATGGCACAAATAATAACATCTTAAGAAAGCAGTTGAGAGAAAATAAAGTTTTCAGTAGGGCAGATGAGCAACCTTTTGATGGCCAAAGGCAACACTTAATATTTTTGGAGGAGCTGAGTGCTGCAAAATGGGTATGACTGTATCTAACATGCAGGCAGGTTTGGATTTGGGGAAAGTTTCTTTTTTTTTAATTGTAATATGCATATGTTAGGGCTTATTTTTCATGTGTTTCCCATCTCAGAATGATGTGCTGTCAATTTTCAGCAATGATCAGAAAGATCATTTCTGTGGATCCAAGAGCCACAAAAGGGTTAATCTAGGAATCAGAGTTGTACTGGAGGAAAATCTGTTGCATTCTGCAACTCTTTGTTCAAGCAAGTTGAGACCTCTGATTTAGTAAATATTACTTAATGTTATTATTTAGTAAACAGTAGATATTAATAATTAGCATTGAGAAAAACTTGAAGTGGAAGTTTGCTTTCATAGCTCAGTCCAACACATTGATAACACTTTCTATATCTTTACAGCTTTACTTCTTGGTCAAAAAAGGAAAAGTAGATGGTTCAGATAGACTATAAAACATCAGAATATGGCCAAACATATTAGCATTAATAAATGACCAAAAGGGACTTGAACAAATCCCCACATAAAACAAGACAACATTTTCATAAACGTCAGGCAGTGATAATAATATGTGCTGTAGATTTATAGCAGAAACTGACTAAGTCAAGCATACTATGACTAATCAATGACATTTTAAAGGCAGTCACCTGCCACTTTATCATGGATAAACAAGCAAATGCTTCCAATTTTAATAAGACAAAAACTTATATGTCTTTGATTTAATAAAATAGTATTTGATATTCCAAGCCCATGTACAAGAAACACAAAGTAGTATTGAATTATAACAGGAACTACAACGCTCCATTGTGTTATGTTTAATATTTTTATTCTTCCCTCTACTGTACCAACTCTTACCTAGAGCTTTGATGAACCTGACTTTCTGATTCCAAAAGTCTGGTTCAATCCTGATCCATTCCTTTTCTGTTATAAATTCAATGACTACTGAGTCTTCAGGGACATCATCTCTTAAAATAATGAACATTTCTCCAGGGCACTGTAAAGTAAGAGTTGTATCCAATTATTCTTTTGGGTCAATAAATTAAATCTATACAATGTGAATTACATATTTTCATGGGAGTTGTTTGAAACCTTAGCAGGAAAATGTATGTTATCCAGCTACATATTTTTATAAAATAATTATTTGGCTTTTGTGGCATATTAAAGACTAATAACTGTTGTAATAACAATATGAAATTTCAACATCCTTTTCTATGTACAGAAATAATGTAAACACTTATAAACTAATCCTTCTTGTACAAAGTAAACTTATCCCCTTCTTGTACAAAATGTTTGAAGGAGTAGCTACTAATACAAAACTGAAAGGCCAGGCAGAATGTGACAGTGCTGATTCCCGTGAACCTCTCAGGAACTTCTGATGTCATTGAACATGTCTTTCTTCTGGAAAGGGTGTCTAAGAAGGGTGTTGAAAGTGCTGTATGGCAAGGGTCCCACTTCTATTTGAGAACCAGTTCTGGAATATATTCTATATGCAACTACCTTTGATAATGGTCTGAAAATTTCAGTCTCTCCATTTTTTGTTTGTTTATGAGTCTTGCCCATTACATGCCCATTACATCAGTATTTTGACATTTGTAGTGGTTCCCATTTTTAGCTCCAGTTTTAAGTGTGCATCCTATGTGTATGCCAGTACACTGCATTTATCTCCTAGGTTGGTGAAGTGCAGACCACAGTATGTTGGGTTTTATCATAGTTTCTTGAGTAGAGATTCTAGTGTACATAGAATAGCTTAAAAATGCTTTGGGTAAAGCTAGCCAAAATGTAGCAGAACTGGCTGGTATTTGTATTAAGATTTTATAGATGCATATGAAAGAAGGAATCCATAGGTTATTGGCCATTACATATTATGTATGATTATAATTGAAGAACCAAAACTTTTAAGAGAAAATTTCGGTGGAAAATAGAATTTTTAGGGGAAAATGCAATATTCAGAATGAATGTGAACTACGACATGACAGGAAGGTGATGAGTGGAATGAAATGAGACAGTCAAGGAAAGCGATTGGGCCAGAATTCAAAAACTCAGGAATAAATGAGAAGGGTGACTGCTTGCTGGGCACCTACTTTTAAAAAGTTAGCTTATTTCAAATACGTCTGCTTATTTGAAGCACAAGTGTATCCAGATATAAACATGGCAAAGGAATGAATAGAAATCTAACAGCATAACTGATTTGATGATGAAAGATTGTGGGAATTAGGGAACAATGCAAGAATAGTGATAGATTCTGAATCAGAATTCATTTGAGCATGTGATGGTTTGGAATGAGTGCTGGGAAGTCAGTGCTTAAATTTAGAGTGAGGATTAATATGCATTAATGCGAGGTTATATAATTTGTGGTAGGTGTAAGTTTATATTACTGTGTTGTCATAAACAATAAGGTAAAATTGGTATTGACATTATAGCTTCAATGAAGTCTAAAGTAATTTAGCGTCAGGTTTAAGATTAGGATAAGATGGTAGGGTATTGCGATAGAGTACTGGGTTAGGGGTAGAAGTAATATTTGTACTGACATTTGGGTGAAGACAGAATTAGAGGTAGGCTTCTTTGAGGTCTACAGTAATATTTAGTTTGAGGGTTTTTACAGTCTGTGGCAATCCTACATTTACATTAGAGTCAGAAGTGAGTGCTGGGCTGAGGTTTAGTATAAACATTTGCATTGACATTAGGATAAGTAAAGGTTTATGTTTAAGCTTCATTGAGGTTTATTGGTAAATTTAGTGTGATGGTTAGGATGAGTCTTTATAGTTAGTAGTAGCCTTAGGTTTACGTTAAAAGTTGGAGTTAGGGTACTAGGGTTGCATTTTGATTTAAGGTAAATCTTTGTATTGGTATTAGGGTAAAATTAGGTTTAGTGTTAGCCATTGTAGAAGTCTGTGGAAAAAATACTTATAGTAAAATTTAGTGTGATGGTAAGGGTTAGAGTGAATTCTTATGGTTAGAAATTGGCTTTAGGTTTATATAGAAGAAAGGAGCACTGGCAGGAGGGGCCAACGGAGGGGCAGAGTTGTAGAAAAATCATTCATGTGGAAATTTCAGAGAAAAGTGAGTAAAAGTTTAAAATGCCTCTCTACCTCTTTTGTCCTATTTCCACCATGTGTTTCAGGGCTAAAATAAGTGCAGTAACAGACTTTCAGGCTTACTGATTTTGACAGGATCTCTCAAATATTTAAAAACAAAGTCATTATCATATATCTGTTTAGCAGAGCTTCAGTTGTTAAAAAGTGAGAGAGTCTTGCTCCTTTTTTCTAACCTAAAGTCTAACCCCCCAGCAGAACTTTGGGGAGGTTTATTTGTTTTTGTGCACACTCTCTTTTTTCTTTCAAATGGAACAAAGAGAATATATTTGTGGGGATTGCATTTTCTTTAATAGAACTTACCTCACATGGTATCCTTTTTGGCAACACTAACACTTCTGGCCTTCCTTCCATCTCCGTGACCTCCTCAGTTTCCGGACTTCTGTCATCTAGCCTCAAGCTCTTTTCTAAGTCCAAAGATAAGAGATCATGTGGACCTGCCAAAGACACTATTTTAAGTCATAGAGAGTTTATAGAAACGTATTTCCTGGTAAGTTTGTAAAATTGCCGCACAAGCATCATTTTTGTATATACTCTGTGTGTGTGTGTGTGCGCGCGCGTGTAAATAAATAAATAAATACATACATACATTTAGGGGTGGGTTAATGATTGCCAAAGTCATCTGCCATGGCTGTCTTGCTTACCTCCAGCTGCAACATTCCTCACCTGTAAAACTGCATATTAACTGGTAGTCTTTGAGCAGAAGTCTTGCATTATGTGCTACACTTTTTTCTGACTTTTAATTATGCATGTGTCATGCATGACCTCTTTTTCTGATGACATGGTAATGGTCTCCTGTGGGTAGCCTCTTTGCATGGACAAAAATAAAAAAACCACAGGAGATTGCAAAATCCCAATAGATCTTGGTGTTCTCACTAGAGATATCCAACTGAAATTTAAGTGCCAATCAAAAAAAAAAAAAAAAGGGAACCTATAATCTAAATACATCATTTGAAGGTAAAGACCAGGTGGTAGTTGAGTTACAACCTATGAAGATTAAATAACAATGAGTTTAATTTCAAGAGATCTTCCTGCATGAAAGGGAACACAGGATTTACTTCATAAAGCACTTTACCAGCTATGCCTGTAATGGCTTTCCAGAGATACTAGAACTTTTTTCTGTGAAGAATATTTTTTTACCATTATGTAAACATTCCTCAGCCTGATACATTCTAGCATGTTGGGCTATAATTACCGTCATCCCATACTGCCTTGGTGTGATGGAAGCAAAGGTTTGAAATAGATGCCTTAAGGGGGCTCTGTTACCCACTTGCTTTCAATACTTGACTACCTGCTTGTCCTCTGCCATCCTTTTAGTTGCCACTGGATCACCTATTTACTCATTGGACACTGCCCCACCTTCATTTATCATGTCCTTCATCCATTCCAACCTTCCCTTCCTACCACTTACCTCATATTCCAACAACTTTCCCATTTTTTCAGATGTTGACTCTTTATCTTCAACTTTCCTGCCCTCTTGTAAACTGCCCACTTGCCCAAAATGTTTGTCATCATTGACCACAACCATCTTAATTTAAATACACTACCCACTTTGCCGTCTACCAGACATGTGACCAGCCTGTTATGGGCCCTTCTAGATTGCAATACTTGGGCTAACTATAAACATTGGGAGTTGAACATGGAAAGTTGCTATATATTATAAAGACCTGAAAACTGTTGATCCTTTTCAAAATGGTATGGTATAAAAAAATCCCTTTTTAACCAAAGTTAAAAAAAAAAAAATCACTGTTGCACACAGGATAAGTATTAACCGGCGGCAATGCAGATACTTGTCACAATATCGAAATATAAATAAGAACATTATTTTATTTAGTCATTTCTCATCATCCACGCTTATGTGTCCAAGAAGTCTATCACATAATGGTTATATTCTACCAGTTGTGCCTTCGCATAATCAGGGCAGAAACTTATGCCCTTTGTTGTTGGTTTCAAAGATCTGCATTCATTATCAGTATCCAATGTTGCTCAGATTGTGCTGTGAGCTGGAGAAAGAAATAGAAAATCTATGACCTTCCACACTGGGGAAGTTCAGATGGTCTTGCTGAGAATTAGAGTAGATCACACTCTGAGATGGCTTTCATTACTACTTCTTTATCAAATATCTATTGCTATTATTCATTTCCAAAGGATTAATCTCAAATTGTATTTTATACCTGAGTATTCAAATACTAGTCCATTATCTGTTACATTCCCCATAATAATGATTCATTTAATTGGATGTTGGGACATGGAACATGCTAAGCCAAAATCATAGCAAACTCATTACAGCTTGGTGGAAGGCATGAATGCATTCAATGGCCCTGGGCTTCAGGATAGGATAGGGTAAAAGAATAAGTAATTATACTCTGCAGAATGAAAATTCAAAGAGGAATGAATTAAAGCAAGCAGCTGAGTGATATATGAAGATGTACAGAACAAGTCCTCATTAGGGTTTGTCAGGTGACACTTTAGCCTACTACCCTAGCTTAGGATGGAGATCTGTGAATATTGAGTCATTTTTCTTGCCATCTCTATATGGTGGGTATTACTGAATTCTGTATAAATCTTGATGTTTCATGGGAAAACTGTTTAACTTCATCAGCAGAAACTATAGATGATTCTAGCTCCTCCACAAACTTGTTATTCCTCATACCTTCCAAGTTTATGTCCCAGCTGTCAGCTCAGAATCAAGTGGGTCATTTAGCCAAAGCAATACCAAGAAATGAACCAAGAAATGTTCAAATAACAATTATATCTGATGAGAGATTCAGCATATCTAAATACCTCTATAGCAAACTTCAGTTTTGGATTCAGGTTGTTATTAAATTTTCAAGCAGAGGTTGTACTTTGGGCTAAAATATCTTTAAAAATAAAGTAAATAAATAAAAACTGTAGCTGAGCAAAAGTACAGTTAAGATTATTTGAGCCTCTGCACACTTATACAGCACTATAGGGTAATAAAATTCCATCAGATAATCCACACATTATTTACCAGAAACAGGCTCATAAATCCCTATCAGCATAATTAGTATGCCATCACTGAGTCTTTTTCATCATCCCCAGGTCTGAACAAATCAATTGCTTTCACATCGGTCTTTTTCTTTTATTTCCCCAAAGAATTCCAATATCATATTGTGTTTCGTTTTCCAACTTGCATGCTAACCTTTTTCTTTCCTCCAGGCCTTGCACAATTCACATTAGTCAATCAATCCACATTGATTGCTGGCTCTGGTGCATTCCCCATCTATCTTTGCTCTATTGGATATACTATTTACTTTCTTACCATTTGTCTTGTCAGGGGTTTGTCCTATTCTCTTCAATATGGCCCTTTCATCTTTTCATTCAAGAGTTGTACTTCCTATCCAGTCAGCTTTCATTATTGATCTGTTTCATTGATAATATGCCACCCTTCTCTTTAAAAGTCCTCTTTTAACAGCCACGGTTTTCTTTTCCTATCTAAAATCAATGATATTTCACAAAGTGTCCTTCATAGCATCTGCTGGGTTGGCCCTGGTTAGTGCTTAGATGCAGTGCCACCTTGCAAGGTTAAACTGTAGGCTAGTTGAAAAGTTGAAAAAAGTTGAAAAAGTTGAAACTTCCCAGAAGAAGGCAATGACAAATCACTTCCATATCATGCCACAAAAGCTGCACAGATGCATCCAGGTAAGTCACCAGAAATCAATCTCAGCTGGAAGTTGACTTGAGTTTGCTTGCATTATTTCATAAATCAGTGGCTAATCCAAATCTCAGACACCCAGCCTTCGTAAGACTTAATGCTATGTCTTGGCCAGCCATGATGTTCTACTACATATGAAGCAGAAGGAAAGGGGAGGCCTTGTTGATAAAATCTGGAAGGGATAGAATGGATTGTAGCAACTGAGAATGTAGCAATGAACTCTGAAACTGGAATAGGAACTTAATAGCAAATGTAGAAGAATAAACTAGAATCGTTCTCCCTGATAATTTAATCTTTTAAGTGTCTGCAGATAGAACTGAAACACTCCCCTCATTACTTTCTAATACTCTCTATTACTCTCATATTTGGTCTGAGTATTCAGCTGTTAAGTAGGAAGTCCCCATTTAAATACTACCATTATTTACACAGCTTAGATTACTATAATCAAAATGTGCTTTTAGAAAAATGGCTGTGCATTTGAACAGTAAATGTGATATCCTGTAAAGCCAGCATCAGATAATCAGTACAGGTAACACGAAAAGTATTTGGATCTACTTTACAAAAACATGTTTGGAAACTTGCATTACCAATATTTGGAAAAATAGGTGACAATCTGAACAGCCCTAAAAGTCCATATCCTTGAAAAGCCTAGCAGTTAGGGGCATCCACTGGGGGAAGGTTCAGAAGGCTCAAGATGGCAGCTGCAATGATATGACTCTGGTGCAACACATATAAAAAGAGCCATGAGTCATGGGCTTACCCCCTGTGACTACTCCTGCTGGCAGCATATGCTACTCAAATTGAACTGTTACATTGGAATGCCTTTTTTTCTCAACCCCAAATGCACACATTCACATGTTAAAAAATTTTTATTCGTTTTTGTTATCATAACACTTTTTCCTCAAACGACTATCGCTATCTTAATTTTAAAACTTGCTTTAAGTTCTTCATATAGTCTCCCTTTTGTTAAAATATATATATTTGACAGACAACTGTTAGGTGCCAGTTCATTTACACATTAGACACCTTTATAAGTAGTGAAAACTTTTGGAAAGTATGTAGTTTTAGAGATGGATGTTTTTAATAATTCATGACTTCTTCAGGGCCATAAAATATTGAACAAAGACCTGGGGATACAATAATGCATACAGATTAGTAGAAAAATAATTTGCTCCTAATTTTATAGATTGAGAAAGTCTGCATTGAATATAATATTTCTCACGGATTATGTAAGGAGACATCCTGAACAGCTGCATTATGTGAATTCTCTGAGGCTTTCTACCACTAGATGGAGTAGCAGAGACATCTTATTGCAAGAAGAATGTTCCCATTATTCCCACCGCCCCCGCCCCAAATTTCTTTATAAAAAAGTATTTCTCTTAGCAGGATTAGTCCATCAGTAAAATTCAGGAGATGCTCACATGCCAGTCAAAAGGAATATAGAGGACTAGAATACTATCATTTCTTTTCACTTGAAATCATAGGAAGCAAGAACTCAGTCACAGAATTAGCCTACTCTCTCTTTCTGATAGCCCATGGAAGAATGTGTGGGTGGTAGAAATGTGGGTGGATAAACACAGGCATGTTGCCCCATACTGTTCCATATTCAGAAAACATTCATGATCAGCATTTTAATCCTGATATGAAGTAAATGAAAGAAAAACAAATGCCTGGAAACCCTCTTTGCATTATGTTACTGACACTGAAGAACTCCAGACACCGGATCTGAGAATCGTTGGCAGGCAGAAGACCATGCCTTCTTTAGGATCTTGTTCTTCATTCTTTAGAAAAGCAGAAATTGGGGATGGTAAAAGAGTGGTAGGTAGAGAATCCTCAGTAACAATCCAGAGAGAGAGAGAGAGAGAGAGAGACAGAGAGATGATATCTATCTATCTATCTATCTATCTATCTATCTATCTATCTATCATCTATCTATCTATCATCTAATAATATATAGTGATTCCTCTAATATAAATAATGTAATTAACATTATTAGCTGAAATAAGACAGTATTGCATGATCATGGTTTAAAGGAAACAGTATAATTTCATTAAGATTTGAAGATAAAAAGCAGGAAGAGTATAAATTGGCTCTAATGCACAAAAGAGCACTGCATGGAGAAAGCATGCATGCTTAATGATGCTGAAAGTTGCCGGCCAGAAATGGCTGACGCTTCGGCGGTTCGAGTCCAGCCTTCGCGTTAAACAGGGTGAGCTCCTGTTTCCTCCCCAGTTCCTGTCAACCCAACAGGTCGAAAAGTAGATAAATGGGGACTCTCAATCCGGTGGGAGGAAAAATGCTGGCAGCACCTTGCACAGAGAGACGGGACCAGTTGCCTGTAAGTGCGAAACCGCGCTCGCCCGAAAAGGGCGCGAAGCAACGGAAATCCCGCCTCCTGCGCTCGCCAGCTGGGCTCTGCTCTAGGAAGGAGGCTCTGGCAAACCACTTCCGAAAAACAATTGCCTTGAAAACTGCAAGGACTCGTCCAGGCAGTCACTGCAGAGTCAGTAATGACTGAGCGCAGACAAAAAAAAAAGGAATGTGAGATGGAATCACAGCTCTGAAATATGAATGCAGATGTCTCTTCTTACTTATTCTAGTGGATGATGCCTGTTTGGGCAATTTTCCCCCTTTGCTGATATGGGTGATTTAGGAGCTAGCATAATAATATCATCCCATTTCATGTTGTGCCAGTCCATCCAGGAAAACAAAACAGAAGTTGGCTGGAATTGGAGGATTGGGAAAAAGTGGAAAAAAGCATTGCTCTCAAGCCTTCCTCATTGCTTTCTACAAAAGAATTAAAGCTTGGCAAGAATGAGGAAGAAATTCATTTAGCTAGCATTTAAATAATACTTTACCTAATGTTGCATTTTCAAACCAAAACTAACTTAGCTTCCTTGAGCACAATGCTTTGGCAAAAAAGTAGGTAGGCTATAAACAAATAATTAAGCAGACCTAACAATGGTTCTCAGCAGAATTTTTTATGCGCAGCTTGATATGGACATATAGGTCTATTGCATGTTCATTGAATTCTAAGCAAAAGCTTAAACCTGAAATATTCTTGAAAAAGGCCTTCTTAAAACTTTCCTTGAACATTTCTAAAAATTCCACAATGTGGGATGTAGATTTGCTTGTATAGTTAAAATACAGTTTCAATTGCTTAACAGATCTATTTTCCTATAGCTTAACACATTGCTTATTATCATGTTCTCAGTGAAACAGGTAACTGATTGTTTTCCATTAGCTTTCTGGCATCTGTTCAATATTTGAAAATTGCCAACATAAATATATCCATTCACCTTCTTTCTCTAAGTAAACATATCCATTTCCACAAACTTTTCCATACATGATTTGTCTTATAGAGATACTGTTTTGAGTCAAAAGTTTAGTTACATGGAAGGATATTACATTGAAATCAATGAGATTTACTTTGATTTAAGAATGTTCAAGACAATGGTAGCTAACATCCTTAGACACTTATTTAGAATTCCTTCCAACTGGTTAGCATTCTTCATGTAGATTGTAATCCTTCAAAAGTAACTTCTACTGCAAAGTTTAGCAACATAATAGTGATTTTCTGTGTTTTGGAAATAATACTGTTATAAAATTGGCTTTTATGCTGTTGTGTTGCATGTTTGGTTGACATGTATTAGCACCCAGCCAACCTTGGCTAACCTTGAAAAGTTAAACAAGGTCAGATTTGGTTAGTATTTTGATGGGAGTTCACTAGGAAATCCTAGGACTGTAACCTAGACTGGGACATTGAAAAAACATATTGTAAAAATTCACTAGCCATCTTCTTCCATATTGTTGTGAAGTAAATCATAAGTGAATTACACAGATGAGCATACAGTCACCAGGACCTAAATCTTATTCCCCAAACATGCAGCTATTATCAGTTATAACTCTTCTTAGAGCATCCTAACTATAGAATGGTCAATAGAAGAGAATATATGTAGCTTAGAGTTGAAGTGTGGGGTCCTTGGTGCTCTCTGAGCTTGGTTGTTTGACTGGGCAAGCTACTCTATATAAACAGGGAGTAAACCACACATTCACTAGCACTGGTGATGTTACCTAGTCATGTAATGAAATATCTGCTATCAAACAATCAAGTTCAGAAAGCAAAAGGACTCTATAGAATGGCCAGTACAGATGCAACGTTAATTGTAAACAATGTTTTGCAATCTTTCCTTCCCTCATTCCTTCCTTCCTCCCATCTCTAACTCTAAATCTTTCCTTCCATCAATGATTGGACTTTATCTTGATTTAAAGCTACACTGGCAATAATTCTATCTATCTTTGAATATGTAGCAGGGCTCCATCTTTTCCAGGTTTTCAAGACAAAGACTGCAAGTTCTATGGCTATGTTAAAGCCCGGTACTAAGCTGGTTTCCTTGTGTGTGGTGTAGAGTATTGGTTTATAAGTCAAGGCTTCAACCAGCAAAATAAAGTTTATCCAGTAAAACGTGGTTAACCAAACTATAGCTTAGTGTGCTGTGAGCAGTCTACAGGTCACTGGTCCAAAACATTTTTCTTCCAGTGGCAAAGGACATAACAGCATATGCGCAAACATGTGCACACAGACATTTTGGCTGGGTTCCTACAGCATGGTAATCTAAAGTGTGATTGGCTAGTTTTGTATGAACACAAGCAATTTTGCTGTGTGAACATAGGCAGTTGGGCCAGCAAGCCATGTCTTCCATTATAAAAGCCAATTGAACTGACTCCTGAATCTTGTTTCAGTGCTGATGATGGAGAACACTCTCTACTGCACTGGAGGGCAACAGGCTGTAGGTTACTCTAAACTCTGTTTTCAAGTGCCTTCTTGTGCTCCTTAAGCATAAACAAGCTTGGAGAGCTGCCTTATCCTCCCTGTGATAGGGCCAATCTTGCATTAAACTGGTTGATGTGGCACGATTCCTCTTCAGATGAGAGTGGGTCAGAATCCAGGCTGCTGCTGAGAGTAAGTCGTGACAATTACAACAACCCACTTGCTTCTCTGTCCCTTGCTTCTCTTTTTGTACATTTCTTAGCTGTAAATGTGTGGACACAGTCTATAGATAATCCTTATGCAGCAGCCAGCATGGTGGTAATTCCTAGGAATCAAGAGATTCCTAGTAATCAAGAGTAATTCCTAGTAATCGAGAGATGGTGATAATTCCTAGTAATCAGGAGATTAAACTCTTTAGTCTTAATTATTTCTGTGACAGTGGTTTCCAACCTATGGTCTGTAGACCACAAAGATTCTGCAGATGACCCATGGGTTGAAGTATGGATGCTAATATTAAATTTTATTAGGAAATTTTAGGCAAGATATGAGATTTGGCATTCCCCAAAGTATAAAATATGTTAATGTTTTTAATTACTTTGGACTTTTAGGTCCTGTGGACCCTATGTCCTCATATGCAGTGACATTAACAGAAGGTGCGTTGCCTACCCTGGTTTGTAGCATTCTTCTCAAAAGCTTTAATGTTGATGTAATGGTCTGCATAAAGGATTACTGCTCTTCTTTTTTTAAACCCTCTTGAGTGCAACTAGCCACAGACATGCAGGCATTACCCTCACACTCTACATTTCATATATAAAATAGATGCACAAAGTAAACCATGTCCATGAATTTGCTTAGGGATACTGCCAGGTACAAAGAAAATCACCTACATGATTCTTTTTTTTAATGAAAGAGAGCCAGTTTGGTCTAGTAGTTAAGGCTCCAGGCTAGAGACCAGGAGACTATGAGTTTTAGTCCTGCCTTAGGCAAGAGAACCGGCTGGGTGACTGGCCAGTCCCTCTCTCTCAGCATCCAACATCAGGCTCAGGCAACAAGCAGGTTGGTGAATTGCTGTCACAACCAACAGATCAACATTTGGTTGATCCAAAAAAAAAACAACAACCCTGAGCCTGCACATGCGGGAAAAATGCTAGGACGAAAAAAAAAACTGTTTTAAATGAAAATGAAGATGAATCATCAGAACTCCTACAGACCAGCTATTATATTTTTGGGTAAATGGTTTATTCCAACACAAAATTTGATCATACTGAGTTCCAGTACAAAAGGAGTCACTCTGTTAATTCTATCTACTCACTTTACTCATGTAAGCTGTTTTCATCCAATTAGTGTTGGAAAGAAGAGTAAAACATCACATACTTGTATGTGTGCTTCATTAGCAAAGAGCACAGATCAGATACCAATGGTTAAATAAGAATTTAAGCTGCCAGAATGTTACACAAGTCTAACTATTTTATTTAAAAAATTCTCAGCTAGAAAAGATAAACATAAAGTAATATAAAGTGAAGTTAAAGAAGGAAAGAAGAAAAAAGTAAAGTGAAAAAGTGAAAAAAGTATGAGAGAAAAAGCGAAGTGACTCCCAACCTCCTTTACAGCAGTTAGAAGCAAACAAATCTTCACACATCCCTCTTAAAATTATATTGTATTTAACTTCTTCCCATTATTTAATCCTTTTTAATCAGCGGATCTTCCCCCCCCCCCCCCCCCCCCATTTTCAGCAAAACACAAGTCTAACAATTAATAACCTGAAGATCTTGGATTGTTACTGAAATAAATTTGGGGAAATGTTCATTAAAAATGTTAAGTTTTCCTAGCCAGCCTGCAGATCACTACCCAGTTATTGATTGTATTTTTGTTCCTTCTGCCACTAAAATAATTCAAACATTGAATAAACAATTAAAAATCATTCCATTTCATCAATAGTGACTATTTGCTCCCTTTAGGATCTGAACCAAACTAAGTGCAAGAACAAATATTTGGTTCAGTCATGGAAGTTAGCCTGTATTTTGACACAGGCAAAAGGGGAATAATTTCTGTAAAAGACTAGGGAAATATGAGACTCCTCCCTACAAATTCTCAGTGAGCACCTGAGGACTCAGCCAAGGTACTGTTCGCCTATCTATTTAAAATTTTTACATATACCACTCATCACACCTTATGCAAAGCAGAACACAGCTAAACATAATGGCTTCTGCCACGCCATCTTGTTTTCTTTGTAAGGCATCCCAAGGGCACCTAAATCTGACGGGTTTCCCTCATTCCTCACTATCTGAAGAATCCAATCACGTTTGGCATGGTGTATTCAAGATGTATATGTATGTGAATGGGGTAGTGCTCTCAAGGATATTTGGGCTAAAAATAAGACTTAGAAATGCTTGAATGTTCCAATCTGGAATTCTGAAGCAAGGTTAGATTGTCTAGTGGCTGAAATAAATTTTGCATAAAGGATAGGAATATATCCTGTCTTTCCTATCATGGGAGTCACTGAACTTTAAATGTTTTGGGGATTATTTTAAGGAAAGACAATGATCACATCAGCTTGAAAGAAGCCCCTCTCTTTTTAACTCCCTCCAAAGAAACAGAAAATTTCTACTTAAGAAACTCAATTGTGAGCCTAGCAGGCAGACTTTCCAACAGCAACAACAATAAATGACAATAAATATACCACACCCCTGTCGAAATGTGCTGGAATGCATATTTTGGGCAGAGAAAGCAGGGACAAACATTAAAAAACTTTCCTTAGGGTTGGTCAGGAACCAGAGTATTTTGTTGCTTATGATATGACAACATTGGCTTGTTGTTGATGTCATAGAGTGGACAGATATTAATAGAGCTACAGAATTGCCTTAAAATCTTTGTAAGGTAGGATCCTATATACATTTTAGGGAAAGTTGTTGAGAAGGTGATTGGGCTGCAACTTTAGAAGGCCCAAAAACTGCTTCCTCCAGGGCCCTCTGAAGTTGCAGTCCAAACTTTCATAATGTGTTGCTTGTACTTCTCAATGACCTCTGGGATGACAGTAGTAACTGAGACTGGGATGGCACATCCATCCTGGTCCTTCTTGATCTCTCAGTGACCTTTGATACCATCACCAATGGTATCCTTCTAGACCTATTTAAGGAGGCACAATGTTATGGGGTTCGCCTTCCTTTGAGGTTGGTTCCGCTTAATGTTGGTAGTAGGGGAGAGATCTAGCCTCAAACCTTTGCTCAGGGCTCTACCTGTGGTCTCATGTAGGTATTAAATAATACCTACATGAGACCACAGGGTGAGGTCATTCAATGGCATGGGGTTAGGTATCTTCAGTATGCTGGTGACACCCAACTATACCTCTGTTCCCTGGGCCAACCAAATGCTGATGTCAAGGTGCTTTTGCAATGTCTGGAGATAGTAGGTGCCTGGGTCACCCTGTCAAGACGAAGGGACCCCCTGGCTCTGAGGACTTATAATTTTTGACTCTGGATGGGGCTGCAGTTCCCCAAACAGAGTTGGTGAGGAGACTGGGGGTCTTTCTAGACTCTTAGCTCTTGCTAAAAGAGCAAGTGGCAGCTGTGGCTAGGAGGGCCTTTACACAGATCTACCTTGTGCATCAACTACATCTGTTACTCACAGTCACTCATGCTTTAGTCAGCTCCCATCTGGTTTATTGCAACGTGCTTTCCTTCAAAACTACTCAGAAGCTACAGGTGGTTCAGGATGCATTGGTGTAGTTAGTTACGGGTGTGCCTTGCTATGCCTATGTTGTGCTATGCCTATGAAATGCCTATATTCCATGAGATTTGGAGAACCCCAGTCTTGCCAGACTTTTGCAAGGTGTTGAAGATCTGGTTCTTCTCTTGGGCATTGGGACAGGTTGTGGGGTGAGCCTGCCTTGCTGCTTTGATTACAAATTAGGCATTGGGTTGTTTTAAATTTTTTAAATTTATTTTCATATTTTTTCTGTTGTCTGTTAGCCACCCAGAGTTGTGTGTTAACTGCACAGTGATATATACTGTATTTAAATAGTACACCACAAAAAAAAAAAATGGGGAACTTCTCCATTCAAAATATGAATACCTTATTTTTCCCATAGTAAAAATACAGTAGGTTTCACACATTATGTTACATGGTTTGCTTAACTATAATTTATCAAATGACCCATGATTTGTTGAGTTTGCATAGTACCCTAAACAATACAAACAAACTTGGTTTACAAACCACAATAGCTGTGTTTGCACATGTTACGTTAAACCAAACAAATCATATTATGGATAAGCATGATACATGATACATGATACATGAAGCAAGCTAGTGCTGTCAAAACATCCAGGAGGAATCTCAGCTCTAATCTTTATTAAGGGTTATGAAGGTGAAGTAATATGATGTTGATTTCAATGCCATAGTTAAAGCAACTACAGTAATTGAGAAATATACTCAAAGATATGGTTTTTGAGTATGCTTTTGAAATTTATATATAATAAATATATAAATATATCTATATTTCAAATTATAGAACTGATTTAGAAACAGAGCAAAATCAGTTCAATTCCTTTTACTTCAGTCAGTGACAGTAAAACAGTAAAACAATATACAATATAATAAAACACTTAAGTTAAAGAGCAGAATCAAGTCACATGAATTGTCCTGAACCATGCCACTTCAGATCATGGATTGGCTATCACATATTTAATATACAAGTGTGACTAAGGTAAGTTTCTCTCTTACATTTAAAATGTATGCATCTATTTTCTTTATGGACACATACAGAAGGAACCAGATAAATCTATAAGATTTTACAGGCATTTTTCTCAAACTATTTTTCAGTGCTTAAACCTTGCATAATCATTACTGTTTTCTGCTGAATTAGCAGCTCAGATCCTATTTATCATTGTTATCATAATTTGATTGTCAAATGATTCATCTGGCTCCATTCTCAAGCAGTTTGTACCTCAAGCTTAGTTTTGAAAATGCAGTTCAAAAGATTTTTTTTTTTTTTATCCTTGCCTATTCTTCTTAATCCTGCTTTCCCATAACCTCTCACCATTGTGTAGTGCTTATTAACCTGATACTTTGTTGGCAGCTGAGAGACAAAAGCATTCTTTCTTCTTACAAATTAATCTTCCAATTATTTACTCCCCAAGAAATGGGTATTCTGGCAAGAATTCCAACCGAGTGTCAGCAAAGCATTATGCTGAAGAGTGGGATCTTAGCTGAATGCCCTTAATTTTCAGGAACTGATTGCTGCCCCCAAAAATCTCACCTTGGCAATCTATCTTTACCCACATCTGGAACAGGAAAATTAGGAACCAGGCCTGCCTTTGCAAACTTGCAGGAATAATCATGACAAAATAAATGACAGGTTTCAGATACTTAGAAAAAAGTGGGGAAAAAACCGCCCAAAAAACCCCAAACCAGATCCTGTTTAGAATGCTTTCTGACACGAATCCCTTCTCTCTTTGAACACTGCCTGATCAGCATTTTGATTATATATATATATATACAGGTGAAACTCAAAAAATTAGAATATCGTGCAAATGTTCATTTATGTCAGTATGGCAACTCAAAAGGTGAAACCAATATATGAGATAGACGCATTACATGCAAAGCGAGATATATCAAGCCTTACTTTGGTATAATTGTGATGATTATGGTGTACAGCTTATGAAAACCCCAAATTCACAATCTCAGAAAATTAGAATACTACATGACATCAATAACACAAGGATTGGAAATAGAACAATATCGGACCTCTGCAAAGTATAAGCATGCATATGTGCTCAGTACTTGGTTTGGGCCCCTTTTGCAGCAATGACTGCTGCAATGCGGTGTGGCATGGATGCTATCAGCCTGTGGCACTGCTGAGGTGTTATGGAAGACCAGGATGCTTCAATAGCGGCCTTCAGCTCCGCTGCATTGTTGGGTCTCATGTCCCTCATCTTTCTCTTGGCAATGCCCCATAGATTCTCTATGGGGTTCAGGTCAGGCGAGTTTGCTGGCCAACCAAGCACAGTAATCCCATGGTCATTGAACCAGGTTTTGGTACTTTTGGCAGTGTGGGCAGGTGCCAGGTCCTGCTGGAAAATGAAGTCAGCATCCCCATAAAGCTCGTCTGCGGAAGGAAGCATGAAGTGCTCCAAAATCTCCTAGTAGATGGCTGCGTTGACCCTGGACTTAATGAAGCACAGTGGACCAACACCAGCAGATGACACGGCTCCCCAAATCAACACAGACTGTGGAAACTTCACACTGGACTTCAAGCATCGTGCATTGTGTGCCTCTCCATTCTTCCTCCAGACTCTGGGTCCTTGGTTCCCAAATGAGATGCAAAAGTTGCTCTCATCAGAAAAGAGGACTTTGGACCACTGGGCAACAGACCAGTTCTTTTTTTCTGTAGCCCAGGTAAGACGCTTCTGACATTGTTTGTTGTTCAGGAGCGGCTTGACAAGAGGAATACCACATTTGAAGCCCATGTCCAGGATCCGTCTGTGTGTGGTGGCTCTTGATGCACTAACTCCAGCCTCAGTCCACTCCTTGTGAAAGTCCCCAACACTTTTGAATGGCCTTTTCCTGACAATCCTCTCCAGGCTGCGGTCATCCCTGCTGCTTGTGCACCTTTTTCTACCACACTTTTCCCTTCCACATAACCTTCTATTGATGTGCTTTGATACAGCACTTTGGGAACATCCAACTTCTTTTGCAATTACCTTTTGGGGCTTTCCCTCCTTATGGAGGGTGTCAATGATGGTTTTCTGCACAACTGTCAGGTCAGCAGTCTTTCCCATGCTTGTGATTCCTACTGAACCAGCCTGAGAGACCATTGAAAGGCTCAGGAACCCTTGGCAGGTGTTATGGATTCATTAGCTGATTAGAGTGGGACACTTTGAGCCTAGAATATTGAACCTTTTCACACTATTCTAATTTTCTGAGATGGTGAATTTGGGGTTTTCATAAGCTGTATGCCATAATCATCACAATTATACCAAAGTAAGGCTTGACATATCTCGCTTTGCATGTAATGCGTCTATCTCATATATTGGTTTCACCTTTTGAGTTGCCATACTGACATAAATGAACATTTGCACGATATTCTAATTTTTCGAGTTTCACCTGTATATATATATACACATACATACATACATACATACGTATTTGCATTTAGTTTGTCCCAGAAAATAATGTGTCAGAATCAGCCTAGAAGTGATCTTCCCCTGGAAAAGAAGCTTCTATTCAGAATGTTCCTTTCAGTAGTAGTTTTCAGTTTATTTATTTACTTCTATTGCAGGGGAGAAGAGAATGCTGCTATTATGGTTGTTTTCTGCTACACCCTCCCCTATTTTTAATGTTAATTATTTTTATGTGTTCTATTTATAGCCTGCCTTTTTTCCCGCAGGAGCTAAAGGTGTCATCTGCTCTCTCTTCTCTATTCCTCCCCCTCCCCCCCCCCCCCACAAAATCAATCATGTGAAGTTATCCATGAGTTTCTGTAAGAAAAGCTGGGTCTCCCTACTTGGTCCTAGTTTATCACCTCAATCACTGCATCTCACTTGGCCGCCTTTTGTTACCTGTCCAGCTTCCTATACATTCTGATCTGGAAAAAAAACATACCAACAAACAACCATGAGAGATGTTGCTTAGGATGTCTTGCCTTGGGATTGAATTATACAGAAGGAAGTCAACGAGGCTGCAGAGTTTAGGACAGATTTTGTACATGAAAGGCAGGGCAATCGTATACCTCTGCTTCATCATAACTTAGATAAGTGCCAGACAGCAATACCTTGTTGAGAATTGTATCAAAAAAATTTTTCTTCCGTCAAATCTATTTTTTTAAAAAATAGTATATGGAAGTATACATGGAAGTGACTAAACAAGGTGAAAAATTAGAATAGTTTGAGAGGTTTCTAGTCCTCTCCATCCTAGCTCACCCCTGATAGGAAGGTATGAGAGATGCTGCTGCTGATAGATTTGTGTCAAGGGGAGTTGGGGCCCCATAAAGCCCACACTGATCATGTTGGACTATCCTGAATGACCCAGGGAACTTTTTGCCTCATGTGAGAACCCTCACTAGTTATGAGGAACATCTCTAAGCAAATGTATCTTTATGAGAACAGATAGCCAAACAGATAAATATAATGCAAAAATAAATAGTTGTATATTTATGCCCCTATGAAGTACAGAATAGTTCTATTCTTTATCGAACTCTGTAATCAGATTCTTCTAAAGGTACAGTCCAGGAAGGAAACCACTATGCTTCTATGCTAACTGAATTTACTATATACAGTATGTATAATGGATCTTGAATATTACTTTCTTGGCTACATATATTGGCAGATTATTTATTTTATTCTTTACTATTGTAAAGTTTCTCTTTTCCTCTTGGAAAAGGACTGTGAGGACTAAAAAAATGGCCAACAAGTGATAAATCAACCATCTTGTGTCAGGTGCACTCAAAGGTTAATCTCTTGGAGGGGGTGGCTGAGTTGCTCATATTTTGTGAACAGAGCCATTAAGAAGAAAGCTTTGTTTGTTTGTTTCCCAGTTTTTCTCCTGACATCTTGATGCAGCATGCTTGGACATACCTCCTAATTATATCTGCACAACAACTTCTGAGGCCAGTTGGATTGAGAGGCAATTTCTGGCCCAAAATCACCTAGTGTGCTCTATAATCAACTGAATTCTTGAATCTGGTCTCCCTGATACAAATCCAATATTTTAAACACTAAATCACACTGGCTCTCAAAATCAGAAAAGGAGAATACCTTTTTAACCCCAACCTTTCCAGATTTCATAAGGTTTCTACTTGACTTCAAGGGTTCCTGATCACATAATTTTCTGTTTGCATTCAAGTGGGTATGAACCACGTGTTTTCAGAAACTTCCATTCAGCTTTGCAAGAATAGTAGATGGAACCAGCCATATTCGGCTCATGCTCTCATTCAGCCTTAATTCCAGGACAGAAATAGAACGTGTATTATTCTCTTGCTTTGCTCCATATTATTAGCTGCATTAGTGCAGGAGCAGGGAAACACTATATAGTTGAACATTATGTCAGATGCTGTACCTTATTGCTGGGTTCTTACCACAAACTAAATCTTAAACCTGAATGTGTTCACATGACATGGTGTGATATAATGGCCTGGTTCGTATGACTTAGTAAGACTATGGCTGGTTTTCACAGCCTCAAACTTTCAAATCCCATTTCAGCTTTGTCTAGCAGGTTATACAATCCCATCCAATATTTTGGGCCAATAAAGCTTGCAGTTTGAATGTAAATTAGTATCTTGCAATCATAAAGTAAGGTAAGTAAAACCAGTTTGACATTCTGTTTTAGAACTTTACAGCCCTCTCTGCTTGCATTTTCTTGGTGCTTCAATATTTTAATACTTACTATAACATCTTAACTGCTTTTTTAATAGACACATACTTGACAGGGCTTCACAAAACTTTGAGGGACATGCTTTGCTTTGATGGAGGCTAAAAAAAACCTCTTCAAAACTGATTCACAGTGTAATGTGTGGGTATGATCTTTTCAGTAACCAGAAGAGGCTTCTAGGTGTATGCTGTATTATGCCAAAGCCTGTTCCAGTTCCTGGAATTCTTAGAGGAGGTTGCAGAAGTGAAATAGAGGAACATGACCACTTTTCTTTGCTTTTGGAAGTGGAGGATTTTATAAAACAACCTCTATCACAGCAAAGCTCCTTTTCAAAGCTTTGCACATGACTTGTCAAGTGAAACAGATCTTTGGTCATCGCAACTGTAATAGCTGTAAGTCAAATCCATGTAGTTTGAGTGTGTTGCAGTTTGACCCCTGGTATAACTGAAGGGTCCTTCAGTGCTGATGTCTCAAGTATTTAAAGATTCTAAGTTTGTGAACTAATTGTAAAATATTTCTGGCTGGATCAAAAACAGCAGACAGAATTCAATCTCTTATGCATTCTGGACACTTGAGATACATGTAGAGCTTTCCAGGCTTCATATGGAACATATGGATTCTGATTCATGTGTTTCATTGAAAGCAGCCTAGTATTATTCCAGAACAAATGGCATAGCATTCTTGTCTCTGCATTATAAATGCTTATTTAGTAACTTAAGGGTTTCTTTGTTATTCATAATGTTTTTCCAGCACGCTTTTGATAGTCAAGAAAAACTCATAACAGGAAACAATGACTTTAGACCTTGCTGAACAATATCTTCTGCACACAATGTAGAGAAAGTGCATGAACTCTTTGCATACGGATCAAGCAGATTTGCCCAGGTTTTTCACAGAAAATGTCTATTTCATTTTGCAAATATTCATGAAGTCTTGCAGAACAGATTTTCTCCTACAATTTTTAACTGGATGATTCAATAATAACATCCATATATATTTTAGGATAAGTCATGAGAATAGAAAATTAATCTTTCACTGCTTTCACAGTCTGAAGCCTTTGAGTTTAGTGATGGAGTAAATTCATAAATCAGACTGTTCTATCACAAATAGGATCATTTTGTTAGGAGTTTGGACAGGACTTGGGGTCTGGTTAAAAATGTTTCTTTAATACATTAATGTTTCTTCTCACAGGAACTGACATGGGATGTTGTATAAACCCATCACTGAGATTGTTTTTGTCTGATTATTGTATTTTCCCCCCTATTTCAGCAGGACCATTTTTATTACTACCACTGAATCATATTGTTTGTTTTTAACCCTCTGTAAGCAACCCAGAATTATGCTGCATGGTTAGCCAGTGAAATTAACACTGTAAATAAATAAATGGTTCAATTATTTGTTCAGGTAGCCTGAAGCAATACACAGTGGTACATAATAGTGCAGTTGCAAATGGATAAAGAATAATTCCATGATCTCACAACAATGTCAAAGTGTTAGGCAATGTCACACAATATCTCATTAAAATCTCTTGTCATCAAAATCAACTTTTGATCATTAAAATTTCATTCAGAGTTCTGTGGATACTGAGTGCCATGGCTACTGCATTTTTACCTTAGTTTAATATATTAACATGACACAATATATTACATACCTATGCAGCATCTAGTTTAAATACATATGCTGTTTCTTATATGCCATCAGTTTGAACAGCCTGATCCAAAGATGCTTTAAAAATAAAATAAAATAAATTAAAATAAAATAAAATAAAGCAACTATGCATGTCACTTGGATCATGAACTGCCTGCACTGGTTGGATGGTAATCCATGCATTCAGAATGTTCAGTGATTACATATATTAAGTCCAGATTTTTCAGCAGAATTTGCCATATCTCCCCTTTTATTACTGCAGTAATATTTGAATATTATTTTTTGAATAAAGATTGTTTCAATAACATTCTTTTTTGGCATGACATATATTTATGAAGCTGTGCAAAGCTTTGGGGCATGCTTTGCTTCGATAAAAGCTCTAGTGAAGTGCTTTTCTCGATGCTCCTTCATGAACTCTGGTGGTTCTCCTAAATATGAACTGGAAGAGCCACTTAGCCTGATTCATTCTTCTCTATGGCCTCTCTGCAGCCTTCGCCAACATAGTGGGCAGGGGCTTCCATGTCTTTATCAAAGGAAATCAAAGCACATGGTACACACTTAATATTTCACCATAGTGACAAAGAATTCTTTGTCACAATTAAGCTATTTATTTGAGGAAATGTTTAACCTTAAAACATAGTAATGCAATCTCCCAGTTCTTACATTTTACCTTGAAATATGAAATTAGAAGCAGAAAAAAGAAGGGAAGAAGGAAGGAAGGTTAGTACCTTGTTGAATAATATCAGCTATAACTGCAAGATAATCTTCTGGGCCTTGATCTGTGGTAATCAATCGGTTGTTTTTGTCTATATTCAGTATCTGATAGATAAGGGTGGGATCTTCTATCCCACAAAGCAAAAAAACCACCCTTTCAGGAGGCTGAAGAATCTCATCCAGAAAATGTCTCTTTTTCAGGTTCAGACACCTTAAAAGACCATTTGATATTATCAACACTTTGCATCTGTAAGAGCAGAGAAATGGCACTTCTGAGTGGTGAATCGATGCAGCTTCTAAGTCGTAAAGCAAGATCCTGTCTTCTAATATTATGTGCTTGAAAATTGATTTTAAATACCGAGCCCATTCCTCTGCAGCTTCTTCATAGATAACAAGAATGCCCTGTGTATTTTCTGAGGGAAGGAAGACAAGAAAAGATTTTACAACAATTGTCACTTTGCATTACTGTATAATAGTATCAGAAGCTAATAACAGAAGGAGTTCAATCACTAGATTCCTGTGTGTTCTTTCCAAGAGAGATTTAACATAAAAAACAGATGTAAATAGGCACATTTCAGAGGTTGGCAAACCTTCCCAGCTCCCAGTAAACATACAGAAAAGACTGAAATGTCATGCTTTACCATTAGACTGCCAAAATCTCAGGAAATCTCATAAGATTTCAGCATTATCAACTGGGAGCTTGTACATTTTTGCTCAGAATCTCATGACATTTTTGCTGTTTAGGGGAGGAATGGGCACGCTGCTTAGGAGCCTGCTGAGTGCTCTGCTACTTACAATCTTTGGTGCTTGAGATCTTTGTTGATCCCAGTGTTATGGTCTGACAGGCAAATCCCAATGGCGCGGTGGCTATTCTATTACGCCAATTCATGCCATCTTTTGCCATAAACAGATTATTGCTTTCTGGATAGATGGTGAGCTGCAGATCAGACCACTGTCCAGATGTATAACCCAACACCTGAACTTTGTCTCTGCATAGTGAACAGTTTGTCCACCAATTTCTTAAATGTAGACCAGTGAACTGGCCATGTCATGTGGTTTTCCATGTCACTTCAGTATGCACTGAGGAAGTTTGCCATAAATAAAAACAGTAGAACAAAAGCAGCTTGGATAGGCATGGATAAAACTCATTTATCTGCAGATAAATCCATAGAACACCCTACCCTCCAAGAAATTGGAAGACTGCTTTGATCAAATCTCATGCTTCTTTTGACAGTACACCTTTCCACTGAGAAAGGGCTTCTAAATTCCTTAGGAACCATAGGCAAAATTCAGTGACATACAAATATTCATTATAATTTTATTAATGAAATTCTAAAGCAAAGTAGCTAAAAATAATAAAACTATAATAAAATAAAATTCTGTGTCACTGTTTGAGTGAGATGGGTGGTGACTAAATAATACACATGCACACACACACACTTATATTATATTATATTACATTATATTATATTATATTATATTATATTATATTATATTATATTAAAAATAAAATTAACAAAATAGACACTGTTCCAGCAAAGCTCAGGACTTTTAGTTTTATAACCCTAATGTGGCAAAGTCTGTCAGGGTTGTCGGGGGGGGGGGCACCCACCCATATCAAGGGAAATGTTTGGCCCCAATTTTAAGTATTGTATAGGGTAGGAGGTTTTTTTACCAGTATTGCAGCTGGGGGCAGGGGGACTGAAAACTTCCTTCCCCATGTACTGCTGCAAAGATGATTTCAGGGGCTTCCCACACAAATATCTATTTTTTGAAACCCAAACTGTGACTGACAATAATTTTGTTGGTAAAATAGAGGAACTAGAGCTTCCATCCTTGTTGCTGTGTCATTAGTGCCATATCAGCCATCCAAGATACTGGCAAAAACTTCTGGGAATCATGATCTGATCCTATCCGGAGAGTTATATGATGGATAAGGCTCCTCCAGACAATAGCTGCAAGATTTGCTACTATCAATGGCTCTTGGAAAGCAAGGGAAAAACTTTTCTTTTTTTCTAAAATTCCTTGTTTCCTGAAAAGAAACCAACAGAAAAACTTTAACTTTTGCTTTTGGCAATCTCAGACAACACCATAGGATGTCTGAATAAACAATGCCACGTGTGCCCTGCTCCAAAGAACTTATCTCTTATTATTATCTTTTAAGAAATTGGCTTTTGTTAATCTTGGGAGGAATAGTTCTCACATCCCAGTCTCTCTGTATAGAGGGTTTGATGGTGATGGTAGTGGAGGTAACTAATTTTCCAAATACAGTGATACGAACGTCCCATCTTACAAAAATTTCAAGATACGACCAGCTCCGGCCGCAAAAATTTACCTCAACATGCGAACTCTGCCTCAAGCTACGAACCGGATCCACGGCCATTTGCCCTGCTGCCACGTGGTCGCGGCTTCCAAGAGGAAGTGCTAATGAAATCTGAGCGCGAGGTCAAAAGCCCAAGGAAAGCAATGCAGAAAGAGGAAGTGCTAATGAAATCTGAGCGCACGGGGGGGGGGGGAAGCTCCCGCTCCCGACTGTGCGTGCGCGCGACATAAGCCTTTCCCTCCAGCACGCTGATATTGCTTTCACTGTGCTTTTGTCGTTATGGAGAAAGGAAACAGCGCAGAGGAATCAGTGGGGTGGGGAAGCTCCCGCTCTGCTGTGCGCGCTACATAGGCCTTCCCCCCCATTGCTTTCACTGTGCTTTTGTCGGGCACGCCAAGGGCTATGCACAAAGGAAAGAGCGCAGAATTAAGAGGAATCGGCGCGGGGGGTGGGGGGGAAGCTCCCGCTCCCGGCTGTGCGCGCGGGAGCCTTTCTCAGATTTCATTAGCACTTCCTTTTTCTGCGCTAGGGCTGACTAAAGCGCGCCTGGGGAATTTCCTAGCCGTGCAATGCCGGCTTACACATTGAACCTTATGGGGACATGTGCTTCAGGATGCGACCAAATTCGGAGGGCAGATTAGCCGTATTTACATTGAACCTTATGGGGAAATTTGCTTCAGGATGCGACCAAATTCAGAGGGTGGAACGGATTAACCGCATTTACATTGAACCCTATGGGAAAACGTGCTTCAGGATGCGACCAATTCGACTTGCGATCAGAGTCATGGAACGGATTAAATTCGTATCTTGAGGTACCACTGTAGCTGGTTAAATTTCAATTAATTCCTGTTTGGAAAAACCCAGAATTGAGCTGCAGACGGTCTAGTTTTAGGTGTGCATGGAATTGGCAACTTCCCAGTTAAATTCATTCTCCTTAACAACCTTTCTCAAGCCTGCATGGTTTTATTGGATACAGATGTTAGAAGCATAGAATATGAGAATATTGCCAATGAGACTTCTGAAACTTTATGAGATATTCATAAAAACATTTCTTCCTTGTGGGCTTTTTCACCTTTCTGTAAAGCCATCATCTGGTGGCTATTGGGGAAGGGTATTCCCCATATATTAAGCTTATATAAGACTTTACAGGCCAACATGAGCAATTGCCCTATATTCCAAAATTCCCTTGTAGATTGTTTCAGTGAAGCCATTAGATCAGTGTTGTCCAAACTTGGCCACTTTAAGATGAGTGGACTTTAAGATGAGTGGACTTCAACTCCCAGAATTCCCCAGCCAACATGGCTGGCCGGGGAATTCTGGGAGTTGAAGTCCACTCATCTTAAAGTGGCCAAGTTTGGACAACACTGCATTAGATGAACGGTTTACAGACATACCTAAGAGTTATTGAAGTATACCATTAAACTACCCTGAGGATATATGTTCCTTAAACCCACAGTATTAATCTTGAAATCATTCTCTGACATAAAAAGTACATTTCTTTATATTAAAGACAATTATTTTACAGAGTAAAATTATTCTTAGAAGAGCATGAAGTTAATTTAGCATAGCACAACATTCGCACAATAACTAACACTTCTCTACCTCAAGATTTATAATATAATTTCTTATCAAATGTAACTGGATCATATGTAAGAATGAGCCACCCATTTCAGATAGCTTCAAGTTCTTCTTCTGAATTCGTCCTGACCTTACATTAAATTAATCATTCATATCTAATATTTGACAAATATTTATAGACAATTACCTGGGACAATACCATTTTCTCTCCCAAATCATAAAACATTCTTGTGTCACATATAGTTATTCATATATATTTTCCTGAAATAAACCATCAAAGGCAAATCATACTTCCAATCTAATACGGGCAGTACGGTATCTTATTTCAGATTTTTTGGGTCACTTTCTGGAGGTATGCCTATCTAAGAATCACACAAGGATTTATGACTCTGGCACCCCTCATTTTATGTTCTTTTCTGGCACTGAGTTCCACTAATACTATTTCAGTACATGTCAGGGTCAGAATTTGGATACAGAAGTTGGGATAAAGAATTCGGTTGCTTTCTGTCAAATTGGCAGTTAGCCCGGTCTTCCTGGAATTCATTCTGTTTCATTAGCCTGTGCCCAAATTCCTTTTCTTTGAGATTTTCTGCATTTGAGTCACTAATATTCTAATCCAAATTAAATTGTGCAGGTGATGCCTTCTTTGTCACAAATGCTCATGAAGTTCTATGGACAACAAAATCAGTCCTCTACCTCTAAATTTTGCGTTGACATGCTTTTGATCTGTGAAGAGGGATGGGGTGAGGTTGATTTATTTTCTCTAGCCATTTCATTCTGTTCACTCCTATCTGCTTTCAGTTGGTAGCAGCAGGATTACTACTTTCTCTCTTCCTCTACTTCATTGCCACCATTTTTTCCTACCTTGGGTGCTGTTTTCAGGGACTGACTCAGAAATGGATAGCAAAATCCTGAGACTAGGCTAGTTGGGATCACCCTCAAAAAAGGGTGCTGTTAAATATTTTTATCAGGTTTAAAAAATCATCAAGGAGGTGGGATTCTGTCTTGTATACAGAGAGAGTTCATTAGACAATAATTCATTTGGCCATTCACCAGCACACACAGCATGCCAGGACTTTCTCTTTAAAGTGATTGTACTCTCACTTTCTTAAATCAAGTCACAGAATCTTCTTTAGCCATTTAGCAGGAAACAGAGGAATTTGATTTTTTTTTTGCTATTAACTACATAGTTTCACTTAATTCATTACTCATGTAAACTCTTTGTTTCCAAACTTCATTTCCTCCCCATTAGACAGGCTTAAGAATTAAAGGTCCCAACTATAATGAAAGAATCAGCCAGATGCTACAACTAGAACTGCCTGAAAGAGAATTTCTCAGTCATCTGAAGATAAATATTAGTACCACTTGACTAAGAATTAATCTTGGATTCCTGTTCTAGACATAGCTATCTTGGGATAATTTGCACTCATTTATTAGATCTACTTTACAGACATATTTTATTTATTTATTTAATTAATTTATTATTAAATTTGTATGCTGCCCATCTCCCCCAGTGGGTGACTCTGGGCAGCTCACAATTACAAATCAAAAGCCCATAAACAATTAAAATACCCCATAAATAATTAATTTACTCAATCCATAAAAATCCACTATAAAACAAACCCTATACATAAATACTGAAGACATTCGAGATGACTGGCGGGGGGCGGGGGGATAAAATCAATTACTCTACAAGCTACTTCCACTGTATGCGAGCACCCATCTAGCCCCCAGGTCTTCTGGCACAGCCAGGATTTCACACCTTTCCTAAAGGGGCACACCGTGCCTCAGGAGGTAGATTGTTCCATAGAGCAGGGGCCACAGCAGAAAAGGCCCTCTTCCTAGATCCCACCAGTTGAAATTCCCTGACTGGTGGGGTCTGCAACATGCCCCTTCTTCCGGACCAAGTGGGGCAGGCTGAGATAACAGGGGCGAGACGGCTCCTCAGATAACCTGGTCCTGTGCCTTGAAGGGCTTTAAAGGTGATGACCAACACCTTGAATTGGACCTGGAAGCAAACCGGCAACCAATGCAGCTCGTGTAACAGCGGTGTTATATGAGCCCCCCTTGGGACATTCAGAACTGTCCGCGCCGCCGCATTCTGCACCAGCTGTAGCTTCCGGATACTCTTCAAGGGTAGCCCCATGTAGAGCGTGTTGCAGTAATCCAACCGGGATGTGACCAGGGCATGAGGGCCTCCTGATTGAGGAAGGGGCATAACTGCTGTACAACACGAAGTTGTGCAAAGGCCCTCCTAGCCACCGCTGCCACCTGCTCTTCGAACAGGAGTCATGTCCAGGAGGACCTCCAGATTACGCACTGGGTCTGTCTGGGTTGGTGCAACCCCATCAAGAACCAAAGATGATAAACTCCTAGATCTTGAGTCTCCCTGTACCCACAGCCACTCTGTCTTACCAGGGTATATGTCTAGATAATCATATGCAGACAAGTTGTGCATGTGTGTGTGTTTATTTTGGGTAGAGGCAAAATAAAGACAAATGAAGTGTAATCCCACCTGTGATATGGATACTGTTGAGAATAAGATCCTGTTAACCGCACCAGGTCTATTGACCACCAACAAAGTGACAAGACACCATTTTATATAAAAATCTATACTGGTAGCTCAACAGCTCAGGCTTATTTCTACAGGAAGCATAATAGACAGATGTTACAGACACAATTGTCGCATACTTTAGCAGTTGTATACAGGAAAGAAATCAGCCCAAAGACATGTTTTTAGGTTTCTAAAAAGATGACATGAAAAGCATCTTGCTTTTGCCTATAATAGAATAGAAAGAGCTAAATCTACAACTGTACTTATAATTGCTGCAAAGAAGATCAGAAGCCACTTCTTTATATCTTCTTTTTTCTTTTCTATTTTTCTTCTACATTTTTTTCTTTTCTTTTTGCACTTTAGCTTTCCCTTTTACTTCTTCTTCTTCTTTCCTTCTTACTTTATTTTAGTTGTATTAATTTTTATTCTTGTTTTTAAAACTTTCAATAAAAGTATATTTTAAAAAGTAATTTATTTGTGGGACTGAAATGAAGGGGTATCCCCTCTAAGTTGCCTTGAGTTCCTGGAGGAGATTATAATAAATAATGTGCCCATACTAGGAACCAGATCTTGACTGAATGTTCTCCAGCCTAATCATTACCCAGATGATAAACTGCACCTTTCCTTGAATTAAGATTTGTACAAATCAGCACAAGGTGTGGAGAACAAGATAGCTGAAACCTGAGCATGGATTGCTCAATACCCAGAGATATTAAAATCTGAAGGGCTACAGGCACTTTGTTTTACTGGTCATAGAAACATAGAGTTGAAACAATACACTTAGGCCACTGAGTTCAACTCCCTGCACAATGCAAGAATCTGAATGAAAGCAGCCCTGACAGAGGGCTATTGAGTCTCTTTTTAAACACATCCACTGAAAGGAAGCCCCTTACTTTCTTGGGTCATGGAGACAAACTGCTCTTACTTTTAGAACATTATTCCTAACATTCAAATGAGATTTGCCTTCTTACAGTGTAAATCCATTGTCCTGCTTGTCTGGAAGGACAAAGAACCTGTGTGACATCCTTTCGTACACAAACTGTGCTATCATAACTCCTCTTCCATTTTCTCTTGAAAATATTCTCAGGTACTTCAATCCCTCTTCATAGGACTTAATTTCTAGTCCTTCTTATACTTGTTACCCTTCTCTCAGTTTATTCCACTTTGTTGGCATCCTAATTAAAATGTGGTGCCCAGAATAGGACACAAGGACAGAAAAGGCAGAATAGGACATTCAAGATGGGATCTGACCAGTGCAAAATAAAAGGGAACTATTACACCTACTAAGGGGACGCGGTGGCGCAGCGGCTTAATGACGCTGAAAGCGCCGGCCAGAAATGGCTGAAAGCTTCAGCGGTTCGAGTCCAGCCTCGCGTTAACAAGGTGAGCTCTTGTTTCTATACCCGCAGCTTCTGCCCACTCAGCAGATCGAAAACGAACGTGAGTAGATAAATGAGCACTCTCACTCCGGTGGGAGGAAAAATGCTGGCAGCGGCTCCACAGAGAGACGGGACAGTTGCCGGCGTCCGAAAAAGGGGCGCGAAGCAACGGAAATCCCGCCTCCTGTGCTGCCAGCTGGGCTGACGCTCTAGGAATTAGGCTCTGGCAAAGTCTAATTCCGAAACTAGAAAGATGCAATTGCCTTGAAAACCGCTAGGGGGCGGTCACTGCAGGGTCAGTAATGACTGTTAAGCAGATAAAAAAAAAAAATTACACCTACTATTACTGTTATGAATTTGAAAATATACCTTTGCGCTGCAACCTAAAGTTGCCTTTTTTGCAGCTGCATCAAACAGCTATTTTAATTACTATTCCAAGATATTTTTTTCAGAAATCCAATTATCAAGCTAACCACCCACCATTCTGTCCCTGTCTTTTTGGTTTCTGTTCCTAAGAGAAGAACTTTGTATTTTTCTCTATTAAATTTCACTTTTATCTTCAATTCTATTTCTCTAGCTATCAAGATAATTTTGAACATTATTTCTGTCTTCTAGAACAGGAGTTTTCAAACCTTTTCAGGTTGCAGAGACACTTAGCTTAAAAAAAAAAAAATCTTGGAACCCCTGATCAAGAAGCAGAGCTCTAGTGATAGAAAATTGCCCGCATTTGAGTGAACTTTTCTTTGTTCCTAGCCTCTCACAGAAAACCATTTGAAAAACTGTGGTTAGAATATTAGTTATCTCACCCAGTTTTACATCATCTGCAAATTCAATAAGTATTTCCTCCATTGATTCATCCAGTTATTAATAAAAGTATTTAAGAGTTGAGGAGCCAGTACTAAACCTTGTGACACCACACTTGATGCCTCTCTCCATTTTGATGAAGAATAATTGATGAGCACTCTTTGAATCCACTTAATTGTCATGCCATTGAACTCACACTCTAGCAGCCTGTTAATCAGAATGTCAAGGGATAATTTGCTGAAATCAAGAAATCTACATAATCCTCAGTCTATGATGGAAGTTGCCTGAGAGAGAAAAAGAGATATTGTCTGGCAATCATATGCGTTTTTTCCTTGAGAAATCCATGCTGACCATTGATAATTACTCCATTGTTTCAAAGTGCTTACAGATCAAGCTGTTTATGATCTTCTCTAGAACTTTTACCAGGTACTGATGTCAGACTATCTTTATTCTTTGAATCCTTTTCATTTCCTCCTCCACCTAAGGAGAGGAGGAGGTAGAGTCCACCTCCATTTGTCTGGTACTTCTTCAGAGTTTTTCAAAGATAATTCATAAAAGCTTGGCCAGACCATCAGCAAGTTCATTCCTCATCTTAACATCCTATTCAACTGGCCTTGGAGACCTAAGCAGGTATTCTGTCACCATATTTCTATTAGTCATAAGTTTTAGCCCAGCCCCATCATCTAGATATTCATAGTTGGCTGTTGAAACATGTACTCTTTTCATAAAGAAGACCGAATCTAATATTTATGTACTCTGTTAGTGTGATGGAATGGAATTATGAAGGCCAGACTCAGAGAGATAAACATGTTCTTAGCTCCCCAGAAGAGCATGGGAGGAACAAGAGGATGAGACTGGCACCTCCCTGAGGAATTCACACTGTTGTGGCTGCCTGACTTTGGGAACTAGGGTTTCAGTCTGGAAATATTCTTGCTAGAGGTTGTAGCTAATAAACATAACTAGACTGAATTTGCATTGTCTCTTGGAGTTCCGTGGGCTAGGCCTGACAGTTAGTATTTACATCAGGCCTAACCAGTCCAGAGAAGTATTACTAGCTGTGAGCCAAATGCATTTGCTATGGAAAACAGTTTCATGGCAATGATTGCACTATGATTCCCAGAATTTACCAACTACCACTTCATTTCTAAGAGGGATTATGGGCGAAAAAAGAGCACATGCTGAGACGAAATAATTTTTTTTTTTAATTTTCAGAATGTATGTGCCACATATGCACTTCATGGTTCTGGGAAGCCAAAAATATCTATACAAACAACCCATATTGTCAGAATGCAGCTGATAATTTGACTTATTTCTTATCTGCAGTTCTGGTAAGACTTATAGTATTTTTTAACCAGTGAACTGGTGATTAAATATATATTTATTGTATTCTTCCTATATCAAAGATGAGTGATCGATGCTTAAATTTAAGATATAAAACAACATTTGAATTTCAGTTTTCTGCATGGCTGTCTGATTTTCAGAAAGAACAGGATAGAAACAGCATTTCTTCATAATGTTGGTTCTAGTAATGTTCATTGATCTGAATGAGAGAACTGGCACTATTAAATTACAGAAAGTAAAGTCTGAGTTTCAAGCAGTATATTAAGTAGGTTTGCTTGACGTTATACTTAATTTTAGTCTGACTCGTACTATTTTATCTCTGCTGATATTAATTTCTCATTATTGCAAATAAAAGCAAGAGATGCATTTGATACAATTAATCAACAGCCCATGTATATTCCACTACAGAGTTTTCAAGTTATTTTATGACCGTTTCTCAATTTTGTTCAGCCGGTGCACCAATTATGGCCTTACCTGGTGCAGGAGGACCTGGTTACAGTAATTCATGCCTTCATTACAACCAGGTTAAACTACTGCAATGCACTTTACATGGAGTTGCCTTTAAAGACTACTTGGAAACTACAGCTAATCCAGAATGCTATGGCCCATGTCTTAACCGTCTCGTGACACTTGGAGAATGTAACACCAATACTGCAGCCCTTGCATTGGTTACCACTGTTTCCAGGTACAATTTAAAGTGCTGGTTTTAATCTAGACAATCCATTATGGCTTGACACCTGGGTATCTGCAGGACCATCCCCTCCTTGAATCAGCCCAACCTACTAGATCTTTCAGGGAGAAACTCATAGTCTCAGACTTCTGGGAGTTGGGGCAGGGGAGACCCAAATCTAGGAGGTGCTGCTTCTCAGTGGCAGCACCAGTGCTTTGGGATAGTGTCCTGTTTCAGAGAGTGTTCCAATGATGTTTGCATACTGCACCATCATATATATATGATTTTTGAATTTTTCATTCACTGTTTAGTTAAGGTTCCAGTTGATGTGTCTAGTCTATATGAAAGAGAACACTGTATAGGACACCCTTGTGTACATAGATGTGGCCATGCTGAAGAATGGAGACACCAATTGCTGTTGTTTTTGCTGACTCAAGGCCCATGAAGATATTTGATCTCCCATTTTTAAATTTCACCCATATAGAACACTACAAAATCTCATAGTGTTTCTGTTATGTCAAGGACAATCTTATATTTCTTAAGAGGCAGCATATTTTATATTAGATTAAATTATGTAGTAATTTTTTTCAGATTGTTTTTTTTTTAAATTGTAGCCTGTAACTACATATAATAAGATTTATGTGAGTATTTCATAGCAACCAAGGGCTACAAGTCTATTATAAGAAAGTGCATAACTTGATCTTTCAGTGGCTCCAAATTGGCATATAAACTATTATATGCATGGGGTAGGGATGGGAATAGTCAGTTTTGGGGATGGCTGGCTCCCTAGTCTTTGACCGAAATATCTGGTCACAGGCGGAAATAATACCACCATCACTTGGATTTTATTATATTTAATAATTGTATTTATACTGTATTATTTATGTGTTTATTGATTTTAAATTGTTTGGTTGTGAACCGCCCAGAGTCCCTCCTTGTGGGGGAGTTGGGTGGTGATATAAATTTGATAAACAAACAAACAAACAAATAAATAAATAAATGAAAAACTAGAGAAGACACATGATACAATAACATATTCAAAGGAATATTTTGCAAGGGAAGAAGAAAATAACAGCACACTACCTTCCTGGATATCCTCATCAGCAGAGGAAATGATGGCAATTTAGAAACACAAGTCTATTGAAAAACAATCCACACTAAACAAGTGCTACATTACCAAAGTAACAACCCAATCGCCCACAACAGGAGCTGTTTAAGAACATTATTCAGATGAGCACAAATGCATTGCAGCAACCTGGAACACCTGAAAAAGGAAACAGTCCATCCATACAACTTCCAACAAAATGGATACCCACGCAACTTCATCAAAAAGTGCCTGACCACTCAACCCACTGCAGCACAACTAACCCAAGCTATAAAAAGGATAACATTACCATACATCAAAAACATACCAGAAACAACCAACAGGCTATTACAACCACATGGCATCACCGTAGCACACAAACCAACTAAAGCCCTCCAAAACATCTTAAGTAAACCAAAAGACCCAGTAGCCCAAGAAGAAAAAACAGGAATCATCTACAACCTACAGTGTAAGGACTGTAACAACCACTATGTAGGACAGGCAGAAGACTAGCAAAGCACATCCATGAATGCTAATTAGCAGTCAGAAGACATGATGAAAACTCCTTAATCTCATAACACATGGACAGACTCAACCACAGTTTCAACTGAGAAACTGTCAGCATCTTATACAAAGCTAAGTCCAAAAATGCTATAGAATTCCTGGAAGCTTGGCATTCAGACAAATCAGCCATCAACAGACACATAGAAATAAACCATATTTACACACCATTCAAAACAGACAAAAAGCTAAGAAGGAAACAAAAAGACCAGAACACATCCCCTCCAGCAGCCAACACCTAGATAAACAGGGATTAACACCAGACAAACAATCAAGCAGAAAACGATGCCCCGATCAAGAAATGTGTAGAGCAAGGAGAAATAATTTAGCAAAAGTTGGAAATGGTCAGAGAGTCTTAAAACAGGTTTGTGGATTTCATAATCCCATAATTTGAGCACTTATCTTTATAAGGTAGCTCTTATTGCTCTATTAATGATAGATAAAATTTGGCTATAATGATAAATTAAGGAGAATTTTGCATCATTAAAATACAATATCACAGTTTAACAAAATTAAAACATAGTTCATCTGTTTGCATTTGGAAGCTCAATACAACAACATGTATTGTTAGGACCACAGTGTGAAAGAAGAGACAATTGCAGCCTGTCACACAAAGCAGCGTTGAAGCATCTTGATGTGGCAAGCAATTTTCTAGGATATGGGTATACAGCTACCATAAAGATAATATAAGAGCACCACCAGTCATGGCCCTAACCATAGCTCAAAAAGAAATACTGAATGGGTGATTTTGAGAAAACATAGCAGCAGAGAGAGAGAGAGAGAGAGAGAGAGAGAGATGTAAGAATTTATTTTGATGCCTTATCCAACAGCTTGATGTAGCTGATTTTTCTGGATTTTAACAATGTGTTTCCCCACTAATTGTATTTTTACTATATAAAATCAAGACCAGAATTACCATTAAGCAAAATATGGAGGCATATAAAAAGGGGGGGGGGGGGCTATTTTTAAATAAAATCTTGCTTAGTTTCAAATTGGAAAAGAAGGAAATGAAACCTACAACCTAATAGGAACATTCCTATTGTAATATTCAGTTTGATTGATTTAATTGGACAGGGGAAATAGAGGTTGGGATGAAAAACAGAGGGATAAGAACACTTTTCTCCTTATATAATATCTTAGGTCTTTCCCTGCTTTTTTCAGTTATAATAGATTATGTGAAATAATGTGAGGCAGGGAATTGTTTACACTGGTTGATACTTTAGAAGTAGGATAGTTCCCATGTTTTGATGCATATGATCCAGTTAATGTTACCATTGGGATGAAACCTGGAAAGTTCCATGGTGCAAAGCATGTGATCTACCCCTGTACACTAAAGATCTATGCCAGATTTGGAATATTTCTTTTTTTCTTTCTTATTGGTAGTCATTCTTGAGGTTTAGGGTAGGCTAGGAAGTTAAACACCCATAGAAATAAGCTCAATGAAGTAGATTGCCAATAATTCACAAGCAAACGGAAGTACAGAGTTTAAAGACAGACCAGTCATATGAACCAGATTCCAATGGAAACTCAAACACCATCAAACATATTCCATAGTCAAAAGAAGGCCTAGAATCAGTCTAAAAGCTAGAGTTTAAATAAATGTGGAGAAGGTCAGACTCTGATAAAGAGAATTTTTTCTAGCACTGGTTGCTTTAGAAGCGAATATGTGTAGCTCAGGGTTGAATTCTGGAGTCCTTGGGGTTCTCTGAGCTTGGCTGTTTTCTTGCAAACATGCACTGAAGATGTTACCTAGCCGGGTAATGAAACATTTGCAAGAAAACAACCAAGCTCAGAGAACCCCAAGGACTCCACATTGGTTGCTTTGAACAGGGCATTTTTATTTATATATTTATAAATATATTTTTATATTTATATTATAAATATATTTAAAAATTATTATATATTTACATTCTCTTTTTAAACCCTTTTCCTTCTCTTTCTCCTTCTCCTTCTCATTTCTGCACTACCCATCTGTTTTCTCCTCTTCTTTCTTGCTTGGCAGGCTATTGGGGAAAACACTGATCATTCTTGCCAAACATATGAATGGATTCCTTTCTGAAAGTGTTTGAAATTAAGCCAAAGGCATCATTGAAACCTAAGGCAACTTTGCAGTATGCCCATCCATGCTTGGTTACTGATGTCTTTGCAACATCAAAGTAAGAAATTTCCTCTAGAAAAATATTATGCTTTGACCCAGAAAAGAAGGCTTCTTCAGCACATTGCTAGTGAATGAATGCATTCTGACTTTTAATAAGCAAACCTTTATCATCCTTATTCCCTTTAGTGGCAAATTTCTTTGAAGCAATATGTCTTCAACCCCAAATAATTTCCCATTATCTGAAAGCATTGCTAAAATCCTTTGTTCTATTCCAACCAAACACTAAATAATAAAATATGAATAATCTTTCTAGCAGATTCTGACCTAGAGATGCATAGGATTACTTTCTGGATAAATTCAGGTTTGATTGGGAAAAAGGCTGATTAGGAATAAGATTGGTTCCTCTTCTGCACTGCGTGTGTATCATGGTCACACAAGTAGGCAGCAAATGCCTCTTTTAGAAATGTCAACATTATCACTGTATTGTACATGAAGACCCTGCTAAGGCTGGAATAAAGCTGGAACAAGAAAGATGTGCAGGAATTTTAATACCACGTGTGACTTGAATCTAGGGTTGAGGGTTGGTGCTTTTCAGCAGTTGGGCTCTGCTGCACTTCCTCCTTCACAATTAATACTTTGGTTCCTCTGACAGCTTAGCAGATCATTTAAATATGCCGCATAGGCTGTAACACCAACCAGCTTGATCATCTAGCTAGTTGATCCCAAGACTGAATCCATATCCATCATAATATCATAGCATTTGTCTTAGGTTTGAGACATTTGTTCCTGGTATAAGCACACTAATTTTCCTTCTATTTATCTTGGGTCTTGATTCCAGAATGATTATGAATACATAGTTGCCTCTTGATTGCTGGTCTACGAATTAAACCAGTCTGTTCAATATTATGCAATTAGACCTAGATCTAGAACTTGCGCTGGAATCTGACCAGTACTAAGGTATGACAAAATGTCACCACAAAATTCTCATGTCAGTCAGTAGCTAATACACACTGGTATGTTTCCTAAAGTAGTTGTCCTAGATGCCTTCTATATATTTGGGTTCAACTCCCAGAATTCTAGCAATGGCCATTATGGCTGGAGAATTCTGGGAGCTGAAGGCTTGGAGATTATCTATGTTGGGAAAGTCTGTCCTATAATAAGCACTGAACAATCAACAGCCATACTTATGTTATAAATTCCTCTTTTTTACTCTTTAAAATTCCTGGCAATAGGAATTAGCTCTTCTCTCTCTCTCTCTCTCTCTCTCTCTCTCTCACACACACACACACACACACACACACACACCTCCAATGTGAATTTTTATAATCTTCATTTAGCTTTGGAGGGAAGTTTAATAAAATGTTCAATAAGTTGAAACATTATATTAAGTACACTTAAATCTAAAATCAATATGAGACAATTTCTTCTTCTTCTTCTTCTTCCTTCTCCTCCTTCTTTCTTGTCCTTCCTGATCCTCTTCCCTTTAATTGATGTGGTATCTGTCCTGCCAAGTAAATCCCTTTCACTGATGTTGAATTGATTAAATCATTTTGTTCAATGGTTTAATTTACTTCCAGGAAGTTTCTGACGATAGTAGAGGTGATTTTCTACATATGCAGAAACTTTCCGATTAATGTACATAAGAATTATAATTAAAACTACAAGCTCTTCTCGGTTCACTTCACAGATAGAACAAAATTACATTTTAACCACTACCTGCAATCTTTGCCAGAGCACAACCTGAAGGCCAGTCTTAAGGCATATTCTCTACTTCAGGTTGTGGGAGGAAAGGATCATAATTAGGATTTCAGTGATGAGAATGGGGAATATTTCCAGACAACCAGCTCATACTGTTACAAAAGACTTGCAAACATTGACTTAAACACAGTTAGATTAGTCTCTTGCTCATAGAAAAGAATGGCCAGAATTTCTGGATCCTAGCAAATGCCCTGAATGAATAACATCACTGAAATCTGATGAATTACATTCATGGTTAACTACAACTTTAGATCAGACTTCCTTAACCTTGGTGGCCTCCAACATGTGGATTCACAGTAATTGTTATGCTGGCTGGGGAATATCTAGAGAGATGCAAGTTTGGAGAAGATTGCTTTATTTAATTATTAAATTATTCTTGTTTTCCCCCAATAACACTTTTATTGGGAGGCCAAAATATAATACCCACTCAATCCATTGTCTAGACACATTCAGTGGGATATAGACGATTATTGGATTCTGGTTGATTATCCTTTTTAGCTGGGAAACTTACTAAATGCCCTTGGGCTAGCAAACCATTCTGAAACTACTCTATCTTGATGTAAAGTGTAATTCCATGCTGGAATATATATATATCTGATGTAGGGGTTTTGTTTTCGTTTTGAGTCTACTATGTAAGAACAAATTTAGATCTCCAGCCCAGGCCGAGTTAGAGTTGTTGTGGAAAAGTCTTGACCAGGTGATTGGAGCTTCAAACCTCTTGGTGGTTAACAACAGACAAAAACTGGTTATTAAAAATTAAAACATCCCTGGAAAGGCTAAAATTACAACTATAAATCCCTAAACCTAAAGTAAATCAACAATATTGGGCACTTTATCATTTACCATAAGACCTCTTAAATAGCTCAATTTTCAAAAATTTCTGGAGCCAACTTGATTTCTTCCTGGTTATTCTGTAGCATAGGTGCTGCCACCGATAAACAATGATTATGGACCTCTGCCAGTTGGATGTAGTGGTTAAAGCACTAAGCTAGAAGCTGGGAGACTGAGTTCTAGTCCCACTTTAGGCACAAAGCCAGTTGGGTGACCTTGTGCCAGACACTCTTTCTCAGCCCTAGGAAGCAGGCAATGGCAAACCACTTCTGAAATCTTGCCAAGAAAACTGCAGGGACTAGTCCAGGCAGTAGACAGGCATCAACAATGACTTGAAGGCACAAAAATAAAAATTAAAAAAAAAATTAAAAATGGACCTTTGCACCATAAATTTCATGGAAACAGGACATCACCAAATATTTTACGAGCTCTCTCTTTTTCTGTCTGCAATTCAGTGAAAACACCTGTACAAATTGGTACTTGGCTATATTTCAAATAGCTATTGTATTTGCTATAATTTACTGAGTGGAATAAATACAATTGTTTACATAAAAAAAAAGAGTAGGCAGTTTTAATCTTAATGCAGCTACTGCACTGCAATGGAAAAAAGTTACACAGACCATGGACAGAAAGTATGTTGGTGACTCTGAAGAGTTCTAGATAGTGAATTGCAAGTTACATGATTTTCACATGTTCATTCCTTTGTTACAAATAATTTTGCCAAGTGGTCATAATAAATCAGATAAATTCCATTTTTCAGAGATGGTTTAAGCATTGCTGACCTTTGTTTGTTAAGTTGACTTTTGTAGGTTTTTTTAACAGAAAGCATGGTTCTTATTTGGCTACTTCTTTCTGGTATGAGTCTGAGGAATTCACTCAAGAAAGACATGAGAAATTGTTAATTATAAATTTTCCTTTGTCATGGAAAACATTTCAAATAAGAAAGACAGGTTGGGTTTTGTACCATCTTGATCTTGACAGTTTCTGATCTTGAGCAAAATCTAGTTTTATTAACATACATTCTTGCTCTTGGCCTATCTTTAGTTTATAAATGTTTCACAGAAACCCCATTCATCCATAACCTATTTATTATGCAGATATAAAGCATGTTTTGTTCTAATAGAGAAATGCAATGACTTGGGCAACATGCCTACATTTTTATTACTTAAATTTCTAGGGATTTATTCTAGAAATTTTTTCTAGAGAAAAAAGTGTGAATGACAGTTTAGTATTTTCAAAATCAAAATAAGTAAATACGACAAAAACATAATGCAAATATGCCCAAATTCTGTTGAATGCACTGTTAGAAAATAAGGGTATTGGTTACGAGCTAACATATATAACAGCTGACTTGAATGTTCCTGCAAAACAAATTTGTCCACCCTTGAGTCATTTTAGGTGCCACTTGAAATCAAGTAAAAATAGATTTGTTCCTTCTAAAATTAGCTACTTACAAAGTATTGAAAGACTTCACTTGCAATACTATAGAACTATATAAACAGACAGTAAATATGGAGTTTTTAATTGGACTTTTTCATTAAAGACTGTGACTAAAATTGTTGTTTGTGCATATCATTAAAAGTCAATTCACATTTAGACCAGTTCAGTGATTATTTCTTCTTAGTGAAAAATTGGCCAAATGTTTTTAATACTCTGAAAAGTTCAAGGGTTGGATTCCTACAGATAATATTGGCTTCCTTGTTTTGTTTTGTAATTGAAATCACTAGTTAATTTTTATTGCATAAGTATTACATACTACAAAAACGGCCAATCTTGGAATTGATTTAAGGGATTAAATTTGAATATCAAAACCTAATTTCTGTATTAGTGCAGAGCATTAAGAGTTCAGTCAACCAAGAACTGCTCATTGCCAACTATTGCAACAGTTAATTAAAATCCTGTTGAATTACAGAACTATTCTGGACTTAATTATTTATGCATTGCAACCCTTGGAGCTTCCAGGATAAGGAAACACATAAAAAGGGGTTATTTATCCATTCACCAAAGTAAAATATTATGGATATTGATAGAAATATATTTGCATTTACAGTTATGAATTCTAATCTTGAAATCCTTTTTACTTCAGAGGTGTATTCTACTAAAGTTGAGATAGCAGATGTATAATTAAAACTGAAAATGAACAAGAAAGCTCTCCTATACTCTGGTCAGATTTCAGCACAAATCTGAAATCAAATTGTTGACTCCTTTTCAAAATCTCACTCAGACATCCTTCCTAATGCCTGATCAATTTTTAATTGGAAATTTCAGTGATTGAAACAGGCCTGGCACCTTATGTATGCAGAAAATACATAGGATATGTATACACAGGATATATACATAGAATAAATGGGATTGTATTGAGATACATCCCCAATTCCTATCTAATGATATGAGAAAAAAAGCTTACAATTCTTTATTGAATCTTCAGTCCAAGCAGGTATGGAGATAAATCAGTAGATAAGATGATAGGTACATATTATGAAGGAAGGCATAATTGTGAACATAAATAATTGTTGTAGGTTTTAATTGTATATTTATTTATTGTTTTAACATGTTGTGAGCCACCCAGAGTCCCCCATTGAGGGGAGATGGGCGGGGGACAAAATAAATAAATAAATAAATAAATAAATAAATAAATATTAGGACCCCCCCCCCCCCCCACACTGCAGTCTGCCAACCTCATACCTTTCCAAATTCTATCAGAGTGGATCACTTTCCTAGACACAAACTCCATCAGTCAGGATGCTTCAATCCCACCAGCATGAGAATACTACATGGAAACTCACTTGTAACTTTGGGCCAATCACTTTCTCTTCAACTCTTCTCTCTATTTTCTCTGTTGGAATGCTGGCAGTGAAAAGCACTGGCTTTGGATGCTTCCATAGCCACCTAGAGACTGAACTCTAAGTCTGAGGTCAGACCTCTCTTTCTTCTAGATGATCAAACATAATTTATGGTCCCTGAGGTGCCTTCCTGGGAACCATTGGATTGTATCTGAATTTAAGGTCTGTATCCAAAATCTTCCTTACTGCTGGTTTTAATGAGCTTGCCCTGAGCTTTGCATTACAATTCATATTGTATTTTGAGCAATCATATATTATATGGGCTATTTAGCTCCATTAATTCTAAGCAGGGCTGTATGGGCTAATCAATAATACATATCCTTTCAGAAATGGAATCCTTAAAGAAACTGTCCCACAGTATTTTAATGGTAGCTCAAATTGCTAGACAAAAAAAGTAGAGAGAGATCAATTTTATAGAATTGATAACTAATAGGTGTGTGTGTGTGTAGGGTGTGTGCATGTGTACGTGCATATGCAGTAATGGCAATCATTACTGGAAACTCAGCCATATAATGAAAACAGCTATTCATTGCATCAAGATTAGTAATATACAAAAAAATCAAACCAGCTATTAATAAAGATAAATACAATATTTCAGGTTGGATACAGTTGTCAGGCATGACATCTGATATGGGTAGGAATGCCCCCATATTCAGAAATGCAGCAATGTTAAATAGCCTCAGGCCACATGCAAAAGACACCTTTAGTGTGGCTCATTTTAAAATGGACATTGGATTATTACAAAATGCTGGAAAAAGAATCCCCAAGAAGGTTATCTTTTTTATTTGTCAGCATTTCATTTGACATCCTAACCCATGAAGATACATTTTAACAGTGCTTTCTTAGCAACATGTTCCTCTTTATGAGTCTACCAAGTGAACATCATAAATGCTTAACTTAAATTCTTTGTTTCACACCAATAAGAGATGTTGGGGAAAACTATTCAATTTCTGATCAATATTATAGACATAAAGATTGCTGCATAATTCTTCAAAAGAGTGTGAAGCATACACAGGGCTCCAAAATTAGCCCAACTATCTATCATCTACAATCCATTTACTTTTGTCTACATAGACCATCCTTCCTCTAATTGGTGACCTCCATCTAATGATGGAAATAGAATTACTATTAATTCTATATTAGCCTGATGAATTCTCAGATCTCTAATCCCAATGCATCAGAAGGTTACCAGGTTAGGGTAAGACAACTGACTGATTGATTTAATTTATTTATAGCATTTATATCGCTGCCCATCTCACACAAGTGATTCTGGGTGACTTACAAGATTAAAAAAAAACAAACCCTCCAAACCCTCCAAACATAACCCCACTGGCCCCAAGGACCAACTATGAACTATTAACCACCCATAGTAGCAGAGCTCATCTCCACCCTCACCCAAATGCCTGGGGGAACAGCCAGGTCTTCAATATTTTGTGAAAGGCTAACAGGCTGGGGCTAACACATTCTAGTGGTTTTCAGTTATTGGGCCTAATTTGCCAGCCTATTCTCATATTTACTGTTTCACTCTGTTTTGATCCTGCTGGACTTACTGCATTCACCCAATAGGAAAGTAAGCTTTCTCCCCCTCCAACTAATTGCCACTTAATTGGGGAGAGGTCATCTTACATTTAAAATAAGGTAAGAGGTGCAAGTGGCTGCAAAGCAGGGATACCCTTGAGGATTGGTCTGAAGATTAAATGCTGCTTGCTTGGGATACTCCTTAGTGAATGGAAGCATCCCTTTTTGTAACACTTCAAGAGGGATCTCTTCTTTCTTTCCTAGTTCAGTACACCTTCCTCTCACTTCATTTTCATCCAGTTTTCTGTTCTTCTTCCCTTCCCTGCATATCGCCAGCATCGGGACCACAAAATGCAGCATCCATACCAGGATAAAAGAACACGAAAGACACTGCAGACTACAGCAACCAGAAAAGTCTTCAGTAGCTGAACATGCTCTCAAGCACACTGGACACAAAATCCTATTTGAAAACACAGAGATACTAGACAACACCAACAGCCACTATACCAGGCTATACCGGGAAGCCATTGAGATTCACAAACACCAGCACAGTTTCAATAAAAAAGTCTAAAAATCAACAAAACCTGGCTACCAATCCTGCAAAATACAGCCTGCAAAAGGTCAACGAACTCAGCTCAACCACCGGGACATGTGAACAGCTCACACAATGAACATGCTAATCACCCTCAGCAGCCACTCGTTAACAACTCAATAGAAGAAAAAACCCTGCCTAACCCACAGGAAGATACACAGATATTCTGATACCAAAACAAGCAGCCACTCATTAACGGAGAGAACTGCTCCTGTCTGGGCTCCTGCACTCTGAAGATGCCGGTCACAGATGCTGGCGAAACGTTAGGAAACAGGACTTCCAGAACACGGCCACACAGCCCGGAAGACCCACACCAGCCATAATACATCTGAATTAGTAATTAGTTTATATATGGCTTTTTTGTCCTGGCCTTGCCTTTTTTTGGAATGTGGCTTTGGGCATGTAAACGTACACCACACAAACACACACATGCTGTATATATTTAGAAGTGTGTCACATGTACACATTTATCTCCAGAGCTGGTTTCAGCTGGAGTTGATAATATGAAGATACTAGAGATTGCACAGGATTTTTATCTGTCTTAATTTTTTTCCTGTCCACACTTCTTTTGGCGGCTGCTCTTAAATCTAAAGATCTTCATTTCTCATGAAAATGGTGCAACATGCATAGGTTTCTGTTCCCGAAGGCAGTACTGAATTTTTTCCAAATTTTATCTGCTGGCCTTTTTTTTTTTGGTAACTATGTTTCTAGTTTTGAAAAACAATATAAAACAAGATAAGCTTGACATGTATTATACTTGTGGCATTTATCTTCATGAATGGAGAGAGAAACAGTAACTCAAGTGTGGCATAACCATTAGTGAAATATTCTGTCGCTGCCTCTCCGGTGAACTGAAGATGGATGTCATAAAAGATGACTCATAATGTGTAAAGCTGTACAGAAAAGAACAGGAGCCAAAAAAAAAAAAAAAATCAGAAGCAGCCACATTATTATTGTAAGAAAACCCAAAATTCATCACTGAGGGGGAACCAATTTGCATGTTGGACAGAACTGCAAACATATGCTTTACTGTAACTGTTGGAATATGTTCAGGAGCACATGAATACTTGGAGCATTTTGCTTTTTATTTATTCAGTAAGTAACATTTCGGATACTAGGTCACTTCAGTAGATTGCATGAAAAGAACAAAGGATACAGAATCTGATTATGAAGAAAACATGGAGATTGCGAAGATTATTTTCCCCCTGCTATGGACCGAACATTAATGGCTGACCTGATGCTGTTAGATCTGGCTGATGCACTACCTGTCATTCAACAGAGTGGAATTAATTTATCTTGTAAGGTGAGACATTGCATATGCTGTTCTAGTTCTCAGCAAACATGCATTTCAGGACAAAGAACCCTTTAACAGAAATGGTTCAGGGATTTTCAACATTTCACTTCATGCTATCTTGATTCCAAAAATTGACAGTTTCCAAGAAAATTGGAGAAACCAGGTTATTTCCTGGCTAGACAGGTAAAATGTTTCATTCAGTTCCTGGAAAGAAACATTATTTTGCAATTTTGTCTAGATTGCTTTACAAGTAATTTAGATTGCCTGCACTGATGATTTTAAGGAGATAATTGCTAGCCTTTGTAATAAAGTTCCAATATCACCACCCATATTAACCAGGCATCTCAGAGCAAGCCACTTCCATTACAACCCTCAACCCCACAAAACAGCCCCAAATTACAAACTGGGAGACATTTTGGGCCATTTGGAGCCATGGGGGGATTCAGGATGATAATGGAAGCAATGCCTCCCAAAGGTCTCTTACTCCTACTCTCATCCTCTTTGAAAAAGAGAAAAAAGTGGCACTACCAAAATGTGGACATTTTGCTGTCAAATTTGGCTATGGTCTGTTGAGTTTGGAAGTGGCTGTAGGTAGCTCCTGGAAGCCCAACTTGTTCCAGAAGATTGCTTTGCAAAGCCTCATTATTAAACATAACAGTCCTTCACATGTTTTCATCTGTCATAATTCATAGCCTAAACTAGGAGATTTAAAGTAGAAACCCCACAGATCTAGGATGCTTCATATTAGGACAGGTTATTAAATGCAGTCATAAATGGACATATGGATAATACCTCAATATTAACTTAGCAGTGTCGTGCATAGAATCATGCTATTAGACTTCTTCAAAGAAAAAGTTCACACACAAACACAAAAGTGGGAGAGGGCATTTATTCCTGGAAATCTGGCTTGGGCAAATATGGCCAGGAAAGACTGAACAATGACAAACATGAAAGTAGGCAGGTCCAGAAAGAAAATAGTCACTATATAAATTAGTGGTGAGGAACTTTTTCTGGGTTGCTGGGTTGCATTTCATTTCATATACAGGTAGTCCTCGCTTAGCGACCACAATTGGGAGCAGCAACTCCATTGCTAAGAGGAAAATCACATGACTGTGACAGGCTTATGATGTCACTTCCCATTCAGTTGTTAAGCAAGACATCTTGTTACCACCACTTGCGATTTTACTTCCATGTTCTCCATTAACTCTACTTGTTGAAAGCTAGTTGTGAAGCCCGTGAATGACAATCATATGACCGCAGGACACTGTGACAGTTGTAAATGCAAGGATTGGTTACAAAGCATTTTTTTTTACACCATCATAACTTTGAATGGTTGCTAAGCAAGGCTGTCAGTAAGCAAAGCCTCTAAGCATTATAGGGGCACATCTACTAACATAGTGGTCCTTGACTGAATCACAGTGTGTGAATCATGTTTGGGGGAAGCTTTAGCATGACTTGAGAAGAGGAGAATGAGATTAACTGCTGCAGACAGTTAAGCCAAAGGAGTTAGATATAGCAAGCTCCAAGCAGCTCCATCTTTTTTTGGAATTGAAATAGTAGTCCTACTGTCCAAACTGATATCTGAGCAGGGTTTAACTAGTCCTTACCTCTTTGAGGTCAAGATAACATTTTAGAAAAGCCCTGTAAAATTGAGATTTCTCTAGGAAGATTTTTATTGCCATTCTAATTTGTATCTTAGAGTGTGTACATACAAGAGGGAGTGAGATATAGGCAGGGCCTTTCTAAACTTGTGTGCCAGTCATACTAAAAATATTATTCTCCTGGGAAAAAAAAAGAAGAAAAGACAAAGTAGTGAAGCAGAAGTTGGTAGCCTCCCAATTTCCTTTATACTAGCTGGCAAGATTGTAAAAATGGTGTGTATAGAACAACCAGCCATCCTATGCCATCCGTTGACCAAACATGAACTTTATTTAACAACTGTGAAGGAGGTGTATAAAGGCGCTTCAAATGTATGTTTGAACTGGTGGCACTTTACATAGCCCACATGAAAGACCGCCATGAGGCTTTTCCACAGTCAGCTGGAAACAGTCTTCCTCATCCCTCAAGATAACTACACTACAGAAAAGGGAACAGTTCGCATTTTTACTATTGAGCATATTCCATCATGAAAAAGATACAGTTGGCAAAGGCCATTACAGAATGAAAAAGGAAGTCAAAAAGCCCTCAAAGGCTTTTTTTGGGGGGGGTTACAGAGCAAATAATGACATCCATACAAACATTAGATAGATGATAGCTAGATAGCTAGATAGCTGTGCAGCTGTTAATATTTGGGCCAAGAGCTAAAATTTAAAGCTGAGCTGAAATTTCTCAGAAGAAGGTTTTCTTCATTCCCCAACCTCCCCAGGAGAACCTCTGAGATTTTTTCTTTTCCTCAGTCCCCTAAAAAACCAGTTTGCTGATTTTCCTTCAAATAATCTTATTCTTTTGTGGGTTTTTTTTGGGGGGGGGGCAGATAATATTTCTTTCCTAAATCACCTTGGGCCATACGTGAGAGAAAAATATATATTAAAAATAATACAATGCCTTCTTTAAAAAGCAAGCAACACTAGTGGTGAATACAGCTGTGTAGCAGTCCTGCTCAACCTGGTGCCCATCAGGTGTGTTGAACTTCCATAATCCCCAGCCAATATCACCCTGAATTGTGCTCAATGGGGCATTATAGGAATTAAAGTTTACCATACTTGTAGTATACTAAATTGGGGCATGCTGTGACTGATTATTTCTCTTTCTGTTGGAGAAAGTTGGTGATCCCCACCCCCAACCCTACTTTTTTTTTGCATAGATGCTACAATTTAAGGATCCATTTCTACATAGATTTGCTGAAATCTGCAATCATTGTGAAACCTTGGCCAAGTTAATACTCTATTTTAAAAATGAAAGACAAAATAAAATCATAGTAATACTGTCACTTTATATTCATAATTAACGGTCTTGTTTACTCTCCTATTTCAGAATCGGTAACCTATCTGTAATTGACCACCCTCCAGTGCTTAATCAAATTCTAATTGATAAATGAATAGCAGTGATGGCATTATATGAAAAACTTGTTAGGTGTCAAAATCGGTCATCAGATTATGCTGCTTTGTGATCTTTATTTTTCTGATACAAATTAAGACATAGTAATACTAAAACAACTCAGAGTAGTCAAAATAATATTTAAAAAGGTGAAAATATTTAATATTAAATATTTAATATTTAAAAAGATGAAAAACATGGCATCATAGCATACATTTAAATATAGTAAAGAAAAATAAAGTCCCAAGCTTGGCTCTTTAATACTTCTAGAAAATATATTGATAAAATGAACAAATTTCACTTTTCCAGCATAAAGTGATGGAGCAGAAGGTGTCAGTGGGACCAAGCCTGCCCCTCCTCCCACCCCTTTTTCATCTGGAGTTTCTCCTTTTTTCTGCCTTCTACAGTGTATTTCCCCAATTAACAATCTTTTAGTTTTCATTTTTTCTGCACTAGGAAGTAAAGGCTAGCAAGCCCAATCTCTCTCTTACATCTCAAGTAACTCAGGGAGAGGCAGGACATGTAAATAAGTCCCAGGAATGTTTTAGGTCAATGGACCATTCTGTAGCTCTAATGTGTTAGCTGTCTCATCATAAGACCACAGAGGTTCAGATCTCTTACTATAAACATTTATTTGCAATTCAGTCCCATTAGGTTCATGGGGAATTACTTCTTGGTAAGCACTGCTCTCCTCCTGGTAATAGCTGCCCTAACTGCATCACCCACCTGAATTGCCAGCCATTGTTATTCCTCTTGGTAGATATGATCCTTCGCCACAGAGGCAGAGCAAGAGCAGGTCTGCCAAAGGAGGAATTGATGTTTTCTTGCTCCCAAGCCTCCCCAACCTGTCTATCAAAAGGAGGATGCGCAAGCTGAATAGATTCTGCTCATGTTATCACTTGTTGCATTCACTTCCTCACAGACTCCCTTCTAGCTAATGCTGAAGGGGGAAGTTTGCCTTCCTGTTGAAATGAAACTGTTCCCCCAGGAGCCTACCCTGCTGTGATCTGCCTGTGGTTTATTGGGTTTCCTTCCTCCAGGCTAAAAAAAACTCTCAAACCCCTATGAAAGATATAGAAATGTTCATGCATGTTATAAAGGTAGCAGATTTGGGTAAATTTAGCCCAAAGTTATCACTCAGTGATCAATTTACACGTTTGTAAGAGGTATGAATGAGATCCTGATTTCAAAGATACAATATGATGGAACTGGCACTCTCAGGGCAGAGAACAGAGATATTGTATACTGCAACATGGCTAATTGAGACACCCTATTCCCACTCAGCTAACTCACCTCCATACACTGGCAGCATCTGACATGAGATGTTCCAGCCAGTCATTCTAGTAGTCATGTCTATATTTTTTGTGTGTCTTCCAGCCCTTGCATTGAAGGCTGGGAAGTTGCTATTTCATTTCCTGTCCACCCCCCCCCCCCATTGGAACAAATAAAAAATAATGTCTAACTTTTCACTGGAATAACATTGTTGCAGATGGAATAAAGGAGCCTTAACTATTTCTGCCTGTCCTGCCATGTTTGTTTCTGCCTGTTTTTCATATACACAACCTGCAGTGTCTGTGTAACAGATGAAAAACTGAGTAGGCCACAAAGGTGGAATACCAGAAGACTTTCTCTTTTCATGGGCCTCTCTAGGAATTCATCTCAATCACAGATGTTGGAAGAGATAATTAACTTTAAAAAAAATTGTTTGGTGGGCAATTATTTGACTGAATAAAATTAGCCCCAAACAAACCAGTTCTGTCTGATGTTCTGTCTGGTGTTAACCTCTTTAGAATAATTGTTTGGGTCCTTTACTTTGGGTTACTTGTTTACACAACTTATTATCTCCCTCTATGGCCCAATTGCGTGTGCCACATGAACAGGGCCAGAGTGTTTTGGAAGGGGTATTTCCATTGCGATTTTCCATTGTTGCCCCCTTTTTTTCTAATGTAAAGTTCTCCCCACTCTAAGTGTAGCTGCAATTCAACTTTTTGTATCATGCTTGTATTTGACTTCCACACAGAAAAAACCATGAATGTGTGTGATGTTGAACAGAAAAATAATGTGGATACCCATATATGCAGTGCTTCTCTTGATACTCCACTACAAGCGGTGATGACATTTCACCAAAAGAAATTGGATGAACTTAAGAGCCCAGCTTACAAAAGGACAGGCATTTGAAGCCATTCAGAAAAGGTATACTTATTTATTTATGAAATGTTAATTCTATTTTTTAATCAATGCAACTATTTCAAAGTGGATAGAATTTTTAAAAATTACAATAAAACAATTCCTGCATTAAAAAAAAAAAAGCTTAAAATCCCAGAAACTAAAAAAGAACAAGCTAAACATCAATAACAACTCTGAGCAGCCATCCAAAGTTAGCAAAAATCTTAGGTGTTCAGATACATCTTTTCTCTCAGTGACTTATAATTAAAAGCTGTCTCAAGATGGTATCATTTTTGAAGACAGTTGGGTCAAGATATAATTGAGCATATATTTGTGTGCAATACTATCCAAATCTGTAAAGCAAGCACTCCAATAAAGTGAGATTGAACCTAACCTTCTCCTGAAGTAGCAGTTTATGGAAAGATAAAATTTCCAATCTATATTCTGAATGTACAGGCTCATGTGTTATTCTTCTTATATTTTGTGTGAATTCATAACTGGACTACACTCAGATAAATTCAGCTGACATGGCAGAACATATAAAGGGAGATGTCATCCAGCACATAGTTCATCATTTTTTTTAAGTGAATTTCTTTTGTCTGGGAAAGGCCTATGGAGAATTTCCTCTATGGGAAAGACGGTCCTCCATTTTACAGAAGCTTCCTTTCATTTGTGGTACTAAAATTTGCCTTTTTTTTCTTGCACCATTCATGAAACAGACTCTACTGTCTGTTGGTTTTGGTCTTCTATCAGGTATGCATCATCTGTCCTGAACTCTCCCAATCGTTATTTCTTCTTCAGCAATTTATTGTACACCTTTATCAATATCCTTTCCTTATTTAATGGAATGTGTGTGATGGAATATATTGTTCATTTACACACAAGATGCACATTTAGTTTTATTCCACAAAGCATTGGAAGAAGGGGAAGTACTTCCTATGATTATGCATGAACAATAAAACAGTTTCCTGTTATCTATGGTAACCAACTGTGAGCTGTCTAATCCAATGCAATGCAATTTTCAAGAAGATTGTATGAATTCTACACAAGGGTGCCAACTGAGGCAGAAATATCATTCAGGTTTCAGTCAATGCAGCTCCTAAGGAAAACAATCTGTTTGAAAACTTGAAGATTACTTTTAACTGAGTGTAGTTCGTTTGTCTTAAAGTTTTGGTTTATACCTAGGGAAACATGAATTTGCCCATTTCAAATTTATATAACTTTCTATGAGATTTTTAAAAAATGTATAAAATTGATAATATATTGTATTCATTTCTCCAACCTCCACCCATGTTCTTGTATTCTTTTTCCTAAAACATAATTTTTGCAAGCAATATTCTCTAACATGATAGATTTTTTTTCCTCTATATTCTTTTTTTCTGCTAACAATTCCAATTTTGTAGGCTTACAATTCAACTGGAAAGCTATATCACAAATTCAGGTAAGTGTGAATAATTCAACATATACACTGATTTAATAAGTAGAGTTTAATTACGACTCCTTGTCCCTGCCCTGCATGTTTCTCTTTTTTGAAGACAAAGCCTACAACAACCTCTAAAATGCATCAAACTTGTCAGATTTATCAAATCATCAAACCTTGGAAAAACAGAATACATTTATTTACAAAGGTTTAAAGGATCTAACATGATTACTAGGTAGTAAAGTGACTTAGCTATATTTCAAAGAGAAAGAGAAAAAAAAAACCCAGTAATTTCAAGAAGTCAGACTCCCACTAATAATTTGGATTACTTTTCAAATTATTATGGGTTTTATTAATCCAAAAATCAAGCATGCAAGGACTGAAGGTGCTTGTACCTTCTTATCAATAAACATGTTTATCACAGCTATGCAATTTGAATATGCTGCTTTAGAAGATATTCAAAATCATACAGGAATCATTTGGCATCTCCTCATTGTTATCCCATTTTTTTATTTAGAAAATGTATATGGCTGCCTATCTAACATACAAACTCTGGTTCATAACAATCAAGAAAAAATATAATAAAATTATGTTAATAAAATTATGATATTGTAAGATAATATAATAACCACTATAAACCAACCAGAAAGCAGAATTAAAAGTATTGTTATATAATAATCAAGGCATTGTATAACAAATTTGCAACACAAACCATATTTATATTGACCCATCTAACATCTTGGCTCAGCACCTGGGGAAAAATCCAAATCGGCACAGCCTTTCAGAAGGCCAAGAGGATCGGGATCTTCCAGATCTCAGGTGGAGGTTGTTCTATTGGGCAGGCACTGCAACTAAGGAAGTGCAATGTTTAGTCCTGTAAGATGTCATTGTTTAGTAGAAGGAGCACATCCACCCTGTTGGATTTGGTGGGACAGGCAGAGACCCCCCGAGATAGGCAGTCCTGCAGATAACCTGGCACCTTTGAGTTGCACCCAGAAACATATTAATTTTGTACCCCGAAAAGAGGTCAAACAAAAAAGTGTTATATTTGTAAAAAGCATTTAAGAACAAAAAGGCTCTCATTCATTTTGACTGATTAATTCTGTGCCATCACGTTCGTGTCAGCTCTTAGTGACCATATAGTTGTATTTTCTTCAAGATGATCTGTCCCCAACCTGGTCCTTCAGAACTTCCAATGGTGCACCCATCACCCTTGTAATTGAGTCCATCTACCTTGTATCTTACTCATTTGGCCAGACTAAAATGGGCCTGGATAGTTTGTGGTTTAGCATGTTGTAGGAACTCAGCTACTGTCTTAATATGCTGTGTGGACCAGTCTATTACATTTAGCCAGGTAGGAGTCATTGTTCTAAGGAAAGTATGTTATGTAAATAAATAAACTGTGTTTAGTTGTTTAGAGTTTTAGATTGTTTAGTTGTGTTTAAACTGTGTTTAAACTGTTAAGCACAGTTTAAGCAACTGTGTTTAGTTGTTAGAGTTTTAGATGTTTAGAGTATAGCATATTATGATAGTTATTATCTAGCTAGCTAGCTTAGTACTGTTGACAGCAGCTCTCCAGATGGAAGATCTTTTCTGAGATGGTAGGGATTTTATGCTTGCAAAACATGGGTGCTATAGGCTTTGATTTGATAATTTTTATCAAAAAGGATTTGATAATCCTACTCACCACCATTTAATGGCGAGTAGATGCTTTATTTTAATTAGCTTATTTGGTTTTATTGAGTTTACACTGATCTAAATTTGGTTGTGATTAATTCTTCTTTTACAGTGGTACCTTCGTTATGAATTTAATCCGTTCCGTGACTCTGATCGCAACTCGATTTGGTCGCACCGCGAGGCAAATTTTCCCATAAGGTTCAATGTAAATATGGTTAATCCGTTCCGCCCTCTGAATTTGGTCGCGCCGCGAGGCAAATTTCCCCATAAGGTTCAATGTAAATACATACAGCACTGCATTTTCTTTGGAGCCATGCTGACAAGCACACCAAAAACGCCACAAAACACACTTGGAGCCATGCTGACAAGCACACTTCCAAACGCCACAAAACACACCACAAGCCTCACCGAATGTTTCCTTGCTACCGTGATCTCGCCCACAGGAAGCCGCGACCGCGTGGCAGTGGAGCAAATGGCCGCGGATCCGGTTCGTAGCGCGGGGCAGAGGTCGCACGGTGAGGTAGATTTTTGGGGCCGGAGCTGATCGTATCGCGAAAAATTCGTAAGGGGGGGCGTTCGTAACCCGAGGTACCACTGTATTTCTGATTTTACTGTTATGATCTTATAAATAAGATCATAAATTAAAAAAAAATATTTAAAAATTCTTTTTTTATTTATGACTACATGTTTTGAGTTTACTTACTCAAGGATTCTATCTAACAAAACTCCATTTAGCATACTTATTTCCCCGAGCTACAAATGAAGTTGTCTTTTGGCATTTCTGCACTGCAAGCTAAGCTGCTTGTCTTTTCTGCTTGTCTTGGCTGTTTCTTAAAACAAATTTAGAAATTCCAGCCTAGATTGCAGTAGGCTAGCAATAAGGCCCGGCTGGTGCTCAATCCAGATTATGGCTATGGCAAGGTCTAATTAAGAGCCAGTTTGGTGTAGTAGTTAAAGCATCAGGCTAGAAACCAGGAGACCCTGAGTTTTAGTCCTGCCTTAGGCACAAAGCCAGCTGGATGACTTTGGGTCAGTCACTCTCTCTCAGCCCTAGGAAGGAGGCAATGGCAAACCACTTCTGAAAAACCTTGCCAAGAAAACTGCAGGGACTTGTCTAGATAGTCACCAGAAGTCAAAAACTGACCTGAAGGTGCACATGCATGCGCCCTAAGATCTAATTAGGCATTCCTCTCCCTTAGTCCTTTCCATCCATGCTTTGTGGGCAAAGCTACCAGTGCCAATCTTTTCCTTTCAGGGATTGTTCCTCACTCATTGGTCTCTGAGTCTTTCCTTTGATTTCTCAGATGTTTGCACACATGGATGCCTTAACAACCCCTCCCATGTACCTCCTTTGACTCTAACACTAATGCAGATCCTTTTTTTTCTTTTCTTTTTCCCCTTATGGTATCATCATAGCTCCAATGTTACAAGAATCAAAATAATAGGGAACAGGTTGTTCTTTCACTCCTAGTTCCTCTGTAGGTGCATGGAAGCTAAGTAGCAAGAAGGAACTGATACTTCAGCTTCATAGAGATAAAGTAGTAATGTTCCTACATTACAACTTAATGATGTTTAAAAATAAAGGCAAAGGGAGGGTTTACAGGACTGTATGCCGCGGTGTAAAGCAAGGTGAGCCTGCTTATCCAGCCTGGACAGAAATAGAAAGCCTGCCCACTGGGAGATGTAAAAATTGAATGGTACATAAGCTTCTATAGTAGAGGATAATTCATGGACTTAATGAGCCCTTGTTGGATCACTCACCAGGTTATTTAAAACACAAAACCAAACCAGCAACTGCCAATGAGCAGAGAACATGGCAGCCCAGGATGAAATGGCTACACAGGACAATATCCAGGCCAATATCCAATTTCCCTCCACTGGAGGGAAAACATGCCAGAACACGCCAGACACTGAAGCCAATCACAGCTGCTTCTAGGCAGCTACTAGAATATAACAAAGTGATGAAGACTATCCACTTCCTCTGGTTGGGAAATAGAGTTTGGAATAGAAGCTGGAAAACATAGGTGCAAGATGCATGTGCAATGGGCTGAGAGTGGGACATGGATGACATCATCTCTTTCTGCACTTGGGAAGTGGAAAGTGGCCTGTATTTGCAACAGGCCAAACAGAAAGTAAAGATCTGCCTTTATTTCAATTATTTATTCTTTGTTGGATTTAAAACTTGTCTTTCCTCAAGGAGTTTAAGATGGCATATATAGCACTCCCTCATCCATTTTTTTTTCACAACTCTGTGAAGTAGGCTGAGCTGAGAAAGGGTGACTGAATCAAAGTCAACAAGATAGCTGCCATGTTTAAGGATATGCTTGGGTCTCCCAGTCAGTCCAGGAAATGAACCATTATACAAGACAGGCTCTGCAATTTCTTCAAAGAAGAATTTCTTCATAGAATTCTATTACTATCAGTAACTAAGCTTCTGGTTCAATCCTTTGCCGGCTTTTTAAATTTCTTATATATATCCCACCTTTCATTCAGAAACTCAAGGATCCTAATATAGGATCTGTTGTACAAAATGTGGCTTCGGTACCCCTAACAAGGGTCTGTCTAAACCTTGTATAAAATACTTCTTGTGAAGGACAACTCACCATTGTCCAAGGCAGCCCTTACCAGTAGGAAATTTCTCCTAATAGTTAGTGAAATTTCACAACGATAATATCCATCAAATTCTTCCAGTCTTTCTGTCTCCTGGAGCAACAGAGAATGACTTTTCTCCCTCTTCTTTAGGACTGTTTTTCTTATATTTAAAGATAAATCTGGTTTGTTTTATGTTTCCTTTCAACTCTTTCTCATAGGATTTGGACAGGATCTGCACTGAAGCCCTTTCTGTTTCTGAGACACTACTGAGCTGTTGTTCTTGCTGTTTTCCAGCTGCAAAAAATGTTCATGTAGCCACTGCATTTACAATGCAATTTTGAGCCAGGCAGCAATGCATAATACTCTAACAGCAGTGCAAATAGGCTGAGTTTGAAAGTTCACAAATGTTTATAGAGTGTCGTGTACAGCATTCTCATTACTGGGGTGGGAGAGCATGGTTGTTTTAATTTACATTTTAAAAAAAGCAACCAGTAACTACATGAAGTAGAGGAAGAACACTGGTTGCTTTGTGCATATAATGCAGAATTCTGGGAATCCAACAATTTCATTCTACTTTTTTTCCCATTCATACTGTCATTTCCGACTGCTGCTCTTATGCATACCTCTGCAACCAGATGTGCAAATATACAGGCTACTCATATGCCTAAGTGCATAGTAAATAACAGGCTTAATAACAACGGTAATGATAAAGATACGCCTTAGCCTTCCAGACAAATGTTTTTGGCAATTCTACTGTGTGTCTCATTAGACATATGTCCTTTATTATACATGCACTTTTTCAGTCTCACTTAATCCAAAAGCTCCTTAGGATTACTTTGCAATTGTTCCATCTGTTTCCATTTCTCTTTTTTAAAATCCTTCCTTTTAGATGGAAAGCACTTTGGGGAGGAGAGGAATGTGTCCATTTTTAAAATTATTGAAGGCACCTAGTATATTTGCATGTTCATCTATACATTCAGAATGTGTTCAGCTCTAGTGAGGGTATGGGAGAGCGATGGTGGAAGCCTATCATATACTGTTTGGACATACCCTTTTATGGAGCAAATAAATAGGCCTGGAAAACATTCAGGGAAGCTAGATGTGGTTAGCAAAGGTCAGAAAATGAAGAAGAATCTACCCGCAAGTTATGACACAAAGGAAATGTTCTGTTTCATAATAATAACCCAGAATCTGGATGAGGAAGTTATACAGGAGCAAAGTTGAATTATTTCAGATATGACACTGAGACACTGAAACAATAAAATGGAAGGCAGATCATTCTTTGGAGAGACTCTATTCATGTGATTGCTAATGAGTTGATGACCATTAACCAACCAATCAATAATAAATGTAGAACAGATGATGAAGCTGGAACTCTTGCTCTAAAATTGCCAGATGATATCTGGACCAAGAGCCTCTCTACATGGCATGAAAACATCTATATTCTTATATGTAACTATGTGATTAGGAATTGCTTAGTGCAGCATTAGCATTGATAAAGATGGCACAGTAATAAATCCTAAAGTGGCCACTGATACATAGCAGCAAGAGAACAGATCGCCAACATTTTTTTCCCCTGTGGCAAAGAGAGGATATGGATGTTCTGATCAACACCATGGAATCTGATGCTGTAGATAAAGGGTTCCAAACTGATCTAGGAGAATTGAGAAATTCTAGAGAGAATGAGGTACTGATTAAGAAATCAAACCTTTCGGCCAAAAATCAAGAGAAGAACAAATGCCTCTCTCTCACTCATCCATTTTGAAGGTGAAGCTAAGAGAATCCTTCTCATTATGATACAAAACCTCAGACCGAATATAGAACAATTTTCCTGTTGTAACTTTTGTGAGTCTCCACATTCTCAGCATGGGAAACTTCATAAATTTTAGATCAATGAATAGATTTAGGCATTCCTAATAAAGGTTATGGCTAGTTTTATATATATAAACCTCCAAATGAGCATTGCTATTGTTCAGGCATTTCTTTGAAATATCATAAAGGTGAATTAGGATCATACGTACTTGTACCTTCTAGTCATGCCACTGGTGGGGAAGGAACCTATTGTGGAATCCTTGATGCTCTCTGAGCTTGCTTGTTGCACTGATGATGTTATCTAGTTGGGTAATGAAATGTCTGCAAGCAAACAACCAAGCTCAGAGAGCACCAAGGACTCTACAGTTCAACCCTGAGCTACATATATCCCCTTCTATTAAAAAAACTATTGTCATACAAGCTGTGCATATGTAGCTCTGAATATATGATCAGAACCACTACCACTGAGATTAGTTTCCCAGTGAGCTGCACTTTTAGAATCTAATCTAAAAACATTTGCTTCGGACTTAGTCCCATTGATATGTTTACCTTTTTATGTACTCATAATTTGTTCTAGCCTTACTATTCCAACGTCAGTTAACTAACAGAGAATATATACTGAGGATAAAGTCTGAAACATTGAGAAGAAAATAACCATCTTTCAGTGTCATTAGTAAGAGACAAGCTAAGTGCATTACAAAATCAGATCATAGCAAACATAATTTATTCTTTCAGCAGAATTATGATAGAGTTAGTAGATCACAGGAATCCATTGCATATAATAATTACAGGACTGCATAAAAAAATTAATCACAGAGCACAAAACCCTGCAGGTCAATTCTATATTTATTCTTATGATAAAATTTCAGTTCCTCTCTGTTATAATCATGTGATTTATTCCTTTAATAGATAATTCAGATAGTTGTCTTATATTTTAAAATCTGGCATGGCAGAAGTCTGCTTTTTAAATAGGGTAACCAAAGGCCTGAAAGATAAATTTAATAATTAAATCAGTATAAAGCTAAAATATTAGGGATGCTTTAATATATGTGTAAAGAGAAAGATACAGCAAGAAGTAAAAGAAGTCACTACATGCTTCATTGATTATAGAAAGGCCTTTGATTGTGTTGATTGCATAAAACTGTGGAATGTGCTCAGAAAAATGGGAATCACAGACTCATTGTCTGCATGAGAAACTTATATACAGGTCAGGAAACCACAGTATGGACAGCTCATGGTGAAACAGACTGCCTTCAGGTTGGTAAAGGAATGTGACAAGGCTGCATACTTTCCCTTTATTCATTCAACCTATATGCTGAATATATATTAAGGGAAACTGGATTGGAATTAAAACTGGAAGAAGAAACATCAATAACCTGCACTATGCTGATGACACTATCCTGATAGCCAAAATGCAAGGGATCTGCAAGCTCTAGTAATAAAAGTCAAGGGGCACAGTGAAAGAAATGGGACTAAAATTAAATATAAAGAAAACCAAACTAATTATAACAAATGGAACAACCAATCTTAGAATTGACAATGAAAATATCAAAGTGGTGATAGCTTCTGCCTTTTAGGATCAACTATCAACAGTAAAGGAGCAAGCAGTCAAGAAGTACCCTGCAGGCTAGCACTTGGTAGAGCAGCCATGAAGGCCTTGGAAAAGACATTCAAATGCTGTGATGTTTCTATACCTACAAAGCTCAGAACTGTGCAAGCCATGATATTCCCTGTGACACTATGGAAATGAATGTTGGACTTCAAAGAAGCAGGATAGGAAGAGTATTGATGCTTTTGAACTTTGGTATTGGAGAATATTCCTAAGAATGTTGTGGACAGCCAAAAAAAACAAACCAATGGATCATCAAACTAATCAACCCAGTGTTCTCACTCAAGGCACAAATGACCAGGCTCAAATTATCCTACTTGGGACACATTATGTGAAGACCCAGCTCTCTGGACAAGGCTTTATTGGTGGGAAAAATAGAAGGAAAGAGAAGAAAAGGACGATCAGCACCAAAGTGAATGGACTCATTTACAGTGATGATGGGGACACTATTGGAAGACCTGAAAGACCAGATTAGAGACAGATCATATGGAAAAAATCTATGTGGTCACTAAGAGTCAACACTGACTTGATGGCACATAATCAATCAATCAATTATGGAGACCAATACATGCAATGAAAATGGGTTTTACTTCCAGACTGGTTATATTTTAAGCATGTTGCCTATGTGAGTTCCACTTAGACATTTTAAATACATTGATAAGCCACCAAATTTTTTTCTATGGCACAGTGAGGCTTCAAGGTTCTCTCTTTCTAAATAAAGACTTCCATATGAAAATATGATTTTCATTTTCCAGATTTTCAGCTCAATATACATTATACATTATACACAGACACATACACACTCTCTCACATACACATATTGATACAAAGGACACACACACACATTCGCTGGGGTGTGTTGAAATGAAAATGACCTTGAATATGGCTACTATAGCTACAAGTAGAGAGGTACTATTTGTCTCCTTTGAAACCCTGGCAAGTGTTTGGCTCTGATTTTAGGTGGAATGACTAACATATTAAAGGCAGCAAGGCATATTTATATATTATTAGGAAGGAAATTGAAATCTCATCCTTGCAATCATGAGAAATGAACTCTCTGGTATAATTCTTATTTAAAAATGGTGGGTAAAAATTGAGGTGGGGGGGTGGGATTGGCCTGAAAAGTGAGAGATAAAATTATTGAGAGGCTGTAAGTCACTGCATAACAATACATTCAGTTAAAATATTTGTTATATTTCTAATTTAGAACTGATGCTTTGGCATCCCCTGAAACCCCTACAATTCTCAGTATACTAGGAAAAAAATTTTTTTTTAGGAAGCTAAAACAGAAATCTAATTATAATAACAATGAAAGGAACTTATTAAGATAAATATTGATAATTTACCTAAGATATGGAACAAAGAATTTGAGTACCCAATTTTAACAAGTTACTGGTCTCAAGTTTTAAACAATGTTAAATAAGTTTCTTATGAACTTAAAATAAAGCTAATTTATTAAAATGTTAGGGGTTTACAGGATATCTTAGCAGATTCTCACAAAGGATTGGATTTGATGTCATATTAATACATATGATTTGGACATGAAATCTGATTTTAGCAAGGGAGTTCAGATTCATCTGTTTATAAGAACTCTGAATCTATTTCATTTGGATAATTGAAAGGGCACTAGAACTCATTCTCTGTCTACACAATTGGCAATGTGATTCTGCAGAGTTCAGGGTTATTTTGATATTTAAAAATGGAGTTAGTGTTTTTTATTTCTTCCCAGTTTTGCTTTTATTTGTACTTTGGTATTTTATAAGTTTTGTTCTTTATTTGTTGTATTTTAAAACAATATATTTTTTTAAATAGCAGCAGCATGAGAGTTTGCTTTTTCAACTGTAAAATGTTTAAAGCCGCATGCCATGAAGAAACATCTCCAATAAGCCTGTGCCAAACACAGAGACTAGACAGTCCAAATAGCTGTTTCAGGTTGGATTGTCTAATCAATCTGTTTTGAATCATCAGTTTGATTACAAAAAAATAATCTGACTTGATTCAGAAGCCCAAATGAAGTAGTTTGACACTGAGTTGCTTTGATTTAAACTGATTTGGACCCTGAAAGCTGATGTTTCAATAAATGAAAAGACTGAATAGATTTAAAGCTGTCTGATTCTATTCAATGATTCACACTGAACTGATATTTCAGTCAGTAGAGATTTGATCTATCTCCTTTGCACTGAATCTTCAGACTGAGTACTCACACAGCCTTAATAACCAATACACAGGACTCTCCCCACTTTTATTATACCCCTCACCACTATGCATGTCAGGTACATAACTGGAGGTTCCTGTGTACTTGCTCACTGTCTGACCAGTCTTAGGTGTTGCTTCCATCTACTTACTAACTCATTGGTGCACTATGGTTCTCATGATAAATTATCAGTGTTCCACTTCTATGAGACAGATTTACAATGCGTCACTATTGTGATGATCTGATTTGAAAGCAGGTAGTTCTTTAGGAGAAAAAGGAACTGAAAGGTTCGTTAGTTAAATGCATCTACTTCTTCTTTTTGTAAAAGAAATTAGTATCCTGTAATACTACAAAAACAACACCAGTACATTAAAATCCCTTCAGTTACTGTATAGAATTAGACTCTCTTACCTGCCCCAAAAGAATTATGTTGCAGGGATATAATGTAGATGATGTGATGGGATGTTATATCTGCGTAGGCTTGTTTATTAGATCACGGCTGCTTAATGTTCCATGATGTCTAATAAGTTAACATATCATATGTGCTTAGGTGGGGCGTGGATGTAGCTAATGAAAAATAAAAGGAAGAGGCAGCCTTGAATATTGGGGGGAAGGGAAGGTGTGTGAAAACTGCCTGAAAATTATCCAGACAATGAAACTGGCTCTGAATGCAGCAGAGTTGATGGTATTATTAGGAAGTTCCCAAGGGAATCCACAGTGGGTCAAAAAGTTAAGATTGTGGCCACAATCATGTGATGAAAGTCCACATATATGTAAAAAAGGGTGGAGCTTCAATTGCTTGCTTGTGGCCACCATCTTGATTTGTTACCCTTTCCCGGCAGACACCCCTGGAAGTGTCACAAATCCTTTTATTGAAAATTTACACACATTATCTATTGCTATCTGGGCACAATCCAATATGTTTTTTATGGTGTATAAACCTTATAGAACATATAGCTTATAACTCATAGGACCACCTATTCTCATAGCTTCCATGCTGTGCAAAGATCTTCAAATGGGCAATTTGCTATTCTTATCATGAGTATATCTAAGGTAGATGGGTGTGTTTTTCATGACAGGACCTATACTATGTAAACAGGGAGTGCTGGCATTAAGATTTTAAAATAATAAAAAGAAATATTCCTAGTTTGGGACAGATGATTCCATCCATTTAACTACTGTGGCTATTCAATATTGACAACTGGGATATCTAATAAAAAGTTGTAATGTGAAGTATGTACCTATTGAGATTACTCCATTCCATTCCTCCTTCCATCTGATTTTTCAGCCCCTTTTGTCATCAGCAACCAATCAGTATTTTGTTGTCTTCTAAAAATACTGTATTTTTACAAAACTTGGCACTTCCCTGAATTTGCTGATAGCTTCCTGTTTCATACATATCTAACCATTTGGGGAAGTGGAGGTGGACAATTGATTGTTAGAAGATATTTTCATGAATTTTGCTAATCTTTTTCCAAAACTCTCTGAACTAGAGCCATCAGTATAAATTTTATTAGTGCCAGTGAATTCTGCAGACTAGTTATGTGTAATCTGAATAATGATTTCATTTTGTCCTTCATCATCCAATATCTTTGGGTAACTGAGTTCTAATTAATGTAAAAGTTGACAAGCAAGGTTTGAATTCGTGGTTCCCAGGACAGAAATAGCTGTTATGTAAACATAAAACAACCATTCAGCTTCAAGATTGCCTCATCTGGTATTTGTTAATTCAGAAGAAAAGAATAAGCCTTGAGTTTAAATTCCTGGGAGTGTATATACATTTTTACATTAAAAGTGGGCAGTCAGTGGCTTCCAGGGGAGATATGGTGAAAAGCAGAACCAATTACCACGGCAAAGACCAAAGAACTGGTGAGTAGATCAGTTCCTTATTTGGAGAGGGTGCAAGATTGCCCACATGTGCTCTGGATGGCTGCTCCTTGTGAGGAAACCTCAGGACAACAGTTTTCTGTGGGTTTGGGTGCTGGGAGACAACGGGATTAGCCATCTTTTTTTTTTCTTAGATTTTTTATCCCACCTGAGAGAAAGTGACTGGCCCAAAGTCTCTCTCAGCCCAACTCACCTCACAGGGTTGTTGTTGTGGAGAAAATAGAAGGAGAAAGGAGTGTTAGGTATGCTCACTGGCTTGAGTTATTTATAAAATAATAAAGGCAGGATTTAAAAAAAATCTTGCAACCGCAGTGGAGACTTTTAAAGGACACTAAGTTTGCAAACCTTACTTCCTAATCACTTTTATTAACTACTTCTATTAACTATTAGAGACCTTTGGAGAGACAAGTCTGAAAATGCCGTGTGACTCTGTGTGGCTTTCAATCTTGAATGAAAAAAAAAAATCATAAGCTTAAGAATTTAAAGAATCTGAAATAAAGAGCAAAAAGCTAAATAAGATTTTGATCTTAGAAAGTTATAAATGGACTAAGGGTGATGTGATTCCTGTGCAAATGTGACTGGGAAGGCAAATGTGTTCTTTTTATAATGGAGACTGAGATAAATGATCATATGTTTCTTATTCAAGTCAAGAAAAAAAAAAAACCCTTATAACAGGAAGGATTTCCCTATCCTATTTGAATATGTAACACATGAACAACAGCTTCTGATTATGGACTGTAAATAGCTTTTCAGATTCCTAATCTGCACTCAGAGTAAACCAGAGAGCTAAGCCTGTACAGGATATACTATCATGGTGAGAATGGGATATTAAAAAAAAGCAAGCTTACTATTATAATTCTAAAAGTCACCACTGGCCACATTTAAGCCTACAAGATGTCCTGATGCCTTTTAGAAGACTGTGGGCATTAAGTTATGGCATGCCAAGAAAAGAAGCTTTCTTTAAAATTGAACTGCTATATAAATTAGTCTGCTCTCCCCATAGCTCTTGTGTACTATTTTTTCTAAATGATTTCATTTCCCAAATTTGCATATGCTGCTTTAAGCAAACTTCTTCCTTTTCCTCCCCCAAACAGATGCAGTTTAATGAAATCTGTGGGTGCGTGTGAGTTTATTTCTCACTTTGGGACCTTCTGGCAAAGGCAGTTCAATTATCTCACTGTTTAAGTTTAGGAAAAGAAATCAAACAAATCAGTAGGATAAAGCAAACAATCCTTGCAAAATCCCAACCCATCAACTCCCCTTTCCTTTCCTTTCCTTTCCTTTCCTTTCCTTTCCTTTCCTTTCCTTTCCTTTCCTTTCCTTTCCTTTCCTTTCCTTTCCTTTCCTTTCCTTTCCTTTCCTTTCCTTTCCTTTCCTTTCCTTTCCTTTCCTTTCCTTTCCTTTCCTTTCCTTTCCTTTCCTTTCCTTTCCTTTCCTTTCCTTTCCTTTCCTTTCCTTTCCTTTCCTTTCCTTTCCTTTCCTTTCCTTTCCTTTCCTTTCCTTTCCTTTCCTTTCCTTTCCTTTCCTTTCCTTTCCTTTCCTTTCCTTTCCTTTCCTTTCCTTTCCTTTCCTTTCCTTTCCTTTCCTTTCCTTTCCTTTCCTTTCCTTTCCTTTCCTTTCCTTTCCTTTCCTTTCCTTTCCTTTCCTTTCCTTTCCTTTCCTTTCCTTTCCTTTCCTTTCCTTTCCTTTCCTGGTTTACCAACTTTGTGGATCTGGATTATATGTTAGTCGTAAATATAGCAACAGCAGAGAAAGGTCTGCACCAGGGGAATGCTCATTTCCATTAAAGGAATAATGAGACAAAAAAGGAAACACCAGGTAATATAAAGTTAATCTTCTTGGAAATAACTGGACATTTTTGGCCACATAGTTTATCCTGATATAAATGATGGAATGAAAACCATTGCACCTTTTTATTCTGGGTTTCCTACTGAATTTCTTTAAGAAGGGCTATTAGGTATCCAGAGGGAATATCTGACTGGGGGGGGGAAGTGTTGATAGTATGTGAGGTGTCTCCATAGGGCTTACTAAGGCTAGGAGACAGAAGATACAATTAATTCAGATTTCTCACCCTGCTTCCCCATCAACCAAGAAAAGGTGAAAAGAAATATGTAAGTTTGTGTGTGTGAAAGAAATCAGAGCTTGGAACAATGGGGATTTTTGTAGTTGTCAATGAAATATGTGGGTAGAGGAACTGTGGGTGTGGATATCTCTGAGTTTCTTCAGGAGAAGAAGAAATTTTCTAGTAGTTTTTTTAAAGGACAGTTACAAAGGTAGAGTTTCCTCCTGAAGTATTACCTTCAGAAGCTAGGGGGTGGCACAGAACTGGAGAGATGAATTGAACAGTGTCAGATGAGAAACAGACACAGACCCACACACACACACAAACACACCTTTGGCACTTAAAGAATACCAGCCCCTACCGATTCAAATTTGTTCCAGATTCTCTACTCCTCTGAAAGAATTGCAGAAGCAAATTCTCTCTCATCAACCTGAATAATTACTAAGTAGCCTTTCTCTGCTTGGTACTAAAAGAAATAATAAAATGCAATTCTAAGTGAGACTGAGAGCTAAAATAGAGGATATGCAAATTGCTGGCATCCTGCTCCAGTTTCTAACTTTATTTATTTAACTTTCAGCATATAATGGCCTGATGTGGACTATGGCTATGAAGCAAAAAAAGTGAAAACTCCCCATACTTTCCTCGCTTTTTAAAAAAGCTTGCCTTGCCTATGTTGGTGTGTGTTTGTTAGTTAATATTCAGTTAGTGCCAATAGATTAAACACACACACACTCACAAAAACCCATGCAGGGAAAGATGATTTTAAAACAAACACAAGGATTAAAAAAAAAAGGATTAGACTTCTCCCTTGTGGTCCCAATCTGTATTGGGCCATCAAGTGCATACAATTAAGCACATAAAATGAAAAAAATAGTATGAAGCAGAATGTCAAACAGTTTGTGTCTTATCTAACATTAGATAACTATACACATATAGAGGCAAGCTGCAGGATAATTGTGCTAGTTCCATTTCCCCTACTGTACCTTTTGCTTGAGATTAATCTGTGGTAAGAAGAGATAAGGCTAAAAGTTCATCATAATTTACTTTCCTGAACACCTGACTACTTGTTCCATTTTTAACACTTCATTGTTGACCTTTTAATTCCTTTTTTGTGCTGTTTGGCCTTTGTATGTGGCAGCTCTTAGGCCCCAAACAGCATCTCAGGCATGAGTCATCACTATTCCTAATGTAACATTCTATTAAAACTGTATATCACATGGATTATCTGCCATCTTGCAGAGAATTTCCAGCTCTTACTGGTAGCCATCAAAGTTGCTGATGCTGAGACACAGAATGTGATGTGCATCAGACCCTCTCACTGCGTTATCCTTTTCTTTAGCCAGTGTTGTGGTGGTTTTATAAGAAAAAGATAAATTTATGCCATATAAAACGATTGATTGCTACTAGTTATGATAGAAATAAGTTATATTCAGTATCAGAGATAGTGTAGTTCTGAACACATTATTGGGGAACACAAGTAGGACATTTCTTGCTTATGGGCTGAGAAAGTTAAGAAATGATTAAAAGTAAACAATATGGTACTGGATCTGACCATTACCAAAACATGGAACAGATGTAAAATGTATTTTCTACTCAGAAGAGATTCACTTCTAGCCTTCTATGCATAGTGGGCAGGAGAAAGAAGTGCAAGAAATTTGAACATTGATTATTATAAATAGAAACCACATTTGACACACAGCAGTTGCTAGAATTACTTTGTTATCGCTTCTTAGCTTTGCTGTAATACATTTTATCAGAAATCTTTCAATTCATGCATGCCTGTTAAGTACTTATATTCAGATAGCATCTGCTAGGGAAGTTCATAATGACTAAGACTGCAGCAGGCTTTGGGAAGGGAGGAATTAAGGGATTTAATCTTTGTCTTTCCTGCTCTGATGCTGAAGAAATAAGTGACCAGTAGTGAGATGAGTGGCCAAATAAATAAATAGTATTATTTATTATTTATCTATTACTTTTATTATTAAGAGTCAATACGATAAACTACAGTTCAAAAGATCCTGATTCAAATCTACAGTTGCCCATAGAAATTCACAGGGTCACTCTTGTCCCACCTTTCTTCACAGGACTGTTGGGATAAAATTGAAGGATGAAGAACTATGTATGAAAAGGGAGGGGAACAAAAAAGAAATAATAAAATAAGTAATAAAATAACATACATATACCTTGAAAGAGTGGGCGTTGCTGAGAAATAGAAGACTTTTAGAGTTAGAAGAACATGACCTGAGATTTGGGTGGCCTGGATATTTGTGATATAATAAAGTTAAAGTTAATGTAGAATTTAAAAATCACTATGTTAGATGTGCCATATTGAGAATACCGAATAGATCCAAATCCAGACTGTGCCTGAAAACACCTTTGTGGCTCTCAGCACAAGAAGCATTTTATAGATGAGAAATAATGGGCGAACACAAATGGTTAACATACCATGAGATAGTAGAATTCTGTCAAGGGGAATACAAAATGAAAAAGAGAATAACTGATGGCAGAGGGACATAATTGTCAATGGTTTTCCTATTTACAATTATCAAAAAGATAAAAAGTAGACAAAAATATGTATTGAATATTTTAAAACTGAATTTGAAATGAAATTGTGTACAAATGATGACCATGTGATTGCTAAAATGTATAAACTTTTATTGAAATTTGAAACAGAAGAAGAATAAATGGAAGAATCTATGATAAAGTGAGCTAAAAAGTTGATTATAATATACAGATGGAACAATGGGAAAATATGTGGCTGAAAGGATTGAAATTTACACTATGTTATAATCCTAAAAAGAACTTTTATAAAATGATGTACTGTTGGTATATGACACCAGAAAAATTAACTAGAATGTATAAATGTACTTCAGATTTATGTTAGAAAAGTAAACAATAAGAAGGGTCATTTTACTAAGCTTGGTGGACCTGCAAAAAAGCTAGATGATTTTGGGTTCAAATGCATACACTTTCAGAGGATTTTAAAGATTAATATACAACTGAAACCAGAATTTTTCCTCTTGGAACTGATGGATAAACCATTGGAAAAAAGTCATGGAACTTCATTTTTATATATGATAACCACAACAAGATTACTGTATGCATGAAGATGGAAAGATATGGCAATACCTACAATGGAGGAATGGTTGGTGAAGATCAGAACTTGCTGAGATAGCCAAACTAATCTGTTTGATTAGAGAAAAGACAATATCTACATTTAGTGCTGACTGGAAACATTTTGCATAAAACAGAAAAAAATGAACTTATTATCTTTGGTTTTGATAATTAGATAGAATAGATTATAGAAAAAAGAGTCAAAATGTAATCTTAGAGAAAGAGATAAATATACAATTGCACTTATAACTGCTGTAAAGATCAGAAGCCACTTCTTTATATCATTTTTCTTTCTTTTCTATTTTTCTTCTACCTTTTTTCTTTTTTCTTCTTTTTGCACTTTAGCTTTCTCTTTTACTTCTTCCTTTTTATTTTTTCCTTCTTCCTTTATTTCAGTTTGTACTAATTTTTGTTCTTGTTTTTAAAACTTTCAATAAAACTATATTGAAAAAAATACATATACCATACATAATGACCAGGTAAGACATCCACTGCAAAAGTTCATCCTAGGTAGGGAACAGCTACAATGCAGTGAGAAACACAATGACTTTCTCACCTCTCTTCTGATGCACTAGTGGAATAAGAACTGATGGAAACATTTGGGTGATAAAGAGCCTAAAAGCCTAATAGCAGCTGGTCCTAACCAGTCTGATGGAGGAAGTACTGTGATCATATGTCTATCTCTGAAGCATATAGTAACTTTAATCCAGAGAAAATGTGTGTGATTGTAAGAATCACCTCTACCGAGTGTGAAGGGTTGAGCCTGAAAAACATACACTAAATAAAAGAAATGTTAAAAGAGAACTGTATAAGCATGCTTTTTTTTCTTTTTGAAAAAAGTAACCTGGATTTTTTGTTATAGCAAAGAATGAGGGTTCTCTAATATAAGGAGCCCTTTTAAATTAGCTTTTTTTAAACAATTGGTTCTAAATTATTAAAATAAATTCATGTTTATTTTTAAAACATCAGTTAAAAATATTTGCCATCTGTTTAGCAGAGTGCCAGGTAACAGTTTTTTAAAAAGTTAGTTAATATAAGACATACAATTAAAAATAGTAGGAAATTATCAGACAAATTATTATTTGTGTGTGTATGTATTTAGAAACTGTTCTCTGAACTGGAAGCAGATGTCTCTTGGAACCACACACATAAATTTACATGGATAGTTATTTGCTGTTATGTAGTGTGCTGGTTGATGGAAGCACACTTAAGTAGCTAAATTAAACAAAGTTGCCAACAATCTAAATTAAAGTAATTCTAGCTGAATCAATCCATATGTTTGTTTGTTTGTTTGTTTGTTTGTTTAAGGGAGAAAAATGTTATTGATTTCTGCTTGAAGATCTGCTAGTAATGTCACCTTCACTGCCATCATCGTAAGTCCTAATAACTGACAGTCTACCATATGGAAGTGTTGCATGATGTGGTAAGCTTTTCACTCTGCATATCTCCTGGGGATACAGTTAGATAATGTTGGACTCTAGATCAAAGATGAGAAACTGTTGGACGGCAAGGGCCAAATTGGACATTGGCTGGAGGCAAGACTGCAACTGGGAAGGGCCCTTATGCAAAGTGACTATAGCTGCAGCATTTATGTGGGCAGGGCTGAATTTTCCATTACTGTATTTTCCCTTGAGCATTTGGAGAAGGTTCTTTTAAAATTATGCCACACCTATTTTAGAGTGCACACACTATTTCTTTATTTCTTTCTTTGTTTTCTGCCTTAACATCTAAGAATCCCAAAGAGGTTCAGGCCTTTGTTTAGATCCAGAATGCAAAACAATGCAGCCCAATTAGGCTTCTGATGTAGCCCATGATACCTCCTCACTTCTATATTGTCAGAATCAAAACAAAGTTCCTGCCTCTGTTTATATTTTACATTATTTTTTTCTGAACTTCTCAGTGGTCCTTCCCATTTTGATTTTGAGCCTCCTAAACGTATGGTCCTGGCCCTACTTATTATTATTATTGTTTACATTTTTTCTAGCCACCCAGTCCAAAAAGACTCTGGGAGGCTTGCAACATCAGACATATAATTTAAAACAATTACAAACAAAGCAACAAAGCATAGCAGACTGGCTCCACTAATGCGCTAAGCCTGGTCCTGGGAAAAGAGCCAAGCCTTAAGTGTCTTCTAGAATCCTAGAGGAGTGGGTGCAATCTCAGAGGGAACCTCATTTCAGAGGGCAGTGGTTGCAACAGAGAAGGCACATTTCCTCTGTCCTACAACATTTAATTGAGAGGACATGAAGCATACCACTTTTGACTTCCTGTGGCCCTCTACTTAAGCCTCCATCTCAGCTGTCAGGGAAATTTAGCGTTTCACATGTTAAACAATGTTCCTCTAGGGCAGTGGTTCTTAAACTGTTTGACCCAATTATTTCTTTTCCTGGTCTTGAATAATGTCATTGCCCCTCTCCCGCATACAAAGTACAGTGTGTTGTTTTACACATTTTTACACAAGCATCTCAGCAGTGGAAATCTCCAACAGGATCCTCAACTCACAAACAAGCAATTACAAATTGTTCTGTTGCCTATAGGATATACCCAAATTGCCCCTTTGGGGGTAATTACCACCAGTTTAAGAACCACTGCTCTAGAGGGTTTTTTTCACTGGATATTATGCTTCTGAGTATGAGGAAGATGCCGATCTTTAGTTCCTGGTGATTGTATCTCAACTAGCAGATGAACTAAAGCCCTTAAACTTGCTGTGAATGTTGACACTTGCCATCTGTCTATAAATTTATAAGGGTGTTTATGAAAAAGAAAATCAATAAGGTTTACCTGAATGCTTTGCAGTTTCACTGACATTTCTAAAGACCCATCCTATTATGTCATTTAGTATATATTATACAAATAATTGGTAGGAGCACTGCTCATATTCTGCATTTATTTGAAAAAAAGTTAAACCAATATCCAACTAGTACTCATAGAAAAAAGATTTGTGAACAAAATCATGTAAACCATGATGAAGACATATTGAAAGTGAAGCAATAAAATAAAATAAATAATGAGAACTGCAATAAAAAAGTGTGGTGGGTGCTTTTCATGTACATGTGTACATACTTCTAGAAACTTGAGAAAGAATAGGCAGTTTCCATTCTTTCTGGCAAAAACACCTCCTCTCCCAATTTTGGTTCAGAATTAGCCAGCTTGAGGTAGCTTTTGCAGCATAGGGTAGAGATTCAATCTGATAAACAATATATGCCTTGTGGGTTCTGGATTACTTGTGAGTAAAGTCCTATGAAAAGGAATACTGCAAGAACAGAGCCTTTCAGAAAGTCCTCAAAACGTGGTGTTTTTCATTGGGCCTGGGTATCTCCTGACAGCAGAGAACCCGTGTGTTGGTTGTACCATGTATGACATCTTAATTAACCCTCTCACAATCTTAGTTTTACTTATGTTGATTATTTAATTGTTTTAATGGGTTTTTATATTGGATTTTAATGGCTGGTTTTGTTGTACGCAGCCCAGAGTCACCTTGTGTGAGATGGATGGCCATATAGATTTGGTAAAATAAATAAATAAGTAAATAAGATAGTCTGTTGCTGGAGCAACATTGGTTTCCTGGTTCTTCATTTGTTTGCCTTGCTCAATCCATTACCAGCTGATCTATTAGCACATTTGCTACAGATATTTGACTGATTTTGGATTTTGTTTCTGATTATTAGATGCAATTTAGTCTCAAACAGAAGCTATTCCTAATATGAAATATGCTATCTGGCCTCACTGAATGATGCCAAAGGGTTTGTTTGGTTATCTGCATCAAAGAAATCTGTGGGCAAGCAATGCCCACATGAAGGTTTCCTTACTCTAATCGTACTAACCTATGATGGACATCAAGAGATTGGATCAGAAAAGATTGACTTCCCCAGTAATTGTTCAGTGCCTCTTTATGCAAATTATGAAATAAGGGAACTGTAGCATTAACCTAAATTGTCTGGTTGTGGGTTCCAGATGTTTAGGAGGATTCAGGCAAACTGGAACATGTTCAGAGAAGAACAACAAGCATGATTAAGGGACTAGGAACTAAATCCTATGAAGAGAGGTAGAGGAAACAGGAAATGTTTAGCTTTGGAAAGAAAAGATTGGAAGAGGATCCCTTATTCTCTTCAAATAACCGAAAGGATGTCATGCAGCAGAAGCTTAAGATGTATTCTTTATTGTCAGAGTGCTGGTTGTGGAATAATAAATTTAAGCTACAAGAAGGCAGATTCCAACTCAATATTAGAAAATACATCCTTATAATAAGAACAGTTTGACAGTTAACCAATTACCCAGAGGAATGGGGAGCTCACCTTCACTAGATATGTTCAGACAGAAGCTAGGTAGTTGTCGATCATGGTATGTTTAATCTGAATCCTACACTAAACAAAGGGTTGGATTCCAACTCCTTACTAAATTATTCTAATACATGATTTTTGTTTTCTCTTTATACTAGGCATACCATACATTGGTGTACAAACACATAAGCCCACTACATGGCAGCAATGAGCTAGAATTATCTGCATATCTTTGCTCCCATCCAGTGGTTGTCCTGATTTTTGTAACCCAGATGTGGCATGTCTATTCAGTTTATACATCATTACCATCAATACGATAATGACTGCTGCACCCATACCCTCAATTTATTTCTCCTCAAACAGAAATATTTAAATTATTATATTATTAAATACAATATTTTTCCAAGGATAATAGATTTTAAATGTAAGCACTGAGTTATTAAAGCACTGTCATCTCATATAATAGAAGCAGCACGTTTTAATAGAGTAAACAGCAATGAGACAGTAATTGAAAAACTTATTAACTTAGGGTTTTACCTTAATATTCTTTGAAAATTATCGCATTTATATAATCAGATTATTACACAGGGCTTCCAGAATCTGCACATTACCAATTTTATTTGTAGTTAGGGACTCACAGTCAAGGCATTTAACTCTTTAGGAAACATAAATTGGATTACATATGTGTTTCCATCAGAATTCATAGATGCCAGTCATGTGGGGATTTTTTTGTTGGTTTGTGTTTTGGTGCTTTTGAGTCAGTGTTGACTCCTGGCAACTGCCTGGACAAGTCTCTGCAGTTTTTTTGGCAAGATTTCAGAAGGGGTTTGCCGCTGCCTCCTCCTGAGGGCTGAGCAAGAGGGACTGGCCCAAAGTCACCCAACTGGCTTTGCGCCTAAGGCAGGACTAGATTTCACAATGTCCTGTTTTTTAGTCAAGTGCCAGATAGCTCTCAAACATCTGAAATACAGTGTTTTAATTGTATCACTTTATTTGCATAGAGGAACTAATGTTCAAAAGGACCATATATTTGGGATGCAAAATCTGCTGGGGATTGTGAACGTATGCACATAAATGACTTGGATACTTAAATTATTTAACTCCTCACACCTGGCCACACTTAATGCTGACTTTGTGCTAGAGAAATATCTTCATGCTTTACCTGATATTGTATAATGAATATTAGGTATAATAAATATACAGATATCTATTGGGTTCCAGAGTAAGTTTCTTTGTTTGTTTGTTTCCCAAGGCTCTGTTGGGTGGTTCAGCTGAGGCTTTGGTTGCTGCCTATAATGGGCATGGGACAAGGGCTTTGGTATGGATTGCTCCTATGTAGCTTCTCCCTGTGCATCAATTCCAGGGAGCCCCTTGGAAGAGATGCCTAGAGTGCTGCTGGAGGAAGACAAAGAGTGGATCCAACCAAGCACCGGTAACAACCCATATTAGGAATTGCATTGCGGTGGCATGAGTCCTCAGATAGCCATCCAGCAGCTCTTTTAAAAGTAACCCATAGTCTGCTGGGGAGGGACAATTCACAGGATCATCTACAGGGCTCCTGTGCGGAATATTCTAAGCATCTGGCCCATAACGATGCTTGGATTTGCTCACCCCTGACCTCCAGCTGGGCAAATCCTGTCAAGGTGATGGAAACAAGTTTTTGTGTGGTTACCTGAGATGACATTGAGTCTGTAATTCCTGAGGAGGTAGATAGGATCCTAGGGTTTGCAAAACCAATCCCTGTTCATTAGAGCCATATCTCTCCTGGTTAGTGAAGGCCACCAATATGGTAACACATGGCTGGGCCCATGCTGTAGAATATGCTTCAGTGATGAAGGGGTAGTCCCTGCTGCCTTGAAGGAGACAGCAGTGCATCTCTTCCTCAAGAAGCCTTCACTGCAGTAGACTGTACTGGATAATTTTCATCCAGTGTTGAGAAGGTGGTTGGGCTGCAAATGCAGAGGATTATGCAGGCTGTTTATAATTCCATCATGACATTATTCATCACCCAAAGGAAAAAACCTTCCAAGCTATGAAGTCCACTGGGTAAGGTTGAACAAGTTAGTATCTTGTAGACTATACTACCTCATACTTTATCACAAAGATAAATCAAGGGAGGGCAAAATACATAAAGCAGCTGCATATTTTTATGTGCTATATTGAGGTGCAGATTACAATTCTGCAGATGTTTTGCATTCCAGCAAGGCTTCCTCAGCAGAACGGTCTTGAACTGAGGATTACCTGCAGTATAGTATTTACATTCTGTGTGGAGTCTGAATTCTGTGAGTTTGGTTGGTAATTAGATGCTTCTTGGGAAGTATCTGTTAATTGGTGGTTCCCAGGAATCATCCAGTCACTTACCAACCCCACAGAATTCAAATTCTAGAGGATCCAGAGATGGAGGAAATTTGTTTGGTTTACATTTAAATAAGCATCAATCCAATTTGTATACTTCAAACTCATGAAATACAATTATCCTTGAATTTCCATACTTTTCTGAAATTTGCCATGCAGGTCCTAATCAAAGTATGGCTATGAAAATTAGTACATATATGGAAACTGTGTACAGCAATATTTACATTAGGAGAAACAATGTAAGAGTGACATATATTCAAGGTATGTGCTTACTGGAGTAAAAATATGTTCAATTTTTTGTGCACACAGTCTGCATGAGAGAAGGGGCTTTCAATATGTATAAATCTGAATGGCAGAAGATTTTGGGCAGTAAGGAATCCAGCTTTATCAGCACTCAGGAAAACACATGTAGAATTTCTCTTTTCAGAGCAACCAGTTTGGCACAGAAAAGCTGTAAGTAATGGCATACTCAAAAGATGACTGAGCATTACCAATATGCATAGATGCTGCTCTGTGCATTTAGTAGTAGTTTCTATTATGTAGCTACTCAGTGTGACATCTGTAGGTCCTAGGATGCCCATGAACACCTCCCTTGGTGCCCCTATGCTCCCTGCTCCACCTAAGTTTATTTCATCTATAGCCTTTTTATTTTTGAAGATTGGATTAGAAGGTAGCATACTTTGGCTTGCAAGAATGCTTCTAGACCCATCTATGCCCCAGACCATAGTTGGAGAATAAAATGATGGGAGACTCCCACACAATGCTCTGTTTGGAAGGAGGTCCACTTGCCCAGGGGGAAAAAAAAAAATTGTGGGAGGCTGGTGTGGTGCTAGAGAGCAACATCCTCAGTTTCCATCAGAAACTTGGATGATTTGTACTGTCTACATTTACCATCACTACCAAAGTTTAGGGATTTCTGTTCTACTACAGGAAAATAGATGGCTTGACTCATTTGTGATGGCCATATATCTCTGCAGTTGCTTTTCTGGTTTTAATTGAGGCTTTATTGTACTTACTGTAGCTAGATTTTTGAAAATATATTTAATTTTGACTGCCTTATCTTAAAAGTGTTTAGCTGCAAGGAGTGATATAATTTGCTACTGAACATTTGGGTTTTTAAGCCCACTTTGGAGCTGAAAAGGAGATAAGACCATACTGTATAATAAAACATACACACATACAATCATGACAAACTCAAGAAATTGGTGTTTTTTCCCCCTCTTTTCTAAACAGAAGTCATTATTGAGAAACATTTTATTGGTTTCAGATTGTCTCTGTGACTCCTGTCTTATCTAGATGCAATGGACCCATTTTATTGCATTCTGATTGAATCAAATTCTAACTAAAATCTTCAGGTATTCTAAGCTAATTCTTCCTTTACAGTCTTATAAATTCTTGGTAATAAAAAACCCACACACAATTTAAGGAAAGGGACATTTTCTTTTACCAGGGTTGTTAGGGAAAACAAATTCTAAGAAAGCTTGCTGTGTGATCATAGTTATTCATGTTGCCAGAAAGCAAGTTATAAGAATAAGAGATGATTTCCATCTCCTCATCCCACACACACAATAAAAAGATAGCATCAAAGACATCAGGAACATGAGACAGCAGGAGCACTGAGAATTTTTGAAAGTGCTTGCATGCACTCATTTATTTTTTAATTGTTTGATCTTCTGAAGAGCCTGTGTTGTCAGCTCAGATGCCTAAGGAAATCACCTATGATACCGCACATATTTTGCAGCTTTAATCACACTGGAACTAAAAAATAGAATATTCTAAGTCCTCATGTAAAGTTTTTATTAAGATTCTGTAAGGTTGCTGTGTTTATCCAATGAAAAGTGATAGGCATTTGCATTGGAAATTACATATGGAAAATTGTCCAAAAATGGTGAGAGTCTCTGTAAAGCTATGCATAAGTTGCAATAATGACTTAGGTGTGCATAAGTTGCAATTTAATTGCTTTAGTATTATTCAAACAGTTACAGCACAGGAGTAATTTAAATGGTAAGACGGTTTGCTCATTATCTCTCTCCATGATTCTGGTGAACAAGAGAAAGATGATCCTACATTTCAGTTCTAGAAGGAAGTAATAGAGATACGCTCATAATATGTGAATTGTATGAGCAATCCATAATATACAGTGAATAATGGCCATAGATTCAGGAGAGATCTAATAAATTTCTTCTTTATTACAAGACATAGTATATATAGGTAGTCCATAGTTTAAGAACGAGTTCCATTCCCCAAATCTGTCCTTAAGTTAAATTTGTATGTAAGCTGGAACAGTATTATTGTATAATACTGTATAAGTAGTATTGTGTAATTAACTCAAACCATTGTGTACTGTATTTAACTAAAATTTTGCTACAATAGGCTCTGTTTTTAACTATGAGTCATCCATAAACTGGGCATTCTTAACCTGGGGATTACCTGTAATGTGTGTCCATGTGTGTGTGTGTGTGTGTGTGTGTGTGTGTGTAATTATTTATGCTAGTGGCCCACACCCTCACTGCCCTGAATTTGTCACCCATGGGTTTCTGAACAAGAAGATTGAATCCAGTAATTTAAGAAATGAGAAAAGTTACTCATGGTACTTTGCCACAGTATTTTATTTTTCTCCAGTTCCCTAACTGTGTGACCCTATGCAGTCATCTCTCTTCAGCAGCTGCGTTGTACTTATTTCTCATCAACTTTGGGACATGAAGAACCACTCTGAAGCTGGTTTGTAACTGGAAGCACTGCAGCTTTGCAGAGTGCAGGAACAAGTCATATCCCCAGTGGAAGAGAAATTTTGCCTCACCTCTCCTTGGATTCAGGTTTTGTCCCTTACAAAACTCAGGTTTTATAAGGGAAACTCTGGATTGACAATGTTGCATTTCTCTCTCGATAACTGAGGCAAGACAAGGAGTGAATTTTTTTCTCTAAGTAAGATTCACCCTTCTCTTTGACGTAGGGTGGGATATCTGCAAAGTTCCTTGGGTTTCTTTTCTCCCTTTTTGTATGGAGTGAGGGTGAGATTTTGTTGCTTTAAGACATGCAGCAGCCAAGGGAGGAGCAGGGAAGTTTACACTTTGTTTGCAGAAGGGAAGATGATAGTGGGTAGCTTTCGAGCTGTTTTTGAGGGATTGGAGAATGGAGATGGAGACAGAGTGGAAGTGTCCTTAGCAGGAATGAGACTTAAAAGATTCAAAACAAAAGAATAGTTTTATACAATGCTTTTTTGTTCAAAGCTTGCCAAGTAGAGCAGATCATCTACAAGCAAGAAACCCAGCTTCTTTAGTTCTATCGGACTGCTATGATACAGAGCTCTGAATTAGGTCTGCAACCTGAATAACCCTGTTATCGTGGATAATAGAGCTCTAAGTACAGAGTACTTGATGTGAATCTCTACCAGTGCTGTTCCAACAATTAGATCTTTTGTTTACAGAGACAATATGAAATTCATTTGTTGGGAATCATGGTTGGGAAACAGCTATTGCCTTCATGTCCTGTTTTTGGCTTCATTGAAACATCTGTTTTGTCAATGTGAAAATAAGTAATGCTTAGAATATAGTGGATTGTTAGGATATGGCGTTGGCATGCATGAGATCTAGAAGCTTAATCAAGGGTAATAAAATAGAGAGCTAAAGTTATGGTTTTTTATCACTCAAATTCATCAAGTTCTAATATAAAACTTAAAACTTCATACCTGCTAAGTTGGCTGATTTTTAAAAAAATACATGCCATGTAGCTCCTATTTTGATTCAAGAAACTCTCAGCAGCCTCACAGTACATCAGCAAACATGTACGAGGATGAGTCATCATTCAGCAGCAATAAATACTGCAGTGTTGCACCTTTAGGCTATCAGTACATTTCCCAGGTGGCCAAAAGTCTAAGCCTTCAGATCTTTACAAACATATATTGCATGTGTAATAATAGTCAGTCAGCAAACAGCCCTGTTTGTCGAAGGCAATGACTTTGCAGGTCAATAGGTCTGCAAGAGATCTTTCAGCTTTCTAAATATCTCCAAAAATGTAGATATATTTACAATAATTGGAATGAAAACTCAAGTATACTCAAAGAATGCTTCTATTAGAAGAAACATTAAGGCACAGCAAGTAATTAGAAATATTTTGTTGTATTCTCTGTAACAAAATAAGCTAAACCTGAGAACAGTCTCCATTTTTCAGTAATTGGGTTGGGAAAGATTAAGAAATCTCTGACTTCAGATTTGTGAAATAACATATGTAAGCCTTTCCCAGCCTGGCCCATGCAAGATGCATTGGGAATGCAACTCCCCAAATCCCCAGCCAAGTGTGGTCTTTGGCTGAAGAAATGCTGGTTGAAAATACAGAGTTTTATTTTAAATGTATCTGAAGGTCATCAGGTTGGGGTAAGTGAACATATGGTAATTTATTTTCTATTACTGGACAAGGAATCAACTTTTTTATAATAAGCCTTCAAATAGCCCCACTGGAGTTCTGCCAATATTTTAATTAGCAATCTTGTCATATGTTTGGATCATTGATGACCACTTTGTAGAACAGAGAAAAATGCATGTTGCATTTACATCTCTAGTGATGAGCCCTACTGTGCTGTACAAAAGCAGGCAGTAAGAACAGTATCCATTCTTTTTCTAAATGAAATTATTTTAGATTGCACATTTTTTTACAATGTGTCCTTGCCATGTAATTTGGCACATTTAACCCTTGAAAATGATATTGAACTTGAAAATGATATGAACAGAGGGGTAAATTGAGGAGCCTAATTCAGTATATAAAGATGAATCGTCACTGTAGTGAACAGACACCCAGAGCAGACGGAGGCATATGAAGATTTGCTATTGTCAAGGTTTCTTCTCCACTCCTGTCCAAAGTGAAGGCTTCTTTGCAAGTGACATGTAGATTTGGCATCAGTGTAGCATCACTGTAATTCTACATGGGCCTTCTTGGGCAGCCCAATCAATTTTCTTCCAATTCAGCTGAAATGCTTGACTGAAATGGCAAAAGTTTCATTTCTGTGATTTGCAATGCTGGAGCTCCATGAGGTTTGAAAGCAGGATGTTTTCTCATCTGCACTGCTTCATGCTGCCTGAAAGTACAGCTCCATAGTTGTTTTCACAAGCAACCTTTCCAGCAACTCCTTCAAGTCACTTTTGCACCCCCAATTAAAATCTGGCTTGATTTTCACCACTTATTCAAGCAATGTGTTATCAAACACTTGTCAGACCTAGCATCACTGCCTTGGGACTCAAGCAAGCCATTTTGCCCCTTCAGTCATATAAATACAGGCTCGACACTGCAGCCTGCAAGCAATGGTTGCAGCTCCTGGAAAAAAATGCTGGCTGCAAAACTACAGTGATATGCCATCCTCTCTAACTTTAAATAGGAATTTGTATGCAAATAGGAGATTTCTTACAAAACAGTCAAATACAACTAAATAAGTACTGAAAACATAGGTGAGGAAAAGTAACAATTTATCTTTCTCCTCTCTCTATGGAGTATGAGTAAGGATACTTTGATCGCTCCAGAGGTGCTGTAGCTCTGCAGTTGTAGAGCACCTTTATTAAAATTAAAATATATACATTTGTGATCTTAATATGTAGTCCCAGCTTTGTTGAAAGTATTCTAGTTATGACCAATTCAAAGGTTTCCCCAACTTTTGGATTAGCTGCTAATGTCCCAATGGCCAATATTGGGATAAGAACATTACTCAAAGACAATGCTCAAAGACCAAACTTTGCAGTGGGCCATTTAGGCATTATTTGATTATTAGAATTAAAAGTAATAAGTTGGTGGGCATGAAGTAAGCTCTCCACAGGTGTACTGGTGCTGCAGTCCAAGGATCAGTCAGTAGATTTGAAGAAATGCATTATATATTATTGGCAGTTTTATTTTCAGACACTTTCCTAATAATCCCTAGAAATTTCCCCCCTTTTTCACAGTAGCCACATGCCCCGTTGATGTTTTCATTGAATGATGACTCCACTTACGAAGATCTATTTCTTACATAAACATAGTTACCTGTATTATTGAGGTGTTTTTAAAATTTAAAGAAGGGACAAATCTGACCTCCCCTTTGTATCTGAGGTCGGCATGAAATGGTTGTCCTGTCCCTTGCACTCTGATTGGCCCTTTCAGTGTGGGAAAGAGGAATAGAATTGACCTGCCTGCCAGAATGATGAAAGAGTTCTAATATTACCCAATAAGGGTTGATAAAAACAAATATCAGTCCTAAGATGTGGATGTAGCATCAGAGGAATCTACCTCAGACTCACACTTGCTTTAATATAGTGCAGATTTTTAATGTGTTTTATTACAGTTTTTGTTCTTCTTAGAGTTTATCCCATATGGGTACAGGGTCTGCTTGTTTTCACACTGACTCACCTAATTCTTACAGGGAAGCTTTTAAGGCATAACGCAATGAGGACTTTTACTTTCAGCCATCTTGTCACAGACCTGAAACTGATTTCGACTGAGAGGCAGTGGCTGGCCCAAGGTCACCTAGTCGGCTTCCATGCATAAGGGAGTGTTAGCCCTTTGAGGTAGTCCAGACAAGAAGCACAACAATGAATCTTAGCTATATATTTATTGTAAGGTTTCTTTCTTTCTTTCTTTCTTTCTTTCTTTCTTTCTTTCTTTCTTTCTTTCTTTCTTTCTTTCTTTCTTTCTTTCTTTCTTTCTATTTATTATCACATTTATATAGCTGCCCATCTCACAGAGAGTGACTCTACATTAATTAGAATTAATTACATTAATTCTACATTAACAGAACCTTGCAAGACTGTAAGTATTTCTCCCCTCCTTTCCTTTTACTCTTCGGAAAACTAGGGAGAGTTCCTTCTTAAATGCTTCCTGTACCTCTTCTCCTTCTGTGAACTCAGATATCTTTGACATGCCAGATGTCCAGTCTCCTGCTCTTCCTTCTGTCTCCCAAGTTCATTCCCACATACCATTTTAGGGAGGACTAAAACCTGTATCCCTCTGTTCCTAGTCTAGCACCTTACCTGCTATACCTGGTTCTCATTTTACAATTTTTATAAGCTGTCCTAATCCATGGACTCTTAGTGGCATACAACAGAATAAGACCTAAAGAAAACATCAGAATAAAGGCTCTCCCAAGGTGGCTGCCACTAAATAATCTCCTCAGACTAAATGCAGTAAAGTAAGGTTGTTTTAATGGCTTTATGAAGTGCCAGGAGATAAAAGTTTAAACTTCTGAGGTAAGACATTCTAAAAGCTTGGAGACCACAACAAAAATGGCCTACCACCTAACCATGTCCCTCCAAGCTTCCTGTAAAGTAGGGATCCTCAGCAAGTCTTCTTACAATGTTCTCACTGGACTCTCAACTTCAACCTTGCTGATGTGGTGCCTGATGAGTCCTGACAGTATGACATATAGGGCTTTGTAGTTTTTTGTATGAATTGGGCCCAAAAACCTACTGATAACCAATATAGGACATTGACAGTGGTGTTGCCCTGAAGTCAACAGTCTGTCTCCTGTAATGTGGCCCAGCTGCAGGTTCTTGCTGTCTTTAAGGGCAGTCAAAAATAAGGAGTGTTACAAGAGTGGTGATCAAGGGACAAATTACTGTTGCCAAGGTATCCTGGTTCACCAAGGTAAATGGTACACCAGCCAAATCTGGATGAAGACGCCACAGCCTTCACCTGTTGTTTAAGCAGTCTTCTAAAAAGACTTCTTCTAAAAGAGGAGCTTAGAAATAGGACAAAAGTTGTCAAATGGATGGATTAAGAGAGGGCCTATTCAAAAAAAGGTGTACCACCACCACCACCTTCAAGGCAGGTGGCATAACACCCTCCTTTAAAGACACATTAACCATCCCAAGTTGAGCTGTGCATGACCAGTCTGGCTGCCCAAAGGAGCTATGAAGGATACTGGTTTAACCCAGAGATGGCAGAGCTCATGCTATGGAAGACCCTATCCACTTCCTCAGGTTCTACAAACCCAAAATAAGAAATGCAAGATCCTGTCTTCCCCTACCTCATTTGACTCAGCCCAGCTGGTATCTGAACCAGAACCAGTACAAGTGATTTTATCTGCAAGGAAACTCACAAAATCTTCTGGTTGGCTTATGCCTTAACTTGCCCATCCTGCCCTTAATAAGACCTATGTAACTCTTGACTGAGCCACTGGGAAGGTAATTTATAAATGTAATAAGTGGAGAGAAGAACAGATGCTTCATTAGTCTTGTCACCACTGAGTAAGCTTGAACATAAGTTTGTACTGGTGCTTAATCACATCCACTTTGGTATTATGCTATTATTGCTCCAGGCATCTTTTCAGTTGTTTCATCTCCTGTGGCTCTTCAGTAAACCAAAGGCTTGCCTGAGATCAGTGCCTGGTAGAGGGCTTGGAAGAGTAACCTCATCCAATACTCTGGTGGTCTCCATATTTCAGAGATGAGATAGGTGGGAGATGAATTACCTGCCAAATTTTCAGGAAAATTTACAAGTACCTTCTGGAAGCCAAATAGATTGTTCAAGCTCTTGGGATGGAGCATTCTAATAGGTCCTCCACTCTTGCAGATGTTCAGATTGCCAAGAATTCACAGTTTGATCAGAAAGGGAAGCAAATCACGATGTCAATGTCTTCCATATTCAGTTTATGCCTCATCTGTTCCAAAATAAAACCAAACACGTGCCTGTCTACATACATTAGGACCACCACTACCTGCAACAACCCTTTGGTCTTGTATCACTCAATTGTAGCCACTCCCCCTTCCTGGCTATACTGTAGTGTTACAGCTTGTGAAGACACTCAAGCCCAGAAGCCCATCCATACATTCCTCCAGTATTGCCATGTGCAGGCTGTTTCTGCAGGCCAGGCCTAATCACAAACATGACACACAATCATACACTATCAACCTCATAATACACCCACTTTCTCCAACTTCCAATCACCCTCAATCCCAAAATCCTGAACCAATAACTCGACTACCTAGCCCAGTTCTCTCCTTATTGTTCCAAAGCTCCCCACCCAAGCTATATATGCACCTCTTAACATGCATCAAGCAGACTAGGGCATCTTCACCCCAAGAAATCTCTCATTTGAGATTTGAAAAATCTAAAGTCCAAGCTACTGTTCTTTCTCCTTTTAAAATTCCTCTACCTTCTTCATCAGCTTTTTTACAAAGTTTACTCAATCATCCTCAATCCTCAATTCCAAGTCAAATCAAGTCCAATCCTCAATCATCATTGATGATACATGCTGACCCATGCTGAAATATTTTTTTTTACCCCCTTTCAGGAAATGCAAATATTTATACTAGCCACTGTCTTAAGATTTTATGTGTCTTTGCTTGGAAACTAACTGTATATTGTGTGAAGATGAAACAATTATTATTGAACCTACTGATTAGCCTCTGTATTGTTAATATGCAATCACACGAACATGTGAAACATATTAACTTATTAAAAAACATATTGGATTATTAAAATTTGGGAGAAGTATCAGGGTATGGTCTGCAAAAATTCACGGGATACAATTTTTTTGTTTTTATCAACTTTTGTCTTTCTGGAATGCTTCTACTGGAACATCTTTACACTTAATGTAAATAAGGTGATTATTTTTGTTTTCATTTTTATGTTAATTAATTTTAATAGCAGTTAATGTAGATTCCTTTTTAAATTTGTTTTTACATCCCCACTCAAACAAGTTATATTTTTGGATTTATAATATTTTGCAGGTTTATATGCACAAATTTAACCTAGTGATATTCAATGTTATATTAATCCTCCCCAATATAAATATACTTTCCCTTCTCCTGTGTATAAAAATTGTTTTTGTTATTTCCTAATATCTCATTTCTTGAGATCTAAAATCAAGACATGTGACTATTTCAGAGCATGCCTCTGTGAAGTTAACAGCTTCATTTGACAATCATTTACATACATTTTTTCAAATGGTTTTTGACTGTACTTTTGTTGAATTTTTATTAAGCAGAAAGAAAAGAATATAATTATTTCATATGGACCATAATTTGTTTTCATCATTGTCTTTGTATAAGAAATGTGGCAAAAGTGTTTTTTAGATATCATTTTATTGCATATGCTTCTCATAAAAAGAATTTATTGTTAGTTAAAGTGAAGTTTCTAGAACAGGAAGTTAACTGTTTATATATTCCATCCATCTCCTGAGTGATATATATCTTTGGACTCTTAAATATGAGAGTTCTGCCTCAAGTGCCTTGTATTATTCTGTATATGCCACCCCAGCCCTTTTAATGTATCCTCCTATATTCATATAAATGCCTGCAACCACTAACATCACTGCCACCCAGTTCTGCACCAATGAGCCATCTCCATTATTAAGACATGATCTCCAGGCGTCAGTTGTACCAGCTAAGATATAACTTTGTTTTATCCTATTATTCTTTGCCATTTTACCATCCCTGTCTCCAGTTCTGAAGCAATCAGCAGCTATTAAAGACTGAAAGGACATACATTTGTATCTGTATGACATGTGAATCAACATTTGTCTTCCCTCTATGGCCATTAAGCTTATCTTGGATGTTATGAAAACTTTAGAATGGTATGTGTTCAATGCTATTTGATAAGTGAAAATTCAGTTTCGTATCTCATGAGATTTGAATAATGATATATTGATATTGCAAAGGGGAGAGAGAACTTTAATAGGCTACAATACTGACTTTTAGATTTCAGCAAGTTGAACAATACAATACTGTATGATCTGTTTGTGATATAATATCCACAATGACAAGGCTGTATACTCTCCCCTTATTTATTCAACCTATAAGCTGAATATATATTAAGGGAAGCTGGATTGGAAGAAGATGAGCATGATTTTAAAATTGGAGGAAGAAACATTAATAACCTGCGCTATGCTGGCTATACTACCTTGATAGCTGAAGATGCAAAGGATCTTCAAGCTTTAGTAATAAAAGTCAAGGAGCACAGTGAAAAAATGGGACTACAATTTAAAAGACCAAAGTAATGGCAACAGATTCAATGACCAACCTTAGAACTGACAATGAATATACTGAAGTGTGGATAGCTTCTTCCTTTTAGGATTAATCATCCGCAGTAAAGGAACAAGCAGTCAGAAAATATGCCTCAGACTAGCACTTGATAGAGCAGCCATGAAGGCCTTGGAAAAGATATTCAAATGCCGTGATGTGTCTATACCTACAAAGAGCAGAATTGTGCAAGCCATAGTATTCTCTGTGACACTCTATGGAAATGAAAGTTGGACTTTGAAGAAACAGGATAGGAAGAGTATGATGCTTTTGAATTTTGGTGTTGGAGAATACCATGGACAAATGGATCATTGAACAAATCAACCCAGACTTTTCACCTGAGTCACAAATGACAAGGCTCAAATTATCCTACTTCAGACACATTTGACAAAGATCTAGCTCTCTGGAGAAGGCTCTAATGCTGGGAAAAGTGGAAGGAAAATAGAAGAAGGGGACGGCCAGAAACAAGGTGGATAGACTCAGTTACAGTGGCAATGAGTTGGAAGTCCTGAAAGACCAGATTAGGGACAGATTGTCATGGAGAAAATCTATGTATGTGGTAGCTAAGAGTTGACAGTGACTTGATGACAAATAATCAATCAATCCACAATAAGGTGTATACAGATTTTAGATAAATTGTTTGACAGTTTTGAACATTTTACCCCAAACTGTTTAGTTCAATCGATAAGGAAAAAGATTATTTACAGAATGAGAAATTATCTCAGGACAGGATTTGGTTACTAACCTCTCCCTACCACTTTCTTTTCAAGAAACGATAGCTACAGTTAAATCAGTGAAAGTAGAGAAGGTGCCCATCTCTAATTATTTTTCCAGTTAACTTGTACAGAAAAGTATATTGGACTTTTATCTTCATGCAACAATTGTTTGCTGATATGCATGGTTTGTCACTATTTGAGTTAATTATTTAGTTTTAGTTTTGACAAAACCCAAAAAGTCCACATACCTGAAAACTGCCAAAGTTGAGAAATATTGTTCTAGAATCAGCAAGAAAAAACTCCTGAGATATTCTGAGAGTGTTTGGCCAATGCATATCAAAGCCCTAACTCCAAATCCTGGAGTTGCTTCCAATGGACATATTTGTTTTGTTTTCTTGCCTAGAACTAGAAAATATGTTACATTATGGTTATGATGCAGCTTAGGACTTTGGGAGGGGGAAAAAGGGAAGTTATAAAGGCAGACAACCAATTTCCCTGGTAAATGTTAGTGTGTGTCTGAAAATAATCCAAGTGAAAGCATTGGAAACACAAGAGTATAATGTGCAGAAGGACATATCAGCTTTTACAAAAACTGTAGAATGATCCTGGGCACTAACAAATGAAAGGGACATAATTTTCAAAATCATAGTTTACAACAGAAAAGTAAAGGACGATTATAGAAAGCTAAACTCAGTTTGAGAGATATCTACCCATCACTTCACCCAGGCCTACCTCACATGAAAGTTGTGTGTGAACTGCTTCATGTTGTTTTCCCTCATCTTTCTTGCACCTTTTAAACATTGTTTACAGCAATGTTACTAATTTATGTATTCACTTTATATAAAAATATTAATTCAATCAACTAGTAAAAGATAGGCCCCTGCAGGCTGGTTGTTTCTCCTCTGTTCCCAGTCTTGCCATTTTGAATGGCACAATCTGAAAGGAGTTTCTTGATTATATAGGGCTTTTTGCCTATAAATATGGACATCCTTCAGACATATAGCCATGGATCAGCATGGCCACTGCTGGGCATTCTGAGAGTTGAAGTCCATGCAACTGGAAGGCACCTAGGTTGGGGAAGATTGAAGTAGAATCACAAGTCAACTGGAATATTCTATGCTCATCTAGCAGAATTTGAGTAGAAGTCTTCTTGCCATTCAGTAGGAAAGTCAGGACTGAGGAGATTTATGGGAGTAGCAAGTATGGTACCATATTGTTACATGAGTGTAAATGTCCTGGTCTAAAAACCCAAGCTAAGCTTTAATAATTTCTGATATAAGTGCCTGAGGGCAACATCAGCTGGAAAGTCCTGTTAGCTGTTAGCTCATTAGACTAAGTAATGACATGGCAGTACAGCCAAGGGTACCTCAATTATTTTCATGAGACCTACCCAGAAATTCTATTTCTGCAATTCTTTCTTTCTCTGATTCTAGATTCTCAACACAGCAGTGGTCCATGGGGATATGCTACTTGAAATGTGAGGATCAGCTAGTCCTATTTCCATTCCTCCCTGCACCAGCTGAAACTTTCCTTCCTTATTTGTTTCACACATAATTTGTTCTTAGGCGAAAGATTTCCAAGAAGTCTATGCTTAAAACCAGATTTAATTCCCAATTCCCAGTACTGACAAATTCAGCCAACCACATAGAACTCTATATAATTCTAATCTGTAAATCTCCCCCTTTGAAGGGGAGGCATTGTTATTAAACACATTTATTTCAGGGTGGTGGTTTTTTTTTCTCTGTGTTTTAAATTTTTCAGGTAAAGTCATTCTGTGCTAGAGCATTAAACAGCACAAAAACTATGGCCCAATAGGGAAATATGTTCTCAATTTCTCTTCAAAGGAAAAGTATAAGCTATTAATACAAAAAGGATATCCTCTGGGGAATGCTATCTTGAAATAAAAAGGATTTAGGCACATGCTGCAGTTAATGAGGTAATCAGGTAGATAAAATGTAAAGCAAAATAAAACTAACCATTAACATCATAAATGCTTCTGCTTCATTCTCCTTCTGATAAAATAATGTATGTACTAGATATTCCTAAAGAAAGTATTCCAGGGATAAAATTAATAACACTAGTAACAGCAACAACAAACCAACTTGTAGGGTCCTCTATTGTCCCACTTTTGGATTTTTTTTATTCCCAGTCTTTGCCCCAGACAACCAATGGCTTCATTGCCCATCTCCAGATTCTGGCATCCTCTCAGGGCCTTGTCAGGGCACAGATGCCGGGAACTCTCATGCTATGCCACCTCTGTCTTTATCGCCTAGTAGTTTGTCATTGGGAATAAACACATAATGCAGTACTGCAGCTTCTTTAAATTGCTGCAACATCTGGCAGGATGTCATTAGCCATGGCAGTTTCTTCTCCTTTCCCCCAAGCTTACCATCACCTTCCCACCCAAATGGATGGGATGTAGCTTTTCTGGCATTTCTACTGTATGGTTCCAGTGTATGTTCTTGTCTTCTAAGACCCAGACTTTGGAATTTGATTAGCACGGTATGTGCTAGCCAATGCACTTACATGTAGCAGTGGGGATTTGGGGTCTATTCCAATGGTCTAGTTGAGTGGTCACATGCATCTGGTTCCACCACCCTCTCAAGTCACCCAGCAGCAATAATTTTGCCTGTCTGCAACAGAGGGAGAGAAATAAAAAACTAGTTTCCTCTCCATCAGCTTGCCTGAAAGATCAGCTCCATTGGCTGCTTCCCTCCATGAATTATTTTCATTCAAAATAGTCTTCGTGATTTCTTTTTCTTTCCCCAACGCTTTTTCCTATCCTTTTTATCTTTTAAATTATAAACCCATGTCCAAGGGCAGGGCTGTTTTCTATTAGTTTCCTTTGCTGTTATATAAGCCCTTTGTGGCTGAATAGTTATTGTGAACATAAACATTGGTTCTTTTTTAATTTACCATGTTCTGCATCCCTCTACTACTGTATATGTTATGGTTATCAATGGTTCTGATGTAAACTTGCTAATCTCTTGCATGTCTTAGTAAAATACAACAACCAGAGAAGGAATGCTAAAACTTTTTAGCATCCCATCCTGAAAAGTGGATTTCATCATCCATAATGTGAGGATTCCTTATGGTTTCTTACAACTGAATAAATGCAGTTTTATTTTTAAAGCTATTTTATCTACATTTTTGTATAAGCTATTTTTTGTACATTGTAGAGTTAATGCTGCCTCATAAAATTCAGAACAATAGCAAAAGATATGCTTTTGTAAAGAAAGGTTTTTTTTTTTGGAGGGGGATAATGTATTCACTTCCTCTTCTGCCATCTGTGTATGCATGTATCATAAACATGTTCTAGGCAATAGTTATTAGCAAAGAGTTCTGGATTTGAGAAATGTCTTGCTGATACTTTCTCTAAATTCTTTCTCTAAATCCTGTAATTGGAAAGATCCTCTGGAGTTTCCTGTTATTAAATTATTCCAGCCCTCTCTTCCCACTCATTCCCCACCCTGGAGTTTATAGAAAGCTTGAAGATCTCTGTGTATGCATGTCTTCTGTTTTTTCTACAGAGAAATCATCTCTGACTCTACCAACAGGAACAAACTTCGGAAAGGTATTGATTAGGACACAATCTATTTTGAGATATTCTTCTTTGATTCATATGTATAGTGACTAGATTTCATATTCAGCTTATCAGAAATGCACCTCTTTTTAACTTCTTCTGAAGGAAGTCTGGAATGAGAGTACATAAAAAAGTTTGAAACTCAACGTATTGCAGTTTTCTAACAACTCCAAGTATTCATGAGATAACAAGCACTACAATATGCAAAATAATATATGTTTTTCTGTGGTACCTCAGATGTTATGTAGGAGTCGGAAAATATTATTTCAGTATGTGACATATTTATAAAATATTGTGCTTCAGGCAACATTAAAATAAACATAGCCTTTTTTTAAGATCATGATTTAACAATGGTACTGCCATTTTGTGCCCACACATTCTTGCAATGCTCTCACAACAATTGGTACATTAAAGCCAAGGGTTAAATATAAAATTCTCCAAGATGCAAAGGAATGAGGAGGATTGGGATTGTCTGATTTAAAATTATTCTGCAGCCTGCTGTTTGGTTGGATGAAAGAGTAGGTGCTGCTGAGTAATAAATGATTTTAGAATTAGAAGAGCACGATCTGAGGTTTGGATGGCGTGGTTTTCTATGGCATGATAAAGTTAAGGTTAATGTAGATTTCAAAAATCATTATGTTAGAAGTGCCATATTGAGAACATGGAATAGATATAAACCCAGACTGTGTCTGAAAATGCCTTTATGGGTCTCAGCACAAGAAGCATTTTATAGAAAAGATACAACAGGTAAAGAGAAATGGTTAACCTATCAAGAATTGTTAGAACGAGAACATGGAGAATATAAGGCAAAATAAAGAGAACAACTGGCTGCAGAGGGATTTAGTTTTCAGTGGTTTTTGTATGCACAGTTAAGAGAAAGATTTAGGGCAGATAACAGGACATTTGGAAGTGAGCACCAGAAGACTGAATTTGAAGTTGAATTATGTACAAATGCTAAACATGCAATTGCCAAAATGTATAAACTCTTGCTGAAATTTGAAATGGAGGATGGACAAGTGAAAGAGTATATGATAAAATGGGCTGAGAATTTTGGACATAATATATTGTTGGAACAGTGGGAAAACATGTGGTTGAAAGGATTGAAATGCATATTATGTTATAATGTAAAAGAGAATTTTTATAAAATGATGTACTGTTGGTATATGGCTCCAGAAAAATTATCTAGTGTGTATAAAGGTACTTCAAATTTATGTTGGAAATGTGGACCACATGAAGGGTCATTTTATCATGCTCAGTCGACTTGTAAAAAAGCCAGAACATTTTGGGTACAAATATATATACTGGTACAAAGAATTTTAAAGATTAAGATTCAACTGAAGCCAGAACTTTTTTGGTTGGATTAATGAACAGACAACTAGGAAAAAAAAAAACATGGCAGATTGTTTTTATATATGATCTCTGCTGTGAGACAAATATACATGCAAAAATAGAAAGATTCTGAAAGATTTCTCCACAATGGAGAAATGGTTGGTGAAGATGATGGATCTAGCAGAGATGGCAAAATTAACTTGTTTGCTTAGAGAAAGACCAACTACTACATTTATTGGTGACTGGAAACTCCTTATGGAGTTTTGCTGAAGAAAGAAAAAAATTAACGGATAATTTATGGTTTTGATGATTAGAAAGAGTAGATTATGGAAAGAAGCAAACTTAGATGTAACCTTAGAGAGAGATGGTAAAATATAAATGTACTTATAATTGCTGTTAAGAAGACTGGAAGCTGAGATTCTGACTTCCAGGGAAGAAATGGTGAACTGAACATGGCTCTGCTAAAAACGGAGATGATGACTGCGGTGGAATGAAGAGCCAGTGAGTAGACTGTCTCTTTGTAATTCCTGTCCAGACAAGAAGAGGGCTTGAGATCACCCACAGGTGCTCCCTACAGTTGCTCCTCATGAGGAGAATGTAAGACAGTGGTCTCCAGTGGGTTTAGAACTCTAGGAGACCAGGGAATAGCCATCTGCTCAAACCATGGTTGGCCCCTTAAAAAGACACTAGGTTCTTATACTTCCTTTTCTAACCACTTTTGGAAATTGCTTGTTAACTGCTTTTTAGCAATTATGAACCTTTGGATCAAAAAGTCTGAAAACACTGGGTAAGTCTCCTTCAGTCCTTAGCAAAAGAGGTTTATACAAGTTTAATTTTTTTTTTTAATGAATAAACAGCAAAAGGGTGATTAGAACTTTGATTTTGGAAAGTTACAAATGGACTAGGGGTCCTGATGTATTTGAAATAAGATTTTGGAATTAATAAAAAAATCCTTCCCCTGAGAAAATGTTTTTGTTTTGAATTCTCTTTAAAAAAAAAAAAAAATGATAGGATGAAACTTTTAAGGTTGGACATTAGAAGGAACCAGAAGGAACTAAAGATTACAATTAAAGGAGAAGAACATTTAAATTTGACTTACAAATGCAGAATGAAGCAAAATATTTTAACATTGGAAATATTGAAGGATTTTTTATGAACAATGGACCCAGAAGTTAATTTTAAGAGTGTCTGGCTGTATAGATAGACTATGTTTAAAATACGTTATGAAAGAGGAACAAGTTTTACCTGACAAGACTAACCTGAAAGTGAATTTTAAAATGACAGGCTACAGGAATGATATAGAAAAAGATGCTACATGGGACATACAAAAGAAACCAGCTGATGTCTTAATAATTAAAAGGGATATACAAATATCAAACCAAGCAAATTATACAAGACCTGTATAATTTTTCTAAACTAGATTTACAGAAGAGTCTTGTTAAAGCTTTGAAGAATTTTGTGAGAAGGGATAAAGAAAAAATGAAATCAAGTTTTAGGACATTATTTGAAGGGGCTCAAGATCAACACTGTTAAAAGTAAAAGGAAGGAATATAAAGTTGGTTTATTGGATCAAGGTTAAAATCGATATGTTGTAATCTCTGGTAACCCTTAATGGACTTTTGTTGATCAGGACTGAAATAACAAGACTTTAAGGATTTGTTTATAGATAAGAGTTGGGATATGGGAAGAAGAGATCATTTGTGGTATTTTAAGAGAAGGTGATAAGTGACTAAATTTTTTTATATGTTGTGATGAAGGGGGAAGTAATTTCTTTATCTTTTTTTTCTTTACTATATTCTTATTTTTTTTCTTTTCTATTTTTCTTTCTATTTTTTTCCTGCACTTTATATTTTTTCTTTTTAATATTTTTTTTAGTTTGTATTAGTTTTTATCTTTGTAATTGTAATTTTTAATAAAATTACTATTAAAAAAAAGACTGGAAGCCTCTTCTTTATTATTCTTTGTTTCTTTTTCCTTCTTTTCTATTTTTTTCTATATTTCTTTTTCACTTTTCTAAAACTTTTCTCCATTTCTCTTATCTTTAACTCAAAATCTGTATTGTTTTTACTCTGTGGAAAAACTTCTTTAAAGAAAAATCAATATGTTGAGTTGAAATCAATAAACGTCAATGTATATTTATGAAATGAGAATCTGACCATCATGGACAAAGGTGAAAGAAATCCAATTTCTATTTTCTCTGTCTCTCATTTGCTTATGAAAAATTTAGAATAATAAAAAAAAAACCTCCTTTTGTTTTAGTCAGCTATTAAAGATAGCAGCTTGATATTTGAAGCATGTGGGAAACCAATCAATTTTGAATTTATTTAATTTAGTTTTTTTTATTTAAAAACTTCCACCTCACCCTTTTGTGAGTAAGGAAACTTTCAAAGAATGGTTTCACTTTCTTTTCAAGTGAAGAAAAGGAGATATGGTGCAAGATAATTTGTTTGTGGGAATAACATTCTAGGACCAGAGGACTGAGGGTTATTTTTTTTCCCCAGAACTGGGAAGAATAACCATTCCTTGATTTCTGAAATTATATGTAATACCATCTCTACTTTAGGACTGATTTCTAACTGCAGCAGATCTCATAATTTGAACATGTCCCTAAATTTTGAATTCCCGCACTTCACCCCCACCTCTGTTTTTGTAACCAATTCCTTGTTGAAGATTCTGAAAAACCTGAAAGCTTGTATAATGCCATTGTGTATTCTTAGCTCAGGCCAAACTTCCACGATTTGGAAGTAAATCCAATGCTACTAGTATTTAAACAATATGATATTATTCACACAATATGCATATTCAGTGCAATCAATGGATAGCATGACATGAAGTATGTAAGCATGTAAGGCAGGAATAGAGTAATTACTGGCTTCCTTGGGTTTTGACTGAGGATCTGCTACTATGGCTATATTTGTGAAAGGCTAGAATAAATAATGTCCCCTTACTCTTAACATTTGAAATTGAGGCAAAGTTGAGACAAGAAATATTTGCCAGCAAAGATTATTTGTAAGAGCAATCATTGCTCTTCTATCCCATGTTCAGGCTTGAATCCTGACTGGAAGGGATTTAGAAACTCTGCTGCATCTAGGAAATTTTGTAGCTGGTTGCCACTGCCTTCTCCAGAATCTTCTCCCAAAAGGGAAGATTGGAGACATGGTGGAAGTAATCCAGTATGATTGGATCAAGAGCTGGCCTCTGCAAGAGGCGTTATATTCCCATCTCTTTCAAGGCAAATAGCACTTCATCCTCTCTCAGGAACAAACATAAGGGATACTTCTGTAGTATAATATTGGTTTTGTGACTGCAGAATTGGTTACCAATAAGTTTCTGGATACATTTCAAAGTGCTGGTTTAACCAATAAAGCCCTTCATGGCTTGGATTCAGGTTATCTGTGGGATTGTCTCTGACCAGATTTTGCCTGTTGTGTGCAAATATCCAGAGAGGGATTCATAGAGTTTCAACCCCATAAAAGATTAAGGGGAGGTGCACCTAAGATGGCCCTTCTCTATGGACCTTGAAGACAGCCCTCCTCTGTGGTGGCTCAGATGTTGGAGAATATTCTGCCCCAGAGTTTTGCCTGGTACCCTTTCTTTTGGCTTTCTACAAGGCTTTTAAGACTATTTTGTTGAGATGGGGTTTTGAATTATAATCTGTGAAATTTGGATTGTATGTTCTCTTTTATGGTGATGTTGGACTGCCCTTTATTTTAGATTGATATCTTGAGTTATAATGATTTTGGGGTGGTTTATTATAGTTTTCGTATTGTTTTTTGTGATACCTAGTTATAAAATGCATGAAGTCACACATACACACACACTTTGCAAATACCTTTTTGGAACTCAGTCTGAAACATTGGCAGCATTAATGTTATGTATCATTTCACTAAAATACTGTTAAAGAGGAAATTTGATAGAACTAGTTTCAGTTGAATGTGTCCATGTATAAAGGCTGTGTATCAACACAACATTTTTGCATACTTTACTATGAGAAAAATATTTAAAGTAGCAGATATTTTTTTAAAGGGATATAGACACACACACATGCTTAAAATACAGCCTGTATTGATGTTACCGATTTGGCAATGTGTTGGATCCTGATGTAAATTGTGCTTAGAGTTCAATTATAGCTAACTCCTTGAATTCAGTGCACCTACAATAATTCTGAATAGGTTTGAACCTAAACCAATGCCTCTGACCTTTTCTGAATTAGTAAAGCATAAACAAATAAATAAATCGTGAAGAAATACAACACTATATTGTGTATTTCATGGCAGCTGAGAGGGATACTGTTTATGAGTCAGCTGGGAGAATATACAGCAAAGCAAAAATCTGGAACAGCTCTATTTAATCAGCACCCCACTGGCCAAGTAGAATAAAAAGGGCCCTTCTGTTTTATTCCTAGTTTCAGTTCTTTTGGGATGTATTTGTGCAATAACTTGAACCCCAAGCTAACTACATTAGACGTACCCTGATCCATATGCCAACCACATAGGTATGTGGTACGTACTGGGCAGTTTATGTTTTAATAATGTGAAAACCCAAAAAGAGGTTGATTGAGCTTCATCACCATAGCAGATAGCAGCACCTAGACAACCTTGGCTGGTCTTGAAAATAACGTAATACTGGTTCCAGGTTGGGATGTTGTTGTTTTATTCCCAGCCTAACCAAAGCACCAAATATTTTCTGGTCATCATCCATCCATGCATTAATCAGGTTTGATTAGCTTTTTGAGATCAGCCAAGATTCTGAGACTTGTTTCCCTAACATAAGCCTAAAAGGGGAGTTGATGGGGGCATACCCTCAACACTAAAAACATTTAGATTATTTATTTATTTATGTATTTATGTATTTATGTATTTATTTATTTTTTAATTATGAAATTTATATTCTGCCCATCTCCCCCCAACGGGTGACTCTGGGTGGCTCACAATTAAAATCAGAAACCCCATCAACAATTAACCCCCCCATAAATAGTTAAATAAATAATCCATTAAAAATCAAATCTAAATAACAAATCTCAAGAGCTGATCTAATTTTCATCATTACCCTGCAATAAGTGGAATGGACTGCCATTAAAGCTTTTGAAAGCTTTGCAGTACTCTAAACCAATAGTAAGTTTGGTCAGTAAACATTGTTGTGATGCCACCTGGCATTCACAAGATTGACAGCTGTTTCCCATAGAAGGAATATATATTCCTCTGTCTCAATTAGGATCTTCCTAAAGAGAGAGGTTTATTTTAACATATAGTCAAAGGAGCAATCTGTTATAACCCTTCCCTCTCCAGGTGGAAAAGGGTTTGCTCTTTTGGAAACTGCAGGCAATTCTCAGGAAAGATGGAATCAAGGAAGTAGATATCTGCTGGGGTGGGGTGTGGGAAGACAAAGAGAAAGCTCTTATTCTCCTCCAACCTCTGATTAAAAGTGGAACTGGCAAGGAAAAGGATTTTTCAGGTAGCAAATTGGCACAGAAGTAACGTTTGTTCAAATGGTCATCTGCCTTCTAGAGGAATAGGAATAGGAAAAAGTTAAGGAAGTAAAATGGATTTTTCCATTCTCTCTTTCCTTTTTAAAATTAAGTTTTATTTTATTTATCTCTTGTAAGACTGATATATCTTTCTACAAAGGAGGAGGGAGGGGAGGAACCGATTTGCCCAGTCACGTGCCTAAGTGCTACAGGACATGATGCTACAGAATTTATTTCCTTTCTACCCCCTTTTTTCCTTTAATTTCTTTTTACCAGTAATGTGCAGAGACTATAGGAGTCTTATTTCTCTTGCGCACTGTTGTAGGAAAGAACCAGGTAAAGACATCACCCTGGAAGATAGGTGGTGTCAATGAGAACTACTAAGCCTCTACATCAAGGCAGGGCATGATGCTAGAGTATGTAGATCTAGATGATTTCTGGAATAAGTGGTTTGAGACCTCCAACCTTTCACCTGTAGGCCCAGTAGTGCTGCTACAACCATCCATAATAAACAGGTTTGCCCATATGTAGTATGAACAGGAAGAAAATTATTGGATTTTTTTTAAAGAATAGTTTATTCATAAAGAACAAGGTTGTCTGCTTTTCTATGTCACTGAGTAAGTAAATTACTCATATTTGTGCTTGGAATTTGTTCTTGATACTTCCACAAGAAGCAGAGGCTATTTGTAGCAACATTCTTAGAATTTGTGCCAATCCCCTGGTTAAGAAAGTGTTTGTGTATGGACATTGAAAGAATGTCCATACAGAGATTCTTCTGGATACCACTACCACTGAGTAAATCTTATGCTACTGCCAGAATTATGATAATGGAGGATGGACACACACACACACTCAGTTATTTGTATTTTTAAGCTAGGGCCACTAGGCAGCATCCCATGTTCATCTAAAAGATTTGACGTGAGTGTGTGAAGGTCATAAAACCATGACATCAATCTTTCTGGCCTTTGTTGACAGAGCTGATTTGCATCTCCCTGAATGATCTTCAGAAAGGATATTTACACTTAAATATTTTAAAATCATGTATACATCTTGGCAGATTGTGCATTTTTCATAATTCACTATGTTTCAATCAGCTCTCTTATGAATGGCTTATTATGAAACATTTCTTTTAAAAATTATCTAGGTGTTGTGTAATTTCTGGAGTTGGATGTTTGTCAGAGTTTAGGGACTAACAGAAGTAACTCTGTGTACTGCTCTTGGTATAAAATCCTCAACGGGCTTACAGCTACAACCATAAATTAAAATCATTCCATGAAAAACCTTCTCACTTCAAATTGCAACCTTGACAGTAATTAATAATTAAGGAAATATATTTCAGGGTTTGGGGAGAGAAGAGCAGCTTGAAAAACCTGATGTTCAAAATATTGAACTCATAAAGCAAGACAAGTTAGGAACAAAACTAAACAACTTCCCTACTCCCACACACATTCTTGCATAAGATTTATTTCTCTTGAATAGTGAACTGTATTGCTTAGAGCTGACCCTGACCCATAGGACTTCCTTGTCTCCTGCACCCTCCTGGGCCACTCGAGCACAGAATAACATCAGAATTACCAATGAATTGATCATTCAAAAGTTGTACCAAAAGGGAAATACTTCACTGAAAAAGACACCACCAGTTTGCATAAAATTTGCATATGTTATCAGTGGAAATGTATGAATAATTACTATGATGTAATTAGGACAACACCCATCTTTTTCCACAGGATGTAAAACTGATTAAGTTGTGTGTGTTAATTGTTAATAGGCAAAAAGACTACGTAATGCTTTGGATTCAATTCCAAAGAGGTGCTCTGGAGTGTTAGGGCCTGCGAACATAACACCTGTCTGCAAGTCTTTAAAGTTGCTGTATCTTTTCCCAGGATCACATGCCACCTGATGGCAGCAGCCTTGCAATCTGGGAAAAGAAGCTGCTTTAAAAAGTCATAAACAGATGCTACATTTGTAATTCCACATTGTCTAAATTACTTCCAAAGTTGGATACAGCCCTAACAGACAATTTCATGACCTTTGCATTCCCTTTTTCTATTCATTTTTAAAGTAGAGTTTACTGAACAACTCTTCTGTAAGACAAATCTTTCCAACAGTTGTTTGTCCTCTGAAATGGCTACCTAAATTGCTGGATATGGGGGGAAAAGCCCTTGTAACTATGCATGCTTCTGATAGAAACATTATAAAAGTCACAAGGCCTGTTTTAATTCTTCTGCACAAATTATTTATCAGAAAGCTACACCAACAGCAACAGCTAGCACAGCAGGGAATATTTAAGGTCTGAGATGTGAATTTGAAATAGGTCATTTGACCTAACTGACAACAGGCTATTGAATTTCAACATGGACAACACAGTTAATACAAGTTACCTTTCAAAATGGCTGAAATTGGAATTAACCTAGGAAAGTGGAGAAGGAGCACGGAGAAATAAATGCACGTTGTAAAATAGAAATGAATCTGTAATCAAGTTAACTCTATTCTGAATAGTTTGTAGAAAACAGAAAAGATAACTACAGAAAAGGAGAAATCCGTCCTCCTTTTGCTTTAAAAAGCTGTCTACAAGGTTGGCAGGTGATAAGTATTAAGACACAGAGAGCAGTCACACATTAATCTACCTCAGTGTTCCCCAACCTTGGCAACCTCCAGATATTGGACTTCACCACCTGGAATTCTCGTCAGTGGCCATGCTGGCTGTGGAATTCTGGGATCTGAAGTTCACACACCCTGGAAATTGCTAAGATTGGGAAACAGTGGTCTACCCTATTGTTAAATTAAACATGTTCCTGGCCTTATCTTCCCATGAGAATCATTAAAAGTTAATTAACCCTTATGAATATTTTGAAACAGTGTGAAACCACATTCAGGCATTTAAGATTGAAATGGAGGGAGTCACCTTCAGTGGTGCTATCAGAATAGGACTTTGGGATAGGTATCTCAGCAGAATGAGCTGTGGGCCCAAACATAGGAAGCTGGCTAAGCATATTTGGAAGTAATCAAAGCCATACACATTATGGGAGTCTTTAAATTTAATGCTCCCATAAGAGCAAAGAAAGGGCTCCCATAAGAGCATTAAATCCAGAGCCAAAAATGACTTAATATGCCACTAATCAGTTTACTCTACAGTAAGCTAAACTTTCTATTAAAGGATTTACAGAAATAGATATTAAAGATGGGGGGAGGGAATCACTGCCGAAACATGATTCTGAAGCAAACAAAATACACAGAGATTTTGTAATCTGGAATGCTTTAATGTGATTTTTTTTCTTTTTGGTTCCAGTATTCATTGTAGTTATTCTTATTAAGGTGAGGTCCCAGAAGATAACCATCCTAAAAATGGCAAAAACTAGAAGCTAGCATTTGCTTTATGAATGACAGGAAAAACATGGGCAATGAGTTGCCTTTTAAAACATTAAGAAAATATACTCTGACTTCCATGGGTGGTATGGCAAACTGAAGACCAACAACTGCGGCAAAGACCAAGGAATTGGTGAGTAGACTGGTTCCTTGGAACCTCACTGGATAAGGAGAGGATGGGAGATTGCCCACATGTGCTCTGGACAGCTGCTTCTCGCAGAGACCAAGATGGTAGAGATGGTATCAAAAGTGGAGTTACAACTGATAGGCCAAAAGAATGACTTAGAAAAGGATGTTTCACTGGATCTACAAAAGAAACTGGCTGACTTCTTTATGCACAATTTTGGAAAACCCAGACACTACCAACAATACAAGAATGGTTGTTAAAACTGATGGAAATGGCAGAAAATGATAAACTGACTTGCTTATTAAAAGAAAACTCAAATAATTATTACCTTAAAGAATGGAAACCATTGATGGACTATTTGCAAAATGCAGGCGGGGCGAAGCTTACATGGGGATTTGAAGATTAGATTAAAAATGTAATGGGAAATGTTTTGACAAAGAATTATTCCTACTTAATGCATTAAAAACTAGCATTTATGATACTCTTATTATTCCTAAGACCAGAGATAGATTGGAAGCTATCTATTTTTCATATCTTTTTTCTTTTTCTTTTACTTTATCTCACTTTTTCTTTTCTTTTTCTTTATAATTTGTATTTTCAATTTTCTTTTTCATTTCTAACTTTTACCTTTGTAATTTTAAAGTTTCAATAAAATACTATTTAAAAAAAAAAAAGAAACTGGCTGAGGTTTTAAAATTTAAAAGGGAAATAAAAACAACAAACCAAGAGAGTAACCTGGATAATTTTTTCCTACTGTATTTACAAAAGAGGCTTGTTAAAGCCTTGAAGACATCTGCAATGGGACAAAGAAGAAATGAAGAGAAATCAAATCCTATGGCAATATTTGAATGAACTAAAGTAAAAGGAAGGAATATAAAGCTGGTTTATTTGGTCAAGGTTAAAACTAGATATGTTGTTACTTCTGGCAACCCTTTATGAACTTTCTGCTGACACCAGGCTGAAAAGATGACTTTTATGGATTTGTTTATAGATAAGAGATGGGATAAGGGATGAAGAGATAATTGTAAACATAGAGGGGGTGAAGATTCACTAAATTCATTTATTCTTCTTGTGATGAAGGTTGGAAGTCACTTCTTCATATATTTTTCTCTTTATTTTATTCTTACTTTTCTCTTTCTTCTCTCTTTTTTCTTTTTCCTTGCACTTTTTACTCCTTCTCTCAATTTTCTTTTCTTTAATGTTAGTTTGTATTAGATTTTACTATTATAATAAAAATTCTTAATAAAAATTATATATATATTAAAATTATATATATATAAACAAAATTATTCCAATAAATATAGATTTATGTTCAATAATTTCTGCATTTTTATAAAGGCAGGCAGGAATTATATGCCCACCATTTTTTATTTGCTTCAAGCTAAGAAAAATATCTCTTAAGTCTAAAGTGTGAAACAGAAGCAATATTGAATCTTGCATGACAAATTTAAAGCTAGGACCCTTTTTATTAGTGTGGCATAAACAGAAAATGATTTACTGTCTATCACTCAATATATTAATAACTGACCCTTAATGGGGTCTGTTAACCAACATGATGCAACACCTCTTTGTTTCATAGTCGTGCCTGAGACTAGTGGAGAGATGAGGAATTGCCGATAGATGGCTTTGCATATATGTTCTGTCCCAGGCAATGTTTTCAACTGGAGGGAATTTTCCTGAACTAAACAAAAATAGTATAGTCCAACTGCAGATTCCAACAAGATGTAATACAACAATGCAGAAACCAGATTTTGATGGAACAAAATGTAGCAAAGCAGATTCCAGATTCTAGCAAGGCAAGATCCAAAATTGCTCACAAATCAGCAACAAGCAAACCCATATTAACGCTTGGTAGGATTGCAGCTTCAAATTGGACAATGAACAAACCCTATCCAGTTCAAGAGAGTTTTATAAGGAAGAACAAAGTTCCACTGCAGCTTTCTGATTTAGAGTTTGAGAATGGCAATGTCTTCTGTTCTGCCTGGAGAGGTGCTAGCAAAATCTCCCCTGATAGTGCTTTTGGGGCAATAGAGTTATTTATGCATATTTCTAGGAGGAAAAGCCTTCCCATTCTGATATTTCCTCCAAATCCATGGTCTTATTCTTCCAAAGTTGAGAAGTTTGATCAATGATCTTTGCAGTTTGCCTTTCCTAATAAGAATATAGATTGACAATAGAGAAAGGTCAGCAATCATTCTTCTAATGGTAGACTAAGCCTACCATTTTTATTTTTTTTATTTTTTTGGTCCCACTGCCAAGGCTACTGACATTCTCCCCAGTGCTACAATAGAGTGGAAATAGCTGTGGCTAGCACAGCACATCACTAATTATGTATTGGTACATGATCTATGTTCCCTCCATCTCTCTGTTACTTTCTCTGCCCTAAAGGATGGAGCGTGGCTCTTGTTAAGCAGCAATCTGGTACTTTTAGGAAAAGTATGTAACTGAATCATCACATGGAACCGCTATGCTGAATTTGCTTTGTTGCAAACACCTTTTAACTCTGTTTCAGTCTCACTTCAATCTTCTCATGTCACAGAAGGGCATACTCCAAAAGGAACATCTATAATAGAGATCTAATGACAGCCTAGCCTTGAGAAGCATTGTCTCCATTCCTGTTCTAAGAGGTAATAAAAAAGCTTCACACCCAGCCCATAGCCAAGGAAAATAAGGTTATAGTATTACAATCATGTAATGTATTTTAGTGTCTTAGCAACAAAGATCCCACGTGATTCTTATCTTTGGACTCCATTTTCGATAGATTTTCTCAGCAGATTACTGGCAATAGTAATTCTTTGTAAATGATTTAACTCTTAATTTTAATCTTGCTTTTCTGCATGATATGTTGACTGCTGTCTTATGAGGCTCCCAGTCCATGATGGGATTACTATCTTCTGGAGCCACAAGAATTTTAAGGCAGACTTAGCACACACAGATAGAGCAAGCTTGTAATCTACCGTTCAAGCTAGTAAAAGCAGCACTCTGAATTATAATGCAACAAATTAAAGAAGACTGCTGTCTGAACTAGGTCTGGGCTGGACGAATTTACAATTTTTGTTAGGCATTACAACAACTATGTGTTGTAATCAAAGATGATTATTCTGTAATATGATAGGGACCTATAAGTGCAGGGAGGCAATTGGATACACAATGTTATGAAACTTCCTAATAGTTTTCCAGAATAATTGCTCTTTCTCCTTTTCACTTTCCATGTTTCAGCTGTCTTATATAAGAAGATACATAAAGGCCATAGATTCACATATCTGTTTTATACCTCTATCCAGATTACTTGAAGTACAACATTACTTAATCAAATGGCCATCTGTAGATGATATAGGACTTACAGATATCTTGATAACCTGGATTTAGAAGACACTAAAATAGTTGCTAGGTGTTTTTGTTTTAATTCTGTACCCAAATGTATCTTGAAAATTCTCAAAAGTTTTCTTCTCCTACAAAAAAGCCTGCTTTTTTCCTACCCTATTGCCAGGATGTTTAAGATTGATTCTGAATTTCTTTTGATGGTGATTTTGAGCTTATTCTGTTGGAGTTGGCAAAGAGTTGTTTGTTATAACTGCTGGTGTTATTATTGTCTGTTGCACATCTTTCCATCACTGTGGAATCTCCCTAGCCTCTCATATTTCCCAATGTGAAAATGTCCAATGGAAGGACTTCTCTTGTAATGTCTTCTGCTGAGAGTTAATTAAACCATGGGAAGCCAAGGATGCTGCAGCCTGCTGGAGAAATGATGGCACAGTGAAAGCCAGGATATTCACACACAACCCTTAATGAGTAAGTAACTGAATAAGGAAACACCATTCTTCACACATGAAAATGTCATGAAAATTTTCTTCTCATTTTGGGGCGGTGGGGGACAGAAACTTCTACCTTCACACTTATCCAAAGAGATGAAAATATCATAGTTGTCTATTGCCACTCTTTGATACTATTCCACTCCTGTTGTTTTTATATTGATTACAAAACTATGCATCATCTAGTTCACATTAGGAAAAACAAAAAAACACATTTGTTAGTTGGGACGCATTTTTATTCACCTCATCAATCAGCTCCTTTGTTTCAGCTGACGGATTACTACAAGATGAAATCACCAACATAGGGCTAGCCAGCTTTCCCTATAAGCTTGTTTCTTGCTATAAATTGATGTTCATCACATTTAAGGAATTTTCTTTTTAATATCATTTTACTGTATTATTATAAAACACAAGTAGTACATTATATTATTTAGGTTCAATGGCATTTATACAGTGTTGACTGGAGACTATTAAGACTCTAATCTTTAAATAACTTAAATCTTTAAAGATAAAGAAGTTTATATCAATATTAACTATGATTTCTAAAATGTTAATGTTGATAAGCATAAAGTTGTTTCAATTTTACATTTAAAGCTAAATGTGGCATTAATAAAGAGCTGCAAAATACATTAAATTATTTGTTATGTAATAAAGCTTTCTGTCTTAAATTTAATAATACCAAGATCTGCACTGTATTGTTACTGATTATTGTTTGTGCATATTAAACAGAAACAAACAAGAATAAAATAAACAAAAATAAAATGGTTTTTTTTTAATATAGTTATTTTGCTTCTAACTTCCCCCTTTTTGTACATATAATGTTATTGATCCCTGTATCATCACCACATGTAGGAGGTGTTAGAAAGAGAGCTGATTTCTAGTCCAACTTCATTATGCTTTGATTATCATAGGATCCATACATTTCACTGCACTGTCACCAAATTCATTTTAATTTAGGTATATGATTAAGGAGTTGGAAAGAGTTTCGGAAGCCATGTTCTACATGCTTTTCCTATCTTGTTTACAAACTTAATTTAGAACACTGAATAGGAAATTGGAATAGTTATTTGTATTGTCAACTTTATTTTTAAAATACCTATAGACTTGCAGAGTCATTCTTAAAAAACAAAAATAGTAAGTGGCTGTAGTCCAGTGGTTTGCTTAGTGGTGTGTCCACTGACCAAAACAATTCCAGTTTCCTGGAATTTTGGGTAAAGGTAAACTGGAATGTTGAAGAGGAGATGGTGGGGAGCAATTCTCATGGGCCTTCTGACTAATGCATATTTATTATTGGCTACTGCTAGGATTTTGTGAATGGGGAACATGGTAACTGGAGGCCAACTGTCATTCTGAAGGTAAAAGGAGAAGAGAAGATGAAAAGAAATAAAACGTGGGAGAAAAAAAACTGAGGACAAGTCAGAATCACACAGGATGAAGAAAAAGAAACATCAACTTTTAAAAGTTACAGAAACATAGAAAAGGTATCAACAATCTTAAAACCAGGTTTTCCTTGGATGATTTACCTGTAGCCCTTTACCCAAGGAAAATGAACTTCTGTATACCTCAATTGGTAATGCTTATTCTTTTTATTATTCATTCATTCATTCATTCATTCATTCATTCATTCATCAAATATATATGCATAGCCTGCATGTATATATACAGTATATATGTATCTCACTTGCATGTGACTCTGGAGAGTGTACACAATTAAAACACAAGCTAAACAATCAACATAATTCAACCATTAAAACCAATGAAAAACAGTTAAAAACAATAATAACAAAAATACAGGGGAGAGCGCCATCTAAACTTATACTCAATGCAGGCATTTAATGGGTTTCACGCTTCCATGGGATCCCCAGACCTGATGGCAAAGCCAGGTTTTGAGAGCCTTCCAGAAGGCCAGTAAGGTTGGGGCCAATCTCATCCCAGGGGGAATGATGTTCCAGAGGCCAGGTGCCATGCCAGAAAAGAGTTTCCTCCTGGGTCCCAACAAATGAAGCTCATTGGCTGATGGAACCCACAACATGCTGGACCTGATGGGGTGGGTAGATGTTATTGGGGAGAGACAGTCCCCCAACATTATCATGTTTAAACAATTTCTATATTCCATATAGTTCTTTAAATGAATAAATTTCCATTTTTTAGTGACTCTCCTTCCCATACAGAGCAAAAACAACCAAAAGCTCTATTAAAAACTGAGTTAAAATTACCACACACACTAACAGGGGCATAACAAATCATTAGAAAAATATAGCCTTGTGTGTCTTTCAGATATGGATGTGAGATTGTTGGCTTACAAGGCTTGGCTTCTAGGTACCTTCAGGATCACCTACACCCTTATATGTTTTGTTTTAAATGGTATAAAATGTAGCCAATATTGTTCACCACAATGTATTTTTAATGTTGCAATGGATAAATTATGGGCGATAGATAAATATTTCAAATAAATACATGTATTCATAATACTGCATAATATTGCAACCTGACTCAGTCTCCAGATGTGTTTTTCTCTAATCTTGTCATTATTGAATTTAACTATAAGAGTTTTCTGAGGTTGCAATTTAGTCTTGCCATTTCTTTAGTTTTCATATCATTTTAATCTCATCTCCCATGTTACCTGCAATCTTCCCTATCCCACTTTCAAATCAGTTTAGCATAATCACTGTTCCATCCTAAAGTAATTAAACACTTTCATTTATAAAATTCCATCAGGAGGTTGATCCCCACTGACGCTGAACCACTGATAATTGTGTCTGCATGATTTATATTTTTTAGGATTATTAATAGATGATAAATGAGCAGAAAAAAATTAATGGGGAGGGATGGAAAGAAGGTTGTGATACACAAGGAATATTATTATGAAAGACTTTAGAGTCAATTTGCAAATATTTTTTGAAATATTTTGCCACATCTTCTGCTATCACTACAGCTTGTATTTCATAGCAATTATTTAGAGGTTATATATTTATTAGAGAAATTATTTAAATTCTACTCCATCTCTCTTTCTCTGAACTTCTTTTTTTTTTGTCTCTCTCAGACACACATTTCCTCATGAACAAAGCCAAATCTATGTTTTTAGAAATACTACAAAAATACACAAACATATTTGTTTGCAAAGAGGAGCTTATAATGACATATTCAACAGGTTTTATGGAAACCATATCTTCCCCAAAGGAAACAGGGCAACCTTTCCTTTATACCTGTCCAGAACAAGTTGTTCTTCTCTCCTCCTCTTCCTTCTTCTTCTTTAAAAATTGAGATTTCCCAACAGCTCCTTGGAATTTTTGTACTATTATAACTGGATCACACCGTATGACATTTAAAGCTTTCATGAGAGAATGTAAGAAAATCCTTAGAACTGGGAATCTGACAGAACAAATGCAGAAAAGTGTGAAATTCGGGCTTCATAATGAACACCAATCTGAGTTTATTTAGAGAAAAAAGAAACCTAATAACAAGAGGAGAGAAAATGAAAATCCTTATTTACTCCTACATCAAATCCTAGAATCGATATTCTACTAAAACCCTCATTGTGTTTATCTGTTTCTGTTTGTACCCTCAGGTTAACCTAAACTGTGCATTATACCACCACACATTTTGAATCAAGGTACCTAAAATCCGCTAACTTAAAGAATGCATATAAATCTGGGACCCATTACTCCCGTGGAACTGAAATTTCTATGATGTTCAGACCAGTTTTAGTCACAAAGTTGTGGCTGTTGCATCATCCCCATAGTCATGTGATTGTGATTTACAATGCTCCCTGCCAGCTTCCCACAAGCAAAGTCAATGAGGAAGGTGGCAGGCGGCTGGAAGTCGTTCGCACTCCAACTGCTTTTTTGCCCTCCCCTAGTCATTCTGTTTATCTGTTTAGGTAAGTAAATATTGACTTATTATTGAAGTTCATTTGCCATTGTAATTATTTTTCTGTTTCAGATACATACATGATGATCTTTAGATGATCATGGGACCGTCCAGCACTGGGGTAAAAAAAATATGATCAGCCTAAAATTTAATGTTCACTCTGGTCACATCAGGCTACACTACCTTTCTCTCAAAGGATGACCCAATGGGTCACAGGGTTGTTTAGTAACAACTAACTATTACAGAAACAGTAATTTTTCTACCACATATTTTATAAACCATAAAGAACATAGTATCTCAGTTTGGGAGTGGGGTGGGCAAAGCACATACACACGCACACATAAACACAAACAACAAAAGGGAAAGACAATAATTGCACCTATTATAGCAAGTTTACAGGTTTTAACTCACCTAAGGACAGACTATTTCAGATCCTGGAATAGTCAAAGTAATTTCTTCTATCATATTTAGAAATAGTAATTCTTCTTCCATGTATTTCATGTGCCACATAGAGGTATACTACTTCAGAGTGTGGAGAATGTTTGTTAGTGCTAATATAGATGGTCTCTTCCAACTTCTGATAGCATTTGGACTATACATATATGTGTGTGTTGTGTTCATCTTATTTGTTCTGAGTGTCACTATAACTTTTTATTCCTAAATGGACTTTTAGTTGGCAGGAAGAGAGTTCACATCTGAGGGATATATTTGGCTGAGGACATCTTGGCATATATTAGTAACATGCAGAAATCTTTGTAAACTAGTTTTAAGAATATATCTGTGCTAAAATATTATCAGGACAAATGGCTGTTTTTTTCCTTGCATGATAAGGCTGGACAGTCTTTGCAAGACAGGTTGGTGATGGCTCTCAATGGGAACTAATGATTAGTAGGAAACTTTGGATGATTTATTTGTTTAATTAACCAATTTATATGCCTGCCTAACTCACAAATTGTGGCTCTGGGCAGCTAATATTGGATTAAAAAGATAAGTAAAGAAGAAATAACCAAACAAAAATAAAAAACAGAAATAAAATGTATTTGAGGCCACTATAATCATTCTCATAATCCTTATAGAAGAGGCTCATCAATCAACCTTGGGTCCAATGCCCAAGAGGAGACCCAAGTTTTCAAAGTCTTATGAAAATCCAGCATGGTCAGGGCCATCTGAATCTCTGGGGGTATGCTGTTCTGTAGATGTCAGTCCTTCAAGCTAGATCAGACTAGGAAACCAAAGCAGGCAGGCCAATATCACTTTTATTATTCAGAGATAGTAACAAAATCTTGCAAGTCTGAATGCACTTCCCCTCCCTCCCTTTATCTTTGTGAGAACTAGGGAGGGTCTTGTCTAAGATGTTTTCTCAGGTTACAGTTCTGCCCCGGACTGAGGTTTCTTATATCTGACTGTTGTCTTGGTAGCAGCTCTTCCTCCTGTACCTCAAGGCCATTCCCTTATCCCATTACAAAAGGGCAGGTGCAGTGACAGAGAAGGTATACTTCTTGGGTCACAACAAATGGCATTGTTTCATATAGGGGACCTACAGCATGCAGTATAAATGTGCCATGAAGTGCTTCATAGACGATAACTAGTACAATGAATTGTACTCAGAAGCCTATTGGAAACCAGCGCAGCTCACAAAGTAGTGGTGTTACATGAAAACTACCTACACCACTATATTCTGGATGATGATTTTACATCCCATCTTTAGGCCCAGAGCTGGAAATAAGGGATTAATGCATCTGGGTTTGTATAAAATGACCAATCGCACCCAGCATCTATGGTGAAAATACAGATGTGCTGGTATTTGGGAAACAACCGCTTCCATTATCTTAATTTCTTTTATATTTTATTTTTTTTACCAATTTTGTACTTGCTTGCCAATTAATATCAAGTGGGTATGAGAGCCAGTTCATACAGAGTCATAACAAACAACCTGATACCAGACTAGTCCTTCACTAAAATAAGAGTCAAGTGGAAACCATCCATCTCAGTCAAAAGACATTATGCTGTGAGGAAGAGGCACAAGAATTTGAATCCCAATTTCACTATAAATAGGGCTGTGGTTACCTAGTACTGGACAAATTTCTATCTGGAAGGACCTCTGACTTAGGTTTATAGAATTTTAATGTAGATACAAATTTGCATATATGTTTTAGATGTATTATGGAATTATGCATTTTAATTGTGACTGGTTTTAAGCAGCTTTTTTACAATATGAATAAATTGTATTTCTATGTTGGGATTGTTAAAGAACTATAAAATGTGGGCTATACATATTTATTTCATAAATACATAAATAAAATGTTTGTATATCACACAGGGAATGTAGGTAGCTCACAAGTTCTAAAACATTTCAAAACAGGCAAACAGAAACCAAAGAGAGAGAGGGAGAGAGAGAAAAACAATCTGAACTGAATTTTTGCATGGATTAATGTTATCATTTTGAAAATCATTGTTCTAATTTCTCATAAGCAGAAAACTCTTGAAGGTTATATTTCATTTTGGTTTGAATTACCAATTACAAATAATGAAATTGCCCTTTCAAGTAAATACTACGATGTCCTCTATTGATCGAGTGCTATCTGCTTTGATGTAATATTGCCATATACAGCACACAGGTATATACTGTAGATCAGTATTGTCCAAACTTGGCCACTTTAAGATGAGTGGACTTCAACTCCCAGAATTCCCCAGCCAACATGGCTGGCTGGGGAATTCTGGGAGTTGAAGTCCACTCATCTTAAAGTGGCCAAGTTTGGACAACACTGGTCTAAGAGAAAAACACTTGCGAAGATGTAAACTATTGTAATTATAACATGCTTAATTTCTTTGGAGTGAAGGGTAGTTGAAATATTTCCAAAACTCTGTTTTGGGCAGCCTTCCAGGAAATAACAGCTATGCCAAGATGGGAAATCCTTTTTCTTTACTTTCTGATTGATTACAAGAATGCCTTAATAACAAATTACAAGTGGGTCAGCTGGTAACATGGATCAATAATATTAACCTATTTTCATCTTTAACTTGGTTTGAAATTCTACCTACAGAGGAAAGAATGAATAAAGATAATTGGGATAGTTATTATAAGATAGTAAATGGTCAGAAGCCTAAAATTACATATAATACAGCCCTTTATCTGAACAAAACAGTACACTTGAGGATGGCATATGTGGATCTGACTGGGATAAATTATAGGGGTAACACAGAAATACGATTTGCATTTTCTTTTAGTTATGTCTTTTATTCTGTTTTGTAACACATGGTCTTATCATTGTTTTGCATTTTTTATTTTGTATTCTGATATGACCTAATGACTAATCAATAAATAATAAGAATAATAAGAATAAGAATTATTATTACAAGATAGTAAAGATCAGATAACCACTGATCAGATATTTATATAGGTAAATCCTGTTTTTCTTGACAGTGGCAGGTTAATTTTTAAAATTAGAATGTATTTAATATTTAGGACAGAGGGAGTAAGCTTACCACAACATTCATAACATCTCTTTATTAACATTTGCATTCAATGATGCATATAATATATGCCACAAGGATTCCTTCAGATGTTCTCTTCAGATGCTTAAAAAGACTGCCTCCCCAGTTCTGTTAAGTCCAGTAATTATCATTGGAACTATGGGGGTCTGTCTGTGTGTGTATGTGTGCCTCCAAACAGTGAAATGTGCTTGACAACATCATGCAACTTACATCTTGATTCAAGCAAAAATCTTGGTCAGCCTAAAATTAGATAGATAGATAGATAGATAGATAGATAGATAGATAGATAGATAGATAGATGATCAGACATCAGGACACAAATACATGGTGATGCAGATGTCATTTTGGCATTATTGTGATTTACTGCCCAAACCGCAGCATGGAACTCAGAGCTCATTTAATTGATATTTCCGAGGTGCTGTAGCTGTAATGATCTACTTCCAGGCCTGACACCCTGCTGTTTGCTCAGATTAGTCAGGCCAAATTATCTATGGCCATGCTTCTTAGAGTCTCATACTGATAATAGCAGCTAGAAGAGAGGGACATTTTTGTGAAAAAGCAAATGCATACTTAGGGCACACTGATGATTTAACCTTTCTTATGGATCTGGATCTCATAAGTGCAGTTTTATCATGGTTAACACCCCTTACTTTTGTCACTCTTACCATAATGTGGTTTCATGACAAAAGCCTGCTTGGGAAAAATCCTATGTATAGCATAGTTGAAATCAATAAATTCACTTTGAACAGCTTCACACTGTCCGTCCCACGCTTCCCCCCCTCCCCAGGGGACTTCATCCAGAAACTTTCATTTGTTGCCATTTAGCAGTGGGGATCTGTTTTCCTTATGTTGTTGAAAGCATGATTTTTTGCAGTCAACCAAATCCAAGGACAACCTAGTGAAGATAAACTAACAACCTTAGTTAATTGCTTCCCATATGTACTGTAATTTAGGGCAGGCTAATCTGTTTATACCCAGGACCTCAGTTGTTCATTATTTACTTCAGCAAATAAAAAATGCTTGGGAATAGAGAAGAGGCATTTGTGAGTAAGTCTGACTATCTTTGGTAAAAACACAAATTATACATGTGTTTTGCCTTATGAAATATATATTATTGATATTTCCTAAGTTAGTGATCAAAAGGAGAAAAGAAGTGAGGGTCTTTCTCTTTCTTTTCTTTTCTTTTTTCTTTCTTTCCTCAGCAAAATTGCAAATGTAATCTACCTGATACTATGTGAGTGTTTAATTCTGTAAAGAAGGCGAATTAATTCTTAATTCTCTGTAAGAATTCAGTGAAGAAAACTTAAATGTAATTCTGTTAATGAAGGAGAAAACATCACTGGCTATCCTGTAACAACAAATATTCCTTCATTTTCCCACCCCCACCCCAAAGAGAAAGAAAGGCACAAACTCCAATAACCTGTTGCTTTCCTTGCCTACTAAGTAATGAAAAGGGAAACTGACAAAACTCCTGTCAATTTCATCAAGGTTGTCATAGTGGGCTGCAGAAAATGGAAGGATGTCTAGTTGAAATGGTCTGTAAAAATGTCCTTGAGAGGCAGGAGGAGGATCTGCAGACCAGGCAATGGTCAGATAAAAGGCAGTTGAGCCTGCAGGAGGAATGGAGGCTTGGCAAACATCTCAGAATGGACCCTCCCTAGTTTCTTGGACTGTAAAGCCAACAGGGAAGAGATGTAATTTTAGACTTTCAAGATTCTGTTACTGTAACCTTACAATAAAGGTAGTGTTAATACTCATGGTTGGTGCTTCTTGTCTGGACTATCTCAAAGAGCTGACACTAGGTGACAGGAACGCTATAGGGATGACTCTAGGTTTAGTGGTCACCCAGGGCAGTGTTTCTCAACCTCAGCAATTTTAAGATGTGTGGACTTCAACTCCCAGAATTCCCCAGCCAAGGAAATTTCCAATAACTGGAATGCCCTAATCACATGGGTAGGGGATGATTGGGCAGTGATAAACAGGACCAGCATCAACACTTGGGTTGTTGTTGAGTATTGAATCCCAAGAGGAATGATGCTACCATGATCCACTCCTCAACATAGCATCTCACAATTCGTTGCCTTTTTATATTCTACTTCCTCCCCAATGGCTGTTTACAAGACAATAGTGATATAGATACCCAGCAAGCGGCTGGGCATCTCCATAATAAGCAAGGATCATGTTATTATTATTTTCCATAACAAAATGATAAATGCATATCTCTCCCCACCCAAATAATCTACTTGAGGGTTTTAATTGCATGTTTATAATATTTTTTACAGCATTTCAAATCAGAGACTGAGTGGGCAGGGCATCATTTTTGCATTCAGATTTTTTGGGTGGGGGTGGGGATTGTGCCAACACTCTGGGGTTGAAGGGTCCATGTGAATCTCTTCACAAAGAAGAGTGACCTTTCTCTCCAGTTCTGCTCATCACTGCCAAGATTCAATTGCATTATACAACTGTTCGATATGGATTTGTTTGTTTGGGGTAACTGTATATTCCACCCTTCAATAAAATTCTCAGGGCAATTTACAAAATTGAAAACTTAATACAACCAATGAAAAACACACATCTTAGTAAGTGGTTCATAACACACTTAAGTAACAAGAAAACACTTAACTGCTTTTTGAGATGGGGAGAGTTCCTAGACAGGGAACCTTTAAACAGGAAGTGGGTGAAGTAAGGACTTTCTTTCTTGAGCCAACCTCATATCTCTGTGACACTTCATCAGCATGATATACTATTTTGAACTGGGCAACCTGCTCTGCAGTAGGACAGTTCCTGTCCATCTCTAATTACTCAGAGACTTTGCTGAACATCAGGTGACAGGGCTGCTAGTTTAGTTTCCCTCTTATCAAAAATATTGTGCCAAAAGGAGGGTTGGAAGCCAGAGACACCAGCAGGATCATCTCAAACTGCTCTTTTTCTTCTTGAATTAACTTGCCATTTACATCCTAATCCAGAGAGGTAGTTTTTAGCTTTTGATTTCATCAGGTCAGCTCATATGCTTTGGGAAAGGGCAGATTCCTTTGGAGCCGAACAGCATTCCTAAGGAATGAGGCACATTACTTCTACAAACCCTATCAATGCCCCTGGCTGTCCCTTTCTCACTCCATCTCTTACACTTGTGCATTTTAAACAGAAAAGATCTCTGTCAGTGGTTAACTAATGTATCTTGCAATCAACATTAAACAGCTATCAAAAAGTATCAGTTACAACACAATTGGTTGCTGTTTCAGTATTCATTAACAAAATTTAAATATTATTTTTTGCCCGCAGTATGCACGTTTGCATGGTTTATTTTTCACCATGACTCCCAAATTCAGTGAAATCTCTTATCATCCTCACCCTCTGTCATGTATTACAATTGAGATTTGATAATCTGTGAACTATCCCTATGGGTCTTTCTTTCATTAATTAATTCATTCAATTTTTATCCTGCCTTTAGAAGGAAGTACTTAACAAATATTTTAAAATCATGAATGGGTGAGATCTAGGAGACTGACAATGTTTAAAGTGGATTTTATTGTAAATATACAAGTAAAAGAAATCTGTGGTTTTGATCATCTTGAATAATTCCTTTGCTGGTTTGGGTAGGTATAGTACAAGACTGCACTCTGAATATTGAGAGACCCTTTGCATGAGGTTGGTTATCAGAGTTATTTAGTATTTATTGTTACATGAAAACAATTCATGTATAAATGTGGGTTAAGATAAGCTATGGAAGAGACTGATTGTCCAAATTAATCATATAGTATTTCTAGTCATAGAACAACATGTCTTTGTTAAGGTTGATTTAAGACAGGAGCTCTTCTGGTATGGCCCAAAATTTGGATGCTTTTGCATTATTTTATGGGAGGGATAGAAACATGCAAATGTTCAAAGTTATGATTCTTTCCCTTAACCCCCCCCCCCCCGCTCCCAAAATGGAAAATGGTTGTCAGAATCAGCATTTAGAATTTAAAAGCATATATGAACACAGCCTTTATTTCAGCAACACCTGTATCCTGTAGAATGAACTCGAAAGGCCACCAGTGTAGGTGCGTCAGAAGTGAATTTGTAGTATGTAAGACTGTAGATCTTGTTTAGGGGTGTGGAGATACTATCACTCAGTCATTGCCCATGTATAAAAAGGAGCAGGATAAAAAAAAATGGGGTGCAGGCATATGATGGGACACCAGCCACCATGCCTATCCATGTCTGAATGTTGTGATAATGCAAAGGAAGAGGTATGCAGTATGTCTTTAATGACATCAGTGTCCATCCTAAACAGTTGGTGTTGTCATTGGTTGCAGACCACTCATCTTTATTAACAGTGTTCTTTGTTTGTTGATACAATCATCTTTCAAGAACTTGATGTTGTATGGCCTCCCAACGTTTAATTAAATCCCAAGAAAAGGCTTCATGGGGAAATTCCTCCTATGGGACTTTTTAGGATCAGGAAGTAAAACAGTGGCAGCTGCAGCTTGATGGGGAGATGGGTAAAAGTCTACTACAAAAGCAGCAATAGCCAAGTACAGTATGTCGTGTCTATGCTAAAAGTAGCCTTTACACTCTCACAGCAATGAGAGGTATTAACAATAGGTTGAAAATGTGAAAAGTAATTGTAAGGAAATGTGTAAATGCTCTGAGGTAGCAAAATAGAAGTCAGAAGATGAAACTTGGGAAGAAACTGAGGACAGGTTTTAGCAATGTAGTATAATTATCCACCTTTGATATGCTGGAGAGGTTTAACTGCTTGAAGGGCAACTTTCATATATCACATGTGCTTCTAAGATTGCATTCATCTCGATGGAGCCTTGGGATCCCATATTCTTGCCAAATGTGAGTTAGAATGAGAGAAGGAAATGACTACCAATTAAATGGGGATGAATTATATTCATTGCCTCTGGAATATATTTTTATTCACCTGCAAGTAAGATAAAACTGAAACACTTGAAGAAAATACCTTAATTAGTATTAAAGAAAAAAAAACTGCAACTCAGAGTGATTTACATTTATTTTAATGCTGCTAAAATAATGTTGTACCCCCATTTTTTTCAGAAGGCATATGGCTGAGAAATAAGAAAACATTGGCTTTCCAAATCTAGTAGCTCTCCTAGTCATAAAATATTTTAAATAAAGGGAGCCAAGTGTTTAATTAAAAAAAAAGTTTTATTGCAGGCAAATCAGATCATGGAATTTCTTAATGGTATTAATGCTCACACGCTTGACGGAATATAAATCCTGGGGTATGTGTACTTCTGAAAATATGCTTAGCTCACATTCCAACTTTTAACAATCTACCTATGGTAATAAAACAAGATATTGATCGCTACTATTAAAATTGAAACACACATGATTTGGAAAATCAAGTTCAGTCTCCTAAAGTAAGGGCACAGGTAATAAGAAACCAAATTGAATTGGAACACCCACAGAAGTTGCAAGAGGGGAGAAATAATGGACTAGAAATCATACCAAGTTCTTAAGTCAAAAAGGAGACATCCAACCAAAACTAGTAACATATGCAATGACCTAAAAAATCAAGGTCTCAACATTTTAAAATCTCAGCGAAAAGTCTGAGGCACAATGCAAAACTAAGCATTAATGGATCTATGGATCAGTTTTGCTCAAACACTCATCTTAGGCAATTTTATATTCGTTTCATCTTGTTTCCTTATTAGATTGAATAAGGAACAACTGCAGTTTTATACAGATGTATTCTAATGATACACATTTACACTGCGTGCATGAACCATTGTATTTTGCAAACAGGCAGAACAGTAGCTTACTATCGTACCCCTTCAGACTCAAGGTCCTCTTTAGACCCAAGCTGATATTGTTTTAAAATGGCTGGGCTTACTCATTGCTTTAAACTATGGTTCGTTTTATGATAGTTTATTAAGTAAGGCACAATTGGCTGAATTCCCAAAAGTGCAAACTTTGTTTTGCTAATTGCAATGGCTGGGTTCATGCAACGTATTAAGCCAATTCATGCAAAACATGTATCATCATCATCATCATCATCATCATCATCATCATCATCATCTCTGTTGCTCGTTCATTTAGTTAGGTGTATCACTGGATTAGACTTTTAATGAAACAGAGTTGCCCATCTTTTATCTGATGACAATATAGAATCATAGTTTCCATTCCTGTAATTCAAATTCTTTAGCATATGGCTCTTTCCCATTTTTCCCCTTTCAAAAATGAAGTATGTCTGACATATAAAATCTTCTCAAAATAGCCTGGCTCTCTGGGGAGTTAATAATCAACATGATAAGGCAATGAAAGCAAGAAAAATAAATGTAAAAGAGAATGTTAATAGTATATAATCCAGCAACATCTTTCTAAGTGCTGTCTACAGGGGGCCAAATATTGAAAAGCAGAGCCAACAGCTCTTCTAACCTCAGCCACATGACACATTAGTAATAGCATCAGCAGATAAATCAGTTTTTGTTTGGGAAAAGGAACTAGAAATGTAGTGTAGAATAAAGTACTCCATTATGAAGTCATCTAGGTACTGCTTTATTGTAAAGAATTCTGATTTAAATTGTCTCTGCCTAATTTTAAAAGTCAGACAATGTATTTGATAAAGATGTTTTGTGGCCTGCTAGATCACTGTCCTCTTTATACCTGTCTCCAATATTCATAGTTGCTATCTGTATATTTCAGTAATGGGTAATCAGATCCCCAAAAGCAGAGTTCTCAAATATAGTGGTACTGCCTTTCTCTAAAAGGATGAACTTATGTTATTTATCTTATGAATAAAACTAAATAATGAAGACTAAACCATAAATAATTGTTGTCAGCTAATTGATGAATGGTTTATACCTGTTAGCCACCTCTAAAAACTCTCTGACTTTGCTCCCCACTTTGCAGGGCAAGCTTGTTATAGCAAAGCTGAAGTGAGTTTTGACAGAACTCCTATTTTGCCTATGCAAGACTGATCAGGATTTTTTTTTCCCTTTAAATTGTCATCTCTCTCTCGCTCTAGGTTGCTCCAAGGGATCACAGTCTGAAACCCCCTACCCAAAGAGATCTTTGAATGCATTGTTGATTGTTACTTTGAATCACTGCAAAGACCCATTGGGATTAAATTTGTCTGGCAATTCTTAAATAATATTGTAAACTATTAATGAAATGATACAATAATATGTATGTATACCCTTAAAGAGAGCCAGTTTGGTGTAGTGGTTAAGGCATCAGGCTAGAAACTAGGAGACCATGAGTTCTAGTCCCACCTGACACACAAAGCCAGCTGGCCGACCTTGGGCCAGTCCCTCTCTCTCAGCCCTAGGAAGCAGGCAATGGCAAACAACTATCAAAATCTTGCCAAGAAACTGCATGGACTTGTTCAGGCAGTGATCAGGTGTCACCACTGACTTGAAGGCACCCCCTACAAAAAAATCCCAAACCCTCTTAAATCCTTTGTGAATGCTATGTATTGCAACAATGCATATTTGGGAGGTGACATGTGGTTGGATCCGGGTGATGGTTAATACATCCTTGCTGGAGGGATTGTTTCCAGTGCCCTTTAAAGAGGCGTTGGTGCACCCCCTCCTCAAGAAGCCCTCCCTGGATCCTACTGTACTGGACAACTTTCATCCAGTCTCCCACCTCCCCTTTTTGGGGAAGGTGGTTGAGAAAGTGGTGGCTTTGCAGCTCCAAAGGGTCCTGGAGGAAACGGATTATCTGGACCCCTATCAGTCAGGTTCCAAGCCCGGCTATGGAACAGAAACGGCATTGGTTGCACTTATGGATGATCTCTGGCGGGAGCGGGATGGTGGAAGTGCGACCATCCTTGTTCTCCTTGATGTCTCAGCGGCGTTCGATACCGTTGACCACAGGTATCCTATTGGGACGGCTCAGGGATATGTGGGTGGGCGGCACAGTTTTGTGCTGGTTCACCTCCTTTCTCCGGGGCCGATCCCAATCGGTGGTGATAGGGAGCGAGAGGTCCCATCCTCGGCCCCTCCTTTGTGTGGTGCTGCAGGGTTCACTTCTCTCTCCTTTTCAACATCTATATGAAACCACTGGGTGAGATCATCCATCATCATGGGATGAGGTATCATCAGTATGCTGATGATACTCAATTATATATCTCCATCCCTGGTGAGGTAAGTGATGCCGTGACCGCCCTCTCGCGGTGCCTGGATGCTGTAAGGGTCTGGATGGGGAACAACAGGCTCCAGCTGAACCCTGGCAAGACGGAGTGGCTGTGGATTAATGGCTCCTCTGTATCCGGGACGTTGTCATCGTTGGAGCTGGATGGGGTAGCACTGCCCCAGACAGACCCAGTGCGTAATTTGGGGGTCCTCCTGGACTCATGGCTCCTGCTCAAAGAGCAGGTGGCAGCCGTGGCCAGGAGGGCTTTTCCACAGCTTCGGGTTGTGCACCAGTTACGCCATTTCCTGGATCGGGATGCCCTGCGAACGGTCACTCATGCCCTTGTTATCTCCCAGATAAGACTACTGCAATGCGCTCTACATGGGGCTACCCTTGAAGAGTATCTGGAAGCTTCAGCTGGTCCAGAATGCAGCCGCGTGAGCAATTTTTGGGGCCCGAGGAAGGAGCCATATAACACCTTTGCTCCGTGAGCTGCATTGGGTACCAGTTTGCTTCCGGGTCCAATTCAAGGTGTTGGTTATCACCTTTAAAGCCCTACATGACCACCTCACCCCCACGATTTCAACCAGTCCCACCCGATCTCACAGAGAGGGCATGCTCTGAACCCCCGCGGTAAAAGAACTTCGATTAGTGGGGTCCAGAAGGCAGGCCTTCTCTGCTGTAGCCCTCGCCCTTTGCTCCTGGAAGTGAGACAGGCCCCCTCACTCCAGGCCTTTCAGAGGGATTTGAAGACTTGGCTCTGCCATCTGGACTGGGGCGGGGAGGGAGGATGTCAGAAATGGGGTTGGCTGGCCCCTTAGTGGCCTGGTGTGGCCTCTATCAGCCTCTTGGATTTTTTTAGCCTTTTTATCTCTGTAAGTGTGGTTTTTTATAACTTTTGATCATGTATTTCTGATTTTAATTTGTTTTAAGCCACCCAGAGTCCCCCATTGTGGGGAGATGGGCAGGGACAAGTCTATTAAATAAATAAATAAATAAATATTTATTATTAAATTCTCAACTTAAGCTTTAGAGTAATATCAACTTTTGAATCTCCACTGGAGTCAAGTCTTGAGTTTTTCTTTAGTGTTATTTCATCATGATGCTATCAGATGGCTTATTCCACAGTGCCCATTTTCCACCACAGCGGAAACCCACTTGACTTCTTTCCTGCAAGCATTCATACCAAACATAGGAGTGTCTACAAGAAACCAATGACATATGAGTCAATTTGATTTCACCTCGCTCAAACATCTAAATAAGGCTGATGACTCAAAAGCATGAAATCAGTCTCGTCCAACAGACAACTGAAGCCTGAAAACATTCACTTTCTACCATGTTAGAGTTTAAGGGCTTTAAATGAATAAATTGATCTGCTACCAATCACTTTCTCTGAGGAAGTCTGCTGTAGCATTGCAGGTTTTCAGTTATTAGACCTAGATTTACTGAGTGGAAGAAGAAGTGTGTTTTAAACCATGTTCTGAGATTTCTGATTTGTACATAGATGCATATATAAACACATTTAGAAGGACAGATATATATCTTAAAGCTTCAACCTGAATTAGGATTGCCACTTAATGCATTATTATAAAAAGAACACAAATATGCATATACTAATCTATTTGTATAGGTGCACATTTAAGAATAAATATATTTTTAGACTAGTGGATGGGTGGATAACAGCCAAGAGGCCAAGGGTCAAAATGCTTGGAACCTTTCAAATAGAGAATGTAACATTAAGAATGTAAATTCTTAAATGTGCACCTACACAAATGAAGCATTTTTGTTTCTGTGATAATGCATCACACGAGCCACCATTTTAGAAGAAGCATCCCATTCTGAGATTAGAGAGTTTTTGTCATCTGCAGAATTTCAATAACCTGTATTAAATATTTCTATAAGATGCCCAATTATTTGGACAAATGTGCATTTCAAAATGTATTCATCTATCAAGAAATCAATTAAATGCTGAACTAAGCAGAACTATCAGAACATGTGAAACAGGTTGCAAAAACAAGTTACAAAAATGATGTGAAGAATGTAATGCTATGCTAAGAAAATTCATAATTCTTACAAATTAAGCTGTCAGAGATTTGACAGAGGAATAATAATTAACTTTCCTACAGTACCTGTAACCCTCTAGATTCTGTTTAAGTGGATGTTTGATGCTGAAGTATGATATTGAATAATTAGCTGGTGCAACCCATCTATCTCCTGAAGCATATTGACGTCCTGCAGGCTTCAGTATTGGCATCTGAATTAAGCCTTATTTCAAAACATCCTTCTTTGCTCCAATTATACAGTGATACTTTGGATCATGTTACAGTTTCTCAATTGCTTTAGAATAAGGCTCAAGGCTCATCTGATCAAAGCACTGATTGGAAACTGTTTGTTGTCAGTGAATTAAGTGCAGGACAAAGGACAAATCAGATTATATTCCTGTAAGAAATTTCAAAGAGCAGAGTATGCTTAGCCTGGATAAGGAATCACTAAGTGATGATACAGTAGCCACTGTAAAAATATGCAGATTTCATGCACAGATGATGGACAAAGCTGTTTTATATCTAAGAGAACCTCAAATAAAAGTTCAGATTATAAACAGAGGATTCTGACTCATCTTTAGGAAGAAAAATTTCCCAGTGGCATTAAATATTTCACAGTAGAATTAGCAGCTTTCTTTAACATCTAGGATTGTACTGTACCTTAAACCTGTTAGCAACTTTGCTGCCACATTTTGCATCAACTCTAATTTCTGGATACCTTTCAAGAGTTGCCCCATGTAAACTAACTGCATGGATGGGTGTAAGCAAGGTATAGATAATGATCACCAAGTCCTACCTTCTCAGGGCCTGCAAATCAATGGGGCTAATCAACTAGGAGGGGAAAGGGGCAAACAAATAGGTGGTGATCCTCATCTCCCCATATATATTATCCTCAAGACTGAAAAGCCCCAGAGTTGCAAAGTTACCTGCCTATGACAGTGTAGCCCTTGGGCTTGAGCAATAATAATTGTTCACAACAAGTCTTGGAATACTCCAGCTTTCCTCCTCTAGTATCTTGATGGAGGAGACATGCATTGAAGACATAATGGAGGCAGAAAAGTAAGCCATCTTCACTGTATCCAATACTGTGGAGGAAGTTCTCAGATGGTATTTAAAAGGTGACAATCTGGTGATTGATACCATCCACTCTGACAAGCCCTTATTCTGCACCCCAGGCCTCCACCTGTTTGCTTTACTGCTCTTAGCTTCCTGGTAAACCAAAGAGCCTATTCCACAAATCAGCCAAGGTTTCACAATATTGCTGACAGACATGGCAAGAAATTTCCCAAATGCATTCAGGAAAACATTTGGATCCACCAGGCCCCTGGGCTAAAATTTTTTAACCAATGCTTCATCTATGAGGAGGTTAAAGAGATGCTTGTCTCCCTACCACAGAATGATATGTTCATGACAACAGAATTACATAGAGTCTGCTATTTTCAGTTCACTAACTTGAGCAGAACAGGATATCAAAGCCTGGCATGAGCTGTGCTGTATATGTGGGCCAAATGGGACACATCCATGGGCATAATGGTGGAATTAAATGCTAAACAATGGACTGAGCAACCTCAGGTACCTGCCATGATAGAAATAATCACATCTAGCTCAGGAACAGTGAAGTATGCAGTAGCCTAATTTGGCTTCCCAGATGCAGCAGCAAACTCTCAATATAGGCAGATAGTTAGATGGCATTTCTAGCCAGTGGGATGAAAATGCTATAGACTACAGTCACACCACCTGCTCACTCTTCAAACCTATTCTCCTCCATCACAGAATAACCTGATAGATAGAGCTGACATTGACTCCCTTCCTCCTTTCTTAGCTATGTCTATGTATTACATAGCAGGTCAGCACTTTCATTGAAGATTAAATCCATATTTTATCAGCAACTGACCTGGCATTAAAATCAAGACCTTTAGGTTGAAGGTCCATCTTTGCTGTCATCTTAGCTTCTTTTGTTAGCTTGCAACCTGAAAAGGAGGCAACCAAATGGCCTGACTTCCTTTCCCTGGTTGCACCCTTCTATTATAAAGCACTGTGGCAAAGCCTTGGTAGAAATTTGCAGACGTGCTACCTAGCATGGCTCAGCTGGCTAGCCTGATAGGCTTGAACTCAGCTAGAGGTTTTCAAACACCCAGCATGTCTAGATAAGAATCTTTACTGCATATGAGGATGAAGCAACATAAAATAGTTAATTGCCTTCTGCCAGAGCAAGGATGCAAATTCCCTCTTATATTTCAGGGCAGTCAAACTTGATGCTTTTTTCTTCCTGCTACATTTCAAAGGGTTTTTAGCTGGGTGCTTCATGGCCCTGAAATTCAGTGGCTGTTGATTGTTTATACAACTGGCGTATCTTCTCTAGAAACAGCTGGCCCTTGGCTTAAATCTCACACCCACCATATCTCCCCTTGACAATTATACCTCAGTATTTATTCCCAGGTCATCCTCCTTCCCTGCTCTTCCTCATCCCCCTGAAACATCTCCTGGCACCAAACTTCAATTAATAATGCCAGAAACGTGAAGCAACTGCTTCCTCAAAAGAACCCCAGTGGCCTTCAGTTGCTCACACATAAAGACCAACAGGTTGGTCCACCCACAGAATCACCTAAGGGCAGCATTCCTTTTATACCCAGGAGGCAGATTCTGCAGAATGACTTCAGTTTCAGAAGCAACCTTCTCTTCAATGTTTGTCTTTTTATTAGTACAGAGGAATGTGAGCCTTTTTTGAAACTGAAAAATTATATTGTAAAAGATGATGATGACAGATAGATAGATGATAGACAGATACAATCAGTAAATAATAGCTTATCAATAATATAGTTGATCACTATATGGCAGCAAAGGGTTACAGATTTCTGGTCCTCTTTGCAGCCATCTAAGGATTGCCTGGATTTTTGAAAACCAGATCCAGCAGCCCTAATGAAAAGAAGCAAAGATGGAAGGGATACAAGCTAATATAACATTGAATTTTTCCATGAATTGATGATTTTTAAGAATAAATTATTACTTGATATGGAAAACATTCTCTATGTAGGCCTGCCTGCCTACCTCTTCAGTTTCACTTCTCATGGTCAGGGTGAGATCCAAAAGCAGTTTCCACTGAATGTGAAGTTTTCTATTGGGCAAGGACATTAGTTTATCAAAATAAGGAACATACTGTCACTGCTTTGAATAATAGTCTATGGGTTCCACTTTTTTGCTAGTATATTATATCTGATGTCTGTATGGGGAACAAGGCAGCTACTGAGGATATCTTTCTACAAATCCCAGTTCTCTTGACCTGAGTATCTGGACCTATACAGGGTTATTAGTATAGGATTGTGTTGTAAGATATACTAAAAGGCTAACTGAGACATTGACTGGATTCACCCATGGTACTAAGTGTGGTTTGTTTGGTTCTAGCATAACTTTCGGAATGAACCCAGCTATTCTGTGGCTTGCAAATCAAAAATTATGATCAAGTTATGTGAACCAAGCCATAAAAAGTAACCTAAAAACATGGCTCTGCACAATTGTAAATCCAACCAATTATAGCTCACAACATTTTGGTATGTGAATTTAGCCACAGAATTTGACAACATACATCAGATATCCTTAGCATCTTAGATAGTATTGTGAAAGTCATGTTAGCACATATTTTGGAATGCTTACTTACTCATAAATAATCTATTTTTTAAAGACATTACCTGAAGTGATAGACAATCATATCACTCCTTCCTCCAGTTCTCTTCCATAGTTCAGGTTTTAAAATATGTTGCTATATAACTGGCAAAATCACAAAAGGAGCTATTGAGGAGGTCAGTACAAAAGGTTTGACTGGCATTTTCTCTGGACATATTCTACATCAATTGCATGCCACTTGGTGATTAATTGAGCTGTTGAAAACTCTTGTTGATAAGCTTGCCACTGCATACCAGATAGCCATATTTTTATCGGTACCCTGGCAAAATACCACCTACACTTCACAGATATCTTCCCTGTGGGTGTCACTGTGACAGTCATGTATCAGCACCCAAGGAACAAAGCTTGGCAGGCCGGCTTCACAGACAACCCAAGCAGTTGCTTAGGGCAACAATATATTTAAGGGTGCCAGGGAAACAGTATGCAGCCTAAGACAATTACTCCTACCCTCCTCTTAAGAACTGATTTTACTTTGCTTCAATAAAAGGCTCTTCAAAGTAGTTCTCTGAAAATGTTGATGTTAATTATTCATCAGACACTTTCCAGATATTTCACAGTGATTTATATTTTATACCTCAAGTTAGACTCTCCATTAAAGTCCATGCAGAAACAAACTCCTGGGAAAATTTATCCTAAGAATGTTTAGGGACTAAAGGTTTTCCATACCCTCTTCCTCAGTCTAGCCACCTGCACCCTTGAAAAAATAGTGGAAGGAGAATGTAGACTTGCAGACTGTGGAAGGCTAGACAGTTCCCATAGCAAGCCCTTGCACACCAACCTTCCTACAGATGTTTTTAATGTATTTAAGCATATGCATATAGGAAGAAGCAAGACTTCCTTTCCATGAACTTTCTTAAATTGCCTTTGCACCCACCAATTTAATTTGGGAAGCAAAGCAGCGTAGGTACACAGATATTTCTAGTCCCAGACTCATGAGATATGAACATAGCCAATTAACTATCAACTAATCATGTGGTTTAATGTGATACTTGAACCAAATAGTATTTTCATTCATTTTAAGACCCTTAGTGCACACATTCTGCCCATCCCCAGCAATCTTTGGACAAACTTTGGCTAACTAACTTAAGAATGTTAAGAACTTCAGAGTTTTGGTTTTCAGTACTGAAACATATTCCCAAGTTTCACATGAAAGATTGCACCTGCAGGTGATATAACAGTACAGTGGCATAACATTCAAAAATTATGTTTGAAACTTCCAAGAAGAAATTAAATGCAAGTGACATTTTATTTATTTTTGTACAACAATTTTGATATTAGATATTTCAGGAATGGACATTTCTTAATAATGATTTTCCATTAATAAAAAAAGAGTATTAAAAACTGTCATGTCATTAAAAGAAATATCCAATACCTTATTTGAAGGAGGTGATTATATTTAATAATGTGAACCACCTTACTCATATTATAGATTTCAGACAGTTGCAGAGATTGAGAATTCTATTTAGCTACTACTCATACAAAGGCAAAATAATGATCATGCTATTTATTACGGTTGTGTATATCTTTGAAGAGTGATTTGATTCAGAGATAATCTGATGAAAGTTATTGTATGTTGTTCTTTGGGTAGATGGTGGCCAGCGGTATAAATTTGTTTAATAAATAAATTAATAAATAAAATATTGTTTTAATATTTCTCATTATCACTACAGCCAAATTAAATAGTTTAAAATCCAGCCATTTTGCCTTTGAATCTCAAATAAAATATTATATTCCATGTTTGATTCTCATTGTTGAATTGAATCTTGGAAACTTTGCATGTCCCTATTACAGGAAGTCCTTGGCTTTTGTCCATTTGTTCAGCAACTGTTTGAACTTGTGATGGTGCTGAATGAGGGGATCTTATGACCGGTCCTCAGAATTCTGGCCATAGCAGCATTCCCGCGATCATGATTTCCAACATTCCCTGCCACCTTCCCACAAGCAAAGTCAATGGGGAAGCCAGAAGGAAGTTGGAAATCGCGGTCCTCACATGAGGTCCTCACTTAACGATCTGCGATGAATCACTTAACAACAATAACTGGGGATTACCGAAACTGCTGTCATGCTTTATGACCACAACGCTTAGCGATATAAATTCTGATTCCAATTGCCATTGTTAGCTGAGGACTTCCTGCATGAATTACTAAGGATGTCCAATGAAATGATTTCTTGCTCAAACTATAGAACATTGGAGTTCTTACAGAAACTCCAGTCACTTCAGTGCAGTTAGAATTAGTTTCTCTTGGACTGTGGCAATGATAATTTATGCCAGCCCTAGAAATGATAAAGGCTCAGTTATACATTATGCCCCCTTTTTAAAATTTAATTGGTTCCTTGGCTACTCATCCATAGAGAAATGGGTTAGCTCAGAAGAATGGATTTGACTGGCATCCCTTAGTAATATCAGTTAAGCCTTGTGTCTGTCATCATCCAGCCCACTGGGTTGAAACTGAATTCAGTCCTCCTCCAAAATTAGTTCTGCATCTGCCATAAACAAATTAATCTGAAACATTGTAAGACTAAGGGTAAGTCACAGTGTAACCTACCTGAAGCTAAAGTTTTCATCTGAGATCCTTCTCCAGCTACCCCCAGGCCAGTGCGGCAAGGGCAGGGATATACAAGAAAGAACAGTCTATTGGTTGAATGCCCTTCCCAAACAGGTCTCTAACAGCAGGTGACAATCTTTTCAGACAAAAAGAATATTACAGTAAATGATAATGATTCCTGTTATTTTTATCTGTATAGTCTTGCTGTTTTCATTATATTATATGCTTTTAACAGATTTCTACATTGCCAGAGAACTAAGATGGTTAGGTTGTTTAGGAATGTAATACTTCAATTCATTTTCCAGTAAATAAATCAAGTGTACTTTCAGTCTAACAATGGCCTGCCAGCTGCTGAAACAAGCAGAAGGAAGCAAGCTGTCACCTCTTATGCGTCCTAGGCTTAACCTACAGTTCTCTACGCTTCAGGCTCCTGAGCCAATATTTGTAGGCTGCCTTTCATATGGGGAAAAATAAATATCAATGAAACCTGTAAGAGCTATTCAGGCAGCATAATAAATATTTTTCACCATATGGGTGAGATTTTCATAGCATCCCAATGGATACTGGAGTCGTTTCTTATCATGCTGGGTGTGCTTTGCTGGCAACATTTTAAATTGCGCTCAGTTCTTCATCAGTCCAATAGCCCTTTCTTGTTTGAGGATAAATTCCAAAGAGAATTATTTGTGACCTTTTTTTAACCCTTGATCAAAAGTTCTTATTATATTCATGGAGTGCTACTGCAGCCACGTGCTCCATCCATGGCTGTCCATATCACCATGAACAAACGAGTTTTTAGGGGGATTGTGATAAATTTAGTGGAATTGAGTTCTCCTGCTAACTGCAATCCCAGATTGTGATAATGTACTATTTCCTATCAGATATTCTTTTTTAATGTGGAGAGGTTAAAGTGGAAAGGATGACCAGTGCAGACTTCCTTGGTTCTCCAAAGATATTAATATGCATATCTGAAAAACCTTTAATTGTCCATGAAGTATCTCATGGAGTAGATTTTCACAGTGTATAAAAGACTATGTTGCAATGTATTTGATCATCTTTAAAAGGCCATAGAGCTTTGCTGTTTTCATTGCAGTATAAAAGTTATGAGATTATTGATTCACTAAAAGTTTGTGATGATTGCATGAGTCATTGTTAGATCTATGCATGGTATCTTTAACTGACCCATGATTTGTCTTACCTATTATGACATCACATTTTTTTTCTGAATGCAGGCTCCCTGTTCCAATGTCCCCACAGAGAGATGGGGCAATTTGGGCCATAATGCATCTTCTGCCAGGATGTGAGTAAATGTAGAAGCTGTGCAAGCCTGCCTTTCTTTTGTCCATATGCTCTCATACTAGAGAACTTCATGATTTTAACTGGTCTGGGCCTCATGCCAGAGGCTTCAGGACTGCCTCCCCTTAAAGGTGGGGAGCCTTATATAGCTTTAGATATTACCTACTAACCAGTAGAAGGCCCTCCATGACTAGCTTTGTCCTCACTGGGATTCTTCAGGCATAGATATCCTCCAATCAAGCTGCCTACTGTTCATTTGGGCCACCACACATTCTATTATTGCTATTGTCTTTTAAAAAGAAAAGAAATGTTGGTGTATCAGTGTACCAGTGTACCTTGATAGAGATATGCAGGAGTCGTTGCCTAAGCAAAAGAATCTGAAGCATTATTTAAGTTCAGAATCTTGAGATAACATTCAGAAATGACTCAGGCAGTCACCTTCCTAATTTACTGAACTATAAGGAGAAGGAGGTACAGCACAATCAGACCTGCAAGATAGCCAATCTCAATAAAAGTAGTTTTAACCTTCCTGTGGAGTGGATTTCCTGGTCTAATCTATCTAGTGGGGTTGACAAACAGTCATCAAAAAGGTGGTTGGAGTACTAGCCAAATAACAGTTAATTAGCAAGCCATTACTGTCTGAATTTGGACTTGTTATCTAGCATGGGTTACCCATGGTTATTTTGGCTTAGGGTGTAATTGAGCATACTCAGTGTTTCTATCATGTAGATGTATTTTTCTCATACACTAATATAACCTGTTATCATTTTGTTTCTCTTAACTCATAATCTGCTTATCAGGTTTATAGAAAAGTGGTTTACCTGTTAAGACAGGAAAAAGAATAGAAATAAACTCTTTACATTTAGTCTACTTTATTAGGTGAAGGCCACAGAACATGGGGGGGGGGGTATCATTCCCCACTGTTCTCTTCTGGCAACTCAATAATTATATCTAGAGTGGTATGTTTAGATTTCTTGTGTTAACTAACCAGGAAATTATGAAAGAGTGAAATAATCATAATAGCTTGGAGATAAGACTGTAGTATTTTCCATGTATATAACCAAACACTTGAGTTGGGGTGTATTGCTGTAATAAGTAAGCGTTGACAGCTATTTATGTCAGGCTTGTTTAAATTTGCAAACAGAACTTGACAAAACTAAAGCAAGTGTCAAGAGGTTGGTCTACACTTGGTTACACTACATAATGTGATATGAAGACATTTCAGAAAAGTTTAATGTAATAAGGAAAAATTGTGTGTTTGTTGGCCAAAAAGCCAGATCATCTTAAACCAACACAACTGACATGACATATGAGGATTTCCTGTTTTAAGAGTAGATTTAAAGCATCAAGAGTAGACAATGCTAAAACCTACTAGACTTTCAGTAGAAAGTTTGCAACCAGCTACAAGGAGACATTTGACAATAAAATCTGTAATGAATCAATGAAGTTTAATGTTCGTTTTCCAGATAAAGCAAAAGAAAGGACATACATTTGTATCTAGTTGCTTAGCTTGACTAAAGTTCATATATGTGCAAAGAAATATTGTCTGTAGATTATTATTAAAAGATATAAAATAATTAGAACTGAATAAATTTTGCATTAGGAAAAGACAAGACTCTGCACTATTCATAATTCTGCACCAAAAATAACTGATATCCCAAATTAAGGAGTATCCTTATATGTCCATGTACTTACTTTATACAATTGTTCTGCTTTTATTACCTAAGAAACAGTAAGGATCTATTTAGAAAGATTTCGATGTCTGATATTTTATCAAGCATAACTGTATAAGTATTGCCACCTTTAAAGGGCAGAAGTTCTCCACTGAATAATCTCAGTTCAAAAGAAAGATTGAGACTATGATGATAGAGAATATAAATAGCTCAGGATTGAAGTGTTGGGTTATGGAGGTTCTCTTAGGTTGGCTTTCCATTTGTAAGCATTTCATTAACTATCTAGGTAACATCTTCAGTGCTATGCTCTTGGAGAAGTGAAGTGGAATATACAGGTGAAACTCGAAAAATTAGAATATCGTGCAAATGTTCATTTATGTCAGTATGGCAACTCAAAAGGTGAAACCAATATATGAGATAGATGCATTACATGCAAAGCGAGATATGTCAAGCCTTACTTTGGTATAATTGTGATGATTATGGCGTACAGCTTAGGAAAACCCCAAATTCACAATCTCAGAAAATTAGAATAGTGTGAAAAGGTTCAATATTCTAGGCTCAAAGTGTCCCCCTCTAATCAGCTAATGAATCCATAACACCTGCCAAGGGTTCCTGAGCCTTTCAATGGTCTCTCAGGCTGGTTCAGTAGGAATCACAAGCATGGGAAAGACTGCTGACCTGACAGTTGTGCAGAAAACCATCATTGACACCCTCCATAAGGGGGAGGGAAAGCCCCAAAAGGTAATTGCAAAAGAAGTTGGATGTTCCCAAAGTGCTGTATCGAAGCACATCAATAGAAGGTTATGTGGAAGGGAAAAGTGTGGTAGAAAAAGGTGCACAAGCAGCAGGGATGACCGCAGCCTGGAGAGGATTGTCAGGAAAAGGCCATTCAAAAGTGTTGGGGACTTTCACAAGGAGTGGACTGAGGCTGGAGTTAGTGCATCAAGAGCCACCACACACAGACGGATCCTGGACATGGGCTTCAAATGTCGTATTCCTCTTGTCAAGCCGCTCCTGAACAACAAACAACATCAGAAGCGTCTTACCTGGGCTACAGAAAAAAGAACTGGTCTGTTGCCCAGTGGTCCAAAGTCCTCTTTTCTGATGAGAGCAACTTTTGCATCTCATTTGGGAACCAAGGACCCAGAGTCTGGAGGAAGAATGGAGAGGCACACAATGCACGATGCTTGAAGTCCAGTGTGAAGTTTCCACAGTCTGTGTTGATTTGGGGAGCCGTGTCATCTGCTGGTGTTGGTCCACTGTGCTTCATTAAGTCCAGGGTCAACGCAGCCGTCTACCAGGAGATTTTGGAGCACTTCATGCTTCCTTCCGCAGACGAGCTTTATGGGGATGCTGACTTCATTTTCCAGCAGGACTTGGCACCTGCCCACACTGCCAAAAGTACCAAAACCTGGTTCAATGACCATGGGATTACTGTGCTTGATTGGCCAGCAAACTCGCCTGACCTGAACCCCATAGAGAATCTATGGGACATTGCCAAGAGAAAGATGAGGGACATGAGACCCAACAATGCAGTGGAGCTGAAGGCCGCTATTGAAGCATCCTGGTCTTCCATAACACCTCAGCAGTGCCACAGGCTGATAGCATCCATGCCACGCTGCATTGCGGCAGTCATTGCTGCAAAAGGGGCCCAAACCAAGTACTGAGTACATATGCATGCTTCTACTTTACAGAGGTCTGATATTGTTCTATTTCCAATCCTTGTGTTATTGATGTCATGTAATATTCTAATTTTCTGAGATTGTGAATTTGGGGTTTTCATAAGCTGTATGCCATAATCATCACAATTATACCAAAGTAAGGCTTGACGTATCTCGCTTTGCATGTAATGCGTCTATCTCACATATTGGTTTCACCTTTTGAGTTGCCATACTGACATAAATGAACATTTGCACGATATTCTAATTTTTTGAGTTTCACCTGTATAGTTGCCTGTCCTATAATTGGGTGGCTGTGTGGTTAGGTGTGGTTCTCTCTCTGTCACATTGTTATCTGCTTCTTTTTATGCTGATGTGGTGCTATTTCCTGCTAATCTGGGTGTTGGAGAATAGTTGTATGGTAAAAAGGAAACGCCGTGTGATCTGGGCTGTTCTCTCAATCTGTTTGAACTTTGGGTATGTCTTTTAAATGGTCCATAGATGGTATCTACTATCTTTCCATTAACACTTGCACATCTTAAAATCCTTTCATCCATCTTCCCATCTTTAGTAAATGTTCTGCCAAATTCATCTGGATGCTCCAGTTTTTTTGCCACTTATATATAACTTGAAATTATATTATTGCTATTATATTATTGCAATTACTCAATTTTCTCTGCCAAATGTAATCTTGGACTTTGATACATTAGTTTTCAGATCCATACTCCTTGTTGGATCATACAATCTATCTTACATTCAATGCAATTCATACAGGTTCTCTGCCAACAACACAGCATCAAAAGTACATGTATATTAACAACTCCAGTCAACCTATCTCTAACATCGCCCCAATGCTCCTTATACTTTTTTCCAATTAAGGGGCATGACACATCCTTGTCTTAGTCCCTGTTCAGGATTGAATCATTTGCTAATCATTCCATTTATTCTCATGCATACTTTCTTCCATATTTCTGCTCTTATCCTATTCAGCAAGTAACTTTCAATTCACATTCAAACAAAATATTCTATAATACAAGCCTATTCATTTTTATGCTTTCTCTAAATGAACAAATGTATAATAAACTTTCTTTTCACATTCATTCATTTCTCAATGACCTGCTGAAGAACCCAGGATAAAACTGCATTGCACTTGCTAGGTTTTGCTTATTGTCAATTCTGGTGTCCTTTCAATCAGAATTCTGCTCAACACATTCAAAGACATGTGACCCTTAACAATCACTCTGTCATTCTTGCATTCCATCTAACTACCTTTCCCTTTTAATAGTGGAAAAATAAAGACATTCTTCCAGTCATCAAACACAGATGCAGTCTTCATGCACAAATTAAACAAACTGCCCAGCTACTCCATAACAAACCACATTCACATCTTAACATTTCCATAGCTACATCATATACATCTGCAGGCTTACCATTCTTGAATATTGTGATAATGTTTAAGAGTTACTTTTCATCCATTTTTTTTCTTGGACATTAATATTATAGTATTTGCCTCAATTCCATTCTTTGGCATACTGTATGACTATCATTCCCATAACAATCTCTAAAATACTCCTTCCAACATTTTCTCTTTTCAGTTTCATCCCAAACCATCTCATGCTTTTTATTTTTTATTTCACTCACTCTTTGGAGGCTCCCTGTTTAGCAATTGTCACCCACTCCCAAAACAATTTATTTCCTCCACCAAGCATCCCTTTCATTACTGCCATCAGCAGAGCCTGTACCACTTTGTTACATAATTCTTATCACTCTGTTCCAAACAGCTTCCACATCCTTTTTCCTTAATCCATTTTCCATTCATTTTTTTGGAAGAGTAATCTTTTTTAAGGGAAAAAAAATGAATGTGGAAGAAAAAGAAAGCTGTGAAAGAAATGGAGAAAGTAGAATAACTTCAGGAAGAGAAAGTACAAATCCTGTATGAAAAAAGTACTAGATTATAATGGCTGTCCCCCAACCAGAACCTCTGGTCTAGCATGTATTCTTTACTAATCATCTCACTCTTTCATCACAAAATCATCATCAAATCAATTATCTTTCATTTCATCTGTTAACTCATGCTCTTTACAGTTTACATTTTTTGAACCCATGTCTCAAAAATCTACATGCTGTGGTTGTTTTTAGATGGATCCAGAAATATTGCCCTGTGCCATCCACCATGGGACTGGTCAGATGAGGCTTTCACACAATGCCTTTTAGTAAATATGTGGACCTAACCAGCAAGGTAAATTTGTATGTGTGTGTGTATGTGCTTAAATGTGTTTGTGTTTGTGTGTGTGTGTATGTGCTTAAATGTTGTTGTTTTTTTAAATCTATAAGCACTATTCTCTTTTAACATGGTTACAACTACTAGAGACTTAATCCTAAGGAAAACCAAGCCTAGATCTTTGATGGAACACATTGAAGCCTTTTACCATTTGAAGGATTGGTTATATATAAAAACACGCTATGAACACCTTGCTAGGAACAATTTTAATAATTATAATTAAATCCTTGCCTTCAAATAGTTGATAATATACTAACATAAATTTTTAATAGACCATAACTATGTATGTTATACAACATAACATACTATGTAAGTAAGTGAATCAGTTGCTATTCTAGTTTTTAATTAATCATGGTCCTTCCATGTTCCAAAACTGTTAGCGGGTGATATGACTGAAGATTATCTGTGTGACTGATAATTTGTGGATTTTGAAAATACATACCACAACAAAATGTCAATATTAGTGGTTTTTAATCATATACATGATCCTCTTACTGCTAATACTGCAGTTATATTTATTCAGGATTTTTTCAAAAAATCACAAAGGAGCTGCTAGTAGAGGAATGTTATGACTTGCTGGAGAGACAGAAAGAGCTTACAGTTTATTTGAGGTTTTAGTATCTCATCTTGCAGATTATGGATTAAGTTTTCTACTGTACTTTTAGCTTAAAAGACTCATAGCCTTTCACATTCTGTAGCCCTTTACATTTTGGTATTTGTTATAACCTTTGAATTATACATTTCAAGCAATGTATTTTTCTTTCTTTCTTTTTACATATTAAGATGCACTTGCGTTTTGTACATATTTCCATGTCAAAGGAAACAAAGCACTTTTGCACAGCCAAACCACAGTTGTAATTTGATGATTCATTCTCTTTCAGATGGCTTAACCAGGCAAAACTACCCCAGAACTCTTGCCAGATCATCTGGCAGTTTTGCAGGGTAGTCAAACCAGCTAAGCAAGCAGGCTGATCATAGTGGCAAATCCTGTTTCTCTTACTCCCTTCCCACCTGTCTCAACACTTCTTTTTACTTTCAGTTACACCCTGTAAATGGTCCTTATTAACCCTCACAATAAGTGAAGCTACAGCTGTATCACTAAACAAATGCAGCAGCGGGAATTTGCAATATATTTCTTCATAGATCATATCTTGGAACACCACCAATTCCTACACTGAAAGCTCAATTCTAAGTCTCAAAATACTCATTCAAGACAATGATAAAATAAACAAACTAATGCTGGATTCCCTTTTTGATATTGATATGAGTGAATGAAGAGATATGTGAACAGAGAAAAAAAAAAGCAAGAACACAAACAATCAAAGCAAGAACAAGAACAAAAATCCTAAATAACTGATAGTAACATTGAGACATCTATATGTCATAAAATGGGCCATAGAATGGCTTGTGTTAAATTCAGTAAGCAAATTAACAATGCAGAGGAAGACGAGGACAACGAGGACGAGGACAAGAAGAGCGAGAAGAAGCCCCTCCCACACACACACACCAATGGCAAGTGGCTGTTGGTACATGGATCCACTCAGGTACAGTAATTGGACTCTCCATTTTTAGCTTTGAGAGGGATTGCACTTCCCCAGATAGGACTGGTGTGCAATCCAGGAGTTTTCCTGGACTCTCAGATCCTGCTCAAAGTGCAGGTGGCAGCTATAGCCAAGAAGGCCCTTGCACAGATTTGTCCCATGTACCAAATGTGCTCATTCCTGGACTGGGAGGCCCTTAAAAGTCCCTCCTCCCCTGGTCACCTTGCATATGGACTACTGCAATTCACTCAACATGGGACTCATCTTGAAGACCACCAGGAAGCTTCAGGTGGACCAAAATGTGGTGGCAACATGCCATGAGCAATTAGGAACATGCTGTACTATGCTCATGTAATACAACTGCTATGTGATCTACCTGGGTTGCTGTAGGTTTCCAAGTACTGGCTGCCACTTACAAAGCCCTATATGGCATAGGACCTAATTATATGAGGGATTATTTGATTTTAATTGTAAGCTGCCCAGAGTCATCCTCTGGGGGAGATGGGCGGCATATAAATTTAATAAATTAATAAAAAAAAAATACATTGTCTTTCTCCCACTGTTTCTGCTCATCCTGCAACATCAGGGAGAACTGGCATGCTCAGGTCCTAACTATTTATGGGGAAACAGAATGCATGTCTTCTCTATCATGGCACCTGCCCTCTGAAATAGCATCTCCCCAAGAGATCAGAGCAGTTCTGACCCTGCTTTTCTTTAAATGTACCTTGAAGACCTGGCTCTTTCTGCCAACTCTGGGCTAGGATATTTTGTTCTTCTGGGTCTCTCAGTCTTCTTCTTCCTCTCAACCCATTCACTCTTCGCTCATACATTTGTTTTGTGCTTCCATCCTCACTCATTCTCTCTATATGGTTAAACCATCTCAAAGCAATTCTTTCATACTGCCCACTTCTGTACTCAGTCCATATTCATTCAGCATTCATTCATGCTTACCCTATCTCTTCTTTTATTACACATGCATCTTAATAATCACATTCAAGTTACTTTTATATCTCTTGACATAGCCAAATGAATGAGTCGTAACTAAGAATACTACTTAGCTAAGTTAAGCACTTAAAGTCCTAAACAAGGAGAGTTAAGAAAATGTTTAACTTTGGAGCTCTTGATTTTAAAACAGGAAGCCAAGGAGCAATGCTAATTCTATTACAGAAGTACAGTGCACAAAGAAAGGAGACTAAGTTTCAGTAGAATAGTTGATAAATGGATTTTACTTTTCCATTTGAACCAAATGCTGTTGGAACTGTAGCCATTGCTTTAAGGCTGGAAAGGCAGAGGGGGAAAAAAAAAAATCCTTGCCAAAGTTAAAACTGTAAAATATGGAAAAATTTGTTGAGCAGCTGAGTACAACAGATGGAATGATCTTAAGGGAAATAAACAAAGTTTGGGAACGCAAGCAACATGTTCTAGCAGTCTTCAATAACCTCACAGATTTTTTAGAATCAGAAATATAATAGAAACTTCCGAATGCTAAATATTTGCCAGTGCCATCTTAAAGAAGAGAAATAAGTAAGTAGAATGCATGGAACAGAAATTGGAGCCATGGTGTACAGAGGAGGCAATGTGCATTTTTGAGTAGGAAAGCTGACTGCCACATGTTAGAGTTTTGAAAGAAACATAATAGTGTATTTTATCTTAATACCAAAGAGTTCGTAAGCAGGCAGGTAATGTATGACAAATTATTTGTCTAAAATGGCACTGAGGGCCTCACTCTGAAGATGCTCTGGGAAGAAAGCCTGAACATTGGTGTTGTTAAACATATGCTGTTTCTTTGGGGAAACTGGAATGGAGAACTATCACTTATGCAACAGAGGGAATTCAGGAAGAATTAATAGTATGCAGGAGTGTGTGGGGAGTGTCAAAAAAAATCAAGATGGCATCTGTGACAGTGTGATCAAAGTCTTGCCTTTTTACATGTATCACACAACATATATAAAAAGGGGACATGCGTATTACACATTTGACTTTAACATCCCCTTTCCCCAGATGCATTTATAGAATGTAATAATTCTCTAAAATGAGCAAATTCCAATTCAATTGGAATTCCAATTCAATTGTGTTTATCAATTTGCATCAGTAGAGAAATAGGTAAATGTACACTGGGGTTAGTGAAATTTATACATTATCTTAAAGTACCCAAGCTAGCTTTCAGGAAGGTAAGTATAGAGAGAACATTAAAAAAGTATTAATATTCTCAGCAAGAGGCACAACAACAAGCTTTGTCTAAGCATTCACGACTTAAAAGAAATCTGATGTTGAAAAACCAGCTTGAAAAAATTTATTGGATACTTTCATAAAATTTGAAAAATGTTAACACTGGGTTTTCTTTAATGTATCAGTTGTGATTGCTTGAACGTTAAGCAAAACAAAATACCAGATCGCATAACTAGCCAGTGCAGCACTTCATTATAGAATTATAGATAGACTTTCATGCATTTTAAGCAGATTTGAGCTAGAACTAAGTGATTTAGTGTTGGAACAGTAAACATTTCACCTATGTGTCTATTGTATTTTCTCTTAATGTACTTCTGAACGTTTGTGTTCTTTAAAAGCTCAAAATGGCAGCTGTGACTTGGGATTGATGCCCCACCCCTACCTGATACTCATTGCACATATCTATAAAATGGCAGGACTTTGATTGCATGGTTGTGGGCACCATCCTGACTTTTCTGATGTTTGTGGTAGGCTCTGCAATCCTAGAATACTGTCTATTCAAAGTAAGGCCGATTGAATTCAATGTACTTTACTCCAAGGTGAGTGTGTATAGAATTGCAATCCAAGTAAGATCCAATCCTTAGTTTAGTGCCAGTCTTTCCATTTTAAGGCCAGAAGCTTGTGAGGAAAAAAAAACAAAATAACCCAAGCAGTCTCAAGGAACGGCTGTATCTGCCCTTTCCACAGTGCCAAACCCCAACAGTTACGTAACAGAGGTCATGAAGACAAACTATGCATTGAGGAAGAGAAACTGCAGTGAGGAACTTGTGTCATGCTTGACTTGCTACAACCTGGGGTCAAGCCTTCTCTGTAACCAGCCCAATGTTGGGGAATATATTCCTGGATGACTGGATAGGCATAAGTTATTTGTCTGGTTTTAAAAGGGTTCTGCCTAAAAGATACTTCCAGGTGATGTACTTCCTAGAAGGTAGCTGGTGGCAAGAAATACCAAGCCGTAGACCAAGGCAAATATAGACCAAGGTGAATTGATCCTGAGGGCTTCTGGGAGAGGAAGTCTGAGACCTCCAAACTTTTACTATAAAGGCTTACACACACACATACACACACACACACAAAGCCCAGAACCCTCTGGACAAGAAGCCTTGATAGTCACTGGTATAATGTAATTAGTTAATTATGTAAAGAGCACAAATATTTTTAAAAAATAAGAATTTTCTCTTAACCAATCTGGTAACATAATAGCACTGAAGCTGTAGCCTATAAATAGTATGTTTAAAAACACACACAAGTAAAAACACAGCGGAAGCCATTTTTGAAAAGTATGGTAAGCATATACTGGGAATTAAGATATATTCACAAACTTGCTCCTATTGATGGAAAATATGAGAACACTTGTATCATGAAGCTACATTTTTTCTTTTACTGTTGCCTTCAGTCACAATGTTTAGATTTTTTTACACACTTTATCAGTGGCAAAGTTCATATCATTATGCATAAACTGATCAAAAAGTGGAAATTTTTGTACTGAACAATCCACATATAGAGCATGATATTTGCCTTTGTATATGTGTCTTGGCCAGCATTTCAAGGCACAAGAAGATCAGAGCATGAAGCGGGACATGAATTCCATTATCTTTTTGAATATGGGTTTGGGGAAAAGGGCACTTCCAAGAACAGCTTGTATCCAATCTATATTGTTGGTATCAAAGCTTCTTTTACTAGTACATATTCAGAAGATAGTTGAGTCTGACCATGAACATTATAATAGGCATGTTTCAAATCAATTATATTCATTAAAGCCTTTTAGACTTGACAATAACCTTCAAGGTTCAGTGTGCTGCTTTGTAAATATTTGACTTTTATAGGAACAGATTGAGATCTGGCTGTTCCGGCATTAGTTTTCCATTACAAGGTACTATGAAAAGACCGCCTGGGGTGCTGTGGGGAGGAGATGTCATTTATTAGAATATATGCAAGAGTTCATTAATATTCGTATAATTTAAATAAGGTTCAGTTTTTAAACTTGGGCGATCATGAAACTGGCATACTACTTTGCTAACTATGTAGTCTCACTTGAATATGAATACATACACACACACACTGAAGGTTATACATTATAGTAAGTATTTTTATTTTAGTAGACATTCAGAATGGATATTTAGGTATGCATCTAATAATTCAATATGAGAAATAACCAAACATGTCATACAGGATTACTTTCAGTTTCCCATAATTGGCTGTAATTCTTTCTTGAATGAACGCATCCTTGTAAGCTAGCTTTGTCTTTACATACATCTGGTTCACATGTAATGATCTGATTGGTTTGGGCTTTGCATGATGTTTGAATCCACTGGTCATGGCTTCATGTTAGACATAAATCAGTTCACTATGGCTGAATTAATAAAGTAAAGATAAAAAAATCCTCCTTTGGCTGAGTTCATCATATATGCTCAGCCACATGGCTTGCCAGCTTAGCACACTGTAGTATGTGTTCATCTACCCATTATGGTTACTGAGAATACAGCTCAGTGTGTTTTGTGAGTCCAGTAAAAAACCATGATTAGCAAACTACAGCTAGCATTTGGCGGAGCTCAGCAGATACTACCTTCCATCTTACACCTAGTTAGACAGCCTGAAAATGATTGTATCACAAGTGACTCATAGACATCCACCCAAATTACCCATAACTGACTCAATATTCAACTGAAACAAAACAAACAACAAAACACATTCACATTCACATAGCCAGATCATTATTATTCAAAAAATTAGGAAGCTTGGAACACTTCTGTGTGCACTGTTAGGTAATCCACAAGAGCAGCAGTCTCTTGGAAAAACAGTTGCTGGTCATCTGTAGAAGTAAATGGGGCTACATATGGCAGCAACAAGGCACGGATAAAGCTAGCTAGCAAGTCAATTAACTGGGCTTGCTATATCAAAGAGACATTATAAAAATAACAGAGGTTTGTTTGTCTAAAAAAATCAAATAGAAACTTTTAGAAGTTTCTGTCAAAAACGTGCAAGGCACAGACAAATATGTAATGTAAGAGCTGACTTTGCACCTAATGGAGCATAAGATTCATTTACAGGAGTTGCATGGAACGGAATCCTATCTCACAGAGCTTTGTTGATCTAACTGGGTCATGTTGTTCCATGTGAGCACACCTCTTTGGAGTGCAACAGAGCCTTTCTTTAGACAATTCTTCTGTTCCATGTTGCACTTTTGTAATGTAAAACCAAACCACAGCAGAGTCACAGGGAACCTCTAAACATGGCATTCCTTAACATCATTCCTGTTTAACAGGGATGCTAATTTATTTCCAGCTCATATGGGGTGTACTTGAAACCTCTGGAAATATACTTGGTTGGGGGTTGAGATGATGTAGCTCTGAGGAGTTTCTCCATTGGCAGAAACTCTTGGTCCCACCATGCCTCCCTGCTACTTGAGTCTAGTAGGTATCTTACAGAGATTGATGATTATTCAGCTCCCCCCTCCCCACAGGAACCGCTGAAAGTCTTTGCAGACAGTCAGATAAATAAATGCAATGTGAAGTATGGAGGGCAATGTATGTGATTTTTTTAAAAAACTCCCTTTTGCATGCAGTGGCACAGGAGGATTTTCCTTTCTGCAGCAGCTGTGACTCATCAGTGCTGGGCAATTATTTTTGCTTCTTTTTCTCAGAATGGCAAGATTAGGAGAAGTGAAGGCAAGCTGCTTTTGAGGAATTCGGAAGTGAAAGCATTGTAGTGTGGACCTATCCACCCAGATCAGTAGAGGCCTTTCCAAACCTGACATCAAATAGTGATGAAATGCATGGACATCCTCAGGGAGGAATAAGGAGGAGCAAATTATACATGTGCTGAAGTCATCACACAAATGGCACAATTTGTACTTAGGTCAGACATTAGGATGCCAATATATAATGGTGATATTTATGTGATGACATAGTCCTTCAAGTTCCATCATTTTGGTGGAGTGGTTTGCTGCAGATACCACTGATTAAGTCTACTGATGTTTTTTTAAAGAAAAGAGCTAATGTGATTTATTTTTAGTAATTGGAAATAACTCAATATAACCTTATCAGAGTTATTATCAAACTTCACTCCAGCTTCCTTCCCTGGGCTACCATGCATGTAGGAACAATTGTAAGAATCTGCAACAAGTGTGTTTTAAGAAGGGATCAGGTAGGTAGTGTGTATTCTCCAGGTCATATGCAAGAGAAATCAGAGCAGTTTTTCCAGGGACAGAAAATACTAATCATGGAGGGCCACCAAAAGGCAGAAGTGTGGATTAATGGAAAAAGATTTGGATCCAAATTTCTCTTAGCTCTCTCTCATACCTCCAAACAGCAGGATGTCAAGTTGATCTAAGTTTATTCCTTCTCTTTGTTTGCAATGAGAGGGAAAATGCAAACAACACTAAACAACACCTTCAAATAAGAGGATAGGGAATGTAAATTCAAAAGTTCAAATCTTCAGACTTGCCCTGCATCTAGTGGGGTGATGGTAATTTTGTTTGTTTGCCAAATTCTCATTTAATTTGATTATGGAAGAGTTGCTTTCATTTTCATGGTTGGCATATGGTGTTCTTGCTATAATTTGTGTTTTTATTGCTTTTTTATATTGTGAGCTGCCTAGAGTCAGTTTGGGGTCGGTCAGCACTTGAATCAACTAACTAACTAACTAACCAACTAAATAAATAAATAAATAGCCGCTCAAAGACTCTGGGTGACTGTCAGATTCATTGTAAAATTATTTTTCCCGTGGCTCTGGCGCACCTGTAGTTTTCACTGAAATCCCATGGGAAAACACCATCCTGCGAGGCAGTCTCAGCAGCCAATGCAGAGGAAGTTTTGCCTGAAGCAATTTAGAAAAAATGCCCCCCAATTTCTCTGTCCGGAAATTGGGGGAAGAATTTTGAAAGGCTATAGGTGCTCAGCTAATGTTCTAACTTGATTATAGAATTAGTATCTTTTAGTATCCAATGCAAATAATGGCTAGAGGTGCATTTCACCATATTTGAAACCTAGCTTAGCATCTGCTGACACATAGGTAGCCACTTAGACTTATAAACAACTATAGGAGTTAATCCAGGAACTAAGCTAGTCAAGCAGAGCCAACAAAAAAGTCTGGAAAATCTCACTGTTCCAACAAGATAATAGTTTCAGCTGGAGGTTTTAAAGGCCTTCTTACCCAGAATTGACCAAAATGGCCAGCTTGGACAAAGAGGGCTAGTTCAGATTATTACTGGGAAGATCTTGCAAGCAGCACTTGCAAGGGCAAACTGCATGTGGAAAAGAAGGTTGCTAGTTCTAACCCTTGATAGATCTACTTCATGAAACTTTGAAAAAATCCATTGAAACATTAAGGAAACAAACATACAAGATCTCAGTAGCTGCACATATTTTTCAGATACCTGACTTTTGTAATTTTAAACTTTGAGATGGAACTTGAATGTATATACTGTATATATATACATGTACAGCTACACATACTGTATATATACACATACATACACAGATGTATCGCACACACAAATGTGTTGAGTAATCTAAAGCCAATCTTCCAGGCTGGCTGCGAGCAGAAGTCTATAATGTCCTAAGACTTCTCTAGAGTGTCAGGTTAGGAAAACTGATTTTAAACTGCTTTTGTAATTCTACATTTGCTGCTGTTCTACTTAAAAAAAAAGAAAAAAGAATTAATTGGTAGCTGAGTAGCACACATTGCAAATACTAACCAACAACAAAAGCAACAAACCCTACCTCTCCCTGCCAACAGAAAATGCAGCACTCAATTACTGTTGTCCCCAAGGTGTAGATCTGAAGGGCAGAACACTTTGCACACATTCATCTTGGATACTAACCCGCTGCGATGCTGCACCCACGCCTCTTGGGAAGGACATCACAGCAAGGAATGGCCAACCGAGCCCAGGGAGCTGTTTTTTGCTGTCTGCCAGACTGAACCACCTGTACCACCAAAGGTCACTTTGGTACTATGGCAGTGAGGGGCAGCACATGCTGCCCCCTTTCAACAAAAGCATAAATTGCTAGTCAAACAATAGGAAAGATTGAATGAGTCTAAAATACATAAAATTCCAGCTTTTCACCTGCTACTTCTTTCATCCCTACAGAATAGATCTCTTCCCTCCATTCCCTACCTCTTACATGTCTTGTCTTTCTAAGATTGTGAGCCTGGGAACAATTCCTACCCTTTTTTTAATTTATGTGAACTTCTTTTGAAAACCATGGGCCCTTTTACACCACCATTTTTCACTCACCAATTCCTTCAAAGCAGTTTGAAAGCGACTAGCAATTGTCTTCTCCAATGCTGTCTTAAAATGCAGGGAACATGCTGAGAAAATCGTGGGCCAATCTGTGCTCCCTCCAGTTGACTAAACAGAGGTGAAAAAAAGCCTCAATCAATGTCCTGCCCAGTTGCTGCAGTTCCCGAGGAACTTCAGCACAAGAAAGGAAATAAATTGTCACCTCCCATGAAAAGCTACATGAGGGTGTGTTGTTAAAAAAAAGAAAAAAGAAAAATAAATACATAAATAAAAAAGTAGCACTGAAGCTGCCGTACTACCATCAAAAAATGTGTCAAAGCAACTGATTCTGTAACACCATCTTTGCAGTTTTGCATCTAGTTGTAGTTTCTAACCTTTCAAATCAAAGTTGCATGGGGGAAAGAGGAAAAGTCCTAAACCGGTAGACAGACTCCAAAATGTTCACTTTAAAATGCCACTGAGATTGAGTCCAGGCTATTTGCAGCTCCTCCTATAGGCACAGTATTCCAGGCAGAGGGAACAAGGGTGAAATTGACAAAAGGTCTGTCTCCTTCCTCCTTGTCTTCTTAGAAGACCAGCCTGCCTGCAAACTGCCAGGCTGCTGCTTTTAATTATAACTTTTGCTTCATGTTCTAGTTCAACATTTTTATCTATTTAAGGTTTGTATCTCCTCTTGCTGTGGGATTATGAAACCAGTGCAAAATGGAACCAAATGGAACCGTCAGCTTTTGAAATACTAAAGACAACAGTCTTTGTTGAGGCAGGAACACAGCTACAGGACACAGCTTTAGCAGTGTGTTTGTACACTGCCCTTTTTCTAAGGTTATAGAAGTTTTTTCTGACAGATACAACTGGTTTTCCTTCCACATCAAAAGACATACTTATTTCTCATCCCTTGTTCTCGAGAGGCAGAATCCCTCCTGGTTATTTATAGCACCTTCTAGTCATCCAGCCATCATCTGGCTCTGCTGGGAGTCGAGAGCACAAATTTAATAAAATAAATAAATAAAAACACAGGCTCTATTTTGTTTTGAAGAGGGTTGGAAGATACTAAAATATGTAAAGTCACTGGTTGGGAAATGGCCAGAAAGAGAAGTCATTTAATAAGAGATATTGCATTGTCAAACAAATAAGGAAGGTTCAGGAAATGTGAGGAAGAGATGACATAGAGGGATACCTTTATCTCCTTGAAATAGTTAGGAAATCAAAATGAACTCAACCATGTATAGTATTTGTGTTCTCTATTACAAAGTAATATTTCCTGCAGCAGAAATACAAGTGCTAATCTGCTCAGAGAGTTCACATTAAGCCTTAATGTGGTTTGGCTGGCTAGTCATTGAGTTGTGTGAAATCAGTTTATCAGGTCATTGGTTCCTCTGCTAGATTCTTGTTTTGAGAAGGGGAAAATATGCAAATTGTTTTCATTGGGTTTGGTTCTGCTTATATAGAATTGTTTAGCAATGATATGGTTCCAGGCTTTGCTGGATCCTGAAAATGTAAGTTCTGAGGATCATGCTGTATTAAAGATATAGCTAAATCTTTTAATTTTTTAAAAAAGTTTAAAGTGAAAAAGAAAGCCTAAAATCTGGATCAGGACCCTACTGGAGTGTGTATACGTGTAAGAGTGAGAAGCCATGCATAATCAAGGCTATTACAATATAGCATTTTGTGAACCAAAAGTAAATTTATCATGGAACTTCTATGGTCTAAAGTTCACTTTGACTAGAAGCACGATTTGTCATTCTCAGTTGGCAGATATATAATAAACAAATAGTACAATACAGTAAATATGTTCTGCAGTGATTATGTATGCAAAGCAAGCACAGCAGCCATTCACTCCAGAAATATTTGGGGGGTTGATATCACTGAGTTATCTGCTATGATTCCAAGATCCCTTTTCTATCAGTCACTGTTGGTTCAAGTCCTATCAATGTATATGTGAATCTGGATTTTTTGTACCAGCATGCATCACTTGTAGTGGTTTCACTGAATTAAATTTGCCATTTTAAGAGTCAGACTAAATGAATGGATATTTGTAATGCCATTAAAAAATATATCCTTGTAATCTTACTATGCTAAATTGTTTAATAGCTTATAAGCAAATTTTAAAATATTGTTCTCAAAAGCCCACTTTGAAATGAAATTGCCCATTTATTCTGATTTCTCCGTTCTTTCTTCTTTAACCAGCATCTCTCCTCTTATCGGTCAGTTTGTTCTGAAGATTTTAGTAAGGAACTTTGCTAAAGGCTTTTCAAGGTCCACGTACATGCCTTGTTAACAGCTTCCAAAAAAAAAGAAAAAAAGTCTAAAAGGTTAGTCAGTCAAGATTTACTTTTGCAGGAACCCTGCTGTTTCTCTTTCAGCAAGGTTTATTTCCCCGTATGTTTATTTTTTAAAAAATACTTTTTCACATGTTATGCAGAACCAACATTAAGCTAAGGGGCCTGAAATTTCTGCATCTCTCTGATCCTTTTTCCAAACTCCTCCCTCCCCCAGAAAACAAAAAAACCTTGAATTTGTATTGGCTACTTTCTAATCCTTTAGAACTGATTTTCAAAAGAAGTTGCACATTTCTGTTCTGTAAAGGTATATTTTAGTTAAGAACCATTGAACAGATAAAACTATTCCTGTCACTTGTGGTAATTGCTAGAGTGGGCATGTTTGCCTGTATCATATAAGTAGCTGTTTTTATAATATTTCTGCATCATCTTTCAGTTCAAAAATGTCAAGGATAAGAAGGCCATCGTAACTTTGAACTGTCGTTAAATGAACGGTCATTAAGTGAGGACTACCTGTAGCTTCAGATAGATTTATGATGCTGAATTAGGGTTGCCATCTTTTTGCCTCTAACAGTTTCTTGATCTGTAACAGATGTGTAGCAAGTTAGCAAGTATTGTTCCTCATACTTAGAACAGCTGTGCCTGTTGGATTTGGCAAGTGCAGATTAGTGAATTTCCTAAAATTTGTTCACCATTAAAAAAATAATAATTCGAAATTAAACATTAAAAAAATAAAAAAGACTTCGGTTTAGGACTTTTGTTTGTTTGCTTGTTTGTTTCCCAAAAAACTTCTTTTTGGGAGAAGGCAAACAACATGAATTTCTTCCTTACACCAGGAGCTAAATTCTGCTGAAGGAAAAGATTTTTCACAGGTACACACAAGCTTTCAGAAATATCTGTACTTAATCCATTATTTCCATTAAATGCACTCATATGCCTTAGTATCAAGGAACTAACTTAATCTATTATTGCCTGATACAGTTCTTCAAATAAAAAGAAAAGAAAAGAAAGCAATATTTTATTCTACTTTCTGCTAACATTCTGTCAACTTGAAGGAGCTGTAATCTACCTTTCAAGAACAGTATAAAAGCCTTAAAATATTTTCAAAGTACACCTTGGTCTTTCCAAAATTATCACCATGATTTTTTTTAGCAAAACTTTATTTATTTATTCAATTTATACTGCCATCCATCTGAAACATATGACTCTGGGCAGCTAACAGAGAATAAAAAACACAATAAAAACATTATAAAGAACAATAAATAACAAATATAGGAGCCAAGATAAAACCAATGAACACCGTCAACATAACCAACATAATAGCTCAACTGCACAGCCCAGAGCTCTAGACTCAGCAATAAAACCATGTTTTTAAGGCCAGTAGGAATGGGCAAATCTAATCTCTGGGGGAATGGTATTCCAATAGGCAGTTGCCACAACAGAAGAGGCTCTTCTCCAGAGACCTGCCAGATGACACTCCCTAATGGACAGGATCTGGAGCATGCCTCTCCTGCTGGATCTCACAGGATGGATAGACACAGCTGGGGAGAGACAGTTCCACTAAAACATGTCTTCTTGACAAATATAATTCCAGTATGTACTTCAGTTGATCTTTGATGGAATATCTTCCAAACCATACTAAATTCTTTTTCCTCTACAGGTAGTCCTCACTTAAAGACTGCCCTGATGGTGCTGAAACAGTAACTTCATGGCCAGTTCTCACACTTATGACTGTTGCAGTGTCCCTATGGTCACATGATTGAGATTCAGGCACTTTGCAACCTGGCAGGCATTTATGACCATCATAGTGTCCAGCAGTCACGTGATCACCATTTGTGCTCTTCACAGACAGCTTCCAACAAGCAGAGTCAATGGAGAAGCTGGCAGTAAAATTGCAAATCACAGTCACAACGGTGGTGGAAGTGAGGTTGTGTCTATCCATCCTGTGAGATCCAGCAACCCATTGTGGTCATGTGATGTCTTGCTTAACAACCATATCATTTAGCAATGGAGTTGCTGGTCCCAATTGTGGTTGTTAAGTGAAGACTACCAGTATTACTATTAGCACTTTTTTCTGAACCGCCCCAGAACACAATTATAAAAGGCACTAAAAAAAAATCAAACTCATTGTGCTTCGCGTTCCTTCTGCTATCATGTGTCATAAGCATGATAGGAAGTAATGGTGGTTCATTGAAAAGCACATTTTTCAACAACAAAGCAAATTGGTAGAAGTCATCCAACTGAAATGTTGGATCACTTGGCAGTTCTGTATTTAATGATAAAATTGTTTTAATCACTATTGGAATCTTCCTTAATCCAATCACAAGAATTGCTGCAGGAGACAGAAAAAACATGTTAACGTTCCCCTCAAGAAGTTCCATGAATTCATGAACAGTGTACAAATCACCACGGCTGATCCATTTTTCACTGCCTGTTCACTTTCAACTTCTTCCTTCTTTGCTCTAAATTCTGTGACTGAGATGCAGATATATGTTGGGGTTGTTTAAAGGTTCCATAGATTTTGTATTGTGGAAGGCACTGTATAAATTGATTTCCTCATGTTTCTGGGTGGGCATGGCTGAAATTTTCATTTCCAAGAATAGGTAAAAGTGCTATTGATTCACATTAGGCACATATAACTGTGCCACTTGAATTTTCCTGGGTCTCAAGCATTTTTAATTTTGTGAAAATACTTTCTCAGGTTTGGATCCTTTTTGGTCAAAGCTGAATATCACAAGTGATTAATAATACAGATCACCATCGTAACTTTTTCCCCTTTTGATCACTACTGTTGAGGCTGGCACTGTGATCAAATATATTTTTTTTATATATTCAGGATGAATTAAAATAAGTTTGGCTTCTTCCATGATAATTGGATCACCTCATATAAAGTATAAAACCATTCCTCTATAGATTTAGAAAAGAACCCCTGAAATTTCAGAATTATTACATTTCTCTACTCTCACATGTAGTAGAGAATACAGAAATAACATTAAAGTAGATTTTGAGTTACTGTTCTACACCTTCATACAGCTGCCCCCAACATTTGCCCAATTCAACTCCATAGTGCCAGTGCTGCAAATCTCTTCTAGTTTAACTTTCTAATACAAGTAGTCCTCGCTTAATGACTGATCATGATTTATGACCTTTTTTACTAAAGTCGTTAAGCGAATCACCATGGCTGTTATGCGAATCACATGGTCATTAAGCAAATTCCAGCAAAAAAGTCTATCAGGAAAGCTGGATTTGCTTAATGACAACATCTTAACAACCATGTGGTTCACTTGGTGATTAGCTTAACGACCTTCGTAAAAAAGGTTGTAAAAGCAGTTTGATTCACTTAATGATCAAATTACTTAGTGACCTAAATTCCAGTCCCTGTTGTGATTGGATAGTGAAGACTACCTGTATGTAGCCTTTAGAACTCTAAATTGCTAGTCAGCTCTAAATTGTTAGTCAGAGGCAAGCAGAAATAGATCATTTGAAAGCAATTGTTTTGTAATTCAACAGAGCTCATAATTACCAACTAATGGTGATATTCCAACTTTTTATTCCAAAGTTCTTGTAAAATTTCAGTATCTTAGTAAAACTATTCAGTTGTTTATATATTGGAGTTGTAGTTTTCAGTATACCCCAATAATTTAGGAGTTTCAGAGGTTTTTAGTACATCAGGTCTACAGTAAAAGATCAAGAGGTATTTTAATTGCATATTCTGCACTGATAAATAATGTTAGCTGTAATTCTCTAGCACTGTGTGGTGGAAACAAAAAAAAAAACCCTTTAAAATGTCCTTTGTATATCAGAAAAATGAAGTAATGGCTTAGCGAAGTAACCACTAATTTTTTTGTGCTTTTGTTACAGAAGCACACAGTTGAAAAGATGCCCGACACCTGGGGTTTTAGCAAGTAATATGCAGCTTGATATTGGGATTCTGTTGTTATGGCTGTTATGGAGATGCTTTTAAAATACTGTTTTAATTTTACTAGTGGTTGTACAGAATCAGTTATGACTGAAATGGCATATAAACCAGTAAGTAGGTACATAAAGTGCTGAGCTTCAACATTTGGGAGAAAGTAGGGTCGAGAACATCTGGGATTTCAAAATATCAGAAGATGGTCATAGTGACGACTATTAAATGGGGAATTAACCATAATGACAAGCATACATCAAATATCTGCAGATTCCTGACAGTTGCCGAAATTCAAGTTGGTGCTTATAGAAGAAAACCATTTTTAGCATCTAACATCTTTCTGTTCTAAGCATCGTTTGAATTGATGGATAGTTAAAACAGGGAGATTCTCAATACAACGGAGAATTATGCCTTAATTTTCTTCTGCCTTGACAGCTCCATCAAGCACTGTGTGTGTTACTTTAATAGTGCCATTTTTGGACACAAATGTGATCTGACTGTAATTTTAGTGTCATCTTCTATGACATTTAGAACGATCCATGCGACTGTATGGTTCAGATTCATGTCTCTGCACCATGTCATTGCCAGAAAACACCTGAAGTGTGATTTTTAGAGCTTATTCCGTATTTGTGAAACTGGTCTGTGATTTACCAGGTATTTTGTGGCAAGGCCTTGCCTAGTGTCATGTCTGTACTGTGAAGCAGCAGACTTGTGATTTCTATACTGCAGTTCATGATAGTAAGCATGACCTGGAATCTGACAAAATTGTAATATCATCAACTGTTAAAAAATAAAAAAACAGAACAATTATACTCTAGAATTATATTTTTGGAATTATTTGTAATATCTGTGTGTGTACACGTATATGTGGGGAGGGTGTACATTATGGATGTGGTCAGTAATGGTTCTAAAAAGAAAGCATTTGTGATTTCTACAACCCAAGCAATGGATACGGAAGCAAACTAGTTCTTGCTGTTAAAATATCTGCTTTTCCAAGAACTTTAACCTTAAAGAGGCATTGGTTTGTCCCCTTCTCAAGAAGCCATCATTAGACTTAACCATTCTGGCCAATTTTCATCCAGTATCAACCTTCCCTTTTTAGGAGTCGTTGAGAAGGTGGTTGTGCAACAGATTCAGAAGATCCTGGATGAAGCAGATTTTCTGGACCCCTCTCAGTTGGGTTTCAGACCTGGGTATGGGACTGAAACAGCATTAAACAGCTGAAAAAGCATGCTTTTGGATGACCTCTGGTGTGAGCAGGATGTGGGTAGTGCATCCAACCTTGTCCTTTCTGACCTCTTGGCAGCCTTCTATACCAATCCCCATGGCTCTGGGAGTTGCAGGTGGGTGACACTATATTGTGCTGGTTCTCTTCCTTCCTCTGGAGATAGTCCCAGTTGCTGTTGCTCAGGAGTGAGAGGTCCTACCCTTGGCCCCCGCTTTGTGGGATACTACAGAGCTCGGTACTCTCTCTGCTCTGGTTTAACATCTAACATCTATGTGAAGCTTCTAGATGAGGTCATCCATTGCCATGGGGTGAAGTATCTGCTTTTCCAAGAACTTTAACCTTAAAGAGGCATTGGTTTGTCCCCTTCTCAAGAAGCCATCATCATGCTGATGATACTCAGCTTTATATTTCCACCCCTGGCGAATTAAGTGATGCTGTTGATGGTGTCTCGGTGTCTGGAAAGTGTGGGAATTTGGATGGGGAACAAGAGGCTTCAGGAACACTGAGTGGCTTTGGGTTTTGAGGCCTTCTGGTTCCAGGAACGTACCACCTCTTGTTCTGGTTGAGGTGGCATTGCTCCAAACAGACCTTGTACACAACCTGAAGGTCCTACTGGACTCATGACTCCTGTTTAAAGAGCAGGTGGCAGTCATGGCCAGGAGGGCCATTGCACAATCTCGCATTGTACACCAGTTGTACCTGTTCCTGGACTGGGAGGCTCCAGTCGCAGTCACTCATGCCTTGGTCACTTCTCAAATGTATTACTGTAATGCACTGCACATGGGGCAGCCCTTATAGAGCATCTGGAAGCTGCAGCCGGTGCCAAATGCAGCAGTGTGGGCAGTTATGTGCACTCAGTGTACATTATACCTTGGTTAAGCTAGCTGCATTGGTTGCCAGTATGCTTCTGGGTTCAGTTCAACATGCTGATAATGACCTATAAAGCCTTACATGGCATGGACTGAATTAGAGGGACTGCCTCTCCTTGCTTACATCTACCCATCCCATTCGGTCTGGCAGGAGAGGCATGCTCTGAGCCCTGTCTAAGGAGTACCATCTGATGGGACCCAAGACAGCCTTTTCTGTTGCGGCTCCCACCCTTTGGAATATCACACCCCCAGAGATCAGACTCGCCCCAACCCTACTGACCTTTCAGAAGGCTCTGAAGTCATGGCTTTGCCACTGGACTTTGGGATATGATTGTTGTGTAGAGCCTGTTCAACAGTTATATTTAATTATTTTTGTGATTCAGTTGATGATCAAGGCAGTATTCTGGAATCTGATTTCAGGTTTGTGGGATATCCTAAAAAATCTTCAAGGACCAGTGCTGATATTGTGAAGAATGTGTTCTGTGATTTTTAAGGATTGTTCACGGACCATAGGCTTGGGTGGATCCTATATAAATGCCATGTGGATTTATTAACATTCATGCTCAGAGACATTATTTTTGCCAGGGTGCTGTTCTAAACCCTTAGGTATTTATTATTTATTTATTAATAATAATCCAGGACTTTATTAATAATAAAGGACTTTATTATTAATAATCCATCAGTATAGATATGATGTGCAAACTGATTAACATGGGGGAGGGGAAAATGCCCTATAAAAATCCACAGGATTAAAAAAATATGATTCAGTTCCTTGTTTTTGTGTCATGTTAATGTTATTAAGCTGAAGGTCCATGATTTAAAACCATGCAACTGATGAGGTCAGATATATTATGTGTTTGGAAGATAGTTTTGAGGAGCCTGACAAAATCCAGACAATCCACATTGAAGCATTGCATAGATCCATGATTTGCACTGCGATTTTTCATTGGTCATGCTCTGATATTTGGTGCCGTAGATTTTACATCATGAAGGAGTTATGCAATACTGATCGAATGACCTTAATTATTTAGATGACCATAAGGTGGGACTGGAACTCATAATCTCCCAGTTTCTAGCCTGGTGCCTTGACATCTACACCAAATTGGCCCAATTGATCCAGTTTGGTGTAGAGGTTAAGGCACCAGGCTAGAAACTGGGAGACTATGAGTTCCAGTCCTGCCTTAGGCATGAAGTCAGCTGGGTGACCTTAGCCCAGTCATTCACCCTCGTGCTTAGGAAGAAGTCAATGGCAAACCACTTCTGAAAATCTTCCCAAGAAAACTGCAGGGACTATTTCAGGCAGTTGCCAGGAGTCAACACTGACTCCAAGGCACAAACAATAACAACAACAAAGATATGTACTGTGTAAAAGAGATCCCACAATGAAATCATCTAAACTTTTCTTAGGATGCATTTCTACATCACAGTTGTTCTTCAACTTGCCATTATGATTTTTCTGTTTCAGACCATGTAAACATATGATGTGTGATTCTGTAGTGGCTTTTGTGTGATCCCTTGTAAAATCTATGGGAAATCAAGAGGAACTTTGCTTTATATTCATGTTTTTGTGACATGGTGATACCACAAACCATTGCGTGCATGATTATTTTGGATCATTTGTGCAGGCAGATTATGTGCTTTAAACTTGGTGCCAAGTGAATTCCATTCAAGAATCCTGAGAAACAAGTGGATCTGTACTGCAAATACATCTTTTCCCATAATATTTACATAGCAGTGGCACCCAAAATCATGTATCTCTGTCTATCTTAGCTCATTCCGTTAGGCTGATGTGATCTGTGATTTGGCAATAGATTCTGATGAAATCAAAGGGATCCATGATGATTACATTATTGTACCCTTTTTATGTCAGGACCAAAAATCATGAAATCCATGGCTGCAATAATTCATTCTATGCAGGTGGATGTGACCTCTGATTTTAAAATACTTGGGCATATCCCTAACAAAAAACTTATAAATTAGGAGGGTCTGTATTCAACAATGTATCTAGCTTTCACTTTTCCCTTAGGTTTTGCATTCACAATACAGGATCTCTTAAGTGCTTTTCTTCACTTGAACCTATCAGCTTTTCTTTCTGCAGCGATGTGTCCCCATGAAGACCTTGCCCTGCCCTAGTCCACAGCCCAAAATTTAGACAGGCTTAAGTTATCCTTAGTTCTACCAATGTGGGTTTTGAGGTTTTTTTGGTGTCTTCGAGTCAGTGTTGACTCCTGGCAACTGCCTCGACTAGTCTCTGCAGTATTCCCGGCAAGATTTCAGAAGTGGTTTGCCATTGCCTCCTTCCTAGGGCTGAGAAAGAATGACTGGCCCAAGATCACCCTGCTGGCTTTGTGACTAAGTCAGGACTAGAACTCATGGTCTCCCAGTTTCTAGCCTGGTGCCTTAACCACTTCACCAAACTGGCTCTCCTCTACCAATGCTACTTGCCCCCTTATTTTGATACCATCTTAGCGCATCTTCATCAGTGTAAAATCTGTTAGTTCTGTCATTCATTACCTTGGAGGGAAGGCAGGGGCCTGGCAGTGGCTGGGCACAGGGGAAATAGAGGCACTGCAATGGGGAGAACAATTTTCACGTTGCCAGTATAGCTTTCTGCTGAATCAAGACTGGAGAAATTCACTTCAATTCAGCAGGGAGGAAAAGCTTTTTTGGGGATAAGGACCACGTTCAGTATGTGCTTCACGTGTATGAATTTTGTGCTTCCCGAAAGTGCGGTTCTAAAATTACTGGCTGGAACATACGCTTGAATTCAAAAAGAGTCCCCTCTACTTCACACAGCCGTGCGTGTGCACCGAGTCTAAAATTCCAGATTAAAAGACATTGTTGGCGTCACTGCGAACACGTGGTATTTGACGCTTGCAAAAGGGGAGCTCTCCTGACAGAACACCCATCGATCAAGCTTTGCAATTATTATTACAAAGAGCTGGGGGAGGAGGAGGAAGAGAGAAGGAAAAACACCCCGTTCTTTCATCTCGAGCAAAGCGGCTCTTCCTGCCGCTTACAGAACAGCAAAGCCAGGGGAGGCGGTGGGCGACATCAAGGCAGAGGTGGCGGAGCGCGGGACGCAGGAAGTCCTCACGCCTCAAGGAAAGCCTGACGACGCTCTCCTCCAGCCTCTTTCGCTCAGCTTGGCCTCAACACCACGTGGAGAGACGTGTTCTGGAACTGCTACAAAGGACACGCAGGCGCGATTCTCACCCCGGTGCTTCCTCTCCCCTCCCCTCCCCTCCCCCCCCGTCTTTCTCAAGCAAAGCGGTGAACACGGTGACTGACAAGTGACTCGAGACCGCCCCCCTCCCTAACGATACGCACATTATATAGAACTTTCTCTTGGCGACCGCAGCGGCCTTGGAGCTAACGAAGGCGGGGAGAGGCGCCCGGGGATGTCCTCTGCAAAGAACCGGCCACCTCTTGCTTCCGCAGAAAGGCGCCCGTCTTGGGAGCCGCAGCAACTGCAAGCCACCGCCTGCAGCAAGCCTCCTTCCTTTTTTCCTCGCCGGAGGCGTAGCGCAAAAGGGCGCCGCTCTCTCGGCTGCTGCTCAACCAAACCCTCAATGGAGGATGCCACCCCCTCCCCGCCTCCCGCTGGTACCAGCCACCCTCCCTCCTCTCTCGCCATTGGTGGTGCGGTTCTGTCTTGCTTCTCCCGCCAGCAGGAGCCCTCCCCTTCCCGCCGTGCCCGCCCGCTCCAAAAGGTGGACGAGGACACTGCTATGCCTGGCGGCAGCGAACACCTGGGAAGAAGGGCAGAGGCGCTTGAAGGGGCGGGCTACCTTGACAGTGATTGGCAGTCGCGTTTCCACCAATAGTTGCAGAGCTGGCGCTTTTGGCAAGGGAGTGGGGCGGCGCGAGAGGAACGCTTAGACAGGCGAGGGTAGGGTGCGCCTTGGACTGAGCGGCGCTCTAGTGGCTGGGGTTGCGTGAGTGAAAGGAGAGACCCTGCGAAAGGGGTGGCGGCAGTGAAAGAGGGAGACGACGCCGAAGAGGAGGCGGCGGCGGCGGAGGAGGAGGAGGAGGAGGAGGACGGCTGGGCGCAGCCCGAAGCTTGTACAGTGGCGGCAGCGGCAGCTCGTCCCCTATGCTGTTGTGGACTGATGCATTTTCCCCCGTTCTTGCAGCCTGCTTAACCTTCCGATCCTCGCTCTGCCCGCCCTGACCGATCTCGCCTTTCCTTGATTGCAATTACTCTCCTCGGCCCACATTTCTAATAAGAGGGAGGCGTGATTGACATATCGAGGGGGCAAGGGGAAAAATCCGGAGGAGGAGCGGTGGCGGTGGCAGCAAAAGCAGGAAAGCAAAGCGACGGAGAAGGGAAGATCGGACGCGGTAGAGCAGCGGCGGAAAGGCGTGAAGTTGAACCGCTCCTGAAGTCGGGGCGAGACGCCGATCGCTTGGCCGTTTCTGCTGCTGCAGCCGCCGCCGCCGCCGCCTCCAGCTTTGTGTCTGGTGAGGGAGAAGAGAGCCAGCCTCCGCCGCCTTCCTCCTCTCCTCTCTCAGGTTGCTGGAAATGTCTGAACACAAGGCGCTAGATCCGAAGTTATCCACGACGGAGAGGGTGGTGAAAGGTAAGAGGTGAGCCCGGCGCCCGCGGACGCCAAGCCGGCCGCGGGAAGGAGCCGGGTGGGGGAGGGCCAGATCCGCCTTTGGCCGCCTGCTAGACGGCGGACTCGCTCCCTGTCTCCCTTTCCTCCTTTGCGCTATAACCGGGGGGAGGCGGCGGGGGAGGAAGTGTGTGTGTAAGAGGCTGGCATTGCCCGGGCGGTGTGTTTATTTACTGTGGCTGCGGTTGCAAAATGAGTAAGGCGTATGGAGGCGGGGGGAGAGCGAGGGAGAAAAGAAGAAAGGAGGAGGTTTGATCGAAATAGGAAGTGGGTGACTGGTTAGGAGTGTGTCGGGGTGGAGGAAGAAGGGGGGAAATGACCAATAGATGGGGCGCGCTGCACTACCAGCGTAGGCGGAGAATAGCTTAGGTGCAGAGGGAACACCTAGGGAACGTTGCTGGAGCTCGATCAGCAGGGCTGGAGGGGGGTGCAGCTCCTTTCTCGGGCTGTGATCTTCTCACGGCTTGAAAACACACGTTCGCACTCGCGCACACACAGCCTTGCTTTTCTCGCGTTGCAGCAATCTCCCATCCTCGGTGTGGTTGCGCGGGGGGGGGGAGGAAAACCCTCAGTTTCTTTCTTTGCGGCTGGAAGATCCGGAGGGGGAGGGAATTCGTACCAAAACTCCCTCCCTCCCTCCCTCCCTCGTCCCAGTCGCCCCCTCCCAGTTCCTCGGGGCATTTCCACTTTTGGGGTGGAACGCCCTCTCGCAACGCCGATCACTTCCAGAAATGTATTTGGGTTCTCTGCCTGTACAAATAGGCCTCTGTGTGTATGTGTGTGCGCGCGCGTAACTCGGTTTTGATAGCCGGATCTCTTCTCCCAACACATCTGCTTCCCCCCCACTTCCCCAGCATTAACATGTTGCTTGTTATATGACAAGCTGGAGGTAGTGACTGAAAGGTGATGGAGGGAGGGTGCCTGGAGTGGGAGGAAAAAGGGAACATGGGGGGGGGAGCTGGTAGCCTGCCCTTTTGGGCCCACTGTATGCTTTGCGTGGGCGGGGCCAAGAATCCACCTGTGCATATGCAACTCCTTCCTCCCTCTCCCTTTATTTTCTTTTTCCCCCCAGGGAATACTGGTATGGTAACAGGTAAGCTTATGCTGCAGTAGCAACAGAAGGAATCAGAGCGATGCCATCCTCTCACTAGCTAGATCCATCCCATTCTGGATGAAGAATCTACATTTTTCATCCATGAATCTCTGACTATCGCAGTTAAAGAGATAATGGAAATGTGCTGGCCCTCCAGCACAGGAAACAGAATAGAAAGTGATACACTGCTTCCCCCGTGTTTTTTCATTTTGCATTCTTCGTTCCCTTCCCCCAAACACGTATAGTCCACTGAGCTGACTGGGTGGACTTCCCTAGAGCACCTAGTCAGCTTTAGCTTATTTAAGTAGGGTAGGATGGGAGACTATCAGAAGATCCCATGGCAGTTAATTTGTTAGACTAGGAAATCAGAAAGGAAGGAATGAAAGAAGAAAATTAACACTGGAAGTAGTTAACAGTGACCCATGTACATGTTAAAAAATCTAAATGGATATGTCCATGTAGTCACCAGGAGTTTAGCTTGACTCAAGGGGGTTTTTACCTTATATATGCCTAGGATTCTAGCCTTATTGTCTGATCTTAAATTTACCTTTACTATTTTTTTCCAAGTGAGAACTTTGGAATTGTAACAAGGGGGTGGTCCATTCCCCAGTGAGACAAATATCAACATTTTTTTGTTGCTTTTGGTCAGGCAGGGAATATGCCTGTGTGGTGAAAACAGTTGAACATGTCCAAGGAAATGGGCATATGATTGGCTTGTACTAGCTGGGTTCACAGATCTCACTAAATCAAAACGTGGCTTGTTTCGCTTAGTGTAGGTTCCCAAATCTGAACGTCCTCCAGATATGAACTCTAGGTCAGAATTCCTCAACCAGCATGACTGAGAAAAGTCTTGACATCTGAGTGGTGAACAGAGTGAAGAAGGCAGGCTTGGTTTCTTGTATTAATCTACCTACCCTATCTTGTAAACCATGATTGTAGTATAATGTTAGGCAAACCCAGTGTTGAGATGGGTTAAGCACACTGTGGGTTAATGTGTAATGAACCAGGCAATGATTGAAATACATTCTTTTAGAATATATTTGCTCCCATTTTCCTCAAAAGGGTTGGAATCAATGGAAGCTGCAAGCGTCAAGAATAATAATGGCCAACTAGAACCCCATCTATTTGCGGTGGTGTGAATATTGCTAGAACTGTTATTGGTTCTCCTGCATCTTGATGTTAATATATGATTATGCCAGCATTCCAAAGAAAAAGAATAACTTGTTCTTTAAAGCTCTAGTTTCTAAAAAATCAAAGCCTGCTTACTTAGGGGGAACCAAGGTCCCTTAAGCTCAGTGAAACATCCCTGAGTAACCATTCATAAGATAGTATCAGAAACCTGTATTTAACCTGAGCAAACCCGCTGAGCTAAAACTGCCTGCTTTCTGATCTTTAATATCAAATAAGTCATTTTTAAAGATCTAAATCTTTGGGTATGCTTAGAGTGTTGTATGGATGTTGCATCTTTTCATCTTATGAGAATCTAGAAACCCTGGGGCTTGCAAATGGAAAGAGAGCTGTCTTAAGTGTTATGGAGGATTCCCTACAGTTTTAGGAGGAAATTCGATAGGCATTCCCTGTCAGATTTTTTTTTTTAATTGCATTGATTAGCTGTGCCTAAATGTGTTCTGCTCATGGACCTGACTTTCTTTTCATTAAAGCAAGAACTTTGAAATACTAAGGTGAACTACTAATATACACATATCTGGGGGCAAAACACTGTTAATTCAGTAAGGCATCCTTGATAAACATGCATAGGATTAGATGCAGTTGAAAATAAAATAATTAACTTGGCCAGAATCTTTATGTTTATTTTCCCATTTAGACCAAATGAACTTGTCATTTATGAGGGGGTTTTGATATATAGTTTGTCAATTTATAAAGCTGCTTTAAAATGTAACCACATTCAGTATATTCATGTAACATTAACAGGAACTTGATTTTGCAAGCGTATTTTTTTCTGTTGCAGAAATACAATGAGACTCGTAATTTGTCAAGTGTCTGCTATCTTGATCAACCAACTCTTACCCTCCTGTATATATATTTTTTTCAAGAGAATGTAAATAAGGAACAAAACGTGAGCATTTTACAGTCTTTGTTCTCTTCAAAGTAATTCCTGCTTTGTCTGCCACAATAAGATTGAGACACTCTGTGCTTTTGCTCCCCAATCCTACCTATGGTAAAATGCAAAGTGGGAAGGTGAAAAGACCCAATTCTTGCCAATACTGGCATTCTTTTGGGACTGTCTTTTTGTTTTCCAGAATTTTAATAGCTGTCTGTATATATCTAAGTAAAAGGTGAATGTTGCATTTGGTTTAACTCCAAATATGGAACATCTTGGATCAAATTTATGGCTTAACTAGCTGAAACCAAACCTCCGTGAAATAATCATATCAAACCAAGAGATTTTGTGCATGATACAAAATGTTGGGATCCTACAGAAAGCAAGGACATATTGGTTATGTTTAATGTAAGCTTTTGCAGGCTAATAAAAAAAGCCTGTTTTGCTTTCCCCAGAAGTAAAAGAAATGTAATTTGCCTGTGGTCATGCTTGTCAGAGCAGCATGCTGTGTTTTTCCTGTAAAGCTGGATAATTACAAAAAGTACTTTAGGAAGAACGAGGATAAAAGCAAGCTTCCCCCTCTGTCAAAGAAGAGGAGGAGAAGGAGAAGAAGAAGAACTTACCATCTTTAGCACCATTATTCAACTTCCAGTATTGTTCTGGAATATGTGGCCCATCTACCAGGTGACACTGTTTGGAATGGAACAAGAAAGCCTATCTTCACTTAATACTGCTTTATTCTACCACATAATCAGTTTATTACCTATTAAAATCTGTTACCAGCTTATTCCGCTTTATAAACCTTCTGAGTAGATGTATTGAAGCAATTGAAATCCTTTATGGAGAGAGATAAATTTCCTTGCATGCTATGTTAGAAGTGGCAGATTGTTCTATGACTGGCTTTCCACATCATGCTAATCTATAGTTTGGGCTTAGCATGTTCAGTGAATCCAGCCAGCTGTAGTTTATTCAACAAACTATGCTTAAACATACTATGGCTCATTGCAATATTAAATCTGAGGTATGGATTACCAAGAAAACCTTTTGCTAGATTTGATCCAGAAACATTGTGTAAGACATTATGTATCACGATAAGGATACAAAGTAGTTAAATGTTTGATTCAAATTGCCAAGCTTGCCTAATGCTATCTTTTAAATACTTGTACTCATCATTATGAATGAACTTATAGATCTGAAAATGTTCTGTAGAATTTTTTTACCCACATCACTGATCTCAAGAAGCTCCTTCTGTATTGCACTACCTGCTGAATATTGTAATGTCTAAATGCTAAAAAGTCCCACTTGCGCTGTTAGTCTTTTCAGAGCTTTCTCTTTCACCATTTAAGTTCTGAAATAGGACTCTGGTTGCAGAGAAAGAATAGTGTTGCCAAACTTTATTTTCAGGTGTGGCTAGCATGCCATCATGTATTTTCTTGTGGAACTCTTGGTGATTTTTTGAGGAATTCTAATTTCATTTCTTATCTAGACTACCATTTGGTGTGTTCTCACAAACTAAATCAAAACTCTGCTTAATGAGTATGGACTCTTATCTTACTGCTTACATGTTTGGTTCTTGATTGAAGTCTTAAGCTTATTATGTTACTCAAATTAAGCATGAGCACCATCTCAGGTTTACAGAATGTAAGACTATACTTGAATATAAATGGTAATTTCTATAGACCCCAAATGGCAGCTGTCCAGAGAGGTTGACATAGTAATTCTAAAACTTCAGTTAAAACAACTGCAAATGATAGAGAAGGATCTGTAGGGTATACTAGTATAACCAGACTTTTTGGTTTAGCATGGCATATGACCACAACCATTGTCTTCCTTGATTGGGCAAGAAGATGGAATGCTGTTTAGAGGAAGAGAGAGCTTAATTAATAGTGTAATTGAGCCCAAATTAAACATATTGAAATCCTATTGCATTAAATGTAAGAGTTTTAATTTTCACTTTGAAATCAGTAGAATAGTCTTAAATCTGGACTGCACTCATTCATGAGTTAGGGGAAGGGGAAACTGTATTGAACTACTTTTTTGAGATGGAGATGAACTTACTCTTTTTGAGAAGTTGGATTTGGACCCATCAGGCATCACTGATCTGCTCTGTGTGCTTGTTCTAAAATTCACTTTTTATATAACAGCAATGGAGCAATACAGAAGCTGCATTCATACTCTCCTACTGTTGGATGGTTCTCCTCTTACCAGGAATCAGAAGATTATTTTATATCTTCTAAATAAACACTATAATTATGAAAGGATTATGGGATAATCTGGGAAGGTCCTGGATTCCACAAGATAAGATGGAAGTGTAGTAACTGTATGATTTTTGCAGACCTATTCCCATCATAATTGGGGGTGATTGCTTCAAGATGGAATAAACTATTTCATAACTATAGCTGGAACATACCCTCTTTTCTTAATGAGGGACATTTTCAACAAGTATTCCACATTGCTACTTCTCTGTTTTCCTTATCTCTCTCCTGCTTCCCCACCCTTTGTTCCCTGATGATCAATGACTCCCACTGCCAAGTACTGCTATGTTCTCTAAGAAAGTTTTGTAAAGTGTTTGGAAAAAAAACTTGCGGATACTTCCTTGCAGTCATCTTCACAACAGTTTGTTCTGTCCTGTTCTTATTTTTTATGCCTTCCAATTAGTACAGAATCATTTAGTACTAGGAAGGTAGGAAAGACCATAATTCTTCCGTGAGGTTGTAACAGCAGCTGACCTGTTCTTAGTGGCATCGTTTTGCAGAAAGCCATTGGTACTTGCTTTCTTCTCCTCTCCTCTCCTCTCCTCTCCTCTCCTCTCCTCTCCTCTCCTCTCCTCTCCTCTCCTCTCCTCTCCTCTCCTCTCCTCTCCTTTTTTCTTTTTTCTGTTGGAAAGGGTACTTCTAGATACCAACATCATACATATAGATTTGCCTTCCTTTATTGCATGATGTGTGCAGAAATAAAACAGTGTTCACCACATCTAAACACATTCTCTGAATGTTTCTTTATATGCTTCATAACTTCATGGAGGGGTTGTGAAGAACTATTGATAATTCCTGCTTAAGGATTGTTGGGGCAGCTTTTGAGCAGTCTTCTGAGCTGCTTCCATTCTATATTGTTCAAATTGTTCTTACATTGTGAGTAAAATGTACATTTGGTTAAATGTACTTAATGTTAAAGTGTCCTTTAACAGAGTTAGTGAAAAATAATGAGAATTGTAGGTTCCTGACATCTATGCCTATTTACCCATTAGCACTTAAGAATGTTTTGATCAGTGTCTAAAAGTTTAGTATTAAACTGGAAATGCACTTTAACTTTTAATAGCATTTTTATCTGTATTTTAGCCTGAGTTGTTCAAATATTGCAAAATAAACTTTAACGCTGAGGGCAATGTTATGTATAAATCACGTTGAATGATATATGTATTCTTTTGCATCCTTCAAGAAGCCTCATAAAGACAAATGGAGGAAGCCACAGCTTAGAAAAGTGAATGCCACTTCAAGGCAGACTTTAACAGGCAAGATATTTTATGTGGTTAAATGAGCTATGATTTAAAGAAGTGGCTTTGGTTTTTGCTATATCAGATGGTTCCCACTTCTGAGACTTCCATTTTTTAAAAAAGATTTCCATAATAAGAACTTCATTTCACAAAATGCTTCAGCCTGATACTTAGGCTATAACTATGAGCAAGAATTGAATGTGAGTGCCGTCTTAAACGTTTACACAAACAGGTTAAAAGACAACTTGAGGTAAAAGTCAAGGATGTTGTAATTTGCTATATCATTTTGAGTATACCCCGACATTGCCATTATCTTCATCTCCAGAACTTCCATCCCAGTCTTAAAATCATCCCCAGCTAAAGAAAGCATCTTTCTGTCCTTCCTGAGCCTAGAATCACAAGTACCTAGAGGTTTAGCAGGCTTAATTTGCAACATTAAATATGCATCTGTGGCCTCTCTGAGTGTTATTGCTAGACCACATGAAAGAGCCATACTTACATAACATATCTTGGATCCAGAGGATAGGATAAGAGTTGCCATCATTGTGTTTCATTTTTCAGTTTGTTCTGAGCAAGAGATCTGAATAGCAGTTTGAGGAAACAGTTGTTATATCCGTCTTGCGTAAGCTAGTCTAGAGGTTCTATTCTTTTCACCAGTACTGTCAAGCCGCCTAAGTTTCATGTTTTCTTAAATCTCTGAACAAGAAATAGCTTTAAGTATGGGATTTTAACTATCTTGTCTTCCACATTTCTTTGTCTTTGGAACAGAGAAAAGAATCCAGCATTGACTTAATTTTTTGATGGATAGTATCTGAGCATACTGTAATTTTTACAGATTCCAGAACAACAATGTGAAAAATTTGTGTATATATCACTCTGTTTTAGTTGTTGACTTCTGAAAGAGATTGAACTCACTGGCCTGGTTTATGATTTATGTTCCTGGCCTGGTAATATATATTAATCCAGATTTCTCTGGATAGGAGGGCCTTGTGGTTGTGGGTATTGAGAGTTGTATTTTAGCATATTCATTAGCTTCAGTTTGGGAAAGTTGGCTTTATTCAGGCTAGGATCTTCAATTAAACCTAAAACATAAGGTGTTCATTTCAGAGTTTATAATGGTTGTATGATCATCTGATGAGGCCAGTGTCTTTGAACTCCCAGAGTTTTCAGCAATAGGTATGCAATTTGCATCTGTTTTTTTATTAAAAAATTATCATTTAATACCACTGCTAAACAAAAATGGTACTTGTAGCAGCCTGTACACAAAGAAGCTTCTTTTCCATGTAACAGTAGTTTTTAAATCATTGGCATCTGTACACTTTTGTTTAACTGGAGTCCTAATGTTAGAGCTTGCTGGTGTAACCATTCCGTTGGTTTCCCTGAATTGGATAAATAATAAATGGAAGGATCTACATATTGCTGAATTGCTGTATAATTTTTGTTTAATTATGCAACCCAAATAGTTACTAAATTTTTATGCTATTGCTTTAGCATTTTTTAAAATTATTTAGTTAGAAAACAAAGGACTCCTTTTTTGTAAACAGACTTTTTTTAGATACTGTTCAGTTTTTAATACTATTTTAGTTGATTTTTTTAAAAAATAATATCTTCTTAATTATTGCAACTATTATGCTGATGCTCTACATTGATGGGACCTGGTGGCTACTTTGCATTAGCATGTCTGCATCATATTTGTGGACTTCTATTCCTCCATCTAATCGTAACCTGTAACCCAAATTCAGTGCTGTTGATGGGGCATTATTCTGACCATCAGAAGGAGCTTTTAAAGATCAGATAGGTGGCTAAGAGGGATGAGTGAAAATGAAATGCTCCAGCTTGCACAAGCAGAAGTATTTAACTAAGGCAATGGCATCATTGGACATAGTCTGTGATATTTGCATTTTTGGGGGGAGGGTCTTGTGTTTTATTAATGATGGCTGTGATCTAAGCCACCACATGCAAGAAACAAAATATCCATAGCATTCAAGTATTGGACTAGCTGGTACACTCACTTCTACTTTCTCCCAAGGGTGGCAGAATCAAAGTGCTGCTGTAGATTAATGCTTTCAGCATCTCCATGCAGAAGTTTGGGTAATTCAGGCCAACTGGAAGGAATAGCAAGTCTGGAGAAACTTTGAGTGGTTGCATTGCATTATTGGGGAAGACTGTAGAGTGGGTGCTTGGGATGCAGCGATAAGAACCATGCATGCAACTGTCTGTTGGTTGAATCTATGACATCCTTAATTAACACAAGCTTTTGAATACATTTCTGAGTAAAAGATGGCACACTTGAACATTGTACTGCTTTTGTTTACATTTATTTCCATTTTGTCTAATAACTATTTCAGTTATTTGTTCAGATATATTTTGTTATACTTTACCTCCCAGCTGCCATTTATTTTTATTTAATGTCATTATTGTCTTTTGCTTCATTTCTAATATGTAAGTTGGTTTGAAGTTTCTTTTTTTTAAATAAACTTTTCAAGACAGCTTCCAGCAATGAACAGAAAATGCAAATAACAGCAGAACTTCAAACAAAAGAACTCACAATGAGTTCTCTTAATAGTAATAACCTTATTTTAATATAGGCACATGTTGAAAACATTTTTGTTGTCCTTGTCATGTCATGATGATATTGCACATTATTCATAGTTACTGGTTTATATTTTTTCATATATTTTATTTAAGAGCTTTGGGGTTTAGGTATTTTAATTTGTAAAGATCTATATAATAATTATGTATACTGATTAGAGATGCATGGCCTGAGATGTGACATAGAAGTGTTTTTCATGAATACACTGAAAGTACATCCCCCAAGTTAACTTTATTAAATGATCATAGCCCCCCCAAAAGTCACCAGCCTGATAAATCTAAAAATACAGGAAACAAGCAAAGTTTTCAAAGCTTTTTTCCCCCCAAAAAGTTTGTAAAGATGAGATATAGTATTTCTCAGTTGGCAGTAAGTTGTATATGATTTTAAACCTTTGATGAAAAGCCTTCTTTCTTTTAGTTTATTAATGGCAAAGCATCATGCCAGTCAGTTGGCTGCAACTTTACTTCTCTTTATTTGCATGCACCATGTTGTTTACATATGGTTCATGGCTGGCTTATCCTATGTGAAAATAATGAACTGGTGTGGCATGCATTAGGTAGCAAGCAGTGATCAGAATGCATTGAGTTCATGTGGTAAACACATCTTCTGTTCACACAAACCTCTCTTTATGGTCTCTAGCAGGGGTTTTCAATCTTTTTCAGGCCATGGAACTCATTAAAAAGAATCCCAGGACCTTTGATAAAGAGGTGAAACTTTAGTGATAGAAAATGGTCTATGTTTGGGTGAACTTCTTTGGGGGGGAAATCTTTCACAGGACCCCATCATGTTCTTGGGGAACCCTAGGGTTCTATAGAACAATCATATGAAAAAACCTAGTTCTGTACATAAGAGCAAAAATAAATATTATGATTGTTAATCTTGCTTATTCATAATGACATTCATGATGTTGTGGTTCATGTTCCATGTCTTCCTCCTGAAATTGATAGTACTGAAACAACATATTTAGTTACACACTCTGACAAGACAATTTACCTTATCTATGCAAGTCCTTGAGCAAAAAAGATATCCTCTACCCCTGGTCTGAAAAACTCCTTTTTTATTGCCCCCGGAGTTTCCTCTGATTAACCCAAAATATTTGGTGTTACAGGTGCCAAAAATGGATAGAATGGTTTCATGGCATTTTGATGTGGGAAGCCTATGAAAAATCTTGTGTAAGTTTTTAGAATGCAAAGAAAACTCCCAGCCCTTTACAAGCAGACATTTTTGCCTTGCTCCATGTCCCTGTCTACTTTACATTCTTGCTTTGCCCACTGTGTCCCTCAGCAAGTGCAGCCTTCAGTCTCCAACAGGTTGTCCATTTGTGTTATAGGATAAGCTTTGCAAGGGCCAGCCATATAAGGGCATGACTGCTGTAACTGAGAATCCCTCCCTTCTTGGAGGATGACAGTTCTGTGGTAATGACCTATATGCTTGGGTCATTTAGATGGTATCCTGTTCAAGTCACTTTTGAAAAAGTGGACTTGTGTGACCGGGGTAACCTTGGAAGGGCCTCTGCAATACCTTCATATAAGCGAGGCATGCTGCTGTTGGCATAGCAACCCTGCTGTTTGGAAGTCAACATGGCTATCTTATTATTTTGCTAAGGATTTTACAAGGCTGCCAACACTGAGTCCAAGCTAACTTGTTTATGCAAAACCCTGAGGTTAAGATGCCAGAAGACAGCAACACAAATTATATTGCTGATTTATAACTTCGTTTATGTGAGTTATGAGAGTGAAATGCCAATTGTAGCTTGATGTGATCCTGTATACTGCATTGCAATGTAAAAGACCAAGAAACCCTGAAAGTAAAATGCAGGTCCTGCATTTTGTCCTGTGTAACTGCAGCCCTGTTCTCTGCATTCTAAAAGGATGGGAAATCTTCTCTTTCCCCACTTTTTCACCTTTAGTTTGCCCAACCTTTGTTCTATTTTATGCCTTTGTCAGTAAGTTCTCTTCCTAACTCCCTTTTTATACGCATCTCATATACACTAGAGATTGATTGATTTTTATTTATTAAAATGACATAGACCTATATTGTGTAGATAAAACATATATTCTCCTAGACTGTGGAATTGGTGGTGTAGAACAGTGGATATCGGTGGGATTGCTGTGTTTTCTAGTGGAATGAACACTGCCCTGCTTGATTTTTTGCAGGCAGTTTTCCACAGGACTACAAATCCATTTAAATCCCACTAACAGTCTACTGCAAGATCATTTCAAAAAATTCCCATATCTACCTCCAGATTCCATTTGAATGACCATCTTTAGACATTTGCAGTATTGGAACTCTGTATCTTTGATTTTCTCAATTGATGATGACATTGTCATGATACACCATTCCTTTCCAAACAATAAAGATTTTATTGGAATGATTGCTGATGTCATGTTTCTGAGATACATCAAGTCATTTCATTAGCCCATTACTTGAGTGAAGCCCTTTATAACTTGTGACCCTTGTAGCTGAATATAGTCCATCATCCATGTAATATCTTGTCATAAAACCAGATGGTGGGCCATCTATTTCTGTTTCCAGCCTACAGATCGAAAAAAAAACAGAACAGCTGTTACTTATCTTGCAAGCCACAACATAGTCCTATATTGCTGTTCATAAGAATAAGCTTGGTGTCGTCCCCCCCCCCCCCGAGGCCTGCAGCTGAAAGGAATTTCCTACTTAATATAGTTTGAACTTAAGAAAGATTTTCCCAACTAGACATCTTCCAGATAACTGCCCAAAATCACTGGGAATAGGGTGGTATACAAATTTAATAAATAAATAAATTTGGAACTCCTAGTCCTACTTGCTGCATTCAGCACAACCAGTGATAAGGAGTGAAGAAAGCTGTAATCTAAAACTATCAACATTTGCTGGAAGATTGAGTAGGCTGATCATGGAAGAGCCTTTCCTTGATATGTTATTCTCTTAACGCTCCTATATCTAAAATCAGATGTGGTGAAGCACACTCAGGATGTCATGACTGGAGCAGCCACAAATCAACAAATAAATTGTCAGACTTTGGAAATCATTGCAAAATTGGCTAAGGAGGGCCATCATTTTAAGGTTACAGAAAGTAGATTGCTGCTCCCAGATACGGAACCATCTTGTAAAAGGCTAGCGATTGATCCATGGTTTACATATTTCCATTTCTTATATATAAAGGTTGCACAGAGTTTATTCCTGGTTATAGTAGTAATAACAAAAACAGTGTTCTTCTGTTTATGTTCCCTATATTTGTTTATATGCAAACAGTATTTGTAGAATAGACAAATAGGTGGATAGAGACAGAATATTACAGTACTAAAGAAAATTATCTTCTTAGTGTGTAGTTAATATTGTAATAGTACAGAGGTCCCCTGTCTGTCTATCTTTTTTGTTTTCTGTTCCATGCAGTGTTTCTAGGGCATTGTCTGGGTAAAGATTTTTCATTAATTTTCAAAGAATTCTGCTCATGCTGGTTTCTCTTAATTTTATAATGACTCGTTGCCTTCTTTTAATTTTTTGGTCATATTTGGGCTCTAGGGATAATAAGTTTCTCCCAGCATTACAAATGTACATTCTTATAATTGGGACATTTAAAATTCCCTACAGTTCGCTCATGTATTCTTTCTGGGCTAGATGTGCAACAGAAGGGGCAATCTTTTTCTGTTTTTCACACCTATAGCTATCTACTGCAGGATTATTATGTTAATCAATGAACTATTCAGGTATATCAATTAATATTAATATATAAATTAATTATTCAGTTTGTTAGTAAATTATTGAATAATTCATTGAATAAATATTGAATCAATTTATTATTGGTAAATTGTCGAATAATAAAGTCAATTTAAAATTCAATTTATTAATCAATTAATTAATCAGTTAATTGATTAATATATCAATTAACCATACTCTTTTTTATTTGACTATACATGTTTTAAAACTACAACTAGTAAACTACACCCTGCTTTGAAAACGAATTTAGTATAGTTTTCTTTATTATGAAAGAGAGGGCTATTTGGCATCCAAACATAGCCTCTTACAGGCAATACTTCTCACCCATCTGCCAACTATAATTAAAGACATATTGAAACAGGAGTGCATGGTTGACAAAAACTCTTGCCCAGTGGGTAGAATACTGAACTACAGCCAGGGGCTGGAGATCCAAATCCTTACACATTCATGAGACACTCATTAGGAGATCTTGGGGCAATTGCATATTCCTGGATTAGTCAATTGCACAGCAGTTTTGGGAATATACAATCAAATATGAAAATATGTACCCCATCTTGATCTCCTTGCAGAAACGGCAAGATAAAAAATAAGAACAAAAGCATTTGACAAATGTTAATATTGTCTTACAAAACAGGTTGGAGCTGATATGTATCTGGAATTGCTTTAGGGTTTTGAAAAATATCCAAGAGAAAGATAACCAGGGTAAACAGTTGTGCAGTTTGCATTAAAATGCTTCCAGTGTTCTTCTGTAGTTGTATATTTGGGAGGAAAACTAGTAACGTGGTCTTTCATGGAAGCTTGTTTGGCGTTACTGATTTTGCCATTGAGAATTTCTTGCTAAGCTTCTTAGAATGGGGTTCTCAGCTTAGGAAGACTGTTGGTTTGGGGGAGCAGTTTATGTTTTGCAGTTTTACAATGAAAATCACTCTTTCAGAGAATCTGGCTTTAGTCTAAGTAGTGCTGTAGGGTCTACAGTACTACTTTACATGTACACTACTAGTAGTTTACTACTTTACTACTAAACTACTACTAAACTAAACTACTGAAGTAGTAGTTTACTACTTTACTACTACACTACTTTACATGACAAAGTGTGTAAAATCCCCGCCTCCATCCCACAAAACTGTGCTCTGGTTCCTAAGTCTCCCTGAGTATGATTTGAGGTAGTGGCATGACTATCTTTCTTTATGGCCTTGTTTTTTTCTTGATCAAGTTTCTTGGCTGAAGTTCGAAAAGGTATGTTGTTTTCATTTTGAAATGCAAAATGGATAAGCCAAAGTTAATCTCTCCCTGAAGAAAATGCACACATTGGGGAGTAAGAAACTCTAGCACTTGTACTGTGATTTCCCTAAGGCTTTGAACCTCAGGTGTAGCTGCCTCACAAGTAAACAGTGTTGCTTTGTAGGAATTAGAATAACATTTTTATTAGAGTATCAGACAAGAAAAATGAATTGCTTTTGTGTTTGCTTCAGATTAATTATATATAATTTCATTGGCTTTCACTAATCTCTGTGAAAACCAATTTTGGGTAGAATAAACCACTGTAAATACATACCTGTATAATCTAGTAACTAAATACAGTACGATTCTGTTCATAGTCTGAATTTCACCTGAATAAATGTCCTGTTATGGCCTTCTCAGAACCTGGGAAAGGAGACGGTGGTATAATGGCTATAGAGGATGGCCTTGGAGGACAGAGGGAAGATTTTTACCAAGGCAACGGTCAGATAAACAAGGCTTGAGCCAGACCAAGAAAGTTGTTTATGGAAATGCCTCAGACACCCCTCCCTCTTCACATGAAGATAAAAGGGAGGAATGAAGCACATTCAGACCTGCAGGATTCTGTTACTATAGCAGTTCTAATAAAAGTAGCTGTAGGTCTATGTGGTGTCTGTTTCTTAGTCTGGTATACCTTATAGGGCTGACAGTGGTTTGCAAAACAAACGACGTTCTGAAGATCTGCTTATTCCTTCTTTATCCAGGAAATGGACAACTAGCTCTGCTGTCCATCTAGTGGTGGTTAAGAAAGTTCCTCCCTAGCAATTCGGAGAGAAATTGGGTTCTAAAAGTGAACATATGTAGTCAGTGAAATTTCTATAACCTATTTCCTTTTCTCTTTCAGTGAATCTGATTATAGAGAACTTTGTGAGAATCTTGTTTTCAGGTACCCAGAGCTTGACTTATCTGTAGTAGTTATTGTTTGCAGTAAGGTATCAGAAGCTACCTTTGGACACTTCTTCTTCTGACACTAATCACAACATGAATATGCACTAGTTGCTTTTTTTCTGCCATGTCCTCGTGACACTGCCTTTCTCTTATCCTGAGTCCAAACCAACCTGAGGCAATTTAAAGTTGTCTTCAGGTCTTCCAGTTTTCATGTAGTTTTCCTCCTCCCACACAATTTTTGCCTTGGATCCACCAACATAGTCAGGGGTTGGGGACTGCCTAGCTCCTGTTGGCCACTTTAGTCTATTGCGACACATCCTCTTTCCTCTGATTACTGGGCACTGCCCTCCAAGACTATTTCGGCTTAGGATGAAGAAGAAACCAGACGTACACAGCTTTTGTGCTATTTTGAACAAGTCCTGGGCTGCACAGAAGATCAGTTTATACTGGGGAAAAAAGCTGGATCTCCCTGTTGTATGTGTTCTCCTTTTGGGCACATCTAAGTTTTTCAACTGCTTCTATGTGGCCATAGTGTTTTATTGTCTTTATTATTTTTATTATACATGAAAGCTCGCAGAAGAGCAGTGTAATTATTGCCCTTTATTGCCTCCATCTGTTTGTTGGGCCACTTGACAGTGGGTAAATCTATCATTCTAAGTATCCATCTAAACCTGCAGTGTGCTTCCCCACCCCACTCTAAGTTTGAGACAATGATTGGTGATTTTCCCACCAGCACGAGATGTGTGGTGAGAGGGGAAACAAAGCTGGAAATCCACCAATCCCTTTCCTTAACTTGGTCCACAATCAATAATTAAGGACAGTAACATTTGCTGGACTTGTTGATGTGGCAGAATAGGCTCAACAATGGGGGCAGCAAATTTGCTGATTTGCTGATGATGGCAACATACTTTTCTGCTGGCTCAGGAACTGGTGGGGATAGCACTTTCATTTGGTTTCAAGGAAGAGCACTTTGTGCGCAGTATTATGTACTATGTGCATATTCACAGCAGCCTTTAACAGCACATGTGGGCAACATGTGGATGACATTTCCTGCTCTTTCTGTGACCTGGGAAGCCCTGCCTACTTTTTCATGCTGATCCACTAGAACTAAGCCTGTACAACTGTTAGTAGTTGGGAGATTTTGATCTTGATTTGAGTTCCTTGGAGATGAGGGAAGAGTGATCTTTTAATCACTCTAATAAAATTATTGTATGACATCAGAAGAATAAATCTACATCTGATCAGTCTGATTTGCAACACTGGATTACAGGTATTTTCTGTTAGCTAACATTTGAATTAATTTCTTGTTTTTGTTGTGGGGCAATCTGGTCAATTTTTTAGTTGTTTTACCCATGTTACAAATTTCCAAGCAATATTTCTTTTCTGTTGTTATTGTTCCTTTTTATTAAGAAAAGTTTTATATATGGCACATTTATATATTTATAGGATGTCTTTCATCAGAATATGTTATTGTCAATGTTTATATAACATTGGAAGATAATTTTGAAATTTGTGTTTTTTTGCTTGCACCATTATTTTCATAAGTTAATTTATTTAGGTTTATTTAGTAAGGAAAAAAAAAAAGAAATATATTTTTCAAAACAATGGAAACTTTAGTAATTTTTAAAATTACTCTTCTCCTGGAAATTGTTACAGTGTTTCCCTGATACAGTGAAACCATCAAAGAATTCTGAAGTACCCAAATCATTTACGGTAGCAAACTTTCTGAGATTGAATTCCCTTGAATAAATATAGGCCGCAAAAGTTTAAGGTGCTGCAAGACTTTCTGTGTTTGCAAAACAAAAACAAATCCCCAGATTTTGTAAAAGGCATCTAGAGATGGTTAGGTTTGAATATGAATCTTACATGCTTTTATTTAATCATTTTGGGAAGATTTTAGTGCAAGTGTGCTTTTGAAGTAAAAAGCACTATTTGCTATGAAATCTTGAACCCATCGTTCTGAGAGAAGCTTCAGACAAGATTTAAAGGAGTGTTTTTATATGATATTGGATAATGCTGAGACATTATATACAGCATGCTGTTTTTAAGCAAGTGACAAAAAGCAGAAGGGAGAATACTTAAATTCTTCCCAATAATGGCCTGATTTCCTTAAGAGGGTGTTTATCCAAAAGAGAGTCATGTAATATAGATATAATGGTCAACCATTAATATGGTTTGTGCGAAAGGGTTTGTTTGTATTATCAATTTATTGGTTTTATTATTTTTGCCTCCCTTTTCCCTTCAAAAAGAAAAGTAACATTTGAAGTGGTTAAAAAAAAAAAAGTTAAAACAGCATCTAAAATTAATTTGTTAAATTGAGCAACAGATGAATTGTTTGTTATTGTGTTTTTCTTAATAAAGAATGGCTTCCATAATGTTATTAATGTTGCTTCAGTTGATGCTCCCACAGTATGTTGTTTCTGGATGTAGATAGAATATGACTTTATTTATAGACTATTACCTTAGAATCTTGAATATCAATTGAAGGGCATGACCTAAGAAAAACGTCCTGCTTCAAAAGCCAGGCAGATCATTTTAATATTTATAAAATTATAAATAAAAATGAGAAATATAGCATAGTTGGGCCATTTTAGAAATTGTTTTGATATTTTTATTTTATTGCAACCCTGAATAAACAGCTGGCTAGAGAATGTTGAACAGTCATTCCCTTGACAATTAGAATAAAGCATGCAAACTTCATTATTCTGTTAAAGAATTCCCAGCATCCATCTGGAATGAGTTAATTCATGAGACACTTATTTTTAAATTCTGAGGAAATAATTTAGTTCATTTTCTATTGCTAAATTAGTGTCTCCTTATTTACGTTAACCCTTTGGGGAAGAAACATTGGTATGTCTTTATCCATGTGATAATCTTTTCTGTTTGATTAGCCCATGATGAAATTGTCCTTTAAAATACATTAAGTTTGTTTGTGGAAAGTAGAACTAAGATTAAAGCTACAGTAATTGGAAAATAATTCTTGGAATGACCTTTCTCATCCTGAGATACGTGTTTGTGGAAGCGCTGTGAAACTTTTATGGGTACTCCATAACAATGTACAATAATGCTACAAGGATGTATAGACTTTAGTTTATATATAATACAAATTCTACAGCACAGATATTTGAGAAGCTGAAGAAAAGTGAAGTACTTGGTTCCTTTCTTTTGTGAACATGAGTTCTTGAAACGGTTATTTTCCAAAAAGGTTATATATGTGTGCAGTATCAGTTAAAACTGCAGCCCAGTTGTTTAATTCCTGCTTTCAAGGATGCAGATGTGAGGAAGAGGGAAGTGTGGATGTATTCCATGCGAGTTGCTAAAAGTATGTCATATATTATAGCTTCAGAATACTTTTGTCTCTGCCACCTAAAATATTGAGAAGGTATCATTATAATCCACAACATCATTTTCTTCCACCCAGTGTGCAATGGGCAGCAATCCCAGAATACTGGAGACTGAAGTTTGTCATAGGAGATACGTCCTGAGAGAGAAAGACTTCTCACAAATCATATTAACGTGCTCTGCAGCTTTACTATATATAGAATACTACATGTTGGGAAGATGGTGTGAAGAGACCTCTTTTTATTTTTTTAATCAGAAATTCAATAATAAAAGACCCCATCCAAAATTTATAATGGAGCAGTCAAGGAAGTGTTTCACCATTTTATCCATTGCTCCTAGATGACTGTTCATTTGTTCTGTCTGTGAAGGGCTTAACATATATCCCTGCATTTCCTTTAATTGCATTCTTCCCTTTTGTTACAATAGACTACCTGCCAAATTGATACCTTAAGCCTCAGCTGGCTATATGACAGTGCTGGGCTTTATTTATTTATTCAGTTTGATTTAGGCACTGCCCACCTTCAATTCAACACTAAACAGTTTTCATTAGAGACTTCCATTAATGATAGATACTTGTGAATTTGTGCTCCCTTGACTGCAGGGCGGCCGAAACAAAGACGCCCCAGTTGGAAATCACATAGAATAGGGTTCCTGGAATTGTTTCCAGGCCCTTTATAATGGCTGTGGGTCTGTGGGTCATGAGAAGGGAAGAGGTGTTGGAATGGGGCAGTTGGCAGTGTTTTGAGCTGCTGTCCAACTATCTTCTCCAAACAGTGGAGAACTTTTGGGATTTTCTCTTCTGTAGCCCCCAGCCAAATCTGGCCCTTTTTCAAACTTAATCTTTCTTTGCTATCATCTCATTCTATTATTCCTTTGGAGAGTTATCTTGAAGACAGACAAAATGGACGTACAGGCAGAGTCCCAAGACCCTTTACATATTTTTTTTTCAACATTCTGTTGGATTGAAAAGAATGAAAAGACATTTTAAAAGTTCACATCTAGCAATTACTGTTTGGCTTAAAAGTATGATGACTTTTAAAGAATGCATGTGCAAACTACAGTGTGAATTATGTCATGAACAAAGAGAATGACTACAGTACTTTCCCAATCTGGCATCCTCCAGATGTGTTGGGAAAAAAGCCTCAGAATTCCTTATCAACCCATTGAATGCATTGGAGGGCTAGTTTATGTTATATCCTGTTTCTTGTACTGCACATATTACTGCTCCCTGCAATTACTAGATCTTGAAAGTATCTTTGAAATCCATCTGGTTACATATTGGTAGTTTCTGCCATCTTCTCCTCTGGCATCTTTAAGCCCATAGACCACTCACTTCAGAGTGGCCATGGATAGATTTTGAAATATAATTCATTTGACAACTTGGATAGTGAAGACACTGATAATGTTTGTACACCACTCAGAGTCACGTTATGTGAGATGAACAGCCATATAAATTTGCTAAATAAACAGATAGATAGATAGATAGATAGATAGATAGATAGATGTGCTGCTGCTGCTTTTGCATAGGCTATTACACTCTCCCAAAAGCAGAGTTGGTGATCAAGAGCGATACTGTGAATTTGCCCCATTTTTTCCCTCTAACATGATTGGTGTTACTGCTTGCAAAGTGTATGATGAGTCAGCCACAACATTATTTATTCTCATCAATTTGTCTATTGTTTCTCCAAAGCAGCACCAGTTATATTCCGTTTTCCATACATTTTTCTATATTCTTCTCCTGTTTCCTTCTCATCTGTTGAATTCCAGTTTAATATTAGTAATATTTATTTTATATGCTCTCATTCAAAAGGAGCCCAAGGTGGTACACAACCTGATCAAATAGAAAACAACTATACAAATTAATTAAAAACTTGCAGTGAGTAGTAAAATAACAATCACAGTCTCAAACAGTAATGTCCGTAGAAGAATTATAAAATAAATGCCCAGATGAATGTGTATGTATTTTAAGTAACTTTTCTTTGAGTTGAATTCCATTGAAATATTCATATAATTTTCTTGGAGGCTACCATAAATTCTCAGGATGTAGGCTAGATTGCAATATATATATATATATATATATATAGAGAGAGAGAGAGAGAGAGAGAGAGAGAGAGAGAGAGAGAGGTGGGGGAGAACATTCTAGAAGAAGTCTGGTTTCCATATTGTTGCCCAAAAAAACCCCAGCATGGCCATGTTCATTTAAGTACCTGGGGGATAAGGAAAGATAACTGGAAGGAGCTTAGTGGTGTGCTACCTTTGCCAAAAAATGAGTGCAGACGAAATCTGAAGTATAAGACATTGCTGGGCAAACCGTTTCTGTGGAACATCTCTGTACCTTGATGTGGTTCTGCCTTTAGCTTAATGAACTGGAAGCAGTGTTGTATAGGAGAGATATCCCTGCACCTCAGTGCAGTTGCTATCCAGAAGCTTTGTGGCTACCCATCAAGTACTCAACAGACTGACTACTTAAGATTTTGTCTTGAAAGACAATTATGTCAAAAGAAGTTGGAGGGAGATGTGGAACTGGAGAGAAGTTTCATTACACTATATGCAAGCATTCGGAATGGAAAATGGGAAATAGCGTATTTGACAATTTCCAGAAGGAGTGTAGTGGCATTCAGTGCAATGGGAGTCAGTGTATGAATAAAGTGAAGTGCAGTTATTGAAATGGGAGGACATTCCCAGGGGATGCTTAAAGCACTGGATACCAAATACATAATTGTAAGCATACAGGTAGTCCTTGTTTAGTGACCACAGTTGGGACTGCCAACTTGGTTGTTAAGTGAAGCAGTCGCTAAGTAAAACTGCAACTGTGCTTATTATCTTACTTCAGTTTTCCTTTGCTTTACAGACCTATGAAGGCTGTGAATGTAAGGATTGGTTGCAAAGTTACTTTTTCATCACCATCGTAACTGTGAATGGTCACTAAATGAGGCAGTTGCTAAACAAGGACTACCTGTAAAGTGAAGTGAAATAAACCAGCCCAAGCCAGATAACTAAGATATGATTTATCTAAAATGATGGTGCATATAAAACTGTGCTTGATTTTATGGATATTTATAAATTGTGGAAATAATATTTTTCTACAAATTACTGCTTCAGATGCAACAATTGTTAGAGTAACAAATGTCATAACTCACAAACCAGGTTCATTAGTGAATGAAATCGTATCTATATAAATGTGTTTTATTGGCTGTTGCTCACCTTGTATTTGTTTGCTTGCATACCTTGAAATCCAGATTTTAGCCTCAAATAATTGTAAGGAGGAAGACTTTTTTGACCCTTCTTTTTGTGATCTCTTAATTAGAATTAGAATTCTGATATTAAAGTTAATACTTCTGAATCTTTTAAAAGTATTTCTGAATTCGATTTGCACTGTAATTAATTCAATTTTTACTTTGCCACAGTCTAAATAAAACTCTTGGCAGCAAATTAAATAAGAAAAAACCCCCCAGCAAAATAATAGTAACTTCAAACAAAGGCCTAAAAAATATTATCAACCATTTAATAGAGAAGAAATAGAAAGTAATGGAGGTACAGTGACACTTTTACACCCTGTTTTATTGATTCATCAGATAAAGTAAGTTCATTTAAGTTTAAAGTTTTTTAGTACAATTATCTACATAATGTCGACAAGGTCAGCAGAGTGAGTAAAAACTGATGATGAAAGCTGTCAGTTTTTTCTGATCTGTTAAAGTAAGAACGTTTTTTTCTTAATATGAATACAAGAGCACAAAATCAGCTGTTGGATCTGACCTAAAAGCACCATCTAGTGACAAATTGTGGCCCCTACTGTCCTAACCTGGCATTCTTCTGATATGTTAAGGCCAAGGCACTCAGAATTCTCAGCCAGTGGACATGCTATTTGAGGATTTGGGTAGTTGGAGTCCTAGCACATGTATAGATACTAAGTTAGGGAAACTCTTCTTGTTCCATCATCTTATTTTGTCTTTGTAACCAACCAGATACCCCAAGAAGTACATAAGTAGTTCTAAATGGTAAAAGCCCTGTTCTTAGTGATACCCTGATAATCAGAAGCCATGCTTTAATTGAAATGCAGTCATGTCTTCCTTCAAAATGACCTTTTCTGTATTCTGTTTAATGAAGAGAATGAGCAAGGGTTATCAAGATTCCCTCCTGGTGTGTTTGTTGCAACCAAAGCACCATTTTATTTGTGCCAAATATAACACTTCCCCTGCTCTTTGTTAGCTAGACTCAATTCAGGTTTTAAGGCTTGTCCAGTACAGTAGTCAGGGAAAAGAGGATGAGTTAATAACACGCATTATAATTTGCAACAAATCTTGTTCCTGATGGAAAAGTGGCATAATGCACCACCACGTAGTGGGTAGTTCATCTTCCTTTAAAAAATATATGTGACACAGTTGAGAAAATCTTTGTACTTGATCTAGAAAAGTCATCTGGAGTGTACATTTTAAAAATAAATTGTCTTACAAAATTCTGCAATTGTAGTCTGCTAAGACACAATTGCTTAATGATACAGCAACATTCAAAAATAATTCCCCTATCTGGTTTTATGTCTAATGCTTATGTGCTGCTTTGATACTAGATGTTGTCTGGCTGAACATTTAAACATATTTAAACATACGTCATTTCAGCATGAAGTTCTGCTATCTCAGCAATCAATTCTTCAAGAGACACAGAAAAACCACTCTTGTGTTTCTGGCCTAGCTTGCAAGGAAATAAATTCCATTATTAGACATTCAAAATAATCTAAACATTGCAAAAACACTTTGAGCATCAGTTTGGTATAGCTCTTAGTGTACTGCAAGAAGGACGGCCAGAGTAGACCAGGCAGACATTGTCACAGGGAACTGGAGCATGGCATGCAAAAGGAGCTCCATGGAATCTTTCAAGTTTTCCCCATTTTTGAGTGGGTTGGAGATTTTTTAATGCTTAACTGTGCTCAGCCTATTTTAGGCTTATACTAAGGTTTTCAGAAGAGGGTCATGCTGCCAATTTCAGCAGTTAGGCAAGTACAATTTTGCAAGACAGATGGAAGGAGCTCTAGAAGCCCCTCCCCCCCCACAAAAGGCATCATGGGCTGCCCTCCCTGGATTAGAACAGAGGTGGGCAATTTTTTTAGGGTTCAAAAACCACTTTTTTTTGGCTGTGGGTTAGAAGCCCTGAGCAAATACAGGTATGGTCAGAAAAATGGGTGAAACCAGAGAGTGGCTAGAAGAAACTAAAGCAAGCTATAATTATTTATTTAAATAAATAAAATATTCTCCCTCCAGCCAAAACCAGCCTTCCCCCCCCCCCCCCGCCCAAATGGAAGGTTATGAAAGGCTTAGTAGATAGGACACCACATTCTAATACATTTCCCATATTTTCTTTTTTTAATTGAAGATCAGATCTTTAGAAACATCCATGTGTATATTTTTTCAAACAGTCAGTACAGATCTTTCTCATTAAGTGGGGCATTTAAAGAGATGAAAAGATGCCGTTTTAAAAGTAAATGGACATATTCCAAAATATTCCTGGCATGTACCTTAATATATAGCTAATCCTTAAACTCATACATCCAGTATGTTTCTCATTTGTTTACTACTACTTTTTATGGCCTTAGTTCTAAATATGACAGAAAGGTTTTCCAGGTAGGTTGCCAAGAACATTTGATTTTCAGTGGCAAATAGGAGGCAGCTGTGAGGGTCCAAGGCTAGGAGGGCTAAATGCACTTGCAAAGAGGGAAGAGACCTGCTAAAGCAGACCAACATTCAGCCCCCGCTTGTCCAGTATTCCTTGTAATAATATGGACATCCATCTGCATTCAGGAAACTCACTTACAAAGACAGGAGGGCAATACCCCTCTTTCAATTAATTATTAATTAATGTTAACAATTAATAATTAGGGTATCTTGCTTTAAAGGTTCATTGGAACCATCCAGGCTAGTAGACTTTGATAACCCAACCCTTCATTGTACCTTTGTGAGAAAGAGAAAAAAGGTAATTTCATTTATATTTTCTGTACTATGCATGATTTTGTTTATCTGTATATCTCCCATAGCATCCTTCTCTCTTCTAGATGCTGTAGTCTTTGCTTTTAGGGAAGCTTTTCTAGCACCCTAATAATTTTCGGTGCCATTTTTGTGCTATAGGTTAAAGCAGTGATTATGAAAATGTTGTAGTCATTTAAGCATTCAGTAAAGCAAACACCCCAACTCCCTATGTTTTTGTCTCTTAAGAGGATGGGAGTAAACATTTTTGACATATACAGGTAGTCTTTGAGTTATGTCCATTCATTCAGCAATAGTTCAAAGTTTCAACAGTGTTGAAAAAACGTTCTTATGACCAGTCCTTGAAGTTCTGGCCATCGCAGTGCCCCGCGGTCACGTGATAAAAATTCAGGTCTGCCCTCATTTATTACTTCCCTCCCTCTGCATCCCCCAGCTGACCTTCATCGTCTTCATAGGCTAGGAAGAGGTGGGAGTCCCAGGCAAGCAGGCCAGAGGGTGAGAGTATGGGTGGTGTGGTGGGTGCCACAGGAGGGCACTAGGGAGTGTGGGGTTTGAGATGATGCAAGCTTGCTGTGGTATGGAGCTTGTGGCTGGCTGGCACTACTGGGGCTTGAGGCTGGCCAGTGTGTGGGCACTAGGGAGCATGGAGCCTTGAGGCGACACTCTAGCCAGTGCTTGGACTGAAGGTCCAGGGGCAGTGGGGGCTGAGACTGCTGAAGGCCACCACCGAGGAGCGCTGCCTCGGACTTCATGCTCCCTAGCACCTGCCCATGGCACCTGCCCCCTAGCCCTTATCCCTCACCTGCTGGCCTGCTTGCCTGGGACTCCTGCCTCTTCCCATGTCACAGTCATTTGAGGTCCTCACTTAATGACTTACCACTGGGATTACAGTGGCAACCAGGACTGACGGGATTTCAGTCACTAAGTGATGCAGTCACGTGATTTCCCACTTTATGACTGCATCACTTAACGATGGAAATCCCGGTCCCAATTGCCATCGTAACCTGAGGACTATCTGTAAGTTTATAAATAAAGTTGCATTTTGGTATGCCTTTCCTCCCTCCATTTTTACACTAAATGTTATTATATTATTATATTATATTATTTTATTATTACTTATAAAATGTATACTAAGTTTATACTAAATTTTGTACCAAAAAATTAATCTGAAATTATTTTATATTCTGCAGACCAAAATAACAACTCTTAGAACAAAGTTGCTCATTAAGAATGTCCCACAATAGAAATCTCAGAGTACTTAGGGGCTAAAGGTGAGTGGATCTCAAGCCCAGTGAAACCCCATTTTTAGATACTAACACATTTTCTATTTGTTCCTTTCTGGTTGCTTGTGTGAGATCATAGTTCCACTTAGCACAGTACCTGTGGGCCTACAATCAGTAGCTGCACTTGAGTTTTCTTCTTCTGCCAGTTTTCAGAATTGTAGTGCTCATGTTGCTGCTTGTATCATTTGTATGTTTCAGCGTACCATTTCCCACCCACTGATTCATTCTCACAAACCAGCTGGCTGTCTGGGCTTGCAAGAAGGCAGGGACAAGCCAGCAACTGGGCTCCTTGTATATGATTGTCAGCACATGCTGGGAGATGGGGATTGAAACATTAAGTGGGCTATTGGCATATGTGGGGAGGCAGGAACCTAGGTGGGGATGGGCTCTCATTAGCTGACTCAGCATGTGCTGGGACGACTGATGCCCAGTGAGCTTTTGCCAGCTGACTGTCAGTGCACATAAGGAGGTGGGATTGTGGTGGAACGGCAGGCAGGCTATCAGTGCACGTAGGGAGGGCACGTGTAGTGGCATGGCCTCGGTATCACCAAAGGGCGGAAAATGTATCAACAAAAAAGGAACAAAATGCCCTACTGGCATGACATTTATATGCTAATTTATATGTGTAGATGCCAATTTAGAATTTCCTATAATTTAATTGCAACTGAGGCACATCTTACTAGTATGTAGAAGATTTTAATCAGAAGGAGTGCATGGTTTTCAGTCAATTGTCCTGTTAATGAGTGTTGATAGATAGTTTCAGGACCTTAAACGAAGAAGCTTTTGTTTTACTATTTCATGTTTTGGGTACTTTTAGTAAGTCTTTTTATTGCATTTCTGAGCCTATATCATTGCTACAGAGAATGTTTTTTTACATCATCACTCCGCAGTCTTCCAGGCTATCCTCCCTTCCTGAATTGAACAAATCTAACTAGAGGAGTTACCTCAAGATGCTTCCCTTAGGATTCAGTGGAAGAGTGGGAAGCCGGGAAGCTGGAGATGGCTGGAGAGTTATTATACAATGACTTTACCTCAGTTTTTTCCTCTTTTGGGGTGGGGGAATCTTTTCTATTTCTTTTCTATTAAATTACACAAAACCGATTGAAAAGTGCAGAATAATTTTTTAATACAACATTAGGTAGGGCATGTAGAAAGGAGCAGTGAGAAGTTCTTGGCATGAAATCAAGTCATCCTGGGCAAACCACAATACTTAAGTGTGTAGCATGGGGAGTTTAAAATTTACCTAATGTTAATAGGATGTTGGAAGAAATACTGCAAATATGTGTGAAGTGAGCTGAACATTAATTGGCTGTTGATAAATAGTACCAGGTGGCATTATTAAAGTGCAGCACAAATATATTGTTGTGACCTAAATTTTCTATTAGATTTCAAGTTTTGCTTTTTGTTTCATGTTCTTAAATACACACAGACACAATATATTTAATTACCATTTCATTACCTAGTATGGTTTATTACTGGGGCAGGTAATTCATGCTGTTTGCGCACTTACTTGAATAACTGATTATTTGTGGAGGGCAGAGAGAATGGCCTTGAGAGACAAGAGGAAGGGCCACTACCAAGACGACAGTTAGACAAGAGGGGCCTGATCCTGGACCAAGAAAGTAACTTGAAAAGACATCTCAGACAAGCTACTCCGTAGTTCACACAAAAATAAAGAGAGGGAGGGAGAAGCACATTCGGACTTGTAAGATTCTGTTCCTATAGCTGTTACAATAAAAGTAATAATGACCTACATGGCATTGGTTTCTTACTCTGGTCTACCTTGTCTGGAGGTTGAGTCATGGCAACTGGACTTCTTTTCTTTTTCTTTCTGGTTGGAGACGTTTTGCTACTTATCCAAGCAGCTTCTTCAGTCTAAAAAAGTTGGTTAGGGGGATCCCATATACAGTATGTCTTCTGGGGTGGCTGTGTTTCTTACTAGCATGATAGGCTCCTTGAAGGGACAATAGGAGATGTGATTTGTAGAGTCTTTGAGATGTAGATGTCTTACTCCTAATCCCTCACTCATCCCCAGGGGGATAAGTGTTGCCTTCCTGGTGAAAAAGAAAAGTCTAGTTGCCATGACTCAACCTCCAGACCATTCCACCTGGATGACTGAGAATCTTCATAAACATCTGGTCTACCTTGTAGGGTTGACATTTTGTACAGTATGCTGATTAAGGCACCAGACTGGTTAACTTTGGACTGATTTGGTTCGCAGATTATATTAAACTGTACTCTGCTTGATTATGGTTAGCTGAATAAACCACAATTTGCTAGACTCACGGAAATGTGCTAAGACATTACGGTTAGGGCACTGAGTGCACAAATTATATTTCTCAATTTAACCTAGTGCACCAGATGGTTGTTATGTGGATAGAATGAAGGGAGGCCCCATGTGTGCTGTTATATGTTCCCAAAAGAAAGGGAGACTGTAATAAATAAATGAAATACATACCAAAATGGAAAGAAAGACTTTGGCTATTGTATGTTGATGTTGAGTTTTGAATGAGCACATTTGGATATTATGATTCTAGGGACTACTGCAGGCACTGTGGTTTGCAGTTGGACACCAGGATAGGAGTTGAAAATAATCCAACAGAAACCTCAACATGCAGCAGGAATAGATCCTAAATCAGGGTTCCTCAACCTTGGTGACTTGAAGATGTGTGGACTTCAACTCCCAGAATTCCCCAGCCAGCATCGGGACTTCTGGGAGCTGAAGTCCACACATCTTCGAGTCGCCAAGGTTGAGGAACCCTGTCCTGAATCAATATATCCCTCTTCCTATGCATGGAACTTAAACTACAGTGGTGCTGAACACAACAAAGAGTTTTATCTCTTGTGGAATTGTGTCTTGTAATATACTTGAGAGACATTTGCCTGGCATAGAGGAATACTCTGACAAATTCTTTTCTCACACACCTTAGTCCTAAGGAGCAGAATTGTTGAGATATGAGTTATTTTTAAACAGAAGGGGGTCTCATGTTTGTTGAAGAGTAAGTGTATGTAGACTGTATCTTAATCTTGTTACCTGGATAAAGTGACAGATGATAAGAGAGTCGGAAGAGGAAGAAAACCAACATGTGTTTCCTGTTTTAAAACATTTTTTAAAAATCTAACTCTACTGGCCCATACAAAAGTTTCATATCCTAATGTTTCACACGTGATTACACATGAGGATTTTGCATTGCAAAATAATTCTGTCTGCATATTTGTATGGGATGAAGGGATAGTAGAATAAGAAGATAGACATGTAAGCCTACAGCAGTTTATAAATAACAGTTATCCATATTGTGATTTGCTTGCTTGTGTCTTAGTGCAATACATAAGGACAAATCTTTATTTAAAAAATTCTTGGCTCAGTATCCACATGGACTCTTAGACAATTCCATACAATTGTCATCTAGTATTTCAGTTCTGTATTTTACTTATTTTTTAATTACATGACATTTGCTCTTCATCCTAAACTCCCAGAACAGTATGCAGTATGCCGAATAAAACACCAACCTCCTATGGTAAAGGTGGAAGAAAGGAAGGGAGGGAGGGAGAGGGGGGGGGAGGAGGAGGAGGAAGTAATAATAGTAATAGTAATAGTAATAGTTGAGGCAGTCCAATGTTCATCTAACATTTCAGACTGTGCTATCATCAAAGCCCAATTGTACATCACTACCCCAACCCATGGAGGAGATGCTATCATTACCATTTCCTGGTGCCTGGAATTTGGATGGGAGATTTTGTAATTTTGGGAGGTTCAGGGGACTGTGTTTCTGTAGCAGCTCTGACATTGTGGAACAGCCTCCCTGTGGAGAACAGATTGGTTTCCTCTTAGTTTTTTTTTCAGAGGCTCCTGAAGATCAAATTGTTTAGGAGAACTTTCCCCTGATGTGAATGTTGCTGCATTTATTTTTATATATTTTATCTGTGGTTTATATTGTATGGCTTTTATTTTTCTATTATTTTTACAATTGTTTTAATCTGCATATATTTTGTATATGCCATCAAGAGTCTTTTTTTTATTGTGACAGCATAGAAATAGGCTTAATAAAGAAAGAAAATAAATGAATTAGTGAAGGATTAGAGAAATGGCAGATAGCATTCTGGTAAATTGGTATTTTGTAATTATTTATATATCTCATGGAAACAGTTTTGTGAAGAGACAGGCTTTTCCCAGCCTAAAAATATTGGGGACCCCAGCCTTTTATGTTGGTCCCAGCAGAGTTATTGTTGCTTTTCTTTAAATCAAAACAATGATCAAAAGTTATTGCAAGATTTCATACCATGTAATCATCATCAGACATAAATACACAAAGAGACCAAAAAAAAACAAAAACAAAAAAAACCCAGGCTTCCTGGTAAATTTTGTTTAATGGTTGCCTGATTACATTAGATAATGGAAAGGAAGTGAAATGGGCAAGTAGGAAAATGCTTGCCAGGGCATGATATGAAATGAATGAATTGGGGGGGGGGGGGGGGGGGACAGAAATAGCAGGATGTTCCACTACATAATACTGCTGATTTAGTCACATGCATTACCATAAAGGATTTTCTGAAAGAGCATGCAGCACACATTCAAAACTGTTCTACTTACAACTAAAGAATTTTTTAAAAAAATCATTACCCTGTCAGGGGAAAAAACAGAAGGTAAGAAATATACATCAAGTTAACAATTCAGTATTCCATGTGTAGCTATTGGTATTGGGAAAACAAAGCTATTTATACTGCAGAATTTGAAATAACTACATAGGAACAAGAGCGTAGTACCTTAAGTGTTCCTGGGCAGAAAAGAATAATTGCCAAATATTTTACCTGGCCCAAAATGAAATGTGCATTGCCTGCTATCCTGAACAAAGTCAGTTGGTCTAGGACAGCCTTTCTCAACCTTTTGACCCTGGAAGAACCCTTGAAATATTTTTCAAGCCTCGGGGAACCCCTGCACATTCAGGCTCAAATATAGGCCAGAAATTACAAAATTATTATATTCATTTCATGCGTAGGCCTGTACATATGCATTAACAGTGTTCTTAAACTAAAAATAAAAAATGAAACTTACCTCTTTAATGTGAAACCTGTGCTTATTTTTTGCTGCACAAATACTCAATTCTGGGCCAAACCTGAGATAAGCACATATGGATTTCATCTTCAACTGAAATAAGACAATTTCTGTCTTTGCTTTTGATGTTTATTAAATAAGAAAAATGTAAGAAGTTGAAAACTTCAGCAAAATGTTCAATGCCTCCCTATGGCAGTGGCAGGATACTCTTTTTTCACAGAAATCCAGAACTTGTCCATGTGCAGGTCAGTGAATCGCATATTGAGTGTATGATCAGACTGCAGTTCATGAAATTCTTCCTCTTCCTTCAAAGTGAAGTTCTCAGGCTTAGCACAAGATGCAAAGAAAGGATCCCTCACCCAGCCATACGTTGGTGTTGAAAGTACTGATCAGATTTGTTCTGCAGTACTTCCAGGTGGTTTTCAATTAGATTTGAGACTTTCTGGTATCCTTCCTCACTCTGAAGCCTAAGCAGCAGTGGAAACATTTCAGTATTTCCTTTTGCAACATGATTTTTCCAGACATTCAGTTTTCTTTTAAATCCAAGAATCTTGTCACTTGAAATAAAAACATTTTCTCCAGTGCCTTGCAGTGACTTGTTCAACTGGTTTATGTGATGAAAGATGTCCACTCAGTATGCTAGTTTTTGAAATCATTCTCCATCTTCAAAGCACTCAGCAAAATGTAGAATGCTGTTTTGTCGAAAATACTCTTGCAATTCTGCCTTCAGCTCAAATGCCCTGTTGAGAACTCTTCCTCTGTTGAGCCACCATATTTCTCTGTGTAACAGGAGACTTATGTGTTCTTTATCCAGGTTTTCACACAGTTTTTAAAACATTCTTGAGTGAACTGGTCTTTGTTCCATAAAGTTAACCATTTTTGTAGCATTATCCAGAACTTTTCTCATTTCATCTCTAAGAGTTTTTGACACAAATACCTCTCTGTGAACAAAGCAGTGTGTGTGACAACATCAGGATTTTATTTTCTTTCAAGAGAAATGGAATGTCCCATGGAGCCAACCATTGATGGAGCACCATCAGTACAGATGCCAACACAGTTCCTCCAAGAGAGAATTTTGTTTCCAGATACAAAGACAAAACTTTAAAAACATCTTGGCCTTTGCATGCATCATGTAGCTCTTTACAGCAGAAAAGGTTTTCTTGAATTTCATCATGATTTACAAATCCTCCAAATGCCATAAAATGACATTTATTGGTGAAATCTGTTGACTTATCAGCTTGGATAGAAAAGCTGTTGTTCTTCAGATCATCATACAAAACCTCTTCTGCATCATGTGACATGTCATCAATACATCCACTGTTTGACAGTGGAACCTTTTCAGTTTCTTGTACTGCATCTGGTCATAGCATTTTTCCCACTATTATTTTACATGCTGGCATCATTACTCTCTCACCCAAAGTGTGACTTTTACTTTGCTGTGTAATAAGTTCTGCTACAAAATAACTTGCTTCTTGGGCTTTTTTTATTCTATTTGTTTTATTCTTTATTTTTTACTCTTTGTTCTGTGATTTTAATAGCTGTTTAAAATAATCAGAACTTTTACTTGTCATATGGCTGTGATTTGTAGTTAAGCATCTTTTTAATTTGCTGGAGCCATTGCTGCATTTGTAAGTTGTTTGCCACAGATGAGGCAGAACAGAATAGGACAGCTGGGATCACCAGTCCATGTGAAACCCATTGATAAATAGTTTTCATTGTAAAGATGGACTTTTTTTGAGTCCACTGATGTACCAGTGCAGGGAAATGCCTGAGAAGATTTAATTCTTCATTATCATTATCATCATTAAACTTATCAGTATCGTCCAATCTAGAATCATCCTCTTCTCTCTCACACCTCCTCTTCAAAAATCACCACATTGGACCCTCAGACATGACTGAATAAACGTGTATGAAATTTATTTAAAATAATGGAATAAAATAATGAATTTTATTGAAAATTCCATTAATTTCTTGAAAAATATACTTCTCTCTCCCATTCCTGCAGTATATTCCTCCCTTCCTGCAATATAGCGTTCACCCATTATCAAGGGTCTCCCCATCCCGTGTCAAAAATTAAGAATGGATTCAACAATCAGGGTGAGCAGATATAGTCTTTGCATCTGTATAGCCAATTTTTTCCCAAACTTAGGTTGAATTCCTAAATGCAATTACAAGACAGTACATCTTTTTGAATGCAATGGATTAACTTCTGAATAAATATGCAAAGGATTGTACTGCTCAAATTAGATAAGTTTAACTTTAGTTCTTGAATTATCAAAGGAAATACTTAGTTATTAAAAGTTATATAATTATAGTGCTTATAAATAAAAGACCTTGGCATACATTTTCCAAAGGAGAGAATCATCTCTCTGTTTAAGGAACTTAACAGATCTGTAATAAAGGCACTGGCATTCATATAATTAGCTCATTTAAAAACAAATAGTTCTTTAATTCTGTACCTTATGAAAATTATTATTAATAAAAAATAAAATATCAGTTGTATGCTGTTGGATTAGAAAGAACTAATTTTTAAGCATCTGTATTGTCCTTAACTACAAATTATCTTCAAATCAGAGGTTGCCAAAGAAAAATAGAGATCGGCTTTCAGTGACATTTAGCAGATGATACACAATTGCCCAAGATTGTTTCATCCAGAGCAGACTGTGAAGAGTTGCAGAAGGATCCCATAAAAACTGAAGTATATAAAAGTCTGTGCCAAATACAAAGTGGTGTGAAGTTATGCATGTTGAGGTAATCTGGTTTATGTCTACAGAAGGTTGGATTCTTTGTAACCATGTTTGTGTGTGTATGTGTGTGTGTTTGTAGGTTCTCCCTTTCAGACCCACAGTTGACTTAGGGCTAACAATCTTTGTGAAGGTTAGAAGTAACTGCCGTAATTAAGATTGGGCATGATTTAACTTTCAATGATGCCAGTCGAAGTGATATCAAAGGAAGAATTCCATTCATTAGAGAAAAGCAAGTGAATGTGTTCTGAAAGATGTTAGTACAGTTGGGGAGAATGATTTGACAAGGAATATGCAAATTTCAGGAATCCAATATAGAAGGCCAGCAGGCCTATTACTATTTCCTCAAATGCCTTGGTTCACCTGTATTCAGCCTTCCAACTATTTTTAGACTGGTGTTGTAGTGAAGCAAGAATTAAGAATCCAGCTAGCAGTTTCCTTCATCCATAAACTGACCAATTATTAGATGGGGGTCCACTTCCTCCCAGTTGGTCCAGTTCTCTCCATTTTAACTTACTGGCACTTTGTGGGGGAAAAATGGAATTTAAGTTTGAACAGAGGATGAACACACTGATAGATAGTGCCAGTATTTGGTGCAAACTTAAGGGAATATAATATATGGGGGCCAGACCCATAAAATATTATAAAAGCTGCTTAACTTTTTTTTTCATGCAATCATTTGTGACAAATAAATGAAATGAGCCAACAAATATGTAATATTCTGTGAAAAAATTAAAATGTTATCTGCATAATAGCATTTTAAATTGAAGTAAGGATGCCTCTTAGATGCTCATCTTTGAAAATATAATAAACTCTCTATTTAATGGATCTCAATTTAGCAGGCTTCACATTTAAGACAAAATCTGCTGTATCCAAGTTGCGTAGAAGTTTCAGGCAATAATGGATGTAACCAGTAAAAACCAATGCTTCTTCTCTTCAAAATAGGTTTTCAGTGTTAACAGCAAAGTCGGTTTTTGCATGTATGTCTTTCGGCACTCAAGAATTCCATTTGCCATCTAGTAGACATTCAGATTTAACGAACACTGCTTCCCTCTTACTAATCTGTTAAATCAAGAGTTTTCATTGAGGTAAATATCAGCAGATAACACCACTTTTTCCCTTCTATTCCAAATTTATAAAATGGTGTTTGGTTGGTACTTTTCACAATGAGATTAGAAGTACAAAGATTAATATGTTAGACAGAATCAGATCTTCTTTGCCTCCAAACTATTTTGAATTAGCAGAAGAGCACTGTAATTCATATTCTGTTGAGGATCCTTAGTTCCTTGTTCATCACACTGTAGGTGAATGAAGCTATTCAGAGGCAGAGAATGGCAGGTGTGGCCTTGTGGCCATTCAAAATAAGAGTCTTTTCATTTCCATTTTTGTCAGTTGACTAAAAATAAAGCAAGAGATTGCCTTTTCATTCTTTATAAGAACAACAATGGGTATCGTTCTCTTTAGACAAAAGTTATCCTGTCCATAGTACATACTTTGTCTGCTTTACATCTATGTGTTTTGCAGAGCAGACTAGTGCGGTTAAAATAAGTATGGATGGTTCAGTTTCCTATCTCTTCATCTGTCTCTCTCACTCTCCCTCCTCCTCTTCCCCATCCAAAGTTCCTTAACTTGTTTCTGAGACGCCTATTTTTAGCTTGTGCCCCTACTTAAGCAAAGTGGCTTTGCTGGCAGGGCCTTGGGGATTCCTGAAGGTGACATCACCTAGTGAACAACAAGCCTTCTCAAACTGTCATTACCCCATTTGGCTGCTGGTTCACAAAAGGGGTGATTTTATTGCCAGTTGTTTCAATCCCTTCTCCTTATTTGACAGAAATACATTCTATATGTAATCCATTAAAGTTCATGCTGTCCATTTCTAAAAAATGAAATGCACCTCATTATAAATGGCTTGGAGTTCCCTGAACTTGTAGGTTCCTGGGGAGCAAGAGTACAGGGTATCTCTGGAAGGATGTTGAGGGTTAAGGCTTACATGTTGGCTTTATTACTTTCCCATATAAAGCTTTTTAGTTTTCACACTGGAGTGAATGGCAGAAACATGAATATACTTAAACACTGCTATAGTTAGACACTAATTTATAATGTAACATAATGCATGTTATTTTATGTATATACTTATTTGCTATATTTGCCTTCCCAAAATCTTCTCTATCTTCATTTTGTCATTTCTCCAGTCCCGTAGATAGTTTAACTAACCCCAGTTTGTCAGTTGAGTTTCTCAATAGAAAGGGGATTTGTATTGAAGCTTTCCTGGTCCTGATGCAGTATCTTTTTCATGCTGTATGTGAACCGGTTCCTTCCTCCACTTAGTAGAACTTGGACAGGAATAAATTAATTGGCACTGGCTGGCAATTAGGTTCTAAGTTAGGTTAAGGTTTTGCTTATAATATACAGTGGCTTAAGAGATAGACTGCTTCTGCTGTTAATAGACTAGATGGACCATTAAGTTCATAGGAAGAGGTCTTACTACCAAGAACTGCACCAAGCCTTTGTGAAGAACTTACATCTTTTAGGTGGTTATTGAAGACCTATCTTTTTATCTAGGCCTTCTTTGTAGAACTGTTAGATGAATGGGTCCTTAGATTTTGTCCCCCCCCCCCCATTCATAAATTACTATTTTTATTACTGTGCTGTGTATTTTGCAAACAGCTTTGAGATGGTTCGCAAAGGCAGCAGTGTGCAAATATCTTCAGTAAATCATACATAAGAACTCTAGCTGCGTATACAATTGCTCAATAAGTACCAGTAACAAAATATTTTCATGCTTTTGCTGACTTATTTTGCTGAGGAATGACCTGCTACTGCTAGAAAAAGTGCAGAGGATTTTCTTTTTAGTTTAACTAATTATTCACAAAAATGATAGCTGAACTGAGAAAACAGCGTTTTGTGAACTAGCTTGATGATTTGTGGGAAAAGAGATGTTGGACACCTAAAATATTATCCTTCTCAGATTAAAGGTGAACACTTGAGCAATGTTCAGGATTCTGTTTTGATAGTTAAACCATTAAACTTAGCCCAGCTTAGTTTTGCTTAATTGAAAAAAAAATTAAAGCTTTACACTGACAAATCCAGAAGGCACACAACTGAAAAATATCTAAAATGGCAACCCATTTTCGGTTTTTAAACCATATTTGTAAAATCAACCTTTTCTATGTTGTGTCCTCAGCTACACCCAGATCCTGAAAAAGAAATGAAGCCCTTAGTTGAAAAATATACCGGGGGTGTAGAAAGCACTGAAGATTCCAGTCTCAGCTGCTGAAAAATGATACTGAGATGCCACAGATAGTATGTTCCTCCAGTGAGTAGCTTGAACCCTGTCGCAGGTGACAGCTGACCTATTTACTAAAACCTTGTTAAAAGGTGCTATATGTCCTTGGTGCCTTTAACTACTGTGATATGCATGGCTACTGTGTTCTTTCTCAGAGTCTGCTCCAGCAAAGCAGTTTGCCATAAGGTCTTCTGTGTCTTTAGTGGAATTGGCCATCTACCAAGGCAAAGCAGAATCTTGGCAACATTTCAGCAGCTTTTAATGAGGGGAAGAGCAAAGTTCATAAGGACACAGGGGCCCACCCCCCCATTTTACTGTCTTTTGGTCAGTAATGGGAGAAAATGGCTCTAATATCTAGGAAGAACTTTTATTTACATGGTACGGATCATTTAAAAGGTGCTTAATGGATAGCAATGAACACTAAAGACATTTTAGAGCTGTCAGCTTACAGATGAGGCACATTATTCTTGTGGCCCTGATTCTGTTTCAAGGATTATTTTAAAAGCAAGGATAAGAGCAATAAAAAAAAAATTCGAATGGTGTCCTGATAAGTCTAATAACGTCCTGATGTTCAAAGTAACTTTTATTAATGGCTTCATCTCATGATTTAATTGTTGTAGAGGCGGCAGCAGTTTTATTTTGTGTGGGTTTTAGTCTTGGAGGGAGATGATTCTCAAGGCTCCTAGTGTATGATTAAGAAATGACCTATTGGCCTTTCTTATGAAAGTTTGTTAGTTGAGTAACAGACATGTCATTTGGGGTAGGGTGCAAAAAGATACTGTGCAGATATTTTGGAGGCTAATAAAGTTAGGATTTGCTTTATTCAGATAGGCTTGGGACCACTGGATATGCCAGCCTTCCCAACTCTGAGTACCCTTCTGATGAATACATCTTTTTTCAGAATTCCCTACCCCGGTTATTGGGGAAGGTTGGTACCGTATTTTTCTGACTATAAGACGATACTTTTTTCTAAAATCCTTACGCTAAAAATTGAAGGGCGTCTTATTCAAGGAAGTCAGCCGAGGAGAGAACCGCGCGGTTGCAAAACTGCCCATACTTTGTCTCTGCAGGCAGGCTTCCTCCTATTGCTAGCCTCCAATCACGAGTGAAATAGCTTGTCTTCCAAACAGACTTCCTCCAATCATGAGCCTTATGTAACTGACGTCAGCTGATGCTGAACAAACCAATTAGAGGAAGGCTGTTTGCAGAGACAAGCTATCGGCAGTTTCACTCGTGATTGAATGTAATCAGTTATGCAAAACAGCATGGAAATAGAGCTGCAGAGAGACGGTTTGGACCTCCTCCCACCGAGTGTATCAGGTAAATGTTAACTAATTACTAAATACAAATGTGTTCTGCACTATCTTTAAAATATTGATTTCTTAATTTTGGGTTGGAAAAGTGGGGGTCGTCTTGTACATGGGGGCATCTTATTGATGGAAAAATACGGTATATATTTTATCACACAGAGAGGGGAAACTGGGAAGTCAGGAAATATTATGTGGGACACTTTGGGATCAGAAAAACAAAGAGGACACATTATGGCAAAGTTACGTAGGTTTTAATATTCATACTTTGGTGATTTAAATGATGCACCATATTTTTCTGACATAATGGAATCTACATACTTCTGTAGCACTAGCAAGTTGTTTTTAACCAGTGCAACGTCGCTCGTTTTGATGCTTTAAGATTTCACAAAAAAAGAACCACAGGTGACCGGTTGCCAGTGTGCTTATGCATGTTCACTCTCTCATTCAGAAGTGGTTCTGGCAATTACAATCTTTTGGAGTTCTGCTGTACACTTCTTCTTTTTTCACTTTTTGCTTTATTGCATGTATTAGTCATAATACATTTAGAATGCTTTAAAACATTTAACACAGCAGGGCATAGAGAGATCACCAGGGCTTTTGGGATCTAAATGGGTTTTCTTCCCTAGCCTCCATTATACATACATACAATTACACATTCCCGTTAAGTAGAAGAACTGCATGTACTTGTACTTTGTGCATTAATGAAGCAACAGCAGACTTACTGCTGCTTTCTCTTTCATCCTTACTTCCATAACCTTAGCCAGCGTATGATGGAAGGGGCCAGTCTGTTGCTACTTGTTTTTTAAATTTGTTAATAATCTTCAATCAATCTGGCGCTCTTCAAGTGTTTGGGAGACAGCTGTTACAGTCATTTGTCATTACCATCTGGGGCTGATGGGAGTTGAAAGCCAAACATCTACCCTAATTTAGTGCTTTAAAGGTTAATCATCAATGCCCAATTTTGGCTCAGAAAAGAGCTAGGAACTTCTCAGTACTGGAGAAGTGTGTTCCGTTTGCTGGGTGTTTGTCTGTCTGTCTCTCTGTCTGTCTCTCTGTCTGTCTATCTAAAAGATTTGTATAGCTGCCCATCTTAAAATATAGGTCTGGATGGTTCACAACAACAATAAAAATCCCAAACTATCTTAAATCATAAATCATAAAACCATAAAATTTGATATCATTATTGATATTGACCTGTCAATAATTTCCATTACTCTTCAAGGGTAGCATCACCTGCAGTCATCTAAAGAGGGTTTACCAATGTTCACGAATGCCTTTCCATGATGGAGCTCAAGTTGGCATACATGGTTTTACAGAGCCCCGATCCCCTCTCCAGAATGGATCTCCTTAATTCTAGCAAGGTTGCTGCAATGAATATATATAATCTGGGGCAACTTGGTGGGATGTAGATGAATAGTGGAACAAAACCTATGGTGTGTTAGCACAGTATAGGTAGAGAAGTACATATGCATATGTGTAATGTTGTATTCACACACATTTTCTTTCTACTTCTTTCTAATCACAATATTTTATATTTAGTGCCCCTTTTGTTCTTTCATCCTGATTAGCCATTGTTAGCTTTCTAGAAAATACACCCAAAGGTTTGTCCTTAAAGAAAACATGTTAATTTTACCCTCATGCCTAATATAGTTGGACTAACAGTCCAATATGGCTGGAGGGAATTAAAAAAAGGAGGACTTAATCTGAATATATAAAACATAGTGCATTTAAAATTTACTGAGTATGCATTTAAGCATTCCGCTTAGTCCTGTCACACAATCAGTTTATGACATGTTGCACAAATGCCACATCTGCCCTTATTTTTAGATGTTCATAAAAACTTTACTGTTATAATGTGTGGAGGCCTTCTAGAACAAGAAGAATTGAAATGATCTTTTTAAATTCCACACTTTCTATTGTTTGGAAAATGTGGGTAAAAAGTAGGGTGGTATGAACCATGCCCCTAAATGTCTTCTAAAGGTTTATCTGACATCCATGTGAAACCAACCCAGGTACAATGTTATTCACACATGCTTTTGGAAGTTAAATGGAAGTTGAAATTAGATGAAGGAGGCATGCTCACAATTAAGTATGATTAGCATTAGAGTGTAGCCAAATAACTTCTCTCTAGTGGATCACATCTCTACAGCATTGTAATGGGAAATTGTTTCACTCCATCAAAACAAATATATTTTAAACTAAGCTGTTTATCTTACTGTTGTAAATAACAGGAGAAGAGGATTAGGAGCCCAGCTGCATGACATGTTTGCAGAATATAAATGAAATACACGAGGCAGTTTGTCTGGACCTTGCTCAAATTTTAAAGTAACTTTCAGCATCTGTTTGGATTACAAAATACACCAGGGCCAGTCAGGGACATTCAAAAGGGACGGCATTATAGCCTTTGGGACAAATTTCCCTAACATTTCCTCCTAGTTATGCATCTTTTGTCTTATTTTTCATTCAACTGAATCATTTCTCTTAATAATAACTGAGGGTAAATCTTTTTAGGCTGATACCATTTATTGTGCCTGTACCTGGGACTGTGTTTTCATAGAGTTTGTATCATCATAACTGATACAGGAAACTTTGTCTTAAAACTCTCACATTTTCCCAGGTTTTTAAACATAAAATTTGTGGTGTCTGTCTAGTTATGTTCTCGATCTATCAAGGAATTTATATGCTGCATCTAAAGATCTATGAGGTTTAAATACCACAACTTTTATGATTCCAAAAATTGTTTTGCTACTTAATCATCTTAGCAGCTCTCAGAGTAGTCCTGGATGAAACCTGAACATTACAGTATCAGTGCTTAATTTGAATGTTTATACATTTTCCCACATTCCATTAAATTCCTAAATGAGATACATTCTAGCCCCTTTACACTGAACCCTATTTTCTTAACTTCTTGCCTGTTCACTAGGCAATTTCCCACTGTGAGAAATTCCAGTTACTCCTACTCTTCGTTTAATATTCTTTAGCCATGCTGGTTTAGCTACACAGCTATATTTTGCAGCTTTTAATATGCCAATATCTTGTTAATCAAGTTTGTAAGATCACTTATCATTTTTAGAAGGTTCCAGTTTTGTTTTACAGTTTTCTCTTTTGTTTGTTTGTTTTACAACTACAATTATCATTAGAGCAAGCAGCGTTATTACAGCATGCTATGCAGCTCCAGGGATGTGCCATATAGTAGGAGTATATAATCTGAGGCCAGGCTGAATGTAGATTCTTAGAATCTTGAGCGCAAACTATAGAATCCTTCAAAAGTTGTACCAAAATTGCAACCTTTGTTTCAAAAGTTGCAGTAAAGTTATAACTCTGGTGTGACACAAAGGGATTATAATGAAACGTATTAAATAGTCGTATGAACTGCATTTGGTTTAGCTGGAATTAAATTTAAATTAAATCGGCTTTTTTTAAAAAAAATTGTCCAGTTCCTCCCCCCTTCTTTGCTTTGGAGCTCTCTAATTTTTGGACTATGGCCCCTGGCATGCCGCTCAAAGACAAAGTGTGGTTCTTACCCCCCATAATAGCTATGCATTCTTGCTGTATGGTTACAAGAAAAAATAAGCAAAGGGACTTGTATTATTCATGCTATGCATAGAGGAAGGGGAAACTGTTGTGACAAAAATGGGACTAAATGTGGGGTAAAATAAGACAAATGAAAGGTGTGGCACATTTGTATTGAACATTGTCTGTTTGTGTATTGCTGCACATAAGAAATTAACCTAAGAATTCTAAGGACCATCTTTACAAAAGATTAAGTAATGTCTGATTCTATTATAAATAAGTGAAATTGGGAGAAAAGGTTGCACTTTACAAACTATAAAAGATGGTGAGTTTGATACAGCCAAGAAGGAAATAATGTATTGACAACACTGTTTTTAACGTTCACTGTGTAAAATATTCATGTTGATATGCAATCTTATTTCTCCAGAGTAGATTCCAACACCAGGGGTAATAAAAAAAACTGTGAGGTCTTTAGGAAATAAAATGTTTAAATATGAACGAAAAATCATGGGTATTCTCCATTAGCCAAGAAAGGCTCTGCAGATGATTCATTTCAATGACTAATGAAATAAAGCTGTAGAGTGTCCTTATAGTATTGAAAAGAAATAATATGTGTGTGCATGTGTTTATGCAGAGGAATGAAATGTGCTCAGGAAAATGTAGAACAAAAACAGTGTAAAATAAAACTATAATTCATGGAGATATACTCGTATTTTGTCACAGAAGATCACAGCACCTAGCTGACCTTAGCTGATCTCAGAAAAAGCTGAGCACAGTCAGACCTGCTTGAATGGGTGACTACCATGAAGTTCTGGGGCTACAGACTAAACTGGGAAGTCAAAAAAAAAAATCCCAGAAGATGACCATGGTAAGCCATGTCCATATTGTTGACAAGAAGACCACAAAGACTCAAGGTACCACTGTATATCCAAGAGTTTTAGCAGTACTAATGGTTTTCAAACTTCTGCCCCTTTGAAAAATGACTGAAAAGCTGGAATCTCTTATACACAAACTTAGAATATTACTATTCTAAGTTTGTGTATACCATGAAAATATGCAAATACAGTGGTACCTCGGGTCACAAACGCTTCTGTTCACGACCAATTTGGGTCACGAACAGCACTGTTCGCAAAATTTTGCTTCCGTTTGCAAACTCTGCATTGGGTGATGAACAGGATCTGCGGCCATTTTCCCTGCTGACACACGTGGTCGTGGCTTCCTGTAGGGAGGGGGACTCTCCCTCCAAGCAATAACCGCCTCCCCACCCGCCTTCCTGTCCTCCATGCCAGAAGTCGCCTCGAGCAAGGTTAGCGTTCTCTCTCTTCGTACTGTACTGTACTGTACTTTGTGTCATATTTTTGTGGTTTAAAAAAAAATACATACGGTTCAGAATGGATTAACTGTATTTACATTGAACCTTATGGGAAAATTTGATTCGGGTCGCGACCAAAATCGGTTGGCGACCAAATTCGTAGGGGTCAGAACGGATTAACTGTATTTACATTGAACCTTATGGGAAAATTTGATTCGGGTCACGACCAATTCGGGTCACGACCAGAGTCGCGGAACAAATTAAGTTCGTGACCCAAGGTACCACTGTATTTGCATATTATCAAGCACATGAAAATATGCAAATATATATTGTAGACATGCATCTATTTTCCCTTACATCTGTCAGATTTTAATTCTTAGGCCTAACTAAGTATTAAGTGCTGAGTTTGGCATGTAGTAGGCTGGCAAACAGAGATGAACTGCACGTTGGATGGAAGGGATAGCCTGATATGAGAGTAAAGTAAAGATGCTTCTGGTGACTTAAAATCAAGCCTGAGCTTCTAAACATTTAGTGTTTCCATGCCCATGCTCAGTCTTTTAAATGTAGGCTATATATGTACTTTCCCAACAACAAAGTATCATGCCATCTTAAATAGCAGAAGAGGACTTTCATTCATGTTGCAATCAAGTTATTTACAAATGTGACAGAAGCTGGTTCCCTTATATAGAGCTTCCATCCTAGAATAATTGGGAGAAATAAGGTTAGCTGCTTGGTCCATGTATTGCAGGCTATCTGGGCAGATTGTATGCATAAACATAGCTAAGGTCCCTGATGTCCATCTTAGAACTATTTTTTGGTGACTGGGGGCATTTTTTTCCTCCTCTGTTTGTGTCCAGCTTGTTTGATCTGTTTTCATTGTGTTTAGTTATGTAGTCATCGTGATCACAGTGTCAAGGGTATGTTCATATGACTTGTGTCATCAGTGTAACTGTCTTGCATTTTTTTATGGGCATCCTTATCAGTCCAGATGGTGTTTTCTCTGTGGGCTTCTATTACTGGGCTTTGCATGAAAATTGCTACACAGGTGTCTGTTGTTGTTTTGCTTGTATCACCATCTTTGCCTATGCAGTTGAGAGCCTGTTACATCTTTTCCCTTCCTCTCTCTACTTTATCCCATGATGATATGGACAATGAAGTAATTTAGCAAAAGAAGATGGGGAAGAAATACTTTTCTTCCTTCAGTTGGCATTCTGGAAGCCACTCTAAAAAAATTATTTGAGCTTGGGATTTTACATCTTTGTAATATAGCACGGTCATGTTCACATTACAAGGCAGAATGGCAGCATATCAATATTAAAGATTCCATCGGTGGAATGTGAGTTTCTAGATTGGAGCAGCCAACAACAAACGTTTCAAGGTGTGTCCCAACCTTTCTGAATCTGTAGAATATAAAGTGGCATTCTGACCATTTGCATTTCATACAGTGTGTTATTTTAAAGCTACATTGCTATCTTTGGAAAAACAAAGTAGTTCCCCTTTTACTGCTGTGACTAGATCTGGAGACGTAGTGAGCATAATTAGCAAGGGATTTGGCCATGTTTTCTTTGAAGAGTATCCTCCCCCCACCATCCAATATCAGAAATGGCTTATAAAGCTCTCCTTAGTTTTATAAATGGCTGCCAAGTGCTATGCTACATGTTAAGAAAGACAGACCAACTTCTTTTCAGTAATTAAACAGGCCTTTAGAACTCATCCAATGAATTGATGTTTAAAGAGAGGCATGATTACTTAGTGGATTGAGGTACAGGTAGTCTTTGACTTATGACCATTCATTTAACGGCTGGTTGAAGTTACGACAGCACTGAAAAAAGTGACTTACAACCAGTCCTTGCACTTATGACCATTGTACTGTTCCCACAGACATGTGAACAAAATTTGGGCACTTGGCAACTGGCATGTATTTATGATGGTTGCAGTGTTTTGGGGTAACTTGATCGCCATTTGTGACCTTCTCAGAGGGCTTCCGATAAGCAAAGTCAATGGGGAAGCTGGATTTGCTTAATGACCACATGATTCATTTAATGACCAAAGCAAAAAAGGTTGTGAAATCAGGCATGGCTCACTTAATGATTGCATTGCTTACTGACAGAAGTTCCAGTCCCAATTGTGGTTGTAAGTCGAGGACTACCTCTATTATCAGTGTATGTACTGTGTGTACTCCACTGTATCAGTGGAGATACACAGTGCTATGGAGAGCTGTGTGTGTAATAACTACAACGAATTCATAATCTCTCAGTTTTTCAGTGGTGTCAATCTTTCTCAGCCACTGTGAGTTGATAGGAGTTATAGGGCAAAGGATCCAGTTTTGTGGAAAACTGTTGGTTTCTGTGTTCACTGTAGTATGTTTATGTGTACACCTGAGAGAATTATGAGTGAAAATGGGAAAGAAAAACGTAGGGATGAAATGTATGTGAATGTTGTTTGATTTCTATAAAGAGCAATGACTAAAGTGTCAGTCTAAGAATCTGAAAGTAGTATGGAAGATCTTGTCTTTGAAATAAGGGGGAAGGGGAGGAAGGAAGCTCCTGGGTATCCTGATTTTTTTAAAAAAGGCAGATGTTTGCAGTTTCAAAACACTGTTTCTTTCTTGAGTTTATCACTTCAATTATGTTTCCTAAGGTAAAGGATTTGGAAAAATAATCCATACTACAGCATACTTACTTCAGATGTCTCTGAAGAACAACAGGTTGTGAAATAACTTCCAAGCACTAGATTTACGGTTTTATAGCTAACATGTATATATATCATATTTTGTCAGTATCAACATATAATTTATAAATTGTCAACTGCATAAATATAGTCATGCGTGGAACAAATAGTAACAGTAATAGTACATCCAAACATCTTACTGTTCCTTATATTGATTCCGAAAACTGATTTTAAAATCACAGCATTATATATCTTCTTGCTAAGGGATGAGATAAAAAAGAGAAGTAAGTATTCCTTAGTCTAGTTTACACCAAACTATTCATTATACCTCTCAGCCCCCATCTCTCCTTGCTCTACCACTGCCTCTATACCCCATTTCATGAATTGTCTTTTGTTCTTTAAACATCTTACCTCTCTTTTTCTGAGAATCTCATCAACTGCATCCAAACATGACGGTCTCAGCCTTCTCCTTCCTCTTGACCTATTCACTCTTCATTCATATATTTGTTTAGTTAGTCAAGCCTCATTCATTCTCTCTGTATAACAAACCTCAGCATCTTTTGTACTGGTGACTCATGTTTGTATTCAATGCCCTTTCATTCATGACCATTCTCTTCCTCCTCTCCTTTTTTTTTAACCACATACATTTAAGTATCACATTCCCATGGCATTCAATTTCTCCTGATCTAACCAGCTTGCACTTCTGTATCACAAAGTTCACAGAAACATGCTCTTGAACACAACCAGTTTTGGTTCTTTTGACAAAGATTCATTCCTTGTAACAGACCAGTGCCTTTTTACCAGCATGTCATAAAATTTCTTCATTCATTTTTCCATTGTTCATAAAGATTCTACCAAGATGCACAAATTTATCTACTTTCTCTGGTTTTTTTTAATCATGTAAGTATAAGCTTCAATTGTTCACTCCATTTTCCCTGTCAAACACAGTTATCTTGATTTTTATACACTTATTTTCAGTTCTTTGTTCCGGTATGTAGTCAGTCTAATGTTTGTTATAAATCATTTGGATTTTCAGCCAACAACATAGAATCATAGAAAACCAGATGCATATTTATGTCCCCAAGCAACACACCTCTAAGGTAATCACAAGCCTTTCTTATATATTTATCTACTAATACTTAAACTGATTAAAAGGGCATCACATATCCTTGCCTTGGTCCCTGCTCAGTGTTGAACCATTCACTAACCATTCAGTGTTGAAACACTATTATGTTTATTTTCAGAGGTCTTTACATCCATTGTATGCTGTTCTTATCACCTTCAGCAATCAACCTACAACTACATATTCATGTAAAGCACTCCATCATTCAAGCCTATTCACTATGTCATGTGTTTTCTCTAAATCAGGAAACATAAACTTTTTCACGTTCTTACATTCTCAATAAACTACTGAAGAGCAAAACTATGGTCTGCATACTCCTACCTGCTTCTCTTCTCAAATTTTGCTCAGTGTCATCTCTTACACCCTTTCAAACAAAATTCTGCCAAACATTTTCCCCAGCACACTTAACAAACTAAACTTCCAGTAGTTTTTACATTCATTTTTTCTTCCTTTTCTTTTGTATTGGGAACAATAACAACATTCTTCCATTGTGAGATACAAGTTTATGATCTTTATCTTTCTTTCTTTTAGTGTATCTATTAACGTGGCTTTTGATTATAGCTGAATAGTTGTTTTCATTGGAAAAGTAATTGGAGCATCATCTTCAGCAGTTACAAACAGTTATATACAAGAAATATGTATCTATTTGTGTTAAAAGGAGTCAGCTTATTTTGGAGAACATGTTTCTTTCATTTGGTAATTTCTCTTAAGTTGTGCTGTAAATTTCTTTAGCAGAACCAGGATGATCCTTTTCAGACAGCTGCTATGTATCTACAGTCCTTATGCAGAATGCCTGTTGTTTTGACAACTGTTTGGGTTTTCTGTAAACTAAATAAAAAGCTTTGTGATCCTTGGAGCTGGGATTTCCACCCTTCACATTTCTAAATTAACTGTAAAATCATCTCTTACTTGTTTCAGAATGGAACTGTAGACATGTTCTTGGGTTCAGAATTAAGTCATGTGCGTTTATTTTCCTCTGATGTTCTTGCAGCACACTGACTAGCTTTATAAAAGTTCCTAATATTTTGAACATTGAGTATCTCATTCTAGTAAACCAGAAACAAACATGATATATTTTTAGCTTGAATTGAAAAGAACCCAGACATAAAATTTCATCATGAGAAAAAGGTATTAATGTATTACAAATCATTTGTTGTTTGTATTCTCTTGGCATGTTCTCTTGTGCTGAATATTTTAAGCATTTGGATTGCACATATATTTTATTTAAATTTTGTGCCTTCCATTTTGTGATCATATTAAGTAAAAGTTTTTGCTTTTTAAAAACAGTGGAATTTTGGCTTAAATTAGATTTTGAAAGCAGATTAAAAAGTATTATTCATATGTATAATAAAAACATGTTTCCCTAAGTTTTGTTATGCAAAACATATGCAACATGTTAAAGTATTTTCTGGAGATCAGAAGTTAAAAGGGGATTAAGGATTAATAGGACCTAGATGATATCTTACATCTCTTTTAACTCTGATTCTATAAAACATCCTAGGTTAACCTCTGCTTGGTGGAGGTTCTACTAAAATATTCAACCAAATGACTATCCAGTCTCCACTTGAAGACCTCCAGTAGTGGGAAACAACCACTTCATGAAGAAATTTACTGTTTTTAGTGTCATGAAATTCTTCCCACTATCTACCCTAAATTTACTTCCTTGTAGTGTCAACTCATTGGTTCTGGTCTGGCACTCTGGAGCAACAGTGAACAAACCCACTCTCTCATATGTATACAACCCTTTAGATTCCTCATATGTATACAACCTCATCCTCATCCACATCCTCATATGTATACAACCCTTTAGATTCCACTGTTATGTATTCCTCAGTCTTCCCAGTTCCACTAACCATTCCTCATAGATTTTTAGTATCCTTATCTTCTTGGTAGACCTTCTCTAAACTTGTTCCAATTTGTCAATGTCCTTTTTAAGCTACAATGCCCAGAATATTGCTCAAGTAGAGTTTGAGCATGGCACAGTAAAGAAGGACAGTAACTTCCCTTGATTTGGACTCTCTGTTTTTGTTGATAGATCCCAAAGCACTGTTTGTCTTTAGAGCAGCCTCATCACACTGTTGGCTGATATTGAACATGCGATCTACTAGGACTACCAAGTCCTTTTCACATGTACATCTCCAAGCCAGGTATCCTGCATCCTATTCTTGTGCCTTTAATTTTTTCCCCCCAGATACAGGACTTTTATATCTCTCCTGTTAAATTTCATCCCTATGTTTCAGTCCACTTTTCAACTTTTCTAGGTCTTTTTTAATATTAGCCATTCCTCCTAATTTTATGTCATCTGCAAATCTGATCATCTTCCCTTCAATCCCTTTATCCAGATGATTAATAAAAATTTTGAACATGCACAGATTGCAGGATAGAGTTCTTTGATACTCATTCTTTGATACTGCTCTCTCTCCATTGAACACTTAGTATGCAGGTATTCAGCCCATTATGAAGTTGTATTATGTAGTTCACATTTTATTAATGTCCGTTATTATAAGACACTCTTAAATGCTTTGCTGAAGTTAAGGTGTATTATGTCCAAGTATTCCTCCTTATACTATTAAGCTAGCAAGTCAGTCAAAAAAGGAGGTAAGGTTAGTCTGGCATGATTTTGTTTCCTTTCTGAGGAAAGATGGATGTGAAATATAAGTTAAGCCTTTCTGCCTTCTTGCAGTCACCTGCTAACAATTCATTCCTCTCTCCTTGCAACAGACCTATAACCGCTTTGCCTTTCCTTTAATTTCTGATGTCCCTTAAAAAAGGCGTTTTTGTTGTTTGGGGTGTCTTTCATAAATCTCAGCTCATTCTGAGCTTTAACTTTTCTGACACAATCCCTGCAGTTTCTGAAGACTGCCTGCATCCTTCTATGCTTATCTGTCTTCCTTCCAGTTCTTATTCAGGTCACTTTTTCTTTTTAGCATTTTAGGAAGCTCTATGTGTTACATGTCTCTTTCTGGTAGGAATTATTTACAATTGTGCCTTAATCTTACTTATGTAGATACCTTAATTTGCTCTGCTTTCTTTTGGGTCTAGGAGGCAAAATCTGGTTTATGTAGTTGGAATCAGTACGGTGGAGAATTTCATATTTAATTGCTTCTCCTGCATGTTTAACAAATAACTACTGCTTATTTTCTCAGCATATATCACAAGGAAATATTTGATTTTAAATCCTGTATTCAAACATTACCTCTACCTGTATTTTCTTTCTTTCTTTTTTTAATGTTGCTTTTGGATAATAGAACTGAAATTGAAAGTATACTCTTGTTTACTTGTTGTATTTTCTATAAAAGGCAATTATTTCTGTTTTCCCAAATAGAAAATTTAGCAAGGTATGAAAGAGAATTATTGTTTGGTGCTGACCTAGCTTTTAATATCCTTGTTCTCCCCATTAATCTACGAACACATCATCTACACACATCATTCGTGGCTGATAAACAGGTAACAACATCTAGTTAGCCTTAGTTAATCTCATTAGTACTTAGATGGGAAATCTCAGGACTGTAAACACACACACAGAGAGAGAGAGAGAGAGAGAGAGAGAGCGAGCAGGCAGTGAAGGCCACTTTAAGAAGAAACAGAAGAAGAAACACTGAAGTGTCCATGTACTCATCAGAAGTCAGCTTGACTCAAAGAGGTGTTTATTGTTTGCAAATGTGAATCATCATGCCTGCGAACATATAACCATTGCTTCATATATGTTTTACATGTTCATTCTTAAAATTGGTGTCAGTGTAAGCGAAGCAATGCGAAGAGATGGGTAGCTGGCTGTCTTGAAATCAATATAATTTTTTTTTTTGGTTACACTATGCTTGCTCTGCCTAATCTGCAGTTTTACATCTCTAGGGAGACACCTTAATTGTTTTTTCCCCTTGTACTTGCCAGACACTAAGTGATGTTATACAAACTAAAATTCTGCTAACCTGTTAATCTGATTAATACTGTGTTCCTTATTAGGGATGCTGAATATACACTTTGGTTTACTTGACTTTTAAATGAATTGTTCTCAGTATTACCTTCAACAGTGATCTATTTTAGGTTGGTTATTTTATATTCTTATAATTTGTCCTTTGATGGTACCTTTTGGTTATTCTGCAAGTAATTTACTTTTGAAGAGTTCTCTGAATCATTTTTTTTTTTTTTGTCATTTAGAGATGCCAAGTGAAAATAAATTAGATTCACCCTATTTTCACATTTATCATTATTGCTTTTTAAACCAAGTATAAGCTGAAAGGTGTTAAAACTCTTGGTCTTTCTATTACTTTCTTTTTTGAAAGGTAGTGAAATGCAGTCAGTTTCACGTAGCAGAACTAGTGATCCAACATCTAGAAGTACAAGAAATCTTATCCCATTGGATTTGTTTTATGTAATGTATCTTTGAATTGAACTTTTATCCAATGAGTCCGTGAAGCCAGTTAGAATAAAATCATGGAAATCACAATGTCAATAAAACAAAGCAAAATAATACAAATATTATGATGGAGTACTTGGTGTTCTCTGAGCTTGGCTTTTTCCTGCAGATGTTTCATTACAAGGCTAGATAGCATCATGAATGCAGGGGGGGAATGGGGTTTGCTGTCTGTTTATATATAGTAGCTTATAAACAACCAGCAAATTTCCCTTTTCTAGGCACTGATAATGTTACCTAGCCTGGTAATAAACATCTGCAGAAAAATAATCAAGCTCAGAAAACACCAAGAGCTCAGCAGTTCAACATTATAGCTTACTGTGATCTGTAAATTAAGAAGCAGCTCTAACTGAATGTCTAAAGAGCCAAACTTTTTTTTTTAATAATCTCCAATACTTATAGAAGAAAATCCATTAGTACATTCTTCCCAAGGAATCAGAGCTGTCATGTTTCCCTTGTCTGAAGAGTTGCCTGTTAGAAGCTGATTCAGAGTGAAGAAAAAACACTTGAATTCTGAGGAGCCTGAATTGGAAAGCTGAGAAGATTCTCCTTGACCAGAGGAGAATTTTAGCCTTCAAAGTCTGAAGCAGAACAGCTTGAAGGAGGAAAAATTGCAGCAGTAAATAGGCAGGAAAGATCCACTAGAATTCAAGTCTGAAAAAGGTGATGTCATGTGATAAGCTTTTGTTATTTTAACATGTTTCCATGTCTTAAAAATACACACATGAAGATATGTGGCTTGGGCCTGATGGTGTAGCCCAGGTGTAAAGGCAAAGCTACAAATATAAAGGTCTAAGGAGGAAAAAGGATGAAAATTGGTCTGCATAAGTGCACATGCTTTGAAAGAAGTGGGAGACACTTTGGTGAGTGAAATGTTTCTGCAAGAAAACCTTTCCTCATTTTCAGATACTTCTGTCTTGAATGAGTTAGCAAGAATGTGGCCAGGATAATCTTTTATTAAAACTACTTTTATTAATATTGGCTATAATGTTAGAATCTTGCACACGTGATTGTGCTGTACTTCCCTCCCTTTTCATATCCCAGTGAGTAGGGAGGTGTCTGCCTGAACTACTTCTGAATATTAACTCATTTCCCAGGGCTTAAAGAATGTTTCGGCACCTTTTGCCTAGGTAATGGTTCTTGCGTATTTTGGTTAAGGTCACCTCCCTTACTTTCTGCAGAACCCCAATATACAAGTTGTCATTATAAGAATCCCACTGTACTTTGCAATTATGAAAACAATACTGGAAAATAGAAACAGTTATTTAAAAACGGGCATTTCAGTAGCTGGTAGACATCATCAGAAAAAGAGATACAGGTAGTCCTCGCTTACCGACCACTCATTCAGTGACCATTTGAAGTTGTAACAGTGATGAACAAGGAGACTGGTCCTCAAAGTTGCAGCCATCGCAGTGTCCATGGTCACGTGATAGCCATTTGGGACCTACACAGCTTTGAGGAAGCTGTAAGGAAGTCGCAAGTCATGGTCACGTGATGTCGCATTTAACAACTGCAGCTGGAATTGATGAGAAGATGTCATAAGTCAGGCATGGTCATGTGACTTTTCACTTTACGACCGCATTGCTTAGCAGTGAGTTGCCAGTCCCAATTGTGGTTGGTAAGTAACCCTGTAGATGCCTCAAATGTACTGGCATTGGTAGCATGGCAGAAGTAAGTTTGTTTGATAAAGTTGTGGCTGCTGTAGATACAAGGGGCAGTCTGTAAGTATCACCAGAAGGACGAGCATTGCTCCTGAAGACCATAAGGAGGGAGCATCTTTTCTTCCAGTCTAAGGAAACAGAGCATGCACCATAGGCTGCTTAAACTACGTTAAAGCATAATTTCTGTGACCTGAGGAAATGTGGCCAGAGCAGTATGGAGGGTTCACATAGATTTCAGTAGTTGCTCTAAAGATGTGTGAGGGGAAAGTAGATTGAATCTGAACAGGCTAGCACTGTAGGAGAAAAACAGTGGCTGCTATTAAAAAAGCTAGATAATATATACAGGAAATCCATGGAAACGCTCAGTTTCTGGGGTCGGGGGCAGATGCAAAATACATGTTTTCTAAGAAATTTTGATTTAGTTCCAAATGACTTACTTTTTAATCATAACAAAATTGCATTATGAAGACATTTTGGCAGTTGGAAAAAAATTAAATTGTGCCTCAAGGAGAGATACGAATCGGAAATAAAAATTCATACAGTGCATTGTAACATTTTATAAGAAACTCTTGTAAGGCGGTATCTAACCTGATCCAGGAGTGTTCCTGGTAAGCAGACTTATTGTACCTGCGTCTTTCTTCACCTTTTGTTGAGCTGCTTCAACAAACAGGCGTGTTTGCGCACAAACATACACATCCATATATAAATGCCAAGAATGATTTTCTTGTTTTTGTAAAAATAATTATGGCATAATTGGGTTAAGGCAGGGAAAAATCCCAAGAGCCTAGCGGCTTAGCTTTGATGCTCTTCCACATCCCAAAATATTTTGCAAGTAGCTCTGCTTTTATCTATTAGCTGGTGTAATTGGGGATTTTTAAAGATGGCTGTCACAGACAATTCTTACTTAAATGTCCCTTTGGAGTTAAGAGTGCAGTATTTTGCAGGTGGTTGGTGGCTCTTGAGTGCTTAGTAAACAGGAGGTGCCAGCTGTACTTGGTGACTGTTTTGTGGCAGAAAATGTAAACAATTAACTTAGTCCCACAATCCCATTGAAAGCTGAAATTGTTTCTGTGGGGAAGAAAAAATCATTTTGATATTATTCAAACTGGGAATGGAGTCTTGCATGAAGTTACCTAACATTTATTTTAAAGGAAATGCCTGTTTCGCTCCATGTTGCCCTTGTGTTGCAAATGTTTTCATTTAAGCCCAGTATAACATTGCCTCTGGGATTGCTTGAAAGTCTTTTCAGACCTGCCAAAATCTCTGTGTGTGGTGTTTTTTTTTTTACAATCTGTCCTTGTAAGTTACTAAATATGGTGCAAAACTACTTTTGTCACTGCTTGCTTTCTTGCAGTTCATTATATTATATATGATTTTAAGGCCCCCAAATTGAATTGGTAGGTTAAGAAATGTTAAGTTTTAGGTGGAGACCAGTGTTAATTAAACATTCTTCCTTAATTTCCTTCGTGAAATAACTGAAAAACTGGGTAGTTTCACTCTGATAAGAGAACCTTCTCATTGTTCCTTGCAGTTGTAAGCTAGTCAGTATTCACAAATGGGATAGTAATTTTTGAAGTCATGGATATTTCTTTAAAAGTAATTTATCAGTTCAAAACTCTTTGGGGCTAAATTTACACATTGTGTGGCTTATTTTTTGCCTTAGCACATTGTGTGAATCCAGGCAACTGTAGCTTATTCAATAAAACATATTCAAGCAAAACATGATTTAGTTCAATGTGTGTTGAATTATTTAACTGGTAGATTAAGCATCTTAAATCTAGATTTCTTATTTTATTTATTTATAAATCAAATTTATACGCCACCCATCTCACTACATAGGTGACTCGAGGTGGCTCCTTAATCAGTGGAAACCAGTGTTACTGGGTGAATGAAAAAAAAAAAATAACGGGAAATGTGAGGTGACAGTCCATTTGTAATGTGTTTCTATTTCATGGAATTAATTTAATTTCAATTTTAATTTATTAATTTAGGTGTCTCCTGACTCAAAACGACTGTGGGCGGCTCACAATATAACAATAAAACACAAAATGAATAATAAAATAAATAAATAAAGAACAGTGCTGGTTTTAAAATAAATTAACAGTAGTGCTGATTTTTTCATACATAAGCCAACCTCATGGCTTTCAAGACTGGAATACTTAAATTAGACTTTATTTTAAATCACAATTCTTGAGTTATATACAAAGACAAGGACACATTTTTTATCTAGCATGCAGAGACTTTGTGGAGTCCTTGGGGTTCTCTGAGCTTGGCTGATTTCCTGCAAATGTTTCGTTACCCGGCTAGGTAACATCTTCAGTGCACTGGGTAGCGAAACGTTTGCAAGAGAACAACCAAGCTCAAAGAACCCCAAGGACTCCACAGTTCAATCCTGAGCTACACATATTCGCTTCTACTGGTATGCAGAGACTTGTGTACATAGTTGTGAATCATGGTTTTGACTACATAGGAACAAGTCCTCTTTAACTCATATTACTCTTTAGCATGCTGAAATTTAGTCTTCATTCATGCCAGTTCAACTGATAGACAGATCATATGTTGCCTTTTTAAAAAGAGATGAACATACAGTCCTTAATTTATTGTAAGTAACCAAAAGTACTTGGGGTGTTGTCCAACATCCAGCTCAAATGCTGTGCTAATCCTATTGGTTGCATGGGTGAATTCTCAAAGTGCCAAAATGCATGGACCTTTTTTCCTCATGGATTTTATCAGTCCCCAGTTTAAATCTGCTTAGGTTTCTCGGTATAGTAATTACTATTCATAGACCTTTGTGCATGTTGTGTGTATGTGTGGGTTTTTCATGTACTTAAAATCATTCTGTACAATGTTGTTTTTGCTGGAAGAGAGCAACTAAATCTACTTGAAAATCTGATAAATGCTAATATTGCAGCTCACTCACACACACTCTGTGCAGCTCACTCACACACACTGTGGAGGAACTACAAATGCAGTAAAGGTAGTCCTCGCTTAATGACCACAATTGGGACCGGAAGTTAGGTCACTAAGGTTGTGGTTGTTAAGCATCAATCACATGACCAGACCTGATTTTATGACCTTTTTTGCAGTGGTCATTAAGTGACTCGCCAGTCATTAAGTGAATTATATGGTCATTAAGCGAATCATGTGGTCGTTAAGTGAATCACATGGTTATTCATTGATTTTGCTTGCTGGAAGCCGGCTGGGAAAGTCACAAATGGCAATCACAGGACCCCGGGATGTTGCAACTGTCGTAAGTGTGAGCTGGTTGCCAAGCATCTGGATCACAATCACATGACTGCAGGGATGCTGCAACGGTTGTAACTTCGGGCACCAGGTGTAAGTCACTTTTTTTAGTGCCATTGTAACTTCAAACAGTTGCTAACCAAACAGTTGTTACGCAAGGATTACCTGTATGATCCTGCCTTACTGCAAAGGGTCTCTCTTCTAACAGATTACTATTGTTGCATTTCTCCTACCCACCGATTTCCCAATTTGCCCACTCACCTGCCCACAAATTATGTCATATAGGATACTCTGCTGTTGGCTTGCTATAAGCTGAAGCTGTAGTTTTAGAAAGAGCACTTCTGAAATTTGCTGTGCTGTTAAGTGCTGTTTGTGCAAGGAATGGCATTGAGGTTTCAGGAATGAGAAGCATAAGAATGAGGACACTGGCGCACACGCATACACCAGAACTGATTTTTGCCAAGAATGTTCACTGCAGATGCATGCTGTTGCTAGGGTTGGGTGAGAATTTTGATGGTTCAGAGTTTTTTTTAATAAGAACTTATCAAAATTTATGAGGCTCTTCCTAAGTAGGACAAAGGCAAATGAGATTAAAAGAATTCTAATGTAGAAGAAAAAAGAACAGGCAGAAAGATTGGAGTGTTAACTTTTAAAAATATTAGTTTAATTTTCAACATATCCATCCATATTTGTGATTCTAAACTCAGCTTGCTACCTCTTTTTTCTCCTGCTCCCAAGAGTGTGTGAATTAAAGTAGGCAAGAAAAACACTGGTGATACTCATTCATTCTCTTGTAATGTGTAGTTTATTGACTTGCCAAGGTCCCAGGGAAGTTAAATCCAGGCCAGATAGTAGTAAGGCAGCAGGTTTTGCTGCTACCATTATCATCATTAATGCTACTCAATAATTAAGTCCACGTGTGGCATGTAATGAAGATGGAATTGGGAATACCCATTATTGCAGAGTGGCATGACCTTTGCTTTCCAGGCTGATTTTTTATGGAGGAAGATACGCAGTAGAGCGTGCATTTGAAAGAAGAGCTTTGCAACGTGGAAGAGTGGAAATGAAGCACCTTCTCTGAAACTTTAAAGCAGACAGGTCTTTTGCAAGGTTGAATTGAGTATTTATTTATTTGTTTGTTTATTAAATTTATATGCTGCCCATCTCCCTCAGAGATAATTATAATTAATATGTTATTATTAATTTATAATAATAATAATTAATATGGTTGTATGTTTGTTGTTTTGATTTATATTTTTATGGTTCTAGTTGTTTGTAGTTGTTTTGAGCCGCCCAGAGTCATGTAGGCGATATGGGTGGCTATGCAAATTGAATGAATGAATGAATGAATGAATGAATGAATGAATGAAGGTTGATATGGCTGTTTTGAAAAGTGTTCTGCGCTCTCTCCATATGCTTATATATACATAGCTTTCTTCCCAGCAGCTCTTTCAAATGCCTTGCACTCACAGGATTAAATCTAAATCAGTCTTATGGAAGAATATTGAATTTCGCACATTTTTGCATCAGGGGCTTATATAGCAATCCTAACATAATGCATATATTGGCTTTTGGACTATGTATTAAAATTACCCAATAATTGCTTGGAAGGAGTATGTTTTATATCCTCTAAGTCATACATCTCATGTTGATTTTTTTTTTTTAAATTAAAGAACTTCTTTTCTCATAGTCCTACTTAATTCTGCTATCAGCAATTGGTAAGTATCCAGGGAATGTCCCAGTTCTCCGTTAATAATTTTAATCATATAGCAAGGTTCCTCAAGGCCACTGAATAATCTCTGTAGTAAGTTAGTTTCAGATTTAAAGAAAATTGTAATGAATTTACATCTCAATTTTCTTTTGTGTTCTTCAGGATACTATATATGTAATTCCCAGACAATTTCCACCAGGCCTTGACTAGTCCCAGTTCTGCATTGTGCCTTGCAACCCTTTTATAATAAAATACAATAAACCTTATTTATATGAGCCAGGTTTCATCTCCCAGCATCCTCTAAGCATTTCTGATTTGCTTGAATGGTCTAAAAATCAGCAGAAGTAATGAGATCGTATTCTTTTTATTGAATATAGCAAGCTTGGATAATAGTGGAATTAGAATTGAAAATGACACCTGTAACTTAGTTACTTACTTAGTAAGTACTAACTTAAATACTTAGTTTAAGTATTCAAACTGGATACTTAGAGAGATAAGTATCCAGTTTGAAACTCTTAGTCAAGAGCTCACATATCCTTGAAAAAGAAATCAGATTTTTTTAAAAAACAGTCCTCCGCTGTAGCTGATGAGCATCAATCCATCTGAGGTGACTAAACGATTTTATGTCTTGGCATTTAGATGAGGGTTTCCCAAGCTTTGAATTGTACCTCCCCTGGGCAGATGCAAACAGAGTCCAGGGGAAGTGTGAAGAACCTTTTCATTGTACATTGTTACAGTAAATGCACCTTTCCCATAGTTTTATTGTATTGTTTTCATTGTTCATTTGTGTTCATTTGGATTTTTAGGCGAGGTATGTACATTAAGAATGCACTAAAGGGAGGTGTGATGGCAAAAAGTTTAGGAACCCCTGATTTAGATGGTGATTTTATTTAACCCTATGGTTAGCAGATACTTGTTTATAAAAATGAAGTTCGTTCTTTCTGTGATTTGGCGAATTCACGCTATTGAATTAGCAGTGTAGAGGAGCTGAGAAGTAAAACTCCTAACATCAGAAAAATAACTTTTTAGGGAATACATTGAAAATAAATTATGGCAAGCAAATTCATATATGTATCCACTTTTATCTTTTCAGTCATACACCAACACATTTTTGATGGATTTCTCAGAATGTGGAAGGATGATCTTGTGAAGCTATAAAGATCTTTTCCCTGACACTTTTCTGAAACAATTAATCTAAAATTTAGCCAGGGTATGTACTTTGCTTCACTGTTCTAAACATCTTTCCATGACTTCTTTTCAAACAGCTGGAAAACTGGAAAGTTCAGTTCTGGTAAGAGAACCTTATTTTTCTTCAACAGTGGTAAGCTAGACAGGGGTCATAAACAGGGCTAATAATTTTCTGAAAGTTCTAGTATATCTTTAAAAGGAATTAATTAGTAATCCAAAACTCTTTGGGACTAAGTTCACACATTGTTTTATGCCATAATGTGGTTTATTTGTTTTTGGCTTAATATGTTGTATGAGCTCAGGCAGTTGTGGATTAGTCAACCAATTCATGATTAAATATACCATGGTTTACTTCATTGTGGGTTAGGTGGCTTGTAGAATACCAGTGATTTCATGTACATCACAGAGTTAAAAGGACTCTGTCTGACCAAAGGCTAATACTCAGACTTGTTTAGACATCAGAGTAAAATTCCATCTGACAAAGGGGGAGAAATCCTTGCTCTGCCTCTCTTCTAATAAAGGTGGAATTGGACATGGCTTTCTGCTGAATGGGATAAGGAGCTCTGTTTACATAGGGTAGGAAAATACTAGAGTTGGAAGTCAATCTATGTAGTGAATCTTGATCTTTTGGATAAGAGTTGTTGAGAGAGATGAAAACTGTGGAGACACAATGCAGCATATCACATTTTAGCTCAGCATGTAGTGCAAACTCAACCTAGGTGGCTAGCTTATGGTTTGGTGTGTCATGTGAGTGCAGAAGTAATAGAATAATTAAGTAAACCATGATTCAGTCAATCATGACTTGGCATGTCATGTGAACTAAGCCAAAAGGGTGTAGTAGAGTGATTTACAAAAGAGGTGGAGCTAAAATTTAATTTTCAACTTCCCATTGTTAATTCTATCACACTTTGTTGACTATTCAGTCCATATATCATGTTTTTTATTTTAGTCTTCTTCTTCCACTTCAACAGTTACAAGCTTCTTCTCTACACCTCTACCATGTTCCTATGAAATGCATGTTGGGGAACTGCTGCTCTGTGGTGCTGGTGGTCCCCAATCCACATTTGCAAAAAGGTCAAAGAGTGCACTGTTTGAAACAAGCAAAAGAATTTCAGACATTGGGGCTGAACATAGAAAAGCAGAATAGCAATCTTCTGAAGCAGTAAACCTGGGAGATCATAGGTTATGTTGTGCTGCTTGCATGTTACTAATCCAAGAATTGATAGGTTTAGCAGCTGAGCCTTGAATTCAGAATACAGGGCACTCTTATGGTCTTTGGTTGGTTTCTAATTAGCTAATTAAATAATTAGCAGTGAAGTTAATTGAGTTGAGTGTTATACAAAAAAAACAGCAAAGCCTTAGTTAAACAATTAGTTTGGATTAACTCAGAGTTTCTTAAGCTTAAACCACCTTACAGAACAGATGTTTGCTTCCCCAGCTATAAGTAAATTACACTATGAAAGTGGCACTTAAGAGAATGAAACATTATTCCATCAGATATGTGAATTTATAATATAAGCACATGACACAAAAATCTTAAGTATATGTTCTTTAAGTCTTTTACAGTCATCAGACAATTTCTTATCATTAGGTTTACTCAACTTCTATTGGAACATTTTAGAGAATCTGTATTTCTTTTATCTTTGTTGCTACATTTTTGGGAAGATCATCATGCCTCTTTAATTTCATCTGCAGTGAGGGAGAGTTTTAAATATTACTTTGATCTCAACCGGAAAAGGTATATCTCATTCTCTTTTCTCTTCTTTTGTTATTTAAAAAAAAACACTTGTAGAAGATATATATCAACTCAATTTTTAAACTTCAAGGATAGTGACAAATATATTGGCTCTCATCGCTGGGAGAACATAACAACAATTCTGCAGGTCCTGTGCTAGTTACTGATTAGTTTATGGTACAATTTAAGGTGCTGGTTTTGATCTAAAAACCCTCTTTGTTCTTTAAGCCTCTATGGCTTGGCACCAACAGGACTGCCTGCTCCAACCAGCATTGGCCTGACCTATTAGAACTTTTAGGGAGAAACTACTTAAAGACCCACATTTTGTGGGGTTCAGGAGGTTGAAGCTGGATGCTTTGGAGCTATCATGGAGATGGAGAACAGGCTTCCTCTCTCTTGATGCCATTCCAAATAATGGCAGTATGAAAATGGTATGTGCAGTCCACCTTCCCTTAAGCTTGCAGAGTACAGAAATACAGATGTTACATTATGTCATTTTACATGACTTCCACCCCTTGGAGAGGGAGGAAATTTCTCTGTTTATACACAATATACATCCTGTGTTTTATTGTGTAATTTACTTACAGCTGGAGAGGGAGACAGCTGTTCTGTAAGATGGTTTGTGATCAAGTATCTCTGAGTTAACCCAAACTAATTGTTCAACTAAAGCTGTGCTGCTTTTTTCTTTTTTTTTTGAATAGCAATTCAAGTAAATTAACTTAATCGTTAATTAGAAACCAACTTATACTTGAAAGAGCATAAACATGATGCTATTAGCTGAATTAGTTTGGAGGGTTTTTTCTTAAGTTTATACTTGGTGCCATCTTGTTTTCTTGTTGTTCTCTGTGCTTTTTTTGTTATCTTTATATCCTGCTTTTTTATCTTTTTGGGTTGGTGTTTTATGTGGCAATTGATTGGTTTTAACCTGACTGTGGATATGTTAATTCTTGCTTTCTATATACTGTAAGCCCCCAAGAGTCAGTTTGATTGTGGCAGATTAGATGTTTGATGAATGAACAAATAAATCATAAACCTGCTGGCTATCAGATGCCACCAGTAGAGGTTACCTTAACAATCCAAAGCCCTGGATTCTCCCAGATATTTCTAAATGCCCTCCAGGATTTGTAGACTTTTCCTGTAATAGCTAAATACAGCTTCAGTGGAGAACAATTTGTTTAGATAATTGCGTGAAAGATTTGTTTTGATAATTTCAGCTTTCTCACAAAAGAAAATCCATCAGGTATACTATTGAATCATAAAACTGGAATTGTTATGGCTGGTCCTTTCCATGTAGCTTGGATTAGTTCTTCTTATATAATATTGGCTTTTTGCTATCTTCCCCCGCATGATTTACTTTCCCATCATTTTCATTTCTTTGAAGGAGGATATAGCTTGCTATAATGTTTTGCAATCCATTTTTTCCTTGGGCCTGTCTCTGACATATAAAGACGGCTTCTCCTGTATGCATGTAACCTATTCAGGTAAAACCAGAGAAGTGACTTTTTTCTTTCTCATGCTTCCTGAAAGAAAAATTCAGCAAATTTTTCAGTATTGTAGATATTGTACAAGGGCAGCAGTGTTTGTTTATGGTAACCAAAAATCAGGGTTATGGGAGCACCTTTCCAGGCATCGGATTAAATGAGCTGTAGCTGATGAAATCTTACTTCTTTTTAATAAAATGTATTAGTCAGAAAAGATGTTCCTCTTTCTGATTTGTGTCCTCAGAAGGATCTGTGTTTCTAAGATATAGTTCCTTCTTATGTTGATCGCTATTTTATATTACTGATACTATCTTTTAAGATCCATTGTTATTCTGTTGCATGGTGTTAAACATACAGTTCTGTGCATATTTACTAAGAAGTAAAAATCAGAGCAGTCAATACTAATTTACATACTTGTTTATTTAGGATCTGCTTGTTAGAGCATTCCTCCTTGCTTTTCATGTTTTAAGAGTGTCTCTTACATTTTTTGCTGTAGGTGACAGTGTACTGATACACAGGTCTAAACATTTTTTGATGAAACCCCTGATAGTCAAAACAGCTGGACTCAGAGGCTGGCAGGGAGATGGAAGGGTAAATTTGTTTATGAAAAGTTCACTGATCTTTGAGGTGGTATTCTGGATCAAAGGTTGGTAATGTGTGTGTTCTTGGAGTTGATTTGTATTTGCATGCTGTCCCCATTGCAAGACTCTGCAAGGGTCCTTTGATAAAACTGTAGAAGGAAAGCCTTGCTGTGGCCAACACCAGCTCTTCCTTCCCTTTGTTGTCCCCCACCCTTGGGATTTTAAGGCAGCCTGAGGAGCAGTTGACTGTATCTGGTCTCTAATTACAAAAGGCAAATGCTGCTAATCCCTGCTGTGGGGATGAGTTGAAGGAAGATTCTTGTTTTGTGGGGGAGCAGAGAGGAAGAGTTTGCAGTGGAGAACCCATCAAGATAGAGTGCACTTTAGCGGGTGACTGATAGTGAAGGAGGAGTAGGCATAGATTTTGGCAAACCAACAACCAACAAACCGAAAGGGGAAGCAGAGTCCAGAAGCTTCTCTGCTCTAGCAGAGATGTGGACAGCTAGCCAGCAGCTGGTAAACCATCTTCCTTCTTCACCCCCCAACACAGATGGAAAGACTGTGAAAAGCCAACAGTTCACTCAGAGAAGCCACAAAGTGGCTAAATGTTGGCTAAAGGCTTTATTATATCTCAGTCAACAAAGGAGAAAAGAACTGTGAATAAAACTCCTTTGGAATTAGAGACACATATATAGGTATAGTATTGCATTGGTTTAGTATAGGTTTAGTGATAAGTTCAGAAATAAGTAGGTTAATTTTTTTGTATAATAAAAGTCTCCCTGGAAACATAGGGAAGATAACAATATTCTTTTTGTTGCTGGTCTGTACAAACACAAGTACAGGTTCAATAGTATGATAGCTGCTGTTACCTACTGAGTGACATATGAGTTAATTAAAATTATATTTCTATTTGTGCTTGGGAATACAACATTGTAACAGAAGCAACTATAATAGGAAAAAATGTTCCTTCCATTACTCAGGGTTATTTTTTAAATCTATACTACCTGTGAGGAATGTCGATGTAGCCTGCCCACTTTTTCCATTGGAAAATATGACTGTTTGTTTAGAAGAACTTAGTCGTGGATTATCCTTACAAGCTAGCGCAGCCTTCCTCAACTTGCTGCACCTCAGCTCCTACCATTTCAAGGCAATGGGGGAAGGCTCAGCTAATGAGACTAGGACCATGCAAAGCATTCAGAAGAGGTCCTTTGCAAGGTGTAGGAGTTAATGCAGCTGCATTGTTTGCAAGGCTCACATGGTTAGTTCAGAAGCAGCTCCCAGCTGTTTTTTCATGGGATGGAGGTGAAGTGACTGCACGCTTTCACAGAATAGAGAAAATTAAGTGGGTGGCATTTATCATAGGTAATGTTGTGTAACCACTGTAGCTGAATAAATTTCTTTGCAGTAATTTCTTAATACAGTAATTGATTAGACTTTGTAACAGTCCTGTACGATTAACTTATAAGATACCTGAATTAGTGCCCTCCTTGGAGGAGACAGTGCCATTTTCCTTTCCCAATCCAGAATAAGCAGAGTTAGGAAAATAATTTATACTCACTACTCTAAAGGAAACCATAAATCAAAAGCAAATGTTCCACATGGTAGAATCATTGCTGAGGTAGTGAACTAAGCAAGGACTTTGTGTATTTTACATGGAATTTGTTTATAGTAGTCATTATAGTAGTCATACATTGAAATCTTCTTTTAAAATTTGTGTTTGAGAAATTGCTAGCTCTCAAATTCAAATAATTTCATATAATGTCTCTCTTCCAATGCTTTTCTTTGTTATTTGCAAAAGGCAAGATCGGCTTATTTTGTGAAATATGAAGATAGCATACAGGTTAATCTTGTGAAGCGTGACTCTGAACATTTTTCACATGATTGTCAATCACTAGCTTCCATATCTAGAACTGAGGTGAGGTTTTATGTAGACAGTTTTGAGAGCTTGCACCATCCATCTGTCAATCCATCCATCAAACTAGAGCAAGGATCTGAAATTTTGAGAACTTGTAGTGGGTGCTTTTACAAAACAGTGGCCACAACGGAGCTTGAGAAATCACAGAATGACTACGATTATAAGTGTGGCCAATCATGTTACTAAAAAGTAAAAGGTTTCTTCTACCCCCAGTTACTACCTGGGATGCAATTTGGCACTTCCCAGTGTACACAGACACACACACACACTTTAAAAGGTCAAGTGAAATGGGAAATTGGTAGGAATCACCATGTACATTAGGACTCATGTAACAGCTGTGGTAGGGACACTGGTATTGAATAATAAAACATCTGGTAACAAAAGCAACTGAGTGCTAAAAAGATACCACTTTATATGGAAAGAGAGAGTGAAAGCTAATGCCATTTAATCAGCACGGTAATCTGAATAACTCTTGGTTGTCCTGATTTGGCAAGTAGATACATACAAAAATAATAGATTAAGGGCATATTGCTATCAAATGTGGCTTATAAGTGACAGTTGGCTTTTTTCATCTGTTTTGTAAAGTTAGTGTAAAGAGCTAGAGTTACATGCTCTTTTGTAATCTGGAACCGAACAATTATATTGTTGTCTTCCAATTCATTTCCTCTTTGCTGACTGAGATATTCAAATAAAATAGTTGAACAGCTTATAAAAAGGTTGCAGAGCTCACACTGCGCTATGGTGAAATCAGCAACAACTTTACTCCTACCTACAAAGGACTGCCCACACAGTCCTGGAAGGCTCAGTGGGAGTTTAACTAGGTACAGTTGGACCTGTGTAATTAGCTTACATTTTCCCAAACCTTTCCTGAGCTGTAAAATGTCAAACATTTAGCTTTTTAAATGGAGCCACCATGGTGCCTGAAACATCAGGAGCCAGGAAATAGTTTCTTTTCAGATACAAAGCAAATGTGCATAGAACACTTGTATTAAGCTACAGGTAATGATTGTAACATGGCTTGAATGTCACATCACTGTGGTTATGTTCAACAAAAAGAAAAATATCAGCCTTGGGCAAGCTTCAAAAGAACTAGGCTTCAGTGCAGTTAAGGGGGATTGTTTTGGGGATGTTTCATAATGCTTGCAGTATTTTTTCTCAAACACAATGTGTTCTTTTTTAAATAATATTTTTATTAAAGTTTTACACAAATAAAAGCTAATACAGAACTAAAAAATATATACAAAAGAGAAAGAGAGGAAAGGGAAGAAAGTGACCCCCTCCCTCCAAACAAGTATAAACATTTGAGTAACTTAACACCTTCTCTAGTATTACAGGGGAAAAAACCATCTTTTTCCCATTTCTCATCCCTTAACAATAGCCAAATTATAAAAAAAAAAAATCAATCTCGCTCAGCAAAAGCTTTTTTTAATAAGTAAAACATAAAAGATTTATCCCCATAGGCATAAAAATACCAATAATAGTAACATACATACATACATACATACATACATACATACATACATACATCTATCTCTTAAACTAAATCAAGTAGGTCCCTTTTACACTCTAACCTATAACTTTCTCCAGCAAATAGGATATAGAAAGTTTATCCTCATATGAAAAAAAAATCATGTGGGGATAAATCCTATTTAAATCCTATTTAAATCCTCATCTTATAGTCCTGGTAAAAAAGAAAGATTCCAATAATAACAGCCCAAAATCACAACTTATACAATTTAATCCTGATCAAATAAGTCCACTTTGAACTCCTTTTTATTCTTTTCCTTCATTTCAAGAATCTTGATCTTCAGTTGCTTCTTCAAATAAAATCCCACATCATGATCTCTTATCATTTTGTCCCTGTTTTCAGGAACAACTTCAGAAATTTAATATTTCTCTTCTGTGGATCCAAGATAACTCTCAGGGTCACTCTTCTGATTTATAATCTGGATGTTCCCTTTAATTGTTAAAATATCAACCAGCATAATTTGTAGGTCCAATGCAGCTTTTTTCTCCGTGTCACTCTTATAGTCAAACATTTTTAACTCCTTTTTCAAATCCACAACATCTTTTTCCATGTCTTCCATATCTCTTTTATAGTCTGGCAATTTTTTAAAGTCCATTTTAAGATCCCTATTCAAATCATCCTCAGCCTCTCTTTTATCCAGTAGAATCTATTCTTCTATAACCTCTGTTAGCTCCACTTTGAAAGTATCATTTTTTTTTAAAATATGTCGTGAACGTATTGTTCCCAAGCCGACTTAAATTCTGCCATAGTAAAATAATATTCCTCCATTATGTTAGTAAGTATCTTCTCCTTTAATTGCTCTCTGGTCCCCTCTAGTTAACCTTCAAAGCCCAGTCTTATCTTTTGTTTATTTTAAGGGTCAAAACTTTCCCACAATAAGGTTTCTTACAGCTAATTCCAAACTCATCAGCTGTATTTTTATAAAATTAGAACAATCAATAAAACTATTCTTTCATATCTGTCTGGCCCCTTAACTGTCCACATTCAACATTCTAAACTCCCATTTGCCGTTTCAAAAATTAAAGTTTTCCTTTTTAATCTTTAAACCTACTTGAACCTTCTTTCTTCAAGGATAGAAGAAAATTCTCCCAGTGTGCAGCAACTTGCCTTTCAGAAGGTTTTTAGTTTCCAAATAAACTGATAATAAGTAATTTCCATTGTCAATTAAAAGAGGAAGTGTAAGTGAATCTAATGTCCTTTTTAAGGCTCCAAACTTCAGCTTAGGCTTGATGTTTCCCACAACTCCTAATTAGCGATCTCTTTACAGGGAGCCTCTGTAATGAGTACTTGTGGGTGATCCAGTCATCTCCTTTGTCCAGATGTGGTTCTGAATAGCCAGATTTTCCACCTGGCTCCTCTTGTCTGCCACGGCCGTCAGCTTCGCAAAAAATGGAGCCATCTTCAATCCGCCATTACTCCTCTGGAAGTCCCTCAAACACGTGTTTAATGTCTTTGAATCCAAAACTTATTGCTCTGTGGGATCTCCCTCCCTCCCTCCCTCCCTTGAAAACAAAGTACTTTATTTCCTTCTACAATCAAGGATGTTGCTGTGATATTTCTGGAAAATGTGAGGTATTTAAATATGGACAGTTGCACTGTGTTCTCCAGAAATATTTTCTTGAAGCAGGGCAACTTTATTCTCAAATCTTAAATAGCATCTTTTAGCAGACATGACTTTTGCAGAACCCAGTCCAGAATGGTAGTGTAGGCCAGGAATAGTTGAAGAATCCGATCGAACTACAATTCCTCAGAGACGTGCTCTTTTCTTCTTTGGAGGTATCTGTTCTCCCAGATTGGGGAAACAGAGTGTTTTTTATGAGCTTTGGTTAATATAGCAGCTGACTCCCTAAAAAAGACCTTAAAACTGGTACATGGGTTTAACTGCCTTTGTATCTACTCTAGAAACTTCATTTTTTACAGAATTCAGAAGCCAGGTTAGTTTCCAGAAGGACTGAAAAATATTACATTACACCTGTGCTAAAAGCTTTGCCTGACTGCTACTTTTTTGAGGGGAAGAAGGGCTAAAATGTGCCAGTTATTGCCTTTAAGCCTTATTCTGTTTGGGTCCAAGTTATCTGAGAAGGCATCTCTTTCTGTATAATTGGACACTGGACATTGACATCATTTGAAGATATTTGTCTATTCAGGTAGCCCTTGTTTAGCGATTGCCTCGGACACCAACCATTCACAATGGTGATGAAAAGGTAACTTGGCAGCCAATGTCTGCATTTATGACCTTTGTAGTGTCTCTTTTTCAGTCACGTGTTCACCATTACAGTCAATTAGTACACGCCCTGTGTCTGACCTGTTTTTTTTCTCCCCACCCCCCACCCAGGGTGGAGACATTGCTTAAACAAGCTATCTCTTCCTGAGCTACTTTTATTTGCAAGGCAGTGCTTCCCTAAAAAGTGTACAAGTTAACAAGCTCAGCTTTGTGACCTTAGCTAGTTGATTAGAACCCTCCTGCAGGCTGGTGTTGCTGCCTGAAACTGACCAGATCTTAATCAATTTCACATTTTTGTTTGTCTCCTAAGATGCTCAGGGCCAGGGTATCACACAAACAGCTGGTGCTAGCACATTCTTTTTGATGTATATTCCATATTGTGTGCCTGCTTACATTAATTCTCTTCTTCCTAATTATCCCAGTGCTGGGGTGAGCATTCCAAAGGATGGGGAAGTGGGGAAAAAGTGCTTTAAGATTTGCCCTTTTACCTGGCTTCCTTGTGAGTCGAGTTCCCGAAATGTTCCCTGGCATTTGGGCCACCCAGCTGTTTGGGGTTGTATCCTTCTGATGCTGTAAAACTAAGGAGAGCTGAAGCAAAATGATAAGCAAATCATGGTTACATGATTTTCACTCAATGACCTCTTCATTTTACAACCAAGTTGCCAATCCCAATTGTGGTTGCTAAATGAGGTCTTCCTGTAACCTACTATAGGCCCCATTCACAGTCACACAAATGTCTTTGTTGTTGCTCCAGTTCCTTGGAATACTCTCCCTCCTGCCTGACAAACTTAACTTCTTTGTTGCTTTTTAGAAAGATTCTAAAGTACACCTTTTGAAATCCATGTTAAATTGTTGATTTCAGTTGCTTTTAATTTTTAATATCTTTGGCTTCAATTTTGATTTTATTTGGCATTGTAAACTACCCAAAGCTTGCAGTTGCCAACAATGTAATATGTTAAACCAATAATAAAATAAATGTACTTGAAATATGTTTCTTGGTTACAGAATATGGAGAGGATGGGACTTACAAAATTTGTAATTTCTTGTACTTTCCTGGAAAATGAAGATTTAATTGACAAGAATATAGGTAGAGGGGCTTCTGTAATTTTATGACCTTTGCATTAAATTTTTAAACTTGCATAAAGGGTCAAGGATCAATAAAAAGAATTGGACGCCAGTTAGCTTATTGTCAGTTCAGAGGGAAATAGTTGAAATTATTATTAAAGAGAATATATCGAATACTGTATATCTTGAGCCTTGCAGAAAAGGAACCAGTGTAGCTTCTGCAAAGGTAAATCTTATTTCATTAACCTTCTAGATTTTTTTGAATGTGTCATGTAGCATGTAGACAAGGATGACCAAGAGATACTGCATACTTGGATTTTAATAAGTATTTAACAAAGCCCCTCATGAGAGCCTCCCCAGCAAATTCATCTGCTATAGGATAAGAGCGTAAGTGCCTTTTTGGCCAAGCACACAGTTAAGAAACATAAAGTAGGAACAGACAGGAAATTCTCATACCAGTGAGAGGTGTAAAGTGGGTCCCCCCGCCCCTGGGATCAGTATTGGGACCAATGCTTTTTTAGCTTGTATGTAAATTATCTGGAATTTGGGCTGTAAAGTAGCCATGTTTTCTGATGGTACCAGACTATTCAGGGTGCTAAAATAAAAAGGAATTTTGAAGAACTACAAAAGGAGCTCTCCAAACTGTGAAAAGCCTTTAAAATGGCAAATACAGATTAATGTGAACAAATGTAAATTGATATAGGATAGCACAAAAAAATCCAAACTTTCATAGGAGACAACAGTGGAAAGAGTATCTCACCTCCAGTCTAGACTTGTGATGTTTCCAAATGCAGTCAACTGGCCTGTGTGTGACACAGAATGCGGGACTGTATGGATCTCTTCTTAGACTCATATGTACTTACAAAGTTGGGTGAGTTTTCTTTAGAATCATGGGGAGCTAAAAGGCAGGATGCATTTGCTAAGAAGAGGTAATTTTATTATCTTAAATTTTGTCACTAGATATATTCCATGTATGTACATTATGTAAACTGTAATGAAACTTTTGTGCTTCATAGTTCGAGGTAAAAGGTGCTTTTTTTCCATTGAAGCTCTATTTAAGTCATAATTTTTATAATGTCTAAAATTAGGCTTAATTTTTCTTCACTATCTAATAAGAGCATAAGCTCTCAACACATAGCTTGAAAACTTATGGAACAAACTTGAGTGGGACACCATGTTTAAAAATAAATGGAGGTCAGGAACTTGCAATCAGCTTTTGCAAGCACAGTACTGTGTTTTGCATTTACTACAATAAAAAGGATTATGTTGAGCTTGATTATTTCCTTACCTCTAAAAACCTGTTTTTTAAAACCAAATTCTTGATGAACCAGAAGTTGGTACAAACTAAGACGACCTACAAATGCATAGTTCTTTCTTTGTTAGTACTGTATGTGCTTATTCCATGTTTAGAAGCTAGTTGAACAAAGTATTCTGACAGATGACCACCTGGAGGTCTCTGATCCAGGAAGTATCTGTGGGCTGAGATGACTTCTTCTATCTCATCACCTGCACTACCTGCTCAGCTTAATCTGATCCTAGAATAATATATCTGCCAATGGCACTGCGTTTTTCTATCATAATTCCATCAATCCTCCTGAAATAGCTCTTGCCTTAGTCTTCCTAGGTGATATAGTGCAATATATTGTGATGTTAATTCAACATCTTAAAAATGGTTTGTGATATAAATAGTATTAGGAATAAATTTTCTTCAGTCTTCCGTGCCAGTGAATTCTGGGAGTTGTAGTTCAATTGCATCTGGAGGACAACAGGTCAGAGAAAGGTGGTGTACAAAACCTGTAAATACCATTCATATTAGGTTAATGGGAAAGAAACTACAATTTTATTCTTGTTTCTGTGAGAAACTGACTGGAAAAGTTATTATTCAAAAATGCCAAGTAAATGAATTTATGGGGGGTGCGGAATTTGGGCTGAAAATTGTGATATTTAGATGAACTTATTGTTAATTGTACCTTTAAGAATTTTGAGAGGTTACCGAAACAATACAGCTGGTCTAAAACAGCTGAACGGTAATATGTTTCATTAAAATTTTTGTTAAATTCCCAGTTGGGACATGATGCTTTGATGGCTGTAGATAACTTATGATTTTGAATATACAAGTAGTCCTTGCTTAGCAACTGCCTGAGACATTGACCATTTGCAGTTACAACAGTGATGAAAAAGTAACTTTGCAACCAATCCTCACATTTATGATTTTCGCAGGTCTGTAAAGCAAAGGAAAGCTGAAGTAAGATTATAAGCACAGTCACTGTTTCATTTAGTGACTGTTTCACTTAATGACCAATTTGCTGGTCCCAATTGTGGTCACTAAATGAGGACTACTTGTATTAGAGAATCTTTTTTCAAAATTGAAACCAACTGTTCAGTTTATCTGCATTTGAAGAAGCGTACAAATATAAATATTGATTATTTAAAAGAAATAAAGAATAAAGAATTGGAGTTTTCAATTCTAATATTTCAGATTTTTTTTTTAAAGTCGAATATAGTTCTTAAAACTTTAAGCTGAGACTAATTCACCAAAACATTCTTTGTTGGGTCTACTGAACTTCACAGACTATCCTTCTGTGTTAAAATACAGTACATTTACATACATGATTTTGATCATGTCTTCTGGTTGTTCCACATCATTTCCTCAGTGTGTACCCTGCCCAGTCTGATAGGATTGGTGCAATATAACTATTGCAAAAATAAATAAATGAATAAATGCCAGTAAGGGAAAATATTGTTATGTCTTTTTAGAAAGAGATTTGTAAATCAGTTACCAAAAATTGGTTTGATGAAATATATGCTCTTGTAACCTTTACAGACACAGAAGAAAGACTAGACAGTATGATTCCTTGTGATCAGTGTTTAATTTCTGCCTGAAAATGCAGCTGTATTACTTTTTAAATCTACATAATAGTTTGTTGTATTTCATTTAGCCGTTGTGTATTTTTTTTCTGTTTTTCTCTTTTTTCTGTATACTTTATATTGTTCGTTTTCCTTTTTCCCCTCTTTCAATGTTTTTAAGTAATAAAAATAAGCTGTAAATGTCATGTGCTTTTAATTCTGCAGTTTACACCTGATTGGAGGCAACACTAAAGTAAAAGAGATGGAAAACGTTGAGTATAAACTTTGGGTTCAACTGTTGTGCTTCTTAAATATTCTCAGATTTTTTTAACTTATGTCATTGTTTAATACATAGAATTCTCAGATCTATACTGGATTTACAGTACAGTAGCAAAAGATTAGTATTCTGTATGTAAATATTGCTCCAACCCTGTGCCTTTGATTTGCTGGACTCCTGTTATTTCCATCATACTCAGCTAAATCAGTCATCTGTAGGGCATCAGGTTTGGGAAGAGTGTTATAACTCCTCAGGTAGTTATTATAGTACTTGGTTTGACAGTTCTTCTATTATTAGGGGGCCGTGCCTGTGCCATTTTCTTAGCAGCCATGAATTGTAATGACTCACTTTTTATGTACTGTATATCACCTGTAACAAGCAACTTGGCAAAGTAAGTCTAAAATAGCTATTTCTTCACAGCAGTTGTCTGCAAATATCCCTTCATTTTTCTCTCTTATTATTAAAGCTGGTAAAACATACACATATGTATGCATATGTAGCTGGCAGCACATAGGATACTGTATTAGTTCTCATTCAGTTTAATAAAAATTGCCTAGGAGATTTCTTTCGACTGGAAAGATAGCTTTGAAGAAATTATTGAGGTAGAATGTGGCATTCTTGCATTTAAGAAGTTAGCCAAGAAGCATCAGCAAATACTTTATTTTTCATTGTATGATGATGGTTTGTGGTAATTGGCAGGGAAGACATCAGGTGCTTTTTTTAGTAATGAAAGTACTTTCTTCATCAAGGAGGAAATCTTGCTCTTGGAAAATTGTTGGGGAAATTTCTCTTTTGCTACAAAAATTATCCAATCCTGAGCATCCATGGGGAGAAGAAAACACTGGAGGATGAGCTGCATATTACATACTATAATAAGTAGTTTAAGATAATTTCCCCATTACTGACTTAGTCAGACTTCTAGACTCATCCAACCATTGTTAGGTTCAAATAATAGTAATGAGGATAGGCTTTAAGAGTGGCTGAGTGTTACCATGAAAACTCTGTAAGTCATTAGTGAGATACTGGCCTAATGCAAAATCACTAAGTTCATTAATAAGGATAAATGAGATCCTCAGAAAATCAGGATAATTATAAATTATTAGAACAATAAGGTAATAGTTCTTGTGATATAATAGTTTTCTTCTTTAGCATAGGCAAAACAAAAACCCCTACTTTGCTTTCAAGTATGTATTTTTTGTTCTGATCCTTCATAAATGTATGTACCTTATTCTAGCATGTTGAAGATATGGAGATACTGGGGTTGAACCTGGTGCCTTCATTGTGTCCTGCATGCTTTTGAGTTTTTAAGTGAGATGGAAATAGGAATATCCGGAGTTCATAATAGCTAGAATATTCAGTTTTACATCTCTAGGATACTAGCAAACCCTGGTTAAGGAGGTGGGGCTTATTGATTGTATCTAGGGTTACTGTTGCAAATTTAAATATAGCCACTGAAGATTTAAAGATAATTCTTGTATGTATTAGTTGCTTTTTTATGATCCATAAAACATTATGAAGCTTTGTTGGCTAGTTGGTTTTGGTTGCAAATGGTTTGTCATAACGGTGATTAAAATGTTTAGGGAATTAATAAACATGCTTTTTTTTTTAAGTAAAAAAATATTTTTGAGAGCAGTGTGTGGAGAGTGCTATGCTATTTGTCTAGCAAAGATGCATAGAAATACTTAAAGGCAGGATAAAAATATAATAATGATTGATTGATTGATTGATTGATTGATTATGTGTCATCAAGTTGTTTTCGACTCCTAGTGACGACCTAGATAGATTTTCTCTGATGAGAAAATCAGTGACTACATAGATAGATTTTTTCTATGACAATCTATTCCTAACCTGTTCTTTCAAATCTCCCAATGGTGCACTCATTGCCACTGTAACTGAATCCATCCATCTTGCTGCTGGTCATCCTCTTCCTCTCCTTCCTTCCACCTTTCCCAGCATTAGAATCTTTTCCAGAGAACCGGGTCTTCACATGATGTGTCTGAAAATAATAACATTCCATACTATTTCTACTGGATACATAAACTACCCAGGAGCAGTGCATGGTTTAGATGACTATGGAAGGACATGCTAAGACACAAATATTAAATATACTTGGATCCATAGACATGTGTAACCAGATCAGTTACAAATTTGCAGGTTCATTAACACAGCACACTAAACTTGGTTAGCTTTAATTTGGAGAGGGAGAGCTTAAGATGGTGGCTGTGACTGCATGACTGCCATCTTGATGTTTTTTCTTCCTGCAAGTGCTTCTATTGGTGGGGAGAGTTTTGGTTTGTTTGTTTTTTGTTCATTTTGGTGGATTAGTGTATTGTTTATGGTTGTTTTGGTGGATTAGTGTATGATTTATGGTTCAATGTATTCTGCCAACTCAGAAATAGGTTGAATGTTTTGTAAATACAGCCAGTGTATAATGGTCAAAATGAAGAACAGTAATAAAAATTAACACTTCCCTTTAGTTTTTCTGGACCAGTTATCAATTATTAGAATTTTGTTGTTGTGACTGTCCCCTTCAAAAATTACCTGAAAAATATAAGATGTCCCTGGCATGTGAAGAAAACAGTGAACAATAATACAAAGAAAGAAACCAAAGTCATTATTCAGTTTTTGCAATGTTAACTGTGTGTAACTGTGAAATATTTGCCATTGGGTGATTGATAACGGGTAATTTTTCAGACAAAAGCTAATCACTTCTAAGACCTAGTCTACACTATGGTTGAAATAGATGGCTGAAAAAAAAATCAAATAGTGATTAATTTACAGATAAGAGCATATACATTTGTAATGTATGCTACGAGAAATGTACATTTTGCTTGCAAATGCTTGGCTATGTGGTTCACTCAGCATCTACGAATTTGTCTTAGTATAAAGTGATACATGATGCATCCTTTAGCTCATAGTTTATTTATTAGTTATTACAAAAGTTATTTATTAAACATGTATGGCTGTCCAGTTGTATGACTCTGGGTGGCTAACAATTAAACAATAATTATCTGTTCATCAATATTCTAAACCTTATCAATTCACTTTCAAAAAAGATTATGTCTTTTAGGACATAACTTTAGGAAACGACATGCTGAATCAGACCAAAGGACTATTTAACTCAATGCTGTTTTCCCAGTGGGCAACCAGATGTTTTTGGAAAGCCTACATGTCTTAGGTTTTCTTGAAAATTGAATGTAATTTAATTTATTTGATTTAGGCATGGATTGACTCCAAAAGACTTTGGGAGGCTCATAGTAACAAGGAAAAATGCTGGCAGCGCCTTGCACAGAGAGACGGGACCAGTTGCCGGTAAGCGCGAAACCGCACTCGCCCGAAAAGGGCGCGAAGCAACGGAAATCCCGCCTCCTGCGCTCGCCAGCTGGGCTATGCACTAGGAAGGAGGCTCTGGCAAACCACTTCCGAAAAACAATTGCCTTGAAAACTGCAAGGATTCGTCCAGGCAGTCACTGCAGGGTCAGTAATGACTGAGCGCAGACAAAAAAAAAAAAAAAAAAGCCTTTTTTAAAATTTCTCTTTAAAAGATGTTTTTCTTTCCTTTTCTCCTGGATCCCCTGCTGTTTAACTCAAAGGATGTGACCCTGCTTCTAGTGGTTAAATTATGACAGTGCCTTAATAAAGGCCTTTTTTAGCTCGCATCACATTTCTTCTGAATAACATAAATTGCTAAACAAGGAAATGAACAAATAACAAAATTCAGGTGACTTATCAACTCTAAGGGGTCCATTTACTTATTTTCACTTTATTGAGGATTATACATTTCCATTTCATTGCCATTTGGATCCATTTCTCCCTGTATGTGAGAGAGTGAATGCCTGCCAGATAAGGATGACGACTGCATGCATGTAACAAACTGGAATCTAGTCTATGAAAACTTAAGCAACAAGGAATGTTTTCAAGGTACTTTATTGTTTTTTATGTAGTTAGAAAAGGTTGCAACCCATCAAGAAATTGTCCATTTTAAGAGTTTTCATTTAGAAGAGTAGTTACGCCCAGAGTGGGCTGTGCATTTAATAAGAATCCTTAGTGCCCTCTCTTGGTGATGATATAAATTACATGCTTTAATAGAGTTCCATTGTAATCACTTTAAATATATTTCAATTCCTCCATAGAAATAAAATGTTCGTTTGTTTGTTTATTTATTAAACTTATATGGCCACCCATCTCATTTGCATGTGACTCTGGGTGGCGTACACAGTTAAAACACAGCAACTACAGCCTTCCACTATTAAAACCAAGTTTTAAAAATGCAGTTAAAAGCTCCAGTTAAATACGCCATGCATATGTATAAAATAAACAGTATTACCATCATGGAAGTGGTCAGCCATGCTTTACTTTTTTTTTTTTTTAACTTTGAGCTAATTAATTGCAGCTGGAAAATGTATTTAAATAGCTAAAGTCTGGATATATAGTCATTCCTATTGTATATTTAGTTTATAAAACACTTTTGTAGTAATTTCAGTGACTTAAACATACTGCACAAATCCTGCTTTTTAGAGTTCTTCAACATGAACTAATTGGTGGTCATTCCATTTGAAGAACCAGTCAGTCACTTCTTCTCTCCAGTTCTATGGTTAAATAATAAATATAATTATTGGTCTACTTAAAACCAATATAATTTATAGTTGACTTCAAAAATGGAATATCGGTGCAATAATAGGAAAAGTGGTTGAAGTTTTCCTATTTTGTAAATCAATTGAAGGTAATGTAAAAATTTTAAAAAGACAAAGTTCTCATGAGCAATATGTAGTACAGAAGTTTGATACTCATGTCTTTAGCCCAGCTGTAGTACAGTGACTTATTTGTGCTTGGCTTTCTAGAATGATTTTTAGATGTGCCCGGTCTACATCAAAATTATTTCTGTAATGCCCTAAACTGATATTAAATAAATTGTGGGGTGTTGGCATTTCTTCTAAAATTGTATTTGGAAAGAGAATGGGAGCTTATATGCTTGCAATTCACATTAATATATTAAGATATGGCCCATTATTGCAAAGTATTATAGAATCATGGCAGACAGAATTGGAGCACTAGTAGTCATCTTAAATAATATTACTTTGTGTAGGAAAGGACACGATGACAATGAGGATGGAAGAGACTGAAACTTGCTTTGTTTTGTATCAATATAGTTTGACTAATCTGCTTTTCCTAACTTGTGCCCTCTGGATGTTTTGGAATGATAGCCTTCTTACCATACTGCCGGAAAGGGTGCCAGATTTAGAATGGCTGGAGTAGACAATAATAAAGTGCAGTATTTAGCATTGCATCATACAGTTGAATAATCAGATTTGACTATATATTTCTGAATCATGTATGCGTGTGTGTGTGCGTGTATGCATATAGAAAAGGATTGCCCTTCTTTATAGTGGGAGCTTAATAGAAGCTAGACTATTATTGTTAAAATGTCAGGAAGTTAGAGAATACAATAGTACATGAGCCAAGAATGGTGTTGTGTTCCCCTCTGCTGGCACTGCAGCAGCTGGTTAATTAAGAACTTTATTCCCAAAGCTATGCTGAGAACATTGATGTTGCTGGCACAGGCAGCACTAAACAAAAAGATTAACCATTTCTGCTGCATTGAAGGATTGTATTTCTTTGTCAATAATTTTTAGGGTAAATGCAGAAGTGTGAAGCAAGCCAAGATTCACAAGATCTGCCTTTTGCCTGGAAATTGCCTTCCTTGCTTTCTAGTTTCCTAACCTTTTGAAAGCCTAGTCCCATTCCTACCAGGATTGCATCCTTCTTTCACTTCTAAACATTGCTTAGACTATACACGTGATAATCTTCAAGATCGTAAGCGCGAACTGTGGAAAAACTTGTATTTTCCATAGACATTACCTGTTCAGTTTTCAGATTAGAAATAATCCCCATCTCTCAGAATAAAGCAAAATAATGTTCTGGATATGGGAAGCTGTTTCAAATAACATTTCACCCAGTGTATTACATACCTTTAGGGGAATGGCTGACCTCTTGCGTAAATTTACAAATAATATGGACCCTTTTACAGTGGCTAGTCTTGTAAAAAATACATCGTTTTATGTGTTTGTCTTCCAGTTTCTGAAACTGCAAGATGCTTTTTTCTACTTCGTTCTTAGGATGCTGGAGAATTCCTTTGGAGTTTTTGAATTTATTGTGGCAATATATCAGAGGATATTGGTGGTGTTTTTCTTGTTTTGCATCTCTCTATCACTCTGCAGCTGGTTAGAGATTTTGGCATTTGAAGACAGACACACCATGTTGGAGAAGCCCACCCTACACCATAAGAGAATCAAATCAATCTTTATCATGGTCATAGATCACCATACAATGAGATAATGTTAGAAAAAAATCGAAAGCAGTTTCTTTTCAGTACCCTTGAATGAGAGAGGATGAGTGAGACTCCAGTAAGTGTCTATTGAAGTTTCTCCCCTTTCATTTGGATGCCCTATTCTAGCGTGCATATATTTTTATGAATATATTTATGAAATACCTTTTTTTTTTTTTTACAGTTTCTTCATTAGCTCATCAGTGGCTTTAATAGCTGTTTCATATAATTTCTTAAGATCATATCTTTATTTTTGGAAATGATGAAGCTGAATGAAAAATACCATTCATTAATTATATAAAGATTATGTTATTCCATGGAATGTGCCATTTTTCCTCTAGACCCTTCTGATCTGGCAGTTTTTGGAGGTTAATTCTTCAACCAAGAAACAGCTCATGTTATTCAAGACATGATGTGTCAGAAAACACAAGTCTCTTTTGGGGCAGGACCGCATCCAGAACAACATCAACGATTATGGCTTGGAGGATAACTTGTAGAAAACCACAGAATGCCCAGATCAGCATCGTCTGGAGAGAAACACAATGTTTTAAAGTTCCCTGGAAAGTGTTGTTTCCATCTCTAAATTCCTCATTACTGTGACTGAAGAGGAAAACAGCATATGAATTAACTCTTTCTGACAGCCTTTTCCATACCTTTAGAACCAGTATAACTCCCATCACGCCAACAGTTTGTAGTTTAGGTAATGAGTGTTCAGCTGTCTATGGGACCCAGGATTGGGAAGATGTGCTTTAATATTTAGAAATGCATGTACTCCTTGATTAACTAAGAAATTGCAGTATACTGTGGGATGAATACTCAAATTATATAGGTTTGTGCAAATTGTTGCTGTACTGGTTCTCTGTCCTACTCAGACATTTTCATTCATTTTTCTATAATCTGAATTATCCACAGCATCAGCAGTAGCTTGAATCAATATAATTAATTACCCTGCAGCTGGCAAGATAGTTTCTAATGCCACTCCAATTTAGATATTTGGGAAAGGGGGTTAAGCTGGAATAATCATGTTGATCCTTGAAACTGACCAGATCCTCCCTCCTACTTTAATCTGGGGGCAAGAAAGTAAAAAATGTAGTATCACATGAGTTCTGTAAAGCTTATCTCTATCACATGACAGTACCTTAAATCTTTTTTAACATCACCTGAAATAACAGACTTGAATCTTCATGTGTCCGTAGTAAGGATGTGTACAAAATGGAAAAGCCATTTTTATTTTTGAGTTTAGAATGGAACTACTTAGATGTGACATGTCTTCTTTTAACAAAACTCAAAATATTACAAATGTTCTAGCTATAAGAAAAAGTGGAAATTCAGAGCAAGCTCTTTACTCCCTTCCTTTTCATATTATGGCCCAAAGAATAGATAGAGTAATATCAATGTACCCTGTTACCAAGTGGCTAACTTGTCAAAATATCAATCAAAGAGTTTATTTTTAAAATATTTTTGACAATTTATATTTAGAAATTATGTGGAAGCAGGCACTGAAATACCCTCTCCTCACATTCCTTTCAGTCAATATTCCCGTAGGCAAAGGAATGCTTAGGGCATGGTTAAGATCTTTGGTGCCTTCGGACCTCAAATGCATATTTTTCAGTTGAAGGCCACAAGGTGCTTTGGAACAGATATGAGCATACTCTTGGTGCCTCTTCACCTCAGATTTCTTTTTGCCGGGATTGGGTGGTTACCAGAAGGATCTGCAGCTTCTTTAAGGAGGTATTGACATAGGTGGAACATCTGTTCTCCTTCAGTTTCACAGGGCTGTCCACACTTTGTTTTCCGTAAATTGCCTAACGGTAAATGTCTTAATGTTGATCACTGTTTCAGTCACCCAATTTGCAGGTCCAATCAGCTAATTAAGCATGGGCTGCACTTTTTTGTTTTGTTACATTTGTGATTATCTGGCATTTGCTGGCTGCCAAAAAGCAAAAGGCTGCAGTTTCTATTTGGTAGAATATTTTGTTCCACTTGATTCAGAGGTGTGGGAAAGGAGAAAAAGCTGCTTTCCCAAGGTTGTAGAGGGTGGGTTTTTTGTATTTTGTATTTTGTATTTTTTTTTTTGCTACTTGTAATGCATCAGTACTTTTTGAAGCCATCTCTGTACGATTGATAAGGTGTATCCAGTAACACCTGCAGGGGGAAGCAACATGTTGTGAGTCTTATAGTCATGGAAAGAGCAGTACTGGCAGTCTGCTTAACGACCCTAATTGGGACTGGAATTTCTGTTGCTAAGCAATGAGGTTATTAGGCGAAACATCACGTGACTGTACTGCTTAGCGACAGCAGTTTAGGTGGTCCTGGTTGCAGTCATTAGGCCAGGACTCACGCTTCTCCTGCCTTGCCCCGCTTGCCTCCACTTCAACTCCCCCCATCCATCTTCCCCCCATCTCCGCCCGTTTGACCACCCTGTGCTCTGCCACCCCACCACCCACACTGCCCTGCATCCCTGCCACTCCCAGCTGACCTTCACCACCTTTTTCCTCTTGCTGCTAATGGGGAACACCCAGCCTGGCTCTTCGTGAGGCAGCTGCTGGCCGTGTGAGGCCTTCCCAAAGCTGCACGTTTTCTTAGGTATGAGTTCTGTATTACTGTGTATTCCTCCTCTTCCTCCTTCTCCTTCATAACCAGTGTTCAGAGGAAATGTTCATCATTTAAAAAATCCAGGCAAACAATCATGGTCTATAATATAACAGTGCTTGATTATCAGGGTGAGGAAAATAGCTAGCTACAAATAAATTACTAGGAATTGCATTATAGGTCTAAGAAGCTTGCTAACAACATCAGGAAATACTTTGCTGCATTGCAATCTAATAAATACAGAGCATTTTTGGAAGCCAAAACAGTGATCAGTAGTGGAGATAAAACACGGCTTTTTATTGAGACCGAGGGGTTTTCTTGGTGCACTGAATCCATTATCTTTGTTCTTGCAGCTGTCCCATTTCCTCCAAGCCATCGGCTCACAGCAAAGGAAGTGTTTGACAATGATGGAAAACCCCGAGTGGATATCCTAAAGGCACACCTTATGAAGGAAGGAAGGCTGGAAGAAAGTGTTGCTTTGAGAATAATAACAGAGGGTGCTTCAATTCTCCGCCAGGAAAAAAATTTGCTGGATATAGATGCCCCAGTCACTGGTAAGTACAAATAAATACTGAAGCGGCAACAGGAAATCTCTTCTCCCGTAATTATAAAATGTTTGGTTTAGGGCATAATAAGCCATTACCAAAATGTTGCTTCATTACATATTGCAATAAATACAGCAGAATGCCTCATATATTAGAAGTAGTGGTAAGCAATCTTTGAGGGGTTGGGATCTGCACCTCAGCATCCTGATTGTCAAGCGGAAGAAAATATTACTGTCACATGAGGTCATCAGAGGGTAGAACCATTACTCTTGATTTTGGGTAGAGGGGGCTAAAGGGTGGAAATGAGAGCAGAAACTTTAGGGGGGTAAGTCTTTTCTGTTTGTTTTTTTCCCACCCGTATCCCTAAGTCACACTGCTGAAGTAGTGAAATTTTGGCAGCACAATTTTTGACTGTGAGGTTTGGGGTAGAAAGACACAAAGGACTGGAAGTGGGAGCAGATCATCCTGAAGAAGGTCTAGCTGTGTGGTCATTAAGAGTTTGCACTGACTTGATGACACACAAGTGTAGAAATGGGAAGAGTTGCAGCCATAAGGTTTTCTGCCCCCATTTCCATCCATGGGATTGGGGGGAGCCTTCTCCCAAAATCAGAAATTTTGTTCAGCCAATTTTGGTTGGGTGCTACCAGGGTGTTGGACAGCCACAGATGAGGTGCGGCTGGTTGCCCGATTATAGCCCTAGGTGCATTTTATTCTTCCCTTTACATTAGTGCTTTTTAATTAATTTTGAACTGGACAGGAAGGTCTTTCTTGTAGACAGAAAGGTTTTTGTTCTATAGTAATTTGAGAGGTGAAGGAATGTTAGTATATCTGAACTGATTAATTAGGATCCAATACATCTTAAGTCGTTATATATTTTTTTTTCAGGACAAGTTCATAAATGATTCTTGCCTGATAAAGTGACGCTTGCTCTATTTATCTAATAATGCAAGGCTTGTTGAAGCTGTTCTTTTGAGATAAAATGTGAAAACGAATAGCACTGTGACCTGTAATTAATTAGGATTTAATAAAATGATTTATTTGCAACTTTGACATCTCATCTTTTCCTACAGTAAAGTCAAGGGAAAACTTAGGGGGTCTCTCTCCTTCCAATTGCTCCAGTGGAAAGTCCACAGGCTTCTTCCATTGCTTCCTATGGGAAGGGATAGCTCCACTCCCAATTCTGGCTTTGTCTTACTCTAGAAAACATGCATTGTGGCCTCATACCTGTCGTATGTCTTCTTGCATTTTCAGTCATCCCAGGCTGCTGCAACTAGTGTATGTCTGGGGAGTGGATCTTATATTAATAGTCCCCAACTGTCCCAAGAAACCCTGGCTCGCAGACTTAGTATCCATCAACAACCTGACCATGGAGTCTACCACTCTCTTTAGACATGCTGAGCCAAGGCAATTCAACCATCTAGTTCTCACTTGGTTACAGTTCTATCCCTGGAGATGAGCAAGATCAGCTGGGCAGCCTAGAATACAGCTACAGTCCCTACAGACCTTTGGATATGCTACAGAGCTTCCACCATGTTCATATGCAAATTAATGTGCAAGCTTTCTGCAGATGTGCCAGAAGGAATTTAATGTAATATACAGGTAGCGGTTAATGTGGTAATTGGGACCAGAATATCCACTGCTAAGCAATACGGTCATAAATCACAATGTAACATGACCACATCGCTTAGTGATGGCAATCCCATTGACATTGTTAAGTGAGGATTTCGTTAAGTGAGTCCCAGGTAGCTTGCAAGCAGGCTGGCAGGCAGGTAAGGTGCACTGTGCAGTGCGAGCGTGGTAGGGCCAGAAGTGGCTGATGCTGGGTGGGGGAGGCTGTGCAAGTGGCCCTTGAGGTGCAGTGCAAGTGCAGCGGAGCCAGGAGTAGCTTCTGCCAGGTGGGAGAGGGTCCATGAGTGGCCCAGGAGGTATGGCAGGGCCGAGGATGGCTGCTGTGGGGTGGGGAAGTGAGCAACTTATCGGAGTGACTTGCGACCTTCCCTTTCAGCTTCCCCATTGACTTTGCTTGTGGGAAGCTGGCAAGGAAGGTCGCAAATGGCAATCATGTGACCGCAGGACTCTGCAACACATAAGTGTGAGCTGGTTGCCAAGCGCCCAGATCATAATCATGTAACTGCGGGGGTGCTGTGACAGCCAGTCGTAGGTCTCCTATTTCAGCACCATCATAACTTCCAACAGTCTCTGAACAAATGGTCAGTAAGCGAGCACTGCCTGTAATTTATTCAATTTAATATGGCTGCTCCCTGAAGAAGAATCTGGACAGCTTACAAAAGGAAGATATACTATAAGCCTCTGTTCACCCCATCCTGGCCTTTCTTCAGGAGGGTTTCGATGATGGTCTGCAACCAAGTACTCCTTAAAAGCAGGGGTCAGTGTTCTCCTTGGTCTTAATACTGGAGAACGATGACCCTCTCTAGACCCATCCTCACCTTAAGAGATTCCTAGATGGATGTCCTCCTAACAAGTCCAGTATCCCAGCTATTATATGAGGCACAACTTTACAATCCCAAAGATTATTGCCAAGCCCAGTTCTTGTGTGCTATTTTGGGAGGCACTGGGTGGAATTGGGGTGTAAATGATGGAGGTGCAGGCTTAGTTAGTGAAAATTACACACCACCTCAAATTGAAATATCAATAGTCTGTCATTATTCCTCTGGGGTTTTTTTTTTCCCATTTTTTTATGATAAACCTCATACTGGATATCTGAGGTGCAGCAGAAGTTGGTTAGTACAGGCCTGCATTCATCAACTTTAGTTACCACTGGGTTTTCTGAGACAAGGAAAATTGTTAAATAGTGCCTGTGGGACATTATTGTCCAGGCAGATAGAGGACTTATTAATAGGTCATTCATGAAAGATGGCAAACTATGTGGGCTTACTCAGGCTCCACCAAGGAGGGCATTTAGATTGGTGCACTTTAATGTGATGCCCTTAGCAGTTTTAACAGGGTCAGTACACGGATATTGCTTTTTCTGAATGGTTCTGTCCAAGTTGCTCTGGACAGGTGGAAAGTATTGGCCATGTCTTAATACACTTCCAGTATTATCACTTGTTATGCCAATTCTTGTATGTTGTCCAGGCAGATCTACTTCCTCTTTTGTTTCTTTGCTACTGTCTGATATGAACCATGAAATAATATACAGTATATGGCCTGTTTAAGAACAAACACTTTGAATTTAAGTGGGAGTTAGTATAGCTTAGCCAGGATGGGTGTCACATGCTTACATTGGAAGCCCTGCATAGAAATTTGGTTATTGAATTCTGGACTCATTGTAATTTTTAGGTTTTCCTTCAAGTGCATCCCCGTGAAGTAAATTACAGTGGTCTGAGTGGGAGGTAATCAGTGGATGGATAAGTGTACCAATATGAGACTACTCCAGAAAGGGGCATAATTGATAGATTATGGTTGAAAGCCCTCTAAAGCCTCAGGTATATTCTTATGTACAGCAAGAAGGATTCCTTCCATTTGGCAGAGATGTGTCCAACCATCAAACCCTCTGTTTCGCCCACATATGCTGTCTGGAACCAGCCACTCAGGAAGGAGCAGAATCACTACCAAACAGTGGCCCCAACTTCCAACTCTTGCAGATCGTCCATGGTTGATGTTTTCAAAGGCTACAAGAAAGCCAGCAAGATCAGTAGAGTCTCATACATGCCCTATCTAAGCCTCATCATTAGCCAGCATAGTTTCCATCCCATACGTGGACCTGAAAAAGTTCTGGATAATTTGTTTCTTCCGGAGTCCTTTTATTGGTGATTCCCTGCCACCTTCTTGGCAACCTTCTCTTAAAAGGGAAGGTTGGAGATTGGCTCCAGGCTCATTTCTTAAGAGGGGGTACACTAACACACTCTTCAAGAATATTGACATATTTCCCTACCACAGTGAGGCATTTACAATGTTCTAGTACCTCTTCATCTCCCTGGCAACACAAAGAAGCCAGATGGGAAAGAGTTCAAGCACCCACCGAGGACTCAGTCCATTTCCTTATCTATTTTCCTACTGTAACTCACTGACAATTTTTTTTCCAGGAAAAGTTGAAAATTCAGTGAAGTTGAAAAATGCAGTACTTACTTTATAGCACCCTTTACTGGTTTTGTAGAAGCTAACCAGGGTCAGACCTGGTTGGTACTTGGATGGGAGAGTAAGATTTCTCCACTGTAGACTAGCCTGGTATGTTGACAGTATTCCAGAGGAAGGCAATGCAAACCTCTGTTTTACTGCCAAAATAATATATGGGTATGCCTGTATATTCACTGAGAGTCTTTAGCCCATCTTCCTTTTGAGGACAACTTTGGCTGTCCTCAAAAAATTAAGCAGTGTAGTGGTATTTGGTTACTGCTTGAATGGAGAACTACTAAAATCCCAGAGCTGTAGGTAGGTAGACTGGGAAATTAAAAAAAAAAAACTGTTTTCAATAAAATAATATGGCCATGTCTATGATGTGACAAGGAGAAAAGCTTGATTAGTAAGATTTTACTACTTTTCTTTTTTCTTCTTTTTTCGGTGTCTTCAAGTCAGTGTTGACTCCTGACGACTGCCTGGCCAAATACCTGCAGTTTTCTTGGCGAGGTTTTTCAGAAGTGGTTTGGCACTGCCTCCTTCCTAGGGCTGAGAGAGAGTGACTGGCCCAAGGTGACCTAGTTGGCTTTGTGTCTAAGGCAGGAATAGAAGTCACAGTCTCCTGGTTTCTAGCCTGATGCCTTAGCCACTACACCAAACTGGCTTTACACTTTTTAAATTTAAAAAAAAATACACTTTTTTTTCTCTTTACAGGTATAAATAAATAAATGTCTATGCCAAAGTAACTTGACTCCCAGAGTTTGAGCTCTAGCAAAGGAGAATAAGAGATCAGAAAGAGTCAGTGTGATACAGTGGTTGTGATATCTACCTTCTGCAGTAGAAGTGTATTGCAAGATTTGGCCAGTAGTATCCTATTTTATCTTCATGAAAGTGATACATTTTTAGACAGTAAGCCAGAACTCTAGATAAGTGACAACAAGCAAATATATAAGCCCAATGCAATGAAAGCTTACAAATTCATAGTTATTTGTAGCTGAGATCTACAGAGTTCTTCCAGTAGTGGTGCAATGATAGGATGGCCTAAGGAGTTGGTACCTAGTTCACAAAATATAGGTCTAAGGAAAACAGTTGGAAGCAACATTGGAAAAAACAATAAACTCACACTGTATTTTTGAGGTTTAATTACACCCCTTCCCCATTATTCCTCATTGCTCTGCCATGGCAGAACTATGCACATCAGCTCTTAACTACTCATTGTGCCTTAATTCTGTGAGCTTTATTAGCTTTACTAGCCATCATTCATAAAGCCAGAGGATGCTCAGATTGTAACAGCTGTTCCTCTTCAGCTGCTTATTCTCTAGATGCATCGACCTCTGGCTCCCTCTCAACAGGCGGCTGAGGTTCCTCAGTCTTCTGCAAGTCCTGGTTCTGCAAAGCTTCGCTACCTCCTCATCAGAGGATTTTTCAGGATAACAAGGCTATTTCTTAATGTTTCCACTTTTTCTAACATGATTTATAAAGTACTGATATAAGTATCAAAATGAAATAGTATCCATAAGGTCTCAGTGGAGGAGAGAAATATTGATTAGGTTTTTTGACAGTAATCAGAATATAGGAAAGCTTCCAGTTTGGTTGCAGAATGGATATAAACTCTGAGGATAGGCTGAATTTGCTTAATTCTTTATGTAGCTCTGTATATATGTGTCTTTTTTCTTTGGCATATCATGATTAGTGAGTGGCTTCCACTGTTTTATTCTAAACTAGTGACTTAAGTTTAGGAACATGATAAGCGAAGTGGAGATGAAGATTTTTGCAGGTAATTGTTGGGTCTGTGCAGGGATTCTTTTGAATCAGATGACTTTCTGGTTGAGAGTTTGGGGTTTGTTTTTCTGATTTTTTGTTAGCTGTTTGAGTGCAACTGTAATCCAGGACAAAGAACACAAAAAACAGACTCTCTGTGATAGTCTAAGTTAAGAACTAAAGCCAATATACCAGTGTTCACCAACAAGTGAAAACTAGCAACTGAAAAAAAAAAAATAATAATAATAATACCACCACCATCACCACCAAACTGGCCTACAAGAAAGACCAAATGAAGAATAGAAAAGAGACATGGCAAGGCAAAGTATTATATGGCTAGTACACACACACACACACACACACACACACACACAACTAGCATGCAAATCAGTTAACAACAAGACATGACAATGGCCAAGAGCAGGTAAGTTGGAGAAAGAGAAATTCTGGCTGCACAAGACCAAGCCTTAAGAACAAATGCACACAAAGCCAGAATTGAGAAGACAGCAACAGACAGCAAATGCCACCTTTGCAAAGAAGTTGAAGAAACGGGACCACCCAATTAGCTGCTGCAAGAAAATTGCACAGACTGACTAACAGCAGCATGACAAAATAGCAACAATGGTGCATTGGAATTTGCAAGAAATACCATTTGCCTGCAAGCAAGAATTGTTGGGACCACAAAACAGGCAAAATAACAGAAAATGAAGCTCTGAAACTTTAGAATTCAAACAGACAAGCACCTGCCACACAACACCCCAGACTTAACAATTGTTAATAAGAAAGACAAAAAAGTCAGGGTAGTGGACACTGCAATACCTGGAGACAGTAGAAGAGAAGAGAAAGAACTGGAGAAAATCACAAAATATAAAGACCTGCAAATAGAAGTAGAATTGTAATGGCAAAGGAAAGCAGATAGTACAAATAGTTACAGGCACCATAGATGCAATCCCAAAACATCTGGAGCACCACTTGAACACCACTGGCATTGACAAAATCACCCATGGTCAATTGCAAAAGGCAGCTTTACTTGGAACAGCTCACATCCTGCAACAATACCCCACATATGCCTATCCCAGGTCCTTGGGAAGGTGGATAAAAATGCCAAATCCAGTCTAAACATCTGGCTGACTGTGTGACCAACAATAATAAACATTTCAGTAGTATTATGTCCTATACCTGTGGCAGTGAATATATTCTTGAAAGTATTTGGTTAACCATGTGTCTGTTTTCATGCTTCTTTCTCACTTGCCTTTGATCTTCCTTTAATTCTATTGTAGTTTTAAAAGAGAGAGATGACTTTTGGTTATTCTGCAAATCCTAGCATAGTACTGGTAGTTTTTTTATTCTATCTCTGTAATATTGTCAGTGGGCTTGATTCCACTGAAATAGAATGGAATTACTGAAGAGGTTTAATTTCTAGCATCTGATAAGACTGCATTAAATATTCTGAAATCCAGTGATGAGAATGCCACTACATTTGTAAATTTCAGGAAGTTCTTTCTTATTCATCTTGCCTTTTTGCAGTTCTTTCCACTCATATTATGTTTCTGTGCAGAGCAACCTTGTAATAGGCATGCTAAATTACAAATGAATGTTATATATGCTAGAAGAGACATATGTAGGTGTAGTAGCTCATCCTTAATGGATTCATCTAATCCTAGTTTAGTCCCACCCACCGTAGTCTGCCATATACACTCTTGAGGGTATCAGTATGAGCTCTGTGTGGCACTATGTGACTTGCAGGGATTGACAAGATACACATAGAGACATACAAAGCCATATTATTTTGTTTTTTAATACTGTTGTTTAAAGTCTTATTCCACTTTAAAATATAATTTTCTAACAGCTTGTCTGTACCTGTGACTTTAGCCCTGCTCCAAATGTATGGCTATCTCAGAGAATTGTCCTCTTATATCTTCTTTCCCAGGATTTAGATTAACCTCAGGAGCTCTTCATGTGATGAAATTAGGCAGTTTAAGGTTAGATAAGAGAGGATATTTTCCAATGAATTCTTGCCTCACTCTCACTTGGATCTCTTTTCTTCATTGGTTAACCAATTACTTCTGTCCCAAGCATGTTTGTTATTAATTTTTGTTTTAAATATCCTTGTTATATTAGGAATAGAGGTTTTTATATCCTTTATCTTCATTTTTTCCTGTTTATTCATATTTTCTGCTGTTTTTACTGTTCTGCTGTTTTAATATTTTAAGAGTTATTTGCAATCTGTCCAGAGTTCTCTGATTACTGAGTAGAATTTAAATTACAATAAATTTTGCAATGAACAGAGCCTCTGTGGTGCCCTTTATGAAAATGTCCAGTTAAGATCATTGAAGAACCTATCCTGCATCTTTCCATAACATCAGAGAGGCTGATGGCTGACCCTTTTTTGTTTTAGATGGCTTAACTATGCTCACCTTCTGGTAGATGATGAGAATATTCATTCCGGTTACGTGTCTTAAGTCTTTTTTTTTTTTTTTTTTGGTAATAATGAGTGCAGTTTTTATTGTAGGCTATACTTCTTGGAAACTACTAGGGGCATTTCTTAATGACATAGAAGTGTTTGAAAACAAAATAAATGTGAGCTTCATGCAAAAGTTCCAGTGAATGCATTGGGGTTGGGAAACAGCCAGGAGATGGGATTTCACTCTGCCTCTGTTTGTTCATATCCATGCGTATGTCAAAAGAATAAAATTCATCTGATGAGACTGGTATAAATCTTCAGCCAATGACACATGTTGTATTTTAGCAAAAGCATAATGCATGCTTTCTTATAGAATGCAGCATTTTCTATCTGAATAAAGAATTCTATCTGAATGAAGAATATTCTGTCTACCTAAAAGGAAGCCAGGTTTTTTTCATTCAATTTACTTTTAAAGTGGGAGAATTGCCTTAGATTAATCACAAAAAGTGGAATATGAATCTAAAAATAAGATAATACAGTCCTGTCTGATCTTCTCTTTTGATTCAGGGTTATCTTCATCTTAGGTAAATACAGTAATTGTTGACCTTTCTGAATAACCCTTATCCAAATTATTTGTAAATAAGTTGAACAGCTTGGGGCCAAGAATGGAACTCTCTGGTATGCCACTCAGCAGCTCCTTTCAGCTTGATACAGAACCTCCTGCTGGATATGATTCCAACTAGTCCAGCTCTCATTGTGCTATCTCCATTAAAATCTCGTGGGAGCCTTTGTCACTTAACTTGCTGAAGTCAGATAACACAAAGACTACCATGTTTCCATAGTCATCTCTATTTGGGAAAAAAGTTGGGTTGTTTGGTATTAATTTATTCTTGTTAAAACCATGCTGGCTTCTGCCAAGTAATATATTCTTTTCTAAGTGCTCACAAATATATGTTTGTAATAGTTTGTCCTGCAAAACTGACTGGTCTGTAGTTATCAGGGTCTTCTTTTTTAGCTTTTTTTTTTTTTTTTTAAGATAGGAATGTTTTCCCTACTCCAATTCTCTGTAATAAAAGATGCGGAAAGGTGCTCCAAGATGACTTTTTCAAGTGCCTTCAAGAGTCTCAGATGTAATTGGTTGGTCCTGGAGGCTTAATTTTGTTCATGCTCTGTAAGCATCTTCTTACTTATTTTAGGTTGCCATTCCCTTGTTGCCAAGAAAACTACATGGACATTCCTGTACAGTCAGCAGGAGTGAAGCTCAGTTCAGGGGCATCCTTAACTTAACTTCAGAGCCAATGTGATATGATGGTTAAATTGCTGGAATAGAACCAGGGAGACCAGGTTTTAAGTCTACTCTCAGGCACAGAAATACACTGGATGCTTTTGAGCTGGTCACTCTGTCAGCCCAATTTACTTCGCATGTTAACTGGGGATAAAATAAAGGTAAATCCCCTATAAGCCACCTTGAGCTTCTAGAGGGTAGAAATCTAACAAATAAACAGAGGGACGTTAACATTTCCTAAGTGGGAATTTTAAATTTGACCTCCATTCAAATCTAGCTGATGCTGATCAGAATGTAGGAGTAATGCCTACTGAAAGCTAAATCCAAAGCTAAATCCAAAAGACCAAGCTAAATCCAAAAATGCGAGGGAATTCCTGGAAGCTTGGTGTTCAGACAAGTCAGCCATCAACAAGCACATAGAGATAAACAACTTTTATACACCATTCAAAAGAGATAATAAAAAAGAAACAAAAAGGCCAGAACACCTCCTCACCAGCAATCAACACCCAGATAAACAGGGATTAACACCAAGTTTAACACCAGACAAACAATCAAGCAGTAAACAATACTCCAATCAAGGAACTACCAACTCAGACAAACAAGCAGTAAACAACAGCCCAATCTAGGAACTACCAAGAAAAAGGCAACACCCCTACCAACACTGTCAGGGCAAACTACTATATATAAACAGAGAGCAAACACCACTCCCTTCTAGCACTGAAGATGTTACCTAGTTGGGTAATGAAACATCTCCAAGAAAACAACCAAGATCAGAGAACCCCAAGGACTCTACAGAAATGCCTACTACTAGATATGATTCCTGTTAAGTAGACTGGTATTCTCAAAATGCTCTTCCAAGTAATCTGTTACTTCTTTATCTCTCTGTCCTTTTGACCTTAGTGCCCATTTTTTTGAGTCAGGAGTAGATTGGACAGTCGGGGGCAATGCAAGTTCTAGCAAGATCTCCATTATCAGCAGTAACTGAATGACCTAGCAATACTCGATTAAACTTGGTGGGTACTTTACCAGCTCTTGCTGTTTTTTCTCCTCCTTGGACAAGGACTTGTCTGAGTGGGCCATAAGAATCACCTAGCATACCATACATGAAGATCTCTATTTTTTAGATTTATTAGATTTTTCTCTGTGGTGGAAATATTGGCCTTTGAGGCAAAGCGATGAAACTCAATTATAAATAATAAAGAAGTTAAGTCATAAGCACTCACACAAAATAACTGACATGGAGGGTATGCCAATTAAGAAAATAGTTATCAGAAGGCCAACTAGTAATTTTGCTCTCTTTGCCATCTCTAACATCTCAAGGTAGCCTCAAGTATATCAGGTTTTTCTTTTTAACTCAGTGGATTGGCACACTTCAGACTCCCAAACAAAGTATTAGATTGCAGCCACCCAGCATTTATGTTTTCTGAGATATCTCTTAGGTCTACCTGGGACCTAGAAACATCATTAGGAATAAATACACTACTTCAAACTAATACTTTGTATCATGATAGCTTCCCATTTATTTATTTCTTAATGAAAAGAATCCAAATAAAATCAAGTGGAACAGGGAACCTGGGGAACAGCAAGGAAGCTGCTGATGATTATAATGGTGCCCCTAGTATCACATTGGGAATCCACAGAAAAAAGCTTCAGTCCTAACAGTGCATCTCCATTAATAAGATTTACTTTGGAGAATACATATTTAGACTTGTGAATGTTAAATAGGATCATGAAATTGGAAGGGCTATTCAGGTCATCATGTCTAATTGCTTGCTCTTCATTATTTCTCCTCCCAAAATTGGAGTCCCTTCAAATGCATTTTCTCGTTTGTATCTCTGTTCCAGTACTTTGTTTTTTGTTTTTTCTGGCACTACCAGATTTCATTGAAAAGCTGCTGACAGTTAAGCCCCCTCTCCTTCCTCAAGTTTCTCTACTGTGTATTACTTCCTCCCTCCTTTCCTCCACCCTGTTGGAAAGATGAAGCAGCCGTAGGGCTAAAGTTGCATTCAACTGTACTATAGTGCAACATTTGATGCCTTGAGACTTTTGCAAATAGGATATGAGCTACAACATTTTTATGATGAGATGTCACATTAGGCTTGCATTTCACTTGGTTTGAAAACAATGCAGAACAGAAGTTGGAGAGGGTATTAAAAGAATGGCTTTAAAGAAGTCTTAATAGGTATATCCCTGTTAATCATCTATGAAATTGCTGCTTTGATTTCTGTAGTTATCATTACTAAGCCAAAATAATTATTCCTAAACACTTCAGAAATATGTACACAAGTCTTCCTATTCAATCTTGTATTTTTAGATTATATTTTAGCATGCTTGATAACACTTGTTTTTGTCCTCTTTATTTTTTTAAGTGGGTTTTGTTGAAGGCAAGGGAGGAAGTAAATCATCGAAGTAATTCTGTATCGTTTAAAACGTGTGACTTCATGGACACAAACATTCAGTGTTGATATTGTTTCCTTGGAAATGGTTTGCCCCTGCTTTATTTTCAGATTAGTTTACAGCTCTGAGATTTCCTAGTCCTCCTTCCAAGTACTAACTAGGTTTAATGCAGCTTTGCTTTTTTAAAATCAGCTAAGACATCTAGATGCAGTTACCTGCTCTGGCTGTTTAAATATTAGGTGGGGTCTAATTCACATTGTTCTGTAACTAGATAGTTTTTTCCCACTCATAATGGAGAAAATGTGACTTTGGTTATTGTACATTTTCCCAAAGAGATAGTGATGACAGAGGGATAGAGGAAACATACACGTGGAAAGTTATATTGAATTGTGGTGACATCTTAACAAAACATGTCTGTTGACAAGTGTAAATACAAGATTGATGATGATGATGATGATACAGAATATAATGCAAATATATTTGCCTTGGAAATGCTGGTTGAAAAAAGAAATCCTAGACAAGCACTCAGATATGCAGGAGATCTGAACCTTGGTATTTTTCTTTCTATTAACAGAAATGTTGAACCAATAAACAATGCTTATTCCAGCGTGACCATGACCTCAGAGTGTAATTTGCTTGCCATTTGTGTCTATTGATATTACTGAACATTTAACATGTGTAAGCTGAAGCTAAGCACTTGCAATAGGAATCAAATCAAATCAAATCTTTATTATGGTCATAGACCAGCATAGACTTGCAACAGGAAGTTGAGTCATCCACACTTTGCTCTGATATAAAATCATTTCCATGAGAAACAGGAAGAGAAGTCAGTAGCAATCCTTAGGTAAACACTACTGTACCAGAGATGAGGAAAAAATAAATGGATAAAATTGATGGATGATACGTGGTGACAGGGTACCCATCAGCATCCTAAGCTGTGTTACATGTTGTGTTGCCTGTTTTTGTATACTTGATATTGTTTGTTGGCCAAGTGGGAGAGAAAGTAGGATCAACTTAGTATCTGAAGAGGTTGCTAATCTTGTCTCTGTCTTAATAGATCTAGAATTGATCAAAAAGGAACTGATAGATTTATATGATTTATTTTCACAAACTATATTTAAAGAGAAAAGAATTCCTAAATTGGAAGCAATTGAAACAAAAATGATTGAATATTACAAATGTAAGCAATCACTTTAGTGACTTGGGGCTGCAACAAAACAATATATGGTTTGGAGAATCTTGTGTTTCAATCCATTTTCCATAGTAATGCACAAGAAAGAATCTGGCTACAGTAAACTTGAGATAGCATATATTTATAAACTGCTGATAAGGGAGCAGCTAACTATCTCAGCCCCATACTGTGATGTAGGTTGGAAAGTAACTTGTTTATCCAGCTAACTTCCAGTGCATTGGAAAGTTGGCTGTGTAAACTTAGGAATATCCAAACAGCTGTTCTTGTCTCCAGGCTGGAATGCTACCTGTCTGAGTCATCAGCTGGCAAACCATCCATGAAAAGCATGATTATGTCAGAAGGAAGGAAGGATCTCCTTATTACTAGTCAATGTAGTACCTAATTATGTACCAAAAAGTGTTTTAAGTGTTCTTGAAACACAATATAAACACAGGATTAACGTTTTTCTTTAAACTACAGGCTCACGATTAGGCATTGTTTTTAGAGAGCCATAAACAAATGTCATCACAGTCCCCTGAAATTTTCAGCTTCAAATATGGGAATGGGGGAGATAACTGAAATGAGGAGAGGCACTAAAGCAAGGATAATGAGACATGACTGGGGTGAATGAACCTCATATAGGAAGATCTCTAATAGAACTTATCTTAAAGGGTGCATAAACAACTGTGCATCTTCCAGGTATGTTGGTGTATTGTCTCCATAATCCCTGATTATTGCCCATGCCATCTGTGGTTTATGTGAATTACAGTCTTACACATCTGGAAGGCATAAAGTTACCCTTATATTGTAAATGCTGTAAAGTAATGTGAATGTATTCCCTTTCTTACTCCCCTCCCCTCATTTTTGTTTTCCAAAAAAAAAAAAAAATCCTAATTGATGCTTTTTTGGTGATCCATTAAGGTTCCCCCACCTAATGCCACACTTCCCTGTAGAAAACATGAGTTTGGTGAACTAGAGACATTGTGTGCTATTGGAATCCTTGCATTTCTTCCTCTTATTTATATGGCTACTGGAATTTTGAACACAGGTTTTATAGTGTTTTTCTATGATAGTAAGAAATTACAAAGTGGGAACACGTGGGATGTAAAAATAAAGGAACAGCAGCAAGAGAAAAAGGGGTGGGGGTGGGGGTTACATTTGTAGAACAACATTGTTGGAGTTCTTGTTAGTAATTTTCCCATATATAGGAAAATTGTTTAGCAAACTGATCTTTTGATCCCCTCTTGGGAGGAATGGAGGGAGCCTGTCATGAGTATAGTAGGTAGTGCCAGAAGCAAGAGCATGACGACATTTTCCTCTTTCTGGTTCTGCTACAGTTTTTTCTCCTGTGTCTTCATCACACAGTTGTTTGTTTGTTTATTGGATTTCAGAAGCTTCAGGAACTCTTGTCAGATATTTAAAGTGACAGGTTTTATGCTTAGGTGCTTTAGCTTAGGCGAACTTTTTTTTCCAATCTCGTGTAGCTCAGGTCCCCATAAAGCTGCGGCTATTGCAAACCCACTTGTTTATTAAATATATTTAAAGCATTTCTACCCAGAAAGGCTCCTACTGCAGCTTACTGCCAGATCAATAAAAAGACATTCCCTGGCACAAAATGTAAGAAAAACACAACATGAAAAGGGAAAGAGTGGATGGTCTGTTGGACTATGACTGGGAGTACCCAGACTGAAGCCCATCCTTAACCTTAGAAGCTCATTGGTTGACTTTCGGGCCAACCCTTTAACCTCACTCCAACCTTCCCCATAGAGTTATGGTGAAAAAAATGGAAGAGCGTGTTCTGTATGCTGTTGTGGGAGTGTGGAGTTGAGGTATGAAACATGGACTCTCATCCCCAGAAGAGCGAACACGAGATAAGAGAATGAGACTGGCCTCTCCCTAAGGAATGCAGAGGATGTTGGTGGGGTGACCCTGAGAGTTGCTCTCAGTCTGAGAAGATTCTGTAACGGGAGTGAAGCCAATAAACCTTGCTGGATTGAATCTGTATTGTCTCTTGGAGTTTCCTGGGCTAATCCTGACAACTGTCTTGAGCTTGCAGAGGAAAGGTGATATATAAAACTATTGAATAAATTATATGATTTTCCTTCTCCCACCATTCAGGGGTTTTTGGGTAACCAACAAAGAAAATGCAGAGCCCATTCAAATTGATTTCTCAGGAAAACCAGTGGTGGCCTCTCAGTTACTATATGGCAGAATGGCTGCCAGGTGATTTTTATCATTAATGTTCACAAAGAATATTTATGTTTGGAAAAAGGTTTCCTTACAAGTAATAGTAATAAACAATTAAAACAGTTTAGCAGTGAGGGAAAGGATATGAAAGCATGCTTTAAAAACATATATACAATGCAACCCTAGCTTGATTGGGAGTTCCATCCTTGTTGTCTTGTTGACAGCATCAATGTCACATGTGGTGATGTCAGAAGAACAGTATTCAGCTTTTCCATTGCATAAGCTGAACTGATCCTGCAGCCTCCTGGATCAATGTGTGTTGCTCTGTCAACAAATTTTGTTTAATGTGGCAAGGAGGAATTTACACTGCTAAGGGGAACAGCTGGCCAAGCTGCTTTGTTTGGACTTATGCCTTTATTTTTGGTTTGTAGGGTGGGAGAGCAGGTATCTTGTATCACATAGGCTGCGCCATTCCAATGTTTGTGTTAAGTGATTCAGAGAATTAACGGAAGCGAGGCATGCATTCAGTAGAGCAGATAAATAAGCTGACAGCATGGTCAGGAAGGTCTCTGTACAAACTGTGATACAATGTTTGATGATGGTGATAAAGAGGTATTCCTCAAATTTTCTCAAAGAAAAAATCTAATGGTGGCATGCTGGAGGCATTAGATGAAACAGAAAATTCCCCACTAGACTTATTTTACTCATTTAGTGATTTTATGGTGAAATGGAAAGCCTTTGCTTCAGATTTCAGACTGACAGTATTCAGATTTGGGAAACTGTGGATTGCTTTAAACAACTAGTTGGATACAAATGTATTCTTAGAGGAGGAATAGTTGAGTGGTCTTTTGACCAATTCCTTATTTCCTTGCATCTATGTGTCTTCTGCAAAGCTGTTCCAGAAAGAGCAGGATGCTTTTTTATTTAACTATTTTCACATTTATTCCATTTATATCTTGCCTTTCCATTTGTAAAATACTGAAGGGAGCAAATAAATTTGAGGGGGGAAAGGTAGTATGATTTAAAAAAAAAAAATAGACCCACATTAAAACATACAAATACTCTACCTACCATTTCTGGAAAATCTTCTGTTCATATCTGGCTAATTACTATATATCTAGGATATTGTCTGTTTGGGACAGGGGAACTACACCAAAGCAGGTAGACAAAATAATGCATTCCTTGAGAAACAGGTGTCTGTAATGTGTTGCATCTTGAAAAAAAAAGTGTATGATATTTAATATTTTCATGAAAGGTGTTGATCTGATTGCAACTGCCTCCCAATTTCCTTCGCCCTCCTTTTTTACGGTTTTGACTGGCTTCTGCCAGTAAGAAAGATGGAGAAGACAGTTCCACAAATACCTGATCCTTCTAACCTGTCAGATTGTGATGGTTGTCCTGGTTGTTCTGTCTTGTTTCAACAACAGTGGGGTCTTCTAAACAATTGTCTGGGCATTTGAAAATGAAGATATTATATTACAGGGAAGGCTACAAAAATTAAACACTTCCAGCTGTCAATTTGCACTGTCTGAATCATGATTAAGAAATAGAAGTTACATGGAGTTGTTGATATCAAGGCAAGACCAAGTAAAATCTCTGCTAGAACTGCTCCCAAACTTGTCAGATCTGCAGAACAGAAACCACAGATCACTGTGACCTGCTGAAAAAGTGAGTAGTTGTCCACAGAACCACAGTACAGCATTGGTTATCCAACCATGATCTTCATGGGAGAGTTGTCAGAAGGAAATCTTTTCTTCAGCCTGATCACAAACAGTTATTGTATGCAAAATAAAATCTTCATAAGCCTGAATTGGAAGATGTACTGATGAAACAAGCAAATAAAAATAATAAACTGTTTAATCCAAATGTATCTTGTAAAAACCATATAAGATGCATTTGGATTGAAAAGGTGAACCATTTAAAGAAAAGATCATCTTGTCATCTGTTAAGCACAGGGATGTTTCTATTATGCTCTGGGGTTGTATGGCAGATAGTGGCTTAGGAAATATTTGCAGGTAGAAGAAAGAATGAATCCAACTAAGTGTCAACATGTCCTAAAAGCTGATGTCCCATAGTCAGTAAAGAAGTTAAAGCTGAAAAATAATCGGCTATTTCAGCAAGATCTGAAACATATCTTCTAGTCAGCCATGGACTGCAGGAAGAAAGATGATTATTTTAGAACAGCCTTCACAATCCCTAGGTTTTAATATTATTGAAAATTCTGCAAGGAAGAGTGGGGAAAATTCCAAAAACATGAATTTGAAAGACTTTTAACTGGCTACAGAAAATGTTTGAAAGCTGTTATTTCTGCCCAGTGATGTGTTGCAAAGTACTGGTTGGAAAGGTATCCTGACTTCTGCACTTGCATATTCATTGTTTTCTTACTTTGAAGCTGTAAACCACTGCAAATAAATAGTAACTCTGTATTCAGATTTGCAGAAAGATATACCATGCTGAGCTTATGACAGCTTCTGCTCATTCGGAGAGTTGTTGAAACATACAGTTTGACCAGGGCTGCCTAAATTTTTTCATGCTGCTATGAATGTTCAACATCCCCACAACTTTCTATTGAGGAAGAAGTTGCCAGCCCACTAAAATTCAAGCAGACAGCCTCAGGGTGTCAAAGTAGCACCTACCATATACAGTGGTACCTCGAGTTACGAACTTAATCCGTTCTGTGACTCTGATCGCAACTCGAATTGGTCGCAACTCGAGGTAAATTTTCCCATAAGGTTCAATGTAAATACGGTTAATCCATTCTGCCCTCTGAATTTGGTCGCACCACGAGGCAAATTTCCCCATAAGGTTCAATGTAAATATGGCTAATCCGCCCTCCGAATTTGGTCGCACCACGGCAAATTTCCCCATAAGGTTCAATGTAAATACATTCTTGCCAAGCCTGCTCTGCATTTTCTGCCATGCTGACAAGCACACCAAAAACCTTCCAAACACCACAAAACACACCACAAGCCTCACCGAACGTCTCCTTGCTACCGCGATCTCGCCCACAGGAAGCCGCGACCGCGTGACAGCAGGGCAAATGGCCGCGGATCCGGTTCGTAGCTCGAGGCAGAGTTCGCATGTCGAGGTAAATTTTTGGGGCCGGAGCTGGTTGTATCTCGAAAAATTCGTAAGGAGGGGCGTTCGTAACCCGAGGTACCACTGTATAATGTGAAGGCAATATCCAAGAAAATGTAGTGCTTAATATGATAGCTTCTCCCATAGTAAATATGCTAATTAATGATACTGGTATGTTCACTTTTCACAACTTGAGTTACAAGAACACTGCAGCTGCGATGTACTGTAGTATTTTGCAGTCATTCCCTCATTCAGGCATGCAAACACTGTTGGAAGAAATTAATTGCTGAATATTACACTTGAAACAGTTGTGAAGCAGTTCTTCTAGTATGAAGAATACTTTTTTAGTTTAATGTCCCCTAACCCAGTATCCTACATATGTGCCATACTTCATTTCCCAGAAATCCTGGTCACTAGTTCTGGGAAGCGAAGCAGATGTGACTGACTGGGAATTCTGGGAGTAGAAGTCTAAAAGATGTGGCCAATTCTAGGTTGGGGAAGGATGCTTATCTACATAACTGAAAATATCTGAATTTTTGAGAATGTAGTTTAGTCCAAACCATAACAAGTATAGATAATGCAGTAGTTAAAGATCCGTTCTATGCTCTGATGTAATTACAGTACTTTTGGATGAAAAGAATCCATTCATATAGCCATATAAAAGTGTTATGAAAAGCCTAGCATTTTCCTTGACTAAAGATTATACATATTTTACAATGCTTCCTGTCCTTTTCATGACTTCAAAAGTCTAAGGGCTTGAAAACAATGAAGAAAAAGGTAAATTCACAAATCTGACAAAGGTATCTGTGTGTAATGTGTTCCGTTCATATGCAGACTGTACCAAAAGTTAGGCCGTATAGGCCAGTCACAATATGTTTTATGAATTAATGGGTTTTTTTCCCAGATAAAATGTTACTGTATTTGGAAATGTTCTAAGGTCATGCATCAAACAAGTAAGGAAGTGTTCAAAAGAAAACAGCAACCAATTCAAACATTTAATATAATGTATATAAAAAAATTGTATATGGGGCCTGACTTTTGGGACATGTTGTATAATCTGCCTACTTCTCTCTTACAGAATTTAAAACGGTTGCCTATGGATCTTCTATACCAAGAAGACAAGAAATGTTCTCTGTATATGTACTAGTGTCCAGGGTCCAGTGCATAATTCTTATGGAGAAAAGCTAGACTTTTACATTCATATTATTAATTCAATCCTATACAATTTTTTGTTTCACTTTTCTTTTCAAACAACTTATATCTCCTTCAAATCACTAATTACCTGTCCATTCAAAAATGAGATGTGGATGAGAATCTCCAAAAGCGAACAGCAGAGCTATCAAAGAGGCGTGAAATAAGATTAATGGGGCACAGTTATCCTGACATTTGTTGTAAGACAAACTCTGCCAAGCATATTTTTTCCAGGAAATTCCCAACCAGTGTTTCTAACAACTCTCTCCTGAACATAAAGGAAGGCACGCAATTAATGGTTCTTGACTCGATATTAACTAATTTAGGAAAGTTAGTTGAGGATGGGGAAAATAGTAGGAATATTGAGGAAAAGTGATTATGCAATATGTGAGTTCTAGATTTTAAAGGAAACTAAAGGTTAATGTGATCAAACATTGATCTTGGATTTGCTTTCTGAAAATAGTAGCTACTTCCTGATTACTGCCCTTGGTGATTACACACATCTTCCATGCCTCCTTTAACATAAATCGGCAGTATAATGTATATTTTAGTCTGTATCAACAGAAGTAGAGTTTCAGGCTAGAACAGAGAATTCCATTTTACTCTAGTCAGATCCACTTAAGTATTGAATTGAGTTGTATACACCATACTTTTACAATGAAGCATGCAAACTGAATCAGGTTCAGAGAAAAACAACAAGGATAAACTGGAGTCTAGAAACTAAACGTTGTGAAGAGACCATGAAGTAATTAGGAACGTTTAACCTTAAGAAGGCCGAGCATTCTTCCAATATCTAAGTTCATACAAAAGTATTTCCAGATATGATCTCCATTGTTCCAAAATGCAGAACATAGAATGACAGATTTAAGTTACTGACTTATCTGCAATGCTTTAATTTGGATTTTGGTGCTGAGGAGGGAATTGATTCTATAAAGTGTGGGAAGAATAAATTTAGGTTCCTCTACTTTAATATACAGGATTTTAGCTATTATGTTTGTGATTGTTGGACCATGATGGAGATTCATATTAAGTTAACTTTCAATCACTGAACTTCATTGGGTGATTTTGGGTCAACTGTCTCACAGGGTTCTTCTGGGGAAGATTGTATGTGAGAGTGTTAATCATGCTGTCTTTAATTCCTGGAGGAAACATGAGATATCACTGATAAATTAGTAGTATTTGAAGAACATGTCCTTAAACTGTGTTGTGATAGTCTAGATTAAGATAGATATACCATTCAATAGACTTACGTTATGCTTACAGTAGCCTTATTTGAAGTGAATGGGTTAGTATTAACTTCCATTGATTTCAGTGGAATAGTTCCAAAAGTCTGAACATATCCCACAATTTCCCCTTAATTTGTATTGTAGATTTCGTGATAATCCCATTCCTTACCAAATGAGCCTGTTTATAGAAGACTTGAGAATGTTGGGCTCTAGTTTCTCTAATTTCCATATCATATGACCAATATATCTAGAGGGGAGTGCACTGGGGAAATGGTGCTTATAAGCAATTCTCTAAATTGGGCAGACCAGCAACAACAGAATGGCTTCCTTTCCAGCTGTCTCTCTGTTATGCCCTGGTCATAAAAGAGGATATATAAAAGTATGTACTGTATAGCATTTCCAAGAAGGTCTTGTCGTATGTATGCTGTGCATCTTTCACACTGTGAAAATATCAGATTACATTAGGAGAAGCAGAAGATAAAGAAACTTATTGTCCCTTGCTGGCCTTTTAGGGTAATAGCTGTTCAATTAATTGAACAAAACACTAGTGCTATCCAGGAAACTAAATTTCAAAGCCTCTGTCTGATCAGTATTTGAGACTATTTGGAGCATTAAAAGTGATGGATTATCATTATAGCAAGGGCTTCATAGAAATATGCCAGAGATTAGCCAATTTTGTTGCCATCTTAGTATGTCTGGTGTGGTACTTAATAGTCTTCTATGTGAAATTGCTATGTGTCTCCTTTACATAAATGCTCTGTATTTATTTAGTTTTTGATTCTTCCATAATTTTGATTCTTCCATAATCTATGATAACTCTTCCTACTTATGTTCCTGTTTCATCTCCCTTCCCCTATTTTATAAATGAGTACTCTTATTTAATAAATGAACTTTGGTTAAAAGCTACTTTACTCAGTGTAAGTCTGCATAACTTTACAATTAAGCAGTGTTTATAAGTTGAGCTTATTTTTTAATCTTCATTGTATATCATTGATATTTAGGATGTTTAACATGAGGATAGGTAGTGTGGTATCCATAGACTCTAAGATGCTCCTAGGATTCTTCTTGGTGTCCAAGAGCTTCCTGCCTCATCTGATTCTTTTAACCGAAAATAAACAAGAATGGTGTAAAATTCCAGTTTCTGTATCATATTTGTTTGCACTAATACCCTAAAATATTGTTAGTGATATATGATTTGTAATTTGATTTATACCCTTCTTTTCAACTTTGGGGCTTAAGGCCAATAACAGTCGAAGACAGAATATAGAAAGTTAAATACATAAATTAGAATTAACACTAAAAAAGGAATTAAAATCATTTGAGAATTAAAGCCTGGTGAAAGAGATGTGTCTTTACAGATTTATAAACACCGATAGAGAGTGTCCTTTCAGAAAGAGGGTAGTATCGTCTCATAAAATCATGATTTCTGATTGGCCATGGTCACTAACATCATAGATCTAGTACAGTAATTTGAAAGTTTATACCATTGTGTCCCTTCTTCCCTGTTCTTTCTAAACACAATATAGTCAGAATATATGGAAGCTTCATATGCACTGATTATTAATAATAATCATTAATTATTCTACCAATTAATTGTCAAGCATAAGGATCCAGCTCTAAGGCCAGATGACCAGGAAGTTCAGCTGATATATATTGCTGCATTGGTAGTATAACTGTAAGCCAGAATTGCAGGAGAGGACACTGATGATTCAGTGTTGTGACCATACAGGATAGTCAGGCCTTTCATATAAGCTTGCATCTCTTGATCCAAATTTCTTTGGTTATCTTCAGCAGAATCAGCATCTGACACACATTTCCTTGACTTATAGCTGCACTTTGCCTGTACAGTCCTTAGACACTTACCCTTGCTCTGTTCTCAGCTCTTCAATACTAAAACCATTTTTCATGAATGTGAGAACTCTGCATCTCTCATATCATAGTCCTTTGTCTTCCTCATTATTATTAAACAAATGAAATCCTAGGCAGACTGTTCAAATCCCATACTATAAACTCTATTCAATTTAAACTTGAATTTTAAATTGAAATAGTACACTTTATGTCATAGTGATATTAGTACTAATGAGTAAAGCACAATATGGTGGGGGGTTTTTTTGACAAATTATGTGAAAATGAGGTTTGGAATTTTAATCATTTTGAAAGTAAAAGATCTAGTTTTTGTTTAAAAAAACAAGTTTGCACACAACAGAAAACTAGTCTACTTGCCATTTTTTGGATTCCCCGATGTAATTGTCAGATAGATTGCCAATTAAGTTCAGATACCTTCCTGAACCAAATGATCTCCAGATAGCAAGTTGGGGAAAGTTAGAACAGAGAATCAACCCAGCCCTTTGAGCATAGTGTAAACATTTTGGAGGCCACAGTATCATTTATGAATATCAAGTTTGCTGCAGGATAGTGGCATCAACAGTTGGGGAATGTCCATCTGTTCTCCATGTGGAGATTTTTACAATTCCATTACTGGTAAATAAAGGATCAGCAAGAGGGAGCACTTCATTACCAAGCAATTAACTCTCTTTAAGAAGTGGATTGTGTTCATTTTTTAATACTGCCTTGGAAAACAACTTAGAGGTATCATAAACTGATGATGAAGATATTATACTCCCTGTTGACAGCTGGTTAAAGAATGACAGCAGCTACTGAAATGGATTCTACTATTCTTAATAGACCTCCAGTTTTCTGCAGTTCCCAATTTGTTAAATAACATCTTTGAGTAGAAAACAACTGTCTTAAGATTTGTTTGTAGTAGACTTGAGGAAAGGTTTTCTGAAATATCAAAGTATAGAACACCATTTAGAGACAAGCGACAAGAGGTAAAATGCCCTGTGAAAGCTTTGTGGGTATACTCATATGAAAAGAGATGAACGTAGCAGGTCATTCTGGAATATCCCCTACATTCATCACATACTGCTTTCTCAAATGAACATTGAAATGCATAAATAAATGTTCAGTATAACATGCCCTTGGAGGAGATGCAGAGGCTGCTTCCCTCCTCTGCATTCAGGAGGGCAGAGGTTAGTTAGGAGAGGAGCAATGGATGAATGAACAGGAGGCAGTACACAAGCATCCCAGTGTTCACTTACAGGGACTGAAATTGCCATTGGGAAGTGATATGGAAGCAAACAGTATGTTTGAGCCATGGAGACACAAAGGGGCCACTGGCTTGGGGATGCTTCCCTCCTTCCTCCACATGCAAGAGAGAGAAGGTGCGCAGCAGCTTAAGGCTCAGACTTCACTCTCTCATTTAGGGACTGTGAGCAAACAGCCCAGGCATACTTAGTTATTGTTCCCCAATATAAAGAAAAGGATAGCAAGAGTGATAGAAAAATACACAGGGTTTACTTTAAGTACCCCTGGGACAATGGTTTGGCACAATTCTGATTGAAAGAACCAGAGGTAAAAATAGGAAACAGACCAGAATTTGGTCAGACCAGAGGCAAAAATGGTTTTCTTCAGCAGATTACTGAAAATTTATGAATGTAAGAAATATTCCAATCATTCCCTCACTTCATTCCCATATCATTTTATCACTTAAAAAAAAATCTCTTCTCTCTGTTGGAGGCCTTGTTTAACCTTTTTCACCCACTTCCAATTTTTTTTTTTATTATTTCCATCAAACGGCTATGCCTTTTTTGTGCCTCTTGATCTTAACCATTTCTTACTCTCTTTGGCTATGTTCTTTGTGAATATTTTCCCCCCTATATATGGATTATACAATTATCTTTTTTATTGTGCTCACTTTTTACAGCAGTCATTCCTTTACAAGCAATTTTCCTTCATCCATAATCTCCTTCACTTCATCATTCCACCAAGCATCCTTTTGCATACATTAGTGTAATTCCATACACTTCTATGGCACTCTGTAATGTAAGTATTTTCACTCTGTTCCAGACAAGTTCCACATCTTCTTTCCATACATCTATTTCCCATTATTCTTTTGGAAATTAATCTTTCTTTTTAATACAGAATTTATATTTTCTCTTTCTGGAATCACTCTACTTTCAGTCTAACGTCTTCCATAATTTTTCATAACTTTTCTTTTCTTCCATGCCCATTTCTGCCCCAAAATCCACTCTTGGCATAACTAAATAGAAATCTGTTCTGCACTACAAACCTCTTATCAGTGTTGTATCCTGCACCAATTCACTCAATCTTTCATTATATGTAAATCAAATTAAGCAAGCATTTCCAAATTTTGGTTCATATGAGTGAATAAATGTATGCTGAAGCGCATATTCAAAATAAATTAAAGTTCTGCCTGTGGCTTTTAATAATAATTCAGTTGGTACATCTGTTCAGTTTCTGGTCTGATTGTGTATAGAACAGCTATATCCACTTAGTTGGCAATTTTTAATCCTTTTTTTAAAATCAAAAATATGTAAAATAGGACTCCAAAAGACCTTTGTTATAACTTCTTTTTTTCAGTTCCAATTACAGATCTTTAAGCTGACAGATAAGAGTGTGGGCTATCTACAATCCAGCAAGTTTTATGTAAATTACTCAGAGCTAATTAAAAGAACTTCTACTTCAGCTGCTTATGAATGCACTCTTCAAGTAAACTGTATGGTGTACTTGACGGGGTGTTATTTTAGTGCTTCAGGGCCAATGGAATCTCAGTATCTAAAACAGTGTTCTCTGTAAGCTAAACAGAGAGAGTTCTCTTTTAAAAGCCCATGGGCTCTTTTTCAGCTTTCAGGATAAAATATTTAATAAATATCTATAGATGGCAAAGCAAACTTTCCTCTCAAAAGTCAATAAATAATATTCTATCCATTTGCAGCCATTGAAGAATCAGATTATAAATAGGTATAACCACATTCAGATACTTTCCCATGGTGCAATTTTTTCCTCAAAATTTATTTTCTGTCATAAAATTGTTGTACCTTATACACACTTAGATTACATTAAATGAGAGGTAAGCTGGTAAAATGGACTTAATGGTTATATTATGGTAAATTGCATAGCGTGGACAAATCACAGTCTTGGTAATAACTGAAAATTGCTTTTGACCTTTTTTTTCGAAAAGTAGAAATAAGAAATTTAATATACAATTATTAGATCCTAAAGACTTATTTTAATAAAGTTCTTTAACAATTATAGTTATTAGAATCCATGAGGTAAGTAATGGCTCTGATTTTATTGCAGATACTGTAGAATACATTCTAGACTTAGTTGGAGTTTTTGTTATAAAGTGGTTAATTGGAGCTTCAAAAGAAGCCACTGAGACCTGATGGAGACAGATCTAAACAGAAAAGCCAATTTACATAAAATACTGTATACTGGTGAAACTGAGTCAGATACATAGAATCCAAACAAATTAAGAAGATGAGGGCTGATGAAAGTCAATATAGAAGCTCTCGTTTCAAGAGCAGCTGAAAGCAGAACCATGGATAGCTCCAAATAAGCTTTGCTGATTGAAGTTTTCTTTAGCAGAAAGATAGTTGTCTCAGCAGCTAGCTGAAGTCAGTTGGAAGAGAAAGCTTTTCCCCAAATAATTTCTTAAGAATTGGAAGTCCTACTATTTATTTGCTGGAAGAAAATGCAGGTGAAAACAGATAGAAGGGGTACTACTGTACTCAGGTAATGCTATTGAAGGTGTCTTTGAAGATTAGGGTCTCCCAGGGACTTGGGAGAGATGGTGTATTTACATATTGTTTTGTCCTTCTCTTGGTCTATTTTGAAGTGTGGCTTTTGGGAAATACACACATGCATAAACAGAGAGAGATCCATAAATATACAGTATGTACAAACATAAGCAAGCGAGCCACAATCCATATATTTATTGGGATGGTGAGAATCTCCCACTGGAGTTGAGAACCCTAGGGTGACAAGAGAAGGATGTAGACATTGTGTAGGATTTGGGTCTGTGTCTATTATGTTTTTCCAATGGACTCTTCCTTTGTGGGGCATCTTAAATTCAGGCTCATATTCCTTTCTGGTACCTACAGTGTGTAGACAGCAATCATGCTCTGCTGCATTGCCTCTGGAGCCTCATATTTTTGCTATGCTGTGGAGATGCAGGTTCTGCTAAGAGTTCTCTTTGACTCAGTAGATGATGGCAAAGCAATGTTCTCTAGTTGTTGTTGTTGTTCAGTCGTTAAGTCGTGTCTGACTCTTCATGACCCCTGAACCATATCATGCCAGGCCTTCTTGTCCTTCACTGCCTCCCTGAGTTTGCTCAGTTTCATTCTCATTGCTTCAGTGATGCTATCTAACCATCTCATCCTCTGCCGTCCTCTTCTCCTTTTTCCTTCAATCTTTCTCAGTATCGGGGTCTTTTCCAAAGAGTCCTCTCTTCGCATTAGGTGACCAAAGTATCTGAGCTTGAGCTTCATTATCAATTCTTCCAATCCTTCTCTAGTTAAGGATGTCCAAAACAGTATTCTGTTTCATTTTCCTTTGTGGAACTGTTCTGAGCCTTATTCTTGTCAAAGTCTTCTATTTTACCCAGAATATCCAATACACATTAAGCTAATATTTAATAAATGCATTTTTACTGTTGTTAAATAGTCATTTATTGAAGATATAGAATGACTAATTTAAGCAGCAATCTTATGCATATTTACTTAGTATTTGAAGAGCAGACAATTGCATTTGTTAGTTTATATTTTCTACATTAACGTGTGCCCTGAAAAACACTGTCATTGAAGTTGTGCACCTCTGGAGTTTTGCTCAAAGCCTGGAGAGAAAGAAAGGCTATATTTTGGGGAAAGTGCACGCAAATTGTTATGGTGGGAGAAAAGATGAAAATAAATTGGGGGTTGTTTATTTCTTTAATACAGAGTTTAGATGGAATGGAGTTTAGATAAGTATTGGACAAATGAGATGGGACTAGATCTAATATGTACCTGAGACTCGACTTAATGGGATTCACCAGATTTTGTAAGCTCAGAATAAAAATGGAATGCTTACATAATGAATGGATAAGGTGAAGCATGTATTCTTGTTTTGGTATGCTTATTTAGGATGCAACATCCCCAGACCACCAGCTGTGCCTACCAGCCCAAGATCCAATTCTTATTTTAAAAATTTATTTAGTTATGACCTTGCTTTTGATTAGAAGTCTGTGTTTGAAAAATACATAATTTGAGAAAAAATAGCATTTATCATGTTTTAGACTTTGCAGTTTTGTCAGTTCCATCTTCAAATGTTTCTGTAGCACTGTTTGATCAGATTCTTTTGGATGACATTCAGTTGTTAATGTGGATGTGGACAAGAAATCAGCCAGCCCCCTATTTAGCATTTCTTGTGATTTATTGCATCATGTAGGAAGGGGATGTTCAGCTAGCGCGGGAGGATATTGATCCCTGTTTACAAGAAAGAGTGCTTCCAGATTAATTAGAGAAGCCACAGTGAAAGCACTACTGAAAAATTCATCACACGGCCAAGAAGTCCCATAGTAGGCCTGTGGGAAGATGCTTGCTTAAGAGGTGTTTGATCAGATCTAGGCAGTTTATTTTCAGGTTTTGTTTAGACCTGGTTTTGTCATTGAAACTGTATTGGTCTTTGCTGGGAGGGGTCCAGGAGAATGTGACCCTGCTGATTCTCCTGGAATTCACAACAGCTTTCAGTGCTATAAAACATGGTATCCTCTCCTACCAGGATATTGAGTTAAGGATGCAGTAGAGATTGCTACTACTGTATGCAAGCCCAGAAAAGGCATGGCTTCTTTAAGAAACACTGAAAGGTGCAGCAAACATGCCCATACTCCTTAGGAACATCTTTTCTGGTTCAGATCCCAATCGCTGCCATCTCAGCTTTCATAACTTGGGAACACAGTGTTTGAAGAAACATCTCTTCTCATAAGTTTTTGCCTCTCTCCCAAGATCATCTTGAAAAGCTATGCTTCTGGTGTTATCCAGGCTGTTTTTATTGTTTGTATTATGGTGTATTTAAATTTTTATTTTTACACGCCATATTTATGTTGTAAGTTGTTCTAGGAAAACCTGGCTTGGAACAGTGGCATACAGTTTCTAAAAAATAATTAATTCCTTGGGCACTCTCTCATGTAGATTACTGCTCCAAATTTCTATATATGTCTATAAACCACCTCTCTGCTGATACTTCTCTTTTGAATGTGTTAGAGGACATACTGGTATATGTCCGTGATAACTTAAACTTAAATCAGAAGTACATGGAATTGTAAATGATTTAGATTGTCCCACCCCCCTTCAGAAGCATAATGTTTACAAATATTTCTATAAATATTGGAAGACACACCACTTTAAACATTTTTGTTTTAAGGTTGCTGCAGTAAATAAAGATTTGGGTAGCATATTCATGACTGGGTGCTCCATCCGTGATAACTGGCTGGGATAATTCTCATTCTCTTTACCTTCACCTGTGGGATTCTGTAAAGGAAATCCCTCAGTAGAACTTGTTTCTATTAAGAGAAACACATGAATGAATTCCACCACTGATTATATTTGTCCAAAATGTTGGATTATAAATATTAGAAATGAGTAAATAAAGATAAATATTGGAAGAGGAAATAATATGGATGTGGCCTTTAATGTTATAGCATAGGATATGAATACACTTGGCATGCAAATAACTATTATTTGAATGTGTTCAAACTACCGTATTTTTCCGACTATAAGATGATACTTTTTTCTAAAATCCTTACCCTAAAAATTGAAGGGCATCTTATTCAAGGAAGTCAGCCGAGGAGAAAACCGTGCGGTGGCAAAACTGCCCATACTTTGTCTCTGCAGACAGGCTTCCTCCTATTGCTAGCCTCCAATCACGAGTGAAATAGCTTGTCTCCCAAACAGACTTCCTCCAATCACGAGCCTTATGTAACTGACGTCAGCTGATGCTGAACAAACCAATTAGAGAAGGCTGTTTGCAGAGAGAAGCTATCGGCAGTTTCACTCGTGATTGAATGTAATCAGTTATGCAAAAGAGCATGGAAACAGAGCTGCAGAGAGACCGTTTGGACCTCCTCCCACCGAGTGTATCAGGTCAATGTTAACTAATTACTAAATAAAAATGTGTTCTGCACTATCTTTAAAATATTGATTTCTTAATTTTGGGTTGGAAAAGTGGGAGTCGTCTTGTACATGGGGGCGTCTTATTGACGGAAAAATACGGTAGTTTCTTAAACATGGAGAAAAAATAACCCAAATACTGTAAGTTATTCTTACTGAAGGGAACATGCCTTTGCTACTGTATGAATAAAGCCTACAGCAGTAGAGCTTTTTCTAGAGTTGCTACACTGAGTTCTTATATATGTCAAGCAAGGATATCCCAGCAATTAAGGCAACGATGAGGGAGTTTGTTTGCAGTTTTCCCTTGGAGAATAAGTCAAGATAATATGGCACCATGCTGTGAAAGAAAAAACCCACAATGAAATATGACTACTGAATTGTATGGTATGATAAATTTTAGTGTGACCTTATTAACAACTCTTCTGCTACACCATAATTTCAACTCTATAAATATGTGGCTTCTCCCATTCTAAGTCATACATTGACATGTTTATCACTGGGTAGCACATGGTTTTAGTAAATAAACCTGATGAGAATTGATTATTTGTTACTTGGGTGCAGGAATGGCTAATGGTTGTCCAATTAAAATATTTGCTCCATGTCCGTAAAATTGAAATAAACAATGAAAGCATGATACTGTAAGGATTGAAATGGCCCTGCAAGGAAAGACTAATGATGTAAAAACATAGCATAAGAACTGAATTGCATCTGAATGCCTTAGCAGAAAGCACAGGTAGGAATCAGATTTATTAACATTTCATTGTTTTAAAACACAGGAGAGTAAGTTTAGTATCCACTAATGTTACACACAAGATGTTGACCCAGTGCTGTAGGTGTGATTATCAAGTTGAACTGCTGTATTTATTTACTTTTGAGTACATGACAAATTCTGTAATACTCTTTTATCCTTGAATTCAGGATTCAATGCAAATGAACTTACTCTTTTCAAAACAAAAAGCTAATACTCTTGTGTTCTTAGGCTTACTTATATAGCTGAAGTGTGTATTTCATTATGCTTTATGTAATTAAAAGGAGGAATTATATACATGAGATTTATTTACCTTCAGTATTTTTCTTGAATTATGTATGTCTTTGTGGTAACATAAACTAAATGTAGATCTTTTAATAGTATAAGCTAGCTTATCTTATGTACATAGATATGTAAAAAGGCCAGACTTCTTGAGATATCAGTATCATTTTTATTTGGGTAAGACTATGCTTTAAATTATATTACACAGTGGGAAGTGCAACGGAATATACTAACATATATTTACAGATTGATGTGCATTTTTATAGTTGGTGCATTTTTAGCCTTATTTTCTTTCATTGTGAAAGATATCAGTATATGTACAGTTCCAAATAGTCTGTAGTCTAATTTCAAACCAAACCTGGAGATACCAGGCAAGCAGGATCTGGTACATTCAGTCATTTGAATCTTACATTGTTAAGATTCAAGATTCAATTAAAATTACATTATCTTATATTATTATAACTACGAAAATCTAACAGTTAAATAAAAAAGTTTTGCTATCAAATAATTCCTGCCATTCATTTATCAGAATTCTATTACTGCCATTTTAATTCCTGGCAGTCTGTTTTAATATAACTATAAAGCAAAAAAATGACTTCTAATGATTGATGGAACAGAGTATGTAGTTCAATGAAGCTCTCTAATATTTAACCAAACAACTTTTTAATAGAGTTGATACAGTGGAAATACTGTTTCTCATGGCATGCATATAACTTTATTTTCTCCTTTTACCCCACTATTGTTTTTGGTCAATAGAAGATGTGCTACAAAATCTCCTTGATCAAAAATTATTATTGGCAGAATAAAGTACATTCAACGTGTAGTTGTGATTTTTTTAAAATTGCCCATTAGTCTCTAATCTAGGGCTGGCCTGAGATATTTTGCTGTCTGAGGCAAAGAACAAGATAATATTCCTTCCCATGCCATGTTCAAAGGCTGACTGAACTGACAGTTGAATCTTTCTTCAACACTGGTGATGTGATAATATCTTATACCATAGATGCTAATTTTAGGATAGAATACAGTCTAATATCAGGAAAGCAGAGGGATTACATGGCATTATGTCTGTCTCTTACAAGACATTGCTGCCAGTTCACAACATTAGTAACCTGAGCCAGTAAGTGTGCTTCGCCTAAAGTTATGCCTGACTCAACTCCATCCGTATTGTAGATCAGATGCATAGTTCTTCTCTTGTTCCATGTGTCGTAGCAACTAAAGAATCGTGGAGAGCAAACTGGAAGGCCATTGGTAGTCAGCATAGACGGCATCAGGCTTGGCAGTCAATGGTGTGATATGTTAGAAAGAAATAGTCCACATCCTACATTTTAGATTTAAGCTAGGATTCATTTATTATCTAGAAAATACAGTTGTATAATGTATAACGTTAATTATTCTTTCCATCTTTCTCTTTCAGTTTGCGGGGACATCCATGGACAATTCTTTGACTTGATGAAGCTGTTTGAAGTGGGAGGTTCCCCTGCCAACACACGATACCTTTTTCTAGGGGACTATGTTGACAGAGGATACTTCAGTATTGAAGTAAGTCTTGTTTCTCATTTTAGCTGTGAAATTAATTTGCAGTGCAGATTGGTTTCTATTTTTCTTTAAATATATTATTCTTCTAAATGTATATTTCCCTGCTGTCACTTTTGGAAAAAATGGTGTAGAGGATTGTTCAATAGAAAGCATCCCATTGAATTACTGTAATAATATTCTGTGTTTGCCTTTTAGCCTGAGTATTACACTTTATTTTTTTTTAAATTTGGTTAATATTTTATATTTATTAAATTTCAGTCAGGTTAAGTTTATTTCCTGAAATCATTACAGATAGTCCTCATTTAACAACCACTCATTCAGTGACCATTCAAAGTTACAACAGCGCTGAAGTGGTACTTACAACCAGTCCTCAAAGCTCCAGCCATCCCGGCATCTCTATAGTCACACGATCTTGATCCAGGTGCTTGGCAACTGGCTCACACTTACGACACTTGCAGCATCCCATAGTCATATGATCGCCATTTGCAACCTTCCCTGCTGGCTTCCCACAAACAAAGTCAGTGGGGAAGTTGGCAGAGAAGGTTGCAAGTCACTCCGGTAAGTAACTCACACTCTCCCCCACCTACCGTTTTTCCCCTACCCAGTAGCAGCCACTGACCTTATTTGGGGTTGCCATTGAATAATCCAGAATATTCAACTGGTACGAAACCAGCAATTAAAATGAAACAAAGTCTTCACCTTTACTTTCAGTGCCTTTAATGGTTTGGAGCTGTGCTATCTGAAGCTCCACTAGCAAACAAACTCAGCATGAACATCAGCCTAAATGGTCCTGAAGGTTTAATCTATGTTACGTTGTTTTTTAAAAAAGTAATTATTTTGTGATTTTTATTGACTTTTAAAACTTATTTTATTATGTGCTCCAAAAGATAATTCACAAATATCTTTAAACAAAAATCTGTTTTATCAAATTAATTGTAGCCTTTCCCGCAACTTAATCTGTATCTGACAGAGACATATTTAACTTTCATTCAGTGTGGAAAAATTCCCAAGTTTTTTAGCTAATGTATGACACATTTAATGGATCCAGTTTAAAGATACTTTCATATGCATCATTCTTTGAACCTGCCTACATCTGTTCCTATGAGACAGTAAATCAATCATGCAATTTGACTTATAGTAATCTGCTGTCCTTCTCTTCTCTTCTCTTCTCTTCTCTTCTCTTCTCTTCTCTTCTCTTCTCTTCTCTTCTCTTCTCTTCTCTTCTCTTCTCTTCTCTTCTCTTCTCTTCCCCACAAAATATTTCTTTTTTAAAGACAGCCTTGTGGATTTTAGAAAGTTGTCACATGGTCCTGGAAACTGTTTCTCCCTTAGATCAGTGCTGAGGTTATTTCTTTAAAGTATGTCTCTCTGAGTTCAGTAGACTTCTAAGTTCTGTATGCAGGATTGCAATCATAATCATTCTTTTTCCTGAAAGTTTTAAAATCATTTTAAACTGATTTGTAATTTAGCCAAGTCAAAATAGAGCAGCAACTTTGCATTGTGCAATTATACTATAGTTAAACCAGTCTGAAAGCAATCTGCCTTTTTTTACGTCCAGTGCCATCAGATAATTGTGATGACTAACACTTGGGTTGTCTTGCATTGAATTGTGTTCCTTTCATAAAAAATAAGAGGAATAAAAGGACAACATGTATTCTTCCTGGCCATGTTAAATGACACTTTGTATAGATTAATACTGCTCCTTAAGGCCATTCTATGTTTTAATCATATTCTAGATATTAGGGAAAAGATGGTATCTATTGTAAAGCCAAAGTGGATTTAAGGGGCAAACAGCTTCTGAGTTCTCTGAATCTCTCTTATTGTGGTGGGTGGAATTATTCTTGCCTGCTGACTGCAAATTGCTTCAAGTGGAGAAATACGGTGCATGAAGGAAACCTCTGTATTGTTAGGAACAAGAATTGGAAATTATACAAGTGGGCGGTAGAAATATAATAATGCATTGCAAAGGAAAATGAAGCATTTCAAAGTTATTAAATATATATAAAAATAAATAAATGCTGCAAAGCTCAATAAAATATCTGGATTTTTAAAAAAATAAATTTGTCCTCCCCCTGTCCCTCCCCCAGAAATAAGTTAAGACAGTAGGCTATATTCATTCCACTTTAGTTTATCTTTTACTTTATAATTAGGACTTCTTTTTTCTTTTTTTAAAAAATATGTTTCTTCCTATTGAAGGGAGAGTGTTATATAATGATAACATTTCAGTTTAGCATAAAAATTAAAAGGAATGAAATGAGGCTGCAGATACATTTTCTCTTTGTTCTAATACTAATACTACGCAAGAGAACTTGTGCCCATAATACAAGCCCTACTCAGGTGTTCTCAAAGTACTTTAAATCACCATATGAGCATTGTTACAAGCCTGCCCATGACAACATTTTAAAAAATAAATTATTATAGGAATCCTTCAAGATCAAATAATTGGAGACATAATAGACATGTGTATTTTAAAATACTCGTCTATTTTACAGAAGAAATGGATAGACATTTTTTTTCTTTTTCTTAATTCTAGAACACAGGATCATTCAAGACTGACAAAAGGAAGAATGCATGGTTGCAGAATGGAATATTTTATACCAGATATACAGATAGCTGCTAATTTGAATTACTTTAAAGGGCTGTTATTACAATTTCATGGAGGATAAGGCTGTCAGTGGCTACTAGTTACAACTTCTGTAAGTTATCTCCAGTATAAGAGGCCGTATGCCAGTGTCAGTTTTGGTGTAGGAGTTCCCATTACCACTCCTGATTTCTTGTTTCTTTGATGTTTTAACTTCCTTGGCATGTATGGCAGCACAATTCCTAGTAAGCGCTTCCTTAGCTCTCTCCTTTTCACCAGCTCCCTGCTGTGCCCCTGTCCACTGTATCTATAATGTCCTTACTGCTCATATAGCATTAATTTCTTTGCTCAGTGGCTTCTAGCAGTAGCATGGAGACATCTGTACACCCTTATCTGGATGTCCATGGACATGGGCATTTCTTCATAGGCCTTTGGCCACTTTGAGCTGTGGAGATGGGGATCCTGTAAACATTGTGCCTTATCCATCTTGCTAGATTGGCACAGGGACTCATGAAAGCCCTTCCTTGATTTCTGACAGCCAGATGAGGAGTTTGCAGTTCTTGAGCTGGCATACCCACCAGTGCCAACTCTAATTTGGTTGGGGAAAAAGAAAAAAAGTTTAAAAATGTGAATTAAATTTAACAAAGTCATCAGTATATATGGTCTCTGGGAAAGAACATCTATTGGCTCAGGATTGGGCAGCTATCTTTATCACGGTGCAAGGCAGAGATGCTGTCATGATCTTGAATTGGTACATGAAGGCTGTGAGAGTCTGTGTGAGAAAAAACAAGCTGAGGTTGAACCCAAAGAAAATGAAGTTGCCACTTGTCCAGAGATCATCTGGTCCTCTAGCTTGTTTCAGTCATCTGTAGCCCTGGAGAGGGTTGCAGTCCTCCTAAACGAACAGGTCTATAACCTGGTTGTTCTTCTGGATTCACAGTTGTTGCTTGTTGGGCAGATCAAGAATATAGCCAGCAGGGCCTTTAACCAGCTTTGGGTGATGCATTTATGGAATGCTTCACTGGTTGCCAGTAGGCTTCTAGATATAATTCACTGTGTTGGTTATGAATTTAAAGACCTAAATGATTTGGCTCCTAGGTATTTGCAGGAACACATTCTTCAGGTAGAACCAACCTATTGTATAACCTTGTGTCAGCCCTTTAAGGTAGATCAGGCTAGGAAACCATGCATGCTAATTCTACCTTTATTGTAAGGTTATAGTAACAGAATCTTGCAACTCTGGATGCATTTCCCTCTTCTCTCCCTTTATCTTCATGAGAACTAGGGAGGGTCTTGTCTGACACTTACTAAGGGTACAGTTCTAGGGCCAGACTCAGATTTCTTTTATCTGACTGTTATCTTGGTTGCAGCTCTTCCTTATGTTCATCAAGGTTATTCCTTCTTCCCATTACATCTTGCCGAAATGGAAATGCCATGGGTTTCCACTCCTCATGTGATGAGTTTGATGGGGCCCAAGGATGTTGTTTTTCAGTGGGAGCCCCTGCCCTATGGAACAGCTTCTTCCTGGAGCTCAGTGGTAACCCTAGCCTTATTCCAAAAGACAATCAAGATGGATTTATTCTGAAGGATCATTGAAAGTTGAAGTTGCCCATTTGGTTTGTGACTAAATAATGTTAAAGTGAACTGGCACTATAGAAATATGAGAAATAAATAGAATCTGAATATCTTATTTTCTACCCGCCTTATACATTATGGCAGAATTGACATATTCTAGGTCCCATGGATTAAACAGTGTCACCTGATGTGACCCAAATGAGCCCTTAAAACCTTGGTTCTTGGGCTAGAGTGGGTGGTGAACCCATGTGGGATGCTTGGTGAGATTTTGTTTTTATTCTTTTTTCAGGACATGTCTCTTTGTGTTGTTTGGACTGTACTGTTTGAAATTCTGTATGTCACTCACAGTCATGATAGAGTAAGGTGGCCTATACATTTAATAATAAATAATAGATAACATTTAAATGTAATGACAAATATATTTAAGTAGCAATATTAGGGCTACCAGATCTGAGCTGCAGAAAACCAGATAGCCACTAGATGACAACAGTGACACAGATACTCCAATTCTTTGTTCTCTAGTCCAGATTTTTCATCATAGATTTGGTAGCCTTCCACAGTAGCCTTATTCTGCTTTAGTACTGTTACCGTTAATGTTGTGAGTGATTGAATTGTTCATAGCAATTTGTATTTGTTATTGTCCTTATGGGTTTTCTAGATCCAGAAAAAATAATGTTGGGTTAATATTCTCCTTGAAAGGGAGAAGGATAGCTTTGTGGTGCCCTTATGCCCAGCCTTCCTATGATAGCATGAAACTCTTTTATTAGTTTTTGCCAATTATTAACCTGAGGACAGCGTACAATTATCCCAGGTTTGATTATGGAGTGATTTTGAATATACAGGTTGATCTTTAAACAGTTGCATCCATCTTTCTTTCTCTCTTTGCAAAAATTTTTTAAAAAAGTAATGATTGTTTAAGAAGAGCACTCCAGGAATTATCAAAGGACTTATCTTGTTCAAAATCCTTTTTCCCACAGTGGCCACCCAAATGCCTAGGAGAAGTCCAAAACCTTCCTTCCTTAAAAATATACCTTCCTCTTCCCTTTTAATTGTTTAATAATGAGTTTCTGGAAAAGTAGACAAATGATTTGTAGCTGAGAAAGAGGCTAGAATGGAAGCCAAACCTGCAATATTTTTTAAGTCCATAAATTTGCACAATTTGGCTTTTCCCTGATCATCCAAAGCCTCAAAACTGTCCTTGCCAGCTGGAAGTAATAGCATTTTCATGTATTTTTCCACCATAGCTCCTATATAGTGGAAGTCTTACAAATTAGTGAAGTTTAGTTATTCCTGAGCTGACTTTCAGATAAATGTCACTTGGAAAAGTCTCTTGGATTTTATATGGTGACATGTTTTGCTAAAGGGTCCAGCAACAATATGATTTGTAAGTATAGATTAGCAAATATAGCATATCTTCTGCAAGCAAAAATACATTTCTGGCTGCAATCAAGATTCCCTTTCCATTATATGAATCTGTTTCAATATGCTAAAATCAAAGAGGAATTCACAGCACAGCATTCTGCTTAATTTGTGCCTTGACATATACTCTAAATTAAAATGCTGGGTATTATGACTCAGTGTTCTGGGATTTGAAGAGAAGAGGCAGAATTGTGAACTGTGCAGTTTCCAATATGTGATGGAATATGTGTGTTGGTAGTGGAAGTGATTTACCAGTCCTGATATGTTTTCTGCTGTCTGGGTGGTGCAGAATTGGAATAGTTTTGAAGTAACATTTGAAACTGGACAGGCAGTTCATATATGATGTCTCCTCCAGTTTTCAAAAGAAACCTAAAATAACTATAAATTGTTTTGCTCTGCATACAGATGAAACAAATTGTGTTCCATAAGTTATGTCACTCCAATCCTGGCTCTCTGTTTTTTGGATGGAATTTGATATATACCTTTGCCTGCTCCAGGTTTTGTCAAACTGGAATCTGGAGCAGATGCAGAAATTCCAAACACAGCAAACAGCAGGATTTGAAGCTGCAGAAGTTTGGAGAAACCTTTTGATGGTAGCAGAGATACCTAAAAATCTCATTGTTGCCATCTAGTGATCACTGGGAGGAAAGAGTCAGGTTCCTCAGGTTCTTTAAACACTCATCCCAATATTTAAAAAAAGATATACTCCCCGCCCCCAATTCTTTTGGGTATTGGCTATCTACCCAAAAACAGATGGATTTGCAGTTTGGAGAGGAGGGGAGGGGAGGGGAGGGAGGGAAACCCTTTTTAAAAAACTTCCCAACCTGGCTGCCATTCTAACTATAAATTGCACTTACACATAACAAGCAAGCAAACAAAAGCCACTGATTATGAACTATACACCTGCCCTGCTTACCAGAAACAACTCTTCTTCAACATTTTAAGCCAGTGGTTTTTAAACTGGGGGTAATGGAGCAATTTGTGATAGCTTGTTTGTGAGTTGAGGATCCAGTTTGGGACTGCCACTGCCAAAACACTTGTGTAAAACAACCGTCTATTTTATTGGGTGGGTGGGGGAGTAATGACATTTGAGACTGGGAAAAGAGGTAATTGGGTCAAAGTAGAAGAACCACTCTTTTAAGCTCTAAAGGAAAACTGCTGCAAGCAGGTTAAATCTACCAGTCTGAGCATACACACACATTTTTGGAACATAATGAAGTATTGACAATATCATAGAATTTTGAGTAGCAAGGAAACTTAGAGGTCATCTAGTCCAACATCCTGCCCTGAGTAATGCTTATGTTTCAGCCATTCAGGCAAGCAGTGATATCGTGAGTGGGATCAGAAAAAGTGGTCCTCTCCTTCTGTCTGAGCTGTTTGTTTGTAAGTTGAGGATCCAGTTTGGTCCTCTCCTTCTGCCTGAGCTGTGTGGTTTGCTGCCGACGAGAACATCGTCTCAGCGTGTACATACTATGATTACATATGGCCATCAGACTGTTTGACGTAGGAGGGTCAGAGGCCTGGGACTCAGCAGAATCGTCATTGGCTGTGCATGAAAGTAGTTGGGTCATAATGGATAGGCGTAGAAGGAGTGGTGGAGGAATCCCACTGCAGGTGGTGTGGGGACTTAGTAACTCCACGTGGAGTCTCTTGCAGTGTGATCCTCACTTAATGGGTGCTCAGGCTTGGAAAGGGGAGAGGCACATGCTTAGCTTGCCCTGCACTAAGGAGTGTGGGGAGATCCTTCAAGGCAAGCATCTTAAAGCAGAAAAAGGGCTGGTTTCTATGTAGTGTGTGTGTGTGTCTAGCATGCAGCAGTGCTGTCTGTGCTGGTACATGCACACAAACTAGTGGGAAGAAGGAATTCTCCCAAACAAGCTAGCTGGACTTATTTGAGGAAGAGGTTGTTTAAATTAAAAGGGGGGCATTTTGAAAAGCAAGAAAACGGAAGGAGTGAGGGAATCCCCCTCTCTAATTAAAAACATCACCTATCCCACTACACTAAACAAAACTGGGAAAAAACCTAAAACGAAATGGGGCTGTGGGTTGGCGCAGTGGCAGTCAGACAGACAGGTATTCAAATATTTGATCAGTCAGCAGCAGGAGAAGCACCAATTCAGTGTAGTCCCTTGTACATTCATCTTGATCTATTTCCAGTCTTCTTTCTCTAACACAGCAGCTAAATCCAGAATGGCTTACATTGTGCCATGTGCTCCTTAAATGCCTGCTGCTTATATCCAGAACACCATCTAAGTTATCCTCTAAATCAATAGCAAGAGGGATGTGCCATTCTTTCTACTGCATTGGCCAAGGCAAGGAATTTAAAAGATAACATGGCTTAATGTTCTGATTGCAAGAAACAACAAACTGGTTTGGTTTCCATCCACAGCAACGTACAGGCCACCCGTGTTTCAAGCACAGCAAAGCATATAGAGTATATGGATTTTTCTCCATGCAGTCATCTGAAAAGAGTTGTTCTGTGCCTGGAGCGCAGAGAGATCTGTGCAGTGTATCTTTATTCTGTTCTAAATAGCAATCTGATAATTGCCTGAACAATACCATATATTTAAGATTAGCAACTGCCTGTTTGGCATTTGCTAATGATGTAATACTCAGTGGGTTTTGGAAATATTGGAGTAAATGTTGATATACATGTATAAGACACAGTTATAACTTTCATGTTTAAATAACACTTGATCTGACTATTAAAGTAGATGGACACATTTAGGACAAAATCATTTCATACACACAGCCTTTGGTCAGTTTTCAATAAAACCAGTATCCAAATTCTGTTATACTCTGTTTAGAGCAAGTTTGTTATGATTTGGCCAAATGCCTATTCATTTGATTAAAGAGTAAACCACAGGAGGTTTGTATTATTTATTTATTCAACTGATGTGTATGCTGCTATTTAATAGCAGGTTTTCATGAAATTGTCAATATAAAAATTCTTGCATTCAATAAAGCCAGTAGATGCCATTTAAAAAGCTATATGGCTAGTTGGTACTGAATCTCTTAGGATGGAAACCATTTCAAATATGAGGATTTTTCTTTTTGCATATTGTTATCTTAATGAATTGCTAACTTAGTGATTAATCCTAATGTTGATGAATGAGCTTCCAGATGTCATAAATAAATAAATAAGTTGAAGAATGTTCAACATACGGTAAAAGAAACTTGTGCTAATATGATTCTTTGAGAGCAAGATAAAACAGGCAGATGTTACTAGTGATAATGTACCACCAACTTGATGCTATCCAAAAAGGTTGGGATTGCAATGTTTAAACACTTAAATTCCCAACCAAATTGGTTGAAGATGTATCCTCTCAAGCCGTTTGATCACGTAATGATGCCACTGCTGTTTCCTTTTCCTATAAGTATGCTGTATGTCCTGAATGCATATGGTTAACATGCATTATCTAATGTGCTAAAAAAGGGAGAAAGAGAAAAAAAAATCTTACATTTGTTCTGTCCCTGAATTTCTCTGTTACCTGCCAAAAGGCACATATTTGGAATAGGATCTCTAGGCATAAACTCCAAGGATGTTCCAGTAATAACAACTATCTGTGAATTGGATTCACAGACATTGTATTCTGTTGTATCTTTCTTAGTTCCATGCAAAGTATTGCTATCAGGGAGTTCTGAGGTACAATAAGCATACACAGTGAGGGTTGACTGGAGTGGTCATGTTACCCCAATGATACGCACTGTACACAGTAGAAATATTGTGTGGACTAGCCAAAACTATTCTGTAGCTGTGTTGCTACAGACAGCCAGGAGTAACACAAGATTAAAAAGTTTGTCAAGAGAAAAACACAGATTCCCTAATTCTCTCAGTTTTATAATACCTCATATTGTTCAGAATAGCTTTCTGGCTTTCAATTCTCATAATTCCCACCTAGAATGAGTCCAGAAGAAGGGAGTGTATTGTTGAAATTTAAGGAATAGGTGTTTCTCAATGCCATCATTGAGTTAAGTTTCTGACTTGGTCTAAGACAGAATAACAAAAATTGGTAACTATTATACTTTAATATAATTGCATTTCAGAATGCATTCTACAGTTGTTAAAGTAGAAGTTTAATAACAGGACCATCTGATCACTTTATGAAAAAAATGCATTTTCTATAGCCTAAAAGAAGACACAACTTTTTAATTAAGATTAAGCATCTATTTGTGGTAAGTCAATGTTACATATATAAACTATAATACAAAGAAGAGTTGCGGTCTTGCTTCAGGTCACTCAATTAGTCGTTGGCAAAAGGAAGGGGGGGGGGGGGGGAAAAAAACCCTTCAAAATGGAAAGACAGCCAGATGAAAGTCTTTCACTATTTTAGGCTGTGACTACAAAGAAATAGAACCTCCCACTAGAGAATGTTAAGCAAATGATTCAGTACATTAATGAGGAGCCACAGTGAATGGGCTAGGAGTCAGGGAGGGCGACTTAGGGAGAGGATTTTTATCAAAAGAAGAAGAGAAAAACAAAACAAGAGCATAGCAAGAATTTTAAAAAACTAGGCTGCCCCAGTTCCTCTTTTCATACTACAAGATTGGTTCAGGATATCCAATATCTTAACATCATATCCAACAAGTGGAATATGGCTGGGATTAAAAATATGAAATATGTCTGGGTTTGAAGAAAAAAAACCAATCCAGAATGTCATCACAATTCCAATCATCCTAAGTCAGTACAGCAAGGGATTTCCCCACATTACTCTTCCCCAAAGTGAGAGTGCTTGGGGCAGAGTATCATACCTTTAAAAGGAACAAATTTTGCCTGGAAAGAAGCCAGCTAGGTTGAGGAGGTGTGCTTCTGAGGCCAGCAAACCACCTTCCTTTTTTTTTTATTTTTTATTTTTCTCTACAGGAAGAAGTCCTCTCCAGTTCATTAGTTCAACTTTCTGTCATATAGCAAGAGGCACTCCTGAGAATGCCAACTTTACAGGAGCTAAACACAATGAGAAAAAAGGGGGGGCCTAGACAAGGAAATAGATTCAAGATATTCTTCTGAGTCTTTGCCTGAGGGACAGCCATTTTGTTGGGTACATCCTCCTGCCCCTCTGCCCTCCTTCAGGAAAATAGCAGATTATTGTGCCTCAAGTTCATCCGAGCAAGAGAGCAAAAACAAATCTCTGCCTTTTTGAAAAATGATCTGAAACTTCCCAGATGTCAGCTGGATAGTTTAGTGCATTGTGCAGTCTTCTCAATAGAAGGGTGAAAGGAACAGATTTCCATGATAGAAAACTCTTGAGTTATAATATAGCTTCTGCTGACCAGAAGAAATGAGAAGAAGAATCATAACCCTTCAACTTGGAAAGGCAGAATCCAGTGTATACAGTGTGACCATAATTTAACCTCCACAGGCTGTTTTCCTTCTGAGCTCAAAGTTACGGCTATTGGAGAAATATGTGGAAGAGAAGTGATGCAATTCTTGAGCTGGGAGCTGGCTTTCTTCTTTTTTATTTTGCTTTAGTTTTCTTGCTTTGATATACAAAAATAAATAAAAAGTTATAAAACAAAAAACAAATATAAACATTTAAAAGACAGGTTATAGCATTAAACCTTGACCCCATAGAGTAGTATTGATTAGCCTTTTTATTAGATAGATAAGAAAAAGTGGTTTATAAGCAGGAAGCATTCCCTCAATCCATGATTGTAAATCCTAGCTAGCACTTTCTGCCCATCATGAAAGAATAATCTTGTTACGCACCATGCACAGTAGATCGATAGTTCTTCAAATAATGATAACTTCCAGATTTGGGGTACATTCATGTCCTCCACCCATATTATTCTGCCCCAAAGCAGAATGTAGCAATATTCATTCAAAACAGGACAATAATGGGTCAAACTCATAAGTGTCAATCTGCCTTCCATTATTTTACGCTTCCAGAATAATGGATGTGACAGATAACTATTTTAAAACATTCCCACAGGTGTCTAATTCAGTTAGTCTCATTTTAAAGTCATAAGAAATAGGCTTAATATTCTTTAAAAGCACTTGGACGGATTTGCTGATACAGGATATTCCAGTATTTTATTCCAGTGTTCCTGCAAATGACTAATATTCCTCTTAACAGAACTCTTTAAGTGTCTGTTTTAAAAATACTGTAGATTTACAACAATCCAAAACACATTTCACTGCAGAGAGTTTTAGATGCTGCTAAATTAGCTGAACCAAATATTAAAATAAACAAATGTTGTGACCTGTGGTTGAAATAAACATTGAATTGAAATCCAAAGATGTGCTAATCGATTATATTACCATTTTGTACTTTTAGGAAATCCAAATTCATCTTACAATAACTCAGATGGTTTAAAAAATTGATTGGCAGTAAAGCAGTCTAAAGTGTTAATACCTCAACCCTATGGTTTCCAAACAGAAGATTTACTTATCATTTTTACATTTGGATTATGCAGAGTGCAAGTTATGAATAAGAGTCAAAATTACATTTTGGTTCCAATATCTTCCAAATATGCCTTGAGCCCCTAATACTGGAAATATATTTTGAACTTTGAGTAAAGATGAATCAAGCTCTTAGAAGGACCTATAAGGCCTTTATATTCCTGGAAGCTAGTAAAGATAGCATACATGGGGAAAAATATTTCAGTAGGTCGGGGGGAACAGTCTTTCAACTGAGACAAACTTTTAAAGAATTAAGTGTGAACAATCATAAACAGAAAACTGGGTGGAGGAGTGAAAGTAAAAAAAGTACTTTAAAATTACAAAAAAAGAAAAATATAAAGTGTGTGTGTTTTAAACATTTGAAAAGAGAACTGCTTCAAGTGAACTTAGAATAATAAGCTTCTCTGAAACCTCTGGATCAAAAACTTCTTTACATCAGAGCCAGGGCCAAAAAATTGCTGGAAAATAAAATTTTAAAAATCCCTTTTTGTTTTGCAGCCAAATGAATTTTACTGAGTAACTTCCAGTTCTGAACTGTTTGTATTCATTCCAAGGATACAGCTTGCTGAGATAAATGTAGGATATTATCATGTACTGTAGATCTTAAAAATCTCACAATAGGACTGGATTTTTATGTTGAATGGAAATGAAATAAGCAATAAACAGTTTTGATTTCAAGGTTGTATTGCAGATGCAGTTTTAAAACAGATTTTCCAAAAAGCTGCTATAGACTGATACTGTTCAGCATTATAAGGAAAGTTTAAAAATAAAATGTTTCTGTGAAATAAAACCTGTAAATGGGTCTTATCATAGCATTGTTATTTACTTTCATTGCTGATTCAACACATTGTTTGTTAGATTTTCAAGCTGAATAATCTTCGTTTTTAACCCTTTTCTAATCCAATTGATAAAATCCCTGCTTCATATCTGAAAAGTTATGTCATCATATACTCCAGTTTTTATCTACATAAATTCAATTATTCTAACATAATGTAAGTCATTGGAACCTACATGATTTTTAAAGCATCTCCATATGACACTCTTTATCAGTTTCTTTTTCTGTTACTTTCTCTTGTTGGGCAGGAATAAATTGAGCTAAAGCTGGAATGTTCTGCCATTCTTCTCACTCAGGAATCTGTTCCTCTTTAGAAGAGAAGAGTGATCCTTGTTTTCTCTGTCTTTTGACTCCAGACATTTAATTTATCGCCATGAAGCAGTACTTTAAACAAGGAAGAACATCAGGAATTTACTGCTTACCAATTAATCAATAATGTGTTTAAAAGATGAGAAGATAACCCTTTAGTTTGAGAGGAACTGAATTTCTAAATTGTTTGTTACGATTCCAACTGGAAGTTAATAAGCTAAGATTCTTCATTTGCCCCTCAGAGGAAATTGAATATATCTCATGTGGTACAGAATCCATCAATGTAAATCAAAGACCAATCTGACCTATATGGAACATTCATGATAGACCGACTTTAGCTGTTTCATTATGAATCTTCACATTCTGTTGTTAAAATATAAGTAGAGAAATAAAATTTTAAAGGGTTAATTTGCATATTGCCAGGGATCTTCAGCTTAGCATTTGTTGTGAATGAAGAACTTCTGCCAGTTCATGATCTTCCAGATGGGGCTGAGGTACAACTTTCAACTGCTGAATAAAAGCTTGAGTTATAAGGAGGTATATAATTCATCTAGCTGAAGTATGGATCAAATATCAAACTGGGTGGAGCAATGATAAAAGACAGCTTCCTCTCTGTGCTCATTTGATGGTTCTGTTTTGGAAAATGGCAGTGTTGCTGATACTATATGGTACTAGTATGCTTATATGGAAGAGTAATGGGTTCTTACAGACACACATAATGGATAGATCTCAGTGATAGAACAACGTCTGGAAATGAGAAACTGGACTTCATGTATTGGATTCTAACCAATTAATTATTATCATTGTTATTATTGGTGATGTTGTTAGTTATTTAGTTATTGGATTATAACTGCCAAGAGTTGCAATATGTGGTGGTGTTTACATTTAATAAATAAATCAGTAGAGAAGAGAAGTTCTATCAATGCCTCATTCTTTTATTTTGCTAACAAGTGGACCAGCAAAAAAAAAAAAAAAGATGCCAAGTAGCATCTTCCTTTTATGGATGCCATTTATTTATGGATTTATAAATTTATAAATCCATTTATTTATGGATGCCATTGCATTTAATTGTTCCCTTCCTCCAAGTTTTCCATTCCTTCCCTCTCCCTCCAGTATTCTTAGCCACTTAGTAATTCATGTTTATGCAGTCCTTGATTTTTTTTTCCTCTAGAAATATCTTCTTGTACAACCTGCATACGGCCTTTTACCTCTGATCTGAGTAAAATAATAGGGCTAATTATTAGGTACAGAAATGGACATGCATATTTACAAGTAGCTTCCTTCACCTGATTATCAATACTTCAGAAGAAGTTTCATGAAATTCTTTTTGTTATACCTCAACTTCCACCACTGATTAGTTTGTAGCACTAAATTAAGCACACCTTGATGTACCTTCTTGACTGGAATTATGGTTGTCTAACAATCTTTAGCTTGTTTGCCTGTCAATCTAATTTAGTTTCTTATGTGGATCTTCTTAAATGATTTTGTCCTCTGATTTAGTGGCAGTTTTCCCAAGCCACTTTTCTTCTCGGAGCAATGCTTTTAAGACTACTTTTCTATATACAAATATACCACAGCTGGGGGTTAGTGCTATCATGTCCCATCACTCTCACCATGTTAGAAGCACATCTTTCCGCTGAACTTCCCTCAGGTCTTTTGTGTACTAATTATTAGATTTGCATGGTAGTTATTATTGGTTTAAAATTATGCTCTTTATTTCTCAAAGATAAGAAAGTTGCTTCACAGAATTCCAAACTTTTCCTGTCAGCATTTTTGTACTTCTAAAATGCATAAAATACTGCGTTTCTGGATATTTCCATTATTTGTGGAGATGTCTCTAAACTTGGCATAACTGTTGAAAGAAGTGTTAACAAGCAACATATCTATGAAAAGGGGCTTGTGAGATATATTTGTCCACATTTATTCCCAAGTAGCTTAAGAAATAATAACAAGATCATTTAAGGGTTGCTTAGAAGAAAATTATTTTAAAAGTGTCATTTTTCTTCTTTTTCTAGTTGAAATGTGCCCTTCTCTTCACTTAAGCTTTTCTCTTTGTTGATGCTTCATTTAATATTGTAGGATTTCCATAGGGGATGTGATCCAACCTACCCAAACACACATATCCATTCTGTTTATCTCTCTGAAAATGTAAATCTTTAACAAGCCTGAAAATCTAGGTCCTAATATCAACAAACTGAAACAAATGGAGAAAATCCCCAAAGTATGTCTGGTTTTTCTTATAGGCTTATCAAAGCAGTTAGAGCAAAGAGGTCATTTGCCAAATTCTCACCTGCCTAGGGGCAATGCAGGCTAATGACAAATAAAGGCAGCCACTGTCTTTCAAGTAGCAAATATTAAGGTTAGGAAACCACTCTTGCGCTCTCTTTTCTTAAAGAAGGCATTTGTAAAACTCTTATGAAGAAGACTATTTGTTCCCTTCTCTGGTGAATGTTGTTCCTGCCATCTGAATTGATCTTTTTTGTATGGCTATAGTGTTACCAAGCTCAAGCTTTTCCCCTAGTATGAAAACAACATAAAAGAATTATGGCTTGTCAATCACTAGTAAATGTATTAAAAATTCATGAGGTATTGAACTGAGCTTACTGTGAACCAAACAAAGCAAGTGCCATGCAAAGTATCTAAAAGCCTAGAAAAGCCTATAAATGTGACCAGGCATGCTTGATTTAATATTTCATATGTGTGATGTATTTTATAAAGCAGAATTGAATGTTCATCCTTGATCACCTTTCTACCTTTTTTTCTTTGCAGTGTGTGCTTTATTTGTGGGCCTTGAAAATTCTTTATCCCAAAACACTGTTTTTACTGCGTGGGAATCATGAATGTAGACATTTAACAGAGTATTTCACATTTAAACAAGAATGTAAGTATGACTCAGAATGCCTCCTTTTGATTCTGTTCCTTTTTGAGAATGTGTTAAAAATCTCATTCAGGAATAAAACAAGTTAACTAAAATCTATTTTAAAACTTGCATTTAGATTTTTCAAAAGTGCTCCTGGATAGTTGCAATCTAAAGACAATTTACTTCATTCTTTGATCTTCAAATGTGATTGTAGTCCTTGAAATTGTATCAAGGCTCTGAGAGTTTACTCTGACTGAATTTATTGCTCTGTATTCCTGGGCATAATATGAGTTTCTGATTTTCCATGTTGGTTGCAAAGTTTCAGGAAAGCAGGGGTGCTTCAGGAATGCCTTCACTCAAGTTATCCAGTGATGGAGTGCCTTTGAAAGCAAATTGTTCTCATTTCCACCATTGTCCATAAAATGGCCTGAAACTAAAATTTGGCATCAGAAAGTCCAAACTTTGGCCAAGTAATTTCTGGCTATTTTCCTTTGGGATGTTTAAGGTGAAAATGGGAGTGATTTTTCTCCCATTGATTCCCCTCACCTATGCCCACCATATTGCTTGGGGGCTGGGGAGAAGAACCATGAAAGACATGCCAGCAAAAATGGGCCAAGTTGCTGTCAAATTTTAATAATACTGAATGCATTCAGGCTGCAGCTTGCATATATGTGCACTAGAATATTCTTATTACAGGTGGGACAGCAGTTATATTTAAACTTCGCCAATCTTTATTAAAAGATGAGGGGACTGCAGTCATGGAAATTAGTAAATGTTGAAAGGATGCATTTGACCTAACCCCTAAATTGTCATTTTCTCCAAAATTGAAGAAAGGAACAGTACAGAGTTGGTTTCCTACTCTAATCATTACTGTTTTTTATCTCCTTTTATTCCTATTTGCTCATCAACATTTTGGTTGCATCAAAATCTGCTGTGGTCACTTTAGAGGAGCTGTGACCTATGAAAATGTGTATAGTGGCATTTAGTTTATGAGCAGAGAATGAAAAGTCTGTTAATTTACTTGACTCTGTCATAATTTATTGCTTCTTTACTATGCATATTTGTAAGTTAGCATTTCAGATTAATTGTATGTTCTAATTTATTTATAGTTATGACTGTGCAAATAATTAGGAAAATGCAGAGGGGAAATTTGGAGACTGACCTACTCTTAAGTGAGTGGGAGATGCTTAATGGAATATGGAAAGAAATAGAGTTTTTGGAAATAAACTTTTGCATTGACTAAAAAAAATACTAATAACCTTTAGTAGGAGCTTTTAACATGTTTTTAATAGTTATTCATAATGTATGAAATTAATAGTAATTACTACATAATTTTAAATTTAATTTATTATACTGGGTTTTTACAAAATGGCACTCAAGGTAACTCAACAAAATTTATAAAAAAGCTGGAAATTTATGAAAGTTAACCAGCAAGCAGAATAAAAATGCACCATTGCTGAATATAAAACCACAAAATCTACAATTGATCTACAAATTACATTCAGCCCAAATGTCACCAAAGTCACCAAAATTAACTACAAAAAGTTTCACATGAACAAAACATATTCCATATGAAGGATCTGAAGGACATCAGTGAAGATACCAAATTCATCTCTACTGAGAAGGAATTCTTGCATTCACAGAAACCTTTCAATCGTTTTATTTATATAGATGGTCCTTGTCATAAGACCTACTCATTGGGAATCCTGAATGTGCAACATAGTTGTTATCTGTAGATGCATGTTGCACATTCATGCCTACGTATGTGTTGATGGTGATAGAAGTAGGAAAGGGGATGGGTTAATATTTTCAACTAGTGTCTAGAGATAGCAACAACCAGCATTCTTGTAACTTTTAATTTATTACCAGTTCATTTCTTTATTTTCATTTCTAATTCTTTTTTCTGATGCCATTCCAAAAGGTAAAATAAAGTATTCAGAACGTGTGTATGATGCCTGCATGGATGCCTTTGACTGCCTACCCTTGGCTGCTCTGATGAACCAACAGTTTCTTTGTGTGCATGGTGGCCTGTCTCCTGAGATCAATACTTTAGATGACATCAGAAAAGTAAGTTTGGAGAGCAAGGATCTAAAATACTGCTTGTATACATCTGGCGTTACTGTCAATGTTCTGAAGCCTGCTCTGGATCAGGGTAAGAATGTGTATCATTAAAAAAGTTTCCAGTGACCTATTAGATTATGGTCTAATTTAGCATGTCCATTTGACATAGATAGCTAACAAGGATACCATGTAATTTTAGATTCTGCATTAAAAGTTCAGTTTTTTTTCCAAGTTACTGTATTACCACATCTTAAATAGTAGATTGTGGCAAGGAATCAATAAAGTATACTTATACTTTATATTATATTTTAACCAGTTCATTATTAGAGTATATATATTTCAAGATTTATTAGAAATATTTTTTTCAGGAGTTTACAGAGAGATAGTTGCCTTTTCGTCTTGTAGCAATCATCTATTCTTTTGAAAACGCTTCCATTTTTAAGATGTTATTTGGGGGATTAAAGTCATGCTTTTCCATCACACCAATAGCTTAAAATCTGGGGATGAACTATGTAGTTGAAGATGTGCAACATAAAGTTTCTCAATTATTTGCTTTGGATGTGTCAACCCTTATCTCGTCTGCCAGTCCAGTTAGGACCAAAAGTAAGGTGCATAAAAGATAAAAGCTGCCCTCAACTCCAGCAGTGGCAAATGGGCTTCAATTGGTGGAGAGAAAACTGAGAATAATTTGTGGGGCTATCCCATTCAACAAGGGATGTCCTTTTTATATAAAAGATTTCTTCATTATGTTGCTTGAGACAAGCAGATCTGATTTTATTTATAGCCAGTCATCAGTGTTTAAATGTTGTTCTGGTTTAAACAGAAATAAATAGCTATATTATTAATATGTACCTAGAGAGTTATTCACTTGATGGAATTGATTTCCTTTATACTTCCCCCCTGATCAATGAGAGAATAGAAAGCATATGTTGAGTTACATTATGAGGTAGAAGTGCCACATTCCCAAAGATGAATTTGGAATGCAGTGTCCAGCTTTCTCAGTCAATATGGCTGATAATGAAAAAGCCTGGATTACTGTTGATTTTTCAGCATTCTACATTGTCATTCCTGTACAACTTTTCACTCTGATTTTTGTCTTGAAACAGTTCACAGTTTCACTAAATGCTCTAGATGGGAATTCATTCAGAATGATTGAGAAGTATCCTTTTATGCAATTATGTCTTGACTGGCCTTAAAAATCACTTAAGTTGCCTGAAATAATAAGCAACACTTAACTTTTCTTTTTGTAATATTGTTATTCCCATTGTTTAACTCACACAAAACTTAAATGGTTTAAGGGCCTCCTTTTATTTATTTATTTATTTTATTTAGTAATAAGTGCTTGTTTTTCAGTCTGAATAAAACAATTCCTTGTTTAGGAATATATATATTAATGTAAGTTGCTTATAAAAATTGCTTGTTTCACTTTATGTGAAAGTATCAGTCAGAATTCAGGCCTAAATATGGGATGAAAAGTGCATTGGTCACTCTTGTACATGACATTTAATGGGAGCAGGACAGGAGGAATGCAGTCCTCCTGGTTTTGCTGCATGTTTCGGCAGGCATCAGTCCCATTAGCCATGTAACTGCAAGAACTGGGAGTGGCATTCCTGTCTGAATGGCCAGTGGCAATCATGGGGGGAGAAGTTGTTTATCAGACACAATGTCAGTCTTTTTTGCCCTACTGTTAAATAGCTACATGTAGCTGCTGGGAGAGATAATCCAGGTGAAAGCCTTATATGGCACAGTCCTATACCCTCAAACCAGTTTCTCTGGATTGCAACTGTCTTGTCCAGTGAGATCTGGAACGAAAGGCTTAATGAAGGTCCTACCATCAAGGGAATGCCTTCTGCAGAGATTCTCTTGTCAGGCCTTCTCATTGATGGCCCCTTTCCAGTGGAACAGCTTGCTCCATATATTCACCCTATTGGTATTTGAAAGAGCTGTAAAGACATGGTTCTTTAGGAGAGCATTTTGGGATGGATGAGGAGTCATCTACCCCAAATGATAGTGAATTAGGTTGCTGGTGTGTTATAATAATTACTATTTTATGGCTTACTTGTTTTAATTCTATTGGCTGCCATAAGCTGTTCAGAGCCTTTATTGAGTAGCTTAAAAACTGAAGTAAAAAAATAAATAGTAGTTAAAATGCATGAATCCATCTGAGTTTTAGAAAATTCTGGTTATGTCCAAAATTCCATAGTGTCCTGGGAATAGAAATTCAAAGGATTTTAATTCATAGAGCAGTCTACATTGTATGTGACATCTTGTTCCCAAAGGCTTTTTCCAAATACATTATTTGTAATGGGATAAAGCAGTGTATAGCCTGGTGACTATGGTGTTATGTGCAGGTGCTGCTATCTGCTTGCTGACAGGCTGATTTTTAATATGTTAGCAGTTGCAGGGTGTACATGATGGGTATGTTTTTTGAGATTATAGTATAATTGTGACATTTTGTCAGTTCATGCTGTTCTTGTAGTAGGGCTGCGTATCCTTTTGTCAGGAACGGCATATTCCCAACATTTCTTTTGCAATTTGTTGCTTCCCTTCAAAATGTTGCATGTAGGGAATATTGTAATATTGTGAGGTCAATATCTTTGTCACTGTAGCATATAATCCCTTGGGAACTTGAGGCACTGTCATCAGGTACAAAAACTTAGCGAGGTACTGTACGTATACAATGAAATAAAATTTACATAGTTTTATATCATCTTTACACCATCATGCAGCACTACAACATTGTACAGCTATATTATTAAAACCACTTTCTTGTGGCTTCAAGGCTCAATTGTAATTGACACAGAGGTGGATAAATTCAAGATGGCAGCTTAAATGCTAATATAGTTCTACTGTTTTGGTCAAAAGATGCTCTGGTTCTTCTGATCCAGACATGGCCTTTAGCCTTTCTCTTTATATTCTCTTTCTCTCAGTTAGATCGATTCAAGGAACCACCTGCATATGGACCTATGTGTGACATCCTCTGGTCAGATCCACTAGAGGACTTTGGAAATGAGAAGACTCAGGAACATTTCACTCACAACACAGTCAGAGGGTGTTCATACTTCTACAGGTGAGAATTATTTCTTGTTTAACATGTCAGTTGTTGCTTTATAAGCCATCATTATTATTCCTTGAGCATGTATAAATCTTGGTTTCGGCATAAAAAAATATAATTGCTGTCTAAAAATCAGTTTTGAGGAGGCTGTTAAGAATATGCATATCTAATAGGATTCTGTTTCACTTTACATATTGATTACATATGAAAATTTCAGCAAAAAGAATTATGGAACAACAAATTGTATTACAGAAGAATCCAGTGTGAATCTTGCAAAATCCCTATAAATCAAAAAGGGGTAAAGGAAAGACATTTAAAATACAATAAAAGGAAAGACGAAAAGGGACAGATGAACCTTTCCCCACCTTTCATTCTGGTACTGCTCTTCATCAACTGAGAACCAGTATAATATAGTGGTTAACATGTTGGAAAGGGGAGACATATTTACCAGTCTTGCCTTCATCTATAAAAGCTTACTGGAAATTGCTCTCAGCTCAAAGTACTTTACAGGGTTGTTATTGTGGGATTAGAATGATTCAGACTGTGTATGGAAGTGTAAGCTGATCTTGGAAGAAGCAGGATAGAAAAGGTATTGATGCATTTGAACTTCAGTTCTGGATAAGACTTTTAAGTTTATCATGGACAGCCATAAAGACAAATGACCAGGCCACAACTCTCATATTTTGGATGCATCATGTGGAGACCTAGGTTCCCCTGAGAAATCCATCATGCTTGGAAAAGATGAAGGAAAAAGATGAGGAAGGTCAGTGGCAATGTGGGTGGATTAATATAGCAATGAATGCACTACTGGGAGATCTAAAAAGCTAAGCTGAAGACAGATAATTCTGGAATCTATCCATGTGGTCACTAAGACTTAATCTGTCTTTTTACCACATTTTCTGCGTGTTTTTTCTCAGAACTGAGACTTTGCATGAATGCTTTACTCACCTTTACTCTAACACTAGTGTAAACTAACAGAATTGTATTGGTAAAGGGGCTTGCAGATCTGAATGGTGGCAGAAGCTATTCCGTTGGAGTATACCTCTCAAAAGAACATCCATGCTGGGCCAGTCATAGACCAGGGATCATACTAAATATGAACCCACTGGAGTGGGAAATAGAAAGAAAACCCTGTTGATAAGACAACCATAAACCAAGATATAATTGTTATTGTCATTGAACATTGACATTCTGGTTTCTCAGCAAAGTCAAATGAAATTGAATTGATCAATTCACATCAGAGAAGCATCAAATCTTATGCTGAGAGAAGAAAATCATAAAAGAAATGGGGTGGTCATCATTATTAACAAAATCACTCAAAGTCACTGTTTAGATATGCACACACACACAATTCAATTTGAATCTAAGACAAACCACAGGGATCCAACTCTGTGCTGCAACAATAGATGCAGAGGAAGAATTTGAGCATGTCTGAAAAGACTTGCAACAACTTGCAAACAGAACCCCCAAAAATATGACTCATTAATTGTAAAATATAGGAATGCCAGAGTTGGTAGTAAAATAGCATCCTAAATAACAGGAAAATTTGACCTTGGTATATGAAAAGATGGGCAACCCCAACACCAGAGCAAACACCTTCAACACCATGGTCCTTCCAGCAATACTCTATGGATATGAAGAGTGAAACCTACAGAAAACAGATGCAGAAAAGCTTCAAGTCACACAATGTGCAATGGAAAGACAAATGCTTAAATTGCATTCAAACACTGAATCAGAAATGAGAGAATTTGACAACAAATTAACTTCAAAGATGTCATAACAATAACATTAAAACGGAAATGTAAATGGCAATTTTTCAATTCAGTTTTTAGTCATATACCAAAATAGAGAAAGAAAAACCAAAGGGAAAAAAAAGCCAACTAAAAGAAAAGTGAAAAACAGGAAGCAGTTAGAATTTTTTATCAGGATATTTCTCTTGCTGGATCAGAATTTGGTTTCTGATCTTAAAGGTAGAAAAGCAGAATGTAAACTCAAGTTTATTGGATTTGGATAAACTCAGTTTATCCAAAATGATAAACTCAAGTTTATTGGATACAGAGTGGCAAACTAGTTTCGCCTTCTTTCCTAAACATCTTCTCTTATGTGGAAACCAGTGAACTACCTCAACTATATAACAATACCTAAATTTAGAAGGTTCTTCAGCCTGGCCCGCTATGACACTTGATTGTACTCATCAGCCAGCAGTAGTTGAGTATAAAAAAAGGTTCATAAATCCTGGGAAGTCCCTAAAAGAGATGCAATGTACCTGTTCCTAATATCTATGGAGAAGAGGCAGTATAATAAAGCATGGCTTAGGGATTCCACTATGTTTGATCCACAGAGACATACTTGGTCATTATAAGGGACTCTTCTGAATTTCTCTTCCAAGACAGCAGTAGGCAAAGTGTCATAGCGGGCCAGGCTGAAGAACCTTCTAAATTTAGGTATTGTTATATAGTTGAGGTAGTTCACTGGTTTCCACATAAGAGAAGATGTTTAGGAAAGAAGGCGAAACTAGTTTGCCACTCTGTATCCAATAAACTTGAGTTTATCATTTTGGATGCCTGCTTGTGGTTAGCATATGAAGGGCTCTCTAAGATAATCCTAATGAGTGGAGTTCCTTTCCTATCGTTACCCTCCACGGCATGATGGAGTTATCACCTAGTGCACGTGGAATCAGGCCAACTGGTTAAAACACATAAATGGGCAGAACACATCGTATATTTACTTGACAAAAGGTGAAGACAAGAAGTTACATGGGGTGGCCCTACAGTTACACGTACCCACTTGCATGACCTCCTACAAGATGGAGAGATGACTACAGAAAGATCTTAGTGTCAGCTAGAACACCATAGCAAAAGACCAAATCAAATATAAATATCTGTTGAATGAATCTGTTGTTGCTTTGGAAATTAACATATTCCAGATAAATACAATGATAGTGATAGAATGAAAGCGAATATGAAATAAGAGACAGATTGATAGAGTTCTATAAAGAGTACAATAAATTTAGTATTTATAGCAAATATATCTAAAAGACATCTCTACACATGGACATACCAGATTCATTTCACCAAATCATATTGACTGTATACTCTGGAGACAAAGATGGAGTAGGTCTATTCAGTCAGAAAAAACAAGACCTGCTGCTGTCTGCATGATCTGCTTGAAAATGTACAGTTTAAAACAAACAATCGGACCAACAAGATGTAACCTTACCAGTAATCTATATGATCTTATGCTGTGCAGATAAATAATTGTTTTCGGGGATTACATCTGTTATAAACAGACTTTCTGAAGAAATCTGTCCTGACATCATTAAAGATAAAGCAAACCAAAGAAGGCAAAGTATCAATCTGCTGACACACTGAAAATAGCTGCAGAAAGGCAGAAAGAAAAAAGAAAAGAGAGGAAAGTTTGCCCAGAAAGTTCTAGAGCAGAGCTAGAAGAGACAGAGTGTTATTTCTAAATAAACAGTTAAAACAACTGATGATGACAATAATGAGCAGAAGAGATTTTTTTAAAAATTACAGAAATCAAGGAAAACGTTTATGCAAAAACAGGCACAAGAAAACCCAAGGCAAAAGATCTACTGAAAAAGAAGATATGTGTGAGACATCAAGGGTCAATTTGGAATCAAGTAGTGTCTAATTTGAATAAATAACAACAACAACAACGATATGGAAAGTATTGTACAAAAATGATTCCAAAACTGATGGTATATATAAAGTTTTGATCATTGAACTAGAGCCTTACATACTAAAGGGAAGCTAAATGAGCCTAAAAAATATTGCTAACAATAAAGCTATTAGGAATTGTTGAAATGCTATAAGAAGATGTAGTTAAAATGCTACATGCAGTTTTCAAGCAGGGAAGGAAAAAAAAAAAGCACTGCCAAGGGACTGGAAAAGATCCATTTATAGTCCAATATCAAAAAAGGGGTGCTGAGTAATGTTCAAAATGCTGAATAGTTGTACTTATCTCACATGCTAGTAAGAGAATGCTTAAGAATTTCCAATCCATATCTCAACAATATATAGAATAAGAACTGCTGGATGTACAAGCTAGAATCAAAAGAAGCAGGGTGCCCAAGATCACATTGCTAGCATCTGAAGACTAATGGAAGAGGCAAGTTCCAGAATGATATCTGATTTTGCTTTATTGATTATACAAAAGCTTTTAACTGTGTAGAACATAGCAAAAAATGTGGGTAGCCCTTAAAACTGTATACCAGTCTACCTATAAAGAATTTGACTGATAATCAGAAAGTAACAAAATGGCATTTTGAAGCAACTACATGGTTCAAAATTGGGAATGGAGTGTGCCAAGGTTGCATATGTTCCCTCTATAAACACACACACACACACACACACACACACACACACAAGCAGACCATATTATAAAAAGAGCTGGCCTAGAAGAAATAGAAATTGGAATTAAAATTGCTGAAAAAAACTTTGGATATCCTGATGATACTGTTTTGGTATCAAAGAAGACTGAAGTCATTTGCTGAAGATGAAAGAGAATGAGCAACAGCCAGTTCATTGCTGAATACTGAACAAACAAGCAAAGCCAGCCTAGTGCAAATAGATAGGAAAAAAAATTGAAGTGGTAAGACTTTATTGGCACAAAATTCACAGGATCAGTGCCTATATCTATAAAATCAAGAGACATTTGCTACTTGGGAGAAGAACTATGATAGATCTTGACAAAATAGTAAAGTGCAGGGTGGTAATATATGGCTTGGTAATAATATGTGTAAAACATTATTGTAATTGTAGTTCATTAGTATCAGAATATGAATTATGGAAAAGAAATGTTTTCTTTTTCCTGTTGGTCAGATGCAACCTCAAATATTGATTCTGGCCTTTAAGGTTTCAGACAAATTTGAACAGGATCCGAAAAAGATTGTCAGATTGATCAATATTGATCAGGACTTAAAGCCTCTGAGGAGAGACAGAAGGAATTGGGAATGTTTAGCCTTGATAAGATATAGAGGGAATCTGATAGCATTCACCAAATACATAAAAAGTATGTATGTGCAAAATTCATCAGTGGATGGTAGAACATTCCAGAGATCTGTTATCCAGCTGTTTCTAAAAGTAAATGCCTCAAATGTTAAGATCTGCTGAATCATAGATACCACACAAAAGAAGATCCTGTTCTCCATTTTTCCAGATTCAAGGATACAGAAGAATGGATTTAACAGGGAGGGAGGGAGGGAGGGAGGGTACAAATTACAATTTAATATGTATAATGTATAATACAAAGGCCTATAGTTGTACATAGCCTACTTTGCTGTTAACAGCATGTAAATTCTGTAGGCTACCAATGTAAACTTTACAACAGGAAGAGTTATCTTGGGATCTTTATCTGCCAAAAGAAGCTGCACGTAGAAGTTTGTTATTTGTAAGGTGGACCAGATATTATGGTGGTTTAAAATTAAATCTGCTGCACCCCAATTAAGTTCTAAGTGACATCTTTGTGTATTCTGTTTGTAATTCTATGTCAATAATTCTTCGTTTAAGGATTACCATTGCTTGATCTTGTCCCAGGTGCGTAAGCATCTCACCAGAGAACCCCAATTTATGTTATTTATCATTTATTTGGAGTTCCCAAGAAGAATAGGATTTATCTGACAGGATAAGATGTACAAGACTTTGGGGCTGAAAGTGAGCTTTCAGCCAGTATCTATGTGCATATAATCATTCCCTCATTTTAGTTGTTATGAAGCTTACCTCCAAATGTGGAACAGCATTAGGCACACATTTTGCTACCTGAAATAACTTCCTTAGGAAGCCAGTTTGAACTCTCTCAAGTTTGTCATAGTTGACATCTGGTTTTAACTGAGCTCCATAGAGGAGCTGAGCCAAATTCTTGGCCTCAAAAAGCTTCAGAGCTGCTGGTACACACTGGGCTCCTCTAAAGAAAAAGGAGAGGATTGCTTCTGAACTCCTCTAAGCATCAAAGCACCCTGCCAGTAGAAGCAGTTTTTACAATGGAGCCAGTCACCAAGAGAAGCAGTGATCATCCTTTCACTGGATCTGTTCAAGCAGAAGGCAGATAGTCAGCTGTTGGTCATGTTTTAATTTGGAGTCCTGTACTGAACAGAGGCTGGATGCAAATGGCCTAAATGCCTCTTTCAGGCTCTGTGATTCCACAAGTTGGGCCAGTTGTGTGCTTCCTTGGAACTATATTTCCAAGATTTTTGACCAGAGTCACTGCAGTTCAAGCCTGGCTCCTGTCAATCATCAGTGTGCTAATGGCAGACACAGTTCCAGTTCACTAAACTATCTTGCACTCCATTCATCCCCAACAATGCTTAAAACATTTTGTTTTCCTTAAAATAAATAAATAAAACCACACACATTCAAATAAATATCCATGCCCCTCTTTAACTATATAATTATATTAAACATTGGAAGATTGCTTCAGAACTAAACTAAGTTACTTAATCACATTAATGCTGCTGTTTCTATTTCTCCTGAGCTTGGTCTAGGAGAGAATTATTATAATAGAATATAAGCAAAAGCAGCATGTGCCCTTCCCCATACAGTATATGTATGATGGCTAACTCTGCCCCAAATATGAGAGGATTTGGTAACATATGAGGGGGTGGGGTTTGAGATTTCTATGTTTTGTATTATTACAAGTGGTGGTACTGTAACTTCTAACTTAGCAGCAGTCAAGAAATATGTTGAGGTTTCATCTGGCAGTGGTCTGGAACCTCAGTTTGAACCTCTCTTGTTCTGCATAAAATCCACACTGCTGGTAACAGTCCCAAAGAGCTTCTGTGTCTCTCAGGTTTCTACTTCAAGCATATATATAAATATTTTAACTTTTTTATTACTTACCTTATTGTAGTTATTTGTATTCTCAAGAATCCTCCCAAAGTATCTCCAGTAATATAAACAATTGTAAATAAAACCACTTCTAACATTCTCTCCATAGTGCAGTGTATGTGTGTGTGTGTGTGTGTGCATCGTACAGTTATTTTAAAGACCCAAACGCAACAAAAACCTCATGTGAGCAGTGAACAACTTAAAGTGTCCTAAAGGCCCAAAGCCTACTGAAACAGCACAGCTTAAGCTAGTTTACAGAACACCAATGGAGTGGGGGCATCTGTACCACCAGAGGAAGTATTTGGGAGCCACCACTGAAAAGTTGTATCTTTTTTTTAATAGTAATTTTATTAAAGATTATAATTACAATAGAACAAGCTAATACAAACTAAAAGAAAGATAAAAGAATAGAAAGAAGCAGTAGGACATGCAGGAAAAAATAGAAAGAAATTGAAAAGAAAGAAAAGTAAGAATATAGTAAAGAAAAAGAAAAGATATATATGAAGAAGTAACTTCTAACTTTCATCTTATACTAAAATTGTATAAACAATTTTAGTAACTTATCACCTTAAACTTATACTTATCACCTTAAAATACAACAAATGATCTCTTCTTCCCATATCCCATCTCAGATCTATAAACAAATCCATAAAGCATCATTATTCCAGTCCCGTTGTCAGCAAAAGTCCATTAATGGTTACCATAAATAACAACATATCCATGCTAATTTTGATTAAATAAACCAGCTTTATATCCCTTCCTTTTTACTTCTAACAATTTTAATTCAAATCCATTCAAATAATGTCATAGAACTTGATTTCTTTTCATTTTTTCTTTGTCCCTTCTCACGAGATTCTTCAAAACTTTAACAAGACTCTTGTAAATCCATTATAGGAAAATTATCCAGGTCACTCTCTTGGTTTATTTTTTGTATATCCTTTTAATTATTAAAACATCAGTCAGTTTATTTTGTATGTCTTTTTCCATATCATTCTTGTAGCCTATCATTTGTAAATCCACTTTCAACTCAGTCTGGATCTTGTCAGGTAAAACTTGTTCCTCTTCCATAACACGTTTTAGATACAGTCTCTCCATAGAGGCAAATGTCTCTGTTGACTCTATTAATATTAACTTCTGAATCTATTTTTTCAAAAATGTACTTCAGTATGTCTGATGTTAGAATATTTTGCTCCATTCTGTAAGTTGAGAGTATGTGTTATTATCCTTTAAATGTAATGTTTAGTTCCTTCTAGTGTCCAATTTTTAAAATTTTATCTTTTTTTTTTAATTCAAAACAAAAGAAATTTCCCACAGGAAGGATTCTATATAAGTAATTCCAAAATCTTATTTCAAATTTATCTGACTCTTAGTCCATTTGTTACTTTCTGAAATGAAAGTTTTAATCACCCTTTTGGTGTTTATTCCTAAAAAAATGTTTTTAAATTCTTAAACTTGTAGTTAAAACTTCCACTAAGGATTGAAGGGAAACTCACCCAGTGCTGTCAGATTTGTTGATACAAAGGTTTCTCATAGTAGAAAAGCCATTGACAAGCAATTCCCAAAAATAATTAGAAAAGGAAGTGTGTGAACTTAATGCCCTTTCAAAGGCGCCAGCTGCGGCTTGAGCAAGATGGCTATTCTTTCATTTCCCAGAGCTGTAAATCCACCAGAGACCATTATCTTGCTCATGAGGAGCAGCTGTCTGGAGCACAATCTCAACTTCTCTCGTTGTCTGGAAAGATTCAGAGAGCCACTCTACTTGCCCGCTCTTCATTCTTGTTGCAGTTGTCAGCTCTGCTTTTCGCCGAGCATCTTTAGTCTCCCATTTCTTCCTCTGGAAGTCCTGAAAAGGTGTATCTTTTGTGGAAAGGAGACCCAAAACAGGACAGGCCCTCCGTTGACGACCAGCCCAGATGAGCAGATTTGATTCTGGCAAAGTGTTGCCTGATACAGCCTAGTGCTTTAATTATATTACAGCCTTGTCTTAAAAATATATAGTAAGTAGGAAAAATATGCAAATTAAAAAAGTTGAACTCAAGAAGGAACATTTCTCCTTGTATCACATGATTTATAATATTTAATATCTGAAATTGTTAAGTTTATTTCAGAGGACAGTCTCTTTATAATGGAAGCATATTAATGAAGTCTCTTTCAATTATCAGTAGAACTGTATTGTATAGTCTGTCCTGCTCTCTCTGGTCTTTAACAAGGCACCTTTTGCAGTCCCACTTTGGATATGTCTAACATCATGAGAATATTCTGCTTTTTCTCTGATGGGGCCTTTATTGTGGAAGAAATTTCCAAGGTCATTTCTTGTTACAGTCAGGAGTATCCCTAAGACACATTTTATTTCCCTACCCTTTTCAGATTACTATTTGTTTGTGTGTGTGTTGTTTAGTATTTAAAAACATTTAGTATTGTTTTTATTTTATCTTTGTAAGTAGCCAGAGCTATGAAAGTAAATGTCATGCATTTTCTGTAGAAATAAATAAATAAATTCTTCCTCTTTGTTTCATGCTACCTGTAGCTCTCTTGGTTATATAACTGTAGACAGTTACCATAGTTACTTCAGTATAATGCCTGTGTTGAGGGGTAGATTCATAAAAAGCATTTATCCCACTGTAGTGAAATAGAGTAAGAGACTATTACATGCTGTGGATAGATTGCAGATTTCTTCACTGGTAGCATTCCATGCATCTTTTTGCACACTTAGGGGAAAAATAAAAAGTGATCCTGTTGAGATTTCATCTTTTTCTTTTTCTTTGCAGTGGGATGCTGAAGAAAAACTGAAGTTCTAAAATTAACCTTGTAAAAGCCCTATTAAAGTTCTGCCAAAATTGGGAGTAAACAGCATGTGAATGCACCCAGTAAGCCCTCCCTCCCCACTAATATAACTTATATCACAACAAGGGGACAATTTCAGTTACTTCATACATTGTACACAGGATTTGAACTGGGTCTCATCATAGGAATCTAACTTTCTTGTGGTAAGCATGATGTATTCAAGGCTCAGGGCAGACGATAGAACTTATTTTCTTCTGTTATTTGACTTTGCAACCTTAAATGTAAGTAAATGTTTATACAAACCCTGGGAGTTTGAGGGTTCTGCGCAGTATCTTAGCTGTTCCTAGCACTGCACTCTTCTGGACAGAGAGCTCTTGTTCCTGAGATCTGTTGGAGCCATTCTCCCAGCTTAGAAGCCACAGCCCCAAGTGCTCCTACAACCACTGGAACCACTTTGGCCTTTACTTTCCACATCCTCTCTAGTTCTTCCTTCAGGCCCTAGTACTTTTCCAGCTTCTCATACTCCTTCTTCCTGATGTTGCTGTAACTTGGCACTGGTACATCTATCACCACTGCTGTCTTCTGGTCCTTGTCTACTACCACGATGTCTGGTTGATTGGCCAGTACCTGCCTGTCCGTCTGGATCTGGAAGTCCCACAGGATCTTAGCCCTGTTATTCTCCATGACCTTCTGTGTAATCTCTCATCTGGCCCATACACTGTGCAGATGTTCCTGTACACAATGCCAGCTACTTGGTTGAGCCATTCAGTATATGCTGTTCCTGCCTGCATTTTATGCCCTGCCACTATGTGGTGGACTGTCTCCAAGGCCTCTTTGTACAACCTACACCTTGGGTCCTGTCTAGGGACCCAACTGTCTAGTTGGACCCATCTAGTTAGATTCCCATGATGAGACCCAGTTCAAATCCTGTGTACAATGTATGAAGTAATTGAAATTGTCCAATTATCCATGACCTTATGCCTCATATCAGCTGCTGTGCTCTGTAATGGAGGGGATGGCAGTGACATTCGAGCTTCAGGGGTTGGCTACACATCCAGTTGTTCTTCCAACTCTGCTTGAGTCTGGGTTGTAATGTGGAGTTGGTCTTTCTCAAGTTGTGAGAGCAGCTTCCTCTTCACTATGTTGAAACACGGGGTAACTAGTTGTTTCTCAGTTAGTGTGGATGTAGGTCTTCTGTCCATCCATACTTCCCTCATACGCTCCATATATCCCCTCTCATTAGGTGTGCTGTTGTAATAGCATTCCATCAATTCCAAGTTCTCTTGTCTCGTCCATGTATGGTTTCTTCCAGTAGCACACTTATCATCAGATTGTCCTGGTTCCCTAACATCTGACGCGGACCTTGTTAATCCAGGTGATGTCTGAGCTGGCATGACTCTCTTAGTTCATGTCGCTCTCATATTTGAGGTAGGCAGGTGAAGTGTTAGGGGGTCTAGTAGGGGCCCAAGGACCACTACTGGTAAGGTAAGTACTAGGGGGATTTGAACCCTGGTTTCCCGCGTCAAAGGCGGTGCTCTAACCACTACGCTATCCAGCCTCTATCTATCTATCTATCTATCTATCTATCTATCTATCTATCTATCTATCTATCTAGTATGATGAGGCAGTGGTATGATGGCTTGCAAAGTAGTTTTAGACTTTTAAGAGTTCTTAGCTTGCTTAAAATAGTGTGAACGTTCTTGAGATAAAATTGGCTTTCGGTTGCAGTTGTGGCACGCTGGCCAAAACTTGTTTAAACTAACGATAACTGTCCTTACTCTTAATAGCAAATGCTACATGTGGCACAATTGTTACCAAGGTTGATAACCATAGTCTGTTCCTTATCTAGCTTACTAAAACTTGTATATGAAAGCCTTGACTAACTAAAGCCATGATGAGTGGCAGAAGTCTGTATCTATGGACCCATCTGGTGATGACCATGGCATATGAAATATTACAACTTGGAACATCAGAGGAATAAATGGTGAAGATAATGAATTAACAAATGAAATGAAAGAAAGAAAAATAGATATATTGTATGTCTGTAAAATGTAAACTAGAAAGGGTATAATAGAGATGAATGAAAGTGGCCCGATCTTGTGGAGCAGAGTTGATGGATATATGCAGGGAAGGTATAGGTTTAATTCAGAATGAAAGGGCTAAGTGACATATGCATTAGTGCCATCTAGGTTGTTGTGGATGTGTATAAAAATAGGATTCCATAGGCTGATAACAATTACATGTTGCATTCCTGGTGATAATGGAAGAACCAGGAATGAGTTTGGGGAGAAATTGTACAACCTTCTGAATTAATATGAGGTGTGTGTTATGCGGGTGGTGGTGTTATTCTGCTAAGTGACATAAATAGATGGAGGAAACAAGATGAGAGAGTAAGGAAAATTATTGATTTTCTATGGTATCAACAATGTTCCATAGAACAATGTGGAATTATAATAATTAGAACTATATAAAAGGAAGTTTGGTGGACTGATGAAATTAAAGTGACCGTGGATGCAGAACAATGGTTATGAGAGAATGTTTTCTGCAAAAAAAATAAAAATAAAATTAGAATGATAGAAAAATCTTGTATAAGTGTGGAGAGAAATAGCTAGTTGCAAAAAAAAGTAAGGATTCATTAACGTTAAAAAGAAGCAGAGAAAATACAGAGCAGTTTTGATGGGAATAAAAAGGTATTTTGGAAGTGGGTGAAGAGGGAGCAGAATAAATAGAATTAAAAATCAAAGTGATTAAATGATTTAGAATGAAACTGAAGTGAGGGAATGCTGGAAGGTACATTTGTATGGGAATGATAGTGATATGTCAACAAGTAGAACTGAAACAAATGCTATAAACATTAGCAGAATACCATTCCCATTTGAGATTCATTCTGTTCCTACCCTCGCCCTATTTACATGATCTCTTAAAACCTGGCACTACCCACAGGTCTTGAGCTAGAATGGATGATGCTTTGATCTTTTGAATTATTGTTTTTTCCTAGACTTTTATTTTTGGCAAAGTAATTCTTTGTCATGATAGATTGGGTGGCCTCTAAATTCAGTAAATAAATAGCGTCCCCCCATGATGAAAAGCATATCAAAAGCTATGAGAATGTTGAAAAGGTACCGGGTGTAGACAGTGTAACAGGAACAGTGTTAAATATAGATGCGGTTTGCTTATGAAGTGGCTGTGCAATTTGTTTAAATGTGTGTGAAGACTGCAGTTTTGTCTGGTGATTGGAAAAATGACATTATTGATCCCCTGTACAAGGGGTAAGTTAGCAAGAGTGAATACAGTAGCTACCCCAGGGAGATGAGCTTATTAAACATATCCGGGTAGGTGCTTAGCAGAATTATGGTTGAAGGGGTGTGCAGAAAGGGTAAGAGTGAACAAAATTTGGGAATTGCAGAGTGACCTTATGCAAGGGAATGGCTGTACCATTTTTATCTTTGGCAGGTCACTGAGAAAATTAGGAACATGAGAAAGAAAGTGTTGTATATTATTTAATTCAGAGTAAGCATATGATAAACTGAATAAGCTTGACTATGCAATGTTTTACATGAACATGGAGTTGAAGTTAGTTGCTGAATGCGGTAAGAGGTCTGTGGTAGAACTAAAATATTTGTGAGAATAAATCGATTACTTTATGAATAGTTTAACAATGAAAAGGGAATAAGATAAAGATGGGTGGGTCCACTTTGTTGTATAATGTATTTATGCATAAATATTTAAAGAATATTTGTCGCAAGGTTAGAGTTTTGTTGGTTGGGAACATGAATGGGCAAGCATTTTGGATGGAGATGCTCCTGCATCATTGGCTGAGAGCCGATATGATTTGCTGCGAATGTTAGATAGATGGCATGATCTAATGACAAACATGGATTTAAAAATTAAAGTAGTTGAATTTGATAGGGAACATGGACCGAACAAATGCAAATCATACATAAGTGGTAAATTTGTGTCAGTTTCAATTTATTTCATGGCCAATTGGGATTCTTTAGGAAAAAGTGGAGGGGTACAAATACTTTTGGCTGCGTCTATATATTCTTGAAGAAAGTGGCCGATTTCATTTTTTCATGTATTTTAATCTAATATTTAAATTTCAAAGGTATGAACGAAGGTCTTTTTTTTTTCTACCTCGAACAGTTACCCCGCTGTATGTGACTTCCTACAGCACAATAACTTATTATCTATACTCCGAGCTCATGAAGCCCAAGATGCTGGGTAAGTAGTACCGCTCAATCTTTTTTTTTTTTTTTTTGAAATATATGTATTATGTTTATTCTTCCCAGTATCAGTGGGCTTGATCTTGTATTCCAAACAGTTGGATAAAGATAGACCACTGCCTTTGAAAATGTTTCTTGGTGATCTAAACAACATGCCAAAATGGTGTCTTTAGTGGACAGAGAAGAAGGCTACCGTGTAGCCTTTTTCAAAGTTCTGTAATTTCCATCAGTCTTGAAATATTCAACATTCTAAGTATGGATATTTATTTTTGAGCAAAACATGGGCCAGGGGATCTTATGCTCTTCCATATCTTCAAATACTCCAAGATGTAATCCTGATGTTCAAACTATTTTCAGTAGTCTTGTACCCAAAACCTCACAAAAATCTACAGTGATGTTAGAGGTTTCCCTTGTTTAGCAGATAAGCATCAGAAAAGGATAGAGTAGCTTTTTACAGACTGTTAATTTCCCAAACCTACAGATAAACAGTTTAAAGAGGAATATCTTTTTAGTCTCTGAAAGGAAGTATACTTTGACCAATTAATAGCTAAATTAAAGAGAGGGTGGATTTTTTTTAGTGATTTACAAAGTAGAGCCATACATTAATTCCCTAAGATCTTACACATTTAACACTTTCTTTTCCTTTGATGAGCTAACAACTTATAGCATATGACTTACTTTAATTAATGTGTATCCCAGCTTTTCTTCCAAGGTGGCATAAAGCTGCCAACAGTATATGTTTATATAACAATATATGTATTTTAAAACACCTACCAAAATAAATGAGCTTGCGAAAATGGAAAGCCATGAAAAAGGGTGCCAGATGGATCTTCTGAGCTAGATAGCTCCATCAGTTTGGTATAGACACAGAGAAAGTGGATATTCTGTTTTCCCACTATATATACCTGCCAGCTCCCACGTAGCTGGCAAGACCAAGGGAGCAAGAACAACACAGATTTCAGTAAGGTATCTTAATGCCAGTTTTGGGTAAATACAGAATCTTGAAAACTGTAATAGGATTTACCCAGCCTCAGAGTTGAAAATGGCAGAGTCCCTTTGAAGCATTTTTCTCTCCTCTCTCAGCAGCTGGACTGAGTTGCCTTTTCTGAGATAAACATTCAGTTGATTCACCCCCAGCTTTCCCCCAGTCTCTCACAATGCTTCTGACAAAGATGAAATGCGTAACAGAGTATGGCTTTGCAAAGGAGTGCTTCACAATGAATGAAGTGCCTGTTCCTGAAGCATTAAAGCAGTCATGTCCTCTAGAAGATTTGGTGCAGCTGTTTCAAAGGCTTTCACCAGTTGTCTGCAAAGTTTGTGTGTGTTTGTCCTAGTAGGCATATTTGTATGTACAGAGGGCAGATAACCAGGGACAATATTCAAGACAGCCATGTCTAAGCTTCTGGGAAACATGCCTATTTCAATGATTCAGGGAGGGAAGCACCCTTTTTGGAGACCCCTGCAAGAGGTCCCTCAATGACTTCAGAAAGGGAGAGCTTCATGCAGGAAAGATTTATCTTGGTTTAAAATAACAGTTTGAACTGAACCTGGGATTTGACTAGGTACCTCATTTATTGTGCTTCCGTTTGCAACTATTATTGGAGGATTCTTGGGACTCTCTCTTAGCATAATGTTCTTCTACAGAAAGGATCTCTGCTTCGCAAGATGAAACACTGCACTATCATGTGTAAAAAAGGGCATACCTGTAATTGCAGTGACAATACTTTTTCAGACATCCTTTTTTTTTTTTTTTGGAGAGGAATAAAAGTGGCATATGTAAACCTGTGAACAGCAAAGTAAAGCTTTTATAAAGAGAATTCTGTTGAGAATAGTCTGTATTCAGTAAAGGTGAAATATTAGTTTTATAGCCAAGATCAGCAACCTTTCTGACAACATGTGATTGATCTGATGTCATGAAAACTAAACAAAAAAATCTACTCAGAAGATGTTATAAATGGCTAAAAGGTCTCAATTTTTCTTATGATAATACAGGGAGCTGGTAAAATGTAGGAGTCCACCATTTTTAGTTTTCTAAAAAAAAGTACATTGGAGGTAAGTGGATGATGCCATTTAGAGGTGTTGCAGAAAATATTGTGCCTGTGGATGCCAAATTACAGACTCCCACTTTATAGGAAAACGTGGGTGAGATTATAGACTTGTCCTGTTCAGAAATCCACCATTTATTACAAGCAACATCCAAGGCATTTTAAATTTGTCAACCACTCCAATGTGCCAGTTTCACTCTCACTACTCACTCAGTTTCTACTCACTTCATTTGCAAATGTGCAAATGGGGAAGTGACATGGTGGTAGGAAGGACTTTGGAATCTCCAGAGAAACTTGCAGACGTCTCTTTAAAATGGTCTTGACCATGTAGAGGCATGGTGCCCTGTCATTCCTTTCTTTACTAAATTTTATTGACAACAGCTTGGAAAGACATGAAACTGTCTTTCAGATAATTTTTTATATTTTCAAAAGCCAAAAGGAAATATGTGTAGAAAGATAAAAGAGTAGCTCTGCTGGATCAGTCCAAGGATTTTTGTTTCTCAGGGTGTCAACCAGAAGATTTTGAGGTGCTTGCATGCAGGGCTCCCTCCCATTGTTGCCCTATAGATAGTTTTTGGAATCATGAAATTCATAGGCATCTACAGCAAACAAACAAAAAAAGTATATCAAAATGATGACACATGCTGTGACATCATGAGATGCATCCCTCCTTGCTTACTTGTATCCTGACAATTGTTGAAGATACATAAGAACATTTATAGATCTTCATAGTAACATTTCAATCTTCTAGACATGAAATGAAAGACATAGCTCTTGATAGACCTACCTTCCATGCATTTAGCCAGTCCCTTTAGGTCAACCAAATTAGTGGCCATCAACACATCCTTGCAGTATTTGTTCCAATGGTTTGAAGTTTTTGACAAATATTTTATAGAGCTTTGTGGCCTAGTTCAACAGCTCAGTCATGCAACACTGTGAAGATAAAAACGACAGTGATCCATATTTAGGGAACAGCTGATATTTTATTTGAAAAATCTTCTTACACATAACCAGTTCCCCTTTTTCTGATACACAGACCTCTTTATTTATTAATTAGATTTATATGGCTGCCAAATGGTTTTCACATTAAAAACTCAGCAAAAAAACAGTCAGAATGTTTAAAAATTTGAAACTTTCTTTTACCAATTCTGAGACCTTGTTTTCCATAATTCTGCCTGATCTCTAGTAACTCCTGCTCTTCTACGTATGTGTTTGTATGTTTGTATGTATGTATGTATGTATATATGTATGTATGTATGTACACACACACACATATATATGTGATTTCAGGTTTGTTTTCTTCTTTTTAAATGACAGCTCAAATAAAAAACAAAATTGGGATAACCAGATATGTGAACTAGCGGTACTCCCCAGTTTAAGAACGAATTCCATTCCCAAAGTCTGTCCTTGAGTTGAATTTGTATGTAACAGAACAGTATTATTCTATAATACTGTATAAGTAGTATTGTGTAATTAACTTAAACTATTTTGTATTTAACTCAAATCATTATGTATTTAACTCAAATTTTGCTGCAATAGGCTGAGTTCTCAACTATGGGCTGTCCGTAAACCAGGTATTCTTAACCCAAGGATTACCTGTAATATTTTTGTTGACACTAATAAGTGTATCTAACAGTATAGAGAATGACTATAGGCATGAAACTAATTATACTGAGATACGTAGTCCACGCTATAACTCACTTTTAAGATGACATATTTCCTTTACAGGTAGTCCTCACTTAATAACTACAATAGGGACTGGAGAACTGGTCATTAAGCAGAGCAGTCATTAAGCAAGTCACCACGTGACTGGACCCGATTTTATGACCATTTTTACAACAGTCATTAATCCATTTTAGATTCTCTCCCTTCTCTGACCAATACAGGTAGTCCTTGCTTAACGACTATTCATTTAACAATGGTTTGAAGTTACAATGGCCTTGGAAAAAGTGCTTTGTGATCTGTACTTGCACTTATGACCATAGCAAACTGTTGCCCCTGTGATCATGTGATTGTAATTTGCAACCTTTTTTACGATGGTCATAAAGCAAATCACCATGGTCGTTAAGCAAATTACATGGTTGTTAAGCGAATCACATGGTTATGAAGCAAATCCAGCTTACCCAATGGATGTTTTTTGCCAGAATTCACTTAACAACCATGTGATTTGCTTAATGACCATGTAATTTGCTTAACAACCATGGTGATTCGCTTTATGACCATTGTAAAAAAGGTCGCAAATTGCAATTACATGATCGTGGGGCAACAGTTTGCAATGGTCGTAAGTGTGAGTACAGATCACAAAGCACTTTTTCCAAGGCAATCGTAACTTCAAGCTATTATTAAATGAATAGTCATTAAGCAAGGACTACCTGTATTGGTCAGAGAAAGGAGAGAATCTAAAATGGATTTTCATAGTCCGATAAAAGAGGTTCTAAGACTACATTTGCTTGAACCCGATTGCTTGCCAAGCACTTTCCACTTAATTTCTGGCATCTTTCCCTCCCACTGCAGGTGCCTGTATCACATCTACTCCATTCATGAGTTTTCTCCTGCTGCCAAAGAAGTTTAATGCTCCAGAAAAAAAGGAGGGAATGGAAAGATTGTTGTTCATATCTTTATCTGCTTACACAATCTTTGAATCCAACCCATTGTTCCTTTTTATTTGGAGGGGTGAATAATTTTGAAGGATAGTTTCCTGACTTCTTCTTATTAAAGCAGAGGTGCACAGTCTGAGACTTCAAGATTGAATGCAATCATTGAAAGCCTTGGGTGCCACCCTCCCCCACCTCCCTACGCACACACAAACACCAAGAAAACTCCATAAGTTGTTACTACATTATTATTTAGTATGGAGCAAGGGGAAAACTATTTACTCTCTACTCATGATATCCTGTGGTAACGTAACACAAATTATTTTGCAAGATTTGAGAAAGGGCCCTAAAAGTAGCTTATGGTGCCCAAGTAGATGTAGCGAGATTAAGCTGTACCCAGTCATTCCTTCATCCTCATACATGCAGATAATTTGCATTGCTTTCGTTTGGGTTTTGGATAAAGGGTTTTTTTTTCAGCAAATACTTTTATCTTTAAACTTTAATTGGATTTGGTCCGGACTTTTGAGGGCCAAATTAAATAAATGTTTTACCATTTAGCTTCTCTGAATTACTATTTATGTTTTAATAGCCAATGTAAAACTATATCGGGCCTAGAGGGGAAAGGAGCTTTCATCTTTTGTTCTCCATCATGGACCTAATCAGAATTTTTTTGAAAGGCCTATTTACAACAGAAGAAATACATGTCAGAGGAAATCAAGTGACCAATGTTATATTTACTTAATCCATACGTATGTACTTCACTATGTAATCTCTCCAGTTTTACTGAAATAATAAATGGTGGTATTTATTGACTTCCATCCGAACAGCACATAATACTGCATGTGAAGTATGAAAGCACCTTTAACTAAAATCCATGAAACAGGCATCCACAGAATTACAATTAGCCTAAATAACATTACTAAATGAGTAGTTAACCGTGCTAATGAAGTGTCTTATGCGATTTGTTGTAGGTATCGTATGTACAGGAAAAGCCAGACAACAGGCTTCCCATCACTAATTACAATTTTTTCAGCACCAAACTATCTAGATGTATACAATAACAAAGGTAAGAGCCCTTCTCTCACAGCATGCATTTTATTATAACTCACTCCTTTACTTTTATTTCCCCCCTTTCCTAACAATAACAATTTTGACTTATAATTTATAATGAGATAGGTTGAATTAATGTTTAAAAGTTAGCTTTTTTTTCTTTTTTGCTTAATTGCATCTGACATTTCCATTATTTAGGTATGAATATAGTACATGTATTTATTAATAGGTTGTGAATTCATTAGCTCAAGGAAGAAAAAGAGAAGGGGCATTATTCCAAGTATGATTGAACCACATCTTGGTCTGCACCAGTAACAAAGTGATCCAAACCTTCCTTGAACTTCAATATATTTTATTTGACTGATTCTTTATCTGGGTATATTAGTAACTAACCTATAGCAGTGACTACCAGTATATAATTGTCAACAATTTCAGATTGTGCATTGGTTCTGTTTGGGGTAGTACAACTCCATCCAAAGATGGAAAATCACCAGATCCAGGAGGCCCTAAAACCCAGAGCCACTTAGTCTTGCTAGGGTTGAACTGAAGCCTGTTCTTCCCCATTCAGAACCCCACTGCACTCAGAAACATGATCTCTACAATATCACTTGGTCAGCCTAGGAGGGAGATTTAAAGCTGGGTATTATCAGCTTACCGATGATATCTCACCCCATGCCATTGGATGACCTCAGTCAGCAGCTTCACATAGATGTTAAGCAGGAGTAGTCAAAGTGTTGAGCCCTGAGGAACCCCCGAAAGCAGGGGCTGTGGACTCTATCTCTCCCTGCACCCTGCAATACCAACTGGAATCCTGTCCACCTCATCAGGATTAACAGAATCAAACTCATCCCAGGTAACAGAGCCAGGCTGAGCCTTAGTCATAGGCACAGGACCTGCCCCAAGGCCTGAGTCCAGCTCAGTGCAAATCAAAGTGACTTTATCCAACAAATGTTTAGCATATACCTTACGGTGGCCCTGTGAGTAAACGTCTGGGTCCACCTACCCCAGGAGGACCGGGTCACTCTACACAGGACCACCAGATGGCTACCTGAAACTGCAGTAAGGGTGGAGAATACTGGCATTTTGCCACCCTTACTGCCATGAAATAGGCCTTAACAGTGGCACTAGCTTGTACATGGTCAGGTTTACCCATGTCATCTTCTAGTAGCACTCTAGGCATCTCTTCTCTCATTTTATCATTCATCTCTTCTGCAAACCGGGGAGAGCACCAAGATCTACAAGAAGGGAGAAGCCATATAGTTATGGCCTTTTTTAAATTGTTTTACTGTATTATAAACTACTATTACATTATAGCATCATAAAATATATATGCACCAGAAAAGAACACCTATCAAATTAAAAGTTTGTCTGAAAATAAATGAACACCATTTATTCTGAAATTTATATTGTTGATTAAAGTCACCTGTTAATTTAAATCAAACATCTTTTAATAGCACTGCAGGATAGAATGATCCTTTCTATTTTGTCTTCCCAGGCTATTTGATAGTTGTATAAATATGGACAATAAACATTGAAAGACTTGGAAGCAAGTGTGTATGGTTTTCTGAGGATGGCCATTCTTAATTCATTGAAAGCCATATATTGTATCGTATCAGCTCCACAACCGTTTTAAATAAAATATAGTTTTTATAGAATTATAGATGATGAGGGTGATTTAAAAAGTCACTAGGATCTCAGCTGATGTGCATGCATCTCAATATAGATTTATTATCTCTGAGCTCCTCTTTCCATCTGCAAAATGGAAAAAAAGGAAAAAGTATTTATTGTGTAAGCATTTTTATTTAGCCTGCCTTTGTCATGGCTTCTGCAATTTAAAAATAATGCACTATACATATATTTTTACAGTACCGAAAGACACCCTGCAGTATTAGAAACTTGATGGCTGAAAGCCATTCATCATGAAACCTAGAATAATACTAAAAAATGATGACAATTGAAATACCACCAGAACATACATACGTGTACTTATACATACATAGAAATGTACTATATGTGTAATGTGATATGTCAAAGTTAAATATGTAAATGGATTCCACTGTGCACTGTGTTTACAGTGATGTGAGTAGTAATATGGTTTTGTTTACTGTAGGCAGTTAATTCCTCTACAGTTTATTCACACATACAAGAAATTATGAGAGCAAAGCTGGAACTTTGAAGTAGCTTTCAAGTTCACAGACACCCTGAAATAAATTTTCTCAAGTGTTTAGGATATTTACACTGAAGTAATCTTATTAGGTTTATTGTGTCCTGAGGCATCTGGGAAACATCAAAGTTGAATATAGTGCTAGTAATTCTTTCCTGTAACTTCCTAGCAGGTGCTATTCAGAGATAGATTTTGCTTATACCCAAAGGAATAGCATAATGACCAGTAATAGTATCTTCATTGTTATTTGATCTCTTTCAAAGTTTCTGGCAATCACATCCTGAGTAATTAAATCCAATTGTTTATATTTTGTGGGGGTTTGGAGCTACCTTTTATTTTTGTTGAATAAACACCAATTTGGGAAATAATTACAAGTCGTAATATTATGAGAGAACCAGAAAACCTTTTCTCTGTCTACTTTCTCCTTTAATCTCCTATTGCTCTTTGGAAATGCATTTTTACTCATCTTTATTCTAAGGCAAAAAAAGTGTAGTAACATTTCTGCCTAGGTGAGTTTCTCCAGTGTCTGTAATCATCTTGCTTGCCCTTTCATGCACTTAAAAAAAAACCTCTGTAATTATTATTTTTCAAGCATGTCAAACTGAGATATAAACAGTATGATGAGAATGTCTTTCCAGAGCTCATTGCTCCTGAGGAATGTGGTTGCATATCACTAGGATTAAAAAGGGCAGGTGAACAATACTAGAGGCTGAACAAAATTTCAGCTATGATTGTAATTTTGCTTCTGCTCTACCATACTGGAAACAATCAGATCATACAATAGCCCTTGTTAGTAGTTTGAATTAGAATTAAATTTGGGAAGGATTGATACATTTTGCTCTAAAGCTTAATTGGGCAGCCTAATTATCTTTTGCATAATATTTGAAAATTAGCAGTACCTAAATATTATAGATTTAATGGCAAAGAACACTGCAGGAACATACTGAACTCAATTATTTTCCTTAATCTATAGTTGCTTTCAGTTAGCAACTCTTTAACAGCTTCTTTTCGCAGCAATCTTTTATTAAATCCTTTGTGCTTTTTGGATAATGGCTGCAATACCTTTTCGCCCCTGGCTTTTAAAAGAAAGAAAGGTTTTCTGAAACACAGTTTAAATTGTTGTTTTAAAGTCACTAGTATTGGAGTGCAGTATCAGCAGTATAAATTTTTAATGTGTTGTATGTTAGAGTAGCTTTTAGATTCTCTGAATGAATTATTCATTTAATCGCTCCTTATTTTCTAAAATCGTAGGAACTTACACCTTGTCATTAACTGATCTTTCACTGAAATTTTAGAATGTTTTTCTAGTAATGTAACATAAAGATGCCCTTGAGATAATGACTGCTGATTACAAGTATTTGTCCATGCAGTTTTCAAAACTGATTTTTTATTCCTTCTTCTGGGTTGTTTGTGATTACCTAAAGTAGCCCACTGCCGTAATACTCACTCCATGGTTGTTTTCTGTTCAAGTTGTCATATGTGTATGTAATTTCTCCTATTAAAGTTCATACATTAAAAGTGTTAGACTTAGTTTTAGCTATAAAAACCCCTCCAAACATGGCCAAGAGATATACTTTAGAATCCCTTATACTGTATATGTATACCTCCAGGAATCATTTTATACTGAGTGGTACAAAAATATTGTTATAAATAAATATATTGTAAATTACCTCGATTTCCAATTTGGCCTTAGCACCTGCAGCAAATCCTTTTTCTGAAATAATCTGTCTTGCAGATAAAGGTATAAACAAAAGAAAATGCTTACGTTCTTGACACATAGTAAATAAAAGATTGCACTAAGTTCTTGTGTAGTTGCATGTGAAAGAAAACTACATGTCATTTTTGCCCCCCTTTTATAAGAAAACAGAGTTCATCTCTCTCCTGAAATAACACAAAGTTGAAGAAAACATTTTAAATAGCATTTGTTAGTTTTGTACCTGTTGCAGAAATGCAGTAGAAGCCTTGGGTGGTTTACACTCTGAGTAGGGGGATGTAAGCATGAGGATACATTTGGCAACAAAGATTGTGGAAGGTTAAATTTATGTGTGGGTGGATAGGTAGAATATTTCACAAACATACATCCATATACATATACAGAGAAAGAGATAAATTCTCCTACAAGTACATTTGTATATAATAAGGAAGCCTTTCTGAGGCCTTCCTGCAGATCATGGAAAGATGTCAACAGTATGTATTGACCTATAAGAACCTTTTATACCTCTTCTAGTCTATAGAGTATTGTAAATGGCCATAGATTTCAGATTATTAGATTCTGTAATGGTTAGAGAATCATTAATTAGTGATCTTGGGTACTGAACATAGTATCTTACATTCAGATTATGTGTTCTGCTTCTGAAAGGTGTTATTTTTCTGGCCAATAGAAGATCTCTTTGCCATCATTGTAGCCTAAGGTAAATGTATTGATATAGAAATATGTTTTACCTGGGGATTCCAGTGAAAGAAACCCAGGACTTACAGTGGATCCTGAATGTAGCAGCTAGATTTCTATTAGATTACTGGGAACCCATGACCCCAGACTTACTTACTTACTTACTTACTTACTTACTTACTTACTTACTTACTTTATTTATTTATTTATTTATTTATTTATTTATTTATTTAAACATTAACGGAGCCACCAGTCTCACAGCAGTGACTCTGGCCAGCATACAAAGATTAAAACCATCATGATATAAACCCATGACATCCTGGTTTAAACAGTAACCCCCAAACCAAAAGCTATGTCAGCAACAGAGTTCAACTTACTACCTGGCCCCAAAGCCTGGGGGACAGCCAGGTCGTCAGAGCCTTATGAAATGCCAGTAAGGTTGAGACCATCCAGATCTCTAGGGGACTGCTGTTCTACAAGGCAGGCGCAGCCACAGAGAAGGCATGAGTCTAAGGTCCAACAAGATGGCATTATTTGATGGAGTGGACCCAGGCCATGCCCCAAGAGCAGCCTGTCCCATGTCTCTCAACTACTGTAATTTCTTACATTGCTTTTATGTCATGTTTTATTAACTGATTATTTTATTATTAAACTGACTTACTGAGGTTTTGTTGTTTAATGAGCTTGGATTTTTTCTTGCATATGTTTCATTACCAAATTAGGTAATAATCTCAGTGCTGTGAGACAAGGCAATGGGATATGTTGGATTTTTATGTGTGGCAGTTTACACCACTCCCTTGTGTCAAAGAACTGATGATGTTGCCTAGCTTGATGATTAAACTTTAGCAAGAAGCTCACAGAACATCGAGATTTAAACACTGCAACTCTGGGCTACACATATTGTCCACCATGTACTGACTTGCTAAGAATGTGCCAATAAAAAATGCATTTGTTTGGAGGGGGGCGGTTTGGTTAAGGAAAAAAGCAAGCTAGCTCTCCTTGGGAAAATTGCTTATGGGTAAAATTGAAAGATGAAATGTACTTTATAATTATGTTTTCCAGAAAATATGGAGTGCAGAATATTTTACTTCTGGATAATTAATGGGGAATTAAAACAATATGATGCAATACAGCCTGCCTTCTGGAGTCTTGGTTTTTGCATCTAACTTAAAATAAATCCTAGATTAAGCATAATTCAGAATAATGTTCAGAAAGAGCTGAAAAAATATTTCTTGTAACAGACTAACAGCAAAATGAGGAGACCTGAGACCATTATCAGGAACTTTGAAGCTACTATAATTTGGTTAAAAATACGCAATCATTTTTAACTTTGGTTGGTTGGTTTGGGTTTTCAGTTGTCTTCTTTATTTTATATATTTTGTTTCCCTTTCATTTTTATTTATAAGTCTCCCAGAAATGCTATGGAGTTGGCTGGCCTCAGAATTGAAATAATAAATAACTAATATCTTGAGAATTTAGGTGGCATTATTTCAAATTACTTGGTTCCTAGTGTGATACTAAATCCAGAGCAGTATGTTTTCTTAAAAGAAATACTGAAGGGGACCAGAAGCAGTCAAAATTTTACCATGTATAGAATCCAATCTTAGACAAAATTAGTGAGAGAACAATTTAGAGAAAGAAGCAAAGAAGTCAGAGAAAGTGCTCTGACTCTGGAAGTAGGAGAGAGATAACCAGTGGAACTGTTGTTGGTTAAAAGTCAGAAGGAATGGCTTACAAGATGTTCTTGCACAAATTGGAGCTGTTAATACTAGAGTAAGTAGACAGTCAAGCAAGAACAAAGCAGCTATTTCTTTTATATAATTTATATAAAATTATACACACACACACACATATATATATATAAGAATTTTTCAAATTCAAGTAAAAGTATACAAAACAAAAAAGATAGAAAGTAAGATAAAGAAAAAAAGAAAGGGAATGAAAAGAAAAGAGAAACATACACTTATGCCTTCTGCTCTTTTTTATATTAGGTAATCATCATCTTATTCTTTTCCCCATCCTCTTTGGCCCTTTTTAATCCCCAAATCCAGAAATCATCAATTTGATTTTTTCTTCTTTCAACAAAAAGTCCATATAAGGTTTCCAGTCTTTCAAAAAAATCTTTGTCATTTTTTCTCTGAACAGACTGGTCACCTTCACCATTTCTGCAAGTTCAGTTAATTTTATAATCCAATATTCCACTGTACATATTTCATTACTTTTCCAACTTTTTGCATACAATAATCTTGCCATACAAAACAGCTATTTCTTAGACTCAGTGAATGTTATAGAATTTCAGATAACATTCTGAAAGAATTAAATATTTCTAGGACATTGTTTAGGATTTATTTATTAAATTTATATCCCATATTTTCAGTATTAAAAACAACCCTTATTTGGAAATTGGTCAGAACAAAGTAAATATTCAATGTTTCTGTAGCAGTGGCATTTTGTGTGGCATGATTAAGTATGACAGCAAGTGCCAAAAGAGTTGTCAAATATTTAGGCAACTGCTAGACATGTTTTGATCTCTACAAAGGATAGTAAAGTTTCTGGATGGGCTGGTTCAAAGATTCTCCTCAAGATTTTACCAGCAAGGTGATAGTTTTAAGCAGGTAGGCCTCATCTAGTATTGTTATTTCTCCAGGAAATTCCTTTCACTCCAATTATTGATGGCAATTGTGAATTCCCAGTGAAGGATATGCAAACAGGATAACAAACTTCATGTTACCGCCAGTTCCAACAGTTTCCTCCCATCCATCCTGCCCTTTCTCCAAGATAAAATGGAAACTTTTGAGTTAAGCTAGTTGGAAATGGCCAGTTGAAGAAAACTAATTGCACTAGCGCATGAACACTAGCACTTCTCTGTAATTGGATCATATTCCAGATATATTGTAGTATTAAATGGCTAAATTGATTGTTTTCCTTTTCCTTTTGTAGCTGCAGTATTGAAATATGAAAACAATGTTATGAATATCAGACAGTTCAATTGTTCTCCTCATCCATACTGGCTTCCAAATTTCATGGACGTTTTCACTTGGTCTTTGCCATTTGTGGGAGAAAAAGGTATGTAAATTGTTTTCTCGGTGATGTAAAAAGGGAAGAACTCTTCACTGAAAAGGAGCTGACCCATTTGGCCACCCAGGACATTTAGAGATGTTGGAAGTGTGTCAGGCATAAGAAGGAACTAAAGGAAAGCAAAAGACCATGGTACAGTCAGCACCAGAACAGGTAGCCCTTGCTTAACAACGGTAATTGGGATCAGAATTTCCATTGCTAAGTGATGCGGTCATAAGGTGTGACATCACATGACTGCATTGCTTAGCAGCAGCAATCCTAGCAGTCCCTGTTGCCATCGTTAAGCAAAAATCATGGGTCATTAAGCAAGGTTGTCACATGACCATGACTTGCAATTTCCTGCTGGCTTCCCACAAGCAAAGTCAGTGGGGAAGCCGGCTGGAAGTTGCAAGTTTCAGGCAGCTTGCAGTCAGGCTGGAGTGTGGGTGAGTACTACAGAGTGAGGTGGGGGGAGTTGTTGCAGTGAGTGTGTGCGGGCAGGGGAGTGTGCTACGGTGCGAGTGCCCACTATGGAGTACAAGAACCCTGGGATCTCATATTCCTTAGCAGGGCTCCTCCAGAGAAAAAGCAGCCAGAGTGACTTGCAACCTTCCCTGCTGGCTTCCCCATTGACTTTGCTTGTGGGAAGCCAGCAAGGAAGGCAGTAAATGGCAATCACGTGACTGGGACATTTGCAACCATCGTAAATATGAGCTGGTTGCCAAGTGCCTGGGTCACAATCACATGACCATGGGGGTGGTATGACAGCTGGAACTTTAAGGACCGGTCGTTAGTACCATTTGCTCAACGCCATCGCAACTTCGAACAGTCATTGAACAAATTGTCGTTAACCAAGGGCTACCTGTATTCTTTACACTAAATCTATCCATATCTCCAGAAGAGATACAGATCTCTCTTTAATGTTTCCATTACTTCACCTATGCGGCCTCCTCCCCGCCCCCCAAAAATGAATCCATTCAAGCAAAGTGTAAGAATTGGTCATAAAATGGAGAATATCTACATCTGCTGAAAATGAGGACAAATAGATGTGGATTAGACTGTAATGAAAGATGAGGGGGAAATTCAGTTAGTTATTTTTAAGATGAAGTATGTTGGATGATTTTTTTCTGGCTTTAATATCCTGCTCTAAGTCCCAGATCTGCAGATCATAAGAACTGTCAGTAATTTGCATCAGGGTATTTCTCATGGCGGCACAACATCTTTGGAATTGTTTCATACCAGAACCTACAAAATTAGTTCACTTTTTAGTTTTTGCCATGATGTAAACACATTTTTTTCACAACCTTTAATATTTGGACTCAGCCAGATACTCTTTTGTGAAATTTATTTTCTTTGTTGATTTCTGCTATTTCTTGTTGGTAATATGTGTGTGGCCCATGCAGATTATTGTTACTGCTACAATTTTGATTTTAGTTCTTGGTTCCTATATACATATGAAATCTATTTCAGTAGGCCCTCTCTACTTCCTTAGGATCCACAGGCTTAAATTGATCCCAGATAACTCCACAGTATGAGTAGTAGCAGCAGTAGTAGTAGCTATTTATGGTTATTGTCCAGAATAACTCTATCAGATGAAGTCTCTGTCATCTCAGCTGGATCTGCCAAGCTGGCATCTAGCTTCAACCATGAGCATTTTTATCTTCCAGATGCTTAGCAAATTCATTGCACCTACACTTACAAACCTTCTTTTGTGAAGAAAGGTTTGTAAGCTCCTTAGTTAAACTGAAAAAAAAAAAAAGATTTCTCAAATTTCTTCACAGAAGGAGGTTTGTAAGTATAGGTACAATGAATTTGCTAAGGAGCCCTTTCGTTAAACTATGGTGGTATGAATTAAAAGGGATATTTTGGAAACAGAGCAGGTGGATAGGTGAAATTAGCCTGGCAGTTATACTGTCGATAGGGAGATTATTCCTTGTGCTCTGTTTTAATTTTTCATAATAATATTTCAGATGCTGCCTAATGATCAAGGTGAAATGAGGTTGTTTTTCAATGCTTGTTATGAGGTGGGTGGTAAATGTATTGGTGTATGTCCCTAGATAATTTTCCAACAGAAGCTTGGATTTCTGCAGTAAAACAATTATATGGCAGGTGTATGTGGGCACAAGGATAGGCAAACGGAAGTTTTGCAAATTGGGCTTTGTAGTAAATGTAAGGAAATTTCACTTCAAGAGGCCAAGACACTGAAAAGGTTGAGGGCAGTTAGCAGACCTGTTCATCCAACTCAGGGGTGGAGACAACTGCATCCTGGGAAAAATCAAACATTGAGAAGCTAATCAGGAGGGTGCTTTTCCTTTCTCAGGTAGGTTTTTTTTAAAAAAAAAAAGAAAGGGGGGGGCAGTGTCCATTTTATTTTTATCTTTTGGCATTTGTGGTTTATCCTTCGAGGCTGGCTAAAATTGGGGTAAACACGGAGTTCCAGTCAACAGCAGCTGGGCTGGAATCTGCTGAATATAAACAGCAAACTAGGATCCTTCAAGCTAATTGCAGGATATAGTCCATTTCCTTTTATAGATCAAGATCTGGGCGGTATGGTTTTGTTCTAATCTGGTGCATGTGGGTTTGTATGAGGTGGGTTTGTGTGAGATCCAGGAGTGAGGAATCAGCTAGTCCCTGAGGTAATAAGGTTACCCTCTTAGGAAAGCAATTTTCATTCCTTTTCCTTTTTTTTTTTCCTTTCCAACTCCCTTGTAGATCTCCTTTTTATTTGTTTGTTTGTTTGTTTAACAAATTTATATGGCTGCCCAACTCACACACAGTGACTCAGGGAAGCTTACAAAGCAAAATCTCCTATACGAAAAAGCCATCAGTGCCCCCACATCTTCTCCCCCCCCCCCCATGGCCAAAAACACAATCAACACAACCACTGGGCCAGCTCCTTTTCAGCTATAACTTTATCTACACTGGGCTGAGACAAAGCCTGGACTGAAGCCGAGCAGATAATTTTTTATCTTGATGCGCAAAGGGATAGATTTAACATCTCACACTTCTCCTACAATGAGCCTTTATCCTGATTTTAGCCAGCCTCAAAAGATAAAACACAAATGCCAAAAGACAAAAATAATACATTATCTCCAAATACTTCTATTATATATTTATACCTTCACTTTGCCCTCAGTGGTATTGACTGAGAAATTCAGTAATATCACCTAGTCTCTAGGAATATGGTTACATTTTGTGCCTTATCAATGGTGATCAGAAATTGTTGAGTTTGAACGTGATATGGGTATGCTAAACTCCTACTGTGAATAGGCTGTTTTTCCCAGATACCATAACTTGTAGTAAGGGTACTGCGTGGTTGTGAGAGGAGGGTTTGCAGACAAGCTACAACAGCATCTATGTGCTCCCTTATATTCTTACAGACCCATGTATATTTCTTTATATCAAATATCCAATTTCTTTTATATATTTGCACTCTTTTATAATCTTGTTACATTTCAATTAGTTTGTGTGAAGTACTGGAACATTATAATATATTCTGCATAATTCAGCAGATGTATGACTTTTGAGCATTATAGCTTCTCTAAATATCATCTGCTCATGTACTTCAGTGTATCAAATTTCCATTAAATCTTACCTCATTAAAAGGAACTGTGTAATGAATAGTAAGAATTCTAGATATATCAAAGTCTAGTTTTGTTTGGTATTCTGAAAAACATCTAGTTCCTGGGATAAAAATTTGCCACGTATGAAAATACCACTCATTGGTTAATAATTATAGATTAATATGATTTTTTTCTGCCAAACTTTATTTTGCACGGTATTTTCCAGTTAGACCTTTTTTTTAATATTTCAACCCATACACTACAAGAATCCTTTATTTATATATACATCCATCCATCCATTCCTTGTTTATTTACAATTTACTGAAGCTATTGCAAAACATATTTTTAATCAATAAAATTCAATCTTTTTTTCCAGAAGATTGAAACTCATCTATAAACTTAATGACAAAATTATACAATTTCTTAGTTACCTTTCTCCCAAAATACAATCTTTATTGCAAATTCAGTTTCTATGTTATACAGCTTAGTTATCTTGCTAAAAATATGGAAATGTGACCAATAGCTGATTATAAGTATGGTTGCATCCTATCAACCCACTGAGCAAGGAACTGCAACTGGCTGAATTCCCTAGTGAAAGAACATGTAGTAGCAAAGCTGAGTTTGTTGCTATGGAAAAATAAGGATTGTCTCTTTTATATGTCAGAGGAATTGTTTTGCTTACCTTCCAAGTAGAGAGCCAGTTTGGTCTAGTGGTTAAAGCACCAGGCTAGAAACCAGGAGACTGAGTTCTAGTCCCACCTTAGGCACGAAAGCCAGCTGGGTGACCTTGGGCCAGTCACTCGCTCTCAGCCCAACTCACCTCACAGGGTTGTTGTTGTGGAGAAAATGTGAGGAGGAAGGAGTATTAGGCATGTTCGCTGCCCTGAGTTATTTATAAAAGTAATACAGGCAGGATAAAAAAATCTAAATAAAAAATTGTTTCTGCTTACCTTCCAATTATTCCAAGTAGGAATAATTTGATAAATACCTTTTAGGCTTACCTTTCTGTCTAGTTAAGTCATGAAGCATATCTTGCATCTAGAGTTGGGTTTTGCTAATTTCATAGCATGTTCATGTAGATAGAAATGCCTTCCTTCCCTGCTTAAATGTTTATGGATACTTAGTTAAAATATCTTATTTTCTGTAAGTTGCAATGCCCAGTTACCTCAATTTTCTGCCTAGTATATGAAAGAGAGAGAGAGAAACAGAGAGAGAGAGAGAGAGAAAAAAGAGTGAGTAGCACAGCTGTAGTAGGAAACAATAGAACCTGACAAAGATTGTTTCAAGTTGAGCTGACTAATCAAGGGTTTTTTTGGAGAAAAAAGAGATGTGACATTATTGGCTACACATCAGAAAGAATGAATGAATGTGTGTTTATTAAAAATAGTTTTATTTATGCAGTGATCCTCCTGATAAGCATTAAACAATACCCGTAATCCCTTATTAACCACCTAAGAATTTGGACCTCATTCTCTGTATTTTCACACAAATTGCTTAAAATTCTGTACAGTTATTATTTGCCAGGTATAATTTTGTGTCGTGACTATAATTAACCATACTACACTGAGAATCCTCTTTTGGAGCTATCAGGTGACCAGTTGTCTCACATTTTCCATTTGGTTTCCTGAACAGTAACAGAGATGCTGGTCAACGTGCTGAACATTTGCTCAGATGATGAACTTGGAACAGAGGAAGATGGTTTTGATGGTAAGAAGCATTGTGTCTTGTGCCTTCTCTTCAGGAGTTTGCCTTGATTAACATTTGTGCTTGAAAATGTTTATTAATCTTAAGGAAAGTCATAGGGTGATTTTTAGGAGAAAGAGTCTAGATTTCATTTCATCCATGCTTCCCCAAATAATGTCCTTGCCAGATAATGTGTTTGCCCTTATGCATGGTTTGTAGAGAAAGAATGAAAATAAAATGTTCTGTTTGCTTCTTTTCAAATCAAAATGGCATTTAATACTAAAATATCTTTTCTGTGACTATGCTGTGCATCGCAAGATTTCTAAGTACCGAAGATCATGCTGTGTGGAATTTATAAATTCAGTGTAGAATTTATGTGGACAGAATATAATGAGAATCGTTCAAAAAGTTACGTTTGATGTTCAGAATCTTTAGGTTTTCTGGATGGCCATACTAATGATGCTAGGCCAACCTTCTCTAATGTTGTTCTTTCCAGTGATATTGGGCTATGATGCCCATAACTCCCAATTCCTAACTAATATGACTAGTGTCTATGCTAGCTAGGAATTCTATAAACTGGAATTCCACAATATATGGAGAGAACTAAAGTTCTGTTACAGTATGGTGTGGATTTTGACATTTATGCAAAATATAACCTAAGAAACACAGGGGACAGTATTCATTTCATATAGATTGGTGTGGCTTCATTCTTTTCAAAGAGTTCAAATGCAAGATGTCCATCTTCTAAAGAATTTCAGAAACTTTGGAGGAAATTAAATGTAATGAAAAAACTATGTATCTTCTGAAGGTTTTATGAGAAATACTAAATAAAGAAGTAAATACATCTGGAGAGTACCAGATTGGAGAAGGTTGTGCTAGGAATATTGTTCCTTTTTGAGCCTTTGCCTCTCATAAGATTGGAAGAGTAAATTCCATTTATACCACCTATGGGAACAGAATATCATCATTTACAAATACACTGTGACCCAATTCATACATTTCATTAGCTATGGCTTTTTTACCATGGTTCATTGAATTAATCTCAGTTGAGTGGTTCACACAATAGATCAAATAATAAATATGGTTCACAAATAACATTATTTCATGTACCATACTAAGTCAAAGGGGCTATATATAAAGAAAAACACTTGCACAGCAATTCAGGAATCAGTGCTTCCAAAAGGAGTGTGAAAATCATTTTGGAAGTATTGGGGTTAGAATAAAAGGAGAGAGAAACAAAAGGGATACCATTGTGGGAGTTTATTATAGAGTACCTGAATAGATAGAAGATACAGATCAGGTATTTCTGTCTCAGATGACCAGTCATTCAAAAGGAGATGCAATACTGATAATGGGGGATTTCAAATATCCTGATATCTTCTGAGAATCTAATTCTGCCAAGAGTCAGAAGGCCTATAAATTCTTGTCCTCTCTTGCTGACATCATTTGTCATAAAGTAGAAGAACTGTTCTATTCTGAGCTTAATCCTCACCAACAGGGAGGGATTGGTTGAAGAACTGAATGTGGCTGGCACTTCAAGGGAAAGTGATCATGTTATCCTTGAATATGTAATATCTAGAGGAGGAGCACCTGAAAAAGTCAGACCTGTACACTGGACCTCAGAAGTGTGATTTTTTTTTTCAAATAATTTTATTAAATATTACAGTTATACAGATTAAAAACTAATACAAACTATAAAACATAAAAGAAGAAAAAAAAGTGCAAAAAAGAAAAAAGAATGTAAAAGAAGAACAGAGAAAAAAGAAAAAAAGAATATAACAAAAAAGAAATAGAAGTAACTTGCCCCTTCATCTCAACAGGTATAAACAATTTTAACAACTTATCACTTTCTCTTAAAATACAGTGAACAGTCTCTTCAGCCCATATCACATCTGTTATCTATAGACAAATCCTTAAAATCTTGTCATTCAGTCCTGGCCAGCAAAAGTCCATTAAAGGTTACCAGAAATAACTTCTATTTTAACCTTGATCAAATACACCAACTTTATATTCCTTCCTTTTACTTTAAACAGTCTTGATCTTTAATCCCTTCAAATAATGTCCTAGAACTCAATGTTTTTTCTTTTTTTTGTCGTCCCTTCTCACCGAGTCTTTCAAAACTTTAAGAGGTCTCCTTTGTAGATCCAATATAGGAAAATTATCCAAGTCACTCTCTTGGTTGGTTGGTTGTATGTGCCTTTTAATTATTAATATGTCAGCTGGTTTCAGAAGTGTGATGTTTGATGAACTCAGAGGGAAGATAGGTCATATTCATTGTCTACAAATGCTTATGGAGAAAAATGTCCAGAAAAGATGCTGAAGATGTAATTGCAAACAATACCACAAGAAAGTAAATGGGATAAATTATAGAGGGTAGCATGGATACATGAAGAACTCTCTAAAATACTGAAGAGAAAAAGTGTCTTATAGGAAATGGAAAGATGGAACATAAGCAAAGAAGAATACAAGGTAGCCTCCTGAAACTGAGTCTAAAGCTAAATGAGCTGAGGCTTGCGAGAGATCCCAAAAACAACAAAAAAGAGCTGTTTGGGTATGTTAGAAATAAAAAGAAAGCCAAAGGGATTGTTGATCCCCAGTGAGAAGAAAGTAGTGAAACAATAATGTGTGGTGATGAGAAAGCAGAGTTTCTTCATTCCTATTTTTCATGTCTTCTCCATGAAAGGAAATCAAACCATAGCTGATCATACTTATGGGACCAGGGAAAGAGGTAACTGCAACTTAGGTTAGAAAAGGAGAGGGTAAGAAGAAATCCAGTTCATTTCAATGAATTCAAGAGTTCAAGGCTTGATAGATTACATCTAAGAGTGCTGAAAGAACTAGCAGAGATTATTCCAGAACTGATATTCTTTGAGAATTCCTGGAGAACTGGTGAGAACTCAGAAATATGGAGAAAAGCAAACATCATTCCCATTTTTAAAAGGGGGAAGGCAAACCTAGGAAACTGCAGATCTGCCAGCTTGATGTCCATACTGGACAAGGTCTCAAGCAGATTATCTAACAGCATGTTTATGAAGACTCAAATAGGCAGTCTGTAATTAACAGGAGCCAGCAAGGGTTTGTCACAAATGAACCATGCCAAACTAACCTTATCTCCTTCTTTGATAGAGTTACTAGCTTAGTAGATCAGGGAATGCCACACACAGAGTCATAGTGTACCTGGATCTCAGTAGAGACTTCAGCAGAGGGCTTCATGATATTCTCTTTCATAAAATGGTAAAAATATCGGCTAGATAATAGTGCTGTTAGATAGATTCACAATAGGCTGAATAGTTGCAGCCGAAGAATGTCATGAATGGCTCCACTTCAACTTGGAGGCAGTATCAAATGGAGTGCTGCAGAGCTCTGTCCTGGGCCATTTGCCGTTCAACACTTTTTACCAATAACTTGGATGAGGGAATTAAAGGTACATTTACAAAGTTCGTAGATGACACAAAAGTGGGAAGGTGGCTAATATTTTAGAGGAGACAAAGAATATTCAAAAACATAGGAGTTTGAGGATTGGGCTGAAATGAATAGGGTGGAATTTAATTTGGAAAGGTGTAATGTTTTGCATCTGGATAGGAAAAATATAAGACACAGCCATATGATAGGGAATATTTGGCTTGGCAGTAGTACATGTGAAAGGGGTCTGGGTATCCCTGCCGACTACAGCTGAAACATAATCCAGCAGTATGATGCAATTGCTATTCTCCCCCATGGTCAGACCACAGGTGGAATCAAGTTCACCACAGCTCAAAAAGGAGAGTTCAGACTCGAGCAAGTTTAGAAGAGGTCTACCAAGATGATAATGACTCTGGAAACTAAAACCTATGAGCACCAGTTAAAGGATATGTTTATGTTTAGGCTATAGAAAGACCACTGAGGGAAGATATGATACTGGTCTTCAGATATCTGGAGGTTGTTACACAAAGAGGGAGTAGAGTTAGTTTCTGTTGCTGCAGAGGGCAGGACCAGAACCAGTGGGTTAAAACTACGAAGAAGGAACGTTAGTCCAGCATCACCTCACTAAAAGTTTTCAAACAGAGACTCGATGTCAGAGATTCTCTCATGGATCTTGCACTGAACAGAGGTTGGATTACATGTCCTCTGTGGTGTTTTACAGTTCCATGATTTTATGAAACAAATCACAGTATGGCTTAGCACATTGTGTGAATATATAATATACTACATGATCTAGTCCAATGAAGGTTAACAAATGAACATGGCACAGAATGTATAGAGGATTATTTAACTCAGTTTAGAGTAAAAGTTCCTTCCTGGACCTTTATAGTAATAATATTATGTATAAGATTCAGGTTAACTCATGGGTGTGGCCATCATGTGAATATTAAAACGGTTAGGCAGTATGTGTATGGGATTTGAATATCTTGACTATTAGCCATGGTACCATACATTTATTCTGGGGGGGGGGGGGGGGCAGAATCTGTCTCACAATTTCAAGAGACTACTTTTTAGCATTTTGAATGTATCATCATTCAAAATAGCAAATCAGTTTTTGTGATTTTAATACAGCCAATTCTCATATGCTCTTCACATTTAAAACGTACTGCTACAATAAAATGTCCTTTAAAATTACAGGAGCAAAAGAACACAGGACTCTGTACATCTGTTCAGAATTTCAGATAGCCATTCCCTAAAAGTGTAGTGTACTAGCTTCTTTCCTTCCAATGTTCTGTGGGAAGTAATTGCTCAGATATTCAAGCACCAGTTTTTGTGTTCTACACCCACCATTTTGTGCTGCAGCTTCCCGTCCAACTGCTTTTCTCTGACAGGAACTCTCCCTTGGCTGATAATAGGATGGATGTATAAATTCATACTGAGAGTTTACATTGGAAGCCAGGTTTTAAGGCAGCAAATACAGGTTCAATGTTCCTGCTTCAAAATGAACATAATATTGAATCCTTTAATGAAGCCAGAATTACAGAGTTACAAAGGCAGTATTCAGCATTTTTCTTCTTCCTACAAATTCCCATATAATCCCTTAGAGGAATCCTCAATTTTTGGTTTGGTTTGTCTTACTAACTTACTTACCCAGGTGTGAGGAGTAGTTTTCTTTTGGGGAGTGGACTTCTATCATAACCAACACTGTTTTCAGACTCTAAAGGATATAAGTGTCTGACCAGTAGCATCATGGGATGGAGCAAGCTGAAATAATCAGCATACCAGGGAATTGTGCTTCTTTTAATGAAAAATAAGTCTGTTAGGCCTTGCAGTGAATAAATATACCAGTTTCAGACCCTTTCCCCATGCAAAGAATCATGTCATCAAATTTCAACAGCATAGTCTAGGGATTGTCTAGAAATTGCAAAAATAGACCTGGGGAGACCTTACTTTGGCAGCCATCTGTGGTTGCCACCAACACACATTGATATATTTAGATACTGTTATGAAATTAAGCTTATTTTTCTTTCCTTGGGTCTTCTTAACCAAAAAAAAAAAAAAAAATAGTTTTCTGCTATTTGTGAAGAAGGTAAGAAATAATTGCAGGGTCCTGTTGTTGTTATTATTTTCGTGTTAGTTTGCTAAGAATGTTGGTGAATGACATACTCCTGATGCATGTCTAAAAAGCAGTTCCCATTGCTTCTGGTTAGCTAGCAAAACAACCTACATTACTCTGCTCCCATTAAATTGTTCCAGTTGATTATTTGACTGTAATTCTTCAAGGGGAGAATTACAGTAAGCTAAGTAATGTATTTATATATTTGTATAAGTTTAGATACTACCCTACTTTCATGGATCCAGGATAATTGTACTACAGTAGCAGTAAAAACTAAATAACAGACCGATATCAAAATAGTTATGACAGGCTAGGTCTACAACGTGTACCATGGGCTCATTGGAATAGAATGGTTTTAACTACCTTATGAAACACAAGTAAAGTGGGAGCTCCCTATATCTCATGGGCCATGGTGGTCCATAAGATGGAGGCTGCTCCTGAGAAGGCATGCTTCCAAGGCCCCACTCCATTCATCTCACAAGGGATGGAGAACTCAGGAACTCATCTTGGGATAAATGTTCTTACTGAATCTGAGTGGGAGAGACCGCCTTATAAGTATATTGGTGTTGGGCCATGTAGGATTTTAAAAGTTAAAACCAATACTTTGAATTGGACCCACAGGCCCATCAGCAGCCTAGTGCAACAGCTGATAAGATGCTACCAAACCAGTCCCTCTCTAGTAGTAGCCAAGCCACTTGCGTTTTGCACCAACACATTTTCAAGAGCAATCACATACAAAGGTTATTGTAGTAGTCTAAATTCAAGATGATTATATCATGGGTCACTTTTGGTCCACAGGTAGCAAACCAGCCAGAGTTCCTAATGCTCAAGTAGGAGCCACAAATCCTGAAAGTCTCCATGGTTGCAATTGGCTTTTATAGGGAGAGTGCGATCAAGTCACCTATATATGACAACTCCATCTTGGAGAAATTTATCCACTCAGATCTTCACAGGCATTGGATTAGGACTACCACACCATCTCCAGCTTGGCCTAGGATGGTGATGTAAGCTGGGTATCATCAGCACATTGATGATACCTTAACCCAAACAATTAGATAACCTCCCCTAGTAGCTTCATGTAGCAACTACTACATGATGTTGAATAGTAATGTGTAATTTCACACTGGAGTAGCAAAAGTCTCAACCATTCCAAGTGGAAATACCATAAAATGTAAAATAAATCCCTGTGACATACAATCACAGCTATATTTCCTTTCTGTGTAATGGTTAAGGCCCTTCATAATAGCCTAAAAAAACCTTTTGGATGTTTTATGACCTGCTACTTGATAAGTCTTCTAAAATGATTCAGTTGTTATTGAATATTGTACTTTCCTAATGAATAAAGGTTGATGTTATTTTCTCTTCCTCTCATTTTCAAAGAGAATAGTCAGCAGCTTGAGATAATTATTATCCCTCTAATATACAAGAAACCAATTTTGGATGGCTTTTTAAATTACAGTATCTTGTTTGGTTTTTTTTTTTTTTTTAGTTAAACATTCAAAAGTAATAAATAACACTTTCTGAAAGGATGTCCAAAATCTAAGGGTAATAATCTTGGAGCATTTCAGATGTTTTTGTTGCAGTTCCATATTTGTGACTGCCATATTGGATAGTCCTGATGAGAATAGTATAACAAAACATTTGAAAGGTATCAGATTACTTATCAGTACTCAAGTATTTGTACTGACTTAACTTTTTTATATATAATTTATATGGAGAAGGTTTCCTATGAAATACAGCAAAGCCAAATAAGATGCAGTACAGGTAGTCCTTGTTTAGTGACAACAATTGGGACCGGCAACTCAGTCACTAAGTGATGTCACTAAGTGGAAAATCATGTGACCATGTCTATGCTTATAATTTTATTTCAGCTTTCCTTTTTCCCCACTCCCCTGTCCTTTGGAATGCTCACTCTGGTGCTGGGATAATTAGCAGGAAGGGAAATAATGTTTGTATTTACATTAATTTGAGAGGAAGGGATTACAAGAGAGTGAGCAGGCACACAGTGGGGAATACACATAGAAAGGAATGCACTGGAGCTGGCTGTTTGCCTAGCATGCTTGGGGCTGGGAGCCACAAGCATGCTAGGCAAACAGCCAGTATATTCCCCATTGTGTGCCTGCTTACTCTCTTGTAATCCCTTCCTCTCCAATCTCTCCACTCTGCAGTGGGGGGGGGGGGGTGTCCAGAACAAGTGATCTCTTTAGGCAATCTCTCCTGTGCCTGACCTGGTTTTTTTCCTTGCCCTCTCGCAGAGTGGAGAGATTGGAGAGGAAAGGATTACAAGAGAGTAAGCAGACACACAATGAGGAATAAGCATTGAAAGGAATGTGCTAGCATGGCTGTTTGGCTAACACGCTCGCAGCAGCCCTGAGCACAAAAGATCTTTATAAACTGATCAGTTTTTCAAAGAAAATGAAACTAAGTCCCAAGGTGCAGTCTTATTTCAATTATTTCTTATAAAAATCAAAACCATTGATAGCTGCTCTTTTACCAAACTAGCTAGATAATGTTGGGTAACAGGTTTCTGAACCAAATCTATAATAAAAGTTTAATTCTTTGAATACTTAAATTTTTTTATCTAGCTTCATTTTCTTGGCGATCCCACCACAGCATCCTTTTCCTTCAAAGGAAGACAAATTTCTCAGTTCACATTCTCATTTACAGTCAAATAATAAGCCATCTTTTGTTTGCCTCCTAATCCTGCTTTTTGACTAAAGAATTGACCTCATAAGTATTCAGATTTGCCAAATATGTTTCTGACAAAACCAAACCAAAGAAGAAATTGTATTTTTCATCCTGTTGCTTCCCTACCTACTCCTCAGTTTCATTTGCTCTTATTGCTATTTTATCTAATTGACCTTGGCCACCCACATTATTTGGTTTATAGATACTTATGATGTCATCACACAGGAGGTCATGGTGTTATCAACAAAATCATGTGGTTTGGTTAACTGACCAGAAAAAACATACAAGTGAGGCAAAGCATGAAAATAAAGAAGCGATAAACATTGCAGAGATGCAGCTCTTACTGAATAATTTCACAAATTGCTAATAAAATAATTGCATGAAAATAAAATAGCTTTTTACTTCACTTTAAGAATACTTAATGTCAAAGTAATTATAAACAACACAGCAGTTGAATGACATTATCCCATACCATGCAATAAGAGCCATATATTTGAAGACATCTCTGTTGATTTAGATATTAGTAAGTTAAGGCTGGGGACTTGAAATAAACACATTGAATGCAAGCATTTATTCTGGAATTTTCATTTACTTGTTTATATATATGTATGTATGTATGTATGTATATAAAAACGCACACACATACACACACACACAATGCCAGCTAGACAGGACCCAAGGTGCAGACTGTGCAGAGAGGCCTCAGAGACAGTCCAGCACATAGTGGCATGGTATAAGATGCAGGCAAGAACAGCACACACTGAATGGCACAACCAAGTAGTTGGCATTGTACAGGAACATCTGAACAATTTATGGACTTGACCCTCCCACGTCCAGATGGGAGATTCCACAGAAGGTCAGAGAGAATTACAGGGCTAAAATCCTGTAAAAAGTCCTTGTGGGACTTGCAGATCCAGACAGAGAGGGAGGTACTGGCCAGTCAGCCAGACATCATGGTAGTAGACAAGGACCAGAAGACAATGGTGGTGATAGATGTAGCGGTGCCAAGTGACAGCAACATCAGGAACGAGGAGTATGAGAAGTTGGAGACGTACCAGGGCCTGAAGGAGGAACTAGAGAGGATGTGGAAAGTAAAGGCCAACGTGGTCCCAGTGGTGGTAGGAGCACTCGGGGCTGTGACTCCTAAGCTGGAGAGTGGCTCCAGCAGAACCCAAGAACAAGATCAGAGCTCTCTGTCTGGAAGAGTGCAGTGCTAGGAATAGCTAAGATATTGCACAGAACCCTCAAACTCCCAGGCCTCTGGTAAGGACCTGAGATTGAGGAAGACACACACCACTCAGAGGGGTGAGAAGGGATTTTATGCACACACACACACAATAGATACATACACACAATGATTCTAATTTCCATTTAGTTTATTCTTCAGCATATAGTGTTAATGAATGAATACAGACCATACATATCTGCCTAGGCATTTGGAACTAGCCTATACAGCGCTCTCACAGTTTGACTTGTTTTTCTAATTAATGGGGATATTGGCTTGGTGGGAATGAATGAAATAATTAAGTACTAATTAAAATTACCCACTTACATGATAGACAGCTTGATAGCAAAGGACTTGATTTGTCCTCGGCACTCTCATCAGCAGCTGAAGCACATTTTGCTAATTACCTGGCCTAATTTTCTGTTCCTTAGATTAATTTCATTGAAATGTAACTCTAACACTTTTAACTGTGTTGGATATTCACTAGATGAAGATTGCTAGAAATGTAGCTCTGTTGCTATCATAAGGGCTAGGAAAGTGAGCTGAGACTATTCCTGTTGGAAGGCTTTCATATCTTGGGTGTTAAAAAAAGACCACTTCACTGCTACAATAAACATAAGTAAGTTGTTACTTTGGGGTATGTGTGAGCTTATGCAAAAACGTCTGCAGGATGCAAGTAAAAAAGATAAAAGCAGTGTTCCACCCCTTTAAGAGATACATGCAACATCATGACACTTGTACAAAGTGGATGGAGGTTATGGTGTGTAATGCAGCTTTCATAAATTGTGGCCACCTGCCCCCCTGATGCCTCTGAGCTTGTGCTGTTGCTTTCAGGAGAGAAAAATGCATTTGAGAAAAATAGTTGTATAAACTACTTACTGGTGTGTTTATTAATCTCTAAATGAAATTACCACAAGACTGTAGCAAAATAAACGAGAGTATACAGTAAAATGGTGTCATCAGTCATTGATTATTTAGTACAAGAGAAGTTAAATCCGGAACAAAATGAGTTTCCCTTGAGAAATGGAAATGGAAAATTGCAAAATGGAAATGGAAAATTGCAAACAGAATTGGTTCTAATTGCACTTCATCTGTGACAAAGAGAGAACAGAGGCAAGGGGCTGCAGATAATGATCTCAGTTTAGACAGGGTACCAAATAGGTTATTTGTGGCTTTAATAGTTAATACTAGTGCAGAAGCAGTCAGTCAATAGAACTTATCTTTGTATCAATGGTGAGACACATAGATACACTGTACTATTAAAATCCTGTACCAGAAGCTTTTGGGAGATCTTTAAAGAAAGTGCCATATTTGATGTGTTCACTGATTCAGCTAGAAAACTGTAATGACATAGATTACTGGCCAGACTATCAGGGAGAGGCTTCTTCTGAAACAAATTAAGTCAGTAGAAGCTGGACTGCAACTATTTCAGCTTATAGTTATAAAGCTGGATTTTGGACATCTTCTTAATGTGAAGGGTACTCCTTCCAGAACAGATTCCTATCTCCCTGAATCAACAGATCATCTACCTACAGTAATTCCATCTTGTAACTTTAGGCCAATGTGGATTTTAAATATTGGTTTAATACTTCTTCCACTATCTGACTCAGATAATAAAGAGGAAATGAATTGAATATCACCAGTATACTGATGGCTTCTTGTTTTAAATCCAAGAGGATTTAACCCATCATCATCATCATCATCATCTACTATATAATGAAAAGCATGGAAACAAGATGGAGCCAAAGGATCGAGCATGATTTCCTCAATCCTGAAGGATACCATAGTTGATTATATCAAATTCTATTAAGTGATTTACAGACAGTTAGAAGGATTGCACTTCCTATCTTTCTTCACACAGAGAGTTTCTGTGATATAACCTGTCTTGAAGCCAATTTGGTTTTGTAAATAATTGTATCATTTAGAAGCACCTGAAATTGGACAACAGACAACTCACTGGAAAAGTATACATTAATGACCAGGCAATAAATATTGCAATCTTCTGACTTAAAGGGCCATTTAAACAAAATAGTGTTATCTTATTCAAAATAGCTGGGATCACCTTGATATGATTACCTGTTGGTTTCAGACCATACATTTCATTCTATAGATTCAGTAGTTCAATTTGGCAATTGTTTACATGCTCAGAAGATAAATTGGACCACTCTAAACAGCTTGAGTATATTGTTAAGTGGCAACTACCAAAACTCATCCCACAAATTGGATCAGCTGATGTTCTAGAAAAATTTTCAGAAAAAAATTAATCATCAGAGTCAATACTGGTTAGTGGTTTTTGCTTTCAAAACTAACAAAATTGTTGCAATAGAGCTGGAAGTTACGGGATATTCCTTTGGGTCTTGCTTGGAAGAATCCTTGAATCACTTCGAAAAGCATTGTACAATAACTTCCCAAAGATATCACGATGGCATGATATTACTTTTCTGTTGCTTTTACAACAACTGATAATGAGTTCTTACATTTGAATACCAACTACAAATTTTAGTGTAATTTGCATTCTAATACTGTTGTTTGCTGGTACCCTAACTGCTGTGGAAACACAGTAAGCAAAAAGAATTCAGCCACAATTTTGGCACACAATTGAAATAATTGTGAAATGGATAGACATAAACTAATGTTGATTATATTGCCTTTGTTTGCATTGAATAATACTCAATATTCTTGAGTATTGATGCATCTATCAGCATAATTACTGAAACCCTAGAACTCATTAAACCTATCACAAGGGGCTATCTTATTTCTTGACATTCCATTAATTCACCATTTATTCACCAGCTGTCCTTACTCCAAAACTGTTTTCGTAGATGACAGGAATAGAATCCTTATATGAATCATAAATAGTGTTTTTATAACGTATAGCGTTGATCAATCAGGACCCAAAGCTGGATCCTGAAATGGATCAACAGTGGATCAAATGGATCCACAGCCAGCAACTTTTTATGTTTGTTTGATCTTTAGTTTTTTTTTTTTCCCAAATATATCATCTGAAGCAGAAAGGAAGGAAAATAGTTAAAGAGAAACCAATGGGGAGCAGAGAGCCAGAATGCAAATGATAATAAATATAGATATGATGTAGCCCTTTGAAGTATAGATCCAGAGTTGAAAATATTAAATGATATTGTTATGGAGCCTAACTGGTTAGCCTTATGGAAAGGGTAGGTGTAGGACAATGGTGAAGAAGAGTTATATTTCAAAGCTACTGTCATAAGGATGCTATATATTTATCTTGCCTTTCCTCCAGGGATTTTAGGGTGGTTTACGTAGTATTCATCTTTACTATTTTATCCTCATAACAACCCTGAGAGATAATTACTGACTGAAGAGATCCAAAGAGTTTTATGGCTGAGTAAATACTTGAACTAAATCTCCTTCCTACTACCTTGAGACTTTACCCACTATCCAGTACTTGTTCTCAAAGAGTTTAGATTTGTTTATTCCCTTAGTACTTTGAGTCTAATTATAGAGGAAAGCCATGACCTGAAATGTCTGCCCAGAGTAGGATGCCTATGATTTTATGGCTCTTTAGATGACAATTAATTACTTGATTAGGAATCCACACATTGGTGCTCATTTTCAGGATCTTGCTGAACATACAGATGTCAGGAAGTGTTTGGATGGTCACGTTGTTCAGTAACCAAAGTGACACTATCCTTCAACACAAAAATAAAAATGATGGATTTAGCTGCTGAATAGGCCTTTCTGGAAAAGCATTATAAAGTCTATAACATGACTCTGCTTCAATAATCTAATTAAATTGGTTGAAGGCATACACAAAGAAATCTCTAAGGTGCTGTGGCATCTTTTTGTTGTTGTATTTTCAGGCTCTGATCCTCAAGTATATTTATTTGAGAATAGGTTGCCTTGAAGTCAGCATGCTTAATTCCAAGTGAACGAGTTTGGATTTGAATATTGTGTGTTTATATTCTCTCTTTCATTGAAGGAGTGCTAGTCAGGTTCATGATTCTTTTTCCATGACTCTTTCTGCTGTGTCTCCCACCTTTAGCTATCATTTTATGAGAAAGATCAGGCTCAGAGATAAGGACTGGTGTTAGGTTATGGCTTGATGGAGACTTGAATGAATGAATCTACATCACTCCCGGTCCAGCATTAAATAATAAATCACTCTGGCAGATATACATGGCAAAACTACTCTTGTATACATAATTCCCAACATATATAACTATCCTGCTGTGGTTAACATGTCATATTTGCCCCCCTCTATCAATCATTGCATGACCCAAGCAGCATGGCCAGTAGTGGACCAGCCTTGTGGTTATCTTTCTGCATTTTAATTTATTGCAAAGTTTACTAACAAAGCTTTTGTGCTGGAGAGTGTTTTTTTCTTCTCATAATTCTTTTTCTATTCCTTTTCAGTGTTCCCTGTCTAATTTGTTTCTTTTCTATTTTTCAGAATTACTTAAGCATTACTTTCCCATTGATGTTGTCTTGTATTGCACTCTTCTTCTTCGTTCTCCTTTCTTTTTTAAAAATCTCTTATCTTCACTGATCTATTTTCTTTTTTCCCCTACTCTGGAATTTCATAAGAAGATCCTATTTATGCACAGAAGAAAGGTATTATTAAATGGTCAAGAAAGGCTTATATTTAATTTGCTGTTGTGTAACTTTTCCTAGTGCTAACTCTCAGAAGCGTTCAACTTCTTCATGCCAGAGTCTCAAAATTGTATTATACATTATATCTACTTTCCTAGACTCATAATAATCAAATGACTATTTAGAGTAGGGATGGGGACCCTGTAGCTTTATTCAAATTAAAAACAGTTTGGGCGTGTGTGAAAATGCATTGCAAAGAGAGAAAATGCTGCATGAGGGCTGCTGAATCCTTACCAACCTACAGCTTTAATACAAATAACCCTCCATATAGTATTTTTTCCTAACCAGCTGGGTGTTAGAACAAGATTTAACTTCCTTGATTAAGTGGTCTTCCACTCTTCACTCGGTGCATGATTTGCTCAAAGTTACAATTACAGACTGGGCTGCAGCTTATCACACTAAGCTATGGCTTTAGGAAATGAAAGTGTGTTTACATCTGTGATTATATTATCAAGCTTCAGTATGAACGGTATGGAAACATGGTTAAAGTCATGAAAACTTAAAGAGATCTAAAATTTGGATGGACCAGAATATTTCAAATTAGTTGCCATGGGAACAGATACTTTAATAAATGTTTTAACTGCATTGGTATTCTTCTGAATTCTTTGGATTAATGAGGAAAAGCTTTAAGTCTAAAACGTTACAGTTGCTATAATGTTAATAAGCTCTTATTTAATAGCAATTAATACATTGAAAAACCAGCTCATGCCATTTAGTGTTAAACTGTAGTGGGCACACCACTATCGACTTGCTTATTGCTTCAACAAGCCAGTTGAATATTTGAAGTACTACGTACAGCTCTTGCGAGACCCAGGGTGTTTAGAACGCTCCGTTGTTTTATTCTTTGTAATACATTTTATATACTTGCAATACTTTAAGCAGTGCCATGATAGAGACCAAGAGCTGCTTTGTTTTTTGTTTTTTGTTGTTGTTTTTGTCATTTTTTAATTTACATTAGTTTGAAGCACAGTACAACACTAGCTATAGCATTCCTTCAGCACAGAAATCTAGCTTTTCATTAAGCAGTACAACATAGACCTTCTGGAGCCCCTTGGTGTCAGGTTCCAGAATATATCTTTTAATGTAAGCACCTGTTTGTCATTGGGCCATATTTAGAACATTTCCCAGAAATGAAGTAGTTCTGGCACAAAGGCCAGATCAAATGTTCCTCAACCGTATCACGATTTGCTTAATTTCACCCAGTTCTCAGCCATTCCATGGGTCTCATCCCCAAGGAAGAACAGCTTCCAGTAGAATGTTGTTACTCAGAAGCGTTTGTGGTACAATACCTTTGGCATGCACTCACATCTGGAGGTCAATAGATGCATGCACTCACATATCACCAACTTTTTCTGGAGAAGAGCAAGCTAGGAAAAGAGCAACCGGTTGAGCATTCCCCATCATATCATCAATTCTCCCAAACCTCCCAACTCTGCAAATAATACACATTGAATGCTGTACTTCTCTGTTATTCCCATGTAGGCAGTGAAACCCAACTGAATAGATAGAGTCCCAGGAAATTATAGTATTTAGGCATTAATGTAGTTCTCTTTCTTATGGGATTCATACAATAGGGCTATGCAGAGATCCAGATGTGAAAAGGTGATGTAGAGTCCACAGTGTGATCTGTGTGTCCACTTGGAGTTAGAATCACCGTTTCCCCCACAAATCCAGATTTCTGCACAGCCCTAATAGAAAACGGTGAGTTACAATTTGCATATGGCCCCAAATAAATACTTTTCCTTATGGTCCCATCCACTGGTGGGAAACCAGGTCCCATTCATGTCTCCTCTATCTTAAGGAAGTTTATCTTGTTTCTCTCCTAGTCTGTCCATAGTAAGAATTGTTGAGATCCAGTTTACAGTGTTATCTGAGCCTAGTCCAAATTCTTCAAGCGCTTATCTATTCCTGTTCCAAATTGCAAAGTGAAGTGGTAGTGGCAAGAAATAAAATAGTAGTGTTTTTTATTTTGTTGAGAAATTGCTAAGAAAATAAAGTAGCTATTGGATGTTATTAAAAGTAGTTGTTTTTTTTTAATCAGGAAATCCTTTGCAGATTTTATTGCAGAATAAAATGTATTGAGATGAAGTATTGCAGAGGAAAAGCTTCCTGCTTTTAGCAGTCACCATGGTGTAAAAGTGAAGGTTATCTATTTGTTCTAAATTAGTTTCTGACAGGCTGCCTCTCCCCCAATATAATACTTTTTTCTTTCTTTCTTTCTTTCTTTCTTTCTTTCTTTCTTTCTTTCTTTCTTTCTTTCTTTTCTTTCTTTCTTTCTTTCTTTCTTTTTCTTTCTCTCTCTCTCTCTCTCTCTCTCTCTTTCTTTCTTTCTTTCTTTCTTTCTTTCTTTCTTTCCTTCCATCTGTAATTTTCTCCTAACTGTATCTTCTAGCTTCTTTCAACTTTCCTGTGTAATATTTTCTCTTGTTTCCCTTTGCTCTGACTACAAAATTGCATAAATTGTTTTGTTGTATCTATTATTCATTTTTCCACTACTACCCTAAAAATCAGTTTTGACATCTCCCAAAAATATTTTTCTGTTTAAAACTTTGGTGTATTTTTGTTGTTTTAGTCAAGTCTTGTAAACATTAAGACTCATTCTTAAATTCTTAAACATTAAGACTCTGTTTAATATGCATTGGTAAACATCTTCATTTCACCAATGCAGTTGTAAAGCTAGCTTTAAGGAAAAAATGCCAGTTTGAATTTTGAAAAAAAAGATGCAAGTAGTTCATGTTTTCTAACTAATTTAGTAAACAAATGTTTTATCTATGGTTGGAATATACTTGGTTGTGATTTCTTCATGTCTTCAGACCCTTCTGAATGCATTTTTATTCCTTGTATTCTTTGTTCTTCTACTGTTTATCCTATTTCAGCCAATGTCTTAACCCAAAACACATTATGGTATACTTTATTCTCACATTCATCATTATTTTATGCAACTATAAGCAAAGATAAATCTGCCCTAATTCTGTTATTGAATTTATCACATGCATTAAGTAGTTGTTTAATGGGATAGCATTTGATAATATCCTAGTTATTTTGTGTAGTATCAGAGTATTTTAGATGCATCAAATGTGGACTATACTAACTTGAGTATATTATAATATGTTATACAGGGATTCTATCTATCCACACTGAATTTAATGACACACAATTTTGACTGCAATTCCATTTTCCCCATTGTATAATATTATATGTTTTTGCAATTAGTAGTAATGAATGGATGCATGGACGCACACACACACACACACACACACACACACAAATAAATATTCAAGAATAATAATAAAATCTCACTGTGGAAAAATATTAAAGCTGATCTTTTGTCAGACCAAAGAATACAAAGCCATTTTTCCTGGGGAAAAAAAGCCCTCTATATTAATAGAGCAACATCAGTTACTTGAATTAAGTTAAAACCAACTCTTTCCAAACTTAAATGTAGATACTATTCTAAATTATTTAAGCCTGCTTAACAAAGTTTCCAAAAGTTTTCACTGGTTCGTTCATAAATAATAACTCTTCATTCATTCTTACTGCTTCTGCTAAAAAAAATTACTGAAAGTATATTTAATTGTGGCATTTCTGAATAGGACCTCTCTAAAGATTTTCAAGTTCTGATCTTCTCCACTTTTATGTCCAGATGTGTGTCTCTGTGTGTATATGTTTTGTACATACTTTAACTTATCTGGTAAATTTATCATCCATATCAAGTTTCTAAAAAGTGGAAGGTAAGTGCTTCACTGCAAGAGATTAAGAGAAGTGTATAGTTTTTTACATATAAATTTTAGAGGTATATCAAGAGTTTTGAACCGTATTTTTAAGTCTTGATCCAGGGTGACTACAGATATATGGAATTATTTCTTACATAGATTATAATCTCATCTGATAATAATTTTTGTTTCACTTCTTCCCATCTTGTTTTGTATGATATCTATTTCTTGTTTTGTATGATATCACTTAATTTTTTTAAATAAAGCATTTGAAAACAGATAATGTTCTCCAGTGAATCTGGGACTTTGTTAACTATTTATATCTACAATGGTTCAGCAATTTATTACTACAATAGACATGTGTAAATCCTCTGTATCTCTAGTTCATTGTAGCAATTTGATTTTCCCTAAGAATTTTTTAATTATTTCTAAAGGATAATATGAAGAATAGAAAATATTATATTTTAGGGATGTGCAGATCAATTAAATCCTGCCCAAATCAGCTTAAATTCAGAACCTAGTCTGTTTCATCAAATTTTCTGTACAAAATAAATAAACCCACAGTTGTTGTGGTACATAATTTCCATTGATGTATGCACTTTGCATGTTTGTAGCATCTTTCCTTAATATATGCATGTTTTACTTATCTTTCTCAAGCATATACTCACTCTCTCTTTTAATAGTACCTGCTCAAATATGTGCGTTTTGTATATAATGTTTGAGCTGGGAAATATTTCAAGATGGATGTTGGTTGATTCCATGAATTACATGCATGTCCACTCCAATACTTTCCATTTAGTGGATAATGTTTTATTTGAAAATAAACTTGTGATTGATTTCTTATACATCTCTACCATATTATCTCAATGTTCAGTATTTATTGGAAAAAAGTTACTATTTCAGTATTTTAACTTGTGCAATTGAATCACAGAATTGCTTCTTATCTAACATTCAAGCTAATATTTTATTTGGTTAGTTTCTTTTTTCAAACTGTCATCCATTTAAAAATATAAGTATTTTCTACTTGAATACAATTTTTTATTTTATTTTATTTGTTTATTTATTTGATTTGTCCCCGCCCATCTCCCCTACAATTAATTGGATCCAACTATTTTCTCTGCAACTCTTGTGAAATTTTTTTTTGTGAATATGTCTTCTTACACATTTGACATTGTCACAGAAATTTTTATATTCTTATAAATTTTTACATTCCATTTTACTTTAATAAAAAGCTTCATTAATGTTAATATATCTAACTGTAGCTTTAAAAACTAATCTTATCTATAAAAATGATTGTTTTGCTTTATCCATGATTTACACAATTACCCACTCATTTTCCATTTATAAAGTAAAATTATTGTATCTTATTTTTCTTTCTTATAAAGAGATACTTAAAAAGAGAATACTATTGCCTTATTTCATATTTCCAGGTAAAAAATCCAGTAATCCATTTTGCCTGTATAGCCTTTTCTCTATATTATTTCTTTTATCGAGAAGCAAATGAATTTTGCACAATAACTCCAGAGAGTTTCCATATAATGGGATACACTGATCTAGTTCTAAATGCAATATCATTCCCATTCTGGCTCCAGAAACTTTTTAACATCAGTCCGGGAATTCTTTTGTACCTTACTTGTCCAATTCTTCTAGTGTACCTCTAGTTTTTAAATAAAATTTCCTTATCTGAGTTTAGCTCCTTCCTTCTTTCTTTAACTCCTGGCATAAATCCTTATGTTGATGTAGTTTGATCATTATCTTGGCAAGGATCCTTCTTGTTCTTCTTTACCTGTTTTCATTATTCATGAATTCCTTCACAGCTCACTGCTCTATTTTTAAGAACTAAATTTCTGTGTTGGGGTAGAATGGAGCCTTCCTACTTAAAGCAACCCCCCACCCCCAATTTCATCCCCTTTTTTTATGACCCCCATTTTTCATGACACACACAAAAAATAATAAGGATGTGATAATATCCAAATAAACATAATTGCCTAAACACCCAGGATCCCATTTGATTGCCTAAGTAAATTAGGAAATAGCATGATTTGAACCCTGTTCCAAAGGTACTTGCTGTGGCATCTGCAGGCTCTGACTGCTTTCAGGTACGAGTGCAACACTGTAATGAGGTAGAAAAGTGGCAGCTTCTGTTGTGATGTTGCAGTGCCACTTACCTATGATCCCCACCCCCATAATTGCCACTGGTTACTTGACATAACTGCAGAGTATGCCACAAATCAGATATTTTTAATCATCTGTCCATTCTTGTGTTGTTTCTGTTACCTTGTTACTTGAATAAATGTATGTCAGGCAAAAAAAAAAAAAAATACTCTCTATATTTTATATTTTTTAAAGCACTAATTTGCCTTTAGAATTTAGTGAAATCTATATTTTCTAATATAGGGAGAAAAGCAGTAAGCCTGTACTTTAATATTTGCAAAGGCCATTAAATATGTTTTATATTCCAAAATAGCAAAATCCCATGAACCCAAACCATCTTCTTCCCCTGAAATGAAAGTAAATACTTGTAATGTGAAATTCCTTTTGTTTTCTGCTTCTTGGTTCTTCTAAAAATTCCTTTTTTACAAAAAAATATTTAGATATGTTTCAAACATTTATTTTAAAGATTGTAGACTATTTTATGATACACAGATTTTTTTCGTCTCTCACCATGCCATAACAGTGCAAAATGCAATCTTTGAAATTAATCAGGCACAGGTAGCCTGGTGGTTAGACATAATAGAAAACTTTATTAATGTAGTCTCTCATCTTTCACATGGAGCATTTGCTGTAAAGATGGCCAATTCAGAAGTCAAACTTTTTGATTTTTTCTTTCAGTCATTAAAACCTGATCTTGTATATATTTTCAGGTGACTAAGAATTATGTTCAAATGTTGATGGACAGAAGTTGGAGATTTTCATGCATGGGCCAAGATACATGACAAAAATAAACATTATTTTGCTGAGCATTTTTGATAAATTTTCAGGGAGGACAGAATCATTTGATCAAGAACTGGTATATATATTATCTTAGCTTTGTTTCCAGTGTTAATTCTTTGGCTACCATGTGTAAGGTAGCTAGTCCTATGGTTCTTCCAAATCAGATGTAGGGTTTTCATGCAATATGTTCCTTAAAGTATTTATAGTTATATGCAAGCATTCCATGAGATTAGTAAATCCATCTGACAAAATACTCTAGAAATAGATATAAAGAGGTGTCATGCAGAACAGTAGGCCTTATTTAAAATAATTTGTAGGTCTCCATTATTTTTCTTCTATTAAAATTAATTCTTAATTTTACACACAAACATAGACATTTGCAGCATAAATTGTGATTATAATACCATCTCAATGGAAGTTCAGCATACATTTTTATTCTAATACAGTCTGATAAAGGAAAGGTTAAATATTTCAAAAAGCAGGGAAAAACATTTTAAGAGCCAGTGGAATTATACATGTTAAATAATCATTTAATATATAATTTAACTGCATATAACCCAAGTAAAAAGATAATAACTCTATTCTAAAATGTTCTAACTGAACTGTATAATTTTAAATTAAAATTTAAAGATGACAGCTGATTTCATAGAACCAATGCAGTCAAATAGCTTGTGTCTTTTAAAAGAATAAAAATAATTCAAAGCCTAAATCCAGGTTGTATTAAACAGAAAAAGCATATATCTGCATGTAATTTATGTACACATGAACTATATTAAAAATGAAATGCATTGATAGGATGATGGGCAAAGACTTGTGGAAGATGAAATGTATCTATTCTAGGCCCTTTAATAGGTTCAGATGTTACTCTCAGCTATTAAAATTTTTAAATTATTTTTTTGTTTCTTTCTTTTTTTCTCCTTATAGGAGCCACAGCTGCAGCTCGAAAAGAAGTGATACGGAACAAGATCCGGGCAATAGGCAAAATGGCTCGAGTGTTCTCTGTACTGAGGTATGGCTCCTCTATACTTTAGAATTGCAGAAATTATTCTTCATTCCTTCAGGGAAACAAACTTCAGCAGAACAGACAAAGGCATTTTTCCTGCCTTCCCCCAGGGTTTCACCAAATCAACTTCAGAAAAAGAAGGAATTGCCCTCTCTCAGTTATGCTTTCCTTCACAGTACAGATAGATCAGAAAATCTCTAAATCATCATAGTTTGCCATCTCAGAACTTCTATATATTGCAAGCTCAGAACAATCCACATGATTAAAGTACAGATTGAGTTTGAATCTAGATGTTAGTCAAAGATATTTTGCTACCTGAAGCTGAAGGGAAAAGCAAATATCCACCCACACGTGCACACACACTCCTTTTCATTTTGAGGCCATTTGTTTTCTGATGCAGATCACTTCCTATTGGGACATGACAGGCCAAAAGCTGTACTGCAGGATTAAGTAGAGCTTTGTTGAAATATTGCCAATGTTGTAGTGAATTGAGCAGAGTGCACAACCACCCAGTGTATGTGAGGATTAATCTTCAACTCTGTAGCTGTGTATGGCCTTGCTCTAATTTTCTACAGCCTTTGCCTTAATTGGAAGAGCTCTGTGCAGTGCAGTGCAGCTACTAGATAGTTGGTAGGCATCAACTATCCTTTTCCTAGAACCTACTTTGAGGAGAGAAAAGAGAGTTTGAGAAACAAGAAAAGAGGCTGGTTTCCCCCTTCCTCCTTTTGGCTCTGGCACTATCTTTGGCTTGCTTGAACAGTCTTCAGCATGTTTACCCGAAAATCCTGAGGCCTTCAGCAGAAAAAATGGTGGCATATCATTGATATATGAACATTAACCAGTATAGTGATGTGTTAATAATCATGTCTCTCCCACCTTTTGTCATTTTAAAAGTGTTTTTACTATCTAAACTCCCATCATTTCTAGATGAAATCTTCTATCTGTCAAAGTGGACTTGAGATTTGTAACTATTTAGACTAGTGTTTCTCAACCTTGGCAACTTCAAGATGTGTGGACTTCAACTCCCAGAATTCCCCAGCCAGCATTCTGGCTGAGGAATTCTGGGAGTTGAAGTCCATACATCTTGAAGTTGCCAAGGTTAAGAAACAGTGACTTAGACAGTACAGGAATATATGTCTTAACTCCTGGACCAGTGTTGGTGGGGATTTTGTTCTGCTTACTATATGTGTGTCCTGCTTTTTACTCAAAGACTGGCATCCAAAGCAGCTTGCCACAATAAAAAAGGTGTAAAAATGAGAAGCATTCTTCAACTGAAACTGGATCCAGAAATGTTAGAAGGCTGCCCAGCTTTAGACCCTGTTTCCTCTCATTGTATCTGTTGCTAGCTGCAGTTGACACAGTCTCATTCTGTTCCTGTCAGGGAAGAGAGTGAGAGTGTGCTGACGCTGAAAGGGTTGACCCCAACAGGAATGCTGCCCAGCGGGGTGCTCTCTGGAGGAAAACAAACTCTACAAAGTGGTAAGTGCTTTTGCACATGTATACTGTGATGGACATAAATTTTTCATCCTCTTTCCATTATAACAATGCAGTCTTTTCAAGAAAAAAAGAGAGGGAAAGACCACAGAGTGACTGGAAAGTAGTTCACAATATTGGGTTAGAGAGAGAGAGAGCAAACCAAATTTTCAAACCATATTTACCCCAGCTGATATTATTTAGAAGAAAAATAGATTGTTTCCTAATTTCAGGGAAGGGGTTTCTTGGGAAAGCAGCAGAATAATCTTGGGGGAAAAAAAGTCTAAGTTATATCTGTGCTAGCTCCCTAAAATTCTGTTGCCTTATAGTATAGCTAAATGCTTGGGGATCAAACAAAAAGATAAAATGTTCAAATTAAACCAAGCTCTTTCCCTATTCTACTCAGTATTGGTTTGAGGAGTAGGAATGTAGCCGAAGCCTGCACCAGCTTAAGAAGTCACAAGGAAAACAGGCAGGGTACAAAATGTGTTTCTGGGTGCCCAATTTATAAAGGCAGAGACATTCCCATTTTACATGAATACATCTGTGCAATATTTTTAATAACTTGCATAATTCTCAAAACGTCCTGTAAGCAATAGCAAGACAAGCACACACTTGTCACAGTCACAGCTGATAGCTGGCGGGAAGCTGACAGGACCTTCTGACCCTGTTGCTGTCTGCCAGCCTAGCTATCATGTTAACTTGCCAGCAGGCAGCACTTGCAGGTCATATGTGCTGAGCACTGCATTGTGGGAGAGTTAAAATGGACAAGGCCAACCATGGAACACCGGTATTCCACTTAGCCTTGTGATGTGCTGCTGTTGCCCTGTTTCCTTCCTGCAGCAATGCCGAGTCTTTATGACTGGTGTAATGAGCACAGCATCTGGTTTCATTTAGTTGCAGCCCAATAGGCTGGTGCTCCTTTTAGCACCGTGTGTAGTATGGTGGCTGAACCCATTGTGATTTCATAAGCACAAGGAGCAGATGGGGGAGCACAATTTCAGTGATACTGATATGTTTTAAAGAATAGCTACACATCTAACTTGTGATCTGAGTATTTTTCAGGAATGTGTGATCCCCTTTTGTCCCTCCGTAGCAAAATCCATCAGCCACATCTGGTAATTTAGTAGACTAGTTCTAATATGGGTGGGAATCCTTCTTTTAAGATTCCATCTTTCGAAACATAGCACATACAAAGTGCTTTTCACAATTTGGTAATATATCTAGAAATGACCTCCCTCTCTGTATGTACAATGGAGGGGACGCTCTTAATGGAGAGAGAGCTGCCTACCCGCTCCCCCGCCCTCAAAAAAGCATGCCAAAAATCTTTCTTTATTTTTCTTTTTGTTCAAGGAAATCTGCAAATTTGGAATTAGAATTCAGGTTTCTGGGTGCAATTCTAGTGGCAAATCTAGCGATTAATAAGTCACTGATTCATACATGGGGAAGTCATAAATGAACCTGAAGAAAGTATTCATTAATTGTGATTTTGATCTAAATCAGAAAGGCATTTTTACCCCGTGACTATATCAAAACACATTTTGTATAAATTACGTTGTAGAGTATAGCTAGTAAGATAGACTTCTTGAAGTAAAGAGCCACAATCAAATACATTAATATATATAACTGTTATTATGTTATTTGTGTTTACTACTGTGTAACATATATTTCATGCACTCATGAGTGTCCTACTGTAATTATGATGCAACTTTTAGTAACCATGAGACATGGACATTCACCCTTCCAATAACTCAGTCTCAGCCTCTAACTTTCCCATTTCTTCTTGGAGTTTCTTCCCTGTACTTTTCCCTTTTTTTTTTGTCTCTTTTTCTCTTATCTAGAAGATTCAGGTATTCTGTGGTAAACTCTCTTTTTGGTGGCTTGTGTGTTACACATATTGTAATGTTCTGCTTTGTAAATGCTGCAGTATGACAGAGTATTTTTGATACACTGATAAAGTTTGTAGTGCCTAGAGGATGTTTGACTTTCAGATAATTTGATCCAACAAAAATGCTGCAGGCCTGGTTAAACAAGTAAAATTTCATAAAAACATCATTCAGAAGTCTCATTAAACTATGTACTGGCAAATACTGCAGTATTAAATCTAGTAAAACATTACTATACCCACCCATTAGTTAATACTTTGCACCATTCACCAAATATACTGAAATCCACATAGTTTCTGTTAAGAGCAATTAACAGAAAATATGGGCAATATATTCTGTGAAATGTGTTCATTTTTAGTAGTCATTATTTTCAACATTTCCATGCAATTTGGATCTTGTTGCTGATCTCTGTTCTTGATTTTCTCTCTTTCATGTTGATTATGCATATTTATTTTGATTAGTTAGTTGTCTTTTTTGCCACACCAAAGGGCTGTAGATTCCATGGGGGAGCATACCCTTGATGCAAGATGGCATTTAATGAGATATCACAGATGTCCATATTAAACATTTCATTTGCAAAAGTACAGTATTCTAATTTGGTCAGACCCAGGCTGATAGTAAGCTAGACCCATCTGGCTGCCCAAGAAAATTCATGCTAACAGTACTTTTTATTTCTGCTTGTAAATTCTTAAGCCCAGTTTTAAAAGGCAAATTTGAAATCTGTGTTACATTGCCAGCAACAGTGAAACGGTCTGTTGTTTTCCAGTATTTTACTTCCATTCAACAATTAACACATAGATACATACCATTTCAGTTAGAATTTCAGCCATTTAAGGGATTGTTTCAAAATATTATCAGTGCATTCAAAAAATAACAAGAAAGGCATAAACAAAATGTTGGACACTGGTTTTAAATATATATAGGATGAACAGAAAATGTGGGGAAAGGTGCCTACCAAAGTCCTCAATAGCATTTTCCTTGAAGAATTGCTATTAAGACTAACCTTCCACAACCTTATGTCCTTTGTATGTGTTGGAATTCAACTCCAATTCCTCAGTTTCCCTGAGAATTATGGGAGATGAAGTCCAAAACATCTTCAAAGTACAAGGTGGTGGAATTGAGAGGAACTGCTGTTTCAGCAATGGTGGTGATTTCTTCTGCCTGCTTAAAGTTATGTTTTCTCTATATGGCGCTCCTCTGTCTAACTTGCCCCATTAAATATGGCAATCATTCTTGTCCTAAATGACTTATCATTGAAACTGACAATTCATATTCTACTTAACCATTGTGGCCATTTTCAAATATAAGATCACATGCTTCTTCACCCCCTGCAAAATAAACAAGAAATCTATTGCCTGCAAGTTACAGTACCTGTGTTTGTTTTTGTATGTGGCATTTTGTGTTGTCTTCTGTGTCAAAATCCAGCACTTACAGTAACCTTTAAGTGTACTAGCTCCTTTGCTATTCACTGACTTGTTCTTAGAGTTAAATCCTCTGCTCATTTTTCTCATTCATTTTGCTACCCCTTTCTTCTCTTCAGCTACTGTTGAGGCTATTGAGGCTGATGAAGGTAAATTGGCCAGATCCCTTTCTGTTGTGGTTACAACAGATAAGGGCTCTGCTGGGTGTATTCATTTTTGCTGTAGCTTGTATAGAGTGTGTGGGTGTTGAGCTAACAATTGTGGCTCAGTATTAACCTAAGTTTACTTGCTTTAAAGGGGAAAGTGTTTCTTTTGTTGTTGGTGTTGTTTCTTAAAGTTGCAAAAACGTTCTGATATGTGTCCATGAAGCTTCAAATGCTGAATCAATGTCACACAAGGATAAGAAAGCTTGCAATCCAATTAAAGCTATTTGGCAAACAAACAGTTTCTTTGAGGGGACCAATCTGTTCCTCATGTTCTCTTTAGCTATCTCTGAAAACGGAGAGAGTACAACACTCTAAAGTTGGATGGAATTTCCCCTGTATTGAAGTCCATAGCAAAGTTAATGGGTCTTCTCTGTAATTCAGCACATTTTAAAATATCCTTTGGGGGAAGAAAAAAAATCATTAAAACAATGAGAGGATGGCAAAACAGTATTTTTTTCATCAAGCCTTGGAAACTTCCTGTAATGCCGCCCTTAACATCAGCATTATTTTACAGGATTTCTGGCACAAATAAATTACTGTCAAAGCAGTTTGAATGTGAAACATCAAGCTGCCTCTCTTAAGCATACCTTTCATTTCAACTCCTAAGAAATTTTGTTAGTTGTACAGTTAAGAGCTCTCCAACTATCATGATGAAATATTTTTCTACGCAATGATACAATTAGTCATTCAAATTGTTTTGCAAGATGAGAAGACTCTCTAAAATTCCCCTTTAAAACAAAACAAAACAAAAATATTCAGTTGTATTTTGTTCTTGCCCACATAAAAATGTGAGTTTTTCTTTTTAAAAAAAAGCCATTAGTTTTCTGGCAAGAAGTAATAGTGCCATTTTGGCTTCTCCTATTTATTTTTGCTTTTAAAAATGTTTTTGTTACAGAGGTGGAAAAAGAATCTTAGAAATAAGTAAGAGAAAATACAACTGCTTTCTAAATAGCAGTGAATAAGCTGCTATTTACATTGGAATTCTCTATTCCTGTTGGCAAATTCTACTCTGCAGTGTGCATTCTTGTTGACAGTTTGGCTGTTTTTTTTTTCCTGTGATTTCTGTGACTGTGTTGTGTTTTTAGCATTACTCTCAATGTAAACTGCTAATAATCATTGTCTGATCAGCAATTGCAGCAGAACACATTCTTCAACACTATGATGTATAAATATGTCTGCTTGACACAAAGATTAATTTGCAGTATGCTTCCTATTCTGGAAATATATCTTGTTCAGGTTAAATTTCTATTTATTATTACCTTGTACTGTAATGGAAGTTTTACTTCATCATTATTTTGTAATGGTTTTCTCCTTTGGGAAATCTAAGAGAGAGTATTATAAGTATAGCTTCACCAGTGGCCTCTCCAGGCCACAGGAGACCTCCAATAGCAGCACAGCCTCCACAGAAGCAGACCACAGGACACAGGTGCTATTCATCATGCACCTGTTTCAAAGAACGGCCCCATAACTGGCAGCAATGTGGTGAAATTTTAAAGGGAATGTTGTTAAGAGTACTGTTCAGCCTTCCCTTAGCTCCAAAGCATCTCTGAAATTTGGTGGGGAATGGATAGGATTTTAAACTTATGTGATATGCAGGAAAAGGGAATTCCAGAAAACAAAGGGTATTTTTAGCCCTATGGCAGTTTCCACAACAGACTACGTTGTCTGAAAGAAGTCAGTGTGCAACAAATGTATTGGATTGATATCCAGTGCTATATTGAAGTAATATTCCATATGTGAAAAATATCTTCCAGTTTATACTTCATAGTCAACTGTTCCCTGAGAAACGTAGGGTCACATGCAGTTATATTTTTTGCTTGCATATTCTTGTTCAAGTGAAAGTATAACAACCTATTTATTAAAGCCCCCTTGGACAAGATTCTGTAGAAGTAAACTATTAATAACTTTCTTTCCATTCTTGGTTCTTTAGATCCAATCCACCAGCAAATTGTTGGGATTTTCACAAACTGAATGCCACGTTTCCCCATTTCAGATGGCGTAGTATGCAGTGGATTCCATCTGGCATTGAATAAAAAATAATCACCACACAATTGGGGGTGGGGGATGGGAAACAATCTTCCAAAACTTTCTGCAGTTCTTATTTCCATGGCTGTGGTGGGCAAAATGTCAGCATGAGAGGAGTTCTACAAAATTCTACACAAGTTTAATAATACCAGGGACAGCAAAATTGAAAATCAAATCAAAATTCAGAAAAGAATATGCTTTCCCTCTAATGGAAAATAGATTTGATGAGACTTGTCAACAAACAAACAAAAATTGAATCTCTTAACACCTTTCCTTCTATCCACATCCATCCAGTAATATTCCTCTGTGTTGATGGGACTAGCTGGACTATCGACTATCTCTGCATGTTAAAAAACTGAACCAAACATTTTTGAAATCTAATACAAAGCATTTGATTTGAATTTTATTGAAATAAAAAGCATCATGGAGAATAGTAACAGTTGAAAACCTAAGCATTATTAATAGATTGTTGCCCAAAGTTCTTCCCCCTTTCATTTTAAAAATACTAAGGAAAAAAGTGGTTTGCGTGGAGCCCTTGAAAGAAAAGAATGTATGCAGTACCTAGTGAGATCAATGTGGAATTCACAATGCCAGCAATGAAGGGAAAGTTCATTGATTTTTAAATTCAGTTACCTTTTCCCATGTTCTTATACTTTCAAAGCTAAGAAGGAGAAATATGGTAGAAAAAGTATATTCAGAGTGCATGGCACACTGAATAACCACAGTTGAGTTTATTTTGTAATTGTCTGGGATTGACAGAAGTTTATTGTTCCTAAATAGCACATGAGCAGTTCTTCTATGCTGAAGACCCTGAGAGTCTTCTGTACAATACAGTAAAAAGTTTTCCTTCGATGATGAATCTTAAGGATAGCCAACGTAGGTGCCTTAATAATGGGAGCAATTTACCACAATAAAGAAACTCAGCTGTTACACAGCATGCCACCAACTCACCAACCCCTTTCTTTTCTTTTCCTTTTTTTATGAATTTTCTGTTTTAACAATAGTTAAATGTTGCTTCAGTAATAATATTGATGGGATAAAAGACTTTCTTCTAGATTAGCCAGGTTCTGTAGTTATTTAATAAACCCTGATTATAAAAGGCCTTAAATGTCTTTAATATTGGCTCTAATATAGCAGTCAGTAGGTGTGAATAATTCTTACCATAAGAGCAGAAGAATAGTGGTTGAGAATGCTAGTTATTATATTTTCCCTCTATGGATTTTCCATAGGGAACAGCACAGCAAGCTTGACTCATCTAGGAGTGTGACTATAAAAAGAGTACAAGAGTCCTTGGATAAGCTATACTTTTGAAACCCTAATTTTTGTTTTGGAGCCCTTGAAAGTTGCTCTGAGTTGCTAAATTTCATCCTACATGGCCTATTTCAAAGAAATAAAAATATTTTATAAAATCAACATAAATTCCCTCGCAAGTGAAACTGCAAGGGTCTTTCTAAGGGCAATCCACACTTTAAAAAAAAACTGCTATTAAATCATTGCAAAATATTCTTAAACTCCTAGTTTCAAGTTAGTGCCTCCATTCACATTTACAGTTTATTGTTAGTGTCTGACTGCGTTAATTGCCTCATTGTGAGGACCAAATAGACTTCTTGCTATAATTCCAGCTACCATTATGGAAGCAGAATAAACTCTATCCAACTCCCGCCCCCCCCAAAAAAACCTCAATTGGCTTCCAGATTTAAAGAAAATCAGTTTTAGTTGTCTTTTTTCTCTCTCTCTGAACTCTACTTGTCCTGAAAGTTGTTCATTTAGCCTAAACTGCAGAACAAAATGCCAGAACTGGATTTTGTTAGGAGCATATTAATCATTCAAGAGACATTGGCTGTTTACTTTTTAGCTGTTTCCAATTACATCCAGAAGCTTTAATTGCATTGTCATTTTTTTTTTTTTCTTCACTTTGAAGGAATTTCTCACTCATTGTGCAGTCAGTTGATCAAGTGCCCACCCTTTGTCTCGGCTGACTTCCTTTCTTGTTTTGTTTTGTTGTTGTTTTCTTCCCCCTCCCCCATTTTCTCTTCAGCGATCAAAGGGTTCTCACCGCAGCATAAAATCACAAGCTTCGAGGAAGCCAAAGGCTTGGACCGGATCAACGAGAGGATGCCCCCGCGCAGGGATGCCATGCCTTCTGATGCCAACCTGAATTCCATCAACAAGGGAATCTCTTCGGAGACGAACGGCACCGACAGCAATGGCAGTAACAGCAGCAATATTCAGTGACCCTTTTGACTTACAGGGATTTTTTTGTTTTTGAGCAGGGCGCCGTGGGACTGCTGCTCAACGGCAGTTGGATTTCTTGCCTCTGACAGTAGCTTACCTGCTCTGGGGCCAGATGTTGGATTCAGTTTACAATATCATCTAAGAAGAGATAGTAAACTTTATTTTGGTGGGGTGGGGGTGGAGGTGGAACACCTCCTTGGACATGCCTTTAAAATGCTTGTAGAGAAATAAATGAAAGCTAATGCTGGTCTATATTGCAAAGTTAGGGGAATGAACATGTTTTCCTATTGCATTGGAAACCTCTAGATATGTTAACTGAAAGGCCTTTTATTATTATGTTACTGGACATGACAACTTTGTCTGATTTCTTACTAACTATTGTACGTTTACAGTTGCAGCACTATACATGGACAACATCCAAACCATTTTTAACAGAGTGATGTACAAACTAAATAAGGAGACTATTTATTGATAATGTTTTGCTACTCTTGTCAGACGATGGCTATCTAAAACAAAAAACAAAAAATTAGGCAATCTTTAAAAAATATATATAAAAGAAAAAAAGAATGTTGCAAATTTGTTAAAAATGCCAAAAAAGACAATTTAATTTTGTACACATTATGCTTACCTCAGGTTTCTTTAGTGTGCTTGAAAACCCTTCTTTAATTATAACATTTACCTTAATTAATTTGGCAGTGAGAAATCATTTTCATTTATGTTTTTAAGGAAAAAAAAACTGGAATAATGATACCCTTTTTTTTTTCTTTTACTTGTTTCAGTTTATATTTAGGATTTTTTTCTTTTTTCTTTTTCTTTTTCTTTTCTTTTCTTTTTTTCTTTTTTCTTTTTTGGTAAATCAAGTCTTGGTTGTGGCTTGCTGAATTTAAATATTTATGAGTGGTGCATTTTTAAGTATAGTGAACAAGACACCATATTAAGTGCAGTGAAAGCATCTATATTCTGTAAAAAATCTGCCTATGCATGTTTTTTAAGAAAAAAAAATTGGCTGTATAGGCCTGTATGGGACTGTAATGCGCTTAGTGGTCTGACTTATACTGGAAATGTATGTATACTGGCGTACTTTATATTCTCTAAAAAGAAAATGCTAATGCCTTTGAAATTTTGTAATCAAAAAAAGCTTTGAAAAAATCTAAGGGGGAGAGTATTCTTAAAAGTTTTTAATATAAGCTTGTCAGTGCACATATAGATGGTTAGCATGTTTAGCAAACCTTGTGAAATTTAAACTAAGTTTGTAGTTACATGTGAAACTAAATGCATGAGAACTGTTAACGTCATGATGAGTTAGTCATTTTGTTACGTTCTGTCATGTGCCACAAAATGTGTGATTTTTTTCACTTTTTTTCCCTTTATATATCAGTTACGGGTTACAACTGGTTCAGTCTTAAAGGAGGAGGAAAAACCAACAAAACAGTCCACTGATATTTTTTATCAATTGTATAAGTGCCCAAGTAATTCACTACAGCCTACAGCCTTGCCTTTGTAATTTGACTTATGAAATGTTGGCAATCAAAGCATGCACTTGTAACAATGAAAAAAAAAAGCATTTTATATTACTACTCAATAAAAATGTGCATGAACCTAGAAGTTCTCTTGTTAAATCTCCAGTCTGTGATAGTATATATTTAATACTCACTCGGGTTTCTTTGTGGGGGGAGCAAACCTCTTTATTACTTGGGTTGTGTGTTACCTCTCCTAGTCCACAAGCCCTCTGACTTGCCCAAAAAAGTGCCTTTGTTGTCATATCTGCTGACTGACGAGTCTGCAGATAGGAGGTCCAACACACCAAGAGGGACCTGGTTGAAGAAGGCTAGTCTATTGACAACAGGGAATTGCATGTTTAGTCTCAGAGAGGCACCTTTTAAAATCCCAGGGAACTGAATGGGGGACCTTCTACTTTCCACATTTGCTGTTTTTTTTATTGAATTTATAATCTGCCCAATAATCCATGTTCCTCAATTGAGACTGAGAGCGCCATTTAATGTTTCTAAATAAATCAATATCATTATATATTATGATTATATAATTATCATATTGCTATTATATATTATTATATTGCTATTATTAGTAATATAACAAGTAATAAATAGCACAGGAAATCTGTAATATCCACTATATCCATGAAGAGCAGGCATTTAAAATAAAATTGATTTCAGAATGCCTTTTATTGAGGTGCATATTTGTAACAGGAAAAACACAGCTTTTAGTTTGGAATCCCATGCCAGAGGTTCCCTCACTCCTTCTTAGAACACTCCTTCTTAGAACTTTCCAAGTTCTAATGGCAGGCAGTGAAATATCTTGTCCATCTTAAGAAGGTTCATTCCAAACATTTGGGTTCTATAACGCATGGAAACCAGATCTAATCCTAGGCACAAAGCCAGCTGCATGACCTTGGGCCAGTCACCTTCTCTCAGCCCTAGGAAGGAGGCAATGGCAAACCACTTCTGAAAAACCTTGCCAAGAAAACTGCAGGGATTTGTCCATGCAGTCTCTGAAAATCAATTGAACAGATTAAAAAAAAAATCCATATAACCCATCATCATTTTCCTCCTCCTTATCCCATTCCTATTTTATTGTATTTGTGACAGGCATCTTCTTTTCCTCCAGAAGCTCAGTGTGGCTTACATGGGAGGTCATTTGGACTGAAAGAGTGTGATTGGGCCAGAGTTACTCACTGAATTTCCAAGATTTAGGGCAGACTTGAACCAAGGTCTCCCAGTCCTAGTCCGTAACCTAATGCCACACTGGCAACCATTTACACAATGGATGTGGATAATAAGTGCCTGGGTCTCCTTTACTTGATTGCCATTCTAGATTAATTTGATATACTTTGCATACATATATTGTTATATTAGCTGATATAACAATATTATATATATAATTTTTATTACATTTTAGACAATTAGAATGTAAAATCTTCCTTTGTTTTCTATTTAAATGGAACTGGAGTCTCACAGCATACAGATACTATGTATATAAATGTTTTCATGCACCAAAGTTCCAGCTTCGGTCTTGGCATACCTACATACAACTTCGTATCAGAGGCCATCTGCAACCAGTAATTTAATCCTTTTCATGGCTACTGGGTGGAAGTAGACAAAGGATAACCCTTTTGCCTTTGTAATTTTTTTACTTCTAGCATTGTCTCCCCCTAAAACTGGTATGAGGCCTGCAGTTTGTGAAAGGAATGAAGCCTATGACAATTTCATAAAGCAGGTTGAACAATCTCCATCCAATCATGATTTTAATATACACAAATATTATGAGATATGTACTCCTAGAGCTGTTGTTCAATAAGCCACAATTGTCTACATTCACACATTATACACAATACACTATGTTGAAATCACCAAATCATATTACAGTTAAAAACAGTTTGTGAGAACTGAATTTTAATCTCATCAAACCTCTCAAATTTAGGATAAACTAATTCAGAGTTAATCATAATCAAATTCATTCCTCAATTCCTGTTGTGAACAGGAAGTGAGTGGATACATGTTTCACTCTGTCTAGGACAAGGCTATGCAGTTTTCTTGGCAGCATTTTCAGAAATGGTTTGCCACTGCCTTTTCCTAATGCTGAGAACATGACAGGCCAAGATCACCCAGCTGATGTTGTGCCTACAGCAGGACTATAGGTTACAGTCTCCTGGTTTGTAGCCTGGTAACTTTATCAATAAACCAAATTGGCTCTCTACTTCCTTTTAGGTGAGTCTATTCCAAGCCTGCACACCACTCAAGTGGAGGCTTGGGTTCATATATTCCTGGATATGAAGGATTTTATTTTAGCAGTCAACAAGGTCTTATAGAACAATAGACTTAGAAGGGGAACCCTATGCATCCTCTAGCATCCCAGACAAATGGCTGTCTAATCTTTGCTTGAAAACCTTCAGTGATGGAGCTCCCATGATTCCAGGATGCAGGCTAAATAGCTCTCATGGCTGTTAGCTTAATTGCTTAATAGTTCTCATTGTCAGGAAGTTCCTCCTTATTTTGAGTTTATAGATCTCCTTCTGTAAAGCTTTCACCTATTGATTCTTGTCCTACCTTCAGATGCTATAGAGAACAATCCACTTGCCTATGACAGCCCTTCAGGCATTGAAAAATTAATACCATGTCCCCATTTAGCCTTTTCTTCTTTAGGCTAAGCATACCCAGTTCTTTTAATTGTTCTATATAGGATTTAGCTTCCAAGCCCATTACAATCTTTGTTGTTCTTCTGTGTACTTTTTCCAGTTCTTCAGCCTCCTTTTTGTATTGTTGTGACCAAAACTGGACACAGTATTCCACGTGTGGTCTGACTAATGCAGAATAGAGCAGAACAATCATTTCCCATGATCTTGACACTATACGTCTGTTATTGAAGCCAAAGACTTGGCAACTGCAACACACTTGGCTCATGCTTAATTTGTACTCTACCAGGGTGCAGAGATTCTTCTCACATGTAGTACTCCTAAGCCAGGTATTGCCTATCTTGTATCTCTGGATCTAGTTTTTCCAACCTTACATTTCTTGCCATTGAAGTGCAAATTGTTGAATATGGGCTAATTTCAAATCTATCAAGATCCTTTTGTACCTTGAGTCTGTCTTCTGAGGTGTTAGCAATTTTCTCCCTTGGTAAGATGGAACAAATGCTACTCACAAAGTTTCATTTCTGTTTTGTTTTCTCCAGTTATCAGTAATGAACTATCACAGAAAAAATCATGACTGAATGTGAGATGCTATGCTAATGTCACACATGATACAGTCACTCTGTCCCAAACATGCCACACTTCCTCCTCCTGTATTTTTGGAATAATGAAATTATACAGACAGATTATTACACAGGAGCATCTGTCACCATAAGGTACTGAGTGTGCCATTGCTTGATATTTCACACTTTGAATCCTGCATAAGAGGCACCACAGAGATCTGAAGCATATGGAAAGAGAACAATGGTAGGCACCCTTCCCTGATCACAGAAGACCACATTCTGCAAACAGCTTGGGAAAATTCAGGACACAGCATCTTCAATGCACTATACCATACACTCGGCTATTTTAATTTTCATTTTTCTTTCAGTGTCTCAATGCAGTTTTTATAAGACTTCAAGATTTTATAATATTTCAAGATTCCACACAGTTGTTCTGCATCTATTAGTGGCAAGCATGAACATTTTAAAGAAGCCGGCAGAGCTAAAAGATAGTTTTGTTACTCATATACTTGCACAACATTCCTGGTTAAAATTAGCTAGTTTGTGGGCCTGACTATTGTAAAGTCCAGACACTGCAGTTAATTCATGCTTTGATATGTTGAGCAAACCCAGTAAATTTCAATTTAACTAACTATGGACTAGCATGCTGTGTGAAAACAGCCAAATGGCCTTCCAGGTCAATTTATGAGATTTATATTTTGCTCTTGCTCAAATGAATTCATATCTCGTCCCCCCACCCCCCAACATTTTATCCTCTAAAACTAGCATGATACTTGAGGCTGAAAGTGTGAATACCCAATCACCTAGTTCACACATCCCATAAGCCAGAACTATTTTCCCATGATAATCTAAGGGCCTGTGAAAAGCATTGAAAGTGATGCTTTGCAAAACACCTTAAGACAAAGAAATCACCTCTCTCTTCAAAACGCTACAGCAGCACATTTTCTGAAAGACTTTCTCTGCTTCCTCAAAGGCTCTTCCCCCAACCAGGTTGCGTTGCTGGCTGTTGTAACAGATGTGCTGTCTGCACACAAAGGTGTGTGCAGACCACCAGGGACAGCCCTCACAGTAGTGATACCAGTCTTGTAGAGGAGATTTTGAAGAAAAGTGCTTTCTTCATGTTGACATACTTTAAAAACACTCATTTGAATTCTTTGGCCAGCCCTAAAGATAGTGTATTACATGTCAACCAGACCATTATTTATTTAGATTTATATGATGCTCATGCCCTTAATGGATCTCAGCAGTTCACCAAAATACAGTAAAAACATCTGTAAAAGCAACACTGGAAGTGTTGCCTATGAAAAACCAATGAAACTAGAACAGTAGAATTTAAAGGTCTGAGTTAATAAGGATATTGTGAAACAAGGACTTACTTCATATTCATTAGTGTTCGTTCCCATAATATGGGCCTCACAATGGAAAAAGCAGATCTGGTTGTTGATGTCAGACATACCTATGGTGGGACCCAGAAGAAGAAGTATACTGATAAATTGATCCCAGCACATGTATGGGATTATTATGGGGCTTTGGCTGAAGTGTGATGCTTTTTAAAAAAAATTAGGGGGGTGGGATTTGGGTCTTTATTTTTTCACATATTCATTGTGACTTGATGGTTGTTAGTTACCCAGGGTTATATTGTATAAGATGGGCAGCCATATACGTAAATCTTATAACTAACTAACTAACTAACCTGAGTGAGTGGGGTGGCTTGTATGGGAGCATATGAGCTTGGAACTAAATTACACAATAAATTGTGGTTCAGATGATATGTTACATGTGAATGCAAACTGAGTGTTCTTTACAATATGTCAACATGAAGAAAGCACTTTTCTTCAACATCTCCTCTGCAAGACTGATATCACTACTGTGAGAATATATGTAGCTCAGGGTTGAACATTTGCAAGAAAACAACCAAGCTCAGAGAACCCCAAGGACTCCACAAACTGAGATTGATTGATTTTATTACATTTGCTATGACCCCCCAGTCCAGTAGACCTATTGTCTGGTATATACCTCATGCTAAGCTGCTTTGACTTTATGGAAGCAGGAGCCTGGTTCATACCTCCTACTAAGCCAAAGCCAACTAAAGCACACTGGGCATTAATGCACTGCATGAACCCACCCATTGCGTTTAATGGTTGAATCCAATTTGAACCTGTGTCTCCCAAAGCCTAGCCTGACAACAAACTGCATTAGTGGCTTGGAGGTGCTTCCTTTAAAAAGCTCACATATGGGGGGACATTATTTGCGACTGCATTTATATTTACAGTACTGCAACCTGTAAATAATGCTACCATACTGAATTGGGGGAAGGATCTAGATGTTTGTTAAAAGGGTAAAATAATTATCATGATTGATTTTGATTCATCTGAAAGAACTCTAATTTGTTTATCAGCCACTCATACAGAAGGTTTGCCTAGTTCTGGAACCTGGCTTACTTAGCCACCAAATGTTGGTGATGTCACTAAAGATATATCAAGCTTTGGACTGTCCTTACTGAAGCCCAACTTGGAGGGTGTCATGGACACTTCTTGGATCAAAGTTCAAGATGACTGCATTCCCATGACACATTAAGTTAAAGAGCTCAGTTAATGAGAGTCTGATTCTGTTGTACATTGTTCTTCAACCACTTAATAAATGATGGCCCTTCTGGGTTGAGTAAACCTTAAACCTTAGGTAAAGTACATACAAAACAGGGGTAAGATGGCAGCAAACACACTCATTAATGAAGCCTTTGGGCTTAGCATATTGTGTAAAGGCTGCCTTCTTCTCCTCCCCCATCTCTCATTTTGATGGAACTATTAGCAGAATAGTGAAGTGTATTGGGGTCATTGTCACAGAGGGGTATTTTGTACAGAGAGCTGATTTGTTTGAAAAAGCAGAGCCAGACCAACTGCACAAATATCTCAAGCTGTTATTCCTGGTTTTAAATATATAATCACAACAAAGTAAACATTTGCTCTAGCTTCAAATTCAGCAGTGCAAATATACACTATTTTTAAAATATTATCTCCATCAGAGGTGGGGGCTACAAGCTTATCTGAAACAGTCCAGAGAATCTCCTAGTTTTGAGGGAATTGGGAAAAAAACAATTTAAGTTTGACTTCTCACTCCTTCCCCCAAATCTTCCAATTTTCCATAATGAAATACTTAAAATACAGATAATTTGAAAGAAATCAGATGGAAAAGAAGTTTAATAAAATTGTTAGATATTATCAGATAAACATGTAATTTATTTCTTGTGCTATAGATCCAGAATGGTGAAAAATGCACTCTGAGAAAGGTACAAATAAAATTACAATTTGCCTGTGTGGTTCTATTTTATGCTGCCCAAGGTCTCTCAGGTTAGCATACATATTTTAATTCTTCAGAAAAAGAACCAGCCTGAAGATGTTTGTGAAAACAAAACAAACTTTGCTTTTTTATATAAGTGCTTACATTCTTCATGAATTTGATGAGTGCTCTTAATTTTGCTTGAGATGTGCTGATTCCTCCTACATAAAAGTAAACACTTCTATGGGCAATCTTGAGCCAGGGGCAAATTCAGAATTCTATTCTACCTGGAGAATAGATGTCCTAATTCACAAATTACCTACTATCATTTTAAGGGTTGGAAGGAAGTAGAAATGTAACAAGTTAACCAGCAGAAAATGCATAAAATAACAGCCTAAAACTGGAGCAAGCAACACTCCAGACCAATTTCTGCATCTCCGGTAAGTCACCCAAATTATACCATTGAAATTTGCACACAAAAGCATTGATTTTTAGTGGTGCATGTGTGAAACTATCTTAAAGCATCCATTTTTCTCTTTGCCCAAACTTCCAAAATACCTTGAAAACTAAAAAGAATAAAAATTAAGTCTGTTCCTGACAGCAAAAAAAAAAAAAGTTAAAATGACAATTAAACATTTCTAAAAAATGACACGTTTTTTAGAAACTTGTTCTGTCATAGCCAGGCCACAGATATGTTTCTTTTTTTTTCAACATTCCTTATAGACTGTATTTTAGTTTTAACGGATTAAAGAAAAAATGTCAGCTTCACAGAGCAAAATATCTTTATGGGGCAACCATGAGAAATGGCTTGATAGCTTGATACATACACAGATATCAAAGTTCAATGATCTGTGAATAGCAATGGTACCTCAGATTTTTATTTTCTTCATTTAACTGAGACTATGCTTCCCATTAACAGTTATGTTTAAGCAAAGTCAGTTGCCATAGTGACACCAGAGCTTTCTAAAAGTGTCACTTCCTGTCCAAAACTGCATTTTCAAATAACTGTTTAGCTGAACCGTAAAGAGATGTGAACTTTTAGGTATTGAACTGTCCTCACCGCAAATGTTTAGAAGGTCATAATAATACTTACCATTTACCTAGTGCTTTAGCACTTGATCTTCACACATTTTTCCAACCTTTGGTGCAAATTCTGGAAGACAATGCATTTCTCCTTTTTTTAAATTTCAAATGCATTTCATCATCTGTATTCATGCCAGAATCAGTTCCCAGGAAACGGCACAGAAATCATGTACCCTAACTGAAATTTGGCAGAAATGTTTTCTGTCAAAGGGCTATTGTCACATTCATTTCTAAAACAATAGATTTTCAATGAGCATAGTGGTGTTGGGGGGTGGGGGAGATACCACTAATACTGCATGGTTTCTATGAAATTTACCATGCTTTAGTTCCTCATAGCATTTCTGAAATTTAATTCCATTTGTTTGTTAAAAAACAACAAGCATGAATCCCACAGGGGCAAAAGACCTCAGCTTTTCCAAATCACACCCCACATATGAACATCACACCAATAGATATGGGAAGTGGTATGAAAATTGATTAAATAAATAAGGAAATGGAAAATGAGGTGTTAGCTCCCACTGACTCCATTGGAAACTTTACTCCATTATAAATGTTAAATCTTGGTTCAGTTTGAGATCATGACGGGGGCAAAAAACAATTTCTCCACAGAACCACTATGGAGAACTGCAATAATCCTCATAGGGATTGGATACATTTGCGCTCTTTTCCTTTCCTTTTTTCCCTTCAATTTCTCCCTGTTTGTTCTGTATGAATGAATGAATGAAGTCAAGCAAGCATGCAAGCACACAAGCTCAGGCCATGACAAAGAAGCCAGATATCTAGATGCCCTAAAGCATTGCACCTTAGAACAGTTGGCCTTGGAAGCAACCAAAGGAAGGCAACCCTAGACTTAATCGTAAGCAGTGTCCATGATTCAGTGTGAGATGTAGCTGTTGTAGAGCAATGGGAAACAATAATGCTATGATTAGACCATAATGCTATTACATGTAGCATGCACGCAAATTAGGAACTACTAGCAGGGTCAAAAGGGCCAACTCTGTTTTGTGTGTGTCCATGCATGCATGCTTTTGATCCAATTTTGACTCCTAAAAACTGTATGGACAACTCCATAAAGTTTTCTTGGCAGCATTTTTAGATGTGGCTTGCGACTGCCTTTTCATAGGGCTGAGAGAGAGTCACTGGCCCAACTGGCTTCCATGTCTAAGGCAGAATTAAAGCTTCAGTTTTCCTACTCCGACTTCAGTGCCTTAACCACTAGACCATATGGCTCTCCACATTGCTTCAAAGGGGCACAGTAATTGAGGCTCAACTATAATGTGTTCCACAATGTGAGAACAGGCCAGCTAAATCCAGGAGTGGGCCAGTTCTTCTAGTAGAGTCCAGTAAGTTGTAAAAGATAAGGTTTCCTTTAAGAAATGAAAACATTCATTCATTCATTCATTCATTCATTCATTCATTTTTAAAGATGTATACAGCTGCCCATTTTGTGATGGCCCTTTTAACCCTGCTAGCAGTTTCTAATGTGCAACTCTGGACTATAAACAGCTATAACAAAAACACAGCAATAACACATTCAACAAACAAGAAAAACCCAGACCCAGTCCAACAGCATGCACCCAACGCTGCAGACCCCCAGGCTCTAAACTTGCTATCCCAGTGCCTGCGGGGAAGGCCAGCTCTTAACACCTTTCTGGAAAACTAAGGGGATGGGGCCCTGCCAGATCACAAGGGGAAGGGAAATCCACAGGGCAGGGGCCTCTTCAGAAAATATGTCCTAACGAGAGGAATAAAAAGAATCACAAAACGTTGCCCCCCACACACAAAAAAGTGTGAGGTTAAAATAAGCACAAAAAAAAAAAACTTGAAAGCATATGACTTGCCCTGTTATGGATTTCTAATTGGTTAAAAACAGTCCATCTCCTCAGATGAAGGAAGTTAGAAGTGAAGTCTCTCGAGGATGCATGGTGGCAATGCTGCTTTCTAATTTGTTCATAAATGATCTTGACTTGTGGGTAAGTAGTGAGTTGGCCTAATTTGTAGATGCATTAAGCCATACAAACTCAAAGTGACTGTGAAGATTTCCAGGATTTCTTTAAGCTGGGTGAATGGCCAACTAAATGGGGAATACAATTCAAGTAAGTGTAACATGAGGCACATGTGGGGGAAGGGGGAGAGAGATAGACCCTAACTTCACATACATATTGAAGGGGTCTGAACTGTGTAATTAATCAGCGAACAGATATTTGAATAGCAGTACATGTCCCAATGGAGATGTAGAACAGCTGGTAAAAAGGTAAATTCCAGGTACAGAATCATTAGGAAAGAGTAAAAATAAAAATGACAGCAATGTAACGTCTCTAAAGGAAAGTATGGTACATGTCTAAACTTCTGGTCATCACACTTGGAAGGAGATATAAGAGAGCTGGGATAAATGCAGAAGATGGCAACCAAAACGAACAAGGGGATTCACCCCCTTCTCTAAGAAAAGGCTAGCATTTTGAGAAGCCTAGTATGGAAAAAAGAAAAACAAGGAGGGGCATGATGAGGGTGCAGAAAATGATGGGTGGCATAGAAAAACTTAAAAGGGAGAAGGGTTTTTTTCCCCATCCCTCAAAATACTAGGACCACAGGCCATTCAGTAAGTTGAATGGAAGGAGACTTAAAACTGACTGAACAAAACACTTATTTCCATATTACTACATGACATGATGATGACTATTAACTTGGATGGCTTTAAAAAGGACTAAAATTCACAGAACTACCCAGAATCTATTGATCTTGAAGATTCAACGTTACCTCTGAGCTGGGGGCAGCATGATTCCAAATATCATGTGCAGGGCAAGAACGGTGAGAGAGGGGTATGTCTCCATCTCCTGTGTGTGTGCACTTCAGAGGCTGCTAGTTGGCCACTATGAGAAATAAATTGCTGGACTACGGCAGGTCTTGGGCTCATCAAGCAGATCTGTTCTTCCATGTTTATGTTCAATCACTTCCTATAATCTCTTGGACACAAATACTCTCACCAGGATTAACTATATGACAGGTTATTAAAGCCTACATTGCAGATCTTCCCTGCTTTTTCCCTGACGACCATTTCCTTCCTGGGAACTATATGGCTCAGTAACTAGATCACTGAAAGTTTTTTTATCATCATCATCATCATCATCATCATCATCATCATCATCATCATCCTTTAAAGATGGGGGGAGGGAAACTGTTGATAAGAGAGGGATGCTATGGACAATGGTTTATCTCTTTCTATTTGCACAGTTTCACTATTTTATGTGGTTCTCTTCCAGAGTTGCTTAGTCTTTGTCAGGGATATAAACATGCTTGTTCTGGAGTTTAATTAAATACAATGAAAAGTAAACTAGCAGCTACACAACAGCCAGACTCATTAGAGCCAGTATCTAGGTCCTGGGCATATGCAGTAACTAAGACGAGATTGTTTTGGAATCCACATGCATTAATTTCTATACCACTGGAATATTACAGCTACTTTAACCCCAGTTTGGGATCAGGGAGTATTTCCAGGTAGGAGGCACAATGTGAGGCAAACCACACATTACATAATGTAGGTGTGTTTCTTCGCAATCCCTTTTATGGAACAGATAAGCATTGGGATAAAAAATGTTGTTGTTTTTAACATGGGATTGCAGTTACAGAAATTTTATGAAGAAAAGTGACCTTCTGATGGTAGAATATAGACCAACAATGGAAGCACCATGCTCTTTTCATGAGGTAGAAGCCAACTCACTCTGAGTCAGAAGCTCAAGGTTTTCTGGAGACTTGTGTGTACTCACGCCAATGCCTTGTGATGGAGCAATGATATTTGAAAAGAAAGAGCAGAAAAACTGTGTGTGTTGTGCTGCTCCATAAACCATTCATAACCTTTTATATTTCATAAATCCTAGCATAAAAAGGAAGGCAACAGAGAAGCAAAGATGCCTTGAGGATGTAGTAGCAGCGTTTAGAAGTGCTGCCAAATAACTTCAAGGAAGAGAAAGAAAAGGGACAGTGTAAGAAATGCAGGTGTAAAAATGAGATCAGGTCATCAATAAACATTTCTGACTAGGTTTGTGGCAAGAATCTCTGTATAATATGCCAAAATCAACACTGGATTTGTTGTCAAAACGTCAGCACCATATTTGAGGGAAGAGCAGCTGACTGCAGAGCATCAGGCTAGACTGGCCAAGTGTTAAAAAGGCATTAATGATACAGGACAGAAGAAATGGTAAGGTTTAAAACACAGATGTCTTCCATATTTCTATATTTACTGAGTGGAAATGGAAAAAACAAAATTAATAGAGCATGTAGACCAGGAGAGAGAGCTTCTTGATGGTGCCCTCAACACTTTGGAACAGCTCAGCCCATGAGGTTCAATCAGCTCCCACTTTATTGGTCTTGGAAAAATGAGTCTTTTTAAATGGATATTTGAATGCTAACCGTGACATAAGCTACTGTTGGGGTTAGAGGTTGGCTTTTGGTCTTCGATGAGATTATAGATTTTTTAATTTGGATGATATTCTACACCAACCCATAGTTGTTTTTGTCTTTGTTTTTCTTTTGTTTGTTTGTTTTTGCTGAAAAATCAATGAGATTATCTGCTTTTATTATTTTTTGTATACTGCCTTAAGTTTTATGATTGGCTTAGGGTTAGGTTTTGTATAAATGCTAGGAAGGACAAAGCAGGAAAGATGTTTTCTTAGCAATTAGCATTCTATCTTATTGTTTATAGCCACTGGTATAGCATATTTGCTGATACCTGTGAGAAGTTATATAATCTCAACATCAGGTTAGGGCTATATAATCTAAAACAATGAATTTACATTGGACACTACCTCAAGACAGGATATGCGTGGGATTTATTGGAATCTGAAAAACGCTTATACCTGTGCTGGCTTAGTAATGATCAATAAGTATTAACATGGTTCTGTGAATAACAAAAGGGGAGATCAAGGCCAGTTACACATTTAGATTGCTGCATACATGGACTAAAAGATGGAAGGGAAGAAGTTCTCTGAGTGTTGGGTTGACAAATTTCTTTCTTGTGAGGAATTCCGCATTCCGGACACTGTGATCTCTGTCCTTCTAAGCTTCTTTCTTGTACCATCCCTCCACTCAAATGCACAGGATCTTGACTATCACACCATTTGATATTTTTCTTTCATACTGAAAAAGCTGGTAGAAGATATAGTTTCCATCACTTTTCATATTATGAAAATGTGGCTATGAACAATGAATGAATGTTATGGGTTAAACTGATCAACAAAGAGTCCATGAAGCTACTAGTGATCATACCCCCAAGATATGTCTCACATAGCTCATTATCGAGGTCTTTGGTCATTTCTATAGTGATTTAAAACTGATGAGAAGCAGCTTGTCTGAAAAAGGAGAAGCTGGGGCACCCAAAAATAATGCAGGTGTTGCTTCAGGCATGAATCAAATATTAAGGTACCAATACTCCTAACAGAGATGGGAATTTGGAACCAGTTCAGTGAGCGATTCCTAATTCTGAAGAACTAGCTAGGATTGCTTCAGTTTCAATATTTTTGCATCAGTTGAAGAAAAATACAAACAAACAGTGGTGTGGATGACATAAGTGCTCTTAGCAGCATATGTACCACCAGTTCTTTGTGATGGAGGCACTGAAGGTTTTTGGACAGTGTGCATTGATTTGTTTGGTTTCTAATCTTATGCAAGCATACAATTCTTGGTGGTATACAGGAATAATTTTCAAACATGATAATAAAATATCCCATGATTAACAATACAAAGTAAGAAATTAATAACAACAGCAGCAAGTTAGCTGAAACAATATAAACATTCATATGGCATTCCCTCAACTAATTAAAAAGGCCCTTCAGAAGAGCTCTGCTTTAACTTGTTTCCAGAAGCCAATAAAATTGGGGATAATCTGTTTACTTTATTCTATGTGTAAATAATTTGAAAAAAAATGAATTCAATATTGTGATGTGTTATACTGTCCAAGCATGCAATTTACAACAGCTTTGTTGATTTCAAATCACAATTAGTGACTTTTTTTTCTACTACCTATACTGCGATTACAGTCTGATGTGCTTATGTTACTGGGTCATGAGGTCATAATTAGCACAAACATATAATTCAACAATGAAATAGATAATCCATATTCATATGGATTAACTGTGGGGAATGCTAAAAACTGAGATAAAAATTGGTTTGGTGCATCCTTTGCATTTCTAAAACATCAAAAGTATGCCGTCTACAGAAGGCTGAAGCAATCGGATGTTCACATTGAAGCAACTTTTTTATTACCATATTGCCGGCTGAGATATTTTTAATTCTCAGTATTTTTGGAGCTATTTTGTTTTACACATAATGTAATGTTCTGTTGGTAATTTAAAAAAAAAAAAAATCTACATCCTGCTTTTATGAGCAGGTGAATAAGGATAGTAAACAGGAGTTTGGAAAGGCCAGCAGGAAAGGGGGGGGGCACTTTCCCCTATTTCTTTTCCTTTTTTTTCCCATCTATTTTATTTGATTCAGGCTAGTCCTTATCCCAAATAACAGCTTCTGGCAGATCACAGCTAGAATAAGCAAACAAAAATGACTTGTATTGAAGTTTGACTAGGAGAGTTAGTAGGGAATGGCCCAAGAAAGAGAAGTATTATTGTGACTTGCAAGGACTGTGCAACACTCATCTTCCTATCTAAAAATGACCCAAGCTTCATCAGCTCCAAATGCAAACTTATTTCTTCATTGGAGGAGAAAATAAACAAGACTTGAGAAAAAAGTTGCTACACCGAAATGCATCAGAGAAGACAGGAACTACCTGGACAGGAAAGCTGAAACTCCCCAGGAGGGTACGGAAGTGAAGAAAATACACAGAAGAATGTGATCCAAAGAAAAAATATCAGGAATTGATTAATGCCAGTGGAATTCAGGAACTTAAACAAGGCACACCACAGAAAATTGTAGAAGACACATGGCACCTGTGGACCAAAGAATACAAAAGTATATGCAGGAGACCAGGATGGGGATTTAGAGTTTTGCGAGACCTTATAACAAAGACACCAGTAGTAATACTTAAAACCTCAGATGTCTCCACACCATTGCATAGAGTATGGGAAATAAACTAAGAGAACTAGTGATCCTACTTCAGGAAGAAAAATATGGTGTGATCGGCATCACTGAGAGTAGGTGGAAAGATATTCATGATTAGCACACAGCATTCTACAGTTTATTCAAAAGGAACAGATCCAAGAAAAAGGCTGGGTGTGTTACACTGTACTGTACACAAAGGAAAAAAAAACTTGGACAAAAATTCAGGAATCAGAGCATGGAAATCCTGCTGAAAGCAGCTGGGTAAGAATAAAAAGCGAAAGAAACAAAAGGAATACCATTGTGGAAGTTTCTTGCAGATCACTTAGCCAGGCAGAAGATACAGATGAAGTCTTTCAGGGTCAGATGACCAGCTTTTTCAAAGAAGCATGCACTAGTGATAATTGGGGTTTTCAGTTATCTTGACATTTGTTGGGGACTTAACATTCCAACAAATGTATAGGAAATGGAAGGAGGAGAAGATAAGTAACAAATACTACAATGTAGTTTCCAGAAATTATAAGAACTCCATCAGAAAAATTAAAGAGGTTGCAAAAGATACCAAAGCTATTTTTTAAATGTGTTTTGAGTATTTTCAAAATAAAAAGAAAGCCAAAGAAATGGAAGATCTATTGGAAGGAAAAAATGTGTATAACGTGTATAAGTCCATTCTAACCTTATCTCCATCTTTGAGAGTTACTACCTTAGTAGTAGAATGTCATAGACACAATGAACCTGGATCTCAGCAAAGCTTTCAGCTGAGTGTCCCATGATATTCTCCTTCACAAAATGGTAAAATATGGGCTAAATGATGCTCTTGTTAGATGAGATCACAGTTGGCTGAATGGCTGTACCCAAAGAGTGTTATTAATGGTTCCACTTCAGCTTGGAGGGAAGTATCAAGAGAAGTTCCACAGTGGAGAGGGCATTTGGAGATGGCACAAAGCTGTAATGGGTGGCTAATACTTTAGCTGAAAGAGATAAAATTCAAAAGACAGGCTTAAGCAGTGGCCTGAAATGAATAGGGTAGAATTTAACTTAGAGAAATGTAAATTTCTGTATCAGGGTAGGAAATATAAGGCACAAATATAGGATGCAAGGACTCCTGGCTTGGCTGTAGTACATGGGAAAGAGATCTGGGTGACCTTGTCAACCACAAGTTAAACAGCAGTGTGATGCAGTTGCTAAAAAGGCAAATGTTGTCTTGGGGTGCATTAACAGGAGTATAGTGTCCAGATCACAGGAAGTAATAATTCTACTCTACTCTTCCCTGGTCAGGCATCTTTTAGAATACTGTGTCCAGTTCTGGGCACTATAATTCAAAAAGGACAGTAAAGCAAGTTTGGAAGAGGACTACCAAGATGGTGAATGATCTGGAAACAAGCTCCATGAAGAATGATTAAAGAATCTCTGTAACTTTAACCTATAGAAAAGATGACTGAAGGGGGATATGATAGCAGTCTTGAAATATCTGAAGGGCTATCACACAGAAGATGAAGTAGACTTATTGTCTGTTACAGCAGAGAGCAGGATCTGAACTAATAGATTAAAACTATAAGGAAGGAAATATGGGCTAAACATCCGGAAGAACTTTCGTAATGTACAAGCTGTCAGCCAATGGAACAGGCTACCACATGAAGTGGTGAATTCTCCTTTGCTAGACAACTTCAAAAAGGTAATGGCAAACAACTTCCGAAAACTTGCTGACAAAACTGCAACACTGATTCCAAGGCAAAAATATATATATCTTCAAACAGAGGCTGGATGGTTACTTGGCAGAGATGTTCTAATGGATCCTCCACTGAAGGATGATTCTATAATTATGATTGGTTTATGAAGTTGGTTAAAGGATTTGTTGTTTAGCTGTCTGGAATACCATATACATATTTTGAATTAGGGAATGGTATAAGAAGATGCTGTGAATACCTAGTCCAAGATGGCTAGGGTTTGCATTAAATGGTAATTTAATTTGGTAGTTCCGTGTCATATCGACATGTAGTCTAGGCCAGGATTATAATTTTTTTTCCCCCACTGGGATTTTGGAGCAGTATATGGCGGTGAAAGAATCTTTGTATTTTCAATTATATTCCTATTTCTAATACTGTAATTATATGTTTCCAACTTGAAAATACATGGGAAAATGTTATAATGACTTTTGGCCATTGGGTTGGAGGAGTCTTCAGTGACCATAAAAAAGATTCAAGATGTCCACTCCCAATCTAGTCCAATAGTGTTTCTAACCAGATGTCTATCCACCAACATAGCATAGGTGCAATAGGGTTCTCCTGTTCATGTTCCCAAGAAACTGGTACTCAGAGAAATATGGACTGCCATACTGCAGATTATACATAATCATCATCATTAATAATGTTATTCTCTGTGAATTTGTCAAATTTATCTTTTGAAGCGCTCACTGCATCTCTTAGTAGCAAATTGCATAGTCTGTCATGCACTGAATGCAATAGTTATTTTTATCTACTTTAATTGCTATACTTTGGATACCATTATTGTTACTAGACATAATAAACATGAAGAAAAATAATAAAAGTGGGGAACAATGCATGATGGAAAATCCAGGAGTGGAAGAGATCTCAATGTATTTTGTGAGATGGGAACTGAACTGCTAAGTATCTATAGAGGATCTTTGGAGCAGGGGGCAGGGAGTTGCTGTAAGATTCTAAGGTACTGAGAGAACACATTTGGTGAAATATGTATTTTTTAATTCTCTGTTCCACTGATTCACTGGTGGTTTCCAAATAGCACTTAAGCACATTTCTGCAGTAAACAGACCAAAATAAATATAAAGAATCATATATTCTACATATACCAAGTACTGTAATCGATTCAAAGTGCTTTTCATATGCTGTACCTCCTTGCACGTTTGGCATTAGGATAAGCTTTCACAAGCATTTGTTGAGTTGGGTGAAAGTAAATGTTTTGCTTGCAAACTTGTGTGAGGTAGGCCAAGTACTTCCACTGTCTTTTGAATAAACCAATCAATACTGGATATCAGAGAAAGCCTTCCTCTTTGAAATGCATCCATACCAGCTCAAAAACTGCAAGTTCAATAGTTGCCCCTGCATTTATTTATCAGAATGATAAAAACGGCATCACACAGTTCCACTGCAAAGTCTGCCCATTTCATATGTGTGCAATATCACAATGTATATAGAAAAGGAGCAGAGCTTGCATCATGATATCATAGTGGTGCTTTTGTCACCCGACCCCCCGTCCACCCTGTCAGTGGAGGTTTCTGCCAACCAACTTCTGTGTAAATCTGCACAAAATTGCATAGTCACCACCGCAACAAAAAAGTGGCCTTCTGTGCTTCTATAAATCTGTTTTAGAAGTCACCAACGCTGGAAGAAGAAAACGAAGTTTGATAAAATGATGTGATAATGATAAAGAGCCATCACTGCATCCTTAGACCTCAAGATATGCCATGGCATCATTAACACAGACCACTTTCACAGCTATCCCCAGCCACCTTCAATTGACCAACCATGTGGAAGCATTAGTCGTTCAAGGTTTATATTTTTGGACATCCAATAAACCTCAGGAGAATAAAACTTCTAGATGTTCTGCAATACTGCTCCACCACCTCCTGTGATCTCTGGACTATCACAGTATGTCTGTCTCCACATAAGAAAATTGCTGCCTACCGAAGGGCCAATTTAGCACAGTTTCACATCTTCAGGTGGGTGAATCTGACAAACTTTTACTTTATTGTATTCTCCAGAGTATGTCTGCTTCAAGGGCAAGAAAAGAAGAAGAAGAAGAAAAACTGGAATGTTATTTGCAAAAGAAAAAGTAGCCAGTCTGATCATCCACTAAGGCTGTCTATTCCATTTTTTTTCCAGACACACAGATATCATTCTCATTATTTTGCTTCTCAGGGCAACGTGGAGTACTTAAATTATGTGTTATTAAATTGCCCAGATGGAAACAGCCAATCTGAACTGTTCCAAAGTATTTCAAAAAGGTTTGTCAGATGATTAGAAGTGACAAAATGACCCTGCCAAGCCTACCATTAGGCAGTGAGCAACTGTCTCAACAAGCTGATTGTGAATGTCAAGAAAAACTGTAACAAGTTAGTTGCATGATGAAGGCAGAGCTGGTTAACTGGTATTCCCATCTATGGTTAAACTTTAGGGTTTAGCTTGAGTTGAGGAGGGTAAGAGTTTGGGCCAATAGTTCACAGATACTGTTAAGCTGCAACTCTAAATATCTATCATAGCCTACATGACTAGGAGTAATGGAAATTGTAGTCCAACAAAAATGAGAGAGCCGGAGTCAGAAACAATTTTGTTCAGCCAAAGGCAGAGTCATTAAAGGAATTTATTTTTCCCAAGTTTATTCATATTTGTCAGTGATGGTTAGTAAGTTTTTGTTCTGCGGTTCTGTTTGAGCCATCCCAGATACTATCCTGCTAGTATAAATGGGCCTTAATTTTCTTCTCTGGCCTCAGGCTCTCAGCATTCCTGGTGGAGGATTCAGGAGTAGCTGATAGAAAGTTGGCTACTTTCCTTGTCCAAAATCAGCAACTTTAACCAATTGCCACTCAGCACTCCTTCCTTGAAACATCCAGCTTGCCTTCATTAGTTCTCAGCCTGCAAACAGAACTTATTTCTGACCTTGACTTTTAGAATTACCTGTCTGCCTGTCCTCTGCCTGCTTTCTCCTGGGCCTTAAAACTTCATTTTACAAATAACTTTGGTCATTTCCTTGTTAAATGCTGTCCCTGCATTCCTGACCAGCCAACTACACTTAACAATGAAGATTATAGATGTTCCTTTTCTCCTATTAAAGTTTTAGATTATTCTTCTGATTTTAAAATAGTAAAATGTACAGCAACAATTCTTCTTCAAAATATCTTTTCTTATGAAGTGGCTTTAAACTGTGGACTTAATTTAATTGCTTGTATGAAAGTATGTTATTTCTCTCCTTTGCCTTTTGAAACCATGTAGTAGTAGTGATGGAAACTTTAATTACTGTGACATCTGTTGAAGACCAAGTCTGCAAAGCATTGTCCTTCTGGGAAATTCTTGACCTGTGTTCCTCCTCTCTCCTTTATAGATAGAGAGAAGATAAGGGAATTTGGAGAAGAATTGATGTGGTGCTGGAATTATTAATATTAAATGAAACAGAAACTAAGTGCAATCCAATCTACTTTTCAATTTAAATTTTTATTAAAGATTTTAAGTACAATTGTAAAAGCAAATACAAATTAAACTCAGAAAAAGAAAAAAATAGAGAGAAAGAATAAAAAGTGCAAAGAAAAAAAATAGAAAGGAAAGAAATAGAATAAAGGAAAAGAAAAAAATATGCAAGGAAGTGACTTCCACTCTTTATCACAAGTAAAAACAAATTTGATAACTCATCACCCCCATATAAAGTTACAAACAAATATCTCTTCTTCCCATAACCCATCCCTTCCATCTGCAAAACCATAAATCATCAACTTTTCAGTCCTGGTGTCAGAAAAAAGTCCATAAAGGGTTACCAGAGCTTTATAAAAACATGTCTTATTTTAACCTTGATCAAACAAACCAACTTTATATTCCTTTCTTATACTTCTAACGATATTGATCTTTGATTCATTTGGATGTTGTCTTTCTTTTTCCCATTGCAGAGGCTTCTTCAAGGCTTTAGCAGATCTCTTTTATAAATCCAGTGGAAAGTCATTTTCAAAGCCTTCATCAGCTTCTTTTGTGTATCCAGTAAAAAGTTCTTATCAGGGTTGTTCTCTTGGCTTTTCTCTATATTGTAATCCACACTTTTTCCTGTCATTTGTATTTGCGGTTTGAAAGCCTTGTCTGTTTTTTAATTCACACTTTTTTTTATCCAGTATTTCTAATTCCACTATTTTTGCATCAAGCAAAATTTGTTTCACATTTGTCATTCCTTCATTTTAGACATAGTCTATTTATAGAAGCAGACATCGTTACTGATATTGTTGATATTGTGGCTAATTTCTGCCCCCCTTCTTCAAAGATCTCCTTTAATATTTCAAATGTTGTAGTATTTTGTGTCATTTTGTAAATTCCAATCCAGAAGGCAAGGTTTTTTATTGTTTTGCCTGGACTTTAGTCCCCTCTAACGTTCAATTTAAATCATAAGGTCTCTTATCTCTGTTATGAGTTGTGGTAGCCAAAATAATGTTGGTTCTCACAAAAAACTGTTTATTTAATATAGTTAATTCCAAAATCTTATAGTAGAAGTTTCAATATTCCAAATTTGTCTGGACCCTTAATTTGCCTTTCCAATCTATTTTTCAAAACAATGCAGTTTCCTGCTTTTTAGAAGAACAAAGCAAAGCTGTCAAGTTGTTTCACTTCACATCATTTCCAACTTCTTTCCTGGCTACAGGAAGTGTCAAGAGGTACCAGTAGTAAGATGGGCTACTTACAGGATACACTGCTTCATTGCTATATTTCAATGAGGCAAATAGTGTCATATTTGAGATACAAAAATTCTCATGGAAAAAAGCCACTTCACACAAACCCAGTCAAATGTATGTCTTGGACTTCGAGAGAGCAGATTTTAATAAAACTCAGAGCAAAAAGTATAATTCCATGCCAGGAAACGTCAGTAGAAAAAGAGCCCAATATGTACAGGGGTTCCTACTAGAAGAGATAGTGCAAACATAAATGCACACAATTCCAATGATGGAAAAAAGGAAGATAGAAGAAAAAGCCAGAGGATCAATAAAAAAAAGCTTGGAAAAAAACCGACATTCCAAAAGTGCATGTATTGGAATAGGAAAAGGAACAAGACATTACAGGTACATACATATAGCTGGATTTGTAGGGATGGTGTCAGGAAAGCTAAAGCTCAGATTGGATTTAGTGAAAGATGTGCAATAGAGTAATTAATACAATAGAGTAATTAATAAGTTTGGTGCAGACCGGTAGGAGTTTGCAAGGACTAAGCAGTAAAGTTAAAATCTGACTGCAAGGATGTATAACTAAAGGCTGTCAAGAATCAGGAGAAAAATAAGCTGCAGAAATAGTAAAGCTCAAAGGAGGAGATAAGCTGCTGATGCTGCTTTCAAAATGCATAAACAGAGTGGACTCAGTGAGGAAATAAGGCTACGCACCTCCAAAATTGGAGGGGTTCTTTTCCTAAGAAGTAAAGAGGCAGAAACAAAACAGAATTAGGAGGCTTTAAAAGAGAGTGAGCTCTTGGTACAAAAGAGAGACGCAAAGGTGTAAGGGCAGCAGAGAAGTGTGAAGTAGCTAGAGAAGAGGTATCAGAGCAAGGAAAAAGAAGGAAAATGAAGAAAGATTGCCTAAAGGAGGTTGCAGAAAGAGAGAAGAAACAAACTTTTCCTATCTGAAAAAGAAGGGAAGGAAAAATGGCTTGCAAGAAAGCACAGGATAAAAGAAAGAAAGCTCTTTACTAGCAAGGGTTCCCCTCACTGTGGCCAACTGGGAGCAGAAGGGCACCCTGGCCTTGCAAGGAATCAAGGAGACCAAGTTATCAATGTTTCCCCAGATACTTTCCCCATGACCTAGTGCCAAGCTAGATCTCCTCCATCCTGTACTTGCGGCTTTCCTTTCTTTCTCCCCAGATGCCAGGCTCCTTGTTACAATTCACCCTTTTTTATTGTTTTGGCTCACTGCTCAAACTTGTCTAGCTTCTTTTGAATCTTCTCTTTCTCTTCTAAAGGTTTAGAAGAGATTGTGTATTATCTGCAAATTTGATAATCATCCCCTGGAACCACTTCATTCAGACTATGAATAAAAATGGTGGCCATGCATAGGGCCCAGGACAGAGTCCTTTGGCACCCATTTGAGCTTCTTATTTTATTAGATTTCTCAGGAGGGGAAGGAAAATTGATTCATTGGTGCCCACTGGCTGGAGACTCAGTGGCAGGGTTTCTTTTAAAATGAACTGCTAGGAAGCTGGGGCAGATCGCTTACAAATCTCAGAGTGAATCCAGCTTCTCAGACCCAGGACAGCTTTTGCCTTAATACAATGGCCACAGATGCTAAGAATAATGCATGGGACTTATTATGTGTTATTATATTACTAATTAATTAATAATTAATAATTATATTATAAAAAGAAGACAAAAGAAAGAGTTACCAGCTGCTCAATGATTATAAAAAAGGGTAATAGATAATAAAGAAAAAGCAGAATTATTCCACTCTGGTTTGGGCTTGGTGTTCTCTGAAGATAAGCACTCCACTTGACAGTTGTGAAGAACTGGTTGAAGGAGCAGGATAACAACTCAATCTTGATAAAAATATAGAGAATTTTTATTGATCTTCAGTGAGTTCAGATCTCCACAGATCTGGTACTTTGCCCATTTCTCAGATCTCTGTGGAATGGGTAATGTACCAGATGACTGGAGGAAGGCTAATGCCATGCCCTTCCAAAGAAGAAAAAGAAGGACCCAAGGACTTATAGAACAGTCAGTCTGATATCAACACCTGGCAAGATTTTAGAGCAGATCATAAAGCCCTTGAAAACAATGCAGTGATTACTAGAAGTCAGCATGGATTCATCAAGAACAAGTCTTGCCAGGCCCTCTTATTTCAATTTTTGAATGGGTAATCTCCTAAAGTAGATTTTAGGAATATTGTGGGCATAATGTTTCTTGTCTTCTGTGGGGCATTTAGTGAATTCATTATGGCCACAAACTTGGCTGGCTTTGAGGTGGGTTATGACAAGACAGCAGTCATCCATGCTCTGGTGCTGGCTAGTCACACTTCCCTATAGTCGTGTGAACTCTGGAGTGGATATTGGGAGTAAGAAGAGTTATTGAAACAAGCTCTCTTCTTTTTTGCTTTTCATTTTTCCTTTGCTTCACTTTGCTTTGCTGATAAGGAATTGGGAATGGAAGGTGATTTGACTTCTTTGGGCATTGTGCTCATAGGGAAAGCAGGAACAGCTATGGAGCTGGCATTATGGAGGGAAGTCTTAAAACTTCCAGGAGGACACATCAAGATCAGAGAGAATTCTGGGGAGGACAAGCTGAGTAATGGAGAAGCTCACTGGCATCTGGCCATGCTATCATGACTACAATGGACTAGACAATTATAGTAGCTGTTGAAGATGGACTATCTTCTGTTGGTTTCTATCCAGAGTAAGGTAAAGTAAAAGGCATTTGAGGGTGCAGCTTTCTTTTGAATCTTGCAAAATCTTAAATCTTACTCTTTTTTTGGTTTTTGTTACTTACTCTTACACTGTTGATTGTTCTTTGCCAATTCTGCACGGTTTTTCTGAGAGGAATAGCTATTACTTTAGAAGCCAGGAACAACACTTTAATAAATCTTGCTGGGTTAGAGAAGTGGTTTAAAAATAACAGAATAAATTTAAAAGAAACAAATACAAAAGTCTTCCCCTTGGAAATAAAAATCAAATGCAGAGGTATAGAATGGAGAGTAGCTGGCTTAGTAAAAGTATGTGTGGAAAAGATCTTGGAGGAATAGTTAATTACCAAACAATATGAGTCAGCAGTATAACGTTGCCAGATAGGAAATGCAGTTTGAAGCTGTATCAACAGAAGTATAGCTTCCAGCGTAGGAAGTATTTCCATTATGATCTGCATTGGTCAGACTTCATCCAAAGTATTGTGTCCAGTTCTAGCAGCCACATTTCAAGAAAAATTCAGGAAACTGGAACAGGTGCAGAGAAGGGCAATGAGAATTAGTTGCTTTTCTCCCTGGGCTGGGAACTTTATTAAAGGAAATAGATGAGATAGGCCTGGGAATGCCTACACGCAAAGTCTGTGTTCTACAAGGATGATATCCCTTTTATCTTTTGCCTTTCAAATAGCTTGAGACAACAAAGCAAGTAATTTCAGCCTGGGCATTTAAAATCCCAAATGTGAAAGACAACAATTATAATTCTTACATAGCTAAAGATATGTAAGAGGTCAGCAAAGGATTCTCTGCTAGAAAACTATAGCCATGTTTTCTTGATGTATGAAATCTATCCATCCTTCTTTTAGATGTCAAATTTCAGTAGCCACAGAAGCCCGTGTTTTTTTTTTAATAACACTCCAACTCTGCAAAATACCCTAATTATGTTGTATCCAACTAGTGATACAAGTTGGTAAATTTCCTGATACTTTTCTCAAAGGATACTTCCATCTACAAACCTGAGTTCATTTTTTCTGTGCAAGACTCAGAAGCTAAGAAAGGCAGAGATAAGGCAAAAGTTATGCAATTATTATTCTATGCTAGCAGGATAACAGAATGTGTTGCTTTTAATACTAACACATGTGTCATTTGAAGCTGGGGGAAAGGGAAAGAAAGCCCTCCATTACTTATTCCTGCAAGCAGTTCCTGAAATCTAGCAGCCAAGCCGGTCATGTTGCTGCGTGTTTGTACCTAGGAAATACTGCTGGGTATTTGAAAGAGCAGCAGTTTGAAGGAGGTGGGTAATCTGTGGGTGTAAGAGATAGGACTCCATGCTAAGTCTTTCAAAGCTAAACTGTTTTTTTTTCAAGGCTGTTGCTTAAATTCTGCATTGCCATATTAATGGATTTTGCAGTCCTAGTTTCCATGGAAGTACAAGTCAAGTCCTTCTGAAAAACACTGGGATCTATAATCTAAAGCTTGTCTTTTAGTTTAATTCCAGTTTAGAATCTGGAAAATAATTACCATAAATTTAAGCCCCCCCCCCCCTCCAAAAAAAAATGAGTGGAAAAGCACATGTAGACTTGTGACAGGATCCTTCCTTCCTCCCTCCCTCCCTCCCTCCCTTCTTTTTGAGGAGGGGGGCGAGAGAGAGATTACTTACTGTTTTTGAAGAACACTAACCCTAACCCTTAATTGTATCCTGATATTGTACAGGATGATATTTATACCTAATGTCTTTTTTAAATAGTCTTCCTCAAGCCAAGCCTGATCTTTTCATGCACATGACCACTTTTCTTGGCATTTGCATGAAGGTCTTTGCTTCTGCTTTCTTTTTATCTCTATCTTTATCACTATCTCACTTTCCAGTATAGCAACAGTCTAGTATTAGCTAGTATTTCTTGGTGTCCTATCTGCTAACCAGGTCTGACCTTGCTTAGCTTTTCAGAATCAGCCAAAGTTATCTAAATTCTACCACCTTCTGTAAATCTCTTTTATACAAGGTAGTATTAAAGCACTGTTTTAAACATAGGTGTAATAGCTTCCAATATCCTCTGGCAGAGACACTACAATATCATAGAGACTATCATTACATGAATGGTAAAATTTGGCCATAGAATATTGTCCATATCACTGATGGCAAGGTGAGACCATTGGGTTATTTTTGTAGGAGCTAATCTCATATAATGCCGAAGAACAGACTATGCATCATGATGTTTCTTTCTACAGATTTGTCAGCTGAACTGTTACCAATCATCCAGTTGTCACTGCTTGTATTTAAAAGAATCAGGAAAATATCCAAAGGAAAAAGAATGAGAGATAGCAAGTTCAGAGGGCTGACAAGGTAGGGCTTGAAGATTGTGTTCATAACAACCTATGACAAACAGAAGTCTTTAGGCCTCCAATGGTCATCAGGCCAAGTTATGGACAAGCAAGATTTAATGCTATAAAGTAGAAAGACCAACCATGAGCACCAAAGTAAGTATGGTTCAATAATCAGGAGAAGATATCCAGTGGAATCTTTATTTTTACAGTGGTTGAAACAAAACTGAAACCTTCAAATATAAAACTCAAGCAATGCCACCTTAAGTTTGCTCTTTGTGAGAACTACTCCTAAAAGGCTGATGCAGCAAACCAAATATTTCAGTAACTCATTTCAGTCTGAATATTATAGTCCCAGAAAAATACCCACAATACCTTGTCATTGCCCATGATGGTTAAAAATCATGAAAATGGCTGTCCATTACATAAGGTTCCAGGTTGCGTATCATTGATCTTCTGGTGGTTATGATGCAAAAGTAGCTCTAGATGTGGATTTAGGCAATTGAGTAGAAAGCAGAATTGGGTTTTTTGGATTCTAAGGATTTCTAATATTCTGAAGCAACCTCTTCCAATCCAGTGTCCTTCAGATATATCGGATTGAAATTCCCATGATCCCCAGCTGCTGGTAGGGGATTTTGGGAATTGAAATTTAACAAATATGAAAAATACCAGTTTGAACAAATTTGTTCTGGAATATATAGGAAGGGCAAAATTGTATGCTCAGGTAAGAATAATTAAATGAATATTTCTACCCATAAATGAGCTCATAGGAAAATTTCAAGATGCCTAAGTCATCTTTAGGAGCATGTGTCATTAAAAGTCAATAGGATGTTAAAGCCTCAAGTCTTTAAAATCTCCCTCTTGAATAATAGACAACTTGGAAAAGCAAAAACCCATTTATTTTTTCACTAGGGAATACATTCTTGGCTGTTCTCTAAAACTGCTACAGAACTGTTTTGCTGGATCCTGGTAGATAAACATAATATCAATGTTTAAAAGAAAAAGAAAAACATCTGGAACTACAATATTTTCACACACACTTCTCTGTCCACAAATAACACCACGAGACTTCATTCCTATTAATGTATAGAACACTGAATCTTTGTGACACATTTTTATATTCAAATACACTGCAAGGCTATATGGGAAGTAAATACATTCAATAATGTCTGCAGGGAGGCAAGATTGTGAACCCAATATTGCAAAGCAGGCCCCACTCCTTTTATACATGTGTCAGTGTTGCACCCAAATGTAAAAAAAAGAGAAAAAAAGTAGTGCTTACATCATGATGCTGTCCACTGTCTTGTCTGTTTTGAGTCTTTCCATCCCACAAATGCCACTGAATAGGCTTCAGTAACATGTATGTTTGTCTTCTTAATACTTAGCATTAATCCAGATTTTCTCCTTCATTTTTCTTCAGTAATAGGCTCTTCTGAATTTTCCTTGTTATCAGCCACCAAAGTTATGTTGTTTGCATATCTCAACTGGTTAGTGTTTGACCTCCACTTTTGATTCCAGCTGCCATCACTTTCAATAATACTACTTTTATAATGCATTCGTTCTTATAAGTTAAACAAAGATGGGACATATTTTATAATTGTATTTGTTTATTGGATTTAGATTCCACTTTTGTTCAGAAACTCAAGGCAATATACATAGCTCTCCCTCCTCCTGTTTTTCCCCACAACTACCCCTGTGATGTAGGTTGGGCTGAAAGAGAATGATTGGTCAGGGACCTTCTGTGATGGATGCTGAGCCAGAACTTAGATCTGCCCATATTTTGTCCAGCACCTTAACTACAACATCATCCTGTTTCTCTTATGCAACCTTGTCTTACTCTCTTCTGAGCCTTCTGTTTTTCCAAATCCAGTTTATTCATTTATTCATTATAAAATACTACAGCATGCTGTAATAAAATGATTCAGGAGAGGTTTGGAGTAATTCATTGAAGCATGTACCTTAAGGCAGCCACATCCAGGGATGTCTGCAGGCTTTCATCAAAATGTTGCTGCAGTGCAAGCTTTGCCACTTTTGTATGTGCATGCAACATCCTGGCATGTGCTCAAAGAAGTGGCGATTGAGCTGTAACAGCACAACATGACAGCCCTCCCTGAACCCTCCTACAGATGTTTCAGGACACTTCAGACATCAGTAACTGTCTGTTTCTGCAAATTCAGTTTTTACAGTAGCATTTGTTCATTATAAATGTTAATGTTGCAGCACATTGTAATAAAACGATTCAGAAGAGCTTTGGACCAATACAGTGAAGCTTATATGTGTCCCACATGATTGAATTATACCTCTCCAGCCTCTGTTTCCTATTATGCAGCCTATTTGATGCTGGTATTGTCTGTTTCATCATGTCTACATGTAGAATTTGCTTTTATGCTGTTAGAACAATTAATTTTCTTCATAAAACTCTATTAATTTATGTCTTACATTATTGTGTTTTCCTATTTCAAATATTGTAATCCCACATTTATCTGTTTCTCCAACTTTTGCATTCCACTCATCCATTAGTAGCTCTAGGTCATTTCTACATAATGCCTTTAATGTCTCTTGCAATTTATCATAGAATTTTGTAAAGCTTTCCACAATTCGTTCTCTTGTATAATATTGATGTTCACTAGTTGGCCACTAATTCTAATTGATATGATCCTGTCATTTGGGTGGTTATAGCTAAGCACGTAGTTAACTTTCTCTGCCTCTCTCGTATCATTAACACTCCATTCCTTCATATGGACACATATTCTAAATAGGGTATCATGTAATCATCTGAGTGAATGTGCCCACTGCCCTACTTCCATTTATTTCTAAAACATCCAATTTGATATATTACATTTCTGCGTTAACAATTTCAAATTATCCTTGGTTCATGGTGATTTTTTTTTTTTTAATATTCCAGTTGTGTGTGTCTTTGTTAAATGAAGAACTCTTCTTGCAATACAGTGACCAGATGCCCTCATACATTTGTCCCAGCTTTCCATGAGCTCCAGATTTACTTGTGAAAACTCTAGACTCTTATCCAGTAATTCGGAGAGTATCCTTCCTTGGGGGTCTCCTGATGTGCCACCTAAACCTGTCTATAGGTTACAGCCATGTCTGTACAACCTTCCTCGCAACAAATAGAAGTGGTCTGTCATTACCTTCTTACAGTTTTGATTTTGGAGTTCCTTCTCCTAGTTGAGTTGACTTTCCTCCCACAGTCCTATTGTGAATTATTTTTTGCTTGTTGCACCCTACCCCCTTTTGATCTTACTGGCAAAGATTGTCCTACCGGGAGGTCCTCATTCTACTTTCATTAGCCTCAGAGTCACTGGAGCTACTGAGCATTTGAATTAAGATTAAATTAAATTTATTTAATTTGGTACTTTTCCTTGTCCTGGCCTCTTACACTTTTTGAAGTATAGCCTTAGGTAATATGGTTCATAGTAATTCATGAGCCAGTGTAATGTAATGAAATGAAATGCAGTGTAGCAGGAACTGACCCTCTGTGAGTCAGCCATACTTCATTCTATTGAGATGCAGCTATGGTGCAGCTATGATGCAATTCAGCTCACGTTGCATAACATCTGGGGCCCCCTCTGGCACACCCAGTAACCGGAGCAGCTTCCACTGTACTGGAAATGCCAGAAGAGGCCCCAGGGGCAACACAAAGCAAAGTAAGATGGCAACTTTGACTGGCTCTTTAGAAGTGAGGTGCCTCATTGCTTTGAAAAGCAACTTCAAAGAGATGTTATATTTCAAGACTGTTGAAACAAAATCCTACTTCAAAGCTTTTCATTGCTCTGTCAGAAATATAGAATTTGTGTGGTGGGAGGTGGGAAGCACTAGCCATTGAAGACATGTTCTTTGCTTTGTCCCCTTCCAAGATTGCAGTTTTGTCCATGCCTCTTGGTCCAAGTAACCCAGCCATTTATTCTGTGCCTTCCAAAATTGCTACCAATTTTTGGAAAATGTTATTGAGAGAGTGGTGGACTCCCAGATGTGGAGGGCTCTGGATAAAGCAGATTATCCAGACTTTTTAAGTCAGGATTTAGGCCAGGTTATAGTACTGACACAGCATTGGTTACACTTGTGGATGACCTCTGGAGAGCTTGAGATGGGGGTGGTATGTCCCTCCTGGCCTCCTGGATTTCTCAGTGATCATGGTATCCTGCTTGACCAGCTCCAGGGGTTGGGAGTGGAGAGCACTGTTTTACAGTGTACTTCTCCTTTCTCCATGGCTGGTACCAGTCAGTACTGGTAGGGGAGTGGATTTTACAGTGTACTTCTCCTTTCTCCATGGCTGGTACCAGTCAGTACTGGTAGGGGAGTGGTAGGGGAGTGAACAGTCCTAGGCGCCTGTTATGTGGGGTGCCTTGGGGGTGAAGTCATTCAGCAGCATGAGGTTCGGTATCAGCAATATGCAATTATACATCTCTATCCCATACCAGGTAAGTAAAGCTGTTCAGGCTCAGTCTGGAGGCTATAAGGGTCTGGATGGAAAGAAACTGGCTGTGACTCAACCCTAGCAATGCAGAGTGGTTGTCAGTCTTTGGCACTGCGGGGCCAGGAGTGTTGACTCTTCTGACTCTGGAGGAGGTAAGACTCGCCCAGAAAGAAATGGTGTGCAATTTGGGGGGTCTTACTGGACTCATAATTCCTGCTGGAAGAGAAGATGGCAGCCATGGCTAGGGGGCCTTTGCATAAATTCATTTTTGGGGCAACTACACCCATTCCTGTACCAGAAGGACTTGCTCACAGTCATTCACGCTTTAGTCACCTCCAGACTGAATTACTGTAATGCACTTTACATAAGGCTACCCTTGAAAACCATATGGAAGCTACAAATGGTCCAGAATGCAGTGGTACATGAAGTTCTGGGTGCCCTGGGGTTCGCCTGAGTTACACCACTGTTGCCCAGCTTTAAAGGGCTTCACCTTTAAAGCCCTACATGGCACATAGCCAGATAATTTGCAGGATTGCCTCTCCCCAATGTTATCTATCTGCCCCATGAGGTACCTTCCCTTACTGTGAATGCTGTCATCTGATGGGACTTCAGAGGTGCACCTTCTTTACAGTTGCCCCAGCTCTTTGGAATAACCTCCCACCTTTGAAGGCCTCTTTTTAACGTTCCAGAAGGCCATGAGGACCTGGGTCTTCCTCCAAATATTCGGCTTGGATGGTGGTTGAGCCAGGTGACTAATAGTTTGGTTGGTCTGGTGCCTGGTGGAAAGGGTTGTTTAGCTTTTATTCCTGTTTTTATTGGTTATTGTGAGCCACCTAGGATCACTATATAAGATAGGCAGCCATATCAGTTGTTTAAATAAATAAATAGTTGTAGTTTTGATATTCTAGCCATTCCTTCATAAACTATTCATTTTCATTCTTTCACAATGTAGCAAATACGATTCTAGATGGGCAATCCAAAAGGCAAGTGGTAGAGGGAGCTGAAGATGAAATATGTGAAAAGATCAAAGAAATTTCAGCTGCTTCATCAATAGTTTCAAAGGTGACAAAGAGGCTGTCCAGGACCATGTACATAATTAGAGAGGGCCAACATTTGAATCTTACTCATATCATCTCTTCAGGAGTTGGCGTGTCTCATAATGCCTTGTTCTTCTCTGGGATTTTCCTTCTCTCCCTCCCACCTTCCATCTGTGTATAACTTTTTAAGAAAAAAGAGACTTAATAATAGTTAAAACTGAAATGAATTGTGGATAGGTTTACCCCCCCCCCCAAACCCTGCTGCCAAAAAAGCTTCCTTTTACTCTTAAAATGCTACAATTTAGGAAATTGGAAAAACTTGTCATGCTCAATGTTCTGCTGGCCATGCTTTTCATGACCCAACAGTTCTGCTGGAAAAAAGAAGAAAATTGGCAACCCTCATCCAGCAAATACACACTTATATCACAATGGGGGTTATAAAGAGGGTATTTATGAGACCAACAGTGCTTCTTCTTGTTCAGAGTCTCAGACATGCAGAAGCAAATGCAGCTTTACAAGTTTTGTTGTTTACTTCCTGAACTGAAAACTCCACTTACTAATACATTCACACATCCATGCGTATCTTCACAACTCATAATCGGGCTGGTAGGCTAGGTTTGAGTTCCAGAAGAACCTAGGTAGGGCATATTTTGTACATAGTACTTTGTTCTATGTGGTGATTCCAAAAAACTACAATTCTCATACACTTTCATAATTTCCAACAAGGTTTGACAATTTTATCAAAGCTTGACCCTGGCACTTTTCTCCTACCTCCTGTACCTTCCCACTGGAATGCAAGTGCCTTATTTTATTTTGTTTTGAGTGTTTTTTGTCTTCACAACAAGCCATCATTTTTCCTTATATGATCATATTTTCATATTTTCTTATATGATATATAAGCTGAAACCTGCATGAATGAACATTTCTGCCCTTTTGGCCTGCTTTGAACAGGTATCCAAAAAAAAAAAAAAAAACTACACAATTTTTCATTCATGTTCATTTAGATAAATATATGGAACAAAGCTCTATGTCACTTGGCACATAAAATATAAGATACCAATATATCTTTACCTGTTCATTGGTTATACATGGTTATACAGTATGTTAATAACTCAGGCATCTAACCTACAGATATTCAGATTATGTAGTTTAGTTATAGGCCTTTATTAGTATCTTACAAGTATTGCAACTGATACATTTACATCTAAGTTCAGTTTTGTTCAGTCTCTGATTAAACCATAGAAACATTTTACTTATTTTTTTTAACGATCATTTGTGATTTTGTTTTTTTTTTCCCCAGATGGTTTCTAAATGTGATAAGTATGTATCACAGAGATCTCTGGCACTTGTCAACATTTTCTAAAAAGTAATTATTTTCAGCGTCTTCTTAGACAGAATGCTTTAGCTACCTTGTCAGACTTTGGAGTGACTATGTTAGGATTATCAAAACTATTTTATTCATTTCTCAGCAGCCCCTCCTGCCATATCTAAGAATGGCTATTTTCTCACTAAAAAGTAAAGTAAAAATGCTGGGTTGGAAGCCTCAAGTACATGTTTGCTCATAAGTAACTCCCACTGAATTCAGTAGCAGTATTACTACAGAGGTTATAATTCTTCCTCTGCAGAGGATAGTCCTTTGTTTTAGCTGTTCTCAATCTTTTTCTTACGTGGGCCACTACATCATCACTGGAAGATTTCAATGGAAGGCGAATGTCACCAGTAATCAACCTCAAGCACTATGATATATGTGAAGCTCTTCCCAACTTAGCTAGCATATGCAGGACCCCAAATACACTAAAAAATAATTTAAAGAATTTGAATGGCCCAAATCCTGAAAGATGTCAACAATCTTGCCACAAACACTGGGATTTTGCCCATTTTTAAAAATATATTTCTGTGCCTATATGACAGACTAAGTGCACTATCACAGATTGGAAACTGCTACTCTATTTGAAAAGCAGGCATAAGATCATTTACTGTTTTAAGGTATTTGCTCTTTCTTTATTACATCCATGTTCTGCATTTCTGCTAGGAGGAAAAAGTGACATGATGGGGTGGAGTGGAGTGAGGGCAATGCCTTTCCACATTTTATCCTAAAACCAACAACCAGCTCAATGTAGATTGGACTGCAAAACAATAACTGCCTCAAAGTTACCCCTTGGGCTCCATAGTTAGATCTGAAGCTGAATTTAGGTCTCTCCAGGCCCCACGCTAATTACTATACCTTTTATTTAAAGGGTTTTGCAGTTCAATTCTGGTTTGAACATCTGTGACAGTAAGGGCCCTGAAATTGCCCACCAAATAAATTGAACTTGTATGCAGGTCACCTGATCACAGTCAATTCTATTGTGGTGAACAGTTCTTATACTCTGGTATACATTAAAGCCACCATTTCTTAAACTGTGCAGTGCATCTAGTTATGCAATTTTTAGCACATGCACAGTGTGGTTCTCTTTTTATAACTTTTAATTATGTATTTATGTTTTTAATTTGATGTAAACCACCCAGAGTCCCCCATTGTGGGGAGATGGCCAGGGACAAGTCCACTAAATAAATAAAAATACATAAATAAATATGTGAATCCATGTCCTTGTTCCTTCTCCTCTTAATTTCTTAGAGGAAAACTTAGATTAATTTCTAAGAGAAAGACGTTATGATGGTATCAATCTTTTTCCTAAATTTGCTAAATCTTTGACCAGAGACCAAAGTTCTGCTGTTACTTACCTGCTTAAAAGCACAATCATGTGCATTGTTTCATAAGTAACTCCCATAGAATTCAACACTGGGAGCAGAAGCCAAATCACAGCCACTTATGACCTACACTATCTACTGGCTAAGACAGTTGCCTCGCTCCATCTTATGCTAGGAGTGACTCTGTCACTAAGAATCTGTGAGCTGCTGTACTTTATGTCCATTCGTTGGCCTCTTTGTTCATATACTTTATGCAACTTGTTTTCTAAGTTGCAGAAGTACTATATTGCTCTAGCATGGCTATTGCAAATAAAGAAGCTGATGAAGAATTTGCCAATGGCTGCAAATACATTCATTACAGTGGAACATACTTACTGATAAATTTCTGAGCAACAGTAATTCCTCCTGTCCTGTCCAAGAGTTTCTCCATACATTGTTGGCTCTTTCTACGTGCTAGTGCTGCAGACTAGGGGAGGGAGGGAGGAATGGTGGGTGGAGAAGAAAAGACAGTATAGAGTGGTGGTTAAGATTTTAGATTTGGAGTTGGGAAGACCCATGTTCTAATCCTCTGTTAGGCATGGAAGCCAGCTGATGAGTTTGGACCAGTCATTCTTATCCTTAGACTGGGAAGTTGAAAAACATCTATCTATCAACCTGCAATGGACCATAATGGTGGAATATGGCACATAACCTTCAGTGAAGAGGATTTTGTCCTGCAATAGATTAATTCCGGCTGATATACACACAAATATATACACCTGATGGCACACATACTATATGTGCCATCAAGTTAGTGTTGATTCTTAGTAGCCAAGTAGATAGACCTTTTCAAGGATGATCTGTCCCCAACCTGCTTCTTCAGTCTCCCAGTGGTGCATCCATATCTGCTGCAATCAAGTCCATCCAACTTGCTGCTGGTTATCCTCTTCTCTTTACATCCGCCATTCCTGCATTATTAACTTCTCAAGAGAAGTCCTCAACCTTTGCCTATTGTGTCCAAAATATGATAGTTTGAGCCTTAAGTAAGAACTCTGGATGGATTTGTTCTATGATACCCATTTGTTTGGCTTCTTAGATATCCATGCAATTCTCAGCACTCTTCTCCAACATCAAAATTTAAAAGTATCAATACATTTTCTGTCCTGCTTAATATTCCAACTTTTGATACCATACAGTGTCACAAGGAAAACGTGCCTGCACAGTCTTGAACTTTGTAAGTATAGACATGTCATGATATCTGAATATCTTTTCCAAGGGTCTTCATTGCTACCCTACAAAGTGCTAGTCTGCAATTTATTTCTTGACTGTTAGTTCCCTTATTGTTGATAGTTGATCCTAAAAAGCAAAAGCTATCCACCACTTCAATATCTTCATTGTTCATTGTTAATTCTAAAGGTGGCTGCTGTACCTGTTGTCATTACTTTGGTCTTTGTTTTTTTTAAACTTAGTCCCATTTTTTCACTGTGCATTTTGACTTCATAACTAAAGCTTGCAGATCATTTGCATTTTCAACTGTCAGAGTAGTGTCATCAGCATAGCACAGGTTATTAATGTTCGTTCCTGTAATTTTAGAACCACACTCATCTTCCAACTCAGGCTTCCTTTTATAGGCTGAATAAATAAAAAGAGAGTATACTGCATTGTCTCACTCCTTTGTTGACCTGGAACCAGTCTGTTTCACTGTGCTACATCTGGACTGTGGCTTCCTGTGCTGTGTATAAGTTTTGCATGAGTATAGTGCAATATTCTGGGGTTCCCATTTTCTTAAGAACATGTCACAGCTTGACATGGCCAACACAACAAAGCTCTTTCTATAGTACATGAAACACATTTGAATTCTTATTGGTATTCTTTGCTTTCAAGTATATATCAGCAATAGTGTCTCTTGTTCCAACATATTGGACATTCTCCAGATTTGCTGGCATAGTTTGTTTAGGACCTTTACTAATTCTTCTTCTGTTGCTTATCATATTTCTGTAGACATTCCATCAATTCCTCAGCTTTCCGACTTGATAATGACTAGAGTACTTATCTAGCTTGATCTTCTAGTACTAGAGGTTCTTGTAAATAGGAGTATTTTCTAAGGTATCTTCAATCTTGATTTCAATATACTACTTTCATCTATGTTTGACCTTGTTGGAATCAGTTACTAGTGTCCTTTAGCATACCATGTCAAGGTTGGAACCTCTTTCTGAGTTCTGAGAATTTTGGGAAAATGTTCCTTATTTTTTCTGTACTTGTGTCTGTGTTCAACAACTTTACAGATGTCATTGTGATATTGTTCTCAGTTCTAACAGCTCTCTGAAATTCTTTAAGTACCTTCCTGAAATCTTCATCTTTCTTGGCTTTGGTGTCTCTTTTTTTCTTGGCAATTTTCACCTCCTGTTCTGACATCCTGTTTGGTTTTTTCTATTTCTTGGGTATGGTGGGTACATGCATAGACAGTTCCTGGCCATATCTTTGCTGTTATAACTGAGCTTTTCTGCCTCCTTGTACCAATAATATACTTAATTTGATTTCTGTGTGATACTGTGTGGTGCATTGTTTCGGTTGTTTGAAGAGTATCTTAAAAATGAAGAAATCACTGGATTGTCAGAAACTAATAAGTTGCTTTATATTCTTTCCCCAAAAAGGAGACTATTTAAGGAGAAGTGATTTCATTTTTCTGGTTTTTTGTCTATCTATTGTAGCTAAATATTATGGAACAAAATAGATCTAAGTAATGCCATTTAATTATTTCCTCAGAAAATGTGATTTTCCTCCACAAACTCTTATTCTGGTAATTCCTCTTCTGACTCCCTGGCCTAGAAATAAAATAACTGCAACCTAATGTACTGCCTAATGCTTGATTAATTCTGAGTAGTCAAGGGAAAATGGTGAGAAGAGAGAGAGAGAATCTCTAGAACTGTGAGAGTTTTAAACAGCCCTGTCCTCAATTCATCAAGTAATCTCTCATTTAATGCTAATAAATTTGGTAAGCTATACTAATCTTGAACAAACTGCATGAAAACTACTTAATAAAACAAAACATGATGCTCCAGGATTTCTAGTAGCTGGGTGGTTGAACCCACACTCCTTCATTATTGTTATTTTTAAACATAACAACATTTTAAATGATATAACATTGTTCTCTGCTAAAGGAGAGGAGATCATGGAAGATGTGAGATTTTTGTCTCTTTCTTTTCAGATATATCTCTTCTAATCTAAGAAAAGGGAAAATCTTTCCCATTACATGTTTTATACTAAGTCTTCGTTTTAAAGTTCTGTTAAACGCTACCTGATGGTCCTTGCTAATGTTCTCATTATTTAGCAGTGACAAGGAGAAAATATATTATGTTTCCAGGAGAGTAAAAGGTCTTAATTTTCTTTACATGTTTATCTCACTTGGGAGCTATTCTCAGTGCAGGGCCATTAAAACAGCATACATTTAGAGCTACTGCTGAAAGCTGTACGCTTAAAGATTTGCCTGTATTTGTCTGCTTTGTGGATGTGGGTGTTCCAATGATAATTAGCAAATCATGATATAAACATATAAGCCTTAGGCATAGATGATAACTGTCCTCTGCTGGGCAAAAATGGAAGTCCTACCTCTGTTTTATAGTACTGACATGCCTGCCCATTTTTCCAATTTGGCCAGGGACTCCCAGTTTTGGGTGGGTCATCCCACTGAAAAACCCACCAGAAGAAACTCATGCAGGAACAGGAAAATCATGCAACCAAAATCAAGTAGACCCAGCTGTTTCCCCCTGCAGCATGAGTTCCATGGAAATTACCCTAAAGTGAAATCATCTACCTGGAGGATCCCATTTTTTTTACATTGTTTATGAAGGACCTCACTTGCCCTAACACTGCCTGGTCTACCTTATGCATCATGGGATGGAATCATCAGGGGAGAGCAGGTGGGAGTGGCCAGTACATCGCCTAGTGCATTCTTGGAGCTGCTTGAAGTTAAAGCTTCTTTTATCTAGCATAGGAACATGAGATTCAGCGTACATGAAAATAGTGGGAGGATATCAACTAGCAAGGCTTACAGCACCATATCCAAAACTGCCATCGTTCAATGGTGAGACAAGAGCAGGGAATAACCATAAATGTAACATGAGATATCTGAGAGAGGATCAAATAACCTCAAATTCAGGACAGAGAGATCCTGAGCACCAAGCAACTATCAGAGTTCATGCAACCAGCAGCAGCCGTGGCTTCGGCAGTTGGTTCTAGTTCCTAGAGGGCAGAAGTTGAAAGAGATGGATATTTGGGACAAGTTCCTAAATCCTAAATCTCCAAGTCAATAGATGGAAGCAACTGTAGTGAATCAAGCAGTACTGTTACACAAGAGTAGAAGAAGCTAAACATGTGAGAACTGGACACTGAATTCAAGTCCCTGTTCATTACCCAGAACCAAGATTGTTTAAATGTTTTAAGATTATTGTTATATTGAATTTTAATGATTCCCATAAACTCTTAAAGTAAAACAATACAATGTAAAACTTTTGAAAGTGGTGTTTTATAATAAAAGGATGGAGGGAGACTACAGCATTTCTGTTCTGTTAAAGGTAATGCCCAACGTAAACTGGTGATGTTTAAAAGGTGGGACAGAACACTGTATGGGTGGCTTGCTTAACTCTGCTATGTTCTTTTACTTTGGCAGGCTGTCCTACTAAGAATAAAAAAAGTTTCTTGATACATACCTGTCTGACATCTCCGTAGAAGGAGAAACACTACAGGACTTCATTGTCAAAACTTGATTAAATTTCCAGCCAAATGATATTTTTATCCTAGACAGTATTTTATTTTCAAAAACCACTTCAATGTTCCTGTAAAAGGCTCTTTTTATCTAAGATATTTTTTCTAATTTTCAGAAACTTCTCCTGAGCTGAATATAAGATATTTTCTTATCCAAGACTATCTTATTTTCAAAATGTTATTGTTACATTATGTCGAAATAGAAACCGAAACGAAATCACAGTGGTACTGTATCACATTCAATTCCTCATTGTGCAGAGAGAAGGGGATTTATATAGACATCTGGGAAAGGAAAAACATATGCCTTTTGGGAAACATGTGCTTGTGACTTCTCAGTATCTCATAATTGCATTTATAGTGCAAAGGGATATACCATGCCCACTTTCTTTTTCATTGTTTAATTTAAAAAATCTTCAAAATTAAAGTTAGATGGGGCAGAGAACCTGGTGAATGCCTAGAGAGGTGTGTTTTATCAGCAGACGGGTACAATATCTACCATTTCATCTAGTCCTGTACTAAGATTTTAATATCCACCAACCAAAACAAGTATGAAATGTATACAATCCATTCAAGAGCAGGATGCCTCTGAGCACATTATGAACTTTAAGAATATATATCTAACACCAAATGGAATATTTTGCTCATATAAAAATCCACCCATGGTTACCCCAACTTTTTCATTTCAGCTGCCCATTTTAGGTGAAAAAAGTCATACTGGTGTTCCATTTGGGAATCAATTTTTTTTTTTTTTTGATGATCTACTGCAAACCACTCAGAGATTTATGAGTAGATCATAATTTATGTTCTGCCCCCATCTGCCTTAGTCCAACTGGGATGCCATGCAAATGTCAGTGAAATATCAGACATATGAATCACATAGCCACTTGGCCTGAATCAGCATTCTCAGCCTGTGAGGATGAAATCTGTGAAAACAACCATACAAAATCTTCTCCCTTGAACTGAGAAGTCTGTATGGACCAAACCTAAGGAGCAATTGAGATATGATGTTAAATGCAACTTTAGAGGGGGGGGGGGGTTTCCCAAAAAGAGAAAAAGAAGCAGCGAGAGAAGGGATCTTCAAGAAGACTACAGTTCAAGACATCCAGCATAGCACGATCAAATCGTTAAAGTGTTGCTTGGATGAAGAATAGCCAGGTTCAGATCTCCACTCTGTTCAACCACAGATCCAGCTAGATGACTCTAGCTGTCAGCCCAATCTGCCTTGTGGAGGTATTGTAAAAATAAAGTTATGGAGACATCCATATATTGCTATCTTGAGCTGTCAGGAAAAATATAGGATATAACTGCAGTAAGTAAATATATAGTAACAAAAAATAACTCTTTTCTTCCCACAAAAAAATTGTATACTATCCATTTAAATCTATTGAATTTTCTCTAAAGGGTTCTAATTTTTTCCAACATCAGGAGGAATCTGGTAATACCCTTTTAGTTTATTAATAAGAGGCATATGCTTTTGTGAAATACAGTTTCTTTCATCAGATGCATGAAGTGGCTAAAACTGTACTTCATGAAAGTTTATGCCTTTTAACACAAATTATTATCCTGAAAAGATGCTACCAGACTCTTTCTGATTTTTATTCTAGGAAGAAGACAATGTCAAACTGCTTCTGAAAATGTTGTGTAGAGAAATGTGTGGACTAGTCCATACAGTCTCTAGGAATCAAGTCTGACTGGAAGGAAATTAATCTAGAGAGATGGAGACAGAGATTCCACTTATGGGAATCAGTTACTATGATAAGGATTTGCTGCTGTGTTCTTCTCCTTGTTTCTTCTCTCTCTCTCCCTCTCTGCCTACTCACTAGCCAATGATTTATCCATAACGATGTCTCACTAGACAATGATTTATCCATAATGATGTATCCATGGAACTAGCTGACTAGCCCAGGAATTCTAGCAGTCTTCTGGCATCAGGAAAGGCCAATGAAAGGGCCTGAAAGAAGAGGAAGAGGCAACAGCTGTGAAAGCACTTAGGAGTGAGATTGTGAGTGGTGGTGCCCTTTGATAACAGCTTTTGTTTTGGGATCTGTGACCAAGTCAGGGAAAAAAGACCTATTAGGGAGATATTTGATACTTCAGAAGCACATGCACACACACATCCATACACCCAGACATGGTATTCAAAGCTATATCCTTAGTTTTTGCCATAGCCATTTCCAGTTTTTAGACTAATAGGAAGTTGCAAAAAGAAAAAAAAAGTGTGAGGCTGCTATTTCCCATGTATAATTAAAAAGCTTTGTAGCACTGATTTCTCCAAATCTGTAGTGAAAACATTTTCTCAGCATATTTTGACACTACATATGGAATCAGTTTTGTTTCAGACTTTTGTTTTTGTTGTTATTGTTGCAGATTCCAATATTTGGGTAAGTCCAAGTATGTCTTTATCTTCTCCCAGGAGAAAGTGGTTGTGTAATTTTTCTCTGCCAGGCCCACCTCTCCACCATTTTCCAACTCTCCGTGGAAAGGCTTTACTCTAAATAAAATAAAAATAAAAAGGTTGGCACCTTGTGTTTTTATCCCCCCGAAAACAGATGCCATATGTATTTGAGCCCTCTTGCTTCTGCCTCTGTTGCTTGAAGCTGTGAACTGAGCACTCAGAATGCCTATTGCAAGCTGTTAAGGCTTTCAGGGATTACACCTTTGCAAATAAATTGAGGTTAAAGAACAACACTAGCCATCGTTTCCTTTTGAAGTGGTAGTGGTGACTTCAGGGGAAGATCGGAAAACACAGGGCTAAGAGTGTTATTAGCACAGAGTTATTTTTGGGATACATTATAAGAAGTAAACTAAGCTTGCAAGTGTACCCTTTATATTAATGAAGCTGAATATAACCTGTTGTGGGGACAAAAAGCAAATCTGTCTCCGACTTCAGATTGTATGATTTCCTTCTAATTGTGTAGATCCTCTTGATTAAGAGGTAATCCTGTCAGTTGCATTTAATGGAATGAGACCACATTTGTTTGTTTATTGTCCTAGCACCACTGTTTTAAGTATAGCCCCAGACATGCCACACAAGGGCCACACATGACCTTCAGTCAAGAAGTTGCACAGTTCCCATTTATTGCTAAGTTCTACATGTATTACTATAAAACAGTGAGAGAAATAAAAGTCCTGGCACTCCCCTTTGGCACAAATTAAGACCCACCTGCCATTGTAGGTTAGCAGGGTGAGGGGGGGAATGAGCAAGGATTAAAAAAAAAATCTATATGGGAAAATTGGATGCAATTTAAGGATAAGGTATTCAAAGCATTCATTACTTCTGTTGTGTTTGAAAAACACCTCTCTAGGAACCCATGGAGAAATGTTGTTTCAGCACCACCACTGTCTCTCTCTCTCTCTTTGGGTGGGGGCAATTAGCTATGCTGGGCATAAGATACAGTAGAAATAAGAACTTCTGAAAGAACATTAATGCTGTGAAATGGCAATATTTTTAATGGAATGAGTTATATTTAATCAACAAGTTTGATCCATTATTTTTCTTCAAAGTCTCCTCCATTTTATAGATCTTATTCTCTTCTTTTACTTGCAAAAAACAGTCTTTCATTTCAAAGAGTAGTGGGTAACCTCATGGTTTTTGGTTGGGCTATCTCTCTGGAGAGGTTGCTTGAGCTGAACCTTGGTTAAAACAGCAAACACTGGTGCGGAAAAAATGTGGCACTTGTTGCTGAAGTTTCAAGCTTTATTCCCAGGATTTTCATCCAAAATTATTTCAGGGAATAAAGCTAAGAAAGAACCAAACCTGCTTCTCAGAAGAAGAAAACTTTTGTCCTATCTCATGCAGTGGGACTGAAGCTACTTCAGGCTTTTGTGAATTTGTGGCCTTGCAAGATGGCCATTTCTAGTTGGGTGCTAGAAACTCAATCAGATTGAGTTGAATCTCCTGCAGATCATGACTACAATAAATCTTGGATTATTCTGGATCCAGATGTGTTTTTCAGTGTCCCAGAAACTACTTTCAAAATGGCAGTGTATCACTGAGATGATTGAAGAGGTAATTGGAGGAGATGTTGAGTTTGCCTCAGCTCTTAGCTCTTGGTATTATGAGGTGTTTGTCAAAGGATATTTTGATTGGGAAAAAGGTCCCAAAACCAATATAGTCATCATAGTAGTATCTTCAAAAGACAAAGCTGGCCACGATGAATAGAGAAATGCCAGTGGTGAATCTCTTTTGTGCCAAAGAGGTAAAGCAGTTTGTGTTTTTCTGCAAAACTGAAGAGGTTGGATGAAACATTTGTTACAGGTCAGCTAATGAGAATGGATTGGATTATAGTTTTCTGTGCTTAGATACTAGCCAAGAAGGACAAATGGTCATTGGTTATCAGTTCTCTGTGAGTGCTATAGTCTGGAAGACATGCCCGTTTCTGTATTGTATTTGTAAGCCTACAGATGTGGAAATCTCAATTCCTGATGAATATTAGCTGGATAATCAAAAGATCAGGGGCAATGTAAAATGTGGTTATCTAGAAGTGCCCTGTGTAAAGACTAGAACTGGATATGAATGGCATTTTGGAATAATCCAATAAATTTGTGGGAAAAGGAACTCAGTAGGCTATTTCTCCCATTTTTTTCCAGGGAAGAGAAAAAATATCTCACAATTTCTCAAGGGCAGGACTTAGTTGCTACTGAGAGGAATGGGAGGAAATCCTCTATAATTTCCTGTCTTTTCTTGGGATTTGATGAAAGTGTGGGAAAGCCAGGGAGACAGCTCACTATTGGAGTGATGAGAGATGGTCACTTTTTAATTGAGAAAGTGCAAAAGTATCTGATTCAACCCATTTATTTAAAAAAAAACCTTTTCTGTTTTGGTAAAAATTCTAAAGCAAATTCCTTATTCAAATTGAATGACATTTGTTAGGAAAACAAGACAGATTCCACCTCCCACCCCTCCAGCATTACTTACAACTACATTCCCAGAAAACTAGCTAGAAAAACAAATTCAGAGAAATCTGGGGGAGATACGGAAGGTTTAGGGAACATATCAATTAAAAAAATTAGAAAAGCATTTTTAATTCACCTAGATGCAGCAAGATTTAATATCACCTACAAATCTTCTGCACATTGACACTAACATGCAGTGCAAAAGCCACCCCAAAATATGCTGGCTCAAAAAAGTGTAAATGATAGGTAGGGTCACAAAACTGGAATCAAAGGAGTCATTCTTCAACACTTCTCTCCTTTTCTCCCAATGCTTTTTTCTGTCATTTCTGGCAAGGGAAGTGAGGGGAGAGAACTACTTGCGCATTCCATTCCCTCGCCCCACCCCCCACCCCCCAACTCTCCTCCCATAGGAAAAGAAGGCAGGCAAGTGGATTTCTCAGCCTTGCCAGCAAGAGTTCAGGCTTCAGAGCCACTTCACCCAGCTGGGGAAGGGAAGTCTGGGGAAGAAGCTCTGTAGCTTGCACCCTTATGCAGATACAGGCTGCACCCAAGCATCGGGCAAGGCCTGCCCAAACCCTTGCAAGTTTGGCGCACCCTTGCTGAAGTCACAGGGGGCATTCTTGTCATGTGCCACCAGGGTTGCAGCACTGAAGCTGTGGCGAGGGCAGCAGGCAGCTGTACTGTGGGGGAAGTGTCCCTGCATGGAGCATAAATAAATAAAGGAAAACTTAGTGTGTGTGTGCTGGGGGGGCCAAAGCAGGCCTTTTGGGTGCTAGAAGTATTGGCCCCCCAAATATTCACTTCCCCTCCTTCTCTCTTTGCTTTGCTTGATACCCAAGGATTGGCAAGAGAAATGCAGAGCAATAGAGTTTTGACAAAGTGGGAGAGGCTTGATGCTCTACTGGCAAAAGGCAAATGGCCCTGAAAATGTCAGGGACCAAGCAGGCATGCCCACAGTAGCCTCAGATGAGCGATCTTTAAATGTATCTCTGAACAATTCCCTTGGCATAGTTTGTGCCAGCTGAAGTTAAAAAAAAAATCACTTTGGATACGGAAAAGATAGGCAGAGGCCACCTTCACAGTGGGCTGAGGAGGAGAGAAATACACCATTGCGTACTCAGGCATTCAATAAATAGTTAATGGGGCACCTTCACATCGGAGCAAGCAGGGTGTGCAATCCCTCATTACATTACTATTTGATGATGCTATAAAGACATGGAAATATTTGCAGGTTATCATTCCCTTATAACTCACATTTGGACATGTAACATTTTGAATGTTCAACAGTTTCCAAGAGTCTGAGAAGTTTTCTAATAGAATATCCAGCTGAGGACTCTTTTGTTCTCCCTGCATTTTATATCAATGTAATTATTTTCTCTATAACTTTTCTCCATTGAGGTCAATAGCCTGATAAATTGGAGTCTGTGGGGCAATTATGTGGGGATTATATTTTAACTTACCAGTTTTACTGCCTAGTGTGGAAGGGTGTTTTTTTTTTTAGTCTCTCAATTTTTCTTATTGTTCCAACCAGTTCACATTAAGTTAGTAGTAGATAGACCTATGTTTTCTTCCAATCATGTTAGTCTCAAGCCACAGAGTTGACAGTTTTATTTTAGAAATGAGAAGGCTTTCTGATGCATGGTGCAGTAGTTTAACTTAACTTACAGCCAGCTTTGAACCTGGAATTCTCATGATGTGTTGGAACAACTGCCAGTATTCCCAGGCAGTGTGGTCACTTTAGGACAGCATCCTCTTTGACAAGAGGGAATAGAGAAGGTGTCACCATTGTGGTTCAGTGATCAATTACATGCATAGCATGCAGAACCTTCTGTAAAATCTGGGACAGGAGCTGTTTGTAATTGTGGATGATACAAGTTGAGATGAACTGATGGCTCTCATGTTTCTGTCCGGGGAGAAAACAAAACAGATGAAATAAAGCAGTGTGGTATTGTGGTTAAGATGTTGAACAGGGAATTGGGAGAGTGAAGTTCAAGTCCACCCTCAGCCATAGAAATTCATGGGGTGATTTTGGATCAGTTCTTCTCCCTCACAGGTCATCTGACTTCATAGAAGTGCTGTCACAGCCATAAAATGAGGGGCCTGTGTAAGTCACTTTTTGCTCCTGGAGTAAAATGGGATATAAAACTATCAAATAAATAACCAAATATTTAGGATAAATATGGACTTATTTTAAAGCACTTAAATGCTAATTGCAGATTTATTAAGATTTACACCTATCATAAGTTTCAGATATATGGTCTGTCTGTCTGTATTTATTTACTTTTACTTACTTACTAGGCCTATACACAGTTCTAGTGAGCAGCATATGAGTTGAATTTTGTTTTATAATGATGCCAGATACACTACTGCAGTATAAATGTTAAGCTTAGAATTCTTTAGTAATGTCAATTTACAAGGCCCATTTTCAAGTCTTGGACTGTATCTTCAGGGCAAGGCAGAGATTTTATCAAAATGACCAAATGCATGTTGTGAGATATTATGGTGTACTTTTCATCATGTTGGCATCATCATGATTAAGAATGGACACCTATCCCTGTGGATGGCCATGTTTATCTCCCATTACTACTGACACAGCTTCCCTAGCCAGAGACGTAGAACAGCTCCTGCCTGTCTTCCCGCAATGGCCTTCTATTTATCTCACCTGAAAAATATCTTTATGTTCAGTTGAGTGTATTGATCCATTCAACTCCGCCTGGGGGCCACACTTTCCTTGTTTCACTTTTACTTCTGTGTTTTAAGCCAAAAATTGTACTGCCAAACTTAAGCAGTACAAATTACAAGAGACAGATCACTCACTCCCAAAAGAATCAAATCCCAAACTCACAAATTAGTTTTCTTTTCTGTAACAGTAGAAAGCAACTGATTCTAATTTACACGTGCTGTCCATCTCCTGTAACTCCCCAGATGGGTTATAGATCTGTGGAAATGCTTATGCTTTCCATGCAGAACAATTCTCTCATTTCTTCTAGTTGTTTTTTTTTTTCCCAAGTAAAACAAGGCATATTGTGATAAATGGCCTCTTAAGAGTTGACCTCATTCTCAGGGGGACAGTTCCAATGTAGAAGGGAAAAGGAGAGAGGGACTGGGAGAATTCTAGTCTAGGGAGAGAGTTAACCACCAACTTTTGGTAGCATGCATAAATGAATAAAATTAAAGCATGAATCTAGTATCTAGTTTGGGGTAACTATTATAACTTCTGGTGGTATTTATTTTCCGTTTGCTGACTGAGTTGCTCATTGAGGTCTACTCCTTTCAGCATTGTGGCAGTAGTTAAACCCTTTTCTTAAGGTTTCCAACATACTCACAAAACTGAACATAAGAAGGGAAGAGGGATTTCCTGCCTAGGAAACAACTAAAATGGGTGCTGGCAGATGACTCACAAGGGGAAATGCCATAATAGAAAAGTGCCTCTGGATACTCTTGATTGGACCTGGCTAGAAAAATGGCCTAGGGTTGGAAGAGGGCCAAGAGAGGGTGGGGTGTGAGCTGCAGAGGGAAGTATTGTTATGCTTCACGGTGGTATGCCAACCCAAAAGTTTTTGCCATGCATCCAGGCATGCAGTTTAAGACTTGCAGACCTAACTGTGTATATTTAAAGAGGCAAACTGGATATTTTGGGATGCTACTATTTGTTTTTAGCTTATTGGGATTTGTGAAGCAGGCAACTGTGGCTTGTTCAACAACAATTAATTAAAGCAAACCATTATTATGCTTGAATTCACTGAATGCTGAATTAACTGGATCGCTAAGACCATTACCCATGACAAGGTGGTTTTCATGGAGTTACTGTTAATTAGTTATCATAAAGTTCACATGTATACTCTACACATGGAAGCTGCAATATTATTCCTGTTTACTTCTGAGTAGGCACCTAGTGATTCTTCCATAAAAATGCTATATTAATGTTAGCGTAAGATCTCCTTTGTTCACTGCTGGGACAGTCTATTCCAAGACTGATGAACTATATGAAAAGAGGAACAGCAGTTTGCCTTTGACAGGAAATACTAGCTCACACGTTGCGTGTTGCACATCTTTGATCCTATGGGGATAAGACAGTAAGTGACCAATAGCAGGTGTTATTCTCAATTAAAGGTGTGGGAGAGACTCACTGGGAACTAATCACATGTTTATCGCTCTTATTAGGCTAGTACACAAACACACTCATACACAAACGTCTCACTTGGAGAGTGGCCAGATTGGCAGTGAAAACTAGGACTGGTTGCTGTTACCAGAAAGGAAGCTCATTTTCAGAAGTCAGCATTGCCCAGAGCTGGTGTTTAATAAGAGCTGTAGGAAAGCCTGGGTGATAATGAACCTAGTTGTGCAAATCTCTCTAGAAATATTAAGCTCCCTAAGAGATTTTATTATTACTGGTTTTGGATTGAAAAAGCACCCATGTATTTGTTTGCTAATTAATTTTGATGCCCTTATATATAACCAGTGGCTACATCTCTAGTGATAGAGAAGATTAGACACATCATGCTGTTAACAATTTAGAGTCACTTGGATTGAGATGGGCAGCTATAGAAATTGCATAAATAAATAAATATGTCAAGTTGTATTCAGGGATTATAGCCAGGCTGATGGGAGACATCCACATTAACTGTCAAAAAAAAGGAGCATTTTTTTTTTTCTTGGTAGCTTCATCCTGATTTTTTAAAATTAATATAGAGCATTGGAGGAATAAGACCCAAGGATTTTGATCAGAAGTCTTAGCTTTGCAAACAGTAGTTGCAAATATCTCATCTAAATATGACTATTGAAATAATCAGTAAACCTGATCTTGAAGGGTGGCACTCTGGATCTGTAAAAATCTGCAGTAGATTTTAAGTACATCTGAAATCTCCATGATGGCATAGGACACTTAGTTCAGTGTTGGCTGGTTCCATTTATGATACCTGTGTTTCAGGTTCGTACAATATTATATTGGTATGTGAGAAGACATCACCACCCTTTTTGACAGTTAATGACAATGTCTTGTATATTCAGAACAATAGGATGAAGAACAGGACTAGACAATATCATGTTATTAGCAATTTAGTTTTCAAGTTCCAATGTATTCTGAGGTCATCATGCTGGGAACAAAGTCGTATGTCAATATTCAGTAGTAAGACCTGATTATCATGTGGCGATACAAGCCAGTTACTCAGACAGCAAGTACTAGGAAGAGGTTTTGAGAAGTTTCTTGGATAAGGGAAACTGTTTGCAATTTGGTTTGCCTTGTGTACTCTAATATAGCCTCTGCTCTCAGGTGCTATGCAAGATGCTTTTCCACTGTCAATGCAAAGAAAGACTCAGCTGTCACTTCGTCATCTTTTATACTTAGGGGAACAAGCGTAAACTGTTCATCTCCAACTGTTTCTTAATCCAACTTCAGAAATTCCAGCCTGGAGCATGCTTTGCCCAACCTGGGCAGAAACCAAAGGGGGCTGCTAGGAGATATAAGTGTTGAATGAAACATGAGCTTTCAGGCCTGAGGATAGTTCACTGACTTAGTGGGCCATTGTTAGATGAACTGCAAGATTGTCCTTTAAAAAAAAACAACTACCAGACAGCAGAGAATAGAACAGCTCAGCAGTCAAGGATGAAATGGCCACCAAAGGCAGTGACCAGTGAAGCACTGGAGACTATCTGCCCTGAGAGGCTTAAGACAGCTCAGGATAAAAAAAAAAGAATAATTACCATTTTGAATCAAAGCTTGGAAACATGGCTGTGGGGTGCATTTTCAATGGACTAGAGTAGGAGGAGGACAACATGATCTGTTCCTGCATTTATGAAGCAGTGAGTGGCATCAAGTGAGGACCTGCCTTTAGACCGAGGATGAGAAATTTATAACTAAGGACTGCTAACTGGACTGACACTTGAGAGACCAAAGAACTGTTTATCCCTCCAGTATATGAAGAACCACATATATTACACTGTGTACAGGTCTCTGTACTCAGCATGGAGTTTGAATGGGAGAAGAAGGAACAGTTGCCCAGACTTTAGAATCCTATTCTGATTAGGTTTCTTTGCCACAGAGTCAGGCTTTCTGTTTGTCAGGGGGAAAAATCCAGCAAGTGAAGCTCTTTCTAGCAAGGGAATAAAATGATGCAAAAATCTCACTCCTAACCCTACCACTGGAAACTCAAAAGCATGTTAGTACAACTGCTGGCAATAATGTAGTCCCATCACATTTGGCCTTTCTCAGGTTGAGGAACACGGGTAGACAGAAAATTAATAAATTTAGCTGTGAATTATCTATAACTTATGGTGTGGAGTATCATACAAAAGTGTTATTATTGTTGCGTATAAAGGTTATGTCCAGTTCTGCATGGCCTGTTGTTTCCTTCTGACCATTATATTCAATTCCAGCAGCAAATGGTGGGAATAACTCGGCACATATTTTCCATCAGAATGTTTATTCACCGCATGGGATATGCTGCTTCCTGATGCTTCAGCTCCAGAGGCAATCCAACCTGAAACAAAAGCCAGTTATCCAGACAATACACAAATCAATACATCTAATTTTCCTTTACTGGTTCTTAATGGGAAAGAGTGGGAAAAAAGGGAATTGGATGCCAACACTTCCTGTTGCAGCTCAGCATTAAACCAACTCCCTTGCTCTTCTCCATTAGACAGCAAAATTTACTTTACCTACTTTCTTTTAGATTTGCTTTAGTGCTGATCAGCTTCATATCCACAGTGATTTTTTTTTAAAGTTGCATCATTAGAAGAGTTGATGGGTTTACACTGACATGTGTATTCATTTACATTTTATTGCAGGGAGAGGCAATCTGTCAGCCATATGTCTCCTGGCCTCTTTCTTTGCTGCTCCCAGATTTCAGTGATATTGTCATCATAACCCATATTAACCTGTGAAGCATGTTTTTTTTTTTTAAATGCAGCCTTGGAGACAAAAAATATTTTTTGTGGCTGATTATTGCTTCATCACCCAATACTTGATGATTTACAAATGAATGTCTGGACCGATGACAATTAAAATTGATTGCTGTTCCATTTGCTACAGATGTCTTTCCTTGAAAGATCTAGAAACCTCAAGAACGCTGACAAGTTCTAGTAGGAATCTTTGGTCAAAGAACATAACTTAAATCTTATTTCATGTTCTTGGGGTTTTGATTGATTGATTATGTGCCATCAAGTCAGTGTCACTCTTAGTGACTGCATAGATAGATTTTCTCCATGACAACCTATCCCTAACCTGGTCCTTCAGAACTTCCAATGGCACACCCATTGCCACTACAATTGAATCCATCCACCTAGCTGCTGGTCATCCTTTTCTTCTCTTTTCTTCCACCTTTCCAGCAATAGATCCTTCTCCAAATCTTTGCATAATGTATCTGAAGCATGATAATTTGAGCTTCAATATTTGTGTCTCAAGTGAAAGCTCTGAGTTGATTTGTTCTATGATCCATTTGTTTTCTTGGCTATCCATGGTATTATCAGGAACCTTCTAGAACACCAAAGTTCAAAAGCATCAATATTCTTTCTGTCCTGCTTCATCAAAGTTCCATAGAGTGTCACAAGGAATAACCATTGCTTGCATGATTCTGATCTTTGTAGGTATAGACACATCCTGACCTCTGAATATCTTTTCCAAGGCTTTCATTGCTGTTCTACCGAGTGCTGGTCTACACTGCTTGTTCCTTTACTGTTGATGGTTTATCCTTAAAGGCAGAAGCTATCCACCATTTTGAAATCTTCATTGTCAGTTCTAAGGCTGGTTGCTATACCTGTCATCATTAGTTTGATCTTCTTTATATTTAATTTTAGTCCCATTTTTCACTGTGCTCCTTGACTTTTATTACTAGAGCTCTCAGATCCTTTGCAAGTTCAGCTATCAGAGTAGTGTCATCAGCATAGCACAAGTTATTGCTGTTTCTTTGTCAAACTTTAAAACCATGCTCATCTTCTTCCAATCCAGTTTCCCTTCAGCATATAGATTGAATAAATAAGGGGAAAGTATACAGCCTTTCTTACTCCTTTGCCAACCTGGAGCCAGTCTATGTTCTCTCTATACTGTAGCTTCCTGACCTGTATATACGTTTTGCATGAGGACAATGAGATGTTCTGGGATTCCTATTTTTCTAAGCATGTTCCACAGCTTGACATGATCAATACAACCAAAGGCCTTTCTACCATGAATGAAGTAGACACTGATGTCTTTTTGGTATTTTTTGGCTTTCTCAATTATCCAATTTGCATCAGCAATAATGTCTTGTGTTCCTTGGCCTTTTCTAAAGCCAGCTTGAACATCTGGCATTTCTTTTTCTATGGAGGCTTCTGTTGTTTCGAGCTGCCCAGAGTTGTGCTCTAAAGTGGGTGGCCATACAAACCTTTTAAATAAATAAATATGGTCTATTTGATTTCTGTGCATTCCTTCTGGTGATGTCTATATATACAGGTACTGTTTTGATTGTTTGAAGACAGTGTTAGCTATGAAGAAATCCTGAATATTTCCAACTTTACCTTCTAGTCTCCAATCACAAGCAGCACATCTTTCTTGCATGTTCTGTCAATTTCAAATTGAACTTGATCAGAAATCTCATCTTTCTTACTGATTCAGAAAATGCACATTTTCAGGCTCAATTTAAGGTACTACATTTTCTCAAAAGACATTCTTAAAATCTTAGAAGATTTCAGGTCTGGATTTTATGAAACTCTGTTTTAATTGCCTGTTTTTAATTGATATGTTTTTAATTGGCTACTGATGTGTTGTTTCAGTTTTCTGCAGAGGTTGTGTAATCTCTCTGACTCCTGATATGGAAATATTCCTTTCTCCAACAATTCTTACATCATCTCCTTATAGTAGAGGAAGATATTATCCATAGGCATTTTAATTCGTTTCTTTTCCATCATTACACACTCACAAATGCCCCAGAATTATCCTCACTTTGAGTAGAGATTGGCAAACTTTTAAGTGCACATAAGCAGATGGTAGAGCCCATACTGCAGAGGTGAGAACTAGATATAAAAGTGGCCAGGATTTTACACAGTATATAAATCTCTTTCTTTTTGTCTGTCTGTCTGTCTATCTGTCTGTCTGTCTGTCTGTCTGTCTGTCTCTCTCTCCCTCTCTGTTCCTTCTTTATGGTTGGGCTATTAAATATGTTACAGTAAAATAAAATGAAATGGAAAAAACCCACAAAACCAGACCAAATCAATCAATAAATGGGCAAGGCCAGGAAAAATCAAGTAAATGATAAATGTTGTTGAAAAGGAATTAATTTAAAACAAATAGTAACATTTACTAATGTCTCCCTTCTAATGATTATGAACTGATATTTGATGGCAAATCACACTGCTCAGATTCAGCATTAAGCTGTTCCACTAAAAGTCAACAGAGTGTGCAACAAGCTCTGAGGACCAGAAGAGAGAACTGCAGCTGCACCCCTCCAATCTGGGGCAGTGCAAACCATGAAGCATGGTATAGAAATTGCCAATCCATTTGCTGTTGCTGAGGTAAATCAACAAGCATAAAACCAAAACTTAGGAATAGTAGTAAGCATCATGTTGCTTATAGTCAAGTCTCCCTTCAGGAACCTCTTGTAGAATATTTTCTTTAAAAAGTGTCCTAAATGACACTGTATGATAACAGGGTAAAAATTGGGAGAAGGATATAAAGACAAACAAATTTTAATCAACATATTTCCCCCCCTTCCCTCTAAAAGCATGAGTGTCTCAATAATACATTTGGCCTTTTTCTGAATATAGATAGAATTGAAGCTGGGAGAAACCATTGATTATAGGGTATATTAGCGTAATACTACAGTTTATGCCTGCTGGATTCTTGGAGCACTGAACACCCTCAGCTTTGCTTTCAGCTATTAATTACCCAACCAGTCATTAACTGCTGCTAACAATTGATTTACAGGGAATTATTGCTTAAATAGCGGGAGGTATTTAAGAACAAAATAAATTAAAACAAAGAGCCTCTAGATCCAAGGCATGGAAAGGAGACTGTTTGTAACAAAGAGCAGTTGCTAGTTGCATTGCAATTACCCACTGATAAACAATCATTGGGAAGTGAAATTCTTTTCAACACCAATGACATTATGTATCATAGGCCCGGTGTCTGTGCTAATTAAATGATTGGAAAAGAATTATTGTTCTGTTATCAGAAACCTAATTGAAGCTGCTCATTTTGTTCTGACAGACTTATCAAAAATGTTTAATTGCAAGCTGTGTCTTAAGATGGTTCACAAGCATCAAACCAGTTCTGGAAGAGTAGCCTGTGGTAATTCTTCACTGTTAGATTCCTAGTGTTACTTCTACTTTCTGTCCTACAGAACAAATGAAACATCTTCATTTCCCCAGAAAGCAACATACAGTTGCTTAGTAATAGCTTTCTTTTCTTTTGCTTCAGTCATTTGGCCAGGTCTAGCTGTGAAGGCATTTAGAGAGAATGAAAATCTTTAGCCCTGGAACATGTCAAGATCAAATGCAGAGTGAAGTCCCCTTATCTTTTGGGAACAATAGCAGCTCAGAAATCTCTCTATATACTGGTAATTATTACTTGCTTCCCAGTGACCTCATTTTGGGCTAAATATGGCCAGTGATTACTGATGATAGTTGTAGATGAGTTGTAGTGCAAAACATCTGAAAGTACCATGTTGCTAATTTCTCAACTATTATTTCATTCAGTCAGTCAGTCATTCAGTCAGTCAGTCATTCAGTCAGTCATTCAGCTTGTATGGCTGTCCAACTCACAGACACTTTGGACATCATACAGACAAATGAAAATAAAAATGAAAATAACAGTCTTTATCAATACTGGTAAACTGGCAACTGAAGGTACTAACCAAAACACTACTATGCTTCCTAGAGATGGGCTCACTCAACACTCTGGCCCAATGTCCAAAGGAAACCTCCAGGTCTTAAGAACCTTAGAAAGGCCAGTTGAGATAGGGCCATCCAAATCTCGGGGGGCAAACTTCCACAGGACAGGTCCTCCAATCTTGAAACCTATCTTTAAACTTAAGTGTCTTTCCATGAAATACAGTAACACAGAAAGTGTACCAGTATGGAGATGTGCACAGATCATGAGGATCCAGAACATCCTGAGAGACCAGAATGAAATGTTGCCATTCCTGAGCTATTCCAAAATGTATACTACACTGTAAATTTCAGTAAGACTGAGGGGAAAATTCAATACATCCAAAGGGAATGGTCATATTAACTAAATTAATGTAATTTAAGTCATTTTAAATTAAATTTCAATTTAGTTTTTGCCCTTGTCATAGCTACTTCTTGAAGTATGGCCCCTAGAATACTACTGAAAACCAGAATGTTATGCATTTGTGGTAGAGTGGACTGGTTTCTGTGTAATAGAATACCAGTTGCATACTAGAATAGAGTACTAGTGATGCATGTAAAAAAGGAGCAGAGCTTTGGATCACATGCTGCCATCTTGGCTTTTTGGGTAACCCCCCCCTCCAAAAAAATGTCAGTGGCACCAAACAATGATTGGAAAACTCTAGCCTTGCTCAAGATATTTTTCTGCCTTTACAGCAAATGGTCCAGCCCCCCCTGCCTATTAAGATGCTTAAAATCCAAGGCTCAGTTAAATTATTCTGGCATAATTTAAGGCAGTAAATCCTACACACATCCCTCCCCTCTGTTTGTTAGTCAAAAAAGACTCACAGAACAACTTGGAGATACAGTATATATAATATGATAGCTCCTGCACTGAGATTTATGCTCAAGTCTGTCACACATACAGTCTCTCCAGCTGACTTTTTTTTTTTTTAATTTTGTTTTGTAGCAGTACTGTGGTCACAGTGATGGAAGTGCCTTGTCCTTGAGAAATTATGGGAGAATTTCTTCCTCACCAGGAAACATTTGGAGAAATCATCCATCCAATATCTCTGCCCACAAAGTTGCTGGACAATTTAGAAAGGCCATTTTTCCCAGACTCTCTTGGATACAATCAAGAATTTTCTCCAAATGTTGCTGCCCTCAGAAGGACTGCAGAAGAGTTTTAGGTAAAAACTGTTTAAAAGGGTGAAGGAGGACAGACAGAAGTGAAGTAGTAGGTGGGGCCTTTTATCTGTAAAAACCAAGCTATCTTGAACGTCAAATAAGGGCAAGAGCTGAACCAAGGGAAAGAATATAATTATAGTGAGATCTACTTATTAGTGTTCATAAATTTGGTGGGGGAGGGAAACATGAGAAAGAAACCTTAAGTAAACAGCACTAATTACATGCCTGCAGAGTATTCTGTTATCCACTGGTCACACAGTTGTGTCCAAACAATATCTTGTTTAGGGAGTTTAAGATGAGAAAAGTACAGATTAGAAATATGGGAGGGTATCACCCAAATTAAATATCATGTTAATTTTTATTGACATTTTTTGCTTTTCAAAAAGCAAATACCCAGAGGATGCCTTTGCTTAACACATTCACTGAGTTTAGGGAGGAATAGATGTTTTCTAGAGGCAAATCCTGTGTTTTCCAGGGGGGTGGTGAGGGATTCAATGTAGCATGAAGATGGGAAGTTAAAAGAGGCTATTGGGAGGTGGGGAGCACCCCCGCCTGCTTTCTTTTCTTCAGCCTCCTCTACATTTGCTAGCATGTTTCTCAAAACTGTGCAGTCATTGTCCTCAAAAAAAAAAGGGGGGGGGGATCACAAAAATCTACAGCTATTTCTATTACCATGGCAACAGTTGCAAGGAAAGCTTGTGGTACAGTGAAATAAAGGCTTAGCCTTGTTGAATTCCTTCCTTCCTTCCTTCCTTCCTTCCTTCCTTCCTTCCTTCCTTCCTTCCTTCCTTCCTTCCTTCCTTCCTTCCTTCCTTCCTTCCTTCCTTCCTCACTTGGATTTGCACAGTCAGCTCCCAATTTGGGTCCTCTAATGTAGAGGTTGCCAACTTTTCCTCTCACTAGTGTACTATACTGTATATTCTAGGGGATATATGTTTGGGCCTCTCATTATTTTCTGCACATCATAATCCTATAAAAGGCAAAAAAAAAAAAAAAAACAAACCAGCAGGAACATTTATGGTCATGGGTCCATCTTAATGAGGTACAGGGGCTTTGTTATTATTTGTTATTATATATAAGTAAAAGCCAGTTTAGTGTAGTGATTAAGGTGCTTGCCTAGAAACCAGGAGACTGTGAGTTCTAGTCTTCCTTTAGGCATGAAAGCCAGCTGGGTGACTTTGGACCAGTCAACTCTCTCTCAGCCTAACCCCCCTCACAGGGTTGTTGAGGGAAAATAGGAGGTGGGAACATTAGGTATCTACACTCCCTCAACAAAAACTAAAGGCAGGATAAAAATCACATACATACATACATACATACATACATACATACATACATACATACTACAGCGTACCCAGGAATTGCACTTAATATCCGCTTCAGTGTATTGTCTCCTGTTCCTCTAAAGCTACTCTCTTAGAGGTGCCTCATTTCCCTTTCCTGCAAGCAAGAACAGTCCCCACCAGTACTTTGACCAGGCTGTTCTTCTGTGAGTTTGCTCTCCTCCTTGTCCTGGGCTTTGCTAGACCAACCTAATTACTTGTGGCCTCCGAACAGTGCTTAGAAATGAGGGAAATGTTTTACAGAACATACTTTGGAAAGTATCCCTTTCCAACATTCACCCTCTCTCAAGCACAGGTGCTACATATTGGGACAAAGAACTTGGTGCCCATTTTATTTGTACAACACATTTCTATTGCATTGTATTTATTGCAATATTTTATATTGCCAACTTTACATGTATTCATAAAGAATAGAAACTATAGAGTCTTAATTCAAATAGTCCACTAAACCCTAACTAAATAATACATCCCTTTGGAATCCACATTCAGCAACATTAAAAAAAATCAAATGCTCTTTGAAATGGTTCTGTTTTAATTGCCTTTCTCGTAGCCATCAGCAAGGGCATCATCAAATTTTATGGAGTAGGCTATTTTTTAGGAAGGACACATACTGAAAAATAATGCTTTTTAGCTTTCCCATGAATTTATATCTCCAAAAATACAGAATCCCCACTTCACTATCTCAGTTTTGGTTACACATGCTTCCTCCCCCCACCTCCAGCACTGAATGGATTTTTTTTAAAGGGTCTTGTATTCTGATCCTAATTCTAACTTTCAATTTATGAAGTGACTATAATATATAGAATGAATCTCTTAACCCTTCTGTAATCAGATGACAAGGTTGAACTGACTTTGATAACTGTCGGTCTAAAAATGTCCTCACATAAATCTATTGTGCATATAGTGGCAACACCATAGATTTATATGAGGACATCAGGTAACCTGACTTCTAAGAAGGACATTGTAGAGCTGGAAAAGATGCAGCTAGAGTAATTCCTCTATGTGAAAAGACTTCTGCAGGGCTTCTTAAACATTGTGATACTGCGGACTGTTAAAATTAATTAGTATGGCCATCCAGGAATAAAACAAATGCTTTCATGGAGATTAAGACTGGGCAAGAAAAAAATTATACCATTTATTTTTAATAATGAAATTCTAATCTATATGTCACAGGGGTCCTCAGATGAGGAAAAAGTCCTGGGGCAAGTTTCGATAGCAAACCCTATGAAAGGCTGCTTGGGTTTTAAAAACTTACAAGCCCCATTTAAGTTTGGGATTTGTTTTCTTTCCAACCCAACAGAACATTGGAAAGAAATTATATGAAGGGGCTTGGGACTCAATCTGTCTGTTTGTCTTTCTGTCTTTCTGTCTATCCATAAGCAGGATACTGCTATGCAATTTGCTGTGCCCGTGGTCAATCCCCAGGCTGCCTCTATTGCCTCTGTCCCAAGTCATTGACTTTCCTTCTAGGTACTTGGTGATGAAGCCTTACATATTTTTCATACCTTGAGGCAGTCCTTGAATGATATCTAAATAAGTGGGAAAATACTACTCTCATACCACTGTAGCTAGTGACAATTTAAGAATATTTTACTACTGGACTGGGGATGAGTTCAAGGCAATGTTGCAGAACCAAGAGGGAAATTGCTGGTGTCAAGGAATGACTGTGTTCTGGTTGGATGCAAGTGGGAATATAAGCTATATGAACAAACATTGTTATATGCGTAGAATTCACATCGTTTTCCCTGCCATGTTAAATTCATTCCACAGGATACAACACAGAATCACACAAATAGAGATGGACATGGGGCTGCTTGAAGAAATGTGGGATAGAAAGTTATGGGAACCAACCCATATCTATGCACAGATGGTTTCTGCTTCCAACTTCCAATATTCTATAAGTGTATTTTTTGGTAGTATTGTTAATTTGACAAAGATAATGAGATCACTGGGTAATTGTATTAGCAGTTTTAATCAGAAGTGAACATATTGGAGTCCTTTGGGAAAAGGATTTTTCCTAGCTTCCTTTCATCCCGCAGTGAAGGAATTCATTTAATAAACCATAAATTACCATTAAGAGAGCAATAATTCCTTACAAGCAAGTAGGTTTTAAAATACATTTGTAAAGCCCTTCCTCATGAGATTGTTCTCAGTATTTCGTCATTATAGTTACAGTTCATATATCATATCATGTCCCCTCCATTCACAGGGCTTTCAGAATGAAAGATAGTAGTTATTTACATAAGGCTTACATTCTACTCCCAGGGCAATTTACAAGCACACATAAAACAATTCTTTTTTTTTTTAAAGGATAAAAACCTATTTTGAAAAGCAGCATCAAAGAGTAGGCAAGATTAAGCAAAGTGGATGCAAGGTGGCTGGGAGACCATACAGCAGCCAGGGTGGTCCAGAAGAAACTGTTTAAGGGAACATTTATCTGATATCATACTCATTGTTTAAAATATAGTTATCAGGGCTGTGCAGCATTTCAGATTCAATCTCCAAATGGTGCTTTGGAGGATGTAAGAAATCAAATATAGCAGCTGCATGTGACTTCTTAAAGGAGCCATGTGAATTCCTGCGGTCCAGAATGTTGTGCAGCCATAGAATTTATGTACATCTTGCTCATGACACTATACTGTCTAGGGTGCAGCAGCAAATGATGTTCCCTCCCTCTGCAAAATCATGGGTTCATTGTATCCAAAGTGAGCCAAGGTATTTTGACACTGGAGACAAAAGATCCCTAGCAGTAAAATATACAAGCATTATTTTAACACAATTTAAATAAACATTGTCCTTTCATGGCAACCAAAATTACCCCCTTCTGATAAATGATGGGGACAGTCCTGAGATACATTTAGTTTACCCAGTCCAATGCAAAGATATAGGCAAGAATATACAAATACACATATATTCAGTTGGGCATGATGTTAACATCTACAGCTCTGGTTTCAGCAAGTTATGCATCTGAAGACTTTGTATATACCAGTTATAGAACAAACTAGGATGTGCTAGAATAGCCTCACATGAGAAACTTCTGTTGCAGGCGTCTAGGTAAGTACAATCTAAGAACCCAAGTGAGGTGGATCTGTAGCTAAGAGTCAGCCTCTACATTTTATCAGTACCTCTAAATGTTAAAGTGCCCTGTTCCTAACAAACAGTTGTTCAGGGTTGCTTATAGCAATCATGTGATTGTCTTCTTAAGACAGCTACACTAAACATAAAGTGTTAATATGTTCTGAAAACTCTAACATGCTTTAGGATCAATTTAAAACAAATGTTGCATTCTCTGACCATTTTTAAGATCTATAGGGTAAGTCTTTCCCAGTCTCCCTATCATCAATGACATGTTTGGTGAATCCTAAGCTGTTCCCAAACTGTGTTTTTATTTATATATCTATATCTATATCTATATCTATATCTATATCTATATCTATATCTGCTTGTTCTTCCAGGTCTGCTTGAGTCCGGGTTGTAATGTGGAGTTGGTCTATCTCAAGTTGTGAGAGCAGCTTCCTCGTCACTATGTTGAAGCGCTGGGTAACTAGTTGCTTCTCAGTTAGTGTGGATGTAGGCCTTCTGTCTATCCATAGTTCCCTCATATGTTTCATATATCCCCTCTCATTAGGTCTGCTGTTGTAGTAGCATTCCATCATTTCCAAGTTCTCTTGTCTCGTCCATGTATGGTTTGTTCCAGTAGCCCACTTAACATCAGATTGTCCTGGTTCCCCAACGTCTGACACGGACCTTGTTAATCCAGGCGATGTCCGAGCCGGCATGACTCTCTTAGTTCGTGTCACTCTCATATTTTGAGGTAGGCAGGTGAAGCGTTAGGGGGTCTTTGCCCAAGGACCCCTACTGGTAAGGTAGGTACCAGCCGGGATTTGAACCCCGGTCTCCTGCATCAAAGGTGGTGTTCTAACCACTACGCTATCCAGCCGGAAGAACAAGCAGATGTGCAGCCAACACCTGAAGCTGGAATGTCACTGCCACCCCTTCCATTACAGAGCACAGCAGCTGATATGAGGCATAAGATCATGGATAAACTAGCTACAGTCAACCCTCGAGTCCGATTACCAAGGCTCAGTGGAGAAGTACCATCAGATAGTATGCTAGAAGATGCCAACAGAGCCCTCCAGACAATCCCTACTACCACCATAACTGAAACCAATGAATTGGTATATGCTACAGCCTCTGTAATCCTGGAAATGCTTGGCTACACGATCAAGAAGAACAGCAGTACATACCCACCCTGGAAAATGAGATTGGAGGCTAAGATCAAGGCAACTCGGAGAGAAGTCAGTCAGCTGGTGGAACTACAGGAGCGTGTGGAGATTAAGGATAAGACTCAGCTACTGAAAAAATACATGGGCCTGACTCCATCTGAAGCCCTAGAGACTGCTAAACAAAGGCTCACAGCACTGGCTACCAGGCTAAGGAGATACACTAGAGAAGCAGAGGCCAAGAAGATAAATGCCCTGTTCTCCAAAGAACCATCCAAAGTGTACTCCCAACTGCAGTGCAACCACAGAGTAGCAGCTGAGCCACCAGCAGCGGAAACTGAACAATACTGGAAGAACATATGGGAGAAAGAGAAGACGTATAACACCAGTGCAAAGTGGCTGCAGGACCTGAAAGCAGACCACAGCAATCTCCCAGAACAGGAACCAGTCACCATCACAGTAGCAGACATCCAACAGCGGGTCAAGAACATGAAAAGCTGGACAGCACCTGGCCCGGACATGATCCACACCTACTGGCTAAAGAAACTAACAGCAGTGCATGAACGCCTAGCAGCACAGATGAACCAACTGCTAGCAGCAGGCTCCCACCCAGACTGGCTAACACAAGGAAGGACAGTGCTGATCATGAAAGACCCTCACAAAGGAACAGTACCATCCAACTACCGGCCAATAACCTGCCTCCCCACAACATGGAAAGTTCTATCAGGCATCATAGCTGCCAAGCTACATGACCATATGGGTCAGTACATGAGCACAGCTCAGAAGGGCATTGGGAACAACACCAGAGGCTCAAAACACCAGTTACTCATAGATAGGGCAGTCACCCAAGACTCAGGCAGACCAATCTGAACACAGCCTGGATTGACTACAGGAAAGCCTATGACTCAATGCCACACACATGGATCTGTGAATGCCTGGCACTATACAAAGTCAACAGGACACTAAGGACCTTCCTCAAGCACTCAATGGGACTGTGGAAGACAACACTGGAAGTGAACTCAAGACAGCTCGCACAAGTGGCCATCAAGTGTGGTATATACCAAGGTGATGCACTGTCCCCACTGCTGTTCTGCATAGGCTTAAACCCCCTCAGCCAGATAATCACAAGGTCTGGATATGGGTACAAGTTCAAGAGTGGAGTCACCATCAGCCACCTCCTCTACATGGATGACATCAAGCTGTATGCTAAGAGTGAACGAGACATCGACTCACTGATCCACCTGACATGGATCTACAGTGAGGACATTGGGATGTCATTTGGACTGGAGAAGTGTGGCAGGATAATAGTAAAGAGAGGGAAGGTAGTTAAGACCAATGGAGTGGAACTACCAGTGGGCCACATAGCAGACATAGAGACCAGCTATAAATACCTTGGTGTCCCACAGTCACATGGGAACCATGAGGAGGAGGGAAGAAAGACAGCAACATCCAAGTACCACCAAAGGATAAGACAGGTCCTGAAGAGCCAGCTCAATGGGAAGAACAAGATCCATGCCATCAACATGTATGCCCTGCCAGTCATCAGATACCCTGCCGGTATAGTGAGCTGGCCAAAGGAAGACATGGAGGCTGCTGATGTGAAGACCCGGAAGCTCCTAACAATGTATGGAGGTTTCCACCCCAAGTCCAACACCCAGAGACTGTACACCAGCCGCAAAGAGGGCGGGCGGGGCCTGATGAGTGTCAAAGCCACTGTCCTGGACGAAACCTGAAGTATCCAGGAGTACATCAGTAAGATGGCACCCAAAGATGAGCTGCTGAGAGAATGCCTCAGGCAGCAGCAGACAAGGCAGGAGGTTCAAGCAGAGGCAGTGCCATGGCAAGACAAGCCCCTGCATGGGATGTACCATCGACAGATAGCTGAGGTGGCTGACATTGGGAAATCCTATCAGTGGCTGGAAAGGGCTGGACTAAAAGACAGCACTGAGGCACTGATCATAGCAGCACAAGAACAGGCACTAAGCACCAGATCCATAGAAGCAGGGGTCTACCACACTAGACAGGACCCAAGGTGCAGATTGTGCAAAGAAGCCTTAGAGACAGTCCAACTGTTGCGCAGAGTGCAGCAAAAAATCCCATAAATCCTGCTCTCAGGAAAATTACACATCAGCATGAGAGCTTGCAAAATGCAATGTCCATATTTTGTTCCTCAAAGAAAATCCAGTCAGAAAATATAAACTAACTGGTCTTTATTGATAAAAATGCAAAAACTTCACATAATACAAGTTGCATACAAAATATAGAATATAACAAAGACTTCTTCTCATATTAGCTTCCAAGACTTAACCACAACAAAGTCTCTAGCTAAAAAAACACTTTCAGAGAAGAGGTTCACTATTTGGTTACTAGTTAGGACTACATAACCCATAAAAACCTACATGGTTAACTGAACAAAGTAAAACACACTCTCTAACTTACTGGGCATTTCACTTCCATATATTGCTAGTATAACACCCCCACTGAATAACTAACACACACACATACAGTAGGTGGCAGTGAAAATCATAACAGGATCACAAGATACTTTGTAGTCTCAACATCTGGTGTTGTATAGCAAACGGGGTGACCTTCCCATGAGAAAATCCTGATACCAACACATAGTGGCAGGGTGTGAGATGCAGGCAGGAACAGCATACACTGAACGGCACAACCAAGTAGCTGGCATTGTGTACAGGAACATATGCACAGCGTATGGGCTAGACCCCCCCAAGTCCAGATGGGAGGTTCCACAGAAGGTCGTGGAGAATAACAGGGCTAAGATCCTGTGGGACTTCCAGATCCAGACGGACAGGCAGGTACTGGCTAATCAACCAGACATTGTGGTAGTAGACAAAGACCAGAAGACAGCGATAGTGATAGATGTAGCAGTGCCAAGTGACAGCAACATCAGGAAGAAGGAGCATGAGAAGCTGGAGAAGTACCAGGGCCTGAAGGAGGAAATCGAGAGGATGTGGAAAGTCAAGGTCAAAGTGGTCCCAGTGGTGGTAGGAGCACTCGGGGCCATGACTCCTAAGCTGGGAGGGTGGCTCCAACAGATCCCAGGAACAACATCAGAGCTCTCTGTGCAGAAGAGTGCAGTGCTAGGAACAGCTAAGATACTGCACAGAACCCTCAGACTCCCAGGCCTCTGGTAGAGGACCCGAGATTGAGGAAGACACATACCACCCATAGGGGTGAGAGGGGAATTTATTTATTTATATATATATATATATATATAATAAAAGCTAACACAAAATAAGATAAAGTAAGGAAGAAAAAAGAAAAAGAAAGAAATCAAAGAAAAGGCAAAAAGTGCAAGAAAAGAAAAAAAGTTGAAGAATAGAAAAGAAAAAAGATATAAAGAAGGGGCTTCTGATACTCTTCACATCAGTTATTAGGTACAAATATATTTTAACCTCTTTCTCTAATGTTACATCTTCTTTTTATAATCTATCCTGTCTAATCATCAAAACCATAAATCACAAGTTCATTTTTTTCATTTTTACGCAAAAAATCCATAAGAGACTTCCAGTCACCAATAAATGTAGATAGTGTCTTTTCTCTAATCAAAAAAGTCAATTTATCCATTTCAGCAAAGTCTGTCGACTTCACCAACCATTTCTCCATAGCTGTTCCCAAACTTTGAAGCTTTCTGCAAAGGAAATCTTGGATAGCTGCTCTCCTCCTGTCACTAGTCATGCCCATCACTTTTTGGCAGCCATTTTTGGCATCCAAGGTTTCCACAATATGCCCACCAACCCAGAAAGTTAGCTGAAACCTTTCCTAAAAGAACTGCAACAGTCTTTTTTTTTTTAGATTTTTTAACCCGACTTTATTATTTTTGTAAATAACTCAAGGCAGCAGATACACCTAATACTCCTTCTTCCTCCCATTTTCCCCACAACAATCCTGTGAGGTGAGCTGGGCTGAGAGAGAGTGACAGGCCCAAAGTCACCCAGCCGGCTTTCATGCCTAGGGCAGGACTAGAACTTAACCACTAGACCAAACTGGCTCCCCAGATCAGGTAGCCTGATAGCTTTGGTTTCTCAAGTCTAAATTCTACCAGGCCCCATAAGATATCAAAACTTTTTAAAACAAATCCTAAATTTGCCAGTTATCATTCCCATGCAAGAATAATTAAGTATTCCTAATTTAACTTGGAGCAAAGGGCTGAAGAGAGCAATTCAATTTGTCAAGGAGCCAGTTTTGCCCAAAACTATAATCTCAATTCCTTTTACCAGCAGACTACTTAATGAGCAACTGGTTATGAATTCATGATGCAGTACCAGATAAGTTGCTGGATTTGGGGGTTTAGAGAAGTTATTTTATTAAATAGCAGATGGTATAGAAATTGCTTTCAGGAACAGAGCTGAAGATGTAGGCTTCTAATAATGCTAAGAAAACCCACTATCCCTTTTCCAATAACAATGTCCAAGTGTATGTCTATATATTTGTGTAGGATATGTACTACTGGCAAATTTGAACAGTCTCAATAAACCATGCTCATTCTCTTCTTATCAGAAACCCAAAGATAAGCATATATGCCAAAAAGCTCCTTTTGATTTATATTTGTAAATTATCCAAAAGAAAATTTAGGCAGTCACATTGAACAACTTATAATGCTTTCCAATCATGATATTGGGTCCCTCGGTTTGGCCACTTTCTTTAGTTTAAGATGGACGTGAGTTTTGTAGATCGCTCATCATATGAACCCAATGACCTGAAACATGGAGGGAATTCCTGCTGAAAAAGAGAGAAGGATTGCAAATAAATTGCAAAGAAATCTCTGCATAAATTTTCTTTCCATGAGTTATTATTAATATTACATTAATCCAAAAGTTTCAAAAAGGGAGTCCTTCAAGTTATGTGACTTCTGGCAATTACATGGGCACATCCAAGTAGTTTTCTTTGCAACAATGTCAAAGTAATTTGTTATTGTCATCTTCCTGCTGCTGCTCCTCCTCTTCATTCTCAGTCCATCCTACAACCCTGAGATGTTCTCATGGTCTCCCATCCAAGTACTAATGAGCACCAGTCCTGTCTACCTGTTTTTCGTTTAGCCAAGATCAGTTATGTGCTTAGAAGGCTTAATTTTCCATACTGACTACATGCTTCCAAATCCTCCAACTTTTATGCCACTTGCAGCCCAATCCTGGACATGTTTACTTGAAAATGACTGCAGTTGTGCTTATTAGGCTTGCTCAAGAGTTAACATACATCAGACTATAGTGATAGATGAGCCTTTTTAATGTTTTTGGGAAAAAACATATAAATGGGATATATGAAGGAGCATGGATCCATTCCCCCAGTTGATGAATGTAACACTTCATATATTTACCTATATTATATGTGTAATTTATTTATTTGTTTAAATATCTATTCTATCTTCCTGTCTATACAACTTTCAGGGCAGTTTATAGCAAAATACATACTGTAAAACCTAGGAATAAAACTAATATAATTAAAGCTAAGGGAAATTTAAACTCAGTATCAATGAAAAAATAAAATAAAATAAAAAGGCACAGCTCAACCAACAGTTAAAAACTTGATGAAAGAGATGAGTTTTTGTCATTTTTCTAAATGCTGGTCTATGTAACTGTAAGGTTTATAGCAAGACTACTATGGGGAAGCACTGAGGTAGCCGAGAGGAAGGACAGCTTCAATTTCTCCAGTTGGAAAAAAATAGCTACCAAAAAATCATAGATTCATAGATTCATAAATTTATGAGGAGCCATTTAGGCCATCACTTCCAATTGTCTGCTCAATGCAGGATTCAAAACTAAAGCATTCCAGGCAGATGATTGTCTAGCTTCCACTTAAACAGTTCTATTAAAGGAGCGTCCACTTTTCTGGGTAATTGGTTTCTCTGTCAAGCTGCTCTTAGTATTAAGAAGGGTGGGGTTTTCCCTCCCCCCTCACTAACACTTAATTGGAATCTGCCTTTCTGTAGCTTAAATCCATTATTCTCTTTTCTGCGCTCTAGAATAATAGGACTTGAGGTTCTTCTGTACGACATCTTCTTCAACCTCTCTTCAGAGGACTTATTTTCTAGCTCCCTAATTATTCGTTTTGCTCTTCTCTGAACCTATTCCAGTTGATCTAATTTCATGTTAAAGTGGGGTGCTCAGAACTCAGCACAATAATACAGAGACACAGAGTTAAGTGAGGTGGTAGAAGCCACCTTGCACAAATAACTTGTATTTTTTAAAAATATGTAATGTGTTTTATAAAACTCCCACCTGATTCTTAAATGATCGTAAACACTGGGTTAAAATCTATTCTTCTCCACTCCATTTGAACTACAGTTTCCAATTACATGAAGAGTTTTAGCACATAATTAAGGGTTATTTGGAGGCCTTCCTAATTTAATTTGCCAGCTTCTCACTACAACACATGGTCAGTTGATTTCTACAGAGACTGATTTTTAAAGGGCCACTTATAACATGCAAATAAGCTTTTAAAATGCTCCAAAGGATCTACTGTCAATGGGGAAGGGATTCAGATTTGGAATTACTGCCAGTTTGTTTTCTACAGAAAGTACTGGTTTAGGGAGATTTTTTTTTTTAAGTCTTAGAAGGTACAGAATGATTTCTGACATTAAAAAATGACATCTCTCTGGGGGTTACAATTATACTGGATATCAGTGGAATATCTATGGCAAAAGGCATACTTTTACAGAATGGCTGGATTGTTCCTCCAGCAGCTTAATCTATAGAAGAAATATATTATTTATATACAGTATTTGTTTCTAACACACACTGTGTCGAGCTGTAAAGTGATAGATCCAACAGAATAAAACATTAGAACTCCAGAAGCAGGAAGAGTACCTTGGTTGTTTGCTCATCTTTTTTTTTTTTACTCTGTTTTCTCTGAACTTTTCCGAAAGCAGCCCCCACAGAGTTGGATGGTGGGTAGACAGGTTTAAATGTCCTTTAAGCTGACTTGGCGGGGGTGGGGAGTACTAACTCTCTTCTCTGGGACTCCTGAAACTCAGGGAAACTTGCTCCTGTTCTTGACCTGTCACTGCCTTATTCTCCCTAAAATTATGGAGGTAAAGAGTGGGAAATGAAATGAAAGGCATGAGTTTGCCTCTGGTGGTGCCCTTGCATGCTGCCTGTCATCTGCTTTGCTAAGAGGCAAATTCAGTAAAATAATGTATGATGAACATTTGTCCTCAATGGATCAGAAATGGTCAAAACCATTGGTCATGTGCTTTGCCAGAAATCTTCATGTGGGCTTATTTCACTTCTTCTATTACACTTTCCAGTGTTCAGAACCTTTTAATGTTTCATCACTTTTAGTGGTCAAGAAGCTTTATATCACCTGCAAAGCAGCTAACTGTTATGTGCAGGTTTATAGAATCCATTAGGTTATTTTAAAGGAACTTCTTCCTTTGTTAAAAATGGGATATTATAGTTTGTTTACATTTTAACTATGTTGCATTTGTGTAAATATCCTTGAAGTCTGATTTTGGACCATAACAGAGAGTTCAATCAAATTTATTGTCAAGTCAGTGTGCTGACAAATTTGTTAATTTATTTGGAAAAACAAAACTGGCAAAAAAGAACATTTTCTCTCAAATCACTAAGTCAGTTTCATGATTTTGAGGAAGATGAAGATTGATTTCTTAAAAGTCGTGATTTAGAGACAGCCAACTGTGCAAGAAAAAGAATATATACTCAAGCTATTGACTGCCTCTGTTGAAATAAATGAGGAAACTTGTCTGAGTACAGAGATCTCATGTAAGCAAAGAGGCACTGTGGCCTGAGGTAAAATTAAGAGACCAGTCCCAGAAAACATTTTGAAAGGCTAGGAGGAGGATAAGGGTTTTCTTCACCCTTCATTATAGCGATAAATAACATATTTAAAATAACTACAAAACACTAGCCCTCCAAAGTCTTGGATGTGGCCTGTGCGACCTTCAAGTGTTTTATCAAATAGTAATTTTTAAAATGATTTAAAAAAAAACTATATTTATATTTAAATTTAACTAAAATAGCTAGTTTTGTAATGCTTAAGGCATCAGGATAGAAACTGGATGACCATGAGTTCTAGTCCCATCCTAGGCATGAAGCCATCTGGGTGGCCTTGGGCTAGTCACTCTCTCTCAGCCTTAGGAAGGAGGCAATGGCAAACCCCTTCTGAAATCTTGCAAAGAAAACTGCAGGGATTTGTCCAGGCAGTAACCAGGAGCCACAATGACTTGAAGTCACCCCCACCCCAAAAAACCCTATGTGTAAATGTAATTTAAATTTAATTTTTGTCCCCTATGTTTTACAGCGTAGCCCCTGATATGTCACAGAAAATCGAATATTCCTAGGTTTTGTACGCTTTTGCATAGGAGCAAATTTCAGTCTTGTATAAAATAGCTCAGCAGCATTAATAATTAGCTAAGTATCTCTCTCTTTTTATTTCACTATTATTTTATATTTAAAACCATAGAGCTTTTGACAAAGTACGACATTAAACAAAGATACAGGCTAATCAAGGTTTCTGAAGTTAATCCTAGTAATTTATTTAATATATTTTCCTGATATGAATAAATAGATTTTTCCCTCTTTCTCTTTACAGTGGAAGCTAATGACTGATGATAGTTGCATATTGCCATAGAAACTAGGAAGAGCTCATCCATAAATGAAAGGTGATAAAGTGAATACATTCAAAATATGTCATTTGGTATCAAAGTCATCTCAAACTGATTCCTTTGCAAAATGTCCCACACCTGCCCCCTCCCCCCTCTGCAAAAAGATTTTTTCATTGTATGTGAATTGAAGGGGAATTTATCTGCAAAGTGTTCTACAAGACAACAGACTAGATTAAGTGTTTTTGTAGTTGTGTTTGCAAAATGCCAATGTGAGTGACAGCCCAGGCTCTCTGTGGGATGGAAAGCAGAGCACCAATGAGTCATTGTGTAGGATACTGTTTCACACCACAGTTGTTTGCTATACATACTGAGTAGGTGTGTACATCAATACAAGAAGCACAGGAAAGGTGTGTGAAGGTTGTCCAGCGTGTATGACACCCAGGTTCATGAGATCTCAGTATTTTTATAATTCTTTATGGTTGTACTCACAATCTGACAGGATTAAAGTATTCCCGAGAGCTGGACAGCAAGAGTATGAGCGAGTGTGGAAAGCAATGGATTATTTCCCACCTTTCTTCTTTTTCTCTCACAGTTAAGTCAGCCAATTTATCATATGCAAATGTTTAATCAGAGTTAGGCCAGCCAATAAATCATTTCATGCTTATTTTGAGCATGTGTGAAAGCCCATGTGGGAAGCTGCATGTTGAAAACTAACCAAAAACCATCTCTTCACCGATCAACTTCCCACCTCACAGAACGCTAACATTTTAAGAAAACAGTACTTCCGTAAGCCAAGCTTTCTCTCTAACCTGTTTTTCTGTAAGTGTTCAGTCTGAGATTGTTTGTTTCTTTTCGATACATGAAGCAATCAAACAAACAGCAGCGTCTGTCAGGCTCTTAGTATCTGCATAAAAGTGGTTCTTTACTCAGCATAATCCTCACAAGGTCTCTTTAGCAAGATTTATTGAGAAGAAGGAGATGGGGTCACAAAAATTCCAGCAACTGAACTGTTTCCCATCTAAAACCAATATGTTCTCAAAGCACGAGGGACCTCTTTTTCTTTTTTATTGTGTTCGGTGTGTTTTTAAAGTGTAGTCACCCTTTATTATGAGTTGGCTATTCTTATAACTTTGAGTATCATTAAATGCATGTTTGCTGGTGGCTGTTTACCTAACCGTATCGTGAATCTTTATTAGTCAGAGAACTGACCATTGCAACCTCTTTCTGAAATATGAAATTCTTCCATCAGTTTTTTTTTTTTTAATCTGCTTAACAGTCATTACTGACCCTGCAGTGACTGCCCCCTAGCGGTTTTCAAGGCAATTGCATCTTTCTAGTTTCGGAATTAGACTTTGCCAGAGCCTAATTCCTAGAGCGTCAGCCCAGCTGGCAGCACAGGAGGCGGGATTTCCGTTGCTTCGCGCCCCTTTTTCGGACGAGCGCGGTTTTCGCGCTTTTACCGGCAACTTGTCCCGTCTCTCTCTGTTGAGCCGCTGCCAGCATTTTCCTCCCACCGGAGTGAGAGTCCTCATTTATCTACTCACGTACGTTTTTGATCTGCTGAGTTGGCAGAAGCTGCGGGTATAGAAACAAGAGCTCACCTTGTTAACGCGAGGCTGGACTCGAACCGCTGAAGCTTTCAGCCATTTCTGGCCGGCACTTTCAGCGTCATTAAGCCGCTGCGCCACCGCGTCCCCATCGTGAATCTTTATTAGTCAGAGAACTGACCATTGCAACCTCTTTCTGAAATATGAAATTCTTCCATCAGTTACTCCCTTTTAAATAATCTCTCTGTGTGCAAACAGAGAGAGGATGGGTAGAAATGAGTGGCATAAAAATAAAATAAATTAAAGAAAAAACAAATAAACAAGCTCCTTATATGCTCAGTAAGCCACAGTAGACTTGAAATTGTTAGGCTATCTTTCACTCCCGGTATCCAACCAAAGAATATTCTGTTCACTGAGAGCAGTATAGGGTCTATTTTGTTTTTGTTGTTATTTTCTTCCAGGAGCAAAAAGTGACATGCACAGGGTCTCTCCTCATTTTATCTCTCTGAGACAGGCTGAACTGAAAGATAATAAAACCAAATCACCCAGAAGCTCCATGGTCCACACAATTGGGGACTTGATCCTTATCTCACTACTCCTAGCCTGACACCTGAACATATGTAATGGATCAGTTTCAGTAATGAGGAAAATCTATGGTATAATGATATATTTGCTGTGTAATGTCAGATTAGGAATTGGGACATCCAGACCCTACAACCTATTTGGCCACGAAGCTCATCTTGACCCAGTCACCAACTCTCACCTAACCCAACAGAGTTGTAAGAATAAAGAATAAAGAATAAGAATAAAAGGCAAATGGAGAGAATATGCCATCTTATGCTCCTGAAAAGAATGTTAAGAAATCAAGTGAATAAGTGATGAAAAGTATTTTGCAAAACTGATCTTGCTAATATAAAGAGCTGGTATATATTATGGCTGGTAAATCTATGGCCCTCCAGATGTTAAAAAAACTACATCTCCCAGCAGACTCTGTTAGGAGAGCCAATGGTGAGGGAAACTGGGAGCTTATTTTTCAGAAAAATTGTATGGGCCAGCTTCCTTATCCTTATGGTATACAGTTCCTGGAATAAGTTGGTGATGACAATAATTTACTTGTTGGAGAAGTGCATGTGCAAAATCTAGACAGACATGACAGACAATGTAATCAAGTTGAAGCAACATATTCAAATAATAAAGGGCAAATGTATTTCACTCTGACCTTACTGGAATCCAAAATGTTTGTACTACCACTGTAAATGTCTTAGACCAGTGGTAGCTTTGTCCTAAATCAGTCTCCTTTACTAAAGTTCCTGTCCTTTGGTTGTTTGTCCCCTTTTTCCCATCTTCTATTCAAGATGAGTCACCTGGATTCTGCATTCCCACCAAGAAAACCTGAATGCTGTGATTTAAATTTTATGCAGATAGATAATAAATGTAACAATGTGCATTTTTAACACTATTCTGCATTATTTATGCTGGTCTTGCTATTCAGAGAAATGGATACGATCTCTGCAGGGCATTGAAGGCTGTACTTTATCATGAAACTTTTTAATTCTTCCAGCTGTGGTTTCAATAAGGACTTCTTGCTCCTCATACTTTAAACATATTTTGGCAACCATGTTGGACAAGCAATTTAAAATTTTTAACCCCTGTCCTCACTCCCCCCCCACCCCATCACATTCTGCACTTTTTTCCCTGTATTCTTGCTAAATTCCAACTGTATCCAGATAAGCTGACTTGTTGGCTCCATTCCCATTAGTGCATGCTTGTTGGTTAATTTTATTTGGATATGTTTTCAGGTGTTGATTATGTTTTTTTTTTTCACTTTTTGTTTGTAACTTAGAGCACCCCAAGTGATGGGAAAATGAGATATACATTTGAAACTATATACTGTATATAACCTATTTTCCTATAATAACTAAAAAAATTTCTTTCGTCAGAAGGGGTAAGCATATACAGTAATCAGATGATCCATTGGCTTGGTCATTCTGTTTTCTGCAAGCTCGCTTTGATAGGCAACGTTAAACCCATTCGTCCCCTTTTTACTAGTTCTTTATCTGTACACTGGATTTGGACTGTATTTCCTTTCATATAGTTTCTCATAACAAGACTGGGCACTCACACACTCAATGTGCTTCTGACAAATCCTTTAACTCTACCCAGGTTCTATACTGGATATGGTGGTACTGGTTTTTTTTTTTTTTAAGATTCTTCGAACGCTAAAATTGAATTAAAACTATCATGTGATACAGCAGAGCATCAGCCTCAATATAAGCTTTATTGGCAAGAAAGGTTCCCTGCTCTGCCTATTCCCTGGCATTCTTAGAAAACAAAAATGAGAGGGAGTTGTAGCCATTTTAAGCATGCTCATAGCAGCTTCTCAAAATTCCAGATCTGCCCACCACCCCAAGAAAGTTGAGGATCTCTAATACAAAGGGTACTTTTAAAAGGAGGTCCATCCTATGGCAGCTCTTGAAATAGAAAACAGTAGTTTGTAGCTTAGGCTGTCAGCCCCCATAACTTGCAGCCCCCATAATTTGTAGGCAGTAGCATCACTTATTTTCTTCAGTGGAAAACAAGCATGCTCAAGATATCCATCCCATTTTATAACTTCAACTCAAATCTCTGATGGATTTCCCTAGGCTGTTGCTAGGAAACAAAGAAGCTATCTAACAAGAGCTGTATTGATGGCAAGTTATTATTATTCCTTTTCCCTCCCTTCCCCCACCAAAAAGCCTGTTTTGTTATGGTAACATACTTTCACTTAAGTAGATGTTGAGGGATTTATGAAGAGATAAGTGGCAGTGGCAAAACTAAACATATTTATTTTGTTTAAAGGAAAAGGTACTCTCCCAAGATGTAATCCTGCTTAATAAAGGATGCTTCCATGTGGAGCAGTTTTGCAAATGTCAGGGAGCTTGGATCAGTGTGCCTGACACCTTTAAGCACAGCAGGTCTGTCATGATCCCCATGTGAAATGTTCCTACTGCACGTGGATTAGGGAAATCAGCAAAGTTGTCAAGATCTAAATCCATAACTGAAGTGTTAAACCTCCACATTTCAGTTTCCTGAAATAGCTTTTCAACCTTTAACAAAGTATCTCATCAACCTTTATTAGATCAACTCTTCTTTGATGCTGGGTTTGCACTGGATGCTTCTTTCCACTGGATTTTGACCCTAGTGGTATGGGGGTTGGGCTTTCATGCTGTTAACTTCCCAGGTGGGGATTGGGTTTGAGGGGAGACTTTACCTTGTTCTGCAACTGCTTCCTTCAGGGAACTTTTGCTGGGAGAGGAAGCAAGTGATATGCTTCTGGTTGTAGTTCTCTGGAAGAGGCAAGATCTGGGTTTAAGGGTGAAATGATATACCAGCAATAGGGTTGAAAAATTAAAGGACCAACCCTAATTTGAGAAGGCTATAAGAATGTAACTCTCTGGGTGAGAGACAGAGAGTGATGATAGAGGGACTCACCTAGACTGAGAGAGGAGGTAGGAACACATTCCCAACCCTGTGGGGTCCTAGAGGAAGTAGGACCCATAGGGAAATGGGGAATACAGGATTAAGTTCTTGGTCCTGGTATTTTTGTATGGTGGGGGTCAAGTTGGAAAATGGTGTTGAGTAGCAGGAGACATAATTGATATGCTAGGTCAAATTTTATGAGATGGTTCATGGTGAAGGATGAGGTTCATTGGAAGAATGTTTCAGAGTTTGGAGGGTCTGTAATATTGCAGATAGCTGGAAGCAAATTAACAAAGCTGTGGATGACAGAGGTTGGTATGACAGGAGATGATTGGGCTGAACATTGCAAAAGAAGGGGGATCAGCAATTTAGCACTGGTCTAGTTTACAAATCTAACTGCCTCTTCCTATATTCATATTATTTATTTGCAATGTTATATGCTACCTGATTCAACAACTGATAGTGAATGCTAGGGCTATAAAGCAATAATACTTCAATCTTATTTATTTATTTATATATATCAGTTCAATTTCTAAGGCCTTGCATGCATACTCAAGGCCTTGCTGAAGGTGTAGCCCTGTCTGAGCCATTCATGCTGGGAGATTTCAATCTCCACTTCTTGATTATGGGATTCAAGAATTTATGGCCTCCATGACATCTGTGGGCTTGTCTGAGTTCACGCTGATATCTAGTCCAACTCAATCAGCTGGCAAGACAATTGATCAAGCTTTCACCTCAAAGCAGATAGCTTATGATCTCCAGGTGAAAGATACTGTGATCAATCCTTTGTCATGGTCAGATCATTCACTGGTCAGCTTGCAGCTTGTTGTCACCACTGACCTCTGCAAGAATGGTGGACCAATTAAGATGACCTGCCCAAAATACCTGGTGGATCTACTCAGTTTTCAGCAAATACTTGGGGGTTTTCCCAGCAATATGTTGAGCAATTGCTTCATGAATATTTTGATGCTTTCAGTGACAGTGCAGGAAACCAAGGAGTGTAACCAAACATAGGTACATACCCATGTTCAGGCCTACACTATGGCAATGAAGGCAGTGGAACATAAATACTTCTTTGCTGTTAATTGGTGAGCAGAATGTCATCCAGTGGCATTACTCAAGGTACCCATACCTTATATGGTTAACATGGTTGCACGAACTACTTTCAGACTACTATGTCATGTTTGCAAGACATTTTTATGACAAATTCAGTTGTATTTCCTCTTAGATTCCATGTTAGCAAGAATAAATGGGAGAGTTGTGGCAATGTTTTGTGAGGTTATCTGTCCTACTGAGTGGCAAACAAGCAGGAGGCAATTAGCACATTTCAAAGGATTTTATTAGCTAGGTTGTAAATCTGTTAATGCAGCAGATAATGCTGGACTGAGGGGCTATAAATTAGGCAAGGAAAGATCTGCAGAGAAAAGAGTCTCTTGCCTTCTCTTGTTACCTGAGTACAGCAGAGAAGCTCTGTTGCAGGCCAGTAGCCTATGGTGATGTCCACAATATCCAGTCCAAAGATCATGAACCAAAAATCTATCTGAGCCAGAAGCCAGGAAAAACAAGTAATGAGAGTCCCAAGAAATGGACATCCAGAAATGGAGAGTGGTTTCCAACAGAGGACGAAACCTGGGAGATGCTTTTATATAACTAGAGTTCCAGGCTTTGCCTAATTAGAAGAGTTAATGCCCTCTTCTCTCCAGAAGATGTGCCTATTTCCACTGGTCAGCCCTCCTTAGCTGATGGTGTGTTTTAGGGATTGGCATTCTCCCACGTATAAGACTGTTCCTTCCTTTTCACTTGAAATATTGTTGGCCTTGTGTCTTAGAGACTTCCGAAGCTTACACATGCTTCTAAGTAGGAGTCTGAGCATGGCTTCAAATGAATGTGTACAGTGAGGTCAGGTTGGAATCACAAGATCTGCCCAGCTGAAGGCACACTCTGAATGTAGGTACATTTAGCTACAAATTCAACATTGTCTGCAGGAAAGAGGTAGAGCCTCTGATAGCCCACATAACTTATTGCATGTACTGTAGGCTGCAATTAAGCCTTCCACTCAATTAGTGGCAGTTGCAACAAGGTTGTGAGTATGAGGTATGAACAGGAGAAGAAATTTTAGCTTGGCTCTGGCTAGCAGTACCTTCCCTAGTGATACAGCAGAGCAGAGACATTTTGCCAATGACGCTATTAACCATGACAGATGATGATGTCCCTGGAGTCACATCATTTGTTAAGCTACCTTTTCCTCAGCATCACAGTGGCATATAGGGTGCCAGGAACCATGGGAACTCAATCCCAAATTTTACTGCCCTCCCAGTCCAAATAGACAAGGCATGATCACCACAGCTCAATAATAGGGCAGATTTTTGCAGGCAGCCCTTGGCTGTAGGTTCAATCCCAGATTCTCCATTTCAGAAACTTAGCGGGGCTTGGAAAACTTTTATCAGAGTGCACTGTACTACAGGGACAAATAATCTGAACTGGGATTAATCAATTTCCTATGTTCCTAGACCATATGAAAAGGCATTTCTTGTATCTTCTTCCAAGAAAAAAAAAATAGATAGGGTTAAGTTGATCTACCTAGAGTACTCTGGCAGATCAAATTACAGGAATTTGTTCAAATAAAAATTACTACCAATAAGTGAGTAGCAGTGAGTTGAAATAAGGTAAATGAATACTAAGTGCAACCATCCACTGGGGACATAGGAAAGTGGCAGCAGTAATCAAAATGGGTATTGTTATATTCTGAGTGGCTTCTTACATAATATTCCTCCTCTAACTGCTGCTAATAATATTGAATGCCCTGAATAATTCAGATTTGAGATAACATACACATGGTATTTTCTAAACTGCTATATTGTTCAATTTAGAATGTTGTGTTAAGTTGGATAGTCATTGTTACCTGTATCTTTGCTGTGTATTTCAGTTGCAACCAAAACAATAATGGTGTTTTGTTTGTTTGGATTTTTTCTTTTTCTTTTTCTTTTCCTTTTCCTTTTTTTTTCTTTCATTTTTTTTTGGTGTGTGATTTCGGAAGTGAATAATCCTTAAGTATGACACTACAAGTTTCAATAATTGCCAGCCTTGTGTACGTTAAATGTTGGTTAGCCATAAAAACCATCCTGTCAGAGACAAATAAACCTTTGAACCTTTGGATCAGTAGTAAAGCTGGATTTTGGAGAAAAAAAGCAACTGTAAGCATGCCTGGAGATTATGCTAATCAACATGAGAAAGGCGCCAGTAGGTATCAGTGTTTTCCTTTACCCACCATCAAGGCCTATATTTCCTTCAGATTCTACATAGGACAAACAAGACAAACTTTGTGCAAAAAAATTGATGGACACAAGTTTGACATAAGGACTCAAAACGAGAACAAAATAATATCAGGACATTATGCGAGAGATCTCAAAGAACCCATCTTAGAAAAAAGAAACTTCACCAGCACAATTGAGTGTGGTTGTTGAATTCACGTACTTCAAAAGGTTTCAGGCTATCTCTGAAGGTCTCAACAAGCACAATGGATTTTTAGCACATTACAATTGTTAATTGATAGGGTACTTGTAATCTGTCTGGCAGGTAACCTGCATTAACATAACATTCCCCTCTCTTCCCCTCCTCCTCCCTTCCCAATTAAAATCCTACATTAGTTTAGGTACTCCATTGCATTTGATGAAGTGAGCTGTATCTCATTAAAGCTTATGCCTTTAATAAAATTGCTTAGTCTGAACTCCTCCTGATTTTTGGCTACCATAGACTAACATGGCTCTCTTTCTACACACTGTACCTCACTTCTTACTCTTGCTCAGACAATGATGGATGTGGGCAGCTCACCCCTGAGATAATTCAAGCTCTTACTTCAAGACACAAAGAAGCTGAGAATGAATCATATGCCATTAGAAAGTTTCCTTCTTGCAAATGATGATAGGGCAACTGTTGGACTGTTTTCTTTTTCTTTTTTTCCAGAAACACAATTTCTGCCAAGACCAAAAGCTCATCAGCAGGTCACACAAATCACCTTGGCAAGATACTGATTCTACCCACACAAAATCCAGAATGAAACAGTAGATTATTATTAATCTCTACTAAGTACTAGCACCATCTAGTGCTTTTGGGATGCAGAAGAGTCTGTACGTAAAATGGATTTATATTTATTTTAATTGCAGCTTCTCCCCAACCTCCACCTTATATTACCATATTAAATCATTACTGGAAAGCCTAACAGCAGCACAGGTCATGTGTGATTTTTCTGAATGATGTTAACCAAGCCCAGTATCCGTTGCTGTAACCCTGCAGTAGCTGATATTTACTCTGGACCCTTTATTTTTAATATCAGTTTTCATACAATTTCATGAGGATGAATTTGTTTCCAGAACTTTTTCAAAAGGAAATACATTTTTTGATGAAATGTTCATTGTTGGCCAAGGAAGGTATTTGATTTTTATTGTACAGTCCAGTGATCTGCAGATTCCCTTGCTTCTCTAAATCCCACGGAGACTCCTCCTAACAGAACTCTTCTCTTTGGCCAATTCATATTGGGAAGTCTAGGTAGCTAGAGGATAACAGAAAGCAGCCATCCCACCCACCAACTTCAGTAATAAAATAAGCTCAAAACCTTACCAAGAGAAAACCTGAAAAAATATCCTCAATCACCCTGAGAATAAAGTAGAAAAAAACAGTCTTTCATGGGGGAAGAACATTTTTGAGAAACAGCAAGACAGATTTTGGAATAGCATAACTGATAGCTGCAGAAGGCTGCAATAAGTCTACTGGCTCACTTCTCCTGAAAAACAAAATGCTTCAATTGAAAACCATTGAAAAATATACATAGTGTTTTTATTCTTAATTGACAGGGTTGCTCTGTCCATTACAAGCAATGCATCCTAATGTTTGTTTGGCAGAAGTGTTAGGGTGGACGTATCAAACAATTCAAGAGATCCATGCAAAAACATCTTCAGGAAAGTTGGACCATGTACAGGCACACTTAAGGAGGACTACTCCTACTACATTAGATGATGCATGATTATTCATCAAGAGCACCATAGGTCTACCCAGATGATCTCCCTCAGCTGGTGGAATATGTATGGAGTCTTTGCAAGAACAACTGTATGCACATTGACCTTTCTTCTTGTAACCCGGAGCCCTGCTTTTCTAGATCTTTGATTATGGGAAGTACTAGGTACATGTAAGCTATATGCAGACAGTCAAATGCATTCATGAATTTATACATTGTTGATTTGCATTTGCTCATGCAGATATTATTTGAATTAAAAATGAACTATACTGACTTATGGGGGAGTCATGGCAAACTGAAGACATGTCCACGAAAGCAGAGCCAATGACCGTGGCAAAGACCAAAGAACTGGTGAGTAGATTGGTTCTTCAGAACCTCTCCAGATAAGGAACGAATGTGAGATTGCATACATGTGCTCCAGGCAGCTGCTCCTTGGGAGGAGACCTCAGAACAGTGGTCTTCCGTGGGTTTGAGCACTGGGAGATGAAGGGGTTAGCCATCTTGCTTGCAGCTGCTGTGGAGCCTTTTAAAGGACACTAGGTTTGCAACCTCACTTTCTAATCACTTTTGGAAATTGTCTATTAACCATCTTAAAGCTATTAGAGACCTTTGGAATGACAAGTTTGAAAAGTCACTGGGTAAGTTTAACTTCAACTCTGAACAAAAGAAAAATTAATTACAAGCTTAAGAACTTAAAGAATTTGAAATAAACAGCAAAAAGCTAAATAAGATTTTGATTTAAGAAAGTTACAAATGGATTAAGGGTCCAGTTAAATTTGAAATATTGACTTTTACTATAAGATTTAGAATGAACTATAAAAAAATAAATAGCTTATTGTGGGAACCAGAGTTATTTTGGCTATCTTGGTTCATAACAAGGATAAGTGACTTTATGATTTTAAAAAACTGGACTAGAGGGGACTAAAGATTCTAAGTAGAAGGGGAAAAAATGCAAGCTAGTGTTTGTGTCGATTAACTGGGACTTAAAAAATGACAAAATGTCATAACATTGGAAATATTAAAGGATATTTAATATTCAAATATCTTTGAAGAATGATGCCAGAAATTAGTAGCTACTATATCAACAGTGTCAGTAATGATTTCTGGTTCTATGGATAGACTATGTCCAAAAGATGTCAATGAGGGAATGACAGATGTGCAGCAAATTTTGTTTGACAAGACAGAGAAAGTACCAAAAGTGGAACTACAAATGACAGGCCAAGAGAATGATCTGGAAAAGGACGCTTTACTGGATATACAAAAGAAACTGGCTGAAGTTTTAAAAATTAAAGGGGAAATACAAATGACAAACTAAGAGAATGACCTGGAAAATATTTTCTTGTTGGATCTACAAAAAAGGCTTGCTAAACCTTTGAAGAAGTCTGTACAATGGGATAAAGAATTGAAGACAAGTCAAATCCTACAACAATATTTGAATGAACTAAAGATTAAGACTGTTAGAAGTAAAAAAAGGAATATAAAGCTGGTTTATTTGATCAAGGTTGAAATAAGACATTTATTTGCGAAGTTCTGGCAACCCTTTACAGACTTTTTGCTGACACCAGGATTGAAAAGTTGATATTTTGTGGATTTGCTTATAGATAAGGGATGAGATATGGGATGAAGAAATATCTGTTTTAACTTTATAGGGGGTGAAGAGTTATTAAATTTGTTTATATTGCTGTAAGAAAGGTTGGAAGTCACTTCTTCATATATGTCTTTTCCTTATCATATTCTTTCTTTTCTCTTTTTTTCTTGCACTTTTTCTTGTTTCTTACTATTCTTTGTTCTTTCTTTAATTTGTATTAGTTTTTACTATTGCAATAAAAATCCTTAATAAAAAAATGAACTACATTGATGTTTTCAAAATGTATTGATTTTTGATTCTGAAAGCATCTTATAATAGATCTTTGAATCTTGCTGTGATTCTTTCCTTCAGCTCTAGTTTCTGTTTTGTATAAAAGGTTATTTATTTTTATTAACTGTGTTTTATATTTTATAATCCTCTTATAAGCCTGCAGGTAAACCACTTTACTTTCATAGTAAAGCTTAGTAAAAAAGTAAGAAGGTATTCCCTTTTTGCTTATTCATTTGATCAGCATCATTCTGGTGAGACATTTGCACTGGCAAGATATCAGTCAACATTGTAATTTTCAGCCATAATACCCCCTACTCTGTGATACAGATGGTGAAACAGCTCACCAGTGTTGGCCAATTTCTGTTTTCCTTGAAGTGGAAGAGGGCTTTATTCATCAAACAATAGTCCCATGTAATTTTTTTGCTTGAAGAGAAGCACATTAAAGAAAAGCATAACAAACTGTGTAGCAGATAACAAAAGATCAGAAGACCTTTCTATGTTTCACATACTGCAATAAAAATCCAGGAAGAGACATACATTATATCAGGGGTAGAGCAAATGCTTCATATGAAGTGGGTGTCAGGTTCAGTTCCTGACACTTCCAAGTAGAGCTGGAAAAGCTGTCTCCTGAAACCATAGAGAGCCTTGCCAGTCACCATTCACAACATTGGCAAGACTGATGGCCTGACACAACGTGTTTTCTATGTGATGAATATGACAGGAAGATATAACTGTGAGGTTTGACTAGCTAATTATACTGTAGAAGTATCTTATTTGGATTAGACTCTGCAATGTGTGTGAAACAAGATTTGAAGTGTAGAAAAAGTTAATTAATTCACAATACAAGTAAGTTAATGGTTCTAGGGATATATGCAGTTTATCTCTCCCCTGATTTGAAATGTGTACACTATTCTCAGCCTATTTCTGAACACAAACCAAGGCCTTGAACAGCTTAGTATTCAGATTCCTAAATAGTACCTGTACCTCATCTGAATGTCCCAAGACATTATTTTAATATCATCCTCGGAAAGGAAGATGCGACTTTTTCCCCATGTTTCCCTGCAGCTCAAAGTGAGAGTGGAAATAAGACATAGCAAATTCCCAGTTACTTCATTTTAAGCATCTGTGGTTTGGGGCTCTCTACTTGAAAATCCAGTGGAGTAGAAAAGCAACTTCTTCCATAACATACTTCCAGTGACATTGCTGTACATTATAGATGAGGGTGGAATTGGTGTTCTTTGCCTTCTGGGAGACATTGTGGTATAGTGGTAAAGGTATTATATGACGAGCTGGGAGACCCAGGTTCAAATCCACTGTCACAACCATGGAGGCTCACTGGCTAACTAGTCAATCTGCCTCAGTCCAACAGGGTTGTTGTGGGGAAATACAAGGGGAGGGAGGGCTATGTATACCTTGAGTTGCTGAATGAAAAAAGAGATATAAATCTAACAAAGAAATAAACTGACCAACTGTGCTGGCACATGGCATAGAGCTAGAAACTATAGCAGCTCCTCTTCCCATCCTTCTTCATCTCCTAAGTCAGTGTTGTCCAAACATGGCTGGCTGGGGAATTCTGGGAGTTGAAGTCCACTCATCTTAAAGTGGCCAAGTTTGGACAACACTGTCCTAAGTGCATCAAAGTCCTTTTCAGTGTAGTGGACCAGACAGGGCTAGTTAAAAAGGTATCTCAGCTAGAACATTTACTTTTCTTTTGGTGTGGAGCTAGGTGGTGCGGTCTCTTAACATCAGCAAGGTTCTCTAATCCATAGATTCACCTCAAGCAAACAAAATATTAGAAGCTGCCATGCTGACACACAATTGCATTTATTTGGTTTTTATTTATTTTATTAAATTTATTATAGCCACCCACTCTAATAGACTGTGGGCAGCTTTCAAAATCTAATCTAATATAGTCCTTATTTAGCGACCATTCAGTTACAACAGTGATGAAAAAGTAACTTTGCAACCAGTGCCTGCATTTACGACCTTCATAGCATCTCTCTCTCAGCCATGCGTTTGCCATTACAGTCAGTTAATAGTGTTGTCCTGGGTTAAATCGTAAGCACAGTCGTGGTCACATGATATTTCACTTAGCAACCGCTTCATTTAACAACCGAGTTACCAGTACCAGTTGAGGTTGCTAAACAAGAACTACCTGTACTAATTAAAACAACTGAAAAAATAGACAAAATAAAATTCAGCAACATCCAGCCATGCCTTTATTTATAGCAATATCTCAGGCCCCTATAATTGCTAAAATTAGGGTATTTTGTTTTGTTTTGTTTTGTTTGTCTGTCTGTCTGTCTTTCTTTTGTAATATTTGTTTTAATATTGCTATTGAATACTTTAGTTGTACTTGATATAAGGACCATAAAAAAAATTAAACAAATCATAAACTAATATTTATTTAACTGACTTATATCTCAGATATGCATATCTTCCTTTATTTTTTATTTTTATTTTTTGCTTTTATTGATTGAATAAAAAAAGAGAGAAACAAATAATACATAATATTATAAAGAGATAAAAGAAAAACTAGAAGACAACTAAAAAGAAAAAAGAAACAAAAAGATACAGGGCATATATTCAGGGACACATCTAGATAATTCAATAAATGATAGAATTTTCCTGTCTGAACAGGACAATTAAGGTTCACATCATAGTAAATACAAAATAAGATAAAAGCAATTCACATGTTTAATATGCATTTTTGAATTAAGGCTTGCTCTGCAGGAATTAAGGAAATGAGCAATTTGAAGAATAAATATATTATCATTTACATATGTATACAGGAATTTTATCAATTAGGTTGACAAGTTTAAAAATATAGGCCATACAAAATTTTGCATTATTCCTAATTTGTTTATGAATATACACACTGAATATGATGGATGCAGTTTTTCAGCCTATGCTCATCTTTAAAATAATCTTGTGTTTAAGCCACATACTTTCTGAGCTCTTTTCAAGTATCTTCAAAAATTCAACTTTTCTCTTGCACCAGTTACATAGATGGATCCAAGCTTCCATCTTCTCTACACATTTCAGAATTCTGATCACACCAACCTTGGAAGATGTGTTCTAGCTACTTTAGTTTGTGACCTTATAGTTTAAGGCTTAAACCATGGTAGGAACATCATTTCTAAAGGTTAAAGAAGAAATGAATGGCCAATCAACAGCCATTTCTCTGTTATATCTTGACTAGAAAACGAGTAGCATTTTCTAAATACAGGAGTAATGTAGCTTTCCTAAAGCAGTATAGGATCAAGAATTTTACTTATTACAAAGCTGAATACTAAACAGCTGAGTTGGTCAACATATAACAATTCCAATCTAGCTGATGCCTAACTCCTGTTACTCCTAGCCAGCATGATCAGTAGTGAGGGATTATGGGAACTGCAGTCCACCAAAATTTGGATGTCTATATGATGCCCAACTCGTTTTTCTTCATGTTTTCAGGTAACATTCTTATTCAGAATTTGATTGACAATGCCCACATGATATACAGAATTCAATAGCAGAACTTTCTATGGGGTGCAAAATTCTTTCCTTAGAAATTTTCCTGCCCTTTATGCTGATTTTAGAAGCATAGAAACCATCCAAAATGACAGTTACTAGTTCCATTCCTGTTACATTTGACTTTCCTACTGAAGACATGGCTTCTCACTCATTAATTTACTGATTCTAGGTCATAGTCCAAGTATTTCATTCTCCAGAGTGGTGAGCAATCATGAACTCAAAACACTGGCTAAACATATCAATATTTTAATATTCCATTGCTATTAGAAGCATGGCTGATCTAAAAATAAATGTCCTGTCCTTAATAGTAGATGCCTATACAACCCATTTAAATGAAACTAACTGTACAACAGCTACTGTGATTTTATTTTCTAAAAAATATTCTCACTCGAGGGACCATTTTTTTTAAAGCTTGCATTTTGATCTTTTCAGAATTTCAGTTAGGAAAAAAAAAAGTGGGATTCCTGTCTATAGGAAACAAATAATCATTAAAAGCCATTCATAATCTGTCAGCTTCCTGACAAGAATTGAGGTTGAAGCTAGCACTTTTCACAAAACTTTTGAAGGGTTGATAGGTTAGTTAAATCTTAAGGAGGCTGCCAAAACTCTCCCAAGACAGACTCAGAACAAAAATTCAGAGGCCCTTAAAAGCCTGCACTCAAGAGAGTCTAGACCAGTGTTTCTCAACCTTAGCAACTTTAAGATATGTGGACTTCAACTCCCAGAATTCTCCAGCCAGCCAGCCATGCTGGCCGGGGAATTCTGGGAGTTGAAGTCCACATATCTTAAAGTTGCTAAGGTTGAGAAACACTGGTCTAGATTCTAATAGAGCCAAACATTTTTTTCTACCAGTCCTCTTATTCAAACTAATGAAAAGGTTTTTTTTTTTTAAAAAAACTTTCAAAGAATTCGAAGGAATTCTTAGAAATACTCAGAGGCAGTGTGGTGTAAAGTGTGAAGTTCCTGACTTTTATACAACAGTCCCTCCAGCTGACTGCATTGTCCCTGGGTTCCAATATATCAATTACATCTCAAAGGAATCCCCTAAATAAAATAAATACAAATCTAGCAGGACATAAATTTCCTACTTCCATCCTCCTCCCAAATTTTAATTTTTTATTAAATTGCAGTAGCATTTGAGAAGCAGCTTGCTGTACGTCACTGAATATGTTATGTACTATGTGCTTTGCCTTAAAACAGGAAGAAAAATAACTGTGATAAATGAAATAAGTCTTATTCATCTCTTTGGGGAACCAACATCCAACTTTAAGTCAACAGAAATGCTGCTGTTTCTAATTGTCATTCTTTTCTCCATGTTTTTTCTTCAGGTATTTGTGCAGCCCGTTATTGTTCCCTTCCTTAGTTTTATCTTAATTTTCTGACCCTCTGGTTGTTTAATCTTGTATAGTTTTCCAAGATGGACAATCCTTCTGCTTCTTCTGCTTTTTGTTATTTATCTTTTCTCAATTAAATTCTATTGTTCAATTCATTATGATTATCATAATCATAACTCAAGCTATTCAGAATTTTTTTAAACTTACTTCTCTTGCTCATCTTTCATTTGATTAATTTTTCTTCTTCTTGATTATTCTCTGAGTTAAATCTTTCAGACTGGGATTCTATTTTCTCCAGATTTTTCTTCTGTTATTGAATGGTTCCTTGGATTACCATCAGTTACTATTGTTGCTGTTTCCCCGTCCTCTCAGATTCTAGAAATCTTAATATTTTCCTTTATGTGAACTTCTCATGTACCTACGGGTACTGTGAATGCCGAAAAACTCCCTTTCAGAAAACAGAAGATGAAATATAATTAAGAATGTTATGTATTGTTTTGGAAAAGTTGTTATGTATTGTTTTGGATTATTATTTTCTAATAATCAAAGGATTCAGCAATATGTATTATTATGGCTGAGATTTGGTGATATTTTACCATTTTTTTTACTGATTATTGTTTTATATATATGTAAACTAGTGATGATTGATAAGTATAAAATATAAGCTATATATTTCTTTTCTTTTCTTTTTTTTTAAACCTGGTTTGCATTTTTAGTTTGTTAGGAGTTTTTAAAATTATTTTTAGAAAAATTTTCTTTAAGTTTAAATATTGTTTTTCTAACTGTGTATGTTAAGAATGTTAAATCAAAAACCAGTAAAAACAAAAGGGATGTTATGTCTCTTCATATGTCTTTAGTCTGGAGTCCTCAACATGATTTCCATAGGTGCCTAGATATCCTCATGATGTCTGGCAGGCTGGCTGTCCTACTCTACTTTTTAAACATTTTAAATTTTATCTTAATTTTAAACAACATTTCAAAGGAAACTGACATGCTGCAAAGGACCAGTTTCCAGCTCCATTCTTATTTTATAGATTGTTCTTGCATTTCATGTAGGCCACACAAGGTGAATGTTTGTAACCCATTGGGATTTTTTATAAGTGTTCCTATCTGACAAGAAAAAAAAGATAAGATGAATGTTGGTAGTAGGTATTTGGGGGGATGAGTGGAAGCAACCTGACTAATTCATCTTTCCTTAAACAGTGTGTGTGATTGGTGACAACCATGATGTGACAGCCATTTTCTTTGAGCACCCACAATATGCTTCAGAATATCAGATGTACCCACTGGATTCCAAAAGGTTGGGGACCTTATTTTAAGGAAATGTGGGTAGCATTCAGCTTCCCCCACAAGAACAATGTGACATAAATCAAAGGAAAATATGCTGACTGTCCTGAGGTCCCACAGGAAATGCTGTGGCTGAAGGTCAAATTATATATTACATTAATCATGAAGGATGCAGCTGATTGTGTTGCTGTTCACTTTAACCTTAAACAGGACCTTATTCTTTTGTTCTGCCTTTGACCTGAAGCAATGTTATTTTCTCCTAGTTTGCAAGTTTCATTCATTCTCCAGATGGCTGTTTCATTATCTTATTGCTGTCCAGATATTTTGGCAAGAAAGTTGATTTAAAAGGTTTATACTTATTATGTAATCCTATGAAGAAGTTCAGATCATAACCTACTGGAAGAACTCTGGCTGAGCTTCCTGAAGAACTGAAGACACATAAGCAAAGTTGGGCCAGGCCAAAGGCCTAGACCAAACTCTAAAAGCTACAGAGCTCAGAAGTAAAACCATTTTTTTCACTAGTTTAGGAAATCATTACTTCCCCAAGGACAGACAAACCAGAGCATGGCACTTACCCTCTCACTAAATTAACTGTTATTATCTTCTTCCCTTACTACTTCTGCTGCAACTGTGTTTTCTAATGAGTAAGGGTAGAGCAGGAGAAAGCTGATAAAAAAGGCAGCCTTCAGTTTGGACTTGAAAAAGCCAATGATTTCACGCCCCACCCCCATTTTTCTTTATTCCCATTTGCCCCATTACTGCTTCCATCTCCCTGCTACTCATGCATTAATTAAGGAAGGAAATCAGAACAGCTCCATGCTTTTGATTCATAGTACTGGATACCTTTTGATTTTGTGCCTTGGGGAAAAAACACAGGGCGGCTCTTACATTATCTTGGCTTTTGATAGTTTTAAATAGACTTAAGACACATATGTTTCACAGAGTTACTTGAAACAAATCTTTCAGTAAGAATTGCTTAATACCAATATACCCATGGCACTTGTCTTAATATTTAAATGTTGTGAACAGAACTGAAGCTTACAAGGTCAGGCATCCAGATACAGGTAGCAGAATAGGATTTTCTCTTCAAAAACAGTATTTATCAAACTCAGTACTCCCAGACCATTCTGAAGCTAGCCAAGATATTGTTTGCATTCCTGAAAGACTTTGGAATCCAGAAAAAATATGCCCATAAGCTAGTCTCTCTTGCTAATTGATAAGCTCCCAAATTGTTACTTAGTTGGTACTCCTTGCCTGCAGTAGCATGGGTCCCAAAATATCAAATATCTCCTAAATTCCCTAAACTAGGAGATTCTAAAATCTTGGGAAATTATATAAAACTCAGTGTTTTCAAAACAGAAAGAGAGAGAGAGAAGAGGAAATGTCCACAATGCCTGATTGCAAACCTCTTTAGAACACACATTAAAAATAATCCCTGTAATGCAATTTAAGTACAAATTAAAATATCATTATCACAATTTTAAAAATTGCTCAATAGGCTAGGAGGATTCTAAATTCTCAGAACCATATGCTTCAATGGACATCCACATCTTGGTCAAGTCCTTTCAGAGGGGTTTTCTCTATGTTTGACAGCAGCTACTGTACCATGTTGAGATGTTCACCAGCGACTTGGTATTAAACACTCAGTTGCGTTATCAGGAAATGATCCTTCAGCTAATGGAAACGTGTTGCCAACTATAACATTCCTAAGCAAACATGGAAACAAAAATTATTGTTTATGGTCCATCTATTCATTCACCAAAGTGAATATGCCCTACAATGTCCTAAATGTTGGGAGACTGGAGGTTGAAAGTATCAATCTGTGGCTGTCCAGCTTATTGTTCATGATGCTTTAAGTAAGCTACAAGCTTGATGAAGTAATCAGCATTCTGGCATGCATTGTGCTGAGGCAGACAACCTTTCTTTGTGGCAGAAGTGTGTATATTGTCACACATTCTGAGCCTTATTCCACCCCTCATGTTGCTGTAGCATTTTTGCCACCAAATGTTAGTACAACCCTTGACCCATGTATTGCCTACTTCTGCCCTCTTCCAATCATGCCAGCACACTTGAACAGAGAAGCACATTAAGCCTTGGGGCCCCACGATTCCCCTTTAAGCAAGACTGATCAACCTGGTGCCTTCAAATTGTATCAGAATTATATTTTCAAGGATCTCTTGACAGCTGATCCATTAACCCTGTCATCAGGATTCAGTATGAATGAAGGCTAGATTTAAAGGACTGGTGCTATACAACTCTGCAGTTGCACTGCTCACAGACTCTTTTCATTTCCTGGCAATATACATAAGTCCATGGACAGAAACTCACATAAGAAAAACAGGAAAGGAAAATATAGCTTTAGAAAACAAAGGACAGCTGTAGGCTTGGCTTGGCACTGATTGTAACTAAAGCTAATTCCATTTGCTGTGTCCTTACGCTCTCTCTTCCCCCTATATCTTTCAAAATAAGCATTTCCACATGTTAAGATACCAAAATGCTCTCTTTCCAGGAGAGGAAAAAAAAAATCAAGGATTTTTTCCCAAATCCTACCCTATGCAAAGAAAAGGAAAAAAAAAAAACAGTATACCATCTAGGACTGAATGCTTGTCATCTCAAGGTTGTTACGCAGGCCAAACACACACACACACACACACACACACTTATGTGTCTGAAAGGAACAAAGAGTTCCTAGTATCTTTCAACTAAACACCCTTATTGACTGTTTCAGTTATTTCCTGAAAAGGAATTTGTAGGCTAATCTAATGTAGCACCATGGGTAAAATGTCAGCTTTCAAATAGCACAAACACTTTTTTCAGGATTTATAGACTTCACCGCCACAAGATGTGCTGGTTTACATAAGGCAGTGAGAGGCAGACGTGAGCTAGGCTCATGCAGTTTTTGTAGTTGTGGAGAAGAAAAATTCCAACCAATGAACAAGACCAGTCCTGTTTCTGTATCCAACCCTCCCACTCTAAGCATACAATTTAACCATAACCAGCCATCCTCAATGAATGGCTGGCACCATATTTGTGGCAGAGTCGGTAAATAAATTCTGCCTTGTGTACTGTCCAAAGGGTGCCCTGAGGAAAAAGAGCAGTATTCTTGCACATAATGGCTGTGTAGAAGAGGAGGAGAATAGTGGGTGCCATACAAAACCACTCATCCCTGGTAAACCATGGGCCCAAGAACAGGGCTTCACTTAAGCAGCACATCACCCAAGAACCAGTCGTGGTCAGGCCTGTCCCTTCAGCAGATAAGAGTGAAAGGCTTTAATGCCTCTCTCTTCCACATTCAGTGTTTTTAAGGTGAATTCTTTCTCTAAACTTAGATAAACTTGTGACGAGGTTATAATAACAAGAACAGTGTCTAGTTCTTTGCTCCCAACTGCAATTTTGTCTTCTTCAACACAGTTACAAGTGTAGAAGTCCTGCTGTTTTTTGCGAAGGCTTTTTCAAAAGAAGCCCCCAGCCACCCACTTTTAGCCCATGTTTTTACATTAATAAGCACAGCTTTGTAAACAACCCAGTTCTTAATCTGGCCCAAGCAGGAGCCCATCAGAGAGCCTAACACACCTGATGAAGATGAAAGAAGAAGTAGAGATAGGTAAAATCTGCACATAGATGGCACCCAGTGCCACACTCCCTGATGATTGCACCTATCAGATATAGCTTCAAATGTAAATGATGGGTGCAATGCTCCGTGAACTGCATTGGTTGCTAGTGTCAGGTTTAGCCCAGGAAACTCCAGGGGACCATACAGATTCAATCCAGCAAGGTTTATTTGGCTTCACCCTTTACAGAGAATCTTCCCAGACTGAGAGTGGTTCCCAGGGTCAATCCATAAACATCACTAGCATTCCTCAGGGAGGTGCCAGTCTCATCCTCTTATCTCTCCCTCACTCTTCGGGGGATGAAAGTACATTCTTGATCCCTCTTGCCCATACTCTCACATCTAGTTTGCTTCCAGGTCCAATTCAAAATTCTGGTTTTGACCTTTAAAGCCCTTCATGGCATGGGGTTGGGTTATCTGAGGGACCACCTCTCTCCAATCGCATCTGCCCATCCCATCAGATCTGACAGAAGAGGTATGTTGCCGGTCCCATTTGCTAAAGAGCTATATCTGGTGGGACCCTGGAGACGGGCCTTTTCTGCCACGGAGCTCACCTTGTGGAACATAATCCCCCCTCAGGTCAGGCTAACTCCATCCCTGAAGACTTTGCTATGTCATCAGGCTTGGAGGCCCCAAGGGAATAGTGAGTTGTTGAGGTGGCTCCACTATTGTCAATATCTTTTGCTCTCTCCTTGACTTTTTTAATTACAATATTAATTTTTTAGTTATTGATTGTTTTTTATGTTATTGGGTTTAAAAAAATTTTTTTTATTGCGCATTGCCCAGAGTAAGATGGGTGGCTCTATAAATAAGATGAATTAATGAATTAATGAATTAATGAATTCGAAATCATGAGGCATCCTGTGGCACATTGTAGCTCAAATGTTGCTGAGTGGAGCAGTACTCCCTCAAGATTACCTTCTGGAAACAACCCTCCAGATTTTAGCAGAACCATGACGACTATGCCCCCCACTCCCAACACCGTAATCCAAAAGAACAGTATGCTAAATAGTATAAAAAACCACCAATAAATCCAGGAGCACAAGCACAAACACACTCCCTTATTATACACCTTCAACAGGTCATCCATCAGGGTGATCGGTGCTGTCTCCATGCCATGTCCTAGACTCCATGCCAACTGAACTGAAATAGACCACAAAATCAGTTTCAACCATAAGTACCATGAGTTGCCTGGCCCCACCAACTCTATCGCTTTACCTAGGAATGATCAATTGATAGAAAGGATGTATAAGGGGGGAAGAATTACTCAGAAAAACATTATGACCCTTCCAGAATCTTAAAAAAAAACAAACTATGTATGTCATAATGCACAATAATGGATGTTGGTTGCATTGACCTATCTCACATGCCATTTCTATGTTGGTTTCATGTGTACAAGAAACATGGCTCTAATACATATCCATAGTTGAAGGAGGACTTTTAGATATTTGAAAACTATGGTGGTTTTTGGCTGTCCAAATACATGGAGGAACTTGAAAATGATTTAGGTTTCCAACCTGACAATTGCATGTTCAAGGAACTAGAAATGTAGTTTCTGTACATGTAGAAATGTAGTAGGTGGGAATAAAGGAAACATGTAAATCAGAGGAGAGTCTGTGTCCTGAGCCTTCCTGACTGTTTTCATAAATGTTTTATGATCTTCTCTACCTAGTAATTGATGAGCAGAATCAAAAGCTTTTAAATCTCTTATGTATATAGTGTATAATGGCTGAAAACAAATGCTATATCACCATTTTTGTAAGTTTTGTAGGACATTTGACTTTGTTTAGCATTCCACCCAAATCTGGGTTTGCTATTCAAAGCCTTCTGAACATATTTATCCAATGTTCTCAGATCTTGTTTTCCTGCCCACCCCACTTGAGATAGCTGAAATCACTGAGGCCTCTCATTTACAAAATGGTGGCCTATGCAGACAGAGCAACACAAGTTATCACTGAAAGAAACACAGCTTGTTTTGTCTATAAATTAGAAAAGTGTTTTTAAAATAACCTTTTAATCACTTTCCAACTCCATGTCAAACTTCCTGTTTCCTAAGAAATTGTCTCTCATCATCCAGCTGAAAGCAAATGTGGGAGCAATGAGATTCTGAAGCCATTAGGAACGATGCTGGGTTTCTAGTAGAAATAGATACATATTAGGAAGAGAAATATAGTACAGATATAGAACTAGCATGAACATCTACAAGGGTGATAAATGACAACACATGTGTCATGTCATCATGCAACTGACACAACTTACATACTTACCTCAGATGTCTACAGTATATAATTACATCATTTGTTCAATGAAGTCATGGCACATGAGTTGACAGTTTGACATTTTCTTGGCTTATTATGGATGCCACTGAGATCTGGTATTTATTACATTTTATTTCCTACATTTCTTCCAACTAAGCTACAGATGTGTTGGGAGCACAGATTCCAGAATTTCAGAGCAGCTTGGGAATAACTACTGCACATTATTCTCTTTCCTTCCTTTCAACCACAGAATGTATGTTTGAAAGATAGCAGCTGAAAGATAACTGAGCTTCAGGCCTGTATGAAGATTTGATTTTAGATTTCCCAGCCTAGACCAACACTCCAAAATTTCATCACTACAAACATCTCTAGGAATAAGTCCCATTGAACCTTGTGGGACTAACTTCTGAATTGACATACATAGGATTAAATTGTGATGCATGCTTGATATGATGGAATTTACAGCTTTTGGCAAATCTTATGTCATTGTTCTTACATGGGCATGACAGTTAAGGCCTAAAGTCCCAAGATTTTTTATTATTATTGTTAATATTTCAGGAATTGTTGGTTTTTTCTATAGATGGAAGAGATTTAAAGAAGAAGCAGCTGCACTTCCCAAAATTACCTTTCTAAAGAATATGTCACTTGTTTCTAATCTGCAAATTGTGATTCCTATTGAGAGGAAACCACCCTGCGTCTTTGTGGCAGCTCTCACTTTATGGAACTCTCTTCCCTGGAGGTATATGCAGCCCCTACCTTGTTAATATTCCATAGGCAAGCCAAGCTGAATTGTTTCAGCAAGTCTTTGGCCCTGAGTGATCCAGTGTGGGGGCACTGACCTCATATATTTAATTTTTAGATTTTATTATTATGTGCTTTTGTGTCTGGTAGAATGCTGCTTACACTCCTCTGGAACTGAGGTATATTATAAATAATATTACAAAATACACTGATGGATGGATGATTTCTATATAGAACCTCCATATTTAGACATAGAAATCCACTGAATTCCAGTTTTGCAAGAGAGAGAAGCAGGATGTTTTTTTTTCTTTATTCCCCATTTGGAAGCTTCCTCTGACATTTGAACAGACCTTGTAAAGCACAGAATGCTTGAGAATGCAGGCTTTTGGATCTTCCATGTTATGTTCTAGTAGACCTTTTTCAATTGTTTGCTCGGGCCCAGGTCCTAACCATTTGTTCATTTGTTTTATCTATGGCCTCATCTATTAGGGAGTTTGTTTATTAAGCCTGAAGCTCTGCAGCACCACCAGACTGGATCAGTAGCACTTAAAATACATCTAATCTTGACTGGGCTGTGCATGAAATTTGCTCCTGGCTTGAAAATTGCTTGGTCTTTTTCTAGGAGTGAACAATAGGGGTTTAGAAGAGACAGACTGGATTAGCAGATCATATTTTCACAGCAACCACAAGTACTGACACTGGCCAGAGATCAAGTCAGAACACAAAGACTCATAATCACTGGGATTCCCACTCCCCGTGCTTTTAAAGGAATGTGTTATTCTTCCTGTTTTTGGTCGGGAGATGGATGGATGACTCACTGGAACACTTTCGTTTCCAAGCTACATAATTCTTGGGAGAAGGCTTCCTTGCAAAAGGATCCACAATTCACAGAGAAATACATGAAATATTATTTAGAAAGTAGACTATGCACAGGGTAGGGCTGTTCAAATCCTATGAGGAGAGGCATATGTGAGGTCATAGGAAGCAACCATCTCCGAATCAGGAAAGCAGCTGCTTCGTTTTTTCAGGTTTGCACAGCTGCTCTGGAAGCTATTCAGGAGTGTCTCCACATATGCTTTGAAGGAAAGTCAGTGACTGTTCATGCACCTCCATGCAGATATAGCTATGAGCAGCTTACGAAGCAGCTGCGCAAACAGCGAGAAAGAGAAGGCTGCTTTATTGATTCAGAGAGAGGTGCTTTGTGTGTATTGCAAACACGTCCTTCAAAGGATTTCCAATGCTCTAGTAGACAGTACTACATTCAAATAAAGTACCTTTGATTTCCTTCTAATCCATTGTATTGCATACTTTATATCTGCAGTCCCATAAAGTATTATTTGCATGCAGAGAAGATATTTAGTCCAGCAATTGCTGTTGATTCATTTTGTCAATATGTTACCTCCCTATATATAAAATATAACAATATGACCCAGGACAAAGCCATTCTGTGAGCTACATCACAGGTCCAAATAATTTGTTGAAAACATATAAATTCTACAATAGAACTATCAGAAGAATCTAACCATTATCCATTGTCCCAGAAACACATTAAAGTTATTCATCTATCCCAAACCCACCTTGAAATATCAGCAGTTCTATACTAGACTCAAATGCTTAAAAGTCCTCAGACTGGGACCATAGGCAGCCCTAGAATAAAAGCTAAACTTACATCCAAAAAACACAAATCAGAAACCTGTAACAGGCACAGCTATTAGAATAGATAAGGAATTGAATGATCTAATCACATTTAGTCTTGAGAAGAGGAAAATGAGGGAGGGGTATGATAACATTCTTCAAATACCTAGGAGGATGTAAAACAGAAAAAGTCAAGACCTCTTCCCTATTGTTCCAGACTGAATTCCACAGGGGAACCAATAATTCAGAGGTAGTGGGGTTCCTTTCAAAGGGAGGCTGAGTGCCAAATGTGGGGATGTTTTCATTTAGACTGAGCAGCGGGGAGGAGTTAATGGTTTAAACAGCCATTTCCAGCACTCACTCTCTCTCCATATAAATACACTGCTAGTCTAATCTAAAAACTTTGATTATTCTTCTGAGTTTGGAAAAACCAGTTGCTGATTCTTAGGAAATTTCATCACCAAGAAGTTCTTCAACACATGACCTGGTAGATCTCTCTCAAGGCAGAAACACCTTAATTTGTGTATTTGCAATTCTTGCTGTAGATATTTCTTACTGTTGATTAGCTTAGTGCAAAAATTAACTACAGATTTGGACTCCAAAATTAACTACAATTAATGTACATCTTTTTTTTAAAAAAATGCTAAAATTGTGTGCAGTCATCCAATTTCATGGGACTTTGGTATTCCCACTTGACATTTTGCAAGAATGCCAAAAATCCCAGTAGATTACAAGCAAGAATTTTACAATTTGAGTCACTTAAAAAAATACATATTTTTAGCTTGAAGCCCACCCCAGATATTACCTGTAGTATCCCCACTAATAGTTCCCTACACCATAAATTGAGAGCCACTAATGCTGATCAGTCCATACTCAGCAACTATAGTATGCATGGATATTTATGAGAATGCTTGGACCACAAATGGAATTTGCCCTACAAATGACTATAGAATTGATAATGTTGCAAATAAGTTCCCAAACCATATATTTTCACATGATTGCCCCATAACAATAGTAATATGAATGCTAAGCAGGGAGAGCAGAGACATTTCTTTGGTTCACTGAAAACTACTTCATATTTTAGAGGTTTTCATGCAGACTTTTTAAATAAAATTACAAAATGATGAAGGAATAGGACAAATCAAACCTAAGGTTAGAAAAAGAAGCTGAAGAAAGATTAGCTTTATACATCCCAGTGGAGAGCTTGCCTGGATCAACCTAAAATATAAAATTGATTTTTTTTTTAGAACTTTGAAGTCAAATGAACATTCAGGCAACAAACAACAATGATATATAACAATTCAACAAGCGCACTAACGAAATAAAGGAGCATTCTGAAAAATAATTTTTGCATATTATTAGTCTACAACTTAAAGTGAAAACTGCCCTATTGTTAAAATTTGTATTTGTTGGCTAAATAAAGTAGCTTGCTAGGATCTTTACACACTTTTTATTTTATTCCTGCCCATAATTTTTATTAGGAAAAATACATTTCATAATATTTAATATTTTTTCTCCCAAATAGTTACCATACAGTAGCATTTTTTGAGTTTAGCAAATAATTTATCTATTTGGTCTGGGTATAAAACTTTATTGTGTTTGCTAGTAAATTCACAGCAATGTATTTTTTTTAAAAAAAAAATCACACTAGGCCAATGAGAAAATGAATTAATATACTGTGGCTATTATCAGATTTAATTATTTTTACTGTACTTCAGTCTCTTTCATATTGATTTATCAATAATGAGTAAGTGAGAAATTTCCCTGCCCTTTTCCCTGCCCTTTTCCCAATTCTAAGTTGTTGCTAGAATTTTTTCTGCAGTTGAAGAAACAACTACTAAATCAAATTTTTGGGGGCCAGTGAGGTTGAAGCAGCCATAAAATAGGAGATGATTTATAGACACTTTTTAATTCAAAAAATATATATGTTTGATAGTTAGTGGAGCAGTGCTGAAGAAAATATTGTTTTCCTTTTCCACTCCCACAAACCTTACCTGGTTTAAATTCTCCTCCCTAACGCAAGTCTATTGGGATAAGTGCAAAAAAATTATTCAAGTAATATTTTTATCAACTTTGCTTGAAAGTTAATAGCATAGTGAGAGACAAGGAATTTATATTGGGGAAATGGCCCAGAGAGAAAGCAGACATGCCAACACACACACACACACAAACACACAACCACCACCACCATACAGCAGTACAAATGTTTCAATGGCAAAGTATCTGCCATTGCTGCTGTAAAATTAAAGAAGGGAACTTCTTCTTCTTCTTCTTCTTCTTCTTCTTCTTCTTCTTCTTCTTCTTCTTCTTCTTCTTCTTCTTCTTCTTATTATTATTATTATTATTATTATTATTATTATTTTGACTCCCCTTTATTTTGGTAATTTTATTTATTCTGAGTGCTCCAAGCAGTTAACATAATTCAAAGGAACACAAACGGGGCCTTTGGGTTACAAGAACCCCACTGGAATATAGTCTCCAGAGGGCTTCCTAAAGCTGCCACTAAATTGTAATGTGACAGGCAACGACCATTTTAGGTGCATTTAAATTTTAATTCCATTTAAACTGAACTTAAATTGAAACTTTTGTTGCCCTAGCCAGCTTTAGGGAGTTCATTTTTGTCACACCACAGATGCAGCCCTCAGCTTAGAATGGGTTGTATACTCTTGCCATAGTTAAACAACAGTTCAACAAATTTAAAATCAGAAGGAAACAGACTTAGTTAAAAAAAAAATAGTGAAAACGTCTAGCAGGGAGACATGTGTTCCATGCATAAATTAAACAATAAACAAGTGTGATAAATAACTGAAGGAAAGCCAGCACATGTAAGAATACTTCAGTACATTCCTATAGGATTGCAGCCTAATAAATTTGTGGATATACCTCAGTTACATAGCGATGGGGGTTGACCTTGCCATTAGTTCACTTCTTTTAAATACGTATTGCAACAGGAAAAATAGAATAGGTTACTCAGTTAATTCATTTAACGTCAAGTCACTTATTTGCCAGCTTAGCTTTTCAGCTACATTAAAACTCTCTTTGGGGCATTCATCCATCTTTTGTTAACTCATAAGCTTAACATACTCTGTAGAGGAAGCTATTATGGAAACTTCCTCAGCTCTTATAATGACACATGATAGGCCTAGGTCTATAATGCACTGTTATTAAATTCACCTGAATGGATTAAATTATCTGACTTTCAAAGCAGAAAATACCCAGAATCTAAAAATGCACTGTAAGAAGAACTGTCACATATTTCAGAGAAAAACATTGTCTCTTTGTTAAAATAATGGATGCCAAGTTCACAGCAGTTATGGTTATTGCGTGTTGATGTGATTAAAGCTTCTGAACCTCCTATTTCCCCCATCATAAACATAAGAGCTCTGTCCACCACTCATACCGATTTGCCATAAATTGTGCTCTTAGAGTTGGACTACAGGCTCAAACACAGGGTCTCTTGCACAGGGAAGTGTAATGTTATGTGAGAAAGACCTTGAGAAAAAGGGTGAAGAGATGCTGCCTAAGGAACAGTCAGATAAGAGTTGGCATTATGGCTGCATAATGGGTATAGAAAGGCATTACAGCTGCATAATGGGTGTAGAAAGAGGCTCATAAGGGACCTTCCCTAACTTATCGGGCTTTAAAAGAGATGGCGGGAGATTTGTATTTTCAGACTTGCAAGATTCTGTTAATGTACAATAAAGTAGAATTAACTCATCTGGTCATGTTTCCTGCCTGGTTTACCTGGGAAGGCTGACAGGAAGTGGGCAAATAACCAACCATCTACCTTGGAATGATGTGAAAATCTGGTGGAGGTATTCCATTTAAAATTATTGTATTCCCTAACCTGACAAAACATAGAACCCATCGGAAACAGCAGCTGATGAGGACACTAAGTAACAGGATGGGGCCTCACTACTGATCTAGAACATTTCGAATGTAATTTTAATTGGTTACAGTCAGAGACAGCTGAAGGGAAAGAAGGCAGCGGCATCTGCAAGATGGATCAAAAAGTCAAGATGGTGGGTGGGGCCATATGACTGAAATCTCGCCTCTTTTTAACTCCCTTGGATGTATGTGGTACATATTAAAAAGAGGCGGGGCTTCAGTTATGTGCAAAGATTGCATCTGCTACCTTGATTTTTTTTTTTTAATCACTCCTATTCCATGGCCACCCTGAAAAAAGTCTTCTTAAAATAAAAATATAAACATCTTAAATACAAATAAATAATATTGTTAAATAATGCAATATAGTATAGTCTTCCCAAAAAAACTAAGAAAGCCTCAAAGCAATTAACAATATCATGAACTTACCCAAGGATCGAGCATGAGAATTAGTGTAAGCCATTAAGCAAAATGGCAAATTCACACCTGGGCTTCAAGGAAAACATATCTGAGATTCCAGGCATAGTGATGCATTAGAGGTGCATTAAGAGGGCCAGAACACAGTTCTTAGAAATGTTGACTGGATGGCTCCATGCAGTCTGGTATCTTAATAAACAGGGGACTTTTCCACTCATCAGCCTCAAGCTCTTTGGCTTCCATGTATGAACCAGCTGGAAATTAAGCCGGTTTAACAATCCCTTCCCATATTTCAACCTCTTCCTCCACTTTGGCCACAAGGATGGGCTGTCTGAATCACATTTAGCACATCCCTAAATTGATGATTTCCCTGGTTCCTTATCCACCCTGGACTGGGAAAGAAAGCTGAGAGGAGTGGAGGGGAGTGGAGGGGATATGTTCATCAATATAGGGCCAGATTGGAAAATATTATACACTTTAAAATGGTATACCAACCAGCTGCCTTAGAAAGCATATTTCCTTGCAACTATGTGCCAACACTCATAGAAAACACAACTTTCTAAGAGCACTGGCGCCCAGTGGCAGGGAGGAAGAGGGTGATGACAATGTAAAAAGAATAGGTGATTTCTGCCACCACATTTTTGTTTTAATGATGGCTAGTCTGGTTCTTCTATAAACGAAGACTCCACAGGAAACTAATCCATATATTTCCCTTATCTCAGTTGGCATGAGAATTAAAGTCCAACACATTTGGATGGCACCAGGGGTGGGGGAGGGGAGGCTGGACTAGGCCCATACTAATCTAAAAGATTATTTTCTAAGAACATTTTCCCTCAAAATATTTTTTTTTAATGAAAAATGCAGCATTGATATAAAAATCTGCACTAATATTTTTGGGAATGCAAATGATTTAATGCATACATTGTAAAAGATACCCAGGAACAGATCAATGGTTTATGTATAACCAATTCCCACCTCCAGATGAAATAATTATCTATCTTTTGTTTGGGGACCTTCTATTTTACCCTATAACTCAATTTTAAAAATATTCTTCTAACCCCAGTAGTTAGAAATACTTCAAAAAGAGATGAATGCATGCTGGAACATACTGTTACGATGAAACACCCAGCGCTATAATAAATTGCTCGAAATGTGCATGTATGAAAAATCATCTATACCTTCAACCTTTCCATGGGTAATTTAAAATATTGGCTTTCAGCAAGTCACTCTGAACACTTTTGATTTTCAGCTGGTTATTTTACTGCTACAATTGATAGCTTTCTGTGTGGTGGAAAGTATTTCATCCTGCTTTATATGTCTGATATAAATTGGAAAGTGGAAATTCTGGCAGGGGGCGGCTGAAATCTGGAAAGAAACAGAGACATAGTTCCCCAAGTTGCCAAAGTAAGAGCTGGTGGTATATTTTTTTAACACTGAAAGTATTTTAGCCCATTATTATTATATACTCAGGGTTAAACTGTGTAGCCAGTAACTTGGTGCAGGGAACTGCTGGTGATTACCAGAACCAGCTCAAATGTTAACCAGGTGTAATACATTAAAAATTCCCTCTTTCTAACTCAAGGGTGTCCATTGGATGGGGGGACAAGAAGTCAAGATAGTGGTTGTGACTATTCCTTTCCATATGCATAAAAAAGGGTGCAGCCCAGTTGCTATTTTGATTTTTTCCAAGCCCTCGCCCCCTCCAAATGCCCCTGCTATCTTTCCCCAACTTTCAGCTCATTCTTAGAGATCCAATAAAAGTCTTGGTGAGCTAGTCCATCTTATTTCTTAATGGGCTTTTTCCTGAAAAGAAGCTATGTGGAAGAAACAGTAGAAAATATAGGAGGATTAGAAATGGAAAATCATGAATGAACCCCCCTAAAATCCTATGAAAGAGGCCCCCATGTTTCCCTCTCTGTCTGATGGAGAGAGAGATTTTCAATTCATAAGATTCAAATACTGAAAATTTGATGCTGATGTGTCCCTGCATGTAATAAGTAGATTTTTAAAACTTTCAAATAACAGCAGCTAGAGGGGCACCTGACAATAATCTGGCATAGAGAAAAGATTAACATTTATCATCATTACCTGAAGAAAAAGGGGTGAAGACCTGGCTCTGCCAACTCATGTGGGGCATGAAGAGGGGTAACCAACCTGGGGTGGCTGGCACCTTGAAGATGCTCCCACAGGTTAACAACCATCATTTACCATCAATTACCTTGGAAGATGTTATTTATTAATTGAACATTGGTTTATTGTATTTTAATCAGTATTTTACCCAGTATTTATTTTTGTTTTTACTGTAAACCACCCAGGGTCATTCATTAAGTCAGATGGGCGGTGACTAAATTTGAAATATAAATAAATATAAATATTTGAAATATAAATAAATATAAATATTTGAAATATAAATAAATATAAATGTTTGAAATATAAATAAATATAAATAAATAACATATTCCATGACTTCTGGGGGAGGCGTGATGGGCTGAAGATGACTCTACAAAAGTGGAGCTGACAACTGCGGCAAAGACCAAGGAACTGGTGAGTAGACCATTCCTTGGAACCTCTCCGGATAAAAAGAGGATGGGAGATTGCCCACATGTACTCTGGGCAGCTGCTCCTTGTGAACAGCCAGTGGTTTTCTGTGGGTTTGAGCACCAGGAGACAAAGGGATTAGCCATCTTGCTCGCAACCACGACAGAGACTTTTAAAGGACACTATGTTTGCAAACCTCACTTTTAACTACTTTCAGAAATTGCTCATTATCTACTTCAAAGTTATTAGAGACCTTTGAAAAGACAAGTTTGAAAATGCTGGGTGACTCTGCCTTCAATGCTAAACAAAAGAAAATTTTAATCATAAGCTTAAGACTTTAAAGAATCTGAAATAAACAGCAAAAAGCTAAATAAGATTTTGATCTTAGAAAGTTATAAATGGACTAAAGGTCCAAATAAAATTGGAATATTGAAACTTTTACAATAAGATTTTGGACTTAATTATAAAGTACAAACAGCTTCTCGTGGGAAATAGATCCTGTCTGGGCTTTTATAAGACACAACATAGATAAGCAATTTCATGATTTCAAAACTGGATACTAGAGGGGACTAACAATTTTAGGTAGAGGAAAGATATACAAGCCTGTAAAATGATGCAAAACATTTTGACAATAAAAATGCTAAAGGAAACTTTTGAAGAAAGGAATCAAACAACAGTACCCACAATTTCAACAATGTCAGTAATGATGTCTGCTTCTGTGGATAGACTATGTCCAAAAGATGTCATTGAAGGAATGTCAGATGTAAAACAAGTTCTATCTGACAAGATAGAGATGGTATTGAAAGTGGATTTACAACTGACAGGCCAAAAGAATGCCGTAGAAAAGGATGTTTCACTGGATCTACAAAAGAAAGTAGCTGAGTTTTTAAAATTTAAAAGGGAAATACAAATGACAAACCAAGAGAGTGACTTTGATAATTTTTTTTCCTATTGGATTTATAAAAGAGGCTTGTTAAAGCCTTGAAGAACTCTGTACAAAGGGACAAAGAAGAAATGAAGAGAAATCAAGTCCTACGACAATATTTGAATGAACTAAAGATTAAGACTGTTAGAAGTAAAAGGAAGGAATATAAAACTGGTGTACTTGATCAAGATTAAAACAAGATATGTTGTTACTTCTGGCAACCTTTGATGACTGACTGCTGACATTTAGGACTGAAAAGATTATGTTTTGTGGATTTGTTTATAGATAAGAGATGGGATATGGGCTGAAGAGATAATTGTAACCTTAAAGGTAGTGAAGAGTCACTAAATTTATTTATTCTTGTTGTGATGAACTTTGGAAGTACTTCTTTATATCTTTCTTTTCCCTTTAATTCTTACTTTTCTCTTTCTATTCCTTTTCTTCTCTCTTTCCTTTTTTCTTTTTCCTTGCACTTTTTACTCTTTCTCTCTATTCTCTATTCTTTAGTTTGTATTATATTTTACTATTACAATCAAAATCCTTAATAAAATTATATATTTTATTAACATAAATATAGTTATAATTATATATATATATAAAATTATATATATATATATATATATATATATATATATATGGAATATAATTACTTATATATATATATAAGGAAAAAAAAACATTCCAAATCTGGTTGGGAGAAAATTCCAGCCAGAGTGCCAATAGTTCTTCTTCAAAGGAACTGCCAAATAGCTAGAAAACAGGAACTAACTCTTCTTAGTTATTCTATGCCACCTGTTTATCTAACTGCTTCTTCTATCAGGCCAGAATAGACCTCAATACCTCACAAACAGGATTATTATTTTTAAACAGCACCATTCAAATGTAGGCAGTCAGTGGCTGTCCCGCTTAGAATTCAGCATGATGCCATGATGGGCCCCTGAAGGTATCTTATGGAAAGTAGTCAACAGTTCCAGCAATTTTAAGGATTTGTGATGCTACCAGAAGGCAAGTTTTTGCACATTGCTTCTCATTGGCTGGGTTTGCATAACATATATGGCAACATGATGGCTTTATTCACACAGAATATTAAAATAGTGAATGGTTTCCCACAGACTCCGAAGCACAAACTAGTTAAGTTCATTTTAGCTGGGACTAATGCATTGTATGAGCCCAACCATAACATATAAAGATACAAAAGATAAGAATTAGCATCATTATTATTTTCTTAGATGAAGGGTTTGGCAAGTTAAACATGGAAGTGATTTGATGATGCAAAATTACAGCTCCAGAAAGTTAATACAAATCATGAGCAATGTAAATTTGGCACGTCCATTTACAATAAAGGAAAATGTCAATTGATATGAACAATTAACAAGAGCAAATATGAGGAAGTTGTAACTTCTTTTAAGATACTGATCAGCCATTACTCTATGACAGAAACTTGACCTAGACACTTTTGACAGACTAGCATAATTTCCTGAGAATTTCTGTTCCCTAACATGGAAGGCCACACTCAATTAATTTAATAATTAATTTAGTAAACAAGCAGGAGGAATTCTCCCTGTAACACCAAAACAACATTGTCAGAGACACTATTGAATAGTGGAATAATAAGATACCATAGAGCAATGTTGTCCAAACTTGGCCACTTTAAGATGAGTGGACTTCAACTTCCAGAATTCCCCAGCCAGCCATAATTCTGGGAGTTGAAGTCCACTCATCTTAAAGTGGCCAGGTTTGGACAACACTGCCATAGAGCCACAAAGTTAGGCAAATATCTGCAATAAATAGCAGGTGACTTTCTGGTTCAAGCAAAAAAACACTCAACACTACTCTCAGATATTAACTCTCATAACAAAATTACCTTAAGGAGTTTATAAAATCTCTCTTATAAATAATATTTATTAGATTTCAACATAAGCAGAACATGTCTTTGACCAACCTTCAGATATCTGGAGAGCGCTCTCATAATATTTGTGGATCTGCAAACATTCGTTAATTTTTCTTTCACTTTTAGCAGGTTTTTTTTTTTTTTCATTTTCATTGGGCTTATCATACTTCCTGGTTGACTCTTCACCAGAATGTTCCAGCAACCATTTTTGGAGGGCAGGAACAGACGTCATCACTCTGTATTCAGCCCTCTATCAAATATGAGTTCAAGATATATTTTTGGCTGCAGTTTTTCTTTTTCCCCTTATGTTGCTTGAGTTCTCCTGTCCATTTTGGCTTGTGCATTTTACTTTGTTACAAGCTAACTCCAACAGTTCTTTGGCTACTTCACAGAGGCAGGAATTCCTCCTCAACTGAGTCAACTGTTACCATGGTTTCTAATGACTTCTAGAGCTACCTTGGCTTGTAGATAAAAGATTGCTGTTTAAATACACAGTAGATTTTTTAAAAATGCCATTTTTCTTTCTCTGAACTAGCTATTTTCCCTGGGCTTTTTAAAAATAAGTCCAGCAGTGCACAATTTCATCATTGTTCTATGGTGATGAAGGAGCATTCTATTTTCAAGGCAAGTATTAAAACCATTGTACTATTACAGCATTCCTGATAAAGTCAGTTCTGGAAGACATTAGAAACCAACAGGGCAGCATGAAAGGAATTTTTATTGTAAAGGTGTGTGTTGGACCTTAATGTATGTGCTTTGACCTTTATATATATAAATTTAGTTTAAGTGTGTGTGTCTGTGTCTGTGTGTCCTGTAAGATCCACCACAGGAATAAAAGCAATTGCTGTCCAGGAACAGAAAAATGGGAAGGCATCGCAGCACCGAAAGGGAGCATGAAGTTACCTACTCTATAGATTGAGTACCTTGAGAACTATTGCTAAAGTCTCTTAGTCTGAACAGGAATTTCTTAAATGACTCCAGACCAGTGTTTCTCAACCTTAGCAACTTTAAGATGAGTGGGCTTCAACTCCCAGAATTGCTGCCTGGAGAATTCTGGGAGTTGAAGCCCACTCATCTTAAAGTTGCTAAGGTTGAGAAACACTGGTCTGAAGTCAAGCCAGCATGAGTATAGGACAGAAGCAGCTTAAAGGTGCAATGTCCATTGTCTCAGTATTAATATCTGCCCATAGTTTAATCTGGCTTTCCATTTCCTGCCACTGTCCAGAAGGGTTGCCCTTACAGTTTCCAGAATAAAAATAACACAACCACTGAGCGATTGGGTAAAATCTTGTGTGTGTAATTATCAGTTATCAGTTTCATCCCTTCCTTTCTACCTCAGAACCAAAAAACATCTCTCTCACCGGAGTGGTAGAAGTCAGATATCTCAAAATCTTTTGGACAACATCTCCAGTAATCTTAGTTAGCAAAGACAATAGTCAGGGTTTATGGAAATATAGTCCAAAATATCTGGAAGGCACTTGGTTGTCTATTCCTGGTCCAATGATTATATGGGTTTCTTGCTTCTTATTTAATATTTTTTTTCCATCTATAAATATTCATCTTGATCCTCTCCCCTTTAATATACCCAGTGGCATTTGGCATTAGCAGTCTTTGGATATAATGCTGATAATAATTTCATTATACCTGCTTTGCCCAGAAGCCTCAATACTCTTACACAAGTTATTGCGCAATTACAAGGGCTGAAACATATATTTTGACAGATACTGAATTCTTACTTCTTCCTATCCAACTTCAACTTCTCTCTTCATTTGCATTGCTGATTTCACCTGACATAAAATTTGGATCAAGATGTGATTAGTGCTACAAGAAGTTGAGCTTGCAGTCTTTTGGAAAATGAAACCTTAGAATATGGCTTCTATTTTGCTTCCAGTCCAAAAATATAAATCAATATTTGCATTTAACAACAACAACAGCAACATGTTGTAGAGATTGACTCATTGTTTGCCTTTTAGTTAGGCTGGAATACAATGTGGAGCTCATTGACACATAGTGGGAGACTTTGTCTGACATACAGTAGTTATTCACAGATGCCTCAATTTCAGTGTAACCTTTCTCTAAATTTCCAGTATAGTAACATTTTCATCAATGGCTCTAATGCCATAAATATCTATGGGCAGGTCCTTTTTTGTCAACTAGTTCAGGGTTCCTCAACCTTGGCAACTTTAAGACGGGTGGACTTCAACTTCCAGAACTCCCCAGCCAGCAGCTAGTCTTAAAGTTGCCAAGGTTGAGAAACCCTGAAGTAGTGGATAGTCTACACCAGGAAATGGACACAGGAGTGGGTTCCTGTTGAGGCTTTAATACTACTTGGATCCCATAGACTAGAAGTGTGGCATTTCTGTTAGCTGGATGGTTGTACCAGACTTCATGCAACACATTGAACTCCAAAAATGGCTAGAGCCAGCATAGGTATTTTGGATGGGTTTCAGAAGATTTTAAGGGTGAAATAAGGTACCTTAAATCACTGCAAAACCAAATGCCAACTTACGCATTAAACCTCTCCAAAACTTCAAAAAAGAGATTAAACTTTTTTAATTCAGCCACTTGGGTTTCACTACATGCCTACCATAAATTATGGTATTCTTTTTAACTTACTATCTATTGGCGGCAATATTTTAAGTGGAGCTGATATCTTTAGAGGAACCGTTTGGAAGGTGATGATAGCCCTCATGATTTCAGCCCATCTCCTCCCCCCACCCCCACAATACAATACTACCATATATTCATATGGAAATCCTCACTGAGATTGTGTTTAATTTAACAACTAACTGTATCTCCACTTTACATTTAAATCCAATTAATGTACTAAATCAGCATCTGGTATTAATAATGGACTGGATAAAGCTTAAGCCACACCTGAAACTTATGTTTATCAACATGGAAGGCATCCGGCTGAAAAACAGAGCAGGATATCACAACTCAGCAAGACCAGACCAGTTTTTGTTGTCTGAGGCAAAGTACAAGAGGTCTTTTCTCTTGCACCCCCAAATATTCTAGATACAGAAGTTGACTGACATGGAAATCTAATCTTCAACATGAAAACAGGCAGAGTACTCCATTGTTAGCTTAGGAAGCAGAGGCATCTGCTTTCCACAAGGTAAGCTCCCTCCGCCTAATGGTAGAGCCAGCCCTTAGATTCAATCTTTCTTGGAATCAGGATGCCAGGTAGAGTTTAAAAGATGGTGGCCACGATTGCGCAGTCCAAGCCTTTCCCAATTTTACATATGTCACACACATGATGCATGGTAGGTAAACCTTTATTATGGTCTTTGACCAACATGTATATGTATGTATGTATGTGTATGTGTGTGTGTGTGTATATATTAAAATATACATTAAAAATGTCAATTAAAACGAGTTATATGAGTTAAAGAGGAGGAAAGGAAGGGGAGGAGAAAGAATGATGCATGTAAAATAGGGCTTTGAAAGTGTAGTAATGGCTGTCATCTTGACTTTTCTGACAGTCCTCACCCGAACCCAGATACTCCTATTTGGAAACTTCATCTGATCCAGAATGTTATAACTAGACCACAGCTAATTATATAGTGCATGTGATTCTCTCATTCATTGACTACATGTCAGTTCTGTGCAAAATTCAAAATGTTGGTAATGATTCATGCAATTTTGGAAGCAGTTTGTTTGAAAAACAGCCCAGCCACCCTTTCTTTTTTACTACCTTCCAAAGAAAGAAGAGTTACCTGGAATTCCCTGCCAGTGGAGGCCAGGTTACCTGTGTCTTTTTTATTCATCCTGAACTTGGGATTTTCAGCTGGTGTTGGCTGAAATGGATTCTAACTGATGAGAATATATATATATATATATATATATATATATATATATATATATATGCACGTTTTAAATTGATTTGTGTTTTGATTAGAATTCAAACTTTTCTGCCCAGTTCTATTATTGTTATCAGTCTTGAATGCTGTTTGTAATGATAAGGCAGAAAGTACAATTACTTATCTGCATGCATTGGGTTTGGCTTCTGACTAACTTACGTATTACCATGGCATGAATACAGCTCTTTACCCTATCTCACAATGTGTGATATCAATCAATGAATTATCTCCTTTCACAACAAATGATTAGTTGCTTACTTCATTATTTAGTTACAGATTAAAACATGTATATTATTGCATGATTCATCTGAAAGCTATTGGACTGCTCATCAAACATTCTTTTAAAAGTTTGGAGAGAGCATTTCATATAGCAATAACAGTGTTCATCGTGCTTTAGATGGCCATTGTTAAATGTGCAGGGGTGTATCCCAAACGCCATTTAAAATGCATTTTCATCATTATCAAAGTGACCTCTTCTAGAAAGAGATCCGTTCCCTTAAGCCACCTTTCTGACCGCTGCAGCTAAAGAACAAAATAACGTAGTAACAAAAACACAAACGCCTGCCAAAGAAGAAGGAGTTCCTGTGAACGGGCTGAAACAATAAATCTCCTCCATGCTGAATTCCCGGAGGGCGGGTGTCGTGTTTCCTCTTGTTCTTTATCAAGGTCCCCCAAATAAGCAGGATGGGCAGTGGCTCTCCCCAGCCGGCTTTGCTCCCTCTTTCTCTCTGCTGCAGACCTTTCCCACTGGCGAATCACAGCCAGGTTGGGCGAAGAGTTTTGTGCCTGCTGCTGCCTTTGGAAAGAGAGATCTGGGGGACCCAGAATGATGGCTGTGAAGCTGTGGGGCCCAGTCCTCCTCTCCCTGGCCTTGTCGGGCTGCTGCTGCGATGGGGGTAAGGCCACCAACCTCTTTGCCGCACTTTCGGCTTTCTCAGAGCAGTGGAGCTAGGGAAAGGGCTGCCTGTTAACGTTGCCATTTTCTCACTGGATTGCAGTGATATTTGCTTGGGTCTCAGAAACTGAGCATCTACAGCAAAGGAAAAGACATGATTCTTTCTAAAACTAACAAGTAAAAAGATCTATCTTACATATCCTAGTGGTAAACTTTTCTAGAGGAGTAGCTTCTTGTAAGCTAGCAGTTGAGGGTAGCAAATTATTATAATTAATAATATTTGTATTGTCAGATAGGTATCCAAAGAGATTTTTGGAAGAATTCCCCACCAATGATAGAACATCATAATCCTGCTAAAAACTAACTTAATCCTTTAGAAGTATTGCATTTAAAGAACAAGCCTGTTTTCTAAGCACAGTTATTGGGAATAAACCTCCTTGGAACCCAAGGATTTACTTTGCGGCAAATATGCATAGGATTGCGTGAGGGCACTCCTTTGGTGCAAGCCTCATTGTGTTTAATGACTCCGTGCCAGAAAAATAAAGATGTTATTGTGTGGCCATTTTCTATTTGTATTTCTAATTTAATTCTAATAAAAAGAATGAGGTGGAGAATAACGCAGTGCACAGGCAAGAACAGAACATTGTGATCTCTGACAGTTTGGAGAACAAGATGCAACTGGGACTAGAGAGATGGAGGATTCATTTCTTAATATTTATTCTGGATTTCAGTGTTGACGCACTCTGCAGTAATCTTCAGAGCGCTGCTCATTTATCAAGAAAAAGGTGATTCAAAACAATAATCAGAAAGCAACTAGTACTGTTCCTTTCCAAATACCCTGAAAGAACTGGAGGCCAGAAATTTCATTTTGAAAGCAAGGAAAATTGTGTTATTGTTGTTTAAACTAGTCCCGTCTTCTAAGTAGATGTATAGATTGTATCCTTTTATCTTTTCACAGATATTTGAGTAGACCAATTGACTGAATGGCTAGTAACGATCTAGCAGGATCCTTGTGGTTAAACAATTATGCAATCCTAGGTACTGAATTAAAGCCTTTTCCTTGGGTCTCAAAAGAGGAGACTGGAATTAACAGAATTCTCACTGAAAATTCTGTTTTCAGCTCAAAATTCTGTTGTATTTGTCAGTGCTGAGGTCGAAAATCTTTGATATGCCTTTGTCTCACATACCTACATGTACGTTAGCAGGGTTAACATGGGGAGACATTGCTATTGAAAAATATTGAATAATTGATGTGTTTTTAAACAGCAAAATAAAAAGGTATTGAACAAGGGACACTGCAAAAATTGTAGCTCATGTGCGTAAAAGTGTGTGGGTATATGTATATATTGTTCAGGGCTTGAACTGAACAGATAAATCAATACTTTTTTATTCAAGACAACAAACCTAATTTCTTTCTTTCTTTTTTTTTCCTGAACTCTGGATTTCTCCACACACTGCTTTTATTGGTCATTAACTACTGTTCTCTAGCATGCCAGAGTACAGGATATAGAATCATGGATTTAAGTTACAGGAAGATAGATTCCTGTTGAGTGTTAGGAAACAGTAAGAGCTGTAAGAGCAGTTCAGATAATGAGGAGATACAATCTCCTTCTCTGGATATGTTACTGGCTGGAGAATCATGGTTTAGTCTGGATTCCTACCTGGAGCAATGGGTTGGCTTTAATGGCCTAAGTGACAATATATGGAGAGGGAGGGAGGGAGGGAGGGAAAATGCCAGTGACATAGGATGAAATGATGGAAGGGGCTCAATTGGAAGTTCTGTCCCCAGGAGTCTCACAAGTCTTAAAAGAGTCCCTAGTATGTGAGTATATACTAAGGCAGTGGGTCACAGGGCAGCTGCAGAAGGAAAAGATGGAGGTGCTTTAAAAGAGTTGCAGACGGGTGCCATGTTTGCACCCACACACACTCTAAAGCACCTTCCTAGAATGAAATCAAAAACACTGTGCAATCCTGGTAGATACACACAATATAATCATAGAATTGGAACTGGCCATTTAGGCCATTAAATTCAGTGTGTACACACCACCTTATTCTTTAAAAAATCAGCTTGGATAGTTCCTTGCAAAACAACTCCCTAAAGCAAAAGTAGCTTAAAGAGCATGGTATGATGAAACATCTGTTGAAAGCTATGAAGAACACAGGGCCCTAGATTTTTGTATTTGCTAATATATACATGGCATCTAGTTTGTGGGTACACTGCAATATGTCAATGGACATGATTTACAGCCATTATTTTTCATAAATAATTTTACACTGCCAGTGTATTTAGCCATATGCTATATAGATATGTGGCCTATCCCCATTAAGAGAGCTATGCAACACTTCAGATTTGAAAGTAAAAGGCTGCTTTGGAGCATATAAGAACCCAAACATAGCACCTTTTGGCAATTCCTTAAGCATGTCCTTTCCCAGGATTAAGTGGCCGTAATGGAGAGCAAAGGCACAGCTACTTTCAGGAGCTTCAAACAGGCACCCCAGGTGTAACCTCCTCCTATCCTTTGAAATCCTTTTTTGTTTTTGAATCCAAGGAACTGCCCAGGCCTGCTCATAATTTCAGCCCACCCAATGCAAGCCCCTCTAGGGGGAGATTTATATGCAAGTGTGGGTGTTTATATACATATAGTAAATGTATTACTATGTTGCTAGATCATAAATGGATATCCCCTCACAAGACCCTTTATTTTGTGGCTGCCAAAAAATCTCAAAACCTCATTCCTGAAATTTGCTTTCAAAACAGTTTCAGCAGTAATTTTTTTAGTGGTTTGTTTTGGTGAAAGGGAGAAAATAGATTTAACATACTTATTCTCCATTTCAGAGGCATCGATGGGGTGATGGATGGAGGCCATGTCTATGTGATCCTTGTCCCATTCTCTTTTTACATGCAACAGTGGACATTAAAAAGGGGCAGGGCTTTGATCACCTGGTCATAACCACCATCTTTTAAGCCCTCCCCCAAATGTCCCTACTCTACTTCAAAAATCAAAGAACCTCAAAAAATCCCTCCAAAGGGATGTAACAATTTCCCCTAGAGGCCTTTCTTTTCCCTCCCTCCCTCCCTCCCTTTGCAACTCTTAGCTGAAAAATGTTTCCTTCTGCCATGCAAATACATATCATTAATTCCTATATATACTCCTTTTAATAAAACTTTTAATAAAATTTTATTGATAATAAAAAACTTTTAATAAAAGTTTATTAATAAAATAAACTTTTAATAAAATTTTAACATCTTAAATGTTATTCATAGTAAGAATGAATCAATCCCCAGTTGCTGGGAGAACAGTTCACCCTAAGTTCCTCTCTTGGGGCTACCTGGCTGAAGTGTTAACACTTCAAGAATATTGAAGACTAAATCTAGCTGTTGCTTTAATATTTCCTACAATAGCTGCATAAATCTGGAGTGGGGTGGGGGAACAATAGGAAATAACAAAAAGTAATCCAATTCCCATATATGCACTCATCTTTTTTAGGTATAAGGTCCCTGCTGTAGTTTTGGAACCTATTCTTCCATTTCTCCAAGAATACTTGGTCTTGAAGTTGACTCTGATGCTTCCATCTTTTTTGCTTAAAAAAAAAAAGCTACTTCAGTTTCAGTTGTGGGGCAGAAAGGAAAGCAAAACCAATTAAGGAAATGGAAGTATATTGGCATACTTCAGTATCTGTGAAAAACCACAAGGAAGACATGCATACAATAACAGTTTCTTACTTATGTTCTCTAATAACTCACATCCAGAAGCCAGTTTTCTCTTCAGGGAGAGAATGTCCATAGCCCTTACCTCCATGAGTTGGTCTAATCTTTTTTTACTTGGTAACCATTCATTCAAAGGGTTGGTAATGTTTTCAAGCATGATGTTGTGTGCAACATCACACAAAGGGACAGGACCTCAAAGAAAAACTTTAAATGGATGAGGTCTCACAAGCTCACCCAGCCTGGTGATATCACCCTCAAGTTATCGTACAAGAACATTACCTCACAAATTGGACAATCATCAGATTTCAGGCATTTATTTCATTTTGGAAAAGCATAAGCCATTTAAAGGGACAACAGGCAGGCACTGCAGTGTTGATCACAGCATTATGAGCTGTGTGAAATATTTATTTTTTCTTTCCTAGTCGTCTCTCCCACAATTAAGGCCCTTGATTCAAAACTTGAATGGTGTACAGCAATCTGAGATGTTCTCTCTCTCAAAGTTCCAATGCAACCATGAACAATTTTTTATATTTTTGTCATATTTTCCAAACTTGCACCTCAAACTTTATAACATGTCCTCAGCACTTTGACCTGGGTAACTTTACATTGGGAAAGGATCTTAAGGTCTTCTTCATGGTAGTTCCTTCCACACAAAGCTTCATAATAATTTTGCACAGACTGAGCTTCAAGTGAAAACGTTTGACTTGGGACTGAAAAACATGATGTTTCATTCCTTTTTCACTTAGTATCTTCCTAGCCAGTGTACGTTCTATATATGAATGGAAATCATCTAAATAAATTTTTTATTTGATTTTTTAAATCTCCCAGGAGCTGGTAAAAAAGCAGTATGCCAATTTCTCTTGGAGTACTTTCCTTCCTTTGATACAACAGTGTCCTAATGTTCCAGCAAATGATGGAAGCCTTATTTATAAAGTGACTTGTCATCTTTGAAGTGTTGAGATGGAGTCTTTATGAATTTGGCCTCAATTCCTGCTAAGTTTTAATTCTTTTCTTTATTAATTAAATGTCCCTCATGCAAAAGGAAGATTTGTACAGTATATTGCAAAAGTGAGATTAAAGGGAGAGGGGTGCAAGAATGGCAACCCTTGTAGATGTAAAAGTTCTCCTTTGATCTCATTTATTTGGTCTCTGTCTCTAATAAATAAAGGAAGTAATCCCTAGCATCTCCCGGTAAGTCCATAAAAGACTCTTGCCTAGCATGGCCAGGTGAAAAAAGGAAAAGGATCCACTGCCTATAATAGCTGCACTGAAGAAGGTATTTCAACAGCTATGAGGCTAAACCATCTGCAATTCCTTCTTCTCACAGCTGCTAAAACGGGGAGAGGGTTGTCATCATTTGTATCTCTTGTCTTGGCTCCAAAGCTAAATGTGATTAGGACAGGTTAGCATTTAAATGGAGGACCACCAAGGAACTGCAGAGATACAGGCTAGACTGCAAAGTAAAAAAAAATATGTACATATTCTGGAAAAAGACAATGGCAAACCATTTTCATACTTCTGCCAAGAAACTGCACGGTTGCTTTTTTTAAAATATAATTTTAAGAATTTTAATTACCATAGTAAAAACTAATACAAACTGAATGTAGTGAAAGAGAAGAGAATAGAAAGGAAGAACAAAAAGTGCAGGAAAAAAGAAAGAAGAAAAAGAAAAGAAAGAATATAATAAAAATAAAAGAAATATATAAAGAAGTGACTTCTAACCTTCATTACAACAAGTATAAATAACTCTTCACCACCTATAAGGTTAAACAGATATCTCTTCATCCCATATCCTATCCCTTATCTATAAGCAAATCCATAAAACATGGACTTTTCAATCCTGGTGTCAGCAAAAAGTCCATAAAGGGTTGCCAGAACATTGCAAAAAAAGGTCTTATTTTAACCTTGATCAAATAAAATAACTTTATATTCCTCCCTTTTACTTCTAACAATCTTAATCTTTAATTCTATCAAATATTGTCGTAGGATTTGATTTCTCTTCAATTCTTCTTTATCCCATTGCACATATTTCTTCAAGGCTTTAACAAGCCTTTTTGTCAGGCCCAGCCCAAGAACAGCAGTGAAACAGTCCAGTTGAGTTCAGTTCCTTTATTTGCTTACAGCATATAGTCAGAATCTTGCCAGACTGAATCTATACTACTGCAACTAGTGGATATACCCAGGGAGATTCTAGGGAGTGGCTATCCTGAACCTCTTTTGCTTCCCACGCTCCCCCTGCGGACTCTGTTGCCTTTTGTCACCTTTCCCTTCCTGGAATGTACCCTCTTCTTCCTGATAGCCTTGCTCTCTGTGGCAATCCACCACATCAACCTCCCCTTCATAGATACATTCCATCACACTCTTTTGTAGATCCAATAAGAAAACATTTTCCAGGTCATTCTCTTGGTTTATCATTTGTATTTCCCTTTTAATTTTTAAAACTTCAGCCAGTTTCTTTTGTATATCCAGTAAAGTGCCCTTTCCCAAATCATTCTCTTGGCCTGTCATTTGTAGTTCCACATTCTGTACTTTATCTTATCGGATAAAATTTGTTCCATATCTGTCATTCCTTCATTAACATCTTTTAGACATAGTCTACTGTATTTATAAAAGCAGACATCATTACTGACAGTGTTGATATTGTAGCTACTAACTTCTGGCTCCATTCTTCAAAGATCTCCTTTAATACTTCCAGTGTTATAACATTTTGTATCATTCTATAAGTCTCAGTATTAATTGACATCAGGTTTATATTTTTTTTCCCTTCTGCTTAAAATCTTTAGTCTTCTCTACTGTCCAGTTTCTAAAATCATAATTTATCTTTTGTTAAGACCTGCAATTGCCAGGATAACCAAAATATGTCTATTTTCCACAAGAAGTTGTTTATTTTTTATAGTTAATTCCAAAATCTTATGTAAAAGTCAATATTTCAAATTTATCCAGGACTCTTAAATCCTTAATTTATAACTTTCTAAGATAAAAATCTTATTTAGCTTTTTGCTGTTTATTTCAAATTATTTAAATTCTTAAGCTTGCAATTAATTCTTTTGTTCAGAGCTGAAAATAAACTCACCCAATGAAGACTTTTCAAACCTTTCATACAAAAGTTCTCTAATAGCTTCACAATAGTTAATAGGCAATTTCCAAAAGCGATTAGAAAGTGAGCTTTGCGAACTTAGTGTCCTTTAAAAGGCTCCACTATGGTTGTGAGCAAGATAGCTGATCCTGTCATCTCCCGGGACTCGATCTTTGCCACGGTTGTCAGCTCCACTTTCACAGAGCTGTCTTTAGTTCTCCATACCTCCCCCGGAAGCCTCAAAACTGCATGGTTACTTCAAAAGACTAAGCAGGAGTTAAGTTCAGCTTGAGGACAACTACCTTTTAACTTATCCAGGCCTCAGCAGCTATCAACACCCAGCCAAACCTGGCTGACCTTGGAAATCTATGTAAAGACAGGCCTATTTAGTACTTAGATAGGAGACCATCTGGATTTTCCATGGCTCTTGCTTAGGCTGTTAAACATCCACATGGCAGCAACAGTGCTATAACACTGGCAAGAAAACTGCAGGAGTTTACCTTGATTTAAGGGCATCTTTACCTTTTATCTTAAGCTGAAACCAGGAGAACTTTCTTCTTGTCAGAGTAGACCAACCATCCTCAACTTAACTTCCCTAGATATTTAGGAGTAAAGCTTTAATCATCCCTGACTCTGTTGGCTGTGTGTAGATACTTCTTGTGGTAACAGATCAATATCCTGACGTAGCCAAAGAGGTCCCCTTATCTTGCAAAAGGGAAGGCACAGGCAAACAGGTGGGATAGAAAGCAAGCCTCATTTTCAGACTGGTCAAGAATGTGTGCATTTGGACTGGATTCAAAGTGGGTTATAAATATTTGAGCAGAGAGGTTTGTATTTTCAAACCTCTTCCTCTTTGCAAGTGTGTATTTATTCATATACATAATGTCCAGAGCCATTAAAAATTATTGCATCAAGCCTACTTCTTATTTGAATAAGTTGTTCTGACACTAAAGCTACTTCAGAAATAAATCCAATTCTTGAGACTTGCTGCTAGTAATCCAAAGTGCTCACACAATTACCCTAATCTCATTTCTGTTGACCCAATAGCATCTCTAATATTTTTCATAAATTAGAGATGAGAGTGACCTTATCGACTTAAGCAAATTATCCGGCTATTTCCCACAGCTTTGTACAGACTAGGTTTTAATTTAAGTATCTTGAATAACCAGTGATTTAGCTGGTCATCTTTTTTTTCTTCCAAGCTGATGTAGTAAGTGCCTGTATATTTTTTGGTGATCTGCAATTTGAGTAAGAAGTTTTGCTGTTGTTTACAAAATGTCACTCTCTTTTCTAAATAATAGATTTGGTATTGATACTCCTTATATCTTTTCTTCCTCTGGACTTTTATTTTTCTGATTTTGGAGGGATGGAAAGGGTTGGAACTTAACACCTGCAAATAAATGGCAGTCTTACCATTCTTGAAAAGACCAAGTCCCATTAGTTAGTACGCAGTCAAAATTTCTGAGAAGGCCTTTACCAGTAGTTCATTTCAATCACTGTGGGCAAAAAAAAGCACCAACATTTCCATATCTAGCACTATTGCTTTCTCTTTCACCTGTCTGGAAACCATTCACCATACCATGAATGAGGGAAGAGGCAGGTGGCCACTTTCCTTCCATTCAGAGACAGGTAATCTTCACAAATGTAATATGAACCCTACAATAGGGTTAATGTTAAAGAAAAAAAGAACAAGAACTCCCCCCACCCCCCGCCGCCACTTGCTTACTCCTTACCCACTAAAAAACTTAAGGAACACGGTGTCTTCCAAAATATTATCTACCAGCTAGAGAAAGGCAGCTGGAGAGCTTGTTCATAGATGCTTTCCCACTTTTGGATGTATCAAGAATTGCTCCTGATTTAATTTACCCTCCAATGATTCATGCTTTTTTAGGGATGATAACCTTTCAGAGCATAGCACCATTGTCTGATGCACCTTGATCAGCAGCCACTTCATCTGCTTATGTGTTTGGGAAAGGACTCTCTTGGATGTCATTCACTGTGGGCTTCCATCCAGGGTGGAAGCAATTATTAACATTCTCACTGAAAAGCTCATGTGGAACTCTAATGCTGCTCAGTGATTCTAACACAATCATTTTCTTCCAGGAACATGTCAGGAACAAAGCACTGTGGGTGTGGCAGCAGTCAGCATATAAAAGATAACAGGATATTCTAAAAATAACTGCATTATGGGAGCATTTGCAATGACCCTCTTCAGGCAGTACACAGCTTAATCACATTCTTCTGGTAGAAGTTAGATGTTAAGGTCAAGCCAGTTACACACTAAAGTGGGACTGAATAATACAAAAACAACCCCAGATCTCATTTGTCATACAGAAGAGCTGTTTTTCTCTGCCTGGAATGATAAATATTCTTTTGATTTTCTTCATCTATACAAGGATTTGATCATACTTGCCAAATTTCTCAGTATAGTCAGGTACACATGATCACAGGCATGGAAATGTATCTCCATTTGGAGATGCATAGGCCACCTTTGAGGTTGAGGGACTGTGTGAAAAGTATGAAGACAAACCTGAGCTCTGAGCTTGGTAGATGACTTTGATCAGGCATCATCTCTCAGCCCATTCCATTGCACAGGATTCTTGAGGGGGTAAAAGAATAGGAGACTGTATTAAGCATTTGGAAATAGGGCAGAAATTATATGCAATAATTAATTAATATGAAAATGATGCTAGCTTTTCTGCTGGAAGAATTGATGTTGAGGAGGAAAGAAGAAGAATGGCAGGAATGAGCCACTTTAGCTGTGAGGTACAAGTCAGGAAAGAGGGCTCCAAGCATCCTTTTTTTGTGGGGGCGGGGCACCTTCAAGTCAGTGTTGACTCCTGGCAACTGCTTGGAGAAGTCCCTGCAGTTTTATTGGCAAGGTTTTTCGGAAGTGGTTTGCCATTGGCTTCTTCCTAAGGCTGAGAGAGAGAATGGGACTAGAACTAATGGTCGCAGTTTCTAGCCTGATGCCTTAACCACTATCCCAAAATCTTACAAAAGAATATTGCATACTTCATTCCAGAGGAGAATACTGGACTAGATGGACAGAAGATGCTTCCAGAAGAAAAATGGAGGGGTCTGTGCCAAAGGACGGGGTTATGAACTTCAAATGGGAATGAGAAAAGATTTTAGCTCCTCTTAATGCATGATAGCTGATCCAGACTGTGGCTCAACATGCTTTCTTGTAGGTGATTAAACAGAATGGAAGCAACCTTCTGCTTCTTAAACATATAGTTGTTTGCTTAAATTACTGTAGTGAACTCAAACTCTTGACAGCATGATCTCCCTACCTTAAATTTTGACTGTGTATATTTATGTGATGCATGGTTAATATCTTCTTTTCTCACGGAAATATAAACTGTAATTCCAGAGCAGAAAGATCCTTACAGCCCTGCTGGAAGTAATAAAAGTGGCATTTTAATCACATCTCATGGAAAAAAAAAACCCTCTAGTGACATTAGGGCTCCCATAAAATAATTAGTCATATATGAGGGCTATTGTTCTAAGTGAGCAGATTTTGGCCTTCTAAAAAGCTTAGGCAAAGCATTTCAAAACTAGAGTTCTGTTTCTGTGATTTCGCAGAGAGAGATTGTTGTTTAAAAAAGCAGACCTACCAAATCCCCCAACATGTAAAACAGCATAGTAGCTCTTTTCAAATACTGAGAAAATGTGTGGTAGCTAATGATTCAGTATCCTGGCTGCAAATCTAGTTCTGACTTCAGTGTGTGTGTATGTATATTCCATACTAATCCATTTTTGATGGAGAAATTATGCCTATAGTAAAGGAATGTTTAGGCAAATGCTGGGCCTTTTTTTAATCATTTTCCTTTAACTTCATTGAAAAGAAAGTCCTTTTGACTTCCCTGACAAAGGAATTCTCATAGATGGATATAGGTTTTTTGTCCTTACCTTTGTTTTAAGGTGGACAAGTTGTGTGAATGTCCTGAGTCTTATTTTCATAACATGCGTTGTCCACAATCTTCCTGGTTTCCTGTGCTTCAATTAAATCCCCAATAAAAACATTATTTAGAGGACAATTCCAAGGGCCTTTTTCACATTAAGATGTGTAGGCAACTAGGAGGCTGCAAAATTATTCAAGGGTTCTTTGAAAAAAAAACCCAACAACATCTTCCACTGCCTTGCAACAATACAGTAAACCAAAAGCACTATCATAAAAAAAGTTAAGAATAAATTCAGGACTATCTTGAAGATAAGGCACAAAATAAGAAGGAAGAGATCTTTCAAGAAATAGGGAGGATTGGTATTAGGACAGAATTGGTTTTGACATCACCCTAAGTATAGGGAACACGTGCCATCCTGTCCTTTGGCACTTACATACAGCAGAATTCTTATTCCATCTTCAACTTGATCATAACTCATTCGAAAGGCAAACTTCAATGATTGTGATGGAATGTATCTATGAGGTGGGAGGTGATGTGATGAAATGCAGTGGAGAACCAGGTTCTCAGGAAGGAGAGAGGAAAGGAGGGGAGACAAGAGGCAACTCAGTCCAGAGCAGGACTGTAGGAACAGGAAGAGACTTAGGATCTTCCAGGGTATATCCATTAGGTTAGCATAGTACAGATTTAGTCTGGCAAGATTCTGTCTATATGGTGGTAGCAATAAAAGAATTGATTGAAGTCAGGCCCAGCACAAGAACAACAGGAAAACAATCCAACCAAGTTCAATTCTTTTATTGCTTACACAATATAGACAGAATCTTGCCAGACTAAATCTGTACTATGCCAACCTAATGGATATACCCTAGAAGATTCTAGGAAGTGGCTATTCTAGGTCTCTTCCTCTTCCCATGCTCTTGCTCTGGACTGGCTTGCTTTTTGTCTAACCCCCTCCTTTCCTCCTGGAATGTGCTCCCTCCATCTTGAGAACCTGGTTCTCTACTGCACTCCATCACAATGATCTTCAGATGCTGAGGGCAGGGGATACCTTGCAGCCATCAGTGTTCCCTCCAGTTGACCAATAGGAGAGTCCAAAATCAGGATTCAAAAAGGACCTCATTCTCTGACACAGCTCCTGGAGTAAAGATCCCCTTGTCTGTGCTCTACACAGAAGAGCATGAAAATACATTTCCAGTCCATGTTTTCATTAGATGTATGCATTCATCTTTGCAAAGAGAGAGATGGGAGGTTGGGGCGGGGGTGGGGGGGCTCCTTTTGTCTCTGCTAAAAAGCCTCAACTAGCTATGTTGCAGAAAGATAGCATGGCAGCATCGCTGCAAGCAGGCATTTTTCAGCACAGCTCTAATCATGGTTGTAGGTTACATTTTAGAACTATTATGTGTGTATAGGGAAGAAGTTAATGGCCCACTTGAGAACACAGGCTAGGAGGCAGGTAAGTCTAGAATTCAATCCATGATGCTTATATAAGCAAAAAAAATCAACTCAGGCTCAGTTCTTTATAAACAGATTACAAAAGTGACTAGAAATGTGGGTGGGAGGGTCAAGATTGCGTTTGTTGATTTGGTTTCCAGTATTCCTTCCCTAGCATAGTTTGACTGCAACACTCTTTGACCAAAGACTTACTTGCCCCCTAGTGTTGGGAGGCATATTAAAGCAAGAGCAAAGCCAGCAGAAAATTACTAGCTTAACACTGCAAAAAGAAACAAACAAACAAACAAAAAAACACTGTCCACCTTTGCTTTAATTTCAGATAACCCAGTGCAGGGGCCTGGGTTAATGCATAGAGAAACCGACGCTGCTGGGAACTCTCTCTTCCCTTGCCACTTCTCAACACAGTGTACCACCTATGTGGCTGAAGAAGTAACCAGGCTTTTAAGCACAAAACCCATGTCTTGAGAATCTATAGGAAAACATACAGGAACCTACTGAGAAGAATAAATGAGATGAACTTTAGAAATTGGAGAACTCCTATGTACTTGAGTACAGCATGAACCCAGTCTGATTTAGCTCACAGTAAATGTGCATAAGATTGCTGCACAGATTAGTTAATCAGAGTGATTAATCATCTAAAGCTTGAATTGCAAATTAGAATTGCCTCTCAATTTATTGACAATAAACAAAGACTCTGGGATGAGAAACACTTAAAGGGCCTTCCATCACAGCAGGCATTCAGCTTGGCTGCTTAAATCCCATTAATTTCACTTGCTTCTACAGATACACCCCACCCAGCATATCTATTTTGTGAGCAGCAAGGCATTTCTACAGGGACATAATCATTTCTGCCTGCTCTGGATTCTTAAACATCTCCTTTGGTGTCATAATACACGTTTTGAAGTAAAGATGGCAATTTACATGGCACTGAAATTTTCCGATCTTTCTTAACTGCCAATAAACTTTTCCTGTGCCTGGGTTCTCCATTATAATTTGCTTTTCACACTATAATATCTGCCATATAATTAAGCCTTTCACAGCAGATTGACCCAGTCAGGATGTCAAGCACAGGGACATTTAAGTATATTTACTGAAAAGAAATTATGCCAAACTCAAGTATATATCCCAGCTGGTTGCAGTTTTACAGTCATGGTACCTACTGCTACTTACAGATGCAGGTTTAAGAATAAGTACATACTTAGCACAACACCCCTTTTTCTTATTTCTATTTAAAATGTACAGCTTTATAATGATCAGACAAATTATTCCTCTTCTTGGAAACTGAAATCTTTCTACTGTAGGTATAATAGGTTTAGCCCAAACCAAAATAATTAATACGATTTTCTCTTTTATATACAATGAAAGTAAAAATCTCTACAAGCACAGCTCAGTTCCTGGTGATTACCTGGACGCAATCATGCAGTTTTCTTGGATGTTTTGACATTGCTTTGTTCTGAGATGTGTTTTGGACTTTCTAGTCTACCCTATAGCCTTGAATTTCCAAGTACTAACTAGGTCCATCTCTCATTATAGTCTGATGTCAGATAAAAGAGGCACTTGCAGACAGGTTTCCTTCACTTTTTAGAGTTGTGTAAAAAAAGGGAATATCATCGGGTCCAGCTTCTCACGAAGCTACTCCTGCTGAAATATTTTGAAGTACTAGACTCTAATGAAACAGAATGCCAGAACACTTTGACAGATAAATGGAAATGCTTCACATAGCTCATAGTTAACTGTACAATTATATAGAGATGATCGTCCACCTGGCTAACTTTAAAAGAGTTTGAACAAATACTTGAAGGGAAAGACTGTGAAGGGCTAATGTCATATTAAGATCAGGATAAATCAGAGTCAGAGTCCGAGGCAGGTTGGTTGGTTGGTTGGTTGGCTTGTTGGCTGGTTGGTGGAAGGGGAAAGTATAATTAATTTAGTAATTATTTCAATTGTTTTGTTCATGATGTGAATAACTAGGCATGTTTCTTCTTGTTTAATTTTACATTACATTGTTCTAATGCTATACTTATGAATTATTGAAAGAAAGCATTACTGACTATTAAGATATAGCTCAGCAAAATGGTTCTGTTTTCATCCTGTGTCTTCTGCTTAATGGTTAACTAATTCTTTGACAGAAGAGGTTCAGACTTATGATTTACACTCATATTATTTTTGTATTCCACAGTTACAATATCCATGAATACTTCAGAAACTACTGGTAAGCAACAACATGTAACCGTATTACAAAACTAACAGCATCCATTGGGGTGGCTTTGTATTCCTATTATTTTGAACAACTACTTATAGTTATTATCAGACAGTTACTCTCCCCCTGTGAAAGGGTGTGTATGTGTGAAATGGTCTTTATGTGAACCTGAATATCACAATAATGATTTAATTAATAACTGAATCTGTGGAGCAACAAAACTTCAGTACATAAGGAACATCTAGACTCAACAAAAATTTGAAATCTGTAAAATAAACATCAATGGATTTGAATATTGTCCTATTCATCTTGATAACAAAATGGACTTGATCCTTACATCTGTAGCCCTAAGCTTCTATAAGATTTAATAGAGACAGATAGTACCTTATTTGGACCTCAAAAAGCATAGTACATCTAACTGTAGAATAAGTAACTATTATTGATATCCACACTATCAATGTTGCTATACCACATGTTTGTATGGTTTACTGAGGCACTATCCTCCACAGCATTTACATCTAAGTGCTGGGATTCCCTTTAGTTACCCTCCATTGACAACTAATGTCTTTGCATAGCTGGGAGTTTGTACTTAACCATGTGGAAGAAGTTTTCCAACAGACAAAGCATTTTCAGGACCTTGGAGAGCACATCACAAAAAGCTACACCAAAAAGGCAAACCCAGCACGTTATCAGCTGAGGACTTCAGACTGGCAGAGCCAAGAAATCATTTTTAGCCCCACTCCTACTTGCTGTTGCCTTTAAAACTAACCCTTTCTGAAGCCTTAAACTCCTGCATGGCTGATCACCTCATTCAGAAGTTATGGGAGAATCATCTGAACTGAATTATCTTCAAGCTGAGATGGCACAAACAAGGGTGATGATGGTTTCCCCAGAATTGACTAGCCTTGGATTTATCATATGTAGAGTTCTTTACAGGCTTTCGTTGAGCTTCTGATTCTGTTGACATGACATCCCAGTAGTTCTACTATGCCAACCATTTAATTGGCTAGTACTGAATTACTACATGAAACTAAACAGCCAGGATGGTCAGTACAGTCATGAGACTGTTGGACCAGATCTATAGCTTTCTGGTAAAAAGTTACCTTCATCCATGTAGGTTTTGCACTTATCTATCTTTATCTTACCCTACATAATGTCTACCTTCTGTAATGTCCACATTCTCTACCCAGCATAGTTAACATCCAATTCATTAGAGAGCACCAAGTTGAGAGAAGTTCTCTTCCCAGTTCACCTTATGAGCTTAAATGGGGTAGTAGTAAGAATGCTTTACATTACAAAGTGCAAATAATAAGGTTATGAATTAAACTTTAGATGCCTACTTTGCTGTAACATTAGTTTACACTTAAAGATTTTTTAAAAATTTAAATAATTTAACTTAAAACCATCCAGTACAAGAGCAGACTGTATATCCAAATCAAATGACAGGTATATAATGATCAGTATAAGTCTATAAGGAAATTGGTGTCATATTACATCCTCCAGACTCTTAAATATGCTTTTGGGGTTGTTGTTGTTGTTATTGTTGTTATTATGGTTGGTTGCACAGTCAGCCAGATGTTTAGACTGGATTTGGCATTTTTATCCACCTATTGAGTCCTTCCCAAGAACCTGGGATAGGCAAATGTTGTTGTTCGATGGTGTTAAAGGTATCGTCTCAGGATATAAGCTGTTCCAAGTAAAGCTGCCTTTTGCAATTGCCTGATGATGATTTTGTCAATGCCAGTGGTATTCAAGTGGTGCTCCAGATGTTTTGGGATTGCACTCAAGGTGCCTATTACTATTGATACTATCTTTGCTTTCTTTTGCCACAGTCATTCTACTTCTATTTGCAGGTTTTTATATTTGGTGATTTTCTCCAGTTCTTTCTCTTCTCTTCTGCTGTCTCTGGGTATTGCAATGTCCACTATCCAGACTTTTTTGTCTTTCTTATTAAAAGTTGTTAAGTCTGGGGTGTTGTGTGGCAGGCGCTTGTCTGTTTGAATTCTAAAGTCCCAGAACACTTTAGCGTCTTCATTTTCTATTACTTAGTTTTGTGGTCCAACCAGTTCTTGCTTGCAGGCAAATGGTATTTCTTGCAGATATTCCAATGCACCCTTGTTGTCGTTGTTACACTGCTCCATCTGGTTTATAAAAACACCCCCAAACTAATGTAAATTGATTTTGTGACACCTCTACTTTGTGACAATGTAATTTACAAACCAATTTGCCTAACATAGCAATATTCCATATTTGCTGTACCAAACTCTATTGAACTATTTTCTAATGATTTTAAAAATCTAGCAATAACAGCTCCTGCAGCAGATAATAAACAGGTTAATCAAATTTCATGTTTTATTACTTTATCTCTGTTTAAAACAGATGTAATAAGCCTATGTGGAGATTTGAAGATATTTTTGTTATAGCATTTATTTCTATAAATATTTCAACCAAAATGTAGCCACCTATATAGATATGCAATACTAGATTTTTTATAAATTCAAGACAGTCAATTTGGGGAGTGTCCTAGTTGTGGATCAATGTTAAGATAATTTCTTTAGTCTGAGCAGAAATAGTTCTGAGTTATTTAGATATGCATATTTGATTCCAGTCATGTTTCTCCCCCTATATTTATTCCATAATCTTTTTCCTAGAAAACTCTGTGTCATCTTTATTGAAGTCTGCATCTAACAATACTGTGCATACATTATATTAATGTTGTCCTGAAATTCCATACATATTATTATTTGTTCAAATGGTGTCATAGTTTGGATTTCTAATATAACCATATTGCTATTATTAAGCAAGTAAGTCAACTGATACTTTAAAAAAAAGGCATGCTAAATTTCAAACTATTTATTCAACTCAGTTGGTAGTTTAAAACTGCAAAATAAAATTTTAATCTTGAGTATTGAATATACTTTCTATAGGGTCTCCCACGATGAATTCCACTTCAGCAGCAAACAGTAAGTTCTTGAATGAACAACTGCTTGAAATTCTACAATAACTATATACATTGTGTAAATGAAGATTTTTTAAAAATCTTGATCACCCACTGATTGCATTAAAGGCTTCTGTACTACATTTCTGTAATATTCTGTTGCATGGATACTGTTTCAAGTAATTAATCCTCTGCTTAAGAGACAGGCAATCATTTGCAGCTGGGGAACGCATCTTTTCAAATTAATATTTTAATCTTGTTTTGTGGCGATATGACATTTTGTGGCAATGATGTTATCAGAATGAGGCAGACCCCATTATCTTTGTTGGCTGTTTCCTTTTATGAAAAGACTGGATCATTGCTAAAATCCTTAAACTCTGCCCTCCCACGTCCAATTCCAGTGTCCTACTTTGGAGAGGAGGACCATGTTTTTATAGCTCATTCACAACTATAGATGTCTGCAGGGGAGCAAATGTCCAAACATGACATTTTGTGTCATCATAACACAAACCATATGACTTACATACTCAAGCCTGATATGGAGATGCAAGCCTGAATGGGCATTATGGTATCAGACAAACATTTTGTAATTTTTTTCTTGATCACGTTTAGCAGAAGATGTCTATGTTTACAAGGCATTTTTTATAGAAGCCCCGTGCATCTAGTGCCGTAATGGGATAACAAGAGACCGAATGGGAGTGCCGCCTCAAACAGCAGAAGCTTGAGTTGCAGTGGGATGTGGGAATACAGGGTTGGGTGTCATATGCCCCCTCAAATAGGATGAAAGATGCTGCCTGACAACAAGGGTTCAGGGTTGTCTGTGGGGAGGTGGTGTAAAGGAAAAGTCAAGATGGCCACAATATCTGCTCAAACCCCTGCCCTTTTTATATGCATCACAACGAGGCTTCAGTTTTTGACTTTTTTTAAGCCCTTCATGCCGCAGACACCCCTGCTAGGAGTAGAATAAGACTCATCTGATAGTCTGGTCGAAACCTATAAATTTAATGGCAGGAGGCTGCTCTGTTGCAGAAACAAGAAATAGATGGAGTACATAAACTCTCTCTTTGTCTATTATGAGTATCCCTTTCTGCTCACCATTTTTCTGTTCAAAATTATGCACCCAATGCATAGGAACAGGCAATTTTTAATGTCATTTCTCAGATGCAAAGCCCATTGGATTCAGTGGAATTTACGGGGTTTCTGCCTAACTTTTGTTAATTCCCATCTGGAATTTTATCAGGCAGGGGAACTGGGGGAAAGCAATGGGGAATATGTGCTGTCTTCAGTCCTGCTTTCCCCTCCTCTGCTCAGACCTGCAGCCTCCTATAGCTGCTTTGCACCAAAGAGAAATATAACTCAAAAGAGCAATAAAAGTATCCACATTTGAAGGAAAAGGGGACAATTTGTTTTGCAGAGGGGAAAAAAGGGTGCATATTAAAATAATAAAGCTAAAGAAGTTTCATGTACCAATACAACAGCACAAAAAGGAACAGCCAGTTTTGTAAGATGAAAACCCAGAATAGTACATTTAAAATTTGCTTTCAGGTATGCTTGAATATGTAATTTATTGCCATATTTCAAAAGGATATGACCACTTTATCTCCCAAGCATAAAACTCACTGTGTGTTTTCTCTGTCTTACTCTTCCAAAGCTACCACTTCATTGAGCACAGTTGCAACTATTACCATTAAAGGTAATATCTTAGATATATGAATTATTTAGACATGTTGTGATGAATAATCTACTTCTCCCTTAATTCATATCTAAACATTTTTCTAGACATATGGTACCGGCAAAGGCCCAGTTAAAAAAGAAACGTGTGTTCTTGAGTTACAAAGAAGTTAGAAGACCATGCTGTATGTAACACCCAAACCCCATGCATGACCACTCAAAAATTATTTTGCTTTCTTGAATCAGACTTACTCCTAGCAAAACGTCTGAAGGAAGTGTGCATAACTTTTTGGACTGAGAGCTACACTTGTGGCAGATTGAGACTACTCTCTAAAATAAGGGGACCAAAACCCTAAATTTGGTTTGATTTAACCAATGAATGCAATTAAATTCAATTAATATGATTACACCCAAATATGTAATAATTTCTCCCTTGTATTAATTAGAAATTACTTTGGGAAGTGCTCTGGGGATAGAGACAGGGCTACAGATAACTATATGCTGCTCTGAGGCTGCAGATGCTCTCTGGTCTATAAAATGAGATTGCAGTCTTAAACTGCTAGTAGTAATTGCTTAGACGTATAAAACGCCAGTGCTATCAGAAAAAGAAAATGATTTGGTGCTATAAGGACTAAAGAATGGGTAGGTGCTTCATGGCAAATTAGCCCCATTATGTTGGATGGGGAAGAGAGAGAAAGAATTCCAGAAGCATTTATCCCTTTCTTAAATTGAGTTACAGACTGCAGCCTATCTGCTTTTCCCCTTGGAATTCCTTGGGAGCCTCTGAGAAGAACCTCATCTGACAGAACATAATAATACAGTTTTGTATTCATCTAAGGCTGGATGAGTCTGTTTTGTTTTCTATATTTTCATTTTCAAGCACAACTTTTCTACTGTGATCCATAAGGTGAGATTGCAGCCAACAGTAATTGCTTTTGCTTGGTTTGTAAATGCTTTTTAAATCTCTGAAAAACCTTTGTATAAATTCTGATACACATCAAACCTTTATACACACACACACACACTTACTTTGGAATGTGATAAACAATTGGAAGCTATTTTCTTAACGGATTTCTATATTATTTTTTCCTCATGGGCACACTTTTCTATGAATTTTTTCCCAATTTTTGTAGCCATTGTTTAAGCTAGGGACTTCCATTTGGTTCTAATTCTAAGGAATAATTAAGCTACAATTTGTCTGTTACTTTGTAAATTAAGAAGTAGTTTGCATTATTTTAAAAATACAAATCAAGTGATTTTCCTCCTATATTTCACTATAACTGACAGTCAGGATATAAATGAAACCTATGAAATGAAATAAATACTTAGTTAAGATAATTTTTGTACCACTTTTTATCATATCATATTTCAGGGCATAATGTAAAACAAAGTCAAAAACAAGAAAACACCAAATATTATTTTAAAACCAGCCAAAATCTGCACAATCAAGGCTCCAATCCTATTCACCTATCTGGGGAAAAGACTCATTAAATGAATACAGTTGCACTGTAAATCAGGAAAATCCATCAGATGTCTAAGTCCCTATTTTTTTAAAATATATGCAAGGTATCTTTTACCTAAATGATGGCAAAGTTAGTTATGTGCTTTTCTAAAAGAAGGCATCCCATTATGGGGTTGAGGATGAAAACAAGTCTTTTGAGAAAGCCTTCTATCTTGTGGTTAATACTGTAAATCATCTCTATCATTTTAATTAGTATTTCCTTTATATCAATAATTCTCAAACTTTCTACTTCTAGGGATCATTTCAGGGATCTGAAAAATACTAAGGCCAGCCATTCACAAAATGGCAGCAAATGCAAGTAAAACTAGAATACCAAACAATTACAGCTGAAAAATTACCATCATCCTTTTCTCAATGAGAAAAATGTTTAACCTTTTGTTAAACCAAAAAAAACCCTTTGTATCCCTTTGTTATTCTATCACATCTTCTGTTTTCTGCCTACATTTCTTTTCTCAAAATCTAAAAGGAGTGATGAGGTTCTGAAAGATACCTGTTATAATGCTTTAAAGTTCATCAGTCCTTTAGAGTTAACTTGAGTTGTATTTTCCTTTTTAAAAAAAAAACCTGCTATTATCAAAAACAGGGTAACAGTAATAGGGCAAACTATGTTTGCAATTATTTCCTTTGAGTGCTATTTACTCTTCTCAATGTGATTCATTATATGTTCCTGCCTACAATTGAAGTTGGATTATCCCTAGGAAATTCCTGACTTTAATGAAGGCAAACAGTTTTTCATTTCTGAATATGATACAGCAGCACTTGCTAATTCGTTTTTGCAATATTTCTGAAATGAAAGTAGCTAATAATACCAAGATTCCTGCTCTCTGCAGAGAAGTCTGAAGCTGTCACAAGGGCCACTGACAGAGAAATCAGCATAGGTTTGATAGCCCTGACCTCAAAAATTTGAGGGGCAACTAAAACCACTTTTTTATTAGAGAAAAAACAGTATGGTGATGTTCACATGATCAATTTGAACAGGTCTTCAAGTACCCCTGGGTAATTATTTACACTGATGTGCCAGAGGCAGACAACTGATGAAAAGCAGGATATCCTAACTGCTAGCTCTCTTCTTTGTGCTAAACCAAAAGAAAGAGTTAATCCAGTGTTAATGCTCTATTCCTTATTCACTCAACTTAATCTAAAATAACTCCAGGCTGTTTGGGGTTAAATTTCTAATTCCAATGCTGTCTGGGTCAGTGGGTGCATCGAACAAGCTAATTCCCTCCTTTGTCTACTTAAACCTGTTGTACAAACACAGCCTATGAGTTACAGCCTGAAATATTTATTTTAGAGCATCATATTCCAAAATAGGCACATGGATTGCAGTAACACCAAGAGTCTACTTTCTATCCTTTATTCTTAAGTTCAATAACTGCACAAAATCAAGTATATTCAGGAAATTCATGCCCATAGCATCTAATATTAGTAGTTAAATTAAAACAACCAAAAGAATATGGAAAGCCGCATACAGATATATGTATATCAGGGATAGTTGAGTTTTTAAAAAAACAGAGCCTATTAGAGAAAGTTGCATGTGACAATACATGCAGATTTTTTGTAATTTAAACATGGGAAAAATGGATGGAATAAGTAAACAGATGTGATATAACATGGATGAGGTAGAGACACAGCCTTACCTTCCAAGCTACAGTCAGGTTCAGCTACCTTCACATTAATGTATGTGAAAAATTAATTATAATAAATATGCTTACCTGTTTTCAATGGATCTAAGTGTAACTAACCCTGGAACCAAGCCAAATCAATGCACAGCCATAGGACAGGATCCTTTTTTTTTTACAGCCTGAACATTTTTTGTTATATTTTGTTGTTTTCTCAAAAGTTAATGCTTTCTAGACTGACTACGTGCCATTTAGTGACCATGTAAATTTTCTCCAGGAAAATCTGGCCTCAGCCTGGTCTGTCAGGTCTTCCTACAGATACAGTGCATCCATTGACACTGTGACTGAGTCCACCTTGCTGCTGGTCATCTTCTCTTTCCTTCCACCTTTCCCATGTCTTCTACATATGAGAAGCTTGGTCTTCCCAAATGTGTTCAAAATATGATAATATAAGCCTGGTCATCTAGAAGAATTGCCCACAGGATATGCCTAAGTTGATGAACTTCCATGGTAGTGCTAACACCTGTTATTGACATGGATTCCTAGTTGGAATCTGGAAAATCCAAACCTTACAGACTAGTGAAAACAACAATAACCAATCATGCAGTTAGATCACTTTATTTTCAGCAGTTAATAATTTATAGAAATTCCATGCCCTCTTTGCAAGAATGGTAAGATTTGTTACTTTGTTAACTTCAAAGTGAGGGCTCTCCTGCCATTTTGCTAGGTGGTATCCTGGACTAACTGTATAGATATGATCTTGTGTGGATGGGCACTCTGCTTAATTTATCCAGCCTACCTCAGTTTTAAGATGTTTCTTTCTTGAGATGCTGCTTGTCTAGAACATACATTCATTGGGCTTCTTCATAACAGGCCACAGTTCTCAGATCCCTGATATCCAGACAGATAAAACAGACAAGGCCACTGAAGCTGGAATTAAAAGTAAGTGAAGACAAATTTACATATCAATGCATCTTTTTTTTTTTTTAACTGCAATATCATCTATACTAATTTCCAGCCATCTAGTGGATGTCCAGATTTTTATAGCCCAGGTCTGGTACTGTTAAGTCCAATAAATCCAACATTTCTAGTTGCAGAAAGATACTGTGGAGACTTTCTTTGCCATACAAGAGACCATCCCTGCTCCAGAAATTAAAAAAAGTTTGAAAAAAAATCACAAAATGAACTCATTCTAAGACTAATGATTTAACAGCTTTTCTTTTCTTTATGTTCCATTTACAATAGTTGTTGTCAGTTCTTGTTATACTTACCAAAACCAAAACCTCACAAGCTCTGATATAATGCTACTGTCTTTCCCTTTACTGGGAGGATCATCCAGATGGGACAGTTTGTTCATATATAGAGAATCCACATGATTCTACTTCATTACAGGAGCTGATATTGGAGCAGTCAATAAGCAAAATCTAAAGTATAGCATGCATGTTTATTTGCAAACATGTCCATCTACCTTTACAATTTTTTTTTAAGTCACAAAAACTAAAAACAAATCATAAAATTACAGCTAAGCAGAAAATATGAGGGTGATGTTATGGGCATGAACCAATAGGAGCTTCAACTAGTCCTTGCGTGAACTGATTCAAGCTGAATCTTTTCCAAAGAAAAAGAAAAAGGAAGTGCAGAAATAATTTATCCTGCCATAACCCATCTCAAGACAGAAACCTCGATTGTGGAGTTGTATAATGCTTTCATATAATTTTAATTTCTCTTAAAATATTACATCTGTCTTCATTCATTCATGAAGAAATTCTGAAAACACACAACTACATTACCTATTTCGTGAAAATGTCAGAAGTAAGATTTTCTTAAAATAGTGAATGAAAATGTCAAAAGTAAGATTTTCTTAAAATTGTGAATGAGTTGTTGTAATTCCTTAAGCTAGTACTCCTTATGTATGTTGAACTTCACTTCCCATAGTTCTCAGACACCATGAGAGTCAACATTTCTGAAGGGCATCAACTTTGGGAAAGCAGCTACAAATATTTCAAAGGGCCTTGGCCCTACTAGAAACATACCAGACAATATTTAGATTCCGTAAAAATGATTGAATTTTACAGTGATTCAAGGTAATGAGGCAATTTGAAAGGCTGGGACCATACACATATGCATGGATAGCCATCATGTTATTCCTGTTCACAGTAAGCAAACATTTGAAGCACAGAAAGGGAGTGAGAAAGAACAAGCCAAAATAATTATAGGTGTGAGATAAGAAAAGTCAGTATACATAAGCCTAGTTTACCATTCACTATACCTCTCTCTATTTTTTTATCTTGCAAAATATAATTGCTATCACCAAATCCATATACTGCTTCATACATTGCCATGATGATGATGATGATGATGATGATGATGATGATGATGATGATGGTGGTGGTGGTGGTGGTTGGTTGCACAGTCAGCCAGATGTTTAGACTCGATTTGGCATTTTTATCCACCTATTGAGTCTTATTATTATTATTATTATTATTATTATTATTATTATTATTTCTCTTTTTTTAGGATCTCATCAACTCAGTCCAATCACAGCTTTCTATTTTCTCCTCCCTCTCAACCTGTTTGTTCTTCCTACATGTATTTATTTTGCTGGGACCTGAGGATGTTGAGAAAAGAGCTTTGATTTCCCATACTTGCATACTGATTATTCCTTTGACAAATATGTTTTGAGAACAGCAGTTAACACACTGTCATTTATCTTATCGAAGTAACAGCAGGCATGGCTGAATCATCAACAAAGAATCCTATGACATCAGCATCTGGCTTGGCTCCAGTAATTTCAGGTAGGACATTTTTTTTATAATCTCATTCATAATCAAGTGTCAAAAACTGACCTATTAAACAATATATGACTACCGCATTGGCAGATTTCCCTCTTCTGTGATAGCTTATTACAGTTTCAACTCCCCTGCAATTGACTTGAGCACAGGTATTCTCATTGTTGTTTTCATTTTAGTTGATCAAAAGGGAAACCAGGATAGCTGTGGGGATTCATCACAGAAAAATCATATTATTGTTGTTGTGCTCTGCCTCCTGAAGGAGCTGAAAATGATGCACATAAAAAGAACAACATGCAGGGGAACAAACAGAAGGTTTTGTTATAGCAGCTATACTTGTGGGAAATAATGGGAGCTGTGGTCCAAATATACCTGAAAGTACCAGGCTGGGGAAGACTTTATTAAAGTGGGTATCAATATTTTCAGAGAGTGGTTGCCATCACATGATGTTATGTGGCAGTCTGTGTGCCCCCTCCCCATTTTATTTTAAAAGTAAAAGTCACATGAAGTCTTTTAAGTTTTCAGTAGTGCAAGAACTAGAAGTTTTATTGCATAATCTAGAATGGGAATATGTCCCTTGAAGGATCAACCCCACCCTCTCAGTACATGCTCCCTAATTCAAGGATGGGCAACCTTTCTTCTACTGAGGGTCCTTTGAAGTCACACTTTGGTTGGTGGGGCAGAGCTAAAAGTGGGTTCATCTACCCATTCTCTTTACTTTTTTTTTTAACTTAAATATAGTATATTTCTTTTTCTCACTCTCCTTTTCTCTTTCTCTTTTTTTATCCCTCACATATAAAAAGATTTTGGGATGAATAGATTGCTTTTTACTGAGATCTCAGTTGATTGATTGAGGAAGATATTTGAAAACAGAAGGTTCTACCGACTGTATTAATCCAGGCTAAAGAGAAACATTTCCTATTTGAATGTTCTCCATATGAAAACTACTATCTGCTTAGGGCTAGCATTTTAGAAAGAAGAGTTGTGCTGAAGACACTGTTCAGCATCAGAACTTACTGAACTGTCTCTTTGATAGCCATCTACAGCCTGAGTTTATGGAGTATCCATAACTTATTCTATCTAACAATTCCAAGACTTTTTGCGATAACTCAAGTCAGCATACTGAACATCTAGACTAATTGACACATGAGATTTGTCTAAGCTGCTGAGTTTCTATGGTAGTGATAACACCTGTTACTGGCATGGAATGTGTACTGGAAATTGTAGAATCCACTGAAGAATGTGAGAATGTGAATGCAATGAAGACAGCAATAACCAATCATGCAGTTAGGTCACTCGTTCAGCACTTAATTATCTCATAGAAACTCCCTGCTCTCTGCTTTTTGCAAGTGTGATAAAATTTGTTACATTGTTAGCTTTAAAATGGGGACTATCCTGCCATTCTGCTGAATGCACCAAAGACAACCCAAACAGCACCACCAGTGGCTTCCTGTAGGGATATGATAATGTATGGATGGGCACTCTGATGAATTCTTCCAGTCTACTTCAATTTAAAGAAACACAAAGTGATATTGAGATGTTGCTTGTGATTAACGTGTATTCACTGGGCTTATTCATTACAGACCAGAGTTCTCAGAGCAATGATATCCAGGCAAATACAACAGACAGATTAGAAAAAACAACTGAAGCTGGACTTAAAAGTAAGTGAAGACAGACTTATATATCAATATACCCAATGTCATGTAAGCTCGTAACCACATCTGTCATGTTTTCTAAGAGGCATTTCTCAAGGCCATCACAAGATTCCCATATCTGGATTTCAAAAATTTGGGTGGCCACTAGATATACAGAAAATTCTAACTCCGATTTTTTTGCAGCCCAGATACAGTAACCATAGCATTTCCACACTTGAGTGATGGATCTGCACATGTTCATACTACTGTCACCCTGTGGAGTCCTTGGGGTTCTCTGAGCTTGGTTGTTTTATGGTAAGCATTTTGTTACCCAGCTAGGTAACTTCTTCAGTGCTAGAATGGAATGGGATTTGCTCTCTGTTTATATGCTGTGGCATGCCTTGCCAGTGTTGGTGGGGGTGGGGGTTTTGTTTTGCTTTATTTTTTCCCTCTGGTAGTTCCTTGATTAGGGTATTGTTTACTGCTTGATTGTATGGTGGTAATCTTGGTGTTAATCTCTGCTTATCTGGGTGATGATTGCTAGTAGTGAGATGTTCTGGTCTTTTGTTTTCCTTTCTATTGTCTCTTTTGAATCATGCGTAGATGTTGTTCATCTCTACGTGCCTGTTGATGGCTGCCCTGTCTGAATACCAAGCTTCCAAGAATTCCCTCGCATTTTTGGATTTAGCTTGGTCTAAGATGCTAACAGTTTCCCAGTTGAAACTATGGTTAAGTCTGTCCATATGTTGTGAGATTAAGGAGTTTTCATCATGTCTGTTTTTTCTTTTGGGCTACTGGGTCTTTTGGTTTGCTGAAGATGTTTTGGAGGGGTTTAGTTAGTTTGTGTGCTATGGAGATGCCATGTGGTTCTAATAGTCTGTTGGTAGTTTCTGAGACGTTTCTGATGTATGGCAGTGTTATCCTTTTCATAGCTTGTCCTGATTGTGTTGTAGTAGGTTGAGTGGTCAGGCACTTTTTGATAAAGTTGTGTGGATATCCATTTTGTTGGAAGATGTTGTATAAGTGGTCTGTTTCCTTTTTCTGCTGTTCTGGGTTGCTGCAATGCGTTTTACTGCTCGTTTGAATAATGTTGTTACACAGCTCCTCTTGTGGGAGGTTGGGTTGTTAACAATGCATTGCAGCAACCCAGAACAGCAGAACTATCCCAAAGGATAACATTACTGAGTGGGAAGAATTATAAAGACCATGTGAAAAATACAATAAATCTACCAGTCATTGTCCATTCTTTGGTTTTTCAAAAATCTTGTTCACTGTTTTTGAAAGTGTTCTGTACATGATTACATCATGTTAGATCAAGACCAATCTGTGTGCACAGACATATACCCAACTTCATGGTAGGGGCATAACAAAAGATGGCAATCATAACCCCAAGATCAAAGCCCCTTCCCTTTTTTACATGCAACATGAAACAGAATGAACATCATATTCCCTCTAACAGTATAATATAATAAACAAGGGAATATTGCTAACCAGGATACGATCAACAAACTTGTATCACAAAAGAATAACTACAGGTAGTCCTCGGCTTATGTCCATTCGTTCAGTGACCATTCAAAGTTACTGTGGTGCTGAAAACATGGACTTATGACTTATCCTTGAAGTTCCAGTTGCCACAGCACCCCTATGGTCACATGATTGCAATCTGGGCGCTTGGGTGTTCTCCTTGTGATTATGATGTCAGGACAAGCTGCTGTCATGTGATTGCGATTTGTGACCTTCCTTGCCAGCTTCCCACAAGCAAAATCAATGGGGAAGCCAACAGAGTAGGTCGAAAGGTGCTTCAGTAAGTCACTCCCGCCATTTTTTTCTCCTGAGGAGCCCACTATGGAGTATGAGATCCCAGGGATCTCATATTCCATAGCACCCCCCACACACACACACCTGCACCCATGCGCCTGCCCACAGCACCTCCTGCCCACAGCCTCTGCCAACCCTCCCAAGGCCTTCAACAACCCTCCCAAGACCTTCACTGACCCACACACAGCCTCTGCTGACCTGCCCATACTCCATAGCACCTGCCTGTGGCACCCCCCCCCCCCACCATTCCTGGCCTGAGACTCTTACCTCTTCCCACTTAATGACCGCGTGGTCCTAGAGTTATGACAGCAACTGGGACTGCCAGGATTGCCGCTGCTAAGTGATGTGGTTACATGACATCACACTTTACAACTGCATTGCTTAGTGACAGCAATCCCTGTCTCAACTGCCATTGCAACCTAAGGATTATCTAGTTTTAATGAAACTACCAGTATAATGATATGGACTATAGCAAAAGCCTAACAAAGCTTTAGACAAACTGTTATAAAAAAATTGAATTTCTCAAAAAGAATAGACAGGGAGAGCTGAGTCTGGCAGGCAACCTGTGAGGTTGAGAAATCTGTGTTCCTCAACCTATACCTGTGCATTTGATTTTTGTTACCTAAATGAAGGCTTTGCATTTGTCTCTGCTGTATCCCATTCTGAAATTTTCACCCATTTCCACATTACAATACAGAGGTATGGCTGAAACTTTAGGCTTAAATGGCAAATCCATACTATCTTCTCCTATCAAATTGTGCACACACAGCCCAGTACGAGGGAGAGATGCGAAATTATCTCTGTGTGGTTCAGAAAGGGTGATAAAGTGTACAGTAAAAGAAGTATGTTTCAAAGTGGGTAGCACTCGGAAACACAAGAAAGCTGCAGTTGGTTCAACTGCTAGTTGATCACTGAAAGCAAAAAAAAATTCAGTGGACAATGTTCATGACTATACATATTTTAATTTCTTTTCCCACAGACAATTCAGCATTAACTAATCATGAAAGACAAGAGGACGTTTCTTACAGTGGTAAATAAATGTGATGCATGCTCTCTCCTCTCAAGATTTTGTAAGAAATGTTTACAAACTGTTGCTTGAAATGACATTGTTGTGCTTGCTGGACTGTGAAACTCAGTGCAAAAACCATCTGCCCACCTACCTGCCTGCATACCTGAGAGTCTCTTTAAATTCTCCAAAAGGAGGATAGAATATGATGAGCACAAAACTAACTTCTACCATTTCTCCTGGATATCAAGGTCAACATCATATAAAGGAAAAGCTGAACCAGCCAACCTTTGCAGAGGGCAAGCATAAGAATATGTTTGCCCAAGAACTATAAAGTTATCATTCAGGGCAAAGAATCTAGTTGAGATTTTATTTACAAGGTATTTGATGCAATGTGATTAATAATTAACACATCTCCACAATAAGATATTATTGTATAATTTATAGACGAATTATAATTGTATAATTTATAGACGAAAATAGAATTTAGGTTGTTGGGCTTGATACCCATTTCAGTATCATAAGAACATCTACACCATCTAGGCCCATCTAGTCCAGTAATCTGTTCTCACGGTGACAAACCAACTGCCCAAGGAAACCCACTAGTCTCCCAGCAGATGGCCTTCAGAGGCAAGGCTAATAGCCATTGAGCCCTGTGACTGCCATGAGTTGGTCCAACCTTTTTTTGAAGCCAGCCAAGCTGATAGTGAATTCCAAAGTGTAATTAGATGTTGTATATAAAAAAAAAATTCTCTGCCCTGATTTTTCCAAGTTTCAGTTTCACTGGGTGGCCTCTGCTTCCAGTGTTTTAGGAAGGATAAAATAGCTCCTCTTTGCCCCCTTTATCTACACCACAGATAATTTGTACTCCTCAATCATGTTCCCTCCCTCTAGACATATCTGTCTGTCTGTCTGTCTATCTATCTATCTATCTATCTATCTATCTATCATCTGTCATCTAGCTAGCTAGCTAGCTATCTCACAACTTTTTGTCATAGGAAACTTGCTCCAGCCCCTTGATCATCTTAGTTGCTCTTGTCTGAACCTTCTCTAGTTCCACTACATCCTTTTTGAAGTGCAGCAACCAGATTGAAGAGAATACTTTCAACTGACTTAGAAAGCATGTATTACTATAATTCTCTTCCTTAAAAGGGAGACATAGGGAAATCAAAAAATTCAAGTTCTTCCACACTAATTAAAAAGCTGAAATTGGAATTATAGATTTATAACCCACTTTTCAGCAATGTTTTTGTAAGATGGAGTATCACCTGAAAAATATGTTTTGCGTGACCAAAAAGACATACAAAAGGAATGTTTACTTTATATAAAATTTACGTATGTTGAATTACATGGAAACACAAACATACACAAAAAAATCCTATAGTTTAAAAACAGGGAATGTGTCCTTCAGCACAATGAATGGTGTGATCAGTTGAACATTTTGTTTTTGTTTTTTCCGGATGGACAAGTCTATGAAAAAAGGAATGTAAACAGTTGCCCCCAAACTCTGCCTGTAAAGAGCAAAGTCAGAAAGGTGGGTGGGGTTTCAAGGAGAACAAGGCCCATGGCTCTCATCAATGGCTAAAAGCAATGGTCTAGTATCTTGGCAGCCCAAAACATATCGGCTGCTGGAAAAAAAATGGGGCATTTAAAATCCATATTCAACAACAGATGGGAGGCATGAAAGAGACAGAAAGAGAGAGAGGGGGGGGAGGGAGAGACCTTATATCCACTCTCTTGAACATATTTGCAGAAACTAGTATTATGATGGGGTAGAGGTATTCACTCCCATTTGTAATCTGTTCTTCTAATTCACATGGGGGAAGCATCTTAATCTTCTTAAATTCTGGCAGAAATTGTTTCTGTGTGCATACATGCAGCCAAGATACTGCTATTTACTGCAGACTTTGGAATAGGGGAGGAAATCAGGTTTTTTCCCCCTTCCATTAAGGCTGCTTGCCTGCCATCTAGTGGTTGTGCTGAAATATAGAAAGCCTAACAAATTACTTTTGGGGGGGGGGGGATGCCTTCAACTCCTGGCGACTGCAGAAGTCCCTGCAGGTTTTTTTGGCAAGAATTCAGAAGTGGCTTGCCATTGCCTCCTTCCTAGGACTGAGAGAGAGTGACTGGCCATGGTCACCCAGCTGGCTTTGTACTTATGATGGAACTAGAACTGGGTTTTCCAAGAATTATTTGAGAATTCTTGCATCAAGGGTGGATGGGAGGGGGTGCTGTATTTCAGATGTTTAAAGATGCACAGGTGTTGTAAAGTGTGTGAAATAAAATAACTACCTTCATTACATACAGGTATTATTTTGCCAGTTGTCATTGCCCTAATAGTAATAAGTGTCATCGTATTCCTTTTAATGGCTTTGTACCGAATGTGCTTGAAGACAACGCCAGGTATGTATGTACGTGTATATTTTTAAAAAATAAAAATGTAAATGTATATAACATAATAAAATGCACAGACAGAGGATGAGGGTATCTGGCTTTGTAATATAGTACTTGAGAAAATATCTTGGATGTCAACTGAATGTGAGTCAGCAATGTTAGGTGACTATTTTAACAAAATAGTTTCCAAATCATGTGAAATGCAGTTCTTTCTACTTGATTCTACTTTGGTGGGATTCCACCTGAAGTATGGCGGGCAGTTCTGAGTGTCCCACTTTAAAATAGGATTTGGAGAACCTGGAGCAGGTCCAGAGATGGCAACAAGGAAGGAAGATAGATAGATAGATAGATAGATAGATAGATAGATAGATAGATAGATAGATAGATAGATATAGTGAAATGGGAGGTGTATAAATTTGATTAATAAAATAAATATCAATCAATCAATCAAGGAACCTAAACTAAAAGCTATAATGAGAAGTTGAAGGAGCTGATAATATTTAGCCATGAGAAGATCAAGGTAGAATATTATAGCAGTCTTTAAATACCTGAGAGGATGTCCCATGGAAGATCAAAAACTGTTCTTAATTGCTACAGAGTATAGGACACAGAACAATGTGTTCAGTGACATACTGGACAACCATTTGCAGGGGACCCTTGACTTTGGATTCCTGCATAGAGCAGGAGGTTGGATTTAATGGTGTAAAGGGCCTCTTTCAGGTCTAGTAGCTTCTGCTTCTATTTGCTGGAAACCTAACCTGATCTCTCTTAAAGTGCTTCTGAGATTAGGTGAAGGAAGATGTGGAGCCCTACAGCTAGAGATTGCCCATCCTACCTATTCTTAAGAAACCTGCTAGAAAAACTTTCTTATAAAGATATGGAAATCAAACTGTAGCACCCATGGCTAAAGACTGCTATATACCTCACAGATTAGATTTCAGTGGCAGATACCATTCACAAAGGCAACTTTAAAAAATGAACCAGAAATAAAACAATTGGAGTCAGTTCTAAATATTCTTAGAAGAAATTATAATTAGATTCATATTGATCCAGAAAGTTCATCTATAAAACCTGTAAAAATTACTGATTTTAGACCACACTCAAATTTCATATTTTATAGAGTTCTCTATATAAGAAGGGCAAAAATCCTGGTACATAAAAGAAAATATTTCTCACATACCATGTTGGACTAGAAATATAGAAAGATAATGTAACATATCATGGTGGACTAGAAAGATAATGTGAATTTAAATTCCTTCCAGAGAGGCAAGAGAATGGAACTGAACAGTAAGTTATTTCCCTTTTCTTCCATCCATTCTGCTCATTTATGTTAAAACATGTTAAGCATGTTAGGTCACAGTTTCTCTAACAACCCAATTTTGAAAAGAGTGATATTGTTCACCTGAACTTTCAGCCCTCTACATTTATCTTTCAACAGTCTGGTCCCATTTCTTCCAGATGAATGTAATTTTTAGAGTACAAAGGCAGGGTGTGGGAGTTAAAGTTACATAACTTGTATGCAGTTACTCCATGGAGTTTCAAGTCAGCTACATGCTCTTTCATTTGTACTTTGACTCTTAGTGTGTGACAAGCTGCAACTGCTCTGTACTCATAGTCATTGTTCTACTTTGTGCAGCAATAACATTTCTCAGAAAACTTTTTAAAAATTCCCTGCTACACACACACACACTTCAGAAAATGTAACTTTGCAGAATTTTATCCAAACATTTTCTTCTATGTCTGCATATAATACATGACAATTACTATTTTCAGGGTACAAAAAACCAGATTACTGCTATCACTTGCAGCTAAGGAAGAGAGGGAGACAGTTTTATCACCCCCATTGTTAGTATTCAGCCCCATCTTGGAGAAAATATTGGAGAATTGTCTCCAACCTTGTCACTAAAAGAATTCAGAAAAACTACCCCATTTCTCAACCCACAGATGCCTAGATTTTCAAGGAATCCCTTCTCACAACTGCCTAAGTCATAGTTACTGGTTCATTTTACCAGCATAGGCTTGTTTGGATTCTAAAAATTCAGGATGAGAGAAGATGAGACAATTGACTACTTCACTGTCTTCAAAACTGTCTATCATCCAGGCCATGACTTCTATGGTAATTCACTGAACAGTTTTAGTGCTTGTAAAGTTGTTTGCAGACCATCTGAACTGATTTATCATGCCAATTCATGCTGAAGTTCTGGAACTCTGGAGAGCATTTCCAACTCTCTAACAATCCTTACCTTGTCTAGACTTGGGTTTACTCTTTCCTGGTTGGAGACTGTTCCAAAAATTCAAGTTTGCACAGACCTAATTGTAATCTTTTTAATTAAATGGTTGATTAACTAATCCAGGTGTATGTCTTTGAAAGTTTCAGCATGTCCTTTACTGCTGACCCACATGCCAAGCTGACATCTGTAAAAACAATAGTACCATTTTTAAAATCCTCTGTGAAATCATTCATTTACCTCTGGAAAATCTCCAAGCCAATCTTTTCAGATAGTATTCTCCAGATGGGATTATGAATATTGTTTGCTTGGCTTTGCTTTCAACTAGGCTTGGGTTTTACCCCACTCCCCAGCCCTGTCCAGTTTAGAAAATGTAGAACTGCAGTTTTATGTGATATTGACAAAGAAAGTATACCAGTTATGGCTGTGTTTTGTTATGGTCATTATTTGTATGTGGGAAAGTCAAATGCAAGTTGCTAAGACTTTCCAAAACACCTCAGGTTGTAATCTAATGCTTTTCAAATTAATTCAGTGACATCCCCCAGAATTAAATGATTCTTCCCAATACATTTGCATTGGAGCAGTCTGTGAAGGAACAGATCACTGTTCCTTTCCTACTGCCTTTTTATGCTGGATACAGGATTCTTTAAATATCTTCCCAGTATAGAAGCCCAGCTTAGGATTCTTTGCTGGGTGGAGGGAAACAGGCTATTCTTTTTTCCAGTCCAGCACAGAAATGCAGTCAGTGGCCCACAAAGAAACATCTGTAAAAACAATAGTACCATTTTTAAATGTGTGTACTCCTTACACCTTCACACCATGGAGGACAAGCAGGGTGACAGAAAGAACAAGACATTTCTCTATGTTTTCTCTAGCTGGCAGGAAAGGGGAGAAATTATTGATATATTGCATTCAAAGACATCTAATTTCACTTTTTTAACCAATATGCACAATCCAATTTTGTAATCCAATTTCTTATTATTTTAAAAAGTACATTAGAAAAAAAATCTCCAATAAAATATATAGATTCATGAAAGCAGTGTACAACATGCCTTATATTGTGAAAATCATTTATGTTAGAGAAAAGTGCACATGTTTAGAGAAATGTGCATCAAAATACACAAGAATTCAATGAACTGAACTTTAACTGAAGCTGAGAAGGACCAAACTGAACATATTTGCAAAAATGTGAATCTGAAAGAAACATTGATGGAATTGCCCATTCCTATGGCAGCTTGCCTACATTCTAGCCAGAACCAGATTTTAGACAGAATCAGGCAATAATCTGACATGGCAGATGCTCAGTGGAAGTGGCTTTGTTGTTCCTCCTGAGTTGCCAAGCCATTTGCTTCTGTGATAGGACAGCTCAGAGTTCACATGGCTCATTTTCATTCTTTAAATTGGCCTGCTGACATTAGACATGCTAAAGGATGCTATTCCATCACCAAGATTGAAGTAAATCAGTCGAGGCAGTTCAGTCTCCTTCTACATGAGGAATAAGGTGAGGGCAAGGTGTCAGAGGAGGAGCAAAGCCAGGCAGAAAAAGCTACAAGTTAGATCCAGCCAACAGTTTATCAATTCTCCTATCCTGTACCACCCTTTATCCACTTCCATATCATGTATCCTTTGCCTTCATGAGACATTTGTCAATCCTACAACACCTCCCAACAGAGCCCCATCGGACAAAGAGAATGTGAAACTCATTTCTGTTAAGACAACTTCTCCAGACTCAGGTAAGTCATGTTTATTTGTCACTAGATAGGTTGGGAAGTAAGACCAGCCTTTTAAACATTCAGTCAGATTTAAACGAAATATCAGGGCTATACTTAGAACAGATAATAGGGCTATGCTTGCTTGAAAAAGATCAGAATCTTGTATGAGCCCAGCACATGTCTGTTATTCATTAAATCAACCCAACTGGTTTCAGGCTTCTGCATGAGTTTGGAATAAAAGATGCCACTGCTTTGAGAAGCCAGATCCTCAATGTTAATGGGAAGGAGACATAGCCTTTTTTAAGGCTCTTGCAGAAACCTGAAACAAGTTGGGCTGCTTTCATGAATAGCAGATAGGTGCTCTGCTCACATAAAGCCCGACTCACTTCTTCCAATTCTTCAGATAATGCACAGCCCTAACAGACAATCTGTTAAGACCAAGCTCAACCACACTGAAGAGGAAAGCTTCATGAACAAAAAAATTATAGGAAAAGAAGATTGCTTTGGCTGTTTGTTCAGAATACTTGGTTTCCCCTTTTGGATATGATTATGCCTTTCACATAAGTTTTAGCCATTTTCTTGAAAACAGCACATCTGTGGACCAAAAGAAATGGCTGGAACCTTCTCCTAATCCATTTATGTCATAAATTGTTTGTCATTAGAGATCTTTCACTTATAAATAAGTGATTTTAAAAAATAAAACAGGACTTGAGAAAACAGAGTTTGAAAACCACAACTATGAAATTATCAGACTGTTCCCCTTAACCATAAAGTTTTCAGACTTGGAACAACAGAAGAATAACACTGACATTTTTTTTTTAAATTAATAAATGGAAAAGAGAGCTTTCAGTGCCTCAGAAGACTCCTGACTATAAGTTTTTGTTCTGCTGAGCAAATGCTCAATAAACTCATTACTGAACCGTGTTGTATGCATACTATATTTGGAAGACATCTGAGTCATTGGCATTTTAGGAACATTATTTTTTCTCTTCCTCTCACCCAGTTAATTTGATTCATATTTAATACACTTTTTGCAGTTGGCTTTTCAAAATTTTAATGCATTTTCAGTTCACACATTTCCATAAGCATAAAATCCACTTTGCCCTTTCTGGTCTTGTGAAATATTCAACTTTTCCATAAAAGGGCTTAACAGTAAAAATTCTCCAGCCTCCAAGTCTCCCCTGAGATATTTCTTTCTTATACATGTAATCACATTTACCTTTATCCAAATTTTCTGAAGAAAATGAGTCTCCCTCCTTCAGATGTCAAAACAGAGCATCCAGGGAACAGCCGTTTTATAAAACAGAAATGCAAGAAAGATGGGCAGCAAAATTATAGTCCAGTGGGATCCGATGTGAATGCAACAGTAAAATAAGACTGTTTAACCACAGCTAAGGATTATGACTGCACTGATTAAAATAGTTGCTGTTCAGTACAGGAGAACTTGGATTTAATAGGCAAAGTCCTCTTCAGGAGGAAGAGCAACTCTTCACATGTTAGCTTTGGTTCCTAACATTACTTAGATAGAGCGGCCATTGCTGAGAATTCCAGATGTTGAAGTCTATACACCTGGGGGAGCTCCAGGCTGGGGGGAGGCTACTGTATATACTGAAACTGTGCAGTGGCCCTTTACTCCCATCTATTCTCCATTCTATTTTCCCTTGGTTGATTTTACAAGCCCATATTAAGAGCTTGCAAAAGAACTGCAACCCCCTCCACCCCCACCACATCCCCTGTTAATAAACCAGTTTATTATGAAGCGTAGATTCTGTATTCTCTCATTATAATTCAACAGACTAATGATACTAACTAGTTTTTGAAGGCTTTGTCTTACATAATTATATTTTAATGTAATGTTTGTATTCTGTTTTTCATCTCCTGCATATTTTAAGCCACTGCTGTTCCCCATTAATCTTTATTTTCCTTCTGGGCTAGGCATGTTCAGTTTCTTGACCCTTTCCTCCTATGACTTGCCTTTAGGCATGTCATTACCTTTGGAATCCTTCAAACCAATGTGAGTACTCCCATTGGTTATCAAACAGCAGCCTAAAGACTGCATTACTTCCCAATGTGCTTAGAAGAGTGATTTCAATGTGTGCCCTTCAAGTTGGGATTAAGTTGCTTCCAGGGTGGGAGTCATCAAACTGGTGGAATATATCCCAGCCTCCCCCTGTGGAGTAATGTGGACTATTTCTATATTTAAGCAAAAGGGTTTAGATTTTTTTTTTTTTTGCAATCTTAAATGAGTACCTGTTCTTATTACTGAATTGTGCATTAATGTGCATTATGGATCTGCTAGATTAATATGTAGGCCATCCTTTTTTTTATTTTGGAATAGATTTAATTTATATAACTCTTCTTCACCAACTGAAATGGCCTGTGGCTAAGACAAAAAACTTCAATGTGATTATATCTGGACATTTACTGAAACGATGCATATTTTCATTTTCTTAGCAGAGCAGACTTCTCAAGGAAGGAATAAAACTCGGCAGCATAACGATTCCACCCCATGCCAGGGCAACCAACGTGTATGCTCAAGATTTTATTTCTATCTGCTAAATGCTGAATGAATATTTCTCATTTTCAGTGGCAGTCAGTAGTTTTTTGTTGAAAAAGGTGGATAACCTTTTCCTTAGGTAGCTTAAAGGTTTGGAGCAAATATTGTTATGGGTTCCCAAAGCAATGAAGGCAAGTGGATAAATACCTTAGGGGACTCTGCTTGCCGTTCAGAATATCAAAAACAGAGCAGACTCTCAGTGTCAGTTATGGATAGCAGCTGGGCTGCCTTGGAAATGGTCTACTGTAATTGTATAAAGGTCATTTAAGAAAAGAAATATAACATGAAAAGCTGATGTTGCTCTGCAGGGAGAGTGCACCTGACAAAAGATCAGTGATCTACAAGGGAGTTTCTTATGGAACTCCATGAGAGAGATGTTATGGGTGCTATAATTCAGAGATGGGTGCTATAAATCTATTACTTGGGGCGGGGGGGGGGGGGTCATTTCAAAAGTCCTCAATAAGGAATCAGAGAGATGCATCTTTCCCCTTTTTCTAAGAAGGAAAAAAAAAGAGAGGGCAATGACAACTGAGGAAAAGGGATACCTCTACATTCTTTTTTGTCTATGGAAGCTTCCATTAGCCTCCTTTTGCAGATATGTGACTTCTGCAAGATTAGCCTGAGGAAATCTGGCCTTTGAGAGAAATAAGGGTCCCCAGTGTTCCGGTATCCGATGTGAAATAGTATCACATTTCCAAGCAATTAATTGTGTATTCAGTAATTATGTTTCTCAAACATTCAGCTTTGAAATTATAGATCAATAATGCAAATTATTTTAGTTTTTGCACCCTAAAAATCAGCCTAGTTGATATAATAAAGCCAGAATAAACTTGCAGTATAAACTATCTTGAAACTTTCCTTCATTTCAGATGTGAAGAATTCCTGTTTCATTGTTGAAACCATTGACCAAAGTTGGATTTTCTTGATGTGAATCAAGAGTATCTATGCATCACTGAAAACAACATTCACACTTTGTTTCTCTATAATTTTGTCGTGTTGCTATGTTTTTCTCTATATACCTACTGTTTATGTCTGAAAAGGTTTTTGTAGTTTTTTTCTCTCTCTCTTTCTCTCTTTCAGTGTCCATTGCTCTATAGGACCTATTTATTGCTTTCCACATATGTAAGGCAGAGAAAAATCACATATTATAAAACTATGTAAAAATGCATTTGACATTTGCTAATTCTGAAAGTTTTGTAGATAAAAATATTTTCTGCCTGTAAATAGAATTCTTTGTGTGCTTCAAATAATTAAATAATACCACAATATTAACTATTGTGGCCATATGCAGATCTGTGTACAGTAAGAACAAGATATTAACTTGAGTCTTTCCTTCTGTAAATACAGTAGAATCTGTCCATCCAATTTTAAGGTGTAGCAAAGATTCAAGTTATTATATCAATAAGTGACTAATCCCTTTATTATGACTAACCAAACTGGTGCAAAAGAGTCAACCATTTTTAGGTATTCCAGAATTCTCCCTCAGGGAAGATGTTACAAAAACAAAACATGGGGAAGAAACTCCAAAACTTCTTGGAGCAAGAAGACCAGAAATTATCTCCATGGGATCTGCAGCTCAGATTTGATCTTGAGATTGGAACTGTAGACAGAACCAATATGTTAATGGTAGATGTAATAGATTCAGGGTTTCAGCTACTATCTAGGGACAAACAAAGGGGTCACATTTGAATTGGTACTGCAGACTTGTGGCTGCAGTGCATGGCATCTTTTGGGGGCTTTCTTACTTGTTCCCTGCTTCTTGTAACAACTTGCCTTGATGAAGACTTCTGCATCATTTAATAGTAACAAAAATATTACCTTACTGGGAATTCTACATTTTTTTTCTGATAGACCAACATGGCTATGATTGTTTTTTGAACCATTATATACAGCTCTATGACCTTTTTTGTGGAATGGTGGGAGAACATTTTCACAAGGCAAAAATCACTGTCATGCAGTCTGAACTTAGGGAGGGAAAAAGGAATATATAGTATTTATGTGTTAACACTTTTTAATATAATCTATGGGAATCTCTTGCACCAGATTTCTACTTCAAATGGCAGCTCTGGGGACTAAATTTTCCTAAGAATTTCTCACATTCCTTAATTCCCAACATTCCAAAAGGGGGGAAAGGACTACAGAACAATGAAATTCATGATACCACCTTCTGCCACCATAACTACATTGCACAAGCACAAAGTTCAGAAAGGATTCTAGAAACCATAACTCTGACAATCTTTATCCAGCTTTTTTCCCTGGAGAATTGCCGTCTACTTAAAAACCAACAATACTTGGTCAGAATCTATGGTTGCTAGAACAATCCAGAAATGTAATAAACAAACAAATGGTTGTTTCAAATTTCATTTTCTGGGTGCTTTTACTAAGCATGCAGAAGTGTATCTGTTTGGCAATAAGAAAAAATAATGCTGCTTTTTTTTTTTTTTGCAACATTTTATCAAAGCATAAATTTGTGCATAATTAACGTAGGGGTGAGTAAGACACAAATAAACAAGTTGCTGAAAGCTGTGGCAGACTTTACAGAATTGGGAGGTCATCTCATCCAACCTAGTGATGCAAAAAATCCAACATTAAGCTAGACAGATGGCAATTCTGCCTTTGCTTTAAACCTCTAATGAAGAAGGAACAACACCCTCCCCATTTCAGTGGCTATAGTCAAACAGCTTGTACTGCCAGAGAGTTCTAATGTTTAACCAAAATTCATTTTGGTGTAATTTGAATCTGTTGTATCATGCCTCTGGATGGAGCAAAATAAAATATATTTCCTCAGTCATCTACTTGACAGCCTTTCAAATATTTTAAGATAGTTATTAAATTTCCTCTTAATTGCCTCAAACCATACTAAAGTCCTTCCATTTTTCCTCATGTTCTCTAACCTCCTCACAATTTCCACCTTCCTTCTTTGGACATGTTTCAACAGACCTTCTTTGGTCTGTTAATTTCTGAAATCCTCAGATCACAATCCACTCAGAGGAGCAGTGAATGAATCACAGAGAGAATTGTTTCATCCCTAAACTGGGTGAGAATTTAAAAGGGGGGGGGGATTATATTATATTGTTAAAAATTGCTTTTAAAAATGAAAATATAAATGAAATTGGAATAGGGAATCTTTGCCCCTTTTGTCAGCAGAATTTCAGTAAATGGTGTCTGCTACATAAATATCAGCTATGAAAACAAAATAGAACAAAACCATGTATAACAACTTAGTTAAAGAGCTTGAATTTCCTGGCACAAATCCAGCTGTTACAGTTTTAGTCCAGTCTTAATCCCCCAAATAATTTCAGAAAAATATTTCCCCTATTACAAGCAGTTCCAGCTTCTTCAATGCAGCAATGTCCTGAAAATAGTATCAAATTTGACTCACTGGTAGGTGAGGAATATTTCAGATAATATTCAAAGGAAAGGAAGATGCCATGGATCTCTTTCTAAAAGAGAGATTGTAAACTTCTGTGCCACAATTATTTCCACTTCCCAATCTTTCTAGAGCAAGACATTCTACTCTGCATATGCCACTTTCTTACTATCTTCAGAAGCTTCAGGTGAAGGATGTATTTTAATCACCATTATTAATCAAGAGTCACCTACCAGTCTGGTCAGCTTCTCTATGTAGAATGCAAGAAGAGCAACATCTTGTTCTTCAGATAAGACAACAGAACATTTTGCTACTTGGGAAGCCCACTATATTCCCATTCATCCATGCTATGTGGATGTACTGTATGATACATTGAACCTAAACTATGGGTTCTCTCTTCATTGTTAGTCATAGATCCAAGTGGTAAGCATAGTTTTGAAAAGCTTGCACTCTTGAAAACATTATCTATCAGCAAAGACTGAGTAGACATTGACATTCTTTATTATATTATCTGCTGTATTACCGGGCCAGCAATAAAGCATGCAGATTTTGGGTTTCTACGGGTCTCTGCTTCATATTGTCAAGGAAAGGGGGGAAAAATAATTTTTCATACTATGGCTCTCTTCTCCAACCTAAAACCCTCTGTTGTTTAGATTTCTACTTATAATCTAATCCCTAGCAAGCATACAGTGGTCATCAGACAAGGATTATAGGAAATAAACCCAATGCATTTAGAGGGCACCAAGAAGAGAAAAGTTGAACTAAATAGATATGTGAACTTCTATGAATGGAGATAAATCATGCCAATAAAATGTACATGAAACAGGCTAGAAATGCAGTAAAAACATAAAGTAACCTCTTCAGTTGGCACCTTTGGCTATGATGCCCATAATAGTTATAATCCAATACATCTGGATTTATTATATTTGGAAACACTGACATAAAATGTTTAATAGCTGAACCATCATGGGGTCATGGAAAACCGTTAAGGCTTGTTTGGGTTCACAAAAGTTGAGAGAGAAAATTGGAAGGAAAAAGCAAGCAATGTGAATAATTTCTTATAACATGACCACTTTATAACATAGCAACTATCATTTATGTGTGATTTATGCGTATTTTATTTATTGATAATATTTATAAGCTGCCCATTCCACATGGACTCTGGGCATCATACAGTAGTTCAAAATGTAATACAATAAACACAAATCAATTAAAATAATAGCATGCAACTGACCAAAACTGGTCACTCAAGCAAAGCTACAGGCCAAAAGCTTATGGGAACAGTACCAGTTTAAGTTGCTTTCTGAAAGCAAGGAGGTTGCAGCCACCTGTACTTTAGGAGGTAAGGTGTCAGTCCTGGTTTTTCTTAAATAACTTTCTTGCAAATTTTTCCCTTTTTTCCTATTAATAAACTGCTGTACTTAAAAAGTCCTTTCTTACTTTTCTGGTATTGTCCTATTCATGATTATACATTTATTTAATTTTGCTTGTGGTTATTACAGGCAAGGAAAAAAAATCTAGCTTAAACTGTTAATTTCAAATACAGGAAAAAAAAATCTGAGAAGGCTAATGTATATAGTAAAGGAATGTAAGGTAAAATAAATTATATTACAGGGACCAATAAAACGTGCATGAAATAGCTTATTGTTTTTAATTTGTCATGGATTAAGGATCAACTATCAACATCTTTACACTTTTACTTATTCCAAATATTTGTTTCTTCCTTTTTTAAATCTCTCTCTCTCTTTCTCTCCCCCCACCCTTCTTTTTTTTTAATCTGCATTTTCTGACTAGGAAAAATGATGACTTTTTGAAAACTGATGGGAAGAGTGGTTTTCATCATACATTAACTTTTACACTGTGGGAGAGTTGATAAATGATGCAGGCAGGTAATTTTAGACCTTGGACTTAATGGTCTTAGAAAGGCCCCAGGGCCCTTTTAGTACTCTAAGAAGCCTGAGTCAGAAATTTCATTTGATTCCCTACCCATACCCTTTGCCTCCTATTTCTTCCATTATTTTGAAATCAATGGCCCAATAAATGGAAGTAAGGGGAAACCCAAACCACTGTAATACCATGTAATACCAGGTGGGATTCTCTTTTAACTGTTCAGTTTCTCAACCTGGAACGAACAGCTTCATTCCCCTTTTTGAATAGGGGCCCAAACTGTTGTATTAATTTAATTGTGAAGTCCACAGCAAGCATTTCTGTTCTCCCCTCCACTTATCAGTTTAGATACAAAGGAAAAACTAAAAAAATAAAGTATAAAACAATTTTCCAATTCTGCTTTTAAAAGAGAAGAAAAGAAATACAATTTTACATTTCAAACTCATCACCACAATTGCAAGAACGTAAAGGAACTTGTTTCAGATGCTTTTGTGTTAGCCTGGAAGTAGAAGTACCTGTTTGTTTTATATAGATACCACTATGCTCATGTCCATTTATGTGCTCCTGACTATAAAATGCTTCTGAAAATAAAAAGAAAAATTACTGTTGGGCTCCAGTTGCAATATCATCACTCCATCTCCTTTTCCCACCACCTTCCTTTCGCTAGGTAATCACTGCCCGTCACCCCGTTTTGAACTCTTAGTCTGTCCTCTTCTGTTCCCGGCAAGTTCTTGATACCCTTGGTTACTGAACACATGAAGTGATATTAAGAATGCTCAGGCCATAGAGAATAACAATGTGCCAAGCACACATCTCAGCTGGCATTTTATCAGTACCAGTATTAAGGTGGGCTACATAAATACTAATTTATACAGTTCATTCCATGGTCCAAGAACCTTGCAGAGAAAGGCTTACAGCTCTTTTCAAATGCATCAGCCTGGTAGGATTGCTTTAGGACGGACTTTTGGGCAGCATTTTCATATAATAATACAGTAAAATAAATTATATATTTATACAATAAATAATTTATATTTATATATGCATTATTTAATAAATATGTTCAATACTATGTTCAATGTAAGCCTTGGAACCTAGTATCATGCAATAAGGTTAGAGTTAAGGCCCAAAGCTCAGGGAAGGATAAGGCAGTAGCCAGCATCAGGGATACTAGAACACTCCAGAATTCAGGCCCATGTTCCTCAGACAAGGTTCAACTAGGAGTGTATACTCCTTCATGACCACCAGCAGCTAAGTGGTATCAGTCCAGAAATTGAGAGTTCTTCATTAGCTCAATCACCATAAAGGACAGCTTGCAAATAAGGGATAAGTGGGGCTGGCTCACAGATTCTCTGTTGCATCTTCATGTGCACTGGAAATCTGCATGTGCACTGGAAATCTGATTAGAAGGCTACAACGGTATTTAAATTATTGCTTTGGTTAAACAGTCAAGCAATGACCAAAGCAATTATGGGACAAAAGAAATTTGATGAACAATGTTTTTCCAAAACCATCTTTAATTCTCTTAAATGCAACATTGTACCCCTATAATGCCACCATGTATTATTTGTTTCTAATTATGACCTTAGTGCTCCAAACACTATTTCTAGAGTTAATAACTGAATGTTTCATTGCTGATGTTTTTCTAAAGTAATTCAGTACCTTCTTTGCCGATAGTTAATTTATCTGAAAAAAATCAGATAACCTGAGTGCTATGAAAAAATATTCTTTTGACATAATCATCATCATCATCATCATCATCCTCAGGTTATCTCCAGATATTTCAAATGTGCTGTTGGAGGAAGTTGTGCCAAATTGGATCTCCCATTCAGCATCTAGCATCAACAGATAACCAGACACCTTTGAATATGGCAATTTCTATCCATCTTCTTCAAACTTTCCAATGTGGAATTATAGATCTGGATTCAGAATCTACGCTGATTAAGACTTTAACACTCTTGTCATTGTTAGAAGGTTAAACCTATTGATTTTAGAATGCCTTCTAAATTAAGAAAGATTTATCGTACTTGAAATTTCTTATCCTCTTGTCATTTTTTGGCTTAGTAATCACCGAGCTCCTTACAGATAATCCATTTGCGAATGTGGCCATTTGCACATATTTGGAAGTTATCTCTATAGTTTTATCTATACTTTCAGCCAAGTTTGTTGTATGCTAATAACATTATGCAGACAAGAATGCAAACGTTGGAAAAATTCCTCACTCAGAACTGTTTATCTAAACCTTATTTAGTATTGTCCTTAAAGAAAAGCATGAGACCTAAATAAATGAGTATTTATAAATAATGTTGCTGCAGAAAGTCAACAATCACTGCATCCTATAGACTGTACTGCTATTTTACTAGAAAGAGTAATGTAACTTTTATGTCCAAATAATGCTACAAAAGTTATGCTGCTCTTATTTATATCTGCAATGTTTTGTTTTGAGAGGAAAAACCAGTGGTCCTCCAGATGTTGCTGACCTATTACTCCCAGCAATTCCAGTCACTGTAATCAAAGTTGAAGAATGCTTGGAATTATAGGGCTTATCCATACATCCTGCTTGCTGTGGTACAAAGATGCCCTGCTCACTGTTTCTCAAGGGTAATCTCCCAACATAGCCTCTATCATGTAGTCAACCTGCTTTTGAGTCAGGCTGAAGTTGGTCTAAGGTATTCAGGCATGAAAATATTGTTTTCCCTGGTACTGCAGCACAAGATCTCCCATACAGACTTTGTATACACTGTAAAGCAAGAGTCTTTCACAGCCAGCAATCAACTGAGTTCCAATTGGCCTGGTAGGTTTGCTGTGGGATCCTCGTTGTCAAAGTCCGGTCACTGTCCTCTGTATTTCCATGACCATTTGGGCTGTAGATATGAAATTGGACACTCTCCTTGCAGAGCAGGTTTTGGGAAGGGGATGACAGAGCTTGGAATACTGACTTCATGTAAGGCAGAATGTTGGTGTTCCAGAAGTCCAATATACCTACTGGTAAGAAGAACTTCCCTCAGCATTTTTTTTTCTAAATCCACAATTATCAGCCCCCACAAGAATTAAAATAGTTTGCCCCACTGATGGCCTGTCTTCTCATCATGGTAATAAATAATTAAAATGGCAGCTTAGACTCCAAGCCCAGCCCTTCCACATGTTCTGAACAGCAGTTGGTTGCTGATTTCCCCATTGGTAGGTGATGCTGGGTAAAAGAGGAAAGTTAGCCAGGAATCCACTAATCACTGGTCTAAAAATAATCCATGTTATATTCTATGAAGGCAAAAACATACCAAACTTACTGCTGCAGCAAAATAAACAGTAGACTGTGGGGGCAAGTGACTCAAGTTCTCTGCCTCTCTCTTATGTAAATCCCTAGAACTTTAGCTTAAAGGTTTTCAATATTTCTGAAGTACCAAAATTCACTACAGCATTTATTTCCCAAGTGTCTAGCAATCTTATTATCTTAGCTAGCATGACAAATGACCATCTTGGGTCCTAACAATGGATGCAAGAGTCCAATATGTAGAGAGTTGCCCAACTCTTACAGGGTATAGAAACAAAGGTCTTATCTGAACTTACAGTTTACTGAAAAAGTGGGCTACAAATGTGACTCCTAAAAGAGTGTGTCCATATCTTGAGAGCAATGCACAAGAATGTCTTCTCATGCAAGCTAGAAAGACAGACCTCTGAGAAGAGTCATAAAGACCTCTCCTGCAGATCTTAATAGGTTCATACTGGGTGTGTTCCCTCTAGAGCAGTTTTTCTCAACCTTAGCAACTTTAAGATGTGTGGATTTGAACTTGCAGAATTCCCCAGCCAGCATGCTGGCTGGGGAATTCTGACAGTTGAAGTCCACACATCTTAAAGTTGCCAAGGTTGAGAAACACTGCTCTAGAGAGTCAGGTCCTAAGCCATTTGGAGCTCTAAGATTAATACCAACACCTTACATTGTGCCTGATAAGCAGCTGGCAACCAGTGTGAATCTTTCAATATAGAGATTATGGTCCATTTCAAAACAGATTGAAAGCCTCACACTGCACATAGCATAGTAGTCTAGTGGTTCTTTTTGTTCTGAGATACAGAATAACTGCATGAAACAAGAGGAGTCACACCTTGGTTATAGAGTTGATACTTATCCATTTTTCCTAGTCTCCGGGGGGCCCACACCCAGGGGGCCCCAGTTTAGATAAGCTTCCAAGTAAAAGCATATCTACCTAATATACTATTATATATCTAATATATATCTATTATTTAATATATAATATTATATATCATATATTTTATATTATATTATATTTTATATATATATAAATAATATACATATTATAAATATTAAATATATATAATATATAATATAGTATTTGGATTCTAAATCCCATGTCCTGGACTACAGCTTTTAGAAGGATGCTCAGCCAGTATTTTCTTTAGCTCTTTTATGGGTTAGCACAGATTTGGGCAACCTACAGTACCTGAAAACTAGCAAACAATAGCAGATTGATTTTTGGAATGAAATAATCGAAGACTGCAACAGCCTCTTCCTGGCATTTTTAAAACATCTCATACTGGCCATTTCTGGAGTGGAATTGACTTTCTACATCAGCTGTCTCCCCAAAGTAATTAAAGTGTTTTAAACCAGGCTGCCCCATCCTCTATTCCAGAAAATATATCTCCAAGCCTCACAGCAACAGTGCAACACCCTCAAGGTTATTGTGGTTAGTGGCACATATTATCACAACACATAGCCTGGAGCTGCAAGAATTCAAGGTTGACATAAGGAAGGAAAATGCAAATTTCAGGGTTAAGGAGCACCATCTTTAGCTATATGGGGCTATCATACTGCAACTAATAGTAGATGGAACGAAGATTAAAAAAATCTCTAAATTAGATTTCAATTCATTTACATTTAAATATATTTAAACTTATATGTAGTTGGCATGATTATTTAGCGTGCATTTAATAATTTCATCTTCTATCACCTTAAAATTTACAATTTACTAAGAACTTTGGGAGATCTATGGGAAGCAATGCATTCAGGAGATGCCAGTGACCGTTCAGACTCCAATTCTGACCCACCATATGGTGTGCTTGGCCAAATTCTACCCATATTCTTATCATTCCATGCAGTGCCTAACTAGATCGTTTGCTATCTTAGACTCCTAGGTTTCATTAAAATAAGCAGGCTGGGGTGGGAAAAATTGGAAAAAAATGTGTGGAACAATGTTATGTACCAATTGTCCCAGAAAGTACTTCTATACATGCTCATGCTCAGAAATGTTTTAATCATTATTACATATTTTCCAGGATAATGTGTAGCAAGGAGTACCAGAATAGAATATTCAGTTCACATTAATTCCTGGCTTATGAAAATGACATAATCTCTACTTTTTAAAAATAACCCTGCAGGAAGGGGATGAAGGGACATATACAATATGCTGAATTGGACAGCTAAAACCCTCCAACAATATTGATTATTTTTCTAACTGACATAGTATCAGTTATCTCCACCTGTCTACCCACCCTGCTCCCTGATCTCCAGAAATATTAGTTCACTTTCCTCAAGAGGATTGCTGCATACTGGAAAGTAGAGTTTTCAAATCCTTCACCCTGAACAAGATATGGAGATATAAATTAAATAAATAATGTTAAAATCTACATTATTGCAGTTGTAATAAAAAAAAGTAGTGAGAAATTATGAGGTCATATTACCATAAATGTTTGTTTAGATAAACTCACTTTGCAGCCCACTTTTAAAGCACATTTGTCTCAAAGCACCAGATGCTTCACTGATAATACAAACCCTTAGGGAAAAGGAAGAGAAAGAGGAGATAGGGAGAGAAAGGGAAAGAAAATAAGCCTAACACTGGAGCTTCCAGTGGAGAAAAATGACAGATTGATGCTCTCCAAAGTGCGGAAAGCCATTGTACTGAGAACACTGGCTGGGAGGTGAATTCCAGCCAGTGCAATCTTCCTGGACCAAAGGAAGTTCGATAGATAAACCACATGTGTTCCTGATGGCAATTCCTTCTGAGTTAAGTGCAGAAACTGAAATTTTTTTGCAGCCGGCTCAGTGGTTGAGTTGCCAGGAGACCTGGAATTCCATCTATGCTCCTAACTGCAGTGGAGCCTTATGGACATTACAGCCTTGCTTCTCCCTATTTCTTAATCACCTTGGAAAGTAATTAATTACAGATGAAGAGAGATTTCCTCTGCAACAAAGATAAGGTTCCTTGCGGTGAGTTAAACCTTCTTTCAAGATCACAAAAAAAAAAAAAAAAAAACCCAAGAGAGACTTTGATTTAAAGATTCAAGAACTATTTGCAAAAAGCTCAGTTAAGAGAAGATATAAAAAAGTTTTTAAAATGGACAAGGGAACAGTCTTTTCTTCTTCCTATTTTTCTATTCCTATTTTTATTACTTTTACTTTTGATTAAAGTGTTTTGCTACAATTTTTTTATTAAGCCAGTTTAAGAGATTAGCCCCGTGTGGGAATGTTGCTAGCTATCCTTAAAGAGTCTATGTGATTGGTGGAATCTGCATAATGAAGGATAAGGCACAGACTGTGACGTCTAGTTGCCATGGAGACATGATGTTTGTTGTGGTGGAATTCATTGAGATCTACTAAAATTAAAGTGTTTCAAACAGGGAGATAACAAGGGGAAAAAAGACAGAGACTTATCTTTTTATTCTGATGGCTTGGGACTTTTTTGTTTTTGAATTAAAAATGACTACTAAAAAAAGTAGTCTTTTGGCAAAAGAGGGCAAAAGAGGCTCATTAGAACAACCTACAGAAAAAATAATTACACAAAATATACTTCAGAAATTTTTTGAGCAAATGGGAAATAAACTGGATGCTTTTGAACAAAGAATGGATTAAAGATTTGTCAAGCTAAGAGAGGAAATGACAGAAGATGTTAAAAAGATGGAAAATTCTATAACACAAATATCTGGAGAGGTAAAACAAATTAATGATAGAGTGGAAATTTTAGAGAGTAAGTCTGAGGTTCAATACAGAGAGTTGGAAAGAGAATTAGAAACCTGTCTTTACTGGAATTGAGGGAGAATGAATTCTGTTTGAGATTTGAAGTTGTTCCAGAAATTCCAGATGAAAATATTAGAAAGCGTCTTATTAATGTTTTGGCAAATATTTTGGATCTAGAAGAGGAAGATATGGAGGCAGAAATCAATAACATTTATAGAATAAATTCCAGATCTGCCAGGATGAGGAATGTCCCTGGAGATATTTTGGTGCACTTTCTTAGAAGGAAGACAAGGGATCAAGTCCTGTAGCAATATTTTAGTACAAGACTGAAAATGGATAATACAAATATAACTGTTCTGAAAAAAATTCTATTAGAATTTTATGTAAGGGAAAAGAATATTCCTTATTGGCTGAAAAATTAAAACAGAAAAAGATCTCATTTTGATGGGATACATTGGAAGGTATGATTTTCACTTTTAAACAGGAAAGATTTAGACTGAATTTTGTCCAGAAGGAGATTTTTTAGAAAAATATAAAAGAGAATTGGAGGATATGGAAATAGAGGTTTCAGAGGGACCTACATAACAATCACCACAGATGCCACAGAAACTGAAAGATGATACTGAATTAGGTGCTACAGGCATGGATTTTTCCAAATTTTTGGCCTGAGTATGGATTACAAAAGTTTAATATGGAATATAAATGGAGCAAATGCTCCTCAGAAGAGGAAAAAATATTTCATTATTTGAAAAAAGTAAAACAATGTATTATTTGCCTACGAGAGACTCATATCAGGAAAAAAGATATAAAATATTTGACCTGTAAAACTTTGGGTGAAGAATTTATCTCAGCAGATATTAAGAAGAGAAATGGAGTTGTTTTGTGTGTGTGTGTGTGTGTTTGAAATAATTTTATTATATTTTTAAAATAAAAAGATAAAAACTAACAAAAACTAATAATTAATGTAGAAAGTAGAAAGGAGGACGAAAAACAAAATAAGGTCAAAAGTGCAGAAAGAAAAAGAAATACAAAAGGCAAATGACTTCTGACTTTCTTTTACAACAAATATACGTATAAATTTGCTTTAAGCTCTTACTCTAAGTTTACAATGTAACTTTCATTTTTTCTATTGTCTACTATTATTTCTAATCATCAAATCCATATATCATGATTTCATTTTTTTCTGTTTCATGCAAATAGTCAAAAAGTGGTTTCCAATCAGCACTAAAATTTATCAATGTCTTTTCTTTAATCAAAGCTGTCAATTTCACCATCTCGGGCAGCTCCATCAAATTCACCATCCATTCTTCCACTGTTGGTAATGTCAAACTTTCCACTGTTGTGCATATAGAAGTCTCGCTGCTATTACAAATAAATACAAAGTTCCAAAAGAAATGTCTCTGGCTTTGGTTGTATATTAGCCTTTAAGGTCTTCTGAATTAATATATGTATTTGAGTCCAAATTTTTTTAGCTTTTTTACATGTCCACCAAACATGATAAAAAGTCCCCTCTTGTTGTTCACATTTCCAACATATCATATTTTTCCGACTATAAGACGATACTTTTTTGTAAAATCCTTACGCTAAAAATTGAAGGGCGTCTTATTCAAGGAAGTCAGCCAAGGAGAGAACCGCTCGGTTGCAAAACTGCCCATACTTTGTCTCTGCAGGCAGGCTTCCTCCTATTGCTAGCCTCCAATCATGAGTGAAATAGCTTGTCTCCCAAACAGACTTCCTCCAATCATGAGCCTTATGTAACTGACGTCAGCTGATGCTGAACAAACCAATTAGAGGAAGGCTGTTTGCAGAGACAAGCTATTGGCAATTTCACTCGTGATTGAATGTAATCAGTTATGCAAAAGAGCATGGAAATAGAGCTGCAGAGAGACGGTTTGGACCCCCTCCCACCGAGTGTATCAGGTAGATGTTAACTAATTACTAAATAAAAATGTGTTCTGCACTATCTCTAAAATATTGATTTCTTAATTTTGGGTTGGAAAAGTGGGGGTCGTCTTGTACATGGGGGCGTCTTATTGACGGAAAAATATGGTACATTCGAAGTACTTTTATACATTTTAGACAATTTTTCCAGCAACAAATACCAACAGTACATCATTTTGTAAAAATTCTCTTAAAGATTATAACACAATGTAAATGTGTTATAATGTAAATGTTCACCATTTGTACATAATTCTATTTCAAATTCGGTCTTACCATCAGTCTATCTTCTAGAATCATTGTAAATAACTTATAATCACTGTTCAGTAATGATATTGGTCTATAGTTTTTTGATGAAGTTAAACCTTGTCCCTCTTTTGGTATTAGCGCTATGTTAGCCTCTTTCCAACATTCTGGCATCTTACCTCCCTGTAGGATAAAGTTCATCATATTTTGGAGGGGATAGAAATGTTCATCCTCAAGCATTTGTAATAAGAACCTGGTAGTTCATCTGGTCCTGGCACTTTTCCTGGTTTAATTTTTTTTTATAGCTTCGGAAACTTCCCTCATTGTTATAGGTCCATCCATGATCTGTCTTTGGTTCTCTGTAAGTCTTGATACATTTTGTTTCTTTAAATATTTTTTTCCAAGGGAATGTCATGTCCTTTATACAAATTAGAATAATACTGATGAAAAAAATTTTGTATAGCCATGTTGTCCGTTAATACAGCATCTCCCTCTTGAAGTTCCAAAATCATCTTCTTATCTTTCTCTTTTCTTAATTTATATGCTAACCATTTCCTTGGCTTATTTGCAAATGCCAAATTCTTTTGTTTAGCATAATTCATCTTAATTTCCATTTCTCTTACTGTTAACATAGATAGCTGTTGCTGCAAAAGTTTAATTTGATGTGAGATATTCATCTTTTCTGGCGATTTCTTTAATTCTTTCTCTTTTCTTTTTATCTCATTCAAAATAGCTTGTTTTCTCTTGAGTCTTCTTTTTAAATTCAGAATTATGTTGTATAAAATACTCTCTGATGAAAGCTTTACTTGTATCCCAAACTGTTCTTAAATCAGTACATTTATTTAAGTTATTCTCAAAGAATTCTATTCTATTAATTTCTTTTTGCAGTCTTTCACAATCAACTCTTTTTGTAATTGCATTTTGTTTTAGTCTCTAAAGGAAGTAAATTTTCTTTTAAAAATCAAACTCACTGGGTTATGGTCAGAAAAAGCCTTTGGTAAAACCTCAACTTTAGAAATCTTAGTAACCAAGTTTTCTGAGGTCCAAATTATGTCTAAGGTGATCTATGCCTTTCTGAAAAATAAGTATATTCTCTAGAATTCCCATTTTTCTGTCTCCATACATCCACTAAAGCTAAATTGTCCATCAAATAAAAGGCTTTGGTAATTACTTTGAATATTTTTAGTTTTCTTCTCTGATATTCTATCTAATTGTGAGAGACCACTCCATTCCAGCCTCCCATCAAGCACCAACTATCATAAGAAAAGCTTGTCAATTGTTCCATAAGTCATTTATTAAAAATTCCTTTATCTTCATTTGGAGCATAAAGTCCCATATAGTTTTAACTCCATGTAATTCAACTTCTACCCCAACAAATCTTCCATGTTCATCAGTCAAATCAAGTTTTGGTTTTAATTGGAGATTAACATACAAAACACCTCCATTGATTTTTTTTTTTTTTTTAATCTTGCTGAAATAAATTCTTCTCCCAAATTTTTGCAGGCCAAATACTTTATGCCCTTTTTTTCTAATATGAGTCTCTTGTAAGCAAATTATGTCTTGTTTTAATTTTTTTAAAGTAATGAAACAGGTTTTTTTTTTTTTTTTCTTTTTTGAGGAGCATTTGCTCCATTTATATTCCATGTTAGACATTTATAATCCATAGTTAGGCCAGTAGTTTAGAAAAGTCTATACCTGTAGCACCTAATTCAGAGTCATTTTTTTCAAAGTCCTTTTGTCTCTACTGTGATTTTAGGACAGTCTTCTCCACAACTTCCATTTGGCCCTGTACCAAATCCCTTTTAAATTCTTCTAAGAATTCTATGGCCTTTTGAATTTTTCCACAAATTCTTTAGCCAATCAGATTCTTTTCTGTTGGAAAGTAAAAATTACTTCCTCTAATTTATCCCAAGGAAATTAAATCTTCTGTTTTAATATCTCAGTCAAAATAGAGTATTCTTTTCTCTTACATATAATCCTAACAGGAATTTCTTTTAAGATAATTATATCTACATTATCAGTCTTCAGTCTTGTATCAAAATGCTATTGCAAAATCACCCGTAAATGCACTAAAGCATCCCTTGGAACATCGCTTACTGTAGTAAAACATGAATTTATTCAATACACCTTGTCAATCTCATCTTCAGTATCTTCCTGTTCACAGTCTAAAAAATCTGTCAATGTCTGAACAACTTTTCTTCTAATATCTTCATCTGGATTCTTGGGACTGGCTCTATATTGCAAACAAAATGCCTTCTCTTTAAGTTCCAGCAGAGCCATATTATCCATTCTCCTTCCTAATTCTATATCCCTAACTTCTGATTTATTTTCTAGAATTTCCATTCTGTCATTCACTTGTTTTATAGCTCCAGACTTTGTTTTACAGAATTATCCATCTTATCTAACCTTTCATCTATCTTTTTTTCAAGGCTCATAAATTTAGCTTCAAGTGACTGAGCCAGTTTAAACCCTAATTCATCAAACAATGACTGAAGTAAACTTACAGGGATTGCTTTATCTTCTTTCTCCGTATTTTCCTTCTCCAACAGCTGCTCCGAGGAGCCTATTCTAGCCTCCATTAGTGTTCTGCACATTGCCATTATTCAGAAGTGAAAGTGTTAAGGAGAAAAGAAAGCAAATACACCCTTCACTCCCTCTAGGGCCTTTAAAGCTGTACTTACAGGTACACGTCCCAGCCAAATACACAGTTTACTCAAATTACTGTGGTCTTTTGTTTTGTAAATCTAGCCAATTACCAAGCATGTTAAGACAAAACAAAAATTGTCCCCATGGAAGAACTAAGTCAAATTAATGTAGTTGAGATTTCTGCAATGCAGATTCATAAAAGTTTAAACTTTTAAAAATAAAGCTTCTCTTTTTTCCATTATTAGCTTTCTTATATCATCCTTATTATCCATCTTTTTGTGAAATATTCAATGTACTTTAATTTTCTAAGTCTTCTTTTAAATTTATAATCCCAGAAAGGATGAGAACCAAAAGAACCAAAAGAAATACTTATCTGCTGCGAAAGAAAGTCTCCCTTAAGCCGAAGAATAATTATAATCGAAATGTGATTAAGAAATGAGAATTGGCAGGTCCTAGCATCCATAAAGGCTACACCACAACTGCAAACAAAGATGGAATCCCTCACTTCCCAGCCATTCAACTTGCGAGCCGACCGCAAAAACTTCCATCTTTGTGGTTAACTCACGGGGTACGGCTATCTATCCAGAGATCAAAAAGTTTCTTCTCCTTTGTCTGGGGGAAATTTGGTGTCCAGTGCTGATTCCTGGGTGCCCTTTTGAAGCTGTGGTGTCATCTCTGTTCTGCAAAGACAATTAGACTGCCATAAATCCTTTACTGGAAGCTGGACTTATTTTGTATATTTGTTGTTGTTGTTCAGTCGTTAAGTCGTGTCCAACTCTTCGTGACCCCATGAACCATATTGCGCCAGGCCTTCCTGTCCTTCATTGCCTCCCTGAGTTTGCTCAATTTCATGCTCATTGCTTCAGTGATGCTATCTAGCCATCTCATCCTCTGCCGTCCTCTTCTCCTTTTGCCTTCCATCTTTCCCAGCATCAGGGTCTTTTCCAAAGAGTCCTCTCTTCGCATTAGGTGACCAAAGTATCTGAGCTTGAGCTTCATTATCAATCCTTCCAATGAGCAATCAGAGTTGATTTCCTTTAAGATTGACTGGTTTGACCTCCTAGCAGTCCAGAGGACTCTTAAGAGTCTTCTCCAGCACCACAGTTCAAAGGCATCAATTCTTCGTCGTTCAGCCTTCTTTATGGTCCAGCTCTCACAGCCATACATTACTACTGGAATTTTGTATATTAATCCTCAACTAAACCCAAACTTATATTAACTGATGGATGTGGTAGACTTGTTGGAGTAGAAGTTACATTATATGGAGTTAAAATCATGGTCTTGGGAGTTTATGGCCCAAATGAAGATAAAGTGACTTTTCATAACAACTTATGGAGAGATTAATGGAATTTTCCTATGATGGTTGGTGTTTGACGGGTTGAAATGGAGTGGCCTCCCCCCAACTGTACAGGACTTCTGAGAAAAATATTAAAATTACTCAGGGTAAATTACCAAAAGTTTTCTTTGATTTGATGGACAGTTTAAGGCTAGTTGATGTATGGAGACAGAAGAATGGTAGTTCAAGAAAGAACACCTATTTTTCAGAAAGACAAAGATCTTTTTCAAGAATAGATATGATTTGGATTTCAAGAGATCTGGCTACTAAAATTTCTAAGGTAGAGATTTTACCAAAGACTTTCTTATACCACAATACTGTCTGGTTTATAAAAGAAAATCTAACTCTTTCAGATGGAGTTTAAATTAAGTGTTGTTACAAAAAGATGACATTGTTGAGGACTGTAAAAAGAAATTAAAATTTTTCTGAAAACAATTTAAATAAAGGCACTAACATGAGAAAGGTTTGGGATGAAAGCAAAGCTTTTATTAGGGATTACCTGATACAATATAACTCTGAACTTAAGAAGAAGAGGGAAGAGAAAATACAAAATATTAAAAAAAAAAACAAAATAATGTTAATGTAGATTTCAGAAACATGTTAGGAGGTCCATCCTTAGAGTATGGAATAAATATAAATTTAGGTTCTGCCTGAAAAAAAAATGTTTGTGGCTTTCAGCACAAGAAGCATTTTATAGATGAGAAATGATAAATAAACATAGATGGTTAACTTATCATGATGCACTAGAATTCTTTCAAGGGGACTGTAAAATGAAATCAAGAGAAGATTTGACAACAGAAGGATATACTTGTCAATGGTTTTCTTATGTACAATTATCAGAAAGTTTTAAAGTAGATAAATATATATGATATTTATATCTGACAACCGCAGCAAGACTATTATATGCTCAAAAGTGAGAAGGTTCGACACTACCCACTATGGAAGAATGGTTGATGAAGATGATGGAACTTGCAGAGATGGCTAGATTAACATCCTTAATTACAGAAAAGACAATAGCTACATTTATGGCTGACTGGAAACCCCTTACAGACTTTTTGCATGAAACAGGAAAAAATGCACTTATGACTCGCAGTTTTGATGATCAGGAAAAAAAAAAAAGGATAATAGAAAAAAAATGGAAGCTTCTTCTTTCTATTTCTTTTTATTCTTTCTCACTGCAATTTTGCTTTGGCTTTTTTCTTCCTGTCTCTTTTCTTCTTTGCTCTCTCTATTTTGTATTAGTTTTTATGTTCTCCTTAAAACTTTTAATGAAATTTAATTTAAAAAAGGAGATACGATAAGCCTAACATTAACAATAAAATGAAAATAAAACTGAAATCAACTAACAGCTAAAAGACTGGTGAAAAAGGTACAAGTAGTATACACTATAACTAGTGATACATCTTCACATTTTTTAAAACATTGAGTGTGGGGACCAAATTCAGCTTCTGAGGAACTGTCTTCCACAATCCAATGCAAAGCAGGTGAAGGTTTTCTACAATGTGCCAGAGAAATAAGCCTCTGACAACCAGGACACCTTCAAAAGGGCCTTTTCTTCAGAACTTAACAACCAGAAAAGTTTGCAGTGAGAGAGGCAAATCCTTAGAAAGTAGGTCCAAGCCATATAGAGCTTTAAAGGTTAATAAATGTACAAACATTCTTAATTCAAGCCTGGCTCCTTATGACTGCATCCATCCAGTTTTCCTGGCAGTGTTACGGAAGTGATTTGTCATTACCTTTGTCCAGGACTTGTTTTTAAGCCCCCATCTAGCCAACAGCTATGGAATTCCAAGCAATGTCCCATCCAAGTACTCATGAAGGCCAAAGCTGCTTAGCTTCTGAGATCAGCCAAGGTCAACTAGATGGTCTCATCTGCTTTAACGTTTCCAACACTTTAAATTGTCCCTTGTAAGCAATTGGCAAGCACTGAAGCTCTTTCAGCATAGGCATGATATGATCCTTGTACATTTTGACACTTAGCTGTCATATTTTGCCCCAACGCCAGTTTCCAGATCCTTTTCAAGAGTAATCCACTGTAGAGTGCACCACTGATTGGTCTGGTTCCCTACCTCCAACGTCCTGGTGGAAGAGATACTGCAAAGTATGAAAAGCAATGCCTATATGGATATTTTGAAGGCAGTAAACAATGTACTCTACCTGCCTCCATTACTGCATAGTAGGAGTACTATGTATACATGGTCTTCAGATGGGCTCTATTCTGCATATGATCTAATAATCTATTCCAAGAGTTCATCCATTTATGCTGCAGCTGACATCCCATCTGATTCATCACTCTCATATTCCTAGTAAACCGAGGTAATTATTCAGTTCCATGAGAAGGATACTTAGGAGCATTAGTGTCAACTGTCCTAGCTCTCCATATTCCACAAATCAGCCAAGGCATCAACAAACATGGCTGACAAATGAAGTAAGAAATTGGTCAAGCACATTCAGGAAACCATCTGGATCCATCAGACAACTGATTTATTTTAATGTCCATAATAGATGAATTGTGTATTGTTTCATTGTCTTGTAAAATAATTTATAATGGCATGGAACATTTTGTTTCCCCCTCTTGCTTCTAAATTTATAAAATCCAGAGCCACCTCAATCCAATATTTTCAAATAAATACAGTGTTACTATCAGTTAATCTTCCAGTGGATGACGATTGTAAACTTCAATACAACTTGAAGATGCTGTTGTTAAACACTAGATGGTGCAGTAGGCAGGTTTTGACCTCTACTTTTGCAAACATTTAACTCTTCCCCTTCAGTTGGGTATTATTCTTGGGTCCTGTCATTATTAAAGAATTCTACCTTTATTGTGAAACAGATAGTATCTTGTTGTGTGAGACATTTTTACACGCTTGCACAAATTAAACTGTCTATACCAGAGGTGGGCTTATTATTTTCAGATGAAAGTCACTGCATCAGTGACCTGATTGCATCAGTGAACTGACCAAAATGCATAATGATGATGGGTGACTCACTGCTGAGAGGAATGGAGTTGGCAATTTGCAGAGCATACATATCAAGGTTGTCTTCCAAGTGTGAAAATCCAGGATGTGACAGAAAGGCTGAACTGACTAACTCACTATCCCTTTCTTCTGTTTCATGTTGGAACAAAGGATATTGCCAGAAAGGACCTGGAAAGAGATTACACTTCTTGCCTAGAGATTGCTAAGCAAGAAAGTGAAATAATTCAGAGCACCAATTGTGTTTTTTGTTCATATTTCCAATAAAAAATCATGGCCCAAGAAGGGGAAAGGGGATTCTGGAGATTAACCTCTGGCTAGTGATGTTGAAAAAATGTTGGACCTCAGACCATGGTCTACACCACTTTTAGAAAGGTTTCTGGTGAGATATGGATTGCACCTCACAAAGACTGGTAAGAATGTGTTTGGAAGATGTTTTATTCAGGTCATCTGCTGGGCTTTAATCTAAATCTGGAGAGGGGGAAAGTCTAATACCTAGAACCATATTCAAATTATAAGTCCAAAGGCAGTAAATCTTAAAACAAGAAAGGAAGTGGTAAGAAGAAAGAAGTTCTCAGGAATTCAGCAGGGATGCAGCAGGCAAATTTAATAAGGGCAATACTGAAGGGCAGAGTATGGGGAACAAATAGGGAGAACCTGGAGTTCTAGTACAGGTTGACAAATATGACATTGTTGGTATTAGTGAAACCTGGTGAGGTGGGATTCATGATTTGAATATAGTATTGGAAGGGTATAATTTGTTCCAAAGAAACAGACCCAACGAACAGGGAAGGATATCACATTATACATATATAAAGAATGACTACACCAGAATGGAAATTTATGACACCAATGGAGAAAATCTTGCTGAGAACACCTGGGTGAAAATCAAAGGGAAAAGAAGCAAAAAGGACAGTGTTGTGGGCAAGTGCTGCAGGCCATGACACCAAGCAGAAGATATAGATCAAATCTTCACATATGAAATGGCCAAAGCATTCAGAAAAAAACACAATTGTGGTAATGGGGGATTTCAACTTCCTGACACCAACTGGGAATCAAACTTTGTAGCAAGTGGGAGAACCAATAGCTTCTTGACATATCTTACAGATAACTTTATCATCCAAAAGGTGGAGGGCAGAACTAGGGGATCAGATATACTGGGTTTAATTCATTAATTCAGGAAGAAATGGTTGAGGAAGTAGAAGCTGAAGGACCCTTCTAAAATGACAGTGTTATCTTAGAATTCACCATGTTGCAGGCAGAGACAACTAAAAGTAGATCTAGCTTTCAAGAGAGCTGACTTCAATAAGCTAAGGGGAAAAGTAGGAATAATTTCACAGATGGATATCCTGAAGGGAAAACCAGTTCAGAAGGATTGGGAAATTCTGAAAAATAAGATAATTGAAGTCCAAACATTAGCAATGCCAAACAGAAAGAAAATGGGAGACACTCAATGAAACCACAATGGTTGCATAAAGAGCTCTTTGATAATCTGATAAACAAAAGGGACAAGTTTAGCAAGAGTAGAATATCAGGGAATAGCCTGAATCTGTAAGGAGGGGTCAGAAAGGCTAAGGCCCAGAAAGAGGTAAGGCTTGCAATGAATACCAGAAACAACAACAACAACAACAACAACTCTTTGGGTGTGTGCAGAACAAAAAGAAAGTCAAGATATGCTAGTTGGAAAATATGACAGGCAACAGGGAAAAGGTTGAACTGCTTAATTCCTATTTTGCTTCTGTCTTCTTGCAAAAGGAAAAAGTAGACTAACCTGCCAGAAGCTGCACCATGGGGGACAGAAGAGAAATGCCCATTAAAATAAATAAGGAATTGGTGAGAGAACACTTAATAGCTTTGAATGAATTTAAGTCCCTGGGACAGACTGATGTTATCTCAGAACCATTGATTGTATTTTTTGAGTACTAGAAGATGGGAGAAGAACTAATGTTGTTCCAAACTTTTAAAAAGGGGAAAAACTACAGACAAATCAGCTTTCCATCAGTTCCTGGAGAAAGATCACCAAGCAGTAGGTTTGCAAGCATTAGATAGAACAAAGTGAGTACAGAAGCCAGCACGGGTTTATTAAAAACAGGTCATGTCAGACAAATCATTCATGTGTGTGTGTATATGTGTATGATTCATAAATATATATTTGGACAAGTGGCTAGATTAGCAGACCAAGGGAATGCTGAGGAGGTAGTGTACTGAGACTTCAATAAGGCATTTGATAAAGTTGACCATGACTTCCTTTTTGATTAAATGGAACAATTGGGATGGATAGTCCTATTACCAAATGGACTCACAGGTAGTTAAACAACTGTACCCAGCACATGGTCCTTAATGGATCTATATCTATATGAAGGGGAGAGATGCAGTGGAGTACCTCAGGTTCTGTCCTGGGTCTACTGCTCTCCAACATTTAGTAAGACAGAGTGGCTGTGGGTACAGGGTTCTGTGCTTAGGTAGGAAAAGCCAGATGGACAGGCCCAAAATTTATTCATTCATTAATTAAAATACTTTATATGGCCACCCATTTCAGAAGAGTAATTCTGGGCAGCATACAGAGATCAAAATAAAACCCACAGCTTAAAACAGTAAACCCCAATCACAAAAAGAAAAATTATCAACAACAGACAAGCTTACCCGCATCTCCAATACCTGGGGAAACAGCCAGGTCTTCAGAGCCTTATGAAAAGCTAATACGTTTAATGGAAACTGTCTTGGAACTAGCACTTGTGAGAGGAATCTGGGCAATGCAGTAGACCACAGTCTAAGCATGAGCTAGCAGTGTACTGTAGCTGCCAAAAGAGCCAATGCAATTTTGGGCTGCAGCAACAGAGTATAGTATTAAAATCATGGGAAGTGATAGTTCCACTCTATGCTGCCCTGGTCAGACACACCTGGAATATTGTGTTCCGTTCTGATCAATACAATACAAGAAGGATGCTAAGAAACTGGAAAGACTGCAGAGAAGAACAACAAAGATGGTGAAGGACTTGGAGGCCAAATCTTATGAAAAACACTTAAAGGAGCTGGATGTGTTCAGCCTAAAGGTGAAAAGGTTAAGTCAGGACATGATAGGAGTCTTTCAGTACTTGTCATAGTCAAGTGGGTGTAGATTATTCTCCAAACCACCTGAGGTAGGACAAGAACCAATGGCTAGCAACTTTACAAAGGGAGATCTATAAACTCAAACTAAGGAGGAACTTCCTTACCATGAGAGCTATTAGCAATTAAGGTAATAGCAATGGGAGTTATTAAGCCTGCCTCCTGGAGTCATGGGAGCTCCATCACCGGAACACTCATTTGTCTGGGATAGTATCAGGTTTCCTGCCCTGGGTACGGGGTTGAACTAGAAGATCTCCTTCCAGCCCTATGATTCTTTGACTATGTGTGATATCTAAAGAACGCTAGGTATCCTGTACACTTAGTGAAATCAGTTCTATTTGGGCATTGGGTTTTCCTTCTGGAAAACTCCATTTCTCTTAGCAGCATTTGCAACATTGGCCAAGATTGCAGCAGACACATTCCATCTACTTTCTGCATCCATTTTGCATGTGTTCTAGCAAAATGTCTGCATCAGAATTCATCTGCATTTTTCTTAATACTGTATGTTTTTGTCTTGTTTTTTCCTGAGATATGCATGATTCCTACAGTATGTATTTTTATCTCCAATGTACACTTTCCAATGTATGCATTTTTAGACTGCATTCCACTTAATATGTACATACATTACTATATTATATATGTTTAAGCTATACAATTTTGTGCACAGTTTTTTTCCCCCTAATTTATGCTTTTATATATGCACTTCTAGAGAACTGCATCATGAAATTTGAAGAAGAGTGAAAACTTTGCAATAATTTTGTTCTGATTTGACAAGGAGCTTAGGAAGTGCTATTCAAGCTGCTCCATATTAAAGTGTTATAAATGTTAAATTAATAATATATAATATGTTAATATTATTGGGAGAATTTCTACGTAAGAACTATTTCCAATGTAAGTGGTATATGCAACTTTGATTAGATTTTGTTATTGTTGTTATTTAGTGCTGGCATTATTCAATATCTGTATAAAATAGGGAAACTCTATCCTTGGAGTGGTGAGGCTGATTGCTGAAGCTGTGGCTGTTATAAAGTTCTGGAAATCCACCTGTTTCAAATGGTTTTAATCCATATATTTATTAACCACACTGCTTTTTACTGATATTTTACAGCTGTAGCTGAATATTTTCTTTAGGGGTTAGCTTAGCATTTTCTGCCTGTTTATATTTTTTAAAGTCGCAAGCCTTGCTACGCTATTATATCTCTGTATTTCTGTTTTTATATTTGTATTTTGTTTGCTGTCGTTTGGTGGAGAGCGGCAACTAAAGATACAGGCTGAGCAGAGAAACACAGCTTCACAACTTGATTGCTAACCTTTAAAGCAGCATCATTTCCCAAAAGTGACAATATCCAGCAATCCCAAAGCTAATTCTCACCAACTTACGAAGCTAAACAATCACTTTTTCCTCCTTCGCTTGCTGTAATTGCTTAACTGTTTCCTTCATTCCCTCATTTAAGAAGGAACAAGTTATCCTGAAGCAGGATAGTTAATAACCAGGAACGATACCTTATTAGGTAGGGGAGACTGTTTTCCATTTAAGCTAGATGGAGTATTCTTCAGGGGCACCCTGTAGGAGTCCCTTTGTTTTGTTCTTATACTTCTGTTAAAAAAGCAGTCAGAATCCATAACAAAAAACCCACTTCTTGTAAAGATGGTATTAAGCTTATTCCAATTTCCACTAATGCTTCAAAAAGCCAGCAAATTGGAAATTAAATGCTTAATAACCACACAACATAAGCTGAAAAGACTTTGCTGAGCTTTGTGTGCAATAATGAATTTAGAAGTAATACTCCTTCTAGCCACAATTTTGGCATTGGTCAAGCCTGGGCTGGGGAAATACGTGTTGAAGCAGCAGCTGAAGTGCCAGTGACAAAATGTATGTCTTACACATGTGTGACAAGGCAAAATTCCACCTCACACTGTAAATGTTGCAGTATGGTTAATATACTATAGAATTTCCATAACCCTTGAAGAAGGCAGAACCAAGAACTGTTGTTTCAGATAGTGCTGTGGTTACAGGATGCAGAGAATCAATGTGGTACCCAGCCACCAATATTTTTTTTTGCTTGCTTGTTAGGACAGTGAAACATGTTACTGAGACCAGTTCCACACAGCAGTATTTTTATTTCTTAATTTCTCCAGTGGTGATGTAGAAGGCAGCAATGCAATCCTTTTCCATTCCTGCTGACATTGGAACGGCCAGAGAACCACTGAAGTCAATCAGTACTTCCAGCACCCAACAAAGAGGACAGTGAAAACTCAGTGCAAAATTCAGAACCAGAGTTCCAACTCTGGTGGTGTTGGACAGGGGGCAAGATGGGGATCAGAGTGACCAAAGCAATAATGCAATATTAAGAGGCAAGCCCTGCCCTTTTTCTGCATATGTCCCAACATCACATGCATGCTCCAAAGAGTGGAGCTTGTGGCACAAGGCTGCAATGTTGCTTTTGTTTTTCTGATACAAGTTGAAGGATTCTGCAATGCCACTGCTCATCTACAAACTTCATATGTAGCAAGTTCCATATTTCTTAACCATTTTTATTTTATTTTATGACAAGGGTATCAACAGGGTATAGGTAGTCCTCGACTTAAGACCATTTGTTTAACAACTGTTCAAAGTTACGGCAGCACTGAGAAAAGTAACTTATGACTGGTCCCCACACTTATGACCGTCGCAAGATCCCCACAGTCACAATGTCAAAATTCAGGTGCTTGGCAAATGGCATGTATTTATGTTGGTTGCAGCATCCCAAGGTCACATGATTGCCATTTGTGACCTTTCCAGGTGGTTTTCAACAAGCAAAGTCAATGGGGGAAGCCAGATTCACTTTACACCATGTGATTCACTTAATGGTCGCAGTGATTTGTTTAATGACTGCTGCAAAAATGGTTGTAAAATCAAGCAATGGCTCACTTAATGACCACATTGCTTAATGATGGAAGTTCAGGTCCCAATTGTGGTCATAAGTCAAGGACTACCTGTATAGTCAAAAAAAAGTCAAAATGTGATGCACATTTAAAAAGGAAACAGATAGAGCTTTGATGGCACCATCATGACCAGCATCTTGACTTTTTTGAACATACCAAAAAGTTTTATGAGTAGTAAATCATGTAACTTAATCTCTGGGAAAAAAAGGGGTGGGGGACCCAAATGGAACTGTATTGCTCACACATTCCTAATGTAAAGGGTTTAATTGCATCTTGATTGTTATAAAAGTTGGAGCTGGAGCAGAGGGTGTTTATCTCTGCAGCAACTTCGCTGATGTGGAACTATTGATTGTTCATGTGAAGCAAAATCTCAATTACATTTCTTGTATTCCAGCCTTGGCTGCTGATTTAGAAGTAATCGTTTGTTGCTATGTTGATGATACAGCTGTTTTTTTTCACCAGCTGGAAGCCTGACATAGCTGGCAAGAGAAAGGAAAGATTGCAATTCCATGGCAGGAAGCTAGGACAGCATAGCAACAGAAGTATATGGCTAGGATCCTAACTTTCTACAAATATATTAAAATTTATATTTTCAGAATGAATATTTCCTATGTTATCCTTCCCTTTGCAGCCTCCTGCACTCTCCCTTAAATCTCTTCTGGAGAACATAAGTTCCTTGAGGAACAAATGTGACCACCTCTGTATGTTCCCATTTATTAACTGAATTCAGTATGTCTGCCATAAAATAAACAGATCACCCCTTCCCCCTCCCCCACCAAGGTAAGAATATGTATGTTTTAATTAAATAAATAAATCAGAGAATTGGAGTTGGAAGATGTCTTGGAGATTATTTAGTCTGCCTGGTACTGGAATCCACTACTACTGCACTTGACCCTCCAATCTCTGTTTCTGAGCTCTTGTTTAAGAGCATTTACATTTTGACTGATGTCCAACTGAAATCCATTTCCTTGTAATATACTCTCATTTTTTTTCCCTGTCTTCTGGAACAATTTTGAAGAATTTAGCTCCCCATTTTCTGTAGGATGACCCTTCAGATACCTCAAGGCAGCTATCATGTCTCCCTGCAGAATTCTCTTCTCCAGGCTGAACATACCCATCGCCTCCTATCATTCTTCATAAGCTTTTCCTTCCAGACCATTTATTATCTTGGTTGTTCCCCCTGAGACTCCCTCCAGTTTGTGTACATCCTTCCTAAATTGCAGTGGCTAGAATAAAACAACACAGTGAAGACTGGCATCCTATCCATATTTTGTTGGAATCTGATGCCAGTAAAACCTCTGGGAACTGCATAACTTTGGAATGCAGCAGAAACATAGAAATAAGCAGTACGATACCGTAGAAACACAAGAGTGAAACATTTGAAGAGTGAAACACACAAGAGTGAAGCATACTTGTCTAGCTATTTGCACTTCATTTGAGATTTTTTTGTCATGCCTAAGTATGATTAACAACCACCACAAAATCCTAATGATATCATTACTTTTACATAACATAACTGAAGTTACTTCAGGGCAGAACTACTTTACAACCATGTGTTGGTTTTATGCTTGTTTAAAGGTTGGGGAATGCCAAAGAATCTGTTGGAACAATCACTTTGGGACAGTGTTCCAAGTTCCTTCAGACACAAGGGTAGTGCCCCGAATAACTTGATGAGAGGAAATACAATGTAATCATTATGCTGCATATTTTTCTGGTTCATATCCATCCCTTTAAATGAAAAGAAGGGGAGTTTGTTTGTTTGTTTGTTTATTTATTTATTTTTCAAATTTGTCACTGCCCATCTCACTGCAGAGCAACTCTGAGAAGTTTACAGTAAAAAGAATAAATATTAATTAAAATAGAATAAATATTAATTAAAAATACATGAAAAAATTCCTTGTCCTATTCACTGGTAAAAATGATATATTATTACATTTCAAGTCTTGCAGTGATCAACCTTCTGAAAGCTGAGGAAAAAATTGTTCATATTCCCAACTGTTATGGGAAATTGGAAAATGTCTTTAAATGCAAGAAAATGGTATTCCCCAGCTGTCTCCTGCTTCTGTTTTTTCTGAAATCTTTTCACCTAGATAGGATTGGCTCTTCTTTCTCCTACTCACTGGTAAAATGATCTATTATTATACCACCATTCTTGAGATGTCTGAACTATTCTAGGCTTGCAGTTGGTCAACCTTCTGAAGGCTGGGAAAAAATTGTTCATGTTCCACACTTATTGGAAATTGGAAAGTTTTTCAACTTCTTTGGAATAAAACAAAAGAAAATATATAATACATTAATCACAGCCTTGAGTACAAAGGAAGTGGAAGGGAGGAGGAGACCCAGAATGGCCCATGAAGCTCAAGGCAGCTAGCTGTCAGTTTTGGACAATTGCAGGGAAGCAAAGACTACATGGTACCTGGTGACAAATTTATAAATGAGTTCTCAGAACAGGCCACACTGAAGCAAGTAGATGATGGGGAAAATGACAACATGAACAGCTAACTCAAACCTTCAACCAAGATGAAGTTGTTAGAAGGAATTCCACCACCCCCACCACCCCAGTTTTTCTAGAGTTAGATTCTGAATAGGATGCTGAAATTCACATTGCATTTGTGGTTAGATGTGGCATAATGGGCCAAAGTATGATTTAATAACTAGCCCATATAAGTAAGTAAGTAAGTAAGTAAGTAAATCAATCTAGCTTTGGCAATCCCATAGATGGCATTGCTCCCATTCACCATTAGATACTTAAGAGCATTACTAACATGGCAATAAGCCAAGATGTGTTGGGTGATCCATCACAATTTCTGTGTCCACTATTCAGGCCCCTAATTTTAGCTGCAGTGGTATTAGAATGACTATGGATCCAGTGCCATATGTTGATATGTCCTCCCTGTTAATCTAAGAGCTCATTTTCAGTAATGCTGGTGGTTTGCAGAATGGACAGTTTATGCTTTAAAGTCATTATTTAGTATTTTTAATATTAAAAAAAAAAATTTAGTGTCCAATGGAAATGTTAGACTCCCCAAAAAGAGAAAATGCCACTGCTTGAACATTTTGACAGGGAGTGCACGTAAACAAAATCTTCAGATGCCATCCATATTAAATTTAAGGAGTTCTGAAACTTAAATCTATAATTTGAAAATTAACATCCATAGAGTTATCAAAAATGGAATATGACTCACAATGTTAAATTTTAGTCTAGCATTAAAGGCTGTGCTTGCTTTATGAATGCAGCAAGAAATTGACCAAATGTGTCTTCAATGCTATTATAATTTTTATCTCTGGTTCCTTATTCTGAAAATGAATAAGGAACCAGGCTTATCCTGGCCTGAATTAACTGCATTGCTCTTCTCTCCTTCTCACCTTACAAGTTATATTTTCTTATTAAAATGTGTAAATATCTTTCATAAATGAATGAATTCCCCTAGCATGAGATCTTTTTACAAATTATTTGCTCTGTTTTGGTATGAAAAGTAGCAGACTACCTTCTTCTGTCATGCTGCTGTCCTAATGTGTCAGACTACAATTCCCAACACCCCCTGCTCATATTATCCCATTGTTTAACAGTAAGACACTTCCCTCTGGCCAAGCCTCATGAAGATGATAACAGCACCATGAATTTTGGCAATAACACACATGCTTATACACCACAACAGGTGGGCTGAGGGCTTATTTTTACCCTCCCCCCTCATCAGTAACTTTGGCATTGCTCATGAAAATGTAACTGAAACATTAGTTCCAACATATTGAACGTATAAGCTCTGACCAAGAATAAATAGTGCTGCTCCCTCCCCCCATATCTCTATAGGAAAATTCAAATACTGTTACACGTATCTGGAATCCAATGTAGCATCTTAGATTTACTACAGAATGTCACTTCTTTCTCCTTAGGATCACTTTTATAACTTTTTGGAGAAGAGACGTGGGAAAACTTGAGCCTTCCTTTTAACCCTGAAATCAGTTGCAAAGGGGAGCAAATACAGTAGGGCCAGCATCCCTTAGCCTGGGGCCTTGCCCATGTTTCACCATCATCCCTATGCTGGTAGGGATTTATGAGAGTTGAGTTAGAGCAGTGTTTCTTGATGTTGGCATCATTAAGACCTGTGGACTTCAACTCCCAGAATTCCCCAGCCAGCAAGGTAGTTGGGGAATTTTGGAAGTTGAAGTGCACAGGTCTTAAAGTTGCCAACATTGAGAAACATTAGGTTAGAGAAAGCTCTTGCAGACAATAAAGAAATTGTTCCAAGCCAAGTACAGGACAGAGAGCATCACATTCCAATATTATGATTATATTTTTATATATATACAGTATATTGATACAGATATAATGGTTATGGAAATGTGGTAGAAGCAGGAAAAAATAATTTTCTTCAAAAAGGAAAGATAGACATTAGGCTGGATATTGAACAATGTGGGTGTCACCTAGACACCTAGCAAATTTTAGGTAAACAATTACCTGGGAGAATCCTAAACCTCCTACCAGTGATATAGCTCCATATTAATTTATTGATTATAAAAACTAAATTATGATTGGAAATATGACTACAGTGCCCTTTCCCAGCCATATAACTTCCAGGTTTGTTGAACTATAACGTGTAGCATTCCTGACCAGCATGACCATGCTGGTGGGATTGTAATTCCATAGAATTGGAAGAGACCAGGTTGAATATTGCTTAGGATAATACTAAATACTGAACTTTAGTATTGCTTAGGCTAATCATGTTCCCTTTGTCAACACAGTCTACTGTACAATACTGTATACCAAGCTGTATGAATCAGTTACATTGGAAAATAATGTACAGTGCCTTGAGATCCTGAATGAAAGATGGGATATAAATGTCATCATATTATCAGATCATATATTTCAGACTTTTTTTATGTCTCCCTGACCACCAAGGCAAAGGGAGAAAAAAGAAAAATTACTCTGATAGTCATAAATAGTTAAAATAATTTTCTGCAGAAAATTAAAGCTCTACGTGGCATGGGTCTAGGTTACCTGAGGGACCGTCTCATCCCCATTACATGAACCCATCCCACCTAGTCAGGCAGAGAGGGCATGTTGTGGATCCTGTCAGCAAGGGAATGTCAGCTGGCGGGGCCCAGGAAGAAAGCCTTCTCTGCCGTTGCCCCCACCCTTTGGAATATTCTCCCCCCAGAGGTGCAGCGGGCCGTACCCTCCCGGCTTTCAGAAAACGTTTGAAGACCTGGCTCTGTCAGCATGCATGGGGTGATATGGGTTCTACCTGTCCCTGGGGGTAGTTAGCCCCCTGATGATGCTCCCTGGGAATTACTTGCCAATTTTCCATCTTCTTGGAACCTATTTATTTTTAGGATTGTTTTTATGTTGTATTTTAATGAATTTTTAAATTTATAATTTTTAAAGTCGTTTCACGAGATGGGCAGTGACAAATCTGATAAATAAATAAAAAAATATTAAGGATATTGAACAAGATTGTCCAGATTGTTTTGGACAAAACAATATGAGTATCTATAACATTCATCTCCAAACAGCATCTGATTACTGATAAGCACAGCTTCCCATAAAAAATTAACTGCACCTGCTCTCATTGCATCATTATATACCAGATTTGTATTAATGTCTTTTAAATAACATACAGTGAAGCTAATTAAAACATACAGTAGGCAAGGACTTATTTGCATATCATCTTGTCCAGAGTAGTTGGTATCAGAGAGGCGTGGAAACTGGAAAAATTGTTCTATGAAATCTTTATTATTGTTATTTTTTAAACACAAGAGGGAGCTATGGAATAGCAACTTCCACACTTCTGTACAAATGATTGAGATAATGTGGAGCAGTGGTTACAGTGTTTGGTCTAGGAAGATCCCGGGATACAGGCAGGTAATTGTACATTCATACACAGTTTGACCAATCTTAGAGGCCCATTATGACAATAAAATATGAAGAACTATGGAAGAAAAATGGGGTACGAAAGTAATAAAATAAGTTCCCTTGAGCATAATGGTATTGAATTTATCTTAATAAGTGTATAAGGGAATTTAGATTAGATTAATGATGGAGCCCAGACATAGTTCATAACACTGGGTCCTGGGTTTACTTGAGACTCATTATTAATCCCAAGTGACATCAAGTAACAGGTACATAGGAGGCAGCAATTACCCAACCTGAGCTAATCTTGCAAAAGCAAAATTGGACCTAGGTAGTTCTTGGATGGAGGACAATCAGGAAATCCCAAAGAAGTTTAAAAACAAAAAACAAAAACCCTTCCCAGAAGATGGCAATGGCATAAAGGATGGTGCATCTGCATTTAATGGGTTGATTCATTACAACTACTTTTTTTTTTCAGGCTCATGTGGAACCCTGAAAAAAATGGCTCCTTTAAATATGTGATCTACTTGTGTTTTCATGCATTTGGAAGCATATCTTTCAAATAATTTTCAAACCATGCACAACCCTAATGACAAACCTCCTCCATGTTATGGTCAACAAAACAACATGGAAATGGGAGCCTAATTTTGAAGAATTCATATTTTTAAACTCAGAAAAGTATGACACTAATTGGGATTCTGTTAGATATGTTTGGGACACCAGATGTTTTCCCATGGCTTTATTGTAAGTATGGTTTTGATTAAATTCTATAGGGGAGAATCTTCTGATTGCTACAAAAATATCTCTTGCTGTAACATTGCATTGATTAACTGCCCACTCCTGCTGCTGCTGACTCAGACTGCAAAGGCTAGAGATAAAAATATTGAGGTTGCAAGGCTTTCCAACAATGTAAATTAAAACAAGGTGCTCCAGGTATGTATGGGAATGTGTATGTTTAAGTACATAAGTTAACGTAACATTTTGAAAACCTGATCCTCCACAGATTTGTTGGCAAAGCACACAATTCCCTTCTAGTCCATGTGGCAAATCAATTTGGTTATGGGAGATGTTACAGAACTATACTTACTGTCCAGACTAGTATCTAAATGTCTACCTTTTTACTTGATCTTTAATACTTTGGATATTTGTTGCAGAATCAGCTTACTTTCTTTGACTTCTTAATGGAGAAACATTTTAGTTTTGAGGGAAGCCCTGGAATCAGGTATTCTAGACTTGACAATGATCACTTATGAACTTTTTGATGATTACTATAAATATAGCATTTTGGTTTGGCCTAAAAGTGAGGCCAAACTAAAGCTACAATGCTCAGGTTGATGGTGAAGGCTCCATGCAGTCTAAAAATGCCAGTATTGAGTTTTCATATAATAAGGGATTCTCTCTTATCCACTAGCAATGTAAGCTAGGCTGCCTGCCACTCTAACCTGATTCGCTGCAGCAGATATGCAGCTGGTGGTAACTTTAGAATGCTGCTTTCATTGGCCTAAGAGTTGAGGGCCATCTTTCATTGCAGCTAAAATTACAGAGGGGAATTGGTTCAAACAGAAGAACACTTGCTTAGCATGTAAAAGGTTCCATGATTAATTATTGCTTTCTCTAAGACAGTCTTCCCCAGCTGCCTTCAAGAACTGTTAGAATACAATTACCATTATCCTGTGACTCTTGGCCATTCTGGCTGAACAATTCCCCACCTCACTGTGAGGAGCATTACAAGATCACCCATGTGATGATAATACATGCAGATCAGTCAAAGGTTGTCTCTTGTTTGCAAGAACGAATTCACATCTTGAATAGCGTTGGCTGTGGCAAGAGGTGTTTTGGTTCAGGCCCCGTATTTGTATTATTTTTGGGGTTTTTTTTAACTTTAATTCCTTTTTAATAGCTATTTATATCTGACAATACTTATTTTTATTAAATTTATTTCCTTGTTTCTGCCAAAACATAGCTAAAAATCAAGTTCTAATTAAAGCACAACAATATGAATAGTGTCATCCAGCAAACTAAAACTGAACTCAGTAACAAATTAGTTTCAGTATCAAAACATCTCTACCTCCTGGCAGAATGGCAACTGAGAAACTTGAATAGGCCTCTTCCAAAAATCTTATGACTAAAACAGACTCACACATTATAAAATGGTCTTCCAAATATCTTGGTTCCTAGTTCTTTAGAGCTTTTTATGGCTTACTCAGCATGATCAATTATACCCAGAAACAAGTCAGAAGACATGTTCAATGTAGCCGTAGTCTGAACATTTTTGAAAGGGAGTCCAATATTGTGTGAACATCATAGCCCAAAACACAAGAAGCTAAATTAGGCAACCCATAGCAAAATTTGATATCTCTAGGACAGTGTTTCTCAACCTCAGCAATTTTAAGATGTGTGGACTTCAACTTCCAGAATTCCCCAGCCAGCATGCTGGCTGGGGAATTCTGAGAGTTGAAGTCCACACATCTTAAATTTGCTGAGGCTGAGAAACACTGCTCCAGAATAAATGAACCTGGCACACTTATGTCAGCTGCACAGATCCAGGTCTGGCTGCCACCAACATCACCATCCTGGTTTTCATACCCATGACTAAATTTAAAACTGCATCCAAGCTGTTCAAAAAGAAATTTCACATGCAACACAGTCTTGTCATTCAACTGATATGTCTTTGTTACTGGAGCTTTGTTACTAGAGTTTCAATGTGTTTGCCTTCATCTGCTTTATTAACATCAGGGGATGATTACTAGATTAGTATAAACGCCTTCCTTGGATGTAGATGGAAATAAGGGAGAATTGAGCATCATCATCTGCATATTTGTGACATCATGCCCCAAATTCCAGAAACCTCTCCCAGCAATTTCATATATTTGTATAGCATGGGAGGCAGGGGGTGGGAACAAGAATCCTAAAAGATTCTTTTGTGGACCAGCTTTCCCCTGGGAAAGAACTCTGGGAAAGCTCTATTCCCAGAATTCCCAGCCAGCATTGCACAAAAATTGGGGAGGTCTGCAGTAGGCAAAGATTCCCTGGTCACACCTTTTATGTATCTCCAAGTCCTTTCCCTATTATGTGGTTTAGAAAGATATTATGGCTAATGATGTTGAAAGCCCCTGAGATATCCAGCAGAACTATTGGAACCAATCAGGCATACTAACCCTCATCGAGTTCCAAGCAGATTCCCCACCAAAGCAACCTGGTTCCCTTTACCCAGGCCTGAAGCCAGACTGAATGGATTTCATCCCTAAAAATATGTTTCTAAGAATAGAAAAAATATCCTCCAATCCATTTGCTCTTACTGCATAGAAGAGCTTATGAGTTTTCTTGGTATTTCATTAGATTGAACCTCTGCTCCCTCCAAATCCAGAATGATTGAAGGTTCTGTTTCTTTTTACTAGTCCATTGGGCTTGGAACATCCTGTACTGCTCTTCGGAATGGTGCCAAGGAAAGACTTGTTGAAGGTCATTACGATCCACAATCTCAAAAGATGAAGATCTGATTTCCAGGTTCATTAAAACAGAGCTCTTATTCCAAATGGTGTTGGCTCACTTCCAATATTGGCAATTAAACATATTATTTTCTCTATTTAAAATCAGCTATACACATCTGATGGCACTGTGTTCTTTCCCACTTCCCTCCTACAAAAGCTGAGTCTGCAGGGTGGCTGCCAGTTGCCTAACACCTGCCACACACTGCAGATATGAAATGAGAGGCAATGTATTGCCTGAACAGAAGGCCAATCTGAAAAATACAAGGACTTCTTTGAGTGACATAGAGGTAGCAGGCAACATGCAGTGTCTGTTGCCTGTATCTTTTTGTAGACTCCAAATAGGAGTCTACACAATTGTCTAGACCAGAGTTGAAGTCCACCTATCTTAAAGCTGCCAAGGTTGAAAAACACTGGTCTAGACAACACTTTGAATACACAGTCCTTTACACTTGGCCATGCAGCAAAAGAATTATTTATAAAATTGGTTTACTGCTTTAAACCTGACCAGATTCTAAATAGCATAGAAATTATTTATAAAATACCAGATCAATATAATAAAACATTAACCATACCAATCCAATCTAGAAGTTCTTTTTCTCAGCATTTGTCCTGCATAGTTGCAGGGTCCTCTTGTTTTTGCACAGCACTTGCCTAATTCTTACAGTGAAGCTGTCAATGCATGTTGTGACAAGGGGCTTGATCTGGAAGGCACCAAATACAGGACATTTAACATGGAGGCAAGTGGGGTCGTAGCAGTCATCAGCAAGGTTGCTAGGAGAGGGAAGCTTTGCTGAGAGGGAGAAAGAGGTCAAGTATATGACCACATATGTATAGGTGCACATATGATGCAGACATGGCAGGAAATGAAGCCCTCAAGGCCAAAAACAGTTGTCTACCCTTGATATACTACAAACTTTTGCATTCATAGAATTTCCATTCCCTTCAAATAGAAACCTGAGTGCTTTCAACAATATATTATTTCTTTCTCTAGTATATTAAATATCCATTTATGTTGTCCACCTTTTCTATCTCCTGGATGTAATCTATTCTTTCTCAACTCTTTCCCTTTTCCGTATAATGCTTCTTTTTGATACCTGTAGAAGAATCATGACTTTAGGTTTCTTTGTTATCTTTCCATATGTATTTATATCAATGGTTATTCCTAGAAAAACTAAAATCTTTAGAAAGTGTTGAGATGAATAAGACATTTCTATACATGTATATTTTCTATAAATTTTCTGAAATCATTAGAGCATTTATTAATAAATATTAATATTTATTAAAGCAAATGCATTATCTAAATATATTCTGGTTTAATCTATTCAGGAAAATAATAACCTGAAATATTGATATCCGGACCAGAGCAAGCTATAGTTTCTAGCCAGAATGCTAATGGAGCATGTGTACTGAAACTGATGAAATGATCCAATATTATATGGTATAAAATAGCTCAATTTTATTAAATTATGAAAACTTACCTATTGGAGAGAATAGAACTCTCTTCATGGAACTTAGATACTGATTTATATGTACTTATTACATTTATATCTCTTTTTTTTTCAGAAACTGAAGGAAGGTCACAGGTTACCTCTCATTTTATTCTTTAATAGTAATCCTATAAGTCTGGGGAGACTGAGAAATATTGATAAACATTATTTGTATGAAACATCCAAGGATACTTAGAGGATACAGCTTTAAAACATTTAACAATGATAACAATGAATATCAAGATTCAGTCTGAAATACCCCCAATAATAAATAGGAAGATAACTAAAAATGGTAGAAAAACAAGCATTAGAACCAATCCCCCAAAATTGTCCACTACAAAACTCGAAGAATAAAAGCATCTTAATTTAAGGAGGGAGAGGGAAAGGAAACAGTAATAGTAACAGCACTTGCTAAGTATCTGGAGAAAAAGCATCTCAATTGCTTTTGCAGTGCCACCATTGAGAAGACTTTCTCTCAGATTAACACTTATTGTTATTCTGATAGTCATAGCACCAGAAGCAAGGTCTTTTTAATCTACTGCCCAGCTAACTCCAGCTGCATCCAGAATGATGTGATTTCAACTTATGTCCTTTTCATTTCTGAGATGCTTCTAAGCCTGTTTCACATGATCCAGCTCATTATATTTTGTAGAATCTAAGGCAACCAGGCCTCAGTACAGATCATGGTCCTCTCACCACCATTCCATGGTCAATCACTGTAATCTATTAAGAAAAATTTCAGTTCACTATACTTTATGTTGATTCAGGTAGATTCAGGTAGTTCTTTTGTGGGATTCTATAAATGAGATGGTGGGCTTTGCACCATGAGATCATGATGAATCCATCAGCTTTATTAAGTATGCTCAATAGTCAGTCACTGATAGGAGTTGCGGCTACATCAACTGTACTGATCCTATGTGACTCAATCTCTCTGACATCCTTCCTCTCTTTTTTTCCAAAAAAAAAAAAATTTATTGGTGTAGCTAAAGTACCCCAAAATCTGAAGTTTTGGAAAAATCACTTGTTTCCATCTATTTTATATATTTCCCCAAATTTCAATGCTTGGTAAAGGCTTTGTCAATGGCAATATCAGAGAATTTAAGGTTGTTGTCAAGTAAATATAACTTGCCACTTTTTAACAAAGGAGTTGCTCCTGGACCATTTCATAGATAACTTGTGCTGGATTTCATTGCATTTTATGTCAGCCACTAGCGCACAGCTATAAAGGTAACCTGAGATGTCACATCAAAATTCTTAACTATAGAAACTTTGCATTCAGAATAACATTCAGCCACCAGGAATCACTTTTCCACATTTCATGAATTTGACCATTTCCTCTACCTTGAAAAAAATGCCTAATTTGTACCATACTGATACCCCTCTTAATTTTCCACTTTTGGGGACTCTTTCTAGAGAAATCTTACAAAAACTAGACACCTTACTCAAATGTGGTCCCTTTTCCCAGACAGTAGCAATTCTTCTAGCAGACTAACTGAAACAAGATAAGGTTTTTTTTGCTACGGAGATGTTAAAAGTGGTCTGATCTGCTGTTGTACTTTTGAAAGCAGCTTGAGAAAAGTTGCCAGCGAGGTATTTGCAACCTGATCACCCACTACTTTCTATTAATCACTCAAGCTGCTAAAGGCACAACAGAGAATGGATGAAGAGTTGTCAAGCCTAACTCTTCCTTTTGACTTGATTGCTCTTCTGGCTGAATCAGGAAAGGAGTACTGTATTTTTTATGTGAGGATTATTCCCACCTCCTGTTCTTGAGTTCTGGCATGAAGATACTTCTGAGAAAACATGACCCAACCAGCAGAGAGTTCTTATAAAGCCCTATTATAACCATCCCAAGTATAATTTTGCCATTAGCTATTGTTTCAGTTACCTCCAACCTGCTACAGACAGACTGATCCACAGACAGTGATACCAGCTGTGCTCTTTGCAATGTCTTACACTGCAGAATTTCCATTAAAAAGTTACAGTGGAAGGAAACACATGACTTTTAGATGCATTCTATATGGAGTGAAGAACTCCTCCCCACTCTCCCTCTCCCTCAGCTTCTCCCTAGGAACCTATGCTATTTTGAATTGAAGGAAGAAGGTTAAATGTCATTCATTGGACACAGCTGATTAGAATTCCCATATTTATTTATAGGCACTTGTATCCAAGAAGGGCAATGGAAACAAAGGTAGAAATCTCATGCAGGTTCAGTATATCATGTTTGTTAAAGGGCGGCCACAGCAGAAAAAGGCATCTGTGTGAATCTGATAAGTGATAGGCATGTACTCCTGAGCATTTGGGAGACTGAGCATGAAATAGATATAGATACCTCTTTCCTGCTAGCAGTGCTAGGTAGTGTTTCAAGGCATATTTTTTTAATGTACAGTAACAGATGATAACAAGAATATGATACCAACCAATCCAAGCTGGGCAGAGGAGCTGACAGATTTTGCAGAGACCTGGAGCTGTTGTTGGATGACCTCCAGATGTCTTGCAAATATAACTTCTAAGACTCCCAACCTAGAATATCAACTCTTTGGGGTCATTTGGTTCATTCTTTAAGGTGTTTTTTGAGGTCAGGTCAGCCCTTTAGCTTTGTGCCCTCCAATTCAACTCTGGGAATTGAAATTCCAACACATCTAGAAAGGCAATTATTGGGAATTAAATGGGAATTACAACCAGAGTTAATTCCCATTTAGTACTTGATACTAATTGTGTTAGTATTAAGAGAGTAGTTGTATATGATCCCCTATCCTGATGTAATCTAGCATTAAAACAGTTCTGCCATTATTTTTGAATAAGATAACCTGAAAAAAGTGAAGCAAATCGCAACTCTGTTTTGTTGCAATGGGGGGGGGGGGGGGGGGATATTAACCAAATGATGTCCATGATGTGTAACACAGTTTCCACCTCTCATAATGGCTGGAAAACATTCATAATACATTTCTTTAATGTTTGTTTAGGATGAGTACTTCTATTTATTTATTAGATTTATATCCACCTTTCATTCAGGAGCTCACAACTGCATACATAGCATTCCCACCTCTATTTATCCCACAAACATCCCCCATATACATACTCCAGATCTTTATTTAAAAAAACATGTGGGAGGAGGCTTAATTTTAGAAGTGAATTATCTAGACCAGATTATTTTATCTTCGCAATTTCACTGCTCTGTTTATTTACATGGAACTAGGGCAGGGATGGGGAAACTAGCAGAGTCAAAACCCCCAAAGGAGGATGGAGCAGAAACCCTGAAAATGGAAAAAAAATATGGTAAGTGCACAGTCTGTTTCTCCATGGAGAGATTGCTTAACTTTCACACTGCATTCTCACACACATGTGGCTCTTCCCTCATTTGCACTGTGGTCTCCCATCAAATAAGCAACTGGGGGAAATTGGATGGATTGTAGGGAAGAGACATTAAAACTACTGTATGGCGTGCTGACATTTACAAGGACTGTGTACACTTCAAAAATTATATGGAAGAAGTGCTTTGGTAAGGAAGTGTTCCACCTCTCTGCTATTCATCAAGGCAGCACTTTTCATGAACCTGAAAGAAAGATGCCAGTAGTTTTAAGAGTCCTATTCACTTTAATAAGTGGATTAAATCAGAGGCATCTTTTGTGGGGGCTTGCATGGAAGCCTGAAAAAAAAAAGCAGTCTCTTTTAATAAATAGCAAAGAGATGCCATGGTAATGCCAGGTCTGAAGCACCAAATCACTTTTGAAGTAGGCACAGCCCTAATACTTACTTTGCAATTTCTCAGAAGTTTTATTCCTCAATGAAAGAAGCTTCTGTTTCTCTATCTTATTAACAGGATGCTTGAAATTAATTTTGGATTTCTCTCAGGCAGATTTTGTTTCAAAGCTTACTTTACTGTTGGAGATGAGGCTGCTGCTGGTGATATTGTTTTATGTTGTACTCTTTCCCATCACTCTGAAGCGTCCCCAGCTGTCCACACTTTCCAGTGTGAAAAAGGCTGATGGGAAGAATGCTTTCATGATGTCGTCCCTTGGGATTTAAAGGAAGCCTAAAGTTCCTGACAGCTGGAAAGATGACTGTATAATGAAAACAGAATTTCCACATTTGCTCCTCGGCAATCTCATTATTAAATCGGTGCAAAAAGACCTCTTTTCCCCCAAGAGAAATTCACCAAAATTCTTGTCTTCCTGGAAAGCTATTTCAACATCAATTTCTTTTTCATCAAATTGAATGAGAATTGGTAGAAGAAAATGCGGGATAATGTTTCTGCTGGACACTAAACTGCCTCTCTCTTTACTCTTCACTTTGCCCAATTCATCTTCCTTTGCAGCAATTCATCATGGAAAAATGGAGATCAAAGACAAGTGGACCAGGCTTGGTGAAGTCTGTTAGGTCAGATGAGAAAATCCTGTAGTCCATACTTGGCCCACAGTGCCTATCCATGAAGTAAATTCACACCGAACAAGGTTTCCTTGCTTCCAAGAAGCACCAAGCTTCTTCCCTAGTGAAGAAACACTATTTATGAGGCACAGGACTTGGGCTACGTTATCAGGAAGAGTTAGTCTGAATATCAATTATCTGAAGAATACAAAGATTTATAATAGAAAGATATAATGTAAAGATTTGCAATACATACTTGTGTCTATGACCCGAACACTTTTGCTTCTGCTCATCCATATCTTTCTATTGGTATGTTTCTCTGCCAACCGGCTGATTTTTTATTTTACAACTCAGGTGCAAATGCATTCAGATCTGTGGGTATAATACTTGTATCTGATGCTTAGCTCCAGGGTCTTGTGCAGGGCCTCCAGATCTGGATTGCAGAAATGGCCATTAGTTGGCAGCAAATAGCAATTTCTGTACCTCTTTGCTGCCACCTAATTGTCATCTGAATTTTGGCAGCCCAGTTCTGGCAATCCTCTACTTTGGAGTCCTTGTTGCTCCCTCAGCTTGGCAGGTTGCTTGCAGACATTTCATTACCCAACTAAGTAACATCATCAGTGCTTTTTAAAAAAAAAATGTGATAATGTTTTTATTTTAATAATAACTTTTTATCTTTTTATATGCCTGTTTGTATTCACTTGTTACTTTATTTTAATTGTTGTATGCCACCCAGAGTCACTTTGTGTGAGATGGGTGGCTATATAAATATGATAAATAAATAAATGTATGTCTGCAAGCAAACAACCAAGCTCAGAGAGCACCAAGGACTCCACACTTCAACCCTGAGCTACAGATATTCTCTTCTATTGGAACCCTCTGCTTGTCTGCTTCCCCCCATTTCAGTTCTGGTTCCTAGCATTTTCATAGGAAGGTCACCTACAGCAGGGTTCCCCTCTTCCCCAATATAGCCGGAAAATGTATAACAGGAAGAACACAAACATTTTAATACAATGTGGGAGGATTGAATTATGCTAGCAAAATGCTCTCAGGGCCCACACATTGATTTAGCATCTGCAAAAGCACTAGGCCCCTTTGTTTCACATGAAATTTTGGCCCCAGGAATTCTGGTATCCTTCTGTTTGGGGTCTATGGTGCAAAATGAATGACACCACAGGGAAAGCAAATGGAGAATAAATTTCTTCCTTGTGCCACTGCTTTTTCTAGCCTGTCACACACAAAGCAGCATGCATTACCTCCAATGCAAGGTTGCCCAGGCAACAGGTTAGTTCTGTCTATATTGAGCAATGGACATTAATCTTTTTCTTTTTTCTTTTTTCCACTCCCCAAACTCTGTTTTGAAGGCAAAAAGCAAGGTAGCCAGGTTGGCAGTAAGAAAAATCCCCAACTCCTTATTAAGGCAGCTTTGTTGTTTGCTTATTTCTTCATCTCAGCAGACCTTGGAAGAGTCCTGGGTGCAACCTGACATTATTTTGTAAGTGACAGGATCAAATTTGTATGTCAGCATGACTCGCTCCCTCCCACCATTAAAGACTGCAGTAAATGCAGGCATGGATTGAGTATCAGGCCCTTTTCCTCCCTATCTCTCCTGCCCATCCCTTTTCTTACTTTAAAAAAAAAAAAATCTTACTACCTTGTGTCATGAAGCATTTTTGAGCACTCAAAAGCTTGCATACTTTTTGTGACTTTGGTTAGTTAGTCAGTTAGTCAGCCTAATCAAAATATTGCTTTAATCTGAATGTTGGAACATTTCAGCAGTTTCATGGCATGATTCAAATTGTATTTAAGATGCTCAAAGGTGCAACATTTTGGTCTGAGGTAAGATTTAGCGACCAGTTGAATCAGCTTCTATGTGCAGAAAAAAGATAGACACCATTTTGTCTTTTGTTGCCAACAGCCAAGTCTTCTCCTTTGGTCATGACAATATGTCTTACTTTTGAACAGGCGAGTACCAATGGGTCTCAGCCACCCAACAAATACGTTCCAGGAAAACTTGCTATTGCTTTTCCCCTTTCGTAAGGTGAGCGGGGCCGAGGCTCACAGGCACTCTTTTTTGGCTGATGCGCTTGTACTTTGGAACAGCCTCCCTCAAGGAATGTGATCTGTCTCTATGCCATCAGTTATTCATAAGCTATTAGAACAGAACTTGGAGATATGACTGGCTACCATGAGTGAAAGCTCTGTGTATGTTAGGGTTCATTCATCTTCTTATTTTGTTTGGTTTATTTTTACTGTAGTTGTTTTATTCTTTACCATGATGGGTGTTATAAATTGCCAAGAGTCTCTTTGATTGCAGCAGGGATAAATCCAAGGAAGCAAAGAATGAGTTTTTTTAGCTTGCAGCCCAATTCTATTCCTGTTTATCTGAAGGAAATCCTACTGATTCAAATGAAAAACATGAGTTAAAAAAAACTGGGGGGCAGTTTTGCTACTCCCCTATCCAGTGGTCTATCAGCTCCTCCCAAATGCAGATATGGGAGAAGAATTAAGAGGAGTAGGACACGAGCCGGCTATTTTTTTTTTTCCTTTGCACTCTCCCCCTAGCCAGCTGAAGGGAGCATTGGTTGGATCATTAGAGAATAGAACACAGCAGTACTATAGCAAGATATAGCTATATGGAAACATCCTAAGTTCCAGTTGGTAAAAACATTTGAAATTCTCACTTCAGAAATTAATGACTGGCTAGGAATTAGCACTTTTATACTAAGAGATCTTTTAATCCTATTTTTTCTTACATAAATGAACTTTCTCTTGACACAGGAAATGCTTTCCTAAGTTTGGTGTAGGATCATCCAAGAGTCAAAAGCCATTCAAAAGGTGCCCCTGCTCCTTAACTTGTTGGAAGGGAATAAAGACCATCTGTCTAATAATTTGATATGTGCCTAGTTATTATTGTGTAGTTCTCTCTATAATAAAGGTGTTGATGGACCTAATGCCCTTTGCAAAGAACATCTAAAAATACATTAGTTTGAGGGTTCCAGCAAATGCTTAGTGCCACAAATATTCATAATGAGAGTTCTAGCCTCTGTAGTATATTAAATTGCTACCAGGGAATTACATTTTCTTTTGAAATATAGAATATATCAGTATTATTACTGGGTTACCTTTGGGAGGGAAAAAAAAGTACTCCCAATCCACTGGGAAATTTTCTAGTGCTAGGAAGTTAGACTGCCATAAACCACTTTTGTAAAATTCCTGCTAATATCTGTATCCAGGGTCATATTTGCAATGCATTCTATATGAGGTTACTCTTGAAGACCATCCAGAAGTCACAACTGGTTCAAAATGCAGCATCATGGGTAATGATGGGCCAACCTTGATGTGCCCATGTGTCATCAATGCTCCGTAAGCTGCACTGGTTCCAGTTTGCTTCCAGGTGCAATTCAAGGTGCTAGTTGTCACCTAGAAAGCCCTTCATGGCATACAGCCTGGTCATTTGAAGGACCACTGCTTTCTGCCTGTCCAGTAAGGTTGGGCAGAATGGAGGTGCTCTGGGTCCACTCTATCAAGCAATGTCATCTAGTGGAACTCCAGAAGTATGCTTCTCTATCGTGGCATTTGCCCTCTGTAACTGCATCCTCCCAGAAATTCGCACAGCTCCCACCCTCCAAGAAAGTTGTTGAAAACATGGCTGTGCCCCAGGCCTGGTTGTTGAGCCCCTGGTGAGCTTTTTGTAATGCAATGTGTGTTTTATCTGGGCACACATGTTCTTTTCTTTTTGTTTTCCTCTCTTTTAAATTCGTAAGTTGCCCAGAGTCTTTTAGGATGGGGCAGCCTTCTAAATTTAATAAAATAAATAAAATACATATATACTGGATAAAGAGAAGGTCAGTAATCCAGCTTCCATAAAGTATATCCTTAAAGTCAGGAATAAGGCAGATCCAAGAGGTCTAAACAGAACAGCAAAGTCACCAATTTTGATTTTACAAATACCTATATGACTTGAAACTGTCTTGATCCAAAATGATGATGATGATGATGATTTCTCATCTTTGTTTTATACAACTCAAAGTGGTATACATAATGCTCCTGCCTCCTATTTTACCCACAGCAACAACAAGCCTGTGAGATCAGTTGGGTGAGAGAAAGTGACTGGCTCAGGTCACTTTGGCACCAGCTTTAATGACTGTGGGAGGACTAGGATTCATGGATTCTGGGATTTTATATTAAAATCTTAACCACTACCCCCAACCACACCATATCTGTTTCTCTGTTTAAAGTGAATAAAATTCAATCCCCAAGTAAATGTAAATAGAATTGCAATTTTGGGGTTTAAACAATTAGTAACATGAACCTTAGATTGGTCCTGAAAATGAATTGGCTAACCAATGCAGAGAGTAAAGCAGAGAAACCATATACTCTGCCAAAAGTATGCCAATGGAAACTTTTGACATCCTTGCAAAGACACCTCTACAAATCACTGCTTTCAAACATGCAGGCAATGTTTTCTGGATCCTAGAGGCTCCAGCAGCCTTTTCTAGCCTGGTGCCTTCCTGGAAGAAGTGGATTTGAGTGTTTCGTAAAAATCCTTGCAGAGTGGATTCCAATATGCATAGCCACTAAAAAGGTAGGGTAATGTACGCAAACTCAATAAATTGTGTGGCTCTGCCTAATTAAGAAGTATTATGAAAGAAGACAAGAGGCTGAAGGGTGGCAAAGAGCTAACATAGAAAATATCAGGCAAAGTCCTGGCCTAAACAGGAAGCTTTTCTCCTGCCTTGCTAGCTCTTGAGAAACCCAGCAGCTAGCCTGGGTTAATATAGTCACATTACTACCTGAGAAAAGAGTTTCTAATTTATAACTTTAATGATTCATCAGGAAGAGGCACTTGTATGAAACAGTAATTTCCTAGCTTGAACTCCTCCACATACGTAGCTCTTAAAATAATTATCGGGGCTTGTTTATTACCAGGATTATTTATTATACTCTACCTGACATATACCCCAACTTCCTGTTCAGATGATTGCTTAATGCAACTAACCAAATTTTAAAATAAACCCACAATGTAAAACATGTAAAGCTAACTATTACTACTAGTAAATCGTCCCACCTTTGTAAGCATTTTGTTTATCCCCATGTTTTGTTCTACTGGCAAAGAAAATAGCTTTGATTCTCTATAAATAAATGACAAGTTAAAAGATGCTCGGTGATCCCTTTATCCACTTGTGGCAATTGGAAGACTGATTAGGTGGGCTTTGACCCACAAATGCTTAGTCAGACTTAATAAATGTATCTTTACAGTGTCAATAGACTAACAGCCTATGGAACCTTGTGCTTTTGTAATGCAGAAATAGGCAATCTGTGGCCTTCCCGGTCTTGCTGAACTCTCACCTGCCCAGTGACCAATAGAGAAGGATGCTTGAAGGCCACAGTTTTCCTCACTCCAGACTATTAAGTATTGACTGTCTGCAGCAGGCTTTTTTTCTCTTCCTTCACATCACCAACTCCTTTGGAAACTCTTCTGATGATTCAAGAAGGGTGGAAGCGAGAGACAATAGGCACAGCTCTGCATACATTTCTCTTAATGGAAGACTTTATCTCTAGTAGGGATTGAAATTCCAGTACATTTAACACAAGGACACAGAAGTTGCTTGGCTTGGAAAAATCTATGCTTGCAACACAAATGTACACTGGAATGTAAAGATGGGGCTATGTTTGAAGTGCAAACAGTCTTGAGTGTCCCGTTGATTAAAGAAGTCATATCCTTAGCTCCATCGACCTCCAGTTATCAAAAGTTGTGCAAATCTGATTATGTAATCTTCTGAACAGCTGATTAAAGCAAATGCTGATTATGCAAGCATAATAGCTAGGATGAAGCAAAGGACTAACTATGGTAGTGGGCTATGTGCAGAAAAGCAGATGTATGCTATGATCCAGTGAACAAGTCCTAGGGTCATCCAAAAAAGTAATAAGATTCATTCACCATGATAGAGGTTTCCACTAAGCCCAGCAAAAGTTACAACTGTCTTACATATGACTATTGAAAGCCTGCTCTGCAATTTTGAAAGACTTTTCCTAAGTAATACCCATCTAGATTTTTAAGTGACCCTTGAAATGGGTCAGGTGATTCTGAGCCTTTTGAGTAGTGTCATCTTGCAAAAAAAGGAATAAGCAGATTTATTTCTCAAGTGGATCTCCAAAAAAGTTGCTTGCTAACAAGACTTATTCCATCCCTTATCCACAGAGACCTATCTAGGCATTCTTTAGGCACCAGAAATAGTCACTAAGGTCATCTATTCCCAAGTGGGTGCAGATGTGCTGGAAAATTGAAGATAAGTGACACCCCTTATATTATACCCTGACATACCAACATCACAGTATGCTATCTAGTTCATATGCCCCTTTGGAGGAGAAAACAATTTTCTGCTTACAAGTCTACAGATTTGACAAGGTATCAAGAAGAGCACAGAAGCAAGCACACCATTAGGCAGATCTATTCTTAAAGCATATATGGTCCTCAACTACAATTTCTGGAATTTTCATTACCATGGGAATATGGAGAAACAGCACCTTTTGTCCATCTGCATCAATGGGTGGGGTGAAATTAAATCATCAGTGACCCTTAGAGAGTATTTTGACCCCTTATCAACTTGCCCAGATAGCCTGGATCCCCAAATTGCAAAGGAATGAATGCATTAGATGATCAGATCTGGACTGCAAAAATCCAGATGACCACTATGGGAGGAAAGAAATATAGAATCTCTCATTCCTTGTTGCCATCTAATGGCCAATGGCCATCCATATTTTTGCAGCTCAGATCTGTAGCCCTCCACTGTGGTACCCAAATTAAAAAGGTTTATTTCACTTTTTTAAAACAATATCAGCAATTTCCATGAATCAAACTCAATATGGACACTTTACCTTGCATTGTTAAACAATTAATTTCTGCTATCTTCATGCAGTAAAGATAAATCTGGTTTTAATGCAGATCCTGGCATGTGAATTCAAGCTGCATGTCTCTTTAATGTCCATTGTTTTCCATGAATGGTGAAACAGGTGAAGAAATTTATTTTTTAAAAAATATGTCTAACTTAACATAGACCAATTCCTTGCTTTATAGGACTTGGGATAAACTTATTATAAATACTGGAAAATGTTTACATGCACTTACAGTATGGAACTCATTAGAGCTGTGAGTTCCTCACAAATTAATTTGTTTACAACTTTCTACTTGACTGCATGCTAGAAAACAGTTTTGCAATTTGCCAGCATTTTGCCATTAATCAGAAAAACATGGAACATGTCTATCAGTAAAAATAACCAATCACCTATATTTTGAAATATTTAAATATATTACTAATTCTACTGTAATGGTGTGTGGGAAAGACCTTGGGAAATGGGGTGAAGAGATGCTGCCTAGAGAACAGTCAGATAAGAGACAGCATAGCCTGCAGCTGGATTCTGTCAATGTAGCTTTACAATAAAGTAGAATTAGCTTATCTGGTCATGTTTTCTGTCTGGTTTACCTGGTAAAGCTGACATCAGTCTTGCAAATCTCTCACTCTTTCCTTTACTGCCTGAAAAACTAGGGAGGGTCCCTTCTGAGCCTCTTGCCCTGCTGTCAGGATTAGCCCAGGAAACTCCAGGAGACAGTACAGATTCAATCCAGCAAGGTTTATTGGCTTCAGTCCCATTACAGAAATCTTCTCAGAGTGAGAGTAATTTCCAGGGTCACCCTCCCAACCTCCCTTGCATTCTTTAGGGAGGGGCCAGTCTCATCCTCTTATCTCTTCCTCGTTGTTCGGGTGATGAGAGTACGTTCTTAACCCCTCTCGTTCTGACTCTCACACCTGCCCACTAGCCAGCTGTGGTCTATGCTGTCTCTTATTTGACCATTCCCTAGGCAGCATCTCTTCTCCCCATCTTCCAAGGTCTTTCCCACATACCATTGCACCTACATTGATTGATTGATTGATTGATTGATTGATTATTCAATTTCTAAGGACACCTAAATCTCCAAGTGACTCAAGGTGGCCTGCAGAGAGGATTAAAAACACCTTGTAAGAAGGACAGAAATAGTAAAAGAAACTGCATCACGGGAATACCAAAAAAAAAAAAAAAAAATTAAGATCCCATAATATTCCATCAGGTTTCCAAGTTGTCCTGGCAGGAAACCCAGTGGAATATTATTCCAACATAACCTGGGCAACCCAAGTTGGAATAGTCAAGTCTGAAGGCCTTCCTAAAGGTCAGCAGGATTGGGGCCATAAGGACCTTGGAAAGAATGCTGTTACAGAAGGCAGGAGTGGTGACAGAGAAGACACACCTCCAATAAGTGCAATAAGATGACATTGTTTTGTTAATGGGACTTGAAGCATGGTGACCCTGTCAGATGTTATAGGATGGGTAGAAGCAATTGGAGAAAGCTGATCCTGCAAATATCCAAATCCTAAGCCATGGATATTCAAAGTTAATTTGTTAGGAACCCTAGAATCATGACAATTAATTGATCAATCAGTACAGAGAGTTCTGTATCTCTATATGTTCATGCTCTGAAAATAAGATTGCTGATTGTTCTAAAGAAGTCATATTTAAATTTTATTGATAATTTTAACATGTGCTTCTTGTCGCCAGTCTTGATTTGATAATCCTTTGGAAATCTTCCAGGGAATATTGCATGGGAGGAAAGAGTTAAATTCAGTTGTTCCTTAATTGTTGTTCTGATCATGACTGGTCTTTCTATGGCGGTTATATCTTAATGCTTATATATACATACTTGCATACATCAAATGCAGCCAAGCATTCTACGAACTGGTTCAGTGTGACTGTTAAAACCATGAATGAAGCCTGAGAATTTGCCTTTCATTTATAACTGTTATACACATATGAATGAAAACTGACCAATTGTGCTTGGGCATGGTGTTCATGTGATTTCAGTTATTACAGAAATTACAAACACATCAGAAAAATGTGTTCACTAAGGCTATATTTCAACAAAGGAGAAGACGTACAGCTAGAATGGTTATGATAATCATGCAAGAATGTGTGACTTCACAGATTTGGGTTGGGTTTTGTTTTGTTTTATTTTTTATTTTTTTTCTGATTTCACAGATTTGGGGGTTCTTTTTTTTTACTTCAAAATGTTGTTTTCCTAACTTATCAGCAATCCAGATATTTGCCCAAATTTTTTTTTTTTTTTTTTAATCTGTGCTCAGTCATTACTGACTCTGCAGTGACTGCTTGGACAAGTCCTTGCAGTTTTCAAGGCAAGTGTTTTGGAAGTGGTTTGCCAGAGCCTCCTTCCTAGAGCAGAGCCCAGCTGGCGAGCGCAGGAGGCAGGATTTCCGTTGCTTCGCGCCCTTTTCGGACGAGCGCAGTTTCGTGCTTACCGGCAACTGCTCCCAACTCCTTTTGCAGGCGCCGCCAGCATTTTTCCTCCCACCGGAGTGAGAGTACCCATTTATCTACTCACGTGAGTTTTCGACCTGTTGGGTTGACAGGAACTGGGGAGGAAACAGGAGCTCACCCTGTTTAACGCAAAGGCTGGACTCGAACTGCCGAAGCATCAGCCATTTCTGGCCGGCAACTTTCAGCGTCATTAAGCTGCTGCACCACCGCATGCCCACATATTGGCAACATTTAAATAACTCTTGGTTGATTCTAGTACACTTATCTGAAAGCAGATTTTTTAAATGAGTGCCAAAGCACTGAAAGGAGTCTACAGCCTCAAAATGTTTGCTCATCAGCTTATTCAAATCCCTCTAGTTTACACCAGCTTGTATTCCATGCCTTATCCCCAGTCCTTATTTGTAGTCATCGGCCTCTCTTCCAACCCCAACCTATCTGGTGCACATAAATTGAAAACCACAGAATACAGGTGTATTCTTACCAGGACCAATCTGATCACATGACATCAGAGCAAAAAGAATGGTATCGTACAGTTTGCAGATTCAGTTCAAGGCACTGCTTTGATCTTTGGTGCAAGTGGGGGAAAACCCTGAAAGTAGAATCTTTAAATAGCCCTGAGGTTTTACTTTCAGGGTTTTTCCCCACTTGCACCAAACTATGGCACAAACACGTCCTGAAGAGATTTCATCCCCAACCCACAAATGATCCTTACCTGTACCAGTGTTATTTTCCTACCTATTCTGATACCTCCTCAAGGTGTATAAAATCTTTTAGGCTTTAACACCCATTAACCTGGAGAAAGCGTATGTTTAGAAATAGCAGCAGTAGAAGCAAGATAGGGTTCAGGAATAGGGTACGCATTTTTCATGCCAGTATAATTTCTGGTGCTTCAGTGGTGGGTTGATGCACTTGAGTTCAGCAAAGATCCTTAAATTCAGTGTCTATTCCTTATTCAAAGAATGATTTCTTATATAGGATATTAAAATATTATATTAAATACAGAGTTTTCTTGAAACAAAAAACAGGTGGTCAGCCCAATTCACTTTCTACTACTATAAGCCAAATTTGTGTCAAATTTGATATTTTTCTTATTGGCTTTCCCAGCTTTAGAAGTTACGCAGGCAGTGCCTACAGAAAGGACCTTGTTAGAGTTACACCTATGCCTGAAATGCCTTTTCCAAACATCTTCCCCAATTCTAGTTTTGTCATTATTTATGGTGCTTCTGATTGCCTTCTGCTGTTATAATCTGCTTTTATCATCTGCTTTCTCTATTATTTTAATCTTATTTATTTATGGGATATATCACACACATACACACACACATACACACACACACACACACTTGATAATATAATAAATATGTGTTTATCTATGTAATAATATTATTAAATAGTAGTAATAGTACTCGCATCTTAGAATTAAGCTCCAAACAACATTATGAAAGGTCCTTGGTCTGAAAGCAGCAAGTTTATCTATTGGCATTTCAGCTGGGTCAATGAACAACATGAATAGAAACTATGAATGGAATCTAAGCACAATTGGAAATCAGATATATTAGAAAGGGTAGTAAATTGGAAAGAACAGCACTGAAGTCATCATAACATCAAATGATGTCAGCATGTAGATAATAATGAGAACATCCAGTAAATATTGGAAAGCACAACTAACTATGAAGCAAGTGTCATTCAGTAACACTTTATGATGAATGTCTGAGCATATGACTATTATCAGATGAAAAATATCATACTATCATTAACAGATTAATACATGAATGACTTGCCATAGCAGATGAATTATCATGATTACTTCACATCTACTGTAACTTAACATTATAGGTGCTGTGTGGACAAACATTCCATTGATTGGGCCCTTATCTCTGGTGGCCAGAAACAATGGGAGCATCACTTTTTAAAATTATTATTTCTTTTTTTTATTTAGAATGTGCTTTTCTATCCATAGGGCACTCAAAGATTCACTAGGATGCCATGAAAAGTGTAGAGAGGTCTAAATCTCTCTGTATTTCTAAAAGACATTTCAAAACCTGCATATGTTTTATTCCTTTCAACAAAGCTTGACCAAGCTATCAAAGCTTGGCCAGACCCATCTTGCCACTTCTCTCATACCTCCTGCCTCTTTTTCACTAGAGCGCCATTGTCTCATCGAGTTTGCACAGTAACTATCTGTTGTTTGGAGACATCTTTTGTTGATCATCTTTGAATTCTTCTAGTCTTCCACATGCTGTGTGAGCTGAAATTTTTCTCAGAAAAACGTTTTGCCTTTTTGGTCTGATTTCATTTATCTGCTTTTGTTCTACTTTGATTCTCCAACTTTCATACATGACAACACAAATAAAGGTATATGTTATCAGTATGCCATGGCATTGTGTAATGTATGGTATTACGTGCTAGCAAGAATAAACTGGCACTAATATACTGATGTACAGCTCATTAATTAATGTGCTTATGCATTGTGAATATAGTCTATCACAGGGTCATCATTCTGAAACACATACTATAGATATGGCATAGCTCCGGATTCCACACCCAGTTGTTGTTGTTGTTGTAGTTAATATTATTATTCTAAAGCCTTCTGTCATGATCTTACAACAATATAAAAATATAATAAAATGTCCTCAGGAGGGATGAAAAGTAATTCCATAGCAATAAAGCTTTATTGCACACAGATTAGTAGTCAATTAAGATCACTGACAGCATTGATTGATACAGACCTTTTAATATATAAATAGTTTCAAACTATTTTACCCTGCTTCCCATATCTTCTTCTATCGAATGCAAATCTGGCTTTCCATTTTCCACTCTTTTAGAGGCTGCAACATCTCTGCATTGTTTCCCACAACAATAGACAAAGATTTGTCTTTGATTTGAGAAATCTCCTCCTTTCCAAGTGCTCTGATAACCGAGATAGTGAGAATTTTGTCTCAAAGAGCTGAATAATTTCATTAGTCCAGGTTTCACAATTATGTCAAGTGCAGATCTTCCAGACTTAGGCCTGTCTTTCAATGGCCAGCTGCTACGTAAGATACAAAGTACATCGTGAGCTACTAACACTACTATTAACAGCATAGTCTGCTACAGTTTCTACTCTAAGAAAGATAACACATTTGTCTGTTCATATTCATCTAGGACTTTGAGCACAGAACAGAAGGGGCACAGGTCAGGTGGTGCTATGCTTGCTCAAAAACCAGTATAATTATTTTATCTTTTAAGTTATTGTTTTTTTGTTAGCTTGATCGTATCTTCTTACAGTTTGGGACCAAGGTTTTTTAGCACTGTGCAAATGTGCTCAAGCATTAAGGTAATCTATTCTGTACATTCTAAACCAGGAGTGTGAAAATTCTGTCAGCTTTAGGGGGTTCCACCAAGCTAAGACAAAGTTGTTCAGGGGAGAATTTTAAGGGGTTACATGGGTATCTCCAATATTTGCATCCATTTTGCTCCTTAAATCCCACTCTAAACCCCCCCCCCCAAAAGCAATTAAAAAAAAGTCAAACCAAACTTTTGGCTCCATCCACCTTGGCGGTCAAGCAATCATGAGAGGAAAGTTAATGGGTCATGTGTGCCCCCTGAGCCCCCAAAAATACTTTTTTGGATAGTACAGTATGTTGTAGAAGTGTCAAGTCTACATAGACTCAACCCACACAACCCTCAACCAGTGGGAAGAGTTGGAATGACAAGCCCAGGAAATAATCTTCTTGGCAGTGACCCTACGTAGAAGTTTCGGGAGGGGGAATGATGAAAACAGCATCATGCTATCACACAGTAAACTTCTCTCCTTTTGTACTTGTGTTGTGATATCTCAAGCATAAATAAAGGGGCAGAGCTTGCACTGCAATGGTACAACACTACTTTCATCCTTTTAATGAAAGGATTAGATCCTGCGGATACCTCTGGCTCCTATACCTGTGGAACATCCTCCCTCAACATGCATATTCTTTTTTTACTTGGGCCATGAATACATCTTTAATTTCAGTCTGTTCTTAAGCAAGAGGATAGTTGATGTTTCTCTTGTTTTCAGAAACTATGAATTAGAAAATGTGTTATTCTGCTCTTTCTTGTTTTTTTTTTTAATGTGGGTTTTGATGCCTGTTATAACAAAAATATTGTATTCTGTGTAAAGATATTTTTATTCTGCATGATCTTTTAAGTACATTATTAATGCAAATTCTGGATTTACGTTTACTCTGAATTTGGACTGTTTTTTCTTATGGCTTCTATGTTTTAAAGTAATCTCTCTCCTTTTCCAGCCATCTCCCAAATCCTTTAAACATTTGTTTCAAAAACAAAGAGGTGAGGAAGAATATCTGTATGATCCTTTTTTCATTTTTTCCTTATTTGCTAAAAAGATTGGTTTGGGCTCTTTAAGCTGAGCTACACAGGAGAAGAAGAAATAGGAAATCAATAATGCATTCTTGTCTATAGTGAAAATTTGACTTCATTTACACCTAATGTTATTGAAGTTCAGCATTCTGCTGAGATTCAGCTTATTCAGAGCTTCAGATCAGGCAAGAGAAACAGTGATATATTCCACCTGGATGAGATTAGAAAAATCATTGGTATCTTAACCTTAGAAACCTTTTCTTTTGAATCCAGTACCACTGATATTTGATTGCCTGCTGCTCCCAGCTTGATATTCTTAGATATTAGTTATCACACTGAAGTATTATTGTTAAAGAGATCTGCCAGAGAATACTGTTAATCAGACAAGTGCTCAGTCCTACATTAACCTATCCATTCCAGAATTTAAAAATCAGTTTTTGTGTTATTGAACCACAGTCTAAATCTGTTGTACATAAATGTAAGGGCTATGTTTGGAGAAAATGAAGCTATCTTCCAGTTTATCCAGGAACATATTAAGGAACCTAGTCAAGGTTTTAAAATAAGTTAAAAATAAGTTAGGAAAGTTATAAGCAAGTACACATGGCCAGATTTATCCAAAGTAAGTATGGGTGTTGCAGCCTTAAATACATCCTTTGTATACAGTAGTTATATTTTTGTACATGGTGCCATATTTTAAGTATAGAAATACGCATTAATGGAGTTGGAGTACAAGTATATGCATTTATAGGTTTAGAATGATTCAACAGGTTGCAGGGCCCAAGCTTCAGATTCCATAATAAATAATTATATTCTAATTACAGGTCTTTGAGAACAACCAATTTCTGTCACTAAAGGTAAATAGAGACAATATTTTTTTATGATGTACATATAACTATTTAAGAGTAGTGATAGATCATCTAGCACTCAGCAACATCCATATGGGACAAAGGGGGTCAGACTGATGAAAGCAGCATCACAGCATTGTGATATAAGCCCCGTCCCATTTTTATACGTATTATGAAGTCGCACACATGTCCCAAAGATTTTTGAGCATTGTGTAAGTTATATCCAAGATATAACTTGAAGGAACCAGAGCAGATTTTTCCAACTTGTATGTCTTCTAAATATGTGAATTTCAACTCCCCAAACTGCCCAGCAAGCATAGGCATTATAAGCATTCTGGAGTTGAAATCCATATATCTGCCTAGCAAGACTGAGGATAGCTACCCAGTGTAGTGTAGTGGTTAAGGTGTTGCACCAGGATAAGCAAGGTTCAAATCTACCCTCAGCCATTGAAACTCACTGGCTGACTTTTGGCCAACCTGCATCCTTTGGCTGCAAAACTCTGGGTGACCACTTGATGGTAGTAAAGAGAAATAGAAACATATGTAGCTTTGCTGTCATCTCTGGCCCACCTGGATTTCTGCAATTCTACACTAGATGGAGGGGGGAAGACTCACTCTTCCCCCAGTGCATGTGTGATAGCTCCAACCCTGATTGAACCACTGGGTTTTTGACTTTCAAATTATGTTATTTTAATTTATGTTATTTAAATTATGTTATTTTAGAAAAAGAAAGCATCAGACAGCCGATCACTTTTGAAATGGCTAGGACACTAATCAACATGGATAATGACCCACAAACTTGTTGCCCTTGATTTGCTCTATCATTTAGCATTGCAACCTGTAAGGAAAACAACGTACCCTACAATGTCAGGTGAACATGCTTTTACTGGAAACTGTTGAGATTTTCCAGTAGAATCATGTCAGTGTCTTCTCCTTCCAAGGTACTGTAGCTGCCCCATAATATATAAATCAGCTTCTTCTTGCAATTGCTATGCTAAGTGTGAAAGTAGTCACATGCTCCAGATTACTTTCCGTGGGAACACACGTCATAGGATGGTGCTGACTTCGGTAAATATATTTTGCAGAATAGAATCACTATGGAAACCATTCCTCAGTTCAGAACCAAAATGCAGCTGAGGTTGTGATCAAAGGTATGTTTTCTAACTAGACTGGCAACAGAAAAGAATTCATTGAGTGTCTCTCAATTTGACATTGCAATGAGACCAAAATGAAAAAAAAAAAATCCTAAACATCTTTTCAGGCCTAATGTCAGCATCCAAAGCAAATCCTGCCATCTGAGACAAAACCTCCAGTATTTTCTTTTTTCTACAAAATGGCAATATTAAAAACTATAAATCAAAACCACATTGAGTTAATATTTCATCTAATGGATTTGTAAGAAGGTGCTTAAAACCTGAAACAATAGGTGCGGGTCAGTTTGTGTCTCAGAAAAGAGTCGCTGTGGCACATGACTTGCACCAACAAAAATGGTGATGCCGTGCCTTGTGCCGTGAAAATAGCGCAATCCCTGTTGAAAAGGAATCTGAAGTAAAGCGGCCAATATCATGATGTATTTATACAAATACGAAGCAACCAGTGTGTATTTTTCTATTTTCTGCATTGTTTTAAAAAAGGGATATTACAGAGTTGGGAAGATACAAAAAAATATAATTGAGCTGACCCAGGGCAGCAGCAAAACCTGTATGATGAAAGATTTGAAGTTTGTTTTTTAAGCCTTAAGGGGACATGACGTATATAACATGACTAATTTAGGCTTGAGGTTGTGATGATTGGGTAGTGGGACCAGGAGAAAAGGACTTAGGAGGTGCAGGTCAGAGTTCATGTCTGAGGAGATCTCCCCTCTCGGGGAGACAGGGTTAGGAATAATTTTAGGACTGGGATAGGCTAGTATTGGCAGGATACAGATAATTGGTATAATTAAGCAAACCTATTTTTAAAACTTTTTTGGGGGGGGGGGTTATTTAATAAAGGATCATTTGTTCTTTTGTTTCTATATTAGCCAGGTGTCTCTGCTATTCTTTATCTTCCCCAAGTTCCACTCAGTAACATAAGCTTAGAAACTTGCAGAATTTCTGAACAGTTGAAGGGATTAAACTGTTAGTTGATTAGTTGAGGGCTAATAAAACAAGAGACCACCCTACACCCAACAAAGAGCATACGCAATGGATGTACAGGGAATAAGTAGGAAGAAACCCTTTTGTAATGTTTTTGTGTAACCTCACTTGTAATGTTGGAAGCTGGTGTCATTTGACGAGACTGAGTAATGACAGATACAGGGCAGGAAAACTAAGGTAACTCCTTGATACAGCATGGCTGAACTATGCAATCTGCTGTCACAAAATGTCTTGATGGTCACTGACTTTGGATGGCTATGAAAACATGATCAAATGAATCCATGGAGGATACAATCTACATGAGGTTTTTTGACATTTAATCTAACATCTGGGAAGAGAAGGTGGACTAGAATCACAATGTCATGAGCTGTGTTCATATTACATGGTGAATCCAAAATTAGTGGGACATAGTAGAGTTTAGTGTGTTGTGCAAATTCGGCCCTTGTGATTACTGTATGCATCAGTGTCATGGGAAACTAAAAATCGCACTAATTCAGTAACAATTGTTAACCATGGGTAAGCTTGTCATGAAAAGAGGGTTTATGTTGGAAAAGCTTTGTTTTTCATTGAATCTTCCCCCTCTGCTTAATGCCAGAATCCAGATTAAAACTATTCTAACAAATAACTCACTAGCTTCTGCTTGAAAACAGACAGTGAAGAAGAGCCAACCACCTACCTGGGCAATTGGTTTCATTGTCAAAGTGGTCTTATTGTAGGAAGGTTTTCTTCATATTCAACCAGAGTTTCCCTTCCTGTAATTTAAATCCATTTTTCCAAGACTTATACCGTGAGATGATAGAGAGCAGGTTTTGACCCCTTATTTCAAGAACTCCTTCAGGCACCATTCTCTGAGCATAGTTGTAGTCTTCTCTGAAGATGTCCCAATTTCTGGTTTCTAGATTTGGATACAGTAGTCACAAGGGTACTGTGAAATACAGAACAGAGATACAGAACAGAGTACAACAATACAGAACAGAGTAGAACTAATACCATCCATGACTTGAAAACAGTATCTCTGTTTATACAACCAAAAACTAGCTAAACTGTGCTCATCTCACATAACTTTTCAAGTGGTTTTATGAGGCAACTTCTGAGTCCGTACAATGTTTAATCATGGCTGGATGAATAGCCAGAATTGATTGGGTTCATATATTGTGCTAAATCCTAAACTTTGAGTAACAAGGCATAGTCCTAAATTCATGCTAAGCCAGAACCAAACAGAGCACCTCAAGTCTTAGTGCAACATGTAAACACACCTATTTGTTTTACTGCTGGACAACTCTTTCCAAGATCAGCATCCTTAAAATTACCATTCCTTGGTTCCAGCCCTGCTCCATGGAGCAACAGCCAGCAAATCTGTTAGATCTTTTGTGTAACAACTGCTCAACTCTTATGCAGACTAAACATATCCAGCTCTTTAAATCCTAAAATTTGATTGGTTAATCTGCTCTTCTCTGGACATACTCAATTTACCAATTTTTTTCATAAAATGTGACCTGATCATCTGCACTTAGTCCCACAATTGTCATCTGTCTCACAACAGGGTGGAAGTACTGGTTATGCTGATCTGTTTACTATGTTCCCCCCAACCCTTAGGTCTGGCTGAGTCCTGCAGCAAAACAAGTACACTGCCAAGAACTGCATAATTGCAACGGTATTTTTTTTTAAATCCCATAATTAATAATAATAAAAAAAATCCTTTGAGGAAGGATGTTCATTCTTAGGAATTTAATCTGAGCATTATCAACACAGATGTATTTGAGTTTTCACTAGAGACGCATTTCTCCCATGGTAGGAACCCTATGCCAATCCAACTGAACATAATGAAGGCAATAGCATGGATTGCAAGGTCAGTGGTACAGATTGTCACTGTTTCAGCCTTGTGAAGAACTAGCTGACAGGTAAATTAACAGTAAATACTAATCCATCAGCCTAAGAAGCCACAACATCATTTCCATTCTCTTGGAGTTGTTCCAGTCAGGAGCCTGGGGAAAACTTTAATTTATGAACCACTGAAGGATTTTTCTGAAGGGAGAAAAAGGATCCCAAACAACAAACCTTCTTTTGGTACTTGCTATTAAACAAAAACCATCATAATAGCACCTCATTTCAGCTTGTTATGAGAAATGGATTTGATTATGAGAATTACTAGGCAATCCCCCAGGTGGGGGACAGATGTTTTGAGTTCTTCTCACTGCAATCCATTATTATTATTATTATTATTATTATTATTATTATTATTATTATTATTAGCACAACAATGTGAAATCACAGCTGCCAGTTCTTTAACTGGTGTTGACCTTCATTCACGCTGAGTTCTTCCCAAGAACCTAGGATGTCATAATGTATTGGCATATATATGTGCAGATCCAAGCAGTGTGGTCTTTTGTAACTGACAGATGGAAATTTTGTCCTTGTGCAGATTTTTTAAGTGCTGTCCAAGGTTTTCTGGAATGGCACCCAGTGTGCCGATAAGCACTGGGACTAGGTCTTCCCTAGGTTCAGCTTTAAAAAAAAAAAACTGGCTGACACATTGGCCAGAGCACCTGTGACTAGGCTGAAATGGACTGGATAATCTATGATTCAGTATGTTGTAGGACTTTAGCTATTGCCTTAACATGTTGTGTGAATCAAGGCATTAGCTTAAATTAGTATGTTTTATTTAGGCATAACATTTTATGTGAACATAAGAATTTAATTTTATTCACCTAAATTTAAGGGTTTAAAATATTTCGCTTTTGCACAGAAAATGCAAACTATCTTGCAGAGATTTAGGATTTAAACTGCTAGCCTGAAATAGGAACTCAATCAAAGAAAAGGGGAATAAGAAAAATACCCAATCTCTGTTGATGACTTTTCTGAATTTGGGCACTTCTGCAGCAGTATTCAAGATCACCTTCAAGATCACCTTCAAATGTAACTGATATCATGTTGACTGTGTTTGGAAGTGAGTTGATCTATTTCTGGATCTGGTTTACTTGGAAGGGCTATGGTTGTGAATTTTGTGGACAATCCATTTTCTCATGGGTGGAAGTCTTGTCTTGTCCTAGGTCCTGGCCTTAAGCCAGCCATTGCTTTAGCCCCTGCTTCCAAGGTTCAGTGTTCTGCTTCTCCTCTTACAAACACTGGTTAGAACATCTCTCTTTCCCCCAATATGCTTGTCATAGCAAACTGCAACCATGGCCAGCACTACTGGAAAAAGTGTTCATTTCCAAAACTGTCCACATTTAATCTTCACAGCTCTCAAGGGCTTTTAAATATAGCAGAGGAAAAGGGGTAAGACAGCTGGGAAGCCTTTAGAAAATTGTTTACATTTCTTATAATTAAGGGTCCTCCCTTACAAAGTTTTACTTATAGCAACTTTTCAGATTTTCTTTGCAAACCACTAGACAAATGTATGCAGAAATATGTTCTAAAGAACACAGAGAATGACATTACTACTTCATTCTCTCTTTGTAAGGTGTAGTGTGAGATTTTTCTTACTCCATAAGGGTTAGTAGTTCAGGGAGCAGGAAACTAATTGGATTATGTTCCTTGTATTCCGTTTCCTTCTAGAATGGAAGAAGGTAAGAACTGTTGAATCAAACATGGTGTTCTCTTGATGCCCTCTGCATTTCAAGACTGGCAGGAGTAAGGACAGTCAGCTTAACTGCTTTGTCAGAGATTGGAGTGGAATATTGCCCTTCCACTGTAACATCTGAAAGCCTCATTACCACTTCATTCACTTTGCTAGAGTGAGAAAATGCCATGACTTCTCTTGGCACTTCTGCTCTGAAAAAAGCCATTATCATCAGCTTTGATTGGCAGCAATCTGCCAGGTTCTCAAGAGTTCTTTCCCATTACCTGTCATCTGCTCTTTTTATGTTAATTCAGTTCCACAACTTTATGGTCACATTCACATGACTTATTTAACCAGCTTAATGTCAGCCCCAGCTTGTCATGTGAACCCAAAATCCTATCCTATTTGGATTACCAGATACAATAAACATTGCCCAGATTAATTTTTGGCGAAATTACCTGACCTGGGTACACTGTCTCATCCAAACCCAGATGAGAAGATTAATTTGGCCTCCACAGAGATTTGGCCTCCACAGAAATGAGATGCTTGAGTGGCTTCACAAAAATGGGAATTTTCAACACTCATCTTTATTGACATTTTCCTTTCAATCCTGCAAGCACATGTGGGGGAGGTTGCTAACTGATCTTCAATTTCAGTCAGTTTGCACAGATTTTTAAATTATTTTTTCTTGAACTGAAATCACAAAGCTGGTTGGAGTCCTATCCAAGATGGCAGCTACTAGTGTCATCCCTCATTTGCTGTAGATCACTTCACAAATGATTTACCTGGGAGAGGGAGCAGATACAGGCAGTCATCTTACACAACCCAAACACCAGTACCGTAAACCAACACATGGAAGTTTGGGGAGATATTGGGGCTTTGGGTATTTGTAAGCCCCATGGAAATGGTTTGGACTGCATCCATCATGACAAATTCAGTGGCAATAGTTCAGAGATTACTGGCCTGGGCACTTACACTTTGGTTCAGCCTCCCCAAATGGGTTGGGGATATCAATCAATGGTTGACAGTTGCCTCTGCAAATTTATATACCCATGCCATAATCATAAGGATAACACACCTAGCAATTACATCCACAGTAGGAAAAACTTTTTGGACATGAGATTTAACACTAGTGGTGGGGGAAGAAAGGAACAAGAGCTGGTGGCAGCCAGAACTTTTGCACATCTTCATCTTGTGTACCAGCTGCATCCTCTCCTGCATCAGGAGGCACTGTTCAAGGCTACTCATGCCTTGGTCAGCTCCCAAGTGGACTATTGAAATGTGCTGTGCATGGGACATGTTCTGCTCTTGAAGAACATCAAAGTACACCTTGGTACACCCATGTTATACCTTTGCTCTGCAAATTGCACTAATTGTCAGTGTGCTTCCAGGTGCAATTCAAGATGCTGGTTGTCACCTATGAAGCCCTTCATGGCCTGGGGCCAGGCTATTGTAGGACTGCCTTTCCCTGATTGTTTCTACCTGTCCCTTTAGGACCAACAGAAGGAACATGTTCTGCATCCCATTTACCAAAGAATGTCATTTGGTGAAACCTGATGTATAAGAATAACCTTGAGGAACAGGAGGAAGAGCCACAACCAAGACAATAGTCAGATGAAAGAAATTTGAGGCCAAGGCAGAAATGTAATTTGAGAAAGCATCTTAGACTTGACCTTCCTTAGTTCTCTAGTAGATAAAGGGAGGGAGGGGGGAGGCACTTTCATAGTTGCAAGATTCTGTAATATGGTAAGTAGTATTAACATCCATAATTTTGGTTTCCTAGTCTGGTCTACCTCGAAGGGCTGACAAGGAAGGCGCTTTTTCTGTTGCAGCACCTGCCCTTTAGAATTCTGTAAAGCTTTAAAAACATGGCTGTTTTCCCAGGCATGGGACCTGGGAGGTTAATTGGACCCATGAGATTGATGTGCCATTTGCAGATGACTATCATTTGCCATGATGTGTATTTATTATTGTAAATAGCTCTATCTGAGTTTTTAATCCTGTATTAGCCAACCAAAGCCACTGCTGTGAGATAAGCAGTGGTACAAGCTGATTAAAGAAAATAAATAAGTCAGCTTGTAAATAATAAACCAGAAAAAGCTAAGAGGAGATGTTCCTCTAACACAGCGCTTCTCAAGCAGCCGTTCTCAAAGCAGTCCAGCTGGGATAAAACACAAGTCCCCCAATACGTTTGACACAGCAGCACGTGCAGACTTTCTGCTCACACAGCACAGCAGTTTCAGATCTGGGAGAAGCCACTGGGTCAGTTTTCTGCTTTCACTCTCGGCCTCATTTTGAGCATGCTGCCAATAGGATTTACACCACTGTAAGCACATACAAGACTGAAGTTTTACTTTGCTGCCACTTCGGTTCTAATTACAGACTAAATCTGGCTGCAAACGCTGAAACGCCTTCTCGGAAAAAAGTGATCTGATCACTTCTGTCATGCTGGGTTCCAGGTTGTTAGATGAATGGGATGCAGGATGCGCCAGGCGGAGCATCCCTGCGACTGGCCGTGTTCAAAACGCCCCTCCTCAGCTTTTCTTCCAGTTCCAAAGCCAAATCCAAAGCTTCCCAAATGGCGCACCTTGAAAACGTGGCTCTGGGGCAGCCGCATTAAGAGATGGCGAGCTAGCAACGCTTTGGCGTTACAAGCTCCGTTATTCTTTATGCTCGAGCTGCCCTGACACAGAACTGCGGTTAACTCCCCTATTCGTCTTACGAAATCATTCTGCAAGAAACAAGCATCGTCTCCCCCCGTTCGGGGCGGGGGCTGAAGGACTCGCCCCTCTCCCCGTCTGGCACCGCCGGGGACTGGGCACTGGGGACCCAGGAGCCTCGCGGCCGCCCGGCAAGACTTCCCCAGCCAGTCCAAGGACGCGCCAGCGGAAAAGAGCACAGAAACATCTCCCAGAGCAGCGGGGCAAAACGATCCCGCAGAAGCGAGTCAGGTGACTTGAATGCCTCTTTCTCCAACCTTAGTTCCTCTGACATTCCCACAATCCAACCCCGTCGCCCGCTGTCCCCTCCGCCTCCTGGGCTTCTCTTCTTTCACGTTCAAACCCTTCGCCCCGCAGGCAACCGCCCGCCTCAAAAGAGCAGCGGCCAATGGGAAGAGAGCTTGGCTGCCACGTCGGGGCGGCCCCCAGGACCTTGGCGGGGGCATCGCGGTGGCGGAGGGAGACCGGGCGGGCGGCAGAGGTCTAAGCTGGCATATAAAAGGACGGGGCGATGGTTGGTGGCTAGAAGTTCGTGTCCGTGGTCTCTCTTTCTTTCCCTTCCTCTGTTTAATATGTGCTTTCTGATGACACTGCAGTCTCTGTTCTAACAAAGTTTGTGTACTTTACTTTCCGCAGGTAAGAACTGTGCTGGAAGTTGAATTAATAAACGAATGCTAACTAGAATAACAATTTTCCATTTCCTTTTAAGTTATTTTTGTACTTAAAGACGTTTTAGGAGGTGTTTTGTTTTACTTAAACTTTAAAGTGTGTTTGTAATGGACTTAAAACTGTATTTCCCTTGACACAGGATTGCAAATGACTCATGGGGTGTAATTCATTTACCAAGGAGTAGCCCTTATTGAAGCCGGTGGAATTTACTCCTGGTGGATGTCTAGGGCTTAGCAGGTGTCAGCCACTAGCTGACCTTGGTCGATCTTGAAAAATCAGAATTTGCTCTGGTTTTTCCTTGGAGGGGAGACTACCAGGTAATTCCAGAGCTTTTGGCTAGATTGGAGTGTTGAAAACCCTTTTTAAATTGGACATGTCCATATCCTTGCCAAGAAATAAAACTGCGGGGAAGTGTACGGGATTGGTGGCTTAGACCTCTGGGCATGGCCATTATTTTCCTGCTGCCACTTCGTAGTGTTCACCTGCCTTATCTTCTAACAATCTCTCAGTCAATTGGATTTGCTTCCTCATAGTCAGAATTGTAAGGTGCACCACGGAGCTGTTGATGGTGAATGCACTTCTTCAGAATGGTTGCAACCAACAGCTTAAACAATAAATATTCTGAACTGAGTCAGCAGCGATTTCAGCAGGCATCCTTCTCTGGTAAGTAAGTTAGGGGGACTGCGATTGTGGCCACGTGTGAACAGGAAGCAATCCAGGTTCGGTTAAACTAGAGTTGCCCCATCTGATACCCTGAGGCCACATTTAGCCTCTGAAGAGTGTGAAGCACTGTTGCCAAATAATGCATTTTAATAAAACATACTGCATTATTAAATACATTTATAATTTAAAAAAATAAATTTTCATCCTGAACTCACTCACTACTTTGGGAAGTCCTACCCCTGGATGTCATTCAAGCACCAAGTGTGCTCTTGACCCAGGATTGTTATATATAGTATTATTATGTGAAAACATGAGGTGTAGCCTAAGACTACATTTAGTGGAGACCATTTTGAATATTTTCTCTAATATTTGTAGCTATTTATCTTTTGTAGGCAGAAAAATAAAACCACACAGCAGACCTTGGCTTAAAATTATCTGCAAAATTTCATATAGTTTTTGGATAGAGTAAATTTAAATAAACAGCCTAATGTTAGAATTTGTGCTTGGTTCATGCATTAAAAGGTTGAGGTATAACTTTCATACTTTCTACCCATCTTAGAAGTATCAGCATAGTTTGTCAACGTGATAAATAGTTTGGTAATAATGAAGAATAAACAGCCCAAACTTGCATAGGCTGCAAATATAAATCTTTTTCAGGTTTTGCTGAAAGAAGGAATATCTTCTTTAATTCTAAGTCTTGGCATTTCAAAAGCATATTAGTGCAGAATTTTTCATTTTAGTCTTCAATCAGAAACTGTACAATGATTGTAGATTTGTTGCCTCGCTGGCATACAAGCCAGCTGGAAGGTTAGAACCTAGATGTTTAAATATAATTCCTTTATAAATAATGACAACTTTTTGCTTTCTATGGGAATATAGTCTTTTTTAAAAAAAATTGGCAGCAATAGAGATAATTTGTATAGCATCATGTTAACAAAAATATGTGTAAGTAAATTGAATGGTATTACTATTTTCAGCAAAACTGAAGGATTCTTACATGCATGAAAGATCTGTAGCAAGACCTAAAGATGTTTGCTTGGAATTAACCATTAAGTCATGAGCTCGCTGATGTTTCTCCCGGGTTTGAAAGATGTATGAAAACTGCTTCATTTTCTCCATCAATTTCAATTGTGGGATGCGTCTATGTCCAGGACTCTCTTAATTTAGCAAAGTAAACAAGTTGATTCTTTTTTGGCATGCAGCATGGAACAACTTGGCTCTGTTCTTGACAGCCTGCCAAAATTGTAATCTTTAGAAAAACATAGTTGGATCTCCTACTTTTTATGAGTCTATTGTGCTGTGTGTGTATTTTCCTACGTTTTCTGTTCCATCTGGCAAGCTGTCTGTCCTATCTAGTGGCATTCTGGCTTTTGTCCGATGACCCACAGCTGTGGGTGATTGTATGTTTGTGTGTGTGTGATACATGCAGTGAAATTAAATATGGCCATTGGATGCTAGAAGTGGTGGGGGGCTAGCTTCTGGATCATTCTGAGAATCTCTTCTCATTTTCCCTTTTCCTTTGTAGACTTTGACTACTGGGATTTTGTAGCGCCTGAGCCCAACTTTAATGAGATGGTGTTTGAGGAGCGAACGTGTCAGAATCTAATTAGAATGCTGGAGAACTGCCTCTCTAAATCAAAACAGACTAGACTGCATTGCTCAAGGGTCTTAGTCCCTGACAAACTGACTCGGAGGATAGCTCAAGATGTCTTGCGTCTCTCTTCTACGGAGCCTTGTGGTTTGCGGGGCTGCATTATTCATGTCAGCTTGGAAACTGGAAATGTATGTAAAAAGCTGGATAAGATTGTTTGTGACCCCAGTGTCATTCCCACTTTTGAACTGACACTGGTGTTCAAGCAAGACAATGGTTCCTGGCCCAGCTTCAGGAGTTTATTCCCCAGAGTTTGCTTTACTTCCAGCTGTAAACAGACTCTGATCCTGAGACCTGGCTTTCGTCTAATTAAGAAAAAATTATACTCCTTGATTGGGACCGTTGTTGAAGAATGCTGAAAAGTGTGCTAGTTAAAAAAGCTGAGCTTAAAGCCCTTAGAAATTGGAGCGGTATTTGCACAAGACCTGTCTATGGCCTTGAAGCCGGCAAAGTCTTTGTGAAGCTATCTGGTGCTGTGTAAAATGAGGAGGAGTGCAGCTCCTTGATACTTGAAACATTCCTTGGTTAGCAAAGATTTGGCAAGCCTAGTCGCCATCCTGATTGCCATTTATTGCTAGCAGTTGGACTAAATGTAGCCCTTGCTCTATGACATTCTTTGATATTTTTTTAAGCTGAGTTCCCTAGATTCACAGTGTTCTTAATTCAAATTAGGGGAAATTACTCACACATTTTCAAGGAACAAACAGGTCTCTAGGACTAAATAGGTCAAAGAGGTAGGGATGATGCTTCCAAAATGTTGCTCATACCTGCATTGGTAGCATCAAATAAAAGAGACAGGTCAGGTCTATTTGGAAAGTGATACTTATGAAAGGCTTTGGAGTTATTGTTGCTTTGTTCTTCAAGGTCATCTTCTAAATCTTTCTAGATTAATAAAATTTGCCATAGTTCCTGTATGACATTCAGAAGCCTTACTCTAGCTGCCTGCAACCTGGTGTCTTCTAGATGTATTGTCGCCACAACTGCCAGCGAACCCACCCAGCAATGACCAAAGGCTGGAAATTTTGGGAGTTTTACTCCCAACGTTTCTAAGGAGTGCCAGCTTGAAGAAGGTTGTTTTACTTGCTGTGATTGATTTCCCTTCCAAGCTAAAGGGTTTGCAGGAAGCTAGCTTGCCCTAATAATCATGAATAATCGTATTATAGTTCTTCTACACTCAGTTCCTTCAAATGTGACAGTACTGAAGTTTACAGAACACTTTATGTAGGTTTGGCACTAAAGGGTTTGTGTTGGTTTGTATTCAGTTTATTAGAATAATTATTTGTTGTCCTGACACATTTCACTTAGCCTGCCCAGTATGGGAATTAAAAGCACTCTATGGATTTTTTTTTTCATTGCTGGTGGTCTCTACAATTGTAAGTGAAGAGTAATAATCTAGAATCCACAAATCCACTTCTTAGTTGTAGATGGTGTCAGAGGCCACTGCTTCACCATAAACTTTGAGGTTCTTCTTAAGCTGATTCCTGCAAAGAATCAATGAAATACTTGCTACTCCTTTCCTTCAGTGATTATTGGTTGAGTTATGGAAAATATCACTAGAGATAAGGCAACCAAGGTTTGGATATTAATCTTTCTTCCAGACACACATCTACACTGCAGATATCCATAATCAAGGAGCAAACTGTATAATTCTTAGCACAATTACACACACACACACACACACACACACGGGAGATTCCACAGAAGGTCATGGAGAATAACAGGGCAAAGATCCTGTGGGACTTCCAGATCCAGACAGACAGGCAGGTACTGGCTGATCAACCAGACATCGTGGTAGTAGACAAGAAGCAGAAAATAGCAGTGGTGATAGATGTAGTGGTGCCCAGTGACAGCAGCATCAGGAAGAAGCAGTATGAGAAGCTGGAGAAGTACCAGGGCCTGAAGGAAGAACTAGAGAGGATGTGGAAGGTAAAGGCCAACATGGTCCCAGTGGTGGTAGGAGCACTCGGGGCTGTGGCTCCTAAGCTGAGAGAGTGGCTCCAACAGATCCCAGGAACAAGATCAGAGCTCTCTGTCCAGAAGAGTGCAGTGCTAGGAACAGCTAAGATATTATGCAGAACCCTCAAACTCCCAGGCCGCTGGTAGAGGACTCATATTCTCACTTCAGCAGGATTGAGAAAAAGTTCCAAATTAATACTTGAGATTGGAAAACTGAGTGCCCTAGATTATCATGTCCCAAACTGGTGCCATTTAGATAGACAGGGGCCACAATTCCCAGAATTTCAAGCTTTTGGTCCTGTTGGCTATGGTCCTGTTTGGTCCTACAGCCTCATTATTTCTGGAGACCACGATCTTGGAGAAGGCTGCTCTAATTTTGGAAAGAATTTTATAAAATGGGTAAGATCAATTTATACTTCACAGAAAGCATAAATAATTGTTAATAGAGATCTAACGAAACCCTGTGAGATACAAAAAAGAACAAGCCAGGGATGCCCACTGTCTCTTCTCTTGTTTATTCTGGTTCTTGAAATATTGAATAGAGATAATAAGACAAAACGAGAGGATTATGGGAGTAAAGATTAAAGAAGAAACTTATAAGTTAAGGGCTTTTGCAGGTGACTTAGTGTTGCTTTTGGAAGATCCTTTAAAAGGGATTGAAATATTAATGCATAACTTTAAAAAATTTGGTGCATTAGTGGGGTTCAAGATGAATAAACAGAAGATGGAGATGTTAACAAAAATATGAAAATAGAAGATCAAACAGAATGGATGAATAAAATGGGTTTTAAGATTGAGAAGAAGGTAAAATATCTGGGTATCACTATGACAAATATGAATTGTATGTTATTTCTAAATAACTATGTTAAGACATGGAATGAAGTTAAAAAGGATATATTAAAATGGGAGAAATTACAACTGTCATTGCTGGGGAGAATTTCTGTGATAAAAATGAATGTCTTGCCTAGAATGATGTTTTTGTTTCAAAGAATACCTGTTTTGACAACTGATGCACCATTTAAACAATGGCAGAAGAATATATATAAATTTGTGTGGTGGGGAAAAAAACACAAGTTAAATATAAGGTGTTACAAGATGCAAAGGAAAGAGGAGGATTGGGTTTACCTGATTTGAAATTATATTTTGCAGCTTGCTGTTTGGTTTGGATAAAAGAGTGGGTGCTGCTGAGAAATAGAAGGCTTTTGGAGCTAGAAGGACATGACCTGAGATTTGGGTGGCGTGGGTATCTGTGGTACAGTAAAGTCAAGGTTAATGTGGATTTTAAAAATCATTATGTTAGATGTGCCATATTGAGAATGTGGAATAAATACAAACCCAGGTTGTGCCCGAAAACACCTTTGTGGCTCTCAGCACAAGAAGCATTTTATGGACAAGAAATAATAGACAAACACACATGGCTAACTTATCGCGAGATACTAGAATTTTGTCAAGGGGAATGTAAAATAAAATCAAGAGAAAAACTGGTGGCAGAGGGATATAGTTGTCAATAGTTCTCTTATTTACAATTATTAAAAAGATTTACAGTAGACAAAAGAGTTTATGGTTTTGAACAGTGTTAAGACTGAGTTTGAAATAGAGTTGTATACAATGATGAACATGTAATTGCTAAAATGTATACACTGAAATTTGAAACAGAAGAACAAGTGAAAGAATGTATGATAAAGTGGGCTAAAAATTTTGGTTATAATATACAAATGAAACAATGGGAAAATATGTGACTGAAAGGATTGAAATTCATACGATGCTATAATCTTAAAGAGATTTTTTTTTAAATGTACCTTTTATTTTTAGATTTTTTTTGTCCCGCCTTTATTATTTTTATAAATAACTCAGGGTGGTGAACATACCTAATACTCCTTCCTCCTCTATTTTCCCCACAACAACAACCCTGTGAGGTGAGTTGGGCTGAGAGAGAGTGACTGGCCCAAAGTCACCCAGCTGGCTTTCGTGCCTAAGGCGGGACTAGAACTCTCAGTCTCCTGCTTTCTAGCCTGGGGCCTTAACCACTAGACCATATCAGTTAGTGTACAAATACAATATACATATACAATTGACATATACAATTGACATATATAAACAATACAAAATGATGTACTGTTGGTATATGTCACCAGAGAAATTGCCTAGAATGTATAAAGGCACTTCAAATTTATGTCGGAAATGTGAACAACAAGAAGGGACATTTTATCATGTTTGGTGAACATGTAAAAAAGCTAGAAAAGTACATACACTGATTCAGAGGATTTTCAAGATTAATATACAATTGAAACCAGAGGTTTTTCTTTTGGGGTTGCTGGACAAACAGTTGGAAAAAAATTATGGAACTTTGTTTTTGTACATGATAACTGCAGTGAGATTATTGTATGCACAAAGATGGAAAGATTCAGCACTACCCACAATGGAGGAATGGTTGGTGAAGATGATGGAACTTGCTGAGATGGCCAAATTGACTTCTTTGATCAGAGAAAAGACAATATCTCTCTTTATTGCTGACTGGAAACCCCTCATGGACTTTTTGCATGAAACATAAAAAAATGAACTTAAGATTTATGGATTTGATGATTAGACAGGATAGATTATAGAAAGACGAGAGTTATGTTGTAAATTTATAATTGTACTTATAACTGCTATAAAGAAGATTGGAAGCTACTTCTTTATATCTTTTTTCTTTTCTATTTTTCTTTTACTTTTCCCCCCATTCTTGCACCTTTAGCTTTCTCTTTGATTTCTTTTGTCTTTCTTTTCTTTTTCTTACTTCACATTAGTTTGTATTATTTTTTATCTTCCTTTTAAAAAAATCTTTAATAAAAATTATATAAAGAGAAGGCTGCTCTAGATCTTCAGCTGACTTCTCTTCATGGGAATAAATGTAGAAATTTAATACCTACTATTGACCTTTTAGGAAAATCTATAAGCATTGGAAGAGATGGGCTCAGTGCTTCCTAAAAGAATTAGAATAATATATTTTAAGCTTCCATGGGTCATAACAAATGAATAACATTATGTCAATTCTAAAATAAGAAGGGTCTTTTCCCCAGAATGTCTCAGTGGGGACCAGCCTCTAAACTGTACAAGCAGCAAGAAATGAGGGGAGGAAGATGAAAAAGCTGTTGGCTTTTTGCTTGTTTTTTGTGTAGTACACTTGTGTCTTGTCTTGTATGCAGAGAAGTGGGAAGGATAGGATAAGTCAAGGTACTCTTGTGCAACTCTGTTATCTTTATTAGGATAAACTGATATGTACAGTACCTAAGCGTTATTCCTGCTCTGTTGAACTTAATATGTGAGGAATGAAAACATGCAGTCTCATGCGGGTGATTTGGGGAAGGGATGCCTATTAAATTGCAGAAGACTATGAATTATATGGCTGACATTAAAATCCAAACGTGTGCACTGCTCTATGCCAATCAACTGAGACTATGTTGTCTTGGCCTTAGACCTTTACAAAGTGGTGTTTTACCTTCTGGGTTATAGCCCACCTATAGTATGGATACCACTGGTGGGTTGCATTCTCCTTTTCTCTGGATTCCTCAAGATTAGGGACCTTCTTGGGCAGTTTCAGGGGACAAATAGAGAATGCAGGGAGTAAGAAAAATGATAGCTGGGTCAGCAAGAGTCCACTTTTGTGACATTAGAAGTGGTCCAGGGTTTTAAAATGTCTGATGTATTGGTCATCTTTGTATTAATATGTGTGCGTGTGTTTTGGATTTGCACTGACTCCCTGACTGTTGTGGAGTTATGAAATGTTTTTTTGTATTTTCTTACTGCTATAATAGCACTGTTCTTAAGTAAGTCTTATGTAAGTCCATCTTAATTCTTATGTAAGTCCATCTATAAATAAAGACATATTTTTAATTTCAGCTCTCAGGTTATCACTAAAAGTGTACAGGTACCTTATCTGGCACCTTTTATAAAAGCAGCATGTAAATAGGTAAAATGAAGATAGGGACTCTGTACATCAGTTATTTCTTGGAAGAATTAAAGTTTAAATCTAAATTTATTGAACAGATAAACTAAAAGACGCTTAACTAGCCAGAGGGTTTCCATGTTCAGACTGATGATCTTACTTTTACCCATGTGCTCAAGTTCTCATACATTAAAACATTCTGTTGCTCCTTTATTCTTTTGCGTGTAATAAAATTTTAATTCTGGAATCAAGCTGCTTCTTCCTTACCTCAAAGTGTAACATTAGAATCCAGAAAACTGATATTTCTCATACTATATCCCCAACCAGACTTTGGCCTTAGATAGCTTAAAGAGGAACATCACTAGCAATACTTTTCTATGCAATGCAGTGGATTCCATATGGGGCAATTTTCGGATAAGTAGGTGACAACGGAATCATCCATTAGTGTCTTATCCTGTATGTGATGTGATGTTCAAGCTGTGGTGGGTACAAAAATCCCATAGCCAAATATAGAAAAATTCTGAACACCAATATAGAATGACTTTAAAATATGATGGTTTATGGTTACTTATTTATTGGTTTATTGCTACTTGTTAGTAACAACTAACATACTATGCTAGCAGCTATACTCACAAGATGGGTTAAGTCCACATATCTTTTAACCTGTGAATTATGCTTTGCAAAAACAAAACAACAAAACTCTTGAATTAAAAATCGCCTTCGTCCCTTGACATTTCTCTGGAGTGGCAAAATTTGAAAGTAAAATTGGGGACAAATTCTAAACTCCATACAAAATATTGCAACTTACCGTATTTTTCTGACTATAAGATGATACTTTTTTCTAAAATCCTTACCCTAAAAATTGAAGGGCGTCTTATTCAAGGAAGTCAGCCGAGGAGAGAACCGCGCGGTGGCAAAACTGCCCATGCTTTGTCTCTGCAGGCAGGCTTCCTCCTATTGCTAGCCTCCAATCACGAGTGAAATAGCTTGTCTCCCAAACAGACTTCCTCCAATCATGAGCCTGAGGTAACTGATGTCAGCTGATGCTGAACAAACCAATTAGAGGAAGGCTGTCTGCAGAGACAAGCTATCGGCAGTTTCACTCTTGCTTGAATGTAATCAGTTATGCAAAAGAGCATGGAAATTGAGCTGCAGAGAGACTGTTTGGACCTCCTCCCACCGAGTGTATCAGGTAAATGTTAACTAATTACTAAATAAAAATGTGTTCTGCACTATCTTTAGAATATTGATTTCTTAATTTGGGGTTGGAAAAATGGGGGTCGTCTTGTACATGGGGGCGTCTTATTGTCAGAAAAATATGGTAAGTATTAGTAATTTGTGGCATCACTATGACAGAAACACACTTTCTGGAATATACCCCAGCCTAGGAAATGTTTACCTGTAGCTCACACAGACTACCTTATAATTTTTTTCAAAGTAAGCATTTGAATTCTTAGTATATTTTCAGTTATTCACTGCTTTATCTGGGGAACAATAGGGACCTTTCCTTGTTTTGCTTTGGGTTTCAAAAGAAGACAGGAATTTTATGCAGAAAAAAAAGTGTTTTCTAAGAATCCTGTTCACACCCAGATGAAATCAACCTTCAGTGCTCCACTGATTTTATAGTTTATTGAAAACAGCCTTCCCAGGAGAAGAGTATAGTGAAATATGAAAGACTGCATAGCTGTGAGAAAATGCTGAATTAAGTTACTCATGATTTTTTTTTTTCAAATAAGGAGTCCATTTCTGTTTCTGAAAGGTCTTTGTGACATCTTAACTATGTCAGCTGCATCATGTCTCATTCCAAGCCATAACATGTTTTGTTTGGTTTCAGCTTTTGTTTGGTTTCAGATTGTGAAAATCTAGCTACCATGGTTTATGAGTGAGAGCCATATGTAACCAAGCCATTATAACTTAATTAAACCATGGGTCATCCTAGGTTCACACATGGGGCTAAATTCTTGATGGTCTAGTCTCGGCCATCTAGGAACCTCAGGTGGCACACTTCTGTTGCATCAAGCAGGATGAAACAAGCTATCATGTAATTTTGAGTCACTGCTGCTTTTTCCTTGCAGATAAAAGGACCCTGCAGAGATTTATGTACTTACTTCTTTCTTTCCCAATCTGCTTTTCTCTGAATGTCTCCTCCCAAAGGCTGATTTTCTTCCCAAAATAATTTGATGGGAGTAATTCTAGGGGAAATGAGTGGCAAGGAAAGAGTTAAACAGGTCCTCTCTCCCAAACCATCTCCACTTACAAATGTCCACCCCTTGAGGTCACTTGCAAAAAATGAAGCAGCTGCAGAGTTGATACAAATGTGGCTCCATTTTATTTCTGAACATGTTCAACACACACTTTTTCATACATTCAAAGAGGCTTGAATCTTTTGTGAATAGCTTAATTAGATCACACTGCAACTGAAGTTATACTAATTCAGAACCTGCCACAGACAGGCTGTTGATCCATCTAGCGGAATGTTCTGCCCAGCCAGGTGGCAACACCCAGCCAACTTTGGAAAAGTTAGCAGGCTAAGACCTAGGGAATACTTGGAGGGGAGACCACAGGGAGTTCAAGACCTGTAGACGATACTATGGACCATAGCAAAACATCATGGAAGAAGGCAATGGCAAACCATTTCTGTGTTGTTGCCAAAGAAACTCTATGGAAGTGTGCATGAAGTCACCAGTCATTATTATTCTCCCATAAAATTGTAGTAGCCTTGTGGTATAAAATAGGTAATCTAATCCACATTGAAGAAATCCTTTACTAAACCTTAAAGCACTTTCAGACAGTTTTCCTTTGCTTGTAGTTACATAAAATATAAGTTTGTGAGCACATGATGTTTCCAAGCAGTATGGAAACAGAAATAACACTCTCCATGCCTTGAAATGATTGATCAAAATTATTATTATTATTACTATTACTATTGTTATTCCAACTTGGGGGGGGCAGGCAGAGGTGAATACTTGGTACTTGCTATTTATGATACTTTCTCAGTCCCAATTTTTGATGGGAATTACCAAATTTTCCCCATCATACATCTGTTTAGGTGGATCAGCACATCCTGGGGTTTTCACATAGAACATTTGTTTTCTATTCAGTGCAGATCTTTCCCTTCAACTGAATGTAGTAAAATTAGCTCAACTACATTCATACATCATCATACATCATTTCTCAACTGCAAAGATAACAGACCTGTACAATGGAAACCGCAACAAAAGTTGCAGTATAGAATGTGCCATTCTATTTCTCCTGACAACCAATTTTCAATTTCTGTCTCTTTCTACACACACACACACACACACACACACCATTAAATATTCTCATTTTTGTTGTTGTTTAGTCGTTAAGTCGTGTCCGACTCTTCGTTACCCCATGAACCATATTGCGCCAGGCCTTCCTATCTTTCACTGCCTCCCTGAGTTTGCTCAATTTCATGCTCATTGCTTCAGTGATGCTATCTAGCCATCTCATCCTCTGCCGTCCTCTTCTCCTTTTGCCTTCCATCTTTCCCAGCATCAGGGTCTTTTCCAAAGAGTCCTCTCTTCGCATTAGGTGACCAAAGTATCTGAGCTTGAGCTTCATTATCAATCCTTCCAATGAGCAATCAGAGTTGATTTCCTTTAAGATTGACTGGTTTGACCTCCTAGCAGTCCAGGGGACTCTTAAGAGTCTTCTCCAGCACCACAGTTCAAAGGCATCAATTCTTCGGCGTTCAGCCTTCTTTATGTATCTGAGGTTATTGATGTTTCTCCCTGCAATCTTAATTCCGGCTTGTGATTCTTCCAGCCTGGCATTTCTCATGATGTACTCTGCATATAGGTTAAATAAGCAGGGTGACAGTATACAGCCTTGTCGTACTCCTTTCCCTATTTTGAACCAATCGGTTGTTCCATGACCGGTTCTAACTGTTGCTTCTTGGCCCGCATACAGATTTCTCAGGAGACAGGTAAGATGGTCTGGTATCCCCATCTCTTTAAGAATTTGCCACAGTTTGTTGTGATCCACACAATCAAAGGCTTTTGCATAGTCAATGAAGCAGAAGTAGATGCTTTTCTGGAACTCTTGTGCTTTCTCCATGATCCAGCGAATGTTGGCAATTTGATCTCTAGTTCCTCTGCCTCTTCGAAACCTAGCATGTACATCCGATAGTTCTCGGTTCACGTACTGCTGAAGCCTAGCTTGTAGGATTTTGAGCATAACCTTGCTAGCATGTGAAATGAGTGCAATTGTGCGATAGTTTGAGCATTCTTTGGCATTGCCCTTCTTTGGAATTGGAACGTAAACTGACCTTTTCCAATCCCGTGGCCACTGTTGCGTTTTCCAAACTTGCTGGCATATTGAGTGCAGCACTTTAACAGCATCGTCTTTTAGTATTTTAAATAACTCAGCTGGAATACTGTCATCTCCACTAGCTTTGTTGTTAGCAATGCTTCCTAAGGCCCACTTGACTTCACTCTCTAGGATGTCTGGCTCAGGGTCAGTGACCACACCAGCATGGACATCAGAGACATTAAGATCTTTCTTGTATAGTTCTTCTGTGTATTCTTGCCACCTCTTCTTAATCTCTTCTGCTTCTGTTAGGTCCCTGCCTTTTTTGTCCTTTATCATGCCCATCTTTGCACTAAACCTTCCTTTGATATCTCCAATTTTCTTGAAGAGATCTCTAGTCTTCCCCATTCTATTGTTTTCTTCAATTTCTTTGCATTGTTCATTTAAGAAGGCCTTCTTATCTCTCCTTGCTATTCTCTGGAAATCTGCATTCAGTTGCTTATATCTTTCCCTTTCACCCTTGCTTTTCGCATTCCTTCTTTCCACAGCTATTTGTAAAGCCTCATCAGACAGCCATTTTGCTTTCTTGCATTTCTTTTTCTTTGGGATGGTTTTAGTTGCTGCCTCTTGTACAATGTTACAGACCTCCGTCCATAGTTCTTCAGGCACTCTGTCTACCAAATCTAATCCTCTAAATCTATTCATCACCTTCACTGTGTACTCACATGGAATATGATCTAAATCATACCTGAGTGGTCTAGTGGTTTTCCCTACATTCTTCAATTTAAGCCTAAATTTTGCAGTAAGAAGCTCATGATCTGAGCCACAGTCAGCTCCTGGTCTTGTTTTTGCCGTCTGTATAGAGCTTCTCCATCTTTGGCTGCAAAGTATGTAATCAATCTGGTTTCGGTATTGACCATCTGGTGATGTCCATGTGTAGAGTCGTCTCTTGTGTTGTTGGAAAAGAGTGTTTGCTATGACTAGCTTGTTCTCTTGACAGAACTCTATTAGCCTTTGCCCTGCTTCATTTTGTACTCCAAGGCCAAACTTGCCTGTTATTCCGATTACTCCTTGACTTCCTACTTTAGCATTCCAATCCCCTATGATGAAAAGGACATCTTTTTTTGGTGCTAGTTCTAGAAGGTCTTGTAGGTCTTCATAGAACCGGTCAACTTCAGCTTCTTCGGCATCAGTGGTTGGGGCATAGACTTGGATTACCGTGATGTTGAATGGTTTTCCTTGGATACGCACTGAGATCATTCTGTCGTTTTTGAGGTTGTACCCCATTACTGCCTTTATTCTCCCAACCATTCTGACATGTTCGTCTTCTGAATAAGTGGTACCATTTTGGCTTCATAACTAACAGCACTCATTTCTTGAATATTAGAAATAGATGGCAATGAGATGCAGGAATTTGTTGGAGGGAACGCTACATTTTAGGTTTGGGGGAACTATTTATAACTCTTTAGCACCCTTTTTGAATGCCCTATGCTTCCAAAATGATGTTTAATAAATCTTGGTTTGGCATTAATGTTGTCTTTGCTTCAACAGAAATTAATTGGTATGAGAATGCAGTAAAAAACTAGCAATACATAAAGGGAGTTCAGTTTATTTTTTTCTTTCCTTTTTTTTTTTTCCTTTGTGCACTTTGGGATTAAGCCAAATCCTTCCAGAACACTGGCAGAAAACCTTCTCCGTATCTCCCTTGAGTCCAAAGGGGAATATAGTAAACGATCCCATCTATCACTCAGTGCTGGAGAGTGCTGAGAAGGTGAGATTCAACAACAGGTGTATGATTAATTGTTACAATGGCTCCTATTTTTTTTCACTGAAAGAAAAATGTATCCACAACTGGGTAGGATTCTTACTAGCTGTACAACCTGGAAGAGCTGAAGCAGAGGTCTGGACTGTGCAGTGTGTGCGTATGTGTGCGGGCACATGGACATGTTACAGAGATATATATGGAGTCCTTGGTGCTCTCTGATCTTGGTTGTTTGCTTGCAGATGTTTCATTACCCAACTAGGTAACATCATCAGGGCACCAAGGATGTTACCTAGTTGGGTAATGGAACGTCTGCAAGCAAACAACCAAGCTCAGAGAGCACCAAGGACTCCACTGTTCAACCCTAAGATACAGATATTCTCTTCTATTGGAGCTATATAGATCTTCCTCCTTGTTTATGCTGACTGCTATTGCCTATTATGTTGTTCTGTCAAGTTGTTTTTAAATTATATTCCATTATTCTCCCACATTTGATCATTAGCTGCCATGCCACCTGCTGTTAAAAAATGAAAAATACAGATCCCAATAAATAAATGAATGTTGGAAAACATTATTTTTCTGTCAATAAACACAGAAAGAAAGGGAAGGATAGGCAGAGGGTTATTTCCAAATGAAGGCTGCTGAACTGAAAAAATAACTTTGCGCATCCTTCCTTTCTTTTTGATACTACCCGATTCAACATCCAGACTGCATAGGCCAGTGTTGTCCAAACTTGGCCACTTTAAGATGAGTGGACTTCAACTCCCAGAATTCCCCAGCCAGCCATGCTGGCTGGGGAATTCTGGGAGTTGAAGTCCACTCATCTTAAAGTGGCCAAGTTTGGACAACACTGGCATAGGCCGACTGAGTATCGCTGCTAATTGCTCTGCCAAAGAAGGCCAAATGCTCTCCAAGCATCTAGGGATGTGGTTGTGCTTGAGAACAAAGCTGTTGTGTTTACTGGGTGGCTTTTGTGGTTGATCATTAGAAGAATTTTCCAAGTAATTCATGGGCTGCAGGCACTTAGTCAATGCTGCCTTTGTGAGCATCACTGGCAACTTCAGAAGACTCACAACATGGACAATGATTGTTTTTCATTCATTTTCCTTTGGGTTGTTTTGTTTTGTTTGCTTGCTTGCAGGTTTTCTGTGCCAGTCGTGCTCTCACTGGAGTCAGCAAACAGCAGAACAAATCTGGCCAGTATATGATTTAGCCAGGGCAGAATCCACTCAGAATTAAGCACTTTTGCAACAAGCTGACCAGTGAGAGAGTTTTCAGCATGCAGTTGGTCCTCCTGTGGAAAGCAGTGAGATTTTTACAGGTATCACTATTTCATCATACTCGGATTGCATGTTAAGTTTTATGACTGCAAAACTTGGTAGTGCAATGGAATCTGTGGGAGCTTTGAGCAGTTCCCTTCAAATCATCAGCTTCATCTTCCAAACTCTATTCCCTGAAAATTAGACCTTTCCACATAAAAGGGTTGCAGCGACCTGAGTCTTGCACCACACACCTGTTTCCAATACACTGAAGAGCTTCTGCAATTCTGCTGCAGCTGACCTCATCAACTTCCCCATTTAGCTACAGAGATCATTCTGCAGTATTTCCTCTGCAGCTGTGGAACTTGCTTCTTCCTGCCACCTGGTGCCTGGGATTCCCTCTCCCCTCCTGAAGTTAAGGTGTCAGAGTGATTGGGTACCACTGCCCCATCATTTCCAGTCAACCAAAGGGTGGTGGCACACTGGCTGGGTTCCTTTGTCTTCCATCCTATGGTTCTTTATTTTTAAACCAGACCTGGATTGACTTGAATTGGAAAGCCCATCTGGACAGGGAAGGTCAGTGGATGAGAGTGAAGCTCCCTTAACAGCTCCCTTCATTTGTCATTCCAAGGAATATTAAGACATGGTCTGAGTATTCCTTAGAATTACAATAGTCAAGCAGTGTCTTGGAATCACTTTCTCCACTGTCTCTGATGTTGTTCTCTGAGGAGTCTTCAGAAAGGGACACTGAAGCTGGTCTGTGTTTTAGAAAGTTTCTGTCCCTAAACTATGAGTGCTGTTCCTGCTCTAGAAGCTGCAAAACACCGGGTCCAACTTGCCACGCTACATCCCATTTGGATTTACATACTGTTGTAAGCTATTCCCAGGGAAAGATACACTTCCTCTATGTCAGTGTGCAGGTGACTTTTAGAAGCTTGCTGGGAGGCAGGGCCAGAGCACGGAGCAGCCTTCCCAATTCCACAATGAAAGCCAGGGTATCTTTTCCTTCCAATGCAGGAAGGAAGAAAAGGACCTTGTTTCAGATAGATGCTGGAGCTGGAGTTTTTGTCTGCTTACAACTATACACCTTCAAACTGCAGATGGGCATATGTGAGTGGCTGAATTCTTCTGTCCTTTCAGAGTGAAGCATCTGACAGGGTAGGAGTGGGAGAAGGCACTGGTGGACAGCAATAAGCCAGCCAGTGGGTAGGCAGAAGTGATGCTTTTGCTTCAAGTGGCAGATCCCCTTGGGCCATTCCATCAAGCAGTCCTGTAGCCTAGAGGTTATGCACTGAAGGGTAATCGATTTATATAGCTGCCCATCTCACTACATGGCTGTGGGTGGCTCACAACATTAAAACAAATAACAATGCATGCAAATACGAAATAAAATGAGAAGTAAACACACAGCAGCCAGAGAATTATAAAAATCCCTCAGCAAGGCTAGGAAATGAGCTCTGTTACACACCTGGGGCCTCAGGCTCAAGCACAGAATCAGGTCTTCAAGCCCATGCAAGGCCAGCAGGGTTAGGACCAACCTAATCTTTGGAGGGATGATGTTCCAGAGGGCAGGCACCATAGCAGAAAAAGCTCTCCTACAGAGCCCCACCAGCCAACACTCCTTGGCCAATGGTACCCGCAGCATGACCCTCCTGCCAGATCAGATATGATAGGCAGAAACAACCGGGAAAAGATAGTCCCCCTTGGGCTTTCAGTGGTGTTCCTGAGACCCCCTAAAAGTAGTGAGTAGAACTGAAAATAGTGAGAAATGCATTTAACCAAAATTAACATAAAATTAATACAATTGCTATCAAGTCATGTATTTCCCCTCTGGCTTGTTGCAAATTACAGTTTTGGGGTAGCATTCAAGGCATTGGGACCTCCACTTGTGCACCTTTACTATTGGAAAGGTCCTCTCTTCCCAGAGGAGAAAATACACAAAGCAGATTTTAAAACAAAATTGTACAAAAATGTTAGACAAGCCCTCATCTAATGAGGGAATTAGGAATACTAATTAGGACTGGGCTAATTACAAAGCTTACCTGCCATCCATAGAGAGGTAGTCAGTGAACTTGTGGATTTTTGGAGAAGATGCTGCTTGCATGGTCTCTTCCTTCTTAAGAGTCAAAACAGTGTCACTGAGGACAAGGTGAGGAGACTTTCCATGGTTTGGTTGTGTATGCCTATCAAAAGCTTAGTACACTTTTTTTTCTTTTGTTTTCTCTTGCTTCCTGCTGAAAATAAGCAGGGAAATTACAATTCCATTGTTCAGCAGGTTGCCATCAGATTTCAGCAATGTGATCTCTAGGGACTGGGAGCTGGAAAAAGAGTTTAAAGGGCACATGTCTTGTCCATTTCTGTTTTATAGTATGCCAATTTACCCACAATCTTCCACCAAAATGTTTTCAGTGGCAATGTACGCTGAATCAAATTCCAGTATACCAAGGTAACTATATATGTATAAACATTAGCATGCACATCACCTTGGCTAGTAGAACATCCCATTTGCCAGCACATCTCTCCTCTCTACAATGGGCAAGATTTCTACAAGATGTGAAGTACAGTGGTGCTTTGTCTCATAATTGGCATCTGTATCTGAAACTGAGATTGTGGCCTTAATCAAAGCAATTTCACAATTAATCACATGAGATGTAATTATAAGTCATAATCAAGGCTTGCCGATATACATTTTAAAACTCTGCTTTTTGAAATGTTATGCACCCATCTTTGAGTCAGCAGCAAACTATACAGGCATGAAACTTGCTGACCCTTTGCTGATCCTTACCCTGCCTCTCTTTGTTCTGGGCTCAGTCACTGAAGCCTCCTGACTTTTCTCCTGTGATAAAAACCTCTTCTGAACCCCACTAAACACAGACTGGCAATGTTTCAGGAAACGGATCTGAAGAACATGAATGAATGACATTGCCTTCAACTCCCTTTGGCCTCACTGGGAATGCAACTTGTACTCGTGCTTTCATGTTCCACTTATAAAGTAAGAACTTCTTAAACTGTTGCCTAAGCATCAGTATGAACTAAATCCTACCGGTAAGTTTAAGGGGGAAGGCCTGCTCTGCTTCTATTGCTGATCTGCTTCCCCCTACAGCCCCCAGACACTGATTTTAAGAACTATTGGCTTTTGGCAATGGGAGAATCAGGGCTTTCCATTGTGCCTGTATATCATCTCTCCATGGGGGCAGGAGAAGCAGGGGGAAAGCAGTGGGTAGAAAAAGAAGAATGCCTCCCTTGGTGCCAGTTCTCAGCTCTCATAATGTGATCCTTTATGGAATCAGAGAACTGGCACCAAAACCCCCATAATATACCCTTTCTTCTTTCCACCTACTCCTCCTGTTCCCCATGAGTAGCAGGAGAAGTAGGGGAGAGAAGGGAGAATGGGTCTCCTCACCCTCCTAGCATTCCTGCCAGCATTACGGGAAAAGAACGGGAGCCAATTGGTGGCCTTAAGTAACTGGTCATTACCACTGTCTGGACAGAACAGTGTCCAGCATCTTTACAGAGACTGAAGCATGGACTATTACTTTAACAATGATGTAACTAAGAACAGCTTAACTCTGTCTTACTCATGGGCTGAGGAAAAGATGAAGACAATATCAAGGAGGCTTGGCAGGAAAACTTATTGTTAGGGTATGTTCATGCCATGGTTAGGTACATGGTGACTTATCCAGGTTCTTCCAGCATATGCATCAAGATTTCTTAATTCCATGATGGCAATCATAGCTATGTTGGTCCTTGGAGGAGAAAAACATAATTAGTAAATCGGTGATACTTTTATTAGGACTAGTCACATTAACCCACTAATGTAGGCAAATGTTTGTGTTCTCCAGAACTCTTGCAGATTAGGAAGATGGTATAAAAGAAGGGAGGAATGCAAAAAATTAGGCTGGATGCTTAAAGCCATATATTTGCAGCTTCATGACATTCCTGAGATGGAGTCAGGACTAAATGCAGGAGCTATGGAAATCAGATTACATTTAATTCCAAGGGATGAGAACAGCATTGCCAAAACCCCAGTCCATCATAAACCAGTGGTGGCAGATACAGGAACATTATCCTGGCAGAGTAGAAACACATAGATACATCCATAGTCAAGGCCATGGATGACTTTCTGTTTCAAGTGGACCATGTTATTCTTTTCGCTTTTGTTTGCTCTCACAAAATCTGCAGCCATGCAAGGCATAGCTTTTAAAGGTAATGCTAGAAAAATTAGACCTTGCTATTCCTTCTCTCACAACCTTTCGGCATTTCCTATGCCATACAGAGCTTCTAAAATGAGACAGTGCACAATTCAGCAGCAAAGAGGAAAAACTAAGATCAGTATTGAATTGGAGAAGGGTCATATTCAATTACCCAACTGGCTCACATTAAAGAGAGTTCTCAACTGCTCTTTCAGGAGGAATTACAGAATTCTGGAACTGACTTCAATGGTGCCATCCAAGAAGGATCTGGGGGCAGAATTCCTTGCTCTCATGCAGCAATAAAAGTAGCTGAGGGTCCCATAACAGCAGACTTGTCTTATCACATATTGAAGTAAATACATTATGTTGCAATTTAAACAATCCTCCACTCCAAATCATTGAAATACACAGAACAAAAGTTTTGCAGCATGCTTGAGCATTCATGTAGAACCTGTTGAGAATACCTTAAAGCAGCTGCATGTGATTCTAGGAAAGAAGAGTTTGGTTTAAGGTGTTCCAATAAATACTGTGCCTTGCCCACACACTCTCCATATCACATTTTGCAATCCAGATTGTTTCAGACCCTAATGTAAAATAAGTGAAATAATGCACATTAGCATCTAAACACATAAGCTCATTAGGTCCAGATTCTAAACTAACATTGCTGAGTAGCCCTGACAGTTACCAGCTGTGATTTTTTTAATTGCACTTTGAAGAAATATAGTACCCCATAATGGACTTTCAGATATATTATATGAAGTGAGGCATTGGGTATGCTTGTGCATGAAGGGTCCCTACAGATGGATCTTAATACCTGACAGTCAAATTGGATTCTTCCAGGTCACTCTTTTTCACAGGAACAAGCTCAGTACATGGACAGCTATAATTTATAGGTTGCTCTGAATCCACACCTTTTCCCTTGAAGTATATTAGCCTCTGTGCAGATGCCTTCTCAAACTTTGGAAAAGGATTTGCTGAATTGATGGAGCTTTGATTCAGCAAAGATTAGCTCTCACCACTACCATCACCCCAAATCAAAAGCTGTGGTAGTAGAAAGCATCCAAGAGGAAAAAAAGGTGTTTTCTTGGAGCAAACTTACTGATCGTGGAAGGATTTTATGCATAGCCAAGCCCCTCCAGGGTTAGGCATTATATAAAGGATCTACAACACGGTCTCTAAATTCCAGATATGCCTACTTTGTATAGTGGTAGGGAGAAACCAAATGAATTAACTCCATTCATCAAAACTCCTTAAACTTACAAGTTTCTATGGTTAGGGATAGTAACAATAGTTGGTGTACAAGTCAATATGCTATTGCTGTGTCCTAGAATCTTCCCAGTCAGGAGTACCTGGAGACAAGGAAGGAAGTACAATGCTATGTTGTGTTATCTAGTGCCCAAACAGATAGTTCATCCTTGGGCTACTTGCTGCAGAGAGAGTTCACCAGTTTATTCTTTTGTGGTCAGATCCTTCCAGGCAACCTTGTATCTGAACACATGAACGAGAAGAATATATTTTTTGCAAGGACATCATATGCTCATAGAACATTGTATACTGTATTAAGCTAAAATGAATAGATCAAGGGCAAGGGCAAGATTGATCTTTTTTTCCTGTAAATATATACGGAGAATTGATATATGTCTTAACACTGGACCAGAAAACTTTCTGTAATATTAAGGAGGCAGCAAAGAAGGCAGATGTGGGAAGTTGTTTGTTAAATCAGGAACAGGAAACCATTTTGCACACAACAATTGCAGCACAGTCTAGGGAAAGGATTCATTTTTTTAAGTACAAGGGTAAATTTTGAGTCCTGGGAGAATGTGATGAACACTTGGGTCCTTTATATGACCAATTATGCATTTATCTTCTGAGATGGTGTTTGAGATGCTGTGTTAAGTTCTCTTTTCAAGAACAGATCTCTCATTTCCAGGGAGAATTTTTTTGGAGATTTTAGAAAATATATGTTGCAGGATGTAAAGGGAAGCAATGACAGTGATTAAAAATAAGCCCTGTATGGGCTCGCTCTTGTGGCAAAGTTAAAATGCTATTTAGCAGTCCTTAAACCACCAGAATACTATTCCTGCATAAAATTTACTGCCCATCTCCCTTGGTGATCCTCATCCATCTCAGTCACAATGGCAACAAATACTGTTCTTCTTATTTACAGTGTAAATACAGGGTCACATTAAGAAAAATGATTTGTGGATTTCCCCCAGCTTTCTCTCCCCTCCCCACAGACACCACCAGCCAAAGTGGAAAACATTCCCTTAACATGCAATAGGGAGGGGGTTGGGGATGGAGGGGAGCTGAGTTTTGACAGATGGCTAGACTGACAGATATAGCCATCTGTCAAAATTAGCTCTGATTGCATTCAAAGGAGCCCAACTATCAGCTGATATCAAAAGGAATTATACTTGGTTTCAGTGCTATTCTGGAATACTTCTGTTCTAAAATAGAGACCTTCTGGAATAGTACTATTCTGGAATAACACATCCCATTTCCCAAAGGAGCCCAACTATTAGCTGATAGCAGCTAATAACTGAACTCTCTTTGATCACACCCACACAAAACACTTGAACAAAACAAGAGCAAGTTTTGATATACAGAAAAGTTCCTTTTGCACACGAGTTTAGAATAACTTTAAATCCTTGCTCAAAAAATAGCCCAAACAACAGTAGACAGGCATGGGGAGAGTTGCACCATGAAGCAGCAGAGAGACAGTCACTGGACAGCTTCCCTGTCACCATGACTGGTCAGCTGCTGTTCAGGCTGCATCAGCTGTCCAAGCCAGGGGACATCTCAAGAGACCTGGCAGGTAGAGGGGCAGAACCCAGTTTCAAAGGGCCAGACTTTCTGCTGTGCAAAACAGAATGGTTCTGGAAGACAGGGACCATGGAAGGGACAGAGAAGGGATATGCCCGTACCACTGGGCAAGAGATAGTAGGCTGATCCCACTCACTAGAAGTCACATGACTATGCCAGGTGGAGTGGTTGGTGAAGTGGGCCGTACATTGCATTATGCAGTGGCAAAACCTACTGTATGTTGGAAAACTACTGCTGTGGTTAAGGATAACTTGAGACTGCTTCAGATGTGGACTGGGGATCAGAGGAAGGTAATGCTGTGAGGCAGAGCAGAAGAATGAAGTTGCTGTTACATGTTTGTGGTACAGTTAGGTGCAAATGAAGAAGGTTATATCATCCTCTGAAGTATTTGGGATTCATATTTATTTCCTATTTTTACTTAAATTAATGGCATCAGTTGCTGATTGGTACTAGTAATTCAGCCAAGAATTGGCTTCTATATTGCTTAATTCTCTAGGGCAAATCCAGTACAATGCACTTATAATTGTTCTACTCAGTAACCCTGTGAGGACAGGAAAAGCAATCACAGAATCCTGAAAGAGTCATGAGTCTATTTCTCCAGAGTTATTGAACTCATTTTAACTGACCTAAGCAGAAAACCCAGGAGATTAATATAATTAAAGTAAGATTTCTCCAGACGTAGACTTGATATCATTATATTTTTCAAAACCAAGATGCTGTCATGATGAGGAGATGGAGGCTACAAGCCTAGCACAACTTTCCTAGGAATAAAGCCCCAGTGAATGCAATGGGGGTTACTTCTGAGTAGACCTCTATATAGACTTGGGCTATGAATGGGACATAGTGCAGGGAGCTAAAGTAGGAGAACAGGAAAAGTCACTCTCTAATTGTCTCAACAGAAGTCTATTTATAATGCATTTTGGTTTCAGCTATTAAGAGGAACGGCCTTATTGGCCTTAATCCCTTAAAGGGATCACGGATAACATAAGAATGATTTTCAGTGATGGTTATTAACTGATTAAACCTCCAGTGAATGAAAGGGCTATCACTGTGGTCCCTCAGATTGGATCCCCTGCCAGATCCACTGGCCTAGTGCCCAGATTGGTCAGTGGGTCTGGTGGGTAGCAAACAAGAGCAGAGCAGGCCAAAATAACAGGGACTAGGCTTCAGGTCACATTGACAATGGCAATGATGAATGTTGTCCTTAAATTAGTTGTTGCAAAGTCACATGGAGGCAGGGGGAGGTAATTGCTGCTTTTAGAGGTGTGTTTTGGGAATGTTGGAAGGTATTAGCACACACTCTCCTTTCTCGTTCCTAGCGAGACTCCACCATAGTTGTTCTCCTCTCAGCATTTGCTATTCTATGTTCCTTTCATACTCCTTCTCCTGACACCTCCCTTTGCTATACCAATTTCTCTCCAGGTTGAAAGAAAAGAAGACCACCACTATTTCATCTGGGGACAAAGTAAGGGTGCATTTATGCTTATTTGATAGTTTTTCTGCATTTGTCAGTTGGAGCTGCCCAACAGCTAGTCAGTTTCACTTCTCCCCTCTCTGGACCTAATTAGTTGTGTAATCATTGCAGTCTTTTCCTCTTTGGGATTATTTCTGCCTTGATGTCTTTTCATATAATTATTTCACCTTTTGTTTATTTGTTTTGTTTTAACATGTGGGAAGATGGGCACAGACTGCTGATTGCTGAAGTCAAACTCACCCCATTCATGCTACAGTGCCCAGCATGGTGGATGTTTTCCCTGCTGACTGAAGCTGAAAAGGCCAGAAAGCCCAAGAAGAAAATCAGTCATTTTACCTGCAATGAGTGGTACACTCACAAATCAAGTCATCATCATGCAGCAGGAACCCAGAAAAGAGACAATAAGAGCAGGATATAGATTGACAATTGGGACAGAAGATGTTATATCCACATTGCTTGTGCCAAGTGAAGGAAGGGTAAATAGCACTTTAATATACAGTGGGAAAAGGCTTATATGCCTATACATTGGGACAAGGATTCTCAGCCTTGCTAACTTCAAGATGTGTGGCCTTCAACTTCTGGGGCTGTTGAAATGTGTGGCTGGGGAATTCTGGGAGTTGAAGTCCACACATCTTAAAGTTGCCAAGGTTGAGAAACACTGCATTGGGAGATCATTAGGTTAGGAGATTAGATTGTGGATGCAGAAATCAGGGTTCAAATTTTTGTGTAGTGCCACAAAATGTATTTGGTAATCTTCAGTTAGTCAACAAATATCAGCTTCTCCTACCTTACAAGTTGTTGCAGTAATAAAACCAGGGTTATGTGTATTTGAAGAAAATTCAACTAAGGAAGGTAAAAAGCTAATTTGTTTTTGTTTACTTTCCACATATTATATTTTAATTGAATAATTTCCTAATTCAGTTTAATCAAGAATAAAATCACACGAAGGCTAGTTTTAATTTTTTTCTGTACAGTATCAATATTTTTAATTGTGCTGACTACAGTAATAGGACACTACATATAATGTTCATTTAATTTGTGTCCAAAGAGTTCTCAATTTATTTTTCAAACTAGTTTCATACATATTTTTAACTTTCTTTTTATAGGAAGAATATTCAGTAATATAACTATACATACAGCTTTATCAGCCTCCTCTTCAACAGGAAGGATGCAGCCATTCCTACAATTAATTCAAAGTACAGGTAGTCCCCAATTTAAGAATGAGTTCTGTTTCCAAGGTTTGTCCTTAAGTCGAATTTGTATATAAGCCAGAACAGTATTATTGTATAATACTGTATAAGTAGTATTGTATAATTAACTCGAACCATTGTGTATTTAACTTGAATCATTGTGTACTGTATATAACTCAAATTTTGCTACAGTAGGCTCTATTCTTAACTATGGGTCAGCCATAAACCAGGTCAACCATAACAATCTTAACCCAGGGACTGCCTGTATTGCAGTGTCTCAGAATTCATCTGTCATGTGAATTCATTATCTATAGAGAAATCTTAAAATACCAACTTTATCAAAGAGTTGACCATGCATGTTTTAACATCTTGAAATACTGTTGAAGAGACCAAGACATAATAAACTACCAAAAAAAAAAAAAAATGGTGCACAGCTGAGTAAAAAGTATAATCCCATTGCCCAGAGTGTAACAAATGCTACGGATCAATTAAATTTATTCATCTGTATATTTCTGAATTATAATTCTCACTATTGATTTTTTTTTTTTACAGGCGAGAATAGTCCTATCCAGTAAATGTACACAAGATTCTCAAGGAGTACATAGTCAACCAGACATTGTTCTTAGTTTCAGCTGTGATAAAGCTGTCAACTCCAGGAAAAATGAGGTCATTCATTCATTTTTTAGTTGACAATGGAAAACAAACTATATGCAAATGCGGTGAAAGCAATTATATATTTTTGAGATATTCTAATGTGATTATTGGTAAATAGTCAAGCTTAGTGCTAGAACAGGGTATAAGTAGGTCAACCGCATCCATCAAAATCTAATGGCGCTAACAGAATATTGGTCCATTGCATTATGGGAAATTAAAACATCCATCTATTGTCAAACAATCATATTGATGGAGGTGTATCAGCATAGAAAAAGAGGCTCTCTGCAAATTATAAATATTTTTCTGAGAGAACACCTCTATATTTTAAGTACTAGAAGGGCGTTTGTCTTTGTTTATGTTAATTTTAGGTTTACTTTTGGTAGAACCAAATGTAAAGGCTGCAGTATACTATATTGCATATGTGCTGTTCTGTCCTAGAGCAAGGATTTCGTTCTACAAAATATTCAGACAGTGTGTTGGAGACTCCTAGTGTCCATTAAATGAAATTTCATGGCCTTAGTCAGTAATGTGAATATTTTTCTTAGGATCAAGGAATTGCCAACAGATCACCAGACTGAGAGCAAGCATTTACATTTCTTTCATTTAAATATGACTGTGTGTTTTCTAACAGCCTAACATAGCTGCAAAGAATTGCTTTCTGGTTTGTAATTTATGTTAATTTTCTTTGTTGGCTTCTTTGCTTTTCACAGTTTTTACCATGAAAGCAACTCATATTTTCTCAATGGCAGAACAATCCTTTTCCTCTCTTCCTCCTTCAAATTCTGGTGACCAGCAATTCAGAGTAAGTTGGCCTTCAGTCTAATCAGGCAGGACTCTTATATTTATCTGTAGACATATGGGAAAATAAGATATTAGCTGTATTTGTGCCTGAGTCAAGAAGGCTGTACAGGTAGTCCTCATTTAACGACCCTAATTCCCGTTCTCCTGACCACCACAATTAAATAAAATATAGAAATTCTGTGATACTCTGTAACGGTATGTGGGAATGGCCTTAGGAGACTGGGCAAAGAGATGCTGCCAAGGGAATGGTCAGATAAGAGACAGCATAGTCCACAACTGGATAGTGGGTGGGGCAAGAGACTCAGAAGAGACCCTCCCTAGTTTCTCAGGCTGTAAAGGAGACAAGGGGAGAAATGTACTTTCAGACTTGCAAGATTCTGTCTATTGTACAGCTACATTGACAGAATCTTGCAAGTCTGAAAGTACATTTCTCTACAATAAAGTAGAATTAACTCATCTGATCATGTTTCGTATCTTGTTTGCCTCACAGGGCTAAACACAGACACTATATTGCCTAGCTATTTTCCTATACATAAACAAAACTCCTCCCCAGTTGAATACAGGTAATCCCCAGTTTAAGAATGAATTCCGTTCCCAAGGTCTGTCCTCAAGTCAGATTTGTATTTAAGCCAGAACAATATTATTGTATAATACTGTATAAGTAGTATTGTGTAATTAACTTGAACCATTGTGTATTTGACTCGAATCATTGTGTATGTAACTCAAATTTTGCTACAATAGGCTCCGTTCTTAACTATGGGTTGCCCTAAACTGGGCATCCTTAACCGGGGGACTCCCTGTATTGTTTTTATGGCTTAAAATGGGCACCCAAATAACATGGACTAGTGGAAAAGGAATTATCTCAAGTTCTAATGCAACTTAGTCTGTTATAATCAAAGAAATTCTTTGAGCTAGAATCTAACATATGTCTCTACTTCTGCCCTGAGTGTCGTGGAAAATTCAGAAGCACACAGACAACACTAAGAAGAAAGAAGAACATTTATTGCAAGGATCATTGGGTCCCCATTTCACAGGTAAGAGGATCCCTGAACAATGAGAAAGCCAAGGTTTTTTATAGAAGTTGAGGGCCACAAGGTGGGAAATCTAGGGTTCTGATTTGCTGGCAACTTTTGGGGGAAGTTGGGCAGGTCCTTGTCAGCGTATCCGGGGTTATTTCTGTTACTGGGCAAAATGGTCCTTTTAGGAGAACAGCAGAGCTGGGAAGTCCATTGGGGAGGAGATGGGAAGATGGAACGTTGAGATAATCAGGGGCATGTCCCTGGTTGAGGGTGGAATGCTAGGTTTCTCACTAGTAACTATGCTGCAATTCCCTTATTAGGGCTGTCCTTGGGCTGTACTGTGAGCTGGTGAGGAACTTCTATTATTTGATTTAGATGGGATTGTAGTGGGCCTTGTTTGGGAGCAGGGAGGATCAATTTGGGTCTGATAAGATTAGACAACAAGAGAAGCTGGGTTTGACCCTGGTCACATCCCAGATAGAGGGGGGGAAGAGTGCAGCCTCCATTTTGTTTGCTAGATCTATTTTCTTCACCATACTAGCTGCTTCTTTAGATTCCAAACCTGACTGTAGCAATAACCATCCTACGTGGCCTTGTAAAATGACCCATGTTGTGTAATAAATAGGTTTATCAAGCAGTCATGGCCAATGTAGTATACAGCACAGACCAAAATGTCTCATGAAACAAGCATTTAATATTACCCACAGAAGTTACACACATCTAGGGCCAAGAACTATGCCTCCTGTACAACATCATTTTTCCCTTGGTAGCATGAAAATGAGGGTCCTGTATTGCAAACATGGAGGCAGCTTCTGTTCAATGTAATTAGTGTCTCCTGAAATGTACATTTTGAAAATGTGATGGTTAACCTACAGTGAATGCTAAATGAAGGCAATGTCCATTATGGATTGCATGGTAAAGATATACCATATTTACTTCTGACACCGCCAGCTATTGAAGTGTTTAAATAAACTGCATTGTTCAAACAAAGTCTTCAGTCCTAAACCAGTTCAGTGGCCTCACTTTAATACCAATGTTTGGTACCTTAAATATCTTAAATGGAGATACAGCTGGATATTCAGTAATTTTGTTTCTTCCTGTATCATATGGTAAACCATGCCAATTAATATCAAACAGAAATTTCCACAAGCAAGCAATATAAGTATAGGAGAAAAAGAACAAGCAAATACACTTGAAACTATGTCCCTCAATAACTCTTGTCCTCAAGGTAGCTGTCTATTCCTGATGTTGTCTAGGAGATTTTGAGCTTCTTGGACCCCATGACCAGCAGCCACATTCAGGAGTTTTTCTACATCCCTGGAAGAGATGAAATTAGTTGTATAGAGAATGGCAGAGAATGAGTAATTCTGTCTTTATATAGCTTCTTTATTATTTCTAATACTAGAACACATCATTGCTCTGTTCTATTTCCATTCTCTTATTAGGCTGTCCCCTTCCTGTGTCTCTATTATCTACAGAATTACAGTATTTTGAAAAGTATCACTTGACATTCAGAGAAAAGCAGCAGTGGTCTGAGTCATCCAAAGCTAGGTAACTTTTTTAATATGTCTGTTTTTACATTAGATTTATTTATACACTGAATGTTGTATAAACACATGTCAAACCAAGACTTGCCTATTCTAGAAGTGTCAGATCATTTTGAGCTTTCCATGCCATCTAGGCAGAACAGAAGTCCCAACTCCACTGCTATAAAAGAGGAATGGGCAATCTTTGGCCTAATTTCATACAGCCCACAGCCTATTTTAATGCTGTTTGCAAGAAATTAATAGACTTCTGGCAAAAACAGTGAATACCACTGTGGCATAGGCATGTTGGAAAAAGATAAAAACTCCAGATCCTCAGCAAAATCCTCGGCATTTACAGGAAATGCACTTGCAGCAGATTGCCTTCAGCCCCTTTTCTGCATTTGGAAAGATTTGAGTATACTGCACTTCCCTCTCTCCTAGCAAGCATATTGCGAACACAAGGCAGTGGAAATAACACAGTGTTTGCTGTCCACTAAGGATGATTCATATGCCCAATGTGGTAGTGGTGGATATGTCCCTTTCATGGTCACTTGCTGTGGAAGGAGACAGAAAATAAAATGTCAGCAAGAGAAGAGGGAGAAGAAGAAGGGCCCTAAAAATGAAATGGTGGTTCCCCTCCTTTCAATATTCTGCTCTTGCTTCAGCCTCATCTATTCTTTGCCCAGATTTCATCCCTAGAGATGGAACTTCCAATGGGGGTGAAAACAGGCTTCCCATTCTTGTTCTTGATGTTATACCAGTTTGGCTATTAATTTCTGAGAACAGAACTCTCACCAGAGCAGGAAACAGTAGACATACCTATCTTCAAGCCCAGTTGTCATATTCTTCAGTTTGCCAACAGCCAAATTGAAAGAGGAATGAGGGTGACCTTTCTCAGCTGCTTGTCTGAAAAAGAGAAGGCAGGCAGGGAATCTAAACCCCATTTCTAAGAAGTGGGTTTCTCTGTACTTCTCTTCATGCCCCTACTCACTGACTTCTCATCTCTGGGTAGTCAAGAATAATGGAGGACAGTAATGAAGGCAGAATCCTCATCCTGGAGTCCTGCATGCAATTTTTAACCCATAAATCAGAGATGCACAATCTATGGTCCAGGGTTATTTGTGCCTCCCCTCCGAAATCCTAGTATACAGCTCTTAAAAAATCCACCAAAAGTTGACACCCCATTATAATTTTTAATATGAGAGGAAAAAATTAGTACATATTGAACAATAATATTAACTATATTTAATTCCTTCAATTTAAGTTTAATTAATGTACATTTAAATCAAATCCAATCATATTTTACTTTGTTCCTGGCCCCATCCTCTTTTTGGAGTAGATTCCCCATATACCACTCAAAGGGGAAACATAGTCCTCAGTCCAAAAAAAATTTTGCACCTCTGGCTCAAGGGAAAATGATACCTGAAGAATGTTAAAGGTCCTCTGCCAATAAAATGACAATGTTGGTCCAACCTCTACAACATCATACATCCTCACACTTTTCAAGATAAAAGCAGGGACACATTTGCAACAGCCTTATCGCTGCACTTAAATTATATTATCTGTAAAAGACTGTGAAAGGGAAGGTATTATGTCTTTCTTTGCAGCTTATCTTCCTATAAGAGCTATTCAATGATACAGTTAAGTAGTTCTAAACTGCTCTTGAATGGTTATGGAATAAGCTACCCCTAAATGTTAAACTGGGGGCTCTCCTCCTTGCTGTCTCTCAGGGTGCCTGAACATCTACCCCAAAGTGCTGCACTGAATCCATGTCTGTGTTAGAACAGAGCACTCAAAATTAAACAAGAATATTGGAAGCAGAGCACCACAGAACCATTCGTCTATTCTTCAAGATCCCTCCTAATAAAGATAGTGGACTGTTATGTAGAAAAGTTGAGAAAAAAATACATTATTAGATTGTAAATCAAATTTACCGTAATTCACTTCTTACCTGAACCACTGCATGGCTTTCTCTTCATTCTTTTCTACACCAACTCCTAACAGTGAGACAAAGTCAGAAGCAATAGATAATCTATTGTTGTTGTTACTGTTGTTATTCTTTGCTCCTGTTCTATATACTAGTAGCTCTTCACTAATATAGTATGTGTACCATATGCAGGACTCAGAGGTAGTTTAGGTGGAACACAGCCTTTACAGGATAAATGTTCTTAAGAAATGTGGATGTTTTGTTGCTATATGATAAGACCCAGGTTCTTTGACAAAGTGATTGATGAGATTTAAGATGCAAAATGTTGGCATCCGCTTCTGCAAAAAAGATGGCAGTTTGTCCTACAGACCACAGTAGTTGTCAGTGATAATATTCAGCTTGCCAGTAATTTCTGCAGAACAAGTTGTTTTGGTAACCTTATGCTATAAACACACTCCAGCTTTCTCTCACAATCCTCAGTATCTACTCTAAACAGCAGAATTGCAATATCTGTGATATCTTTGAACTGTGTTAAAATCTTGTGGTTCATGAACAACATGCACAATTGTTCAGAAGGCCATAGCTTCGTCTACATGCTTTGCATGCAAAATGTTCCAGACGCAGTTTCTGGCACCTCCATTTAAAGAAGAATTGTGTTAAAGAAGAATTTCAACTTGAAGTATCTTGAAGCAGTGGCTCTTAGCTCAAGGGAAGGAAGAAAAGGCTACAGAAAGGGGAAGAACCTTGCCTGAGGTCCTGTAAGCCACATGGGCAGGTCTGATGAGTTGCATTTGGTCTCTGGCTGAAGTCTCCCTAAACTTGATATAAAGTGCATATTCATCCCCCACATAATGCTGTGTTAGGAAAATTTATAAATCTTAGCTAACTGAACACTTGCCATGAGTTTCAAGAACTATGATTCTCTTAAATCTTTAAGACAGCCAATACTGGTAGTTATTACAGATGTATTAAAATACTATTCACACATTTTCTTTCTGTGTACATATCAAATACATAGAAGAGAAACTCAGATACACCTACTGGTCCCTGTACCTCACAAGTACGTGTCATTTCCAATGTTTATGTTTCAGCATAATATGTGAAAATAGCCAACATACATAAATCATAAACATATAGGAAAACCAGGAATCACAGATTACTCTAATGAATGAACTTCAAGTTCCAATCTTCCAGAATGTATTTAGATATGAAATAATTTAGATTTCAATCATGCCAAGATCTGTATAAACAAAGATCCTTCATGGATATCTTTTTCACAAATTCAAAGGCTGAAAACCTGGGTAAAGGACTGGTCACTGCCCAAGCCAGATATTACCTTTCAAGTATCTCTGCCCCACAATGTGCTGGGCATTGGGATATCCAAGATGAGCATACATATGAGCCACATGGAAATGGAAGTTTTCATAACACAGCACAATATAAAGCAGCAGGAAAATGGAGCCAACAATGGCCATCAGCTGTAAAGAAAGGAAAATAAATTGAAGTAGCTTTTCACAGTTTTTTGTTCGCATGTCTTTAATCTATTCTCACTTTTCTTCCTTTTTCTTGAAAAGCATATATATATATATATATATATATATATATATATATATATATATATCTCACTAATGGAGAGTCATAAAGAGCCCAATGGACTACTTTTATGGAGACAGTGCTCCATCTCAAGGACTTGAAGTTGCTCAAGATTTAGCTCCTGGAAGTAGGCTGCACAAGCTCACCTGTCACAGTCTGCTTCTAAACCAGGGTGAGATGTGTTGTATTTCCAGTGAAAATATAGTATTTTTGAATCTGTACCCACAAGTCCCTGCAGTTTTCTTGGGAAGATCTTTGGAAGTGGTTTGCCATTGCCTTCTCCCTAGAGCTGAGAGAGAGTAACTGGTCCAAAGTTACTCAGATGGCTTTGTAACTAAGGCAGGATTAGAACGCATCATCTCCTAGTTTCTAGCCTGGTACCTTTACCATTACACCAAACTGGCTCTCATCTTCTTTTTTAGCAGGGCATAAATGACTACTTTCAAGTGTTGCCACGATAAAGTTCCTCTCAGCAGCATGTGGGGGAAGCCAGAATGCAGTATCTGAGCAGACAGCATCTCTAGGCCCAACATATTTAGAGCATTAGATATTAAGATAAACTATTTGATCCTGGTTTATAACATTTATCCAAGGCCCCAGTGTGCCAACAGGATGTACCTTCTGATGCCAAATGAAATTAATTCTTTATCCAGAGCTACTAATGGTGCACATGACCACAGCAGAATTAGGCTTCCGGATTTCATCACAAGAGAGAAACTGCAGTGATTCCTCTGAGTCAGGGATAGAAGCCTTCATCATAATGAATTTCAGTTTTTTTTATCCCTGACTTTTGGCCACACTGGCTGGGACTGACAAGACCCAAACTCATTTATCACAAGGTGGCATAACTGGCCACCTTGAAATTTTAATGCAACCTAAATGGTTATGGAACACTTTGAAAAATAAGTAAAGGTATTGAACTCTGGTGCAAACTGGCAAGTGTGTTGCACAAGTCTCTAACTGGAAGATGTCAAAGGAAATAAGGTAAATAGGGGCAGAGATTAAGGAAAGGATTAAGACATTTATTGTTAAACAGCTTGGAGTCAGCAAGGAATTGCCCATTATGGTTGCCATGCTAGTTAAAGATTTGTTTAAAGTGAATTGTATAGGAGCTGATGGGATTCTGTTTGGAAGATCTCTGAAGAAATCAGTTTCTCAAATACAGAACAGTATTTTGAATACTATTGTAAATTTGTTTGGTTTTTAGTTCTTTCATGAAGCAGGGTTTTTTTTTAAGTATCCCTGCATGAAAAGATAAATGGAGGAATAGATGAATAGTTTTGTTTTAGGCAGAGTAACTGTGATCTGTTTTCTCCATGTAATAAAAGAATGGAGCATTCACACTTCTTTTGTCTAGGTCACTGATGGGCTACTTTATCACATATTCGCAGGCAGCGTCTGACAATTTATTTGAAGCAACAGTATCGCAGCTAAAAAATCTCCACCTTCCACAATGGTTCAAATACCTATCCGACAGCCTCTAGCCAAATAAAGTCCAGCTCAGTCTTTTTAAGCATGATAAATTGTGGTTTTTAATCACCATGTGCATGGTTATCAGCAATGAGCTCTTATAAAAGAAAACACTGTCCTAGGGAATAGATACCACCTACAGAGTTTTTCCAAGCTTTAAAATGGGTTGTAATATATTGTTTCTTCTGCAACTGATGGATCCCTCCAGAAAGTTATTTGAGATCTTTACATACATTCATTTTAGGCATAGTTTGAAACATACTGACTGTTTGCTTGACTTGGACACTGCCTGACTCCAGTCCACTTTGGGCGGTTCACAAAACAAAAACAAATGATAGTATACAATCCAAATAAAAAACAATGAAGAAGATGGTAAATCTGGCCAACAACATACAGATACCCTATACCCTACGAGGGGATCCAACCACCCTAACCTTAAGCCTGGGAGAACAGCCAGGTCTTTAAAGCCCTCCCTCACCTTATATGAAAGGCGACATTTATACTACATTTGTAAAATAAATGAAATCCTTCTCCTAGGCAGCCCATGTGGGATCTGTACCTCATCTTCAACTTTCCTGCTTGTCTTAGGTTATAGTAGCCCTGTGGGCACAGCATTGCCAGAATGGCCTAGGATAAGATGGTCTGAAGAAATTCAACTGAAAAGTAAGGGGTGGAGCTCCATGACAGAGAAATGCATTGCAGGATAGAAGTTTGAGATTTAAACGCTGACTAGTGCAGGAATAGATAAAACTGCCTTATATAGTCAAAGTCAGGCAACTGGGATCCATATAGGCCCGAACTGTGGTTACTGAGTGGTAGCTGCCCCCAGGGTTTCAGTCAAGGCGTCTTCTCCTCAAGCTAATGTGGGTTGCACCCATGATCATCTGCATGCAAAACACACGCTCAATGATTGAGCAGAGTGTGTGGCATTTCTAAAGGCAACTGAAAAAGCTTCTTGTAGGGAAATCCTAGAAAGTCAATTCTAGTCAGTACGGTGAGAAGGAGAGATCAGGGGTCAGCATCTTTTCTGACCTGGGCACCATCAAATAATCTGCAATAGCCTAGCCTCACTCCTACCCCCAAAATATATCCAAAACCTTGTGAGATTCTCAAGTCACATGAGCTTTCTTCTTGTTCTTGAAATCCTTTGAAACTTCATGAGAAAGTTTCACTCATACCAAGACCTCATAAGATTTTGCAATTTTCTTGAATGCTGTTTTCTGTTAATTATTTGAACTTAATCTGGCAAACCAGTGGAGAGCTTTGTTCTACAGATACCATATTGCCAATCATAGGCTAAAGAAACCAGTGGACTGATTTGGTATAAAACAATGTCCTATACTTATGAGCAGGAGTTGCTAGGACTTTGGTCTGGTTGAGCTACATAAGCTTTCCCTATTTGGCATTCTCTGAATATGCTGGACTATGGCTTCTATCATCCTCAGCCAATACAAAATACCACGTTGTTGGCTGTGGGTGATAAGAACTGTAGTCCAAACTCATATAGAGAGTGACAGGTTTGAGAAACATGTCTGACAAGGACTGTTAGAGATGCTAGCTAACAATTGCCAACCTGACTCAATATTTACAGCATACATGGTTATAGACATGAACTTTCCTAATGGCAAGTTCTTGTTAAAACTCAGCTACCAGGTAGATGGATGGATGGATAGATAGACAGACAGACAGACAAGGTGACTCTAGGTTAGAATCAACAATTATGAAAGAAAATACTATCCAAAATAACAAAGATGAGCTGGAGTATAGTTAAAATCCCTGTTATTATCATGCCATGAACGCTGACTGTCTGTGGAAGTGGCTGAAAATTGAAGGTTGGGTAAGGAATAAAAAATGCCAAATGAAGGTACAGCTTTATCGCATTCATTGACTCTATCTTGAACATTTCATACAGTTCAGTGTCAAATATGGCCCTCTTAGACATCAAGAGAGGCCTGGGTTACTTCTAGGTCTTGAGGCCCAAACCACAATAAAAATGACAACACTTAAAAAATAGTGTCCCAAATTATGTGCTGTAACTTCAGTATTCTTAAAAAGAACAAGGGCTTTAATTTGAGACATACTTTAAACTTGAGACTCAGACAAGTAGGCTCTCTTGTCCCCATTCCCCCATCTCTCCAGCTGGGACCCAGAATATAAAACTTAAAGTTTCAGGTGCCTTTGGACAAAGAGATTCCCCTATTAAACCCACCGCAGTCCCAAATCCCAACAATGGTCACTCACCTCCCATTTGCTCCACTCAGAAGGTGAGAGTTTCTTAACCCTCTGAGGAAGATTAACTTCACTGATCCCTCGAGGACCTGCCTGACTCCCTCTTGTCTGCTTCCGCTGTACTGTAACTGATTTCATCTTCCTCCGTGCTCTCGCATGCTTTTTGTTAGCCAGCTTTTTACTCCAGTGAAGCACTGCCTGTCTCATCCTCCTCCTGTAGCTCCCATTCAGACTTCATACCCAATCCCTGCTCTTTTCTTAGCGACGCTTCTTGCTCTGATTTATGGGCAGCAAGGAAAATAAAATATATTGTTCATCAAGGTAGAACACCAGGTTCATCACTCCCCTCTTTCCAGCAAGATTCCTATACTTTTTCTGGGCAACAGAAAACTTTCTGGCTTCTGGGAAATTTTTCAGGTGCTGCTTGCTTTAGATATACCTGAAATGATTTGCATAATTAAGCCATCCTGCCCTACAAGGGAGACAATTGTGCTTTCAGCAAGCTTCTATACTGTCCCCATTTATTAAAGCAAGAAAGTTTCTGTGTGACATTTCTCAGCTTTACTCTGATTTCCTAGTAAATACCAGGGTATTTAATTGGGGCAAATCAATTAAATGATAACTATTTATAGGTCAAAAACTAATTACATATCAATGAAGAAAAAGAGATGTAAACTATTTTACAGAAATATACAGTTTTCCATCACGATAAAAGTAAGCTTTCCTTTGGGTTGAATAATTGTTAGAAGTGGAACAATAACCATTCCATTAAAGTTCTGATAAGTGTGTATATGCACAGTCCTACATAATGCTTCTAACTGCATTGCTATACCAAATTAAAAGTGAAATCTAAGTATTAATTATTGCCATATATTTCAGAGTCTTGGACATTTTGGGGGAGCACTACAGGACATTTAAAACATTAATTATCTGGTCATTAATAGGCTGCTGTTTTATAACCCAGTATGAAAAAAAATTAAAATATCTTCAAATCTTCCATACGCAAGACCAACCTTGAAATATTAAATTTTGTTCTTATGTATTCGTCTACTATACTTCTCTTCCAATTGAATAGAACTCCTTGATAAGAACAGTTTGGTAACTGAATCAATTACCTAGTGGGTGGCCAAAAATCAGAAGTTTGATAGCATTTTTTCAGACTAATAAATCTTATTGAAAAGCATACACTTTTGTGAACTGGAATAAAAGGGGAGGGGAAGGCAAGATATTTATGCAGATACATGTTAAACAAATACATACATACATACATACATGTTATATGTGAGGCAGATTAGAACTAACTTCTCATTTAACAATTGTAATGTATTAAACACTCACCGTGTTTGTTAAAACTTTCTGAGAGTGCCTAAAACCTTTTGATGTATTTAAATTAGGCAATCTCTCCTTTGTGCTGGTAAAATTTCTTTATTATTTGCTAATTTGTTCCAAATAATCTGTAATGGAATATCCTGGAAGTCACAATGCTCTGATGTTGCTTTGTTGTTGTTTTGAATCCTGATGTCAAATTTGTGTCCATTCTTTTGACAAAATCTGGCTTGTTAGTCCTGCTAGAACCCAGAGGGGCATTGCTGGCATATATTACGTTAGACGAAGAACACGTGAAGGGGCCTTTAATCTTGTGTATCAAGTTATTGGGGCCTGTGATGGTGCCATTGGTGTAAACGTTGGGCCTTCTTGTTGCTTGTGAGATTTCATTACAGGAGATCTTCAGACAGAAGGCTGAACAGCTGTCTCTTCTCTCTGCATCCAACAGAGTGGTCTGTGGGCTACATAGCCTACAGGTCCACTTTAAACACTATGATTTCCTGTCCCTCTTTGTCTTTTCTTCTTCAAACAACAGTGGCACTTCTTTATTACCCACCCTTCTCTCTATGATGCTTGGGAAAATTGGTCTCTTCCTTTGCTCCATTTTATTAACCTTACTACCTCAGTTTATTATCTTAACCACCCTGCCCCATGGGTCAGTTGATTTGTTTTTCTCACCCTAGCACCTTCCTTCCCAATGTGCCGGATTGCAACTGGACATACTTGTCCTTTTCTTGGTACCAAACAAAAGGAGGTTTGCCACTGCTCTCTTCTGGGGTGTTTTTTTCCACTTCTCAGTCTAGCCAACAGCCCTGATATTTTCTAATGGTCTCCTGCCAAGGCTGATTCTGCTTAGATTCCAGGCCCAGACAAAGTCAGCCAGACACTGCACCTGCTGAGGCAACAATATATTTACTTATAAATATAGTTGCATTTATTATTTAAATTTATTTGCTTTTATCAGAAGTTTAGAGTGATGGTGGGAAATTGCCATATTCAAAGGCCAGTCTTCCCAACCAAGCATCTTCAAGCTATACTGAGAGTGCAACCTGCTGGAAAGAGAAATTAGGTTTAAGAGGTCCAGTGGGCACTAGGTTGAATAAAATGGACTGTTAAACAGATGAGCTTTGACTGGCCACAGCTGTCCAGGAGACATTCTGGACCCTATCTGAAGATGCCAGATGCTGTACATGGATCCTTGTCATACAAAGTATATTAATCTACAATTGGGATATGACTTTCCTCACACAAAGCAGGGCTAAGAAAAAGTGTCATGTAGTGTTTAAGGCACTAGCCTATTACTAGGGGGACCCAGATTCATGTCTACCATTTGTCATGGAAGCTCACTGGATGACTTCAGCCCGGTCACATTCTCTCAGCTCAAGATACTTCACAGTTTTGTTCTTGTGGTAAAAAATGGGAACAGAGAGTGCAATGTACACCATCATGAATTCCTGAAGGATGAAGCTAACAAATAGCAAGTATAATGGATTCCCGCAATATGGTTTCCTTTTCAAGGGAGAGAAAGGCTAATGTAATGACTATGGCTAGTCACCTGAATGGCCAATATGTTTTTAAGAGAGACTCTAAACTAATCATCTCCAACCCATTTTTTTCTGCACCACATTGCACCAGCAACTAACTACTGTACCCGGATTGGATTTGTGCAAATATGCAAAAGGCCATAGGCTAGCTAGTGTGTGGTTCAGTATGTCATTCAAACTCAGCTTCAGGTGTAATGTATCTTCAGAGGAAAAAGGCTGAGTCCTGGACAAGCATACACACTGGGAAGTGCCAGTATCTATAAACATACATGACAATTTGCATCAAAAGTATTTTACCTTTACAACATTCTCTATATTTGTATATGATCACAGCTGCAAGATTATTATATGCTCAAAGATGGAAAGATCCACAAATACCTACAGTGGAGGCATGGATTATTAAATTAACGGATTTGGCTCAAATGGCGAAGTTAATAGCTTTAATAAGAGATAACGCTATTTCTAATTTTGTCTCCTTATGGCAACCTCTTTTAGATTACTTGCTTGTGCTCGGAAAAAATGAGGTTTTGATTGTGGGTTTTAATGATTAATGGATTGTGTTGATAGTAATAATGTGAACTTGGATTAATTAGTGGTAAGAGATTTTTTTTTTCAACTTGTATTTATATCTGTATTGGGGATAGTGGGAAGTCACTTTCTGTTTCAATTTTCTATCTACTTTCACTATTATAGTTTTTGTCTTTTTTCTTTTAGTTCTATTTTCTATTTTTGCTGTACTCTTTGTTTTGCATTTTAACTGTACTTTGAAATATAATATAATAAAGTTCTCATTAAAAAAAAGTATTTTACGTTCACAATATTCTCTATATTTGCAAACTCAGTTAATTTTATTTGCATGCATAACCCATAACAGAAGAGAATATATGTAGCTCAGGGTTGAACTGTGGAGTCCTTGGGGTTCTCTGAGCTTGGTTGTTTTCTTGCAAATGTTTCATTACTCGGCTAGGTAACATCTTCAGTGCTAGAATGGAATAGGGTTTGCTTTCTGTTTATATACAGTGGCATGCCCTGCCAGTGTTGGGGGGGGGGGGGGTTGGTTTTGTTTTATGTATGGAAGTGTTATTCTTTTCATAGCTTGTGTTGGTTGTGTTGTAGTAGGATGAGTGGTCAGGCACTTTTTGATAAACGTGCATGGATATCCATTTTGTTGAAGATGGAAGAACTTTATCAAAAAGTGCCTGAGCACTCAACCTATTGCAACACAACCTACACAAGCTATGAAAAGGATAACACTGCCATACATCAGAAACGTTTCAGAAACAACCAACGAACTATTACAACCACATGGCATCTCTGTAGTACACAAACCAACTAAAGCCCTCCAAAACATCCTAAGCAAAGCAAAAGACCCAGTAGCCCAAGAAGAAAAAAAAGGAGTCATCTACAACATACAGTGTAAGGACTGTAACAACCACTATTCAGGCCAGACTGGCAAAAGACCATGAACACCAACTAGCAGTCAGAAGACATGATGAAAACTCCTTAATGTCACAACACACGGACAGACCTAACCATAGTTTCAACTGGGAAACTGACAGCATTGTAGAGCAAGCTAAATCCAAAAATGCAAGAGCATTCTTGGAAGCTTGGCATTCAGACAAGGCAGCCATCAAAGGCACATAGAGATAAACAACATTTACGCACCATTCAAAAGAGACAATAAAAAGGAAACAAAAGATCAGAACATCTCCTCACCAGCAATCATCACCCAGATAAGCAGAGATTAACACCAAGATTATCACCAGACATACAATCAAGCAGTAAACAATACCCTAATCAAGGAACTTGGGGGGGGGGGGGGACAACAACACCAACACAGGCAGAGCAAGCCACTGCATATAAATAGAGAGCACACTTCACTACATTCTAGCAGTGAAGATGTTACCTAGCCGGGTAACGAAACATTTGCAAGAAAACAACCAAGCTCAGAGAACCCCAAGGACTCCACATAACCCATAATAAAGCCATTAATACACACACAAAAAAAGACATATAACATAAAGAATTATGATTTGATGAGCAAGTATGTAAGTAAAAGAAATATTTTAGAGACATCCAAAAAATTTCTATTACCATATCTTTTCAGGGCAGCACTTTTACAAATGCTACACAATGGCTGCATCCTAAATCTAGTTAACTAAAGACAAGTGCAGTGTTTGCATAACTTGATACATCTTAAGAAATGAACCATGTTATGCTAAAATGGATGGGTTTCCCAGAACACTTTGATTCATAAACAGCCCAACCCCCTTTTAACTTAGTCTTGTGGACTGTGCAAAATCCCAACAAATCAATGTTTACAGTATTGATTTTAAAAAATGAAGGTTGAGAAGATCAATGTATTTTGAAAGAAGGACTGGACTTCTTTTCAGGGCAATTTGCTTTTTCAGTTTTGCTTTTTTAAAGGGAGTGCATTTTTCAGGTTTTGTTATTTTGGTATTTTACAAAAGCAATTCTTATGCTCACAAAATTCAGTTTTTACATCGCCACCAGAAATATTCAAAATTGATTCTTCTTTGATGGTGGGGGGGGGGTAGTTTTACAAAAAGGGGAAAGAAAAGGAGTAAAGAGAAATCCGATTTATGTTTACTAAAGCCAAGAAAAAGAGGATTGTCTCCCACATTGCAATTGACCATAAAAGGCAGGATCCAAGGCTTGGGTAAAACCAACTCGCCTTGCAATACTGCTTATCCTCTTCACACGAGAAGAGATCAAGCGGCGAGCGACCTCAAAACAGGGGCGGAGCTCACAGCGGCGACTCCGCACGAGTTTCTCCGAACAGTTCACAGTTCGGGTTTTTTTTCGCCCCACTTCCTATTGGTCGGCGGAGAGCGCACGTAGAACCGCCTCTTCGTGTCGATTGGTTAGGCTTGCGAGCAGGGTTCCCGGATGTTGGGACGTTACAGACGGGTATAAAGGGCTTGTGGAAGGCGGGAGAGGATGCAGTTTTGAACTGGCGCCGAAGCATAATAATAATTATAACAACAATAATCGAAATACTGAAACGTGGTCTTCCTTGATTGGCTTAAGCGATTTCGAATTGCCTCTTCGCTTCTCGTTCCGGGGTGGACAGACCTCATTTGAAATGGTAAGGTAGCGATGAGGCTAAAGGGAAGAGTTGGGAGGTGCAGGGTGCGGGCGCCCGGCTGAGCTCGAGGGCTCTTCTCCCTCAGGGCGCCCTTCGGGAGCGAGAGGTCCATTGTGGGGCTTGCACATCTCGCGCTCCCAACAGAATTCCGTTTTGAAAGAATTGGAGAGGGGCGCGGTTTCTCTCCCTCTCACTGATACACCCCACCCACCCCCTACTGCGGTGGTCGGGCGTTTTATAGTTCTTGAGGCGCATGCGCTCCTTACCCTGGCTAGGGATGGTGGTGGGCGCGTGCGCGGCAGATATTTCAGCAGGGGGTGGGACGCCGAGGGTATTTCTGCTCAACGCGCATGTCCTTTGTGTGCGCTTCCGAGGCCGTGCATTTAAATCCTGAGGAGCCGTGGTGTGCTCCGCTTCTTGCGCCTTTGCGACGCTCGTCGCTGCTAGAAAAAGAAGCCCCGTTCTTCCCCTCTGATGCGGAGGGGGGAAGAGTATATGGTGTTAGTGGGGGCTAAAGTTTAACGTGTCGCGATTGTCTTTCCTCCTCCCCCCCAATGGATTTAGGCTGGAGGGAAAGCTGGGAAGGACTCTGGAAAGACGAAAACCAAGACGGTGTCTCGTTCACAAAGAGCCGGTTTACAGGTAGGTAGGCGCGTAGAAGTTTGAGGATAAAAGTCTTCCTCTTAACAGCGTCAAGGCATTTTGCATTTTCTGGAAAGGGAAGGTAAAACTGCTCCTTTTAAAGTTTAAATGGTTGCTGAGATTTTTTTATAGAGCTACATAGAAGAGTTTTCCTACCTTAAAGATAAAGTATCCTATTGGATGTATCTGTCTTTCAGGGTAGATCTTGAAACTTCCAAGTTTTTTATTTAGGTGTTGAGCTTCTTTCATCTATGTTTGCAGTTTCCTGTTGGTCGTATTCACCGGCACCTGAAATCAAGGACGACCAGTCATGGGCGTGTGGGAGCTACAGCTGCTGTGTATAGTGCTGCTATCTTAGAGTACCTCACAGCTGAGGTGAGAGCTTGGTCAGGGGCAAAAAGCATTTTACATCGTGGGACCTATAGGTTACCTTTTTTATCTCAGTAAAATAGATGTATTTATCAGATTTCTTATTAAATGTTTTTGTACTAAAAGACAAGTTGTAGTTAATCTAGAGTAGCATGCAAGCAATGTGAATAGGTCTAAATAAAAACAAATATTGTTTCAAATGTGCCTAAGAATTTTTCTCACTTAGCGTAGTTGGTATAATCACCTTGAGGTGGAAAGGGGAAGAATCCAGTTTAAAAATAGAAATAATCCCAAATTTGAAATAGAGAACAGGGCTAAAAAAAAAACAAAACTATGAGCACAATATAATATGTGAACTCCTAAAGTACTGAGCAATAACTTCCCCATAAACTCTTGATGTTGGTTATTAAAAGACAGCCAGGAGGATGTAGTGTGCCTACCAATTTACAAACAAATTGAAAAAGAGATACAGCAAGCACTCTACTTGAGAGGTTATGACCTATGTATGTATAGATATATGATCTTGTGAATGGAAATAAAGTAACACTACCACCTTTGGACAGGGACAAATCAGCTCAACTGTTTATAGGATTTTGGGCTCCAACTCTGTATGTGGCCATGGGGCCTAGAAGTCTAAAACCAGGCAATTAGTCAATCAAACTTTAATTTGGGAGACAGTTCTCTGGGACACTGATTTGTCAGTAGATGACACCTTCAGAAAATGGATAACAAGAAGAAAATTGTCAGATCCTGGACAACTTAAGGGAGAAGCATCTTGGATTACAGTTGAGAGAAAGGGTGGAGGTGTCTCTTATTTTCTGGAGTGAGTGCTTTAAAATGGGGGTGTGCATGAAGTAGAAAAGTTTTTTTTATTTGAAATCCAGAACAATCCTCACATTCTGGATTTCTGCCAGATTGTTCAGGATCAGCCACAGCTTGGCAGAACCAAAACATTAATGTTTTGGTTATTCCAAGTTTTGGATTTAAAAGAAAATAGATGAAATATAGAGCATTCCTAGTATCCTCTCAGCAGCTCCCATTGCAGCATATTCCCTGGCCCACCTGCTCCCCAAACTTCCATTTCCTTCCCACAATCGTTAACACTGGCTTTTCCCATTTGTTACTACCCCAAATCACTTTTGTCCAGAACAAAGCCATGTTTTGTGCATAGAACAAAACACCCCAAACATGTTTCTCAGTTCAGACCTGAACTTAAAACCACTGTACATAGGACATTTTGCATATCCCTATTTAAAATGCTATGTTCTGGACTAGTTGCCTTCTGGCATTACATAGCTCAGAGGGAGTGTGCTGCTTTTTCCAAATCTCCAAATTCCTTTCTAGCATTCCTGATACATTCCAGGAGAATGGACTGACAAGACTAGTTGTGGAAACCAGCCTTCTTAACCTCTCAGTAGATTATTGTATCCTGCATGAAGGCATGCTATTTGGTGTTTTGCAGTTACAGTTTGTCTTGTCTTCATCTCTACAGGTTCTTGAGCTAGCAGGGAATGCATCTAAAGATTTAAAGGTAAAGCGAATTACTCCTCGTCACCTGCAACTTGCAATAAGAGGTGATGAAGAACTGGATTCATTAATCAAGGCAACAATTGCTGGTGGAGGTATGTGCTAACTTTACTGTTTTGTGGCATCTATAGTTAGTGATGCTTTGACCTAATGATTCTGTGCCTCGCCTATCACTTGAGTGGATAAATATTTTTTTTTTCTTTCAGGTGTAATCCCACATATTCATAAATCTCTCATTGGAAAAAAAGGTCAACAAAAAACAGTTTAAAGGATGATCTATTTAGAACTTTCGAAAGCTCTGTTGTCCATTGTTAGCGGATTTCCAGTGGACTTCATCTGTGAAACACAGTTTTGCCTTTCTTTATCCTTGAAGATGGAGCCCATCAAGCTTTCTAACCAAAATTCTGCATTGAAGTCTTAATCTTATTTAAGTGTTACATGGCTTCAGAGAAGCTATTGTCTGTAGTGGTTCTTGACTGTTTTAGATATGTTGGATTTTAATGAGATTCTTGACATTGTTGCTAATCTGTAATTTTTAATGCTTCAAGTACATTTATTCAATTATACATACTATGAAATTTAACTACAAAAGATTTGGACACTAGCATTGCTAATTAAATGAAATTATAAAAACTTGAATTATAAGCTTTGATGTCAATCTCTTGTAGTTAACAATAAACAGTTCCACAAGAGAGGCAAAAGCAGCATTGCTTACGTGTTTTTGTATAGAACTTCAAGTATGGTGGAGGAGTTAAATAAATGAATGGATTGCTTTAAGGCAGTATGTTTGCACCATTTTTAAGTTGCTGAAAATGAGTATGATTATTTGGGGTCAAGTTCTTGAAAAGTACTTTAGAATAAGCTAGGTATTTATACTGTTTACTTAACTATTTGGTCCCTATTTCATGGAAGCTCATGTTCTTTACTGAGTACTAATGTGCATGCAGTATGCTAGCACATACAGATGAAAACCCTTGCAAAACTGCTCTGAGACCAATCACTGCCAAAGGAATCACATTAAGCCAATTGTGGCTTCTATGGTTTTGGTTTAATGTGTGAACCTAAGCATTGTGACCTGTATGCCATGTCTGATCTAGGCTACTATGCATGCTGTGCCTTGTTCTGATGTTTAAAACTAATCTTCAATACTAATAGCTGTGTTGCTTCAGCTGCCAGTTGAAATAAGTATCCATTTAGATAAGTACATCCAATTCCCAAACTAAAATGCTAAATTTGAAGTTATCCCCAGTTTCACTTAATAGATATATTGAGTATAAAACTCTGTTCTCCCTTCCCTCTCCCCCCTTGAAAAATACATGCCTTAGAATGTGTAATTTCAGAAAACCAACTAGTTTTGGTTATTCATGTCCTGAGTTTGTTGGGAAGAGGGGCTATATTGATTACTGTATTTCTGCCTTGTTAACCCTATGTGTCATAAAAAGATTTTTAATTTGTTTACAGAATGTACGTTCTAAGTTTATTAAATTAAAACAAAATCAGAATTCTTAAGCATTTCTACAGAGCATTGAGTTCAGGTTTAGTTGCTGTTAAAATCTTAAATGCTAGTAGTATAGATTTTTAACCATGATAGCTGAAGTGGGGGTCAGTACAACTAAGCTGGAAAAATAAACAGGTATTGCTTTGCTTACCTATTCCAATGGGCATCATCTATAGCATATCAATAAAATCGCTGAAAAAATATTTTAATTGATGCTTACTTGACAGAAGCAAATAGCTTTGACTTCAGCATACTGTAATATGGGAAAGCCTACTGAGCTGCGTGGAGTGAGCCACAGGTCTAGTACTGTACTTATAAATGTGGCTTGCTTTGGCCAACTGCTTTGCCAAGAAAAAAGTGATGTAGCAGCCACCTTAATTCTGTCTTTGGGTGGTGAGAACTGGGCACAATAGACACTTAATATTTACTAATTTGATGAAGTGGACTGTGATTCCTGAACTATAGTGTGAAGAATTATACGATAATAAACTGCTTATAGTATTAGCCAGGTTTTTTACTGCCAAAGCTGCTCCCTGGCATCTGCTACCTTGTTTCAAGGGTCGAGGATAGTTTTGGAGATCTTTCTGTGGAGCTGAAAAATGAAAAGTTTGGGTGGCAGTACCATCTTGATACCGCTGATAGAATCAAATCCAAGGTGGCTTGCAAATACCATTTTTAAAATGAGTTGTAAAAATGACAGCCCGTTAGTGCCCTGCCAAGAATAAGCAAAGCTGACTAAATAGCAATGCTCAATGGTGGAGAGCCACCTCTGGAACCTTTTTAAAACTCCGTAGTCAAACACGGCAGGACGGTCGAGGGAGCAGGCCCGGCTGGCGGACTGCAACCGCGTTGTCGCGCGCCGCCGGCCACCGGCTCTGCGGGGAACCGGTCGAGCAGCGCGCCGTCCCGGCATTTTAGCCCAGCCAGTCCCGGCGCGTGCGCAAAGCCAGCTCCGCTACCGGCTGCAGAGCTTCCCGGAAGCGAGAGGAGCAGTAGCGGCTCTGCTGTCGGTCGGCCCAGACGCCTCGGGTCTCAGGCCACGACGTTTGCGGGCGCCGGGCCCTGGCGAAGGGAAGACGATGCACCGGAGGAGCGCCGGTGGCAGCGGCCTAAAGTGAACGGAAGGCAGTGCAAGCGAGGCCGCCGCCGCCGAGTCAGCCCCGGCGCCCGGTTCCCTCGGCGCCCGTCCGGCTGGCCCCGCCGCTCTGGCCCCATCAGGCCCCTTTTCTCTGCGCTGCGGCGGGCGGAGGCGGCGGAAAGAAAAGCCCATGGAAGGGAACCGGGACGAGGCGGAAAAATGCATCGGAATCGCCCGAGAGGCCCTGGAAGCCGGCAACCGAGAACGGGCGCTGCGCTTCCTCAATAAGGCCCAGAAGCTCTATCCGACCGAGACTGCCAAAGGTGAGCTCGGGCCGCCCTTAGGCCGGCGGGGAGCCTGTGGGAGCCAGTCTCGCGCCCTTCTCTCGTAGAGCATCTCCACCGCTTGAGCCGCACTCTTTCTCTCGGTGGGCGGCTCGGCAGGAAGGACTGGGGCCTTTAGGCCAGATGAGGGAGAGAGGAAGGAAATAGGCAGAAGCTTCGAGTGGGTGCTCTCATCAGTATCGTGGCTCTTAGGCAAGCTTCTTAGATAAGCTACAGTTCGTTGACTAACCCATAGTTAACACCCTGAGCTGTAAACCATAGTTTTCTAAAACTGCTGTGGCTTGTTCATGCGATACGGTAAGTCAAAATCAGACCACATTATGGTTTAATGAGGTGTGTAACCCAGCCTTGTTATCACTGCCACTCAGAAGGGGTGCGTGTGCAGAAAATTACATGTTTGTCTGTTTATTTATCATCTATTTTGGATACTGAGAAGAATTTGGATCATTGGAGGGTGGCAAATGCATCTTCTCGAGAAACCATGCCCGATATTAATAATACTAATGCCTCATGTAAATTATTTTAGTAGTGGCTAGAGCGACCTTGCAAGATCAGTCTCTAGTAAGGCTCTTCAGGGCTTCAGATTTTATTCCAGAAAGTTGCTTTAGAGCACAAACATGGTGAATGCCTGCAACTCTTTAAAGCAGCTGCATCTTTCTCCAGGATTTCATAGTTGCTTTAAAGAGTTATACACACACATTATCTTTATGGCCCCACATGGTCCAAAGCATGTTTTTGAAGTTAAATTCAAACCATTGCTATCCCCAAGGGAGAGCTAGGCTGAGAGAGCTGCTTACCTTAGACTGGCTTGCAAGTTCACATTTGAACTAGGTACTCCCTTGTGAAGAAATTCTATCATCACGTGCTATTTCATAACTTACTTACATGCTCATTATAGAATTCCCTTTTGAGATAAGGAACATTATGCAAAGAGTAAGTTGTAGTAAATACAATAAGTAAAGCCATGAGAAAAATGAAGGGAAGTGTAACTAAATCTAGTTTCCGCAAATACCCTTCACTATATATTTCTATACCTCTCTGTCTTTGCAAACAATTTTTGCTTGTACCATGTCGAGATACCAGTTCAACTACCCCCTTTAATGTCCTCCGCTTCTTGTCAACCCATTTACTCTTCTTCATAAATTTATATCTTAAATGTATTTGTAAACTTGTGTATACCTCCTGATTGATAGAATGCAGACAAAAGCGTGTTGGCTTGCTAGAGGATATTCAGATTAGAGATCATAGCTTGCATAAAGTAACATAAGCGTACTTGGGAGTAAAACTGGGCTTTGGTTGCGATAGTTTGGTTGCAAACTATCTGGGGTTGTGCCCTTAGATTAGCAAGGAATGCTGCATGTGGCCAAGAGCAAAACTAATGTTGGTAACCTAGCAAACACAGCTTGTTAGCTAATTAATGGTTCAGTGTGTTGTATGAGCCCATAAAATTTGGATAACCAAGTAAACCATAGTATTTGTTATTAGATCTATATTGCACATTTATTTTATACAACTGAAGGTGGTGCACATAATGCTCCCACCTCCTGTTTCCCCACAATGACAACCCCATGAAGTGAGTTGGGCTGACAGAATGACTGGCCCAAAGTCACCCAGATGGCTTTCATGCCTAAGGAAGGACTAGAACTCACATTCTCCCAGATTCTACTCCAGGACCTTAACCATTACACCAAACAATTTAATTGATTATATTAACTATGGATATCTATTTTATGTGAGCATAGCCACTGATGTAATGGAATGTGCAAACTCATCTGTATTCTGTGAATCATGCTTATATGTATGAAATGCTTTAATGTTATTGCAACTTTCTTTGTTTTCCACCCTTCTATTAGGGGCTGACTAGTTCTACAGCCTTTTAGCAGCCTTTTCTTGTTTTTCATTTTTATATAACCCACTATCCCCTGGCCTTCCACTCCCCTGACCAATATGGTTTTATTGACAAAATCTTGGAAATGCATGACTAGTAGCTGTTGAAATTTTAGAAACTTGCCAAGACATCCCCATGTATCACACGCTGGTTATAAAGTGAATTCTTCACTATTTTAAAAGATCCCATTAAGTTCATTAAACCTTATTCCCAGGAAGGATTGCTGGATTAATCTGTTTTAGCTACCACGATTCCTTTAGATGAGATAAAGAGAAATCTGTACCCAGGATGGCATTAAAAAGTGGTTGACAGATTTCAAGTTGTTTATGTGTTTTTTATTTGATAGAGGGAATGGTAAAGAATAGTGAAATTTAGGTGTTCAAAAGTTTCCATGAATGTGAGAAAGGAAGTGAGAATCAGAGATCTACAATTTATAGCAAGATAACCCAGTTTTTACATACGTGTGTGTTTTTCAGTATTTTACCTTTGTTGGATATGGAAAATAACCATAGAAAGCAGTAAAGCATTTCCATGTGCTTGACACGTATCTTTGGTAGCCTTAAAGCTGGAAGCTTTATTATTTTAAAAGAGTAATTTAAATGTTTAAGATACTGAATATGTGCCAAATGCTTCAATGTGATTGTGGAATTGCAGACAATCCTCAGTTTCCTTTGTTGACGCTTCCTCCTAGTTTCTATTTTCTTGGATAGTCATTTATTTATTTCTGATTTCCTATCTGTTGACCCTGCACTATTGACTTTCTATTCAAGTCAGTTTCAAACTACTTGAAATGTTTTTGGAGGATAGGATGATTTGTAATATGAATAGGCTATGGGATGTTGACTGAAAAGATGAAGTGCAAAAGTATATGGAAATATTTGTTTATTTATTCAATGTATATAGCTGCCCATCTCAAATACATGACTCTGGGTGACTAACAATGAATAAAACAAGATAAAAGCATCACAACAAAATAAATAATATATTGTATACAGCAGCTAAAATAAAAAAAAAACAACCAATACAACATAACCATGATGCAGGCTCAACCACATACTGTACTCAGGGCCTCTGGCTTGGTAACAAAACCATGTCTTCGAGGCCTGATGAAAGGCCAGCAGGGTCAGGGCAAATCTAATCTCCAGGGGAATTATGTTCCAGAGGACAGGTGACATGCAGAAAAGGCTCTCTTCCTGGTTCCCATCAGATGACACTGCCTAATAGACAAGACCTGGAGCATGCCTCTCCTGCTGGATCTAACAGGACTGGTAGATATAACTGGGGAGAGATGGTCCTGTAAGTAACCTGGCCCTATGTCATGAAGGGCTTTATAGGTAACTACCGGCACCTTGAATTGAACCTTGAAGCATTGTGGCAATCCATGCAGCTGCATTGCAGTAATCCAACTGGGAGTTGACCAGGCCATAGTGACCATGACCAGAGCATCCCAGTCTAGAAACAGGTCTAATTAGCACACAACAAGTAGCTGTGCAAAGGCCCTCTTAGCCACAGTTGCCACCTGCTCTTCAAGCAGGAGCCATGAGTCCAGGAGGACCCCCTGTCCTAAAACTCTAAATAACCATTTATTAAGGTTGTGCAGCACTTCAGATTTGATTCCAAAATGGTGCTTCACAATACTTGGGAGTGCAAACATGCTATTAGCCTGCAGTCCTTTAAAGCAGTCATGTCTTTTTCCGGGATCATTCAAGGATCATATATCATTGAGGTTGTACAATAATACTTAGGGGTTTATCTTTAAATTCTTCTATAACTTGTGGATTGTGGCATGTATTTATACTTGCAGCTTTACAGGATCATTATTACTGATAATATTTAAAAAGCAAAAAAAGGCTTAGCTGAGAAATTTCTTAAGTGAAATCATAATTAAATGTGAACGTAGTAAAGTGTTCTTTTTCAGAGATTCTCAAAATAACAACTGATTATCAGAAACTAGGAAAAAAGCCTTTTTAGCATTTCTTGTCTCTAATGTCTAAATTAAACCAGGTCATTTCACTGGCATGCTCAATGTTAGCATGCTAAGGATTCAAGGGCAAGGCAAGCACTGTCTAAAGCAGTGTTCCTCAACCTTGACAATTTTTAAGATGTGTGGACTTCAACTCCCAGAATTCCCCAGCCAGCATGGGAATTGAAGCTGGGAGTTGAAGTCCATACATCTTAAAGTTGCCAAGGTTGAGGAACACTGGTCTAAAGGACCCATTTAAATAAGATACCTGATGCGGAATACTCTTGTTCTTTTTGCTCATCTGATGCTGTGTTTAAAATAAGGCCTTACATTTAAAAACTCCTGAAGAAACAGGTTGTGTTTGAATTTCTCAAAGGAACAAATATACTCAGGGGTATAATAAAATAGTGTGTGATTATACATTTAAGTTATCTTCTGGAAACACCTGTTTTAGCTCAACCAAAAGCTTTTGTGTGATTTTCTTATTTTGATTCATGAGGAACTTTATTTTTCACACTTCTGCTTACTCCAGTGGCTGTGGCAACCAGAATGCAAATTGCAGTAAGCATGAAATTGGGCCTTTAAACCAGGTGTAACATGATCATAGCAGTGTTTCAGACTGAAATCCAACTGCTATTAGATACTTTACTTTTACACCTTTCTGTCTGATTATACAATGACGTTCTACAGATAATAGTGCTGAACTGAATGGCATAGCGTGTTATATTAGCTTTGAAATAAATCCACATAGCTTCAAATATTTTAATTAGCTATCTTAACTGCCCATATTTCACAGTATTTCCATTCTGTGATTGTGGATGGCTTGAAAGGGTGAGGGAACCAAATGATTTTGCTTTTCAGAAAGTCTAACCTGAAAGTGATTCCTGCCATTTATTTGTTAAATTTATGTTCATTTTTTAAAGGAGGTCAAAATGACAAATATAGCATTTGCTCATTAAGTGCTTATTTGAACTATACCCATGACTTGTTTTGTCCTATTGTGGTTTATTCACTAACCCAAGTATTGTGGTTTATTCAGTAAAGAAAGATTCTAGAGTAAATTCAGTGGGACTTCCAATTAGACAGCATTCTGCTGTAGATTACATAGGATTTCAGATATAATTAAACTTTTTTGAATTTCCATATAGAGGTATAAGTACATTAGTATATCTACTTCAGTGTTTTTCTTATCCATTCAGTTCATTCAGATCTCTTGTAAATAAACTATTTCTGTGCCTTATTAAACTGTAAGGAGGAAAATCCTTAACACTTATGATTGTGACATGAGCAGCTCTATCTGTTCTTAGTAGTTTAAAAGAATTTTCTAAATGTGAAATAGATAATCTTACTGAACATGTTAATGAGTTTATTGTTTGAATTTCTTAAACTATAACCTATCAACTTCACTGGACAAGGGATAAGATACAGATGTTTTAAAATAGAAACTTAATCAAGTTGTGTGATTTTAAAAAATCCATAGTTGGGTAAAAAGTTTATTAGGGTCAAGTAAAATGGTGGAAGCTGAAATACTCTAGGTGAGGAAAAACAGAAAGACAGAAGCATATGAATGGTTGGCTATTTCAGTTAATGAATCCTCGCTTAAAGAGCTGGTTTGCAATGTTTGTCTATTTATTTACTGGGGTTTACATGCCACTCTGGTCCAGCTGCACTTCTGAATGACTTGTTAAAGGCTAATGGGATTTCAGAAATCCTTTTTGTATCATATCTGGCATTACTCTCAGTGATACTTTCAAGCTCATTTGATCCTCATTTCTCCTTTTCTTCTGATGTGTCTGCTTTGCAAGGATGAGGGATCTGTTCTTTCTTGTACTCGTTGAATATAGGTCAGTATAGACTTCAAGAAAAAGTTATAATTTCAGCCAAGTCCTAGCATGGTTCTATAATATAACATCCAAACAGATGAGTAAATTTTCAGTTTCACAGTCAAGCAAATTTAGCAGCTGATAATTAAAGATGCATATAATTGTTGAAACACATCAAAGGCATCATAAGAGTAAAAAGGCTTATTAATATTTCCATTCTAGATTTGAATATATTGTTGAAAAAGAATTATTCTTTTTTATTATTGTAATGGGTCATTCCAATTCTTCAGTACAGGAATGGTGATAGTTTATGGGCTTTACTTGTGAAGGGCAGGGAAAGAATATGATGGATTAAGAAAAAATTATCGGGTGTGTTCCAAATACTCTTGTTTTTTATTCTTGGATCATTATTTGGAGCTCTGAAAAACATTTGGTTTAAAATAATGATTTCAATCCTGTTAGTTAATTTGACTTTTACTTTATGAGCTGTTGACAGACATATTATAATAGCAAGAGTTGCCATTGGAGACTTCAACACTTTTTCCCTTCAAGATTGGAAATTGTCCTGCTGTCTTTTTAATAGTAGTTTTATTGGTAGAAATTAGCAGGTAAGGATTTTCATTGTATAATGATCAGCATTAAAACCTACTAATGTTTTTAGATCACTGAAGCAGTGATTTTTTTTTCTGTTTACAGTATAATGGGGCTTTTTTTCTGTCTATATCTTTCTTGCCTCATTTGAAGCCTTATGAGTTTAAAAAGTATGCACTGTCTTCTAAACGAATATTGGATATTGCCGAACTACAGCTCTCCCAACTCTCCTCAGCATTAACTGTGCTGAGGCTGCTACCAGTTCTAGTTCAGCAGCATTTAGAGGGCCATAGATTCATGACCCATGACCTAATTTCAGTTATCCTCTGGGAATTATTTTGCCACCTTTGCATTCTTTGCCAAAAATTTTGATGTTTTAACAGATATTGACTAGCGACAAAATGTTAGAAAATGAATTTAATAAACAAAAGACTTAATTTCATGCTTTCTGATACAGCCCATTTCGATATGTTACGTTAGAGCTGCCATTAAGGCCTACCTAGTGGCGGTAGGGGCGGCGAAACGTCAATATTTCTCCGCTCTTATTGCATCCTCAGAGTGTCGCCCTGCAGCCCTGTTTAGGGTCACCCGGGCCCTCCTGGGGAAAGGGGGGGCGGAGGACTACTTGCAGGGTCGTGCAGAGGAATTTGCTGAACACCTGATGGATAAAATTGCTCAGATCCGTTCCCAGTTGGAAGCCAAGCGTGGAGTAGGTCCAGAGGAGTTGCCCGGGGAGCGTTCTTGCCCAGTTATCTGGGAACGGTTTGATCCTGTTGTCCCTGAGGAAGTGGACAGGGTCCTCGGAGCTGTCAGTACGACCACCTGTGATTTAGATCCGTGTCCCTCCTGGTTAGTTAAATCTACCAGGGAGGTGACCTTAGGGTGGGTCCTGGCGATGGTTAATTCATCCTTGCAGGAGGGGGTGTTCCCGAAGCCTTTCAAAGAGGCTTTGGTCCGCCCACTCCTCAAGAAGCCGCCGCTGGACCCCCCCCTTCTGGATAACTTTCGTCCAGTCTCCCACCTCCCCTTTTTAGGGAAGGTGGTAGAAAAGGTGGTCGCGCAGCAGCTTCAGAGGATCCTGGAGGAAACAGATTATCTGGACCCCTATCAGTCAGGATTCAGGCCCGGTTATGGGACAGAAACAGCATTGGTCGCACTTCTAGATGATCTCTGGCGAGAGCGGGATGGGGGGAGTGCATCCATCCTTGCTCTTCTTGACCTCTCGGCGGCGTTCGATACCATCAACCATGGTATCCTTTTGGGTCGGCTGCGGGAGTTGGGGTTGGGTGGCACAATGTTGTGCTGGTTCAGCTCCTTTCTCCAAGGTCGAACCCAATCGGTGTTGATAGGGAGCAAGAGGTCCAGCCCCCGGCCCCTACTTTGTGGGGTGCCACAGGGGTCAGTGCTTTCACCGCTCCTATTTAATATCTACATGAAACCGCTGGGTGAGATCATCCGGCACCATGGGGTGAGGTATCATCAGTATGCTGATGATACCCAACTATACATCTCCATCCCAGGTGCCCTAAGTGATGCTGTGACTGCCCTCTCGCGGTGCCTGGAGGCTGTGGGGGCCTGGATAGGGGACAACAGGCTTCAGCTGAACCCTGGTAAGACGGAGTGGCTGTGGATCCGGGGAGCCTCAAGATCTAGGACCTTATCATAGTTGGTTCTTGACGGGGTTGCACTACCCCAGACAGACCCGGTGCGTAATCTGGGGGTTCTCCTGGACTCACGACTCCTGCTCAAAGAGCAGGTGGCAGTCGTGGCTAGGAGGGCCTTTGCACGACTCCGTGTGGTGCACCAGTTACGCCCCTTCCTGGATCAGGGGGACCTCCGCACGGTCACTCATGCCCTGGTCACCTCTGGGTTGGACTACTGTAATGTGCTCTACATGGGGCTACCCTTGAAGAGTATCCGGAAGCTACAGCTGGTGCAGAATGCAGCGGCGCGGACAGTTCTTAATGCCCCTAGGAGGGCACATATAACACCGCTGTTGCGCGAGCTGCATTGGTTACCGGTTTGTTTCCGGGTCCTATTCAAGGTGTTGATCATTACCTTTAAAGCCCTTCATGGCACAGGACCAGGTTATCTGAGGAACCGCCTCGCCCTGGTCACTTCAGCCCGTCCCACTCAGTCCAGCAGAAGGGGCAGGTTGCAGACCCCACCAGTCAGGGAATTTCGATTGGTGGGGTCTAGGCAGAGAGCCTTTTCTGCTGTAGCGCCTGCCCTATGGAACATCCTGCCTCCTGAGGTCCGGTGTGCCCCCTCCCTCATGGCCTTCAGGAAAGGTATCAAATCCTGGCTCTGCCAGAAGGCCTGGGGGCCAGAGGGGGGCCCGCACCTGTGGAGATGGCTGGTGGGATGATGGGTTGTCTCCCCCCCCCCCCAGCATCTTACAGGTTTTTTAAGGCCATAAACCAGAGGAGGTTTTTTAGGGTTTTTAATATGTTTTTAATTATTTATAGTTTTTAGCCATCTCGGTGAGAGCTGTGTTTTTATTGTGAGCTGCCCAGAGTCACCCGTTGGGGGAGATGGGCGGCATACAAGTTGAATGAATGAATGAATGAATGAATAAATAAATAAATAAATAATTCTTAATATGGCACATAGTGCAGTTTTTTCTCCCCAATTACTAAACAAAATTTCTAACATGTTTCTGACATCTTAGTTAGCAGTATGACTGAAGTGTTCTGTATCTTTTGTTAACCCCTGAAACAATAGCTAAAGTGGAATTTGATTTAAAAGCATCATGTATAGTATATGCTAAAGTTTAGGAAATCTAGTGTGCTGTAGTGGTGAAGGTGCTGAACTAGGAGCAGGGAGACCAGGTTCTAGTCTGCTGTCTACCACGGAAGCTCACTGGATGACTTCGGGGTGGTCACTCTCTCTTAGCCCAATCCACCTTGCAGCTGTGATACCACAGGTAGTTCTCACTTACCAACTGCTCATTCAGCAACCATTCAAAATTACAACAGCATTGAAAAAGTAGGATTATGACCGGTCCTCAAGCATCCCCACAGTCATGTGGTCATGATTCAGGCACTCGGCAACCAGCGAGCATTTATGATGGTTGCAGTGTCTTGCAGTCACGTGATCACCCTTTGCGACCTTCCCTGCTGGCTTCTCACAAGCAAAGTCAGTGGGGAAGCTGACAGTAAGTTGCAAGTCATGGTCATCTGACATCGTGCTTAACGATTGCGGGTGATTTGCTTAACGGCCACAGCAGAACAGATGTAAGAAAGTTAAGTTGGGCACAGTCATGTGAAGTTTCACTTAATGACCATGTTGCTTAGCAGTGGAGTTGCTTGTCCCAATTGCAGTCAGTAAATGAGGACTAGCTGTATGGGGAAAAATAGGAGAAGAGAGCACTGTGTATGCCACCTTGAGCTTGTGTATAAACAAGGTAGTATATCAGTGAATCAATCAAATAAGCAAGCAAGCTAATAATTACATACTGTGTGAAAGCATGAGTAGAAATATATGGGATGCCTTGGGTTGATGAGAAGAGAATTCTGCCATGGTGCTAAACTTATTTGACATATTGTATGAAGTTCAGGGTATAGCAGTAGACTACATCTTCAATCTTTTTACTAAAACAAGAAACAGTTTTAGATTAATATATGGATTCTTATTTCAAATTGGGAGTGTTCAGATTGTGACACCACAATTGTCAAATATTCCATCAGTTCAGAAATGTCCTTGTGTAGATAATACTTTGTCTTTTTTCTTAGTTGCATTGTATTAGCACCTTGATAGCAAGCAGAGAAGTGAGAATATATTCCATTTAGTTCATTTAATTTAAAAAGTATATAACTGCCCCTAGGGATATGGGATCAAATTAAATAACTTTTCATTATCTCAAATATCATTCATATATGCATTGTTCATGTAATCGTACATTTACATAAGATAATTGTTAATGTTAAAATAATGCATTATAATTAAACTGTAATTGTTTTATTGGCCAAGTTTTTATAATTAGGGTTGGTTTCTTTTGTTACCATCCTAATTTAAACTTGTAAATGCATGACAATTGCCATAAATTATTTAACTATTCACTCACCCATATATGAAAAACGTCTCCAACCTTGTGCTCTCTAACTCCCAGAATTCCTAACTTGGTGAATGTGGGTTGCTTTTGCATAAATTGTTTATATTTAATGTGCCATTTATATTTATTTGCATTGATAAATTACTGTATATCTCTTACAGTCATTAAGATTGTATTAAAGATTGTACAGCTATTTAGGTATTAAATCTTACAAATAAATAAAATGTGTGGCTGCAAGTTGGTTGGCACTGCCTGCTTCCATTGTAAGTGGGGAAGCTGATATTATTTACTGTTTCTTTCAAGGAAGAGTAAGCCTACGAATCTATGCATGCTTACTCAGGAGATAGACTCATTGTATCCAGTGATAATTATTTTTGAGTAAACAGATATAGAACTTATACTAGCAAAAGCAAATACTATGATTGGATAAAAGTCAGATTTTTTTTAATGTATATCCCTATGTTACTAAAGATTGGAGCAGGAAACCTTTCATTCTCAGTTCATTTATAATTAGTGTATAGTGCACTGTATTGTGTGTGTGTGTGTGTGTGTATCTCTATACAAACACTTGATTTTTGTATCTTCTATTTGAAAACACTCAACCTGGCATAAGTGATGGAAAGTTATGAGTGCTTTATTTGCACTTTTTTTCTCTTTAGTGTTACTGGAGGCAATTATGAAGAATGGGAGTACAGCTGGAAGTGGTACTCACTGTCGAAAACCAGCAAGCGGGAACGACAAAAGTAAAACTAATAGCATGAAGGACAGCAGTGCATCTGCTGCGGGTGAAATTGGGAAGACTTATACAAAAGATCAAATTGAAGGAGTACAAAGGTATTGATTGCTGTATAACACAATTCTATAATCTAGAAATACTAATACAGGAGCCTACAAGTAACTAAAAAAGTGCCTGGTTATAGTCAGTGTGGCTGTTTTATTCAGATGGTTGGTATAGTTAAAGATATTATGCTTAAGTCAATGCTTTGGGGGAGTTCTTTTATCATTCAGTTGCTGTTATGCATGACTTAATTTCATGAATTCATCTTTTGAAAAGTTTTATAGGATTTGATAAACTAATGACAAAGTGTCTTGGTATTATCAGCTGAAGCCTGATACAATTTGGAATAGTTTGAAATACAAACACAAACTGTAGTTGTGTCTAGTAAACAAATTCTGCATTTATCAGGTACATCAATCTGTTGAATGGTTTCCTAGATTGAATGGCTTTAACTTGAACATATTTCACAATCGTGGATGCATGTATTTTCATCATTCCATTTTATGTATATTCTACTAATTCTTTGAATTTTCATCAGTTTATAATCACCCCAGTAAAGCTTTATTTGCAACTAAATTAGGACAAATTGTTATATTTTTAAGCAAGCTCCTTTTGGGTTTTGTTCATCACATCTATCCTTTGGAGTACTTCTGCATTCAAAACAAGGTAGTCAAACATGTATGGGATAACATTCTAATATGAAAGTGGAAAAGGCATATCATAAGCAGCATGCAGTTAAATTCCTATAGGTGATAAGGAAATTAATGAAGAGCATTCAGAAGTGTGCTTTAAATTGTTTTATTGTACACTAGCTGCATTTTTGTTCTGACCTTTCCTCAAGGAGTTTAGGGAAATTATAATGTTTCTTACCACAATGATTTATCTTCAGAACAACCCTGAATAACATGGTAGGAATCAGAATGGAGTTACCCAGCGAATTTTGTAACTGAGTAAGAATTTGACCTTGGATTTATCAGTTGCAATCCAGTGCTCTTTACTGCCACATCAACATTGGTTTCTCTTTGTTTTCAGGCGGAATATATGTTTTAAAGGTGTTTCCACAATACTTGGAATATGTTATGCTCAATCTCTGAATGGTAGTAATAAGAAATGTAAGAGAGAAAATAGTGCAACTAATCAATCTCCATGTGACCGAGTTTAACATATTTTGCTGTCATCAATTCTAATAATGTATTGGTAGGCACAAATATAAACACCCAACTTAGGCTTGTTTTCTTCTCTCTCTTCTGTGTCCTATACACAAGAGACAGTGCTCCTTTTCATATTGTTGTAGCTCTTCAGCTGAGTGTTGCTCAGTGACAGTTTGACTCAAGTGGGAGCTGGGAAAGATGCAATAGCTCTTTACAGATTGCATAAGTATTAAGCAGTTATGCAAGAAGAATAAGAAGGAGCAGAGCAAAAGGCTGCTCATTTTGGTTGGGCAAAAGGGATCCCATGAGAATGTCATAGGAGCTAGGTTTCATTTGCAGACTTCTAAAAAAATTATGAACTTGGTTTTCTAGTAAAGAGCAAGCATCTTCACAACTAAGTAAAAATTGCAGTGTTGCTCACTGAATTGAATTCAACTGATTCCCTAACCCAATGATTTTATGAGTAAAGCAAAGTCTTGTTATATTATATTACAATAGGATGAGGTGTCCTTTCACTAATGGAGAAGACATGAACGCTTTCTTTCCTAATTGTCTTCATTATTCTTGTCCATTCTTGAGAAATAGTTGTGCTATCTATCCCCGGAGTGTTTTTTCTTTTATAGTCTCTAGTGTTTGAAGCATCTCTTTCTTAGCTGTTGCATCACTGACCTGATACTACTTTAATTAATAATGAGGTTAATAGTCTAATATTGAAAATGCTACTCATGTAAGTTTGTAGCAAAGTACAAACTTACATGATTAGCTCAAGTAACTGAATCTGAATGTACAGTATCTGTTATTTTCTGGATGCTTTAGTCCTGTCAAGAAATTAAATTATAAATATTAAAGCAAACTTCTATGTATGGGTTTAAATATTTTAGTCTTTGGAAAAGGAGTAAGGAATGGTAATTGTTTCTCCATTGTTCTATCTGAATAAATCTTAATTTTGGAAAAGTGATTATTTTATTAACCAGAGTCATTTGCATCTCAGTAATAAAGATTTGCTTGAAATCATAGAATACAGTGCTATAAGTATCTGCCTGGTACATGCCTGGTAAAATAAGCATGACGTCTAAAATACAAATATCATATCTAGAAAGAATAAGAAAGTTATGCAAGCTTGAAATCTAAAACAATAAGCTTCTCGCATTATGTTTTGAGATTTAATATGCATTAACATTTGGTCTCTGAAGAATTTCCTCTTCTTCTGCAGCATTAAAAAATGTAAAAATTACTATGAAGTCCTTGGAGTGTCAAAAGATGCAGGTGAAGAAGACTTGAAGAAAGCTTATAGAAAGCTTGCTCTGAAGTTTCATCCTGACAAAAATCATGCACCAGGAGCAACCGAAGCTTTTAAAAGTAATATTTTATTATTCTTTTATAAGAAGAAAATGCTCCAAGGCAGAACTGATCATTGCTGCTTCCTTACTGATTAGGTTACTATATATCTTTTTAAAGCGGGATGTATCCAGAAATACATTCTAATGGCATTTTTAATCTGTATGAGATAAAATCTCAGTCCAATCTCATTCTTCTGTTTGCCCAAGATCGATGAGAACTGCAGTAGAAACTATCAACTCTGCTATGGGAAAAATTCATTCAGTACCACTTACACAAGTATTTGCGGAGTATAACTGGTGTTTGTCTTCATTCTGCTATTGGATAGTTGTTTCCAACCAGCATACTCAGTCTTTGCAAAGAGGCTAGTCAGCTTTGGATTGCAAAAAAATCAGATTGTAAGCTGTGTACTAATACATTTTAAGCTCTAAATACATGAATTAAATATATCAAACCAGTTCTGTCAAAAGGTACTGAATTACATAATGCAAGTCTCTTTCTACAAGTTAATATTGCCCTATATCCATAGCAATCCCAACTACAACATTGGTTTTCCAGCCCCCCACCCTGAAAAGAAATCATTGCAGTTTTTTCTTCCTCCCCATTCTCTGCAGCTGCTCACTACATTGGGTTTTTTACATTGGTGGTTATTCCCTTTGAAAATATTAAAATATAGAGAGTTAATGTTACTTTCTTTCTAGTTTGTAAACAGAAGAGTAAGTGTGTAAGACAGAAAAGCATTTGAAAATGGGTTTAGGAATTAAGAAAGCCCATAGCAAAAGAAAATTCAAAAAAAGATGCAGGCACTGAACAACTGAGTCAAGTAAAATGGAACTTTGGAAAATGCCTGCTCTATCAGTCAATTTTCAGAGCAAATCTACTTTAGCCTTTTTTAAAAAATTAACTGCAGCTGCACTGTAATAGAAATGGACTTTGTTGTTTAGAATATATTTTGAAGGAATCTCTTTTCAAAATGATGGATGCAGTCTAGGGTTTCAGAGATTCTTTAGTGGCTTCTGCTAGATTCAAAGAGGAAGAGAATGCTGGAGTGGTGGCAGAAGAAAGATGAGCTGAGGGAATGAGGTGGAGAAAAAACAGCTTTGCACATAGGGTGAACAAATGAAAATGGTGCACCCGTGGCCCTTTCCCTGATTACCTACTGAATTTGCAGTTCCTTCTAGAGGGAAGTAAAACAAACCATCTTTTGGAGGCAAATAACACAAGATCTCTCAAAACTGTACTATAGGTTTTTAAGCCAAATTTAGCTACTCCTAAATCAGTCTCTTTAAACATTCTTGTTTACCAAGATCTAATATAACTTTCCACCATCTTAGGAAGAAGGCTTTTTGAAGGCAAAAATATCTTAGGGATTCTAGGCTTATAGAACAATAATCCTACATTGCTAATTTAAATAGCAAAATGTGATAAGATGTGGCAGGAAAATCTGCTATCCATCCCCCTCTGGTAGTTCCTTGATTAGCATATGTTTACTGCTTGATTGTGTGCCTGGTGGTAACCTTATCTTAATATGATCCTTTTCATATGATTCAATAAAAAGGATCACACTGCCATACATCAGAAACATCTCAGAAACCACCAACAGACTATTACAACCACATGGCATCTCTGTAGCATGCAAACCAACAAAATCACTCCAAAATATCTTAAGTAAACCAAAAGGCCCAGTAGCACAAGAAGAAAAAATGGGTCATCTACAACATACAGGGTGAAGGCTATAACAAACACTATGTAGGACAGACAGGCAAAGACTAGCAGAGCGCATCCACGAGCACCAACTAGCAGTCAGAAGACATGATGAAAACTCCTTCATTTCACAACACATGGACAGACTTAACCATAGTTTTAACTGGGAAACTGTCAGCATTTTAGACCAAGCTAAATCCAAAAATGCAAGAGAATCCTTGAAAGCTTGGTATTCAGACAAGGCAGCAATTAACAGACACATAGAGATAAACAGCATCTACATACTATTCAAAAGAGACAAAAGACCAGGAGATCGCCTCACCAGCAGTCATCACCCAGATAAGCAAAGGTTACCACCAGGCACACAATCAAGCAGTAAACATATGCTAATCAAGGAACTACCAGAGGAGCAAAACAACACCATCACCAGCACTGGCAAGGCATGCCACAGTATATAAACAGAGCAAACCCCATCCCATTTTAGCACTGAAGATGTTACCTAGCTGGGTAATGAAATGTTTGCAAGAAAAGAACCAAGCTCAGAGAACCCCAAGGACTCCACAAACCTAAAAGCAATTTAAGTAAAGAGTTGACTGTAAGTTTAAACAGTATAAAAATGTTACAAAATAGAACTTGCATCACCTCAAGATTTTTTGTACACATTACAAAACTGAGCAATTCAGACTATACAGATTTTTAGTAGAGGTAGCAGGAATGGTGATAACATATTGGAGCAACATTTTATTTGGTATTTTTTTCCCAATTATTACCAAAAGGGAGAAATGCAGCATGCAGCAAATCACACACTGCATTTTCAACAGCATTAATGTTGTGATGTGTGCAAAGGGATATTGCAAATCATTCTATCTGGATGTATGCTGAATTTTTGCTTTCTGATATATATTGTTTATTTTTTACATTTTAAAAATATGTACCATCAGCAGTAGTCATGTTTGTATTTGTTTCAGATAAGATGTTTTTCTTCCTTTTTTCTCTTGTGCTCTGCTTTTCAGAAATTGGAAATGCATATGCTGTGTTAAGTAATCCAGAAAAACGCAAACAGTATGACTTCACAGGCAGTGAAGACCCCTGCAATCAACCAGGCAATGGTAGATATAACTTCCACAGGGGATGTGAAGCAGATATCACCCCAGAGGACCTCTTCAACATGTTCTTTGGGGGAGCCTTTCCAACAGGTCTGTTTACCTGTTAAAAATGTAACATTCAGACTCTTTCTGTGTCATCATAAAATTGACGTATTCCCTATCCTTATCCTAAAATTGCAAATATCCTACATTTGTAGCATGCCTAAAATCAATTAAATATTGGATTTGTGGCCATTAACAGCTTATGAATTATAAACTTTCTGTAGGACAAGAATAGAATGCTTTTGAAGTATCTCATGCAAGGGTGGGCAGCTTTTTGATAGATCAAACAAATGGATACTTAACGTTTCTTACAAGATTGAGGATTACAGTGAGCAAGTTTATGATGCAAAATGGATGAGGGCATGTCATACATTTTGATGGCAACATTTTCAGGGCTTTTGCTTCATTTAAGGGACAGAATAGTTTAAGGATTTTTTTTCTTTGTTTTTATGTTATGCTAAATCTATTTTAAGGTTTATGCTATAATTTTCTATGTGTCTTCTACCTCAAAATAGTTTCAAACAGGTTTGACAGTTGTGGTTGAGGGGGGTTCTGCAGGTTGCTATTCCTAGATTCAAAAGAAAGGTTTCCAAAACATTAATTTTGTATTTAAGTTCTCATCAACCCCCTATGGTTTTCTTTATAGGAAGTGTACATTCTTTTTCTAATGGGCGATCTGGCTACAGTCACCATAATCAGCATCGCCATAGCGGACATGAAAGAGAAGAGGAAAGGGGTGATGTAAGTTTCTCCTGAACAACTGTTTTCTCAGTCTAATGTAGGATGCCTTTTTGTACATTGAACTTTCTGAAGGATTTTTAAAACGCATCCCTATAACATTTAATAAATGAATATCCAAGTAAACAATAAAAACTGAATAACTGAAACTAATAATACTAATATAGTCTAATCTAAATGCTGGACTCATATGTATGCTTTCAGAGGCATAAACTTTACTGGATTGCCCCCAAACATGGCCAGCCATTGACGAGGGAGGGAGGAATTTCTATTTAATGCAGGGGTTTGAAAAGGACATTTCTACTGCAGAACTACATCTCCCTCCTTTAGTCAGTTCTTAAAGGTAGCATCTGGTCACCCTAATATATTGCAGCCTGAAAAAAAGCTATAGAATTCTTGAATGTGGCTGTTTAGTGGTACAGGAACAGGATATTGGATCAGTTTCAAGCCTTGAACTACGGTGATTTTTTAAATTAATGTTATTCTATACTGTTTTCTCAGTCTGGATTACATTAATTATGTGCGTTAATAACAAATGTTCTGATTTCAAAATTCCAGTATGTCAAGGAAACTTAACATTTCAGGTTCAGAAGACTTGCAGAATGGTCAAATGGTATTTTGAATTTGAAATGGTTTGAACTCAAAACATTTTACATATCCCTACTTGGCAAACTACAGATATGTTGAGATTAGAACACATTTTGAGGAGGCCTATTTTAGAACACAAGGTACAGTAATGGATTTTAAACATTTGTAAGTTACAATTAAGCCATATTGAACTAAAAAATAGCAGATTATTAATAAGACAAGGTTTGTTAAGATGCACAGACTTCAAAAGCTTTTAAGAAATAAATTTATAGGAATCTGCTAGAGGTACACATTTCCTGTTTAGCTTTTGTGGGCTGGATAGATTCCTTTCAGTTTAGAAAAGTAAACCACATGTCCTGCAATTCTTTTCATTGACTGCTGTTTTGTTTTCCAGGGGGGGTTCTCCATGTTCATTCAATTGATGCCAATTATTGTGCTGATCCTTGTTTCTTTGCTTAGCCAGTTAATGGTGTCTAATCCTCCTTATTCCTTATATCCAAGATCGTAAGTAATAATACTTTTCTAATGACCTTTATCATGCCTACTTTGTTAATAGTCACTGTCTATAGATAATTGTCACTTATTTCCTGCATCTTATTTTACCATTCTTCCCTTTCATTCCCTATTTATTTTATTTTATTTTATTTTATTTTATTTTATTTTATTTTTGTTTGTTTGTTTGTTTGTTTGTTTATTTGGCTTGTATGCCACCCATCTCCCCCAACGGGTGACTCTGGGCGGCTCACAATAAAAACACAGTTCTCTCCAAGATGGCTAAAAACTATAAATAATTAAAAGCATATTAAAAATACCCTAAAAAACCTCCTCTAATTTTTGGCCCTAAAAAAAACCCTGTAAGATGCTGGGGCGGGGGGGGGGGACAACCCATCATCCCACCAGCCATCTCCACAGGTGCGGGCCCCCCTCTGGCCCCCAGGCCTTCTGGCAGAGCCAGGATTTGATACCTTTCCTGAAGGCCATGAGGGAGGGGGCACACCGGACCTCAGGAGGCAGGATGTTCCATAGGGCAGGCGCTACAGCAGAAAAGGCTCTCTGCCTAGACCCCACCAATCGAAATTCCCTGACTGGTGGGGTCTGCAACCTGCCCCTTCTGCTGGACTGAGTGGGATGGGCTAAAGTGATCAGGGCGAGGCGGTTCCTCAGATAACCTGGTCCCGTGCCATGAAGGGCTTTAAAGGTAATGACCAACACCTTGAATTGGACCCGGAAACAAACCGGTAGCCAATGCAGCTCACGCAACAGCGGTGTTATATGTGCCCTCCTAGGGGCATTAAGAACTGTCCGCGCCGCCGCATTCTGCACCAGCTGTAGCTTCTGGATACTCTTCAAGGGTAGCCCCATGTAGAGCGCATTACAGTAGTCCAACCCAGAGGTGACCAGGGCATGAGTGACCGTGCGGAGGTCCCCCTGATCCAGGAAGGGGCGTAACTGGTGCACCACACGGAGTCGTGCAAAGGCCCTCCTAGCCACGACTGCCACCTGCTCTTTGAGCAGGAGTCGTGAGTCCAGGAGAACCCCCAGATTACGCACCGGGTCTGTCTGGGGTAGTGCAACCCCGTCAAGAACCAAAGATGACAAAGTCCTAGATCTTGAGGCTCCCCATATCCACAGCCACTCCGTCTTACCAGGGTTCATCTGAAGCCTGTTGTCCCCCATCCAGGCCCCCACAGCCTCCAGGCACCACGAGAGGGCAGTCACAGCGTCACTTAGGGCACCTGGGATGGAGATGTATAGTTGGGTATCATCAGCATACTGATGATACCTCACCCCATGGTGCCGGATGATCTCATTATTAAATTTATATGCCACCCATCACCCCAGAGGGCAACTCTGGACGGCATACTCTTGGACCCCCTCCTTAAAATAACTGTGTGTATATAGAATATTTATTTTTCAGTACTATATTTGATGAAGCTGGTGAAATAGATTGTAGTCCAAAAAATATATTCATAAATACTTAAAGTACCACAAGACTCTTTGTTTATTTTCTGTAAAAGAGCAAATTGTCTAGAAAATTGCTGTTTTAAATTCATTCTATTGATTCCACATTGTTTCAGTCCCAAATGTGGCAATGCTTTCCTCTCTTGTATGCATCAAGACAGTATAATAATACTAGTTTGTAACAAGGAGGAATTCAATCTCTGCACTTTGTAGATTTCTGTAGATACTGGTCTGAAAAAACCTGATGTGACTAATTAAAAATCCAGGTCCGCTTTGTAGCACTGCCTGGCTGGTGGATGTGAATGTTGCTATCTAAATGACTATCATGAACATGAGAGGATTTAAGTTAGAAATGGGAAAATTATAAAAGCCATTCTATATTTGATTTTTGGAACTGGAGTTCTGGGTGATGGGAATGGGGGAAAGTGTTGCATTTGTGAGAAATACCAAGTGTTGTTTGAATTGTTTTAAACAATAGGTTTTTGTAGCTATTTCTGAAAGCCGAGCAGTTACTAATCTACTAATGTAATGGTAAAATAGCAGTAATTGGCAACTGTTGCCGTATTAAAAGCTAGATTCCAGTTGCATGCTGGGATAGTGCATCGGACCTCATAACTATTGAGGCAGTGAATAACTTTAAGGCAACATTTGCGGATTTCTGGATTTGCAGCAATAATTATTTGCTTAGAAGTTAAATAGCAAATGAGTAACTTACATTATAGATTTGAAACTCTCTTTGCTTTTCTTTGCTACGTGCAGACTTTGAAGTATTCACCCATGCTGACAATTGATATGGAATCTTTTTACAGGAGTTCAGGGCAGACCATTCAGATGCAGACAGAAAATCTGCATGTTGTTTATTATGTTAACAAGGACTTTAAAAATGAATACAAAGGTCCAAATTTGCAAAAGGTGGAAAAGAGTGTAGAAGAAGACTATGTCTCAAATATTCGAAATAACTGTTGGAAAGAAAGGCAACAAAGTAAGTTTTACAGCCCACATTGAAGACTTTTTCAAATATAGCTAGAAAGAAGTATTGGGGAATTTCCTGAACAATGTTAGCTGGACTGTTTGAGCAAAAATCCCTCCAAATTATGCAGAATTCTCAGAGATTACCCTAGCAAAATTCTTCTAGCACTACTTTTTTTGGTATTTTACATAAATCTACAGCTTGTATAAGTACCATGTATCATTTTACAAAATTTCCAGTTCCTATTTTACCTCAGTCATGATCACTATGTGACTTCTAAGTCTAATTCTCCTGGCTTTGCCCTCCCCACCTTTTTTTTTTTCAGATATGGGGATAATAGTGGTGGACTACCATAGATGGCTGTTGTGTATATTATTAAACTAATTTGCTGTAGAAGTGACTTCTGTTATTTTTTTATTATTTTGATTCTTTGAAAACACTAGAGTACAAATGGAGTAAAAACTACTGCTAGATAAGGTCATGTAAACCAGTAGCTCCTCTAAAGTATTATAACATAGCAGTAATGGTGGCCAAGAAGCATTTTTCCCCACAGTCATCCAGTAGACTTCTTCCAAGCAGCATAGCTGTTTATATTTTGGTTATTGTAAGATTTCAGTGCTATTTTTTACTAGCCGTTTGTCACCATTTGGACAACACAGTTAATGTTGATGAAGAAAAGGTGTTGTCCAAAACCCTATTTGGTACAATTTTGGTGAATGACTTTTTTCTTCTAGATTGGAAAATGTGGTCAAGATGGTTGGTCAAATCTGACCAGCCATTTTTGGATTCAGCTATTGTTTTTGTTCTCTTAGTATACTCACCAGGTAAAGATAGGGAACTATAATAAGGAAGGTGTAACTTCCTGCTTAAGAGGAAAAAAGCATGATCACATGCTTCTTAGGACAGACAACTTTGCAGCAATTCCTAAAGAAACATTTGAACTCTTACGATTTCAATATTACACTAGTAGCAAACATCCACTTCCTAAGCAAGTGGTTTCTAAGCCACTTTCAAGTGTGATTGAATAAAATTGCTTTCCTAGGTACCTTTCAGTTATAAATTTAATCCCATGTGAGTTGGTATTTGCCAGGCAACAAACTGGGATGCTACAACCTTGTTAATGTTCTGGTGCTTGTGGTGCTTTGAGAAGCTATCTTTTATACTTATCAGTGGTTCTACGCACAGCTGCTCAGCTTCCTTCAGAAAATAGGAATTGGATTTCTACTAATTTCCCTGCATTTATTTATACTTCATTTGCAGGATTCTATCTTACCTCATGCACTTTTTAATAATTACATAAAATTGTTGAGTGAGGTCCGTCTGCATGTTTTGTCAACATGCAGATAACACCTAGCTCTAATTCTCTTTTATGGTTAATCCACTTGAGTTGATAGAGGTATAAATTGAAGTTCAACCCAAGCAAATGGGTAGTTTCTGTATTTAGTTGAATAATATTGATTTTGATAGATATACAGAAATCTATTTGTAAATTTGCATCTGGGTAGAAAAGTAGTGAAACATCTTGAAAACAATATATAGAAGATCAAGGTCAAAGCAACATTTCCATTCTCTGTAATTTGGATGGACACCTCTTTCTCTGTCAGATCTGCACAAATAATATTTAGTGGGATGACAGTGTTTCCTTACTCCATTTGTATTTTTAATAACTGGTATAAAAATATTTCAAATAAATAAAGTAAATAGATTATCCCAACAGAAGAAACCCTTTGGTTTGAAATCAGTTTAGTTTATTAGTTGGTATAATATGGAAGAACTTGGATTTGGGGGAGAAGCTGTTTAAATCCAATTTTCTGACACTTTTATTTGTTTGTTTTTAAAGAAACTGATTTACTCTATGCAGCAAAAGTTTATCGGGATGATCGTCTGCAAAAGAAAGCAGAAGCTATTTCCATGGACAACTGCAAAGAGCTAGAACGATTAACCAGCATCTATCGAGGAGGATGAGCTAGATTTTTGATCTATACTGCTTGAAGTACATGCTTTCTGAGAAAAATACTGTTTCATCATGACAGCTGAAAAGGAGAGATGTAAAACTCTACAGTGTAGCTATTTCCCAAAACCTTACCCTGAAGTTTCAATATCATTTAATAGCCTCTTTACATAGTCTGAAACACATGACAGAGATTGTTTACATCATTGAATTGTCCTTCATATTTTACTCCCAAAACTTCTGTGAACATTTCTACAAGAAAGAAAGCAATTTGGACAAGCTGCTCCACTAGAGATGTAGATGTAGTGGCTCTCTTACTAAAATACTTGCCATGTAAATATATGTGGAAAATTATCTTTATGTATATAAAAAATGTTAAGGACATTTGAAGGCATTTAGAACATTAAAAGTTTTAATCTCAATAGGTGGAATAAATACTATGACTACATCGTTACTTATGCAGATGTCAGGTTTGTGGAACTAAGGAAGGAAATAGAGGTCATAGGTTTCTTTTTTCTTTTCTTTTTTCCTTACTAAGACAAAATTAAGATCTATACTGGAAGAGAGAAATGTTGTATATTGAATGTACATTGTACATCAGTTCTTAATAGCAGAATATTTTGGTGTTCCAAAAGAAAGCAGTTAAGCAAATGCTGCTGTTCAGATCCCTCTGTAGTTTGGTTTTTATTTCACTTTTATTTTTATTTTTTTTAATTAATAATCTAGGAATGTTTTTAACGTTATAGCTCCAGTTCCTATTCTGGTATTAAAAGTTGGTTAAGAAAATTGTTCTTAAAGTTCAGCCTTGTGCCTTTTGGTTGGTTGGTTGGTTGGTTGGTTGGTTGGTTGGTTAACCTTATTTCTGAATTGTTGTCATCAATATTAATGGAAGCCATGGTCTTGCCCAAGCACTTGAGCTAAAGTCATAATGTAGAAGCTTCAGGCCAAATGTGTATCAAGGGTAGCACTGATGATAAAAGTGATCTGCTTGTAAAGATCATAAATGAAATACTGGTTATATAATCACTCTTGCCAGTTTAAATTTAAAGTGGTTTTGGAAAAACTAAAGAAAAGACTTAAAAGTTCAGAACTGAATTTATATGTTTATAAGCTACCATATAACTAATATGGCAAAATATTTATTTTTTATTTATTTGTATACTTTGTTCTAAGGGCAGCCAGTGTGGGATAGGCTAGAAAATAGCTACTTTCACACGAATCAGCAAATCATTGTACCTTGTAACATAAAGATGCCACCTTTAACTGAAAGATGGTACTTCAGAATTACTATTTCAATGAAGCAACTTGCGTTGTGGTCTGCTGCATATAAAATTTAGTTTTGAAAACATGTAATTTTTAAGTGGCTCTTAAATCTCTTGACTCAGAAGGTCACATGAACACAGTTTTAACTACTGCTGTGGAACAAAAGCCAACCAATATGTGAGGGTCTTTCTTTTTCAATGGATAATTATACAGTGACAACATTATTTCCAAGCTGCTGTTTTAATAATAGTTTAACATTTTTGTAAAAAGAGAGAGAGCGAAATCTGAAATGTGTTTTGGGTAAAAACAAAAAAAAATCTGGAACAGATTGAGTTATTCCTGTCATAACATTTTTAGGGAGCAAGTTTCTTTGGTGTCCTGAATTAGTTTCAAAATGAAATTCAGCTTCACTAAAAAAAACAGACCTACAGTAATCTATTTTCCCTCATCAGCAATCAAATTATTGGACAAACAGGAGTATATATAAAATTCTGTCAAGCTATTTCAGTTATATCTTCAGCTTTATAGAGAAATAATCAGTATAGGTTCCCTATATTCTTAGTTATCTGATATATTTCACTTCATGGATTTGGCTTATTTTGAAGATCACTCAGTCTGGACAGAGTTGCAAAATTACTGGAATTTTTTTTAATTATGTGCTAAAATATATGTATCATTATAGCTTTAAGTTTCGTACAAGCACACCAGCCTTGATCTGTGTCCCTTCCTTATAGGAAGAAATGGTAAGGACAGAAATAGCAAGGTGTGGTAAATCAAATATTATAAATATGAATTTTCAAAATTTTGTAATTTGTATGGTTCTAAAATCTGTTAATTTAGGTTGCCTAATGTCTCATAAATGATCCTTAATTCCAAGTAAATATCTTATAATGAATTCAGTATTTCTTAATAAATTCAGGATTGCAAGTGTAGATACAGTTTTATAACAACATCCACATGATTGTTTTTATGGGATTTCACTGATGTTATTGGAACTGCACAGGAGCCTTGCTGTATATTTATTGAGGGATGAATTTTAGCAATACCATGTTCAAGAATCATTAAGCAAACTTGGAAAAATCTTCCAGTAATCCAAAGTTAAATGCATTCATGGTATGGGAATTTAACAGATTCTGCACAGAAATCGTTGAGAACTGAATTCTCCAATAACGTGGTTCTCTTCTGGCAGCTATTATGAGAATGTTAGGGGTGCTGTGCAGGCACTCTCCATTTGTATAAGTCTGGCCATGCACCATAGCTTCCACTGGGATAAATTGAAGCTCACACTCCAGAAACCTGGGGGGAAAAATTAGCTTTGAAAACCTGCAGTTTAACCAGTAGATAAATTGAATGTAGATAAAAGATACTTCTGTGGGCAACAAAAATACTTGGTAACTTTCATTTGGCTGCTCAAGATTAACTTTACTAACACTTCCGTAGTGAATCCATGGGCTTGGATCTGAAGATGCTTTGTCACTAATAAATGGTCTTTTAAAGTGACCCTCCCCTTTATACTGATTCTCCTCTCCTGCTGCAGCTTATAATATAATGCTACATCTTAATCTCTTAAGAGCAGGTATTTGGAAAGTTGCTAACAGAACTAGAAAGCCTGCTTGTTCAAACTGCATGTCTTTTAATCCAAGCCAAAGTGCTGAAGCAAAACCCGTTGAAATTAGCGGAACTTGTTCTCAAATGTTATGTGAGATTTGGATCTCCAAGCATGAACTACTAGTTCATAACGGAGGCTTTAGCCCTATTAGTTTTTGTGCGAATCATCTTACAGAGTGGTTATACTGATGAATTGTATTCGTTTATCCCTCTGGTCAGGGATAAGAACATGGAAACTTAATGTGCGGTATTTGCTGCATACCTTCCTTTCTGAAAGGACTGTTTCTAGAATTGGGATAGTAATGGCTTTATATAAAGTTGATACATAATAAAGCTTAGACTTTCAAGAACATCTATTTTCCTAGAGGTATTTTCCTCTAAGATCAGTAAGTGGAAAACATGACTAATAATTGAAAACATGGACAGCATTTCACTTTAAACATAGTTTTTTACTCTCTAATTTGACAGGACACTGACCTGATTGTCTTATGCTTGCTTATTTCTTTTTGAAAATAGCCACAAAGGCTGTGAATTTCACGTCAGAGCTTTGCTAGGTAAAGAAGTGTTAAATCATTTCCATCAATGCCATAATCTCAATCTACTCATTTTATTAGCAAATAATTTTTTTAGCTTTGGGAGAAAAAAGTGGTTTAAAGAGCAAAGTTTAAAAAAAAAAAGTCTCCATCACAGCTATTCCAACTAAAGGTGAAGCTTCTTTTGAATGAACAAAAAGTTGGAAGATGTGATTATGGATCTCTTGCAAATTTGTGCAGTTCTGCTTTCCATTATTCCTGGTTAGCCTACAAATTACTTTAGTTTGGGGCACTTGGTCAAGTCAGTTTTTATTCTTTTGGCCTAAATGGTTCATGAATGGAACAGTTACTGGCTTCTTTTAAGTTGCCTTGATGTATTAAAAAAAAAAGCACAGTTGCAAGTTGTTCTTTCTTTAGAAATGTCACTTGGATGTATTATAATCTCTGCTTATCCCTTCACTGCTTTAAGTGCTGCAGTACATAATACTGTTTCCAGTTTTCAAGGCATTATCTCCATAATACTGTTTCCTGTTTTAAAAGCATTAGGTATAACGGTGCAGCAGACAGTGTGGTTTATGATTTACTGAGCCATAATCCATAGCAAAGCTAAACTGGACTTTATTAAAAAAAGACAAAACATTTTTATTTCAAATTAATGTTAAGTTAAAACAAAGATCAAAAGCTCTCTTCTAATATGGCAAGAAACAATAGATCAAAATAAATGAGGCAACTGATGAATTGACAATCAGTCATTACATTTGGTAGGCAGATCTTGCAGAACAATCATTTACAGGAATAAAAATCCTAATTACTAGCAACCTTACGTGAAAGTTTAAGCATATGTTAATACATGGACAGTTGCTTCTTATGAACATGATTCAATTGGTGAGGTTTATGGATGGGCTTTTCCAAATCAGCCCCACAGAAATAAATGTAGGCCACTCTACAAAAGTGCCTAACAAATTGGGCCCCGAAGTTTAGATTATCCGTGGCCCATGTAATATTAATATTACAACAGCTTTTCTGATTTGCAGAATAACAGCATGGTTCTAGATCATATGCCAGCTTTGTTAAAATTTTGCTTTAAAATAATATGCCTTACATTAAGGATTATGTTACGGTTGCATGTTTTTATTTTTATTTTTCTTAGCTTATATGTTTTATTTCTTTTCACTGCACCAAAAGTCTTTTGGTATGGGGACTGCTAATCTTATAAATGACTAGGTATGTATACATCTGTGTATTGCTATATGTATTTCCTTGCATCATACCTTCAACTTGTGATTGTACAATACTGTATGACTAAATATTTGCAGAGAGTACCATAAATAGTAGGGATTTGGATGTCATGGCAAGAAAAGAAATTGCCTGGAAATTGCCATACCTTTTCTTTCCTTGCTAATCTTGTCACACCTCAGTTGTGGCATATATGATTAGCTACAAACAGTAATTTGATGTCTGGACCTTTATTGCAATAAAACCATGTCTTGGCTTACCAAGCAAAGCTTTGCTCCTACATAATGTATATAAGGAGACATGAGCAAAAATTGTTTATCGCTTGCAAACAGAGAAAGTAGAAAAGAAGAAAACTGCCTTAATTGTGGATTGCTCAGTGCAAAGGTAGTGTGCAAATTCATCAGTAAATATTACCTAGGTTATAAATGATAATTTGCAATAAGAATATCTGTGGCTTCACATCATGTGTTTAGCCAATTTTAGTGATAGTTCAAGAATTCCAAATATGTTTAAATATTATGTCTGTATAGGGTCTGTATATGGGAGGACATTCTGGATGAACAATCAGAACTGAGAGCGAGTCAATTCTCCTTCCCTCCTGAATTTCTCTCAAAAACAGACTTCCTGGAGGAGATCTTTGGGTAGCATAGAGGAAGAAAAAAGTTTGGTCATGTGAGCAAACCTCTGCTCATGAAACTCTGGATTTCACTCTCTAGTTCTTACAGAATCTAATTTAAACCTGTGAAGATTTGCTTTTTTTCTAAAAGCTAAACATATTTCTCCATTTGAATAAAGTAAAATAATAGAGATGTTTTACCAACAGACATTCCTTAACTGTTTGCTAACCTTTCACATAATAATCTGATAACAACTACTGTTTGTTCATGAGGTTTTATAAAACTTGACTAAATATGTAAGTTTCACTTGGCAGGAGCTCTGTGAGCATAAATAAATTTATTTTTAAGTAAAAGTATTTAGAATTTAACCTGTTTTGTCTGCTTTAAAAATCTGAATGGACTTCAGTGTTAATTCTTGGAAGATAATGTTTTCAAATCACGCTTTAAAAATCTATCAAAGATGCCCAGTAACAGAAATCCATTAAAATTTAGGATGGCATCTTACAAAGATCTTATTTTATCTGTACATTTATGGTTAGGAATAAAGAAAAAATCTTATTTGTAATGTACCTAATATCAGACTTATATCAAAATAAAACTATTTTCAGTGTGAATAGACTGTATCTACTTGATTATTCATCTCGTCACATTCAGATACTAGCACGTTACATGGAAGCAACTGCACAGAGACTGTGTTTGTAAAATACTCTAAAGTGTAACCCAGGATTTATAATTCATAACGGTTAAACCAAAACTATATGTCTTAAGTTATGCAAACCAGGCCATCAAGTTAATGTGGTTTGTTTTGGCATAGCATACTATGTCAATACATGAGCATGTTTGTTAAATATGGTTTAGCCTGTTGGGCAAACAATTTCTTGTTCTTCGAATCAGACTCCTGTTACCTAATGGAATTAAATAAATCAGATACAATTCTTAAAGTATCCTCGGTTTATCTTTGAGTTAGTCCTACTGTACTACAGAAAGGGTTCCTTGCGTTCACAGAAGAAAATTTAATCCAACAGAATGTCTTCCTAGAGGAATTTGTGATATTGCACTTCATGTATTTCTCCATCCATGCTGCAGCCACCAGTCTTGGTTCCCATGCCATATTCCAAAGACTCTCCTAACATTAAGAAATTTAAAAGGGAGGAGCAGAAAATGATGACATTAGCTGCTAGCAGCAGGAATAACCAGTTATCAGTGCCAGTACAGAGAACTGTGAATCCATCTCTTCCTTGTGACATTGTGACACTGATTGTGACACATCAGAATTAAAGACAGCTGCTAAATGAACACTGCAGAGAAAAGAAACCAGTAATTGACATGGGAAGAAAAGATCTACAGGGAGGCTTCTAGCCACTGAATATAAACAGATCAGAATGATAGAGCTTTCACCGCTTGTAGGTCAGAAAGCAACTTAAGATGTTTTGTAGCAGTACTTCAGAAAAATAATCAGTGTTTGTCTTTTGCATTGGTTTGAGAGAAACAAATCTCTAATTTTTTTTTTTTTTTTAAGACCTCATATATTAGCAAAGAAAGGAACATGTATTTGACTTCCCAGGTTGAAATAGGCAGGTTACAATCCTGTGCATTTTACTGGCATTAAATCCTTCTGAACTCAGGGGGGTTGAGTTTTAAGTAGAGATATACAGTAGATACAGATATGATTACACTGTGACAGGAAGATCCTCAAAACACGATATTCTATTAAACTTTATTCAGCCATTTCTTCAATTAACAATCAGTTTAAATTCTTGTTCTGAAAATGGTTGCCCAAACAAATACTACTTTCAAAAGATAAATATATATACTACTAAAAATCTCATTGAGTTTGCCAATTTGTACCCTCAAGTTAGCCCTCCCTCCAAACAAGTATATGCATTAACATTAATTTAACACCTACTCTAATATTTCTAAAAAAAAAAAAAACTTTCATCCCCTTTCTCATCCCTAAACAATAACTGAATTATGAAAAATATTCAACAATCAATTTAATCAGCAAAAGCATTAAAAGTGACAGTAATGATAAGCTATATATTTTAAACTTAAACAAATAAATCTATTTTGTATTTTAACTTCTAAATTTTTTCTGAAAAATAAAACCTAAAAGATCTCTCCCCATACGCATACAAAAATTGTCTTACAGTCCTGGTCAGAAAAAGAAAGTTCAATATTAACAATCCAAGATCAAAACATAGACAATTTAACCCCAATCTGATAAATCCACTTTGAATCCTTTCTCTTTTTTAAAGGCTCAGTCTTCAGTCTCTTCTCCAGATAAAACTCCAAATAGCAATCTCTTATCATTCTCTCCCTATTTATTTTCAGAGATTTGGTGTTTCCCTTCTGTGTGTCCAAAATAGAATAATTCTCAAAGTCACTCTTCTGATCCATTACAGCTTCTTTCTCTATATCATTCTCATAAACAAGCAACTTTGAGTCCATCTTCAGATCCACAGCATCTTTTTCCATATCATCCATGTCTCTCTTATAATCTGGCATTTCTTTAAAGTCCATTTTAGAATCCTTATTCAAATCATCCTCAACTGCTATTTTATCCAGTAAAATCTTTTCTTCTTCTACAACCTCTGTTAGTCCCAATTTTAAAAATAGTTCCTGGACACACTGATTCCAAACAGCTAAAAATTCTTCTTTGAAAGGAGGATACCCCTCCATTGTGTTAAAAGAGATATGTTCCTCTAATTGCTCTCCATTCCCTCTGACCTTGAAAGCTCAGTCTTATCTGATGTTTATTTTCAGAAGCAAAACTTTCCCAGGACAGATTTTCTTGCAATTAAATCCACATTCACTTACTGTATTTTCTTAAATATTTAAACCAATCCTTTAAAAAGCTGTTTCAAATCCATCTGGCCTCTTAACTGTCCCCAATCAACATTCTTAATTCCCTTTCACTGTTTCCAAATATTAATTTTTTTAAAAATCTTTAAACTTACTTTAATCTTCTTTTTCCCAGGATAGTAGGAAATTCTCCCAGTGTACAGCGACTTGTCTTTCAGGAGGTTTTTGATTGCCAAATAAATCACAAATAGGCAGTTTACAATGTTAATTAAAAGGGGAAGTAAAGCAAATCTAAATGTCCTTTTGAAGGCTCCGCACCACGGCTTGGGCTCAATGTTTTCCTTCGACTCCCAGAGCATGCCATCCATTAGAGATTGCTAGATTGCAGTCTCTTCACAAGGATTCTCTGTAAGGAGTACCTGTGGGTGATCCTGTCAATCTCCTTTATCTGGAGATGATTCCAAGGAGTTGAACCAATGCCGTTCCTCTAATTGCCATGGGCGTCACTCCACAAAAAAAAACGGAGCTGTGTTCAATTGGCCATTTTTCCCCCGGAAGCCCCCAGCAGCTGCAGCTTTTCAACTGTCTTTTAAGAGTAGCCCTATCTAAACTGCATTGCAATAATTCAATTGTGCGGTTAAAATGAAGAGCCATAATTGTAATTATATAGCTAGAGTTGGATACAGCCATGTAGCTCTAAAGTGATTAACTTTGGAGAGCAATTTTGCATTTATTCCTTTGGCAGGAGAACAATATCAACTTATTGGCTTAATCACTCCTTCCAGGCACAGTCTCACTTGATTTAACAGAGACAAGAGTGTCCTCAGTGTAACTATAAGAGCGTACTCTGACTTTTCAAAAAAACTGTCCCCTGGCAGCTTCATATAACTTGGAGCAGTGAGGGGATAGGAGGGAGGGATATGGGACCTTGTGAGATCCTGTACCATAGATGCCATGAGATGCTTCAAGGCTACTGGGTAGCATTTCTCCATACCTTCCAGCTAATAGGAATAGAGATTAAGCTGTGTCACATTCAAGCTGTAGGTTCCTCAAAAGCCTACAGGTAGTCTTCAACTTACAATCACAATTGGGACCACAATTTCTGTCTCTAAGCAATGCAGTTGTAAAGTGAGATGTCACGTGACCACATCACTTAGCAACAGCAATCCCGGCAGAGCCATGGTGCATCAAAAACCCCTTTGCGCAATTCTCCTGGGCCAGGCTGACACTGGGCTTTGCACTGCAAAAAAAATGTAAAAGCAACCCGTGAGCCACAGCACGCCAAAAAGCTGTCTCAGCTGCACCCACGGATTGGAACTGCCCAGGAATTGCAAGGAAAGGATCCAGTGGAACTGAGCCAAACTGGGGTCTGACTTTGCCACCCCACTCCTCCCTGCACATCCTCATCCCTCTTACGAACCCCCATTCACCTGTTGGGTTTTTCCAGGATAAAAGCAGCAGCGCCCCCCACCTCCCAACCCTACTGTTAGTCTAAGTCTGCAGGCAAAACGCTTCCTCCCCCCAACCATCCAAACTTTCTACTTGGAAGAAACACCTCAAAGAGGGTTCGGGCTTCAGGTTCCTTACAGCCAACTCCTGGCCGCTTTTTACTTTTTTTTTTCACAGTGCAAAAAGGTACCAAAGAGTGTTTGGCTTGGGAAACATCTTGCAGGAGTTGAATCTGCACCTTGGATGGGGAGACAAAGAAGGCAGTGGCAGTCCTTGCAGGAATGGAGCCTCGCATGGGAGGCTGTGTTTGCTTTGCTAGCAAGCCCCAGTCATGCACTTGTTGGCTGTGAGGAACCCTAAGCCCGAACCTCCTTCAAGGTCTTTCTTCCAAATTGGAGGGTTGGATGGTGGAGAGGAAGTGTGGAGCTCAGACTCCCATTCAGTTTTGCCTTGTTCCTTCAGGTCTTCCTTTGGTGGCAGATGTTTTTTAAAGGGGAAGCCATTGCCTGCAGACTTCAAATGTACACATATAAGAAGTAAACAAAGATAACAAAATATAACAAAGCAAAATAGAATAGATAAGAGTAAAATTTGGATAAAAGAATCAAAGGACTCCTTCATGACAGGATTAGACACCTAAAGCTTTCTTATAGTAATAGCTATAAGAACCTAGAAACTCTGTTCATAATAGCAGGGTTCTACTCTAAGAGTAGAAAACAAACCACTTCTCCCTCACTGAAAGCTTGATCTCTACTAGGAGGTGGTATACCACCACGTAAGTTCTTGTAGAAGGGACAGTGAAGAAATACATGCACTAAGGTCTCAGGTTCATTCTGGCTCAGGGACAATTTCTCTCACTAAATTTTATGAAACCTCCCATCCAATACTGCTGAGGGTAGAACATTAAAGTGGGCTGAAAAGAAGGTTCTACAATGTGTTGATCAAACCAGATCGAACAGTTTGCAGTCAAAAAGGTTTTCAGGAAGGAACCCATCCTTGTAGGATGCCTATAGTGCTCAAGTCTGTCTGACATGCAATAGCGAAGACTCTTGCAAACCTCAGCTTTTGCTTTCTCTACCTAGAGGTAGCAAAGAGTGAATAGAAAGGCCACAATAACACAGGTTAGCTATGATTTTTACTTTCTGTCTTGATGCAAAGTCATCAAGAATTAGTGGGGCCAGCGGGCCAACAGAAAAGTTCGAGCCAATAAGAGACGGCAAACCTGAATTCTCACCTCCAGGAGGATCATTCCTGTTTCCATGCAAATAGAATGGTTGGAACAGAACCTGGAAGAGTGCTTGCAAAGCAAAAATGGGTAAAAAATCAGACTATATACATACAATTTTTTATATTCCTGTTTATATTTATATTCAGTATAGAGCTAATTATCATGTGGAGAGAGGATTCTCTACATGGCAAAATGCTGTAAAGCATATTTGGAGGCCCTTTTGCTCATTTTATAGTGGATCCTGGTGTCTTCTGATTGCATCTCAAACCACAGAACAGTACAGCTTCCCTTCTTTCTCCAGTTTCACACACTCCTTTGGTTTTTGCAGCTTTTTGCTTTTTAAATCTTTATTTAAATTCTATGCAGTTCATTATAGTGGAGAAAGTGGGGAGAGACTGAAAATGTACCTCTCACAACAAAACAGGGTTTCGAGTTATAAAATGATTGGGTCCAACTCTGGGTAGGAAAAAAAATGATCAGGAAAAGTATTCCTCCAGATTTTCAGCCACCAATATCTGAGTAGTATTTCTGCCCACCATGCTGTCTTAGCATGGAGATTACTTAGAATGGAATGAAAAGTGATTTGGGAGCTGGGGGTTAAGTGTCCCATTGAAAGGTTTCTGTTGATTATTTTGCCTGGGTTTAGCCTTGTCAGCCGTTGTAAGCTATTGCCCTTTGTGCTGGGAGTTGAAGTCCGCCCATCTTGAAGCGGCCAAGGGCGAGAGACGCTGTTCCGCACCACCCAGGTCCGCTGACCGCTCGCGCGCGAATCTCCCGCCTGTCTCCCCATCGCGCAGAAAACCACGCCCCCTCGAACTCCCGTCACACCCCGTCCCCGTTTGGCATCTCTAGCAACTTCCGGGGCGCCTGACCGGATGTGAAGAGTCACGCGAGAGACGGAAGGCGTCGTCGCGCTGTCTCAAGAGTCAGGTGGCGGCAGGAACCGGAAAGCGACGTGGACGCGGTTTAAGGTTGGTCGGTTAAAGTGTTCAATGCCGGAAGCGAGTGGAGGTTTGTATGGGGGGACGGCTGCGTTGTTATGAATGCCCGAAAGAGGCGGGGGCAGAGAGTTCTCTTTCTCACGTCTTTAATTTTGTTATTGGGATTCCTTTTCTCCCCAGATTTAGGATTGAATGCAGTGGGGGGTTGGAGTCTCCTTCCGTCTCCCGCGGTCCCTTCCCGGCTTTCCCGGGGGGACAAGGGTAGTTGGTTGCTCCCGGGTCAGGCACGGCAAATGCGCGGCCCCTTCATCACCCCTGAGAACTCGTTGCTCCTCCGAAGATACTCCGATGGTCTCTCTCATCCTCTCCCTCCGCTTTATTCGTTGCCTGTTACTTCCCTTCATCGTTTTTTTCGCCTAGTCTGTCATCTTGTGTGTAGTTTGTTGTGGCCTGCTGATTACCGCGTTAAGAAAGCAGATAAAGATGCTCTAGTGCAGCTTGATTCTCGGTGACAGCATGGGCCCATCCGTGCAGTTTCCTTGGCAATGGTACAGAACTGATTGAGGTTGCCTTTTGGTATCTTTTTCAACTTGCCAGGCAACTGGCAACCCTGGGATTTCCTGTTGGTCTCCCATCCAAACATTAGCAAGGGCTAACACTGTTCTTTTTCTGAGCCCAGGCATCACTCCTTGGCCTTTTGGCAAAGATCCAGCATAGAGCCTAGAGAAAGTTGGCCAAGTTTTTTTTTTTTAATTTATTTATCGAATTTGTCACTCCCCATCTCGTTAAAGGACTCTGAGTGGTTTACAAAACAATTAAAATTACAAAATTACAATAATAAATAAAAAATAAAATGCCACCTGCTCCATCAGCCTTTATTTATTTTAAAATTGGTGGGTCCTTCTTTTAATCCACAATATGTTTGCCCTTTCCAAATCCAGAATTCAAAAATATTTTTTCACAGCTGTGCATTACCACTAGAAAGGCCATTCCATTAACTGGATCTTTGTTGTCACTGAAGTTCCTCTGTGCTTTGTAACTGGGTCTTTGTTTGTCATTGTTATCTGTAGGGATTATCCCTTCTTCTCCAGCATTCTGTCCATTTATCTGTTTTGAAACCTAAGAAAGCAAAATTGTCCATCTAGGAGGTAAAAGGTACCATGCCCTGGGTAAGGTAATCGATATCAAACTTGAGAAGCACAGATTTCCCCAGCATTTTCTAGAGGGATAGATGTTAAGGCTCCAGACTGAAAGGGGAAAAGTGAATTGAACTGTGTGGGGGTATGCACCTTGCATCTGTTGGCAACCCATATTTTCCTGAATGTTGCTAGAAAACCGCTCACTTAAATTAGAAATGAAAGCATTTGGAGATAGAATGAGCTTACAGTGATCACCGGGCTCCTTGCCAGCAGACAACAGGAGAGAGCCCCAAGTGCAACACTTCTGTAGATTATATATGTTTGGTCAATTACATTTGAAACAGAAAGATAAAAGAACTAATACAATTACACTGCAACTCTTCTTCTGGAATGCTTTGATAAGCTATTAAATTGACCTCCCTGTTATATTTCACACTTGTAGTATCCTTCCTGATATTCTCGACATGTACAATAAACAACATTGTTTATGTTGTAGTGCCCTTTTACACCATTCCATTCCTCCTGCCTACAAAGACAATTGTCTGGTTTATGTTAACTGTCTCCAGGCCAGGTTCATAGTACTAGGCACTAAGTTATACAAATATAATCCTGCCAGTTAGCTACATAAAGAATCATACTTAAATATGTGAGTATATGTTTTATTATATTTACTTTTATTATACCTCCACATGAGCTTGTACAACGGACCCTAGGAAAAGATGTGCTTGAATTAAGTGCCAACAATTATGACATGCATGCCCACACATTTATTTTATTTATACATTAAATAGCTGGCCAACAACATGTGAAAAACAATGAAAAACAACATTAGCAAAGGGTAATAGCTTACAATGGCTGACAAGGGTAAACCCAGACAAAACAATCAACGAAAACATCTTAATGGGTCAACTAACCTCCCAAACCCCAAGTCACTTTTCACCTTTGAATCCAGATCATTGCACAATCCCAGTAGTGATGTTTTGCTTGCAATAGAAAGAGCAAAGAAGCTGATGGCACTTTAAAGGCTAACAGATTTGCTGTGATCCACTTCTGTTGGGGTACTATGATAGAGGCTCCTACATATATATTTTCTCAGCTTCCACAAATAGACCTCAGGGGATCTAAAAATGATTCTTACAAACATACAGTCAAGTTAGTCCTTTCCTGATACTAATCAGATAAGGAAAGAAAAGATTGGAGGGAAAGGGAATGAGCCAAGGGTTGCAAAATTATGATTATTTGGCTTCTCTGCAAATTAGTAGGAAGATTCATACCAATTCTGAGCCAAAATGTGGTTCCCTTCTTAGTATTCTGTGTGAACATAGCGAAGTGTGGTTTATTTAATAAATTATGGTTAAACAAACCATATCTTAGTGTGTTGTGTGTCCACAGCCCAACCGTAGCTTGTTAAGAAAGCCATTAATCAGTTTTGCATAGAAACAAAGCAATCACAGCTTCTTTAGCAATTATTGGTTTGATTTTCCTCCATCTATTTGCAAGCCAGTGTTCTATGAAACCTTGGTTTAATTCTCTATTTAAAAGGCAAGATGCAAGATGTTTTTTTCAGCTATCATATGATACACATTTAATATAGAGTTGGAGTGCTGTACATAAAACTGTTATCTAGTTTCATACAGAATAGAGATAGCATGAATTGATCCAAGATTTAGTGTCTGAGAATAGGCTTTGATTTCCTAAGCAGGAATTATTTGTGTGATCCTCTCCAAACTAATCAGATGTACAGATTGAAGTAAGGGATACTGGACATTTATTATCCTGTATGCATACATAAAACAAATCATATTTTCTAAAAATATATCATTTTGGCTTTTCAGTGGGCTGGCAGTTCATAATATTTTGGATATCATGGCAGACGTAAGTATGAAAATCCTTTTAATGATTAGAAGCTGTCTTTTGTATCAAGTTACACAGTGAATAGTTTCCACTAATACTTATGGAATAATTGAAGATTCCAGTGTGTAATTATGAATATAAAATATATTTAGCTTATTCTAGTCTGTAACTTATATTGAATAAATAATTCACAAGTGATTGTATCAAGAACAATCAGCCCATACGGCAGCTCACTGGTAGAAATACATTTAGAAATGATGGCCCAGGAGTTGGGGAGGGGAAGGTAGAGTACTGTTTACTTCTTGCCTATAATCACTGAGCTTATGACTCCTGGCAGTAATTCCTAAACGAATACCATCCTTAATAATGACAACAAAACAGTTTCTCCAAAATCTAGCTTAATTCAAAAATTAAGGAGTATAATCTCTTATACGTAACATAAGGGGCTAAAAAAAGCTGCTTGCTTTGTTTCATTCTAGGATTTGAAAAGGTTCCTGTATAAAAAACTACCAAGGTAAAATACTTTTTAGACTTACAGTTTACATTCCTGAGTTTCACATTTCTGTAAATCTTTACTAAGATTTTAACTGCAGTCATACATTTATCCACTAAAGGGATTAAGGAATCAATTCCATTTATTCCACAGAACTTGCTATTAAATTATTAGTGTTTATAGAGGAAACTTTGTGAACATCTTGGAAAGTTGCTTGGTTTGAGAACCTGTATTATAGAGTTATATGCGGGTTGGGAAAATGACATTTCAGTCATATGGCAGGACCAAAACTAAATTATTACTTCTATATAAAAATAGCTTTTCTGTTATGACACGCCTAAAATCACAATCCGATAGTAACTGGAAGGGCTGTGAGGGTTGCAAAGTAGCCCTGAGAAAACATCCCAAATTCATATTTAATATTTTTATTAGGATCAACCAAAATGACTCAAAAGAATATGCACATTCCTTTAACATTCTCCAAACTCCTCGTAAAGTGCATATGGTCCCAGCTTTTTGTACCACATTACCTGATAAAGAATTACAGAGATCTCAAAGAGTTGTACATTCTTTTCTTTTCTTTTGGTAGGTTTTAATAAAGATACTGTCCAGTTATAGATTTTTATACCATATAAGCATGTAAAGCCATCAGTATAAAAACACCGTGAGTAGTTTTAGAAATCTCTAACGGTCTCTAACGCAGTTCTTTCCACTCTTCTTTTCTAATGACACTAGTGGATTCACTTGGGTGTTGTTATAGGCTGGCATTAGTTTTACAAATTGGTCCCCTAGTATATGAAGTGTCCAGCTGCAGGTCCATCTGGCTGCTCCTTCCAAACCTTTGGCCAAATATGTAACTGCTTCAGGGCAATCCCTGATATAAAACCAAAGGCTTAGGCTGGTCCGGGCTGAAATAAATGGTATTAGAAATGTCTATATGTCACAGGATTCTGAATGACTTTTTGAATTGCAAATTTGGGGTGTTTGCTTTGTGCTGGAGAGAAAGAATGGTAATGGCTACTTTTAAAGCTAAGATTTCCTTTTTGACAGCCCCAAATTACAAACTGCAGTCTGATGGGTTCAATATAGGAATTCTTTTCTACCCCATCCCTTTCTGTTACAGCTCTCTTTGATGTGGAATGAGAGTGCATAGTATAGAAGGAAGATAAGAACAGAAATGTAGATCACCCATTTCATAGTGGAGATTTTTTTCTACTTGTTGAGAGCCTTGATTTGTGAAAAAGTACATGCTACGTATGCAAACACTCCCAGGTTCCATTCTTGTTTTTCTGTGTAGGGCTGGAAAACCTCTAAACTGAAACCCTGAAAACCAGTGTTAACAGTGGTGGGCAAGGTCAGCCAGTGCACTGCCTCAGTATAAAGACAACTTTCTGTGGTCACAAAATACAATATGGAATTCTTTGGTTGCCAGCAACTGTTTAGTAACTTAATTTGCAAACGTTATGTGGCTTTAAAAGTGTTGATAATATAAACAGAATGAAGAAATGGCATTTCAATCATCTTTTTTCCTCATGCATTCTGGTTAGAATTCATGGGTTTCCCAGCCAATCTCAATGAACTAAAATCTGTTTAGTTTCTGAGTTGCACCTATAATAAGCAAGCACTTTCAGACCATTTTCTGGGACAAGAACAGGAATAAAAAACTCATCACATTTTTAAGCTACATGAAATATTGTTTAGTGTTGAGAAAACTGTATAATTGTGAAAAGTTATTTGATGTGGGTTCATCATCTCAGGTGGTTCAGATGTTGCACTGGGACCAGGGAACCAAGATTCAAGTTTCCATATACCCAAAGGTCTAACTGAGTGATTTTTGCCAGTCACACACACTCAGCCTAACTTATCTCAAGGTTTATTGTTGTGAGAATAAAATGTGGAGTCACTTTAGCTACACCATAAGGAAACCCAAAGTTGCATAAAAAAACCCCAATAAATTATTTCTGTTTGGTCATAAAATAAACTTAGTAGTAAGTTTTAAATTGTTATATTTATTAACTAATTAAAACCAAAAGCAAGGAGGCAGCAGAATCAAATGGTTTACTCTCTTTCTTTTTCAGTGTTGAAGGACTTCATGCTATTGTAGTATCAGACAGAGATGGTGTGCCAGTAATGAAGGGTAAGGAGTAATCACAGATAGGTAAATTGGTGAACTGTCCCTTTGCAAATTGATTACTGTATGCTTGGTATTGAACTGCCTGCTGAAGAACAACATTCCAACCAAACTGAGATGCAAAAGTAAGATGTTTTCAGCCTTCTTACATCTAAGTTGTAATAATCTGCTTCATCCTGATTCCAAAGGGAACATTTTCAGTATAACCTAGCAAGCATGCATGTGTATAACTCATGATTTTGTTGCTCAACTCCTGCTGGCCTTCAGCATAGTTGTAGGTCAGCTGGAAGTGTAATACCAGTTCATCAGCCATGATGCATTTCCTTGATGTGACTTACAGAAACTGTGACTTTGAGGAAATCATACGCAAACTTTTTTTTGTTGGTGCTTTGAATTTGAGTAACAGTGTGGACTCATTGTCTCATGTTCTATGAGTGATGAGTGAAAGCAACTCTTACGGAAAGCTAAGCTGTACATCAAACTATAATAAAACTCTTCTAAAAACAATGCACTGATAAACTATATACTTAGGATTCTAATTAACAGTATTTCACAGAGGACTGCAGTGGGTCTGTTTTTGGAATGTACTGATGCAAGAGCAGCAGTATTCCTTGCCCTCCCTTGCTGTGGTCACAGTTATACCATATTCCAGGAAGAGCCAATCCTGTTTCCCAAACTTGGGTGCTCTCCAAATAAATGGACCAATTTCCAAAAATTCCCAGCATAGGCCATGCTGAATCTGCAAACTTGGAGGGTACCCAAGTTGGAGAAAACTGGCCTATGCTTTTTGACAGCCAGTACTGCTTTTATATCTTGCTAGATCTGCACTGTTGTCTGGATGTTGAGGACTCAGGAGTTTATACTGCTATCCAAGAAGATGATGCTTTGCATTCCTGCCTATTCTGTGGACAATTACAAAATACCTTCTTCTTCTAGTTGCCAATGATAATGCCCCTGAGCATGCTCTTCGACCTGGTTTCTTGTCAACATTTGCGCTTGCGACAGATCAGGGCAGCAAGCTTGGGCTTTCCAAAAACAAAAGCATAATCTGTTACTACAACACTTACCAGGTAAGAAATTAACAATGAGCTTGCTTGTTAGCGAGAATGTCAGCTGGTGAATAAATGTAGAAATGCTGCAGAAAAGTTTTGACCTGTTCAGGTGCCACAGATAAGTTTGTTCAAAATCTGTTAGAGCCTATTATGTAAACTATTGGGGGTTAGATTGGCATCGTGCATGAACCTAAGTCACTGTGGGTTTATGTCAACCTGGGTTTATGGTTTTGTGTGCTATGTGAACCTGGATTCAATAGTTGGTTTAACAAAGTATGTTCAAAACAGTAGCTTATCACAATGTATAAACCCAGCCAGTATGAAAGATTTATACCATGTAAAGAGAAACCAGAACATTCCTTTGAAATAGGGTATTGTGATATTTCATTTACGTATTTAGATTGTGTGTAACTATATATATATATATGAATGTACGTAAAAAGTATTATCAGCACTTTCATTATTTTAGGGGTGGGAATGGAGAATGGATAATTGCAGGTGGTCAGCTCAACCTGGCTATATACAACCCAAGCTTGTAAACTGCCCATAACAAAACACTTACGCTGAATGTTGAAGTTGTATTTCTTTTCTTGTAGGTGGTTCAGTTCAATAGACTTCCTTTGGTAGTGAGTTTTATTGCCAGCAGCAATGCCAATACAGGTACATTTTCAGGATCAAAAAGCACTGCTGTATTCAGCATTTCAATACTTAGATTTAAACTGTAAGGTCCATGCATATTTTTTAAAGCTATATACAGTTTTTGCAAAGAATTTTGAAATTAGTTATTCCTGTCCTTAAATAGTAAAAGCTAAACATAAGGAAAGCCTAATATCAAAGCTTTTACAGATTATCCTCTGCCAAGATTGGTAGCAGAACAGAACACTTCAATTTTCCTCTGAATGGAAGGTAAATCTATATCGTGCCTAGCAGTGCTGCTAGCACAAACGTGCTCCTATAAGAGCATTAGGAACTTTGAATCCCCTGAGAAGCCTTGAATACTAGATGAACAAGTCTGTACCTTTCCATCCTTTTCCCAGTTGCTCTTATTAGCCCAAAGAAACCACAGGAAAGGTTTCCCTATGCCACGGCAGGCAATCTTGGTCTGAGGTTACATGCAGCTCTCTGCCTAACTCCAGGCATTTCTCTGAATTGATGTCTAACAAGAGCAATCTGTGCCATTGTCTGCAGTCTGTTGGAACCGAGCTTCGGTCAAGAAGAGTAAAGAAAGGACTTCAGCTCTGCTTACTGTTGGTTTGTAGCTTGTGACAAGTTGCCTCTTTAAAGCTGGCTCAGCAAGTGTGATAGCAGAGCTGCTCCTTGCACCCCAGTAACTTCTTCTTAACACTGTGAAAGTGAAGCAACTCCCACTTGTGCCAGTTTTAGATCCAGTAGTTCCTCTGTACAGAATCTAGCTGGGAGATTCCCCTTCTGAACCAATAGTTTAATATGGAATTTAAGTCTTCCCATACTTGCTTTCATTTCTGCCTGAGAGGCAAAAGTTAACCTTTATATCTCATCTTCTTTGTGTGTCTTTATGTAGGACTGATTGTAAGCCTGGAAAAAGAGCTTGCTCCCTTGTTTGAAGAGCTGTGGCAAGTGGTGGAGGTCTCCTAGCTCAATATTTAGGTCCAGAGTGCAGCATCTCTTCAATATCAAACTGGGAAAGATTCAGTCATTTTCACACTGTATAATGAATGTCTTGGAGAAAATGTCACTTTCTCTTATTGTATGTTAAAAACTGTACTGGACTGAAATATAAGGTAAGATTGGGATAAATGGGCCGTAGCTGTTCCTCTATGTCTTAAGTTGCTGGGTATATTAGTGAGCATAACAACTCCCATGGAGTTAACTTCATGCTAGAACACATTTCATACCAGGAAAGATATTTTTTGTGTATAACATGCCATCCACAACTTTTTCACTGTACCAGCAATACATTGCCTCTGTCTATAGATAAACTGAGACTAGTGCAAACGTACATTTTGCAGTCAAATCTTCCTTTTATGCTTAGAAGGAGAACATTATGGGGAAAAGTTATGTTAATACTGATATGCAATCAATGACTCTTTGTTTGGATAGCAGAATGTTAAGGTTCAAGATTAAAAAAGTAGCTACATGCTAGCTGTTTTTGAGAGGTCAAATTAATCAGTGTGTTCTCTTTCTGTATTCTTTATAAAACTGATGATTTGAATACATGTAATTATGGTACTTTGCTGACTTATATGGCTTTGTATGTTCCTAAGCAAATCTGAATAAAAGAAACAGACAAGATATATAGTCTGATCTTTATCGCAGAGATAGATCTTGCAAAACAGCATTATTACTGTCTTTAATCTCAGTATGTTGATTTATATAGTGCTGTTTCCTTGGAGTAAAAAATAAAACATGGAACCCTATCTAGAAGCATTTTTTAAATGAGAGAAAGCATTTGAAATTTGGAAAGTATAGAAGGACATAAAGGGACTTATTCTGTATATGGAAGAAAGCCACATTACCTTTGATGGGACATTAGTAGCTGTATATAGGATTGCACTCTTAATAAATACGCTTCAGGTCAAGAACAGATCAGGTACAGAGTCTGGACCAGAGCACTGTTTATCAACCTTGCCAACTTCCAGATGTGTAAACTTTAACTCACAGAATTCCCCAGCCAGCATTGCTGAGAAATCTGGAACTTGAAATCTACACACCTGGAAATTGCCAAGATTGAGAACAAGTGGAGTAGCTAATATCTCAGGTCCATTCCAACTCTTACATTCTATGAATCGGAAGTTGTCATAGTTGAGAAATGCTGAACCAAGAGAGTACGCAAGTCCTTTTTTTCAGAATCCAGGAGTGGGAAGTAATCTCATTTAAATGAAGAGCATTAGCCTAACTCTAACCTCAGGCCCCCATTGGGAAAGGATTAATATTTTTTCAAGATTAGTTATGTAAAGCTTGAAAAAACTTGTATTACCACCATTGTCTTATTCACTGCACAGCTAAAATTGTATTTTCTTTTTGTTCCTGGTTTATTAGAAATGTTATAATAAAAGTACAAAATATGATACAATTGTTCCCAATACATATTTGCACAATTCTTCATTTACACGGTCCTCTTGTCTTTACAAACTCTGACAACAGTATAACATTTTGAAATGTTCCTATAGTAGTAAACATATTAAATAATAAAACACATGAAAAAACAAATGTTTTACAAGATTAAAAAAAAAAAATGTTAGCCAGTGAGAGAGCCCTAGTTAGCAGTATGTATTTTAGAACTCTTAAAATGGTATTAATTCTAAATAGTAATTAATGGGAATTAATTAAAAATGGTAACTCTAGCCATTTATATATGTATGACAATTATTTCCCGAATGTGTTGGGTTGTGTTGTATCTCTTCTTGCACTACTTTTCTTTAAACCCAAGTTCTCTGGTCTCCAGAATTGTATGGGACAGGTTTGGAGTTGCTGGCATAGAACGTCATAGTATGTCAAATGCATACACTGACAGAAAAATCTATTTCATCCTTCCCAAGATATTAGTTGACAACTGGAGGTAATAAGATGCTACACAGACTTATGATTTGATTTTGCAGGTCTCTTATGATCTAGCAAAGGAGGTATGTTCTCTCTTCCATGACTTTATATGCTTAAGCATGCTGAACATATGCAGAAAATATATTGCTGAACCAGGATCAGAACACACATATTAGATGTGCATTTAAGCATAAAGCTTCCAGTAGACATCAGTTTCTACTGTGTATACAGGGCAAAAATATTTAAACAGTGTAGCTGAAGATACACCTTACCATCTATGTTTTGAGACCTAAGTGCGGTTTCTCTACTGTCTTGGAACACAGCCACATTGATGTGTACAATTCTGACTGCACTGAGGGTATCCATTGTGGCATTTTGAGGCCTTGCAGGAAATTTAAAACAGCAGCAGTCAGGTGCAAAGTACAGCCACTAATGAATGGGGGCCATGGACACAGAAAGCAGTTTCTAGAAGACAGTGCTAACATCTTCTCAAGCCTGGGGCTGACTTTTAAAGTAGCACTTCATGTTGCATAACAGACTTCCTATACAAGAATAATCTAATTGCTTGTAGAAATGGGCTCCGCTAGCAGAAGATTATTTATAATGGTTGCCCATCAAGGAAGTCAGACAACAGGAGTTCTGAGAAAATTATCTAGAAGTTTTAGCAGATAATTCTTAACACCAGTCAAAGCCACAGATGAAATCAAAACTATTTAAAAAATAAAGTGTGCAAGTAATTTGTGTTAGAGACCACAGTGTAAATGGTTTGGAGCATACAGAATTACAGCCAGGGATGAGTGGGTTCACAACCGCTCAGGTTCGTGCTATGAACCGATCTAGGTACTGCCGCTGAAACTGCTTACATAGGAAGAACTAGTGAAAACCTGGCAGCAAAGGCAATATAGAATGCCAGTAGTCACCGGGCATATCCAAAATAGTGAAATATGGGTGAATATCCATCTTCCAAGGTAATCATCATCTGCTTTAACAGAGCACTCAGGAATTTCCTAGCAGCAGGTTGTGGGCAGGTTGGCAACTGTTGAGCTTAAAGAACCTCTGACCTGATCCAGTGCAGCACTTCTTAATGCTGAATAACAAATCTGAAGAAGTATTAATATGAACCAATGTCTGCTTCTGCACAGTTAATTTGTGACCAGAATTACTATGGCCTGAGTGTGGCATCACGCTGGCGTTGTTGTTTCCTTATCTGTGACTAGATAAATGAAAAGGGGAGAAAACGTTTGTTGTTTATGTAATGAAGAAATTAATTTGTAAATAAAAGTAAATTAAAATATAAAATACCATGTAATTTAAAAGCTTCTGGTATCCTCCACATAGTCTAGCAATCTCTCATCATCTCTAATCAGTTTACTGTAGATAAAGTATATGGTAGCTAGCAATAATGGGAATTATAGTCCATCCAGAAGACCAGGTGGAAAATACAATTAGTTCACAATGCAATGGCTTTCACATTAGCAAGTCCAGGTTGCCATAATGACATAACACCAATACTGCAGCTGCTGAATTGACTGGCAGGAGGTTTCCAGCCTTGGTAGTATGTTTGGGAACAGCCTCCCTTTGGAGGTCAGCTTAGCACCCTCATAGTTGGCCTTTTGGAAACAGGTGAAAATGCAATTCTTATGGAGAGCATCTGGGGACTGAAAAGCAGTCACCTCTGCATTCATATTTACAATGTTGCTATTTATTAATATTGCTGTCTTTCATTGTTGCAGCAAATATTCAGGGGGGTTTATAAATGTAAGCCACTGGGAGTCTCTGTTATGGCTGGATATAAAAAGAGTAAATAAAACTAAACAGATAACACCACAACAGAGCAATAATGGACAAAACTTCTCAGCATTATACATTTCAAGCAGCATTGACAGAACTAAGATGAAAGAGGTTGGTTTGGTAAGAAACAAAGATATCAGGACTAGGGAAAGGAAAGGAAGGTCAGTGTAACAAAAATTGAAAAAGAAAAGGGTCCTATCATAAAAATGACCATATTGGGTTATTTGAATTTAAGAACATTACCTCCAAGTCATTTGAGCATTTCTCAACTTCTTTTTTGTATTTCTCAGACTGAATCACTAAACTTGGTGAACACTTACCAATTCTGTACATACTTTTTCTTTTAAAAGTAACCACTAAAGCAAGCAGGTTAAGCCTCTCATAATGCCATTCAAAGGATCATTTTACATATTTTACTTGGAAAAAGTAAAACAACAATTCTGGCTTGAGGGTGTCATCACCCCATACGTCTGCTGATTTCAAAGACCAAAAGAGGTTTGAAACAAAAAGTTTTGAAGAAACCACTGTCCAACTGCAACTTTAGCCTCATGCTTATTTTCTGATTCCTATCAGAAAGGCAAATGATGCACTTCTTCCAGAGCTAAGGTTCTCCACTCAGCATTTAATCCAAATCAATTCCTCACCAAATCACCCTCCTCATTCAGTAAGAGTGCTGTTCCTGGGTCATAAAGCTTTAATGCAGTGTGGTTACCACTGAGCACCAGTGTGCAGAATCAAAGGACAACCTAGAATCCAAAGAACAGCTTTGGGGGAAGGGCTCCATTATGACTGAACCCCTGCACCAGCTAAGCTCCGGAAGATTGCAAGGATGCACTACTGAGAAAGTGAAATTCAAGTGTTCTGTGACATGCACAGAAGCATTGGACCCTAATGATTAGGATGGTCTTGTTTGTGTTTGGAAAAAGAACATAGGAAACTGCCATATATCAAGTCACATTATTGGGCTATCTAATTTGGTATTGTTTGTACAGAGTGCAATTACTTACATCTACTTTCAGATCTATTCCTTACCTGGAGATGCCAAGGACTGAACTTGGAGCCAATATGAGCAAAGAAGCAACCTGTGGCTCTTTGGGGTGGGGAACAGAGGACATGTCTATGTGTATGTGTGATGTAATTTTCTCTTTTAAATATGACTAAGGCTACTGTGGTGGAATTCAGTTATAGAAATCGGCCCGGTCAGCATGAACTATTATTTGTCACCATACTACTACCCACTTAATTCTAGTCAAATCTTCTGTAATGGATATTTCCTTACCAATTTCCACTGCAATATTTTAATCCACTCATCTGCTTCTACTCCAGTCTTTGCATAGAGATAATATGTCCGCATTGGAAATACTAAACTGTAAAATATAACATTGTAAAAATTCTGTATCACAAATATAAGGAGGCAATAGTCATCTCCAATACTAATATTCCATTTTTCCAAAGAAACTTAAGCTTAAGATACCATTTGTTTTATTTTAAATAATAAAGTAATCCTACTTTTCTTCCCAATAGGAACAGAAAGTGATTGGCATAAATATTTGAAATTTGACCAAAGCCATATGATAAAAAAAAGAATAATAGTGGTTAAATAGCAAAATAGTGGTTAAAAAGCAAAACAGAAAAAAAAAATCAGCAGTAAAGATGCATCCAAAGTGCTCCGTTCAATATGAATCAGAGATTACCAAATGTGGAGCCTTCTAGAGTATAACTCCTATCATGCCTAGCCATATTTGGGGAGGGGGTTCCAGTTTGGAGAAACCACAACAGGCATGTCCTGGCTTTCTTTTTGAGAAATAGAGGAAGTTATGGCTGCTTAAAAAAAAAAAGTAGAGGTAATCTTTGTTTAGTGACTGCTTCATTTAGTGACAGTTTGCAGTTACGGTGGTGATGAAAAAATAACTTTACAACCAATCCTCGCATTTACGACTTTCAGCAAAGGAAAGCTGAAGTAAGATCATAAGCACAGTTGCGGTTTCACTTAGCAACCGCTTCATTTAATGACCGAGTTGCTGGTACTGATTGTGGTTGCTAAAAGAGGACTACCTATAACTTAAATGCATATTTTGTTATAATTAAACTAGGCCTATACAATTCAATGGGAGTAAGTCCACTGAGTTGAAAGACAAGTACGCCTAAGTAGGTCTAAGCCAGTGTATCCTAAAGGCCAAGTGGGAATAGATAAATCGTGGAAGCTGCTGCTGAGCTTTATTCTGATGACTAAAACCGCAGCTTTTTGTTTCAGTCTGAAGCAAGTACAAATATGCAAGAGGAGCTAAGCAATCAAATGGCGTGCATGAGTTCACTCTCATTCTTAATGAAACTAGAATCTTGGACTTCAAGCACAGCCATTGTCTAAAGCTGTTCAAAAACAGGAACAAAAGGAGAAGAGGAAGCAATTAGTTCTGATGGCAAGCTGCAAAACCAAGGAAGACCAGAACAATATCTTAATTGAATTCATGAGAGGTAAAAGTGATTTGGGCGGTGCTGGGGTGCGTTCTGCCATGGTGGGAAAATGGAAATGTGAAGAAGAAAAAGTTTATGCAAAATAGCACTGAGAAGCTTTTAAAGAAAGAAAAGACACACCAGTGGACCCCAAAGTTGTATTTAAGTCTCAACTTACCAAAAACAATTTACTTTTTCCTGGGAATAGTCAAACTGTACTGCTGAACATTCTGTTAAATCGAGTGCTCTGATTGGCTCTGTGGACTTGAAAAAATGTTATTTTTGAAACAATTGCTCTGTTTTATCACTTAAAATGGGTTACCGACCTCGCCCCATCACAGACACCAAGTAAGAAGCAGAACAATAAATGAGTCCCTACACACAAAGATTATTCTGCAATTTCACTTCGTTCCTTAGTTGCCTTGTCTCCTGGTGCATCCCCTGATATTTTGTCCTTCCATAAAGCGCAAGTTAATTCTAATTCCATAATCCTCCATACATACAGTTGCACTAGTCAGTAGTATCAGCTCATGTATAACCTATGCTCCATATATACATGGGGGGAGGGGTTCCTGGGGAGTCACAAAAGTCAAGATGTCAGTTGCAACACACATAAAAAGAGATGGGACTTTGGCCACACCATTGTAGCTGTCATATTGACTTTTCTGACCCCAGCATGCCTACACTGAATCAATATACTGTACCTGTCAAGAAACAGTTTCACTACAAGTGGCAACATGGATGTACGTGAGTGGGTGGGTATATATTTTCCAAAAACCAAATTTTCTTTGAGCAAGACAAAAACCGCATACAGTTTACCCTAAAAAGATTTTCTATTTAGACCTAGCTGCCTCCCAAGCATATTTTGGGCAGGTTTGGAGCCCTCCCCAAAATTCAGGAGTCCAGTTTCCATTACTTTAAAATGGGAAATGCACAGGAAGTTTAGTGTATAAAACTGATTTTGCACAGATTTCAAAGAACAAAATCAAGCCACACTTTAAAAAAAAAAAAGGACTGTGAACAGAATCTGAAAATCCCAGCCCAGCCAGATGCATATTATGATCACACATTTGTTGCAAATGATTGCCTCCCCAAACCCAGCCATAGCACATGATTAAAATATTTGGTACCTGACTTATAAACGATGGTTTATCCCTAATTTAGTCTAGTCGTCTTGGACATAGGCATATGGTACAAGCCATAATGATAATAATAATAATTTATGAAACTTGTATGCCTTGGATGTCGCATGCATCATTATGTCACTGTACAAAAAATGCAGGATGATGACATCACAATGCTCATAGCATCACATGCACCTCTTTGCCCGATCCTGTGAATACCCAGCAATCTGCTGTGTGAAATGCAGGCTGAGCAAGATGACCCTTCTGCAAACTGCTGGAAGGGCAACCAGGACTGCCTACAGCTCCAAGGCTGTGGGTTGCCCACGAGCGACTTTGATTTAATACATTGCAAAAGACTGTAGTACAACTGGAAGGAGTAAGACCTTAAAAACAGAAATCCACACATGGGTTACTTTACTTTCTCGTTCAATAATAATGAATGTAGCTTTTTCCTGGTGTGGCTTTAGGCCTCTTTTGGGTACATTTCTGTAAAGGAGTGACAGCCCACATTTTTGGGCCATGCTTTAAAAATTATTATTGGCCTCCAAAGCCCACAGGATGTGTATCAACCGCTGTGGTGGTATCAGTGGGGCAGGGCAACCCCATTTTATTTTGCAGGGTTGAGGGGTACATAGCAAATAGGTTTATTAAGCCTTGGATAGACTTAAGGAAACTATTTTGGTGCCTCAAAAAAGGGAAATTACAACACAGAAAATAATTTTTGCCAGAAAATTTCAGGGCAGAATATGGGGGCTAGGGAAGAATTTGCAGTCTGAATTTCCCAACTCTACTATAAGGGAAGAGCAGTCATTTATACAATAGAGATGGTATGTAAGTGTAGCCCACTAACTGAACTGACTCACCATGGATAAAAATGGCAGTGATTTGGAAACTGCTATTCTGAAAACATGGGGACAAAGAGCATTTACAGAATCCAGTTGATTCCTTCACTTTAGCTCTCAGGGATCAGCTTCACAAGCAACAAGGTAAAGGACAACTCACCGTCTGATCTTTGTAATATTTCAGCTCATTCCTATGCAATGTAAACCACCTAGTTTTCCAGTTCTGAAAGAATAAAGAGAAGCAGCATTTAAAGAAAATCAACATGAAAGGGGCAATGTGTACTGGGAAAAAACCTCCCTTTGCCATGCTGTCTAACACATACAGCATTTCCCATACTATTCTAGGAGCTGTACTGAAAGTATTTAAGTGGATAGAGGAACTGCAACTTGCATCATCAAGATAAGAAAGAAACAGGAAGACAGCTAAATGAGGCCTGGGGATGCCACAGAGTATCCTTCCCTAATCTGGAACTTTTCAGGTGCCAAACACATCTAGAAGGCACCAAGTTGGAGAAGGCTATCTGAGATGAGGTTTAAAAAAAAAGGAAATGCAATAGCAGGATGGATCAGAAGAAGATTCTAGAAGTAAAGAAGGCAAGAAAAGCAGATTTAGTAAGTGAAGAGGAAGAGGGTGTTGCAACCACGTCCTACATAATGTGAGATGTGAACAGAGGAAAAGACAACAGATGAATCTACATGAAAAAGGAGAAGTGAGCAGACCACACACAGCTTAAAGGAGACTGGAGAAAAATAAGGGTAGTCTTGCCTATGAACTCACAAAGTGTTAAACACAGAGCATGGAAAAAGGCTGAAGTTGGCTGCTTATTCCCAGTTCCCAGCTCCTGCTCTGAGATCATTCAAAAGACAACTCAGCCAATACAGTGAATATACAGTAACTCCAAAGTTGATATAATGCTGGATCTAAAATTAAGAATAGAATCATCATCTATAATAACTCTTTGTAATCATGTTGCTCAACTGTTCAAAATAAAATTATTTTTCTCTCTCTTACTATGATAAAAATAATTGTTCTAGAATAAGAAAATATGTTCATAATAACCCTACATAACATTAGGCTTACAGGTCAGAGGCTGTTCAATCCCATAGCTCACTGAACATGTGTGGTTATGATTTGATATGGCCCATATCAGTATGTCCCACATGCTGGCTGGGCAATTCTGGGAGTTAAGGTCCACACAGCTTAAGGTTGCCAAGATTGAGAAAAACTGCCCTAGAAGACGCTCAGTTTTGATGGGTCCATGCAGTCATCTCAGACTGCAAGTCTGAAAGCAGGAAAAGTGGGGTGGCCACATCTGATTTTGAAAGGGACAATTGTGGAGGAGGCGGAAGATGAAGAGACAATTCTAAAAATGGTACTGAGAGAAGAATATTTGACACCGCCAACATATATTGGCAGAAATACTACTAAAAAAGCTCAAGATGGCATCCATACACATAATGCACATAAAAAAGGGGCATCACACTCCTGCTGAAAGCTGAGTTTTTTCAGCACTTGGGGTGAAAGTCCAACAAGTACCTCTCTGTTCTATAACAGGAAAAAAAATGCATTTTTAAATAAGCATACCCTTTGCTGCCTTTTCAAAATCAGCTACCAAAGGCTGCTTCATACGGCACTCTGCTTCATATAGCCTTCACTAACATGGTACCCTCCGGGAGCTTTGGACTATAACTCCCATCATATCCGGGGAGCCATCCATACCGGCAGGAGAGTATAGGGATGAAAGTCCAACATGCCTAGAAGCTGCCATGCGAGGGTAAAGGTCCCTTAACAAGTACAGCCATTCTCAGCTATTGTACAGTCTGATTTTTTTTTCCAGGCCCTATTTTCCTCAAACATGCCCAATATAATTTTCAAACACTGCTCCTCAGCATGTTTTAACAGACCGGCTTTTCATGTGTAAGGGAAAAAGAAACAGAAAAACTTTAAGATTGCTTACCTTAACTATTTTGCCTTGCTTTGTTAGATAACCTTCTTTAGTACCTAACTGTAATGAAAGAGATGAACGTTTATTAGAAGGGTCGAGAAGGATGGTGGGGAGTTGGGGAAGGGAGGAGACAGAGACAGAGACAGAGACAGAGACAGAGACAGATAGACCTTCATCTCAATCATGAGTCTTTTCAGAGTCTTGATGTGGTTGACACAGCAAAAGAGGTTGGTAGCTTTCAGCTTGTAATTGTTCCTTTTCTCTTATAACTGAGTTACCTGCTCCCTCTGCGAAGAGAATAATCTCAATGTACACCTAAGGTACACATGCAAAAGTAATTCCACTGATTGATGAAATATCCCCTCTGGCAACATGTATTAAGTGGGTACTGATTATAATGTACAAGATACATACTTTAGATGGGTCAAACTGTAAACAAACAATAGGCAACTGAGCATCCTCTGTTCATCAAAATTCAGATGGCTTTACACAGCACCCCAGTTAGGGCAAAATGGAATTGGGTCATCTGTGGTTCACTGCATCATTGGGAAATCCAGTCATTAACTTAGAATATTGTGTGAACTAAAATATCACATTGAATCATAATATGTTTTATTTGTTAAGCATAGCATATGATGTAAACACAGTGGTTGTGTTTTGTTAAACAGGTTTAAAATTTAAAGCATTGTGTGATCCCAGCCTTCATAATCATGGATCTGTATACATTAATTGCTGAAATGCACCATTTGGGGGAAGAGCATTTTCTCTCTAAGACCATCTTTCCCAAGCTGGTGTCTTCTAGATTTGCCAAGTTTTCAACCCAAAGAATTTCCAGACTGGATGCTTTCTTCTGAAGAAATCACTTCAGTTCCAATCAAAACCTTATCTTATTTCCATAGTAGGCTATGGAAAGCTTTATTTTCTTCAATCAGTAGTCCAACCAGTAAAAATAGGAACTCACCGATGGAGCACTGGGAATGAGGTCAATTTCTGTTTTTCCTGTCTGCATGGCCGTGTGGACTCGCACAGATTCATAAATGGCAGGCTCTTCTACTTTCCTGGGATATGGATGCTTCAATACAGTCAAGGTCCCTATAAGAAAGAAAGCCCTAAATAGCCCATAGAAGTCTATAGAGAGCCCTTTCCCTTCCATAATAGGATGCTTTCAAAAAAGTGTGCAACATGACCTTACTAACCTAAAAAGTGCAATCCACAAAATATGTCAACTTACATGGATACCTAGAAGTATCTGGACAGATTGGTGTATTTAGGCATCCTTCTTTTCCAACTAAATAATAAATAAAGCGATGGTAATAAGCATGAAGCCCAGCTAGGTGGCAGTACATAGATAGCTTACCTGATCTCAAAACCTAACCAAGTTATTACTTGGAGAGGAGACTACCAGGGAATCCCAGAGTTGTAGGCTAGTCTGGGAATTGAACAAGTGCCCCAGAAGAAGGTAGTGACAAGCCACTTCTATATTGTTGCCAAGAAAACTACATGGTATATCCATGAAATCACTGGTTGAATTTGACTCAAAGGAGACTTTACTTGTTTTTTAATAAATATTAAAATCATGTTCATGTTTAAAGTGCTTTTAAATATTATGGACTGTCACAGGAACATCAGTACAAACATAGTTCCTTTTGATGGAAGGCTAAGTTAGGCCCTGCCTCATATTATAAAGGGAGATTTGACCTTCAAAATCAAATGAAATAATCGATATTTCAAATGAAATTGTCCATTATTTGTAATCATGACAGAGTTTTATTCCAGATTTCTTCTCTAGCCTCCAGAAAGGGCAGTGTAATCTATTGATTTCCAAACTGGTTAAGAATGATGGGAGTGAAATTCATCCCATCTGTAGAGCACCACATTGGAAAATGTTACAGTACTTAAAGAGCTTTGGGGATCCTATAAATACAAAGAGAAGGTTAGTTGATTTTTTTTTTAATCCATTAAACCTGCTTTGTGGAGTTTGGGCTATTAGTACATGAAAATGGCAATTCTTTCTCTCTGGTATCAGCTTTCCTTTCCTATGTATTGCTTCCTATAGAAAAGCAACATGGAAGGTCACAAGTTCATAGGTATTATGAGGTCTGACACCTATCTCCCAGCTGGTGACACTTTCCATTTTAAGTACATGAAAGGAGTTTCACAGAGCCAGCAGAATCTGATTTGGGAGCTGGTAAACCATAGGCCAAGTCTATCATTCAACACTGGAGATCAGATTCACTGATATATAGTGTGAACTTCTTCACTGTTAACAGATATAACAGATGGCAGGATAGCTGATGGTAGAGGAAAACTACAATAATGTACAAGGTGCATTAGAAACATTAAAGCTGAACCAACAATAAACTATAAGGAGGAGAAGGAGGAGAAAGAATGGAAGCAGATTCCTAGGCAATACTGTATAGTACATCTAGGATGCAAGCCATGAGAAACAATCTCTGTTAGTTTAGGACTGGAGTAGATGAATTTTCTGAAAGAGTAAGGCTGTTTCTATGGTTCTTGAACAAATAAAATTCTGATGGATGATACTATTATCAGTGAGTGGTGAGAAATTTTTACTTCATCTAGGCAGTTTACATCAGTATTCATAAGATGTCACATGGTCTCCCATCCAAATACTAATGAAAGTTATATCTGCCTAGCTTTAGCAAAGTTGGTATCTAATATGCCTCTGATTTTGCCCTTGATCTAACTGATTCTATTTTTGGAAACAATGAATTTTGGAAGCATCAAGAAATGGATTTTTAGTTGTTTGTCCTTTTAATAAAGTGCAACAAAGAATAAACTAAGGAGATAGAATCTCTTGGATCAAAATTGTGGTCTAGGTCAGTGAAGACCTATGGAGAAAAAGACTGGAATGATCACTGCAGGGGCAATGGAGTTATCACATTCCCACTAATGTGTATGTGTCCTATAGATCAGAGAATCCTCAAATGGATTTAAATTGAATCCCAGTGTCACAGTGCCAACCCTTATCCTGAGCATAGAAAAGCAGAGCATTTGAGCAAGTCAGACAAAAGTACAGTAGGATCTAATTTGCGCAAAGGCAGAATTCTCTTATACAAAACCTCACAGAAGTGGTACTATTTAAAAAAAACCAAAAACCTCAGGAGACCTGATTGCTCCTTACCATCCTTTCCTTTCTCAGGATGGCCAGGTAGTTTCGCACTCTTAAAAGTTCAGCCCACTGATCTTACTTTTCACATAATGAGTTGATAATGGAGCTTGTTCTTCATCTGGACCTGCTCCAGTAATAGTTGTCCATCAAAAATCTGAAGCATATCTTGTGTTAAATAGCAAACCTATTTAGGAACTGTAACAACAGAGCTCAAGTTTCGAGGCACTGAGACAGTTGGGGCCAGTCAATGAGTTTTAACACTTGTATCAGGAAATAGACTTGACACTTGAACAAGATTAAACCATTCCTGGCCTTTAACTCAATGTATATCTCAGAGCTCTTTGCCTCTCTATGTTCTGAAGTACTTTCTTTAGCCACCTGGAATGATCTACAGCATTCAAATACTTACTTGTCAAATAAAACTAAATGAGGAGAAAATCAGTATTTATCCCAAATGTATTACATACAGCAACCTTAGCCAAAGCAAACTAAAAACATTTGTATCAAGATGGTTTAAATTTAAATGTTTAAGCTGAATAGGAATGGATCCAAAGGTTTCAAAAGAAGGATTGCAAAGGAAGGGATTCTGTGGAACCAAGTCAGCAAAACAAAGAGTGTCAGGGATTTTAACAGAGCATATGGTTATTAATAGGCAAAACTACTGGTTATGCAAACAGCCAGTGTCTGGATTTCTATGACCTTTTACCTTTTATTTAAAAGGCAGTAGAAGGAAACTTTGAACAGAAGGAGAGGAGAAATACTGAAGGAAGAAATATTTAACTTACCTGCATTATTGATCACTTCTCTAACTGTTCTATTAGAACTATGTTTTAATTAAACTTATATCCTACTTTCCACTAACAATACTATTCTGTGTCACTAGACAACCAATAAATAAGGGACAAAGTTACACTTAAAACATAAGACACATCTATTTTAGCATGTTCATAAACACAAAGAAGTGTCACCCACCAGGTTAAAATCTATTTCAGCAAAAAGGTAGGTCACAGAACTACCTGAATAAAAAATCTTTCACTTGCTAGAAAAAAAAGAAAAGAGAGCTGGAATCATCCTGCTCTCCTCTCTTGGCAAGGAGTTCCCAAAACTGCAACTAGCCCCCAAGAAGGCCCCTTTCACATTCATACTAAACATACTTCCTCTCCCTAGATGATCTTAAAGTCACAGAGAGCGTTATAGATCATAACCAAAATGCCAAACTGAGCCAATAAATGTAATGAAGCTCTGGTAACAAAGAGAATCACATAACCCCAGTAAAGTAAATAGCAATTTCAGAAAGACCCCTTTAGCTTAAGAAAATAATGAAAGACAGCTTTTCCCAACCTGACACACACCAGATTTGTGTCAATTACAACTCCCCAGGATCCCCAGCCAAACTAGTTGGAAATTCTGGAAGAGGCACTCCAGCACACCTGGAAGGCACCTCTTCAGAGAAGGCTGGTGAAAGGGAAAAAGAAACAGTCTTTCTCTCTCTCTCAGCACAGACATTGCTCATCCAATTCATTTCCAAGCATCCCCTGGCTGCTAAGAAAGAATACACTGGGACCTTCATCTCCTGTCTCATGGGAAATCAGTAACTTGTCAAGACTTTTCAAGGGAGCAAGAGTTCTCCAAGAGGATGGTGGGACTTGCTATTTTTAAAGAGCCGTTTTCATTGCCCCCCTCCATTATTGATTTGGAATTACTAGTTGCCTGAGCCCATTCTGAATCAGTAGCATACTAATCTGGTTTGCTTCTTACTCATTTGAAGCCATTCTTTTCCCTGGCCTTTCATGGCAAGAGGCTTCAAGGAACCAAAAAGTTTGTTTCGCAAAGCACTGAATTAAAGTTATTGTGATTTCTATGCTAACTTGTGCAGTATTCCCCTCACATCCTGAATCCACGATATACATAACATTTATTCTATTAGGAAATGTTTTGTAGTATACAATATAGACCACTAATACAGTGCCCTAGCATCTGACAGCAAAAAGAAAATATTAGATATTAATTTAAATATGAAGAACTTTGTTAGAGGCAGCAGGAATCTATTAAAAGTACAAAGGGGAGAATTAATCTGAGGGTATAAAAAGGAATTCAGGTTTAAAGTAAAAAATACAATATAAAATATTTACATTAAAATATTCACAATAAAATATTTCAAAACAGATAAAAATAAAATTTAGGTTACCTGTCTCACTACCGATTAAAGGCTGATTTGCAAAATGCATGATCAGGTCTCTGAGGTTTAAAAATTCATTGAAGCCAAACTTGTATGAATTCCCCGTGTATTCCACATGAAAATGCTTTACGGAATCTTTTGCTCTGAAACAAAATAAAGGAAGTGGCTGAACTGTACAAAATGTTTGTATTGGTTACAGAAGACCACTATACAAAAGAGTTAGCAACAAAAAACTCCCTTATCCTCATAAGGAACTTCTTCATGTTTGCTTTACTCCCAGCAGCCTATGGCCTACAGTATTCCCTACCATCCACCCTTCAGAAAAGTTTATAAGCTTCATTGTGAGAAACTTAAGTTTCACATTATATTACTCCACTCATTAGCTTCCTTTGATGTACATCAACTTTCACTAGCCTGGTGCCTTGCAAGTATGTTGAACTTCAACTGGCCATGCTGACCAGGAACTTTGGAAGTTGGGACCCTTCCGTACAAGAATTCTGAACCAGACTAAAAGCAGTTCCAGGATACTATGTTCCCATAACTTAAGCAGCGTTGGTGAGCTGAACTGATTTACTTCTGGCTCAACTGCCTTATAGTTGCAATTGTGAAGCTGTTGATTATTCTGAGACACAGTAGCTTCATTTTTCCACTGGAGGAACTATTGCTTTACTCCTCTTCCCAGTTCCTCAGCTTCAGATCTTATAAGAGAAATGCTAGCTTGATGGCTTTGCAGCTCTGTCTCAGGAGCCCAAGAGACAAGAGCAGGAATAAAATTGTATTTTATTTTTTTTAATAATAATTTTTATTGAAGTTTTACAGGTACAAAGATAAAGAACTAATACAAACTAAGAAAAATATTAAAAAGTAAAAATAAAAAAAAATAAAAAGTGCAGATTATATATATATATATATCCAGAGCGGCTGGATAGCGTAGTGGTTAGAATACCACCTTTGATGCAGGAGACCGGGGTTCAAATCCCGGCTGGTACCTACCTTACCAGTAGGGGTCCTTGGGCAAAGACCCCCTAACGCTTCACCTGCCTACCTCAAAATATGAGAGTGACACCAACTAAGAGAGTCATGCCAGCTCGGACGTCGCCCGGATTAACAAGGTCCGCATCAGACGTTGGGGAACCAGGCCAATCTGATGTTAAGTGGGCTACTGGAACAAACCATACATGGACGAGACAAGAGAACTTGGAAATGACGGAATGCTACTACAACAGCAGACCTAATGAGAGGGGATATATGAAATGTATGAGGGAACTATGAATAGACAGAAGACCTACATCCACACTAACTGAGAAACAACTAGTTACCCAGCGCTTCAACATAGTGAAGAGGAAGCTGCTCTCACAACTTGAGATAGACCAACTCCACATTACAACCCAGACTCAAGCAGACCTGGAAGAACAAGCAGATGTGCAGCCAACACCTGAAGCTGGAATGTCACTGCCACCCCTTCCATTACAGAGCACAGCAGCTGATATGAGGCATAAGATCATGGATAAACTAGCTACAGTCAACCCTCGAGTCCGATTACCAAGGCTCAGTGGAGAAGTACCATCAGATAGCATGTTAGAAGATGCCAACAGAGCCCTCCAGACAATCCCTACTACCACCATAACTGAAACCAATGAATTGGTATATGCTACAGCCGCTGTAATCCTGGAAATGCTTGGCTACACGATCAAGAAGAACAGCAGTACATACCCACCCTGGAAAATGAGATTGGAGGCTAAGATCAAGGCAACTCGGAGAGAAATCAGTCAGCTGGTGGAACTACAGAAGCGTGTGGAGATTAAGGATAAGACTCGGCTACTGAAAAAATACATGGGCCTGACTCCATCTGAAGCCTTAGAGACTGCTAAACAAAGGCTCACAGCACTGGCTACCAAGCTAAGGAGATACACTAGAGAAGCAGAGGCCAAGAAGATAAATGCCCTGTTCTCCAAAGAACCATCCAAAGTGTACTCCCAACTGCAGTGCAACCACAGAGTAGCAGCTGAGCCACCAGCAGCGGAAACTGAACAGTACTGGAAGAACATATGGGAGAAAGAGAAGACGCATAACACCAGTGCAAAGTGGCTGCAGGACCTGAAAGCAGACCACAGCAATCTCCCAGAACAGGAACCAGTCACCATCACAGTAGCAGACATCCAACAGCGGGTCAAGAACATGAAAAGCTGGACAGCACCTGGCCCGGACATGATCCACACCTACTGGCTAAAGAAACTAACAGCAGTGCATGAACGCCTAGGAGCACAGATGAACCAACTGCTAGCAGCAGGCTCTCACCCAGACTGGCTAACACAAGGAAGGACAGTGCTGATCATGGAAGACCCTCACAAAGGAACAGCACCATCCAACTACCGGCCAATAACCTGCCTCTCCACAACATGGAAAGTTCTATCAGGCATCATAGCTGCCAAGCTACATGACCATATGGGCCAGTACATGAGCACAGCTCAGAAGGGCATTGGGAACAACACCAGAGGCCAAAACACCAGTTACTCATAGATAGGGCAGTCGCCCAAGACTCAAGGCCTAGGCAGACCAATCTGAGCACAGCCTGGATTGACTACAGGAAAGCCTATGACTCAATGCCACACACATGGATCTATGAATGCCTGGCACTATACAAAGTCAACAGGACACTAAGGACCTTCCTCAAGCACTCAATGGGACTGTGGAAGACAACACTGGAAGTGAACTCAAGACAGCTCGCACAAGTGGCCATCAAGTGCGGTATATACCAAGGTGATGCACTGTCCCCACTGCTGTTCTGCATAGGCTTAAACCCCCTCAGCCAGATAATCACAAGGTCTGGATATGGGTACAAGTTCAAGAGTGGAGTCACCATCAGCCACCTCCTCTACATGGATGACATCAAGCTGTATGCTAAGAGTGAACGAGACATCGACTCACTGATCCACCTGACACGGATCGACACTGAGGACATTGGGATGTCATTCGGACTGGAGAAGTGTGGCAGGATGACAGTAAAGAGAGGGAAGGTAGTTAAGACCGATGGAGTGGAACTACCAGTGGGCCACATAGCAGACATAGAGACCAGCTATAAATACCTTGGTGTCCCACAGTCACATGGGAACCATGAGAAGGAGGGAAGAAAGACAGCAACATCCAAGTACCACCAAAGGATAAGACAGGTCCTGAAGAGCCAGCTCAATGGGAAGAACAAGATCCATGCCATCAACATGTATGCCCTGCCAGTCATCAGATACCCTGCCGGTATAGTGAGCTGGCCAAAGGAAGACATGGAGGCTGCTGATGTGAAGACCCGGAAGCTCCTCACAATGTATGGAGCTTTCCACCCCAAGTCCAGCACCCAGAGACTCTACACCAGGCGCAAAGAGGGCGGGCGGGGCCTGATGAGTGTCAAAGCCACTGTCCTGGACGAAACCTGAAGTATCCAGGAGTACCTCAGTAAGATGGTGTCAGGATTAGCCCAGGAAACTCCAGGAGACAGTACAGATTCAACTCAGCATGGTTTATTGGCTTCAGTCCCGTTACAGAATCTTCTCAGAGTGAAAGCAATTCCCAGAGTCACCCGACAAACATCCTGCATTCCTCAGGGAGGTGCAAGTCTCATTTTCTTATCTCTACCTCTCTGTTCTGGGGATAAGAGAATGCGCTTAACTCTTTCCGCTCTAGCTCTCACAGATGGCACCCAAAGATGAGCTGCTGAGAGAATGCCTCAGGCAGCAGCAGACAAGGCAGGAGGTTCAAGCAGAGGCAGTGCCATGGCAAGACAAGCCCCTGCACGGGATGTACCATCGACAGATAGCTGAGGTGGCTGACATTGGGAAATCCTATCAGTGGCTGGAAAGGGCTGGACTAAAAGACAGCACTGAGGCACTGATCATAGCAGCACAAGAACAGGCACTAAGCACCAGATCCATAGAAGCAGGGGTCTACCACACTAGACAGGATCCAAGGTGCAGATTGTGCAAAGAGGCCTCAGAGACAGTCCAACACATAGTGGCAGGGTGTAAGATGCAGGCAGGAACAGCGTACACTGAACGGCACAACCAAGTAGCTGGCATTGTGTACAGGAACATCTGCACAGCGTATGGGCTAGACCCCCCCCCCCAAGTCCAGATGGGAGATTCCACAGAAGGTCATGGAGAATAACAGGGCTAAGATCCTGTGGGACTTCCAGATCCAGACGGACAGGCAGGTACTGGCTAATCAACCAGACATCGTGGTAGTAGACAAAGACTAGAAGACAGCAGTAGTGATAGATGTAGCAGTGCCAAATGACAGCAACATCAGGAAGAAGGAGCATGAGAAGCTGGAGAAGTACCAGGGCCTGAAGGAGGAAATCGAGAGGATGTGGAAAGTAAAGGCCAAAGTGGTCCCAGTGGTGGTAGGAGCACTCGGGGCCATGACTCCTAAGCTGGGAGGGTGGCTCCAACAGATCCCAGGAACAACATCAGAGCTCTCTGTGCAGAAGAGTGCAGTGCTAGGAACAGCTAAGATACTGCGCAGAACCCTCAAACTCCCAGGCCTCTGGTAGAGGACCCGAGATTGAGGAAGACACATAACACCCATAGGGGTGAGAGGGAATTTTTTTTTTTTTTATGAATGAATGAATGAATGAAAAAAGATATATAAAGAAGTGACTTTCACCTTCATCACAAGTATAAACAATTTCACTAACTTATCACCTTTTCTAATACTACAACAAAAGCTCTCTTCTTCCTATATCTCATCTTTTATCTATAAACAAATTCTTAAAGCCTTGTCATTCAATCCTAATCAGCAGAAGTCCATTAAGAGTTACCAGACATAACAACATATATATTTTAACATTAATAAAGTAAACCAGCTTTACATTCCTTTTCCTTACTTTTAACATAGTAACTTATCACTTTCTCTAAAAATCCAACAAAAGATCTCTTCTTCCCATATCTCATCTCTTATCTATAAAATTGTATTTTCACTTCTTGTTCTCAGCATTTCAAATAGATAGAAATTAAGACAATCACAGATCATTCTAAAAGGGCTTGTAAAAAATAATGTTAGTATGGAAGTGCCCCTGTAATCAAACACAACTTGTGATCAGCATTCAAAATATACTCTTTCAGTCCTGTTGCAGGTTTGGAACTTTGGTTAGAAATTGATGACTTTGCCTATCTGCAACACAGTTTAATCTGTACCTCTGATTCTCATCTGTATAACTAAACAAAATGCAGTTATCTCTTATCCATTAATAGGAGCAGTAAGCATATAATAATCCTGGTTTCATACATCATGATATCACTGAAACCAATGCAATATCATTGTAAATCTCAAAATTTTAATGAATGAAAGATCATTCTAATTTGCATGTACTTGAGACTTCAGTATTTTACAAACCAATCTATGCAAACCGTCATTATTTTTAATGTAAGTTGAATGTAAGCTTTTCATGTAAACTGAAATCCGAGCAGGTACATGTAACCTACAAAAAGAATCTCAGGGGTTGCATGTAGTCTGTAGTTCATGAGTTTCAAGTTCTGCTTTAGCACAATGTTATATAACATATTGATGTCATCTTTGTCAATACTATGCTTAGCACATTAATTTTAATTAACATTAACAGATTAATCATGAATATTTCAATTATTGTACCTTCAATATTGTGTGTGTGTGTGTGTGTGTGTGTGTTTTAAAGTGTGTATTCCAGTCCAAGGTAAATGTTCCTAAATTGCAGCTATTTCACTTGTGTTCATATTAATTGCATTTCCCAACTGCCTTGTGAAAATTGATCGGTAATAGAGTCAAGAGGATTGTCTGGGTGTACTACAATAAGCTACTATTCTAGTACCAGCCACTAAATATATGACAGTAGTGGGACAGAGAGCAGCAATTGAACTCAAAATATGAGCAGGTTCACATGAAAAAAAATGTAAGAAATATTCATAATACTGTACCTTACAGAAAGAGAAAAAAGAGCAGTCTTGCCATTGCTTTTTCTTAGGAGATAGCTTCCATCGCTGCCATTGGAAAGAAGAAGAGCTTCTGCTGCATGGCGTGTAAGATTATCATGATACCACCTAAGGAGACATCAAAGTTCATATTCCATTAAATGGAAATGTCTGCTGCAATAAGTGTCAAGCCCAGTGCAACTGGGCAAGGACAAGGAAGCAAGAATTACACAGACTTCAATAAGGTGTCTTTAACAGTAGTATTAGGGAATGTTCAATTTTCCTTTATTAGTGAGTTCATTAAGATGGGGAGTTTCAGAATATTTTGAATAATTTTTTCTCAGGTTTCTTAACATCTGGATTTAGTTACTGTTTATGAAATAAGTTACCAATGGATTCACTTATCTCTTGGCTCTTTATGACTAAAATTCCTTCTATTACTTTCCCAGACTCCCTACAATCTCTCACGAGAAGTGACAGAGCAAAAATGTCATGAAAATCTCATAGGTGTAAAACACAAGAAGAAACAAGGATCTTAGAGCATATCTGTCAAATATCCATGAGGATCTCTATCCAACCAGGCCATTCTCCATTTTGATCCACATTTGATCCACAGAGGGGATCAAATCACTGAGTCCAATGAAGCAGCATCACAGCACAAGCCCTGGCTTTTTTGTACATGTGTTGTGAGTCAAACACACATCCCAAAGTGGCAGAACTTATGGTGCAGTGGTGTGATGCTGTTTTTATCACTTAATGAAGTAGCTGGGGCCTGAAGATGCCTACTCAACCAGAGTTAGGTTTGAGGGCTAGCAAATAAAGCTGGTTGCACAAGTTTGGTGGAGCACCAGGGCCATCTTCTAGAGGGCTTAAACATATAACACAAATTTATTTATTTATTTATATCACATTTATTTAGCCACCCATCACACACAAAGTGACTCTGGGCGGCGTACAAATTGTTCATCTTCCCAGAGAAAGCTGCTGATGCTCACCTGTCACAGCCAACATTGTGCTAATATTTCATTTACTTTCATTATTTATAACAACACTGCCCATTAATCAATATACCTGTGAATGATGTGACCAGATCCATGAGTGCAAATTTATGAACTTATATGACAGAAAAAAGTCAAATATGCAAACTGTACAATACAATGGGCAACAAGTGTGATTTTTTAAATAGCAACAATAAAATGAACTGCTGGAGTGCAAAGTGAGGATATAGTATATCTGCTATAAAGTAGCATTTTCAAAAGGGCCAGCCCTGGCAAATTTCCTCACACCCATGACTTGGGTACATGTTATCATAAAATAATATGGAGACCATAGCTTTTTTTTTTTTTTAACTATAAAGACAATTTTCTAGCATGTATTATGACTGGGAAAGTGTTTTTTGAAATGCATGGGTAATGTATTCTGGAACTGCAAAAGCCAGAGAATCAACTGAATAAGGTTTGGAGAAGATGCTGTCCTTCCTCTTTCTAGCAATATCGAAATAAAACAAGCAAAATACAAAAAATATGGCCTTGACTCTTACTGTCTTTGGATTCCATTTCTTATGACCAAACATTTGGAATATCTGAAGACAAACTTTTATTTTTTGGTTTGAACAGTAAGCACCCTAATATGGCCTTACTCCTTTCCATTATAATTCTAGTTTTATTATTTCAGTCTAAGAAGTTATCTCATTCTTATCCCAGTTAGTCTGTCAGGAATTGATCAGATAGGTTAAGCTGGCCCAAAATAAATTGCTGAAGGCATTTGCAGGATCAGACCAATATACTGTTTATTGCTACCTAAACTGGAACACATAATAACGACCTCCAGTCAAGAGGTCAGCCAGGATGCTCTGAAATGGAGAATGCCACTTCACATGTCGGTATCTCCCTCTTCCGTGTCAGGAAAAATACAACCATAAAAAAATGGCAAGCTAACAATTTCCTGCCCCTTCGTGGCATCCTAAATCAACTCCTTGATGTGACCATCTCACTCTGCCAAGCAATAGGACCACCCTATTTGAGTGCTCTTGTGTGTTTGAAACCATCATGACAACTTTCTAAATCACCATTTCCTGAAACCTTCTCTTCAGGAAGCCTTCTTACCGGTCTGCTTCCTCTTTTAAAGAAATAAACAATGTATGCATACACAGATGCATATCACAAATGCTGAAACCCTAGATCAACTTGCACATACATTTCATAGATGCCAGTTTGATCCAGGAAGGCAGTTGACATAAGACGTTGTAGTTGGAAATGAGTATTACAAAATGGTGGAGGTTTCCCTTTTTCTTGTTGTTCAGTACATGAAGGTAGTAGAGTGATGTGTAGAATCTCATCTGTTGCCCAAACTACACAGAGAGTTTTCTAAATACTGAGAACATAGGGAACAAGCATGCCAAAGGGAATGTCTAGAAGCAATGCAGAAAAAGTCATGTCCCACAATGGGCCTTTGACAGCATGGACATTTTTATTAGGCCCTTCTCCTGCAGAACTGAATGCTGGAACTGGGCCATGATGGACGAGACCGGCCCCCAGAAAACTGGATCATAAGCTGTTTAGGGTATTAATGTTAGTAAGGTAAAGTCTCCTTCAAGTTGAATTGACTCCTACTGACTATTCGGACACGTCTATGTCGTTTTCCTGGCAACAACACAGCAATGTTTTGCCTTTGCCTTCTTCTGAGATTTTTTTTTTTCACTTTTCTGTCTAGGTTGTAATTCTGGGATTTCCTAGTAGTCTAATACAGAAGTCTAACACAGATGAGATAACTAGGTCCAAGCCTCCTTAGCTTTTCAAGATCAGCCAACCTTGCCTAGATGATGCCATTAACTCTGCTATGTTAATACCAACTCCTGAAATTGTGTCCAGTAAGCAACTGTTACTCAATTCATTACTTGTATCTTGTACCAGAGAAATCAAGCTGCTGTATTTTGAACCAACTGCAACTTCCAGACATTTGCAATACTCAATGCAGGCTACATAACCAATGTTTATTGCAATCCCACAATTCACTAACTAAACCAGTTTTAAAAAGGTAGCAGACAACATAGGTTGGAGCTTTTTGCCTTCAGAAGCCACAGGGGACTAAATAAGACATCACATAGTTATGCCATTGCCCTGTTCTCTATCCTAACATCCCTAACATCGGGATGTTCTCTATCCCTAACATAGGTCCATTGTTTCCCTTTGCCCTCATTCCCTTAGGCCTTAACTAAAATGATTCCAGGCACTACACTGTGGAAGCAGAGCAAATTATATTGATTCATGCTCTACTCTAATGAATACATGGATAGAGTTTGGGTTACTTGATTAAATTATTTCAGCCTTGAGTGTATAATCTATACCAAGAGCCCTATGGAAGCCGTGAATAGAACCTACCACTGTTTGTATGTAATAATACTAAAATTAGAAGCTGCTCCAAAATCTGCCTACCCAGCATGCATAAAAAGATCAAAGGATCATCCTTAACAACACCTGTTGTTCCAAGTAAGCTTGTTAAGTAAGTGCCAGAACGAGAAACAGTTGAAGAGCACATCTCTGATGAATGGATACCATGACCATGCATTGATCTAATGTAGTGAATAAGATGGAACAGACCTTAAGGTTGCATTTCCCAACTTATTTCTGTGAGAATAGAAATACAGTGGGACTTCAGAGTAATCATGCATGATTAGGTAAAATGGGAGAGGGAAGTAGCCTGACATATGGTTACTTGCAAATAAATTCCTCTCAGTTTCAAGTTGATTTACTTGCAGGCAAATGTGCCTGACTTAAGCTTGCATATCCATTACATGTATCTGCTCACTGTGATGATGACTGACAAACTACCTATGCAAATAATACTAACTCATCATCATAATTATCATCATCATTTTCCCGTTCACCACAACAATTTAATGGGGGAAAACATGACCAGTTCTCTCAGAGCACTACTATAGACCTAGCAATGATCATCATTCTTCCAAGTACAAATCAATCACAAAACAAAGCAATGGTTATTTTGATTGGGAGGCTTATTAATTATATTATTTTTATTATTACTATTATTATTCAGTTCAAGTACATTTTTACCCAATCATATATTTTAAAAATGTTACTACCTCAAACATGTTGTCAAGTGTAAAGCATTAAGTCAATCTCCTGTCAAGTTTCTAAGAACAGAATGTAGAGAATTACACAATGGCATCTCAAAATGCCCTGTTGTGAGCAAAAGAGTGAATCAGCAGCTGCCAGTTTTTCAAACAACTAGTAAAACACAGAGACAAAGGTGGTGGTGGTGGTGGTGGTGGGCTTTTAGACAAAGATAAAACCTCTGTTTTGGTGCAAGATAAGCTTCTAATGATCAAATGACATTGTAACCAATGGCTTGCAAATACATGAAATCTCTCTCTCTGTGTCTCTCTCTCTCTCTCAGTGGATAGGGAACTTCACTTTAGAGGTGTGCTGACTGAAATTGACAAGGCCCAATTATCTTGGAGCTTTATAAAAATCTTGTTTAGTACTGATGACCTCTAGTCAATTTCACCTCTGCTAGTTTTGGCTGAGCTATTATAGATGCAAGAAGAGTTGCAATTGACTGTTCAGTAATATCTCCAAGAAGTCAGAGCAGTTAAATAAGTTACCTAGGCAGGTGACAAGTTCCCTTTAGCTGAATGTGTTCAACTATTTGTTATGGATGCTTTAATAAGAATTTCTGTACAAAGCAGGGAGTTGGACTCAGTGGCCTAGATGGCACCTTCCAACTCTATGATTCTAATAGATACACAAGCACATACATATCAAAGCTGCCCCATCAGTTGTGGTTGCATTTTGTACTAGAATGGGAAAGGTTAGAAAAAGAAGTTAGTTGTCTGGAACTGCCCAGTGTTCAACTGTTTAAACCCATCTAATAGATTATCCAGTAGATAAGGAGGATCACTACTTCCTTGTAGTGACAAAATCTTACTTGGGAAACTTCAATCCTCTTGTCATTCATTTCTAACATTTTATTGTTAATATAAACACTTACTGTAGTGACCCAGGAACCTCCTACAGAATCAAGGATGGGCAACCTTCACATGGCTATAGGCTGCCCTTAACTCTGTTGTGGAGACCAAAGATCACAGAGTAAGTAGCCATATGACACACATGGACTATATCAGGTTTTTAATTCATTTTTCTAGGATTTAAGGTGGGGTCTGATTTTTGAACAATAATAAGCCAGCTTTAAGGGTAGTTTTCTTTCTGCTATCAAAATAGAAAAAACTAGCAGCACAGATTTTTGGCAATATTGATCAGATCCAGGGTTGAAAAATAAAGGCATTTGAGGGCTGCCAAGTCCAGCCATAAGCCTGACCTCCCACCTTACTATTTTAAAAACCATCTTTTTTCCTGTATTGTATCACACATCTCCAACAATAAGACCCAGGAATCTTCCAGTAATAGGTTCAGGCCTGCTCCTCTAATTATGTGTCAACTCAACACAATACTATTTGACTGTAATGCTAAAGGGAGGGAGGGGGATTAGTCCTTTCCACAAATTAAATATTTGATTTTACTGATTGCATGGAGGTTAGAGCCCTCCCAATATCCCTGCGCTGACCAAATGGACTCACTTGTACTCAAAAAGTTTCTTCTGACTAATCAAGAATCCTGCACTGATTCCTTTCCCATCTTCTTCACAGAGGACAGGGAGGCAGGTTTACAAAAAGTGTGAAAGTAGGAGGGTTCATCTTCTCTGTGTGCTCAGCCAGCAAATATACTGAGCACAAGGACAGAATTATTATATTTTACTAGGAGCAGGGAACTTATCAGAATCAGGTTCCATAGTGCCCCAAAGGTTGAATACCTGGAGACAAATCTAGGGTCTTAATGCTTAGAGTGCACCAAACTGAGTGCCAGAGATAGAGGGACAGAGAGATGGATAAGCAGATAGGCTGATGGAGATAATTCTGCTCAGCATTCTTCCACCTTTTCCTTCCCTTTAGATCACTGTTTCCAGGTATGTGGACTTCAAATCCTAGAATTCCACAGCCAGCATGGCTACTGATGAGAATTCTGGGAGTTGAAGTCCACACACCTAGAAGTGGATGCCCTACATTAGACAGCAAAAGCCACATATTAAATCTGGTTTTTATCTCAGGGTAGTGGCGACATGATCTGGAGTCAGGAGATTTCTATTCTATTCTATTCTATTCTATTCTATTCTATTCTATTCTATTCTATTCTATTCTATTCTATTCTATTCTAATATTTTTTATTTAAAATATTGGTATAGCCACCCAGCTTAAAATCAAACTCTGGGCGGCTTACATCCCAACAAGAAAAATACTGGTGAAACTCGAAAAATTAGAATATCGTGCAAATGTTCATTTATGTCAGTATGGCAATTCAAAAGGTGAAACCAATATATGAGATAGACGCATTACATGCAAAGCGAGATATGTCAAGACTTACTTTGGTATAATTGTGATGATTATGGCGTACAGCTTATGAAAACCCCAAATTCACAATCTCAGAAAATTAGAATATTACATGACATCAATAACACAAGGATTGGAAATAGAACAATATCGGACCTCTGCAAAGTATAAGCATGCATATATACTCAGTACTTGGTTTGGGCCCCTTTTGCGGCAATGACTGCCGCAATGCGGCGTGGCATGGATGCTATCAGCCTGTGTCACTGCTGAGGTGTTATGGAAGACCAGGATGCTTCAATAGTGGCCTTCAGCTCCACTGCATTTTTCGGTCTCATGTCCCTCATCTTTCTCTTGGCAATGCCCCATAGATACTCTATGGGGTTCAGGTCAGACGAGTTTGCTAGCCAATCAAGCACAGTAATCCCATGGTCATTGAACCAGGTTTTGATACTTTTGGCAGTGTAGGCAGGTGCCAAGTCCTGCTGGAAAATGAAGTCAGCATCCCCATAAAGCTCATCTGCGGAAGGAAGTATGAAGTGCTCCAAAATCTCCTGGTAGACGGCTGCATTGACCCTGGACTTAATGAAGCACAGTGGACCAACACCAGCAGATGACATGGCTCCCCAAATCAAAACAGACTGTGGAAACTTCACACTGGACTTCAAGCATCGTGCATTGTGTGCCTTTCCATTCTTCCTCCAGACTCTGGGTCCTTGGTTCCCAAATGAGATGCAAAAGTTGCTCTCATCAGAAAAGAGGACTTTGGACCACTGGGCAACAGACCAGTTCTTTTTTTCTGTAGCCCAGGTAAGACGTTTCTGACATTGTTTGTTGTTCAGGAGTGGCTTGACAAGAGGAATACGACATTTGAAGCCCATGTCCAGGATCCGTCTGTGTGTGGTGGCTCTTGATGCACTAACTCCAGCCTCAGTCCACTCCTTGTGAAAGTCCCCAACACTTTTGAATGGCCTTTTCCTGACAATCCTCTCCAGGCTGCGGTCATCCCTGCTGCTTGTGCACCTTTTTCTACCACACTTTTCCCTTCCACATAACCTTCTATTGATGTGCTTTGATACAGCACTTTGGGAACATCCAACTTCTTTTGCAATTACCTTTTGGGGCTTTCCCTCCTTATGGAGGGTGTCAATGATGGTTTTCTGCACAACTGTCAGGTCAGCAGTCTTTCCCATGCTTGTGATTCCTACTGAACCAGCCTGAGAGACCATTGAAAGGCTCAGGACCCCTTTGCAGGTGTTATGGATTCATTAGCTGATTAGAGTGGGACACTTTGAGCCTAGACTATTGAACCTTTTCACACTATTCTAATTTTCTGAGATTGTGAATTTGGGGTTTTCATAAGCTGTACACCATAATCATCACAATTATACCAAAGTAAGGCTTGACATATCTCGCTTTGCATGTAATGCGTCTATCTCATATATTGGTTTCACCTTTTGAGTTGCCATACTGACATAAATGAACATTTGCACGATATTCTAATTTTTCAAGTTTCACCTGTATATACAACTGAAACAAAAACAGTAAGACCAAAAACCAATGTTAGTCCCATGCTGCGGACAGATCACCCTATTGGTTCTTGAGTTCTCTGGTGCTGTACCTCCCTGCAGGGAGACAGGACCTATTCTAATGGTCCACCTCAGGCACCTAATGGGTCCTGGTACATGGTTTGTCTGAGACTTAGGTTATCACTTGGAATGAAAGAGTGACTTTGGCTTTGGATGGGGTCATGCCTATGCAGACTCTCTATGCACATGGATCCAGGAGGGCCCCTGGTTTTCAAATGAACTCCACCTAACAGATGGCTAAAATGCCACTGGTGAAAGACAAAGCGTATACCCACGATGGAGGAAGGGACCGTGAAGAGGCAGAACTTGCAGAAATGTGGTTATTTTTCCACCTTTATTGTGTCTGCAGAGATCTAACCGGTGGCCCAGTTTAGGGTAACCTGGTCCTGATCCCTACTGGGTAACACTTGCTGGGTGCTGTATTATTCTAGGCATCTGTTGGATAAAGTTGTTTGGATTCTCTCAGAGTTTTTGGAATCCAGCTGTACAAGTCCTGTGGAGTTGCCTAAGCACAACTTTGTTGCCTAAGCACAACTTTGCCCCATTAAATGAGAGTTCAAACCTGTTGGCCCTGATGAAGTGGACATTCTTGGAACCCTGAGTTTGACCACCTGTATTTTAGGTCCTTGTTCCTCTTGGTTCATTAAGCTGTCGTGGGCAGGGTTCAGGTCCAGGCAGTGGTGAATGCTTCTTTGTGAGAGGGGTGATTCTACTCACCCTGAAATAGCTGGTTCACTTCCTCCTTAAGAGGTCATTATTAGACCCAGTGGATCTTGACAAGGCTGGATCTAGTCTCCAACCTTCTCATTTTGGGGAAGATAGTTGAGAAGGTGGTTGGCTTACAGCTCCAGAGGGCCCTGGAATAAGCAGATTATCTGGACCCCTTTCAGTCAGGATTCAGGATTGGCCATAGTATCGAAACAGCACTGAGTGCATTTGTTGATGACCTTTGGTGGGCTTGGATTGGAGGTAGTGCATTCATCCTGGCCCTCCTTGATCTCCCAGTGGCCTTTGATACCATTAATCATGGTATCTTTCTGGGCTGATTTAGGGGATTAGGAGTGGGAGGCACTGAATTACAGTGGTTCTTCTCCTTTCTCCAGGGCCGTTTCTAGTCAGACGGAGACTCCTGCTTTGTGGTTCTACTTTCTCCTTGCTTCTATTTAACATCTATGAAGCCACTGGGAGAGGTCATCTGTCAACTTGGGGTGTGATACCAGTACTCTGTTGACACTCAATTTTACATCTCTGCCCTGGGCTGACCAAGCATCCTTTCCCAGTGCCTCTCATAGATAAAGAGAGTGGTTCTACAAACCAAACATAGGCTGTTGCCTAAGTAGATCAGACTGTTTTTCCATCTGATATGATACTTTCACTTTCTAATGGGCATTGGCTTTTCATGGCCTCAAGCAGAGATATCTTACTCTTTTAACTGGAAAGACCATAGGAACACAGAATGAGCATTTTTTGACTAGGATGGATAGATGAGTGGCTCTCTGTAACAAGGATTTCAGGGCTTAAAGCTGAAAAATGTATGGTCAAGCTGATATGGCCTAAATCATTACTCAGTCCTCCATATGGAAGATACATGAGAGAATAGAGAGCAAAATCTCATGTATTACTGTAGTCATAATAGATATAATAAAAAGGGAAAGCAAGCTTGACATTTATGGTAAAGAGGTGTGGTTGCAAAATTTAATTATAGCTGTCTTTGAACCTATTACTAAGATCACATATGACTCATTCGTAATATTTACTTTCTTTCCATGTGCTTTTGAAACTAACTTGTGAAACGGTGCTTTGTGGATCTTCCTAGCACATTTTGTATTGCATTAGTTGCCAGCTAAGATTAGTTAATATCTGCCTCCCTACCACCTCATATGTAACGAAGTATGTAAGAATTTTTTTTCCCTTGAATATGTGTCATTCAACACTGAGCCAGGCATTTTCACCTCATGCTCATGTCTGCATTGGTTCTGTTTCCCTTGCAGAGCAAAGTTGCATGCCTCTTGTAGCTCTACAACTCCATCATTGGAACAGCCATTGATCCTCCAACACCCAGTTTTGCATTTAGCAGATCTGATTCGTTCATGTTCTTTTTAGGCTATGGATATATGGTTTAATCAGATAACTAAAATACATTGATTTCAACCACTGAAGGTTAGTTTCTTGTCATTCAAGACATGAGATATCATCTGTTTTAAAAAATTGAATAGAAAAGTGGCTTTGATATGGGAAGACAGACTTGCTGTAAAGGCACTTTATGTTGTTTAGCAAATTAAAGGGCACATGTAATAACTGCTGACCGTACATATGGCTTACTTATACAGAGGCAGTATATCTTTGAAGGCTGAAGGTGACGACCATCAATTCAGTATCACTGTATAAGCATTCAGTGTATCTGTCTCACTTCTACTAGCTTCTCAATATGAGTTTTTGTCTGATCAAGCAAGTTAATTATTCTAAATTAAGTTTTTGCATGCATTTCAGTACTGGAATATTTAAGGAATAGCCAATGGATTGGAAAACAAACCTCGCAGATAAAGAACCAACATGACTTCTGCAAAGGTAAGTCTTGTTCCACTAACCTAGGTTTTTTTGGAGAGTGTTAACAAAGACTAGAGTGACTCTGTATCCTGGGACTTTAAAAAAAAAAATTGATAAACTGTTGTGTCATAGACCTAACTCAGCTGTTGTGGAATAAGAGGATAAGGATTCTCATTGATTAACAATTAATTTAAAAACTGGAATCAGAGAGTTTGTCCAGATTTGGAAATGCCTTTTAGCTTTTTTCAACTTGGTGACCATATTTTGTGACAAATATGCAGTCTAATTCAGATGGGTAAGTAACTAGTAAAGGACAAAGATTACTCAGTTTTTAATTTAATATTTCACTGAGAGCAAAGGATTGATATTTTTTCCTTCCCAAGGCATTTAAATAAATTAATATAAAATATATTTGTACCTTAGACACTTTTGAATTATTCAGACTTCTGCTTTTTACTGTTGCTTGCTGTATATTTTAAATATTGTATATTTTAATTCTTCAAGATTACACGTGTTAATTTTAATGCAATGCAAGCTACCCTCAAAAGATCTGGTTTTCTGGGTCAGCAAAGAACAAACAAATAAAATTCATGCCATTGGTCACAACGGAAAGATTACTTCTCATTGCTGCTTTATTGGAAATTCCTCTTTAGCTCATTTCTCCTCTGAAAGCAGCTGAGTAAAACAGGCCCTTCTTGAGAAATCTGTGCTATTCTATACTTAAGTCATTGAGGCCAAGAAGATGGAAGGTCTGTGCAAAACATCCAAAAGCGCATTTTTCTATAAGGCTTGGTTACTTTAAAGTCTTTCCCAGATCATCTGCATACGCAGTCACTGCAGCTCACCAACAGTCCCACCAGGAATGTTCTCTATCCATGCTCAATCACATGAGCAGACAATCTGGGAAAAGCCCTCATCTAAAACTCTTAATAGAAAGAAAAAGAGAAAGCCCTCAAAGAACTTGTGGCGAGCCTTCAAGAGGACTAAGCTTCCTCAGTGCTTTCGACTGCATTGTCTTGCACATGCTAACATGCTTTTCAAAGAACCCCTTTAAATGCTTTGGATAACCCCGATCTACATTGTATTTACACTACAGGTAGTCCTTGTTTAGCAATCACCATTGGGACCGGCAACTTGGTCATTACACGAAGCACTCACTAAGTGAAATTGCAACTGTGCTTCCTATTTTACTTTAGCAACTTGGTCATTAAGCAAAGCAGTCACTAAATGAAATTGCAACTGTGCTTCCCATTTTACTTCAGCTTTCCTTTGCTTTACAGACCTGTGAAGGTTGTAATGCAAGGATTGGTCGCAAAGTTATTTTTCATCACCATTGTAACTGCAGTTGCTAAATGAGGCAGCCACTAAACAAGGACTACCTGTATTGTGAGAGGCTAGTCTCTGCAGGCTTCTCACCAAGGTCATTAGCCATCCACTAATGTCCTCCACAGAAGTAGATGTCCTGCAGCAAGTAGATAAGCACTTTTCTGGAATTGGGGAGGTGGAGCTGAGACACTCCACGTATAGCAACTATCTGACATCTAATCCAATGTACTTACATACATAGAGACTGCAAAGGCACATATTAATGAATGGAAATGTTAAATGAGAATCAGTATGTTGGACTGGCACTTGACCCAAGTTCAAGTCCGCTCTCTGCCTCAAAAGCTGATTAGGTGACTTTGGGTCAGTCACACTCTCTTACACTCACCCATGTCCTCACTGTTGTATGCATGTTTCTGATTGTATGCAAAAAGATGTCCAGATGGTTTCTATGAGGGGAAGCTTCAAAACAGTCAATCCACTATTCATCTAGGAAAGACCTAAACTTCTGGGCAACTAAAGCCCAGAAGCCCAGAGGCAACAGTTCTTGGAAATGAGGAAACGGACACCACAAGTTTCACAGAACTGCAGCAATTCAAAGATGAACTTTACCACTGTCAACATGGTGAGATCAGGAAGGTCTAGAGGTGGTCTTATATTGTCATAGAGTCCTCATATGGAAGGGCTTTTTATCTTAAGATCATTTCAAAGAAAGCCAAAAAAAATGGCCAAACTTGTTTTTGCTGACCACTTAAGGCTGGTATTAGGGAAAAACACATTCCAAATGAGACAAATTCCAAAAGATAGCTATTTTAATCCATCATAGCAAATAGGGACAAAACAACTCTTATGTGCTATCTGAAAGTCAAAATAGATTTTAACTTAAACTCACAAACACTTACTGTACAAAGAAAATGTATGACGTAATAAATCAGTTTAATCTTTAACCCTAACCTAAGTTTCCACTTCTTGTGCCAAAGAAATTTCCACCTGCTTAAAGAAGTGCCATTAAAGTATCTATTCTGAGTAGGAAGATTTTATTATCTATTTCCAAAGTTAATAAAGCTAACGCTACATCTATGGCCATTACCTTACCAATGGAAACTGGAGTTCAGCCTCGCAAGATGTAAATTGCTTGTATTTTTGATCAGGACTAATGAAGAGATTGCCTGACCATGAATTTTAGGGTTTTTCCTCATGAAGAAACATATCTTACTTTGTATTATGTGCAATTTGGAAAGTAGTTAATTTAATTTGTTAGCTACTCAGTTTATCTGCTCAGAAGTGACAGATGCTTGTTTGGAATAAAATGAGTATCAGTCACCTAAAGAGGGAATTTCACTCTTTTAGGATTACTGTTGCACAAATAATTAACTAGCGCAACCCAATGACTTTCTTACTTAGTATATTGTCTCAATTTAACCTCCATTTCTGCTAATATTAAAACTATGTTTTCCTTTACTTTTGTTTTTTGCTTACCCAGGAACATATACGTTTTACCTAAGGTTGGGGACAAATTTGTAACTCAGCTGGATTTTAAATTTTCATCCTTGTTTGTCCCCAGACTCCTAGGTATGACCTGAATCCTACCCAGCATGTAGGAAAGCATAATAACTTAAAACCATAATTCTTCCTCCACCTCATCTCAAATCCCTGATCATGCAGACCATAAATTCAGCCTCAAACCAGTCATTTTTCTTTTCCTCCTCCTTTCCTATCTTTTTCCTAATGAAAAAAAATTAAGATCTTCAAAGTTCATCCACGGTTCTTTTAGAATTGTTCTTATAAACTCATTATTAGTTTCAAGATATAATGTGGCACCACTCAACTTATTCTCTACCTGGTTATATAGCAGAGGTGGACTATATTGGCTTCTAGGCATCCACATTGGCAAAAATCCACGCATAGATGCGTGTGCATGCACCCACACCTACAGCTTTGGAGAACTGATGGCTGCTATTCTAGCTTACACAGTATGAAGAGAAGTCTACAAAGAAGGTTGATTTATATGCTGCATCTTTAAACCATAGTTTAGAGAATGAGGGACCAAGTTGATGGCAAAGTCATCATATTAGACTTTCAAGAACACTTTTCAGGTATTACTCAGCTGCTGCAAAGATCTATAGGATTTCCCTCATCGAAGAAAAACTGCATTCTTCCAGTAATATGACAATATCGTGCCACTGAGAAAAAAGCGGAACCATGAGATCAGTGGTTGTGTGCGTGATATGGGTTCCTATTGTGTAATACAATGGCATCACTACTGACATAATGATGTCTTGCTATTACGGAGTACTTCCCCTCCTTTATAAGCTGCAGCTATAACATCTTTTAAAAAACAGAATAGTATTATAGGTATTCCATTACAGTAATAGTAGACAACTCCAAGGCTTATATGACCCTCAAGCCCCTTATTTCCAGTTTCATTAACTTCTCTACCCATAACTGTTGAAAACTGATAACTTGTTTTCCCTCCAGCTTTTGTCAGAAAACACATGACACCTGTAGTGTATAAACCAGTGTTTCTCAACCTTGGCAAGTTTAAGATGAGTGGTCTTCAATTCCCAGAATTCCCCAGCATGGCATGGCATCTTAAACTTGCCAAGGTTGAGAAACACTGATATACACTATTGTAGATTGGCAGAGCTTAAAAAAAAAAAAAACAAGGAAAAAAATCAACCCCTTGAAAAAGTGAGGGAGAGAGACATAGACAGAAAGAGAATTGGGATTGAAGCTATAGGCCACTAATGTGATTTAACTTGCCCACTGAAGCCCTCAGGTCTTTAAAAAAAACCAAACCACCCCATCCATCAGTTACCCACCACTGCTTCAGCAACTGAGCATTGCATCTTGTTTTATCACATCAACAAAAAGGTTTTTCCTATTAAAGAAATATTCCTCTAGCAAACCTCTTCTCTTCCTCAGAGCAATCTCTGTCATTTCATAAAGCGTTTTCTCCCTTCCTTCTGCATTCTTTAAGGCTTAGAACTCGTTTTTCTACCATGGCAACATGTATCTGCCCTGCTTAATGATGAAGACGGAAGGGAGCAAACTGATTTTCCCGACTATCTTTCAACACCCCAGCCTTGGATGTTGGATCAGAGCTCACACTAAAGAAAGAAGATAGGGGAGGGATCATCAGGAAAGGCCAGCTGGATAATGTCAGCCAGCTTTCATAAGCTACCCAGAGCCATCCCAAGAATGGAAGGACCCTCAATCTACTGTAATTATAGCTCCTGTTCTTACTCTAAGTTCTGGAGCTCCTCTTCTGCTTCACCATGAATGTGCCGGCAGGTCATCCTCCTTCCGTCTTCCATCTCTGCTCTACCCATCCACCACAGCTCCTTTTCAAAGTACCACCCGTCACAGAAAGAAAGATAAGAGAGATGGGGAACAGGTCGGCATCCTTTTGTTTCAGCTTCTTCTGGTTCTTGATAAGCAGTACAGAAACTCTACAAAATGAGCAAACCTCTCTGGAGCCTGTGCAGTACAAATGAGGAAGTGAAAGCAGAGTCCCTCCCTGTCTTTGACTAAGTGCCCTCCCTTGCCTCTCTGGTTCAGTGCAGGGAAAAGGGGAAGCTGCCTGGAGAATGCAGCCAGGGCTGTTTCATCTTTTTTTCTGTCCTGCATCACTCACCACTGTTACAATAAACAGGCACAGTAGCCTGAGTGTTAGTCCATAAGGTTACGCGTGCACATTTGCAAGGGAAAGTATCTATACTGCAACTGACCTGTTTATGGATACCAAAATGGGCTTTCCTATGTTTATGTTTTTATTATTAAGCCAACAATAACTGAATATTCATGGAAGATACAATATCATTCCAGATTTTTTTTTGAAAAAAATCAGGATGTACTTTTACCATGGAGTAACAGCAAGACTGCGTCATAACTTTTATGTTCTCTCACCCCACGTTTTTCCTACTTTCCAAAGTTTTGTGAGCTGGACTTTAGTCTGAATATAAAGCAACAGAAAGATGTCTTTTCTTTTTCTGTTTTGTTCTTTTTTTAAGAGATGTGGCATCTCTTGAAAGTGGGAAAAGCTTAGTTTAAACCCCTGTTCAGCTGTGAAGCATGATGGAGAACTTTGTTCTTGTTTTACTCTTCCTGACTATCTTACACAAGATTGCAGCAAAGACAGAAAATTTCTTACAGCCTTGGAAAAATTAACAGCAAGCCTGTGAACTTAAAATGAAGTTTCAGGTTTTGTCAGGTTTGCTTCCCCCCTCCCCATTTTTTTTTCCTGGAAGACCAAAATAACCAGTCAGGCTGGGTCAGGGCAGCTGAGCTGTTGTTTGGGTGCCCCACTGATTCAGCATGGCTCTTGCTTGCATATTACAGGAGCCAAGGGTGGGGGAGGGCACTAGGTTGTGCTGACTTTGCCAATCCAAACAGCAGACTAAAAAAGACAGCAAGGCAAAGAATCAGTCTGGCAAACCAAAGTGATTTTAGTTGGGAACCAATTTTGCCCCCAAATTAGTATTCACTTGCCTTTTTTGTACCTTTCCAGTTTAATGCTGGAAAAAGTCCTTAGGCCCCTGGTTTCTTTGAGAACATAACTTTCCCTAGCATACTGCTTCCTATGAGAGAGACCAGCTGCCCTGACTTGGCATTTTCTAAGCACTCCATGCCACTCTGATATATATAAGCACAGTTTCTCTCTTAACCTATTGCTCTCTGCTTTTGTCCCCTTGCTTAGGCCTTCCCTTTGGGCTTTGACCCCAACTTTTAATCTCCTGTAGTGCTGACTCACTTTTGATGGTTTCTCTTGTCCTTTGGTTAGACAGAGTGGGAAACCATCTCTCCTACATTCAACACATACACAAATATATACAATGAACCTCCCACGTAGCCAAATAGTATCTGCAAAACAACAGGCAATGGTCTTGCTACTTGGCAGATCCTTTAACTGGAAATGCTTTCCAACCTGAGGCTTTCTGGTGTGCAAATATCATACTGTAATAGAATATAGTTTATTAGCAGCAGGGGACTGACTTCTGTTTCAAAGTCAGTTTATTTTGAGGATTATCCCTCAGAAAGGAAAAAAAGGAGTCTAGTAACTGCCTTTCGAGAATCAGTGCTATGTAAATAGATCCACTGTATAGAAGCATATAGTTAGAAGAGCTTCAAAGGTCATCTAATCCAATTGCCACACCATGCAGAATCAGTAATGCAAACAATCTCAGTCTGGGTCCTACATGAATGTATTCATCCTGCTCATAATTTCTAGTTGGGCCCTTCTATCCTAGTGTGTTCCTTTGACATCTTTTTGTTCAAGGATGACAAATGTCATGTCACCATCAGAGTATTTTCCCTGTTCTGAGAGTACCTTTGCACCAGAAAGTTGGGCCTAAGTAATATGGATGTGAAAGTGGTACTTCTTTTTATATGCAGGTGATTTCCAAAGAGGAAGTAGAAAATATGACAAGTGCCTTTAAATCTGTACATATTGAATTATTTTTATTGGTAATCAAAGCCTCTGCTTACTTATCTTAACTCTAGCTTATTGTTTCCCTGCACACTAACAAAGGCAGTTTATACATCATTCCAGCAGAACCAATGATGTACTTTTTCCCTCTTCTTAGATTCAACAATATTCAGTGTAGAAAGGAATTGTACAAGACAGACAGAAACCACTGATCTGTGTTCAGTGTGGTCTACACAATAACCAGCAGAGCCTCATCAGTAGGATAGCCCATCTTTGACCTGCAGACCACATGCAGCCCCCAACCACCTTTTTGTGACCCCTTTGGGGCTTCCAGGAAACACACTGCCAAAATTGGGTGGCACATAATGAAGGCACATTTTCCTACCAAGGTCTTTTTGGTGGTGGTGGGGAGGTGGGCAAAGGCAGTTCAGCTGAGTAGTATTTTTATTTATTTGTTCACTTTTGGTCCTGCCTGTCTTGGGATTTTCAGCAGTTTCACAATAGAAACAACAGCAAAAGATTTAGAACAACATACAACCCAAACTGCAAACAAGAACAGAAGCATGAGAGAAAAAATAAGAATCACAAAAGGCAATGCTGTTGAAAAGCTTGTTGAAAAGCTTTGTTTTTAATGACTTCCTAAAAGCTGCTAGGAGGGGATCCGGTCTGATCTCAACAAGGTGTCCATTCCACAGCATCAGCAGTGCCAGAGAAAAACAGCACCCTCTAGCTTCAGCTCCCCAACGTCCCAGAAGTGTGAGACAACAAGGAGAACCTCCCTACATGTTCTAACAGTCCAGGCGGAATTCAGTTGGAGATGGTGGTCCCATAGATATCCAGATTCATAGCCATGAAGAGCTTTATAGCTTCTCAAAATGGAAAGCAAACAAACATATAAATCCCTCCTCACCCACCAGTCCTAGTCCTGCCCACTTGTCTAACATCACAGCATCAGTGCCCTGCCCACCTCAGCTTTTCCCTTCTCCAAAACAGGTGGTAAGAAGAAGACGAATGGCATTTAAAGCAAGGTGTCCTAATGTTAGAATGGATTTTATTTTCCTACGTTCTCCATCCTCCTTCCGCCTTGTCTGTGCAGCAGTGGCTCCCTCAGGGAAATCAGGCTCCTTTCTTAGATCTGTGGTTATGGCTCCACCCATAACAAGGGGAAATGGAAGTTACTGCATGAGAGGCTCAGCAGAGAAAACCGTTGATGCAGTTTAGTCAGGAGGGAGAAGTAGAGGAAATAGGCCATTTCTAGCACAGGATATAAAAAGAGCTGCCACACAACAAGTCGGTCATCTGACAAGTTTGTCAGGGGTATGGGAAGAACACTAGGACTATGCTGGAACGCTCATGTGGTGCTACACCGGTATAACTGCCAGCACTTTGTCCTGAGCTCCTGCCTGCTCTTGTAGGAAGTCTACACAGCCCTTCCAGGAGTCCTTTCTTTTGGGAAAAGTACGTCAAAAAGAAAGGGCCAGTTGCCACTTTTAGTACCTCCCTAATGCCTAATCAGTATATTCAACCTGATGTAATCCTGCCATGTAAAGGTAGAGTATACTTTAGTTTAGCGGGGATGCCATTTTTGAGTGGTGGCAATTACCTAACTTTAGGCATGGTCTTTCTTCCCATTAAATAATAATATCCATAAATATGATACCCTAGCAAATGAGGGGAGGTGAAGAGATTATAGAATTGTTTATACTTGTCATAATGAGGGTGGGAAGTCGCTTTTTTAGGGGGGGAGGCTTTTTTCTTGTTTTGCTTAGTTTTCTTACAGCCTTTTTTTCCTTTTTTTTTTGCTTGTATTCTTTTATTGTTCTATCTAAAACTTTTAATAAAATTATTGGGGAAAAAATAAATATGATACCCAAGCTATCTGGCAGCATCAAGGTGACCCTTGGCCGATTTCTAAAGCTATGCAGGATAGGGCTTGGTTCGTACTTCTCTGACGGAATACCAGAAGATCTCAAAGCTGTAGGCTAGACTAGAAGTTGTAAAAGCATTCCAGAAAAAGACAGTGGCAAGCCACTTCTGCATCGTTGCCAAAGACAAGAAGGAGATATCCAGGAATGAAGACTGGAATTTGCAAAGGAGAATTCAAAGAGCAACAAATACACACATTTCTTCATGTGCATCCTAAGGCCATAAAGGGCATTCTGTCATATTCTTTTTACTGCAAATATATGCACTGTAGTCACACTGTATCATTCTGAGGAATCGAGTGGACTGTCAGACTGTAAACCAGCTGTTCCATTTTTGAATGTGGCCTTCTATGGAAAAAACAAAACACTCCATCCCCCACTGCAAGCCCTAGCACAGCTGGCTCTTCCAAGAAAGGTGGGTAGTTTCATGTCAGCAAATATGCTATGTGGACAGAGTGTTTTTTGAATGTAGATGATTCTTCCATCATAAGCATTAATGCTCTGCATCAACCTCCAGCTGCTGCATGTGTAGATGAAGGCTAATAGACCAAGTTTGAAAGAGGAGCTATTTTGGACCGGGAGGATGGCCATCTGCCAAGGAAGAGTACAGTAGAAAATTTCAATTGGTGGAGCTTGCGTAGTATATCACCTCTGCTGAAATCAGCTCTTTTGCATAACTTCTAAAGGGCAGAGTCTCAACAGGTGGCTTCACCTGGTTGCCTTGATCTGGGCTTAGCCACTAAAGCAGGGTAGTTAGAGAGAGACTATCATGGTCTTCCATGGCAGGGAGGGGTCAAGGAAACAAATGATGTGTGTGATAATTAATCATGCAAATCCTGTACCTTACATACTTCTGCCAGTCTTAAGCACTTAGATCATCATAGCGTTTGCATGATTACATCATTACTCATGTATCAGCATTTTGGTGTCATCATGATTTGCTGCAGACTCCAGTAGAGACAATGAGGGCTGAAGGCTAGACTGGGAAGAGTTCAGGAATGCTCAGCTTGGAGACTTTACTTAAAGATGCAGAAAGCTTGTTGTCTTTTCCATCCTGGCCATTATACTTCAGATACAAGGGATTTTTTTCCTGACCAAAAATGAATATGTCATAAGAATATGACATAAAGATGAGATAGTCATAAGTTTGCTCAAATTGTGAGCTTCACAGAGGCAGCTGATGGATGCAGCCACATGAGCTATTTTTGGGGTCTGAAGAAGAACCCATATAACACCATTGCTCCGTGAGCTGCATTGGGTACCGGTTTGCTTCTGGGTCCAATTCAAGGTGTTGGTTATCACCTTTAAAGCCCTATATGGCATGGGGCCAGGTTACCTGAGGGACCGCCTCTCCCCCACAATTTCAACCTGTCCCACCCAATCACACAGAGAAGGCATGCTCTGGACCCCCTTGGCAAAAGAACTCCGACTAGTGGGGTCCAGAAGGCAGGCCTTCTCTGCTGTAGCCCCCACCCTTTGAAACATCTTGCCCCCGGAGGTGAGACAGGCCCCCTCACTCCCGGCCTTTCGGAGGGACTTGAAGACCTGGCTCTGCCATCTGGCCTGGGGTGGGGAGGGAGGTCATCAGATGTGGGGTTGGCTAGCCCCCTAGAGGCCTGGTGTTGCTTCCATCGGCCTCCTGGATTTTTCCTTTTATTCCTTGTAAATGTGTCCTGTTATAAATTTTAATTGTATATTTATTTATTGTTTTAATATGTTGTAAGCCGCCCAGAGTCCCCCATTGGGGGAGATGGGCGGGGACAAGTTTAATAAATAAATAAAATAAATAAATAAATGTTAGAGATTGAACTATAAATCAGGATGGGCCTAATTTGATTTTTTTTTTCCTGGCTTACGATTCACTTTGAGTATAGATATTCTTTTTCTGGATTTATTATTTATTTCATTTTAAGTATTACCTATTTAAAAAAAAAACTCAGCATTTGGATGATTTATAAGCAACTGTTAAATGCTTCTCTGTATCTTATGTACAGGGTTTTAAAAATCCAACCCACAGTAAGTAATAGGAAACAAAATTTAACTAGAATTAACATATCCAGGTTGCAAAAATCCAGTTGGCCATTAGATGACAACAAAGAGTTGTTTTTAATTTCCTTGCTGCAGTCTAGTTATCCATATTTGCAACCCAAATATGGTTGATCTGTTTCCCCTTCTACTGCAATTCCCTAGAAATTCTCTTCTTTAGAAAATCCCTCTTCTGCAATCATGTCTGCTTGAGGAAGAAATCTCCCACAAATGCCAGTTGGATTTCCTTGACATGCAAATACTACCTTCAGCAGAGGGATTATCTTTAGTTCACAGTATTATTTAAAACTTAATTTCCTCCTTTGGAACCTGTTCTAATCCCACAAATAGTCAGCCCCTCCCAGCTGATTCAAATAGGTTGAATGAATTTGAATGAATTTACTATTATATTTACTTTGACTCTCAGCCCAGCAATAAAGAAAATAAGTGTACTGATTTTCTTTATGCAATTACTGAAAGAATTACAAGAGTGCTAGTGCAACAGGCTGCAGCCGAGGGAAATGGAAGTCAAGGCCCTGTTAATAGACTAGGTCCACGTGGTTCCTCCTCCCAATTGTTTCTGTAGTGCTCAGCATTTTCTTGTTTCCCACTTCTTCCCCTTCTCTTTTCCATTCTGTGCTGTGTCTTTTAAACTGAACTTATGTAAGCTTTAACATCCTTTCTGGCTGAAAAACAGAGTAAAAGATTTTAAGTAAAATTAAGGAGTTTTTATCTCTCGTGTCTTCTCTGCTAGTTGGTGTTCATGGATGCAGTGTGCTAGTCTTCTGCCTGTCTGTCCTAGCAGTCAGAAGACACAATAAAAACTCCTTAATCTCACAACACCTGGACAGATGCAACCACAGTTTCAACTGGGAAACTCTGAGCATCCTAGACCAAGCCAAATCCAAAAACACTAGAGAATTCCTGGAAGTTTAGCATTCAGACAAATCAGCCATCAATAGACACATAGAAATAAACCATACTTTCACACCATTCAAAAGAGACAACAAAAATCTAAGAAAACAAAAAGACCAGAACACATCTCCTCCAGCAGGCAACACCCAGATAAACAGAGATAACACCAGACAAACCATCAAGCAGAAAACGGTACCCTACTCAAGGAACTACCAAGGAGAAAACCACATTCCCACCAACACTGGCAGAGCAAGCTACTGTATATAAACAGCAGACCCCACATTCACTTGCACCAATGATGTTACTTAGTTGGGTAATGAAATGTCTGCAAGCAAACAACCAAGCTCAGAGAGCACCAAGGACTCCACAGTTCAACCCTGAGCTCTTCTATTGAAATGAAGATTTACGGAATATTCCAATGGAATATTGTTCTGCCTTTGAAGAAACAAACAAAAAATAATTTCATCACTTTTTGTGCATTGATTTTGTGCTGCCTAGGAGAGTAAAGTTTCCAGATATGAAAAAGAAACATAAACGAGAAAATAAAGCTAAATAAATGGTACAAGTACTGAAGGGATAACGGCCTTGTGTCTTATCATGCAAGGAAGAACTTGCAAACAGTATCCAAAAGGGTGTGTGAGACCCGCAGATTCACACTCTACCCAGCAATCACAATATAAATCAATGTAGCCTCTCAGCCATCTGGTAGAAGGGTTGTTATTTTCTAAGCGCAACATCAGCATTTGCAGAGGATGCTATAATCTTGTGTCATCAATGCACTGTTGAGGAAAAATATGGTTGCATATTAATAATATTATGCAAAATAAGCAAAAAGGCAGATTCACTGAAACTTAAAGAAAAGCCCTTCAGTTCAACCTGCAGTGATCATCACTATTTGATCGGGGAGATGGACTTTTCTGTGCCTTTGTCAACTGCAGAAAGTCTTTTAAAAGTTGGTGGAAATGTGCTCAAAAGAGTGTTGTGTGAATTTTAAAATACTATGCATGCTGTTCATATAGTACAAAACAGATGGTGGATGTTATGTGGATGGTCCTACCTTTCAGGAAGGATTTCATTTGTTGGCCTTTTGAACCATATTTAGAGCTGTGACTCCATCCCTTGAACATATAATTCCTAATGTTCAGCATATAATCTCTCCACAGAGTATTCAAAGTACCCTTTTAAACCTGATTATGTGATTTTAGGTCCTTTTATTTTGGTAAGAGGCCCATAATCACTACTGATATGTGTGAAACCAGAAACCAAGGAGGGAGCAAATGGGAATCTGAAATACCACTGGCATTTCCAAGCCACTGACAGCTTGATTTGTTGCCAGATGCTTATTTAAAGTCCCAAATGCTTCTCCTGGTCATAGCACAAAGGACCTCTAAGAAGAAAGGGGCCTCCATTCCATAAAGGAAATCAGAAGAGTCAAGAGACCTATTGAATGGTGTCCAGTGCATCATACGCTGTATATTCTCTCTTCCCTCCCTTCCTGGAGGGACCTTCTGCCCCTCCACAGTAGTTCATATGAATAATGAATCTCTGTTCTGCTGTCTTCCATTTTGGGTTGAGGTATTTGGGTCATGATAAAAACCAATACTTTGTCACATTAACCCCTGGCTGCACAGCCTATCAGAGTGGTTGTTATAAATAGAGATCCTCTCGAGAGGCGTAGTCTTACCTGGAATATCCATGTAGGAATATTAAAAGCTACAATTCATGCTTATCTGTTACCTGGCACTTCTTATTGGTTTTCTTTTTCTCTCTGAGGAGAAAGAGGGAGGAAATGTTTCTTGTACTGCCCTATGATACAATGTGCACTAAGAGAGTAATACACACTTAGATCAGAACAATACAACCTTCTATTTCTCCTCTTGTGATCACTAGAATCACCTATCCACCATTAGGAAATATTCTGAAGAATAGAGAATGATCTACAGAAGCCACTATATTATCTTTTTTGCAAAAAAAGGAGTCCACATTTCTTATCCAAATCCTTTGTTAAAATATCCCACATTTTTTTAAAAAAGACTATTCTGTACTGCATTACTTAAGAATAGTTTGGAGCCTTGAGTAACAAACAAATAGCCAGTAATCTTACACTGAGCACTGTTGCATAAAATTGTCCTTTCGGACCACTTATGCTTCTGAGGTTTTGTTCATTGAGAACATAAACTTGCATTTTCCCTCAAGTTGACTGCTGAGACTACAGTATCCGTCTGCCTGCCTGCCTGCCTGGCTGGCTGGCTGGCTGGCTGGCTGGCTGGCTGGCTGGCTGGCTATATATCTATCTATCTATCTATCTATCTATCTATCTATCTATCTATCTATCTATCTATCTATCTATCTATCTACCTACCTACCTACCTACCTACCTACCTACCTACCTACCTACTAAAACCAGTTCTCTATATTTTAACATTATTGTAAGCAAAAGAATGGAACTCTACAGAGGCCTGTTTTGATGGCTAGGATCTCTTGCTGGGAAAGATTGAAGGCAAAAGGAGAAGGGGACGGCAGAGGATGAGATGGTCAGATAGCATCACTGAAACAATGAACATGAAATTTAGCAAACTCTGGGAGGCAGTGAAGGACAGGAAGGCCTGGCGCAATATGGTTCATGGGTTCACGAAGAGTCGAACACGACTAAACGACTGAACAACAACAAAGAAATGTTTCCAAGTAAATTTTATCTTGCTGATTGCTGCCATGCTGTCCCACTGGAGAAAGCATTGGCTTTCTGCCAGTGTTGTGCTTTGATGAACACCTACCCACCTCCAACTCTGATGGTTCTATGAAGATGATCCCCATGTACAAGAGGATCATAGCATTACAGCTGAAACAGTTGGTGAACCTCTGAAACAGATGAGATGAAGACAGGCTGTAGCTGATACCAAAAATTCATGGATTAGAAGCTGGACATTTAACAGTACAAAAGAAAGACCAGATAAATGCCACAAAGAACAATTTACCATATTATGGGTAGTCAGCTGTATATCACTTAGTTATCATCCAGTTGCCTATCTAGTGTAGCTCCCAGCAGGAAAATCATGGAATGCTGTGAAAAACCCATATCTGAATTACCTTGTAGTTCTTCCTTTGATTTGCAGTCTTTAGTGAAACTAAGAATCTGAATCCTCTTCACCTGTTTCTGGATAAAGCCTCACAAAATCTGCTACTAAGAGGTCATTAGGGCCACCAGCCCAGATGGATATTATGGACTACATTCTCACAGTCCCATATTGCTAGCCATTGTGAGCGTCTATCCAAAATACCTGGAATATCTTGTGGATACAAAACCAGTAGACAAATCCAATGGACATTTTACTTGTTTCTCATAACATAAGCAGATTATTTCAAGAGTTACCCAATGGAAAAAAAATTAAAGCCTCTCAAATCCCCTGGTTTGCAGTTTTTCCAATGATAGTTATTAATCTTAGGAAGCCTTCAAATAATGTTTCTACAAAGTATTTTTCTTCCTGTTACTCTCTGTATGAATATAAAAGCCATAAGGTGAAATTAGATATATGCACAATTCTAGGTTAATTGCCCTATAGAATCAATTTTCAAGGCTGGCCAGTATGTTTTTAGGCCAAGAGTTTGCTTACAAAGTTGATGTCAGAGAATTGCACAGGAAAATGTTTGATTAATTGGAAGGGAGATAAGAAAGAATGTTTAAAACAGTGGAGATTTCAAATCTGGATAAGAAGAAAAAATATTGCAGGTATGGTTGGTGTTTTGAAACTTCATCTTGTTTTGGCACATCCATTAAGCAGCACTTTAAACTCATATGTTATAACTTCCCCAAACACTATATTGGCATCATAGAAACTTGATTTTTTTCTTGTTGGACCTCAGATACTGAGTCCTTCAAGATGAACCATTTCTGCTTAACTGATTAATGTATGCTGACTGCAAAAGTCAATACATATTGAAGGGAAGCTGTTAAATTAACCCAGAACAAATCTGGTGAAGAGGGGAAACTATCTTGTTCTGGTTTTTTTCTTTGATGCCCTTGATGCAGCCTAGGAAAGGACCATGAAAAGATGTTTCCACACTGCAAAGTCATAGTTGGCTCAAAGTGGCTTTTTGTTACCTTATTATGCATGGCGTATATTTTGTGACAGGGCTAGAGAGAAAAACGACACATTCAGATCATATACATTGCCACATAGCATCAAAGGTAGAAATCGGGGAGCCTCAAGATCTAGGAGTTTATCATCTTTGGTTCTTGACGGGGTCGCACTACCCCAGACAGACCTGGTGCATAACCTGGGGGTCCTCCTGGACCCATGACTCCTGCTCGAAGAACAGGTGGCAGTCGTGGCTAGGAGGGCCCTTACACAACTTCGTGTTGTGCAGCAGTTATGCCCTTTCGATTGGGAGGCCCTCTGCACGGTCACTCACACCCTGGTCACCTCCTGGTTGGATTACTGCAATGTGCTGTACATGGGGCTACCCTTGAAGAGTATCCGGAAGCTACAGTGGACAGTTCTGAATGCCCCCGGGGGGGGGCATATAACACCGCTGTTATGCAAGCTGCATTGGTTGCTGGTTTGCTTCCAGGTCCAATTCAAAGTGTTGGTTATCACCTTTAAAGCGCTTCATGGCACAGGACCAGGTTATCTGAGAAGCCATCTTGCCCCTGTTATATCAGCCCGCCCCCACTCGGTCCAGCAGAAGGGGCATGCTGCAGACCCCACCAGTCAACTGGTGGGATCTAGGAAGAGGGCCTTTTCTGCCGTGGCCCCCGCTCTGTGGAACAACCTACCTTCCCACTCTCATGGCCTTCAGGAAGAGCCTGAAATCCTGGCTATGCCAGAGGGCCTGGGGGCTGGATGGGAGCTCGCATCAGTAGAAGTGGCCTGTGGGGTAATTGATTCTGGCCCCCCTGTCATCTTGAATTTTTTTAGTTTTTTATGTGTAGGGTTTGCTTTATAGCTTGACCTTTTAATTGATTAATCAATTTTAATTAATGTGTATTTTTTAAATTGTTTGTGGGTTTTGTTTTAATTGTGAGCCTTCCAGAGTCACCCGTTGGGGGAGATGGGCAGCATACAAATTTAATAAATAAATAAATAAATCATGCTTTGCATACAGAAGGTCCAAACCACTAGAATCTCCATCTCAAAAGAAATCAGAGAGTGAGTGCCTACACAGGAAGGGTGAAACATTTGAAAACCCTACTCAGCCATGAAAGTAATTGGGAAGGTGATTCTTTCAGCCCAACCTACTTTACATAAATCTTGTAAGGTAAAAAGGTAGGTGGGGATCCACACAGACCATCCTGCATTCTTCAGAAAAAGGATAGGATAATTCAAGTAAAGAATAGTAAGGATAATAAAGGACAGTACAGTAAGCCTTCCTTGGGAGTGGGGTCTGAGGTGGCTCAGGAGTTAATGGCCACTATGATGGCCATGGGCCTATCCCAGATCATCCAGAGCCCATGCATCCACAGGTTGTCACCCTACAGCCCTGTTCTGGGTGATACAAGCTTTCTTGGGTAAAGGGGGTCCTGAGAACCTGTTGCAGGGTCGTGCAGAGTAATTTGCTCAGCATCTGTTGGATAAAATCGCTCAGATCCATTTGCAGTTGCTTTGCTGCAGGTCTAGGGTGGAGTCTTGCCTGGGAATGGTTTGGACCTGTTGGACCTGAGGAAGTGGACAGGGTCCTTAAGACTGTGAGCTCAGCCACCTGCTCCTTGGATCCCGGCTCCTCCTGGCTTGTGAAAGGAGGCCTGGGGGGTGGGGGTGATGTGTGGATGGGTTCTAGCGGTGGTGAATTCTTCTTTGAGTTAGGGGGTTGTTCCATTGCCTCTTGAAGAGGCTTTGGTCCACCCCCTCCTCAAGAAGCCATTGCTGGACCCCAAAATTCTAGACAATTTTTGTCCAGTATCCAACCTCCCCTTTTTGGGGAACGTGATTGAGAAGGTGGTTGTGCAGCAGCTTCAGAGGGCCTTGGAGGAAGCAGATTATCTGGATGCTTTTCACTCAGGGTTCAGACCTGGGCATGGGATGGAAACAGCATTGGTTGTGCTTTTGGATGATCTCTGGCATGGATGGGATGGTGTCTTACTTGACCTCTTGGCAGCTTCCAATATCATCAACCATGGTATCCTTCTGGATTGAGTCAGAGGACTGGGGGTGGGCGGCCTGGTGCTGTGTTGGTTCATCTCCATTCTACGGGATCCATTCCAGTTGGTGGTGATTGGGAAGGAGAGATTCCACCCTCAGCCCCTGATATGTGGGGTGCCACAGGGATCGGTGCTCTCTCCTCTCCTATTTAACATCTACATGAGACCTCTGGGTGAGCTCATCCATCAACAGGGGGTAAGGTATCATCAGTATGCTGATGATACTCAATTGTACATCTCTGCCCCTGGTAAACTAAGTGATGCTGTGGACGTCCTATCCTGGTGTCTGGAGGCTGTGAAGGTCTGGATGGAGAACAACAGGCTTCAGTTGAACCCTGGCAAGACTGAATGACTTTGGGTTTTGAATCCCTCTGGTTCTAGGACTTTACCATCTTTGGTATTGGATGGGGTTGCACTGCCCCAAACAGAACTTGTGTGTAATCTGGGGGTCCTCCTGGACTCATGTCTCCTGCTAGATGTGCAGGTAGCAGTTGTGGCTAGGGGGTTTGCACAACTTCGTATTGTGTGCCAGTTGTGCCCATTCCTGGATCAGAGGGACCTACTCACGGTCACTTATGCCCTGGTCACCTCTTGGTTAGATTTCTGCAATGCGCTCTACATGGGGCTGCCCTTGAAAAGTATCCGGAAACTTCAGCTGGTGCAAAATGCAGCGCACACGAGAAATTATGTGTGCTTCTGGTACAGCACACATTACACCTCTGCTTCATGAGCTGCTTTGGTTACCAGTTTATTTCCAGGTCCAATTCAAGGTGGTGGTGTTGACCTTTAAAGCTCTTCATGGCATAGGATTGGGTTACTTGTGAGACCGCCTCTCCCTGATTTCAACTGCCTGCCCTACCAGATCTGGCAGAGAGGGCATATTATGGGTTCCGATGCCTAGGGAGCTACATTTGGCAGGCCCTGGGTGGCGGGCCTTTTCTGCTGTGGCTCCCATGCTGTGGAATCTTCTTGGAAATCTCGTCATTGTTGAGCTTCCGGAAGTCCCTCAAGACCTAGTTGTGTCAGCAGACATGGGGAACCCAGAGGATGGGTGATCTAGTGAGGTGGCTCCATTACTTTTAACATCCCTTTGTCTGTTATTTTCTGTTTCACTTGTTTTTTTAATTTTTTAAATACTTTTTAATGTATTTATTGTTTTTTAACCTTGTTGTACACCACCTAGAGTCGCTTGGATAAAAGGAGATGGGTGGCTAATAAATTGAATAAATAAATAAATAATAAGGGGGAAATTTTATCAATCATTGTTGGCCAGTTCCAGATGTGTGGCATTGCAGAGAATTCTGGGAGGTTGCACATCTGGAAGATCCCAGGGTTGACAAACACTGTTATAAACAACAATATTTACTTTAATTAAGGAGTTTAAGAAGTGTTTGCAGACCATTATGTAGGTGAACTCTCATTAAGCCACAGTGTGTTTGCTCACTCCTGCAATCCCACTTCAATTCAGTCTGATCCAGAACTAATCAGATCCTGATGCTTTGGTTATTTATTATTGCATAGGCAATAACAGCTGTTCAAGGGCCCCACATGGACAACATGTCCATGTCCATTTTCTGCCAGCAGGTCAACCAGTCCATCAAGGTGCTTTTTTTTTTTAAATAGATGGCATCTATTCATAGCAATTTCTCGACCTACTTCAGAAGAGTTATAATTAGACTACATTAAATCCCATTCAAATAAACAAATCACAGATGGTACGCAAGCAAGTGAGACCCAAAGTAATTCAACTGGGTAAAAAAGAAAGGGAGTCTTGCCTTCCTTGAAGCTTTGGTCTCACTGTTAGAGGTTCGGAAGCCTTTACTCATGCCTTGTGCAATGAAACTCGTTTGCTCTGCTCATCAGGGAGGTGTTTGTTTTCATTATATTTGCAATACTGCATGTGGCTATGGCAACATAAAACTGATCAGATTACAGCTCCTTGCTAGCCTGCCCTATTTAAAGCATGCTTGGCCTATTTGTTCTCACCGCTGTAGCTTTCTTTTGTTCAATCCACTGCTCTACACCCATTTGTGTCATTTTCTTTATACAGATATCCAGGGTATCAGTGGGCACAATTGGGCTCTAAGCTATAGGAAGCTCCTTCTCCTGCCATTGTTTGGAGCCTCCTCTGACCCCCACTTTTTTACCACTTTGAAGCAAGAAGCACATGGAAACCATAATGCAAGTCTAATAGTGGAGTCTTTAAAAAAAAATAGAATTTGCCCCCAATAATAAGAAGAAAGACAGACTTACCCAATTGGCATCATTGCCCCAGCCACTTTGGCCCACAGACTCCCCCAGAAAGTTGTCCACTCCCTTTTAAGGTTTGGGATAACAGCTAGCATTGTTGTTGTTGTTGCTGCTGCTGCTATTATCATTATCATTATTATTATCATCATTATCATCCTTGTTATCTTTTGGTTTCTGTTCAAGAGGAGGAGGAAGATTGGACATCAATGAAAGGGACAAGATAATACTTCACACTCTTCTGAAAGAAATGCAGAGCGGTTAAAAAGAAAAAGGGAAGAACATAATCATACTTCCTCCCTAAAGTCCATAGAATTATAAATATGCAAGCTATTCTTCTGGCAGATGCAAGGATAAAGAGAGCAAAGAAGAGGGAAGGAGCTTGGAAGCAGAGACTGGACTTCCAATGCAGTAGGTCAATGGCCAACCCCCAACCTCTGCAAAGCTCCAGCATTGCACTAAATGATTCGTATGGAGCTGCAGCCAGGCTCTCTCAGCTACCTCATGCATGCCAGTAACAGTCTGGAATCACAGGCCAGGTTATTGATTCTGGGGTGGTAGCTAAGCCCATTGTAAAAGTTTCCTGAATTTCAGAAGACTTGCCATGAACAAGCAGTGCTTCTGTTTACAGTAGCTGAGGTCCTTCTACTAGCCAAGATGGTAAACTAATCAGGAACATGAGAGCTTATGGTGTCATACAACTGCAGATCTATGCCTTTTTGTGGACCTTATGCGCCAGGATGGTGAAATTCTCCTACATTTTTGCAGGAATTTATGCATTCCATCTTGTTTGAAAACATCAAGACTAGATATAATAGCCTATATATTCCTGCTTGGTTTAGCAATTTATGCTAGCTGGAAGAGCCCAGTGGATGTGAATGGGCTACATACTGTATTAATATATTGTAAAACAGAAATGAGAGCTACCAAATCATTCAATTTGAGATTCCTTCTTTTTCTTTTTCTTTTTCTTTTTCTTTTTCTTTTTCTCTTTCTTTCTCTTTCTCTTTTTCTTTCTTTCTTTCTTTCTTTTTCTCTTTTTCTTTCTTTCTCTTTCTCTTTCTCTTTCTCTTTTCCCTCCCTCCCTCCCTCCCTCCCTCCCTCTTCCTTCCTTCCTTCCTTCCTTCCTTCCTTCCTTCCTTCCTTCCTTCCTTCCTTCCTTCCTTCCTTTCTTTCTCATAGCATGAGACTGTTATGAACCAAATGCAACTTGGCAGAGAGTTTCTGGCAAGTCTACAACTAAAGACTTTACAGTAACCGAATCTGATGTATGAGCATGTTATCCTCAGAGGGATTTATGCTAGCAGGTATCTATTTCATATTTTGCAGGTGATAAATGTTGATCTATACATTTTGATATATAAATTATCACATCAGTACAGCATAGTTTAAAAGTACAAAATAGCTAGGACTTCTCTGAGAGATGCAAAATAAGATAGCAGTCAACTTCAGGTGGAAATGTGAATTTGGATAGACGTTTTACTTGGTGTCAGGAATGAAAATGTTACCCAAGCTCAGTGGCCTGAAAAAAAGAAGGAACAAAGCCTTAGTAAATTTGGCAGATGCAAATAGTCACAAACAAAAACATCAGTTTGTAGGAAGGGAAGATAGAAAAGTTGTGTGTGTGTGTGTGTGTGTGTGTGTGCACATACATACAAAATAATATTTTAAAGCAGTAATTCCCAAGTCCTGTTTACTAAACTATTTCATATAATTTTCTCGAAGAAAGGGTATGTCTGCATTAGCATTTGATTTAACAATTATGTTGACATACTTAAATCAGCTTAGATCCCACCTAGTTCATAATGTATGGCATTCCACTTTCCAGTACATTTATGTGGTTTTTCAGTATGCCTTTCAAAGGATTAGCTTTTTTGTAGCTACTGGAGACTTGGCTTGAAATAGTATCTTGAAATAGTATTTGTTCCCCAAAGCAAGGGTACCCACTTTTAACTCTCTGTGGTGACTGCTTACAGAACCTGTAACTTTTGCTTCCAACATGAACTGCATTTTTCCTTTCTTCTCTCTACATTCTTCAAAAACAGCCAGGAGAACAACCATGAGAACCCACGCAAGACAAGTAGAAGAGGAGGAGGCTGATAATGCTGGCAGCAGAGATGAAGAAAACACAAGCAACATGCAGCTCAATGAAGATGCAATCAGTGAAGAGGTAGCTCTTGACTGTGTTGTATGGTGCCAATGTGCCTGATAGGTACTGGTGCAGATAAAAACTTTACATAAAATAATATGAATAGGTAACAATACATCTGACATTTTTCAGTGATTTAAATTAGATAAATAATCTTAAATCTTCATAGCCTTGTAGTATCAGTTAACATGAACAGGCCCAGCAACTAAGATCTTTCCCCACAATGCTGGCTTATCTAGTTCCCAGCTCAGGATGAAGCCAGACTTTAGTTTTCACTTGACATTCCAGCTTAAAAGTATTGAGAGTTTGCTGCTTAAAATGACAGGGTATCTTCACAATTTTACAAGGTGTGCAAAATTGATGACATTTCTCAGCTTCTTGTAGTAACTAAATCAGGTGATTTATTTCTACTATTGCCACAAATATAGGCATATCCAGAAGTGGGGTCACGTCACTTTCTAGCTGTTCATTGGCTGGCATCTGCCACTATTATTTATTTTCTGGTGTTTGCCTTCTCAATTAAGACTGGGTTCAAGCTCCTTTCTTGCTTCCCAGCCCCTTTTTAAAAACAAACTGTTACGTATAAATGCTGTTGCTTCTCCCAACACACTTCCCCTTTTCTTGCCCCCTCCATCCACTCACAGCTATAACATCCCAAGTATGGTTTTACAAAATATGAGACTTGAAGAACTCAGAAAGACAAAAATATTTCCAAATGCCCATAGACTCCTTAATTTCAACAACTTTCAATCATGAAATGTTTTGCCTTCCTTTCCCAGATAAACTACCACCTCCTCAATAAAGTAAAATAAAATAAAATAAGGTAAAAGGAAGGGGACAGAGGTGGATTTGCACAAACTAAAATGGAGCAAAGTTGAAATGATGCAAGTCATAAATGGCATCAGTGTAGACGTGACAGTCTATTATGTCCTGTTTTGTGCATGTTTCCTACTAATATTGATTAAGAGAACAGAGGGATGAAAGGCATGGAGGAGATTATTGGCTCACCATTAATGAGGATAGCACAATTCAGCACTGCAGAGCCATGGAAGAGACAACAATCCAGACAACCAAATGTACGACAGTGATGCTTTTTGCCAATAGAAGAGGCAGATAGTGCTTTAAACCAGTAGTGGGGAAATAGTTTTAATGACTGTGCTTCCATGTCACTCTTCTTGTATCTAAACACCTGGATAAGTGTGGATCATACCACTTCACACCCACTGGTTTTTTTACTCAGCCAACATGGCTAGGAAACTGCTGTTGCTAATCAACTTGAGGGTTACCATGTTTTCCAAAAGTCATCTAGACAACATGTTAGACCAGAGCTAAAATGGGGTTGGTGTTTCTGATTCAACACATTTCAGGAACCCAGCCATTGTCTTAGTGATGTATGAATCAGACCATCATGTTAAAACACGATGTGGTTTATTTGTTTGGGCACACTCTATGCAGCATTTGTGTTTGTTAACCCAGATTTCGGGTTTAGTGCTTTCTGTACATCAAACTACTTAGTCCTAAATTAACCTATATCTGCTTGCTAGCTGTGTCAGTCAGAAGAAGCTGGTGGGTACAAATGGGCATGTTGCATATACAAGGCTAGATAAACATGATGTACAAAAGGCTCAGTGGCTTGAGAGGCAGGATATCATTGGAGTGACTGGGTTCGACTCAGTTATAAAACTCCATGGGTGATCTCAGCCAATAGTCTTTCCCCAGATTCATTATGTCACAAGCTCATTATGAACATAAAGGCTGCATTTATGTCCAATTAAGGTAAGACAATTGAAAGTTACACTAAACTGAAAGAGCAACTCATTCTCTATCTCCCTCAAAGCTTGGTAATTCCACTTAGGGGCATTAACTTTGCTGCTATGTTCCAGAGGAAGCAACTTCATAAAAAGTGAAGTTGCTTAATAGCCACTTAACCTCTAAATGGGATTTGAGTTCAAAGCAGAAAAAAAAAGTTATGTTCCTAATAGAGACCAGCCTTCCTAATTTGGTCCATTCCAAGGATGCTACACTCTCTTATCCTGAACTTCTGTAGCCCTGCAACCAGTTGTGCATATAACCATAATCGTCTATAAATTATATCTTGGATTCTCCTCTTCCTTGAAATCCCAATGTTGTTATTTCCTGATAATGAGACAAGAAAAACCCGTGTTTGGAACCTTTACTTGAGCTTTCCATGACTGTTAAATATTACAATATCTCTGGTTGGTTGGTTGGTTGGTTGGTTGGTTGGTTGGTTGGTTGATTGTGTGCCATCAAGTCATTTTCAACTCCTAGCGACCACATAGATTTTCTCCATGACGATCTGTCCCTAACCTGGTCTTTCAGGACTTCCAACAGTGCACCTATTGCTACAGTAACTGAGTTCATCCACCTTGCTGTTGGTCACCCTCTTCTTCTTTTTCCTTCCACCTTTCCTAGCATTAGAGCCTTTTCCAGAGAGCTGGGTCTTTGCATAAGTTTGTTTGGGAAAGGGGTTATTCTGAAGGGGGGCATTCCTCATTTGACTGCATTCCTGAAGTCCCTGTCCCTCCCAACAAGTCTTTACCAAGCTTCTTAGGCTATCCACATATTCTTAGGCTGCTCATCAAGATGTACAGGTAGTCCTCGGTTAACAACAGTAATTGGGACCAGAATTTCCATTGTTAAGCAATGCAGTCATAAAGTGCAATGTCACATGACCGCATCGCTTAATGATAGCAATCCTGGCACTCCCCGTTGCCATCATTAAGCAAGGTTTGAGGGTGGTTAAGCAAGTCCCAGGTGGCTTGCAAGCAGGCTGGCAGGCAGGTAAGTGGCTGCTGCCAGGTGGGGAAAGTGCATGGGTGGCCCATGACGTGGCGTGCGGATGGTGGGGTCAGGGGTGGCTGCTGCTGGGTGGGGGAGAGTGCAAGCAACTTACTGGAGCAACTTGCAACCTTTCCTGACATCTTTCCCATTGACTTTGCTTGTCAGAAGTTGCAGGAAAGGTTGCAAATGGTGATCACGTGACCATGGGACACTGCAACCTTAATAAGTGCTGAGAGTGCTGGGATGGCTGGAACTTTGAGTACAGGTTGTAAGTACCACTTGTTCAGTGCCATTGTAACTTTGAATGGTCATTGAATGAGTGGTTGTTAAATGAGGACTACCTGTATATGTTTTTTTCTTGTTATTGTTGTTTGCTTTTTTTAATGGGAAGATCTCCCACTCTAAGATGTTCATTAAGGAACAAAAATGCTAAAGGCTAAGATTTCCTCAAATCAGGCTCAATTCCTGGTGCCTTTATGGATACATCCATGCACTTTCTTTGGCCACGGTAAGGAAGTGATTTGCCACTGCCTTTTTCTGGGATATTTGTTTCAACTTCCCAATCTAATCTACAGACATGGAATTTCTGGGGAGGGAGACTCTAAACAATGACCGTTAGGTACTGCCACTTACTAAGATAAGCCCCAGTCACCAATGGAACGCTTTTTGGACTTAATTTGAATACATTGGAGACATCTGAAAGACTCCAGATAGTCTGTCACATGCTAGGAATGGAAATGTTAGTGGCTATGTTTTGAATGTTGAATGCATTTGGGATGAATGTTCTGTTCTTTGTATGGCTAATGGTTTGTATGGCAAGGCTGACATGGTTATTCTCAGTTTCCTGTGGTTCTCCAAGTCATGTTCAGGATAATTCAGAATTGTTGAACCATTAAACTTGGTAGGTAGAAGACTTTAGTCTTTCTGAATATAGAAACATATTTTGTGGCTGTCTATAAATATACGATATATATTATAAAAGTGTCTTTAGTAAATGACTTAGAAAAATTCTTAATCAGCAATGCCTGTTCTTTTTGTTCTTTGGTTTACCATGCCAGGCCTGCCATGTTTATTTATCCCAATGGATTCATAGTCACTCACTTAAGATTGTTATTTATACCACCCTTCACTTTTACTCAGCAGAAGCAGGAAGAGATAACAAAGACCATAGGAGAATATAAGACAGGTGGCTAGATTATTCATTTTATGGTGGGAGGTTGAGTTCGAGCAAGGTGTTTCATGGACCTGAAATGAGACTGAGAAATGACAAGGTTAATCAGCAGAAATCAGCTAAGACGAGTGAGATAGCTAAGGAGACTTTGATGGGCCAAAGCTACTGTAACTAATAAAGCACACACTTTGAATAAAAACTGTTAACTAAGGATCTATAGTAAAACAGCAATATGCATTTTGATCTGTGGCTATCATTCTGCCTAAGCTGCAGAGCTAACAGCCTGCCAGAGTCATCAGCTATAGCCTTTCTTGGAGGGAGGCAGAAGAGTTAGTGTCCTACCCTGCTGTTGAAATGTGAAAGAGATTGAAAGAGGACACACCTGTTGTGGTTGGAAAGTACCATGGTGCACAAATGAATAAGGGTCAGGCATCTGGCAAATGCACTGCACGCCTGACCTCCCTCTTGATTATCCCATTGCCAAGTACAGGCTAAAGTGGATTAGGGAAAGGAGAGAAGCTGTAGGAGAAAACAAGGCCAAACGATCTCCAGCTGTAAGAAGCACAAGGGAACAGCAGTTTTCTACAAGAGCATGAGCCACCCTTATGTAGCCTTCTGGGGGGAAATGTGGCAGGCTGTGGACTTTGCAACGTGTGGGTTACTGGCTTGCATGTTACAATTTCCTGTGCATGTGCTTTGTACAATCTATACTTGCAGCCATTGGAGCAAAAAGAAGTGAGCACACACACAGGAAAACGGAATTGTATCTACAAAGCTGCATGGATGTGAAGTGTGGCGGCCCTTTACACAGAAAAATTGGCTTATAATTTGTCATGGTGGCCAAAACTGGTTATCAGAGTTCATTTATAGTCCGCCCAGCCATCTTTTGATCTCCTAGGCTCAGAGAAGCAAACACCCACATTGTTCCTTCTGTGAGACTGATAGTCTGTAAAATAAGAATAAAAGAATGCATCCAAAGTTTTACAAATTATCTGCTTAGTCATATCGTCAGTCCATGAAGAGTTGGGATAAGTGAAAGTGCAATCTCTGGAAATAGCAGAATGGCCACTTGTACAACCCTCCCCCACCCCAGAGTTGTCACTAAAAGCTCCACTGTAATTCATAAAATGGTAATTGAATAGAAATATAAAACCTGAATATGCATTAAATAGAAACTACGGAAGTTATAAACCAAAATCAAATGGTTGAAAATGCATTGCAAAACACAATAAGAAAAATCATGCTAACTCGAAACTTGGGGCACATTTAGCCTTCCATTCTGTTCCCAGTAAACACATGCAGGATGTGAGAGCAATAACTCCCCCTCCCCCCACCTCCGTTCATGTTCCCCAGCTATGTTTTTGATTATTTATTCATTTCATTTCTTTCTTTGCCCCTTGTAAGAGCCCAGGGTACTATACAGTACATCATTGAACCATAATGAAAACATTCTGTAAAAACAATATGGACCCCTTTTTCTTCCCAACACACGTAAATACACATTAATAACTGAAAATGATTGAAAAAGCATTGTGATAGCATTTTTTCTCCTCGAATCTGAGTTTTAGAGTGCAAGGCATGGATTTTAAGTTACATGAGGGCAGATTCCAACTGAATTTTAAATCTGCATGTATGTCTGCTCCTTTATTTATATTTTTATTTATCTTGTTCTATGCCAAAAAGGCTCCAATGCTGTAGCTTTGCCACACACCAAAATCTTCCACTTACAGTTTATTTATTTATTTATTAAACCAATTTATATAGCCACCCATCTCACCACAGGCATCTCTGGGCAGCGTACAACAAAGCTAAAAGCAGTCAATAAATACATTCAAAATATACAAAATGGAATAAAACAGAGAATAAAAGGAAGTTAAAAAATAAGGGAGCCGCCTCACTAATTCCCCCATCCCCTGGGGTCCCCAGGCCTGCTGGCATAACCAAGTCTTCAGGGACCTCCAGAAGCTCAACAATGACGAGGCCAAACTCACCTCGGGGAGAAGATTCCATAGTGCAGGTGCCACAGCAGAAAAGGCCCGCTGCCAGGGGCCTGCCAAATCTATTTATTTATTTATTTATTTGACTTGTCCCCGCCCATCTCCTCACAACGGGGGACTCTGGGCGGCTTACAACAAACTAAAAACGGAAATACATAATTAAAATTATAAAAAAGTTTAAAAGTTATAAAAACCAGAATTTACAAAGATAAAGATAAAGATAAAAAGGCTAAAAGATCCAAGAGGCTGATAGAGGCCACACCAGGCCGCTAAGGGGCCAGCCAACCCCATTTCTGATATCCTCCCTCCCCGCCCCAGGCCAGATGGCAGAGCCAGGTCTTCAACTCCCTCCGAAAGGCCTGGAGTGAGGGGGCCTGTCTCACCCCCGGGGGCAAGATGTTCCAAAGGGCGGGGGCTACAGCAGAGAAGGCCCACCTTCTGGACCCCGCTAGTCGGAGTTCTTTTACCGTGGGGATCCGGAGCATGCCCTCTCTCTGAGTTCGGGTGGGACGGGTTGAAATTGTGGGGGCGAGGCGGTCCTTCAGGTAACCTGGCCCCATGCCATGTAGGGCTTTAAAGCAGAGAAGGCCTGCCTTCTGGACCCCACTAGTCGAAGTTCTAGTCAAATGTATCTGCCTGGGCGACGGAACCTGTAACATGCCCTCTCTGCTGAATCTGGTAGGATGGGCAGATGAAATCGGGGAGAGGAGGTCCCTCAGATAGCCCGGCCCCATGCCATGAAGGGCTTTAAAGGTCAACACCAGCACCTTGAATTGGACCTGGAAACAACTGGTAACCAATGCAGCTCGAGAAGCAGATGTGTAACGTGTGTTCTACGGTTACTATTCTCTACACCTTTCCTGGCTATCCATCCATCCATCCATCCATCTATCTATCTATCTATCTATCTTATATCAGAATACTACTCAATATTCCAAGTGTGGTCACAACATGGACCTGTATAAAGATTTTTAACGGTAGATGGGTATTTGGCAATTAATTTGAATCTTCTGCATTAGATAATATTAAAATAATATACAGCAATAAGTGAAAATTACCTAGTCCATATTTATTTATTTATTAGATTTATATTCTGCCTTGCCTTTAGGAACTCAGGGTGACATACAAAGCATTCCCTCCCCCTATTCCACCTCCCTCAAAAAAACCCTGTGAAGTAGGTTGGGCTGAACGAGAGTGACTGGCGCAAAGTCAACCAGGGACCTTCCATGACTGAGGGTGCACTTGAACCTTGATCTCTTTGTGCCAGGCCATCACCAGAACCACTACGACACACTATTGTGGATTTTATTATCTATTTATTTACTGCTGTTAGACAATTCATAAATCAATCAACATTTTGACTTGAATAATTTACAATAGCAATAGTGTTAGATCTCAAATACTTTCTGAAAAAGTTAACTAGATAGATAACTAGATAGCTATAGAGAGATAGAGCCAATTTAGAAATATTTATGGAAGAAATCTAATTATAACTCAATATGTATGATGTGTGTGTGCGTGCATGATTATGTATCTCTCTCTCTCGCAACAGATTGCAAACAGTTCACAATGATATTTATTACACTCATCTATATATAGCAAATCCAGTTTCATGAAGGCTTTGCTCTGAGGCTTTTTTAAATTTATCCTTTCAGCACCATGTGATGGAGAGCGCTATTTTCCCCACAAGTCAAGGAAGAAATATAAGCTAGATTTGTAGTACATGAACTTTAGGTATTATAACCAAACCCAAACCAAAAATAGTAGAGTAGCTTTTAACTTGGCAGTGTAAATTCTAACTTTAAATAAATACATTAAATAAATAAATAAAAAAAATTAAAAAATAAACTTTGCTGAATGTTTCATGGTGGCAAATCTGTTTATGGATCTGCACCTTTAATCCTCCCTTCCAAAAATTTCTGTTGAGTACTGAAGTCAAGTATGTATGTTTATGCTTCTTTTAGAAATGGTAGGCAAAAGGAGATGTTTTCATGTTAGATGCAAGTGGAAAATATAGACCCAAACAGACAGAACAAACAGCTATATGATCTCTGAATCCTAATTTCAAATTTTCATATATCATATAGCTTCTTCTTGGCATAACAGCATGAAAATCTAGACCCATGCCTCTGAATTATACTAGGATGGATTCATTCTGTTTAGTATGAACAATATGTAATCATTAAATACATGTCACAGTGGTACTGCACATATGCATCAAATCAGTATATTCTCTTGCATACATAGCTTCTGTGTCTGCAGTTTCTTCTATTAGGTTTTTGAAGCAGGGCAAACATATTTCATTTGTTTTATTCCATTTGTGCCTTCAAACATACTCCAACCCTATCTACAGTCCTGACTTGACCCATCATTTCAACTCTTCCAGCCTAACCTATCCCCGCCACTGCCAGCCTGACCTTTCTACTTTGCTCATGCCTTCTCCTTCCCTTTGAAAGGCAGGGCTACACAAAAATGGCAGAAGCTGATCCTGCCAGCGGTATTAGCTTCCATTTCATTTGTACCACATCTTGCCTCTTTGGCCATTCATCCAATATGTATCTTCAGTAATATGGAAAGGTGCTTATTAGTGAAGTATTAGTCTCCTATCAAACCACTTTTTGAGTTGTTGCATTGACTGCATTTTTCCAATTCATCCAGCAAAGTGAGAGAACATAGGAAATGGTACCATGTTCTTCTGCAAGAGAAACAGATGGTATAAGGCAGATGGTTGCCTTTCATTCAGTCCCACCTTCCAATTTCATTCTGCTGTTGGGTCAAGATGGGGAAGTGGGCTGGCTTCAACCCCTGTAGGCATATTCTAGCTTCTGACATCTACCAGGAATTAAAATGTGAAGGTTGGATATTGTGCGTTTAAAGACTGTAGACACGTATGTGGGTGTATTATTACAATCTATTGTCAACTGCCTTGTGATTTACCTCATACATTTAAATCAATACATTCAGTAGAGGACAGTGCTAAAATACTGTGATGAAGGTAAGACAAGTCACACCACAGATATCCCATAAGATGAGCTGGGCATCAGCAAAATCAGCCAACAATTTAAATATACTGCAAGCTTCCTATGAGAAGGGGCGGGACTTCACTGCTCCTTGCAAGATGTGATGAAGGATATGAACCAGAGCAGTAAATGAGTAGCAGTCCAACAATCAAATGACAAAGAAGTGGGCCAAATTCCTGCAACTAGAATGAATGGGTAGCTGTTCCAAGTGCATTGGGATGGAAAATTTCCATAGCCAGTTGCTAGATATCACTATACCTAACCTCACTTTTTAAAAAATTCCCTCAAATTTGTCTCAATTCCTTGGAAGTTTTGTTTTGTTTGCAACAGTAAGGCTATTGTTTGCTATTACATTCTTTCAGGATTATATTTTTGTACCTCCCAGTCTAAATTTAAGACTTTTTCTGATGGTTTTCCATCCAAGTACTAACCAGATATGACCTTGCTTAGCATTGTAAGATCAGCCAAGATCAACTAGGTGCTGGTACCTGTTGAGTTCCCAATCATACTCCTTCTGTCAAAGCTATAATACTTCTTTTATTACCCTGTTAACATGGCTTTGGTTCCAAGAAAAGGAAAAATGACTTTGAAGCACTAGAAAAATGCTTTATCACTGCTAGAAAAGCCTGTTATAGTTCACTATTCTAGCCTTTGACATATACCAGGAATTAACAGTCAGGAATTAACAGTGAGATGGCCTTAAAATGCTGTTATGTATTATGCAGAGAGAGGGAAAGACTGTCAACATTACCATAATTTCCAAATTGTAAGATAAAATGCAAATGAATGTATTTTATGAAAGAAAATAATGTTTATATGATTTGTTGAAATAAATGGGAAATCCTGGACAAGAAGTCTTTTTGGTTCACCACTGACCATGGACATTCTCATTAAACTTTTAATGTCTAGCCTTTTTCTGCTGTACCCTCTGTAGAAAAGCAAGATTGCCTTCCAAACTAGGCTTTATGGAAAATGTGCTTTCCTGTCTTCTTGTCCTCGATGTATTTTAAAATTAGATCCTATTAACAGAAATTATAAACATTGCATCACACACTCACAAAAATAGATGCATCATTAATCTCAGCAGAAGTTTTATAATTTGCAGTGCATTTTATAAACTGCAGTGTAAAAAAACATTTTATAAATATTGTTTGAAACATGTCGTATTTCAAAAAAGCCAGTATCTGGATTCTTTTAATCAGCCCTATCAGGAACCTAGCTCAATGACAGAGTACATATTTTGCAGGTAGGAGCTCCCAGGGTCAGCCTCTTTCATTCTCTAGGGAAGGTTGGGAAAGTCCCATTCTAAAACTTCAAAAACTTTGGCAAGCCAGTGTAAGGCAAATTTTCTAACTATAGTCCATCTGTCTATTCAGATGGTCCTCAGAATGGTTGAAGAACTGTAGCTAATTTTCTATTATCTTTTTCTATTTAACTATTTTCTATTTTGGAACTGCAGTCAATTTTTTTCTATGAAGTTCAAGATTGTTGAGATGATTACCAGATTAGTAGATAATCTACTATGGTCTATGGTCCCTTGGCCAAGACGTTATTAAATTTATCCAATTTAATAAAGCCTTGGCCAAGGGACCAAGTGCAGTCTACCTTAATATTAGCAGTTAGGAGACCTTCTCCAATGTCTTGGTCTAGGCCTCATGAATGTAATGGTATCATTTGGCTAGTTTTATCTTAGTGCTGAAGAAGAAATATTAAAAGAATATTAATGAGATTTATTAGTGACTTATTGAGACCAACAGCAATTTCCAAAAGGTCTCCAATAAGAATAACACTGAGATTTTTAACTCAGTGACTCAGTTCATAACATCGCATTGAGCTCACACACTTGCCATAATGTGGTTTATTTGGTTCTGACTGAGCGTGTTGGATTTAGTTCTTTTGATTTATAACCCATGATTTATGATTTAGTATGATGTCCCAACCAATATAAGGTAGCTTCATGCATTCAAACTATTTGCCCCATCCAATCTCAAATATTTAGGGTTCTACTAGATTTCTACCTCGTTGAAATAATATTTTTCTGGCAGCTCCTCTGCTTTTATAATAGAAGACTTTGTTCAAGTTCTAAAATTTATGTCCGTGTCCAAACAGAGAATTACTTGTATTCAGAACCATGCTGCATATGCCTGAACAGTTTTCTCCTCAAATTTCAGTAAAGCCAGTTTTTTCTATAATTATTCTATACCAATGGCAGTGTAAATCTAGATGGGCATTGTAAAGATTATTTTAATATCACAGTTGCAGGTGTTTATTTCTTAATCTGTTTGGTGAAAAGGTGAAGCAGTTGTTCTGCTTTCTTTATACAATATTTCCTCTTAAACTAAAGACAGTGTAAAGAGGAAAATGTAAAAGGTTAACCATTTCATAACTTCGTCCTGCCTCAGTCAGCATATTTCCCAAGAGCACCTGGCATGATGGTGTGACTTGACTAAGGAGCAAGACAGCACTTTTTAAATGTGTTATTTCGCAAGTACTTTTGCTCCTGATGCTAACAGGGTTCAGTTACATGACTGTACGGTGCACAGTATAATAGTTTGCCAGAACTTGATCCATACTCATCCTGGAGAGGAAACGCAGCCTCCCATTCTAAGGGGCAATTTAAAGCCTCTAAATCCTTTTAATCTCACTCAGGTTAAGGTCTTGAAACTTGTCCAGGTTTATAGTTCCACTTCTTGGAATAGGGTCTTGCTTGCAGCGAAAGTCAAACTTAAGAAGGTTGACACTTAATAAGAATAAAATGAGATATGTTGATCAAGATGTCATCCAGAAAGCTACAGAGAGATTTCCTTTTTCCAGGTAGGGTCTTAGACTCATAAATGTCTTAACTCTGAGATGTAGATGTTCAGGATTCCTTAAACAGAAAGGATAATTCAAACAAAGTTATTTACCACTTATTTCTGAACTACACATCAGATTGAGAATGACAGGAATGAGACAGTAAAGTACAACCTTAGTAAAATAATTGTGAACATTTCTAATGCAGATAAAGGTTTATCATTTGGTGGTGTATAAATGATTTTAATTCAAAATTATATAAATTATCCATTATTAAATTCCAATGAAGTTCTCCTCTAGGGCACCTATAGCAGTAACTGAAACATGCCACAATAAGTAACTTATCTTGTATCTTGGTATTAAATTTTTCTCATTTCCAGTTTCAGTTCATAAATGAAATTGTCCCAGTGACAAATAATATATAAGCCAATTTTCAGTAACCACTAATAATATCCAACAATATGCAATGATTGTGGCTTCAATACGTTCTCCACCCATTTATTGTTATTGTTGCTGTAATTTAATAAGGATGTTACAAACACTCTGCTGCTTAAGATGTAACTCGGGAGTTGGGATATTAACCCATGTGGTTTGATCTTGTTTTGCTGTTATATTTTGGGCTGCCATTAATAGTCATTGTTAATATGATTCTGGATCAATTGATGTATGCTAAAAATGAGTATGTTGTTTTTGGCCATAACCCAGGTAACTGGACTTAATCAAGAACTGTGAATTTTTTTGAGGGAGTTGACTGATGGTGGCACACTAAAATAAAATAAATAATTATTATATAAGAGTTGAATGACAACTAATGCCTCAAATGTTTTGAATTGCCAACAGGTGACAGTACTGACATACTAGAAGTTCTGACATGTTCTTTGGCATCTCTTCTTTTACTTCTGTTAATGGGAAGTTGCTGTAATAAAAAGTTTTGTTGCTATTATTCATGAAATGAAACTCTGCAGTGAGTACTCATTAGTGCACTTTAAACAATGTACCATGATTGAATTTTTGACTGCTAAGAGTTCCTCTGACTGAAATCCACTGGTGAATGCAGGTTGTTTATGGTGATGACTGTGCTGAAGTGAGTACTCTGTATTGTTGGACAAAAAAATTGTGAAGATGAACCAGGAAGAGGTGATTTGTGTGATTAAATACAAAGTGGATGATATGTAACAGCAGCTGAAGAGTTTAACATGAGAAAGGTTGATGACCTGATTATGGACAATTGGCAGATCAGTCAAAAGGAAATTGCTGCCAAGCTTGGCATTTCACAGGAATGTGTGGATTACATTATTGATGTTCTTCAATATCCAAAGGTTTTTGCAAGATTGGTTCCGCATGTCTTGATGGCAGAGATGAAAGCTTCAAAAGATGAAATTTGCCAGCAATTGTTGTCATGCTTTCAAAATGAAGGTGAGGAATTTCTTCAGAGCATTGATAGCCAAAGAAACATGGGTTCATCATTATGACCCAGAATGAAGCATCAGTCTATGGAGTATCATCACAAAGCTTCACCTGTGGAGAAAAAATGTAAAACCCACACTTGAAAAGGAAAAGTCCCAATTACAGTTTTTTGGGATGCAGATGACATTATTTACATGAATTTCCTTGAACCTAGCACCACTATCAGAGTGTTCCATTGCAACACTCAAAACTTTGAAACAACAATTAAGCAGAATTTGTATGTCAAGAAGGAAATTTTACTGCAACATGACAACACTAGGTCTCATATCACATGAAACAATTGCAAAGCTGGATCTCATCCCCTCTCCCATACAGTCCAAACTTGGGGCCATGCAACTTCTTTCCAATTTTTCCCAAAATAGAAGAAATACCATCATAAGCATCACTTTGACTCAAATGAAGAGGTGGAAAGGACTGTCAGGACCTGGTTGAAGAGACTATGGAGTTCATTCATGCACAGGTTCATCTGGTGCACCAGTTGTGCCCATTCCTGGACCAGGAGGCCCTTCAGACTATCACAAATGCCTTTGTAACCTCCCAGTTGATTGTCAAAACCATCCAGATGCTACAGTTGGTCCAGAATGCTGCAGTGATGGGCATGTGGTGGTATGTTTATGTGTGTCCACTGCTTCACAAGCTGCACTTGGTTACTAGTTGTTTTCTGGGTGCAATTCAAAGTGCTGGTTACCACCTATAAAAGCATAGGGCCTATCTACTTTGAGAAATCACATCTCTGTGTTTCCACCCATCCAGTGGGGTCAGGCAGCGTGGGCACACTTTGGATCCCATTGATCAAATGTCATTGTGTGGGATCCAGGAAGCGTGCATTCTTGGTAGTGGCACCTGCTTCCTGGAATGACATCTCCCCAGAGATTTGTACTGCTCCCACCTTAATGACTTTCTATAAACTATTAGAAACTTGGTTGTTCTCCCAGGTCTAGGGATAGGAGGGTTGTCACGTCCCTATAATTTTTGTTCTTTTGTGATATGGAGCTGGTCTTCTGGCCAGCTGTATTCTTTTTTTACATGTTTCTTTTTCATTGTTAGTCATTGAGGAATTGGGCAGCCTTGAAGTTGAAGTAATAATCTGATTTATTTTGCTACGCTTAATTGACCAAGCCATAGATAGTTCATTAGCTTCACTGACTCATGTGTAAAGCCAGTGGCTTAGCATGATATATGAACTGGTATGTTTAAATATTCTCTTGCCATTTTCAGTCTTTTCCAAGAAACTATATAACACACTAACTTACTGTTGTGAATGTAACCTGCATGCCAGTCTGCAGACTCAGACCCAGACTCCACCTCCTCATAGATTCCATACTCAGATTACTCCAGCCTCTCTCTCTCCTGGCTATAGAAAATGGTGTTGTCTTTGTTAAATGGGACTTAGAGAGAAAGTCTGTGAAGAGAGGTTGGGTAAAAAAATGGGGCACCCAGCAGCCTCTGACTGGGGATCTCATAGAGGCCAGAGAAGTCTAGGAAATTGCTTCAGGAACCCTTCTAGTTTTGTAGAAATAAGTAGGTATATCCGGCTAGGAATTTGCAGTGGGTTTATTTCTGTTTCCTGTGTTGTTAAATCTCACTTTCTTTCTCTCTCTACACAAATTACAGAACTGGGTGTTTAATTGCAGACTTTGTTCTTATTCATGAAGTTATTTCTTTACAGTCTTCTTCTAATCTGTAGTTTTGAATTTTCCTAGTCTCCTTAGAGACTTTGGGCAAAAGGTTCATTTGTAACAGACCAATGCCACCCATGTCTGTCCAGAATATTATCTTTTCTGTCAGATTTTACTCTTTCTTAACTAATCTGCAATTAATTACCATGACTTGGGCAGGTCTGTAATTATATACCTCCATTTTAATACTTAAAGTAAAAATAAAGTTTAAAAGAGGGTGTTTTTATATTTTCAAATTCATGCTATCAGCGGCATGAAGAATTCGAAAGCACCTGGCCCAGACAATCTACCAGCAGGCATCTGGAAGCTGAAAGAACTTTGCGGCACAGCAGCTGATTGGCTGGCAAACTTTTTCAATGCCATTGTGGATTCAGGCCACACGCCTGCTGACTGGGCCATGAGTATCACAGTTCCCGTTTTTAAGAACAAAGGCAACCCTGACCAATCAAAGGCAACTACTGACCAATCCACTTCCTGTCACACGCAAAGAACATTTTTGAGCAGATCTTCAACCAGTGTCTCTGTGACATCATTGAAATCAGTATCAACCAGTGCAGTTTTGTCAAAGGCTTGAGTAGCACCAACTCCATTTTCATGGCTTGCATGCTCATGGAGAAAAAGAGAAAAGAAGTCATTACATCTGGCTTTCCTCAACCTAGAAAAAGCTTTTGACTGTGTCCTGTATCAGCTGATATGGTACGTACTACATGACCAGGGTGTGCCTGAGCTACTCATAAAATGGGTCCAGATGTTCTATGTTAATACCAGCAGCTGAGATGCGCTGCTGGTCTTTCTGACAGCTTTCCTGTGAATGGTGGCATGCATCATGGCTTGGCATCGTCATTGCTGTTCATTCTCATCATGGATACCATCACGAGACCTGCATAACAGTGCCCCCTGGGTCTTGCTCTACACTGACAATGTCCTGCTTGCAGCTACCACCAGGAAAGAACTGCAGTGCTGTATCCAGACATGGAATGACCGTCTTAGCCAATTTGATTTGTGCCTCAATATCAAGAAGACTGAGAATCTAAGAGACTAGCCTGAGCACCTCCACCATCAAGGTCAGCGGTGAAGATCTAGTGAAGACAACCTCCTTCCATTACTAAGGATCCCATCTGCAAAGTGACAGTGGCATTAATGAGGAAGTGCATGCAAGGGTGAATGCAACATGGCTGTGGTGGAAGGAGATCACTGGAGTGCTCTGTGATAAGTGCATGCCAATCCATCTAAAATCAAAAGTGTACAGAATGATGGTCCGCCCAGTAGCACTGTATGGTGCTGAGTGCTGGCCAATCACCAAAAGTGTTGAGCACCCTTTACATGCCATGGAGATGTGCATGCTCTGTTGATTGTTAGGCATTCCCCTTCTCGACCATGTCAGCAATGATACAGTCAGCAGGTGGGCATTGCATCAATAACAGAGAAAATATGGGAAAAACTACAGTGGTATGGCCATGTTCTACGAGCAGCACCCTACACAGTCGCCTGCACTGCCTACCACTTTAACACTGATGGCAAACGCCCATGTGGAAGACGAAAGCAAAGATGGCAGGACACAATTAATGTGGACATGAAAATTATACAGTTGGACCTGGTTGCTGTGTTCAATCACATGAAATGGCATTTGTTGATCTGAAAAGCAGACCCTGCACCTGTGGGAAAATACTAGGATGAAGAAGTTTTTATATTTTTAAAATAAATTTTGATTTTATCTCTTTATTTACCTTCTAGTATGGGGTAGAATGAGAGGAGAGCAAAGGCTGACTCCTTTAGTTACCACATTTCTGTGCTAAATAGTCAGAAGGTAACCTTACTGAAATTTGTGTGTGTGTGTGTGTTTGCATTTTTACCTTTTTATTTGCTAAAAAGGCAGCAAGGGAAGTGACAGCTCTATGTCTCTTGTACAACAGAGTTAAGGGATGTATGTGAGGTTAGGCATCACCTGGAGGATAGTTAGTGGCGGGGGGAACTACCAAATATCTATCCCAAAGTATAATGTGGAACCAGAATATGGAGATCCATGCCAGAGGATTTCTGGGAAGAGGTTTGCTACCTCCAGCCTTCCATCCTGCAGGCCCTATCATTTCATTGCACTTAACATATTCCAAAGTTCCTTGTAATCTCATGGTATGAAGTTGCAAGTAACTGAAGAACCATGGCCTGGGATTAACAGAGTTGCAAATCATGCCCAAGCTGGTGTTTCTGGCCTGTTATTTTGGCTAGAAGATGCATTGGTATAATCTGGGGAACATTCCTTACAGCTTCTAAGAGTAGGTCTTTAATCACTGCATCAGTATTGAATTGTCTTTGAAAAGATCATGTTAGTCTCTAACAGTATTTTAATATGGAGATTTCCTAGTGCTGCCAATTGAAAAACATTGCACAGTTATTCCATTTTTGTCTCTTTCACTTGAAAAAAAAAGGTAAAAAACTCCAAATATCAATTAATGTCTGGAAACCCTCCTTTCCAATAAAGACTCTTTTAATGACAGGACAAAAAGTCAGATTAAACTCTTACCCATAATAGTTGTTACCAACTTCTTCTTCTGCATCAGCTTCTTTTCTTAGCTTTTTAGTTTGAAAAATCATGTCCACTTTTCTTATTTCATATGTTGAAATAATATGACAGTGTTCACATTATAGCCAGGAATTTCCAGGTTTCATTCCTATTGCTTGCTAAAATCCTGGCTTTGCACCAAGCGGCAACTGAAAAAGTTAAAACAACTAAGAAACCAAACAAAACGAAATACTATTGCATAGAATCATACTGTTGCATAGAGTTCAAAGGGGCCATTTCGAGGTTGACCCCTACTAAGTGCAGGAATCCAGATTAAAGAATCCTTACAATTGACAGCCTAGCCTCTGCTTGAATACATCCAGCAAAGGGGAACTCACCATCTCCCTGGATAATTGGTTTCATTGTGGAACAGAGAAATTTTTCTAACATTCAGTTGAAATATTGCTTTCCTGCAACTAAATCCATTAATCCATGCCTTGCGCTCCAGAATGATAAACAGGTCTTGACCTTCTTCTGTAGGACATCCTTTTAGGTATTTGAAGAGTGCTATCATATTACTCCTCAGTCGCTGCTTCTTTAGGCCAAACATGCTCAATTAGTAGTCCTGTTAAAATCCTTCCTGCCCTTCTCTCAGGCTCTTCATTTGTCTGAATGCATATTCAAGTGTGTTACCTGGATGGTCTGTCTGTCTAAGGTAGAGTACTGAAGCACAATAGAAGTGAATATGTGTAGCTCAGGGTACGGTAGAGTACTGAAGCACAAACCAGTGAAATTACTATTTGTGATCCCATTACTGCATTTGCTTTTCTGCAGCCATATTATTCGACTGACCCATATTTGGTTTGTAATCAACTACTATCCCAGTATCTTTTTTCACAAAGATCATTATCAAGCCAGGTATTCCCTAGTCTGTATCTGGGCATCTGATTTTGTTTCCCAGATGAAGAACTTGGACTTTCTCTTAGTAAATTTCAATTCAGCCTGTATTTTTTTTTAACATATCCAGGTCATGTTGAATTTTATTTCTGTATTCTTGAATATCAGTTATCCCACCCAATTGTGTCATTTCCAGATTTGGGGGTGGGGGGTGGGGGGGAGGGAAGGCAACTGCAATCCCTCCACTTCTTCATCCAGGTCATTAATAAAAATGTTGAAAAATATAGGACCCTGCAATGAACCTTTTGGTATCTCACAGGATATCTTTCTTCAGCTTAATGAGCTATCCTTCCCTGTTATGACTGCTGATAATGAACATTAATCTGTTGGGGAAAAAAAAACAAACAAAACACTATACTATTTCAACACTAGAGGGCTGTTTTGCACAGGCTAACAATTTAGGGTGCTATCTACAATTAGCCCAGGCCATAAATAATATGTACACTTCAAAAAATAAAGTTATATTCCGAACCGTCATTCATAAAACAGTATTGTATTTTTACCTGGGATATTAATGTAAATACATCTACTAGGGGAGATTTTGCAGGCGAATACGTTAAATTGTGTCCTTCAAAACTGATTTTCTCCCTGGGAAATGTTTTCCTCCTAATGAACTTTCCTTGACATTTGAAATAGCTCTTTTATAATCAGATACTGAAGTGTGAAATTGTGATGCTTTTCCTTTCTCGTCCTCTGGGGCTGAAATCCCTCCCACCTGATCTTAGATGCAGATGGTCTGAGAAGTGATTCATGATTCAAACTGATTCCCAAATTTGGGTATCCTGTATGGCTGACTGATGGGTTATGAAAGTTGTGTGATTGGCTCAGTGCCTCATTCTGATTGAATATCCAGTCTGCAATATAACCAGAGCGTGTGTTTTTCCTAGAAATGCTGTGTTCATTCTAATCAGCACTACATTTTATTTAATCACAGAATCTTTCTTAAATATCATTACTTTTTAAACTACAAATGTACAAATACAATATAACATAAACTCTAGCCTTATTGAATCTCCGAATTCATCACATCTAGTACAGAAGAAATTATTAGAAACTGGCATGGGTTTTTCTGGTTTTCTTTGCATATATATTTATTTCAATATTTTTTTAAAAAAATCTGTTAGACACATATGGATCAACCTTCACATACCTCAGTATAATTAACTTTGAAATTTTGTAACCTTCTCTTCAAGATTTTAATCAATTTGTATCCTATATTCACAATAGCATCTTAAAGAAAGAAAAAGCAATTGCAAACACAAAAGGAAAATGTCACCCCCAAACCTACATCTGCTTCTCTTTTCAAGTTTGCTATTGGTTTATCTTTTCCAATTATGAATATACTTTCAAAGAACCCTATCCAAGGCAAATCTATTGCATAACAACTTTTGTCTATACTTGAACCTAAGATTGGCATCAAAGCCCTCATGTGTGACTTCAGAGGTTGTCATTCTAGCTTTCCAGATGTTTAGAGATGTAGCCTAAAGTAGCTGAGAATAAGAGGACATCTTTATTGATCATAGTGCTCTAGTTCTGAAATTCTGTACTTAAAGAAAATATAGAATCCCCCCCCACTTTTAGATAAACTGTGGCCTGATTCCTACATGCTAAACCATAATCTTGTTTATATTTGTTTTACAGTAGTATGATCACTATACCACTACAGATTAGCATTAGTATGAATTTACTTTTATTTAACACATTTTTTAAATATTTGTCCTGGTGTTTAAGAGATTTGTAGTATTTTAATGCTGGTTTTTTAGTATATTATTATTTTAATGTTTATTTAAATATTTTTATATACCTCTTTGGGTATACTACATATAAAAATGGAATTAAAATGAAAAGAAATGACATAGTATTATAAAACTGGTTTAGTAATATTCATATTGGTAAGATATATTCATATTGGTAGGGTAATATTCATATTGGTAATAATTGTATTAAGGCATGAGCCCAAAAAAGGGAAATGTTAATAGGTTTTTTTTTAAAAAAACAGAATACTTGAAGTTTTCCAACTAGATTTCCCTTACACTACATTATTGCACATACCTAATTCTACTTCAACAATAATATTGTAATAATATGCTTTTTTTTGGTATTTGTCTTAAGTATTTGAAAGTAGAAGAATGGGGCAAAAATATATTAGCAAACGTCTTGGATTCTTGCAATGAATGACAGTCAAACACATTTATTTTTACTATGTACAAATGTGGTAGTTTAAAATAGTACTTTATTCACTCGGCTGAAATGACACACAGTCTATGTATAGATAATGGTTTTGACCTAGCAAGCTATACTGATCTTACAAAAATGCTTCAGAGTTTTCTTGCTCTGAACAAGTCATTATGAAAATCAAACCAGTTTGGAATTTTCCCACTGCTTCTCCTTTATCTCCTTCACATCCTTTTAAAAACTTGTGAAGATGAGAAGAAAATCTTCTTGCAAGATCTAAAGTACTGATTGCTGTCCCTGGATTAATACTACAAGAATTAAAGAAAAAGTAAGTGTGGTGTTCAGATTGCTTTTTTCTTCTGTGCTGAAATATTATTAGTCCTCATTGTAACAGATAAAGCCTATTCAACTTACACTAGAGAAGCTTGATACCCTTTAATTTTAATAGGACTCAAGTGCAATTTTTATTATGGCTGATACAATTAATTGAACTGAGTACAATTCTAAATCAACTTAATAAATAAAGAGGCATGAACAAGTTAAAATTAGTTCTATTCCTCTATTTCATGATATATTAAGAATTGTTCTAATTCCACATGTTGCAAGTATTTTTGCGGGAAAGAAGCATGTTGATAAAATGAGAGGATGGGGAACACTTTAAATGTTTTTGCATGCATTTCAATCTATTCAAATAATGTTCCATAAACTTGGAAATAGTGCTTTTTAAAAATTACCATTAAAAATACAAGTCATTTGAAATTGCCAATGTCTTATTAACACAGTCTTATATTTTGCCCACTGAAATATTATCTGGGAACAAGGTAATATTTTTAAAAATACTGCTTTCAGCAGTAAAGGGTGCTTTCCATGTAACTCCCTTTCATTCTCATCATCCAAAAAACTAATAATCTTTTAAAATCATTACATGGATTAATTCCCCATACATACTTACATATTTCTTAACTAGAAGTATAAGAATTTCCATATGCTTTCTCTTCATTTTGGGATGTCTGGGAAAACTGAGTGGCAGATGCTGCTAATGCTGCTACTTCTGTTACCAATGGCATTCAGACTGACAGCTCTTCGTGCCAAACTAACAACTGTACTTCATAGCTCAGGAATAAGACACTGGCAGCAGCAACAGTTACCCCCCCCCCCCAACTCCACAGAGACAACAGCAGCCACCCAACCTACTACCCCAGCACTATCAAGCAGCTCTCCAGGGTCTACAGCTAAACTACAAGGAACAACGTTAGGAACCACTGGGGAACACGTGTGTAGGGGTGTGTGTGTGTCTCTCTCTCTTGACTTTGAGTCCTGGGTCCAAATCTTGTTGTTCCCTTCAATCAGCTTGAAAGCGATCACCATGGAAGTGCTTACAAAACTGCCTGCTGAACAGATAATTATTCAAAAAGAGAATGCTGGAAAAAGCAACAGCCAAATGATCAAGTATCATCCTCAAGAGCCATCAGTTTCCTCAGCCAAGGAATCAAAATATGTGGAGATTTACGATTTTCCTGGAGGGAGAGGAGAGAGTCCCCAGACTCTAAAACTGAATCTAGCACGGAATGGAAGTAAAGTGGCTTTTATCAGACCTAAAAATGGACCATGCGGGATCAGTGAGGTTAACAGATTGGCTAACAAAATCTTGGCAGACAAATCTGCGAATCAAGAATCCCTGGATTATACATCTAAAATGGAAGGCACTCCTTCCCCCATGGGGATGAAAGCTGATGAGGTTGGGGAAAGGATCACTGGCATCAGCTCAGAAGGGTCTGAGAACACTCTGTCCCCTAGTATCTCCAACGTTCAGCTTTACACACATGGCTGCCCAGAATCATCTTCATCATCTTGTCCTTCACCAATACAAAAGACAGGGAGTTTTCCAAACATGGATGACTTAGAAAGAGGGGGGAAAACCTCTTCCTCATTTGGGTATGACAGCGATGAAGATGATGAAACAGACTGCAAAGAAATCTGTCTGAGCAATGAGAGAGGAAGATGCAGACATGCTTCACAGCTGTTGCAGTCACAGCCTAGCTATACCAGTGAAAACAATAGTAATAATGATGAAGCACATTATATTACTACCCATGAAATCCAGCTTAGTGAAGTAGACCATGACATGGATTTTGACTATGGATTAGCTTCTCGGTGGGACTTTGAGGACAACAATGTAATTTATTCCTTTGTGGATTATGCTTCCTTTGGGAGCGAAGAGACTCTTGCAGACACACAAACAGAAGAGGATAATAGCTGTTATCTCAGCACAACCACCAGTGATCCTAATAATCAGACAGACAGTATTGATAATACCAGCAGTACAGAGATAGTCAGCATTAATTCTGAAAATGATACTCCAAGCACAGACAAATGCGCCAGCTCGGAAGAAAGTCAGTCCAAGAACCTCTGCAACATGAGTGAGAATTCTGCAGGCCAGATACTCCTATCAATCAAACCAACTTCCAGGGCTATAAATGAGCCTAGCAACCAGCACGGAAAGCAAAACATTATTTATGCTGCCAAGCATGAAGGCGACATGAGCCTCTGTGTCTCCACAGCTCATGAACGAAATTCAAGTTTCAAACAAGATGTGTTTCATGACTATGCAAAAAAATTTACTGCAGTTCCTGCACGCTTGCAAACAAGGTGCGGAGCCATAAAAGCAAGAGAACTGGGTGGATATTCAAGTGGTGCCTCCAGTGTGGTAAGTGAGTTGGATGATGCAGATAAAGAAGTAAGAAGCCTGACAGCAAGGGCATTTCGGAGCTTAGCTTATCCCTACTTTGATACCCTGAACTTGAGCTCCAGTGAGTCTTCCACATCTCTTTCAGATCACAATCTAGGAATCAACCGGTGGTCAACTTACTTGGATTTAAAGTGCAACAGCCTTGGACAGAAAGCAGAGCAGAATCTTTTCAAAAGCAGTGCTGCATCTGCTGGATGGAAAAGAAGCTCTGGGACTAAGGCATCCAGTGACCATTTCTACATTCACTCCAATAAGTCACAGACTAAAGCATTGGAATTTGTTGTCAGTAAACTTGATGGGGAGATAACGCATGTTGAAACACCACCTTGCTTTGAAAAACAAGTCCAGTCAGGCTCCCGAGTTGTTACTTTGCTGGAGACTTTGAATTTCAGCAGCAATATTAATGCGGGTGTCCCCAGACCTGCTAAACCTTCTGAAAATGCTGCTGTTGGATCAAGTTTCACAGATGAAGTTACAGAAACACTGCCAAAGGAGCAGGGCAATGAAAGCTGCAAACAAACTGGAGTGGTTGCAGAAACCATGGAAGGAACACAGAAGTCAAAATTTGCATCTAGCCTCCTCAAAAATGTTATTTCAAAGAAAATGCAACGGGAACATGAGTTCAAAATGGAAAGGGGAGAGATCACAGACACCACATACTCTGGTATGTCAAATTCCTCATCTTCTAAAGAGGTAGATAGCACTGCCAAAGAGAAGTTAAAGAATGGGGGGTTGCAGAGACAAAATTCAAGATATTCAGAAGGCAGCTCTGATTGCACTATTGTAACAGCGGATGATTTGGGGGAGTTTTTTGACAGCAAGTCTCCAACCTCCAAGCCCTCTACTCCCCGCGAGGCCACTATTAGTTTAAATCGAAGCCTTTCGGAATCATTTTTAGAAGAAGCATGTAAAATAAAACAAAGTGCCTCTGAAACACTCAAGGCAACTTTCCTCCGTAGCCAGAACAGTGCATTTAGAATGTGGAAAGAAAAAGAAGCAGAGAAAAAAGAGGAAAAAGTTCCTGTGGGAAAACTGAAAATTGGATCTAAAGGTGACTGGAAGGCTGATATGGGAGAAATCACAGCTAACAAAGCAACTAAAATGTCTCGTCTTTTTGTCCCAAATATTCAACAAACAACCAAAGATAATACTAATTTGCATGTAACAAAATACTCCTTAGCGACTACTCCAGCAGCTCAGACTGCTATTGCCACCACAATGATAAAGCCCAAACCTCCAGAGATCAAGATAAGCTTGGGAAGTGTGGAGCAGAACAAAGATCATTCTTTCAATATTGCTAAGCTTCTCACCCCCAAGATAGCTGGAAATGCCCCCAATTTTTTCAAGACAGCTGTTGATACCAGATGTCAACAGCAAAAGCAAATAAAAGGGGAGACTATGGACAAACTGCCTCAATTTCAGGTACGTGATGTAAGAGAAAATAAGTCTAAAGTCCAAGGGCCTATACATCAGGTGAGAGATGTCAGGAAATTAATCAAGAGTAGTTATGGTCTTGAGTCAGGGGATAGCCACAGTGACAGAGGTAGTGTTAACTCTGATCAGGGAACCTTTGACCAGAAAGCCAAACAGCTGATGTCAACAGGCATTCCCAGGTCTCTGTCTCCCATGGTGATAACTTGTCAGGCAGTAAGTAACAGTAAAGACGACAAGAAGCCCAACAGATCTTCTGAGGTGGGGGCCAAAGTAAGTAATGGAGGCAAGATGCTCCCTTCCAACCAAGAAGGAACCATCTTGGTGCACAGGACCTCAGGAAGGCTGCCAGTAGCCACCATTGCTCCCAACAAGAGTGACCCTCGCCAGCCTGCTGTACTGAAGATAGTCTCCAAAACATCTGTGCCCTGGAGGCAGCAGTCACACCCACCACAGCAGTCAGTGACAACTGAGAAAAGCAGTAAGGTGGGACCACTGGTGGTGGATGGAGAAGAACAACTTCTCAAAGAAGAGGTGACCAAGGCATCTGTCTCAGCAAACCATCAGGCACTGCAAAAACTCACTGCAGCAGTCCGGAGCATGGAAGAGCTGTACAGTTTCAGTAAAAATGAGTGGAAACGAAAGAGTGACCCATTACCGATAACTGACAGCCATGTCCTCTCCCTCATTGCCAGCGAGGAGCGGACCATGGGAGGCATGAACAGTGCTACAGAAGAATCAATGACAGCTGCCAAGGCTGAGGACCAGGAAGCAGCTCGGATGGTGGGCTTAACAACTTCGCCCAACAGATCCGCCCCAGAGCACCAACCTCGGGGCAGGTTCAGCAACCCAACCAAGAGCACGGAGAAGGTCTCAGCCAAGACAGCGGCCTTTGAGAGCCTGGCCCTGGCCCGAGAGCGGACACGTGGTTCAGGCATCTACGGGGAATCTGCCGCCGGGCCTGCTGAGAGGGGCAGAATCCCTGCGGTGCCCCGCACCACCTTCACCTTCAGCGCTCAGGCCCAGAAGGCCAAGCATCAACCTCCGCCGCCTTCCCCTCCTCGAGGCCTCAAAGGCCAGGCCAGGCCTCGGGCCATCAAGCTCTTTGGCGGCCGGCAGGGGAGCCTGGTGGAGCCCGACAAGGGCCGCAAGCCCACCGTCCCCGACTGCGGGAACTACCTGGCCATCTCTCTCAAGGAGTCGGCCGCGGAGCAACCTGGATCGGTCGGCGCAGGCGCAGGAGAAGGAACAGCGGACAGCCGCGCCGGCTTCGTCGCGGCCGCCTCGCCCACTGCCGCCCAGCCTCTCAGCCTGGGCCGGTCCCTGGCAGGCTCCAGCCCCAACAAGGAGCCCCAGCAGCAGCCCGCCGAGGAGCGCGCTGGCCCCACCACAGCCACCACTCAGCCTCAGCCTCAGCCTCAGCCTCAGCCCCAGCCCCAGCCCCAGCCTCAGCCTCAGCCTCAGCCTCTGGTCAAGCTGCCGCCGCCGCCGCTCCAGACGGCGGCGGCGGCTCCCCCGCTGGAAGTGTCTCCGGCGCACATCTTCCCCCAGGCTCTGTCCCTCGCAGCGGCCGCGGCCGCCCTGACCGGAGCCGCTCAGCCAGCGCCGCCTCTGCTGTGCTTCTCGCCGCCCATGCCCGCCGAGCCCGCCGCCTTCCCGCCGCCTCAAACGCAGCGCAAGGTGCTGCTGGACCTCAGCACGGGCCAGTGCTACTTGGTGGACGCCCCGCTGCAGCCGCAGCTGCAGCCGCAGAAGCGGCGCCTCTTCGACCCCGAAACGGGGCAGTACGTGGAGGTGCCCTTGCCCGCCCCGGCGCCGCCGCCCCTGGCCCCCATGACCATCCCCATGTCCTCCCTGGCGCTGGGAGCGGCCGCGGGAACCTACGGCGCCCCGGCCGCGGCCTACATGTTCTACCCGGGCTTCCTGCCGGCCGTCCTGTCCGCCAGCGCCCTGCAGGGCCAGCTCGCCCAGCAGCCCAGCGGCGAGCTTGGAGCCGCGGCCGCTTCGTCCAGGAGCGCCGCCAGCCCCGCGGCAGAAAGCCCGTATTACGTGCCCACAGGCGCCCAGCAGCAGCAGCAGCAGCCATCCCCACGAGCGGCTCCCGGCGACGGGAAAGCGCCGCTCATCAGCATCACTTCGCAGCCGCTGGGCCCCAGGATCGTCGCGCCTCCGTCCTTCGACGGCACCACCATGCGCTTCGTCGTGGAGCACCGGTGATGGGGCGCCGGCCCGGAGAGATGCTGCTGCTGGTACGACGGGTGAGTTGTCGGGCTGGGAGCGGGCAGCTCAGATCGCTGCCGTGTGAATTATCACAGTCTCGTCTCCCGCCCTAATCAGAGGGGAGCGTTTCTGCAAAAGGTCGCGCGAGGAGCAAGGCCGGCAGGGAGGGGGAATGGGAACAGGCCTTGCAAAGCGCACTAACGTTTGCCACCAGACAAAAGGGTCTAGCTGTGGCCGGAAAGGGATCTTTTGCCATTTACAGGTTATTTTGATTGATAGCACAATCATCCCTAGCATTAGCAAGGAAAACATACGGTGCAGCACTCTAGATCTGTGTTTCCAATAGAGGTGAATATGTGTAGCTCAGGGCTGAACTGTGGAGTCCTTGGGGTTCTCTGAGCTTCGTTCTTTTCTTGCAAACGTTTCATTACCCGGCCTTCTTGGAAAAGAACCAAGCTCAGAGAACCCCAAGGACTCCACAGATCCGTGTTTCTCAACCTTGGGCACTTGAAGATGTGTGGACTTCAATTCCCAGAATTCCCCAGCCAGAATTCCACACACCTTCAAGTACCCAAGGTTGAGAAACACTGATCCAGATTTTTCTTACTGAACAGATTTTTGTGGCAATGAAAAAGCTGGAACAGTAGTGGAAGGTTGCAGGTGAAAGATGATGCTGTCTAGGCCCAGCAGCAGCAGCCCTCACAGTATTCTGTTCTATGAATGAGGAAGGGGCCAGCCACTTTTTCCTGGGAAGAAAAAATATTGAAGAACAATGGGAAATGGAGATTGACTTACAAGTGAAAGTAAATTCTTTCCTGGGGATAAATGCCTTATCTGGAAAACTGTCTTGGTGACAAGGAATGCTTCCAGAGGAACAGCTTCTAAAGGCATTTATGCAGCTATTTTTTCTCTTTCCGTCCTTATGAACCTGTATGTGTGTGGAAAAAACTAAAATGAAGAAGAGGAAAAAAATGAGAGGGTGAACTATGACAACCTCTGCATATACCCACATTACCTTAGATTCTGTAAATGGGGCCAAGGAAATACATATAACATCTTAGTCTCAGAGTGCTTGCAGCATGCTTACTCTAGTGTTCAGAGCATATTGGGCAGCTTATTTATCAAAACATAGCAAGAGATGGCAAAACATGGCAAAATTACAAATGAAAGACAAAGATATTCTCCCTCCCTCCCTTCCAGTCAGTTTTGACTCCTGGCGACTGCCTGGACAAGTGCAGTTTTCTTGGCATGATTTTGGAAGTGGTTTGCCATTGCCTGCTTCCTAGGGCTCAGGCAGAGTGACTGGCCAGAGGCCACACAGCTGACTTTGTGCCTAAGGCAGGACTAGAACTTACAGTCTACTGGTTTCCAGATTGGTGCCTTAACAAAAATCTTGTTTGGCAGCATCCATATTTATGGACACATTCACTCCATAATGTGCAGTATGGTGTCACTAATACAATAAAAAAAGACAGTAATCTTGACTCTAGCATGAATATTCATGAGTAGGCTTGCATTCAGGGCAAATAGCAGAAGCAATGGCCAATGGGAAGCAGTAAGACACTCATGCATGATGGTGTTCATACCATATATACATTTTCTTTCTACTCAGAATATATCCATAAAGACAGCTGTGGCATGTATGAAGCAGGTTTGTATATAACTGTAGAATTGGGAGGTGTCATTTGGAGCACTGAGTCTATCTCTGTGCTCAGTGGAAAAATTCAAACCATCCCTGATTGTTCAGAAGAAACCTCTGCTTTCAGAATAGTATTTTTATAATGTTTTATTTCTCAGCACTTTATTTCTATTCTAACCTCATTTTCACCAAGGGAACAGAGAAAGAAAGAGAAAATGTGAACATATGTCTGCAGGTTTCTGAAAAGAGGAAGACAGTATACATCAGAAGAGTTTTTGTACAATGAGATGAACCCAATCAGTGGTCCTTTCTTGAGAGTAATTTACATGAGACACAAGTGAAGGGGATTGTCTGTGTGTGTGAGAGAGAGAGACAGTGTGAATGCTTTGACATATCACAGAAATTGTGAGACTGCAGATCACCACCTGCTTCACACTACACACTTCAAAGAAATGCCGCCAGCCACTGAGCCTCAGTTTCAACACTATGATATATGAAACCATTCATTTTAATATTGGAGTTGCCAGCTTTATTCTAGTAAGGCTTTAGCAGTTTGACCGAAACTCCATAGGTAAAGTTTTTTCCCCATTATGTACTGTGGATAAGAAGCTGAGCTCAGCTTGTGGGTTTCTTTGCTAGAATATAATGTATATTACACTGAATAGAATGTAATAATATGAAGTACAGTATAATATCTCTAATATACTTTAGATATATTAAAATACAGGAGTCCTGTCTACAAAAAAATAATTTTAGTTTCAGTAACATTAGTAAATTGTTATGACGAGGAATTACTGCATCAAGCCATTTTTTAATGACATACTTAAAAATATCTGCTTTGCAGTAACCTAGAGGGGATTTTCAGCAGGGGAAAGAGTTAACTTTCCTCCTTTAGGACATTATCTTGATCTGGACTGCAGTCAGCTGTGCCTGCCAAATGCTGTATTAAAACATGCTATTGAAATAATGTCAGCTTTGGCCCTCACTTGATGGAATAGATTAGGCATGGAGTAGCAGTATATCTTTGTCAAGGGGTTTCCTTGAACTGCATTGTATTTTTCTTTTCTGAGATATATTTGCAGAGCAGTACAAAAACACCCAGTCTTTCTTTCTTATAAGTATTTCTGTGGGAACCTTATGGAATAAAGCTTTCATTTAAATGGGAGGTATACAGTACTCAGTATTTGTAATTAATAATCATCCTGCTCTTCTAAGCATACAGCTAAATATAATGGTAGGTGATTCATGCGCAATTCTCCCATTAATTCTTTCAAACTAATGAGTAACATTAGACTCTTTGGAGATGTAGCAGTTTGGGGGGACAAGAGGCTAAGTATAGTCTGTCAGTGCTGTGACTCAGTCCAATTTGGGATTGATCCTAACCTTTAAAAACGCAGCGGACCTGACATCTCATCTAAGCTGATGCTAATTTGGTAGATTGATTGTAAAGTATATTTTCCAGTAGGCTGTGGGGAAATAGGTATATAATATATATTTTTATTTTTAAAAGTTGCTTGCATGTCTGTTTCATTTCATTGATTTTTAATATGCTTTATTATAGACATTATTACAGGCAAGCATAGAGAGGTAAACCCAAACGTCTTCCTTAAAAACGGAAACTATCTGGCTTACACATATTGTCATCTTAGTAAAGTTCTGACTCCCAAGTTCATCTTACCATTGGTCTCTTGCTCGAAGGCCTTTGTCATTTCCCCAAAAGGACCAGGAAGTCTCATTTTGACATTACTGGGCTAAGAGGGAGGCCAGGCAGGGTGGCAGGAGGGAACAGCAGCTGGAGTGCAAGAGTGCCATAATGGCAGAAAACAAAGTGCCTTTTCGCTGCCTCAAGACATATAAACCAATAGAAGGCTCACAGGGTTGCAAAAACTTTGCAAAGTTCTACACTTTGGAGAACTTCAGGTTTGAGGGAAAAAAGATATCAAGGAAAAGCTCCTCGTTCATGTTAAATTGCATTCAGAGTTCACAGCCAAAAATCACCAAATGTCAACACTCATTTCTCAGCCACCCAAAACTACTTTTCTTAAAATATTGGGGCATGCAAAATACTGGGGCGTTGTGTCACAGTTACCCATGTGTGCGTGTTATGTGTATTTGATCGGCAAGTCTTACAAATAGAGACAGAAATTGGAAACAACAGTATTAGACTTGCTTTAAGGTTTGTGGATTTGAATAACACTTTCATATAATTGTTTAATAGTAATATCAAAATAAAGTTTTTAAATTATAGGATTATAGAGTTCAACAAAACTATTAGGTCAGATATAAAAATTACAATACCAGGGATCTGCTTAAATTTTGTATTGGGATTTTTTAATATAAAATACCAACCGCCAACCATTAGCATAATAAGAACCATTCTAAGGGTCATGAGATAGAATGAAAGCAAGGAAATTATTTAAAGTGATATGAACATATTTTTCAAGAATGAAAAATGTAACGTTAATTTAAAGTTCAAGAAAGTTCAGAGAACATCTCACATTGATATAATGACGTTGCTAAATGTATGTGTTTATGCTTTATTTTACAGGCACAAAGAACAAGAATTTGGAATTTATCTCCCTTAATCTGAAATGTACTTGGTAATTCTAAATTTTCATTTAAATTGCTGTCTTCCGATGTGTTGCTCATGCATTGCTTTGTGCAGAACATGTGTTACCTTGTTTTCATGTTTGAATAAGCTGTCCCTCCATTTTTAACTATGCATAAATTTAATTATGCAAATATGAATGATTGAATTGTAGCATTTTCTGTAGTTTTTTTAAAATGTAGAAACTAGTAATCAGTGTACTGTGCAACACATAGCTAACTACATACTACCTACAAATGCATATACAGAAGGAGAAGGAATCATTTTTGGCTTTGAACAAAAGACAACTTGGAGTGAAGGAGTGACGTTCTGGTATAGCCTTGCAGATACGCTTTGCAGGGTTTTAAAAAAGCATGGAAAGCTTGAATTATTACTCCAATCTGTTTTTCTGTTTAAAAAGTAGCTATAAGGGTACTTTAATACATTTTTGATACCTCTCCATAGTCTTGGGAGGAAACTTATATGTAAAAGTATAAACTTCTTTTTTTTTTAGTTTTGTCTCTTCAAATATATACAGAATTTGCCAATAATATCCACTTAAGTTAGGCTTAAGTAGCTCCCACTGAAGTCAGTTTTAATTTAGGGATAATCTTCAATAGCAGCTGAATTAGGATTCCATTACATAATAGGTATGTACTTTGATGAGTTTCGTTCAAACTAACTAAACCCCAGGTTGGCTAAATCAAAGGATGACAATATAGTATCCATGATTACCAAGGCAAATATCAGACCTACAACAGTGTCCATTATTCCTCAAAAAAAAAAAAAAATTACCCAGATCTTGCAAGATCTCCAGAATCCTATGAGATTTCAGCAGTACTGTATCACATGTGAGAGTTTGCAAGTTATTTCTGGCAAAAAAAGTGTACTAAATTTTAGAAATTTTCAAATCTTGCAAAATTTCAAGCAATTCTTTTGGGCAATGCCCATTGCACAAGATTATATGAGGGTAGTTTAGAGCCAAAAAAGATTGGTGAATCCTGAGTTAAATGTATTCAAGGCCCACTGAAAACTAGTTTGTTTCATTTAAAATCCTTGGGATATGAAGCCTAATTCTGTGGATGTTTACTTGGATTTAAGTCCTATTACTTTTACTGGGGCTAACTGCCCAATGCATGCATATGATTTCAGTTCCTATTATTAATAGATTTACAAAATACAGACTTTATTTAATGGTTTCCCCTTAAAACGGATTGTGAAAGTAACTGGAAATATAGTTCTTTATTTTGTTTAAATGCTGCTTTATATTATTTTCAAAGAAGTCCCCGAGCTGCACTTTTTTTTTTTTAAATATCAGAAAGCTAGAAAAGTGATACAATTAAATTTACTACACTTTCTTGGTGCCTTCAGTAATTATGGAGCATGCAGGTATTCAACTAGTGAAGCTTTCCTTATCACTTTATCTCCATATAGAATAAATTGTGTGTGTGATGATAACTGAGTGTCATGCAGCTCCCCAAAAGGTGTTAACCTTTTGTGTGTGTGTCTTTATTATTTCAAAGAAGAAGAGACATGCTTTCTTCTCTGTATGAGGATTTAGTTTTAGGGTGGGAGGGTTTGTTTTGTTTTTTACAAATGTATGGATTTTAGGAAGTTATTTTAGAAAGTACTTTGTGATTTTAACCTAGCTATTTTCGGTCAGTATTCTAAGCCAGTAATGTATATTTGGCATCAAGCTATAATTTAAAAGATATACCTTGAAGTGTTCAAGGGAAAAGAATGAACACTTTAATGAGCTTTTAAAATGGAGAGTTCTTGTAGGAGATTTACTTGGTGCAGGCATGACAATCTTAACCACCAATAGGACAGAGCTGTGCAGGAAATCCTGAGCAAACTCAGGGTGATGTTTAAATGCAGAAAGGTACGAATCCCAAAAATATATCTGGTTCAGCATGATGAAACCTGGGGTGTATAACTCAAAGCAACAGGGCCACATAGAGCCCCGAAGTCTTTGGTGTAGTCTCCAGAAGGCCTAGAAAAGCTGCTACTAATCTGTCTTTTTTTAAGTAACCCTAATGTCAGGATTCTCTCCTGTCTGTCATGTCAACTGGACGTGCCTTATTGCTCACAACACTTGTGACCTAATTCACACGGCATGCTTTGTTGACTAACCCAATTGACTGGATTCACATAAGATGTGATTTACAAAAAGTAGTGATTGGATTCACATGTCACACTAAGGCTTGATGTATTGATTGGAGTTTTTCAGAATGTTCTGTCAGATAAGCTGACCTTAACCCATCTGCAGAATACATCTAACAGGGTTATATATATTAAATCAATTTTAATAGACCTATATGATAAAGCCAAAATATCAGGTTGAGGTCCCACTTTTTATTCTCAGGTACGCCATTTGCCTCTTTGATTTCAGTACCATTGATGCTAGAGTGAGTGTTTGGATTTTCTTTTTGAGAAAAAAATAGAGGAATTTCCAGGGAAATCAAAAGATTTCCCATAAGATTAATGGCAAGTGTCCTCAGGGTATTTTCATAAATCTATAAGCTATTATGATATGTTGCACTGGGGAGTTTTAAAAAGTTCAGAGAATTTCAAAAGGAAGCTAAAAAGAGTTTCAGTAGCAATGTATAACATTTCTCGGGGGAGAAATTGCATTTGCATTTATATCATTTGCTTCATTTGCAGTGACATAAGCGTTGTTGCAATATAGGGAAGATATAACAGAGATTGAAGGTAAACAACCTAAGGAAAATTTTGTATATGTATACATACATAGACACCCATGTATACATACACACAGTGTTGCATCTTAAGTTCTGTTTCTGATTATAGCTGTGAAGTATTTTAAGATGCCCTAGGTGAAGCAAGTGTTTTTAATTTTACAAATCATAAGGGAAAGTGTATTTGGTGCATCAATCTTAAGAAAAGCTTGGCCAAGGCAGCAGTGACTTACTGCCAGTATTCAATTTCTGGTTGGGTATGTTGCAAATGCCACTGCCACCCACAACCATACAAGCGGGTGTTGTGTGGCACATGATCCATGCAATATACAGATCCCCAACTAGCTAGTAGTTTCCTGTGGCTGGTGGATCATCAGTATAGTGCCACAGGTTAGTAGATCAGATCCTTAAACCAAATAGCCAATAGCTTCACTCAAGTGTACAGCCAAAATGCATAAGCCATGGCGTTCTAAGAACAAGTCTTATTTTTTTCTGCCATACTGTTTTAACTGAGAGCTCTTTGTGTTTTTGGCCAGAATTCAACACAGTGGGGCTTAACCTTATATAGTAATACCCTTGATTCTAGCCCTGTTTTAAAACACTGAGCTTAACATTTTGAAAATACAAGGCTAGATGGACCATCCTGCTTTTTAAAATATGAGCGTTTCCACGTAAGACTTTTACACACACACACACCCCATTCAAGTCATTCCCATAGCTCTGATTCATTTGTAATTCCTTCATCCGCATTAGAACTTAAATCTTCATGCCAATGTAAGTTCTGGAGAAATTCTCCACTTTGCTTGCTCCAGGAAGTAACAGTAAATGAAAGACCAGTTATGTTCGCATTGGGTACCTGAATCCCCTGAAGATTGAACATGCAATTCACCTTCCTTTGGAATAGCTAACAAAAAACTGGATTCATGCACATTATGGGTTCCTTGTAGTCATTGTCATTTGGATGCACTTAATATGCGAGTGGCTTAAATGTGCTTTCCATGGAATGTGTGAAAAAGCTCTCAGCGCTTACAGACTTATTAGATATGATCCTAATTCAGATCTACTTAGAGATGATTTAACATGGGCTATTTCCATTTTCTAGTAGCTTTATATGAAAAAAAAATTATCAGGTTCTGAAGAATGAAATAATCAAATGTGACAATAAGACAATTGTTATGGGATTAATATGTTTATTTTTCTAGTTTGCATTTTGTTGTTTTTCAAATTATTTGCTTCTTAAGGGAAAATGAATATATTGTTGTTTCATAGTACTTCCCAACTGCTCTTTTTTGCTTTTTTTTTTTTTTCCTGAAATGTGTGTGCTGCATAAAAGATTTCTGTGTAATCAAATCCATATAGTATTTTCAGACTGCCGGACAGTATGGGTGCAAGATTATCTCGGTTATATCCACATAGTCACACAAGTGTCTGTGTAATCAGTGGCATGATTTTTTTCATCTCGGTGCTCACAAAGTTTCAGTCTATAGTTTACAAGATGCAGCTTTTCATCCACATGTATATCCTCACACGAACAATTTAGTACACAGTGAATTGTTAGTTTTATTTTAAATTTAATTGACAGATGCTCAGGGGTTACAGTTTTACCCAGTGTACTTGAAAAAAGAGTGAAATTACGTTTTATTAGAAAAGAGGCCCATCACCAGGAACAGCAACTCAGTGTCAGGTTCTCCCTTCCCTTTCTCCATAATTTGTCATTCAAATTACCTCATGTTTCACAAATTACCAAATGTATCATGTACATTTTCTCTCCATCTTTCACTTTTTGGCAGGCAGCATTGTGGAATCAGAATCATAACATGACTGAATAACCAAATAAGTGCTATTTATAACATGAATTTTGGCCTACTAAAAAATGAGGAACAGGCATACTATTTTAAGTTTTGGAGAGATTTCTATACCTATAAATATCTTCTCTCAGGGTAAAACTCTTCAGAACAGTGCCAAAGAAGAAAGTGCTCCAGCATTTCTAATGCTTGTTCAGAAAAGCAAGTTTTAGCTTATGTCACTTACTATGCAAATGACTCCCTTCCTTATTCATCGACTGTAAAATTAGTACTGTTATTTGCATTACTTAATTATTATTACAAACAAGTAATTTCATGATTTCAGAGAGGAATTAATTCTATCAAATTGCAGTAATTTTTAATTGAATATTTTGTATCTAAGTCAGCAAAAAAAGTCTGTAACTTAATCTTAAGTGCAGGAATGGTCTCAGTAATTGCATTAAAAGCCAAACAGAGGTGTAAATATTTTAGTACATCAGGACTAGGAGTTTTATAGATGATTATGTTGGATTATCTCCAAATTCTGTGTGTTCTGTGACCCTCCTGTCAAACTGAAAAAATAGAAGAGTAAAAAGAAAGAGTAGAAGTTGCAGAAAATAAAGGAAAAAAAGGAAAGAAGAGAGAAAAAGAAAAAATTACAGTAAAGAAAAAGAAAAGAAATATATAAAGCAGTGACTTCCCACTTTCATCACAAGTATAAATAATTTTAGTAACTTATCAGCTTCTTTTAAAATACAACAAATGATCTCTTCTTCCCATATCCAAAATCTTATCTATAAATAAATCCATAAAGCCTTGTCATTCCAATCCTGATGTCAGCAAAAGTCCATTGAGGGTTACCAGAGATAACAACATATCTATTTTAACCTTGATCAAATAAACCAACTTTATATTCCTTCCTTTTACTTCTAACAATCTTAATATTTACTCCCTTTGAATATTGTAATAGAATTTGATTTCTTTTCATTTTTTCTTTGTCCCTTCTCACAAAATTCTTGAAAACTTTAGCAAGCCTCTTTTGTAAATCCCATATAGGAAAATTATCCAGGTCACTCTCTTGGTTTGTTGCTTGTATATCCCTTTTAATCATTAAGACATCAGCCAGTTTCTTTTGTATGACCAGTGTAACATCTTTTTCCATGTCATTCTTGTAGCCTGTCATTTTTAAGCCCACTTTCAACTCAGTCTCAGTCTTGTCAGGTAGAACTTGTTCCTCTTCCATAACATCTTTTAGACACGGTCTATCTATGGAGGCAGACACTATTAAAATTATTTTCTTGGTCCGTTGTTCAAAAATATCCTTCAGTATGTCTAGTGTTAAAATATTTTGCTTCATTCTGTAATTATAAGTGGAGTTTAAGTGTTCTTTTCCTTGTTCCCTCTAGTATCCAGTGTTTAAAATCTTACTTTAAAAACAAACAAACAAAAAAAACCAAAAGCATTTTCCCATGGGAAGGATTCTTTATAATTAATTCCAAAATCTTATTTGAAATTTATCTGAACCCTTAGTCCAGTTGTAACTTTCTAAAATCAAAGTTTTAACCATCCTTTTGCTGTTTATTCAAAAAAAAAATGTTTTTAAGTTCTTAAACTTGTAGTTAAAACTTCTTTTGCTAAGGATTGAAGGAAACTCACCCGCTGCTGTCAAACTTGTCCATCCAAAGGTTTCTAATAGCTGAAAAGCAGTTAACAAGCAATTTCCTAAAGTAATTAGAAAAGGAAGTATGTGAACTTAGTGTCCTTTCAAAGGTGCCGACTGCAGTTTGAGCAAGTTGGCTATTCCCTTGTCCTCAGAGCTCTAAACCGTCCGGAGACTACTATCTTGTGGTCTCTTCACAAGGAGCAGCTGTCTGGAGCACTTGGGGGCAATCTCAAGTCCTCTCCTTGTCTGGAGAGGTTTCGAAGAGCCGGTCTACTCACTGGCTCTTCCTTCCACTGCGGTCATCAGCTCTGCTTTTTGCGGAGCTGTCTTTAATCTGCCATTACTTCTTCGGCAGTCTCCCATGTTTTACAGAGAAGTCCAGTAGTACATAACATGTTCTACGTGTTTCAGATGTAGTGAAATTAAACGTATTTCAGGAGGTAGAGATGCAAATTTTATTTTATTTGTCTAATTATTTATGTGGCTAGACAAATTAGACACAAAAAATTGGACAAATAAATGCTATTTTCCTAAAATCCTGGAGCACATGCCAATAATGGTAGAAAGCACTAAACAGATTGTTGATCTGGCTTAATACAATTTCAGTTATGTTACAACACAGTGTACAGTTCAGTGTCACTAATATAGTTAAGAACCTATGATTCTTTGATGCTCAAGTTCAAAAATAACTCACTCTCATATAAAAACAAACATGTTTATATTCATTTTTGCAACTATTATATAGCCATGAGTGTGGCCTTATCTTATATTAAACTTATCATATGGTAAACCAAAGTTTCTGATAATGGAATAAGCTTTAAATTACAAACCTTTTCTGCCAGAGCTCTGAAATGGCATACAGCTGAGAAGAAAGGGGCTTTTAGTGTCAGAATTTTCATTCACAAGTTCCCATCCCTCTCAGTGAAGCATAGTTTCAACTTTTTTGCCTTTACCTGAAGGAAACTTCATTCTCCCATTATTTATTTATATGCAGTTTTTAAAATCTGGCAAAAGTTTTATCTGACTTCTGGTGGACCTGCTTGTAAATAAGATATTACTATGATGCAGAACGTAATTTCATATACTATAGGATAAATTAATTTAATAATTCAGATTTATTAAATATGTTTTGTATCCAAGCTGTAGAGTTGGATGGAAAGAACTGTGAGAAGGAAAATAGTTACTAATGCAATTCTGCAAATTCTTATGTTTGCTCAGTGCTATTATATGTAGACTATGTAGCAATTTGTATGTATCTTCTTGTTCAAACTGGGTCATAAATAGACCCCAATTTTAAAACTTTATTTTTCTTAAACAGTGTCTTGGTATCAGTATAAAGCAACATTTTCATAAGGAGATGGTCAGTTTTGGATTTGAGCATATAAATAAACTGAATTAGGTTACAGTCATATCTACAACTACACTGAAATCAATGGGGCTTATTTCTAAATATTGTAGACGAATTTGGATAATGCAATGAGTTGCTTGTCTCTAATCAGTTGCTAATTCCTGAATTATTTGTTGATTTATAAAAACGAGGCCTATTGTATTTTTTGTTCCAAGCTTTAATTTCCAGGCCACAAGTTTTACTTTTTCATTTATAGTGAATTTAAAAGGATTAACAGACTGATTGTTTTCTTGTATTTCACACTGTATGTTATTACAGAAAAACTTTATCTCAGTCATAATATTTAGGCATCAATGAAGTGTTAGGACCTTTATCCCAACACTGTTTAAAAAGGGGAAAAAAATCTATCAATTTCACTGGCTTGTGTATGATATTGTATTTTCAGACTGAGATGTTGTACTGAACATTTGTACCTGAGATTGACTTTTACAGCATTACTTCTGCAACTATTTAATTCTCCTTTGGGACTACTCCAGATATGTTTTCTGTCTAGACTGAAAGATACCTTTGCTGTATGAGTTGCATGGCCAAGGTATCATTCCTTTTTCTGTTGCAATTGCACCAAAGTTTTGGGTGCCCAAGGGGTGAGTTAGTGTTAGAATTTAGCAATTCTAAAATGCTTTTTCAAACTGAATGAGGGTGGTGATGTGGTTTCCCTCCTATTTCTGGTTAAGGAGGATCCATGTAAAGGGATTTAAGAATGGTGGGATAAAGAAAGAGCAGTGATCCTGAAAGAGACAGTTGGTTGAATGTCTGAAATGAGCGCAGTTGAATAAAATGTTAAGGGAAGAATGCATTTGAAGATTGTTTTAACAAAATAGTGCTACTGGTGAGAAGTCTAAGGAAAACTATCTGGAAGAAAATGACTCTTTATGCTGCTTTCAACATAGGTGACCTTATAGCAAGTTCTTAGCTGAAATCTGAAGTGATTTTCTTACAGAATGCTGTGAGCTTGGAATTGAAAGAGAGCAAACCCAGCTAAGAAGCTCTGGGAATTGCACTACGTGTGTATTGCACATAGCAAAGATATAATTGTATGAGGATCGCAAGAATATATAATAAACTGTTTAAGTCCTTTCAGAACCAACCTTTTAAGCAAATAAGCAAGGATTTGTATATTTTTTTAATGTTACAACAAATAAAATGTATTTTTCAGTAAACTATATTATAAACAACCTCTCAGTATTCTGCCTGGATTACTTAAAGAAATATTGTATTTTAAGTCTATTAACATGTAATACAGGGGAAAATTCATCTCATTTTCAAATAGTGTTATGTAAAATAAAGAACATACTCCTATACAAATCAATTACAAATTCACCATCTGTTCACCAAGGGGAACTAAAAAGACTCTAACATTATCCTCTATTTCTTAAAATAGTAACTGTTAACACAGTGCCAGCCCTCTAAGTTTTGTTCTGCCATCCCTTTAATGAAGGCAGAATACATAAATTTAAAGAAACCACAAAAGTGAAAACTGAAAACCTGCCAAGGAATGAATTGTGTAATTATGAATTATAATTTACTCTTTTTCCTGAAATGGCTACATAGTTGTTCCATGCCCGTGTTGTCCTTCACAAGGGCAGCTGCACCAGCCTGGTGAGGTTCTCTTGAAGAACTCCAAAGCCCTTAAGGACTTGCCAGCTTGAAGAATATATGTTTTGCAATAATACAGAAGGTGAAGTGGCTTATGGACAAGCAAAGGTTTGCAAAGCCTGTTCGTTCAAAGAAGCGTTATTTAAAAAAACGTTTGGATTGCCTGAGATAGTTAGTAGTTTCTATGACTGATTTAATAAGCTCTTTTTAAAAAGCATTTTAATCTTAAAGCAAAAGTTGGTATAAAATATAATGGAAGTGGTGATTTCAAAGTTCTGGCAGTATGAGGAAAAAGACTGAAGTTAAAGTTTAAGTCTGTCCACAAAGTTGTCCAATCCATTCAATTGACATCCGTTATTCTGCAATACTTTAAATGAAACTATCTTTATATTTAGGTGAAAAATTGAATGTAAATCAAACTGTTAAAAAAGTATTTTTGTTTCTGCCCTATAGAGAAGGAGGAAACCTGTATACAAAAACAGCTATCTACCATGCTAATATCGTATTATTTAGGGACCTTTTTTCTTTTTAAAATTAAATCAGGATGAGAGTAGGGTGCTAGTGTTTTGAATTGCACTTCCTCCAGAACAAGATGGAAAATTTACAAGATTAACACTAGCAGTGGAGTACTGAAGCATTATTTAGCAAGGGCATTTGTGCCTAATTAGCACAAAGTACATTTCTGATTTTATTACAGTCCACTTGAAGACAAGACATTGTAATTGTTTTACTTATAAATAATAAGTTTATGACCATCATCAGTACTGTAGTCACTTGCTTCTGTGCTGCTAAAAACAAGTGATTCTAACATAATTTCCCCCCTATCTTCACTGCAGCTGCAGTGCATAAGGGCCATGTGCATATTATGGCTGGTAATATTCATTTTGTTTTATTTACAGAATAAAAAATTATCATCTGCAATATATTCCACAAATGATTTCCTGTGTCTATGTCATAACAAAGTAGGAAGTGTTTCAACCATGGTTTGCACACATGCAAAGAGCACAGGAACATATTGGACTAAAAGTAGAAAGATAACTACAGCCTGCATATTTCATTAAGGCTGAAATCTGATGTATGTAGGAATAAGACAGCCTTAGTTCTGAGGAATCTCAAGTTGCACTAATAAAATGAAATGACTTGTGGATACAAACTCTGGAGGAACTAGCAATTTCAGGCTTCTGTTCTTTCTTTCTTCCATCCTTTGGTAGCACCAGGCAGCAGAATCAAACTATGTATTAAAATTAAAATGTCAATTTAACTCAGCTTCTTTAAGAATCAAGCTAGAAAAAAAAACATTTATTAAAGAGGTCCGCATGTCAGGCATCATGCTGGATCCTGTTGGATGGAGTAGCCCAAGAATATTGATCATTAACATACAAATATTTGGTAGTACCACCATGTTGTTCTCAAATAAAATTTTACATTTCTGTTGCATATATAATGAAATTAGATTACACTTCTTTCTCTAACACATTTATTCTCTATAAAGATTAAGGATTTGAGGAGATATTTGAGCCAGCAGTCTCACCTATGGTAAATAGTTTTGTGATTTAGATATAAATGAATAAAAACACTTCTGTTGCTGCAGCTGCATATGACCATGGCTGTATTTTTGCGCTCTGTGCAATTGCTATAGTAACAAGGTCCACCATGTAAAGAAACCATTCCTTCTGTTACCCAGCTGTTGAGCTAAAAATCCTCCTGGAATTCCCCTTATGTCCAGCTGTTGGAAGTCAGATGCCTTCAGAATCAAGTATATTATGATGTGAGAGAGAATTTAGAAGGACATTGCTCTATTCTGCAGGAATTAGGCTGATTTCAGAAATTCCATTTCCTCCCAGCTCTCTTTAGATTTAATTGAAGCAAACACTCCTTAAGAGTCATTGCTGAAAGACTGACAAAACATAAAGGCTAATAACAAAAATTGTATTTACATTCAAGCCTATATCCCATATCACACAGGTGTCACTATCACATAATGGATAGAAAATAATTTCCGGAAAAGAGGAGACCAATAAAAGTATCTGGAAAGTTCTGCATAAAACCCAGTGAAGAGAAGAAGAGCCATACAAAAGCAATTCTCTGAGCCAAAATGGGACTTTCTGCTTTTATCACTTTTATCAGTCCACAGACTACACAAATTACTAGCATACAGGTAGAAGAACCGTATCTTCATATAACAAATAATTACTGGTGAAATAATCTTGTGCACTTGATTCAGATTTCACATGTCATAGCCTGAAACCACTTTCAGATAAGCCTATTCACGTTAATAGCTAAATAGCTTCCGCCCAGCCTATACGATTGAACAAAGTTGGCATGCTCCAGATCTCATCCATTAAGCAGTGTCACCTGATGGGACCCATGAAGTGTGCCTACTCTTTTGCAGCATCTGTCTTCTGGGACACCACTCCCCCCACCCCCCGCCAAGATACATCTGGCTCCGAACCGAGCCGTGTTCAAGAGAGCTCTGAAAACCTGGCTCTTTCCCCAGACCTTGGGTTAGAGTGGGTGGCAGATCTTGCATTTATGTCTTTTAATGGTTGCTTTTCTTCCAGTATTTGGGTGGCTTTAAATTATATTGTATTATTATTTTTACTGTATGCCACTCAGAGTTGGTGTAGAGTTGGGCAGCCTTATAAATTTTTAAAATAAAAATAAATTAACAAATAGTGGTCAAAATCCCTGTTCTTGAGTTTACCAGAATATCCATCTGACCACAAAACACTATACTGTTCATTTGGAAATTAGCAGTGTGGTACAAAACATTTAAAATTGGACTGTTTGGGATGCAGACCATTCTGTTGAGTGCAAAACAGCTGTCTCAAATGCAGAAGAGGCTGTTTTGAGCACCTTGGAAATGCTTTGAGCTCAAAAAAGATGATAAAATGTAGCTCTTCCAAGCTGGAAACATTTAAAAAATGTCCAACAGCCCATTTTGCATTTAAATGAAATATTTTTTTTTCATTTTAAACAGCCATTTCACACTCAAAACAGAAGGCATTTTTAGAAGGCATGATTCAAAGCATTTTGTACATTGCTAGTAATGAACTAGCCACTAAGTTTTCTTTTTTTAATGGTAGATAGCTAGAACGACTCCTCCCTCTGATTTCCATATTGTCCTTTCCTAGTGTACCTGCTGAAAAACAAACATACCATAGAACAAAAAATTGCACAAAATAATGAGGAACAAAAGAGTAACAAACTACTGATTATTCCAATTTATTTCATAGGTTCTGAATGATTAGAACACTTTGGATCATATATCAAAAAGCATAATATCATCAACCTGTTGATCTGACCTTTAGGCACTGATTAATACCAATGCCCAAATTTAACAGCTCCATGCAGGCCGGTCTAAGTGAGAATGGTTTCCTTCATTTATTTCAGTGCTTCACATTCAAAGGAAATGAAATAAAGCACAACATAAAATGAAGATCAACATCAGTTTGATGTCTCTAAGTTCACAGTAATATTTAGTTGACCAATCAAGAGATAATGTGTTGCTCAAGTAACCAATAAAAAGTTTATATATAATACTATTGCTGTAATTCCTATGGTCCTCCTCATCATAAGAACCCTGTAATGTTCTCCTATACTAATTAGTGAACTTTGTCCCTGTGTGGAGATCAAACCCATCACACTGATCAAAGTCCAATGCTATTTTTTAAAAAAGTAACCTGAAATCTTGTGGCCAACATGTATAGCAAATATAAATAATGTTAATTAAGTCACACTTACTAAATAAGGGCTTCAATATTTTGGATGGATCAGGATATACATTTATTATTTATTACACAATAGCAATAAAAACATTTAGTCAGTCTGAAAAATTTGGCCAATGGAGTGTTTGATAATTAGGTGAGAACAAATTCTCTTTCTTTTCCTAATGAATAGTTAGGAACTTGTAAAACCCTTATGTGGAAAGTTTTCAAGAAGAAAAGGCACGAGGTGTAATCCTACAAGCTCAACTAAATCCAACAGATGCATATGTAAACAGTGAGAATATAGATCTACTTCTATTATTTCAATATTCTTTACTTATTGTTTACCAGAGAGGTAAGCACAGCACCTGCAGAGAAGAAGCTGTACAAAGTGTTTAAGATTTTTTTTCTAGAATCTTAACTTTTCCAGTAACTATGACATTGATCACATGGTTTCGATGGCTAAAATGGAACAGACCTAGTAGGAAGAGATGGCCAGATACTCCGGTAAGGTATGCAACCGTAGGACAAGCAAAAATACTCAGCAGAACAGAAATGCTTAATAGTGCCCAGGCCATGCCTCTACATAAGTGGAAGGCCACTTCTTATGCCCTCAGGTGCAATTTACATTGACCTTCTCATAGCAGAATGGCATTCTAAAGTAGGAGTAAGCAACTTATGGGCCACAATTTCTTGCAGCCCTGAACCATTGTTTTCTGAGCACCTGAACTCTACTACCAAAATTTGGCAGTTCCCAATTGAAACTGGCATAGCTCTGTGTATAGGTATGAAACAGATTAAAATTACTGCTTACACTTTAAGACTTTCATCACATGGTAAAGTCCACACTTTCTAAATATTCTACCTTTTCTCCCCTCCTAAAAATCTAGCCCTAGTGATTTATATGATATTGCTCTGCTCACTGCAGTCCTATCTACTAAAATCCCTCCCTGAAGTCCCCCTTTGCGGCCTATGAAAGTTTGCTTGCACCTGTTATAAAGGGCAGTTTAGTGTTCATAGGCTGGATCTGCACAGCATGCTAAGTTAAACTAAAATGGGGTGATAGTTTGTAGTTCTGCAGGTTATATGTAACCAGCCAGTTCTTAACATGTTGTGTGAGCTGGACCATCATATTAAGCCATAATAGAATTTATTTTGGAAAGACATTATGTGAATACAGGAACTGTTTTGTTAATCCAGATCTAGAATTTAGCATGTTTCATGAACTCAATTACAAAGTTCCAAAACCATTCAGGACTTTGGCAGAAACAGTAACTGTACTGGATCACAGTTTAGTTACAACAAAACCAAAATATTAAAACAGAAAATCTATACTAAGACAATGCATACAGTCTAGAGGATTAGATGCATACAGATTAGAGGAAATTGCATTTATCAGTGGGATCTAATCATCTTTAGACTAACCTACTGCAGATACTCCCTGAATGTCCAAGTACTCCTTGATTCACAGACTCTCTTTTTCTACTTATTCCACTGTCAGCTTTGAAATGGGAATTTGAGGGCAATTCCACATAAGATACTTTTACTAGAAAATGAGTGGAGGAAGGAAGCCCCAACAATTTTTCAGTTACACATATGAATTAATTTGAAGCTAATTATATTTTCTACTTCCCAAACTAGGGAGAGGAAATTATCTAGTCAAATAGGAAAATTACAAGTCCTTATATCATACAACGGTATAAGGCATCAATTTCCAACCTAGCATATGGAAAAGACCACTATAAAGCAATAATAAACTGAGGAGGAGAAAAGTTTTTTTTTTCTTTTTCCTGTTCTTGATATTCTCTTATCTTCTGGTTCCTGTTCCAGTTTTGTGATGAATGACCATCACATTCTTACTTTCAACATATAAGATCTTCACAAAGCACCATCTTGAACTATCTTTATTTACACTGGAGTCAGGTGTTGACTTACAGGGAGCAAAATGAATGTTCAACTTTTTGTCCTCCCACCTTCTTTTCAAATAACATATGTACATAAGAGTTAAAATAAAGATAAATTATAAACACATGAATTGTTAACTTAAATCTCAGGCTGCAATCTTAAATTCACTTACTAGTGAGCAAGACTCGCTGAACACAATGAACTTTACTTCTGAATAATTAGGCACAATAATTATTCTTTAACAGACAAACAGATATCATTCCAATTAAAGAAACATCTGCTAAAAGCATTAAGATGAAAGATTTTTCTAGAAAGATATATCCATGCTGATATTAAGGCTTGCAAAAAGAACACGCCTTGCTTGGACTGTGGTAACAGTTCTTTAAGCCATCTTAGCAAGGAACGTTTCTACATTTTTTTAATCAGCAGCAGCCATTTTTTAATGGTTCCATTGAAGTTATGATTTCTCAACAAGGAGTCTAAAATGGCTGAGAAGGGCAACCTAAATATATTTTTAAATAGTGTTTGCTTTATTGAGTAATTTTCAAAAACTCCCATAATAAACATAGAATTTGTATGGTTTAAGAAACAATACATGTTTTCAGTGGTTTGACTTTTAACACCAAATGGTATTAATCCTTAAGCACAAAATAAATATGAGAAAAGGAAATTTGTGACTGGATTTATTGCGGCTTTTTTCTTTTGTTAAAAATGATATGAAATGGGGCTATGACTAGGAATGGGCAAATGTCTCAAATTTCAGTTTTTTTCTCAATGTAAAATCTGTTAATGTTTTTCAGTTTCTCTTTTTGCAAATCTGTCAAGTTCATTTTATCAAACTTGAAAAATTTATTTTAAAAAATTTGCACTAAAATTTGCATTTTAATTTGTATGTATTTATAATGAAATGTAGTGCACATTTCTCCATGCCCTATCACTAATAGGTCTTCAATGAACACCTGGATTTGAAACAAGTTGTATTCCTGACTTGTTACAAACAAAACCAAAAACAAATCTTTTAAATATATGTAAATATGTAAACATAGTGCACAAGACTCAGTCCTGAGCCTCTTAAAGTTTGATACAACAAAGTTCTCACAGACTTGTAAATTATAGATTTTGGCCCTAAACGAAGGCAGCAGAACTTAAAGCCGGAGTCAGCTAGGTTTTTGGTCAAATGCAAGATCAGGTGCCTATTTCAAAACCAACTTTCAGAGGAATCAGATTGGTCACTGAAAACTTCCCTGCACATGTGGGAGTTTTCTTGATGAAGGGGATATTCAGAACCTGCCAGCAAGTTCACTTTTCCTTTCCGAGAGACATATGGCTTTCCAGAAGGAAGACTTTCATATTTCGTTAGGTATTGCCTGCAAAATAATAATAGTGATATGGTTATACTGTATTATTTGAGGGACAACATGTTTTAATCCCAGTAATAATTTTAAGACACACACAATTGCAAGGGATTATGTTTTAAGTTTTCCTTATTCATAATCTTCCAGAACAAAGTTGAATAAAAATGAACCCAACAAATTTCTTATGGCTTTGAGAATCAATAATCTGGGCCTTGTGCTAATGTACAGTTATACAAATTTATCATCAACAATATTTTTCCTTGAACACAATATCAGATGCTGTTTCGAACCAATCTTTGGGGAAATCTGATTACTGAGAACCTCTTTGCATAGATCAAGGTCAAAGTCAGGAAGGAATGGGAGCAGAATCGCTGCCTCTCTCAGTCCCCATGTGCTGAAATGGGACAAGTAAAAAGAAGCCATACTTGCATTCAAGCCATTGTACATCTATTGTGGAATCCTTCAGACCTTCCACATGAATGCATGAGGACTGGACAGCAGTGTGTACATTTTGACTGCTATCTCAGAGGAATGCAGACCTTCACTTAAAAAAAAAAAATCCCTCATATTTCCTCAACAACAAAGGTTGGCAAACATGGTTCCCACAGAAGGTACTGCATATTATTTAATCTTGTAAGATTATGATAATTGTGTGTAAGAACTATGAAATCTCAGATATCTTTCAAAATAACTAGAAACACATGCGAGATATCATGAGATTTAGTATCCCTGTGGAAACAATCTTTCAGGATGTTACAACGGCACCTGAATAATTTGTTGATCCCTGCTCTACAGATACAGGTGGCCCTTGCTTAACAACCACTTGTTCAGCAACCATTCAAACTTAGGATGATGGCATGCAATTCCAGTCCCACTTGCCATTGTAAACCAAGGACTACCTGTATTACAAATCCAGTTTTGTTAGCCTCTGACAAGGATAAAACTAGTCAGATTCATTTCTCCTGAAGTTAATTCCTTAAGTGGATTTAACCTCTCCTTCTTTCTTCCTTCCTTACAAGTTAAAGTTTGCCATTTGCTTCTGCTAGAAAATGAATGGTTCTTGTGTAGCCTGCAGTATTCCTCTTCTTGATATGCATCTGTCACACATCTTTGAAGTTCAATTGCTCTTTAACATCATACAGTACATTTGTACCTTTTAAATAGATATATGATATAGCCATTTTAACTTATTGTATAAAGTTCCAGTTGTTCCACAAAAACATTACTAAAGTATTGGAAAAGGCCACAGAAAAAAGTAGCCAAAGTGATTTAAAAGCATTTCCTACAAAGTTCTGTCACCATGACATGTTCAGCTGGATCAATAGGAAGGAGTTAATGTGTTGTGGGAACTTTAAAAAGGGGTCATTTGATTCAGTCAACTGCAAGGTAGTCCAATTTAGTCTTAAACAGTCTTCATTTTGCATAGGGTTAAAGTAATTCCCCCAACCAGTCTGCCTTTTCATAGGGATTAACTAATCCATATCTTTCAGAGATAAAAAATCTCTAGGACTGCATCTCTAGGTATTCCCAGAAGTCACACCAGGGGTGGTGATGAACGTTGGTGGAAGGTAAGAGCTCTCTCTACAAACTTGCCCATCATGGCACCAATCCTGATCATACCACATTGGCTTTCCCCCCCCCCCCCCGCCCCACTTTGGCTTGGAGAAGAAAGTGGCAACCTCCTTTGCAATGGCCAAAAGAGATTATAAAAATGGTCATTGCAACATAGAATAGCTATCCCTGATCACACTGCTGGAATATGGTGCTAATCTATTGGTCAAAAGTTGGGACCTGGATTGTTTAGGTAATGAGAACAGGACAATTAACACCTAAGACCTACTGATTAGGGACTAATTTAAGGGCTACACAACCTCCTACACAAATTGCATGTAATACTACTCCAGTTTCTTATTTTATTTATTTAACAGTAAGCACATAATGATCTGTTCTGAGATCGGATTGTGAAAAGCTGCGTTAAAATGCTAGCCAGATCAATAAACATTTCTCTTTGCTCCCTACCTAAATGGACTTTCAGTTTTGTCCATCTGCATGCAGACTAAAAACGGGTATTGTGAAAATTTCACTGTGGAGATGAAATCCAATGTTGCTTCAATTTCAGAAGTGGTTTCCATGCCAGCCTTCACAAATACAGCATCCACAGCAATGTTACCAACTATAGCCCCAGCTCCCCTGAAAAAAAGGGGTGGGAAAAAAACAGGTGGTCAAACATTGAATGGTATGATATTGCTGGAATAATATCTCCTCCAACTGATAACTTTTAGACAAACTTTTCTGTATAAAGATCTCATCATTTCATGTTGGCTTCCCTGCCTGTGCCTCTACATTACTGGCTGCTCCTAGCAGGAAAACCATTGATGTTACTAAGGATAGGAGAAAGAGAAAGGTGGCTATACCTCCAGTTCAAACACAAATTCCTGAATGTTTCAGGAATTCAAACACTACAGGGCATGAATGATAAATCTGACTCCCTACATTTTGCTAAATGACAAGTTGCAACATTCATCACTCTAACCCAACATTTCTCAAACTTGGCAGCCTTAAGCTGTGTGGACTTCAACTCCCAGAATCAACCAGCCAGCTACATTCTGGGAATTGAAGTCCACACAGCTTAAGGCTGCCAAGGTGGAGAAACACTGCTCTAGCACATGCTGGCTGGGACCACTAAATGTAGTAATCTGGCAACTGGAGAAGCATGGGCTCACCCCAGAAGTACTCAGGTGTTGTCCCACAAATTATTTTTCTCAAAGCTTAAACCTGAAAACCTGATAAAGGCAGTACACAAACTGTGAGCTATCAAGGGTATAAGTATCAGTTTTTAACTATTTCATGGTTTAACTCATAGGCATCTGTGGGGGCAAGTGATGAAATATTGCCACACAAACCACATGACTACCCGAACATCAGTTGCAAGTTGACAGCCAGGTGAAGTAAAGTTTCATTTTACCCTCACATGACTATCAGCTTGCAACTGATGTTGGGATGCAAGTATGAAATGTCAGGGTTTGTGTCATGTTGTTGCAATACACATTTCATCATGTTTTCACTATCGCAGTTTGTACGAGATGTTTCAACTATGGTATTCAGAATCAGGTAGCAAAAAGAATCCTCTGAAAAAACAGTAAAATGACATTTTCTCCATTTTCAGCATGTTTCCATATGACTACTCTTTCAACTAAGGATCTAAGTTTTGAAAATGTTTAAAGGAAAAATTTAAAGTTGTATACACTAATTGAATTTAAAATCCCCCATATTGATGATGTAATTTGATATCTCCCTCATGAACTAAATTAGATGTCTCACCGATTTTTAACTTTTGTTTTGGATTCTCTATACCAAAGGCTGAACTCCATTCCTCCTGATACATCAATAGTCATACCTCCCTGGAATTCAGTGCTGCAAATCAGCCCAGACTGCAGCTGAATAGCCTAAGTACAAAGAAAGAGCACATGTAATATTTCTTGTTTATCTAATACATGTTCAGATTAGTAATGTTTTAGGAAGGCACAAATACTTATCTCTCTGCCTCCACTTCTGAGTTTCCCTTTCTGAATTTTCTCTTTGGTGTCTCCCTAAAGAAAGATCTCTCCACTCCATGCAACTGGGTTACTCAACTAGCTAAGAACAGAAGGTCCATGGAAGAAGCTTGCGGTGTAGGTGTCAGGATTAGCCCAGGAAACTCCAGGAGACAGTACAGATTCAATCCAGCAAGGTTTATTGGCTTCAGTCCCTTTACAGAAATCTTCTCAGAGTGAGAGTAATTTCCAGGGTCACCCTCCCAACCTCCCTTGCATTCTTTAGGAAGGGGCCAGTCTCATCCTCTTATCTCTTCCTCGTTGCTCTGGTGATGAGAGCACGTTCTTAATTCCTCTTGTTCTGACTCTCACAGTAGGACAACCACACAGGGAGACCCTTTAAAGTACAGGTAGTCCTTAATTTATGACCATTCATTTAATGACCATTTGAAGTTATGACGGCACTGAAAAAGTGACTTGCGACCGGTCCTCACACTTACAACCATCACAGTGTCCCCACAGTCATGTGATCAAAATTCAGGCCCTTGGCAACCAGCATGTATTAATAATGGTTACAGCATCCCAGGGTCACATGATTGCCATTTGTGACCTTCCCAGGGAGCTTCCGACAAGCAAAGTCAATGGGGAAAACTGGATTCGCTTAGTGACCGTGGGAAAAAAGGCTGAAAAATCGGGTGCGAGACAATGACTGCATTCCTTAGCAATGGAAATTCCAGTCCCAATTGTGGTCGTAAGTTGAGGACTACCTGTATGTCTTTTAGTCTCAAAAACTGTTCTAGAAATTGTTGTTTCAAGTTGCACAGAAATGAAACATCTATCCCCTCAGCACTATCCATGCAATTTTTTGTTGCTATCTTTGGTCTAGACCAATGGTTCTCAAAGTATCTTAAGCAGGTCCACAAAGTCAAATAAATATTTTAAAATTTCACAGTTTTAATTTCTAATACAGTAAATATCAATAGATATAACCCATATAAACCAAAGCTCTTGGGGTCCTCAAACATTTTTAAGAATATAAAGGGGTCCTGAGACCAAAATGTTTGAGAATGCTGGACTAGACAATATCTGTGAAAAAAATAGAATACTATTTAAAATTAGAATCACTAATCACATTTCATATATGACCTCCGAACTATTAAACTGGGTATTAATAAAAAGCCTTACTATCAAAGCAATGGCATAATAAAGCTGCTGTAAAAAGTGACAAATGATTTTCCATATAATTCAGTGACAAACCCAGCTTTATGGACAAGGTGGCTTCCTGCCAAGACCGACACTCCCAGCTGTCAAAAACTTATAGCTGGATTGGGAATCCATTGCACAGAGCCCATTTGGGAACAGTCAAAACTGAAAGCAATTCTGGGTCCCAGCAAGTTATTTCAGTTGCGTGCTGACCTAGAGCCAACATTTTAAGGTTCATACCGCTTGGAAATTATATTAAATATATTTATAGTCTTCCTACAACACATAAAACAAAGTATGATGCAGCTCTGGTGGGTGCATATATATTCAGAAGTCAGTCCCGCTGAGTTCAGTGCAATTTACTCTCCAGAAATTGTGCAGAGGGATTTGGCTGATGCATAGTTATTAATAATTCCCACTATTTTCAACCCAACGGAAACAAGATGAGTAAGTCCATTCATTTTCTGAATACCCAACAAAAGCATTGAAAAAGTAGGGGAAATTGGTCTCAGTGCAGGGTTCAACAAACATGCAAGGTTCTCCTTTGAAAGAAATATCCATAAGCACTATATGACACTGTAACTCTTCTTCCAACTCAACCTTGCTTCCTATTACTATGTCAAAACAGCTGGGCACTACTGAGATCAAGAACTCTGAAGAACCAAGGAACAGTCTTGTTTCACAACATTTCAGTCCTCACTATCATCTTCTGATGATTGTGGTGACTATCTACGGCCATGCCTTTTATGGTTAGAAACAAACATGATGTATGATAACCACCACCAAAATTTGTCAGTCAACAGTCAAATGTACTTGGAAGAGGGTACATTTAAGATAAATTCTAACTCATTTAAAAAGCCTATTCCTGTCTTGCCACCTTACAGTTACTAGGTGCCATTATTAAAAAATATTCCCTTGTAATAGGTTATTCAGTTCAAAGACTCAGATTTATTCTTCTTGCTTAGATATTATTTATGTTATTATGCTTTTGTCCTGACTTCATCCAAAGGGCTCAAAGTATTGCAGATGGGGTCCACTTCTGATCTGATTTTCACAGAGTCTTGTAAGGTAGGTTAGTTTGAGAAACAGTACAAGATTTGACCCAACACTGCTCAATAACCTTCAAGCCTGATAAGAGATGCGAGTATCTGTAGTGCTCCAATATTTAGCTAACAATAGGCAAACTAGTACTCTCCAGGTTTTAGATTATAATATCAACAATCTTCTGCCACTGGCCATGCAGTTTTGAGGTTATGTGAGCTGAAGTCCAAAACACTGAAGGGCACGAGATTGCAAATCCTCACAACACAAATTTATGAGTTGTGTCCTAAATTTTCCTCTATGTAAGAATATAAATAACCTAAAGTAAATTTTAAGAAACATAATAGTTTGCTTCCTTGGTCCATCTAACTTTAAATGGGCTATTTCTGGACTAGTTGTCAACTCTGAAAACACAGAGGTTAGAAGATTGGTTGCTATGCATCCGGTTGGTATGCTACAGCAGGCATCCACCACATGGCACCCTCCAAATATGTTGGGGCTATAAATCCTGGAATTCCCAGCCATTCAGGCTTTGTGGTGCTGAACTGGTCTAGAACATCCCCAAACTAAGACAGGGATTGGCCAAAAGTCACCCAGAAATTTCACAGTTAATGTTCAGGAACCTCAATTCAAGCTTCCTCTTTGGTCAATCTATTCCATGAATTGGTGTCAGACAGAGTTGTATTCTAGCCCCAGTGCTTTTTAATCTGTATGTCAATGATTTACCTGGGTTCCTGTATGATGTGGACACGCATATGCCAAAGATCCTTGATAAATGTATTAATATTTTATTATATGCTGATGATATGGTTTTAATGGCACATTCCCAAATAGGCCTGAGAAGACTGCTGCAAAAACGGAATACTTATTGTGCTCATAATTTTTTTAACATCAATAAAAGTACATCTAAAGTGATGGTATTCAGCAGGAAATGAGAGAAATATAACTGGCAGATAAATGGGGAGTCTATTGAAAAAGTGAATCTTTTCAATTACCTAGGAGTGGTTTTTACTAGTACAGGGTTGTGTTCAAATCACCTCAGAAGAAGCTCGGCAAGGGCCACCGCAAGCACTAAAAGATTATATAAATTATTTAACTATAATTATCCAGGCACCCTGACCCCTATATTGAAAGTGTTTAGAGCAAAAATAGTTCCAATGCTGACCTATGGTGCAGAATTGTGGGGTTTAAATAAAGCTACCCCACTTGAACAAATTCAGACCCGCTTTTTGAGATGCATATTGGGAACTGATAAGAATACGTCTGCCCCTGCAGTCAGAGCGGAATTATATATCCATTCCTTACATAGTCATCTAATAATTAAAGTTTTCACATACTGGCTGAGGATCCAATCAATGGACTCTGATAGACTTCCCAAAATATGCTTAACTGAACAGATAAATATGGTACAGCCCAATTCCTGGATCAGCCAACTCTCTGAAGTTATTTCATGACATGGGTTTTCCATTCAGCATCTGCTTTCAACGGCCTCTCAGGCAAGGGAAATTTTTAAACAGAGTCCTAGATATTAGTGCGCAAACTAACATGGAATTATTGACTAAAAATAGATCCTTAAGATAGTTGGCTAAAAATAAAATTACTTTTCAACCTGAAAAATATCTATCAATGAGTCTGCCACAATTTTTAAGAAAGGCGTATTCGAGAGCTAGATTTGAGTTGATGCATTCCATGGCCAAATATGGGTGTTTCTACCACTTGCCATATCATGAGAGAACCTGCATGTGCGGTTAACCAGCCATTGAAAATATTTTCCATATTTTGTTCAATTGCCAATTATATGCACTCATTAGGCTTAAATATTTATCATTCGTATTGGAAAGAACAGCATACTGGGATCCAAAGCATAGATTGTCTTTTTTCCTCCTGGGTTCTAATGTGCACATTGTATGCAGAACTGCTACGTTTATACCTAAGGCAGCAGTCATAAGAATCCAATATATTGAACAAATTAGGGTATCTTGTAAGGGAGATTCATTTATCTGATTACTGACTCTTTGTATTATCACATATGTATTTCATTACTGTATCTTCTCCTATCTATTTTCCTTTATGAAATTAGATTATGCATTGTATTTTACATAATTTTTATTTTATTTTATTGATAAGGTTGTAGGACTAATCAATTAATAATAAACTAATAACTAATAACTAAACTATTCCATGAATGTGGAACCCTTTTTGGATTAAGATCCACCCATAAACTTGGGGAAGGTACTGAGAGACAAAGGTGAAAGTGGATATAGTCAAAATAAAAAGTGAGCATATCCAAAGAAGGGAAAAAAAACATTAAAAAAGCATTTTAAAAACCTCCAAACACTCTATCTAGTCAATATATTTAATATTCTTTTTTTAACATTGTTAAGTATAATGACAGTAATTTATTTGTATAATAATATATGAGTTGCATATATAATATGTACATGAAATATATGTCTGCATGTGTGTATAAATACATACTGTATACCCACACAGCTAATCATCTATGTATTACCTGGATTATGGATTCTTCTTACAATGTGATTATGTGAACTGCCATTACCAACCTCTATGCTTCAAAAACCTTATTGGTAATGAGAGCAGAGCATAAATTTGGAATAAAAAATGTCATATACAACTAGAATATTAGGTTTCCAGTACATACATTTCACAGTACATACCTGTGAGAAATCCATCAGAAGGATGAGCCCTTTCACTACATTTATGGGGTCTCCAGTGGCTGAGAACATTTTAGACATTAAATCACCGTATCCTTGGAAAAAGGTAACTGGACGGAGCTGAACATCAAGCATGATTGCTGACAAGCCAGCAAAGGATTCAAGATTTTCTTCGCCTTCATCTGCCGATGCAGCTATAATGGATTCCAGGCCTTGAGCTTCAATTACCACCTAAAAGGAAGCAACAACACATGGCACATATGAAAGCTTACATGTGCATGCAAGTACATTTCATCCTAAATTCAGCAAGATTGTTATATTATTCATCTCCTGTCCATGCCTTCCTACAAATGAAAGGCAACACCAGGCTCTTCTAGATAACTGCTATATTGAAAAGGAAAGGAGACATGGCAACTGTCATCAAAGGACAAGACTAGGGAAAAAAAATAGATGGAAGCTACAGAGGGGCAGATTTTGATTAAGAATGTGGAGAAATCTCATTATAGAAGTTCCTGTTTGACAAGGGAGTAGGCTTTCTTAGATGTCCGCTACCTCTCCTCCACTGGAGGGATTTATGCAGACTGCTTTAGTCATGCATCAGGAACTACAGATCCTTTAATGAGAAGGGTTGGGAGCAAATGATCTCTAGGATCCTTTCTCATTCTATGATTCTATCAAAGTTTGATAGACATAGTTGGGCATTCAAGGTAAGAATTTATTTTAAATTTAAAAAAATAAAGAATATAAAATTATGGAGATACTACTGCAATAAACTCTAGGCCACACCATTGAAGGAGGCTTAGAGTATGCAGGAGACCAGGTTCAATCTGTAGCATCACCACTCAAAGATCTGGATGAGGAGGAGGATCTTTACCTCCATAATGAGTTAGGAAGACGATAGTAAGCTGTGCATGCTTCCAAGTTGCTTTCGTGAATAGAAGAGGTGTTATGCTTGTGCATGCATAAGGTCTGAAGCAATTCTGAATCATATGCACAATAAGCATGGTCCTAAACAATAGTTTGATCTTATTTAAGACAGTTTCCCATGATCAAGTTGTACTTGATTCAAACTGCAGGCTTTTCTGCTACATTTTTATTCTAGTAATGCATGAGACTTACCTGACTGGCATGAAGTTGAGCAAATTTATTGAAAAGAAAGATATTCATGTTGCTTCTTCTTAAGATGCCTGAACCAGAGTACAGTATATCAAGGCTATATGTAGAAGATATATCTTGGCCACCTTAATTAAACAGCGTTGCATGTTATAATTATTATTTTGGCAAAACAATCAAAAAATGCTAATGTAATCTATTATTTATTTTGTTCATCACATACGTGTTAGGTAACCAGAGAAAGCCGAAGAAGAACCCATTTTTGAAAATCGGTCATAATTATGAATCAACATGTCCTTCAGAGCTTTACGGATCATTTTGCTGAAAAACAAACATTTCATTTCTATTAGAAAATAATTTTTTCCCTTCTACAATGAAATACCAATAGGTATGTTTTAGTAACAGCATTTGAAACAGAATGATTTGATCTGAAATCCCTACTAAGAACCTTCTTTGGAAATAGAGGTACTAATTTATTTAAGAAATTAACTGGATTAAAGAAGTAGGGTTATTTGCTTAAAGGAACAGTAAAATAACCTCACTTTTACAAACTCCTACTTTTCTATGAATATCATCATGTCACCAATTGCTGGTTCAAATTCTACAGTTCAGTCTGTACGACAATTGTACTTACATTGAGTAATTCTTCTGTAGGGTAAACCTGATTTCTCTGTTATCACAAATGACTTATAGCCAGTGTTCACAATGAAACACAAGCTTGCCAACCACATTTAGCCTACTAAATGTGTGATGTATCCCATGTTGTTACTATTATATAAATCCAGAAAATTGGTTTAATTTTTTTACACCCATCATGGTAAGCATACTGTGCTACCATAGCCATTCTATCAAACAGAGAGCTGAGTTAGCATTATGCTAGCTTTAATGTGGATATCCTGACTTTAAAAAAAGTTTTTGTGAGAAAAGATATTTTAACCTTTATATATTTATATTTCTTCCACCCCTACTACTACTACTTAATCATATGAAAACCATTTTTAAAGAATTATTAAATCACTCCAAGATAAGAAAGGAACATGAAGTATGACTACTAGCTCATGGTGAACTTAAAAAACTATGCTTTTTCTCCCAGTATAAATGTGATGAAAGTGGTGGGAGTACTTCCAAAACAGTCCCATTGTACAAGAGTAATATTTGTGCAGCAATGTTACATAGCAGCACAGTTACATAAATAACAACGACACTTGATATACCTGGCAGGCATTTCAAAACGTAGAATGTCCTGGACTATTGAAAGCATGTACTTATTCATTTCCAGTGGCAACTCTCCAATGGAAAGGAGGAGGTTTTTAACTTCCATGAAGGAAGGATTGCTGCTGAAGATAATAGCAGCAGCTGTGGTTCGTACTGTCTTCTCATGAACCTTATAATTCTGGTGATAAATCCTGTTCATGGTTTTCTTCACCTGGTGGGAATATAATCTGGTCAGTTCCATTGTCAATGAACAGTTGGTAGAAGAACAGAAGAAAGGAAAGAAAGACTATCACCAATAAATGAGAACAGATAGGTTTCTGACTTCACATGGTAAACCTTGTGTACTAGGATGGTATAGAATTCAAAAGTATTGTGTCAGGACCAATAACTACCAAGGAATTTGACCTATTCCCCCCAGTTTTCTCAAATTGGAGGAAAAATAATGAGTTCTGATAAACATGTACCTTATTTTGTGGTGGTAGAAAATATTAGGAAATTATGGATCATGTATCAAACTTGAAAGCTGCAGCGTTAATTGCTAGACAGTCTAGCAATTGCTAGACAGTCTAGCAATATGAGTCCCAAATTTCCAGTTTCTTCTTCACCTTTCTGCAGATTGGACTTCACCCTTGATCACATCTTGTCCATGTTTGTTATGGTAGATATATGAAAAGACCAAAATATGGTTCTTCTTCCAAAAGGTTAAATATATTTCTGCCTGTATCTAGAGCAATCAATGAAACCGTGAGTCACCCTTCAAGATAAGGTGGGTAACAACTCCCAGCCCAACACATCTGGAATGTGCAGGATTTGACATGAGAGTTACTTCTCACACTGATGTAAGTGGTTTTAGTTATCAAAACAGTGAACAGATACAAACTGTGCCTTTGTCACAAAAGAGGGAGGCATCCAGACCTTTGCATAGAAAATGCAGAAATGGACAAGAAGTTTACAGTTTAAATTTGCCTACATATAGGTGCCTCATAATCCTCACTGGAATTCTTTTTTTTTTTTTAGTATTTTTAGTATTTCTAATAAATATTACTTTCACCTTTTACCTTCTGTTTAATAAACTTTTATCTTCCTTCTAATAGAGGGAATTAATCAGAGCTTTTTGATTCTCATTCTTTGGATTAAACGTATCCATCCAGATTGCAAGGAGGAAAATTTGAAAGTGAGCTGGTTGTCCAAGGATTACCTTGCCTGCAGCTTTTGCCAATTTGGATGTAGAAAATTGTAAAACAAGAGTTGGCAATATGGGACCTGTAATAACTCCAGACAGCATATATAAACTGTTCAAGTTGTGTTCAAATTACATTTTTAATTACAAGAATTTTTAACCTCACATGAGATCACCAAAATTCCATAAGGTTTTAAGTAAAAGCGTCTAGAGCTCAAGATTTCAAAGTTCTTAAGATTTGATGATCCAGCCAAATTCGGGGTAATTTTCTGGAAGGGCACAATGACAGCTGGTGCTTAAAAAGGTTGCTGATATAAAAAACTTAAATGTATATTCAGCAGTCTCTTGGATTTTGCATGAGAACCCCATAATTTTTGTGGGTTCTTCAGTAAGATATACATATGTATGTACAACTTCACTCACTAAATGAAGCACCATCTGATAAGAGGGCAGCATCTGATATTCTTAAAGACCTCATCTACTTTTTATTTACCTCGGTGGTGATGGATGAATGATCATATCTCTGTAAAGCAGTAACAGCAATGTTGCTGATAGGTCCTTCTCCTGACTCAGCGTATTTCAGCAGCATAGGAACAGCTTCTGGCAAAAGGGCATTCTTCAGTGCCAAAAGGAACATCTTCACATCATCAGCTTTATCTGCCCTGTTCAAGCCTTGGAATATCAGTTTCTTGGCTTCCACAACAGCCTGGAAAGAATCCACCCCCACCGCACTATATTAATAGTACATCGAAAAGAATCTAGGGGAACCTGCTGTAGTAAAATGAGGAGCACTTTAAAAAACGAGGAATCAAGAGCCAATATATTATGCTTTATTACGAGTCATCCATTGAGCTTTCTTGTTGGATTTGATGAATCTAGTAAGGTATTCGTTCATAATATTATGAATAGGAAATTGATTATGGTTTAAACCCTTGGATATGAGGTTGCTGGAAAGCATCTTCAGGGCAGGATGGGCAAACACTTTTCTACCAAGGGCTGCATTCTCTCAGGAGCCTTCGGTAAGGCCCTAGATGGAGGGGAGGCACGATGGCATGTGGGAATACCATTGGGGGACGGGGGAAGAACCGCAGCCAGGACAATGGTTGGACAAGTGGCAGCTGAGCCTCAGAAAGAATGGGGACATGGCAAACATCTCAGAAGCGACCCTCCATAGTTTCTTGGGCTGTAAAGGCGACAGGGGAGATGCAGACTTGCAAGATCCTGTTAATGCAACCTTACAGTAAACTAGAGCTAGTAATTCTGAGTGTGCTTCTTGGCTGGACTACTCGCAAGGCTGACAGGAGGGCTGAAGCAGGTACCCAGCGTGAGTGAGTGTTCATTCTCCATCTCTTCCATTTATTCTCTTTCTGCCAACCCCTTCTCTCTCCCAAGTAACAGGCTATGGGAAAAGGGCAACATCTCTTTCCAGAAGTTGAAGTGATCTTGTGCAGAAGGCTTTTGAAATTCTTCCAAGAGCCACATGTGGGTTGCAGATTGTCCATATCTAATTTGGGATGGAAGTGGGGGAGGTGAAGCAAGCATCTGTGAACTATTTTAAGAGCAAAATACTATAGTGGCTGCTACTATGGGCCTTTTATATATAGCACTGATAGCATGCCATTGTACTCTGCAGTATATGGAAGTGACACGATCCTTCACCCAGTCACCATACTAGTCTTCATTGGATGGATAACATTGCAGCAGTAGACAAGCAAGGGAAAGAGAAAGCAGAAAGAGGCTGACACAATTAGAAGAGAAGAAGGGCAAGAGATAATGAAGGATCAGGGAAAGCAAAGTAAGAATTATTTGGCTCTTAAGGGGCTTAAATGGAACAAAGGAAAGGGAAATTGTCTGAGGCACAGAGAAGGGAAGGTTCTTCCAAGCAAACAGGTAGATAACAGATGGAGTCAGCAATAGCTAGAGGAACTTAGATGAAGCTTCACATTTGCATTAAGTGCCTATTGCATTATTGTGTCATCAATTCTTAAAATGTTACTTATAGGAACCAGAAAACACATACGGGCAGTTTGCAGCCTCCCACGTTGCACAGCTTTCTGATGAGTGCTCCCGCGATAATAATGACCATTTCTCTGACTTCACTGCTACCAATTGGGCTCCTGTATGTATTCTGTTGTATTAAAAAAGACAACAGTATCAGCATTGGTCCCTTAAATTTAACATGTAGAAATGTCTATGATCCCCTTGGGTGAGTTTGCACAAACTTTTTTCCTGAAAGTTGGCTTACAAAAAGCTAGCATGACCCAGTCTGCTGGTTTTCTGTAAGGCTTTAAAGACCTTGGTTCTGTTATTAAACCTGGGGCCTGAGTATGGAGCCCATATCATGGTTATGTTGATTGTACTGTTTGGTTTTATCTCGGCTGCTATATTTGTTATTTATTGTTTGGTTATGTCTTTATCTTGTTTTTATTTCCTGGTAGCCGCCCAGAGACCTATGTTTGAGATGAGCGGCCATCTAAATTGAATAAATAAATAATAAAATAAATAAATGACACCTAACCTGATGCTCCAAATCCTGTTATGGCTGGAGGGAATACTGCTCCTTATTCAAGAAGGATCAACCTTCCCGCCAACATGCTATAAAATGTTGTCTCATTTTATAAAATAGCCAGTGATTTGGACAAATATTCCCCTTGAAGAGTTGCAGCATTTCTGCTGAACGGGGAGGGATAAACGATAGAATGGTATCCACTTCATCACAAGGAAACAGCCCAATCTATTGCTCCATAGAGCAGCTTTTGCCTCTAACCATGACAAGTTTTAAAATGGTATTTTTAATTAAGACTCAGACAAGTGGGAGAACAAAAATAATCAGCATTGCAGTGTGAAAGGAGGGGAGATTTAAACGTAACCCTTCTCAGTCTAACTTGAATAAGCATCTCTCTCTCCACATTGGAGTTAGCAGTGGGGGGAGAAAACCCCATTAATTAGCGCCCATCAAACATGTTTTCTTAATGCTCATTGCATGTCAAGAAGAGGAGGAATTTTTAGCCCCACCCATTTTTTATGTGCATCACCCCTGATGGTACGGATTTTTTTGAATTCCAAAAAGCACTTATTTAGCCTTACTCAAACGTTTTTACTTTCATTATGATTTTTACCATGTGGCTAATGGTACTTAGTACAAAGATACTAAGTACAGCCCAAACCAAAGGGGGCTTATTCAGAAGCTAGTCTCATTTGATTCAAAGAAGTTCACTTCCAGGTGGGAGCATAGCATCACTTGATTTCAAAAGCTCATGTCCAGCTCTTCAGAAAAGGATGGGTCAATCTCTTTTCTCAGAAAATTATGCTCTTAAAACTGTGAAGTAAATAGTGTTTCCTTGGCTGCCCCTGGTAACTTACAATTAAGGATCTGAGTAATAACTCATTGGGTTGAGAAGCAAAACCAGAAGCGTAGAGAAACCGTTCCTGAAGGAGAGATCCACTCTTGTTCTTGAAATCCAGAAAATCCAACATCGCTTCCAGAGAGGCTGAGGTGTATGTGGAAGCCACAGCATCAACTAGCTGAGGACTGTATGTAGGCCAAGCAGAGAAATAAGAAGTTAATAATTATTTAGATTAAAACACATTGCTATTGCTGTGTCATCCTGCATTTTTGATAAGTGTATTGGATTACAGGTAGTCCTTACTTAACGACTACTTATTCAGCAACCATTTGAAGTTACGACAGTGCTGAACAAGGAGACCATAGGAAATCTTCATAGTTGTGGCCATTGCAGCATCCCTGCAGTCATGTGATCATGATTCTGGTGCTTGGCAACTAGCTTGCAATTACAACGGTCATAGTGCCCTGCTGTCACGATTGCCATTTGTAACCTTCTCTGCTGGCTTCTGACAAGCAAAGTCAATGGGGAAGCTGGCAGGAGGTGGCAAATGGTGATCACTTGACATTGCACTTTACGACCACATCGCTTAGCGATGGAGTTGCCAGTCTAAATTACCATTGTTAAGTGTGGACTACCTGTAGAATGTTTCATGTTACTATTATTCAGTTTGAGCAGCTACACAACAGGTTTGTGCAACACTAGCTTCTGTTAAAAATCCAGACAACACTAGATGGCAGCAAAAGGTTAGCATTTCTCTACGTCTCTTTCTGCCATCTACTGGTTATGCATATTTTTGCAATTCAAAACTGCTTGAGTCTAAAGTTAGATCTGAAACCAGGGTAATAAGGCCTGGTTAACAATGGAATTATTTAATAGTAATATTAGCTGGCTTACTACTAATTTATTTATGGCTTAGCCAGGAAAGAAACATAGAAAACCCTGATCTTTGCTGCATGGCTAGTGGGTGTCCAGATTTTTCAAGCCCCGGCGCCTAGATTTATCCCTTAGGTGTTATTAAAGCAAGAATTAGCTTGCCTTAATAATCGGAACAGAAAATTCTACAATTCCGCATATTCTGCATCCAGTCTCAACTGGTGTTCAGAGACTGAAATTGTCATACCCAAATGTAGGAAGGCAAGTGTCACAATAAAAGGTCTCCAGATAGTGCTACTGGCGCAAGTATATAGTGGCTTGAAAACAGTGCATATTGTGCTAACAAGCAAGACCCACAACAGTGCTTGCTCAGATTGGCCATAATAGATCTAATCCTATATAATTCTACATAATGTGGTAAATCTTCCTTCAGTGCTTATGGAAATCTAAAATGGACATGTTACAGCTGAAAGAGTAAAACCCATTGCCAGCAACTCACAGTATTTCTGTATTATTTTCATTTCTCAGTAGCTGAAAGATTTCTTCTTTTGTTGCTTTCTTCAGGTTCTGAACAAAGGCCAAAAATCCTTTTGCAGCATCAGCTTTTGAAAGATTCTCTGGTTCAAGCTGCTTTTGGATGGCTATCCACTGCTGAAAGAGCTGCCAAAAAGAAACCCAGCTTGAACCTTTGCCGGTAGCTAGAAAGGCTTGTCCCCTATGTGCCGCTTGTGACTGGCCTAGAATATTACCTCCTGTCTTCTGATAAGATCTGAAAGGTCAAATCCACTGTAGCTTTAGCCTGGATTTCTAAAGGAGGACCTGACCTGTTGATCCCACCAGGCCCCTCATGCAAGACTTTATCATTTCTTTCAGAGAAATCAGAAGGACCAAATGAGAAAGTAAACCTGATGTGATCAGAAAAAAACATTTGTGGGGAAGATGCTTTCATAAATTTCTTGAAAGGACAGAGGATGTATGACTTTTCCAATTTTAATAATACTTGGTCAAATTTCAGAATACCAGACAGTGTTGCCTTGCCTTTTAAAAGACAATCAGATCTATCAATTGCTTCAGCAGGTCTTTGGTTTCTTATGAACTGTTGCATATATAGACTAGGGCCATGTATGTAGGCATTACACTGTACATAGTAGTGTCCACTGAAGTCTCTCAACAGTTTACAATAAAAAGAAGGGGGGGGTTGAAACAAAAAGTATTAAAATTAATTAAAATCAAAATTAAATTAAGAGAGAAGAAAGAAGTTAATGCCCTCAACTGCAGTACATTCCAAAGAACTGGAGCGGCTACAGAAAAGTGCAGCATTTTATCTTTGATCTCCACAAAGTGCTTTGGAATATGCAGGAGTACAAATGTGACACCTTTCTGCGACACCTAAAAACCAATGAATCATTTCCTGGGATCAAGCAGCAGTTGTGCAGGCAGATACGCAATCCTAAAAAAAGGACACTGCTGCTTTAAGGTATTGCAGACAAGTGCTATGTTCGTACCTGTTCATGTTCCAAAGCATGTTTTGGAGACTGAATCAAAAGCACTAGAAAGCCTGCAGAAAGGCTTAGCTCCAAGATCACTATGAGGCAAGCCCATAGCAACTGTAGTTGAACTTCCTCAGATTTGCTCAAGGCAGGCAGGGTAACCTAGATCACAGCTATACAGAATTTTAAAGGTCATAATCAACACTTGATATTTCATCCAAAAAGAAACTAGGGCCCAGTGCAATTGAGAACTGCAGAGTTGACTCTGCAAATGGAAAGGCTGTTAACCAGATGTGAATTAAGCTCAGGAAGACTAAATAGTATGAGAAAGAAATTTAAAGTTGACTTGCCTTGACTTTCTTTGGTATAGGAGCAAATGAAGGGGAAATGCTGTCAGTCTTTCAAGATTATTATAGCCTATATTAATAAAGTAAAGTTTCAATATTTCATATGGAGTCTGTTTCCTGACTTGGCTGACAGTAATGCTATTAGCACAGGTGTCATTGGTCTTCTGGGGTTCTCTAGTGACAAGCCCAGATTCTTAGATCTAGTTTGCATATTAGCCAAAGCTGATGAAAAGAGCTCCTGGCTGTTACTTCAGGGTCATCAACTATGGAAGATCCAGAATACTCCCAAACTCTCAAGTGTAGCACTGCTCTCCCCTCTCCACAAGTACCTGTCAGAGTCTGCACACTCATTTCCCAAGTTCAGTAAATCCTCTGGACTCTAATTAGTTCCATTAAAGATTTCTTTATTGAGAGAATGCACAGCATCTATAGATTGTTGAGTCTAAGCATTTCTAAGCAAAACCCTTCCCTTTAACCCCTCCCCCCCCCCCCCACTTTCTTTTCTTGCTTTAAATTCCTTGCACCTTTCTCCTGGTCTCACGGTTGCTTGACCTTGTTGGCGCCTCTGCAGAGATAATGGTAGCATCTGGCTTGGCAGCTTCCTCCCCCTTCTCTCCTAACTTTGATGGCAGGAACAAGCAAGCGGGCCTCCAATTAACAATTATAACATTTAACCCTATCAACTATGCATCACTAGTCTACATTTAATTAAGCTTTAATTTCTAGCTTGCGCAGATCCTGACAGTACCTCTGCATCATCTGGATTCAGCTTTAATTTACTGTAGCTCATCCAACCCAATATTGACTTCAGGAGAGCCACACCTTTACTTAAAAGAATACTGGTAGCACCCTGCTTAAAATCCTCTGATGAATTGGCCCAGCAATTCCATATGGATATTGAGTGCATATGTCCGTACTGGAGACAGACTGGAACCCTGAGGGAGACCGTAAAATAACTCTTGGTTTGAGGAGCCACCTTTCTATTTGACACTATTTCATTAACAAACACATTATTCATTCACACGCTTCTGGATAAAGAAATAAAAGCTATACACTTCACTAAGAGTAAGCCTCATAACATTCCACAAAGTTTCCTTTTGAATAGATACACATAGGCCTACACCATTGGTGCCCAATACTATTCTGAATCTTCAGATGTCTAATTCTGCGAGAAGAAAACTCTGATTTCTATCTTGGAAACATCTTGTGAAGTTTTGTCTGTCATGTGAAAAAAAAAAAAAAAGGTTCAAACTTCCCGTAGAGAGCCGAGGGAGTATTTTGACCAGCGCTACCATATACAGCCACTGCTGTTATCCAGTATTATCTCTGGCATTCTTTAGAGAAAGTTCAGCTGTTCTTTCCAGCAATGTTTATTGCAGCTCTCCTAACTGGGAAATTATATCAATACCAGCTCAGCCTTTACTAAAATATCCTATCTCTATTGGACCAGGGTTATTAAGCAATAGTAGCAGATGCTAATTGCAAATAGCACTATAATTTCAGCAGTACAGAGTTCACCTTACCTGAATTGTAACTAAACATACAGAAATAATGATGAGTGAGGTAGAAGCTATTTCTGGAGCCTTAATGAATGGCAGGGGAGTTATGATAGCCCAGGACACAGCTGGAGATTATAAACTTCAACTGAGCATCCCCTAATATATACTATGCTAAATATTGCTTTATAGCCAAGAATGCATGACCCAAGGCCTTGGGATCTTATGTGTCCCTCATCATTTCCAAAAATTTATGCGTGACCCCTACAGCTCCTCCAAAAGTTGCTCTGAATTGAAATATTTATTGTGACAAGAAGAAGAACAATTGTAAATATGTGAGAAGCGATTATATTAATTATTAACTGCAATTATATTAAGTATTAACTATATTTAATTATTTTCATTTTAAAGTTTAAAATTAAAGTAAAAATTACATTTTTTGTGCTGATCCCACCTACTTTTTGGAGTCTGTCTCCCAACATGCCATTTAAAAGCCAGGTGTGGCCTTAACCTCCAAAAGGTGCCTCCTTCTGCTTTATGGACATTTAGTCTCTATAATTACACTGTCGAAGGGCAGATGAATGATAAATGATGAACTTTCTATTGTGAGATTTCATTGAGATGGCCCAAGCAATGTGATGACTGGCTGAATGAGCTCAACATTCACCGTGAGCTAGTCACTACTTCTCAGCCCCTTCTCTGTAATATGAGAATAATAAAACTAGTCTACATATTGTATAGAGTTGTTGCCAAAGCAAATGTGAACCACCTATGCTTGCCCTGAAATTCAGCTACATAAATTACCTCTTAAATGTTGTTGGCTGCAGTTGTTTATCAAATTTAGTGCTTTGAAAGTATTAGGATTAAATACGATTCAGTCTTTGAATGGGAGAGACTGAATCAGAATTTTGGAATTTGTAGCTTGGCCATGCCTACCTTTTGGACTTGTCAAAAGTCTATCTGAAAAAACTGCCTGTCCTTGCTGTTCTGAGATAGTGTGAACATTTCAAACTTTTTAAGTTTTTATATAATTGCAACAACTCTGATCAGCAATTACCGAGATTATTCTCATTTATCTGCAGGAGATGTTCATCTCCTTATCCTTTCTCTTTTAGAGATAAGAATGTGCAGAGTTTATTAATCCATATACTCTCACCCATCTTATAGATGCCTATCCTATGGGTTTTCTTCTTTGCTCCCCATACTGGCTTCAAGTGAAAACCTGACTTTTCTAAAAAGCATTTCTTGCTTATTAACTCAATGTGTTTTAACTCCTGGATTCTCTTTAACTTGATTTCAATAGTTTTTATTTGGCTCTGTTGATTAGGTTCATAGATTTGTGATAGTTTTATGCATCATTTACAGTATGCAGTTTTCAGGGCTTTCAGCACACAAATCAATGCCCTTGGATGCCATATTTTCAGCAGAAAACACAAGTAATAATTATTGAAGCAGGAAAAAATAAAAACATTAAAATGCCTTGTTCCATTGAGTTACTAGAAATCACTTCCAGACATGCCACTCAGAGGAAGCACACACGGAGAAATTCAGGAAAAGCAAACAGGGAACGAAGAAGTATTTTAACAGGACATCTTTTCACTGTTTTTATGGACATTATGTCAGAACATATCTAGAATTTGGGACATTTCCTCAAAGGGCATTTTTGGATAACTCCAAATTCTGCGTAATAATAGAACTCTCGATTGTTCATTTGCTGAAGAGGAACAGGGGACCATAGGATGAGGCCTTGATACGAAGAACAATATATTACTGGTTCTAACTGTTTAAAATCCTGGAATTAGACTCAGAAATATAACTAGCAATAAATATATTCCCCAAAGCTGAGATATATTACGCAATCTCAAGGTCTCCAATTCCTTCTGGTACCTTTTCAGCTATGGTCATTTAAATAGTACATGAACTTTTATACTTCTTTTCATATATTTCTTTATTACTTACTGAGGGACAGCTTTTGCATTCGTGGGAGACAGGATCTGCCACTAATGAAATGGCAACATAATTTGAATCCAGAGCCTTGATAATGCTGGCAGCTTGCTTCCCAGCCTTCATTCTTGGGCCAGCTTCAGTTGACTTCAGTTCCAGTTTCTGCCTGTATGTACACATAAGGAAACAGAGTTTTAAATCTTGATTGTACTTCAGGGCATACTTCGCTCAACAAGCATGCCCCCCTGCTAACACAAACAGTAGCTTAAAATGGTTGTATGTATTGCTTCATAGCAGTAGCAAGGACCACAAGACTTCTGCATTCTGAGATATATATAGCTGAGTAATGGTCTTAAACAGGGACACATCTGTTCTATGGCACATTTCACACAAATGAGGAATCAGATATTGTGTACTGTAGAGCTGCAGCATCTTAAGAAACTCCTTTTAAAAATAAAAAACAAAAGATCCATTTAGGGTTGATAGAACATTCTTGGCCCTTAGAAACAAAAAACAAAGGATCTCTTTAGCTTTGACATATCATCCATGGACTTTGATATTTAACTAAAGAAGGGAACAGGAGAAAGTCAGGCTCTGTAAAGCATTCAGATAAGTGCTTTACAACTGAGTCTGACAAAGTACCAGATTATTAAAGCAGCTTATTAACTCAATGTGTTTTAACTCCTGGATTCTCTTTAACTTGATTTCAATAGCTTTTATTTGGCTCTGTTGATTAGGTTCATAGATTTGTGATAGTTTTATGCATCATATACAGCCAGGGATAGTTTTATGCATCATATACAGCCAGGGATAGTTTTATGCATCATATACAGCCAGGGATGGCTTTCAAAGCAGCCAGACAAATCTGGCTGCTTTGAAAGCAATCCCTGGCTGTCTGCATGTATGGATCTGGCCGAAGTGCTATCTCTGCAAGCACTCACTCCAACCAGGGAGAAATTTCCAGCTAGCTACTCAAGATTTGCAAAAGATGCAGCTGCTTTAATGTATTGAGGAGACATGCTTTGCTTATATGCTTTGCAAAGCACGTCTTCAAAATGCATTGCACAGCCCTAATAGAAAGTTCCATTAATACAGAACAATGAAAGCAATAATAAACATATTAAGCTTCTTAAATTGTATACAAAAAGACTTTATTTACAAAATGCTTTCCCCTTTGATTTAAATTATAGTACTTGGGATATCAATAAAGGATACTAGGTTGGTTAAAAGCATTATTAATTGGATTTGACCATTGGGAATTTTCTGAAAAATAGTCAAAGAAACCACCTTACTTTGAAACTACTTTTGCATTAATAAGTTGCAGAGATTTCAAATTCAAAATATGATTTTCTTCAGCCCGCACAGACTTAATGAAGGTGTCCTCCAATATATAAATTATAGCTGAAGTGGATTTTTTCTTCACCTCAAAGAGCTGAAAAATAATTTTGCATAAATCAAAAAATACATAAAATCAGAATCTAATTCTTCAAATTACTTCAAACCCTTTTTCTAGTATGCTGGTTATAAAATTACTTGAACTTATCGTTGCTCTAAATGATAACACTCTGGTTCATCGAGTCAGATCAATTAACAGTAGTTTTATGATAAACAAAAGAAAGCAGAATCAAATAGAATCAATCGCCACAATTTAGGATGATGGTCCCTGGTTTATATGATTTTTTAAATCAATAAACCATTAGGAAATCTGAGAAAATATATATTGAGCCATACTAGCTCTGATTGTCCCCAAACCCGTGTTTTTTTTTAATTCAGTATTACTCAATCCTTTTTTGTCTGATGTAAAAAATGTTATTCTAATTGTCATAGTTATCTGTTTGTGAGGCTCCTGGAGGCATCTAGCTGACCATGGTTTTGCTGAACAAAGCAATTCAGGATTGGAAACACAAAATTAAGACCCATGAATTAACCAAGTTGTACAAAAGTTATGAATTCCACTGTACCTGATTGTGGCTGGTTACACTTGGCCGTTCTAATTTGCAAGAGTTCAGGGCTTTAATTTTAGTGATCTGATTCTGGCGAGCCTGGTAAGTTACGTTGCATTTTCCACAGATATCAATCTAGAGAACAGATGAAACAAACATGTTGGTGTATCAAAGACTCCCTGACCGACTTTTATTTTATTTTTGTTTACAAAACATAGCATCTGCTTTTTGTTATAATTATTCTCAAAGCAGTAGGACAAAATAGGATTAGTCTGATAAAACCATACAATTGCAGCACAGCTGCAGAGATGCAATTGAAAAGCCTTGGTGAACAAACAGGTTTTAACTGTTCAAAATCTTATTGCCAGCTATATCTGAACATGCTGAAGAGAGATGTAGATGCCAGTTGGGTTTCTACCCAATGCAAATTTCACCTTTAGTGGAGGAGTTTTCTGATGAAGGAAAGATCTGCAGCCCCAGTAGTTCTAATTCCCATTAGAGTAATAATGGTTAGCACTACAACTCTAAATATTTATTCAGGATTTGATTACTATTCACATTTCTTTCAGACATCAAAGAGACAAGAGGTCCAAACCTTTTCTGTAAGTCTTTTATTGTTGTACTGTCTTAATCTAACCTTTACTTTGGATTTCCAAATATATTGTAGCATGGATGTCTGCACAAGGAGTAGGGGCAGGGCAAATGACGTCACATGCATTATAATGGCATTGGACAAATGACACAATGACAGTAGGACACATGTGCTGACATTAGGGCCTCACGGATGCTTAAAATTATATGTAGCACTCAGTAGGCCTTATCTAAACACCAGAGTGAATCAGATAGTTCTAGTTTACAATACTCATATGTGTAGAAACTCTATAAAACAACAAATCAAGCAACAGCTATTGGCTGTGTTCATACCCCAACAAGCCATGGTTTGTTAACTATGGTTTTATCAAATAAAGTACAGTTGACTAGAACCAAACAAAACTATATTCTTGCTTTGTGTGATGGGTGAATCCTATCTTAGACTTGCACGTATAATGAGTGGCCTACTCACATAGCTTCAAAACTCCAAGTTCACGCAGGACAGCACTACCCATTCTTTGAACTTTAAAACCATGAACAATTCTGTTTTCCAGTTCTAGTTAGAAAATGAATTTGGGTATATTGTTTCTGTGAGCAAGCCCTGCTCCCAGGTAGCTGTTTATGTAAGTCACTGATCACGGTTCAACACTGTCTTTGTTATCTTCTTCAATCAACATAGCATTCTTCATTATTCTCTGCTTTTCCTCCGCCGTTTTCCCTCCCTGCTCCCCAGTTTTCTCCAGGTGAATTTACAATAGGATGAGATGAGAGACGGAGGCAAACACACCGTTATAATGGGCTTAGCAAAAGGGAGTGAGCATTTAACAAATTTACTGAGATGGTTTCAGCATGGAATACATGTGTACAGAATAGGAAAACATAGTACCCCATGGTTGTGAATTCATTTGGTCTTGCCCTTAATCCTTACTTTGAGGGCAAAATGAGCTGGTTCTTCAGCAGAGTTTATAGACCTCTTTCATTACTGGTAGTGTGTTAGATAACAAGCTTCTTACATATCACACATAATGTATATGCATTTATGTTTTACTTTTTAGAGCTCTGTCCTCAACACGTAAGAGGATAGTACTCACTGCACTAATTTCAGCCCATATTTGAACATATACCTACGAATGGTTTCTATTAAAATCTGTGTCCCCTTTTCTCTTCTTTTTTAATGATGTATTTCCTCTTCCAGAGTAATATGCCATCTGTTCTTGTTCTTTATTCTCTTTTTTATTCCTTTGTTTTTTATAATTTTTATTATATTGTATTTTCCTATTTTGTTTGGTTACAATGTATACCACCCAGAGTCAATTTGGAGTTAAACAGTGCCTAAATTAAATAAATTTAATTAATATGTTAAGGTTCTCCTATTAAAATCAAGGCAAACAAATATATTTAAGCTGAACACTTCAGCGTGCATGACAGAATAGAGTACCTCACTGGCATCACCAGAATTCAGCTGTATTTGAAACAAACTAGCCAGGCCTCTCTTGAGATTTTTGATAATAGAAGGTTCATCTTCATAGCAGTAGAAACTTTTAATCTGCAAGATGTGGTGGAGGGAGAGGGAAAGAGAGAATATGTAGTAAGAACAAATTTTAATCTGAAAATTATCCTCCAAAATTCCAGTCATTATTTGATCATTAATTTTCCTTAAATTAATTAATGATTAATTAATTTAATTAATCATTAATTAATTATTAATATTAGAGGATGCATCAATATTCTATTCCACGCAGATATGTCCCAAAGCAGGTCCAATAAAACAACAGCAGTACAGAACAGGAATATGTGTTAAATCATCAGGACAAAACACAATCTATTATAACTTATTTCCATGCATAAACAATTTTATTTATTTATTATTATTTATTAAATTTCTCCCCCGCCCATCTCCCCCCAGTGGGGGAACTCTTACTATGCAACATTTCATTTCAATAACAGAAACATCATAACATTTTAAATTCATCCAAAATCAGCAGTGTCATGAAAATTCAAACATGATGTTATTTAGAGGTTGCTAAAATATGTGGCCCAGAATTAAATGCAATAAATCTTTCCCATGTTGCCATGAATAAATAACACAATTACCACCAGACAGTTGCTTAAAGTGCCAAGCGCAGGCAGCGACAAGCAGATGACTTCAAATTGTCAGTACAAAAAGTGATGGATGATGTGATGCTTGTCCGGCAAATAAGTCCTTTATTTTCTTGGGGTGAGCGTCCAGCTCTGGTACAGAACACATACTTTAAATGCAGAAGGCCTTAATACAGCCTTCTTCAACATGGTGACCTCCAGATTATTATAATAAAATTTCCAGAATTCCCAGCCTGCATATCCTAAAGTCAGTTCCTGGCAACTTCAATTTGAAAAATTGAATCAGAAGGTAGAACAGTAGCTACTCAAAACCATGGGGAACCAATACCAGACTAGACCACCAGTGGCTACAGGTTACATTCAATCCCATTTTTTTAATGCCTGTAGCCCATCCCTCATTGAAATTGGGCAACAACATGGTAAAATGTTGGGGGAGAGGTTATTAAATAGTGAGCAAAATGGCTATGTCAGTAATCTTCTAGATGAGATGAATGTCTCCAGAGGGTACATGATTTTTTCCCTGGGAATTCATGATCTAAACTATCTATGGGCTTCTCTCATATCCCTCTAACCACAGAACAAATAAAAAATTGTAAATGGTCCTCTGACCTCATGATGTTTTCTTTGTCATCCCCAGCCCACAGCAGTCTTAAAATAGCATTTTCCCTTTCTCTTAATACAATTTTTGCCATGAAGGTTGTGCAAGATGCTTCCTCAATGATTCTGGTGATGATGTTATCAGGGACTGGGACCCACATAGCTCCCATTGGCTACTTTATGCAGATGTCATTATGCCGCACCCCCTCCAGTCACTGGGTATTACCCTCCATAGCTTTTGGGGATTGGGCTGCGGGAGAAAATGCACACCTGGTTTCATCGGTTTTGGAAAATGCTGGTCAGGCATTGTGTGGGTTCCGTATATGCACAGGTTTAGTGCTGTATTGAAAGCACCAGACCTACTTTTTTAAAAACAGGTTTAATGTTCTTTAGCACAATTGATTGATTGATTGATTGATTATATGCCATCAATTTGGTGTCAACACTTAGCTTCCACATAGATAGATTTTTCTCCATGACAATCAGTCCCTAATCTGGTCTTTCAGATCTTCTAAAGGTACTCCCATTGCCACTATAACTGAGTTCATCCATCTTGCTGCTGGCCATCCTCTTCTTCACTTTCCTTCCACCTTTCCCAGCATTAGAGCCTTCTCTAGAGAGCTAGGTCTTCACATTATGTGTCCAAAGTAGGATAATTAGAGCCTGATCATTTGTGCCCTGAGTAGAACTCTGAATTTATTTGTTTGATGATCCATTTATTTGTTTTCTTGGCTATCCATAGTATTATCAGGAGTCTTCTCCAACACCAAAGTTTAAAAGCATCAATAATCTTCCTATCCTGCTTCTTCAAAGTCCAACTTTAATTTCCATAAAATATCACAGGGAATACCATTGCTTGCACTATTGTGATCTTTTAGGTATAGAACATCCTAGTATCTGAATATCTTTTCCAAGACCTTCATGGCTACTCTACCAAGTGCTAGTCTGTGCCATATTTCTTGACTGCTTGTTCCTTTATTATTAATGGTTGATCCTTAAAGGCAGAAGCTATCTACCACTTCAATATCTTCATTATCAACTCTAAGGATGATTGTTGTACCTGTTGTCACTAGTTTGGTCTTCTTTATATTTAATTTTAATCCCATTTTTTTCACTATGCACCTTTGCATTTTCAGCTACTGTATTAGAGTAGTATCATCAGAGTAGCACAGGTTATTGATGCTCCTTCTTCTAATTTTAAAACCACACTCATCTTCTTCCAATCCAGGTTCCCCTAGCACTATGCCTGTTTTTAAACAAGACTAGTACCCTCTGGAGAGAGTGCTAATCCTATGCTGCATAGAAGGGTGATTAAAACAGGAAAAGAAAGATGGGTCCTACCAGCTGTGTGCTGGTATTTCTGTCTCAAATAAGAGCATTACATATTTTCTGTGGTTTCTGCAAACAAGGGGTTCCAGATCAATTTATTGTTTTAATTACTTGGGATAGGGGCATCATTCTGCCTCCTCCTCCACCATTTTGCCTATTCTGTGGGCTGCCTCCAGGTCGTGCTGGCCATGAGATCAGAACAGTTTCCTTGCTCACTTGCTGCTAGCACTGACACTCAATTATGGCAGACTGAAGAATAAGTGTAGGCATTTAATTGTTAGTTCGATAATACAGTCACATTCCTGCCCATGCAAATAAATACTGAATTCTTCCTGTACATGTCCTCCCCACCTGAGATTTGTCATCCAGACTATTTTTGGACATGAGTTAGGGTTCTTTTAAAAGCATGCTGGACCTGTTACTAGTCCAAGTAACGGGGCATAGGGGTGAAGCACCTTCACGCTTGTGATTTGCCACTATAAAGGTATAATGAGAAAGATCTTGAGAAATGGGGCAAAAAAATGCTGCCTAGGGAACGATCAGATAAGAGAAGGTATAGCATTCAGCTGCATAATGGGTGGAGAAAGAGGCTCAGAAGGGACCCCACTCCCAGCTTCTCAGACTGTAAAGGAGAAGTTTAAAACTTGCAAGATTCTGTTAATGTAGCCTTACAATAAAGTAGAATTAACTTTAAGAATAATTGTTGTGCGCCACCCAGAGTCACTTTATGTGGGCAGCTATATAAATACGATAAATAAATAAATGAATAAACTCATCAAGTCGTGCTTCTTGTCTGGTCTACCTGGGGAGGCTGTCAGCTACTTAGGCAACTTTAAAAGTAGCTAAAACCTCAGTGCCAAGCACCCAGCTACATTTCATGAATCCTGCCCCACCCTATGTTAAGGAGAGCAAAGGTGGTTATTTTTCCCAGTGGCAGTAACATTTGATCAGAGGAGAAACAAAACTAAGGACTCCACCAATTATTTTCCTTAACTTGTCCCATGTGAAGACTGTAAGGACAGCACCTTTTGCGGGCTTTATTACTGAGACAGAATGAAGCTTGACAAGACAAGGCTGCAATTTATGCTGCCTCTTCTGCCAGCGTAAGGACTGAAGGATAGCGCATTAATGCAGTTGTGAGGAAGATCCCTTTATGGCGGTACTGTTTTATCTTTGAATAGGGAGGTGCCACTTCAGAAACAGCAACATATCACTGCCTTTCAAGGTGGGGTATTTGCTCCATGGGTGGGACCCTCTTCCTTCTCTTTCTGTTCTTGGGGTTCCGTCACAGGAACACACTGACATGGGTGAGAAAGGTGTCTGAAGTGTGGAATTGCTGGCATGCCAATAAAAATATCAGCATTACAGCTCACAGTAGTTGGAAAGTAATGAAGTAGATAATATAGGCTACATCTTAGACCTCATTTGTTGAGTTGAATAGGTAACAAGTGTATTTTAACATATATGCCTGCTACTACAAGTTGTCAATATTTTAAGTCTGACTGTGTTTGTTTTATAAATTCATGTCTTTGTACTGGTCTATGACTGTAATAAAGATTGAACTGAACTGAAGTTCATGATGACTGAGAAACGTTTGAGGTACAGGAATGCATTTGATTAGTCACGTATTTGTTTTTTGACAATTCATCTCCTTTCACACAGCTTCCACAGAAGCTGCCCTAGTATTCCCCCCCCCCCCCAAACAATGGACCTCTTTCCCACCACGTTACAAATACATGTATAGAAGTTCACGGAGCATAGAACAGAGGGAATGCTAGAAACGTTTTTTCCTACACTGAGGCACAGACTTGGTGAAACTTGAGAGAGCAGAGAAGTCATTCTGTTATTGGCTGCTTGAAAAGATAGTAATAAAGGTCTTGATTCCCTGACAGTTCTCTGTGCTGTGCTATTGACCACAACAAATAATTGCTGATTAACTGACAATTCTCTGTAAGCTCTAGACTCGCAACAAATAGACATGCTGCTATGGTCATGTTTGATATCTGCATGACCGATCTGCAAATAGTCCAGAACAACACAGTTCAATCTCAGAAGCCTTTTAAATAGGGTGGACAAGGACTGAGAGTAGGAAAGGTCATCTGGAACAACTCTTAAGCCTTTCTTAAACCTTTGACACACACACCCCCATGACAATCTTAACACCACCATGTATTCTCAGAAGCTGGGGGAAAGTGTTGGCCCTAGTCCCAAAATGATTGCCTCCCCTGATCAAGATGAAAATAAATGAGTCTGTCTTTGGGGTGGCATGAGGAAGCTTCTACTGTTAGTACTATCTGACCCTAATAACAGTCATGTACTTTAGTCTTTAGGATATGATATGAAATATACTTAATACTCTCACATTTGATAGTAACCCCTCTTTTGCCACTCCAGCAGAAATTTTGAGATAACATATATCTTGCCCGTTAATCTAAGCTATATAATCAGTCAAAAATGAACCACTGTGAAATTAATAACACAGAGACGTGTCAGATGCACAGTGATCTTTGCACTGCTGCTGCATCTGAACTTAAACCACAAGACTTTGTCCTTCCAGCCAGCACTCCAGGAGTTACAACTTGCCGGGCTCCTACCCATCCTACACTTTATAAATCACGGTTGCAATAGATACACTATCTCTAAGTGGCACTCCATTGATAAATTTGGCATCCCTTTGACAGCTGTATCCTGTTCCCAGGATGGGCAAAACATTTTAAAGTCATGTAAGTGAATCATTAGAAGTCCTTGTCATTCATCCCCGAAATACCATTTTTCCATCTTCAGATGATACAGCTTTCACCAATGGTATAATATCCCAGGCTCTGATATAAAGTGGGTTCACCAGCCTTTGATCCTGCTCTCTTTGTTAAATACAAAAAGGTCCAGGAGGTTCAGGGTAGCCCACACAATTTAAATTGCTTTTCTATGTTGCATTCTGACTCTCCCTGGCACTAGATTGGAATGGAGAATCTAAAATGTGAATGGATGTGTGGGAATGGGTTACCCACAAGCTACTTCCCCTTATGAAACCCTTGCATAGTTTCATGTGAACCAATGCAGCTTGACATTTTATTTTGGTTGCTCTGACAGACAGAGTGAGGGCAAAAAAAAATCCACCTGTCCACTCTACAATTCGCACAATATCCTCAAGCCAATCATGATGATGTATTGTTTTTAATGCTGGCATTTGGTAGGCCATGTAGTTTATCTATCAGGGCTATGCAGAGATCTGGATTTCAAGGACAAACTCTGATTCAGAGAACATGTGGGTGTGCATGTCATGCTTGTTGGGATCCCCTTAAAGCAGGTGCAGCTGATACACAATCCTGGGAAAAGGCACACTGGTTTTCCCCACAGTTGCCATAGCATGCCTTCAAGGGCAACCATTGGTGAGGGACAGGCTCCAAAAGTCAGGATGGCAGCCATCACCACCCAGCTGAAGCCCCATTCCTTTCTGCATGTGTTACAGCATGCAGAAAAAGGGAATGGGACTTTGACTGGATCACAGTGTGCTCTGGATATGGATCTTTGTTCAGCCATATTAGCTATCAGGGATCTACTAACTCTCCTCCTCCTCCTATTTCCATGGAACTGCAGATACAAGGCAGCTTTTGAGCAAGTGCTGGCCATATAATACACGGCGAAGGGGCTACATATGATTTAGCCTGTTACAAATGTTGTGGACCCTAATTCGAAGCATGCAAGAAATATATATTTATAAGCAAAACCTTTAAAATAAACCTTTCTACCTGTTCTCTTACCTTTCCACGAATCCAGTGCAGAAATACAGGCCTTTTTAAAGCAGCAAGAAGCTCTTCTTCAAATAGTTTATCTTTGTTTTTTTGCTGAAAAATGTCTTTTGTTTTGGGGCGTTCATTTACATTTTCAAGTGTTACATCTGTAATCTGGAAAGGCAAAAAAATTGAGATAGAACAACATAATCCATCTTGCAGTGGGAGTTTATTTCCTAAGACTTAACTTCTCTTTTCTTCAATTATTTTTCAGTATGTATTTTCTGTTTTATCTGTACAGTGATTATATACATTGAAGTGGCTTTTCAAAACCAGTGTGTAACCTGCAACTTCTATTGTGGTTATTGCAAACCATGGATGCAGATCATTCAGTTTTCATACAGATGGCCAAAGACAATGATGAGTTCACACAGCACACTAACCTATAATGTGGTTTATTTGTTTTTGGCTTACTATGATGCGATTGTACAAATCTGCCCTTTGTTCTATTAGATGAGAGTTTACACAAGAATCCTGAAATGGTTAAAAATCTGTATAACTGGTAGATCTTCCCCAGTGGGCCTTAAATATTGGAAAATTCCAAATAGAATCTCTAGATGTCTCACTTGGCTTCAGTTCTCTGAGTTGCTAACCTTGAGCTCTGACAACCTTGAGCATCTGTTTAAGCCTGCATCCCTATGCACTTCTTAGAAAGCATGTACCACTACAGGATATACCATACCAAGCATGTACATTGTGGGCCATACTTTCTAAGTAAACAGTGCAATATGGAATGCCTTCAGTTTTAAAATACATCCTATATTTTCTATAAACAGATTGTAATCATATTTTAAATCTTGGTCCTATGTTATATTGACAACACTTTTGTTACCCAAATCAAAAAATGCCTTTAAAACATCATGTCGTGATAATTGCCTACCGCAATTTTGATCAACTGATCATCATCGTTATTGGGGTTTCTCCACACTAAGTTGACATCCACTCCAGATGAAATTCGATAGCCCACGCTCTCCTGAGGTAAACTTTTCACTCTGTCAATAAGAACTTGGGTGGAATAGGCAAATTTATATAATTTGTCATTGTTTATTCGTGGACCAGTATTGTGACCTATATGAAGAAAAAAAAAGATAATTGTGGAAAATGTTGCATTAGTAATTAGCTAAAGTGCAAAGAAGCCACCATATTATTTTCCTATCTCGAAAGCATGGCTTAAATATGAGAGATGACAGCCCTCGAACTTACGTCTGATCAGATTCACCGCCAAGATTCCTCCTACTAAACCTTAAGGGTCTTTCTAGATGCTTTTTAAATAAACTTCTGTGAACCATATTTGCACTAAAACTTTATTTGAAACTAGTCACCTACAATGAAAGAGTAATGGTGTAGCATACCCAAACCAGGTTTAAAAACAGGAACACTCTTGTATAGGAAAACCCTATTCCAACCAAAGCTTTCTGCTGAGCCTACTTTTATCTGTTGCTGAAGGAATCTTTCCCACTGGCAGAATTCTATAATACGCTGCTGTGCTGTAAACAGCATTTCAATAGTATTATTTCAACAACCTTTTCAATGAATGGCAGGGGTAGAGTTTAAAGGGAAGCAGCATGCCTCTTTACCATACCCATCCATTTCAAGGCCATCCCTGCTATTGGGCATATTAATGCAGCTGGCTCAGGTTGTAGCTGTTGGGATGAGTGGTATAGCAACAAAATACTGGATTGCACTCCAGAACTGGGTGTACCATGCAATTTGACCTTCATCTTTTAACTCATTTATTGTAAACTTTGCATTAAGATGCCTCCTCTCTGCCTCCTCCTGGCTGCATTTGAGGGAGATCACAGGATCAAAAATGCCACCAGCAGTGACCATTACACCTGAGTACCATGCAAGTTCATTTGTTAGAAATACATGTGTGCATCTAAATCTGCTTATTTTTCTTCTTTGTTTCCCTTGCTTTTTTATTTTATCATCATGTATTAAATGATATGCCAGTATTCTAAATATGAAAATACCTTGAGTATTTTGGCAAAGGCAATGCATAAAGATCACAGAAATAATAAATAAAACACAGACTAATTGGAAAGATAAATGTAGGACCTCATTCACTCCATGGATTGAAGACCTGATTATACTTGCCATCGATCAGCAGATTGCCTATAGACATAGACTTTGTATGGACAAGTATAATGAAATATAGGACTGATTTATACAAAATACAGTAGGTATAAAAATAAGCATGATAGTTACATAAGTGTATTAGAAATAAATATATACATTCTTGCATAATATTTGCATTAGATAGGTATATATAGAATTGAAACTATTACAATATATTATTTTTTTCTTTTTCTGTTGTATTTTTCACCTTTTTTTAAAGCACTTGTGGGTTTTTTTTCTTTGACAATGTATGTATTTCTGTCATGATTATCTTTGCATTTTGTTCTTTTGTTCTTTCTTTTTCTGTTATTATTTTAAAAGCAATAAATAGGAAATAACAAAAAATAAAATACAGACCAAAAGAAAAAATTTAATATATCCTTGGGAACAACATAGATTGGGTTAGAAAAATCCTAAAATGTTTAACCTGTTGGTTTATTTTTTTTAATCTGATTTATCTTTTTTATGATATGTTGTTTGCTGTCTGATCTACTGATCTTAAGCTTACAGTAATTTTATACATTTTATCCGATTATAAAGTGTGACAAATAATAATAGCTCTAATGCTAATGCACAATTAAATGTGACTGTTAATGTATTAATATGCATCTGTTTTCATATTCACAACAGCATCTTTAGTCTACATTGCTTTCCACTTTGAGTATTATCCTCCTTCTGATACAGTGGCAGAATTTATTCTTCTAAAGGTAGGTTTCCCATTTCCCTAAACATTACTCGATGTACATTTTAATGCAGCATGTTGATATTCTCACGTAAAGCAGAGAGTGCCTCTGTCATCTAAGCATCTTGCAGAGAGAAACGGGTACATGCAACTTGAATAGCTATCTTAGTGCCTGTCATTACAGCTTTCTATAATTAACTCATGGTACCGTATAATAGAGAAAGTTATGCTGCCTGAGCTGAGACAGCTGTCAGGGACTGTACCTTTTATTAGTACTCCTGGCATAGACAACACATGCAGTTTTAACCATTAGCTGGCTCTAAGATCATAAGTTTACACTTGCTTTATAGCATTAGTTCACTATTTACAGTAGAAAATAGCAAATAATTTGGAGAAAATATTAAGCTATAGTATTACAGATGCATTTTCTGCTGTAATTGCATTGAATCCCTCTGAAAAGTATAATAATTAGAAATATTTTATATACATAAGCAATCAAAGTATGATCATTAAAGTGTTTATTTTATTGTAAAAGCTTCTGTGTCGCTTCAGTTGTGTGATTCTAAGCAGCTGCAACAAAGCATACAACACGTACAACACATTACAATAACTCAAAAATTATTAAAATGAACACAGGGAGCCAATAATTAAGATTATCAAAATAAATTCAACATAACCACAATACTGCCACGGAAAAGCATTCCATCCTACAACACTAAGTGACCAAATTTATTTATGATAAATTTGGGTTCCCCTTTGCCCAATTATCTGATCGTTCTAAGGCACAAACATATTGTTTTATAATAAATTAGCAAAAGGGAGTGGAGGCAATATTATCTATCCATATGCTTAGGCTAATTTAGAGTTCTGCATTTATCATTAGCAGATCACAGAGACTTTAAAGAGTCTTCCATGAAGATTTATTTTAAGTCCTGCTACAGTCACAAGGTCGCAGTTGTACAAATGATGTTATAATTGCAGAGATAATGTAAATATAATTAAGGGAATACCATTCAATACAGATTAATAGAAAATATTGGAGACTTATTCATGCTTCCATATTTATCACATATCACCAAATTAAATATTATACTTATGACATTTTTAGAAAATGCTTAACGCTGCTACTGTTCTTTAAAAGGAAAAGCGGCTGTTTAGAACCCCAATCTGCTGCTGTAATCCAGATTTGGATCAGAGCCCACATCAGTTTGCCACTCAAAATCCACTTTCCCAGCTGCTATTTGCCCTTTAGCTTTTCTGCACTTCCCCTTGGCTAATGTACAAATTACCATAAATAGCAGGATAGGATATTAGTGATTTCTGATATATATATATACACATATATTTCATCATACCACAACTAGTCCTACTTGGTGGACACATTACTTATTTTTTAAAAAAAAGATGCAGCTCCTATCCACTCAAAGTTGTCCATCCTAGATTTAGACCACAATAATATTAACATTTCATCACTATGGAGACTAGTCACTAGGAGATCTGTTCCCCAGGTGGTTGCTTCTATTTCAACACCACTGCTTATACTGCATTTCTCTCATTTTAAACTGGGCTGTCTCCAGTTGGAGAAAAACACGCTGACAGACCTTCAAAGAGAGGTATATTCTTAGAAAAGTAAAGCAAAAGACCACTCTAAGTTTCTCAGGTGGGGCAGGAAACTAAGGAATATATAGTTTAGAATTTGATCACTTCCTTTTTGCCTCCCACCATAAACAATGAATGACTCCAACAGAAACCCAAAAACATAAGTGGGGGTGTTTTCAGTGTATTATTCATAGACCTTTTGTTACTAGCATGAATGAAATGTGACACATTTGCAAAAAGTCCATTCAATAGGAATTTAGTGTATTAGCATAGGGGCATCGTTCATTCATTTCCAGGGGCATTCAGGGAGATAGTCAAAAAGGTCAATATGACAGCTAAGGCTGCACAAATAAAGCCCCGGCCCTTTTTAATGTGCAAAAAGCTGCAGGGCTTCAGCCATGGCTGCCATCTTAACCTTTTTTACCCCCCACCCCACCCTGGGGCCTGTAGTCACTTCTCATTGAAGTTATATAAATTGCATTTCCCTCCTAATTTTTAAAATTATTTAGAAGATTTACAACCACACACTGAAATAAGTTCTGTCAGCAATTGTAGGATAAAATAAAAAATGGATCATATTACAATGAAAGTACAATAAAACACAACAACAACAAAATATAACCTTATGTTAAAATAAACAGGACAGAAGACAAATACAGAGAAGTAAGTACATTGAAAAACAGAGTAGGGACTACAAAGCACACAGCTGAAACATAGTCCAAGACAACTTGGCCTAAGAAAATTTAAAAAGTGGTTAGGAAGATGTTTTTGGAGAGGACCACAGTGGGAAGCTACTACTATTAAGAAGACCCTCACCTTGCTGTCACTCAGCAGGGACACTCAGAGAAGGTCACTGGAAGATTATGCCAGCATTTGAGTAGGCACATGTATTAAGAAGCAATTCTTCAGTAAATCCTCACACTATGGAAGGTTTTGAAAGGACTGGACTTTAAGAGTCCGGCAGAAAGCTCAGTTGTCACTTAGTTGAGTGAAAAGGACGGATACCAAACACAGCAGGGCTTGCTGATCACATCTTGAAGCAAATGAATTATGATATATTGCAATTTATCTGGGATGGGATACTCAAGTTCCCAAATATATTGTCCACTGTCTCCATTTATTCACTGAAAGCATACTGTACCAACACCTTCACTTGGACCTAAAAGCTGCTTAAAAGAGAATGAGAATGACAAGGTATTCCCTCATCTCTCCCAGTAAGAGTCTCCCTGCAGGCAAATTCAGTGCCAAACTCCATTTGAAAGTGATCTAGAAAATGCATTTTATCTGAGAGTGCCCACAGCTGGCTAGCAGCCGTTACCTGATCTTCTTGCTCAGAATATAGTTCAATATTCCTTCCTTATCACCTGTTTTAATGAACTGGAACTAACTCTTTCTCAATGAGGAATTTACCATCTGCAAGACTCCATCCATTATTCCTTGCTGGATGTAATAAGCTAAGAGCCATTGTGTTTAATGATATACCATCTTGTTCATATTATGAGTCCTAAGATTTGATCAGTTAGATGACAATTAATGTGATCGAATAAACTTAAAATATAGAGTGCTCTGGATTCCTAAACTGGCTGATCTACTTTCATTGTGATACACAATAAATATAAAACTTTGTCCTTAAAACATTTTGCAGATGTGGCCCAATGCACTGCAAGATGTTCCACTATATTTTTGTTAGGTGACTTCGAAAAAAAGTATGGTAGAGCTCTGCCATATGAAACTGTAAGGATGCAGTTCCTTGCTACTACCCCTGCACAGTGTAAGTTTGATAATGAGTTCTTCCTTGTGTTTTCTCCTGTATTTGCATTCCAGTGGAATATAACCTGCCCCATCACCCTTAGAATTGTCACCTTTCTTTCTCATTGATAGACCCGATATCTAACCAGAAGTTGAAGAAGTTAAGTTTCATCTCTCTACATTCCAGGAAATCTTGTATCACATATCCTGAATGAACTCCTATAAATTCAGTTTACCATTCACCTTTCACCAGCAGATTGTCTGTGCCATTGTTGTAACAGGATATTTCAAGATGCTTAAGAACATGGAAAATCAAAGAAGATGGTGCAGTGCACTTTGCTAAAACTACATAGTTGTAGTACATAGTTGTTATACCTTAGATCAAACAGACTTCTATTTGAAAGACTGCCCTGGTACTATCTTTGAATCAGTTCAGTCCAATATGAAAAAATGTAAGAAGACAGACCAGGAGGAGAATAGATTGAAAAAGTTTGCTGGACAGCAGGTCAAGTCATTGATGAGATATATTGCATTTACATTATATTATTGTTTAAATGTGCATGTGCCTATATAGTTAGTTTATGCAAAACATATACTACTGGGAATTAATTTCTCTTCTTTTCCATAATAAGCTTTGGAGATATTTTACAGTACCTGTGGATATGAACTATAATTATTGCATTCCTAAAATTCCTCCAGATTGGAGTCTTTCTGTAGACAGAGGAAGGACAGCATAACAATACAAAAAAATATTATGTAGTCATTACATTCCAAAACTTAATTGAAATGATTTTTTAATCTGGAACACCAACATGATTTTTAAGCCATAAAAAGTAATACGTGGGCTAATATCAGATCACAGCACCCTTCAACCAATCTTTGCAAAACCAACAAATATCTGATGCCCCGAAAAGCAAATACGTATCAACTATTGGTCATGACTGCACAAGAAGTCAGTGATTAGCAGTGAAATCTGTTCAGAAATAACTCCCATTGGTTTAAAAGGCATGGCCCAGATTAGAAAAACTATTTTCCTAAACCCTTTTTTCAAGTAGATTCCTGTGAATAGTTTCAGTGTTGAAGCACAAATCCAGGCTCCATAAGAAACAAGAAAGACCTGACTTGCTCCAAACCACCAGTGGCCCATAAAGCAATCCATATAACAAAATCTCCTCCCTCAACCCCCAATTAATTCAAAATGATCTAGATATAAAAGATCCACATAAGCAAAATCTACATTATACTTTCACTTCTCTTATTAAAAGGCATAGATACTCATCTACTAATGTAAGTCAAAAGATTAAAGATACAAATGAAAGTCAAAAGATTAAACAAGCAACTTACCTTTGACTGATGCCGAGTATGTGGAAATGATGCACGGGAAAAGCACAATAAGAAGAACCATGGCTGGCTCATATAAGCTACAAATTATCATATTGGAAATAATGTAATGCAACTGAGAAGTGAACTGCTCTGATTGAAATGAAGTCTACAAAGAAGTCTTCTATCTGCCACAATGGTGTTTATCTAGATGTAGTAAGAGTCAGATTCCAAATTCCACACTTGGGTACTAAGTTCATTAAAGGTCTTTCTAGTTAATTATTGAAGACTGAGGTAATTTGTGTTTAAATATTTTATTGTTCTCTTAAGCTTTCATCACTACATACTAAAAGACATACTAATGTTAGCCAGTATATTATATGTACATTTGCCCAACTTTCTTTAAACTTTGTAAATGCAATAGGAATTGTTACAAGAGATTGATAAATAACCTAATGAAAAAAATACTCTTTTAATCTTTTTACTGTGTGACATTGTTTCTTAAGAACTTCAAAACATAATTTGCCCTTCCTACATGTTTGCCCTAAATACTTTTTTCATGTCACCACTGGAAAAAAGCGCATGTACTTTCATTATTTCACTCCTAATTTTTAATAGAAAACAGCCACTTGGGAAAGCTGTTTTCAATTGTATGCAGCCTTCTTGGAACCATATTAAAATCACTTTCTGTGCAATACTGATAATTGCCCAGAGTTGCTACAAGTCAGTAGGCGTAAAAATATTACTACTACTACTACTATTACTACTAATAATAATAAGGCTGGGACCTAACACTTGGCATGTTCAGGAATTACTTTGACTTCTTAAAATATAAACAAAATATTCCCTTCTGCCTCACAATTCTCACTAGATAATTATACGATCCCACAATCTCTAGAATGATTTCACATATGGCATGAGGAATTGTAGTTCAAGAAGAGCAATCCCTAAAAAATTTCAAAATCTTGTATCAAAAATCCTCTAAGATTTAAATCCTCACTAAACCATGGAGTTCACTGGGTGCCTTTGAGCATTTCACAAAGATGTTCAAGATGAAGATAAAATGAGTGCCACCATGAGGCCTTATTAGAAAGGTAATGATGATATTACTCATTCAATCATGTCCGATTCTCAGTGATTGTATGGATCAGTTCTCTCCACATTTTCCAGACTTGTATGGCTTCTTTCAGTTGTTTTATGCTCTGGTTGGTGTCGGCTTTGATGGTGTCTAGCCACCATGTTTTTGGGCGGCCTCATTTCCTTTTACCACTGACCATTCTGAGCATAACTGCCTTTTCCAGTGAGTTTGATCACATGTCATGGCTGAAATAAGTAAGGCAAATTTTTGTGATTTTTGCCTTCCAGCAATATGTCTGGTTTTATACGCTCCAGAACTTGCTTGTTTGTCACCTTTGCTGCCAAGGAATGCACAGGAGCCTTCTCCAACACTACAGCTCAAACAAGTTGATTTTCCTCCTGTCTAGTTTTTTTCATGGTCCAACTTTCACAACCGTAGTTAGCTATGGGAAACACGATAGTGTGAAATTAGAAAGGTAGGATCTAAGTATTATAATTCAATAATAAATTACAATTGAATATTAGAAAACCCAGTTTTAGTGAATAAAATGTGGAGAAATTAATGACTAATAAAAGGAAGTATTTCTTTACACAATGCATGGTTAAACTGGGGAAATTGCTACCATGAGATGTGAAGGTGGCCATCTAGGTGGTTTTAAATGAGGCTAAGCACATTCAAAAATAGATCTCTCCTAATCCATATTCAAGGGTACCATGACTTAAATAGTAGTGGCTACTGCACAACAATGGAAGATAGTTATCAGTTTCATGTCATCCTTATGAGTTTCTCAGTTTCATCTAACTGGTCTCTGTATGACACAGACTACTGACACAGAGTACTGAATTAGAAAAGCCTCTACTTTGGTCCAGCATTGCTCAAACCAGAACCTATCTAGTCCACAATCCTGTTTCCCACACTGATCAATAAATAGCTAGAGGAAAATTCAAAGCATTATATTGGGGTTACAGGTGGAGGGATGGTTTTCTCCATCCTGCTATTGTTTCCCAGCAACTCATATCCAGAGGCATAACATATGCCAATCTTAGATTTTCCAGGACACATCTAATTTTGTTCTGGGTCAAAGGTAGTTTCAGTGAATTCAAAGGCAAATTAGGGTGCACTATTCCAGGGAAACTCAAAGAGCTTTTTGAGAACAAATAGATTCCTATTTCCAGAATTGCTATTCTTACAACTGGTACTGTTTTCTTTGACCTAAACAAGCATTTCTTTTCAGTACACTTCACTTAAGTCTTGCTGGCCAGTGTTCCAGGGTTAAAGTCCTATTGCTGTCATAAATTTCCAGAGTCCAAGCCATAAAAATCCTACCATTATCATGCAATGAAGGTAATTATGGTTTCTTTGACCAAACTGAATTTCTTGTAAAAAAAATCTTACTCTGCTCTTCTCACAAGTCTCTATAAATGCTTAGTGGGGGAAATGTCACTTACAAAGTTGCCATGTATGTACTATCATCAATACAAAACAGTTTGGCAATGATTTTCCAGCCAAGCAGGAATTAAGGCTCGTGCAGAAAGAAAATCACTATGCATTAATATTGTGGGGGTAATATTTTTGTCAGGAACATATCAGTGTGGACATGCAAACCCACATGCACCTCTTCAAACATACACTCACACATTCCTCTTCTTTTTCCTTCTGCTTCTGTCCCAGTGCCCCTCTACCAACCATTGCTGCTCATTGGCAGAAACCACATTGTTTGCCTTCCTGCTATTAATAGCAGCATTATCATTCTCATCAGTCACCCAGTTAAAAAAAAAAAAAGGTCACAGAGCCAGAGGTCACATTTTTGTGACTGAGGGCTCTGGATAGCCCCAGGCCACTGATTAATCCCCCTTAAGATGCATCCCTTTGATTGCAATGATCAGTAAGCTCTCATGACCATTTACAGTAATCTGACAACTGGAATTCATCTTTTTACAATAATATATCCCTCAATTCCTAAAGACCCAATGATAAAAATGTGATATGCCATGCTGAGTTTTACAAAAAACTCAGATGATGTATTCTATATTCATTTCCGTTTTGCATCTGCTTCTGCATCCTGTGCAGTAAGCTGAATACTCCTCACCGAAAATACTTGAATGGGAAAGATGTCTTGCATAACGTAGGCTGTCTAATCAGACTTTAACGCTGCAGATTCAAATGCCAGCGAGCACTTCTGAAATCCGCCGCACTGGTGTCTGATCACCACGTGAATTTAAAGGCACGTGCAAGAAATCACGTTTGGATTATTGAATCAGATATGAAATACTTCTTCAGCTCCCGCGGACAAGCCAATAGATTTGAACAGCACTAAGGTCTTTTTAAAAAACATTTAAAAACTGATTAACATCCCCCCTAAAAAGTGAAAGTATTTCAAAGGCTCGGGGAGGAGCTTTCCCACTACAAACACCGCCTACTAAGCCAGGAAACAGAGGGGCATTACGTCACTAGTCCGCGCCGGGCTGTTGCGGCTGGGGTGTTTGGCGTCAGCGGCGCCTGCGGAGGGAAAATCTGGAGCGGCTTCAGGCCCTTCGGTGGTGTCCGTTGTTCCTGGTTCATGCGCTGGGGCCCGAGGTAAGAGAGGGAAAGCCCTCCCTCCTGGCTTGGTCGGCGGGGGACATCGCGTTTATCCTCAACCTGCCTCCCCAACGGCTTCAGCAGTCGAGCCCAATCTCGCCCAGCCTAGCGCTGCCTGGCGGCCATGTTGGCTGGGGCACGACGGGAGTTGAAGTCCAGCTCTGCTTCCAAAGACCCCAGGCGGGGCCAGGCTGAACCTCAGCTCGTTCTCCGCGAGGCGGCCCAAGGCTGTTCCGCTTCGGAGCAAGTCCGTTAAAAAAGGCTTCGAGCCCCTGTTAGGAATGACCTGAAAGAAGGAAGGAAGCCGCCCGCGTTAGTCAGTTGCGGCGCAAAAGAGGCGCCCTTTGGCACCGCAGGGTGGGCCCGTCTGTGGCGTGACGAGGCTCTCTGGGCCAAAACGTGCTTGCTCAGGGCCAAGAAGGATTGGGCTCGGACTGAAAGGAGCGAGAGTGTGGTCTGAACTCTCCCTGGAATCCGAATTAATGCGGCTGAAGAGCGCTGAGATCATCCGAGGCTAGAAAGCAAAGAATGGCTCGCAGAGGCAAAGGAAAAAACGTGGCTGACAGCCCTCTTTTCCACCTCGGCGCTCTCCCGATTTTTTGGACTTACACGTCTGACTGAGAGTTCTGGGAGTTTGGCTCCAACATCTGCATCCACTAAATGTGGATACAATAATTGTTTTGCTCTCTCGTTATCCTTGCAGTTCTCCCTTTTCTCCATGTCAGTGTAACTTATGCCACTTGATTAACCATTAGTATAATTTGATTTTCAGAATAATATTCAGGATGTAATAAGAGTACCTTAGAACCTATATCAAAGCCAATATTTAAAATAATAGAACCAATGCATCTTATTTCATTTCTATCTCTCTAATGATTTTACTCTCTTGGGTTCCATCCCTTTCTTCATGTCTAACTTACTAATAGCTCACATAGGAGTGGAGCCTGGGCATGTCCACTGTCATTCACAGCTGTAATATTGTCCATGGCCCTCAGTTAGTTTCTATGCTTCTTAGGAGGCATAAGGCATCCTGACGTTAACCAATGAAAATTTTTGAAACTTCAGCAAAGTTCACTGGGTAACACTCAATTTGAAAACAAAACAAAGTGGACTTAAAACATCTATCCTGCCAACTTCATCTCAATATGTGTTGGGATTAGAAGACCCAGGCTTCATAGTAAAAAAAGGATAAAATCATGAGCATCCTCAGGTTGCTGTTGCTTTTGTTAAAATGACAAAAGCAGCATTGTACTGCAGATTCTGGCCCTGTGTGTGTGGTGTGTGTATGTGTATAGAAGGGGTGGGGCTTGCTGCTTATGTTAGACCCACACGTTTGACTCCCAGACACTGCTGGACAAAATTGCAAGTCATGTTTTTTTGCAAATTAAATTGTTTCAAGAAAATATATTTCTTTAAAGCAGTGGAATAAACTATGGATACTTTATATCCTATTATTGTCAGTTTTACGCAAAGCATTTGAAAAAGGTTCTTTGCAGTACGCAGCACAGGCTTTTGCAATCTCTTTGAAAGCTGTCCCTGCTTGCCTCTGCATGCTTGTGAAGCCATCAAGGAGAGGTGATTCTTTTGTGCTTCTGAATATTGCTAAGTATCTTTTTCTAAAGCTTTGTGCAGGCCTTTTTTTTTTTAGGTTTGGAGATATTTTTCATTTCATTGAGTTATATAAAGCTTCAAGGCTATATTTTGCAACCATATAAACTTTCTACGATTTTTTTCTTTACTGATATTTCCAATGATATCAAAATGATCATTGATGTGATGCCAGCTGAAATGCTTTATCTTAGTTTATTCTGAAAGCCAGGAAAGTTGGCAGTTGTATAGATTAATATATAGAAAAGTTAGACATATATAACTTTTTGTGCTTGCTTTTAATAAATATTAGGATACTAATGCTGCACATATATTAATTATTAATATTAATTTACTTTATTTCCTGTCTTTCGGTGTTTTCTCCCTGATCTTGAAAGCTTTACAGTCATTTGCCCCCATAGATGTTAAATATATCTATGTATTCTAATATACATTTCTTAGCAACCAGATTGCTGTGCTATGATTAAAGCTAATATTTGTAAATAAACTACTATGACAGCATCTAGATAGGTTTATAACATATGGTTTTGAAATCTTTGTCTTAATTTTTTAATGTAACATCTTCCTCATTTTTCCTTATATATTTTTTCTCATCCCAAACACTCTGCTTCCATCACCAATTTTCTTGATTCTTATCCAAAGAGTTGAAATCAAATAGTTTGCTTATTTCTCTAGTAAATATAATAAAGTGGAGACATAATGCAGATAATTTAAAAACTGAAATAAATACAATGGCTATTATATGGTTGCAAAATATAAGAGAAGTGTAATATATCAGTGTAACTGTGACATCTGTGAATGTTCCTGTCTTATTACAATTCCCCAAATACCAGCGTTGGACATCTGTTTGTTGTTTGTTTATTTCAACAGCAATTGCCTTGAATTTGTACTATTTCTTGTTGATTGGACATTTTATGTGTTTGTGTATACATATTAATATAGACAATTATAAAATAAGGGATTTTTTTTCTTCATAATTTGTACATTAGGTGGAGACAGTGCTCTATATTCAACTGCCTTAGACCAGAGTTTTAAAAAATATAATATTTTAGGCACACTTTTTAAATAATATATATTCTATTTGGATTTCACAATTTATAGGGCCTTCAAAGAAAAAAACAGTTCAATTATTAGGAGGCTCATGTCATCAGGAATGCCACCAGAAAACCGTAAGACAGCCAAGGTTACTGATACAGAAGAAAATGTGAAGTGCAACATTGATCAGGTAGAAAGCAAAGAATTGCCACTGGAAAAGATGGAGAATATTGAAACAATGTCAAAAAGGCAAAGAAAGAAGCTAATGAAGCAGAAACAGTGGGAAGAACAAAGAGTCTTGCGCAAGTATGGTTTGTTTCTTGCTACAAGGATGGATTTTGTGACCAGGCAGTTCTGGGCTGATTCAAGTTTTATTGCTCCCCTGTTTCTTTCATGAAAAAGTTCAGAACTAAGCCTGAGGATTATATGAGCTCACCCCGTCCTCCGTTTCATTTACACTGGAGAGGAGTGATCAAATGTACAATCTTTTTCAGTCTGCATGAAGAAAGATTTGTAAGAAACTACTATGACCTATCTGATTTCACACTGTATAAATGGTCTGTTATTGGACAAATTAAATAATAGGTTATATATAAATAGATACAAAACTTTTTGTCTTGTTCTGGCCTTTTCTTTCCACATTTCAAACGTGCTTTTTGTCTTCATGACTTTGGCAATGCTACTGAGTAGCATAATGCCATCCAGATTCATTGTTTTGAGATACAGTAGTCAGCCATATAAATTGTTCAAATTAAATAAATAAATAAAAATTCAATTAAGTTCTTGAGTTTTAAATTATCTTCTTTCAGCCTCATTTCTGCTATATAGGACTTTTGTGTGAAACTTTCCTTTTGGCTCAGTCATGACATTTTAAGATATAATGAACACTTAACTCTTTATTCACTAGCTGAGTTTATCCTTAAAGCATGTATTCTGCCTGAGAATTGTATGCCACCATCTCAACATTTCAAGATCATATTGGTTAAATAAATAAATAAGCAAGCAAGCCTGAGCAGGCAATCAACAAGCTTAATTATCAACAACAATATGGAGGAACATAATATATCACATAATAACCTATGGTATATCACTGAATAATGCAGTGATGTTCTGTCTCCAACATTTCAGGCAAAAACGTAAAGAAAAGCGCTTGAAGAGAAAAATGGAGCGCCAATCTCAGCTGGAATCAAATGGTGAAGGAAGTGTCAGGAAACGTATGCGTAGGGATATTGTTCCTAGTGCACTTCGGCTTATAATAGACTGCAGTTTTGACAATTTAATGGAGTTAAAGGTAAATAGAAGTCATATTTTAGAAGCAATGTATTCTCAGTGTCTTGACTGATTGATTGATTGATTGTTATCAAGTCATTGTCAGCTCTTAGCAACCAGATAGATTTTTAGTTATTCTCAGAGATTCACAAGATACAGGTAGTCCTCAGTTAACGACCACTCGTTCAGTGACCGTTGGAAGTTACAACAGCATTGAACAAGCGGTACTTGAAGTTCCAGCAGTCCCAGCACCTCAGCAGTCACATGATCACAGTCCAGGTGTTTGGCAACTGGCTCACATAACAGTTGCGGCATCCTGCAGTCATGGGATCACCATTTGCAACCTTCCCTGCTGGCTTCCCACAAGGAAAGTTATTGGGGAAGCCGGCAGAAAAGGTTGCAAGTCTCTCCTGCCACTTCTCAAGCCGCAGCACCCCCTCCTAGCCGCGTTTGTGCCTTGCAGCAGCATCCTCTCCCCAACCCACATAGACTTGTGTCTCACAGCAGCAACCTCTCCACAGCCCCCACATATTCGTGCCTCGCAGCACCTCTCCCCCCAGCCCGTATCCACTTGCAGCAGCACTTTCTACCCAGCCCATGTGAACTCCCACTTTGTGGCAGCACCCCCTCCCTGGTACGCATGCACTCGCTGCAACACCCTCCTGTCCCACCTCACTCTGTAGTACTCGCCCACCTGCCTGCTTCAAGCTTCCGGGGACTTGTTATTTCTCGCAGGTTGGAGTCACGTGAGGTTCTTGCTTAACAACTTGAAATCCTCGCTTAACAACAGCAACTAGGACTGCTAAGTGCAGTCGCTAAGTGATGCGGTCATGTGACATTGCGCTTTATGACCACATTGCTTGGCGACAGAAATTCCAGTCCCAATTACCATCATTAAGCGACAACTACCTGTACATATGAAAATTAATATCTGAACTGAATTCATACAAAAGATTTTCAGAAAGTATCTTTTCAGCCTTGAGAAATTAAAATAGAATTAATGAAGACCTATAGGGCAGAAGTAAGGTTTAACTCAGTACAGAATATATCTTAGACTTTTGTGTGTGTGTGTGTGTGTGTGTGTGTGTATGTGCACCTTCAAGTAAGTGTTTACTCCTAGCAAATGCCTGGACTAGTCCCTGCAGTTTTCTTGGCAAGATTTTTGGAAGTGGTTTGCCATTGCCTTCTTCCTAGGACTGAGAGAGTGACTGACCCAAAGTCACCCAGCTGGCTTTGTGCCTAAGGCGGGACTAGAACTCATGGTCTCTCAGTTTCTAGCCTGATTCCTACACCAAACTGGTTCTCATATGTTATAGAAGTACTTGATAAACATTACCAGTACATCCCAATAGGCTTGGGGAAATTTATGTCACACTTTTGTAAATGGCTTGTATAGTTTAATTCTAGGAACATTAATTTTCATTTTTCATTGCATAATTTTATTACATTTTATTAATAAATGGAATTCAAAATTACAACAAAAAATTAGTCCGGTCCTAGAAAGAATTATCCATCACTATTATAATTTTGAAGCCATACCCGATGCTTGCTCAGATGCACAGTATTGCTGCCCAGATATTATCTTTAATCAGATTGCTGACATTATCTTCTTCATTTTTAGAATGATGGGCTAGTAATGGATAAGTGAGAGCTCAGAAAACCCTACATATTTGTAGTGAGCATATACTTTCTTCATAATGGTTTAACTTCTCTCAAAGATAAATGTTTTAGTAAGAAGTAATTTTTGTTGGTTAAAAGCTTCCTTTCTTTCTCTTTAGTGTCTCTCTGAATCTCTTGGTTAAAGCATTTTGTGGTGCTTTCTCTGAAGGACAGTATAAAAACAAATTGTATTATATACAGGATGTCAAGAAACTTCACAAGCAAATTCAGAGGTGTTATGCAGAAAATCGTAAAGCGCTTCATCCTGTTCAGGTATGTCAGTCCAAGTAACTTCCAAGTATCATTCTCTGACTACTTAATTAGTGCTTTATAATACATATAAAAGAAAACTTCTTAACATAACATAATTTTTACTATACTTGCATTTTTAGTGTACATAAAGAAAAGTTATTTTAAAGATATCTAGATACTGGTCTAGAAATGTGAGAATACAGATGTCCCTATGTGTCTTAATCTGGATAATTCTCATACCAATAACAAGTTCACTACTGTTGATAATTTAAAGTACTGATTACCATGTTTTTTCTGCTACAAAATATCTTGGGTACATACATACATAGAACAGGAATAAGAAGTAGTAAGGAAACTAAGCTAATGGCATGAGAAAAGAAAAGAAAAAAAAATAAAGCATGGCTAAATCTAGTTTACAGCAATCCCATTTACTATACCTCTCCATATCTTTCTAGTCCTTGCAAACCATCCTTGCTTCCACCACATCCATACACTAAAGCATACGTTGCCTTTTGTTCTTTAAACATCTTTCTGAGGTCCTTGTCAGCTGTGTCCAGCCACAACTTTCTTTATTTTCTTCTTTCTCTCAGGCCATTCATTCTTCCTTCATATGTTTGTTTTCAGATTCAGTCTTCAGTCATTCCCTCTGTGTAATAAAACATGTTCATTTATTCGCTAAACCAGGCTAACACCATGTTTAATCACTACATGAACTTTAGTATAAAATACAGTAAATGCATAGCAAGACAAAGACCATATCTAGGCATGTGCTATGAGGTAACACCTGGTACAGACACACTGCAGATTTCATGGAAAAGGTAGTTCACTGATAAGCTTGCTTGTCATATATTTTACCTGACAGTTTGTTTTGCACATACGTTTAATGAATGCTTAGCATGATGGTTATAAAAGCTTTATAAATTAGTCCTTGGCACGGATGTGCCATGGCAGAACACAGCATACATACCTGTTGCCCATCACAGGGAGCACTGCATGTATACTCCTGTAAGTATCTATTTTAATAAAGCCTGTACTGATCACACTGGCTTTCAGCTCCATTTCCTTGGGAATCCCATATAGGTATAGCATATTCGCTTTACCCAGAGGTGCTCTTTTGGGAGTTTTGGGGGAAAACACTTCAACATACTTCTTTTATACGGATCACTTGCTTTTGTATTCAGTCCACATAGTATCCATTCATACTTGACCTCACTTCCTCCAACATTCATTCCTTGCAACAGACCACATGTTCTCCACTATTTTTCTACTAGAATTTGCACATCTTGAAATTTCTCCATCCATTTTCCCATTTAGTAAATTGTGACTAGTAATTCTATCCATGTTCCCAAATTCATCTATTTGCTTGACTTTTTTTTCACTATTATATCAATTTTTCATTCCCATTTTCTCTGACAAAACTGCCTTGGTTTTTGATATGTTGATATGGTTCTATACTTTTTATTTCATCTATCGTCTATCAAACATTTGCCACAAATTATTTGGATCCTAAGGCTACACCACAGAATCACCTAAATAAAAAAGTATATACAAAAAAAAAACATCCATTTGAACTTCCAACTCTGAGGAAGTTTTGTGGTGAAACTTAAAAGGTGGAAAATAGTAAATGTTGAAAAAGAATATTTGGTTATAGAATTTTAAAAATTATCAGTGAATATTGTACCCTTTTTCCTTTCACAGTTTTACTTGACCAGTCACGGAGGCCAGCTGAAAGACAACATGAATGAAACAGACAAGGGATGGATAAATTGGAAGGTGCTAGCAATTTAAGTATATGATTTAATTAACTATTAAAAAAAATTTTCTTGAATCAATTATTTCTTAGAAATACATGAATCAGATATTGTTTCTTAATATTGTCAATTGTCAGATTGCTGGCCTGTTAGACTATGAACTTTGACTTCAGTGAAATGAAGAAACCATTTATGATGACTGAGTGACTTACAAATGAAGTATTAAGTTCTTTCTTCATTTTAACTATAATCTTTACAATATTACTTCTATATATAGTATATATACCTGAATGTTTCCAGATATTAATGATAATGTGATACTGTTTCATTGCTATGTCAACCTTTACTGATAGTTATATACAGCACAGTTTTATTCTTAGTTATAAAGCAGTGCAGGCATAGAATACATACTCAGGGTAGTTGAAGGTCTTTAGTTTTAAAATAACTTGATTTATATTTGGATTTGTGTTTATATCTTGAAGGATATTCATATTAAATCAGCTCATTATAGTGAACTGATGAAGAAAGAAGATCTTGTTTACCTTACCTCAGATTCTCCAGATGTCTTGAGTGAATTAGATGAATCAAAAGCCTATGTTATTGGGGGCTTGGTTGATCACAATCATCACAAGGTAGATCACTGATTATAATTCTGTGCATGCATACTTGAAAAGATCTCATTGAACTAAGAAAATGGAAAATTAATGGAGTCAAAATATTAGATGTGATTTTGATGAATATAGCGTGATGTTCGGTAATGGAGAATCTGTGGCCGTCCACATTTTGTTGAACTACAGTTTGCAACATCCCTCACTACTGGTTGTGGTGGGAGTCGCTGGGAGTTACAGGATGTTTCTATATTTATACTCTGCACCATAGTTAGGGTACAACAAAGTCAAATGCAAAAGTCAAAAACAAAAGTAAAGCTCAACATAAACAATTAACTTAATATTAAAAGCTGTTAATAAATCTCATAAATGTTCTCGAAGCTAATCTAAGGGCTGAACACTCATTGGAATTAAACTGTTTAACTTGTTCACAAAACACCAGCAGAGTCAGGGCCATCTGTACTTCTGGGGAGGAGTAAAATGGGGGTTACCATTGAGGAGACCTCTTACTTGGCATATGTCCCATGCACCTAATAAGAAGGAAGGATCTGCAGTAGTCCCTCTCTTGATTACTGGGCAAAATGGGTGGGCTCAGTTCTGTTATATGCCTGATAGATCTTGGAGCTGCATTCTAAAGAGCTTTAAAAGCACTTTGAATTGGGCCTGGAAACCTACCAGCAACCAGTACAGTGAACTCAGAATGGCTGCTATCCAAGCCTGTTGGGAGCAACTATATTTTGTACTAGCTGTAGCTTCTGGATCATTTCCAGAGACAGCCTCATATAGAGTGCATTGCAGTAGACCAACCAATAAGGGCGTGGATTCTTGTTATCAGGGCATCTTGGTTCAGGTAGGATTGGAACTGGCAGAGCAGATGGAGCTGAGTGAAGGCTTTCCGGCCATGGTTTCCACCTGTTTGAACTGGAGCTAAAGCCCGAAGTCACAACAAGCTCCGTCCAGGGGAGCACAGTCCCATCAACGCTTCCTACCAGAACTATTGACAATCAGCAACTCCAACTTGATGGGATTTAAACTGAGCTTGTTTTTCCCCATCCAGATTCTCACCACTTCCAGGTACCAACTTAGGAGTTCTGTGGCATCTCTAGTTAAACCTAGGGTGGTGATGCCATCAGCATATTGATGATACCCCACTCCAAACTGCTGAATAACCTCTCCAGTATTTTCATGTGCTTTTAAATAATATGGGGGAGAACACTGAGCCCTGAGCCACCAGCATTGACTTCTCAGGGGCTCAAATGCTGATCTCCCCAAAACCATCAGCAGGAACTATCCACTGAAGTGAGAGGCTCCAGAACATTCCATATGCAAATGAAAATTCTGTAGGTACTGTCACACTACAAATCAAATCTTTATTACGGTCATGAACGAGCATACTGTCACACTACAGCATGCTCCGTAAAACAGCTGTAGCATATCAGCGGTGTATTTGTGCTGTTAGCATTTCATCCAACGTAGATTCTATTATTTTTAATCAAGTTTATTGTTGTATTGCTAGCAACTAAAAATAAACTCCAAAAGAATTTAGTGTCTAATAAAAGTGTTTATAGGATATGTAGGCATAAGCTTACAGGAAAATCTGTAGAACGTGCAAATAGGCCAAGCTGTTGAATGATTGGTATGCTTATTATTATCATCTGTCATCTTACTGTTTCTTTAAAAAGCTTGTGTAATTTGTATGGTTACAATGATCTGCCTTCAAGTCATATATTAGGACTATACTTCTTTAGCTCGACCAGCCGTTATTTGTTAACATAGATAGTTTTAGGACACTGTTGAAAATGTGAGTTTAATATTTGGGGAAATGAGAAGACAGCATAGAATGGATTTGATTCATGCAACAAATTAATGAACATATATTTAACATTACCAGTATGCTAATTAATCTTTTAAGTTGTTTCTCTCCATACCAGCTCTGCTAACTGATTCAGTTTATAAAGAAACTGTTTACTTTTGTGAACACTAAATGAGTTAATTGGTTGAGTTTATATACAAGTCATGAAAATAAAAGCTTTTTCTCGGCGTTTTAGGTTATATATAATGGCTTACTAATTCATCTCTTTTATAAATTAATGCTCTGTAATATGAAACATCTTTAAATCATGCCATGGGATTTCTTATATGTGTATAATGCATATATTTTACTATGCAAAAATAAGGAGTTAAAGTGAATTAAGTACAAATAAGTTTCCTGATAATCTCAGGCATTGTAATCTAATAACAACCGGTTATTTTATTTCTATTTTGCTGACAGGGAATCACATACAAAAAAGCAAAAGAACAAGGTGTACGCCATGCACAACTCCCTCTAGGAAACTTTGTGAAAATGAACAGCAGGAAAGTTCTGGCAGTCAACCATGGTAAGAATAAATGTTATTTTTTCCTTTATTTTTGATTTAAGTTTTCTAAGTGAACCATTACATTTATGTTTTATAAATGTCAGAAACAACTATCATCTCTAGTTGTGATTTCTGTTAAACACAGTGACAAGAACTTAATTTCTACAGCAGACAACTGTCTTTATTTCTCAAATTCCTGGACATCAAATACTTGTATATACCAGTGTAATAGATTAAATATCCACTGTGTATCACTGTATTAATTAACAAATTAATTTTATTAACCAATTAATTTTATTTATACTATGCCCCTGTAGAGTTCTGACTTAACATATTTCCCTAGTTGCTACTTCACTCACTATACAGTGAAACAATTCAAACCACAGTAAAGCTAACCGGGACAGGGAAGCTACACAAGTACTCCTCAACCAGGAAAAAAGGCAGTACAACACAACAGAGGAAAGTTTTGTTGCTACAGATATTCTGCTGACAGAGTAGAAGTCAGGAAAATGCTTGGGTGTGCATGAATAAATTATGCTCTTATTTTTATTTATATACTCACAGAAATAGTTCAGTGGAAGGGTCCCTACCCTGCCCTCAGCTATCCATTAGCTATCACGATCACATTGCAAACAGATCTCCGGGGTAACTTTTTTTCTCAATCCCCGTATCACATGTGAGCTAGAAGTGCTGTTAGGTGTTAAAAAATGGAATTGATTTTGTTGAGTCTGTTTTTCTTCTTTGCAGCCTAGATTAATTGCAATGCATACCTTTTAGAACTATGTCTTCGTCTGCTTTTAAACATCAACTAATTCTCTGTATTTATGGATGTGTGATTTAAAAATGTTCTCCATGTAACAGAATTTAGGGAGAAAAACGTTAAGAAATATAGTTACTTTTCACTTAAGAAACAATCTCATGCTGACTTCTCTTCTATTTAATCGTCACTGGTAACCCTATATAAGCCAAATACTGGGTGCAAAATGAGGTTATTTTGTGGTTATTGCAGAGGCTGTAAATAATTAAATTTAGTTTCATTACCTCAGTAATTTTCTTACCTTGCCAAATATTTTCTTTTCTTTTTAAGAAAAATGGATGTTGCTGTATGTTTTTTTTTCTCCTCATAGTATTTGAAATCATCCTAGCATACCTGGAAAAGAGGAACTGGGAAGAAGCCTTTTTTACTATCTTGCCGCAACGAAAAGGGGCCAGACTACTGCATGAAGTAACTGTTGCCTCTCCTTGCAAGCAGCAAGAGTCAGGAATGGCTCAAGATGAAGTCTCTGAAAGCAGCTAAGTGAAAGTGCCATAGATGACACGAGAGAGGAGGGTTCTGAATGCGGATTTATGAGGTGATGCTATAGCTTGTCTCTTGGTTTCAAGCACTAAATTTTTATTGCCAAACCTAAGCTGTATATTTACTTATAAAATATTTAATAGCATTTTAAATATGCAAAAGAATAGTTGAAGGAGCTTAGATTTCCAAAGATGCTAATATTTATTTTCCTTTTTAATCTTTTATTTAGTATTTGCTGGAGGGTATCTATTTCTTATTCGGAACCTCACAACAGAATTTTAATTATAATATAATAAACATTCACTTGGCTGAAATATGTACAGAAACTCAGGTTAAGTGTAATGTCTTCTTTATAATTTTCTTTGCTCTGCATTTTGCTTCATGTTTGTATTATTTTAGATCTTTCTTTAGTAAAGGCATGACATAAGATCCAACTGCAACTGGAATTGCAGACTAGGGAGATGAAGAGTAGTCTTGCATTTCATTAAGACTTTTTGTCTTAATCTAAATCCACCTAATCCAATTGACTCCTGTACTTGTAGGAACAGGACAGAAATTTATTTTACATTTCAGCTTTGCTGATGTAATTCTACTGCAGTTGACATAATGGCATGCTCAGTAATTTCTGCACTAAGAATGCAAATGGTGGAGCATCAGCAGAAACATAACCTGTAGTGCAGCTTTTCACTACACTACTAACATTGTCTAGGTTTAAGGAGTTACCATGGTATACGTTTCTCCCATAAGGCTTAGATCTTTTCATATTATCCTTCAACAATATACGAAGAAGCTATGCTCTCACAACTTTTGTGTGGCAAATGAATACGAGAAGAAGCTCTAGTTTCCTCCCCAATTTCATTGATAGTTTTTTTTTTTATTGTTTCAGTTCTTCTTTGGCAATATTAAAATCATGGAATGTCCAGAAAGGCATATTTTCTTTGTGCTATAATGTTGCATGACATGATGAAAAAATAAGTTTGCATCTTCAAAGTTACTTCGTTTTCAAAAGTTCAAAATTACTATAAGATTCTGATATATTACAAAAGCTTGAAATGTTTGAGCCAAATTAAGGAATTTGCATATGACTGAAGAAGTTAAGCATATGCCAAAATTAGAAGTGCTAGGCTTTGTTTGAGGAGTAATCGTTTAAAAGAACTGACCAAATAAATTCTGTGAACAGTGTAATATGCTATTAGACTTGAATCCTTTTTTGCCTACCCTATTCAAATTTATGTGAAATTTAAAATAACTAACAAATGTACAATATATACATTGCTAGTGAATAAATCAATATAAAACAGCAAAGTTGAAGTTGTTGTTTAATCTGTTGAATTAATTCTCCAATGCAGTAGAACTGTTTCTACATATTTTAGTCCTCTTAAAATTTTAAGTTTTTTCAAGTTGCAATTTTACTGAAGTGAAATGGCACTGGAAATTTATGAAACTAAATGTGCTGCTTGAATAATAGATTTTAGTAGAAGAATGTTACATGTTATAGTTAATGTCAGTGGATTCTTTTCTTTATTTTGATTTTGTTTACTCAAATGCAGCTTGATATGTATAAACAAATTTAGATTCTAAAATCTAATGTTATTTATTTATTTATATTTCAAATTTAGTCACTGCCCATCTCATTCAAGACCAATTCTGGACGGTTTACAGTGACACAAGAATAAATATTAATTAAAATACAATAAAAATAAAACAAAAATACATTTCATACATGAATAATGGCTTCCAAAATACTGATAGTAAATAAAGGTTACTGGAGCATTAGTTGCCCCTCTTCTCGCCCCACACAAGTTGGCAAAGCCAGGTCTTTACCCCTTTCTTGAAGGTTGGGAGAGTAGGGGCCCACCTCGCCTCTTTGGGGAGAATATTCCATAGGGCGGGGGAACAGCAGAGAAGGCTCTCCTTCTAGGCCTCACCAGCCAACATTCTTTCGTCAATGGGGTCCATAATGTATCTTCTCTGCCTGACCAGGTGGGACGGGTTGATGTAATGGGGATGAGACGGTCCCTCACATAACCCGATCCCATGCCATGCAGGGCTTTAAAGGTGATAACTAACATCTTGAATTGGACCCAGAAGCAAACTGGCACCCAATGCAGCTCCCACAGCAAAGGTGTAACGTACCATCCTTGGGGCACCGAAGATTGCCCGCATGGCCGCATTTTGAACCAGCTGTAGTTTCCAGATACTCTTCAAGGGTTGTCCTCAAGAAGCAGTAAGAATGAAAGAAAGGGGAATGGAAATGGGGAAACTGGATGCTCTATTTAAAGCTTGGAAAAGCTATTTAAATTTAAACTAGATTTAAACTGACTATCAGAAAATTACCACTATTTTTGCTATCATATAGGAAGGGTTCCAAACTCAAATTAAAAACAGTAGTCTAAACAACCTGTTTGAATCAGGCATTTTGCACAACATAAGCTGAAGGTTTTCCTGAAAGAACAAGAATGATTGAACTAACTTTTTTTCTTTCTATAACAAAATGATGCTGAAAGTTTATTACCAGTAAATTTGTTTTTCTGCTCCAGGGGTCTGGCAAAATAAAAATGCATTTTCCAGTTTTATCTCTTCTTTTAGGTGTCATGTATTCTGTGCTTCCCTGTTTTGAGTTTGCCTTTATTAGTGGTAACATTAATGTTGGTTTGTCATTTGATTTAAAAATAATATAGAAACACTTTCAATCTATATTTTTGTGAATAATTATTTGTCTTTTTAGGAAACAATTTTATCATGTATTTCTTCCGTAATATTGTGAAAGTTTGCATAAACCAATCTCCAGTGACATTTTTAGTAGCTCCCTAAAGTAAGTTGTATAAATACATGCCTAGGAATATTTGGTTGCTATCTGAGCACTTTTATGAAGTGTTTGACATGGATATATGACTGTTTAAACAAGCCTATTTGACTCTTTTCAGTAGACCGAGACATACAGGATCCTGAAGACTTCAGACTCAGCTGTTTATGTCTGGGGAAAGTTTGGAGAAGGACCATAACATTTTATTATAGTACAGTGAAATGTATCCACCACACTAGAATAGACTTGTGTAGCTCTCATTTCTATGTTACAGCTTGTTTTGGTTCTTCTACTTTTGGTGGACAACTAAAGTAAGCAAAGGAGCAGGTGTGCATGCATATTGGGTGGAAGGGGAACTGGAGGACATAGGCATTATTTTTCTTCATGCAGCCTTAGGCTAGAGTTAATAAATTACTGTGCATTAATTGGGAACAGTCAGGATAGGGCTGAGACCTCTGACACTGGCTGGAAGGAAGTTTTCCCGTTCCTCCATGCAGAATTTTTTCAGCTGTGTGATGTTTGAGGAATTTCTTACAAGCACAGCCTGTTTCAAATCACCCCACAGCACCTTGATGGGATTTAGAGCCAGGCTTTGACTTGGCCATTCCAGAACCCTCCACTTCTTTTTTTTCCAGCCATTCCTTGGTGGATTACTGGAAGGTTTAGGGTCATTTGCAAGGTCCACTTTTGGATGAGCTTCAGTCTTCTGACATGGTCTCATATTATCCTCAAGCACCCTCTGGTACAATGAAGAATTCATAGTGGATTCTATCATAGTGGGATGCCCAAGTCCTGATGCAGCAGAGCAGCCCCAAACCATAACATTTCTACCACCATGCTTTACAATTGGTATCACATTCTTCTGGGGAAACGCTGTCTTTGGTTTTGGCAAAACGTCTTCTGGTACTGTAGCCAAATAACTACCTCACACATAGATCTAATTTGTGCAGCTTCTTTCTAATGGTATACACATGCACTTGACATTAGTAGTGATGAGAGCTACCTGTAGGTCACATGATGAAATTGTGAGGTCCTTAGAGACTGGATCTTGCATTCTGCACCCAGGCTAAACTTGCTGGGACAGCCTGCCCTGGGCAAGTTGGCAGTTGCTTGAGATCTTCTCCACTTATAAATGATCTTCCAGACAGTGGAATGATGGGTGTCCAATTGTTTGGCAATCTTTTAAAATCCCTTCCTGGACTCTTAGGCATCTATAACCTTTCTGAAGGGTTCAGACAGCTGTTTCAATCCAGGCATGGTGATACCACACACTTCGGCAACAAAGAGCAAATCAAACTAAATGTCTGAAGTTTAAATAAAATAGATTCTTCCCAGATCCTTTCTAACAATGTGCTAATCATTTCCATCTGATCTGGTGTACCTAATTCTAATTTTAGGTATTTGATGTAGTGATAAATGTAGGGTTGTACTTACTTTTTCCACATGTGATATTTGCATTTATGTTTATTTAAATTACACAATGGATTGCAACATGTGAATGGTGCATGATATTCATTATGTTATATCCCCTTTATCAATTTTGTTGAAATGAAGATCAAATATCTGTATGTTGAAAAAGTAAAAAAAAATTCAATGGAGTGTACTTGCTTTTTCATATGACTGTACACATACACATTCTGCATTACTGCCAGGCAAACTACATGGATGAGTCCATGAAGTGAATGAGTCATGATCAATTTGAAGATTTTATTATTAAATACACAAAGCTTATTTTGGATTCCCTTGCACTGATACTCATCACACACAAATAAGAATACACAGTGATTCTCTGTGGGATATGAGGAGCTCTAGCCAGAACTCAAAATTCACAGTTACTCTCCCTATGCTATGCTTATGCAGAAACCATAATCCATTTGAGTATGATGCTTCTGCAGTGTTGATTCAAATTTCTCGACAAACAGATTTGCAATCTGATTTAGTAAGGAGTCTTTGTTAAAATTTTCCTTTCTGCCCAAAGATGGTACTACTGCTTTCATTCTCTCTCTCATAAGCTACATTTGGTCTCCTAGAGATGTGCACAGTATATATTAAAATTCCATGTATCATTAAATGGTAGTTCTTAATTTGCCATCTGTGAAATAATGCCTGTGAAAACATATATGTAAGTGCCTATTAACAAATGCTCATTTTAAAGAATTTTAATTGATTATGTGTCAAGTTGGTGTCAAGACGGTACCACATAGATAGATTTTCTCCAATATGAGTTTCTTAATGTATATATAATCATCTTTAAGTCACTGTAGCAAACACCTTGGCTATCCAGAGGAGGAAAGTAGAATGTATTCCCATTCATTTGAAGTTGTCGCTGAATTAATGTAGCTGAAATGAGCAAACAGATGGGGTATCCTAGAACTGCCAATAGAAATAGAGCTGTTAATGATTCCTGCCCAATAAGCCATGTTGATGTGAACTGACTTAATATCAGTATACTGGTGTGCTATTGAGGAGTTGTGCAATGGCCATTTGAAGAAATACAAATCTGAAATAAGCTCAAGGAAGTGATCCTACTTTTTAAAAAAAACGATAGCCGTATCAGGCATAAGAAAGGAAATTCCAAATCCACATTAAAGCAACATTTAAGACTAATTCAGTATGGTAAAATAGCATACAAGTTCTCAGGTCTTGTAACAAAGACCCACCCAGCCCCTCCAGACAAAAAGCAGAAATTTTCAGGCCATGTCTGCATATTGTTCCAGTTTTGGATTGTAACAATATCCTATTATAGGCATATTGAAACTTACTAAGGAAGCTTCAGGCAGCACCAATATTCTACCAAGGATTACTGAAAAGGAGAAATGACTAAGCATGCAATTGTTGACTTTCCATTGAAAATATAAAATTGAACAGTTAAACAACACTATCTCCATCTTTAGATGAAGCAAACCATTTCTTTGGTAAGTAGAAAACAAAATAATCAATTTTTAAATGAACAAAACAGAGAATTATTTAAGATGTTAAACTGTTGACAACCTTTCCCAGAGTTAATCCTCGGTGAAAAGTGCATTCAAAATTCTAAAAGTTATAAAGAAAGAAATTACTTCATTATTTGTATTCTGAAATAATGAAAATGTCAGTTATGTCTTCTACAAATATCAGACACAAGTCATGAACTCTTACAAAGAAGAATAAAATATATTAGCATTTTCATTACTGGTTCACTGTATTAATGTTCAAGATTTGGACTTAGATCTAGATGTAACTGTCAGAGATGTACAACATGTTATCTTCCAAGAAAATGTCATGCTGATTTTCAGAGATTCTCAGGACAGGAACAGGTTGGAAGAATGGTCTTTCCTCTTGAATTAAGAGTGAGTCCTTTTAGAAAGAGCCTTGCGGTATAACAAATGGGTGCTGGTTTGGGTCTCTAAAGCAGACTCAGGGCTAGCTGACCGCTTTGCAGGGCTGCTGGGAAGATCTTCTAATGATACATTCCCATTTATTTTCTCTCTCTTTGCCAATAAATTACTTCTTTCTGTTTCTGAAAGAAATTTTCAAAATCAAAACTCTAGTTTACTTAAGAACTGGAATTTTCTTGTCTACACATCTAATGAAAAAACTGCCTTAATTAATGCACTGTATAAGCAATTATGCAGACACTAAGCAGCAGCCTGATACTATTTTCCTCGCTATTCTTAATTTAAAATATTTATGAGCTAATTTTTTAGGAACAAAATGTATACCTACCTGGTCTTGATCCTTTACTGGCTAGTGATTCTTGGCTTGAAGTCCTAAATGGAAGTAAGATTGTTTAACCATTCTGTACAAATCAAACATATTTAGTGTGACTTTAATAAGGATCCCAGGAAAATCTAATATAAATAGATAGGTAGACAGGAGTTGAACAGAAAGATCTACATTCCTTCAGTGTGTAAAGTATTCTGGCAGCAATCTTCTCTAGAATAATAACTGATGAAAAGTTGTCCCCTTCCCGTGAATCTCCATGATAATTTTCCCATTTGCTGTTCGATTTCAGAACAGCAAATGGTTTTATCAGCAGACTGGATTTCAGTGTCTTCTAATCCATTTCACTATGCCTACAGAAAATTCCCCAAATAGGGTTCCCTACTAATATAAATAACGTGTACCTTCTCATTGAAGCATATCACCAAATTAATAATACTGCAATGCTGTATTTAAAAAACACAGAGAAGCCACAGTCATTTGAAAGCAGTTGTATGTATGTAGCGGTGACAATATCTGCATGATGGTCTGCACTATACGTTATATAACTCTCATCCTAAAAAATAATGTTGTACTGAACTTAAATATCAAGTGCATACTAAATAAAAATACTACTACGTTACTAGTGGGATATTATCTCCCTTTCCATGGGCATTCCAGCTCCAGCTGCTTTTGCCATGACAAAAATGACAAAAGCAGCATCACATTGCAAGCTCTGCCCCTTTGGGGCATGCATGTGACATCATGATACATGACCAAAAAGGGCAGAACTTGTGGCTCAGCAATGTGGCATCATATACATGATGATCATATACATTTGGAAAAGGCATAATGTATTTTTCTTTTCGTTGGTGGGCGCACACTTCTTGGAGAATGAATCATGAGTTTTTCTGCAGCAGGTCAAGCTGTAAGATTGCAGTATTACCACTGATGGTGTCAAAATTACTTGCTTTGAAATATTATCAACCTGAATCAATCCATTGTAGGATGATGGCCTTTTCACTGAAGGTTATGGACCATAATCTATCACACTCATCCAGTCCAGGTTGGTAGACAGATGGTTTTTGACTTCCCAGTCTAGGGCTGAGAGAGAATGACTGGCCCAAAGTCACCCAGCCAGCTTCCATGCCTAAGGGAAGATTAGGATCTGGACCTTCCCATTCCACTGGCTCTCACACTTCTCTTAAATAATTTTGTTTAAGTCAGGCTGTCCCCCTTGAGATTGTGAGCAGTTTAATTATACTTGCAGGAACCCTGAGAAGCTTCGGATAAACAGGTTACAGTAGGTGCTTCCATGATGCAAACTCCATTCCTTGTGCACTTTTTGTGAGTTTACCTGAGCCGGTAGCCTTTGTTAAGTGTTCCTTTCTGAGCCCTCAGCAAAGCCTGAATGTTTGGAGCTTCACTTTCAATCTGTGGCGTTGGCTTATAATTCAACAGATCTCGGCTGGTCATATCTGAGTGTATGAAACTGGATACAAACTCCTTCTCTAAAATACAAAGAATATAGGGGCAGTTTAAAAGATAAGTTTTGCAACTTACCTTTTGGCTCTGTGGTGAGCATTTTGCTCATGTTTAAATGTCACTCAGGGTGGTATGCTTGGTGACTGAGAGTGTGGGTACATGCAGAAAGTTGATTAAGAGCCAGAGCCAGTGTGGCAAATTCCCTCTCCCTGTAGCTGAAGGATGCTTCCTGTTGCGCAGAGTGCAGCAAAAAGATCCCAAAAAAACCCTACTCTCAGGAAAATTACACATCAGCATGAGAGCTTGCAAGTAACAATGTCCATAGTTTGCTTTCCAAAGAAAATCCAGTCAGAAAATATAAACTAACTGGTCTTTATTGATAAAAATGCAAAACTTTATAAAATACAAGTTGCATACAAAATATAGGAAATAACAAAGACCTCTTCTCATCTTAGCTTCCAAGACTTAACCACAACAAAGTCTCTAGCTAAAAAAAACACTCTCAGAGAAGTGGTACACTACTTGGTGACTAGTTAAGACTACATAACCCATAAACTACATGATTAACTTTTTACAAGACAAACACATTGAACAGGCTGGGCATTTAGCCCTCCCGTTATATTGCCAGCATGTCACCTCCCCACTGAATAACTAACATACACAATACAGTAGGTGGCAGTAAAAATCATAACAGAATCACAAGATACTTTGTTTACATTAATCTCGACACCTGTTTTTGTATAGCCAACAGGATGACCTTCTTCCCATGAGAAAATCCTGATACCCCTCTCAGCCCGTTCGTGACACAACAACACGTGTTACGAGTAGTAGACACAACTGATTACAGCAATATAATAACACTTTACATTTGTTCTACTCCAAGGTTTGCTAACATTGCTTCATGTTGTACAATAGGCAATGATTTTGTAAATATATCTGCAAGATTTGCTTCAGATGCACAATACACAAGATCAATGAAATTTTCTAACATAGCTTGTCTCACATTTTTATATTTTACATCAACATACTTTGTACGAGCTCTAATGTTTTCTGTTTTAGCTAACCCTATACAGGCTTGGGAATCTTCATACACTGTATAAGGCAATGACACTTGAATGTTTAAATCAGTGAATAATTGATGAAACCATCTTAATTCACAGATTGCTTCTGATAAAGCTGCCAATTCAGCTTCTGCAGTAGACAAGGCAATGGAGGTTTGCTTCCTTGCTTTCCATGCAATTGTAGATTCACCAAATTTACAAACAAACCCAGTTATGGACTTTCTGTCACTTTCTTCTGCAAATGAACTATCAACAAAAATTACAGGCTTTTCTGACCCATTAGTTGACATTTTAAGACAAAAATCTATTGTACCTTTTAAATATCTCATTAATCTTTTCAATCCTAGCCAGTCATGTTCTGTAGGATTAGCCACCTTACGGCTCAAAATCCCAACAACATAAGATACATCTGGACGTGTCCATTGTGCTAGGTGTAGTACAGAACCAATCACAGAATGATACATTGCAGGTGTTTCACACAACTTTTCACATGTTTTGTTTTTCAAAAAATCACAAGTCATTGGAGTTTTTACAGGTTTTGCATCTAACATTCCCAGTTAACAACATTCCCAGTTAACAACTGTTCTATCTTTTTCTTTTGACTTAGATAGATTTCTCCATTTTCAGCTCTATGCACTTCAATCCCAAGGTAGTATTTTAACATACCTAGATCTTTCAATTTAAAATATTGCTCCATTTGCTTGGCAAACTCTTTTACCAAGTTTAAAGAGCTAGTAGCAAGACAGAAATCCTCAACATAAGTGAGAAGTACTGTATAATCTTTTCCAGTTCCTTTGGTATATACACATTGATCAGCTATTGATTTCTTGAAACCAATTTCCAACAAAGCTTTATCTAAGCATTGATGCCAACATCTCCCAGCTTGTTTCAATCCATACAGTGCTTTACGCAATCTGTATACTTTCTGGGAATCCTCACATGTGTAACCTGGAGGTTGCTTCATATACACAGTTTCATGAAGCTCAGCATTTAAATAAGCTGTATCTACATCAAAATGATGTACAACCATATTTCTTTGTGCAGCTAGGGCCAACATTACACGCAATGATTCAGGCCTAACTGTAGGTGCAAATGTAAGATTATAATTCACAAACTGTTCTTGTGAATAACCTTGTGCAACCAGTCTAGCTTTATACTGAACAGTATTATCAGGTAAAAGCTTTTTTCTAAACACCCATCTGGAACCTATGGCTTTTTCTGATTCAGGTAAATCAACAATTTCAAAAACATTCTTATTTACTAATGCATTGAACTCAGTATCCATAGCTTCATTCCATTTATCTTGTTCATCAATTGGCAATGATAACATTTCCTGAAAATTTTGTGGCTTACATGTTATTTGACACACCCTGACTTGTTGAATAACAAATCTTTCTGATGGAACACCTTTTGTTATTCGTGTTGATCTACGAGGAATCTCAAAACTCTCTTGTATTTCCTCTACTCTCTCCTCTTTCATTTCTACTTCAGCTAAAGCCTCTGCTTCTTGCTTTATCTGTGGAGAGGAGGGTGCAATGAGTGGTGTTTGCTCTCTAGCTAAATCTGTCTGTGACTCCAAAAAAAACCTCTAAATTTGCATGCAGCCTTTGCCAATTAGAAGGCTCTTCAAAATTCGCATTTCTAGAGATAACTACCCGGTTTTGGCCCAGATAAAACTGATAACCCTTTGACTCCTGAGAATAACCAATAAATCTCAAACACTGTGTTTTTGGTTGGTTTCTCCTTCTTTGAGACTTAGGAATTTGTACATAAGCAAAAGTTCCAAATGTACGCAGATGCTTTAAGCACGGATGTTTACCATACAGCAAAAAATAAGGAACTTCATTCACAGCTGAATTCCAGTGTCTATTAGTAAGAAATACTGCTGTTAAAATTGCTTCACCCCAAAATCTGGCTGGCAATTGATATGTATCAAGGAATAAACTATCCTTAATTACTTTCAAAACACCGATCTTGCGCTCAGCAATCCCATTCTCAGCAGACATGCTGTGAGAGTCAGGACCAGAGGGGTTAAGAATTTACTCTCATCACCAGAGCAACGGGGAACTGATAAGAGGATGAGACTGAACCCTCCCTAAAGAATGCAAGGGAGGTTGGGAGGGTGACCCTGGAATTTGCTCTCACTCTGAGAAGATTTCTGTAACAGGAGAAAGGCCATTAAACCTTGCTGGATTGAATCTGTACTGTCTCCTGGAGTTTCCTGGGCTAATCCTGACACATGCCCACATTTGTTAATCTGTGGAAAATGCCTTTCTTACGTAGCCAATTTCTAAACTCAAGACTCATAAATTCACCCCCTCTGTCAGTCTGCAAACTCCCTACTTGATATCCATGTCTTTTTTCAACCATAGACACACATTCTTTGAAATGAGAGAATGCTTCAGACTTCTGTTTCAACAAATAACAAAATGTGAAACGTGTTTTATCATCCACTAAAACAAACATGAATCTTGCTCCCCCCTCACTCGGAGGAAACGGACCAGCTAAGTCAGCATGCACAAGAGCAAATGGTCTTGTAGAAATCCTGCTGCTTTTTCTGGCGACAGGGGCAGATTTTATCTTAGATTGTTTACACACAGTACAATCAAGAAACTTAGAACATTTCTTGAATCTCAGTTCTAGATACACTTTGGCCATTTGTGACAAACACTTCCATCCAGGATGACCTAATACTCTATGATAATAATGAATGCATTTATCATGTAAAGGAACATTACCTGCACAACTTCCACTTAACACATCTTGTTTAGGAAGCATTTCATACAATTGATTAACCATTCTCCCTCTTGCACATTCAGCCCCCTCTTTTGTAACATAGCATTCAGAACCTTGGAACATAACAGAATACCCAATGCTAGTTAATACAGGGACACTGAGAAGAGAAAAATCAAGTGTAGGAACACAGAGTACATCAGAAACCACTTCTCCCAAACAAGGTATGAACACTTCACCTTGCATGGTTACTTTAGCTACAGAACCATCAGCCAAATTAACCTGTTGAATTTTAGGTTTACATTTAGTCAACAATAACTGCTCATTGTTTACAATGATTTCACTACAACCAGAGTCCAGTAACCACTTATCAGCATAACGTTTGTCTCTGTTAGAAATCAAAGCAGACACCAGTCTAGTACTCCCTTGTTTCTTAACTGTTGCTTTTCCACGACGGACAAACCTTCTGGAACTCTCAGCAGGCTGATTTTTCATAGGACAGTCTTTTATAAGGTGCTTGGTAGAATTACAACGAAAACATTTTCTCACCAAATATGCACATTCTGTGCCAGCTGGAGAAGGTTGCTGCTTTACGTTATCAAGTCTTTTCTTAGGATTAGTCTGCATGTCACATGTGCATTGAATTTTTTGCAACCTATTTGTTAAATACTCCACAGTAAGGTCGGCAATTGGGAGCGACTGTACGGCTTCTACTAATATGTCAAACGACTCATCCAGACTTGAAAGAATTATACATGCTTTTTGTTGCTCGGGAATGATCAGATTACGATCTGCCAACTCAGCAAACAAAGTTTTCATCTTATTCAGGTGCTCGATTACATTAGCTCCTGGCTCCAACTTAAGGTTATACAACTGCTTTGTCAAACTTACGATAGCAGATGCAGTTTGCCTCACATAGATCCCACGCAATGCCACCCAGCATGCATTAGCAGTTTCCAAACCATGAACATGCACCAATTCTGAAGACTCAAGTCCCAAAATCAAATTACCATACGCACGGTCCATCAAAGCTTGCTCTTCATTCGTGGGTGCCACCGGGGGTGCGTTGTCTACATAACGCCAAAGCCCCTCTCTCATGAAAAAAGATTTTATCTTTATATTCCATGTTTGGTAATTCTTTGAATTCAACCTTTCAAACGGAAGATTCACTGCTGCAGGTGGAGCTGCTGCCATATTTCACTTAAAACAAGCACTCAACCACAGAGAAAAAATCCAAACTTCAAACGAAACAGTCACAGGCAGGGTAATAAATCCATAAATCACCAGTCACTCAGGAATTTAAGTCCTTGCTTCCGGCACACCTGGATTCACGCCTTGGACATCATTCCTGGAACCTCACGCCTGGAATCCTGTTCCCGGAACCACTGACCTCAGTCTTCAGTCTTAGGCACTTGGTCCTGGTTCTGCATACCGGGTCCTCTCTGGACTCTGAAACTTAGTTCTGGGATCTGAGCTCCGAGCTCTGAGCCCTGGGCCCATAACCTGTTGTGCAGAGTGCAGCAAAAAGATCCCAAAAAAACCCTGCTCTCAGGAAAATTACACATCAGCATGAAAGCTTGCAAGTAACAATGTCCATAGTTTGCTTTCCAAAGAAAATCCAGTCAGAAAATATAAACTAACTGGTCTTTATTGATAAAAATGCAAAACTTTATAAAATACAAGTTGCATACAAAATATAGGAAATAACAAAGACCTCTTCTCATCTTAGCTTCCAAGACTTAACCACAACAAAGTCTCTAGCTAAAAAAAACACTCTCAGAGAAGAGGTACACCACTTGGTTACTAGTTAAGACTACATAACCCATAAACTACATGATTAACTTTTTACAAGACAAACACACTGAACAGGCTGGGCATTTAGCCCTCCCGTTATATTGCCAGCATGTCACCCCCCACTGAATAACTAACATACACATTACAGTAGGTGGCAGTAAAAATCATAACAGAATCACAAGATACTTTGTTTACATTAATCTCGACACCTGTTTTTGTATAGCCAACAGGATGACCTTCTTCCCATGAGAAAATCCTGATACTTCCTTCATTCTCTTTCAGAATTAGAGAATATTCCACACACATGTAATCTAGAGAATTTTCCTAGAAATAATGTTTAAGCCTCATCCTCTATCTGCACATCATTGTGCTTCAATGTGCAACTTGTCCACCACATCAGATCTAGTCCTATATTTAGTTGATATGACTTAAAAAGATGCAAGAGTGAGAGTCTTCCTTCTCCCTGAATGAAATAAAATATGTTCCAGATTCCATATGGTTATTTTTTCCATCAAACTTTTTAAAATGAGTCCAAACTTTATTAACAGGAGTATTTGCAGGAGGAATAAAAAGGTCAAGATGGTGGCTTCTGTCACACAGTCATAGCCATCATCTTGACCTTTTCATCCTCTTGTGGATGCCACAGTTTATTAACATATCAACAACATAACATCATCACATCATCATCACATCACATAAAGTCTTTTGGAGTGGGCAGCCATAATACAATTAAAATAATAATAATAATAATAATTATTATTATTATTATTATTTTTAAATGACAAATATTGCCTGCTACATTTTATATTCAACTGAATTTAGGAAAACTTCCTAATGTTAAGAGCAGTTCAACAATGCAATAAATTATTCATTTAATTGTTAAGCTTACTTTGCTGGATATGTTCAAGCAGAGGTTAAACAACCATCTTCTGGGGATGGTTGCTGCCCTGAGAATGGGGTTGAACTCAATGGCCGAATGGCCCCTTCCAATTTTTTGATTATATCCTATGTTTAAAACCACAATGGCTGGCTTCACAAATCACATATTTTTATTTTTTAATTAAAAAAAATAATGTGCAAATACAAATCTTGCCTAATTAGGCAATCCTTCATGTGTTTTTCTAGCTTTGCTGTTTTTCTAGCTTTGCTGTGGTCATGTTTTGCTTCTGGACTATTGAGTTTGCCTGCAAGAGGGAATGATATTCTGATCTGAAGTTGCTTACTGAAATTTTGTATAAATCTTGAGATATAATATAGTAGGACTGAGCATGCTTTGAAACCGATTCAGAAGCACTTTGGTCTCCATGTGAATACAGCACCTCTTGGCTATTCATTAATATAGCCAATCATTTTTCAAACTTCTGGGTAAGTCTGAAAAAAAGATACAGCTGTTTTAACAGGCACATTACCTTTAATGAGCCAGATCCTTAACGCAGCAGTAGCAGCACATTTAGGTTCATGTAAAAGCCTGAAAACTGATGTGTTGCTTTAAGGAATAGCAAAGCATTCCAGAGCACATCTTCCAAATCATTTTCAAAGTGTATTGAACACAGATCTAATATGAGTTACTTTTTTAAAATGCATGTAGTTTGTTAATAATTGACACAATAAACAAAACTAAAAACAGTCTGATTGTGTGCAACTATAACATGTCTTTTCTTACCTTTCACACTTGCCTTTGATAGCCACTTCTGGATCTCTGCAAGAGTATCTGTCTGTAAAATGTCACAGAGTTTTTCTAGGACCTAGAAGAAGAACATCAAGATGGTCATATTAGGCAGTAGTTTTGACTGTCTTATTGTACAAATCTATTTACCTTTTTAATGTTCCAGTTCAACTTAGAACTATGTTTTATATTTTAAAAAATCAGACCGAATTGCCAAAAAGATACCAATATTTTTCTTTTTAGAATTCTATTGCTTTCATCTCTGACTCGGTTTATACTGAGCCAAACTTCCGTTCAAATGATATATAAGTGCAGAGTGTAAAATGCAAAATATATTACTTAACCTTCATAATGTGTTACACATAACATCATGGTTGTAATATTTTAGATTTCTAAGATTTCAGATATTTAAGCTGTTAGAATAAGGCAGGTATTTTGATGAATGGCATAACAATAGAAATATGATGTGTTTTTACATATTACCTTATACAAACTTTGATGTTGTCACACAGAATAGGGAGTACAATCTTTGTGACTTTGACAAAGACAATACAACATTTTCATGCACCTGGGCAAAATTGCAAAAGGCAGTTTCCAGTGGATTCTGAATTTTTAAAAAGTCCTATGGAAACTGATGGAAAGAATAGGGCTACAGCACCCAGGTTGCAAAAATCTAGCCAACTATTTTTTATTTTTATTTTTTGGCATCTTTGTGTCAGTGTTGACTCCTGGCAACTGCCTGAACAAGTCCCTGCAGTTTTCTTGGCAAGATTTCAGAAGTGATTTACCATTGCCTCCTTCCTAGGACTAAGAGAGAAGGACTGGCCCAAAGTCATCCAGATGGCTTTGTGCCAAAGGCGGGATTAGATCTCACGGTCTCCTAGTTTCTAGCCTAGTGCAATCTTTATTCTTTATTGCCATTTAGGGATCATCCAGATTTTTGCTGCCCAAATATGGTAGCCTAAGGAAAAAAAGGCCCACCAATATTGGTTTCTTAGGTGCCATTGGCTAAGTAATGCAATATTAATACAGTTGGTCCTCGTTTAACAACCACTCATTCAGCAGCTGTTCGAACTTGTGATGGAGCTGAATGAATGGTACTTACAACTGGTCCTCGAAGTTCCAGCCATCACAGTGCCCCGGCAGTCACATGATACCAATCCAGGTGCTCAGCAACTGGCCCGGATTTCCAACCATCATGGTGCCCCATGGTCACGTGATCACCTTTTGCAACTTTCCCTACTGGCTTCCCACAAGCAAAGTCAGTGCAGAAGCCAGCAGGAAGCCAGAAGTTGTGATCACATGAGGTCCTTGCTTAATGACCCACAGTGATTCACTTAACAGCAGTAACTGAGGACTGCTGGAACTGCCATCACTAAGCAGCACATTCACATGATGTCACACTTTATGACCACATTGCTTAGTGATGGAAATTTCAGTCCCAATTACAGTCATTAAGAGAGGACTACCTGTAATTCAGTTGGGTTTTGTATACACCTTTGGTTCATCACAGTGCCTTCTAGGATTCTATTGCAGCCTTCCCTGGGATGAGTGTCCTCCACTCATGTGGAGTTAAATTCTTCCAGCATGGCCACTGTGACTTTGCAAGTTTAAGTCTATGTATGTGGAGGATACCACAGTTGGGGACAGCTGTCCTGGAACATTTATGGGTTATAAAGAAGTTTTAAACATTTATCTGCATTCAGTTCCCAATAATTTCATCTACCACCTGCATTTTTTTACTGATAGTTCCAGTTAAATAGTGACAATGCAAACAATTCAAAGAAAAATAAGACCACTGCAGGACACTTTCTGGAATGTTAAGAGAGAAATTACTGTGGATTCCACTGTTTCACTGTCTTCTAAGCACAATTCTTCTTTGGCCAACATGGAATCAAAATCAGTTCAAACCTTTATTGGCATTACAAACATTAAAATACAAGGAATGAGCATATCATAAGGATAACAGCAAAAAAACAATACTCAAAGAAGAGTTTGGTTACATTTCCTTTTGAACACTTCCTCCAAGAACTTAGCAATGATCTGGGTAATCTCGGGTATAGCATCACAAAGCAAATACCGGCAGGATGATGCAGGATCCACATCGTTCATTGGGTATTTACCCTGCAAGGGTCTTAAGAGCAAATCATGTCGAAGAGACACAAATAAATGACAATTGAAAATGATATGTTAGATTGTATCTGGGCTGCCACAAAGACAGAGCCTGTCAAGGATGGGAATGCATTTATACCTTCCAAGGAGCACCTTAGAGAATCAAATTCATAACCTTTGGGCTGTGCAGTGCTTTAGACAGAAATGGAAAAATGTGCTTAGGCCATGTATGGGCAGGCAGGTAGCCGCAGTCAGCAACTCCTTAAAGCAAATGCATCTTCTCTATAGGACAAAGTGGGTGATGCTGGGAAAATATGCAGCTTGTTTAAGAAGCTGTCAACAGGCGCTATCCGAGCACTTCCTTTTACTAGGCATCATCTTCACAGCAGTGTAAATAAATGAGGTGGTTTCAAACTGCCAGGTACTCCCAAGTTTATTTATAAGTCAGCTTCAGTTATCTCAGTGCTAGTACTACTGATTAAGTGAGTAAAATGACAGCCTGGAAGTACTTGAATGCATCTTACATTATATAACTCAAGAAATGTATAGAATAACCACTTACTGATCATATCTTACTTTTATTTCCTGATCCAGATAGTTTGGGGTATAATTAATATCTTCCCTGATGTCTGGTTTGTGATGCATTCCCTGATAAGAGAAAAGCTGGAGGTCCTGGTAAGTCTTACTTTTTGGACGGTCTCCTAAGTATTTCTGCAAAGGGTCATCCTAATGACAAAGTATCATACAAAGAGAGGCGGCAAATATAGGTGGGAACAAAACGCATCTTTCCAAATTTGCTATGCTTCTGTTGTGCTGTGTTGTGATATGGAAAAGGGGTACATCTGAGGAGGTGAGGGGAGATCTTTGCAGGGCTCAAGCCTGCAGCCAAGTCGGGGAAAAACTAACTATGTGACCCTCTTCTTCCCTTTCTTCCAACCTGGGGGAGACATGGCCTCAGCTCCTAAGCTATCTGACAGGTTTGTCTTGGAGACCAAAGAATTCTCTTTATGCTCCTTGGTGCATATACTATAGCTAAATGTCAGATCCAGTCTCCTAAACACACCAGTTGCTAAGTCTATAGGTCTATAGGTAAACCCCCTTTCTACAATTATACAATCTCCACAGATACTTTGTGTGTGTGTGGGTGGGTGGTGCCTTCAGGTCAGTGTTGACTCCTGGCAACTGCCTGGACTAGTCCCTGCAGTTTTCTTGGCAAGATTTTTTGGAAGTGGTTTGCTATTGCCTCCTTCCTAGGGCTGAGAGAAAGTGACTGACCCAAGCTGGCTTTGTGCCTAAGATGGGACTAGAACTCACAGTCTCCCAGTTTCTAGCCTGATTCTTTAATCACTACACCAAACTGGCTGTCCCACCCAAGACAAGAAGTCCTGATTGGTTTAATTATAATGATGGTAGAGGGCTCCTTACTTTTTTCTTTAAAAGAGGAGTGTTTCCTGCTCGTTTTTTTAGCTCTGCAAATTCATCTTTATTAAGATCTGGAATATAATAAAGGTTTTTAAAATGTTAAAGTAGAAATTAAGAAGGATGAACAGCTAATTAAACTTCTATTGAAAAATTCACGAATGTGTACTATTTTTATTAGTTGGGGATGGGAAAATAGATACCCAAATTCAAATGTACAATATTGTAGTGATAGTAATATATACATGCTAGTGAATATACCTTTTTGCAAACCATTCATAGTCCTCTACTGTAATTTACCACAACACAAAATTGTTCATTAACCTTGAGAAACACAAAATAAAATGTGATAGGCTGGTCCAGTTATTAAACTGCATCTCACGTTGGCCTTTTAGTTGCTTCTCTGTCTCACATCTGTTGGATCTCCAGTTATAAACCACCCAGGGGTGGCAGACACTTCATTGAGACGAGGCTTCATCTTAGTACTCTTCAGCCATTCATTTCTACTGGAAGCATGGAAAAAATTAATATAGATGTGAAAGTCTAAGATGCAGCTTGATGTCTCGTAGGAAAAATCCAGACTGTAACTTTGAAAGGAAGGATTCAAACCTCAGTGGCTTTGCAGTCGTGTGTATTACTTACATGGAAGATTTGCCCTGGTTGCCCCTGGGATCAGGCTTGGCAGAGCATTACTGGGGAAAGTCTTATCCGTGGCAGTTCCAACGCGCCTGTAAAGCTGACTGTGTTCTGGGCTTGGGATGATGAAATGGCCTTCATTGTATGCTTGGTCCCGTACAACACAGATAGGTACATCATTTAATCCTGGGCAAGAAAATATGCCTTTAATAGTTTCTCAGGTGCATAACTGAGTTTGGCATAATGGGCAGGCAATCTTTTGGGGCCACTGAATAAATTAGGAATTTTAAGAACATGCTGTGGTTGCTTTCACCAAAGAGCTGCCTTAGTGGTCAAGACGCAACATTGAATTACTAGAATGCAAACGAGTGAGGTTGCCCCCTGCCACCCCTTTCTGCCTCTGCCGAGATCCTTTTTACTATTCTAGCTTGACTATCGTCTCTTTTTCCTGGGTGTGCTACAGAAACACAAGGCAACATAAGTGTTGTCCATTAGAAGGCCTCTGAGAGATATAGGAGGCCTGGAGGTGTCAATAAAGGCAATTTCTGCAAGTTGCATTTTGTGTTGCAAAATTGTAATTAAAAACTATTTTTAATTCAAATTGTTATTTAAAATTTAAGTGATGTGGGGTAGGAAGTCCTTCAGTTGCCATAGGCTTTACACTAGTGACTCTTGCATAAACACAGTGGAATGAAGGCATTGAATCTTGATCTTACACAGGCATGTACACATGATTATGCAGTACACGGAACTGGTTCATATCTAAATGTTATTTACATGACTGTACAGTCATATAATTTTGGATGGATAAATGAGCCAGCACAGGTTAATCATCCCAGAGGAATGCTCACTACATTAAATGCTATTGTTCCAGATGTAAACTCACCCGTGCATATTTGAATTAACTCACTCCCATTTGAGTTGACTTCAGTCAGTATGAAAACTGAGATCAGTCACTTCAGGGACTGATTTTGGTCATCATGTAATGCTTCAGCATCCAACATACTCATCTGAATCAACATTATCCATTTATGAATCTCACAAAATCTCACGAAAGGAGAACACTTCAGTTTAGTGAACTGTAGTTTGCTAAAATACCCATTTATTAATCCATTAACTGGCTGGCAGTGATTTGCTGCATCAAACAACTTTATTTTCATTCCAGAGTTTATTAGTTAGTTATTGCTAATGAAACTGAGATACCAAATATCTCTCAGTTGATCAGTCTAAGCCATATTATATAGATCTACCCATTATGATTTGTAAATCATAGCTTATGGTTTAGAGTGAACAGTGATACCAAATCTATTAGTAAAGAAACCATAGAACAAAGCAAACCACAGTTTAATATAGTGTGTGAACTCAGCCAATGTTTCTATTCAGGAAACCATAAGTGAGAATAGAGATTATCCATATGGGCTTTTGGGAGGGTGGGAGGAAGCTTTACCTTTAATGTGACATACTGTTTTGGGATGTGGGGAGTGTCTACAAACAAAGTAAGTTCTTGTCCCTTGCATGGGGTCATTTGACCTTTGCTTTGGGGTTCCTTTGTAGTTCAGTTGAGGCTCAGGCTGTGGTCGGAAGTTGATATTCATCTTAAAGCTTTGTTTTTTTTCCATGCAGTTATTCCCAGGGCAAAGAGTGGCTGCAGCATCTCCTGGAGAGAGCTCTAATGCTGGAAATAGAGAGGGACAAAGATTCATACACATCATGGTATTATGGGATGGAGATTGATCAAACTATCTTCTAGGATTGCTTTCAACTCAGTAACCTTGAATATCTGTGGGTCTAGTTGATACTGTCCTAGGATGAATGCACATGATGAGAAAGGAGAGCTAGGCTGGCCCTGGAAGACATGAACAGAGAGGACTTACTTTTCTTTCATCCAAGTCTGTTTCTTATATGTGTTACCACAGTTCATCACACATGACAAATATTGAGCAGATTAATATTGAATATTCACTCTATTAAATGTGGTTCATTTTGTTTTGATCTGATAACAGGATCTAGATGATAGAATACAGTCTGTTATTAAGATTCCTCCCCCCTCCCCCCCCCCTGTACACATACAGATCCCATTGCACCTGTGGGTTTGATACTATCTCCCATCACAGCACCATTACTAAATTGGGGTTTTGTGGTTAACAAGAGCTCATCCTGTGTACATTTGAAAATAAATCTTATCTTATAGAAATGCTGTTGGTCTCACTCCAAGAGAATCAGCTCAACACTGTGTAAGTTTGTGTAAGCTGGAGTCTATAAAACTATTCACCTTTCTGAAGTGGAATGAACATACATATGCCACAATATTTGTAAGGCTGCAGATATCTGATTTATAACCTTGGCAAGGATTTAATCAACAATAAAACTCTGCATTACTATATATAGGAAATTGACCAGATATGCTATTTGAGGACTATTTTAGGACTTGGGGCTAAAGAAAAGGAACTCCGTTTACATACAGGGCTATGCTTAATTATGTCAAATTGTTTTTTGTTTTTTTTTTTAAATTGGGATTATTGTTTTAACCTCAGACATTGTAGTTTACATTGTGGAATTGTGCTGTTTTAATTTTGTATGCTTCCCAGAGTCACTGCTATGAGTTGGGTGGCCATATAAATCAAATAAATAAATAAATAAGGAAACTGATTCTACCCCCCACCCCCACCCCAGCATGGCTCCTACCAACTGCTCAGGCCTCACACAATTTTTACAGAAAGGTAACCTGCCAAATATTACAGGTAGTCCTTGCTTAACAACCGTTCATTTAGCAACCGTTCAAAGATACCGGGGTGCTGAAAAAAGTGACTTACAGCCAGTCCTCGCACTTATGACTGTTGCAGCATCCCTGCAGTCACGTGATTGTGATCCAGGTGCTTGGCAACCAGATCGCACTTTTAACAGGTGCAGTGTCCCAGGGTCATGTGATCACCATTTGCAACCTTTCCAGCCAGCTTCCAACAAGCAAAATCAATGGGGAACTGCGTGATTCACTTAACAGCCATGTGATTCACTTAATGACCATTGCAAAAAGGTCGTAAAATCGGGTGCAGTCACATGCAGAATTGAAATGTAGCAAAAGTACATCTGGTTCAGTTCAAGGACACTGAATCTGTTCATCCCTTGTGCTTATAGATGCTATTGGCTGCTTTATTGCCATCTAGAAATGGATATAGTTATAAAGTAAGCAAGCTATAGCTTAGGGCCTCACAGTCTGAAGAGACCTCTCAATATTTCAATTTTTTTTTTCATTTGTTGTAGTTTTATTATAATTTCATGTATGAACTTCTCCATAAATTAAGCCCTCCTGTATGACTCATATGACCCTCATTAATTGGTTAAGACACGTTTTGGGTCTACATGTATTCAAAGCTGTTTAAAGAACTCCCTTTTCCACCCCATCACTGGTTTGTCATGCATCTTGGCAGCATTCTTCCCAAATTCAATTGTTACACAACCTTTTGCTCTGTTAGCCCTTGCCAAACAGAGCTTCTATGGCTTCCCATAACTGAGGGTCCCACCATGTCTAAATCCATCCCTGTGGCCATCTTCACTCTACTTAAAGGTCCATGGAAAACAATATTGGAAATCAGGAGTCCTTACCAAATTATATAAACAAAATACCTCTAATACATCTAGTGGAGTGCAGTGCTTATGAAGTCTTCCTTATCCTACTGCTACTTGCAGTTCTTCAATTGAGACAAATGATTTACTTTTCTGGTTTTGAACTATTTTTCTCTGAATAGGCAAAGCAATTTTTGCAATACATTTAGCCCTTGTCTCAGGCAATTTGATAAGCTTTTCAACCTATATTTTGCTTTCTTTGTTCTTGGCTTTCCTGAACTGCTGAGAAGAAGGCAAGTAGAGAAACAGCAGCTTTGGACTGCAGCCCAAGAATCTTTTCCCTCCAGCATTCTGTGTACATCACTTCTTTTATGACATCTTCCTACCATATCCAGATGTAAGCAAGCCCACAGTTTCTTGTCCACTGTACTGTAAACAGAAAATGCTGTGAAGTTCATAGCTTACTACTGGAAGCATAAATTATTTATACAAATATTCAGCTTCACTTAACAACAAAACAGATGTCAAAAATAAAGTAGACAGAGGCCATTCCTAAATAAGGAATGAAGTTGGTGATACGATGACCATCAAATGTAACCCTGGCTTGTTTACACATGAGTATTCATAATTTTATATGGCCCTGTACTAAGAATAATTCAAACTCTCTGCCGGGGGTCTCATAAGGGAGTGTGGCTCTCCAGGACGTTGTCAGCAACCTAGACAGGGGTCACAGTTTCTTTTGAATCTTGACTAGATTTGCACAGGGAAAACTGGAGGGCCCTCAAAATTCAATCTGGACTTTGTTCCTCACTTTGCTTTCACAAGCTTGCAGCAGGTAGTTGTAATACTGCAAGGTCTGAGATTATTAAGTTAAAATGTAATGATTAGAAGTAAGAGGTACATTTATTTTTTGCTCAATCTTAATCCAAATGAAATGAATCATTTTATTCATGGGCTGGGCAGAGTCACCCACTGGGGAAGGCAAAAAAGTCAAGACAGAGGCTACAACTCACAATCAAAGCTTTGCCCCTTTTCTTACGTCTGACACAGCTGAGGTGGGGGGTCACACAAATTCATTTATCATCTTAGGGGTCATGGTACTGCAAAGTTTGAGGAGCCAGCTCTATGTCATGAAAGACAGTTATTTTTAAAAGAGGGACCTGAGACCTCTTTCAGAACAATAAATGATTTTTGTCTTATGCAAAAAAATAAATCTATTATCTTAACTGAATATTTTTGAATCAATCTCTTGTTCTGATATAGTGTGCTAAACTATAAGTTAGCAAATCTACTGCACAATTAGAATATCAAAAACTACGTAGGGGCTGGTTCCATGCAACGCACTTTAGTAGGTTAATTTAGTAAATTAACCCATTTAGTGAGCTGAGCTTATTAGCACAATTATTCAAAAAAAAAAATTTTCTGACTTCTCTCTCACTCATTAAAGCAGCCCCACATTTTTCAGCCCCATTTCTCTGTGAATCTGGAAAAGGGATGTTGCAGCTTTAAGGAAACCACTCCTTAAAGTTAATGTGACTTTTAAAACAGCAGCATCTTTTAGTGAGCTATTTTAATGAATAGCAAATTGATGACAAGCTTATGCAAGATCCAAAGCACTTCTTTTTAGTCATTTTCAAAGTGTTCATAGTCTGACCCATTTTTTTGGATTCTTAAGCAAATGGAATATACTGGAGCTATTCAATATGCTGGACCATCCAACAGAGGTTAAAACTAAGTAAAATTATCTTGTAGTGTGAACACAGCCATTATTTTACTCTAAGGCAGGGATCAGCAACCTTTTACAGCCCAGTATCCTGGCCAAAATCCTACCAGATCACAAAATTTCATCAGATCTTGCACAGAATGCTAACATCATATATGAGATAAAATGTAAGAACTAGCAAAACCCTGTGAAAACTTGTATGAGAAGACCAACAACTTGTGACTTTATGATATGAGATCATTGAAATCTTGTAAGAACCTTTGAACTAAATTGAATTGAAAGAGATTGCCAAAATGAAATTTGTGATCTTACAAAATTTTAAGAAATTATTTCATGTCATTTTATTTGGGACAGTAAGAGTGTCTCTTGAGGGTCTGAATCCTGACTGAAAAGGGTCTAGATAATCCACCCTCTAAGATCCTCTGGAGTTGGTCCCCCACCACCTTCTCAACAAATTAAAAAGGGAAGAAGGTTGAAAACCAAACAAAAGTTATCAAATATGCTTGGGTTTGGAAATGGTTTCAGTACGGGGTGTATTGCTTTCAGAGGAGATGGCCTCAAGAAGCAAATAACCTCCTGGATCCAACTACAGGTAGTCCTCATCTTATAACCACAATTGGGACTGGAACTTCTGTTGCTAAGTGATATAGTCATTAAGTGAATTGTGCCCCATTTTATGACCTTTTTTGACATGGTCATTAAATGAATCACATGGACATTAAGCAAATCTGGCTTCCCCCATTGACTTTGCTTCCTGGAAGCCTCCTGGGAAGGTTGCAAATGGCAATCACATGACCCCGGGATGTTGCAACTGTCATAAATACATGCCAGTTGCCAAGCATCCGAATTTTGATCACAACTGTGGGGACACTGTGATGGTCGTAAGTATGAGGACCGGTTTTAAGTAACTTTTTTCAGCGCAGTTGTAACTTCGAATGGTTGTTAAACAAATGGTCGTAAGTCAAGGACTACCTGTATTCATGCCTTGCCTAGCTGCCCAAAGAAGCCAGACAGGGCATGGGTCAAGATCTCAGGTCACAGAGTTCAAACTACAGAGAGCATTTTCCTGGATTGTACAAACTCAAAATAATCCCAGATTACAACAGAAGATGCTGCATGGCTCACCTCCATGGACACTGTCCAACTGATGTCCAACCCAGAACAGATATGAGCAACATGCAAATTCAGCTGTCAGGCCTGCAGGTATTTTATCCTATCCATCTTTCTCTAAAAAGATCTGAGTAACTCTGAACGAGGCCATCAGGGAGGAATCTGTGGACAGTATAAGCCCAAGAAGAAGTGATGCTTCACCCCCTTATTGATACTACAAAGGCTCAAATACGAGCTCTTACCAATGCTCATCACTTCTAATTTTCCATTACCATTGTTCTAGATGTTTTTTCCATTAATTCAGTTCTGCTGGTAGATAAACAGCAAATGGTCCAAGGCTGGGGAGGCAGGAAGAAATCCATCTTTGATCTTTATGTTTTCTTCACGTTTTTTGCCATGGTCATTAAGTGAATCACATGGACATTAAGCAAATCTGGCTTCCCCCATTGACTTTGCTTGTTGCTCATCAGATTTGCCCATTATTTGACAAGAGAATTTCCGGAAGATGTCGCAAATCTCCTCTTGTGTCATCTAAAATTCAGAGAAACATTCATTTGACATCTATTTGCAGGGATAAAGAAAATTCCATGGTTTGGTATGGGAAACCCATGGGCCACACTGTAAGCCACTAGATGGTGCAATTTCATATCCTGCCAATATTCCGTAGGTGACCCGTTCACCACTTTTGTGACTCAGCGGCAGTGCTTTTTGCGCAGAACACCGCAGTCCATTCCCTGCCAATTCTCTGCGGTTTTTCTTTCCCCTAAAAAGACTTATTTGGTCCAGTCTGCTGAAGGAGGATACATTAGTGACATGTGTGTCACATATCCCAGTAGAATTTTAATCTCACAGCAAAGTCCTCATATGCAAAACTGATTTAACCTGCCCATGGATTCCCTTTCATCTATCCAGCAAGTTTATTTTTTAGCCAATGTTGTGTGTCAAACAAACAAATCCACTCTTTATATTCCACACTCAAAGCACTTATTATTACAAGATTATATGGCCACATATTCTATGTCCTGCATGAAATATCCCAATATATTGCCATGGGTAAGGCTGCTTCTATTTGGGCAGATAGCCCTGTATCAAACATGGTCTATGCCCAGATCAGGTTGTTTTAGCGTGCACACTGGTAACACTGGATATATTTCAGGATAGGGTGTGTTGTTGGGTGCTTCATCTGTTAACAATGGTACCTAAGTTTTGGTTGGCAGAAGTTTTTGAAGATCACACACACCTCCTTTCAAAGGCCAAATGTGAGATAGCTTCTTGACTAGCAAAATATAAAATTTTGGTTCCTTGACTTCTGAATGCAAAATTAACAGCTGTAAAGGAAGGCTATCAAATATTACATAGAGGATTTGAAAATTCAGTAATTCCATTTTTTAGTTTGTCCTAGGCTACCCTCACCCATTTTTGCCATATGGTTTTGGGGCTGCTCCCATTCATTTTCCCTATTCTTTGGTGAGAATTCTATAAGTGCTACGTTGAAATGCATGGTTTCTGAATAGCAGAAGAGTGTGGTGTATTATACACCATCCATGGTCTTCTAGGCAGCAATAACACAAGGAGGTATATAGTGTTCATAAAATATAGCAGTAATTTCTACTCACGAAATCCATAATTCATAGATATGTCCTGTTCCCAGATTATGCTTAACCATGTAAGCCAGTGTTGTCCAAACTTGGCCACTTTAAGATGAGTGGACTTCAACTCCCAGAATTCCCCAGCCAGCCATGCTGGCTGGGGAATTCTGGGAATTGAAGTCCACTCATCTTAAAGTGGCCAAGTTTGGACAACATTGATGTAAGCTCATATCTGCTTACTGATAGTTCTGGCAACCTATATTCAAGCTGACCTCTCTCGGGTATAATGAGTCCCTATCTACTTTTTCGAGGCTCATGAGCCCTTGTGTTAGGACAATATTGGCGAGGCTTCATTGCATCACTCCCCTTTTCCCATTGGTCAGGCAGGCTGCAGCAGGGTTGGCTTTGCCACTGCAATGAATCAATGCTACCTAGCTGTGGCATTGAGTTCTTTCACACGAAAGTTGCTTTTTCAGTGCTATTCCCTCCAGCTCATTTCCTGGAGGACTAGGGGGACAAAATCAGGCAACGACTGGGTTTGGATGTTCCCACAATATGGTTGTGGCTACCTAAGCACTCCTCTATGGAACTATTAACTGCAGATCAGTGATTCTTCAGCAAACTGACTTAGAGGACATGAATGGATAATGTTGCCTCGAGCCTACCCTGTCCCAAGGAGGAAGCCTCTACTCTTCTTTCCTTGCTCTACTTTCTTCCCATGAGGTTTGATTGTGGCTCCTTGTACACTGGGATGGGGACCTGCCCTGCTCCTATTGGCCCCAAGGATGCTGCGGGCATGCCTCCCCTGATCACTGGTCACTGATCTTCAGGGCCATTCACCTTTTGGCAGGGAAGAATCCAGGCAAGCAGCCATCTTTCTCACTTCTTGTCAACACTGCCAGACCTGGCAGAAGATTCCCAGGCGGGTGGCCAGGCCTTGGAAGAATGATAAGAGAAGTGTGTTTGTGTCATGAGGAGAAGAGACTCTTTAACCCCCAGTTTGCCTACGCCCAGAGAGATTCTCTGGCTTTGGAAAGCTGTCAGGGGAAGGGATTGATCTGCAGCTGCTATAACCTGTGGTAACTCTGCCCCCAGCCCTGGCAGGCCAGGTGCAGCAGGACCTGATCTGCAAGCTGTGTGGCCACACTTTTCAAGACATGTTAACCCCCCACCCATTACCAGGTGCTCAAGATCCTACTACACTGGGGGGAGGGGGTGGCAACAACTTTGCTGGATGGAAGTACTGGTTGAAGATCATTTTCCACCTTCCTTCCTATGGAGGAAGGGAAGCAAGGAAAGAGGGTCTTCAGCTGGCACCCTCTGCAGTAAAAGGAGTGAACAGCCACTGCTCCTCAGGGGAGGGAAAGGGGGACCAGGTCTTTTCTCTCCAAGGAGGAAGAAATGGGGGAGAACAGCTTCTCTTGTGCCAGTTCTCCAAGGCCACAAAGTGACCACTCTGTGGGATTGGAGAACTGACAACAAGAGACTGGTGAGTCTTCTGATGCAGCTACTGGCATCAAAGGAGGGTTCCCCACCCTACTTCTCTCCCCCCTCCCCAGCCTCTTTCCTGCTTCAGAGCCAAGGCAGAATAGGGGGTGGAAGAGTGGTCAGCACATCCTTAAGCCAGCATACTTTTCTGCTGCCTCCTGTACAGGATAACAATAGTTGAGTGCTGTTGTGCAAAGAGCACTGAGCTGATTCAGTGTAACCCAACGCAACCATGGATTTACCTTGGGCTAAATCTAACCTACTGGATCAGACTGAATGAGCTGACTATGTCAGTTGCTCTCTTCTTGGTATTTCTTCAATACACTGCACCCCCAACTCATCTAATAAATCATGTTGTAACTGGTCAGAACAGGAATCAGTTTTTTATGTCCTCTTTCTGCTTGCCCTTTACATTTCATTATAGATAGATATTTTCATTGTGTAAGAATTATGTAAACAATATTGGCACAATCACTTGGTTACTTACGTAATGCAAGCAACCAACTGACTATGCCAATATTTCAGGCTATTGCAAGTCATGAAGCCATTTACACAAGGAGAAAACAAATAGAAATTATTGTACAAACCAATCAGGAGAAAAATTGCTATTGCAAAGTTTTGGGGAGTATGGTGTAAGAAATGGAAGCAATATTTGCCTGTAGTTCTATGGAATACAGCACTAAGGAGAAGAGTCGTTCTATTTACAAGTTGATTTACTGCATAATTTACTGCCTAATCAGTAGCTACCATTTCTTGAAGTGATATACAGGGGTCAGCATTTTAGGTTTTCAAAAAAAAGAAAAGAAAAGAAAAAGAAATGTAAGGTGATATTTCCCAAACAGAAGTCTTTTAGATGTATTAGAATGAGGAATAAGAAATCAGTCACTTTCAGTTTTCCTTACTTTCTCATTTTTGAATTCATGTGTTAGATTTATTCTATATATGTGTGTGTGTGTGTCTGTGTGTATACATACAGATACACGATTTTATCTATATTTCCCCAAAGTTTGCAACTTTGGGTAATGGTCATAATTTTTGCAAACAGATTCCTCCCTCCCTCCCTCCCTCCCTCCTTTTTTGGACTTAAAATACCCACAATCAAAAGATTTTCAGCAGTTTACAATCCATCCATAAAAGAATACAATAAAATATCCTTGGTATAAATCAACAAATAAAAAGATCTAAATAACCCTCAATGCACATAAATTCAGCCAATAACTGATGGCATCAATTCAGACCCCAAAGACTTGCTGAAATAGCTCAATGTCTGAAAATTTAGAGAAAACCAAAAGCATGGGAGTTGATAGGATTTCCAGAGAGATGCTACTTCAGAGGGCAGGCCTACTAACTGAAAAGCAACCTTTACAGTAGTCTTCCAACCCCCTCACTGCAACAAAAGTGGAGAAGTAGAAGCAAGTTCTCCCAGACACATGGATTGAACTGGTCAAAACTTGTGGGAGAATATGGTCCTGCATTTGTATACACAATTTTTATGAATGTATGCAATTTTTGTACAGACTCTCCTTTAACAAAATGTTCTTTTTTAAAACGAGTGCTTTGTATCTGGGTATTAGTTCAAAAATGTTTCTGTATTGGTTCCAGTGTTCTCATTCAAAATGAATTAAATGAAATTGTCTCCAGATGTACTCAGGACAGCAGATGCCAGATTACTCCAACTAGAGGGCTGCAACCTCCAAGAATTGTAATCCCAACATATATGGAGTAGGACTGTGTTTTGGATTTGATTCCCCAAAAGTATTTTGGAGCATGTGGGGGTGTGAATGTAGCTCATCTTTAAAGCAGCTGTTCTTTTCTGGGATTGCACAACAACTGCACAACTCTAATCTGAAGAGCACCATATTAAACAAGCTGTTATAGCATATAGTGGACAACTCAATACATTTTAAGGCATGAAGTGGGCCAGCAGTCAACGCCAGTCCAAATGTATTGCAGCAAATAAGCAAAATATAATGATCTTTACAAAAGTCTACTGCAATAGATAACACTGACATTGGGGGCATGGCTGGCAAAGCCCCATCACTGAGGGAGATGTTTCAGATTTAATCATTTATTTGGTTATACTTTGACACCATTTACTCAAGCACATGAAGTTATGAAATGTCTGAAAGGCTACCTCTAAATAAGCCAATATTAACGTGACACTGGGAATAACGCTGATGTTAAGCCAGTGCCTCTTCACTAGAGGATAAGGGGGGCATTTCAATTTAAATCAGGGGTTTCTGACTCAATCTTTCCCCCCTAATATGGGCTATTTCATGTGTTCAGTCAGATTCACTTTAACAGCACTCTAGGCATCTCTTCTATCCTGTCATCTCCCAGAGCTTCTGAGAAAACCATGTAATTCCTGCCCACACCCCCCTGTGATCAACAACCCAAAAGGCCACATAGGAGCAATCTGATCCAAGGCTTTTGACCCTCACCCCTTCTAGGCAGAGACTAAGGCCTCCCTCAAATTGCCCACTAGAACTGCAGTGGGGGGGGGGGGGGAGAATCAAAGCTCCCTCTGAAACCTATTCAAGTCCATTAGTCACATGAGGCAGACAATAGGTCCAACCTCCCTGTAGGCAGGAGTGGCAGCACTAACAAGCCAGAAGGCAACCAGAGGGTAACCATAGCAAAGGACTGGTGGCAATGTCCTCAACCTTCAGATCACACTGCAACTGCCCCCCAAGAAAAATTAAATCTAATATGTGACCACCTGTGTATACTGGGCTCTCGATGATCTGGGATAGGTCCATGTCAGCCATGAACTCCTGAGCTGTTCCACACTTTGCTTCTCATGAGGGCAACCTAATGTCTCCAGGAACTATTAATCATAAAGACTCCACCAATAGAGTGAAGCAGTTCAGGCAAGGATGTTGGGGAGGCTGGTACAATAGCAAGAAACACAATTGCTCAGCCACAATGTCTCCATCTGGTTATCTCAGGTGCAGTACCTTTAAAGCTCTTAGGGCATCCCAGATAAAAACTGCTACCCTCACCCACTCTGCACCTTGGGTTCATGGTTAATGACACACTCAAAATCCAGCTGGGTACAACTTCAAGAGAGGGACATCAACCGCCTTGGCCCACCCAAGTCTTGATTATACACATCAGATTGGCTGCCTCATCCATGATAAGAAAGTGGAAGATGGAAACTTTGTTGCAGACTAATCTGGCATTTAGCCAGAAGCCAGGGACACTGAGGATCTTGTGACCTGGCACTGGGGGTGAGTATTAGGGGCTGGAAAGTGGAGTCAGTTTTGGACTTCTGGTTGAGAGCCATGGAGAGCTAAACATCCTTTTTTGCAGCAGGATGGCATTATGACAGAGATCTGCACAGGATGCAGGATCTTGGCTGCTGAAATGCTCTCCAGATGAAGGAGAGATCTTTGAGATAGCCCAGGTGACTCTGCACAGCTGCTCCTCATGAGTAAACCACAGGAATTGTTTTGCAGTTTGCCTATGAGTGGAGTGGCTGGGAGTCACTTCTTAATCACTCTGGATTTGTTTTTGATTTTTTTCCTGCTGCCATAAAGGATTAACACTCTTTGGAATAGCAAGTTATATTGCATTCACTAGGTGGGTTGCCTTCTCCTTAAAGAAAGAACTTTTGAAAAATATTACTTGGATTAAACAGCAAAAGGGTGCTCATAATATGGACTTTAGAAAGTTTAACAGTGGATTAAGGGCTCAGATGGACTTGGAATTATAATTTTAAATGCCCACAAAGAGCTTTGAATTAACTAGAAGAAATTTTCTCATGGGAAAAATGGTGATTGTTTTGAGTTTCTTCATGACTTTGACGGTTGGACACTAGAGGGAGCTAGTGGATAAAGAAAAAGGAGCGGAAATCTATAACACAAACTTGGGAATATTTGTCTGCCAAGCTTCTTGACAAAATAGATAAATTTCTTGACAAGATTGATAGAACATGTTGTAATGAAATTACAGAACAAGAACAAGTTGCAATGGATGATTTTGAAATTACTTTGAGGGGGCCTTAAATGTAACAAGTAATGAGAATGATATAGAGAAAGACATGGGCACACAAATGGAACAAATGGATGACTTATTCCCAAAAGGAGATATACAAATATTGAACTAAGAAACTGATTTTTATTATTTTTTTTTACTGGATATACGAAAGAGCTCTGTTAAGGTTTTGAAGGACTTGATTAGAATGGACAAACAAAAGGACAAACTTTACTTATTGGATATACAAAAGAAATCTGCTAAAGTTCTGAAAGACCTTTGGCTTGAAACACAGATGAATAGAAAACTAGCTCTTGGACTCTTTGAAGGAGTTAAAAGATATTTTTAAAAATTCAGGGAGGAAATACACAGTTGCCTTATTTGACCAGGGCTAAAGGAGAAAAATAGTTACATCTGGTTACCCTTACTGGACTTTTGCTGACAAAGAATGACTGATGAAGCACTTGGATTTTGTTTTTTAATGTAATAGATGAGATCTGAGATGAAGAATGATTATGTTGTAGAAATAACGATAAGCTATTAACATTGTCTTTACTTGCTGGGATGAAGGGGGAAGTTACTTCTTTCTTTTTTCTTTTTCTTTTTCTAGTTTTCTATTTTTTTCTTTTTCACACTTTTTTTTTTATTTTGTATGTTTCTGTATGTATTTTTGTAGCCTGTTTCCAGAATAGAATAGAATAGAATAGAATAGAATAGAATAGAATAGAATAGAATAGAATAGAATAGAATAGAATAGAATAGAATAGATGGAAAGCTTTTATTCTTTTCATTTATAATTCTTAATAAAACTATTTGAAAAAAAAGAAAGTAGAGTCATTTTCAAACATGAGCATAGCCTTTCCTGTGAGCAGCCCACTCCTAGAGTCTCATCACATTTTTCCTACCCATCACCACCTGAAAGTTACTACCTGTCCTTTCTCCAGCATCAGTCCTACTACCACCTCTCCACACACATAGCCATCCCTCTCCTGGTCATCAGGATCATCTAACCTAACCAACAACCCAAGAGTCAATTACATATCCCAATCTAACCATCAGATTTAAAGTTTGCATTCATAACAATTCTTTCTAAAATGAATTTCTTCAGTGTCTTCCACATCAAGGCTCAACAGGACCAGCCCAACATATTTTGCTATCCAAAGTGAGGAAATAAATATCTGTCAGGCCCAGCCCAAGAACAATGATGAAACCCAGTCCAGTTCCTTTATTAGCTTACACCTTATAGACAGAATCTTGCCAAACTAAATCTACACTTCAGCAACTCGTGGATATACCCTCCGAGAGTCTAGGGAGTAGCAACCCTGAACCTCTTTCACTTCCCACACTCCTGTTGCAGACTCAGCTGCCTCTTGCCTCCTCCTCTCTCTTGGAATGTACCCCTCCTTCCCGATAGCCTTGATCTCCCACATCACTCTTTTCCTGATAGATACATTCCATCACAATATCCCCCAAATCAAGATATAATGCTTATGGCTATATAATGCTCTATGGCTAGCCCCATAGAGGCCTTCTGCCTTCAGCCTCAGATTTTTCATCCTCTTGGACTCTCCTTCTCCTTTTTAGTAATGTTTTTAATTAAGGTTTTAGGTATTTATATATTTTATGTTTTTAATGTTTGTTGTGAATTGCCCAGAGTTCCCCCATTGGGGGGAGATGGGTGGTTGAAAAATTTAATAAATAAATAAATTAAATAAATAAATATAAAGTACTCAAAGCCAGGTAGATCATGTAGGCGCATAAGGAAACAATCCTACAAGCATCTCTGCTCATACGTTTCTTTATAATAATAAATATGGCACTAGAGATTTGCTAGATATGGCCTCTGTCCAACTTGTCTTAATGTCAGGGTCAGCTCTACTGTCCTGTCATCCTTCTACTTACAACTTGCTTTACTTACAACTGATGAATTAGCAGATGGAAGAAGCAACTTAACAATGGCATAAAGTGGGTTTCTGTTTTCTGTCACTGGAGTTTGTCTTGAATAAAGGTTTATTTTCTGTGAAGAGTTAATTCGATTCAACCACAGTAGGAAAACTACAATCAAGCAGGTGACACAAAACAGACCTGTGGAAACTTTCATTACCTTGATCGTATACCAGGCAGGACTTGGCCCCAGCACAGTTTTCTAGGGAACATCTTCAACTCAATAACCTCTACAGTACACCTAAGCATAGGTATTTAATCCTTACACAGAAAATTTGCTCCTGATATTCAGACAAAACTTAAGTTTAGAAAACCCATACCTCTAAAATTCCTCTGCCTGCCTCAGCTTCATAGTGAGGTTTCAGGTCTTAGAGACTAGAAGCATTAAGAAGCATGAAGAAGATGAAAAAGCTCAGCCTAGGGATATGATCCTTTTCAGGAAGAGCTTTTATTGGCCCTATGTTAAGTTGAAGTTCTAATTTCAAACACTTGTCAAATAATAGATAGTATGACATTGGAGACAAAATGATTAAAAAGAAATTTACTTTATTCTTGCCAGATCCATGTAAGCTTGGCAATGAAAGAAGATAAGGTTGGAAGAGACAGGTCGTTAGGCATCTTTTTAGTGGTCCAATTGTTGGTTCTCAGAGTGGGAGTGGTTAGAGAGGTTAGTCACCTGTCTAAAAGCATCATCTGACAGTCTGGTCATAAGGTCAAAAAGCTGTCATTAGCTCAGACCATCTGATCAGAAACTTGCCCATTACGAAGAAAATGTAAAGTGCTTCTCTTTAAATGATAGTAATTGTCAAAATGTTCATCTTTATTTATGTCTCTATATATGCAGATTAACAAATCATAGGCATCTCTGTGTTCTCTTTTATGGGAAATGTCTATAAGAACCTACCTAATCCTTAGAAGAAGCAGAATATATTCTTTATGACTGTTCATGTAGATACTGTTATCCTGAAAGATAACTGCATGAAAAGATATCCCTGTAAAACTCAAATTAATACCTCTACTGGACCTGGATTTGATTACAGTTTGGGATGTTGATGCCCTTTCATGAAGTCTTTTCACCTTCTTTCCACCTCTGGTCTCTTTTGCTCACTGGACTACAGGAACCCTCACAGAAAGCAGCTTTGATGGCTTCTAAGATTTATTTCCAGCTACAGGTTAAACATTCCTCTGATCTTCCAATTTCTTCACTTACCTACCTCCTTTCCTTCTGGCATATTCTCATTCCATTAGCATGGAAAGAAATATATAAGAACTTGAGTGCCCTCAGGGTAGACAGGTGGAATATGAATCAGATAAGTTGAAACAACACGTTCTTAAAATGAGACATCTTAAATCTAATTTCCTTCCCACTATGGAGGTAAATGATCATTATGTTGTTCAGCCATGCTGACTGAGATTTCTGAGATTTACAGTCTCAATCCACCTAAAGGGTCCAGGTCAACAAAAGCTACATTATTTCATGCTTCTTTTTTGGTATACACAATTTGAGGTTCCAGACACATTCAGTCATTCTCTCATCTATCTATCTATCTATCTATCTATCTATCTATCTATCTATCTATCTACCTACCTACCTACCTACCTACCTACCTACCTACCTACCTAACGCAATCTGGAAGAGGAGGGATAAATTCCTGTAACTTACAGGACGTCTGTGCTACCCATAAAAGATGAGAAACTCTCCTTTTACAACCTGTGCAGGAATGCAAAAGAGGCAATATCTGCCCATCTCCACCAAACTTTGTGATCATAATGATGAAGATGATGTTGAGTTGAGAGCCATGGCAAGCTAAACATTCCTTTTCACAGTGGATGGCATTATGGTGGAGATCAGTGAGGGATGCAGGATCCTGGCCACCAAAATGCTCTCTGGCTTAAGGAGAGATCTCTGAGATAGCCCACCTGACTCTGCACAGCCACTCCTCACGAGTAAACTGCATAGGCAGTTTTCCTATGGGGTGAGTGGCTGGGAGTTGAGGGAGGAACCATCTTTGCTCACAGTCATTAATACAGCCTTTTTAAAGGACATTAAGCTTGACTGAGTCTCACTTCTTAAACACTTTGGATTTGTGTGGGGGGTGTTTGTTTGTTTTTTGCTGCTTTAAAAGGATTAAGATTTTGTATTTTTTTGTTTGTATTCTTTGTAGCCTGTACTGGCTTTTATTCTTTTCATGTATAATTCTTAATAAAATCATTTGAAAAAAAATGAAGATGACACTGTGTGGTGTCACTGTGAGGTAATGTCACAGGTTCTTTTTAAACTGTACCCAATTTGATTGATTCAGACTCAAAAGATCCACCAAAAGCAGTGGACCCTAGACACTCTGATTTTTATATCTCCCTATAATGGTTGGGGAGATGTTTTATTTAAAAAAAATATCCAAGATGCAAAACTGAAATATACAGACATACAGTATATGTATAATAGCTTTCTATGGGTATTGTCTTATCCTACACTCTATTTCTATTACTAATGATACTATACAATCTCTTCTATACTATATGCTACTAACTATTACTATACTACGCTTTATGCTATTACTTCTACACTATGTAATACTAGTATACTATTACTATTATACTACTATTACTAATATACAAGAGTGTTTTACTCTTACAGACCCTGGTCTGCCTTTAACTCCTCTCTCTTTCTGAGATTTCTTCTATTATTTTTCTTCTTTATTAATGGTCAGCATGTAAAGCACTTGCACCTTCCCAACATTGTGCTTTGCTTTGCTTTGCTTTGCCTCTTCTTTTTCCTCTGGACCTTCAGTCTCTATGAAATAAAAATGCTCTCTTTTATTGGGCTGCTTTCTCTATTTGTTGCTGCTGCTGCAGAGGAAAAAACACACACGTCTCCTCTGTTCTCCTCCCATACCTGGTTCAAGGTTACAGCTTCATTGGCAGCTCTGCCTTACTGACACTGGGAGCAGGCTCATATAGGAGGGGAGGAAGGCAGCACAGTTGCCTGCAATTTTTCTAGGCAGCCTGCTCTTCCACTGGTAGTAAGTAATGTGTTGAACTGAAAAGCCCCAGATTCAAGTCCACCATCAGCCGGAGTTGTTCACTGGGTGACCCTGGGCGAGTCTCATTTTCTCTCTCTCTGTCTCACCCATAGGAGATATATTGTAACAGCTAGCCAAAGCACCTGAAGGAAAAACAGATATGAATAACAAATCTAACAAATAAAATCAAGAGGTCAGCTAACAGGTAGTTGCAATTCCAGTGTGCGTATTTACAAGGCTGTCAAATATTTTCATGCAACTCAGCTTTTGAGTTGGAGTTGAAATCAAGAGAGGGGAGGTCCAAGAGTATTTCCTTTTTTAGCTCAGAGGTGGATCTTGGGGATTAGTGAACTTGGTTGAAAAGCTGCAGCCTCTATTCAGTGGAAGCTTGCCCTGTAACTTAAAAGCAAGCCCTCCGACGCTCACTGATCAGTTCAGAGTTGGGTGCATTCCTGATTTTTTATAGCAAGGAAGCAGAGAACAGCAGTGACTACAAAACTGAAAAGAAGCACCATGAGTACTGCAGGCAAAGTAAGTAGACAGGTTTGTGTTGATTAATTCACAGTACAGAATAAATTTCTCATTGTGGTGAAAGACACCGTTTTTTATTTGACTGTATTTTGTTAGCTTTTATAGTCTCTTTCAACTGCAATTATACATGTGCTTTATAAACTGAAAATATACACATAAATAAAGAAAAAGAGTTTATTGAATGTAAAACCTGGTCATTAAAAGAAAAACACATCTTTTGCATATTGCAAGAGATAGAAAGAGCTCCTTGAATTGTGAAATTAAATGCAGTATTACAACAGAAAGTTTGTTTGCAGAAGGATATAACATTTAATGCTTGTTTTTGGTCTAATGAAACCAAACCCTTTCACAGTGAAAGTTAAAAATGAATAGGGAGAGATTCAGCTAATATTACACTGATCTCATTGGAGTGGTAAGTGTATGCCTAATGGATTCCTGGTGAAAGCAGGAATGCTTAACTTTTGATTCCTGTAATTTGTGTTTTAAAAGTCTAATTCTTTTAGCGCTACCAGTTACATACAGCAAATATTATTTTTTCACTATTTTTTCACCAGTGGATAGGAACAGGTGGTTGTATGTTTAGACCTTTGTTTTTCATTTTTTCTTATACATGTATATACACACTGAGAAGTTATATATTAAAACAATATTATATATATAAAAAAACAGTATAAAGCCTTTTGAGAGCCAGTTTGGTGTGGTGGTTAAGGCATCAGACTAGAAACCAGGAGACCATGAGTTCTAGGGACAAAGCAGCTGGGTGACCTTGGACCAGTCACCCCTTCTCAGCCATAGGAAACCACTTCTGAAAAACCTTGCCAAGAAAACTGCAGCGAGTTGGCCAGGAATCAAGACTGTCTTGAAGACACAAACACATGCCTTTCAAAGCAGCATGTTTAACAATTATAACTGTTCAAACAGAAATGAAATCCATAGCCATTTTAGTTTAGCTATATGAAAGGCAAATACCAAGCAAAGAAGACCAGGTTTTTTTAAAAAAAAAAGTTACAATCAAGAATGGAGAAATATAAGTTAAATTTAGAGGGAGGTTTCTCATCTACCAAACTAACTGGATGACAACAGGCAAATCTTGCAAGTTAATTGATCTCAATGGCTATTTTGGCTAGAAATTATAAGGGGCAGGAGTTGTAATTCTGATATCAGTGAATTAATGCAATGAAGGAAATCCAAAAGCTTGTTCAAATGTCACAATGTCATTCCTTTAATGCCTCTGGTATATTTTTTACAGGTGATAAAGTGCAAAGCAGCTATTGCTTGGGAGCTGAAAAAACCCCTGAGCATTGAGGAGATTGAAGTAGCACCTCCGAAAGCACATGAAGTCCGCATTAAGGTAAACCAAAAGGATAGCACTATGGATGCTAAACCCATTTTCAGTGCAGCCTCACAATAGTCGTCTCCTCCTCCCCTTCCTCCTCCTCCTCCTCCTCCTCCTCCTCCTTCTTCTTCTTCTTCTTCTTCTTCTTCTTCATTTAAATATATATCCAAATGATATTATTATCAATGGGGAAAGAAAGGATGCCATGGACAACCAGTGTGTGAGGAAGCTCCACACATCATTCACTGACTGAGGTTGTGATGGTCAGCTTAGATCAACTATGATCTCCACCAAGACAAATTGTTGAATTCTGCTTTATTTTTTACTGTTTAAAGCCATTCCATTTTTTAATTTTTTCTATGTTTGGGATAGTTTAATATGACAACTTTTAAAAAGTGCAAGAAATGGTCTTCCAATCAGACAGGATAGTGTTAGCTCAATGGTGTTTTTCCTGAAATACAGAAGAGACGAACGAGAGATTCACTTTATGTGACTGCAACATGAACTGAGCTGACATGAATTTGGGAGACTAAAATACAAATTAGAACTTCGTTATCCATCAATTTTCCTATTTCTCTAATATTTCAACACAGCCCCAATACAGAAAATTTGGGGATGAATATTTTGAGGAAACCTACATTTCAGAATATGTATGTTTGAAAGAATATAAATCTGCCTTGTGCTGGTTTTATTTAGTTGGCTTCTGTTTTTTTCTGACAAATATTTTCAGATAGAGAAATAGTGCCAGGCAAAATTGTATTGGTCATTATTAGATTTCCCTTTCAAGAATTATGCTGCTTCTTTTTCACATCTTCCCTTCCCTATTCCCCTGTTCTGTTAAGCATACTCTGTCATGCAAGTAAAAAGTAAGATATTTGGATTAAATAACTCCATGCTGAAAAACCCCTAGATAATGAGCATTATGATGAGTCATAGCTGTTCAGATTGTAAAAATGGAAATCACCATTTTAATTAGTCTGCCTTATTTTCAACATGTGGTACATGAGGCAGGCTAAAAATACAAACACAGGTTTTTTCTCACTATTTGAAAGCATGATTTCATTTCTTTGCAGATTTTGGCCACAGGGATCTGTCGCTCAGATGACCACGTGATCACTGGTGTTTTTCCCATGCCTTTGCCAATGGTGCTGGGCCATGAAGCAGCTGGAGTCGTGGAGAGTGTTGGAGAGGGAGTGACTTGTGTGAAACCAGGCATGAGAAAAATTGGGGCCTGGGAAGGGGTGGGCTACACAAGAACCCTAAAACCTGGCCCAGAACACCAAAACATTTGGCATATTTTCACTGACTTCTCAGTAGAACAGGGTCTGGCAAAATAAACGTAACATCCAGAATCACTATATAAACCTGTCTTATGAGAGAAGAGAGGATCATGAATGCTTTGCCCCAAAGTGGACATATGAGTAGCTCTTCCCTTTTGTTTTTGATTCAGATAAGGTGTATTTGCATTGACTGCATTCCTTTTGCTGGATTTTTATGTGATGATGAATAGTTATTCCCTTGTAACATACTTGTTAACTCCCATCTATACTTACTACACCTGAAATAGTACAAGGACTAACACAACATTAAAGGAGTGTATTTGTGATAATTTAGAAAGTGATATGGTTTATGATGCCATGAAGGAATGCCACCGCTATAGGTTAAACTTGGGAAAAATGTACCAGAACAAGACAATGACAAATGTTATGCACTGTTGTCAAGAAAATTACATGGATGTTGCAGGAAATCACTAGCAGTCAAGATCAATTCAAAGGAGGCTTTACCCTGATATCAACAAACTGAAGCTCCTAAATATAAGACATTGCATACCTTAAATTAGGATCATGCCTCTTAGTTCCAAGAATGAAAGAAACTTCATTTGAATTAAAAAAGTAGTGGATTTGATAATAAGACATGGGGTCCTAAAGTTCTTATTACACTCCCTAGCTTCCTCCTGCATTTCTTTTAAAATGAGTGTTTGATTACTCCTAATCCTTGGTATCCATCTCTAACTAGAGTGCATACGTTATTGTACTTAAAAGTACATAGAAGGGTATCCACAGAATAATCAGAACTATTTCCAACATCTTACTTTCAAAGTATTTTGGTCATGGATCCCAAACCAATTGAAAATAGCACCATTTACAAATAAAAACATTTACAAAAATCGCACCATAAACAAATTTATATAGCTGTGTGCTTGCTCGCAATGGGCATGGATCATGCTTCTGTAACTCTTCGTTTTTCATTCTAGGAGATAAAGTAATTCCACTCTTTGTTCCACAATGTGGAAAATGCAGGACTTGCCAGAGTTCCAGAGGCAACTTGTGCATTTCAAATGAGTGAGCATCAATTTCCTTTTTTTTTCTTTATCAAAGACAATATTTTAATATGTTCTTTAGTTATTTTGATTGAAATTACATTAAAGGGGCCAGTTCAGAATTATTTTGTCAAAGAATCAATATTTTGTCTCTAGGCTGCATCCAGAGCAAATTTCTTGGAGAAGATTCATCATAATCAGTGGAGCTTCATTAATTAGTATGTTCCATCAGGCTGCATTGACTTTGATGGGTCTAATCTAAGTCTGGACTTAATCCTTGTTACATTAATACATTTTTCATATGCCTCTAATTGGCACTAAGACTTTGGTCAAGATGTATATGGGAGCTTAACTGCTTTTAGTACTACACAAAAGGCTTAAGGGGGGACCTGTGACTCTCAACAGCAAATCAGTTGTGGCTTCTGAACAAGTCCAGGGCGATCCTCAAGTTGTTCTAGAATGTTACCCAAATTGTCTTTCTTCTGTCTCCTGTCCAACGCATACTCTGAATATAGAAAAGGAAATCAAAGCAATTAACAGAAATGTAATTTAATTTGAACCAAGTTTTTCAACCACAGCATATACAACAGGCAAAAGATTAAAAAGGATGCTGCAAGTCTCCACAAGTAAGGACTTGTTTGCTAACTTTCATAATTTTGAAACTATTGCACATTATTCCTCTAATCTCACCTAGTCTCCTGAGGAATTAATCTCCTGAGGGTAAGCTGAATAATACCAGCTGGCTTAAACTACTGAGCTCTGAATTTGGCTCTCCCACTAAAGAGCAACATTCTGTCCATTTAACTTATAAGTGCCAGAATATGTGCTCAGAGTATCTACAGAACCATTTCCTTCAAGCTGACTCTGGCCTGTTTGGGCTCCTTAGAGGAGGATACCCTGGGTACCCACAGTCTGGGAGGTAAAGAGGACACAGAAGTTTCTCATTTGCTGCCCTAACCCTGAAATCCAGATGCTTTACTTTAGCCATCTTCTGGAAAACTGATAAAACTTGGCTATTCCAACAAGCCTTTAGAAATCAATCCCTCCGCTTTGCTTGCCACCTGTTTAGCAGTATGCAGTATTGTATTGTTTTTAATAAGTGTTAGGTTTTGGTTGTCATGCTTTTACTGTTTGTGAACCACTTAGAGATATGCAATTGTGGCAGGATACAAGTAATGGAAAACAAGCAAACAATCTTGACATTTAACTAGCACTCAGTTTGGAGGTGTGTGCATGTGAAAATATGCAGGATTGCAAAACATAGGCAGAGGCAATTAGAAAATTCTCTCCTTGAAGTTTTCATTTGGATTAGAAGAAAATTCCCTTTGTATGCTGTATCTAAGTCTTTTTCAAATAAAAAGAACAACTTAGTGGCAGATTTTTCTCAGGATCATGGCAAAGGAGGAAGGGGTTCAATTTTCTCCCTGCTGCTGGGCTGGCGGGGTTTTACCTTAGACCAGTGTTTCTCAACCTTGTCAGCTTTCAGATGTGTGGACTTCAAGTCCCAGAATTCTGGGTGGGGAATTCTGGCACTTGAAGTCCATACATCTGAAAGCTGACAAGGTTGAGAAACCCTGCCTTAGGCCCAGGTTATCAAAATATAGCTGCTGATTTTCTATGAGGTACAATGACTAAACAAATAACTTGCACTGTGGCTTAATCCAAGGGCCTGAATCCCATTGCATGTTAAGGCTATAGTTTGGTTTCCTTCCCACATTACACTAAACCGCAAGCTATTCAACCTGATTTTAGCCTATCATGTTCAGCAGGCCCACCCGTGCTCTCCCTCCCTTCCTCCCTTATCAACAGATACTTAGAAAACCCCAAATGCTAAATGCAAAGACCATTTAATGGCTTGTAGACTTTGACTTCCAGTCTTAGCAAAGTCCCTTTTTATCAGCTGTAACCTTTTCTCTGTGTGTGTTTTTTTCACAGCCTTAGTTCAGGTAGCGGCTTAATGCCTGATGGCACCAGCAGATTCACGTGCAAAGGAAAGAGCCTCCACCACTTCATTGGCACCAGCACCTTCACTGAATACACTGTGGTGCATGAAACTGCAGTGGTCAAAATTGATCCTGCAGCCCCTGTGGAAAAAATATGTCTGATTGGCTGTGGGTTTTCGACTGGTTACGGGGCAGCTATGCAGACAGCTAAGGTAAGCCCGAGCCCACTGATTTCAAGAATGTACATTTATTTAAATGCAGGTACAATTATGTGTGTTTCAGTCGACAACCTACGTAACTGCCTGCCGCTCACTTTTTAGATTTGATTCAGGGTGCATTTGTCCTGTTCACTGCCCAGCATTCTTTGCTCCATGTTAAATTCCTGGGATGAAAAATGATATAAAGTTGCCAAGAATCATTGGCATTTCCTATAATGCTTCCATGTAGTCGAATGTCAACAGCATCTAGCCTAATTAGCTATTATGAAGACACTCCAGAGCACACGTTGTGCTTCACTTTGAAATTCTCTGTTCCAACCATGAAGACCTTGGGATGAAAAATGATGTGGAGCATTTTTTACACCACCACTGTTTCCAGTGTCACTGAGCCAGTCTGTCAATAAATGCTTCCATTGTAGCCAGGGATTGCTGACAAACATGTCCTCCTGCTAACCAGTAAGAGAACACAAAAGCCAGCCTCCTATCAGCAACCCACTAATTCCCCCAGCCCTACCTTTCCTTTACCATGTTTGCCTGCAGGGAGAAAGGAATACCAAGAAACCATAAAGCTAGGATTGAGAGGAGTCCTTTCCAATGGAAAACCATTTTGCCTATAAAGAACTTCAGTATCTCAGATATGTAACACAGAAGCTTGGGTCACCAGGGGTTTGGACCCAGTTAGCAGAGCAGTGTTTCTCAACCTTGGCAACTTTAAGATGTGTGGACTTCGACTCCCAGAATTCCCCAGCCAGCCATGCTGGCTGGGGAATTCTGGGAGTTGAAGTCCATACATCTTAAAGTTGCCAAGGTTGAGAAACACTGTAGTAGAGGATTTTTGCTGCCAGGGGAAAGCCCTTGTAAAACCTGTTGAAAGCAAAAAAAAAAAAAAAAAAAGTTGGGGTCATGTAGAAGAAGTCTCTGTTTATGCTAACTCTAGCCACAAGTCAGTGGGAACGAAGAATTGCAGCTGTAGCATTAAAGCAGCAGCAGAAAACAAAAACATAGCACAACAAACCTCCCAAGCAGCAAAGTTTGAACACTGCCACTTTATGGTAGCGTCCTTAAAATAGTTTAGGCTGCTTTTCGTTATAAAATTGCCAATGCAGTGTACAAGAATTATATATAAAAAGAGCATTACACACAGGCAAAACAAAAGATTAAACAGAGAAATATTAACAGAAGTTAGCTTGGCAGTGAAAGGCCACCCTAAAAAGGTGTGTTTTAACAGAAACCTAAAATATTGGGGCTTAATATATTGCAGCCCAGAGGTCATTTCATAGCTACAACATGGCAGGCTATAGTCTGGGTGAAAACTATGGGTGCCAGGGAGGTGAAGCAACCAAAGACATTGAAGAGATGCCCTTGAGACATTAAAGCACCTTACTGTGCAACAATTTTACCTCATGCTGATAGTAAACTAGAATACAGGTGAGTGATAAATGGTGGGCGTTCTTAAAGTACAGCTATTGGCTAACTTGGTGAGCAATTCTTGGCTGGAGGTACTATCTACAAGCTGAATGCTATGCTAGATGCATTTGGGTTCCATGGATGGTGACGAGAAAGTAGGAAAATTGCAGGTTGGATTTAAAGTACTTTGGAAACAATTGGCAGATGGAATAGGTGTGGAGTGCCAGAGCTCATGACTCAAAATTTCAAAAATATTGTACTATATATTAGAAGGCTCATATTACATATGCTGCAGCTCTTTAAATGGTGTTATATCTGGACAACCATCAGCCAAGAGAATGAGCCAAGCAGGTTGAAAATAATCCTCAGACAAGATAAACTCCAAATCCTGTTTTCAGTAGTTAGTTGAGTACTTATAAGTTTTTCTTCCTACATCAGGGTAATTTGTCTCCTGCATGGATCATCCATCTTGAAAAAGCAGAACCATGCCATAGTTTTTTATGTATCTCTTTTCTTTTCCTTTTTGTATTTTGTATTTTTTTCTATAAATCTTATTAAGATATTTTTTTAAAAAAAAGAACCATGCAATGTGTATTGACTTTGATTTTGTAGGTAGAGCCTGGTTCTATCTGTGCTGTCTTTGGCTTGGGTGGAGTTGGTCTCTCAGTAGTCATGGGCTGTAAGGCAGCTGGAGCTTCCCGAATCATTGGAGTTGACATCAACAAGGATAAATTCCCCAAGGCTAAAGAAATGGGAGCCACAGAATGTATCAACCCCTTGGATTTCAAGAAGCCCATCAATGAAGTGCTCTTTGACTTGACTGAGGGTGGAGTAGACTATTCCTTTGAAGTGATTGGGCGCACTGAAACCATGGTATGTAACTCTGGAAACTGTCATAATAAATAATGAAGATAAGACAAAATTAAAATAGCCCATTGCACAGTCCTATTGGATATTAAGTATCTTCTGCCAGAGGTTGGGTCTGGCAAATTATACACTCTTATGTGTAATACTCCTTCTATATTATTGTAGAGCATTTTCTGTCTCAGAGATCTAATGTTGCATAATGATTACAAGTTCAAATACATGATCTTGGGCTAATCCCAGCCTAATTAATTATCAAGTGTTGTTGTAAAGTTAACATTGGATTGAAGGTTGTGGAGGACAATCATGCATATCACCTTGAATTCCCTGAAGGAACACTGTCAAAATTCAGTATATTGCTGCTCTCCAACTATAGTACAGCAACATACAGCAGCAATCAATTGTTAGCTCCAGCACCCCATAACCAACATCATGTATGGGTTCCAGCCAGAAATTGGCCAGAGCAGCCAGTATGGCTCTGGATACTGGATGGAATGAATTACAAGTTGAATTATGCGTTCTGTAGAAAAATTTCCTTTTGTCTATCCTGATTCTTCCAAGATTCAATTTCACAGGATGATCTCTGGTTCGAATGTTTTGGGAAGGGGAAAACAGCTTCTTCTTGTCCATGTTATCCACACCATGGATAATTGTGTGCACCTCAATCATGCTCCCTGTCCTTTGCCTCCTCTATAGACTAAAAAGCCCTAAATATCACAACCCTTCCTCATAGGGAAGCTGCTCCAACTCTTGCCCTCCTCTGAACCTTCTCGAGCGCCACTATATCCTTTTTGAGGTGTGGTGACCAGAACCACACACAGTATTTCAGATGTTGTCACATCATTATGATATTGACATCTCTATTTTCAATACTGTTTCTTATTATCCCTGGGAATGCTATAACAGGGAAGAAAAGGAGTGGAAATGTCTGATGGAGGAAGAATGTACTGCCAGAGCAGAGTATGGTTAGCCAATGGCCTAATTAGTATATCAGACTTAAAAACTCTAGAAGCCAGTTCATTCCTGAGAAGATTGCATTAGAAGCACCTGAACATAGACTGGTTGATCTTATAGGCTGGGCTCACACGGAAAGCTAAATCTAGAAGAGCAAACCATAATTCCTCTATAGACATAAAATGCTGGGCCTCCCAAATCAACCATAATATGATGGAGATTTTATAATTAATAAAAAAGAAAACATTCTGCTTTGATTCTGTATATCTATCTACTTATTTATGTTTCAAAGAGTTCTCTCTTGTGACATAAGTGTCTCAGAGAAGACAAGTGTGCAAATATGCAATGCATTGAAAATCCCAGCCCTTTCATACTAGCGTGCAATGTTACAGCAGAAGTCTGAAAAAGCAGGGCTTGCATTATGAAATTACAATGCCCATTTCCTCATTTTGGTGTCCTTGTGATTAGGAATGGAAGGTTATGTTTGTCACTTGACTGCATGAGAGAATAAAGCGATTTCTGACCAAGGATTTTGGGAACCATTTAAAAAACTGATATTATGTGTTGTTTTTCTGCATCCAGTATATATTTTAGTAGCTTATTTTTGTCTTGCTTTTATCCGGTTTTTATCATCATTGTAGACTGTTTCAGGATTTTTAAAATAAGAAGTAGAATGTAAATGATTTTAATAAATAAAAATAAGACACATTCCTTATGTTCATCTCACCAAAGAGTGAAAGTCTGAGATGCCTCTTACCATAGAGACAATGACAGGATTAAGCCAACTTTATGCAAACCTTCTCCCTACTATATTGGGAACCATTTCCTCCCCAATACAACAGAAGCGCCAATAGGAGTCTGGGGGAAAAGGGTGGCTTACACCAGGATCTCCAGTGCTTCAACAGCACTGCCAAGAGTTCTGAGAAGATTGATTCATCCTGTACCTCTTCTGCGACTGTGCCTACCTCTGTGCTTGCTGAGGATTTAAACTCTTAAATGGATCTACTTATCATTGGACTATGATTAGCTTTATAATTTTGAATCATTGTTTTAAGTAATGCATGTACAATGCCACCTGATTTTTTTTTTCAATAAAACAAACAAAAGGAGAGAAATAAGAGTGTGGTTACCTAGGAATACTTTCTCTATCCTTCATTTAGTTGTAACCTTTATGAAAAGCTGAGGATGTTGAAGAGCAACATGTAAATGTAAAAATATGAATAATAGATAACGGGTGTGTCTTTGCTTTGTTTGTTTGCTCTCAGATGGGTGCCCTCGCTGCCTGCCATGAGAATATGGGGACCAGCGTCATTGTGGGGGTGCCCCCAGCTGCATGTAAGATTACTTACGATCCAATGATGCTTTTCACAGGCCGCACCTGGAAAGGATGTGTCTTTGGAGGTACGGTAGAAGTATGAATAACAAGTGCAAAAAGATTACCACCTTGTATGCAATTTATTATATGACAGTATTCCCCCATTCTATGATTATATGAGAGTATTCACCCATGATAATTATTTTCATTGTGTATTTGGGGATATTAATGATTTCTGTGGATATGTTTCCAAATAATATGGTGTAACTGAAATTCAAGGAACTACAGATATTTATTTATTTTGACTTTGGTGCTGCCCAACTCCAAACCAACCCTGGGTGGCTCACAAGATAATGAACAATAAAAACCTACAGTAATACAAAACAAAAACAAGATGGAACTGGTCACCCAGTACAAAAACTTACAAAAATTGTCAGAAACCAAAGCTATCAAAACAATCCATCTCATAACTGATTCATATTTTTAATGGTTTAGCATATGTGATGAATGTGCCAGGTACAGCTTAAACAAACTGGCATTTGCAGAGGTGCACTACATATAGACCCCAAGCATGTTGATTTCAGCTCCCCAAATCCCCTTTAGCCACAAAGGTAATAAATAGCATGGGTTTTCTACTGTTTAGAAACCAGAAATACACCAAAAGAGACAGCAATCATATAATAAGACATTAGGGAGTTAAAACAGCTATTGAATGAACTCTAAGAGGATTTAATACAATTAAAATAAGCCAAATAACTTCTTCTCAAGGTTGAGGGGGGAGAGAAAATCCCAGCCCCAACTAAATATATGAGGTATTCCACCTACTTTGCAACATCACTCCAACAGTTGTACTCTTGATTGCACCCCAAAGTGCAGCTTCTGGCTATAAAAAGTCCATCTCTCACTTAGTGTGATGTCTGAGCCCAATCACATTTTTGAAAGGACAAAAAATATATTTATATACAGCAAAGTTTTATCCTAATTTTCTCCCTTCAGTGACTTTCTCCACTTCCAAGGTAGATGTCTCATCCATGACAATGAAAACTACAATCTAGGAAGAAGTGACTTAGAACGGATTCCATTTTACATTAATTTAAATCTGCAGAAAGATTAAACTCTCCTCTATCTTTTCACAATTTTTACTGGCCTTCTTTCAATAATGCTTTCTAATCGATCTTTCCTTCAGGGTGGAAGAGCAAAGACTCTGTCCCCAAATTGGTTTCAGACTTCATGAGGAAGAAATTCATTTTGGATCCATTAATCACTCATACATTACCTTTTGACAAAATCAATGAAGGGCTGGATCTGCTCCGATCAGGAGAAAGGTGAAAAATGTTCTTCTGTCTCTCTTATGTCCTATTTTTGCTATTTATTACTGTCAGCCCTTCAAAATAGACCAGATTAGGAAACCAAAGACATGTAGGACAATACTGCTTCTATTGTAAAATTATAGTGATAGAATCTTGCAAATCTGAATGTGTTTCCTACTCCTTCCTTTTATCTTTGTGTGTCTAAGATGTTTACGTAAGTTACATTCCTACCTCAAACTCAGATTTCTTTTATCTGATCATTGCCTTGGCAACAGCTCTTCCTTGTGTCCCTCAAGGCCATTCTCTCTGCCTCTACAATTACTCATACTTATTGCAGGATGGATACCAAAGAATAAGAATATTAAGGGAGATGCCAGGACAGTAATAAATCTTGAAAAAGGTTTATTAAGAAATCATCCCTGAACATTCTTACAGCATCAGAAGAATACAACCCCAAATAGCCGGGTGAGCCCAAACAGTGGGAAGGTTTCCAGAACATAATGCATGAGGAAGCTGGGGAAAAGGGGTAAAACTTATAGCCCTTTTTCCCTACTCCCCCACCCCTTGGAATCCTCACCTCGGTTCTGGGATAACTAGCAAGAGGAAATTAGTGTTTGCATTTGAAGAGGAAGAGATTACAAGAGAGTAAGCAGGCACACAGTGGTGAATACAGGTAGTCCTTGTTAATAACCACTCATTCAGCGACCATTCAACAGTACAATGGTGCTGAACAAGTGGTACTTACAAGCAGCCCTTGAAGTTCTGGAAGTCCCAGCACTCCCACGGTCACATGAACTGGGCACTTGGCAACTGGCTTGCACTTATGATGGTTGCAGTGTCCCACGGTTACATGATTGCCATTTGTGACCTTCTCTGCCAGCTTCCCACAAGAAAATTCAATTGGGAAGCCAGCCAGGAAAGTCACAAGTAACTCTGGTAAGTCTCTTGCACCTGGCAGCAGCCACTTTCACCCAGCTACACTCGCGCTGTGCCACACTGGCCCCTCACACACCCTCGCTCATCCTCCCCCACCCAGCAGCAGCCACCCCAAAACTCACCACACTCATGCCATGCTTGTGCCACAGCCCCTTTTGCACCCTGCCATGCTTTGCCATGCCACAACAGCACCTCGTGCACCCTCCCATACTTCCTCTCAGCTTCCCACTGACTTTAGTGGTTGGAAGCCGGCAGGAAATTGCAAGGAGGTCCTCACTTAACGGCTGTAAATCTTGCTTAACAACAGCAACTGAGACTGCCGTTGCTAAGTGATGCAGTCACGTGATATCGCACTTTACCATTGCATCACTTAGCAACAGAAATTCTGATCCCAATTACCATCTAACCAAGGACTACCGGTACACATTGAAAGGAATACCTTAGCACCAGCTGTTTGCTTAGCGGGCTCACATATGCCTGCTTAGGAGGCAAAAGAAAGCCTTTAGGGTGAAACTGATTAGGGTCTTGCCCATTTCAGATAGCAGGGCAAGCTGGCTGGAGGGTGCTAATTAACTAATTAAGGTAACAGAGCTGAGCTTGTTAACTTGAGGTTAGCACCTTTTAGGGAAGTGCTGAGCTGGGAAGAGGAGCAGTTTAGGAAGAGCGAGCTTCTTCTCCCCTCTGCAAGGGCGGAGATTCTGTGAATTGGGGAAAGGAAAAAATACTGGTCAGGCAGTCAGGCACAGGGCACTCTTACGGTATATTCAGGGATGAGATTTGCACATAGAAGTTCTAGACTTAATCTTGAAATTTAAAAAAAAAGTTCAGGAAGCAAATGATGAGAAACACTAAGACCATGAAGAAAATCTGTCAAAGAAAGGATGAACAAAGTCTAGATGAACAAATAGTGTGATCTGATAAAAGGCAGATTTTACCAGATCTTTCTTTCTGTGCTTCTGTGATTACTAAGAACAGAAAACACGTGGAGATATCTGAGGAAATTACATTTCCATGGAAGCTCAAGAGCTGCCCATCTCATTCTCAGGATGATTGTACATAGCTACTGTTAACTGCACAAGAGAAGCATGTTCCTCCCCCCTAGAACAGGCTGGATCATCACAGGAGATAGTGAAATGCTAGCAGTATTCTTTAAAGTTAAGAACAAAACTCACATTTATATTATTTTTCTGTTTCAGCATCCGGACTGTCTTAACATTTTGAGCCGTTGAGGCGAAAAAACCAATTTCAGAATATTTTCTTAAATTGCTGAAGTGCCCTATCTACAGTTTTTATAATAACAATGTGTGATGGAATTTTACCCTTCTACTTTATCTTCATAGACCAAATGGATGTGGAAGACTTAAGGAAACTCATTTTAGAAGAAAATGTTATAAGCACAAAGTTGAAAACATATATTCATATTTTGCTAACTAGATAACCTTCTCCAGCTTTAGAAATACTATCCTCCTATTTTCTAATCAAGGATCTCTCTCTCTTCTCCAAATAAATAAATGCTACAAACATAGTTCTAAGTCTTTAATATTTTCTTGTTATGCCAGCATTTTTCCAAATAAAGAAAAGCATTATATATTGGACATAGCTGTATTCATCTAGTATTACAGTTAATTATTTTGATCCCCAAAATTGCAAGTAAAAAGCCCTGAGGTGTTCAAAAGTGTTCTTATCTGGTACAAAAGCATCCCCTGTGAACTTCTCTAGATGAACCATGCATGTATGCAAGTGGATAGATGTGCAAATGTCTTATATAAATAAGACCAGCACCAGCTGGCCATAGTGGATAGCTTTGTGTGAATTCAATTGGAACAACTGTTGCATTCATGTTCTTTTAGTAACCTTAATCTGTTCAGAGCTGTACATAAAATACAGTAAGCTGCATCTAAAAAACGAAGGCTTCATTTGTAAGATCCAGCTATATTTTCCAAATATTCAGTATAACTGAGTTAATACAAGACAAAATTATAGTAGCTTTATAAGATGCCTTTAGGCCACTAAATAAAGATGCCTTTATAATATGCCTTTAGGCCACTTAGAATGTTCACAGATGGATGGATGAAGCATCAGTTAGAATTATTAGCTAGAACAGTTCTCTGAAATAATGGTCTAATGGTTTTGCTATTTAACTCTCAAAATCTAATGACAAAAAAAATAATGACACTGTCAGTTTTGAAATTTTCATTGTTATTGGTTGTGAGTCTTCTGGGAATCTATCAACAAAAAATTTGTTAGGGCCAAATGGAATTAACTGCTGTATTAACTGGTGTGTGTCACGGTTCACAAGAGATGGATGGGTGATCTTCATGGTAAAACTAAAACAAATTTCTGAAATCCATAAAGGCACAAAGAAAAACATGTACATATGCGTATGTACTGATGGCCTATTCTAAGCTGTAAATGCTCTACAAAGGAGCTCAGTTTGAAATCAGGGAGGGAGCCAATCTAATTTCCATTGGAAGGCTGTCTGGATAGCTAATGCTGCTCCTGAAAAGTAATACCTCCTAGCTTTGGCTCCTTTTATTTCCTGGAAGTGGGGGACTATTAACTGTTTCTCCTCAAATGGCCTTACTGGTTGGGCTGATTCCTGTTAATATATGCAGTCCTGGAGCTGGCTAAGTGCCAAGCCATAAAAGGCATTATAAATCAAAACTGGTACTTTAAATTGCACCCAGAAGACTTTAGGAAGCCAGTGCAAAGCCCAAAGCATGGGTGTTGCTTCCAACAGCAGGAGCCATTTAGCACACATATCACTGCATTCTGGACCAACTAAAACTTTCCTGTGATCTTCAAAGGCATCCCCATTGTAGAGTATATTACAATAGTCCAACCAGGTAGTGGCAAAATCATGAGTAACTATTGTTAGGTTCTCCTACACTAGTAAGTAGGATGAGCTAAAAGTTCCCATCAAACATACTGTCCACAAACTCTGCAGAGCAACAGAGCTTCAAAAACTGCTTTCTTCCTGTTTCAAATAAATCAGTGCAAAGCCAGAAGAGATCAGACTTCTTGGCAGCACTTGGCAAACAAAAATGAAGCCCTCTCAGGTCCAAACTTATAAGTAATGTTGAATGGGAATGAAAAGAATATGTGCAACAGATTGACAAAGAACCAAGAGGGTTTCATTTTTGTTTGCCAAGTGCTGAAGGGCTGGCAAGACCCCATGCAATATTTCTACATAATCTGGATTTTGCACAATAGTTTAGATAAAAAAGCAAATAATGTATATCATATGTAATATAGCCTTCTGAAAGCATTGTGCAAGATGTTCTTCTATAAATCTACTGATATAATAACACTTAAAACTTTTTTTAAAATTGCGTGCTTTCAATGTTGCTATCAGTCCTTAGAAGCAGATTTCCACCCAGCCACTGGTTTCATCCCTTCAAATCCTCAGAAACCATTTTTTTTACCACTTGTCTTTATTAAAATGCTCAGAATTCCCCATGAACCAACCAGCGCTCCTTTCAGCTGACTAATGGCAGAGAGAAAAATTGGTTCTAGACTGTAACTTGCCCATCCTTGACATTATCTCACTATGTTTGTTTTTGCAGCAAGAATACAAACCTGATCATTGTGAGGGGGCAACTATGGTGCTTTGGTCACTTACCACCTGCAGAAGGAGAAGAAACCCTGGAAGACAGGGTGAGCCAGGAATTCCCACCCATGTGAAATTAGCCCTTACTCAGTTCAACTGCAGAAGAGAAGCTGAACTGACTTGAAGCCACAGAGCAAAGTCACAGCTCCAATTCTGGATTAACACTAATTAGGTTGGCAGAAGGGATATCCATTATGATTTTCTTAAAAGACACATTTATAGTCAGGCTTTCAATTAGTACAGCTTTCCCAGTATGGCCGTGTTGTGTGGGAATCTAGGGAGATGCATTTCCAGTAGCTCTTGAAATGACCATGCTGACGACAATCAGGTTAGAATTATGATTTTTATTCAGTTCTAGCTATGCTCACATGAGTATGTTCTTAGGAACTCCTTCACGCTTCCTCTTCCAGCATATCTTAATTCCTTTCTTAATTCTTTCTCTTTTAGTAATAGGATTCACCATATCAGCAAAAAATCAGTTTGAAGATTGATTCTAGTAAGTCACAGAAACTTCTTGGTTGCCTATTAAAAAAGAACTTTGATGAGAAAGCAGTCTCAAGCTGTTGCACATATTCCTTTCTGTACCCATTCAATGTTACTTGCAAGGCAAGACTTTAGATGGCTTCATCTTTGTTTTAAAGAAGTGGCATCCCTAGGAACTTACACAAGATGGAAAATGTGGTACATTGACAGCGGATCATTTCCAAATAGCATATTATTATCAAAGTTTTCTAAATAGACTCTCCTTACTTGCCAAACAGTGATGGCATATGCATAATAATATATGGACCCCACATGGAATTTGGATAAACCATTCATAAGTAACCTATTAGCAATGTCAGCTTAATCATCAATTTTACTCTCAGGTCAATATGTTATAGAATGTGGTCAAAGGCCTTGGGTTAGTAATGTTTCCCTAACTTCCAGAAATGTTGAAATATTATCAGGATGACACAACATTTCACAAGGCAGCCTCTTCTACTTCTTAGCCATTATTTCTGAATAGGTTCTCTGTGGAGGCTCCAAAATAGCTGGGAGAAAAACAGAGGATGGAAAAACAGTTTCTTTCCATCCATGTCTTCTATTTAAACCAGAGTGAGAACAAAAGTTTTTGATTTAAGGATAGTAGGCTTTGTAGAAAGGTTTTGTTTAAAGATCTAATTGCAGTCTAATCTCTCATAGTGCCAAAAATAATTCATACTCCCTGATATGTCCATCTGAAAAGAAAATGGTTAGTTCAAAGGAATGTAATATGTTATTTTATATAAAGTCAGATTTAACTGAAGCTTGAGAAGCCAAGGAAGTGTAGACACTTTGAAGATTATAGTACTGTGAAAGACAAGATATTCATGCACATTCCTTGATAGTTTTTAAAGAAGTTTCGAGAATAAGTTGTTTTTCGTCAAGTTAAGTAAGAACTAGTAGGTAAAATGCAGGCAAATTACTGTACCTGTCACTAATTTAGAACTGCAAATTACTTTTTAAAAATTAGAGCAGAAATAGGTAAATGGTTGGCTGGTTGGCTGGGTGCCATCATTTCTCACCACTGCCCATGCATTCTAGAGTAGAGTAATGTGTTTGGCAGCATCTGGAAGGCCAAACATTATCTGTTTCCATTGCAGATTAAATATTTTAATAAGAGGCTAAATTTGGAAGTCATAGCTCTCAATAAAAAATTAAGCAAGTTTGAATGGTAAGGATTTTATGAATTTTCAGTGGCTTGCATGGTGCATATGACAGGGCTGCTTCCTCAATTTCAGACACACAAAGTTACCACATTGCAACCATTAATCTGCAAACCATTCCCAATATATTGCATTCTCCATCTGTTTTGCCTTTTCTTTGTCCACAACAGCTGCTAGTCAAATGACTACAGGCTGCCAAATAGATAAAAAGAACACTGAGGTCTATAAACCAATGTCTGTAAGCTAAAGAATTTGTTAAAAGCTACAGAAAAGCTTTAATATAAAAAGCAGCTGAATAAGTTTCAAAGATTGCTAAACCGAAGAAGACTTTTGAGGCCGGAGATGCATGGCCAAAGCACTGATCTCTGAAGAAATTTACCATACCCTGAGAGAAAACTTTGTATGAGAGAATGGGTACTACTAATTATTTATTACTAATAAATAATAATCTAATTAATAACACTGAGTTGTACTAAATGTTGGTGTTGGTCTCAAGCTTGGATTGCTCAATATCCCAATGATTCTATAATGCAGGACTGGTTATTCTGGCCTGTATGGGGAGATCATGTATAGTGATCTTTGGTGACATAAACTGCCAGGAGTCCAGTGAAAATGCACCAGTATACAAATTTAGAAAAATAAATCATGAAGACACTTAAATAGTATATTGCCTTAACTTTGTTCAATACAGTGCTATGTGCAGCAGTTTGGACAGAGAACTGCAGGGGGGATGGGGATTTGACTCACAGAACCATATTTTACTATTTATAGGAAAAAGGTAGACTGTGGAACAGGAAAAACTTGAAAACTTGGTGAGTGAGAAAAAGCACCCTGTTGTGGACATGCTTGGAATCTCATCAGGGAAAAAGACTGCTATGTTCATGAGGAGTGTCACTTCCATTAAGGACACAGGGACCCCAATATGTGGACCAGTAAATCCATGATGTAATCAAGACATTGAATATGATTGCAAGGCTAGTGCCCTACAGTCATTTAATGAATCTAATGGTGAAGACCTTTAGATACAGAGAACGATGCATTTTTCTTTGAAGGCCCCGGTCATTCTCTTTCTTTCTAAAAGCTGCACAGAAGAAACAAGGCATTTCTTCACAAGTGTTGTCTGGGTTTAATGTGTTGTTATTACTTGAGAAACTAAATGGAAAGAAACCAGCCTCCAAATGAAATGCTCAGCTATATAACTGCTGTGTGTAACTTTTCCTCTGAAATCTTGTGGCAACCTCACAAGATTTCAGGCATTTTTAAAAATGAGTTTTGAGTGCCCCACTATAATACAAAATTACCTGACAGCACCCAGTGACTGGGAAAGAGGCCAGTCTCTGGTCTGCAAATTCACAGACAGGCAAACCTAAATTCCTCTGGGTCTTGTCATTACCCTCAACTTGTATGGAAAGTCCACTGTGCAACTCACTGAAAACAGAATATTTTTTCAGAAAACAAAATCTTGCCTCTTTTTGAGAAAGAAAATGAATCATTGGTATACAGATTTTAGTGGGAAGGAGGGAGGGAAGAAGAAGGAATAATTTTTTTATCCCACTTACTTCAACCAAACATGTTCCTAGAGTGGCTTGTAGCTATATCAACATACCATATAGCAATCCATCAGTATGTAAAAGCATTTTTCATCCCACCAACAAATATTTTCTCAGTTCTCAGAGTCCCTTTCATCTTGTGGGGCTCAGAAATCGTGCCTTCCCTGTTGCAGCACCAGTCCTGTGGAACAGCATCGCTCCATAGATCCAGATGGCCTCAATCCTTCTAGCCTTTGTAAGGCACTAAAGAACTGGATGTTTCCCCAGGCATTTGGGCCGGGGGTTAAGCAAGCTGTACTGGATGACTCCTTTTATTGCTGTTTTTCCTATAAACTGGAATTGATTTTTGTGACCTCAGGCATTTGTTACTTGGATTGTTTGCTCTAATTATTGTTGGTTTTAATTCTTATATGCTGCCCTGAGCCATTGCTATGAGATGGGCAGCCATGTCAATTGTTTTCATAATAAACCAGTAAATAAATATACTGGAGTCTCATGACATACTGAATCATAAAATAAACACAAGGACTGGATTTGTTGTAGTAATATGAACAATGTACTAAAGGTTCTTCCCTCTCTGTCTCAGTCTCCCAGCAAATCTTTTGGTGCCTATAGAATGCTGGAAAATAATGGCACTAAATTTTCAGTCTGTTTTTAAAAAAAAAAAACGTTTCTACCATTAACATGCAAAAGTGCCCTTCTCAGTAACCTTAAGGTAAGAATAAAATAATGGAAGTTAGAGATGATTTTCTAATAGCATGCCTCAAATCACTGAGGCTTAAATGTAAGCGCCAGGATTTTAAACTGGGGCTGGAAACTTTTGGGATGTCAGTGCATCTGTAAAAATAAAATAAAACAACAAAACTAAAAACTAAAAAACTAGTGAGTGTAATTGTGATGGCCACTCTCCTTTCCTTTATCATATGATAAACATTGCATTTTATGATCTCTTTACAGGTCCCACTTTTACAGCAATCATATAAGCCATTTTGACTGATGTGTTGTAAACTTTGCTTTTCAGCACCTCTTTACAATTCCTACCTTTTACTCTGTCATTTCAGAGCAAAGGTTCAAAGGTATAACTTTTGGTCTCCACAGCAGCCAACTAGATACCCACTGAAACTCACAAAGGCAATGTTATCCCCCAGTCTGCATTCCTCAGTAACTGGAATTCAGAGGCAAAGGGAAGTATTGAGAGTAACGTTCTGCTCTGAAAAATAACAAGGCAGAATCTAAATTCACTTTGTAGGTCCATAAACCATATATATTGCTTTCAAGCCTTCCAATTTGTGGCCAGCACTATTTTGGGGTCATTCCAGAGCTTAATTATGCACAGCATGAAGTGGTATTTACTTGGTTTGTCCTGATACTCCTATGATTTAATTTCATCAAATGACTCTGAGTTCTATTATTGTGAAAGAGGAAGATTTTGTTTTTGTATGTTTGCTTCCTATGCTCTCTCTCCACACCATGCATAATTTTATATACCACAATAATCAATAATCACCATTTCTTCTAAACTGAAAAGCTCCATTGTCATAACATATTCTCAAAGTGAAGTTGCTACAGCTCTTCAATCAGCATCTTTTATGGTTCTACAACTTTTTTTTTTAGGTCAAGAACCAGAAAGTACACAGTCTTTCATCTGTAATCATATCAGATTGGCAGATTGCTTTCTGATCTTTTCCTTGAGATTGTCAATGACAATCTTTTTCACAGCTGCCAGTGCTAGTTGATGTTTCTTGGATTTATGTAACACAACCCTTTGATGCATTTCTCATCCAGTTAACACATCGGCATTAAAGCTAAACATCCCTGGTGACCTATGAGCCTATCCCTAATTGTCTGATGTTACGAAACAAGTTGAATTTGTTGAAATAGGGGAGTGGCTAAGTTTGTTTGGGTGGGGCTGGGGAAGTACTACAGTTAGCTAAAAGGCAAGTAAACTTTTTGCACCCACTATTTTGAAGGCACACTGTTGTGCAGCTAGCAGAATAGCCTAGAAGAGGTGAAATCTGTTACAAAATCAAGGACTATGAGCACTGCAGGGAAAGTAAGTAGACTATTCTGATGTTGATTATTCGTTCCTGAGATATACAGCAGCATGGGGTTGTTTGCATTGTGGCTGGCAAATAAAGAATTGTCTGAGACTGATCCAAAAGTTTTCCTGTGATTCTCTGCTCACCCCTGGCACTTTTTTTTGTCAATAGCACTCTGATAAACTATTAGTGCATTTAAAACAATCCATAATTCCAAAATTCATTAAGTCCATACCACAGACTAGAGGTGGGGTTGGAGGTGGGGTTCTATTCAAGAAACATGAATCTCACATGGCCATTTACTTTTGGGGCACTTGGGCACCATCCTGGCTTTTCTTTTTAGAGTAAATCAATCTCATTCCTCTTAAATAAGACATGTTTCAATGGCTCGGCCAACACACGCAACAGGAAAGAAGTGGAGAAGCTCTAAAATGTTAGCATAGATTATTCTGTGCCACAACTGACTGTAGGGAAAGGGGTTGTTAGAGCGGGAACTTGGCTGGTCAAAAGCGGGCACAACAGCAGGAAGGAAGTTACATGGGATGCCAGAAAAGTAGGCCTTCCTATAAATGCCTGATGAATTAATGGATGAATATCTTCTTTTAGAATAAACCATTTCTCGCTTCCATTTTCTTAGGTCATCAAATGCAAAGCAGCAGTAATCTGGGAACCTAAGGAACCATTTAGCATTGTGGAAATAGAAGTAGCACCACCAAAAGCACATGAAGTTCGCATCAAGGTAAAAGGGATAAAGCAAAACCTATATTAATGCAAATAGTTTTTTTTTATACACAGTCATCTCAAAGGGAATATGTGGAGCTCTACCACGTGGAATGATTTCTTCATTCTTGCGGTGGGGGCCGGGAGGCTTGGAAGCAAAGTGGGACAGAGAGAGTCCCTTAAGAATTGCCTTGGAAACACAGTTCTTCAGGAACTCTACACCCAGAACACTGAACTCTGTCCATCTGGAAGAGAGACTGACATCCTGTGAAAATCTAAGTCCAAACAGAAAGCTTTTCTAATTTCCCTAAAATACCATCAGGCATGACCAAAAGCTGTGATACACTTTATTTATTTAAAGAACAGAACTTGTGCTCTTCATAGTAACATAGCACCCTACGAATCTTCCAATAGAATTCTGCTAATTTTTAGATCAGTGCAACCAAATCTAGGATCCAATATGAGTATATACATGACAAATGTCTAGATTCATACTCCACAGTCCTTGATTTTTGGGGCAAAGCTTATGCAAGATTTTTAGGCATACAGTATCTGCACCACAGACTTAAAATGATTCCACTATAATTCCCTCCCTCTGCAGACTTGGAATTTTTTAAGATTTTTTTTATCCCACCCTTATTATTTTTTTTATAAATAACTCAAGGTGGCAAACATACTATTACTCCTTCCTCCTCCAACCCTGTGAGGTGAGTTGGGCTGAGAGAGTGATTGGCTCTCCCAGTCACCCAGCTGGCTTTCATGCCTAAGGTGGGGCTAGAACTCAGTCTCCTGGTTTCTAGCCTGGTGCTTTAATCATAGTGATCCAGCAATATCTAGGATTTTTTTTCCCAGAACCTTGCTAAACATTCATTCTTGGGAATAAGGAAGCCCTGGAAATGGATAGATCTGGTTTCAGGTTTGGGAAAGTCTTGGGCGAGCAGTTGTCAACTTAGTCCCACCCACTGAGGCCACAGCATATGAGGCCACATGCTAGTAAGATGTAGCCTCACAGACTCAGTTTATAAGGTAGAGGAAGTCCAAACACCCTTGCTTATTGTGATACTAATCCAAATCCAATTGGGAAGATGATGGTGCCATAAAAATTATACCATCCTGCCTCTAAACGTCTGATGTGGAGCCAATATAATTAATATGGGTGATCTGGTGGGAGCTGGTGAGTTCAAATGTGTAAGCAGTTACCTGGTGAAAGAAATGGTGTGATCAGCTGCCGCTGAAATATATGCCACATGTTGGCTGATTGGACAGTTAAACCACACAGGCTTGCAAGGGGTTATTCCTTTATAGTTGCAGATCCATATTGTCATGCTAGGGAGGATCTACCCTGGAGCCTGTTTCATGTGGACAGTGTTATTCCCAGGGAAATAGGTGCTATCTTTCAAAACACAAAGCACAAACCAGTTCATAATGTAAGATAGTGCAGATCTGCAGAAAAATAAAGTTAATGTCTCACTTTCAGGCCAGCAGGCTCTTCTTCTCCCCCAACCCCTACCATTTGCAGTCAGACACCAAAGACTACAAATTTCCTTTGACACTACCTATTCTTTAGTGAATGTCACACCAAATCTAATCAAAGGACCAGATCAAATAACTTTCATAAACTTTTCTAAGAGGTTTAACAATATAAATAGAAAATCCCATGCCTTCTAGTATGTAGTTTCTCCTAGCAGCTTCCCCAAAGTGAAGCAGTGACTACTTCAATTTCAAAACACATTATGCTCAATAATGCAGGGAAAACACAGTGGAAATGGATTTTTGAATGGAAAAAAAGCATCAGGAGAGTGGACTGAAATTTGCATCAGGTGTTTTATGAGTGAGGCTGTGGTCACACTGATGCAATATACAGTAACAGATCTGCCCTTAAATTATTTTAATATGCTATAGAATCACAGAATTGAGAGGGGCCATTATGGAACTCAAATCCAATCCCCGAATCAGGGGAAAAAATCCAAATCAAAGTGTGCCTGACAAATGGTCTAGCCTCTGTTAGGACACATCAAGTAGACGAGGGCTTGCCATCTCTCTAGGTATTCATTCTACTAACAAACTGCTGTTTTTCTTGACATTCAATAAGAATCTGCCTTCTTGTAACTTAAATTCATATTATTTTGTGTCCTGCATTCTATGGTGATAGAGAACAGGCCTTGTCTTTTGTGTAATATCTTTTCGATTATTTGAAAAGTGCTATTATAAGTCCCCCTGGGTCTCCTTTTCTCAAAGTTAAACATTTCTAGTTCCCTTGACTTCTCTTCATAGGATTTGGTTCATAATTCCTTTACCATCCACACTGGTCCATTTTAATTAGGAAACACTGATGAGCACCCTTTGAGTATGATTTTTAAGCCAGCTATGTATTTATTTGCCATGTCACCCAGTATCTCCTCAACTAGCTTATCAGTGGATCTTCTTGAAGGCAGAAACTCTTTGCAGATAATGCAGCAACTGGAATATGAACTGATGCCAATTACTGAGAAAATATTTTGTCCTTATTCAAAGACTCAACTTGCTAGGCTACTTGCAATGTCTTAAATAGCTTGGACCTCAGCCACTTCTTAAATAATGATTTCTACAAGATCTGACTGGTCCTATATTGTAGACACCTGCTGATGTCCTCTTCCAGGTGTGTCTGTTGTGTGAGTTGATATACATGTGACAGGATATTTATGTGTCATATCCCTGGAAATTTGTCACCAAGGAGGCTCACCTAGGATGATCATCATTTTTCAGTGCTAGTCAAAAATGCCGAGTAAGGGTAATTTTTGAAAAAATTATTCCACTTTTTAAAATGAATGAGGTTTTAGAAGTGATTCTTGTAATATTTAAATACTTTCAATAATTGCTTTTTAACTTTTTAATTGGTTTTTAATTTTGACTGCATTTTTCTATTGGAATGTTGTTGATTTTAATAAATGTATTTATAGCTCTGCCTGAAAATTGAGGTTCAGGGATAGTACAGAGAAATCACATACTATAATGTTAAGTCTAAAATAATCTACTCCAGGGAGTCATATTCTACCTTTATTCTAGATTTTGGCTTCTGGAATTTGTCGTTCAGACGATCACGTTCTAAATGGCGCATTAAAGTCAAAGTTCCCTATTATTCTTGGTCATGAAGCAGTTGGTGTTGTTGAGAGTGTTGGGGAAGGTGTTACCAGTATGAAACCAGGTATGGAAATTCAGAGATAGAAGTGCAAAACTTCTCAGTAAGGGTAAAATCAATAGGGTAGCCAACCACCAGAAATTTAAAATGATGTAGGAGTTTTAAGTTCAGAAAGTCAGGAGTTTGTGCTACTGGAATTCTGAATAAAAACACTAGAAATTGGTTAGTTGGTGGTAGGGAAACTCCACACCACAATAACTATCCTACATTAAACTACAAGCATTGTTGTTCTTTCCAAAACTAACTAGAAAGAACATTTGCTATTAATTCAACTCCTATGAGAAGCTACGAAACATTAATCCTGTGTCTATCACATGCTCATAACTTGAATTGTTTAAATACCAAAATCTGAATGTAGCAAACTTAAACTGGAAGTCAACTGATTTTTTTGCTGGTGAATCCTGCCAACTATTGTGGTACTAAGCTATCTGGAAACTTCAGGCCTGTTGATAGTGATCTTTTTCTAATTCTCAGGAGACAAAGTCATCCCAATTTTTATCCCCCAATGTGGCAAATGCAGCACTTGTTTGCATCCTACAGGCAACCTATGCAAGAAGCATGAGTGAGTTTCTGTTCTTACTTGTGGCACTACTGTAATCTTTCTTGTCTTGCATGAAAACCATGATCAATAACTCCAATTTCTCCTCCCATATTTTTAAGCCTTCACTCAGGGACTGGATTAATGGAAGATGGCACCAGTAGGTTCACGTACAAAGGAAAACCGCTGTACAACTTTGTTAGTACCAGCACTTTCACAGAATACACTGTGATACATGAGGATTCGGTTGCCAAAATTGATGCTGCAGCTCCTCCTGAGAAAGTGTGTCTTATTGGCTGTGGATTTTCTACCGGCTATGGGACTGCCATAAATGCTGCAAAGGTAAGCATCACCTGCATATGTTCTGATATCTCCATGTTCTAGGATGTGTCACTTACGAAACTATAATGTTTGATTTCATTTTAATTCCATGATGGAATTAGATATTTTTAGAAAATAAAAATGTTGGTGGCTATACACCAGCGTTTGGTTTAAAAGTGTATACACCTGCCAGGATTTTAAAAAGGAGAAAGTTGAAAGGTCGTAGAGATCATTTTGGGGAGACTAGAGGTATTGATGGAAAACAATTTCTTCAGTTAGCCTTGTGGAAATAGATATTTGTGACTGGTCACATGTCTTATAGCAACCATTCTAGGAATGTACAATTCTCTCCATGGTATCCCTTTTGTGATAACACCCATGAGATGCTCCTAAAATTCCAAGTCTGTCTTTGGAGCCAAAGAGGTTCATTAACACTGCACTGAAGTTAGTACATAACCATAATGCTCTGTTTTTATTTTTATGCTAACAAAGGTGCAGCCTGGTTCTACCTGTGCCATTTTTGGCCTCGGAGGAGTTGGTCTCTCAGTAGTCATGGGCTGTAAGGCAGCTGGAGCTTCCCGAATCATTGGAGTTGACATCAACAAGGATAAATTCCCCAAGGCTAAAGAAATTGGAGCCACAGAGTGCATCAATCCCTTGGATTTCAAGAAGCCCATCAATGAAGTGCTCTTTGACTTGACCGGGGGTGACGGAGTAGACTATTCCTTTGAAGTGATTGGGCACCCTGAAACCATGGTATGTGTATGAAGGTAGTATTACAGTGGAAGAGCTAAGAGGGCATGAGGGAAAGACCTATTTTTTACTAAAAGCCATTGCAGGAAGGACTGTAGGGTATTAAAGAACAAAATGCACCAGGGATTTAATCTGGGGACTCCAGAAATAGGGCCTGGTTACTCTATTTTTATGTCAATGGGTAGTTGCAGGGAAAGGAAACAGCTTGCTGTACTTCTGCATCCCATTACACATGGCCACAGCATGTTCTGCAGCTTTCAGTTTGGTAAAGGGGTCACGTGATTAGGAGACCCAGTTTGGTTTAGTGGTTAAGGCACCAGAGTAGACACAGGAGACTGTGAGTTCATACCTTAGGGATGAAGCCAGCTGAGTGACTTTGGGCCAGTCACTCTCTCTCAGCCGTAAGAAAAAGGCAATGGCAAACCACTTTGGAAAATCTTGCCATGAAAACTGCAGGGGTTGTCCAGTCACCAGGAATCAAAACTAACTTGAATGTGCATGTGCACACACATACACACACACACGACTAGACAAACCAGTAGGATCTTGTTTTATGTTATACAAAGCTTGTCTTTATTCTTTAGAGATTTTGTCTGATTCAGCATTTAGCAAAAGGGTTGACAGGGTTATGTTTACAAGTGCCAAGTCATCTGCAACATCGTATATGGCATCCTCTGAACCCAGCAGTTTTTTTTTTAATTAAAAAAAAAATAAATCTTGTGAGATCACCAAATTCTCACCTGAGATCTCAGGGTGAGATCACTAGAATTTTGCAAGATTTTAATGATTTCATGAAATTTTAGCTTTGGGGGGTGAATTACTGCTGGCACTTTTAATGTTCTAGGGCAAAATAAAATAAGTAAAGTTAGCAAGAGGTCTTAGAAGGATTCTAAGGAAATAGATCCCTTTCATGGAAATGACCAAGAATTTTCTTGTTCCATCCATTAGTCAAGAGAGGAGTGGATATAAGTCAAATTAACTCAAAGAAGTTCACAAATGGGAAGTTTCACATCCCTGCTACCACACTCAGCATTTGGATGTTAAAAGAGGATGGAAAATTTTCCTTCTATGGATTACTTTACAATAATCTATCATAGGATGGTGTTGCCACAGCAGACCATTTGAGGAGATGTTGTTGATATGTTTGGGACAATAAAATCCTAAGAGAAAGATCAATAAAAGAAGAATTGTGGTGGGTGTGGCAGATGTTGTCTTTGACTTGATTCAAGTATATGACTTTGGATTGACTTCAGCTGGCTGCTTTGGCTTCCTGCCAAATAAACTATGGAAAATGCTACATTGTGGGAGTGCCTCCTACGGAGTCTAAGATTACCTTTTCTCCAGCACTTCTCTTCTCAGGCCGCAGTTGGAAAGGAGTTCTATTTGGAGGTAGGTCCCTGCTGCAAACTGTATATTAATTGGCTACTAATATATTCTGTCTCTCTCTCTTGTACCCTACATTATGGAAAGCTCAATATTACCAGTATAATATGACCCATTGTGGTAGATAGGTGATGGGGATCAAGAGCAACTTAGCTTACAAATTGTCAATGATCTCAACACCAGCGCAGTGTATCCTGTGTGTCATCTTTCCCCAATCACTTACTCTTCAGTTTCTATCATCCCCAAGTACTATTGTCTATGGTTACATTTGAAGCAATGGTAGTTGTATTTCAACATAGCTAGAGAGCACCAGATGAGAAAGATGCTCACCCATACGTGGCATCTAAAGTTCTGTCATCAGTACATTGGATCTAGATATTGTGATTTGTTTTGAACCTTTTGTTTGCAATCACTGGAATCTTGACTGACTCCTATTGCTTAAAAGTAATAATATGCTTTCCTATCATTTTGAAGCAAGACACACACAAAAGCTGTAAAATAGATTCAACATGCTTTAAGAAATAAATACAATTATTAAACTTTCTCCCCACCCCAAAATAAATCTGGAGGGAAAAAATTAAAATCCCATCTATGTGAACCTATATTACACATCCCATCCATTATGCATTACTGACCTACCACAGGAATCTCACCTCACCCCAAAATGTTAGGTGTAGCATCTTACCGCCAAAAGATTGTCCTGCTCTTTACTTTATCTTCTGTCACTGATCATGGAATCAGATGTAGTTCGGCTATTACCCACAAGCCCAATTGCTCCTCAGGAAATGTTAAAGGACAGCTGTTGTCATTTCTCTTACACATTCACTGCACAGCTGGAGGACACCCAACAACCAGTTGACTGCTGCTTCCCCTGAAACTAGTTATTAAAAAGGACCACCAAAGTCCAAATGCAATTGCAAATTCTGAAAATGATTATGTTCAAATAAAACAGGATCCAGAAACTTTACCAGAATTTCAGTATGTTTTGACGTGAATTGGAATATTTAACTGCTTCAATGGTGTTTTTTAAAACTTAAAAGCAGCAGTAGCTGGAGAAGAACATATTAAATCAAGTAGAGGAGTTGCTGGAAGAAGTATTTAAACACTTCACAGTAGAATTTTTCTGATTTTCTAATGTTGCCATCCTTCAAGATATTATTGCTGCAGGAAGAAAAATATTAATCCTGTTTGTTTTTTTAAAATCTTCCTGAGAAGGTAACACTAGTTGTAGAGGGAATGGGTGTTGAGTCTGGGGAAACAGCCCAATTGCCCCTCCTGTAGGTTTAATTTCTTTTTCAACATTCAGAGCTCCAATGATTCATCTCCTGCATTGTATAAATGCGAATTGTACTGAGAGGCAGAGAGATATCTATAAGTAATAGAATTAGAGTTGTCAAACTCTGTATGCAATCACACTGTTGGTCTACTGGTACTTCTATTTACTTATTTATATCAGCCTTCCCCAATTTGATATCCTCCAGATAGGCTACACCTGAATTCCAACATTTCTCGTACAATGGCCTTTAAAGTCCAACACTCATGGAGGGCACCAGGTTAAAGAAGGTTTATTTACAAAGATGGCCTAGTAATCTTTACAAAGGACAGATATGGTAATACTGTAGGTCCCCTAATACTTTCCTCAGTGCATGGAAACACATCTTGAGGCAAAGGCTCCATAATGGGCTGGCCTCTTCCTCCTTGCCCTCTGAGGGCTAGGATTTCAAGGATGGGACATAGGTAGGACCATCAAAATTTGAACAGGGAGTCCAGAGATTTTCCAATGCAGAAAATGTCTGTAATTTATATAGCAAATTCCTCAGTTGACAGTAAACTCTCAACTCTGGGAACAGCAGATCAACTGATATTATGTGACATCCAGTCCAATCTTGTTAAGAGTCATTGCGTCAAGAAAAGCTATAGAAATGTTTTCCTTTAATGGCCTTGTAAAATTAATGCAATATCTTTAACTATGTATTTTGTTACTTTCAGAATGGAAAAGTAAAGATTCTGTTCCTAAGCTGGTTTCGGATTTCATGAAGAAAAAGTTTACCCTAGATCCATTAATTACTCACACTTTACCTTTTGATAAAATCAATGAAGGCTTTGATTTGCTTCACTCAGGAAAATGGTAAAATTTCCTTTTTTAAAAATAATTTTTGTTCTCCCAGCTTAAAATGAACAAGTATGGACCAGAAGATAATGAACTACATTAAGAGTGCTTACATTACATAATTAAAAGACAAAATCCATAATGAGGAATTACTTCTATTTTGCCAACAGAAGCTTTGCAAAATAGCTACATGCTTTGAGTTTCAGGCAAGATGACTAAACCCCAGAAAGAAGAAAACTGTGGGACTGGGAGTAAAATATATTGCTATTCCTAACCTAGAGAGAGACAGTTTGGTGTAGTGGTTAAGGCATCAGGCTAGAAACCAGGACACTGAGTTCTACAGTAGGGTCACTTTAGGCACAAAGCTAGCTGGGTGACCTTGGGCCAGTCCCTCTCGCTCAGCCCTAGGAAGCAGGCAATGGCAAACTATTTCAAAAATCTTGCCGAGAAAACTGCAGAGACTTGTCCAGGCAATCACCAGGAGTCAAGACTGCCTCAAAGGCACTAAATAAAATAAAATAAAAATTCCTAAATTGTGTTTGCAGCAAACTATATTCTTAGATGGACTGAAGACATCACCAGATATGGCAATAATATGTTAGAAGCACCAGTAAAAACAAACTGACCTTTAGGACTTTTAGAGCAGCTAAAACTAATTAGGTAGTCCTACTTTGCTGAGTTAGATTGCACCAAGCACTTTTCCAACTGTTTGCTAGGAATTAAAAACCAGAAGATGATGTTTGGGCTTCCATTAATCTCCTAAAGGATTCCTAAACACTGAAGTTACAGAATAGGGTGGGATATATTTCTTGGGAATGCTTACAGAGTTTTCAATGTTTTTATCAATCCTACCCTATTCCCAAAAATCTTGAGGAGACATGGACCAACAGCAGTTATATAAGCCAGAAGAGATGCCTGTAATGTACTTTTGCTGTTGTTGTTTCTGAAGGGGGATAACTCAGATCTTTCCTCTATAAAACATGAATTTAACCATAAGTCTACTTTTTTGTAAAACAGCCCAACAGCAATGTCTGCATTCTAATTTAGAATGTTGCATGGTTTACAAATAGAGACAAAGTTGGAAAGAGCATACGGGGGAAGGTAGGATTAAAAACTAGCTAAAAGTCTGGGGGGAAAATACACTGTAATAAAATACTTATAAAGCAAATACAGTAGTCATTCACAAACAAGCCAAAACAGGTTTGGTCAATCCCTTTAGACAGAAAATGAATAGAAACTGAAATTGACATCATTTTAATTAATGTTGTGAATAGTTTACCTGGATTTTCCTCTTTGCAGTACATAGATCTTGATAGTCAGGTTCTTGTGACTGCAATAATACATAAGCAGAACTGAACTTTGTGCTTCCTTCCCCCCCCCCCCCCTTTCTTTGAAATAAACTTTATCTTTTCAGGAATTTGTATCATTCCTTAAAGGCTGGGGTTTCTTTTTTGTTCCTCTTGAAATTACGTACGCTATTTAGTTATTTTCTATTGCTATGGCTGGAATAGCAATGGAATGCATGCAACACGATTTTACTTGCATTATTCAACTGAATACTCACCCAAGTTTGAATAAAGTGTCTCCCTGCATCACAGTAAATTGGGGTTAGAAATCTAAAAATACCACTTTACTCCTCACTTCATCTTCAATGTTAATAGAAATTGGAGAAAATACTACTAACTTTACTTTCTTGTGCAGATGGGATACATGTAAAAAAAGGGGGATCGTGTGGTTGCAGCTGCATCTTGAATTTTTAACTCCTCTCCAGACACCCCCATTTTTTGTAGAAACTAGATTAAGGCTAAAGTTTTCGAATGTTTTGGCCAATTTATACCAAAAATTTTAATTCTGTTGCAGCTATTGCCATTTTTAATTGTATTTGTATATTTTAATATATAAGCTAGTCTGAGAATTTTGGCTAAAGATGGCAAATCAGTGAATAGTGTGTACTGTTGAATGAACAAAGGCAGCAATGAAGTAGTAATCAACTGAAATCAATGCTGATACTTATCTTAAAAAATCTCATAGAAAATACTGATCCTTCTGATATTTATGTGACCATTTGCACTCCCAAGTTATTTGTTCCTTATACTTTCTATTAGGAGGCTGTAGTTGTTTTCAGGGTTGTCTTTTATGCTCTGCAAAGAAAAGGTGGGGGTGGAGTGCCTCATCCAAAAAAGAGAATACAGATTTACATATGTTGTTAATTCTTCCACTGAAATAATGGCATATTAGAAAGTTAGAATTTTGGCAGAATTAATCCATTTCCCTTTGTTTTTTTCCCCTCCCTTCAATCTGCCTTGTAAAATTCTTACAATATTAATTTATTGATAAAAATAGTCATTAATAGATTATTATCATTGGGCTTACTTAAAGTCTGAATACAACTTCTTAAGTTTGCTAAGAAAAGAATTCACCACATTTAAATATAAACTGTTTTCTGACGTTTCAGTATCCGCTGCGTCCTGTTATTTTAAAGTCTCTGGTTCTGAAGAAAAATAGAAAACCATCACCTTTGTCTTCTGAATTCTACAGGATCAATACATTATGCAGGATGTATACTTCAATAAGTCAATCAACAGAAAACAGAATTTATTCCTTTTCTTTCTACCTCTTTTCTCACCATTCTGATTAGGCAAAATAAAGTTATAAACACATTCAACATTCCTGTGTTTGGTATCCTTTCCGTATTTTGTCAGCTGTCTCTCTCTGAACCAAATCTTTGAGAGTTTTGTTCGTCTGACAAATAGGTACAAGTTACCTACTTGTATATATATGTTCATCCTGCCTGTGTATATGTATACCAGTCAAAGGCTGCATTCTGAAAAAAGGGGTGGGCCAGGAAGAAAAATTAAGATCAATTCAATTAATAACTATTGATTAAAATTATTTGCCCCTAAAATAAGAGAGGTGATTTATAAAATTGTGTGCATATACACTCATAAGCTTTTCTCTCACAAATTATTTTCACAACATAGACCAGTGTTTCTCCACCTTGGCCACTTGAAGATGGCTGGCTGGGGAATTCTGGGAGTTGAAGTCCACACATCTTCAAGTGGTTAAGATTGGGAAACACTGACATAGACAAATAAAAAATGCAAAGCCAGCAAGGATAATCTCTACTCTGTAGCAATCCACACGGTTCAGTAGCTCTTATTGCTAGTGAAATAGATCTAGGCCGCTGTTTGCTTGGAGCTGAAGTTGTAACTCATCTTATTCCACCTAAACTAGGGTAAAAACTAAAGGAGAGATTATTGGGGTAATACGCTGTATTTTTCATTCTGTTTGCAAATATGAAATAAGTTCAGAAAGATGTTTCTGTTGGGCTTCAGGCCCAAGGAAACCCATGCACATTTATTCTTCCTTAAGTCTCATCAGTAGGTCCCACTTAAGTATGTTCAGGACTTCTATTGTCTCATTCTCCTCTCATTTCCTTCTTGCCCCTGCCATTTATAGATAAATACGTGGGGAAAAATACTCATCTTCTTTTTGGTTAAATGCAATAAATAAGCAAATGAATAAATATACCAATCGCTAGATAATATAGGCAGTATCAGTAATCTGCAACAAGTTCAACTACTGCCAGTCTAGAAGCATAGATGTATTATATCACCATTTCTGTGCTTGTAATTTTTTTCACTTTTTGGAGTGGCAGGATGGAATTATGTTTTTACAAATTTATCTTTTGTTACAACATTATCTTTTGTAATATATAATGTTGTGGGATTAGAATATCCTTTCAAGTATAAGCAAATGTTATCTAATTCTCCCAAATCATTTTGTAGCTGGATGTACAACAGGGGTGTTTTTAAAAACCACAATCAAAATCTGATCCCTTTTTTGCATTCATTGCAATGTTTAAAAAAAGAGGGGGGAGGATGACGCTTCAATTGCAGAATTACATCTGCCATATTGGCTTTTTTGATTCCCTACCTACCATGGAGCTTCTGATGTGGAATCATTTGCACCACTGCAGATGAAATAATGCAGAGAAAATCATGAGTGAATCAGACCTTTCCTTTCATCTGATCAGTACGAAAAGGCAAGAATGCCATTCAGCCAGCGCCCTGTCCCAAACTGATATAAGTCCTGGGAAAACAAAAATATCCCATTCTCCATTCAAAAAAAGGACATAAAATGTTACTTCCCCTGACACATCTCTTGTTTCCATTGAAACTTGCAGAAGCAATTGCTTTAAAAGAAACCCAAGCAGCAGCTTGGTGGGAACTCTTGCCAATTTCACCCCAGTTCTCTTTGCCTGGGCTACCGTGCAAGTTACAAATAATGAATTCCGTTAATTTTAATTTATTTTAGACATTTTTATATTTCTGTATTACACTTATGAGGAACCTGTTATCTTAGAGTGAACCTGTGACCTTGACTTTCCATACTGATACTACAACACTGGGCTGAGATATTGATTAACATTACTAATAGGAGCATATTTTGACCTCTAACATAAGTCTGGTTGAGCTGTTGGAATTAATAATCATTATTGTATGTTCTTTAATGGAAAACTAGTAAGTTGTGTTGAAAGTTTAATGGAATGGGGGGGTGGGGGTTGGAATAAAGAAACATTATGCAGGCCCCAGAAATGACTTTAACTAGTTGCTAAGAACAAAGTGAAAAGATAGGCTGCGAACCTTGTTAATACATGCTTTCCCTCTGAAATTGACAAGGTTTACCAATTAAAGCTGGGAGGAGCAAAAAGCGATAGTAAACAGTGAAATCTCCCTGGAGCAGGAACAGGCTCCCCTTGCTCTGCTAACAAGTGAGAGAGATAAGAAACCAACTAGCTCATATTTCCCTTAGCAACAACCAGTGCCCACCCTCTGGGCATTAGTACCCACCGTTTTAGGAGTGTTTTAACTATGTATATTGATGAAATTGTGTTAACCTATGGTGTCATGATCTTCTGACTGTACCTGTTTAAAAACCCAATGATTTGCATGGAGCGCTGTGCTTGCCTTGAAAGCTAATTTGCAAGTGCCCTTTACTCTGCAGAATAAAGCTATTAAAAAGAGATTTCTGCCTTGCCTGTCTGATTGAACTCAGCTTTTCTCTGGGCCAACAGGTTGATGTGTTCTGTTTATCCTTCTGCGGCTTTCCTATGTTTCCTGTAGCATAACTATCCCACAAGAAGTAGGGAAAGAAAAAAGTGAAAATTCTGGATAATGTCAGCAGTAGGCTATTGGGCACAGGTGGAAAGAACATAAACCTGTTCAAAATTCTTGCTTTGAAAAGCAACTACTGAGAAATGCACCGTCTTCTCAGCCAACCACGAAGACCCAAACATTGGAACACTGCTGAAGAAACCCAATCCCAAGATAAATTGAGCGATAAGGATCCTCTCTGAAGTACCAAAACTGAAAAAATGACGATGGACAGAGAATCAAAACCAAAAGACTCTGAAGGCAATGAGAGCTTTGAGGATTTTAAAATTGCTGTGTTTCCACTTGTCTGGCAGAGGAAATTTATTTCCTCACACCTACTCTACCCTCTAAACTGGAAGCCCAGCTCTTCTTTTCCTACTTCATTTATTGCTTTTTCTATTCTTCCAGACCAGGCTCCAGAATGACAGCTATAGAGCTACTGTAATTCACTTCAATAGTAACAGGGCAGTGTAACCACATATTCTTGCTATTAAAGCATCATATCCTATTCCTCTACCATTTTCATATTGTTCTTAGCTCTCAAATTCATTACCAAATGGATCAGAAATTATGTTCAGAAAGTTTGTGACAACTAACCCTTAGTCTATGGTGCCAAAAGACGGGCCTTCCAATTCTAGAAAATATATCCTTTGGAGCATCTTTTAAGTTCTCATATTGGCTGATCTTATGCCAGAAAAGAGAAAAGTAGCTTGGAAGCACAATAATTTGTATAAAATAATAGCATGTAATCATTTCTGCATTGCATGGTTTTAAGCTGCTCCTAAATGTACAACTAGAATAATTACAGTGAAACCTGAATTTAAAGGACCCTCATATAGTGGACCTCAGATGCAGTGGACTAAATGTTCATTTGTTCATTTTGTGGGCAGCCCCACAAAATAATGAATAAATCTTGCATATGAAGTGGTTCAGATGAGATAATTAAGTTTACCTTAATTTTACAACACTAGCAGCAATTTAGTCATTTTCCTAATGATGTCATTATGCAAATGGAATAAATTCCTACAATGATGTCTTTTCATATTTTTACAGACATTCATGAGTAATGGCACATCCTGCCTTTAATGGCCCACTAAAATGTTGTTCACTATATTGGCATTATTTTATTGCCTCCCATATGGTGCCAGACCTTTGTAACCCAATTCATGCCAAGATGAAAAGACAAGTTTGGAAGAAGAGCCAATGTTGGTTATTCATTTACAGTTAGACTGGTTATTCACTTACACTTGAAAGATCACCAGCAGCATTAGCTGGTTCACAGCTTTGTCCTTCCCCTTTAAGAAACAAGGATGGGTGAAGAGCTCAAGAGAGCTGCTTTAAGTGTGTCTTTGTCACTAAAGAGTGTCATAGAGTAGGAGCCAAAACCTTGTGGAAGAGACTTCACTTGAAGATGTGCAGCTTAGTAGAACAGAATAGGCCAGAAGTTCCCCATCACTGAATTAGAGGGATTTAGGGACCATTAGGCTAATAATTTCAAGCATCCCTATATAAAGATATTGTAAAATAAGAAACCTCTTGGATCAGATTACATGTTTATTTATTTCAGCAATGATTATATAGGAGCCTTCAGAAAACTCACAAACAGGGAATGAAGGCATTATCTATTGGCATAGTATCATGCTGCTTCAGAACATTTATCTTTTCTACCATAGCTTATAGTAGATGTCCTGAGTAGGGAGAAATCCCATCTCAGGAAGACATCCTAGCCCATAATGATCTAGGCTAGAAATCGGGAAAATATACAGCAAGCTAAAAACTAGTGAAAGCTAGATGCAGATTAGAATTTTAGGATTAAATTTTTATTTAATGGATCATGATCTCAATTATGGGTCTCCTGTGTATTGGAGGGAAGAAGTTCATGGCTGAAGCAGTAGCAGCTAAAATCATCAGGTTTTTTTTTTCTTTTACCACAGAAAGTCTTTTCAATTCCTTCTACTTTTTTGAAACTTGATATCATAATAAAGACTTGAATTCTTAATGAATCAGTAACCACTCATTCTAGAGAAAGCCTTTAGCACATGTTTTCCCAAATTCAATGGCAAGAGGATTGCCATCTATTTCCTTCTTAGTAAACCATGGCAGAGAGGGATTTACAGTATCTAGGAAAAAGTGATTGGTGGCAACATTACGGAGTGGCTCTTCCTAACTGCTGTGGGGAAAGTACAGTAGAGTTGGATGAAAAGTTTGGACCCCTCCCTCAACCCACTTACCCCCCCCCCCCAGATGCAGCAAATGCTACAGAATCTACATAGAATCTACCACATATGCAAATACACTATGTCCCCTTCCAGTAATGGATAAGCCTACTGTCATGAACTCATTCAATCTTCTTTTGAAGCCATATAAATTGAGTTACTCCAATGTCTGGTAGTAAACATTCAAAGAAACAGTTTGATTTACCAGGGATAGTCTTTATGCAGTTGCCTTTTTAAGCAAATACCGAACTTCACTATCTATGAATTGGGAATAAGCCTTCTCTTATAATAATATTTGCTCTTTATAAAAAAATGAATATTTTTGTGAACAAACTCTCATACTTGTTTACTTGTTTTGAGTATTTATCTTCAATCAGCCATATCAACTGGAAAATTATAATACTGACTCATAGTACAGATGTTATAATTCAAACATTACTTTAGAATATGAACAATTTTCTTTAGACAGTCAAACAAGACCAAATAGAAAAAAAACTTGGAAAATGTAGATGTTTCTTTTAGGCAAAACTTCTCAATTATTTCAACAATAACAATTTATGAAAAAAAAGTGACTGGAAGCCCCTAATAGCCCACATAACTTCCCCTATGGAGGAGGTCATTCTCTACTATAGATCACAGCCAAAAGAATATGTGGGATGGATGGCCACATTCTGGCAGATTCTTTCTCACAGTAGAAACCTGCAATTCCAGGCCATGAAGGAGTGGGAATTGTAGAGAGCATTGGGCCAGGAATGACATGAGTGAAAGCAGGCATAGAGAAGATCCCCTCTGGATTTTTTCACGTGCATTTTAATTTATTCAAAATGCAATGTGAATCTGGTGTAACTGGACAATGTGCCATTATATCGAGCTGCACTGTACAGGACTGAGCTCATGTAACACATGATGCCATTCTTTTATTTTGGTTTTGTGACTGTTACATAAAGAGAGTCAGTTTGGTGTAGTGGTCAAGGCACATGAATTCTAGTCCCAGCTAGTTGACGGCCAATCCCTCTCTCTCACCCCTAGGTAGGAGCCAATGGCAAACCACTTCTGAAAATCTTGCCAAGAAAACTGCAGGGACTAGTCCAGGCAGCTGCCAGGAGTCAACACTGACTTGAAGGCATTCCCTCCCCCCCCCACACACACAAATTGTTATAAGCCACCTCAAATGTTAGTTTAAACAATAATTGTTGTTCAGTCGTTAAGTCATGTCCGACTCTTCGTGACCCCATGAACCATATAGCTCCAGGCCTTCCTGTCCTTCACTGCCTCCCTGAGTTTGCTCAGTTTCACGCTCATTGGTTCAGTGATGCTATCTAACCATCTCATCCTCTGCCGTCCCCTTCTCCTTTTGCCTTCAATCTTTTCCAGCATCAGGGTCTTTTCCAAAGAGTCCTCACTTCGCATTAAACAATAAGGCAGGGTGTAAATTTAGTAATATAAATAGTAATACCCAGTTGCTGATTGGATTAGACATTACTGAAGAACTGAATATATGGGGGACCCCCATTTCTCAGGAAAAAGCATCATACTATTATTACCTACTAGTTTAATTCACTGCTTTTTCTCCAGGAGCATAGAATAGCACATACAACAGTCCCTCCTCCCATTTGTTGTGAATCGCCCAGAGTTCCCCCATTGGGGGGAGATGGGCGGTTGAAAAATTTAATTAATAAATAAATAAATAAATAAATAAATAAATAAATAAATAAAATAAATAAATAAATAAATAAATAAATAAACAAACAAACAAACAAACAAACAAACAAACAAACAAATAAAATTTCCCCCAGCAGCAACTACAGACTGGGCTGAGAAAGAGACCTCTCCCAGAGAGCTTCTGTGGCTGATGGTGGACCAGATGGTCTCCCTGGTCCCAGTCCAACATGAAAAACTGCTTTCAAAGTCTTTTAAGGACGAAAGTGGTTCTGCTTCTCTCCAAATCACCTATAACAAAAAAGGGGGGAAATCCCTTTCCTACTGCACATCTGTTAACTAGTGTAGTCTTCTCCCCCAAATTCTGGTAAAACAAAGTCATGCCCTTTCACACCCCCTTTGCTCAAGAAAAAGTGAATATATATTTGGAAACGCATTTAGAGAGTCGCTTTACTCAAACTGCCTGATAGGGATTTCTTGTGACCGTTACAGCATCTTACCGCACGTGGATGCCTTGATAAAAAAAGACTAGCGCTTCTCCTGACTGTGTAGGCAAGTATTTGACTCCATTCCCCAGAGTCCTCCGCGGCGCGTCTACGGCAAGCGAAGAGTTCCGATTGAGAAACGGATTGCCCTTCGAACGCTCTTTGGCCCTAAAGGAATCTTGATGCTGAAAGAGAAATGCGTAGCGCCGTACTGGTGATTTTGATGCATTATAGTCGCTTTCCCCCCCCCCAGTTTTCTACAGCGGTAGTCGAGGGTTCTCCGAGAGCGGGGTGGAAGGATCCTCGTGCGGTAGCTAGTTTGCAGACATGGATACTTCTGGGAAAGTAAGAAACAGTTTATTTTTCTTAGGGAAGAAGTAAACTAATCTAAAGCTGTAAACTAATTTAAACGCGAATCGCGTTTGCTAGTTTGTGGGTTAACTTTTGGTGGGAGCCCAGCCATTGTGGTTTGTAAATCATGGCTGATGGCTTCCCGCTTGTGTGCAGACCTCCTAATACGGGAACGGGTAACTACCGTTTAGCAAAACCATGGCTCAGTGCAGAGTTTAAGACAGCTTACCCTCTTGCACACACTTGCTGTGAAATAATTGCAACAGTAAGATTTGTTGAAACTGGATGTGCGGGAATTATAGCTCAAATAATAGCTAGAAATCCAATATTTGTTTAATTGTATTCAAATACATACTGGACAAATCCAATCACCCCTAGACGGCATTGCCTCTGGTTGGCACAATGCATAGTGAGCAATTTTTGTCTTGCTTGTTGGATAAGTTGTCCTTAAACTGGCACATCCTGAGTAGGTAAATAGATCCTAGTGGCTTTGCTTACAAGACTTTTACCCGTGGTTATTGCACCGTGCTTCATTTGGTAACCCTAGTGCAACACACCGAAACCAGATGGGCGGCATTCTCAAAACCTGCTAGACTAAAATGTGACTGGCTTCTTCGTTGTTCACTGTGTTCCATGAATCCAAGGAATATGTGCAGTTGGGTTGATTTCTAGATAAATATGTTTATTAGCCAGCATGGTGTAGGGGTTAAGACACCAGGCTAGAGACCGTGCCTTAGGCACGAAGCCAGCTGGGTGACCTTGGGCCAGTCACTCTCTCTCAGCCCTAGGAAGCAGGCAATGGCAAACCACTTCTGAAATCCTGCCAAGAGCACTGGAAGGACTTATCCAGGCAGTTGCCAGGAGCCAGCACTAACTTGAAGGCTTCCCCCCCCCCCAAATGTTTACACTTGTAATCTCATTTTCATGCAGTTGCAGCTAGATTGGCATCTGAAGCACATAACTAGGGATTTAAGCTGCAGTTCTGTTAAGTCCTAGTACGTGCATAGCTATACTCATCCCTTATTTATTACATATAATAGTACAAGAACATATAATACATGACCTAGTGAATACATGACTTCTGGAAAATGTATTGGACTATATTGTAAGTTACTGATTGCACTCGCTGGGGATAAAAACCTCAGGAATAAAGTGATTTGGTAAGATAATACTGTTAATGTATAATTCCCCAAAGAGGAAAAGGCGCCCTATTGCACCACTAGAATTAGGGTCATAGCTCAGTTGTAGATTACATTTCATTTACTACTGTGTCCAGGTCCAAGTTTCAAGGTAAATCAGAAATGGGCAATTCTTTTGGTGGCTGGAAGCCACAATTAACATTTTGGGAAGGAGAATTCATGTTACACCACAGAGCGTAAGGAATTTCTGATACTTCCCCCAGAGAGTCTGTTGGGAGTGGGGGGACAGATCTCTCTCTCTCTCTCTCTCTCTCTCTCTCTCTCTCTCTCTCTCTCTCTCACACACACACACACACACATTCTTTTTTAAAATATGCCAGGTTTGTTTCACAGCTTGCACTTACAGTTATCATGTACTGCCTACCTCAAAAAGTAGGAGAGCACTGACAGTTTTCAGCCACTCTAGTCAGAGGAGGCTCTAGAGATGGAAGAGGTCACCACCCTCAGATGTAGATAGCATGATGAGTAAACGTCCAGGGTTCTTACATGATAAAGAAATCCCTCCCCCCACATGTGCACGGTTGGGGTCATTGATTGCAAAAAGTGGGCTATACAGAAGCGTCTACAAGACCGAAGCTTTCATTAAAATGACTAGAGCAGCATTACACCGTTGCAGTGCAAGTTCTGTTCCTTTTGTACACACGTACATCATCATGATGCATGCCTAAAGGAAGTAGAGCTTGTGTTGCAATTGTGGGACATTAAGTTTGTCATTTGAGCCCTCCTGTGGAGGCCTCTGGTGCTATACCTCAAGTGAGCTGATTAGTCCCACTGGAATGGCAGTAGGAGGCTTTCGCTATCACCCACCATGCTACATTGAGAAGGATTCTAGACGTAGAGCAATTTGTGATGTTATACTAGTGGAAAAGTTCTTCTACCTGGTTTCACCCACTTGGTGCTTTGCATAAGATTAGACTGAACATCATATTTATTTTTGGTTTGGCTTTCCTAGGTTATCAAATGTAGGGCAGCTGTGGCTTGGGAAGTCGGCAAACCACTTTCTATTGAAGAGGTGGAAGTTGCTCCACCAAGGTCTCATGAAGTTCGTGTTAAGGTAGATCAGTTCTTCTGAGTAATTTTCCATGGTCCTCTGTGGTGGGGAGACTCAGCTCTGAGTTTGAGTTTGCTGCTACTGGTTTTGGCATAACTTTGTGACATCCCATTTTCCTGAATACTGAAGTAGTTGGGGCATCAATGCTTCCTAGTGCCAAGAAACTATATGAGGATCATTTTGAAATTATCGTATTTCAGTGCTTCATTTGGCATAAAATTATGGGATATTTGTCTTCCTTATATCATATGAAATTCCATACTAAATATTATATTTTATATAACTACTGCATAAAGAAGACTTTATAGTTCTGTACTATTGATAAATTAGAGCAGCATTTCCCAGTGAGGTTTGAAGGAAGGGTCAGTTAAAGAATACACAGAAGAGGAATTCTGCAGGGTAGTTTGAAAAAATGTGAATCTAAGTACTTTGATCCAGTTAAGAAGGAGGCCTTCACAAACATAAGAAAAATTCTAGATGTGTACCTCTTGCAATGTGACCATTTGGGTCAGAAATCCAAACTGGTGTGGGAATAGATATGTAGTTGCCAATGCCATTGATGAGCACTGCTTTGATATCAGGGAGGTATGAACTGTAATTCACAGTTTCTATCTTGCACAGAAGTTGGAATAGGCAAACAATGGTTTAACTGCTTACAGACAACATGACTTACATAAATCACTGAAAAATATTTTGCCCTGTTTCCAAAATAATTGCACCCTTATCAGTAATTATATTTAGAAGTAGAACAAGCTTTATTCACTGTTTTTCTGTCTAATGAAGGAGGATCAAGGTAGATGGGTGGAGTTAGTAGCATGCATTCCACTGGTGAAGATAAGCAGCATTCTGTCCTCTGGTCTGTTGCGTCAGAGTAGTAACATTCTTACACTGTTTTTTTCTCCATGCGAAGATTGTTGGGAATCTGTAAACTTGCCCATATTCATACAGGATTATTGTGCATAGGTCACTGGAAACTCCTAGTAAGTACTTCCATAACTTCCCCTATGGTTGTACATAACTCTTTGTTTTCTATTATAGATAATAGCCACAGGAATATGCGGGACAGATGACCATGTCCTGGCAGGTTCTTTCCCCAAAGTAGAGTATCCTGTAATTCCAGGCCATGAAGGAGCTGGAATAGTAGAGAGTGTTGGGCCAGGAGTGACATGTGTAAAACCAGGTACAGAGAAGGTCCCCTCTGGCTTTTTCATGTGTATTTTAATTTCTTCAAAATGCAATGGGTATCCGGCATAATTGGACCATGTGCCATTACACAGTCTGCACTGTACAAGACTGAGCTCAGATATTACAGGCCATGATTTGTTTATCTGGGATTTGCACTATAGGTTGTTTACAGCACCATTTTTCCTAGACTGCCCCATAGGTCAGGGAGTTCTTGTCACACTACATAACTTAATTTGCTATTCATTGCAAGAATTTCTCTGTCATGTTGCTTCATATTTGGACACATCTAGAGCAATTGTGCCCCTTAGCTTCCCTTCACCATTTCACTCTTCTCTTCCCCCTCCCAGTGAAGCTGTGTGTATAAATAAATTTTTCTCTCTCGGACCTGTACTCTGTGCATCTGATGCAGTAACCTTTGATCTATGAAAATTTATGCAATGATAAATGTTTGTCCTTTGGATGGTACAATCAATTTTTACCAACCATGATTATGTTTGCCATAAACCATGGTTTGCAAAGCTGAATTGTAAACTAAGTTTGTTTATACTTTACAAACCATAGTTGCTAGGTTCATCCAACATACCAAGCCATGGTGCAGTGTGAATGAAGAATGTGACTTATTAAAGAAACTATTGTCAAGTGAAATGAACTGCTTCTAGGACATCTTTTTTAGTGATCCTTTTTTTTTTCCAGTTCACAATGAATTGCAATCTGAATTTTTATGAGTGCATTCAGAAGGTCGTTTCAACTGTGATAAATGCACTAGGAAGAGTCCATTTGTAGTGCTCTTGATTTATAAAAATGTGAGTAGAAAACATAATCTTTTGGTCTGGAGTTTTCATGTTTTTCCCTTTGTATTTCAAGGAGACAAAGTGATTCCTCTTTGTCTGCCCCAGTGTGGAGAATGCAGCTCGTGTTTAAAATCAAACACCAACTGTTGCTTGAAAACTCAGTGAGTTCCTTTTGAAACGTTTTTTGTATTTTTCTTGATTCTTGGCAATGCACATACAGGTTTTTTTTCTTACTGACAAGTCCAATCATTTCTGAAACAGCATCTGCGAACCACAAAATCTGATGCCTGACAAAACCAGTAGATTCACCTGCAAAGGGAAGCAAGTTCATCACTTCCTTTGGATCAGCACTTTCTCTGAATATACAGTCATGCCTGACTCTACGATTGTTAAAATTGATGGTGCTGCACCTCTGGATAAAGTCTGCCTTTTTGGCTGTGGATTCTCTACTGGTTATGGGGCTGCCCTCAATACAGCCCAGGTGAGAAAACCTATCTATAAGTTCCTTGATGGTCTCTCAAATTCTGTGCCATTTAAGAACTGCTTCACCAATCTGTTATGTTGCTGGGTGTAGCTTGAACGTATCTGTGCTGTCTTTCTCCATGACTCTGTAGGTTACACCTGGATCCACCTGTGCTGTTTTTGGTTTGGGAGGAGTTGGTCTCTCTGTGGTCATGGGATGCAAAGCAGCTGGAGCATCTCGTATCATTGGGATTGACATTAACAGAGACAAATTTGAAAAGGCAAAAGAACTGGGAGCTACAGAATGTCTTAACCCTCGGGATTACAAGAAACCCATTCAAGAAGTACTGCTGGAAATGACTGGACATGGTGTGGATTATGCCTTTGAGGTTGTTGGAAGTTTGGAGACATTGGTATGTGCTGTGTTTAATCAAAATGTATTGGCTCTGTTTTGCCATTTGATGCTAGATTCAGTGAAAACAGTATAGTAAAACTTTGATTTAACAGACCATTCAGGATGACAGAACATGTGCTACTACCAGCTATCTAAGCCTGAATGTACATCATTTGTGTACATATCCATCGTTTTATTTCATTTGCATAACTGCATTCTTATGCAACTGACATAAATTGCATCAATATGCAAGTGACAATAATTGATCCAAATTTAAATGAAATGTCTGAACTACTTGGATATAATGGGCGTAGTCTAATATTTTGGAGAGATATTGGGGCACAGATTTTGTCCATTGCATCCAAAGTCTGGAAATGGCAATCCATTAAATCTAGATTCTACTGAATATATATTTTCTTCAGGCTTGCTGTATTAATATTTTCTTGAAATACTTATCATTGTAATGAACAGTTGTTTCGTAAGAATCAGGCCAAAGGATCATCTAGTTCAGTGTTCTTTGTCTCCCAGTAACCTAATAGGTTCATTTGGGAAACTGTCAAATGGGATGAGTCTGGTAGCATCTTTTAAGATTAACCAGTGTTTATTTTAAGCTTTTGTGAGCTGCAGTTCACTTGATCAGTGACTTGATTGATTTGAGATTGAAATGCACAGGGATGAGGGAGGAGTGGGGAAAAGGGAAGGGGATGGCAGAGTAGTAATATAGATGAAAGTTGCACAGGAAACAGGTTTCAAGCACCTAATTATTTATCAAGGTGTATTTTAATTTCACATCAATCCCTATCTTTTTAATCCCACATCTGTCAAGCCCCTCTGCAATTAAGGAAGCAATTTGCAGGTCATGAAAGCCCAAAATAAATATTGGTTAATCTTAAAATCTTTCTGATTTTTGGCTTCCCTAGACAAACATAGCTCTCTTTCTACAATGTCTCAAAGAGGATATAGGGACAATAGCCCTCTTCCCTTCCTGCTTCTCAGCAGCTAGGGTTTAAAGAATTCAGAGGAAGTAAATGGCCATCAAGACAACAAACAATTGATAGTTCAGCCCTCGTGAATCAGTCCGTATGGTGTAGTGGTTAAGATGTTAAATCAAGCTGGGGAGAGCCAGGTTGAAGTCCATCGCCAACCACAGAAACTCACAATAGATACCTCTTTTAAACAGTCTCATTTGTTGGCCATCACCATTTTGAAGACAATGAGTTTGTAGTACACTGTGTAAAAATGGATCCCCTTTTATTTCAAATGTCCTGCCCTTCAGGCAGCTCTTCCATGCCAAACAGACTGCCAAGGAGCCCCTCCATATCGGAGACTGAGCTCTTGTATGTCAGTAGCTAGAACCCACACGTGGTTCAGTTAGGGTACTTGGAAGACCAGATCTGTTTTATTGATATTTTTCAAGAGCAAATGGATGGATGCTCTTCAGGGATACAACTGTCAGTACTGAAAAATCACCAATCAACTTTCCAGAAAGATGAGAGAACCTTGAAATGCCATCAGTTGATTCTTCTGTAACTTTAGACCATGGTTGGTAAACACTGTTTAGGGAAGCATGTAGCTCAGTTCTTACTGGGTAGCATAAGCATAAGTGATGGCTGTATGCAGATAGCAGAACAGTCAGTATACATTTGCTTTATGCTAAATCAGCACCTTAGTTATCCTTCCCATTTCCAGGATCAGATATTTTTAGCATTCATCCATTGTCCCTTTTTTCTTTGCATGGCAAAAACTTCTTTAATTTCTTCCCTTTTTTCAATCAGACAGCTGCTTTGGCATCTTGTCACATGGGCTGTGGGATCTGTGTGATGGTTGGTGTGCCTCCCTTAGGTGCACAACTCTCCTTTGATCCTATGCTGCTTCTTACAGGACGCACCATGAAAGGAAGTTTCATTGGAGGTAGGTTGATAGTTGAAAGATAAGTGAACACACTAATATACAAATATTTCCTGTTTTCTTTGTTCTTTAGCGTGGAATTACAGTGGGAATGATGGTATGTGAACATGTATATACTTATAAACTGGAATTTGTCCTAGGATAATTGGTTCATTTGATTTGTGGCTGTATTACGCTGCATTATGGTGTTTTAGGGCTGTCAGGTTGAAATAAGAGCAGAAAGTAGCTATAAAATTACATTTGCTGTGTGGTACTCAGCACGTTAAGCAATAGTGTGAAGATGGGGGTGAATGGGGCTTTCTACGTACATCCTGTCATATAGAACACCCTAATGTTATAGTATCTGAGTTAAATATATTTTCAATATGTATCTTGCTCAGGGTGATGGAACAGTGTTCCTGTTCTGGGAGATCTTTTTTATTGTTGTTGTCATTTAATAAAGCAGAAGATTAAGGAGAAAAATAATCGATAGCAAAAAGGAATAAAAAAGCCACGCAATAGCAAGATTGTATATATAAGGGCTTCCCATATGTCAATAGATGTATGAAATTTTATACAACAGTTTCAATGAAGGATAATCATTCTTCACTGCAATTGCCAATACATAATCTACTTCTATAAGCAACTCATTCATAAGTCTCAAATTATATTAATTCTTCAATGCACTGAATAAGTGGGACCATAAATTTATCTTGACAATGTCAAGGGACAAGAAGAAGGCATGGAGAATCCATTTCCATTGTCCAGCCATCAATTACCGTATAATAGGCATATAGTTCAAAAGAGTATGGATGTCTGAAAATATTAAACTTTGTCTCAAAGTCAAGTTAGTATGAGTAATTATTTCTTTCAATAGTACGTTGCAAATACTGTGAATTCATTTATGTTCAAATAATTGATTGCTACTCCTATGTTTTTCATATTTGCATTTTGTAAATTTATGTTCTTTTAAATGCAGGAATGTCTTCTACAAGACAGGGCTGATACAGTAATGATCAGGGTTGCAATATGTGTCGAGAGGAGATATGTTATTTATTTATCAGTTGGGTTTATACTCCACCTTTCTAATTTGGCAAGTATTCAAAGCAGCTAAAACGTATTAATACTAAAATTAAAAAGCAATATTAAAAAGTATAAATTGAGATTAAAATAAATTAATAATTAAAATTCTGGCAAAAGAAATTGTCTTTATAGATTTTCTAAACAGCAAAGAAGGAAGTGCATTTTATAGCCTGGGAGCCATACAAGAGAACAGGCCTCTGAAACCCAGATCATTTTCAGAAGGGATTCTCCTGCAGATCTTAGTGGCTAGACAGTTTGGCTCTTGTATAAACTTTCTCCTCCTGTTGCAATCCTAGCAAATTCCCATCCCATCCCATCCCATCCCATTTTATCTTCAGAGAGAGTTTGTGCACTCTGAAAACTCTTCATGATTGTTGTATATCAACCTTCTCCATTCTGGTCTCCTCCAAATGCTTATGGTCACTCATGGCCTGGTCACTTCCCAGGTGGGTTATTGTAATGTGCTCTACATGGGGCCACCCTTGAAGAGTATCCGGAAGCTTCAGCTGGTGCAGAATACAGCACTGCGGGCAGTAATGTGTGCCCCTTGAATGGCACACGTTACACCTCTGCTCCACGAGCTGCATGGGCTGCCAGTTTGCTTTTGGGTCCAATTCAAGGTGCTGGTCTTGAACTTTAAAGCCCTTCATGGCATGGGGCCAGGTTATTTGAGGGACTGCCTCTTCCTGATTACATCTGCCCATCTCATCAGATCTGGCAGAAGAGGTGTGCTGCAGGTCCCATCTATTAAGGAGTTACATCTGGCAGGACCCAGGAGATGGGCCTTTTCTGCTGTGGACCCCCCGCCCCCAAGCTGAAATTGGTCTCTTCCCTGCCATCCTTCTGGAAATCTCTCAAAACCTGGCTGTGAACGGGCCTGGGAGTGCCAAGGAAATGGTGACCTGCTGAGGTGGCTCCACTGTTCACAATACCCAAGCTCTTACCTAGCCTTTTTTTAATAATAACATCAATATTTTTAATGGCATTCTGTTTTAATATTGTTATTTAATTGTCTTATTGTACACCTCCCAGAGTCATGTTTTGTGAGAAGGGCGGCCATATAAATATGATAGATAGATAGATAGATAGATAGATAGATAGATAGATAGATAGATAGATAGATAGATGTGTTGGACTTCATCTGGATACCAGGTTGGAGAAAAGCTGCCATCTTTCTTCCAGAAAATTAAAGCAGCAGTTAAAAGTAAATGTTTAGCAATTCATGTGCTTCCAGTTTCAGGTTACTCTGTATTTCGTAAGCTGTACAAAAATTAATGTTATGAGTGTTGTTATAAGCATTTTTGCAAGTTACCAAAAAAGTTTGGCAACTTGCAAAAATGTTCATGGGAAGCAGAGCCAACACCATCTAGTAAGTTACATTGTTGTTTTGTGTTTTCTAGGCTGGAAGATGAAAGATTCAATTCCTCAATTGGTCTCCAGTTACATGGAAGGCAAATTTAAACCAGATGTTCTGATCACCCACATTTTACCATTCAGTGACATTGGAAAAGGATTTGACTTGCTTCATGCTGGGAAGAGGTGAGATTTCTGCCCTATCATTACCTACTTTTAACAGAAGTAGCTTCAGCTCAGAATTGTTTCATCTGTACACAGAGCAGGTATTAATGATTAGATTTTGTAGCTCCTTAAAGATCAAAGGGAATTGCCAAGAGACTGAAGAATTTCCTGCACTTTTCTTACATTTTCACCTCACCAGAGCAGCTGTGCTGAGTCTAGCTAAAAGTCCTGCACTCAGTTCAGGATACAGATGTGATACCGCTGTTCCTGCCCATTTTCCACAATACCAAGGAGATTTATAATCCCTCTGATATGAAGATAATTTATAGCAACCTTTTCTTACCTATTAATGTGTGGTTCAGTTCTGGAAATTGAAGTCCACACATCTGGTTAGGAAAGGCTGTTCATGACTAACTGTGATTGATAGGCTTCTCATTCCTAAATCTGTTTAACCCATTTTAAAGCTCTCCAGCTGGTGGCTATCATCACATATTTTGAGATTTCAGCAAACAAATCATGGTTCAGTGTGATGTGTGAGCCATGATTTATTGCCCACATTATATGTGAGCCAAAACACTTAGACTTCTTCAACAGATCTTTTTTTTAATCTAGGTCAGCCTTCCTAATTTGATACCCTAAATATTGTTTGAAATTCCCAGATTCTTAACTGTCATACTTAATTTTTCCTTATTTATTTATTTGATTGGTTGGTTGGTTGATTTCTATATCACCCACTACCAAAGTTTCTGGATATTGTGCAAAAATCAAGCATGTTAAAACAAAAGCTCCCCAATAAAATTATTAAATTGCTATTTAAGACGTTAAAATATTTACATTGCACCTCTAAATAAGGTTAAAGGCGAATTGAAAGGGTATGTTTTTAAAGCCTTGCGAAGGCAGTCCCCATATCCCATTGGGAAGTGAGTTCTACCTAGACAAACCCCTCCCCTCCCTCCTGGGAAACAGGAGCCACAACTGGCAGCCAGATGAACCAGCTGTGTTCAGCTGATACAAGTAGGCAGTAGAGTCTTGGAGGAGGAGATGACATTATCTTAGGTATTCCAGGTCTGAGCCACTTGGGGGTTTAAAAACAACAAGCAATAACTTTTACTGCTTCTGGATGCAAATTGGCAACCAGATTTTAGAATTAACATGATGTGGGCTCTGTGAGATAAACCAGAGATCAACTTGGCTTGAGCAGTTTGTCCCAATTAAAGCTTCCAAGTCACACACACAAACAGCCTTATGTAAAGCATAAGTCAAGCCTGGAAGTTATAAGTAGATACTGACCTAATCAAGAGTCTTTCCCAAGCCGTATACCCACTCTTTTTGGGACAGTGTGACTTCATCAAGAACAGACAGCTTCACCCAAAACTTAGAATGATGACCTTTCACAATGAATATTTTTGTCTTATGTAGATTCAGTTTCAGTTTGTTTTCCTTCATTCAGCCCATTACTATCCTTAGGCAGACCTTCAAGGGAGTTGCCCCATTATCTGATAGTGTTACCTGGAGGACTGGATTTCAAGGTCATTGGCGTATTGGTAGCCCTTTGCTCTCAGTCTCCTGATGACCTCTCCCAGCAGTTTCTGTATATATTTAAAAAGCACTGGAGACCAAATGGAGCCTAGAGGAACTCCACATGTCTGTTCCTCCTTTGTGGAGCACTAGTCCCCAAGCAACACCATCTGGGACCATCCTGCCAGGTAGGAATGGAACCACTGCAAAGCAAGGCCCCTAATTCCCGAGCCTGCAAAGCTGTCCAGAAAGATACCACGGTCAATGGGAGGAAAAACTGCCAAGAGAACTAAGAAAGACAACATTCCTATTCCATTTGTCCCTCTCCAAGTGCAGATCATCCATCTAGCTGACCAGTGCAGTTTCACTTCAGTACATGCTGGAGCACGTGGCTGCCAAATGAGATAAGGCTCTGAAATTATTTTGCAAATTTTTTGTTCGGTGCTGGGCACTCTGTTTCTGGCTTGCTTCTAATAGTGAAGCCAGGTTGTTGAAGCAGTTGGTAAGTGGTTGACGCAAAGGACTGTGGGGAGGTAAAGTGCAGGAGGAGCAAAAGGGAGACTCCTCAGATCTGCTTGTTACTTTGTTGTTGAACACCCAGATTTCTCCATTGTTTTGTAAGCTGCCTCATGAGTGAATCTACTTATACTCACACTGGGTGCCATTCCTGTGTGGCCCACAGCTACCTGACTAGATGAGTCTTCCACAGCACTGAATACTTATGGATAGTAAATGCTGTTGTCCTGACAACATTACCACAAAGAAGTCCAACAGTCACGTTTCCCAACTGCACAGCCTGCCTTTCCCATAGTTCCAAGATTAGCAATATCTGTCAGCAGGATTTTAAAATAGGAAATCAGTCACAGGCATGAATTTAAAAGTATTTGCTGTTTTGATCATTTTTTCTTTACAAAAGAATGTGGAAAGTGAAGCCTGTGTTTTATTTTTCAGCATTCGTACTGTCTTGATGTTTTAAGTTGCTCAACTTGCTGAATCTGTCTGGAAGTCTTTAGCCTGGAACCACGAAGAATACCCTTTTCCTTGGCTCTGTGCTTGTTCTGAAAATACTGGCAAAAGACGCTTCTATTTTGTCTTACTGTGTGTTTATGTTTAATACGTAGCATAAACTACATGATTTACAACATGGTCAGTTGATTTTACTTGCTCCAGATGCTGAAAAATTCCAAGTCATGGTCTTAATTCTAAAATCGAAGATTGTGCTTTTATCACAGAACACAATCCAGCATTTCTAAGGCTCCAAAATGGAATAAAATCAATCATACCTACATAAAATGATAGGTGTGCGTTGGAAAACTCATGTCTTGCATTGCTTAGACTTATGGTGTTGGAATGTGACATGATTCACTAATTGAATTATACCAGAATGGCACCTGATTAGTGAAGAGGGATTATGACCAATCCCTCTTGACTACCTTCTCCTTAAAATTCTGTCTCCACAGCACTCATTCCATTGAAACAGGGCCAAACGTCAAGGCAGTCCCTTGGTGCCAAAAGCAGCTCTTCTCCTCTGGCAGCCCAGGGCTACACATGCTGCAGCCTCCCTTCATTTTCTCTGCACTGCAATTCTCTTGTTGAGTCAGTGATCAAGTGGGGACTTGGACCCAGTCTGACACCTCAACCATTGCGCTAGTGGTCTTAGGAAGTAGGTGCCTCTGCCATATACTTTGATATCAAAAGAGTTGAGACTTACTCTTGCTTTCTCTCCTGTTCTTGCTTCCTTACCACCTATAGCTTATTGTGCTGAAGATAGAATGGAACTGCCTTCTTTGGCTTGCTCTCCAGTCTGTATGCCGATCATGCTAACTCTGTCTGCACATTAAGTGCAGAGTCAATGGAACTAGATACCAAAGCATCTATTTATTTATTTGTTTTATTGCTTTTAAAATAATGCAAAAAACAGAAAAAGACAAATTGATTGCTTATTAAAAGAAAACTCAAACAATTACTACCTTAAAACTGATGGACATGGCAGAAAATGACAAATTGACTTGCTTTTTTGTTTCAACTCAAACTCAAACAATTACTCCCTTAAAGAATGGAAACCATCGATGGACTATTTGCAAAATGCAGGTGGGGTGAAGCTTACATGGAGATTTGAAGATTAGATTATAAATGTAATGGGATATATTAGACAAAGAATTATTCTTATTTAATGTATTAAAAACCAGCACTTATGATACCCTTATTATTTCTAAGACCAGAGATAGATTGGAAGTTATCTATTTTTCATACCTTTTCTTCCTTTACTTTTTCTTTTTCTTTTTCTTTTCCTTTTCTTTATATTTTGTATTTTAAAATTTCTATTTCTAACTTTTAAATGTGTAGCTTTAAAATTTCAATAAAATATTATTAAATAATGACAAAAAAGAACAAAAGAACAAAACACAAAATTGTAATAGAAATACATACATTGTCAAGGAAAAGAAAAAGTGCTTTTAAAAAAAGTGGGAAAAAAATACAACAAAGGAAAAAAAATATCGTTTTAACAGTAAATAGTTAAAATTCTATATATACTAATCTAATTCAAATATTATTCAAGTACGTATATATTTCTAATACATTTATATGACTATCGTGGGTTTTTTTTTAACCTACTGTATTTTATATAAATGAGTCCCATATTTCATTATACTTGTTCATACAAAGTGTAGTCTGTAGGCAATCTGCTCATAGGTGGCAAGTGCAATCAGGTCTTCAATCCATTGAGTAAAAGGGGCCATGCATTTATCTTTCCAATGTTGCAATATCAGTCTTTTGGCCATAGTAAGGACACAGAGATAGATATACCAAAGCATCTATCAACAGCTCCAATAATTATTTTAGGTGTGCTTAATTGTATCATGCAAAACTAATCAACAAAAGAAAAGTACACATACAATAGCATCAAAGGATCAACACTGCTTCAAAATGGATAAGCATAGCAATTTTTTAAAAAGGGCCTGGCAAAGCATGACAAGTGGAACAACTGCAACACTTTGATTATATTGTTTTAAAGTTTTCTTCCTTGACCTTTGGTTGAAAAAGTCTCATTTAAAGTTGTCAACACATACACCAGGAACAATCCTTAGTCACAAATCATCTGCATATTTTTCATCCCAGTGTTTTACAATTCTTCTAGCCAATTCCCATTTCCCCCAGAAATCAACCAAATAGATTTTAAATACTGAAGATATACTAAGAATGGATTCATCTATAACATAAAGCAATTGATCTGAAGGCATTCTGATGTCAACCCAAAAACCAACAATAATGAGGATAAGACATGCTCTTACAGTCTCAGTAATATAAATCGGCCTTCCCCATACTGGGTGCCTTTCAGTTATGTGGACTTCAACTTTCAGATGACTCAACTTTATTGGTTGGGGATTATGCAAATTGAAGTCCAACAATTGCAGGGCACCCAGCTTGGAAAAACCTGATGGAAGTGGACATGAAGAACTGCTTATCTATGGTATCCTTTTATGTGCTTCAAAAATATGATAGGATGTGACATCTATAATAAATTGCTGGTTAAGGCTTTAGAGACTCCTGAATTGAAAGGTACTGAAAGCTTAATTACAAGCTATTTTGTTTGGCCTTATGTGAACTGAAACCATTTATGTTGTGTGGGATTTTTGTTGATGAAAGAAATATGATTTTTATATTGTCTTGGGGTCACCCAGTCAGATGCTGGAAGCCTTGAACAAGTTGGAGCAATTCCTGGGAGTCATGCAAAAGGAAGAATAATGATTTGAATGTCAAAGGGAGTTTTAAAAAGGCTTTCATCTAAGTAGGATTGAATGCTATTTTGCATTATGTGCTGCTAGTAAAAAAAAAAAATGCTAACAATATGAGAGAAAATGTATTAGAAATCCTCATGAAAGGCAGCCTTAAAACTAATTTTTAAAAATATAGTTGCATGCAAAACTTTGTTTCCCTAAATCTCGTAAGTAAATACAATTTGACACAACTCACTACATGATACAGAGCTGCACATCATTTTGCACATTTGAATGTATACTTATATGGATAACTAATTTTAAAAAAAACCAATATGGTGGATGGAGAAGTTTGAACACCCTTTCAATTAGTACTTTCTTATAGCTCCTTTAATAGATCTAACAGCTTCCAAATGTTTCCTGTAGCCAGCTAAGTCTTGCTTTTTGGATTTTTTTCCCCCCACTCTTCCTAGCTCAGAAATATTCTTAGATCTCTTGTATGCATTGCGTGTTTGAGATCTCCCCACAGATTTGTAATAATAGTCAAGCATGAGGACTGTGAAAGCAAGTCTAAACTTATTTTATCTTTCTTCCTATTAGTGCTTCAAGGTTGATTTAGAGGTATGTTTCAGATCATTGTCTTGCTGAACCATCCAACCCTTTGTACCTTCAGTTTAACTGCCTGTGGTACATTAACTTCCAGATTGTACTATTACTTAGTTCAAGTGATTTTTCCTTCCATCTGTGCAATAGTTTATGTGGCCACTGGCTGCCTCACAACTATACCGCATAATAGAGCGGCACAGCTCTTGTATTCAAGGTCTTCTTGTCTTCAAATGTTTCACCTTTTTTCTCCAAATTTAACTTACATGATTGTGGTTGGACAGTTCGATATGTGTTTCATCAATCCAAAGCACTTTGTCCCAGATTGTTTCAAGGTTTTCTTTTGCAAAATTTAGACATTGACTTCTGTGATGAGGTCAAAGAGAAATTTCCTTCTGACAGCTTTCCTGTGCAGATCAGTGTTGTGTAAGTAATGATGTCCTATTGATCTGTGGAAAGGTAATCCAGTGTCTGCTAAACTTTTCAGTAGGTTATATGTAGTGGCCTGTGGGTTCTGTTTTGTAGCGAGTTCTAGCAGAGATGTTGCTTTTTGTTCCATATCTTGCCTTGACTACAGCAGTTCCATATAACTTCCATTTCTTAATGTTTCTTACAATTAAAATTGCTGACTGGAAGTGTTCAGGGTTTTTTCTAACCATCCCCTGCTTTTAAGAATTCACTATCTTCATTTTCAAATGCTCAGATAGCTGCTTACTTATTAGTTATTAGCCCATAGTTATTGAAAGTAGACAAAACAACAAGTACAACATGAGCAGGCTGAAGGGTCAGTGTATTTGTCACCTGTGAAATTGTCTTCATCTTGCTAACTGTAGGCCTAATGAGTCAAATCACCTTTTGAGGCTTGTTAATAACTTCATAGTAAAAAAAAAAATGTAGCATTGAATCAACTGGAAGAGAGTCCAAACTTTTCCACTTACTATGTTCAAATTCATCTCAAAACATCAAAGTCCAGGCCTTTAATATTTTTGGGAGAACCAGCGGCCAATCCAAATGCAAAAAATGCAAAGAGGTAAGTTTTAGAGCAGAAACAGATTAAAACAAGAGAGAGGCCAAGATCTACTGTAATAAATTTAGGTGTTTCAGGACAAGAAATAGGTGAGTAGTTAAAAACAGGAAGAGATCAATTTTAAGAGGATCTGGACTATCTGTGGTGTCCCCACATCATGGAGAAGTTGCCTGATTTGAGGAGTAAGCAGGACTTTAGGGCTTCATAAGTTTTGGTGTACAGAGATTGGCATGGAGGGTGGGGGAGTCAGATAGCAACACTCAGGTAGGTACTGTAGCAGTGTAATTTGCCAACTCCCATCCTCTAAGCCAAACAAAATAGCTTAAGAAAAAGCTTTTGAGGGATACAGGTAGTCCTCGACTTACAACCATTCGTTTAACGACCATTTGAAGGCATGTATTTATGACAGTTGCAGCGTTCTGGGATCACGTGACCGCTATTTGTGACCTTCCCAGGGGGCTTCTCACAAGCAGACAATGGGGGAAGCCGTATTCGCTTAATGACCGTGGTGATTTCCTTAATGACTGTGGCAAAAAAGGTTGTAAAATTGGGTGCGACTCAGTTAACCACATCACTTAGTGATGGAAGTTCCAGTCCCAATTGTGGTCATAAGTCGAGGACTACCTGTAGTGTAAGAGGTGGTTGCCCAACTGATAAAGATGCAGGAGACCATTATGTAAACAACCAGCTTCCATCTTTCCTATTATCAAGGAAGAGTCATGACTCCTTCCTGCAAATACTGTGAGAAAGAGAACCAGAATATTGATTATAATGTACACAAATACATGTTGGTGTTAAATTGAAAATATTTCACTTGCTGAAATTCTTGTACCCCTGCCCCTTTCATCTTAATAAAACTTGCTAAAGACAATTCTGTGAGAATTCTGATTGAAAGAGAAAAGACGAAAAGTCAATATTTTATAGAGGGGGGGCTTTTTGGGGGGGGGGGTAAAGTACTGCTCATTATCTTTACAATATCTTTGATTCATGGTCCAGTGATTCCAGGAGATAAACATAGCTCCCTCCCCCAACCAGGCAGGAATTAGATTCATGAATAATACTAGGTCATGTTTTATTGGGTTATTGAATAAGCCACAACTGGGTAATTTATACGTGCTTATCCATAAACCATGTTTTTATTTATCACAAATGATTTTATGCAGCTTCGGTCATTTTGCTCTAAACAGCTCACAAGCAAAAATACAGTAACATCAGAATACAGTCATAAAAACCATAACCATATACTGTCAGATTGTATAACAAATTCAAAATAATAATTCCTTTTAAAAATATAGTTGCATGCAAAACTTTGTTTCCCTAAATCTCGTAAGTAAATAGAATTTACAGTGGCAACTATTTTCAGACTGTTTTATTTGGCTAAATTTGCCTGGCACTCCCTATACTGGCTGTGCTTGTATGATATACTGACCTACAAACTAGCCAAGTATATTTCAGTCTAGCATATTGTGCAAACATAACTGGAATGGTTAGCTTATGGTTCAGTGTGTTGGGCCAACAAAGAATACATTATGGGTTTGATTTCCAGGGACACATGGGTAGAAATTTGACAATAATTTTAAAATAATAATAATAAATTGGGGTAATTGAATCAATCTTAAGTAGCCATGGATTAGTGAATAGGTTAAAATAAGTCAACCATGGATAAGCACGTCATGCAAATACAGCTTTTGGGTAGGCATTTTCTGTGAGTAGTCATTTAAATTTTTCCCTGGTGCACCAGGGCAGTATGGGAAATTTAGAGCTATAGTTCTTGGGGTAGTTAGTGTTGCATGCGCTGGACATTTTGTTAAGGACCCATCGAAAAAGAACTGGTCCTAGTTTTCCATTTATATTATCTGTCCTATGAACTGTCATTTGTTTTAATAAATCTTTGCCTTGACAAACATATGATGTGTAAAATGCAAACCTAATAGCTATTCCTCCAGGACTAGTATTTCTCAGTTGTGATCCTAGGGTGTCTCCAAACCTGTGGATTAATATAGCTGTCCAAATGCATTGTGTACTGTATATATATCCTTTATGTATGTGATTTAAGCAAAAGAACATAAATCAGAGATGTTTGTGTTTTATTTTGTTTTTTGCTGAGAAGGTACTAGTTCTCAGTCAGGAACCTATCTGGAACTAAGCTCTGAGATGTGTGGGCTTTTAGGATCTGTCTTCTAGGTCTAGATGGCAGTTATCTTTGGATGGCTACTCCGGAGGGAGATTATTTTAAGCAAAAATCTTGGAAGGCACTGAAGTTTTTAGTGCAGCTGCAGATGAACCCTCCCTTTCCCCAGCTGACCTATCATAGATTAAACATTGTATGTGTTGTACAGGGTGCAGCAAAGTAGTTCGTGTATCTCTCAGAGCCAAGTGATCAGGGAGAAAAGTCATTCACAGAAGAGCTTGGACAGATTCTAATCTAAGCAGGGATCCTGGAACACATGGCGACTGCTGGGAAGGTAAGAAAGACTCTTTTTAAGGCTTAATCAAAATCTGCCTGAACAGCATAGACCACTTCTAAAACGAAAGAATTAAGTGTGAACACTGCCTCATAGAAATGAATGAAGCATTCTGTGGACTTCACTTGTGCCAATTCACTCTATACTCTGCAAAGATCAAGCTGTGAAGAACTATTCAACACTTAGGAGTTCAACAAGTAAACCTGCCTGACGAGTGAAAATTAAGTGTTCTAGAGCATTGTTGAAATGATTTTAAATAGTATGTGAGAAACCGTATAGTTATTTGGTTGCCTTATAAAAATCAGTATTCTTACCCTTTGCCTGCACTATAGGCATCAAAATGCTGTCACAATCTTTCTTGGGCTTACAGTACTAAGACTTAGTGTTGTCTATGGAGTACTTAAAGCACAATATCTTCTTCTTATATATTGGACTACCTGTTCCAATCATTTCAAGATGGCATTGGAGATGTTGATTAGAGATGATGGGAGTCATGATCCAACCTACAGTATCAGTATATTTTATTGAACTTTTAAAGATACATATTTAAAAGTTAGAAATAGAAAAGAAAAATTTAAATACAAAAATATAAGGAAAAAGAAAGGAAAAAGTGAAGTAAAGTAAAAGAAGAAAAGGTATGAAAAATAACTGCCAATCTATCTCTGGTCTTAAAAATAAAAAGGCTATCATAAATGCTAGCTTTTAAGACATTAAATAAGAATAATTCTTTGTCTAATATATCCCATCAGTTTTGCTTTGTTGAAGAATTTCAAGGTGAGAGCAGGATCAGCATAATCTGAGACCTGTGGGAAAGTATTAGAACAGGATTAGTTGCCAAATGTGTTATTAGGAGGTTTCACACTGGGAGCTTTAAACGTGCCATGTCTGATTTAAACTGATCATCTTTTCATTCAAAGTGTTTGGTAATGTAAATGTGGACAAACATTTCTCTTCGCCCTACAGAAGACCAACATGCTTTACCATACAGAAAACTAATTGAATCTCACTGCAGTTTGAGAGAAGTGTGCCAAGAGCAAACAAAAGTATTGCCTTCATGTGTGTGTGTGTTTGTGTGTGTGCTTTCGGTGTAATGTTCAAAACAGAGTTTTCAGCCAGAAATCTTTGGATTTAGGGCTAATACATCTCACTCTTGCAACCCCCTTTCTGAGTATACATTGCAACTATACACTGACCCCCTCCCCTTCCATGTCTGCTTATTTATATTCTGAGAGGTTTCAAATACAAAGATAGAGCAGAGAGGAGGGTTTCTGCAGCTTAGCTTTCTCCCTGGTATGTTGGATTTCAAGCAAGACTCTGCGATCTGTGGTGTCTGCAGTCTAGAAACGGCTCTACAAGCTCATCTAGATATGGAGACAACTTTTCCTCTTTCTTTTGTCTTGTTTTGCATTTATGGTACGAGACTTCCAAGTAGCCTTCTTTACTTAGCGAATAATAACTTATCATAATAAATTTAAAATATCATGCCTTCCAAACTCTGCCAAATGCCAGAGAGAACTACTTTGTCTTATTATTTGCATTCCACAGATGGCTTCATTGAAGATCGCGCAGTGCCATAAAAAGCTGCTATCGGGGAGAGAAACTACACAGAAAAATCTATGTTTGGAGAGAATTTAACAGCCTAAAAACTGTAGTGCATGCATTTAGGAGAGTAATGTGCTAGTAGTACAAAACATAGAAGCCTAGTGAAAGCTTTGTTCTAAGTAAACATGCATAGAATTGCACTGCAAACTTTTTTTTTTTGCAATGGAAAATGTGTTTCCCAAGTTTATTTAGTTGGATTAGCTTGGAAAAGAACAGCAACTTGGGGAATGCTTCTTTCATCATATTGTTGCTTGGTAGATTTATATTCCCCATTTTCTCCAAGGGACCAAGGAGAATTCCCTTCACTTAATTAAGAGAGAGTTGGCTACCATTTGCCATGAGGGTGGGATCTGTTACAAATGAAATGAATGCAGGCATTGTGGCGTTATCAGTTGTACCTTCCTGTTCATTTTCCTGCCTCTCCTTGGTATAGCTTGGGCCCAGTTAAAACCAGTAGATTCCATTTCTTTCCAATCCATCCCTTGACTTTTAATATCAACAAACTGAAATACACTTCACATCTGTACTCTAAGGAAAACTAAACAGCATTTTTTAAGCGATGAAAAACTGGATAATAATAATAAACAGAAACTATCAGTAAAGTGGTAAACCACTTCTGAAAAGCCTTACCAAGAAAACTGCGGGGACTTGTCCAGGCAGTCTACGATAATTGGACCTGATTGAACAGATTAAAAAAAAATCAGTGAAGTATGATGTTTGGGCAGCTGAGAAAACGCTGATTGCATCCTAATTATATGTACACCCTATGCCAAAGACATAAATGGTGTAAAAGCTGTGGGAGATATAAACCAGTGGTTTGGATATATGGAAACAAGGTACAAAGCAGGACAGCAAAACCACAACTAAGGAAGCAAGGCAAAGCCCTGCCATATGGCAAAATGATTAGGACTCATGCGGATAACAAGCAGTGGGAAGACATCATCAAATGCAGGAAAGTCCAGCTCCAGAAAGACAGGTTTATTTCAATTCCTGCACTGCACAGCTGGGTGGAATCCTCTTTCATGTATATCCCACAATTGTGAGTGTTAGTCTTTTCTTTATCCCTCAGCTCCTATGTCTTAGCCCAGTTTGGGGAGGAATGTCAGGCTGTCCACGTGCCATAGCAGCCTTGGGATTCTTTTTTAATGTACTTCACGGCTTAGCAATCTGGCCACAAAATGGAAAGATGGCATTAGAGCCTTCCGTGCAATTGCTTCCTCCAAGCATGCTCTCACCACACATGCAAAGAAGACCCAGTGTCTTCTGCCTGTCCAACAAGATTGAGTAGGGCAAGCTCTGTCCAGGTCCAATCTCTTAGGGACTGTCTACAAAGCTCAAGGAATCAAGCACTTTCAGTTGTAGCCCCCCTTCTTTGCCTACCCAGATCAGACTCCACTCACTCTCTTGAGTTTTACGAATACCATGACAAACTGGCTTTCAAAGAGACCCTGGAAGGACAACTGATATGAGTCGGGCATGTTTGGATGTTTATTGTTCCTCGGTGGCCACAGTTTTCTTCTTCTTCTCTTTGTTACTGATAGTTGTGTGCTATTGAACATACAAACCCTAGTAAATAAACAAATAAATGCATCCACCACAACACAACCTGTTCAGTCTACTGTTGAGGATGACAATATGGAGGAAAAGCAGGTTGAAGATACAATGCATTGGAAATAATTTTCAGGTCAAATTGGTTGTAATATAATCAGGTTCAAGGTCTACCCTAACTGGAAAACAAAACGAAGTAGCAACAAAGTGAATGTATGGGTGCTTGAGGTGGGGGAATCCCATTTCACATATTATATTAAAGCTAAAGGGCTTTGACAAAACCAGAGGTGTTACAGTTACAATCAGGCTAGAAACAGGAAATAGTAAACTCCATTTACTATTCTGCATGACTATGTCTAGGGGTATGACCCTGCAGAAAACCAAACTACCATAGATTTTGTGGTCTCGATTGCCACTTCAAATTGCCTTTGTTCTGGCTTGCAGCTGAAAGATAGTATCCTCATGTCCCATGCAAGAAAGGATGGCTTTCTTTCCACTTCTTGGTGATACCAGATGGCAGGCAAATCATCTGCCAATCAGAGCATTAGTGTAATTGATGATGGTTTTGACAGATATCCGTAGCTGCCTCTTTTTTTCCGTGCAGGCCCCACTTTGCCTGCCTGGGAGAGGATGGATTGATCCATCTTTCAGAACTCACCTGCCATCTCCTCTGGCCTTGTGGTCAGCTTCCTGAGCTGGGAAAGGTAGCATTTCCAGGGAGAGAAGAAGCTCTTGATCCACCAGGGCTGTGATCTCATGGATCAGCTGCTTGGTAGGATCAGACATTCGGGGTTTGACAATAACAGCCTCCCCTTTACCTGATGTTCTTCTAGTACTTTTGAGCCATTAAGCCTCAAAAATAAGTGGCAGAAGCTGATTGTAGAGAGTGTGGGTGCAGTAGCAGCAGCAGCAGAGAGAGCTGGCTCTCTCTTATGCTTCTCTTTGTACCCATTCCCTCTGCCTCTGCTCCTCAGCTGCTGTGGGAACTGATCCAGATCTCAGTATGGAGACTTAGTAGGTTCAGGGGAAAAGGCCAGCTTGAAAGAACTGGACTCTCCCACTGTCTAAACAAGAATGCTCCTGGAGGCAATGCCCAGGGATCAGGAGAGGTGTGCCTACACCAATCTAAAATGGCCATTAGGTGCCAGATTGATTCCACTTCTTAACAACACTGATAGAATGGTTGGTGAAGCACTTTGGATTGTGCCCATGGTAAAACTGCCATAGCTTGTTGATATAAACCCAAGAAGGACAACTGCCTTCCCTTCCTGGTTCAACAATTCTGTCACTGCTCTGATTTCGGGGAGAAGTGAAATATTCTGACAGTACTTTTGCACTTTTCTCTGACTTCTTTTGATGGTCCATGTGTACACAGGTGATTAAATGTAAAGCTGCAGTCATCTGGGAACCAGGCAAAGCACTTTCGATTGAAGAGGTGGAAGTAGCACCACCAAAGAGCCATGAAGTTCGAGTGAAGGTAAAAAAAGGAGGACATCCCCTACAGTGAATAAATTATTATTGTAATAAAATGTGCAAGTATCTTGTACATAACTATTGAGACTTGCTGGAAAGGCTAGTGAGACAATGGCTTAGGAAAACATAAATAACAAACAAGACTTGAACCAAGATGCTGCTGTCCCAAACATTCCCATTGATGTTTGCTCTACCAATCATCCAGTTCTTGTTGGTTTGTTTTGAAAGGGTTTTCCCTTAGGGCTTGCTTTGGAATAAATGTTTTATATTGCTGAGAGCTTCTTGAAGCCTGCCGGTACCTCCCTTTTGTGCATGGCTACAGGCCTGCTTGGTAAATAAGTTCTTGACAATGTGACATTATCAGTGGCCCATAGAGATTCTTCCTCTGCAACAAGTGCTTTTCTATTGATAAGATGGCAACAGGCAGAACTGTTGTATTCTATAGAAAAAGAAAAGATGGAAGTCACCAGATTCTGCATCAATGAATGTTCTGCATTCAGAATGAAGAAGGCAACTCTCAAGATTTGTGTATGCTTTTCAGAACCAGTTTTTAATGAGGCTGCAGTTCAAATTTTGGTAACACCAGAAACAAATTATATTGAGAAATGCAACACAAAGCCCAATAAATCTGGTGTTCTTTCGTTTGATCTCCAGGCAAGCATCACTAAAGCCCCCAAGTATTCCTTCCTTCAGCTGCATAACTGGTATGTGGTGTAAGTGGGAGGATTGTCCTGCTGTCCACAAGGCCTCTGCTGTGCCACCATGCAAAGAGAATGCTGGATTAGATAGGCTTTGGGTCTGATGCAGCACAGCTCCTCTCACCATTTTAGGTGAAGGAATGAATTGGACCTAAGCAGAGCAAACACTGAACTGACATACTCTTATCTGCACAGATGGTAGCCACTGGGATCTGTCGGACAGATGATCATGTATGGAAAGGTATTTTTCCAAACATAGACTACCCTGTTATTGGGGGCCATGAAGGAGCAGGCATCGTTGAAAGTGTTGGACCAGATGTCACTTGTGTAAAACCAGGTAAGGATAAGACAGAGAAGCCATTCATATTGGACAGCACTAGGAGTTTCAGGCAATTTTGAAGAGGCGTTTATATTTTGAAATATTCAAAAGGGATCAGGTTGATGATGATGATGATGATGATGATAACAACAACGTGCATGGTGTCTGACTCTCAACAGCTTTTGGTGGCTCACAACAGTCAAGTAAACACATTACAATCAGATCAATAAAACATAAAAGATGGCAAACATGATTGATTTATGACAAGCAGAAAAAATCCCCTATAAGTTTTTTTCTACCAGTTCTCATTCAAGTTGATGAAACAGAAAATGTTTTCATATGTTTTTAGTCCAAATTTAGTCGAAGGAAAACTTCATGTTCACAAACACATTTAAAAAGAACATTTTTATTTGACGCTGTGTACTTTAAAAATTATTCACATGAGCTTCAAACCTTGCACAGGTGCAAGCATGGTACCTCTCTGTTCTTAAAGGATGCTTTAGCAATGGCCTAACCCTACCCTGCTGAATTATAACACTCTCTACGTGGGGCAGTCTTTAGAGATGACTAGAAGCTGCAGCTGGTCCAGAGTGCAGTGGCAAAATGCAGGTGGGTCAATACCACCTTTGCAAGCTACTACTTCTAAAATCATTGTGCTAGTTACCAGTAGGCTTCGAGACTCAATCCAAAGGGCTGGTCATCACCTATATGGAGTAGCACCAGAGTACATCATGCACTGCTTTGCCAAGAAGGTCCACTGAGAGTCCCTACCCATGAGAGGTTAGGGGACATGGACCAGATAGGAGGCCTTTTCTGCTGTAGCTCACACACACTGGAATTCTCTACTCCTGAAGGTCTGTGTCCTCTGCCTTCGTGGCATTTCAAAAAGGGGACAAAATGGCCCTACTTTACCAAGCTTTTAACTCTAGTTGATTGCTAGAGGCATCAATTTTGGGAAGGTGTTCAGAGTTCCTATATTGTTCTGAATTGTTTTATATTTTTAATTTGTGGTAACCCACCCAAAGTCTGCAGATGGATGGACTTTGTAAATAAACAAAGAAACCATCTCATTTTTCCAAGTCTTCTCAGAAGCCTGGAAAAAAAGAAGTTGCAGTTATTTTAAAAATCACATTAGCAGTTGACTTCTTAAAACAGTATCTTTCTTCCTGGCTCATGAAAAAGCCTGACAAAATATAAGCTGTTTTAAAGCGTAGCAAAGGGGTGGTGACTTAAGATATGAAATACGTCTTAGGAATTATTTTCTGTGTGTAAAGCTTTAATATTGATTCCTTGAACTTTTATTAGCATATTATGGGATTTTTAACACAAAAAGATCACATTAGGACCAATGTTTTCTCCCTGAAAGGTGACAAAGTCATTCCTCTCTGTGTTCCTCAATGTGGACAATGTGGCTGCTGCTTGAGTCCAAAAGCCAACTGCTGTCTGAAATCCCAGTAAGTCTGTTGTGCATATTACTCATTTGGGTTTTCCAGTTACATGACAATTTCTGACCAGTCCAGTTTATGATACACACTGATTTGAATCTCCTCAAACAGCATTTATAAACCTTTTCAAAATCTGATGCCAGACGAGACCAGCAGGTTCACCTGCCGGGGGAAACAGATCCATCACTTCCTGTGGACGAGCACCTTCTCTGAATACACCGTGATGCCTGAGGCATCCATTGTAAGAATTGACAATGATGCTCCTCTAGATAAAGTTTGCATCTTTGGCTGTGGCTTTTCTACTGGCTATGGGGCTGCCATCAATTCTGCCAAGGTAAGAAGAACTTCATGCTTCCTGCAAAGGTTGAAAAAAGGGTTCGTTCCAGAGATAAACGTTGGTTTGTTTTGCTTTTGCTTTAGCCTGTTGTACAAATCTAGCTATTATGATTTGGGAGATCCTGATCCATTGTGGTTGATTTAGCACATCATAGGTAAATAAACCATGGGTTAACTTGATGTGTAATCCCAGTCTTTGGCTTGTTTGATTTTGGCTTAATATATTTTGTGAATTCAGTCATTAAAGTTTGTAAATCATGGTTTGTGGCTTAGTACAATGTGGTGGCAAACAATGGCTTAGTGTAACATGTAAACTCAGTCATGGGTCTAAATTCACAAGTGCTGCAAGGATAGCATGTTGGAGAAAGCTACTTTAGACAAACAAAAGTAATGTCAAAGTCCTTGCCAATTTATTACAGGTCATGCAATACATTTGTTTTCTGCACTCTCTCCAGGCCTAGGTTATACCTTTTCTTATATATGTATTTGAGCCTTCCTGTTATATTCCATTTGTTTATTTTGTGGTGTTGCCCCTTTTTCTTGAAACTAGAACTATTTTCATTGCATCCTGTTCAGTTTTGCCTCAGTGTCTGTACTCTTGTCCTAGGCTTTGCGAGTTCTCATGCCATCTCCACCCATCTCCTGATTTTGTCACATAGGTTTTGTCTGGGTATCTTTCAACACAATATTCTTGTTCATGTGATTTTTCAGGTTGAGCCTGGTTCTACCTGTGCCATCTTTGGCTTAGGAGGTGTTGGTCTTTCTGTGATCATGGGTTGCAAAGCAGCTGGAGCATCCAGGATTATTGGGATTGACATCAACAAGGATAAATTTACGAAGGCCAAAGAATTAGGAGCCACTGAGTGCCTCTGCCCCCAAGATTTTGAGAAGCCAATTCATGAGGTGCTTGTGCAGATGACTGGCCTTGGTGTGGACTATACATTTGAAGTGATTGGACGCATTGATACAGAAGTATGTGATTTTTCTTGGTAGTAATCTCTAGTGTATTATAGTCACATATTCTATATTTTGGGAGGGGGGAATATTTGCAATAGTGATCTTTGCATTCTTTCTCCATCTTCTGGAACAAATGCAATGCTAAATATATACCCAACACATGTATGTTCATTTTGGTATCTTCATAGTAGTATCTGTGAGACACATCTGGGTTTATGATGCCCTAGGCTACATGCCTATAAATCTCATTGTCGTCCTCTTCTCTTTCTATTATCTTCCAGTTCTAAGCTTACTTCCTATTACTGTCCTACCCAGTGGGAGAGGATAAATGAGCAAACTGACGTATTGGTTGGTCCTTGCAGTTACAATTGTATGCTGCCCATATTTTGACACTAGGTAAAAGAAAGAAGTGGGGAGAAAGAGGTACCTTCTTCCAGCAAGTAAGAGAGCTAACCCATCCAAACAACCAAACTGCCTCTGGGCCTACACTTCTCCTCAAGGCACATCAGGAATTGGTGCCACTGAATCTGGTGCCGTGACACTTCTATCATCATTACCTCTGCCTTCAGTTGTCTGAATGGAACTATTGTCCATCTTTAATTCCTATTTCAGAATGCTGAGTCAGATGCATTAAGGTTTTAGATCTCCTGTTCACTCTTGGATGTAGCTATGTTCTCTTCTTTTATAAGCAACACTTCTAGGACTATGTACAAGCTATCCATGGAAAACTCAGACAACCGCCTCCTTTTTCACTTCAATTGTTTAGCTTGTTTTTCTTTGTGTCTCAAATAGGTCAGTGCCCTTGCATCTTCCCACCTGGGTCATGGGACTTGTGTGCTGGTGGGGGCACCTCCTGCAAGATCACAGCTTTCTTTTGACCCTGCTTTCCTGCTCACAGGAAGGAAACTAGTAGGCTGTTTGATTGGAGGTGGGCATTGACTAATGTGGGTCATAAGATTCTTCTATGTGCATGTGATTCATTTACTGAAATAAGCTGTATAGTTTCAGATTGGTCCAGTTTGGTATAAAGTTGCCTTGACTCTTCTAAGGAACCATATCTACTGTCTGTTTAGTTTCAGCCTCCGAATCATCTCCATCTCCCATTGCTGAATTTCAGCAGGCAGCAGGGGCTCTGGTTGGGAAATGCTGTTTTGGTCATGATTCTCAATATCATAAATATTATTAGCTACAAGTTTCTTGGGAAGTGACATTATAATGAAGAATAAAGAATAAACACTAGTTCTATCCTTTTCTAGTATCACAGCATCATCACTGTAAGTATTGTGATATAATTTGAGAATATACATATAGATCAGTTTTCATCAGCTTGATGCTCTCCAATTGCATCATTACAACTTACAGTATTTTGAAGGACACTGGAGAAAGTTGGTATAGATACAGCATAGTTGGTGATGATGAAAAAAACCCAAAAACTAAAATTTCCATCCTTTTATACAAAGGAATTAATAGCTTATCCAGTACTCATATTGATTTTCTCTTAAATCCCAGGTTGGAAGTTAAAAGATGCTCTCCCTAAACTTGTTTCTGATTACATGAAAAATAAACTTAATACAGATGCACTAATATCTCATGTATTGCCTTTTGAGAAGATCAGTGAAGGATTTGAGCTTTTACTCTCTGGAAAAAGGTAAGATTGTGTCAGCCCACTACAGGTTATCACATTTTATTTCTCTTGTTTTGTCACACCTTTCTTCAAAAGATTTCATGCTGGCACATTTTCATCCTTATAACCAACCTCTAGAGTAAGTGAGTCTGGGAAGTAGTGATGACCCAAGGATATCCTGTGAACTTCATAGCTATGTAGGAATTTGAACTCACATGTCTTGGATCAAAAAATCAATGTCACTTTCTAGTCAAAAGAACTTGCAATATTACTGATAAAAAATAAGGAGTTTTCACATACTTTGGAAATGTCAGGATTGGCTTTGACTAAACCAATATAAATAGGGAATGGAACCAATGGAAATAGAGACAGGGTTATTACAACATCATCTTAATGTGAATTAGATATTGCTATGGAGGCCTTATAAATATGTTAATCTTCCTCTTTCTTTTTTTATTTCAGCATTCGTTGCATCTTGCTGTTTTAAAACTATTATTTGTTTAAACCATCTTACAGATTGTCGAAGGCTTTCACGGCCGGCATACGATAGCTGGTGTGGGTCTTCCGGGCTGTGTGGCCGTGTTCTGGAAGTTTTGTTTCCTAACGTTTCGCCAGCATCTGTGACCGGCATCTTCAGAGTGCAGGAGCACAGACAGGAGCAGTTCTCTCTGTGCCCAGCAAGAGTTTTGTTTCCAACAACATTAGGAAACAAAACTTCCAGAACACGGCCACACAGCCCGGAAGACCCACACCAGCCATCTTACAGATCTTTTGCATTCCTGTGCAGTTTTAATAGCATTTCAGTTAATACAACCATTTAATCTGCGCTGAAATCATGTATAATCAGTTATGTTGGGAAGCAAATATGGGAAGCCATTTAATTTATACAGTAAGTTAATGTGGAGAAATGCTTTTGATATGTTATTAAGGCCAGCTGATCCCATCACCATCGCAGAGACCCATCCAGCTTTGCAAAGAATGCAAGATATGTTTACAAGTTGGACAGATTCAATGAAAAAGCAAAACATGGAATCTTGAAAGGGCTTAGGTTGAAATTTCCTATTGTGACAAACAAATGGAAACGTTAATTGTATTATGTTGTAATCATAAATGGAATCATGGGCCCATTTTGAATGGCAGACTTGTATGTACCACATATTGGTTAACCCACTATTAATTGCAAATGGAAGAAATGGGATTGGTTTTTGTTATTTTTGTAGCTGGCATGCTACCAGGATCACCTGGGACAGATTCTATGACATATCTCAAATATGTGGGAACTGCAGTTGCTAAATCCAGACTTGGGACAATACTCTCGTTAGGTCAACACCACTGCCACCACTGCCCTTCGGAAACAAATTCCCCCAAAGTTTGCACAGCCCCAACCCTGCTGTCTTTCACGAAAGCTTTAAAAAACTGGCTTTTCCAACAAGCCATGGTGCAGGGTGACTTGTGTCCCCAAATCAGATATGCAGTGTTTAGATTATTTTGGTATATTTCCTTGAGGTGCTGCATTGTTCTTCCATTTTCGTAACTGGTTCTTCTTTGTTTGGCATGATGATAGGCTGGTTTTGGGCTTTTTTTAAAAAAAAAAAGCAACCTGTATCCCACCTTGAATTGCTTTGTGATTAGGCAGTTTATAAATTGAATGAATGCATGAATGAAGGAATGAAGGAATAAAAACAATATGTTCCAAATTTTGCACACATTTCTGTGGTATTTTGGCTGGTCCTAATAAAGGCATTGATAAATTACATATTTTGCCATGTATATCTCTTGTGGCCTAGCATGGTTGGGTTTTTTTTAATTTAACCAGGAGGTAAGATTAATCTGACAATGTCAACAATTTGCAATATATAATGTACAGTGGCTAATGCTGTGTCACTTGTTAGATGCCCTTAGATGTCTGAAATCAATGAATCAAGATTTGTTTTTAAAATTAAATTAATTTAATTTTAATTTTAATTAACTAAATTAAAATTAATTTAATTTAAAAACTAAAATTAAGAATAAGCAATAGGAATAGATTACATCACAAAGGGTGGATTTTTTTCTTTAGAACAATAATTTTTGCTTTGGCCATAGATAAGATCATGTTTCACTGCTGAATATATCTGGAACTATACAATACTATATCTTTAAAAACTGCTGCTTATTAAATTACAGCTGTTCATTATCAGGATAATTAAACATTAAAGAAGTACACTGCTTAAATATATGTTTACACATCTAGAAAATCGGGGGGGGGGGTCATGCAGATAGACATTGTTCTCAAAACATCGTATTGTACAATTACATGATAACATATGGAATTCAGATAAGGCCAATACATGACCTCTAGTCAGCCTCCTCCAGCCTAGGACTTCCATTATCCCCAATCAGCATCTGAACAGCCCTTGGGGAAGACTAATTATTGTGTGGTATGCAGGTAAAATTAGCTTGAAAAAGCTTGAAAAGCAGAAAACAATGCCTCTGGCAAATAAAAGGGAAAAAAAATATTAAAATCAAAGAGCTACATCCCAAACTATCCCCGTCCTTTTAAATAGATGATGGTTTTGATTCTGGGCTTGATTTTTAACTGGCACAGAGTTAGCCTTCCTGGAATAATTTTGATAAACCTCTCTAAACACAGGAAGCACTACTACTGTTGTTTGCTTGCCTGAGAAAAATCTGATCTTGCTATGTGTTATGCACATTTCCACTGCTGTCAGCTACTTCAGGCAGTTATCAAAGCTGCTTCCTACTCTGTATGTTTTGACACTGAAACACAATAGAGGTGCAGATCAGAGAGGAAGTGAACTCAGATGGTTGCTGGGTGGACACTGCAGTCCCTGAAGCTTGCTACCCAGGCAGACTCAAGTCTTATGGAGCCACCCCTGGAGTTAGAATTAACTAGAATTAATTCCAAGGAGAGGGTAGACTTTCAGTGTACTGGAAGGATTTAGTCTTGAATGGTGCTAAATCAATTGTTCTAGAAGTGAGAAACTTCTCTGGCTTTGCAGAACATTTGCACCACTAGCCAATACTGCATTCACTCTCCCTGTGTATGACATCTCAATCCAAATGGTCAGCACCCTGAGGGTCTCATGCCCATCCATTTCTGCTTCAGAGGTGCCAACCAGTGGTTGAGCCATCTGTTGGATTAACCCCTGCCCCTGTTTGCCTTCCTAGCCAAAGTGGGCAATTTCAAAGGTAAGATTATTCTTGCTCGCTGCCTGAAGTCATAGTGAAGCCAGAATTAGGATGGACCTTGGTATTATATTGTATTGTAATACTTTGTATTATATAATGTTACCATCTAAAATGATCGTCTTGTATTTCCTCTGTTTAAAAAATTAACAAAATGAACCTAAAGAGCAGGCCATTTGCAGGCTGCTGTGAAACAAACAAAACAGTGCGAAACAAAACTGTAACAGAGAACCTATTTCTTTTGTTCAACTGAAGAGATTTCAGAAGAAATCTGAAAAGAAGAATCAAGTATCAAATGCACAGATATAGGATAGGAGATACTTGGCTTCGTAAACATACTTCTGAAAAAGATTTTGGGGCATTAATTGATTGCAAACTTGAATATGAATCAACAGTGTGATATTGATGCAGAAAATAAAAAGGCAAATGCAGTGTTAGACTGCTTCAAAAGAAATAGAATTTTCAAATAATGGGAAGTAATCCACTTTTTTCTGCTTTGGTCAGAACACATCATGAATCCTGTATTCAGTTCCAGGCATCAGCCTTTGAGAAGGATTGCAGAAACTGAAACAGGTTCAAGATCGTGAAGATGATCATGGGATTAGAAACTAAGTGCTGTGAATAGAGAATGAAAAAGTTGGGCATGTTTAGCCTTGAGAAAAGAAGACTGAGTGGAGATGTCATGGCACTTGTCATGGAGAAGAAGGCCAGGATCCATAATCTCCCCTTCCAAAGTCCAGGACACAGAATAATGGATTTAACTTACAGGAAGGCATAATCCAGTTGGATTTTAGGAGGAAGAAGAATTATTAGGTATGTTCACTGCCTTGAGTCATTTATAAAAATAATAAAGGCAGGATATATATATATATATTTTTTTAGAAAAGCTTCCTAAGAGCAACAGCAGCTCAAAGTGGACCCAATTTCCCAGGAAGTGGTAGATTCGTCCGCACTGGGTATGTCCAGAGGACAGCCAGCTGTCTGGGATGCTTTAGGTTGGATTTCTGCACTAAGCAGGCCGTCGGGCTTGATGGGCAAAAAGGCCTCTATTGATACTATGAGTTTATGACTTCCCGCCCAAGGACTATTCCACACTGGAGCCTAAGCTGCTTGTCTCTCCTGGCAGTTTCTTAAACCAATTTCAGAAATCCCAGTCTGGATTGCAGTGGGTTGGCAATGGGGCCAGGTTGGTGTTCAGTCTGGGCTATGGCCATGAAACACCTGATTGCAGGGAAGATAAACCCCACTGATTTGGCTGCGGACAATCTACCAGTGTATTCTTCTTTTAGGGGTAGTCCCTCCTAAGTTTTAACCCCTTCAAGGTAGTCCAAACAAGAAACCAAAACTGTGAGTACTAACACTATCTTTATTGTTAGGTTACAGTAACAGAATTGTGCAAGTCTGAAAGCATGTTTCCCCTTCCTCGCCTTTACTTTCCAGAGAACTATGGTCTCTTCTGAGATGTTTCCCACACCCCCATTCCTTCTGTGGGCTGAGATATCTCTTGTCTGACCATTCCCTAGGCTGCAGCTCCTCCTCCTCCTGTCTCCCAGGGTTATTCTCACAGACCATTACACTAAGTCCCCATGCCTTTCCTTTGCTTTCCCAGTTGTTTGCACACACAGATGCCTCACACTCCCTTTCCACATATCTCCTTTGATGCTAACTGAGACCCTTTTTTTTCCTTTCCCCCCATATGATATCATCGTACCTCTGATGCTAAAATGACCAAAATAACAGGGAATAGGTTGTTATTTCATTTTTACATTCCTCTTTAAGTCCATGAAACTTTATAGTAAGGAAGAACTGATAGTTCAACTTCTTCTTAGCAGAGTAGCAACATTCCTATGTTGCATCTTAAAGATGGTAAAAATAAATGAAGGGAAGGGAAGGGAAACTTTGCAGTATTGTGATCAGGGAGTGAGAAAGCAAAGGGAGCATGCTTCGCTTAGCATGGGCAGAAACAGAGTGCCCACTAGGAGACTTAAGGATTGAATGTAACATGAGTTTTTAGGGTTGTGGATAGTTCATTGATTAATGGGCCATTGTTGGATCCACTACAGATTATATTCAAAACAAAAACCAGTAACTGCCAACCAGCAGAGAACACAGCAGGCTGGCAGCCAAGGACAAAATGGTGGTCCCGGACAGGAACCAACTGCTAGAGGGGACATGATGTGACATGGCAGGCTCTGCAGCCAATCAGAGCTGAGGCTCCAATTAGAACAGAACAAAGCGCTGGGGACCATCTGCTCTGAAGGACTTAAGATAGTTTGGGTCAGAGAACATTGGTTTTGAACTGAAGCTCGAAAAATGGGCATGGGGTGCATTTGCAATGGGTTGGGAGTGGGAGGAGAAGGATCTCATCTGTTTCTGCACATAGGAAGTGGTGCTCAGGAAATTATGACTGGCCTTGGTCATGCACCAAGCAGAAAGTGTGGATATACCCAAGGATTCTGCACCAGTTCAGAATAATCTCTGAACCTCTTATGAGCTCTGGATATTTTCTGTGTTCAGGAAGTGCAACAGCTTATTTCTGGCTCAGGTGCAATATGTTTGAAAGTATAATAAAACTTGCCTTTTCTTTGACATATGCTCAGGAATTTATAAAAAGCTTGTTTCCTCCATTTGCAAGAATTCTTGCCTCACTCTACCTGCTGGCTTCTGGGCTTCAGCTGCCCCATAGGTCTTTCAAAGGGAAAGATGACTTGATGGCTTTTTTATCTCCTCCTCATAGGAACTGCTCAGACTTTTTGCATACAATTGGAAAATGCATATATGAAATAAAGATCTACAGGAGACAAGGGACTCCTTTTTGAAAGTGATGCTTTATGTCCTATTCTAAAATTTCAAGGTAAATGAAAGAGAAGAAAGTCTCACATCATCTTTAAACTATATTTCAGGCCAAGACACAGTTAAATCTAATTTACAAGCAAAGTGTATAAAATTGTTTTACTTCATATTATGGTTCACCTTATATTTAGGAATTTTCCCCTTCTATCACTTTGATAATTATAATGTTATAATTATAATGTTTTAATAATATTATCCCTAAGAGCCAGTTTGTGATGGAAATGGCTTTTAGGGACACTCAAAAACTTTAGGGGCTTCATGTGGTCCTAGGGCATCATGTTATGTATCATTGTTATCAAGACACACGTCTTCCTATTATATTTTTATTATAGTGAGGTAATAAACCATGAAAAGCAGAAATCTCCAAATTTGGGAGGCCAGTTGACACATTCTGAATTCTGAGACTGGGTCATAGATATGATTCTAAATCAGGAAAGTGCCACCTCAAGTCCTACCTTGTGGTCTGGTGAAGAGACGGGGGCATCCTGTGCCTGGCTCTACACCTGCTTGTACCTACTTGCCCCACATTTCCCATCTGCATTGATGCTGCCTTTCATGTCCTTTCTCCATCACTTGGCCCTCCACTGTTTCTCTCCCTCTCCGACCCTTTCACCTTGGCTTCTCTACTTTTTGTCAAATCACCAGGAGAGATTAGCTGAAAAGACAAACAGGAAAGGAATTTTCTCAACTATTCAAAGCAATAGAAGTGGATTCTTAGTTGCAAACCAAAGCATGTTCCTCTCGAGCCAGATCCTGTTTCAACTTTCAATTAGCAGGACACAGCTGATGGGGTTTGGAAATAAGTAATTCAATCCCCAGAGGGCTAATGCATTTTATTCTGTTCCACATCTGGAGTTTATTTACTCTGTTGCAAGTATATGGATCTGGATCAGGTTAGAGGAAGTTCAATTTTTCCTCCCAGCCCTTTCGTCTGAAGACAATTCATTCTCCTTTAACAGACACACACACAACTTTCACACATAAGGGGGTTGATGTTTTCACTGTCCTGAGACCTTAGACCTCCCCAGTTCACACGAAATGATCCTCACCTCATTCAGGTTATGCCATCATGCAATTACTAGTTGCAGGGTGCATAAAAGGAAAGGCACTTATCTAGTTTAGCCCCAAGCAGGAAGGAAGGAAGGAAGGAGGATCTGAGTTACATGTTGGGGGGATGTAATGCCAAATTACATCCCCCAACATATGAACATACTCATCTCTCCCCACCCACATTTTTTTCTCAGAACTCAAATTAGTATAAAATTCATATGCATAAGCAGACACAATCACCAAACACACCATGCTTGAGGAAATATTGGGAAAACTTACTGGGGATTTTAAGCTGTCACTTCTCATCTTACAGAAGCAAATGCCATGAGATCCTTTTAGTGGTATTCATTTACTAGTAGGTATTGTTACAGGCGCTCCCAGATTTGCCTTATGGGCAGTTGCTTACACACTCACAGCCTGTTGAGGCACACAGATTTTGTAATCGCTTTCTATCTGGGTTTTCCAGGTAGGTGCGGCTAGAACAGACAAGACACACAGCTCTGGGCAACAGATGGGAAGTAGTTAGGGAAACACACAGATTACTTTCAGCCAAACACTGAGGCACATCAGGTTCTTTGGAATACATGGAGACCCAGTGAATTTAAAATAACAGCAAAACTTTACTGGTTACAATGTACATCTGCTCTTTTTCAACACACACACACACTCATCCACACTTACCCACATCTTTCTCAACTAGGTTGCCAGGCACGAGCTAGAGGGATGGAAGCCACCAGGTCTGGATCCAAAGACGACTCAAGAAGTGGGTGGGCTTCAGGAACCCCTTTTATCCCCAAAAGTCCTTGCCTTGTTGATTCACAAGACTGGCAGCTACTTTTGCCTTGTTAATTTACAAGTCTGGTAGCTATTGATGGGACTGGGGGGGGGGGTCCCATGTGCTCAGGCCCAACTTCCTTTGTCTGGTTCAAGTGACATTTTTTTCTTTGTTTCCTTAATGACTTGTTTCTTTCTGCATGCAGTCTAAAAATTCTTTTCTTTGCCCCTTTTTGAAAGTTGTTTTTAATTAGGCCTACAGTGTTCCTACAGTATTCCTTCTCCTACTTTGCATGCACTAGGAAGAGAAAAGGCTTTAGCTGGAAGGCAAAACTTGACTGTAAGGTGTAAAGATCTCTTTTCCATTGTACCCAGGTATTGTTGATACCTGGCAACATGCAAAGCCGTTAGTAAGACACGCAACATATTTGCTATTAGGACAGTGCTGCCTTTATAATAATTCTATTTGCCATACATTTTACCGTGAATACATATTTTCCCTCAAAGTGCTAATTTATACATTGTCATTAAGGGGATAAATGCCTGGGGAAAATCATCAAGAAACCATTTATGATTGCCCATAAAGGCCCAAAGACATGTTTTACCACTAACCCTGCCTTCGATTTACTGGCACTTGCTGCCGGGCTAGAGTCCTCTTAAAATGAAATGTTCACTCATCCCAGAGAAACTGTATAGTAGCATGGAAACGCAGACACTTACTGGTCTGAGTTTTACAGCTGATAATAAATATGGAGAAGACACACAAAACTAAAGAACTAAATGAGACTAACCATCATCAGTCCCCAAAACAAGTCTGTATTTGCAATTTTTGATCATCCCACCACCTCCAGGCAATCTACAAATATAGCATGAGAAGTTAATGTGCATGTTGAACATCCTGTAATGGGGAGAGGTAACATGGTATCCCTACACATTTCTATGGCCTTCTGTCAGCCTTCCTACCCCCACTTGACTTTATATACACTAGATTCTTTTAATTAAAAAGAAACAAAACAATGGATGCACAGTGTAGGACCACCCATCTAATCCATATTGCACCCCATTCTTTATTTGGAAACCTGCTCACCACTCCAGAAAAATGGGAAAAAGTAAACCAGGCTGGTAAGGAATGACAGGAGGCCATGACATCTGTTTCCTTGCTCTATGACTGCCAGGGCTCACCATGGCAGATACTCTGTAAGTAGTTATAAGACTCCCTCACAAGTGACCCATTTTGTGAACTACCCACAATAAGCTCTCAACTTTTATTATTATTTATTTGATTTATTTTATTTTTATCCCACCTTTATTATTTTTTATAAATAACTCAAGGGAGTGAACATGCATAATACTCCCTCCTCCTCCTTTTTTCCCCACAACAACAACCCTATGAGGTGGGTTGGGCTGAGAGAGAGTGACTGGCCCAAGGTCACCCAGCTGGCTTTCATGCCCAAGGCAGGACTAGAACTCCCAATCCCCTGCTTTCTAGCCTGAGGCCTTAATCACTTAGACCATACTGGCTCTCTGCCTTCATTTGTTCATGTTCCCAAATATTTGCCCGCCTTTGTACTGGCAAAATCTGTTCAAGGTAATCATTATATCCCTGATAATAGTCCTGATTCCATGATGATAAACAAAACTTAACCAACCTTAATGGAACAAGAGAAAAAGGACAAATCTGAATAGGCAATAAGATGAGAACAAGCAGCTTATCAGTAATATTACACAACACAGAATACAATAATACACTTCAGTGGTTAGATCAGATTCTAAAGAAAATAAATTAGAATTGACAAAGCAAAGCAAAGCAAAAGAGGTATGAATGGAGAGATAAGGCTATTGCATTAAGGTCTAACTACCTCGCAAGATGCTATCTTGCAATCAATCCTTTACCAAAGAAATAACTCATATGACAGCTGAGTAATAATGGAAATGCTCTAATACAATGTTGTCCAAACTTGGCCACTTTAAGTTGAGTGGACTTCAACTCCCAGAATTCCCCAGACAGGCTGGCTGGGGAATTCTGGGAGTTGAAGTCCACTCATCTTAAAGTGGCCAAGTTTGGACAACACTGCTCTAATATCACCCTGACAATTTTGCCAACTTCGAACACTTTCTTAGTTTACAAAATATTCCTATGGAAAATAAATATTATACCATTGGTTATATCCTACAAATTCTTGCTACAAATATAAATGCTACAAAATCAACAAGAACCTCCTTCTGGAACAGGTGGCTTATTCAAAGTCATCTTGATAAATGATATATTAGTGGTTACAACAAATATTTAATTGCATTCGGTACAGCAGGAAACTATTTCTTGTTTGTATTTGTTTAACCAGAATCTTATATCACTGTACTTATGTACATATTTGACATGGCACTTCTTAAATGGCAGGATGAATTTAAAAAAACCCAATAATTCACTTTGCAAACACTGTAGATGTTTGAAATGAGGGCTTAATTGTATAGTTAAAATAGATAAACAGCACAACAAGCAGAGTTATGAGCAGTGTTAACCACCCATGTTGCTTGTCCACCCTCATAGAAAGGCTATATTCACGTCCAATATTTTCAGAGGCTTTCAAGTACTTGAAGAAAGAATGTTTAAGAGATTTCAACCAACTGCAGCCTTGAATCTATCACAACTGTTCACATCAATATTCCAATCCCAGCTCGCTCTGTGAACGGATGTTCTTTGGCCCACGTTATATTTTTGAGGTGTCTCTTATAATGCCAGTCATGCATACAGGCCTATAACTATCCAAGCTGCCCCAACCGGAATGCCAGTTTACAACCATTTTGAGGCAGGGAAGACATGAAAAAAGTCACATCAGTCTAAAATGGGCTCAGTATACTTTGGAATCATAAATACGTCCTCTTCCCAATATTTCTCCTAAACAACAGTGGCAAAATCCTGAAAATCCTGGGCCAGATACTCGTGCTGTGACTCTGCCCATTTTGAAGCAGCATCTCACTCCCCGTGGCCTTGCCCCCTCATAGCATCAAATATGACCCCAGCCAACAGACATTGCCCACTCTTCCTGCTCTACATAGTGAGAACTTTCAAAGGATAATGTTCAGGGCTGCTCCAAGCCATTTTGCAGCTCACTTTTCTGCATATGGCATAGCATGCAGCAGGTACGAATGCAGGCAGATACAGAATGAACAATGTTTGCTTCGGCTTTTCAACCTGAGCATCAACATTTCTTGACAAGCTTTAGACAGTGATCATTCCTATCTTCCCTGCTTGGTTTTAAAAGGGAGAACTGAATAAACCAGTATGGGTTTGTTTTAATGCTTAGGCACTTCCACATAACTTCTGGTTTCACACATGCACACACCCAACATTGTCATTTTGGTGTCCAGCCACTATCCTCACCTTCGCCTCTGCACACTGGCCAGCACTCCCTCCAGCCAGCCCATGGAAGAGGAGCCCCACGAAAAGGAATCAGTTCCTGTTCACATCCCTAACCCTCACTTTTTGTAGCAAAGTGGCAAAAGCTTCCCTACATTTGGCAGGAAAGGACAAGGGGGAAGAAGCCAGGACATTAGGGCATCTTAGCTTCTGGAGGTAAGAGGGAGTTCACACCCACAGGAAGCTCTCCTGCCCTGTAGTTCCACAGAAAGTGCTGCAAAATTATCACATTTAGCACTTTCTCTAGAGCAGAAGCTGAGCTGACAAGCATGCAGCATTAATCAACCTAGCTTTTCAAGACACTTGGATATCTCATGACATTGCAGGGACACGCAAGCAAGACGCATATCCCTGGTACGTGTAATGGAGTAGTTCATGCCAAAAAACAATTCTGTGTGTGTGTGCGTGTGTGTGTTTGTGTGTGTGTGTGTGTTTAATAGCTATTTTTTGGCAAACTGTATATCAAATGTTTATATCTTACTCGCATCTGGATACCATCTGATGCCTGTGTTTTACAAGACAGTTAAGAATGGTTTGACATGGTTCTGGCAGTTCACACTGAGCAGAAACTATGGCCAGCTGGTTTATGGGATGTGTCCAGTATAAGACTGGGAATATTAACCAGCGAATATAATTTTGGCAAGTGCTGAAAACTGGATTTAATCCAAACATATGAGACTAAAATCCTAATACGGGTATGAACTTTCACATGACTGACATACTGACTGAAAGGGGTTAGAATTGCTTGGTTTTTTAACTCTTGTTTGCCACCCAGATATTGCTGTGAGTTTTTTAAAAATGTTTCAGTAAATATGTAAATCCCTAACTAAGGCTCAAAATGACAGCCAATAAAAATAAATTGAACATCTCTAAAACCACAGAACATCAGAACATTATTATCTGACCAAAAATGAATCAGTAATTGTCTTTTGATCCACAGTGGTCTGATCCACAGCGATATGAAGTTTTTCTTTAAAATCTCACTAATTTGAATAGAGTGCTTAAGTATGTCCTTATATCTCTCATTAAAACACTTATTGGAGGGGAGATTGTTACTATCATTTAAATGGACTATCTGAAGATTTTCTCAGATCAAAGGCCTTGCTTTTAGAAATTCTAATCCATAATGGAGGGAGATAAAGATGTTCTCCTAAACAGAGTTTCCCAAAGTTGGGTGCTATGGCCCTGCGATTTAATTGCTCTGTGTTTCTATGTAAATATGTGCGTGCAGGGTTAGTTTTTAGTTTATATGAGTGTATGAATATCTGTCTGGTTTGTGTGAATGTATCAATGTCTAGGCATGTGTATGCATGGGTGTGTAAGTAGATTACACATGTATACTACTTACAGGCTCAGTGGCAAAATTCCCTGAAGAGGATTACATTGTGCAACATCATGTGCGGTTATCTCTGACAGTCATGGGGCCTTCTGAAGAGGGATTTTGTTTGGACCAGAATATACCATCTTTGGAGTCAACACTAGTACATCATATGTTATTCTTGGTCATGAAGATGAGAATGAGTTTATAAACAATATGCTAAAATAATTGAGAAAGAAGCAGAAATGCTAAAAGCTGTTGCGTACATTTGTACATTGTGTACATTTGTACATTTAACAATAATGGATGCCTTCTCCAGGGTCATCTCCCTGACTCTCTACATTTAATAATAGTTTAATTTAATAGTTTAAATTAAACTATTGTTTAATAGCAATAGTTATTAAACCAGTCCTAACTTAAGTACAGTGAATTATAATCTGTACACATCCTGAGTCAGAGAATTGTTTGAACATCCTGTAATTCACTACAAATGCTGAAACAACTTTTAGCATTTCTGCTTCTTTCTCAATTATTTCGACCTATTGTTTATGAACTCATACTTGTCTTCATGACCAAGAATAACACATGAGATATATGGCACCATAAGAGGGAAAGAACACCTTCAAGACAACACAGAGTATATGAATGGTACCAGGCAATGGAATTAATATGCTGTTTTTAGTTTTGTCCAGGTTGGGCATGTTGGAAATAATTTACATTAAGGGATCTGGAGCTCTGTCTGTCAGAAGGATCTCCAACAATAGACCAGAATGAGAGCAAAGTTGGGGGGGGGGGGGGGGGAGAGAGAGAGAGAGAGAGAGAGAGAGAAAGAAACTGGTAAAAGAAAGATCAAGCTTGTAACTAAGTCAGGTGCAGGCAGGGACTACAGGGAAAAACATTCCAGGGGTTAAAAAAAAAGCAATATATCTCTATGGGAAAGGCAATTGGGCAAGATCTTGAAATGTTGCCAATTCCTCAGCTCTAAGCTCCTGTCCCTTTCAGTTTACATAATCCAGAGTGGAGCTATAATTAAGACATTGGAAAGGCTTCCAAGAGCCAGGTTCTGTATGCTTTTCCTACCTGGTTGGAAAAAAATTATGTCAAGGGGGTTTACACTCTGGCCTTGTTGGTCAGTGGGGGACGCTCTCTATTTCTCCCTGAAAATTGAAAGGAATGGAACTAAATTGGGGGCAGGGAGGGGGTTCGTGGAGATGCTGGCAAAAGAACAAGCTTTACAATCATTTAAAAGGTCAGGCTGAGGCTGCCCAGAAGAAAAAAACACTTCCAAAAATTCCCTAATTTTCTCCCTTAAGGGAGAGTCAATTAGGCAGTGACTCAGAATGTTGGCAACTGCTTCATTCTAAGCCTTGTCCCCGCCTCCCACTAGTCACATGGCCCAGGGAGGTGCTTATGCAGCCCACCCTGTGTTTCCCACACATATGTACTGTATGACCATGGTTGGTAATGGCATTGGAAAACTTTCCAGAAGTCATGCTCTGCATGCCTTCCCTATCTTGTTAATATTGCTACAGTTGTGTATATTACCTTTAACCTGATGTTGCAATAAGTTTCCTGCCTCCAGAAGAATAGCTTCTTTTTTTCATATTGCTGTTTCTCACAATCTCTGAATACCATAAAATCTATCACACAGATTCCCCCAAAGTTGTCAACTTGTTTGCAGTAAAGATCTGCCACCATTAATATTAATTCCAGATGGGCTACTCTTAGGCAGGTCCTCACTTACACTTTGACACAGGACAGTTGTGCCCTGACAACATCCATCTTCCCTACTGGCTCTGAAACTATCTTCATCTTATCCCAACCCACCCATGATGTAGCCTTAAGCTGTCATTAGCTGTACTGGTTTTAGAGTAGTATTTTCCCTACTTTAACTGTCAGTAAACTGGCATTATGAGCCGTCCAGAGTCACCCATTGGGGGAGATGGGCGGCATACAAATTTAATGAATGAATGAATGAATGAATGAATGAATGAATGAATGATCCCACCACAGCTTCAAAGTGTATAAAATCTTAATACTTTGGCACCCGCTATGTTGGAGGCAAGGCCCAGTGACTTGTGATGGGCATCATTAGAGGAGTATTTTAGGAATGAGAGGCATGCAGACACCCTTTTCCTTTGGCCACTAGCCAGCGTCTACCATAGCCATTTTTGTTCAAGGATTGTCTTCTCCTTACTTCTTTGTTTCCTGAATTTCTTTCATATCAATCATTTCCTCCCTTCTCTGTTTGGACATCAGCTTCTCCCCAGGTTTCCAACAAGCTAGAGCAGAGGAAAGCAGACCCCTACTAATTTATTTCAGCAAAAAGAGAGGCTGTATTAGCATTATTCTCCTGTAAAAGTATTCTGAAATTATCAAGCTTCTTTTATTTTATTTGAGGAAAAACCGGGGACATTTTTGCACGATTCCATTTGAACTATGCAGTAAACCTTCAGTTTAATGAGCTAATGGTGGGAGAGGTTTCCATGAAAGCTGAATGTCAGTTAAACAGCAAATGGGATTTTATGCATGCATAAAATGTGGGCAATATATGAAAAGTGAATGCAATATGTATGAAATATACATGGCATATACACAGTATATGCATAATTTTGGAATAATATGCACACTCTCCAGATTGATTCACCAAACAAAAAACTATCTGCTGTTTGGAGCTGAATTCGAATTCAGATTTTGTCCTTTACATCTGAAATCCATTGTACTGAAGTCTTTAAAAATTGAAAATTTATTCTATTTATTTATTCTGAAATGCATCCTTATCTTTAGATGCAGTAGCTCTGCTTTTCCTCACTATAAAGGAATGACAGCAAAGCCAGAGGAAGTATTTAATCCCCTTGCCTATAACAAGGGTCATACTCACAAATCAGGCCAACAGCATTTGGCAGTGAGTCAGAACATGCACAATGAAGGCAGAACAAGGACTAGCACTGAAAACAGCACATTTTATGCTGGTGTTGTTTTATGCTGATCCAAAGATGCACTTTGACGTATTTCCACTCTATAATGGAGAAAAGCTTTTAGCCATATTTCTGTTGTGGCAATATAAAATGCATTGTGGGTTATAATTTGACTATGTGTATAATTGTTATCCTCTCTAGATCCATTTATTTTGTTCATTTATAAACCGCATGGTCCAGACAACAGGTTGGCCTGTGGTGGATCCTGCCAGGTGTGTTCCCAATCAGAAAAACAGCTGTTTCTTTGTCTCCTGCCCATTTTTTTCTCTAAAGTTTGACCCCCTCTGGATGGGTACAGGTATATAAAAATCCTACGCTGTCACTAATTTTTTGCTTTTTTACAAATCCCTGCACTGATATTGGGGGAGATTAATTTTTAAGAAAAGTTTTGCAGACGGCTGGTTGGGAAGCAAAGGAGACTCTTCACATACATTATTAACTAGCGGCTTGTAAAGAAAACAGTTGCAACAGCTCCTTGCGCACACACACATCATGGAGCCTAAAAACAAATTGGAACAGTGGACACTGAGAGGCACGGCTGTGCAGAGACATGGAAGAGGACACAGCAGGATAAATCATATGAAAAACAATGGAAAGACCATTTAACCAACTCAGAAAACATTGCTGTCAATGCTCTTGCTACCAAATAAGAGTGAAGGTTGGCTTGTCAAGGAGAGAGGGGAAATTAATATGCAATTTAGGGGACAGGTATGGCTTGACGATGTCATCATGAAGATATCTTATAACATTGTATCATCCAGCCATTCTGGTGCTGTCATTCACATTTAGAAATTGAAAGCCACTTCCCATTAGATCCTACTGACAGAGGGGCTTAATAGAGGTCTTTCTCCAGCATCGCTCACAGAATGGAATTCTAATTGCTGGGATTTGGAGGAAAATGCCCTGAGTTAAGGTGATTCCCCCCCACACAAAGGAAAATTAGACCCTCACCCACCCACCCAAATCCTTCATCTCCTTCCATTACCGTATTTTCAGTAAATCTAAGACATTCTTTACATTATTTTAAAGCTAAATTCTTTAGGCAGAAAAACCTAGCCTTTTATTTGGGTAAATGCAGGATATTGTATGCTTCCAGATGAATCTTTTATTTTGAAATACTGTGTGGAATTTTGGGGTGGAGAGGAAGAGATCAGCATTTTTCACTTTCCTCTTCTGTTTTTCCCACCGATTCTCCCCAACAGTACTCCTCATCTTGGGCCACACTGTGCAGCCAATTCTTTTCCATCTTGGCTGCTGCACCAAACTTCCAATGAGGAAGTTGCTTTTCAAGGCTTATGGATACTCCATTTCCCATCTTAGGAGGGCACCGCTTTGCCTTAATCAACCTGCTCCCCCACCCCGCTCTACCACAACTACTAGTAGATGACCATTTCACAGACAATGCAAAACTGTAGCCAGGGTCTTGGGAACTTCATTTAAACCAATGTGTGAAATTCAGCCTTTCTCCCTTTTTAGGGAAGGTTGGTGGGAAGGTGGTAGGACTGCATGAATGCTGGAAGGAACATATTATCTAGGCAAGTGTTTCTCAACTTTGGCCACTTTAAGCTGTATCGACTTCAACTCCCAGAATTCCCTGGCCAGCCATGCAAGGTTGAGAAACACTGAGTCAGGTTTCAGGCTGAGATTCAGCATGGAGACAGCATAGGTAGTGCTTGTTGATGACCTGAAATGGAGCTGGGATGGGGATACTCCATCCATCCTTGCGCTCCTTGATCTCTCAATGGCTTTCGATACTGCCAATCACAGTATCCTTCTGTACCAGATATAAGGTTTGGGAATTGGGGACACTGTTTTAGGCGGTTCTCTCCCTTTGTGGCTAGATCTAGTTGGTATTCATGGGGGAGAGTGCTTCCCAGCCCCTTTCTTTGTGGGGTGCTCCTCCTGCTTGATATCTACATGAGACCAGAAAAATGAAAGAAGCATTAGGAAAGAATACAGTAAAAGTGCTACAGTTGTTATGCTTCCCGCCCAATCACTCTGCAAGAAAGCCACAGTCTATATTCCTTATATTCCTCTGCAGAGCTTATGAAAGCTACAGCTTGATGGGAATGACAGCTCATCTAAGTCATTCTACTGACACCTAATGTTCGTTCTTTTCTATTACAGGTGAAACTCGAAAAATTAGAATATCGTGCAAATGTTCATTTATGTCAGTATGGCAACTCAAAAGGTGAAACCAATATATGAGATAGATGCATTACATGCAAAGCGAGATATGTCAAGCCTTACTTTGGTATAATTGTGATGATTATGGTGTACAGCTTATGAAAACCCCAAATTCACAATCTCAGAAAATTAGAATATTACATGACATCAATAACACAAGGATTGGAAATAGAACAATATCGGACCTCTGCAAAGTAGAAGCATGCATATGTACTCAGTACTTGGTTTGGGCCCCTTTTGCAGCAATGACTGCCGCAATGCGGCGTGGCATGGATGCTATCAGCCTGTGGCACTGCTGAGGTGTTATGGAAGACCAGGATGCTTCAATAGCGGCCTTCAGCTCCGCTGAATTGTTGGGTCTCATGTCCCTCATCTTTCTCTTGGCAATGCCCCATAGATTCTCTATGGGGTTCAGGTCAGGCGAGTTTGCTGGCCAATCAAGCACAGTAATCCCATGGTCACTGAACCAGGTTTTGGTACTTTTGGCAGTGTGGGCAGGTGCCAAGTCCTGCTGGAAAAGGAAGTCAGCATCCCCATAAAGCTCGTCTGCGGAAGGAAGCATGAAGTGCTCCAAAATCTCCTGGTGGACAGCTGCGTTGACCCTGGACTTAATGAAGCACAGTGGACCAACACCAGCAGATGACATGGCTCCCCAAATCAACACAGACTGTGGAAACTTCACATTGGACTTCAAGCATCGTGCATTGTGTGCCTCTCCATTCTTCCTCCAGACTCTGGGTCCTTGGTTCCCAAATGAGATGCAAAAGTTGCTCTCATCAGAAAAGAGGACTTTGGACCACTGGGCAACAGACCAGTTCTTTTTTTCTGTAGTCCAGGTAAGACGCTTCTGACGTTGTTTGTTGTTCAGGAGCGGCTTGACAAGAGGAATACGACATTTGAAGCCTATGTCCAGGATCCATCTGTGTGTGGTGGCTCTTGATGCACTAACTCCAGCCTCAGTCCACTCCTTGTGAAAGTCCCCAACACTTTTGAATGGCCTTTTCCTGACAATCCTCTCCAGGCTGCGGTCATCCCTGCTGCTTGTGCACCTTTTTCTACCACACTTTTCCCTTCCACATAACCTTCTACTGATGTGCTTTGATACAGCACTTTGGGAACATCCAACTTCTTTTGCAATTACCTTTTGGGGCTTTCCCTCCTTATGGAGGGTGTCAGTGATGGTTTTCTGCACAACTGTCAGGTCAGCAGTCTTTCCCATGCTTGTGATTCCTACTGAACCAGCCTGAGAGACCATTGAAAGGCTCAGGAACCCTTTGCAGGTGTTATGGATTCATTAGCTGATTAGAGTGGGACACTTTGAGCCTAGAATACTGAACTTTTTCACACTATTCTAATTTTCTGAGATTGTGAATTTGGGGTTTTCATAAGCTGTACGCCATAATCATCACAATTATACCAAAGTAAGGCTCGACATATCTCGCTTTGCATGTAATGCGTCTATCTCATATATTGGTTTCACCTTTTGAGTTGCCATACTGACATAAATGAACATTTGCACGATATTCTAATTTTTCGAGTTTCACCTGTACATTTTAAACACTGATCTACTATTTCTTGATTTCCATCCAAATATATCAAACTAAGTACTTTGAACATTAAGGGCTTATTTAGGATCAATAAATGTTAGAGAAACAAATGCACACATCTTTCCTGTAAAAACACGGTGACTTATTTGCATTTAAAGTTTTTCATTGCCCAAGTTTTTTTTTTCATATTCAGATTCTTAAGATTTTTCTGCTTTTTTCAGTTCTACCTTTTTTATTTCATTATGCATGTGATCTGTACCTATGTAGCTTTAACTTAGCTATTTAACCACCCACCTGCACAGCCAGGTGCTCCTAGCAAGCAAGCAACACATAAATATATATTTTATATATTTTGTTTGCCCATCAATTAAGCGATGGTTTGCTTGCTCATAGTGTTTCCAAGTACTGTATAGCTGATGGGTTAGACCAGTGTTACTCAGCCTTGGCAAGTTTAAGATATGTGGACTTCAACTCCCAGAATTCCCCAGCCAGCATGGGGAATTCTGGGAGTTGAAATCCCTACATCTTAAAGTAGCCACCTTGAGAAACACTGGGTTAGACACATGTTGCTTAGTTTGAAAAAAATTATGTAGAAAGATTTGTTCACCCACCCTGCTAAGTCATAACGTGCTCTCCTTGATTTTGGTAGCGCACTATGCAAATCTAACCATTTCCTTTTATTTTTGTAAACGTGTGCTGTTATAAATTTTAATTGTATATTTATTTATGGTTTTATATGTTGTGAGCCGCCCAAAGTCCCCCATTGGGGGGAGATGGGCGGGGACAAGTTTAATAAACAAACAAACAAACAAATAGTAGCCGTCCATCAAAATAGCTGCTTATTTAAATTTTTCCTTTAAAACTATTTTGCAGTCCCTCTTTTCTGCTTTCCCTTGGCTCCATATGTTGCAGCCCACCCTTGGCCTATTTTCTCAAGTCCTGATTGCTACCGAGCTCTGTTCTTTCAAAAATAATAGGCCGCTAAGCTCGGAGCATACAAGAAGCGAACTCCGACGCAACTTAATTCCAAAACGCGGTCAACCCATCGAGGAGATCTTCCAGGAGAGAAACTCGTCTGCTTTGAATATGCCATGCAAACGGAGGACGGGCTAGAAAAAAGCGCCACGCCTGGCGGGGCTGAGAAAAATCCAAAGGAGGAGAGAAATTACTGTACTGGGATGTCCTTGGTAGGGCCAGAATGAAGAGACTACCCTATCTGGCAAAGAATTCAGCTTTTCAGCAGCTTTGAGTCTGGGGCTGGACCTTGGCAACCCGCGCAACCTCCAACGCGCTCGGGAAGGCGAACTCATGGCTGGTTGGCCATCCGCGCGCACACCCGGGAGACGCGAGCGCGGACGTCAATGCCTCCCTTGGCCCCGCCTCCGGGGGTGGGCCGTTCCTGGGCGAGTGCGCATGCTTCGGCCGACTCCTGAGGCGAGGTCCGTTCGAGAGGGTTGTTCGGGACGTGGAGGGTCCGCGTGCGCCATGGCGAGCGGGGTAAGGAGGCGCCTCCGCGCTCGCGCTCCGGAGGTGCCTGCAGCTCCGGAGGTTCCAGGCGAGCTTCGCCCTCGCCGAGGGGCCGTGTGGAGGGCAGGCAAGGGTGGCCCTGGGGTCAGAGGAAGGGCGGCAGGAGCTTGCAGCTGGCTTCCCACTGCAGCCAGACCTTTTTTCATGGTGTCAGAAACTTCCAGCGGGCAAAGTCGGGGTTATTTCCAGTGGGCAAGGAAGGGCAGACGCTCCTCCTCCTCCTCCTTTTTTCTTAAGAGCCCCTAGTTGCGCAAGCGAGACCGCTGGGTACCACCTCTGTCGTACCTCGGACGACAACTAGATGGCAGCAACGTTTCCTGTATCGCTTGCCCACCATGGGATAGTCCGGATCTGATCGCTCTGGTGGATGCTGCAGAAGATGCGCTTGTTAGGGGCATTCTCGTATTCGGGCCTCTTAGCAGCCTGAATCCATGTATTTGCTTAGGACTAGGTGGAGGGCTAAACCATGGCTCAGTTCCCAAGAACACAGCTCTATGCATCTCCATTCAGAAGACCACTAAGTTGTACTTGATTGTGGCCTTTATGTCCTCTCTATTTCTTTCCACTGGCTTGAAATCAGCGACTTCTTGGGTTGGTTTGTCTGGATTTCTGCTTTGATTAACAAAACAAAAAAACTTTGCAGATGAGAGAACTTTTTCAATGCCTCCTGGCTTCAGATTTGGTTTCCTCACATTGTCCCTCCAAGTATATTAGCTGGATTCACACCAGAGCTAAATCAACTTGGTTTGCTTATTTCTGGGTTGGAGTATTACATGAACCTGATGGGTGTGATTTGTAAATCAAAGCTTACACTCTAAAGGTAGTGTGAGAGTACAACTGGTAGTAGCTATTCAACAAACCATGGCTAAGTTGCTGAGTTTTGTAACATATGCAGTTCGTATTCACACAAGCTTGTCGTTGAGTATTTTTTTCACTTGGCTGATTTTCTCAGTTTGCCTCTTAATTTTTTCAGCCCGTATGGCTGGGAAAATAGTATTACCTTCAAATAAGTCGTCTGCTCCAGAATACACACATATAGGGATGAATTTGGGAGTATTTATTTTATTTATTTATTTATTTGGCTTGTATGCCGCTCATCTCCCCCAACGGGTGACTCTGGGCGGCTCACAATAAAAAAAAACACAGTTCTCTCCAAAGATGGCTAAAATCTATAAATAATTAAAAAACATATTAAAAATACCCTAAAAAACCTCCTCTGATTTTGGCCCTAAAAAAAACCCTGTAAGATGCTGGGGGGGGACAACCCATCATCCCACCAGCCATCTCCACAGGTGCGGGCCCCCCTCTGGCCCCCAGGCCTTCTGGCAGAGCCAGGATTTGATACCTTTCCTGAAGGCCATGAGGGAGGGGGCACACCGGACCTCAGAAGGCAGGATGTTCCATAGGGCAGGCGCTACAGCAGAAAAGGCTCTCTGCCTAGACCCCACCAATCGAAATTCCCTGACTGGTGGGGTCTGCAACCTGCCCCTCTGCTGGACTGAGTGGGACGGGCTGAAGTGACCAGGGCGAGGTGGTTCCTCAGATAACCTGGTCCCGTGCCATGAAGGGCTTTAAAGGTAATGACCAACACCTTGAATTGGACCCAGAAACAAACCGGTAACCAATGCAGCTCATGCAACAGCGGTGTTATATGTGCCCTCCTAGGGGCATTAAGAACTGTCCGCGCCGTCGCATTCTGCACCAGCTGTAGCTTCCGGATACTCTTCAAGGGTAGCCCTATGTAGAGCGCATTACAGTAGTCCAACCCAGAGGTGACCAGGGCATGAGTGACCGTGTGGAGGTCCCCCTGATCCAGGAAGGGGCGTAAGTGCCGCACCACACGAAGTCGTGCAAAGGCCCTCCAACAATTACAATTATTGTAATATAATTTTTCAAGGAGTGAACTCAGTGTCCTTTGGAAAACTAATGTGTGTACACAGTCCTGTAACTTTCCCCAGCTTACCACTTCCCTACTTTATTAGGGCTATAATTTCCAGAATTCACCTGTTACTTTCTCTGTTGAACAGTATGGGAAAGGCTCATAATCTGCATTAATGAGATTATTGTGTACCCAAACAATTTACATATTCAGAATCCTACACAGCCGGACTGGATGTCTGTTCAAATCAACCAATCTAGCAGCTGCACAATAATCAAAGCAACTTGCAGAATATGATGCCCTGTATTTCATTATTCTCTTCCAAGTGTTGCTTTGCAGATCTTGAGAGCTTCAAGATTCCAGGTACCAGCTTGACATAGCTTGGGCATCTTTTATTTCTCCTGAATAACAGAGTGGTTTTTATGTTTTGTTTCAACTAGTTAGCAAAAAGAATAGAGACTATATATATAAAATCAAGAATAAAAAATATTCTTCTGCAGCTGCTTAAAACTGGTTTATTGTGTAAAGTATCACATTATTTCTCCAGCCTTTTGTAATTTCTAATTGATGACCACTGTATCTTATAAAATACTTTAAAAGTTTAAGTTGTGGGAAAAAGCATAAATTAGAAAATTAGCACTTTTCAATTCAGATTCTAAATTACTTTCTATAAAACTTATTCTTTTACTGTATTTTCAAATGCATTTATGCATAATGCTTAGATCATGCATATATCTTCTTTTTCTCATGAATGCATATTTCTTTAACCAGGTGGTAAAGGTAAGAATGCTGGAAGACTGCAAATATTGTACTTGGCATCAGGTTTTTGAACTTTGCTCCATAAGAAATGAATTGGTTTCAGTCTGATGATAGATTTTGCAAGTAGTTACTTTGTGGGTTGCACTAAGATTTGAACAAACTGTTCAAGATAAAGCTTAAATCCAGATTAAAAAGAAGGGTAGTTGATAGTGCTGTGCTAAAAATTTCTTCCACGTTTCCCATTCCAAATGATATTGGTAAATTAAGGATTGTACCCCACTCTCTAAATGTAATTCTGGGAGTTGAAGTCCACACACCTTAAAGTTACTGAGATTGAGAAACACTACTCTAAATGTGTGTATGTGTGCAAAACATCTCCTAGAGTGCTTGTTAACTTTGCTAGAAGTGAAGGTCCATTTTCAATCCTAGGAGGATCTCTCCGAAGTTGCAGTAGTGAACAAGCTTGAGTTTTGAATAGAAAAATTGGGATTGATTCCACAAATTAAAAGTGGTTGGCTCTGTTGAGTTCATTACATGAGTTTGGAAAGTTTCTTCTCTTCTTTAGGTTATCAAATGTAAGGCAGCTGTTGCCTGGGAGGCAGGCAAACCACTGTCTATCGAGGAGGTGGAAGTGGCTCCTCCAGAAGCCCATGAAGTTCGCATCAAGGTAATGAATGAATCAAGTGTTGAGTTTTAATAGATCTGCACAGATGGTTATAGTACCCACTGAAGTTACTCTTAATTGCCAAAGCTAGACCATGAACCTATTTTTTGGTGACTGTGTTTATACTTTACATTTTTGCTTTCCATGACAAATGATAGACTCTAGTAATAGAATTAGCGATAATAATTATAAGTATTCAGCGGAATAACCATGAAAGTCTGTTACAACAAAAAGAATATAGAGCCTTACAGCATCTTTGAGGCATGCCTCCCTGACTAGGTGACCTCCAGAAGTGTTGAGACTATGAGTCCCAGAATTCCCAACTGTGGGTTCATCTAGGGGGAGAGCCTACCTTAACATTAACAAATCGATTGTGATGTAAGCTTTTGGAGTTGACTACATGAACTTGAAGATGCCACAGATTTTAGTAATGTTCATTTATTGCTGTCATGCTTCACATAAGCTATTTCAATAATCTGCAAGAAGGTCCCTGTCTTTCTCCTTGAAGCTGCAGATGGGCTGAGGCCAGAAGATTTGTTGTTGCATTTATATCTCAGTGTTTTACCAGGGAACTCAGAGTATCCACTGGTCTTTTCTTTACTTGCCTTATCCCCAACACTGTTGTAGGAGAAAGGTTAGGCTGAATGATAGGGACCAGCGTATGGTTGAGTGAGAATATGAACCGCCTCCCCTATTTCTTCTTTTGCTGTTTAGACTCTAACATGTTTGTAAACATCACAGCAGAGTGTCCCTAAGGTTACCTGCAGAAATGCAATTTGCCCTGGGGATTTTTGAAAGTCCAAAAACATAACCTGAGGAGTCTTGGAAATGTTCTCTCTTCCTCTATCCAACTGTTCATTGTAACTTCCTAGATTATTGCTACTGCAGTGTGTCACACTGATGCTTTTACCCTGAGTGGTGCTGATCCTGAGGGGAGATTTCCTGTAATTTTGGGTCATGAAGGAGCAGGGATTGTGGAGAGTGTTGGGAAAGGAGTGACTAAATTTAAACCAGGTAAGAAGTTCGGTCTCTTGATGCTCCATCGAGAGGAATAATTGCATGCACGTTAATCTTATGTAATGTCCAAAGATGCTTGGTTTTCTCTAATCAAGCATATTTGATGGAATGAATATGGAATCGCTTAGGCTGCTTGTGTATCGCTGCCTCGGATTAGAATAGGTTATGTCTGATTCCCAAATTCCTGTAAGGATATTTGAGTCCTTGCCTTTGGCTGCATGAATTTCTATTTTTATACATATAACATCTACTGCAAGATGTGCAACTTGTGGCCTCCCAGAGTCCTCTAAGTTGATGCCGCCAAAATTCAGCAGCAGGCTGCCAAATAAAAAAGCATAATTTTTCCTATTTATTTGGTTTGCAAATGTAAAATCAATGCACTGAGTTTAACACATTTTATTTTTTTAAGGCAAAAACAGAACCTCTCAAATAGGGAGTGGGGAGGTATCTAAACAGTATCTAAACCATAGTACCTAGCTGGGGAATTCTGGGAGTTGAAGTCCACTCATCTTAAAGTTGCTAAGGTTGAGGAACACTGATCTAAACAATTGCAAGGTTGGGGAAGGGTGATGTTGAATGTGAAATTGGAATGCAGATGGTATATTGAATTGAGCATCAGAGCATGTGCTTTGGGTCCATGAGAGTAAAAGAGCAAATATTTGATTAGCTCAGATAAGTGGAGTGAACATGACACCCTCAGGCATTGGCGAGCATCTTCCTAAATTTGGTTGCACTGTTATAGGGGAACCATCAGCAAAATCCAATTGAGTCATTGCACTGGTAACTGGTTTGTTCTTGGGGAGCCTAACATCTGTTGTCAGTGGCAGGAGTATGTCCAGCTGAACTTTCTAAGAAAGTTAAGAATCTCTAAAGCTGGAGAAACTCAGATCTTCACACTTTGCTGGCCTTGTGGTATGTCTCATTTACTCTGAATCTGTACCACCCTTTACAAAATATGTCGCTTCATAAAACACTTTCTTAGTACAGTATTTCTAGTTTAACACATTGTACTTTTGATCAGTTGGAACTATTTTGTGTTTTTCAGGAGACACAGTTATCCCTCTATATATTCCTCAATGTGGTGAATGCAAGTTTTGTTTAAACCCTAAAACGAATCTCTGCCAGAAAATAAGGTTTGTGCTTTTTATTTTCTTTCCTGGTTTGTGCGTTAACATTAACCAAAATGTGCTTTATTTGCTTTTTGGCAGGGCACTGTATGTGAATTCAACCCTGTATGTGTGCGCACTTTGCTTATCACATGGAGCAAGGAGGGGTTCAATATATTTTCTCAGTGCCAGATTTCTACAAATGCAAATCAGAAATAATATATATAAGGCAAGACAAAACCTTTAGGATCCCTTTCCGCAACAGTTATGATAGCTATAGTTAAATTAAATCACAGTTGACTTAACGCTGATAAATATTGCATATGTACAGTGAGATTGGACTGACCTTAAGCCCTACTCCCAAGATAGTTCTATAGAGAGAAATCACGAGTTGGTCTTTAACTTCCAAATAAAGACATTGGCCAGGCAAGCAAGCAGGTTTAGCCATGGGCTAAGTTGACACAAAGGGCTGAGCTGTGGTTTACCTAAAGGCAAGCAGCCTTTGTCTCTGACAGTCACATTGCTGGTGATGTCGTGATTTCATTGGGGCATAGGTCTAATGATTTTGGAGTCATTTTTTGCATTTTTGGAGGAGTTGTGAGGTTTTTCAGGAGTTACAATATCCAAGCAACAACTTCTTACCCTGTTTTATAGCTTGTCTTTACACACGTCTGCCCACCCATTTGTGTTTACAGATGTCATCTGGGGTTGTTCTGGAAGAAACAAAAATGTGGCTGAGGGGTACAGGGCAACCATGGATCACCTGCCCTATGACTGCTGGAATTGGCTACCATTGCCTGGGTTCACACAGCATGCTAAATCTTAATCTGTGGTTTACAAATCAGTGCTTTGTTTCATATGGCCTGCAAAACTAAAACTAATGCAGTTTCATCTCAGTGAGATGTGCCTAACCCAGACTTAAGCTAAACATAAAACACAGTGCACCAAATCATGGCTTCAGGTCTGTACTACAGCCTGCCAATAACTTCACATGATACCTGCATGATGTCATTCTTTACCTGCAGAGCCACTCAAGGAAAAGGAGTGATGCCTGACGGTACCAGCCGCTTCTCCTGCAAAGGAAAGCAAGTTCTCCACTTCATGGGAACAAGCACGTTTTCAGAATACACAGTTGTTGCTGATATTTCCCTGGCCAAAATAGACGCTTCAGCTCCCTTAGACAAAGTCTGCCTGCTCGGGTGTGGAATTTCTACAGGTTATGGGGCAGCCTTGAACACTGCAAAGGTAGGACATTTGCTTCCCTCTTGATTTTTTTTTCTTCCGAGGTCATTTTAATCCCAGACTGTAATATAATGCAGTGACTAGAGCAGTGTTGCTCAACCTTAGCAACTTTAAAATGTGTGGACTTCAACTCCCAGAATTCCCCACGCTGGCTGGGGAGTTCTGAGAGTTGAAGTCGACACATTTTAAAGTTGCCAAGGTTAAAAAGCACTTGGCTAGAGTAATGCTTTCAGAAAGAATCTTATTTCCCTTATGAAGATGAGCTGTGTGCTATGTGCACCCATTTTATCTCCCCCCTTTCTTTCTTTCTTTCTTTCTTTCTTTCTTTCTTTCTTTCTTTCTTTCTTTCTTTCTTCATTCATTCATTCATTCATTCATTCATTCATTCATTCTGGAAAAGAAACCATGGAGACTTCATTTGGACGCAGAAGTATACTTGTATGTGCTTAATTCTTTCTGTTTCTGCTGGTTATCAACTCTAGAGCTTTCCACTAGGCACTGTCAGTTAATTTCTTATTTTCATGGAAGAAAAGAAAGCTGGAAAAGGTTATATTGGCTGCTGTGCTAAGCCATGATCTGTTGAATAAACCACAGTTGGCTGGTTCACATGGAATGCTAAGCCATTGTGATGCTAAGCCAAAACACAATCACTTTAGAGTTCAGTATACTATGCAAAGTACTGTTATTGTACTTCACCAAGCCATTATTTTTAAAAATTATATACAGACACAGTCGCTGAATTCAGTGGGTGAAGAAAGACCTATAAACCACCTGCTCTAAAGCCAGAGACTGGCAGGTGAAAGGTAGTAATCCTCTATATATAGCACACAGATCAAACTGAAGTCATCATTGCTGTTTTCTCAAGCCTGCACTCCATTTGCTCTGTTTCTGTTTTAAAAGTAAGAATGGCAGCTTTTAGACAGGAACATATGTATGTGTGTTCATACACTACCTGAACAAAACCTGACAGCAGTCTTGTTTCTGATGCTCCTTGTAGCAGATGTAATACAGTCTTGATTAGGTGAGCATAGAAGCAGAGATGCCATTATGGGCTAAACACCTATGAAATAAAATGTTTTGGCCCTTTGGTGCTCCCTTAATACCTTTGTAGAGTAAAAGCTAGCAATAGGTATGTAAAGCAGGTAATGCTTCCCATTGCTTAGCTTTAGTCACGTAAATGAGATTTCTCCATGCTGTGGGTGCTGGTTTGCCAGTCCTCCTCCTCTGTGGCCAACATCCCAGCCTTTCTTCTTCCTGCACTTTCTGCCATGCTTGCTTGATACAAAAACACAGGTGTGCAGGGCCCGGCTGATGAACAGCCACAGGGACAATGTCATTCGTGCCCCCTGCCTGCCTCATTTTCCAGGCAGGCTAATGATGCTTGAAAATAAACTAGCTATTAATCCAGGTTAAGATGACATACAGAGCCACTGCAAGATGACTAAACTAAGAACAGACCATGACTATGGATTGAGCATAATGCTTTCTGCATATCTAGTCTTCATCATGGCCCAGAGTTAGATGAAACCTAACCACCATATAGCTTAATGTGATGGATGAACTGGCCCAAAGTATTGTGCTTCAAAGTTACATTTGTCAATTTTAAGAACAGACTATAGCTGTAGCTTGGCTTAGTCTTTTGCAAAAGCCTTGAACTTTCCCTGTGTAAGGGTTGTTTTCTGTAGCTTTCTTTCCTATGTTATTAGTTGAATTGTCACATTTTCTTTCAGGTTGAACCTGGTTCTACCTGTGCTGTCTTTGGCTTGGGCGGAGTTGGGCTAGCAGCTATCATGGGCTGTAAGGTGGCCGGTGCATCCAGGATCATTGGGGTTGACCTCAACAAAGGCAAATTTGCCAAAGCCATGGAATTTGGGGCTACAGAATGCATCAGTCCTGAGGATTTCAAGAAGCCTATTCAGGAAGCCCTGGTTGAGTTGACAGATGGAGGAGTAGATTACTCATTTGAATGCATCGGGAATGTTGGTGTCATGGTAAGCACAATCTGAGGCCTCTTTTGCGGACCCACATCTGATTTTATTTTTCTTAAAGATTCTTTTAAATAAAAAAGTGAAATGGGAAGATGGATATGCTAAAAAGCTAAGCATGGATCTCTAGCTTCATCTTTATTTACAAGGATACTTCTTAGAACATTCCGGTGGTGCAATATCTGTTCTCAGTGCTTTGCTTGAAACTTTGTCTACCTCCCCAGAAAATAGGCAGTGGTAAGCTTTGTAATGATAACCCTTTGGGGTATGGGATTATTAGCTGAGAATCTGCTAAATATTTGCTTTGTAATTGGCCGCACCCTTACATTAGCTGTTTTACAAGAGCATGGAAAATGTCTTCTCAGAATTCTAACTGTGCCCTTTCATTGAGCTACGGCCTTTCCTGTTTCTTGTTTCATCTCAATGTGTTGCCTCTTTTTTCCCTTCTACATTCAACAGAGAGCAGCCTTGGAAGCATGCCATAAAGGTTGGGGAGTAAGTGTGATAGTCGGAGTTGCTGGCGCTGGTCAAGAAATTGCTACCCGTCCATTCCAGCTGGTTACTGGTCGAACATGGAAAGGGACTGCCTTTGGAGGTACAGCTTTGCTGGGATATAACCACTGATGTTGCTGGGCTGGGATCTTCTCCCTTGACAGTCTAGCAAGTACTGATAGAAGCTGGAACTCCAACATCTGAAGAGCTCCCCCTGCAAGGGACCTGTAGCATTTCAGTCCCACCCTCTCTTTATTAAAATAGGATATCTTCTCACCAACGTATTCTTGGTGCCCAACTTTGCGTGATGTTAAAGACTGCATATAGGTCTTTTAGAATGTGTTGGGAGCTGTATGCGGATAGAGGGGGAAATGAATGTGGTCAAAGTATAGAGCACATATAGGCAGAGTAAAAATAATTTTTCTTACATTCTGCCCAGCACCAGTATCTCCTCCATGCTTTCTTTCCCTCTTCTCCAGTTTTCAAACCATTAAGTTGACACTTACTGAAAATTGGCAGCACTTTAAGAAGTGATGGTGAGGTTGCTATTGGTTATGCTCCCATGTTCTAATGGAAACATTTCTATAACTTTTAAAATGTATTAATTCTTCTTAGATTATCTTCCGTGGTAAGATACGTCATTTTTAAAATAATACACAAATTATTATTTTATGTGGGGTGCAACTTTTGCCCATGAAGAAAGTTAAATGTCCTTTGCTGCGTTTATAATGAAGCTATTAAAGACTTGATTACCATTTTAGTTCTATTTTAGGCTGGCAGTGGTTGAAGACTTCCCTGTTTTGTATTTTTGAATCCATTTTTGTTACTTTTGAATTGTTTCTGATATTGCTGTAAAGATGCTTAATAGGAGTATTCTGCTTTGTGCTGATGCTGCATTAAATAATAATTTTATTGCCTGTCAGGTTGGAAAAGCGTAGACAGCATACCGAAGCTGGTAGCTGAATACATGTCCAAAAAAATAAAAGTGGATGAATTTGTGACCCATACTCTTCCTTTTGAGAAAATTAATGAAGCTTTTGAACTTATGCATGCTGGAAAGAGGTAAGTGTTTTGCTGTGTGTTAGGTTTATTAGTGCAATCCTCTATATGCCTTTTCAGAGAAAAACCCCACTGAGGAATGGGTCTTACTTTCAGTTAGGTAGGCAGAAGATTGCCATTTAGCATCATTACCTGTACAGCTGGCATCCTGTATTTTTGGGTAGCAGCTCAGCTTTTTATATTTTTTTTCAATCATCTCATATTGCTCATATCTATGTCCCTTCCTTTGAATGGGAAGCGATGCGGGTGCTGGAGTACTTTTCCAAGGTCTCAAGCTGACCCATCTAAAACTTCCTGGTGCTTTTTCCTGATATGGGAGCACAGCTGCTTCAGCAAGATGCTTAAAGGTCCATTTTTGCCTATAGAGAGGACAGCTTGCTCTATTCAGTTATTCCTGTGGGCCATAAGACTGCAGCCTGAAGCCTCTGAGACAGGGACAGGTGGGCACAACCCTCATCTTAAATTTAAAAACTCTGTCTTTTCCTGGCAATCTGTTACACTGGGAAGAGGATAGAAGGAAGGGAATGTCAAAAAGAGAAAGGGGGAAAAGGGGGGAGAATATCAGAAAGAGACTAATTAACTGTCCAGTTACACTTGATAGGAAAAGAGTTGCTGAATGCATGGGGGCTACAAGGTACTGTTATTTACCTGAAAAAAAATATGGCTAAATTTAAGATGGTCTCCCAAAAGAAAACATACACTGATAAAAAATGGTGCACAAAAACCCTCCAACTGCCACCATGTCAACCTAGGGTTGCCTGCTCCAGGTGGAACTACTCCTGGAGATTTGTCTCTCCCCAAGAAATATGTGAATTCGTCATATTTGCATGTGCATTAATATACCTGCCAGAAGCCACAGTCTTTAAAAAAGGGCAGACCCAGGACCTTCAAAAATTTGATTACATTGATTATAGGGATTTCATAATCCCTGATTAATTCCCTGTAAAACAAAGTACCCCATTTAAAAAGTAACCGAGCACTGTCTACATATATCAGCCAGTCTATCTTACAAACACAAAAGCTGCTTACGTGGAAATATACAAATACACATAACAAACACACTCTTCCTTCTTTCCTTCCAGCAGAAATGGTGAAATAAAAGCTGGAAATGGGATAAGAGAGAAGAATAGCTGCATAAAGAAGGGAAGGGAAGCAAAAGGGGAAACAAAACTGTTTAAGCTGCTAAGATGACATTGATTAGGCAAATAGATGGACGTTGCTGAGCGTTCTGGGAGTTGTAGTCCACACATCTGAAAAGTGCACAGGCTAGAGAAGGGTGATAGAACTTTTTTTTTCCTTACTTTACAAATAATTCTTTGATTTACGTTAGTGCGATTTGCCCAGTATCTTCATGCTGAGTTAAGATACTTTAAGTTTAGAATACAAAAACCTTCTCTATTTACCTCCAATGATTTTATTTTCTTAAATGTCTTATTTACCTGAAAAAAAATAACTCAGAATGTTCCCTTTCTGTAAAAGGTTATCTTCTTAGTGATTGTAAGCCAAGCTTTGTATAATTTGGGGAAACAACAATAAGTAAACTTACTTTATGATACAGTATAACTGCACAATCTGAAGTCATTTTTCTTTCCACTTACAGCATCCGAACTGTTCTAAAACTAAAAGGACCGAAGAAATAATTTTTACAACTACTCAACACACCTTTTGGAATAATTGTAATCAAGTTGGAAACTGCATCTACAGTGAAAGAAAGCATTGATCATGCCTTAAAATAGCACATACCAGCTCTTGTTTTTTAAATATACAGTGCACTCTTTTTTATCTTACTGGATCAGGAAATATCAAACTGTAGATTGAACTGTAGATTTACTTAAAAATCAGGAACTATTTTTCTTCTATTTTTTTCTTCTTATCAGTTTAGGGTATTTTTGCCCTTGGGACAAAAATCATGATTAAAGCTTATTGCTACCTTATAGGGATATAAGTGTGTTCTTTCTCCTTTTAGGTAATCCAGTTTATATCATATAGCCATTCAGGAATTCTGTTGTAGTTCTGGTCTGTTTCAATAGAGGTAATGAAAGTCAAGCAAAAGCAAGAAAAGTCTTACTACAACTGTGGATTGCATAATTAGGCTCTTTGTGGTTTTCAAGAATTATGTAATGCTATGAATAAATAACACAGCTCCAAGTTAGACATACTATAGCATTTATTCAATGGGGGGAATAGCAATCAGCAGAAGAGCCCCATAAATTAATCCAGGATAGATTCCCCATACTCATGTATTTCACATAGTTATTGTAAGTGGAAGTATTATACAAATTGGTCCTTGAGAAAATATAAACTTGATGCAAATGGCTACAGCTATAATGGTAGGAGGTTTGATGGTTCAAATTTGACATTCTGACTGATTTGGTTGGAGTGTCTTCTGGTTAAAGTGCATTCTGGAGAAGCCGCTGATACTTGTTCAGAAATATATGTTCCATTCCAGCCTTCCCACTTGTGGCACCTCCCAATGTGTTGGACTACAATTCACATAATTCTTGGATTTACCTATGACATGGTCAGAGTTCCAGAGGACTGAGACATCACTAAGATGATTTCAAAAGCTGTGGTAGAGAAAATCATCCTTCCTTACAATTACAGTGGAAAATATTTCTGCTAACTAGAACTGGATTTCACCCTTCCTTCTTATTAAATTGACTGATCCACAGTAATTTTGGATGTAGATTTTTTTTTTTTTTTGCACACACAGGCTACAATTCAAAGGTTCCTTATCTTTCTGGAATGTTAAACATGTTTGGAATTGGGGCATTCTCACAAATGAGTTGAAATAGTGGTAGTTGGTTTTACTGCAAACCACTTTTCTGGTTACCAGAGAGGGGATCTGATAGGAAAAAGTTAACTCCATCTCTTCTAAATAGATGTTGGGGCCTAAGGCTTCTTATCCCGTGGAGAAAACCCCTGAGCATGGTTAATCTCCTTTATCATAACAAGTAACCATAACAAGTAACTGGTAAAGATGGATGGGAATGGAAAAATGACATGTAGGAGAATGGTGCAGTACAATAACCTGTATTTCAACCTTTGGAGCAGTTGAATGCTCTTTCTCCTCCTCCTAACAGAGTGGGACTGTTGAATCCATTGTGCAGTGACCAGAAAGATACTTCAAAGTAAGTGCCAACTACTATTTTAAGTCATTAGAGATAGCTGATAAGATACGTGGTCTGCTCCATCCCACTCAACAAATGAATCTTAATTTTAGTCCTGCTACCTATTAACTGTGGGGTTGGACACTCATCTCCCCTACAAACTATTGGCTCTTTATCTCCCTTATTGTACATTCGAGGCAGATCCTAGTAGAATATACACAGGGGTGCTTTCAGCTGGAGAGAGCACCTATTTCCCCAGAACCCACCGGTTAGAGCTACCAAAGGGCTCACTTCAAGGTAAGAGAGTTCATGGGAGTCTCTAATGAGCTAGAGTGCGACAATCATTAAGATCTTGAGTAATGATAACCTGGGCCGTGTAGGGAAATAATAGATGATTGGGTGAGAGGAGTGCCCCTAAGGGATTGGTGTACATGAGGGTGATCTATAGGCAACTATCATTTTGTTTTCTAAAAACATCTTAGTATTTGCTATGCTTGAAGTTGCTGTTTAAAAAAAACAAACAAAATATAAGAAATGAAAGGGAGGGAACTTGGTGGATAGTAGTGGTGGGCACATTCTGGACTATCATTTAGGGAACCCAGGTATAATTTATGTGACACAGTAAGTATAGGACTCAACTGGCATACGGTACATGGCTCTAATTAGCAGCTCTTTTGATAAAGGCAACATGATGGTGTTCAACTGTCACACCAAGTCACAATGCAGTTTGATTTTTTGGCTTTAAGGGTGTTGTATGAAACCAAGCACTGAGGTTTGTGAACCATGGTTTATAGCTTAGTATGTCATCCAGCTGTGGTTTATTCAAGCCATGATTTAGCATAATATATCAATCTAGTTACCCAAAATCAGAAGTCAGCTTTAAAGTACATCTAAAATTTGGTTCTATATGCTGAAGTGCAACTGGTGCTCGGTTGCCACTTTTCCTCCTCTGGCACAATTTCTGCTGTTGCTGGTCCCTAGCTGAACTTGGTGGCTTTCCTGTTCTACCCACTGGTCAAACACATCAGTTGACTTCCCTGGTCTAGTCCCTTTTTGCTGGTTTCATTCCTTTTGACGCAGGCACAATATTCTGCCACATCATTCTTACTCTGAAGTTCAGCCACTGGTCCTGTTTCTGGAGAATCTGTCCTCTTGGAACTTTGCAGTGCTAAACTTATGTATGCTGATCTTCAGCTTTCTTTTAAAAGCCATGAAATTCCAGGAGTCCTGACATTTCAGTAGTCTTCTGTCTGCTCTCCTCCTTGCCAAATCTTCATCTACCAATACGCCATTTCTACAAACTACCAATACACACCTTGCTACACTAACTCTTCTGGAGTCAGCTTCTTTAAAGCCTATTCTTCCCCACCCATGCCTTTTCTAGGCAAATGAAGAATGAACAAAGCATGACTCTGCGGGACGACAATAGTACTTTCACTGAGCTGCCCTGTCACAACTGCACTTCTTCACAAAAAAAGAGAACTCTAGGCCAACCATCCAGACTTCTAATTTCCTCTCTATAAATAGGTTATTTATAGGTTTAGGTTCTAAACCTCCAAAGAACAATAAGCCAAGATCATTTAAACCCCTTAAAATTATTTTATAACGAACAATGTATAACACACAGAACAGAAATGAGCATATTATGCCCATGATTTTATGACTTTTATTTGTCTTCATTTCCATTTCTGCACTTCAACATTGTATGGATGAAGTAGGCACCAGAATCAAAAATGTGGTTGAAAAATCATTCTCATTACAGAATACAAGGCTAGATGGGAACAGCCACTGGCCAACAAAATTACGCTTTCCCTGACATCAACAGCAGTAAATCTGTATAACAAACTCATATAAAGTATGGGGCGGGGGGGACATTATCACACTATCACCTTTGCTGCTGGTCTAAGGACCTTTGGGGAAAGATTAATGATTTCCAGGGCTGTTCAATTCTTGCACCTTTCAAAGGCATTATCTTTACTACAACATCTTCCTTTTGATGAAGCATCACATTGGCTAGTTGGAACAGTACATACACCTTGTTTTGTCAAATGCCTAAGAACATTTCAGAAAAAGAATTACGTGATAAAATTTGCCATGGGAAACACACGGCATTATATCTTACTTTCCTGTTTGTGGACCAGTTCTCATCACTATTGGCAAAGGTTTTCTTCTCTAATCTGCAGTGAAGCTGATTTGGGTTGTTATGGACTAAAAGTAGCCATTACTGATCCAGTTCCTGACAGCTGCATGCCACAATCCCAAAATATCATTTAGGGCACCATGATGAAATTATACTGATATCAAGTGGTCCCTACAGTGGACAAACATTTGATCATGGCAATGAAGTCATATAAAGTCACCATATATAATATGCATGGCGAAGAGGAACTCTTTGTATTTCCATTTTTTTCCCTGTTTCAATTTAAAAATAACAGCTTTCTACCAGTGAAACTTTAGAACCTTGTTGGCTGGCAAGGGCTACCCATCTTAAAGCTACAATTTGGTAAAAGCTCAAACCAGGAAGGATCTCAGTAATTTTGGCCTTCCTGCCCCACTTCACGGCTTTTCACAGAGACCCACTGGGTAAAGGCAAACTCTTTCTTCACTTAACTAGTGGTTATTGTACTATGTACAATTACGAGAGGCAGCCAAAATGGTACAAGGAAAGGCAGACAAGGTTCTGAAGGGACTAGTACACAGTACTAGTTTCATTTTCATAGTATATAATGCCACCTCTGAGTTGTAAACAGATGAAAGCCTAGCCTGTTTAAAACTGCCTTTGCAGCACAAGCTAAGCAGGGGTTGCCTTTGGAACAAGAAAAGTTCAAAACCTTAGGTAAGATCTCACATTCACCGTGAAAAAGTTGTCTTAGGTACACCAGCTGACAACTGTGGCAGTGTCAAAATCATCTGAAGCCCAGCTTTGTTTTTGTTGCTGCTGTTGTTTTGTTTTGGTGGGTGGAAAGGAGAATAAAGGGGTGCTATTTGGAAATTCTTTTAAAAAGTTCAAACAGTTTTGGGGTCCTCTGCATCAGACTCTTCCAAGTTGTACAATGCAGATTTGCATTTCTCTTACCTATAGGCAATGACAAGAAAACAGGTGATAAAATCCCCCTTTCATCCTGTACATTAGTAAAATGCATAGTACAGATGCTCATTTCAAGCTCTCCGTGTGGCTTATACTAGCACTGGGTCATGAAATGAGGACGAATGCTATCCAACCGCCGGGTTAAGATGTCACACCCAGTATCTGTGACTAGGAGCGTGTGTTCAAACTGAGCAGACCGCTTGCCATCTCGGGTAACTGCTGTCCAGCTATCGGGCCAGGTTTCATCTTGCCACCCACCTAATGAACACAACAAAAACAGATTAACACAGAGCATAAACATAACCCAACAAATTCAGCCTCATCAACTGATTACTTTTTTAAAAGAAAAGTTAGAACAAGGAAAAGGTTGAACTTCAGCTTTTTATTTAGGCATATAGCTTATATTTATAAACATTCTGGCCAGCTCTTCATTAATCATCACCTCTAGAAGAAATATAATAAAGCTGACAAGCTTCTACCTCTTCTACCTACTTCTGTTCTTTTCTCCCTACAATCATTTGGGATGCTTGATGGTTCCCTCCTTCCCTATTTTGGGAGGCAGTAGCTCCCCACCCTCTAAAAATGATCCTAATCATACAAGAAAATTTATTGGTGCTGTTCAGAATGTACTTTTTAATAAAGAGAGTCCCCAGAGAAGACAATGCTCTTTTAGCCCAGGTTGATCTTTTAGCTAATGCTAGTTTTTTTCCAAGTCCCAAAGTTTATTTTAATAAGCATGAGGCAGAACGTGATCCCTAGTCCACTGATCATTATAATAGTTTTGCTATCCGTACAACATTCATTCACATATTCTACTCTGGGTATTACCACACAGACCACTGGAAATATAGACCTCTTATAGAGTCCATATCCTTATTGTCTCTGCTTCCTTACATTCTTATTACTCAGCTTTTATATTTTTTAACAAATCATCTCTATGAAAAAATATGCAAAGGGATCCAATATATGCCAATATGTGGAATTTAAATGGTTTATGTCAATATAAAATAAGAGTAAATTGGGGAAAAAAATCTATCCATTATGAAAGATGCTGCTTCCCAGAAAATGTGAAAACTAATTTTTTGTGTAGTATCTAACTAACTTAGCCAAGATTTGCATTACAACTTTGGGTTGGCATATTAGGGACAAATCAATTACTATATCTGAAGATGCTTTGAAATTTAATGATTGCACAAAAATGGCCTACAGATATTTTTTTTTTAAAAAAGGAAAAAAAGCCACCTCAGACTCTTTTAACATGATGACGTCTTATAATATTATTTTACAAACATGAAACTCAAGTGTGTGTTTAATAATTCAATTGTTCAGATTTTTAAAAAGGAAATTGCTACTACAGATTTCTTGAAAGTTAGTATGATCTCACTAAGAAGACAATGTAAGGTAGTTTAGACACAACATAAAAACAAACTTGGATACAATCTTTTGTGTCTTCAAAACGAGATGTGATGATGCAAAAATACCAAGCTTGACAGTTGGAATACACTTTGCTTATAAGGTGTGGGAGCTCGCCAGTGACTAGGAAATGTTCATACATATAGCTCCTGGTCAAATTAACTTCAGGGAATTTCTAGTTGGAAGTAGAACCCCTTAGATTCATAACTGCTTATTACCTTCACAGATCATTGGTTCTATCGTAAATGCGTGGCCAGGCTTCATTACCCCAACAGCCTTATTTTCTGAAAAGTACAATAAAAAGTTATCAGGAGATGATCAATTCTCAGAGACAAGACCGGAGTAAAACACAAGGCAATGCTAAAGTATCACAGTGATTCAGTAGTTGTATATACTAAAAAAACCCTCTTTCTACTATAAAGTACTTTGAATAGAGTTGTCTAAAGCTGGATCTAGATATAAAACAATTCACCCAAAACAAAAAGTAGAAAGAAAAAACGAATTGACAAAAGTTCTGTGCAATCTCCATTTTCCCACGTGTAGGTGCCAATTCTTGGTAAAATCAGTTCTGGTGATTTCCTCCCCCTCTCAAATAAATGTATACACACTGTTGTTGATGTGCTCTTTTTTCTGTGAGTGGGGTTACTGTTTATCCTTGGGTGCCTGGGGTTATATGTCATGGGTTTTTCTGTGTTTTTAATTCTTGTAAGCTGCCCAGAGTCACTTGTATGAGATGAGCGGCTACATAAATCATATAACTAACTAAATAAAATACATATATTACACTTATACAGTTGCAAGAAAAAGTATGTGAACCTTTTGGAATTTCATGGTGTTCTGCATTAATTTGTCATAAAATGTGATCTAAGATCTTGACCATCTAAGTCAAGAGTATTGACAAATATAATGTGCCTAAAATAATAACACAAAAACAGTTCTGATCCTTCATGTCTTTATTGAGAACCACCATAAAAACCTCATAGTGCTAGTGGAAAAAGTATGTGAACCCTTGAGTTGATCTCAAAAAAACTAATTGGAGTCAGGTGTTAGCATACCTGGAGTCTTGTTAAGCCTTGGAGGTGTAGACTAGAGCTACATTGACTGATAAAAACCACTCAAACTTTTTGAGTTTGCTCCGCACAAGAAGAATACGCTTATGTGAGCCATGCCTCGCCAGAAAGAGCTTTCAGAGCATCTATGATCAAGAATTGTTGATTTACATAAAGCTGGAAAGGTTACAAAGTGATTCCAAAGACCTTAGAAATTCACCAGTCTACCATTAGGCAAACGATCTACAAATGGAGACACTTTGGGACTGTGGCTACTCTACCAAGAAGTGGGCACCCAGTCAAAATGACCCCAAGAGCACAACGAAGACTCATCAATGAGGTAAAAAAACAACCCCAAGTGACAGCCAAAGATTTGAAGGCATCATTGGACCTGGCTAACATCTGTGTTCATGAGTCTACAGTACGTAAAACATTGAACAAGCAGGGTGTCTATGGCAGGACACCACGAAGGAAGCCGCTGCTTACTACAAAGAACATTGCTGCATGCCTGAAGTTTGCGAAAGAGCACACTGACACTCCACAGCGGTATTGCCAAATTTTTTGTGGACTGATGAAACAAAGATTGAACTATTTGGAAAAAACATGCAGCACTACATCTGACATAAAAAGGGCACTGCATATCATCATGAAAACATCATCCCAACCGTAAAGTATGGTGGAGGAAACATCATGATTTGGGCCTGCTTTGCTGCATCAAGGCCTGGCCAGCTTGCAGTCATTGAGGGGAAGACGAATTCCCAAGTGTATCAAAAAATTCTTCAGGATAATGTGAGAATGTCTATACGTCAGCTGAAACTCTGTAGAAGTTGGGTGATGCAACAGGACAATGACCCAAAACACCGGAGCAAGTCCACAACAGAATGGCTTCAGAAAAACAAAACCCGCCTTTTGGAGTGGCTAAGTCAGAGCCCAGACCTCAACCCGATAGAGATGCTATGGAATGACTTGAAGAGAGCCATACACATGAGACGCCCAAAGAATATGACAGAGCTAAAGCAGTTCTGCCAGGAAGAATGGGCTAAAATCCCTCCTGAATGATGTACAGGTCTGATCCACAGCTACAGGAAGTGCCCGGTTGAGGTTATTGCTGCCAAGCGGGGGTCAACCAGTTACTGATTCCAAGGGTTCACTTACTTTTTCCACTAGCATTTTGAATGTTGAATGAGTGCGTTCAATAAAGACATGAAGGATCAGAATTGTTTTTGTGTTATTATTTTAGGCACATTATATTTGTCAATACTCTTGACTTAGATGACGGTCAGATCACATTTTATGACAAATTAATGCAGAACACGATGAAATTCCAAAAGGTTCACATACTTTTTCTTGCAGCTGTATAAGTGAATGTATATACTTGCTAAATATATTTTAGAAGGGTCAGAACAAAAAAACAATAATTACTGCTTAAAACTGTTTAATTGCACATGTTGTGTTATGAGCTGCAGAAACAGCAAAATGAAAGGAAAAAATAGGATGGAGATGGGATGAGCGGAAGAGGTAACTGGAAAGGGTAGGGGAAAAAAGAGAGAAAAGCCCTGCTTGGTGTTACAAAAGGTTAATATTTGCCAGCAAGCAGGTCCTCAACAGCTATCTCTGTGTAAGATGAACTCATCTTTCTGTTAGGTAATGCAAGAGTTTTGCTAACCAAAGTTAAGAATACACACTATACTGTAGCTTGACCTTCCAGAAAAGCACCCGACAAAGTATGTTTTGGAGACAATAGCCTGCCATTCTTCTCCCATCTGCTCAGCTTCTATTCTAGCTTCACAGGCAGCATCTTGAAGCGGGCAACAGCCTAACCAGGCTGACAATAGCTTGTGAATTCAAGATATAATAAAGTGCAGACACCACAAACCATGGTTTGAGGTCCTAAGTTCAGACTCAGTTTCAATACTGGCAGTGACTCAGAAAGGGAAATATTGAGAGATTAAGGCAAAATATGAATGAAATTCAAAAATCACTATGAACCACTTACTAGTGTTAGCAAAATTTGAGAGTTTCTGACTCTCCCCAATTAGGATTCAGTCCGGCAGAAGATTAGACATGAAAGTACCAGCTAAGATTTTAAAGTTTTATTGAAAGCTTGCCAATAGAGTCAGCTGGGGTCTCCCCTTAGGACAGAGAAGAACTAGAAGGGATGGAGGGAGGGAGATTCTATCTATCTATCTATCTATCTATCTATCTATCTATCTATGGGACGTGGTGGCGCAGCAGCTTAATGATGCTGAAAGTTGCCAGCCAGAAATGGTTCAAGCCCAGCTTCGCGCAGCAGAGTGAGCTCCTGCTTCCTCCCCAGCTCCTGCCAAACCAGCAGCTCGAAAACTTACGTGAGTAGATAAATGGGGACTCTCACCCCGGTGGGAGAAAAAATGCTGGCAGCGCTTGCACAGGAGACGGGGACCAGTTGCCAGTAACGCGGAAGCTGCGCATGCCTGAAAAAGGTGCGAAGCAATGGAAACCCCGCCTCCTGCGCTCGCCAGCTGGGCTCTGCTCTAGGAAGGAGGCAATGGCAAACCACTTCCAAAACACCTTGCCTTGAAAACTGCAGGGACTCGTCCAGGCAGTCGCCGCAGAATCGGTAATAATTGAGTGCAGATAAAATATATATATATATATATATCTAATCTATCTACCTACCTACCTACCAACCAACCAAAATACGACTCAGAGACTGAGCAGGTAAAAAGCTGCATGATAAAGTGGATACAAATTTTTAAAAAGCAATTAAAATACAACACAACAATGGGAAGAATTATGGAAAAATCAATAAAATTTATCCAAAGCTATAATTTAAGGGAAATTTGGTATAATTTTTTTTTACAGATGACATATAGTTCTGTCAATAATCACAAAAATATATAAATCATGCAACAAAAAATGTTGTAAGTATCCTGATAAAGAAGAAACATTTTATCATATGTGGTGGTTCTGTAAAAAAACACAAAAGTACTGCAAAGAAATATACAATACTCTACAGAAAATTCTAAAAGTAAAATTTGAACTGAAAGCTCAAATATTTCTAATAGGAATAATTCCAGAACAAACAAACAAAAATGTTATAACTTATTAAGATACATGTTGACAACTGCAAGGATAAATCTGGCACAAGACTGGAAAAGAGATACTTTGCTGACAAAATTATCAGGGGCACAATGAGAGGGAAGAGTGTAATTTGTAACCAAGTATTTTCTTAATAATGTTTTTATTAATTTTTATTTTTCTTCTTTTTTTGTATATCATTATAATTTTTTTCTTGTTTCCTTTTCTCCTTTTTTCTTTGTGACTTGTTGAATTCACTTTCCAATTAAAAAAAAAAAAATCGCCATGCAGCCACATTGTTCTTTGTGCCAAGTGAAGAAATGAACAAAAATCTACATCAAACTAAGGCAAATATTTAACAGGTCCCCAAAATGTCAAGCTATGGAGTTAGCCTGGCCTTTTCAAAACAATTATCCATTGTTTCCTGAATTGTTCCCTACTTTAAGGAAAAATATAGACAATGTGGGAGACATATGCACATGTCACTTCTCAGTCTGGACTGTATAAACATAGTCTTAAAACGAACTATGGTATGGCCAAAGAAGCCACGATTCTATCCGTAGCAAATGTGGGAAAATTTTATTTCAAGAAGTCCAGCCACTGCAAGGACCAGTCCATCAAGTAAGGAGCGGACAAACAAGGGAGTTGATTTACCCCCTCAGGTGAACTTTTACAAGCGGGGAGGATAGTTCTCATCCAGGTAAGAGCAAAGGTCCGACCAACAGCAACTAGGTATCTAGCAAATCTGGATTTCAAGCTAGAATCTATCAGCCTAGTTGTGCTACAGATCATATTTTCTTTTCTGGACTAAGATCTGGCCTGTATAAATTTGGTCTGATATGTATGTGCTTGGATGAGATCTGGACTGGAAAGAAAAGCTGACAGAGATCCACCTCTTCCAAAAGCAACTGTTAATTCCTTCTCCCTTTTCTTTTCCTTTCCAACTTTCTTCTGGGTCTGTGACTTTGCCATATATAATACCGTATTTTTCCAACTATAAGACGATACTTTTTTCTAAAATCCTTACCCTAAAAATTGAAGGGCGTCTTATTTAAGGAAGTCAGCCGAAGAGAACCTCGCTGTTGCAAAACTGCCCATACCTTGTCTCTGCGAATGGGCTTCCTCCTATTGCTAGCCTCCAATCATGAGTGAAATAGCTTGTCTCCCAAACAGACTTCCTCCAATCACGAGCCTGATGTAACTGATGTCAGCTGATGCTGAACAAACCAATTAGAGGAAGGCTTTTGCAGAGAGAAGCTATCGGCAGTTTCACTCATGCTTGAATGTAATCAGTTATGCAAAAGAGCATGGAAACAGAGCTGCAGAGAGACGGTTTGGACCTCCTCCCACCGAGTGTATCAGGTCAATGTTAACTAATTACTAAATAAAAATGTGTTCTGCACTATCTTTAAAATATTGATTTCTTAATTTGGGGTTGGAAAAATGGGAGTCGTCTTGTACATGGGGACGTCTTATTGTCGGAAAAATACGGTAAATATTCAGAATTCTCAATGAACAGCAGCGTTGGTTCTTCGTTCTGGGAAGGGGATTTAGTCTTTAGCAAATACTTTCCTACCAGGTCAGGCAAGGAAGGAAAGAGGTTGCCACTTGCCTCCTCCCTGGTTAATCAGTGGCAAAGAGGATCTATATGGAGTTACATGGCTTGTGGCAATGTGCCCAGTGGAGTCTCTTCATGGGAATTAATAGACAATCAAGCCACCAAATGCCATCCATGCATGCCTTAACATCTAAGCCATAACATGGTTATTCTGCCTTAATATATAAAAACCTACACTTTATGGTTAGCATGATGTGTGAACCAGGGCATTATGGCTTGTTTAATCAACCCTGATTTAAAAATCTAGATTTATTATTTTATCAGGTATAGCTATAGGCATATATACCTGAGAAAATAGTAAGTATTCCACGCAGGAGAACATATTCTAAGCCTTTGTTGTGATATCAACAGTCACATTTCTGTACAATACACAGCCAATACAAATACTTTAAAATCCATATCAGAAGTACTTTCCGAGTGCTACAGCAGGTGGCTGCTAGGGTATTCTCACTAGCAGTGCTCAGTCCGTGGAACGACCCTACCTCAGGGAAGCACTTGTTGAGACAGGCATGTTTATTATTTTAACTCTTTGGAATCTCAATTACAGTACATTATTTCAATTACCTTTTCTTTGCTTATAAATGACAATCTTCAGCAGCAGTTGTTACTATTCTTTTTCTAATCTAATAACTTAAAATAGGAATGTACCCTTTTTTCCTAGTCACATCTCAAAAAGTAAGGGACAGGCCCAGGACAAAACCTAAATTTGATTTCATTTAATGTACATTTAATTACGTTCAAATATAATATGATTATTCTCCAATTATCTTTCCCTTTCTGCTCTACAACTTTGGGGCAATGATTGGAGGACCTCTGAGATGATACATAGCTCCTCCCTTGGAAAACCAGGCACATGAAGCCCAAAACGGCCTTGGCGGCTTGGAAAATTTTTCATTACCAACAAACTAAAAGTGCATTTATAATGGGTACAACCACAATTAAAATTATCAAGCTAAAAGAAAAGGAAAAATAACATTCAATAAAATCAATACTTCATAATGTATTTACAGTCATCATAAAGATAGCATTTATACAAGTATTAAATCCTTCAACTACACCTGACATCCTGACATCTGACCTGGTTGTAAGATTTACAACAGGATAGCCATGCAATCTCATTTTACTAACCATCATTCTCAACATCTTTTACTGAGATACACTTCCACCAATCAATCTGAATTATTAAATAGATAAGGAGAAAAGGCAGGCAGGCAGGCTGGCTGATCAGCAAAGAATGCGATAGCAGGATGAATTGTTTAGATTCCTAAAATGCGTTGTTGTGGAGCTGGCCCTAAAGAATGCATCTACAACAATACTCACTGGTTTAGTCAGTTAAGGTGCTGACCCCAGTATTCTGATAATAAAATAAGCCTGTTTGCTTACCAGCCCATTTTAAGATGCCCCAAAAGACTGAGACACAGATATCTGAATGTCTCTTCCAATACCAACTTCATTGTCTTTTAAGATTATCAGCTAAAGAAACATAGGAAACAGTAATGCTTACTGATTACTAGCAGAACACCACCAACAGCAGATACTACTTGTACTTACTGGCATAATGTGGCACATTGGGAGCAGTGTGGAAAAGCTTATGAATCCCATGCCCACAGTAGCTTCGAACTACTGAAAATCCATTGGCTTGAGCATGTTTCTGTATAATATTTCCCAATTCTCTATACCGTACACCAGGTTTTACTGTGAAGCAACACATATGTTTAGAAATCACAATGAAAACAAAGATCAGTATTTATACACAATACCATATTCTCTTCGTTTGCACGTGTGCATGTTATCCCTGAAAGGATTACACAAGTGCTCAGAATTTACAACGAGAAAAAATGAAGGAAGTCTCTGATTCCGTACTTTCAAATATAAGAGTTTCAAATTTGGACACATGGAAAGTTAACATCTGAACTCAATAACTCTAGGGGAGAACAAGTTTGGATAATTGCCCAGGCTGCAAGTCCAGCAGAGAACTTAACTGCCCACCAAAGATAGTATCATTTCTAGTTTTCAGACACTAGTTCTATGGCTGTAATTAAGCCATAATACAGTTTGCATTGCTTGTGGAATGGCTGTTATCAAATGGGGTAGTAGCCACCAACTTAATTTAAAAAAGGACAAATTCATAGAGGATCAGGCTATCAACAGCTATTAGACTTGATGGCTGCTATATTACCTTTGAAATCATGAGCAGCACCCTTTCCAACTATTAGGGAGCAACTGCTGAAGAGGGCTATCATTCCCCTTCTATGTCTGTGAGCCTCCTGAATGCATTTGCTTGGTTCCTATGTGACAGAGAACACCGACAACATGGACCTCTGGCCAGATTCAGCCTAGGTGCTCTTCTTATGTTAGTTTGTGGCTTAGGGTGATGTATGAACCCAGCTGTTTATAGCTTAACATTATAGGGACCTATTTTAATATGATGGTTTTACTGAACATCATTTTAATAGTGTTTTGCAAACCATTGTGGTTATTATAGGCAGGAAAAGGGAAGAGCTAGAAAGCCTTCAAACTGTAAGTCATAATATTTAAGGCAGGCAGAGCAACATCGTGACAAGCATACATCCTCTTTTGTATGCTCCTTAAGAGTCTTAATATTCTTAATTCTCTTCCCCTTTTAATTACCACAAGTGACATGTTTGTGCTTTAAGAGAAGTGAGTTTCTTCTGGTTTTCTCTAGGATTTAAATGTTGGTAAAAGTATTATTTGTGAATTAGCCCACTATGGATTTTTCAATAAAAACTGAGCATAATGTTGAACCCAGCCATTTAATCATTCCCTGGGCAAAAGAAAAGGAAAAAACCCTCTATGCTGTTTAAATATGAGTATTAGTTTTCCCTGCAAATGCTAAAGCTCCAGGGGAAGAAACTTTGATAATCAGTTTAATCTATGCTTTTGTTATGCAGTCAACTATTAAAGCTCACTGACTGGACTTTGGAGAATTTGAAATGCATCCAGTAAATAATCATTTTAAAAGCTTAGGATGCCTAGAGAAATTATTAAATTTAATCTTATGTTACATTAATTCATTTTCATTATCTGCCTCAAAGCACTTCTAACTTGTCACCAACATTATGCAAAGACATAGATCTACAAGATAAACAGACTGTAACTGTCAGATGCCCAGCAAAAAATTTGAAACTTGACATTCCATTAATGTTTAACCAGAGCTTCTGAAAATGATCAATTTATGAAACTTAATTTAAGCCATTTATTATGTTATTAAAATTAATCACTTTGAACAAGCCGTTCATCCTCACCAAATGGAATAAAATTACAGCCTTCCATAGCAATTTGGAACAGTGCTGCACGTTGACTGACAGAGACTCCTTAAGGGAGGCAGCACTCAATATAACTGAACTTCTGTCTGAGATACATGAAAGGAAACTAAGTCATGAAAGCCACAGGTTGCAAAAAGCTCTTACCTGCATCAATTGCTTGCATTAGGCATTCATACGTTGTCTGAACTAATCTTTTTGCACCCTCATCAACTTCTCCAACATAAAATGTCTCATTGAGATCCCCGTGATAACCATTACGATAAACAGTAATGTCCACTACAAGAAACAAAAGGAACACTGCATTTTCCTAATTTGTTTTTGCAATCATAACAAGGCTATAAAACAAATATAAAACACATAACAAACCCAGAAAACATAGAGTGGGGTGCCCCAGGACTCAGCTCTCTTTCTCCCATTTTATTTAACATATACATGGAACCACTGGAAAGATAATCCATCAGTTTGAGGTAGGATATCACCAGCATATAGATGATACCCAGCTATACAGATGTTCTGTGTGGTGTTTGGAGGCTGCTAGGATCTAGATGGGACAAAACATCTAGGCTCAGATGAAATCCCAGCAAGATAGAGTGACAGCTTATCCAAAAATTGGCTATAGCCAGTGTAATTTCATATTTAGTGTCTGATGGGGTTATACTTCCTCTAAAGGATCTAGTCTGGGATCTGGGGGTCCTCCTGGACTAAAAGCTCCTCCTAGAACATAAGACAGTGACTGTGCCCAGGAAAGCCTTCGCCCAGCTATAGCTGGAGAATGAAATGCAACCATTTCTGGAATAGGATGCTCTAGTGGCATCCTACCCTTACCACCTCACAGTTGAATCGAAGTAATGTGTTTTATTTGGGGCTGCTTTTGAAGACTACTCAGAAACTGAAACTGGTCCAAAGTGCAGCAAGCTGACTGTTGTTGACTCAGATCTGATTCAGCAGAATTGCAGAATGGATGGCATACAAATATTGTAAAATAAGTTGAAAATATAAAAGGCTATCCCAACAACAGGATAGTCAAGCCACCCAAACGTCTTTGCTTAGTGCAGAATTGTCAGCAATTAAAAATAGAAAGGTCTTGTTAGATCAGACTGAAAGCTTCTGTTTCTCATAGGGACTACTAATGGGCGTCTGAAGAAACAGCCATAATATCAGCTCTATAAATTTACAATCTGCTATGGCAACGCATTACTTATTTTTCAGACTGATAAACACTCAAGAGACTGTTACGTATACAACCAGCTACAAAATTCCCATTCTCCGCAAAGACGCTTACTTCCTTGCCAGTTCACAGGAAAATGAGGAAGTTTCTGTCATGATGTACATGGAGACAGATTTAATCTAAACTGGAAAGAGTTCACATGCTGAAATTCTTGTACCTCTCTATTCAACTCAATAAATCTTCCTAAAAAGAACTCGGTGAGAATCATGCTTGAAAAGAATAATTTTCTGTTCAGGCTCCTGTCAAAACACCTGATAGCCAATAGAGGCACAGTTAAATGGGAGGTGCAGAGAAAAACTTTAGAAAAGACCTGCTATACGGTTTATGGCTCTAATTTTGCACAACTGTAAAAGCTGTATTAAAGAAACAAAAAGAATTTATCAGTTGCACTTTGTACACAACTAGCCAAGTTGAAGATGAATGCACTAAAGATCAACAGGCTTCCCCAGCAGAATTCTGAAGGTATCATTAAGAATAAAGCATCCGTTTTGGAGTTTGGTAAACCCCACAGCAAAACAAAACAAACAATGTATTTTGGAAGGATATCACCATTGGACAGATATTTGCATAGATGCTCTGTCCAATGGTGATATCCTTCCAAAATCATATCTCCTATGAAAATATTTATTTCAAGTTTCCTACCATTAACAATATCACCCTCTTGTAAGCGTCGCCTGTCTGGAATTCCATGGCAGATCACTTCGTTTACTGATGTACAGCAAGACTTGGGAAAATTATAATAATTAAGTGGTGATGGATAACAATTTCTGGCAATGCATGCCTGAAAAAGAATTTAAAATAGGCTTTTCACTCAAAAATATTTTGAAGAGAAGCATCAATAAATGTAGTAAGTCTAAGCAAGCATAATATCTGAAAGATGATGGACTAAAATCAACCATATAGGATTAGACAAATAATCTCTCCCTTGGAACAAGTGCTCATTAGAATACCAAGCTTTTCAGGTATATGTGTGTGTCTGTGTATCTGTGTGTGTTCATGTGTGTGTATATCCTGAAAAATTCTGCGAAGCATAGATTTTTACCTGAGGCTTTGCAAACAACTATTCCACTTTACATTCTTCCATAGAACAGTCAGGAATAATTCATAAGAATGTCTACCACTAGTTGTCAGCAGGTAATATGAAGAGCTAGATTATGAACCAAGAAGCTCCCAGTCAAGATTCTGCTCTGTCATAATTTACAGATAGGCAAGTTCTAGTTTGTTGCTACCTTCTAATAAAAAGAATAATAAAATCAAAGATTTGGAAAAGGGATTCCATTGGGATCATTGGATTCAGCATCCAGCTCAGTGCAAGATCTGACTGAAGACACCAGGGAAGACCTCCATCCAAGAGCTGCTGCTTATCCAACACTCTTTAAGTCTAAATGGATAAACAGGAATCTGTCTGAATGATAAATTAGTCATATTATGTCCAATTTAAGGGTAATAATATTAATCTGTAATAAAATATTACTATCTTAACTTACATGAATCTCTCCAAGGAAGTCCTATATAAATGCAAATAGGCCGTCATGTCTTTCTAAGTTTTACTTTCCTTTAAATTCTCTCACAATTCAAGGCCAGCTTAATGCTGCAGCAATATGTAAGCCTGAAACCCTTCTGAGATCATGCCTATAAAAAGCGACTACTGCTTTCATTGGAGGGAAGATCACTTTTAAAATGGGCACTGCACCTAAACATTTACAACCTCCTTGGAACTTCCTTAATTACACATGCTAGTACAGCATGACGTAAACAGGATTTTACTGAAAGTAGCAATGGCATTCCCACAAGTATTGTTTATGGAACTAGATTTGTGGGTAAGAGAGGAAATTTTGGAATGCTAATTAAAAACTGCAGCAGGATTCTAAGTCAGGGCCTAGAAGCACAGAAGTTGATGAGCAATCTTTGGAATCCCTGCACTTAGTTGTTTTAAAAACATGTATTTGGCAGGCTAATCTTCAGTCTCCAATCTTCTTAGACCTGGAGGGTCAGTTGGAATTTTGTAACCATGTTATGGAAATTCATACAAAGTGACTGTCATGGAGACTATGACCAATCACAAAAAAACTCATTTCCATCACTCCTTCCACCCTCCCAAGAAACTCTCTACCAACTCGACAGACCTTTTTCTGGACAGGTGGGCATGCTTCCCAACAAAGCACAGGGCTGCAGCCCCCACAATTTTCTTTCAAAGAATGCCTCTGGGACCTATTTGGGACCCAACAGCATTTTGGGAAATACAAGTGATATTAGCTTCCTATTTTTTAATTATAAGTATCAGGAAAAAATTGAAGACGGGTAGAAGAGAGAGCCTGTCAGGCTCGCAGAAAAGTCTCAGGAATGCCCTATGCTACACATGCAATATTTGGGACCTATGGACTAATGTTATATAGGCACTCCTAACTATGCAGGAAATTAGTAAGCTGTTCTTTATTAAACATAGTACCTATACTTTAATGTATAATAACAAAAACAGAACCTCATTGAAATATCCTTACTAGATGAACAGCATGATCTATTTCTTCTGTGGTCACACCTGGTTTCACCATCATGGCAGCAACGTCTAAGACTTCCCTAGCAAGCTGCAAGACAAAGAAACAGAAATTATTCATTATGACACACACTTTCAGTGGAACAAATATCCTTAAGTAATTACATTTTCAAGCTAAGCATGCAAAGACATTCCTTTTTAGATTCTACTTCCTTTTAACCAATGTTGTGCAGTATCAACTTACCCTACACACAACTCGCATCCCTTCTATATCTTCTGAAGAAAGAATCTTTATCTGAGAAGTTCCTTTAAGGGCCTGTTCTGACTCAGACATACCTAAAAGGAAGCATTATCACCATTATGACAAGTAATACATTGATATCCCATGTTTCCTTTGGAAAGCCGAAGGCAGCATATATAAAGATGTCCTCTTATTTTATCCCAGTAACACCCAATGAGGTACAATGAGCTGAGAGATAATGATTGTTCAAAAATCACCCACAGAACCTTGTGGTTCAGTGAGAATTTAAATCTGGTTTCTCCTAGTCCCAGACATTGGGAAATAGTACCTATTTACAATAAATTTTAATAACAAATGTATGTTTCTTGTTGGTTGTATGCAAAACTTCTGAAAGATTTACTTCCAGTAAACTACCAGAGCATTCACAAATCAATCAATGGTCAGTATAAATCAATGGTGTGACATCTGGAATATTGTGTGCAGTTCTGGGCGCCACACCTCAAAAATAATATAGTGGAGCTAGAGAAGGTTCAGAGGAGAGCAACTAAGATAATGAAGGGGCTGGAACAGTTGCCCTGTGAGGAAAGGGGAACATTTGGGGCTTTTTAGTCTAGAAAGGAGGCAAATGAGAAGGGACAAGATTGAGGACATCCCCTTCTCAAAATACTAGAACCAGAAGTCACCCATGAAACTGAATCTTGGAATAATCTGGATAGAAAAAAAGGAATTCTTTTTTATGCAATGTGTAATTCAACTTTGGAATTCAACATCACAAAATGTAGTGTTGGCTATCAACTTGGCTGGCTTCAAAAAAGTGTTGGGCCAATTCATGGAAGTCAAGGAGATTAATGGCTGATAGCCTGATGGCAGTGTAGTGCCTCTGAAGGCCATCTACTGGGAGACTAGTGGGCTCCCCTGTGCAATTGGTAGGCCATTGTAAGAGCAGACTGCTGAACTAGATGGGCTAGGGGTGCAATCTAATAGGGCACTGCTTATCTCATATATATGGCTGGATCAGCTTTTATCCAGATGAAACACTAGAACACTCTGGCCTTGAAATGCTCTGTACCAGAATGTTCTGTTCCAGAATGGTAGGTTATGCATGTAAACTCTGCTAATGTAGCTGAAATAATTTTAAAAGATAAAGGTAAAGATAGGAGCAAAACGAACCCTGGATATGACACGTCTTATTTCCCTGGATCTCACACGTCTTCTTATTTCAACTTCCCCTACTTTTTCTCATTCATAAGTAAAACATTTAACAAAGTTATTTAGCAAAGTATTGTGACTAAATGTTTGTTACTCAACAGAAGCATTATGGCTAATGCTAGATTGTGAAATTCAAGAACCACCTCTGCTTGAAAATATCATTTGGGATTTTTTGTTATTTAACGCTTATTTTCTAAAGCAACCGGTCACTAAACTTGCTGCATAATACACCCAAATGTTTTATACTCACCCATTGTGAAAACAAAAATAGTTAACACAGCTTAAATTAAGCACAGGCTCAACTAATAAAAGTTGTGCTATGCCTATAATTACCTAGGGGGTGATCTGCATAATCCGGCCTTTGAATGTAACTCGGCACAGGCCTCATTGGCATCTAAATAAAGCACAATTAAGATCTGTTTAACATATTTATTAGCTTAGTCCAGTGCTTCCCAAACTTGGGTAAATTACCCAAACTTGGGTAAAAGTGATTTTTCTTTGGTTAATGACACATGAACCCATTCACAACAGGGACATTTAAACTGACTTAAAGATTACCATGTGTACTAAAATATATTCAAAAATCTCCCAAAATATTCCTATTAAGATGAAAATCGGTGAAATTAAAAATTGGTAATTTGTTGAAATGACATAAAAATCATTCAATGATATTGTTTTTATAATTCAGGTAGTCCTTGAGTTATGAACATTCATTCAGCAACTGTTCAAAGTTACAAAGTGCTGAAGGAAGGGACTTACGACCAGTCCTCAAAGTTCCAGCTGTTGTAGCACCCCTGCAGTCATGTGAACAAAATTTGGGTGCTTGGCAACCAGCTCACACTTACAACTGGTTCAGTGTCCCGTGGTCACATGATCACCATTTGAAACCTTCCCTGCCGGCTTCCCACAAAGGGAGGTTGCAAGTCACTCAGGTAATTTTCCCCCACCCACCCCAGCCTTTCTTCACTTGCTTGCTCGCATGCACCACACCCTCCTTCCCCACTTTGCTTGCATGCACACACCATGCCCTCCTTCCCCTTCCACTCACTTGCACGCACACCCTCCTTCCAACTTCATTCACCCACATGCACCGTGCCCTCCTTCCCCCTTCATTCACATGCCCTGCGCCCTCCTTCCCACTTCGCTTGTTTGCATGTACTGCGCCCCTCTTTGCTTGCACACATGCACCCACCAGCACCCTCCTTTCCCCCTGAGTTTTGGGTAATGAAGAAAAAAATTTGGGAAGCACTGGCTTAGTCATTCTGAATGTGGGTAACAGTTGCTAGAAAACAGACTATAAAATGGGTACTTTCAAATCAAATGAAAGCATGTATTAAAACCTCTTATCTAAGAGCTGTAAGCCAAGTGTGTAGTTTGATAAGCCGGTGTCAGATAATAGGAGACACAGCAGTGGAGAGTTAGCAGCTAGAGTAGCTAGAAGTGCAGTCCAAGAGCCCTAAGTATAGAAATAATTCCAGAGATCCAAAGGAAGACAATACTCCAGATAGACAGATATTCAGAAATCTAATACAATAAACTGGACTGGAGCCAGGCACTGGAGACAAGGACAAGTGCACATGAATGTTCTTAGCAATTTTCTGCCTTCATCTCAAGACTTATATGAGGAAGAATCAACACAGAACTCCAACTACATTCCTCTGGGGATCATTAGTTCCATGAAGCTTAGTGCACTCTAGAGAAATCTGTCTCCCAAGTAACCCTCCCAGGATGCCTATCTTTAAAGTATTGCAGTTCTTCACCATTCTACATGTTGCTCTGAAACCTAGCAATCATACTGAACTGGGCTTAGAAGTCAAGAGAGTTTTTCTAGCTTAGATATCTAAACTAGATATCTAAATTTAGATATCTAGCTTAGATATCTAAATTAAACTACTGTTTCTGCTTCTGAACTTCTGGTCTGAGACTTTAGGGAACAGGCTTCTCCTGGCATCCAAGTTGCCTAATCCTGTCTTTCTTCCTCTAATGAGGGTTCCTCTGAGGTGGCTGTACCTTAAGAATCCTGAGCTATAGCAATGAAGCCCAATAAAAATGATAAACAAATACTCAAGTTTGGACAATAACCAAGTCTTCGGTAGAAATAATTTCACCTTTTCTTTTTGTAGCTACTGGAGTAATTGTATACTCATGAAATCTCAGTTTGACAACTGGATGTTAGAGGTAACACAGAATTCCATGACTCTGAACAGTGGCACACCACCTGTGGTTCCCAAAGCCTTATGTGAGCCTTCCAAAAACCTTCTATTGAACTGTAATATTCAATGTTACAGGAGGGGAAAATATTAAATGCATATTGCTTTTAATTACATTTTAATTTGCATTTTTGTTTTGTTGCCTTGCCTTTGGAGTTGAACCAACAAACCCCAACAAGGTAACATGCCCTTGACTTTAAGGGCTGGGATAGTACTGTAGAAAGCCTGTTGCTCCAACTGCTAAAAAAGTTTTCTAGTTCAAACAGCATACTGACTAAGCTCAGATCATTGCAGTAAGAATTGTAGCATCTGTACAGAGTCAGTATCCCAGATCTTCTAGAGGCTCACCCAGCAAGACAATAAACTGAGAGTTCTCATTTGTGCTTAATGTTGTAAACTGCCAAAGGTGTTATTATATGAATGACAGTGATCTATTCTGCAATATATAGAAGAATTTACAATCTTCATACCTGATGTTACATATTTAGCAGCTGCTTATAACCAGAGAGTAAGATTCTCAAAGTCTTCTTTAACCAAATTTATTGAAAGGGAAAATAGTGGCAATTATTTCAGCTCTAATGTATCAGTTTGTCAGGACAGAGATTTCTTAATCTTTAGTTGCACTGGGGAGGCAGCTACTTGATTTCCTGATAAAGGAAGAGCATGCAGATGTTCTGTGCTTGTAATAACTTGCAAACTGACATCCTCTTTCCCAGGCAATGAGAAGTACAATATACATAAGAAGTAACTTATTTTGGCTTAATGTTACATTCAAAGCAAATTACTACAGTTTATTCAACAACCATGTTTAACAAATCCTGGTTTAACAATACAAGTAGACACTATTAGTCACTCTCTATGCTATCTGCACCTCACAAGGTTTAGAAAGGCCCTTAAAATGCTTCTTTTTTCAGAGCCTATATGATGTTGGAAGATCTCTTCAGTGGCAGTACTCAGTATCAATTTAAATTATGGCACTGCTGAGATTAAATTATTATTATTATTACAAAAAACACATTTTAAAATACCTGATTTGTTCTCATCAAACTGAGCTGTAGTTTATATGCACAGTCATTTCCAAGCTAAAAAAATATTTGAGGAATAAAGCCCAAGTCTTATATTATGAAATATCCACTAAAATAGATTTGACTAACATTTCCTTTGTTCTTCTTCATACTGGAATACTATGTTTCTAAAAGGGATAGCCTACTGCAGTAGAAAAACAAAAATCTTATGGCACCTTAGAGATTAACAAATTTAAATTTACACAAGCTATCATGGAATTGGACTCAATTTATGAAAGATAAATAAGATAATCTGTTAGTTTCCATAAAATTCTCTCTTCCTTCTTTCCTGTAATGGATAGTAGGGTATTTTAAATTGTCTGATATACATTATAGGAAAATAATTACCAAAATTGTTTTACTGTGCACACATCTTAAAAAATAGTTGGACGATCACATTCTCTAACTGGGAGAACTATCATGAAGGAATTACCTTCCTGTGGTTTGACTGGTGGAAAAACTGAACAAAGTGAGACATTTCAGTTATTTCACCTATTTACCAGTGGATAATGTGGCCTGAGTTTCCCAGTATATCGATAACCAGCCCAGGGATCTGTGTTTATGTCACCATCTACGGTCCAGGCAGAAACTTCCCGTTTTGCTTTCTCATCCTCTGTAAAACAAAAGCAAAATCATACTGATCTTAACACTGATCATCCAGAAACTTCATCAAACATCAGAACAGAATTTGAAAAGTTATATAGATAGATGAACTCCTTTCCACTCTCCTTTAGAGCTCTTGAATTTTTCCCCCATGTTTGCTCTAACACTGATACTATTTGTATGAGGACTCTTTTTGCTGAAAGGCTATAAGAAAGAAATCAAACCAAGCCCAGCACTAAAAGCATAGGCCTAGTCTTTCTCTGCCCATTTTCAGTGGGGACACGCCTAGATTTATAGTGTCAAAACTCTACTGTGCCAATGTTACCACGTCTTTATTTTTCAGTTCTTACAAAAATCCTCTGTACCACACTGAACTTATTTTTCAATATGCCACATTTTGCAGCATTTCTGAAGCAGTGAAAGATCACAACTGTTTAAGAAATTGAAGCTCAAGGTCCCATGTAGACACACAATCCTACTAATGTGTAAGAACCATTATCCACAGAAAATTTAGAAAACAATGAGAAATATTTTAAGGAAGGGACAAAAGTATTAGATCTTTTTCATGACTATACCGCTGCAAGCTACAGTTGTGGCTTCCCATGTGTCTGAATGCTCTTCCATAAAATGTAAAGAAAATCTATATAGTAATAAAAAGTGTCAGGGAAAAAGATAACTTAAACCCTTTTTTTCCTGACATCTGGATTGGATTTATACATCATGCTAAGCTATGATATGGTGTGTTTAGTATAGCTTACTGTGTTGTGTGAATCCAGCTGTTCTGATTTGTCAACCATGTGTATATCAACCCAGCCAATTGAGTAAATTCAACAAACCGTAGTTAAGCAAACCATCATTCCGTGCAACATGTGGACTTTTTTTTCCCCTTTTTGTTTTATACAAAAGAGCATTCAGTCCCCTACAAACCCTTATTAGATCTACATCAGTTCAGGCTGCAAACCCAATAACAACTAGGCCAGATTTATTATAGGTTTAGATTTTAGTACTTGATGTCACCACCAACAAATGGGTTATAAACTTAAGAAAGTATGATAAAATCAAAAGAATATATTTGCTTACTTGCTTTCTTGTGTAGTAACTTGTGAGTAGCCCAACTTCCTTTAAAACATTCCTAAAAAGGCAAATTATACAAATTTAGCAATACTTTGAAACAGACTAACTTTATATGGATAACACAGTTCCACAGGCTATGAATCATATACTGCAGGAAGATGAAGGAAAATAGGTTTTCCTTATAGCTCACTGTACTTCAGTTCAATTAGCAGACACTAATCGGATTTCTTTTTAATGATAAGGTTCAAAAGCCACTTTACATATAGGATTATAAGCCTAATATTGCTGGAAGCACTTTAAAAACATATCTTATTTCTTGGACTGGAAATGTGGAGCTCATTCGTATTTTATGGCAATAGTGTTTGTTCTGACTACGTGGGCATTTGTAGCAAATACATGTGGCTTGCACATGAGTTTGTAAAAAGCCCAGTAAACAAATTTGAAGATCTCAAAACGTTCAAAGCTAAGAGAAAAACAGTTTCACAGAGCCCAAATGATAACATTCACAGCATTGCTTGATAGTACCCACCACCACATCTCTTACTGGTTGTAGCCTACCATTAAGAAAGAATGTTTTCATGCAGCACTGAACAAAAAGCAAGCAAAATCATGGAGAGGAGATCCCACCATTGCTAAGTCCTACATTCCCTGAAGCAGCATGTAGGTGGTTTCTTCTACAATCCTGTTTTTCAGGAGCCTACCTTAGCCTGGAGCAGCCTCTGCAAATGGCAGCTCCACAGCACCAACAAAAGGTGGGCAGCAGAATTCCTCATACATGGAGATCTCGCTTAACGACCATTTGTTCAGCTACTGTTCGAAATTACAACGGCGCTGAAAAAATGGACTTACCACCAGTGCCCAAAGATACGGCCACTGCAGCACCCCTATGGCCACATGATCAAAATTCAGGTGCTTGGCAGCCTGCCGCAGTTATGACTGCAGGGGTGCTGCAACTCTCCCCACCCGCCTATCACCCCCCATCTATGCCCTTTTGGTCACCCTGTACAGCGGTACTCGGTAGCGGTAGCAACGCTAGGGCTGAAGTAGAGGCCCGAGGCCTTCAGCAGTCTCAGACAGCTGCCACCCCCCCCCCCCCAGGCCTCAACTTCAGCCCCAGCACCACCACTGCCACTTGTTCCTTCTGCAAGCTGGCGTCCCCAGAAGGTCCGGGATGCATGGCTTGGGGAACAGTGCAAGGCAATGAAGGCCAGCAGTGTGGGGCTTGAGGCAGCATTTTTCAGTGGCAGTGGAAGCGCTGGGGCTGACATCAGGGCCTGGGGGCAGTGGCAGCTGGCTGAGACTGCTGAAAGCCTTGGGCCTCTACTTCAGCCCCAGCCCTAGCACTGCCACTGAGTGCCACTGTGCAGGGTGGCCAAAAGGGCATAGATGGGGGAGATAGGTGGGTGGGGGGAGTTGCAGCATCCCTGCAGTTGTAAATGCTGCTGGGGCGGCTGAGGCCTCCAGGGGCAGCTGTGACTTTGTGCCATGCTGTAACGCACACACCCCAACTCACACGTGGCCTGTTCTGAGCCTCCCCCACCCCCCTGAGGCACCCCCGCGCTCCTTACCTGGGACTCCCTCTGCTTAACGACCCGCAATTCTTGTTTAACGTGGCAACCGGGGATGCCGCGATTGTTGTCCCTAAGCGAAGGGGTCACACAATAATTCGCTTAACAACCGCATCACTTAGTGACCTAAATTCCAGTCCCATTTGTGGTTGTTAAGCGAGGACTACCTGTATGTGCAACATTACCACACCTATCTTTTTCTATCCTTCAAAAATATATTCTGAATGCTTGATTCAACCTGGTCTCCTATGCAAATATTTTCCTCAGCACAGTTCTATTAAAAGCAAGCATGATTTTCTCCATCATCATTTATAAAACTATCCCCACTGCTATCTTTGCAAGAAAAGCAAACATACTCATAATACTGAAAGATGTTCCCATTTCCTTTTCTCCCAACTTGCATTATCTTTAAACATTAATTTGCTAATGATACAGAGGTGATTGCGCCTTTTAAATTTTTTTTTAATCTTATTTGTTTCCCTGTACTGATTTCTCAAGAAAAATAACCAAATCAATTCAACACATCATAACCCTTAAAAATCTGACTGAAGCAGAGTCTAATCTTGCAGTCTCCTGAACATCTAACTAGAAGTAAACTCTACTGAAGCCAGTGAAATGAAACCAAAGAAGATTGCAAAAGGCTTCTTCTTCTTTCAAGAACTAGCACACATATATTTGCATGAATACCACAGAGACCCATACAATGTTTAAAACATGCATTTACTACATGCATACACAAATTTTCCTGAGTTTTCTAAACTCCACACTCATGCCATTCTTATTGGCAAAAATATGTTTTATGCCTTCTCTAGTGTATAAAAATATGGCTTCAGGTCCCACTGCAGGCAACATTAGAATCCTTAAATAGGATAAATGAATCAGACTTACATTACTGTGTAGCTGAACATGATCTGCATTAGGAAAAAAGACACTTCCTTATAACTGCCTCCCCCCAATTTTCGTAGCCCAGCTCAGGTTGCACACCTGGTTGACTTTGGATAATTTCAAATAACAGCATGGTATCTGGATGGTGCACCACTAGGAAACCCCAGAACTGCTGGCAAGGCTGAGAAATTGAAAAATCATTCTGGAAGAAAATTATGGCAAATCACTTCTCTACTAATGTCAATAAAACTACATAGATATGTCCATATAGTCACCAAGAGCTGAAGCTGACTCAGCGGAATACTCCACATGGAGGACAGAAATGTCAGAACTTGGAAAAAGGGAGAAAGATTTTTCTTCTAAAAAAGAAGGCTCACCTGATTTTAAAAGCAGAACCATGGAAATAAATCCATGGTTATTAAGTGAAGACAATGCACGCCACCCATGTTCAGAATCACTTTTAATTATGATTGCATTCCAGGACACCCCTCCCCCAGACATTGGAAAATTTAAAATAGTTCTGGTGCCAGGGTCTGATTTTCCTCAAACTCGGAGCAGAAACTTGTTACATACAGTTAACAGTAAAATGCTAGCCCTTAGGCTGCTTTTAGATGAAAAGCTTTGGCAAAATCCCCTCTGCAATAAACTAAAATATCCAGAGTGCCACAACAATCACTTGTTGACAGACAGGAAGAACACAGCCCTCCCTAGTCTTTTTCTCCCTAAATCTGTCTTGTGAATCTTGATGACAGATCCAGTAAGAAAGAAAGAAAAATTGTCAGGCATGGAAGTGCAATATTCTGAGACACACAACCAAGAGTGCTTTGTCCTTCAGCATTTCTGGGGCCTGTTGCTAACAGTAATGAGTAACAATACATATTTTCCTTGGTTTAGGTTTTTCACTCCTGACATGCAAGCAAGCTCCTGGGGCAGAAAAACCTATAGGTGAGAAAGAGATTTGGGGCTTTAGATCACTCTTCCCCTACCAGAGCTGGTTGTGCTGGACTACAACTCTCATCTCTGGGAACAATGGGCATTGTAGTCCCTCGCTCTACTGAATTCCAGGTTGAATGATGGTGCCTTAGCCTTCTTTCCCCCCCTAGCAACAACCAAAGGAAGAAAAGAAGGCAAACTTTTGAGAGAGAGACAGGCAGGCAGACAGACCCCCACTAGCAAAAATGCTGAAATTTCGGCAACGGGACGAAGTCCTCCGAATTCGGATCCTCGCTTCCCAGCAAAACGTGCTCGGGCTGCCAGAGAACAGGCCCGGGCCCAGCCAGCCTGAGTCACACCTGCCTCGGGAGGGCAGCAGCCGCCCCACACGCCCCCGGCGCAGGCGAGCCCCGCGTCCCGGAACCCACAGACTCGAAACCGAAAGGACGGTGGGCTGGGGCGGCCGCGGGGCCAGCGCCCGTCGGGGGACCTCGGCAGCCGAAGCTCCCGGCGCCCGGCCCGTTGGCGGGCGAAGAGCGCCCCGAGCAGCGGCGATTTACCTGCGAGCAGAAATAGGATCCCTGGATGCCGAGCTTGATGCAGGTGGGGCACTGCAGCTTGGCCTCGCTGCTGCAGCCCGCCGTCTCGCACACCCGGGCCTCCACGGCCGCCATGCTGCCTGCTGTGGCCGCCGCCACAGGAGCGACCCGGGCAGACAGCGGGCGCGGCGGCAACAGCCACCGGGAAAGGGCGGAGGGAAAGGCGGAACTCTCGGCCTGGAGGTTCCCGATTGAAACGGGGAGGGGCTCCGGCCCCGCTGCCCGCCTCCCCCCGCCCCGGCTCTCTCCGCCCTCTGAAGACGGGGAGGCGGGTGGAAACGGAGCAGGGCCGAGAGCCGGTCGGGCCCCACCGCCTGCAGCCGACGCGCTCCCCCGGGATGTCGGGCCCCGGCACACGCCTCTGGGCGCCAAGAGTGTTTTCCTCACCGCTGAGAAAGCCCCCAGTTGCTCCGCCAGTGTGCGCCTGAGCCACGCGCCAAGCGTCCTCATCCGAACTTGCTGCGCGCGTCGGGCTTGGCGCGACCCACTCACCTGCGCGGATAACGGATCCTCGGGTCCCTCCGAGCGAGCGGCTAGGCTGGCGGTCCCCGCTGGGCGCCCGGGGTGCTTCTGGCTCTCCGGTTTTTTGTTTTGTTTTTTTGGAGGAGCTCGGACTTTCGGGACAGATTTCGTTTTCCTGCTTTGTAGAGGATTGACTGAGGGTGAGAGGGGAAAAGAGAAAAAGCCTTGCAGCGTCGGGCGTGCTGATTTAGATCACCATTCCAGTCATTCTTCTCCAGATTCTTTGAAAAGAGCAGACAGGCTGGATGAGCGTGCAAAAGATCAAAGGGAAGGTGATCCGTCTTTATCATAGGTCAGTGCGTTAACATCAGGAAAGAATTCTGAAGCTGAAAATATCGCATTTGCACGTGCTCGTTCTGAACCTGTTATGCACAGTTTTTAAAGCAATGCCAGCTAATGGATAGGCGATGTGGTGTCCTGGAGCACCAATGTGCTTGAACGCACTCGAGGCAGTGCCTGTAGGCCTCCCTTCTCCATCTGACTTAATTTTTAAAATATCACTGTAATTATAAATAAATACGTCAGCATGCCTGCTACATAGCATGTGGCATACCTTTCATTTCCTAGAGTACTTCTCAGCCCTGTAGGCATGATTTGAAAATAAAAATGATACACTTCTGTAAGGTCTTGCTTTGCTTGGAAGTGTGTCCAGTCCAAATTCATCTCCAAAAAGACAAAGATAAGGTAGGGAGGTAAGGTGCGTTCTTGGGTGTGTTGCGGAGGATGGCAAGGAACAATTTTACCGGTTTGGCTTCTGGGAGATGTTCATGACTGGCCATGTGCTCTCGAAATTCCAGATGTGCTCAATGGCCCCAAAAAGTTGCATATCCCTGAAGTATTTGAGGTTTAGCATCACAGTTACATGTGTGCCCAGCATTTTGACGTTATCAATGGTTTAATATTCTAAAAAATAATGTCTTATTTTAACTAAAATTTTATTCATTTTACTTTATTTGCTGCTATATAAATCCGCACAATAAGAAATAAATTTAAACTTTTCTGTGATTCTTTTTGGGATTGTACTGCTTATTTGGTAGGTTCATACCTTGCCTTTCCATTTAAAAGTGCACTTGAGGCTGCTAATTGAACAAAATAAGCCAAATTAATTAAACTTACAAGTAAAGTATAAATAAAACACTTTAAAAGATTATCATATGTATTACATTGAGAAAATTACGTTTAGACATGATTCAGCATGAACAATTTTTAAACCTTTTTGCCTAGATTCAGAACTGCAAATTCTGTCATTATGCTGTTGGTGAGTATTTGAATCCAATCGATCCTCTTGTGCTCTCAGTTACATGCAACATTTTCCTGCAACATGGGTGTAACTGGATTGAAGTCATTGGAAGAGGAAAATACATGTGTACCTTCCCCAATAACCCAGTCAGATTTGATGAAGGCTACAGTCCTTTATATTCTTACTGGAATTCAAGGGCACTTACTTTTGAGCATATAAAATTGGACTATAAAAGTGCTTTTGATTTAATTATTATATGTGTTTACACTGTATGAGTATGCTACCTGGGCATAAGGGCAGTTGTCCAATGCATTTGGAGAGTGCAGAGTTAAGGAAGGATATTATATTACAAATGGCTGTGTTTTAAAAAGACGAAGCGTAAGGAAAAATGCTTGTTGCTAGAGGCTTATTGTTAGGCCTTTAATTGCAATGTCATTTTGATTTTTCATGATATCCTAACACACTAATAAATGAGATAATAGCAAATTATTTCATTTGGATGATATAGCTTCAAGGTTCCAAACTCCATGATGAGGATACATTTCATGGTCCATTTTCTTCTCTGAGGTTTTTTGGGGGAGGGATTATAACATTTATACATAGCTTTAAAAGGGACTTAAAGTGTAAATCATAGCACAGTTATACTTCTGTCTGAAGGGAATTCTGTAGTAAACAAACAGATGGTCACAATATGGATTTTCACTTCATATTTTGCATCAGAATGCTACATTTTGGCTTCAATTCTTAGGATATAAAACCCCTTCTATTTTTCAGCAAATATGAAATCAGAAGGGAAAATCTAAGCAGAAAATTGGCAGAAGAGAAGAGGATCAGAGCAACAGCACATCAGTTAATGAGTAAAATTAAAATAAAGATAAGATAGGATGTACTGTGAAATATTAAAAATACATAAAGTGTAAGGATGTACTTTGAAGCCATATTAAAAATATATAAAGGGTATAATAAAACATGCAAATTCAACATTTCTTTCTGGTCAGTAGCAATGGCAAGAGTTTAATTAAGAAGACATTGAAAGGTCCAATTTTGTGCCGTACATTGAGGGTGGATGTGTTATCCTCCACACTTCATAAATAATGGATTGAGGGTGGATGTGTTAACCTCCACACTTCATAAATAATGGATATATAGACTATGATTCAATAGTATTTCGCAGACTCACTTATGCTTTGGTTTTACTATATGATTCCATTGTCAAGAATTTCCCTTCTCTCTATCCCCACTTTGCAACATATCCAGAATTATTAATGGCCACACATTTTATCCAGACTTCATTTGATAGGAATTCTGAGTAAACCTCCAGATTCCCACAGTCTAGGCTTATCCTCATTACCCAGTATGAAGACATTCTGCTAACTGTTTTTAGGAGACTTCCCTTCTTGTTGCAGAAGGAATTTACATTTGTCTACAGCTGTTTTGGTTTTAAAGTAGTAATTGTCTTCTTTCTTGACATGGGTCTTGTTATAGGAATATTCTACAATACCTCATTGACAGTGTTGGTGATGATGCCAGGGGCTGGGATCTGCCCATCTCCCACTGGCCACTTTCTGCTGCTGCAGGCCCACCCTGTCCCCTCTAGTTGCTGAGCGCTACTGCTACTGTGTATGACTTGGGCTGCAGAAGCGATCAGGCACCTACCTGCCACAGAGGCATTCACCCGCATAGCTGGCGGCATCTTTGCAAAGCTTCATTTGGGCAGTACACAGTCTTCTTATATACACAGTTCTAGTGTTCTTCTGAAAGAGTGTAGACCTGCTTTTAAGCATGGATCTAGCAGTCTTTTGCAAGAGCAGTGATGTGTGCAAAACTATCGTTCTCTCCATGGAAAGTCCATTTAAACTGGAGAGAGCCGGATTCTGACATCTCTGTGTTGTTGGTTCTTTTCCAAATAAGTACAGTAGTACCTCGGTTCATGAACTTAATTCGTTCCACGATTCTGGTCACGAACCGAATCAAATTTCCCCATAAGGTTCAATGTAAATAAGGTTAATCCATTCTGACCCCTATGAATGTGGTCGCCAACCAAATTGGTCGCCAACCGAATCAAATTTTCCCATAAGGTTCAATATAAATAAGGTTAATCCGTTCTGAACCATATGTATTTTTTTTAACCATAAAAATATGAAACAAAGTACAGTACAGTACAGTATGAAGAGAGAGAACTCTAACCTTTCTTGTGGCGACACCAAAAAGCTTCACAGCAGGTGTCTGTCTGTGACTGCAATCTCGCCTAGAGGAAGCCACGACCACGTGTCAGAGCAGGGAAGATGGCTGCAGGTCGTGTTCGTCACCTGATGCGGAGTTCACGAACGGAAGCAAAATTTTGCGAACGCTGCTGTTCACGAACCTAATTGTTCGTGAACAGAAGCGTTCGTGAACTGAGGTATTACTGTATATATCAGGTTTGCTGCTGGTGGAGCTGCCAACAAGGGGCTTCTTATGGCTATGCTTTCTACTTAATTTATTACCTTGGGGAATGCCATTTTACCTATTTCAATATCATTTTGCATACTTAATGGGATATTTCTTGGTGCTACCTACTGAGACGCATATTGCCAGCACTGCCTTTCCTTTGTAGTACTTACTGATTTGAGATACTTGGGAGGTGAAGTTAAATTGATAAGAGTTATGTCAGCTTTGTTTTCTAACCTGATATACAGGTTATTGGTGTAGCCAATAGGCAGAAGGTGAAGTACAGTAGAAGGAAGCACTGTGGTGCTCCTTGCAGTGTTCCACCATGGTCTGTGATTGTCAAGCCCCATAGGACACAATCAAGGGAGCAACAATCACACTCACTTCAATAAGGAGTTTTAATATGTGAATTAGGGATATGGTACAGTGTCTTAGAAATTGTGACTGGAACTTCCAATCCCTTTTTATCTTGTTATTTGGGCAACTTGAAAGGTGGCTAAAACCCCTGTATGAGGCTGCACCCATGCACTCTCTTACAGGTCTGTCTGTGTTTTGATGAAATACATGAGTAGTTCTATCTGTGATAAAGATACTATTAACAAATGCAGTCAATGTGCTTTGAAGAAAATTGACAAATACAAAACAAAACAACATTTTGGTCATATTTGCAGTGAATCCATCTTAAATTGTATTTATTTATTCATTCATTCATTCATTCATTCATTCATTCAACTTGTATGCCGCCCATCTCCCCCAACGGGTGACTCTGGGCGGCTCACAATAAAAACACAGCTCTCACCGAGATGGCTAAAAACTATAAATAATTAAAAACATATTAAAAACCCTAAAAAACCTCCTCTGGTTTATGGCCTTAAAAAACCTGTAAGATGCTGGGGAGGGGGAGACAACCCATCATCCGACCAGCCATCTCCACAGGTGCGGGCCCCCCTCTGGCCCCCAGGCCTTCTGGCAGAGCCAGGATTTGATACCTTTCCTGAAGGCCATGAGGGAGGGGGCACACCGGACCTCAGGAGGCAGGATGTTCCATAGGGCAGGCGCTACAGCAGAAAAGGCTCTCTGCCTCGACCCCACCAATCGAAATTCCCTGACTGGTGGGGTCTGCAACCTGCCCCTTCTGCTGGACCGAGTGGGACGGGCTGAAGTGACCAGGGCGAGGCGGTTCCTCAGATAACCTGGTCCCGTGCCATAAAGGGCTTTAAAGGTAATAACCACCACCTTGAATTGGACCCGGAAACAAACCGGTAACCAATGCAGCTCGCGCAACAGCGGTGTTATATGTGCCCTCCTAGGGGCATTAAGAACTGTCCGCGCCGCCGCATTCTGCACCAGCTGTAGCTTCCGGATACTCTTCAAGGGTAGCCCCATGTAGAGCGCATTACAGTAGTCCAACCCAGAGGTGACCAGGGCATGAGTGACCGTGCGGAGGTCCCCCTGATCCAGGAAGGGGCGTAACTGGCGCACCACACGGAGTCGTGCAAAGGCCCTCCTAGCCACGACTGCCACCTGCTCTTCGAGCAGGAGTCGTGAGTCCAGGAGAACCCCCAGATTATGCACCGGGTCTGTCTGGGGTAGTGCAACCCCGTCAAGAACCAACGATGACAAGGTCCTAGATCTTGAGGCTCCCCGTATCCACAGCCACTCCGTCTTACCAGGGTTCAGCTGAAGCCTGTTGTCCCCCATCCAGGCCCCCACAGCCTCCAGGCACCGCGCGAGGGCAGTCACAGCATCACTTAGGGCACCTGGGATGGAGATGTATAGTTGGGTATCATCAGCATACTGATGATACCTCACCCCATGGTGCCGGATGATCTCACCCAGCGGTTTCATGTAGATATTAAATAGGAGCGGTGAAAGCACTGACCCCTGTGGCACCCCACAAAGTAGGGGCCGGGGGCTGGACCTCTCGCTCCCTATCAACACCGATTGGGTTCGGCCTTGGAGAAAGGAGCTGAACCAGCACAACATTGTGCCACCCAACCCCAACTCCCGCAGCCGACCCAAAAGGATACCATGGTCGATGGTATCGAAAGCCGCCGAGAGGTCAAGAAGAGCAAGGATGGATGCACTCCCCCCATCCCGCTCTCGCCAGAGATCATCTAGAAGTGCGACTAATGCTGTTTCTGTCCCATAACCGGGCCTGAATCCTGACTGATAGGGGTCCAGATAATCCGTTTCCTCCAGGATCCTCTGAAGCTGCCGCGCGACCACCTTTTCTACCACCTTCCCTAAAAAGGGGAGGTGGGAGACTGGACGAAAGTTGTCCAGAAGGGTGGGGTCTAGCGACGGCTTCTTGAGGAGTGGGCGGACCAAAGCCTCTTTGAAAGGCTTCGGGAACACCCCCTCCTGCAAGGATGAATTAACCATCGCCAGGACCCACCCTAAGGTCACCTCCTTGGTAGATTTAACTAACCAGGAGGGACACGGATCGAAATCACAGGTGGTCGTACTGACAGCTCCGAGGACCCTGTCCACTTCCTCAGGGACAACAGGATCAAACCGTTCCCAGATAACTGGGCAAGAACGCTCCCCGGGCAACTCCTCTGGACCTATTCCACGCTTGGCTTCCAACTGTATGAACAAGTACATCCGTCAGCTCTTCTTGAGTCTGTATTATTGATTAACTGTTTGCCTGTAAATGTTTTTACACACCTTCCATAAGGGGTGCCCCAAAGAAGTTCACCCAGCAGTGCCTTATGGGTAGAAAGGCAGGATATGAAATAAAACGATTAAATGCGGCTAAATCAATTTAAAAAAATAGATTTAAGGGCAGATAAAAGAAAATCATTCACATCTTTTTTTGTGTGTGTGTGTAATAATTTTACTGAAGATTATATAAATAAAACTAATGCAATCTACATATTATATATATATATATATATATATATATATATATATATATATATATATGATTTTTAAAAGAAAAGTGAAGAAAAAGAAAAGAAGAAATCTTTCCCTTTATCCCCAGCAAGTATGAGCAACATTAACAACTGGTTGCCCTTTTCTCCTGTTTCCTTTCACTTTCCCAGCATAAGAGCCCTTTCCAGAGAGTTGAGTCTTCGCATAATGTGTCCAAAGTGGGATAATTGGAGTCTGGTCATTTGGCCTCGAGTGAGAACTCTGGCTTGATTCGTTTGATGGTCTGTTGGTTAGGTTTTTTGACAGTCCACGGTATTTTCAGGTGTCTTTTCCAACTTCAAAGGCATCAGTACTCTTCCTATCAGAGACACTTAGTTCAGTCTTAGTAGGAGTATGTGAGTATGTTGGTTCTGGTAGGATATCCTTCTTAGAAACAAACCAAAATAATCAGAGGACAGCCACAATGCTTGAAAAGCAAACAAATCCACATGATCCATTGTGTTGGAAGGACAGGAAAATATTTTTATATACAGTATTTTAACATATGGACTTAATTCCATAATTTAGTATACTTAAGTTGTTCTTGGTAAAGTATTAAAGATGTATCGAAATAGATAATAGGCTATAAACAGACTGACTTTGATAATCAGTGTACTAGAGCTGTTTCACAGAGCTTTTAATCTAATTTTAACCATAAAGTTGTAATCAGTTAACAGGCACTGGGATGAGTAGATAGCTTATGGATTTCATATTTTATATTGCTGTTTATATTTTATTATAAATCTCTGGGATTCTTTTTGGGAATCCTGAGGTATATAAAAATAATAAACATTATCCCTTGGATGTTAGTAAAGCCCCCACCTCACTGAAATTCTGCAAACAGGTTAACACATTTTTATTTCAAGATACTTTTGGTCCCAGGAAATTAACTCTGGGCATCTATCTTGGGATTATTAAAGAATAATCACAAAGAACAAAAATAAATCCCAATGGCCCGCTGTTGATGTTTACCTTGTTCTGATTGATTTATTGTGCTTTTTGTTTTCTTTTTATTGATGTTGTATGCCACCCATAATCTTTGGGCCTGCGGCAGGTTATAAGTACTGTAAAATAAACATATTAAAAATGTGGAAATAATAGTAACGCTAAACATTATTTAAATATATATTCAGAACAGGATGGTAAATAGTTCAATGAAAATGTCAGCCCAATGTGCAGCTGCTGTAATGAAAGGCAAATTTTATTAGAGAAATATAATAGAGAGACATATAAAGCTTTTCTTCTCTCTTCACAATATATATTATATTACATTACCGAGTCACCACTGACTTGAAGGCACAACACCTTCAATTCAGTGTTGACTCTAAAATATAACATTATAATAAATATAATATAATATATATGTAGGTATGTATATAGTGAAGAGGGAAGAAAAACTTTATATGTCTTTTTATTATATTTCTCTAATAAAATTTGCCTTTATTACAGCAGCTACACATTGGGCTGACATTTTCATTGAGCTATCTATAATCCCGTTCTGAATATATATATTGTGCCTTCAAGTCAGTGTTGACTCCTGGCAACTGCCTGGACAAGTCCCTGTGGTTTTCTTGGCAAGATTCGTGCCTAAGGCGGGACTAGAACTCATGGTCTCTTGGTTTCTAGCCTGATGCCTTAACCAGTATACCAAACTGGCTCTCTCTTCACAATATTAGAACTTATCAATTAAAATGAAATTTGAAGAGATTCAGGGCAACAAGCAAAAACACTTGTTTACTCATATAATTAAACTAGAATTCACAGTCGTCATTAGCTCATCTATGGAAAATGAAGGTGTAGTTCGCTGCAGAAACCTGCACCAGATTTTGCAATGGGAATTCCTGACAATGGCTAAACAGCTGATATAACTGTAGTATGTAACAGCCCAGAGTCACTTTCTTGTGAGATGGGTGGTGTCCAAATTTGAAATATAAATAAATAAATAACACACTACATGGGACCGAATACATTCTATTATAGTGTGGATGGAATAATCAGAGAAGGAACAGGTGACCAAATGAAGTACCCCTGAGAGATCATTACAGAACATACATTGTTCCTTTGCCATATAGCAGCCCATGAGACTTGTTTCCTGGATTAAACTTGTATACCACCCAACTCTCAATGACTCTGGGCACCTCACAACAATCAGAGATTGCAGCAGAACGTAAAAAAAGTTGGCAAGCATGATGAAGTGACTTTGTTTATTGTCCAAGTGTTTAGATGCATTCAAATTGTTTTTCGTTTCTGACAACAATCATTAAATCCGTTTTAAAACAAAATTCAATTGTGTACAGAGTGCCTTGTCTGTGTGATACACTTTCTTCAAAAATGTTTATTGTAGCAGTCTTCCTTGGCCTGTTGCTTTCCAGATGTATTCAGTTTCAGCTTCCATCATCCCCCAGCCAGCATGGCAAAAAATCAGAAGGACTCTGCTAGCACTTTTTCTGACTAACAAAATGTAATAAAATGTGTTAGTTGGAAAAGGTGCTGCCAGACTCCTCCTGATTTTCTGCTACCATAGACTAACAGTGCTCTCCTCCCTGGCAGTTGCTCCTGCAGGTTGAGCTCAGGGGGATGGAGGTCCAATACTTCTCAAGACTGTAAAGTTGGGCAACCGTGTTAATGAAAGTAGAGAATAAGCCAAAAATTGGGCAGCTGCGCTGGAATTTGTGTTCCCATTCTGAGAGCGGGAATTTCAAGGAAAAACCATAGGCAGACTGGCCGGGAAATGTGAGTCCTTCGAAAAATTATCCATAGGATTTCAGGGTATATCTACTGCTTCAGATAACCTTATTAACTGCCACGGGCTGCCTGGTAGAATAAGAAGTCAACTGCTGTTCTTCTGTACCATTAGAATACGTAGGTTAAAGAAGAAGCAACTGATCGCTCCCTCGCCCTCCCTGACCGCTCTCAGATTTTGGGTAGGGAGCTGAATGGTGGCGGCCGGAGAGACGAGGGGCGGCTTGCATCACACATGCTGACACCCCGTGACAGAAAAGGGCAGCTGCGCCGTCAGGCCGGGCATCAGCGGGCAATGCAGAGGTCACACCCGCAGGCTGCTCCTGCAATTGCCGCTTTCGGACTCGAGGAGTCACTTTTCTCCGCTCTGAGCAACGTCGCCTCAGCCTGACATGCCCCCGCCTGCCTTTCCCACGTGACTTTCTCTCCTGGAAGGGGGAGGTGTGGGGAGAGGGGGGGAAAATCATCCGAGACTACAATTCCCAGAAGACGCTGCTGCTGCTGCTCCTTCTGGCAGCGGGCACCGACCCCTCCCCGCACCGGGCTTGCGCACGCGCCGAGCCGCCAAAACGGCCGTCGCCTCCACGTGACTCCCCGCCGACCAATCGTTTTCGAACCTGATTTGTTATCCGCCTTCCCCTTTTACCTCTCCCCTCCCCTCAGCGCTTGTGCGATCAGAGCGATTTAAGATGGCGACGGTAGAACCGGTGAGTGCCCTTATTCCCGTTTCCTCCCTTCGTTTCCCCCTCTTCCTCTTTCTCTCCGCCCTCGGCCTACTACTAAGGCTTCCGAGAAGGTTATGGAAAGGCCACACAACCCTGAAGGGGACAGAGCGTCTCTTAGCTACGAAGCCGAAAGTGTGTGTGTGGGGGGGGAAGAGATGGTTGGCGAGGAGGGAGGGCGGCAGACAGCGGCCTGGGAACTTGTGTGTCGCGCGCGCGCGTACGGCGAGCGAAAGGCGCCGGCGTGTGCGATGGAGTGCCTTGCGGGAGGAGGATGGGAAGACCTGGGAGGCCGGGGAGGGGGGCTTCGAGCTTGTGAGGCGAGCGGCCAGGATTGTGCCGTCACAGTTTGGGCGGGGGCGTTGAGGGGCGACGGGGAGGGGTCGTGTGACGGGTAAGGTGGAGAGAGAGGAAGGCCGAAGACGGCCGGCGTGAGCAGGGAGAGGAGAATTCACCACGAGAGAGGAGGGCGGAGCTCAGTCGGACTCTGGGCTCCCATCCTGGACGTAACTTCTCTATATTTCATCGTGCCAAGCTCGCGGATCGCGCCGCTTATGCCGGCCTATTTCTCCTTCCTTGCGTCCCCGCGCCTGCCAGACACAGAGTGCCCAAACACCGGTGGAGAATCCCTTCTTCCACCGCCCCCATCCCTGATCTCCGTGGTTCCTCTCAATGCTGTCTCAACGCCCGTTTGTCTCCTCTCGGGCGGCACCATCCTGTGGGTTTAAGCTGTGTCTCCGAACCAGGCGACAAAAATTGCTTTCTTTCAGATCTTTGGCTTAACTTGTACCCTTTCTCTTTTTTGCTTCTTTGTATTTCCCAAGGAAAGTATAGCTATGATTGAGCTCCTTAGAACCGGCTAGGAAAAAACTAAAAATTTTTCACACTAGCATAATTTGTGTGTGGGGGGGGGGGGGGATATGAACATTTGGGGTCCTGATCATTGTCTCTGATTCAGGCCTTTTTCATACAATTGTCCTATGTTTAAATAGATCTCTTTTCCTTGTAGCTGTGCAGAATTTTTAAGGCCAGACATCACTTTCAGATACTAATTTGTTAAACAAGAAGGTTCCCCTCATCCCCCACCCACCACTGCAACTTACTGTATTGTGAGTTGAGTGATGAACCACAAAAGTAGGGGCTGAGATGCAATGGAAGATGACAGTAGTAATACTGTGCAGGGGAAAATACTGGCATTGAACCAAGTGAACTGCAGTTGGCACTGACACCATAGATACTAGCAAGTTAAATGCTCAAGTTGGCTTAGTACGTACAGTGCATACAGAAGGATTGAGATTTGCCAGGGCATAGCATGCATGTACTATGTCCCTCTGCGTCTGGTTATAAAAAATGTCATCTCTCATTTTCAAGAGTAGGCACAAGTTACAAGTATATTGTTTTTCTAGTCTATAAATATTGGCAGGATAATACAAGGCTCTTAAGCTTAGAAGAAAAAAATAAACTATGGAATGATCCATAATTACCACTAGATTACAGCCTTAAGTGCATTTGCCTTTTTGGAAACTCTTTTCTGATAGACTTCGCACATTCCTATTTTTTATAAGTGTTACCAGTTTCCAAAGCAAATAGGAAAAAAAGTATATGTATACAGGAGACTTATATGAAAGAATTAGAGTTTAAAACTTTGAATCATCATGATTGAAAGCCATTCTGGGTTATATAATTCAGTAAAGGTAAGTTGATATTTTGAATACCTGTATCTATGTTATTTTAATTTTAATTACTCACTTGAAAGACAGGCTTATTAAATATATAACATAAAGGAAAGATATTGAACATTCATGTAGTTTTGTTATATTATGGGAATGAACCTCAAAACATTCAACTACCAGCCTAATCAGTAAAGTAAAAGCACATATATTTAGTTCAGAAGTTTTATTGTGTGTAGAAATTGTAGCTGACACCACCAATTTCTCTTTTAAGACAATTATTAAAGAAAAAGTTTTTACAAGCTTCTTTACAGTTTGACAGGAGTAAGTATAAAATGTGGGTTCAGTTTTTAGATGATCCACAAGTATGTATAAGCGTTAATTTCATTCCTGTTTAGATTGGAAGTTAAAAGGATGACAAGTCTATGTTGGTTATTGAAAGACTTCCTTCACCTAAGGTATAATATAATTATATCTTATAATTGCAGCTAAGGGAACAGGTAATAAAATTGAAAGTTACATATTTAATCAGTCCCTGTACTGGTAATATCAGATGGTTCTTTTTTGTTTGCTAGATTTAACTAAAATAGTTTTGTGCACCATCTGTTAGATGACTGATATTACTGTATTTCCAGATAGTCTAGCATACAGAATATACAAATTAAATCCTCATGATTAGCTTCATTTCTCATAGGCATTTTCATTTGCAAATAGTGCTTTTGTATCTGGATCAGAATTTTTAGCCTTTGTTGAGGGGCAGGAAACAGCTGTGTCAATTTCTCCCCAGATTATATAGATGTAATTCTAAAAATTAGCAGGAACATACCATTTTATGTGACAGTACAGATGTCTTCATTATAGATATTCCTAGGTTAATCACCACTCATTCAGCGACTATTTGAAGTTACGATGGCACTGAATGAGTGGTACTACGACCAGTCCTTGAAGTTCCGACTGTCACGGAATGCCCCCACAGTTACATGATCATGATCTGGGCGCTTGGCAACCAGCTCGCACTTACGATGGTTGCAGCGTCCCGTGGTCACATGATCGCCAGTTTCAGCCTTCCCTGCTGGCTTCCCTCAAGCAAAGTCAATGGGAAAGCTGGCAGGGAAGGTAACAAGTTGCTCCAGTAAGTCTCCTGCACCCGGCAGCAACCACCCCAAGCCTTGTGCACCCTTCCCTGCCTGGCAGCAGCTACCCCAAGCCTTGCTGCTCTCATGCTGCACTTCACCGGTCCCTCACATGCCCTCCCCTCCCCAGCAGCAGGCACTCCAAGTCTCACTGCATTTGCATTGCACTGCACCCTCATACGCCCTCCCCTGCCCCGCAGCAGCCACTTACCTGCCCGCTGGCCTGCTTCTGAGCCGCCTAGGACTTGCAACTTCCTTCAGGCTTCCCCACTGACTTTGGTTGTTGGAAGCCCACAGGAAGTTGCGAGAAGGTCCTCGCTTAACAACCTGTGAACCTTGCTTAAGGACAGTAATGGGGACTGCCAGGATTGCCATCATTAAGCAATGCAGTCATGTGACATTGTGCTTTACGACCACATCGCTCAGCGATGGAAATTCCAGTCCCAATTACCATTGTTAACCAAGGACTATCTGTAGTTTAGATCCAGACAAAGTACTTTGTAACTAATCTCACTGAAATCAGTAGTACCTAGGTTAGTCATAACTAACGCTTCACACTGATTTTTTTTTGAGATCTTAATGTAACTAGTTTCATCTGCAAGTGTCCCATTATTTTTTGTTTTTTATATTGGGTGTCTATAATTTATGAAGTTTGTAATAAATAATGTTTGTACATATTTCCTAATCAAATGTATTACAATTGAGAGTGGCTTGTTAGTACCTAAGATTTATTGTATCATATGTTTTGATATTACAAATCTTAAGTATGTAGAAAGGCAGAAATAGGCAAGAAAATCCCTACGTAAACTTAGCTGTTTAAAATGTAGTAAAATTAGCAATCTTTGAAAACATATGTTGATGGGTACCATTGCTTGGAATTTTGTTGCCCTTTTTATCCGAACTGTACCTTTGGAGTATGCATGGGGCTTGTAGTAACGAATTACTTTTAACAGTATGTGCGTTGAGAACTACTGCATTAAGAAAAGTAACATTTTACTAAATTTGCATGCATTTGATAATACAGTCCTCAGTGGATAAATTGACTTCATTTTGTTCCAGTTGCATTTGTCTAAGAAGACTTCTGAGGACTACACATGAAATTTAATTCTAATTGTTCTAGAATGCCTATATTTGGAAACTATATAGACATATCCATATTAAACTGTTTGCAAGTGTTAATGGCAGAATATTTGAACATAGTGGTTATCTTTCAAATAAACCTTCACATGTAATATTTTATCCTTTATAAAGAAGCAAGTTAATTGTTTATTTTGTTTATATAGGAAACCATTTCTAACCCTCAGACTTCAGAAGAAGAGAAAACTGAGACATCAGCAACTCAGGAGATAGTGAGTCCTGAAACATACATTAAGCATCCATTACAAAACAGGTGGGGAATGTTTTCTTTAAATTGTGTAATAGCATGTTCCAAAACAGAATTAACTAAGTATTTTGGAATGAAATTATTTTTTAAAATGCAGAATACATATCCATAAACATCTTCCTTTTTAAATTAAAAGTTGGGAAACATTTGTTTTTTATGTTAAATTTCAGGTCCTTTATGATAACCTCTGACATGCTATATAATGGGGGTATTCTCTTTATGTTTTAAGAGATTATAGTTGAAAATCTGCTACCTTTCCTCTTAGAGACTTTTTGCGTAAAGATGAAAAAAAAATGAACTTGTGATTTATGGCTTTGATGACTAGGTAGGATAGATTATAGAAAGAAGAGTATTATGATATAACTTTAGAGAAGAGAGGTTAAAGAATTTGTACTTATATGCTGTGAAGAATATTGGAAGCCACTTCTTTGTATCTTCTTTCTTTTCTATTATTTAACTTTTTTTGTTCTCTTGTACTTTTTGCTTTCTCTTTGCTTTCTTTCTTTTTTTTCCTTCCTTACTTTATATTAGTTTGTATTAGTTTTTATCTTCTTTTTTAAAACTTTCAATAAAATTCATATATGTATATATATAAAAGAAAATGTGCTATCTTTACAAACTACATAACAAGGTTCTAAATCACTGTCTGCATTGTGATTTTAAAGTGCAATGTATAACATACTAACCTGTCATACATTTCATACTGTGATCTTTTTAGCATAACAATTTGAAGTGCAGTGTTAACAGATAATAAGTTCTTGGTTTAAACAGGAGTTAATTGTTCTAGCCAGTGTACATTTCAGCCAAATTGCACATTGTACTACAGATAGTATTTGATACAATCTCCCTATTCAGAATCTTAAAGGGTTTGGGTTTCTTCCCAGAATGTTACTTTTGAGTGTAATTTAAATCTTTGCTCTAACTTTTCCTTGTCATCTTAATAGTTGTAGAATGTAGTTGATGACTGTGTCAGTACTTTTAGGTTTTAGTTGAGAGGACACAGCCTGCTAGCCTCAAACTTTTTCCAAAAATTGTCAGTGAATGTTAATGTGATAGATATGAAAAACTGTTAAGCCCTGGGGAATAATCATATTGATTTTATCTAATTTTAATTAAAATGAAGACATACATTTTTGTTTCTCCTTTCTCTGTTCAGTTTTTGGAGTACAACTTTCCACATACAACTCAAGGCTTTAAAACAGCTCTTGATCTGAAAAAAGTTGCACATGCCTATTTTGGTTAACATGTCTAACTCCTGTTTTCTGTATGTTCAGAAATATAAATGCAATCTTGAGCTACCATGCAAGCCACTGAAGAAATTCAGTGTATGTTGCTTTCAAAATGGAATTTAGCACCAGCAATATAACATTGCATAACTAATTTAAGGAAATAGTCTTAAAAATCTTCTAAACCATGATTATAGTAAACCACAGTACTAATTAAATATGCATATCAATTATGTATGATGGCTTTTAATTCTTCAGGAGGACTTCTTTTTCAGTTTCTAACTAGAATGATTTGTCAGCAGTAATCCTTCCAAGACTATGGCATCCTTCAACCTGCAATGTTATTCTCAGTTGAAGACCAATTTCTGAAAATAGTACTCTGCATATGTGTGTGTGTGTGTGTATTTCCCTGCTTAACATACTGCATTTATTTGTTTGTTTGTTTATTGGATTTATAGGGCCACCCAACTCAAATAGTGTCTCTCTGCATGACAGTGTTATTTTTGCTAGCATTTACAGATATAATATTTATACAAAATATAATCTGTATAAAGATATACTTTCACTTTTTCAAATGGGAATACTTCTGACTCAATATACTGTAGATAAAGCAACTGTCAAATGTTGCATAAAAGGGGCAATAGTATAGGATATGCAAAACAAAACAGCTCATCTCTAGAATATTTTGTTTTTTTTCTCAGAATATTTTGTTTCCTTTTTCTTGAAAATGGAACTGTTTCCTCTTCTGAAAGATATATTTCCAGAAATACATGAACCTTGAAGTGGCCTGTTTAGGGGAACCTTTTGAGAAACAAATGTTTTAGTTCTACATATAACTACAGTATTTTATATATTATGCACAGTGTTCATGGAATAATATATAATGTCCATTTGATTTTTTCAAAATTGAACTAGGCATATACTTAATTGGTAGAATATGATACACTCATGTTGGTGAATTGTCATATTTAGTTATCTGTTTCCATTTCAGGTCTTCAGTATTTTGTGCAAGAAAATGATTTAAAGTACAGCCTGAGTAGCTCAGTAGCCAGAACTGAAGTTTGATCTCAATACAGTGGTACCTCGAGTTACGAACTTAATCCATTCTGTGACTCTGATCGCAACTTGAGTTGGTCGCAACTCGAGGTAAATTTTCCCATAAGGTTCAATGTAAATACGGTTAATCTGTTCCGCCCTCCAAATTTGGTCGCACCACGAGGCAAATTTCCCCATAAGGTTCAATGTAAATATGGCTAATCCGCCCTCCGAATTTGGTCGCACCATGAGGCAAATTTCCCCATAAGGTTCAATGTAAATACATACGGTTTTCTTCAAAGCCTAATTCTTGCCAAGCCTGCTCTGCATTTTCTTTGGAGCCATGCTGACAAGCACACCAAAAACCTTCCAAACACCACAAAACACACCACAAGCCTCACCGAACGTCTCCTTGCTACCGCGATCTCGCCCACAGGAAGCCGCGACCGTGTGGCAGCAGGGCAAATGGCCGCGGATCTGGTTCGTAGCTCGAGGCGGAGTTTGCATGTCGAGGTAAATTTTTGGGGCCGGAGCTGGTTGTATCTTGAAAAATTCGTAAGGAGGGGCGTTCGTAACCCGAGGTACCACTGTATTAGCTACTACATAAATGTTTCTGGGATGGCCAAAATTAGGGAATGAAGGCAACAATCCTTCCCATTGGCCATTGTTTCTCCAAGCATATATTAGATTGGCAGTGAGAAATATATGAATTTACAAATTGTCGATATTGTATGGTGGAGACAGTTGTATAGTAGTTTTTTTAAAGGAATATAGCATACTCTTAGCTTAAAATTTGAATTATCTGGAAATGTGTTTTTGAGTGTTTTTGAGTGTTAGCTTTCATTTACTGTATGTATTAACTAATTTCAGAAAAAATATACAGAAATAAAATTGTTTTCTAATAGGCTATTACCTGCATTTTTTGAAGGAAGTATATGAATACGTGGCATTTTAGCTATAATTCCATATTATAGCCTGCTTTGCCATTTTCCATTTCTATTTGCTGAATAGGTTCATGATTACTATAGTTAGATATATTGGTGATAGGTGGTAGTTGATAGAAACAGTTGCGAAATGGACTTCCGGGGAAGTAATGGTAAACTGAAGGTGGCTCTGCTGAGAGCAGTGCTGACAATCATGGCAGAATGAAAAGTCAGCAAACGGACCAGCTCTTCAGGCTTTCTCTCCAGACAAGGAAAGGACTTGGGATCGCCCACAAGGGCTCCAGACAGTGGCTCTTCACGAGACCGCAAGATAGTGGTCTCTGGCAGGTTTAGAGTTCTGGGAGATGAGGGATTGCCATTTCTGCCCGAACTGCGGTTGGCACCTTTAAGGACACAGTGTTCGCATACTTCCTTTTTTAATCACTTTTGGAAATTGCTTGTTAACTGCTTTTCAGATATTAGGAATCTTCAGAACAGCAAGATTTACTACACCGGGTGAGTTTCCTTCAATCCTTAGCGAAAGAAGTTTTAAATACAAATTTAAGGACTTAAAAAAAATTTTTTTTTGGATTAAATAGCAAAAGGGTGGTTAGAATGTTGGTTTTGGAAAGTTACAAACAGACTAAGGGTCCAGATGGATTTGAAATAAGATTTTGAAACTAATTATAAGAATTCTGCCCATGGGGAAATGCTGTTGTTTTGAATACTTAAAAAAATATATGATAAGATGGGATTTTGAAGGTTGCACAATAGAGGGAACGAGAAGGAACTAAAGATTACAATTAAAGGAGAAGAACCCTTAAATTTGACTTACAGAATGGAGTAAAGTACTTTAACATTGGACATATTAAAGGATATTTGTGAACAAGGGATTCAGAAATTAATTTTAAGAGTGTTTGCCATTATAGATAGACTATGTTTAAGATGATATGGGGGAGGAGCAAATTTTACCAGATAGGACTGAGACTGATTTGAAAGTGGATTTAAAAATGATGGGCTACAGGAATGATGTGGAAGGAAATGCTACACTGGATATACAAATGAAACCGGCTGATGTCTTAACAAACCAAAAGAGTGACCTGGATAACTTTCTTATATTGGATTTACAAAAGAGACCTGTTAAAGTTTTGAAGAATTTTGTGAGAAGGGATGAAGAAAAAATGAGAAGAAATCAAGTTCTAGGACATTATTTGAGGGGATTAAGGATCAGGATTGTTAAAAGTAAAAGGAAGGAATAGAAAGTTTGTTTATTTGATCAAGGTTAAAATAGATACATTGTTATTGTGATGGAATGTATCTGTGAAGGGGAGGGTGATTGCAGCAGAGAGCAAGACTGTCAGGTGGGAAGGGGTGCATCCTAGGAAGGAAAAGGAGACAAAAAACAACACAGTCCGGAGGTGGAGCGTGAGAGGCATAAGAGTTCAGGATAGCCGCTCCCTAGAATCTCCCAGGGTATATCAACTAGTTGCAGTAGTATGGATTTAGTCTGGCATGATTCTGTCTATATGGTGCAAGCTAATAAAGCAACTGAACTCTACTGGACTGGACTGCAGCATCGTCCTTGGGCTGGGCCTGAGAGTTATCTCTGGTAACTCTTAATGGACTTTTGCTGACAAGGACTGAACAAGAAGGTCTTAAAGATTTGTTTATAGATAAGAAATCAGATATGAGAAGAAGAGATCATTTGTTGTATTTTAAGAGAAGGTGATAAGTTACTGAAATTGTTTATTCTTGTTATAAAGGGGAAAGTAATTTCTTTACATTTTTTCTTTTTTTATTATTTTTTCTTTTTTTTTCTTTATCATTTTTTCCCTTTTTTGCATTTTCTATTTATTTTATTTTAGTTTTTATTCTTATCCTTTTAAGTGTAATGTTCAATAAAATTACTATTAAAAAAGGAAACAGTTGCGAAGTCATGATTTTTTAATTTTGTGTATTTATGGTCCTTGGCCAATAAAAATGCAGGTACAAAATTTAAAATACAGCCCCCTCCAAACCTGAAACAATAATGAGGGTGTCAACCACCTTCTGCAAGCCATAGCTATTGGTAGAAACTTGACAACAATCAGTTTTATGATTGTCAGATGCCATGGATGGTACAGTGGGTGGCATAACAATATATATGTTACTGACTTGACTTCTCTATCTGAGCATACATGTAGTTTTTCTATGGGAGACTAGTATTTTTGCCTCTAGTTTCCATAATAGGTAGTACACCAATTCAAGCCAAAGTTAAAAAAAAAATCTATGTGGAAGATATTATAGAAATAACTAGGAATTATCCATGGAGAACCTGCAATCACAGCATAATAAGAATGGGTGATTTTAGCTCTTCGTTACTATTGATATTCTTAGTGCCTTAGGGTTTCAATATTAAACTACCGTATCACAATTCTAAGGTTTTTGGATTAGTGAAATTATAATTTCATGTATTTTATTCCCTTACACATGAAAGAGCAAAATAATTTTGCCTGGAGTAAAATTTCTATCTAAAAAGTAAATGAATCAGCTGATTAATCAATTGTTAATCAATAATAATGACATACTGAATCTAGTTCTTCAAAACAATTGAATGTGATTTTTTTGTTTTAAAGGGGGAGTTGGTATAAGTAATCCTAGTTTCTGAATCAGAGATTAATTGATTCATTTGGCAACTAGCTGTAAGTGCCACTAGAGGCTTATGAGTTATTTAAGGTCATGTTTCAAATATATAGTTCAAACTGATTTTCTTAGGATCTGTTTCCGGAAAGTGGAAATTTGGGAATGGGAGTAATTCAATTTTTGTTTGGGCTTAATAAGTCATTATATAAACATAGGTATGACTTCAGGTTTCTTCCTGTTGTTGAATTGTTGACACCTAGAGTCTCCATTGTATGTCCAGTTGTTTACTAGATTTGAACATTAAGTCTGTATACTTGTATACTCTTGATTTGGATTTTCCTTCCCAAATTTCTTCTGTGTGCTATAATTTTAATCCCTGCCTTTTAAAACAAATATTCATTCTATATTGTATGCCAACATGAAATCTTTTTTTTTCCCCAGGTGGGCACTCTGGTTCTTTAAAAATGACAAAAGTAAAACTTGGCAAGCAAATCTTCGTCTGATCTCAAAGTTTGATACTGTTGAAGATTTTTGGGCGTAAGTGAAATTATAAATATACTTGAAACTTGATTAGTTTTTTTTCCCCCTCTCTTTTGTTTGTTATTGAGGATTATATATGAGGAAATAGAGGGGAATAAGTTGAATAAAAAGGAATATTCAAAGAAAATGTGAAATGAATTTGAATATGTCTTGTTTTTTATAATAAATGTTTAGATTTAAGTTTGAGAAAGTAGAAGGCATAAAATATTTTTGCCTGCTACAATTGTAGTAAAAAGTGGTTGAAAGAAATAAAGGCATTGGGGAAACTGCAAGCAATGGGCTCTGTCAAGTATTGGGAATACCTGTGAGCTGTATTCTCAAGTTTTGTGATGATGACAGTGTTGAATTAGTTTTTGAAGTAATGATTTTATGTCTTTAATTACTATTTTTTTCTTTAAATAACATGTGCTATTGAGAATTCATATTGAAAACTTAACCCTGACATTTAAGATAATATATTTATGTGTTTTTAGATATTTGAGTATCTGCAGTCTTCAATGTTTGTGGTAGATCACTTCATTGACTGTACTTCTTTTTCCCCCAAATAGGTTATATAACCATATCCAGCTCTCTAGTAATTTAATGCCTGGTTGCGATTACTCACTCTTTAAGGTATGCAGAATAAACTTTTGAGTGTATTTCATCTTGTTAGGCGATTTTGGAGGGTAATCTGCTAACTAAAAGACTTTAAAGGATATATCAATGAGCCTTCATAGAGTTTATTATTGACTTTAGTTTCTGTATTTACAGCATGGGATTTTTTGTTAGGACACATGTTAATATTATTCTGATATTCTCAAGAAGAGGCTAAACATATGAGCAACATTTATTTAAATGTTGCTAATCTTGTCTTTCCTATTTTACCACTCACTGCCTCTATTTTCATAGTACTATAAATAAAATGCTTAATCTAGTTAGTCCTCAATTTCCATTTCTCTGTCAGAAGGAAAATATTTTTGTGCATTGACTTATATACTGATTTTTAAAAAACAGCAATGTTTCATACATGACTAAAATCTTAGTAACATAAAGGTAAACAAATTCCAAATATTTAAATATAAATTGTGTTAATTACAAATGTGGATATTGTGTTTTATATTCAAACTGCACTTTTTAGGATGGTATTGAACCCATGTGGGAAGATGAGAAGAATAAACGGGGAGGGCGATGGCTAATTACACTAAACAAGCAGCAGAGACGAAGTGATCTTGATCGCTTCTGGCTAGAGACAGTAAGTGATTTTTGTCTATGTATGGTGCTCATATTTCAGTCAAATTTAAGAGAAGAATTCTTTTTTCCCAATTTCTAAAGGGAAAAGTCAGAGTGTACCAAATCCGTACAGATAATTAATTGATCATAGTTAGACCATTACCATATCAGGGTGTTCTTGGCACTGCATGTTCTTATTGGGTGGAAGCCTGTTAAAACAATTGGTCTTAGAGACTCGTGAATCCTACTAGATTCTGGAATTTGATTCAAAAGATGTGTTAAAAATAATTTTTATGCTCTTGGATGGCCGCCATGTCATACTGATCATCCCAAATATATAGTAGAGCTGGCAGCAAATTGCAGTTATACTGAATCTAAGGAGAATGCTGAAGCCAGTTTTAGAGACCTAGTAGCTGAAAGTTTCATATCCCTGATATATGGTGTATTTGTAAGCCTATAAACTGTATTGTAGGCCTGTGAAGTGTCAGTGACCAGTAGGGAAAGCATGGAGAGCATGAGCTTGAATTCTTTCTAATTGCTTAATTATAGTGTTGCTTGGGTCCCTTCACAAGAAGTGAAGTTTAGAGTGGAGGAGTCGCCAACATCCTGATCCACTGCCCAACTACCTCTCTCAACGAGGATGCATTGGGGAAACTTTTCTCCAAGCCTTTGACCTGATCCATCCTTTTTTTGAACTCAATTTTTCTTGTGTTTGCTTTTCTCCCATACCAAATTTGGTCCCATTCGGTTCATTTCTCACAGAGACATTATGCTGATGAACAGACAGGCAGATCTCTTTATATAATCTCTTTCAAATACTCTGTTGGGTTGGAAAATATAGCAAGGTAGGGAGAGCATGCAGAGCATAGTGTTTGAAATTCCTTCCAATGTCTTTACTAGCAGTGGCCATAATGTCTGCATTATATGTAATAATATGAATAGTCTGTTTCTGCTCTCCTCTGTGTCTGTGTATGTTGTGTGTACTGGGAAACACAATAGACTAACTGCTCTGGATTATGTGATGAGGGTGGAGGCTGAGTATGAATCAGTAAGCAACATTCTAAGCAGCTGCCCAACTGCCATTCCAGTAGGGATGCATCGGAGGAATTTTTTCTTGATCCATTATTCTTCTCCACAGCTCTCAATCTGATCTGGCCAATTTTTGAATTTGATCTTTGTTTCAGTGGCTTCTTTCCTACCCCCCCCCCCCAAATGCTAAATTTGGTCCTGTTCTAATCTGTTTTCAGAGAGTCATCCTGAAGCATGCAGGACATCTAGAATTATTTCTAATCCTTTTATCAATAGTAGCCATCGGAAACGTTTGTATTTTCTTCTGTGTAACAGAATTATGTGTTCTGTTTGTGTGCATGTGCATGCTGGGATTCACAAGACCACTATTTCTGAGTTGCTGCCCAATTGCCTCTCCCATAAGGAAATATTGGGTGTTTTGCGGGGGAGGGAAGTGTTATTTCTGCTGCCCCAGCCAGATCTGGCCCATATTCAAACTCACTTTCTTTTTCTATCTTTCCCAACAAATTTGGTCCCATTTTGTTCAGTTTTCAGGGAGTTATTCTGCTATTGGCTAGACAGAGAGTCCCAAACCCCCCTACACTTTTTTTTCCAAGATTCCTTTACATTGGAAAGAGTAAAAAACATTATTTGTTACTATCACATCAAATTGGTAACAGCTTTGCCTGGATGGCATTGGAATGTCCATATCCGAGATAAATTTTACAGTGGGTGATTTGCAGCCCAGTGGTACAATCACTCAAATTAGTCTGACTTGTTTATAACACTTTGGACCAGGGATATCAATCACCTGTTTCTTGCAATTGATCAGATTACTTTAACATAGTTTTTATTGAGTATGTTGACAGCATGCTTAGATTTGTAAAGGCCACTGCATCTTTAGGTCCGAGGAAGTTCTGGCAGGTGAATAGAACTTGGAAAATAAATGTATATTTCAGGAAGGAAATGTTTTTCCTTTATTAAATGAGGTGATTATTCGTTTACTTTTGGTGAAATTATATTTAGATCGGGTGAATTAATCAATGTTAGGTCACCTATGAATAGTTTTTTACAATACAACATGGCAAAGCAAGCATGGCTGTCTATCCCAAAAAATTAAACACTGTTGGTATAAATCTTTCTGGATGACAGCTTTCAGTCCACTTGAGCTTTACTTTCCCATCTGGCTATGAGATTGAGTTGGCATTTGTGGTTTTGATGATTGGAAATAAGCAGGCTTTTATTTAGTTCTTGACTTTGCCTTTATGTCTGAAACAGGATTATACAATTTTGATCAGTTGTCTGTAATACTTCTTGTACTAGACTCCTTAGTGTTTCACCTTTTTTTTTTTTTTTTGCCTGAGGGTACTCATTAGTAAAGCTGATGTAATGCTTTCCATATAACAGGAGCACTCATTTGGAATTATAACATTGGGTGTCATTATTGTACTGATATTATCCAGCTCTCCATGTCAGTAACTAAACATTCCATAGTTGTCTGTTTTCCAGATCAGTATCTAGGACAGTGTTTCTCAACCTCAGCCGCTTTAAGCTGTGTGGACGTCAACTCCCAGAATTGCTGGGAGGGAATTCTGGGAGTTGAAGTCCACACAGCTTAAAGTGGCTGGGGTTGAGAAACCCTGATCTAGGAGCTGTGGTGGAGTAAGTGAATTAAAAGTGGGTGAAATTCAAAGCAAAAAACGATAATGCTGGTCCTCTGGCACAAGTCTTTAAATCAGCGGTAGTGATAATCTCTTGGTGTGGTTAGATTAAGATCCAGGGCTACTTGTGAATTATGCTTTGCTCTACTATAGATCTTAGTGTTTATCAGTAATTCAGTTTACTTAATTTTTTTTTTTAATAAAGATTACTTTTCTTGATGGAAGAAAAAGGATTTTGATGGCCATGCCTCTCATGCTGTTCTTGAAAATGTCTTGTATGGGTTAACTAATAGAGAAGCTCTTGAGTATAGAAAGGCTTCTATGTCAAAACTTTTGGGAGATAAGATATCTTCTACTATAATAGGATCTTTTGTGTAGCAGCTTGGGACTGTTGGTTTTTTTTTTTTAGTAATCTATTGCCAAATGGCAATTTCGTCTGGTGGTACATTGAAATTAGAAATTTACATTGTTATATAGTGTTGATTTTTTTGGTAAGTATTCAGTTGTATTTTGTTATTTAGACTGTTTACTTGTCTATTATTATCTTCAATTTTGTAGCTGCTGTGCCTTATTGGAGAATCTTTTGATGACTACAGCGATGATGTATGTGGAGCTGTTGTTAATGTTAGAACCAAGGGGGATAAAATAGCAATATGGACTACTGAATGTGAAAACAGAGATGCTGTTACACATATAGGGTAAGTTAATGTTGTGAAACTTCAGAATAACTACTTTAGAAAGCAATAATGTTTCAGAAGCTTTTGCTTTTATTTTTTATTAACTATTTTATTGTTTAATTCAGGTACTAAGTTGTGTTCAAATGAAACAGATCAACTTTATAATTTATAAAGCTCATTTATTTCAACACATCAGGATTTTGGTTATAATCCTAGTCTGGGTTTAATGAAAAAAGCTTCCAATGTCTTTGTTGCCTTGCAGAAAGAGAAAAGCTTTTTTTTTTTCCATTTTTGTTACTGTGGCTGTTTATATTTTTCAACCCATCTACAGTTTGTAGCAGAATCTTGTATATAATTTATTTCAGAACTCTCAAGGTGATACGTGAAGTAGCAAATGTGCTTAATAATGTTACATAGCAAATAATTATTTGGAGAGCCAGTTTGGTGTAGTAGCTAAAGTGCTGGGCTAGAAATCAGGGGACTGTGAATTGTGGTCTTCTCTTAGCAATAAAAGCCAGCTTTGGACCAGTCACCTCTCTTAGCCCAACCCACCTCATAGAATTGTTGTGGGGAAAATAGATGGGAACATTAAATATGTACATTGCATTGAGTTGATAAAAAAAATAAAGGCAGTATAAAAATCAAATAATAGTATTACATTTTATGGCAGAGTTTTTTCCAAGTATCTTATATATTGATATATATTGATATCCCATAAGACCCATCTATGTAAGATTATTAAGTCATAGCCATAATGAACAAACCTAGTTGCAATATTATTAGTAGCGCTATCTTTCATGTACCAGTATAAATGCAATATAAAATAATTAAATGTAATATCAAAAATTAATGCATTTACTCACTTCAACCTAATTTAAGATCACAGCTAAGATATGGAGTCTTGGTGTCCTGAACAGTCCTTATCACATTTTAAACAATTGTTAACAATTGTTTGTTTGTTTGTTTATTTATTTATTTATTTATTTATTTGGCTTGTATGCCACCCATCTCCCCCAACGGGTGACTCTGGGCGGCTCACAATAAAAAGAAAAAACACTGTTCTCTCCAAAGATGGCTAAAATCTATAAATAGTTAAAAGACATATTAAAAATGCCCTAAAAAACCTCCTCTGATTTTGGCCCTAACAAAAACCTGTAAGATGCTGGGGGGGGACAACCCATCATCCCACCAGCCATCTCCACAGGTGCCGGCCCCCCTCTGGCCCCCAGGCCTTCTGGCAGAGCCAGGATTTGATACCTTTCCTGAAGGCCATGAGGGAGGGGGCACACCGGACCTCAGGAGGCAGGATGTTCCATAGGGCGGGCGCTACAGCAGAAAAGGCTCTCTGCCTAGACCCCACCAATCGAAATTCCCTGAGTGGTGGGGTCTGCGACCTGCCCCTTCTGCTGGACCGAGTGGGATGGGCTGAAGTGACCAGGGCGAGGAGGTTCCTCAGATAACCTGGTCCCGTGCCATGAAGGGCTTTAAAGGTAATGACCAACACATTGAATTGGACCCAGAAACAAACCGGCAACCAATGCAGCTCACGCAACAGCGGTGTTATATGTGCCCTCCTAGGGGCATTACGAACTGTCCGCGCCGCCGCATTCTGCACCAGCTGTAGCTTCCGGATACTCTTCAAGGGTAGCCCCATGTAGAGCACATTACAGTAGTCCAACCCAGAGGTGACCAGGGCATGAGTGACCGTGCGGAGGTCCCCCTGATCCAGGAAGGGGCGTAACTGCCACACCACACGAAGTCGTGCAAAGGCCCTCCTAGCCATGACTGCCACCTGCTCTTCGAGCAGGAGTCGTGAGTCCAGGAGAACCCCAGATTATGCACCGGGTCTGTCTGGGGTAGTGCAACCCCGTCAAGAACCAAAGATGACAAAGTCCTAGATCTTGAGGCTCCCCGTATCCACAGCCACTCCGTCTTACCAGGGTTCAGCTGAAACCTGTTGTCCCCCATCCAGGCCCCCACAGCCTCCAGGCACCGCGAAAGGGTAGTCACAGCGTCACTTAGGGCACCTGGGATGGAGATGTATAGTTGGGTATCATCAGCATACTGATGATACCTCACCCCATGGTGCCAGATGATCTCACCCAGTGGTTTCATGTAGATATTAAATAGGAGCGGTGAAAGCACTGACCCCTGTGGCACCCCACAAAGTAGGGGCCGGGGGCTGGACCTCTCGCTCCCTATCGACACTGATTGGGTTCGGCCTTGGAGAAAGGAGCTGAACCAGCACAACATTGTGCCACCCAAGCCCAACTCCTGCAGCTGACCCAAAAGGATACCATGGTCAATGGTATCGAACGCCGCCGAGAGGTCAAGAAGAGCAAGGATGGATGCACTCCCCCCATCCCGCTCTCGCCAGAGATCATCTAAAAGTGTGACCAATGCTGTTTCTGTCCCATAACCGGGCCTGAATCCTGACTGATAGGAGTCCAGATAATCCGTTTCCTCCAGGATCCTCTGAAGCTGCCGCGCGACCACCTTTTCTACCACCTTCCCTAAAAAGGGGAGGTGGGAGACTGGACGAAAGTTGTCCAGGAGGGTGGGGTCTAGCGATGGTTTCTTGAGGAGTGGGCGGACCAAAGCCTCTTTGAAAGGCTTCGGGAACACCCCCTCCTGCAAGGATGAATTAACCACCGCCAGGACCCACCCTAAGGTCACCTCCTTGGTAGATTTGACTAACCAGGAGGGACACAGATCAAAATCACAGGTGGTCGCACTGACAGCCCCGAGGACCCTGTCCACTTCCTCAGGGGCAACAGGATTGTTAAAACACATCTAGAATTCTGCATTAAAAAAATACTTTAGTTTCACAAAGGTCCATTAAAAATAAACATTTTAGCAGCTTTTAAAATAGTTGATTCCAGAGGACTGGCACTAGATGAGAAAAAACTTTAATCCATGGCATGGCTGTTTTATCATATGGAGGTACCAACTGGCCCTGCCTAAACAATTGAATTGAACACAGGCATATAAGTTGCAAGCTGATTTTCCAAGTAACAAAATGTTCCCATGCATAACTCAGTAAGATTATATCAGCAGCTTAAACTGACATTTTTTGCAATTAGCCAAAGTAGAGGTTGCCAGTAGAGAAAGGTAGAGGTAGTTCAGATTTCCAGATCAGTGCAGTTCTGAATTCAAATCAGGGGGCAGAGAGAGCTATAAGGTAATTTGCCCAGTAGACAGCTTTAGTAATTCAGACTTGAGACAATTGGCGTGAACCAGCTGCTTTGCTATCTCTCTGGTTGGGAGCTGACAGACTCTTATGAACATTACGGTTACAAGTTTAGGTAGTTTTGTCACTGAGGATTTTTTAAAAAGTCCCCCATCAGTTTGGACTCTGGGTTGCTTACCACTGAGGAGGCTCCCAGCTGGTAGCCCTAAAAATGAAAGGCGATAGGCTAATCAGGATGGAACATAGGAAGACAGTAATCTTTCGATTTTTCTGTCAACCTAATACATAGTCCCAAAGTGTCAGAATTCAGATATAGAAAACCTGCTGGTTCCCATATGTTTCATGAATTCACAAAAGAGGGAATTTTATCAATCTAGTTTGACAATCCTTGTAAATATTAAAGCAAAGGCTTCTTTCTTTCTTTTGCATGTTAAGTCAAATAAACTGACTATTCAAAACAGTGCTAAAGCCATGTTTATGTGAAGATGTAAGCCATCTTGCAGAGAAACAAAGTTTAAGGGATGTGTGGCACATGATCACCTGCATATGTACTGGAGTTTTACCAAATAACAAGTCCTAAAATTCATTATATGCTATTATGGCTCTTATTTGCTTGTGATAAGTGATAAGATCAAATATTGTGTGAATAGTGGAATGACTTTTGTTCAAAAGAAATGTAAAAACATCTGAAATATTGCACCTGGAGTTTACACAATGAAAATTAAGGTCAAGTTTTCTTATGAACAATGCAACTTAAATTTATATTTTGTGTTTTTAATTTTCCAGGAGAGTATACAAGGAAAGGTTAGGACTTCCTCAAAAGATAGTGATTGGTTATCAGTCCCATGCTGACACAGCTACTAAAAGTGGCTCTACCACTAAAAATAGGTTTGTTGTTTAAGAAGACACCTTCAGAGTATTTCATAGGAGACTGCGTCAAGCAATCGAGATTTGGGAGCTGAACCAAAGCCTCTATAAAAGCAGAGTGGACTGCATTTAAATCTGATTTCCATCTAAATGTTCTAAATTTGTGAAACTCTCATTTGCTTTGTCTTGTACTTCTGTTTTCTCCCCCACCCCACCCCACCCCACCCCATTTTTTGGCTAAAGGTAACCTTTTCCAATCAAAGAATTTCAGTGCAACGTTTGTCCCTCAAATCCATATACGTCTCCCTAACCCATTCTCTGATGCTTCTTAAGAAAGTAACTATTATATTAAAAAATCCTGAAAACAGTGCCATTTCTACAGGGGAATAAACTACTACTTTTTTCATCTTTGCATTGTATGCAATAACATGTTTTGCTGGTTTGAAAGAAGAGTATGACACATACATTTTTCTAGCAAATCTTTCTTTATACGGCATGGTCATTGCTGTAATTGATGCTGATGGCTGCTAGATTTAATTTATTTGTTTCCCTTTCTGATAACATTAGTGATATTCTGATTTCAGTTCTTGCTCATGTAACATTGGTGAAGGATCTGGGAATATGACAAAAGGTTTAATAAACATTAATTTTGTGCATTCTATGGTAATTATTTTGTAATATCAAAGCTTTGCTACAAATTTCATGCATTTCAAGTCAAATCAGTGATATGTTTGTGTGATTTCCTGAACATAATTGTGGATTTTTAAAAAAATGTTAACACCAGAATTACATTCCTTACTAGAAATAGTATTCCTGTTTTTTGTATCTTATGCTGTATTTTAACACTTTGTATTCCTTAGGTTAAATTTTGCTTTGGTTTAAGTACGGCTCAAATAGAAAAGCAGTCCCATTCATATTAAGACAGTGTACAAAACTGTAAATAAAATGTGTACAGTGAATTGTCTTTTAGACAAGTAGATTTGTCCTTTTATTTCATTATACTGAAGTGCTTTGTACTACTTTTGACAAGATAGTCTCTGTTGTGGCTTCTGTTGTAGTGTATATTCCAGAAAAGGTTAAGTCTTAAACTACAGTTGAATTCAAATTCTTGATTTTAATTAGATAGTATTATATTCATATGCAGTTACATTGCTGTGATGATAATTAGAATTAATATGTTCCATATATTGCTTTGCTGCCTGGCTAGCATATCTAGAAACCAAATGGATATCTGAAAGTGAGCCTGCAGCAACAAACAAACCCCCCCCCCCAAAAAAAGCCCTTTGGGTCTTGCTAAATTTTGGGGGTAAAAAAATTAGCCAATTGCACAATTATCTCAAATACAGTGAAGTGTTTTTCTGGCACTTAATGCAGTTGTTGAAAGAGTGGCAGGTTGAAACTATTATTTAAGAGAGATCTCTAAAATTTATTTGTCAGTTTCAAAGTATACAGTGTGATGGTTGGATGTCATATTTCCTATACTGAGTGGGAGATCTGAGGAAGCCTGGAAGAACTTTAGCTGGCTTATAGCTAAATGTTTTGGCCTGAATGTTACCCATTAAGGTAGCTTTGCTGTCTCCCTGACTTCAGCTATATTATCTTGGATATTTGCCCCCTTTGCTGTAAATGTCTTAATGATAGAAGATTTTTGCCTAGATATCCTGATTTTTGCCTTTTGGTTCTTGCAGTTTATCTGGCATTAACCCAAATAGCATTTTGTGTAAAAACTGATGCTGTATTCTTGCAGTTAATACTTCCCCTTATAATAAACAAAACAGCTCTTGTATTAAAGCAAATGTGGTTTGTAGTAATGTCTAATTCTGTTTGAGAAAAGGAAATTAGAACTACAGGACAGTATCCATGGTGTGAGTCGCATTGGTTCATGGTAATTTGAGGGCTGCATGTAACAGCTTTCCAACTGCCTGACAGAGTAAGAAATCATTGGTGCATAGTCTCCTCTTAAGGATTTAATTAGATAAGTTTCAGAAGAAAGGTTTTAAATATTTGCATTAAAAAAAACATAGTGAATAAATAGGGGGTGATGAATGAGGTTTGGAAAAGGCTGAATCCTCCCGTCATCTCTTGCCCCTCAGCAAACCTTTCCTGATTTAAATTGGTCACCCGAAGGATGAAGCTAATATTTTTTCCCTTGAGCACTAAAAATAGCAAGTGTAGGTAAAGGTTTTAAGAGGCAAAAAGTGTGGGGGTAAGTTAAAAGCAACCCTTCCAGCATTATCTTTTAACGTTCCATCTAACTTAGGTTGCTGAGCTGGTATTTGGTGGCTGTAATGGTGGGATGCTGAGAGCTGACCTCTAGGTTTCTCATTATTTGTAGCAAGTTACTGCAGTATAGCACAGTAGGGTGGCTGGGTACAGTCTTCAAGTTGTGAGAGCTTGTGGAATTAGTTGCAACAGGTCTTTAACTGCCTGATTAGATGGCATAGAATCTTAATGGCTTTCAGTAAATTGTGTGATCAGTTGATCTAGTACTAGTTTGTAAAAATTAACATATTAACAATTTATATTTTTTCTTGCTTCTAAACATCGGCCGAGAATGGAAAGCCAAAAAAAAATTAAACATGGATTTTAATGGCTGAAGATTTGTGATTCTTGTATTCTGCCCCCACATCATCTCCCATTTTATTATCATGTCCAGTCAATGCCGCCTCCATCCCTACTTTTATCCAAATATTCTGAATAATTGTGTCTACCAGCTTTTGCTGAACTGTAATGCTGTATTTTAGCGTTTTCTGTTATTAAAATATTTGTAGTATGGTGTAGGCCCTTCCATATCTTACGCTGGCTTTTAGAGTTATGCCTGGAGTCATGGATCAAATACTACATATGCTTGAATAAGGGTGGTCTTAGTTACTAACATTGTATGTTTTTATTAATGCAGCCTATTTCTTCTCCAATCACTTACTGTCTTGCTATACTTGAGGCATTCAAAAATAATTGCAGAGCTTTGAGAATTTTACCAGCTGATTCCAAGTAAGCTACCATGGGCCTTGTTTCAATTGCAAGAAGTTTTGGTTTCAAATTCCATTTTCCCTCAGGTTTGGCGAACTTGCTGAGATACAAGTAAACTTTTAATTCTGATTTACAGGCTGCATGTGATAGGGGGATTATATGATGTGTGCCTCCTTATTAACCCTTTCCTATAGTGTGGGTGGGCAGTTTTCTCCTGAACAGTTGGAGGGTCCAAATGGTATGACCCCTGGTTTTCTCAAACTCTCTAGGAGGAAAATGCCACATGTAAAAACTCTCCAAGCAACTTGAGCTCACCACATTTTGATGGGATGACTTTGAGGGGTCTGAGCAGCTTTTAAGGGTGAAAATAAGAGTGACTTGCCTTCCAAAAGCTTCCTGCTCACATTTCCACCTTTTTTTTTTTTTTGATGCAAAAGGATCCAAAAATAGTACTGCAAAAAAAATGCAGCGCAAGGTGCAGTCTTAAAAATGCTGGAGAGTCACCAAGTAAGTGCTCAGGACAGCAGTGTGGCTCGTGGGCTGTGTCTTTCCCAGGCCTGGCTTAGCAAGCGGAATCACACTCAGTTTAAGTCCTTTGTATAAGTGTATACCTGCAGTGAAGGATATCACTCAAAAGTATGTATGTATTTATATTTACTAACATCTCTATCTTGGTCTATTCCCCAAAAATGGCTACAGTACTTAAAGCAGTACTGGCTATCATAATAATCAGACCAAGGGATGGGGTTTAAATTCAAATGAATAATGGATCTTAAATTACCAAAATATACCGTTGGTTGTTTTAATTTTTTGCTGTTTAGTTATGTATGTATAAGACATTTTTTACTTTTATTATTGCAAACATGTAAAGTTTATGGAAACTTCAAAACTTCTGAAATGGTGCAACGCTTACCACCCAAGAGAGAAAACAAAGGCCACAGAAGGAATAATGTAAACTGACCTCGGAAACATAAATCCCAGGACTCTTAATTACACAGTTAAGGATAACTTTGCCCCAGGGATGTCATTTCATGTCCCAACTACTGCCAAGGGGGTTCTCAGATGAATGTGGCACATATTAACTGGGGAAGTGGATTCTGATAGATTAGTCCAATATGGGAAACAATGCAAGGATTATGTCTGGTGAAAAAGCACCCCCCCCCCACTTCACCTCCTTCCCAAACAGGAAACCATAACTGCTTAGAGCACTGGAAACGATACTCAAAAAGTGAGATGCTTGACCTCTTTAGAAGAGCTGAGATAACTGTACCGAAGGAGAGTTCACTTTAAACTTACTTTCAGTGCTGCAAGCCTAGCTAACGGTGCAATTGCTTCCAGATATCACACCAAAGGCTGCAACTGTTACAAAGGGTAGGTCCCCTGCCCTTCCTTGTTTTTTTCATTTAAAGTTGTTACTGTTAAAAGTTATTTGAATGCAAATAGAGTGAGCCTATGTGAGCAGGTGGTAGTTAACTCTTGCTGCACCATTTTCTAGTTCTAAATCCCTTAAGGCAGTGTTGTTCAAACTTGGCGAGTTTAAGATGGGTGGACTTCAACTCCCAGAATTGAATGACTGGCTGGGGAATTCTGGGAGTTGAAGTCCACCCATCTTAAACTCGCCAAGTTTGAACAACACTGCCTTAAGCTAACAGAAGGAGAAAAAGAGCTTCTTCCTGCTGAGACTAAAAAGCCAGTGGGGTAGGGAGAAGTGATCCCCTCTTCAGGCCAGCATTGCCGCTTGTTCAAATTGGATCACCTCCCCTCTCAGTGGGAGGCAACTCTCATGGTCCTCTTTTGGCTGTAATGTCTTTAGCTCTCGGTAATAAGAGCTAGAAAAGCTGGCAGGACTCTTTTTACTGGGTGAACATTTAAGAACTTTGTTCGTATGAATGTGTTTTTGGTTTTGTTTCCCTTTTATTTCTCTCTTGGCCAAAGTCACTGCTGTTTAATGATGATAACAGCAATGAGATGCTGTCAATGCATGCGGCACTTAGATTTTTACAGCATTTCTTCTGCAAGAGAAGCAGGGGTCTTGATGTAATGTGTGAACTCAGGAAGCATTGGTTCATGGAATGTGCAAAGTTCCCAACCTGTGGTGCCTGCACCCCCTTCAGGGGGTGTGACAATTTTATGCACTGAGTTAAAAGCTTTTTTTTTAAGTTCAATTTGTTCACCTGTATTAGAAATTAGACTTCATCTTCAAATGTGATATTACTTTTGTAGGGGGTGCAAACATTAATCAAACATTTCCTAGGGGTGTGGGGCATAGAAAAGGTTGGAAACCACTGTGCTACCATAATATGGTAAAGTTTAGCAGGCTTAGTGTATTGCATATTTGTACTAGTCCAGAAATGGGTCTTTGGCCAAATCTGTGCTTGTGATGAATATATACTGTGTGTGTGTGTGTGTGTACAGGTAGTCCTTGCTTAACCATTTGTTTAGCGACCGTTTGAAGTTACGACAGCGCTAAAGTGACTTATGACCAGTGCCCAAAGTTGTGACCATCACAGCATCCCCATAGTCGTGTGATCAAAATGTGGGTGCTTGGCATCCAGCATGTATTTACAATGGTTGCAGGGTCACATGATCACCATTTGCGACCTTCCCAGCTGGCTTCCGGCAAGGAAAGTCAATCATGGTTCAAATGAATCCCAGTTTAGTCAGCATGAAATGCTATGGGAACTTTAAATCCATCAAAGCTTTATTTTTCTTTTTGCTTGCTGAAATCTTTGGAACAGCAAACATTTATTTAGAAATTGTAAATGCTGACTTGCAATTGAATTTGTTTCATGGAAGTTTATAGTAGATTGTCATATTTATATATGTCACATATTTATATATATGTCACATATGCGAGTTGGGCAGATATATAAATTTACCAAATAAATATATAGTCATATAGATATTACAGATCTCCCATCTCCACTTGGAATTGCAATTGAGTGAAATTAGTTTGTCTTAATGTTTTAATTAAATGTACCTTTTGGTCTGGACATACCCAGAGAGTGGTCTCTGGCAAACCACTTGGACTAACAGCTTGAAGTTGCTTATTCCTCTGTTATCTCTCCCCCTAACACTAAAAATGCAGCCTTTAGATAGGCTGAAGCTTGGCAACTTTGGACCGTTTTATGTTTTTAAGGGGTTTAGAAGCCTTTTGCTCTCATTTCCATTATTTGACTTTCTCCAAAACAAAACTCCCCAAACTTTCCAGTGTCCAAATCAGTCCCAAAATGGCAGAGACAGTTTTTTAAAATGTAGAAACAGGAGCTTAAGGGGGTACTACCCCCTTCTTCCCCTTGATGAAAAAAAAGTATTGCACAGCTGATGTTAGGCCAGTAAAACCTGGTGGCATGGCCTTGGGAGTTCCAAGGAGTTCCGCATGATACATGGGCCACAGATTGCTTGGCATATCCACACAGTTGAGTGGGCCTGGCAGAAAGCATTTTTCCAGTGGCCTTCCCAAATCTGTCACTTGCTATGCTGTGCCTGGAGCACTGAGGATTTAAGGAAGAACTTCCCTGGGAATGCTCATTCTCACAAGAGATGGGACTAGACCAGGCATCATCCATGGGCCTGACCAGAGAGTTGGAATCTGCTTTGTTGGATCTGCTTTGTTTAAGAACAAGATTTGCAGTTTAGTAAAATCTTTGGATAATAAAGTCTGGAGATAATTAATTAGTATGGGATTTATGGTTTCTTAGCTTCTTTTAAAGCTAAATTTAGCCTTGTGTTTGGAGGGGGAAGTATCTTACAACTGGAAGTGCCTGTGGAACCTGATTCTATGACTGCTTATGCAAAAGGAAGCCGTATTGTATGTAGCTGGTTAACTCCTTAAAAAGAGTGCTTAGGATTATGTCTATAGCATTTAGAAATAATCTGTATCCAGCAGAAGAGAATATATGTAGCTCAGGGTTGAACTATGGAGTCCTTGGTGCTCTCTGAGTTTGGTTGTTTGCTTGCAGATGTTTCATTACCCAGCTAGGTAACATCCTAGCTGGTTAAGCAAACCCCACGCTCACTAGCAAACTCCACAGAGCAAACCCCACACTCACTACCACTGATGATGTTACCTAGTTGGGAAATGAAACGTCTGCAAGCAAACAACAAACTCAAAGGGCACCAAGGACTCCATAATCTGTGTATATTGGATGAATGCTGAATCTTCTTACAGTTTTATTTATTTACAATGTACTTATAATTTAAATTTATAAAGCCACCCAACTCAACATTGATTCTGGGCAACTTAAAAAACAAGTCCCATACCTAAATCCAAACGGAAGAGAATAAACATTACAGGGGGAACAAATATAAACCATAATCAAAATACACAATACACTTCAGGTGGACACACCTGGACATATCCTAGGGCCTGGGGGGGGAAACACAGGTCTTCAAGAATCATTTAAAGGGCTGCAGAGTGAGGACAGCTTTTGAGAGCCAGCATTCCTGAACTCAGTGAAATCGACTTCTAAATAAATATGCATAGGAGGGGACTACAAATTTATAATCCTAAAAATATTTTGTCTGCTTTCTTGGGATGGGGGTTGGGGAGAACATTATTAAATATAGCAGGAACAGCTTCATATGGTTGCACTGTAAATTGTGAGTAGGTGTCACTGAATGTGGTAGGACTTGCTGAATAAACATACTGTACATAGCAGGGTAGTACTTGAATGCTTAATTTTAGAAGGAACTGCTTACACGCTGAGCTATGGTGTTCAGCAGGTCACTTGCAGAGCAATTACCAATTCCTATATTTATTCTGGGAAGAGGGGGGTGGCAGGGTGCTTAGTGGCAGCAATAGGATTATACCTAAACCGCCTTGCTGGATATAAATCCTAGCTCTTGAAAAGTGACAGAAAAACAGTATGCCCTGTGAAAACATGGGCGTGGGAGAGGACGCCAAAGAAATACGAAACTATGACTCAGCAGCTCCTGATGGCCTCTGCTGCTTAACCGCTCCTACCAGCTGTTATTAACTCATGGCCGAAGGCTAGGAAAAGCAACCCTGCTATTAATGCACCAAGTTATTCAATATATATTTATTCTGTTCTTGTATTATCAGGGAGAGGGACTTTGTGTTATGGACGCTTGCTTTTCTCCAGCATTTCTCAGATGCAAAGGCTGTGCTTCAGGGTCAGGGGCTGCTTGGCAAAACAGCTCTTCTGTTTTGAGAGTGGGTGTTGCAGAACTGGCCTTCCGCAAACAAGAACAACATGCATATTGATTTGCCAAAGTTCTGGGCTGAGGCTCCGTTGGAAAGGAAAATGGATCCATGGCTTGGACTGGGTGCGAGGAATTCACAGCTAGCAGCGCACCTGGAGATGAGATTTGGAGGGTTTCTGTCATATGTAATATTTCTTCTTTTATAATTGTAAAGTATTTTTAAGAAAAGAAAAAACAAAAGGAAAAACAAAATTTAAAAAATACAAAATGGGGGAAAAGAGGTAAAAAAAGAGAAATAAAGTAGATAGGGAATTAATAAGCATAATAGAATTAAGTTACATTTTTAATGTACGGTATCATTTAAAAAAAAAAATCAACCATTGTTAAAATCCAAATAATACCTGAATATCAGCAGCGATAATCCTTACACTATAAATTACAACATGAGATTAAAAGTTACTGTAATTTCTAACTGAGCCATTTTTAAAAAATTACGTTATGAGAAACTCAAATTTTGGATGTGGTACAAGCCCATATATAGCTATAATCCAAAAATGATTTCCAGGTTGAATTAAATTCTTGCCAGATTTGCTTTTGAAATACAAAGTTGTTTAAGATATTGAGATATAGAGCTTAATTAGCCATTCTCCTGGAAGTGCAGAGTATCCTTGTATGCAGCAGGGCTAATTGAGTATACTTTGTGGAAATGTTAAATTTAGTAATATATAATAGAAAAATAGCAAGCCAGAAAGGAAATGCAACTTTTAACATTTGTCTCATTCTAATTATTTTCCAAAATTATTGAGCTTTACAGCATTGCCACCAAATATGGGGAAAAAAATGATCCAACCTGATCATTATGTTTCCAACAATTTTTAGAAAATGAACTGTCCATTCTGATCATACAGTCTTTAATTTATTCAGTTTCCAAGTCATATTTCAACAATTTAGAAATAAGAGCCAGCAAATGCTCCAAATATTATGTCATATGTAATATTTTTGCTATGGGTAAATATCAGAAAATGGCTTCTTACTACTTGTATGTGCCTGACCTTATAATAAGTGTTAAGAATTTATTTTCATCTACTTTTATTCTGTGGTCCATGCTTCTGGTTTCAAATCTTACTCAGGCTGCTTCATGTGGCAATCTGAGCAAAGTCCCTAGTAACTTTAGCAATAGCAGTAGCTGATAAGTAGCAGAAGAAGCCTTGGGGAAGAAGTTTTGCTCTTCTCAGTGCCACTATCTATAACTATATTTCTAATGATGAATTCCACCCTAAATATTCCTAATCCAGGTTATTTATAGGATTTTCTTCTTCCATAGATATCAGTTTCAATTATAATCATCTCCTGAGTTTAAGGAGAGAGTGCCCTGGTTAGGAAATTCATTCCTGAGGGATTTGCCCTGTACTATTTTTGCTATCTCTTACAAGCCAAACCTGTTTAGTTTTAAGAGCACCTGATATTAACTGTCTGAGGTTGTTTAACTGGCAGTTCTGCTGGTTGTGGCTTGTGTTTAAAAATGGTTTTTAACTGATAGCTTAATATACTGAATTTTTTCCATTGAAATTGAATGAATCAGCAGCTTGATGTGGCTGCAAAAAGGGCAAATGTGTCATTTCCAAATCATCAAAAATCATAGTTCTGCTTTATTTTGCACTGATCAGATCACACTTCAAATATTGTGTCCAGTTTGGGGCCCTGGATTTCTAGGAAGGATTAAGATAAACTGGAATACTTTTGGAGAAGGGGAACAAGGGTGATAGGAACTAGAAATGAAAACTCTAAAAGAGTAGTTGAAAGAATTGGGAATATTTAGGCTTGAGAAGACTGGGAGGAATAACATTATTCAAGTGCTTCATAAAGTATCACATAGGTGGCCAAGTTATCTAAGCTAGTGTCCATCATTTCCTTCTGCTTCAGTAAACTGTATGCTTCTGTGATGCTTGTTCCTTCATGATGTACATGGGGAATAAGCAAAGATAAACTGATGATGTATGTGAGGACCAATGTGGGTGTGTGCTTAGGACTGCAACTTTAGTCAGGACAGAGGACTAGTGCAGCTTCCTGAATCCAGACATTAATTCATGGTGAGAAATCCCCATTAATCATGTTAGCATCATAGAAAAGGCAGCTGAACAAAGGCCTCTCCAAACATCTGAAAATGCCAGTGCCACATCTGAATTCAGGAATGAGAAAGTTGTCAGACTTATGGAATTATTAGTGAACTACTGAAAGAGACTGTCCAGCAGTTTCCTTCCTCGTAGCCTAGCAGTGAATGCCAGGAATATGAGCCACCCTTGATGTAACCTAGATAATCCTACACCTTTCATACCCCAGGCGATGCACAGAGGGTTCCTGAGTTTCCTTTTTTTTCCTCCTTGACGCCTAGCTAGCTTGAAAGATGGTATCACCATCTATAATTAGTAGCTGATCTGTAATTAGTAGCCTGTGTGCCTTTTCTTCTTCTTCTTGAGACCTTTGACTTGGCATACCAGTTTCTCAGGAGGTTATAGAAAATGCTGGCTGTTCAGAAGCTGAGCTATCCAACCATTCCGGATCTCTATCTCTCTCCACCCCTCCTCAGTCACTCAGATAACATATTATGTGCCACTGCTTTTTGGATGACAATGCAGTTCCCAGAAATTTTAGCTGTAATTTATAAACAAAATTATGCTCTTGCTGATATTTGTCACAAGGCCATCTGCTTTGTTTTGATGTGCTAATTTAACATCAGTCATTAGAGAGAAAACCTTAGTTTTGACTAAATCCAAAGCAAAGTGTAGGTAACTCACAGAGTATATATGGCTTCTAGTTAGATACATGTTAACCTCAAAAGCTTCCAGAATCATACTACTAGTATTTACTATGATTTCTGAGGTGTAATTTTTGCATGTTTATTCTAATGGACTAAAATAGGTGTGTTAAAATAACCTAACAAAAGCTTAGTACATCTGTTTTGCCTTTGGACAAATCCACACACATACATAAAACATGCTGAAAATGTTGGCCCTCATCCCTCTGATGGTATTCCTGCCATATTCCCATATACTTACAGGCCAGAAGTGAATAACATGTTAGACATGCCTAAATTTATTTTAATTCCATTTGACTTACTCTGTTTAGGATTTAACTGAAGAAAATTAGAGTAACTTACCACTTAGGATTGTTGTAAGGCTAAAAGGATAGTACGGGGTATGCCATCACCAAAATTATTCTTTAGTGGAAGGGTGCAATAAAAAGATAATAGATAAATAAAATGGGGTAAAACCAACATGCCAAACATATGTAGAGCAAAGAATAAACACCAATAGTAGCCACAGCAAAATGTCATTGCTCATCTCAGGGGCATTCTCACCTGAAGAGAAGCAATATTTGTGCTTTTTAAAAAAAAAAAAAAAAAAAAGTAGTTCTTCCAAACAGCAGAAAAATTGTTTCCAAAACTATATTGATTAAGCTGAAGTCATTGATAATTCATAGATGATTAAGTTTATTTTATTTTTATTTATTTATTTATATATCACATTTATCACCACCCATCTCGTTAAAAACCAGCTCTGAGCAGTTTACAGAGAAGCTAAAATCAATTAAAAATGCAATATAAAATAGTTCTGAATAAATAATAAATATAGTCCAAGAATTTATGTTAATTGGCAAGTAGCTCGGGGAGTGTCATCAGGGTGCCAGCCACCCCCAGATTGATTAAGATTCTTGTTGCCCCACGCAAGCTGCCAGAGCCAGGTCTTTAGTCCTTTCCAGAAAGCCGGGAGGGTAGGGGCCCGCTGCACCTCTGGGGGGAGAATAAAGAGGTTGGTCAACAGAGATAACATCAGGCAGCATCTCTTATGGCCTGTAAGTATATGGGAATGCAGCAGGAATATCATCAGAGGGATGCGGGCCAACATTTTCAGCATGTTTTATGTATGTGTGAGAGTCAGGACCAGGGGGTTAAGAATTTACTCTCGTCGCCAGAGCAACGAGGAACTGATAAGAGGATGAGACTGAACCCTCCCTAAAGAATGCAAGGGAGGTTGGGAGGGTGACCCTGGAATTTGCTCTCACTCTGAGAAGATTTCTGTAACGGGAGAAAGGCCATTAAACCTTGCTGGATTAAATCTGTACTGTCTCCTGGAGTTTCCTGGGCTAATCCTGACAGTATGTGTGTGGATTTGTCCAAAGGCAAAACAGATGTACTAAGCTTTTGGTTTATATCACACTCTCAAAAAGGGACAGGCAAAGACCTGTGACTCTCAATTAATGGGCTTCTTTTGAACTATGGTATCCAATGACTCCATTCTGTTGAGTATCTCCTTCTACAAACAACTAGACTTAATAAAGGCACCTACAAGGATACACATATTCCCTGGGTTAAGAACGCCGGTTTAAGGATGACCCATAGTTAAGAATAGACCCTGCTGTAGCAAAATTTGAGTTAAATATACAATGCTTCGATTTAAATACACAATGCTTTGAGTTAATTACACAATACTCTTTATAAAGTATTATACAATCATACTGTTCCAGCTATATACAAATTTGACTTAAGGACAGACCTTGGGAATGGAACTCAGTCTTAAACTGGGGACTACCTGTGTCCTTAATCTTCCACACTCTCCCCACTACTACCCCCATCTGGTTCTACAGCAAACAACAGCATATTTTGTTGTGTGAGAATTCTTTGCCAGTACTTATCCAGTATTGAAGTCAGCTAACATAAATATCAAGGACAAAATAGTATCCAAGAAAGGACAAAATTAGTTTTGGAGTCTGCCCAGGACTAGTTAATGCGAGCAATGTGTACTCATTCTCTTTGCAGAGTTGCGTAGATGAGTAGGGCTTTTCCAGGATTGTCTGGAACTGCTTTTTTGGACTTTTTGAAGTGATTGTTTAGGCATTTGAAGTTTGTACACATTCCAATAGAGAAGCTGGACTCTCACATTATGTTAAGTCATGGTTTTCTTGAATAAGCCAATTTTAATGTTGCCCGTGTAGCTTCTTCCTCTTCTGTCACACTGAAGGTTATAACAACAATGCAAGTAGGAATCAAAAAAATCAAGATGGTCCAAAAACTCAAAAAAGGCTGCCATGCATGTAAAAAGGAGGGCATGGCTTTGATAGCATGGTTGTGGCCACCATCCTGACTTTTTTGACCTATACCCTCATGGATGCCCCTGTACACAGGAAAATTTGGGACAGTTGCTCCCAACTATTCCAGAGGCCTTATGCAATCAAGTTTCAGGTTTTGCACCTCCATGTTAGAGGGTAGCAAATTACCCAGCTGTTTGGAAAGAGGCTTGCTGCAAGCAAGGTGACTTCTCCAACTTCTTAATAATGTTAAAGTGCAGCACAAGCTGTTGTGTTAATTAGGAAGCTTCTTTTCTGCTCCACTGGGATGTGACTTCTGAGGAAACCCGGAAAGACAGAAGCTGTCTAGTCCATCTGTTCATAGCAAAATAAACAACCTGTTTCCCAAACGTGATGTTTTTGCACATTTCCTGCCTTGGGAAAGTAATTCTGTTGTAGGATAAACATCACTCCTGAAGGCCAGCAATGCCTTGACAACCCTTATATTTGAACCTCAGAATCTTGTGCTTCTTTTTTCCCAAGTAATTTGAGCTCCATCATTTCATTGTTACAGGTCAGAGTTATAAAGTTTAATTTTTAGTTATGTCTGATACAGAGCATTTGTAAACATGGTGTGATAGGAAGTCATAACTGTACAAAGTGCGTTATTACTTTTGTGCTAGTACTAAATGTGTCTCAACAAAAGGAAAACAACAAATTTCTTCCTGACATATTGCCTGAGTTCATATGCCAGCTTACTGAATTTTCTGGGTTTGCATAATACACGGTACTGTAGACCAACCAAAGAGGCTGGATCTGTACAACCTTCCCAAGATGCGTAACCAAGCTTAGCAGACTGTGTAAATCTAAATGCTAGGTTTTTATTTGACTAAGTTAAGCTTGTTGTGTGAATGTGGCCACTTCATTCTAATACCCAACAGCTCCCAACAAGAGATTGTAAGGTGCCTCAAGAAAACCACAGCTTTCCTCAAACTGGTGTCTTCCACAAGTGCTGAAATGATAGCTTCCCAAATGCACAATCAGTGGAGTCTCTATTTACCTATCATGACTAACAAACATCCAACCAGAACAAACTCCAGGATTTGAAAGGCGAGTTTCCTCTAGTGGATCCCCTTCTTTACTCGTAGCGGGGATAAAAAATAATCAAGATGGCAGCCATGACTATGTGCCTGAAGCCCTGTCCCTTTGTGACAGGCATCTGACACATGTAAAAAGGGGGCGGGTCATTCATTGTGTGGATGCAGTTGCCACCTTGACTTTTTTGATACCACCCTGGGGTTATCAAAGGCTGCACTGATACTACATACTACACAATTAGTTCAATTAACAAACACATGGAGTCTGCCATGTTTTTCCTATTATCCCCTGATCTTTATCTGATGTTTGTGGTTTGTACTGAAATAGCCATCTCCTTGGAACTCTGAAAACCAAACTTTGTAACTTCTAATAAACCAGATAGTTCTTTATGTAAATATTCTTTAACCTACAATAAGCCATGGTGACAGGCTGGCCTAGCTTACACACATACTAAACCATAAAATGAGTTGCTTGTTTTTGGTTTATCATGTGTGAATCTAGCCAGCTGAAGCTTATTCAGTGAACCATAGATAAGCTTAGTGAGGTGGACAAAGCCAGCCACAATCATTAAAACATCCTACTTAACCAGAATCAGATTTGTGGTCTGGGTTTGGATGATCCCACAATCTTGCTTAGTGGGTCAAGCAGAAGTCAGTGTTGGATCTGGTAGCTTATGTATTCTCCACCCTCTATCCTTACCCTTTGAGAGAAACTCTATATCAGCCATGAGCACAAAGTGAACTTTTCTAATGGCCAGGCTATATAAGATATCCATTTACCGTGTGAATGCATATGCTGATGACATTGCACTGTTCTTATCTAAACCAATAAAAGAGCTGCCAATTATTATCCAAGAAATCAGCAACTATGGAAAACTAGCAGGACTGAAAATTAACTATGAAAAAAACAGAAGCCCTTTTTATAAATATAGGCTCTACAATCCAGAAAGAAATTAAGAAGCAATATGGCATCAAAATCTGTCAGAAGTTAATAGAATACTTAGGAATTAATATTCCAAAAACTCTTAGTAAACTAGGCATGCTAAACTATAACCTCCTGTTGTAAGTAATCAAAAAACAACTTAGGAAATAGTCATTACTTAATGTATTTTGGGCAAAATAGCTGCCCTAAAGTTACTGGTTTCTCTAAAATTGTTTTACTATTTCCAAAATAACCAATACTGTATATTTTAACTCCAAAGTCTTGAACTCCTGACAACAAATGTTTATAAAACTCATGTTTAATACAAAAATACTTAACATAATAAAAACCTATTATTTTTGAAATCACAAAAAGAGAGTTGGGGCTTCCTGAATATACATTTATATTAAACATCATTCCAACTTACACAATTTTTATTTTGGGTGGAAAATTCAAAATACAGAAAGTGGATACAAATGGAGCCTAAGTGGTTGATAAGTCAAGGAATAGAATTGATACCCTTTTCTGAAAGTAAGAGATATAAAATGCATAAATCCAAAATGTATCAACAGGTTTCTTGACTGTTCTCTGAGGATTTGGAAGTACTGGGACAGAAAATTAGTTCTGTCCTCCTCCCCATTAATGTCAATTACAGGTTATGGCTCCCCCTCAAAAAAACTAGCACACTAGTAATGGTGGAGACAGCAACACTTGTTTAAACTAAGGGATAATTTTACAAATAATCACGTAATACCAGAAGTATTAGAGTATGGTTTTTAAGGAAGAAAGATTTGATGTAAAGATAGTTACCAGAAGCAATTTTAATCTTTATAAATAATTTGAAGAAATCATCAGCTAGTACAATGGGAGGAAATCTATAACTTAATATTGTTTTACTGATAGTTTTTAGCATTTATTTTTCATAAGATCATGTACATTTATTTTAGATAATGATAAATAGTGGTGATAGCAATATAAATATTAATGTTTAGAGTCTTGTGATTTGCAATTATTTCTCAAGATGATATAATGAGTGTAGTTTTATATATCAAATTAATTATTTAATTAATGAAATAATGGATTCTAACTTTTATGAAAATTGTAAATTCTTTTACTGATACTTTATTTTCCATCTACTATGTCATTTCTCACTTTTTAATGTAGTCATTTATTTTATTTCTTCAATATTTTAAAATAAATATGTTAGAACATATCCATTTACCTCTGTGTATGTTGATACTATTTTCAGTGTATTTTTCTGCTGCACCGTTTGTGTTGTTTTGTTCTGCATACACTTCTGTCTGTTTTTCTTTTACTCCTTCATGGTTAAGGGTCCCACAGATCAAGCTACCTCACAGAATTGGTTCTGCAGGGAAAAAATAGGAGGAGGGAGCATTATGTGGGTCACCTAGAACAAATAAACACAGCTAAAATGTGATTTGCTTGTTGCCATGGTTTCTGCCCGGCTGGTATGAGCTGGTAGAGTTGGCACACTCTGGGTCCCTTTGATGAAACAATGCCATCTATCAGGACCCAGGCAGCATGCCTTCTCTATCATGGCACATGCCCTCTAGAATTAGGTCCCACCTGTGGCTCCCATCCTGGTGGCATTCCAGAAGACCTTGAAGACCTGGCTGTTCTCCCAGGCCCTGGGTTAAAGTGGATGGGGCCCCCTCACTGGATGAGTTTTTGGTATATGTTTGTTATGGAGCAGCTGCTCATCTTGTTTGTTTATTCTGTATTACGTTTTTATTTATATTGTGAGCTGCCAAGAGTCAGTTTAAAGTTGAGTGACACCTAAACTGAATGAAATAAAATAAACATATTGCATGACCCAGACAACTATGGTTTATTCAATAAGATACGATTGCCCATAACCGGACAATTGTAGCCTCTTACTGGCTTTTTTGTTAATTAAATTGTAAAATTGGATTATTTCACTCACCTTAAGTGAGTCCTTTTCTATGATGGAAATAAAAATATTGGAGGCAAACCAACAAGAGGCCATGTATATCTGAATCCCCAAATTATTTTCCTTTTCTTTTCCTGACAAATCTGAAGAAGTGGATAATGCAACCAACCCAACTTGCTGATGTAACCTTGATCATCTATAATTGAGAATACTGTAATTAGTCTTACTTTTCACTTTTGCCTCCCATAATTCAGTCCTGTGATTTATTGGTATACCAGTCAGTTATATGGGTACATGATCAATTTCTGTTAGAAATCAAGTTAATTATTAATTTGTTCAGTATATTGAAAGGATGACAATTCAGGTAGTACGACTACAAGAAGAACCTCATGTTAGAAGGCAATTTGTTTTTACCAAATTATTTTATATGAAAAAGCTACATAGTTTGCCATCAATTTATAATTATTGAGGTCATTGTTTGGGAAACCAACGTGAAGATCCGTATTTAAACCTCTGACTGAGTATGTTAATGATATCACATTAAGGTAGAAAGAATTGTATTTCTCCTCCATTGCCAAGTGGGTTCCAACAACATGACGACATATAATTGGATCATATGAAGATCAACTATTAAGGGGATAAAAATGGAGAGATTTTCTTCTCAAAAACAGTCATGATCATATACAATGGCACTACATTACTTTAACATAACAGCTAGAGTTAATGGTCTCAGCATATGCCAGATATTGTGACCATGTTAGGAAGCCCTAGAGCAATTCCATATTTTTAAAGCAGCATCCATCCTGGATACTTTCACTGTTTGGTTCCTCACTCAAGTCTATGAGTGGAGTAGAATTTGCAAAACAGAAGCAGGCTGTTCTGCTTGCAGATGCCCCACACATCCGTTCTTCCTCCCAAATCTACTCCTGGGTTTACTTGGAATGGTGAGGGATCAGATCATGATAGAAATTCCTCCTTTCAAAAAACACCAGGCCAACACCACCACAACTAAGGATGCAGTCTACAGATATATATATACCACACATAATATATTAAATACCTATTGCTTGTTAGTTTGTATACTCTATTTGCTGGACTTGTATGCTCGTATTTGGTTGGTACACAGTTGCCTCCTTCTGCTCCACGGGAAATAGGAACCCTGCTTTTGACTATGGCTTCCATCCTCATGAAGAAATTCTGATTGCATAGAAAGACTACTTTCAGAATGACATCGATCACACCTCTGTTGGTTGTGGGTCCAGACAGGTTCAAGGGAATTAAGTTTTCCCTGAACATCTACTGGCTTCTTCCTTCCTGAGTACAGTGAGAACTGCAAGTAGACTTAGGGATGGGAAACTTGGCCTTCACAAATGCTAAACTATAGTTCCCAGCATTGTCCACCCTTCTCTACAGTAACTGGGGCTTCTGGGACCTGCCATTCAGCAAGATTTGGCATGCCCCGGGTTCCCACCCTTATCAATAGCTAATTATTTGACCTATCATGATAGTTTTCCTCTCATGGGAAGTATCTTCTGCTTGTTTTTGCCTCTGGGCTATCTCTAGTACAATGATGTCTAATGCAAGTTGGGAGGTTTCTTTCATTCCTCTCTTGGTTCCCTTCCTTTTTTCTGCTTAAGGACCAAGTCAGACTCAGCTATCCTCCAGCTCTTCTAATACTGACAAAATGAAGGTTCAGGAGAAACGTACTATCTTTCCTTGTCTTTTTCCCTTGCCAACTGAGGAAAAGATCAGAGTACTTTGCATTTCAGTGGGGATCTCCACTAGGGGGCTCAATTTTCTTCCGTTCTATTCGTCATGTCCTGGCAAGTAAACTCTACGTATGGCAGAATAACAAAAACATTCTTGGCTCTCACATTTGGCTAATTACCCTTTAGATCGCCTCTTTTCTCCTTTTTCTTTCCCTTTTTTAATTTTACTGATCTTACAAGGTTTAACATTTCCTTGGAATATGGCATTATAAAAAGGAGATGCCAGTATCTTTACAAAACTTTCTAAACCTGGAGGAATTCTTTCCTTCTTTGCAAACCACAAATGATTCTTTGGTGGCCTTCCAGTTCTTTAATTGCTTTTGTATTCATATACAGAGAAATCTCTACTTGGAAGAAAGAGGAAACAGGCACCTTCATTGCAAAGCTTTGCACGAACTGAAGTCCTGTTCCAACCACAGCAAATGTTCAAGCTACTGATCAGAGAATAGGCTGATAGTTTAAGCTCTCACTCTGAACACTGGAGGAAATTTGGGATTTAATGGATTTAATGCATACTGTAACCATTATTTTTGAAGAATTACTATCTGAGAAGAAATGGCCAAAAATCCTGTGGCATCATTAAGAGTAACAGTGTAATGCAATGGTAAGCGCTTGTGGTCTAGCTGCACTTTGTAAAGTACACAAATTGTAATCATCATTACAAGGAAAGAGAAGAAAAGGACAATCACAGTAGGGTGGATAGATTCAGTTACAGTGGCAATGGGCAATGGTACTGTTAGAAGACCTGAAGAACTAGGTTGGGAACAGAAAAATGGAAAAATGTCTATGTGGTTGTTAAGAGTTGACACTGACTTGATGGCACATAATCAATCATAATTTGGAAGATGTTGACCTGCTTAAGCATCCCTCATATACACATAGGAGGAGGAAGTAATAATGCAACTAATATTCCCATCCTGGCTTCCATAAATTCAGTGACATATCTGGAAAACAAGGTACCTTTTGCAAATGGACATATATTGGCTCTCCATGCAGTTAGGAAAGTTAGAGTTCCCAAATATGCAGGTAGCCTACAGATGTATGACTGCTTTTCTTTTCAGATGTACCAAACATGTGGTTGTCTAAAGCAGAAGATTGCAGAGGATGTCACATTAATTTATTTACATAGATTATATACCACCCAGCTCCCCAAACTCTGGATAGTTTACAAAATAAGTAAAAAGATATTACTACTCTAATATTAACCCAATAAAAATGACAGTCCAGTGGTATACAGTTGAACAAAGATATTAATAATCAGTAGTCAAATGCCCACTGAAATAAAAGTTTTGTAAACAGGGTACCTGGGATACCTCTGGGGGGTACAGTATTCTATAGCAAGAGGCTGCTGCAGAGTAAGACTGCCTTCATGTCCCTTTGATCTCTCATGTGTCATCCTGAGCATGCCCTCCCTGCTTGCACACACAGTCTGAACATGTTCCTCCTGAAGGTGGAGCTGAATTAAAATGTCTGTCTCCTTTTCACCATCCTGTCTGGAGGCATTGAAATGGGAAGGACCATTCTTTCAGTTCTAGCAACGTTCAGGGCTGGTGGGGTGAAAGAGTCCAAATGAAACATCTGAAGGGGTGCCATGCTTATTTTGCCATTTCTTAAAATTAGGTTACTTTGATCTTCAAGGCCTGAATCGTTGAGGCCTGAACATGCTCAGACAAAATATGTATACTTTTGGCTTCCATTTTTTTCCTTAGATGGCATTGGAATCTGGTAACATTTTTCCAAGAGGGTAGAAATGAAAGCCAGTGTGATGTAGTGGTTCAGGTGTTGGATTAGGAAGGAGGAGACCCAAGTTCTAGTTCACCTTCAACTATGGGATCTCACTGGGTCAGTCACTCTCTCTTAGCCCAACTTACTTCACAGGGTGATGGTTGTGGGGAATAATTGGAGGAGGGGCACCGTGTACACCTCTTTGAGCTCCTGTACAAAAGGTAGGATAGAAATCTTAACAATTCAAATCAAATGGTTGCAACGAAAATTTGAAAGATAAGATGCTTTTCTAAAATGGCAAGAAAAAGAATAATCCCCTTCCCCACACTTACCTATTTCCCACTGCCACAGGACTTTCTCACAACTTTAGCAAGTTGGAAGTGTGGTTAGGTAATGCATATCAGTGTAGATGCAAGCATCTGAATGGCCTGTATCATGGTAGGGAACCTGCTGCTCACTACGTATTTTGGAATGAAACTCCAGGAGCCCCCAACCAGCAGTTGTACAATGCTAAGGGAACCTGTAACTCCCACCCTGTTGGTCTTTCATAAGGCCCTGAAGACTTGGTTCTGTGCTTGGCCCTGGGGCCCCGGGTGTATGACAGAGTCCATGTCCTGGCTACGATGAGGGCTTTTCATGATCCTCCAGCTTCTGCGTGTTTTATTTTTATTTTAGCAATTGTATGTATTTTTTATTTATTTTAAAATTGTGTGCCACCCAGACTCAAATATGTGAGATGGGTGGCCATAAAAATGAAATGAAATACATAATAAACTTAAATGCATGACTGCATTTAACATCTACATCCATTGTTTGTTTAAATTACTGTGAAAGTCCCAGATTGCAAGGTGACAAAGAAACCAAGATGTTTTGCATCTTATATCTGTTTTTCTATCCCAAGATGTATCACTATTGTTGTTGTTGTTATTATTATTATTATTATTAAAATAGTGTTTTATGTTCGAAGAAAACCTAACTTCACAGCTGAGAGGGCACTGAAAGTGTTTTGTCTTTCTGTTCCAACGGCAAACAACATCCAATGTACTTAAAAAGCAACCTGCATTTTCTCCACACTGTCTCTGCCATCTGCAGACTAAAAATATGTTCACCACGTGGTCTATATACTTCTGATGCCAGAGCTTGCAGATGGCACTTTCAGCCAATCATCGTTCAGTCTAAGCCAGCCAATAGCTGAGTCCATAGAATACCAGTCAATGAGCGTTTACTCTCTCTTCTCAAAATTTGCCCGTTGCTATTAGGGTCCTCATTCCCACAAAGCCTCCAGTAGTTTGTGGAGCAACAGCCTACCTGCCTGCCTTCCTGCCTTCTTAGAAAGAGAAGCAAATAAAAGTTTATTTCCCCTTCCCACATACACATGTGCTTGCCTGCACAGACCATGCATTCATCTGCAAAACAAATGGAAACATTTCTCAGTTATTTATTAGGTTTGTCACAAAGTAAAGCAAGCACAGAACATATAGCAAAATTAATAAACAGATGGAATACACACAAAGCACGTAAGGGATAAAGAAAGGTGTCCAGGATTCTTCACGGCGGATCCCTGCAGGGTCTTTCCCTTTAAAAGTGGCCTTAATTTGCTAACTAAACAGAAAAAGAGAAACTAAGATAATAGAAGAAAAAGAAAAGAGCAACATCTGCTTGCTTATGAAGCTGACTGGCCAGCTGCAGTAAGGACAGGGCTCCCATGTCATTTATTTTTTAATTATATTATTTCTTTGCAGACATTTTGATACTGCTTTTCCTTTATGAAAGAGCAAAGCACATTACAATAATTATAGGAAGTACAATGAAACATCATATCAAAACAGCAAACAAAATCATGTAAAATCAACCATCTCACAAGAATGATTATAAATAAAATAATAAAAAACTAGCAATGGTTAGAACAGCTGATAAAATCAAAGGGAGGCTTGAGCAAACAAATAAAACACACATTTCCATTTCTGCAAACATTTACTAGAGCGAGAGCTGGCCAAGTCATTGTCAGAAGCTTAGTGTGCAGGTAGGCGGACCGCAGAGCTGATTTCTCACCATACCAGAGTGAGTATCAGCAATCGATGGTATGGTTAGCAGAGCATCATCCTTTGAGTGTAAAGACCATGTAGGCCTTTAGGAAATAATTTAAATAACTTCTGAGCTGTTTAGGGCCCTATCAACAAGAAACATTTCCTGCAGGAACTGCATGTGCCTGGAAAATGATACGGCTGCTTTAATGAGTCACACGCAGCTGTTGCATTCATATTTCTGCGCACCTTTTCTAACTGAAATCTGAAGCACGGCTCAGCCCTGTTAGCAAACAGGCAACCAAGTGGAGCATGTTAGTATTTGTCTTCAGTAAAGGACTCTGTAGTCATACAGTACTAGCTGTAATCCGCAAACTATCCTTAAGGGAACTTCCAAGTAAAGTGTACAAAACTAATTCAGTCATATTCAGTATTATTATTATTGTGGTATTATAGCAGTATTATGTTGTTGTGACCTTGCACCCTACTGTTTGGGCAGAGAGATCTCAAGGAGCACCATCCTGATACAGGGCTTTGCTGTTTATGGAAAGTCATCAGTGGTAATTTATGGCATTTTTATGCCAGATGCTATAGTTACACAGATATGCATGTGGAGCACATTGTTCTAACATGTTAATTGTGGTCTTCATTAAGACTCCAGAAGAGGTTCTTACACCCTGAAAATACTTCCAGAGGTCCAGCTCACTGTCTTCTCAGCCTACTCTTGTTCCAAGTGTGATCCTAGCTACAGCTACCTTGCTCCACATTCATGAGGGAAGGTGGAGGACAGGAGCTGTAGAAAAAAGTCAAGATGGTGGCTGCAATAATACAGTCAAAACCCCAGCTATTAGTGCATTGCATTTAAAAATTGTATCAACACTTCACCCCCCCACCAATGCACCTAGCAGGACTGAAGATGTTTATTGACCACCAAAAAATGGTGGCCTAACAGAGTGGGAGTCTGGCAGGCTACGTTTGTTTGTAAAATATTTGGGATTCACAGAGACACCAAAGTCATCTTTAAGTAGCCTTCCCCAATTAACATCCTCCAGATAAGTTGGGCCGCAATAATTGGTCCTGCCAGCTGAATTCAATTGGAGTTAATTCCAAGTCAGCATGTTGTGGACTGCAGGATGATCTTGAAATCAGTCATTTTCAGCATTGTTTATGATTGCATTACAGGATTCATTGTTACAAGGCAATAGAAGCAATACATTACTTGCACCAGCAGAGTAACAAAAATCCAAATGCTGAATAGCTGCATTCAAATGACTCAACTTGCAACATGATTTGCAGGCTCCTTTTACATGGCACGCTAAGGCATAATATAGTTTGTTGAGTTTGGCTTCATAAGTTGCATGAATCTAGCCTTGTGGATTTAAACCATGATTATGTGCAAATCCAGATGGCTGTGATGTATTCACTGAATCATGGCTTATGTCGGGTAAATATAGCTTCAGTATCTGCTTCAGTGTGCAATCACCAAATGCTACACTAGTGACAGTCGACACAGAATTTAAAAGAAACAGTGCGAGAAGATTCCAGTTCATATTTCAGCTGAGCTGTGATGGCCTGTGAACATGGGGTTTGGGAGATATATCACACTCAGCCATCATGAGGTTTTGGCTTACAGTGCTGTTTTGTACAAACCAGACCATTATGGTTGATTCAAGAAATTATGTTTAAAAAATAGATGTTGTGTTATATGTAAATACGGCCAGGAACCTGTTCACACACCACACTAAGCCACAATTTAACTGTGGCATAATGAAAAAAAAATATTTCTGGCTTGGTCTGAGCATCTTGCTAAATCATAAACATGGTTTACAAGCCACAGTGACTGAATTCACACAACATACTAAATCAAAAATGAATGGACTTCATTATCACTTAGTGTGATGTAGGAATTGAACCAGGGGCTGGCCTTAGGCAAAGACATCACACCACTGCAGTGTCAACCATCACATGCAATTGCTGGTCATTTGCTTATATTGTATATTAACAACAATTAATACTATAACAACCGTTTATCAAAAACAAGGCTACAAGAGCACAGTTACAAACATTTAGACAAGCAAAGAGATTTTGTATCTCTTTGATGCTGTTTAATGATTGGTCAGAGTTTACTTAAATACTTAAATATTACTTGTTTGTCAAAGCTTCAGCCCTTTATTTGCAAGATGGACAATAATAATACTTGTCTACCTTTCAAGGTTGTTCTAAGAAAATAAATGCTTCAGATATTTGAGAAACATGCTCCACAATTTAGTGAAGGCTAAGGTTTGCCTACCAAATTAGGGGTATCTCCCTGAACCAGGATGTGGGGAATTATTTGTGCCTCAACATGCAGGGGCTCTAAAAAACCCAAAGAAATTCATTATTTATTTATAGAGCTTGGTCAGGACTAACTTGAGTCAGGCTGAGATGCAAGTAACACTCATCTTAATTGGAGTATTTTGAGCATGCTCTTTTCTTCCAGACCATAATGTGTTTTCTTATCTTCTGAGAGCACAATCCTATCGAGAGCTCAAGAGAGTTTGGTAATGACAGTGCTACGATTTTATTTTTGATTTAGTAACTGCTTTGAGAATGCGTTTGATAAGGCAGCCCAAAGCATTAGTATTTCCGAGGTTCCCCCAACCCTCCAAGCTGATTCGGGCCCCTTCTCCACATTACAGCGCCCGAGTGAGGCTGATTTGGATTTGCACTTCATGCGAACTATTTTTAGGATGTTGACTAAAGGCGGGAAAATGGGGACATATGCACGTTAATGGTCATGTTACGAAGAAGGAGTGATTTGTTAAAATGAACTAAAATGGCTGTGGATGGGAGCATGCTTCTGCTCACTTTGTTACATGGGAGTGATTTCAGGAGAAAGCCGCCTAACTTGAGCGTTGTAGGAAGGGTCCTTCTTAAATAAGAACTGCACGTGGTAAAAAAGGACAGTCCAGAATGAATGGGCGCTGTACAAATGTGGGCTGAATACAAAACCGAGTGACGACCAGAACGTCGAAGGGGTTTGGTTAGAGAGAGAGAATAAATGACGATCGAATCACAAAGCGAATCTATCTCAATGGTCTGGAGAAAAGGGGAATCTAAGAAAGCTCGGCTGGAATGGATGGCCCCGATGAGATCCTGAAAAAGAAAAAACAAAAGGACTGAAAAGCAAAGAACGAAAATCAGGACTTGAATGGCCGCGCTGGAAGCAAGGACGTTAAGGAAACAAGGCTTAGGGAGATGCAGTGAACGGGTTGGGTACGTAACCCAGGTCTTCTTTAGCTACGCTTTCTCATTTCACGCCTTTAATTTCTCCCCTTCCTTCGCTCTGCGTATCGTTGCTTGTCTAGGACGCGAAGAGCGCGACCGTCCTGTACGTTATGCATGTCGCTTTTAACGCAACGTGGTGCACGGAGCGGACCCATCTCTCGCAATTGGGAAACCGTGATTTGAGCCTTAGCGTACCGAATGAACCGAGCCAATGCTGGCTTCATCGGCAAGCACGTTCAAGCGAGCTACGGCTTGTCCCGTTGCACGAACCCATCCGCAGTGAGGCTACGCCGGCCAAGGAGCCAAACAGCCTCCCTCCCGCCGCCATCGCGTCCAACTGCGGGGCGGAGAGACCTAAATTCGGCTGCTCCGCCGCCAGCTGGACCTCCGTGCCGCGCCGGATTGGCGAGGATGCCTCTCCATTAAAGCGGGCCCAGCCAGTCGCCGGCCGCCCCTTCCCTCTGGGCGTGCGAGCTCCTCTGCCGAGGAGGAAGAGGCGCTCGCGGTGGGAGGAGGCTCCGCGGTGTCAAAGGGGCGGCGAGCGCTTCGCGGCTCCTGCGGGGGCGAGCCTCTGCTGGCAACCTCTTCGCCCGCGGGCATCGCTGGCAGCCGCTACGTGCGGCTAGGAGGTCCGTGCTCGCCGCTGCAGCTCGGCCTCCTCGATGTGTGGAGGCAGGCGGCGGCGGCGGCGGCGGCCACGACGCGGGTTTCCTTCGCTGCCTGCGCGCTGCGGGCGGCGAGCAGCCGAGCGAGCACGCCAGCAGTCGGCCGGCTGCCTCTAATCTGCCCCCAGCTGCCTGCGCCCGGCTCCTGCGCCCTTGGTCGCGCTGCCCCCTCGGCTTTCCCTCAGCCCCCTCCCCGGCCGACGGTGCTTGCGAGTAAACTGTCTTCATGAGCCCCAAGGATGTCCGGGAAGCACTATAAAGGCCCCGAAGTGAGCTGCTGCATCAAATATTTCATCTTCGGCTTCAACGTCATCTTCTGGGTAAGGCATTCATTTCATCTTATCTAGGGAGCCGTGCGTGATCGTGCAGTTTCTGCGTCGAGGTGTAGGGCTGCGCGGAGGGAGAGCGAGAGCGAGAGGAGGCGCGCGTGGCGTGGAGCGCGATGGATCGCCCCTGGCAGGTTGAAGGCGTGCGGGGTCTTTGTCTGTCGGAATAGTGGGGCTGAGTTCGCTCTAGAAAATCCGGACAGTTTCGCGGAGTCTTTTATTCCCTTCCAAATCGTGAATTTGCTTTTCGTGACTGCCTCCTCCCCCTCCCCCGCTTCCCCAAGGTTTTTGAAAGCAGTGCCCGTGTTAGATTTTTATCCTGTTGGCGAGGTAGATCTGGTGGTAAGGTGTGGACTTCCTACCCAATTTTAGGCCTTGGCTCCTTCCAGTTATTATTTGCTTAAAAATACCCCTGGAGAAAGTATGATTCTCCCTCCGTCAGGAAGCCTCAGAAACTCTGTAGTTTTAAGAAAAGGGTTATGCAATGTGTAGAGAGGTGAAAAAGAGATTTTGATGGGTTCCCACTAACTCCATGGAAATAGATGCATAGAAGGGAATACTATTTACAAAGCCCCTGCGTGTTTATGTGTGTCTAGCATATGGCAGGATTAGAGGAAGCATTTTTTGAAGCTATGTGTATATATCAACCTGGCACCTTCCAGATGTGCTGGATAATCTTAGTCAACATCTGGGAATTAGGTTGGTTGGAAATTGTGCATCTGGGATTCGTAGCTGCTCAGAGTCATTGAGAGTTGGGCAGCCTACAAGTTTAAGAAATTATTACATCTGGAGACCGCCAGGTTGGGGAATTCAGATGTATGTTGAGCTTGTTACCCTCCTGTCTGACATTCTTTAATTGGCTTCCTGGCTCCATGATAAATTGGTCCTGTGTGCTGAAATATTATCTCAGAATACTTTCTCCCTTGCTTTTCCTCGATTTGTGATAGTTTTGGCTACTTCCTTACACTCAAAAATATCAAAAACAAAGTAAAAACAATATTTTGACACTTTTCCCATTATTGTTCCCTAAATTGGGTTGTTGAGAGGAGACATTTCATGTAAAAATGTCAGAACTAGGATGTTGGCTGATGGTATGCATACCAGACCTTTTCTTAGATTTTGAATTCTAGGTGGGCTCGACTAGAAATACTCTGGCTGGGGATGATGAGATTGTACTCCAAGATTTCTGGAGACCCTTAGGTTGGGGATGTGTGCCAAAAACAATTGCAGTAAATACCCAGTGTTGTTGTGTTCAATGACCTTGATTTGCAGAAGACTATATTCCATAAAATCTGCTAATGGTTGGTGAATTATGTAAAGGAAATAGATTTTCCATTAACCATGAGCAACATGGACATTCATACATACATAGTGAAGGTGCACAGAATTTCAACTGAGTGATTGTAAAAGCAAGCTGGATAAAGTATTCCACTGCTATATGGGGAAATTCATTAAAAGCCGTTCCCCTCTGTTGTTACATATTGAAATGAAGGAAGCACCAAGCTTTGATTGTTTTTGGCATTCTGGTCAAAAGTTAATGGAGACATGGCCAGAAGCCTAAGACAAAAGAAAGGTGTTAATGTTATTATTCAGTCTGCCAGCTGAGGGGAAGCCTTCAGTGGTATAACAATCTGGGCTGTCATCCAGAAAAGCTTTTGCTTCTGTAAATGTGCAAATTTTGATATTGCAAGATTCTTCATTGTCAGTGGGTCTCATCTTGGAAAATAAAAGCCAAGGTAAGCTTTGTACAAGTCCTTTCTAGGAAGCCAAAAGCTCGTATAAAGGCAGAGAAGTGCATGGCCTTTGCTAGAAGCCAAGGACTCTTGTCTTGTGAAAACCATACTGGGTTTATCAAAAGATTTGCACATGTCTAACAGTCTTGTTAGATATTGTTTGCACCAGCTTTGAAGGACAGTATTAGTTATGCTGTCAACACTGCATTAAATTAATGTTGTGTTTCTGACATGACTATATTAAAGATTGAAACAGATGTTATTTTTAGAGGACATTTGGATCATTGGTTGTAGCCCTGTAAGTGCATGTATGTGTGTGCAGCTGCATTCTGAAGAAAGTAGTGAATTTAGCAGAAGTCCTAGACAATTCTGGGAAAATATTGTTGAATATTGGTAGATTGATTATGTGCCATCAAGTTGGCGTTGACTCTTAGCAACCACATAGATGGATTTTCTCCATGACGATCTGTATCTCACCTGGTCTTTCAGATCTTCCAGTATCACCACTGCAACTTAGTCCATCCACCTTGCACTGTTGAATTAGGAATTCATTTTCCCTGGGAACCTGATTTGTATGATTCCAAGTGCTGCTTTTCTCTTCTCAATGTGAGGTTAGAAATGTGTTAATGGTGCTCAAAATGACTTGAAATTCAGGCTGGTTGCTGAGTGCCTGGATCACAATCAAGTGACCGTGGGAGTACTGCGGCAGCTGGAACTTCAAGGACTGGTCGTAACTACCACTTACTTGTTCAGAGCCATTGCAAGTTCAAATGGTTGCTGAATGAGTCGTCATTAAATGAGGACCACCTATACTTCAAAATCTGGTACCTGTACTCAACAAATACATTTAATGACCAGCAAATATCATCTGGCAATCGTTCCTAATCTGCTGAGATCTTACTGATAGGCTGCAGAATCACTTCCTGATTGGCTTAGCTGCTCTGATGTCAGAGAATGGATCAGAATGTAAACTGCAAAGTTAATGAATAGTCTCTGTTATATCAACACAAGCATCGTCTGCATTCTGCAGGCTTGTTAAATGCACAGTACATTTTATATGCGCATTTTATTTGCATTTAACCTGAGGCTACTGTAAATATTTAGGTTTATTTTTTGATGTAGTATTTGCTTGAGCAGCACTAGTATGTGAACTGGTAACTTATGAATCTGACTCTGTAACTTGTGAGTTAGAGACAGGTCATTATGAATGCTGCCATGACTGTGGCTTGAGCTGTTTTCTCTCGTGTTGCCTTGTTTTGGAAGTCGTAGGATGACTGTGTCTGTAGGGGCAATGACACAATTGAATAGATACATCATTTAATCCTAAACTGAAATGCTTGTGCAGACTTCACATGTTGGAACATGCTATGCCTGTATTAATTATACTCCCTTTAAAACCTTAAAATGATTTATATTAGGGGATTGCATTCACCTCAACCTACTTGGCCTCATGCTGGAAACATGATTAGAGGTTTTATTTGTATGCCCTACTATAGAGAAATTAAGCTGGTGTGTATGAGGAATAAATCTTGTGATTAAAAGCCTGCCTATAAGCAGGAAAGGTTTTATTTTGGCAGCAAAACCTTGCAACACGTGCACGGTATGTGGCTTGAATGACCGTTGCATTTTCCAGTTTACCTGTCTTCTAGTGGTTCAAGTAGGTTGCCTTTTTAATTTGACTTAAATTTTCTTTGTAAGTGCCAATACATTTATCTAAGAAAATATTTGTTTGAATTTTATATTTTTAGTATATTACGTTTAAAATTTGCTTAGAGATGAAAAAGGTTACATTTGTATTTGAGAGGAAGACCAAGTTCTTTCTGCTTTCTCTAGCAAAACCAATATTGCCTCAGAGAAACTACTTGGGGAAAAAACCTTAATGCTTTTCTGTGGATCAATTAATGATTTGTTTGTTGCTTTGTTCCATCGTTAAGTCATGTCTGACTCTTCGTGACCTCATGAACCACATCGCGCCAGGCCTTCCTGTCCTTCACTGCCTCCCTGAGTTTGCTCAGTTTCATGCTCATTGCTTCAGTGATGCTATCTAACCATCTTATCCTCTGCCATCCCCTTCTCCTTTTGCCTTCAATCTTTCCCAGCATCCGGGTCTTTTCCAAAGAGTCCTCCCTTCGCATTAGGTGACCAAAGTATCTGAGCTTGAGCTTCATTATCAATCCTTCCAATGAGCAGTCAGTGTTGATTTCCTTTAAGATTGACTGGTTTGACCTCCTAGCAGTCCAGGGGACTCTTAAGAGTCTTCTCCAGCACCACCGTTCAAAGGCATCAATTCTTTGGTGCTCAGCCTTCTTTATGGCCCAGCTCTCACAGCCATACGTTACTACTGGAAAAACCATAGCTTTGATTATGTGAATCTTTGTCGGCAAGCTGATGTCTCTGCTTTTTAATATGCTGTCTAGGTTTGCCATAGCTTTCCTCCCAAGGAGCAAGCGTCTTTTAATTTCATGGCTGCAGTCTCTGTCTGCAGTGATCTTGGAGCCCAAATAAATGAAGTCTGTTACTGCTTCCATTTCTACCCCTTCTATTTGCCAGGACAATTAATGATAGTACTTGCTTATTTTGAAATATATTTTAATAAAAAAGATTAGAATGGTAACTACATTTGATAGGGAAGCTGCAGTGGACGTTCTTAGTGGTAACGCACTTGCTCATTTTTATCTACCAAAGAACTGGAGGGTCAGCTGAACTGGGGGAAAGGGTTTAAATAAACCATGAAATAAAAATGAGGAAGAGTAAAAAGATTGCCTTTTGTGACAGATGGCACTCTTGCAGGCTTTTTTGTGAATTCTAAGGGTCTGATGAAAGACATAGTGCAAAACACTTCTTGAATATATATTTTCCTCTTTAGTTAAGACAAACTGCACCTACTTTCCATTTCAATAACATTTCTTAGCAAGGTGACTTACATTTAGAGAAGCCAAGCCTAGGCGGTCCACTCTTCTCATAATTGTTTTACTGATAAACAGCAGGAAAGGAGATAAGCCACAGTTTGAAATTTAAAATGAATTGTAAAGGGACCTTTTTTCTTCAGTGAACGTTATGCAGCTTAAATTATCTCTAATAGCATATGCATGTACTTTGTAATTTGGGTTTCAGGTGTGTGTACAGTGCTGTTGCAAAAGACTCTAACTTTTTCTATTTTGAGTTGAGAAAATGCCTAAAGGTACTGGCTGGCACACGTCTCTCAGGTTGGCAGAACTGTTTTTTTTGGCTGGTAGAACATGGTCTTCCTCTGTCTTTTGACTCCCTGGGGGCCCAGTCCACCAGGTAGATCATGTGCCATGCTGGTCCCCTTCAGTTTGATTCTCTGGATCCTGCTCCTGATATTCCTGGAGCGGATCAAAATTGCTCAGCCCATCTCAGGCCACCAGCCAGTATTGGTCTTAGTAAAACACCAAATCTTCAACAACTTATCTGCTTCCATCTTAGGTTGCCAGCCATCACATTTTCTCCATCAAAGTTCTCCTACTTCTTCCATGGAGTGCCTTGCTTTTTAAGACTGTACCTTCTTTTGCCAGCTCAGCACTTTCTCCTATTCCTTTGGGGGACTAAGCTAACTCATACTCTGAACAGCTCACTAGAAAGATGTGAGTTTCTTGGCTAGCGTAGGTGTCATGTCTGTGTGATAGATTCACAGAGATGTATGGCCTTCTGTAGCCTGTCACAGGCACATAGTGACTTCTGGAATATATGCATAAAAGAGAATAGAATGGCTAAAAGTCTAATGCAGTCTCGCAACACACCTACAAGGTATCAGTTTGTCCGAGTCAATCACTTAAGGACATAAAACAAAACATTTTTATATGTTCTTACACTGGGTATCTGTATACAACTTTGGAGATTTGCTTAATTGTCTTAAAGTACAATAGCAAAATTATTAAGATTAAATCATGAAGTGAAGTGAGCTATGCAGTGTGCACAGTTTAGCAGGGCATGGTGCTGAACTTCTTGGTACAACATGTGAATACATAGAGTGGGAAAAAACAACTAATGTTATTCTTTAATGCAGGGTGTATGCAGTCCAATGTTATATTATTCAAAGCATACTGAAAGGAAAGGTCCGACCTGTCACCTTGTTATGATCATGGAGGATGTGCATGTTAACTTTCAGTGGTTTGGTTGTTGCATCAAGTGGCAGCTGATGTATTTATCTCTAGGTTATAAACTGCATGCTGGACTCAGACGGCAACTGGAGGCAATTCATTAGTGGCAAATGGGAATCTATGGTAACAGCAGTTTACTTGGCAGCTTCCCCAGTGTAAGATTTATTGCTCTGGATTAAGAGCTGGGAAAATGCAATGGCTGAAATCTGAAGATTTACATGTGCGTATCCTAATCTGTCTGCCATTCCTTACTGTGATTTTAGGTTCTTGTGCATTGAAAGCTTCCTTAGGGGATTCTAACATCGAAGTGCTATTCTTAGGACAGCATAGGAAAATACTCCGAAATGATTCTGCAGAAGTTCTGGAACTAAATTTCCCCCTTCTTTAAATTTTTTTTGCATAGACCCCACAGGAGATACACAAAAGCATGGAGACATACTCTTGGTATAGATCTGAAGTTCCTTGTTTGTCTCCTGTGTAAGGTAAGGATAAGATCAGTTAGTGAAAATGATTCCAAAAACTTTATTTTTAAATTTTGAGACTGGATTTACACTAAGCCATGGTTTATTACAGGCTTGTAAAGAAACTGCCTTGTCAGCATTTACTTCTGTCCCCCCCTAATTAGGTAGGACCAAATGTGGATTCTTTTTTTTTAAAAAACTTTTGTGGGTTTGGGGGAATTTTAAAGGACATAGTAGGTTCTAAAGCCTTCCAGATCCTTAACACACTCATTTTGTGTTAAAACTCTTGAGCCCTCTCCCCGAATGAATCCTGGCCCTGTGCATAAGCCTTGACAAACCACCGAATCCTGATGTGGTCCTCAACCTGACAGTAGTTATACTGCTTTTTTCCCCCTATAAACCACAAAATTGGGTGATTTTTTCCAACCTATTAAACCATAACTTTAAAGCCACAATGACTGGGTTTAGAAATTCTCCAAGGCGATCTGTTCCCAACTTGGTCCTTCAGGTCTTCCAGTGGTGCACTCGTGACTGCTGTAATTCAGTCTGTTCACCTTCCTGCTGTTTATCCTCTTCTTCTCTTACTCTCCAGCTTTCCCAGCATTATAAACTTCTCAAGAGAACTATAATTTGCATAATGTGTCCAAAATATGATAATTTGAGCCTGGTCATTTGTGCCTTAAGTGAGAAGTCGAGATTGATTGATTCTATGACCCATTTGCTTGTTTTCTTGGCTGTCCACAGTATTCCCAGGAATCTCCTCCAACACCAAATTTCAAAAGCTCCAATAGTCAGTATATACTGCTTCTTCAAAGTCCAACTTTCACTTCTGTGGCGTATCTCAGAAAAAAAAAAAAAAATCTGCATAGTCCTGATCCTTGTAGGTATAGGCATGCCATGGCAGTTGAATATCTTTTCCAAGACTTTCATTGCTACTCTACCAAATGCTAGTCTGCGCCATATCTCTTGACTGCTGACTCCTTTACTGTTGATTCTGTATCCTAAAAAGCACAGAAGAATATTAGTGTGCAAAACTGCAAGTGTGCCTCATGCTTGGCTTTTGTAGCAGTTGCACTAGTCAGAAGGTTCCTCCCCTCCCCCCCCCCCCCCCCCCCCCCCCCAGTTTTTGGAACATTCAAGGCCTCATCTGTGCAGTCTTTATTTACAAGCAGCTCCCACTGATGTTAATGTGAGTTTCTTGGTGCGGCAGCTGCATTTTCAGGTTGATTTAGTTTTCATCCAGTGTGGAAAAAGATATGAAAAGACTTCGAAAGTGGCATAGCCAATTCTTCACAATCTGCTGAAATGGAAGAAGAACAAGTGTGGACGTGTAGGCAGCATAATGGAGAAGTACTGCCAGATAAAGGACTTGTGGAAGATGGGATTCATCTTCCTGTTTTTTGGAATCGATGGGATGAGTTTAATTTTCATTGTTTGCTTTGGCAGCCAGTGCCCTGTATACAAATAATGTTTCTGATGTGAAGGGAAATCCAAAAGAAAATAAAATACAATAAAGGAGTGGTTTTCCCACTAATAAATGGAATGTGTGCAAATGCTGTGAATCTGGAAGGGTTTCCAGTACAGTTGGAATTTTGTTAGTATTTTTAATAAGACAACTTTCAGCCTCTTTTGATGTTTGTGAAATAGGTATAAAATTCCCTACGTTCACACAGTGTCTGGTAATCCTTGGTTTGCTAATCACAGTGTACTGAAGAAATCATATTTGGCTGGGTTTGCACAATGTGGGACACCAGAAATAATCAAGCTGCATAATGATTTAGAATGTTGTGTGACTTAGGTTATAGTGCTGAACCAAAAATCCTGGTTTGCAAACTCTAATGTCTGAATTTGCAGACTGTGCTAAATCAAAACCAAACAAACTATGGTCCGACATAGTGTGGCATGTGAAATCAGCCCATTTGGATTTCCCTTCACTAGGAAACTACAGAGTCTCAGATACTTTGCAGAATAGACTGTGAGAAGAAGCACAACTCGGATGGTATGTTCAGCAATCCATACATGGTATAGATGGAGGGCAGCCATACATAATAGCTCTCTTGTCTCAGTTTGGCTATCCCTGGAGGAAAAGAATGTCTTCATTCTAGTCAATCAGCCCCTACCAGCATTCAGATACCTCTGTCTTCTATTCCTGCCAGGCACTATTATAAACTCTGGGAAAAAGCATAATGCTGCCTCTGATACTGGCCTTAACTAAATGTTAGGAAGGTTTTCTTGGGCTGAAAGCTATCAAGAGGTTTCTTGTGTCCTTATTAATATCTCCCTAAACTACTAAGCCTTGCACATCTGTTCTGTTTTTTTGCCTTATAGAACTCTTTCCCCACAAAATGGCTGCCAGAGGTTGATGCAAAAAATTGAAATAAAATTGGGAATTACAAATAAAAGACTAAGAATAAAGCAAGAGAGGCCATCACTAGCAAGGTGACCTTAGAGAAGCCTACTGAGGGAAGAAGAATTAATTTTAAGTCTTCATTTTCTCCAGCTACATCTTATGGGGTTGGAAGGTTTTAGTCAAACTAACTTGCATGCCTTCTCTGCAGTATTTGCGTGCTGCTGTAACATAGGAGTAGGAAACTAAATCTGGGCAGTGATAGAGATTCATAGGTTCCTAGTGTTATGGATGATGCCATGGTTATGGACAGAAGAATCTAGCTCAGGGGTGCCCAACCTGGGGTGCCTGCACTCCTAGGGGGTGCGAGATGGAATTTCAGGGGCTGTGACAATTTTATGCACTGAGTTAAAAGCTTCTTTAAGTTCAATTTGTTCACCCACATTAGAAATTAGACTTCTTCATCTTCAAATGTGATATTACTTTTGTAGGGGGTGCAAACATTAATCAAACATTTCCTAGGAGTGTGGGGCATAGAAAAAGTTGGGAACCACTGATCTAGCTAGAGGTACAGCTTGACTATAGCTTTAAGCCAGATTTCTTCAGCTAATTTCCCCAAGAACTGGGGAGTGACAATGTACTCCTAGAATTTGATGGTAAGCAAAACTAAAATAGATTTTAATCACACAGTGATAATGTGTAGGATTCTGCCTCAAAAGACACCATAGGAGAAGAAACTTGGTAGGTTGAAATTCCTCAAAAAGGAGTTATTAAAAGCACAATTTCAGTTGAGAAAAAAATGGAAAAAGCCAATGTGAGTATCCTAAAAACTTATTAAAAATTTGAAAGGATATATACAGAAGATGGAAAGAGATAAATTGCCCAGAAAGAGAACATGCAGTATCAGGAAAGCTAATATTGAGAATAAACTGAGGTTAATGAAGGTTAAAAAGAGTAGAGGTAGGGTGAAAAAAGAAAAAAAAAAATAGTATGCCAGGGTTTAGTGAAGGTGACAAAGGGCAACAAATAAGAAACAAAAGCTGAACTACTCAGTTTCTCCTTTGCTACTATCTGACAAGAGGATATACATTCCTCTTGGCAGTTGTTAAAGAGCTGGTTGAAGAAGTATAATTCCAGCTTAAGTTTGATAGAAACCTAGGGAATACTTATTGCTGGTATATGAATTCAGTCTCCAGCATGAGATAGATTGCATTCTGGGGTAGTAAAAGAACTTGCAGGTATGGTTTATTGATCAAACTCTATTTATTTTTGAAAAATCTTAGAGAGCAAGCAATGGATCAGAGGAGAGCAAATATCACCACTGTTTCTATAAGAGAAAAAAAGAGGCTTCAGGGAACCAGAGACCATTCAGTCTGACGATGGTATTTGGGAAAATTCCAAGATAGAATATAAAGTGATTTTATTTATTTATTTATTTATTTGATTTGTCCCCGCCCATCTCCCCTACAATGGGGGACTCTGGGCGGCTTACAGTCACTAAAATCACAATACATAATTAAATTATAAAAAGTTTAAAAATTATAAAAGTTATAAAACTAGAAATTTACAAAACTAGAATAGAATAAAAAGCTAAAAACTCCAAGAGGCCAATAGGCCCCCACCAGGCCGCTAAGGGGCCAGCCAACCCCATTTCTGATATCCTCCCTCCCCGCCCCAGGCCAGATGGCAGAGCCAGGTCTTCAGCTCCCTCCGAAAGGCCTGGAGTGAGGGGGCCTGTCTCACCCCCAGGGGCAAGATGTTCCAAAGGGCGGGGGCTACAGCAGAGAAGGCCTGCCTTCTGGACCCCGCTAGTCGGAGTTCTTTTACCGCGGGGATCCGGAGCATGCCCTCTCTCTGAGTTCGGGTGGGACGGGTTGAAGTCGTGGGGGCGAGGTGGTCCTTCAGGTAACCTGGCCCCATGCCATGTAGGGCTTTAAAGGTGATAACCAACACCTTGAATTGGACCTGGAAGCAAACCGGTACCCAATGCAGCTCGCAGAGCAAAGGTGTTATATGGGTCCTTCTTCGGGCCCCAAAAATTGCTCGCGCGGCTGCATTCTGGACCAGCTGAAGCTTCCGGATACTCTTCAAGGGTAGCCCGATGTAGAGCGCATTGCAGTAGTCTATCTGGGAGATAACAAGGGTATGAGTGACTGTACGTAGGGCATCCCGATCCAGGAAAGGGCGTAACTGGTGCACAACCCGAAGCTGTGCAAAAGCCCTCCTGGCCACGGCTGCCACCTGCTCTTTGAACAGGAGCTATGAGTCCAGGAGGACCCCCAAATTACACACTGGGTCTGTCTGGGGCAGTGCCACCCCATCCAGAACCAACGATGACAACGTCCCAGATACAGAGGAGCCATTAACCCACAGCCACTCCATCTTGCCAGGGTTCAGCCGGAGCCTGTTGTTCCCCATCCAGACCCTCACAGCCTCCAGGCACTGAAAGAGGGTTGTCACGGCATCACTTACCTCACCAGGGATGGAGATATATAGTTGAGTATCATCAGCATACTGATGATACCTCATCCCATGATGGCGGATGATCTCGCCCAGCGGTTTCATATAGATGTTGAAAAGGAGCGGAGAGAGAACCGAACCCTGCGGCACCCCACAATGGAGGGGCCGAGGATGGGACCTCTCGCTCCCTATCACCACCGATTGGGATCGGCCCCGGAGAAAGGAGGTGAACCAGCACAAAACCGTGCCGCCCACCCCCATATCCCTGAGCCGTCCCAATAGGATACCGTGGTCGACGGTATCGAACACCGCTGAGAGATCAAGGAGAGCAAGGATGGTCGCACTTCCACCATCCCGCTCCCGCCAGAGATCATCCATAAGTGCGACCAATGTCGTTTCCGTTCCATAGCCGGGCCTGAAACCTGACTGATAGGGGTCCAGATAATCCGTTTCCTCCAGGACCCTTTGGAGCTGCGAAGCCACCACTTTCTCAACCACCTTCCCCAAAAAGGGGAGGTGGGAGACTGGACGAAAGTTGTCCAGTACAGTAGGATCCAGGGAGGGCTTCTTGAGGAGGGGGTGCACCAACGCCTCTTTAAAGGGCGCCGGGAACACTCCCTCCTGCAAGGATGCATTAACCATCGACTGGATCCAACCACATGTCACCTCCTGAGCTGCTTTCATGAGCCAGGAGGGGCATGGGTCCAGATGACAAGTGATGGCCCTCACAGTCCGGAGGATCCTGTCCACTTCCTCAGGAACCACAGGATCAAACCATTCCCAGATTACTGTAAGCACTTTGACAATGCTATATTAATTACTAGAAGTAAGGATGGATTTGCCAAGAACAAGCATTGCTAAGCTATTCTTACTTCATTATTTGGTCAAATAACTCTCTTAGTAGATTTTGGGAATGCTGTGGACTTAATATATCTTGACTTCAGAAAAGCATTTGACAATACTGTATCTCATATTAGTAAACTAATTAAATATGGTCTGGGTGGCATGTGTTTTAGGTGGATTCACAGTGGCCTGAAAGCCATACTTGAGTGCTGATCAAGAGTTCCTCATCACATTTGAGCGAGGTATCAGATGGAGCGCCACAGAGTTGGTCCTGAGTCTGGCATACTTCAAAATTTTCATTAACGACTTGAATGAAGAAATAGAAGCAGTACTCACCAAATTTTCATTGGCACAACATTGGATAGGCTAGTTCTAAGACTTTAGAATACAGAAAGCAAATTCAAGATGATTTGGATAGAAAACAGAAGTAATCTGAAAATAATGACATTTAACATGCAAATTTATTCACTTAGAAACAGTAGTAAAATGCACAGATATAGAACAAAGGATACTTGCTTTGATAACAAGATTTGTGAAAATATTTTGTATTTGCACCTGATGACAATCTGAATAGGAGCCAGCAGTTTGAAATAGGTGCTAAAAAAGCAATGTAATTTTAGACTGCGTCACTTTTCACACTATAGAAATAATAGTTCCACTGTAGTTTCCATCTTAAGTTTTGTGTGTGGTTCTGGGCACCACATTTTAAAGATTCAGGCATAGTTGGGCAGATTTAGAAAAGGGTGTAGTGAGAGTGATCAAGAAACAAACTAAATCCTGTAAGGAGATATTGAATGAACTAGATTCTTTAGCCTTGAGAAATTTAACAGCACTTTTCCAGTTCTTAGTACCTAAAGAGGTGTCATAGAAACTAAAACTCAAGAACAGTTCCCTGTCTTCCCAGAATACAAACCATAGAATAAGTTATTCAACTTCTAACTTAAGTTACAGGAAGATAGGTGCTGGTGGAAAAAATTCCTAACAGTAAGAGGAATCCAGTATTGAAATCAGTAGCCAAAGGAAGTAATGGGCTTTCTAGATGTCTTCTGGTCAAGGCTGGACAACTCAGGACTGCTTACATTTGTAATTTTGCACAGGGAGTTGGAATCGACACCTCTGTGACTCTGTGAGATGCATTCAGTTTTGGTTTCCTTAATTCCCAGATATTATAAGAGATGTCTGGCTTGGTGGGTACTGTCTTTTGTGTTGTGGTCTTTGACTGTGATAGGAGCAATTTCCAGGGTTTGTATTTCCAGGGTTTCTCACCTTAGTCCTTCCAGTGGTTGCCCCTAAGCTTCGGAATGCCCTTTCCAAAGAAATTGCTCTTTTAAACTTTAAAATTATATATAATTTTATATTTATATAATTCATATAATATAAATTTATATGTATAATATAAATTTTATATTTATATTTTTATAATTCTTTTATAAGGACTCGTTTTATGCTGCTATTTAGGCATCAATTTAAAATGTTTCTGCAAGATGCTTTGGGAAAGCATTTGTTTTGAAGGTCAGTTTATAAATCCATAATTAAATCTCCAAGTTTACTTTGCAGACCACAGATTGTTTAAATCGCTTTGTTTTCTGCTCTAATGTTAACGTGCATAACAGGTATTGGGTACATTTAAAACAATGGGAGTGCTTAAATAGCATCTGGCTATATGTAGTAGAAAGGAGCAAGGTTTCCATTTCTTAGTCTGAGCATATTTAATAATATGAAAAAATCAATGCACCATCTATTGCGTATATGATGCAAATCTTGAAAGTGGATGGATGCATTTAACAAAAATATGGACACTAATAAGCCTTTTCTTGGCTCTTGAATGAGTCTCAAATTTCAGCATCAGGGAGACATGCCTAAAGTCTGCTCTGTTCTGGAACATATTCACTGTCAGACCCTGATGTTTTTTTTATGAATAATCTTAAAAACTTTGCCACTGTGTCACAGTTTAGACCCTGTGCACCTGCCAAGGCTGAAATGAGACAACGATTTAAATCAAATCAACTTTTTCTTCATTGAAATACAATTGCATGAGCTTGTGAAATGCACATGCACGTTCATACATACCTATTTGCCACTCCTTACTATCAAGCTGGCCAGACAATATAGTGATGGAAAGTTCTGAGACACCCATTTGGCAAAGGCAGAGCTTCTGAATCCTTGTTCCATCTCTCTTTTATACAGTAAAAGCTCTTTGTTCTCTCCAAATTTTGATCTTCCAGAAGTCTGGAGGAAGGAAGATGTCTAGCTTTTTCCAACCTTCAAGTGTTTGGACAAATGTGGCAAGATATCCCCTGGTCAGAATCTTGCTTCCTCCTTAATGTCAGTTATTAAAATAATAATTATGAAATGTTAGTGATTTATTTGAGAGCATATCTTCATAGTGATAACCACTTAAAAAACCATTTTTAAAATATGGCTGCTAATTCATATTTGTGATGGTAGCACAACTAGGTAACTTTTTTTTTTTTGAGAAAGTGAGTCTTTTTTTGTTCCCTAGCCTAGTTCTACTTTAAGCCATAGTAGTCTCATCTAATTCTTTTAAAAAAGGTTGTATTTTATCTACAATGTCATAGTTTTGTCATGTCCAAGATATTGACGGAATTGAGTCTGTTGCTGAGTTTGTATATTGTAGTAAGCCAGAGATCAACATCTGCTTCACACCTCAAGGGCTTTCACTCAAATTGCTGAAAATCATGCAAGAATTGAGTTATCTCATTGTGAGATATTTGGAGATTTTGGTATTCTCAGATGGCAAATCTCTAGTGAGACTTCAGTCAATAGTAATTATAATTTTAAAAAAATAACAATTTTGGAGAGCTGCTGAATTGTTTTGGGTGGTAGTGGTGGTGATGGATGTCTTGACAGCTATTTGTGCTGCGTTGCCCTCTTGCGGAACCCAAACTGAATGGGTTTATTTGCTGGTGGCTTTGTGTGAAGCTACACATTGCTGCATGGCTGGGTATTCTCTGTCTGTGTAAAGCTTCCAGCTCCAATTAATGACTCCTGGTTACAGCTGATCTTATTTTGCAGTTACGTTATGGAATGGAAATAGGAAGTCTTTGGAAGACACACACTGCCATTTGTATACATAAACCTACCCCAGAGACTAAAACTGTGCTGCTGAAATCCAGCCAATTTGCCAGTGAAATTTTACAACATGATTTCAGGATCTTGGAATAGTTTGCTCTATTTACATAACTTCCCTGTAGCCCCCTCATTCAGCCAGAAAAATTGGGTCATCCTTTCTGGCGACATCACTATGTCTTTGGAAGTCCTTCTGAGGTCCTTCAGATGGTTGGGGGAAGTGTATTACTACATGAAGCCCTATCTAGGGGAAGTTGTCCACCTCTACATTATGGCATAGTTTTATGTGGGTTTTCTATCTTTTTCAGGTCACAAAACTTAGTAAAAAAAAAAAAAAATTCTTGGACCCCAATCAAGAGCTACAGTGATAGAAAATTGGTTGCATTTGGGTGAACTTTTGTTGTTGTTTCTCATGGCAACCATTCAAGTTTTCTTTTGTGGAGCACAGTTTGAGAAAGCCTGAACAATTTCTCATGTTGGATTGAAACACACCTTACAGCCTGCAGCCAAGTGCAGCTTGATTTGGTGGTGGGTGATGGGATTGCAGTTCAAAGCATCTCTAGAGTACTAGATTGAAGGAAAGTGACTAAGTCCAAAAACATGGGAGGCTGGAAGTGACTTAAAGATACCAGACTTTTAACAAAATGAAACATAGGCTGCAAATTTGTACCTCCTTATTTGAGAGTAAGTCCCATGGAAATAAGTGGGGCCAACTTTTCAGTATAGTTATACTATTGATTTTTTTTTTTTTTTACTAGTAAGAGCTTACTAGCACCCTGTGTTCTTTAAGCAATTCCAGTCGTTTTTGTACTTTACTTAAGTTTTTACCCTCTGTGACTACATTGATCATTCCTGACATGACTGGCATTTAAAAAAGAGCTAGTGGGGATAGGGACGCCAAGTTGTAGCAGGAGAAGAGGGAGGCTTTAACTCTGCAATATTTCCAATTGGTGTTCTTCCCCATCCTGTACTTGCTATTCACCATGAAAAAAGAAACCCAAATATTTTCTGGAGGGTGGGAAAAATTGAGATAGGAATCACAGCAGTAGCAAATGCTTAAAACTCCTTCCCCTCTAAAGGGTCCCTGTTGGTTTAATTTATTTTACTTTCTTTGAAGTAGGGCTGATTTTAGAAATGATCCCCTGATATTCATAGGATTAATGCCTGTTTGTTGTGTGTAGAAAACCAGTGAAACAAAGACTACAAAAGCCTCAGAAATGGGCAGATGTTGGCAAGTGGGAGACTTTCTGGACATATAAAGTAAATTGCAAATGAGCTAAACTGAAAGTCTAAACAAAATGTTACTTGAAAAAAATAAAATAACTTGGGGCTTTTGTACCATTGTTTAAAATTCCAGTAAAGGATTTCTTTAAAGAAGTTTCTGTTTGAAATGAAAGATGTGAAGCCTAATTTTTCTAAATTCTGTGGCACCATGCATACCAATGTGAAAAGCAGGACATTAATGAAACAAATTAGTATTCTGTTTTTTTTCTCCTCAAATATGGGGTTCAGATAGTATACTCCAAATGTTTCTGGTGCCCCCCCCCATAATTCTGCAGAATGAGTCGTGTGCGTGTGGGAGGGTAGCCTTCGTGTTGGTGGAACAACTGCTATTTCCAAAAAATTGGTAGTTTGATACGAGCAGGGTAGCAGGTATGGGGATCAGCCCATTAGTTATCAGCCTTGGGGCTGTTATAAAAAGTCATTAAAAAGCAGTTAATGGGGTAGATGGAGGAAACGATGAAAGGCTACTGCTACTGCATAGGAGCATCAGTTGAAAGTTAACGATTGTGAGCTACCTCGAATGCACCTGATTGGCCATTCTGTGACACAGATTGCTGGACTAAATAGGTTTTTGGTCCAATCCAGGAGGCTCTTCTTTCATTTATTAGTTTTGGACCTCTTGGGAAAAACAAAAAGCAGGTGAAAAGATAGTAAAAAACAACTAACATTTAAAGCATAGTTGAAAATATCAGTGGAGTGGAAAACTGATCTACAAAATAAACCTACAAATGCCAGTGGGAAAAAACGTATGCCTGAAAACTAAAAATTACAATGAGATGATCATGTAATAGGAATGATAGCAATCTCCTTCACTTCCAGATGTATATCATTAGCCTCTCCAGTTCCCTGTGTTGATCACCCACCAAGTCAATCTTAGTTGACAATTTTACTGTGAATATTGGAGGCATGATTATATAATCATTTAGTAGAGTTGAAATAGAGGGATGATGAAAAGCTATTGAATTTCTGCCTCCCTGCTCATAAAGCTGTTAGAAAACCCTATAATCTTGTGGTCTGAACTATGATAAAGCCATCTGCTGACCTGCTTTGTCTACCCAAGTCTCAATACATGCCAGATGGGCTTTCACATTCTGGATTAGACCTGAATGGTCTGATTTTTATCACGTAGCAAAGTGGCACTTAGCAGCATCTTCAGTCCACAGTGTCTCCCAACAAGATTCCCATATTTTTGCTGAATGGGGGGCAATGGCTTTGATGTGACATTGTCGTCTTCTCCTTGAAAGTCTTCTTTCTCCTGTCATATCTCCCTTACCCAATAACTCTCCTGCTTTCTCCAGTCCTTTCCTCCCTCCTGTGGTAGAAATATATCTTACCTAATAAAGATCAGTATGCTTGCCAAAAAGAAGAGTTAACCACTGAATGCTGTGGAAGAAGACTGAGAATATGCATATGGTCAGCTGATAAGAAAGGCTCTCAAGAATAGTCAGAGCCACAAGGGAAGTTGAACCTAAATTTCAGGTTGTGTCCTCTTACCACAGGCTGAGGCAGTTCCCTTTTCCAAAGTCAACATACAGAATTCCATACTTGCCCAGCCACTGCTACTCTCCCTGGCCTTGGCTAGTGACAAGGTGAAGGAGGCGATATCCCTACTCCTGTCACTATGGTGACCCAGTGAAAACTAACAAAAATCCTCACAGCCAATAACTGTAAAAGAATCTCTGAACTGAGTACTCTTACTTCTTGGCTCATGTCTCTTGGCAGGCTCAAGTCTAAGAAGTATGGGTGTGAGGATCCTAAAAATTTTCCACTGTTGTGTTGTTGTGCTGTCTCATATGAAGTGCTTCAGAAGGACAGGACAGATCTGCTTCAGTTGGTTGTTCCATCTTGCAAACAATGGCATGGGCACTCTTCTACTAGAAAAAGGATGTTCCTTCATGTCATGGAGGAACTGTGAGGAGGTGTTGCACTCAGATCTGTGACTGCAATCCTACTAAGAATTATTTAAGAGAATGGCGGGCCAGCAGACTCTTCTCCAGCTGCAAGCAATTCTTAATTTGCTTCTCTTTCTAGAGAAACCTTTTATTTCTGGGCAGAATTTGTATCCTTTGTAGAATACGTACTACGGAACCTCCTCTTGCGTTCTTTGGATTTATGACTGCTTGGAAGGAAGAGAGCACTGATGTTCTGGTAACATATAGATCTTAATACATAAAGGTTGGGGGTTTCTTTACCCTGGTGACCATATTTGGCAGTCAAAGCATGCTTAGATTTTAAATTACCTTGAATCTATTTTGGACAACTCTTTAAGTTGTAAGGCTGTCAGCTTGTTTTCTTACATCCGAATGATTTAATGCCTGCATACAAAAGCAATTAGCTTCAAGTCACAAGTCAGCATCAATAAGTTAGCTTTCCAATAATGGCCAAGGAAAAAGGTATATTATTATTTTGCCCCTGTTTGGAAACAAAGCTGAATAGACTTCTTGTTCCCTTTTGCTGGCTTTTAGGAACTTCACAGGATATTGCTGCTTTTATTTTTGGAACAACATGACAGTAATTTTTTGAAAGCACCATGCTAATGCAGGACATAGTACATACACATTTCAGTTTAGGTTTCTGTTTGCACAATCCATTGTGGGTTAGCTTTGCTCAAGGACTGAGCAAATCCAGATTGAAATCCACCTCCACCAACAAGCTTAGCATGAAGGAAGGTTTCCAACAAGTAAAACTCCAAATGACCTCAGGGACATATCCATGTTGTTCTCTTGGTATTGTTATGGATGCTGTTGGCCATAGCTTTTTCTAGCTTTTTTTCAACATGTAGTCTAGCTATGCTCTGTTATTTCTTGGAGGCCTCCCATCCAAATATTCAGTCTTGCTTGACTTTTTCAGGTTCGGCCAAGATCAGCTAGATGGTATCAAGTAGCTGGGTTAAAGTAACATAAGCCCAGTTAAAGTAAGATTTCCTTCAAATCACGCTTGACTCTTGATTGCTTTCTGGACACATCCATTGGCAGCAATATGGAAATGGGTTGCCATTGTCTTCTGAAATGTTTTTTCAATGTTCCAGTCTATTCTACAGCCTCAGTATTATCTGGTAGTCTCATCTAAGTACTAACCATACGGGATCCTGTATAGCTTAGCAGCTGACCTCCATGTTTTTCAGCCTTATAAAGTAGACCAGAAACAGACACAGTGTAGACCTAAAGCTACTTTTATTAGAACATCTGTAGTAATAGAACCTTGCAAATCTGAATGTGCTTCTCTTCCTTCCTCTTTTATCTTTATGTGAATTGGCCAGGCCGGGGGTGGGTGGGGGCTGCCTAAGGCATTTTCATAAACCACTTTCTGGCCTAGGTTCAAGTCTCATTTATCTGATTATTACCTTTGTAATGGATCTTCTGTCTGTCTTTCTATACTCACTACAGTATTTCACCACTTAAGCTATCTCACTGAAAATAGAGTAGGTGGAAAGAGAATCAAGTATCCTTTGGAGAAAGAATGGGCTACATAAATAAATTTCACTATTTTATAGGGCAGATTTTTTTCTCAAACAAGAGATCGTACATCTTGGTAATCTCTTTATATATATTTGTACAGATTCCAGATGGAATAAAACCAACTAAGCATCTTGTTCTATTTAAAAACAATCAAATGTGTTGCTTGAATATTACAAGGTTTAAAAGAAAGAGTATTGCTTTCAACTCAGTGCACACACTGAAGACTTTCCTGCTTCATATTTAAATTAACTTTCTGCAAGCCAGAAACTGTTTGTCTGCACGTTCAAAGGATAAAGCTGGTTTGCTCTTGATAAGCATATAAATCTCATTCCAAGTTTAGAGGGGAGTTACCTGGCAATTCTGGCCAATTGTGATGTTTTCATTTGGACATTAATAAGAGGACAGAGGTTTTCACAGGATTCTGACACAGTTCAGATATTTGATTCTTGTATCAGCCTTTAGTGTCTTCCAAACACATGGTGTATGATTAAAGTTGGGTGGCCTAAGACTTAAGCAATATGTTCTTAAAGTCCCTTTGAAAAGCTGCCATCCCTAGCATTTCTGGGAGGAGAGAGAGTTGTTACATGTAATCAAGAAGTTGGCAGCCACCATGTGATTGGTTTATATTTCCAGGTTCAGTCCCAGAACATAATAAGCTCATACAAATATCACCTCATAGAACTCCTTCGAATTACAAGACAACATATGCTGTTACAAATTTATGAGCAGTATTCATAGAATTATGACTTTGGTGACAAGGAGGTGACTTTTCTTCTAAGTTCCCAAAGGGCAGGGAAGAATTACAGTGGACTCCTGTCAGAACTTCACCCAGGTCATGGCAATAAATCTCTGGAAGTGTGACCAGCACTTAGGAGGAGCAGCAGATTAGTCAAGGATAAGGCTTGGATTGTTATGTTGCTTTTTTGCTGATAGAAGAAGCCCTAATAGTGAAGAAGATCAGCTACTGCAGAATGTAGCAATCCAGCTCGCTATATACAGTGCTCCTTTGGTTTAAATCTTGTTTCTTTCTCGCACACTTTAATGGTAATGGGCTTCTTTTTGCTGATTTCTTGGCCTTGGATATGTTCTAAGTACTTATGCTAGGGATCCCTGTCTTCTAGCAAGCATAGTTCAAATTGGTTGGGGAGAACAGTAGGGCTGGATATGAGGAAGTAGAGAGAAAGGCTTTCTGTCCTTTATCCAACTTTAAGCTAATCTGCATTCAGGTGAATAACTGAAAGAAAGAAAAAACTTTGAAGGTTTATTTATTACCATGTAGCCCACTCCTCTAAGAGTTCAAGGCATTTTACATAAAGATCTCCTCTAATTTTATCCTCACAATAATTATCCTGCGAAAGTTGGGTTGAGAGAATGTATAGGCAAGAGTTGTCCAGTAAATTCTGTGCTGGAATAGAGACTTGCCTCTGGGCTTTCCCAGTCCAAGTGTGCATCATAACTGCTATACTGGGATTCTCCTTCTGCAAGGGTAGGCCTATAGCATTTAACAAAAAACTTGTGGAAATTTTGAGTATGCAGATGGAGAGTAACTGGGTAGTCTTGCACATAAATATGTAGAGAAATTTCCCTTTTAAAGCACTGCAGCTGATACCCAGTGGATTACATAGAAAGTATTTATAACATCTCTAGTGCTTCTAGTAGGACCTGTTTTTTCCATGAACTCGGGACAAGCAGAAGCAAATGCAGATTTACAATTTTTATTCATTTTCTAAACTAAAAGCTTCATAACTACAGGTACACACATACACATTTACCGAACACAAAGCCTAGCTGGCCAAGCTAGGTTGGAGTTCTAGAAGAATCAATGTGAGAAACCTGATGTGTTCTTTGTGATGGCTCCAAAGTATGGTCCCATCTATGTTTATAATTTCTGACAAAGCTTGCCAGTCCTGTTTTGGTACTGTTCTCAAACACCTGGCACTTTTCCATTTCTCATCCAGATGGGAACTATCTCTTGTTCTGAGAGCCATTCCTTGTTGAGTCTTCTTGGAGTTTATTCTTCATTTGGCTATTTGTACTCATTCCATAAATTGAAATCTTCCAGAATGAACCCATCTGCCTCTATGACTTACTTAGAATAAGTCTTGTATACTCATCTTTCATATGTGTCTATTCCATACTTTCTGTAATTGGCTATGAGAATAACCTTGAGAGACAGAAGGAAGAGCCACAGCCTAGTCAACAGTTTGTTAAAATCTGAGCCCATACCAGAAATGTAATTTGAGAAAGCATTTCAGAATTGACCCGCCCTAGTTCTCTGGAATTTAAAGGCAGGGAAGGGGGGACGCACTTTCAGATTTGCAAGATTCTGTTACTGTAACCTTACAATATAAGTAATATTAGTATTCATGATTTTGGTTTACTGGTCTAGACTACCTCAAAGAGTTGATGCCTCAAAAAGTTGAAATGTAAGTCTGAAAGCACTTCCCCCCTCCCCTGCCTTTACGTTCCAAAGAAGTAGGGAAAGTCAATTCTGAAATGCTTTCTCAAATTACATTTCTGGTTTGGACTCAGATTTTGTTTATCAGACTATTGCCTAGACTGCAGCTCTTCCTCCTGTCTCTCAAAGTTATTTTCACAGCAATACATCTTCACATAAATACATCACGCAGAGTTTATATATTGGAACCAAACCACACAATACATAATTTTGTAAAAATATAATAACACAGCCATTAAAAATGTGTTCATTTGGGAAGACATTAAAGCAAGAAGACAGTTCTCAACTGCACTCACAGATTTTGAAATAAAATCAGTAAGGTCAATCTAATTTAAAGAAGTATCAAGTTATTTCAGAAGTAGGTTCTAGAATATACTTGGAGACTATTATAGAAGGGATGGTGGTGGTCTGGAAGAGTTTCTAAAACTGTTTTGAAGAGGTATCCTTCTCTTCAGAAGTAAAATACCAATCTCTGTTTAGATGGGGAGATGTTTTGCCCAATCAAGCAGAATGCTCATGATGTCAGTGAAAAATTAATCTGAGTTTTAAGGGCAGGGAGCTTATTTTGCAATACCTAGTCTTTTCTAGGGCATGCTCAGATATATAAAATATAGGGGTTTGTCCCACATAAGTTATCCAGCATTTTTTATTGCTTTAATATAACAGAAGTATAGATAGTGGCTTTTCAGTAGGGATCCAAAATTTCTGGTCTCTGGTTAAATACAATCAGTTGAAAATCCCCAATATAGCAGAGGATATAGGAATGTTCTTGTGATGGGAGAAGAAAAAATAAAGGCGAATTTGTAATCTTACAAAAATAACAAGTCTCTTATGTTCTTTTACCTTTCCTTCCCAAAAGATTAAGTCTCTTTAGATTCACTTTTTAATGAGACTTGAAAAATGTCCAAAAGCTATTAAGAAAAAAAAATCTGATGGAAACTCTTAATTTAACAAAATACAGAGCAGAAAATAAAATATATTTATTTAACCTTTACGTCAGTGTTAATGATTCTAGGGTTGGAGCATTTCAACAGAGAGATTGTTGTTGATTTATTTGCATTGTATTTGAAGAATGTTCATCTCCTGCAAAAGTTATGGAAGTAGTAAAGATTTGCTGTAGCAGCATTTGCTGAATCTTTCCTTGTGCTTAATGTTACAATCTGTTCTAGTAAATGTCATAGCTCCCATCTTCTTCAGAATCAGAGTGTCAAAAACAACACTTTTCAGTATGAAGACATCTGAAGATTGTCTTTTAAATTTTGTAAATCTGTATAGAATTAACATTGTGCTTCAGAATTTGTCATTTAAACCACGTTGATTCATTCTTCTATCTCTGTTTGTTTCAACAAGGGGAGCTACCCTATATATGTCTCTTATGCATGAATAGGTATGATAGCTTATGCCATAGATAAGCTATCTTATGGTTCTCTTACCCACAGAAAGAATGACAAATGAATAAAAAATACATCTGAGGAAGCTTTTTTCAGCTCAGTTTCATGTTTCAGAGCTGCCTACAAGCAGAATGGCAAGGAAATTGGGTTCTTTACTGTAGATAACGGCACACTCGTAGTTCCTGTGATTCACAAGGCACAATGCAATGTTCTACTGAACATTTAAACAAGAATTATTTTCATTTTGAATTTTGATTGATTGTAGAAAATCTGGGCCTGTTTTGGCAATGTCATTGTGAGAGCAAAATAGTAGCTGAACTTGTTTTGGTCTCTCATTTTGCATGTCCAAGCAGTGTTTTAATAATTAAAGTGAGCTTGAAGTCAGAAGCATCAGACCCACCTTATTATTCATCATGATAAGTGAATGATATGCACACCCACATGGAAGGTTTTGTCTTTATTCATTTCCCAGGGAAACGAGTATAATGTATGCATGGATATGAGTAATGGTTGTAGCACGTCATTTCAGTTCTTTAACTGTTTCCATTGGTCTCCAGGTTTTCCAAGTTCAGGTCAAATCTTAAAATTCACAATGACGTTGGCCACAGGTTTTGGAGAAATGTGTTCTCTAATAGAGGTTTGTCTAAGAAAGTAAATTAAGTAAACTAAGTAAATTTTATGCCCTCACTGCTGTTTAGCATGAGAGATTCTGTCCACAACAGGTTCTATTTCATGCTGTCCCAAGTTGTAGAAGTGAAGTGAAAAACTTTATTGCAGTCTTTAACCAGCACAAGGAAATCAATATGTAAATACCCAAAACTGAACTGACAATATCAAGGTAGTTAGGAGAAATACATACAAAGAATTTTGGCTAAAAAGAACATTAAAAACAGAGACTGCTAGGGTGCTTGCTCAGGCTACACATGCAAGTTTTCCATAGTAGTTTATCTCCCTTTCTCATGGCTCTTTTTCTGTTTGCTGCTATGGAAATTTTAATTAACCATTTCTTGTATGGTTCATTTACATAGTTTAGTCATCAGGTGGTGCTGGATTGAGTCAATTTCCCTGTTGCTGTTCCCTGTGACGGTAGAATCATAGATTTTGAAGGGACCATTTAGACCAGTGTTTTTCAAAGTTGATAACTTCAAGATGTGTGGACTTCAACTCCCAGAATTCCCCAGTCAGCATGATGGCTGGGGAATTCTGAGAGTTGAAGATCACACTTCTTAAAGTTGCCAACTTTGAAAAGCACTGATTTAGACCAAGGATTTTCAGACTCTCTATCCCTTGTGGAGAGTTCCCATCCCTTTAATTTATTGCAGAGAGGATCCCCCTCCCCCAGTAGTTCAGTGGAAACCATTCAAGTTCTTGTGGAACCCTAAAGTTTGAAAACTCCCACTTTAGGCCACAGAAACCAACTTCCTACTCAGTGCAAGTACCCCATCTAACACCCTTAGTAGTAGGTAATTTAAAATGTTCCTCATATTCATTTATATAGTAAGATGTGATGTTATAATCATGCTGTTCACGTTTGGAACTTTTAAATTTTATTTATTTATGAAATGTATCTGTCTGCCTGAAACCTGCCCGATTCTGGGTGGCTAATAGAATTTACATAATAAAAACAGAATATAAAATCAGTAAACGAATTAAGATACAAATTAAGATAAAAGGCTAAAATTCTAGAACTATAGGAAATAAATTTTATTTTGATAGCTACAGTGCATTTGGAAAGTATTCAGACCTTCACTTTTTTCAAGTTTGTTATGTTGCAGCCTGATACTACCATCGTTCAAATTCATTTTTTTCCTCATTAATCTACACTCAGTACCCCATAATGACAAAGTGAAAACAGAATTTTAGAAATGTCTGTAGATTTATTAAAAAGGAAAAACTGAAATATCACATTGGTATAAGTATTCAGACCCTTTGCAACAACACTTGAAATTTAGCTCAGGTGCCTCCCATTTCTCTTGATAGTTGCTGAGCTGTTTCTACACCTTGACTGGAGTCCACCTGTGGTAAATTAAATTGATTGGACATGATTTGGAAAGGCACACCCCTCTCTATAGAAGGCCTCACAGCTGACAATGCATACTGTATCAGAGCAAAAGCCATGAGGTCAAGGGAGCTGCCTGCAAAGCTCAGAGACAGGATTATTGCAAGGCACAGATCTGGGGAAGGCTACAAAAAAAATTCTGCTGCACTGAAGGTTCCCAAGAGCACAGTGGCCTCCATAATTCTCAAATGGAAGCAGTTTGGCACAACCAGGACTCTTTCAAGAGCTGGTTGCCCAGCCAAACTGAGCAATTGGGGGAGAACCACCTCAGTAAGAGAGGTGACCAAGAACCTGATGGTCACTCTGACTGAGCTTCAGAGATCCTATGTGGATATGGGACAAAGTTCCAGAAGGACAAGGATCACTGCAGCACTCCACCGATCTGGGCTTTCTGGCAGAGTGGCTAGATGGAAGCCTCTGCTCACTGCAAAACACACGAAAGCCCACTTGGAGTTTGCAAAAAAGCCCCTGAAGGACTCTCAGACTGTGAGGAACAAGTTTCTCTGGTCTGATGAAACCAAGATTGAACTGTTTGGCCTCAATTCGAAACATTATGTCTGGAGGAAACCAGGCACCGCTCATCACCTGCCCAATACCATCCCAACAGTGAAGCATGGTGGTGGCAGCATCATGCTGTGGGGGTGTTTTTCAGCAGCAGGGACTGGGAGACTGGTCAGGGTTGAGGGAAAGCTGAATGGAGCAAAGGACAGAGATATCGTCAATGAAAAACTGTTCCACAGTGCTCAGGACCTCAGACTGGGCTGAAGGTTTGCCTTCCAACATGACAACGATCCTAAGCACACAGCCGAGACAACACAGGAATGGCTTAGGGACAACTCTGTGAATGTCCTAGAGTGGCACAGCCAGAGCCCTGACTTGAACCCTATTGAACATCTCTGGAGAGACCTGAAAATGGCTGTCCACTGACGGTCCCCATCCAACCTGATTGAGCTTGAGAGGATTTGCAAAGAAGAATGGCAGAAAATCCCCCAATCCAGGTGTGCAAAGCTTGTCGTGTCATACTGAAAAAGACTCGAGGCTGTAATTGCTGCCAAAGGTGCTTCGACAAAGTACTGAGTAAAGGGTCTGAATACTTATGCCAATGTGATATTTCAGTTTTTCCTTTTTAATAAATTTACAGACATTTCTAAAATTCTGTTTTCACTTTGTCATTATGGGGTATTGAGTATAGATTAATGAGAAAAAAAATGAATTTGAACGATTGTAGTATCAGGCTGCAACATAACAAACTTGAAAAAAGTGAAGGGGGTCTGAATACTTTCCAAATGCACTGTGTGTCAGATGGAAGGATTGGATATGCAAAAAACCAAGAGTTAATAGTGATCGTATATGGTAGTTATTGTTCCATGTAGAAATACAGTGACCAGCGGTCCAGATCATGGCTATGTGGGTGAAATGCCATGAAGAATTCCTTTGGACTCATTAACTCAGGCTAGCAGTGAAATGATTAAAGGTTTTGTGCATCTTGGTTATCATGGTAATCCTATTCATGAATAGTAGAGAATCTTTAAATTGCCAAATGAATGTTTATCCAAGTGTTTGGCTTCTTAATATAATTTGTGAGAATTTCAGTGGCAAGTTTTAATGCCTTGCCTCAGTAGGCAAATATCTGAAAATTCCTTATGAGCAATGTTTCTGCTTTTATGGGAACAGAAAAGCTGAAGCAGTAGAATGCATCTTACTGTATTGCCATGTTTGTAGTAGAACTTGTTCTTGTTTTTTTCACATTCATTGTTAAGTATATGTCATTAGGAATACTTTAGAAAAGACTGGTCCTATTGTTTTATGTCAACTGATAGGTCTTTTTTTGATATCTTCCATAGGGTAGCCAAATTATGCACAGTTGTTATGCCTGTAATACAGCAGTTGATCAATCCTTTATATAAGATATAAAGCAAATGATCTAATAAATCAGCCCATTAATATGTTAACTATATGGTGATGGGTTAATAGTAACTCTTTAAGGTTTATGGATAAATGTGCCACCCACGGATAAGTTGACCCTCAAAATTGTCATGTTTTAATTTTTCACGGTTTGCTTATCTTCAGGTGGAATGTTTCATGGCATTTTGGTTAAAAATTTGATGGTTAGGGTATATTTTGGAACTTGAAATTTTTGGCTTATCCACCAGAATATATGGTACTTGGGCTAAGATTATCTGTGGTTGCAAATCCTGAATTCATATTCAGTTCTTTTTTCTTTTTAAACATTTCAACAAACACTTTGAGGAAATATAAAGATAATGCTGACTCAACAGAACATCCATTTCATTTAACTTCTGTTTATTGCGCCAGGTTCTCTGGAGGCACCACCAATATCCCCCAAATAATATTGTTTGGTCTGATATTCAGGGATATGTGCTCCTGGATAATTTAGTAGTAGCTATCATGGCTATCTTCCAAGAATGATCCTCCCACTCCTCTTTTAAAACATAATTGCAATCATCACATCATTTGCTTTAGAGATTTGTAACAACATTCTGCTTAAGCATTTATCTTAGTTTCTGGCAAACATATCTTTTGTTCAGGGGATGAATGGAAGGAAATGATATAGCTAGAAATATGCACAGATATCCTTTTTCCTCTTCATAATAGTATAAACATAACACATCAGAACTAAGATTCTGTTGTCCAAGATCAAAGGTTTGTTGGAATTGGCAATGGGAGTAAGTAAAAGAAAAGCAGCGAACTTGGAAGACTTTGGCTATAAACACCACTGTAACAATGAGGAAAGGAGGAAAAACAACCTGGAGGAAATGTGCATTAAATAAACGTTTCATCCATGGAGAAATGAGTGCAAGTTAAACTATGGACATAACATCTGTACATTCAGAATAATGTATATAACTTGGTTCAAGTGTAACAAGTTAGGCTGGATTTCTAAATGTCAGATTTGCATTTATGGGGTGGCCAATTCAAGTTTATGGGCCTTTTCCCACTGCTGAGTTGAAGTGCTATCCACCCACCCACTTTGAGTTAGTCGAAAACTGTACTGGCATGACATTTGCTATCCCCACTCCTGATTCCTGTCTTCCTAGTTTGCTTCTTTCAAGCAACTGTAATCCACAGGGCAGTGAGCAACAAAGCATAACAAATTTTATGCATCTTGAAACTGCCCTTGAATAGTATCAGAAAAAGGAGAAAAATGCTACGTTAATTCAGATACAGCTAAGGATGACCTAAGCCTGAATCATTCATGGACTGGGGTTGAGATGAAGGCAAGTTCATAGCAGAAAAAAATGCTACAAGGACATTCTTATGCTCTGACTAGGTGCAAGTGGGGGAAAGCCCTATCAAATGCTAAACCATAGGTTTGGTTGGTTGGCTGGTTGGACTGATTGATTGATTTATATTTATGCGTACATCAGTATGCTGCCTATTCCATGGATTTTAGATGGCCTGTGTTCCAAACAGTAAAAACCATAAAAAAAAAAAAGCAATAGACCGTAGACTACATTGTAGTTGCCTAATTCTGATCTCCCTGAGCAGTTGTTTCTGCTTAAGTGGCACTTTCTGCCCTGGAAAACTCACTGCCTTCTGACATCTTGGTAAGAAAGGAGCCATCCTAATCTTGTGAGGGCAGAATGTTCCAGAGCAAAGGGGCTGCTACTGAGGAGGCTTGTTTCTGATCCTCCCCACTAGCATCTTGGGGTGGGGGAATTCTCAGTCTCACCAGGGCAAATTTTACCTAGATTAGATATCCCAGAGGTATAAGGACCAAGACCATAGAGGGCTTTACAGGTGAATTTGAGAAATAATGAGGAGGCTGAGAAAGTAATCGGAGGAATGAAAGATATAACCAACAGATGGGAGAGGAGTTTCTTAGTATCTTATCTCATAAACAGCAACTCAGTCCAAGCTGCAGAAAGCCTAAGAAGAAGAGATTCAAAATGTTCAAAGAGACTCTGCCTTAATAAACTTGTTAATAAAAGAAGGCAGGAAATTAATATCACAAAGAGTCTGTACTATATGCTTAATTCTTGCATTGACATTACTTGTTGGACTGCATGTGATTCTGACTTCCTTGATTGTGCCTTGCTGTACAAGACCTGACAGTGTGTAATGGGCAATGACCTTGGGGAACAGGAGGAAGAGCCGCAACCAAGACAACAGTCAGGTAAAAGAAATTTGAGTCTGGGGTAGAAATGTAATTACAGAAAGCATCTCAGACTTGACCTTCCCTAGTTTTCAACAAAATAAAGGGAGGGAGGGTGATTTTCTTTAGCCCAGTTTTCTAGTTTGGGACTGGGCTTCCACTACCCCTGGCCAGCATGGAGAAACTTCTTTAGCAATATAATAGAAGTTTCTAATTAAGCTCATATTAGTTTACTACAGTGTGGTTAGTAGGAAGAAGCTGTGTTAGTCTGTGGCAGCAAAGATGTAGGTTGCATGTGAGACAGATTGCCTCTTAAGAGTGGTAATGTGTTAAAAACCCATTGTGTTTGTTGAGACCTTCTGAAATTGCTGATCTCACATACGTCAAAAAGTTTTAGGCAGTCTCAATGGTATTATTTGTTAATGTGTGTTAAATGATAAGGATGAGCAAAATGTGTAGGATTTTTAAACAAAAATTATTATTATTAGTTGAATAATTCACTGCCTTTTTAAGCATTAAGGCAAAAAAACAAGATGAATGATAAAACCATGAAAGACTTATAGTATATACCATCATTCCTAAGCTTCAAATCAACATGGAGTTTTTAAATTTAAGATTGTTTGTTTGTTTGTTTGTTTATTTATTAGTCTATCAAATTTATATAGCCATCCATCTCACAAATAGTGACTCTTCTTTTTTCCATCTCTTCTTCAGTTTCCCAGAGCAGTTTATGGATAACATTAGTGAGACAATACCTATATTCAGATGTACACATAAGACTCCCCATCCCTAATCCCATCTATATTCTCCCTGAAATAGGCAAATGCAATGATTTCCCTGCCCTCAGGGTGCCAAAAGGCTGGTGCATGCATGCTTTCTCTATGTTGCAGGGAGTAGTGCATAAGAATCAGGCTGCTTTGGGGCTCCAAGAGCTTTCTCAAATCAAATCAGATCTTTATTAGAGTCATATACCAGTATCACCAAGAGTTTCCTGAATCTGCTGGTTGAATCCTCAGGTGACCTGGGTCTGTGAAGCCATTTAGAAGGAGCCACATGCCTCTTTGAGTCAGTAGGAAAGGTTGAGCCATTTCAAGAGGTGGTGGGAAGGAGGTAGGAAGCTATCGTAGCTGCTTGTGAGTGGGGCTTGCTTATTTATGTATTTGTTATTGTTGAATTAATACTCTGTCTTTCTTTTTATTCCAGCATTCACAGTGGCTTACAGTAATGCAAAGTTAAATCAAAGAAAAATTATTACAATTAAATAGATCATTAAACTATTGACCATTGAAAGCTTTCACCATGTTCTTCAGTACTGGGAGAGTAGAATCAATTGCACCTCCTTTTGGAGCCGCCCAGGAGAAGGTTCTTTACTATGTACCTAATAGCTGAACTTCTGGTGACGTCTTCAGAAGGATGTCTCCCTCTCATATATGTAACTAGACAGGTTCATAATGGGAGAGACAGTCCCATGTATAATCAGTCCTTGTAGTGGTATGTGGGAATGACCTTGGGAGATTGGGCCAAGAGACACTGCCTAGGGAATGGTCAGATAAGAGACAGCATAGCCTGCAGCTGGATAGCGGGCGGGCAAGATGCTCAGAACAGACACTCCGTAATTTCTTGGTCTGTAAAGGGGATGGGGGTGGGAGAGTTGTACTTCCAGACTTGCAAGATTCTGTTAATGTAGCCTTACAATAAAGTAGAATTAGCTCATCTGGTCATGTTTCCTGTCTGGTCTACCTAGTAAGGCTGACAGTCTTAAGGACAACACCTAAAATTGGGCCCAGTAGGCAACTGGTAGTCAGTGCAGATTTTTCAGTGTGGGCATGTTGTGATCCCAATATCTTGTACCAGTCAGCAGTCTGGCTGCCACATTTTGCACTAATTGCAGTTCTCGGACACTTTTCAAGGTTAACTCCATGTAAAACACATTTCAGGAATCAAGACCAGTTGTAACCAAAGTGTACGTTAGATGACAAATGGAAGTTAGGGGTCCCACAAAACCACCTCCATCAGATGAAGCAGGCCAGAATCACTGTCTGCTAGTCCTGGAGCCCTCTGCTTAAGATTCTAATTTAGATTCACCAGTATTAGCTATCCGGCCCATGTGAATTATTTTCTTTGTTTTTAGCAATCTTTTCTTATCAGTGAATGAGAGTCAATGCATGTTACATCATTCAGCAGAGGGAAAAGGTCAGAAATAGGGTTAAACTGAAAGAAACTTGTGGTGTTGCCAAACATATAGGATTATGTTATGCTGAATTTTGGACTCTGCTTAAGTAGATTGTGCTTCAAATTTTTGATGTATTATTCCTGTTCTTTATAAGTTTTATTTTGCAAATTTTCCAACTTTTTAATGAAATATGAGTTCTAACAGCAGTCTGATTCATAAGGACTGTATTCAGCCTGTAAGTTATACATTAGGTCTTCAGAAGGGGTGGGAGACGTGATAGTCCTCTTTAAATACCTCATGTAAATCAGAAGATCGAGTCCTGTTCACTGTCACCTCAGACAATAGGACACACACTCATGGTTTTAAATTACATAAAATGAAAGTTAGTCTGACTGTCCAAAAAAAGCATCCAAATAGCAGAAGTGGTTTGATGGTGAAACCAGTTATCCAGAGAGCTGTAGGCATTGCTGCACTAGATATTTTCAAACAGAGGAACTTAAATACAGGTAGTCCTCAACTTATGACCATTCATTTCATGACTGTTCTTAGTTACAGTAGCTGAAAAAAGCGACTTATGACTGGTCCTTGCAGTTATGGCTGTCACAGCATCCCCACAGTCACATGATCAAAATTTGGGCGCTTGGCAACTGGCATTTATTTACAACAGTTGCAGCATCCCAGAATCATGTGATTGCCATTTGTGACCTTCCAAGGGGGCTTCCGACAAGCAAAGTCAACGGGGGAAGCCAGATTCGCTTGACGACCATGGCAAAAGGATCGTATAATCGGGCACAACTCACTTAATGACCGCATGGCTTAGGGACAGAAGTTCCAGTCCCAATTATGGTCATAAGTTGAGGACTACCTGTATACATTTGTCAGAAAGTCTACAATTTGGATTCTTGCACTAAACTGAGGGTTGGGTTTGATAGCTGAAATGGTCCTTTCCAACTCTGATTAATATATAATCTGTTAGAGAAAACTTGTTTTTGATAAACTGATGCATTTAAAGTAGAATTCTGTGTAGACACATGCATCTTAAATTTGTTAGTATTTACCAGACTTGTGTTTCCTGTATTCAGGGTTCTGGTGGAATTGCCCATAAATATTTGTATTGGTCTGAGGAAATTTGTACCCATATTGTTTTTATTATATAGCTAACACATTCATGCTCATTTGGCTTCTATCCATTTAAAATCCCAGCTGTGAAACATCTGCTTCTGCATTACACCCCAGTGGTTGGAAGGACAGTCTCCCAAGGACAGTAGGTTGAATTGTGACTTGTTAAAATTAGAGTGATAGACCCATTGCAATAATTGAGACAGGTTAGCAATGATTTCAGTGAAACTTAAAGTATGACTTATTTTGAAACAGCTTTATATTTCTCCAGCAGAAAACAGTAATATTCTGCATATTTCCACACCACGAAAACACAATCTTTCTTCTCATATAATAACTTTAGAGATGAGCTACGTTAATTTCACATGCAATGTACCCTTAGATCAATTGGATGTTGCTGTTTCATACATACAAAAATGCATAGAACAACATGCAGTTTCAAATCTGTTTTACAAACATATATTATTATTATTATGTTTCAGTCACAGTTCAGACTGGTTCAGTCACAGAATATCAGGAATTGCATGGATTACTCTGTCCCATGTTTTGTTTCTTGCCTAGGAAATAATTGTCCTGTTCCTCTTTTTAGAACTTTGAAGATTCCTTATTGGACTACTTATTAGTCTGAGTTCCTGACATTGATCAAAATCCTTCTTGTGATAACACCTGGCAAAATCCAAACAGGAAATATACATCTACTGCATCTCAAGCAGAAGCATACAATATTAGCATATATGCAACAGGATCTCCCCCCCTCCCCCAAAATCTCTCCCTTTCTGCTAGTTAGGACATTTTTTTCTCTTTTTAAAAACAAGCAGATGTTGGCTGAAAGGCTAGAAGCTAGTGGGATTTAACATCTCCCCTCAGTCTCATATTTAAATTGGAATTTGCAGGAAGAAATATTTTCCAGGTAACACACTGGCTCTGAGTAACATCTAGAATAGGTGCTATTTCAAGGGTCATCTGTTCTCTAGAGGAGCATGAAAAAGCTACCTAATAATTATGCCTTTTTTGTGCTTACTAGTGAATTCTTTATTGTCCCCAGTCTCTATACAAGCTCACTTATTGTGTTTTTGTGTAGCTTGCTACCACCTCACTTCAGAGTAGCCAATAACCAAGAGCGAATCAGCCTTATTTTGTGGTCTGCCAGAACTTTATATTTTTCTGATGGAGGTTCTGTGAAAATGCCATCTGTGATTTCAGTAGCACTGTATTGTTATCTTCTCCATGGCTGAATGTTTTCCATGTGACTGTACTTTGAAGTAGATGGTGTGTGAACTAGAGATGGAGGGCAGAGTCACCAGTTTTTTATTGTGAGCAGATCACTTTCTAGTCAAGCTCTGGATAATGGCTCCCTGGGCCTCTGTGAAGGTGGGAGGCTTAATAGGATTGTCCATTCTCAACACCTTTCAATCTTGAAGGGGTTTGAGGGATGCTTCCAGAATTTCCCAACAGTATGCTGGGCAAATCTATTTGGTGCCTGGAGACTACAGCAGAATTGGAAGAGTGTGCTGTGGTGAGGTTTTCTCCAGTAACCAATCCTGGGTGCACCTTGGCTTACAGGGGAGCTCCAGGAAATGAAGCAGGTAGAGATGCCTAGAATGGCATTGGCAGAAGGTCAAAAGTGAATCTGAACAAGCACGGGAATGTGCTCATATTTTTGTCTATACCAAACTTAACAGTGATAATGCATGAGGACTTTTCTGCTAATATTGTATCTGCAGATTCTTGTCCAGCTGCGTTGTTCAGAGTAGCCTGAGATATCTTAGGGAATTAAAGATGGAATAGTATGTGTGCAGGCAGCTGTGAGATTTGCAGGATTGTAGATGAAATGGCTCATATTTGCTTAGGCCTTGATGACAGTTGGGCAGAGTGGATTGAAGTGCGAGAGACAGCATCTTACAACGTGAGCTGGGATTCTTTTGATCTTCTAGAGCTGAAGGAAATGGATCAAGTTCTTTACAGTATCAGCTCTACCACCACTGGGCTGGACCTACCCAACCTGGCTCTTTTGGGTGGTCAGATGAACTTGTGAAGCTAGATTTGGGAGATGATATACTCTTTGCCTCTGAGGAGAGATGTGGTGCTATCAGCCTTGAAAGGGGTAGTGGAGTGCCCTTTCTTGAAGAGGCTATCTCTTGATCCAACTGTGTTATGTTTTTCTTATAAACTGCAAATCGCTTAGAGTTTATAATATTATAAAACAATGATAAAGACAGACAGATACTGTAAAACAAGAGAAACCCAAATCCAACAAACTACATGATGGCTTAATGCAGTGTGTGAAGGTATCTGCTGTAGGACTGTGTTCCATCTTTAGAGCAGTAGCAGGTAAGGTACTGCTTAATCCACAATCCAAGCATGAACCACTTGGAAAAGAGCTTTCCATTATGTGTAACTAGTGAGTCTACTTCTCAATTCTTGTCAATAGAAAGTTTGAGAATGCAATACAGTATAGATCTATTCATCTAGCCAGTTCTACGCTGATGTTAGGGTTTGGCACTGAAAATACGTATGGAAGATAGGAAGTTGCAAGATCTGTATTCATTTTTGCATGGTATTTATTGTAAATCCTGTGGTAATTACAATAGCCATGACAAAATCCAATTATACGCTCTTTCTTGTTTTGTCTTTTCGAAATATTAAAATCCAGTATTAGGAACATGGTAAAAATCCATCTCTTTTTCCAACTTTTTAATGGTTAAGTTAATTTTAATTGGCTTGCTTCTAATTTTGGTTTTGTTTTAGTATTGTAAGCCAACTTGACTATTTAAGTAGAAAGGTGGTTTATCGATGTAATAAACAACAACAACAATATAATATGTTCCTCACTTATAAATATCTCTTTTAATTAAAGTTCTGGGGCCGTATAGATGACATTGCTACACTAGGTCCAAATCAAATTGTTCATGGCTGCGTAGAGGCCCCATCAAGGCAAAATGTGGGTTTTCAATTCTCAGTGAAAAATGTATGACTTGACCGAGTTCATTTACATACTAATTCTGCCAGACATTTCTATGCTTGTATTATTTTTTTAAATGTTGGTTTCCTAGGAAACCACTGCCTTCATGTCAGTTAGGAATTATATGGAGACTGCTGTGTGTCTGACACATTGTTCATTTGTGGACAAAAGGCACAAAAAGTAGGGGGGAGGATGGTTTCTAACAAAGCAGGCTGACATTTTTATTTTGCTAGCACATTAGATGTCCTGTTTTCCCATGTGCTGTTAATAAAGATGCTTTTGCAAAATAAACTTGAAGCAATAACAAGTTTTCTAGAAAGACATTCAACTTAGTATTGAGGTGTTATTAGACTAAAGCTGAATTGAACTAGTCTACATAAAGGAAGGGGGGGGGGGAACTTTACAACAGATTAAATGAACTGAAACAAATGTTCACGTTTTCAGCTGTCATCTTTGTGCACGCACACCCATACTCTTTTATTTACATCAGATTGGCCAAAATGTTTTATTTCAAAATTTCTGTGTTTGTTTTTTAAAATCGTTCCAATAAATGATCATGGTAATTTATGGTGATTAATTGAATCTTTGTTAGATTCAGAGCCAGCTTGCTCAGCGATTTAAACATTGGATGTGTTTATATCTGTGTTTTGGATAAGAACTCCTTTAATCCCTACCTAATACTTGATCCTGCTAGAGGACCCCAAACCAGAGACACTGAAGCAGAAGTTGAAACTACCCTTAGAAATCATTGTCTGTAGTCAGGTATTAAGATAAACTATGGTTTTCAATTATAGGAGAGAGCTTAAACCAGGAGTACAAAATGGTGGTCTTGGGGTCTCATGAAATCTGATGGGATATTATTCCTCCTCCTTGATCTCCTAACAAGAACATTTGCTGCTCACTAATAGTATAGGTGAAACTCGAAAAATTAGAATATCGTGCAAATGTTCATTTATGTCAGTATGGCAACTCAAAAGGTGAAACCAATATATGAGATAGACGCATTACATGCAAAGCGAGATATGTCAAGCCTTACTTTGGTATAATTGTGATGATTATGGTGTACAGCTTATGAAAACCCCAAATTCACAATCTCAGAAAATTAGAATAGTGTGAAAAGGTTCAATATTCTAGGCTCAAAGTGTCCCACTCTAATCAGCTAATGGATCCATAACACCTGCAAAGGGTTCCTGAGCCTTTCAATGGTCTCTCAGGCTGGTTCAGTAGGAATCACAAGCATGGGAAAGACTGCTGACCTGACAGTTGTGCAGAAAACCATCACTGACACCCTCCATAAGGAGGGAAAGCCCCAAAAGGTAGTTGCAAAAGAAGTTGGATGTTCCCAAAGTGCTGTATCAAAGCACATCAGTAGAAGGTTATGTGGAAGGGAAAGGTGTGGTAGAAAAAGGTGCACAAGCAGCAGGGATGACCGCAGCCTGGAGAGGATTGTCAGGAAGAGGCCATTCAAAAGTGTTGGGGACTTTCACAAGGAGTGGACTGAGGCTGGAGTTAGTGCATCAAGAGCCACCACACACAGCCGGATCCTGGACATGGGCTTCAAATGTCGTATTCCTCTTGTCAAGCCGCTCCTGAACAACAAACAGCGTCAGAAGCATCTTACCTGGGCTACAGAAAAAAAGAACTGGTCTGTTGCCCAGTGGTCCAAAGTCCTCTTTTCTGATGAGAGCAACTTTTGCATCTCATTTGGGACCCAAGGACCCAGAGTCTGGAGGAAGAATGGAGAGGCACACAATGCACGATGCTTGAAGTCCAATGTGAAGTTTCCACAGTCTGTGTTGATTTGGGGAGCCATGTCATCTGCTGGTGTTGGTCCGCTGTGCTTCATTAAGTCCAGGGTCAACGCAGCCGTCTACCAGGAGATTTTGGAGCACTTCATGCTTCCTTCCGCAGACGAGCTTTATGGGGATGCTGACTTCATTTTCCAGCAGGACTTGGCACCTGCCCACACTGCCAAAAGTACCAAAACCTGGTTCAATGACCATGGGATTACTGTGCTTGATTGGCCAGCAAACTCGCCTGACCTGAACCCCATAGAGAATCTATGGGGCATTGCCAAGAGAAAGATGAGGGACATGAGACCGAACAATGCAGCGGAGCTGAAGGCCGCTATTGAAGCATCCTGGTCTTCCGTAACACCTCAGCAGTGCCCCAGGCTGATAGCATCCATGCCACACCGCATTGCGGCAGTCATTGCTGCAAAAGGGGCCCAAACCAAGTACTGAGTACATATGCATGCTTCTACTTTGCAGAGGTCCGATATTGTTCTATTTCCAATCCTTGTGTTATTGATGTCATGTAATATTCTAATTTTCTGAGATTGTGAATTTGGGGTTTTCATAAGCTGTACGCCATAATCATCACAATTATACCAAAGTAAGGCTTGACATATCTCGCTTTGCATGTAATGCGTCTATCTCATATATTGGTTTCACCTTTTGAGTTGCCATACTGACATAAATGAACATTTGCACGATATTCTAATTTTTCGAGTTTCACCTGTAGGTTCGATATCATATTGCTTCATGGTAATATATGTTTTTTGAAAGAGTACTCCAAAATGGATGAGAAGAGTTGTCTCTTTGTGAGACTTTATGTATAGATATAGATATATAGATATTTGATTATTTTTGATAGTTGCTAATAATACAGCAGGTGACAGCATCAAAAAGACATTGGCTGATCTTGGAAGCTAAGCAGGATTGGCTGTGGTTAGTATTTGGATGGAAGAATTTCACAGCTCTGGGCTAAACTGGGAAGATGCAAAAATATCCTGGAAGAAGATAGATGGAAACCACCTCTGAAATGCTACCCCAAACTCTAATGGGTACAATAATCAGAAGTTGTGGTCAACTCATGAAGATCAGTTGTAGCCTGGCTGGTCTTGTCTGAGCTTGGAATAAAGAGGGTTAGGCTTGGTTAGAACTTGGGTGAGTGATCCTTAGGGAATATGGGGCTGTAGGCTGGACTGAGAAGTTAAAAAAAATTGTAAAAGGCAATGTCAACCCACTTCTATATTGTTGCCAAGGAATCTTCACCAGAAGTTCAGTGCGACCCTAGGGAGACTTTAACATTGTGTAATGAATATTTGGTGAGTTTGTGTCCCTCCTTTTGATCAGGTTGCTGGATTGATTGCTTAATCATTATGGGAAATAATAAATTTATTATTGTCTGATATTGTTTTCCATTTCATGTTTTCTTCATTCAATCATTTTTTTTTAGATTTTGTTTTTGTTTTGGAATTAGATGGGTGGAAGTTCTTAAAATGAATCTCCTCAAAGGGCAAATATATGGGTGGGTTATGGAAACAAATAAAAGACCTACCCTGAGCAATAAGATGGCAAAATAAATCCTTGGGTTTGCATCCTTGGTTTCATAAGCCTTGGAAAAAAACAGTTTTGAGAGCAATGGTGAATGTAGCTTTTGGGCAAAGAGAAACAGCACATTCAGGTTCATCTGAAGCCAATTGGTTAAAATCATGTTGCTCCTTTTGTGCAGAGAGTACTCAGATTGTAAATGAATGAGTTGTTCATGAATTGCCAAACATGCTTGGTGCTCCTCCTCTTCTCTCTGTTCCCAGCAACCACTTACTCAGCTAGGAGAAAGAAAAGGAAGAATCTTCTCATTACTCCAACTCCCTAAGAATGAATTGGAACAGTACATGTGGCTAGGAACTGTAACATGACAATTTTCTCCAGATTAACTTTAACCAGCGTGAACATTGTGTGCCTAATGCACGAGTTGGTGACATTTCAACAGTAGCCATTGTTGTAGATGTAGCTGGCCTATGTTTGGCAAAAATTGAGCCATTGTTTTCAGATTGGAAGGGAGGCAAGAAAATACAGAGGTATATTTTTAGGAGAAAAAATGGATAATAGACAAAAGTAAGCTTTTTTTGTAATCACAGAGTAAGAGATAATTTTGTAATTATATTTATATTTGCTGCAGAGAAAATTAGATGCTTCTTTCTATTTCTTTTTATTCTTTCTCACTGCACTTTTTCTTTTTTCTTCCTGTCTTTTTTTCTTTGTTCTCTCTATCTTGTATTAGTTGGTGTTAGTTTTTATGTTGTCTTTAAAACTTTTAATAAAGTTTATCTTAAAAAAGAGGAAAATACAGAGGTGGTGGCTCAGCCAAAATTTGATTGCGCACCAGAATTATGATCACGATAGATGATCACTTGAAACTGCCTGTAGCAGGTTTTCTTTGTTTTGACATTGTAATTAATTCACACCATTAGAATGCTAATCTTACTTTAGTAGATCTTTTAAAAATATAAAATCTAGTAATTGCTGACATGCAAGGTACATATAGATACTTGATTTGCATAGATGACAACTGGATTGGGATCTTAAAGTGTTTTGGTGGGCATCACCATGCACTTTTGCAGTGTTGAAAGTGCCAAAAACTAAAATTGTATGCAACACAGATCTGCAAGATGTTCATGCAGATTTTAGCCACTAATATATATGTCAAATTTGTGTAACAGCGAATATTCAGCACCTGTGTGTACCATGTTGCATTTTTTTTTCTTTTTGTATTGGTTGGGACTAATTTTGATCAGTGTTTCTAGTACAGTAATCTAGTACAATGGTTCCAAACTATTCTAGAACACTATGATGTTACTTTATCACGATTTCCTGCATGAGAAGAATAGCATCTCGCTATCCTGACCATGTGAGTCTTTCCCTACATTGGGAGCTATCTGGGATTATATTGTTCATACCAGAACTAATTTTCAGGTAACTGTAAATCCCCAAAAAATCTAATTAAGATTCCATGTACAAATTTTAGAATTTGTGAGAAAGAGGGATAAGATTTGAAGCATGAAAAACAAAATGCATTGGAAATGCATTTATGATGGCAAGGAATTTGATGTGCACTTGTCAGGCCTAGCCCGGGGAACTCCAGGAGACCATGCAAATTCTGTTCAGCAATGTTTATTAGCTTCAACCTCTATCAAGAATCTTCCCAGACTGAAACTCTGTTCCCACAGTAGCTGTGAAAACAGAGTGAATTCCTCAGGGAGGTGCCAGCCTCATCCTCTTATCTCTTCCTCACCCTTCAGGAGACAAAAGAGGATGTTTGCCTCCCTGAGTGTGGCCTTCATAATTCCATTCCATCACAGCACTTGAAGTAGGACATCAGATACTCTGCTAGTAGCTTGCAGTACAGAGCATGATCTCAGAAGCAACATTTTCTGGTGGCAGCTTAGGCAATACATGGCATGGGGCCATGTTATCTGAGGGACCACCTCTCCCCAAATCCATCTGCTCATCACATCAGGTCTGCCAGGAGAGGCATGTTGCAGATCCCGTCTGTTAAGGAGTTCCATCTAATGGGACTAGGAGATGAGCCTTTGTGCTGTGGCACCTGCCCTTTGGAACATCATCCCTCCCCCCGGGGTGAGGTTAGCCCCAACCTTTGTGACCGTCTGGAAATGCCTCAAAATGGGAGATAGCTTTTTCAACAGGCCTGAGGATCCCCTGGCAACAGGGAGTCCACATGCTGGCTGCATCACATGTAATATTCTGATGCATTCCCTCTCATTCCTTTGCTTTTATCTATGTTTGATTGTTTTAAGTGGTTTTTGGAGAATGTTTTAATTGTTGGTTTATTGTACGCTGCTCAAAGTCACTTTGTGTGAGATGGGCAGCCATATACATTTGTTAAATAAATAGTAGGGCTATGAGTAGCCTGAGTAGGGCTTTATTACCATGAAGAAGATACAGGAACGCTGCAGCCTTCCCCAACAAGGCGGCCTTCCATTACTCACAAGTATAATACCAGGAGATTGTGGCATAAGGACCACCATTTCCATTACCTCCGGGCTGGCATGTTATATATGAAAGTGTTCTGGGTTTTGAAATGACCTTATAAAGAGAGAGTTGCTCACTTGTATAAATATATTTATTCTTGGGTTTTTAGTTTTCCAGATTACTTCATAGACTGTGGTTAGCATTGTTCATGTGCCCTTTAGTGGACATGCAAGAACTAGTTACAGAACTGTCTGCATTATATGGATATGCAAAACATGGAAACAGCCTTTGACAGGCAATTTTATTTATTTTGTATTTATTCTATTTGTATTCTGCCACAGTCCAAAGCAACTCTTGATGGCTTACATGATGTAAGAACTTTAAAACATTTGTGTTAGGTCTTAAAACATAGTAAATTCCAAACAGAACATAACCCAAATTCGAATAAATGAAAATAAAAATAAAAGGTATCAAGATTTTGACTAAAACGCTTTCCAGAACAGCTCTATTTTTGGCATCTTCCTGATCTCCATCTAGGAAGGGCCAGACTGGCCCAAAGTAACCGAGTGAACTTCAGTGTTAAGTGGGAACTTGACTTTGGGTCTTCCTGGTTCTGTTGCATTATCTTCATTTCTATACTTTGCTGGTTATATTTATATCTGCAGTTCGTGCAAGACTGATACAAGCTACAAAAAGTTTGAAAAACGTATCTAATGTGGTACATTAACCTTGGATAGATTGGGACAATCTTCCCCAACATCTTCCCCTACTATCATAGTCAAAGATGTAACCAGTTTTATCTGAAGCCTGTATTAGAATAACAACAACCAAAGCTGATTAAGTACATATAAAATATAATGTTGTGGTCTAAGAATAGATTCTTTATTTTGTTAGGTATATCTTGGAGCCAGTTTCAACTAGTGGATTTACACGAGCAGACATTTTTGTTCTTTTTGCAGGACAGCTGCTTAGTCATTTATCCCTCCCCAATTTGTCAGGATTGTTGTACTAGGATAAAACAAACTTTTGGAAGCTGTTTGTATTATTATATGTTTTGGACCTTGATTTGGCATATATCAAGTAACAAATGTTTGGCATGGATTGATGCTTCAGCTTTCCCATCTGGTACCTAAGTGACTTTCCGCATGCATTTTTCTCTTATGAAATCACTTATTTGTTAAAGCAAGATAGAGAGGGATTTGGACATTCTTCCATCTTATGTGAAACATTATGTGCTGTGTGTACCATATGAAAGTGCTGATAAGGTGGGGAAAAGTACAAAAGCACCAGTTTTAACAATCTACAATCTCAGCGTACAGTTTCATGGGAGGTTGAAAACATGTGAAAAACTCAAGTAATCATAGTTCAGGGAGGCTTCTGTCCAATTAAGATGGTAATTGTGCGTGCTTAAAATATATCTTACATCCAAACTGTTGGTAATGATCTCTCTGACCCTGTATTTCATTCTTACGCTTGAGAAATACATTGGAAAGGTAGCTATGAACTATAATGAGAAGTAGGCTTTTGCCTCATATCATATTCAATTACTTCCAAAATGCTCTAAGTTTTGGTTTGTGCTATTGTGAGGAAAGGACAAGGTTCATGAGAAAAAAGCCTGCAAGTGGCAGGTGGGGAAATGTGATTTACACACCATGAAAATTCATTCAGCAGCAGTTGAACATGCAGTTGCCTGCCTTTGCACAACAGGACCATTGTATTACTCTGTTAAAGGACAAAGTGCTTGGATTGTTTTAAGATGAATATGCTGGCTTGTCACGCTGGCTTCCTCTTGAAAGCTGCAGTGAGATAGGGCTGCCGCTGCAGATGGTCAGATCAAGAGCAACCGTGGTATCTTCTTAAACCTGTGCCATTAAAGACAGCTTGGTAGCCTCCACTTGTCTGATGTTTTCAGCTACAGCTCCATTAATTCTTAGCCATCGTGACCAGTGTATGCATGCACACATAAAGGACTACAAAACTAGGATTTAAAAAAACAACAACTGTTAAGTAGAGCCACCACACCAATGACCTTACTGTGAAATGGAGTGAATTAAGAGGCTGTCAGAGTGGAAATTCTTTTCTTTCCATACAGATCTTACATTTGGTAAAGAGAAGGCTTTGAGTCTCAAGGGAAAGGAAAGCAACTTCCTTTATGAGAGAAGGATGGAGGACATGACAAAGTAATTTATGAGGATGGAATGTTAACTCCTGAGCTATCTACTGTGTGCCCTTGTTCCTCAGGAATGATTTGTTACACTTGCCATTTCTAGATTATATTTCTGCATGTTCCTCCAGGCAGAAGTGCATGATCATTCTAGTGATGTGTCTTTTTGGGCACAAGAACAAAGACAAACTTTAAGGCTGCCTTGCATAAAGAAGATGACATATGTTGGGCTCCTTCTGCAAGAAGAACCCATTCTGTGCAGTCAGATGATGGCATTAGGAACGTTCCACTTCCTGTAAATGTTACTTCTTTTCTTCGTTTCCGTGTGCTAGGAAGCAGATCTAAGAAGATTGCTTTTCGTGATGATAAACCAATCTGTTCTAAGATACATTCTGGAAATAGGCTGAAGGAACCTTTCTTGCCATTGTAATACTGTTACGAATGGAGTGATTTTATTATGGCTTTGTGTTTTCTAGTTGTGGATCTAGCCATGCTATGGTTGTTCATACGTTTGTTGTTGTTTTTGTTCTACTCAGCTGACGATATAGGCAGATCCAAGGAGAGATCTGAGTAAACTTGACAATATGGTTTTCTTGTCATTATGTACTGGAGCTTTCTTTTTTTCTCCTCTCTCTTCCAGAATACTTGTGCTTTCCAAAAACTACTCCTGGACCTTTTTGCTTTCTGTGCAGCAATAAATGAAGAATAAGTTGTATCAGAAAATAAAATCTGGAAAATACTTCATAAATACGTATCCTAACATTCCTAAATTCCAGTAAGCTATCCTTCAAGGACACATAAAGCATAATGCACTGTTGTTTTTATTATTCCTTAGCACATGGCTTGAAAATATCTTGAATCAGCAAATTTTAGTTTTTTGCTGGCTTCCTTTGTCACATTACTTGTTTCCTTCTTTTTTTCCAGTTAAGAGTTGAAATGTATAGTAATTCCTAAATTCATAGCAGTTTTAAGAAGGCCAAATTTCTCAAGGGGCATAGATGTGCTCTGCTTTTAGATTGTCTGTTTTTCTTTCCACAGAATAATATATTGATGAAAAGATTTAAGAATGTTGGTATTGCTGCCTGCTTGAGTCAAGTCTGTTCCAACTTAAGGGTAGGCATCAGAAGTGGGGAAGTTTTTGATAGGGACATTTGTCCTAAGTGAAGAGTGTTTGCAGATAATTGATTTTTGAATTGAAATTAGAATTACTGCAAACATTTGAGGATTCTCCCATGAAATAAATCTCAACTTACATTTGAAAGGATATGAGAAAAAACATTTAACTGAATTTTAACTATTGGCAATAGGAAAAAAAGAGTGTACTTTTTGAAAACCATTTTTTGGTTTTCACTGAACAAGAAACCAACAAAGCTTCCTTATTAATTAGCTCTTTGAGTGATTCAATTTGACATATTGAAAGGGACATAAAAATTAATTGGGCTGTAAGATAGACTTCATTAAAATCCATATTTTGCTAGCCATGTTCTCATCTGAAAATGGATGACAATGGACACATTGTTCAATTTGCAGGAAAACTTGTATCTGTAAACAAAGTTGTTGGTAAATCAAGATTTTTTAATCCCATTCTTAACAGGGGGAGCTCATTGTAAATGGTTAGAGCTACTTAAAGGAGCATCGTCTTTTATAAAGAAAGAATTATCAAATTATGTATGAGATGCAACTAACGCTATTTTCCCTTTAACTCCAAAATAGGAGAATCTGTTTGGACCAGGATACAGTACAAGGAAAACTAATTCTTTGTTGTTTCCCCCTCCCCCACTTTGTGTGATTTTACAAGAACTGATCCATAAAGTGAATTCTCAGTACCTTACACCAAGTTTGTTACAATGGAAGCTGTCTCATGGGAAATTAGGCGCGTCCTCACTCCTGTTCCTGTTTTCTTCTTTATTTATTCCTTCTTAAAAATGGGAATATCAGAGAAAATGTTGTATCTTAGAAATGGTGGTGCCTTGGAGGGCAGAAAACAAGTTTAGATTGTTTAAAGATTTTTTTCTTGCTTCTCAGTTGAATGGCTCAAGCAGACCAAGTTATTTATGATTTACAAAGAGATACATAAAATTAATGGAATGCCATTATCTACTCTGAACACAATGAGCAATTTAAGTTTGTGTGTCAAGTTATTCCCCATCCTTTTCACTGGCTATGATAAGCAATGTTGTCATCAAATATCTTTTACTTGGATTATATTAAACTATTATTCTAATTTCACGCCAGCACTTGTGAACTCATTTCTTGTGAACTCTAATTTGTTGCCAGCACTTGTGAACTCATGTCTAAGTTGAAGCAAGGGTATTTAATTCAAGAACCACAGGCCACTGCTATTAACTTAGTGAAGTGTTGGAATATTTGCCCATGTGTAAAGGCTTAATGGGTCCTGTGGGATATTTTTCATACTGTCAGTGTGCCACATGGGGGCAGAAACCTCTTGGTTCATGTACAGTACCTGCTTCTAGATTAAAAACCTGTTCTCCCTCAAGTGCTTGAGTTATTCCACAAATGTAGTCCCAGACTCTTCTTCCATGTCTAGCATTGATTGCCCTATTCATATTAACGGCCGTAATCATTTATTCAAAGCTGCTTGAATCCTAAAATCTTCTTTTACTTAACCAAGCGTTGATATAATGTGATCTGAAATAAACCCAGGGTTTCTTTCAGGGATCAGACATCCAAGGAATCCTCAATTAGTTGATGTAATTGCCAAGCATCAGCAAGCTGTTAGCGCAACCGCAACCACAACTTACCACTTTACCATTGTGTGTCATTCCTTAACCATTGCCAACCAACTCATCCTCTGCAACCAGCATCTGTTGATCTTCATTTGCATTTCTGCTGTATATCAGCCAAACCCTTTACTTGTCTTCTTGTAAAACAATAAACTTATTTTGGACTGGAAAATACTTTGGAGTTAAACTGCCTGTTAAATTGGATACAGATTTTTTTCCCCATCATGGGAACAGATCAAAATCATTAGTGCCTGAATGGCCATCCTTCAGGGTTGCTGTAATAATGGATTCCTGAGCAAGGGAAGTAATTGGTTTAGAATATTTCCAAGGTCATGTTCAACTCATGCTATGATTCTATAGTTCATGCAGTATAATGGACAGAAATACTATTCTTCTGTAGCCAGTATCCTAAAATCTGAGCTGTATATCAAAATAAAGCCAGTATAATGTGGGAGAATCAGTGTAATGATTAAAGTGTTGGACAAGAACTTGAAAAGACCCTACTTTACGTTTTCAGTCATCCTTAGTCATAGAACCTACTGAGTGATTTTGAATTGAGAAATGGTGATAGTCCTAATTTATTTCATTAAGATTGTTGCAAGGATAAAATGAGAGGAGGACGTCTCCATGTGTGCTACTTGGAATATGGATGATGAGCAAGATGTCCTAATGCAATATAAATAATGGCTTGAATCGGGTATATAATTGCCAGAGAAGGTCATTGAGATCTTTTCTGATGATCTGTTTTGAGTGTGTTTTAGTGTACCCCTAGTAACCCTGGTGAACATATATTATGAAACATATGATAAAATATGAGTATCTCTCTCTGTGTTATTAATAGGTGTTTTGTTTCTTGTAAATCTGTACTTCTAATTTATTTTTGTCTGGCTGTTGAGATGTTTTAGCTCTTTTCCCATGTAAGCATAGTGTCTTCTAAAATAGAAAATGTACCATTTAATACATATAATTTAAATGATAATTATATTTCAATAGCCAATGTCATAAAATTGAGTAAACATTTAAACAGCTGTAACATTTACTAGGACCTTATTTTGTCTATTTATTTGAGAGCTGCATGAACACTCTTTCTTTAGGCACTTGCTTTCAAATTCTGAGCTCTGTAGAAGGTGGAATTTTCTTGGGAACTTACCAAAGTTCCTCAAAGAAATCAAATAAGCTTGCCTGAAAAATAAATGGTCCCACCAGTGCTCATCTCTAATAGTATGCAGTCACAGGGAAAGGCCAGCTAGTCATTACTTCAAGTGGATCTTTGTTGGTGAGCTCAACATGATGGGCAAAAACTTGAGTTACCAGATTCAGTCATTGTGCTAAGCCATGAATTCCTTATGGGTTGCTGAATAAGCCACAATTATTTTGCTTCATGCAGCACCTTATGAAACTTTCCCTAATATGGTGATGTCCAGATGTTTTGGGATTACAACTCCCAGAATTTTTCAGACATTATATCCAAAGACCACGACAATAGGAGATTCTGCCAGTTGCTGGCCAAACACATTTGGAGGACACCAAAGCAGGCAGTGGAAGGTTCGATTTAGCTAGAAGCAACAGTCCACCTTATGCCTTAGTGCAATGGTTCCCAACCTTTTCTATGCCCCACACCCCTAGGAAATGTTTGATTAATGTTCATACTCCCTACAAAAGTAATATCACATTTGAAGTTGTGGTGCTCAAGGCACACTGGCAGCTGACTGAGTGATGACTCGTGACTCGTCACTAAGGGACACAAGCCACTCTTCGTTGCACTCCCTGAAATTCCATCTTGCACTCCCAGGGGTGTGGGTACCCCAGGTTGGGAACCCCTGCCTTAGTGAGATATGTGTGCTCTGTATCAATGCCCCCAAATTTTCTGAAATTATTTTTGCAAACAGGTTCAGTGGCATAGATTTTTAAAAATAATCCCTGGCTTAAAATACACATTATGGCATGGTTAGTTTCTTAAATCTTTCATTGACATTTGCTATTTGATTATCTACTATACATTATGTTATCTGACTCAATATGCATGCCATTGAGTGCCACATGTAATCATTGGTTCAGTGTCTTTCATAACTTTGGCTGGGTTTTTATATTGCCTTACACCTAATGCTACTACATCTGGGCTGCAGAAACTAGAGATTAGAGTTTTGTGTCTTTTGGCTGCAATCTAGTAGGCATCCAGATTTTTGCAGCCCAGATATAGAGCCTTAACTTAGCTATGATGTAGTTTGTTTGATTTCGGTGTGGCATTTTACATAACTCATCCATTTTCAAGCATTTTGGCTTTTTCAGCAAACCTCTTGGTGTAGCATAGTGTGTGAAGTCACCTTTTTATTCCAACCTATATATTGCATCAAAAGCTATGGCTGTGGATGTGTTAACTGTGATTCAAACAGTTCAGGTAACAGGGAAGCACAGCAGGTTTATTTTTATCTATTTCACAGCATTCATTAACCATTTCAGTTTACTAGATCCTGGGCAGTTGTATGAGCACAGTAAGAAGCAATATCTCAACTGTTAAAAACAATGCAGTAGTCAATCAAACATCATTATAAATAATAGATAAGAGTTCCTTATCATCCTAGGATGCAGAGGCCTTTTGAAACAGAATGCTTTTAAGGGCCTTTCTGAATGAGAGGAATGGGGAAGCCGATTACACCTTCAGCTGCTAGTGAGAAGGCCTGTTTCCTAGTGCAGGTCCCCTTGACTTCACACAGGGGTGGAATCCCTAGCAAGCTGTCCCTCAGTTTTTGGACTGGACAGGTAGAATCCTACTTGGCAAGCTGGTCAAGCATGTCCTAATTTTTTTTGCTGTTTCCGTTGACTATTCCTTTGGTATTGTTCTCCTTTAAACAAGTTTAATTTGGCAAGTTGGAAAAGAAAATATTTCATTATTATGCCTCTTGAAGCTGCTTTTTCTGTTAGTTTTTTAGAATACAGGTGTAGAAATGGTCTACACCTTACCTAAGATGTCCTTATCGGCATCCTGCCTGATTATGCCAAAGAACTTTTCCAGAATGGCACCACAATTTTAGAATCCCCCATCCCACTTCCATAGCACCTTCTTATGCTCTGGAACACTTTCTTGACATAGTTTCTTGCTTTAAGAATAGAGGAAGTAATCATTCCACTATGATCTGTTTTGGTCAGATCCTGCCTCTACTTCTATATCCAGTTCTGACCATCAGACTGCAATAAAAATTCAGGGAAGCTGGCATAGGTTTTGTGAAAGGCAAAAAGGATGGTCAGAGCATTGGGATCTAAATCTTATGAAGAGAGTCTGATGTTTAGCCTTGGGAAAAGATTATGAGGGAGGACAGCATTTTTCAGGTAGTGAAAGATGTGTCACATAGGAAATCAAGGCCTGTTCTTTGTTGTCTGTTTGCAGGGCAAGGAATGATGGCCTTAATTTACATTAGGGTAGATTCCAGTTGAAAGTTAAGAAAAACATCTTAGTGATAAGAAAAATTCAGTATTAAAAAATTATCAAGAAAGAGGGTGACATCCTCTTTGTTGGATTTGTTCAAGCAATCTGTTGAGATGCTTCAACTGGGATTTCCACACTGAGCATAGGGTTGCATTCAGTGTGTAAACAGCTATTTCCAACATCATGGTTCTGTAATTATGAGTTTGCCAGTAGTAATGCAGCCTTAAGAAGGATGGCAGTTGCCTGTTCCTTGTAATGTTAATGGTTCCAAAAGTATTAATGGTCCTGCAGTTGATCCTCAGGCTATTATGCTAGAATTAGATTGATTAAATAAAGAAATAAAGAAATAACTTCCTTCTTGCACAGGCCAATATTTCTCGTTGGTGCCTTTGTATACTAATTTCCTGAGGAGTAGCTGTGTTAGTATGTTGCAGCAAAAGCAATCAAGATTCTTGTGACACATCAAAAGCTAACCAATTTATTGTTGTTAAGGTTTTCATAAATTATAGTCATTTCAACAGAGTGTATTCATATATTAATAGCAACAATAACACATTCATTAGGGTTTAAGATCCCACAGGACTGTTTCTGGAATTTAAAAAATGGATAAAAAGAAACTAAACCTGAGCTAAACTAAGAGGTCTGGGCTGAAATCTCTAGCACTAGTGCAACAGAAGATCTTTTATTTGTAAAGTAAAGCTTGTAGATGTGACAGAATTAAGTTGCCTGATGTATATGTGGGTGGTATGTATGTATATGCACATAACCATATATGACTTTTGTAGCCTTCCTTGTAAGCCATCTGATAATACCAGATCACCACCTCAGTTTTTTGGAGGGAAAGGATGAAGGCCTGCAAGCTTCAGCAGTGTGGTCATGCAGAGTCCATAGCAAGGCTGAAGACAGTTTCTTTCTTGGCTTTTTTAGTCCCTTCTTTTCAGCCCTGTCTCTTCAAGGGTGAAAACAATTTCCAAGGTTTTTTTTTCTGACCCATCTGTTCTGGTAGAAGGGATTAGCCTCTCATTCACAGAAGGAAACATGCAATGCCTGCTGAAAGCTTTGAAAATGAAGTGGGGTTGCATCTCAGTTAAATATACATTAGTCAATATGTCTTAATTGGTTTAAACTACTGACACATTTATATCTGAGTGAAAAGAGTGACATCCCTGATAGCCAGTGTCCACCATAGCACCACCTGGTCTTACCCATGGAGTGCGCAGAAGGGAATTACAGTAGGCAAAATGGCACTGCCTCCCTCCCAAAGTGATAAAAGCAATTGAAAGCATAGCCACACAAAACCCCTTGCTGGCAGAAGCATCAGAAAGCCTTTAATGCAGAATCAGGAGTACATCTTTTTCTCAGTTTAGATCACTGTGGAAGCTCAGGGTTTTTGTTTTTTTTTACCAACCACTGAGCACGTGTTTAATGACAGGTCTAATGGTCCTCCAGAGGGCCAGCATACCACTGTATATAAGGAGCCTGCATAATATGTGGTCAGTAGTTTGCAAAGAGCAAATCAGTCATTAGATGGACAGATGCCTCCATGCAGACCAGATTCTGCTTTTTCTGTGGCCCAAGCCAAAATGGCCATGAAGGTAAGTAACCAGAAAGAAGGGGAAATGACTGCACCAGCCTGAACCAGCCAATACGTGCTCAGCAGATGTCAACACTTGACTCTGTCATCACCAATATTATGAATGGGGCATCGTAGATCAGTGCTTATACACTGAGACATGTATCAGGAAAAGATGGAAGACACTTTTTTTTAAAACTGAAGAGCTAGGGATGCATTTAGGCTGCCCCATAAAGGTCTGGAGATGAAGACATCAAGAGGACATGTCCTCCAGAAATACTTAATGGAGATCTTTGTGCTGTCGTTAGTGAGATGTCTGGATGAGCTCTTTGTCAAACATGCAATTATTTGAGCAACTGTGCAAGTGCTCTTCCCTCTTTCTTTCTGTCAGAGATTCCAGGAACTGTTACTGTGGTTGGGCAAATAGAGACTCTTTTTTTGTTACTGTGTAAGGGAAGCTGGTCTATTCAAAACTGAGAGTGCAAATATCAGGAGTACCTAATGAGCACAGCAAAACCAATTAAAGCATTATTATTTGATATGTACTATTTTATTCATTTGTTGGGTAAAATGATAAGCCAGCCTTCTCCAATGTGGGGTCCACAAGATGTTGTAAGAACCAGAAATGTTGGGAGTTGTAACATATCTGAAGGGTGCCGGGTTATAGAAGTCTATGATAAATCAACTTGCAGCATAAAGTAGTAACCACAATGAAGACTGCATGGATCAAGAGTTGAGCTCTGCTCAAGTGCATCTTTATTTTTTTTCCATGTTCATCACCATACCTCTTACAGACTACACTGTATGAGTGAGTATACAGACCTGTGAAAAAAGCTTGCTAGTGGGCTTGTGGACAAAGGGACCCATAATGCATATTGACTACTTTAAAGCAATAATTTTTTCTTCTCAGGAAACAAATTCTATCTGAAGGATTCCTAGCTTATTAGCAAGGAGTATCCCAAGAGAGGGAAGTGGATTTTTACTGAAAACAAAATTGTGTGGATGGAGTCAAGAATATTATGAAGCCGGTACTCATTTCTGAGGTTGCTTAATAATATGTATGGTATCCTTTCCAGCTAACGCTGAACTAGCCAGGAAATCATGATATATTTGTAGATATCTTTTAGTTTAGTCCAACTGTTATTGTTCAGTGATCTTGAGGAAAGCCTTTTGGATTTCACACTTGTTGCCCAAGGCAGTGTGACCAGTAGCTCTGGGCCAAGCTACTGAGAATCAGGAGGACTGTGATCTAACCCTGCTAACTTTAAAGGTTTTTCTGGGTAAAATTAATCAAGAGGAAACTTAAAGGGGAATAGAGACACTGGCATGGGCCTGCAGTTCCTAGGCTCAATAGTCTATGGCACCTTTTGCCAACCCAATGCTGTCCCGATGTGATAGGACTGCAGTTCATGGAATTTGTAGCCAACTTGGTAGAAAACATGGATTTGTAGGATTTCTAGTTCAATATACGAGAAGCTTGCCATTATCAGTGTGGCACAGTAGTTCAAGTGTTCACTAGAAGCGGGGAGACCTAGGTTCAAGACTCCCCTCAGCCATGGAAGCCAGTCTTGGAACCAGTCACTCTCTCTTAGACCAGTCTCTCAGGATTATTATGGCAGAAAATGGGAGGAAGGAAAGCTACATTTATCACTTTCAGCTTGTGAATGAAAGGCAGGATATAATTCTAATAAAATAAACAAACAAATAACATAATGGCAGGCATTGAATTCCTACATATATGCCTCTTCCCCCCTCCCCAACTTTAAAAGGACAACATGCAGCATTATCTTTTGTTTTGTTTTCCCATGTTGAGTATGTGCAAAGTTGCTAAGCAAACTAGAATAAAAGATGTTTCTTCAAATCACAAGTAATAAATAGTTGCCCTTTCATTCATTTCTCCTGTAACTTTTCCCCTCATTAGCCAGCACAAATGCTTGTTCTTGTGGTTGATGCTGTTGTGCAAAATATTACGTAAGTGCTAGTTGTTCTGGCCCTAACCCAAAGAATCTGTTGCAAAGGCCAAATCTTCCCGTTGACCCACCTCATCAAGTCAGGTCCCTGTTTTTATCCTCGTTAATGTCAAAACGAAATTGCTCAACCAACTGCTTATCCCCAGCCTGGTCATATATACTTACTTTCTATAGGCCATTCAACCTTTTCAGCTGCTTTCTTTGCTCATGCCTGTTACTTGATGTGCACAGTAGATTGCTTCTGTGTTGTCGATATATCAACCATCTGCTGCTCTTTAAGGTTCTTGAGTGATATTTCAAACTCCTCCATTTGAGTGCTTGTGGGTGTATGAATGCAACTGTACCGAAAAACTGATTTCCATATGAACCTTTCTATCCTTTTTTAAAGGCATCAGTAGCACCTTTAGGCCATGTGTGGCCCCAGCCCCACTTTAGCTTCCAGAACCCTCCAGGATCACCTGCAGAAATTCGGTAGGAATATGGTATTTTTGGCAGTGTGGTTTCTTTATGGCATGTAATGTAAAATAAATGGAAGCTAGCTAGCTAGCTTCCTTCCTTCCTCCCTTCCTTCCTGAGGTATAATGTAGGAGTACTAAGCTGCAGAAACATGGCCATCCCTGTTGCAAAGACCACATAAGGGGAGGAGTTTCTGACATCCTTTTGGGAGACGTTGCTGGTTTAGCAGACCTTGCTGTTGCTGGCCTCCTGACGGTTGTACTCTTCAGTCATTCCTTTGATATTTTAAAAAATGTTCATTAGATCTCTTGTCAGACTATATTTTTGTTTTTACTAACTATCCACTTTATTGCAGGCCGTCTTTGCTAGGGCTGACGGCTATTACAGTGATTGAACTAATCTAATGCCCATCAGTTTTGCACCCTCTTTTGGTATTCCTACCTTTTAAAAACTACATGCAAGATTATTGCAAACTATTAAGTATTCATATGGGTGTGTATGGGTGTGTGTATGGTCAAATTTTGTTGCTTTTTTAAAACAATTCATTTCTGTTTTTTTTTTTTAATCTGTAGTACAGTAAGAAGGAAGAAAGCATAATTGATCGCACATGTTTTTAGCAATTTCCCAGAGGGATAACTGAATTAGTCTGCTGCCACAAGCCTCTCTGCTCTCTTTTTCAGTTATCTCTGAATGCATTGTTTTTTCCCTTGCTTTCCGATCCACCCAACCATGGATATATATGTCTCAGGATAAGTGTGTCTGACAAAGTAACCTGCAGTGGTATAAGATGTTGAATGTTTCAGAAAGTTTTAAAGGCAGTTTTAGAATATTGTCTTCTGTATTCATATATTAAACTATGAGAGCCAGTGCTCTGGGAGTACCAGACTTCAGGTATTTAAATATAAATATGAGGCTTTCCACTTGGGTCTTGATGTTTGGGTTCCTCTCTTCTTGTATTCATTATATACCATATGATAGTGAAGAGGATCCAGGAGATACACATGAAATTGCCTGACTCTGATTTTGGCAGTGATGCTGGAAATAAAGTCATGCAAACAATTGGTAGTGTTGATTTTTGAAGCAAAAGGAGCTGCTACCTTCTAGGTTTTTATGTTTTTGCAGCATGCCTTCCCTGTATTCATATCCAACTTTCCATCTGGGTGCATCAGTCCAAAGTGAAACATAGTTTTACTTGGTGATTTTCGCAGTTCTGACTGTGGTCATGTGAAGACTGATGTTGGAATGTCAAAAAGAAATTATGTAAAGGTGTGTATGGGGGCGGGGGGGGAGGGGAGATTGTCCACCAGCACAGTAATTTTCCAAAGCCTGAACAGAACTGGGCCAAATTTGGTGTGTGGGGACAAGGCCTGACCAGGTCAGGATCTGCAGAAGTTGGAGAACTTGAATATTGTATGAATTATATGAGGGATTAGCGATAGTGTCAGTTTTCCATGAATTATTTACTCTGAGTAAGTTTTATATTTTATCCCTTTGTAGATGCCTTGTTACTTGCTTTGCATTCTTTGAGAAATTTATGTCCTTTGTGAGAAATACCAGACTCAAAGATGTGTAGTAGTTACTTCTTTATCTACTCCCTCCTTGTAGTTAGTTCAGGGTCACTGTGATAGAATAATAGTTATCACTCTGGCACCTCCTGTATTTCAAAGTTGCTATGTTATATTTCAAAGGAGATTATTGTAGTGTCTCTTCAGGCTTTATAGAATATCTATGTCTCTTTTCTTTATCATAGTTATATCAGTTGTAATATTTTTTTTGGAATTGCAGTGAGGGGACTTATTAGCTCTATGCATGTTTGAATTGCCTTTGATCAATATAATATATAAGATCTCTGTAACCTGGAGGTGCTTGATCTTGGACCATTTGGGTGCAGGAAACCATTGATTCAATGTAACTTGCTAGCTTTATTAAAATGATTGTTTAGATCTTCTGTTGTTGGCATTTATTGAGTTTTTCTACCACACAGGGAAAAAAGGATTGAGAAAATTTTTCCTAACACATCCCTATGAGAGAAGGTGAGGAGTATCTCAGAATGATGCCAACTCTGCCATTCTAAGCCAGATGGATCATATGATCCAGAGCATGGCCTATGCAGCCTGTTCCATGCTTCCCAATGCACAACATGCACACAAACGTATGGCCACTGTTGGATAGGAAAGAATTCCAGAAGCCATGTTCCCTATCTTAATGTTTTCCACAACAGAGCTGGAACAAATTATCTTATTTAGTGATACAGTGTTTTTGAAAAGAGCTATCGAGCAAGGTGGGAATAGCTGCTATTAAAATGGATTTGAATATTTTTTCCAATAATATTTATTTATTTTAATGTCTATAAAATGATATCAGGGAGTAGATTTAACATCCAGAAACTAATGTCTCCTAGACAAATTCATTGGTGATATAAATTCAGGCAAGTGCTAATTAAATATTTACTGTGTCTTAATTCACTAATAGTTAGAATGAGGCTTCTCACTGGCAGCTGTTCAAGGACAAAGAAATGGACAGCAAGTGAACTGTAAATGTTTACAAGCTAGCTTGTAAATGTCCATATGAATTCAAGAGATACCACCCATAGCTTGTTTTCCCATGGTAGAGTGCTGTGATTAATCTCCTAAAATATAATTGTCCCTGGCTCAATACTTAGCAGAATGATTCTTGAAGTATGAGTACATTCATGTGTTCTGGATCTCTGTATTTCCACTGACTGATATCAAATATTATTTTAATTTAGGGAATGCAAATTACTGAACATATACTACTCACTGTTTTGGTTCCTTGCAGTGCAAGGATTTGTATGCTACTGAATAGTGTGAGAGGTACTTCCATGTGGTGAGGATCCTGTGCTATACTCACAAAGAAGAATCGGATGGGCTGGCTCTCGCTCTCTGTGTAAAGCAGGTTCATTTAACAGACAAAACTAGGGTTTGGGGGGAGTTTGCACTGCCAGAACTCACTTCTGCTTTGCCTGAACAAGTGTCTGCTCATACAGAGTAGAAGTGTGGTCTGGCAAGTGTCTGGTGTGGTATTGTACCAGGGTGCCTGTGGTATGGAAGCCCAGAGTGGATTGCTGTCTGCACAGAGAGGAGAGATCCCAGAATACAGTATTGCAGGGGTCCAGTACTGGACACTGGTGACATATGCATCTGGAACGGGTCTGCTATCTGTGCCAGATCTTCACAGGGAAGGCTTGGTATGTGGCTTTGCAGGGATCCAGCCCAGGGTACCTTTAGAAATTAAAATTAATTATTGATAAGGGGCAATATGTTTATTTTGTGCCAGTCCTAGCCCCAGTGAAATTACGTTTTTCATAGGTTGAGCAGGTCACATGGGTTTATGGCCTCCCTGATGTTGTTGGGCTACAATTCACAATATCCTTGTCAGTTGGTGGGGTCATAATGCTGCAGAATTTAAGAACTTCTATGCAAAGCCTTTGTGTTTCAATAAACATAATTGTGTTTATCGAGTCAACCACAGCTGGCTGGGTTTGTACAATACACTAAGCCAAATCAAACAAGGCCACTTTGTGGCATTGCATGACATGTGAACCAGGTCAGTGAGTGTAATATAAAATCTTTAATCTTTCTGGTGCCTAGTGAAGAAAGAGATGTTTTCACATATTTTTTAAAAAGTCATCTGAGCTAGTTTTACTCTGGTACTCTCTTTCTTATTGCCTCTCTTATTTCAGTACATGGAGGTGCTATTGATTGTAAACTGAGCTTACAGTACATTGCAAAAGGAAAGGATATATTTTTTAGAACAGAGCAGATCCTGAACAAATGGATGTAGCCTCTACACTACATCTAAGGGCTAATCTTGATTCCAAAGCACGTTACTATAGAAAAAGATTAGAAGATAAATATCATCACTGACTCATCTTCACAGTCTTGGGTATCTGCTCACATTGAATGTAATAGTTGACACATATATATTACTTAATGTATGATTTATATTGCAATTCTGGATTCCTCTTTTATTTTTATGACTATATATTGAAATGCAGAGAATATACATTAGGACAGACTCATCTTTTATACTTCAAAAAGAAATAAAAATACTGAAACAAAGACATGTCAGCTTGGTTCTTGTGTCATGGCAAACCACGACTGAAAATGTTATCAGAGTGTATTGATGAAATATGGTTTGTGACCAGCTGGCAAACTAGCTTTGAGAAACACAACTTTAGTTTAGAATGATGTCTGAATTGAAGGCTTTTGCAGCAAAAACAACCTGGACTTGTGCATCTTCAAACTAACTAATGTATTATTCTATTATACTTATTCCAGAAGCACCTTACTGGACTTATAACATTTCTCTCTTAGAATTGTTTTCCCTTCCTTTCCTGGTTAATGAACTATGATGACTTCTGAACTACTGCAAACTGTAGTTTTGCTCTCAGTCTGACACTAGGAATTGAAGGGTCTAATACTGGTTTTTACTTTAAGTTAAAAAGCAGACCTACAGTTTGCAGTGCCTGTGGTTATCCAGGAACATAGTTATTTGGCTTACATTTTAATAGGAACTGACAGTGAAGTGATATTAGTTCACTTTTTGAACGAATGCATGAAGAGGAACACACGTATCCTTCTGTTTTTGCGCTCCTCTGAATTTTGCAGAGGAATTCCTAGATCAAAAGTGCTGTTGGGCAGAGAAAAGCCCATATAAATTGCTTGCGAGCATGCTGTATTAGGAAAAAAGTGTACAAAAATAGGTTAATCTTGACTTTTTAAAAATTGATAAGGAAACATCCTTTAGGGGTAGACCCTAAAATATAATTAGAGATATATTTTTCCTTTGATTCCAAATTCCATATAGGCACTCTTGACTGCTTGCCCTACCTGATGCTCTTGAAAATACTCTGATTCCACTATGGAGGTTCAGTTCTGTATCTTTTTTGTAGACTTCTCTTCCTCAACTGGGTGCCCTCCAGGTACGTGGTCTTCACCTCTATGGTCATGATCATTGCTAGAATTTTATGAGTTCAGTTCGCACATTTGGAAGTTTGGTCACATTGGTCTTAGATGTTGCTAAGTCATGCCGCCCAGCCTCTCTGGTTTGGCAATGTCTGGAGAGGCATGCTGTGTAGTATAAGACTGCTTCTTCACTACTATTTTGCTTTTTGGAGAGAGCAGCTGTAGATGTGTACAGTACTGTATTTTGTTTCTGGAGTCATTCTAGGTATGGTAATGGTAATGGAATATAGATAAGAATAGGATATAATATGAAAGATTTGCCATCTTTCTGCTTATTGCACTACAGACAGTGAATTTATATGAATTTATTGTGAATTTGTGTGCTGTCTTGACCGCTTTCTGTTCAGGGCATGGGGAGAGCAGAATTGAAGTGGGTGTCTGCTGCTCAGAGTGGTTGTGTGAAAAATTTCTGCTTCTCACTAGCAAATTTGCATATGTATAAATTTATTTTCAGGTGTCTTTGGCTATTGCTGGAAACAGCATACTCAGTGTAGGTGTCTTGTAATACTTTTTACTAAGGGCTATTATGTAATACTGGAGGTTCCAGATCTTGACTGCAAAACTTGAGGGAGAGGGAGAGGGAGAGAGAGAGAGATTGATTTTTATATATTCACAAATATCTAGTGGTTGTCCAGATTTATGCAGCCCTCATTTGGTAGCCTGAATAGGAACTAAAGTGAAATGTGTATTTCACTAAAGGTACAGTTTGAGTGAAATGGAGGAACCTGAACCTTTTCCAAGGCTTCTATAAAAGATTCATAACCTTATTTTTGGCAACGTGTCAGGATCTGCCCTGGGGCACCTTGTATGACAAAACCTATGTGGACAAGAATACTTTACTACTGCTACTACTGTAGCTGCAATTATCATGACAGTTTTCATCAAAAGAAATGGTTTCCATAATTATGCATAAATTGGCTCTCACACAAATGTAATTCTTTGATTGCAGTCATAGTGTTAGGAACATGGAAGCCAGTATAAATTTCTCCAAATGCAGAAAGGGGGCCTCAGCTCTGGAGGATAACCTTAATATTTCTTCTAAATGTTCTTTTTGAGTCAAATACAACACTTTCCAGTGTCAGCTTCTGAAGATGTGCAAACTTCATCATTGTTTTTATCATCTGATACTCCATGGATGTTTTCTGTGATCTTAATTTGCTGGCTCCATAACTTATCAAAAGCTTTTTAGGCATTGAAAATGAGAAAAGCAAATTACAGGGTAGGTTGGGGATCTGCCAGTAATTCTACCTCAAAGTAATATGTTCATTGAACTCTTCCCCCAGGTATTTGTCTCTAAAGCTTTAACCTGGAGGCCACTTTGTGATCTGGAACACCCAGTAATGAAGAGTTTGGTTTCTGCTGGAGAATAAAACTGTCTGCAGGACCCCCCCCCCACAACATATGTTGGTGTCCAGTGCCCCAAATGTGGTTTCTGGGAGTGAGGCTGCTCAGCTGATGCACTGGTTGGGGAGGGGAGCTGCCCTGTATCTTCTTTGTGTGCTGTCTTGACGACTTTCACAAGCATCCAAATAGGGTGAAATGAACTCAGTTTGGATTAAGGTGTTTCCTGTATACTCAAAACAGAGTATTGCTTTTTAAAAACTGTCCCCATCCTCCAGTTGTCAGCACTGAGAAATTAAAACTTACTAGCTAAGAGTAAAAATCCGTCTGTTTTTAAAACACTTTTAGTCTTTTAGGGAACCCATTAGAGTGTATTTAGACAACACCTTCTCTTTTCTAATAATTAGTACTCTGAGGCATATAATGATAATCACTAAAAAACCATGGATAGATCTGGCCTCTACATCAGTGTTTCTCAGTCTCAGCAACTTTAAGATGTATGGACTTCAACTCCCATGGCTGGCTGGGGAATTCTGGGAGTTGAACTCTATATATCTTAAAGTTGCTGAGATTGAGAAACACTGCTCTAAATATACCTAGACCTGTTTTTTAAGCAATAGCTATATAATACAATGTGGCAAACCTATATTTGTTTAATTAATATAGTTAAACTATATATTATAATTAATATTATAGTTTAAGCAGTATATGAAACTAGTCAATATTATCTAAGAATTAAAGTAATGGAGACTGGTTTTGGAGTTATAATACGTAAAGCTGGGCTGCAAGTTCTACATGCATTAAAAAGGACAGATTCTCAGAAAGTAATACAGTAGGATAGCAAGTTTATGCTGTGACTAATTTCTCAATTTTTTCTAGCTTCATTATGTTGGTAAGTCTTATTGCTCTCTTTAAGGTATTTTTAGACTAAAGCTAGACTGAGAATAATTTTTCCAGTCCTTCAGAGCTGAGCAAGTCTTTTAACCCAATCCCACAGTGGACACTTTTATTCTGTCAACTTGCCTCTGGACTGCTTTTTGATTTTTCCGTGTGGTTCTGGTTTGGGATAATCTCTCCAAGTGTAAACTCACAGTTGGTTCAATCAAGCTTTACATATGGCAGTCTTGGTTCAGGTTTGGTTTTTGAATTCTTACAAGATTATAATGTGAGGAGGGCATCTGGTTGGGAAAACTCTTGAAATGCTTACTATTCTTACCTCTTGTTTTTTCTCTCTCTCTATTTCTCATTTTCTCTTGCAGTTCCTGGGCATAGCATTTCTTGGAATTGGACTTTGGGCATGGAATGAAAAAGTAAGTTAACAACAGCAGTCTGTGCAGCCAAGTAAATATAAATCTGTCTCCCAATGTTAAAAAAAAAAGTTTCCTTCTTTAGAAGGTATCTTGTTAAGGATATTCTACATGGAGTACTTGTGAAACGTATACTAATAGTTTGGGGATGGTATAAACCAGCTTTCTCCAATTTGGTGCTCTTCAATAGTTTGGAACTGCAACTTGCATTATTTTCATTAAGTGTGACCGAGTATGATAGGAGTTGGGCTTGGGGCAAAATTTGTTTAGTGCACTGTGGTTTGGGAAACTAATTGCAAATAATGGTTTAGGATCCTGGTTTCATGGTCATTGGTAAACCCTGGTATGCCAGCTAAAGTATGAATTGGCACTGTGACAAGCTATGAGTTTCTGTTTGCTTGGATCATCCCCAATAAATGCTCAATACATTGTAAAAGAGGCAATTCAGTATCCATCAGAGCATCTGTATTAGGTATTCATCTATGTGGAAGAGGCATAGGAAGACTTAATATGTCCAGATTTTATAAGGTTTAACTTGTATTTGAATTCAGAAGTAAATTCCTCAATTAAGTGAAGGAATGTTCCTTCATTCCGTTCTCTTAGACTTGCTGGTAGATCCTGAAATGTTTGAATTAATGCAAGTGATTCATCTTGACAGAGCAACAACAGTTCTCCTGAGTGCTGCATTCTGGCAAGGATATCTTTTGGGGTACAGATGTGACAGAGTTTGTAGATTGGTATATCCTTGGAGGGGGGAAAGGGCCACCTGAAATTTTGGCAGAAGCATATGGAGTGCCACCTTTAATAGACTCTCAGGCTTACTCAAATTGCATCCTCACTTTATTTCTTCATTAGATTTCTTTATTACTGTAGATCTTTTTAGACTCCTGATGGCCTACAGCAGCAAGAAACATACAGAATAATAAAACTGAGTGATTTTGGGCCAGTCATTCTCTTAGCCCACAGGATAATTGTTGGGGAATAAAATGGGAGGGGGAAGCACTATGGATAGTGCCCTGAACTCCTGTAGGAAGGGTGGGATATACATCTAACAAAAAATAAATAAATCTAACACATGAACTATTTATAACAGTTTATTGTAAGGAATAATAGTGCATTGTAAGGAAATCAGTAATAAAAATAAATAATATAAATATACTGTACAAAATGAAAGATGCCAAGGATTCAATTCTAGAAAGCCACAGTTGGGGGAGAGGCAGATTAAATTCTAACTGGAGGCTGTTCCATAAAATAGGTGCAGTAACAGAAAAATGTGGTTTTCTGGCTTCAGCCCTCTTCATGTCAGAAAAACGGGGAACCACCAGCAGCTTTCCCCAAGAAGATTGCCATGAACAGGTTGACTCAGGCTGGAGCAGGCAGTCCTGTTGATATCTCAGACATGCTTTTAAAATCAAAACTGGCACTTTGAATTACTCCCAGAAATATATTGTGCAATATACTTTTAAAGTGTTAATATGGATGAAAGAACTGGTTAAAATAGACAGTGTCTTGGAGTGATTCTGCCCTGTTTGAGAAAACAGGGAGTGCCTTGAAAATAATGATAGTTGTGACTTGTTCCTCCGCTATCAAAAAAATGACATGTATTTATCTTCACAAATATTTTGGCAATTTGCAGATTTAGATGATTAAAACCTGGCTGGCTTTTTTCTGTAATTCAGATGACAGATAAATCAAGGAAAAAAATGAAGATTGAAACAAACATACTAGAGAGTGGGAACAGCCTAGTTCTGCCCTCTGTAAGAAAGTAGGGATTGTGGGGAACTGTTACTTCTAGAATTACACTTATCACTGAAATACCCCTCCTGCAATTTGGAAGAGTTCAATCCAGGAATTATTTTACTGTGTATTTAATTGTTTATATACTGTATGTTGGAGCTTGCAGTATGTATGAAAGAGTGACTGGTTTAATTTAGAGGTAGACAATGTGTGACCCTCGTGTTGTTCCTGAACTACGGCTCCCAGCTGCCCAATAGTTAAGAATGTTGGATGCTGGGAGTTGCAGCTGAGAACATTGGGAGGACTGTGTTGTCTATCCCTGATTTAATTGATAACTACTGTCCTTCTAGATCAGTGTTTCTTAATCTGGGTATTTTCCAGATGTGTGGACTCCAAGTCCCAGAATTCTCAGTGGTGCCTATACTTCGCAGTGGCTAAATCCACACATCTGGAAGTTGCCAAGGTTTAAAAAGACTGCTGTAGATGGCCTTCCTCTGTAATTCTCAGCCAACATAGACTTTGGTCCTGCTGTCTGGGGATTATAGGAGATCAACCCCCAACAAAACTGGAAGGAACCAAGCTGGGGAAGATTGAGCTAGTACATTAAGCCACTTGAATGGATTTGTTTGAGGTCAGGTCTGTCATTTCTAGTTGTATATTTAAGCAAGGCACTTCATTCCTTTGGGAGGGAAATATTGGTTTAAGAATTTGTTGTGTGGTGACTGCAGTGTGATCAAAGTATATAAAATCATTAATGGCACAGTAGCATGGAGAGAAAGATAAATTTTTGTCCCTTTTGCATGTTAGAAGTTAAATGAAATGCAGATATTAGGACTGATAGAAGGAAATACTTCTTTACATAGTGCAAGTTAAACTGTGAAATTTGCTGCCAGCAGTTGTAGTAATGGCAGCCAAATTGAATGGTTTTTGAAAAGGGATTGGGCTGGAACTCTCTCTCCCTCTCCCTCTCCCTCTCCCTCTCCCTCTCCCTCTCCCTCTCCCTCTCTATATATATATAGTGTTAGTACAGCTAAAAAAAGAAAAACAAAACATGGATATAAATAAAAATACACACAAAAATAGAAAAAATAAAATCCAGCAATAATTATTTAACTACATGAAAATTATTACAACCCAGATTTTACACAATAAGTCGAACCTTGACCACACTGATTCAGACAGTCCAGTTTGATATGGAGCCAGTCTAAAGACTGAGAATCAACATATTTCATCAAGCCAGCCAACTTTTGTCATCTGGTACACAAGTGTGTTTCCAAGAACATATAATTGTGTAACTATTCAGGTGCAATAGATCCAAAGATTTTCATAAATAGATAAACTCCAAATATTTGGAATATAGTTTAATATTCCTGAATTTATCACTGTGTATTGTTCAGTGTGTGATGGGAATGAGTAGATGAGGAAACTGCCAACCCAAGTTGGAGCCTCTAATATCAACTTTTATTTCCTAGAATGCCAGGGTAATCTATAGAGGCAAGTATTAGGTAATACTTGTATGTTTTTCTGCCTTAGGTTGGGTACAGGGTGTAGATAGACAATGTCTCCTGTCTTGCTGGGGTCCAATATTAATTGATGGGGCTGTGAGTAATAGTGCTGTTTATGAGATATTGCATATCCTGGTTCTGGTGTGTGCAGTATAATAATGAGAGGGGGAAAATATTTCTCCTTCCATGTCATGGAAGGCTGTGTTTAAAGCATAAGTTTATTGTTCAATATTTCAGAAGAGCAGATTCATTGGGATTTAGTAAGGTATACAGATATACTTGAATACAATTAACAGATAAAAGGGCAGATTGTGAGCATTTAAAAATCAGCCTTGCTGCACCTTCTTAGACACTCATCTCCATTATTGCTTTTCTAACCTTTTGACAAACCATTTTGGGCAGACGTGTGCTAAATGACATGTGACTTTTTCACAAAGGATATGGCTGTGTGCCTGATTGCATTGGTGGGCTGATATATGTCAACGCACAAAGAATTTACAGGAAATAATCACTTCTGTTCAGAATGTTATTAATCTCTCCTGGACATAAATGCCAAATGCTAGTGTGACTCTTTCATTATTTCATTGAAAGGGAAGGGGGAATTACAGTATAAGCCAGATACATCTGTGATATATTTATATTCCTTTTTTCCCTCCCTCACCTCTTCCTCCTCTTATATCCACTACCAAAGGGAGTGCTGTCCAACATCTCTTCCATTACTGACCTGGGTGGCTTTGATCCAGTCTGGCTTTTCCTTGTGGTTGGAGGAGTGATGTTCATATTGGGCTTTGCAGGATGCATTGGAGCTCTGCGGGAGAATACCTTTCTTCTCAAGTTTGTAAGTAGCTGTAATAAATTCCTCCTTAGAGAGCAATCCATAAACAGAGTGCTATTTTCCATCTGTATTAGTCCCTTTAGATGTGGATCTTGTTGCCTTCCAGAAGCTGTTGGTTTCCCAATCCCCATAAACCTACCCAATCTCACCTAAGGTCAGGGCTGAGGGTAGTTCAGAATTTGAAAGGATCTAGAGTTTACTTCTTTTCCCTTCCTTTCAAACTTTGAGATAAACACTGGTTTTTTTTTTCCTGTGCAGATATGTGCCATTTTAGGTCTTTAAAAAATTTACTTCAAGTTTTTATGGAGCCCATTCATATTTTTTTAAAAGCACCTTAAATGGGTGCTCTATGAACACCATTCAGGTGTTCAGCTTGAATGGGATGTTTAAACACATGTGAAATAATGGGATGATCTTGCCTCACTAGCTTAAAGCTGAATGGAACTTCTGATAAATCCTTCTTTAAATGGAACTTCTGGTAAATCCTTCTTTAAATCTTACTATTCAGCCTTTATTGTAAATCATCTAACGTTATAAGAAGTGGCCTGCAGATAGCCATAAATAAATAAATGTGGCAAGTTGAGGGACTGAGATGATGGAGCCAATATCTGTAGTTCCAGCTCATTTATGCATGCTCTGTTGATGCTCTTGTATTAACAGTTTTGTGTTGGAATGCTTCAGCATCAATTCTGAGCTGTAAACATTCATTTTGATCATTGGTGGTCTCCTTTTTTATCCCTTAGGCTGTCTCTGATTCATACTCTTACTGGTATCCCTGCTGCATATCCTTTCCCAGTTATTATGTGATCACTGGGAGGAAGGCAGTAGCAAGACTTCAGCAATTGCAGGGAGTATAAATTTGATGGATAAAATAGAAAAAAAAAAAAGCTACTTAATGGCAGCAGGAGGACCTCGGTCTGGCTCATATCAGCCAGTTGGTCAGATGATCAGCTGACTGACAGGCCTAGATTGGTTAGTTTTCTGCCATTAATTGGCAGCAGGAAATTAGCAGTCCGTTTTCCTGGTGATCATCTTGTCACTGGACAAGCATGTATAGTTCCCTGCAGTACTGAAGGCTGCAGTTTCTGCCAGCCTCATTTGAGAATAGTGAGGTGTAAAATGAGTAAAAATAGCTGTGATATTGTTAATCTCTATCCATTTGATTATTTGGTATTGCATTAGTTCTTAAGGTTTGACTGAAGCCAATCGTCAAATACTTCATAAATGATTTTACTTCTTCTTTGCAGTTCTCAGTCTTCCTTGGAATAATCTTCTTCCTGGAACTCACAGCTGGTGTTCTGGCATTTGTTTTCAAAGACTGGATCAAAGACCAGCTGTATTTCTTTATCAACAACAATATCCGAGCATACAGAGATGATATTGATTTGCAAAATCTCATAGACTTTACCCAAGAATATGTAAGAGCTCCTTCTTTCTTTAAGATATGACTGCGAAACCTACATGGCCCACCAGATGTTGCAGAATTACAATTTCTAGCATCTCTCACCTTTGTTTATGTAGATAGGAATGACCAGGAATTGTAATTCAGTATCTGATGAACTACAGACCTGCCATCCCTGCTTTAAGGGAAAATACCCCAGTTTGAAGTTGACTTTTGCTATTCATCTACAGCCAGTGGCAACATTAGTCTTGGCTGATTTCAGAAAGCTAAGGAAAGTCAGACCAGTATAGTCATTCTATGAGGGACCATCAACAAATACAGAGCTATAGGTTAGATTACAGGCTGTGGTTAGAAGAAGGCAATGACTATATTGTTGCCAAGAAGAGTACATGAAACTGTCCATGAAACCACCACAAGTCAAGTGCAGCTTGAGGAAGAACTTTTCCCCCATTGTACTGTTGTGTTTCATTTCTTACCTGTTTATTTCTGAAAGGTTTCCTGAAAACATTTTCAGTGTGATTGTAGGCATGTTTCCTATTGAATTGCAGCATCAGTAATGTAACAGCAGTATTTATCAAGAAATATTTTGCAAATATCTGGATTTCATAGCAAATGGATTCATGTCCTTATTCTCATAACTGGAGGAAATGGACAACATTTTGAATGTGTTGTGGCCATAGCTTTTGTATTCAGCTAGAGTTAGAATGAATAAGCCTGTTGCTGAAGCTTTCTGGAAAATAAGTTGAATCATGCAACATAGTGTAATAAGCAATCTGTTTTAGACAAGTGATTGAAATAGCAATTTTGCTGCTGTGGCTGAGTCAAGCTTTTTCTCTGTGTTGAACAGGCATTTCTAGTATGTGCAGCAAAGGTGGTTTGAGGATCCTGTCTGAAGTCTTATTTCAGGCCTAGTACATATGAAATCAGCGCCACATGCAAATTGCATTAAACAACTGGCTCACATTTTGATACTTCTCTCTATATTGCACATTTTGCCACAAAGAGTGGTAGATATTCTGTACTTTCCAAAAGACTGTTTGCGTTGATTAAGGGGGAAAACAAACCTATCTATTTGGAGCATTGTGGCATATGCAATGTCTCTGGGGCTTTTTGCAATTCCTAGCTGGGAAGGAATCCTTGAATGTCAAAATGTTCATGTGCTACAATAAAGACTTGAAACCTTTTGCACATATTTCTAGCACAGAAATAAATTCATAGAGTTATTTGGAATGGTAGCTTACCAGAAGAATAACCATGTCTGGCCCATGTTGCAAAAACTGTAACTGCTTGTATTTTTTTCCTCCTTACCCTAGTGGCAGTGCTGTGGGGCCTTTGGAGCTGATGACTGGAACCTCAACATTTACTTCAACTGCACGGACTCCAATGCTAGTCGAGAACGGTGTGGGGTACCTTTCTCTTGCTGCACTAAAGATCCTGCTGTAAGTCAGAGCAGAAGTCTGACAAGGCTACTGTTCCACCCTGGAACAACCTTCAGTCAAATGGATTGTTCTTACACTAAGCTAGTGCCACAATAAATATATTAGCTTCTAAGATATCACAAAATTCTTTTCTGTGCTGTGGCAGACTAACATAGCCCAGCCCTCTGCGTTGGAGAAGAAAATATGTGACTTTTATGATAAAGTCTATTTAAAAAGTTCATTTTGAATGCCTAGTTTTCATATTTAAGCCCATGAAGATGTATCTACTGAGCAAGAATCATGTTTCTGTCTATATTTCTGAACTTCAGGGTATCTGAAAGTGTCTATTAAGGACAGCTAGGGTTGTTGGGGGAGGGAGGGAGGAAGGAAGTGACCTCAAGGCAGCCATAAAATAGTTTTTTTGGAAAAGCAAAGGCCTCCCCTCCAGAGCTAATAAAAAAAATAATCCAAATAAGTACAAACATTCCATGATGCTTCACAAACATGGAACGATCAAATGAAGGTCCAAATAAAGGTTCTTCTCCACACACATACTGCCCCTGTTACCACCAGAAAATAATGGCCAATTGGAACTTTATGAGAAAAGGATGCAAAATAGAATTGACAGATTAATAATAATAATAAAAAATAATAAAAATAATAATAATAATAATTCCTGAGATGATACTTTAACACCATCAAACAACAACATTTGCCTAACCCAGGTCCTTGGGAAGGACTCGATAGGTGGATAAAAATGCCAAATCCAGTCTAAAAATCTGGCTGACTGTGCAACCAACTGTAATAATAATATTTATATGTCACCTGTCTCCCAGCAACTGGAAGGGGACAAGATACCTAAGCAGACCCCATCCTTGCATCATTAACAATTATACCCTTAGCTCTGAAGAATAAGCACTTTGATACAGTCAATTCATACCAACCTTATAAAAATGGAGGGCCAAGCAAGACATATATTATAACCAAAATAATCCTAGAACATACTGGTGAGCAAGTGAAGTACCCTTCCTCCATTTATATTTATATTCATGTATTTATATTTATATTTTCAGTTCTTTAGCCATTATGGACTTATGTATTCATCAACTCATGTTAAAATACAGTGCAGTTATGCTGCTGTTTCAAAAATACAAATTGCATCGTTAATGATTTCATTATTATTTAGTGGCTACATGTATTGTATATGAAACAATATCCAATTCAAAATAATTCCGGGGGAAGTATCTGGAACTTGAGTACAATTTCCAGGATTGGATTTAGTCCTTTCATATACAATTAATCAATTCTTTTCAAAATACAAAGGTACAGGTAGTCCTCATTGAACAACCACTTACTCGGCAACTGAAGTTACAACAGTGCTGAATGAGGGGGATTTGCAAAGGCTCCTCGTAGTTGCGGCCATCATATGTGAACATGATTCAGGCGCTTGGCAACCAGCTCGCGATCATGATGTCACAGCATCTCATGGTCACATGATCGGTCTTTGTGACCTTCACTGCTGACTTCTGACAAGCGAGGTCAATGGGGAAGCTGGCAGGAGGTCGCAAAGGGCGGTCATGTGACTGTGGGAATCTGTGACCATGTGGGATTTGCCTAACGATGGCAACTGGTACTGCTGCAACTACCATCATAAGTCGGCCTGGTCACATGACATCATGCTTTATGACTGTGTCACTTAGTGACAGAGTTTCCAGTCCCAGTTGCCATTGTTAAACAAAGACTACCTGCATTAACTTCCATGAAAAGCCAGCCCTTGCAATGGTGACTAATAAATCCTTGGCTGCAATATATCTGCATTATGTAATTGTTACACAAGTACAATTATATGTCAAATTTTCAAATAAATTAACTCCTGAATATAAAAGTTTGTATTAACTCCAGCGATACAAAGAACGTTTACTGAAGGAGGAGGAGGAGAGATAGATAGATAGATAGATCCCCTCTTACCCTTGTGGGTCATATGTGTCTTTTTCAATCTCAGGTCCTGTACCAGCGGCCTTCAAGTTTGAGGGTTCTGCACAATATCTTAGCTGTTCCTAGCACTGCACTCTTCTGGACAGAGAGCTCTGATGTTGTTCCTGGGATCTGTTGGAGTCACTCTCCCAACTTGGGAGTCACAGCCTGAGTGCTCCTACCACCACTGGGACCACTTTGGCTTTTGGCTGGTACCTACTTTACCAGTAGGGGTCCTTGGGCAAAGACCCCCTGTTGCTTCACCTGCCTATCTCGAATATGAGAGTGACACAAACAGAGAGAGTCATGCTGGCTCAGACATTGCCTGGATTAAAAGGTCCGAGCCAGATCTTGGGGAACCAGGACAATCTGACAATACGTGAGCTACTGGAACAAACCATACATGGACGAGACAAGAATATATATGTCTGTTATGTGGCCCACTGGTAGTTCCACCCTATCAGTCTTAACTACCTTCCCTCACTTTACTACCATCCAGCCACACTTCTCCAGTCCAAATGACATCCCAATGTCCTCACTGTAGATTTGCGTCATGTGGATCAGTGAGTCAATGTCTCATTAACTCATAGCATACAGCTTGATGTCATCCATGTAGAGGAGATGGCTGGTGGTAGTTCCACTCTTGAACTTGAATCTGTATCCAGTCCTTGTGATTATCTGGTTGAGGGGGTTCAAGCCTATATAGAACAGAGGTGGGGACATCACCTTGCTATATGCCATACTTGATGGACACTTGTGTGAGCTGTCTTGAGTTGACTTCCAGTGTTGTCTTCCACAGTCCCATTGAGTTCTTGAGGAAGCTTCTTACTGTCCTGTTGACTTTTGTATAGTACCAGGCATTCGCAAATCCATGGCATTGAGTCATAGGCTTTCCTGTAGTCAATCCAGGCTGTGCCGAGGTGATAGATGTAGTGGTGCCAATGACATCAACATCAGGAAGGAGAATGAGACATTGGAGAAGTACCAGGGCCTGAAGGAGGAACTAGAGAGGATGTGGAAAGTAAAGGCCAAAGTGGTCCCAGTGGTGGTAGGAGCACTCGGGGTTGTGACTCCCAAGCTAGGAGAGTGGCTCCAACAGATCCCAGGAACAACATCAGATGCTGGTCATCAGATAGCATTCCAGTAGGAAGAAGTTTTAGTATTAGAGACACTTTTTGCTGAGTAAAAAGAGACATTTATTGGAATATTTCTCTGTGTCTTTATTTTTAGGAAGATGTCATTAATACTCAGTGTGGTTATGATGCCCGACAAAAACCAGTGAGTTTTCAAAAATTCTTTTTGGAGAGGGGATGGGAAAGAAAAGAAGTGCTAGAAAAATGTTGAATGATTGTTGTTGTTCCTTGCAGGAAGTTGATCAACAGATTGTTATTTACACAAAAGGTTGTGTCCCACAGTTTGAGAAATGGCTGCAGGACAACTTGACCATAGTGGCTGGCATATTCATTGGAATTGCATTACTGCAGGTGACCTGTTCTTTTGAGAAACTGCAGAGAACAAGCTATACTCAAGAGAGACCTCATAGAGTAAAATGAAAGTTGAATCTCTATGTATAGAGCAATTGATTTATTAATTTTTTTAAAAAGAAAATTGAGTACTTTGGGGTTTCATTGCTTTCAACCTGTAGTTAACTTGGTTAATCCAGGATAAATTATAAATGTTTTGCTGCAAATTATGATGGAACGGATGCTGCTTGCTTTTCATGTCCCCAAATCTAGTGGGGCTGTCTCTCTAGTAGAGTTCCAAAGCAAGCTGAAGGATCAGTTTAGATGTCCTTTTAACTTATGTAAGTAGTTGCAATTTGGTTTTCTAGCTTTACTCATAGCAGTATGAAAACTTTTTGCCCCAGGTTCTTGGACTGTTCTGTAAGCCTGCGCTGTTGAAATCCAACTTCTTTTCTTAAAACTTGGGATTTGAAATATCACCTGTATCTGCGTTTTCAGAGCTCCTCTTCCCACAACAACTCTGATGTGCTCCCCTCTCCTATATTGTCTCCTCCACCACAATTACGTCACGCTGGAATATATAATTAACAGACCTCACAGTAAATGTGATTGTGTTTGCCCAACACACGCAACTGCAAACTGGCCAGCCATACAGTATTTGAGGCCAGCATGTTGTGTAAACTCACCCAGTAGGGTTAGTTTGTGGCTCAGTGTGTTGTGTCCCAGAAAACATGAGTGAAACATGTTTAGTTTAAAGAGGGAAAACCATTTCAAATTCAGTGTGGTAGTGGTAGCGATTGTGTTACATTTGGTGGGTGCAATCTGGCTAACCCAAATTTCTGCATTTGAAATCCGGTTCCAGCTTAACGTTTGTATTTCTTTTCTTCCAGATATTTGGGATATGCTTGGCTCAAAACTTGGTGAGTGATATTGAAGCTGTCCGAGCCAGCTGGTAAAACACTTCACATAAGTGATGCAAGACCTTATGGGTAACCGCAGTTCTTGGAAGGCTCCATGTGGATCACATGGACTCAGAGCTATATGAAAGTGGGGGACAGAGAAGTTTTGAGTTCTCAGCTGATCTGAACAGCATCACACCTTTGTTTATTCCAGAAGGAGCAGCTCCAGTCACCTGGTTGTGATGAATGCTATTAAAAGCTCCACTCTGAAATGTGCTGAGCCGTGAATCTCTGCTGTATCGTTGACTGAGTAAACTGGAGGATGTTTCTTTCTTCCGTTTTTGTGTGTGTGGCAAATGGTCTGTGTCAATGGAACCTCAAGTGGGTGCACCCTTTTCTTTTGTGTGTTGCAGCAGCCCCCAAACGAGGCAACTTCCTTCTGCCATTGAAGAAGTGGTATGTCTTGGAACAGGCCAAGAGACCTAGTGTTTCTTTGGGAAGAAATCCCATGAAAGAGGCAACTACTTACCTACTACTTGTCTGCTTTGTTTCCTGGCAAGAAATCATCGCTCTTCCACGAGAAATTTAGTATCTGTTCTATTATGCTCTCGGTCAGACACTGACAGCTTTAATTATTTTTCAGCCTCTTGCAATCTTTATTTCACTGGACAGGGAATTGTGTAATCAGCAAACTTCAGGGAAGACCTACAATATAGAGAATTCTCCACCCATATTAGTCACTAGCAATATGTAAATGAAGAGATGATGGCATTCGTGCTGGGGGTTTTGATGATGAGATTGAGAAATGTGATGAACTTAGAAGCAGAAACAAGCACAGTGTATTTACATTTCATGGATAAAATGAATTCTACAGAAACAAATACGTTTGGAACAGTTTTTGATATCTTGTGCTTTACTTCATGTAGTAGGATAAATGCTTATTTGTCCCGTTATAACCCTTTCTAAGTATATCTTCTTATGCCCTCTTCATGTAGTTGTTACAAACTTTTAAAATTGCTCCTCCTCTTGATTTGCTGGATAACTGATTTGAGTGGGCTTCCAGTTCAAACAAACGTGAATGAAATGCCAGCCAATTTGCATTCTTTAATTAGAATTTTATGTTTTATTACGTGGCTTCGTTACCATTCAGTTGCCACTGCATTTCCTTTTCTATCTAGTTAAACTAGAATCCTTAATGAAATATGTCTCTCTCCCTCATTTTTCAAGCAGGAGTAAAATTTGGACAGAAGAGCAATAGTGTGTGCATTTGTGTATTTCTGTGAGACTATTGTGAGTTAGTCTTAGTAAATGTGTGAGCATCTAGGTTTAGGTGTTTATGTATATTTAAGTACCAATGGAAAAGACAATTTTGATGCCTTCTGTGAAAAGAAAACTGAATTTAGCTGTCAAGGATTTGAATTTTGGCTTAATCCTGCTCTTTTTTCCAGGGTTGGGAGTGGAGAGAGTATAATCGTTTCAATATTTGGCAGTGACTGAAAAGTGTTGTTAGAGGAAGTGGAACATGGAAAAGATAAATGTTCAGGGTCTACTAGTGTGCAATAGCTATTTAGGAACACTAACTTCCTCAACCTGGTGTCATCAGATGTGTTGGGATTAGAACTCCAAGGACTTATATAGTGAGATGGGCGGCATATATACATTTGAAAAACAAACTCATAGCTGGCATAATGGGAATCCTGGAAATGTACTCCCAACACAATTGATGGGCATCCGGTTGGGGAATGCTGCCCTAATTTGAGAAGGAAGACAAGTAAATGCATGATGATTTGCTTACCTGTATCTTTTAGAGGAGGGTTGATGGCCTGGATGTCTTGTTCAGAGTTTCCCATTTTGTACAAAGAGCTAAGCATTCCAGTTGCATCTGGCATGACTTCACGTGACCTTTTTGCCTAAGTAACTGAGCTTTGATCAGGCTCCTAGAATGGGTAACTGAGGATCATTTACAAATGCAGAGCTCTGCAAGTTTGTGTCAGCCTCATTCACTGAATTGATTCTCTTAGCTTTAGTTGGTGAATTGGTTAAGTGAAAGAAACAAAAAGTGTAGTCTAAAAAATGAAAACTGAATGAATTCTGTTGAAGCTTCAGGACTTGAATGGCTTAGTTGTAGAACATTCCAGAAACCAAACATTAAAAGATGCTGATGTAACATGTGCTGAATAAACATTCCTTCTTTCTGCTGCTGTTGTGGATTTCTGAAGAATTTCCACGTTTCTGCTTAGGTATAATACTGCTATAGATGTTTAATTCTTTTTTTCCTTTCTCTTTTCCTGTTATTTTTTTCTTCCATTACCAAGTTTATGTACTTTTATAACTGTAGACCAGTATGTTATAGTGATAAGGTTTCCTTATTAATGGAACAAAGCTATATGGTTAGGCATATCATTCTATCTTTTGGTACAAGTTGTTGAAATATCTTACTTACTGTACAACATAAAGAGGTTGTCTTCTTGGTCCCAGTGATGAATAAGCTTAATAACCTTTTTATATAGAAAGTGAAAAATGGAAATCATATTGTTTGCATACAAAGCATGTTTATTTCTTGGAATCCTGCAGGAAATCAGGAACTGTTTTTTTTTTAAATAATCTCCTCCTTACTTTGTCTTGCTCTTGTCCCTTGTTGCAAATAGATAATGTAATTTTAATTACTGGGTATGTATTTGCCTTCTATCTGCCTATACATGATTATAATTCACATATTTCTTCAAGAATCCCACATTTGCTTTTAAAATCAGGATTTGTTTGAGAGACCTTCCAGTTCACTTTCTCATAGCAAATGCCTATTCCAAAAGATAATGCAAAACATTTTGAATTTGAAATGTTTTGAGCTAGAAACAGATTGTTATGATCTTACCAAAAATGATCAGAGCTAGAAACAACCCTGTTTTAAGCATGAAACATCCTGCTTAAAGCAAGGTGCTTTTAGCTCAAAACATTTTGAATTAGAAATGTTTTACACACCTCTAGTACCCACTATTAAACGTTAATCTCAGACTTCATTTGGCAAATAGAATTTAATTACTAACAGGCCCTGTCTACTGAAAGGCTACAGTCTCTGCATCAGGGGAATTTTACAACTGTAATGTGGAGCTTTTTGAAGTAATAAAATATGTGCTAGTTATATATGTATAGTGAGTGGAAATGCTATTTTTTAGCTTTCTTTGCAAATTCATATTGAATGTCACAAGGAAAAAGTGCATATAAGCATGTTTGCAAGAAGGAATTTGCAGACCAAGCCCCACAATAAAACTCAATATATTGGTAAACCTGGGTAACAGTCTGCTTTCTCAGTTCAAATAAGCTGATCTCGGTAAGGACACACTGTAAAATAATGAATGATGGCGAAATGAGCAAGCTGGAATAAGGGAATAAGTCATTGTCACTAAACAGATGTGCAGTATTTGGCTGTCCATCATGTTTTTTGTGCCCCTTTTCCCTTTTGAAAGGATGAAGATATTTTTAAACAGCAAGAGAAGTCACTATCGAGTGACAGCAGAGTTTTTAGACACTTGTCAGAGAGGGGAGAAGGAATGTAGGAGTTTCCAGCAGCCAGGATTATGCATCTTCAAGTATTTGGGTGCAGAAAATGCTTGAAGGCAACAACTCTCCAGGGTGAGCTTTGCCAGTTTTGAGCTTTGTAAATTTTGGTATATGTCAGGGTGGATATAAATGCTTAATGTTGAATGTTAATGCTTAAATGTTAAGAAGTTAAAGTTCCCAGCTGGTGTTCATGTCTCTTCTTTCCACATTTTTTTATTGCTACTATAATAATTGTATTAAATAGTAGTTTTTGGCAAGGGGAAGAAGAATCAAAAGAACTGCTTCAAATGATTCCAGTACACATGTCAAGCAAGTTTGTGCTTCATGCCTGCCTAACAAGTTGCACATTAATTATAAATTGTTTTGTTATAAAGAAACTGTGTTGCTTGCTGCTAGACCTCCCTACATGTCACATCATGACAATTTGTATACTAGTGGCTTAGTCTTATGTAGGAAGTCCAGAAACAACTTCTTGGAGTGGCTTTTCTAGAGAATTCTGAAAGTCCTTTTCTGAAAAATTGTGAACTCTTGGTCTTTATTATTGGTCTGAGCTTTTGCTGAAGTAACCTCAGTGTCTAGAAATCTTCTTGTGTTGCCTAATCCATCTTGGTTCAAATGTTCTAGCTCCTGTTTTATGCATTCTTGTCTGAATCTCCTTTTGCTTTGTTTCTCATCACGTTCTTCAAGCCAATTCCTGTTTCTTTCAGTGAGAAAACCTTTATGAGGTCCATTGGTGTGTACATCCTGTAACTGTAAATAATAGCACGCCAGCGGAATAATTCCTGCACAAGTTTACACATATAAATATGTATTTATTTTGAGAAAGATGAAAGGTGGGAATCTTCCCATCCATTTTAAAAATGAAATGTTTTGCATATCTATTGATTGAAACCTGAACTCCTATAATAGCCTGCCACCTAGTGTTTGCTGGGCACGTCTGCAGTTTGATAAATTAGTAAGAATTTCTCATAGTTTTTATTACTTTAATTCAGTAGCTGCTTTGAATATTTTCATTTTTGCCATGATTATAACTGTAAACTAGTACAAATACAGTGGTGTTTGTTCTTAACTGGTAACCCAGAAAATAGATCTCTATCTGTTATCAAAAAAGGATAGCTGAAGAGCCAACATATGAATGAGGATGTTTAGGGTACATCGTCTCTTAAATTGCTTGCTGATACACTTGAGAAAATATGTTAGATGGTCTCAGTAAACCTGCTGTCTCTCTTAACAGAGCACGTATACATGGATCCTATTCCCAGGCTTTGGCTTTTCACTCTGGCTGCTTTCCTGAAAACCATGGAGTGGCATTTAAAGGTGCTGCAGTTGTGTTTTTACTCTCTCTGCACTTTTAACACTCTTGTCCAGCACAGAGAAATCCACTTTTCAAACAGGAGAGGCCTAAAATTTTACATCTGTCTTGGGCCACATGAGATTTTGCTGGGGGCGCTGTACTGCATGCCTTTTATCCTTGAAGGAAAGCCCATTGATGATACAAACAACTTAGTTCTGTAAGACCCCCCAAATTTTGCTAGAGTTTCTCAAGTCTTATGTTGTGGATGCAGATTTATCTTGAAGACATGCTATTTCAGCTTCTTCAGTAGTTCTGTGTCAACTACTGATGCTTGTAGGCATGTTATAACTCTCCCTCAGTCTTTATTATATAAAGTGTAAGTAGAGTACATTATCAGTGTTTTCATGTTTCTGTCTTGGCTTATTTTGGCACACAAACAACTCTTGTATGTGCATTTTATGACTTAGAAAGTCACGGGGAAAGCTACCTGTTTGGTTCATGTAGAGACAGGTAGAAAATATACCATATTTTCAAAATCCAGTGCGATGTATCTCAAGGTAGACCTATGAGCAGGATATCTTTATTCCAAACTCCTGCCCATATCTTTCCTCTGCAGTCCACTTTTTAAAAAAAATACATGAACTTTGTAATGGACCACTCTACAAAAATTGTTCCCTCAGCTTTTGTGTGGAAGAATAATTCCTGAACTTGACACAGTCTAAAGGAGAATGAGGTGTTATACCTGAAGATGGATTGGGAACAAAACAGCTCATTTCCCCCTTTTTTCCCCAATGGGATTATGTTAAATTAGGTGAGAATGTATGAACACCTATGGCCAGACTGTAGGCTTGAGGTTCCCTCTCCTGAACACTGTAGGAAAATTTCAGGCCCTCTACAGACATTGAATCCAGGTTGAAGATGCTGTTCCTATGTTCCTTTTCCAACACAGTAAGTTACATGATGAATGGGAACACATGGAGTTTTCAGTATGGGTAAATGCTGGTGCTGCCCTCTGTCTTGTATAACTGCTTTCTCGTTTTATGCCTCTTCGTTAATTGCATATGTCGTGGGGAGAGAAGCACTCTTAAGCATTGTATAGGATGTCCCAGATTCCCCTTATCTGAATGGGAATGTTAGGGTTGCTTTTCTGTGCAGTGAAACAGAGCAAAAACTGCAGAAAGGGCTGCCCAGGAAACATTCTAAATCTCAAAATCAGTCCTATCCAACGGATTTAGATAAAAATGTAAAACAGCCTTTGCCAGCGAGTCACCCTGGACTTTAAACCCACAGAATTTCTTTCCAACATTTCCAGAGGCACCCTGGTTGGACAGGTAATTCAGTGTGTGAATGACAATATAAGCGAGACCTGCAGTGCCCACTTAGCAGGTTGACCTGAAACAAGTGTTCTGTTTACTCTCAGAAGATTGGGAAAGTGGCTTTCTAACTTAGATTTAGATATGCTGAATTAACTTCCGACCTTTTTTTCTAAACCATTGCATGTCATAATGAAGGCAATCACTGTAGTTACCATTGTGGTTCCCCCTACCCTTTTTACTGTATATGAATGTATTTTACCTGTGTTGAAAGCCTTGTACATTGCTGAATTGATTGTAAATGCCAGTTATACTTACTGATAATGGAAAGTATTGTTACAAGGAAACTGCATGCCTGTACAGTTTGACTGAGATTTTGTCATCTCACTGCCACTCGCTCACATTTGATCTAGAAGTGGATATATTTGACCTAATTTATCATTTCTTTCACACTAGAATAGGGTATATTGCAGCCCATGCAGATTTCAGTGGATAAAATTAAACTTTTACATGAAATTAACACAACTTTTTGTGTTAGTTTTTAAGGTATTGAAAGTGAGATACATCATGCTCCTTTTTTTTTTTAATAGAAGCAAATTTTCAGAATGTTTTAATACATTTATGAACATAGTTTTACTAGTTGTGCAGTATTCTGTCTTTTACTTGAAATAAATCATTTTATATGCAATTTGTTAGTATGATTAGTTTTACAAATAAAATGGAGTGACACTTTGGCTCTGTTCTTTGTTCTTGCATATATAAAAGTTTTACTTAAATGTTTCACTGGGTGTGTGGGAAAATAAACAGATGCTGAAATGGAATGTGATAAAATATTGTATTTGTGGTGAATTACTCTCTCTGATGGGTATGCGCCTGTATGTGATATTATCCCATTGCAAAGAAAAAGCTACATAATTTGCCTCCGAGAACCTTCGTTTTCATTAGCAATAAGTACAAAGATGTTCCATTTAGATGTTTTGGATCAGAACTTCCAGAATTCTTGGTTAATGCCTTTGTTGGCTGAGACGTACAAGAACTGAAGTTCAAAACATTTGGAAGGTGTCAGATCACCTACTTGTTTAGGTATCTAATGTATAAATAGGCAAAAGAAAATATAGAATATGCCTGTTGAAAACTTGGAAACCAGATAAATTGAAGGTAAGAATTAAGTTATCCTTGGTGCAGAATTAAGGCAGTTTAGGAAGTATAATTGCTCCTCATTCTTCCATAAATCCCTAACGTATTAAAAGCACTCCAGAAAAGGACACCTGGTCAGGTTTCAGATTTTGTAATTGTGCCTGTATATTCTCACTACAGCGTCTCTGTCAAACCAAAGTGATTGGGAGGCAGAAAAAGTCAGTGTAAGTATCCTCACCATTTTATAGATGACTGCAAAAAGCGCTCTTGCATATGTGGAAAAGCAATTAAGGATGCTTTGATAAAATCTATTGGCTGTGCATGCCTCTCTGCAGGATCTGGGATCTTCTGCTGAAATCACTGTTTTGCCTCTTAATCTCAGGTGAAGATTGGTTCAGCATGTTCACACGAACACAAATACTCTATTTAACAAATACACATACTACTGACTTAATCCCTGCTTCCTCTTGTAGCTGACTTTTTAACCAAAGTCCCAGGATGATTATTACATCATTTGGGGCTTACAGAATCCTGAATTTGAAACCAAGGCTTGTCATATTAAATTCTGAGTTCTTTAAAGTCTAGATGACACTTGCTGTGGTTACAGATGAATACTTTGTTTAAAGACTCATGCACTATGGAACATGTGGACACAATGGTGTACACATGCTCATTAGCTACATTGTTTTGGGGTAAATTGCAACCGCATGTCATGCTAGGTATAAAGTAATGTAAGGGGTCAAATGGTTGTACATAATCTTCAATCTTCCTTTTCGACATAACCTTTTTTTCCAGAAAATAGGCAATTCTACATTAATGTGGGCACATAGTGGCTCCTTCCTTTTATAGTTTATGACTGTTCTGCTTGAAAGAAAATGAAACACAGCTGATTGAAACGGGCATGCTTATGTGGTAAAGGCATCTCAGGCTGAAACTGTCTTAAGAGAACATTGAGGGAAATACTTTGATTAGAAAATACTGTCTTCTCTCCAAATGAAAGCAAGGATGGAGAATGGCAGGCCCAGGATTTTTATGACACACAGAGCTCCATTTAAAGCTACTTTAACCTCAACCTGAGGTTAATGTCTAACCTGAGGCTGCAGCACTCAAAGCAAGTGCCTGATGCTTGGATTAGTCTAAAATGATTTAGAACGATGAGCAACTGAGAGACTTCAGCCTCCTCATCTCAAAAGCTTGCAAACAATCCCCAGTGTTCTGCATTTGTGTAGTGTCAGAGAACAAGAGCAAGAAAGGCAAGGTGTGGGAAGAGGGAAAAATGGAGGTTCTATAAAGAAAATGGTGGTATTTCCTCTATTTAAACTCCGATCCCATTAGCATGGGACAAAGAGAAGTAGGCTACAGTTCTGATTTAGGATGCGCGTACCCTACTGGTAGGGCTTACCACAACATAAAGCTAGTTTTGAAAGGCTCCAAGAAAATAAACCAGTATACAAAGACAAACCACAGGGAAAAGTGTGAGAGCACTGGATTTTATTGGTTTATCTCTAGGTACCATGGGATTGACATTAGTAGGCAAGACCAGTGAATGAGCAGCAAGACTTCCTTTCCTCTTCCCTCTTTTGTAACTAAAGCAGCAAAAAGAGAGGTGTGCCCCCAAACCTCATCGCAACAGTCTTGCTGCCTCTACTGAGGAAGTAGGGAGCCTGAGGGGAGGTGTCATCACGGTTGTACCACTTTTACATTATTATAGGACTACAACATGCACATTCCATTATGTGGCCCAAGCAACAAGAATACAAGAACAACAACAGGGCTACAGATTGCATGTATGCGTCTGCTGTGTGGAGAAGAGAGAGACAAGATCCTATGACAATTGGCTATGGGTGTTTTAGAAATCTTATTTAGAGAGGTACCTACAACAGTGCGGTGTGGGGATGTTACAGGCATGCATAAGTGACACAGTGGGAAAAACGTGGCAGGAGTAACAGCAGCAGGACAGGACAAGAGGTGAGATCAGTGACATGATGCGATGTGGAATTGGTGCCCCCTTCCTCAGCTTTCCACAGCGAGTCTCTGCTCTGTGAGGGAAGCCTGCTGGGCGACCGTTTTGTTCTCGTGGCTGCGGAGTTTGGATACGACTTCTAGGAAAGTCAGGCTTTGCACTTCCTTGTGAAGGGGTTCTGTCAAACAGAGGTAAGACGGTTACTTCCCTGCTGGGCCTTTCTGGGAACATCTGCTCTTTTGTCTGCATTTTCTACGAAGCAGAAATGAATGCAGACATTATCAAGGCACAACTTGGCTGGTAGAGAAAACGGGAGGGAGCAGTAAGTGGTGTCTTTCAAGCAGTGCAAATTGCTCTTTCCATTCCTTAAATTGTATAGAGATGGGGCAGTAAACATTCAGCCTGTATAACGTACAAAGGACATCTGGGAAAGAAGAAACTGTTCCATTCCAGAAGCCTACTAAGAATGTATACAAGCTTCTGTTGTAGAAGCTATTGCTGGAAGAGAGAAAAAACAAAACCCATTTCTTAGTCTCTTCCTTTAGCCTGTATCAGACTCCACCAAAGCTGGTATCTTCTTGATGCGTGCGATTCAGTTTTCCCAACCAGCCTTGCCATACAATATAGAGCAGGTGTTCAGAGCTGCTGTGTCGAGAAAATGTAGCCTGTGTTGTGCTAATTTCATATGCATTTAGCCATGGAGACACAATTTTCATATGCTGGCTATGTTTGTATGACAGACTAGGATAAAAAGCTTAGTTAATGAGTATATATATGCCACATTTTCTCCACCAGGCATCTTTAAGGTTTGAAGTTAAAATAGCCATCATATGGGATTTCCAGAAATTGGGACCAAGTTTAATTGTAAGTTAACTAATAGTGGGTATTGGAAACTTAAAATACATTGGATTGGATGACACAGAAAGCTGAAAGCTTGGTTAAAGATCCGCAAAGAGCAGAGGATAAAATGGCATAAACATGCTCTTTACATTTTCAATTTAGTGTGTTGTGCAAATAGAGCTTTTATATTATGCTCAGTTGCATTTGAAGGTTGCAAGGAATGGTCAGCAGGTCAACTTGCCTTCTCACAGATTATTTTGCTGAAGAACATATTCTTTGCTGGAAAAAGAGGATCTAGCATCCATGCTATAGTCTATATCTAAATGAAATGCATGCTGATACTAGCTGCTAAATCTTGACCGTCATAGCTGAAACAAGGCTGTTAAGTAAATGTCTGCTCTTCCACAATGCTGGGGAAAACACTAAGTTGAGCTTGACTGGTCTTGAAAAAAGCTAAGCAGGGTATATCAGTGTATCTCAGGGCTGTAGGTCACGTGACACAAAATCATTCTAGAAGAAGGCAATGGCAAACCATTTCTTTATTGTTGCCAAGAAAAGTACATGGATGCAACCATGAAATCACCAAGGGTCAAGTTTGATTATCAGCAGCCTGCACAGATAAAAGCACAGAGTGTGGGCTTTTTCCCTCTTTCAAAACATGTTCCCCCTTTGCCTGTGTAAGACCTACAAAGGGAGAAGGCAGGTTTAGCCATTTGAACTTGCTCCTCCTTTAGCCTCTGCAGACAGAGGAGCAGCAAGTTGGAACACGTTGACCTGAGCTCTCTGGTCTGAATAGCCCTCCTTTCTGGGACTTTTTTGGGAAGCAACCAGGCTGTCTAGACCAGTGCTCAAAAACAGGATAATCTAGTCAAATCAGGGCATAAGATAACCCTACCCTTCTGTAGCATCAGATTTACGTGTACCTGTACTTTTGCAAGTCAAAACTATATGTCAACCATGGAGCAGCTCCTAGCCAACCCTGGCTGATCTGAAAAAGTTAAGTAGGGTGAAACTTGGTTACTCCTTGGATGAAAGACCATCAGACAATCCCAGGTCTGTATGCCTGACTTTCCAAATTATTGCCAGGAAAATAACACGGCTTTAGGTGGAGACTTCACTTTGACTGGAATGTATGGAATGGTTGGACTGGAGTCAACTTTATACCCCCCTGTAATTCCTGCTCCCTCGTTCTCCTTTTGACTCTTGATTTCCTGCCAGACTTCATATTCACCTTTTCCAATCAGCCTCTATATACTTATTCTCTCCTGTGTCATCATGGGAGGAAGGAAACCAGCGTAGACTCAAAGGCCTTTTGGTTTACCAAAGAGTTGAATGGAAGCTTTTTTTCTAGTCTAGGCTATTTGTCCACATCAAGACATGCCTCCTATTCTCAGGACAGTTCAATATTCACTGCAGGTGTTCCTTCGACAGTCTCAATGGGTTCTAGCAGCAAACCAGTTTGACTTTGCTGCATGAAGAGCTTAATATGCAGCATGGATTGCAAGGGCTACAAACTGAATGCCCCACTTCCTCCTCATTATTTGATGCTATGTTTACCATTACTATTATCTTTTTTGAACCCAAGGAGCCTATTGGGAAGAGGAACAGCAGCAGAGGCAGTAGCACCTTCACCACTGAATCCTTTAGCCCAAAAGAAGAACTAGCCGCGGCAGCTGTAGAAATCAACACATCTTCCTGGACTGAAAGATTGCCTATAATTCTCTGTATGTGTTTCTAAAGATACACATGTGATATTACAAAAGTAACAGAAAAAGAATTCTGCTAAGAATTTTGGCAAAAGGGTGGTAGGTCAAGATAATATCTGTCCATTTTATGGAAAGAGTAAAGAGACAAATCTTCCTTCCTGGACTGCATGCCATGAAAGCTGCAGGCTTAGAAAAGTCCTGCTAGGAAAAAAAATTCTAATTTCATCCATATGAAAGAAAAAGTGAAGCTGACAATGTGGAGTGGGGGCGAGGGGAGAGGGGCTTTTAAAATTTAAGTGACTGCTCTGTTTCAGTCCTATGTTGCTTCTTCACCAGAAATTTTTACTAGATCCAGGTGTTACACGCAACTGCACACAGGATGGCAGTCTCCTCCAATACATGGGCAGTTTACGACTAGTTTGCAATTCCTTGCTACCATAGAAATAGCATCAGATAAGTAGATTTAGAAAGATAATTGTCAATAATCCTGTGCTGAAATCTTTTATTCCTAGGAGTCTTGAGCATTTCTTTCAATTTCTCTTGGTGTTTTGGAGTTTGACTGTTAGAGGTGGTATATCTCTACTTTTTGGGGCTACCTACATTTTCCAGTCTGAAAATGCCTAATGGGAAAATGTGGGAAGCCACGGAGGTTACAGACTACTAGTGAGATGATGGTAAAATGGAAGACAAGAAATTAACACATTTTCCTTAGCCAACTTTTAATAAAATGCTTAGAATGTCCTTGTCTCCTTTGCAACAAATTTCAAAAACAAATGTATGTGAAGTGATAGGAAAAAATCAAAAATATTTTTCTGCATGGTATGAATTATTATCACATATTTTAAAACATCCATAACTCAGTTTTTAAATAGCTCGAGTGTGTTTAACCCACAGAATATTTCATTTTTGTCTTCTGTTCAGACATGACAAGCTTAACATTTGACTATTTCTTTGTCATCTTTCTCTGTCTATAGTACAGGTGAAACTCGAAAAATCAGAATATCATGCAAATGTTCATTTATGTCAGTATGGCAACTCAAAAGGTGAAACCAATATATGAGATAGACGCATTACATGCAAAGCGAGATATGTCAAGCCTTACTTTGGTATAATTGTGATGATTATGGCGTACAGCTTATGAAAACCCCAAATTCACAATCTCAGAAAATTAGAATATTACATGACATCAATAACACAAGGATTGGAAATAGAACAATATCGGACCTCTGCAAAGTATAAGCATGCTATATGTACTCAGTACTTGGTTTGGGCCCCTTTTGCAGCAATGACTGCCGCAATGCGGCGTGGCATGGATGCTCTCAGCCTGTGGCACTGCTGAGGTGTTATGGAAGACCAGGATGCTTCAATAGCGGCCTTCAGCTCCGCTGCATTGTTCGGTCTCATGTCCCTCATCTTTCTCTTGGCAATGCCCCATAGATTCTCTATGGGGTTCAGGTCAGGCGAGTTTGCTGGCCAATCAAGCACAGTAATCCCATGGTCACTGAACCAGGTTTTGGTACTTTTGGCAGTGTGGGCAGGTGCCAAGTCCTGCTGGAAAATGAAGTCAGCATCCCCATAAAGCTAGTCTGCGGAAGGAAGCATGAAGTGCTCCAAAATCTCCTGGTGGACGGCTGCGTTGACCCTGGACTTAATGAAGCACAGCGGACCAACACCAGCAGATGACATGGCTCCCCAAATCAACACAGACTGTGGAAACTTCACACTGGACTTCAAGCATCGTGCATTGTGTGCCTCTCCATTCTTCCTCCAGACTCTGGGTCCTTGGTTCCCAAATGAGATGCAAAAGTTGCTCTCATCAGAAAAGAGGACTTTGGACCACTGGGCAACAGACCAGTTCTTTTTTTCTGTAGCCCAGGTAAGACGCTTCTGACGTTGTTTGTTGTTCAGGAGCGGCTTGACAAGAGGAATACGACATTTGAAGCCCATGTCCAGGATCCGGCTGTGTGTGGTGGCTCTTGATGCACTAACTCCAGCCTCAGTCCACTCCTTGTGAAAGTCCCCAACACTTTTGAATCGCCTTTTCCTGACAATCTTCTCCAGGCTGCGGTCATCCCTGCTGCTTGTGCACCTTTTTCTACCACACTTTTCCCTTCCATATAACCTTCTATTGATGTGCTTTGATACAGCACTTTGGGAACATCCAACTTCTTTTGCAATTACCTTTTGGGGCTTTCCCTCCTTATGGAGGGTGTCAATGATGGTTTTCTGCACAACTGTCAGGTCAGCAGTCTTTCCCATGCTTGTGATTCCTACTGAACCAGCCTGAGAGACCATTGAAAGGCTCAGGAACCCTTTGCAGGTGTTATGGATTCATTAGCTGATTAGAGTGGGACACTTTGAGCCTAGAATACTGAACCTTTTCACACTATTCTAATTTTCTGAGATTGTGAATTTGGGGTTTTCATAAGCTGTACGCCATAATCATCACAATTATACCAAAGTAAGGCTTGACATATCTCGCTTTGCATGTAATGCGTCTATCTCATATATTGGTTTCATCTTTTGAGTTGCCATACTGACATAAATGAACATTTGCACGATATTCTAATTTTTCGAGTTTCACCTGTAAGTAGCAATGGCCTTTAGAAAGGTGTTCTTCTATGTCAACAATTGGACGCAAAATGTGGTTTTTTTAAACAGTACATTTTTACTGACCTACAAATCTCTTTCACTGTTTTCATGTTTTTATTTTGTAATGAATTCAGTGGAAGATAGTGACATCTGGAATTTATATGGATCAGCTGTCACATTACACTGTCTCTTTGGGATACAAATAGTTATCGAAACCAGCATTCCAAGTTAGCTCCAATCCAGTTAAATTTAGTCATAATTGTTTAATGGTTTACACATGCAATGGAATATAGTGGTGGAAACTTAAGATGGTAACATGATATTTAATGTCATGCTACAGGTGTTTTCTGCAGGTAAAAAAAATGTACAAGGACAACACTAGTACATTTCCCCCCAATGTGTTAGGTTTCTAGTCTTGGAGAAGTTTTGCCTGGAGAAGATTTTTTTTAAAAAATATTTTAAAGTAAGATTTCTGGATAAATATATAGAGAACTTTACATATGGGGTTTAATTCCAGTGGAGTTTAATTCCAGGTTAGTATCCTTACTGTTGCAGTTTCAATTCAAATACACTTTAACAAAATTTAAGCTGTCACAGAAACCGCCACTACCCTCAATTTGACAAGAGGTATATCCTGGTTTATGTGTGCAGTCCTATGTACACATTCTTGCTGTTAGACTTTTCTGATCTGATCTGAAACAAAACTTTAGGAAACTCACCTGACCCCATAAGTGCACAGATCAGCACCATGGAATTGTACTTGATTTCTGGTGCACTCCTCTCATCTGATAAGAGCCGGTGTAGAATCTGAACTAACTGAGCACTTTCAAGATCCTTCTCTGCTGTGGCTGTGAATCCAAACAGAGAAGAACTGTAAATTAGATAGATGGCTTGCTTTCTGCAATTTAGTGTGTGTGTGTTGAGAGGGGGCATGATATTCTGATTAACAAGTTAGTTAAGTATGGATTGGATGGCATATATTATTAGATGGCTTCACAACTGGCTAGGAAAATGTACTCATAGTACTCAAAACTACTTCATCTGTTCCTTATTAAATTGGAGAAAGATAGGTACCACAGGATTGTCTCGGGTTCGTTTTTAGCAATGAATTGGAGGATGAGGTGAAAGAAATGCTTACTGAACTTGAATTTGCAGATGATGCAACACTGGGTTGGATAGCTCACTTTTTAGAGCAGTGCTTTTCAACCCGTGATACACAGAAATAGGCCAGGTGGAACAAAACTCTCTTCCCCAAATTGGCAAAGAGAAATTGAAGCAGCTGGTCTCCAGCTGAGCACATGGAGGCAAAAGGAACTGAGGATCTTAATCAAAGCATTTCATGGAGTCCAAGATTGGAGCAGCCTCTAAAAAGTTAGGGCTTAGGAGCCAATTTTTAAAAAATATATATTTTGCACTAGTTAGCTGTCTCATTATTAGGAAATATAATGTCAATACAAGCCCCACATTTTGAATGTGTGCAACACATGTACAAAAGGGGCAGGGCATGCATCATGATACTCTGCCCGTCTTGCAGATTTTGACATGCATATCCGACACTGCTGCTTCAACTCTCATTACCTGCTTATACATAATGTTACTGTAAAGGTAATAAGAATTAACAATTTTACTGCAGTTTTTATCTCATTATAAATGATAAAATAACTCTATGGAAATATGTATTTCCTTTTCTGTAAATATTTATGACTTTGTTTCTATCTTGCTGGGATCTGTGTTCTTCAACAGAGTGACTGTTAAGACTTGAGATGACAGAAAACAAATTCAAAGTGATCTTGATGGGTTGGAGATCTGGGCTGACAAGAACAGGATGAGATTAAATAGAGACAAATACATAGTTCTATGCTTGGGAAAAAGAAATCAAATATACAGGAATAGAAATGGGCAACACCTGGCTTAGTAACAGCACATAAAGATCTTGGAACTGTAGCTCATCACAATCTGAATATAACTTAGCAGTTTGAAATGACTGATAAAAAGGCAACTGAAATTTTGGATTAAATCAACAGAATACAATAATTTTATTATATTCCATACTGGTCAGACTCTACCTTGATTACTCTGTAAGGTTCTTGGCACATGTTTTTAAGAAAAATTCAGAGAAGCTGAGACAGGTTCAAAGAAGGGCCCTGATAACGATTGGAGGAGTGGAAGATAAATCCTAGGAAGGATTTAAAACCATGTATGGGCCATATCTTCCCACCCATTGCCATACATGCGTACATGCTTCTTAGTGACATAATATCATGATTTAGCATGAATTAGTCCTCTGTCATTGAAGATGAGATAATTTAGGAAGCATTAACCATTGGAATACTCACCTAATTCTAGAGCTGCTATTAATGCCAGAGCAACGAGAGCTTCATTCTGCATTATTACATGTTCACTAGTTGCCATGGTAACTAAGTGTTTAATGCCACCACTCTGAACAATGGTCCTAATTACATCCTTAAAGAAAAAAGAAGTAACACAGAATATGAAGAAAGATTGCAGTGCTTTACAGATAAATAAAACAGGCCAATTTGCTAATTCTTCCCTCTATTTTTTTGGTTTGTTATACTGATTATCATAAAGTGCTTCTAGAAATGAAATGAGTGTTACTAACAGCCTTTGCCACTGAATATTGGAAAAGATGCCCATGCCCACAGGTGGCCCTTTTGTTAGGCTGCTTTACTCTATTCTATGCCGACCATTAGTAGACAGCTATAGATACATCTCATGGAATCAGCTTGCCTACAGTCTGGATACGTTGCCAGATTAATTTTAACAAGTGCCATCTCATGATTATGGGAGATGAAAGCATTCAATGCACCTATACCACACAACAAGCAACCATTTGCATCAATCCAGGGAAAGGACACAGATGTATTTTTTTTCCTGTCAAGCTTACAATGCTTGTTTGTCTTGCCTAAGAAAACTGCTTGATCACTCATTCATAAAAGTATCCTTAAAGTTTAAATTTTTAAGTAAGTAATGAGACAGTGACTTAAATAGTGAACAGAGCAACAATAATGGACTATTTATGTTGTGGGCCAGGTGATATTCTGCCTCAACTATTGCTATAGATACAAAATATATATCTGCCACTCTGCTGATGATATATGCATCTTTCTGTATCTTTCTGTATCTCTGATGTCACCACCTTCGCATTTAAAGTAGACAGTATAATTTGACTCCAAATAAAATGAAAACCAATGTCTAGGGAATCCAACAATGAATCCATTACAAGATGTTAAGATTAATTCCAGAGTGCTCAAAAGAATTATGCTACAGTATTTTGTAGGCAACACAAACAAAAATCTGGAACCCTGTTACTTGTTATCTTCCTAAGAGAAGCTATAAATAGAGTTGGTTACACACTTTGAGAATTTATCCCCAGAATTAGTCTTGCACCTTAACTTTGATCAACAGAGTCCATATACGAAAGAGGGTTTTTGTATGCAAAACATGAGAGAAGTTCAAAAACATTACTGAAAGTAGCAATGCTCTTTTGTTCTAGGGAGAAGAGAATGGGTAGATGATGGCTATAGTGGAGTGCTCCCTTTTCCTACTCTCAAGAGATAATTGGCTTGGTCTGGACCAACTGCATGGATCAGATAATATACTAGAGCTAGTTTCTTTATCAGTTGTCATAAGCAGAACATCCCTCTTCCCTCTGCGTGTCACTCAAAGCCAAAAGCACCTCTTTGCTCAAAAAATGTTACGTATCCTTGATATAAACCAACAGGAGAGCATCAGTCAAGTTATTAAAACAGGGAGCACAGTACAGGCATCAGGCTGTTAGGTAAGGAAACCTCAAGCAGTGCAGTTTTTGCACAAGTCACTTACTTTGGACTTGCTGTGTCGTATAAGAGCAGAGAGTAGTCTGTTGGATTCTCCCATCACACCTGCATGATCCTTGGCTTCACACCATTCCACCAGCCTTTCAACCAGCTTCACATTCTTTCCCAACTGCTCGGCAGCTTCTGCTGCATATATTACAAAGATAGCATTAATTTTAAAAGGAAAATAAACAGGAAGAGCCTTCCCCCCCCCTGAGATGCTGCTTATGGGGTTTCTTTTTTAAATATAAGGAAGCACTTGAAAGTAGTAGTATTCATCTGTTTTCTAAAATGAAAACTCTTTTCTAAAAAGAGTTGGTGTATTTATCTATAGAAATTTGGCTGCTTTACTGATTCAAAGAGAGGGGCTTTGGATGCACTTCTGTACACTGCAAAGTACACTCTTTTGAGGGAATTTGTAATGGGCTGTGAGAATAACCTTGAGGAATAGGAGGCAGGGAAGGGGAAGGCAGTTGCAGACTTGCAAGATTACGAGGTAGACCAGACTAGGAAACCGAACTTAAGAATACTAATACTGCTTTTATTATAGGGTTACGGTAACATAATCTTGCAAGTCCAAAAGCACCTCCCCCTCCCTGCCTTTATCTATAAGAGAACTAGGGAGGGTCAGGTCTGAGACATTTTTTCAAATTTGCTTTGGACTCAAATTTCTTTTATTCAACCATTGTCCTGGCTGCATGTCTTCCTCTTGTTCTTCAAAGTTATTTTCACAGCCATTACAGAATTGTATACCCACATAACCATAAGCATAGACAAATATACTGTCCTTTAATGGCTTTACTGAGAGCCAGTTTGGTGTAGTAGTTAAAGCATCAGGCTAGAAACTGGGAGACTGTGAGTTCTAATCCCACCTCAGGTACAAAGCTGGTTGGGTGACCTTGGGCCAGTCACCCTCTCTCTGCCCTAGGAAGCAAGCAATGGCAAACCATTTCTGAAATCTTGCCAAAAAAACTGCAAGGACTTGTCCAGGCAGTCACCAGGAGTCAACACTGACTCAAAGGCACACACACACAAAAAGGCTTTACTAAATTGTTAGGTGATGCTTGGAAACAAAAGGAGCTCAGCTTCTAAGCCAAGGGATGTTGAATCTGGTCTGAGGTTATATGTAGAATCTTAGCCTAGTTTCAAAGTCCAGTAACCTAACCACTTTTTTGTGAAGGAGTTAAAGTAAACTGTTGACAGAGAAGAACTGACCTGGCAATCTTTTCGAACCACAAAATCATGCTGTATGTAACCCTCTTCCAAATTAAAATTGAAAAATGGCAACTATCTCATGAGAGTTTGGTATTCTCAGCTGAAAGCCTGCAAGGACACAGACATCTTACAAGTCTTACTTGTGAGTTTGGGACCATTTTGGAACATTGGAAGATGTGAGAGATTGTTCTGGAGAAAATGTATCTATGTTGTCACTAACAGCTAACACTAACACCACCCCAAAGACAGAAATGTTATAGAACTCTGTATCTATTACTTGTGAGAGTTCAAATCATTATGTTGTGATTAAAGAAACCACAATTTTGCTAAGATATTTAGGACAAAAGGATTGTCAGGATCTGCGCAAGCTTTTAATGTAGTTTTAGTAATGTATAGCCGTATCATATTCTTTTACTTGCATGTGTAACTGTAGGGGCAATAAAGATAATTAAGGGTTAATATAAGGAATGCCTAAAGCTAACCGCTTGCTTGACCTGCCATAAAGGAGGGGAAGAGAGGAACAAGAGGTGTCATCCTTATCTTTATAGAGGCATCTGCAAGGCCAAGGAGTGTGAGAACCGGAGCTGGCCGCGGAGAGTACCAAGCGGGAAAAAAAAAACTTCAAAGGGGGGAGTGTGGGCTTAAAAGTGAGGGATAGTTTTGCTTGTGCCTTTAGTCTCAACAATCGAGGTTGCTGTACGCTTATCCTAATAAAGAAATCTTTAATGGAACTGTCTAGTCTCCAGAGGATTTACTGAACTTTGGGAATGAGTGTGCAGACTCTGACAAGGATAGTTTTGTAGAAACATATCATGACTGGCATATATGATATATATATATTCCATGACATACAATTGTTAAAAGTGGATTGCAATCTACAGATGAATCAAGCCTTTAAATGTTGTGCTATACACAACACTGGGCTTTGAAGCAGTTCATTTACTGTCCTCCTTTTGCGTATGTATTCAGTTTATTTGAAGGATTTTCTTTAAATTCTTTTCTTTTCCTGAAAAAAAAATTAGCAACTGATCAAAAGTTCAACAAAGAAAGCAGCTTATTTTACCTTGCGCATCTATTAGCATTCTTAACGTGCCCAGCAGCTTGAACTGAACAGGAGGCATTTCGGATCTGAGAAATTTCAGTACTGCTTCTGCCACACCAGCTGACAGCATCTTTGCCTTATTTACAACTGCATGAATAAAGAACATATATTATCTCAGAAGACTGCAAAGACAATACACTTAAACTGCAGCAAACAGGTTATTTTGCAGGGAGCTCACTTCTTTCCTGAAAACAAAAAAGGATGAGAATTAGCGAAGACACTCAAATTGAGATCTAGACTGATTGCCAGTTCTCTGGGCAATGGCAGGGCACATTAGCCAAAGGAACCCACGTGCACATCTCCACAGTCTTTATATATAACTTGTATTAAATTAAAAAGGTAACCTGTATTCAGTTTAAATGTGCAAGGAGAAAAAAAATAAGAATGAGCATTACCCACACTTCTCAAAGCCATCCAAATAAAAGTAGATCATGCCATATTTTTCATGAATGTCAACAAATATAGCTTGCACTGACTGGTGTTCTTGAACTAGCTTGTGTTGGAAGACATGCTTCTTCATATGAATGACAGTGTCAGTCCTGCCAAGGACGGAATAAAGGAATAACTTTGGATTGCAGATTGGAACAGGCAGAGAACTGAAGCCAAACCTGTTACCTTCCAAGCTTGAACAGTGGCTTCACTGCAGCTAAAGTGCACAGCTCCTCTACAGGAGTTCACCATCTGATTTAGACTACACCTGTGACTTAGTCTGGCAATTCTTGTTATATTAACTTCAATAATAAACATATAGGTAAGTTCATAATCACAGTTGCTGAGCTGAAGTCTCCTTTTCTTTGCATTATTCAGCACAGCAGAAATGGCTTTTGCTAACATGGTTTGACCCCATATTATCCAAGTATGTTAGATTAGGCTATTCCGTATTTCTGTAAGTATGACTTATCATGTGTTCTGTCTTAATACACAATGTATATTGTATGTCAGCTTATCTCTCAGAATAGTTAAATGTGTGCAAGAGTTCTATTTTGTGGGCAAGAATCCAGGCTATAGAGCTTTCTACCTGCCATACTTAAATTATATACTATATCTTGCAAATTACACCACAGATTAGACCGTGAAGAGCCTGTGTATCTTCCCCCCATGTCTCACAGTGCCTCTCTTCCTCTGTTCACGGTAACCACACCTGTTCCTTCTCTGCACAGCACTCCACCCCCATGTGTAAAGCAGGAGACAGACACTGCTTCGGAATGCATTTTAATTAAAAGTGGGAAGTGAACTGGCATTTAAAATGTGAACTAACAAGATGCTGCTTGTTCTGGCAGAGGGTTCCTAGATCTGAAGCTTATGTTTGTTTTTTAAAAGAGATTCAGAGGGAATTTTAATATTACATTTACATTTCTTCTCAGTATCTTGCTATTTTGAAAAACTGCATAAGTGCCATGAGGATGAAAAACAAAACGTGAATAAAATATTTGCTTATATGCCTGGCATTCTAACAGTACTTCAGATTCCCTAGAAAGTATAAAAATAATCCTAGAAAGCATATAGTTCACTCAGAGCTAAATGTACCTTTAACAGGAATCTGAGAAGAAATAAAAGCATTAGGGTAAGCATTTGGCATACAATTAAAAAAAAAAAACCCTGAAAGAACCCGTATTCCTCATTAGATCTGGCTAATTATCAAATGAACATACTAGCTCCTGCAGTCATTTCAGTGCCAAGCTTTTACATCACACTAAGCCATAGTTTGCTTAACTGTCATTTACTGAATAAGCTGCAATTGGCTGAGTTCACACAATGCACTAAATCGTAACTAAGGAAACAATACCATAGTAGTTTATATCATACTATATCAGTAATAACAACAAATATTTAGTAATTATCTGGCATTTTTCCCACTGTATTCAAAATAGATGCCTGTCTTGGTGCCTGGATGCTGTGAGGGTCTGGATAAGAGAATCCTAGCAAGATGAGCTGCTGTTTCTCCATTGGGGTCTCTCTATGTGTTCCAGTGGTGTCTCCTGATGGGGTAATATTATCCCTGAACGAGCAGGTCCGCAAATGGGAATACATGACACCTCTACTGTGGGCCTGCACTGGTTACCAGTAGGTTTCCAGGTGCAATTTAAAATGCTGGTGTTAACTTATAAAGCTCTCCAAGGCTTGGTGCCAGGTTATCCACAGGAGTGCCTTTTCCCATTACAATTGGCCTGGCTAATTCAATCTTGACAGGAGAAGCTGATGATGATTCTCCAATTTAGGGAGGTGAGGGGGCTGAGGCTCAGAGGTGCTGCTTCTCAGTGGCAGCAATGGTCCTTTGGAATGGCCTCCCAGTGGAAATTATGCTGGTTCCCACTTTAGTTGCTTTCCAGAAGAAGCTCAAAATGGAGGTCTTCCAGAAGGCATTTGGGCTGTGATGTCCTCTTGCCAGAGTTTTTTCGACTAGTTCTTGTTGGGGGTTTGTGTTTATATATCCCTATATTTTATATTTTAATCTGTAACTGTACATTTATCTCTGTGAACTGTTGAGATTCCTTCAGGACTGAGTATAGATAAATACTCAAGTCAGGCAATATTTTTACTTTTTTTAACAGATATAAATGCAAAAGATAAAAAGTGATAGCTTAGCTCCACCTTTTCCAACCTGGCATCTGTCAATTATGTTGGCCCTCCTGGTTTGGCTTTCTGGGAGTTGTCCCAATGCACATGGTGACCACCAGGTTATTAAAGGCTGATTTAACTAGTAATACTATTCTCCCCACTGAGAATAGTAATTCTTTGATTTCATTGTTGTGTAACTATTAGAAAAATAAATATAAGACTGCAACCATGAAGAATAACAAGCTGCAAGGGGTTTTCTTTTCAGTAAATACATGCAGATGGTATACATGGTATTTATAGAGGAAAGCATAATTCCACTAACCTTGGAATTACTGAGAATGTTGCTCTAATGTGCTTACCAGGAATTGCAAGGTTTCGGAGAGCACTCAGTGCTGCATGCTGAACTGTGACATTTCCATCTTCCACGTGCCTGTCCAATAAGTCCATCAGTTTCTGGACAATACCATTATCTACCATATGGATACAGTTTCCATCTACAGAAGAAAGCAGACCATCATCAATTCATGTTTCTTTATGTAAATACCATGGCCATTTTCGTACCATCAATTTATCCAATGGCAGGCAGCAGTAGACTTAACTTGAAAGTATATTTTGTACATTATTAAACTTAAAAAAAAGGTTTGAAACCTTTTTTCAAGTCTTCCATTAAATCCAAATAGATTCACATCAAAAGATTTTACATTTAGAAGAATTCCTCTCAATGAGCTTTTTCAGATTGGAAAGCATTGGAAGGATGGAAAGAGGTCTAGCAGGCAACACTAGCTGTCTGCCACTTCCAACAGTAAAATAAGCTCAAAACATCAGCAAGAAAAATGGGAAACAAATCCTCAAGCACCCTATAAATAAGGTAGAAAAATGGAAGGCCCTTTCAGACAAGAAGCAAACATTTGAAAAACTAAGAGACTTTGGAATAGTATTATATGTTCTTATCTAGCACCTCTTTAAGTCTGCACACATTTTTCAAATGAGCTTTTTGTCCAGATGTTACTTCTTTAAATATACAGCCAGCCCCAGCCTGTGCATAGCTTGCTTTTTGGAAGTATTTCTTCTTTAGTGAATATATATCCCCTCTCTCCTTCAATCAAAGGTGTACAATCTGACCAGAAATGTATGGGTCCTCAGAAAGCTTTCTTCACCCCTACAAGCTCTTCCAAAAGGTGTCACCAGTTTGGAACTTTGGGGACAACTGGTAGAAGGAAACAATTATTAAATCCACCTGAGCAATCATACAAATATTATTATGAACAAATTTCAAATGTATTGTTCACCTTGGCTTCAACCATTTGAACTGTAGCTCCTAGCATGCCATTCAAAGGCTGAATGCAGCTCTGAGTGGAAAAAGATTGTTACCCCATCTGAAACATTAAAGTACTTTTAATAAAACATATCCTGAAAGCAAAATTTCAACTGGCATTCTGCCTGCTCCTTTATTTCACAGTACCACTTCACCACTCAATTTATATATAGAAGACTTCACATTTCATCATGTGCTGTATAAGTTCAAAGACAGGAAAATAAATCTTTCCATAAGGCAGGCTGGTGTATGACTCTTTTAAATGCAGTGCACACAAATACACAGTCAGAGCACAATTGCTCTTTAGTTTTAAGTACCAATAACATGCTGGGATGTTAATCTTGAGGATTCTTACCATTTCTAGCAAAATTTGCAACTGCCAATGCTCCTGCGAGCTGAAGTTGATGGCTATTAGATGGGATCCATAAAAGCACTCTCTGGAACACGCTGCCTTTTCCTCCTTCAAATAATTTTTGCATTGACTCATCTGGAAGCAAAAGCATATGCACCCAGGAGAAAAAATGGACGATGCTGCTTTGCATCTGCATTGCCCACGGTACATCTCTATAAACCAGACAATCATTCTTGGGATCTTGCATACAGTCTACTGCCAGTTATATCAGGGTCAAGACAAGCTACTTCTGCTGCTTTTTCCGCTAGCTGCAGACTTAACAAATAGACAAATATTTCCTTGTGCTTCTGACAGATTGATTTTTTTAAACATATGCATATTTTTAATCTCTTTTAAATGTGGGATGTACTATATTTCTATTTTTCATTACGGCTAATAGCAGCTCTGAATTGTTTTTAAGTAGAAAACTATGATAACCATCATTTTGACTAATGTAAATAAAACCAGTAGGTTTGGCCCTCATGTAAGGAAAACCGGTTTATGAAAAACAGTGAGCCTGTATGTGTTTGTTGGGGGTGGAAGAAATGTTAGGTGTTCATATTTTCTGCTACTCTGCACTCACATGATTTGGCCCCAACACTGAAATGTAATAGCTAGTGGGGTAAGCTGATATTAAGAATAAATCACATGTACAATGGGTGATATCAGAATTCTCTAATATGGGATGGGGTGACCCACACCCAAACTTACCTCCCAACAGTAGAAGAACCATAAGATCAGAAGCAGTTTTAAGCTCAGTAATGTCATCTTCCTTGTCGCTATCTACAGTCTTCTGGACTATTTCAAGTAAACACTCTACAAGGCCTGCTTCAACCAGTTGCAGTTTAATGATATCTAGATAATGAATGACAAAATCATAACATGCTCATGAACCAACATGTTTTCACTACAATATCAGTGCAGACACTATTTATTAATTTACTTTATTTGGATACTGCTTAAAGCTCTTTAAAAATAAAATGAGTGCAGCTGAGTAGTTGGAATGAAGAATATATATATTATGCCATATACTGCCAGAGATACTACTACTTCAGTTAAGGAAACGCCTAATCTCCATTGCCAACTTACAGATATTATGGGGACAATCAATCGTAGAAGATTCTCAGAAGTAGCTACAGATTTTATTTTTCTGTTAAATGCTTTTGCAGGAGAGAGTTCACAATAATAAGTATTGCTTTATTAAAGCTCCCCCCCAAGATACTTTTTAATAATGTAAATGCATCTTGGATGAAATATGATGATACAAACAGAAACAGATGTTCTGGGCATCTTCCTACTTTCTATAGATACAAGTACTGAATGTCAAGTACCTGAGAAATCAATACCAAGTAAATAATTTCCCCCTGTTTTATTTGGCTCACTGAGCTCCATCAGTCATACTATTCAAGAAAGAACAACCTCAAAACAAATTCACACACTTCTACCCTGTGGAACAGCAGGTCTTGGAAGCACAGAGGCCAGGATTTTCTGTTTTTCTGGGACTGGGAGAGAAATTTTAAGAACAGTTTTTTTTTTTAAAGCCCTAACTTTTTAAAATATTAAGCCAATTTTAGCCTTTATTGTTTTTCATATTTTCCATCTCAAACTGTACTACTGAACTACTGGCAATTGTGGTAAGAGAGGAATCTGGGACCCATAAGAAAGGGGAACAGGGACCCATGAAGAGCTCTGGAGCTTAAGACTGTCCACACCTATCATATGGTGAATGGATCGAGTTTTTATTGAGTTTTCATTCTGGTTTTGGGGGATTTTGTTGTTTTTACTTTTTTGTGAGCTGCCCAGGGTTTTGGTTACAATTTTTTCCCCCTTCCTAGCATCTTCCTGCAGGTGCAGGGTCCACTTTTTTCGTATCAACTAAATGGTGATCCATTGGTTGATACAGGAAATTAACTGACTGGCTTGTCACTTGAGCCTGACGTTGTCACCCAAGCCTGATGTCGTTTTGGTTACAATATGGGTGGTTATATAAGTCTTTTAAAATCAATTAATTGATCAATCGATCAATCAAAAGGGATCCATACACTAAATTGCACTCTTTTCAATAGAACCACAGGACTGGAAGAAATCTGGTAGCTGTCTGGTCAAACACCTTGCTTAATACAGGAAATGCTGAATGCTTTCACTAGGTGGCTGTTTACCCTCAACTGGAAGTTACCCAAACAGGAAAAGTCCATTATCACTTTCAGTAACAGATTGCTCTTTTTAAACAGCTTTTACACACAATACTGTTCTAGTATTCAACTGAAGTCTATCTTCCTGAAGCTTCTGCCCACTAAATCTTTGCCTAATTTCTGCTTCCCCAACTATTTGAATATCATGTCAGAAAATGCCTTCATACCAAATGTGTGGTTAAAATTCTGATTTCTGAGGAAAGCAATCCAAGTTACCATGTGTGGTAGGCCATATGCTAAATTACCACATCTTAGTCTAGATTCTTTCTTCAACAGAGATAAATAAAATTAACAACAGCAAGCTTTTATGTGTAAATTATCAGTTGTACTGTCTACTTTTCAATCTTTTCTGAAAATAAATGGTATTGATCAACAAAGTAAACAAAAGGAATTACTGAATAAGTAAGACTTCAGTCCTATAAAACTTGATAAAATTAAGATTCATTGTAACAGGACTGATTACATCCAACTTCCTAAATTTAAGATAAAGCAAGCCCTACAAATTTAAGTTTAAGAGTTCTTTCAATCTCATATATGTGACTATACAAAAACCATTTCTACTGCATGTCAAATTTTATATCCATTCTTTTTTCCTTAAATCACTGATTTAGGATGTTTATCTGTGTGTATGTGCATTCATTTTATACAGCTAAATAAAAATAGGCTGTTACAGCTTTGATAGTGAGGTGCCTTACCAACCAGCTTCACAAACAAGAAGTACAACTTAGGCAAATATCAACAGGTCACTCAGAAATAAAACTGGTACTCAAAAGTCTCACCGTTTTCAGCCAAAGGAGCCAAAACTTCAAAAATCATCTCCTTCTTATCATGTTCTATTTGCTTTTTAAAGAGCTTCACGAGTTCTTCTGCAATATTTGTGTAGGCAAACTGTTCTTTACTTGATTCTGTGAAATCAAACAAACGAGAAGCTAAGTGCGTAAAGGAACAACAATCAAATGGCAGAATTATTTTCTTTTCAATTTCTTAACAGGTTACACAATGCAGTGATTAATGGAGCTAACTGACTTCACTGACAGGAATAATATGCTCCTCTACTTAAAACTGTCAGTAAACGAAAAGAAAAACATCTAAGAAATTTAAGACTTGGTGACCTGAATTATTAACAATTGTTTGAAACTGCACTCAGTGAAATATGAATATACCCACAGCACAGCAAATTGGCCTTTGGCTGCCATCAGGCAAATAAGAAACACTACCCAGTGAGTGTACTGGATCACCAATTGCCAAAATTAAAGGTCAGTCCACTGCCTTAGCATTTCCATGGCTATAAGCTGGTGAAATTGGTTCTGGCATTTCAAAACAGCAACATCTAGGTACCCTGCGAGATCTGCTTTGTCTGCTGACCCAAAGCCCAGAGGCAATATTCCAGCTTAATGACCTCTCTCACACATTTTAGGGTGGTAAGGCAACCAATGTAAGTTGGTAAATACTTAGCTGACTAAAATTTTTAAGGCCTAGACAGATGACTGCAGCAAAGAAAAAGATTTGAACAACAGATACAGCAAGGAAAGAATGGGATTTATTTGTTAGGATTATATATTGCCTTACAGCTTCCATGGGGAACTCCCTCATTTTTATCACTACAACAGCTCTTCCTGACAGGAAGACTGGGTTGGGAGCGGATGACTGGCCCAGTCACCCAATATACTCCTGTGCTTAAGGGTAGACTTAAAAAGAGACAGCGGAGATTTGTACTTTGAAACTGGCATGATTGATGTCAGCCTTCCCAGATAGACCAAGTAGGAAACACAACAAGATGAGCTAATTCTACTTCATTGTAAGGCTACATTAACAGGATCTTGCAAGTCTGAAAGTACAAATCTCCCGCCATCTCTTTTTACAGCCTGATAAGTTACAGAGGATCCTTTCTGAATTTCTTTCTGAGCCCGTTATGCAGTTGCAGGCTCCCCCCCCCCCCCCGCACTCCTCATCTGATTGTTCCCTAGACAGAATCTCTTCCTCCCATCTCCCAAAGTCATTCCCACATACCATTACAATTCCTAACTGCACAAATCTACACTGCTGCCTTTTCTTTAGGACATCATGCACAATATTTTTATTGAATAGTGAATAGAACAGGAATCTCATATGTCAGTAGAAAGGAAAGCAACAAGAAAATTTAAATAGGGTTGCTAGAAAAAACACAAATGACAATAGCAGCACTATTTTTCCATTGAAACATTCCCATGAAAAAAACTTAAAATGTTGCAATCGCAAGTTGCACCCCAAAACTTACCAAGTTCTGCTAAATTTCCAAACGCAACAAGGCACATTTCAGTCAAAGCCGAATTTTGGCAATGAATGCCCAACAATTTCACTAATGTAGGGATAACTCCCATGTTGATGAGCTGAGATTGCAGGGTATCTAAACACAAAAAGACAAATAAAAGACAAACACCCTTAAGTTAGAGTTTCACTTTGCAATGTCACCTCCAATAACTGGCTCCTTAATTATTGTCCAGTATCAGCAACATGGCATGGAGGCAACTGCAACTGTACAGCACTATTATTTATCTTCCTTGTTCTTCAGATGTCTGTTTAGAGTTCAGAGCTATCATGGAAAGAAAGTAGTTCTGTGCTTGAGAGAAACTACCTCTCAGCATTTTTACCCAATAAACCTATGATACTTTTGTATAATGTTAATTACATAGTGAAGAATGTCCCCAAGTCCTGGAAAAGGTAGTTTATGGAGGTGTCCTTGCCTTTTATTACAAAAGTACAATTATTGTGGTTATTTTGGAAACACTTTTCATTCTAGAGCCCCAGGCAACAGATTTATTAACAAGTAGGTAAGTAGGATTTTTTACTGTCAACAATCCACCAGTTTCTGCACGCTCAAGTTTCTAAGCATTGTATACTAACACTGGATTGGGTCTAGATTTAGCTATTCTTTGAGCAGGCTCAGTGAAATCAGTGGGATAACAAAATCACCTCCTACTGATGTCAGTGATTATTATATAGACAACTAAATCCAACCCACAGCTTTCAATTCTTCATTTAGTTTTTAAGTTGCTATAAGTATGGATCCTGACCCAAACTATTATTGGTGCAGATGAAAAATTTAATCCTTTGCAATTTAGATATGAGGAGAGGAGTCTATCTCCACGTGTATACTGGAAGATAATAGAAATGAGGACTATTACCTATTTTCCAGCCAGCTGAATACCTGCATACAATATGTGGGTGACAGTGTGAAAGATCAGAGTCTTCTCTGATAGAGATGCACTTTGTTGCAAAACAAACAAATCCCCCCCAAAAAACCAAGCAAGGTATGAGCTTCCAAGTGTTGGTAAACTACAACTCCTAGTGACATGAGAACTACTATTCAGCAAATTTCTATTTATGAGTCTCCAAATCTCCTCCTAAACTATTGAAAATATATATCTCAGTATTTCAAATAACTGAATGTGTCTATATTCAGCACAACTGAGTAAGAATCACATTAACTGTATGATAAAAAAGACTTATTCATCATGACATACTTTCTGAAGAAAGCACTTTCTAATTATGTATGAGAGAGGTGGTTTAGTAAAACATATTACCTATAGGAATATGTCAAAAGCAGTCTTCCCCCACATATCTTTTGCTTAAAAAGAGTAACTGGGATTGGAAATCTGTAACTCTGAAAATAATGTTAGATTTCAGCTTGGCACATGGTCAATGGCCATGGATAGTAAGAGTGATAGGCCAAGAGTAACTGTAGGGTTGCAGTTCCCACCTCCTTCAGTAGTAAGTTAAGGAAGCAAAGGCAAAGATTTTTCTGGGGAAACAAGCAATCACTATACAAATTTCAAGATACTAAAAAAAAAGTTCATCAAAGAATGGAAGATGCAAGAAAAATTCTATACTGTATCGAAGGGGTGATGCTATCTTTAGGCAAACTTATAGTATTTGAAAGTATAAATATTTTTACTTCACATTTTTTGTAGATATTAATTATCAGTTGAGATATACTACTCAGTTTTTAAAAGTTAAAACAAAGATTATAGTCCAAGATGTCTGGGCAACACCAGTTTAGGATAATACAGTTTTGCTTATTATTTTATTTTAAAAAATGAACACTGTTGTATGTTGGACAACCTTACCTTTTCAATAAATAGAAATGTTGAAATGGTTACTTCTTTCTCAACCAGCTGAAAGTACAGATCTTTCCTGGACATTAAAAACAACCACCACTAACTACCCGTAATGTATAATTCCCCAAAACAGTTAGCAGCCCAAGAATCTGGAGTAGGTGTAAAATACAAGGCCTATATAGCAAATTATCTTGCTTCTGGTCTGAGTAGTCTAATACTGACAACCACAGAGCAACAGAACTTTTGAAAAACTTGAGGAGCAAGTTAAACTCAGCAGGAACTATGCTGTTGACACACAGTTTAGATTGCCCTTAGATCAGCCTAATCCAGACACTTATCTGAGATAAAGATAAAAGGAATTTGCCTTTTTTTAAAGCAGACTATTTAGCCCATTAATCCCTTATTATTTATTCTGGCTGACCGAAGCTTTCTATAGATGGATCCATACAACTCACAGTAAGTCCCACAATTCAGTGAGCTTACCTCTGAGAAGGCATATACAAACTGCATTGTAAAATAACTTGGATTCATATCATATGCTCATTTTAAATTACCTGGATTAAGAAGAGTAATTCTTTTACTTAATGAAATGGATAGCAATTACAGTTTTTGCCAACAGCTGCAAATTACATCATGTTCCAGAGAATCAAAATGAAAGGCCACTCAACTGGGATTATTTATGAGTAGGACTTCCAGAGACCTTACCATTATGAAGCTGACAAAGTAAAATTTTAGGCTAGGGCATAATCCCCATAGCATATATTTTAAAGATAACTGTATTTCGACTGTACTTGTGTAGGTAAGTCAAAATCCAATCTCCTTTAACTTGAAACCCTTCCTGCAAATTTGGGACCATAAATTATGGTTCTATGATAAAGAACAAAATGGCAGAAAACATAATGTAGAGCAAGCAGGATGAATAAGGAATTCATATTATTGTAGTTTTCATACCGCAAGGGAAGGCAATTCACAACTTGCAGGCATGGGGAGAGGGGAGAGAGAGGGGGGATGAAACTTGTGTTACAATGTTGTGGTGCAAACTTTACCCTCACACATTCACATGCAATGCCACAATGCAAATGTGAAAAAGCACAGCTTACATTTTTGTATCAGGATTCATGTTTCATCATTTTGGGATCATCATGTAAGAACAGTGATCCATGTTTTCAGGATTCTGGATTTTTGTGATTATCAGAGATCAAGAACTGTGTTACTAAAAGGTTATGTCATGCCACTGAAAAATGAAAATGCAATTTTGCATTTTAAAAAAAGATGGGAGCCCTTAGAAATGCATAATACATCTCAAAAGATGTCCCTAAATCCATTATTCCTCCACTCACATAGCCTCATCCATCTGTACGATAGTCATATCATGATTCATCCTCTTTGTCCCTTAGTCAGTGAAAACAAAACAATACAAGTATTTCATTCACAACCAAAGTATTGCTAAAGACTCTACTGAGTCAAGCTCAGCTCCATATTTTCTTAGTAATACAGAAGCTGTTTGATATTGCTTTTTTCTAGGATTTTTAAAAACTTCCCTGTCTAGTCAACAGTATTGTGGTTTTCTAGTAATTCTCTATACAAATACTAACTAGGTCCAACACTACTTAGATTTTTCAAGACCAACTGGGTGCTGCAGAGTAACAGCTTAGAATAGGATCTATCTGTTATACAGTTCCAGTAGACTGACTTCATTATCTCAATTAAGTCTTAACCGTAATATAAAGTAATGTTGTAATGCAAAATGTATCCTAAAATTTGAGCAATCAGACAAACGCAGTGTTGCTTTAAAGTCATATCTAAAAAGTGAAACCTATGGCACTTCTTTGAATTTCACTGGTTCCATATTCTTCAAGTCACACACAAGATACTGCCAAATGCAATTAAAGGCAATATTCTAAATATAGGTAGTCCTCACTTACCGACTGCAATTGGGACCAGCAACTCTGTCGGTAAGTGATGCGGCAGTTAAGTGAAACATCATGTGACCTTGCTGGATTTACGATGTCAGTTCCACCATGGTTGTTAAGTGAATCACCGTGGGTCGTTAAGTACTATATCACATGACCATGATTTATGAGTTCCTACTGGCTTCCCCAACAACTTTGCTTGTTGGATACTGCAATCATCATAAATGCATGCTGGTTGCCAAGTGCTTGAATTGCGATCATGTGACCATGGGGATGCTGTGACTGCCACAAGTTCCAAGGATGGGTCATAAACCTACTTTTTCAGTGCCGTCATAATTTCAAACAGTTGCTGAATGAGGCAGTTGGTAAGTAAGGACTACCCATACTTCACTTTAGCCTGTGCTATTACATCAGTAACTCAAGTATTGAATATCAAGTAATGGATAATATGAACAAACAATAACAAAATGTACAAATTCCATGTATTTACTGTTTAAATCTCAATAATACTCATTATATAATCTACTTCCATTTACAGCATAATTCTAGCTGCCATTGGAAACAGCTTTGAAACAGCAGTTAACAAGTCAAAAGCCATGGTATATAAAATAATTATCAAAATAACATATTATGTTTCCTTTTTTTTTTTTGGCTTATGTAAGATTTCAAAGAACAAAGAGAAATGTAAAAAGTACAAACCAACCAAGGCAGCATATATAAGATGCATATATCAAGAGAGCTTAGGAAGATTCAATACTTTTATATCTATTAAGATGAGCCTTCCCAGTTATCATCTTGATGTAGAGAAGTCAATGGCTTCAATGACTCTGTGAGTGATTGCAACATGGGTGGGATAAGGTCAACATAAGGTCAAAAGATGAGGGTAAAGTTAAGAGTAACTCATCATAGGGGATAATGGTTTGACAGATATGAAGATAGTAAGCCCATGTGAAGAAGAAACTCCAAAATGAAACCCAGAAGAAAATGGCAAAATACTTTTATATTATTTCTAAGAAAAATATATGGAGATGGCTCAAAACATTAAGCATGTTTACATGCCAGATGATGAGACCCCTGATTGGAAGGTATTTGTTTAGTTGCTGTAGCTGAACTTCTACAAGTAGATCTGTCCACAAGGAAATGAGGTTATTGAAGCTCCCAATGTTGAAAGAAGAGTTTTACAAGGGCATATACAACTGAAATGTGGAATATGAGAAGCATGAACCAAAGAAAACTTGGAACTGTCAAAACAGAAATGAAGAATACTAAATGGGCCACTTTAAATCATATGATTACAAAAGAATGAAATAGCAATGATACTCAAAAAAGAGCATTGTTAAGTATTACGTTTAGCCATAACTGTCAAGCTCTTGGTACCATCTCAGCAGAAACCAAGATTCTCATCAAATCTTTTTTTTAACAAGAGTTACTGAAAGAAGGAAAAACAAATTTCAACAACTGGATTACTTTCACTTTAGAACCCAATTTATCTTTCAGTTCAAAAACTTTCTCAGCCTTTTCCTAATGAAATTGTTGTGAATTGGCAAACTAGATGGTCCTTTCAGAGATAACTGAAAGATTTTGAAACTCAATTCTTTCAAAACAACTTCCTGAATTTTCCTCTGACTCAGAATTAACTATTATTATAACTCAAGAAAGAACAGGATCATATCAATTAAGGAAAATCCAAATGGCTTTTAGAACTAACCATCATGACAGCCAGGGAAGTCAGATAAGAACTTTGGGCAACAAGAAAAATGTGCCATGTTTTGTTTTCTTTGGCTACAAAATAGGTAAGATGGATAAGTAAAGAGAAGATTAATCCTTGTAACAAAGGCAAATTTAAGCAATTTCCATGACAACAAAGGTCACAGTAAAGGAATGTTCTTTCTAATAAAAAGGTGTGACCGAAAGCCGAATACTGAGAATAAGAGAAAAAAAGAGACACTTTAAAATTATGGATGTGGAGATCACTACCAAAAATAATATTGGTGCAAGAACCAATCAGTGGGTCTTGCAGTAATGAAATGAAAACCAACTGCTTTGTTGAAACAATGACTGGCAAGTAGAAGCTCACATACTTTGAGCATGTGATGCAAATGGATGAAGGATAAGAAAAAAAACTACTATGCCTGGCAAGTTTGAGAAAAATTAGAAGGGCAAGTCAAGAGATAAGGCATGGGATCAAGGAGATCACTTGAATGTCCTTGGAAGACTTAAAGATTATTGCCAAGAGATAGGTCAAAATGGTAAACATTTATCCCTTGGGGGTGGTCCCAAGTCAATGGCACCTAAGTTGGTTTTAAATAGCAAGGAAGGAAAAGACTACATTTGAAAAGACTGGATTTTAATGTAACATCAATTAGAAGTGCAGTGTAAAAATTACTTTTTAAATACCCACACACATATGCATTCATATAAACTGTTCGAGCATAAAAGATGACTGACCTCTCCACATACTGAAATAATGCAAATTATATACATTTGTTACTGCAGTTCTATACCTATACACACTTAGAGGTCCAAATGAATTTAAGAGACTTAACTTTTGAGCAGATATGCCACCTCGGTATGATCTCTACAATGAATTCAAAGAGTATGTTGTGCAATGTGTGTCAGATATCATCATCATCATCATCATCATCATCATCATCATCATCTGCCAATAGCTGGTTTAAAGGCAGTTACTTGTCCAAAGCAGAGTGAGGCATCTAGTTCCTAAATTCAAACTATTTCTCCGGTTTATTTCAGATTCTTGGAAAAAGATAGCTAAGACATAAAATTTACTTGTTTAATTTTCAGCCAGCTACTCAAACCCTTTTCCAAGATATTCTACCCAATTTCTCTGTCACTCTCCAGCTCTTTATTTCTTTTTTCCTCCTTCCACTCAATTTAATATCCAAATACCTTTAAACCTTATGATGTCAAGTTTGAGAATAATCTGTGGTGAAGAATAAATAAAAGTTCAGAGTTGTATTTATGAAAGTGCACATTCAGTCATACACACACACTTTATAGCACATGAAAACAACTGTTTTTGCAATGCAAACAAACCTTTTTGTAAGGATATCCAATACCTGAGCAAAGAGCTCAACTTATCTTCTTCCTTATGGTATCACTATTACCTTCTTCACTCTCAGGAAATAAATGAGGTTGTGCTGAAATGAAGGATACCAAACAACTGCACACCTGGGCTTGATGAATGAGTTTTATTTATATATTTATCTGATTTATACCCACATTTTTACTCTAATGAATCCTTGCTATGATTAATGTTTTTAAAAAATCTCTAAAGATAAAACATACATTAAAATTAATACTAAATTAATAATTAATTCTTGCAAAGTCTGGTGAAAGTATTGCTTCTTTACAAATTTTCTATATGCTGAGAGAATGAGGGCCAAATTCAGAGGAAATGCATTCAATAGCCCAAGTGTATTGTAGAATTCTTCTGCACCAGATAGGCAACAGGGCATCTTAAGAAGGGTCCTCCTGTAACAGCTTTCATATTCAGAGCCCAAAGACTTTTAAGGCCTGAAATGTTAATACAAATACAAATAAAATACAACTACCTTAAATTATGCTCAGGAAGCACTTGACAATCAGTGCAAACCTTCCAGATCCCTATATCTTGTACAGGTAAGTAGACTAACTTTTATGTTTTACATCAAATGCAAATTCTAGACACATTTCAAAGGACACCCTATGAATAGCTCCTTGTGAGATGACCAGTTTAAAAGATTAGATATAACCATGGATTGCTGTTGCCAAATCTGACCAGTTCAGGAAGAAATACAGCTGGCATGCCAGCCTTAATTGTGCAAATTCTGCTCCTTTGCCATGGTTAAGACATGTGATTTCAGTGACAGATGTGATGATTAGATAGAGCTTCCAGATTGTGGAGTTGCTGCAGAAATGAAAGAAAGTTTCGAGTTTGGAAGTCTCACTGGTTCCTTACTTTGCAATATATAACCGTACCAGGATAAAGCAGTACATCCCATGTAAAAGGAAGAAATTTTACCATAAGCAACATTTTCAAGTTTTTTAAGTGTGCCTTGCCACAGAAACATTAAGAAAACATACACAGTGAAGTGCACACTTTTTATAATTATGCTAATTGATGTAAATGGAGACCTGACATCCACTAGAGGACTTCCTTTGAAATGTTCCTCTTGGATGGAATGAGTAGTTCACTTAGTACTATATTGTCAGGACTGCTCAAAAGCTCTCTCTTTGAGAATTTATATTATAATCTCTTCATTCAGAAAAACTGTTGTTAGATGACTAAACAAAATGAATATAATACTGATCCTCAGATTTGGGGTGAGATGGAAAGCAAACTCACTTGGGTCATCCAATCAATCTGTCAGTTAGAAATAACAGATCCCTCTTATTCAAGGGAAGTTCAAGGAATCCACTTCAGCACAAAAAAAGGTTTAAATCAAAACAATGTTACAGATAGAAAATAGGTGAATGAGAAGTGTTAACAGAATGAGAAACAGCAGATTGGGACACCACGCCTACAATGAAGGGTATAGCGAAGAAGAAAGTTTGTTATAATTTTCTTAAAGGGAAAACAACATATTATTATAAATATTCACCTTCTTCATATAAGCAAGTTCCCAGTATATAGACATCAACTAGAGGCTGATTTGGTTCTTAATGATTCCTGGCATCATCCATGAAACTGAGAAAGGGTATCAAAGATGTATATCTGTCCTTTATTTCTCTCCTTCTCAAGTGCCAATTTTGGCACAAGAGCCTTCTTAAAACTACCCCGTCGCCCTCCTTGTGCCTGGAACAGAGACTCTGCTTTAAAAACAATCCTAGATCTCTCTGCACCAATTAGCAGGGAGGGGAAGAATGTACAAAACTTATGCTTGCTCATTGCTCATCTAGCACTTTGGGGCTTATGAATTTTGGAATCTATGTCCAACACGGGCAGAGTTTTACAGGGTTGTACTACCACTACCACCCCAAAACACAGCTGTTCTTTCCCATGTTTTGGGGTGGTAGTAATGTGATGAAGGACAATCACTATTGGCCAAACCACTGCACGAGCAAGAGCTCACTTGCCTATGCAGATTATCTATTTTAGCAATAAGACACTGCTATGAAATCTTTCTTTCATGCACTCAAGCTACCACCTTCATTAAAATGAATGGGAGTACCTACCCTTCCAGAAACTCCCAGCACACAGAGAAGCACATGGAAGTCTGAACTGGGACAGGTATGCATTTACTGGTTTGATAATACATAACAATGTTGCAGTAATTTAATTAATAAAATCAAAAACACTATTTCACTTAAAATCAAAACAATTCCTTTTGATTTGTTTTTAAATTTATAAACCTATGTTTATTTTTTTTTAATATGTTTGTATATAGATAAAGAGAGATGTAAGACAGGTTTTTAGCATATTTGTTTACCATTCTCATTGCTATAGTTCACCAGCATGCCACAAAAGACAGTCAAGAGCTTCTCATTGGCTGGATCTGTTTTACTGCCCAGTGACCTTAAATGGTCTATTACAATCTGTGCCCCACCTGCATGGTCAACTGCGCTTCTGCCCTCATCTGTAAAACAAAGAGTCAAATTAAGAAATAAAATTAAAAAGGCACTTAAGAGTTCCAAACATAACAATCATCATAAAGAGAACTGCGGTCTTGGATTATTAGTGATATGGTAAATGTGTTTTGCAAGAATGCTTAATCAGGCTTTTACATATATATATCTATGAAAGAGCTGCTTAGGAGAACTTCAGGGACCGCAATCTCCTGGGAAAACACTTAGCTGTTCCAACAATTTGTGCACTTTTCTTTTTGAGCAAATATTTATTTATTAGATTTACATGCTGACTTTTGTTCAGGATCTTCTGCACCCTCCTCCCATTTTTTCCCCGAGAACAACTCTGTGAAATAAGACTGGCTGAGTAAGAACAACTGGTTCAACGTTATCCATGACTGAGGACAGAACCTGGGTCTCCATGGTGCCAGTCCAACAACTTAATCAATACATCTCACTGGCACTTCTGAAGGTAGAGGATCACGAAGTGGAAATAATTTCTTCCTTCACTAGGAGGCAAAAGATATAGTCGGATCTCCTGAAAGGCCTATCTTTTTCTTAAGTTATCTTGCATAGCTCCTGTTTTATAGCAGAGATATCACAGGGCATCTCTGGATTTTGAAAAGTCAATTATACTGAAATAGTTTTAACATTTAACAAAGAGCTACCTAACAAATAAAAAAAGGTAGGTCAATCAAGAAGAAAATAATTCCTGCAAAACCAGACAAGGCTTATCCTCCTGGAGATCAAATAATATTTTGAAATATTGCTGCCTCTAAGGAGTCTTGATGGGCTACACATGCACAGACATACACACAAAAGCAGCTGCATGAACCTATATGCCTATTATGTGAAAAAATGCTGATAAGGTTCATCACTAGGATCAGATGATTGTGTTTAAATAATTAGCAGCTAAAGGGTTTTAATGGTATTTATTTATTTGACAACATTTATATACCGCCCCAATCTAAAACACTCTGGTCAATATACAAAATCACAATACATTAAAAACACTTTGAAAACAAACATAAAAACTAGATGGCTGCCACAATGCCTCAAAAAGGGATTAAGTCCTGTTGAAACGAAATGATTGTTCAATGCCTTTCAAACTGTCAGAAGAGAAGATCCCTCTGGAACAGCATATTTCATAATAAGGAGTCCACTTCTGAGAAGGTCTGCCTTCTAGCCTATACCTTTCTTAACTCCAGGGAGATGGGGAGAGGGATATTAAGCAAGCCCTCTCTAGATGTTCAGAAAGGACAGCCAGGATCATATTTGGTAAGGTGGCCCATGATATATTCTGACATTGTGTTAAATAGGACTTTATAGGTCATAACCAGAACTCTGAATTTGGAAGCCTACTGGCAACAATGCAGCAACTGCAGAATAGGAACGACTCTACAAAAGTGCATTTCCCCTACCAACAGTCTGGTCACTGTTTTCTGAACCCGTTGCTGCTTGTGGGTTGTCTTCAAAGGTAGCCCCACGTAGAATATATTGCAGCAATCAAATTGCATGATGAACAGGGTGTCAGCTATCATTGCCAGAGCTTCTTGGTCAAAGTAGGGCTGTCAATTGTATATGCAGAGGGGTGGGAATGGGGGGTGCATCCGAATTCAGGAGGAGGGTAATGCTTCTCTGATGGAGGACATCATTCCACCAACCTTGAAGGAAGGGTAGTGCGCCCCTGCTGAAGAGGCTCTCTCTCAATTCAGCTAACAAACAACTTCAACCCAGTCTCCAACCTTCCCTTTTTAGGGAAAGTTGTTGAAAGGTGGTTGGGAATTCAGGCTACAGGATCCCAGAAGAAGTGGACTATTTAGATCCCTTTCTGTCACAGCAAGGAAACAGAATTGGTCATTCTGATAGATGACTTTTGTCAGGAACTGGATGGAGAAGTCTATTCTTTCTAGTCCTATTAGAACTATTAGTGGCATTTGACATCAATGATCATGGTATCTTTCTGGCATTCAGCATAACCTGGAATCAAACTGTGATATGTTTTCCAAAGGATAGGCAAGGTAAAGCTTAGAATGTTTTGTTTTCTGCTTTATCTATCTAATCAGCCAACTATGATTTATAATGGCTTGTATTTGCTTACCACGTAGTCAATACTTCTCTTCTACGGTATAAAGAAACCTAGAAGTACAGCAATGGTATTAACCATTGTTTGCCAGTTTCACCATTATGCCAAATCATAATTCCATGTACTATACTTTGCAAAGAGTTGTTCAAACTAATATTTTATCCTAGTTTGCTGGCTAACTACAAGTGGCGTACTCAAAATTCAACGTTCATTTTGTTGAAACATATTCTAGCAATACAGTGAAAAGAAATAATTTGTGTATGGACTATATAACCCAAATAAATGTTACATTACTTGATTACCAAACTTTTTATGGACAATATAACCTAAAGTAAATGTATCACAATGTTTCCAATTTTTTTTTGTAACATGAATACAGGGGACCAAGATATTGAACATTAACTTTCTTTTTCCCAGACAATAAAGTAGTGCCTTCCAAAAGAAAATCTTGCAACAAATCATTTAACATATTCCATTAGGAAAAAAGGGAAAAACGTGATAAATACAGTAGAATGTAAGGAATATCTGCAATTATTCTGTGCATGAAAATTGTTATGAAAGGTAAAATGCTTGCCAATGTTGTCAAAATCCACATGTATGTCCTTCCTTCCTTCCTTCCTAGAAGTAAATAATTAGTTTTGGATACAAGAGCTATCACATAAGTTCCAACACATAAGCAGAAGATATGCACACATACATTTTTATCTCTAGAGCAGAGGAAAGATAATATGATTCTGGTATTTGATTATACACAAGGGCGCACCAAAATATCATTTTTTCATCACCATATATAAGGCACTTCCATATTAAATGCTATATACGGAATCTGTTATAGATGAACTAGGGCAACCCCCCCCCCCCAAAAAAAAATGAATGACTCAGCCATGTCTGGCTGTAGCAAACACTTTGGGGATCAGTTGCTGGTTTTTAATGAAGAAAAAAAAAAGATTAAAAGTTATCCAGGGAGGATCCTCAAGCTAATCTGTGTTTTGAAAAGGCAACTGTAAAGATTTATCAGTGGTATGGAGTTAAGAATATCATACACACTGTCTTGTATTCTAGTGAGAGAATTGGATAAAAAATTGTCAAGCAAGCAAGCATTCCAGGAAACAGTTTATATTACATTACATTGATATTCTGCAATCAGAAGTCATAAATATATATATATATATATGTTTTTATTACAATAAATAATCTGATCTTTCAGAAATTCCCTGCAATGCAGTTTGTGTATATGTAAAAATAAGCTGGAAAATAGGATGCAGAAATGGGTTGTACATAATGCATCCAGAGATTCTGTTTCTTATCATATGATGTATAAATCTGTACAAAAACAAATCAACTGCATATGAGATACAAAGTCTAGGTGGGCTCTATGGGGTTTTATCAATAAGAGAGAATGTTGTTTGGGGGCAATTTCCCCCCCTCCCTTCTAGCCTCCCTGAGCCACCTCCTTTTTACAGGAGCTGATCAGGTGATGTGAACTGAATCTGCCTGCAACACTGTTTGTTTGCAGGACGCTTGGGTGAGGAAAACTCCACCTGTGCAGTTTTGGATCCACTCAACTTAAAATTAATCAAGATTCATTTGGGGAGAGGAACTGCCAGAGATGTTGATTCTATGACTATGCTCCAGTAGTCTCCATCTCTCAAGAAAGGACAAACCACACTGTAAATTCAGGGTGTCACAGTTCTAATTACAGACTCTCTCTTCTCCATGTATGAAGCAGACTGCCGGAACTGTCTGCCAAATATACCCGCTACATCCCAGTCAAAACAGGTTTGGAACATGCTGTTTTTGTCTTATTCTCTGTTTGTCTGTTACCTTGTCAAGTTCAGCAGTGAAGTGAACTCCCACGTAAAACATTCCCAGTTTCTGTAATAAATTGGAAGGTGTTGTTGTCTTTTGAAATAGACTACAGTTTTTTAAAAAGCAAACATGAGCTGCTCACTTGAAAACCTAATGAACAAAGTCTCATCACAGAGTTTGCATCATGACAGTTCTAAATAAGTCTTTATTAAAAGCAACAAAAGCCAAAGTGTATGCATAGTTTTGTTTCGAGTAAGAAACAGTAAACATAAAAATGTAGCATTTACATACATCTAGTGGAAGTGGAGCCCAGCTAGGTGACTGCTAACCCTAACCCTGGCTGAATTTGAAAAACTAAGCGAAGTTGGACCTGATTAATATTTGCATAGGAGATCACCAGGAAATCTGAGGCTGTAGGAAAAATGGGGACGTAAAAAAAAAAAATCCTAGAAGGCAATAATAAACCATTTCTGAAGGGAAAAGCAAAGATTGTCCATTAAGTCACTGTTTCGAGATGCCTTAAAGGATGCTCTGCTTTACCAGGAAAGGAATTCATAACAGTTGTATTATGCAAAATCTAGTTATTTAGTCTTTCAGCTCTTCAAATCCTCTTCTTTATTTTTTTATTTTAATTTTAAAATATTAAAAACAATAAAATGCATTAATAGTAGTGCAAGAAAGATGCAGTAAAGTATACAGATGGCATTGTACATCAGAGTGAGTAACTGTTGATACTACTTCAGCTTTATCTTTCTACTGTAAGACTCAAATTCCTGCCCACTACGATTTTCCTCCTTAGAAAACTCAACAATACAATGAAAGTGTGACATGACTTGTGTTCCTAAGTGTCAAGAGCCTAACAAGTCAGTGAATCTGGGAATTTTCAATCTGTCTCAGCCCTAGAGCATGAAGGAAGATTCAACGAACAATGAGAATATTTCCTGGTTTCTTCAATCAAGTTATATGTTCAATCATCAAAAAAGTAATTTGACTAAGGAAAGTATTGGCCAACAGTATCTTTTAATGAAATTCCTGAATAAGAACTGCTCCCTGGAAAAATTCTAAACAATTTATCAAGAGTCTATTTTTACCTCAATATTTATGAAATGTTTAACTTTACTGAGCTATTGGAACAAATCTATCCCTACACTGTTATTTTCTGCTTAGCAGATTTCATTTCAATATTGCTTCCTGTCTAAGAAGTGGCAAATTATACTATTAAAAAAAGCTATTAAAGTGCTTACCTTTAAGGAATCCCTTTCACAGGACTAAACAAACAAGCTAAACAAAAGTTGGTGAAACAAACAAATCTCAACACTTTATTAGCCAAAGCGGATGTTACAATCAGATTATTCCATTATTTTTATTCCGCAATCAGGACTTCTCTAAACAACAGTAGTTTTGGCACCTTTGAGCCAGTGTTGACTCCTGGCGACTGGCTGGACTAGTCCCTGCAGTTATATTGGCATGGATTTTCAGAAGTGGTTTGCCATTGTCTCCTTCCTAGGGCTGAGACAGAATGACTGGCCCAAGGTCACCCATCTGGCTTTGTACCTAAAGTGGGACTAGAACCCACGGTCTCCCAGTTTCTAGCCTGGTGCCTTAACCACTCCACCAAACTGGCTCTCTCAACAATGGGATAACTCTTTTAAATTATGTTTGTCAACAAGCAACTTCTAATAGGCCAGAATAACAGTAAACAGAACTCGTCTCTCTAAAAGTATTCCATTTTTAAAATTACTAAGTTCTTCCTTATTCTATACATTATTAGTGTTTTATTCTTTAAAGCCACCCAAAGAAATGTGGGATAATTTTATAAAATTCATCCTGTCCTTTCCTGTAAGAGGATTTAGCAATTCCATTTCAATGTCTAAATTTTAAGTTTAAATCAAACATGCATGATTAGTCTCAAGACTAATCCCTTGTAATAACTTAAAGTCATAGTGATGCCATTATAAGCAACTTTTATACAACTAGGTCTCGATTAGTGCGGTTAATGAATCCCACAAATTGGTTGCATTATTTGAATTTGTACTATTCAAAGTGACATTTCTATGGGAAATAAGGTAATTGGTTCCAGCTTGACAGAAATAGGCAATTAAAACTTTTAAACATACATTTTATATGTTTATTAATGAAATAATGTATAACAATAGAAAGGTATATTCAAAGTATACTTGCTATTTCCTGTATTCTGCTGTAGTTCTTCAAAATGAGCCTCTTCTTTTCTGAGCTTTCCTTGAACAGAAACTTCCTTTTCTTCATTTTGCACAAACAATGATTAGTGTCTAAAACCTCAACAGCAACTGTGCATGTGCTTGCCTCAACTGTGCTTGTGTTAGTGCTGCACTAACTGAATTTTGGCTCACATTAAATGTGACCTGGTATGAATTTATAAATTACACTAAATTTTGCACTATTCAAACTTGAACTAATTGTGACCTACCCATATGTGAAATTAAAATCTGGACACCTATATCTACACTCATAAAGCGGGGGAGGGAGAGAGATCAAGTTTTGATGATACTCAGTGGTATATCATAACCCCCAACCAACCAAGTGTTATTTTTGATATGCTGTTCCAGTGCCTGAAGACCATTAAGTTCTGGTTGGGGTAGAACAGGCTTAGGGTCAGCCCTAGCAGGACCCAGTGGCTCTAATTCATATTTGCCTGTGTCTGAATATTTGCCATGTATAGTTTTCAATGGGGTTATACTTCCCCAAATGCAACTGGTGTACAACCAGGATGTCCACCTGAATTCATGGCTCTTGCTGGAAGAGCAGCTGGCAGCCATGGCCAGGAGGACTTTTGCACAAATACATCTTGTGCACCAACTGTGCCTTTCCCAGTCCAGCATACTCTGGTCAGTCACCCATGCCTAGGTTACCTCTCATCTGGATTACTGTAATGCACTGTTCATGGAGCTGCCATTGAAAACCACTTGGATGATACAGCTAGACCAAAATGTGCCTGTAAAAACAGTTATGAGTGTTTGGCACAACCATGTAACACCTCTGCTCTATGAACCGCACTGCTTACCAGTGAGCTACCAAGTGCAATTTAAGGTACTGGTGACCTATAAAGCCCTACATGAATTGGGCATGGTTATTTATGGATCCACCTTTCTTCTATGATCAGGCAGGATAGGCATGCTTTGGGCCCCATGCTGAAACAGTGCCATCTAGTGGAATGTCATAGCCATGACATTCTGTCACTACCTCTGCCCTCTGGAATACCATCCCCTCTGATGTTCATCTGGCCCTAACTTTGAACAGCCAGGTTTTTAGAGCTTGTATAAAGGGCAGCAAACAGGCTAGAGGTCAATATGTTTGTGACCCTGACTGGTGGAGAATATTTTTCTCCCCAATGTGTCTTTTTGTCTGTGGTTTATATTGTTTTTTTTTATGCTGTTTTAACTCTGCACATCACCTAAAGTCTTTGGGTTTGGTAGCCTAAACATCTAAATAAATAACATCTTGCCAAATGTATACCATATATACAAACTGTCAAGCCCATTCACATTAGCCATGTTTTGATACTTCACTGTTAATTTTTTGAGTTTTGACTACAAAATCATAAATCACTGTATTTGATGAAAATTTCTTCTCTTTTTATAGGACAGTCATTAAGTGATAGGACAGAACTACTGTATTCCTGAACTAGTTTCAAAATATTCACTGGATTTCACTTTACAGACATGTCTGCCTATTTTAAATCTTTAGGTGCTCTGCATATTCTATGTACTGCAAACACCATGCCCATAACCATCTTACTGCAAATTATGGGAGTCCACCATATCTGAAATACATCAGGCTGGGGAAAGCTGGTTTAAGAATTCCAACAGCAGTGACACATATAAGAAGAAAATCTCTTTCTCAGATATATTTTGACCCAGATTTTGAAGTGTTTAAATGGCTAAAGATGAATCCATATAAGAATAAAACAATGATAGTCCACAGCTGGAATTCAGGCAGCAAGCTGGTTTATTTGACAAACATATTAGGTATTCTTCACTGACTTAACTATCTTGCTGCCATATAATCTACAATGGCAGACATATAACTTGCTGAGCCGGGGGTGGGTGGGTGGGTGGGTGGGGGTCTGTTTCTTCTTGTAGCTGGAGCAAGGAGCCATTTTATTATCTTCCACTGTTGTAATGGAATGATAAGATAAGCAACAGCGTCTGATCATTTTCTTATCATACAATATAAACATTAAAATGTCAAGAAGCTCTTTATTGGAATTGCCAGTAGAAGATGTGTTCCAAAATATTCATTGTTAGATGGGTAATAAATGTTCAAAAAGAAATGGTATGTGGCCTGTGCTATTTTGCTGCCTCATTCAGTATGGGGCATATATTACCACACTTAAAATCAAGCTGTGACCAGAAGAATCTCTTCATAATTTCACTGTTTAAAAAAGATGCAATGTTATTTGCAGAATTAATGTAGTATTTCATTGCTATCCTGGCAAAGAAGAAAAATAATATTAACTGCCAACTGGACTTGGAGGAGACTGCCAACTCATTATTAGCCCAACAATGGCCAACAACGTAACGTAGCTTGAGCTTCTATGCACCATGACTATCAACTCCTAATTGTTATAGAACACTAATACTCTTATAAACTTGGACATTCATGAAGGGGTCTCTCATGCTAGATCTGAAAGAACGGAGCAGTTATCAAGTATATAGAAAGCGACTATTATTAACAACAAACCACTGAGGAAAATCTTTTATGTGGGTAATAATGTAACTGAAGTTATTTAGACACATTTATAATGCTTGGAGCACATTATTGCAGATGAACCAATTTAGGCTTGTTAGAAGCAAAAATTCTCTACCTCTATGTCTCTTATTCTCATTTTGCATAAATAAGGGAATAATATAATACTTTGCCTGAAGCATTCCTGAATTCCTACTGTTTATTCCCATCTGATGTCATAATCCTGTGATAACCAAATATGCTTCTATAGTGGTAAGTAAAGTATGCCTCTACAGCAGTCAGACAATACATTATGACTCTGTACGGAAATCAGCAGCAAGAAAACAGATACAAAAAAATACCCAAGAGCAAAGATGCAGATGTCACACCAATATTTGTAAAAAAATTATTTCTGAAGTCAAAGAATCTGTATGCTTCTTTTATAGTAAATATTGGTTTCATTTGAAGACAGGTATAATTATGAAACATAATATAATTCTGCTTTATCCTGTAAGTAAACTGAGATCTTGGTGAAATGTTACTCATACAATGAAAACCAAGTGAAGTATCCTAGAGATTTTCCACTAGATGCACATATGTTAGCTTAGACCTGTGATTCTCAAACATTTTGGTCTAAAGACCCCTTTACATTCCTAAAAATGATTGAGGTCTACAAACAGCTTTAGTTTATGTAGGTTGTATCTACTGATATTTACTATATTAGAAGTTAAAACTGAGAAATTTTAAAATATTTGAGTTCGCGGACCCCCTGAAAGGGTCTCAGGGATCCCAGGGGTCTCAAGATCACATTTTGAGAGCCACTGGCCTAGATGCATACAGAGGTGAAATCTACACACAAGATTGAATTTTGGTCTACAAGTGATCAGGATTCCAGACTGTATCTTAGCGGAAGGGTTGACCCTCATTATGCAGAAATCAATGTGAGCAGCTTCCTCAAATGTAGATGCTGTAGGCAGGAACAGTAAACATAGCCATATCAGAACAATAAGGTACGCCTCACTCTCCTATCATATGAGCAATGAATTGCTTCACATGACCAATACGTGATAGGAGTATGACAAAGAAATAATTCACTACAGAAGTTCTGATAGGAATTGATTAAAAACAGATTCCTCATGCCTACAGTTTTCCTACTACATTCTAGGTATAAAACAGTATTTTAAAAAGTTTATCTTGTGAAAATTGGATAATTTAACTTTTGACAGTAGTAAAAAAAATTGTCACATGCTAGTTAAAATGAAAACAAGATCTCAGAGAAGTCTGATTTTCCAGTTCTTTACTTTAACAAGTACGCCTTCCTATTGACGCATTCTGGAAAGCTGGAGAGAGATGTATGCTAGTAACAAATGCAGAATGTGGGGTCCTTAAAACACAGAATGGTAAATTTATTCTCATACAGACTGTGGAATAAAAAATATATTAAAACACACTGAAGGTCAGTTGTAGTTTTGTGCTCGTTCTGATTTTACAATTTTATTTCTGAGTCTTCTAAATATTTACCAACTTCTTCCATTCATAAGAAATAAAATTATTTTAGCATGCATTTTTTATGGTTCCTTTCTTCTGGCAAGATAGAAATCTATTAATAAATTCCTGGGTATAAACAGTGGTACCTCGGTTCACGAACTTAATTCGTTCCGCGACTCTGGTTGCGAACCGGATTGGTCGTGAACCGAATCAAATTTTCCCATAAGGTTCAATGTAAATACGGTTAATCCGTTCTGACCCCTACGAATTTGGTCGCCAACCGATTTTTGATCGCGTCCCGAATCAAATTTCCCTATAAGGTTCAATGTAATTGCGGTTAATCTGTTCTGAACCATATGTTTTTTTTTTTTAAACCGCAAAAATATGACACAAAGTACAGTACGAAGAGAGAGAAAGCTAACCTTGCTCGACACAACTTGTGGAGTGGAGGACAGGAAGGTGGGTGGGGAGGTGGTTACTGCTTGGAGGGAGAGTCCCCCTCCCTACAGGAAGCCGCGACCATGTGTCACGGGAGGGAAAATGGCCGCGGATCCTGTTCGTCATCCGATGCGGAGTTCGTGAACGGAGGCAAAATTTTGCGACCGGAGCTGTTCGTGAACCGAATTGTTCGTGAACAGAAGCGTTCGTGAACCGAGGTACCACCGTACCTCTTGGCAGTGATGTAACAGTTATAAATTCTATTACTGTCTAAACTCCCTCTGATAATTATCTACTTCTGTGTCTGAAATTAATATTTTTATTTATTTTTTTGGCTTATATGGCCTATTTGCTGCTTCAGTCATAGCTGACTGACGACCTGAAGACCTACAATCAGTAGTAATTTATGTCTTCGTATAACAGGACTTTTGTTTTAAAATTTATTGAAAGGCAGTATTTGTTTTCATTTAAATGTTGCAGTTTTATGACAGCCCCAGATTTATAATAATATGATTCAGAGAAAGCTGATTATTTGCATTGTATCAATATATTAAGAGGTGTCTTAGGACCATCTCTCCATCTAATTTGTGAACACAATACCTGAGTCAAGTTTGTTCGGAGTAGGACATTTAAACAGTTTGCAAACTTGAACCTCTAATATTTTTAAAAAATGTAAATGTAAATCTGAAGTAGTTGAAATTTTAACAAGATTAACAATGTAAGCAAATGTAAAAATCATGCCCACATTCAAGTTAGTTTCTGACTAATGCAGTTGGCTTTTTCCCAGGAATTCTTATTTCAAGCATGAAATTTTTAATAAGGTTATCTTAATGTAAGTCAGAAATCCAATATAAATTCATGAAAAACCTTCTTTTAAATTTGTTCATTTAACTTCTGAATTCAAGTGAATAACATTTGTAAATGAATGGTTTCTTCCTTGGTTAAATGGTTAAATCTTACTCATTTATGATAATGAAGGCAAATCTAGAATAATACACTGTTTTGGCCAGTGCTGCAACTTGTTTCCCACTCACAGAACAGGAAAAGAAAAATTAGTTTTATTCAAAGATAGTTATTAACTCAAAGCTGAATTATCTAAGATATACTGTGATTCATTTTAACTCCAGATTAGTATATAAGTATACATTTTAGATGAGAGAATTTATAAAGCTAACTGAACAACACATTAGAGAGGTGACACATTGTCTTATCTTTAGGTCCTAGTTATGTCAACTTTAATTGATTTAAGCTCTTCTCATCTTATTAATTCACAGACTGTCTCATTCAGCAACAGCTAGACATTTCAGTATTCAAGAATATCTGTGAAGCATGCAATAGTAGTCATGCCTTGACGTTACAAAGACATGAAATAAAATATCCAATCCGGAACCTCAAAAGTGTTGGGACCACAATCCTCAATCAGCTGTAATCCCCAAATACACAAAATCACGTTCACCTCTCCAATTAATCTCTAAGGGTCACAGTATTACCAAGAAACTCAGCTGCTCTGTGAAAGAAAAAATTACTATTTCTCCCTTTCCCTGTTATGATCAGTAGGCAGAGAAGAGGTGCCAGGAACAGAAGAGCAGGTTGCTGAGCAATCCCTGATAAGAAGCTTCCAAAGCTAAAGCCTGGAATTTATTTCCTTTCTTGCCTCCAGGGATCTCAAAGCAGCATTCATGATTCCCCATATTACAGTCACAACAATCTTTTGAACCAATATTAGGCAGTATACGGGTTGCCTAAGATCATGGGGTGAGTTTCATGTTGCTGGATGGGGATTTGAAAATGGGTCGCTCTAGGCCTAGAGTAACCCTTAACCATAACATCACACTGTCTTTCTGAGCTTGTCCTTCCCCACTGACGTCCTAAGAAGCTAGCAGAAAGATCTCATCTGATAGGGTCTTGATGCCCAATCATTATATTCAAGATTTTGTTTGGAACCATAAGAAATAGAAGTTCATACTGTCAGAACAGATGTTCATGAGCTACAAGATGAATTTGTCAGTGCCCAGTAGGACTCAGGTGGAACATGTCACTTCTGAGAAATGCCATTATATGTTCCTTAATATATAATTTGAAACTCTGCCAAATTATCTAATACTGCTCATGGCTGCCTCAGAAGTAAATATATTCCATGCATCAACATGATTTACAAATAACACAAGCATAATTCTTCTCTTCTCAGACATTAAATGTCAGGTCAATGCAAGAAGTTGACAAACTGGACATGAAGGCAACTCCCCTCTTTGCTATTCTCCTTCCAAGGAATGGCATTTAGTGCATTATCATCTAGAATTACCAGTAGAAACACACACTTTGTAAACATGTCTGGCCCTTCTTAAAACATCTAAACTAGTATTTATGGTTATATTTTGGATGGCAAAGTCTAAGCTGTGTGAATGTCTGTGCACACTAATGTACAGCAAAGTTGAACTGGAGATGAAATGGCATTAAAATACTATATATTGTGCCATTATTTTGAGATATACGGAAGTCATATCAATCATATATAATTTTAGATTGATATTACAAATGTATAACATGAATGACCTCCCATCATTACTAATAGAAAGTATCTTGAGCAGATCAGAATAATCTTTAGCCTTTCGGGATATTAAAATACATTAAAAATTCAAGAAAAACAATCCATTTATGTAACTGACGATATTTATGTTTGTCAATATTAATGGACTTTGAATATTTCAAGCAGGTTGCCTTTGCATTTTTAATAGTTGTCACATTGTAATAGATAAATGTATGTGCCATTCTCTAAAAAAATACTTTATTTAACTATGCAAGTTATGCTGGATGTCCTCCTTCAGTTTCATTTCCATGGAGCAATTGGACACATTGCCAAAAATTGCCACTTCAATGTTTCTCCTAACACTGATCAAGACTGCACCCTAAATTAGGAAGGGTATAAAATAGCTTTAAGATTATCTTCAAATCTTTAATGCATTAATCTATTCACAACGTATCTATGACCTTTCCCTGTCTTCTTCTTTCTTTTCAAGTGGAGCTATTTACAAGCATCAGTCAAGTTGAGTTCCTTTTACTGTATTGTAATTCCTAATGGATGAACTATCACATCACGGTGCTGTATATAGAAAAAATATGTGAAGCTTCCGGTTGAGAGCCATGGCGAGCTAAACATCCCTTTTTGCAGTGGGATGGCGTTATGAGGGAGATAGGCAGGGGATGCAGGATCCCGGCAGCTGAAATGCTCTCCAGATTAAGGAGAGATCTTTGAGATAGCCTATGTGACTCTGCACAGCTGCTCCACATGAGTAAACAGCAGGAACAGTCATTTTGTGGTTTGCTTATGAGTTGAGCTGCTGGGAGTCGAGGAACTATCTTTGCTCACAATTGTTAACACAGCCTTTTTAAAGGACATCAAGCTCGGCCAAGCCTCAGTTCTTAATCACTTTGGATTTTATTTTTATTTTTTTTGCTGCTTTAAAAGGATTAAAACCCTTCAGAATAGCAAGTTATATTGTATTTGTTAGGTGAGTTACTTTCTCCTTAGAGGAAGAACTTTTAAATACGATTTTTATAACCTTTTGAAAAATATTACTTTTTGGATTAAACAGCAAAAGGATGCTCAGAATATGGGCTTTAGAAAGTTTAACAATAGATTAAGGGCTCAGATGAATTTGGAATTATAATTTTAAATGCCCACAAAGAGCCTTGAATTAACTAGAAGAAATTATCTCATGGGAAAAATGGCGATTTTTTTTTAGTTTTTTCATGTTTTTCATTATAAAGGAACTTTGAAGGCTGGACACTAGAGAAAAACTCAGGAAAGGAATACAAGGTTGACTTATCTGACCAGAGCTAAAGGAGAAAAATAGTTACATCTGGTTGCTCTTACTGGACCTTTGTTGATACAGAACGACTGACAAAGCATTTGGATTTTGTTTTTTTTAATTCAATAGATGAGATATGGGGTGAAGAGAGATTATGTTATATTTATCACTATCTCTATTAAGATTGCCTTTACTTGCTAGGATGAAGGGGAAAGTTACTTCTTTCTTTTTCTTTTCCTATTTTTTTCTTTTTTTACTTTTTTCTTTTCTTTTGTATTTTTCTGTTTGTATTTTTTGTAGCCTGAATTGGCTTTTATTCTTTTCATTTATCATTCTTAATAAAATTATTTGGAAAAAAAAGAAAAAATATGCAAAACAGTAAACCTGAGCATAAGCATTGGTCTAAAGTGATTCCTACAAAGGAAGCATATTAGCACTGGTACTAAACTGCAATACAATCATTTGTGCTAAAATAAAAATATACTGTTGACAAAATGTCAAATTTGGACTCAGAAATAAGAATTGATCCATTCAAATTTTTGGAAGCAGTCATGAAACATGTGCAAAATTGTCAATAAGGCAACATTGATGAATCACAATAGAAAAGTAACAACTACTTGTTAGAATCAGAAATAGATTAATATAATTGACAAAATTTTTCTATAAAGTAAACTTAGAAATAATCTTGTAGTTCTCCTTAACTACTTTATTCAATGATCCCACTGTGCTTTGACATTGCTTACTACTTGTATACACAAAAATGAAATATCTACAAATCATACAAAATTTCACATTTATAATTGTCAGCTTCCTAGTAATAGATATTTATATATTATTTCTACAGAATAAAATTCACTGTTAATATATACAGAGAACCCAAAACTATTTAGAACTATATTAAAACTATGTAGAATTAATAATCTTGCTAATGAGCAAAACATTTAGATTTGTGAAATTCAGGATTCATTGATGAAATGTAGCACTCGAGAGTGGTGCAAATTATGAATCCCAAGTTTAGAATGAGTTTAAAATAATGGTCCATTAAACTAGAAGATTCCTGTTTGCTCATAAAATACCTGCAGGAAATTAGGTGCAATTTTTCTTTTGTAGTCATAGCACACAACTAAGGAGAAATTACAGTAAAGCGGCAAAAGTTCACTGTATCCCATTTTAAGATTTGGTGGTTGTTCCATGCATTTCAACTAGACTGAACCTTCTGTTAAAAAAGGACTGACAACAAGGTACATACAGAAATCCATATGAGAATCTGAATTCATATTTTATAATATCAAATACAGTGATCAGTGGGAACATAAATATGGCAAATTCCATCCAGTTTTATTACCTGAGCTGGAGTAAAACTGAATTGCGTAATTCTACTGATTTATCTACAGAAATACAATTGGCAAGTCTTCCACTACAGAAAACCATAAAACAAGCAAATATACAGCACAAATTTGTCCTCAAATCCTTATATTTGTCAAGGACTTGACTGCTTCCATTTAAACCAATAGAAGTTTAGTTGTGACAACACCTGCAAATGTCTCATAGAAATTTACATAAAATACCCCAACAAAACTAGAGAAAAAATGAATAGGCAGGCTTAAAAATAAAAATATTGATATTTGAAGACTTACGGCTATCATAGCATATGTTGCCCAAGGCACGCCCTGTTTGAAGAAGCACCTCCTGATCTTTACAGTTTAAGAGTTGAACCAAAGGTGGGATCAAGCCAGCATCCACACATGGATTCCGCATAAACTCTACAATCCACAAAGAGAGAAATGAGGGTTAATTAAAGGCTGTGTCTTGAGAATTTATTATTGGTAAGATCAAAAAAGCTGTTGTTGTAAGATGATGTCCAAAAGTTAAAACATTTTAACTTTTATAGTGAGTCTAAATATGGCTAAATCTGAATCCAACCCACAGTAATTTACTGCCTGAAAGAGCTGGGGGAATTTTCATTCTGAAGTATGACTATTACTTGCTAGGCTTTGAGTATATACCTTGACAGTAGCATAGGGTCTGTAAAGCAATAAACGTTCAATGCACTCTGCATGCAGAATGAAATGGTAATCTTTATAACCCTTATAAGCATCCCTCTGTAAAAGGTAGATTTTAAAGAGTGTAATGAACATGCAGCTTGCATAAGGTTGTGAATCTTTTTTTATGGCCCTGAGAACATCTAGGAGTTGTACTGCTACATTTTGGCAAGAAGCCAGTGATTAATAGCAATGAAATTTCCCATCATTTTGGGCTGGAAAAAAAAATGAAAAATGGAAAATCTGGTGCATATGCCTCCTTTAGGTTTAAAACATCAAAAACCATGATCAATTCCACCTCACATCCTTTACCCCCAGGGTCCACTTTGGGACAGTCTTGCCCTCGCTCTGACATCATTACAATACTTCCCACATGGCATGAGTCTCAGCCACCATTTTTATTTAATGTACGCTCAATGCTCACTCTTGCTACTAACACACATTTCTGAAAGTATGTTCTTCCTTTTGTTTTAACTAATAAAAATACAGAGATTTTTCTGCAATAATTAACAATATAAAAAGCATTGCAACTCCATGATGTTTTGTTGGGACTAGTTACTGGATGACTAAAAAACTAATATAACATAAAGTTAGAACTAAACAAAAACAATGGAGAGAGAGAAATGGAAAACATCCTTAAAATGAAAACTTAAAGAAGTAAAACATACTGACAAGGTGAGCTGCAAAACTGAAGATGTTCCAGCAAAAAAGGCTTTGTGGAAAACCTCACCATTTTTGGCTACTTCTGCTATGACGTTAGCTACTTTTGCAGTGCAGGAGGACTGCGGAGTCAATAGGCTTGCAAACACTTGGAGAATTCCACTTTTCTGGATTTTTTCACTTGTCTCAATATCTGAAAAGAAAGATATACAACACAAGATTTTGTAAAAGAAGATAGTGATCAGCCCTTCAGAGTTGTCCTCATCAGGAAGCAGACTCCACAAAAAACCAGATCTAAGCTTTATTAAGATAGGCTATATTAATAGAAATTGGCAAATCTGTATGTATTTTTCTTCCTCTCCTTCTTATACCCCAGTGAGTGAGGAGTCTTTCCTAATACTAACTCCTTTCCCAGGGTTTAAGGAATCCTTGTATTCTTTTTGTTTATGCAATGATTTCTGAATATTTCCCTTGAGACCATCTCCATGACTCTCTACAATTAGTGAAATCCTTCTTTCCTTCCTTACCCAGAGTTTTCATCAACTCCTCCTTAATCATTTTAATGAAAAGTACTAAAGATGGAAACTAAGACCTATCTGCAAAATGTGTACTATATTACTGAGCAACAGAACCAAATAGCAGAGGAAGCTTTCATACAATAAATATTAATTGTTTATATTATTGTATATTATATAAATATTATAACTAATATATAAAAAGATACAGTAATTTTATTTTGAGGAAGTAATCTTGAGGACAGAGTAAACTATATGGGTATATATGGAGACAACAAATTTGATGGAGGTGTTAAGGGTATTGTGTTCCACTGTGTAACAGTAATTTGATGGATTTTCATTGTTTTTTTTTTTTTTAGATTTTTTATCCCACCTTTATTATTTTTATAAATAACTCAAGGCAGCGAACATACCTAATACTCCTTCCTCCTCCTATTTTCCCCACAACAACCCTGTGAGATGAGTCAGGCTGAGAGAGTGACTGGCCCAAAGTCACCCAGCCGGCTTTCATGCTTAAGGTGCGACTAGAACTCCCAGTCTCTTGCTTTCCAGCCTGGTGCCTTAACCATTCGTCTTAACCAACTGGCTCTCTGGTTTTATTGTTCTAACTGGTTTTATTGTTCTAATAGTACAACAGTGTCTCAAGTTCTAATTTGATCAGGGAAGTATTAGGTATGGCACACCAAGATAGGAGAATAAAATATTTCCACAAATATATCAAGTGAGGATCACTTTTTAATCAGACTAAGCTTATTCTCTTGCTTTTATTGTTTCTTTATTTTGATTTTTAAAAATTGCTTACTTTTTGTAATATTAAACATTGTTTTGAAGGATGGCACACAAATGTGTTAAACAATTACATAATATATGGCCTTATCTAAATCCCTAACTCTAATGGGATTTGCCATTCAATGTTTCAGCTTGTGCTCAACTCAGCATTCTATTAAAAGGAAGCTAAGGCACACAGTCCCACAGCATCTCATTATCTTCATGAGAAACTTATATACAGGTCAGGAAACCATAGTATGGACAGAACATGGTGAAATAAACTGCCCCAAGTTGTCAAAGGAGTGCAACAAGTCTGTATCCTCTCTCTTATTGATTCAACCTATATGCTGAATATATATTAAGGGAAACTGGATTGGAAGAAGATGACCGTGCTTTTAAAACTGGAGGAAGAAACGTCAATAGCCCATGCTATGCTGATGACACTACTCCAATAGCCAAAATGTACAGGATCTCCAAGCTCTAGTAATAAAAGTTAAGGAGCAAAGTAAAAAAATGGGACTAAAATTAAACATAAAGATGACCAAACTAATGACAATAGGTAGACAACCAGCCTTAGAATTGGCAATAAAGATGTTAAAGTGGTGGATAGCTTCTGCCTTTTAGTATCAACCTTCAACAGTAAAGGAACAAGCAGTCAAGAAATATGCCACAGACTAGGACTTGGCAGAGTAGGCGTGAAGGCCTTGGAAAATGCTGTGATGCCTCTATACCTACAAAGGCCAGAATTGTGCAAGCCATAGTATTCCCTATGATACTCTATGAAAGTGAAAGTTGTATTCTGAAGAAGCAAGATAGGAAGAGTATTGACACTTTTGAACTTTGATGTTGGAGAAGTTTCCTGAGAATAATGTGGACAGCCAAGAAAACAAATGGATCATCAAACAAATCAATCCAGAGTTCTCATTTTAGGCACAAATTATCTGACTTTGGTCACATTATGCAAAGATCAATTATCCTACTTTAGTCACATTATGCAAAGATCTAGCTTTCTGGTAAAGGCTCTAATTCTGGGAAAGGTGGAAGGGAAGAGATGAAGAGGATGATGCAGCAAGGTAGATGGACTCAGTTACAGTGGCAATGTGTGCACCATTGGAAGATCTGAAAGATCAGGTTAGGGATAGATCGTCATGGAGAAAATCTATTTGGTTGCTAGGGGTTGAAAATAACTTGATGGCACATAATCAATCAAAATCAAGGCACACAGTCTCTCTCAACTTATTACTATAGTAGTAGTGACAGCCCTCTTAGCTGGATCAACCATTACAGACACATATTTAAAGAGTGGTTAATGTATAAATAAATAAAGTATGTGACAAAGACTGGGGTCTCACAAGGTCACAGAATGATCTCATGAGATTTTACCCAACTTTACCATTCTGCTGTTCTTATGAGATTTGAAAATCTTGTAAGATTAGGCAACTAAGCACTTACAGGAACCATTTTGCTGACTCTTAGTCAAGGAATATGTCCAGTTGAACACAACTTTGAGTGAACAGTAACATTCCAGATAAAGTCTATGTGAAGCCTCCAATTCTAATCTCAAAGCCAGAAACTCAGTGAATGATATAGATAAACTGTTGTCTCTCTTCCTTAGAACCTCTACTTCATTAATTTAAAGAAGCCAATACTGAAGGCTACCATACGGATTACAACGATAAAATACGTCTAGCATTTTAAATGTAAAAAATAATGTCTATTTTTAACAGCCAGAATAAAAATAGTATACCAGGGCACCTGTCTACCAGAACATCAAGAAATAATTTGAAAACAAAATTAGGATGCTTTTCTCTGTAAACATCATCTGCTGAAAAATACCTGCAAAAATGCTGGAAGCTAAGTCTATATCTAGTCTACTCACAAAAGAGGCACCAAAAAAAAAAAAAAAAAAGCTGTTGCAGATTCCAGGCAATATTAAGTGTGCTTTAAATAGTATGACCTTTTTTGTAGTTCCATTTTTCTCCAAAGTCAAGACCAATTTAACAGCCTTTATTTTAAGTTACTACTGTTTGCTAACATAGCATCCATGTTATGACCAGGACGTGTATTTTCAGCTTTTGGGGAGTCAAAATTCTACCCAGTGCTATTGTTTTATTAAGTTCACTTCTGAAAGCAGTTGCCTAACCTTCCCTTATTTTATCATGCCAGAGATCAGCTGCAACATTGCTGGTGCTTTAGGTTTAATTAAGATTGGAAGAAAGGGAAATGGCCAACTCTTTCCTCATTAATCTGAAACTATTTGGCATAGTGATCAATATTTCTGCTTTTTAGCCAGCCCTGCAAATATTCAACCACAGAGGTTCATCAACATAATAGAATCTAACTTGCCTAATAGTATTGCCTGTTGAATATACCCTCTACTTCAAATTGTGTCATGAAAGTTGTGAACGGCTTATTATATGAGATGAAGAATATATAAACAAGCATGATAGTCACACGCAATGTAACCTAAAACATTCCATCTTGTTCTCACAGCCACTGCAACAGATGACTAACTGCAAAAATGTGTAGTTATGAACTTGAGATAGTAAGGTATCTAATTATCATGTTACCTTTTGAGTTCCCCTCCAGTATAATTCACTTTTAAAAACCAAATTTTCTTCTATTATTTACTTTTCAATTTATATACTACGTTTCAACTGCTTTTTAAAACTAATAATGAAACAATAAATTCACCTGGAAAGAAGTCAACAACATCAAAGCTAATGTATTCAAATAACCAGCAACATGAAATACATTTCCTTGACATAACAGAAGATACCACAGAAATATATCATTTTGGTCTATTATTCTTTTCCCCAATTCTTCAGACTGAATGTGTCAGTGCTAGGCTTTCTGGCAAAGTTATTATTTCGTTTAGTTGAAAACTGAACAAGTGAGGCCAGATGATAATGATAATGTATGAAGACACTGTATTTAGAAGAAATTAAACATGACTACAACTCTAACCAGGAGAGAGGAAATCTTACAGTATGTTGTTGTACCTGTCACTTGCAGAAATTAAACGTGCAATGCTTTCATTTCCTCTACCAAAGATTCCCCGAATCTATTATTATTTATCTAAATCATCCAATGTCACTATCCTCTTTTATGTTTAACACAACTAAAACTAAAGCATCTTAAAGCTGAGCAAGTTGTGGCAGAAAATTTCAGATAAGAGGCCTTACTGATTTAGTAAGTGTTGATCAGATAAAATATTATAGATTTTGTGCAAATATATAATTTTCTCTTAATAAGCACTCTCAAAGTTATAAATGGAACTCTGAGTACAAAAAACCGAGCAGGTTCTGGTCCTGGAGTACAATAAATGTAGCTTAAGAGATGAGGCAAAGTGTCATTTTATAGAACAATCAATACTACATTCATTACTGCAACAGAGTCTAAAACATGCAAGCACAGGAGTGTTTGTTTTGGTGGAGAGAAGCTAGAAGGAATAATAACACTCTGAATCAGTCTAAGAATATCTACTTTTGAGCCTGGAAGTTAAGGTTGGATGCCCCCCTCCTGAAAGTTTCTCCGTGAGTTTTCCTTCTAACCCACAGCTTTTTTCTTAATGAAATCTGGTGTTCATTTCTCTTGTCAAATCCTTTGTCACAATATGGAAAAGCTTCCAAATGTTGAAATCAAGAGTGATGTATTCAACTTAAATTGATTAAGAATGGTTCAGAATCACCCTGAGGAATCAGGCTCCTGATAAAAGCTAACATATATACTTGGCTCTGCAGCCCAATGATATTTTTTACATTAAAACAAGACTCTGCCCTGCTTCCCAGTAAAATTCAAGGACTATTTATACTGTTGCATTGTATGTGTTATTTGTTTTCCTTCATGGTATTCAAGATTGGGTGCAGAATTTTTCCTTCATCTTTACTTTTATCTTTACAACAATCTTGGAGGGAGAATAACTTGCCCACGATCACTCATCCAATGTCAATTTGAACTTAGTTCTCCCCAGTTCCAGTTTAATATTCTAAAACAGAGGTTGGCTGCATGATGTGTTCAGGCAACTGGGCATTTATTACTCCCCCACGTTACCTGAGAATGAATACTCTCTCACATACACATACACAAGGACAAAATCATCTGAAATTCTTCATGATCCTCCTCCTAAGATTCCTGTGATTACAGATCTCATACTAGAATATCAACACCCTGCAATCCCAAATGATGTTTTAAGGGGGGTATGTGTGTGTATCCTTGAAGTATTATGCAAGCTTTCAGGGTCTAAAAAGATTGGGTAACCTCTAATTTAACTACAACATCATATTATGTTTTGATTTTATAACGCTATTGGGATTATCATAATTTTACATAACTATGTATAGGCCATGTGATTTTCTAGACGTTACCTTATTGAAAAGCTAGAGTTGAAGCTGACTTAACACTTCAAAGAAAGCCTTTCTATACTGCTATAGAAAAAGCCAGCCTCTAACGAAAGTCCCTTCATTATCCTCAGTTCACTGTGAGTCATTCTTATATAAGCAAAGGTTGAAACTAGAAACTGTACAACCACAAGACAGCTGTAACATTAACACATTTGTATTCTGATCAAAACATCCTTCAGACTTGAATAAAGTCACAAGAGTTTTCCCCTATGTAAATGTGCACTAGAGGTAGCCATCAGCTGACAACAATATTTGTGCAAGATGTAACACAGGAAGATATCTTACTCCACGTCAGACTGCTTTTTCAGCCAGTTCACTGATACCAAATACAGCAGTGGAGGGTGTCTGAACACAGGATTGAGGGATCCACGGTATGAAACTATTACCAAACCTAATAATCTGAGCAATCTAAATTAATATCTGGTAAAAGAGCAAAAGTCATTAACACATTTTTTAAAAAAGAAGAAAATATGCTCTTCACCTTCTTTAGCAGTCCAATTATTAGTCTCCAAGACTACTTTTTATGTGTCTTTTGGGTGGCTCTATTTTTCCACCCCATTCAAATGGCTTACGAGGTAATGAAATATAGACAGTCACACCTCAACTCTCTCCCACTCCTTTATGAACCTGAGGCCCTTCTTGCCTTTAAAGTTCTGTCATGTGGCAATCAGAGTAGGCACATACAGTATGTTACAGAAAACCCTTTTACAGAAGCTTGCAGTGTACCTGCTATTGCTCTTCAGCTATTGAAATTTTCAGTGTCTCCTAGTTTATTCTTTTATTGTAATTGTTAATTGCTTAGATATCTGTTTAATAAGGTTAGAAACAGTTTTTAAAACCTGAAATGTAAAATATAAGTTAATATAATATTAAATGAAAAAATTACAACAACACTATTTACAAGGCTACCTCTGACACACCCAATTATAGTATTTACCTGGACTTGGGGGACAGTACAGGGACCAACTCTAAACCCTACCAATACCAGGTAACGTTGGCAGTGACATCTCTGGATGGTCCAAAATTATTTCTTTAATGCTTGCAGATGTAAATCCACAGAGTGGTATAAAGGGCTGTACAAAATTCAAACATTTAAGTTATGTAACTTAAGCCCCTTCCCTTCCATGTTGCATTCAAAACCATTTAAAAACAAAACCATCCATATGAATATGATCACCTACCTTTAGGGTTCTGCCATTTCACATTAGCTTACACTACCTCTATCCTTGGCCAACCAAACTTTGGACTTTGCGTTTTCACTGCCATGATATTTCCTTCTATAAATATTTTATACCTGAGATCACCCGGTATGATCAGAATAGGAAAACTCTCCCTTTCTGATTACTTGTCCTAGCACAGAAAGTTATATTTCCAGAGAGTCACTATCAATCTCAGTATCTCCCACAGTATCTCTTAGGATTTCCCATGGTTATATTTATAAATGTCTGTGATTCTTTACTCTAGCAGACTTAACAAATCTATGGCTCAGGTCACCCAATCAGAAAACTGCTACCAAATTCAAACTTCCAGGATGATGTCTATGTTCTGGGCTGTTGAGGGAAGGCAATTTGCAAACATTTTGTCAGTAGGGACTGTGTCACTCATTTTAAATCCTTACATATCACACACTTTTCAAAGAGAAAATACAAAAGAATGCAAGTTTGAATCCTATACTCACAATTTTAAAAGTGGAAAACGCTAATCTGTCTTTTGAATTATTTATGATAAACATAATTCTCACCTTCTATTACAAAATATTTATTCACAGACCTTCAACAATAGATTTATGTCAGTTAGCTCAAACAATTAAAATTCAATTGGGACCAAAAACATTACCAAATGGAAAGTAGATTGAGGGGTTTGTTTTATTTTTTATCCCCATTGCAAATATTTTAAGTTGCTCATTTTTTCTCCAATCTCAGGGGAAGTATTTCATAAAAATAAATTTATCTTCTAATATGAGGCCTCTTATGACATACACAATCACCATCCAAAACACATCTGCTTAATTTAGATACAAATTTAATAAATTAACTAACTGAATTTCATGCAACTGATAAGCTACAGCTCTGTTAGTCTAGTGAAAGCTAAACATCTAAGGAAGGATATTTTAATTTTACGATATAATAGTTGTAATAAAATTTCCACAGATTGTTCTTAAGGGCACTGAATTACCATAGGATTATAAATCAGAGGAAACAAGTACTTTCTACACTGAATGGTAACCCAGTCATTGTGCTCACATGGAGCATTCTGTACAGAATAAACATGCTACCACATCTGTGGAGCGGTTGGATTTCTGTAACTTAAATTCTAAATTCAAATTATAAACATAATGAACTGATATGTTTTAAACAACGATACCACTATGTGTATCTTAAAACTACACAACTGAACAATGATGAATTACTGTTACAAAAAATAGACATCAGCTATTAATATGCTATTAATAATATTAGAAGCGCGAGCTTTTAATTTGTTAGCCATAATATATTTTATTCGTTACATTACTCTTTATCATAGCATATTTATTTTTTTTGGACTGATTGAGTTTATATACCACAGCTCCACAGAAACTCATGGCAGTTTACAATACAATTAAAACATTCACAGTGTAACACAATATTTAAGTAATAAAACATGAATGATGAGTAAGTATTTATGTCCTGCCTTAGGAGATACAACTAACGCTTCAGTTTCATTTGAAATTTTCTTTCAAGGAATCTCTCCTATTAAGGTCTTCATCTCTCACACAAATAACTTTAAGATGTGTGGTAATCAACCAGTTATCTGTATCAAAACAAGGAGGAGCATCTTTGATTAAGTATTTTTATTTATTTGAAGAGCTAGGTGGACATGCTACTTTAAATTTATGGTACGAAGCTTCCATTTATTTATTTTGATTTCACAGCCCTCTTTGGGATTAATTAAGTACTTGTAGAGGACATTTTCTCTGGATATCAATTGCGGTATTTCCAATGGGAGTGCTTGCTTTCTATACACTAGCTTGTGCTCTTCAGTTGACATCTGAGGCTGCACTCTTATTTCCTGCTTTCTGAAATGAAGAAAAATGCTGGTGTTATGGAAACCCTCCCAAGGGAGGTGTGCTTGCCTCTGCTGCCACTTACCTTCCTGTAACTGGGGGAGACTGAGCTGTCAAAAAATGCATTCAATTGCCAATGCTACTACTGCTTGAATATACCTTATTCAATGCTTATTTTTAGATTTAAACTCCATTGTTTTACTGTCATATATACTTGTTATGCAGCGTATCTATGCACTCACAGATATACCTCTGTGCTGTTCCTTCAGGACTAAAAATATGGGATATACTTTTTCATAGAAAATAAAACAGAAAGAGTTTAGCCTTTTTAAATAATTTTCAGAATGAGCAGCTTGCATCTGGAGTGGGTAGTGATACAGTGGATGAACCTCCGAACTGTGAGATGCAGTATGTTGGCTTGCAAAGTAGTTTCTAGATTATTTATTATTTAATATATTTGAATGCTACCTCAACCACAAAGGCAATTCTAGGCATCCTACATATTAGGATTAAAAAAGAAATAAAATACAAAACAAAAACAAAAACATAATAACAATAAATAGTAATAACCAACAGTACACTGGGGAAGAAGAAGATTAACAATCTTAATTTACATAATGGCATTAGCATGCTTGGGGTAAAACTGGGTTTTAGTTCCACTTGTAACTTACTGGCTAAAATGTGCCAAAATCAACTAGAGTTTGTCTTTACAAGTAGGGCATGCTGCACATGGTAAGTCTATGGAAGATAACCTAATATGTACCCTTTTTATGTTAGTAAAAAGTTTTATGTGAAAACCTCAAAAGACAAAAGCCAATATAGACAGGACAAGTCAATATCTATGGATCCGTTTGGTGACAATCATGCCTATGAAAACGTAATGTAATAGGAGTAAATGGTAAAGATCACAAATCAACAAAAGAAAAAAAAGAAAGAAAAATAGATATATTACTCTGTAAAACTAAGAGGAAAGCTGTAATAGATCTAAATAAAGACAATCTGATCTTGTGATTTGAAGAATACATGCAAGGAAGAAAAGGTGTAAATCTGAGCTTGAATGAGAGAGCTATAGTACATCATGAGTTAAAACTTAACTCTTTATTCCAGAGCTGTTTAGAGTCTTCACTTGACACAGAATGAGACAGCAGAAAGGAAGCTAGAAGAACTAGATTACTTGGCCAATTACAAGGTTTTCAGATCAATGGTTGAGCTGACCATTGACCACCTGGGACTGCTGGTAGATGGCTGCTAATGACTTTACTTCTAACAGGTGATTTCTATCTCTTGGAATTCTCCTTGTACAGCTACCAACTAGATGCCTTTAGAAATCATCTAGAATATCTTAGCACTGTTTCTCATATTCCTACAAACTAATATAATCATTAGAAGCCTGGATCACAGAGGCCTCAATTATAGAGGCATAATGGTTACTGAGGAACAAGCCTTGTTAGTGACAGCTCCATGTTATGCAGTTCTTTCCCGAGAAGATTTGGCTGAAATCTACTTTTTAATCTTTTCAGGAACAGTTATTTTTGTTCCTTCACAATTTTAGTTCCCTTATTTCTGCTATTGTTCTGTGTTTTTGTAGTATTTCTGTTATTGCATTCTTTTTTTAAATTTTCCTTCCTCAGCAGAGAAATGTTCTTTAAATTCTGCATCAACTTGTGCTATTGCCGCGCAAACAGTTATTTCATCAGTTCCATTTATAGTTTTACTTCCATTTGGTACACTTATTGCTTCCATAATCATTTATTGACTGAATCTTATGGTATGAAATTGAAGGGAACAATCAAACTTACTGTTCTGAGCCAGAGCTTGCAGGAGACAATCCAAACACCCCTCCAAGCTATCAGCTTTGCTGTCAACAGCTGTTATCTTCAGCTTCTTCAAGGCGTCACTTAGATTATCTGCTTGGATAACAGAAAGGAGAAAAGCAAATTCAGTGCCACGGGCTGTCAATCGTACCTTACAGAATTAAAGTACAAATCAGCAAAGATAAGGTGATGCCAAGAATGGTTCTGACAAGGGACCATAACTCTTTTGTCTCTCTTGTTCTCAAATGCCAGCAGGGCAAGAGGCTAAAAATGGAGGGTACTTCCAAAGCAGCCCTTTGGTTTCATACTGTGGTGAAAATATTTTTTAAAAATATTTATTTATTTATTTTCTGTAAAAGGCACGAAGAGAGCCTCACATTGCCTTGAGAGTTAGTAACTGGACTGGAGTTGGACTGTGATTTTGGCTAAGAGGGGATTTCAACCCAAGTCTCCTGAATATGAGACACTTCAGATTTTATTCCATTCTGAGTTTTCCAAATCATTAATTATTGTATGTATACTCAGGACCTTAAATATTGGAACAAGGATAACTGTTTTGGCATTTGGCCTCTGTACACCGCCACATTGAAGTTGAAAGGAAACATACCCAGATGGGAGCGAAGTCAGGACTTTTAGCTGTAATTCAAGGAGTTTGACAAAAGTGGGGCACTAACCATTCAGGAAGTACAGCTAGTGGCATACACCTATCCCCATTGTTGGGGGCTCATAAGTAATGGAACAAATGGCTGACAAGCAGCTGCATGGCCAGGTGTGGCCTGTTTCCTGGGTACCCCATGACCAATCAAGCAGATAAAAGGCCTGAGGTGGTTCTGAGTGTTACATTTGCATTTGGTAGCTGTTCACTGGAACTCTCAACATGAGGACCAAAGAGGTGTCCATGCGAGTGAAGGAGGCCATCATTAGGCTGAGAAAACAAAATAAACCCATCAGAGAGATAGCAAAAACACTGGGAGTAGCCAGTACAACAGTTTGGAACATCCTGAAAAAGAAGGAATTAACTGGCAAGCTCAGCAACAGCAAAAGGCCTGGAAGACCACAGAAGACAACTAAAGTGAATGACTGAAGAATTCTGCTTATGGTGAAGAGGAACCCTCTTGACAACATCTAGCCAGGTCAAGAATGCTCTTGAGGAGGTAGGCATGTCATTGTCAACGTCTACAGTCAAGAGATGGCTTTATGAATGTAAATACAAAGGCTTCACAACAAGGTGAAAATCACTGGTAACGCTCAAGAACAGAAAGGCCAGATTAGACTTTGCCAGCAAACACCTAAAAAAGCCTGCCCAGTTCTGGAATAAGATTCTTTGGACTGAAGAAACCAAGATTAACTTGCACCAGAATGTTGGGAAGAGAAAAGTATGGAGAAGGAAAGGAACAGCTCATTATCCAAAGCATACCACATCATCTGTCAAACATGGTGGAGGCAGTGTTATGGCATGGGCATATATGGCTGCCAATGGAACTGGGTCACTGGTGTTTATTGATGACTTGACTGCTGAGAAAAGCAGCAGGATGAATTCTGAAGTGTATAGGGCTATACTTTCTTCTCAGATTCAAATGCTGCCAAATTGATAGGACGCCGCTTCATATTGCAGATGGATAATGACCCAAAACATACAGCAAAAGCTACCCAAGAGTTTCTCAAGGCAAAGAAGTGGGATGTTCTTCAACGGCCAAGTCAGTCACCTGATCTGGCCAAGAGAGCATGCAATTCACTTACTGAAGACAAGGCTGAAGGCAGAAAGACCCACAAACAAGCAGCAGCAGCTGAAGGCAGCTGCAGTAAAGGCCTGGCAAAGCATCTCGAGGGAGGAAACTCAGCATTTGGTCATGTCCATGGGTTCCAGACTTCAGGCAGTCATTGACTGCAAAGGATTTTCATCCGGGTATTAAAGGTGATCCTTATGTTTGTCATAATGTTGGTTTGTTCCATTACTTATGAGCCACCAACAATGGGTATGTATGCATGCCACTGGCTGTACTTCCTGAATGGTTAGTGCCCCACTTTTGTCAAACCCCTTGAATTACAGCTGAAAGTCCTGACTTCGCTCCCATATGGGTGTGTTATCTTTCAACTTCAATGTGGTGGTCTACAGAGGCCAAATGCCAAAACAGTTATCCTTGTTCCAATATTTCTGGTCCTGACTGTATATCCCTATTTCCTTTTAGGAGCTCAAGGCAGTACAGAGAGGGGGTTCTGCCTCATTTTATTCATGTAATAACATTCTGTGAGGTAGAGTTGAAAAATAGTGATTGGCCCTAAAGTACAGAACAATTGCAAGGTCAAATATGGACTTGAATCTCTGTCTTCCTGATTTCAGTCCGATACCTTAATCACTAAATCCCATTAATTCTCATGCAGTTTCTCGAAACACCAGAGTAGAAGATGTCCTCTGATTCCAGAGGAATTGTACTGAATAAGCATTCATCTAATCCTCTGGCTTTACTTTATAGCACAAAGATAACCAAGAAGACTGTTTCACTCCCACATCCAGCTTCTTCTATTGAAACATTTTTCATCCTCCCTTCCTAACCCAAGATTAATACTAACTGTCTTTGCACTTTAGCACACATCTTGAACATGAACTCTGCCCACACATACTTTTGTAAAGAAACAGGGATCAACTATCAGTGCTCTTAGAATTATCTACAGCAATTCTAAATCACAAGTGTGGTTTAAGCCATGAAAATGTTAAGAAGAAGAAGAAGTTCCTGTTTCTTAATTATGTAACTGACTATACTTGGGACCATAAACAATGCAAAATGATGTATTTTTTGAGAATACAATGCAATAGTGAAAAATCACAATACTGCATTCCAGCCTTCTATGCAACATTTAAGAAATCTGGAGCACATTTCTTAGGCTACATTAGATAGAAAATATCTGATCATAATGAGATGTAATATTAAAATTAAAAAGAAATTCTTGGGGATTTTTCCTTTGGTCATTAAGGAATTCTACATGGGAAACATGGTTTTGAAGAGCATAATACAATTTTTTCAATTAAAAAATGAGCTGTGTTCAGAATAAATAAGCTAAGCACAAAGCTAAACCATAACGGCTTATCTAGCCTTGGCATAGTGCAACGTATGACTCCAGCCAAGGTGATTCATAGCTTAATGTATCATGTGAATCAAGACACCACTAGAAATTAACATTGCTACTGCATCTAGAGATGTCATTATAAATTTCTCAAAATGTGAACTACTGGATCTAAGGGATTCCAAAAAAGAGAGTATACAATCATTAAGAGAAATTATTCCAGCTATTTCCTGTCAATGTCATCTGGCACGTCTCCTTTATGTTGCATGTTCACTGTTCATGTATCTTTGAATTTGTAACAGATTATAAAAATATGGCAAGCAGGATTTGGTTTTGGATAACTGAATTACCTACAAGAATTCAACAGAAATAATTCACTGGTAAGCACTTATTATTTGAGGGGGAAAATACCTGTGCTTGCTGACAACACAATGAGTATTTCTTTTCCTTTCAATTTCAATAGGACTTTCTTCCAAATAAGGGTAGTTAGGGCTACAGCCTTTATAGGCATGGAATCTGAATTATTCCTTGTCTCTTTTTAAAAAGACTAGACTGCATGTAATGTTAGTCACCAACTGGCAAAGGGGGGGAAAAAATTAAACTGCAGCTGTTAGCACTTTTTATGTTTCTTGAATAAATAGAATGTATAACAAACAGTGTTCCTATTTCCAGTCATGCTTTTCCAGGGCCATTAATGTAAAACCACAGGAAACCCCAACTTGAAACCAGTCATCTGGTCTTTTGTTTCATCACTGGAACGTCAGAGTTTTTTTTAAAAAATAACTTTTCCTTCCTAAAATGTTCTTCTTTATCTCATGAGTTAACAAACTGTGTAAGATTATGCAAATCTCCTAGTAGATTTTACAACTAATTACCAAGGGTTTTTAATTCCCTGTGGTCCAACAGCAGTACAAAAAGCCTCCCCACATTTCCTATACTTGGCTACTGATATAAAGAAAAGCCTGAGGGGATTTGGAAACACTTGCGTACAGGCTTCCTTTCTAGTATTAAGAACAATTTCCTACCCTGAGCATCTGCTCAGAATCACCTTGAGCCATAATTTCAAGTACGCCTGAAATGCTATCCTGCACTTGATTAGGTGGATCTAGCAAGCCTTAAATCTGACTATCTTCATGTAACTTACTTTATTCTCTATTTCCTAAACACCCCATAAGCAGGCATATAACAGTATAAAATCAAGATCAACAGTAGACTGTTCCTTCTCCCATTAAATTTAACAAAATTTAACTTTGCTGATTAAAACTATCAAGTATATGTCCATTTGCTTTGATTAAGAAAAACAATTTTGTTTCATCAGAAGAACAGAATTTTCATCATTGTTATGCATTCAGAAATAACTCAGCATACAATTTAGTTTCATATTATTCACTAACACTAAGAATATTTCTTTGGCAATCTATGTGGATTCCCCATATAATACTGTAAAATGAAATGTTCATATTGCAGAAAAGGAGAATTACTCCTTTAATAAATACACACAAAATGTATAAAAACACCAACATATAGATACAAAAGGCTTATATTATATGAATTCCCTTATGTACAAAAACAAAAACCAGAAAAAAACCTTGTCTGCATTGCATATATAAAAAGAAACTCTTCAACTGTTTGGATGTTATCCTTATTCTCTACAAGAACTAAAAGATTATTCCAAACACTTCTGAGTACAGCTGTGTACTCCTGCCATGTGTCCAAAGTGTTGGTTATCCCAAAGATTTTTATTCTGGTGTCTAGCACAGCGTATTTACTAAAGAAGTCCTTAAGAGATGTTTGAAAAATTAAGTCTTATCCAAGTGAGTCCCTCTAGAAAACATTTTTATGGTGCTTCAATGACAGCATGCAAGCATCAGTGAACTAGAGCTGATAAACTAAGCCTTTTTATTGCTGAAACCACACCCCCTCTCGTTTCAGAGATGACTGTGAAATCAGTTTGAAAAAAATGAAATTATGTACTTGGATAATTGTTGGTGTTTGAACATTAAATACTTTCTCTCCTCTTGCTTGATCACCTACCTATCATTCTGATTATTGACATTTCAATACATTTTCATGCACCAAATCTGCTCATTGCTCTTCTAATCAGTTACCAGATATAAGTAATTGATTACCAATCAACAGTGTGAATTCCAGAAACCAATCTAGATGCTATAATTTGCATGAAGTTCTCTAAATGTAAGATGACTAATTCATGTATGAGTAACTGTGATCACATCTGCTTTCTCTGTATAGCAATACATCCTAAAGACAGAGCATTGCCTGTGACACTGTTAATTAACAAAACAAGCAGACATTCCTGTCGCTACATTCTTAAAAATCATTGACAATGGGCCACAAAAACAATATTTGCATTAAAATAAAATTCTTTAGATTTTTATCCAAAATCACAATTTTGTTCAGTCATTCAACTGAAAAAAGCTGAATTATTGATGATTTCAGCTCTATACACATACAGTAATTTTTCAAATATTAGCAACATTGCTAAACTATTGTTTTGCATCTATTTTTCAAGATTGGATGGTTGGGTCAGCTTCTAAATACTTGTGGAAATGCTTGGGAGTTAAACCATCTGTTGCTGGTTGACTTGTTACTTATTTTCAGTGCTAGCACCTGTTTGGGGTACTTTCATCACTTTCCAATCTTATATTGGTGCCTGAAAGTGAATGCACCATTGAGTCCATTATAATTTAAAGCAATTTTCCGCAACCTGGTGTCCTCTAGATGTGTAGGGATTTTGGAAACCTACAGATCTGGAAGGTGCCAGTTTCAGAAAGGTGAACTTCGAAAGTCTAAGCTAAAACAAACCACATGCAATATCCAATTGCAAGTAATTATTTTTCCAGCATTCAGGATGATTTTACGTAGCTTGTGAAATCAAAACCAAACAAATCACTATGGTTTAGTTTATTTGTAAGAGCCACTTTATATAGCTTAGCATTTTATCTGTACTTAGTCGTTTGTGATTTGTTCAATGACCTGTATTTAAACAAACCATGTTTACTCTAATGAATAAACTAGTTATTTTTTCCTTGTCTTCTTTTATTAAGCAACTGCAGTGATAGATAATGTTATGACCAACAGAAGAACCACACTGTGAACAGAGTGAGTATTCTAAACACTTTCCATTCCTGCAAAAAGTATCCTATGCCCTCTCTGTTCTCCCTGGTGGACACAATAGAGAGAGAAACAGAGTTGCTTCTTAAAAAAACAAACAAACCCTTGCAATATGCAATATTAGACAGAAATGTATTTATGTAACAGATATCCTTGGGTTCCTCTATCAAGGTCTTCACTCTCCTTTCCAGACAGTTTACGTTCTTAGAAATGTCAAGATAATGTTCCAGTCTGATTTCTGAGTTCAGAAGCAATAAAGCTATATCTGGCTTGGCTTTATCTGCCAAGTTGGCTGTAGTGAATTCTCACTTAAGCAAACTGGAAGGCTTTGAAAAAAATTGGGATGCCAGAATGTATCAGTGTTGTCAGTTACAAAATTAATTCCCCTTTTCAAATAATAAACCTGAGAAAATTAAAAATCTATAAGTAGTTTAGCTTAATATGCTCATTTCTATTTGCTTTTTAAAATCAGCCCTAGAATAATATAAGAAATATAGTTTTTATTTTTATTTACATTTCTCTCATTTATAACCCCAGCAAGGCATCACTGTCTCATTTATCTTCATGGGACCCTATAAAACAAATGTTGACTAAGACTGAGTGACTTCTACAAGATAATCCAGCAAGCTTCTTGACTGAATAATCAGAAAATGTATACCTTCGTAAGACACACATCTATATAATGAAATGTCATAGTTTATTTTAATTAATTACAATTAATTTTACATAGATCTTTATTTAAAAATGCCAAAAAATGGTTCTAGGGGATATACAAGAAGAACATGGTATAACTAATGGATAACAAAGATGGAGAAAAGGTAACAAGAACACATTAATAACAAATTCTTACCCAAAGGAATTTCCTTCCTTTTCCATTAAAAATGTTTTGTTTTGTACTAACGAGAAACAAAACCACACTGGATGTAGAAATGCAGAAGCCAAAGTCTGGTTTCATAGCAGGACATTCTGCTTTCCCATTCCTCCAAATGGTTATCAGGAAACCTTCAAGAATGGGAAACTTATATAAATGATAGTGCTACAGTTGGAAGACAGAATTATGTACATTTGGAGGAGGTCTTTGTATCCACTTATCCAAGAGGCCCTGAAGATCCCAGCTAAGAAGTTTTTAAACTTGACTTGATCACACTTTAAGAGACTCATTCAGACTTAATTTTACAATACACTTTAGAGTTAATGGAACAAACCTGGGTTCAGGACACTACCCCTTTTCCTCTGATGTGCAAAAAATCTGTAAGTTTTCAATGTCATTTTTATTTAATAGTTTATGTTAGTAACATTAACTGTAATTAAAATTAATTGGCTTAGTAAAGCAAACCATCTTTCAACCACAGTTTCAAATTAATTTGTTTCAAAGACATTAAGGCTCAGTTAAGACTAGTTGCAATTCATCTCTGTTTGGACCAAACACTATAATTGTCAAATTTCACACCTAGGCTCAGCAGTAGACACCCAAGCTGAAATTACAGCTCTTGGCTAGATTTGGCAGAAAACTATCAGTACAACTCAGCTTGATTAGAATCTTTATTGCAGGTAAGTGCAACAGTTCATTGCCCACTGCAATGCACAGAGTCAGAGACTATAAAGTCTTCATTTCCTCCTCCACCCTTCCAAATTAAGGAATACTTGCCAGGTCTTTTGGTGACCTCAGGAGGTGGCAAAGATATGTTAACACAACATCCATCTCTAGTTTTTTTAACTACGGGTTCTTGCCTCACCAAGCTTACATCCTCAACCCTTACAGAAGTGTATTTTCTTGAAGATGAAAACAAAAATTTTAGATTTCTTCTTTGTGGCTACAGTACATCATAAAGGAATGGGGCAGAAAAGAATAAAAATTTCATTTTACAGAATAAAATAGCAAATATCAATGGCCTTGTAAATACCTCTAGAACACTTACAACCAAAATTGTTACATCTCTTATCATCTTAACACATCTTAACACAAAATGTGTTTGAAAGCATTTCTTTTTTAAAAGATAATTTCAATAAACTGAATTTTAACCAACTACTTTATATGTCTTTTTAATTTAATATTATAATCTATAACTGGATGGAATGGTTTATACATTTAAATAAATGCATTCAGCATAATATTGATTGTAAGGTAAGTGGAGATTCTACTAGCACTAACAAACCCCTGGAGAAGCAAAAAGCATGAACAAATAACTAATTGGGGTCTGGGGATACTTTTTAAACTGGTGTTGGTGACAAACAAAATCCTCAAAGGTTAGGCAATTTAAAACATGTAATCACAGCTAAATCTAAATTGGTATAAATGTCTATCTTAGGTATGGCTCTGCCACTTGGCCTGGGGTGAGGAGGGAAGACATCAAGTGTGAGGATGGCTAGTCTCTTAGAAGCCTTTTGTCTGCAGCTCGGGAAACCATCAGCCTCTTGGACTTTTGCTTTTTTGGTAATGCTTGTATAGTTTTTATGTTTTCTGTAATTTTATATATATTGTTTTAATGGATTATGTGAGCCGCCCAGAGTCCCCCATTAGGGGGAGATGGGCAGAGATAAATCAAACAAACAAACAAACAAACAAACAAACAAACAAATAAATGGTATTAGTTTCATTCAATGGCATAAACATCAGAATATGATATTTATTAGGAAGAAATCTGCTCTGGTGTATTCCAGTACATCTTATCAGAAGATAAGTAACATCAAATTATCCCAAGCAATTTGCATCTCTATGTCAGTTTTCTTATTGAATGAATTATGTAAATGTAAGCAGTAAAAAGACATCAATTTTCTGAGATCCCAAACACTGATATGATAGAGGATATGATGCCTGAATAATGGAATTAATAATATGTTATCAACAGTAGATTCTCACTGCCTGTACCCCTCTTTCTGCAAACACTTTGATAAATTTTCTCCTCTGCAGAAGATAAATATTTCTTTTTAAGAACCTTAAAAACAACACCAACAACATGAAGTTGCTAGAATTCAAGAAACATCTTGGTATGAAAACTCAGATGCTCCAAAGAAAAAACAAACTGCAATTAAGGGTCACTTCTCCCTTATCATGGGGAAATGTACAGGAAGTGTACAAATCAATTTCTTGTTTTTAACAAAAACACTGTTTTACTCTGGAGTGTGTGGACTGAAGGTAGACTATTTTGCCACTAGAGAGAGAAAAGAAAAGCTGAAATTACCAAACACAAGAATACTGTGGCAAAATGCTCAGTGACCACATATGCCCCATTCCCATGATCTCTGAGCAACCCTGGCCCTGTACTCTGTATCTAGCCTGGAAGTCCCCAGTATGATGCCTATTGGGCCTATAGTGAGGCCCAAAACACCTCTCTTAACAACCATTGGGTTCTATGCCTCTCCTAATTTTATTCTGATTTATTCTTTTTGAATGGTGCTGGCTGTCTGGAAATATTCCCACCGACACCAAATAGGCAAAGATAATTTTGGGGGAGTAGGCTAGAGGTGAAGGGTTTTACATTATGATAAATAGGTGGCTTTGAATAACTATACCCACCTTTGCAGCAATTCTGTGAAATTATTTGTACTTTCAAAATTTCAAATGTGCCCACCAGCCCAAAAAGGTTAGAGGCCTCTGTTTCTAGAATTTTTCTCTAATTCCACACAGTAAATTCTTAATGTTATAAATGAATTTATAAGTTACTTTCTAGGATACACTCTGTGTCAATAATTATTTATGGCTGATTCATAATAGATCAACAGAGCTTTTTATGGACTTCCAACCATTTACCAATACTAAATAAAATTACTTTTCTTTTGGCTTCATGTTTCTTTCTGAAAAAATGTGGATTGACTTTGGTTTCTGTGAAGGTCTCTCAGCCACTGTTTAAGATTTGTGTTACATCACTAATTTATAACAATCCAGATGTAGTTCTGGTATATACAGTCATTCCAATGAATGTCTATGGAATAAAATAGGCAGTTGTCTCAACCCCTTTAATCATTTTAAATTTGGCTCTATCCCCATAACTACTGTGCATCTACTTTCATTCAACAAGGAATGACATCGCTATATTTAAAAGAAAGAACAAAATACGAATAGTCTGGAAAAGGTTAACAGCAACTAAGTCAGGTCTGTGGTCCACTGCCCCTAAAGACTGCATTTCTTGTTTGCAGGACTACCTACCCAGACCAGTTATGGTAGCCCTATTGTATGTATTTATATACCTAGTCATATTGATAAGTCAATGAAAAATACCCATTTTATAAGATAAGCAGTAGCATTAGTCATTCTCACTTGTTTAAAATTTTAATTAGTTTCCATATAAGGCAAATTCTACAGCAGGCACACACAGAATACTTGGGAGTTAATGGCTACCATTCAGCTCATTATAATCCAGATCTCCAGAAGGTATCAATTCAAGATCCCACAACCAGAGAACTCATGACATATAATAAAATGAGCTTCGTAGGCACTTAGAGTCAAAGCTGTTTAGAATTTGGCAAATGAAGTAGCATAAAAGCACTTGTAATAAAAATTACTCTGGTAATCACTAAAAATCAAAGTCATGTGAAATGTATGGTCTTGTATACATTTGTATATCCTGGCAGCATTAACTAATCTTGGTTGATTTAGAAAGTTAAACAGAGTAGTAGCTGGATGGAGCACTACCTGATTATATATATATATATATTAATATACATGAACATCCATCCATCCATCCCCTCCCAGGCTAAGGTAATGAGTTCAATATGAATGTGATTTTTTTTTAATTTATGGTACAAATGCTACCTGTAAAACAACAGAACTACAATGCATGCTTAGAAAATTACCTTCCTCTAAACTGTACAGTAAAAAGTTATGATTTCTTAATAAATACTATGAAAATATAGAGCGCTATCTGAAATTCAGAATATTATTCAGTAAAAACTAATTTCTGTGAGACATAATAAAACACACACCCAACCTGTCAGAATCCTCGCAAGATTTTATAGTAGATTATACTGATCACAAGAATCTAGAGGCTTTGACTGCACCGAGGAAACTGTCACCAAAGCAAATGAGATGGGCACAATATTTTCATCGATTTCACTTCTCCCTGAAGTATATTCCTGGGGGAAAAAATTTTGCGGGGAGCCGGGGCATTTTGCCGCTGCGTGCCCTAAAGCGAAGACGGAGCAGGAAGGCAAGAAGACGGAACGGAAGGGGCCGAAGTCTTCAAAGCCCGGCAGGAAGGAATCAGCGGCAGCAGGCAGCGAGACGGGAGCTAGAGCGGCAGCACGCGGCGGTGGCAAAACCCGGAAGTTGTCAGCTCCGCTCTCTCTCCGACAGGCGGCTGCTCTTCCAGGGAAAGAAAGCAGCTCACGGGAGGACTCGGAGAGCGAAGAGATGGGGGTGAGTCCCATTAAAATTTGGGTGGAACTAAGGGTGGTGAGGACTAATCGGAGGGCAGAGATACGGGCGCTGATAGACTCTGGCTGCTCCCGAAATCTGATTAACCCCGCCCTGGCCCGGGGTTTGGGACTGCGCTTAAAGAGACTCAAAACCCCTGTGGTTTTTACCCAGCTGGACGGATCGCCAGCGGGGGGAGGGCCGGTGGAGTATCGTACAGAAGAGCTTGAACTAACTATGGGGGACCATAGAGAGACTATTAAATTCCTAGTGACTCCCATGGCATGCAACCCAGTGCTTCTGGGCATGAACTGGTTAAAAAGGAAAAACCCAGAAGTGAACTGGGAGGAGAAGATCTTGCGTTTCCCGAAGGAGGGGGGAGTGGAAGTTGAAGGAATTACCGAAACGTTGTCAGATGAAGAGATGGGTGCTGTGAGTGGGGAAAAGGCAGTGGAAGCTGCAATCCAGATTCCCAAGGAATACCGCGACCTGCAGGAGGTGTTTAGCGAAAGGGAGTCAGATCAGCTACCCCCCCATCGTGCCAGTGACTGTACCATAGAGATTGAGCCGGGGGCTAAATTTCCAAGGAAGAAAATGTATCCAATGACACCCAAAGAGTTGGAAGCATTGCGGGAGTTCATTGACAAGAATCTAAAGAGGGGCTTTATTGTACCTACGCATTCTCAAATTGCTGCACCGGTGCTATTTAGGGAAAAGAAGGATGGCTCCCTACGTTTGTGCACGGATTATAGAGGGCTAAATGCCATTTCTGCTGACAACAGGTACCCACTCCCCTTAATGAAAGACCTGTTGGCACATTTATCCAAAGGGAAAATTTTCACCAAGCTGGATTTAAGGGAGGCGTACTTCAGGGTGCGAATACGTGAAGGAGACCAATGGAAGTCCGCCTTTAACACGCCTCTGGGGTGCTTCCGTTATGAAATAATGCCGTTCGGATTAAAAGGGGCGGCGGGGGTATTCATGCAACTTATAAATGAGGTATTACAAGAGTATTTATACCAGGGGGTGTTGGTTTATCTGGACGATATCCTGATTTACACTGAAACCATGGAGCAACATGTGCAATTAGTCAGGAAGGTGCTAAAAAAGCTACTGGAAGCTCAGTTGTATGCCAAGCTCTCCAAATGTGAATTTCATAAACAGCAAATTGTCTATTTAGGATATAGAATTTCGCATCAGGGAATTGAAATGGACCCAGCAAAGGTGAGGGACGTTACAGGTTGGGAGGCTCCCAAAACCAGGCGTCAGCTTCAAAGTTTCCTGGGCTTTGCTAACTTCTATCGGCAGTTTATACCCAACTTTGCCCAAGTAGCACTCCCACTTACCGATTTGTTGAAAACCAAGGGCAAGGACAAGGCGAAGGCATCAAAACCTGGAGCCCCCTTAGCCTGGACTAAGGAGTGCCAGGAGGCGTTTCAAAGTTTAAAGCGTCTGTTTACGGCTGAACCAATCTTAAAACACCCTGATCCAGAACAGCCATTTGTCATACAGGCAGATGCTTCGGATGTAGCAGTGGGAGCTGTGTTGTTGCAGAAGGGGGCAGGGGGGGAACTGTTTCCTTGTGCATACATATCCCGGAAATTTTCAGAGACTGAGAGACGCTGGTTGGTGTGGGAAAAGGAAGCGTTCGCAGTACGCTGGGCATTAGTTTGTTGGAGGCATTTGTTAGAGGGGTCACCCCATCCATTTGAAATTTGGACTGATCACAAGAATCTAGAGGCTTTGACTGCACCGAGGAAACTGTCACCAAAGCAAATGAGATGGGCACAATATTTTCATCGATTTAACTTCTCCCTGAAGTATATTCCTGGGGGAAAAAATTTTCTGGCAGATGCTCTATCTCGGTTGCCTCAACACAATAGCAAACGGGAGGAAGTAGTCGCTCCAGTAATTCCATGTACCCAAGCAGCCCTAAGAGTGGTCACTAGAGCTCAGAAAAAAAAGGGTGAAGGACAACCAGAAGGAGAGTTATTGGTAAAATTAAATGCCCAGATTGCTCAGGATGAGTGGTTCAAAAGCAACAGCCAGTTGCTAGTAAACAAACAAGGGGCATGGTGGTGGCAAGACAAGCTATATGTCCCTTCAGATGCTAGAAAGTGGGTTTTGCAAAGAAGTCACGACAGCAAAACAGCTGGGCACTTTGGTTTTGTGAAAACATTACATCTGATCAGACGTCAATTTTGGTGGCCAACAATGAGAAAAGATGTAGGGGAATATGTAGCCACATGTCCCACGTGTGCTATGGCCAAAAAGAGAGGGGGCAAACCAATGGGGCTTCTACAGACAGTAGCAAACCCTGTAGCTCCTTGGAAGCAAATAAGCATGGATTTTATTGTAGACCTGCCTGAAAGCAACAAAAAGACTGTTATTTGGGTAGTTACAGACCTTTTTTCCAAACAAGCACATTTTGTGGCATGCCAAGCCATTCCATCAGCACCCAAATTGGCTAAATTATTCATACAACATGTCTACCGAGCTCATGGGGTCCCAGAACGGATAATTTCGGATCGCGGGGTCCAGTTTACTGCCAAATTCTGGAGAGCGTTCCTAAAACTACTGGGGGCATCGCAAGGCTTGAGTTCGGGTTACCACCCCCAGACAGCGGGATCATGTGAACGTCTGAACTCAGTATTGGAACAATATTTGAGATGTTTCATTAACTACCAACAAGACAATTGGGATGAACTGTTACCATTCGCTGAAGTAGCTTATAATAATGCAGTGCACCAAAGCACTGGTCTCACCCCTTTTAAAATAGCTACAGGACAAGACTTTGTACCCATCCCAGAACTGCCTAAGCAGACCACTCAAGTCGCTTCGGTTGATGAGTGGATCCAGCAGATGACACAAGTGTGGCCTCAGATTGCTGCCTCGTTGCAGGAGGCCAGAGCTACATACAAGAAATTTGCAGATGCTAAGAGAACACCAGAAAAAGACTGGAAAGTAGGAGATAAGGTTCTTTTATCTACTAAACATCTTAAATCATTACAACCTTCCAGAAAGCTCGCTCCAAGATTCATAGGGCCTTTTGTCATCGATAAAGTAATTAATCCAGTTTCACTACGATTACAGATGCCTGCCACCTTTAAAAAAATCCATCCAGTATTCCACTGCGACCTGCTTAAACCATATAAGGAGTCTTCTCAGTGGCATCCCTCTCCAGTACCTCCTAAACCATTGATGATTGAAGGAGAACAACATTTTGAAGTTAAAGAAATACTGGACAGCAGAAAGCACAGGGGGGGGGTTCAATTTTTAATTCAGTGGAAACATTTTCCCAAGTCAATGGCTGAATGGGTTGACAAGAAACATGTAAAGGCCCCACGTTTAGTTAAAAAATTTTATGATGCTTATCCTACAAAGCCTTAACAATTAGATTGGTTATTGTATTATGTGTATCTTTGCTTTTCCTTTTAGAGTGAAGAAGAGGAATCATCTGACTGACATCCTTTTCTGTGGAGGGGCAGTATGTCAGAATCCTCGCAAGATTTTATAGTAGATTATTATATGGCTAGTTTAAAAAAAAAAATGATTTTTTCTACATGCTGCGGTTCTGCCATTGGAAAAGGGGAGGGGGAGTAGGAAGGAGAGACCGTTTGATGCAGATGGTTTCTTATCACAAGCCCTAGAATGTTCAAGGCCATGCCAGCAAGGGAATCAGAAGACAAGAACTAAGGGCGAAGAAAGGGGGGGAAAAGAAAGAAAAGCAGTTTTTGGCGCGCTTTTATTCAGTCTCAGCAATGCTTTGGATCTGTACACTTATTCTTAATAAATGAACTTTCTTTTGAATCGATATTGGTTGCAAGGAGAGTTACTGGTTTTAAGATCAACAAGTGGCAGTTCGTTACACAACCCTTTCACTAAGTCAGCAAAACCCTATGTGTTTCAGATTGGTTCGATTTTGATCAGCTGCTATCCCAAGTATCTCATTCAGTCCCAAGAGTAAAGCAGCAAACAGGGCGTCCTACAAGGATATGGGGAAAAAAAAAGAAAAATCTCTTTCAAAAAGAGTTTTGGCTTGGCACAAAGTTAGCTCTGCAGCAGTTGGCTGAATGTTCATAGCTAAGAAAATGCAACAATGGCCTTGACTAGGTTTTCATATTTTTGTTCGCTAAGGGGACAATGTCATATCCCCTCTTCCACTTTCTGACAAGCTTGCTAAGTTCCAGCCTTGAAACTGCAAATCTGGACAAGGAATGTTTTCAGATTTGTACTCCAATATTAAGGCATTCAGACCATCTCAACTCTGCAGGGTGAAACAGCAACCAAGCCCTGACTACTGATAAGCATAAAATATAAGATAGCTTTTTTTCCTTTTTCTCTTTCTAGTTTGTATTTTTAGTTTGTACTTTTAATTTTTAAAAAACTTCTTAACATTAAATATTATTTTGTTAAAAAATAATAAAGATTATATTTAAACACACAAACACATCAAGCAGGGATATCTTGTTCTGACCATTATTTCTTGTTTTGAGAACTGTCAGTTACTCTGTCTTCCTAGAGGTCTTCATTCTGATAATTTTCCACATGCTGCATAAGTTAAATTCTATCAAAACAAACCCTTTTGCCCCCTGGTCTGCTTTAGTAGGTCTGATGTGCACCATTACACATGTCCATTAATACCTTTAAATTAATGCATGGGAAAGCTATACAATAAGCATAGGAATCAAACAACTACAAATCAGTTTAAGACTAATAACAATGGAGAGACCTTCCTCCAAAACATTGAAGGTCTTCATATAAAATGCTGCTGAAAACCCAGTAAGGGATATACAGTGTCTAACTCCCTATATCTTTCTAGGAAGATATCAAAGAGATATCTCAGTGGCTTTTAAACTGAATAATTTTCTTCCCTAGTGCAGAGGTTTCCCACGAAAATGTCAAAATGCTGCATAATCTGGGGCTAAGCTATCTGAAATACTGCTTTCTCCCTTAAAGCCTATTGGGCATTAACATCTTTGGGGAAAGTCCTTGTCTTGATCATTCCATGATCAGAGACACATTTGGTGGGAATGTAGGCAAGGGCTTTCTTGGCAATTGTTCCCAGGTTATGACAGCCTTCTCCAAAGGAGATTAAAGCATATTCCTCTTCATTATTCTCCTGCCAGCAGCAAAGCAATTCTTATCCAGGCGGGTATTTAGCATTTCAGATAGTCTAGCAATATTTATGTTTAACTAGACAACCCGTGACCCGTTGGGTGATCGTTTCAGAGATATTTCCTTACCTAAACAGACAAACAGAGTGACCAAGGGCAAAAAAACAGTAGGAGTGTGAGCGACTTGTGACCTGCTGCTGGCTTCCCCACTGATTTTGCTTGTGGGAAGCTGGCAGGGACGTCAGAAATCATCCTTCCTTACTCCCCTCCTCCTTTCCTTCCTCCCTCTCTCCCTTTCCACATATAATATAGACTTGCGCCATTTGCCCTCCCCTCACTACCCTCAGGAAAGCCCCAGTGAAGCCGCTGTCTCCTCCTCCTCCTCCTCCTCAGCTGACCCATGGAACTGCCTGCCACTTTGCTGGGGGGAGATTGAACAAAAGAAGCCACGGACCATGAGGAAAACTGTACCCCTATTCCCCATTCTGGTGTGTCTCCAAGGGCCTGCTCCCTTGAGGGAGGAAGAAGGCTCATCTGTCAACCACCAATGCCCCCCAGCCAGCCCTACCATGCCAGCAGACATCCAAGTTGCTCCCTCATCCTTCCCTCAGTGCCCACATCCATAACAGGTTTCAAATTTCTGCCTCATTTCCAAAGCAGCCAATTGCCACTTGCCCACCTGGCCTTGCTGCCAGTCGATTGGGTGCAGGAGCCAGAGGGAAGTAGGAAAGAGGTCGGGGATACACCCATGACAATCACGTGACCTGGGCTGACTGCAGCAGCATAGCAGCACAGCAGTGCTGAAGCAGCCACAAATTTCCCAAATTTCAATCCCACAGGAGTAATGGGTTCTGGATCTTTGATGCATTCTGTAAGTTAGACCATTTGAGGTATCTTGGTTCAAAAAATGTTGCTCTATGATACACCATTTCACCCAGTTGAAGGTTACAGACACGAGAGTTTTGGTAGTATATAGATTGTAATTCTGTTTTTACTTGTATTACCGTTAGCCATTCTGTGAGCCATTTATTGAGAGAATCAACAGATATAAAACAACTCCATTTTAAAGCAAAATTGTATGACACATTTTTTGGTGGGGTGAAAGAGAAAAGAAGTACTTTAGATACATTTTGTCTGGATCCCAAGTGGAAATGGCTAATCACTTCAACAATATACATTTCTTACAGCAATGAATGAAAGAGCTGAAGTTGGCAGAAACCAACAAGTTTTACTTTTAAATGTATAGTTCTCTTCTACCAAATATACACAAAGACTATATATGATAATTAAATTTTCAAGCCAGAGTGTCTCATTGCTTTGTTCCAATCAAATGACAAAATGTAAATGGTCTTTAAATCCCCAATATTAACCATACTTATTTTACTGAAACCCAAATAAAATCAATTTAAAGGGGACATTAGCTTCTATTATTCCTATACATTCCTATATATTTTTATTTCAACTGTAAGATGCCCCAGGCTTTGCAATATTGATATTTGCCAATGACACTTTTAGTCCACATCCACAGCTGAATGAATCACCTTTTTCAATAATTAAGAATTTATTTTAAACCAGGCTGGCTGATAAAAGTTGGTGTGCTATTATTATAACTTCAAAACCCATTCAGTAGAAAACAAAGCAAGCAACAGAGATCAACTAAGGCAACAAAACAGTATTAGGAACCAACAGAGGTGAATATGTGTAGCTCAGGGTTGAACTGTGGAGTCCTCGGGGTTCTCTGAGCTTGGTTCTTTTCTTGCAAACATTTCATTACCCGGCTAGGTAACATCTTCAGTACTAAAATGGGATGGGGTTTCCTCTCTATTTATGTGCTGTGGCCTATCTTCCCAGTGCTGGTAAGGGTGGGGGTTTTTTTGTTTTTGTTTTGCTCCTCTGTAGTTCTTTGATTGGCATATGTTTGCTGCTTGATTGTGTGCCTGGTGGTAACCTTTGCTTATCTGGGTGATGATTGCTGGTGATTGATTGCTGGTGGGGTGATCTTCTGGTCTTTTGTCTCTTTTGAATAGTGTGTAGATGCTGTTAATCTCTATGTGTCTGTTAATTGCTGCCTTGTCTGAATGCCAGGCTTCCAAGAATTCTCTTGCATATTTGGATTTAGCTTGGTCTAAAATGCTGACAGTTTCCCAGTTAAAACTATGGTTGAGCCTGTCCATGTGTTGTGAGATTAAGGAATTTTCATCACGTCTTCTGATTCTGTCTATTAGGTGTAAGCTAATAAAGGAGCCAAACTGTTCTGGACTGTCTCGCTGTTGTTCTTGGGCTGAACCTGACATCAATCTCGCCAGACTAAATCTATACCACAACAACAGTAACTATAACCACAACACCCTAGGGAGGGGCCAGTCTCATTCTCTTGGCCTTCCCACACTCGAGCTGGGGACTGAGGAGGTGTTTCCCCTGGAATGTCTCTTCTCCCTCCCACCAACCTTGAAGCTCCATTCCATAACCTTCCCCGTTCATGCCTTCCATCACATAAGGTGAATAAATGTAAGTATAAGCCTATTTCAGCGGCATTTATATATTGACTCATGTTAGTATGTAAGCATCTCCAAATATTTGCTTCAGTTCTACACTAATTTACAACACAGCACAAAGCAGCCCTCCCAGCCTGAATACCCTCCAGATGTGTGGAGCTTAGCTTCTCTAATTCCCAATCAACATGAGCACTGCTGGGAATTCTGGGCCCTGAAAGGCCTCCAGGGTTGGAAAAGTCTGGCTTAAAAGTATACAATATTGGTATCAATTTGAATACTCAAATAAATCTTTGGACAGTTGGCACAGCCTGAGATGTACGGCCATGAAAAGCTTTGACAAAGCACTTTTTACTGCAGAGAAAATTACACTGAAATGTCCCACAAAGTCACTAAGAATCAAGCTCAACTTGAGGGAGATTTTACATCTGAGCATATTTATCGTCAAACAGCCAATACCAAAGAGCCAATCCGTATCTGTGAGTCACACAATTAAATGGTTGCTAAAGGCATGTCCCTCTTCAGTGGGCAACTTTCAATATGGATGCACTACCACTTTGCTAGTATCAAATGGGGATTTATTTTTATGAAAATATTTCCATACTATTTCTCATCTGTGCAATCCTAATGGTTTGTAAATATTTGTATAGTGTAACACAGCTTTATAATCATATATATGTATGCATGTATGCATACCTATGGGGGGGATTAGCCATGGCAGTCACTTTTGGAAACTGGCATGCACTACTTCTAAATGGTTAAGAAGTTCAAAAGGCTATTTTTAATTTCTAAACAAGAGAAGTTTAAGCATGCACATAATCAACTTCTTCTATCAATATATATTTGATTGTATCTATCTAATTCTCCCTCCTTCATAGCAAGCCAAAAGCTGCCATGCTATTTCCGCTGTGAATGTGGCAGTTATCACCCACCTGACAGGTGCTAAATACAGCACTAAACATGGAATTAATAATCTTTGCAATTCATCTCCAAATGTGTTGAACAGATGCATAGAAACAGATTTTAAGAAATGTAAGGTTCGGTTTGCAGATTCAAAATAAAAATCAAGCCCGGGTTTTTAAGAAGACAACATAACAGGCATATTGTCTATAGAAACATGATGCCAAGATAGGAAGTGATTTTTTTCCTCCCATCATATTATCCAGATTTTAAACTAGTTTTTCCCAAAACCACTTGCATCACCAAGCTGTATATGACCGTATAAGCCTGGAGAAAATCCAACTGGCTCATGTTATGTGAGGGGTCAACAGGTTCAGTACATTTAGGGACCATAGATTTATGCATTACTTCCTGTAGCATTCTGTTCATGAACAATTCGGTTTGCGAACAGCAGCGTTTGCAAATTTTTGCTTCTGTTTGCGAACTCCACATCGGGTGATGAACACGACCTGCAGCCATCTTCCCTGCTTTGACACGTGGTCGTGGCTTCCTCTAGGCGAGATCGCGGTCGCAGACAGACACTTGCTGTGAAGCTTTTTGGTGTCGCCTCAAGCAAGGTTAGTGTCCTCTCTCTTCATAGTGTACTGTACTGTACTTTGTTTCATATTTTTGTGGTTAAAAAAAAAATGGTTCAGAACGGATTAACCTTACTTACATTGAACCTTATGGGAAAATTTGATTCGGTTCGCGACCAGAATCGTGGAACGAATTAAGTTCGTGAACCAAGGTACCACTGTACTTCCCTCAGGATCCTGTATTATATATTACAAGAACTGTTCTTATGAGTTTTACTGACATGCAGCCCAAACCATCAGTCTCAATCAATTGATCCAATTAAAACTTCAGAGGCATTTCTTACCAAAGGAAACTAGACAGTGGATTGTTTACCTAAAGCTAGAGGAAAACTCAGTGGTAGAATGTATGGCTTTTTGTACATATGGTCACAGGATCAATTCCAGGCACCTCTAAATAGTCTGAGACACCACTAGATACATAAAGTTAGAGGAAACTGTTCCACATAAAATGAAGAACCAATCTGCTGACTATTTTTCAAACTGGAATATATGCAGTCTCTTTTTTTTAAAAAATAAAGCCATTCAGACTGCCAGTCAAGGGGATTTCATTTTATTTGCCCTGTTGCTTTGGTCCAACTCTGATCTCAGAAAAACAAAGTGGAATAGGAGAAAAAAAACCCAGAAGGCCTTGACCAGTGTGATGCTTCCAATATTCCCAATCCATAGCTACACAAATTCTGCAAACTTTTACTTGGAGAGTGTGTGTGTGTGCGCGTGTGTGTGTGTGTGCGTGCACATCATAGCAGCAAGGGTAACATCAGTGGGACTGTAACACATCATGAGATATGAAAAGGTTGGGAATATGAGAAGATCTTTTTAATGGTATAAATAAAATCTTGAAAGAGCAGACAAGTGTACTTGTTCTTCTTGATGGTTTGCACCAAAATTTCAGTGGCACGGTAAGAGGGTATACAAAAAGAAATTTAGAAGCAAATGGATGGCTACCCACACTTAGGGTGCTATGGGAATGTAGTCTCCTCAAGTTCTGGATTTGCCCGCTCTCTCCTTTCTTTTTCCCCCCTGACACTGACTATGCAGAGATACTTCCAGCTATTGCTATTAAAAATTAACTACATTTTGGCTTATTTCAGATGTAATGACCAACTGAATTCATACAGGGCTCAGCTATTAATATAGGTGAAACTGCAACCATTACCCAAGATATGAAACTTGATGTAGCTAAAGACTATGTAAATTACAAAGAAAAACATTTTTCTAACCACACACTTCAACAATCCAACTGAGAAAATTCTTCCCGGCCTAGCCTGCAACCCTTCTCCAAGGAAGACAGAATTGAACTGATAATTGTCAATTATTCTGTGTCCTCTTTTAAAAAAGTGCTTCTGTCAGAGAATACTATACATACTACCTTGTTGCAGACACTCTTATTTATTCTCCTTGTCTAGTATATAGTAATTTATACAATTTGCTTTGAAATGTGAAGGATAAACAGTTTGAGTTTAGTCCACTCTTAAGTGTAGAGTGTTAACATTCACTTCTTTTGACTACAAATTTTAGCAGTAGTTCTCCAACACAAGTTCTCTTAATGTTCTAAAAGAATGAAGGAGTTTCTCCATTAAATGCTTAAACCCTATTTTGTAAATGTAACATGATCAAATTTTCCACTGGTCCCCATCTGAACTATTAAATGCAGTTGAAAAAAACTAAAAACATTTTCCATAATATTTGTTGTGTCTGCAAATAATATTGGAATTTATGCTGCCAGTCCTGATAAACTACAGTAATTTCATTTTTTATTAAGATTCCACCTCAGGTGTTACACAATACAATATAATCTACTGCTTTTTATTGGATATTGATGGCTTTAATTATGAAAGTCCCACACATTAAAAGGTTTTTAGAGTTTTATTCCCCCTGATTCTCTAATTTCTTCAGTGATTACAACTATTCAGTCAATTGTTTTGTCGATTTTGCTAAGCATTTAAATACTTAAATTTAAAAAAGAAGAAAGGGGGACAAATATTCAAATAGGCTATCTTATTTTATTTGTCCAGTATCTATTAAAATAATCCTGGAGAAGATCTATCCATGTGGTCCCTACGAGATGATATTGACTTGATGGTACATAATTCATCCATTCAAATGTTATTACCTGGATTGTTTAGCTTTTTTCACTCATATTTTTCTATCTTCAAACAGCCACATCCCTGCATGTGCTTTGTTAAATGATGCTAGTGGGCATTAGCAGTCCTCTGCAGCCAGGTAGTCATTATCCAGCATCCTTTGATACTGCTTTATATTCCTCAATCTATAAAGGTCCTTCTTCTGATTGCTATGTGTATATAGTGTACTGTGCACCATCTTCCCAAAGCCCCTGACAAGAATAAAAATAATCCACCATCCTGCAAATGAAGTTCATCTCCTAGCTTTCAATATGGCTCTCATATGAACTGAGAATGAAACTCAGATATACTAATGCATACTATCTTAAGCTATGGCATAATATAATCAATTTTCATAAAAAAAAAACCTTATTGATTGGTTTCATACATTGCACTAAGCCATGTTTGAATGTGGTTTACTTAAGAAATCAAGACAAGATGTGCACAATATTTAATCATAAACCAAGTTTTGAAAACCATGATTGCTGGGTTTATCTCCCACATTAAGGCAAACAACTTACATTACGGGTAAGCATGTTGCATGAATACTGAAGAGCACCAAGATGCATTTATTTTTGCATTATGAATGCACTGCTTGGCAGGAGCCAGCATGTGTTTATCAACAACAAGTTATGTCAAACTAATTTGATCTTGCCACAGTGAAGAATATATGTAGCTCAAAGGTGAACCATTGATGTTGTTACAGAAGCTGGTAATGAAATATCTGCAGGAAGAAAAGCAAGCTCAGAGAAGTACAAGAACCTAATAATCTGATCTTTTTTGACAGAGAGATCAGTGATCAGAAGAATGTGGTAGAAATAGTGTACTTGCGCTTTAAGAAAGCATTTGACAAAATTTCCCAAGAAATCATAATAGACAATGATGACAAAACGTGGGGTAGACTATACCACCATTAAATGGATACAGAGCTGACTGAACCATTTTATCTAAGTGTACATAAACAACTTTGTACCAAGCAGGAAGGGGTGATAACTTCTGTATCACAAGGCTCCATCATAGACTCTGTACTATTCAGTGTATTTATGAATGACTGGGATATGGAGTTGGAAATGTATGAATGATTTGGATATGGGGTTAGGTTACTAGATTCAATAGAGTCAACAGTAATATATTGAAATTACAATCATGCTATTTTATCTCCAAAGGGCAGTATTGGAATTTGATGCACAGAAAAAGATACGCTATATTAGATGTTTATTTTATATGATAATAGATATTTAAGACATGTTTTACAATACCTTTTTCATAAGTTTGCTAAACTTCTAATCAAAAGAACCATATTTGGAAAGAAGAACATCTACACATTCAGAGTCATTTTCCACCTTTCGTATACAATGTTCACATATTTTGCAACCTCAACCAAGTTGCCTGTATGCTTTTGATCTCTTACAAGTTTTTATAAATACACATGAAGCTTGCAGCTAAAGATGGATTAATGTCTTTCTAACAAACACATATTCTCTAATATTTTGTAATGATCTAAAAAATTATTTGATTACATTTCCTAACATTGGGAGGCCATTGGGAGCAAAGTTATCTTTTATGGAGGCGATGGTGTCATATGGCAGTAATATATTTCCTACATAGGAAATTATAGAAATGATGGGAGATGTCATGGAGAATTGATGCTAACAGCTGGAGTGGGTTGCCCCTTAAGTATTGTTAATTCTTATGGTACCCTGAAGTTATGTTTGTCAAACTGAAATCGTCAGCTATGATAGAAATAGGTTGCTGCCATGTAACACTGCTATCGCCATGGGAAATAGACTTACTGATCATAAGAACATAAGCAGTGACCTGCTGGATTGGACCCTGGCCCATCTAATCCAGAAATATGTTTTCACAATGGCCAGCCAACTGCACCAGGAAGCTTACTAGTTTCCCAGCAGATGGTCTTCATAGCAAGTCACACTGCCATTAAGGCTAATAGCCACTGATCCCCATGATTGTCATGAATGCTCATCCTTACAGCACAGCTGATCCCAATGGCCTCTGCCAGGAGTAGATTGAAGGACAGCTGATTACAATGTTCAGAGATAATATATTTATAAAAAGTCTTTACTACAGGTATCTTCTGTAAATATCTCATATCTTTCTTTCTGAATTTTCCAATGTTATTTCTCGGCTCAGGCAACAGACCGGTCCGTCAATTCCTATCACAACCAATGGATCAACATTCAGTTGATCTGAAAAAAAAAAAGCAGATCCCGCACATGTGGGAAAAATGCTGATGAAAAAAAAAGGAAAAAAAGAAAAAAAAATTCTGTATGAATCTGTCTTATTAAAGTAGCTTATTAAAAAGATGACAATGTGAACTCTGAGGTTATTTTTGTTTCAAAATTAGAAGAGTGTATTTTCTTCTTACAATTTCCCTAGCACTAACTTTAGTCTAATAAATTTCCTTCATTTTTCCCCAACTTTTTGTCCTCCGTAACACCAGTCTACTTGCATTAATTTATTTAGATCTGCTGAGCTCCTCCTCCTCTTCCTCCTCCTGCTTTATTGTTTTACTAAATTGTTATTTCATTGATTACTTATGTACTTATGCTCAGAGTACAGTTAGGAGTAATAATAGTAATGTGTAAGAGGCACCAGATTCCAACTCTGGGATCAACCCTTCATAGCATTTCCCATACTAATCACAGTCTGCCTGAGACCAGAAAACAGATACGCAGACATGCGAGCACAGAGGATCCACACTATCATTTTTCTAAAACATTTTTTTCATTTGTTTTTTAAATTTATCATATAAAAATCATGACCAAGCACATAATTCTGGGGTAAAATTACAGAATAGTCCTACAATGAAAGTACATCTTTATCTGCTCATTTTATACAATTTCTCAAAATGAAGAACTTAGTTGCAAAAATTATCTTGGGTTGTCTTCCGTAATTCTTCGGTGAGGTTGGAACAGCTTGTTTTGAGCTTGAAATAGTTACAGCTTTAAAAGTTTCAAATTAATTAAACTCTAAATATTGTTGGTGTTTGAGGAATATTTTTGTCATGATGTAGTAGGAAAAAAGCATCACTAGCATATAAAAAGTATCCATAATATTTTTTATTCATTGATCATCTTTGCCTTCCACTTTTAGAGAAAAGTTTATTTCAGATTTGTTAACTTGTTATCTCCATCTCAGTAAGCAGAGAGCATGTTCATAATTTATATATTTGAGCTATGTTTATTTTCTAACACAATAAATCCGATTTAAATTTTAAAAAGTATCTTAAAAATTATTTTTATCCTCCCTGAAGTCAAATGATTTAGAGGTTGTAGTCCTAATTATTTTGCATTGCTCAGTGACACAAGCTGAGTCAACCATTTGTCATTTTTTAAAAACATCTGTGAGAGGGATTTGATGCTTTGTTAAAACTGAACCTAGCTAGTTCACTGCAAGGTGTTGCAGTGTTAATGTAACACTGACATGAAATTTCAGAGTCTTTTACACTTAAAAATCCACTGTACCAAAAATCAATTTTATTATAAAGTACAAACAACAGAATCACCAAGAATCGATTCTGATTGCAGCAGGATATAAATGCAATAAATAAATTTTTAAAAAAATAATAAACAGCACGTTGTGATTAAACAGAAAGGTAAGCTATCTAAAGGATTTCCCCTCACTGTTATTTGCAGGAAAAAAAATAATCCCATTAAAATAATATAAAACAAAGCAAAGAATGAGAAAAGAAACCCCCCCCCAAAAACTGCAACATAACAGAACATATAATACTTTTAAAATATGTTTCCAAGTGTTTCATCCACATAGTATTCTGTGCTTAAAGAAACAGTCCCAGCTTTCTCCTAAACTTTGTTGAAATGAAAATTAATTTCATAAGCTCTGTTAAAGTGAAAATTAATTTTAAAGTGGTCTTAACACTCCCCCTTGTAGAATTCTCCATAAAATAAAAAATCATCTTAGTGCATAATTTTGCATGCTGTGACAAACTTTTGTCTCCTGAAAGCAATTCTTGCTCCCCAACTGTAGACATTGCCATTGATCTTTCTGTAAAATACAGCTTTTGTCATATGATTCGGCGCAATGTTTTAAGATACAAATCTGAAGAATTTTGTTTTTTGCAAGCCAAAAATCTCAGCTAATATCCTTTATTTCAGTTCCCTGAAAGATATTCACTTCTATAAAGATTACTTCAGGGAAGTGGCAGTAAAGCTAGTAGAACTGTAGAGCACCCGCACACTGCTAAGTAAATATATTAATATCACACATCTTTTTATTAGAAGAATGTGAATTTTTACAAGCTCTATATGAAACAAAACTATGTGCTTGATCCCCTTATGTGCAGAACATTCAAAACATTTAATCATAAAACTGACTTAGCAATTTAGTGCTCAGAGAAGCAAATGTTTGATGCATTGACACAATTTACCAAGTGGGCAGAGACTCACAAGGAACATTTAGTTCTGTGGGCTTAGGGGGAGAATCAACCTTAATATATTTCTCAGGCTTTCCAACAAAGTGCAGAAAATAAATCCTGTAAAAAGCAGACAGGAAGATTTAACCAGAAAGATGCTGCACAGAGGCTTCAAGCTAGATTTTCTACGTTCAGAAGTCATTATGTTTTATTGGGATTTTTAAAAAATAATGGTTATAAATGCCTTTTCTTCAAAAAAAAAGAAGAAGATTGCAAATCACACCAAAGTGTGGTGTGTTCCCTGCTGATAGAAAACAAGGACAACTGCAAAGTCTCCTAGCTTTGATTCTTGGGAGATTTCCTCAGAAACAGCAGGAGCGCCTGTAGAATCACATACGGCCAACAGTGCAGTGGCCTTTTCTAACCTTTTTACTTCTCTCCTTGCCCACCCCCATCTTTCTCGCTCCTTTGCAAGCAACAGTGTCATGAGCAAAACAACGCATCCACAGCGAAACAACACATCCAACACATTAAGCAACAATGCGGTATCTATGAAGCTGGCAAAAGGTAGCCAGTATAAATACTCCACACTTTGCAAGCCAGCTTAGGAGGAGGCAGTCCCAGCATGAAAAACCAACCCGGGTTCCCAGGGTCACCGACAACTTTTACACAGCAATTCTTCTTGTCACTACATAGGGACCACCTGACTCAAGCCCCAGATTCCTTTGCTGCATCACTAGTATCGCACGTTCTCTCCCTTTGCCATGTCTGCCACCCAACTTTTGCTCTAATTCCTGTTTCTTTGAAAACAACCTGCTTCTTGGCCCCCCAATTCTCGAGATTCCATATTCTGGATGCAGAATATTAGTTCATCCTATTCATTAGGCCCCTGTTCCCATGCTGTCGTCCCCCCCCCCTTTTTTGCCAATGGTATGTTGTCTCCTCTGGTTATAGTATCTGTCTGATGTTTTGACTTTTCACATTTTTTCTGGTAATTTCTTATGAATAGCCAAACTGGTTGATAGTATTCCAGATGATCATTTTTTCATCATAGCAGTATAGACAATGGTTAGGGAGAGCTTTCAGGCAAAGGAAAGACACCTAAACTATGACTAAGCAAGCTGTGTGACTTGAGTCAATGTCCATGTTGAGTTTTGATTTAGTACATTGTGACGGTAAGCCACTGTACTTTGTAAGCCATAATTTGTTATTTAATGGATTTGAACTCAGCCAACTGTGGTGTATGCAACAAATCATAATTAAGCAAATTATGGTTCACCATAATATGTGAGCCCAGTCTAAGCCAAAGCAAAAAGCATATAGCTTATATGCACTACTAGTCTCTACAAAACACAGGCAAACTAAACCACAGCTAAAACAGCATCACCTATTGATAAAAAGGAAATACTCACTATTAGACACTGGTACATGAAAGTGAAAGAGGGAGAAAAGGGGCTACTTATATGAAGTAAGTATGGAGAAACTTCTCAGGACGTAATCAGACACTGGAACTGACATCATAAATTATCCACAATGTGCACAGCAGTTGTAAGATTAAAACAAGCAATAGCCCTTTTTCCTAAAAAGCTTGCAGTCTAATTCTACAACCAGCACCCAGAGAAGTATTGTAGCAATAGTGATAGAAATGCTTGAAATTGGCTGCAGCACTGCAATCCAGTCCAAATCTGTACCTTTCTACACGGTTCACTGCAATTAAAGGCAGTACCTGCATATCTAAAATTAGATCGACATATTAAAAGAGTGACAATAACACAAGGTGTATAACTGAATGCTAAAAGTTAAATACTTACAAATGAGCTTTATTTTTTTTAAATAAACAGCTGTGTGCACTGATATACAGAGTGAAGCTTAAAGACAAGATTATACTGCAACAAGTATGAGGTAATTCTGAAAGTATGGACATATAAGAACCAACAGCCAGCCATCAGGACTTTTAATTCTATGCTCCCTCGAAAATAAAACTTCAGGAACACCTTTTCTATTATTTGAGCAATTTTCATCCCAAACTCTACTTGAAAGTAAAAAGAACCATCTTTCTATTCCTGCTTTGCAAAATGTAGGAAAGTACAGTGAATATATTCATTCGGTTCCAGTCAAAACTTCTGAGTGGATCAAAGAAATTAAAATAACTCTTGTGGTTTTCTCCAAACATCCACTAAGTGACCTAGCTGCCACTTTATTAGCGCCAGTTTTTTAGCCTTCACAAAGGATTCAAGATGTTGGTGCCTTGCGCAGGTAGACTTTTAGGATGAAACAAGTTATAGTAATAAGTTATAGTAATATGTGGTACCCTCTAGAGCATTTCAGGAATATTCCTATTCTTGGGGACTGACTCTTTCTCCAATTCTTGGGGACTGACTTTCATATCCCACCTTGCAGTATAAATTAGAATCCCCAGGGAGCCTTACAACTGAGTCTAAAACAGTAACAGTGCAATCAATTACAATGCAAGTATTAAAACAATACGTTCTACGAAATTGTTAATAACATTTAGGATTTGGATATAATCTGGAGCATTAAAAAATCTTTATCTAGAACTTGGGAAAAACCATTCCATAAACTGACAATATCTGGCACTGTAACTGGGTACTGTTTTGATTAGATAGGTTGCAACAAAAAAAAAAACTGAACCACAAATTTGCCAACCATGTTTTAGCTAGTATGTTGTGCCTCTATAGCCCATGAGAGTTATCTTATTGTCCAACGTGTTGTGCAAACCCAGAGACTCAGACCTAGTTGGAGTTGAATGGTATAGAAATGTAAATAATTGAAATAAACAGACTTGAGTAAACATGGTTATGAATGGGGGAGCGTGTAATGTGGACACAGCATCAGGCCCTGTACCCACTTGTACCTTAGTACAGCACAGTCATGCCCTAACAACTTTCTGCCTTTTTCCCATGATGTTGCTTTCATCTGATTCCCGGCTAGTAAGTGAGGCAGGCTAAAGTCATTATCAGCTGTATCTGTATAACTGTAGTATATTTTCCCTCTTAAGCTGGCAGAGTCTCACAAATCAGTTTCAACATGTATAAAATCTGTAACACTTTGCCACCTTCAAGGGAAAATCTGATGACTAGTGGTAGGAGTTATCAGAAGTGTATTTTGGGAATGTTGGTAGACAGGACCTGTCCCCTCCCCTTTTAGTCACTAGGCAGCCTCCATCTTCACGATTCTTTCCCAGCCTTTACCATCCCCTTCAGCACTTTGTTTCTTGAGTTCTTTTCATGACATCACTTTCTCCCTCCTTCAGCTGGTGGACACTAGCTTCTCTGAAGCCTTCCAATAAAGCAGAGGAGAACAGATCTCCACTAGTTCAATTAAACTTCTTATTTGCCACTTCTTCTCACTTCCTAGCCCTCCTGCTGAAATAAGAGAGGCAGCTGTTGAGCTACTAGTTCTTCCCACTGCAGGACACAGCTAGTTGCAAAGTCATGGCTGGGTTTGCCTCAATTCTCTCTGGGGTTAATGTTGGTGTTTCTCTCATGTATATGGAGATGCACAAATGGGGTATGGGAGGAAAGGCAGACAGACCAGCGCAGAGAAGCCAGACAAAGTCCTAAACTCTGACCCATCCTATACTTGCTGCAGCACTTTGAATGGTGGATATTTTCTCAGGGATGAGAGAAAAGGCAAAGGAGAAACCAGTCATCTTGTCTATTATGAGTGGCCCATGTATACAACATCCTTCAGCAGAGACTTGGCACCGATGCAGTAGAGGCAGGACAGACTGGCCATGGGGACAGCAAATGTTGTGCTGACTCAATGATGAGTGGATAACACTTTAACACATTAGTGGGGAAAGACTGATAGTCCCCTGGCCGCCCCAGAAGCAAGAAGGTTTGTGGAGCTCTAAAGAAGCTATATTTTATCCCGCAGGGTGGGACAATGCATAAAACCAACATCGTTTTCACAGTCTGCAAGGAACTGGTTTCCTTCTGTGAATGTTGTTGCCCCCAAAAGTTCCAGAACTCTTGGCGTGAAATTCAAGAACCACCTCTGTTACATCTGTTAAAGCCACTGAGACTGGTTTGATTTGCTTGTCCTCAGTAACCTTTGGCTATCAACAGCTTCCGAAAAAAGAGGCAAGAACTGGCTTTGGAATACACTACCTTAGTGTTTGGAAAAGATACAGTAATGACTAACTAATGAAGTGAACAGGCGACATTCTTCAAAAAAAATACTAGTCCAGGCATTTCAAGGTAGATTATTTCTGGGGCATCATTTGCTTGAAGTGAGAGATTATTACGATATTGTATTAATCATTCTCTCCATTTCACATATACAGTACAAAACATTTCTTGAAAGGACAACTTATCTTCACAGGTCGGTAATTAGTTTCAAAACAACAAATGGCATGGGACCAATATATATATATTTGTTTCCTTAGTATATTCGAATTTCACTTTCCTTCCATAATGGAACTCAAGGTGACTTTACACTCCATAACCAGATGGACTCCCTTCCAGGAACTGATCCAGACTAGGCCTCCTTACAGTAGTTTGACCCAAGGGGGTGCATTGTGTGCTCACTGGTAAAACAGTACAAGGAACTTCAACACAACTGACATTTGGGTGAGCCTGGCCTAGAAAAGCTGAGTTAGTAAGTTGTATCCCAGACCAGTGCAGCTTTTTCCTTAAGATACTTAGTGAAGTTTTAATTATCTGTTGTTCTAAATGACAATGCAGTCCTATGCATGTTTTCTGAGCAGTTAATCCATAACAGAATGGCCTGCATGAAGTAACTGTTCCCCTGCCTTGATAAGAAAATCTAATGATGTATACAAGAGTGTTGTAAGGAAGATTGCACGGTAGGTTACCATACTTAGTGAAACATACACAGTGAGAACAAATGTCCACCATGCGTAGGAAAACAAAAGCCTTATACATAAAGCCAAACTGAATTTACTTCACTGATGTCCAGCTTAGATAAACCAAGCATGAGGGATTCACTAGAAACTTAGGAACTAGTTTTTGAAAAAGCTGATGGTAATTAATTAGAGAACTGGGGTTCCTTATTGTTAAGCTCTCTGCCTTTAAGTGCTGCTGGCATGACTGAGACCTGAACTCAAGGGACATCCATCCCATTCAAAGGTCCTTCTTCCCGTCTTTCAAAGAACCTTCGCAGCTGCCACCTCAACCATCCCCGGTTGATTAAGGTCACTACCTGCAGCCTGTCCCCGCTACGGACATCCTAACCAAGCAGCATCATGGGAGAGCCGAAGCTTAAGTGAGAAAAGGCACATTGCTTTTCCCGGCTCCCCCGCCGAGTCCGAGAGAGAAGGATGTGCGGATGAGGAAGTTACAAGTAGTCGGCTTCCTTCTCCCGTTCGCCGGACATAAGAGCGAGGAGCAGGGAGGCGAGCAACCCGGAGGGGGCTGATCCACTGAGGGTAAAAAAAGAGGGAGAGCGCGAGCGAGCGAGCGAGACGCACGGGAGAGCTCGAGGGGGGCGCCGGGGGAGAACGCCCCGACTTGCCACAACGCCGCGGTCCTATTCCTCCCCAGCAGCCCCTATCACGGATTTGTTAAAGGACTGCCGGATGTCCCTCTAGCGCAAGCGAGGACCTGCTCGAGGGATGCTTCAGCGGACCTTGACGGGGCCCTGGAGAAACGTGACCGACCTGCCGGGCTCGGGGTGACTTACCCATGTTTCGGCCAAGGGAGAAGGGAGGAACGCGAGGAGGCTCTTTTCCCCTCCCGGCGGCGGCGGCTCCTGCTGCTCGCGGGCTGCTTCGCTCTCCGCCTCTCCCGCGCCAGGGAGAAACAGGCGGGGCCCGGGGCTAGTGCAGCTGCTTGCGGCCAAGAGGCGCAGGGCAGGGCAGGGCAGGGCAGGGCAGCGGCGGAGGCGCGGAGGAGGGGAGCAGGCAGGCAGGCAGGGGCAGCCCGAGCGCGCGGTGTCTTTCCTGCCGCGCCTGGCTGCGTGTGGCTCTCTGTGTGTGTGCGCCTGGGTGCACGCGCGCCGCCGCCGTCGGGAGGCGGAGGGCTGCCCGCGCCCGCGCCGTGGCTCGCAGCAGCAAAAGGAGGCGGAGAAGGAGGGGAATTTTCCGGGGTGTCTGCGCGAGGGAGGGCCAGCGCGTGCGCCGCCCAGGCTAAGGCCGGTCCGCCCTGACGGTGCCTTTGCCTGGAGGAGCGCGAGGCGAGGCGAGGAGGCTTCCGCAGCCAGGGAGACGGGGGCGCCTTCTTCGGATCTGGAGCTCCTGCGTTTTGGTACATCCGGGCAAGGGCTGCCATTGGAAGCGCCAAGCCTGGCAACACCCAGAGAAGGAGGGGGAGCGAGCGCTCCAGCAGGAGAGAGGCGGCGGGAGCAGAGAGCGGCCAGGCGCGCGAGCGAGCGAGCAAGCGGCACGTCGGGAGGCCGGCGACGGCGAGCCTTTCCGTATTCGCCCCGGCGCCACACCTGACTTCGGCCTGCCGGAGTGGTGACGTCCGGGGTGGGGTTGAATGCTGACGTTCGTTGATATTACAGGAATGCACGGAATTCTTTAAAAGAAAAATGCATGGTGTTTTTCATCCTTTTTTTAAAAATCCATATTTATTAAATTACGTATTCCCTATTGACTCGCAGATCCCAAGGCAGGATGCAGTGGGTGAAAGGAATCCAAGAAACAGTAGGACGCAGTAAAGCAACCTAGGGGTATGGAGGGAACCACCCGGGCTACTGCCATTGTGACCTCAGAGCTTGGATGAATAGCTAGATCTTAACTTGGTATTTGCAAGATGCCCGGGCCAGAATGTCCCCCTTTGCATTGCATGTTGAGTTGAGCCATGGTTTCCCTAACCTCCTGGCTTCACATAATGCATGAAACCAGCAGAAAACAAACCACTTTGGGGCTGAAGGTGTGACGTGCCCCAGGTGGTAACATTCTCCTAATGGACAATCAGCAGATTCTAATATTTGAGCAGGTGCATTTTGAACTGTTTAGGTCTTTCTGGTTTTTCATTTGACAGTGATACTTTCTATACTGAAGCATGATATATGCAACATACGTTCATACCCATCGTATTATTTCCTTTTAGGTTCTGCAACATCATGAGAACCAGGCTTCCCTGTTTTGTGCCCAGACACCCTCTACTGCAAATTAACTAGACTATGGACATATTTAAAAAGCCCATAGATACGATATGAGAGAAGAACTAAGTGAGATATAGTGTTATGTACATACATACATTACTATTATGCTATTTCCTTTCAGGGTAAGTAGTGTTATGCAAGGTGCAGAAAAGGAATAAGAAATAGTAAGCCAAAGAACTTAAAGGCATTTCTTAAAGTATTTCGCTATACGTCTCTGCCAGCCCAGCTTCAATTCCAGGGCAGGGAAGGATATCTTGTGAGAATCTGGTGGTGGCCCAATGCATTGCTCTACAGGTGGCTTGATGCAGGCACCAGAACCTGAATTGCTCCTAAAGCCAATGTGCTGTATGTAGTCTGCTAAAGGACAAAACTCCATGAGTTCAATTCCCAGTAGAGGATGTGAACCCCATAGAATAACAGCTGGTTACCTTCATCAGACGAGTCAAAAGGAGGACAAGACCACTCACATAGTGCTTCCTCCTGCTGCGTAATATAGGTGATCTGAAAGTGGAAGATGTTATCAGTCCATTGTCATGATCAGATCATTATCACCTTGAGATTGATGCCCACCACTAATCTTTGTGGGAAGGGGGTGTGTGGACCTAGTAAACTGGTCCATCCTAGGCACTTTAGGATCCTTTGGGTTTCCAAAGGGCACTTGGGGAGTTGCCTAGTGGGCAGTTCTCCGGAATATCTATTTATTGATTTAATTTGATTTGTTGAGTTTGTCCAACTCCAGAAAGACTCTGGGAGGCTTACAATAAGTCCAATGCATACATTAAAAAAAAAAAACTGAACATGACTGCCCCAAAACAGCATTCCCAACATTTTAAGAAAATGCCTGGGCACATGACAGGATACTCCTAGGTGGCCTCTCCTTCTGCAGGGGTTCCTTGGTTTACCAAAGAGCTCTGGGAGATGAATTACAAAAGGAAATACTTGAAGGAACACTGGCAGACGATGAGTAAGGAAGATGATCTTGACAGAGAGATGCAGGAGCCATTGTCTAGGCAAAAGGGGCTAAAGCATTTTTTAAGCCCAGAACAGCAAGATAACATTCAGATGCTGCTCAGGCAGATGCCTCCCTAATTCACATGGATATACTGTAAGAATGAGGAGGTACAGCACAATCAAACTTGTAAGATTTTGTTATAACAATCTCAAAGTAGTTTTAGCTTTCCTGCAGAATTAATTTCATGGTATGGTCTACCTAGTGGGGCCGATAGTGACAATGACTAGATATAGATATGAATCCATGTTTGGGCCTACAGCATGGCAGTAAGTGTAGTGATGAATCAGTAAGTTTTCAGCACTTACTGTGTCTGCAGACTCCAGACCAGCTGCTTTATTTAGAATGATTTGTTCCTTTTTGAGAACACCAGAAGATTTTCCTGCTGGGTCTTTATGAGCAGTTTGCTAAGCACTTTGAAGACAATGTTGCTCATATTCTCTCTGAGCTATGTGCTTTGTCATGAAATGACAGAGGTAACATCCAAGGAGATCATCTGGGATTCTTTAAAGCCTGTGATATTCAAGTCAACAGAATCCTCTGTGGGTTGAGCTCAGCTACCTCAGAATCAGAGACTTGTGGAGCTGGAAAGGCATAAGGATGATCTAGTCCAATTCTAATGTGCAGGCAGATCATTTAAACCATCCTTGAGTGGGGGCCGCCCAGCATCCTCTTAAAAAATTCCTGAGATGGAGAACCCACAACCTCCATAGGTAGATTGTTCTACTGTTGTAAAAATCTTAACATCGGGATGTTTTTCCTTTAAACATCTATGTAGTTGCAAATTATACCTGTTATTTCTAGTCCTAGTTTCTGTGGCAGTGGAAAATAATTCCTGACCATCTTCACTGATATAATGGCACCCCTTAGTCTTCATATCTCCAGACTGAATATCCCAAATTCCTTCCTGTCCTCAGGTCACTATATCCTCTTTGTTGCACTCCTCTGAACCTGTTCTAATCTGGCAGTATCCTTCTGGAAAGGTAGTGCCCAGAATTGTATGAAATATTCCAGGTGTGGTCTCACTAGCTCAGAGTAGCAGGCAGTAAAGTCTTCATCATCTTTGATACAGTGCTTCTTGAAATGCAGCCAAGAACCATCTTAACCGTTCTAGCAGATATCTTACACTGCTGGCGCCTGTTAGGGTTCTTGATAATAACCACATCCAAGTCTTCTGATGTAATGTGTCTAAACCATGAATCCCACATCTTGTATGTGTCCTCTATTTTTTCAACCCTTTCTCCCTATTCACTTTATAATACACTTTGTCTATATCAAAAATGCACAACACTCTCTTGCACACATGCATGTATTTCTCAGTTATGTGCTCAAGGTCAGGAATCTGGTCTGGTATATCCCTGCCTAGCATTTCCTAAATTTTGTTGATTGCCACCTGTCCTCCTCTCTTGATCAGAATTCTTCCCAGACCCACTTAATAAAGTACCCCCGTATAGCTTTTGCATTGGCTATTCCTATCTTTTTTCTACAGGGGAAGATATAACATAAATAGAAACAATGTTTTCTTATATAAAAACAATATTATTTGGATGTCTTACATTAAGGTTAATATTCCTTCTTAAAAGAGCTATTGCATACTATATTAGTATTTCCTATGTAATAGGAACCAGCAAATCCAATGAATACAATTTGTACTTATATATATGAGACCTGGTGAAAAAGGTGCATGGTTATTATTCATGAAGCTGATACGGCTGAAATATGCCATTACATTTTCTATACAGTTTCCTAATTATAAGGAAAGAACTTTGCCTTATATTACTATTTAATAACAGCACTGACTAACCCACTTCACTGGGGACTCTTGTTGTTGATGTTATTATTATTTAATTACATGGCAACCAGCTCCAGAATGAACCTGGGTGTTAAAAAGATAAGAAACAATAACACAGGAGAAAATGTCATTTGCGACCAGAGAAACCACATTCTGTATATCATAAAATGTAACCAACAGGAGCTCTCAACCACCTTATCCCAAGGCCTGGGAAAACCACCAAATTTTTAAAGACTTCCAGGGCATCATCAGGGTGGAAGCCATACGGATCTCTGACTGGACTATGTTTTCTAGAGAACTTAAAGTTTTTTCAGTGAAAAGATCTGTAACAACTTCTGAGCTTTCCTGAATCAGAGGTTCTTGCTTATCACTATCAAACATTGCTTAGGATGCATGCTATACTGATAGCTCATGGTTAACTCCATGTTTTGTATGCAAGAGAACTCAAGTTCACCGTCTGGCACCGCCTGTTAAAAATCCAGCCCCTGGGAAAGCACCTGCCTGAAATTGGCAAGAGTTGTTGCTAGTTTTTGAGCTTTATCATAATATTTCTCAGTGAAACTGCTAGAACTCTGCAGGCCTGAGGCCCTCCCAAAAGGAGGGAGGGAGGGAAGGAGGAAGGAAGCCATTATCTGGTAGAATAGAGGAGTGGGGGGAAGAAATCAGAAATGGTGCAGAGTGCATGTTGCCCAGATTCTGCTCTGCTGGCAGCATAATTCATCTGACTTTGTATACATAGTTTTGCACATATACATTTGATATATATAAATGGTATATACATTTAATCTGTAAGTGGTGTTTCCCTTCATAAATGCAGAATTAAAGCATGTGAAGGCTTAATCAGAGGTTTTCAGAATATTTAACCTCTGTTGCTGCAGTAGATACATTAAATGAAGTTCTGATATCAGCTAGAATATGCAATTCTGTATAGTCTGCTTTCAAGAGCAATAATTTCCTCCCCTTACCTGTGGCAAATTAACACAGAGCACTTTCCTTTCAAACAGCACTTTTAATTGCACAGAAAGATGTAACACCTGCTAGATGAATTTTAGTGTGGTGTGGTCTGCAAACTCAGCCTGTATGGTTACTTTATGCTTCAGGGTACTGTACAAACCCAGAAAATAGGGTTGAGTGAACTTTGGTTAACATGACATGGGTAAACATTTTGCATTAGCACAGCTATTATTATGATCTGCTTCTATATTTTGAGTGCTTTTCTGGCAAAAATAGTATAAAACAAATATGTAAATCAAAATGGTAAGTAAATAATTGACTTGCCTTTCTGTTTAAATGAAGACACCAGTGAAAAAGTAATGCTTTAATAATATCAGAATAAAATTATTGTCATATTATTATTATTATTATTATTATTATTTCCTTTAATATTTAATCTCTTTTAGAGCTATGGTGTGGAATGTAGCAATGTCAGTCACCTTGATGGATCTTCCAAAATGCTGTCAGGATTCCCTCAAATAACATCATGGCACAATCTCTCTGTAAATTACTTCAATTTAATAGGATATTTTGAGAAAGATTTATGACTTTCAGGAAGATCTGAAAAAAGTACAGAAGCTAATTTTATAAGGGCCAAACAAATTATTTTGGATAGCTTCCCCTCTCCATATTTGTTACGTGATAACTACCATTACCCCCGGTTTGAATGCAATGTTCACATGATTTAGAAATCACTGTGAGCGTAAGTGGCTTGAGAGCTAAGAATGAGTGTTCTGAACCTCGTTCATAATATTGCATGATAATTTGCTGATAGTAAGATATTGAGATGTGTTTTGCAGATGTATATAGGAGAAGTGTGGAGGAAAAATGAAAAGTTTAGCTGGAGAGATACTTTGGAGATAAACAACATAAAGTGTTCCATGGGAATATGTGGGAACTACTGCATGGACTATCCACTGTTAGATCTCTGTTTGCTTCATAAGTATCTTAGGTTCTTTCAGCTAAAAGAAACAAAATTGCAGCTCTACCCATGCAACTTTATTTTGCATTGAATGAGGAAGTACAATAACACTGATGTCAGGAAAACATTTTGCAGACAAAACTGCAAACTGTTATTAAGCCAAGATGGAACAAATGATATCATTTGATATTGTGACAGAGAGAAAAATTGACTCAGAAGTTCAGCTATAGACAATCAAGTCTGTATGACTGAGGAGGTTCATGAGGTGGATGAACAGGTGAGGGAATACAGGTAGTCCCCAGTTTAAGAATGAGTTCCGTTCCCAAGGTCTGTCCTTAAGTCGAATTTGTATGTAAGTCGGAACAGTATTATTGTATAATACAGTATAGTAGTATTATGCAATTAACTCAAATCATTGTGTATTAACTCAAGTTTTGCTACAATAGGCTCCATTCTTAACTATGCATCGTCCTTAAACCGGCCATTCTTAACCCTAGGACTACCTGTATTACAAGCAGTGTTAAGAATCAACCGATTTGCTCAGTCCTGCGACCTACCAATATTGACAGGACTGAATAACTAGGGTTAAAGGTGTACAGATTAAAAGGGGACTGGACAAGAATTTGCAAGAAATGAACTAAAAGAGAAAGCCATCCTCCCCTACTTCCATGTGTACTATATAAAGGAACTGTGCCTGGGGTCAAACCCTACAATTGGGGAAGCTGAAAAGTAGACCCCAGATTTGGAACATTGGATATAATCCAAAAACTTGCAAGCTGATTAAAAAAAATAGGCTGCATTGGTTTGAATAATATCCTGTATCTGTGATTTGGGATGAAGAATAGGAATGGGAATTCCTGATGGCAAATTAAGGCGAAAGAACCCAGATGGTACTATGGAATTTATTCCTCCAAATAACAAGGAAAGGAATCCAGATTTGAACCAGGTGTTTGATTTACAATTTGGATCCAAAATTTAGTCCTTAATATGTGCAAGCCTAGGGACCAGTGTAGGGATAATAATAATAATTACAAGAAGGCATTTCACTCCCTGCCACATGATTGGATAATCAAGTGCCTAGAAATAACAGGAGTCAGTAAAAACTTCAGAAGCTTTGTGCAAAGATCAATGGTACACTGGAAGACACAGTTGCTGATCAATGGTGATATTCTGGGAGAAGTTAATATCAAGAAAGGAAACTTTCAAGGAGACTCACTATTACCACTACTGTTTGTCATTGCACTGATTCCTCTGTCAATACTGAACAAATCAAGCCATGACTATCAAACATCAAAAACATTTGCCAGGCTATCCCACCTCCTTACAAGGATGATCTGAAGCTATATGGAAAAATACCATCTGAAATAGAATTGCTGCTTAACGCTGTCCCAATATACAGCCAAGTTATTGCAATGGAGTTTGGACTGGACAAATGTGCCATCAACAGGGAAAAAATAGTGAAAACTGAAGGAATCAAGATGCCGTATGGAAATAACATCAAGAGTCTGGATGAAGGAGATAGTGACAAATACCTGGGCATCCTTCAAGCTGACAACATCAAGCACATTGAAGTCAAAAAGAAGTTTAGGTGTGAATACATCATGAGAGTGAAGATCTTAAAGTCCAAACTCAGTGGAAGAAATACCATCAAGGTAATTAACACATGGGCAATTCTAGTTGTTAGATACACAGCTGGAATAGTGGACTGGACTCAAGCAGAACTAGAAGGCCTGGATAGGAAGACCAGAAAAATAATGACATTGAATCATGCCCTTCATCTATGCAGCGATAGTGACAGACTGTACTTACCAAGGAGCATATGTGGGCGTGGAATGTTGCAAGTACACCAGACAGGTGAAGAAGAAAAAAGAGCATTGGAAGAATATCTGAAGGACAGTGAAGAAGATGCACTGAAGCTAGTACACCATGAAGGCATACTGAATACTGAAGAGACCAAACTGGCCTATTAGAAAGATTCACTGAAGAATAGAAAAAAGACATGGCAAGGCAAAGTATTACATGGCCAGTACACAAAAAAACTAGCAGGCAAAGCAGATAACAACAAGACCTGGCAATGGCTAAGGGCAGGACAGTTGAAGAAAGAGACAGAGGGACTAATTCTGGCTGCACAGGACCAAGCCTTAAGAACAAATGCATACAAAGCAACAATCGAGAAGACAGCAACAGACAGCAAATGCTGTATCTGCAAAGAAGCTGAAGAAACAGTGAACCACCCAATTAGCTGCTGCAAGAAGTTTGCACAGACTGACTACAAACAATGGCATGACAAAGTAGCAACAACGGTGCATTGGAATATTTGCAAGAAATACCATTTGCCTGCAAGGAAGAACTGGTGGGACCACAAAACAGACAAAATAATAGAAAATGAAGAAGCTATAGTGCTCTGGGACTTTATAATTCAAAACAAGCACCTGCCACATAACACCCCAGACTTAACGATTCACAAAAAGACAAAATCACCATCAGTCAATTGCAAAAGGCAGCTTTACTTGGAACAGCCTACATCCTGCGATGACACCTTTAACACCATCAGACAACAATATCTGCCTATCCCTGGTCCTTGGGAAGAACTCAATAGGTGGATAAAAATGCCAACTCCAGTCTAAACATCTGGCTGATTGTACGACCAACAACAATAATAATTTATATTCTGCCCAACTCCCCGCCATAAGAGAAAAACAGGCCTTTTTTTCTACAAAGTTTGTTAAATACGTTTTCCTAGTGCTTGGAAGCATGCAAAGAGATCCTGGGAAATGGAGTTTAGTAAAAAAATTGTTATTTCAAACGTACTGAGGCAAATTATTTGTCAAGGGGAGTCAAAGCACAGCAAATCAGAGATAACTAAAGTATATGGTTTATGCATTGTAGTACAGTTAGTCATATTGTACTTTCTTTGATTTTGGCTGGGTGAAAATTGATAACGTTTGCAACGCATGTTTTCTGGTTTAGCCTCCATTTCATTCCCTGCCAATTGTGATGTATACTGTAAATCACAAATAAGCAAACCATAGCTTAGTGAGAGATGTGGACTCAGTCATTATGAAATGGAAGCTTGGACTTTGATGTTGATGCCCATGAATACATATCTCTACAGAAGAACTCTACTTTAAAAATAGGGGACAAAATGTTTCATTGGAATTGTGGGAGGAATCTGGAATACAGTACATACTTTAAAGCAATTACTTTGCCATAATTATTTTAGGGATTTTTCTCAACTTCAAATCAAATTTTGCCTCTCTAATCCACAACAGTGGCAATATAATAATCTCAAACGTGTTTTGATGGCTCAGTATAGACTGAATGCTTCAAGTCGAGGAGTGATTGACTCATATGATTTGGTCTTGTGAATTATTGGCCTCTTTTTGGAATAATACTTTAATATTTTAAGAACACTTTGGATTGTGCTAGATGGTTGTGGCCACCATCTTGATTTTTTGACCCCCTCCCCTGTGAATACCTTCAGACGATCTTACCCTTGGGTAAGATTTTGAAGCCTAATTTTTGGAGGGTGGGAGGGACAGTATCTGAGATATGTACCAGGCTGATTAGTATAAAGAAAGGTTTGTATACCAGCAAACACTGTGTTGGTCACTATCTGACATGCTTGGGCACATTTATTTCAGTACAGCTAAATGCCTAAATGTGTGTTTATGTGCATACACACTATAAAGCACCCCAAATCATAATGCTTAGAAGACTGATATAAATATGTCTGGATGGATTGAGAGAGAGAGGGTTTATATACAAAGATAATGGAAAGACCAATGCTTTGTTTCCTGTTCACAGTAATTCTATTTCTTCTACAACAGGAATCTCCAGTCTTTTGGAAACAGTAGCATATCTGAAATGTTGAGAACATTATGGGCACTCTCACAGAGTATTTACCATGGAGGATTTGACCAGTTACAAAACACACATTTACTAAGTCTAATTGCTAAGATTATTCACCACCACCTATTCAGACAAGTGCATTCTGTTTAGAAACTTTTAAAAATTTTATCTTATAATTTTCACCTCTCTCTGTGTTCAGAATACTATGGCCTTCTTCCCAGTCCATGTGTTTCTTCCTAAAATATATTAACATAAGGGAATGAAGAATAAATACATCTCCTGTATTCTGTTCTATTAGTAATGGAAAGTTGCACTGCCAATTTCAGAGGAATCTAAGTTTTTCTAACTTCCTTCAATTCAGTATGTCAGTCTTGTCATATCTTGCAGTATATATTGTTTCCACTACAGAAAATACATTTTTAGCAAGAGACATAATTAGTAATTTCACAGTGTACTCGCAGGGAAGGAAAGAAATCCTTTCAGCTTGAATGCAAGAGACTCTAAGGCACCATTGTTTTAATAAATACAGTGCTGAGCACTTCAGTTAATCAGCCAGGCGTGCTTGGATCTTGTACAAATTATACTTTCTTCCTGGATAGATATATACCCCTCTTAAGGGAGGGTCCTGTTCAGCCAAGTCATGAGAACTCACAACAAGTTCTGTTTTTTATTTTCTAAGAAATCATACATCCTTCCTGTCTCAATAAAGCCATGATTAGAAGGGAAAGAGCAAGGCAAAGTCAGAGTAAAGTTGAATGAGTACTGAATAATTTGAAAATAACCAAAGTCATGGGGATAAAGTGATAAACTGAGATAAAATGATGGCAAATATGAACAGAACCAGAGCATACAGCAATTATAACTGAAAATCTCTGCTTTTTTGAGATAAATAATAAGAATAAATTATTATTGTCGGTCACACAATCAGCCAGATTTTTAGACGATTTGGCATTCTTATCCACCTATCAAGTCCTTCCCAAGGACTTGGGATAGGCAGATATTGTTTGATGGTGTTAAAGGTATCATTGCAGGATGTAAGCTGTTCCAAGTAAAGCTGCCTTTTGCAATTGACTGATGGTGATTTTGTCAATGCCGATGGACTTCAAGTGGTGCTCCAGATGTTTTGGGATTCCACCTAAAGTGCCCAATACTATTGGCACTGTCTTTGCTTTCTTTTGCCATAGTTGTTCTACTTCTATTTGCAAGTCTTTATATTTTGTGATTTTCTCCAGTTCTTTTTCTTCTATTCTGTTATCTCCAGGTATTGCAATGTCCACTATCCAGACTTTTTTTGTCTTTCTTATCAACAGTTGTTAAGTTGGGGTGTTATGTGGCAGGGGTGCTTGTCTGTTTGAATTCTAACATCCCAGAGCACTTTAGCTTCTTCATTTTCTATTACTTTGTCTGCTTTGTGGTCCCACCAGTTCTTGCTTGCAGGCAAATGGTATTTCTTGCAGATATTCCAATGCACCATTGTTGCTGCTTTGTCATGCTGTTGTTTGTAGTAAGTCTGTGCAATCTTCTTGCAGCAGCTAACTGGGTGGTCCACTGTTTCTTCAGCTTCTTTGCAGAGGTGGCATTTGCTGTCGCTGTCTTCTCACTTGTGGCTTTGTATGCATTTGTTCTTAAGGCTTGGTCCTGTGCAGCCAGAATTAGTCCCTCTGTCTCTTTCTTCAACTTTCCTGCTATTAGCCATTGCCAGGTCTTGTTGTTATCTGCTTTGCCTGCTGGTTTTTTTGGTGGTGGTGGTGGTGGTGGTGGTGGTGGTATTATTATTATTATTATTATTATTATTATTATTATTATTAACAGATATAACTTTTGATCTCTTTCTAATTCCTTCAACATGTTTTCAGGATATTTGCCCACAATTCTTTTCTCACAATCCAGTAGGAAGCAAATAAATGAACAGTGTGATTCCAAGGCACTCCTAAAGTAGTGGTGGGTGCTTGAGAAATTCTGCCACCAAACATAATACAGTTATTTGTGGAGGGGCAATGGTGGCAGTTGTTCCAGATCCTATGATGAAGCAAACTCAGCCAAAGCATGGTTTAGTGTGTAAAATTATTGTATGGATCAATATTTCCATTCAAAATGTAAATTCAAAAAATTATTTTAGTACTTTGGCTTCTCCCACACAATTCCTTTTATTGAGCCATTGGCTTCAATGGAGGACAAATTACACTGACATAGTATGTACTGAGAATGCAGTTGCTGTATTTGCACAACAATGGTGAATTGAACTCTGATTAATTCAGTGAATGATTGAGTTAATCCAGTTGCCCGAGTTTATTTTAGAAAAGATAGATAATGGGAGACATGATAGAGATTGGACAAACACATGAGGATTGGAGGAATGGTTACTCATCTTGCTGACTGTTATTTCTGGAATCACAGGCTTGACTACCTTGAATGCCAGCTGCTGAGGACTAGAAATGAAGACACTTATCTGTCTGTAGCCAGGAGCTGACTAGAGTTAGCTGACTGCTGTGTGGCACAGAATGCTGGATTAGGTAAACTGCTGGCCTGGTTTAACAGATCTCTTTTTATTATTTTAATTTATTGGATAAGTTTGTTGAACTGTAGTTAAGGTATTGGACTAGGTTAAATCTATCCTCAGCCATGGAAGCTCTGGGTGATTTTGGATCATTTGCTAACTCTCAGCTCAATCCAATTCACAGAGTAGTTGTAGTAAAGGTCAGAGGAGAGTATACCACCTTGAGTTCCTGGAGGAATGAGGGGATGTAAATCTAACAAACAAATAAAGCATAAGCTGACCACACTGGTTGAGTTTATACAAAACACTAAGCCACAAACTAGCTAACCACATTTTAGCCAAGTATGTTGCATGAAACTGCCAGTGTCCGTGCAGCATGTGTTGGAAACATGAACATTCTACTCCCAGATCCTCTTAGAGTTTTAAAAAGCCTTGATTTGCTGGTTTCACCTGTTAAGAGAATACAACCAATTATGATTGATTCAACATATTTTAATTAACAAAATCATGGGTGTCTGCATGAGGTGAAGGAGAAGCAAGTGGTGAGACATGTGTCACAATGTAATCACACAAATACTGTGATGCAAGTATATAATGATGGGATTTGTGTCATGATGTCACCATAGGCATGCCATCGTTTTGAAATAATCTTGGTTTGCTGCAAATGTCCGTAGTCTAACCTAGGACAAGGCAGCCTCCTGCATCAATTCCCAACCTTGCCCTCGTAGGTAAAAATGCTCCAAACATATTTGGATTGAAGGAAAAGAAGTCAGAAAACACAAAGACCAAAGCAGCTATAAGAGATGTTACTACAATTAAAAATAAAAAGTGTTAAGTTATTATCAAAAATGTGCAGCAGTGCCTAGTTACAGTATAGGAGATACAAGTGTGACTTTGAACATTTGCATTTGTCCCTTGATAACTTACAGTGTGGCTGGTGGCAAGACAATTAGAGCTTGCATCAGCAGGTTTTCATATGTTTATCTTTAGGCAATGGAAAATTGCTGGCAGGAGCAGTGTTTGCCTTTCTCTTATTCCAAGGAAAAATCAAAAGAGTTAGATCAAAGTCTTTATTGCTGACTCTTCTTGCTGAGTTTTGGCACTGTCAGGAATCTGCTTTAGCACCACTGATATAACAATGCTTGCAGGCATTAATAGTACAAAAGATGACAAATACTAGAAAGACAGAATCAACAGAATGATTATTTCTGATTAATTAGAATGTTTAATTCATTATTTTGCAAGTTGTAGATTTCATTTAAGAACCTTAAAATTTTACCATAACTGATAATTATGTACTCCGATGGTTGCAATAAAGTCTGGGAGTTATTAATAAAGTTGAATGTTTGGTATCAAGAATCTGTAACTAGAGATTAGAAGGGTGCAGTTATTAAAAGCAGCAAGGAACAAGACTTATGGTGAGGAAAACTGAGTAAATAGAGACTAGAGATCAGAAGAACAGATAAGCTGCTAAGGTAGACAATCAGTGAGGAGATCAGAGAGTTCAAAAACTGAAGGGGCTCTTTTCCCAAAGAATAAAGATAAAGAAATGAAACCTAGGAGCTAGAAGAGTATAAAAGGTATAAGCTGTGAGTGTGCAGAAAAAGTGACATAGAGGACAGAAGTCCAGCCAGGGAAGAAAAAAGGAAGAATGCACCAGGTAAGGTATCATATAAACATAACCATAGTGAGTTACAAAACATCTGTTTTATAGCAAGCAAACTGATGAAGTTGACTGGTAAACAACTAGTCCAAGAATCTCAATAAAATATAAACTATTAATTGGAACCAAATTTGCTGCCCAAGCTAGAAGACCCATCTCATAAAAGGCAATCCAATTAATTTTCTCAAAGAACTTCAATATATAGTCCTCTGAAATCAATTCATTACCTGAAATAGAAGATCACTTGGAAATTAGTTTCTCCAGGACATATTGTCCAAGTTAATTCTGTTCAATTAATTTTTGAATCATATACATTGCCTTTTTCTCAACCAACTTTCTCAGCCATAATTTCATCACTTTCTTTGCTCTCTGTTCTGTCTTTTCCATATTAGTCATCTGTAGCATCTTATAGCACTACCCAACCATTGCTATGGCAATATAATGCCAGTCATAATTAGTGATATATTGCCTCAATCATAGCTGGTTGATTCTATAAGACGCTGTAAATAATAACTAATGTGAAAATGGCCCAAGTCTCTCTTTCTTTACACATATACACCTTTTTCTTTACAAATCTTATACCATCACAATACAATGGCTGTTTTCACGTGGCATACTAGCTAAATATTTTTTAACCAAGTTTTGGGCAAACCCTGTTTGGGTTGTTGGTTTATGGTTGATTGTATTCTGCAGCCCAGAAAGTTGGCTTAATTCTGTAAACTCTGGGCCAGGTAACCACAAATAATGCAAACAGTCATAGGTTGGAATGTAAGTATGGTTTCTTGATTGTGGCCTAGCATATTGTATATACCCAGCCAAATGTGTTTTTGCAAATCATGGTCAAGATGCTTTGTATTTAGGAATATAGGCTTCTTATATTTCTCAGGATCATCTCCCTGCTGTGAAACACAAACACATATTCACACTTATTGAGATCTCACACAGACTGCATTCACATGGCACACCGAACCACAAAATGGTTGGGGTTGTACTACACACTAGGCTAAAATGTAATTAACTAGTCTGTGGCTCAGGGTATCATGTAAATTAGGTTTTGTATGTTTTAATAATTTGGTGGGTATCAAATTGTCATAGCTTCCCTCAATGAATGTTGTAGAAAAACAATGCTTGAAGCCCTCCTCCCTTAGAAGTACCTAGGATGACCTGGGGAGAAGAAATTCTTTATTGATTCATTTAAATATGTAGTATATATGTCCTTCAATCCACTTTGGCAACACATTATTATTCCCAGGCTGTAGGTTATATCCACCTTTGCCAGCTAAACATAGCAGTTATGTAAATTTTTCTCCCTTGAAGACAGAGTTTGATATGTGCACAATAAATTATGCTGATGTATATAAAGTGTATGCAGTTATCACTAGTATTTTACAAGAAAAAAGGGACAGCTTGGAATATCCTTTTGGAATTAAATAATAGTTTTGCTGACACAGCAAGCATCTGCAAAGCTTTATTCAGTAATAACATCTTGAAATTATAACTGACAGACCATGATTCAGTGAAGTGTAGTTAAGAGAAAAGAATAAGGTAAAGATAATTGAGTTCTGGCATCCTAAAACCCACAATCTTAATCCGCTTAGGTGACCAGATCCCTAGTCACATTATACCCCCAAAGTCTGCTTTGAACTTACCGAAACAGTGTAATGCAACATGTTATGTATTTTTTGACCTATCAATGTCACATTGCAAAGTCAGAGCTATATTGTTAAGAAAAACATATGGGAACGTATAACATTAACCTTTTATCTATTTGATTTATTACTGAATTTATGCCCTGCCTTTCTGTTTGTTCCAACAGCCATAACAATAAAAAATCCAAAATGAAACTACATTAAAATCAGCCATTAAAATATGTAATTAACAGTTTGGAAAAAGAGATGCATTTTTACCATTTTCCTAATTCCTGGGCAAGTAGAGCACGTTCCATAGCCTGGAAGCCACACAGGAGAAGCCCCTTCCTATGTACTTAATAGCTGAGGCATCCTTGGAAGACATTTCCCATTGATCTAAGTAAGTATGCAGGTGCATAATGGGGAGGCTGTTAGTCTCTAAGCCAGTTAAATTTTAAAGGTCAGTATCAGCACCTTAAATTGGGTCCAGTAGGCAACTGGCAGCCAGTGTAATACTATGCACCATACAACCCAGTGCCATGTACCCATCAGCAATGCATCTACCTCATTTTTTTTCACCTATGGCAATTTCAGGATACTTTCCAGAGACAATCCCAATCTTAGGGATTACTTAAAAAAAAACCTGTGATCAGATTATGATGAACAGTCCATTAGGTATCAACACAGCAGTTTATAGCATCCTTCACTCATTATTGTGATGACATAGCCCTAATAGGGACAGGTTTTATATATTCACTGAGATACCTGAACGATCGTATAGGTCTCTACTGTGAATTAAGCCTTGGTGACTATCAGTGGTGGCAACTAGTAGTATGAGAGATAATGGGATACTTCTCCTGTGAAGAAATAGAAGTTAAGAATGTGCAATGGCTTGAGACAGTACATCAGACTTCTCCAAACAATTATCTTTTGAAAGTGTTGGACAACAACCCTCATCATCTCTACCCATGCTGACAAACTATTGGGAATTCTTTCCTTTTCATTTTTTTTGCTCTTCATGTATCTGTACAGTGCATAATGTAAAGTTTGGCTAACTTTGCACATGTGCAGTTCATAGGAAACTAAAAGGGCCCACTGAGGAGACTTCTGAATGACTTTGCCTGTACTATTTCATCTATATTAGTTACATTGAGGTTGGCATTTGGTTTTTAGCTGTTCCTGACTTCTTTTACAGTCCTTTATCATAAAGACTATTATGCATGCCATTTGTTCCCAGTCTCTGTTTGGCAAGATTACTACAGATAGTCTATGGTGGATGCTTCCAATTAAAATCACATAAAAAATACTTAAAAGGCCAAAATCTCAGGAGAATAACAGTCTTGCACATCATTGGCATTGTGATCTGAAGTTATGTGAAATTTGATGATCAGGTGAGATCTTTGCTGTTTAATTTTCAAAAATTTACTTTATCACTTTATCATTGTATTTAGTCAGATAGTACTGATATACAAAATGATGCCGTCAACAGATTCTGTAAGTCCATCTGAAGGTGTCATCCTCTGTCTTTTTCGGTTTACCCTTTGTTGGTTGTTTGTAGCAATCTGAGCAGGTGGTTCCTCCTGGAAGCTTGCTAGACGTGAGAGAGGTGCAGCTCCAGAGTTTCCAATCTCCAGGCCTTTCCTTGTTGACATTTGCTTGCACACAATGTCAACAAGGGTCTGTGCTCAGCTTTTGCAGTGCTAGTGGTTGTTTGGCTTTCCCCACACAGATCTTGCTGAGAGATGCTTTCCACTGCTACCACTAGGAGTCAACAGCGTTGGTGGTTTTAAAAAATTACTGTTCCATTGGAGTCATATGTGCCATATTGGTAACCTCTTGTGGTGGTCCTCAAAAGCTTTCCATGATGTGGTCTGAATAAAGGATGTGGATAGGCAACGCTGAAGCATACCAGAATTCACTCTATCTTGTAGGAGAAGCTAGAGCCTTTGGACACTCAGCTCAAAGTTCCCACAATGTACTGAGCCAAACCCAAGCAGACCACATTATGGTTTAGCACACTCTGTGAAGCAGGTCAGTGTATTGATTCATCTATGTACCATGTTATTTTGCTAGAACCAACATAACAGGTTGTTATATAACTTTGATGCTAGCTGCTGCTTGAAGCTGAACTATTGTGGCCATATGATTTATGTGTTAAATTGCTGGCTTTAAAATCAAATCTCTTTTGTATGTCTCTGTATTTGTCTCTAGTGGCATACATCCCTTTATCCCACTGGGCTAAGATAATATTCAAGAGAAAAATGCAAACTCTGCTGGTGACATGAGTTCTGATGGCATCAATTTGTGCTGAAATGTCTACAAAATCCAGGAGATTTTAACATAATCTTATGGAGATTCAATAATACAAGATCTAAAGAAATGTACCAAGCCTGGAACAAGACAATAGAGACAGGAGAAGTTGAATAATCCCCACAGTTTCATGGAAAGATTGGCTGTGACAAATATAATGGAAGAGCAAACACTGCAATAAAAATACCTGCCTCGAAGTTTCCCAGTCACTTCTAATTTTCCCCAATGTCTGTCTTCCACAAATTATAACATTATTAGTTGAATGACTGTTATTTAAGAAGTAAATTCTAAAATGCTTGCATGAAGGTTTGAATTAATAATGCCTGGTATTTATCCAAGTAGAGTGCTGCAACAACTGTAAATTTTAGTGAGTTCATTAAACTGAACAATGCAAGCAGCCTTTTTAAAAACCTGTTTTGCTTAATTAACATTAAGGTGCTACCCTGTTCTGTTTTCTTGCTTTAGAACCATGGCATATTTCTAATACTGTCCTTATTTATTTAAATTTATCCTCCTTTTTTAGGACAAATCTGCAACTAGAAATCTACCTGGTGTTAATCTGGCTCTATTAATGTCAGCTTTTAAAGAAGCTGTAAAGATTCCATATATTCCCTTAAGCTTTCCCCTGAATGGATTGGATGGTTCTGCCTATGGCTTTCGTTAGAAGTAGGATTTTAGTATTTTGGAGAGGGAGAGGAGTTTTAACTTTTGAGGTACTTGGTTTTAATGGTCATTTTATTAATATTTTATCCCTTTTATGCAAACTGTTTTGGAAGCCTTTGTTCCTTTGTGAAATCATAGTAGAACTGATGGTGGTAATAATAAGATTATAATCAGTTGTACAACTAATTTGTAAGAAAAACAGCATATATAACTAGGGAAGAAGTTGGGAAGAACTGGGCTTTGCTTGAGGGGATTACTGGATCTGTGATTGACAGGGAATATGAACTATCTGACTCCTGTAAATACTAGAAGATTGGCATTCTACCTCGGTCTTCTACCTCTACTGTACTTTTTCTGGCTTCTCCAAAGCCAGTTGGCGCTCCAGAGCCAGTTGGCACTACCATATCTGGCTTGAAAAAAAATGTAGGTTACTACTGGATAAACTATTTTTGATATCTTCTAGTGGTTGTCCAGATTTTTACAACCCATATATGGTAGCAAGGTGGGGAAATTATCCAAGGTGATCAAGTGATAGAAAGATGTTTGGAAGCTGGTACTTCAATATTCACTTTGAGACAGCAGAGAAATAGAAAAGCATTTTGAAAACTGGTATTTCAGATATTCTGCAGTTTTCTAATCTCAATCAGCATTACTCTAAACCAGCTGTCAAAGTCTAACCCTTAGCCTAGAGCTGTTCAGTTATTCGGAAGCTTTTGACCCAATGGACATAATTTCAAAAGGTTTGTCTGTCAGTAACAACTTCTTTGAGTTCTTATAAATTTATGCTTGTATCATCAATGATAGTATCTAGCCACCTAGTCTTCTGGCAGCCTCTTTTCCAATTGCCTTTGCTTTTTCCATGCATCAAGGTCTTCTGCAATTACTCCAATTATGTGTCCACAATAACTAAGCTTTATTTCATTATTAATATTTCAAGTGAGTGGTCTGGTTTTAATTTATCTGGTACTGAATGATTTGTTCTGGTAGCTTGGAGTACAGCTACCATATATGGGTTGCAAAAATCTAGACAACCACTAGAAGGCACCAAAAATAGTGTATCTAGTAGTAACCTGGATTTTTTTATGGTAGAGCTCCAAAGAAAGTGGCAACAGAAAAATTTGGGGATGTTGCAAGAATGAAATCTCTCTTTCTGATTTGAAAATGCTTTCGAAGTATTCTGTCAACATTAGGATTGGGATTTGGAATGGAAATATCAGGCAAAATGTTCAAGGATCAGAAATTTGCATGTTTTCTTTCATGTTGATAAATGACTGCAGTACAATTATGCTAATTTATAAATCCTGACTGTCAATCAATTACCTATCAAGTGCATATGAAGTATATCCTTCTTAATCATCACTTGCTTTTTTAAAATCAAAATTAGACATTAAGAAGCAATATTTAGGGATGACATTAGTACAAACCATCAGTTAATATTGCGGTAATGTGTGTATGTGAGTTATTTTCAGTGCATCACTGCAGTATGAATGGATGACAATTTCTTTTCCTGTATAATATAATCACATGAAGTGTATACAACCCAGAAAACAATACTAGGTTATTAATTGCTTGGCCATAAGTGCATCTTTGTAGAAGCCATACTTTGAATAATATCGGGGAGTTATGTATCAGAATGGATAATATACTGATTGTCATGGTGAATAATTGATACATAATTTATCAAGCAAATAAAGATTCTTATGTGCACGAACAATATATTTATACCAGAACTGTATCATATGCTTCTAGACCATTTTCTGCAGAAATTTGAGCAGAGGTCATGGTTTTTACTATTTGGAGGATACATATAATCAAATTGTAAAGTTATTTCAACATTAAGCTAATTAAACTGAGTCATGCACAGATTATGCCTTGATTAGCCTGTTTGCATTCCACTTCAAACTAGCGTTTGTGTCTGCATGCAGTAATAAACTAAGGATGATATTTTCTAACTATTTATACATTATAGTTGTACCCCCTATTTCTACCATGAAGGTCGATGGGATCAACCTAGGTGATTGTGCTGTATCCCAGTTTGTAGTCCGGACTTGTCATGGGCTAATTCCTCAGCTGACCATTTGGTTACTAAATGAATATTATAGCATTAATGAATAAGGGCCTGCCAATCTAAGCATTTGATGGTATCAAAAGCCACTCAGAGATGAAGGAGGAACGGAATGGATACACCACCACTATTCCAATCCTGCCAGAAATAATCTACAAGTGCAACCAATGCAATTTTAATACTGTACCCAGGTTTAAAACTGTACTGAAAGGGTTCCAGATAATCTGCTTCCTCCAGGACCCTCTGAAGCTGCAACATGGCCATGTTCTCAACAATTTCCCTGCTAAAGGGAAGGCTGGAGTTAGGACAAAAACTGTACAATATCACTGGATCAAGCAATGGCTTCTTGAGGAGGGGATGAACCACTCCCTCCTTGAATGCAGGCAGGACTACCTCCTCACTGAGGATGAATTTGCCACTGTCTAGGCCCATCCACTTGTTGTTTTCCAGGATGCCTTGTCTAATCAGGAGGAACATGGGTCTAATATATTGCTGTACGGATTGAACTAAGACCAGCTTAGCTTCATCAAAGTTGATGGAACCATGGAACACTATGCTGCCTGAGATGGACGAAGTGTCACGAACACTTTTGCATTCTTATTTCTAAATCCCTCATAGATGACCATACTCTGAATGAATTTGTAGTATTAGATTAAATTTTGTAGCGCTTATGCCTAAATTTCATAATATCTGAATATTATAGTCTTCTTTTGAATTTAAAGAAAAATGATCTTCAGATTGAGTGTCTGTACTCATTCCAATATTAGGTACTCACTTAGAAAAATGATAGTAGCTCTTAGTATGAGTCAAACGCCAGCCTTTCCAAAAGGTAATAAGGATATCTTCTTAAAAAGATCACTGTAAGTAATGGCTGCATTCATACATAATGCTAAGCCATAATACAGATTGTTTTTGGCTTAATGCGATATGTAAATCCTCCCATTATAATTTAGCTGTATCTGTAAAACAGGGCATTACAACTTGCTCAATAAATCAGGATTTTTTTTTTTTAAAGCCTAAGCATTGTGGTTGATATTTGCTATTTAAAATATTCTGAGTCCTTTCTCATGGATTTTTATTGTTTGTTTGGATATGCCATTTTTTCCTGTGCTTAGTGGACAAGGAGACTTCTATGAAATATGTTAAATCCATTTATTACAAGAATTATGCAATTCCTAGAGCCCTTTAAAAATAAAATATCATAAATACTAGCAAGCAGCATACAGGATGACCTCTTTTCCAAAGTACCCTTGTGAGCACTCCATATTCATAACTATAAAAGTTCTCTGTGTTGTACACGTAATAGAGAAAAAGAGAAAGATGTAAAGCTTCTAAGAGTAATTCCTGAGGGACCTGAGGGACCGTTTTCTCCCAGTTCTTTCTACCCATCCATCTGGTCCAGCAGGATGGGCATGCTCTGGGTCCCGTAAATCAAGGAATGTTGGTTGGCAAAGAACAAGAGGCATGCCTTTTCTGCCGTAGCGCCTGCCCTCTGGAACATTCTCCCTCCCTAGATTAGGATGGCTCCGACCCTGTTGGCCTTTTGTAAGGCCTTGAAGACCTGGTTATGTGCCCGGGCTTGGGTCCTGAATGTGTGAAGGACCCTGTTTCCTGGTTATGTTAACATCTATGGATTATAATATTTTCTTGGTTGCTGTATGTATTTAATTTTTTTAATATTATGATTGTAATTTGGTTGTAATTGATTTTGCTATTTGCTGCCCAGAGTCACTTGTTTGAGATGGGCAGCCACACAAATTGAATGAATGAATGAATGAATGAATGAATGAATGAATAAATAAATAAATAAATAATAAATTCACACTAATTGATCTAAGTTGAAAAAAATTGGATGACCACTGGATAACATCAAAGAGCTAGACTCTTCTATATTTCTTTGCTGCAATCTGTATTTATGGATTTATTTCTTCTTTAAGGCTGTGAATACTGGCCTCCTAAAGTTTAATTAGATGTTTTTGAACACTGCTGTCTCTGTTGTATCCTTGGTATCAAATTTCCACTAATTACCTGACATGAAGAAGTACACAGAAAGTGTAAAGTTGTAGCCATCTTGAACTTAATAAAAATGAGGCAGTAAAAAGTGAATTGGCCATGCGTTAGGAATGCCTGACAACTAACTTGTTGAGAGCTGCCCAGAGTTGTGTTTAAGATGGGGGGGGCATACAAATATTTTAAATAACTAAATAAATAAACTAACAAACCTGGCTTTCATCAGCTTCAATAAATTAACATGGAAACACCCCCATGATGGGTATTACAGTGAAAAGATTCATTCAAAAAGAAGCAGAAGACATTGTATTGAAGCTGCTAAGCTTAATAAGAGTATAGCAGAAATTGGCAAGTTTATTTTGCTACAATCACTTCTGATCATATTCAGTGCAGACAAATTATAAAAAAAATTATTGTGTCTCCCACCCCACAAGATGTCCATATCTGAGTGGACAGGTGTAATGGTAATAAGCACATCAGTCTAAGCAAGCTATCTGGATTATGAAGCCCAGATCTGGCAGTCCTAAAACATATCCCAGAAAAATGCTGTTTGATGAGTTTAGCTGCAAAGAGTGACACATTCCACAGGTAATAGATATCCATCCAGTATTTCCTAACTATTAACTAGTAATCAGAGAAAACTATGATAAGAACTTTTGTCAAAGCCAAGATGAGTTCACAGCCACCCAATAGCCAAAGATTTCTAGTGAGAGTGGTAGTCAAGCCCAAAATCAGCAAGTCTGGACCATATCCTTATGAATCAATTCAAAGATGGTCATTTTTAAATGTAGGATGGCAGAACATACTGGTACCACATAAAACATAACATCATTGGCAAGTCCTGAAATGCATATAATATAAAATATACACCTCTAGGTTGTCATATTCAGTATGTAATTTAAAAATCAACTGATTTATGTCAATGTGTTTAGAACCTAATTTGGCAATCCTGATGAATCCCCACTTAAAAAATTTAGAGCCTTACATAAAAATTTTTCAGTTTAGATAATCATAATTTTATCTATGCGGTCACTAAGAGTTGACAACAAATTGACACCACATAATCGTTTAAATCATAATTTATATGCCAGGTCAATTTATGCAAGAGAAGTATGACTCTTCTAGCAACACTGCAATATTGTGCTACACTAGTATATACACTTTAATTTCAGGTGGCTCTAATCTAGATGATACTCATACATGAGGTATCCCTTATATACAAGACATATGGATGATGGAATGACGATTTGGAATAGTCATTCCAAAAAATTCTCTGAGTGCCTCTTTGACAAATGTGACCCATGACATCAATATTTTTCATCCCATTACAATTGATCCCAAACATTCAAAATGCCATTAGCAAGAAAGTTAATTTACAAGTCATTGTACTTGAAGATACAACTATTCCACATTTTTTTTTCAGATTTATACTCCACTTTCCTTCCAGTTTAAGATTATAGTCATAGTACACATCTTCTATTTTCTCCCCACAACTTGGTTTTTTAAGATAGGCTGCACTGAGTTTTAGTTATTGACCTAAAATCAGCGAGTAAGAGCTTCCATGATGGAGGTGGACTTGAACTTGGGTCTTCCTGGTCTTAGGCCAACACCTTAGCAACTATATTGGCTCTTTAAAATGCATATTTTGAATCTGTCCAAACAAGATAGCTAGAGACTAATGTACTGTGAAAACACCAACATTAGATTGCCAGGGCCCTGTTGATTTTGGAAAAGTTTGTAAGAATAATATGCAGTCTTTAGTTCTTAATGAACAGCTATCCATCCTTTAAAGAAAAACCTGCAACATCTAAAATTATAATAATAATAGAAGTCCTTTGTGATCCTTGAAAACTATAAGAATGGGGGAAAAATACCTTTCCCAATTAAGACCTTTTGAAGGAACAGTGTGTCATCAAGAAGCTTGAGAACCATAATTAAGGTTATGAACTGCCACATGAATACAAAGGACATCCTTCTTTAGTTTTTCAAATCACATATGATCATTATGACTTTGGCTTTGCCTGCCTGCACTTAGATAACTCTAAGCAACAGATGAGTCATTCCTTTTCATGTATGAATTAGTGCTATTGTGTTCCATAATCGGTTCTCAAAGACGAAGACTTCCTAGCTTTTTTAAAACTTTTAAGTTGTATATCTGTGTGATATAGTCTCTCTAGGAGAGCTTTCAAAATAAAGAGCATTTCTTTCAGAGCTTGCAACAGAACATTTTATTACTTCACTCAGGGGGAAAAAAAAAAGAGAGAGAGAGAAGAGCAGAGGTTTTTTTTACAGCTTTGTTGGAGCCAGATGTTGGAGGATATTCTGGACAGAAATTCAGCTGCTCCCAGCATGATCAGCTGTACCAGGGCGACATCATGGAACCATGGAATTGTGGAGTTGGAAGAAGTCTCAAGAATCATCTAATCGAACCCTCTGCAGTGTGCAGAAAATCCAATTGAACTATCCTCAAGAATAGCCTCTTCTTAAAAGCCTCCAGAGATGAAGAACTTACAACCTCTTGTAGGGAGACTATTCTAATATTGCATAGATTTTACTGTCAGGAAATTTTTCATTATATTTAAACAAAATCTAGGTTGCTACAACTTACAGCCATTATTTCTAGCCTGAGTTCTGTGGCAATTTGGAAATAAGAAATATAATACACTGGACAAAACATACCTACAAATAAAAAGACAATAAACTCTTTCCAAAAATAATAGCGGTAAGTCTAGATGATGATGATGCAGGCTTTTTCCACATATCTGCCAATGTCGTCGTTCTCACTGTAATCATTTTTGCAGTGCTCTTTCCCTTCCTTGTATCAGCCAGTGTTTCCTACAACTAGATAATGGAGGAATGCCAAAAATAGGAAGAGGTGGCTCTTCATTTTGGCACATTAACTTTCTATGGCATGTCAAGATGGGGAAAGCAAGCTAGCCACTTGGTTCAGCAGAAGGGATGCAAGAAGAGCCCAAAACACTGAAGTATTTGGCTTTTGAAGGGAGGGTAGATCCCCAGAGGTGGGGATGAAGTCAAAGTGGGCGTTCACACCATTGCAATCATTGCCTTGCAATCACAGAAGAAGCACTATAAGATTGTTGTCGCAGCATTTCTTCTGAAGCAGGAACTGATTAAATTAAATTATGGAATTAATAAACTCCTATTTCCAAGTTGTCTGGAAGCCCCAGGGCATCGATGGAAATACAAGGATAATGCCAATTATCTCTTCTGAGTTGATTCACCCATAAATGTTCTATTTCAGATACTATTGTTTCAGAAGTATTTTCTAGTTTCTTTCTCAGGAAAGACAGAGGTTCTTAGAAAGGAAACCAAATCTTTACTTTTCCTTATCAGTGATCTGAAGCCTATGCCCTAACTGCAGTCAGGCTATGAACTCTCTTAACAATCACAGGAGCACCGCCCATCCCTTTGTTTTTTTCCTGCACAGCATTTTTGGAGGGAAATGGACTGACCCCATATATTAATTCCCAATTAAATAACAGTGCTTTTAAATTATTCTTCATTGCATATACCTTATCTAATGACTCACACTGTGTCAACTATCTCTATTAATAAACAGATTTCATTTTGTTTGAGGTGAGATGAAAGATCTACTATGGTGTTGGAACTGTGATGCCTTATTCAAATATGCAAATCACTGTAATTGTCTCACTAAATGTCAATGTCGGCCTGTGCTGCAATGAGCCTTTCTCTCACCTGGGCTGCATGAGGGATGGAGCTCAGGTAAAGGCCTGCTTCTTTGAAAGAATCTCTACCCTTGTGGAAACTTCATCTTCGAAGTCTCTTTCTGATTTCTCATGCCTCTACCACCAGTTTTTCAGTATGCAAGAAAACATGGAGTGATCTAGCATACTCCTGATTGTAGGATGGGATTTCAGTGAGGCAGGCTCTGGTCCTATCCACAGATACCCTGTGGCATTTATGAGTATCCAGTACAGCCTATAAATAAATATATAGCCTGTTCAGCTTATTCTCATGTCCTAACTGCAGCAAAACCATGCCCTGGTAATATTTTTTAATGCTATGTTGCCTTCATCTCTTCCCTCACCCGTAGGTGAATCAGCTTAAAGCACCTGTTTTCTCAATACAATTGTTACTATGGGCATCATCTAATATACTTAATCAAGCATGATTTGGGGGATTGGGATCCTTAGAATGCTGCAGGTATACTCTGTATCCTCAGGTCACTATTCTCCATGGTCCTTTTGGCTTGGGCCAATCAGACTTCCTCAACTAGTGGTTTATGCAGGCTCCTTATATAGATCAGTTTAGCACTCTTTTGAGAGAGCACTGAGTCTGTGTTATACAAATTGATTTAAATCAAGAAAGACAGCTAGATTCTGCCAGCTGTGTGCTGCTGATTCTATCATGAGTGAATGCATTATAGATTTTCAGCTGCTTCTGTCAAGAAGGGATTTTGTGGGCCATATTTTTTTACTTTTTTATTACTGGCCAGGGGCAGCACCATTTGCCTACCCCACGAGCTACTTCCAGGTGCTGCCATTCCCTTGCAGTACTGACTGAGGATGGAGCTTGCCTATCCATGATTGCCCCCTATTTCACCCCATGCCTCTCCTCCACACCTGCATCCTGTTAGTCAGGTAAACTGACAGGTTCTAAAGTTCCTAGGTACACTTGCCTATCCCCATCCCACCACATGTCAAGGAGAGCAACTAGTGGTTGTTTTTCACCTAGCAGCTGATGCTTGAATGGAAGAGAAACAAAGCCAGGGGAATTCATCAATCACTTCTTTAATTTGTTCAACATTAAAACAGTAAAGACAGCACCATTCTCCAGCCTTATTACTGAGGCAAAATAGAGACCAGCAGTAAGAATAGTGCAACTTAAGCTGGCATACTTTTCTGGCAGCCCACAAATTGGAGGAACAAACTTTAACATGGCCATCTTGCTGTCCTCATGGTGAAAAATGTTGGGTACTGTAGTTCAACAACATCTGGAAAGGCACAGGTTGTCTATTCCTGAGTATATGTTAAATCTGAAAATCAAAGCAAGATATTATGAAATGTCTACAATTGTATGTAACATGTTTTATCAACACTGTATAGAAAGGTCTGTGAATATTGTCTACACATAGCTTATTTTAATGGAAATTCTGAAAAAGATTAAGTGAACTCATTATCAAACCAATTTTCCTGGTTATTCAGGGAACGGATTTGATTTGAAATGAGATTATATTAATCTATTATTCATCTAACCTAGAAGTAACGTCTGCTGTATTCTAGCACTGAGTGAGGCTGAAAGAGATTGACTTGAGGCTTGCCCAGCTTGCTCATGATTGTGCATAGATTCAGCTGTACTACTGACTTCCCAAGAATCTACAAATTACATAAACTTAAATTTGATCACTTTTCAGATGAAAGCCCAATGTGATCTGCTTGATTAGTGATAGATCAATTTCCTCCTAGAACTGTTATTTATGCTTTTATTAGTGAGTAGAAATGCGTACCTGCTATCTACTTCAGTTCTGAGTAGCTTGCAACAACAACAACAACAAAAAATGCCATTATTTCTCTGCTCTTATTGCATGCACAGAGTGCCACCCGGCGGCCCAGTTTAAGGTTACCTGGACCCTCCTGGGTAAGGGGGGCTTGGAGGTTTACCTTCAGGGCATGCAGAAGAATTTGCTGAACATCTGGTGGATAACATCACTTGCATTCATTCCCAGTTGGAGACCAAGCATGGTGCAGGTCCTTTAGAGATGCCTGGGGAGTGGACTTGCCCTGTTATCTGGGAACAGTTTGATCCTGTTGGGCCTGAGGAAGTAGACAGGGTCCTTGGGTGTATAAGTGCAGCCACCTGTGCATTAGATCCTTGCCCCTCCTGGTTGGTCAAAGCCACCTGAGAGGTGACGTGTGGGTGGGTTTGTGTGGGTGGGTTTGAGTGATGGTTAATTCACCCTTGAGAAAGGGGGTGTTTCTGACTCCTTTTAAAGAGGTGCTGGTTCGCCCTCTCCTCAAGAAGCCATTGCTTGACCCCACTGTTCTGGACAATTTTCATTCAGTCTCTCACCTCCCCTTCTTGGGGAAGGTGGTAGAGAAGGTGGTGGTACTGCAGCTCCAGAGGATCCTGGATTAAACAGATTATCGGGACCCCTTCCAATCGGGTTTCAGGCCTGGATATGGGATAGAAATAGCATTGGTCATTGTTTTACATGATCTCTGGCGGGACCAGGATGGGGGTAGTGCATCCATCCTGGCTCTTCTTGACCTCTCAGTGGCTTTCCATATTATTGACCATGGTATCCTTTTGGGTCAGCTGCAGGAGTTGGGAGTGGGGGGGCACAGTTTTGTGCTGGTTCACCTCCTTCCTCCAAGGCCATTCCCAATCTTTCTTGATAGGAAGTGAGAGGTCCAGCCTGTGGCCCCTGCTTTGTGGGGTGCTGCAGGGCTTGGTGCTCTCTCTGCTCCTTTTTAATATCTACATGAAGCTGGGTGAGATCATCCAGCACCATGGGATGGGGTATCATCGGTATGTGGATGATACTGAATTATACATCTCTGTCCCAGGTGAATTAAGTGATGCTGTGGATGTTCTTTCATGGTGCCTGGAGGCTATGGGGGTCTGGATGGGGAACAACAGGCTTCAACTGAACCCTGGTAAGATGGAGTGGCTGCGGGTTCGGGGCTCTTCCATATCTGGGGTCTTACCATCTTTGGTTCTGGATGGGGTTGGATTGCCCCAGACAGACCTGGTGTGCAATCTGGGGGTCCTCCTGGACTCACAACTCCTGCTTGAGGAGCAGGTGGTAGCTGTGGCTAGGAGGGCCTTTGCTCAATTCCGTGTTGTGTGCCAGTTGCACCCTTTCCTGGATGGGGAGGCCCTTCTCTCAGTCACTCTTGCCCTGGTCATCTGTGGTATAGACTATTGCAATGTACTCTACATGGGGCTGCCCTTGGAAAGTATTTGGAAGCTGCAGCTAGTGCAGAATGTGGTGGCATGGGCAGTTATGGGGGCCTCTAGGACTGTGCATGTAACATGTCTGCTGCGTGAGCTGCATTGGGTACTGGTCTGCTTCCAGGTCCAATTCAAGGTATTGGTTATGACCTTTAAAGCCTTTCATGGCATGGACCCAGGTTACCTGAGGAATCGTCTCGCCCCCATCACATTGACCCATTCCACCTGGTCCGGCAGGAAGGGTATGTTATGGGGTCTGTTGCCTGGAGAGTTCTGACGGAGGAGAGCCTTTTCTGCTGTGGCTCCCACTCTCTGGAACATCTTGCCCCCTGAGATGAGATTGGCCCCCACTCTGTTGGCTTCCCAGAAGGGCTTCAAGACCTGGCTCTGCCAACTTGCATGGGGACCCAACGGGGGTTTGTAGCACTGGGGGTGGTTGCTGGCTTGAGGATGTTCTCTCTGCCTTTTTAGTCTGGGGTTTTAATGTTTTAGTCTTAATTTTAACCTTTTTTAGTTTTTAACGTGTATATTTTTTCTAAGATTTTATTGTTTTTTGCTTGTAAAACCACCCAGAGTCACTTGTACAGTGAGATGGGTGGCACATATACATTTGTAAATAAAAATAAAAAGCAACAAAATAGTATAGACCAGTAGTGTACACTGATAACAGGCAGCTTCAAGAAGAGACAGGCATTCAAAGAGAAAATAGCAGAGGAAGGAAAACAATCTCTACAATATAAGAGAAAAAGCTCAGTTTTCTACAGCCAATAGTATATTGTTGATTCTGCATTTTTGTATTTACTTTCATGGTGCACATCTGGCAGAGTGCAGGATTTGGATAATTTTTTATTTACTAGTTTATATTTTGAGTAACTTTTGGTTAACACTAAGAACTGAATAAAAAGCTTGCCTCCTTTTTAGCTGCAGAGAAATATGGCAAATGCATTCTGAGCAGAAAGGCAGTCAGTGCAGGCATTTTTTTAAATGTCAGATTCTATAGGCTTTCAGTGAAGAGGTGGAGGTCTTCATACATTTTCACCATGTAGACTGCATTTTAATCAAAAGAATGAGTCACTGGAGCCTCCTACTCTTCATTCACAATTGTCAATATGATACTGTGACTATTCACAAGTGCATAGCTTCCCTTGGAAACAGGCATTTCTTTACATTTTGAAAATCTGTCATTGATTTTATAGCAATTATGAATAAATGTTCAAAGCTCAAAGTAAAGATGAAAAGCAGCCAAAATAAGCTCAGAATATTTTGATGGCCTATCTACATATGAAACAATATTTCATGTTTGAATATGATATACCCAGATATATTTTACCAGGAACATTTCTATTTTCTTTTCTGAACTTTTGGGGATTTCTTATTTTGGCCATAATAAAAGAGGTTCTTGTATATAACTTCCTTGGATCTCAACGTGTGCAGTGCTTATCACAATAATTTCTTGGCTTATATTTTATACTAGAATTGCATTTAAAAACAGTTTGAAAATTTTAGAAAACTAGAAGAATTTAATATAAAGGAGCAGTAAAGTCTAGCAAATATAGGTTTGTTTTCTTGCATAATGATATAGAAATTAGGATGAATGAATTACCCTGTGCAAGGAAACCTGGCAGCCTATCTAATCTAAAAATGTACCAGGAGACACAGGCATCAGATAGAAACTGCAATGACATCAAATATATCACAGCATCATTGCACAATGATTCACGTGATGCCACTTGCCCCCTGCAGATGCCTATGCCAAGAGGCCTCTTATCTATCACATAAGCAAGATATTCATATAGCATTAAGAGACTACTAGACAACCGGTGACCCGTTGGGTCATCGTTTCAGAGTTATTTCCTGTCAGGATTAGTCCAGGAAACTCCAGGACACAGTACAGATTCAATCCAGCAAGGTTTAATGGCCTTTCTCCCGTTATAGAAATCTTCTCAGAGTGAGAGCAAATTCCAGGGTCACCCTCCCAACCTCCCTTGCATTCTTTAGGGAGGGTTCAGTCTCATCCTCTTATCAGTTCCTCGTTGCTCTGGTGATGAGAGTAAATTCTTAACCCCTCTGGTCCTGACTCTCTCATTTCCTTACCTATACAGAGAAACAGAATAACCAAGGGCAAAAAAGCAGTGCGAGTGTGAGCAACTTATGACTTGCTGCCGGCTTCCCCACTGACCTTCCTTCCTTCCTTCCTTCCTTCCTTCCTTCCTTCCTTCCTTCCTTCCTTCCTTCCTCCCTCCCTCCCTCCCTCCCTCCCTCCCCTCCCTTCCCCTCCCCTCTTGTCAAGTCCTCCTGCTCAGGAAAGACTGCAACTGGCATATCAGCCAAATCGGGCAAAGGCTGTCAGTGGCAATCATGTCAAACACTCTGTCTCTGAATTTCAGAACTTGACTAAACACTTGACCAGAATTGCCTGCTAGATTGCTGGGAGAATCCCCAACAGCCACCAGAATCCATCTGGGTCCATGAGCCACTAGGGATGGACCATTTGAAGCTACCCTGCAGAGATAATGAGTGAGAAATAGCTTCATCCAGATCAAGGAATGACTATGGCAAAGGATGATGGTGATGATGATCTAGGTTTAGAGGCTGCCTCACTCTAGATTTACTCTTGGTGGCTTACAGTTATATCCCACATACAACCCCCCACCCAAAAAACTAACCAGCCAAGGTTTTAAAGACTTCCAGAACATCACTGAGGTTGGAGCTACATGGATCTCGGGGGCGGGGGGGGGGGATATCATTCCAGAAGATAGACTCCTTAAAACATTCTCCATCTTCAGATCATATACGGTATCAACTGCTCTGAGGTGAAAACTATATCTAACTTATGGCTGATTATATGAGTCAAGTCTGAGATTTCATGGGATATATTGATGGTTGTCATGGAGGCCATGAATTCCTGAGCCTTCCCAGAACAACCCTTTGGCCTAAGTAGAGAGATTGAAATCCCCCAGCACCAATAGCCAGGAAGACTCCAAACCCAGCCCAGCAATGAGGTCTGGGCGTTTAGGAAGGGACACAACAATGTAACAGTGTCTCTACAATAACAATTGAGCCTCAGCTTAGTTAGAACCAGCAGCAAAGCATAGAAATATTAGGGACCTGAAAAATAGCCAAAAACAGTGGGGAACGGTAACAGATTTGTATCTTTCAATTGGAAAATCTAAAATGGTCTTGATTGAATAGGCTTTATGTATTTTGAGCATTAGAAGAAAGCAAGAGTAAATTCTCCCTTTTTAAAATTTCCTGCCTTTAATTATGCAATGCTGTATCTTGTGGTTTATGGTACTATGAGTGGGACAGGTATAGCTGAACATGCTGGCCATTGATTACAACCATAGATTACAAACCATAATAATTTGCTTGCAATAGATTTATTATGTTAACTGATTTTAACTTAATACAATATGTGAAACATCTAGATGACTCAGATGTTATGCAAAGTCATTACTTCTTTTACTACGGTTTATAAATAAATAATAGTTTTCTACTATAATTAAACCAAAAGCCATGATATGCAATAGCTAATTTCACAGAACACTCTAAATTAAAGTCAAACCAACCATATTACCACTGTGTTCAAATGAGATAATAAACCATAGTATGATTTGATTTTGGCTCAGTATGTCATGTGATCCAGCCACTGTGGTTGGTAGGCCATGGTTTAGGCAGGGGTGGTGGTAGTTTGTCTGCTGCTGTACTTATACAATTAACTAGGAAAATATTTTTGGCTCTTTATAATTTGTTGTGTATGTAAAATCCTTTATCAGTCTGCTTGGAATCTGAAAGAAGGAATGATTGATTCCATGGTGACTTTCTCATTTTTTTTTTTAAAGAGCATAATACATTTTCTGTTTCCCTTGCAGAACAGAAATGGACACCAGTGGATTAGCCATCTGGATCATAATGACTTTTGAATCAGTTCACTGTGACAAATGTTGAATACCTTGTTATGCAGGCATAAAATAAGCCATGTTGTAAAATAGATTATTGAATTATAAATGTAGGCACAGAGGTAATTATGGTAAACCAAGGTGTCTTTGGGGAAATGTATTGGTTTTATTAGTAGAAATTTAGGAAAGATTAGTTGATAACCAAATACATAGAATGAATTCAAGTCATAGAACTCAAAAAACTCAGGACTTAATTAAAAGCAGGCTCAGGTTCATTTAATTTATACTTGCGTCCATTCTTGCTACACAGTGTAATGATTTATAGACCCCTCCTCTATCATTATACTATCTTTCTATGTCAGTATTACTTTAAAACATTTTAAATTATGGGTTCAGATATTAAACTGCATTGTAGGCACCCTAGTATTACTGCAAAGAAACAGGGGAGAGTTAATTGCTCTAAGTATTGATTGAAAACAATAGGAATAGATATCACCTACCGCTGTGTTCATAGTATTAAGTAATTTTTCCCCACTATATTAAAAAGCTACATTAGATGAATGGTGGATTTTTTAAAAAATAGTGACCCTAAAGGCAGCTAGCTGGCAATCTTCCTACTGCTTTTATGAAGGCTAATCTTATTTTGAAGATTGCTGTTTAATTACCAGTGGGAGAATCAACATGACATCATGGTTAGAGTGTCTGTGGGAGACCTGTTTTCAAAACTCTGCTTGACCATTAAACTCACTGGTTCAGTACCAATTCCTCCCCCAGGGTTATTGTGACAATAAAATAAGTGAAAGGGAGAAAGTGAACTATGCATGCAAATTAGAGTTTCCTGGCAGAAAGGTAGAATATATGTAATGGTCTATGACCACAATAAATTGAATTAAATTAAATTAAGGTAGAATATAGGAAACTAAATATAAGAAATGTAATAAATTGCCTTTTGGCTAGAACAGCACATTTTTGATTTATAAAGACAATTATAGATGATCAAGCCATGTATTGTAATCTACTGGGTACTTAACAAACCTGTTCTTGAGAGGCAGTGGAAAGAAAATGTGCACCAAATCACGCATTTAGTTTAATGTGTCACAGCTTAGTTGTACATATATGCTTTTTAAATAAATGCTGATGGCCAAAATAGTATTTTTTTCCTCAAGTATCTAGATTTAAAGAACAGTATGCACGCTATTCCTTTTCAAGGGCAGTCATAACTGGGTAGTAGAAATTTAAATTTCAGATTAAAACAAAGAAATTATAGCTGTAATCCTAAAGATACTTGGCAACACATCCATTAAATTTTGTGAGATTTCGTTCTGAATAAATAAGTGTAGGACTAGCTGTTGAATTAACTTTATGGCCAAACTGCATACAATACTGGGATACCTGTTTATAGAGATTGTGCTCACTCAGTTATTTCTTAGTCCAGCATTATTGTTTGAACCTAGGAACCCAGACAGTTCAGTCAAGAGAGAGATCATTCTAACCACAAAGTGCTCTAAGTGAATTGTTAACTAAAGCGCTTTTGGTTAGCGACCCTGCATTGACTAGTCAGTCCACCAAGGATGTGAAGCTAAAAATGCAAACTGTTCCATTACAAAACTCACTGGCAAGACATGGCAGCCACAGGACATGATTTCCAAACACTGACTGCAGCATCTGGGAAAGGGACCATTGCCATTACTTTCCTGGAACAACAACAATCACAGGATATTGGGCAGCCCTTGACCTTGTTCGTAAGGTTTTGTGCTTCCAGAAGCATCAGTAAGTTGCTGTGACATTACTGCCTATCTGTCATGTTAATGCAATCAGAGTATAAATGTGTGAGATTCTTTAAAAGAGCCAAGGGGGGTAGGGGTAAGGTCCTCTCCTAACTCATGGCTTAACTACTGGTAGATTGTCATCTGAACACATTTAGGAAGACATTCCATAATCCTCAGATGAGTAATGAGAGTAGAGGTAACCAGGTGTAGAGACAACAATATTCCTTGCCCAGATATTACCCCTCATCTCCCACTAATTCATCTCACCTTAGTTCTGTAGTTTGGTATGTTATGATGTTACCAAGAGAGACCTAGATTTGAACTTCCAGGAACAATTCAAGGTGCTGGTTACCCCCTAAAGTTTTTCATGGCTCAGGGCTGGGATATTTGCAGGACTGCCTGTTTCCAATTGCTTCAGCCCATCCCACAGGATTCAACAGAGTGCTCTGGATCCCATGTATGAAACGGTGTCATTGGGTTGGATCCATGAGGCATGCCTTCTCTGTTGTGGCACCTGTCCTGAGGAACAGAATTACTTCCACCCTGCCCCCAAGAATTGGATGGCTCCAACTTCATTGGCCTTCTGTATGGCCAGGCTCTTTGGGCATTGGGGAAGGGTCTTGGAAGAGCCCATCTGTAATAGTTGGAATGCAAATATGATTGTAATTTGGCCTTGGTTATGTTATGCTGCTATGCTTTTCATTATCATTTTTATTTTTGTTGGTTATCTTTTGGGGGGGGTGTTTAACCCCGTGTTAGCTGCCTAGATTCACAATCTGCAAGTTCAGTAGCTATATATATTGTTTTAAAAAAATAAAAGGAGCTGTCACACTTGTTAGGCTTGGACAGTACACTGTATTGCAAATTAGTCAATAACATCATGTTGTGGAAATCCAGCTTGGGAGTTGATACAGTTCAGACCATCATGCAAACCCAGAAAATGGGGTTGAATACACTATGGTTTACCACTTAATCGGATTTACTGCACAAATAAACCAAGGTAAAACACAAGTTTCACCTGAGAAATTTCCCTGGATCCCAAAAGAGAGTATTGCTTTGAGGTTAACTTTTCCTTCTGATCTCTACATACAGGCTGTGGTATATATATATCACAGTGCACCACAAAATAGCCAGCCAACATTGTAGCCTGATATGCTGCATGGATCCCATCTTGTATGTTAAGTTTATGGTTCAGTGTATCACAGAAATTGGGCAAAGAGATAAACTGTGGTCAGTTAACCATGGATAAAGTATAATGTGAATATAACCTGAAATGCAAAGTTAATACAGCTTTAAAAATAGCAATATTTGACCTATTTCATCTGTGTTTCCATTCCTTTATTTCTATATTCCTCCCCTCAGGTACTTGGGGAGGAATAAATAAAATAGGAACAAAAATCAGGTAGTTAAGCTATCCTGTACCCATCTGTAATACAGTAGTTCTGATTCCTGTTGGGCCACTGAGAGTGACAAGCCAAATCATCCATCCCACTCAGCTAGAATGGCTGAAGGTGGAGCTGAATCCAACACTCCCCAGTCCTGGTCCTACAAGGTTGGCTGAGCTATCAAACAACATAAAGGCTCTTGATTTAAACCAAGTTGCTTTTGGTTTTCTCTTATGCCAAACCACCAGATAAATTGATAGGAGCACCAGGATGATGTGGATCAGGCCCATACACAGTGGTCTCTTTCTTTGGACAATGAGGGACTTGAAAAACAGCCAACAGAAGACTAACTCATAACAGGAGGAGGGGATGGCAACGTTTTAATAGCTTAAAACAGTTTTTCAAATATGGCAACTTGAAGAGGTGTGGACTTCAAAGCATGCTGGGTGGGGAGTTCTGGGAGTGAAACCACACCTCTTAAAGTTGTCAACTTTGAAAAACACTGGCTTGAAAAGTGAAACAGTACTTTCAATTGCACTCTGAAAGTGATCAGGGTAAAGGGGAGAAAACCTGGTTAGGAACAAATCTGAAAACAAAGTAGCAAGCAAAAACTCCCATGACCTACTCTCTGGCTATGTTCACACGAAATCCGAAGTCATCAACCAGGGTTCACAAACCACAGTGCAGAGCTCACCCGAGAGGTTCCTAGTACGTAATGCCTTGACGTCGCAGTAGCCTCAACTATAAAAATGAAGAGGCTGGGTTGGCATGTCCTATGGGTTCCCTTGTCGTGTGTCCACAACACACTCGGAGCCACTGACGAACCTATAGGGTGGGGCAAAGGGCGCGGAGCGTCGTGAGAACGGGGTCCACCCGCGCGCTTTCCAAAAGGGGAAGCAACGGCGGGGTTTTCCTCAGCTAAACGCCCCGTCTCGAGGGGGCGGGGCTCGTTTTCGGGCTGGCCTGGCGGGGGGTGGGGCGCGCGGTAGCCATGGCGACGGCTGCGCCTGCTACGGCGAGCCGGCAACATGTACGATCGGTCTCCCCGCTCCTTCGCCCTGACAGTGGGCTGCACAAGCCCCCACCTGGGCCCTGGCTGCTACGACTTGCCTTCCCGGACCAGACAGATCCGAGGTGAGCGGCGGGAAGACGGAGAGCGAGCCTGCCGTCGTCCCGCTCTGCCCCGCCCCGCCCGAAACGGTGTCTTCTCTCCCCTTACGCTTCTCTACGGCGTGCCATTATGGAGCGGCGGGGGGGGGGGGGCGATGGGAAGGAGGAGGCTCTGCAAGGCTGACCCCGCTGTGATAAGCCTGACCCTGGGGGCTTTACAGGCCAGCAGCCTGTCCACCCACCAGATGTGTTGGGACCTTAACTTTCAGACTGAGCAAGCGGCGGATGTGCGAGCTGGGAATCCTGGGAGTTGTAGTTCCAATACATCTGGTGGCTCTAGGCTGAAGAGTAATTTCCACTGACTTCCATCATGAATTAGAGCAGTCTTTCTCAAACTTGGCAACTTTAAGATGTGTGGACTTCAACTCCCAGAATTCTCTGGCTGGGGTATTCTGGGAGTTGAAGTCCACACCTTAAAGTTGCCAAGTTTGAGAAAGACTGAATTAGAACTTTCTCCTTTTCAGTTTCCATGGGGGTTAGATTTTTCTTAACATCTTGTTTGCACAAGATGTTCTTACATAGATTTTTTTCCTCTTTGTTTCCTGTTTAAAACTAATCAGCTTAAAATTAACATGTATTGCCAAGTATAAAATTAATAAAGGCAGGATAAAAAACTATATATATCTATATATCTATATCTATATATATTAGCATAAAGGATAAAGCTGCAAGGATGAACATACTATATATATGGGGGGCGGGGCGGAGAGAGAATGTTTTATCCTTGCAGCTTTATGCTTTGACCTTGAACATGTTTGCTGAAAACTATTTTATGAGACTTACAAGAAAGGGTGCAACGCAGGAGAGATTAATAGGGCTTTTCTGTGCTGCAGTCTTAAGCTGTAATAAAGTGGCTGGAAATGAAGCCAGTTTACGGAACCCCTTTCTGCATTTTAACCCTTCCTCAGCTTTCATCATGATGATGGTGAGATATTCTGTCCAGATGGCATTTACCATGACTCCCCTTTTTCTCTACCACTCATGCCAGGAAAGCAAGCACTAATGGCTTTCCTTTTATGGGCAGGTCTTTGAGCATACGGGGTTTCCATTGATAGCCCTTTTTCATGAGCCCCCATCTGATGAATCCCCATCATACTTGATGCCTTTCCATCTGGTGTGACTATCAGCTTTTTTTTTTAACCTTTAGAGGTAAAAAAACAAGACCAACAGTTTACAATTCCTCCAGTCACTTGAACTAAAAGGAGAAAGTAGCAGAACTCTTGCCAATTTCACCTAGTTAGACAGAAAGGGAGGCAGGCAGAGAGAGAAGAAAGAGACGGGTCCAGTGGACCTCTAAAAGCTTAGTGGACTTCTAAAAAAAGAAAGTGACTGGTCAAAGTTTGGCTTATGGGAACAGTTGGGATTGTGCTGGTACTGCCCTCGCTGCTGCCCAGCATCATCCCTGTCTGAGTTGCTGGACTCTGTCATTGGGCTGGTGCTAGAGTCCCTGAGGCTGTTAGTGCTCGGGGATTTCTGTCTGCCACCTGGTGACATTGAGTCTGGGGCAGATCAGGAGTTCTTGGCCTTCATGGCAACCATGGATCTTCCATGTAATCTAGGGCCCAACACATAATGGTGGCTGCATGTTAGATCTGGCTTTTGTTGGGGGGCAGTTGCAACATGATCTGGTAGTGGAAGACATTAACATCAGTCCATTGCTGTGAACAGTTCACTCTCTGATTGCCTTTCATCTCACTGGTGTCACCTCTCCCTGCAGGAAGACAGGATCTGTTTGATCAGCTCACCCCAGGCGATTGATGGATCCAGTGAGGTTTCAGAGGCAGGGGTCTACCAATTGGGGTTTTCCCTGAGAATCTGGTGGCTGGTTTGGCTAAGACCTTAATTGCTGCTTGGAATGGGTGGGAGGCTGGGACCTTGGACCATATTTCCCCTACACAGTGTCACCTTGCATGTGTACTGATCACGGGGTGCATATTGGCTTACTGAGGAGCTCCAAGAAATGAAGGCCCAGAAGGCCTGGAGAGATCCATTGGAAGAAGACTCGGAGCAAGTCTGATCAAGATTGGTAAGGCCCCGTATCGCTCAAGAGCAGCACAATATCAATATTTCTTCACCCTGATTGTATCTGGTAGCATGGTTTAGAGTGACCCAGTCCCTGCTGGACAGGGAGAGTCCCCAGGTCATCTACAGGGCTGCTGTGAGGAATATTCTGGGTATCTGATGGATAAAGTTGCTCAGATCCCCTCCCACTTGGACTCTGACTAGGCAAGTCCAGCTGAGGTGCCTGGGGCCCAGTCTTGTGATGCGATCTCGGCTGAGTTTGAACCAGTGAGTCCTTAGGAAGTGTACAGGGTTCTCTGTGCTGTCAGTTTGACAATCTGTGTATTGGACTTGATACCCTCCTGGGTCGTGGAAGCAGCCAGGGAGGTGTCCTATTGTTGGGTCCATGCTGTGGCATTAGCCTCCTTGAGGGAGGGAGTGATTCCTCCTGCCTTGAAGGAGGCAATGTATGGCTTTATAGGTCATAATCAGCACCTTGAATTGCACCTGGAAATCTATTGGAAGCCAGTGCAGCTTGCAGAGTAGCAGTGTTACATGGACATAATAAGATGTATCTATAATTACCCGCACCACTGCATTGTGGACCAACTGAAGCTTTCAGATGGTCTTCAAGGGCAGCCCCATGTAAAGCACATTGCAGTAATTTATTTGGGAGGTGAATAAAGTATGAGTGACCATGAGCAGGGCCTCCTGGTCGAGGAATGGGCACAAATGGGCCCACACAGTTGTGCATCTCCCCCCACCACAGCTGTCAACTGCTTTTTGAGCAAGAGCTCTGAGTCTAGGAGAATCCCCAGATTGCTCACCAGGTCTGAATGGGTGCCGCCATCCATAACCAAAGATGAAAACTTTCTAACTCCTGGATCTGGGAGACAGAAAATCCATAAGCACTCAATTTTGCCAGGGTTGAGCTGCAACCTGTTCTTCCCCATCCAGACCCTCACAGCCTCCAGACACTGGAAAAGAACCTTGACATCTTCACTTGGGTGGCTGGGGATGGAGATGAATACCCGGGTATCATCTGTATATGTCTTTCCTGTAACCCTCCTGACTATGAAAGCGACACTGTTCCTTCTTTGTTTCTTTTTGTGTCGTGAATAGTAAACAGCATGACTTTCTGACTGAAAGTGACCAATTCCAATCCTTTTCAGTTCACTGGTGCCTAAGAGGTCAATGTGTAGTTGGTTCATTTCACCTTTGACATGGGCTTTCCTATGTTCGTGGTTCTTACGTTCCATGTTCCGCTCTAGTTCTCTCTTTATAATTTGTACTCTAAAAGATCCTCAGTTCTTTATCCTCAGTAACATCCTAGATGGCATGTGAGTGCTATCCAATCTGAGGGGTCCGTCATCCAACATTATATCATCTGTCTATCCATTTGGTTTTCTTAATAAAATGCAGGTTTGCTGTTGCTTTCCCCCACCCAGTATGAAATGATTCTTTGTGTTGTCACTAAAATGGTAATCTGCTTCCAGCACCTTCCTATATTTCTGCTGTGCAGTAAGTGCCTCCTTGCTTTAGCTGAGCAGTTGGGATGAACTTCACACCTTGGATGATACATCTGCAATCTTGGCATACATTCCCAACATTCTTCACTCATCCCTCCCAGGAACACCCCTTTGCCATAATGAGGCAGCATAGCAGGACTTGAGGGGAAAGTGTTCTTCATATTAATACTATTCACGGCTGAATAATAAGCTGAACTCAAATTCTTAAAAATGCATATGACTTGTTTTCTCTTTCAGGTGGCTATGCTCCATTTCTTTCTCTGGCAAGTCGTGGACTCGAAGCTGTGTCTCAAAATGATGAGGATGATCTTCCAGGGCCAGGATCCTATGAGATTGAGAGAAGACAGGTAGAGCTATATTAATAAACTTGTTATAAAGATAATAAGAGACCAAGGGATAGTAAATGTATTACTTATATTTCTTCAAATATACTTATATTTGAAGAATACTTATATTTCTTCAAAAATACGTTTTGTTGAGCCTACCTATTTCTCTTCCAAATTAATGATTTATTTGGAGTGGCAGTTCTAATCCCAATTAGTTGACTTTTAAAATACTTTTGTTTCTTATTTTTAATTTCTTACTTCTTTCTATAATGGTTGTCAAATTATACTAAGTTTTCTTTCTGTTGCTAGATGACTGGACTAGATCAACTGAAACTGAGGGGTATTACAGTTTTAAAAGAATGGAGTGCCAAGAACTTTAGAGGAGTTTTTAAATTAGTACATCTATTATACTCTGAATCATCTTACTTTTTATACTTTTGAACTGCACTGGCTTGTGGCCATAACATTTGTGCTGAAAAAAGTCTGAATATTTTGTTTTAGTTACTAGTTAAAGTTTTTGGTTAATTACCCCTGTGACAACAGTTTAATTTGGCAACATATTGCAATCAATCTTACAAGCTATTCATCTAAACAGAATATTATTATTTTGATACACGTGATGATAAAAGAAGGGTAGGAGTTGTTTGTTTCATTTTATATTTTTAAAAGCTTCATCACTAAGCATTAATTTAACATTTATGAAACATGTATCAGCATAATTTTGAAATATTCTGTGAACAAACAATAATACACAAGCATTCATTTTAAACAGGGGATACTTTCTTTGAGAGTCAGTTTGGTCTAGTGGTTCAGGTGCTAGACCAGGGGCATTGGAACTCAAGTTCTAGTCCTACCTTTGGCATGGAAAGCAGCTGAGTGACTTTGGGCCAGTCATTCTCTCTCAACCCTCGGAAGATGGCAATGGCAAACCACTTCTGAAAAATGCTGCCAAGTAAAACTGCATGAAATTCACCATGTAGTCACCAGAAATCACTGACTGAAATCACAACAGACATATATACATGCATACACACAAAGTTTATTCTCTCTTGTAGAAAAAAGAATTTAATACTATTGCTATTAAAGTTATCCTTAAGTTTTGAAGTACATTTTTTTTGTTTTTCTTCTAAATTCTGTTATTAAATCCTGATTCATTTTAAAATGGGGGAGCAAACATTTAAATGTGGCAGTTGCTTTGTTTTTGCTTAATGAATATTTACAAGCAGAGGGTTTTTAGGACTTAAGTTGTATATAAAACAGATTTAAATGTGGTTGCTTTTTCCAATTTAAAAAGAGTAATATTTGTGCACAGCTCCAGAACTAGTGTTATTTTTCCTCACTGGGTATTGAATATCATGGCACAGCATTGTAAGTATTAGTTTTTAATGGCCTGTTCTAAATGCCTACTGGCTTGCATACTAAAATAACATTTTAAAAATAGCTAGAGTGGAGAAATCTAGGAAACCTTGTTTTATTAAACATTTCTATAGTCTTTACTATAAGCTTTTAATTACTATGAAACTACAGGTAGTTAAGAGCAATTTAATTAGACAGTACCAAATATAAGTAATAAATAGTAACAATAAATAGCAGAATTAATAAAACCTGGTGCCCTGAACTAGCAACAAACCAATTCACAGGAACTAGGCCTCAGTGCTAAAAGCAGTTGGAATTAAAACAGCAGATGCCTGCTGCAAAAACATTTTTGAAATAACCAGGATTTTTTTATCAGCTTTAAAAAAACTGACAGAGAAAGAATTAAGGAAACCTTTGTACAGAAGCTCTTCCCAAAATGATGAATGCATTGTCCTTGATCTTCTAGTTCCCACTGAACTTCAGTTAGTGAGGAAACATAGATCAGATGCTGAGATCCTGACCAGAAGATATGAAAAGGCGTACATAAGAGAGAGAATGATCTTTTAGTTACTAGCCTTTTTTTGTTCTTTTAAAGCTAAGAAAAAGCTCCTTAAATTGGATCAGAGACAAATTCCTCCATTTTTAATCAGGGTTAGGGTTAGGGTTGTAAGTAAAACATTTAATAATATTAACATTTATGGCTCAGGGTGTTATGCGGAGGCAACCGATGAGATTGGCTTATGATTTATTGTATTGTATGAATCCAGGCTGTTGGATTAATTTAGTCAATCATGGCTCAGTTAACAGTGGGTTTGCATGGTTTCTGAACAACCTTCTTGTGAGCTTGGTTTTTGTAAGCTACATGGTAGGACCTCTATTCTCATTCTTGGTAATGAGTCATGTACATTAACTCTGCAGTATAACTAATGATTACTGTTGCATTATGGATGATTTTCCTATTTTTTTTTAACTCCAGAAAATTGTTAAAGGAGGCCAAAGCCCTCAATACAAGGAAAAACGTTTCAAAGACATACACAGTGATACACCTGGTCCTGGAACATATTGCCAACCTCCTTCAGTGAATCCAGAAGTTAGTAAGGCAAGGAGACAATTGAAAATGCCTTCTGCACAGGTATAGCAACATAAAAAGGAATGCTGAATTTTAATTGACAGTTAATATTGACAGTTAACACTGACATCAACTTTACATATGGCATGTTTCCTATAGTGAGATACTTTCTGCATATAGTCCTGTAAAAGACAATACATTTCCAGAGATTTCTGCTTTGTTGAAGTTGCAGATGTAAGGATTCGGAAGCCTGGACTATATGGAAATGTGTTATCAGTTATACATATATTTGTGTGATATTTGTTCATCCCTTGCACACATATTTGAGGGCAATGGGCAGAAAAGGTTACTATTTCACTCCTGTAGTGGTTACCAATGCTATTGTTCCAGCTACCAATTCTATATGAGGCTTCCATATTACAGTGAGGTTTCTGCTCTGACAATTTTCTTAGAGCAAAATGAATTGATTCCCCTTCACTAAAGATTTCCTATGCAAACATGGGCCTCTGTTTCAGTGTGATATGTATATGGCTGTTTGTCACTCTCTTTTTGCCCAGTTTTCTGAGAACTGGGCATGGGAAATATTTATAGAAATATAATTTCTATCCTAGAAAGGTTAAAGCACTACTTTTATGCATTAGGAATGTGCAAGCTGGGAATCTCGCGAAGGCAAAAGTTTTTGATGCAGATAGACAGAGGAAAGAATTGCTTTGCAAATATTTGAAAAAGACTGGATAAAAGTTTTTTTCAAGGGATTTTATTTTTTATTTAATAAAACAATTAAATTTCATCACCAAGAGAATTGCAGAACAAGGTATATTTGGCTTAGAAATGAAATTGTATTCCGTTTATATAAAAAAAATCAATCTGTAGAGATCTCTCTTATGATCACTCTTTCTACTGAAAGATGGAGTTACGTTCCATTTAATCCTTCTACATGACTGATTCCTTGATTTTAGAGCATTGGGAAGGGAGGTTGAGGCTTGGACATGGAATGGAGATAGCAGTGGTGGCTGGATTTTTATCAGGCCCTGGATAAAGGAAATCCCTCATGGTCCTTTTAGACCACTTAGTGGCTTTTGATACCACTGGACAGCCTGCATTAGTCAGGGACTGGGGCACTAGGTTGCAGTGGTTCCACTTCTTCCTTAGTGGAAGGTTCCAGTCAGTAGTGGTGAAGCAGGAACGATCAGCTCAATAACTACTCCCTTGTATGATGCTGTGGTGTGGTGAGGTTCTGTCCCCTCTTTTTAAACATTTACATGAAGCCACTGGGAGAGGTTATCCAAAGTTTGGGGTTTAATATCATTAATATTCTCATGATATCCAGCTTTATATCACTACCTCAGGTCAGAATGGCGATCCCATTGAGGTTCTCTCCCAGTGTCTGGAGGCTGGGAAGGTCTGGTTGGGAGGTTTAAACTGAATCCTAGTAAGACAGAGCTACTGTTTGTCTGGAGTTCTCTATCTGCTCTATCTTGATGGGTGGCATTATCCTTGAAAGAGCAGGTCTGTTATTTGTGGGTTCTTTTGGGCTCATAGCTATTTATAAGGCAGCATGGTGGAAGCCATGGGCAGGAGGACCTTTTCCCAGCTTTACCTGGTATATTAGTTGCAGATCTACCTGGGGTAGGAGGATCTCTACAGAGGTCTTCATTCCATCTCTGGTTATAGTTTGGTTTGGTTAATTTTATTTTATTCTGTTTTCATTCATTTGTGGACCTTTTCTTTTATTATTATATATTTTATCTTATAAACCACCAAGAGTTCTTAGTTTGTCTATAAATATGATAAGCAGAGAAACAGTAGGTAATTTCTCAAAGATAGACCAATGGGATGTAAATGTTCCCTAACAAATATGGCAGTAGGCCATATATCTTACAAAGGCCTTCCACAACTAGTACTTTTTAAAAGTAAGGGACCTCATCTCCAATTTCCAAGCTAATATGGCAAGTGATTATGCTGACTGGAATTTGGGGCACATCTGGACAGTACCAGGTTGGAGAAGGTTGCCTTAAAGAATGCATACAAGATGTGGGAAATGTTGGATATGCCCACATAATAGAGCAATTGTAATACATGTGGCTGTAGCCAATATCAAAACAGCTAACCCCAATTTTTAGACAATTTCAAGAAACAGCTATAGGACTTTGGACCTGTTGGGAAATAGTTAGATAGTGAACTCTCTGAAAATCTGGATTAGTCTGATGAAATGTAAAGCACTAAATGAAAGATATGGAAATGGAGAATGAGGGAAGACATTTAGCATGGTCATCAAAGGTTAAGTGTCAAGCTTACTGTTCAGAAATTCAGTTGCTATAGCCTTTGAAAGAATCACAGAAGCTAAGTTCTGTATCGAGCAGATTTATTGATTTATTGTGCCATCAAGTCAGTGTTGAGTTGTGGTGACTGCCTAGTCTTGGCAAGATTTTGGAAGTGCCTTCTTCCTAGGGCTGTGAGAGGGTGAATGGCCCAAGGTTACCCAGCTGGCTTTCTGCGTAAGGCAGGATTAGAACTCACAGTCTCCTATATAAAAATAATTAAATCCATCTATTATATTTCCCATGTTTCCCATGGTTATCTCTAACCAACTAAATTATAAAATTCCCAATTCTCACTTATAGTTGCAGTACAACTTATGCATTCTCCATATTTCTTTCCATAAAATAGATAAATTACTGGTCTCAACCTAAGAAAACTCCTCACTACCCAAGGAATCACTCAGGTAGGAGAAGGATTAGACCAAAAGTAGCTCCATCCTTTGATAGAAAGTGTGGTATTAAGAGAGATTTCTACCGATTGATCTCTCAAAAATCTGCAAAATTTTATTTCAAATTCCTTAAGAACAGTTCTTCCCTTAAATTGGGCTGTTGAGGTTGAGAAAACTTGTCTGAAATGGAATGGAGAACAAGGAATGATTTTTATATGAAAGGACTACAGTCCTAAGCCAAATATACCCTGTTCTCTTTGTGAAGTTCAGTTGTGTTATTTGGTGTTCTTTTGTAAAATAAATTCCAATCTCATATTATGTTTGATGGTTAGAAGAATGTGTTGTAAAGGAACTAATTCTACTACATTTATTTCTACAGAAACTTGCAGGCTGTATCAAATACTTTCGAAAGTCAGAGGCTCCATCTATTCCTTCTCAAGGGCAAGCATTTGGTTATGAAGAGGCTGAAGATGGGACACTTATAAAATATAGCCATCCTGTAAGAGACAGTACTTTGGGACCAGCATACTATCAAACAATATATGTAAGTAATTTTAAAAGACAGGATACTGTTCTTGACTCCATAGAATTATGAAGTTGATACTCAGGACCTCTTGAACCCAAGACTCCTAAATGGGGGTCTCCAGGAACAAGCACGTGGTAGGCTAGAAATAAGTGATTTTTCTACAAAAAATCTCAACTTTCCATTTCTTAAATCCTATTATCCAATGCATTTATCGTACAAGTGAAATCCAACAGGGAGATTATAGAGTTCTTTCCATTTACGATACTTCACTCTTCATCTGGGAAATACAGTGGCTTTGGACAATTAATCAGTTACAGCTGAGCTTTAGTCCTGGCAATGTTTACCTTGAAGTGATCTATCCAAGGTTCTGAAAGCGTTGCCTCTTACTGTGTGGCTTCACTACTAAATCTTGGGCATTCCTTTACATTTGTACCCTAGGATTTAGTTCAGATTGGATTCTCCCTGTCTTACCAGTTCCTGCTCAACTTAGTCAACTTTTTTTTAGCAGATGACTATTCCATTTGTTCTCATTAAGATCATTAGCTCTTGATTAAGTCTGAGATACAGTATTTGTTCTTATACATAAACCTGTGAGTTTTTGCAATTCCTGTACTTTCTTCAACCTACAGTTGATCAGATACATTCACCTTACTGCATAGACATTTGATTATTTATCTTTAATTATGACTTGGATCTTTTAGCCAGGCATGGGTCTTTTATGTATTATTGTAGCAGCATTGCTTTATGGCTTTGGCAGAAAGCCATAAAGCTAAGTTCATGGAGCATTAAGTAGCACTAAGACTGGGATAGGGCAATATTGAGAATGATCTAAATGTGCCGCCTGAATGAGAACTGCTTCAAACTTCAATGATTCTAGCAAATCTGAAGATTTGCAAGAGTACAACTAACATTTATGACCTATTACAAGGAACAAGCTTTACTTGGTAATATAATTTTATTATTTTGAGTTGTTTTGTTGCCCCATCTGATGATATCACTATGTATTATACCTTTTGGAAACTAATTTAGTTTAGGTTGTAGAACTGATCTCTCAATGTGTGTGACATATATACAAGATTATTAGGAATCCATATATACACACACACACACATTTTTGTTTGCATAAAATTCTTTAAACGTTGCTATAATTTGCTTCTGTGGATCTATAATAGAGAAATGGGAGGAAGTACACATAAATCACCATAATATTTCTTGGCTGGTTGCTTTGGTTACTTGGCTTTGTACTGAGCCATGTATTCTGTTGGTTCAGGAACACAGAGGAGTGATCATAAGATTCCTGTAGAATAACTATTTTTCTTAGTGATCCTTTTAACCCGTAGTACTGGTAACCTGGCATAGAAGAGCAAGAACATAAAAGACACCTTTTGGCAGATACAATAATATACCATCCTTGTGGATATGAAGCTAAGAGTCTTTTCCCCTAAATAATCACCTGTGGTTTGGGACGGAGGCTCCTACTGAGCATAGAAAACACTGTTGAAAATGAGAAAATGGGCTGGAAGAGGAAGTGGCAGCAGACTGGATGCTTTTGAAGACTGGCTAGTCATTTGTAAAACTTAGATAAGATTCCCCTTTTTTAAATCTTCCATGCGCAGATATACTGCCTCATCTTCATCCAATTTTGCCCCCTGCTTTTTTTTCTTTTCTTACCTTGTTGGTATATCTACCTCTTCCTAATCTCCATCCTGATATTTTTCTTTCTTTCTCTTGCTTCTGCTGAAAAGAGGGAAGATTGTTTCTATGTGTGTCTCTGCGTGCATATACTAGTGCATTTTTCTGTAGGAGAGAGGTTTGTAGATATAAGCTTGAAAGGTTGATATATGCAAATGGAAATCAATTAATTTTATAAATGTGGTGCCTTATTTTACAGGCAATTAATTTTAATCAGTAGTTATTAATTCAGTTAATAGTAATGTATTTTCTGTCCCTGTCCTGGCCCTTTTTGGAGTGTTGTTTCTGGCAGATGTGATATACAATACACATTTATGTATGCATATACTTATAAGTGTGTATCACCGGCACATATTCATAGTGGAGTGGTGGTGGAAATCTTCATTATTAATTACAAGTAAAGTTAGCAACTGTAGGTTGACAATGTGGGGAAGATAGAAGTTTTATCTTATCTTGGTGTGTGTGTGTATTCCTGTCTACTCTTCCTTTTTAGGAAGAATTGACTTAAATTCAGGACCATTTTGTTAGCTATCTCTGTAGAAATACCCTCTGTGCATAAATAAATGCTTGGAAGCCTTGTCAAAGGCCTTGAAGCATCCATGTCAAACATTCAAGCAGCTGCAACTGTTTCATGGATTTGAGAAATGGATCCAGAGAATCACTTTGCTCACTGAATAATTTGCATAGACCTAATTATTTCCATGTGTAATGAAATAATTTATAAGAGTTTCTAGATATTTCATTGTATTATATAATTGCTTTCAATAATTTTATTTTTTCCACTTAGAATCTAGATAATGTAAAATAGCATTTTGATCTGATATTTTCTCATATCTTAAATCTATATGTTTTTTATTCAACAAAAGAACTGATTTTAGTAGAAAGCATATATATTGCATGTTCAGTGTTGCATGGAAGTCCTGAGGCAATGCAAATCATCTTTTACACACTACAAATTTAACAACAGAGAACAGTGATGTGAAGTTTGTGCTTAACTAAAATAAATATGGCACCAATATAATACTGCTTGTAATTCTGTGAGCTGTAGGTGAAAAGCAATGGTGTTCTGTTATTCTGTTTCTGTGGTCTATTGTCAAATCAGTTCCCAGGTAGGACTTACTAAAAGACAGATCACCAAACCAGAAGAACAGAACTTCATTAGTTGTTGCCTACAGCTCAGAACTCAAGCCATTCAAACACTTTATTAATAAGCTGCAGCCCATATGAGACAATGACACTGTACTTTCTCAGGCACTGGGTGGAAGGCCCATACTTGCACACAGACACCCACCCAACCTGAAGAAGATTTTCACAAGCCACAAGAAACAACATGACAATGATGTCAATATGAGAATCAGACCCTATAACAAACTCAGATGTCTACTTTGCCCTCACATCTACACCAACCAGTTGAATGAATGGACACAAGTTTGACATCAGGATTCAAAACAAGAATAAAGTAATATCAGAACATTTGAACCTCCAAGGTGTTCCATGGCAAACCTCAAAGGGACTGTTTTAGAAAGCAGGACTACAACACCATTGAGCAAGAAATTGTTGAACTCCCATAAACCAAAAGCTCTGAGACAATCTTAGAAGGTCTCAACAAACACAATGGATTTTTAATGCATTACAATTGTGAATTGATAAGGTACTTGTAATCTGTCTCACATGTAACCTGAATCTGCATGACCAACTTGTCTTTCTTTCCTCTCTACCTTTCCTCCTCTACCTTCCCACAACAACTAACCCCAGTTTAAATTCTACCTCAGTCTAGTCCTCTGTGCATTTGATGAAGCGAGCTGCAGCTCACTAAAGCTCATGCCTTTTAAAAATATTTGTTGGTTAGAAACAGTGCTACTAGACTCTTAATTATAAAAGTTTTCAGGCAGTGCATTAGGGGGCAGCAGAGTCATTCAATTGAGCTGCTTGATTTTGGCAGTGTAAGGCATTTTGCTGTGTCAAATTGCCTGTGTTAGATATTGCAAAAGAAAAATCAAATCTTTAAGCTTTTAAAAAGATTAAGGATATCTTATTAAGTATTGAAAGAGCTATAGATGATTCTACTGGTACATCAGTGTTTTATTTTGCATTTATGAATTATTTATGCTACTGGATTTGTCTCCAAAGAAATGGTTTGTTTATTTATTATAACATTCCTTAGTGATCTTTGAGTATTCTTATTGATTGGAATGTTTATGCCCAAGTTTCATCTTGCTTACTGCCACCCCCCTGAGTTCACTGCAGAATGGGAAAAATTGTATTTGCAAAATATGGAGTGGAAAGAGGTGCTATGATAAGGATGTGAAAATGGTGGGCCATAGAACCTAAATAGATAGAGTTTCATGAGGAAGGAGACAAAATAGAGCATGCACTTAGTTATCTGCTCCAGAATGAGTTGTTTCAGGTGAATTGCTATTAGTTAAAAAAAAAAAATCAGAACATAGGCTGTCCCCTAGTCTGCTAGCTTTTAGTTATAAATTCAAATAGGGCAAAAGTCTAAATTCTGCTGAAGCACCTTTGGTTTTTTTGTTGTTGTTGTTGACCAGAAACATGCAGTGAATAATATTTCCAAGTATAGTTTTGGAGCAAGAAATATTTATGTCAGTGGTTGGAGAATTAACAGAGGCGTAGCACTTATTAGGAATATTGGAGCTAGACTAGATTTAAAAGCAGTTAGACAGTTTTAGTTGGTTTGCAGCTTTTGATAGCAGGTCCTCAAACACCCAAAATTCCCTCCTTGATTTCCATCCAAATCATTTATTTTTTTTATTTATTTGATTTGTCCCCGCCCATCTCCCCTACAATGGGGGACTCTGGGCGGCTTACAGTCACTAAAATCACAATACATAGTTAAATTATAAAAAGTTTAAAAATTATAAAAGTTATAAAACTAGAAATTTACAAAACTAGAATAGAATAAAAAGCTAAAAACTCCAAGAGGCCAATAGGCCCCCACCAGGCCGCTAAGGGGCCAGCCAACCCCATTTCTGATATCCTCCCTCCCCGCCCCAGGCCAGATGGCAGAGCCAGGTCTTCAACTCCCTCCGAAAGGCCTGGAGTGAGGGGGCCTGTCTCACCCCCAGGGGCAAGATGTTCCAAAGGGCGGGGGCCACAGCAGAGAAGGCCCGCCTTCTGGACCCCGCTAGTCGCAGTTCTTTTACCGCGGGGATCCGGAGCATGCCCTCTCTCTGAGTTCGGGTGGGACGGGTTGAAGTCGTGGGGGCGAGGCGGTCCTTCAGGTAACCTGGCCCCATGCCATGTAGGGCTTTAAAGGTGATAACGAACACCTTGAATTGGACCCGGAAGCAAACCGGTACCCAATGCAGCTCGCGGAGCAAAGGTGTTATATGGGTCCTTCTTCGGGCCCCAAAAATTGCTCACGCGGCTGCACTCTGGACCAGCTGAAGCTTCTGGATACTCTTCAAGGGTAGCCCCATGTAGAGCACATTACAGTAGTCTATCTGGGAGATAACAAGCGCATGAGTGACTGTACGTAGGGCATCATTGCATAACACAAAAAATAGGCATAGGTTTACAGATTATGTCACACTACATATAGGGTGGGCTCTGGATTTACCTTTTGATCTCTCTCTCTCTCTCTTTTTCAGGGCAGACATATCAACAAGCTTGTTAAAAAAATAAATAGGAGACTTATTGATTTGTACTTCAACTGTGTTTGGGGCTAATATGTCTTTGAGGCACAGTGAATTGTACCTGGACCAGGGACAGCCATAGTTAAATCCCTGCTCAACCATAGAGCTTGATAAATGACTTTGGGACAATCACTTTCTATCATCCCATTGTATCTCACAAGGTTGTTTGCAACCGTTCTGGCCCAAGGTTAAAAGGTAAAAATAATAGGACATGCAGGTGAAGTCTTCATAGAGCAAATCTAGTATAGTATCATACAGTATTTTGATTTATTCTATTATTGTAGAGAGTAGACTTCATATCTTTATGAGTAAGTCAAGCCAGTGCTGAGAGAAGAGCATAGAATGTATCTTTTTCACAATATTGGAAGACTACAGTAGTAGTTTGGGGTGGATGGGTTCTGATGGATTTCTGGATTATAGAGAGTACCAGTTTTGGTCTCAGGTGGTGAGAAGAATAATGCACCACAATAGTTTTGCAAATTATAGGGAAAAGGGATCCAGTTCAGTTCAGTTCTTAGTGACTAAGGTTTGGTGGGCAAGAACTACTGTGATTTCTCTCCTTTCTTCATTGCAGTATTCATAGCAAAGTGTGAGAAAAGCATTTGAAAATTATAAGATGAAATTATTCTATCTACACCCCTACCCCAGTACATGTTTAGAGACAGCTAGAATATTATGAAACACCTCTTTTAAATACTTTGCACTTCTTCAATAAAGAGGTGTGAAAATAGTGTGGTTTATATTCAAAACTAAAAAACTTTTTTTTTTTTCCAGCAGGCTTAGGGATCCTTGGCAATAGGGACCCTGCAAGTTGGTTGTACTGTATGTGAGATTCTGGCATATTCTCCTGCAATCTTGTTTATATTTATGTTCAATTGTTTTTAATGATTATTTAAGACTGTTTTAATTGTTTTATTGTATGCCACCCAGAGTCACTTTTGTGAGATGGGTGGCTATATAAATTTGATAAATAAATAAATATTTAAAGAATGATTGTAGGAGACCCACTTCAGTTATCCTTATTAACATTATATTCTGTGGCATGCAACTTATATTTTTGTTTTGGAGAGCCGTATTTGCAATTATGAGGATGACTCAAAGTGCTTGCAGCTGTATGCCTTTAATAACAGAAGACATTGTTTCTGCAAACTTCCTTTCCAACCATTCTGAAATATGATAAATGCTTATTTCCACCTGAGGCAGTATGGGATGTAATCTGAAATCTGTGTAGTCTATCTTACATATTCATGCTAGGAATGCTGACACTGATAGATTGCCTAATGTTGGGAACATGCTGGGAAATACCTGTGCTGCTGCTGTAGCACTGAAAGACAGTCCATTAGTGGCAGGATTAATGCACTCTGGGACTTTTAATTCTTCATGGAATCTATTTCCATATTTAATTACTGGAAAGTCATGGAAAAAAGTTCTAAAACACCTTCATCCATTTTTATTGTCAACAGGAGTGTCGATTAGTAATTCTTCAAGTTATATTGCAATGTTCACTTAAAATAATGCACCTCCTTGCTGAGTTTGCTTCAATTAAACCATATTTTATTTGCTAATGACATAGCAAGATGACAGCGACCTTGAAGTTGGTATTGTCAACATTTCTTGGCAAAAGAGGATGGTGATTTAGAGTTAAGAGTGCATCCATTTATTCTGCAGTCTGTGTTTTTAAAAGGTTTTTAAAAATTCCATTAGGGATTGGGATTTTGCATGAATAATGCACAGGTTAGTGAGTTAAGTAGCAGTCCGTTTTATATTATTTTTAATGCAAAGATTAAACTGGATATAGGAAAGGAAATAACTGTATTCAGTTTATTGAGTTTGAGAAAGAATAGCCTGTAGTCAGAGCGCCTCTTAAAATTGCTTTCAGACGTCCGTTGCTAAAATGCTCTTTCTAAATGTAAAAGAGATATTGACCTAAAGATTCTTTCATATACAAATTTATACAAATTTAGTTATACAAATTTAGTTATTGGATTTTAAGTTTGTAATGAAACAAATGCATATTGTGATATATGCAGAACAATGCATTTTAGAATCAACCCTTTCACATCAACCCTTTTTTTCATCAAAAACTGAAGCAACATATTTCAGCAAACAATATGCACAACAAAGTAAATATATATGTGTGTGTGTGTGGATTTTTTTAACCCTTGATACCATATAGTTAGCTGCTGCCAGAGAATAGTTGTTAGACTTCTGTTGCAGCAAAAAGATACCAGATAAAAGATTTGTGGGACTGTAATGCTAATACAGGTATTATGGTGTACGCTTTTTAAAATTTTCATTCATTTCCTCAGAAGTATGAATACGAGAAGTACATATATGTAAAATTTGGTGGGGGAATAATAATGTAAGGAAATGAATAAAGGAGGTAGAGACAAGGTAATTACATACTGATAGCAGCCATTCAGAGAATGCTTGTTGAGTGTGACGCAGTTATTTTTACATTGCCAAAGCTTGCAGCAAAGATGGTGTACAATGTGTAATCTGTGAAAACAAATTTTTCATTATTACTAAACCAGTACTGCTAACATTCTGCATTTCTGTTTATTGTCCTAATACCAACAGATTATTCTGGCAACTTACCAATAAAAGTAAAAGGAATATACTCTATTGTCCTCTTAGTTTCTTCGGTGAGGACTAGTTTTTTAAATACACTCCCATAATATTTTTGCAATATACATGCATCTTATTTCCAATTACCACAAGAAGAAGCAAAGTAGTACTGAGATTTATAAAGAACAGCTATTAAACTGCTTGATGAACCCATTAGTGAGAAAACTACTAAAGCTGGAACTATGAAGGGGTGCCATTCAACTAATCAGTCTACATATGTGAAGTACAAACACAGGATGAACTATGCTTGATCTAAGTGAGTTGCAGAGCACAGTAGAGAAGTTCTGAAATGGTGGAGTAGGTTTCAGCCATTCAGAATGCAGAGGGAAGTATAACATTTTAAAAATAACTTTTAAATTTTTTAAAAAACTCTTCTTATACCTCTATTCATGTTTTCTTTGATTTAGACAGTTTTGTAATTGAGATATAATTGTACTGAATGTATAAATGAGTGAATTATTTTTGCATTTTTGTATATTTTATATATTTTGGACTTGCAAACTTGTATTTTTTCTATATTTATAATAAAAAGCTTCTTGCATGTGGAAAAAATAATCTAGAGAGGAGCAGGTTAGACTATAGCCTTACCTAGGATAGGAGATGGATTTTTTTCCTGCTTTTTGTTACAGAGATCATTGTGTTCTTCAGTAGAAAGGTGTCTGTGTGGGGGGGGTAGGCGGTGGGGGTTGTGTCACATGTTGCCCATAGAGCTGCAAAAAAGTATGGCTCACATAACCATGGAGAGCCTTGCCTGCTGTTTCTGCTAGCCTGATTATCGCTCTTATCAACTGACTTTGGGAGAATAGATTTGTTATTTGCCCATTGTCATTAGCTGTATGAAATTAATTACTTGTTCTCCAGCCAGAGATTGCCCTGCTGCTAGTTATTTGTTTTTCAATCAGCATTTTGCAACAGAGTCATTGGAAAGGAGGAGGAAATATCCCCTCTTCACATGCATACATGAGCTCATTGTATGCCCATAACCTTCACCCACACCCCATAATGACCATTGTTTAGAGGAAATATGAAGCATTTTTCTTTTCATGAAGGTAGGCACAACAGAATTTGAAGAAGCTCCAGAGAAGGTGCCTGTGCTTCTAGCCCTTGCCACTATCTCAGTCTGAGATTCCATGTTGCTGCAATGACAACAAATATCCTAAAACAGTCTTCTTCATTGGCAGTATTTTTAATAAGAAAACACATGTTGGTTGACATCTCTTGCTACTGCTAGTATGAATGGATTTGGAAAAGCCTGTCAGTGTTTGTAGTGACATGAGATCTCTTGAGACAAGTTTCCTTGTTGGCAGCACTTGCTGGAATGGCTACATGAGCATAGGACATCTCAAACTCTGTATTTCACTTGGAAGTAAGTTCTTTTAAACTCATGGAACTTACTTTTGAATAGGCAAGATTAGAATTGCTATTCGGTGGCCTGTAAAGTTAATTCTGAGTCTTATTTTCCGTAAACAACAGTCTAAAAGAAGCAGTAAACAGCCCTAATCTAGGAATTACGATGGAAAAAAACAACACCCCCACCAACACTGATAGGCTACTGTATATAAACAGAGAGCAAACCCCACTCCCTTCTAGCACTGAAGATGTTACCTAGTTGGGTAACGAAACATCTGCAAGAAAACAACCAACCTCAGAGAACACCAAGGACTCCTCTTGTTTTCTTTTCAGATTTGAGTAAAACAAGGCAAAACAGAAGGCTGTCATGATAACATCATTCAGTGTAGAGTAATATAAGACTATGTGTATATATGTGGACTGTAAGAGTTTTAATATATCCTGGTAATATTTATTGCCAATAGATTGCCTTATTTAGAAATTTTTTAGCTTTGTGAATATATCTTTTAGAAACCACTGGATGGTGCTCTAATTCCATGACTAACAATAGTATTTTGTGTTATTTTTGTAGTTTTGGCATATTACAAAGTAGTTACAGGCTACTTCATATGTAACATTGTCATATACACATAGAAACAATTATCTACTTACCCATGTTCAGTTTTATTCAGCTGATCCAAGGGAAAAATTGTTGATGGGTATTTTCTCCTTTATCTATTATAAATATATTTGTACTATAACTATGGTGGTAATAGAGAGCCAGTTTGGTGTAGTGGTTAAGGCATCAAGCTAGTTCTAGTCTCATCTAGGCACAAAGCCAGCTGGGTGGCTTTGGTCCAGTCACTTTCTCTCAGCCCTAGGAAGGAGGCAGTGGCAAAGCACCACTCAAAAACTTTGCCAAGAAAACTGCAGGGACTTGTCCAGGCAGTCTCTGAGAATCAGACGCAATTGAACAGATTAAAAAAAAAATGGTGATAATAGTGATTGGTTCTATATATACATAAATTCAATTTACTGAGAAGAAAAATATAGTAGTTGCAGGATATGAATTTATAAATGACTGTTTTTGGATTTGTTCATGTACATAAAATGCAAATTTTCAGACTGGCAGTGACATGGATTTTTTATGTCTAAATTATGCAATATATTGATTAAAGTTAACATTGCCTACAATTATGGAACTTATAGTATGAAATTGGGGCTCAACCCCCTGCTTAAATCTTGTGAAGAAATTAGAATAAACTCTGTACTCATTTTCTTTCAGAATGAAACTTATCCAACTATGAAGTATAAAGGAGTGCATTTTGGCAATTTGACAGAAAAGCGTGATAAATTTAAGCCACATGAGGGCCCTGGACCTGCAGACTATGATGTAATTCCGTATGTAATTCAATCAGTGCTTTGTATCATACTTACCCTTGTAACATTGCAATAAACCAATGCTGTGTAATTTGGGGGTGGGGGACAGGGAAGGGCACACTTGGCTTCTGAGTGTTGTGTTGGGGGCCGGGTATTCCGAAAAGTAGTGAGTGAAACCAGGATAATATTGAATAATCCTAATAATATAGTTCACAGAATCATAAAATCAGGTAATTTAGGGGAAAGGAGCTTATCACTTCCATCAGTAATTGGTTCTGTCATTGAACTAGTCTTAACATTATCAGGTTTTTCCTAAATTGAACAAGAATGACCCTTGCTTTTAAACTTAAACCAATTATATTTTGTCTTGCACAGCTATGTAGGTGTGTAAGTGTGCATGATACAAAACAGGTCTCAATTTTTTTCTATGTCCAACCTTTTCAGGTATTTCAAAGCGGCTATCATGTCTCCCCTCCTATCTTCTCCAGGTTAAATATGCCCATGTCTAAGAGTCTCTCCTCTAAGCCCTGGTTTCCAGTCTTTTAAATACAGCCATGTATTTAGTAATTTCTTCCTTCTGTCACATTAAATGTATAAGTTGGGAACAACTTTTGCAAGTCTCTAGCATTTATATCTACAGCTTATGGTAGCTAGATGTATCCTTGGGGCCTCAAATTATGCACTTCTCATTCAGCTATGCCCCTCATCAGCTTAAAAATACAGCAGCTTCCAAGCTTACCTCTCCCCTCCCTCTCTTCCTTCATCCTATGCAATCAAATGGTTCTCAATGGTTGCATCATCCCCCTCACCCCCAATTATGTTTAATCTTAACTATCACTTGTTTCAATTTAGTGCTCTGTTAAGTAACATGTTCTGAGAAATGACTGAAGGCAGGAAATTTGTGAGTTATTCATGTTGTGTGTAAATAATGTTAACTTGTCAGCCCATCTGTTTCTTTATGATCAGTGTTACTCACTGATTGTTGCCCCTCATGAGTTCCTAGACTAAATCTGTTTTTCACATATGCATACAGAACTGCTTCTAGTTAGAATATAAAAAAACTCCCAAAGATGATTTTTCTTGATTCCTTTAAGTGCTGAGAATCAACCTGCACATGAAGGCAACATATCTGAATGTTGAAATATTTCATTTTTTGTTGTTCAGTCGTTAAGTCATGTCCGACTCTTCGTGACCCCATGAACCATATAGCTCCAGGCCTTCCTGTCCTTCACTGCCTCCCTGAATTTGCTCAGTTTCATGCTCATTGGTTCAGTGATGCTATCTAACCATCTCATCCTCTGCCGTCCCCTTCTCCTTTTGCCTTCAATCTTTTCCAGCATCAGGAGCTTTTCCAAAGAGTCCTCTCTTCGCATTAGGTGACCAAAGTATCTGAGCTTGAGCTTCATTATCAGTCCTTCCAATGAGCAGTCAGGGTTGATTTCCTTTAAGCCTGACTGGTTTGACCTCCTAGCAGTCCAGGGGACTCTTAAGAGTCTTCTCCAGCACCACAGTTCAAAGGCATCAATTCTTCGGCACTCAGCCTTCTTTATGGTCCAGCTTTCACAGCCATACATTACTACTGGAAAAAGCATAGCTTTGATTATGCGGATCTCTGTCGGCAAGCTGATGTCTCTGCTTTTTAATATGTTATCTAGGTTTGCCATAGCTTTCCTCCCAAGGAGCAAGCGTCTTTTAATTTCATGGCTGCAGTCTCTGTCTGCAGTGATCTTGGAGCCCAAATAAATGAAGTCTGTTACTGCTTCCATTTCTACCCCTTCTATTTGCCAGGAATTGATGGGTCCAGATGCCATGATCTTAGTTTTTTTAATGTTGAGTTTGTTGAAATATTTCAACTAGCCACATCTATATTATGTAAAAGGAAGCAAATACACCATGCTCTGCGGATTCCTCTGTCATGGCCATGTTTGAACTGTTTTTTCTCATAGTCTTGCTTACTTTGGCTGAGAGTAAAATAACCTTTGAGGGAAATAGGTGGAAAAGGAAATGAGGATAGAGTTGATTTTAACTTGTACTTCCTGTATACTCCTTTTACTCTTTCAATTACATTGCATGATGCCACAAAAAATGAAAAATTATTTTATTTTTATTTAATTATTTAAATATTTTTTATTTTTATTTTGATGCTGCCTGACTCTGGCTTTATCTTACCCAACAATCTAAACATCTGTTCTAAATTAATCCTTTTTTTTTTTTAGCATGCTATATGAAAAAAGGAAACCTAGGAGACTAGAATCTTGCCTTGTACAATCAGACATACAGATAGTCCCCAGGTTAAGAATGCCCAGGTTACAGACAACCCATAGTTAAGAATGGAGCCTATTGTAGCAAAATTTGACTTAAATACACAATGATTCAAGTTAAATACACAATGGTTTGAGTTGATTGCACAATACTACTTATACAGTATTATACAATAACACTGTTCTGATTTACATACAAATTCGACTTAAGGACAGACCTCGGGAGCAGAACTCGTTCTTAAACTGGGGACCACCTGTACATTTTTTAGATATTTTCCTGTGAAAATCTGTGGTTATGAAAAGTAATATTTATTTATTTATTTGACTTGTCCCCGCCCATCTCCCCACAATGGGAGGATGACCTCAGGGTACCGCAGCCAAAAACACCAAGGAGCTTTTAAATGTTGAGCTTGTTGAAAAATATTATGGTATCTTGTAAACTAACCATTGCTAAAATATTGCAAGAAACATAGCTTTCTGTGTATAATAGTTACACAGCTTTCTAGGCCTCCTCTGTCTCTACTGCATTTTGATTTGTAGTTTACCTGTGAGAAGAAAAGTTGGAAATGAAAAATAAATTCTTATTCCATTATATAAGTGGAGGCCGTGCTATTAGTGAGCAAACTGGCTTTTCATTTGTTCTTGCAAAAGCAGCTGTTTTTAATGCTGCTCATGGGGGAAAGAGGTAAAAGCATCTTGTGCATGTTTTAGGAGCTCAGGCATTTAAAAGGTGACTCATAAATCTCTTCAAATTTTCTAAAGGGAAAGCGCAGTGCATTGTGAAAATGTCAACATCAAGAAGGAAGACCAGAAAAAATGTGTTCTGTATATTCCACGGTATCACGAAGAAATAGTATTACAGGAAGAAAAAAAGGTAATGCTAACTGAACATAGTCATTTGCAATATGTGAAAATTATTTATGATGGGATTGTAATGTTCCCATTTGAAGCAATATACATTTAGAAAAAGTGCATGAGCTGTGGTATAAAAATAGTTGTACAAATTGGTGGGCTTTATGATGCAGGGCTTTTTGAAGATAAATTTGCATAGACTTAAGCAATCTTCACAAAGTATGATATATTCTTTTTACATTATTATAACATATTCCGTTATATGACTATTGAAAGTCATAAGAGAACTGGAGAAACAATAGGAGAAATTCTGTATCATATTTCTTCCAAATAGGAAAAAGACACAATGTTCACTTTTCTTTTTCAAATATAACCTTAAAAGGGTAGATTTCAGTTTGGTGATTCATTCCTTCAGTTTACAGAGCATCCCCTTCTTTTTTTGTCTAATTCTTTAAACACTCAGACTGTCCTTCCTATTCCATCAACAGTATTTATGTTTCATGTCCATATTGCTCCAGTATATCAAACCATAGTTTGACTTGATAAATACTGAGACTTAATAGGATTGTTGTGTAAGAATTGTAAGATGAGTAAATAGACTTTGCCCTTTTTGTTCACATGGCTCATTTTTTCTCCTTTGCTATAGAGAAGCACTCCTTCTCTGTAGCAGCGCCTGCCCTCTGGAATGAGGTTCCCCCTGAGATTCAAACGGCCCCCACCCTAGTGGTATTTCAAAGGACCCTGGAGATGTGGCTCTTTGCCCAGGCCTTTGGTGAGGATGACTGACACCCCTTTTCTTCCTTTTTCTTGTTCCCATCTTGGTTTGTTTTCTATGCCATCTTTGTTTCTTTGTTTTGTATTTCTTGAATTGTTACTTGTTTCTAAATGTTTTAACAATTTGTATATCACCCAAAGTTGCTGGGAGTCAGATGGCCTATAAATTAAACAAATTATTATTATTATAGACTCTGTATAGTATCAGCACCAAGTATCATAGACTAATAAGGATTTTTAAGTGGTTTGTTATATTGAAATCTTGACAACTGCACATTTATTTTATTATTTATTCATTAAAATTATATCCTGCTTTTTATTTGTAAGTTCAAGATAGTGCATGTAGTGTTCCTTTTATTGTTTCTCATCATTTCAGTTTCAGAGGTTCCTAAGTGTTGGCAATATACCCATTGCCTTCATCAGTGCTTGGTGAAAACTTATTTTTATTTGAAAGACAATTGTCAGCTGGATTTTCCTTAACTGGCAAACTTTATGCTTTGCCCTCAGTATAAAGGATGGTGTTACCTTCTGTTGTGTATGAGGAAGTTGTTCACTTATTTTTACTTGATCTTAGCATATAAGTACTTTGACAGATACACTTTTTAGGAAGCCTAGCATGGAGCAATAAGGGACACAATTTAAAAGCTAGGCTTTTTCTTTCTACTTATTCCTCATCCCCATGTTATCTGTATGCAGTATTCTCACAAGAGTATAACTGAAGTTTGTTATTGATACTGAATGAAGTTTGAAGGAACAGTGTTTTGAGAACCCAAGTAAATGTATCTACTCTTCATTTCAGTATCTTCTATCTTCTTTGGGGTATTTGCTGATTTTGCTGAGTGCCACACCACCAAATTTCCTCTAGTATATTCCTACTCCTGTTGACAGAAAGTAGTAAGAAAGAATAATTACCTTTCATGTTGTATGCTCTGATATATGTGATCTGTTTATCTGGTGGAGATTTATACATTGTGATAGTGTATTATGATTTTGCTGCAGAATTTACTGGAATTTTGTCCTGTGATATATGAGGCACAGTAGAGGAGCGATACAATTATTTTTTACTTTGTAGGATGGGGTTGACCTCTGAGAGACATAACATACTGATTGACCCTCATCTTATAATATCAACGAACTTTCTCTCTTATAAAGTTTTGATGAGTCATTTATATTTTGGTCACCATCCAGTTTGACTGTTGTAATGCACTATACATAGATTGCTTTTCAAGTCAGCTTTGAAATGTGTGTAGTATACCATATGACATCCTAATGTGCACTAATATTTGTGAATTTCACTTTGATTCAAATATATGCTATAACTATCAGTTCAATTCTGGGTCTAATTAAGTATCCAGTTTTTCCGGGTATTTGTATAAAGGTTTATATAACCTGAACTGTACATATTTAATGTTGCTAATCAAAAATTGGAACCTAATTGAAAATGGAAATGTCAGTTTTATCTATGCCTTCTGTCAAAATCTGTAATGTAAATTCAGATAATTTAAGATATTTTCAAGGATAAAATAGGAATGCTCCAGCTTCCTTCTTTTTATCTTAGCTTTAAACTAAAATTAAGACCAAATAGAAAGCCTCAGAACTAAAATTTGAGTTGAAAACCTTCTGTACTACCTCTGTCTTCCAATTAATTGTGGAAAATCAGGGAAAATGTGTTCCTATCTTCCTTCAAATAATACAGTGTATTTCAAAGCTTGTTGAATATTCTGGTTGTAAATTAATGGTATATATATTTGCAAAATAGTAAAAAATGTTTCAGTTGGCCAATTATAAATTTTTATGGTTCAAAATCAAGCAGGATTTTAAAAAACAGTGTAACATGAAATATAGTGTATCAGGCAGAATAGCAGCAGAGAAAATGATAGAATTGTCAAAAATTTTATATTTGTTTTTTACTTTGCCATGTTAGATCTTATTTTTACTGTTTGTTTATAATTTATTCACTTAATTTAATTTTCAAAAATACATGCCACTTCTACATTCTTTTTGTATAAGCAGCCCAGTATGGGAGGATGGAGACTTCTCAGCCTCTGGCTATATAATGAATAATTTGATTTGACTTTATTAATAGCTTACAGTGAGGATGTCTAATGGATAGAATTAGGGAATAAATAAATCATGCAATGGTAGGGACTTTCATAAATAATTTTCATCAACATATTCCTCAAATTAATAATATTTTAACATCTAATCTATTTAGCATTTCTAAATGCAGAAAGAAGAAACTGTTTCCTTTTAACCAAAACATCCATTCAATTTTTATTAATCCATAGATTGATGAAAAGAAAGTCAAATACTTGTTATGGAAACAAAACAATGTATTCTAAGGGACTTTTATAAACATTTTTTTGCATAATTATCAACTTTCTTAAATACAGAGGGGGGTGAGTGGATAAAGATAAAACCTGACAATGGCTTACAACTGGAACATTAAAAAAAGAAACTCAATGCTTGATATTAGCTGCTCAAGAGCAAACTATTTGAACTAATGCAATCAAGGCCAGAACTGAAAAATCATCAAATGATTCAAAATGCAGATTGTGCAAAGAAGCAGAAGAAACAGTAGATCGTATACTCAGCTTGTGCAAGAAGATTACACAAACTGACTATAAACAATGATATAACACAGTTGCCAAAATGATTCACTGGAACATCTGTAAAAATTATAATTTGCCAGTAATGAAAAATTCATGGGAACATACAGTATCGTTGAAAAAGTAGTAAAAAATGAGCAGGTTAAAATATTGTGAGATTTCCAAATATAAACTGATAAAGTCTTGGCACATAACACATTTATTTTAACTGTGGTTGAAAGAAGAAACTGTGGATAATTGATGTGGCAATACCAGGGGATAGTAGAATAGAAGAGAAAGAATTGGAAAAGATCACAATGTATCCAGATCTGAAAATGGAGGTTGAAAGATTATGGCATAAACCAGCAGTGGTGGTCCCAGTGATTATTGGTACAGTAGGTGCCATTCCAAAAACCCTTGGACAGCACTTAGAAAATCTGCACATTGACAAAATTTCCATCTGCCAGTTACAAAAGACCACACTGCTTAGATCTGCACATATACTATGCTGATACGTTACAACATCCTAGGTTCTTGGGAAGAACTCAATGCGAATGAAGGCCACCAGCTAAAGAACTGGCAGCTATGATTTCATGTTGTGTATAATAATAATATTGAACTGATAATGAATTGATTTATTGGGGCTCATGAAATTTGATTTGGGCAGTTGGTTCTGCATTAATTTAAAAAATATTTTTTATCAGAGAAGAATGAAGTGGCAAATTTTTGTAGGCAGGCTTATGATGTGATTTCATTTTCTGATGGTTCTGTGCATGGATTATTTTACTGATGTAACAAATTATTTTTCTAGCCATAATAATAATAAGCTAGACTTATTATTATCAGTAATAATGTGCTTGAATAAAAACGAATAATGATATGCTCCTTATCTTCTAACTGAAAAATTTAAAAATTTCATATATGGCAAAGATTTGTAAGAAATTCATTGCACTTGTTTTGTTTTTTTGCCTGTTTTCTATGTAAGAAGAAAGTGAAAGCTTCAACTTTTGGTTTAGAACACACAAGTTCCATAAACTCAGAACACTGTAATTTGATGTATCTAACTGCTAATAATCCAACCCAGTAACTCAATCATGATTATTCAATTTTACTGGGAGCAAATCTGAGTTAGCATAAAATGAAAAATTGTATATGTTCTAAAATGCAAATGAAAATTTTATTTCTTTTGTGAGAAAAAAAGAAAAGAGGGAGAAAAGCACATAAGTTTAGGTTCTTCCTAAGATTGGGATGGGAATGGGTCAGTGAAATTAATTTTAAAAAATTAAATAAAAAGAAAGAATTCAGATCATAGATGAGAAACAAAGCTGAATACTGCATTTCAAAATGAAATTTATTTATTTAGCAAATGTATAGGCTGCCCATCTCAAATACATGACTCTGGGTGGCTCACAATTAAAACAGAATAAAAGCAATAAAAACAACAAAAATGACATAAAAAATAGCAGGCAAGAAGACTGATAAACACTCAAACTAACCATGACATGGGCTCACCCATATTAACAGGACCCCAGGCTCAATGGCCAAGTCAGCAGGGTTGAGGCAAGTCTGATTTTTGGGTGGGGTGATGTTCCAGAGGGCAGGTGCCATGGCAGAAAAGGCTCTCCTCCTGAGTCCTGACAGATAACACTCTCTCGCAGACGGGAGCCAAAGCGTACCTCTCCTGCCAGTTCTAACTAGAATGGTAGACACCAGTGGGGAGAGCCGATCCTATAAGTGATGAATTATCTGAGAGCAAATGATGCAGAAAGAAGACATGCAAAATAATTTAGTAATACAGTTCAGATATTAGAAAAAAGCATTATACACTGTTGGGGGGAGGAGGTATTTTGAAGAAATAAATAACCCTACCCAGGCAAGTATAAACAGTTTCTGAGAAGGACATAATCCTATGCAGATTTTCAAGATTCATGTTGTTTCCATACCTTTTTAAGGAGCTGCATCATAAAGTTTTGGGGTGCATACATTATTTGTAGTCTGGAGTGACCTTTGTAATAAACCAGTGAAAAAAAGATGTATTAGTACATCTGAATATTTCGTTACTGCAGTACTTAAACTTTAAGTAAATAAGTTTATGTAAAAGTACCCCAGTTCAAATTATGTGTTTCAGAATTGTAGAAGTTCTGCAAGTAAGAGTGGGGAAATTTCCAAAAGTGAAAATAGAAAGACTTTTAGCTGCCCAAATGTGTTTGAAATATATTATTTCTTCATTCTCTTCCTCTTGAATATTATAACATACTGGCTGAAAGGGCATTCAAACTCCTATATCTGTCATATTCACTGTGCCCTTATTTCGAGTTTGTAAACAACTGCCCATGCATATTAAATATGCCTTCAAATTTCTAGAAATATGTTGTGTTAAACTTTGTACCACCTAGAGGTTATGTCAACGTAGAGATTATTATTATTTTTTTAATGTTTCTACTTGTGAGCTGCCCAGAGTTGTTGGGAGTTGGATGGCATATAAATTATTTATTTATTTACTTAAATAATAAAAATCTGTTCACTTAGGGATACACTGAAACATACAGTTTGACCAGGGGTACCTAAACCTTTGTATATAACTGTTTAGTGATGCATGCATTGCATGCATAATATTGAACCACGTTGATCAGTACTTTACAAATTTTCTAGAGAAACAAACTTTGGATAGAAACTTGAAGCAGTTGATAATGGGATTTCGAACTAATTTTAATAAATGTTACTTTTAACTTTGTTACTGTACTAATGAATTGTTGGTGCTTAGGAAAAAGAATTTGGAATAGGATATATCACTGCAAGTCATTTAACATTCAGTTTAGTTACAAATGGCTATTTTATGTTTGGAAAGACTTTTGATGACACAGTAAATTGTAAACATATTGCATCTGAATGTTCAGTGAATTAAAATAGCCCGCGTATTCCATCTAGTAAAGAATTTCTTGTAGATTCCCCTACTTGTGAAAGTAGGATTTTTTTGGTATACTTCAGAATATATATATATATATATATATAAAATAACATAAAACTGAGAAAGATGACAGGAAAGAGCAAGGCTGTCACTATGGAAGAGATGTTATAGTAAGACTGATGATAGTCTGTAGTACTCATCTTAGCTTTTCAAGCTTAACCCTTTTGTTCATCAATCAGTTTAAAGTGGCAGGTAGTGACCATTAGGAGGATTCATTAGCACCCTGCAGCACGTTTGTACAGGGTGACCCACATCTGTCTTCATTAGAAGTTTGCTAGTTGCCAGTAGTGAACAGATGGATCATTATTGTCTATGTTGCCCTTTGGGTGTACCTGGAGGACAGGCAAAGTCATCCTGAGCAGGACACACAGTGTTACCTCACAAAGAGGAAGAATTTGAATAATATTATTATAGACACTGATGGTTACTGCTGTGGTATACCTGTTTGACCTTGGATGAAAATAAAAAGGTAATAATTACCAATATTTGCAACTGCTTTAACAAATTTTAATAACTTTTTTGCAAGAAATAATCTAGCAGTGAGATGTTGCTTGTTTTGCATGTTAGGGTTTTCTTTTTTAGACAACCAGTTATTTTTCATTTGATAGAATGTTTACTAAAGATGGAAAAATGGAAGGAAAATTTTTTAGATGGTACTGCAGATGCTGGTGAAAAGTAGTGGGTAGTATATGGTCTGTGCCAAGGAATGAGTATTTGTTAAAAGAAGTAAAAATGGAATGGATCTGCCCACTTTGTTATGAGGAAATGAATGTTGGATATGTTGGAAGAAACACTCAAATAAATTGAATGGGAATAGAGTACTTAAGGAGTGTGTGTGGTTGTTAAAAGCAGAAGAGATGCAGTAAAGAATTATGGGTGATGAATGCATGTAGATTGAATGCAGAAGTGAGTTATCAGTATGATGGAAATCTTCTGGTCATATAGAGAGAATGAATGAGGAGTGAATTGCTAAACAAATATATGAAGGATTAATTATCAATAGAAAAGGGGAGGGGGGAACCATGGAGCTTATAGCTAGATGGAGCTGATGAGTTCCTCAGAAAGAGAAAGGTGAGAACTTTAAAGAATAAAATGGAATGTATTATTCAGTATATGGACATGATGGAAGCAAGGATGGGTGGCCGGAATAGAAGAATACAGAGGGTATAATGAATGGTGTTGATATAAACTAAATTTAGTTGGATTTTCTTTTCTTCTCTCCTGCCTTTAAATTGTTCTGCTTACTGCTTCTTACATTTTTCTGTTCTTTATATGTTGATTATCCTGAAAGGGAATAGTGTGATGTATATGTATATAACTGAGTACATTGAAATAAACTTTGCATCTTAAATGACTGGGGCATCTCAAAGATGAGAATTTACAATTTAATTAACAGATGTTATCAGTTATTGTGTGGGGGATTAATCATCTCCAATGTTTCTTTTCCTTACAACTTTGGAGTATGGAATTTATTTTATTATAATATTTTGAGTTTATATTTCAAAAATAAACTTATTAGTGTTTTGGAAAAATGTTTGATATTGATAATGATTTTGTCTGAGGAAACTCTCCTCCAGTCCTTGTGTGATTCTCATTAGAAGAAAGAGAAGAAAAAAGGAAATTATCTGCTTTGAGCATTATCATCTCTGCTTGTTTCTGAATTCTACTAGTTAATCAGGGAGGGAATTAAAAAAAACGATTAAACATTTCAGCTTAATCAATCATGCCAAATAATGTAAGCCTAAGGTTTATATCTAATTGGATATGCTGTATGTAACAAAAAAGATTTAAAGTTGTTTCTAAGTAGTTAGTCTCCCATTCCCCCAGTGTATGCAGATAACAGTTTTATTAACTGCATGAATAAAGGAGAGGATCCAAAAAATATCCTAGCCACGTGATGTATGGTTGATCAAACGTAATGCTAACTTAACACTTTCTCTTTTTAATTGTTAAGAACAATAATAAAATGCAAAATAAAAAGCAGCTTGCAGTGTATGAAATAAATTTAGTATTTAACAGAAGAAGATGTTGTTGGGCATAACGTAGCAGGTAAGGTCAAGTCTCCTTTGGGTCATGTTTGATTACTGGTGACTCGATGGATACATTAATTTGGCTTTCTTAGCAGCTATACAAAAGTAGCTTGCCACTGCCTTCTTCTGGAATGGCTATTGATTTCTCTCTTGTTCTATCAATGACTTCCCAGTCTAGCCTTACAGTTCTGGGATTTCTGGGTATTCTCTCATTGGCATGCTAACTAGGTTCAAACTTGCTTAGCTTTTTCAAATCAGCCACAGCATGTATTAATCTAAAATAGGGATATGATATTACAGTTTTCTGATGCTAAGATGGTCCAGGTATTAAGTAGTCTTGGAGGGGAACTTATTTGGAAAAACCTGATCTAGGATCTCAAGTTCCATCAGGGAAAACATGCTGATGTAATTATAGACATAACAAAAGTTGTATGAACAAATTTCCACCTAAATCATTTATGGAAAAAGATACTTAACTAATGAAGGTGAGCTTTGGTATTTGTCTTATCTTGATCATAGGAATCAGCATAATGCTATCTACTTATTTAGTGGCAAAATATTCTGAATTGCTCAATTGTTTTTTAAATTTCCAAAAGAGAAAAATATCTTTAAAAAAAAAAAACTTCATCCAATGAAGTTGTAAAGTTGAGTATAAGCATGGGTTTTCTGAATATACCTGTTAAAAGTATGGTGACATTTACAGCTGTTGCTGGCATTTGCAAATTTTATATCTAATACCATCTTGTATTATATTGTCAGCTGGGAAAGTGAGATTTGAACAATTTGAAGCAGCAATATACAAGAAACCATAAAAACTGGTTATAATGTCAAAGTCACACATGAACAATCTGCATTTATCTAAGTCATTACTTGTTGTCTTTGCTTGAGAGTTAGATATGAAAAAAGCTTTTCTTCAGTTTTTTCTTAAGAATCTTAATATTTTACATCTGTATGAACATCATACTGGGTAACTATAAAATATAACTCAGTGGCTAAACTTTACCAAGTGTGTACGTGTACATGCATGTGTATGTGTATGTATGTATGTATACATGTACATGAAAATAGGATTCTTTTAAAAAATGTTACCTATGGCCTGTCTCTGTTCTTGTTTATAGCTGTGTATGTCTTGTTGATTTTTAAGTATGCATTACTGGTTTTTCAGATGTACTGCTACCCTTCAGATATTCAGTTTTAATTGTTAACCGTTCCAGGGGTGTGATCCTTCTTCCATGCAGTATTTTTGCACAAATGGATAACATTTGGATGTGGGATGTATAGCCACAGTTATATGTGCAGGCACAATGCTAGACCACTCCTATCTGGTCTTAGCTAATTATGTGCTTTGTTAGTATTTAATGTGGCTGATTTTTGTTATTTAAACAGAGCTGTGAGGGGCAAATTTAGGGATCATATGTATCACATGACTGTGTTTTTCACAGTAATTCTACCTGTAAGTGCACATTTAGGATAGGAATGTTGGGAGTTCCTTCTTGTGAGTGATCCAGGGAGAGCAAAAAAACCACTCATGTGTCATGTATGCTCTGGAATAGCCTTTTACCAGAGATCTGAATGGCATCTTTACTCCTGACTTTTAGGAAAGCTGTGAAGACAGACCTATTTGGTGATTAAGATCTCATTATTGGGACAGATGATGATGACAGCAATAACAACTACAAAAATCAACACAGATCATTTGGATATACCAAGAAAAAAAGGTGCTTATGGTTTGTTGCAAGTGAAGACCTGGGGATAAAATCAGAAGTCTAAATGATTATATAAAAACAAATAAAGACAATATTAATAAATGTCTAAACAGAATGTAACAGAATCAAAGGTGGCATACAAAACTGAACAGCTACAATGCCAAATGAAAAATTAGAAAGATAAAACTCTACATGGTCAATATCTGAAAAAAAAAATCAAGGCAAGGTGAATAGTAACAACATTTGGTAATGACTTCAGTTTATATTCATCAAGAAGGAAACAGAAAGCTTGATGTTTTCAGCAGAAGAACAAGCACCAGCAACAAAGGCCATAAAAACGAAAGTTAAACTTGAAACAATAGCAAATGTAGAAAAAGAGACTACTGACCACCTAATCAGCAGCTGTAGCAAAATTGCCCAGTTTACAGCGTAAGGCAAGACTTGATCAGATAGCAAAAATGGTACATTGGAACATATGCAAAAGGTATGGATCGGATGCCCCAAGGTATTGGTAAAATCAGAATTTATGGACAACTACAGTACTTCTCTTGATTGTGAATTTTTCTTGTAATAATTACTTTATATGTATTAATGCCTTTATTATTCATAATGTATTATGTTGTGGTTAATTATATTGTTTAATATTATTTGGTTTTTAACTGAAAGCCTTCATTAACCTTTGTAAAGTGTATCATTATAAAAAATACAGTAAACAAATACATTAATTCATCCACCCTTCTCCCCATGTCTTGTACCCAATGAAAATAGCTTCTCAGATCTCATTTTCCCACAATGAAGCTGTCATTGTGCTTCATCCCTTTTCTCTCTCTCTTTCTCTATATATTTATATCTATAGATATACCTATCTATATTTATCTATAGATCTATCTATCTACAGGTAGTCCTCGAGTTATGACGGCAATTCGGACTGGAATTTCTGTTGCTAAGTGATCTGGTCATAAAGCGTGACCTCGTTGCTTAGCAACAGCAATCCCTTTGGTCCCAATTGCCGTTGTTAACTGAATTGCAGTGGTAGTTAGATGAGGACCTCCTCATAACTTCCTGCCGGCTTCCCATAACCAAATTCAGTGGGGAAGCCGGCAGGAAGTTGCAAGTCCCAGGTGGCTTGCAAGCAGGCCAGCATGCAGGTGAATAGCTGCTGCTGGGTGCGGGAAGGTGCGCAAGGGGCTGATATGGCATGGCGCGAGTGCAGTGAGGCTTGGAGTGGTTGCTGCTGGATAGGGGAGGGAGCAAGGGAGTGCACGAGGGTGCACAAGTATATAACATATATATATACACATATAAATGCATATATTGAAAAAGGGTTCAAGATGATAAGAGGACACAGGGAAGAAAGAGATGGTTACCAGTTTAGTGCAGTTTTATGGTTTATTTTCCCTGACTGGTGCCCTCAAGGTGTGTTAGAATTTAACTTCAGTAACCATAATGGTTGGAAATTATAGAAGATAAAATCCTGCATCTCTGGAAGACCCTAGACTAGAAAATATTAATTTAGGCTGGCAAAATTGATGGCTGTTCTTTACCCAAATGAAGAATTCATTGCATTGCAATGGTTACTATTTTCCTATTCTCAGAATAACTGTGCTCATTTTGTAGATGCAGAATATTTTATGAGCCATTTACTGTACACTGTATAAGGTATACTGCGCAGGATCTCTCTGGTCTAAATTATAGCATAAACAAAGGCATATCTGCAGCAAGCATTAGAACACATACGTACATTCTAACATATTTATTTATTTATTTATTTATTTATTTAATTTATTTTCAACCACCCATCTCCCCCCAATGGGGGAACTCTGGGTGACTCACAACAAACATTAAAAACATACATATATATAAATATATAAAACATTAGTTAAAAACATTACTAAAAAGGAGAAGGAGAGTCCAAGAAGATGAAAAATCTGAGGCTGAAGACAGAAGGCCTCTATGGGGCTAGCCATCCCCATGCCTGAGGTATTCCCTCCCCACCCCAGGCCAGGTGGCAGAACCAGGTCTTCAAAGCCTTACGGAAGGCCAGGAGTATGGGGGCCAATCGCACCTCCGGGGGCAGAATACAAGGAATAAAGATTAGCTAGTGTTTTCCATTCTTTTTTAAATAGATGACTGTCTATATTCTGAATGTCGGACAAGAAAGTATTTGGTCACTGAATAGTTGTTCAGTCGTTAAGTCGTGTCCGACTCTTCGTGACCCCATGAACCATATTGCGCCAGGCCTTCCTGTCCTTCACTGCCTCCCTGAGTTTGCTCAGTTTCATGCTCATTGGTTCAGTGATGCTATCTAACCATCACATCCTCTGCCGTCCCCTTCGCCTTTTGCCTTCCATCTTTCCCAGCATCAGGGTCTTTTCCAAAGAGTCCTCTCTTCGCATTAGGTGACCAAAGTATCTGAGCTTGAGCTTCATTATCAATCCTTCCAATGAGCAATCAGAGTTGATTTCCTTTAAGATTGACTGGTTCACTGAATAGGTTTAGTCCATTTAATAAAGAATACAGTTACCCTGATTGTCAGAAATAACATACCTCAGAAAGAATAAAACACTCACTTGTAAAGTTACAAATGCAACAAATTAATAGGACAAAAAGATACATGTCTAATATTTCATGATAGAAGTTATTTATTTAACAGTCATTAGTACTTGGCACATAAAAAGTATCATTGTTCAACTTGGGGAAGGTGGGGTACTTGGTGTTTATTAGGTCTTTATAGTGTTATTTCAGTTGATTAAAATATATTCCACTGTTATAAATGATATAAGAGACAAAGTATTTTCCTTTCACTTTACAGAAAATTAAATTTTACCACTGTGTTAGAATCACACAGTAATGAACTGTGTGAAATATTGAAGCTTAACTGTATATGCTTGTATCTGAGTCAGATCCTAGGCTGTTTAACCCGGTTCTGTCTATTCAGAAACTCTTCAAAACATCAGCAGTGACCCTCCCGACACTTGCTGCCTAAAGTTATTTCAACTGGAGATGTCAAACATTGAATTTGTAATCTTTAGCATCTGAAGGATGGGCTTTGCCATTGAGCAGTATCCTCGTGGGGAAACATATTGTAAAACGTATTTACAATTATAATTTCCAACCAGACTACTAAGCTCATTATTATACCCCAATGTTTGCCGGGTTACACAGAGTCTAACTCGATGTCCACACTAAACCAACACTTGCTTACTTACAGGAGGGCTGAATTGTTATTTTCAGACCACTTTATGGGAGAACAACCTTAGATAAACTTTTTCAGAAGATACTCTGAAATACTTAATTGTATTTGGAAGACGGAATTAAGGCTTGAGAGTCTGAACAGTAGAAGTATTTAAATCCAACAATAAGAAGTAAAACCGGCATCATAATTATTGAAAGACGCAGTAGAGCAACAGTACAATACCTGTCTGCTCAAAATCTATTCCTATTGATTTTACTGGAGTTTACTTCAAGGTAAAATGCATACAGGATTGCAGCCTAAGAAGATAACACTGAGTTCCAAAAGAAAAAATATTAAGAATTGTAAGGCTCCATTATGCTGTGTATATCTTGTAAGATGAAGTGTGAACCAGATAATGTATGCCTTGTAATTATGTAACAGATCATATATGCCTTGTAACAGTGTGAATTATGAAATAAAGTGAGTGATTGGAACAAATGTCATTTTCCATAATGGTTTATAATATTGTTCCTATGTGGCGTATACCCTACATCCACTCAAAAGTGCTACGTATCTATAATCTTGCTAACCTTTACAACAAACTTGTAAGTCAGTACTTTTTTGCATTGCAAGTAAGAATCTGGTCAGAGAATAGTTACTTATCCAAGAGACAGATAACTAAGCTGGGAATTTCTGACCCCAGATATGCTAAGCCACAACTCCAGGCATTTTTCATAATTGGCTATGCCACCAGGCCCTAATGTGTATACAGTTAATTAATGGCATGGGTCAGGTTGGAATGGGGATCTACCTGTCACCTACTCTGTCACTGAATTATTGGAAGATGTCCTGTGAATTTGCTTCTGCCCTGAACTACTTAGCAGCAATACAGATAGACCAATTTTTAATTCACTTATACCAATTAATAGAAATACTGTCTAAATGAGTACCTTCCTCTGAGATATGCTTCTCTTTATTGATGGATCAGGCTATAAATGCAGACTGACAGTGGACTATTCCTTTCCCTCACTCTTTTTCTGTCTTTTATGAATTCTCTACCCACAAGGTATAATACATATGTTTATATTATTTTGGCAATACCTATTGGGAATGACCCATAACAATGCTGTCTTCTTTTGCTTAAGCATCCAGACAGAGACCATTTTCTGGTGCTTTCTGCCCTCTGTTTTTGAATGTTCAATAGTAATATCTCAGTTTATGTTAACACTAAATTTTGGGTGTTAATACCAGTAAGCCTGACATTTCAGTACACTAATGGGTCTGTTATCAATGAACTTGAGATACACAAAATAATATGAAAATATTGATAAGCTACAAAACTTCTCTTTATGTTACAGTAAATTGGTTGCTATAGTACAAGATGTTTTTCACAAATATATTTGAATTACTGTAAAATTATGTTGAATGTGTTGCTTTTTTCCCTGGAGATAAAAGTGTACTGAGAACATTGTCATCAACTGTACTGAGGATGTAAAGCAGCATTTTTTTTTTTTTTTTGAGAAAAAGAAATTGAGGCAATGGCTTGGGTGAGTGGTTCAATTTTTTAGCTAATTAAAACGACTTTCTTCTGGTGCAACGGAAGCTGTTCCCAGAGGCTCATCAGCATGGTTGCATGACAGTTTTCTCAAATTAAAGAATTTTTTCCATGCACACATGCTATTCTGTCTTCAGGTCTTGCATTTTTTTTCTTTCATAATTGGCCATATATATCTTACACAAACACAGTTACATAAGGAACTTGTAATAACCCAGGGTCACTTCTGTTTTTGATTCTAAAAGCCACTTCATTTTGGACTAATCTATGAAAGTTTTTTCAAAGATCCATTTTGCTTTCTGCTTTACTTTGGGATAACTTTTAGATTATTTTTTACTGTTAAGCCAAATTATTATAGTTACTTATTATTATAATGGTTATGATTTTGTCAGGATGAAATCAAGTGCTCAATCAACTCAAAACTGCTTACTGTACAGGTGAAACTCGAAAAATTAGAATATCGTGCAAATGTTCATTTATGACAGTATGGCAACTCAAAAGGTGAAACCAATATATGAGATAGACGCATTACATGCAAAGCGAGATATGTCAAGCCTTACTTTGGTATAATTGTGATGATTATGGCGTACAGCTTATGAAAACCCCAAATTCACAATCTCAGAAAATTAGAATATTACATGACATCAATAACACAAGGATTGGAAATAGAACAATATCGGACCTCTGCAAAGTAGAAGCATGCATATGTACTCAGTACTTGGTTTGGGCCCCTTTTGCAGCAGTGACTGCCGCAATGCGGCGTGGCATGGATGCTATCAGCCTGTGGCACTGCTGAGGTGTTATGGAAGACCAGGATGCTTCAATAGCGGCCTTCAGCTCCACTGCATTGTTCGGTCTCATGTCCCTCATCTTCTCTTGGCAATGCCCCATAGATTCTCTATGGGGTTCAGGTCAGGCGAGTTTGCTGGCCAATCAAGCACAGTAATCCCATGGTCATTGAACCAGGTTTTGGTACTTTTGGCAGTGTGGGCAGGTGCCACGTCCTGCTGGAAAATGAAGTCAGCATCCCCATAAAGCTTGCCTGCGGAAGGAAGCATGAAGTGCTCCAAAATCTCCTGGTAGACGGCTGCATTGACCCTGGACTTAATGAAGCACAGTGGACCAACACCAGCAGATGACATGGCTCCCCAAATCAACACAGACTGTGGAAACTTCACACTGGACTTCAAGCATCGTGCATTGTGTGCCTCTCCATTCTTCCTCCAGACTCTGGGTCCTTGGGTCCCAAATGAGATGCAAAAGTTGTTCTCATCAGAAAAGAGGACTTTGGACCACTGGGCAACAGACCAGTTCTTTTTTTCTGTAGCCCAGGTAAGATGCTTCTGACGTTGTTTGTTGTTCAGGAGTGGCTTGACAAGAGGAATACGACATTTGAAGCCCATGTCCAGGATCCATCTGTGTGTGGTGGCTCTTGATGCACTAACTCCAGCCTCAGTCCACTCCTTGTGAAAGTCCCCAACACTTTTGAATGGCCTTTTCCTGACAATCCTCTCCAGGCTGCGGTCATCCCTGCTGCTTGTGCACCTTTTTCTACCACACTTTTCCCTTCCACATAACCTTCTATTGATGTGCTTTGATACAGCACTTTGGGAACATCCAACTTCTTTTGGGGCTTTCCCTCCTTATGGAGGGTGTCAGTGATGGTCCTCTGCACAACTGTCAGGTCAGCAGTCTTTCCCATGCTTGTGATTCCTACTGAACCAGCCTGAGAGACCATTTAAAGGCTCAGGAACCCTTTGCAGGTGTTATGGATTCATTAGCTGATTAGAGTGGGACACTTTGAGCCTAGAATATTGAACCTTTTCACACTATTCTAATTTTCTGAGATTGTGAATTTGGGGTTTTCATAAGCTGTACACCATAATCATCACAATTATACCAAAGTAAGGCTTGACATATCTCGCTTTGCATGTAATGCGTCTATCTCATATATTGGTTTCACCTTTTGAGTTGCCATACTGACATAAATGAACATTTGCACGATATTCTAATTTTTCCAGTTTCACCTGTATATAGTTGTGTATAAGCCCTTCCGCAGATAATCCGACCCTCGAATTTTTAACCAAAGTACCATGAAAAATGAGCCACCTGTAAATAAGCCAACCCTTAATTTTTTGTATGTTTTAATTTTCACAATTGGCTTATCCCCAGGCGGCACATTTTTCATGGTATTTTGGTTAAAAGTTTGAGGGTTGGATTATCCATGGATGATCTTATATGGGTACTTCAAAAAAAAAGTATTATTGTATATACTCATGGATAAGTCCATCTGCGGATATGCTGAACCCAATTTTTGGGTTGTATTTTGGTGCCTAAAATTTTAGCTTATCTGTGAGTATGTATGGTATTTTCACCTCCCAAGCATTCTAAAACAGTGCTTTTATATTATTATATGGATCCTAAAGAAACTGAATTTGTAGAGTCCTAGTCAGCAAATTAATTTTTGGGAAAATTGCTTTGAGGAAAGGATTGAAAAAGCTATCCCAGCAAAGTTCTGCCAGCATTCCCTGACAAGACAGGGGCAAGTTCACAGTGAATAGTCCAAGTTCTTCTTGGATATTAGGTTTCAATTGGTTTTACTTAGCAGATTAATCAATATAGTCTGTTTGTCGCACATAAGTACACCACCAGCTATACAGATGAATGGGCACACTTGGTTCTCAATGGCTTCAGTGACTTTTGTATGACAAATAAAAGAGCAAAGATGAATTCTCAAGAAATTGGAGCAACTAGGGGGAGATAGTTTCTCAGTCCATAGTTTCCAATCGCCTAATAGATTATTTCTCAAAAGGGAAGTAACTTTCAGTGAATGAGACCCGTTTAACTTTTTTTTCTTTTTAAATAAGCTCATGAGTTCCCTTTTTAATTCAGATGACCTTGAATTGGATAGTGTTTTGGTTCCATTAATGGCTTTCAGAAGATGAGAAAGGGCAGTGGTAGTGCAACAGATGTGTTATCACTAAGTTCTGAGAGAGGTTTAAATGTGGGAAAAATGATAGGACTACTGTGAAAGGTAAATAGTAATCATGGTTCATTAGTGATTACTGAGAAAGACTTCTTAAAAAGGATAAAATATTTATCTCCCAGTAGAATTTTCAGTAGGTAAGGTCCCAAGGTTAATTTTATTTTGATGTTAATTTCCTTATTAATATTTATGACTTCTCGGATATAATATTCAGTTCCTTTAACAGTATACTTGTATTGGTAGTTCTATTACTTTTGTCAAAAATTCCCTATCCAATGTGTCTAACTACCTTTATATCTAAAAGGCAGATATATATCAAGCAATGCTAACAAGCCCCTAATACAAAAATGTATGTTTGTGTTCGTGTGAATTCTCCAGGTAGTTTAGAAATGTACTATTATTATACAAATGTTTAAGGTAGAAATCTGAATGCCATGCTGATATATTAATATTCTGTTTGTGGGTTTCTGTCAGGTAGGGTAATTGATACATATTCCAAGGGCAATATTTTGTACCATGAATCATTCATAACCTAAATTTGAACATATTGCCCCTTATTTTTGTTGTTGTTCAGTCGTTAAGTCGTGTCCGACTAATTTGATTAATTGACAAAGTATGCTTTAATTTCATAGCTACATAGCATACTTTTACCATATTTAGCTGATTTCAGACTTTAGAATATAATTACCTTTGTTTTGTCCGTATAGCATAGGTTTATCTCTTTTATTGAAGCACAGGATATATTTCAGCCTTGAGTTAACTAAAATTTATGTTGCAGTTATATAAATTAGTACTGTCAGTTGAAAAGCTTTGCTGTGTTATGAGGTAGAAGGCACGTTTTAAACAGTAACCAGCCAAGCATTGGAAGCTGATCACTAAAATTCTTTCTACATCCAAAACTCTTTCATTAACTTAATACAACCAGCTATGAGACTCCTATTTTCCATTATTAAAAAACAATGGTAGTTTAGCTATTTAGCAAAATGTTCAATTGGGATAAGACTATATGGAATCATTAAATATTTAAATATATTTCATAGTATTCTTTGAACAAGAACAAGTATTCTCAATTAGCTACACTTCATGACTGCTGTACACCCTTCTTTCCCTCCTTCCCTCCTCCCTCCATCCCTTATAGTAATTTTATTAAAGATTACAATTACAACAATAAAAACTAATACAAACTAAAAAGAATAAAAAGAAAAAGTAAAAGGTGCAGAAAAGAAAAAAGAAAAAGAAAAAATAGAGAAAGAGAAAAGAAAAAAAAAGAATATAGTAAAGAAAAACAAATATATAAAGAAGTTACTTCCCCCTTCATCACAACAAGTATGAACAATTTTAGTAACTTAGCATCTTGTCTTAAAATACAACAAATGATCTCTTCTTCCCATATCTCATCTCTTATCTATAAACAAATTCATAAAGCCTTGTCATTTCAGTCCTGATGTCAGCAAACGTCCATTAAGGGTTACCGAAGATAACAACATATGTATTTTAACCTTGATCAAATAAACCAACTTTAATATTCCTTTGTTTTGCTTCTAACAATCTTGATCTTTAGTCTCTTCAAATGACATCGTAGAACTTGATTTGTTTTCATTTTTTCTTTGTCCCATCTCACAAAATTCTTCAAAATTTAACAAGCCTTTTTTGTAAATCCAATATAGGAAAATTATCAAGATCAGTCTGTTGGTTAATTATTTGTAGACACTCCTTTAAATTAACTTCTGGGTCCATTGTTCAAAAATATCCTTCAGTATGTCCAATGTTAAAATATATTTCTTCATTCTAGTCAAATTTGAGTGTTCTTCTCCGTTAATTATAATCTTTAGTTCCCTAGTTCCCAATTTTTAAAGTCTTATCTTACTATTTTTTAAAAAATCAAAATAAGAGCATTTTCCCACAGGAAAGTTTCTTTATAATTAATTCCAGAATCTTTTTTCAAACCCTTAGTCCATTTGTAACTTTCTAAAATTTCTAATTTTTTAAAGTTCTTAAACTTGTAGTTAAGGCTTCTTTCACTAAGGATTGAAAGAAACTCACCCAATGCTGTAAAACATGTTGATCCCAAGGTTCCTAATAGGTGAAAAGCCGTTAACAAGCAATTTCTAAAAGTGATTAGAAAAGGAAAGTATTTGAAAGTATTCAGGTGAATATTAGGGGAAGAAAAATGGCATTGTTATACGTGTATACTACAGGCCACCCAACCAAGCAGAGGAAGTAGATGGACTTTTGTAAATCAGTTAAGCTGAGGTGTCCAGGATAGAGATGTAAAATTTCCAGAAATTTTGAAGCCATGAGAAAAAAACGTTTTTTTCCTGTTTTTTTCTGGAAAAAATAGAAATTTTGGAAAAATTGAAAAAAAGTTCAGTGTGGAGTAGTTTTACAAATTGTGTGAAATGCAGTGTATATAAAAGTATTATGCTTGCAATAAAACAGGTAACCATCCCCCTTTCCCTCAAAAGCAACAAAAAAAGCAAGAAACCATCAACATAAAAAATAATCAGATTTGCCCCTTAGCACCAACAGCAAATAAAGTTAAGGTCCACCTCAATATTTAAACTCCATAGAAGGTCTATTCTTTGAGTGGTGCTTTAAAAAAAAGAAACAGAAGACACAACATATACATGCAGTTTATTCTATCTCATTTTCTGAACTACTGCTATCATTTTCCGTTTCTTCTTCCTCTTCCTTTTTGTCATTTTTCTCATGGACTTCTAAAAACTTTAGGTTTGCATGGATTGAAACAAGCTTTTCTACCCTTTCACAGGTCAATTTGTTTCTTGATTTGGTATGAATATTACCAAACATAGACCAGATTCTTTCACATGTAGCAGAAGATCCAGGAATCTGCAGTAAGCGAGATGCAAGGAAGTGTCAGAGGTTGTGTGGTGCAGAGACCTTGCCACCATGTTGCAGGAGGGATATGTTTTGCACAATCCCAGGATGCATTCCTGGCCCAAATCCCTGAAGATGTTCTATATTCTGCAACATCTGAAAGTACTTTTCCACCATCAAGTCCTAAGTGCGCAGCTTGTTTCGTAATCCAGTAAATGCAGCAGCTGTGTTCTCATCACTCACACCACTGTCTTTGAATCTTGGATCCAGTAGATTTGCAGCAGCATGTATCGGATGGCAACAAAATTCTTCCTGTTTCTTAATAAAATCTTTCACTTTACTTTTTTCAGCAGTTGTAAGTGGAGATGCACTTAGGTTTTCAAAACCAGATGTTTTTCTCATAGCCATGTGGTTAGGAATTTCTGACAAAAGTGCAGTGTCTGATTCAGATGAACGGATTGCTGAAAAAATTGGTGTTAAAATCTGTGGGGAGTTCTGCAGCTGAACCCAAAACACGTCCTCATCAAGCACAGTGTTCCTTATATTTCTGGGAATTTTAAGATCCTCAATTATTACTGTTGCTTGAAGAGCTTCTTTTTTTTTAGTAAACTTTCAAAGGAGATCACCACTCCACCCCAACGTGTTTTACTACGGAGCTTCAGTGTCACTATTTTATTCTGTGCATTTTTTTCTTCTTGCTTCTTCTTGAAGACTGCGGTGACAACATGAGTAGCTTTTACATATTTGATAACTTCTTTAGCTCTTCTATAAATCCTTTGAAGGGTGTCCAGTTTCATGAAGTCACTAAGAAGTAAGTTTAGTCCATGAGATACACATCCTATTGCAGTAATACGTGGATACTTGTCCATTATGATTTCCCATGCAGCTTTCATATTACTTGCATTGTCAGTCAGCAAAGCAAATACTTTACCACTCTCAATTTTCTCTAAAACTGCACATATTTCGCTGCTGATATACTCTGCATGTATGTCTGTTCTCTCCAGTTTCAATGCTTCTATAAAAGACTGGTTGAGGTGTTGTTATCACAAAGTTGATGATTCCTTCTCCCCGAACATTTGTCCATCCATCTGTAAGTACCACAAGACATAATGCTTCATTGATTTTTCCTTGTACAGATTCCATCACACACTCATATTCTGACTCCAAAAGAGGCTTGCTCATGGAATGTCTGCTTGGCAAATGATATGATGGTTGCAATAATTTAAAAGCTTCTTGCCAATATGCATTTTCAGTTATTGACAATGCTGATCCAGAAGCATATATTGCTCTTGCAAGGGCATGATCAATTTTCTCCTGATTTTCAGGTGTCATTTTATCTATAAATGAAGGTATGGTGCATTTTTGTGAGGCAGTGGTTTGCAACACTTCTTTACTTGAAGATGCTGCTGGTGAAGAAACACTTTGTAATGATCCAGAAGCAGCAGAAATAGTGTTTCTGGAATTAGAACTTTGGAAGGAAAAGCTACTTGCACTTTCATTCTGGTCCTCATCATTTAATTCCATAAAGTATTTTTTAATGTCTTTAGGGCACCTCTGGCATGCAAGAATGTGTTTGGTCATCCTTGTAGCATTTGGAAAAGAATATTTCTTCTCACAATATTTGCAAATTGCAGCTTTGCTCTCAGCAGAAATTGCACTGTGGAAATGTTTCCAAACTCTAGATGTTGGTCTTACCATTTTACTGAGAGGAGGAAAAGAAAAACTAATTTACTGACCAGACCATAGGTAAACATTATGCTGTGATGGTGGAAAACATTAATAGGAATCATTTAAGGGTTACAAAAGAGAAACTAATTTGTCAGACAAATTTACCCTCTTACCTGTCAGTTAAGGCCTTAGAGGAGGACAGAAACTATCATCTCCTGTATACCAACAATTACTCAACTGTAGGTAGTCCGAGGTACACAAGTAAACTAAACTGGAGGCTTTTCCCTGCAGTGCCCCCTAGTGGCACAAATGCATATTTCTCCTGTTTGAGAACTGCATTGAGAAGTACAGTGTTACTTGAATTCTATTCCAGGATTTGCTTGTCTTCAGCTGAGAGAACTTGCAATAATTTAAGACTTTACAAAAAGTCTCAGAAATCTTTCATTAAGGTCTTCATGTTATATAGTTTGAATACCATGTCACAGATATATTATTTATCATTGGAAAAGAACATATTCCACACACTTCTTTTTCCAATTTTTCCAGAAAAAAAGGGCTTTGGAAAAAAACGGAAAAAAAAATGTTTTTTTCCCAATTTTTCCGGCTTTTTTCCAGGCCTTCCCATCTCTAGTCCAGGAAACGCACCACTGTAGTAATGGGTGGACTTTAACTACCCTGACATCAACTGGGAAACAAACTCTGCAGCAAGTGGGAGATCGAACAGGTTCTGATGTGCCTAGATGACAACTTTATCATCCAAAAGGTGGAGGAGGGAACTAGAGAATCAGCTATACTGTACTTGATACTTACTAATAGGGATGAAGTGGTTGAGAGAGTGGATGTTGTATGGAGTTTGGGAGCGAGTGACCATGTTATACTAGGATTCACCATAATGCAGGCAAGGGTAACTGAACAGCCAGACTAGTGTTCCAGATTTTAAGAGAGCTGACTTCAACAAACTAAGAGAAAGAATAGGAGGGATCCCATGGATGGAAATCCTAGAGGGAAAAGTGGTTCAGGATGCTTGGGAAACTCTGAAAAATGAGATTATAAAGGCCCAAACAAAAACATACCACAGAGAAAGAAAAACAGGAGACATATGACGAGACCAGCATGAGCTCTCTGACAAGCTGAGGGACAAAAAGGACAAGTATAAAAAATGGAAAGAAGGGTTTGTAACTAGAGCAGAATACCAGCAAATAGCAAATAGCCCAAATCTGTAAGGATGGAGTCAGGAAAGCTAAGGCTCAGTATAAACTAAGACTTGCAACAAATGCCAAAAATAACAAAAAAAGTTTCTTTTGATATGTAAGGAGCAAGAGGAAAGTCAAGGAAATGATTGGTCCACTAGTGGGAGAAGATGGCAAGAAGGTGACGGGCAGCAGGGAGAAGGTGGAACTGCTCAATTCCTTTTTTGCATCTGTCTTTATGCAAAAGAAAAAAAAAATAGCACAACCTGTCTAAAGCAGCACCGTGGGAGACAGAAGAAGAATTCAGGTCAAAATAGGTAAGGAATTGGTTACAGAACACCTGGCAGCTTTGCATGAGTTCAAGTTTCCTGGACTGGATGGTTTACACTCCAGGATACTGAAGGAGCTGGCAGATGTGATCTCAGAACCACTGAATGAAATCTTTGAGAGCTCCTGGAGCACAGGGGAACTGCCAGAGGACTGGAAAATAGCTGTTGTGGTTCCAATCTTTAAAAAGGGGAAAAAAGTGGATCCAGAAAACTACAGGTCAATCAGCTTGACATCAGTACTTGGGAAAATCCTGGAAAAGGTAATCAAGCAGCAGGTTTGTGTGTACCTAGAAACGAATAAGTTGATTACTAGAAGCCAGCATGAGTTTGTTAAGAACAGATCATGCCAAACAAATCTTATTGCCTTCTTTGATAAAGTGACTAAATTAGTGGACCAAGGAAATGCTGTGGATATGGTATACTTAGATTTTACTAAGCCATTTGATAAAGTAGACCATAGCCTACTTCTTGGTAAGAACAATGTGGGCTAGACAGTACCACTCCAGATGGATTTGCAATTGGCTGACAGACTCAGTGTGTGATCCTTAATGGAACTACATCTATGTGGAAGGAAGCATGCAATGTGGTACCTCAAGGTTCTGTCTTGGGCCCACTGCTGTTCAACATATTCATAAATGACCTAGATCAGGGATTGAAGGGGCGCTCATCAAATTTGCAGATGACACAAAGGTGGGAGGAATTGCTAACACTACAGAAGACAGAAGGATCTTGACAGACTTGAACATTGGGCCCTATTCTACAAGACGCAGTTCAGTGGAGAGAAAAGTAAGGTCCTACACTTAGGCAGGAAAAACCAGATGCACAGATACACGATAGGCAGTACCTGGCTCAACAATAGTGCCTATGAGAGGGATCTAGGTGTCCTGGTGCACCACCACTGAAGTATGAGTCAGCAGTGAGCTACAGCTGCCAAAAACGCCAACACAGTCCTGGGCTACATCAACAGAGGAATAGTATCAAGATCAAGGGAAGTGATAGTACTGCTCTACACTGCACTGGTGAGGCCTCACTTGGAATCCTGCATCTAGTTCTGGTCACCACCATACAAAAAAGATGCTGAGGCCCTAGAAAGAGTGGAGAAGAGCAAGATAAGGGGTCTGGAGGCTGAATCCTGTGATTAAGGCTAAAGGAACTAGGTATGTTTAGCTTAATGAAGAGAAGACTGAGGAGAGACATCATAGACACTTCCAGTACTTGAGGGGCTGCCACAGGAAAGAGTGTGTTGATTTATTCTCCATAGCACCTGAGAGTAGGACAAGAAGCAATGGGTGGAAGCTCGTCAGAGGGAAATCCAACCTGGAAATAAGGAGGAATTTCCTGACAGTGAGAACTATTAAGCAGTGGAACAGCTCGCCTCCCGGAGTTGTGGGTACTCCATCGCTGGAGGTTTTCAAGACAAGATGGATAGCTGTTTGTCAGAGATGGTATGAGGATTCCTGCTTTGGGCTGGGGGTTGGACTAGAAGACCTCCAAGGTCCCTTCCAACCCTATGATTCTATGAAATAAAAGGAAGTATTCAAACTTAGTGTCCTTTCAAAGGTGCCAACCATGGTTTGTCCAAGATGGCTATTCCCATGTGAAGCTGATTTGGTGACTTATTTTTGATTTGATATTTGCTTCTTAAGTTGTATTACAGGTGATACAAGTAATAATAACTGTAGAATTTTACTTCATAAATGTTAACAATTTATTTTAAAAACATACTTGACAGTGGAAGGAAACTCAGAAGTAGATCATTCTGTGGAGCATTTCTTTTTGTTTTGTGGCTTTTATCATTCTGTTTTTTCTGTTTTGTGTTTCTTGTTCTGGATTCATACAGTAATCTTTCAGAGTTAGATCTCCCTGCAAACCCTAGTGCCTGTCACATGTTTGGATGTTAATCATCTATTTGTTTTTCTAATTTACAGGGTGTTCCAGGGCCTGGCCAATATGACATAAAAAGCCAGTTTGGGAAGGCAGGTAGTGTCACACAAAGTGAAGTTCGTCGTGTTCCTTTTCTTTCTCTTTCTGAGGTAAAAAGTACTATAGTTCTTTTCTATTTGCGTTTTTTTCTTTTTGATATCGTTGTTAGCCTCTTTGAAAAATTGGAAAGACAGTTTTACAGGATTGTGTTTCTGGAGGAATGTGTGCAGTGGTTTGTTTGCAATATTATTTACAAATACATTAAATAGAACTTAATGACAGCAGACAATTTACACAGAAGTTCCTATAAATTCTAATTATGCATTAGATTATTTATAATTAGATGTACATTAGATATACATCAGATCCGAAACATAACTGCAGCCAAAGATCGTTCAGTTACATTCCATGTAAAATTTTTAGTTTTTTTCCCCCCTCTCTCTCTTTCCCTCTCTCTTGCTGTTTTCCTTCTTCGAACTAAGATAAATGTACCTTTTCAAAATCTAGAAAAGATTCCTAAGCATTGAGGACAATCAATCTGTTAATGGTGCTCTTATGGTAATGTTACACAAAACTGTACTATGCTTGCCAGTATTTTTCAGTAGTTTCTGCATGCACGGCACTGTACAGAGAATGTATATGTCCATCCAAAATGCCAAAAGATTGAGAATTGAATATAAATAATGGGCAGATAACAGAAGATAACACTATTTCATTACAAATTCAGTGGTGGAAAAAAAGCTGATTCTGAAGTAGCAGTGCAAGGCTCTCAAGCATTACTCAGTTTAACTATATAGATTCCTCTTCAGGGTGTTATGTTCTCTTGGATTCAGGTACAAAAGGATCAGAGCATTTTGTTGCTTGTTCTGGGGAAATAAACTGCTTCCAAATTTGGCTCATGTACTGCACGGAGCAGATTATAAAATATATTTGTTCGACATCACTTTCTTTTTACTAAACGCTACATAGTCAACAAATGCAATTGTTAAACAACTACTAATGAGTAAACTACAGGCCCACCCTGACATGCCTTCAAAGTTTTTCTTGTCTGTGGTTTACAATCAAGCCAGAATAAACAGACAGTGAGCCTTTGATGAAATGGCATAATGAGATGGATGTAGTTGTTAACAGTGTTAGGCCCAGAAGCTTGAGTGTGAAGCAGTCTGCAGTCAACCAAATATCTCACCACTTTAAATTGCCTTAACTTTGCAGAGTGTTCTCTTGTGCCTGATTTAATATGATGTAATCTGCTTTGCTGTAAGGTAGATTAGCATGTCGGGCATCAAATTACGAGACCCAGGACGTACGTGATATAAAAGTCAAAACGTGAAAAAAACTGACTCCACCGCACTTGGCACGGAGTAAGACAGTGCGAGCTCTGCATCACCTCTAAGTTCTTATGGTCCATGCACACCCGTACAGGACACCTTGCCCCCTCCAGCCATTGCCTCCATTCCTGGAAAGCTGCTTTAATTGCAAGTAACTCCTTGTTAAAAATATCATAATTTCTCTCCGCTGGAGAGAGCGTGCGAGAGAGAAAGGCTCACAGCAGCCACCCCCCCACCTGCCTCATCCACCTGCAACAAAACCGCCCCTATCGCCACATTGGAAGCATCTGTGTGGAATAAAAACTGGCGGGAAGGGTTGGGGTGCAGGAGGAGAGGCTGGGGGGCAAAAAGCTCCTTTAACTGCTGGAAAGCTGCCTGCTCCCCTTCCACCCAAGCAAACTTTTTTCCTTTCTTCAACAGTAGTGTGAGGGGCTTCACGTGCTCTGCAAAATTGGGAATGAACTTTCTGTAGAAATTAGCAAACCCCAGGAAACGTTGTACATCCTTTACATTACAGGGCGGGTGCCAAGACAACACTGCCTGCACTTTAGCAGGATCCATCTGCAGCCCCTCTGTTGAAATGCTAAACCCCAAATAATCAATTGAGGCAAATCGAACGCACACTTCTCTGGCTTGGCAAATAGCTTATTTTCTCTCAGTCTCTGTAACACATTCCTCACATGCATCGTGTGTGATTGAACATCGTCAGAGTATATCAGAATGTCATCCAAATAAATCACCACATAGGAATCAATTATGTCAGAGAAAATCTGATTCATAAATCTAGAAAACACCACTCCACAGTTAGAAAGCCCGAACGGCATCACTGTATATTCATATTTCCCATATCTTGTGTCAAAGGCAGTCAGATATTCATGTCCCTCCTTCCCACGAATAAGGTTGTAGGCATTTCTAAGATCTAGCTTTGTGAAAATGTGAGCTTTTTGTAGCTGGTCTAAAAGATCTGATATCAATGGGAGTGGATAATGATCTCTAATGGTTACCTTGTTCAGTTCCTTGTAATCATGCACTGTGTGCATCAGAATTGTCCTGCTAGCAGCGGTTCCAAAAGTCTGCGGGTCTGGCTTCTTTGGCACAAAAAATGTGGGGGCTGAGGCTGGAGGCTTTGATGGCCTGATAAAAACTTTTTTCAAATTTACCTCTAGGTAATCCTTGAGAATAGCTAAGTCTTTTGCAGACATGGGATATTGCCGCCTGGCTGGAATCTTAGCTCCTGGCTTCAAATCGATCGTGCAGTCACAGTCTCTATGGGGAGGCAAAGCCGTAGCCTTCTCCTCCCCAAAAACGTCTGCAAAGTCTGCATACTTGGCAGGCAAACCCCCTCCCCCAGCCTGGATGCCTACTTGAGAAATGGGGAGGATAGTTCCCTGTACCTTGTGGTGCTGACAATCTGGAGCTGAAAATGAGAGGGTCCCTGCTGACCAGTCAATGTCAGGGTTGTGTAACTTAAGCCACAAAGTGCCCAAGACCACCAGCACCTGTAATGACGCCGTAACGTACAAGGGTAATAACTCAGTGTGATTGTTAATGGTCACCTGCAGAGGGACTGTTGACTGCACCACTGGACCTGCCCTCAATTGTTGGGCATCTATAGTCTCTACGTCCATGGGTTTCTTCAAATCCATCTTTCTGTAGGTAATTGCCATTTCTGTACAGTTCGAACATCTATGAAACTCGTGGTAGCTCCTGATTCTATGAGAGCCTCCAACTCAATCTTGGAGCCGGAAGGCAATGTCACTGTGAGAGGCACTAGATGGCTGCCATCTCCGGAGTGAGCTCTCCTTAATTGCTTGATGCCCCCCCCCCCGTGAGCTCTGAGGAGGGGGGCTCTGCCAGTTTCCCTGCTGCTGCACTGGAACTGAAACTGCTCTCTTGGTGGGTGCCTGCTGCATGCGTTTGGCCCCCACCAGTACACTTCTTGACAGACAAGCTCTCACCATATGCCCTGGGGCTCCACAATAGAAACACAAGTTGAAATCTCTTCTCCTTTGCCTCCCCTCTCCCGAAGACCAGCTACAAGATGCTTCAGCATCTTTTTTGTATGGTGGTGACCAGAACTGGATGCAGGATTCCAAGTGTGGCCTCACCAGTGCAGTGTAGAGCAGTACTATCACTTCACTTGATCTTGATACTATTCCTCTGTTGATGCAGCCCAGGACTGTGTTGGCTTTCTTCTAGCTGCAGCATACTGCTGACTCAGACTTAAGTGGTGGTCCACCAGGACACCTATATCTCTCTCATAGGCACTACTGTTGAGTCAGGTACTGCCTATTTTTTCTTTATTTTATATTTCAAATTTAGTCACTGCCCATCTGACTTAATGAGCGACTCTGGGAGATTTATAGTAAAAACAAAAATAAATACTGGTCAAAATACTGATTAAAATACAATAAACCAATGTTGAATTAATAAATAACATCTTCCAAGGTAATTGATGGTAAGTGATGGTTGTTAACCTGCAGGAGCGTCTTCAAGGTGCCAGTCATCTTCAGGGTTGGTTACCCCTCCTCACGCCCCATGCAAGTTGTCAGAGCCAGGTCTTCACCCCTTTCTGGAAGTCTGGGAGACTGGGGGCCCACCTCACCTCTGGGGAAAGAGTGTTCCATAGGGTGGAGGCAATGGCAGAGAAGGCTCTCCTTGTAGACCTGCCAGTCAACATTCTTTCATAGACGGGGTCTGTAACATACCTTCTTTGCCTGACTGGGAGGGATGGGTTGACATGATGGGGATGAGACAGTCCCTCAGGTAGCCTAGTCCCATGCCATGTAGGTCATTAAAGGTGGTAACTAACACCTTGATTGGACCCGAAGCAAACTGGCACCTAATGCAGCTCCCACAGCAAAGGTGTTGCATGTGCCATCCTAGGGGCACCCAGAACTGCCCGTGTGGCTGCATTTTGCACCAGCTGTAGCTTCTGGATACTCTTCAAGGGTAGCCCCATGTACAGCACATTGCAGTGGTCTGTATGGGAGATGACTAAGGCATGAGTGACTGACTGGAGGGCCTCCTGATCCAGGAAAGGGTGTAATTGGTACACAACACAAAGTTGAGCAAAGGCCCTTCTGGCCATGACTGCCACCTGCTCCTCGAGCTGGAGTTGTGAGTCCAGGAGGAGCCCCAGATTCTGTACCAGGTCTGTCCAGGGCAGTGCCACCCTATCCAGAACCAAAGGTGGTAAATTCCAGGATACAGAGGAGCCCCCAACCCACAGCCATGCTGTCTTACCAGGGTTCAGCAGAAGCCTTTTGTTTCCCATCCAGACCCTCACAGCCTCCAGGCACCTCAAAAGGGTGGTCACAGCATCACTCAAATCACCCGGGATAAAGATGTTGTAATTCGGTATCATCTGCATATTGATGATACCTCATCCCATGGTGGCAGATGATCTCACTCAGTGGTTTCATGTAGATGTTAAAAAGGAGTGGAGAGAGTACTGAACACTGCAGCACCTCACAAAGGAGGGGCCACAGGCTGGACCTCTCACTCCCTATCAATACCGATTGGGACTGGCCTTAAAGGAAGGAGGTGAACCAGTGCAAAAGTGTGCCGCCCCCCCCAACTCCCCAAGCCACCCCAAAAGGATACGATAGTTAATGGTATTGAAAGCCACTGAGAGGTCAAGAAGAGCAAGGATGGATGTACTACTTCCATCCTGGTGCCACCAGAGATCATCCAAGAGTGCGACAAATGCTGTACCTGTGCATCTGGTTTTTCCTGCCTAAGTGCAGGATCTTACTTTTCTCCACTGAACTGCATCTTGTTGGATAGGGTCCAATGCTCAAGTCTGTCAAGATCCTTTTGAATCTTGAATCTATCTTCTGAGATGTTAGCAATTCCCCCAAGCTTTGTGTCATCTGCAAATTTGATGAGTGCCCCTTCAATCCTCTGATATAGGTCATGAAGAAGTTGTAAGCACTGGGCCCAAGATAGAACCTTGAGGTACCCCACTGCATACTTCCCTCCATATAGATGTAGTTCCATTAAGGATCACACACTGAGTGTGGTTGGCCAGCCAACTGCGAATCCATCTGTTAGTGGTACTGTCTATTCCACATTGTTCTATCAATCTAGATTTAATAGGTCTCTTTGTGCATCTGGCCTTGTAGCTTAGGAGTGGCTGAAACAGCAATATCCACAGGCTCTCGCTGCTTCCATAGGAATGATAAAAGTGGAAGTGGCTTTGCAAGATTGAACTGCAAAGTCTGTCCAAGCTCTGGTGTGTGTGCAGTGTCACAATGCACACAGAAAAGAGGACTGGCTTGTATCACAATGCTGCAATGCTGCTGCTTTCACTATGGTCCCCCCTGGCCTCCTAGGCACTGCTGGTTGAAATGGTTGTGCAAGCCTTACAGAATATTACCTGAATCTCTGTAGTAAATATACTGTATGGTGCCTCTTGAAGCAAACTTTCCTGGCTACTTAGATGAATTCTTGCTCAACCTTATCTGCAAATAGGCAGTCTGCTGCAATCACATAACAACCACAATTGGGACTGGCCATTCTGTTGCTAAGTGATGTGGTCATTAAGTGAGACATCATGTGACTGCAGCAAACTTATGACCTCACTTCTACCATGGTCCGTAAGCGAATCTACCATGGTTGTTAAGCAAGACATTACATGACCGCGAGTTGCGATTTTACTGCTGGCTTTCCATTGACTCTGCTTTGCTTATACCAAAATAGATCTCTCTTTGCTTCAATAACTATATAAGTGAGTTGCCTGTTATTTATATATTTATATTCTCTCGCATTTTCTTAGAGGTTCGCACCTGTGAAATCTTCTGCTCCAGCTCCTGGCACATATGATGAAACACGCTCTGCTCTTGAATCTTTGAGAAGACCGTATGGATCAAAAAGCATCCCATTTGGCCATACCTCAGTTCGATTCACCCAAGACTCCAGATTGCAAAAAACACCAGGTACATCAATATGTCTCCATCTTCTAAACTGCCCAGAAGAAGAGCTCCGTAAGATTGTCTGGGCTGCTGGTATCTTTCCTTCTCTCATCTATCCCTCAGTTTGTTGCCTATACTTGGACTTCATAAGTCTTGTAAAGCAGTTTTGGTTTTTTAACTGTTTCTGTTGGTTCATAAACTTCCGTGCTTCTACAGAACAGTGGACCCCCTTGCCTAGATGCCTCTAGTTTGCTTTGTCATCACTGATAAAATATCAATTATCCAAATTTTCTTTGAAAAGGAGTATGTATGAAATCCATGTCATTCAGTATAAAGTATGATAAATAATCTGTGAAGTTTGTAGTTGTTCTAGAACTGTACTATTGAAAAATAGATTTTTCTATATATACTGACAAGATTCACTTTATGAGATCTGATATACTGTATGTATGTATCTGTATGTGTATGTGTGTATATAGTATACCAGATCTCATAAAGCAAATCTTGTCAATTATAGATGGGTAGCCTAGTCTTGTGCCTTCTGGATTGAAAAAGATGATGAATATCAAATTAGTAGCTCAGTGTTAACAACAACAACAATAATAATGTGTTCAATATAATTTTAGACAATGAAGATCCCATACATCTTCAGTAATCAGAACTTCCAAATGTAGGTTGGTTTCCATTATAGAATTACTCTTAAAAGATAAAGTGACAAAGTAGTTATGCAGCTTAATCAATTTTTTTTCATGCTGACATTAGGAGGCGATCAAAATAGGGAACCCAGTGCTTTACAGATTCTATTTATTTTATAATGCTACTTGCATATAAGGAATATCTTCTGCAATTGACTGATTGGATAATCATAAATCTGATTTCATTATTTTTTGCATTGGCTTTTGGGCATTATTTATTTAATCATTACCTCATTAAATAATAGCTCTCTTTCTTTTTCTCTCTTCCCAATACTTCATGGTTCTTACTGGAAGTATGTTACTCTAAATGCATGTCATGTAAAAATGTGGACTTAGGATAAATATTATAATGGACTTGAATAACCATAGGGGGTGATTGTGGACTTAATAACAACAAAAAATCTTGATGAACTCCAGTTATCTCCAATTTCCCTCTGGCCTCCTATATTCATCAGAATATGGAGGGTTAGAGAGGCACAAAAAAAAAAAAAAAGCATACAAGCTTTCATTTAGTGTTTTACAACATTATCTCCACTTTTAGTCCATTCATTTTCACTTTTAGACATCCTACTGCTGGAGACATGTTTTTGCCTCCCTTACATTTTATCTAATCCAGAGACTAGATAGTGTGTGGCTGAGGCTTTATGGTGTATAGCCTTGGTTGAGGGATGTGTGGGGAATAGGGATTGGTTTATTAGAGAATAAACACATTTTTAAGTAGACTCACACACTTTCAACAGAGATCTAGGAGTTCAGGATCTTATTATTCAGGAATGTGGAGATAACCTTGATGAAGGTATGCAGGTGCCATTAAGGGAAAATGAAAGACAACTCAGCCCTGTTTGGTATAAGAGTATATAGAGAAACTCTGACAGGGTTTCAAGATTCTGTTGATCCCTTTCAATAATAAGGTAACATTCTTGTAAATCCTTGTAATGCCCGTTTCCTGACCTGGCCCATCTTGAAGGGCTGACATTTATGCAGTAATGAAATGTTCAAGGAGCACAAAGCACACAGAAAGTCTTGGTTAACCTTTATTAGTTGCAATTGCTTAAGCATTTTATAAACACGTACTCATACTTGTTTTGCTACAAAACTGGCCAAGTGATCCACAGGGGTTAGGGAAGACAGGAGCACTCACCAGATGTTGATGGCAGTGTCCCACAAGTGGAGGTCATTTATACAGCTTTCCCTTTTATCCTTTGTCAGCCACCTTCCATCATACATCACCTTACCTGTCCTTTCATTGACCATTAGGCTGCTAGGTCAAACTTCCTGAATGGCAGTTAACTTTCTTGTCATTCAGTCCTTTTCTGATTTCAAAGTTGAATTTTTCATTTTTTTAGCTCGCTTGTTACTACTTCTCAAGGGTCAGATTTTGGTCATTAACCTCCATCTGCTTCTCTCAACATTTTATTTCTTGTAACACATGGTGAAACTGATGCAACCACTAGGTGCAGTTCCCCTTTGGGAAATTAAAAGCAAAATTGGAAGTTGTATTCTTTGCTATAGGAATTTGCTTGCTTCAGCTGTGTTCTCTTTTTGTATCTGTAAAATGGTATTATAAAACTCTTTAATGCTCTTTCAATCAAAGAAAACTATATTCTGAATATCTCCTAGTGAGATAAATTGAGAATATATAACATTCTACCCTACAAGATAAGTACCACTACTTAACTTTAAATTTTCCACCGTGACAGAGGAAAAACCATCTGAACAATTCAGTGTGGATGAGTACATTGGTCAATCAAATATAGAAAATGTCCAAGAAAAAAAAATCTGATCATACATGTTAATAAAGTGAAAAGGATTCTAGGAAAAAGGAGCTAATCCGATCGAAAGCAATGCTCATTCCTTTCTTAAACTTTCACTCTAGTATTTGGTGATTCTGTATGTGTGGAACTCAAAACTAGGAGCACCATAAAATGGGGCGGCATTAACTAATAAATTGTGTATTTCTTAGAAAGCAGACCTTGCAAAAGTGACAGAAAAGTTACTAAAGGAGATATTCCAAATATTGGAAGTTTAATTTTACTTATATAAATCTACTTCATTAACAGTATATACACTAATTAAGATGTTTGAAATACGAATATTCATGATTTTAAATAGAAGATGATGTTATCTCAGGCTTTCTGCTCAAAAATATTTGTCAAACGTAAGATATAAACAGTTAAGTAAATATTAGATTAGGAATAGTAAAAACAGGGAACTTAAACTGAAGCCACTTCAGCTTTCTGAAATGGAAAGATCGGTTGCCTCTGATAATTGTGCAATTTGTATAGACTTAAGAAATTACCTTATGAACCTTGGTGTTGTGGTTTGCTGCTTTGCTATATTAAATTAATTATACTAAATCCTTTCACACAGTTTTTGCCAGTTTTAACCTGCAATAGTATGGAATTTTATATATATATATAAAACTATATATATATAGTTTCAATAGAATGGAATTATATATATAGTATGGAATTATATATACAGTATACTCAGAGAATGATTTACTCAGAGAATGATTTAAAGATAATTTTAAGACACCAGAAAGATGTAGGCCCCCAAGGAAATTTGATTGCATACTTCAAAGGCTCTACTTTGTCCAGTAATTGTTACATTAAAGGCTTCACTTAAACAAGACATGCAAAGGGATCTTTGAGCATTTGCTCACACTATTTTACTTATATTTACTGTGGAACCCATGTGCTAATGTAATTTAATATAATTTATATTCAGTAATTTATATCTAATTTTTCAAAGCTGATCCAAAGATAAAAAATAAAATCACTTACAGTACTGCTTTGTAGCATTGTCCATTGTTTTAGACATACTATGGACAGGCAATTAAACAGCCTAATCCTATATTTGTTTATTTGCAGCTAAATCCCATGGAGTAGATTAAGACTTGCTTTTAAATGAAGGTGTATAGGCTTTTGGCCCTAGCATTTTAAAAGTAAATAACTTATGGTTATCCAAGTGTGGAAATATTCTAGTCTATCTGAAAACATGCGACTTTATTTTACATACTTACTCAATTGCCAGTGACACGTCTTTGTACTCTTTCATCCTCTTGACAAGGTCACCCTTGTTGACAGTCTGAAAGAGCTATTTATCCTTGTGTTGCAGATCATGCTAGTTATCCTAAGATTGTAGAGGTCATCAGCCCTATAATATGACAGTCACTCCTAAGACAAATAGTATCTATTAATGGTATTCTCAAGAGTGCTGTCTTTTTTTTAAAAAACAAAGCACTGAGTGAGGCTTGTATAAGTAATCAACTACTGAATAGGCTAGCTGCAGATATTTGGAAAATATCTATGCTATGAGTAAGCATTCTTCCATTATTTTGGAGGGATTCCAAATTCTGTCAGATTCTATGTTTTGAACTAAATTTTCTTTGTAGAAATGTTTGTCTGCAAGCAAATGTAAATGAAATTTATCATTAAAGGACACAATGACCTTCCTTCAGCTACTTACCTTGAAAACAGCTTCTGATATATTGTCCCTTCTACAGTTTTTTTCTGTTGCTGCTCTCCTTGTTCTATGTCCTCAAGTACATACCTTTGCTTCTGTCTGCTAACATAAGCCTTTTTTTTTTTTTTTGCTGAACACATTTATTGCAACTTTGGAGGAACTTAAATAAGGAATTTCCTGCCTGATGGAGTTGTGTATTACTGGTCCCAAGTAGTTACAGAGTTTCTGCATCAGTATTTTTATATTTTGATTTATAGTTTTTCTTTCATCTGTTGAAGCAAAGATGGTGTTCAAGGACTCTGCAGATGGCTTCCCAAGCACATATTATCAGATCCAAATCTGTTTAGCTTCTGCTATTTTGTAACAGTATATGCCTTTTCCTGCCATAGTAGTAAAGCATAAGATGAGAAAGTACTTTAATCCATTCTTTTTCCATTTAACGTTGTACCTAGAATTAATGTTTTGATTGGGTTTTTTGTAATTAATTCCCTTTTAATACTGAAATTAATATAAAATTCTTCATTAACAGGGTTCTGTGGTTCAGAGCAATCTATGTAGAATGGGCTCCTAATCCATATTCAAATGAACGTTATTTTTATTTAAATTGGTGGCGCATCCTAAAATTGCTTTAAATTAGAAGTTAAATTATTATAAAACTTAAACATAATTTGTTAATCTTCATTAATGTTTACTTGGCTAATATTCAGGAAAAAAAACCCCTTTATCAGCATATATGTTATTTATTTGAAGTATATTTACTTAAGAAAAATAAAAGGGTGGAATTATTATATTTGATAGGGTTTCTAAAGGAACAAATCTATGAATTATACAATTATGGAACTCTATAGTTACTGAAACTATAAAAAAGAAGAAACCTGGCTGTGTTCAAATAAGGAAACTCCATGTCATAAACTTTAGTGGAATGGTATTAGCTATATCTTTGTCAGCTGCCCAGAGTCACATTTGTAAGATAGGTATCCATTTAGATATAAATACATACATACATACATACATACATACATTCATACATACATACATACATACCTAAGGCTACAGATCATTTCTCAGCTCCCAAAACTTTATTCCTATTCACAGTTAGTTACTCTTAATTCTAGTTGGTTTAAGCTTAATTAACTGAAATTGAATTATGTTTGTAGGGATCAGAATGATGGTAAATATGTATGTATATCATTTTATTTTGCATAAAATTCCAATTTAAATGAAGCTGCTTTGTTCAACTAAAATTTCATTGTGCACTTGCAGGTCCTGCATATTATAATATCCTTAATTACAGAATTGCAACACCCAATCTTAAAAAGGTTCTCACAGAGAGAAAAAAGAAAGGAGCATTTGGCTCTTCAGTTCCTCGACTGTTATATTTAGTTAATAGGGAAGCTTTTACTACACCTGGACCTGCTGATTATCAGGTAATTTTTTGTTTTGTTCACATGTCTGTCACCGTTCTAAATTATAGCAAGGAGAATTGGTAGATCAAATGCTACTTAACTACAATGGCAATATGAAAGTCCTACATTTAAAATCTTTATACACTTGAATGCCAGATACTATTGCCTTCTTAGTTTTCTAATTTCTAATAAGAATTATGGAGTTTAGGCCACTGATGTGGTCCAATATGGGCTTTGTTCATGTTCCTCTACAAAGAATCAGCTGCATCTTATATGGGGTGATAAATAGGTCTTCTGAGAGTCTTGCATAAGCAGATATGCAAATTTATTGTTTTCCTCTCTTTCCCTTCATTTAGGATTAGTTTATCTTACTCTCCAGCTAATTGTTTTCAGCCACTTCCTTCTCTCTCCCCCTTACCCTTCCTCTCTCTCCCCATCACAGATTTTTAAAGGCCGGTGTGAATGCACTTGTAGTTAATCCCCACTGAATGCAACATAACTTACCGTGAAGTTTTTGAGCAGCTTTTACAATGAAGATAGGAATGTTTAGTACTTATTTATAGATTTATATGAAAAGCTAAATAAATAATTGTGTTATACTTTAAAAATAAGCAGAGCTATTGTCTATAAAACCTTATGCTGCAGTGAACCTGTTCTACTCTGCAGTCAACCCATTTTGCTCTTCCTATTTTTTTTTATTTAACAAAGATATTTTGTTACCGGACAGTACATATATAAATTAATTAATTTGTGCATACATAGAAGGCAGTATCTAGTAATTTGAAAATTCCTAACTTGTTAACCCTTGATAGTCATACCCCCCCCAAAAGTGTGTTTATGGGTGGAATAGTTTGCCTTTCTCAAGTGATATCCATTAATTAGCATAGAAACTCTATCTTTCACATACACAAGGCCCATATTATCAAACATATTAAAGATGATTACCTAGGTGTCCATTAACATTCCCTGACAGCTTAATTTAACAATTATAATCATGTGGAAGAAGAAATGAATACATATTACCAAATATATTAGTTGTAGGAACAATTTTCTTCAGCATATTTCAGATGCAAATATTTTCCCCTTTGATCCTAATCAAGCTGAAGAGCTAACATCATATTATAGATAAATTTAGGGATGGGTCTCTCGATAGCAGAAATGAGAAGAGGGTAGGAAGTACTGTGAAGATTGGAGCAAAAGACATAAAATATTGTTAGCCAGTCCTTAAAAATTATCCAAAGCAGATTAAAAGTTTCACGTATAGCAACATGCTTAAGTAAAAGTTTCCAGCATTTCTATTTTTGACATAAGTTTTTTTTAAAATATATATTTTTATTTCACTCTGGTTACATAAATATTCCTCAAGCAAGCAAAATATCGCATAAAATTTTTTATATAATTATCAGAAATGATATTACCTGTATTCCTTTTTATATATTATGTGTACAGCTTTTATATTGTCTTATGATAGGGTACAGTTGAATATTAAGCATTTTTAGTTTTATTTGGAAATCTTTCCTTTCATTCAGCCAAATGTAACTTAAATCAGAAGTAACTTGCACTCCTTGGTAGGTGGAAATGAATGGGAGGATCACTGTAGGAAACATGTATCTTGAAGATGGGAGAGGACCTCACAGAAATCTTTGCAGATCCTCCTATATATAATATGCTAATGTTGTGGCAAAACAATACACATTGTTGTTTTATTGACAAAATTAATCCGTACTTGGATTTTATAGATTTTACTAAACAGTACAATATATATGCAAATGAATGCATAATAAAATCTACCAATTACTTGATAAACAATAAATGCTACACTGGATTATAAAGGCAGATTTGGACTTCAAAGTACTGTCATGTATTCAAATTTCAGGTCAAAGAAACTGTAGAAGAATCACATAAGAAGAAAAAGGAATTATCTGTTTTTGTATCAACGATTGAGAGAATTCCACTAACCCACTCGGTAAGCTGTCTTCAGACTGATTTTCTTTCCTTAGTAGTGCAGGGAATTATGGAGTAATAGCTAAACCTGAAAGTCATGCACTTCGAAAGTATAACTCCACTGAAGTCAATATTTATGTGAAACAGGTAGTTTTTGCAAGTACTTAATACAGAATGGAGATGAAATGCTATTGAAATGTGAGCATATTTGAAATGTATCAGTAGCCTATAAACTGAATGTATTTTTATGAACATAGTAAACACTGAGTAGTTAAATTATTATGACACACACATCTAGCATATTTCTTCAGCTAAGAGCTGAAGTGTTAATTAGATAAACATCTGCCTTCCCTACGGTATATAATTGGGAGACAGGTGTTTAATTGAGGCTATTTAAGAAAGGTGTTAATTCCACTTTGCATCTTAGTCCTCATCCTAACTTGGATTGAAAGGCAACAATTTATCTCTTGTGTATTTATTCAAATGTGGAATTATAAAATGTAACATTGGCAATTGATTATCTGTAGGAACAATTATCAAATAATTTAAGAGCAAAAAGTAATGATGTTAGTGGCCACTTGGATCCGTGAAGCTAGAGTTCTAGGACTCTAAAACTCTAGACATTACATTCTTGATTGAATAACCTAGCATGTCAAAACTTGTTTGATAACCCCCATTCTGATAAATTTGTCAGCTTTTCACGTGTCAAAATTTCACTGTCTGTGTGTCTTGCTAGTTTTAAGGATGTGTATTTGAAAAGCCAGCCATAAAACATGAATTTTTAGACAAATCTGATAATTCAACAAGGACAATGACACTGAGTCCTTTATTAAGTTGGTCTTGCTAATGAGCAATACGCCTCTGCTAAAGCAAGGCTATCTTTTATAACAGGTAGCACACCATTCCAAAGGTTTTCTTCTAGGAGTACAGAATTTCAGACCTTCCCATGGCTTCTGCATCTTGCCATCAGATTGCATTTTTTAAAAAAAGTTGTGGACTAATGTTTCTGTTTTTTATGCTACTCCTTTTACCTCCATTTCTTTATCATGGAACACAACCAGCCTTTTTACTTTGAAAGCACAGATTTAAAGTTCCTTTCTTTTCTGTTCTTAATATCTGATTAATATTAATCACAAAGTTAAATATGATTTAATCCATGTGTGGCTTTTCAAAAAGTTCAAGTTTTCCTTCAAATATTATGTTTTGTTTGTTGGAAGCACGTGGAAAAACAAATCTTAAGATGTTCATATAGCAGAAAAAAACTGAAGAGATTTATTTAAAATTGTATCATGAATGTCTTACTACTACAACTTTGTATCTGATGAACAGATATTATACTTTATTCTTGTAGGATTTTTTTCAGATAATAAGCTAAAGAAGATAAGAATTAGTAAGAAGTAGATTTGTAATGAAAGCTAGATAAGCACTAGTCCCCCCCCCATTTCCTTTCTTTTTTTCCTTTCATTATTTACAGCTCTCAATAGAATACTCTAAGTAGCTTATACAGGTAGTCCTTGACTTACAACCATTCATTTAATGACTGTTTAAAGTTACAACAGCATGAAAAAGGTTATGATTGGTCCTTGCACTTACGACCATTGCAGCATCCCCATGGTTACATGATCAAAATTTAAGCACTTGGCAACTGGCGTTTATTTACAATGGTTGCAGTGTCCTGGGGTCACATGATTGCCATTTGTGACCTTCCCAGGGGGCTACCAACAAGCAAAGTCAATGGGGGAAGCTGGATTTGCTTAACGACGGCAGCAATAAAGATTGTAAATTTGGGCACGACTTACTTAACAACTTCATCGCTTAGCAACAGAAGTATCCCAATTGTGGTCGTAAGTTGAAGACTACCTGTATGTTAAAACAATATATACTAGGTATAAAATTAATAGAATAGAGTAGAATAGAGTGCAAGTCCAGGAGTAATTATAAATGCAGGAAATTTATTTATCTCTGATTTTGATGTACATTTACATTATTAATGTTCATAGTACAGTGTTTAAAACACCCTGTTTGGATTAGGGAAGCAATGTGCTTGGAAGTGGCTAGGGGAGGGGCAGCCTTTTTCCTGTGATCCTCTAAAGAATAGAGCTTTAATACTGCTGTTAATAGCAGGAAAGATCCTGAGATTCCTTAGGCCATACAAGAGTACCTTATTAACAAAGGCAAGGTGAGGAACAGGAATTTTGTAGCCAACTCCTTTAGTTTTGCAATTAGCTTATGTCCATGTCTTAATTGGAACTGTGTACTTTATCTATCCATGTGTACTTATTTTTGATATGAATCAACAACACCTTGATGGCACATAATCAAATGGCAAGAGGGTACTTTTTATCAGTACTATCAGTTTTTCCAGTGCAAACAACTATGATTTTCTTATCTTTAGTGAGTAAATTAATGCAATTCTTTTTCTTCCTCAGGGTTCCAAAATGTCATGTCTTGCATATTTCTCTGAATTGATTGTTCTAAATATTTATAAAATATTTCTGTAATAAATCTAAATAACGGAGCAGGGTGGTTGAGGTTGGATTGACTTTTGGATGCAAGAGCAAACAGATTTTTAGATATGTCTCGGGGGTTATTATTTTACCTGAAATATTTTCCCCCTTTTGTTCCTTGAATAAGAGATTATGTTCAGCTTGCTGAATGGTGTACACAAGGCATCCATTCACAGTTTTCATGGACTTTGCAGAGACTTTGCCACTCAGAAGGCTCTTCAGAGCTAGCACTTCTAGAGATGACAATTTGGCCTTGGTTCAGAGAAAATCGATAAGCTTTTGATTCAGATGAATAACCAACAAATCTTGGGCGCTGTGTTTTTGGTTGGTTTTTCCTTCTTTGAGACTGTGGAATTTGTACATAAGCAAAAGTTCCAAACGTACGCAAATGCTTTAAGCACGGACATTTACCATACAGCAAAAAATAAGGAACTTCATTCACAGCTGAATTCCAGTGTCTATTAGTAAGAAATACTGTTGTTAACGTTGCTTCACCCCAGAAGCGGGATGGCACCTGGGCATCCAAAAGTAAACTATCCTTAATTACCTTCAGAACACCAATCTTGCGCTCAGCTATCCCATTTTCAGCAGACATGCCCACATTTGTTAATCTGTAGAAAATGCCTTTCTTACGTAGCCAATTTTTAAACTCAAGACTCATAAACTCACCCCCTCTGTCTGTCTGCAAGCTCCCCAGTTGATATCCATGTCTTTTTTCAACTAATGACACAAATTCTTTGAAATGAGAGAATGCTTCAGACTTCTGTTTCAACAAATAACAAAATGTGAAACGTGTTTTATCATCTACTAAAACAAACATGAATCTTGCTCCCCCTTCACTTGGAGGAAACGGACCAGCTAAGTCAGCATGCACAAGGGCAAATGGCCTTGTGGAAATCCTGCTGCTTTTCCTGGCGACGGGCAGATTTTATCTTAGATTGCTTACACACAGTACAATCAAGAAACTTAGCACACTTCTTGAATCTCAGTTCTGGATACACTTTGACCATTTGTGACAAACACTTCCATCCAGGATGACCAAGTACTCTATGATAATGATGGATACAATCATCATGTAAAGACACATTACTATCACAACTTCCAATTAACACATCTTGTTTAGGAAGCATTTCATACAATTGATTAACTATTCTCCCTCTAGCACACTCAGCCCCCTCTTTTGTAACATAGCATTCAGAACCTTGGAACATAACAGAATACCCAATGCTAGTTAATACAGGGACACTGAGAAGGGAAAAATCAAGTGTAGGAACACAGAGTACATCAGAAACCACTTCCCCCAAACAAGGAATGAACACTTCACCTTGCATGGTTACTTTGGCTACAGAACCATCAGCCAAATTAACTTGTTGTATTCTAGGCTTACATTTAGTTAATAATAACTGCTCATTGTTTACAATGATTTCACTACAACCAGAGTCCAGTAACCACTTATCAGCAGAACGTTTGTCTCTGTTAGAAATCAAAGCAGACACCAGTCTAGTACTCCCTTGTTTCTTAATTGATGCTTTTCCACGACGGACGAACCTTCTGGAACTCTCAGCAGGCTGATTTTTCACAGGACAGTCTTTTATAAGGTGCTTGGTAGAATTACAACGAAAACATTTTCTTGCCAAATATGCACATTCTGTGCCAGCTGGAGAAGGTTGCCATTTTACGTTATCAAGTCTTTTCTTAGAATTAGTCTGCATATCACGTGCGCATTGTATCTCTTGCAATCTATTGGTTAGATATTCGACAGACAAATCGGCAGGCGGTAAAGTCTGGACAGATTCTACAAGCATATCAAACGAACCATCCAGACTCGAAAGAATTATACATGCTCTTTGTTGCTCGGGAATAATCAGATTATGATCTGCCAGCTCAGCAAACAAAGTTTTCATCTTATTCAGGTGCTCAATTACATTAGCTCCTTGCTCCAATTTAAGGTTATACAACTGCTTTGTCAAACTTACAATAGCAGATGAAGTTTGCCTCGCACAGATCTCTCACAAAGCCACCCAACATGCGTTAGCAGTTTCCAAACCACGAACATGCACCAATTCTGAAGACTCAAGTCCCAAAATCAAATTACCATATGCACGGTCCATCAAGGCTTGCTCAGCATTCGTGGGTGCCACTGGGGGCGGGTTGTTTACATAACGCCAAAGCCCCTCTCTCATGAAAAAAGATTTTATCTTTATATTCCATGTCTGGTAATTCTTTGAATTCAACCTTTCAAATGGAAGGCTCACTGCTGCAGGTGGAGCTGCTGCCATAATTCACTTAAAACAGGCACTCAACCACAGAGAAAAAATCCAAACCTCAAACGAAACAGTCACAGGCAGGGTAATAAATCCATAAATCACCCTTCACTCAGGAATTTCAGTCCTTGCTTCCAGCACTCCTGGCTTCACGCCTTGGACAGCATTCCTGGAACCTCACGCCTGGGATCTGTTCTGGAACCACTGACCTCAGTCCTCAGTCCTGGGTCCTGGGCACTGGGTCCTGAATTCTGGATCCTGGGTCCCCTCTGAGCTCTGAGACTTAGCCCTGGGCCCATAACCTGTTGTGCAGAGCGCAGCAAAGCTCTCAAAAACTCTGCTCTCAGGAAAACCACACATCAGCATGAGAGCTTGCAAAATGCAATGTCCATATTTTGCTCTCCAAAGAAATTCCAGTCAGAAAATATATACTAACTGGTTTTTATTGATAAAAATGCAAAACTCCATAAAATACAAGTTGCATTCAAAATATAGGAAATAACAAAGACTTCTTCTCATCTTAGCATCCAAGACTTATCCACAACAAAGTCTCTAGCTAAAAACTCTCAGAGAAGAGGTACACTACTTGGTTATTAGTTACAACTACATAACCTATAAAACTACATGATAGATGAAACTATACACGACTGACAGGCTAGGCATCTAGCCCTCCCATTATATTGCTAGCATGTACCCCCCCACTGAATAACTAGCATACACATGCCAATAGGTGGCAGTAAATAGCACAACACAGTCAGAAGATGCTTTGTTTACATTAAGCTACATACAGTAGACATAACAATATTGTTGTACAGATAACGGGATGACTTTCTTCCCATGAGAAAATCCTGACAAAATAAGGATAAGCCCTTTGCAATCTTAACTGTTGCAAGGGAAAATTTCCCTTGTTGAAAAATAATTATAATCCAAAGTGTTTAGAAATGAGGTTTGGTTGGCTCTAATGTCCATAAAATGCTGCACTGCAACTGCAAACAGAGATGCATACCCTACCTCCTGCCATTCAACTCAAAATCGGTTTGCAGAGGCTTTTATCTCCGCAATTAGCTTTTGGGGAACAGCCGTCCAGAGGGCAAATGGATTTATTTCTCGTTTCCTCCTTTATCTGAAGCAAGTGAAGTGGCCAGCTCTTGCCGCTAGCCACCTATTAGCTGCGTTGCCACTATTTCAAAGCCACTTAAGCTGCCATTAATTCCCACCAGAAGCCCCATATTGATCATGCTTTTCGATTAATTCCTTTTTCATGTGCATGCCTGAATATAATATGCTTAAACTATATATTTGAAACAGACCTCTTTCTAAGCAGATACTCAACAAACAATCACAATATTGATTCACTATTACATCTCCCAATAACTTTTTCTGTATCGTCTCATCTCATTCCCATCCATTCATGTTGACTAGCATAACACATTTTCTTCTGGATCACATTAATTTAGAATGTCCCAAAACTATCTTCGTTTTACCGTTTTCTCTATTTACTGGAGTGTAACATACAGCTGTAACCAAATAGTGGATTTCCTGTTTCATATACACTCAGAACAACCTAGATGGTATAATTTATACTTTTAGACAGATTTTATTCCTTTCATAATTAATTCATTCATAATTAAGCATGCATATATACTGTATGTATTCGACTCCATCTAACAGGAATAGACCATCTTCATTTAAATTTCTTATAACCTTCCTCTCTCTCTTAGTTTCACAATCACACATTTTATCTCTTTTCTCTCCCCCCTCCCTGGTTCATTCATGAATTCAAGCTCTGATCTATTTACTCACCTGACATTCCAAGTTAAAACTTTTCTTATGCCATTGTCATCACCAGGTGGGCCCACAGATATTGACTTCCACCACCTATCATGTCTTTGGTCAATTAAGGCTTTCACATGACACTTTTAGGAAGATAGACAAGATGAATGTTCCATTGCCAGCCTTAGTCACAGCCATGTTACAAGGAGCATTCCTAATGGTAATGACAGTGCTGGTCAGTTCTGGCACATTTTGGCCAGACTGTCACAAGCATAACCAAAGGCCATTTTTATTCCAAGCATGCTCATGCTATTCTGTGCAAGCTAGGATTTCTAATTTAGAGACTACCTTGCAAGCCATCATACTGTTGCCTTCATCCCATCAACTAGCAGATCACACAGCATACTGGTGTACTCAAGATAATTCATCTGCTCAATGTGTAATATTGATTAAAGGAATGCTTAACAAAGAAAATTTAAAAAAAAAAACCAGGAACAACTTTAGCAGCAGAGTTCAATTGAAGAACACTATTAGGAAAAGAAGTACCTTCTAAGAACTAGAAATTTGTCATAACTTTCATAAAGACAATAAAAATTGTATTTGGAAAACTGAAAATTTGGAGGAATAGGCAATGGAAAATACAAAACTTATATGGAGTCAGGTTATTCTGTCTAGTTCAGTTCTATTGAATTTCAAGTGCTAAAGAGTCTTCCAGTTTTCTTAGGAGATAATTTAGAATGGGAGATTGTTTTGCTTTAATTCCACAGCTCTGCCACTTTGTTATGGATCTGTCTTTTCTTAAATACAGTTGCAAGAAAAAGTATGTGAACCTTTTGGAATTTCATCGTGTTCTGCATTAATTTGTCATAAAATGTGATCTGACCGTCATCTAAGTCAAGAGTATTGACAAATATAATGTGCCTAAAATAATAACACAAAAACAATTCTGATTCTTCATGTCTTTATTGAGAACAACCATAAAAACCTCATAGTGCTAGTGTAAAAAGTATGTGAATCCTTGAGTTGACCTCAAAAAAGCTAACTGGAGTCAGGTGTTAGCATACCTGCCTGGAGTCTTGTTAAGAAAATGAGTTTGGAGGTGTGGACTAGAGCTACGCTGACTGATAAAAACCACTCAAACTTTTTGAATTTGCTCCGCACAAGAAGAATACGCTTATGTGAGCCATGCCTCACCAAAAAGAGCTTTCAGAGGATCTACGATCAAGAATTGTTGATTTACATAAAGCTGGAAAGGGTTACAAAGTGATTTCAAAGACCTTAGAAATTCACCAGTCTACAGTTAGGCAAATGATGTACAAATGGAGACACTTTGGGACTGTGGCTACTCTACCAAGAAGTGGGCGCCCAGTCAAAATGACCCCAAGAGCACAACGAAGACTCATCAATGAGGTAAAGAAACAACCCCGAGTGACAGCCAAAGATTTGAAGGCATCATTGGAATTGGCTAACATCTGTGTTCATGAGTCTACAGTACATAAAACATTGAACAAGCAGGGTGTCTATGGCAGGACACCACGAAGGAAGCTGCTGCTTACTACAAAGAACATTGCTGCACGCCTGAAGTTTGCGAAAGAGCACATTGACACTCCACAGCGGTATTGGCAAAATGTTTTGTGGACTGATGAAACAAAGATTGAACTATTTGGAAAGAACACGCAGCACTACATCTGGCTTAAAAAGGGCACCGCATATCATCATGAAAACATCATCCCAACTGTAAAGTATGGTGGAGGAAACATCATGATTTGGGCCTGCTTTGCTGCATCAGGGCCTGGCCAGCTTGCAGTCATTGAGGGGAAGATGAATTCCCAAGTGTATCAAAAAATTCTTCAGGAATGTGAGAATGTCTGTACAGCAGCTGAAACTCTGTAGAAGTTGGGTGATGCAACAGGACAATGACCCAAAACACCGGAGCAAGTCCACAACAGAATGGCTTCAGAAAAACAAAATCCGCCTTTTGGAGTGGCCAAGTCAGAGCCCAGACCTCAACCCGATAGAGTTGCTATGGAGTGACTTGAAGAGAGCCATACACATGAGACGTCCAAAGAATATGACAGAGCTAAAGCAGTTCTGCCAGGAAGAATGGGCTACAATCCCTCCTGAATGATGTGCAGGTCTGATCCACAGCTACAGGAAGCGCCTGGTTGATGTTATTGCTGCCAAGGGCGGGGTCAACCAGTTATTGATTCCAAGGGTTCACTTACTTTTTCCAGTAGCATTTTGAATGTTGAATGAGTGTGTTCAGTAAAGACATGAAGGATCAGAATTGTTTTTGTGTTATTATTTTAGGCACATTATATTTGTCAATACTCTTGACTTAGATGACAGTCAGATCACATTTTATGACAAATTAATGCAGAACACGATGAAATTCCAAAAGGTTCACATACTTTTTCTTGCAACTGTATAGTTGTATGCTGCTCACGTAGGTGGGCAGTGTTGACATTCAGCTAATCAGTTACATTTTAATCAATCCTTGTATGGTTTGAGAAAATTCTAATTGCAATAGATGTTCTAAAAAAAAAGCCTATGTATTGCTTCCTTATTTGCTGTACTAATTAAGGAAAATATATATTTCTATCTCTGTCTCTGTGTCTATGCTAGTTCTGTTTTTTTATTTTTCAGATTTCACAGACATTACATAAGTTAAACTATTTTATCAACTTTATCACGTGAAACCCTGTGGAATTATTATCACAGATATCTTGGAATATCCTTGATACTTTCAAAATCTGTCAGTTTTTGCTCTTTCATTTAATTTATCCATCCTGTATGTATTGCCTTGAATTAATATAATTCTTTGCCTATCAAAGAAAGCAGTTGCATTAAAACTTAATTTAACTAGATTGCTAAGAGTCCAATAATTTGGTTAGAAACAAATGAAGTTCAATTGTAGAGCAATCATAATCCTAGTTCTTCTAGATTAAAAGGACATGGTAAGTGTTCAAGGGCTATTGCAGAGCAGAAGGATTTGGTAGTTACTGCTGACTGAGGTATTTACCTGTGGAAAATTTTTGCATCAATTCAAATGTGAGAATAATATTCATTTTATGAAATAAATTATCCTATTAACTATACATTTATTTAATTATATTTTAGGTTTATTTTAAGCTGTGATGCCATATGCTAGTGGAGATCTGAGACTCTCTAAGCACTTATAAATTTTGTTCCTTTTCTTATATTAAATTATCTTTATATGTAAAACATCTTTACCTATATTAACTATCATAGACGTATAGATCAAGAAAATGAATAGACAGATGGTTTCAGTTAAATTATATCAAATGTATATATGTTTATATGCAAAATGTATGGTATCACTTTCTCAGGGATAGGCAAAATGGGCATTAATGTAATCAAGTTGAGACATGGAGATCCTTTTCTCGGAAACTCAATAGAGATTTTGTTATGATATATAGCTATTTGCATTTATACAAAGACTAGTGTTTGTTTCTACTTGATTTTGGTTTGAAAAAATAATATTTGTTTGCATTTAATTTGTGGGTTAAATGATTTTTTTTCAGTTGCTTGGCTGGTGGGTGGATAATTTCTCAAATATTGCTATTCCAAAAGTCTCTCCAAAATTTTAAATTGTAATGGTGAAATTAACACATTTGTTTCACTTGATAACTTGCCCGGCAATCAACAACTTCTTCAGTATTCTTAGCTAGAGATTAGCAGCTGGTGTTCCCAGAGCTAAATATGCCCATTATGAAATACAACTTTGGATAGGGTAGGGAGGAAATATTTTTACTAATGTTTATAGCTGACACACGTGCTGATGTTAATTGTTTCTGCCCTGTTTAAAACTTCAGAGGAAGCACCGCTCCAGGGATGGGTATATCTGGGCCCCGTTTTTAAAACAAGCCTTGATGGCAGTGGGGCACATAGCTATGAGGTAGCTGCAAAACTCAGCTATCTCATTAGTTATAAGTATCAGAAAAAGTCCTAACCAAAAATCACGAAGAGTCCTGCTTCCTTCTCAGAAGTTTCCAATATTCTCACCTATGACTTCTATAGCAGACAATGATTTGATGAAGGTAGGTCACTTTTTAATGACTCAGTTTAATTTAACTCACTTTTGCTCTGAAAGTATAACAGTTTCATGTGTTGTTCCCTTTAAGAATGTTTCAACTTTTGATCTAAATGTCAATATGGAAACAGGAATCATCCATTTTGATGCCAATCTTTATGCAAAAAAACTACAGCAACGTTTACACCAAGGAATTGACATCTGCCTCTAGCAACCAGCTGCTTAAACTTTGTGCATCTTGCTATTTAGACAGTCAATTTATCTTTTGCAAAACTTATGCATTCATATAAATGAATTCAAGACTGCTGTAAAATGAGACACACTAATCAATTCAAACTCAGCAGTTGGCAGCTATTAATTGCCATTTACACACATTTAAATGCAAGACTTGCGATTGCTTTGATTCATAAAATGTTGAAGATGCTTTTTAATGTGCAAAGAAATCCTGCATTCATTTGGAATTAATGACTGATGTTCATTATTTTTTAAAAACATGAAGCCAAATTTCTAAAGTATTAAGCAGACCAAGCAGGTCTGCTTATAAATATGAAATAGTAACAGTGTAGTATGTGATTTGTAATGGATTTATTGGCTGCAGAAATGGGATGATGATTATTGAAACGGGTTCAATTAATGAGATATTAATAGATTATTTTCTGTAGGACAGTTTTAAAAAGCATGTAGCTGCTTAATATATTTGCATTGGGAACTAAGTAACACAGCAACTTTCCTACTTATTTTACTGCTGGCCCAGAATTTGGGGAAATGAAAGATGATCTATGTAAAGAGAACATATTGGAAGGAAATGTTTTTATTTGCACAAAAGAATGTAAAAGAGAATAGCGATGCAATGATAATGATTCATATGATAATATCTCTGTGTGAGGCTGAAATTCAAAATGTACATTATTAGCCTAGAAATTTGTATATGGTATATGGTATATCAGAACTATATGTGGATGTTGATTTGGGTATGTAAAACTCAACCAATATTTTTGCACATACCAACTGTAGTTGTATGAGATGGCAAACAATATGAATCTTCTTTGCGCTTGACATCCAACTCTTCCCTCTTCAGCCCTAGACATAAACATACATTTAGAATTTGAATCAAGACTTGGAACAATGCCAGTGGGATATAGCAATCAGTGCATTTTAGCTTCATACTAAATATTACTTTTGTGCTTTTGATATATATGTATTTTAAATGGTATTTATTTCGTTGTCTGTGTTTATTTTTATATTGTCTTTTACTTCATTTAAATCACATTGGTTTGTAAGGAAGAGGGTAGAAGGAAATAGATACATAGAAGAAGGGCTACATCTATCGTTTTTCATATGGAATCAAATGTATTGTTCAATGAAATCTTAATAACTGCACCACACTATTACTTTGCATAGTGTTGTCCAGGAGATTCTTGTGGCTTTCAGGGATGCTGCCTTGCAGATAACCAAATGTAAGACCTTATTTGTGAGGTTGGGGTCCAGGGAACAAATGGAATTGCTCCTTTTATACCGGTCTCCCTGCTGTGGAACAGCATCCCTGCCTGAGCTGTTTGTTCACTTGCTGGGCTGGTGGTGGAGTTTCCCGGGCCAATGTTCTTGGGTTCTGAGTCTGGAGTAGCGCAGGAGTTCATGGCTACCATGGCTATCATGGACCTAACCCAATTTACTGAAGGTTCAACACACAGTGGGGAGTTTTATCTTGGGACAGTGGTGATAGAATCTGGAGTTGGGATATGTTCCTGTTTATCCTTTGTCATGAACAGTTTAATTGATGATTGCTTTGGAGGTGTCCCTACTTGTTCCCCTTGCAGGGAGGTGGGACATATTCATCTGATTTGCCTCTGATGAACCCATTTGACTCAACTCTTGTAAGATTGAGTGGTTGTGGACTGTGGGACTCCAGGTTTGGGGATTTTCAACCTTTGGTCTTGATGGGGTTGCATTGCCCCAAACAGATCTGCTGTACAATTCGGGGGTCTTCTGACTCACAACTCCTGCTATAAGGAGCAGGTGGCAGCCGTGGCTCCATCTTGTGCATCAGTTGCATGTGCTCCTGGATTGTTAGGCCTTGCTCACAGTCACGCCTTAGTCAGCTTGTGTGCAGATTACTGTAATGCACTCTACATGGGGCTGCCCTTGGTGACTACTTTGCAGTTTCAAAGAGTTGTTTAACATAGGTTATCAATCTTCTATTTCTTTGATAGATAACAAATTCAGAAGTCATCTGTAATTTTTCCTTAGGTCTATCGCTCTCTTGGGAGATCTGTAGCCCTATGAGAAAAAACATACAGCAAATTACAACATTCAGGCTAAATAAATAATAAAAATTAAGACACCCTGCCCTGCTACATATTAAGGAAGGTGATTGTTGGTTAGTTTTCCTACCTGTTATCATCTTTTCCTCCCAGTAGGAATGACAGAACCATGGTGCTTATGTTGGAGAAAAGAACTGAAACCCAACTGTGATACCCAGAATTAGGCATGGACAGTGTGAACATTTTATAGTTGTTGTGTATTGTTATTGAATAGCCTGAATTAGATACTGTTGGGTTTTCATTAATGGAACCTTAAAAACATGACTTGCTTAGAAATGCTGACGAGACTCTTAACTAGATGTCATTATTTGAAAAAAATAATGATTGAGTATGATGGCTATAAATAGATGAAGCATTTTAGTCATTTGCCATTGAAAGTCATTTAATAATTCCATGCTGAGTCCCTTTCAACAAATTTAATGAAAACCAGCATGATATTCTGACAGCTTCTATTGGATTTTTCTGCCATTTTTGCATGCTTTGTGGCATGAGTGATTAATATAGCCTCTATTAAACTAGCACAAAAGGCTCTCCATCTTTTTTGTGTCTCCCAAACTGACATGGACCTTTTAGACATTTTGTCTTCCAGTTCCAAAAGGTGTCTGTATTCTTTTAATTTGTTTTCAATTGCCTGGGAAGTGACATTGGTAAATAAGAGTTTTGGATTTTTGGAGCTCTCTTCCCTATTCATTCTAACAACAGTGCAAATCTATTCTGAGGCCATCTGAGCAAGAAATATTGAGCTGATTTTCAACTTACTGTGAAACTTTATTAATCGGAGGAGACCATTCCAAAATCCCCTTGATGAGCATAAGAGTAGCATAGCTCTACATCCATGTCATAATTTATTGATCTCCTTGGATATGTGAAGGTGGTGTTTTAAGCTGAACTACTTCCCCCACAATGATATAGTTTCCTCATTGTTTGCTTTTACTTCTCCAATACTGTTTATTACTATAATTGATGATATCAAACAAAGTATGTTGCATAATAAATCAACAAGTATGTATTGAATTGGACAGAATGTAAGATTATCTCATGTGTTTTTATTCTTGATGTAACTTTTTGTGTCTCTCAGGCTTTGCATCAGGACACAACAGTAAATCTTAACTCTCCAAACACTTAACCTCTTATTCAGCAATTGGTCTTACTTGTCAGAAGGCTCTCAGACATGACTTAACTAGATTAGAATCTTTATTGAAGATCAGAATGAAACCATATACACAACAGAGGATTTGACTTCTGCAGTGCAAAGGAATCAGAACTTTTATACAGTTTTTGACTTAATGGATACTAGATAGTTTCTTGATTTCTTGGGAGGCAGGTGATCTATGTTTATATAATGGCTCTTGAGCCCAGGAATCACTAGTCATTACCTTGTCAGATTCAGTCCTTACACCACCTCTGAAAAACCATTTGAGGAAATGGAGGGCCCATTGAGTGATGTCCTAATGCAGCATGAGGAGCTACAATATGAATGGGAGATTTGGATGCCATTAATGCAAATACTGAAGCTGCTGGGCCTGTGTGTACGGGATACCTTGAATCCCAAACTAGATATTATCTGATGACTTCCTCCTCCAATTTTTCCACCAAAATTAGTTTGCAAAGATTATTTTCACTTTTCTTGCAATTCTGCAGTATAGTTTACCTCAGGTGGAATTTCATGAAAACATTAGATGTATGTTCTTATTAAAAACACTTTAACTTGCTTTAAATCCCTACTGGTGTGGCAAATGCAGTTTTCTGCCTTACAAACCTAAATATTGTAATAGGTATTATTAGAGCTTCACAGTGAATATTATGATAGAAAATAAATTAAAAAGTAGTAAGAAACTCTGGTTTTTGTAATCTTCACCAAAAAGAGGACCAATATAGAACAGTGACTGAGGTATTGAACTAAGCCTAGGGAGTCCAGGTTCAAGACCCCACTTGACTACAGATCTCACTGTATAGCTTTGAAGATTCACTTTCAGACAAACATATTTCAGAGGATTTTTGCTGTAGGATTAATATTGAGGAAGACTTTCATTTACACTCTCTGAGCTCTCAGAGAGAAGCCTGGATATAAAAACGCGAATGTTACAAGATTTCATAGAGCAGTGATGGCCAACCCATTGGTTGCATGTGGTCCTTAGGCTCTTCTGGTGGCGTGAAGAGCTTGTGAGAGGCTTGCCTGCTTTTCCACAGCATCTAGAGGATTGGCCTGACTATCTGAGCTATGAGGAATAGATTGCTAATAGCAGTGAGGAACTAGTGATCCTCATATCTTATAAAAGACAAAGCTACTGGGACTGGAAACCAAGTTCTCTGGAGAACTATCTCTGAGAAGAAAGCTCTTTTCCCCTCTTAGTGACACTTTAGAGAATGTGTGGTCTGTGCCCTTGTTTGCATCTTTAGTTCTAGCCTGCCTATGTGCATAATGGAGACCTAGCCATTGAGTGTCGTTGCCTCTTAGTATAAGACTATGTCCTCAGGCCTCCTCAAGATCTCCCCAAATTAAATTCAGCCCCTGCATATTAAAATGCAGGAGGGATGTCTCAGATAAATATTGATGGTGCTATATCAGTCTTTATTTCTAGTTCATCAAGTATTTTCCTTTCCCCCTGCGGTAGACAGAACTATATTGTGCACCTTAGAGTATTACATTCAATAGGGATGTCCTTTGGGTGAAATAAATGCTAACTTGTCCATTAATAAGCAATTGTTCCCATAGTTGCTTATAATGATGGATGTGTTGCACCGACCTCTGACTACTGATTTAAGGAGCATTGACTGGCATCAAGGGAAATCCCTGGTTGTTCCTGATTTCAGGCAACATAAATCAAAACAGTCAGATGTCATTAAATGCTCTCAACACCAAGAAGTTTAGCTGTAGGCAACAATGAATGGTTCTACAGAGGCCACTGTTATATATTCCAAGGAGTTGTCATCTGACAGCTTTTACTATTTGTGCCTTGCTTTTTGATAAATTGTTGGCTCTTGATAAAAACTAATTTTCAGATATTTCACAAGAGGGTTCTTCTCCTGCAGCTGCTCCCACCAAGCTCAGTCATGCAAGCTTAGAAATAGTGCATTGCTATTCAAATACAAGGCTGACTGTATGGTAGTGTTTTTGGGCTCTGTTATAGTTAGGAAGGGAAAATTCACAGTGACTGTACTCTGTGCTCTTGGATAGTGCTGTATAGAACTGGAAAAACAGTGTTTCCTGCCAGAAGAGGGGTTGATATTTGGCAGTGGAGGAGGGAGATCATTTGTATTATGGAGAACAGAAAAGTTTGGAAAGGGGGATTCATTTTTCTGAAAGCAAGCCCCAATATGGGTGGGGATCTCACTTCACTGTAGTAGTCTTACCAGGTTTGGAATATACATTTGCACAATTTGTAATGCTTGGATATATTTATGAATATATCATCCTTTCTCACAGCAATTTTTCTCTGGTGGAAATATAAGAAAAGAGAAGCAAAGAGAGTATTCATGAGAAACTAAGCTCTTAGAAGTTCTCTTGTTATTCCAGTGCTGTAGTGTTCTATCTGCTTGAATGTTTGATTTATTCTATCTATAGACTTTTTTCTTACAGAGTTCAGGATATGAGGATCAGTGTCAGCCAGGTCATATCATGGCAATGTATACTCACATGTTATTTTGGTCCATTGATTTTGTTCAGACAATAGTTTAAAAATATATTCCAGAAATCTTCATCTTTTGTGGTACAGGTCTTTTGAGCAGATGTACAGTGGTACCTCGGTTCACGAACGCTTCTGTTCACGAACAATTCGGTTCACGAACAGCTCCAGTCGCAAAATTTTGCCTCCGTTCGCGAACTCCGCATCGGGTGACGAACAGGATCCGCGGCCATTTTCCCTCCCGTGACACGTGGTCGCGGCTTCCTGTAGGGAGGGGGACTCTCCCTTCAAGCAATAACCGCCTCCCCACCCGCCTTCCTGTCCTCCACACCAGAAGTCGCGTCGAGCAAGGTTAGCTTTCTCTCTCTTCATACTGGACTTTGTGTCATATTTTTGCGGTTTAAAAAACAACAACATATGGTTCAGAACGGATTAACCGTAATTACATTGAACCTTATAGGGAAATTTGATTCGGGACGCGATCAAAAATCAGTTGGCGACCCAAATTCGTAGGGGTCAGAACGGATTAACCGTATTTACATTGAACCTTATGGGAAAATTTGATTCGGTTCACGACCAATTCGGTTCGCGACCAGAGTCGCGGAACGAATTAAGTTCGTGAACCGAGGTACCACTGTATATGCATTTTTTACACATCTTTCAGAACTACCCATAATTTATGCAGGCAACCAGTACTAATACACATGGTTTAAATGCAACCTTTTTTTAGTTGTGAGGGGGCACAATGCCGAATATGTGGTACCTATCCCTGTTGTGAATGGGGCTACACTTTCCCAGAATGAGTGGGTATGTAGTTTGGAGGTTCTTCTGTAGAAGACTCTCTCTTATGTACCTAACTGAGGCAACAGCCAGGAGCCCTTATTGTCAATTTTGACTGATACAGCAACTGAATCCCTTTCTGGAAGAAAATGGCCTTAAAACTGTAGTGTATTGCACTGGTGTCCTCCCAGGTTAATTAATGCAATGGTGGAACAGCTTTATTTTTTTTAAAGCTAATTTGGAAATCTTAATTGTTACAGAACTCAGCAGTCAGGTTGCTCTGGAACAGTGTTTCTCAACCTCAACAACTTTAAGATGTATGGTCTTCAATTCCCAGAATTCCCCATCCAGCATTTTAAGGTTGATGAGTTTGAGAAACACTGATCTGGAAGAACTCAGCATCCCCATTCTGCCTATGCTGAAAGGATTGCACTGTCTGCCAGTTTGTTTCTGAGTGAATTATGGGCGTGCAGTGCTTTGTATTTGAAGGCAACAAGATGATTCAGAGCATGCAAATAGAGTTTTTTTGCAATTTGTTAAAGCAGCCTTTCTTTTTCCTAGAATCCCACAGCTGCAATTTCACCTGTTATGTAATAAATTTGGACCTTAACCTCTTTATTGGTTTTTTAAAAGGATTTAAAAACATCTAATTTTAAACAGGGCTTTTAGTTTGATTTTAGTTTTTAATTGAATGTTTAATTATAGCTAGTGAAATAATAGGTTAATAAATATTTTTTCACCAATATATATGAGCATTGTATGCTCATTCCACAAGGACTTCTTTGAAGATAGCCTTCCCAGAGGTAAACTGATAGATGCCAGTGGACTGACGTTGCTGTTGACATCCGTGTCCCAGTAGCATCAGGTTAATCTGATCAGCATATTTTATAAAAAAATAAATGTATGATAAATTTATTTCACTTCTTGAAGACTTGTACATAAGTTCAATTGACCTCCAATGGATTAAGGAAAAAAATGGTCTAGAAAGGAGCCACTTGGTTGGGTTCTTTCATTCTGGGGGTGGGGGAGTGAGGAAGGAAAGGTGAGGAATTGTGATTTAAATAATGGTTTCAAAATTCTGACTTGTAGGTTCAATTTGCTTAATGAAAAATTCAGTATTCGTGTTCAGCAGAATCTTTTTTTTTTGCCATGAAAGCAATAGAAATCACATTCCTAATTTTACAAATGTTTGAGTTTTGATTGTTTCATTCTTAACTAATTACCCCTGCTAACTGTGGCATATTTAAACAATGCTTAAAACAAATTGGATTAGCATGATATGTGAACCCACCATCATCTTTCTCATCTACATCCACCTCCACCTCCACAGTCCTCCACAAATTCCCCAGACGTTGTACAGATCAGAATATAAAGTGAGTTTCTTTCCCTCATCAGAAATCACATTAAAAATCCTTATATGCTTTCTTTACATACCTTAGAAATTTACTGTACAGATAGTCCTTGCTTAGTGACCACAATTGGGACTGGCAACTTGGTCACTAAGCACTGCAGTCACTAAGTGGAAAATCACATGACCGCGATGGGCTTATGACCTTTCTTTGCCTTTGGTTGTTAAGCGAAGCAACATAGATGCTGAGTGAAAATCATGTGACCACGACTTAGATTTTACTTCCACTTTCTGTATTAACTCTGCTTGTCGCAAGCTGGTTACAAAGTACATGAATGGTGATCACGTGACTGCAGGATGCTACAATGGTTGTAAATGTGAGGATTCATTGCAGTTATTTTTTTAGCACTGTCATAACTTCAGATGGTCATTGCACAAGGCTGTTGGTGACTATTTATCAGAAATTCAGAATTTCTCCTTTGCTCTTCTTTTCTATGTTCAGAGAGGTATAATACTGAAAAACATTAATTACTGTAATGATTCCCCTGCTCTCTTAGGTGGTATAGTCCATTGCATTTATTCTGTTGCATATGTAAACCAAACTTTTCTGTCAGCGTGAAACACTATTAAATGTAACTGTTTAGATAATCCCCACATTTCTTGCACACTATTATTTTATTATTCCAAAAGAAGATATTTACGAAGTTTAAGCATCTGGGTAAGCTGAATATGTATGGTTTTACTTACCCAGCTGAAACTAACCTAAATATGAGTTCTTTGGGATTCTAGTAGAGTAAAATAATAAACGAAGATATTAATTTATTTGACAAAAAGGTACAATAATTCAATATTGTTATTTTCTCTAGAAAGCATAGCCTAGAGAGAATACTGTTATATTTTGTCTGCTATAATTACATTCTGAGAGCTATCTTTATGGATTTATTTTCTTTACTAGAAGAGATAGTGTTAGGAAAATCAGAACTATATTTAATTTCTTTCCTAGTGGAGATTCATGAGGATTTCTCCTAAAACGTTTGGATAATAATCAAGGAATAATCAAATGTGAAGGTTCCCTTGAATATTAGTATCTTGCACAATATCACAAATTAGTTTTCTAAATCTCATAAATTGGTAGTATCATCTTAGGACTTTTCTTGATTGGAAGACAAAGTCTGTCTGCATGAGTATATCTTATGCCTGGCTTTTCTGCACACCCTGCAAAGTGGCATTTATTGTGGCCCCACAATAAATTGTAGACAGAAAGAAAAGTTAGGACCTTGGATATAGATAAATACTTAATGAATGTGTCTGTAGATCCTGGGCATAAATGCTGAAAGTTGGGGAGGTTTCCCTAAACTTATGAGAAACTTCTTAATTATTTTGAATCAAACAGTTGCCTCCAGTAAAGGGAACACCACCTTGTTTTCTCACAGAACTGAATGCAATGGTAGTATCTATGGTGTTCTCTCCTTTCCAGTTGTGTTCTACTAATCTTTTTTAGAAGATTTTGCAGGGTGGGAGGGTATTTTGAGAACTATTTACTGCAGGCTTATTTTTTAGGAAATAATAAATGTTTGCTACCTTTTTTATTCCTTTATGGATCAGAGGAGAAAGGAAACCCAGTGAAATGTACTTAAAATTAAGAATTAACCACTGACCAAAGAAAGATGACAAGTGACTTCCAACTGTATGGGAAATAATGAAGATTATGTTGTTGTAGTTTATACTGGTATTTTGGAGCAAGTTTGTTTATTTTGGAAAGAAAAAATACAGTTATTAGAGATATTCATATATTGCTGTTTCTAAAAGATCAGAATTCCAGCTGGATGTGCCTTCAACAAGACAGCACAAACTCATTTCTTTCCTTTGCTTAATTATTTGCTTGTTTTGGCTGAATCAGATTAAGCAGTGAAAACCAATCAAATAAGATGATAGCTAATATCCATCAGTTGTTGACTAAAATGGCAGAGGACCTCTATTTTTCTAATAGAATAGGATTGCCTCTCCAGGGATCATAAAATTAGCTGTGTTAGCCACTTATCAAAGCAGTCTGTTTCTTACTCACTTCCCCTTGTTTTGGGGTCATTCAGTATAATTGTGTTGTATATTTCTGCAACAGATAAACTTTCAAAATAAATGTCTTCTATCCCTTAGCACAGCAAGTTTAATGGTATGCAACCTTGACCATTAAATATGGAAACGTGTTGGTAAATTTTGAAGGTTTTGCAAATTCAAAAATTATCCTCATATTTTTTACAGTTACAGTTATCTTGATAGTTTCTCAGTATCTACAAACCAGACACTTAATAATGTGATACTTAATGCAAACTTTATAAGGCTTAATCTATAATCCTATAAACATAAGGAAAAAATAAATGTATATAGATCATGACAAGTTCTTCAATGGTATTAATGAATGATAGATTCCTTTATAAAGTGTCTCAAACATTAATATCTAAAATATAAAGATTACATTACATCCAGAAGAAAATATAATTACCTGTTAGCCTCTCTGTGTTTTGATTTTGAAACAGAATTTGAACACTACAAAAACTATTAGTAGATAAATTCTACAACAGAATTTTAGACTGTAAGTGAAAACACCATCAAAATAATAATTCATTACAAATGAACATTTGCTTGAAATTTGTGAAGCTCTTTGACCTCCATATTCCTTCTTGATTATATTTATGTGAACCAAAAAGTTATATGAAACTTGGTTGCTATGACATTATAGGGCATGGCAATGAATGAAAGGAGGAACAGAGGCAGTAATCTGTAGGCACCAAGAACATAGCTGCACACATTGAAGAGCAAGCCTAATCTGAAACCTAGCATAATATTTGGGAAGCATTTCCTGGCCATCTTTTGTCTCTTAGTGCAAAGAGGCTTCTGCAAATTTCCCTGGTATAGTTCCCAGAGCCATCAGGCAGGCCTACTGTCAGGTCTGCAATGTTCAAATCCCAGTGAAGAAAAATCTCGTGCAACCCAAGTTAGGTTCAAAAAAGATTTCATTTATTGGAACATACATGCAACTCTAAGCAAAGCATTGCTGAAACTAAAGCCCGTGCTTTTCCCACTTTACTTTTCCCACTACTTCTTACCCCCCCCTTTCCAGGCGCCAATTTGGTTCTCACAGAGGTGCGACCTTGCACATTCCTAACCTCTGATAACAGTCCATCTTCCTGGCCTTTGATAGCATACCAATTCCTTCTACTTTCATTTCCCCCCTCCCCCCTCCTAAAGAATGGCAGAAACAAAGCAAGCAGCTACTACATTAATATTTTGGCTGCTGAAGATTCTGACACCTACTTAGGTACACAGATTAAATTTCCCTTCTGATCAGTTTGCTTGAGTCCTGACAGCCAGTTGGAAAAAAGGTGGCCTGCAATCTGAAATCTACAGGCAAAGATGATAACAGTAACAATAATGTAAGAAAGTTACATCTGAACTGTGACCACTTGAAGCAGAGAGCTGTGCTGTTTGAATTTATTTTTAACCCCTGTAGGAAAACTGTATCTTCTCCTCCTCCTCCTCCTCTTTTAAAAAAATGCCTGGGGAGAATTATCCCTCCATACTTTGAGTTCCTGTTCATTGTTTTTTTAACAATCTATGAGATGGTTGGCTAGGCACAACAATGGTAATGAAAGGACTGCCGTACTGCTGCTGGCTATTAGGTTTGTCATCTAGAACTTGGATGTGGATTTTTTTACCATGGTAGCATTACTTAGACTTAGTGTTGCATATAAACATATTGAGAGAGATTGACATCTCTACACCAATAATCAACTTTGCCCAAATTCTTCCCTGAAGGGGAGCCTTCCCTTGGCAGCACCTGCCTTTGAAACAAGATCCCTCTGGAAATCCAGGTGGCCCTGACCATAGCCTTTCACAAAGCTTTGAAGACCTGGCTGTTTAGCTAGGCATTTGGGCCAGGAGCTTAGGCAAGCTGTACTGCTGATGTGGTTTTTGTGATTTGGGGTTTATTATTTTAACCTTGGGTATTGCTGCTGGTGTTTTAATATGCCGCCTAGAGTCACTGTTGTGAGAAGGATGGTCATATAAATAATATAAATAAATAAATACTGCTTGGGGGGGATAACCATCAAAAACCTGAACCACAATTAAGTCCTCAGTTCCATATGCATATTTGCCATGCAACAGAAGCCTTCACTGGGTTCATATATTTTGTTACAATTGACTGGGTTCACACAGTAGTAAGCCACAGCCCATGATTTACAAACCAGAATAGTTATGCACATGAATTATGCTAAGCCAAAAGCACCCTCCCCCCAAAAAACTCCACACCAATTTAGAGTTAAAGAGAAACATATTAGACACTCTGTCTCAGTTATTTGGAAATGACTCAGTGGGTCATTTTCCATTGTGACAAAGTATTACAAATATTCAATTTAAAGTAGAACAGAAGCCAAGAAGTAGAGCTGAAACAAAGCTACAAGGTGTCATTTTAATTCAGTCCTGATCTAATCTGAAGTAGAATGATAGACCCTACAACATGCCTTTTCAATATTTTGAACAGTTTTTAAAGAGCAATTTGAGTATTTGGTGCTATATTTTAATTATGTTTCTGTTTCTATTTCTGTATTTTTATTGTATAAGCAACTTCTCCAATTTTAAATAAATAGCTCCAGACCTATCATCCTGAATTATTCCCAGGTGCCATCAATGACCCAGTGAAGTTGGTGCAATATTGGAATATCACTTTTGTAGTTGGTGCATCATCAAGGTAGGATGCAGCTCTTGGCTGACCTGACTGGTTTTGAAAAGCTACTTGTATGAGAGACTACCTGGAAGTACCAGGACTATAGGCTAGACTGAGGGTGAAAAAATATCATGGAAGGAACCACTGGAAACCATAATTGCCAATAAATCCAGGAGCTGAGCTCAGCTTGATTGAGATTTTCCTTTTATCTGGTGTATTGCAGTTTCCCTAGCTAACAAGGCCTAGGCAGCTGCCACATGTACATTTTAGTGTGAAAATAAATGGTATTATTAATGACGCTGAAAGTTGCCGGCCAGAAATGGTCAACACTTCAGTGGTTCGAGCCCAGCTCCGGGCAACAAAGCTAGCTCCTGCTTACTCCCCAGCTCCTGCTGACCCAGCAGCTCAAAAACTTACGTGAGTAGATAAATGGGGACTCTCACCCCGGTGGGAGGAAAAATGCTGGCAGCGCTTGCACGGGAGACAGGGACCAGTTGCCGGTAACGCGGAGGCTGCGCACGCCCGAAAAAGGCGCGAAGCAACGGAAACCCTGCCTCCTGCGCTTGCCAGCTGGGCTCTGCTCTAGGAAGGAGGCAATGGCAAACCACTTCTGAAACACCTTGCCTTGAAAACTGCAGGGACTCGTCCAGGCAGTCGCCGCAGAATTGGTAACAATTGAGTGCAGATTAAAAAAAAAAAAATTACATGTTTCCCCATGCTTAGCTCAGTTTATTTCAGAGTCAGTATGAAGTATGGGGACAAATCTCCATAAGTTTAAAAAGAAACCCTATAGGACTGGGGCTGTCATAAAATAAGATCATACTATGTACTTTGGTAAAGCAGAAAAATAACCGCTCAAGTAATGACAAATCTAAATGCAAAATTAAAGTGAATAAAGTTTAATGGACCCACACTGGTAGCTCAGAAGACTGAAGAATAAATTAATAAAACAAGAAAAGACATAAAGCCTGGGATACTTTTGATTGGCAGGTTCTCTTGTTATGCTGGGTAGCAACAAACAGCTGACAAAAAGATGGGAAGAGTAGAGCTTCTTTAGTTTAGGAACATGTTTTTAGTTCCTGGTTGTGGTCATCCAGGGAAGAAGAGTGTCTGTGAAGCCCTTCAAGACAATCTATGTCCAGTGCAATCCTAAATCCATCTATTTTTTTAAAAGAAGTCATATTACCATCTGTAAAACATATTCCAAAATATATATAGATGGTCTTGCAATTTTTATCTTTTTAGAAAGAAAGGCTATATAGTGAAGCCTTAATATACATTCTTAGACAGAAATATATAGAATCTATACCCCCTTTTTGGTATTATTTTCTAAGATGTCATAATTAAGAGATGTGTTGCCTTGTTTTGCAGGTTATATAGTGTGGTATACAAGCAATACAGATTTAACTTCTTAAAACTGTAAATTACATAGCTGATTAGTGAGGCACCCTGTCAATCATCATAGTTGATTTGCTAGACATGAAAATAACCTGGTAGATGAAAAACAGCTGTTCATTGTACAATAGATGTGAAATATTTAATTTGCCTTTTGCTTTTTGTAGGGTTTTTCTCGTATGATTAATGCTTGCAATTTTAACCCCTCTGCTGTGCTTAGAACATATTGAGAGAATAATTTAAACAATTATAAACATACTTGTTGCAACCTCATAATGTTAATTGCAGTATGGCAGCTCTAAGAGTCACATTATCAGTTGACTCCTTAAAGCAGACGTATCTTTTTTTCATGGAAGCCTGAAAAAAAGAGGAGCTGTTTTAATGAATAGAAGTGTTGCACTCACACTTGTGCGAGGTGAGAATTGCTTCTTTCAAATAATTTTTATAGCATCTTCCATCTTGCTTTCTTGCTTTCTTTTGCCATTGCATGTCACAAATAAAAAGGCATCTTTAAAATTTCAGGTAAATGACAGTAAAAATATTCCAGTACATAAAAAAATAACAGCAAAAAGATTCTCTGTACATTATAAAACACAATTATGTATTTGCATATTCTGATGAAAATTTAGGTGCACTTAAACATTTCATCTGAGGTCACTTCCTGTGAGTGTCATGGAGAGCTGATGTGTTACTGGCTTGCTGACTAGTAAGATAGCTTTTGCGAGGGAAATCACAGCTGGATGTTGGATCCGGGCTGGTGTAATCCCTTTGTATCAAAGGAGAGATTGTTGAGATCATCCACGTGACTCCAGACAGCTGCTACTCATGAGTAGACTGTGGAAACTGTTGTTTATAAGTGGAGTGGCTTATGAGTGGAGTGGCTGGGAGTTGGGATTACATCAAGCTCACACTCACAAAGCAGCCTTATGGACACTAAGCTTTGACCCTTATATCTTAATCACTGTTTTGGATTAATTTTTTATGTGTTTTATATTTGAGAGATTAAGACCCTTCAGACTGGCAAGGTTTACTGTATGCATCGGATGAGTCTCCGCCTCCTTAAAAGACAATGGTGTAAATTTAATTTTAAACGTTTTGAAAATACTTTTTTTTTTATTATGCAGCAAAAGGGTGCTTAGTATATGGATTTTGGGAAGTTAATAATGGATTAAGGGGCCAGAGAAATTTGGAATTATAGTTTTGAATTTATCTGAAGATATCTTCTCATGGAAAAATGGCAATTGCTTTTATTTCTTAATGATAAGGAGACCATGAAGATTGGACATTACAGAGAGACAAAGAAAATGGAGCAGAAATCCTTAGTGCAAACTTTTAAATACCTCTTAGTCAAGCTACTGACTAGAATGGATCAATTGCTTGAGAAACTGGACAGAACATGCTTTAATGAAATTGTAAAATAAGAACAAGTTGTAATGGATGTTTATGAAAATCATTTCAAGGAGGGCTTAAACGTAATGCAAATAGATTTGATGGATGATTTATCCCCTAAAGGAGATGAACAAATACCAAACCAGGAAATGGATCTGGATAATTTTTTTCTTCTGGATATGCAAAAGAGTTCTGCTAAGGTTTGGAAAGACTTTTTTAGAAGTGACAAACAAAAGGATAAACTTTATCTAATGGACATACAAAAGAAATCTGTTAAAATTCTGAAGGATTTTTGTTTGGATACTCAGATGATCAGCAAATTACCTCTGGTACTTTTTTTGAAGGAGTTAAGGAATAATTTTAAAAATTCAGGGAAGGTTTATAAGGCTGGCTTGTTTGATCAGGGCTAAAAGAGGAAAATAGTTATATCTGGCTGCCCTTACTGGATTTTGCTGACAAAGAATGATTGATGAAGGATTTGGATTTTGGTTTTTTGTTAACTTAAGAGATGAGTTATAGGGAGAAGAGAGATGATGATACACTATTAAAACTGTTTTTACCTGCTTGGATGAAGGGGAAAGTTACCTTTTGTCTCCCTTTTTCCTTTTTCCTTTTCCCTTTTTTTTTCTTTTCTACACTCTTCCCCCCTCCCTTTTTTGGGTTTTTCTGTTTGTTTGGGGGTTTTTTTTGTAGTTTGTATTGACTTTTATTCTTTTCATTTATAATTCTTAATAAAATTATTAAAAAAAAATCATCTGCTACTTGCAACTGATGATAGTTAATCTAGAATTATTATTGTCATTATTGATGGTAATGTTTCTTTGATGTTGATTAAAATACTAATATAATAGCAGAAAGAGTTTAGAAATGATGAAAGACTAAATGTTTTAGTTTAATTGGAAACAATTAAATCTGAAGTAAACAGGTTCATCTTAGATAATAAATTAACACTTCAATTGAAATAAAGCAAGAACTCTTCAATTAAGAATTGCTGAATAAGGAAATATATTATGATTTCACACTCAGTATCTAAACATAAATAATTATCTGGTTTTTTAAAAAAACTTTTAATATATGTCTAAGTTTCTTGCAAATCGTAGTGTAGAAAGAAATGAGCATAGCAGTAAGTGGATCCTAATTGCACTTAAGGCCTTTTAGCTGTAAATACAAAGCTATAACGAGATCCATGATTCTGTGGCCAATATATAAAAATACTTTACTAAACTTAGCAAGTCTCCTGTTTGTATTATTTAAACCTTCAAAGGTCACTATCTGCTTACTAGTTTATAGAAAGTTACAATACAACTCTCTGGTGCATAGAAAGGGTATTTTCAGACTTGCAAGATTTATTGTAATCTTACAATAATGTAACCTTACAATAAAGATAGAGGTAGTACTCCTGGCTGTGCTTCTTGTCTGGACTACCTTGCAAAGCTAACATCAATCTTGCCAGTCTCAAAGTACCCCCCCCCCCCATCCCTTACTTTTAGTCTCCTGAAAACTAGAGAGAGTCCCTTCTGAGTCTCTTTCATCATCCCTCCTCTTCTGGATTCAAATTTTATTCATCAGGCCATTGACTAGGCTGCAGCTCTTCCTCCTATTTCCCAAGGTCATTCCCGCATGCCATTACGTTAACAAATAAATAATAATAGGGGTTGCCGAAATGAATGTGCTGTGCAGAAGTGTTATCACGGTTCATATCACAATTTAAATTCAACAATATTGATGTGGTTGTTCCTGCATTGTATCCTCTCCTAAACATTTATTATAATATCCATGTTTTAAAATACCAGGTACTTTTTTTTAGTGTTCTCTCTTAATTGTAGCTTTTCTACGCTAACCTAATTTGTGGTGCCTACTTCATCTTATACTTTTTCTTAATTATAGGAAGCTCCACCTCCAGGTTCCTATGATGTTCATAAATCATTTGAGAAATCACAGTGTAAGAGTGAATATATGCCTCCACGAACTGTGATGGCTAAAAGGAGGCATGCATCTTTTCTCAGTGGAACATTTAGGGAAAATGCATTAAAGATTGAGGGGGATATACCAGGTAAGTTCATTATATAATTTTCAAGCAAAACTATAACTACTTACATTTTAATGAGAAGGTATATAATCTAAATACCTTTCTGTCTGTCTGTCTATCATCTATTTTTAAAGGCTTTGTAAGGTGTCTTTTGTAATACTGGAAACAATATCTTGCTTCCTGGCTGGTTAAAGAAATGTTGTTATATAAGTTTATTCCCCCTCAGCAGAGGGCAGACCCTGGCTAACCTTGCTGTACCTGGAAGCTAAACAGGTACAGATATTGGTTAGTTCTTGAATGGAAAACTTTCAGGTAATGTAAATGTTACAGGCTAGGCTGGGAAGTTGGACAACTAGCCACGTTTGTATTGTTGCCAATAAAACTACTTGAATGTATCCATGTAATCACTGGACCTTCAGCTTGACTGGAATTTTATAGAATTTCAGAATTTTTATGAAATTATAGAGTTTTAAGAATGTTATCTAAGTAGCAGAATGCCCCACACATATAGGGTCACTCTCTGCTGATTGCTCTGATGAAATCAAGGTTTTTCCAGAAATGCTTACAACTAGTTTATTACATTAATCATTGATGGAAGACTCAGACGAGAGAAAGTGAGTGAGGAATGAGATAATGTCAGAACATAAGTTGCATTTCTTCCTCCTTAAGTTAATTTGGGATTCTCAGACTAGTTCCTCATTTCAGTTAAGACAACTTGGAGCTCGGAGTTGAGTGACTTCTTAAGTAGTGCTTTAAATTTTATAAAATGGGGTTGATATCCACGTGTTGCAAGATTATGGAGTTTTTGTCATGACTTCTGACTTCCAGTTCATGTTCATGGATGCAGTCTGCCAGTCTTTCAGTTAGACCTCGCTTATCAACTGCCCTGTTTAGCGACTGTTCAAAGTTATGATGGCGGTGAAAAAGTAACTTTAGGACTAGTCCTCGCATTTATTACCATCTCAGCATCCCTGTGGTGATGTGATTGAAATTCAGGCATTTCACAACCGGCAGGCATTTATGACTGTTGCAGGGTCCCACCATCATGGTCACAGTGCTTCACAACCGGCTCCCAACAAGCAGAGTCAATGGAGAAGCCAGCAGTAAAATTGCAAGTTGCAGTCACGTGGTATGTTGCTTAACAACCTGCAGTAACTCATTTAACAACCAAATGGGAAGTAATGTCGTAAGTCTGTCATAGTCATGTGATGTTTTGCTTAATGCCTGCTTCGCTTAGTAACAGAGTTGCCAGTCCTAATTGTGGTTGCTAGGTGAGGACAACCTATATACTTATCTGTCCTGCATAGTGGCTGTTACAGTCCTTACTTTGTATGTTTTAGATGATTCCTATTTTTTCTTATTTGGTTACTGGGTCTTTTGGTTTACTTAAAACGTTTTGAAGGGATTTTGATGAAAACAATCTTATGACACATGGAAGGACTCAACCACAGTTTCAACTGGGAAAATGTTAACATTTCAGATCAAGCCAAATTAAAAAATGCTAGGGAACTCCTGGAAGCTTGGAATTCAGACAGATCAGCCATCAGTAGACACATAGAGATAAACCCTATTTTCATAACATTTAGAAGATACAACCAAAAGTCAAGGAAGGAAGCAAACAGCACAGAGTGTATCTTTCCTAGCATATCCCCTCCAGTAGCCAACACTCAGATAAGCAGAAAACAACACTTGATAAACAATCAGGGAGGAAGCAATTCTCTAATCAAGGAACCATCAAGGAAAAAGCCACACCACTTCCAAGGCTGGCAATGTAGGTTACTATATACTATATAGCCAGCAAACCCCACTCTCCCTTTCACTGATATGTTACCTAGCTGCATAATAAAACATCTGCAAGATACCAACAAAACTCAGAGAATACTAAGAACCCAACAGTTCAACCCTAAGCTACATGTGTTCTGTTCTGTTGGAACTCTAATTTTATGTTTTGTAAAACAGTAAGACTGGGTTCATACAACATGTTAAATCCTAAAAGCTGATGGGGATTCCAGATGGCTCCTTCAGTGATAAACAACGTGTGGCTCACTTGGAATTCCTAGGTTTGGGTGATATTCTCTGTACAATAAAGCCTTGCTGTGACGTTCTTTTGTTTTTGTTTGTCAGAATGATGATATATCTACCTCATTTTTTACATATTTATGCTAAGTTAATTATTTAAGACATTTAAAATATTCCTGAACTGGTTTCAGAAGTAAATCCAAAGTGATGTTCAGTAAAATATGAAGCCACAAATAAATCATATGCAAAACCAAAACATTAATAAAACCATACTAAAATAAAGGAAGAGCATACACAATGGAGCTCCATAAAGTTTTGACTCAGTAATCTGTCAGAGTAAACTTTCTTGAAGGCCAGAAATAATATGGCTGGTGGGTATCAGTTTGAAAACAATCTCTAAATCACTGGATATATCACCTGGTGACATAAACTAAACAAAACCTCTCATAATGCAAGGTGAAAGTGTATAGTTTGGTTTGATTTCTTTTTGCCTTGGTGTTATTTAACAATTTAGGTTTTTTCTAATTAATATTTGATTTAATGAATCTGATTGCATAATTTTGGTGTGATTCTTAAGACTTAAGTTGCTTCAAGAATCAATCGCTATTGAGTTACAACATGGTAGGATTAATAAATTCTGATTCCAAAAATCACAGACTAATTCTGAATCATCACTACCGTGAAGAATACTAAGAAACTGGAATCGAGTGATTTTGTTGTCAAATGTGGCAAGATAGGAGGCTTCTAAATATAAAGTGTCATCAAATGCAGAAATGAGAATTATAAAAAAGATTTCTAAGTATATCATTCCATGGTTTTACATATACACAATGATCCATTTGCTCAGCCTGTCCCAAGTAATGGACATGTGGGTTGGAAATTATGGGAGTTAAAATGGGACAAGATACAATAGGTGCTATAGGCTGTCTTTCCTGCAAATGTGGCTACAAAATTTATTATTTACAAAAACAACATCCTTATCTTACTCATTCAAGCATTGTTGCATCTCCTGCTATGCTACTGTAGAAAAGCCTCTTTGAAGGTTAACCTGCAACCTGCTCTAGGGAAAAAATTATGCCAGATTTTTAAAATAAATCATTGTGGATAGTCATAATCTTTTATCTCAAGAGGTAAATCTGCTACTATGCATTGTTACATTTAAAAATTTTTTTTTTTTTTTGCTGATATGAGACTATTGTATTAAATAAAATTGAAATACAGCAATGGGTCAGCAAATGTTCATTTATGTTTCATTAACATTATTGCCAATATTTAAAAAAATGACTTGCACCAACTTGATGAAACTATTGTCAAATTATGTGGCTCCCATTATAAAGCAATGCATTTTCATAATTAAAATTTCTTTCACATTTTTGGAAATAATTTTATGAAGAACTTCTGTGTGAAATGGAGAAGAGGTTAATGTATGAGAACCTAAAGTAGGAAGAAGGTTTTGGCCAGAATCCAAAGAGGTGATTCTACTTGTGTAGGGACTTCTATTAGCCCAGCAGAATTTTGGGTTCCAAATTTAGCCCACTGAGAGTTGACTGATTGAAGCAGGGTAGGGTAGGGTAGGGTAGGGTAGGGCAAATTATTCTTCACTTCAGAATGAATTAACGTCTGGCATTTTTGTATATGTGCATATGTACGTATGCATGTTCATATATTGTGTCTGTGTGTATGTGCATGTAATAGCTGAAGTGAAAACAAATCTTAAGTTGTAGTCTGTGTATACCTACCAGAGAGTAAATCCCACTGAATTCAGTAGGGTTACTGGTAAACATGAGCAAGTTTAGTCTGAAACCTTGACAAGAAAGCCAGTTTAGAATTCTAAGCATTATAGCATAAACATTTGCTTTGAATGTTGGTATTTTGAAAAAAATAGTCATAAATATATATTCATGTAAAAGGAATGCAGCCAACTTTGCTTTATCAGTTAACATTACGTGTTTAAACTCATCCATCACTATTTCTGTTACATTGTATTTGGTAGATGATATGAGCTTTGCTTAGTGCAATTTTTTATGTGATTGATGTTTAACACATAATTAGTAATAATGTGAAGCAATGCACTCTACCACTATTCATTCATTGTGTTGGTTATAAAAGCTATTGCTTGAATCACTGCCTAAAACTCATTATGTTTCTTGGCACATTCACACAGGAAATTACTTGAAGTAACAAATAAAATTTATCTTCAAAATTAATTGGACAGATCACATAAAGGTAGTTCTGTCCACTTTTTCTATGACTTTGCCCATACCTTTTTATATAAAAGTTACTGTAGTGTGAAAACTAATTATATCTTCTATTTAGTTGTTGGCTTGTAATATTGTATTCCAAAATAGTTGAAAGTATTTAAAGCTTTTAAACTGGACTCTTAGGCTGCAAAAGTAAAAGCAGAAAGTTCAATTAGTAAAGTTTTGATTAAGGGTTCTTGACTTCTACCATGATCTATTGGTTGACTCAGTGCACCTTTGAAAGGCAGTGCAAAAGACAGAAACCTGAAGTACTTACAGTACAGTTCCCTGTACAGTTGTATTTTGTACAGGTGGGCTGGAGAGGAAGTTGCAGGCAGCATGTTTATTATCGACTGATTGATTGATTCAAATTGTATGGTCACCCATCCCACCTAAGTGACTTTGGATGGCTCACAACAATCCAGTAAAAAACAATATACAAACATATAAAACATTGATAACCAGTTTAAAACAAAATAATCATGGTCAGTGGCAAAAGTCCATCCTTGTGTCAAGCTCAACAACACCATTGTAAAAACTTTTCACCATCGCCGGACGTCTAAGCACAGTGGCAGAGCCATATCTTCAGGGCCTTTTTAAAGCCTGGCAGGGTTGGGGCCAATCTAAGTTCCAAGGGAATGATGTTCCAAAGGTGGGCATCAGGGCAGAAAATACTCTCTTCCTGGGTCCCACCAGATCACACTCTTTCATAGATAAGACCCATTACATGCCTCTCCTGCTGGTCCAGATGGGACGGGTAGATGTAACCAAGGTGAGGCAGTCCCGCAAATAATCTGGTCCCATGCAATATAGGGCTTTATAGGTCATTACCAGCGCCTTGAATTGAACCTGGAAGCAAACTGGAAACCAGTGCAGCTCATGGAGCAGAGGCGTAAAGTGTGCTAACTGAGGAGTACACGTAACAGCCACCACATTTCTGGTTACTCTTCAAGGGCAGCCCCATGTAGAGTGCATTATAGTAATCCATTCGAGCGGTGATCAGGGCATGAGTGACTGTGAGTAGAGCCTCCTGGTTCAGGAACGGGCACAACTTGTGCACAACACGTAGTTGCGCAAAGACCCTCCTGGCTACGGCTGCCACTTACTCTATGAGCAGGAGCCATGAGTCCAGCAGAACCCCCAGATTGTGCACTGGGTCCATTTGGGGCAGTGCCACCTCATCCAGAACCGAAGATGATAAGTCCTTGGAACTAGTGATTCACTCTTTCCCTATCATTGGTATCAGAGTTTTAATTGCCACCCCCTTCAGTTCCTTTAGACAGATTCCCAGTAACATTTTTAGCTGGGACACAGCTGTTTTAGTAGTCCTGAGCTCAACTTCATGAGAGCCACTTTAGTGTAGTGGCTAAGGCATCAGGCTAGAAACCAGGTGACTGTGAGTTCTAGTCCTGCTGTAGGCACAAAGCCACCTGGGTGATGTTGGTCCAGTCACTCTCTCTCAGCCCTAGGAAGGAGGCATTGGCAAGCTACTTCCAAAGACCTTGCCAAGAAAGCTGCAAGGACTTATCCAGGCAGTTGCCAGGACTCAAGACTGACTCGAAGGCATTAAAAACAAAAAGAAACTTAACCTCGCATGTGTTTTTTTCAGTTAGAAGTTCTTGTGAGAATTAGTTCTCACATGATCAGAGGAAAATAACCTGATACCAAATCTATCCATAGTGAAAACAAGGGACAAATGGAAACTGGACTTCCAACCAAAAGAGAGAGCCACCTAGCCTGTTCCACAGGTGGGAGAAAGGTACAAAAGTATGAACTTTGATTTCACTATAAATAGAGCTTGCTTTTGATACATAGCAGCTGCTGGAATTCTTTTGAAATGGCATCTTATCTTTCTACAATAAATTACTTATAAGTTCCTGAATTTTTCTGGGCCTATTAATTTATTGCAGTCCGGGCTTGTTGGAGAGTAGTTTGACAATTCTGTTATGGGGAAATATACAATAAATGAGAATTTGCACATATGGTACAGCTTCAGGACAGGAATGAGTCTTAAGGTCTGCCTTATAACAAAATGTGATGGAGTTAACCATTTCTATTCATTCTTCCAGTAGCCAGCTAGGTTCTTCACAGCAACGTGAACTACCATTTAAAACCATCTTTAAAAACCAGTTACTACTCATTCTTGAGGTTTTCACTTCCAACTTCTCTTGATTCTTACTTTATCCTCTTTTTTTTATCACCAATTCTGCCTGTTCTTCTCTGTTCACTATGTTTTGTGTTGTTTTTTCCATATTTCTGAGAAACTTCCTTCCTCCTTCCCAGTTTTTTTACATGTATTTTTTGGCTGGTTTCTTGTCTAATTGCTCGTTTCCCATTAGTTATGCCAACTGGGATTTGAGTTGAATTTAAGTGTAAATATAAGGTGGACTTCTGGAGGAGGCATGGTGAGCTAAACACATCTCTGGGAGATCAGAGATGATGACTGTGGCAAAGACCAAAAAAACTGGTGAGTAAACCAGTTCTTTGGAACCTCTACAGACAAGGAGAGAATGGTTGATCACCCACATGTGCTCTGGATGGCTGCTTCTCACGAGGAGACCACAGGACAGTGGTCTCCTGCAGGTTTGAGTGCCAGGAGATGAAGGGATCAGTCATCAAGCTCACAACCACAGTAGAGCCTTTTAAAGGACTCTAATTTTGCTAGCCTTGCTTTCTAATCACTTTCAGAAATTGCTTATTTAACCATCTTAAAAGCTATTAGATCTTCAGAAGGAGAAGTTTGAAAAGCCACCTGGTGAGTCTATCTTCATTTCTGAACAAAAGAAAAATTAACTATAAGTTTAACAACTTAAAGAATTTGAAATAAACAGCAAAAAGCTAAATAAGATTTTGAACTAAGAAAGTTATAAACAAGGGTCCAGACAAATTTAGAATTTTGAAACTTTTACTATAAGATTTTGGAACTAACCATATAGAATAAACATTTTCCTGGGAACCTTTTTTTTTTTGGTCTACTATAAGCCATAGCAGAGATTAGAGACTTTGTGATTTAAACTGGACATTAGAGGGGACTAAAGGTTTCAGTCAAAAAAAAAAAAAAAAGTAAACCTGCTTTTGATTTTGATCAGTATTGGGATTTACAAAATGACACAAATGCTATAACATTTGAAATACTAAAGGAGATCTTTGAAGAATGGGGCCAGAAATTAGTAGCTACAATATCAGTAACAATGTCTGCTTCTATGGATAGACTATATTCAAAAGATGTTAATAAAGGAATGACAGATGTGAAATAAATCTTGCTTGATGCAGACATAGTAGAATCAGAAATACTGGATTAAAAAAATATGGATTACAAGACAAAAAAGGCATTTAAAGTGGAAATACAAGTGACAGGCCAAGAGAATGACAGCTAAGGATTCTTTACTGGATATGCAAAAGAAGTCAGCTGAATTTTTAAAAATTAAAGGGGAAATATAAATGAGAAACCAAGAGAGTGACCTGGATAATATCTTTTCATTGGATTTACAAAAGAGGCTTGTTAAAGCTTCGAAGAAGGCTTTGGGATGGTACAAAGAAGAACTGAAGAGAGATCAAATCCTACGACAATATTTGAATGAATTAAAGATTAAGGTTTTCAGAAGTAAAATGAAGGAATATAAAGTTGGATGATTTGATCCAGGTTAAAAAAAGACATGTTTTTATGAAGTTCTGGCAACCTTTTATGGACTTTTTACTGACACCAGAATAGAAAAGTTGATGTCTTACAGGTTTGCTTATAGATAAGGGATGGGTATGGGAAGAAGAGATATCTGTAATGTTATAGGGTGAAGAGCTACCAATCTTGTTTATATTTGTTTTGAGGAAGATTGGAAGTAAGTAATTTCTTTATTTTTTTTTCTTTTTCCTTTTTCCCTTTTTCCTTCTTTGCACTTTTTACTCTCTTTTTACTCTCTTTCTCTGAGTTTAATTTGCATTAGTTTTTATTATTGTAGTAAAAATCTTCAATAATACACACACACACACACACACACTAAACAACTCATGACCTGTTGGGTCATCGTTTCAGAGATATTTCCTTACCTAAACAGAGAAACAGAATGACCAAGGGCAAAAAAGCAGTGGGAGTGGGAGTGACTTGTGACTTGCTGCTGGCTTCCCCGCTGACTTTTGCCAAAGTAGTCAATTATGGGAAGCTGGCAGGGACCGACCCTTCCTTCCTTCCTTCCTTCCTCCCTCCCTCCCTCCCTCCCTCCCTCCCTTCCTACATATAATATAGGCTTGTGCCATTTGCCCTCCCCTCACAACCCTCAGGAGAGCCCTGGTTAAGCCTCCTCCGCTTCAGCTCACCTGCAGAACTGCCTGCCACTTTGCTGGGAGGAGGTGGAACAAATGAGCCATGGACCATGAGGAAAACCGCACCCCCATTCCCCATTCTGGCGTCTCCCCAAGGACCCCCTTCCTTAAGGGAGGAAGAAGGCTCACCATTGACCACCAGCACCCCCCAGCAGCGCTATCTCGCCAGCAGGCATCCAAATCACTCCCTCATCCTTCCCTCAATGTGCACAGCTGTTAAGAGATTTCAAATTTCTGCCTCGTTTCCAAAGCAGCCAATCGCCACTTGCTTGTCGGGCCTTGCTCCAGCTATTTGGGTGCAGGGGACAGAGGCAGGAAAGAGGTTGGGGATACACCCATGACAATCACATGGCCTGGGCTGACCACAGCGGCACAGCAGCACAGCAGTGCTGAAGCAGCCACAAATTTCCCAAATTTCATTCCTGTGGGAGTAATGGGTCCTGGATTTTGGACACATTCTGTAAGTTAGCCCATTTGAGGTACCTTGGTTCAAAATTGTTGCCCTATGATGTACCATTTCACCCAATTGAAGGTTATAGACATGAGAGTTTTTGTAGTGTGTGTGTGTGTATGTATGTATGTGGGAGCGGCTGGATAGTGTAGTGGTTAGAACACCGCCTTTGATGCAGGAGACCGGGGTTCAAATCCTGGCTGGTACCTACCTTACCAGTAGGGGTCCTTGGGCAAAGACCCCCTAACGCTTCACCTGCCTCCCTCAAATATGAGAGTGACACAAACTAAGAGAGTCATGCCGGCTCAGACGTCGCCCGGATTAACAAGGTCCACGTCAGATGTTGGGGAACCAGGACAATCTGATGTTAGGTGGGCTACTGGAACAAACCATACATGGACGAGACAAGAAAACTTGGAATTGATGGAATGCTACTACAACAGCAGACCTAATGAGAGGGGATATATGAAACGTATGAGGGAACTATGGATAGACAGAAGGCCTACATCCACACTAACTGAGAAACAACTAGTTACCCAGTGCTTCAACATAGTAAAGAGGAAGCTGCTCTCACAACTCGAGATAGACCAACTCTACATTACAACCCAGACTCAAGCAGACCTGGAAGAACAAGCAGTTGTGCAGCCAACACCTGAAGCTGGAATGTCACTGCCACCCCTTCCATTACAGAGCACAGCAGCTGATATGAGGCATAAGATCATGGATAAACTAGCTATAGTCAACCCTCGAGTCTGATTACCAAGGCTCAGTGGAGAAGTACCATCAGATAGTATGCTAGAAGATGCCAACAGAGCCCTCCAGACAATCCCTACTACCACCATAACTGAAACCAATGAATTGGTATATGCTAAGCCACTGTAATCCTGGAACTGCTTGGCTACCCAATCAAGAAGAACAGCAGTACATACCCAACCTGGAAAATGAGATTGGAGGCTAAGATCAAGGCAACTCGGAGAGAAGTCAGTCAGCTGGTGGAACTACAGAAGCGTGTGGAGATTAAGGATAAGACTCGGCTACTGAAAAAATACATGGGCCTGACTCCATCTGAAGCCCTAGAGACTGCTAAACAAAGGCTCACAGCACTGGCTACCAGGCTAAGGAGATACACTAGAGAAGCAGAGGCCAAGAAGATAAATGCCCTGTTCTCCAAAGAACCATCCAAAGTGTACTCCCAACTGCAGTGCAACCACAGAGTATCAGCTGAGCCACCAGCAGCAGAAACTGAACAGTACTGGAAGAACATATGGGAGAAAGAGAAGCATAACACCAGTGCAAAGTGGCTGCAGGACCTGAAAGCAGACCACAGCAATCTCCCAGAACAGGAACCAGTCACCATCACAGTAGCAGACATCCAACAGCGGGTGAAGAACATGAAAAGCTGGACAGCACCTGGCCCGGACATGATCCACACCTACTGGCTAAAGAAACTAACAGCAGTGCATGAACGCCTAGCAGCACAGATGAACCAACTGCTAGCAGCAGGCTCCCACCCAGACTGGCTAACACAAGGAAGGACAGTGCTGATCATGAAAGACCCTCACAAAGGAACAGCACCATCCAACTACTGGCCAATAACCTGCCTCCCCACAACATGGAAAGTTCTATCAGGCATCCTAGCTGCCAAGCTACAAGACCATATGGGCCAGTACATGAGCACAGCTCAGAAGGGCATTGGGAACAATACCAGAGGCTCAAAACACCAGTTACTCATAGATAGAGCAGTCACCCGAGATTCAAGGTCTAGGCAGACCAATCTGAGCACAGCCTGGATTGACTACAGGAAAGGCTAAGACTCAATGCCGCACACATGGATCTGTGAATGCCTGGTGCTATACAAAGTCAACAGGACACTACGGACCTTCCTCAAGAACTCAATGGGACTGTGGACGACAACACTGGAAGTGAACTCAAGACAGCTCGCACAAGTGGCCATCAAGTGCGGCATATACCAAGGTGATACACTGTCCCCACTGCTGTTCTGCATAGGCTTAAGCCCCCTCAGCCAGATAATCACAAGGTCTGGATATGGGTACAAGTTCAAGAGTGGAATCACCATCAGCCACCTCCTCTACATGTATGCTAAGAGTGAACGAGAGTAAGCTGTATGCTAAGAGTGAACAAGACATCGACTCACTGATCCACCTGACACGGATCTACAGCGAGGACATTGGGATGTCATTCGGACTGGAGAAGTGTGGCAGGATGATAGTAAAGAGAGGGAAGGTAGTTAAGACCGATGGAGTGGGATTACCAGTGGGCCACATAGCAGACATAGAGACCAGCTATAAATATCTTGGTGTCCCACAGTCACACGGGAACCATGAGGAGGAGGCAAGGAAGACAGCAACATCCAAGTGCCACCAAAGGATAAGACAGGTCCTGAAGAGCCAGCTCAATGGGAAGAACAAGATCCATGCCATCAACATGTATGCCCTGCCAGTCATCAGATACCCTGCTGGTATAGTGAGCTGGCCAAAGGAAGACATGGAGGCTGCCGATGTGAAGACCCGGAAGCTCCTCACAATGTACGGAGGTTTCCACCCCAAGTCCAACACCCAGAGACTGTACACCAGCTGCAAAGAGGGCGGGCGGGTTCTGATGAGTGTCAAAGCCACTGTCCTGGATGAAACCTGGAATATCCAGGATTACATCAGTAAGATGGCACCCAAAGATGAGCTGCTGAGAGAATGCCTCAGGCAGCAGCAGACATGGGAGGAAGTTCAAGCGGAGGAAATACCATGGCAAGACAAGCCCCTGCACGGGATGTACCATCGACAGATAGCTGAGGTGGCTGACATTGGGAAATCCTATCAGTGGCTGGAAAGGGCTGGACTAAAAGACAGCACTGAGGCACTGATCATAGCAGCACAAGAACAGGCACTAAGCACCAGATCCATAGAAGCAGGGGTCTACCACACTAGACAGGACCCAAGGTGCAGATTGTGCAAAGAGGCCTCAGAGACAGTCCAACACATAGTGGCAGGGTGTAAGACGCAGGCAGGAACAGCATACACTGAACGGTACAACCAAGTAGCTGGCATTGTGTACAGGAACATCTGCACAGCGTATTGGCTAGACCCCCCCCAAGTCCAGATGGGAGATTCCACAGAAGGTCATGGAGAATAACAGGGCTAAGATCCTGTGGGACTTCCAGATCCAGACGGACAGGCAGGTACTGGCTAATCAACCAGACATCGTGGTAGTAGACAAAGACCAGAAGACAGTGGTAGTGATAGATGTAGCAGTGCCAAGTGACAGCAACATCAGGAAGAAGGAGCATGAGAAGCTGGAGAAGTACCAGGGCTTGAAGGAGGAAATCGAGAGGATGTGGAAAGTCAAGGCCAAAGTGGTCCCAGTGGTGGTAGGAGCACTCAGGGCCATGACTACTAAGCTGGGAGAGTGGCTCCAACAGATCCCAGGAACAACATCAGAGCTCTCTGTGCAGAAGAGTGCAGTGCTAGGAACAGCTAAGATACTGCGCAGAACCCTCAGACTCCCAGGCCTCTGGTAGAGGACCCGAGATTGAGGAAGACACATACCACCCATAGGGATGAGAGGGAATTTTTTTTTTTTTTTATATGTGTGTATGTGTATGTATATGTATATGTATATATATAAATGTAAGGTGAACATTTTGTTCTTTGGCTTTTTATCTCTTGCTTGTGCAGCAGTTTCTTCTGTTGTATATTCCCTTATACTCAGTTGGATATTGAAGTAGTAATTATTGGATGCGATATAATATGGAGAATTGCTGATGGAGAAGGGGTTTGTGAGAAATAATTCCCTCAATATGAATGGAAGAGTGTTATATCTTAGCTAATATAATTACAAAAAAAGATGTTACCAATAACTTCATTGTACTGTTGCAAAATAAGATAGCTTTTACAATAATTCTCAAAACACAACCTGGTTTTGGACTACACTTGTAGTAAATAGTCAGTGCTTTAATGTCTAGTGTTATGAAAATATGGTATTGGTGGATTCTCCCTTTGCCTAAAACTCTGACTTTAGCATTCCATCTCTTCTACTACCATCAACATTGCTTCTCTAGTTTCTGATCCTGTAGAATCTGAGTCCATGAATATGCCATTTCCTTGTTAAAGATTAGACAATAGAAATATGCAGGATGACAGACTACAAGGCTAGATCATTTTTTTCATGAAGTTTCAGGGATGTATTATGATTTATAGTAAAAACAAAGCAATATATATACAGAGGTTGGAAGAAGTTCAGTGATATATAAGCAGATTTCTCTTCCTCCTGAAGCAAATTTTGAGGGCATTATATGGGGTTCAGGTATAAGGGGGCATCACCACTGCTAACAGAAACTATTCCTTGGGGCAAAGGATTTATTAGATACAGCCCGTTATTTTGATTTAAACTTATCTTAGCAGTTTTATACTAAATCGGAAGCTTACATTAATTAAATAAGATTGAGTTCCTCACTTGTATTTTTAAAGAACTATTGTGAAGTTTGTATTACTGACTTAGCAGAACTGTATGATAGTATTGATAAAAATATATATTTGCTATATGATGTTGCTGTAGACTTATGGAAAATATTATATTTATCATTAAGCAACACCATCTTCCCTATACCCATTCAAGAATAAACATTTTTTTGAGATATAGGCATTTACATTTGAATGGAGTACCTGGATGTTTTAAAATTGAAATCCAAATAGGGAGGAACCAGTTTTACTCTAAGGAAAGGAAGTAAATGAAATGCAGACTTTTCTCTCAATATATGGTTTGTGACCTGGCTCCCTTGTGACCAAGGGAAATTAGAGTAGACCCCTCCCTGATGGCTTTCAGAAAGATGTTAAAAACTAAGCTCTTTCGGAGAGCATTCCATCTAAGTTCAGGACTTGTAACATCATTTTATTCTTTTATTCTTGTTTTTCTTTCTGTTTTTTACTATTGTTGATATATTTTTTGGCTAATGATTTTATGATCTAGATATTTAAAGTTTTATTTTAGATTATATCAAGTAAGTCTTTGCACTATGGCAGGGTATAAATTCAACAAATACATACATGACTAAAGCAAGCAAAACGAGTATAAAGTATACCCTTGTATATGAAAAGATGGTTCCTATAGAAGAGAATATTTTTATTTTATTTATTTTTTATTTATTAAATTTCTCCTCTGCCCATCTCCCCCCAGTGGAGGACTCTGGGCGACTCACACAAAACATTAAAACCATAAATACGTATAAAATTTTAAAATTTTTATTAAACATTACTAAAAAAGAGGAAAAGGAGAGTCCAAGAAGATGAAGAATCTGGGGCTGAAGACAGCAGGCCTCTATGGGGCTAGCCATCCCCACGCTTGAAGTATATTGTGAAAACATAGTGAAATCAGAGTGAAAAGTTGTATTTTCCTTTTGTGTACTTGCTGAGAGTTGAGAGGGGTCATGGTAGTACAATATTGGAAATGAGATTTAACTAAACTTGAATTGGTAGAAAGCATATGCTTTTAATGCTGTGTCCCTTAGAATTGTAGAATTTCCATAGAACGGTAGATAATCTTTCCTGAATAAGAGTCACTTTATGTGGGATGGGTGGCTATATAAATGTGACAAACAAACAAACAAACAATAAATAAAACTTTTATGGGTTTTACTATTCTTCTACAGTGGAAGAATATTTGGCATGTTGTAGATCCTAAGGCAAATTCTAAGCCAGATTTAGAGATCTAGGTACAGGTTCAGATAATTATAATGTTGGCCCATAATTGGGGAGGGGGGGTTGTCTGGATGAGAGTGTGTGTGTTTGCCCTCCCTTGTTTCCCTTACAGAAGCTATCTGGTAATGGCTAGAGACTAGCTGGATTTCAGACTAAATATATATAAGGTTGCAATTACAGTTAGCAAATGGTTATTGAAGATTTATATGAAACTTCTTTTTTCACTGAATATTGACATTTTAGCGTATGAAACAATGAACTAATTGTTTTACAGTGGGAAAAAAGATACATGTTTATTTAGAAACTAAGAGTCTATTTTCATACATGCAGTTATCAATCCCATCCCTCCAAATTCCTCAGCTGTTCCATGTTGTTGCAGTGTGCACAGGAAGTTATAACAGGAGCAAGATTTTTTCTTGTTGATTAATCTAATCCTTTATCTAAGAAACAGAATATTTATTAGAGTAGTATAGTTTATTACAAATGCCACCTGTCTTGTCTTTGCGTTAAAATTCATGTTAAGAAATTATTCTGTAATTTCTCATTTTGTGACAATTCTTATGCAGCTACAAGTAAAAATGATAGTCTTGAAACTGAAAATTGAGAAAATGTATCTACTAATATAAATTAATAGATGAAAATGTTTATATCCTGCATGCTGTTCATTTTATTCTAATGGTATCTCCATATTGTAAAAATAATATTTTTTAATTCATCTCTCTTATTCTGTTTGGTCATCCGTGTGTCTTGTACTAGTCTTCTTTCACTTGCAATCACCGGGTTCCATAAGGCTAACAGTGAGCTATTGAGAATATTGGTGGAGAAAGTTACTGCTTTCTGAAAAAAGGAAGGAAGGAAGGAAGGAAGGAAGGAAGGAAGGAAGGAAGGAAGGAAGGAAGGAAGGAAGGAAGGAAGGAAGGAAGGAAGATGGAATTTAGTAGTAGTAAGCATCTTAACCTGAACTTCAAAGCTTTTTATTGATTGTTCATTATAATGCTAATCTTGCCTGATATGAAAAATAACATCAAATTAAGAATGAAAAACCCTATAATCCTTCAAACAGGGTTTTTGTTTATTTTGGATTTGTTTCAGGTAATAATTCCTTGGTACCTGTAATAAGTATGCCTTTCTCTTTTTCACTGTATTTTGTTTGGAAATGTAATATTATCTATAGGGACCTCTACAGTGGATCCCAGTGCTTCCCTGTGACCACTGTATCGTAACTCTTAAAATCATAAGTGGAGCCTTGAAGATCTCCAGATACTTGTTAGTTGGAATAGCAGGATCTGAAGGCTTCTGAGGAATTCAAATTGGTCTGTGTAGAAACAACTGCCAGAGAAAACAATTATGGCTTGTTTCTAGTGAACATTTGAAAACGTTGGCACAGTATTCTATGCAGTATTTTTTACCTTTCTTTTAGCATGGAAGTAGCCTGGAACAGATATTTTAAAATGTGTGCTAACATCTCTTGAGACTGATAGACAACAGACTGCTTAGTATTTTGGACTGCAGTAGTATTAACGAAGAACTCCTGTCAACTGCCTTGTTTGAAGTGCTACTGAACCATATTTTCAACCATACCAGTACAGATGCCCCTTTCTTTTCCTCTCTTGAGAGAGCTTCAAATATTAACACCAGTAAGGAAAAAATAAGAAACAGAGGCACAGGAATATCAGATGCAGAGCAGGAATATGCTACATAAAAATTCTTATTTCCTTTAATAGATCATGTTAGTAATAGGAATTGTTTTATTCAGGTAATAAAACAATTTATTTATTATTTTATTTTTATTTTTTTTCAATTTCTATAGCCACCCATCTCAGAACAAGTGACTCTGGTTGGTGAACAATCGTAAAAAGAGTTAAAACCAATACAAACATGCATACATACATACATGTACATACACCAGCCAAGAAAATTATAACCTTAGGTATCAATGTAGCCAGGAAACAGGGTCCTTAACACACTTGGGACCCCAGGTCAGGGCACATAACCAGGTCTTCAAGGCCTTACAAAAGGCCAACAGGATTGGAGACATCCTAATCTCTGGAGGGAGAATGTTCCAGAGGACAGGGGTTACGGCAGAGAAGGCACACCTGTTAGTCCCAATCAGCCAACATTCCTTCGCTGACAGGACCCATAGCATGCCCATCCTGCCAGATCAAATTGGAAGGGTAGAAACAATTGGGAGGAGTTGGCCCCTCAGTAATCTGGTCCCAAGCCATGAAAGGCTTTAAAGCACCTTGAATTGTACCCAGAAACATACTGGCATCAATGCAGCTCACAAAGCAGTGGTGTTACATGTATCAAATATCCGATAACATTTACTATCCATGCAGCCGCATTCTGCGCCAGTTGAAGCTTCCAAATGCTCTTCACGCTCCCATGTAGAGTGTGTTGCAGTAATCCAGACTTTAGTTTGAATATTCAGAGCAATTAAGTCCCTTAAATGCTGCGGAGAGTATTTGTTAGGCCAACAAAAGTTGTGAATGAAAGAGTGAAATTGAGAAGGGCAAATAATTTGGGTATTATGGTCTTTTAGCCTTCCCCCCTTTAGATGATAATGTGTAGAGATGAGCTATCCATGAAAACATTGTTATGTGTGACAGTGAAGTGTTCGGGAGGTATTTCTGCAATATAAAATTTGGTAGCAATAAATTGAGATTCACACTGTCCCCAATTTTTTTCATTGTTCTTTCATTTTTGTGAAATTCTAGATACCTTTCAAATTCATTGTAATTACCTTACAATGTATTATACTTAGAGTTTTAAAGATGGGCATAATTCCGAATATTAGACTAGCCCTAGATCGTTTCAACATTGCATCTAGTCCAGCATCTTCTAGTCTGCCACTCTTACATCCACTGAAGAGTGGTAGACTAGATGTTTTCAGGGTGATGTGAAAAATGTGAAATTCAGAAGGCTGTGATTGTTCCTCAGCAATCATCACTCAGAGATAATACTGATTTTCTCGTCTATTGATAAAACTGATTTTCAACATGGAGAGTCTCCTTAGCTATACTAGATAGTAGTTATTGTTAGACTTGACTCATTCCCAAATCGACTAATTGCCCATATGACATTTAATTAATACAGACTTTATTTGCATGGAGCTCTTTAATTGTATAGGAAATATAACTCCCAGAACATTTTTTCAGGATATAACTCCTAGGATATAACTTCCAGGATAATTTACTGTTCCAATTATTTTAAAAGTATTTTAATAAATAGAATTACTATTTTGTTTATTGTGGAAAGTTTTGTTTACTTCTGCCTGACTGAATAAGAAACCAAATGGCTGCGACAGGATATGGAATATTTCCCAAGAAGATCATATGTGTTACAAATGACTGCAAAACATTTTTGACACCTCTAAAATTGTATTTACTAATAGCTCTTGTAGCACATACAAGCATAACTCCACGGTAGTAGATGAGAAGAGATTATATTTGTAGAGTGAGTGATTTTATTTCATTTATTGTAAATGAAATTTAGTGTACAATATAGCTCACTGAACACTAGTTTCTACTCAAGTTGTCTTTTAGGGTGAAATTAAATTCATTGCATGATACAAGGATTCTCAGATTGTACCAGTTCATATCTGTTTGAAATATATCAACAGCCTTTTTTTGTCTAATGCAGTATAACAAGAATTGTAAAAGACAGCTTTCTACCTCATTGCTCCATTTCATAATAGTTCTCATAATTTTAATGACAAGATTTTATTGAACACAAAGGGAAGCCAACACATACTAAAAAAGCAATACCAAGTCATACAGGAAAAGCCAAGCTTTGGTTGTTTCATTCTTATGTATGCCTAGGTGTGGCATGTCATTGAATTGTGATATGGAAGCTGACAGAAGATCTTTGTAGAGGATCTGGCTTCTTGAAGGTTTTTCGCCATTAATTGTTTTCAAGATTCATTATGTTGGATAAGACAAGAGTTGGCTGTGTGTTGAAAATAAAACTGTCAATATACTGCTTTATTTAAGTTTTAAGTATGTAATCATACTTAAAACATACTGTTAAAGAATATTGCTGAGCTGGAGAAAATGCAGAAAAGGACTGCTAAAATGATTAAACTGCCTTTTTAGAGAAATAACAAGTGGGGACTGCTAAGAATCTATAAAAATACTCAAAATAATGAAGCAGTGAATCGGTTTGACAATTTCTCTGGAGGTTTGAATAGAACAGAAATGGTTATATTGTTAAGTCTCGTCAAGCAAGGTCGTTGAGGGGTGATGGGTAGACCGTCCAGACATTTGGTGGCAGTGCAGAATGTCAGTGCCACATGGACTTGGATATAGGGGAAAATAGCAAGTGTGGCCCTGAAGATGGATCCAAGTGTCAGATATGTGAATGATAAAATTTATATGGGGAGAAAAGCAAATCTTCACCTACAATAGTCCCAGGCTGTGTAATACTTGGTAGGAGAAAGCTAGTCTTGAATTATGATGGCAGGAAGCAGAGCAGAAATTTGGATCTTAAATCCTGAAGTCGTATTCTTGAAGCTATCAGGAGGTTTAGCTATATCATCCCCTCTTCCTGATGGTTTTAATAATGCTCAGTGTACTTCATAAATGTGCTTTTGACTCATTTCATATGTACCTAGATTACTTTTAAAAGGCATCCTATAGTTTAAACAGTGTGCTAATGCTGTTTTCTTTTCCAAACTGCCAGGTTTAAGTTTATGACAGATTTTTGCCTTTGATTGCTTAATTCTGTTTGTATATGACTTATTTTTCTAAATTCCTCAGAACTCCGAAAAGATACATCAAATTATCTTTAGTTCATCTCTGTGATTCCCTAAAAAAGGGTTATCACATGTCATAATTTCCTAACCATTTTTTCCCTTGAAATGGATTTTTGCAAATTGTTTTTAATCTAAGTTCAGCAAACTCAGGCAGTTCAATTCATGCAACTGAAATGCTTAACACAGCAAATATATTTTACAGAAGAGTATCCTTCCTGAGAAGAACAAAACAATAGAAAGTAAATTAGTTGTTGTTTAGTCGTTAAGTCGTGTCCGACTCTTCGTGACCCCATGAACCATATTGCGCCAGGCCTTCCTATCTTTCACTGCCTCCCTGAGTTTGCTCAATTTCATGCTCATTGCTTCAGTGATGCTATCTAGCCATCTCATCCTCTGCCGTCCTCTTCTCCTTTTGCCTTCCATCTTTCCCAGCATCAGGGTCTTTTCCAAAGAGTCCTCTCTTCGCATTAGGTGACCAAAGTATCTGAGCTTGAGCTTCATTATCAATCCTTCCAATGAGCAATCAGAGTTGATTTCCTTTAAGATTGACTGGTTTGACCTCCTAGCAGTCCAGGGGACTCTTAAGAGTCTTCTCCAGCACCACAGTTCAAAGGCATCAATTCTTCGGCGTTCAGCCTTCTTTATGGTCCAGCTCTCACAGCCATACATTACTACTGGAAAAACCATAGCTTTGACTATGCGGATCTTTGTCGGCAAGGTGACGTCTCTGCTTTTTAATATGCTATCTAGGTTTGCCATAGCTTTCCTCCCAAGGAGCAAGCGTCTTTTAATTTCATGGCTGCAGTCTCCGTCTGCGGTGATCTTGGAGCCCAAATAAATGAAGTCTGTTACTGCTTCCATTTCTACCCCTTCTATTTGCCAGGGATTGATGGATCCAGATGCCATGATCTTAGTTTTTTTAATGTTGAGTTTCAAGCCAGCTTTCGCACTCTCCTCTTTCACCCTCATCAAGAGGCTCTTTAGTTCTTCTTCACTTTCTGCCATTAGGGTGGTATCGTCTGCATATCTGAGGTTATTGATGTTTCTTCCTGCAATCTTAATTCTGGCTTGTGATTCTTCCAGCCTGGCATTTCTCATGATGTACTCTGCATATAGGTTAAATAAGCAGAGTGACAGTATACAGCCTTGTCGTACTCCTTTTCCTATTTTGAACCAATCGGTTGTTCCATGACCGGTTCGAACTGTTGCTTCTTGGCCCGCAGTAAATTAGAATGAAACTCAAATTGTAGTGCTGATGTATAAGCTGTACTTCTAATACATTTTTGAAATGTTTGTTGGATAGCACTGGTGTTTATATCAGGAAAGAATAAAAAGATTCTATAACTTGAAGTTCTTCTTTACCTGTTTAGCAGTCTGTGGAACTGATTTGCATGGAATGAGAGAGTGAACAGCACTAACCTTCCATTGTATAAAGTTCCATGTTTTCTCTTTCATGAGCTGAGTGATTTAGCATAAGTTGAGTAGGATTTGTTTTTTTCGGATGTTTATTGTGAACTTGACTAAACTTTTTAAAGGAAGAATAAAGAACTTTTACTTATTAGTCAGCTGTGTATATAAGACCACTGAGGTGCATGAAACCTGCCAAAGAAAAATTTGCAGCCTAAAATTTTACACACTGCAGATAGGGTTAGCAAAGGCCATGGAGACAATACATATTCAGACTCAATTACAGAAAAAATTGAGGACTTTGCAACTGGGTCATAGCCATCACAAGAAAGGTGGATATTGAGGAAGGATTGAATTAAGTTAGAGAGTTTAGCAGCAGCAAATTATCATGGTAGAAATGCCCAAAGGTGAAGGCCATCTGAGGAGATATTTTGACCTATAAGAGATATTTAATATTTAAAAGCATAGAAGTGAAGTTAAAATGTCAAGTCTGTCCCTTCCCTTGTTCTCATCAAAGGGTTAGCCTGCAAAATAATATACTTTTTCTGATTCTGAACAGTGCAATTGAATATATGTAACTATAAATGCCTGGGTCTTGGGATGTTCATGGTTGGCTCACGTATGGAAAAGTCTTACTTTAACATTGCTTCCATGGATGAAACTTCATATACATATCATCATAAGTATATGCTTATAACTTCCAATATAGGCTGGGACAGGATCATGGCTTGCTGGTGCAGGGAAATATGAATGTTCAAACAATTCTTTTAAATAATACATGCCTGTGTCCCACTAACTGCATTTATAATGTTTGAAAGTAGAGGTAGCATATGTACAGAGGTGAGATGGAATGTGTCTATGAAGGGGAGGGGGATGTGGTGGATTGCAGCAGAGACCAAGGCTATCAGGAAGAAGAGGGTACATTCCAGGAAGGGAAAGGTGACAAAAGGCAACAGAGTCTGCAGGGGGAGCGTGGGAAGCAAAAGAGGTTCAGGATAGCCACTCCCTAAAATCTCCCAGGGTATATCCACTAGTTGCAGTAGTATAAATTTATACTACTGGCAAGATTCTGTCTATATGGTGTAAGCAAATAAAGGAACTGAACTCAACTGGACTGTTTTACCATTGTTCTTGGGCTGGGCCTGACTAGAGGTTATCTATACAATACAATCATATGCATTTTTCTAATTTCATCAAGATATTCCCACGTGGATGTTTGGGCACAGACTTTCCTTTCACAAATGGTGCTGCATGCCCAGACATTGTGGTGCAGTGCCAGTGGAACATCTGACACTGGATGTGTGGCTGATTGATGTGGTCCTTTCCCTCTATCTACAAACGTTGTATCCATCAACATATGTAGGAGGCTTATCATTTCAGAAGCAATTGTTCTAGTGCTCAGCATATATAACTATGTATATAAGACCAAATACTAATGTTACATAGAAAGTATTTATTTGTTAGGGTTTTTGTTGTTGTTTTTTTCTAGCTTTCCTTTAGGAGCTCAAAGCAGCCTACATGGGGATTTCCCTTAATTTTTCCCAAAACAGCAGCCCTATGAGGTGGTTTGGGTCAAGAGAGGAGGACTGGCCCAAGTCAGTCCTAGCCCAACACCCTAATTAATACAGCACCCTGGCTCTCAAGGGAGGGTTTGAAGGCCACTGTAAAGTCACATATTGCAATATAAGGAGCTCCTATTTAGGTTTTAGGCCAGCCAAACTTGCCTTGTTTCAGGTGATGCCTGAAAACATTAAGAATCACTGTTTTTCAATTATACTGAAACAAAAAGATCAATTGGACTTTGTACAATATGAACTTAATAAAACAATCTGAAAAAGAGAACAAATTTTGCTGAGAAATCTTACAGTTTTAGAATTTTATACATTCTAATCAGTTTCTGGGCTTGCAAAATTCTAATAAGATGTGATAATTTTACAGCAATGCACAGCTTCTGAATTCTTTTGTCTACAGGAAGAGGTCTTATGAATCCTTACAGTGATATATCTCTTTGTCATATATGTCCCACAGTTTGCAAAGATATTTATTTTTTAATGTAATATATTGGGAACGGCCAATTTCTCATGGCAGAAAATGACAACTTTGGAATATTGGGAAATAGCTAATTTTGCCCTAGTTTCTGTGAGTCTTATTTGGTAATGGAAGAAGTAAGACCCATGCAAACATAAGCATTTACTGTATATAGTGTTTGGTAATATTAATATGACACTGGGAACTTTGGAATCTTTCCATTTGTGGAGCAGGAGAACTTCTGTGTTGCAGCATCCCCTCGGAGATCTGAATAACCCCAATTGTACTCTTTTTTAGATGGGACTTAAAGACCTCGCTGTTGCTCCAGGCTTTGGGCTAAGACATGGTACAGTCTCATTGTATGATGCGTTTTAGTGTTATATTTGCTGTTTCCCTGTTTGGCCATATTTTCTCTTTTTAATTGTAATTTGATTCTTTTGTTTTTAATCTGTAGGCTGCCTAGAGTGATTTTGAGTGATCACCCTAGAACTGTGACAAATAAATAAAATAAATAGCAGTTCAAAAATGTATTAGCCGAGACAAAGACCTGGTCATGCCCATTCTGTTTCTTCTGTACACCAGCATGGATACCAAAACAACCAGCCATTTATCTATTATTCAGCACCTTAAGAATCTTCATACCAAATATGTTAAGGAAAAAAAATCAGTGATTGCCTCCATCTAACTTTGAAGTTTTAACTATTAAGGGAAGTGATCTGACCATTCCAGTTAAGAATTTTTGACCTAGGAGGGAAAGCATCATTTTGATTATATCTCCCATTTATAGTTAATAAACATTAAAATAGTGATGTGGTTGGCATGCCATGGATATGTAGGATGATATTTTGAAGTGCCATATAATTCTGAATAAAGAACAGATTAATACTGCATAAACATATTTCTCTCTTATGAAAAATAAATTCAGCAGCAGTAAATGGAAAGAAAAACAGTGATAATGCCAAGATTTCATGAACTGGACAGCAAAACTGCATGGTCATTTACCATTTTATATAATAACTTATTTTATTTTTTATTTTATTTATTGCAGTCATAGACCAGCATCAAACTAATAACATGTCACACTAAAATAGAAATAATTTTTTTTTAATTTTTTGATATTGATAGAATAAAATAAGGTAAAAATAAAATTATTAACATAAAATTAGAAAGTACAGGAATTAAAACCTGGGAGATACCTATAAAATTACAGTCCATTTTACAATCAGTAATCTGAATGCTATAGATAACTAAGATAACTATTAAAGGACATAAGGACTACTAGGAGTTGTAAAACACAATGACAGTGTAAAGCTATGCTAAATTATATTGAGTCTAACACTTGCTGAAGCTCTGCTAGAGTTTGTTGGGATTATGACGATTATGATCCAACCAATTAGAACAAAGAAATGGCAGAATAAGACATAGAATTGTCTGTGTAAAAAGAGAAAAAAGGGGGAGGGGGAATGAAAGAAAAAAAGAGAGAGAGATTATAGAATATATTGAGTTATAAACCTGTGGTATTCATTATTACAAGATATGATGACAGACATTCACTTGGATAGCTTTGAAATGGGGGTGAATACATTCTTGGAGGAAAGGTTTCACTACTTTGGATTTGACCTCTAAGTGGCTATTTCGAGTATGCAAGTGCATAAATGTAGCACCTATCTGCAACATCTTAAGGCAGCCACACAATCCAGGGAAAAGACACAGCTACTTTAGGTGTTGCAAGCAGGTGCCACTTTTGCAATTCCAACTCTGAAGTACTTTTCAGATCAAATCCAAAGCACTGTCTACCTGTGATGGGCTTCTCAGAGCCTGGGAAAGATGGCAGTTTGCAAAATGTTACAGGTTTGGAATATCACTTTTCTCCTTTATTAGGAAATTGGGTAACCACTTCCCCACTGTATCCACAATTGGTTAACAAGTGAATCAATACTTGCCCAAACATATTTAGTGATGTATGGGGTGCTAAAGTAAGTACAAGTTACAGCTTAGTGACCATAATTGGGACTGGCAACTCCGCAATCGCTAAGCCAAACATCACATGACCACGACAGATTTATGATGTCACTTCCCATTCAGTCATTAACTGAGTCACTGTGGATTATTAAGCGAGATATCATGTGAAATGGATGGAACATTGGATTTTACTATATATTCTTGAACTGAAAGCATATTTAATTGTAAACATTGGTTGTTATGAATTTAAATATACTGTAAATGCTTTTTACTGATGTGGCTTTATGAGACACATTACAGACACTTTCCTGTTCCCTTTTCTTAAGTTTTTGCAAATTAGGCACTGAAAGTAGAGGCGCCAACAGTTGAGATTTGGGCAGAAAGAGGTTTTGGAATGTCCCAGCCATTTTATAATGTAAACTTACTGACAATGAGGCCTTGTTTGCAAAGTCTTTTTTAACTTATCTTGATAACTAATGTGATTGTCCCCTGTAACACTTAAGCTGTAATTTCACAGAGAAAATTCAAGCAGTCATGAAAAATGATCTACCAGAGAAGATACATGGCTTTTAAAAACATAATACCAGTACCACATATTCTCTACTCTTTGATTTTATTCCTCTAAAGTTGTATCTCCCTTGATGAACCTAAGTGCCAAAACAGAACTCAGACTTTTGTGAGTAAGCTATTCTGTACCAGAACATGTGGACCTTAAAGATCAACAACACCATTTTCAATTATGCAGAAATGATGTTTTTGTTATTATTATCCCACCCTATCTCTCTGTCTATCTATCTATCTATCTATCTATCTATCTATCTATCTATCTATCTATCTCAAGGCAGCAAATACACTTAATATTCCTGCTTCCTATTTTCCCCACAACAACCCTGTGAGATGGGTTGGGCTGAGAGAGAGTGACTGGCCCAAAATCACCCAGCCGGCTTTCATGCCTAAGAGAGGCCTAGAACTCACAGTCTTCTGGTTTCTGGGCCAGCACCTTAACCACTATGCCAAACTAGCTCTCATATACTAGTGCTTGGGCCAATCACATGAACTGTGTTGTTGTGTTCTGTATGATCCATACTTGCATGCTATTATTTGTGCAGCAGCTGTAACCGTACATGATTCATTTACAACATAAGATTAGTTGTTTTCATAACTGTATACTCTTTTTTTCTCTAAGAAAGGATGCAGTAAGTGAATCAGATGTAATTGGATGGATGGCCTATTGCTTGTACAAATTATAGAAATTGCAAGATGATGCAATTCCCTATCAATGAAATATAAATTGTATCTCTTTAAATTACAAGAGCTACCTCCCCAGGTACCATGAATGACCAGGCCCTACAATATCTCAATTCTTTAATGTGAGCTTGGGAGAGACTGCTCTAGAAAGAACAGAACTAAAAGCTATTATAGGAGGACTGCAAAGTCAAGGACAGTAGTGAGCAAATTTATCATCAAATTTATCTATCCCAAAAGTCACCAAGGTTGGCTACTTGTTCTTGTGTTCTGGTGGTCATAAGAAGATTTATAAAGTAGGTTTTTTTATCTATTTAACCATTTATTAAGGAATATTTCCTCTTCTTGTTTTTTCTTAATAGATTTTTTCTTCTCCACTGCATAATAACTCAGTTTTCTGCCTCACATGTAAGCATGGAAACTGAATTGGAAAAGAAAAAACTGCAAGAGATTGGTTAGAAATGTACCATACATTTTAATCAATACAACTATCTGACAAATTTAAATTTGGTTGGGTTCCCACATCACACTAAAGAAATCTGATTTTTTTGGGGGGCGGGGGGCTTACTATGATTGGCATTTTGTATAAATATTGTCAATTATGGTTAATAAAATTATGGCTTGGTGGGATGTGAGAACCTAGTCATAGAGTCATTACTTTGAATGCAGTAGGATACACATCTATAGGCAGAAGTTATAAAAGTATAATGGTTGCACAGTTATTTACAATGAAAAAGTATATACTTATATTGAAGGGGATAAATATTGTCATGGAAATAAGGCAGTCAAGATCAGATCTGAATGTCAAACTTGCCAGTTTCATTCTAGCGTAGAATAAATATGTGTGAACTCATACAATACTATATTTTGAAACAGATTTCATTAATGTTTTCCACTGATAATTTATTCCTCCTTTTATGCCTCTTCTCTCATACTAATAATGGATAGGTTATTTGCATATAAATAGATTTCAGTATTAGCTGAAGCAAAGACCTAATATGTTTCTCTTTTCCATGGCCATTGTTAAATAAGTGGAGATATTGCAATGATCAGCAGTATGAATTGTAATAATTTTGTTGGTCAAAATTGTTTGGAGTTCATCAAAGGTCTTTGAGATTTTTGTATACTACAGAGGGTTTAGATCTCAATTAAAATAATGGAACCATGAAAATATCTCTTTTAGTTCCTATGGAGATGTTTTTATACTAATCTTGATTTAAAAAAAACTTGAAAATTTAATATGAGCTATTGAAAACATTGATTGTGACCCTCAGGGAATCTGTTCTTAATTAGTTTTTTTGCTCTTTTCCCTCCTGTGTTGCTTTGCCTTGTAGTAGCATGTTAGGATTTTCAGTATTTAAATGTCAACAATACTGTGAGAGTATTAATTAATTAATGTAGAGAAACAAGAAGTCCACTCATGCAACAGGGTCTGCCTGCCACAATTTGTGCAGCAGAAGAGCCAGTCTTAGGAGATAAGGAAAGAAATGGTATGGAGGACTACAACTGGAGTGGAGAATCTTTGACAATCAGAGGAGGGGATTTAATGAATTATTGTAATATTTTTAATCTGCCCAATAGGGAACATTCTCTGTTGGAATTAAGGATTCTTCCATTTTAGCTTCTAGTCATTGTACAAGAACCAAATTGCACAATCTCCATAGCATGTGTAAGAGAAGATACAACATCTCTATACTTCAGTGTTGTCCAAACTTGGCCACTTTAAGATGAGTGGACTTCAACTCCCAGAATTCCCCAGCCAGCACATCCACCTCATCTTAAAGTGGCCAAGTTTGGTCAACACTGCTATACTTGCTACAATGGTAGCTTTTTCTCCTTCAGTGACTTTTGTGTACCCTACAAGGGCTGTAAACAAGGCGGCCATTAATTTTCTAAGGTCTACTGAATAGCTGTAAAGCTCTTCTCAACAGTGCAGTTTCAAACTGGCTCATATTTATACACAGCATCCATAATAATTTGATTTTCTGCAATAAAAGTGATTTTGTTATTTGTGTAGTGTACCCAAATGAAGGACTTTGCAATTACACTTTTCCAGAATAAAGAATAGCATTTTGTAATCAGAAGGCAACAAATCCTTTACTATTGTCATCATCATGTGGAATGTGGTGCTTGTGTTTTCTTTCTACTAACCTGTTTACTGTTTTGGTATCTTCTTCTCTCCTCTTATTTTAAGGATGTTGCAAAATAGCAATATTGCATTCTTCCCCTCAGCCTCTCTTTTTTATTAAGTTGTTCTGATTTTTTTCTTTCTTGGATGAGGGTCATCCCATCACTTTTTCGCCTATTTTTCTACCTCCTCCACCCCTACCATCTCTTTTTTCTTTACCCTTTAATGGTGGGAGAATGTAGCAATACATTCCCTGTCTCTCAAACATGGTGCTTCCTTTTCTTGAACTACTTAGGTTGGATGTTTTCCCTCTAATGTGTTGGACCCCTATACATATTTTTCTCAGTTGGGAAAGCATGGGCTGAAGATGCAAAATTCTGGGTGGGCCCAGGATATTCTGTTTTTTTCTGAGGTTGTTTCAGGGTAGTTGGAGAGAGGCTGGAACTGGTTAAGCTTTACAAACGCTTACCTTGCTGTGGAGGAGGAATTCCAGTTGTGCAGAAAGGACAGAATATTTTTCCTTCTTTTCCTAAGGCTTTCAATTTCTGTATTCAGTTTTGGGGAAGGAAAATGGCCTGTTGACTTATGTTCTCCACCCCTATTTTCTCTTAACTTTATGGAATTTTTTTTAACCTCTTTGCATGCATCTCAAACTGTCAGAACAACTCAGATAGTTCTCTTTTTTCTCTTTTCTTTTGTTCTAGACACCCAAATATCCTGAAAAGTGAAGAAGCAAGAGCTTCATGGGTTTTTCTCCCCTTGCACTGCTTTGCTTGAAAGTTATAATCAAAATAGGACTACTTTAGCCTTTTTTTTCTAATTTGAACCTCAGCCATTCCAATTTTCTATGAGAAAAATGGTTCAGTATTGACAGATCTATACAAGAACATAATAGGTTGTGATCTGCTTACCATTTTATGCAGATTTATCCCATCCTTTTCCAATGAGCTTCATGTCACTAAAGATGCATGTATTTGCTTTTTTTACTCACAAAATGGTGCATGAGTGAATGTGGTAAGGGGAAACAAAGGAGGAAGATGCTCTTACTCATTTAAGAATTTGTTTCATGTTTCAAATATACAGCATTGGGGCATACAGAGTGACAACAGACTCTCATTCACTTTCTGCAAATAATGGATAATGGTACAGCTGACCAATAGTTTCAGACTATTAAAAATTATTATAACATAGAATACTAATTATTGCTTCATTTGGTATGTATGATCACATGTGTGCATTCTTCTGACCAGTAGATGTCACTCATTGTAAAGTGAATGATGACGTTTCAGCTTTCATGGAAAATATTAACAATCACCAAATGAATGAAATCACTTGAATGAAACTGTTTGAAAATTGTGGCACTTTGTGGTTCTGTATTTATGTTCATACATATGTTATTTTTTTGTACTTTGGGGAGGAGCATTTATTTAGTTATTTACTAGATACATTTTTATACCATTCAATCACAAAGAATTTTGGAAATTTACAAGGATGGTATATACCACAGAACATAAATGTCAGAACACCCATCAGTAAAAATTAATATCCTGTTAACATAAAACAAATAGCCCCAAATGAATTCCAATGAAGATAAAAGCCATCTCCTTGTGATTGCTTTCTAGGACAGAATTGTTTGTAGAGCTTTATGTAAAGCAAGAAGGGAGATGGCCAAATGAACCTCAGGGGTAAGGTGTTTCACAATATGGGGCTGTCACTGAGGAAGTCTGCCTCCAGACCCACAACCCCTTAAACTTTATAGTTGGGGACCTTAACCATCATTTCTTGAGATCATAACTGAGGACAGGTGGATTTTAGTTAGAGAAGACAGTCCTGAAAGTAAGCAGGTTCTGAGCCATGTAGGATTTTATAGATTAATACCAGAACTTGGCATTGGACCCAGAACCTCAGGGATAAACAATACAGGGTTTGTAGCCCTGTTGCTAAAGCAGTTCACCCCTGAGAGAAGCCAGGTTGCTGCACTGAAACAGCTACAGTTTCTAGGTCTTCAAAGGGAAATGTGCTTAGACATTCTTCAATTACTTTTCTAGGGCAGCTTCCTCAAACGTGTAAAATAATTTCACAAAATATTTTCTTCTGGGTTCCAGAACAATCAGTATGGAAGAGGTAAGGCATATTATGAAATATTGGAGTTGAAGTAGGCTTCCTACCAGTACAGTTTAGGAATGGGTTCTCATGTTTATACAAGCCTTTAAAGAGGGGTGGGCTTTTTTGTATGTTTATACTTTTAGAATTTTTTTTATCATTTACATTATATTTTGTAAGCTAATATTTGGACTCAGCAACATATACATTTATATTTTTTCTTAAATCTTGCATAACTAGAAATTTGTGAGCAATGCTGGATGACCATTGCTATGTCACAAACTAGACTACTATTCCATAAGTATGGAAGCTGTGCTATTGTGTTGGAATGGTATGGTGAAGGCCGCGCTCGGGGAGATAAGTATTTCCTTAGCTCCCAGAATGAGCATGGGAAGGTGAAGAGGATGAGACTGGCACCACCCTAAGGAATTCGCAGTGTTTGCTTGCTGGCTTGGGAAGTTTAGATTCAGTCTGGTGAGATTCTGTCTTGTAGGTGGAAGCTAATAAATGCTATAGAACTATATCTGTACCGTCTTCTGGAGTTCTTTGGGCTGAGCCTGACATCAATTAATGCTTATCTCCCTGAGCGCGGCCTTCGCCATACCATTCCATCCCAGCTATAGAATAATACAGGTAGTCCCCAGTTTAAGAATGGTCTGTTCTTAAGTTGAATTTGTATGTAAGCTGGAACAGTATTATTGTGTAATGAACTCAAGCCATTGTATATTTAACTCAAATCTTTGTGTATTTAACTAAAATTTTGCTACAAAAGGCTCTGTTCTTAATTATGGGTCATCTGTAACCTGGGCATTCTTAACCTGGGGGCTACCTGTATCTAGGATTGTTTTTTTCTGTGAAACCTGTGTCTCATGCAGAAGAATCAGTATTTATTTATTTATTTATAACAAAAATATGGGAGTCTTCAAGATGCTCAGGATTACAATGACTGTCCATTAATATAGTTGTATGGCTTTTTGGTATGTGGCTATTCAGTAAGTAAGTAAATAAATGGTGTATATTTATTTTTATCATTCTTATTGTACTCAGTGAAGGAAGATCTAACTCTCCAATCTTCTATGAAATTTCTGAAGCGATATTGAAATAACATTCTAGTAAAATTAAAATCAACACTGTAGATTTTACTGAAAGAGATGATAAAATTAACACATTTTTATCACATCTCTAAGCAGTACTATTCCTTCTGGAACTTTATTGAAAATTGGCTGAACATGAATATAGAAACAGAAGAATTGTTTACTTTTTCATGCCACTAGATGTCCATATTTAATAAGACTTGCATTTTCGGTCTTGTGTTAACCAAAGCTGCAGTTGGCTATCATTCTAAGAAGTCCTTAACAGAAATATAATTGTATGTTTTATCCCACAACCACAGTTATGGGATAAAAAGCATAAATAATGGGGAATACTGTAAGTAAAATGTAGTATTGTTGAAGTTAGATTATAAACAACATTAGTTATAAGACCAGCAGTACTGAAGGACAAAGCAGGGGACAGGTTCTAGGAACAAGCCAGTCATAAGTTAGTATCAAACGCCCTGCTAGGATATGAGATCCTGGAGGAATAGTCCAGAATAAAGAGTGATTGAGCAGGCAAAAATACTTTACTGCTTGAGCAAAGGTGAACTACAAGAATAAGCAGATGTATTCTGTCTTGTCTAATAGCTCCTGTCAGTTTGTCCAGGGTTTGAAGTTACTTCACTGAGAAGCTGCCTGTTGCATTAATTCACCATACAGGTGAAACTCGAAAAATTAGAATATCGTGCAAATGTTCATTTATGTCAGTATGGCAACTCAAAAGGTGAAACCAATATATGAGATAGATGCATTACATGCAAAACGAGATATGTCAAGCCTTACTTTGGTATAATTGCGATGATTATGGCGTACAGCTTATGAAAACCCCAAATTCACAATCTCAGAAAATTAGAATAGTGTGAAAAGGTTCAATATTCTAGGCTCAAAGTGTCCCACTCTAATCAGCTAATGAATCCATAACACCTGCAAAGGGTTCCTGAGCCTTGAAATGGTCTCTCAGGCTGGTTCAGTAGGAATCACAAGCATGGGAAAGACTGCTGACCTGACAGTTGTGCAGAAAACCATCATTGACACCCTCCATAAGGAGGGAAAGCCCCAAAAGGTAATTGTAAAAGAAGTTGGATGTTCCCAAATTGCTGTATCAAAGCACATCAATAGAAGGTTATGTGGAAGGGAAAAGTGTGGGAGAAAAAGGTGCACAAGCAGCAGGGATGACTGCAGCCTGGAGAGGATTGTCAGGAAAAGGCCATTCAAAAGTGTTGGGGACTTTCACAAGGAGTGGACTGAGGCTGGAGTTAGTGCATCAAGAGCCACCACACACAGCCGGATCCTGGACATGGGCTTCAAATGTCGTATTCCTCTTGTCAAGCCGCTCCTGAACAACAAACAACGTCAGAAGCGTCTTACCTGGGCTACAGAAAAAAAGAACTGGTCTGTTGCCCAGTGGTCCAAAGTCCTCTTTTCTGATGAGAGCAACTTTTGCATCTCATTTGGGACCCAAGGACCCAGAGTCTGGAGGAAGAATGGAGAGGCACACAATGCACGATGCTTGAAGTCCAGTGTGAAGTTTCCACAGTCTGTGTTGATTTGGGGAGCCATGTCATCTGCTGGTGTTGGTCCACTGTGCTTCATTAAGTCCAGGGTCAATGCAGCCGTCTACCAGGAGATTTTGGAGCACTTCATGCTTCCTTCCACAGACGAGCTTTATGGGGATGCTGACTTCATTTTCCAGCAGGACTTGGCACCTGCCCACACTGCCAAAAGTACCAAAACCTGGTTCAATGACCATGGGATTACTGTGCTTGATTGGCCAGCAAACTCGCCTGACCTGAACCCCATAGAGAATCTATGGGGCATTGCCAAGAGAAAGATGAGGGACATGAGACTGAACAATGCGGCGGAGCTGAAGGCCGCTATTGAAGCATCCTGGTCTTCTATAACACCTCAGCAATGCCACAGGCTGATAGCATCCATACCATGCCGCATTGCGGCAGTCATTGCTGCAAAAGGGGCCCAAACCAAGTACTGAGTACATATGCATGCTTCTACTTTGCAGAGGTCTGATATTGTTCTATTTCCAATCCTTGTGTTATTGATGTCATGTAATATTCTAATTTTCTGAGATTGTGAATTTGGGGTTTTCATAAGCTGTACGCCATAATCATCACAATTATACCAAAGTAAGGCTTGACATATCTCGCTTTGCATGTAATGCGTCTATCTCATATATTGGTTTCACCTTTTGAGTTGCCATACTGACATAAATGAACATTTGCACGATATTCTAATTTTTCGAGTTTCACCTGTATATGAGAGAAATGCACATAGATAGCAGCAAAATCAGTTATAAATTAACCAAATCCTCAAGGTCAAATTCTGCACTATGTTATACAGGTAGTCCTTGCTTAACCACAATAGGGACCAGAAAATTCATCATTAAGTGGGGCAGTTGTTAAGTGAGGCATCATGTGACCACACCTGATTTTATATTTTTGTGGTGGTTGTTAAGTGAATCATGGGGTTCCCCATTGATTTTGCTTGCCGGAAGCCAGCTGGGAAGGTCACAGATGGTGATCATGTGACCCCAGGATACTGCAACTGTTGTAAGTGCAAGCTGGTTGCCAAGAGCCTGCATCACAATCACGTGACTGCAGGGGCACTGTGACAGTCGTAAGTGTGAGGGCCAATTGTAAGTTACTTTTTCAGCACCATTGTAACTTTGAATGGTTGCTAAACGAATGTTCCTTAAGCAAGGACTACCTGTATTTCCTTCCATATATCCTAGCCAGTGAAGACTGCACTCAAGAAAAGTTGTTTGCTCAGCAGAGATATGTCTTGTTTATTTCTCACGTTTATCCCTGGTTTACTATTAGACTGAACTGTATGAAGCTAAGTGCTGACAACCCTTGATATCTTGGTTTGTTTTGATAATAGTCTGAGCAATACCTAGAAAATACTTTTATAAATAAGGTATCAGTTTCAGCACATTAAAAGCAGGCACCCTGACAGATAAATTGTGCAGAGGGTGACATGGGTGGGTATTGCTTTCAAAATGACTTTGAGTATATTATACTACTTTTCAGTGTAATATGAGTCTTCTCTTGGAGACAGCTCTTAAAGCTCTGAAAGTATTAACTGATTTGGACATGCAATTCATTTAAATGTAGTTAAGCTTTTGTGCTTCCAAACATATACTAGTAGTGGAAATCTGTCTTTGATAGAGGAAATGGTATAAGAATGCAAGCTCCAAAATACCAAAAATTTTAATAGCACTGTAACATTTATATATTTTAATTCGCCTATATGACTATTTGAAGCCATACTGTCTATTTGTTAGCCAACTCATTTGCTATTATTTACTGAACCAGTGTCAGCCCCTCAAGGTAGGTTAGATCAGGGATTCCAGGAATGCTATTTTATTGTTGTAGGGTACAATAACAGAATCTTGAAAGCGTGCCAGAGTTTCTCTCTGCCCCATCTTATACCAAACACAGTCAGGGTGGGGTTTATTTTGAGTTTCTTTCTCATGCTTTCATCTTTCCCAGGACTGAGTTGCTGTTCCTCCTCCCCTATTGGTTCATTGATTCCTTCCCAAAGGTCATCGCTACATTATTTTACAATTGGGACGTCCAAAACGAATTATGTTCGAAATTTTAATGGATAGGAAAGTAGGCATGCCCCTTAAAAATGAAAATCAGATAGTGTAAATAATATATCGTTACAAACAGCTAAATATGTATGCAATTATATTCAATAATATGAAATCACAAGGTTTGTAGGAGTTACTATTTTGGTTATCACTTGTGTAAGTGTATCAACAACTTATCAAGAACAGAAGTAGGCAGCAGGGTATTTCAGATTCATCCTGCATTATGTTTTCTTTTACATCACTTTATTTGTGCCAAATAAATGGTAGACAAGTAATAGCTCAAGCTGGACACTCATAAAGCATCACACTCCTGTAAGCTTTAGATTTGCTTTAAACTGGATCTTTGCTTAAACAACCACATTATTCATTGGAGATAATGTAGGTATAACCTCTTTGCTCTTAGTAAATAGAAATTTTCTGGCCTAATCAATTTTGGAAACTAGGGTGCCTTCCCATGTGCACACAAATCCGTTGTCATGGAATAAGGCCTATTTAAGTTTAGTCTGTGGAAGAAAGAACTGCTTTCTATTGCCATTATTGAAGGATGATGCTGTGTCACAGCCTATTAACATATGGAAAACTTAACATGTTCTTCTCTATGAATTTTGAAAGCCTTATGGGAGTTGAGTATAATGGATGGCTCCATTTTCTGGCTGCTACAGTGACAGTACATAATTCAATTGGTTTTGTGGTCAGGAAGTGCAACAGTAGGAGCCTAACATCTGTATCTGTGGAGATGACTACAATTTATTCATAACTTCAGCTCACAAGCATGGATGATCAATCTTTTGTCAAGAAATGAGAAAGAAAGAGAAAGGGCAGAAATTCTTAGTTTCTGATTGGTGTGAGGAGGCAGTCAACAATGGGTTAACTTCCCTTATCTTCCAGGTAGGGATAATTTGATGAAAAAATTTCAACTTCAAAGTGCCCTTTGGCCTGTCCCCCAGGATTTGTTTTTATCATTTAGTCTTTTGCCTAGGGTAGAATGCTTTTTGGCTCTGTTACTTCACCCTTAGTTTTCATTCCACTTTTAAATCCTTTATTGTACCTTTCATCTGCTGTTCAGTTCCTGTTCTCTAAAACTTATTAATTGATTCTTTGCTCCCCATTCCTCTTCTTCTCTCCATGATTCCTTTTTGCCTATTCTGATTTTTCTTCAGGCACATTCATTTAAATCATGTGGTAGTCTTTAAAGAACAGACTCCATTATCTATAAATAACGATGCTATATTGTCATTTATTTAAAATACTTCTATTTCTGCCTTCTGAGGAGTATGAAGGCACTGAACAAAATTCATAATAGATAAAAGCTTATAATTGCAGTCATAATAGCTTAAAACATTAGTAAAGTTTTCTGACATTTGTAGGTGCTATTTGGAAAGCATTACATTTCCTGTTCACATTTTTAAGCATCATGCATTATATGTCTGCCATATAGGAAGACCCTCAAATGTATGAATGTAACTTTCTTTACCATTATTATTATAATTGTACTGAGCTCTCATAGTTTCTGTAACAGACTTGAATTGAGTATCTCCATTGATTAACCTATACACCTTCCACAAAGCATTGCCACAGTTTTATTTTTCCATCTGTAATTCAGTATGAATGATTACTGTATATGTTACAATAGTTCATACACGAATTTGGGTACTCATTGTATATTTTGCTTTTCACATTTGTCGGTGTGTCCAATTCTATCCACAGGTCATATAGGCCATCATTTTTTGCATGATGCCCAACTGCTTAGGGGTATGTTATGATTTTAATTGATTCACTACTTCCAGAGTTGAAGCATCCCCCCCCAAGCCTAACACATGTTTTGCAGTGATAAGTAATTTTGAAAATGACTTTCCCTAACTTTTCTTTATTACCATGTATCCAGTTAACCTTATAAGATTTTTAATACTCAACACCAGTACATATAAAAAATGCCATTGTGACTGGCATACTGTGACTCACAAAATGCCTTTGTAGTATATTCTATCATATACCTCTTGTGTACGTTTTTATCTTTTCCAAACTGGAGTGGGGAATCAGGTGAATAGGCATTATAAAGTCATGTGCAGATTATACAAAGCTGTATATTCCAGAGATACTGTATGTACTGGTGTGTTCACTGTGTTACAAACTCATACACACACATAGATAGAGACAGAGTGGGAGGGAGAGAGAAGAGATATACCAAGATTAATAGTAATAAAAATAATTCCAGGTGATATTAAAGAATGATTTCCTAATGAAACCAAGGAAGCATGAGTGTTATACTCTAAATGTAATAAGCAACTTAAAGATTTTTTGACAACTATTTAACACCACAAGCTATAATTCTAGCTGTCATATGTAAAGACATGGACGTGGCTTCCTTTCAGTTAAAACAAAATGAAATGTATTAGTACATTTACTGTCACATGGTTTTCATTTATCTTTGAAAAGGTGAGGATTTTGATTTTATTTTTAAATGAAAACTGCAATGGTGAAAATGGTAAAGCCATTAACTAAATAAAGCTTTGGAGATAGATGAATATTGTCCTCCTTTTGTCAACTATACCTGAATATTATAAAAAGTTAATGCTAAATTCAGTATCCAAATACACTGAAGCTTCAGTAAGATGCCCTTTCGCATGGGAGGAAATTCAACTGAATTTGGTGGAGCTATTTTCTGAATAGACATGCATGGGATTGTTAAACCACTTGAGATTAATGCACATCTGGATAGGGATGAAAAATTTTTTAAAAATTTTTTAACAAACAGAAGCTGGGTTTGCATAGCACTGGTTTGTTGGTGTGGTAATAATGGAGGTACCTCACACATGCTCAAAATCATCTCCTTAGTGGCTCCATCATTCAAGTGCATATTTTTCCTGGAACTGCACAGCTACTAGGTCAGACTCAGAAAAGATGTCTTTTGTAAGCATGGGCCATCAGATGCAGTGAGCACATCCAGATCCCTTTCAAAGCACTCTTTCCACTTCAAATTTGAATAGGTGTACTTCCTTAGCACGAGAGTTCACAATGAATAAAATTGGGGAAGTGTCATTGGTTTTATGCAGGCCACATTTTTGCTGTTCATTGAGAAATATATAATTTTTAGAAAGAATTTTATTTTGTGAATGGCAACCGCAGCTATCCACAGTCATGGCAGGCATGTGATGGCATCATCATGCATATCCTACCATTGTGTACTTATAGGATATTTTGCATGAATATAGAGTTGAAGGTTGGTTGCTGAATGTGGTAAGAGAAGGGCATGAAGAAAGTAAAACATGCTTGAGAATAAATGAAATGGTAAGCAAAAAGTTCAACATTGAGCAGAGAGTATTACAAAGTTGTGTGATGTTCCCTTGGTTTTTTAATGCATTTAAGGATTGATATTAAGGAATGCTTGTGGTGCTGTTGGAGGTATATTGGCTGGGATGTGAATGTACATTTACTTTTATGTGCAGATGATTGTTGGCTGAGAAGTTGAATGATTTATAGCAAAAGTTACATTGTATGATGCAATAAGGTTAATGGATCTGAGAATTAGTGCATGATGGACCAAGGAAGTTTCATTTGACAGGGAAAATTGTATGGTCAGTTCAAGGTTTTCCATAAAGTATGAAAAACTAGAACAAGTAGATAAATATCTGTATCATGATAGAATATTTATTAGAGATGGGAAAATAAAAGGGTTTTAAACAATGCTGCTAGAAAGGTAATAGGTAGTATACGGTTTCTTATGAGAAATGCAAATATGGCTGTGTATAAGAGTGTGCTTTGCCCACCTTGTGAAGACATGGCAGGAGAAAAAAAAAGTAAGTTGAATGCAATGGGAAGTTGGTGCTTTAGAAATGTGTTTAGTAAAACACAGAGATAGGGTGAAGAATGGAGGGGTGCTGAACGAATGTAGATAAGTGACCAGTACAAAAGAAGTATGTTGATGGGATTTGGCCACATAGAGGGAATGAATGATCTTGAACTGCAAAATGTCAACAACAATAATGCTTGTGATGATGATGATGATGTGTCTGTTTACCAAATTTATGAGTGAATGAGTCAAGAGGAAAGGGAAGACCAAGAACCTGTGCTTAAATGGAGCTGATGAGATCCTCAAGAAGAGAAAAGCAAGAAGTTCAAAGAACAAAATGCAATGTATGAAGCAGTGGATACATCTAGTAGAAGCAAGGATGGTTTGAAAGGATATGGAGAAGTATATTGATTGATGTTGATTTCATTAGATTTAGTTCTATCTCCTTTTATTATCTGATTCTTTCTATTTCTTTGGCTTATTATTTCTTATCCCCTTTGTGCCCTTTTCATAACATTGCTTTGACTGAAAGTGAATAATGTGATGAGTATGTATGCTAGATGTGGTATAATATTTGCTGTTCTGTTCTTGTGGATGAAGGAATAAAAGTAAGACCTAAAATGCTATAGATATCTCAAAGCCAAATAGCATTTTGGGGCTGTATTGATCCTGTTATTAAATATTACAGGAAAAGGTGAAGAGAACTGCGAGGATTTTTTTGTTTGTTTGTCAAGATCCAGTGTAGAGTTAGCACAGAAGAGAAATAGAATATTATGAATTAAGTTCATGTTACCTCTATTTTTTTATGAAGAAGAGACCAAAAGAAAACCAACTAGTCAAGAATGAGGACCAATAAAAAAGAAACTAGACTTTTTGATATGAGCTGATATAGAGAAAGAGGTGAACAGTAGGGCTTCTGTTCCAGAACAGTGGATATAGATATCATCTAGCATTATGATAGCACTCACTTTCAACTCTGCAGCAAGCTGAAATGTCAAAAGGCTGAGGCGGAAGAATAGATTGGTAGACTATGGTGTTGGTCTACAACTTAGATGGTTCATGGAAGAACCCTGAAAACCCAAATGGTGGGAGGAGTGTGGTTAGCAACATCTGCTGAGGTGGTTACAGCAGTCTGGGAAATACTTTTAAATTAACCCTTTGCCCCCAGACTTTGGATAATTGTCACATACAGTAGCTAGGGTGATGACCTTCTACCTAAGCTGTTTAAAAGAAGGCTAAAAAGAGAAAGAAAGAGAGAAAGAAAGAAAAGTTGCTTTTTTTTCTGAAGGATTTTAGACCCAGGGAGATGAATCCAGTGTTCCTGGTAACTTACTTACATAACTTTACATTAACTACCAGGAGAATGTCTATATTTTCTTTATCATAAAATTCTTCATCAAACAAGAACTCTAGTTATCTTGTCGCAGAATATATCTGCTGTTTCAGATATATTCTCTTGAACCCTAGGATAAAATTAATTGTATGCAGGGGGTTTTGTATCTAGCTTGGGGCAGTAAATGGGCCACAAATCAATATGATTAATGGTTGTCCAATAAATGTTCAATATACTATATGTTCATATACCTGACACATGTGAACTGCAGATTAGTGTCTTACACTGCAATACAATACAAGTTATTACTCTCAGTATTGTAGGATTGCAGACTTTTATGAATTTAATTAATTTATGTAGGTCATGGACTTCATGAAAAGTTCTGATATAAACCTTCTGTACACATTCAGTTATGGTTCAATTAATCCACCGTATCCACTGGCCTATATAATATTAGCATATGAGCAGCATATCCACCAAATCCATTAATCACTGATATAATAAGTGATTATACAAATAAGCCAACATATATGTTGAGTAGAAATTATATATTTAAGAGCCCATATCCTGTATAATTCATGCCATATGAACTGACCATTTTTGTTGCATTGTGCACTTGTGCAAATTCCATATGAGTTTTAGTCCTGAGCACTTGATTTTGAAGGCCTTAATTTTTCTTTTAATATGGAGGAAAGGGATTTGCATTCGTTCAGAGAGAATGTTATAGCAGACATTAAATTTTTGTCCTTCATCTTTAATGTTGCATAATCACTTTTCTCACCCCCACCATTATTCATATTTAGTGTAAGAGCTATCTGGAGAATACCTACAGAATATCACTTGCAGAAGGCCAGTGTTGTACTCTACATTAAAGGTCTCCAAGCGTTTCTTTTATGGACTTAACCTAGAGTGACTTAGAGTTGAACGTGATTTCAGAACAGCTTTGTGGAAAGCACTGCTTTCTTGAAAACTCAGCAGGTTTAATCATATCTTCTTTGCACAGATTGTTGTGAATACTCCATTGAGTCCTATTAACCTAAATGTTTTCCTTATCCAATACTTATAGAGTATGGTTCTAGAAAACAAACTCTCTTTGTTGATTTTGCCTTCTAAATTAATGGCACAAGAAAACTTACAAATACACTTCATCCTTTGGGAGAGACATACTTTATTAGCTATCAAGACTTCAGTATGAAAAAAATGTAAACAATTACATAAAACAAGTTGGAATGTTTTCTTAATGTTTTCTTAACACTCCTATTTGATGGTTGTAATATTAAAAAATAAATTACAGCTAACTATACATTTGGGACATATCACAGAGGAAACCTACAATACAAGACCACATGTGATACAAGATACCATATTTTATAGTGAGATTTGAGCAAAAGCTTTCTACAAGATTAACAATTACAAAGTTATCAATAAATATTAATTTTGTTTACTTACCTACCAAGATATTCAACATTTAAACCATATAAGGCAGAAAACTGCCCAATATTCAGCTTATATTTTGAACTTTCTGAAGTGAAAACAAAACTGAACTAAACCCCCACCCCCACCAACACTGGCAGAGCATGGCACAGTATATAAACAGAGAGCAAACCCCATCCCATTCTAGCACTGAAGATGTTACCTAGCTGGGTAATGAAATGTTTGCAAGAAAAGAACCAAGCTAAGGATTTAAGGAAACTGACCCAGTGGTGTCAAACTTGTCGATCCATAGGTTTCTAATAGCTGAAAAGCAGTTAACAAGCAATTTCCGAAAGTGATTAGAAAAGGAAGTATGTGAACTTAGTGTCCTTTCAGAAGCACCAATCATGGTTTGAGCAAGATGTCTTTTCCCTCACCTTCCAGAGCTCTAAACCCACTGGAGACTGCTATCTTGCCATCTCCTTGTGAGAAGCAGCTGTCTGGAGCACTTGGGGGCATTCTCAAATCCTCTTCTTGTGCACAGAGGAATTGTTGAAGAACTGTTCTACTCACCTGCTCTTCGTTCCATTGCAGTCATCGGCTCTGCTTTTTGCAGAGCTGTCTTCAGTCCGCCATTTCTTTCTCCAGAAGTCCAGGAGACTGTGGGTTCTTAGGCACGAAGCCAGCTGGGTGACCTTGGACCAGTCATACCCTCTCAGCTCTAGGAAGCGGGCAATAGCAAACCACTTCCACAATCATATATATTACATGTATATGTAAACTATAACCTGTTATAAAATGAACAATATCCATAAAAAGAAAAAAAGGCCTAAAATAATACACTATTAAAAAGTATATCACCTGTTTGTATAAAGTCCTTTGTTCTTGCAACTCTTGATTCTAGACTGTTTTAAACATTCTGTTTTTATCTGAGAGAAGTAGTAAAATGACTGGCAATTGAATGATACAGGATCCATGTACCTCCTATAACAAAATTTGCACTAAAGCTTCATTTTGCAAAGAATCATCTTTAGTTCTCCTTGACTGTAGTAAAAAGGTACACAGTGAGGTTTTACAGCAAAAACATCCACTTTAAATTACCCATTGTTCACGTTCTGTGCGTGTTTGCCCTGTAGCACTGGTTGACATTTCATAGAGATTGAACCTGCATATGGCCAGAAAATATAAATAATTATAAGAATCACCTTCTCTTGATTTTCCCATTATGTACCAATCATTGCAAAGGCAGGTATTTCTTAGGTGCTTGCTATGGAATAAAAAAAAGTTTTATTTATTGACCTGTAATTAGAATGTGGCATTTTGGTAAATAAATAGAAGATAGGTTTGTATAATTTGGTACTCAGTAGGTGCTGCAAGATGCTGGTAATGCAAGTCTTTGATCTATATCACATAAGCAGCAGCATATGATAACTAAAACCCTCCTAGGATGGCCCCAAAATAAATTTTCTACTGTTAAATATACTGGTTACATATAAATATATTTATATAAATGTACAGTATATCAATATTGTAAATATAAGACAGGGTTACTTTTCTGCCTTTGTCGTTCCCACCCTCCCCAATTAATTTAAACTCTATGTCACATTTTAATCCAGTTTATATACAGTATAGGATTCCCAAGATTTATTAAATTTATCTATTCTTCCAGGCTTTGGACGAAACATAAAAGGGAAGGCAATAATCATTGTGATGTGTATGATATGGTTGGGTCAATTACTTTCTCTCAGCCCAACCCACCTCACAGGGTTGTTGTTGTTGGAAATAGGAGGCAAGAGTATTAGGTACATTTGTTCCTTCAGAGGGTGTGTGTGTGTGTGTGTGTGTGTGTGTGTGTGTGTACAAGATAAACATTTAATATATATATATATAATATATATATTATATATATATATATATATATATATATAGAGAGAGAGAGAGAGAGAGAGAGAGAGAGAGAGAGAGAGAGAGAGAGAGGCAGAATTCAAATTTAATAATAATGATAATGATCTGGCAGATGAAACAGCTGCCTGCAGATGGAAGAAGGGACTTCAGAAAGAATCATCAGGAATACTCACCCAGTTAGGAGCAATGCCACAAAGAATTATAATAGTCAAAGTGATCCTGTTCTGTAAGTTTTCTGAATATACAGGCAATTACTGTACTTGGGTTGGGAATGGACCCTTTTCAGTCAGGTTTCAGACCTGGCTATAGCACCGAGATGGCATCAGCTGCACTTGTTGATGACTTTTGACAGAATTGGGATGGGGGAAATGTATCCATCCTGGCCCTCTTGATCTCTTGACAGCTTTCAATACCATTGATTGTGGTGTTCTTCTGGACCAACTCAAGGATTGGAAGGAGAAGACATGATTCTCCTTTCTCCAGGGCTGGTTCTAGTCACTGGGGGAGAGAGGTCTAGCTCTGGACCCCTGCTTTGTGGCTGCTTCAGGGCTCTACTCTCTCCCTGCTCCTAAGGTGATATGGAGGACATAAGGAATGGCCTTGAAGGACAGCAAGAAGAGCTGCTACCAAGGCAATGGTCAGATAAGAGGGGCTTGAGCCCAGGCCAAGAAATAATTTGAGAAAATGTCTCAGACAAGCCCCTCCCTAAATCACATGAAAATAAAGTGAGGGAGGGGAAAAGCACTTCCAGACCTGCAAGGTTCTGTTACTTTAGCTGTTACAATAAAAGTAGTACTGACCTATGTGGCATTGGTTTCTTAATCCAGTCTATCTTGTTGGGCTGACTGGGTGAGGTCATCTGCCAACAGGGGGTGAGGTATCAACCAGTATGCTGATGATATCCAGTTGTACAACTCTGCCCTGGATTGCTCAAGTGATGTCATCAAGGTTCTTTCTTAATGTCTGAAGGCTGTGGGGGTTTGGATGGGAAGAATAAGCTTCAGCTCAACCTTGGCAGGATCAGGTAGCTGTGACTTTTGAGACTTCCCAGTTGTGGAGACTTTCCATCTTTAACTCTGAATGAGCATGCCCTCCCCTAGACAGAGTTGGGGGTCCTCTGAAACTTATGGCTCCTGCCCAAAGAAGGGTCTTTGCACAAATCTCCTTGTGAACTAATTGTGCCTGTTTCTGGATCAGAAGGCCCTATTCATGGTCACTTGTGCCTTAGTCACCTCCTGTTTTGGACTACTGTAATGCATTCTACATGGGGCTGCCCTTGAAGAGCATTCAGAAACTGAAACTGGTCCAGAATGTGGCAGCATGCGCTGTTTGAGGTGTTTTAGTACATTCACATAACACCACTGTCCTGCAAACTGCATTGGCTCCTAGTGAGCTCCCAGGTGTAATTTAAGGTGCTGGATATAATCTATAAACCCCTACATGGCTCAGGGCCAGTTATTTGCAGGACCGTCTGTCTCTTATTTCTGCTTGCCTCACCAAATCTGATGGGGTGGACATGCTCTGGGTCCTTTTTTATTAAGCAGTGGCATCTTCCAGGACTAAAGAGATGTGCTTTCTCTGTTGTGGCATCTACCTTGTGGAACAGCATCCCCCTCCCTGAAATTTGGATGGTCCTGACCCTGTTGGCCTTCCAGCCTTTTCCCTCAAATACAGTTTGGGTTGTTAGGTGAGCCCTGCTGATTAGCTGCCTGTTGTGTGGTCTGCAAGATGGTAGGGATTTATTTGGATTTCTGGCATACAGTATATTCTAAAGGAATATGGAGATACCCTTGGCAAGGAAATGGATGAATCATTAAGGGGAAAACGACAGCTTAATCCTGGGAAAGTGGAAGGCATAAAACAAAAAACAAATAATACTGTTCCCCCACCCACCCAAAAATAATCCTGCCTTGATTCTATTTGGTATGGTATAAGAAGAGTAGAGAAGAACTCTAGAGGCTTTCAAAATTCTGTTAGTATGCCCTTTAGCGAAAGTAGCATCCGTTGCACTGTCTGTTTGCTCACCTGGCTTAGCAAGATGGCAGCTGTATAAATTGTTCAGATAGGCAGGTAGGCAGGCAGGTAGGCAGAGAAGTCAATGCTACTATAGAGAGAGTATGCAGAGGCTTAACCATCCCACTTCCCTTCTCATCTTTTTCAACTGCATCCTATGTGGTCTCAGAGTAAAATCAGAGAAATAGTGTCTAGAGCGATCCTGTTGTTGTATAGACTCATTTCTGTTCTAGCAGCAGGAAAAGAAGCTTGATCTGCTGATGATTCTCTCTTCCATGTTTCTGCAACACAGCTAACCAGGGAGTTCAGTAACTTCATACAGCTCTCTGTAACTCCTCTGCTGCCTGGGTTAGTGGATTTTCATTACCTGCTGCCCCCCCCCCCCATAACCTACTTAAGTGTATTGTGCAGAGATTAAACCTGGACAAAAAACATTACAGCACAGTCATTACTAGTCATAGGGATGTAGGAGGTAGTTTAAGTAGGTACAATTATGGCAACAGAATAAGGGAACTTTCTGTTCAAGATTAACTGGATGAAATTACTTGGGCTGAAATAAAACATCTTAATGATTGTGTCATTAAATCTAAAGGATTCATGAGGAATTTATGGAACTCAGTTGGGTTAATATGTGGACAAAAAAGTAAATATCTGTTGGATTTTGAAGCTTAAATGTAGTGATGCACTTTTCATCTCCAAAAGGTTTCAAGGTATTTAAATTGCATATAGTCCTGTGTATTTGAGCTAAAATATGTTCGGCAGCAGGTTCTGTGGAAATGAAACAGGTTTATTCATGGATATCTGCAACAGTGTTATTGCCCAGAAAATAACTTATTTGTCTCTTCGTAGCCTATAAAATTTTCTGACATTGGTTGAGGTTTTGCTGCCTATGTCAGTGAATTGTTGAGATTTTGAACCCCATGGAGAAAAGATGGCTGTAAATATAATAAATACAAGCAGGAGAGGTGTACTCTGCTAAGATCACCACTTATTGTCATTGTACAGTCATCACATGCTGACCTTTGTTACTCCAAGCCTCATCACATAGTTGCAGAGAATGAAAGTCTGCTTGCTCAGTGAAATACTTTTTTGTTGTGGTTCTCTCTCTCTCTCTCTTTTTGCACCAGAGAGTTTGACAGACACCTACCACAAAAAAGAGCAATTTGTTCATTCCCTGCAGATATTATTTCACAAGGAAAGAAGCTATTCTTGGCAGTGCCTGAGAATGGCTTGAAGGCATAAAATGCTGTAGCATTGTTAAGACTGAGCAGGTCTTTGCCTGGCCTGGTTTGGATAGCAGAGCCTAGGTAAGCTGTTCAGAACTTTCCCCAAAAGAAGTACATTACAAATGTAGAAAACAGATATCAGCCTGTTCACAGATAATTTTGGTAAGGTTTTTATTTGCTCAACAAAAAGTACCAACACACATGAGATATTCTGATAGTAACATAATGGACTGTGGTAATGATACTTTTATGATACTCTAGAATGTTAATTCTCATATCTTGTTTCTCTGTCACAGTCTATATAGTTTGATGATCAGCCTCATGTATGAAGAAAACATGAATTTATCTTTCTGCATTTCCTTTTTTATTTTTAGGACCAGGGACATACAACCCAATGGTTGATCAGTCAGAAACAAAATTGCCTTCCGGCGTTACAGTCTGGATTTCTCAAGAACCGCGTTTTAAAGAAGCAAAAGACAGCACTCCTGGGCCTGGGTCATACGAGGTAGATTGACATCACAATGTTATTTGGCAAACGCTTGAACCTGATCATGCCTTATAATTACATAATAGGCACATAATAATCTGCAATACAGGTGAAACTCGAAAAATTAGAATATCGTGCAAATGTTCATTTATGTCAGTATGGCAACTCAAAAGGTGAAACCAATATATGAGATAGACGCATTACATGCAAAGCGAGATATGTCAAGCCTTACTTTGGTATAATTGTGATGATTATGGCGTACAGCTTATGAAAACCCCAAATTCATAATCTCAGAAAATTAGAATAGTGTGAAAAGGTTCAATATTCTAGGCTCAAAGTGTCCCACTCTAATCAGCTAACGAATCCATAACACCTGCCAAGGGTTCCTGAGCCTTTAAATGGTCTTTCAGGCTGGTTCAGTAGGAATCACAAGCATGGGAAAGACTGCTGACCTGACAGTTGTGCAGAAAACCATCATTGACACCCTCCATAAGGAGGGAAAGCCCCAAAAGGTAATTGCAAAAGAAGTTGGATGTTCCCAAAGTGCTGTATCAAAGCACATTGATAGAAGGTTATGTGGAAGGGAAAAGTGTGGTAGAAAAAGATGCACAAGGACCCAGAGTCTGGAGGAAGAATGGAGAGGCACACAATGCACAATGCTTGAAGTCCAGTGTGAAGTTTCCACAGTCTGTGTTGATTTGGGGAGCCATGTCATCTGCTGGTGTTGGTCCACTGTGCTTCATTAAGTCCAGGGTCAATGCAGCCGTCTACCAGGAGATTTTGGAGCACTTCATGCTTCCTTCCGCAGACAAGCTTTATGGGGATGCTGACTTCATTTTCCAGCAGGACTTGGCACCTGCCCACACTGCCAAAAGTACCAAAACCTGGTTCAATGACCATGGGATTACTGTGCTTGATTGGCCAGCCAACTCGCCTGACCTGAACCCCATAGAGAATCTATGGGGCATTGCCAAGAGAAAGATGAGGGACATGAGACCGAACAATGCAGCGGAGCTGAAGGCCGCTATTGAAGCATCCTGGTCTTCCATAACACCTCAGCGGTGCCACAGGCTGATAGCATCCATGCCACGCTGCATTGCGGCAGTCATTGCTGCAAAAGGGGCACAAACCAAGTACTGAGTACATATGCATGCTTCTACTTTGCAGAGGTCTGATATTGTTCTATTTCCAATCCTTGTGTTATTGATGTCATGTAATATTCTAATTTTTTGAGATTGTGAATTTGGGGTTTTCATAAGCTGTACGCCATAATTATCACAATTATACCAAAGTAAGGCTTGACATATCTCGCTTTGCATGTAATGCGTCTATCTCATATATTGGTTTCACCTTTTGAGTTTGCATACTGACATCAATGGACATTTGCACGATATTCTAATTTTTCGAGTTTCACCTGTAGGTTGTCATTTTGATACTTAACAGTGGGAAAGCAAAAGGTTGTTTTTTTTCACAAGAGAGGAAGATGGCAGCCAAGAACACTTCATTTGTCACATCTGTTGCAAATGTCAAGGTTGTGCTTTTCCAACAGGAATTCAGGGGGACTTTGCAGCTTGGCTGGAAGCATTTGACCCATGAAGGAAGCATACACTTAGTTAAAAAGCTACATTTAGGGTTTTATTTTGTTGATGTTAATGTTTGATGCTTTATTATTGTTTATATTAATGGGTTGTGGGGGTTTTTTGGCCTCACTGTGAGCTTCCTAGAATCTTAGAAAGAGGTAGCATAGAGATCTTTGTGTAATGGGCATGTTAAAATGGGCATGATGGGCATGATGTGAGTGGGCATGTTAAAATATGGCTTAAGTGCCTTTTGATTGAGATGAATTGGATAGAGCAGATGTTTTAATCTGGTGTGTGCAGATGTGAGCATGGCATTAAGTTACATTTCTTTCCCAAAAGATTAGGTGATTTCAAAAGCTGTCACATGAAGGACCCCAATTTGTAGAATTTTTGATATAAATGTATGGCATTTTCTGCATAGTAAAGCTAGTCAGATGTTATTCTATTTCCAAAGACATTTACTCTTTTGTAATTGAACTGAGTGAAATGAAATATGTCTTGCATCCTGGAGCTATGTTATGTTATCTTACCTTATGTCTATTCGTTACATGTATAGTTTAACCTTGTATGGTATAACTTTTATTGTGAGCCACTTTAAGGATTTTGGTAAAGAAGTAGGATATGAATCTATGTATTAATAAAGGTTTTATTAAGTGGCCAGAGAGCCTTTGTCCACCAGTTGTGGTCCTACCTGAAGTTACCACATGCCTCATCACCATTTGCTTGGACCATTGCAATACACTTTATACAGGGCTTTCTTTTGAAGGCCATTTGGAAGTTTTAACTAGTCCAGAACACAGTGGCCTTGTTGTGTTTGGGCATCCACCATCATTAACATTCTATACCTGTCCTTCAAGCCCTGCACTTGCCCACTGTTAGCTTCAGAGTCAAGTTCAAAGTGCTGGTTTGGGCCTTTAAAACTCAGACCTTTGGTGTCAGAGTACTGGCAGGAACGCCTTCTCTGTTTTAATCCCCATGTGTAGGGTAGTCATGCCACCTCTCCAAATTTGATTTGACCCCACTTAATTGGCTTTCTGCAGGCTAAAAAAGTGAGTTATTTCAGACAGCCTTTGATGGGATTAGCTAATGTCATCAGACTGCTTATTTATTATTGTCTGATTGTCTGATTATTTGTTTTTTATTATTTTTTTTTACCATGGAAGTTTGATTGTATTTCTATTACTGTACATGAAAGGCTAAGAGTGTTTCTGATTGTGGAAGAATACAAATCTAATAAATAGACAAATAAATACATAAATAAATATTATTTAAAATTAAATAAATCATCCCAGCATGAAAATAGGAATCTATTATCCACATTGCAAAAAATGCAAAAAATATGAGGTGGGGTGAGTATGAGTTAGTGAGTATGAAAAATGGGTTGAATATGAGTTGGTACACTGAAATTACATCATGTTGTTATTTATTTGTCAAATAATTCATAAAACTCTAAGTGCATGATCAGATCACCAAGTTATAGATTTACTGTGTCATTCATAATCATCATTTGTAGTCTCTCACACACACTTGCATCAACTAACTTCATTTGAAATATATTTTGGTTAGGATTTGTCATACTTGTATTTCTACTACAATTTCTTATTTCTAAAATCTAGAAATATGTGAATTTTTGACACGGGTGCCCAAGAGTTCCTTTATGTGCATTATAATATTAATATGAAATAGCCTTATATTGTCAGAGGCAGTACTGCCATTAGCAGAGGACTTTGGGGGTGCAGTCCAATAATTAATTTGTATTTGTATAGCAACACTTACAGTTTTGAAATAATACACATTATTTCAAAATATTAAGTAAAATAATGTATAACTCTGAGACTGAGTTATATTCTATGTGTTTTCCCTTTTTGTTCCAGTATTTTATTCCAATGTTGTTGCAGTTCATAAACTAAATAACAACTTTTTTTTTCTCCTTTGGCTTGGACGTCCATTGAGATTTTAAGGATACAGCTTACAGTTGCCATTGGAAACAGTGGATATAATTTTCCACATTTTCAAGTGTACCTTTGGATGTACATTTTATTTCGATTGGAATGAAGAGTTTCAGGATTGGATTTCCCTTTGGGTTCAGTTTGAAAGTTATTTGACCTACTTGGTACTAGAATCTTGTTTGTTCAGGAGTATATCTCACTAACTTCACTGAATGCTGCAAGAAATATTGGACAAGGGCTGTTTTATTCTCTCCAGTCATTAAAAGCTTACATTATTGAAATATCTTGCCTTAAAAATAGCTTGCAAATATTTTTCTTTGGGTAAATTGCCCCAGCCATATTATTCCCTTGTATCAATTCTTTTCTGCTGAAGCATTTTTAAACCTTTGAATAACTGAGCTTAATTTGCCTCAAACTTCCCCACCCCCCTTTTTAGTCAGTTTGATGTTAAAATGTTCAATCAGTAATCTTAAAATATATGATTAAGTAGTTACATAAATAATTTGCTTTGAAAATATTAGAACAGGGGTTCTCAAAATGTGGGTGGTGGTGGCCCTTCTGGTGTTGATAGTGGAGGGAGTTCACAAGGAACCTCAAGGAAGGTCTTGTTTGCTTGTTTTGGAGCTGATCAGGCTCACACAGGCAAAGTGGGAGCTTTGTCAAAATTTATTCATACTTCACCTGATTTGGTTTAGTATTTTGTTTTGTAATATATGCATGTTTTATTTATTGTATAATTTAAATTTATTATAGCCACCCAACTCCAATGGACTCTGGATGGCATACAAAACTAAAAAAAAATCCATAAAAACAGATAAAACCTGAAACCACAGAGACAGCCCAGAATAAAACAATCTAAAAGGTTTTAAGAGTTTTCCAGAATCCTAGGAGAGAGGATGTTGTTGTTATCTCCGGGGATGCTGTTTCAGAGGGATTAGTGATTGTAATGCAAAATGTAGAGATGCTGATAGTGCTATAACCGGTAAATGCACATAAATGCTTGTCATGCATGATAGATTAAATACTACAGAAATTTTAAGCACCAAAGCCCTCCTGTATTATGCATATTTGCAGTGGCTTTCAACTTCTGGAATGTTCCTTCTCTTGTGAAATCTTTATGGCTATTTGCATACAATTGCCCAGAGGTAGGGCAAGACTATCCTGTTCAAGGAGATCTTAGAAAAGTAACATTGATTGACTCTTTTTTTCCTGGCTGTGATTCCAGGCTACCAGAAATGTATTTCCATGTAACTCTTCTGTTTCAATTATATTTTGCAAGTTTTCATTATTATAGCTGGCTCTAGGCCAGATAGGAGGTTAATGATACGTTTTCCGAAGGCAGTGAAATGTTCCATGTATATATTTTATGTGATTTTTTGTTCTAAAATGCTGTCAGTTTTAATCTGAATGATCGTCAATATTCTAATTATATCAGTGATGTTATGTGGGTCCTTATGAATGGAGTGACCCTCTTTATCCATCCTGGTGTGGGTGTGGGTGCCTGTGTTTGTTTGAGACAGAGAGAAAGAAAGAGGAAGAGATTTAAGCTAGACATGCAAAAATATATGCATTTATTTAAATCAATTTAATGAAACAATGATTGAATTTTGTTACACTGAGATACAGGCATAGTTCATACTGTCAGTGAAAAATGTGAATAATAGTTCTTATTGCCAAATGTATTCTACCCCTCTGATCTTCTCCAGTGCCACTAATATCAAGCATAGTAGATTGTCTGTTTCACTTAATAAAGACACTTCCAGGTACATTCATCCAGAGTCATGTTTTTAAAATTAATATACTTCAATTGCTCTGTATGAAAACTATGCTTGCAATATCTCTTGAAATGGGACTGCAGGTCATAGCAATATGCAATAACTTCCTCCACATTTATTTTAGTCAAAAGAGCTGATGTAAAACATTATGTAGGAAATCTACTTCCTAATCTCTCTAAAATGGAATGAATAACCAGCTGTACCCCAGTACAAGGCTTTAAAAATAAATCTACAAAAATATAACTTTGCAGATGAACATTACATACATGCACTAATATTAGAATCACTGTGAATGTGCATTACTCATGAGAAAATGCCCATGAAATTAGGTATGTTAAGATTCTTTATGAGAATCTTTTCTGAAGGAAAGGGGATGGGGATATAAATCTACATAACAAACAAGCAAGCAAGCAGATAAACATAATAGTTTTCTCTGTTAGAGAACTCTGTCAGGAGTTTCTCATCAAAGAGTTGACTTGTTCAGTGTAATCTTCCCAACTTGATGTCCATACAGATACTGGACTAGAATTCTTAGAATATCCTGCCTGCATGGTTACCCAAACAATATTGTTGTTGTTGTTGTTTAGTCGTTAAGTCGTGTCCGACTCTTCGTGACCCCATGAACCATATTGCGCCAGGCCTTCCTATCTTTCACTGCCTCCCTGAGTTTGCTCAATTTCATGCTCATTGCTTCAGTGATGCTATCTAGCCATCTCATCCTCTGCCGTCCTCTTCTCCTTTTGCCTTCCATCTTTCCCAGCATCAGGGTCTTTTCCAAAGAGTCCTCTCTTCGCATTAGGTGACCAAAGTATCTGAGCTTGAGCTTCATTATCAATCCTTCCAATGAGCAATCAGAGTTGATTTCCATTAAGATTGACTGGTTTGACCTCCTAGCAGTCCAGGGGACTCTTAAGAGTCTTCTCCAGCACCACACTTCAAAGGCATCAATTCTTCGGCGTTCAGCCTTCTTTATGGTCCAGCTCTCACAGCCATACATTACTACTGGAAAAACCATAGCTTTGACTATGCGGATCTTTGTCGGCAAGGTGACGTCTCTGCTTTTTAATATGCTATCTAGGTTTGCCATAGCTTTCCTCCCAAGGAGCAAGCGTCTTTTAATTTCATGGCTGCAGTCTCCGTCTGCAGTGATCTTGGAGCCCAAATAAATGAAGTCTGTTACTGCTTCCATTTCTACCCCTTCTATTTGCCAGGGATTGATGGGTCCAGATGCCATGATCTTAGTTTTTTTAATGTTGAGTTTCAAGCCAGCTTTCGCTCTCCTCTTTCACCCTCATCAAGAGGCTCTTTAGTTCTTCTTCACTTTCTGCCATTAGGGTGGTATCGTCTGCATATCTGAGGTTATTGATGTTTCTCCCTGCAATCTTAATTCCGGCTTGTGATTCTTCCAGCCTGGCATTTCTCATGATGTACTCTGCATATAGGTTAAATAAGCAGGGTGACAGTATACAGCCTTGTCGTACTCCTTTCCCTATTTTGAACCAATCGGTTGTTCCATGACCGGTTCTAACTGTTGCTTCTTGGCCCGCATACAGATTTCTCAGGAGACAGGTAAGGTGGTCTGGTATCCCCATTTCTTTAAGAATTTGCCACAGTTTGTTGTGATCCACACAATCAAAGGCTTTTGCATAGTCAATGAAGCAGAAGTAGATACTTTTCTGGAACTCTCGTGCTTTCTCCATGATCCAGCGAATGTTGGCAATTTGATCTCTAGTTCCTCTGCCTCTTCGAAACCCAGCTTGTACATCCGGTAGTTCTCGGTTCACGTACTGCTGAAGCCTAGCTTGTAGGATTTTGAGCATAACCTTGCTAGCATGTGAAATGAGTGCAATTGTGCGATAGTTTGAGCATTCTTTGGCATTGCCCTTCTTTGGAATTGGAACGTAAACTGACCTTTTCCAATCCCGTGGCCACTGTTGCGTTTTCCAAACTTGCTGGCATATTGAGTGCACCACTTTAACAGCATCGACTTTTAGTATTTTAAATAACTCAGCTGGAATACTGTCATCTCCACTAGCTTTGTTGTTAGCAATGCTTCCTAAGGCCCACTTGACTTCACTCTCTAGGATGTCTGGCTCAGGGTCAGTGACCACACCAGCATGGACATCAGGGACATTAAGATCTTTCTTGTATAGTTCTTCTGTGTATTCTTGCCACCTCTTCTTAATCTCTTCTGCTTCTGTTAGGTCCCTGCCTTTTTTGTCCTTTATCGTGCCCATCTTTGCACTAAACGTTCCTTTGATATATCCAATTTTCTTGAAGAGATCTCTAGTCTTCCCCATTCTATTGTTTTCTTCAATTTCTTTGCATTGTTCATTTAAGAAGGCCTTCTTATCTCTCCTTGCTATTCTCTGGAAATCTGCATTCAGTTGCTTATATCTTTCCCTTTCACCCTTGCTTTTCGCATTCCTTCTTTCCACAGCTATTTGTAAAGCCTCATCAGACAGCCATTTTGCTTTCTTGCATTTCTTTTTCTTTGGGATGGTTTTAGTTGCTGCCTCTTGTACAATGTTACAGACCTCCGTCCATAGTTCTTCAGGCACTCTGTCTACCAAATCTAATCCTCTAAATCTATTCATGACCTTCACTGTGTACTCACATGGAATATGATCTAAGTCATACCTGAGTGGTCTAGTGGTTTTCCCTCCATTCTTCAATTTAAGCCTAAATTTTGCAGTAAGAAGCTCATGATCTGAGCCACAGTCAGCTCCTGGTCTTGTTTTTGCCGTCTGTATAGAGCTTCTCCATCTTTGGCTGCAAAGTATGTAATCAATCTGGTTTCGGTATTGACCATCTGGTGATGTCCATGTGTAGAGTCGTCTCTTGTGTTGTTGGAAAAGAGTGTTTGCTATGACTAGCTTGTTCTCTTGACAGAACTCTATTAGCCTTTGTCCTGCTTCATTTTGTACTCCAAGGCCAAACTTGCCTGTTATTCCGATTACTCCTTGACTTCCTACTTTAGCATTCCAATCCCCTATGATAAAAAGGACATCTTTTTTTTTGGTGCTAGTTCTAGAAGGTGTTGTAGGTCTTCATAGAACCGGTCAACTTCAGCTTCTTCGGCATCAGTGGTTGGGGCATAGACTTGGATTACCGTGATGTTGAATGGTTTTCCTTGGATACGCACTGAGATCATTCTGTCGTTTTTGAGGTTGTACCCCATTACTGCCTTTCCCACTCTCTTATTGACTATGAGTGCAACTCCATTTCTTCTAAGGGTTTCTTGCCCACAGTAGTAGATATAGTGGTCACCTGAATTAAATTCACCCATTCCCGTCCATTTCAATTCGCTGATTCCCAAGATGTCGACGTTCAATCTTGTCATCTCATGTTTGACCACATCCAGCTTGCCTTGGTTCATGGATCTTACATTCCACGTACCTATACAATATTGTTCTTTACAGCATCGGACCTTCTTTTCGCTTCCAGATACATCCACAGCTGAACGTCCTTTCGGCTTTGGCCCAGCTGCTTCACTCTTTCTGGAGCTACTTGGAATTGCCCTCTGCTCTTCCCCAGTAGCATATTGGACACCTTCCGACCTGAGGGGCTCATCTTCCGGCGTCATATCTTTTAGCCTTTTAACATTGTCCATGGGGTTTTCTTGGCAAGGACACTGGAGTGGGTTGCCATTTCCTTCTCCAGTGGACCACATTTTGTCAGAACTCTCTGTCATGACCTGTCCGTCTTGGGTGGCCCTGCACGGTATAGTTCATGGCTTCACTGAGTTACACAAGCCCCTTCGCCACGACAAGGCAGTGATCCATGAAGGGGCCCAAACAATATACCCTTAACTAATTGAGTCAGAAGTCAGATATGTAAATGAACAAAGTTGGGATTCATCTATATACTACTATTATATCTTATTTATTGCTTACTTTACACCTAGCCATTCAGCTTGAAAGAGTCCCAGATTATAAAATAAAATCTAGAAAGGAATCCTCTTCCCTCAGACCTACTATATAAAAAGACATGTTGAAGAAAAGAAAGGAGATGGAAAAGGAAAAGGAAAAGGAATAGAAGAAACTTACACATCAATTCTTAAAGTGTTACCAATCCTATAATAACTAGCTGTGATGGACACAGTTTGCTCAGTGAGACTCAGGTCACACCATCAGTTCAGTATTAGTGTTGTTCTTTCTCATCAAGTAATTAGTCTTGATTGCCTTAGTGGGACCCCCAAGCTTTAAGTCAGTATCTTATTATGTCACATATTTAATTTGGGGCCTTGGGAGTATAGTAATAATTCAAACATTCAATTGACCATAAATACGAGAGTTGGAAAATAAGTGGCTTACAGACAGGTATCCAAATAATATCTACATATATTTAAATAATATCTACATATATACACACCTACCAGGCTGTTCCTTTTGGGGCATGCAGGACATAAAGGAGAGAAAGAGTAAGACATTGTAAACCAAAGAAAAATTGGGACATAAAAGGAAAAAAAAAAGGGTAGGCATTATCATTAAGTTTACATCAACACCATTCACTATACCTCTCCAGACCTTTCTGTGCTTGCAAACCATCCTTACGTTCACCACATCCATCTACTGCTGCTTAATTGCATGTTGTTCTTTATAATTCCTTTTAATCTCAGCGTCTTAAGTGTTAGCACTGTTTCTGAAAAATCCAGCAGCATAATTTATAATTTATTTTACCCAAATGTGCAGGTATTTAATACAAACTGTAATGGTTAATTTATATACTGAACTTGCAAATTAGTTCGTCATTTAAAACAATTTCTACCTCTTAGCCAACTTTATGACATTTCTGTCATGTCAAATGACCATCACCTCTTTATTTTGACAATGTGAAAGTTGGTGTCTTTTAATATTCCGGAAGATTGACATGACTGTTCTTTACAATGGAGAATTTTCTTCTATGGAATATCTTTCTGCTGCTGTTAGAAAATATATTATTAATTAGGTTTTTGGCTTAACACAGGCTGTAATATGAAAACCTGAAAAATATGATTGAAATGAAACAATCATGTAGATGGTTTTTTTTACTAGTTTGAAAAGTGTCGCTTACTTATAGGGATTATATATTTGGGGATTTTGTTTACTAGTTTATCTAAAATTTGATATGCATTCTTAAATCTGATTCAGAAGTACTATGGGTATTTATTATGTTCTGTTATATACCAGATATAGATTTGTTGAAAAGATTATACTTAAATGTACTTAAATGTTTATATTGTCAGTATGGTTAGCCATAGGGGAAATTAAGGATGTAGAATTCGAAGCAATTGCTAAATGCTATGCTAATGTAATCTTCCTCATATACATTTACATACTTTTGATAGTAGAACCTTAATGTGCATTCAAATGATTTAAAACGTATATCATATTCCTTCTCTTTAACTCTCCATACATAGTGCCTGAGTGGTGCGCTAGTCTTAAACCTAATTTGCTCATTTGCTTTTCATTTTCTGTGCGATGGATTACTGGCAGAGAAGACAAATGGGGACAAATTGGGAGTCTGTAGCTGAATAGGTCAGAGTTTCTCACCAAATCTATGTTATGCACTAAATTGCTTGCTGGTTCTGCCATGAACTGCATGCACCCATTTCAATATACTCTAGATCTTTGAAATGCAATGACTTTGGTGATCAAAACATAAGGTTTGTGAGCAAATGAATCAGAATTAAATACTGAAAAACTGTAAAATATGCTTAAATGGAATGTGCAGAGCTTTCGACTGCATCCAAACTGCATATGCTCGTGAGATGTTAGCTTCTGCTTTGTTGGGAGAATAAATTATTAATTCATTTTCCCAGGTGACTCTAATGGCATTCTTCTGCTGACCATTGTTTGCCAATATGTTATGGCTTTAGATTAATTGCCAATGGAACTTTGAAAATAAACCTATCATGATGCTACAAAGACTTAAACCATGAGTTAGTGCAATGTTGATGTGCTGGAAAGACAGACCAGCTGAGGCTTCAAATCTCAACTGCTGTTTGTTGCAGCCACCAATCCAGCTTAATGCTTAAGAGATGATTTTATTATACAGATAAATAATTTGTCTGCAACCATGCAGCATGAATCAAAGAACTATGCTTCTACAGTGAACAGCTGTGATATTGGGCAGAAGCCTCTGGGTTTATATCTACATTAGCAGTCTCTTGCCTTATAATGTACATAGTGATTTGTAAGTGTGATGAAGTCCGGCCTGATTGTCACTGAGACTTTTTAACATAGTTTTGATTCTCTTTCACAGGAGTCAGAGGCTGAAAATATGGCTTGCTAGATACTGTACATTAAAACTCATAGATAAAGGCTAAGATGTTACCAAACACTATTTTTGTTGTCAATGAAGGAGAGCAGGAATTGAATTAGCAGGAAACCTGTGCAGCATTTTGAAAAGTATAAGGAAGAAAGTAGATGGTTTATTGATAGTTTTGATTGATTGATTGATTATATGCCATCAAGTTGCTGTTGATTTCTAGCAACCATATAGATAGATTTTCTCCATGATGATCAATTCGTATCTGGTATTTCAGGTGTTCAAAATGTGCACTCTTCATATTGTAACTGAGTCCATCCACCTTGCTGCTGGTCATCCTCTTCTTCTCTTTCCGTCCACCTTTCCCAATATTAGAGCCTTCTCTAGGGAGCTAAGTCTTTGCATAATGTGCCTGAAGTAGATCGTTTCATGTTATACAAAGACCTAATGTTGATTGATTGATTGATTGATTGACTGATTTATCATTATTTATATGGCTGTTCATCTCACAACATGTGACTTTGGATGATGTACAAACAAACCATAAAAAACAATTTTAAAAAAGTTTCAGGAAGTACAAAAATTAATATTATTATGAAAAGGCTAAAATTATTATGAAAAGGCTAAAAAAAAAAGGCATCAGATTATGAACAATGGAGCCACCTCATCAGATCACTGTTCCCTTGCAATTCCCAGGACTGTTGACACAACTAGGTTTTAAGGGACTTCTGGAATGTCAGCAGAGATGGGGCCAATCTCACCTTAGGGGGGATGTTGTTCCACAAAGCAGGTGCCACAGTAGAAAAGGCCCATCTCCTGGGTCCTGCCAGTTGTAACTCCTTAGTAGATGGACCTGCAACATACCATATTTTTCCATCTATAAGATGATACTTTTTTCTAAAATCATTACACTAAATATTGAAGGGCGTCTTATGCAAGGAAGTAAGCTAAGGAGAGAACTGCGCGGTTGCGAAACTGCCCATACTTTGTCTCTGCAAACAGGCTTCCTCTAATCACGAGCCTTATGTAACTGACATCAGCTGATACTGAACAAACCAATTGGAGGAAGTCTGTTCGCAGAGACAAGCTATTGGCAGTTTCACCAGTGATTGAATGTAATCAGGTATGCAAAAGAGCATGGAAATAGAGCTGCAGAGAGACAGTTTGGACCTCCTCCCACTGAATGATACCTAGTTACTAAATAAAAATGTGTTCTGCTTTATCTTTAAAATATTGATTTCTTAATTTTGGGTTGGAAAAGTGGGGGTCGTCTTATACATGGGGGCGTCTTATAGATGGAAAAATACGGTACCTCTTCTGCTGGACCTGATGGGATGGGCAGATGTAATTGGGAAGAGGGAATCCCTCAAATAACCGAGCCCCATGCCATGAAGGGCTTTAAAAGTCAAAAACAGTACCTTGAATTGGATCTGGAAGCAAACTGGCAACCAATGCAGCTCGTGGAGCAGAGTTGTAACATGTGCTGCTCTAAGGGCACACATAACTGCCCATGCTGTCTCATTCTGTACCAGCTGAAGCTTCCAAATACTGTTCAAGGGCAGCCCCATATAGAGCACATTACAGTAGTCTATCTGGGAGGTGACCAGGGCATGAGTGACTGAGCAGAGCCTCCCAATCCAGGAATGGACACAACTTGCTCACAACACGAAACTGTGCAAAGGCCCTCCCAGCCACGACTGCCACCTGCTCTTCAAGCACGAGTTGTGAGTCTAGGAAGACCCCAAAGTTGTGTACTGGGTCTGTTTGGGGCAATGCAACCCCATCCAGTACCAAAGATGGCATAGTCCCAGAACTGGCAGGCCCCAAAACCCAGAGCCACTCAGTCTTACCAGGGTTCAGTTGAAGCCTGTTGTTTCCCATCAACCCCCCACCCCACCTCCATGCACCAGGATAAGACATGAGCATCATCACTTAATTAGCCAGGGCCAGAGTTGTATAATTGATACCTCATCCCATGGTGACAGCTCGCCCAGCAGTTTCATATAGATGTTAAAAAGGAGCAGAGAGAGCACCAAACCCTGCAATACCCCACAAAGTAGGGGCCGAGGGCAGGATCTCTTCTCCCCAATTACCACTGGCTGGTATCATCCCTGGAGAAAGGATGAAAAGCAGCACAATATTGTGCCACTCACCCCCAATCCCCAGAGCCAGTCCAGAAGGAAACCATGATTGATGGTATCAAAGGCTGCTGAGAGGTCAAGCAGAGTTAGGATGGATGCAAAACCCCCATTCCGCTCCCGGCAAAGATAATGTGAAAGTGCAATCAATGCCATTTCTGTCCCATACCCAGGCCTGAATCCTGACCAAAAGTGGTCCAAATAATCCGCTTCATCCAGGGTCCTCTGAAGCTGTTGCGTGACCACCTTCTCCACCACCTTCCCTAAAAGTGGAGGTTAGATACCCAACAAAATTTGTTTGATGATACATTTTGTTTTCTTGGCTGTCTGTGGTATTCTCAGAAGTCTTCTCCAACACCAAAGTTCAAAAGCGTCAATATTCTTCCTGTCCTGCTTCTTCAAAATCCAACTTTCTCTTCCATAGAGTGTCATAGGGAATACCATGGCTTGCACAATTCTGATCTTTGTAAGTACAGAGGCATCACAGCATTTGAATATATTTCCCAAGGCTTTCATGGCTGCTCTGCCAAGGGCTAGCCTGTGGTGTATTTCTTGATTGCTTGTTTCTTTACTGTTGATGGTTGATCCTAAAAGGCAGAAGCTATGCACCACTTTGATTCTTCATTGCCAATTCTAAGGCTGGTTGTTGTACTTGGATGTTATACCTGTTGTCATTAGTTTGGTCTACTTTATATTTAATGTTAGTCCCATTTTTTCACTTTTTTGCTTAATTTTTACTACTAGAGCTTGCAGATCCTTTGCATTTTTGGCTATCAGGGTACTGTCATCAGCATAGTGCAGGTTATTGATGTTTCTTCCTCCAGTTTTAAAACCATGCTCATCATCACTAAGTCTGTTATTCCCAGTGGGATAAGCACACCATAATTTTCTGATTGTTCAGTGTGAATAGCATTTTCTAGGTGCCTTGAGGATTATTTCTGAAGAAGAAAAAAAGGAAGGAGAAGTAGAAGAAATTGTTATTACAGTATTCAGCTCTTGGACATCCTTTATTAATCCAATAGGAATTCTCATCTATTTTTTTTCCTCTCTCTCTCTCTGTATATTTACAACAAGAATATTGAATATTTATTCTTCTAATTTGTACTATAACTGAAGTTTTCTGAGAGATTACAGATTACGTGGTGTATCTTCATGGAAACAAAGTTTTGTGAAGCATCATATCTATATCATTTTCTTGTCCCCTCCAAATAGAACGTTTGATCAACATTATGCTTTGAAGGCTAGTGTTCAGCAATATATTTCACCAATTACAGTTTTGGTATACCAACTATATATTTTCCCAGAAAAATACTGCCTATTCTTACTGGTAACATCCAACTTTTTGGATTAGGAAGGAGTTATGTAAGCCTGTGAAAGGCTTACATAACTCCTTCCTAACCCAAGAAGTTCCTTGGGCTCACTAATACTTTATTTTAAACATTAGGATTAATTGTAAATATTACAATATCTGAATAAGATTGTTATATTCACTTGTCTTTTGATAGTTACATTGCTCATTATACTTACTGGATTTGCGTGGTTTAATATTCAGTGTATATTGAATAGAGGGTAGGGAGATATTTGAAGGGCCATCACATGGAAAACAGCAGCCATTCTTTTCTGCTTCACATGGTAGGACTAAGTCTAATGAGTCTGAGTTATATACAAATGACTGTAGCATTCGGTTGATTGTCAGAAAAAAAATTACTTGATTATCAGTGTAGTTAATGTATTTGAATTTGTTATCAGTTCAGAAACCTAATCTGCAATACAAATGCATTACTTTTTAAAAATATATATATAAATTACTCCCCCTCCCCCAACCTTCCTTCCCACAACTAATTGTAAGTAGTTTAGGATTTATGATATAAGAGTCTTTGGATTCTGACAGTATATAAATGTGATAAATAAATGCATAAATGATTTTGTATGGAATAACCAGTGGCATTCATTAAAAGCTGATATTGAAGAAAATGCCTTCCATTATTTTACCTGTGCAGGTTCCTATGTAAAGGTTGTGCAATTTCTAGTTTGTAAATCATTTGCAACTCATTTTTAATCTACTGTAAAACAAGTATAATATTTATTTCCAAAATATAATTGTCATATATCATTAACTTATGTTCTCACTGCTTGGATAACAAATCAAAGTTAACCAGGTTGTAAGTAATGCCAAGTCTACTCAGTATTAGAAGTAACTTAAAAGTAACTTAAAAGAGTTAGAACATTTTTGATTATGCTGAAGTTTAAAAACCAGTAATCATAAGTTTTTATGATCAAGCTAGTTTAATAGCTACAAACAGTTCTGAACATCTTCCAGAAATTGAAGAACTATATAAAAATAGCAAATATCTTGTCAGTTTAGTACATTTACTATTTATCTGTTGCGTTGAAAACATTTTAGCTGGCATTCAACTATATTCTAAAATGCATTTGGTGGTTTACTTAGAACTTTTAAAACTTTATACACTTAAAAAACTTTCAAAGACCTACATATGAATATAAAAATTGTCAAAGTCTAATGTTTGTCAGTATAATGAATTCATTGAAATACTGGTCATTTAATTTCTCCCTGCCTTCTTATCGTTAATGGCTCAGGCTATATTTATTCCCAATCATGTCCATATATCTTCTGCTAGAATTATAATGAAATCATTTTGTTGCAATTTAAACATGTCTGAATACTTGACAACAAAATTTAGGAGTACCGATTGTGTAGCACTTTAATCAGTCTATCCCTGCAGTAATCTTTTCGAGGATCATACCACATGAGAAGATACTTAAGTGCCATTAATTGTAAAGTAAAACTTTGACAGAAATTTTGTGCCTTAGATACAGGGCTTGATTTTCTCCAAATTTGGGATTCTTTGGTCATGCAAGACCTTCTGATAATGATGAATGGCAAAAGATGCTAGAGTTTTGGAAGAAGTACTATAAATTAAGCCAGGTCTTCTGGTTCCAAGACAGGACCCACTGAAAATAGGAAGATACATTTTCATAGGCGAATATGAAATCTATTTCATAGACTTCATAGGAGAATCTGGGTCTCACATATACCAGGGCTCTAGAGGATTGGATACACACACACATCATTGTGGCAATTGGTCATATAATTAAAGGTTAGAAGAAGTTCAGACTCTTTAAGTCTCCAGTCCTTAAAGCATCTATTTGGAAATGAGCTGTATATGTTTTTGAAAAATGTTTCTTTTGGATTTTTTCAATATGACCATCTTCCCAAACCTGGTGCCTTACAGATGTGTTAAACTTCCATTCCCATAGCCAGAGCCCACATTGTGAAGTCTAGTTTATCTGGAAGGCATCGGCCATGGGAAGGCTGAAGTATATAGAAATAATGAACATAGTCATGGGCAAAAATATTTGTTACAAAATCTGTAGCAAATTTGCTATGAAATCTGGGCTGCATAAAACTGGGTGACTTTTAGATGGCAGTAAAGTTCTACAGAAAATTCCAACTTTTGCTGTCATCTAGTGGTTGTCTAGAATTTTGCAGCCTAGATCTAATAGCTGTATTACAGAAGACTGTAACAGAACTGATTCCAGGGGTTTGTAGGTAGTAGGTTTTCCATGTCATTCCAAGGCCCAAAGAATGATGGTCACCTTCCCTAGGGTCACCAATGTATATATTATAGATCTTCTGCTTAGTCAGCATCAAAAAGGAGAATTGCACAGTCAAAATAAAATTGCCTGCTTCACATTTAGATTCAAATGTTCTGATAAATAAAAGCAAACTATAGTTTTTTTCACAGTTGAAAACCTTTGAGAACCAGCTTTTGAGCAGGGTATGCCCCAATGTAGCTGTAGAATGTTCTCACCATTAGGCTTCAAGAGTACCAGTCTGTTTGGCTCCTCCCTCATTGACAAACTAAAAATCACACAGAGGCCTTTGCAAAAATGTATATGCTTCTGGGAAGACATCCATTACCCAGTAGGAGAGGTGTCTGACAGCAGTATAGGAACTAACAGTGAAAGGAGAGTTATCCCAACAGGAATTTGGAATCATCCAACAGCACTGGCTGGCAATGAGCTTCAGCATATACACAAACTTTGACTTTGGGTCTGATAACCAAAGCTGTTTTAAAAACTCGAGAGGGTGTTTGCTTTTCTATGATATTGGAAAAGCAGCTGTATTTTCAGTATGGTGCTGTACAGATATATTGGGTTGACCATGTTGACTGGAATGATGCAAATTGTAGTCCAGCACATCAGGAAAGCATTGGACTAAGGAAGCTTTCTGATACAGTGTGTTTAATTACTATTCTTAATTTCTGTATGATACTAGCATGCAAAGAAACGTTAAGAGTCAAAGGGAATCTGTTAACTCAGCAGGACTGTTAGCTTGCATTGACCATGTAATGCAGCATCAAGGTGGCAAATTAACAGTTTAACCCAAGTGGCCTTGGGAAGCCACATCTTCACAAATTCCATTTTAGTTTTAAGTGGACCCTGTAAGAACTAAAATATAGTCAGACAAATAAGACTTGCAAGATTCTGTTATTATAGCCACTCTCAATAAAAGTAGTCTTAGCCTTCCTGTGGAGTTGATTCTTGGAGTGGTCTTCCTGGTGGGGCTGACAACTGAGTATCATCAGCATATTGATGATGTTTAATCCTGTGTGCTGACAGATGACTTCATCTAATGGCTTCATTAGATGTACAAAAGAAGTGAGGAGAGAATCAAACCCTATAGCACCCTGCAAACCAGGGGCCTAGGGTTGGACCTCTCCCCCCCCGCCCAACACCAGCACTGAGTGGAACCAGCCATAGAGGAAGGAGGAGAACCACCAAAGAACAATGCCTCCCACTCCCAACCCACTCACCTGGTCCAGAAGGATACCATGACCAACGGTATCTAAAACTGCCAAGAGATCAAGGAAAGGCAGGATGGATATACTACCCTCATACCAAGCCTGCCAGAAGTCATCAGTAGGTGCGATCAATGCCATCTCAATGCTATATCCTGGCCTGAAATCCAGCTGCTAAGGGTCCAGATAATCCAGTTTTTCCAGTGCCCTTTGAGCTGTAAGCCTACCATCTTTTTAACAACTTTCCCCCAAAAATGAAAGTTGGAGACTTTCCAACAGTGGCCTCTTGAGAGGTCAAATCAAGATAGAGAGAAACACCCCCTCCCAAAGAGGCATTTAACACCACTTGAACTCAGCCACATCACCTCTGGGAGGCCATAACTAATCAGTAAGGGCATGGATCTAACATAGTGCTGCTTTTACTGCTGCATTGCCGCCAGCTGTTTGATGTGCTCTTCTGGCTACTTTGCTGACTCCAGTGAGGGTCTGTGAAACTCCACCAATGGCCAGATCTTCTCCAGCTGTCTATCAGGTCTCTCCAGGGGATCCACTCTCTACCAGCCTCTCATGACACCACTGCCACTGTTTCCTGCACCAACCAGGCTAAGAAGGCCTCTACAAGTCTCCAAGCTTCCCAGACTCCTGAAGCTCTCCACCAATTACCAAATCCTCCATCAATGATCTTCTCCAACCACTAATGACATCCTAAAATCAACCAACATCTGGAATTCCAGCAACAAACAACTGGCCTCAATGCCATATTAAAAAAAATGTGTTCAAAATGTTTCTATTTCTGAAGTATAAGATTGGTTGGCTGAATTATTTGTAGATGTGTTCAACTGAGAAAGCCTTTATATCCCATTTCTCAATTGCCCAAAGGTTTGAGAGTGGTTTGAAAGAGGTATAATCCTGGCTTGTAGACCATAATGGCTGGGTTCATACAATATATTGAACAATGCACAAAGAACAACAGCAAGCTTTTATGACCTGGGAGTAGTGGCAATTTAAACTTCAGTGGCTACACCTGTTTCAAGGGATTCCCTAGTTTGACATAATCATGATAGACTGCCAGCTCCCAAGATATCTGTCTTCTCGGTGGGGGGGGGGTCTTTACTCATCTGCTTCTCTATTCAGCCTAGCCTTAGGAAAAACAGAATAAATGGATGAACGGTTTAGATTTTCCTGTTGAAACCCCTGAAAAAATAAACTTAACAAATCTTGTGCCAATTGAGAAACAAAGATATTTGTGCATCTGTACAGTCTTTAATGTATGGGAGGTTTAAAATAACAAATTAGCTTTTTAAAACTTCTGTTTAAACCTTTTTTAAACAGTTAAGCCAAATCACTGGAGGGAGGGAGGGAGGGAGCAAGGGAGAGAGAGAGAGAGAGAGAGGGAGAGAGAGAGAGAGAGAGAGAGAAAAATTAAAAAATGGTTCTGGAAAGGGGAATACAGGGAAACAAGGGAGTGTAACAACCACACACACACATAGACAATTCCAAATAAATCCATGCAATCAGTCTATTTGCTGCCTGAATTAAGTGTAGGATTTCAGCACATGTTCAGAGTTGTTTGCAGAGAGGACTGTCAGATTTCACACCCGTTCTTGGCATTAAATTACAGCTCTTCAGACACTTACCCCCTTATTCAGCACTTAGCAAAAGACTTTCAGGGATGATTAGACTCTTTACTTCAGAGAAGCCCTAAGCACAACGGCTGATTGCCCACTGCGGTGCAAAGAAGTCAGAACCTTCATCTGTATTTATGCTGCTGGATTTAAATTTTAGGCTTTTTCCAACTACCCTTCTGAGGTAACAGATATTGGGCTGGTCTCTTGATAGCCTTGGCAGGCTGCTGAGAAATGTTTATATAACAGTTCTCTCTAGTCTGGAAAACACTACTACTCTGATATTAGTCCTTACAAGAAACGGGAGATTTTCAGTTTAGTTCTGGTTAGGCTGGCCCTCCTCGTTCTTCCATCCTTCTCTTTGAACATTATTCTCAGATTTATAGAAAATGAAGGATAAGTGAAAACTGGCCCAGTCAAACAAAATGACTGACTCACTTAATGACCTTGTGGCCACTCACCTTTCTAAAAAACTTTTGTTGAATGATCAAGGCACTGGCTAAATTTCATCAAGTATAAAAAAAGATTATATGGGAGAACCTCTCTCTCTCTCTCTTTTGTTTTCTTTTGTTTTGCTTAGAGATTCAAAAGATGAATTCCATTTATTCAGGCCTTTCAACTTACCAGATGCTTTAGAGATTGCTTTTGTGCCATATGAGAAATTATGCATTATGATACACAACAAACCATGATGTAATTTGCTAGGTTTTGCATTATATGATGAGTGAATCTAGCCAGTCTCTGTCCCTCTGTGATTAACTTAAAATCAGTCCTCCTTGTTCAAAATATAGAAAGTCAGTCAATCCAATTTCCTGCCTCTTGCAGTTATTTTACACTAATATTTGCATGTTCCCCAGTGTATATTGTGTCCTGGCTTCAGTGAAGGGAGAAAACACCCATGCAGTTGGCAGGCAAAGTGTGGATGCGATGTGGGCATTTGGGAGGTGAGGCTTGCAGAGGTGCTGGGTGGGAAAACACACACTGTGGAAGGAGTGGAGTGTTTGGAGCAGAGCATTTGCAGCGAGGCTTGAGAAGATGTCAGGAAGGCTCGGTGGAAGAGAAGGCCGCAGACAGGCAATGGGAGGCAACAGAAGAGGAGTCAGCACCACCTGCCTGCCCGCAGCACCTGTCCCTGCACTTCATACTGCCTGCCCGTGGCACCAACTCGCACTCTGTAGCACCCACCCTCCACCCATAGCTCTCGTCTACCGGTCTGCTTACCTGGATTCCCACCTTTTCCCACCAGTCCTTGCTTAATGACCAGAGATCCTTGCTTAACAGTGGCAGCACAGACTGCCGGCATTGCAGTCGCAAAGCAATGCAGCCATGTGACATCACACTTTACTTTTTAAAAATATATATAATTTTATTAAAAAATTGAAAAGAACGGTAAAAACCAACAGAAACTAATATAGAATAAAGAAGAGGAAAAAAAAAGGAAAAAAAAAAGACAACGCCAAAAGTGCAGGGGGGGGGGGAGAAAACAAGTAAAGAAGTAGCTTCTGATTTTCTTTACAGCAGTTACAAGTAAAAGTATAAATTTGCCTCTTACTCTATGGTTATAACATGTCTCTCATTTTTTCTATAATCGTTTTCTAATCATCAAAGCCATAAATCATAAGTTAATTTTTCTGTTTCTCGCAAAAAGTTATAAGGGGTTACATGATGTCACACTTTATGACCACATTGCTTAGTGACAGAAATTCCAGTCCCAATTGCCATCATAACCCAAGGACTAACTGTATAGTGTAACTCTTGCAGACACATTGGAGTTAGTTGTTCTAAAAGTTCCAGGGCAGCAGATAGAAAAAAAACTAATCCTGATACACGTGTTTTTTATTTGATCAGTAGAAAAGACAGCACACAACATTCAAGTGCGCCCATATTTAAGCACAGTGGTCAGCATACTGCAAAACAAACGAACAATTCTCTGTGGCTGTTAACCTTTGGTGGCTTTTTTTAAGCTCATGGGCATATATTTTCTTTCCTAAGAGAACTATGTTATTTGTACTATCTTTCCATGTCAGCTCTGTTCCAGGAAGAAAGGGACAATTTGAGATATATTTAAGTGTCACTGAAAGAGGCTGAAAAGTAATCTCTCGGCTGTTCTCCTTGTGATTAAGACTAAAGTGAAGGACTCACAAATTTTAACAGCAGAGGGACTAATTGAATATTTCCTTTTCCTACTCCTTCTCTGTTTCTATCCTGTTTGAGTATGAACATACCAGGAAAACCATAAATATTTTTAACCTAATAATGCTTGCTATATACATGAATTTGGATTTTTAAAAAATATATTGTCCATTACAGTTGTGCAGTGTAGGTCAATCAATCATGAATTTCAACATTTTTCCTATATTTTAAAAATGCATTTAATAAACTTTTTGGTATTGTAATATATAAAGCAGAAGCATTCATACTCTTCATGTCTTACTGAATTCATTATAATTATGCATATGATTGCAGCATTTGACTGATTTCACAAATTAATACTTTTTATTTAAAAAAAATACCCATTACACAGTGGTACCTCACCATCATTTTACATAATGCAGTCTCTTCTCAAAATTATTTTTCATTATTTAAAAATACAATTAATCACAAAAATACAATTGTAATGGAAACCATAAACCTGACAAAAAATGTGTTAAATGTACTTGTTGTAAAGATGAATTTAGAAAATGATAATCATAGCTCTTACCTTTACTTGTAATGCACAAGGTTGATTTGATTCTTTGAAATGGAAATTAAACACTTGGATGATAATTTATTGTATTTTTAAAAAATTAAACTCTGCCTTTCTTTCACAATATGAAATTTATTAAAACCTAAAACAGCTCACAAAGCTAGTATGGCAAATTTTGGAAAGGGGGGACTTTGGAATATAAAATCCTCCATTTGAAATATTAATTAGATTAGCCTAGATGCTATTTTGAATTTTAATTTTCGAATGTAATATATTTACTAGCCTTCCCTGTAAGTGTTTCTATTCAAAATAAGTATAATTCAATATAGAGTATATTCTTTGCATATAGAATATTCAAGCTTTGTCTCTTCTACTAGGTAAGACTAAGAAAGCCGCCTATCTGAAATTCAGGACAATATTTTCCATTGATGTGGACAGTACTGAGATAGATGGATTATAGCTACATTGGTGCAAAGTAACTGTTAAGCAAATCGGTCATAACAGTTGATAGATCAAATTAATGGAAATAGAAGACACTATGTGGTCTTACATTCCAAAAGCTAATTTTCTAAGGTGGGTTCTCACTGCATGGTTCAATATGTTGTGGAAACCCAGCCATTGCTTTTACATGCTGTGTGGACTAGGGCATCATATTAGTTCATATTACAGTTTCTTTGGCCATAGCATTTTATTGTACTTTGTTAATCTGAATTGGGAGTTTAATATTTATCTACTGTGCAAGAAATGAGCAAGTTTGGGTGGCAATTGAAGAAGCGGGAGAGAATGATAGGCAGGGAAGAAAACTGAAGTATTCACAGCATACTTCAAGGTATGCAGGTTGTCCATCCCTAACAGACTAAATCACCTGTCCAGACCCTTGGTTGGATAGATAAAAGACATAAGTGGTTTTTCTTGCAAAGATGTCTTATTCCAAGTTAGAATGTAACAATATGATTTGATGATATATTTGTTAGAATACCTGAATTAATTGGCATCTAACTTAAACATTTAGAGTTTTCTGAAATCCTAAAATTCTGTTAAGATGTATTGCAAACCTGAGAGAATGCAGTTTTTGGTGACAGAGAAACTCTCCTAAATTCAGTTTAGAATTAAATCAACTCAATGATTAGTTAAAGAGAACCCTTTTTAAAAAAATTCTGTTATTAGCTAGGCAGATTTGTATTTTGAACTTGGAAGTTATTTTTAACACTTTTATAATATCTTACTATTATTACTGTTTTATTTTGTAATCAAACAGCTTCCTATATTACTTGTGATCTAAGCATCACTGTTATTTTTTTTTGTAATTATTATGATAATTCTACCACACTTTTTTAATGGTTTAATGATTGTGAAATTGTTCGCTGCCCAGAGACACTTGGATTGAGATGGGCAGCTATAGAAATTGAATAAATAAATAAATAAATACCAGGTTGAGTGGAAAAGAAAGCACTACATTTTGTCTCTGTTACAGCCATTAACTGTAGTCAAGGTGCCTTTCAGCAGGAAGGGATGACAGATAGATAACATTCTCACCATCAGATGCATCGGGGGACAGCAGGAGACAAAGTGCACTGGGATACAGGTGCTCCTTTTCCAGAGCAGTAGCAAGATGAATGCACCTATTGTCATCGCTTCCCTGCCTCCCCTTAGCCATTAATATGACAGCATTGTAATTGATGGCCTGACATGGGACCTGTTCTGAAATTTCTTTCCTCTCTTTTGAAGCTACCCCATGTTGGTTTTGGACAGTACACAGTTGTCCAGTGCGTCAACCAATCTGTCTTCCAATTTCAATCTATGCCATCCTAGTAATGACAGAAAATCATACATACTTGTAACGAGAAAGATATTTTATTATTATTATTTTTTAGGCTTAATGGTGACTGTGTTAGGAATGATGCCCTGCCATGGTCTGTTACACAGTAGTGCCTAAGGTCAGAAAGATATTTATCAGAGTAGGAAGAAATCTCAATGTAATTTAACTCATCAATCTATCATGACAAGATATTTTGCATTTTAATGCTCTTTGTCTTACTTAAATGTTTTCTGGATGCATATCCAAATTGGGGTGGGGGATGGGAGAAGGGGGAAATTCAAAAGCTCTGTGTTGAAATAGGCATTGACTACCATACTCTGTCAGTATTTATTATACAAATGAGATGCCCTTGAATCCAGAGCAATCTATAAGTGAATGTGTGATTCTAAGAAACATCATTTTCTTTCCATTCTCTTAAGTTCTAGAAAAATACTGGGTTTCTGAAAAATTAATGAGAAGTACTTAAAAATAATTCTTATTAAATCTTGGCTTTATAATTACTTTCAAATCAGCTGATTGATGTATCATACCTGGAATATTTTTCCTTTCAATTGTCACAAGTATTACCACAGTACCCACAAGAATGTGCTTGGGCTTTTGAATCTCTAACTATATTGGTTGAGAATATGAGCCACCATGGTCTTAGCAGAGCTATTGAACTTTAGGTGCAGCTTTGATTTCTTTGCCACAACAAGTTCCAGTATTGGCAACAACTCTGCTCGAGCAAAATATTTCTAGAATGATGAGTGTGTTTCATCATGAAAAATTTTGCTAACATCCTTCTTCTTATATGGAAATCCCATGATATCCAGTGTCAGTATAATTGTTGCCTCCTGGTATTAAAATAATAAGTGTGGGTTTGCACTTACAATGGTGGTATTATAAATAAATGAGGGCTTTGTTTTACATTTCAGGCAAAAGAAAAAAGTGCTATAGCAAAATATATATCGGTATGTATATATGTATGTATGTATGTATGAGGGGTAGGCAACCTTTTAGGACCAGGGCTTTTGATAGCATGTCTTAGATACACATATACACAGAGTGCCATGAGAAATTTTCCATGACCAGTCACAAAGCATCCATGTACCAGAAGATGTTCTCCACCATCCACTGGGACTTTAGTTTGGTTCACAGCAATGCTGTGAATGAACAGTATGCTAGAGACTGGTACTTTGTTTTGCAGTTGCCAACTTCCTATTTAAAATAATCTTTAAAAAAAGTCAAATGGAACAGGGAGCCTGCTTGGTATCAGGGAGGTATCTAGGGGCACATTGGTGTTGCCTGCTCCTGGTATATACAAACTACTGTACTAACTTTGCATTGCAAATATTAAGAATTTAATTCCTGAAGTTTACTTAATTTTTTTTTTTTTTTGCAAAATTTATGTTTTAAAATTTGGTTGAAAATTGGCTTTAAACAGAGCTGTATGCACTTCTGTAACAGTTTTCTATGGATTTTGGATGGCTGACTAGATAGTTCTCAAAGTAGCGTAGAAATGCACTCCCTGGAGTAGATATTTGACAACTAAATATGTTTCACATGTTGACATCTGGAACCTGTAGCAACGCTTGATAATAAAGCATCTATGGAAATTGACGGGGTGCTTGAATGGAATGCTGATTTGGATCAGATGCAAATCTTCAGTGATGAAAGGCTAATAAAGCACTTTATTCCAAAAGGTATTATATGGTATAAATTTTAGACTCCTTCATAACATTGTTTTGGCTCTCTATCTTCCATCCCAAGGTAGATATCTCTAATCATGCATAGCACTTAGGGAAAAGAAATACTGACATATAGTGTCTCTGATTTACAGTTCATTTTGTACTTTTAATATGTTGAAGAAATAATTCTAGATTCAGAAATTTATATACAGTCATATGAATGTATTTAATGTATTTAAGAATAAGAATTCAAAACGGTGATTGTCAAGTTAGATGAATAACAAGTCAGACACAAAAGGACACTTTTTTTTTTTTAAAAAAAGAAACCTATTCAACATCTGTCTTACAGTATTAATTTAAGGGATATATTCTGGCCTTTCAGAAACAGAGGGGTATATTTGTCATTTGGAACTGTGTTGGCAAAATAGTAGAGTATTAATTATCTATTTTATTCATTGGTTATAGCTGAAACTGTAAGTATATCCGTATTCAGCCTGGAAGGATTGTTTCTCAGACTATTTCAAAACATCAGTATCAATAATAATAGAGCTAAAAATAAATAAATGCAATAATCAGCTTGTGTGTGTGCCATTGCATCAATCTTAACTCCTGGCAACTGCTTGGACAAGTCCCTGCAGTTTCCCTGGCAACATTTTTGGAAGTGGCTTGCCTTTGCCTTCTTCCAAAAGCTGAGAGGAAGTGACTGGCCCAAGGTACCCACCTGGCTTCATGTCTAAGCGAGACTAGAACTAGTCTTCTGGTTTCTAATCTGGTGCCTTTAACTACTATACCAAACTGTCTCTCAACCAGATAAAAAGGTATAAGTAAATAAGTATACTTGAATAAGTTATGAGAACAGATTTTATGTTTTTGACAGTCATTTTCAAAAATGTGTTAGATTGATTATAGTTACCAGTACTTTGGATAATCTGAAATGGAAGACGTTTGCCAGAGTAACAACAGTGTTTGGGTAACTAGAAAATGTGATTAGAATAATAACATCAGCATTGTTTGCATTACTTGTATTAGAATTACAAAGCAGTTTACAATGTTCTATAGCTTCCATTTTCCTCATTACAGTTTGTGACAGCTATTGGTTTAGTTGCCTCTGGCAAGTAAAGATTAGCTGTAGGCTCTAGACAAACCATTCCAGGAAGATTTAAGTAAACACTTGCCCAGTTCACTTGGGAAGGAAGTATTACTCCAGATGACTGAAGCAAGGAAGGGTTACAGAAGTTTATAGCAGCTGTACTTTTTCTTATATGCAAAAAAAAAAAAAGGCTAACAATTATGTACCCATTATTAACATCATTTTAAGAGCTAGTAATTTTAGTGGGATTATTTATAAATCTGGACTAGTCAATAACTCAGCCTGTAACAGTGAATTACTTACACTGCAATAAAAGTGGAGCTCACATTTAATGATACAAGAAAGCTGTTTATATTTTCAGAGGGCCAATTTGGTTTAATGGCTAAGGCACTGGGATAGGAGGAGGGAAACCCAAGTTCTAGTCATGCCTTAGTCATGGAAACCTTCTGAGTGACCTTTGGTGAATCACTCTTTCTATACCCTAGAAAGGTGCAATGGCAAACTACTTCTGAAAAATGTTGCTAAGAAAACTGCATAGGCTTGTCCATGTAGTCACCAAGAGTCAAGACTCAAAGGTTCTATCTATCTATCAGTGCAACTGTCCTATTCAGATAATTAGGTGGAACTTGCACTCTAGATATATAATGATAAATATAGTTGTTTTCATGCTTCTCAGTCCTCCAATTGCCTTGTATGAGGCTGTTGCCACCATCTGGCCACCATTAATTTAACATATCACCTATAAATCACTAACATGAAAAGGCAGAGGGACAATAGCTAGATGTACCTGGAGTGGCAGCTGGGCCTGAGAGAGATGATTCTATGTTTTGGATCACAGAACAAAGTCATAGCAGCTCCATTCCCAAGATTGTATTGGCAGATATTCCCATTTCTATTGTTCCTCTTATTCTTAGTCTTGTGTTACTTAAAAGTGTATATATTCATTATTGATCCAATAAGATAGCATGTTGAGCTTCTGTATTTTTGGGTATCTGAGAAAAACAGGGAAGACTTGCTACATAGGGAGAAAATTTCCTTTCTATTTTGCTATTGTCTACCATGCCTGCTGTTTGCAATGTTGTAAAATGATTCTGACAAGCTTGATGTGTGCCAGAAATCAGCAGGTCCACTGTTGGGAAGATTATTATCATCCCAATATAATAAAACACATCTTGAAAAGTGCCTGTAATATGGACTTCTTTTGCCTGACACCAACAAATCATTCTGTTTATTTTAGTACTGTCCGCTAGCACTATTGTGTTGAAGGCTTTCTTAGCATTTTCTTTCAAAGCTCATTTTCTGGACCTTTAAAATCTGCAGGAAACACTTTACTTGTAGATGAAATGTTGCATAGAAGAATTCTGCCAGGGGCATCTTCCCTTCCCATTCCTCCAAATTGGAGATGAGATTTCTAAAAGTTCAATAATTTAATGCTTGTTTTTTGTTTTTTTTTCACATTAACCAGTAATACCTGAATTTACTTTCTCAAATAATAGAATTTTTGAAGTACAGGCACAGGGAGGGTGTTGAAGCTGGCGCTTTCAGGCTTGCTCCAATGACAAGGAAATGCAAAAGATGTTAAGTTATAAATTCAGTTTTGAGCAAAGGTACATGTATGCTCTGGAAAAGTCAGGAAGAGTTAATTAAGCTATCCATCCACTTCAGTCACTGTTCTCTGAGTTGATTTGTTTGCTTTATGGATCCCTAACCAAGGCTGACATCTGTACTTTAGACTGGATGCCAGGTAAAATATACTATCTTTGTTCAAATTCTCTTAAGTCATTTACTAATGTGAATAGAATTGGAAGAGAGTTCAAGGGTTCTCCAAATAAATCCCTTGTCGATGCAAGAAATCCACGCCACAGCATCCCTGTTCAGTAGCATCTACTTAAGCATCCATCTAGAGCAGCAGTCCCCAACCTTTTTGGCACCAGGGACTGGTTTCGTGGAAGACTATTTTTCCACGGACCGAGGGGAGGGGGATGGTTTCGGGATGATTCAAGCACATTACATTTATTGTACACTTTATTTCTATTATTATTATTATTTCTATTATTATTTTTTATTATTATTTCGGTGGGAGGAAACACTGGCGGCGCTTTGCACAGGGATAGGAATCGGTTGCTGGTCCCACCTAGACGCGAACGTCGGAAAGTTCTGACTCCCCTGTGACCACCAGCTGGCCTTAGCCCTGGGAAGGAGGCAATGGCAAACCACTTCTGAAAAAACCTTGCCAGAAAACTGCAGGGACTTGTCCAGGCAGTCTCCAAAGAATCGGACATGATTGAATGGATTAAAAAAAAAAAGCTTGTGGGCTTACCAAAACTGTGACTGAGACAAGTGCGCAGTGCGGGAAAGAGGTGCAGACAGAAGTGTTAAAATAATGGTGGGCCACGTGTGGCGTACAATAAGCATCGGATTCTGAGTTCGCAACCTAGATCCTTTGCATGTGCAGTTCACAGTAGGGTTCGTGCTCCAATGAGAATCTAATGCTGCTAATCTGACAGGAGGTGGAGCTCAGGCAGTAATGAGAGTGATGGAGAGCGGCTGTTTTTGCTCGATCATCTGCGGCTCACCTCCTGCTCTGTGGCCCAGTTCCTAACAGGCCATGGACCAGTACTGGTCCATGGCCTGGGGGTTGGGGACCCCTGATCTAGAGGAGTTCATCACTTTCTGAGACTGTCTATTCCAGTATCTAAAAGCTCCTAACTCTGGCTTATGAGTTATGAAATTTGTGCATAAATCCAATCCTTGTTTATCAGTGAAGCTCATTTGGGCAACTTATTTCATTGCCTCTTCCAACTTCCTTGGAATACATTTAGGTTAGTGGGTTTTTCTATGTTTAGCCCATCTGAACCCATTTCAGCATACCTACTTTTATTCTGACGCTTCTGCTCTTACCAGGTAAGTGCAGTAAGCAAATGATTCCAACTCCAGTCTGTCTTCATAAACATTCAGCACAGATTTTTTTTCCCTGTCAATGTGGATTCCTCCTTCAGCAGGATCAGCTGTGTAAAGACTTTTTTGAGGATCAAATTAAATGGGTGTTCCAGTACACTAAAAAACTTGAGCCATCAAAATGTCTAGAAATGTTATAGTGGATACAGTGCATCTACTCCACATAATTATTGTGAGATGAAATAAGATCAAGACTGTACACTATCTAACAATAGGACCCAAATGTTGAGTGTTGGGTTACAGATTCAGATGTGCTATGTGACACGTCCATGCCATTATATTAGTGATAACATCTACATCCTGCCTCAGATATTCAATTACTAGCAAAAGGATTTGGGTGGGTAAGTAGTGGCTTTGTTGCCCTGATATTAGAGTTGTCTTTCCTTCTCCACACATCTGCTCTCTTCTATATAGCTTTGATGTTTCACAAAGGGATGTGAACATGAGTTAGGAATCGTATTTTCCAGACACCAGATTTAAAAAGCTACTGTTTTGTCTGACAGATAAAATCTTTAAATCTTATAATGTTCTATATAAATATTAATTTGATTAATGGGCTCCAATTCTCTTGCAAACTAAAGGATACTATAAACATGAGAAATCAGAGTAAATTGACATGCGAACGTTTGTCTGATTGAGGCTGTTTTGATACACCATGTTTACAATAGTTTGCTTGGAGTCATTGTACTTCAGATAATTCTCTAAATTATATTTTAAATCTGTATGGCTAAGTTAATCAAAAACACTTGTCTTTGAAATGAAAAGTCAGGCTTTTATCCAACTAATCTTCTTACAATATAAAAAAAAAAATTAAATCCCTTCTCACCCGTATGGCTGGTATGTATCTTCCTCAATCTTGGGTCCTCTACCAGAAGCCTGGGAGTTTGAGGGTTCTGTGCAGTATCTTAACTGTTCCTAGCACTTTACTCTTCTGCACAGAGAGCTCTGATGTTGTTCCTGGGATCTGTTGGAGCCACTCTCCCAGCTTAGGAGTCAAAGTCCCAAGTGCTCCTACCACCACTGGGACACTTTGCCCTTTACTTTCCACATCCTCTCTAGTTCCTCCTTCAAGCCCTGGTACTGCTCCAGCTTCTCATACTCCTTCTTCCTGATGTTGCTGTCACTTGGCAGCGCTACATCTATCACCACTGCAGTCTTCTGGTCCTTATCTACTACTATGATGTCTGGTTGATTGGCAGACTGGTTGATTGGCAGATTGGTACCTGCCTGCCTGTCTGTCTGGATCTGGAAGTCCCACAGAATCTTAGCCCTGTTATTCTCCACAAACTTCTGTGGAATCTCCCATCTGGACTTGGGAGGTCTAGCCCATATACTGTGCAGATGTTCCTATACACAACACCAGCTACTTGGTTGTGCCATTCAGTGTATACTGCTCCTGCCTGCATCTTACATCCTGCCAATATGTGTTGGACTGTCTCTGAGGCCTCTCTGCACAGTCTGCACCTTGGGTCCTGTCTAGTGTGGTACGGATCTGGTGCTTAGTGCCTGTTTGTGCTGCTATGATCAGCGCCTCTTTTACTCCAGCCCTTTCCAGCCACTGGTAGGATTTCCCAATGTCAGCCACCTCAGTTATCTATCAATGGTATATCCCATGCAGGGTTTTGTCTTCTTGTGGCACTTCCTCTGTTTGAACTTCCTCCCATGTCTGCTGCTACCTCAGGCATTCCCATAGCAGCTCATCTTTGGGTGCCATCTTACCGATGTACTCCCCTGGTTTCATCTAGGAAGTGGCTTTGACACTCACCAGACCCTGCCTGCCCTCTTTCTGGCTAGTATAGAGTCTCTAGGTGTTGGACTTGGGGTGGAAACCTCCATACATTGTGAGGAGCTTCTGGGTCTTCACATCAGCAGCCTCTGTGTCCTCCTTTGGCTAGCTCACTATACCGGCAGGGTATCTGATGACTGGCAGGGCATACATATTGATGGCATGGATCTTGTTCTTCCCATTGAGCTGGCTCTTCAGGGCCTGTCTTATCCTTTGGTAGTACTTGGATGTTGCTGTCTTTCTTGCCTCCTCATCATGGCTCCCATGTGACTGTGGGATACCGAGGTACTTGTAGCTGGTCTGTATTTCTGCTATGTGGCCTGCTAGTAGTTCTACCCCATCAGTCTTAAGCTACTGCTAATAGCTTTTCTGGATTTAATAGCTATGGAAAACATTGGATAGCTTTTTGGCAAGTGTGCATTTTTTATATTCTCAGAACTACTTCTGAACATGTGTCACAACAGTAATTGCCAACAGAATAATAACAAAAGTTTGTTTTCTATAGATGTAAAATTGCCTTGCTTAGTGGCATAAATTTGAAATACAGTGTTAATTGTGTGTTGCCTCTTGGGTAGTTAGACATGCTGAAAAAGCACATATTACAGTTTTAATAGGTATACTTTTCTAGACTACAAGTAGAGAAGTCCATTTTTTCCAGAGTTTATTCTGGTTAAAAAATTGTTGCACATGAGAACCAACATATTAAGAGAGTAAGATTTTAATGAATCTCCCTGTTGCCAGAGTTTTGATTTTGTCTGAGTGTGTGTGTGTGTGTGTGTGTGTGTGTATGAGGGGAGATTAAAAAAGGAGATACCTTCATTAATAATATGAAGTGTATTGTCCAGATTTGATAGTTAAATACTTGTAACAGTAGTATCAGACTGATAGAATTCTTCGGTTTTAGGTATACTTTCATAGAATCTCAGCTTAATAGCAATGGAAGAGACTCCAGAGGACATCTAATCAAATCCATTGCTCAGTGCAAGATCCACTAGAGCATCTCTGACAGATGACCATCAAATCTCTTTGAAGGAGAATTCACCACTTCATGTGTCAGCCCATTCTACTGATTAATAGCTTGTAGGGCCGGGAAGTTGCTCCTGACATCTAGCCTGAATCTACATCCTTGTAGTTTTAAGTTTTGATTCAGATTCTGCTCTCTGGGGCAAGAAAGAATAAGTCCACATCCTCTACTATGTGACATCTCTTTGGATATTTGAGAACTAACATATCCCACCATAGTTTGTAGACTAAACAACTAGATCCTAACTGTTACAATCCCTTACTGGATATAGTGTTCCAAGTCCAGCATCTGCTGGAGTGGGTGGCTATAATGAACAACAACAACAACCAGTAGAACAATTACTTCCTATGATCTGGACTCCATGTTCCTATTAATGCACTCTAAGAGAATATTTGCCTTTTTAGCAGCTGCATTACAATGCTGGTTCATGTTTAAGTTGTGATTGACAAAGATGCCCAGATTCTTTTCACATTTGCAAGTGCCAAGCCAAGCCTCCCCTTTCTGATACTTGTACCTTTCAGATTTCCTAGCCAGCTGCAGATCTTTACATTTCTTCTTGTTAAATTTCAGTGTTTCCCTAAGGGTTACCAAACAGAAAATATAATGTAGTCCTTTTTAGTGTATGATGTTGAACAGCAAATCCTACTTACAGTGCAGTTGCTCTTAATAACAACTTTTCTAGTGTGTCGCAGTCGCACTTGTCATCCCTTATGCTGTCTTCTAGTACTGGGTGATATGTAAATGTTTATTTGTTTCAATTATGTTCCATTAGAAATGGAATCTTACATTTTAAAAATAAATGTTCTAAATGCTCTACTTTGTTATGCATTATCTTTACTTTTCAGTGAGTAATAAAAGCAGTTTCATATAAAGAATTTTTAGTAACTGCTTTTCTGTGGGCACTTACTGGATTAAATTACATTTGGTTTATATGTACTAGGAAAGTTTCAATAATATAAATGGCTCCAAACTTTAGCTTTTATATAACACTTCTGTAACATCTTCACGAATTGGTATCCATTAAAACCTTTTAAGTGTAAGAAAATAAATCAGACAATGTTATTTACTCACACCGAAAATATTTTTAAGGAGTAACTTGCATTTAGAGATGCATGGTACAGGCATTTTACATAAGTGAATGATTTTGCCATGAACATTTTAACTTTAAAAAAAATCTGTGTTTTCCATAGTCTTTCTTTTCTGTTAGCATCCATGCCATATACAAATCTATAATTCAATACTTAGCAGAATCTGTAATTCCTGGGACAGGATATGTCCATTTCTCTCCTGTGTAGTAGCATGGAACTCTGTGACTTCAGAGAGGCAGAAACTAACATCATATTCCCCTTTTAACACCAAGGCAAGGCAATTTGGGAATTCCTATCAGTTTTCTCCAACCTGCTGCACTCTAAAGTAGAACCCCAGGGAACATTATCTTTGAACTGACTTTTTACAAGTCCACCAGGCATGATAAAATGACCCTTCATGTTGTCCACATTTCCAACATAAATTTGAAGTACCTGTATACATTCTAGACAATTTTTATGGAGTCATATGCCAACGGTACATCATTTGACAAAAATTCTCTTTTAAGTTATAACATAATGTAAATTTCAATCCTTTTAAGCACACTTCTGAGTAAGGTTCTATGGCAGACTAAACATCTCCAAAATAGCAGAGACAGTGGAGTGAAGTGAATGCCAGCCAGTGAAAGTCTTTCCGGATAAAGGAGAGAACAACAGATCACCCACCTGCACCCTGGACAGCTGCTCCTTGGGAACAGACTGTGGGATGGAAGTGTTGTGGTTTTCTTCTGAGTATAGTGGCTGGGGGCCATGGGAGAAACATCTCGTTTGCACTTGCAATGTGCAGCCTTTTAAAGAAAACTAAGTTCGACCAACCCTCACTTTCTTAATCACTTTGGGATAGAATCAATTTACAGTTGAAAAGAGGTCTTTGAAAACAGTGTGATAAAGAAAATTTCTTGGTGAGTCAGCCTTCCTTCCACATTACAGAAAGTAAAATAAAGAGGAAAATAATACCTTTAAAAGACTTTAAAACAACAGCAAAGAGCTTAATCAATATTTTAACTAAGAAAGTTATAAACAGATAAAGGGGATGGTATTAATTTGAAAGATAAAAAATTTAGCCAAAGTGCTTTTTGCATTACATGGAATTAATTAAATAAACAAAACAGACCTTCCTGGGAATGTTGATTGTTCAACATCAAACAGAAAAGATAATTGGTGCAAGTTATAAAATAAGGTAAGTGTAATATGAGATAGATTGTGTAATTAAAACCATGGAAAGATAGATTGAACTAAAGCCTTAAGGATATAGAGAAAGTGAAGGAAAAGAGGGGAAAAAAAGAGAAGCCTAGCTTTTACCTTCAGCTTTGTAATTGATTTACTTTTACTTTTGGATTACAAATTAAAAAAAAAATGGCAACCACCAGGAAAGCGGCAAAGTAGGGTGAAGGAAGAAGAGATTCATTAGAGCAACTGACAGAAAACGGAATTACTCCAGGAATATTACAAAAATTATTTGAAGAGATGGGAAAGCAGGTACCTGAATCTGTCAAATCTGTTAAAACTGAGCTGGTTGCATTTGAAGAGAGAATGGAAAAAATGTTTGTAAAGATGAAAGAAGAGATGAAAGAAGAGGTTACAAAAAAAATTGAAGAATCTGTAGGGCACCTTACAGGAGAATTTAAACAAATTAATGACAAAGTGGAAATGTTAGAAAGTATAACAGAAATAATAAACAGACTTAGACAATTTGGTGTTACTGGATTTGCGAGAAAAAGAATTTTGCTTGAGACTTAGAGCAGTTACAGGGGATCCTGGAGAAAACATTAGAGAAAAGGTTGTTCAGTCTTTAACAAACTTTCTGGAATGGGATGAAGATGATATGGAGGCAGAAATTGATAAAGTTTATAGAATCAGTACACAATTTGCAAAATTAAGAAATGTACCAAAGGATATTCTTGTGCACTTTGTCAGAAAGAAGACCATATCAACTTCTGCAGCACCATTTTACTTCCAGTTTGAAAATTAACAATGCAGATGTGATTGTACTTAAAGAAATCCCAATTAGAATACTGTGCACATGGAAAGAGTATTTCTTTTCGACTGACAAACTTAAACAGAAAAAGATACAATTTTAATGGGATAAATTGGAAGGAGTGATCTCCCTGACCCTGGCCTTCACAATTCCATTCCATCACAGATCTTCACTTTTAAACAGAGGTTCAGATTGAACTCAGTCCAGAAAGCAAGACAAGTTTTAGAAAAGTTTAAAGGGGAACTAGAAGAAATGCAAATAGAAATGACAAAGGGCCCTAGCACTTTGGACTCTGAACAGCTACAACAAGAAACTGAGGAGACTAACACGTTAGGTGCTAAAGGTATTGACTTTTCTAAGTTTTTTGCATACATATGGATTATAAATGCCTAACATAGAATTTAAATGGAGCAAATGCTCCTCAAAAAATAAGAAAATTCACTATTTAAAAAAATTGAAACAAGATGTAGTCTGTTTGCAAAAAAACACATATTAGAAAAAAGGATATAAAATATTTGATTTGCAAAAATTTGGGTGAAGAATTTATTTCAGCAGCAGTTAAAAAGAGAAATGGAGTTGTTTTGTATATAAACAATTACAACCAGAACTGATATTGACTGATGATTGTGGTAGATATGTGGGGGGTGGAAGCTACTTTGCATGGGGCCAAGACTTTGGTAATGGGAATTTATGCTCCAAATGAAGACAGAGTTACTCTTTACAAAGGACTTATGGATAAATTAATGGACTTATATGAAAGTTGGTATTTAATGGCGACTGGAAAGGAGTAATATGTTCACAAAAGGACAGAACCTCTGAAAAAGTTATCAAAACAATACAAGGGAAATTACCAAAAGTTTTTTTTTGTTTTTTTTTACATGATGGACAATTTAGAGCTGGTAGATGCATGGAGACACAAAAATGGTGATGCAAAAGAATATACTTATTTTTCTGGAAGACACAGATCTTTTTCAAGAATTGAAAATTCTTTGGATATCTAAGAATTGGCTACTAACGTTCACGAAGTGGAGATATTGCCAAATACCTTTTCAGACTACAATCCAGTCACTTTAGTATTTAAAAGGAAAATCAGTTCCTTTAGGCAGAGGTTAAAGAAAACATTTTAATGGGATAAATTGGAAGGAGAAAGAAAGAAACTAATGGAAGACTGTGAAAAGCAGTTAAAAGAATTCTTTGACAATAATCTTAATAAAGGTACAGATACAAGAATGGTTTGGGATGCAAGTAAAGCTTTTATGAGGGTTTACATTTCATACAGCATAATAGGAAACCTAACCAGGAAATGGTTGGCATATAAATTGAGGAAAGAAAAAGAGAAAAAAATTATATTAAAACTACAAGACGGAAATACCATAACAACTGATCATTTAAAGATGCAAAAAATATTTCATCAATATGACTCTAAATTATATAAAGGAGAAGAATTTCCCTGGCCAAGGTTGATGAATACTTAAAGAAGCAAAATTTACTGAAGATTACAGAAAAACAGAAACAATTGATAAATGGACCTATACCAATAAGGGAAGTTTATGAAACTATAAAAAAGGCTTGTTCCTTTGTCTTGAGTGGATAAGTGTATGAGAGTTAGATATTGAGGCTCTCTTGACTTTTTAAAAAAGAATGGGAAGTGATATTTTGTCCTTTCCCAACTTTCTTTAAACTTGGTATCATGCTTTTCCATAAACAAAAGAAATCCTTAGCAATCTAGCATAAAAGCAAAGGCACCAAAATAACAGTCTCTTAAGTCTTGAAATAGATTTAATTTTGAAAGCTAACAGTTTGATACATTTCGAACATTTACTTGCGCACCTTTGTATTCAGGTGCCCTGGGAGATGAAATTGTCTACAATAAAAAATGTTGCCTTCAGTAAATAGGAAACGCACTAATTTTTAAGAAGCACGCACATGTATTCTAAAGAAACACCCAAAGTGTTTTTTTAAACAAAATAATGGGTTTTTGCCAGCCTCTGTAACACAAAAACACTTTTAATTATAGATGTATATAAGCAGCTGCTCTAGCACAGCAGTTTTGCCAGTTTTCATGGCCACAAATGTCCTTCAGAACCAGCTGTGTTTGTTTAGTTTGAAGTTCTGTGTCATTACTTGTAATTATGGCTATTTTAGCCTCCAGCCTCCTTTTTTTATTTACGATCAAGATTTTTCTGCTTAAATAGAGAGATGTTCAACATTTTGTCCCTTTCTAGGTGGTTTTGCCGAATCTTTTTTTCTTAAGTGTGACAATACTAAGTAAACAAATCAGCTAGAGAAAAGGTCCACAGTGAATGGAGAAAAGGAAAACGCATGGGACCTGCCCTGAATTTGTTTGTTTGCTGTAATAGTTAGAGGTCACACTGAGCACTTTGGCATAACTAGGCTCAAGCCTCTTGAGTAATTGCTTTCATCATTTTTCCTTCAACTTTAATTTGATATGTACACAAATATTTACATATTTGTAAGCACGTAACAAAAATTGTCTGCTAGTTGAAATAGAAACTAATGGCAGATAAGAGAGAAAAATGAAGTGCCCAACAGGACAGCATTGTCTGGTAATCTTGGTTGGGAACTGAAGACTGACTTTTGAAAGATTTGCAGGGTTTGGGAAAATATGAAGAAGATTTGTGTATTTATCTGCTGCTTGGAGAAGAAAATGTTGGTGTTAACTATCCTGTACCATAAAAGTAATAGTGTTGAAATAATGCTAAATAAATGAATGTGTGAATCCGTACAACTATTTATCATTACCATTTCTCTCTCAAACATAAATATGAATGGAAAGGCTTATATATTTGGACCATCCTGCCAAACTTTTGGTATTGATTGATGCTTTATCTGTGATTACATCTTTACCAAAAAAAAAGGTGTATTTCTTAGTTTTGAAAAATATAAAACAATTCATCTGACAAAAGTAGGTAGGTGGTTTAATTTCAGCAAAAACAATGGCAAATTCACAAATGAGAGAGATTGAGATTTCAGCCTAGCCAAAAAAAAAATAAAAAGTGGCCTGAACAATTTGAACCTTCCTCCCCTTTGTGATATTATTTGTATGATTAAAATAAGCAGAGATCACTCTTATTACATATGTTACTATCTCTGCTGTAGCCCCCGCCCTTTGGAATACCTTGCCCCTGGAGGTGAGATTGGCCCCCTCACTCCTGGCCTTCTGGAGGGATTTGAAGACCTGGCTCTGCCACTTGGCCTGGGGTGGGGAGGGAAGACATCAAGCATGGGGATGGCTAGCCCCTTAGAGGCCTGTCGTCTGCAGCTCTGGAAACCATCAGCCTCTTGGACCTTTTCTTTTCTTCTAGTAATGTTTTGTAGAATTTCTGTTTTACGTAATTTATATATTTATTGTTTTAATGGATTATGTGACCCGCCTAGAGTCCCCCATTAGGGGGAGATGGGTGGAGATAAATTTAATAAATAAATGAATAAAATAAATAAATAAAATGTTACATAACTGCTTGTTCTCAGAGATACCAGTTTTTCTCCATAATAATAAAGGGAAAAAATCTGGAAAGAAATGTGTAAATTGGAAATCTACAGTATATGCATTCTCAATGCTGGTAGGTATAGTTCCTGGTTGAATTAGGTTACATCCTCCCATACTTTCAAAGAATTTCAAACTCTAAATGGAAGTGAGGGGTATTTCGAAAGGGTTTTGACACTCAAATACCAGCCATCTAATTGTCATAGCTTATGTTCTGTTTTCAGCATACAAGTGGACTCAAAGTTTACTGTTTCATTATAAATTCAATTTAGAATATATTATATAGCCATTCAATGAGAGACAGATTACAATTAAAATAAAATAATTCTGTATGGCTCCCCTTCTCATTGTGAAGAGTAGCAGCTAAACACAACTGGTAGGAAAGGAATAACAGGGATTTTTTTTTTCCAAATTTGATCATCTTTTAAATTTTTTATCTTGCTTACTACCCAGAAACTCTTTTTAGGTGAAAACAGTCTTAGTTGATTATGAAATAATGTTTGTATTTCTCTCCTCTTTGCAGGGGAGGAGTGGGGCTTTATCATAAGAATGCTGCTCAGTATTTAATCCACGGTCCAAGCATTGGTTCTATCCAAGCTCATCCTTGGATAATCTTCTTTTCTCAAACCCTTATTTCATTTACTCATGGAAGGGTAGACCTGGGACCAGGCCTGCCTCATTTAGGATCATGAAGTGACCATATTGGAGTAAGCCCTTTTAAAAGTCTACTCTGTTTAATCTGGGCATGGGAAGCTCTTGATTTAGAATATCAACTGAAACGCTAGGACTCATGCAATTCTTTGTATTCTGACCAGTAGTAATTTGATATGAAACACATTATACATTTTTAATAAAACAAAGTATTTCCAAATAGGAACCAGCTATGTCCATCTTCTATTTCTTCCTATATGCTCATTCCTCTCTACTTTGTCATCTTTGGCATACAAAAATAATAATATGTCTCTGTTTTCTAAAAAAAAGATTTAATGATATGGTCTTTGATGGCTTTTAAAATCTTTAATTAATAAAATATTATTAAATGATCTGTAGAACTCAAGGCAGAATGTATCCCAAGTGATATGCCATCCAGGAATTATTGAGACCCTCATACTTGGTTATTTTCATCAACTTTGCTCTGCTTTTGAATTATATTTGTTAATCATCATCACCAACATTTGCTCTTTACACACAGTCTATCAGATATTTGTGACTGGATTGGATACTTTTGGCTGACAGATCCTTCTCAAGGATCTAACATATCCTTCTCCTCTCATTTCATCTTCACTACACTTCTGATAAGTGGATTGGATTTGAGACATGGTGACTTGCTGAAACTTCGCTAGAACACAGGAGTTTCAACCTGATTTTCTTTAGCAATAATCCACTATTCTAGCTATTTTATAAAAGATGATTAGTATAGCCAAGCAGAAGAAATTAGTATAGAGAAGAAGAGTGGCATGGTGCAGTTCAAAATGAGAAAAAAGCTCCGAATATGTTCAAGTATTCTGTATCCTAGTTCAAGTAAGATTTGATGTATTAAACTAGACAAAGAAGGAAGTATAATAAAAATACTTTCTGAACAAGCATGGAAGACAGATGAGGTGAGATCCTAGAGAAGTAGATGGACAAAAGAGAAAACCATTTGAATTGGTCTTTTAGGCTTTTTTAAAAAATGATTACTCACACAAAAAAGTATACATACATACATACATACAAACATACCCATTATGTTATTTCCTTTCAAGATAAGCAATGTTATTCAAAGCATAGCCGCAATAAGCAAAATAAATTAAAGATAAGGGGATAAGATAAGGGGAAGAAAAGAGAAATTAACTAAATCTGGTTTATATCAAGACTATTCATTATAGTTTTCCATACTTTTCTATCCTTTCAAAGGATCTATTTTTATATGGTTTTAAAATACATAATTTTCTTTATGTTTATTGAATGCTCCAGAGAATGTTTGCAAAAGGTTGCCTGCCCATCAACCTTACTACATTGTATGAGTAAAATGTTGGAGGGATCAGTTAGTCATACAAGATGGACGTGTCCCAAAATTGCCCCATTTTGAGCATCCATAAGTTTCTTAATATGGCATTAGAGATCAATACAGTTTAAAATTACAAATGTACTCTGAAATTATTAATGAACATATTGGAATTTATTGCTACATCAACAATTATAAATTTATCAAAAATTTATAAGGTATTATAAAAATTTATAAGGCATTAAGGTATTTCTGGTGCTCATACATTTTTGGTGTTCCTACCTTTTAGAATGTACACCTAGGAAAGTGTTGGTGATACGCTGGTTGGAACTTAATAATTTCTTTTAAAGAGAATGAGTATGTAACTTCTCTGTTCTCTATCAGCTTCGACAGTGAAGCATGAAATAAGGCATAAAGGAAAGAGTTGTTCAGTATGCATGACTTGGTCTTAAGTAAATGCCTTTTATCTATTAGAAATGGAAGAAAAAAGGCAATTGGCTGGCAGATGGAAAAGCTTCTTTGACGTAACACTGAATCATGTTTATGAAGAAGAAAGTTCCCTTTCCTTTTGTATTTCATTTTAGAATGTGTATCTGAAACAAAGACTATCCTTTTCCCCCCTTTTTTGGGAAAACAACTTTCATCTGTTTATGATATTACTGTGATGACTTTCCTTCCATAATCAATTACATCCAAAAAGTAAAAGGTCACAGAAACACTGAATCAAATAGTCAAAGGAATAATGAAGCGTAAAAATGTGAAAATGCTTTTAATCTTACCCATTTATGAGCAAGCTGAAAACTTATTATACAACAATTCAAGTGACAGCATCTCTATAAGTGAACCTATAAATAAATATACAGCTAGTGCAATGCAATGGATATGTGTCTACTTAAAGTCATCAACACCACATTTCTACTGGGAAGTGCTTGAGTATCAAATCTTGTTCATTCTTATCCTATTTATTTACTTATTTATTTTTGTTATTTATAAAAAGCAGACCAACAGCTCAACAACATGGAGAGGTGACATTTTTGACAGTGGTTATTAGCTGTTTGATAAACAGTATAATTAAATGTCATTTTGGCACGAGTGAATTACTGAGAGGACAGTGGCAATGACAAATACCTCTTTACCACAAGATCTGAGTTAGTTACGTCTAAATGATATAGTGGTGTCAACATTCATTTTAATTTTAGTCCTCACTCCTTTTCTACATTATCATTCTGTAATTGTCATTCTTCTCCAAGGTATTGGAATAAGAGACACTGCTTTAGCTCCAGATGATTCTAAAAATATTAGATCGTCTAGATCCATTCATTTCTGATGGGCTTTAGGCTTGGCTATAGGACATATTGGTTTGATCATGCTGGTAACACTCTACACAGTAAACAATATTGGGCAAGATGCCCATTTATTCTTCTGGAACTCTCAACAGCTTTTGATATCAGTATCACCTGGACTGCTGGGATGAGATGAGACTGAATCCTGATGGAATGAGACTTGAACTGAATCCACTCTAAAATAGTTATGCCTTCATGGAGTAGCGATTTCACAATGTAGTGATGGGGGACTCCTATTTGATGCTGTAATCAAGGATTCAGTATTACCTCCATGTTTCTTAATTTATATATCAAACCATGAAGAGACATACTCAATTGGCCAGGGAAGATTATAGGGAGCCTGCTCCATTTTGCAACAGTTTCTCTGGCTAATTTTTTTTCCAGGTACAATTCAAAGTGTGGTTGTAACTTATAAGTCCTAAGTGACTTTTGATCAGTCTATTTGGAAGATATTCTCCCATGTAAATTTGCCAGGTCTTTGGGAGAGACCCCTGTTTTGGGCCACTAGTATCACATTTGGCAGAACAAGAGGGAGGTAACTTGGTAAGTGGCTCCAGATTTGGGAACTCTGTCGGGGGAAGTCAAGCCAACCCCCCTTTTGTTAGAAAAACTACTGATAACTAATTGGTGTCTTACATTTTAACCTGGTGGGTATTGTTACCCTTATAGATATGCACATGTGTCTGTGTTTGTGTGCGCGTGTATAGGCTTTAACGCTTCTTATTTTCATTATATTTGTATTTTAGTGTTAGCCATCTTGAGTGGCTTCTTTGCTTGAGATATGAGACACACATTTAATAATCGTGAGGGGTTACTGTCTAGATATTCAGTCACACATCAAAATGTCTTGGAACAGCCTTTCTGACTCTGCAGTCATCTATAGCTGTGTTTCCAATTTTTCATCATCAGCAGTTTGAAGTGCCCTTTGATGAGAACAGATTGCCGCTGTTGCTGAATTTTTCTTTCAGTAAATTCATACTAACATGTACCTTATACAGTGATGGCAGCTGCTGATGTTGACCAGCTAAGCCTAATCATGACTTTGGGCTCCTTGGTCAACTGTGGAACTGATTTTCCATGCAGTAGAAAGTAAAACACAGTCCTGAGCTAAATAAGAATGTAGCAACATCACTTATTAACACCATTGTTATTTTCCCCATTCTGAATAGATCATTCATCACATTATTAAATCACTTGTCTTGACCATCCTTCCATTTCATTTTGTTTTAACAACATAGCGTGTATGACTATAGACCTGTTTTGAAGTCATTTAATATCAGCTCTGTTATCTTTTCATACATTGACATTAGTAGACATTAGTAGTATAATGACTAATTCTTGAGTAAATCTATCCCGCTTGAAGTAGACTGTTATCTTTAGAGATGAAAGGTACATGGATTTGTCTGTACACAATAGGGCTTATTGTACTGATAACAAAGAAGCAAGTTAACTTCTCTGTGCATGCTTTAGAGTTCAATTTTTGTTGTTGTTCAGTCGTTAAGTCATGTCCGACTCTTCGTGACCCCATGAACCATATTGCGCCAGGCCTTCCTATCTTTCACTGCCTCCCTGAGTTTGCTCAATTTCATGCTCATTGCTTCAGTGATGCTATCTAGCCATCTCATCCTCTGCCGTCCTCTTCTCCTTTTGCCTTCCATCTTTCCCAGCATCAGGGTCTTTTCCAAAGAGTCCTCTCTTCGCATTAGGTGACCAAAGTATCTGAGCTTGAGCTTCATTATCAATCCTTCCAATGAGCAATCAGAGTTGATTTCCGTTAAGATTGACTGGTTTGACCTCCTAGCAGTCCAGGAGACTCTTAAGAGTCTTCTCCAGCACCACACTTCAAAGGCATCAATTCTTCGGCGTCCAGCCTTCTTTATGGTCCAGCTCTCACAGCCATACATTACTACTGGAAAAACCATAGCTTTGACTATGCGGATCTTTGTCGGCAAGGTGACGTCTCTGCTTTTTAATATGCTATCTAGGTTTGCCATAGCTTTCCTCCCAAGGAGCAAGCGTCTTTTAATTTCATGGCTGCAGTCTCCGTCTGCAGTGATCTTGGAGCCCAAATAAATGAAGTCTGTTACTGCTTCCATTTCTACCCCTTCTATTTGCCAGGGATTGATGGGTCCAGATGCCATGATCTTAGTTTTTTTAATGTTGAGTTTCAAGCCAGCTTTCGCTCTCCTCTTTCACCCTCATCAAGAGGCTCTTTAGTTCTTTTTCACTTTCTGCCATTAGGGTGGTATCGTCTGCATATCTGAGGTTATTGATGTTTCTCCCTGCAATCTTAATTCCGGCTTGTGATTCTTCCAGCCTGGCATTTCTCATGATGTACTCTGCATATAGGTTAAATAAGCAGGGTGACAGTATACAGCCTTGTCGTACTCCTTTCCCTATTTTGAACCAATCGGTTGTTCCATGACCGGTTCTAACTGTTGCTTCTTGGCCCGCATACAGATTTCTCAGGAGACAGGTAAGGTGGTCTGGTATCCCCATCTCTCCAAGAACTTGCCACAGCTTGTTGTGATCCACACAATCAAAGGCTTTTGCATAGTCAATGAAGCAGAAGTAGATGCTTTTCTGGAACTCCCATGCTTTCTCCATGATCCAGCGAATGTTGGCAATTTGATCTCTAGTTCCTCTGCCTCTTCGAAACCCAGCTTGTACATCCGGTAGTTCTCGGTTCACGTACTGCTGAAGCCTAGCTTGTAGGATTTTGAGCATAACCTTGCTAGCATGTGAAATGAGTGCAATTGTGTGATAGTTTGAGCATTCTTTGGCATTGCCCTTCTTTGGAATTGGAACGTAAACTGACCTTTTCCAATCCCATGGCCACTGTTGCGTTTTCCAAACTTGCTGGCATATTGAGTGCAGCACTTTAACAGCATCGTCTTTTAGTATTTTAAATAACTCAGCTGGAATACTGTCATCTCCACTAGCTTTGTTGTTAGCAATGCTTCCTAAGGCCCACTTGACTTCACTCTCTAGGATGTCTGGCTCAGGGTCAGTGACCACACCAGCATGGACATCAGGGACATTAGGATCTTTCTTGTATAGTTCTTCTGTGTATTCTTGCCACCTCTTCTTAATCTCTTCTGCTTCTGTTAGGTCCCTGCCTTTTTTGTCCTTTATCATGCCCATCTTTGCACTAAACCTTCCTTTGATATCTCCAATTTTCTTGAAGAGATCTTTAGTCTTCCCCATTCTACTGTTTTCTTCAATTTCTTTGCATTGTTCATTTAAGAAGGCCTTCTTATCTCTCCTTGCTATTCTCTGGAAATCTGCATTCAGTTGCTTATATCTTTCCCTTTCACCCTTGCTTTTTGCATTCCTTCTTTCCACAGCTATTTGTAAAGCCTCATCAGACAGCCATTTTGCTTTCTTGCATTTCTTTTTCTTTGGGATGGTTTTAGTTGCTGCCTCTTGTACAATGTTACAGACCTCCGTCCATAGTTCTTCAGGCACTCTGTCTACCCAATCTAATCCTCTAAATCTATTCATCACCTTCACTGTGTACTCACATGGAATATGATCTAAGTCATACCTGAGTGGTCTAGTGGTTTTCCCTCCATTCTTCAATTTAAGCCTACATTTGGAGTAAGAAGCTCATGATCTGAGCCACAGTCAGCTCCTGGTCTTGTTTTTGCCGTCTGTATAGAGCTTCTCCATCTTTGGCTGCAAAGTATGTAATCAATCTGGTTTCGGTATTGACCATCTGGTGATGTCCATGTGTAGAGTCGTCTCTTGTGTTGTTGGAAAAGAGTGTTTGCTATGACTAGCTTGTTCTCTTGACAGAACTCTATTAGCCTTTGCCCTGCTTCATTTTGTACTCCAAGGCCAAACTTGCCTGTTATTCCGATTACTCCTTGACTTCCTACTTTAGCATTCCAATCCCCTATGATGAAAAGGACATCTTTTTTTGGTGCTAGTTCTAGAAGGTGTTGTAGGTCTTCATAGAACCGGTCAACTTCAGCTTCTTCGGCATCAGTGGTTGGGGCATAGACTTGGATTACCGTGATGTTGAATGGTTTTCCTTGGATATGCACTGAGATCATTCTGTTGTTTTTGAGGTTGTACCCCATTACTGCCTTTCCCACTCTCTTATTGACTATGAGTGCAACTCCATTTCTTCTAAGGGTTTTGTTGCCCACAGTAGTAGATATAATGGTCACCTGAATTAAATTCACCCATTCCCGTCCATTTCAATTCACTGATTCCCAAGATGTCGACGTTCAATCTTGTCATCTCATGTTTGATCACATCCAGCTTGCCTTGGTTCATGGATCTTACATTCCATGTACCTATACAATATTGTTCTTTACAGCATCGGACCTTCTTTTTGCTTCCAGATACATCCACAGCTGAACGTCCTTTCGGCTTTGGCCCAGCCGCTTCACTCTTTCTGGAGCTACTTGGAATTGCCCTCCGCTCTTCCCCAGTAGCATATTGGACACCTTCCGACCTGAGGGGCTCATCTTCCGGCGTCATATCTTTTAGCCTTTTAACATTGTCCATGGTTTTCTTGGCAAGGATACTGGAGTGGGTTGCCATTTCCTTCTCCAGTGGACCACATTTTGTCAGAACTCTCTGTCATGACCTGTCCGTCTTGGGTGGCCCTGCATGGTATAGCTCATGGCTTCACTGAGTTACACAAGTCCCTTCGCCACAACAAGGCAGTGATCCATGAAGGGGTTAGAGTTCAATACTTTTAGATTAATGTGGCCAATAGACTTAAATATCCAAGACTTTGCATAACTAGGAACCTAACTATATTTAAAACAACTGTGAAAGAAATATTGTAGCTGAACATCCATGTTCCAAACTTTCATCACTATGTAACTAACCTATTAGTTTAGGGATATGCCAGTCAGAAGCATGACAATGGGTGAAAAAATCCATTAACCATCACACACGTGCGCATGCACATGCACACACACACACTGTATTTGCAATGTCAAGCTCATGGTTTGTTGAATTGTGAGGAGGTGTGTATGTGACTCGTATCTGTTCCTCCCCAAGTTTGATTACAGAACTTCCACAGGCTTGTTATGATGCTTTTAGCAAGGTTTTTGCACATTCAATTTCTTACATTCAGAGCCATTCTGAATGCTGCCATTGATACAGAGCCAGATGCAGGGATATCTGGAATATTCTCCAGTATAATTGAACTGGATCAATTTCTGCTTGTGACTCCTAAGGATATGGGCAGGATCTGCAGTGCTATATGCCATCACTTTTCCTCTGTAGCTTCCAGCTGGGAGGTTTTAGAGATGCCTTAGTTAATATTATACATGCCTCTGAGGGAGAGATTGTTTAAAGGAATAATTATTAGACCACTTTAGTGGATGTCTTGGAGACAGGCAAATATTATTTTTTTCTAAAGTTGGATGATTGGGTAAGGTGATCATGACAGTGATGGCTTCTCAGCTACAGATAGTCCTGGAGAAGCAGATTATCTTGTACCATTTCCAACAGGCTTCAGAACAGGCTGTGGATTGAGATAGACTTGGTTGGCTCAATGTAAGATCTTCATTGGGGGCTTAAGAGAGAGACTGTGACTCTATTGGTTCTTGTTGGCTCCCAGCAGTTTTCAGTGCCATCAACCATGCAGTACTTTGGAATTGCCGAAATAATATGGAAATTTTAAAATAGTTACTTCCTATCTCTCAAGCACATTTCAACTAGAATTGCCTTGAAATAGGTACTCCTAGACATAGAAACAATCATAAGATGCCTCTCAGGGCTCCATCCTGTTTCCAGTGTTTTTCAGTCATCAAGATAATTGGAGCTGGTGCTATCAGAATGCTGCTGACATTAAAATCAATTTCTCTGTAACATCTTTAGATCATGATATATCTCTTCTGAATGTCTTCATGTATTAGGTATGGATGATAAATTGAAACTGTTTCCAGACAAGATGGAGGAACTCATTGTGAAATGTCACAATTACAGAGTAGTCATACGCTTTTCACTGTTTAAATTGTTTTTAATTGTTAATAGATTGGCTTCTAATTTTGATTTTATGTATTATTATAAGCTGCTAAGAGATAAAATAAAAATTCCATCTGCTACCAGAGTATCATAGTCACCATTTTAGCACCATTATCAACCAAACCAGCTTGGTATCTTTGGATCATTTACTTCTAAGCTTATTGCTAACAAATTTATAGAAGCTATAATATAGTCTACAAACTGGAAGGTGCAGTTATAACATTCATTCCATGTTATATTAGTTCATCTGTTCCAACTTCTTCCTTTGGGACGGCGCTATAGAGCTCCATATGTTAAAACATGTAGACATCGGAATAGTTTTTTCCCTTGTGCCATTGCTCTGTTAAATACTGTATGATTTGGTATGCACTGGACAGTGGCTTCTTCTTTTGGAAAAGTTATTTTACTGGGTAGTGTTATTGTTACTGTTTATTAATTTTCTGTTGTTATCCAAACGCACTGTTGATCTTGCTGTTCATCACCGAAGACAAATTCCTTGTATATATTTTATACTTGGTCATTAAAGTATTAGTATTGTATTGTATTGTATCTTATATTAAGAAATCCCTTCCATCAAATCTTTAGGCTTTGCACATCATTACTATCTGGCTTGAGTTATCATTTGGTGGGATTTTTGCTACAGCACAAATCAGGTACCGATACCACTTTTAAAGAAATGATTCAGAGCAAATTATAATGGTCCTACATAATTTTTACAAGTTATTATGTGGAAATATCAGGCACTGAATGCTGATTTTCAGAAATATAAATAAATAAAATATTAAAAAGTAATGAATAGGTTTATATAATGTTCTGTCCTACTTCTCTGATTTCTTAAAGTTAATGTGATACAAGGAAAATAAACTGTCAATAGAGAGGATTACAGTTTTTCTTTCTGAAAGATTCTGATTTTTGACAGTTCGATTATGGGGAGGGACAGTACTAGTTTTCACAACAATTTATTCTCTGCATATGCCTTTTTGTCGAACAATATGAACTGTCTCTTTTGATGCATTATGAGTTGGATGGATTTATCGTTTTTTGTTTTCCATTCTGCCTGCCTATCTTTGTATGTAGTATTTCAAAATAAGCAAATGCAAAATCAAGGAATAAATATTCAACCTTTCTCACAGTACATAGACTTGCACTGTCAAAATGTCACAGGTTAATGGTAAAACTGAACTTCATTTATCTTATTCTGACAGCTCAACCAACCTAACACAATCTAACAACCACATACCTCCTGAGTCAGGTGATTTTCCCAGCCTTTGTTCTTCTTCCTTTGAAGCTTCTTGGAACAATTCTGGTGATTTTTAACAATTCAGGTGATTGTTGCCTTGTGTTTCTTTAATTGTTCCTTCAGTGTGGCAGAGAGGATGGGGATGGTCAGGGAAAAGGGAGATGGAAAATTATTTACACACTGAAATTTTTCAGCATAAAGTCACCACCATTTTAGAACAACAGATTTGTAATCCAGGAATTTCAGGGAATACCAAGAAAAATGACAGTTATGTATTTTTAATGCTTGGATCTTTCTATTATGCATTTTTTATTATTCATTAAAGCTAAAAGGCTAATATGTGGAGTTCCAGCTAATTTTATTCTGCAGACTGATAGGATTTTTAATCAAAACTGTCTGGGACAGGTGGTAAATGAGTTGCAAAGAAATGTAGTGCTGAATTTTTCTGGTCTTAATGTGAATATAAGAGAATAAGGCATCCAATTAATGTAACCATGGCATTTTGTTAAAATTTGTGGATAATTGGTAAAAACAGGAGGTCAGTTGGCTACCATACCTTTCCCCAATTTTTAGCAATTTCAATTATTAAATGCTGTCCGGTGGGATACATAGCTTATCTCTTTTGGACAACACCCCTTCTTTTTCAAGAATTTGGTGATATATTTGAGAAACACATTCAGAGCTACCTTAGACACTTCCAAATATCCACAATGTGTCTTGGATTTAGATCAATTCTATTGAACATTTTCAACAAAATAATTTGATAACCTAAGAAGGAGAACAAGTCCAGCATTCTGTTTCCAGTGAGAAATGGAAACCAGTTATAGCACAATATCACTGTTCCATTTTTGATACTCAGTAGCTTGTGTTCAGTTGTGTAACATCTCTGAATATAAAGCTTCCTTAGAGTCATCAAGACTAAGAGGTATTGATGGAACTATCTTACATGGATTAGTCTTATCCCTTGATAAGGACCTTTAATATAAAACCCAAATTATTCCTTTATCAAAACCAAGAAAAATAACCCAAAAATATTAGCGTTCTAAGACTTTAATTAGACTATATTTAGGACACTTCAGCTCTTAGTGAACTTAGTTTAGTAGATAAGGGTATTATTCAGCACAGACGTGTATAGAAATGCATGTTTCTATATTTTTTTTAATAATGAAAGTTAATGTGTAGCTCAATTGTTTGTCATTTTTGATTGATTGATTATGTGCTATCAAGTTGGTGTTGACTCTTAGTGACCACAGAGGTAGATTTTCTCCATGATGATTTGTCCCTAAAATGGTCTTTCAGGTCTTCCAATGGTGTACCCATCGCACTGTTAATGAATCCATCCACCTTGCTGCTGGTTGTCCTGTTCTTTCCTTCCGCCTTTCCCAGCATTAGAACCTTCTCCAGAGAGTTAGGTCTTCTCATAATGCATCTGAAGTAGAATAACCTGAGTCTGGTCATTTGTGCCTCAAGTGAGAACTCTGGATTGATTTGTCCGACAGTCCATTTGCTGATTTTCTTGGCTGCCCATGGTATTCTCTGGAGTCTTCTCCAGCACCAGAGTTCAAAAGTGTCAGTACTCTTCGTATGCTGCTTCTTCAAAGTCCAACTTTCACTTCCATAGAGTGTCACAGGGAATACTATTTCTTGCACTGTTCTGATCTTTGTAGGTACAGAAATATCCTAGAAACATCCCGGCATCTGAATATTTTTTGCTGCTCTGCCAAGGGCTAGTCTGCGGCATATTTCTTTACTGCTTGTTCCTTTGTTGTTGATGGCAGAAGCTATCTACCATTTTGATATCTTCATTACCAATTCTAAGGCTGGTTGTTGTACCTGTTATCATTAGTATAGTCTTTTTATATTTAATTTTAGTCCCATTTTTTTCACTGTGCTCCTTGATTTTTATTACTAGAGTTTGCAGATCCTTTGCATTTTTGGCTGTCAGAGTAGTGTAATCAACATAGCGCAGGTTATTGATGTTTCTTCCTCCAGTTTTAAAACCATGCTCATCTCCTTCCAATCCAGCTTCCTTTAATCTATATTCAGCATATAGATTGAATAAATAAGAGTTTACAGCCTTGTCTCATTCCATAATACACTCACAAGAGTTTTCCTTGTCTATATCCATAATAAAATTTACCACTACTATAGTCTATAGTATATAAGAAAAGTGTACACGTGAGGAAACCAATGGTAGGCCAAGCCAATGTGCTAAACTTTATTTTTAGGAAATATAGTCATCCTGATGATGACAAAATACTGGGCCAAGAATGGACAACCTGCTGTCATTGCACCTCATCTAGTCTTGGATTAGTTTAATCTACTTTAATCCCCACAAGCATTTTACAAGAGATTGGCTGAAATCTATTTGTCTCCTGCAACTTTCTGCTTCATGTATTAAAAAGATGCTATGAGATCAGGACCTATTCTCTCATGTTCCAAAGGGCAAGGCATGGAATAACAGATTTAACTTACAAAAAGCAGATTCTACTTCAGTGTTAGAAAAATCTTCTTAACAGTAAGAACAGTTTGATAATGGAACCAATTACCCAGAAAGTGCTGTTCAAGTAGAGGCTAGACAATCATCTGTCTGGCCTCTACCTGAACACCACTTTCTGGGTAATTTTAATTTGGATTCTTGCACTGAGCTGACTGGACTGAATGGCCTAAATGTCCCCTTCTACCTGAACAAAAAAGATGTCCCAAAGATGGAAGGACATGGCCTATATGGCCTCAGACAAATTAGAGTGAATGTGACTCTCGGGGGGGGGGAGTCCCCTTCCCCTTCCCCTTCCCCTCCCTCCCTCCCTCCCTCCGTCCCTGTCCCTCCCTGTCAGTGTTGATTCCTGGTGACTGCCTAGTCAAGTCCCTCCAGTTTTCCTGGCAAGATTTCAGAAGTGGTTTGCCATTGCCTCCTTCTTAGGGCTGAGAGAGAGAGAGGTCACCCAGCTGGCTTTGTGCCTAAGGCAGGGCTAGAATTCATAATCACCTTGTTTCTTGCCTGGTACCTTTAGCCACTACACCAAATTGGCTGTCTACCAACCTTTACATTAGAAAATTCTTTAGAAAGTTTTCAAGCTGGTTCTAAATGCATTCCTTATTGGATCAGTAATATTCTATGTTTGTATGAATTTTACATGGTTTTACAATATGTGAAAGAGCATAATTTTTTTCTAAGAAATTAATTTAATTAGAAATTGAAAAATCTGTTCTATAAAATATTTTACCATGTTTACAGAATTTGCCTTAAAATCTAAATTTATGCCTCTGTGATCCATTACAAAATTTTGCCTATAGCCATATTTCATTTTGCATTTCCTCCTTAATCTTAGCAGGCAATATTTATGCTACGGCATGTTTCAAAACTGCCCCCTGCCCCCAATATAAAGGCTCAGATTGATGCTGAAATTAGGAGTAGACATGCTACTGACATAAATGTAAACATAAATAAAACCAACACAGATGGCTGACTCTTATGGCTTATATAATTAATAATGAAGAATGGAAGGAATATAACACTAGGTTTCAAGGTGATGTCATGTTTACAGTATATTTTTAAGTAATTTATGTTTGGTACAAATTGAATACATTTTCACTGCTGAATGGCAGCTAATAGAAATCTAGCATAATGGAAATTTTATGACAATAGTTCAAGTAGCTTGAAGTATAATGTTGCTGCAGATTGACACCATAATAATCACTGCAGTCATTAATAAAAATCTAAACAATTAATAAATCAACCATAAAGAGATGCTTTTACTTGTTATGGTTTCCATAAAGTTTTCTATTATATTGTAGGATTGTTGTGAAATTAGTATAGGCAAATAGATGAAGTTGCACTTATAAAAAATTGTGATTCATATTAGCATGACTGAAAACTATTTCAATAGAAGAGGATATATGTAGCTCAGGGTTGAACTGAGGAGTCCTTGTGGGAGGTTGGGATGTTACTTTGATAATGGAACAATTGGTTAGTGTGGGTTGTTTTTTGATAGACTTGCCTTTCTCCCTAATTTGCTATTGTTTCCTATGCTGATGAGGATATACAGGAAGGGTAGTATGTTACTATTTTCTTCTTCCCTTGTGAACTTCATTCCTTTGCAGATGTTATTGATTGTTTCATGTCTCTTCTCTAGTTGCTCCTTTTTTATTATGACAAGGTGTTGTCTACATACCAGATCCATACTTTTGGTTGTATGTGTAGGAGTGCTATAGTTTCTAGATGCTGCATTATGGTCTCTGCTATGAGTCCTGAGAGTAGTAATCCCATGGGTATTCCTCTGATTTGTTGGTCTATTTGTCCATCAAGCTGAAAGTAGGCAGTGAAGAAGAGGTTGATGAGGTCCACGATTCTGGGTATTTCAATCTTCATGTTTTTGGCTAGGTTGGGTGTGTTATGTGGTACTGTTACCATGCATTATTTCACTAGTTCTGGATCTATGGATGTAAAGAGTGCTGTGACATTGAATGAAACGATTTCATCTTCTTCTGCTTTTAGGTCTTTGATTTTCTGGAGGCACTGTAGTGGGGAGTTGATAGAATATCTGCTACCCTCTGTGAAATGTCCCAGCTTTTTTGTAAGTTGTGTAAGCTATGGAATATGTTGGGGTCCCTGGTAACAATATAATTGGATGAAGAGGTATGTCAAGTTTGTGTATTTTGGGGATCCATAGAAGTGTGGGAGCAGGAGTCCACTGCTTTTCATTTGCCACTGTTTTTCTTTTGCGATTTGACCTTTCATGGTTAAGTCGTTGAGGGTTCTCTTGATCAGGTTGTCCAGTTTCTGTATTGGGATGGTGTTTACTGGGATGTAGATATCTTTGTCCTCCAGTAATTCTTTGGCTTTTTGTATGTATTGGGTTCTGTTTTCATATGTATTGGGTTTGTTCATAATAACCGTGGTTCAGCCTTTTTCTGCTGGAAGGATGGTGATGGTTTGGTCCTTCAGGTTTTTGAGGGCTGCTCTGTCCTGCGCTTTGAGCTGGTTCTCATTCTGTGTTCTTCTGGTTTGTGGTATGATTGTCTGCCTTATGTTTTCTTGTGTCTCTGTAGCATGGCCTGTGGTTTTAAATGCTGCTTCTAAGGCTGCAAAGAATTCTAACTGATTAGCATTGTCTATATTATAGTTGAGGCCTTTCTAGAGGATATTGTGTTCTGTGGCAGATAGTGGGCAGCTGGATACCAACCCAATTGTGCAATTCATCCAATTGTATTGTTACCATATAACAGTCATTACCATACATCAAAACATCTCAGAAACAACCAGCAGACTATTACAACCACATGGCATCACCATAGCACACAAACCAACTAAAGTCCCCTAAAACATGTCAAATAAATCAAAAGACCCAGTTGCCCAAGAAGAAAAAACAGGAGTCATCTACAACATACAGTGTGAGGACTGTAACAGCCACCATGTAGGACAGACAGGCAGAAGACCAACATGCATGAACACCAAGTAGCAGTCAGAAAACATGATAAAAATTCCTTAATCTCACAATATATGGACAGACTCAACCATAGTTTCAGCTAGGAAACTGAGCATCCTAGACCAAGCTAAATCCCAAAATGCTAAGGAATTCCTGGAAGCTTAACGTTCAGACAAATCAGCCATCAATAGACACAGAGATCAATCACATTTACAGACCATTCAAAAGAGACAATAAAAAAGCTAAGAAGGAAACAAAAAGACCAGAACACATCCTCTCTAGCAGCCAATACCCAGATAAGCAGGGATTAACACCAGACAAACCATCAAGCAGAAAACAATATCCTAATCAAGGAACTACCAAGGAGAAAACCACACCCCCACTAATACAGGCAGGGCAAGCTACTGTATATAAATCAAACACTCACGCACACTGATGATGTTATCTAGTTGGGTAATGAAATGTCTGCAAGCAAACAACCAAGCTCAGAGAGCACCATGAAATTTATTTGTTGATGAATTAAACACAGGTTCTATTGTTCAGAGGTAAGAAAACAGGAATTGCTGAATTGTATCTTAAATTATTACATGTGGGACTGTTTTTATTTGAAAAAATGATTCTGCAGCTATTTAAAGAGTATTTTCTCGTCTCATTTTTGTTTAAAAAATCAGTTGTTTGCATTGCCACCTTCATTTTCTAAGGCATCCATACTATTGTCACTTGTAAAAAGCAGTCTCAGATGTTGATTATTAGTATTGCTTTAATTGTCTCCTGTATCCTGAGACCAAACCACTTATTCTAGCATTTCTTCCAATACTTTCTTGCCATTCTCACCTTTTGCATGTGTCTTACAAATCTTGATTTGTTTCATTTTATGGCTAATTCTTTAAATGTTATCTTGTCTGCACAGGAGCCAATTTTCATGGATGGTTTCTTCATGTGTTTTAGTATCCCAAACATGTGGATGTGTTTTAGTCAGAGGATCCTGCTTTGTGTATTTGTGTAACCAGTGAAATTATTGGGGGGGGGGGGGGGGGAAGAAAAAACAAATGAGTATATGGCTTAGTTACTTAGCGTGATCAGCTACCAACAGTACTTTTCATATTCAAAACATTTAGCATTTCTTCCCTAATTGACTGGAGCCTTGTGTTTAGCAAATTTCTAAACCTTATTGGAAAGATCATGTACCTCACATACAGGTTTTCATTTGTAATCAGTATGTGCTGCGTTTGCCTTCTACACACAGCTAGAAGTTCAGCTATAATACCTGTGTAGGAATTTTGTCATGTATGAAGTGAATCACAAGACCTAGTACTGGAAGCTCCAACTCTGAAGGAAGCACATTTAAGTACATAAAATCATGCATATGGGAGAGCATATCTTCTTGACAAACTGCTACATTTTTCACCAAGAAATAAACAAAAGCAGAAATAGGAATCCTTTAACCAAGTTAAATCAAAATAGTATCCATACCTGTATTTGAAGAAAACAAATATTTATGTTTTGGCTGATGAAATAGGTCTTCCTTAGGATTGCAAAGATTGTTTAGCAACCTAAATAGCTAAAGGCCTGAAACTGAAAGGCCAGTAGCTGTACTTTTGTAACTCAAGTTGCAATAACATTTTTTAAAAATTGAGAATGGGCTGTGGTTTCTGATAACTTGAGAAATAAACTTATTTATTGAATCCTTTGAAAGTACATTATTCTTTCTTGTGTGACCTTTTTTCTTCCCTAATAATCTATAAAAGGGGTAATCATAGCAATAGCTTCTTGCTTTTCCAGATTTGATTTGCATCATGTTTTCTTGTCAATGAACACACTACATACACTGAAAGATTATCCAGGCAGTGACATGAGAATGACAGTGTAGAAAGAATTGTACTGAAGAATCCAAAAGATTCACAAGATTTTTCAAAACCATTTTTTTCTTAGAATTTTCTGACTTGATTCAGGATAGTTTAATGCTACATCCTTACTTTTGGTTAAATTTAACTTTAAAATGTAATTTTTGAAGGAAGCTTTCCACCTCTGTGAATGTATCAAACTCAAGTCTCCTATAAGTGCTTGTTGGACTGCTGCAAAAGCAATTAGGTAGGCACTAGAGACAAAGCCTTTTAGAAGATAGCCCCTAGCTTGGGGAATTGTCTTGTAAAGTATGCACAGTAGACCAGTCTGGTCCCTTATCCCCCTTGTGTGTTCCACATATTATTTATTTAAGAGAATTTGACCCTTTAGAAAATGGAATGGTGGTTGGAAGCTCATGACTAGAACTTCCAACCAGCTTGATGTCATGTTAGCAAGCAGGAAAGAAAACAGGAATGCAGGCTTCTTTGGGAAGAGGTTGTTGTGTAGAAGTGACCATGATGGTTTTATGTACTTGGATATTTTTTTAAAAAATGATAAACTTCCTCATCAGAAAGTCTTGAGTAAACTTAGTTATCATTAGGTAAGAGGAACTATTCTTTTATGGATGGCTAACTGATAAAAAGGCAGAAAGCAAAGAGTAGGAAAAAATGAGCAATTTAATTTGTCTTCAATTTCTTTTGCTCACAACTTGTTACTGTTTGCTACGCTTTTCATAACAGTCCTTACCACAAAAGGAAACAGCATGATCAATATGAATGCATGTATGCATGCTGTTTTATTTTTTAATGTAATAAAGTAAAAAAGATTATAATGAAAGACTAGATCAATTTGTTTTGTTTTCTCTTTTGTCTGTTTGTGAAGATAGACATTATCCCTCTCTGTTCTTCTGGGACCTCACTTCACCTGTCTTCCATTCTTTTTCCAAATGTATTTTTATCTATTTTCTTCAGTTGTCTAGTATCATACATCAAATCTTGCTTGACCTAATATTCAGGTTGCCTGAGTTTTTTTCCCATTGAACTATACAGTATCACTCTTCCTGTCTATACTAAATTCTTTTGCATTTTCTATAGCATGCATATACAGTGGAACCTCGGTTCACGAATTTAATTTGTTCCGCGACTCTGGTCGCGACCCGAAATGGTCGCGACCGGAATCAAATTTTCCCATAAGGTTCAATGTAAATACGGTTAATCCGTTCCGACCCCAAATTTGATCGCCAACCGATTTCTGGTTATGACCCGAGTCAAATTTCCCCATAAGGTTCAATGTAAATACAGTTAATCCGTTCTGAACCATGTTTGTTTTTTTTAAAAACCGCAAAAATATGACACAAAGTACAGTACGAAGAGAGAGAAAGCTAACCTTGCTCGGGAGGGAAAATGGCCGCGCTTCCTGCTTGGAGGGAAAGTCCCCTCCCTACAGGAAGTCGCGACCACGTGACACGGGAGGGAAAATGGCCACGCTTCCTGCTTGGAGGGAAAGTCCCCTCCCTACAGGAAGTCGCGACCACGTGACATAGGAGGGAAAATGGCCACGGATCCTGTTCATCACCCGATCCTTCGTTCGCGACCGGAGGTAAATTTTTGCGGCCAGAGCTGGTCATGACCCGAATTGTTTGTGAACAGATGCGTTCGTGAACCGAGGTTCCACTGTATGTATGTATGTATGTATATGTATATGTATATGTATATGTGTGTGTGTGTGTATATATATATATATATATATATATATTATATCTCAATCAATCATACAATTTCTATAGCATTTTTTTTCTATAACAGCTAGAGAGTTATTGTAGTTTACTATACTTCATAAATGACTTAGGTGTAAACAATTTGCTGTCCAAGTTTACAGCTTATACTAAACTATTAAGGATTGTAAAAATCAAAAGTGATTGTGAAGAGCTTTGGAAAGATCTCTTTAAATGACCAATAGTAAAGCAAATGGCAAATGCAATTCAGTTTAAGAAAGTGTAAAGTGAGGGACACAAGGGCAGAAGTATTAATATTACATATACAATGCTGTAGTCTGAGCCATCTGTAATTAACCAGAAAAAAAGATCTGGTTCCTAGTGGATAGCTCAGTGAGGATGCCAAATCTCTGTATGGCAAGTGCAAAAAAAGACAATTTCATTTCACTAGGATCATTAGGAAAAGGATTGAAAATAAACCTGTTAACTGTGTACAGGTCTGGCCACCATGCTCGAAAAAATATTCTTTAGAACTCAAAATTGCAAGAGAGGGCAGTTGAAATTATCAGTGGGCTTGAATGCCTTCCTTTGAGAAAAATCTGTTCATGGAAAAATGGTGACTGAGTGGGGACATGATGAAGGTTTATAAAATCAAGAACATCTTTATTACAGTCACTGACCTGGAAAGTATGCAGCCATGCTTGAATGGAAAGATACAAAAATCTCCAATCAAATTAAAACAAAACAAAACAAAAAATTAAAATATAACAATTGTATGCAAGTACTAGACTGCTAAAACATTGAATATCTAAGACTAATTGCAACATTATGAAGCTCTTTTGCAAAGGTGTAAGACTGAGTAGCATAAAATGAGAAAAAAATTTAGTCAGAGATGGCAAATTATATCTTTTTTTTTAGCCAAGTTGTCTTATTTCACTGTCTGCTTCCTAATGATATAAGCTCTGAAGCAGAATTTGGCAACTTTAAAAGTGACTTTGTGATCTGCAAGAAGAAATGAAATACAGAATTTGTCTGTTCTGTTAGGGAAATTACAGACAAATTCTGGAGGAGAGAAAGGGAGTTAAATATAGGTACCAAAAGTTAACATAAAATCAGCAATGTAGCAGCACATGTTTCAATGACAGATGTTTTGTAAAGTGGATACATCGGTGTCTTCCTTCTAGTAAAGTTGAAAGCAGCATGTTAAAACATGCTAAGATAAAGCCATACAGTATTTTTCAGTAGCAAGATTATATCGATGTTTGGTCAGAACAAAGAGTTTACTTAGCTTTCCTTTCTCAAAGCAAAGGAAGCTCCTAGCATGCTCTTGCTATAAATCAATATATATATTATTTAATGTTTGACAATTTATTTAGCTTTGGTAAAACTGAGCAAATGCAAGGCTGCTTTAGAAAGGATTCTTAGCTAAAATTAAGTATAGTATCTGTTCTGATTGGTTTGATATCTAATTAGTTTATAGAATCATGTATGGCATGGAGAAAATGAACAGGAAGAAGTTTTTCTTTTTCTTTGAAAAGATTAGGACCAATGCTCATCCTTGGAAGCCATTGGGGAAGAAATTTAGTATATGCAAAAAAAAAGTATTTCTTCCTAGAATATATAATTAATGTGTAGAATTCTTTACCTCAAGATGTGGTGATGGCCACTTACTTGGTTGGTGTTAAAAAGGAATTGGGTAACTTCATGAAAGGTGGATCTTTTAAAGGCTATTGGACTCAATGTTACTTCTGGGTGGGGGCAGCAGGCCTTCTAATGCTAGAAGAGAGGAACAAAGGGAGAAGAAGTATATGTCTCCATCTCCTGTTTACAAGCCCATGGATATATCTGGTTGGCCACTGAGAAACAAATGTATGGATAAGATGAGCCATGACCGATTCATCATGATTGTTCTTATTTATTACTTTTAGAGTATTATTTTGGTAAGTAATTGCTGATTTGGGATTATTTTCATGCAGCCAAAGTAACATTTTAAAAGAGTGTTGACGTTACTTCTCATTTCCTTCCTTACAAACATTTGTTTGTAAATATTATTTGTAATGCTATGTTGACCACCGTAAGATGCAGGAGTAGTAAAATAACATAAGGAGAAGTTGAGTGCATTATTTCTTTCAGCCTTCACTGCAAAGTAAGTAAGGCAGATCCATTTATGAATTGGCTTTTCAGGAAAATAGTATGGAAAACTGATTAAACAATGGGTGACAAGAGATAAAGGTGAAGGCCTTATTGGCAAATCTCTGAGTTCAGGAGACATCCATCCAAGAGTTCTTAAAGAACCCAAATGTGTAATTGCTAATCTAACATAAAAAAATAATCTAAACTAAGATAAAGAAATACCTTGTCTTTTAAAGAAGCTTGGAAAATGTTCAATACCATACCATTAAAAAAGAAAGAAAAATGATCTGGGATATTCACTAAATTACAGACTTTTCAAACCACCATCTGTTAATTGTGGAAAATATTTTTACTATTTTTACTGTCAGTGAAAATATTACCAGATTTTCCTGAAAGAGAATCATCATGGCTTCTACAAAAGAAATTCCTTCCCAACAATGTTTTTTAGCTCTCTGAGCAGGTCAGCAAACATGTTCTTCATCTCAGGTAGCAAAATTACTTAAACCGGTCCTACTCTCTAATGATGGAATGCTAAAGTCCTTTAAGAACTGAAAGGTTCTACAGCTAAATTAATTAAAAACCGAAACTAAAATAAAACTATCCCATCTAGATTACTGGTGTAAGCTAACTTTTTAAGTTGCTGTAACAATACTGACAAATGTAATACCTGATTTTACATGAGTGTGCTTTCACAGTGATGAACTTTTCATAGCAAGATGGAATTTGAATGTTGACAAAAGCAACCCTAATTATGATGATAAAAATAACGAGATATAATAGGTACAAGGTAAAAAAAAAAAAAGAAGAAGACCTGCAATTATAATGTCAATGTAGTGATAATATAGTTTCTGGGGAGAAGGCACATGGAATTAATGTGCAGCAAATGTTTTCAATAAAGCTATTAACTTGACAAGATTGGAAGCAGAGCAGAGCATAAGAATTAGCAGGAAGGCAGGGCAAAATGATAACATTGCATGGTTGACAAACATATTTTGTATTAGAAATGGACCAGATTTTCAAATCTTTATTTCTCCGAATTTATTAAAGGCCTAAGCTGGAGAAGAGAACCAGTTATTGGACTTTGACCATTTGACTTCTAAACAAAAGTAGCTTATTTCTTTTTAAACTTCAGCTTATCCTTTTAAATCCCAGTACATCCCAGTTCAAGTTGGACTCAGTTCATTTAATCTGGGATTTGCATTGATTGATTGATTGATTGATTGATTATGTGCCATTAAGTTGGTGTCAACTCTTAGCAACTATGTAGGTAGATTTTTTCCATGATGATCTGTCCTTAACCTGGTCATTCACGTCTTCCAATGGTTGGGCTTTGCATACATAGGCAGATATTGCAATCAGCAGACATGGAATTGATTATCACTCCTAATGTGCCATTAGAAATATTACTAAGCAAATGTAATAAGTTATAAGCTGCAAGGGAAGAGTCACTTTCTGTGGCAAATTGGATGGCAGTTTTTACAATGTAAATAACTATTTGTCTCATTGGGAATGGATTGCCCCCAAACAAGTTCTGGTTTCATGCTCTTATTTGTTTCATCACATCCTACTTGAAGATTTACTGAAATAAAATATATTTTTCATTATATTTACATCCTTCTCTCTTGATATGTTTTTCTCCTGTGTTACAGAAAACAACAGAAGTATAAAAGGTTGGAAAAGTTATTGGCTATGTTGATTAAAGATCAGAACTGGTGCAGAGTTTTACAGGAATGGCCATATTATTGCAAAGTACATAGAAGCTGACACATTGAGATTGCAATACTGTTTGCTTAGTTAAACTTTTATGCGGTATACCGAATGAGAGTTATCACCTAAACCATGTAAGACATTTGGACAAATTATGCTTGGAGCATGCACAATTGTATTTTTCACTTTCTTTATGGTGTATTTATTTAGATCTGTAGTTGCTGTTCTCCCAAAGGGCTCAAAGCAGGTAACAATATTATTCAGATAATATAGAAAGGCTAGTTCCTTACTGGGTCCAAGTCTATAAAAACAAATTAAAAAGGAAATATGGTAGGCAAAAGTAAAAGAAAAAGCAAGTAATTATGAAGGAAAAATATAGCAGCTCCTATCTACAGCTATGTATGTTTTTCAGATCACTTTCAAATAGGTCATTGACAATCTGAGATGACTATTAATAGGCCATATTTAAAACAGCATAGCTAAGTGTGTGCATCCAATCTAATTTCTCTGATGATTATGATGTTGATGATATCTATTCATGAAATCATAGAATTGGAAGGATCTTGGAGATAATCTTATTTAAACTGTGAAATGTGATGGGAATATGTTTATTCAGAATTTTCCTAAGTTGATTGTACTTCTTAGTACACCAAAAGAGCTAAGAGTTTTCAACATTTGTTACTGCAAATCCTGACAAAGTAGTTTTCTGTGAAACATGGACAGAACCTCATATTTCAACTTAGCAGGAAGCATTACTGGAGATCTAAGGATTATAGAGTGTCATTTAAATTATTTTACATGAAAACATGCAGTGTGTGTAATTTCTCAAATGTACAAATCACATTTTGTCAGCGTTTCAAAGTAGGCCAAGTCAGGAAACATCGTAAAGACTATTGGAACTATTATTGTTGGCGGGTATAATAACAGAATCTTGGAATCTTCCCTTCTGATACAAACAGGCTCAAGGCTGAGTCTCTTTCTCATGCCTCCTCCTTTCCCAGGACTAAGTTGTCTCTTATTTAGCCTCAACTCTTCCTGAATAGCTTCTTCAAAGTTACCTATACATTTCTCTACATATTTTGACCCTGGATATTTTAATATGGCTATTGAAGTTGTTCTTTCTTTTCTGTTTTGCCTGTCACTTATGTGACAAATAAATAGCCCAAAGATCATTATTATTTTTTTATTAATCAAGTTTCTAACCCAAAGCCTGCAGAAGAGCCATGATAGTAGTATTTTAAAGGCCAATAAGGTGGGCGTCATGCATATACTCAGGGAATCTGTTCCAGAATGGAGGGGCTGGAGCAGAGGTGGCCCACCTCCTGGCTCCTGCTCAATGACATTGCTTAATTTATGGAACCATTTGTAAGTTAACTCTGTCAGATCTTACAGAGTGGGCAGAAACCATAGGAAAAGACAGTCCCTGAAATAACAAGGCACTATACTATGTGGGACTTTAAAAGTGATAGTCACCACCTTGAATTGCACCTAAAAGCCAACTGGTAACCAGTGCAGGTCACGATGGGTGTTACATGCGTATGGCATGGCTTGCCCATCACTGCTTATGGCTCTACCAGCAGTAGCTTCTGAATGGTTTCCAGGACAGCCCCATGTAGAGCACATTGCAATAGTCCATCCATGAGGTAACCAAGGTACGAGTGATTTGTAAGAAGTAAGTAAATAAGAAGGTTCTCCCAGTCCAAGAAAGGGTGCAATTGGTGCACAAGATGGACTTGTATAAAGGCCCTCCTGGCCACAGCTAGACAAATCTCTGCAGTTTTCTTGGCAAGTGCCTTAACCACTACACCAAACAGACTCTCATGTACTTAATTAATGGGAGATAAAGTGGGACATAGGGTAAATCATTGAAATCACAAGTAAGTTCTAAAACTTTGTGTAAATGATAAATGAAGTACTCCAAGCATATAGATTCTTGCAAAAAGTAATCTCTTATTTCTATCATAGTGAGATCTAGGTTTTATGGTAGAATAAGTGATGAGACTTAAAATGTTAAAGATTGAGAATCTTCAACATAATACATAAGATAGATGACCCAGCACAAACACGTATGGGTTCTACACTTGTATAGAACTATGCTGGGAAAAATCTAGAGCTGATGTGCTTTGGCAGGAACCTACCTAACACACATCTCTAGGGTTCACGTTCAAAAGTCATGATGTTACTGTTCCTGTTTAGTCATTTTCTGACTATTTTACGGGTAGCTTCATTTGGAGCATCACCCAAATGCTTTGGTTCTAGAGCATTTAGTGTAGCTTTATGCAAGGACATTGCCACCCCTAAGAGTTACAAACAAGCTATCCATCTTTACACTAAATCTATTTGAAGAGACTTGTGAGGAAGGACTGTGACTCCCTACCACCCCATTCTGTGTCACAATGCTTCTTTCTTTCATTGGCAAGCTTGCTTACTTTCTAGCAGCTTAACACCCATTAACATGAATTTCAGCTTCAAGCATGAGGTTGTTTTTGAGATTATTGACAAAATGTGAACTTGAAAGTATGTGATCCCATATGGGTAGATAATCAGTAAAGAATGATTTTAATTGAATTAGAGAAAGGAGCTAGAAGCATGGCCTGCTTCTAGTCAGAAATATCCAGTTGACACATAGTAATATGCTCATGGAAACAAGGGTTTTAGTTAAAAAAATAATCACTGCAAGATTCAGTTTGTATTGTCTTCTGAATTTTGGGAGGATTGCTCTTTATTTTAACTTTTACCTTAAGGTTAAGAACTTGCTTTGTTGTTTTAATTTAAGTAGAAAGCTTGAGGGAGAAAATCAGACAATGGTATTTAGTTACATTTGAAAGTTTTATAGTAGGTGGTTTGCTATAATTGCCATTGATGTTTTTAAGTGATAAAAGTTAAAGCATGTTTTATTGATTACTAGGTTTCCTGAAATACCTATAAAACATATCTTGTTAAGATTTATATTCTTTAATTTGTTTCTCAATAATTATCAGTGACCTTAAATGTTCTACCGCTCTATAATCTAAAATGTAGGCCCAAGGTGTTATGTTTACTTACTTCATTTACACATATAAAAACCAATTTTCAGCATTCTTTTACACACTTGGATGGAAAAATATACTTTTGACGCTCAGACCATTTAACTCTTAGTGTAGACTGAACTGGACACTCAAGAATGTAAGTTGTACAATTTTTAAAAAATCTGGTACGGATTACAGGCACCTAGGATACCTTATTTACATGATATTTTTTTACATAGAGAGATTATTTTTTAAATGCAAGAACCTTCTCTCTAGCTTCCTGCAAAACTGTGTAATTCTTTCCTGGAACAATTTTATTTTTTCCCCCCATGAATAGGCATATCCGGGTGTTTTATGCAGTATACTTTATGATGGATAGATATATGAAGGAACAGTGAATGGCTCTAGAGAAAAAGATAGATTGTGGTTGGATGGACTTGATGAGATCCTGAAAAGTAGAAAGATTAAAATGTTTAAAGAATAAAAGGCAGTTTATGAATGCAGTGGAAGCAGTTTGCAAAGACAGACATGTATGGAGAGGTATAATATATAGTGTTGGTCTAAATTAGTTTTACTATGTTCCCTTTTCTTTTTTTTTATAATTCTTTTAATTTCTTTGGCTTATTATTTCTTACACCTTTTTTGCTCTCTGCATAACATTTATAGCCCAAGAGAGAATAGCATAATGGTTACATATTTATTAGTCTTTGTTGGGTTCAAAATGGGATTCATTAGCCAGTGTTCTGTGCTAGTCCCTCCCTCCCACTGTTAGTTTCCTTTTATTTTTGCATGAGTTTTCTGATCAGTCCTGTGCTTCAGATGTTGTTTCTGAGCAATATTAAATGAGCCATTTCTTTCTGAGATCTTTGGGTTTATAATATTTTGGAAGGTGGTGATACATGATAAATGTGACAATGTGTGGGAGCGACATTCTAGTGCCACATTTACTCTCAAGGTTTCTGTAGTGCAAACTGGAATATTAATGAGATGAACGGAAGACACTCGTTTAAGACAATTGCTTGCGTGTATAATCCTGTAATGGTATTATTTCATAGATCTGGGTAAATGAATGCCAGTGTGCAGGTGAGATGCTTTCTGTATTGCCAAATTAAGGATTTTGGTTTTGTACTGCCCATATTCCTGATAAAGGCAGAGACAAAATTAAGAGATGAGATGTAATTCATAGCTGGTTCCAGTGGATAAACAGTATGATATAAAATTAAAATATTATATTAAATATTTACTGGAAAAAAGTGATATTTCACAATTTAATTAGAACATTTTAAAAACACAATTTTAAATTATTTAAGATATTGTAGGTACAATTTAAGTTTAAATTTAAATGTAAAGGTTACTTTAAACAATAGTTCTTAATATTGTCATTTGAATACACTTGTCATGATTCTATTAGGGTTACATTTAAAACTGTCTAAGTACAATACTTTCCACTGACTGATTGCATAATATTTTGCTGTAAAAACAGACAAATTTTCAAAAAGAAAGAAAAGTGTTAAATCAGAAGATAATTCTGTAATAAACTGAATTATACCAATAACTTGATTGTAATTACACTCCTAAAACATTTCAGAAGTCAGCATCCTGCTTCTTATGAATAAAACACCAATTAACTTCAGAACCTTTCCTGCCCTGAAGGAATGAAAAATTATATTTCATAGTACTGTACCATGTGGATTTGAGTCTACCTCTTCCACTCTAATGCCAAAAGACACATTATATGCTTGCTGATATTGCCATAGATTGACCTTAATGGCAAAGGTTGACTTTTTCTAATATCTTGAAATTGCTTAGTTAATGTAAAATATTGCAAGTTAGTTTTATACCATTATTAGTTATTTAGTTTAGAATTAAACAAGCACCTGTCTAGAAAATTGTTACTGCTAGCTGTTAGGTGAACCTTTGCATCATTCAAAGTGGCATGTTTGCACAATGTTAATGTTCTTTTATAACTTATTCATAATGGGGTTGTTGATATTTCCAAAGGCTATTTCAATTTATTCTTCATCAAATAAATGTCAGTGTTATAAATAACCTTCCTTTCTAATCACAGTATCTTATCTCACACTTTGGGTTAGGGGACAATATATAAACCCATCCATCCTATTTTTTCCTCAGCTGATAATTTTCTGTTCTATAATACCTTTAGATACACCAGCATGATACTGCTTGGTGCCTTCAAGTTGCTCTCTGAGAGTTTGGGGAGTTCTAGTCCAAACAGAACTGAAGGCTGTAGGTTGGAGATACTGCTTTGCAGCAACCCTAATCAATCAGACGGACCCAAGATGTTCAGCACCTTGAAGCTGCAGCAGTCAGTGGAAAGGGTCATTGCAGGCTTAGCTCCAATGTCACTGCATAAAATGAGAGTTCTGCTCTATCTTTGACTTTGCAGAGGATTGTGGAGTAGGGGATGCTTTATTAATGCTCCAGTACTATTAGTGCTGTGGAAAATTGCTTGATTTGTTGCAGAGTTGTGGTTGATGTTTAGAGTGTACTTGATTTTCATAACTTCTTATTCACATTGTTTTCAAATGATCTCTTAGCTCTTAAAGGATAATGTTTGTTTATTAAATTTATATCCCACCTTTCCTTCAGGAGCTCAAAGTGGCATATATGGCAAGTGGCGGTTGTAGAAATTGTAGATGTAACAACTTCAATGGAAGTTTGCTTAATCTGATACTGGAATGCTTTTTTGTGAATTGTGGAAAAAAATTCTGCAAGTGGTATTTTCTCTCCTAGGCTTCCATCCCTTCCTGTGTCATTGTGATACTAGCCAGTGAGAATCAAGCAGGCAACTTCATACAGTTAGACATTCCATTTATTACGTTTGCCCAAACTTTAAATAACAAATACCCCAGGTGTAACAAAAGAGTAGCTTTTGATATGGTCATCACAGGCTATTTCAACTGTCTAATCATATAACACACAAAAGGCAAAAACCACAAAGTAGGCCAGAAGAACATAATAGAAAAGATATAATGGCAGGCTTAGAAGTTGCAGCATATGATTTCTATCTTTGTAGAACATTTTTTCTTTGTTTTATAAGTGATAATAAAATAACAAGACCTTTGTTATCCTAAAATTTTAAGTCTGGTAAAATGGGAGATAATCAAGTATGCAACTTGGTCAAATGAATGTTAGATTTACTTTGATTACAATTGAAGCATGTACCAACTAAGGGTATAGGAAGAGTAATCCTAGAAGAGTGTCTTGGCAATTGTGATCCAGTGAAGAGATTAGATACTATTGAATGCCACTTGACTTTGAAATACTATTCTTGTTTGCATTCATCTTGTTTGGGCTCTTGATATAACTATTGATATAGCAAAAATGTCAGTGAAGTCACAGTTTGCTGTCTATATATTGACTTTATTCCAGCAGAGGCCTGCTGGTTGGCTGTATTGACTCAGGCAGTTGAAAACAACATTTGTGATTGATCCTATTTCTCTGTTGCTTTATCTTTCTTTCAAAGGAAGTCACTTAGGGACAAGAAGACACTTCATTGTAAAAGAGGACATCATTATTGTTTTGCAATTTGAGTCTTTAAACAGTACAGAGGAAGACAGAGGAGAGAAGTGATTGTGGGAAACATGTGCCTAATATACATGAACTGAATGGTTTTCTTGATTGCTAAATAGTTTCCTTTTGCTCCTAGAACAACACGATGCACTGATTGAATGGGTGAATGTAAGAGTTCTCTGAAATCTATAAATCATAAAATGCCTTCTTCAAACTGAATGCTTTCTGCTGCAAAGTATATGCCAGAAAATGGCTTACAATATACTATTGGGTGGTTTTCTGGAATGCTTTGATATAATTTTGTGGTAAAGTGTTTTTATTAAAACCATTCAAATGAAAGTTTGGGAGAGTTCAAATTAGATAAATTTGATTATGACAAAAATATTATTTTCAAACCGTAACAAAAAAAATGCTGCCTGTTTTTACACATGGATTTCAGCAATTCTATGTTAGCATCTTTATGAATAAGGAAAGATATTTTCACTCAGTTTTCAGTTAGTTGTTACTAACAAAACTCTTCTTACTGATGGTATTTTAATACTGACTTTAATTCTGACCATCAACACTATTAAAGATGTGGGAAAAACAGAATTTATTTGATCTGGCCTAATTTAAAAAACAAAAGTGTAGCAGTTTAAAGTTGTATGTGCTGAGGGAAAAAAAAATACTGCTACCAGTATTTAAAGAACTCTAGAAATGTATATTATCAGTATCATTTTAATGCCATTATTATTTATTGATATTCCCCAATAATAACATTTGAATAAATTTTAAAATTTAAATAAATATTCAGTAGAAATGGATTTGTTGCTTTACATTTTATTCTTGTTCACAGACATAATCTTGGGCAATTTTAAATGTTACACAGAGGTAAATCTGCTTTTTTGGTTGTTTCTTTATTTTTGATGGAATGCACCTTTAAGAGGAGGCTCTAATCACTTATTGCTCTGTATAATACCTGTATTATACATTTGCAACCTGTGCATGTACACTAAAAAGGTCTTAGGTATACACTGCGTGTTCCGGGTGGTTGTTTTGCCATAATAAAATGAGGCTGAAGATTCTTCTCTTTGGGTTATGGACTCCTCAGATAGAAAATGGTATATAATCTATAAAAGTAGTTCCAAGACCATGAATATATTAACAGTTAAATCTTTGTAATGTCTGTTGATTCTGTTGAACAATGCCTGAGATTCAAAAAGGAAATAAAGAATTCTTATGAATGGCCTTAAGGGAATTATTTTAAAAGGACATTCTTTCTCCTTTCCCTTCTCTCACCTCTCCTGTTATGGCTTTATCCAGACTGCCAGTTTGTACAATTACATACTGTAAAAATATTTTAATAACCAGTCCAGTGTTTGATGTCAAAGCTTTGGAACAATTTGAATGCTCTGCTTTATTCGATATCCATGAATAAATGGCAAGTTGGGTCAAGCAGGTCTGATTCCTCTGTAACTTTGCCTGCATTTCATATTTAGTTTTCTCCTCTGAGGACAGGTTTCCAGCAGGAGATCAATCCAGCTGTCTGAAAGTGCAAATTTCAATGTCAAGGAAAGTACAGGTTTTCCTTCATACTACATTTAATCTTCTCCTTTTTCTCCTCCTTCTCCTTCTCCTTCTCCTCCTTCTCCATTCTTCAATTCAAGTAACACACTGTATGTTCAAATAAGGTGGTGAGCAGCTGTGTGCCTTTTGACCTAGTAATCCTGAGAGAGTTGGGTATTGCCTCTCCAGTTATTTCATGCATCATCTTTTGCAATTTCTCATGGAATGGTTCTTCATGGTTCTTTTACAACCTTATGGAAAGGGTCTTGAGTATCTGATTACAATTTCAAAATGTCTAAAATGAAAGATATGTTCATTATATACAAATAATATTAAACTGGAAAATATATTTCCAGTTTGAACTCCAGATGTCTGGTGCTGTAACTCTTTTATCCGTAACCAGTATCATACCTGGATACAGTCCTAAACATCTTGAAGCATCAGGTTGGAGAAGGCTGTTTTAAAATTTCATAAGAAAAAGCTAAGAACATGGGACATAGTAACAAAAAAAATGTTGTGCTATATTCAAAGAAAATTATATGAAAGCTGAAGCAAGCAATCATACCTTAACCACAGACTCAAAAACCTACTTCAGATAGTTTAATTTGGTTAGGATTTCCTCTTGGTTTATAAAAGATGCCTTGGTTTTTAGCAGAAAAGTATCTCTACAATTATTATGGATTTCGTTCTTATGCTTCAAAACATAAGATAGGCAGCACAGTCTTATGTAGCCAAAGTGACTGTGGCTCTGGTTAGCTGATATTAGGCTGGCTAAATCTCTGCTGAATCTGAAAGGGAATGCTTTTTAAAAGCTCATACTAGATAGAATATATTGAAAATTCTCAGGATAGTCTACCTTGTACTAGATAATTGCTGGCTTTTCCATAGAATTCCTGGGGTCTGGATGTGGTTGAACTGAGCTCCTTGCCCTGTCCTCCCTTCTCCTTTCCTTTTTTTCCTTTTCTGCTCACATAAAGTACCTTAAACTGGGAGAAGTGAATATCTTTCTGTTCTGATCAGCTGGCAGGGTAATTTAGTTAGTATTGTATGCTTACGTCCCTTGTTATCTTTTTGATGACACAGGAATAGTAAAGAGTGGTTTCTTCACTTAATCATATAAGCTGAGTATTCCCCCAGTTCCCACAATTCTGTATTCCCAGTTGCAAGATTTATTGTAGATTTGATTGCTCTGAAACCATTGCAAATTAACTACTTCCAGCTTTGGAGAAATACATTATGAATGCATATCTCTATTTTTATGTATTTATTGTTGCATGGCTCATTGCTGTTGCATTGCCTAGAGTCATTTAAAACTGAAGGATGGATGAATGGATGGATAGATAGATAGATAGATAGATAGATAGAACAAAATCAGAAGGCAAGAACAAGTATGGATTTCTTGGAGAAATGATCCTCTACAAAATACATGAATATAGTAAAAATGTTAAATGCTTTGCTTCTAGACTTTTGTCTCATGTAAAATATAGTTCACATGAAATTGGTTCTTAAATGACACTGCTTCAAATTAGATGAAGCTTCTTTTTTGGAATCAGATGCAAGGCACTAAACAGCCCTAAAAATAATCATGCCTTTCCCCCCCTTATTTATCCATCTTTTGTAATTTCAAAGCACTTTGCTTTTTGTCGTGCAGCTGTCCTATACACAGTACTAAAACTTGCCACACTTGATAGCAGATGACCACAGCAAATGGTATTGCTTGTGTTATTCCCAATTTGTACAACAAATTACAATAGATCGGGTTGCTGAGGACAGGTAGCAGGGATTGCCAACAACACTGGTCTGCTGATACTTGGAGTCAGTTCAGTTTGACAGCCTAATTCACAAAGCAACATTTAGGCTCTCATGATTGGCATTTATTGACCAGAGAACAGGAAGTGAGGTTACCTACAATAGACTCCTGTGCATGTCTGCTAAAGTTCCACTGAGTTCAATGGAACTCCTAAAATGAGATATACATACAGACATGTACATACAGTACACATACATTTGTGCGTATGTGTGTGTGTTCCATTTTTGAAAAGTATAATCTTGAGAAAATGCAGAATATAAATTTAGAGAAAAAAAGTAAATATTGCTTTTACAGATGTTATGCATCCTGTACTCTGTACTTTTACATTCTGTTTTTTATAAATTATCTTTTACTGCAAGTGATAATCATGGCTTCTGCCTGACATGCAAGATGAGATGTCCTCCAGTTGGTTGTACTGTATATCATAATGTCAATATATCAAATTCCTAATACACTTATATGATTACCAACCAAAGAATATTCACAATCTGACATTGTTTTCTTGACAACAGTCTGTAACATAATGTAGTAAAAGCATAGATGAAATTTTAATTAGCAATACATTGACTTTAATTGAATTTTTGAATGTTTGGGAGTATTTCTGTAAATAATGATATGCAGGGACGTTTTTTGCATTGATTTGATTCTCAAAGCCTCAGGGTGCCACATTAAATCTAAAGCAGAGTAATGAAGACAATTGAGACAATAGATGCTTGGCTTCCTATGCTCCTTTATGTTTTATGATTAAATTACAATCTATCATTCAGGATTAATGAGCTAATCCTGGGAGCCAGTTCTGCATTTAAAAGGACCATAGGGTATCATCTAGCAGCTGTCATCAGTTGTATTGTATTGGAATCTCATGCCTTAATAGTATGCCACTTTTTCAATATAAAGAGAGGTGGCTCTTGCTACTGATGGTCAGCTCTAGTCAAGTTATCTCTGGGGAGAGAAGACTGAGATAAGCTTGCCAATCTTTCTTGGGTGTTATTATTTTTCATAACTTACGCTCTTATCTACCAAAACTTCAAAATGCCAGAATTATTGTAGTGTGAACTGTCAATACATGTTGTAATAACATGTGATCCAAATGTAACAATCTTACCATATTTGGGCTGCAAAATGAGAAAGAGAAGTACAACTTTTATGTACAGGATAATCTAGTGTAAGATGCTGGCCGAATAGCAATGTATCATCACTGTTACAATGAATTTTACTTGGCCTAAACTTAATCAATACTGGCTAACATTTTGACCCAACTGACATGTACATAAATTAAAATTATTTCCAAAAATATTCCAAAACATTGGAATGATGGGTGGCTAGACAATCTGCAATTTCAGCCTAGTTTCATATAGATGAAGGGAATGATGGAAGCTTTCTGAAAATGATCAGTTTAGACCTTGGCAAGCCCACCATCCCTGGCAATGTGTTGGATTGAATGAAACAAAAGAGGAAGAATAGAATAGAATAGAATAGAATAGAATAGAATAGAAGAGAAGAGAAGAGAAGAGAAGAGAAGAGAAGAGAAGAGAAGAGAAGAGACCCCAAAAGAGAGGGGATCATTGGCTTGCAACATCCAATGGATTATCCATGAAGAAACTTGGCTTTTCACTAAAAAGTAGGGTCCCTTCTCTAACCTGCTTCCTGCAAAGTTGAGCTTAGTAAGGTGGCTACACTTTGCAGAACAGTCTCTTAAATTTGAAGAGCTTTTAGAGTTTTGAAGGGTTATTTAGTTGGTCTGATTTAAAGATAAAGAACCATAAGGGAAAACAGGAACTTTGAAGTTGTTGATGAACAGTTGGTCCAGGACAGCAGACAGAGCAGATACGGAAGTAATGTGGTTACATTCTTCCTCTCAATAAGAGTTATTGTATACAATAATTTTTTCCATGTGTGTATGAAATTCTGTGTCCTCCCTTAATCTGTAATTATAGACACGCTTAAGAGCTTCTGAACAATGAGAAATGACACAGATCTCTAGCAAGTGTAAACCAGCATCAAGAATGCTGGGAAGGTTTTTCATTTTTATTATAGTTGTGGTTGTTGTTTTCGATCTGTTGTTAGTAATTAGCACACTCTTGCATTCACAGAAATACAGGGTTGAGTATAAATATTCTTGTTTTGTTTCTCCATAAAGACCAATCAGATCCCTTTGATTTATACAGGAAGGGTTGCTAGCTAACACATGAAGTCCAAGGAAAGCCCTTCTTGCATTTCTAGTAGGACACATTCAGTGTTGCTATGAAATATGAAGGTGATGGAAGGCTAAGTCCCAGGAAAATTTATAGCTTGCTTGGCACTTAGTCTATTTAGCCCTGCCAGTCATTTCCTCTCCTTTCAGTTCTGTAAATGCATGTAGTACTGTTGATTTCCTACTGTCCAAACAGCCTCTAAAAACTTTTTTCTCAGGAGATGTTAAACATCTTTAACATAATGTATTTCACAAATAATAAAGGACATTATATAGTTCTGTGGGAATATTTTCTTTCTGCACTACATTCACATATTTAATTTGCAATCTAAAATGCTGGTGATGATTTCTGAGATTTATTTAAAGTTTGCTATGTGAACATGAAGTTTGTGCTCAGCATCACAGTTCTATACATGACAAGTAAGGTGTACTGAATTCAGTAGTATTTATTCTCAGGTAAATGAATGTAACAATTCACAGTATGGTTCATATTCAAAATGTTAGAATATATTTTTCTAGAGTTTTGAGAGTTCATTTTTAGAGCAGAAATGACAGCATATACTTATCATTTATCCCCTCAGTTTAGCATGGGTCAGTTTTGTGCAGAAGTAGATACTGACTGATATTTGACTGCCTATATCTATCCAGCTGTAGGGCTTTTTTCTGAGTCTTTTTTAAGTATCTGGATGAATTCTTCAAGGTGTATGAGAAGGATCATGGACATCTGTTTCCATACATTGCGTGTATGTGGCTAAAACTCAACTGTAGCTATTTGATTGTATCTACCAAATCTTCTTGATATACCCATGAAAAGTTTGCTGTTCTCTGAATAAATAAGCCTTAAAGGAATCTTAAAATAACTATAATTATATATAATAATTGCTGGCAAAATACTATCATTTTTACAAAATAGAACTACAGTAAAATAAATTGGTATGCAGCAATATGACTTAAATTATCTAATTTCCAAAGAGACATAATTCTCCATACATATTCAGGGCATGTAATAAAAATTGTAATACTATGTTTCCTGTGGGAATGCAACTAAAAACACAAGCAGATCCTAGTTTCCACATGATGCGACTGGGAAATAATTAAAATAATTATCACTGCAGATAATGCATTTTGAAAGTGAAGAAAATTTGAAGATTAGCTTTTGCTATGAGCTCTCCCTTCAAGAGATGGGACATTCCATGTTATTTTTGAGCTAAATGCTGGCATAGACAAAATACCACAATATGACATAGGATAGCTACTTTTGATTGTCAAACTAAATGAATGTTTCTGTTAGATTAATCCTTTTTTCTAGAACAACTGTATCATTCTTATTTTTCAAACTGTAATATAGAGGCAGGAAATAGAACTGAAAACTTGGAGGGAGCCAAGGAGCAATATTTAAAGGACACAGTTTTGTGCAAAAACTTAGTTAGATACTAAAGACTTCCTTACTTTCTTACATGTGCCTTTCTGCTTTCAGAAGTGAGGTGCTTGGTGAATGGGATATACAGCCTTCCACATTCTTTTCAGCGAAGAATTTGGGTGGCTGAATATCGCTGATAGATTAATCATAATAGGAAGACAGGGGCTAATAGGATATTGGGGAAAATCACTATTAGGAGACTTTTATGATAAATGGTCACAACCTAAAATAAGATGTATGTAAGAACAATATAGGCTTGCCATTTATTTTGGTAGTGATGTATTTGTTTGCCATATAAGGACAACTGTGAAATGTTTCTTGTTTTATTTTTCAGATTTCAAGTTTGCATTTTATCAGTTTTAAATTAGGTAACACTGTGCTTGTCCAATGAACTCTAGGGTTCAATAACTCATTTGAACTGTTGTAGTAAATGTCATCTGCCCTGAAACTAAAGGATTTCAAGAGATTAGCACATAAAGACTTCATGCCTTAAATGCTTTCAATCTTTAAATGGTGAAATCTCTGTCAGGAAATCTCTCAGTTTAGTTAGATGTTCAGTAGGTCATTATTCTGAGTATAGGTAAACAAGATACATGGAATTCACATAAAGTGAAGCTGTCAGGACAGAACTGTAGAAGTCTCAGGTTTCACCCCAGCACTTCCAGGTAAAAAGAGCTCCAGTATTATTGGACTTGTAAAGCCAAGGTTCAGACCCTGAAGACCAGTCAGATCCTGAACAGGATGGATCAGTGAAGTTATGCTATTGATTTTATTTCACTCTCTTGCATGAAAATCTTCTAAAGACTACTGCTGGGTCAATGAGGCAATATATACACTTGGCAAATGAAGTAAAAATTGTGAAGAAGGTGTGATAATTAATTTCCATCAAACTATGCTTAGTGATACCCCTTTCAATTTATCCTGTGACAGTTGAAGTTATTGTGTGATAAAGATGGCTTGTAAATCAGGACTATATGATTGTATAGAACAATCTGAAAAAACAGAGGGCGCCTGAAAACAACCAGTAAATATATTTCCCAGAATAATTGAAGTGTGGCTTTATGACCTTAGTTGTTGAGAACAGTGTGGTGTTAGTGATGGACTAAGAGCAGGAGACACAGGTTGTAGTCCACCCTCCACCATGGAAGCTCACTGAGTGACTTCGGCCCATCACTCTCTCTTAATCATATCTACCTCGTAGGGTTGACGTTGTGGGAAAAAATAGGAGGAGGAAGCATCACAATGCCTTGTTCTCTTGCTACAAAAGGCAGGATATAAATGTAATAAATTATTTCCTGAAATAATTATTTTGAATTGAAGAACTTATTGTGATATCAGACTACATTACAATGTTTAAATTAACACTAATTTTCTGTATGTGTGTTTCATGTTTCAACTTCATGAAATAACACTTATAACTATGTGCATTCTGTCAGCTTCAGAAAATGATGACATCCCACCACAAAAGAAGGCAAAAGTATGATTTGAACACTCAAGCCATTCAGAGAATATTGTATAGAGCTTATGTCCTCACAGTGATGCCCTCCAGATTTGTTGGCATTGAAGAAGGTGTACATTGAAACTATTCTCACAGATTCAGCTTTGTTGGCTGTGTTATTGCCTTCTTATGAGATTTTTTTCTTACTTCTAGTTTAGACTGTGTTCATTGGCTGGCTGGGAATTCTGAGAATTAATAAGGAATGCTTTCTGATGGATAGCCCATTGCACCATCAATTTCAGGCCTCATATAGCTGGGCAAAATCAAGGAAGCAAGAACTACACACATTTCAGTAAGGTATCTTTAATACTAGTCTGGGGTCAATAGAGAATCTTGGAAACTGTAATCAGAATTCCTTAGCTTTGTTTATACTGAGTTATTAAGGTGAAGTCTTTTTAAATGCTTTGAAATCTTTCTTCTCAGGTTTCTTTTTGCCTGGCTTAGTTGCCATTTATAACAACTGAGTTGCTTGTTACCTCTTTTTTTTCCTCTTTTTTATAACAATTTTATTAAATTTTTAAACAAGAAAGATTAAAAACTATCAAGAACTAATATTTATGATAAAGGGAAAAGAAAAGAAAAAAAGAGAGAGAGAGAGAACAAAACCAAAAGTGCAGAAAGAAAAGAAAGAAAGAAAAATATAAAGAAATGACTTCCGATTTTCTTTTAGAATAGTTATAAATTTAAGTTGAACTCTTACTCTTGATTAAGATTGAGAAAAAAGTAAAATATTTGAGTGTGACAAATATGAACTGTATGTTATTTCAAAATAATTATGTTAAAGCATGGAATGAAGTTTTAAAAAAGTATGTTAAGATGGGATAAATTACTGCCATTGTTGGGGAGAATTTCTGTGATTAAGATTAATGTTTTGCCTAAAATGTTATTTTTATTTCAGACAATACCTGTTTTGACAACTGATGTACCAATTAAACAATGACAGAAAGATATATCTATATTTGTGTGGCAGGGGAAAAAACCATGAGTCAAATATAAGGTGTTACAAGATGCTAAAGATAGAGGAGGTTTGGTTTACCTGACTTGAAACTATACTTTCACTTGCTGTTTAGTTTGGATGAAAGAACGGGTGATGCTGAGAAACAGAAAATTATTGGAGCTAGAAGGACATAATTTGAGATTTGGGTGGTATGGTTATTTATGTTATGATAAAGCTAAAGATAATGTTGACTTTAAAAATCATTTTGTTAGATGGGCCATATTGAGAATATGGAATAGATAAAAATCCAGATTATGTCCGAAAATACCTTTGTGACTGTCACCACAAAAAGCATATTATAGAAGAGAAATGATAACTAAACATAAATGGTTAACTTAACTGGTGATATATTAGAATTTTCCCAGGGAGAATTCAAAATGAAATCAAGAAATGATTTGACGTTAAGAGGATACACATGTCAGTGGTTTTCCTATGTACAATTATTAGAAAGATTTAAAGTAGATAAAAGGACTTTTGGTTTTGAATATTGTAAGACTGAATTTGAAACAGAATTATGTACAAAAGATGAATATATTATTGCTAAAATGTATAAACTTTTATTGAGATTTGAAACAGAAGAAGAACAAGTGAAAGAATGTATGGTAAAATGGGCCAAAAATATTGGTTATAACATACAAATGGAACAATGGGAGAATATGTGGATGAAAGGACTGAAATTTACATTATGTTATAATCTTAAAGAGAATTTTTATAAAATGATGTATTGTTGGTAATTGTCACTGGAAAAATTGTCTAAAATGTATAAAGGTACTTCAAATCTATGTTGGAAGTGTGAACAACAGGAGGGGACTTTTTTTCATGCTTGGTGGACATGTAAAATAGCTAAAACGTTTAGGATCCAAATACACACACTAATTTAGGAGATTTTAAAGATTAACGTACAACTGAAGCCAAGATGTTTCTTTTGGGACTGATTGACAAAGAGTTGGAAAAAAACTCATGAGTTGTTTGTTATCTCTTGATTATTTATGTTTGTGTTCTCTTCCCTTCCTTTCCCAGCTTCCCCACACTCTTTCACAATCAATAAGTTAATTCCACTGTTCATGTTCATGAATTTTCATTGGGTAAGAAAAGAGAGAAGTTAAACATGGATGTAAGGGAGCAGAAGAAAACTATGTCTAGAACTTCACTGGAAAGTTTCCATGAGGGAATCAAGCCAATAACACTATAAAAACCAGATTTGGAACCGCTATAGAAATAAAGTGATAAGTAAATCTTAGTTCTACAGTATTAGCCATTTTATGTTTTAAGTTGCAAAACTCCAATTCTACTTAATAGAAATTACATTTATATCCATTACTGATCCCCCAGATGACTCAGAATTACATTGGTAGCCATATCACATAAAACCTATTACTTTTTTCCCCTACTTATATACATATAAGTAGGAAAATCACAAATGACTCACAAAGGAAGTTGTTGACATTTATATTTTGCCAGTCTTCAGTGAAACTCAAGATGATGCATGAAGTGTTCTCAAGGATAGTCTTCAATCCAGAGAGCAGACCTGCTTAATTGCAGTAAAAATGTTCTATTTGCCTTCAGTCTAAACTGTTGGAAATCATGTGAAATGGAAGGATCATAGGTAGATGACAGAATATGTTTTGGGGCATATGAATTGGGTAATATGTCTTGTGACTTTGAGTTGTTCTTACCAGTCAGAGTAGACAATTGTAGACCAGCGGGAAATGTGTTTCTGAAAGCCTGGATATAGAAATGAGTTCCAGTTAGTAATGAAATTTATCTAGATATACAAATTTATCTAGATATACAAATATAGTAATAATGTACTCATGCTCTTGGTTTTTAGGGTTTGACAGAAATGTCAATAAACTGTCTATCTTCCGGGGAGTGAGGCAGCAGAATCACATTGAATAAATAATTATAGCAACTGTACATATTTATTATCTTAGATCTACATGTTGTAGCCACTTTGCTGTATTAAATGAAACAGCTCTGATAAATTTTGGCTCAGTTCCTTGTTTCCATTATCCATTACCATTTTTTTTAATTGTGAAAAATGTCTATTAACTTTTAATTGTGTTGTAGTCATATAAAATAAGTAAGACTACTCATATATAATTTGGTTATATATGTTCTTTAAATGTCCTATCTGGTGTCAACTAAAGGGCTTGGGATCACCTTTTCCTACTAAATGGGCTGAATTGTAAGATTGGGAACAATTACTAGTCCATTTAAACTGGCTTTGTTCCACTGATTTCAACAGCACAGTTCCTTTGTGAGTCATTTGTGATTAAATCTTTTTTGTATAATATTAAGAAATCTTCCCACTCAGACTCTTAAAAGAAAGTAATTCCATTTCAGTGCTCTCCGTTGCTAGTTTATGTCATTTTTAAAAGAATTTGACTTTGATCACAGCAATGGCTGTGTTTTAAGGTCAAGAGTTCAAGCATCTCCATACTTTTCCACTTTCTAAGAACTGGATCTTGGGATAGTGAAGTAAAAGAAAAGCAATTTTATATTAATGTTTACAACAGAACACCCTGAATAAAATCCAACTCAAGATGAGCTTTAATATATCTTCAATAGCATGTTAATGTTATCATCACACTTCCATTCACATTCTATCATAAGCAACAAATGATTAGTGCAGCATATCTCCTTTTCATCTGTGTAAAGAAGTACTGTCCTTTCATCTGAGTAAATATACATCTGGCAGGAAGTCAACATAGTTACCTAAATCTCTTAAATTTTACATAGGACATGTGGCAATAGTCTTTTCTTTAAAAAACACATTCCCAAATCTGTAGCTATTGAAGATATGTAGGTAAGAAACAGTTGTGTATTTGAAGCTCTACCAAAGTGCTACCTCTGGATCATTTTGGTAAGAACTAATACATGACCTTGAACAAAGAAGAGACTGTGAAAGAGTCTGGGTCTCCTAAGACAAAACTCAAGTTGGATGCTTTTTGCAAATAAAACAAGATATTCTTCATTAAATATGAATGGGAGCTCTTCTCATATGTTTTCCAATATCAGAATAAATATCTTTAAATAGATTTTTTTTAAGTTTTAAATTTTACTTAAGAAAAGTTAATTCATTTCTTTAAATTTTTATAAAGTGACTGTGCATCCTTATATCTTCTCCATGTTCCATCTTGTCATATTAATTCAGAGATATAAAGAAATAAAGGAGACAAAAAAAAATTCTAAACCAAAAAAAGGGATTGATGGTATTAGCAAGGCAAATAGATCCTTTAGAGATCATCCACAGTTAATGGACTTTTTCGTTTTGCTTAATTCAGGTCTTAATGTTTATAATAAATGCTTTAAACATGTCAGTTGTATGTTGTGCTGAAAAAAGTAAAGAGAATTAGCAAAGCACCTATGCAGCATACTTTAGTGAGCTCTATCTTAATACTTAAGTGACCAGTCATAGGATTTTGCTTTTGCGTTTTAGTGTTCTCAGTTTAGCAACAATTTTGAATTTGCTGTTTGCTATTAGAATTAGAATAGTGTGAAAAGGTTCAATATTCTAGGCTCAAAGTGTCCCACTCTAATCAGCTAATGAATCCATAACACCTGCAAAGGGTTCCTGAGCCTTGAAATGGTCTCTCAGGCTGGTTCAGTAGGAATCACAAGCATGGGAAAGACTGCTGACCTGACAGTTGTGCAGAAAACCATCACTGACACCCTCCATAAGGAGGGAAAGCCACAAAAGGTAATTGCAAAAGAAGTTGGATGTTCCCAAAGTGCTGTATCAAAGCACATCAATAGAAGGTTATGTGGAAGGGAAAAGTGTGGTAGAAAAAGGTGCACAAGCAACAGGGATGACCGCAGCCTGGAGAGGATTGTCAGGAAAAGGCCATTCAAAAGTGTTGGGGACTTTCACAAGGAGTGGACTGAGGCTGGAGTTAGTGCATCAAGAGCCACCACACACAGACGGATCCTGGACATGGGCTTCAAATGTCGTATTCCTCTTGTCAAGCCGCTCCTGAACAACAAACAACGTCAGAAGCGTCTTACCTGGGCTACAGAAAAAAAGAACTGGTGTGTTGCCCAGTGGTCCAAAGTCCTCTTTTCTGATGAGAGCAACTTTTGCATCTCATTTGGGAACCAAGGACCCAGAGTCTGGAGGAAGAATGGAGAGGCACACAATGCACGATGCTTGAAGTCCAGTGCGAAATTTCCACAGTCTGTGTTGATTTGGGGAGCCATGTCATCTGCTGGTGTTGGTCCACCAGGAGATTTTGGAGCACTTCATGCTTCCTTCCACAGACGAGCTTTATGGGGATGCTGACTTCATTTTCCAGCAGGACGTGGCACCTGCCCACACTGCCAAAAGTACCAAAACCTGGTTCAATGACCATGGGATTACTGTGCTTGATTGGCCAGCAAACTCGCCTGACCTGAACCCCATAGAGAATCTATGGGGCATCGCCAAGAGAAAGATGAGGGACATGAGACCGAACAATGCAGCGGAGCTGAAGGCCGCTATTGAAGCATCCTGGTCTTCCATAACACCTCAGCAGTGCCACAGGCTGATAGCATCCATGCCACGCCACATTGCGGCAGTCATTGCTGCAAAAGGGGCACAAACCAAGTACATATGCATGCTTATACTTTGCAGAGGTCCGATATTGTTCTATTTCCAATCCTTGTGTTATTGATGTCATTTGTTGTTGTTCAGTCGTTAAGTCGTGTCCGACTCTTCGTGACCCCATGAACCATATTGCGCCAGGCCTTCCTATCTTTCACTGCCTCCCTGAGTTTGCTCAATTTCATGCTCATTGCTTCAGTGATGCTATCTAGCCATCTCATCCTCTGCCGTCCTCTTCTCCTTTTGCCTTCCATCTTTCCCAGCATCAGGATCTTTTCCAAAGAGTCCTCTCTTCGCATTAGGTGACCAAAATATCTGAGCTTGAGCTTCATTATCAATCCTTCCAATGAGCAATCAGAGTTGATTTCCTTTAAGATTGACTGGTTTGACCTCCTAGCAGTCCAGGGGACTCTTAAGAGTCTTCTCCAGCACCACAGTTCACAGGCATCAATTCTTCGGCGTTCAGCCTTCTTTATGGTCCAGCTCTCACAGCCATACATTACTACTGGAAAAACCATAGCTTTGACTATGCGGATCTTTGTCGGCAAGGTGACGTCTCTGCTTTTTAATATGCTATCTAGGTTTGCCATAGCTTTCCTCCCAAGGAGCAAGCGTCTTTTAATTTCATGGCTGCAGTCTCCGTCTGCGGTGATCTTGGAGCCCAAATAAATGAAGTCTGTTACTGCTTCCATTTCTACCCCTTCTATTTGCCAGGGATTGATGGGTCCAGATGCCATGATCTTAGTTTTTTTAATGTTGAGTTTCAAGCCAGCTTTCGCACTCTCCTCTTTCACCCTCATCAAGAGGCTCTTTAGTTCTTCTTCACTTTCTGCCATTAGGGTGGTATCATCTGCATATCTGAGGTTATTGATGTTTCTCCCTGCAATCTTAATTCCGGCTTGTGATTCTTCCAGCCTGGCATTTCTCATGATGTACTCTGCATATAGGTTAAATAAGCAGGGTGACAGTATACAGCCTTGTCGTACTCCTTTCCCTATTTTGAACCAATCGGTTGTTCCATGACCGGTTCTAACTGTTGCTTCTTGGCCCGCATACAGATTTTTCAGGAGACAGGTAAGGTGGTCTGGTATCCCCATCTCTTTAAGAATTTGCCACAGTTTGTTGTGATCCACACAATCAAAGGCTTTTGCATAGTCAATGAAGCAGAAGTAGATGCTTTTCTGGAACTCTCATGCTTTCTCCATGATCCAGCGAATGTTGGCAATTTGATCTCTAGTTCCTCTGCCTCTTCGAAACCCAGCTTGTACATCCGGTAGTTCTCGGTTCACGTACTGCTGAAGCCTAGCTTGTAGGATTTTGAGCATAACCTTGCTAGCATGTGAAATGAGTGCAATTGTGCGATAGTTTGAGCATTCTTTGGCATTGCCCTTCTTTGGAATTGGAACGTAAACTGACCTTTTCCAATCCCGTGGCCACTGTTGCGTTTTCCAAACTTGCTGGCATATTGAGTGCAGCACTTTAACAGCATCGTCTTTTAGTATTTTAAATAACTCAGCTGGAATACTGTCATCTCCACTAGCTTTGTTGTTAGCAATGCTTCCTAAGGCCCACTTGACTTCACTCTCTAGGATGTCTGGCTCAGGGTCAGTGACCACATCAGCATGGACATCAGGGACATTAAGATCTTTCTTGTATAGTTCTTCTGTGTATTCTTGCCACCTCTTCTTAATCTCTTCTGCTTCTGTTAGGTCCCTGCCTTTTTTGTCCTTTATCATGCCCATCTTTGCACTAAACGTTCCTTTGGTATCTCCAATTTTCTTGAAGAGATCTCTAGTCTTCCCCATTCTATTGTTTTCTTCAATTTCTTTGCATTGTTCATTTAAGAAAGCCTTCTTATCTCTCCTTGCTATTCTCTGGAAATCTGCATTCAGTTGCTTATATCTTTCCCTTTCACCCTTGCTTTTCGCATTCCTTCTTTCCACAGCTATTTGTAAAGCCTCATCAGACAGCCATTTTGCTTTCTTGTATTTCTTTTTTTTTCTTTTTCTTTTTCTTTGGGATGGCTTATTGATGTCATGTAATATTCTAATTTTCTGAGATTGTGAATTTGGGGTTTTCATAAGCTGTACGCCATAATCATCACAATTATACCAAAGTAAGGCTTGACATATCTCGCTTTGCATGTAATGCGTCTATCTCATATATTGGTTTCACCTTTTGAGTTGCCATACTGACATAAATGAACATTTGCACGATATTCTAATTTTTTGAGTTTCACCTGTATAAGGCAACTGCCATATTTCTGAGAATTTTATCTTTCCATCCCCTTTATTTTTATTGCCTTCTAAAATTTCTTCCAGTTACTGCAGAAATGAAAAGCAGTATTTTTACTAGAATAAAATTATTTACCTTTACTTTAACTAGTTATGTTACTTTCTTAAAACAGAAATATAATCTGAGGCCCTAAAGGTATATGTAGAACTACATATGGCTTCTGATGCCTTCAAAAGTTGTTACCAGATAGTAATGTCTAATGTAACAGAAGGGAAATTTATTACAGACATTAATGGAATGTAATCATATAGTGCATTTCAATACATCAGCAGTGACTTGCAGGAAGTTTTTTCAACAGAATAATTATTGATATCATCCCAGTGTAATTTTAGTATTCATATGAATGCTTATTACCATATGTGATACAGAAGGAGCAATGGGGGTGATGATCCAGAATCTGGATGTATTCAGTCTACAGTTTAGAGTGAATTGAGATTGGGAACTGTTGAATGTTAGCCAATGGGATTGCTGAATGGTTTGTGGGTTTTGTCAAGTGCACCTCTTGGTGGCATGGATTGATTTTGCGAAGATGAAGTGTAATAGCAGAGGAGTTGCTAATCATATTAGATAGGAATAGAATGACAAAGGATGGCAAAGGGGGATTCCTATGGTGTCCCTCAGGGGTTGAAGAGTGCTAAATTAGAAGAAACGAAGGAGAAGGGATGGAAATCAGGGTACTGATGGACAGAGGGAGATATGGTGGGAAGAAGGGGTGGGTTGTTCTCAAGGATGGGAAACTAGGCATCAGAGACCAGTTCCATTTCTGATGCCCTGTCTTCAAAGATTATCCTGTTCTAGGCCAGACACACACATGCACAAAGGAGTTCATTTACAAAGGCTTTACTTTAATCATGCAATTACAAGCAGTGACAGGCAGGGTCTGTATGCAATCACACACAGTTTTGAGCAGTCCCAAATCTCTTGGAAACTTGCCTGCAAGACGTTTCTAGTAACCAAAGTCCAAAGCAGCAAACAGAAGTGTCATTGGGACATGGTCCAATGGTCTCAGTGTTGTGGGTAGGTCATTGGTTGGTCAGACTCCAAGGACAGAGTTTCTACAGGCAGGGATCAGGGCACCAATAGTTTCCAGTAAGTGGCGCAGTTGTTCCCAACAAGGGAAACCAGGCTAGCAGTTACTTTAAATAGAGCCCAAGCTGCTGAATTCAGTTAAGGCTGGGAATGCCCCTGGTGTTCAAGGGGATGTGCTAAATGCTGTTGCTCTGCTTTCCATTGCATGTGGAGCTGGGTAGTCTTTCCAGTGATTGCTGGGTGGATCAGCCTCAGGTGACTGAGTGCTTGAAGCTCCCTGAGGCGGAAGTCCACCTGGCTCTTCCAGAGCAGGCTGTTCTGTGTCAGACTCAGGGGAGCTGGACATGACAGAGGCCCAGGGATCCTGCTGATGCTGTTTAATACCAGGGCCACCTGTAATAAATCCTTTCTCATGCACTATGCTACTGAATGAGAGAACAGTTCTGGTTTGTGTTACTAAGACCTGAAGGGGAGAGGAAGGTCATGCACCCCTTTTGGAAATATGCCTATCTAGGATTCAGATTTGGTATCAGCCACAACCAGGGGAGGTGGGAGGGGATCAGAGGTATTGCTCTGCAGGTAACCAAATGTGAGACCTTGTTTCTGAACTTGGGCTGTAGAGACAAGCTGGGGTTGCTTCTATTGTGCAGTCCCATCTTCTGCGCAGTGGTATCCTTGCCTGAGCTACTGGACCTCAACTTGTGTTTTATAGTACCTAGGTTAATGAATACTAGGGGACTTTAACCTGCTTTCCTTTGGGCAGGGGTCAGAAGTAGACTGTGGTAACCATGGACTTGTCCCAGGTCATAAGAGGCCTGTCTTATGCAAGAGATCACATGGTAGGTCTGGTTTTCATCTCAGAACAGATGCAACATGATCTGAAGGTGGTGGATATCAACATTTGTCATTTTCTCATAGTCATATCTCTATCTGATTGACATTGAGTTGATCTATTTAAACAGTCTGCAGTAGGGGCTGAATGGTTCCCCTTGGTTTCCAGAGGGCATGGTGAGGCTTTAGTTGCATCCTGAAATATGGAAGCAGCAGAAACCTTTGACAAGATTGCACCTGAGTGGTCTCTTTCTATTTACTGATTCAGAGGAGCACCTTTATTTATCAAAGAGCTCTAGCACCACAGTGCCAGTGGTGAAAGACAAGCAAATCTGACCAAAGATGATGAAAGCTCCGATTTGAGCCTATATCATGGTGATAAGAATGGTGGAATGGCTGCAATATTTCTCCTCTTGTTACCACATTCTCAGTCCTGACTAGCAGCCCTATTTGAAGTTACCTGAATTCTTTTGGGGAAAAACAGACTACAAAAGCATTTGTTGGACCACTATGAAGATTTTACAGGACATAGAATAAAACTGCCCAGATTTGCTCTTAGCTGGATGCTAGCTGGGCGAGCCCTAGCAAGGTGATGGTGGCCATATCTTGCAAAGTTATTTGGGATGAGCTTGAGACTGTAAGCCACTGTCTGTCTGTAAGGCACTCAAAGTCAGATATGATCAGTTTATATGGCTAGTAGAGAGCTGGGTGCCTAATTAGTAAGAGAAAACAAAGGTAGTTTTAAAATTCAAAACATGAACGTTGCAAAGCACTTAAGTAACTTTGATGCAGGATGGGGCTCAACAAGAGAATCAATAATCTTAGCCTATGCAATGAAAATACATCTTAGAGAATTGATTGGTGGAATAATACAAAAAACGTGTTATACAAAGCAAGGAGGTGCCACTATGCAAAGCACAAAGTATAGGTTATACTCTCCCTAGCTGATTTGTCTTGTATATATGAGCATTTCAAGACTGGACCATTTTCCTTTGTGGGTTTGCTCTTAAGGGTTTGTTGCCTAGCTCTTGATTTGGCAGTTGAATATATCAAGAGTTCTCTGGGAGTAGTCCCTTTTAATTAATGTAAGAAAGGATCAACAATTAGACTGTGGCTCATATTCTCTGCTCAAGGATATTCTTTCTCTTAGCATCTTCAGGCTTTTGGCATTCCCATTTTTCTTCCTCCATTCATTTCAGGGGGTTGCAGAGGAACTCAGTTAATGGGTTGCATCTCAGTTATGCTTAAATGAAAAAGAGGAATATGAGTGCAAATGATTCCCATTTGATGTCATAGCCACAGGCAAATCTTATTGCTATACTTTCAAAGATTGTATTTGGTTATAATTATTCTAAGTTAAATTCCAGTGAGTAACTCTGTTATGGCATGAAAAATTATACAAAATATGCCACCCTTATTAGACATTGGTTTCAACTTATAATAGACATGTTCATAATAGGTAATCAGGAATCTAGCTTTGTAATTGTTAAGGAACTTAGTAGACCGTAATATTTGATATTCTTCACTACACTTCAACCCCATTCTACTGAAACAAGATTAGTTGGGTACGCATGTCATTTTCATTCAACTTTCCCCTTGTTCCATGATTATTTTCTTTGACAGGATTCTTGCCATACCATACTGATCTCAACGTTTTTTTTTTTTTAATCTTCTTAATTATGTGCTGTTGGTAACAAATGAATGCTCGAAGGATGTCTTAATATTTACATACTCCTTTGTTACCATTCTTAACTTTGCTGTCCAGTCAAAGATGTCTAATAATTGCAATAATAGTATCTCAGAAAAGTTATGTCAGCCTTATGCATACCATTAATGCATTAATGTGTCAAAACAACAGTGAATGACACAGCTCTAGGCAGTCTTAAAAGCTGCTAATGGTTGCCCCACTCCAAGGAATTGATTTGTAAGCAACCATAAAGCTATAAAACTTTCTCACTGATATATGGTTTTGCAAGCTTTGTACTTACCAGTCACCTCACTTTCAGTAGATAGTTAATAGTTGCTTTAATATGAAAGCCATCCACAGAAACAACATGCTTCATATTGCCCTCTTAGACAATTACTAATGAGTGTCGGTAGTAAAAGCAGTGAAAATATATTCTGTGTCAAATTCAAATATGCTTTTCTGGTATATTGCAAAACAAAGTCAGATTTGCAAAGATATTAATGTTATAAGGTCTTCTGTATTTTTATTAAGTTCAGTTTATTGGATAACCAAGCAGGGTTAAACCATTTCCAGTATCAAAGCATAATACAAAGCACAATATGAAATAATAATACTTAATACAGATTGTCAAACTAATAAGTTAGCCAATTGAACCTCCATGAATTTCTTAAGTTTCTAGGATTGGAAAACACTCTCTAAACATATTGAATGTCTAAGAGTCATAAAGCATTGTCCTTATTCTTCTCAGTATTTTCAATTATCCGTGAATCAATTAACTGTTCTCTGGAGGATAAGCTGGCATCTTTTGTCAGAAAGAAGTTGCTCAGATTGAAGATGTACATCAGATTTGAGAATTTTGAATTATGTAATTTCACAGAATTGGCTTCCTGTTGTCACTTGATTCTCCAGGCCAGGGGTATACTAGACTGTCATTCAATTGTCTCACTATTAACAAACTGCAGTACCTTGTCCTGACCAATCACTAGGGAAAATAGGAGGCAGGAGTATTAGGTACGTTTGCCACCCTGAGTTGACCAAATGTAAAGGTGAGATAAAAATCTAATCATCATCATCCCTAATTTGAATACCACACAGGCAGTTGCTGATTCTTCTGTTCAGACCATATGTGAGCCATAACCAATGGAAGGGGCAAGTCTATTGTGGATGTAACCCTATAACGGTAATCCAGTATCAGAGAAGATGAGACAGGATAAAGAGCAGGATATAAATGTTAACTGTTGGTCTATGGTCTACTTGGAACTATAATATTTGGGTGGCTTACGTTCTGAAATCTGAAATCTAGACTCAATCTGTCTGAGTCTTCATATATGTTCTGCTTCTGTAATATGGTTTCCAATTAAGTTTGGACTTATTTTGGATTTCAGACCCAGAACCAGGATAATTTAGAAAAGAAAAGGAAAAAAAAAAAAACCCTACTGGGTAATTCCAAATTCAATGTGCAATCTAAGGTGTGAATACTTTTAGTGAATACTTTCTCTGAGGCTGCTGTAATTCTCCCATCTCCATGTACAGTAGAATAGCAAGTGCTATATTTCATTTTCAGTTGGGTTTTGCTGTCAAAAGTGCTGAAAATGTAATTGTAGAAATCAAATTAAAAATGCTAATTGTTTCTCTGCTATTCTCTTGATGCTATATATGCTGATTGGAAAGGTTGCTTCTTCACCAGTAAAGAAATTTGTCATTATCTGAATATATATCCTGAGTCAGTAACCTGTGATAAAATGACAAGCACAGAGAAAAAAGTAAATGATGGAATTAATGTAGACAATGAGAGTTCTTTTTTGCATTTCAAGAATTGTTGACAACTTGTAGATACTTATCAGCTCAGTTCATTCAACCTTTAAATTGTCTATCATGTTGTAAATAGCTCATATACTGTATGATCAGTAAAAATTATACCATAGTTCTGTATAATGTTGGAAACAATATTATTTTGCCTGCTTCAAAATACATTGACTGAGCCTATTGAAATGCACATAATATAATAACAGTATTCCACTATTCTCCTGGAGGTGGTCATAGACCATGGAAACACTATAGAAGCATTCAGGCAATCATTTCATTTCAAGAATCAGTTGAGGTTTATGAATTGCATTTTGAATTCATATAGTGCTTATTGCTATATTGTATGCTACAACAGAGGCATCAAGCAATCATCTAATATTCTGTGCAACTCATTCCTATTCATCATGTAATAGGAGAGAATCTCAACTTACTTCCTGTGATTTCTCTGGTTATACAGTCCTAGGGTCTATAAAATAGTTTTAATACATTTTAAATCATTGCAAGGGACTATGAAGTTCTGGGCAGAAAGTTGAAAGAACTGGGGGCCCAAGTTACGTTTATTGTTGGAAGATATGGTCCAGGAAGAGAACGAACGATATTGAAAATGAACAGTCAGCTGCAGAGTGGATGCCAACAGGAACAGTTTGGATTCGTTGATCATGGAATGTGTTTCCATGATGACTCCTGGCAAAAGATGGGATGCATCTCCCAGAACTGGGAAGAATTTGTGTGGAATGCACCTTGCAAACCTGATCTGGAGGTCTTTAAACTGAAACCTCTGTGGAAGAGATAAGAGAATTAAGAAAGTAGACTAGGAATGAGTCTGGTAGGTGTATCCAGGATGTGAAAACACCCAATGATGATGACAGAAATACAGAAAGGAATAGTTCAAGCTACATGACTCAAGGATTCCAATATCTGCTGAAAAAATAGGTGTTTTATTTAGTTGATTTTGTTTCAGTATGTTTCAAAATCCTCTTTGATGTTCATTATTATGGATTTTAACAATGGAGGATAACATAAATATTTTAGGTTGGAGCAGATATATATAGTTAGTTGTAGATATAGTTAGTTATAGTTATATCCCACCTTTCCTTCAAGAATTCAAGATAACATTCATGGGGATCTTCCTTAATTTAATTCCCACAACAGCCAGCTGAAAAGTATGTGCACTGAGACAGAGAAGGAGAGAAACTGGTCCAAAGACATCCCATGAGTTTTCATGGGTAAGAGGACACTTGAAACTGGGGCTCCCCAAACCTGGTCCAACATCTTCATCACTATACCATACTAGGTGTAGAGAGTAAGTATGAAAATGATCTTGACAAAGATATGCAGACTCCATTGCCAAGGGAACAGGATCTAAAACATTTTTAAAGGCCAGAACGTCCAGATAATATTGAGAAGAGGTTCAGACAGACACTTCCCTAATTCACTGAACTATAAGGAGGAGGAGGAGGTACAGCACAATCAGACTTTCAAGATTCTGTTACCCTAGCCAGTCTATCTTATGATGAAATAAATGAAAGGGATGAAAAGCATCATGCAATTTCTGTCACAGAATTTATAGATCCCTGGAATACTTATAATTCAATTCACTGTATAAAGAAGGTTGTGTTTCAAGTAAGCAAGAGCCTGTGTGTCCTCCCTACACAGACACGTTGCAACAGCCAAACCATAGGGTATACTTAGAAGGGATTGAAAGATTTTAGAAATGTAAGATTTTACTTATATGATTGTGCAGGATGTATGGACAATCCAGGTGCCATTTATTTATTATCCAGCCTTTCATCATATTCTCAATTGCTTGTAATAAAAAATTGAAGATGAACAAATATGTAAAATATTATTTTAATTGTTTACATGGCAGAAGGAGTATGCATAAGGTTCCTGACTGAACCAGTATATACAGCTTCAATCTGCATTGTTCTGCAAGTCAAATTAAACAATCTGTCTTTTCAATAATAACAAGATATCACCAACCTATGTTTCGGAGAGCATAAAAGCCTATTTTCTGCAATTACCAATATGGTTGCAAATATGAATAACAGACCTTTATCCAAGGCAGTATATTTTATTTCATAAAGCTAATGAAGCATTGGGACAAAATAATAGGGCTGTAGGGCAGGGGTGGAGATGAATTGATTCTTGGAGTCAAATTCAGTCTATGTTCACCTCTCCAAAACCAAACTGGACCCTGTGGATATTTGTATATGTAGTAGAAAAGTGAATTTATGTATATTTAGGAGAATGAAGTAGAGTATGGCCAAAAGAAAAATTAATACGTATGCACTTTTTTGCCTTCTGTTTTAAATAAAGCTCAATGAAAAAAAAAATTAAACAATTTTAAATTTAAATGCCAAACCATGTTATCTTTTTGCAGCTAGCAGAATTGCATAGCCGAAGGCTATAATCTCAGAGAGGCTACATCTTGCATCCTTTTGAATTTTCATGAACTGTTTTTTGATTGGCTGCAGTTTAATAGGAATGCAGAATATTGTATTGAGAAAAAGATCTTGGTGTCGCTGCACAATCCATTGTATATGTTACTATTATGCCTTAGTAAGCTTATAATTAACTAATATCCTTTATCTAGAGAGAGTCTGTGTGTATATGAAAAAGTAAATTTCAGGGCCCCTACTGTTTCAGGAGGTGATGTTTTGTATGAATACATTAATTTGAGAATACTGGCTCTCAGATATATTCTGTTTAAGGCTCAAAGCCAATATGTGCATATTTTTTGCATACCAGCTTCAAACCTCCAGACAATAATGAATAAATCATATAGCATCATATAGCAAACAATTTAAATGTTTGAGTGGATGGAATGATTTAGCTCATGAGACTGAAATGCTGAGGGGCAATTCAAGGTTCTACTGGACTTTGCATTCTTTTTATGTGCTTTTGGATAAACCAGTGTGCAAAAATGCTTCTGCTTTTTAGGTGATCAATAATTACTTTTGATAACTTAGGACAGGTGTGGAGTCCTTATGTGCCAAGGGCCAGTTCCCTTCAAAATAGGTTTGAAGGCTACTGGACTTAAGCTTGAGTCAAAAGTGAGTCTTGCTGGAGGTCTGAATCACTTGTTTATGGGGGGAGGGGGGTAGAAAATAGGTCAGTGTTCAAATGTGCCTTTAGGATTACAGCTTGGCACTTTATATGGAAAATCTTGAAGAAAAACTCATATATGGAAAAGTATATAACTTTCATATAACTGGACATGGCTCCCTTTGACAGAGACAAGACTCTACAGCATGTGCCTTTTCCTGCTAATCCAGTAATCTGAAAATCTCTCCTGTATAGCAGGAGGTTCAGAGCTACATTGGAATAGGAAGGGTCCATACCAAGAATATACAACTTCAGTCAGCTTGAGGTCCATCCCAAAGTTTGTATAGCACATCAGAAGCTGTTCTTCAAAAGCAGACATGACCATGATCCATTTTAAGAGGCAATGATTTATAAGCATCTGCAAATTCACTGTAGAAGATCTTTTGAGGCGATTTTCTTCTAGATACTAATGAGCCACATGCAGTACCTTGAGCATATTTTTTTTCTCCCTTGGACTATCCTATGATTCTCAGGATCTTCTGATGATTCTTAAAGAAATTTCATAAAGGCAAATAGGTAGCAACTGCTACGGCACTATTAACATAATGAATACTAATGTATTAATTAATCCTATGCACCTTCATTCAAGTAAGCAGAATAAAAGTACATTGGATCCACCCATAAATTGTTTTTCAGTATGCAACAACTTACTGAATTTTGTTGACTGTTTTATTAAGTTTTAAATTGTGTTTTATTTTTGGCCGCCTTGAATGTCATATGGCTAGACATAACAATGACAACAATAATAGTGGTTACTGGAAATGGTTTAATGGAATTCCTTTGTGTTTTTGTCTTTATTTACAGTTTTTTTTATTCCAATTTGCAATTATAAGCCAGTTTTTCACTCTGAATATACAGCTATAGACCTCATTCTCCAATTCTGAGAACCTTTGATTCATTGTTGATTTTTCTAATACCCAAATTTCTTACTGACTGGCTCTGTATGTATATTGGTATGTGTATATTGGTCAACATGATTTTACCCCACATTTTGCTTGCAGTTAGAGCAGAGTTGCTTCCATTGCCTTTCACACAGATGTGCACTGTTATTCAGAGCATCTCTATATACAGGTGAAACTCGAAAAATTAGAATATCGTGCAAATGTTCATTTATGTCAGTATGGCAACTCACAAGGTGAAACCAATATATGAGATAGACGCATTACATGCAAAGCAAGATATGTCAAGCCTTACTTTGGTATAATTGTGATGATTATGGCGTACAGCTTATGAAAACCCCAAATTCACAATCTCAGAAAATTAGAATATTACATGACATCAATAACACAAGGATTGGAAATAGAACTATATCGGACCTCTGCAAAGTATAAGCATGCATATGTACTCAGTACTTGGTCTGGGCCCCTTTTGCAGCAATGACTGCCACAATGTGGCGTGGCATGGATGCTATCAGCCTGTGGCACTGCTGAGGTGTTACGGAAGACCAGGATGCTTCAATAGCGGCCTTCAGCTCCGCTGCATTGTTCGGTCTCATGTCCCTCATCTTTCTCTTGGCAATGCCCCATAGATTCTCTATGGGGTTCAGGTCAGGCGAGTTTGCTGGCCAATCAAGCACAGTAATCCCATGGTCATTGAACCAGGTTTTGGTACTTTTGGCAGTGTGGGCAGGTGCCACGTCCTGCTGGAAAATGAAGTCAGCATCCCCATAAAGCTTGTCTGCGGAAGGAAGCATGAAGTGCTCCAAAATCTCCTGGTAGACGGCTGCGTTGACCCTGGACTTAATGAAGCACAGTGGACCAACACCAGCAGATGACATGGCTCCCCAAATCAACACAGACTGTGGAAACTTCACACTGGACTTCAAGCATCGTGCATTGTGTGCCTCTCCATTCTTCCTCCAGACTCTGGGTCCTTGGTTCCCAAATGAGATGCAAAAGTTGCTCTCATCAGAAAAGAGGACTTTGGACCACTGGGCAACACACCAGTTCTTTTTTTCTGTAGCCCAGGTAAGACGCTTCTGACATTGTTTGTTGTTCAGGAGCGGCTTGACAAGAGGAATACCACATTTGAAGCCCATGTCCAGGATCCGTCTGTGTGTGGTGGCTCTTGATGCACTAACTCCAGCCTCAGTCCACTCCTTGTGAAAGTCCCCAACACTTTTGAATGGCCTTTTCCTGACAATCCTCTCCAGGCTGCGGTCATCCCTGTTGCTTGTGCACCTTTTTCTACCACACTTTTCCCTTCCACATAACCTTCTATTGATGTGCTTTGATACAGCACTTTGGGAACATCCAACTTCTTTTGCAATTACCTTTTGTGGCTTTCCCTCCTTATGGAGGGTGTCAGTGATGGTTTTCTGCACAACTGTCAGGTCAGCAGTCTTTCCCATGCTTGTGATTCCTACTGAACCAGCCTGAGAGACCATTTCAAGGCTCAGGAACCCTTTGCAGGTGTTATGGATTCATTAGCTGATTAGAGTAGGACACTTTGAGCCTAGAATATTGAACCTTTTCACACTATTCTAATTTTCTGAGACTGTGAATTTGGGGTTTTCATAAGCTGTACACCATAATCATCACAATTATACCAAAGTAAGGCTTGACATATCTCGCTTTGCATGTAATGCGTCTATCTCATATATTGGTTTCACCTTTTGAGTTGCCATACTGACATAAATGAACATTTGCACGATATTCTAATTTTTTGAGTTTCACCTGTAAGGTTAGACTTACACATTACATCAAGGCAACATTTTTTGCACCTATGCTCTGTGCTTCAGAGAAGCATAGTTCTATGCTTTCATCTTAAAACAGTAGAATAAGATTTTTTCAGTTTTATTTTTTAATTAATTACAGGGGGCGTGAAGGGAGTTAACACTGAGAATGGGAGTAGGAAGCCTCTGAGGCAAGCCACTTCATTCTTATTCTTAAAACCCATCCCAAACTCTGAAAAATAGCCTGAATTCACCATGTTTGGGGCAATTTCTTTGGTGGCCTTTTTTAGTTTTTCACTGGGGCTTTTTTGAATGGGAATAAGGCCTCCCACTCCCATTTTACCTTTAAATCTCCAAATAAATGCCAAAAATGCTGAAATTAATCTGCTAAACTGGTGATTTGGAATTGTTTTGGAGAGGTGGGGCATTTCAGTGGGGGGTGTGATGGCAAGCTTTTGCTCCACAAATCAATCCCATTCCCCAACCTTCAGTTTGTAAAAAAAATAAAGGGAAGAGCTGAATAATCTTGGAATAGTAGGAGGATGCAAATGTGAACCCCAGTGTGCCCACTCCTACACTAAACCATATGCCAGGATATGCGTGAGTGTCAGGGGAATCCTGTCTCTTGGCTTTTCCATTCATGCAAATAAGCAAAATCAAGATGTCAGAATGGACTGAACAGCTTCCATAAAAGCCGCAGTCTGCAAGCCAACGTTAAATTATAAATTAAAGCTTACTAAAGCTCTGAGTTATTTGGAAAATATTAACTATGGAACTCACCTTAGACCTAACAAGGCTCTGTGGTTCAGTGTGACTTTCTGATGTGTTCTCCTTTCAAACAAATGGAGAAGCTACATAGCAGGCTAGTGATTGTGAGTATCTTTCACTCATATATAATGCGCATTGTTAAACCAGGAGATGATTGGCAACCAACATTCTTTCATCAGTATTGGCTTAAAATGTGTACTTATTGTAAAATGAATCCTTTTATTGTGTATATGAGAACATACTCTCCTTACAAATATTACATGCTTGCAAGAAAAGTATGTATGAAGTGGCACTTTGACTACTCATTTTCATTGAGCTTAAATTATTTTGCTGCAAATTCATTAAAAATGTGAAGCTGAATAGCATATATAAACTCATATTTCTTTGAAAGAGTGCTTACTGGGAGCCTACAGGGCTCTAATAATAGCGTGTGTATTTTTTTAAAAAAATATGGCCACTGATTTGTTATTATAGGTATATACTAATTAACTCCCAAGAGGTTTAGTCCTACAATAATCTCACTGTATTCACTAATGTTACTCCATCTTACTGTCAAACTGGTTATTACGATAAAATTATTATATTTTTCCTGCATTCTAGAAGATTCTCTGTTAACTTTCTTTTGCAAAAAGTGTTTTTTCCAACTTTCCCATATGCCTTTATTTTACTATATTGATAATTTGCAAAATGTATCCATAGCACAATGCATATTTGTTTTAATTTTCACAGCTCAGTCCACTTTTAAGAGATACGGTCTTGAAGAGAACATACAATGTTACATTAAATAATCCAGTTATGATTCGAGTGGGAAGTTCCATTTTTAAACGTGCAACAAGCAGAGAAGACCTTTTCTGTGCATCTAATCAAGTGAACTCAGAAAAGTGAGTATGGCAGCCTTCTGTTTGTATGCTTATTTATATAGCTAAGACCATATGTGAGGAGCTTCCATATACTCATCTGCCTTACTTTTCTTTCCCAATGCTGCTATTTTCTTCAACCATATAAGTGTCATCACTATTGCTCTGTGTGGATAAGGAAGAGTGCTTGCCAGTGGCAGGGTAGAAAATGTGATGCTCCAGATAGCACTCTGCTCTCTGTCCTTCTTGTTTCCTAGTGGCATCTGCTGTTACAGCAAAAACAACAACTGGTGACTTTGAAGGGTGGAGGTAGCTTTTGAAGTCCTGTAGTCACCAGGAGTCAAGGTGGACTTAAAGGAATTTTTTTTAAACTCTAAATAAATGGAGGAATAGTTTTCCAGTAGCTTACAACTCAAGAATATACAATTTACTAACGGAAGAGCTGCAGCAATAGTTTTGCTTTGTAGTTATTTAAAACAAAGATTCTGAGACTATTAGATGAAGAAGGAAATTATCATAATTTTGAAGATCAGTGTTAAAAAGTATCTTCATGAAGTTTTTTTAGATATTTAATTCAGGCTGGACTTTTGCTTGAGATATGTAAGTACAATAACAAAGAAGACGGAATGAAATGTCCATGCTCATCTAAATTAGAAAAGGTCAATGGGAAAAACCATGTTAAATGTGCAATCCCTTTTCTGTCTCCTTACAGACAAAATGAAGCTTTAGTGTCTGATAATAAGTGATACCACTGAAACTTGTCTTGTGAAGAAAAGCTTGATTTGATGTCTTGCCTCAGCTGCTCAAAAGCAAAACATTGACTTGCACCCTTCAGAAATACAAAATCTATTCTGAGAGGATACTTTTTTTTATTTTTCCCAAACTTTTCTTGGTAACAGATCCTACTGGATTATTTGCTTCTATGTTGCTGATATGTATACTAGCATATCTTCAAGAGTTAATAAAGATATTTAGAAACTTAAATGCAGTATTCCCCTATCTGGCTGTTTTTCCCTTTCAAATTTATTCTTTGAATGTTTATATACCCTAGTTTTGGATAGATAATTCTATTTATTTATTAAATGTATAAGGCCATCTAACTTTATTTAGACTGGGCAGAATACAGCATTAAAACATATTAAAACAAACAAAATATATGGTTTCCTGGTCCCATCAGATGACACTGTTTAATGCTAGGGTCTAAAACATAAGCCACATGCAGCCTGTTGTGGCTTTTTGTGTGGCCTGCTACAGCTCACCTGTCAGATGCTGTCATATCAGTTTTTCTGCCATTCCTGCCATGTGCATTTGGCCATGCCTGGCAGGTAATGTCTTAGTAGGGTCCTGGTTTACCATTTACCCTGGATTTTCAAGCCTCAGGCACTCTTTCCCTACTGTCTTCTTCCCCACAAGCTTCTCTCCCATAGCACTGGCATCCTTAGTGTTAGCTTCACTTCTCCCCTCCAGGACTGGTTTGCACAGCATTGCTGCAGAGGAGAAGCCAACACCATGCAAGCCAATGCTGCAGAAGTGAAGTGAAGCCTGTGCTAGGCAATCTGTACTGGGGGGGTGGGGGGAGGAAGAAGGTTGTGTCTGTCCGGGAGCCTCACAAAGGAAGTAACAATGGGAGAAGGGTGCCCAGAGCCACCTTTGCTTCTTCCCCACAATGCCAGATTATATATCTTCTGCATCCCCTAATTCAGCTAGTTCATTTCTCCACCAATGACATGCAGAACCAAAGCTGACATTGCCATAGATTCTTCTGGGATAGAAAAGAAGGTGAATGGGAAATGTGGGAGAAATAACTATTTCAAAAAATTATATAATCTGCATATGATTTTATTATTTAATTATTTTAGCATCCCCTATCACTCTCAAATGTATCCTGGCTTGGACAATAAAGTGCATGGTCACTGGCCAAAGGGAAGCATGGCTGTTGCCTCAGCATGAATGTGATGTTGAGTACATTGAATAATGTTACCCAATAAGTTCCAAATTTAAAAAAAAAATCAGTTTCAATTTATTTTTAATATTTGTTGCATTTTTGCACATGTATGAATGTGTCTCACCAGTTAGCACATTTTAGGTAATGTGGCCCCGATATTCATTTAAGTTGGAGACCCCTGGTTCAATGGGCCATGCCAGCTCTGCCTAATCATACAGGATGAACAGAAACTATGGAAGACAAATGGTTCCTCAGATAACCAGGCCCCATGCTATGAAGGGCTTTAAAAGTAGTAACCAGCTCCTTGAATTGCACCAGGAAGCCTACTGATAACTAGTGTAGTTCACAAAGCAGAGGTGTTAGGTGGGCATGCTGGGGTCTATCCAAAGAACCTCCCTGTCCAGATAAGGGTGCAATTGGCTCACTAGATGGAATGATGTGAAGGCCCTTCTGAACCCAGTTGTCACCTTCTCCTTGAGTAGGAGCTTTGAGTCCAAGACCCCCAAATTGTGCACAACCCCTTTCAGGGCTAAAGATGAAACACCTCCAGTTCCAGGTAGTCCAAATACCTATAGGCACTTGGTCTTACCAGAGTTGAGGCTGAATCTGTTCTTCCCCATCCAGTTATAAGTCAGGAAGCCAGAATATTGTTTGTAATATAAACCAATTTAATATGCCAATTATTTATATCTAGAGCAGCCCAACTGTAAATACTAATGTTTGTAACCTTATCCATCTTTTAAAATTTCTAAAGACTATAGAAATAATTTTAAGAAGCCAGGTATGCATTTGAATTTGCTTTATTATACTGTAGTCCTATTTATGAAAAAAATCATCTTATTTATTGCGCTGATAGGTTTCACATTTTTTCTGGTGAAAATGTATAAAGTTTTAAAAACCTGATTGAAACTATTGTTCATAAATTTCATAAGAATTCTGTAAAAACAGAAGGTATGAATCATATAAAAAAGAAGTAGGATCTGCCACAAAATAGTTCAGTGTTAGTGTAGACATTCTTAAAGGTTTTATTTTAATTGGTGTAGTACATTAAAAGAAAGTCACAAGAGGAAAAAAATAAAAGGAAAAAACAGGAGAAACTAGAAAGAGAAAGTACCTAAAAACATCAGTTTTTAAATGAAGCATTAAACCTTGACCACATAAAATAATATTGATCAGACTTTCTATTGTGACAATAAAGCCAGTACATATGCATAGAGTGTAATTCAAGATTGTACAGTAGTTACATTAAGTGTTCCAGCTAGTCAATCATGGGTTCTTCTGGAATCATCTCCTGAATAATCCATTCCTCTCCTTTCAATTTTCTCAATAAACATTTAATATTTCATGGTCACAGACTACATTCAGTCTTCATTAGGGTTTGTTTGTTTTAACTATTTTTCCTTCACATTTTTAAAAAAATCTAAACTATGAGCTTTTTTTTTTTTTGAGCCTTCTATCATCGGTACGTAGTTGATGTAATTTTAGTTACATAAGGATTCACAGTAAGAGAAAAATATAAAGGATGATGTATCATTCAAATAACTTGGAGTAACTTATACATAACTTAGATAAGGAAGATGATTAGACCTAGATTAACATGCTATCACATTATCCATATGTGTGACTATAAAGTCAAGATTATGCCATCAGTGACTTCTGTCTAGATAACATTTCCAAAGTATGATTTTAAAAAACATTTTAGGCAATTGGAGAATGTATGGTCTCAGGGAGACTTCCGGGGAAGATGGCAGACTGAAGACGGCTCCGTGAAAAGTGGAGCCAATGTTTGCAGACTTGAATAAGGAGCTGATTAGTAGGTCAGCTCCTATGACCCTTTCTGGACTAAGAGAGGATGCAAAATCGCCCAAGCTGTTTCTCCTTAAGGTTCTTCCTCATCAAGAGACAGTGGTTTCTGGGGGGGGGGGGGTGATCAGGAGGCGAGGGAATTCACTGTAATTGGTCCAGCTGCAAACAGAGCCTTTTCAAAGGACACTAAGTTTGCATACTTCCCTTGCTACCTGCTTTTGAAAATTGCCTATTAATTGCTTCAAAGAAGTTAGATGCCCTCAAAGTGACAAGATCATTAACATCAGGTTAGTGCCTTCAATCCTTAATATAATATAAGAAATGAAGTTCTATCTTTGTACTCTTTAAGAATTTAAAATAAACAGCAAAAAGCAAGACAAGGTTTTGGCTATAGAAAGTGTTAAAGGGATTAAGGGCTCAGAAAACATTGGAATATTTGAATATTAAGACTTTGAAATTATTTTAAAGAATGAATCCATGTCTGTGGAGAAGAAAAATTGTTTTTGATATTGGAGACATAATAAGACAAGTAGCTTATAATGGCTTTCAGAGATTCTTTAAGGAACTGCATTGGGATTTTGAATCAATTATGTCAGCTACATTGTGTCTTCTTGAGAACAGCCTGTTCCCAAAAGAAGATGTTACAGAAAAAGATAGGCAACAAATTCCACTCAAGAACAACATGAACGAGATTCTGAATAAGAATTTGTCGCCAGATATAAAGAGAAAATTGGATGAGACTTTAAAAATCCAGAAGGAAATAAAAACGACAATGCCAGAAAGCAATTGGAACAAATTCTTTTTATTGGACACACAAAAGAGACTGCTTAAAGTATTGAGGAAATTTGTAACAAGGATCAATAACCATCTGAATGGATTGCAGAGAAAGATTGTTCTGTATATATATAAAAAAGGGAATACAGAGTCAGTCTGTTTGACCAGGGTTAAAAGGGGATATATTGTTATTTTGGGTGGTTCTTTTTGGGTTTACTGATATCTCGATTAGAAAAATGTGGTATACTGGGTTTGCTTACATCTAATATGGTGTTTAAGCTTTTCCCCCTATAGTTACCCTATGTATCCTAATTTTATAGTAGTTAAACTGGCTTGGTATCTAACTACCTTTTTACTTAAAGTAAGGAGGTTTGGTGAATTTGTCTTTTTAAAGGAGAAATTATCTCTCTTTGTTATGTTAAATTCTAGTTTTTTGCTTATATTAGGATAATGGGATTACTTTATATTTGTGAAATGTGGATTTGAATGGGTTATGTTGCTGTTTGGGGTGGTTTTCTCTGGATTTATTGGCACTTTGAATGGGAGAAATATTGTGTATTGGAGCTTGTTTTTTTAAAGGAGAAATTGTCTCTTCTGTTAATATTTTGGAACTCTGTTTGGATTTTTTGCTAATACAGTGGTACCTCGGGTCACGAACGCTTCTGTTCACGACCAATTCGGGTCACGAACAGCACCGTTCGCAAAATTTTGCTTCCGTTTGCGAATGCCACATCGGGTGACGAACAGGATCCGTGGCCATTTTCCCTGCCATGGTCGTGGCTTCCTGTAGGGAGGGGGACTCTCCCTCCAAACAATAACCGCCTCCCCACCTGCCTTCCTGTCCTCCATGCCAGAAGTTGCCTCGAGCAAGGTTAGCGTTCTCTCTCTTCGTATTGTACTGTACTGTACTTTGTTTCATATTTTTGTGGTTTTAAAAAAAAATACATATGGTTCAGAACGGATTAACCATATTTACATTGAACCTTATGGGAAAATTTGAATCGGGTCGCGACCAATTCCGGTCGCGACCAGAGTCACGGAACGAATTAAGTTCGTGACCCGAGGTACCACTGTAATTGGATAAGGAGAAAATGTTACTTATTTGATTTGCCTGTTGTTAAGAGATAGATTATGGGATGAAGAGTTTTATACTCGTTATATTTGCTAATTAAGAGGAGGTGAAGAGATTAAGAAATTTTTTATATTTGTGATGAGGGTGGGAAGTTGCTTTTTTCCTTTTTCTTTTAGTTTGTATTTTATTGTTGTTTCTAAAATTTTTAATAAAATCATTATTAAAAAAAGAGAATGTATGGTTTCACATTACTGGCTGTTTTAATCTCATGTTATTGTTGGTTTAATGAATGCCACATTGAAGAAACAGGAGTTACAATAGTAAGAGTCAAGCTCAGATGCAATCATAGGCATCTGATAGAAGTCACAATGACATCACGTGCATCATATTATCATCTCATAAAGAACATGAATTATATAGTGTTCATCAGTTTCATCATGATACAAATAACATATAGTACAGGAAGAGTGGGACATAATCATCCTAAAATGAATAGCATCAGGGATATTGTTTGTTGAAAGGTTATATCTTTTGATCTGTGTGTTCTTCCTGTCTTAAATATGTGGCAGTTGCTGGTAGTTACTTATATAAGGAGTAAGCATTGGGCATATGTTCCAAGATACTTTTTATTTCACAGAACTAAACCAGGATAATGAGACCTGGTTACCCATGGGTCCAAATGTTGACATTATGCAGCCTTATGGAATATTAGTTTGGGAACTGGTAAGTATTCTATACACAATTCCAAAGATAATAAAAATATTCCCATGCTTATGAAATTGTTCACTCTAATATTAAATTCCATTATATGGAATAACTTGAATTTTAGTAACACAAAGAAGGAAAATTATGTCTGACTTGCCCAATTTTTTTGGCATGGTAGAATCCAGGGTAAATCAACCATGACAGAAGTTTTGCTGATCACAGTAGCTTATAAGGAATGTAGAATGTTACACTGAATTGAACTAGCTGTCAGAATAGGAACATCAGTTTAATTTCTACTTGATTCAGTAGGTTAGCACAACTTTGTGTGGAAAACATACCAGGTTCCTTATTTCCTTAAATAATTTAAAATTATTTGAGAAAACGTGTCTGGGGAAGACATTACTGAACTTGGATCTTTCCATCATTGGGTAGATTGAAGAAAGCAGCTTCATAGGTTTATGTATGTTCATATATTCATATATTGAATTCAATTAAATCATGACAGTGCAAATTGGCTCATATCTCTAGGTCAGTGAATAGCCAGTCCAATTTACCCAATACAAATAGGTACCATTTTAGGAATGCCTAAAAGAACTAACATTCTTATTGAAGGGATTGCTCAATTTTGAGAAATAAGACTTTGTCTTCTTGAAATCAGACACGGCATTGGACTCACCAGATGCTACATGTAGAATATAAATGAACACATTTATTTTGAATGCAAATTACCCCTAGCCTGCATACACAATAATGTGTTCTGGTTTTTCCATTATCTATAATAGTAGAACTAATTACCATGGCATTTTGAAGGAAACAGTTTCTAGTACTTAACAAGGTGTCCATAGCAATACAGGATTCATAAGGGATTGACCCCACAATCTGTTACAGTTGGGCCTTCCTCTCTCCTAATTTAATGATGAATGAAGGTTAATATTTAAACAGGCTGTCAATAGATAGAGAAATGAAGACCGTTAAAGAAAGACTTCAAACTGGGAAACCTGCATAATTTGCACTCTTGAAAGGAGGCTCAAATTCAGTTTTATATAGATAGTACACGGATGCAAAGTGCTGGTCTTAGCAAAACACCAAAAACTAACTACCAATTAAAAAGCATTCTGAATATATCATTGCTATATTCAGCAATAAAGTGCCTTAAACTCACTGTAACCATATTGATAACTTCTTTTATCACATCCTAATAAAGACTGTGTAGAGCTACTAGATCATAACCAGTTATGGAGTCCTTCACAGCAATATTAGATGCATATTGTAGGCTAGAATGTGATAGCATCTATGCATTCATATACACACGCTTTCTATTTTCATTAATTAATTAAAACAATTTATACCCAACTGGCAAATTGCAATGCTTGGCAATTAACATTGGGTTTAAACAATTAAACAAAAATTAACCAAAACAGCATAAAAACAACAGTAAAAAAATAGATCACGCACAATCATGATCCAAACCCATTACGAAATGGGCCCATCTAACCCTCTACTCAATGTCTGAGAGAAGAGGTAGATTCTTTGGAAGACCAACTGTGTTGAAGCCATCCTAATTTCCTTCCTTTTCCCCTTCTTTTTTTAAAATAATTTTATTAAAAGTTTTAAAAAGGAAGATAAAAACTAATACAAACTAATATAAAGTAAGAAAGAAAAAAATCAAAGAGAAAGCTAAAGCAAGAAAGGGAAAAAAGTAAAAGAAAAAGAAAAAAGAAAGAAAAAAGATAGAAGTGGCTTCCAATCTTCCTTACAGCAGTTATAAGTACAATAATAAATTTACCTCTTTCTCTAAAGATGCAACATGACTCTCTTCTTTTTATAATCTATCCTGTCTAATCATCAAAACCATAAATCATAAATCCTGTTTTACGCTAAAAGTCCATGAGGGGTTTCCAGTCAGCAATAAATGTAGATACTGTCTTTTCTCTAATCAAAGAAGTGGATTTGGCCATCTCAGTGAGTTCCATCATCTTCACCAACCACTCCTCCATTGTAGGTATTGCCAAATCTTTTCATCTTTGCTCATTCAATAATCTTGCTTCAGTTATCATATATGAAAACAAAGTTTCATGACTTTTTTCCCAACTGTTTGTCTATCAATCTCAAAAGAAAGACCTCTGGTCTCAATTGTATATTAATCTTTAAAATCCTCCGAATCAGTGTATGTATTTGAATCCAAAATTTTCTAGCTTTTTTATATGTCCACCAAGCATGATAAAACATCCCTTCTTGTTCACATTTCCGACATAAATTTGAAGTGCCTTTATACATTCTAGACAATTTCTCTGGTGACATATACCAATGGTACATCATTTTATAAACATTTTCTTTAAGATAGTTTAAACTTGTTAAAGTAATTTAAATTTAAACTTAACATAGTTTAAATTTCAATCCTTTCAACCACATATTTTCCCATTGTTCCATATGTATATTATAACCAAAAAATTTAGCCCATTGTATCACACATACTTTCACTTGTTCTTCTGTTTCAAATTTCAGTAAAAATGCATACATTTTAGCAATTACATGTTCATCATTTATACACAATTTTATTTCAAACTCAGTCTTACAATGTTCAAAACCATAAATTCTTTTGTCTACTTTAAATCTTTCTAATAACTGTAAATAAGAGAACCATTGGCAACTATATCCCTCTGCACTAGATCTTCTCTTGATTTTATTTTGTATTCCCCTTGAGAAAATTCTACTACCTCATGATAAGTTAGCCATGTGTGTTTGTCTATTATTTCTTGTCCATAAAATGCTTCTTGTGCTGAGAGCCACAAAGGTGTTTTCGGGCACAACCTGGGTTTGTATCTATTCCACATTCTCAATATGGCACATCTAACATAATGATTTTTAAAATCCACATTAACCTTGACTTTATTATACCACAGATACCCATGCCACCCAAATCTCAGGTCATGTCCTTCTAACTCCAAAAGCCTTCTATTTCTCAGCAGCACCCACTCTTTCATCCAAACCAAACATCAATTTTAAATCAGGTAAACCTAATCCTCCTCTTTCCTTTGCATCATGTAACACCTTATATTTAACTTCTGGTTTTGTCCCCTGCCAAACAAATTTAGATATATCCCTTTGCCACTGTTTAAATGGTACATCACTTGTCAAAACAGGTATTGTCTAAAACAAAAACATCAGTCTAGGCAAGATATTCATTTTTATGAGAAATTCTCCCCAGCAATGACAGTTGTAGTTTCTCCCATCTTAACATGTCTTTTTAAACTTCATTCCATGTCTTAACATAGTTATTTTGAAATAACATACAATTCATACTTGTCATAGTGATACCCAGATATGTTACTTTCTTCTCAATCTTAAAACCCATTTTATTCATCAATTCTGTTTGATCTTCTGTTTTCATGGTTTTTGTTAACTGTCTTCTGTTTGTTGATCTTAAAACATTCTGATGCAGCAAATTCTTTTAGTTTTTCCATTAATGTTTCCATTACTTTTAATGGATCTTCCAAAACTAACACTAAGTCACCTGCAAAAGCCCTTAATTTATTAGTTTCTTTTTTTAATCTTTACTCCCACAATCCTCTTATCTTATCTTATATTTCTATTCAGTATTTCAAGAACTAAAATAAACAAGAGAGGAGACAGTAGGTGTTCCTGTGTTGTTCCTTTTTTGTATCTCACAACGCTTTGTTAAATCTCCATTAACAATTATTTGTGCTTTCTGTGAAATATAAATTGATATTACCCATTTTATAAAGTTCTCTCCAAAGTTCATATCTTCCAAAACTTTAAACAAGAAATCCCAGTTCAAATTGTCAAAGGCCTTCTCTGCATCTAAGAAAATCAATGTGGCTTGGTTTTCATTACGTTGATCCAAATATTCCAAAATGTCCAATACATTTATAATATTGTCCTTGAACTGTCTTTTAGGTAAAAAACCACATTGATCCTCATGAACAAATTCTTGCAAAGTTATTTTCAGTCTATCAGCTAGAATTGTTGTAAACAACTTGTAGTCATTATTCAATAATATCGGCCTACAGTTTCTTGTTAAAGTCAAATCTTGTCCTTCATTAGGTATTTGTGCTATATTTGCTCCTTTCCAACTCTCTAGCACTTTTCCTCTCTGTAAGATAGAGTTCATCGTATTTTGTAAAGGTTGTAAAAGTGCATCCTCAAAACATTTATAAAAAGAACCCGATTATCCATCTGGTCCAGGCACTTTCCTGGTTTTATCTTTTTTATAGCTTCACAAACTTCCCTTATTGTTATGGGTCCATTCACAATGTGTCTCCATTCTTTTGTAATCCTTGGTAAATTTTGTTTCTTTAGGTATTCATCTGTTTTCTCCAGAGATGTTACTTACTTTATACAAGTTGGAATAATATTGATGAAATGCTTTTTGCATGGCCATGCTATCCATTAATATAGAATCTCCCTCCTGTAATTTCAATATCATTTTCTTTTCTTTTTCTTTTTGTAATTTATATGCCAGCCATTTACCCTGGATTGTTTGCAAACTCAAACTTTTTTTGCTTTATATTGTTCATTTTTATTTCAATTTCTCTAACTGTTAACATAGATAATTGTCATTATAAAAGCTTAATTTGTTTAGAAATACTGAACTTCTCTGGAAATTTAATTCTTTTTATCTCATCGAAAATAGCTTGTGTTTTCTGTTGCTTCTTCTTTTTGAGTTCACTATTATGCTGTATAAAATAACTTCTGATAAAAACTGTGTGTCCCAAACCATTCTTAAATCAGTACCTTTATCTAAAGTATTTTGAAAAAAATATTTTAATTCCTTTTTACAATCCTCCACTATTGCTTCTATCTGTAGCAACATTTCATTTAGTCTCCATCTAAAAGAACTGGATTTCCTTTCATAAACCAAACTCATAGGATTATGATCTGAAAAAGTCTTTGGTAGCATCTCTTCTTTAGGAACCTTGGTAGCTAAATTCCTTGAAATCCAAATTCTTGAAAAGAATCTATGTTTTTCAGAAAAGTAGGTGTAATCTCTTGAACTGCCATTTTTCTGTCTTCATATATCCTCAAGCCATAAATTGTCCAAATTTAGGGCTTGTGGAGATATCAAATCAAAGGAAACTTTTGGTAATTTGCCTTGAGTGATTTTAATATTTTTCTCAGAAGTTCTAGCCACTTCATGGGGAGATCACTCCATTCTCATCTCCCATCGAATACCAATTTTTGTACGAGAAACCTATTAGTCTTTCCACAAGTCCTTTGTAGAACAGTACTTTATCCTCACTTGGGCCATAAATTCCCAACATCATAGTCTTAGTCCCATGCAAATTAACCCCCCCCCCCCCCGCAACAAATCTACCATGCTCAGTCAATACAAGTTCTGATTTTAGTTGGGGGTTAATATACAGAACAATTTCTTTTTAGTTCCTGCTGAAATAAATTCTTTACCCAATTTTTTATAAATCAAATATTTTAAATCAAATATTTTTTAAATATGTGTCACTTGTAGGCAACTTATATCTTGTTTAAATTTTTTACAATAATGATTTTTTTCCCTCTTTTGAGGAGCATTTGCTCCATCTATATTTCACATTAAGCATTTGTAATCCATACTCAAGCCAAAAATTTAGTAAAGTCAATACCTGTAACACCTAGTTGAGTATCATCCCTTTCAGCTTCCTGTTGCATCTGTTGTAGTCTCATCTGACACCTCCATTTGAATCTCCTCCAATTCCTCTTTAAATTTTTCGAGAAATTCCCTTGCCTTCTGGATAGGATTCAATAGAAACCTCTGCTGTTTAAGAGTAAAAATCACACCTTCCAATCTGTCCCATCGAAATGGAATCTTTTTCTGTTTTAATCTCTCAGTTAAAGAAGAATATTCTTTTCTCTTATGCAAGATTATAATTGGAATTTCTTTAAGAACAATTACATCTGTATTATCAGTCTTCAGTCTTGTATTAAAATGCTACTGCAAAACTTAATCCCTTGCCTTCTTCCTGACAAAGTGCACCAAGAGATTCCGTGGAACATTTCTTATTCTTGCAAATTTTGTATTTATTCTGTATACTTTATCAGTTTCTGCCTCTGTAACCTCCTCATCCCAGTCCAAAAAATTTGCTAAAACTTTAATAACCTTTTCTCTAATATCTTCACCAGAATTGCTCTAAATCTTAAAAAAAAAAAAAAACCCTTCTCTTCAGTTCCAGTAGTGCCAAATTATCTAATTCTCTTTTTAGCTCTCCGTCTATAACTTCTGTCTTACTCTTCAGAATTTCCATTTGCCACTGATTTGTTTTACATCTCCAGACACTTATTTTACAGAGGATTCCATCGTCTTAACTTCTTATTTCATCACCTCTTTTATCTTTACAAGTCTTTCATCCATTCTTTTCCTAAATCTATCAATTTACTATCCAGTGATTTGGCTAACTTATTGCCCAATTCTTCAGACATTTTTTGAAGTAAATCTGATGTAATTCCTCTCTCTGCAGGTTGCTGTAGCAATCCTCTCCTCCCCTCTGCAGCTTTTGCTGCTTTTCTGGTGGTTGCCATAGTAATATTATAATCCAAAAGTTAAAGTGTCTCAATTGGAAGGGAAAGAATAAAAGGCAAGCTTTTCCTGTTTTTTTTCCTTATTTTTTTCCTGTGCCCTTAATACTTTTGTCTCAAATGGGACTCTGTAGTTATAGTCAGCATCACAGTCTGGCTCATATTACCTTTATATTTTGTTTTGTAAAATCCACAAATTGTCTGTACTCTTTAACAGTAAGCAAAAAACATTCCCACAAAGGTCTGGTTCATTTGTCTATTTTAATTCCAATTTATTCAAAAGCACTTTCACCAAAAAATGATCTTTCAAAATAACTATCCCTTTTATCCAATTTAAACTTTCTTACATCTACTTGTTGTCGAGCTTTTGGCCAAATGTTTTTAAATCTTTGAAATCTTTTTTTTCCTTTTTAATCCAGAAAGAATGTTGATTCATCACGTAGAATTCTCTCATCCTGCCACTCAGAAAAATATCTTTTTAGCTGTAAATTAATTACATCCAAAAGTGTTTAAGAAAATGAAGTTTGTGCTAACCTTGTGCCCTTGTAGGCTGCATTACAGCTGTGGGCTTGATAGAAATCCCTTGATTCCCAGCCATTCAACTCATGAGTCAACCGCAAAACCCTCATTTCCTGCAGTTTAGTCACGAGGAGCAGCTGTCTGGAGTACAAGTGGGTGATTTTTTCCTGTGCCCTTAATACTTTTGTGTCAAATGGCACTTACTATCTTACTATGATCTTACTATCTTACTATCTCTTCTTTATCTGGAAAGACTATGCTAGCCAGAATTCACCGTCTGGCCACTCATCTCTGCCATAAGGCTGTCCCTGCTGCTTTAGGGACATCTAGTCTGCCATGGATCCTCACCTGGAAGCCCTTTTCCCCTTCTTCAGTCAGGAGATATTCTTCTCTTAAAAACCACATTAAGAAGAATTGTTACACAAGTAAGTGGAATGGAAGGGAATGGTGCCAACATTCTATTTATTTTAACAGTCAACATCATTCCGTAAAATGGTAGAAGAGTTAACTACTGTGTATAATTAGCAGATAATGTTATACTTTCCACAACTCAATTATTTAAGTTTTCTAAATTAAGCATACATCTTGAAAACTGACACAAAAGCTACATTCATCACACTCTTTCCAAGGTTATAATTATGAATTACAGCAGGTAGCACATCATAGCATTTACTCTGCCAGCAAGTGTCTTCTTGAATAAGGGCGAAAAAACCCCCCACAGATTTGCCTTTGCTTATAATATTAAAACCAACTCTTTTTATTTCATACATTTGTACAGTGAAAGTGACATTCTCAAACTGTTTCCTCTATAAAGCTTAATTTGTAAAGTCAGTGGATCATCTAGTTTTGATGACAGGTGATAACATCTCTGTAGCAGTAGCTTTTCTTCATTGCGAAAACATTTTGTTCTCTAAGGATACAATCCTAGTAAGAGTTATTGGGAGAAAAGTTCTGTTGGCCTCATTTGGACTTACTTCTCAGTATATAGGCCTTGGATTGTGCTGTAATGTTATTTTGAAAGCTCCTAAAATCCCACCTGATAAAACCCTTATAGAACATACAGTGGTACCAAGGTTCTCGAATTTAATTCATTCCGCGACTCTGGTTGCGACCCGAAATGGTCGTGACCGGAATCAAATTTTCCCATAAGGTTCAATGTAAATACAGTTAATCCGTTCCGACCCCAAATTTGGTCGCCAACCGATTTCTGGTCACGACCCAAGTCAAATTTCCCCATAAGGTTCAATGTAAATACGGTTAATCCGTTCTGAACCATGTTTTTTTTTAAAAAACCGCAAAAATAAGACACAAAGTACAGTATGAAGAGAGAGAAAGCTAACCTTGCTCGGGAGGGAAAATGGCCGCGCTTCCTGCTCGGAGGGAGAGTCCCCTCCCTACAGGAAGTCACGACCACGTGACACGGGAGGGAAAATGGCCGCGCTTCCTGCTCGGAGGGAGAGCCCCCTCCCTACAGGAAGTCGCGACCACGTGACACGGGAGGGAAAATGGCCACACTTCCTGCTTGGAGGGAGAGTCCCCTCCCTACAGGAAGTCGCGACCATGTGACACGGGAGGGAAAATGGCCGCGGATCCTGTTCGTCACCCGATCCGGCGTTTGCGACCGGAGGTAAATTTTTGTGGCCTGAGCTGGTCGTGACCCGAATTGTTCGTGAACGGATGCGTTCGTGAACCGAGGTTCCACTGTACTCAGAATTTTAAAAACGTGGCAAGAAACTTGCACACACATATGTATATATAATGTATAGAGACTGCCTCATACAGCAATCATTTGCAGTTACGGTGGTAAAGAAAAAGTAACTTTGTGACCAATCCTCGCATTTACAACCCTTGCAGGTCTGCAAAGCAAAGAAAAGTTGAAGTAAGTAAAATTGTGCTTGCTAAATAAGGACTCCCTGTATGTGTGTGTGTGTGCGCGTGCGCGTGCATGAATGGTTACCTCATTCAGACATAGTGTCAATTGCATGATTGCTTCTTACATGCCATTTTTTTCTTAACAGGGAGGGAAACTGGGACTCTTCATTGGTCTTCCCAATACAGTTTAGTGAACATGAAAACAAGGTTACAATTTATATTTTTAAAATCAAACTGTGATTAACAAACCTTCTCAAGAAACTGAGTAACATAAATCCATGATGCATGGAGGGGGAAAAAAGTCCGCTAAAAAGTAAATAGAAAGACAGATAATATACATGTTGATATTTATTGTATATCAAAAGTATTGCTGATAATAGGTCTGTTGCAATTTATATTTTATCAGCTATCCAGGTTGAATAGAATTGTGGCTCCTGCCTCTGATGTTTCATTATTTTAATTTTATCTGTAATCTTTTCTAACATGGTGATTGAAGAGCCCTTGTTAGTCCACATCTCAATTGTTAAATTATCTAAGATTTTCCAATGTTGAAGAATTATTATTTTATCTGCTAAGATTAAGTAAATAATAAGTATTCATAAGATTTGGTCCCAAAATTAAAAACCCTAACTCTGGGGACCATTCCATTCTTTGTTTAGTAATAATGCTTATACCTCCAAAAATAACTTTATCACATGACCACACATATGAAAGAAAGCTCTTTTTTGTAGACATCCCCTCAAGCATTTGGAAGAATAATTATGAGAGACAGAGAGACAAAGATGTACCAATCTGACTGGAGTCAACTGCCAGCAACACAGAATCTTTCATTGGAGTTCTGATTTCCATAATGCCTGCCATTCTGTCTCCTGTAAAGCTTTACCAACATCAGTATCCAAAACTTCCTTTAAATCAAGAGATGGATCTTCTATTTCTAATTGAATAGTAGCTTATACATTTTTGAAATGTATTTCTTTTGATTGTTTCAATAGTTAAATATTAAATTCTCAAAACTGGTGTAAGGGTGAATAACTGAAGCTCTAACATCTTTATTACCCAACAGAGATTTAAGTTGATCCCAGAAAAACCATAGTGGCTTGTCATCTGTTTGTTGCTCTATCTGTTCTTTATTGAGAAGTTCCCTATTGCTATCAAAATATTTTATTCTGTAGAGGTTATATCCTCTCAAAAGTTTCTTTTGAGCCATACCAGATTGATTATCCTGTCCTTTGTATGTTTCGAAAGGAGTTAGAGATGTACAGGTAGTCCTCATTTGATGACTGCTTCAGACAGTGGCTGTTTGCAGTTACAATGGTGATGAAAAGGTAACCTTGTGACCAATGCCCACATTTATGACCTTCGCAGCATCTCTCTCTCAGTCACACATTTACTTTTACAATCAGTTAGTATGCATTGTCCTGTGCCTGACCTGTTTTTTCTCCCCCTCCTCGCAGAGCAGAGGATTCGCTTAAGCGAGCTCTCTCTTCCCGAGCTGCTTTTCTCTGCAGTGCAGCCTGTCCCTGAGTTAACAAGTTAACAAGCTCAGCCCTGTGACCTGAATTAGTTGATTAGAACCCTCCAGCCCCCTCATAGCTTCTGCCTGAAGTCGACAAGACCCTAATCAGTGTCACAATAAAGGCTTTCTTTGGCTACTAAGCAGCTTGGGGCTGGCAGCTGTGAATGCATTAGGCAAAGAGCCAGTGCATTCCTTTTGATGCGTATTCCCCACTGTGTGCCTGCCTACTCTCTTGTAAGCCCTTCCTCTCCAATGAATGTAAATACAAACATTAATTCTTTTCTAGCTAATTATCCCAGCGCCAGGGTGAGCATTCTAAAGGGTGGGGGAGTGGGAAAAAAGGGCTATAAGATTTGCCCTTTTACCTGGCTTTCTTGTGAGTTGAATTCTGGAAACCTTCCCTGCCATTTGGGCTCACCTGGCTGTTTGGGGTCATATCCTCCTGATGCTGTAAAGCAAAGGAAAGCTGAAGTAAAATCATAAGCACAGTCACTGTCACATGATTTTCATTTAGCGACCGCTTCACTTAACAGCCAAGTTACCAGACCCAATTGTGGTCACTAAACGAGGACTACCTGTATCCTTTATCAAGGCTATATATTTATTTTTCCAAATTTGGAGCATTGCTTTGATAAAAATGTTTTCAGTTTTATTTCTAAAAAAATGTTTTGGGTAGAACCATTGATTTGTAAAATTATTTGACTCTATTTAGATCCACTCTTAAAGTCTTTCCTTTAGTCACCAAGGATCTCACTGGTAAGAGGAGTGACAGACAACAGTGGGAGGAGAAGAGCTATCTGGAGGTCATGTGGTAAGCCTGAAGTCCCAGCTGTTTGGGAGATTGTCTTGGGTACTGGATCTGGGCCATGGACAGAGACTCCAGTGAACCAGTGAACCAGCACCATCAGTCTCCATGACTAGAGTGGCTGGAGCAGAGGATAGTGAGGGTCAGGGCCAGGCAGGCCATAGTGGGGGTGGGAGTGGTTGGGGTTTGTTGTTTGGTTTGGGTGGGTGGGTGGCCAGAAATATGAAAGTTTGGGCCTGGGACAGAAGAACTGGGTGTGGGAGGGAACTGAGGAAGAAGAGAAGGTAGGTGTTATTGAAACTGTGATGGGCAAGGGTAGATATGGCAGGACTTTAAAGGTGGGCTGTAGATGGGGATGCAGGGAATGCTGTTTGAGAGTGATCCCAATGACTTGCCCTCAGCATTCACTCTCTGGATCAGGTAACTGGATCCTTAGTGGTCCTGGGCTCCAGTTGTTGCTTTTGAAAATCAAGTTGGTGTGTAATAAATTTGCCCTCATCCATGACTTAATTACGGTTGAGGGCACTGACCTGGTATGTATCAGCAAGACCTGGGTGGGCCCAGAGGGGGGAGTGTTCTCCTCTTGAAAATATTTCCATCTGGTTTGGGATTTTGCATCATCTGAGTTTCCCACACACACACACCCTTCTGCGGGCTGAGATATTTTTTACATGCTAGTTGTCCAGTCTGCAGCTCTCCCTTCTATCTCCCAAGGTAATTCCCACATGGCATTACAGGCTTCAACTGACAAGACAGAATGGCTATGGATTTTAAACCCCCACCCCACCCCCATATCTGGCAATCTTACATTGTTAACTCTAGATAAAGTAACCAACCCCTGGCCAGAATTGATGCACAGTCTGGGTGTCCTCTTGAACTCACCACTCCTGCTCAAGGAGTAGGTAGCAGACATAGGACCTTTATGTAAATCCATCTTATGTGCGAGGTGTGCTTGACTCTAGATCAGGAGGCACTGCTCATGGTCAGTCATGCCTTTGTCACTTCCCAGCTGGACTGTTGCAATGAGCTGTACATGGAGCTGCTCTTGAAGAATGTTCAGAAACTTCAGCTGGTCTGGAATACAGCAGCACATGCAGTTTGGGGTGTACCACAGTACAACTTTGTAATATGATTACTATGTGTGCTGAAGTGGCTGCCAGGTGCAATTTAAGGTGCTGGATGTTGCTTTTAAAGCCATACATGGCATAGGTCAGGTGACTTGTGGGATCAGAGAAGCTATCTCTGGTAGGTTCTGCCAATTCCATAATGTTCTTGGTCTGGTCTGTGAAGCAATCTTACCTGGTGAGATCCAGGAGGCATGTATCTCTGTTATGGCATGTGCCTTATTGAATAACTTGCCCCTTGAGATCCAAATGGCCCCAATCCTGTTGACCTTCTGGAAGGCCTTGAAGATTTGGCTTTCCCCTAGGTGTTGGGGCTGGGAGGCTAGTAAAGCCAGCATATGTGTGTTTGTCTTATTCTGTTAGAATTTTTTTAAGGGGGCCTTGATTGTTTTTTTTTAATTGTTTTTTGTTTGCTTATTACATTTTTATATTTTTGTTCACCCCCTCCCCAAGTTAAATGGGTTAAAGTGGATGGCTATATTAAATAAATAAATTTCATTGCATCACAGTCTGGTAAAATGAGGTTACAGCATATGGGCAAAAATAAAAATTGCTTCCAAAACTCATTTTGGATTATACCTAATATTGTATGAGTAAAAGGCAAGCTTATGCAGTGGGTCTTTCCTTTTCCCCCTTCCTCACTGCATTAACTGCCTTTCATTGGCTCATTGTTGTCTTTATCACTGATAACAATGGCTCTACTGAATCAAGTTGGATTAAAATTATAGGATTTAAACCCCTGGCATTACTTAAAGTAATGGTTCTCCACTCTGGACTTATGAGTTATGAGTATGTTCTTCACTTCCAAATGAGATGTGAAGAACACTTGTGGGGGGGGGGGGGGGAGCAACCTTTGCTTTGACCTGTCCTTCATTTGCTCAATTTTTTGGTACAGATTTTCAGAAGCTCCTCTTCAGTTGCCCAGTGCCTGAAATTTGGTCAATCCACAGACATTTGAATCAGCATTTATGAGCATCTAATCTTTTGCTCATGGGACAGAAGGGCTGAGTGGTTGTTTTCAAGGTAATTTCTCAGCTGTTATCTTTGGCCTCCAGGATTAGAATGCTGCTGGGTAAGCATGCAGCTAGGAGATATAAAACATATCCATTAGGAATATAGCCCACAAATTAATTTGGACCTTATGAATTACATGGATATAGAGGAGATGTAAAATTTGTGTCCATTGTAAGGTGTTTTCTACTACAAACCTGCCATCAGTTAAAAAAAAAAAAACCTGACCTAATATGTTTTTCAGGTCCTTGGGAGTTATCCCTGTTCCATTAGAATCAGGCCATTATGTTCCTCAGTACAAAAGGAAAGAACAAAGCGTGTCACTCTTCATTGACTGAGTGAATTCGGTCTGAAAATTGGACTTCCTCTGCTCCTTTCACTTTATTTCAGAAGTATTTGAGTTCAGAAAGAGGAAACTGTTGTTGTTTCTGCTAGTTTTGATACTGTTTTTTGTCTTTAACCCATAGCTTTCTCAGACATCTTTTGTGAGATGTCAGGAGAAATAATAAACAAATAAAACAATCATGACATGCCAATGGCTTTGGGATAGATAAGTGGACTTAATCTTAATTACCACTGTTTATTACACTGAGGTCAAAACAACTTTTTCCAGTGTTGAAGAACTGCTCCATTTCTTGTTCAAAATAATTTGTCTAAGCAGTGAATTAATTATCAGAAAAGCTTTAGTCTATGAACATGGAGAGTTCATGCCAGCCACCTGAAGGATCTCCATGGCCACTGATGGTCCGCAGACCACATTTTGAAGATCACTGAATTAAAATGTTGAATAGTGCCTTCTAATTTAATTCAGAATTGTTGCCCAGTAGTATGGTCTCCAAGCTGTTTAAAGAATATATGTTTGAACTGTTTATGGTGTTCAGTTTTTTTATTGGGTTTTAATATGCTATTAATAATTCACTGTTTTTTTTTTAAATTGATCCACAGATTCATACAGTATTTGTTTCTAACTTTGGAAAGCAGGTTACTTTTATTAGATAGATGATAGATGATAGATGATAGATGGTAGATGATAGATGATAGATGATAGGTAGGTAGGTAGGTAGGTAGGTAGGTAGGTAGATAGATTGATAGATAGATAGATAGATAGATAGGTAGATGAGAGTTTTTCAAGAACTACATGGAACAGATGTTGGGTATTTGTAACCTAAGCTAACTTGTTTTCCAGTTTAATAAGAATAAACAGGTGCAATGTTAGTACCTATTGTGCAGATGTCCTCAGCTCAGTGAGGCTGCTTGTATAAGCAGTTGTGAACCAGTGCCTATAACCAGTTGTGAACCAGTGCCATGTTTCCTGTTTGAAGCCTACAGTATAACCCACTATAATTCAAGCATTACTGAAACACTGAACAGACCATTCAAATAACTGAGAGGAAAACAATCTGCTTCTTATCTTCAGTGTATGTAGCACAATGAGGAAAATCATTTTTTACTGTTAATCTGAATCCATATAATCAGAGATATGTAGTAAGAAAGGTGGCATCTCTTTTTTCCCTTTTAGTTTATTTATTACAACATTTTTAAAAAGAATAAATAACTGCAAAAAAGAAGAAAAAGAGAAAATAGTGGATAAAAGAATAAAATATCAATAAACAGGAAGTTTGTAATTGTCAAGAAATTTGAAGTTCATTATTTTATTAATTAATTGATTAGTTGGCTATATAGAACTAAGTTCATCTTTTTTTCTTTTTTTACAATTTCACCTAATGGGTTATCAGGTTTCTTAACTTGATAAGCACAAGCTATCACAGATTTTATACATAATACAAACACAGGTGTTACTCTATGCATTTTTAAAGTTAGTAAAGGTTGATAATACTCGGTCAAAATTCGAGTATTATTTTGGTCCTATGCTATTAAAATGATGCAAAACCGAAGTTCTCTGCTGTACTGATTTTACTTTCCATGTAGCACAGGAGTCTCCTTTGAGAATCTCCTGTAATCTGAATGTCAGTGAGCAGTTAAAATGTTATTATTGGTCTTACCTATTCAAGTCCAGCAAGTTCTGAATGTAGGGAAAGCTTATAGCATTTTAGATAATGGTTCGGGATGGTTGAGATAAAATGCTTTTTTCCTTCTAAATTTATAGTCCTATTCTGTATTGTGTAATATGGGGTTAGCCACTTTGATTTTTAAAAAAGTCAGTGTCTGCTTTGGAAGATAAGCACAATTTTCCTCTCATCATTCTTAATTAGGGCTGAATGATTATGGTACTTATGCTACTTAACACATACATATACTATCCTGGTATTTTCATTCATGGAAGCATCATAATAAATGAACTGGTAGTTGTCATGAACCATTTGGGACAAACATCTTGATCTAGGTTCAAGCCACTGAAGTGGCCTTAAGTCTGTTGATATAAATTAATAGGTGATGAGAGGCTTCAAAATCCATACTATATCTGAACTCATCTCTAGACATATTCAAATTTCTGAACTACCTAAAGAAAAAATAGGAAATGGGAAGCATGGGAGCATGACAGGGGAGTAAGAATAGTGGAAAATCCAATGAGATCCAGAAGCAATCCATTGAAAATGACCTTTCATACAGACTGAGGCCAAACCAGAAAGTGATAACTTAAGGTCAAGAGGTGAACTAGAAGACAAAAGGGAGCAGCAAGGAAGTTGGGTTCTGCTAAAGGTCTAGCAGTAAACTGTTGAGGCTGATTAAGGAACAAGGCCTCCTGAGTATCCTATAGTCACAACTTCCTGCTACTGCTGCTGCATCACCATTAGTGAGCTCTATCTACACTTCCGCCCTGCCCAAAATTTGATATTTCAACAATCTTGAAGTTCTGGAAAATGCTAGTTATGAGTAATTAATTCATCTATTACATCATTTGTGTGAACAAAATCACCACATTTTTTTTGCCCCCTTTCCTTTCCTTTGCCTTTCACTGCCCAACCTTTTGTTTTGAGCCCCAAAGTATACAAAATTGCATTGGGAAGAGGAAGGGAAGCTTATGCTTTCAATCATTATGATAATGAAGAAGGAACAGGAAGAGGTGAAGTTTTACTTAGCAAGGAAATTAAGAGGGGCTTCTTCATTGCTGGACTAACATTAAAGGCACAGAAGCATGAACAAAAATAAATGTGTGGTGCAGTCATCTCTTGGGAAGGTGATTGGAGATGATATGCACAAAGTTCGTCCCTGCTTTCAGTAAGGACAGTGGAGCAATAAAGCTTTTCCACTGTGGCACCTTTTCCTTTCACCTTGGAGCAAAGGAATCTTTTTCATGATGAACACTGTGTGAAGAAGAGTAGAGCAATTTTACATCTGTCATACTCACCCCAGTGACAACTTGCTGGAGTGAAAGTGTCAGTTCAAAGGGTCAGCTATCCATATCGTATTACTCTTCCTCATCTAGACTTCTGTTTGGCCCCCGCCCATCTCTGAACTACATAAGGCTGTCTAATGGACACTTAGACTAATTATAGCTAAACTAATATCCTAGCTTAAATACCAGTTTTATCCACCCAGTAGTGGTAGGAAGGCTGCATTTTATGCTTTGCATGAGACAAGGCATTTTGCCAGTTAGAATCCTTGGGATCTCATCTACTCAAACTTATGTACACAGCTGGATATGAGGGACTTAGTAAAGAATTGTGGCATCCAAGCAGTTTATAACAACAGTACTGAGGATCATTTCCCATTTAAATCTCCCTGATTTCCATTTATACATGAGGCACAAAGCTGCAGCATATACATATGCATAAGATGGCATTTGTTTGCAGAGCTTATGTGTGATTTTATGATTATATGCAAGAATGTAATACTGTATTTATACCTATTACTGACCCACAGTAGTTACATTTTTCTGGGAAGGTGAATTCTGCAGTGGGAGAGACCGTGATGGGAATTGGGCAGGGATGTGTCATGTGATAGTGGGAAAAGAATAAAACAGTATTTCTTTTTGGGTTCACAGTACCTATGAAAACTCAGCATACCTGAGAATTATAACTTTTTTTTTTTTTAAATCAATTTAGGGAACAATCTTAAACTCCTGGAAAGGGCTATAGTGCTGGGGCTGTTTTTTCTATAGCCAGAGATCTTGATATAGCAGAGGACACATTTGTGAGTGTTTAAAAATTCTCTGTTAGGGATCACTAAGTGTATCATTCTGAAAACTCAAATTCCTCCAGTTTTTTGACAAGAAGAATGACTGTTTATAATGCCTTTCTATATTTTTGGTTTCCAGTAAAGAACTTTTTTTAGGTTCCACTTTCCTTTCTATTTTTTAAGGATTGTGATTAATTTAATAACAACAACAATAATTCATTCCAGATAGGATCAATATTGCACACTTTCTATTATGACCTCTATTTTTACAGAATTAAGTGTGAAATTTTTCAGTTATATCTACTCCTTTGTTTCCTTTCTGCCACAAAGTACATTCATAATGAGTTTAATTAAGTGGAAATGAATGTTAGCCTATAATGTTACAAAAGGTTGCTATGCACCGATAAATCATAATTAAATGTTTTTAGGGTAATAGTAGGAGTCGTTTACAGTTAGGTCGCTTCCAACAAACGTTAATTGTTGCCTTAAATGACAAATATTCTCAATTAAAAGGCAAACAAATCTGAAACCCATTTTTGAAAACCACTGGGGTATATATTTCTTGAGTGAACAGTATGTTCTTTATTCATCAGGAGCTATTCAAACCAAGAGGAAATCCTTGGGTTTAATTTGAATAGGCTGGATTCAATGTGACAAGTTTGCTGGTTACTTTGGTGAAAGGTGTTTTATGAATGTGCCCTGGATTGTTAAGAAAACATGAGCCCTCACCAAAAAATGGAATCAACACGATAGAAAAATAAAAACCAAAGGACAAAAGGGTCAGATAGGAAGGTTTGGATATATGCACTTTAAGGTTTACTAATTGGCAAGGCAAACCTGAACATCAGATAATTAGCTAGTGTATGGTGTTAAGAAGACATGATGATTTGCAACATTTCTCAAATCTTTCTTTTTGTATGAGAAGTATGTTTGTTTTCAGCAGTCATGTTCAGATTAAATAATAAACTAGACAACTTGTGACACATTGGATCATCCTTTCAGAGATATTTCCTTACGTAAACAGAGAAACAGAGTGACCACAGGGGGGCAAAAACGCAGTGGGAGCGTGAGTGACTTCCAACTTTCTGCCAGCTTCCCCTTTGACTTTGCTTGTGGGAAGCTGGCAGGGAGCATTGGAAATCACTCCTCCTTGGCTGACCCACAGAACTGCCTGCCACTTTGCTAGGGGAGGTGGATCAAAGGGAGTTGTAGACCTCAAGGAAAACTGCACCCCTGCTCCCCAACCTGGTGTGTCCCCAAGAACCCTCTCCCTTGAGGGAGGAAGAGGGCTCACCCATCAACTGCTATGCCCCCCAGCCTTGCCAGCAGGCATCTCTCCCTCACCCTTCCCTCACTGCCAACCACCATTAAGAGCTTTCAAATTTCAGCCTTGGTTCCAAAGCAGCCAATCACTGCTCATCTGTTGGGCCTTGCTGCCAGCCGATTGGGTGCAGGTGCCAGAGGGAGGCAGGAAAGAGGGCAGGGATATGCCCCTCCCATCTTCCCTTGCGCCATGCAACCTATGGGTTTCTGGGAAGTGTAGTCGGAAGGTGCGATGGCGCTGAAGTGGCCACAACTTTGCCAAATTTCAATCCCACTGGAGTAATGGGTCCTGGATTTTGGATGCATTCTTTAAGTTACCCATCTGAGGTATGTTGATTCAAAAATTGTTGCCCTATGATGCACCATTTCACCCAACTGAAGGTTACAAACAGACAAACACTGAGAGTTTTAGTAGTATATAGATACAGGCTTCAGGCACTTATTCTACTCTTCAAACATTCTAAAAATCTTCCTAAACTTTTGCTGGGTTTTCTTCCTTTCAGGGAGATGGTTGAAGGGCAAGATGGATGCCTTGAATTTTATATCTTCCAGCCCCCTCCCCCAAATGCAAAAAGGGGTAGGTTGAAAATGCTGGGATTCTGGTAATGATATATCAAGTCACATTTTCTGCAATTTTCAGACCTTTGCACAAAGGTGAAGTGAATCTTCTGTGGACAGAAAATAATTTTCTGTTCCGGTTGTTATCTGTTGGGCATATCTGCAAATACTGTTGTCTTTGATAACAGAAGCAATATTCTGGTAGTGTAATAAATATCTATATGTATACAGGGTCTATATATCTATTCATCTATATCTGAATCTCTAACATTTAACTGTTCAGAAAATGAATAGATTCAGGTATGTGAACTTTCCACTGATGTGAGAAAGCTTTAGATAAATGTGAGATGGAGTTGAAGAAAATTGGAATACTTTTTTTAAAAACTAACTTTATTAAATTTTAAAAGAGAATAATAAAAACTAACAAGAACTAATATTAAGAAAGAAAGAAAGAAAGAAAGAAAGAAAGAAAGAAAGAAAGAGAGAGAGAGAGAGATTAGAAAAAAGAGAGTCCAGATTAAAAGTGTGAAAAGCAAGAAAAGAAAAAAAATGACTTCTGATCCTCCTTGCAACAGATATAAGTAACAATATACATCAAACTCTTACTAAGTTTACAACGTAACTACCATTATTTCTATTAACCCATATTATTTCTAATCATCAAATCCATACAACATAATTTCATTTTTTTCTGTTTCCCACAAAAAGTCCAAAAAAGGTTTCCAGTTAGCATTAAAATTACACAATGTCAATTTTGTCATCTCAGCCAATTCCATCAGCTTCACCATCCATTCTTCCATTGTAGGTACAGTAGAGTCTCGCTTATCCAACATAAACGGGCCGGCAGAACGTCGGATAAGCAAAAATGTCGGATAATACACAGTAATGATTGAGTGTGGTAAAAAAAAAAAAAAAACCCCGATCCGCTGTGCCTGTTGCAATCGATTTTTGCGTTGCGGTGCCGCACCGTCAGGAGCAACAAGAAAGAGTACACTCACGCTCGCAAACAAGTGGCACACTTTTCTCGTCGCCAATTTATGCGTGTTGTTGTGTTTTTTTTAGGGGCGTCGGATAAGACGGAATGTCGGATAAGCGAAGGTCGGTTGAACGAGACTCTACTGTAATACCTTATCTTTCCACCTCTGTGAATATAAAAGTCTTGCTGTTGTTATCATATATAAAAACAAAGTTCCATAAGTTTTTTCCAACTGTTTGTCGATCAGACCCAAAAGGAAAGTCTCTGGCTTTGATTGTATTTAATCTTTAAAATCTTCTCTATTAAAATATGTATCTGGTTCCAAATATTTTTGCATCTTTGCAAGCCCACCAGAGATGATAAAATGTCCCTTCTTGTTGTTCACATTTCCAACATACATTGGAAGTACTTTTGTACATTTTAGATCATTTTTCTGGTGACAAATACCAACAATACATCATTTTATAAAAGTTTGCTTTAAGAGGAAAACCGAAATACTTATTTAAGGATACTTTACAGATCAAAGATGTTTATTGTGTTATGTAATACAGTGTGAATGTTATGTTTGAAAAGGAGTGCAAGGAAGCAATCTGTTTATTTTGCTGTGTTTCTTTTTGGATGAGAATAAACACTCTATTAACCTTAATGATAAGCTACACCTGCTTATTTCATGCCCAAATTCTTGCAAAGACATCTTTCCAGATTTTCGCCAATTACTTGGCTGATCCAAATTTCTGCCCCCCCATCTCACACCCCTCCCTCAAAAGGTCCTCACTTGGTTACAACTCCTGAGTGAATAAGGGACCAGTAGATCCCTACTTTGCAAGTATTTTTGGTGGCCAGATTGCTTACTAAAAATCCCTCAGTGTTTTGAAAAGCTGGTTGCTAGTTTTTCATTTAACATTATCTAATCATTCTTATTGATTATTTCCTTCTCTGAATGTTTAGGGTTTTGTAATGTTGTTTTCTTACTTTGATCAATTTAAACTAAGTCTGAGCTTCAGCAGGCCAATTTAAAAATCAAAGAAAGAAACATTTCTTATATAAGATACTCAGAATTCTTGGGTTCTTAAATAATAAATTATAATTGTACAGAAATGGGAAAGGGAATAAAAATCTCTCACTGATTGTTTTTATATGATCTGCTTGCAGACGTTTGAATTTAGACCTTCCCGATTCTATTTGCTTTTCAATCCAATTATTATTATTGGATTCCAGCTGAATGCGGTAGGACTAATTTTTGAGTAGATGCATATAAAATAGCACCAACAGTTATTTGAAAAAGCAGTAAAATGTAAACTCTTACACATGACAAGTTATTTTTTTTAACTAATAGAACGGGGTTTTAGCAAAACTTTTTTTCCAGTGTAAGCACTTGATTTTCCTGCCCCAAAATTTCAGAATTCTTCTACTTTTTTGCTAAAAAGGCAATTTTCTTTTAACTTTTGTCCAAGTAATTAGGAACCGTATCCGTTTGAATATGAGTAATGAGTAATGAGTAAGGCTTATACATTCAGAAATGAGGCCCAGACATTGAGCGATTTTGTTTCCTTGAGTGTATTCAGCATATTTGTAGTGTACGGGGCCCTTTGATCATTTATTGATTAAACATGTTTGTGAGCCACTATAGTTACATAATTACAGTAGAAAGATTTATTCCTGACCCAGGTGTCCTTTGTTTGATTAGCAGAAACAAGACAACAGTGTTCTAGAAGAAACTGTACTTCCTCACACCAATCAGGGGTTAAGATTAAGGTTGTATGCCCTCCAAACACCTTAGGTGCAACCCCCAAGCCCCTCCAAAAAGTGTAATCTTGTAATGTGACTGAAGAAAAAGTGATATTGAATACATGGGAAGTAATCATATTAAATTTATTTCATTTCCAGACAGATTTGGCCAGCAAAACCAAAGTATCTCAGGGCACTTTAAAGAGGAACTGAATTATTATTCTGTAAACTTTCATGGATTACAGTATACTTTACATGACGCATGGAGAATATTATAGAGAAACTATTTAATTATTTTTTTCCACCAACCCCTCCTATTCCCTGTTTCTGGTTTCAACCATTCCTGCTGTGTTATTAAAGGGCAAATGTGGCCTTAGACACACACACAAGCACACACAGACACACAAAGGTTTTACAACCTGACCTAAAGAATTAGGAACAATTTCAGAGGTGCTATTGGACTGATTATTGTCACTATTTATTATCACTTTTCCACTGAAGCTTTCAAAGCATCTACCAAAGCAATTAGAGAGAAACAAGTTTTTTTTAAAAAAATTAAAAATTAAAAAAACCACAAAATACATACTGTAAGTGGCTTCAGTGGTACTGTTTATACACTGAACCTGATACGCTAATTATAATCCTAAATCAGCAACAGAAATCTTCAGAAAGTTGTTCACATTCTGAAGCCTCCTCTTTCCATTTTTGCAATACCTTATATGTGCAGCTGTTTTTGAAAATGCTCCAGAAATTAAAACAAAAACAAAAAACCCTTCTGGTTAAATTGACCATAAGAACCAGCTAAATATAATCCCATTATCCTAACAGCTACAAGGGGAAAGACCTTCCTAGTGATGTTCTTTTTGGTTCTTTTACATTGTTATTTTCCCAGGCACTTTATGAACTGTTTTTGGTGGTTTTTTAAATCCCTGTTGTTCATTTACTTTCTTTCTTAATGCATGCTACTGCTGCTGCTGCTACTTGTAGTTTCATTTTGATATGATGCATTTTATTATCTTTATGGTTATCTTAAACTTATATTTTATATTTGTGCCCCACCTAGAAAACATTAGTTCTTGGTTGCTGTAAGCATTCATTAATCAGTATTATTAAGACAAAATGCCTAATATACTCCCTGTAAAATCCAATGATTATGAATTTAAAAGAGCTTTAGTTTCTTTGAGCCCCTGTAACATTATGGGGGTTCCTTCTCTGAGCCTGCAAGTGGAATATTGTTATTAAATATGTCTACAATCTATGATCCTGTGTTCCGACTAACCTATAGGAAGATATTTGTAATTGTCAATACCAAAGGAAGCCATTTTTAAAGTAGGCATATAAATACTTAGAAACAGTATAACTGAGAGGTTAAGAAGGAGAACGGCATAATATGGAGCAGAAGAAAGGAATAATAAGTCTTCAGCTCCTATATTATGCGGATTCAGACCAGTGCCTCTGTGCTCGGTTATTCAAAATAATGCTGAAAGCAAGCTAAATGCTATCATTTGGCCAAGCACTTTAGCATGAGTGAGTCATTCAGTCTTCTCTGTCTGAAATTGAAAACTAGCCTTATTATTATACCATCCTAACAGAGGAAGGAAACATGTTCACTATATTTATATGACTTTATTCCTGGATGCCTTGCAGAGGGCTCAGTCCTTTTCAAGGTATCCTTCCACTCATGTTCAAACCACCTCTGATTATAACTCTGTGGGCAAGTATGGGAAACCATGGATCACAATATCTTACATGCTCCGTAGATAGAAATGACTGATGTGATTTTCAGGCTAAAATGCTTCCAATAAGGCTGAAATCTGCCCTGCAATTTTTTAAAAGGTTTCTTCCCCTGTGTTTTTCAATCTTATTTTTATAGCGCTTGAGAATGTCATTTAAACTTAATTAGGATTAAATTAAATTTAAATATTTAATTTATATATACAAGTTTAATAAATAATAATAATAATAATAATAATAATAATAATAATAATTATTATTATTATTATTATTATTATTATCATTTGTCATGATTTTTGAGCTTGCTTTAGCCATGGTGGTGGAAGAGGGGCTACTGTTATTACTGTTGGGTACTGCACGTCTTTCAATCACTCTGGATGATAGGTAAACAAAGGGCACATTTAGAATGTTGAGACCGTATGATGGGTGCACACACAAAATGGCTGACATGAAACTTTTGCCTATTCACAAAATGGCCACCACAAAGGTCAAAGCATACCTATTTATCAGAAAGTGAACAAGCTTGTCAGCATGTTCTGTACAACCTCAAAGGCATTCTTATAAATAAATGTGATCGTGCTTTTCTTTGTAGCATACTCACTTCCTTTTTCTTTAATTAAACCATTTTTTAAAAGCCAAATGGGATAGAGAGCCTGGGAGGCACTGAGGGAAGCGATTGGAGCATACTGTTGCCTACTGAAGCCTGAAAACTCTCTAGCTGCTCACACATCCCCATTTGAAAAAAATACCTTCATGGTGCAGTCCCTTGGGATATAATGAAAAAGTAGAAAGAAAGAGAGGATGCAAACCAAGGAAAAACAATTTTACAACAAAAGACAGAAGATTTGTCACATCTTTTGGTCATCTCATAACTAAATAAGAGGAAGAATGCCATATTCTACCCACAACTCTCTTCCCCATTGAGAGAAACTTGAAAAAGAAAATTAATTTTCTTAAAATTAAGAGCAGATAAGAAAAAATCAGGAGAAATGTTTCTCATGGCTCTAGTTTTAGGGGCAGCACACTGTGTGAGTAAAGCTTCATCCCACTACTGTGTATATGAAGGAGAGTTTTCTTGACTGATCTTGCGTGTAGCTAAGCAGAATTTTATGGGAACTTACTACCTGGATCTACCCAATGTCTACTTACATTTTTCTTTCCCTTTTCTGTCAGGGACCAGCATAGCAGCCATAGAAGTACAAATTAAGACAGAGAATTAGGGGCATCCGTGGTGGTGTGTATGTGTAAAAAAAGTCAAGATGGCAGCCAAGATCATGCAATCAAAGCCCTACCCCTTGAAGGGATCCAAAAAGAATTGGGGCTTTGATCACATGGTTGAGGTTGCCACCTTGACTTTTTAATAGCCTCTCCCCACCCCACAGACACCCCTGCAGAGGATCTGAGGAGATTCCTCTGTTTGGTTGACATGTATGGCTCTGCTCACTTCCTAGAACCAATAATCAGATCTGATGATTTAAATAAACATATAGATGGCTGTAGCTGGCAATACAACTGGCTATTGCACAGAGTTTTTAATGTAATTTTTATGTGAGCATTTTTAGATTGATTTGGACCACTCTGTCCCTCAAGTGCCTCAAGATCACATGCTGAAAGAAGGCGCACTAGCATCAACAGCATGGTGCCCATTGTGCAATGGGCCTCAGCACCTTCTCTCTTTGATTGAACAGACTAAATAAACAGAGTGACAGAAAACTGTTGTAGGTGTAAAATGTATGCATGAGATTCAGTTATGTGTCTATAAGGAGAGAGACCTGCCCACACAATAGCCAGCAACTAGACACCAGCCATCTACTGAACCCAGAATCTAAGCACCTAAAGAAAGTCATAAGCATAGTTTATGTTGCCTTCTTATATTGCATTTCAAAATGGTACCCTGGATCTGTAGGACTAATTAAAGCCTGATAACCTTGCTTCCCCCCTGACATTCTCCCAGAATTATTTTTCTTTATCTTCCCTTACTTTTCCATTTGATTTCTCTCATAAAGGTAGAGGAATGTAAGTTCAAAGATGTACTCTGATGATTCTGTTGTTCAGAAATACACACATCTTGGTTTTGCATTCAGATTCTTTATTAATTACTCATGTTCTAAGTGGTGCTACTCTGGAATACAAAAATGCGATTTCTTATTGCTCTGTGCCTCGGAGACATGCTTGCCAAATCTTTGATTTGCACTCATGACTTTATGTTAAGCTGCCTCTGTTGCCCTTTCTGTACAATGAGTTCCTGTTATGCAGGAGAGAAATGTTGAGACCTTTTGTGGTATGTTATGTCAGAGACATCCCCCAAACACACCCACCCACACCCTTTTGATTTTGTACTCATGAATTTAAAGTTAATGTGCAGGTTTCAGTTTGCTCTTTTAATGCAATGGGTTTCTGTTCTGAGCAGACATAAGTCAGGGATGATAACTTCCATCTTCTGCTTGAACTCATGTGTTTGCTGTTAACTCCTATGCCTGTGTAGTGCATTGATGCTATAATAGACAAATGTGAATTCAAAGGACTCGTTTTATGTTTTTACACAGGTCATAAGATCCCCTTCCAAATGCTCTGCTTTGAACTCATGATCTTAAGTTAACTTGGCTGCCTCATTTATGCTGCATCTACTGTGACCTTTTATTACAGCATATTATGATTTAGCATGACTGCCCCCCCCCAGTTCCAGCTACCTTTAGTTCTGCCCCACCCAAATTATCACTAGCATCATGCATTGCTCGTTCCACCTCTTATGTTTCTTCTACTTTATCTCTGATAATTTAGCTTTGAGATACTTCTGTCAGGAAGAAATCTGCACTAATCAGGCAGTTTATTTTTTACACATATGTGCTTCTATCTAAGCTCAATACAGGATCTAATTTTTAAAGCTGGAACTGCTTATTTTCCAGAGCAGAGTAATGTCATAGGGCTATATGTATTCTTTAACCGTTGTTACTTTGAGATCTTCCCTGTGAAAGTTTGAAAACTAGGTGAGGGCTACTACCTGAGAGTTGCTATCCTGATGTGATATGAATTGTAGGATCTAGTTAAATGGGAAAGTATGTTTTTCTCTTCTGTCGATATTTTGGCAAATCATTTGTGATCAAGGCCCTGTTCGTTTTGACTGAATGCCTCATCAACTCTAATGTTCTCTCAGTGGTGTGGACAACATTTGGCAGCAGACAGCATGGAACAAAGGAAGAGAACATGGGGCGCACCAATGTTAATGAAGATTTATTCCAGAGTGACATTTGATCAGAACTGGTGGGTGAATTCTAAGATTTCATTAGTTAAAGACAGAGAGGCGTCTGTCTGATTAAAAAGTAGGGAAAAAACAGTAGGGAGCTCTCATAAATTACCACAGCTCAATTAGGTGCAGACAGTTTAGTGAGTGTTTATTACCGGCAGAAATGACGATTTTTCCAATTAGATTAAAAGGTTTGGAAAACAACAATTCTAGTGCTTGATGATTTAAACCCTTTGGTAGAATAATGCATTGTGAGAAGCAGCATTGATTAAAAGCAAACTGATAAGTTATTTGGGCTGCCTTCTTGTTTAGCAATGGAGCCCCTGCTGCTGCAGTACGATTTACCTCTCATGATCAATGCGTGGACTTGGCTAATTTTCTCCTTGGCCTGAAGATTTATATGAATGTAAAGGGCAGCTAAATCACTGTGAAAAATACCAACATGATTTATTTGAGGTAATCATGAAGGAAGCAGAGCTGCATAAATCATAGCCAATGTATCCCTGCCACACTGAGCCCTTCAGGCTGGCATCTCTGCCCTAGACCTGGGTTGGTGGGAAAAAATTATCAGAAGAGGCCGTCATGCCAGGGGCTCAGAGCTAGAAATAAGAAAGACACTCTTTCAATCAAAAGTGGGAGTTTATTGGGCATTTCTGAAGCAATTACTCTCTGTCTCTAGCAAGTGAGCAACATTATTCAGGGTTTGCTGAAATTCCATCATTTAAGTGTCTGTCCATCATGTGTTGCAAATTTACTTTCCAGTAGTATAGAATGAATGAGTGATTTTCATACAGTGATCTGGAACAAATGGGGTGTAAGAAAAGGGGTTGTTCTATGTCAGCACCAGATTGGTTGTTTCCTATGTAACTCAGTCGGAGACCCTCACTTCACATGCCAAATCCCTGGCATCTCTAGGTAGTTCTGAGAACATTCCTGCCCAGGCTCTGTAGAATTGTAAAACAATCTATGTCTTCTCTTCAATAGACTAGATGTATAACTGGTATCATCTGCTACTGAGCAGATCTACTTCAGGCAGATACACAGCCTGAATTCCCAAGGTCATGGGAACGCTATTATCAGGACATAATATAAAAGCAGCTCTATCTCTCTAATGTGAGAATTCAAAATAAAGATGGTGTATGCCAGTCCTAAATGGCCTATATCCCTCCTCCTGCAAACCTTTGACATCCATTTTGACAACCAGGACTGTTCTAGCTCACAAAGCTAGGTGCAATGTATAAAGCAGGTTTTAAAGCACATAAGTTCTAATACTAACTATGATGGCTGTATGTACCTGACGAGTCCCAATAACAATGAAGCAGGTTGTACACTGTCTTCTGGTAGTCAGTAATGTGTAAAACCAGAGGAATATATACTGAAATCCCCCCCCCCCCCCGAGCTGATGGACTCATAGAACCTCTAGTATGAAGTGCAACATAAGATCAGCTTTATCTCTCTAGTCTGGAAGCTTAAAATAGGAGGGTTTATGGACACTGGACACTTGTAGGTTGTCAAGAAACTCCAAAAGTCATTAAAATGTAATCATTAATAGAACAGCAGATAAAAGTTGTCAGACCTGTGATCTTAGTTATTATATATGTATATATATAGGAATATCTGCACAGTGTATGGGCTAGACCCTCCGAAGTCCAGATGGGAGATTCCACAGAATGTCGTGGAGAATAACAGGGCTAAGATCCCATGGGACTTCCAGATCCAGATGGACAGGCAGGTACTGGCCAATCAACCAGATATCATGGTAGTAGACAAAGACCAGAAGACAGCGGTGGTGATAGATGTAGGAGTGGCAAGTGACAGCAACATCAGGAAGAAGTAGTATGAAAAGCTGGAGAAGTAGCAGGGTCTGAAGGAAGAACTTGAGAGGATGTAGAAAGTAAAGGCCAAAGTGGTCCCAGTGGTGGTAGGAACACTTGGGGCTGTGACTCCTAAGCTGGGAGAGTGGCTCCAACAGGTCCCAGGAACAACATCAGAGCTCTCTGTCCAGTATTGTACAGTGCTAGGAACAGCTAAGATACTGCTCAGAACCCTCAAACTCCCAGGCCTCTGGTAGAGGACCCAAGATTGAGGAAGACACATACCACCCGTAGGGTGAGAGGGGAATTTATGTAATAACTATGATTATAATTTTTACTTACATTTAAATGAAATGGAATCATAGGTTCATTTTGACCTCAAACCACTCGCTATTGTTTGGAGTGTGGTTCCTAGCACAAAACACAAATGTGCTCTGAGCCCAGAAAGAGTGATATCCTCCTGCTATAAGGCATCTTCCAATTGCTCTAATCATGTGGAAAAAGGAAGAGAAGATCTGGAGTTGGATGGGAAAAGGGAAAATAAAAATAAAAAGAATGATAGCTACATTCTTCATTGTCCTCATGCATCATACATGACAGATCCCTTTCATCCTTGAATCCCATAAGAAAAATTTGGGGTAGAGCCCAGTTGTTTCTTCTACCTGAAGTCCTATTCTCTATTTTCTTGACATAAGAGGGAATCTTAAAGCACACATTTACCAAGCATTAAATCTTGTTTTCAGGACAACTAAGCACAAATGCTTCTGGCACAAGCATAAACATGATCTAAAGGCATCGGTAATTTTACACTTTCCAGGAAAGTTATATTTGGAGATATGCTGCCCTGTATCTCCAAGTTAGAAGTTGGAGAACTTCTAACTTCTCTAAGAAATTAGAAGTCGGTGACTTTAGCAGCACCCCTTATCTTGCATACCATGAAGACTGAGCCACAGAATGTCTAAATTCTGCACCTACTCATGAGACCAGTGCAGATGTGTGCTTGCATAGGTGAGGATTCAGAATGGATATGGGCATAGGATAACACCCTCTGGCCTCATCTCCTACTTACTATGCTCGCTAGCCTGGCCTCAGATCTCCAGCTTTGAAATGTTGAAGTGCAGCTCTAAAGAAAACTTATACGTGCTTCACTGGGGTTCATGATTGCAACAAGGGTTCTATTAGTGTTCAGAGGAGCACATGGCAAATAACATCCAGATCTTGCCATTCAGCATGGGAAAACATTGGGGCAGAGCCAGCATGCATGTGCCTTACCCCACTTTGGCACTTAAGCATTAACTAGAGAACTTACAAACTCTCCTTCTCTTATCTAAGCCAATATTTTGGCATTGATTGTCAGCAGTTTTCCAACATCTAATTACAATTACCTGGTGAGATGAATAACAAGTCTTTGTCAGATGTATTCAAGCAGAGTCTGGACAGCTATCAGTCAGATAAACTTTCATTTGGATTCAGGCAGTGAACAGATAGCATTTGGCCTGAATGGCCCCTTATAGCTATGGTTCTATAAAATGTCTCAACAGAGCTATTCATTTTCATACATTATAATGAAGTGGGAAGAGAGGAAACAGATGGATTGTAGTTCCTTGTTTTGCACATCTGTTGTGATACATGAAATGATCCATTTGCTCCATGTCCAAGACCAGTATATTTAGCTCATAAGTTTTTCATCTCCAAACTCTTTTGCACATCCAGAAGCAAATAAAAGCTGGAATTATTTATTGTTATTTTTGCTATGTCATATTCTTATTCTGCATGATTATTTGTTTGAATGCCAAGGTATTTCCCCAAAATTGCCTTGGTACACCCCTTTTAAAGGTGATTTGACATTATACCTTGACATTTCCTATGTAGAATCTTTATATGTACAAGAGGTTCTAGGAGAACTTCCATGCTGTTGGGTCAATTCATTTTTATGCTTTCCTAAACTAGTCTTCTGCACAATTAACAGCTTATCATATAATGAAGACATCAAATAATAAGAAAAAGGTTTTCAGGTTGACTTGAGGAACTGGGAATTAAGCAAATCAGGTATCTTTTTCACAGCCATCCGCACACATATTTATCATGAAGTATTTGAGATAAAGAGAAAACCAGGTCTTCCCCTCTTTCAGCAACTGCGCCATCTACCACCTACAAGCTTATGACCAGGCAGAAGAAAAAGTAATCAAAACTTCCAGAGGCCATGTGTGTGTGGCAAAAAAAGTAACCAAAGAGTTGAAATGGAGTACTTGTGCTGAGATTGCAACTTTTCTAACATTTTGCGATTCATACATCTTGAACGTATGCCACTTCATTATAGGTACTTGCTAGTTAGTAGGATGTGGCTTGCAAGTTAGTCTCTAAATTAAGGATCCTAGTTAATGGGGAATGCTACATGTGGCACGGGTACAACTAAGGCTGGTAAACTTGTCTATACAGGTAGTTTCCGGCTTAAGAGCGCCTGGTTTACAGATGACCCATAGTTAAGAACGGAGCCTATTGTAGCAAAATTCAAGTTAAATATACAACGATTCAAGTTAAATACACAATGGTTCAGGTTAAATACAAATGGTTCGAGTTAATTACACAATACTACTTATACAGTATTATACGATAATACAGTGGTACCTCAAGATACGAACGCCCCACCTTATGAAAATTTCGAGATACGACCAGCTCCGGCTGCAAAAATTTACCTCGACGTGAACTCCGCCTCAAGCTAGGAACCGGATCCGCGGCCATTTGCCCTGCTGCCACGTGGTCGCGGCTTCCTGTGGGTGAGATCGCGGTAGCAAGGAGGCTTGCTCCACGAGGCAAATTTCCCCATAAGGTTTAATGTGTCAGCCGGCGTTGCACGGCTAGGAAATTCCCCAGGCGCGCTTTAGTCAGTTTCACCACTCGAGTGCTAGCGCAGAAAGAGGAAGTGCTAATGAAAGGGCCACCTGGCGCCTCTTCACTAATCTGAGCGCGCAGGGGAAAGGCTTCTGTCGCGCCCACCACGCCAAGGGCTATGGACAAAGGAAAGAGTGCGGAGTTGAGGAAGAGGAATCAGTGCGGGGGGGGGGGAAGCTCCTGCTCCCAGCTGTGCGCGCCACAAAAGCCTTTCCCCCGCGCACTGATTGCTTTCACTGGGCTTTTGTCGGTGCACCACGCCAAGGACTATGGACAAAGGAAAGAGTGCGGAGTTGAGGAAGAGGAATCAGTGTGTGTGTGGGGGGGGAAGCTCCCGCTCCCGGCTGTGCACGCCACAAAAGCCTTTCCCCCGCGCGCTGATTGCTTTCACTGGGCTTTTGTCAGTGCACCACGCAAAGGGCTATGGACAAAGGAAAGAGCACGGAGTTGAGGAAGAGGAATCAGTGCGGGGGGGGGAAGCTCCTGCTCCCGGCTGTGCGTGTGACAAAAGCCTTTCCCCCGCGTGCTGATTGCTTTCACTGGGCTTTTGTCAGTGCACCAAGGAGGAAAGGCTTTTGTGGCGCGCACAGCTGGGAGCGGGAGCTTCCCCCCCCCGCACTGATTCCTCTTCCTCAACTCCGCACTCTTTCCTTTGTCCATAGCCCTTGGCGTGGTGCGTGCGACAAAAGCCTTTCTCCCGCGTGCTCAGATTAGTGAAGAGGTGCCAGGTGGCCATTTCATTAGCACTTCCTCTTTCTGTGCTAGGGCTCGAGTGGTGAAACTGACTAAAGCGCGCCTGGGGAATTTCCTAGCCATGCAACACATTGAACCTTATGGGGAAATTTGCTTCAGGATGTGACCAAATTCAGAGGGTGGATTAGCCGTATTTACATTGAACCTTATGGGGAAATTTGCCTCGTGGTGCGACCAAATTCGGAGGGCGGAACGGATTAACCGTATTTACATTGAACCCTATGGGAAAATTTGCTTCAGGATGCGACCAATTGACTTGGGATCAGAGTCATGGAAGGGATTAAATTCGTAATTTGAGGTACCACTGTACTGTTCTGGCTTACATACAAATTTGACTTAAGGACAGACCTTGGGAACGGAACTCGTTCTTAAATTGGGGACTACCTCTATATTCTAAAACGTGTTACCTGAAAGTGTCAATTGAGCAAAACCACAGTGGAGGGTAGAAGTCAATCTCTATGGGCCCACCTGGTGATAACCATGGCATATGGGAGATTATGACTTGGAATGTAAGAGGATTAAATATTATAGCATAAAGTAAGGAAAAGAAATGAAAGAAAAATAGCTATATTGTATAACTATAAAGCTAAGAGAAAGGGGAAATATGTAATAGGTCTGAATGAAGGTGTTGTGGAATGACATTCATGAATTAATGCAGGGAAGTGAAAGAGTAGCTTTAAATATGAATTAAATGGCTAAAATGGGTATCAGAAAGTAAGAATTGAGGTCATCTAGTTGTTGTGGGCACATATAAAAGTAGGAATCCACCACATGTTACATTCCAGTGAATGGTGTTCATGGAAGAATTGGACATAAGTTTTTTGAGAAAAACTATGCAACGTTCTAAGTGAATGCAATCCAAGGAGGGGAAAAAAAAATTCTGTTAGGTGACATGAATAGATGGGTGGAAAGATGAGAGAATACATAAAAAATGCTAAGGCCATTCAGTGCCCCAAGAATGACTGAGAATGGTGATTGTTGGTATCAGAAAAAAAAGTTCGATTGGTTCAAGTACATGTTTGAAGCATATTCATCCATATATATGGGAAAGGAATGAATGCAAATGTAGGAGCTGAGGGAGACTGACTGGCCTGTTGTTTCCCAGTGAGCTTGGGTGGTCAAATGGGGTCTTGAATAAGTTCTCCCTTGTTGAAGTGTAACACCTTTACTGCTACATTATACTGGTATTGGAGATACCATTAATGTACAAAGTTTTCCTTCTGAAACTCATAAACTAATGCAGAAATGGAATGGAAACAAACATGCAGTCCGTACAATGAAAAAGTCAACAGAAACACAGCTGATGGGTTTGTCTGACCCTTGTCTCAGTTCTCCATTGGATGTGATTTTACCATGCAGCACTTCTAAACATCTCTTTTTGCAGCTGAAGCCTCTGGGCTGATAGCACTTTTTAATTTGTTTTTGAGCACCAGGTTAGAGTGAAGCCTTTTGCTGATACAAAGGCACTCTTCCACTGCAGCTTGATATACCTTCCCTGCTAATCTAAATGTGGTAATCACATTTTCTTTTTGCTTCACGCCTTGATGTTAGCAGACAGCAATTCCATAGCTCTGGAGGGTTATTATTTTATTTCAATAAAAAGGCCTGTGACTATGCCACAACCAGATGATCTGATTGTTTGTCCTGCTCAGCTAAGCAGACTGAGCAAGCGTAACTTCAGCAAGACAATTTGCTGAAAAATCTGATTCTGCTTTTCTTTCAGAAAGGTTGCCCTCTCGTTTCTGCATGTTCTCCTTTTTACCCCTCTTTCTTTGTTTTCTTTGCAGTTGTCTGGTGGTTAAAATACAAAGTTTCATGATACTTTGTGAGATCTGACCAAAGCTCTTTTTTTTTTTTTTACTTTAAAATATAACCTTCACTTCATATAGCCATCAACAAAACTGGTTTGGAGGTATTTGGGTTTTCAGATCCACCACATAAAAAATACTCTTAATCCCTCAGCCATGCTATAGAATTGCCTCCTTGTAACAGCTGGAGTTACTGTTAAGGGCCTACAAAAATTTCAGTCAGTGTGAAACTAACAGAGGAAATGACATTAAAGAAACACCAACCTTTTTTTAAGTTTGGATTCTACTCATGATTAACTGGGCCTTTGCCTAAGCAGCAGCCAACTTTTGATTCCCCTCCCCCCCCAGCTTGTTTAAAGCAATGAAATGGGCTGAAGCTAAAGCCTTCATTAAGCAATGGCACTGTGAAAAACCTGAGGCCTATGGGTAATGTAGTTTTGCACTGAAGTTGATCTATATGATGCCACTAATATCTAATGAAGATTACGGTAGTAACTCTTTTCATGACTGTCATTGCATGCGTTTTGGGGAAAGAGAAAGCAGGGGTGATGATGAGGGGTGGAAGACATCCAAGAATCTTCATTTCAAGTTGTGAAGGAGACAGTTAAATTGAGATTTGGGAGTTGCTCTGCATTTCTAGTTAAACATGGAGGAAGATCTGCTAAATTTGGAACCAAATTCATAACTTATCCAAATAAAGTCCAAATTAACACATTTAAGGTGAGTTCATGCCAAATCAACATCAGTGAAATATAGCAGTATCTATTTATAGGTAGCTTTGTCTGTGATTACACTTATAATCCTACAAGCGCATATGGAAGCTTGAAGGCGGCAGAGATTGCAACAATCATTTCCAGGATCATGATCTGCAGCATATATTAACAGATAACTCCTGTAAGTGAAAACACACATTCAGAGTAATGTCTGAACTCTCCTTGATTCAACAGCTCTTGAATAGATTAGAAAGCTTGCACTGTTTTTTGTAAGCTTTATGCAAAATCAAAGCTGCTTAATTTCTTCTCACACATCCATTCTACACCAAGAAGAGTAATCCTTTCTTACAAGACACTGTTGCGGTGAAAGAATGGGTCTTTTTGCTTTATGTTTACACTGTTATAATTCATATTGCATGCTAAATAACCCCATTAAGTGGAAGTAGGAAAAAGTGACAAGCCTTTATGGATTATGTGAAGGTAATTGAAGAGGGTGATGGGACAGCTCCTTTATATAATCTAGCTTTAATCAAGAGGAGGGGGGTGGAATATTTCCCAGGTCATTTAAATTATATATCTTAAAGAGCCTGACACACAAAATGGATTTTTGTTTCAACTTAAGTACTGGTTTATTTGAGAAGAATATTATTTCCTCCCTTCCTCCCTTCCTCCCTGTCTGTACAAGGGTTGAATCCCTGGCATTTGGGCTCAAAATAAACAGGTTATTGAAATATATCCGACATTCCATGAGGGTATAGTCCTAACTGGGTAGGATTTTTGTGTCCCTTCTCCCCACCCATACTTGATTATGTATTAAAATCAAACCCAGAGACCCACAACATGGCCATAGAACCTGGAGGGCTGAGAAAACTGAAAATTTAGACCCAGAGAACATATTTCCCACAATCCCTACAGTCAGAGAGAGTTAGGCCCAGAGAACATATTTCCCACATTCCCTACAGTCAGAGGGAGTTGTGGTCTACTGTAGCTGGATGCTTCAACAGAACAGCAGGTAGCAGAACCTATTCCAATGACCTGATAAAGCCAGAAGTGATACTGCCAACAGCAGCTGCAAAGATAACATCCTAGAACCTTTTATATCTGGTGCAATCCCTCAAATCATGGATTGTAGTGCCTTCCTTAGTCATGAAATATTATCAGCTCCAGACTGTCTCCATCCATTCAGACAACCAGTTGGGCATGTCTGCTATTAAAATGTTCCTGTTCATGCAGAAACTTGGGCTAAGTAGCATTGACCTTCTTGGCAACAGTATACTTCATAGTATTTATTTATTTATTTATTTATTTATTTGAATTTATTAGCTGTCCAACTCCAACGGACTCTGGGAGGCGTAGTTCTCCAATGAAAATTGCTGCTTGGCTCTGACTCCCTCATGGGCTCCTGATTCCCCACTCATGGCTCCTTAGATATCTGCCTACAGTTCTAGCCTGACATTATTGTTTATAAGAGGTCTTCAGAATCCAGATAATTCCCCCCCTGTGATAGATATGCAGATCAGTATTGTAAATCTCTTATTTTGTAAATAACAGTTCTTGACAACAGAACACAGTTTACTCTGCTCTGGCAGTAAAGTTCTTTATTGCAACATTTCACTGGAGGTCACATTTATATATATTTTTTTCAAGACCCTACAACCCAGTCTATCCAAGCCTACCTAGTTCAGGACTCTGTCCCCATAGTGACCAATGGATGCTGGAAAGCACAAACGATAACACTGATGCGTCATCACCTACCCACTTATGTTTTCCAGTTCCTGGTTTCATGAATCACATTGCCTGTCATGAAGAAGATAATATAATGTCACTGTGTCTAAGAGTTATTGATAGGCTCTTTCCTTGATAGCTGTCCAAGTAATCCAGATTGTTTTCTACATTTGAACATTCTGTAGTTTCGCTATGCAATGTGAATAGGTTCTTCACACCACTTGTAATTAACTAACAGCATTTACAGCCACAGAACATGAAAGCTACTAAAATAGTTACCTTTCAGAGGAAGAAAATATTACGTAGATTGGGGGATTATAGATCTGTCAATAACTTATACTTTTGATAGCTAAGAATGGAATCTCCATAAATGGTGGCAATATATTTTCCGTATCCTGTTAGGATATTTCCTAGAGATTCAGGCAGTCCTCATTTAGTGACACAAATTGGGACCAGCAATTTGGTCATTAAGTGAAGTGGTTGCTGAGTGAAACCACAACTGTGCTTATGATCTTCCCTCAGCTTTCCTTTGCTTTACAGACCTGTGAAGGTCATAAATGCAAGGATTGGTCACAAACTTACTTTTTCTTCACCATCATAACTGTGAACAGTCACTCTACAAGGCAGTCACTGAACAAAGACTACCTGTATATGGCTCGGCAAAAAGGGAATAAAAGGTGCAGGATTAACATAACATCTAATATGACTGAGCAAACTTGTAATGAAAGGTCAACAAAAATATCCCTCAATGAAGCCTCACCATTTGTCTAAGGAACCTGCCATAACATTGTTCTTTTCTTTGTGGTTCCTCTCCCTTTCAAATTTTTAAATTTTATTCAAATTTATCAACTCACACAATCCAACTACAAAAAGTCAGCTTCTACATGCACTTCAATTCTTTCACATTTACCATCTTTCTAGATGATTGTGTCATCTGCATATAGATAAAATGTAGTCAGTGAGAAAGAAATGTCTCTTGATATATGGTATAATAAATATAGAAGGGAACATAAATATAAAATGGAGAAAAATTACTATGTAAGTGCAAGGCTTCATGTTTTTACGCTCCCACATTATCTCATTACAACCCAGTCATTTTTAAAAAGTCAAGGTCTTAACATACATAGATTTGCAGACTATTTCCCATACTATATGATTTGTAATTACCGTATTTTTCCGTCAATAAGACGCCCCCATGTACAAGACGACCCCCATTTTTCCAGCCCAAAATTAAGAAATCAATATTTTAAAGATAGTGCAGAACACATTTTTATTTAGTAATTAGTTAACATTGACCTGATACACTCGGTGGGAGGAGGTCCAAACCGTCTCTCTGCAACTCTGTTTCCATGCTCTTTTGCATAACTGATTACATTCAAGCACGAGTGAAACTGCCGATAGCTTCTCTCTGCAAACAGCCTTCTCTAATTGGTTTGTTCAGCATCAGCTGACGTCAGTTACATAAGGCTCGTGATTGGAGGAAGTCTGTTTGGGAGACAAGCTATTTCACTCGTGATTGGAGGCTAGCAATAGGAGGAAGCCTGCCTGCAGAGACAAAGCATGGGCAGTTTTGCCACCGCGTGGTTCTCTCCTCAGCTGACTTCCTTGAATAAGATGCCCTTCAATTTTTAGGGTAAGGATTTTAGAAAAAAGTATCGTCTTATAGTCGGAAAAATATGGTATCTGTAATTTATCTATGAATACTGGAAAGCTCCCTTGCTGCCATTCTTCAGAAGGAAAATGCTTCCTTATTCATATATATTCTTGCATTTAGAGCATGAATGTGTACGTGGAACAATTCTGAATCAAGGACAATATTTTTGGGCTGCTGGGGTTCACGCTTCAAGTCCATACTTTAAAAATTGGGCAGGGCCAGGTTAAAGAAACAGATGGGCCATGACAAGACCTTTATTTTAAATTTAATTAAAAATAAATGTAATTAAATACAGTTGATGCAATTAATCGCCATATATTTACTATATATACTTGCATATAAGCCCATCCGCAGATAAGCTGAGCTTCAAATTTTTAATCAAAATACTGTGAAAAATGTGCCACCCACAAATTAGCTGACCCTCAACATTTTTGTATGTTTTAATTTTCACAATTGGCTTATCTGTTTTTCATGGTATTTTGGTTAAAAATTTGAAAGATAGCTTATCCACAGATGGGCTTATCCACGAGTATCCACAGGATATATGGATACTTTAAAAAAGTATTACCATATATACTTGCAAATAAGCCCATCTGTGGATAGGCTGAACCCAGTTTTGGAGGTGTATTTTAGGACCTAAAGTTCCTGGATTGTTTGTGGGTATACACGGTAGCAATTTCCCCCTTTTGTTACATTAAATATTGCAATTTGGTGGCAACCTAGATGGTTTCTGGAGGCCATCTACAAGTTGTATGTAACTAATTTAAAACCATATGAAGAAATAAGCCTTATTCAAAGTGGGTATAAAACATTCCGCTCTCTTTGGTGTTTAGGCCTTGCCAAGTGAACTATCTTCCAAGGAAGAACATGATGCTTTCAGACTGAATTGAAAGATGGGTTAATAACATCTTATGTTCCTGATGAACTTGGAGTCTGGACCTGGAATTACAGTACATATCAAGTTGAATCAGTCCATCTAAGTGAGAAATTTAGTGAATGGCATTAGGCTCTTGAAAAATTAGGAGTCTGAACTCATCCTGGAAGTTTACAAGAAATCAAAATGGACACTTCAGAACTAATGCTACACTTCTTTGTGGCTTGATCCTACCAGTAGTTAGACTATTCCATTCAGTTCATTCTGAAGCTTCAAAACTATCTTCAAGGAGTATAATCCAAATGGAAAGGGTTTTGGTTTCTAATTATTGGGAACAGCTAGTACATCTTGGTTAGAATGAGGAATAAGGTATAGCAAGTTGAAGCTGAGAGAAAGCACTGCTTAACTCATTCCAAATCTAATTATAATAAAACATGTTTGGGATTGAGTCACCCCAGATATAATTTTTTGGGGTTTTTTTTGTTACCCTCCATGTTTGTTTTTTTTACCATCGTTATTCTGCCTTGTGCTCTTGCTTGTGTGTGTGTGTGTGTGTGTGTGTATTGATTTTTGTTCTTAAATGTTTTTAACAATTGTAAACTGCCCAGAGTTCTGGGAGTCGGGTGGCCTATATATTTAATAAATTATTATTTATTAATTTAAGTCCTGAATTCCACCATCCACTTATTCTACAAGTTCTGCTGCATTCCTCATCCACATGACTTTGATCTGCCCTGTGTTATCAAAGAGCTTGACTAATAACAAAGTTGGATCTTGTCACATGCTGATAGCAAGAACAGACCTTATGCATCTTTTGTTTGCTGCTCCATCTGACTTTGAAAAATATGCATTGTTCAAAGCCAGCTGAAGCAGCAAACAAAAGATGCACAAGGTCCATTCTTGCTATCGGCATATTCTTATTACATACAGTACTTAAGTATCTACCTTCCTCTGGCACTTGTTTTTCTCCACTCTCAGGCTTATTGGCATGGTTTTTTGGCAACATTAGCTTCTGTTGGCAATTATGTATTGTATGCTGCTTATAAAATAACGTTAAGAAGTTTGAGAAGTTTTAGCATTATTCTTGTGTATATAATGCACTGTCTTAGCAGGTGGCACTATCTGGGCATACTTATTTGGGCTTAGAGTCATAGAAAGAAGGGTTGTAAAAGACAGTGGAGATTATCAAGCCCAACACTCTGCCCAGTGCAGGAATCCACTACTATAGCATCCTTAGCAAATGACCTCCAGTCTCTATTTAAATACCTCTAGTGAAGAAGAGTCCACTACCTCCCAAGGTAGTCTCTTCCATCGTTGAACAGATTTTACCACTAGGATTTTTTTTCTTGATGTCTAACCAAAATTACTTTCTTGTAATTTCAACCCACTGATTCTTATTCTATTTCCTGGAACAACTCTGAACAATTCTGTTCTGTTTACTATAGTCTAGCCCTCCAGATACAAGGCAGCTATCATATCTCCCAGTAGTCCTTTTTGCTTCAGGCTAAATATACCCAGTGTTTCCAACTATTCCCTCCAGGCCCGTTCTAATTTTGATTTCCTGCTTCTGGACACATTCCACTTTGTTGATGTCCTTCCTAAATGTCATGCCTAGAATCGGACACAATATTCTAGTGGTGGTCTGATGGATGCAGAATAAAATAGAGAAAAGGTTATAACTTGTCTTGAACTTAAGACTACATAACCAAGGACTTCATTTAGGGTTGTTCTGCAACTGCATGTTAGTTGTGTGTTCAGTTTGTGAATCACCAAGACACCAAGATCCTTTTCATATAAACTTTTGCCCAATATGGTTCTCTCTATCTTTATTCATACCTTCAATTTTTCCAATCCAGAAGTGGGGTTTTGCATGGCAGCTAATCTAGTCTGATTAGTACTTGGATGGGAGACCATCAACTGATACTTGAACTGTGAGCTAGACTGAGAATTCAAAAAAGAAGAAGCTAATGACAAATCACTTACATGCTCTGAAAACAAAACAAAACGCTGCATAGCTATGCCAATATAGTTATCAAGGTTAAATTTATATTTATTCAAGGACAACCTCCCCTTATGTAATATATTATAATGTAAAAACAGTCTGTATTATATACAATAGCATTAACAGCATGTACACCGAGACACACCAATGCAGGGAATGAACCTGAGGCTTTTTCTCTCTCCACCCCAAGTGAGACTATTTAAACTCATTCTATCAGAAGAGTGAGACATAAACTCCTCTATTCCTATCAGTATCAGAAGCAGCATGCACTAATCTCACTATCCACCATCCCCTTCCCCAATTTGTCCCCATATAACAAAAGCTGCATCTGTGTTTGACTTTGGAAAGCCAGAAATTCCACTGAATCTCAGAATCATCATTGTATCATTTGGAGTGATTGAAGGCACTTGAATCCTTTTAAGTCAAATAATTTCTTTGAAGCTTTGCATAGCCGAGGTGGGCAAGCAGGGAGGCAGGCAGAGAGACAAATGGGGATAGGTTTGGTAAGTAAAACTAAGAATTCTTATAGATTTTAAAAGTCTGCAAAGTTTTGGTTGTTTTCTTACTTGTTTTTCAGAAGTTGAGAAATTCCCAAACTCTTCTTCAAGGGTCCTTCAAAAGTATTTTTAACCTACACTGTTCTTCTATTCTTCCATCTAAATGCACACTGAGGGGCACTCTCCATAAGCTGTCAGTTTGGAGGCCTTCAATCTGAGGAGGAATGCTCCATAAAATGTAGGGGGCTTTTATTACTCATCTTTGGATTGCAAAGTGAGATGAGCCAGCTGGTCACATAACAGGAAATGTGTGCGCAACTGTGGAAAGAGCTTATTCAGCCTTTCCTAATTTAAGTGAGTACTTTTTGTAAAGTCTTCTCTTGGACTTTCTGAATTCACAAGTCTGCAAACACTGAATTAGCATGCATCTCCCTCCCCACACCTTTTGGGGTAACTTGTAGTAATTCAACCAGCCTTGGCATTTCCTTATGTCTCAGTCAGGGTGAAGAATAATAACTGATCCCAAGGAGCTGAAAAATAAAGCTGAGCAAAGAACACAATGCAGTTACCAAAGAAGATATGGGTGGGAAGCATAGACTCCCTTTGATCAGTTCTTAGCAGTCATTTTTCAAAGAAGAACCACCAATAATGTGGAGCTGAGGTCCCTTCCTTAAGGCAGTGACATTTTTATGATATGCAACATTGCTCACTTGATTTTATTCCAATTCTTCTTCATAGCCACTTAAACCAGCACATAGACATTTTTTTATAAGATTTTATTTTCAAAGAAGGTCTAGTGAAACCCTGCAAAACACACTTTTTTTTGCAGCTGTAGAACATATTAAGCTCTTGTGGCTCACTTATTCTCTTCCCCTATTTCCTTCTCACTTCTCTCAGTTAAGGCAAGTTTCTCCCCAATCCCCTAATGAGAATGATGCCATCGTAGTACACCCTCAAATTGTGTCTTCACTGTGGCTTTGCTTCCAAATCAATCCACTACTATGACAAATAATCTTCCACTCTGGATAGTGGTGAGTTAATCTCTCTTTGGCTTCCATATTGTAAAAAACTAGTTCTGTTTACCCCAGTGTTGATATATTCATTTGGGGTTCCTAGAAGCTGGTTATGTTCCCAATCATCAAAGATTAAGTTTGGGTAGATGTGGATATAAACTCTTGAGCAGAAGGAATTATACTCTTTCTTTCCATGGGAAGGTCAAAGTATGCACGGTGGTTTATGGCACACCTGGGAGGCAACTGGGATCTTTACCAGGGGTTCTTTCCCTAAAATCAATGTTTGATGATATGGAATAACACACTGCTGTGTCTTATCTTTTTCATTGGAATTCTAAAAGAATGCTGAGCCATGTTGCTGTAATTGTGAACATTGTGTGTCATTTCTTTTTCAATATGATCCCTGTCAAGATCTTGGATCCCTTGGGGTTGTGACTTGCGATTCAATACTGTCACAATAAACTGCGAGAACTTTGTGGAGGCACCGCTTCTCTTGATTTATTGTTGTCAGCTTTAAGGCATTTCTGATTTTGTTCTCACACATGGATTGCAGCAGAGATGCACACTCTTTTTCGAGATGGCAGGCACAGCGGGAGATGTTGGAAGCTAAACTCTAAGAACTAATGGGTGTAGCCAGGACAAAAACTAAATTTGATGTCATGTTATTGACATTTAAATACAATGAAAATTAAATACAGTTAATAGAATTACTCTCTAGTTATATGCTCAACAATTTTCCCTGTCACATTAAAAATTGTAATTTGGAGGTTCTCTAGGGGAAGGAGAATACTGAAATCTTTCAGGATTCATCTTATTTATTTATTTAGCTAGCTAGCCTGATGCTTTTGGTCATGTTATTTACAGTGGAGAGAGAGATATCACCCATGTAGTGGTTAAGATGACGGTCTAGCAATGCAGAGTACTAGGTTCTGGTCCTTCTATAAGAGGCTTTCATCCTGCAGTGGATTGATTTGGACTGATATACCTATAGTGCTGCATGATTAGTGTTCAGTCCCAGTTTTTCCCAAACTCATCGGCTAAATTAAAGTAAAAGATGCCTTATGTTCATGTAGTTTTCTTGACAACAGTACAGAAGTGATTTTCCATTGCCATCTTCTGAGAGTTGTTTTATTTCCCAGTCTAACCTATGTATGTCCTGGTTGTCTCCCATCCAAGGACTAACCAGGTCTGATTTTGTTTGTTGCTTGAAGACAGCTAGGTGCTGTGCTACATTAAAAAAGCTGCAGCAGGCAGAAATCCAGAGAAGCTAGCATAGGACTAAGTTAAAAGAGTACTTCTTGCTCTGCCAGTTTTCTAATCACAGGCAGGTGGAGTTGTTTTTCTTTTACCTGCCACCTTTGATCAAATGCTTGAGGTGCAACCTGCTCTCCAGGTGTATTCAGCTTCATTCTCCAATAAAGATGAAGATAAATCTGGGAAGGGAGTCCTTAAAAGATATTCAGATCCAAGTAATGTAAACCTTCAGCCCAATTCACATAATGATAATTGGAAAAGAAAAATAGAACAACTAGGCCTAAGACAAAGACCTTTAAAAGATCTACTACTAAGATTATCACTGTCTAATATGAGAAGCCGTGGCCTGATAAATAGGCTTTGTGAGTCAATTTCTGTTGGTGATGTATCATCCTCATTTAAGGAAATGATGTGCTGTGAAAATGCATTATTTTAAATAGCACACAGAATGGCTGGATACAGATCTCTCTGTGTGTGCTGCATAAGGATTCTCAAATCTCACTCAACATCTGATGATTTCTGGGAGTTTCCATTTGCTTGGCGGTTTAAGCAAGCATTCTAAATGGAAATACACTTGACATTTTGTGACTAGCTGTAATCAAACAGCATTAGAATTCAGCTGATCTCACCGAGGATGATTAAACAAATTTCTCATTCAAATTTCTTCTTAATGGGAAAACAGAAGAAAAGTCATGTTGATGGAAATGATCCCCAGATGGAAAATGATGTCTTGAAATAAGTACAGACACTAATGCTTATTTTCCTTCTATTAACATATGCGTAAGGGGAATATACTTACTAGTTTTTTTTCTAAAATGTTTATGATCAATTCATCCTGAAGCCTAGCCAGGATTCAAGAAAAACCCAACTGCAGATTAGTCCGTTCCCAGTCTCCTGATGGACAAATAATGTTGAGGTGAAGAAGGAGGAGAAGAAAGCATTTTTCTGTGGAAAACTGAAAACATCATATTTATAAAGAGCTAGTAGGTGTGGCCAAAGTTTAAGTCATAATACCTTTTACTCCTAAGGATCTCAGTACATATATAACTTATTTCCATAGAATCTGGGAACTGTGGCTAAATGCTGATAATAGGCTAGGACACTGTTAATAAAGAATCCTGGAGTCTTTCAATAATGTGCATTACAATTACCAATATCCCCTAGAAAACTCTGACAAAGGAGTATAGGTTTGTGTTATACCTAAAAATTTAGGCTGTTTTTGAAGCAGATGAACTCAGCAACCAGCATATGCCCCAGAAAAGAAATCTCCAGATTCTTTACCTTCTTTTTGTTTTGAAGCAAAAACAAATGTCCCTATTTTCATACTCATCCCAACCAAGAATTTGAATGAATGCTAAAGTTGGTTGTTTCTAGGTTATTGGAGGAACTTTATGGTTCACTAGTGAAATAATCATTGAACAGCAGCTGTGGGCTTGCTATATAGACATTAAGCTTGTTTGGAAAGATTTCTCAAACTGTAGATTTGCTAATTAATATAATTGCCCTATCACCTTTTAGTGTCATATATGCCCTATTCAGGTGTTTATAAAATTAGGAATATTTACCATGTGAACATTCCAAGCAAGCTCTACATCTTACTGATATAACTTTAATCATTTCAACTTCTTGCAGACAACCATGTCTGCAGGGGAAAAGCCTTCCTGCACACAATTTGTGGCTATTGGCTCCCATGCCAAAAATTACCCACACAGTTCTGACTTATGTGAAAGTCTACACATGTACACTAATGCTAGAAGGCTTTCTTCCTTTGGACCCTCATCATGAAAGTTGGAGTATTCCTCATTTTAGTGATGCATATATGTAATGGGTCCCTCATAGCTAAATATAGCTTTTAATGCTATGGATTTAGCAGCTTTCTTTGGAACCAGCTAAGGTTATTTTTCTAAGCTATATTTAAATTCTTGGTACTGTATTGAGATATAGTAAGTAGAAGCATCATAAATATTGATTGTTCACCTGACTCCATATCACACAAAACATCCTTATGCTCAGTCTAGAAAGACTGAAACAATTATAGAATAAATAAGAGAGAATTAGAGATCCTAACTCAGGAAGACAAATATGAACCGATAGGCCTCATTGAAACCTAATGGGATGATGCTCAGGATTGGCATGTAGCACTGGAAAGCTACCTTTTTTAAAAAGGAGTAGAAATAGCAAGGATGGGGCTATTCTACAGTACATAGAGAAAAAACATACAGAAATTCAGTAATCAGAGTAAGAAAATCCCATTAAGGGTTGTTTCTCTGAGAACTGATAATAGACAATCTGGGCAGGCAAAAACCAAACCAAACCAAACCCAGATGAGGCCTTTCTGTATCAGATGACCAGTCTTTCAAAGAAATATGCAACTATGGGGGATTTCAACTATCCTGACTTCTGCTGGGGATCTAACTCTGCCAAGACTCAGAGGTCCAACAAGTTATTATTTGCTTTTACTGACAACTTCATTTGTCAGAAGATGGACAAGAGAGAGGAACTGGTTGAAGAAATAAATATGACTGTAACTTTGGGGGAAAGTGATCATGTTATCCTTTAATCTGTAATAACCAGAGAAGGGGGAACTAAGAAGAGTCAGATCTGTGTACTGGACTTCAGAACAGCGGATTTTGATGAAGCCCAAGGGAAGGTAAGTATCATCCAATCACTTGAATTCTGAAGGAGAAAAGTGTCCAATATTCAGGAAGGATGGGAAATTCTACAGAATGTGATGCTGAAGGCACAATTACAAACCATTCCTATGAGAAGGAAATATGGGAAAAGTCTAAAAAGACCAATGTTGTAATATGCAGGGCTCTGCATAATGCTGAAGAGGAAAGGGGACATGTATAGGAGATGGAAGGATGGGAACATAAACAAAGAAGAATGCAAGGTAGTCTCCAGAAATTGTAGGAATTCTGTCAGAAAGGTTAAAACTGAGGATGAGCTGAAGCTTTCAAGAGATAACCCCCCCGCCCCCCAAAAACGTTTTGGGATTTGTTAGAAATAAAAGGAAAATAAAAAATGATATAGGTCTATTGTTAGAAGAATGTTATGAATTGGTAATAGATTGTAATGAGAAGGGAAAAGTTATTAACTGTAAGAAGAACTGGGCTATTCTACATTTTTAATTCAAGGGACACTTAAGTTTGCAGGTGACACAAAAGATAAGGTTCAAAAGGATTTGGATAGGCTTGAGCAGTGGCCTGAAATGAATAGGATGGAATTTAATTGGGAGAAATATAAAGTTCTGCATCTGAGTAGAAAAAATGTAAGGCCCAAGTATAAGATGTGGGAGACCTGGCTTGGCAGTGATACATGTGAAAGAGTGCCCTGTCAGCCACAAGTTTAATATGATCAACAGTATGATGAAGCTGTAAAAACACATACAAGTAGTCCTTGTTTAGTGACCACAATTGGTACCAGCAACTTGGTCATTAGGTGAAGGAGTCACTAAGTGAAAATGCTACTGTGCTTATGATCTAACTTCAGCTTTCTTTTGCTTTACAGACCTGTGAAGGTCGTAAATGTGAGATTGGTCATAAAGTTACTTTTTCATCACCGTTGTAACTGCAAATGGCCATTAAACGAGCCAATCACTAAATGAAGACTACTTGTACTATCTTGTGGTACATTAACAGAGTCCAAATCATTGGAACTAATAGTTCAACTCTACTCTGCCCTGATCAGATCACATTTGGAGTACTGTGCCCAGTTCTGGACACCACACTTCAAAACACATAGTGACGTGAGCAAGTTCATAGGAGGGCTACTAAGATGATAAAGAGTCTAGAAACTAAACCCTATGATAAACAGTTAAAGAATGTGGATCTGCTTTGCCTACAGAAAAGACAACAGAAGGGAGATATGAAAGCAGTCTTCAAATATCTGAAAGGTTATTACACAGAAGAAAGAGTGGACTTATTCTCCATTGCCCCAGAGGGCAGGATGAAAACCAGTGGGTTGACATTACAAAGAAGAAAGCTCAGTTTAGACCTCAGGATGAACTTTCTGACTGTATGGACTGTCAGTAAATGGAACAAGCTGCCTCATGATGTGATGAGTTCTGTTTTACTTCAAAAAAACAAAACAAAACAAAACTGGATGGTCAAAGCTGTTCTGGTGGATCCTGCACTGAGCAAGGGTTTGAATTACATGATCTCTAAAAGTCCCTTCCAACTTTATGATTCTATGACCTCCTGGGACAGTCTATTACATTGTTGAATGCTCTTATTCAACAATGTTGAAAATATTCATAATCTCCAGCACAAATCTACTTCCTTGTTCAATCTTCTGGAACAACTCTGAAGAATTCTGTCCTATTTTCTGTATGAGAAGCTGTTCATGCACTTAAAGGCAGCTCTCATGGGTGTAGGGAGCAATTCAATTCCTATAAACCTCAGACAGTATTTAGGCTTCTGGACAATCACGGAACTTAAAACTCCAACTCATTTAAAGACTACCGTCATTTAGAGAGGAGATTTAGAGGAGATATTCAACTTTGGATCTCCAGATAACATTATACTGTAATTTCCCTCATCCTAAATCAACATGACCACTTTTAAAGGACAATTGAACATTGGAAGGTTTCAATCACCTGAAACAACACTAGTTCAGCAGCAATATCTCACACCAAGATTTGATTCCCATATAATTTAAAACCTAAAGTTATATAATCGTCAGATGATTGATGCCTCCTGTATGCACCCATTCTTCTGAATGCATATTTCCTGCCTAAATGTTTCTCCTGCCATTCCTCTCAACTACTATTCAGTCTCTTTTCATTTTTCAGTAATTTTGAAAACAGTTGAAAGGTACTAGCTATATTAGCCCATTCCTGACACCTTAGTAACTCTCTGAGAAACTGCAAAGGTACAAACAGAGTAAGGTTCTGGTTGAAAGGCTATGGCTGAAAGTGAAATGTTGCTCTCAAGTGATTCTAGGAGAAAAGTGCTCCATACCTCAAATAACTGAATGAGTCCATCAGGCAATTATATGGTTCGACAGTTTTTTGAATCTTGTATTAGATACCCACTGGACAGGCATTTCCCCACAGGAATTGTTCTAGCCAAGGACATGATTACACAATGTATTCTCTGTGTGTAAAAATGAAAATGCTGATGAAAGGCCACATTGCTAGTGTCACTGAACTAGAATAAGGTAATTTTGAAATGTGTAAACAATGAAAGGAGCATCCAAATGGGTAAGAAAGAATCATAGAGTGAAAATAGAGTAAAAACTCACTGTAAGAAGCCAGTGCTAATGTCATTTTCTTACTCAGTTTATAGCTTTTTCTATGGCTATATGCACGTGCACAGAACCATATCATCTGCACCAATATGGCAGAAGCTGGAGAAGAGATTATTACGGGGGAACATTTTCAAATACTTTGAAGTTTGTATCATTTAAAGCAAACAACAACAACAACAACAACACATACATTGTCTGAAGTCCAAAAGAATATTTCTATCAGGTTGAGATTACAGGAAGACAGATTTTGGTTCAATATAATTATAACAATAAAAGCAGGTCAGTAATCAAATCAGTTGCACATAACTGATGGACTCTCTGTGGCTGGAAATCTTAAATAGATAACTCAAGTGATTTCTGAGTTAACTTGTCATGAATTTTGAAAAAGCTCTTAATATTCCACCAGGCTGTCACTGAAACTAGATTGGAACTTACTAGACCCATCTAAAAACACTGCAGATTAAATAACAATTTATGAAAGAACACTTGTATGAATCCACCCACGGTGGTGTATCAACTGTGGTTTATGGTTTAGTGTCTTATATGAATCCAAGCAATTGTGATTTAGTGAACAAACTCTTTCTAACCAAAGTATGGCTTATAACAAGGTGTGAACCTAATCTCTCTGTATGGTACCTCAACATTAGTTACAATCACTTTGCACAAGAGGGCAGTGGAACTGCTATGGTATTTTCATTCCTCATGATGGAGCAAGGAAGCTGTATGAGCACATGGCAATGTGCCAGCAGCAGCATTCAACTCACTATCATTCTTCACTTTTGGCCTCAGTCTGTTAATGCCAGAGACTCATTCCAAAGGCCCTCTTACTTACTCTATTCAGCACATCTAGGTCAAACATGTTTGCTAACAAATCAGCTGCTTCCTTTGTTACCACTTCTCTTATTGTAAGGCTGCTCTTAAAAAAAATAATGCTGTATCATTTTGGAATGTGCCAGCTGAAATAGAAGAGAGAGAAAAGGAGAGACAGAGAGGTTGAACTTTAATTAAAGCCAGCTTAGAGAGTCTGCCTTGCTGTACATGCTGAATGTATCTACCCAAGACATATTTTTCTAGTCAGTGTAAACCACTACAGTATATCCTTCCTGGTGTTTGAAATATCCTGAAAGAGGGTGCTGGTGCTTTACTTTAATGCTTCAAAAATGGCTCAGCTTGCTTCTCCCTTGTTTTCAAGGGCATTGCTTCAAAGTTTGTTTTATCCCCTCTTCCTTTTTTTAACAGGAAAAATGATGGTGCATTAGTTGTATTAATATGTTTTCTAATAGTTTCTGTATTAAGATGACAAAAAGAAGTCTGGGAGATATGTAATACTTGTACTTTGTACCTTACTGTACAAATCTAACAGTGTTCTGACATTCAGAAGTTGCTGCTTTTAAATCCAGAGGCATCCACAGGGGGCATCAGAAGAACAAGATGGTGGCTGTGGCTGTATGATCAAAGCCCCACTCTTTTGTTACACGTATTGCATGTGTGAAGTACATGAAAAAGAGGTGGGGTTGAGGTAACTGTGCAGTTGTAGCTACCATCTTAAATTTTTGATACTTCATCCTTAAATCTCAAACTAGTTTCTTCTTTTTAATGAGAAAAAGTGAAAAACAAACCCAAAACAAATGAAATTCTCACCCAACTGCACTGCCAGATTCATCTATTCTCAGTACAATGCTGTGCCAGCCTGCAATGTCACAGCTAAAGACCAGAGTCTCTCCAAAGAAGAAGAGGTGGGTCCTGTGCTTGCTCAAAAAATGTTTACAAACTATTGCATATTCAAAATCTCATACAAACACTCCGATACTACCTATAGAGAAATTTAGTTCTGGCCTTCTAGAGAAGTATAGAAATAATCTTGAAGAAGGAATGCAAGAACAGTTACATAAACATCAGCTTAGCCATGAAAGAAAAGAGTGGATGAGAAAAGAATTCAAGATGGCCCCACCTTGATTCTGTTTGGTATAAGAGGGAGAAGAGAAAAATGGTCAGGCTTTCAAGATTCTGTTATTATATCCTACAACAACAGACTTCCAGTAGTCCTTGTTGAGTCTGTTTCCTGACCTGGCCAACCCAAAGGGCTGACAGACCATGAGAAAGAAGTGGGAGGGATAAAATGATTGCTCAGTTCTGGGAAAGGAAAAAGCATGAGGAAAAGATTTAGAACAGCCCTGTCTTGACCTTGTTTTTCTGAAAAAGGGGAAGGTTGTGGACAGGCTTTCAAGATTCTGATTACATATATTACAACAGTAAAATAGAATTCCTAGAATCCCTGCCATGTCTGTTTCTTGACCTGGCCTTCCTCGAAGGACTGACAGTACCTCAAAATAAGGCAAAATCTTAACATCCAGGGATGCTTCAGGTTGGACACCATTCTTGCAGAGTGAAATGGCCAACAAATAATTTTGGAAGTGCAATTCAGAACACTGTGCTGGCTACCGTTACCAGTCCAAATAGCCCTTCCTGCTGTGAAAGAAGCCATCTGCCAAGGTCCAGTTAGATTCCACCAATTCAGCCTATATCAGCCCTTCCCCCCACTCATTCCAAAGCAGCATCAGAACAGCACAAAACAGCCTGGCTGATTCCCCCACACCCTGTAAAGATACAATTGGACTGTCTGTGCTATGTTACTATAAGAGTAACATGATAATCCTAGAAGTAATTACAAATGTACTGCCATATGAAGTGAACCTGTTCAGTGTTTCAGGTAATTAATAACCATCTCCAGGATACTGTACTGTCTTTTCCTTCTTATCTGTTTTTCTTCTAACACTCAGCTAACTTTCCATTGGTTTGTAGCATGTTCAGCATGTTCATGTTTATGCATGTAGTATGTTCCTATTATGCATCTCTTTCCCTCCCCCCAATTTTGGGTTTTTAATCCAAAGGATTTCATATACTTCAGCGGCCTTTGGAGTTCTGCTGATGGCAAAATTGCTGCTGATATCTTTTCCCCTCTGTTTGGTGTGTCATTTATTTGAGTGCTTGTTTGATTTATGTTCTGACTTTCCTTCAGGAGCTCAAGGTAGCATATATAGCATTCCCTCCTCCCATTTCCCCGCACAACTATCATATGAGGTAGGTAGGACTGGAAGATACTGACTGGCCCAAAGCCATCTAGTGAGATTCTATTTGCTGAGGAATACTAGAATCAGATCTCCCTGGTACACCATCATTACACCACACTGGCTCTCATTTTGGTTATATAAGGCACTCATACCCAAACCTAAACTGTAGAGGGCATGATACATTCCTGTGCATCTTTGATCCATGAAGAATCCTTTAAAATTATTAAAAAGAACCCCTTGCTTTAACTGTCCTATTGGTTGTACTCATACATACAGTTAACCAAGGAAGACTTTCTCCACAAAAGGGATTTTCTAGTACAGTACATTTAACAGTATCCTAGGTAGGTCCACAGATCACATTAACCCAATATGTTATTTAATTTCTCATGGCCATCAGCAAGCAGTCATTTCACATTTCTGATAAAAGGGAGGGAAACAAAGAGGGAATCAGAAGAGGAAGAGAATAAAAGGGAAAGTGAGGTTTGAAAGGAAAGAAAGGAGAGTGACCAGAGAAGTTGGTGTTCAGATCGATTGTATGCTCTACCTGGAGCTGTGAAATGCCTTCTTCTAAATAGCTGCTGCTTGCAAGGTGTGTGTCTTGAAAGCTGCTGAATTTGTGACTGCTTCATTCAGAGTAATCAGAGTCTGTAGGAGGAGTATAAGGGAGCCAGTTCCCAAGAAGTGGGTGAACATAGAAAGTTAACAAGAGTTTGCTAATGGACTTGACAAGAGAGTTTAAAAGGAAAATCCCTAAACATTTCCAAGTCAACAATGTATACCTTAGCTAACCTGAGAGTATGGAAAAAGAACAAGAAGGAATAAAAACCTACAGATAGTGTTTTATGGAACAAAAAATAAAAATAGAATGATAGGATTCTGTTATTTTTGGTATATTTTGTGGTGTATTTGTGCTCCTATCTTAAAATAACTTGGAATATATTTACAGAAATTACAAGCTTGTTAACAGTGCTTGAAGAAAAAAAAAATCAAAGCATTTCAGGAAAGAGAATGGCTTTTGGCTTGGTTCCCACCTATAGCTTGCTTCAGTTTCAGTCATCATTGGAATGTGGCTTCAACAAAAAAAATATTGGCCATCCTTATTGTATGATATTCTTGAATCATTGGAAATGAAAAGGAAGGGAGGGAGGGAGGGAGGGAGGAAGAAAGGAAGGAAGGAAGGAAAATGTTTGTGCAGGATGGATGTTATGGCTATCTGTTTATCAATAACCACTTCTTAGTATTGTTTCACTGAGTGTAACAGGAATGGCCATCAGCAAGCAGTATGTAGCAAACTAATAAATAACATCACTACATATTTGTAAATCAGTGTTTGAAATGGTCTACCACTTGCATCTAATATGTCAGGCTGAGTCATATGCTTTCTTCAGTTTCTGCATATGAGCAGTGAGCATTTTTTAATATGTCTGGGAAATTTGAGTTAAGGAATTTCCATTTTGATACCATGTACTACAACCTTCCCCAGTCTGAGCACCTTCCAGATGTGTGAATTTCAACTGCCAGAATTTCTCAGGAAGCAGAGCCAATGCTGGGATTTCTGGGAGATTAAATTAAGATATTTGGACTGTCCCTATGTTGGAAAGTCTAATTTACGTTCTATGGGATTCTTGCTATTATGAAATGTGCGTGAGGGAAGAAAGAATGTGAGTGCAATCAATTAACACTAATTAGTTGACCTTTAGATATCATATAAATGAAAATTTTAGCCACCTAGAATTTGGCTACAAATCTTTTGTGACAAAAAATTGATACAGAGGGGTAAATTTAAGTTTCTCTTATACCTTCCCAGCTGATAGGAAATCATGGAATCCAAGTTCCAATGATATGCTTACCAATCTCTGGTTTCCCTTTTTTGGGTTGTCTGTCCATTGAATACCTGGTGATTTTGCTCCCCAGTTTCTCATGAATCTTTTTGGAATGGTGCCATTTTGGTTGCCTTTCCATATGCCAAATTATTCTAATTTTGATGTATTTCTTGCTGTTTTTAAATAAGTACTTTGTAAAATATACAGTTTAGTAATGAGTATCTCAAGAGGGCTTCGTTTGAATTTAAGAAGGAATTGGTGTGAAAGTTAATTACCTGAACTAAGAATCTACATTCTCCCTTCAGCAGCCCAGGATGATGATCAAAAGCAATCAGCACTGTTTTCTGGCAACTACTTGGCCTTCCTCTGTGGTATTTGATGTAATTAGGGCCTCTCCTCTCTGTCATTAAAAGACAAATTGTTTGTAAACCACTAGCCTTAGAGTACAGCACTGTGTCTTCAGCCTTTTATCATAATTGTAATTCAAAGATTTAAGGAAACCTCCCAAACTGAGAAATGGGAACTAATTACACAGCTAATTGCTTGATAATGAATTGCTGCAGCTCCTGAAGTAATGTGGCACTTACTATTTTCTCCTTGGTTTCCTTTAGAGGACTTGGGATCAATGGTGGAATAGAAGACACCTTCCTTAAGACAAAGAACCCATCCCGTGCTACCAGCTGAGTTCTATCCTTGACTTGAGGTGTGAACTGAGTCACTGGTGAACAGGAGGAACTTAACCTGGATATATTGTGGTTTAGTTGTACTGAAAGACAGATTCTAATGAGCCTAAAGGTAGCAAAAGGCCTACTGGGAGGGTTACAAGACTGCAGAATATCCTTCATTTGTATAAAATAATAATAATAATAATAATAATAATAATAATAATAATAATTATTATTATTATTATTATTATTTTATATCCTGTGACAATACCTTTAACACCATCAAACAATAGCATCTGCCTATTCCAAGTCCTTGGGAAGGACTTGATAGGTGGATAAAAATGCCAAATCCAGTCTAAACATCTGGCTGACTTTGTGACCAACCATAATAATAACTGAAGATAATAAAAGAAATAATAATAAAATAATGAAAGGAAGAAAGGGAGGAAGGAGGGAAGGAAGGAAGGAAGGAAGGAAGGAAAAGAAAGAAAGAAAGAAAGAAAGAAAGAAAGAAAGAAAGAAAGAAAGAAAGAAAGAAAGAAAGAAAGAAAGAAAGAGACAGAGGGGTTAATTCTGGCTGCACAAGACCAAGCCTTAAGAACAAATGCATACAAAGCCAGAATTGAGAAGACAGCAACAGACAGTGAATGCCACCTCTGCAAAGAAGCTGAAGAAACAGGGGACCTCCTAGTTAGCTGCTGCAAGAAGATTGCACAGAGTGACTACAAACAACAGTATGACAAAGTAGCAACAATGTTGTATTGGAATATTTGCAAGAAATACCATTTGCCCGCAAGCAAGAACTGGTGGGATCACAAAACAGACAAAGTAATAGAAAATGAAGAAGCTAAAGTGCTCTGGGATGTTAGAATTCAAACAGACAAGCACCTGCCACACAGCACCCCACATTCAACAATTGTTGATAAGAAAGACAAAATAGTCTGGATAGTGGACATTGTAATACCTTGAGACAGCAGAATAGAAGAGAAAGAACTGGAGAAAATCACAAGATACAAAGACCTGCAAATAGAAATAGAACAACTGTGGCAAAAGAAAGCAAAGATAGTACCAATAGTAATAGGTGGCTTGGGTGCAATCCCAAAACATCTGTAGCACCACTTGAAGACCATCGGCATTGACAAAATCATCAGTCAATTGCAAAAGTCAGCTTTACTTGGAACAGATTACATCCTGTGATGATACCTTTAACACCATCAGACAACAACATCTGCCTATCCCAGGTCCTTGGAAAGGACTTGATAGGTGGATAAAAATGCCAAATTCAGTCTAAACATCTGGCTGACTGTGTGACCAACAATAATAATTGACATACGTAAGTACCCACTATACTATTTCCTTTTAGGATAAGCAGTGTTAAGCTGAAAAAGAATACAAAATAGCAAGCAAAAGAAATTAAAAGCATGAGAGCATGCACATTCATACATACATCCTTAACTATGATGACAGCAACATGCCAAAATATACATTGTGATGGCATGTTAGAAGCTCCATCCTTTTTACACTTGCATCATGATGTCATTTGCAAATATGTAAAGGAAGGACCCTTAATCGCAATGTTGTCACATGTGTTGTTAACCTCCACCTCCATGGAATCTATGCATGCGATAAGAGAAGGAAATATAGCTAAATCTAGTTTATACCATTCACTGTATCTCTTCATATCTTTCTATTCATACAAAGTACCCTTGCTTCCACCAAGCCTATATACTGATTCATGCATTACCTTTAGTTCTTTAAACTTCTCACTTTTCCTTTTTTTAGGGAATCAACCTCATCTAAACATTACTTTCTTGATCTTCCCCTTTCTCTCAATCAATGTACTCATCCTGTACATAGTTTGTTTGGAATTCAATCCTCATTCATTCTCTCCATATGACCAAAGCACCTCAACTCACTTCATTTGTACTAGTCACTTGCTTCTGAAACCAATCCATGTTCACTGAGCACCCATTCATTCTTGTCCTTCTCTCTTCTTGTTTTACATGCACACTTCTTAAGTATACCTTCCCACTCCATTCAACTTGCTCTTATATTTATTCTTTCATATTGACTCACTTTCATATAACAAAATGGGCAGAGAAGCACAGCCATTTTTTTCTTTCAGCATAAATTCATTCTTCACAACTAAACTTCTAAACAATGTACTACATTGTACCTTTCTACCAATATTGCAGGTCTTAAATTTTCTCTTATTTCCTATTTTTAGTAAACATTCTATCAAAATACACCAATTAATCTACTTGCTCTCATTACATAATTCAAGCCTATTCACTTTATCATATGCTTTCTCTAAATCAACACAAATAAAATAATGTTTCTTCCTCACCTTCATACATTTCTCAGTGATCTGCTGAAGAGGTAAAATCTACTCTGCACACTTTGCTTTCCATTTCCCAAATTTTGGTCATTATCATGTCTCATACTCTTTGAATACTAATTCAGTCAAATACTTTCCCAGACTTAAGAATCTTAACCCATATAGTTTTTGCTTGCAACTTCTCCTACCTGTCTCTGTTATATAGGGGAGCACTAATATCATTCTTCCAATTGTCAAGTGTAGATGCACCTTCAGACACATGTTAAAGAAGTCACACCATTTTTCTCTGAAGAAATCACATTAACATTTTAACATTTCTTCCCTTGCACAATCTATATCTGCAGCCTTACCATTTTTCAACATTCTTGCAGCACTTATAACTTCCTTTTCATGCATGTGATAGATAGTAGGAGTGTCTATATTATGAGATTGATTTAAAGGTAACTGTCTTAATGCCTGCAATTATTACAACTATTACCAAAATTTGTCCTTCAGTTTCTCAAAAGTTTATCCACATATTCTGATTTTTAATCTCATTTTTAGAGTGAGTTTTTAATAGAATCTTGTTTGATGATGTTTCTGAACTTTCTTTATTGCTAAAGAGCAGAAAGTGTAGGAGTGCTGATTTTTGTTTTTCTTTTCCATTATCAGTATCTCTGTCACTGCTCATCCTCCTTGCCTTCCAGTGATTCGTGACCTGAAGAAGGCCAATGAAGAATTTTCTACAGGGATCTTTAGGGAATATTCAAAGCTGCCTTGATATTTGGCACATAAAACTGTAAGAATTTAGAACGGAAATAATCTGAACCAGATTTGCAGTTTCTTATGAAAGCTTCTACAAACCTAAACCATATCTCTTCAACTGAGAAGAATTCAACCACATATTGATTTACCCTCAAATGTAGCTACAATTAAGAATAAGCAAACCATGGTAAGCCTGTTCCATATAACCGTATTTTGGGGAATAGGATTTTCCTAAAAACTATTAGAACAATTAAGCAGATCAGGAGTAGAGACAGACAGGCGTCACACTTACTTCTAAAATGATGAGATAGCAAGAGACCTCTTCTACCTTTCTTTAATTTGTAAAAAGTACGAAAGTATGCATTTCATGATTAAATTTATTTCATAATTACATTTGATTTTGCTGTTAAAAATCATATTGCTAACTATGAGGGTCACATTTTATTACATTTGCATTTATCTCTCTGTCTTTTGTGTCTTTGCAGAGATTATTTTTCCATTTGCTTTTTGTCAGGGACCTTTAATTTTCTCAAATGCAGTGGTAACCCCCCAATGGTTCACATTTAAAATGGTTTTTAGGAGCCAGACTGGAGGGAGAGGACTCTAAGTCATAAAATTAGAACTCCCATTCCCACTGGCAAACTCAGGTCTATTTTCCCAAATTCCTTTAAAGCTTTCCTTCTAACCAGTTTTTCATTGGAAGCTTCTAAGAATGTTTAGTTGGAAACTATATTGTATTTAATTTAACAACACATCCACAATGTTGTGGTTCCTCCAAATGGTTAAAAAAAAAGTTTGCATGCTTGATGAAATACAGCTCTAAACTATATTTTTAAAATAATTTTTAAGTAATTTTTAAAACTTATTATATAAATTATAAACTGTATTTCTTAGACTAATGTGTGGATTGGAGCATAATTTGTCTTTGGATTTTATTTATTGCCTTATCTAAACTACCATGTCTATACTGCTCTATTTCACATGACTCAAAGCAGTTTACAAAGTAACAAAAGTAAAATCAATTATTTTGCTGTTCTGCAAATTTTGTAATACGGCTTTTGGCCAAAAACTCTGCCAAAATGCATTTTAAAATGTAATTTTCCATAAAATATGTTGGGAAATGTGTACATATAGACATGATACAGTTAATAGACACCCAGATAAAAATACACATTTAAATGTATAGTTTGTGAGCAAATACATTTAGAGAAGGACAGCTGCATGATCCCAGGAAAAGATACAACTGCTTTTAAAAGGTCCAGGCAGGTGCTACATTTGTGTTTCTGTGTGCCTCAAAACACATTTTGGAATCATGTCCAACACACTGCATAATCCTAATTACATCCATTCTTTGGTTAGAGATCAGCCTCTTGGCTCAATATTTCAGGTACTATTAACTTTCTAGACCCCTGGATCATTTGCATCTTTAGTCAAATGTTAGTTGTGCATTGTGTAGCACCATCCCATCTGTGACATTATGCCAGGAATTTAGTCCATTCTTTCTCATCTATTATAAGGGCTATGAAAAGTTTGAAAGGGAGCTCTGCTTTGACAAAGTTCAATAAATAGACCCTGAATAAATTGTTAGCTATGTTACTTTACTCTGGAAAAAATGTTTTCTGAACATTCACAGAAGCTGTTTTTTCTCAAACCGAAGTAACTATTTGAGAGATGCTTCTAATACAAGTAGATGGATGGCAGGATGTGCCACACTGAGATAGATTGCATTCAGTATTGTCCATAAACATGGTATTATTTGTCAAGCTCCTCTTTAGATATAGTAGGAATTAAGATGATGTATAATCACTACACTTTTCCTGGATGGAGCCCTTTGCAGTCCTGAAATCAACTATTGCTAGAAAAGTGCTACAAAAGAAATCAGTGATTTTTTTTCATTGGGGTCAGAGCTGGAAAAATATATTTGGGCAGGATGATGGAGAATGCCTCTGTGCAATGCAGATAATGATACCTTTATGCCATTCACCCAGGATGGAAACAAACTTTAGCCATGTTGTTTGTGTGTGCTCTGAGTTGCTTGAGTATTCAGTTGCTTGCTTTGTTTTTCTTTTTAAGCTTTTTTTTTGAGGTTTGTGCCTGGAGCATTTCATATGATCTGTACAAAGGAAGGTAGATACTATGCTGACGGTTTTCCTCAGTTATATAGAAGGATATTGGGCTGCTTTAAAGAAGCAGGTAAGTACTTAAAGAGAGCCAGTCTGGTGTAGTGGTTAAGGCACCAGGCTAGAAACCAGGAGACCATGAATTCTAGTCTTGTCTTAGGCACAAAGCCAGCTGGGTGACCTTGGGCCAGTCCCTCTGTCTCAGCCCTAAGAAGGAGCAATGGCAAACCAGTTCTGAAAATCTTGCCAAGAAAACTGCAGGAACTTGTCCAGATAGTCTCCAGGAGTCAAGACTGACTTGAAGGCACACACTCTCACACACATACACACAAAGACACAAGTACTTAAAGAAGAGAAACAATGAGAGAAGAGATTAAGAACAATGGTTTCTCTCTTTTCTTTGTGCTCCTCCAGCCCTGGAAATGGCAGTGGATGAGGTGCTGCCATCAGGAGTGAGTTTCCAACAGCTCTCAGTTGGAAGGCAACGGGAAGAGAAAATAGGTTCTTTTCAGGCAGCTGTCCCCAGTCTGGGCCATACGCATAGATTTCAAGTCCCAAAGTTCCCAAGCCAGCATGGCCATTGCTTAGAATTCTGATACTAAAGGCTGCACATCTGAATGGTGTCAAGTTTGGAAAAGAGTCAGGGTTTACAGTTTAAGACGGCACGAAAAACCTAGCTGAATCAGGCCAAAGACTTACCTAAATCAGCACTGTAGGATCACATTGTGGTCCATATGAATTTGTAAAGCTCATAAACAGATCAATAACTTTCTCTGCCATCTTCAACAAGCTCCAAAATGCTACATTTTTGAATGAAGGGCCACAAACTCTGACATTCACCAGCCCGAGCTCTTCTTCAGACATAGAATCTATATGTTCATGAGGGAGCCGTGCATTTTTTTCATGAAGACACAACCTCAGGTCCTCCCACTTTGCTGGAGATAGGAATATTGAGATTGTGGCAGAAGATGTTGAATGGAAGCTGGAATGTGTGGGATGGAACATCTTTCCACAGCCTCAGATTTAAGTGTGGAAATTTCAATACAAATGGAAAACCAAGAAAGGAAACAGAGGATCATTTTCCTTCCAAAAGCCTACTCTTTTCAGGAAAAAAAAAAAAAAAAAGATAAATGTTCAAGCCAGAAGTCATGTTTACATTTTATTTTTTGTTCTGTTTACAGTATTTCTGTTTTTGACATAGTTTTTAAGTCACAGGATCTCCTATCTTATATTTCTCTATCTATTTTAGAAGACTAGGTTTTAACTCAGTCTTCTATTCAGAATGTACACGAAGATTTAAAATTTCCTTTAGAATCACCTTCCTGCATATTAATTTGGAATTCCTTTGCAGCAGTTTCCTCTGTTTGAAACAGGTTTGCTGTAAGATTTATTTATTTCAATTAGAGTTTCTTTTCCATCACTGTATATTATTAAAAAAACTCTGTATTTTATCTCTTTCACCCTTGGGAGTTTTGTATTTTAATATTTAAAGTTAAAAAGGCATTTTTACATTTTCTCTTTTCCTTTTTTAAAAAATAGTTTATTTTTTTTAATCTCTTGTGAGATTAGTTTATCTCCTGGCAGTGGGGCAGAAACAAGAGCTGATCCCTCTAGTCACATGCTTCAGTGCAATAGAGCCAGGAGCTGATACTATTGAAATTATTTTGCTTTTTAAACTTTTTACTTTAGAAAGGCAACATGGTTGTACAAGCCCTATCTTTCTTACACACAAAGGTTAAGGGAAGGATGCCAAGTAATGTGTCCCCTAGAAGATAGTGGTGACAGTAGCAACTGCTATGCTGCTACCCCAAAGCAAGAGGTGGATCAGGGTGTGAAAATGCAGGGGGCTTCTAAGAGAGGGGGTTTGAGCCTCCAGCCTTCCACCTTACAGGCTCAGATATATCCTACCATAATCACCAAGAAAAAATTGAAATATATTTTTAAGTATCTTAATAATAGGGTAAAAAAAGCCTTCTTCATAAGGAGAGAAAACTTTCAAGAAATTTAAAGGCAGATTTTAATACAGCAGTTTTATAAAGGCCTTCTGTCTGAATTTTAGTTTATTCTGGGGCAGCTTTCTTGACCTTGCATGACACTGCTCCTTTTTCTCTTTTTGATGGACACAAGTATATCAAGGAGGGTGGTTTTTTTTTAGTTTTTCATGGAGCTTACTGCCTACATTTTACTTATAAATCCTTGATCCCAAGCTTCAAGATGACTTTGACATGTGACCTTTGTAGCATTTTCACAGATCACTTTGAGTCATAGTGAGTTTGCAGGAGATGAACAAAAAGTAAAGAGGCTTCAGATCAGGCTTAACTGTTCAAGGGAAGGTTTGTTCCCATAAATTTCACATTTCTGTATAAAAAGTGGAACTTGCAAATTTGGATTTGGCTTGAAATTTCCTATTACTAATAATTAGAGAGAAAAAGCTATCACATTACAACAGATGGATTTCAGGAGGATTTGCATCCATATTTCATTAATGAAGCATTGAAGTTTTGTTTGTTTGTTTGTTTGTTTTACCAGTGGAATAAGTTGACAAAAGTGGAACAGAGAAGATGACTTTTTTTAGTGATCAACTTTTCTAGTTATTAAGAGCTGTTGAGTGATGGCATATTGACAGCAAGACCATTCTAGTTTGCTTCTGATATTCTATTGCAGGGCTGTGCATCTTCCTCAAAATCAGGCCACAGCCTGCTTCCCTGATCAGCTGGAGGGCCACATGAACTTCATCACCAGAAATGTGATGGTATCAGAGTGATGGGAAAGTTTATTTTGTGTTTTTTATAGGCTTTAAGGAGAGGAGAGGGGAGCTGGCTACATAGCTTTCATTTCTCCCTTTAAAATGCCAAATCTGATCAGTGCAAATTAGGGCTCATTTTGATGGTTTGGGAAGGGTTCTAAGGGTAGAAAAGGATGAGATGTATTTCCTAGGGATCTCCTGCTTCCATTTCTACCCCTATTTTTAAGCTTATATTGCTGGAAAATAGCCAAGTTTTGATGTTGTAATCTTGGGAAGCTGGGGTCCTGCATGTGACTTGTGGGCCACAGGTTCCTCACTTCTGCCTAGGGAAGCACTTCTATTTTTTATACTAACGTAACTCATAAACATTGCATTAAGCAAGGAGAGTTTCTGGGAAGCAAACTTTATCCCAAACAGTATGTGTCAGGTTTGAGTTGTTCTGGTTAATGATCGGTCCATTTCTAAATTTGGAAGCTTAATATTTTTTTAAAAAACCAATATGCGCTTGAAGAAGTTGGAATGGCATGCCTAGGAGACATAATTAAAATGTTTAGCTACCGTCTTGTCTCGCTTCAATTGAGCTGGTCTTTTGCATTTTGCACAGTACAGATAATGCTTGCTTTTTCCTAGGAATGAGGAATGGAAAGTTTTTAGCCTGCAGACCCCCAGGAAATTCCTAGTGGGGGATTTTATGCAGCTTCTAAAAGGTTACTCCTTCTGTTTATCTAAATGTTATCAGCTCTCTAAGGAGATCACAGAGGGATCCTGCCTGGTGAGAAGCTGAAACCTTTTAAATGTGGGAAAGTTTCTAGGAATAAATTTGAAACACATTTAACTGCTTCTTTGTAGTGCAACTGGTTACTTGGGTCCTTAAGAAAAAAAATTAAGCAATTACCCTTATTAACATAAAGTGCCTTTTTAGAACCAGTAATTGTTTTGGAAGCATTACCCAACTGGCTGAAAATATCCCACAATTGAACGACAGAAGTCTGAAATACCCACTCAGAAGCTTTCTTTTAGACATCAACAGCATCAACAAACACTGATGTCCATAGTTCTGTGGAAGACCACAGCTGGTACACCATGGTGGTTAGTGTACTGAATTAGATCAGAAGTACCTGGTCAAACTATAACATGGAGTTATCTTGAGCCAGACACTACTTTTCAGCCTATTGATTCCATTTTGAGTACTGTCTCCAATACTGGGCACCACATTTTATGAAGATTTATGACAAGCTGGTTTGGTCATCTGAATCTTAGACCTTTCCCTTTCATAAGCTGGAGTTGTGTTTCTCAGCTAAATGGACCATTGTTTGTTTGTTTCTTTGTTTATTTAACACCTTTACATAGCTGCCTATCTCAAGAAGAACTCTGGGAGCCAAATAGAGATAAAAACATAATCCAGAATTTATAAAACCATAAAAAAATGCTAAAAAATTCATTATTCACATGTCAACACAGCCACACTTACACCAAACTTCCATCAACATCCTGGCCCCAGTGCCTATGGGAAAAGGCAGGTCCTCATGGCCTTCTGGAAGGCCAACAGTGTTGGGGCTGTCTGTATCTCAAAGGGGAGGATATTTCACAAGTGAGGCATCATGACAGAGAAGCATGCTTCATAAGGACCACCAAGTGATATTGCTTCACCTATGGGACCTGGTGCATGCCCACTCTTCTTGATCTGGTGGGACAGGAAGAATCCTTTGGGGAGGTGGTCCTGCAAGTAACCTGAACCCATGCCATGTAGGCATATAAAGGTGACAACCAACTTGTTCTGCATCTAAAAATTATACTGCTGCCTTTGTTTTTAATTGTTGATATATTCTATTGCATTTATTATAAATCTCCTGTTGTCCTTCATTTTCCTCTCGGGAATGTAACCTGCTTGGCCTGTATGTATTATTTCAGAAATGCGCTTCCTCAAACATTCAGCTAGTGTTGTAGTAAATAGCTTATAATCATCGATCAGTAAAGAAATTGGTCTATATAACCGGGGTTTCTCTGGATTGCTTCCTTTTTTATAGATCAGAATTATATATGCTTCTTCCTATGTCTCTGGTATTTACTTTTGTCTCTTGAATTTCATTCATTGTTCTTACCACAGGTATACTGTGATGTGCCCAGTACTGCATGCGCTTTGCATTCTGGACCAGCTCTAGCTTTGGAATGCCCTTCAAGGGTAGCACCATGTAGAAAGCATTGCAATAGTCCAGTGGGAAGGTGACTAAGGCATGAGTGACTGTGAATAGTGCCACCTGATTTAGAAATGAGTGCAACTGGCACACAAGATGTAATTGTGTGAAGGCTGTCCCAGCCGTGGCTGTCAACTGATCCTTGAGCAGGAACTGTGCATCTGGGGGAACACCTGGAATGCTTCTTTTTCAGCTACTGTATCTCTTCAACAATTTTTCTTGTAAGAGCAGTTACATAAAACAGATCAATTGACTGGATGGAGTTAGGTTAACTCTGTCAACAACTCTGTGTTTCAGGTTGAATTTTATGTTACTTGACCTCATTTTCTACATTGTGAGGCTTCTATGCCACATCAGCCCCATACTGGCCCAGTGAAGCATACTATGGGAACACAGTCATACAACCAGTAGTATTGTGATAATAGCATCTACATAAACACTAAAGGGAAACTACAGGGAAGATGGCTGAGGACTATTTTCCATAGCCATGTATGGCAGAAGTAATGGGTATAGGTTCCAGCTAATTAGATTTCTTTTCAATTTAAGGAAAAACCTCTGATGGTAAGATCTGCATAGCAGTGGAGCACTGTCTCTATGAAAATTATGGGATGTCCATCTCTGAAGGTTTTAAGAAGAGGCTGGACAGCCACTTCTTATAGATGGTTTAACTGGTTTTCTTATACATTACAGAGGATTGGACTAGATGATAATTGTGATTCTCTTCAAGTCTACAAGTTGAATATAAAAATTAGTATTATTAATTTATTCTTACAACCAGGGAGAGAAAGACAGGGGGCAGGAGAAGAGGAACAGAGTTGGAACAAAATTCAAGTAGAGTTTGGATTATATGCTAGGTAGCTTTCATGAATGGTTGTGGAATCCAATTTCTACTAGGATATTCATTCTCATTGATTAGGTTGGATCAAATTATCATTGCAGCTTTCCTGATATTATAGCCATCTGCATAGCTTGTGTTTGCTTCTCCATGATATGAAATACACTGTAGATATTTTGGCTGTTGCACCTGGTGAGCATTTGCTCTATATTTAAAAAATGCCTTTGTGCATCTCTGTTTTAGTTACATCATTACCTTAACAGTTTGCTGAACACATCTGAAATTTTTAAAAGTATATGTCAAATTTCTTTGAAGGCAGATGTCTTTCCGGCATTTTAAATGTACAATATTTATCTTGAAATGGCTTTTTCAAATTTCTCTTTTTACTACACAAAATTCTATTAGAGGGTAAAACATGCAAAATCATATCAAAACAATACAGGGTTTGTTTAGCATGGCATAACATAACTTGTACATTGCCTAATAGGTCTATCCAAACTGCATATAAGAACGAACTGACTGAGCTCTCCATTTCATATATCTGAAGTGGCATCAGCATGCATTCCTCTTTTTTCTCTTTATAATCTAATATTAACTGTTCTTATCACATGCTTGACAAATATTTATGACATATATAACATTCTTGTGTATATTTTCCTGGGATTTATTAATGTATAGTAGGTGGAACAATATCTGGAATACCCCCGCAGTGTCTTTAATAACTTTTCTGAAACTTTATGGGACCTTTCCTAAAGAATCTAATTCTTTATTTTATGATCCTTCCTTGCTTGATGTTTCACTGATATAGACTTCCTGGAGAAGTGACAATGATTTCAAAATGATGCCATGTGCATCATGATGTCATAATGCAAATAGTACAGCTTAAGTACTTGCATCAGTTTACATCTCTGTATTATTTGTATTATTTGTTGATGGGCAGAATGTCCATTCTGCATGATAGGCAGAATGTCATTTGCTCCCCCAATTGACATCTCTGTGTGTCATTAGATACCCTGGTCAGAGTTAGGGTAATTAATGTAGGTTTCTTTCTATTACATTAACTTAGTTTTTTCTTCCCAAAATCCTTTTTACTTTCAGTCACCTATGATCAGAGTTGGATTTAGGCCAAGATAGCAAGCTCTACAGCTTAGGGACACACAGTTTGGAGGAGTATCTTGAAATTTCAGATTTTTAAAAATATGTTACAGTTTTATTGTAATTTCATTTATGAAAGTCTCCATAAACTAAGCCCTCTGTATAGCTCACGTGATTCTGCTTAATTAAGATGTGCTTTGTTTCTTCATGCATTCAAAGCTCTTCAGTGATGGCCCTTCCCCACCCCACATCATAGGTTTGTCATGCATCTTGGTGGCATTCTTGCCAAATCCAGTTGTTACACAGCCTTACTGTTAACACTTACCAGATAGAGCCTCTACATAGCTTAGGGCTTCACCATGTCTTTGACCAAGTGTTTTTTCTTGGAGATTTTTTCTATTTTGATTATATTGGCTATTCTCACCCAAATTGTGCACATGGTGCTTTCTTGATCATAATCCTTCCCATGAAAAGCTTCTTCTCCCCTGAGAATAATTTCAAAAGCAATTTATTTTCCATCAGGTTAACAATGAAAGGTGAGAAAATGTAGGAAAAAAAAAATCTCAGCACAGATTAAGAGTTCCATATGAGGTTTAATACTTTAGATTGGTGAAGACTATGTCCAGATCTCTTTTGTAGGGAGCCTGGGAGATGACCTTAGAGAAGGAATCCAGAAATTAGGAAAACATCAGGGGTGGAAGAAACATGTATGAAGTCCAGAGAAGGGGAGAGAATTACAAAGAGGCTGAGACTAGCCCCTCACCCTGACTCCCTGGGGTATAAGAAGGAGGAAATGAAAACATAGGCAGAATTGCAAGATTCTCTATTGCAGTCTATTTCAATGAAGTATAGTTCTAGTCTTCCTCTGGAGTCAGTTTCCTGATCTAGCCTACCTTGTAGGCTGAAGTATTTTCCCCTTCTTCCTAAATAATGAGGTATATGCAATATGAGATAAATGCTGAGCATCTTTGCCATATTGATAATCTTTAAGCTACAGTTCAGCATCAGTCCTCACACTACCAGACTTGGGCATTCAGTTGTGTGTCCCTGCTGAGCATTGGTCTTCAGTGGAGCGGATAGCCCTTGATGTCTTCTGCTTTGAAACTGAACCATCATCTGCCCACTCCCATCATTGACATGATGCCAAATGAACATATATTTGTGTTCACTGGTTGTGGATGAGAGGTTGAAACACAGAATTACTTTCTTTGGGATAGGCGTAACACATTCAAAAAGAGGACTGTTTATTTATACAGATTTGGCAGCTGATCACAGTACTACAAACAAAAACAGACGGAATGGACGGAATCCTTAAATGTGCTTATCTATCTATCTATCTATCTATCTATCTATCTATCTATCTATCCATCCATCCATCCATCCATCCATCCATCCATCCATCCGTCCGTCCATGGACATACCTATAGAATATGCAGTACTAGGAAATTATTTAAATGATCCAGTAACAACAATAATGAGATTGAGAAAAGAAGGATAAAGAATTATTTTTCCTTTGAGAAAGGAATGTTTATTTTAGGAATGTAGCCTCTAAATACAATAGTGATATGAGTATATTAATTCTAATATTTAATTTCATCTCTGTAAGAAATAATTATGCATTTCATACTGTTTTAATATAATGAATTCATGTTCATTGTGAACAGTAACAAGTAAGAATATAGGTTCCAGAGGAAACTCTTATATAGCAAAATCAATGTTTGTGGCATTTTAAAGTCTAACAAATTTATTAGTTATGTAAACTTTTGTGGTTTACAGTCCACTTCATCAGATCCATGAAGTAGCCTGCTATCCATGAAACTCTATGTGATAAAAAAATTGTGAAGTGCTCAAAGGCTGTTTGCTGTAATTAATAATACTAATAAACACCTATAATTGAGGAATATAGTATAAATTTATGCTCCAATTTATAACAATATCATTAAGTACTGCAATCTGTATCATATGATGTCTCATACAGTATAAGAGCCAGTGTAGTATAATGATTAAGGTATTGGACTGAGCCAGATTTAAGTCAACCTTCAGCCACAGAAGCTCATCAAATGAGTTCTTAGCCCAACCTACCTTGCAGGGCTGTTATTGTGGAGAAGAATGGGAGGAGGGAGTTCTAAATATACTGACTTGAACTCCTAAATGAAAAGCAACATATAAAATGAATACACATAGAAATAAATAATATGTGGTGTGATATATTGGACATTTTCTGCAACAATGCTCCCAACTGTAGACAAGACTGAATGATGGGGTGTAAAATGTTTACATCCAGACTTTCATCATAATGTCTAAGGTAGCTGACAACACAATTCAAAGCAACAATAATGGAATATGCTCCATAAATTCCCTAAATTAGGGAAAAACCTTCCATCTCCTCAATCATTTTACTTCAGAAATTGACGGTCACTTTGAGCAGAACCTCTGCTGTCTTGTGTTCATCCAGATTCTTGCAGCCAGATATGGTAGCCTTACTGCTGGTGATTAATATCTATGTTAGAAGGAAGCCATCGATATGGATCTACACAGAACAATAACTCCTGTAATTAAGCGTTCTAGCTGAAAAAGAAAAAAAAAAAAAAGCCTTGAGTCCAGCATAGTGGACAGACTGTAGATTAGGAGAAGCTGCTATAGAATATCCCCCATTAATTGTTATTAGAAAACCAATAGTGGAATGAGCTCTCATTTTCCAATGGCATGCCATTCTGAAAAAAACTGTGGAAAATGTTTTACAGGAGATGAAATTGTGTATAAATATTTATAAGGGACCTCAGCATACAAAAGAAAGGTGTGAAACAGCAGTGGCACTTGAAGTGAGAGACTAGAACTAAGTCTCTCATCTCCTGTAAAACAGATGCTCCCAGTTCATATTCCTTTGGCATGAAGTGATTTTTGAGGGAACAAGCACTTTCAATTATGCCTTGTATCATGATGAGATGGGTTAGGTGAAGTGAAGCAAGGAGGATGGAGAGAGAGACCCCTGGGTTTTGCTGCACGGTGCAATGAGAGTTCCAGTTAATTTAAATTGCCTTAATAAGTTTGGTGACTTCTGATTCACAGAAAAGGTAGTGAGAGCAAGGGCTTTCGACATGCATGCAGAAAGGTCAAAATAATAATAGTCATTCTAATAATCTCTGGAATGAAATATTGCTTCACCAGAGAATTTATTAGTTGTACAGGCAGAACAAAGAATTCCTCTTATATTTGTTAATTTTTTAAAGAACATAGAGGAGTATTATTACATCTGTAGCATCACTGATGCCAATGATAATTTATAAGAGATCTGCAAATGCAGGAAGGCAGAAAAGGAAGCCCTGACATACACTGGCTGCTAATAAAGGGAGAAGCAAAGGTTCTTTTGCAGGATGAGACTTACTGTTAATTTAGCAGCGGGCAGCCTAAGGCATCAGGGCTCAGGCCGTCCCCAAATCTTTTTGTGGCCCCGGAGTCATGCCCAAAATTTTTAGGTAATGTTTAAAAAAGCTGTAATACAAACCTGAAAGAGGCTGGAACTTTAAGCACTTGCTTTACAACCTTTCCCTAAAATTGTCTGAAGCAAGAGTCTGAAGAACACAGTGCCTGTTACACATAGAATGGCAACAAGATTATCAAGAGATACACTATTATCCCCAAATAAATAAATTGCTGAAATATGATTACTGAAATCTGAGAATGCAAACAGCTTGCTAGCTCACACCTAAACCTCATGAAATTTAGGCAGCTTTACATGAAATTTCACTGATTTTTTAAGAGTCCATTTGTCCTATCACAGCTGAGTGCCAGGAAAGGTTACTGACCTCTATTCTAAAGTATTCCCATCAGCTAATCATGGACGACAGCCCCCCCGCCCCCCCGCCGGCCACTTTACTTAGGTTAACAAGTCATTCACATCTTCAGTCCAAGGCAGAACCAGGTCCAGCTCAATGAACTATGTTTTTTCAAGGAGAAAAATGCAAGAAAATATTTACTTTCTGTGTATGTATAATTAGCAATCATTCAGTGCTTGCTATCACTTGTAAATTAGGGTCTCAGTGTAAGGAAAGAATGAGGAAAATATTTAAATCATAAGCTTAGGTTAAAAAAAAAATGTTTAAATTGCTGCTAAGGTTTTAAAATAAGTATCTCATTGCAGTTTTTAAGATCACATACAGACAAAATTTCACCGGGCTCTTCACTCCACTATAACACGGAAAACTAAGAAGTATAATTCAGCAGAACACACACAGAGAAACAAATTGATTCCAAAAGAACTAGATTTAACCTTACCTTTTTAAAATGGAAAATTACATATTGTATCCAGAACCATAAGCATGTCACACTGAGCAGAATATTAGTTGATTCATGAGCTTTTGGCATTACTATATTAAATGGGCAGTCTTATGTTAAGCAAACTTAGTTTGAGTTGACTATATTCTTATGTTATTAGGGTTTCTTTATTAAAATAATGGGTAACTTTATGTATGTGTTTGTTTTACTTGTATAGATTAATGTACAAAATTCCACTTCCTGAAGCATTATAAATGGGATCATACTTATCTTTCATGAACCTAGGACTCCCTTACCTAGGCTGCAATATCCAAAGGCCCACCAGATGGCAGCAAGGAACAAACAAAACATCTTGGTTGCCATCTAGTGCAGGGTTCCTCAACCTCAGCAACTTTAAGACGGGTGGATTTCAATTCCCAGAATTCCCCAGCTAGCACGGCTGGCTGGGGAATTCTGGGAGTTGAAGTCTACCCATGTTAAAGTTGCTGAGGTTGAGGAATCCTGATCTAGTGGGCATCCACATTTTTACAGGCCAGCTATGATAGATTTACATAATCATGCTTCTCAGTATCTAAGCTGGCACTTCTTCAAAAAAGAATAACATTCAAAAATCCATATATGAGGGAGATATGGCCATACATTTACATTCTGTAGTGAAAAAAGTACACTGCCACATTCTAATATGAAAAACTGCCTGTGAAAACACATCTTTTAAGTAAAACTACATACAAAAATGATTATTGTTGGAAGAATACATCTAATTGTTATACATGGATTAAAAAAACAGACAGTTATGACTGCAGAAATAGGATGAAATTACCATAAAATGTGAAATGAAAGAAAAACAAAATTGACAGACAATTGACTGACAGCTACTTAGGTCAGCTGTTCACTACCACCAAGTTCCTTAAAAGTTTGCATTGTTGGTCACAATTGGTCTTTTCATTCCTGCACATCATAACTGCAAAGAGTTATTGTTAACAAGTCTTTCAAGACCATATTTTGAGAAGGTGACAAATCTGACCTTAGTGCCATATTCTCTGTAATAAGAACACATTCATTAAAGTGTACATGAAAAATATGATAAACATTTTGTTTATTGATCTCTCCAAATTAATTTAGCAATTTCACATTTAACCCACTGAATGATTAGCATCCTTTCTCCAGAAACCTTCTGACTCTTTCAAGTAAGGGAAACTGAGACCCTCCCCTCCCCCTCCCCCCCAAAAAACTCATTAAAAGATGTGTCATGGTTCATATGCCAGGCAGGTGTAGACAGGATCAATTTACAGCAAGGGTCTAGAGAGCAGAAATTGATGGAGGATATGGAAATTCAATTCCTTTGAAAATATATGTGCTCTTTATGATGAAAAGGTGATGCCAAATGGATGCATGGTTGAAAGAAGACTTAGTGGTGCTCTCTTCCTCCCCCCGGTATGAAGAGATCCTATCTAGTGTTCAAAATCTGGAAATTGAGATTATATTTTCATCATTGCAGTGAAGGTTAGACATCCACCTGCCAAAGTGCAAAAATCCATATTCTGAAAATAAAACTAGAAAACTAGTCAATTGAAATCAATCTCTTGTTCATCTATTTGAAGAAAATTAGGTTCAAGGGGATTGGGAATGAAGAATAAAAATGGGAATAAAAAATTTAAAAAAGGAGCATTACCTGCAAAAATGGACTATTTGTTTTTGAAAAACCCTGCTCAGAGAAAGAAGTCTGGGTCAGAAGATGCATTTACCATTCAGTCATCAACTTTTTAAAAAAGCTTTTTAAAAAAAAGCTTTGTATCTGCTTCTAAATGAGTACAATTTAAAAACTCTGGCTAATTAGTCCAACTCAGTAAGTACGATTGCTTAATGCTGTTTTATTTTTTTCCTTTTCTTTACAGTTTTTTTATTTCATAACTCTTTCTTTTCTCAACTACATATTATCCATTACTTATTCTATTGCCTCCCCACACAGAGTTTTAAAACTTTCCTAATTTCTGGGACTTTTTCCAAATCCTCAGTCCCCATGAAATTTTTGCTATTCTTAAGGCCTAATGTATTCCCTAATTTTGACTGGAAACATGATGCCAATTTTACCAGAGAAGTTTTCATAGAAACTGAGCACCATTATAGCAGCTCAGCCAATCAGTGTCAGAATCTTACAATTGCTGGTAGTCACGCTCTAGATGAGATCTGGCTTAATCTAGAATATCTATGCATTTTGCTTTTAATCTATATTTGCCTTCTAAAGCCATTTCCACACTAGCAGTTTAGAGCATTTTCAAGAGATAGCCATTTTGCTGGGCCAAAATAGCAGTAATGAAGATAAGCTTTAATCACTTCAATGATGGCTGAATGATATTATACAGTAAGTCAGACTGAGGAATGACCTAAGATTCAGTTCAGAAACAAATATTGGAGAGTTATTGAATGAGCATTCATCTCTCAGAAGTAGGAAAATCTTAAGAACAATTTAGGGTTAGGCAAGGCCCCTGCACTTGTCTTCATTGTTATGATAGTTCCTAGATGGTTAGAGAAGGCATCAATCTGCATGTCAGAATTCAGATACTTCTTAACACACAAGATATAGTAGATGATATTTTCAGACACAAATATTTCACATACCTTTTCCTATAGTAAAATTCTAAAGTTCTAAATTTTCTCTCATCTTTGGAATGTTAATGAAGTCTCAATTTGGAGGGTGGATGGGATGTTATTGCATTGTGCACTTAGCAGTTATAGTCGTTCTGCTACTCAGAGGGGAGAGGGAGAGACTGCATGAAAAGCAGTGTGAGTGAATTTCAGTGCCTGGCATTAATACGAATTACAAAAAGTTACATGAGAACATCACTTCCTTTATTTTTCTTGTCCTCAGGTTGCACACTTTGTTAGGCTGCACATTTTGAAAACAGGAGTACTATTAGCCATTATCCTTGCTTTTACACGTTGGGCCACATAGATTTTGCCCAAGCATTTCAACAGTACTTGTGTGGCAAAAAAAGACTGGTTGTTTACTGCAGAAATAGTAGTGACTAATAACATTGCTGCAAATCCATCTGCTGAAAAAGGAAACACATGCATTAACTTCATGTCTCAGAGAGTATTGCCAGCAAGGGCTCATAAAGGCTGCAATGCTTAAATGATGCACGTGCATTGGTTACTTAATTGTAGACTGAGAAAAGCAGACTTTTCTTTCCTGGGATCTTTTTCTAGCCACAATCAAGGCAGAATTACAAGATGCAAGAATCTGCAACATAAGGGCCTTGTCTCCTTCCCATTTTCCTGCTTTCCTGTTTTTTAAATTGGGGAAGATCAGTTCACATGTCAAGGTGATACCCTGCTGCCCCATGGCAGTGAATGAATAGTGTTTACTTTTAACATGCTTATATGTCATCATGGCACCAATGAAGACAACCTAGAGATAACTTGCTAGGAATCTGCCATTGTGATTATGATGGCATTTCACATCCTCCTGCCTGAGAGCATTCTGATATGCTGTTCTTTGACATGACAGTGGCCTGACAGTTGCAGATGTTGTATTTCAGTGTATTGATGCCAACAGGTGTGATGAAACTCCAGAGAGATGTGTGAGATGTCAAAATGTCCCCTGTTAGTCACACTGAGAGGCCCACTGGTAGAAGCACACCTCTTTTCTTGCTGCCCAAACTAAAGCAATACATTCTGTAGGAAAGATGATAGATGATCAACCAGCAGCACCTATGACTATTTATAATACATGCCTTGGAAAAGCTAAAGCAGTCATTACTGAAATAACTGATGGACATTTCCATCTGGATGTGGTAGGGTTGATAAAATTTAGATTTTTTTTCTCTTTTTTCTGCATGCTAGAAGGTCATACAACACACTTTCAGTATAGAAGAAAAAAATACAGAGGTGAACCATGTATCAAGCAAGCTACCCAACAGAGAATGTACATTCCATAAAGAATTTCAGTGCTGGTTTTGCAGTTGAATCTGTATCAAAATAGATTCTGAGATTTATGGAGGTGCATTGGAATATCTTGCTTATAATAAAAAGAGAAAAAGAAAAAGATGTTCCAATTTTACAGGGACTGGTGAACCATGATTCATTTTCTACAAGGAATGCAAAGAACAATGGTATCATTATTTTGGAATGTATTGAAATTTTACAGACTTGGCTCAGAAATCATTTTAAAGGGGAAATGATTTTCCAGCTGATTCAGGTGTTGAGCTACAATAAGGATTCAAGTCAAACCTTAATCATAGAAGGTGACTGGGCTGTGACTTGAGTCAGTTATTCTCTGTTTAACCTTTCTCACAGGTTCGTCATGGGAAACGAGAATTCTATGTACACAGTTTGGAAGACACATCAGAAATCTACTGAATGAATAAATAAATGAATGAAGCAGAGAGAGAACATAGGTGGATAATTTCTAACATACTGAGCATATCAGATACAGTGGCATAGAGCTGAATGGGATGATGATGATGATGATGATGATGATGATGATGATGATGATGAAGAAGAAGAAGAAGAAGAAGAAGAAGAAGAAGAAGAAGAAGAAGAAGAAGAAGAATACTGTAGTAAACTGATTTTTAGGATTTCCATAAGGATTATAACTCTCTGGTGTAATATTTCTATTTTTAAAAACTATAAAATATTCTGCAAATTATAGGCAGCTAACCAAATTTTACTAAGTGGATAATAGATTCTCTAAATAAATCAAGGGAAACTAACTTTTTGGTAGTAAGTGGCCATATTTATATTTTGAATGGTGCCATGATTTTCCAGTTTGGGGGTTTGGGAAATGGGGTTGACTTTTCCTTTCTTTCTTAAAAACTGAGTTAAATCTGTTTGCAATCTTAACTGTAGTTTTCAAATATTTCCCCTCTCAAAATGGGTTAGCAACCACATCACTAGCCTTCAGCAACTGCAAGACTACCTAAAATGGCCATCACAAAGATCAGGGAGGATCAAAATTGAGGCAAGTTTATAATTCCATAGCAGGTCTTGAAAAACCTAACTTAAGTCATACTGGGTTAAAACAGATGGGAGACCCCAGGGAAATCTTGGGAAGTTGAGCTTCACTCAAAGAAGTCTTTACCTCTTTGGGTTTGGATGAATGGTGATTTTGCTTAGGAAGGAGTTACATAGAGATGGAACTATTGCTTGTTTATGGCATCACTGTATTAGTTGTCTCTCCCTGCCTTTTATGTCATATCAGATTTATCATCTATCTTGTATAAATTCTGCTAGACTTAGCTTTTTAGAGATGTCAAAATTAGAATTAGAATTAATTCCTTTGCTATGCTCAACCAGCTCTAAAATCTCATGGATCCTCCAAGAAGCTGTAGGCTTGAGGAAGACACAGTGAAATGCATCCCTCCTCTAGTGTCTGAGAGAACACTGTTATTAAATATAAACATTCTAAACCTCTTTTCAGCTGTTGCCTCTAAAACTAAGTGCAACTCTATACACACACACACACACACACACACACACACACACACATATAAAATCCTGCTTGTTTCTGTCCTAGGCAGAGGTGTCCCCTTGGTGGCCATGGTGGTGCAACTGATTTTTGGTGCACTGTTGTAGCCACTATCTTGACCTTTTTGACCATACCTCTGGTCCTAGATATTCTTCTGCAAGAAAGTACCTTTCCTAGGACTAGCTTTCTCTCTCTCCCCTTGTTGTTTCAGTTCCAGAAAGCAGTTGAAGTGCAACATTGTCATTCATTCGGATCAAGAAAAACACCATAAAATCTACTTTGTGAACAGTTGCAGAATAGAATTAGTATTGATAAATCCAACTGTCAAAACAAACTACAGTTTAGCAGGGCTGTAAAAACAATTTTAATGATAATTATTTTAATGCAATAATGCTATAATTAAAATAGCATTACCGAACAATTATATTCATTATAATAATGATGATTATAATATGAAGGTTGTTAATATTTTATTAGCGGTTTTTAGTGTACAAAATTCGTATCACTTTTATCCAACTTATGCAATGTATTTGCATTTGGAATTACTTTAGATAAATAGGAATGTAAGATCTGTAATTATTGTAAGTAAGGGGTTGTAATCAGATGCTCATGGATACTACTCCTGAATTTTCCTGCCTCGTATGACTTTAATCTAATTTTCATTTTATAATAATAATAATAATAATAATAATAATAATAATAATAATAATATAGGTACCTTAGGTGCAATCCCAAAACAACTGGAGCACCACTTGAAGACCATTGGCATTGACAAAATCACCATCAAGTCAATTGCAAAAGGCAGCTTTACTTGGAACAGCTTACACTTAACACCATCAAACAACATCTGCCTATTCCAGGTCCTTGGGAAGGACTCGATAGGTGGATAAAAATGCCAAATCCAGTCTAAACATCTGGCTGACTGTGCAACCAACTGTAATAATAATAAGTTTGCATGCTGTGAAACCTATTTTCAGAAATGCCTCTAGGACTTTGAAAGACTATACTAACCTTCCAAAAAAAGAAAAAAAGGAATGGTGGCAGTCCAGTGCTCTCTTCCATCATGTTCACACTTGTCCAGAAAAACAACAAAAAACAAAAAACAAAGGAAATATGGAGAATCGTGGATATGATGGGGTTGTCAACCTGAACAGTTGTGTTCTGATAAATGAGTGTTCACTTATTGATCATGCCCATGGTGGCAACCATTTTAGGAGAATGTCCAGGTTTTCACTAGTTCCTTATGTTTCTGTGATAGCAGGCAAAGTTAGGTTTCAAATTAAGATGGGCTGGTCAGGGAAAGACCATTCCTAAGTGTTAAATTGCAGCAGCGTTGTTGTGATATGGGTTGCTGTTATTGTCATTATACTAGTCTATTTCAAGCTTAGAACATTTCCAGAAAGATTGGAACAGTATTGGAACACTTCTGGTTAGATAGAACAATCCATTTCAAAACTAGAACAATTGTTTGAAATTTGAAATGGGGCATTTTAAGTTTGACAAGGTTTGAAAACAGTTTTGCACACTGAGTGCAGGAATTCTAGAGTGAATTCCTCCCTCAAAGGAGTGCAGGAATTCTAGAGTGAATTCTTCCCTCAAGGGGCCAAAATTGTGACCTCCCCTATTTCCATGATATCACTACCACATCCCCTAAGACTTGGAGGCTTTTAAAAATTTTTTAACTCTCACAAAAAGATTGCCTACCACTGAAGGTTCTTGTTAGGAGCAATTTAAACAGGTCTGAAGGAAAAGTTGGGGAAATTGCCTGCTTGACAGCTGTCAGGGAAATGCCCAATAAAACAAAGACACAAACTGAGCAGCTTCAACAGAAGTGAGATATGGTAAAGCCGGAGGAAGTTCCATTGTACATTATGATAAGCAAGGCTGATTTTTTTTTTCTCTAGCTCAGTGTGACATGTTAAGGAAGTAGGTTAGGGATCCCATGTAGTGTGTACAGAAAGTGTTGTCACAGAATTCTTCTACCAGATTTTTAATATTTAAACTTTTTATTTTTTAAAGGGAATTTTAATTCAATTTCTAGTAACTTAGAAACCCCCAAAGCAGTTGTCAGAACTTCCAGCTTTCCAGTTCACCACAAATTAAAATTCCAGCAGAAAGGGCCTGGCATCAGGCATTGCAACCAGTCTCTACCTCCAGAAAATGATTTATTAACTAGAGTTCAGCTGCTTTGTGCTTTTGTTACAGCTGACAAAAGGCATGTTTAAGCATGTTAAATTGGCTTAATGTGGTAAACAGAAATGATGGCCAGGAAGGTCTGCACTTACTGCCAATGCATGCTATTTCTTTGTGCTGTGTGTAAGGAAGAGTTAATCTGACCTAAAAGAAAAGAAACATATGCTCTAGCAGATAAGGTGCTTGAAATGAATGAATCTGTCTGCTATTGTTCAGCATTCTTTGATATGTAAGCAGGAAAAAGTGGATTCTTAACAAAACAAAACAAAACAAAACAAAAGAAAACAGTAGAATCAGATGAAGTAGAAGTAAGCTTTCCCATTATCCAAAGAATCGTGAAACAGATTTCTGAAGCCATGGCTTCTGTACAGTGAGACCCAAACAGAAAAGTGAAGGGGGAAAGTGATGTCACGTTATGTGTTGTTGCTTTCAGAGTCATATGTGCAACTTGCCCTTCTGGGCAATGCGAACATCAGAAACGCCAGGGATTGAGCAATATAAAAGATTGTCACCACCGATCCAGCTCAGAGAGGATTTTGGTTTTTTGTTCCAGACGGCCCATGGGACAATGAAGGATGGCAGGTAAAATTCTTGCTAAGTGTCCCTCTTTCTTTCAAAATAATGTGTTTACCCTTGAAAATGAATTGGGAAGCTCACAAATATATCCTGTGTTATTATAACAGTGGGGCGGTTTCTGCAGGGTCTTCTCTGTATGCTTCTTTTGGACTGACAGTGTCCTATTCAGCCTGTCTTCCACCTCCACTCATGTTCAAGCTGAAGGTCTGAAGGACAGCTGTATCTATGTTCCCCTGAAGGGGAGTATAGGCCTTTGCATGAAGCAGGAGCTGAAGGTGAGTATAGGCCTTGGCATGACACAGATAAAGCAGGAGCCTAGAATGTGCTTTGGTTCAAGTAAACACAAGTCCAATTCCTTTCACACCTGCTACCTGAAGTTGGAGGCTGGAGAGAGGAAGCACTGGGGTTGCATGTGTACTCGCCCCCTCCCCACTTGTATATCCTAACTGGAATTGGGTTATAGTCAATTCAGGAAGTGCCCCAAAGGAGAAGTGTTATGAGCAGTGAGCCATTAAAAATGTCAGGGACAGTTTTGCTATGGGAAGATTGAAGCCAGTTTCAGAAGTGGGTACTGTAAGGTTTACCCCGTTCAGCTCCAAAGAAACTCTCGTGACACACAAGTTCAGCGAAGAAGTTTACTAGAGTGTAACGTAGGTAGGTACAGACAAAGCCAGGGTTGGCTTGGCATAGCTTGTTGTGCAGAGTGCAGCAATATTTCCAGAAAGTGTGCTCAGGAAAAATACACATCAGCATGACAGCTTTACAAAAATCAATGTCCATATTTTGTTCTCCAAAGAAATCCAGCCAGAAAATATATACTAACTGGTGTTTATTGATAAAAATGCAAAACTCCATAAAATACAAGTTGCATACAAAATATAGAAAACAACACTTCTTCTCATAAATGTAGCATCCAAGACTTATCCACTACAAAGTCTCTAGCCAAAAACTCTCAGAGAAGAGGTACACTACTTGGTTATTAGTTACAACTACATAACCCATAAAACCTAACTACATGGTGGCTAAAACTCTACTGAGAGGCTGGGCATATAGTCCTCCCATTATATTGCCAGTATGTACCCCCCCCCACTGAGTAACTAGCATATACACGCCAATAGGTGGCAGTAAATAGCAGTATACGTGCACAACACATAATCACAAGTTGTTTACATGATCTACGTAGACATAATATTGTTGTACAGATAACGAGATGAATTTCTTCCCATGAGAAACTCCTGACATCGCTTACATGGTATTTTATAGTTTCCCCGTTCCGGCGCTTTACCCCATTGCCTAGTTACCGATTACCCGCATTAATCCCCCCTCACCCAAATGGCAGATTCAGTCCGGTTCTTTTGTCTTCTTGATTGCCATCGATTGGTTGTGTGGTTGTTGCCTCTGTTGGGTTTTCCCGTTGCGTGTAAAGCCAGGCACTCTCAATCGTGCGCTGATCGCTGCGCTTCCGAGCCGCTGCGCTTCCCTTTGTCTGCAGCGCTCTAGGGAAGCCAGCGTTGATACAATGTATACACTCTCGGCTGGAGTTAACGGCCACCACCTGTCAGCAATCAGTTCGCGGTCTTGGCTAACTTCCCCTTTTTCACTGCTAGTGCCTGGGGTGGTGAAATTGACTAGGCGATGCTGAGCAGCGGCATTCGCCTTGCCGTGCCATGCCGGCTGAATCTGACAGGTACTCCTTCACCTCTGGAAGCATTTTTCTGGGAACTTTGAATACAGGATGGTTTAGTCTTTTTCTGGATAATCTGGTCTTAAAAACAAATCTCAAAAGTCTCACATCTTTCAAAACATTTCTACTTAGCACCTTGATGCTTCTGTAGAAATTTGCTATCCTCAGATACTGTATCTGTGCTTGGTTTTAAGCACATCGCAGCAAAGGAGAATGAAACCTTACATTCATTTGTGTGTCTATGTTATGTTCTTTGTTGTATCCAGAAAAAGATATACGTTGCTATGATTTACCCCAGATCTCTTTAAAGCAAAAATCCAGCTACAAATCTCATTTTAAATCCATGAAAGCATGTGATGATTTCATAGAGCAAAAACATTGTGAATGGGCTAATTCTTAGACTATGGCCAATGCCCTTCCTAATCGCAGGTCGTTATCAGTTTAACAGAAATGGCAAAAGCCATTAAAACTGAAAAGAGCCACAAACTTCTGTCTAGCTAATGATCAAAAGAATAACGTCTGTTGCTCTCAGCAGTCAATCATCAATTTCCTTTTGCCCCTGAACAGAAGACAGCTGAAGGCAAAGTCCCCATATAACTTTTGTATATTAAATAGATCCTCCTGTTTCATACTGGCTTATTTTCCATGAGAAACTCATCTTGGTATGTACTAGAGAGTTGTAGATGGGTTGTAAATAAGAGAGAATATTATCTTTTAAAAAATTCCTTGTAAATAGACCCATGCAGATAGATTCAGTGGCAGACAGATGTCACCCAAATCACCTCTCACTCAAGAGTGAAAATTGCTCGCAGGCTATTCATAAGTGAAAAAGACTGGTAGGTGATGCCTGCTTTGCTTATGAGAGCCAAGTTGGATGGTGTAGATAGTTTGAGGCCATTCATTCTGAAGGACTAAAGTTTAATACATGTTATGATTAATTCCCTTGACTAGCATAAATAAAACATAGCAAGGTTGATCTTACTCTTTCCTGCCCTCTCTTTCCAGCATTGGTTGAAAGAAGAATCAAGTGTAAAGTAGCAATAGAGGCAAGGCTTTTTTTTTTGTTTAATGTTCATGTGTGCTGCTCTTTATCATACAGAATAATTCTGTATAACAGGGATAAACAATCTGGGGGGGTTGTGAGAACCCCAAGAGCTTTGGATGCGCTCTTTCAGAGTCTTTCTCAAACTGCCTGGCAAATGGTCAGTTTTAATGGAACAAAAGAGCACAATGATGAACTACAGTAGAAGAAGCTGCTGGAAACTGCATGTTATATATTGAAACTTAGTTAGGCAGACCATCTCTAGATATAATACTTACATCTGTTGGCATCAGCTATGAAGCAACTATTACTCAACTCAGTATATTTGTCCAACTTCTCTGGAAATTGTGCCTTCAGACTGGAGTGTGATATGTCTTCCTTTCCAGCTGGCTATGAATCTGCATTGGGAACTTCAGCTCTATCTCTTGCTGCTACAGTAGGTTGCCGAAACGCCAGGAAAAAAAAAAGACTGGGTGGTATGCTGTTGTGCTTTTAGTGAGTAAGGAGTCCCATGGCGTAAAGACAAGCATTGCCACCTGCTAATGTCTATAAAGAGTGGAAAGCAAGGCCCTGTAAAAAAAATTAAGTTGGGAGCCGCCATTGTAGCCATTCCCAGGTTTTCTTTGTATTTCTTGGGAATACATTTGCTTTTCGGGTGATGGAATAGATTCAGTGAAAATGGTGAAGTCATATTTTGCTATGCTTTGACATGCTAAATACGAAAATTAACAGTGTTAATCAGAACTGGGCTCAATAATTCTGCAAAAGTAATATAAACTTGATTGAATATGTCTGAGGGTTGAGTCATGGCAACTGGACTTCTTTTCTTTTTGGTTAGAGGCATTTCGCTATTTGTCCAAGCAGCTTCTTCAGTAAAGAAGACAATTCCACCTGGATGAGTGAGAATCTTCATAAACATCTTGTTTGAATATGATATACCCTATCACTAAAGCATCACATGCAGCATTCATATCCACTGTTATGTTCTCTTGGGAGGCTGAAAAGAATGAGGCTGACCTACTCCACCCATTTCTTTATTTTGGAAATAAGCAGGGCAGGGTGGAACTAAAAGGTTTTGTGCACATTCCTTTGTCTCAGTAGCAATCTGAGAAAATGAGTAATTACATGAAAGAGCACTTGATCACTTGAAGGACATCTGAAGGACTTCTGCATCCAGCACATTTTTTGCTCTGAATTTTTATTTGGGTCGGAAGGGGGTAAGAGTGTTCCAACATTTGCTGGTTTGGTTTTTTCAAACAGTGAAGCATTGGAGGAAAGAACAGATTTTTCCCCCTCCATCTTTAGCTTGCTTTGTTTTTCTCAGCTTCCCAGCTGGCAAGCCTGGCATTGTGACATGGTATGTCAGGTTGTATCAGTCACATTGTTCTACATGACATCACAGATCAGGAGGGGATGTGGCTGATGAAAGGTGATCATGTCACCTCACAATACAAGATTACATCTGGGGAATTGAGAATGCTTTCTCAGAGCTTCTGCTAAAGAGACCACAGACTTGTGTGTGTGCGTGCATGCACATAGGAGAATGAGTAACTACAACCCTTCCTCCCTTGTTTTACCTTTGAAAGTTTTGTCAGCTTGTCTTGCTCAAATTATATTTGGTTCAAGAGTTTTCAAGCCTCTTCCAAAAATTCTGAAGGCTTAGAGTGCTTGTGAGTGTGTGTGTATGAAACACAGATACCAAGCAACTGAATATGGGATTTCTGCAGTCAGTATGGCAGCCTAGTCAACAGTAAAACAAAAGGGGTCAGAGTCAAGAAATACACTGCAGACTGGCACTTGGTCGAAGAGCAATGAAATCATATTAGGTTGCAGGGGGTTGTCTATATCTACAAAGATCAGAATCACGCAGACAATGTTTTTTCTTGTGACACTCTATGGCAGTGTTGTCCAAACTTGGCCACTTTAAGATGAGTGGACTTCAACTCCCAGAATTCCCCAGCCAGCCATGCTGGCTGGGGAATTCTGGGAGTTGAAGTCCACTCATCTTAAAGTGGCCAAGTTTGGACAACACTGCTCTATGGAAACAAAAGTTGACTTTGAGGAAGCAGAATAGAAAGGGTATTGATGATTTTGAATTTTGCTCCTGGAAAAGACTCCCAAGAATACCATGCAAAGCAAAGCAAACAAATGGAACCAGAGTTATCACTTGAGGCACAAGTCAAATGATGTGAAGACCTAGCTCTCTGGGGAAGTCTATAATGTTGGGAAAGGTGGAAAGAAAGATAAGAAGAGGACAGCCAGCAGCAAGGTGGATGGACTCAATTACAGTGGTGATGTGTGTGCTGCTGAAACACCTGAAGGACCAGGTTGGGGACAGAATGTCATGAAGACAATCTATCCATAGATTGTCCTCAACACCAACATGTCAACACCAACATAATAGCACATAATAAAATAGCACTCCAGGTTAGCTGGGGTGATTTTAAAATTGGGATCCATCACCTATAACTTGACTGTTCTGTGGATGTTTGATTGCACTCGTGCTAGAAGTCATGTGGTTGTAGTGCTGAAATCTCCTTAGCAAATGTACTGTTAAGTGTTCGTCAATCCTTTGTTAATAATTTGGGGGAATGTGGGGGAAACACAGGGCATTGTGTCAATTTCAAAACTTTAGGAGTCACATTACATTGGTTGTGGATCACATATTGGCAATCCCAGTTCTCTCTGAAGCCTGAGACAAGGTGACCAGACTAATGCTCTGGCCACCTTTATCTGCTGTCTAACGGATCAGCCATCAATTGGGACGTAGGAAACAGATTGCTTAAGGCTGGGATAAGCCTCTTTCCCTCTCCAGTCATCTAGTTCTGGATTGCTTCCCCCACCCCTCTGTCAGAGAAGAATCACAGGGAGGGGACAAGGTTAAAACTTAGATAACTGAAACTAAACACTGTGGTCTAATAAATAGGTGGGAATCAGATAACTTACATGGTTAGAACAAATTTCCCCAAAGTTCTCCTGGCATAGCCCCTTGTTGTACAATGTATAAAGAAAATGCCTCTGTGTGGCTTTTTTTTTAATCGTGTCATCATTCTTCATGACTATTGTGCTTTCTTCCATTGCAACTCTAAGCATTCTGCTTGCCAAGAATCCACTGTTTCTGCTTTGGCTGAATCCCAGGTTTAATGGCACGAGCCAACAAAATAATTGTCTCTGTTCTTTCCATTGTACTCTCCTTTTCCACTGTATTAAAATTTTATCATCATCATCATCATCATCATCATCATCATCATCATCATCATCATCCCCGAGTACATGTGACGGAGAGTGGTGATCTATGACCAGTCTTTTCCAGCCTTCCCTGGAGAGCTACAGCGAAAACTAAGTTGCAATTCATCTCGGGCTTTAACTATATTTGTGATTTGTTGAAGTATCAAGCAATATGTCCGGCAGATGAATCTTTTAACACTTCAGTAGATTGGCATGAGCGGGATCTGAAGCTTCATCCTAAAGCTTTCCTTTGCCTTTCTCTCTCTCTCCCTCTTTCTCTCTCTCTTCCGCTATGGCTTCTGTTTTTCTGCTTGATTGCACTCGCCGCCTTCCTACTGCCCCTGGGGGAATTGCCCTCTTATTACCACAATTACAATCTGTACACATTTCATTAAACTAATATTGCTTCGCACAGGCTTTCTCTGCCGAAGCGCACAGCTGGAGGCCCATTCCTTTTCCTCAGCTTAAACACTTTGACAGGTTAAGAAAGCTATTATGGCTGAATAACAGGTGTTGCAAAACAATGTGCATTTGATGTTTAAATGAGAGAGCTTCTTTATTGACTGCCTTTATTGCAGCTAAGACTCTCCTTTTTCAAGATGACTGGATTTTTATTGGTTTTACTGCTTTTTAAAGTGTATTCTGTTGTTTCAGAATGGGTCCAGAGTGACTCTTTGCCATTATTTGTTATTCCAATGGCCTTTGTTTTATTTGTGCTGTTTGAAAAAAAAGAGGAATATACACATATTATATCCAGGTGTGTTTTTATCAGTATACAGAAAAGATTTTATTTTGCTTCAGACTTGTATTGGTGCAGAGCATTTCCACTTTATGCGCTGCTCCCGGATGGGGAATCAATGAGGCAAGGCCGTTAGATTGGCGCAGCTTATTATTTCTAACCAGATTTGATTCACTTCCAGACTCCCCTAGTGTGACTCGTGTCTATGTATGTAGATTTATAGCTCTTCCATGCTAAATGTGCCCTGGGCCATGTGATCTATACTACTGTGGTGCAAAAATGAGGTTGACGTGTTGGAAACAATTCAGAGGACAGTTCCAGCAAAGGGGTAGCATAGAAATCATTTAGAATGCACAGTTTCAGTTTTCTGAAAAGGTGAAGACTGAATACATTGAATGTCTTCAGATTTTTAGCTGGGCAGCCGCACAGACCTGAGTTACATATAGTTCAGTAGGACTCTTTTTCACATACAAAATGCAGTGATGGGGAGGGCAATGTAGATTAGGACCATATCAATGTTCAGAGTTTCAAAGACCCCTGGAGACTTGACGTAAATGATATCTGTTTGCTTATTTTTGAATAATAAGATTGGATGTCTACATATGCTATATGTCAAATATCTTATCTAGTTTGATTTTCAAGTGTGTAGACTTCTATGAGTGAATTTTGGATAACCACTGATGGATGTGACCAAATCCAGCTAATTTTCCAAGTTACATTCAATGACAGACTTCCTCTGAATTAGGTGATTCCATACTTATTTTGTTTGGACTGTTCTATGTACATGAAACTTATGGGTGAAAAGTATATCTTTAATATCAGGTGGGAGAAGCAGGGAATGGAAAGCCAGGTGCATGGATTGATTCTATTCTGCTGGAGTCAATGAAGAATGAAGAGAGGTACAGTTGGAATGTTGGCCAAGCTGTCCTATGTGTTTTAAAAATGTATTTATTTATTTATCAAATGTATATGGATGCCCATCTCACACAAGGTGACTTTGGGTGATAACAAAACCAACAATTAAAACATATTACAAAAACCACTTGAAACAATTACATTAGTAAACATAAGTAAAAACAAAACTGTATTAAAAGCGGACAACTTTTTGGATGAAGGCCACATATGGCCGCTGTCGAGGCTATACAAGTGGTTAGGCTTTCTTCATAGGCTTTCTCAGCTATGGCTTTTCCCACTGTTCCAGGGTCTCAGTTCTTCGCTTACCTCAAAGCAATTATTACAACACATCCCAGATAACATTAAACTGTACCAAACTCATTTTCACTTCTTTCTGTTTTCAATCTTCCCTATCCATTTTTTTCTTTATGTGCAGTCTTTTTAAATTCCCTAGTCCTGAAAAATCCTCATTTTCCTATAGTACCATCTTATATATTCAACTGTTAGGATTAGGTTTGGCAACTTGTGGCACTCCAGATATTGATGAACCAGCATGCCTAGGAAGCAAGGCTAATGGTGAAGGATGCCAGGAGTCAGCAATATCTGGAGTAGTAAAGGTTGCCTACTCCACTGTAAGGATTGCTCTCTGTGAGCTCCCTGCAATTATTAGTAAAAAAGGCCTAGCATAATTATAGAACTGTATGCTTCATGAACACAACTCTCTCTTTGTAAAGTTTCCTTTTCCATAGAGGATTAATTTTTGTATTGAATTTTTCAGGGGATATTTGAAATAATTGCTGGCAGGGGATTAAAGAAGGCTGTCTTTATGGAGGTAGAGTTTTAAAAATGGGGAGTACAGTGATGGTTCTGGTGGTAGTGATGATGATGATTTCATCATACATTTGCATTGCTAGATTTTGCAATTGATGCAACTATTTCATACGCAAGAAGTAGGACAGCAACATGTGGTATGTATGTCAAGGCACAGTATATACCACATGCTGATATATGGTTACTTTAATTATGATTCACTCAATCTAATTTTCTGGGCTCACACTACATAAGTGAATAACAAGCCACAAAGGCTAGGTTCCAAGAACAAACTACACTAAAACATGGTTAACTAGCTTCTGGGTGACTATACTACATACACACAGTCAATAACTAGCAAATAGTTGGAACCCAAGAATCAGGTTATCATGCAAGGTAAATGCTGGTGTTTCAAAGGATATAAAACCCATGCTTTTTACAGTACTGTTATTTTAGCATGATTCTTAGCCAGTTGTACTCTTAACCTGAATAGCTGGTAATACAGCCATATGTATCATGGAAGATTTAGGACATGAAAGGGCCTTCACTGATAACTGAGCACTGACAGTGATGAGGCTGGCTGGGTATAAATGATGTTCAAAGTTTATCACATTTAGACTTTAAGGATGGGGAGAGATGTGTTGGGATCTGGTGTCCAAGAAATCTTAAGAAAGGGCTGGCTGGGTATAAATGATGTTCAAAGTCTATCACATTAGACTTTAAGGATGGGGAGAGATGTGTTGGGATCTGGTGTCCAAGAAATCTTAAGAAGGGGCTTACCAACTTCATGGACAATCTCAGTGTTAGGGTAAGAATGATGACACACCACAGTGATGGTGAAGAGATATTTTATATATGAGGTTTTTTTTAAAATGGATTAAATACTATCCCCAGAAAGGCATCTTCTACACATATTAATTAGTAAATGGACTGCCAAATTACAGCCACATGGCTGGTTCATGTATGTAATCTTCAGTCAGTGGCTCCAATGCCTGCTGGTAAACTGTCCTTGCAAATCACTCATCACACATCCATAGAGAGTGTTTGGCTTAGCTCAACTGCAGGACTTTTCAGTGGAGAGTTGTGTATGCATACAAATCTTCAGCACTAGGAGAATATTGCCCAACTTTTCTAATTTCAGGTTTGAAATGGACTAAGACTTAAATGAGCTGTCATAGCTATTAACAGAACAAGGATGCTCTGGAGACTGCTGTCCTGTGAACCTATGCTGCTTGTGGAGAACTGACAGCCAACAGGTAAACAGGTCTTAGCAAAGCAGTATTCAGCAAGTGGCCCCACCACTTCTGCAGTGACAGTCCTGCTTGCAAATGGGAATTCCCAGTTTACAAAAAATCACCTTGTGACTGGGGCAAGGGGAAGCTGCAACATGGACTAATTGTACATATTTACCAACACTGGGAATTGTTCTATGAGCACCTTTGAACTCTCATCAGGAAATATCCTCAAAGCCATAAGAAAAGACAGTCATACACAGAGGAGGTGGGTTTAAATGTGAAGAAAGAATTCTTCTGAGCATGGATTAAATCTGGCATAGCCTGGACTGGAGACTAGCTGTGATCATATAATTCCCCTGAATTTCTTGGAGCGAAAGAAGAGGCAATAAATCTAAATATATTCATAATGTGAATAAAATGTCATGGAGAAACATGAGCTAATCTTGGCACAGAGGAAAAACAGAGGGCATTTTCTTTGCCTTTCTGTATCTCTATTAACTGGAGATAAGGAAACAAGTCTGCTGAGTGAGGTGGGTGGGTAAATGGTTCTGTTTGTATCATGAATTATTATTATATTCATTTGTCTGCTTTTTCTCTTAGCTTTTACTAGCTCTAGACTAGCTTTGTTTCTTCTAATCGTTTAGTATGAAATAGGCAGAAGATAGATCAGGATTTACTGTCATATCACTTGATTATTTGAATTGGATCAGCAAATGTTTCTGACCCAATTTTAGTAACAATAAAAGCCTCACTCTTTCTAAATTAGGCTTTTGGAATCTTTGAATTATCGTAACAACAGAGGCAGAGTTATAGATGTGCATCATCTTAGCTGATAAGTAATCAAGAACAGCTTTTAACTTCCCCCCTCAAGCTATTGTTTTTGATTGGGGGTTATTAGCGTTCTAATATGAAACTAAAGTAGTTCTTTCAAGTCGTAATTTGGTTTAGCATTTCAGTGCTGAAGTGGCTAAAAGTGAGTCTTTTGGGCTAAAATCCAGGTTCTCTATTATTATCTATTTGTCTCGTCATACATTGCTTACGAACGATGCATTTATTGTGGGTTTCCAGTCAAAGAAAAGAAATAGGTAATTCTCCATCTTGTTTGGTTTTTGACATAATGGATTTGATTTTGTTTGTGTAGATAGAGCATTGTCTTTGAAGGGAAATGTGGGGTCCAAATGATCATGAGCTAATGATTTCTCTGGTTTCTAATTTTAGAACTTTATATGCTGCTTATTTAAATTACTTATCTTGATTAGCCATCATTATATACTATTTTGGCAGCCTGATTACATAGGACAGTGTTGTCCAAACTTGGCCACTTTAAGATGAGTGGACTTCAACTCCCAGAATTCCCCAGCCAGCCATGCTGGCTGGGGAATTCTGGGAGTTGAAGTCCACTCATCTTAAAGTGGCCAAGTTTGGACAACACTGACATAGGAACTGCTCTGATGCGTGTCTTGTAGGTTTGGGAGCTTCTTCCATTTTAGTGCACGTGGAATGCTCAGATTTGGTCCTTGGGATATCCTTGGGATAGGGATATCCCTATCCTTGGGATAGGGATATCTTTGAAAATTCTATTTCTCAGTCTCCCCTTTCCCCTTCCTCTATGGGATTTTTCTTCCATCACCTTTGTCTCAATCACTGCTTTCTAAAAGATCTGGATATCTGTCTTCTTGAAAACATTCAGATTTTCCTGTGAAGCAAGGCCCAATAATGATGATCATTACCTTTTCTTCATTTACCTTTCCATCTATTTTCTACTTGTGATTTCCCTTCCTGGCTTCTTCCTCCCTCTCCCTCCTACCACTATGGCACATCTCATGAAAAATTGTCATTACCTGGCAGGAGGTCTTCTTCAGACAGATGATGGATAGGGCATAAGTCAGACAATACGTTTCTCTCTCTGTGGGTAAGTTTGTTGCTTCTTTTAACAAGGAGAAGTGGTTGTAGTTGACCTAAATCTAATTCTTGGGTCAGGAAGAATGGCATCTGTAGGGTTGCTTATAATGGAAAATAAAGTAAGTTTATTCATGAGTGGCCAAAACATGGAATATTGGATGGGGAAAAAAAATAAAAATGAAATGGAGTGAAAAGAATAGACGAAGTGGGTGAAATGTCAGCTGCTTTCCAAATGCTGACCATCTTGAAAAGGGATAATGAAGGGGATAATGGGATAATGTAGTAGACAGAGAGAATTTAACCAAACATGTATTTTCCATATATGCAGCTTTAGTTCCCATAACATGATCCATGGCTAAGCTGCCTGGCAGATTGGAGTGTTGAAGTTCTATACATATGGAAGGACCCATAGTGAGGAAGGCTGAAGAAATACTTATGAAGTATTTTGGAAGGAGATTGAGATAGACGCATGCTTTGAAGTGTTTTTAAAACCTTCCATTTATTTATTCATTGGCTTATTCATTTGCTTGCTTGCTTGCTTATTTATTTATTGTCAGTTATCTACTGCCAAAAGAAAAGGAAAAACAATATCTTCTGTTTCAACTTCTACTGCTCCTTTACCACTATACAGGATTAGAATCCCAAGGCTCAGGAGAAGCTCTTTATAGCATTGATAGTAGAGTGAATGAAGGCTCATATGAACAATAGAAAAACATTATTTGATCCTTAAAAATGGTTTTCAGGCTTCCAGCCTGATGGAATCCTGAATATAAGTGCTCTTCCTATCAGCTGCTGATATGCTGAAATATTTTATCATAGAGATGGACCTGTTAGGATCAAACTAACCTAAGTCAGTGAAGTGGCCTATTGTATGAAGGAGTAACCTCTTTGTGAAGGTATCTTCTCCCCAAGATTATTTTAAAGGTAAAGAATCATAAGCAGGAAGATCTGTAGAAAGCCATGTATTTACATAATTTTTAGACGCTGAATGTAATGGTCTACTGGGGTGTGTACACACACACACACACACACACACACACACACATGCACATGTGCACACCCCCCCCCCCAAATATGCATTGCTTTAGTTGTTTTCAAATGTGATAAGCCAATTGCTATCCTAGTGGACCCACTTGCTCATTCTGCTGAATGAGACCTTCGCTTTTTCCCCAAAGTCTGGCCTTGATGGCACCATGGACATTGGTGCTTTGATGTTGCCCATTAGCACTAGGCACTGGGACAGAAGGCAGATCCAAAGGTCAGTGGGTCACAGACCTCCCCACCAGGGTGAGACGTGATGCAGTGTATTTAATTTAATTGCATGTATCTGTCTCAATTACTACATGGACATTTTATGCAAATCTTTCTCTTGGGTTTGTTTGATGATGTATTTCATCTATTTTGCCCATTTTCAAGTGGCTATTCTGAACAGACATACGTTTCCTCCGATCCACAATGATCTCTCTATACCTGCTTACTACGGTGAAGCTTTACCAAGAAAGGCATATTTATTACGGGTAAGAAGGATAGATGCTTTTCTGCTGCTTTTATAATAGCCATCCCTCATTAAAGCCCATTTCTGATCAGGACCACCAGGGTATCATTTCTTTTCAAACATAAATGAATGTCCAGGGCAAAAAGACATTCTAAAAATAGGTCAAAACCTGTCACAATTAATTTTGGAGAAACCGCAAGATATGTAGTCATTATCTTACTTTCTCTTCATGTTATTATCCTTCCCCGGGATTATTATTGACATCTAGTCAGGCTGTCATGAAGGAGTCCAATTAAAATTATATATCATTGCAGTTTTTCCTTCTGCTCATGCCAGTGTTTCCATCAGACAGGGAATCCCTTTCATAATGTTGATGTCCGCTACCTGGCATTTAATTTCCTGACAAATCCATCATGTGTAATTTGCCATTGGGAACACTTTGCCTCAACGTGGCTGTAAAAAATTGTGGGTCCTGGGACTTTTCTCTTGAACTTTAACATAGAGATGATTTTTTTACATGTGTGGTTCTGAATCATTAGCCTTTATCTTCCTCATTTTTTAAAATGGTGCATGCAACCCTCATTCTTTTTTTCTTGAAATAAAATTAATTAAAAAACTGTGCATGCAATTCTAGTTTTCTGGGTTTTTTGCTTTTAAAAAAACAGTGCATGCAACTCTGCTTGGCAGGTTTATATTCAGTAAGAGCAATATTTTTACCACTATGTGTTGAAACATAAGTATTAGCAATGTGATGCTCAAGAATGTCCATTTACAGATATGTCGCTTTTTTTGCCAGCTTTAAAAAAGGGAGACCTGCTGGGTCAGCCCAAATGTCTAACTCAGAATTCAGTCATATTCTTCAGGAAAAATAGAATCAGAATTAGGGAAAGGGCCCTTCTATTCCTCCCGTCTTGTCTGGCATGGCAAGAATTTGGTAATCTAGGCTGGAAAAACCCAGCCAATTCTGGTTTATTCAGTAAACTATGGAGAAACAAGCCATGATCTGATATGATCTATGAAACCCCTAGAAAATCTTGGGGAACCTTAAAAATGTAGTAGAATCATTGGTAAAATAACTGCATTGTATTTATTGTGGCATAGCCTTTCTTGGACCAGAATCTGTAACTGATGCCTTTTCCAAGTAGTTTATCATCACAAGATGATCATAAATTGCTGTCTTCTGATAATAATGTTCATAAGATGGGAATCATCCATGCTGATACGTTCCTTGTCTTTTCTTCTATGATCATTTGTAAATGCTATAGACTTTTCTTCTTTGGTTAATTCCCTTTCCAAAGCTCCTAGCTATTAATCATTTTTCTTTAAACTCTCTTTTATATTTTTAAATCCTTTTTTTTCCAGAAGAGAGCACTAAGTGCCAGTGTCTCAGAAGACAACAACTGTTAGAACACACATGCGGCTGACCTTCTGATTTATCATGCATAATTGCATAGATTTTAATTGCAGTTTGTTAAGCTCCACAGTCAGCTAAGACATTCAGTAGAACAATTAAAGGCCAGATCCTCAGTCAATGAAAAATTGGCTGGAACTTCACTTCTGAGAAGTGCAAAAGACTAGAATGATTTACACTCAGCTTGTTCTACTTTGGCCTTCTTGCATTTGATTTAAATTAACTGCAAATTACTTCTGTTTAGACAATTTTTAACAAGGTTTCTCTTTAAAAGAATTAATGAGCCTCTTTTCATAAGACACAAAGTGGGCAAAATAGAAAGGACTTGGAAGAATTATCCATTGTTGTTGAAATGACAGTTTTGAAACCAAGAAAGAAAGCACCAACCCCCCCCACCCCCTTTAGCATGGCATGGGTCTGTATTGGGGAAGACTAGAAACTCAAAATAAAATATAAGCAATTATAACAATCATGTTCTGTCTCTGTAGCAATGTGTGCAGGTTATTCTCAATGGTTGCCAGCCTTCTTGTCAGTCCAATTATTTTAAAACCATTGTTTCATTTGGAATAGATGCCACAGCACACATGGTAGTCCCTTGTCTGCAACACATTCAATTAAAACAACACAGAATAGAGTTTGCAAGCCTACTGCGTCTTGTCCAATCTTATCACTCAAGAAAGAATAACCTTGGAGACTCACATGCAATTCAGAATGACTGTCAGGTGGTATGAACATGTTGCACCTTCCCAGGGTTCCTTGGTGGCTTCCTTTCCTGTGTCTTTTCCAGCCAATGGCAGGCATTTTCTCAGCAGTGTTCAGGTTGGCTTGTGCCAAGAAGGCTTATGGCTGTGGAATAAGGTGGCAGCTGTCACAGCATGGACAGTTGGTTTGAGATCAGGATGGCAAGCTGAATTGGATTTGTAGCAGTTGGGGTAGCAGTGAAGTATGACCACTGTTATTGGCCAGCAGATGTCAGTTTCCACCCTGACAGTTATTACATTTGACAGACATTTCACCCAACTGCACAGCTAGCCAGATCTTTAAACATACTCTTTGCATCCCCTGTGAAGATCTCTCTGCACTGTACCCTCAGGAAGGAATATTTAGTGGGTTAAGAAACACAAAGAAGAAATACCTGGGCAATAACAACTTACTAATATTGTTATTTTCTGCTGCCAATGTGCTATTCCGCAAGAAGTGACACATGATAGATGGACCTCTGGCAAATGAATTTGATCAATATGGAAAATGAGAAGTTAGGGCCATGTTATTCATAACATGAGAAATGTATGATTGAATTCCCTGATTATTTTTTTCTTCCTAAAAGCAGCTGCAAGAGAATTCAGTTTGGGTCATGACTGTACAGTGGATTGACCACATCTGTGTAAATTGTCTTCTAGAGCTCTTATTTGCAATGAAATGGGTGCTTTAAATCAGCAAAGACATGCATTTCTTTTCCTTCATACTTAAATACATAGTTAGGTTTTTATTTGTACTCAATGCCTCTCACATGCTTGAATCCATATAAAATGTCAATTAAATGTTACAATAAATTCTTAAGGGTCTCAACACAATCACACATCTCTCTTTTTTTTAAAGCATAATTATCCTTTTAAATGTTCTATTTCTAATTTCAGTTGAAACTTTATGTTGATTTCAAATTTGGATTGATTTCTTGAGCCTGTTTATACTATTTTAGCTTGAAATGCATTTCTGTTCTTTTGACCTACCATAAGTATCACATGAAATAATATCTCATGAAATACTTACATATTTTTATCCACTATGGCAGAGTTATTTTTGCAGAAGTTGTATCCTTCTATTCTCAGTTGGGCCACAACACTATGTGGACTTATCTATAGGCATTCATTCCTCCTAACTGCAGTGACATCATCATGAAGAAACATGCATTGTGATGTAAGGATGCAAATTCTGTTCTTTTGCACTCGCAGCACTGTGTCATACACAAGTACATGAAAGGGGGAAAGCTGCATCATGATATTGTCACACCCACCCCTGGTAGCAAGGCCATCTGGAGATTGCTAGATTGAAAAAGAGCTTTCTTTTGGGCTCAACTGCCTCAACTAATCTGCGGAAGGAAATTGGAGAAGGACCGCTGATGAAAATCTTAAAGTCTGGAAAACTAAATATGGGAGGAGATATCAGAATGACCTTGAATTATTTGGATCCTTAAATAGTTTGCCACTAACATTCAGAGAGAATCAGTGCAAGTATTAATAGAGAAAGAAAATGCAGAAAACTCTGCAAACCCAAGGGAAACTGTAACCTATTGAGATAGAGTAAGATGGGGAAAACTTCATTATGGTCTTTGACCAACATGGGCGTGTGTGCACGCGTACACACACGCACACACAATTCACATTAAAGATAGCAATTAAAATAAGTTATATGAGTTAGGGTATTTTGTACCATGAAGGAGTGGTTCTTGTTGCATCTGCTCCCTGCATGATCCCTGGAAAGTGGGTTGAAGTGGGCATGAAAGGAATGTAAATTTCAGGCAATTCCCAATGTTATGGGGCTTGTTATCAAGAAGGAGCAATATTGTTATAGCTCTAAAATCCACAGGATCATGTGAATAATGGCAAGAAGTAGGGAAGCACTTTTTTAAAATGAGTACTGAAATAGGAGATATAAAGATTAGGGGGGAAAAAGCATCAATAATGCACACATGCAGTATACATCTACTTATTTTAAAATGTTTTACCCAAGGAAATGTGCTGAAAATAAATGACCCACTTGGAGCAACTGGGAGTAAATGGAAATATAGAAGAACTTTTAGAGCAAGCTTCCCCATCCTTGAGTCTTCCAGATGCATTGGTTTTCAAATTGTATCATTCCCTGTGCCATGTGACAGCTGGTTTTTTGGGGGTTTTACTGGTTTTACTGTTTTTGTGAGCCCTCTGAGGTAGACCAGACAAAGAAATCAAGGTTATGAGTGTTAATACTACTTTCATTATAGGGGTACAATAACAGAATCTTGCAAGTCCCCCCCCCCGCCCCTCCCTGCCTTTATCCTAAAGAGAACTAGGAATGGTGAAATCTGAGATGTTTTCTCAAATTATATTTCTGTTTTGGACTCAGGTTTCTCTTACTTGTCCATTGTCTTGTCTGAAGCTCTTCCTCCTGTTCCTCAAGGTTATTTGCACATCCCATTACAGTTTCTTTTGCTTTTACTGCAACATATATTGTTTTATTTTTGGGTTATAAGTCATCTAGTCATGGAGAAAACCCATCTATGTGATCTCTAGGAGTAGAAAACAACTTGGTGGGACATAATCAAATTTGCCTTTAAGTTGGGTGGCTATACAAATGTTTTATAAAATCCCCTCTAAGTTTTTTGGGTGGTATGTGTCTTCCTCAATCTCGAGTCTTTTACCAGAGGCCTGGGAGTTTGAGGGTTCTGCACAATATTTTAGCTGTTCCTAGCACTGCACTCTTCTGGACAGAGAGCTCTGATGTTGTTCCTGGGATCTGTTGGAGCCACTCTCCCAGCCTAGGAGTCACAGCCCTGAATGCTCCTACCACCACTGGGACCATTTTGGCCTTTACTTTCCACATCCTCTCTAGTTCCTCCTTCAGGTCCTGGTATTTCTCCAGCTTCTAATACTCCTTCTTCTTGATGTTGCTGTCACTTGGCACTGCTAAATCTACATGTACTCCTGGATGCTCTGGGTTTCATCCAGGACAGTGGCTTTGACACTCACCAGACACCGCCCACCCTGTTTTTGGCTGGTGTACAGTCTCTGGGTGTTGGACTTGGGGTGGAAACCTCCGTACATTGTGAAGAGCTTCCGGGTCTTCACATTGACAGCCTCCATGTCCTTCTTTGGCCAGCTCACTATACTGGCAGGGTATATGATGACTGGCAGGATGTACATGTTGATGGTGTGGATCTTGTTCTTCCCATTGAGGTGGCTCTTCAGGACCTGGTACTTGGATGTTGCTGTCTTTCTTGCCTCCTCATCATGGTTCCCATGTGACTGTGGGATACCAAGGTATTTGTAGCTGGTCTGTATGTCTGCTATGTGGCCCACTGGTAGTTCTACACCATCAGTCTTAACTACTTCCCTCTCTTTACTACCATCCGGCCACACTTCTCCAGTCTGAATGACATCCCAATGTCCTCACTGTAGATCCATGTCAGGTGGATCAGCGAGTTGATGTCTTGTTCACTCTTAGCATACAGCTTGATGTCATCCATATAGAGGAGGTGGTTGATGGTAGTTCTATTCTTGAACTTGTATCCATATCCAGTCCTTCTGATTATCTGGCTAAGGGGGTGTAAGCCTATGCATAACAGCAGGAGGGACAGTGCATCACCTTGGTATATGCCACACTTGATGGCCACTTGTGCAAGCTCTTTTGAGTTGACTTCCAGTGTTGTCTTCCACGGTCCTACTGAGTTCTTGAGGAAGGTTCTTAGGGTCCTGCTGACTTTGTATAGCATCAGCCATTCACAGATCTATGTGTGTGGCATTGAGTCACAGGCTTTTCTGTAGTCAATCCAGGCTGTGCTCAGATTGGTCTGTTTAGACCCTGAGTCTCAGGTGACTGCTCTATCTATGAGCAACTGGTGTTTTGAGCCTCTGGTGTTGTTCCCAATGCTCTTCTGAGCTGTGCTCATGTACTGGCCTATATGGTCCTGTAGCTTGGTGGCTATGATGCCTGATAGGACTTTCCATGTTGTGGGGAGGCAGGTTATTGTCTGGTAGTTGGACAGTGCTGTTCCCTTGTGGGGGTCTTTCATGATCAGCACTGTCCTTCCTTGTGTTAGCCAATCTGGGTAGGAGCCTTCTGGTAGCAGCTGGTTCATCTGTACTGCTAGGTGTTTATACACTGCTGTTAGCTTTTTTAGCCAGTAGGTGTGGATCATGTCCAGGTCAGATATTGTCCAGCTCTTCATGTTCTTGAGCAGCTGTTGGATGTCTTCTGCTGTGATGGTGACTGGTTCCTGTTCTGTATGTGTGTGTGTGTGTGTGTGTGTGTGTGTACAAAATGATTGCTGATGATGATGGGAGTTAAACTTCAACACTAGGTCTAGAAGATGAAAGGGAAATATGAGAAGCAAAGCAAGAAAATGATTAAGGGAAAAAAAAAGATTGTAAATGAAAGGCAAATGTATGCAAGCCTTGAAGATGAATAATGAATACTTTTGCAGAGAGAAGATATTAAGAAGCAAGGAGCTGATGAAAAAGATGCCATGTCCTTTGAGAAAACAGCAATTGGGAAATAAATTGATTACACAAGCACCTGAATGTTGATGCAAAAGAAAATTTCTTTATAGTTGAATTCAAGGAAGCCAGTAATATCAGAAGAATTGAAAAATAAGGGGAAAATGTTTTAGTGCATTCTTCCAAACGTAATGCTATACAGATGTTTTGGAACTACAGTTCCAGAATTCTAGTGGATGGGGATTCTGAGAATTATAGTCCCAGCTTATTTGCAGGCCACCAGTTTGGAAAAGGCTGTTTTGATGCTTCAATGGGTAGAATGGCTTTGGGACTTTTATTTATTTTAGACATTTTTAACCCACTCTTCAAATAGATTTTAGGACAATTTACAAAGAATCAAGATAAAATAAACATGAAAAATTAGGATAAAAATGAAGTGAGTAAATGAATGCCCTCTTTCATACAGAAACTAAAACAGTAGCATAAAACCATCGCTACAAAGTTAAAACAAGTTAGATAAAGCATGGAGAATATTACTTCTGGAATTCTTTCCAACATCTTACAAATAGCTTCACTCTAGGTCCCATTACTGGGAAATAAAGTATGTGTGTGGGAGTGCTTAGAATGGAACATGAAACAACATTCTGAGCCACTGCCCAACAGCCTCTTCCATAGGAATGTATTGGGGAGATTTTTTCCCAAACTTTTTCCTTTGCTACCCTTGGCTGGATCTAGCCCATTTTTGAACTCAAACTTTCTTTGACCAGCTTTTCTCACCTTTTCAAGTTTGGTCCCATTCTGTTCAATTTTTGAAGAGTCATCCTGCTGATGGATAGACAGATAGAATCTTTATCCCTTTTCATATTTTCTTTCCATCTTTCTATTGAATTGAAGAGAATAAAGCGGCCTTCACCTGGTACTAGACGTCACCAGGAAGACTATATCATGACTGCAGTGTCACAGTTTTTTCAGCCACTTTGTTAGATCTTTCTGCTTGCTTGTCTGTGATTTTGGTATATCTCCCATGTTGTCTTGCTCTCGAGTGTGTTAGAAAGTAGTTATTAAAAAGCTAAACTAATACCATTTTAGAAGGGAAGCTAGTGCTTTGCTATTACACAGAAGCAAGAGAGTCACATACATAGATTAGAAAGTAATGTAAGGGCAAATGTTACACTCATAGCAATAGAGATAAGGCATACCAATTAGAATGTGAGAAATTAGGTTATTCCTTATTAGGAAAATAAAATTCGAAAATTCTAGAATTAGACATGTGCAGACTAGTTGTTTATACCTGACTATAAATGGCTTTGCAAGGGGTCGACTGCATTCAATGCTTTTGCCTTGTGTGAATAAAACTCTTGAACTCTGATTTACGGTGTCTGGTGTTTTGACTTGAGCAAGTAATGAACTGTAGGGAAGGAACAAGTGCAAATAAAGGATCTGATAATCAAAAGAAGGACAGGGTTTGGACAGGGTGAATCCTTCCAACAGTTCTGGTACCTCTTTCTTGTATTAATGAACACCTGTAGAGGCAAGCTCTGAGTTGTCCTTTTAGTGTGCACTAGACTTAACAGTCAAAGCCCTCAGAACAGATGTTAACTCTGAGAACCTTTGATTATCTGAGTACTGATCTGGGGTTGTGTGAGAGAAGTTGGAAAATATCCTGAAAAAAGAAGGCATTCTCACAATGGCTAATTGGATGCTGAATTTCTAGCAGTTCATTCAAAGCAATGAACTTGTTACCGATGGGTATCTCATACTATCAGGAAACCAAACACTGGAGCATTTTAATTGAAGCCTAGAGAGACCAGAATGTCTTTGTTTCTCAGTTCACTGGAGACATCTTGCTCTAAAAGAGAAATTTCTCTTTCTGCATTCAAGTCATGATGAAGCTGACTTCCATCTCTTTAACTGTTACCAAGTGACCTAGTTCCCTTGTTCAGATCAACATCCACCAGTTGGTACAGAGATTATGACTGCTCCATATCAGGCTTGAATGCCTTCTGGCATTTCTTCCCCCTTGTTTCATACTGTGTGGGCAACTTTTCCCATCTGTGCTTTTCTTAATGCTCAACCTGTAGTCTGAAATAATATAAAACATTACTTTTTAAAAAGAAATAAACAAGATGCTCCATATAGACTCCCCTATGTAATAAAGATTTATAATAATAACTGATTGTAATCCAATTTTTAATAAGGTGGAGATAAAATACATGTTTTCTGGATGTACCATTTCACATGTGCATGATTCAATCCTCTTCTGCTTCAAGCAGACAAAAATGTCCATCTACATAGAAAATTAATACTTAAAAAAGAAAGTTTGCTAGTCTATTTTACTCTTAAACCTAGTTTTCTATTTTCTTTGATAGTTTTAAAATGGGGAGGATGCACTCATGCTAGCTATTATCATTTCAGAAGGACACCATGTTCAATAGATGCCATTCAATGGATACAGTGTTCAGTAGAAAAGTCCAGTAGAACAATAAATACTTTTCAATCTTTAGTTCTTAGTTTAGTTTTTCCACCAAGTGGAAGTGATCCAAGGAGTCTCTGCCCCATAACAAGGCATGAAGCCATAACAAATTGGATCTAGATAATTATGTCATCCAGAAAACCTTAGAGCTGAGATGCCACCACATGCTGCAACACCTTTTCTAATTGCACAGCCAGGTGACTGTGCTAACATACATTCCTCCCATCTGCTGAAAATTAAGAAAAAATATTGCACTTCTCCCATTGCCAAGATTTACTGTGACTCAGCAATGAGTCGGGCAGTGTGACTGTCTTTACAGTTTTTAATATGGGGCATTACAGGAAAGCCATTTGTGGATTGCTTGGCATGGCTGCTTCTCTCACCCAGCATCACTTACTGGTAGAAAAACAACCATCACTTGCTATGTAAAATGGGTAGAGGGGCAGGTTTGGGAGATTCTGAGAACTTCCTCCCAGAGTGGCCCATAACATATACATACACATACGCAGGATTATCTGTTTCCTATGTGGGAAAAAAGCAAAAACACGACTGCATTCCACCCATCTACAATCCTGGAAATGCTTGGATCACCCCATCTACAACAACTGGGATTTTTTTTTTTCATAGGACTTACCATCTCTCAGGACATAGTTAGTTCTGTGGAAATAACAGCAGCAGCAGCAGCAACAACAACACTAACACTTTTGGGAAGAGAGTGGGACATTAGAGAGGCATGGAAAGAAACGCAGTCTCTTTTTCACAGAAATTCCTCTTTCATAATTTTTTATTACCGTGTAAGAAGGATGTGTGTGGGAAGGGGACACAGAGGTAAACTGAAAGGCAGACTAATGCGAGTCATGCAACCTTCCTACCCTTACTATACTTTCCTGTGCTCAGACGCAGAGGACAGTGTTTTGGCTTTGAAGGTTCTGAGTAAGATTCAGCTATCCATTTGATCAGCTTTTGTATATAGAATGGGATGGAGATGTCATGTAGCTTTCTCTGGCAGTAAACATCTTAAACTGGTCCTGCCTTTAGTGAAATAATAATAATAATAATAATAATAATAATAATAATAATAATAATATAAAAACATCTGCCTATCCCAGGTCCTTGGGAAGAACTCAATAGGTGGATAAAATGCCAAATCCAGTCTAAACATCTGGCTGACTGCACGAACAATCATCATCATCATCATCATCATCATCATCATCATCATCATCACTCCTTTTTTCTGAATGCTTGTCTACCATCCTCTTCAGATTCTTCTTCCTTGCACTGTGGCAATTTCACAATTCTTAGTAGTGAAACAAGGAAACCACAGACCTTGGCTTATATATGGGTATTTTTGACATGATAAATATTGTAACATGTAATGAGTCTTGTAAGGAGTAATGGTATTAATGCAGCTCAACTTGCACAATTTTCATATTCTCTCATGCTATATAAGCACTTGGTAAAATACTCCACAATATCCAGATTCTGATCTAGATATGCTTATCAAACTAGAGTGAGATATTGAGTAGAATACAGCAGGGTTTGGCCCTGGGCTCAGTTCTCTTCAACCCTAACAACCTGAATGAAAAGATGAATGTTTCTGAAATTTGCAAATAGAACAACATTGGGATAGCTAATAAACAGAAAAGAAATTCAGCACACACAAATGCAAAGTTCTTCATTTAGAAAAAAAAAAATCAAATATATAAGCATGAAAGAAGGTATCTGGCCTGGTAGTACTTGTGAAAATGACCTTGAAATTGTAGCTGATGACAAACTGAATATGAATCAGCAGTGTGAAGCAGTTGCAAAAAAAGAAAAAGAAAAAAGAAAGAAGAAGAAAAAAAAGAAAAAGGCATTTTAGCCTGCATTTATTATAAAGGCTGTATCAACAGAACTACAGGTTTCAAATCATGAGAAGTAATTGTTCCACTCCATTCTGCATTCGTCAAACTGTACCCTCAGTCCATTTCTGGGTATTATATTCTAAGAAGGATGAAGGCAAACTAGGATACATGCAAAGAAAGACAATGAGTAGCTGCCAGAGATTGGAAATGGAGTTCTACAAGAAGAAATTGAGGGGACCTGGTATGGTTATGTGAAAATTTGTCTGAAGAAGTGTCTCACAGAAGAAGGGCATGACCTAGAGTTACATCATGGAAAATAGTTTTAAGTTATAAGAAGACAGATCCAAATCTGAATGTTAGTAAACATGTCCTAATGGTAAGATCAGTCTGAAGTGAACATGGAAGTCTCCCCTTTGCTGGATATGTTCCAGCACAGGCTGATCAACCTTTGGTGAGAATGAGTTAATTTGGATTGCTGCACCAAGTAGGGGGTTGGACTCAGTAGCCTAACTGGTCTTTTCTACCTTGATGGTTCTGTCATTCTGATCCTATCCATATGGAACAAAACCAAAGTCCTCTCCTTAGGTATCAGTGTGCTTGCTCATTGGCAGAGATGTGCTTTGTATTAAGGTTTCTAGTTCCACTCATAGCATGTCTAGGTAGGGATGGAAAATCTCCTGCCTAAAATCTTGGAGCCAATCAATGAGGACATTACTGAACTAGATGGACCAATAGTGTGACTTATTATAAGACAGCTTCCTATGTTGCTATAAGCATAGAAGTTCTGAATAGGTGTTTTGACCGCTAGACAGCATTAAATCTGTTCCTTATGAATTGGTTGAATTTCTTTTAAGAGAAAGGGTAGGAGCTAGTAGCCATTACTAATTTTTATGACAGCGAATTCCTTATAATTAATTTGTTGTATTAAGAAGTAATTTCTTTGCATCTGACCAACATCTCATGCCAACCTACATCATTCAGTGACCCAGTTCTGAAATTGTTTCAGTTCCGGAATTTATTAGCAATTCAATCACTAGGAATAAAGGAATTTCTTAATTAAAAAATAAAGACTTTGTTTGCTAGATAATTTTTGGAATAGATTCTATTTTAGACTTTATTAGTTACATCCTACATATTCAAACATTAAAAAAGTTTGAATAATTCCTTTCAACTTTTTTACAGATGACCAATTAAAACTCCATGTTTCATCTGTATTTAATGAATTAATCAGTGCACTGTAGTAATTATTTAGTTAAAGATTTCTGTTTTGGTGTAATACAGTTAGGGAAGTGTTATATTCATTTTCTTGTACAGAACATCTTTACATCTTCTGTTAGAAGCTATACTCAAAAGGACAATCATTATAATTACTTTTTAAACTTGCCAATATTTACTCTGTGATTCTTAAGAGAATTTGAGTAATTCCCAAGTTCTCCTGAACTTACTGAAGAAAGACAAAAACAGACTTGAGAAGGAAGCATAGCTGATAGCATGAATACCACATTCTCATTTTAAGTTAACTAATGGAATGTATAAGTAGATGCAAAAAATCATCATTTCCCAGTTTTTCTGCCTTTTGATTGCGTATCAAAAGGAATTTTGATGGCCTCAAAGTTGAAAGAAGTCAATTCTAACTTCGTTTTCATAATCTGCAAATAAGTCATCCCCATTTCCTTGCATGACTCCAATGTATCCTGTGCAAATATATTCTTGGAAGGACTCAACTGAGTTCAAGGAGAATTACTTCTGAATAAATATCTACAAAACATCAGCAATGCAATGCAATCCTATGAGGATTTAGTCAGAAATTAATACCACTGAATGGACTTTATTTTCCAATAAATAATATTTGAAGGTCAAGAGTCTTAATTTTTTTTACATAGGGTCAATCTTCTCCAATTTGGTGTCCTCCAAAATCATTAGGATCACCACTTTGGAATTTCCAGCCAGCATGGCTACTGGCTGCAACACTGGCACTGAATGTCTTTTGTTTCCCATACGTTGCTCATTTTATTAACTCCATGTTTGGTGGGTACATCACTGACTAATCTATGCACGGAATACTGGTGCCTATTGGATTTGATCAGTGCAGCACAATTTATTACATTTGCTTTCTGGAAACAGCTGGCCAAAATTCTCAAATTCCTTTATAAATGGAACGGAAAGAATTGGGGATTAAAAGAAAACAACAACATCAAAAGTGTAAGAAAATGAAATAAACAGCTTCAGGAGTGGGTAGTAAGAATGTCTAATGGTGCTGGTTTTGAACTGTTGCAAGGAAATAACATCACTGTATTTTCCTGGAAACCAAGAATAATGCTATTTTTATACTGCTCTTCCTTTCATGATGCTCATATATTGAAAATATTTTTTTTCAGTTGCCTCTGGTAAGACTATTTTGAAACAGTGGTTTTGGAGCTTTTATTCATAGTTGATATTCAACTATATTTGAAGAACACATTTGATTTAAAATTTGAGAATGAGAATAATACCTGAAGAACATCTCCTGAATAAGGATTTTATACTGTAGTCTAATCTATCTATCAAATGAAATAAATAATATAAATAATAATATAATTTCAATCATACGTACCCCCCCCCCCAACTTTAATAATATCCTAAGGATGTTGGTACTATTATCTTTTGCAAGTTTGTCTTTGGAAATCTTACAATGATCATTGAACTTTTCATTATACCTTATACATAAAGATGTACATTCTTTTAATTATTTTAAAAAACATACTCTGATAAAAAGTATCAACTGTTTTAGTACAGGGTCCTTTCGAAAATTAGGAATGAGTTACTATTCAAAAAAGAGAGAATTGGGGGAAAAGACTTCAGGGCCTTTTATAAAAACAGTTGTTTTTATCACAGTTGTTATTTTTCCATTGGATTCAGCTAAGCAGAGTGAAAAAGCACATACCTTACTGGACCTGCAAGCCATTAAATAAAAAGATTATTCCATTCCTCTAAAGAGTTTGATATAGACATGGACCTCCATTCCTCCCCTCCCCTCTCATCTTAATGTTAGACCTGTGAGGAAACTAAGGTTAACATAAGTAAAAAGCTAAAATCATAAAGCTGGGAGTAGTAGGCCTAAGGCAGGCACAAACCCTCTTTATTAATGCCAGAAGATGCCCCCTTTTTATTTTTTGTAGCTTCTGAGGATTGTAGGAGATGTTACTGTGATATTCCTCCAGTCATATTACTGGAGGAAGCAGACCTGAAACACCTGGCCCTTTTGGTGTTTGAAGGGACTGACATCTGGGAGGAGGGGGTAAAAGAAAAGTAAGTTTCAAGACTGGCATAGGTTTCAGCCTAGCAGAAGCTTAATATGCTGATTTTAGCTCTGAATTCTGAGGGAACATCATGATAAACTATGCAGCCAGAAATATTTCACCACTCAATAGAAGAGAATATCTGTAGCTCAGGGTTGAACTGTGGAGTCCTTGGTGCTCTCTGAGCTTGGTTATTTGATTGCAAATGTTTCTTTACCCAACTAGATAACATCATCAGTGCAAGGGAGTATGGGGTTTTCTCCCTGTTTATATACAGCAGCTTATCCTGCCAGTTTTGGTAGCAGTATGGTTTTCTCCTTAGTAGTTCCTTGATTAGGGTATTGTTTTCTGCTTGATTGTTTGCCTGGTGTTAATCCCTACTGGGTCTTGGCTGCTGGAGGGGATGCGTCTTTTTGTTTCCTTCTTAGCTTTTGGTTGTCACTTTTGAATGGTATGTAAATATGATTTATTTCTATGCGTCTATTTACCACTGCATGTTGTTGTCAGGATCCTGTGGAAATCTGTGGGCCACCAAATGGAACTAGGAAGGCCCACAAAGCCTGCAAGTTGCCTCCATCTTCTGTGCCAAGGCTGTATGGTAAACTCATGCTTCTCTAGGCAAAGAAAGAGTTAGAGGGTTAGCCATCCATTCAAAGATGCTAGAGCACCAGTTTAGCTGAGCCCTAACTCACTCCTCTCCGCCTGCACAAGCTCACTATCTTGCACAGGCAAAAAGAGAATCAGTTGTGACAGAGAGCTAAGCTCATGCTCCTCCTTTGCAGGTATGAACAGCCCCAACATCTGGGGTGTTTTGTAAAGTGGCCAGGATACTAGACAAGCGCAAAATTGGGACAACCTCAATCAGACCAGGACAAACAATAAGCTAGGGCATGCATTCTTCCCTTGTTCTAATTCACTGTACACCTCTGATTTGAACAGTAAAAACAATGAGCAACTAATCAGGGATTTTCAATCTCTTGTCTAGACATTATTTTCTAGATTACCACATTCCAGTGATTTACTTCGTTTCTGTAAAAAATAATTTCTTCTCCAAGAGAAAATCTGGAAGCCTTTAAATAATTAAATGAAATAGAACTATTTTTCATGTATTCACCAGTAAGTTAAAAAAAAAAAAAAGCACTTTGGGTATATTAGTAAGAAACTCAAACTCTATCAAGATTGGCATGCATCATTAACGGTGTTACTCAAGTCTATGCAGATTGCAACAGAATGCTAATGTATCAGAGCAGGCCATTAGGTCTCTTAATTAAGCCATTTCTCTCTCTTGCTTTAAAAAAAGTCCAACTTGGGCCTGGATATTGACTTAAACATTCATTTATTCCTTTGCCTTGTGAACTCCCAGAATTCTCATTTTCAAAACCCAGGCCATGGGTCTCTAACAGAATTCAAACATGTTTACTTGACCTTCATTTATTTATTTGATACCTTCTGCCCTGGTTATTCAACCTGTTGCTTGGAAATTCAATGCACACATCTTTGAAGAAGATTAAGAGTTTAAATTCTGAATGAGGATACAGCAAACAAATGCCAGGTTTGCATGAATACACCCATACACACATTTTTTTTCTTGCCTGTGTATATGTTTTTGCTAGATCAAATTGTACTGGACAATTTTCATCCAGTCTCCAACCTTTGCTTTTTAGAGAAACATTAGTAGGGCTGAAACATTGGTGGGGCTTCAACTTCAGAGGATCCTGGAGGAAACTTATTATCTGAGACTCCTTTCAGTCAGATTTCAGGCCTGCATAGAGCACTGAGACAAGCATTGGCTGCATTTGTTAATGACCTCTCGTAGAATTGGGATGAGGGTAGTGCAACATCCTGGTTCTTCTTGATCTTTCAGTGGCTTTTGATGGGGACTGGATGGAGAGGAACGGGTTGAAGCTCAACTCTGACAAGACTGAGTAGCACTAGTAGTAGTACAAGTAGTACCTTATTATGGTAACTGATCAGTTCAAGAAACAAAAGAAGAAAAAGAAAAATTGTGAGACAGCAAGTAAAAGCCACAGTAAAACACAATAATTACTGTATAATACTGGAGTGGTCAAAGTATGGTATATTTTACAAATAGTAAAATAAAACTTAGCCATGTTAAGAGAAATGACAAGATTAGGTAGCTGTGGATCTTTAGTCCTCCCCAGGGACCAAAATGGAAATTGCATTTTCCCCTTCAGGACTGATGCACAATTTGGGGGTCTTTTTGGATTCACAATCTAGCTTTCAAGGAGCAGGTGGCAGTTATGACTCAGAAGGCCTTTGTACAAATCCATCTTATGCACCGATTGCAGTAATATGTGGATTGGATGGCCATCTTGTGTATGGATTACTGCAATGTGGTCTATATGGGGCTGCCCTTGAAAACCACTTAGAAGCTACAGCTGGTCTAAAATGCAATGGTATGAGCAATTATGGGCATATCTTGTCAGACCCATGAAACAGCTTTGCTCTGCAAGCTGCACTGATTACTAGCAGCTTCTGAGCGCAATTCAAGATGTTGCTTATGGTGAAGCCTTTCATGTCATAGGACAATCTGTGTTCTGTGGCTTCTGTCCTGCCTGTGCAATTGGCAGAGGGGGCATGCCTCAAATCCAATCCATTAGAGAGTGACACCTGATGGGACCCAGGAAGCATTCCTTCTCTGTTGCATCATCTGCCCTCTGGAACACCATCCCCCCAAAATATAGTTGGCCTCCCCCTGGCCGTGTTTAAAAGACTCCTGAAAACCTGGCTGTTTCCTCAGGCCTTGTATTAGAGTGGACCCTGTGTGTTTTGTTGTTTATTAATGGCTGTGTTTCTTCTAGCATTTGGATTTATTAAATTATAATTTTACTCTATGTTTCCCAGAGTTGTTATAGATTTGGATCTATCATCTATCTATCTATCTATCTATCTATCTATCTATCTATCTATCTATCTGAAAATTGGTAAGCTGACTCACTGAATGACTCTAGGTATCTTACAGCATAATGAATACACAATATAAAACAGAAATATAAATCCTTCGTAAATCAGTACAAATAGATACAATGACATCCCTAATCGTTCTGCCCTAACAGTTCAGTAATTACTACTAGTCCTTTTTTTTTTTTGTCTGCGCTCAGTCATTACTGACCCTGCAGTGACTGCCTGGACGAATCCTTGCAGTTTTCAAGGCAATTGTTTTTTGGAAGTGGTTTGCCATGGCCTCCTTCCTAGAGCATAGCCCAGCTGGTGAGTGCAGGAGGCGGGATTTCCATTGCTTCGCGCCCTTTTCGGGCGAGCGCGGTTTCGCGCTTACCGGCAACTGGTCCCGTCTCTCTGTGCAAGGCACTGCCAGCATTTTTCCTCCCACCGGAGTGAGAGTCCCCATTTATCTACTCACGTGAGTTTTCAACCTGTTGGGTTGACAGGAGCTGGGGAGGAAACAGGAGCTCACCCTGTTAACGTGAAGGCTGGACTCGAACCGCCGAAGTGTCAGCCATTTCTGGCTGGCAACTTTCAGCGTCATTAAGCCGCTGCGCCGCCGCATCTCCACTACTAGTCCTATCATTCTCCTTTTTTGAAGTCTATTTTCAAAATAAGAAGAAATGGGCCTTTCTAACCTCAGGGGGCAAGCTGCTTCTCCCAAATGGCAAATGTAAGTGGGTTACGGCCAAAAACGTTTGTTTTCAGACTCATGGCTTTTTAACATCTCGGGGGGAAATATCCACACAATCCCTTCTTGCCTTGCTTGTATTACAGAGGGCAGATTTTATCTGTGGTAGGCGGTCTTGCAACTCACACAAGATTTGTATTATCTTGTGGCTACATTCTGTGCCTGTTATAGCTTCTGAATCATCTTCAAGGGTAGCCCCATGTAGATCAAATTACAGTAATCCAACTGTGATGTGATAAAGGCATGAGTTACTTACCAAACAAAAGGTTCTTGTATCATGCAAATACACCATTAATAGGAATCAATAATCCACAGGAACTACAGTAGGAATTAAAATAGTAGTGTTCATTAATGGACATGAAGGGAGAGAAGATGCAAATGATTGAAAAATTGCAGCAAAACGTTCCTGCTCCAGGAATGTTACTAACATTAGAAATATTCCTACTAAAACTGGATTAATGGAATACAGAGCAGGTTTAATGCTTATGGAACATTAAAGAAAATGGTCAGAGATATACTGGTCATCCCTAGAGATAGAGATTACTTTTTAAAAAGTAAATCTGATGTAAAACCACAGTAGTCCAGACACTGCCTCTGACAGAATGGGAGTTGATATGCTTAAATACTGCAGTTAAAGACTAAAACCAAGGTTCTATATTAAAATATTGTGCTAAAAATTAATGTGATTTAGAACTACATTTCATTTTCCAACAAATTGCATTATTTGTTGGATAAGATATATCGATTGTCACTAACTTTTAGTAGCATTCCAATCCATAAAACAGTGTTTTTCAACCTTGACCATTTTAAGATGCTGGGGAATTCTGGGAGTTGAAGTCCACACATCTTAAAGTTGCCAAGATTGAAAACCACAGTCATAGAAGTATCTGTTGTATCTAAAGTTCCTCCCGACAAATAGGAACATGTCTTTCATTCCTAACAATTTACAACACTTTATGATCCAGTTCGGGGGGACGCGGTGGCGCAGCGGCTTAATGACGCTGAAAGCGCCGGCCAGAAATGGCTGAAAGCTTCAGCGGTTCGAGTCCAGCCTCGCGTTAACAAGGTGAGCTCTTGTTTCTCTACCCGCAGCTTCTGCCAACTCAGCAGATCGAAAACATACGTGAGTAGATAAATGAGGACTCTCACCCCGGTGGGAGGAAAATGCTGGCAGCGGCTCAACAGAGAGACGGGACAAGTTGCCGGTAAAAAGCGCGAAAACCGCGCTCGTCCGAAAAAGGGGCGCGAAGCAACGGAAATCCCGCCTCCCGTGCTGCCAGCTGGGCTGACGCTCTAGGAATTAGGCTCTGGCAAAGTCTAATTCCGAAACTAGAAAGATGCAATTGCCTTGAAAACCGCTGGGGGGCGGTCACTGCAGGGTCAGTAATGACTGTTAAGCAGATAAAAAAAAAAAAAATGATCCAGTTCATGGCATCATAAATGTCATAATGACCAAATGTTCTGTGAAGCATCATAAACTGGCCTGAATTCCATTCCATTTCTTTCAGTCTTTTGACAGGCAAGCTGGCTTCAGCTCAGGTAACAGCACTCCAACACCTGCCAACCATTTGCTATTTCGGGAGCTTTCAAGAAAAGTATGTCATTCCTCACCTCTACCCCCTGCTCTAAACAATTCATAGCTTACAGTGGAAATTGACGCTTGGCCAGTCTTTACTACACAACCTCATAAATGTAAATTTTGTGCATATACTGCCAATATTGCTAGCTTTTGAAATTAAGAATTAAAGTCCTTATGTGACACATAACAATTTTTTTACTCCGTGTGATTATTCATGTATAAATTATAATAATCCGATTATTTCAAGGAATGGAGAGGTTGGATTTTTAAAAATTTGTTCCACCTAACTGAGAAATATATGTGTACACACACAGATACCCAGAGCCTTAAATAATTTTAACTTCAGACTGCCTGCCTGCTCTTTTTAAACACACAACATTGTTGCTTGCTGGTTTTATTTTGGACTATTTGACTCTGGGTTTGCTTCTCTTTTTGTACTTGTTGACTACGGATTGTGACTTTGGACTGCCCAAACTGGTTTCTGCTTGACCTTGACCCAGGATGTTTCTCACCTCAACCCTGCGTTATATGTCTCATTCTTGTCCTATCACTCTGCCTAATGGTAAGACTGTAATGAATTATTGGCATTGCCATTGTAAGTAGTTCTAAAGGAGGCCTATTTGCTTTTGTTGTCTAATCAGTTTTTAAACTTGTTTACTCCATCTTCAACCATGGTCCCAGTCCAGATAGGTGCAGGAGAGGGCATTATATTTGTTTTGCCTTTTCTCAGACGTCTTTCCCAGTAGTATGAGAAAAAAGTTCAAACAAAGATTAATGTGGAAAAAAACCTAAAACCAAGAGATCTGTCTGTTTTATTAAGGTAGAGGAATTGAGTGTGGATCAAAATATTAGTTTTTAATTCTAGAACATCTAACCACTTTTGTGAACAGAATTAGGGCTGATAACTAATATTTCTGAGGTTTTGGCAGCTCCTTATCTTGGTGGAAGAGTACATATTGTTCTGTATTCAGTTGAATTTGGTCAGTGCAGAATTTTCTTTGGTCCATTTGATAAAATTTTACTAAAATTCACACGTTTTTCATCACAGGAAAGAAAGATTATAAGTAACTGAATGAAAGAAATAATGAAATTGATAATTTCCCCATCTCTACCTAATTCCAGTATTTGAACACTGACAATCCCCAATTGCAAAGGATTTTGCTAGTCAGGACAACAGCCTGTTATTCCTGAAGGGGTGTGTGTGTGTGTGTGTGACAGAGAGAAGTAAATATCTTGCACAGCACAGCACACAAAATCACACTATCTTCTAAAAGCACGTTTTTTGTGAGGAAAAAGCTTATTTATTCCAGCCGTAGTTCCGTTTCATTGGCCACATCTTTTCATCTCCAAGAGATAATACTATTTCTGATGTCACAGTTCTAGCATGATGGAGGACTGAAAAAGAAAGGGGTGTGTATGTGGGGTGTGTTTGTAGGAGCATAGCCCAGCAGCCCAATTCTGGCAACTGTGTCAAACCCATAACTGCTATTTTTCTCAATATATAGAGAAGTTCATGTATGGAATATATATCTGAATATAATGTGCCAAGGGAAAAGTGACCTCTTATTTTTTTCTGGGAAGTGAGAAAGTACCACACTACAGAAACATAGACTGGCCTGCTCTCCTGCGTGCCAACAGTCATGCAGGCTGGAGATCCTAGGAATTGTAGTCCCAACACAATTAGAGGGCCTCAGGTTGGAGACTGTGGTTTCAAACACCTTGGATGGAGAAACTCCTCATATGTTTAACAGACTTAAACTCAGAACTGAGTACATATGTATAGGACTGGCTGTCAGTCGTATGTATGTATTTTATTTAAAATATTGATGTTATAGCTATCTTCCACAGAGTTCTCAACAGCTCAGAAGAAAGAACAATAAAACCATTGCTTTAAAATACAGAAATGCAAAGTACAGCATGGATATGCAGAAGCACAGCAACAGCAGTAAATAAATATTTGAATACTAATTGATAAAAAAGCCAGTTTGGGGTAGTGGTTAAGGCATTGGGCTAGAAACTGGGAGACCACGAGTTCTAGTCCCACCTTAGGCATGAAGCTAGTTGGGAGACCTTGCGCCAGTCACTTTTTCAGCCCTAGGAAGGAGGCTATGGAAAACCATTTCTGAAATCTTGCCAAGAAAACTGCAGGGACTTGTCCAGGCAGTCACCAGGAGTCAACAATGACTTGAAGACACAAGAACAAACAAACAAACAAAAAACAAAAAACAACAACAACCCTGTAAGGGCTGAAGGTTCCTCTGAAAAGGAAACTTCCTCTACAAATTTGTGAGAACTGGCTAAGATAAGGGACTAATTTCTCAGGGAAATTATTTCAAAGTCTAAAAATAGGCCATCCCAACTCTATGGAACTTAAGAGATCTGGGGAAGATACAGGAGAGCCTCTGAAGATTATTTCATGGGCAGGTTCATCAGTAAGAAAGCAACCCTTCAGAGTTTATATTGGACACAAGTATTTCAGTGTATGAGGGAGATTTTTAGAGCCTCTGATGGTCAGAATTTTTGCAGCAGATAGTCTCTGCAGTATTGGAATTAGTCAGCTTTCCTCTACCCCTTTCTCCAAGGTAACAACATGTTTGGAGCATCTGCCATTTCCCAAAATGTCAGATTTGGCATTCTCATATTACATCTCAGGGTAAACCTGGATTATGAACATTTCTGTGGAAATTACATGGAAATCAAATTTGAGGCATAAAGGGAAGACCTCAGAATAGGAGGATAAAAGTGTAGCACTGCCAATAATGGGGTCCATTACAAAGTGTTTACTGTTAAATCTAGAGCATGAAATAAGATATTATGAGCTCTTATACATTCTTCATTCATTTTCTATTAGATCAGAGACTGCATTGGCTTTGCTGTTGAGATGTAATGATATAGCAAGCCCCTATTGTGGACTGCTGAATGATACCAGCATTATATAACTGACATTAATACAAAGTTTGATTTTTTTGTCATTTAATTACTGATTATATTAAAGTATTCCTGGAGTGCTAATAATGCAGTCATTTATAAAAGAATAATTGAATTGGTGGTATTAAAAGTAATCATAGTTATATTGGTACATAGCAAAGAAAAAAAAAGGTTGATTCTTTTATTAAAAAGTAAAAATACCTTCAAGGTAAACTCAGGTCTGGTGACTGTACAATTTTCTTGACAGTGTTTATGAAAGTGGTTTGACATTGTGTTCTTCTGGGTAGGTGCCCCTACTTGCTGAGTTATCTTTACTAGGGCTAATATGTAACAGGCAGAAGAAAAGCTGTCCTTGGGAAAGAAATGGAAAGGGAGGGAGGAAATCGTAGACCAGCCTATCAGAGTTAAAATCACAGAATGCAACCTCTACTGTGGAGAGCATCAAGTGCACTGCCATATTGTTATTTATTTTCAGGATAATTACTGCAGAAAGGTTGATAGCTTTACCTCCAGCTAGTATCACTTGTGACCTAAACTGTCACAGATTTTGATACTGTTAGCATTACTGCTCTGAGTCTGATGATGTCAATTAATTAAATGTTCTTGTATGTTTGGGGAAAGAACTTTCCATTGCCAAACTTTATTAAATCCACAGGCTTCTCTTTCTGAGAATTAGAAGGCAGTACACAATATTCCCAACACAGCTGGTGAATTCTTGCTCATGTATTCTTAATTGTACTCATCCAATTAAAAAATAATTATACCTATTTTCCTTTAAAGTGGGATAGTACATAAAACATGACAGCACAAAACCAGATATTTCTCTATTAGTATAAGGAAACATGGAGTAAGGAAGTGGAATGCCCAATGTATGAATGTTAATAGATCACTTTACCATCTACGTGTCACATTTCTATAGATTTGAAAGTATGACTAATTCAACAAAAATTATTTTAAATTATGATTATATAAATTTAAAAATATTAATAATTAAATAAAAATATTTTTTGGACCTCCACGCACCTTTTCAAGAAGTGAACTGGTTTAGTTAAATAATTTGCAATCTGGTTCTCAATTTCAACATCAGTTCATCCAGTAACCATGTAGTGTTTTAGTTACTCCCTTTTGGGTAGACATTATGTCACAGCTCAGTTGTGTGTTCATGTTCTGATATCTCAATGGCATAAAAATGAATAAGGGGATAACAGAAATGTTATGGGAGGATTCAGTTACTTTAATGTCCCTGACTATGATGTGAGTGGGATTTTGCCAGTAAGGTCAAAAGGGGAGGAGTGAAACTGAAACTAATCCAAATGGGAGTGAGGGCAGGTTGGTCTCTACAGATAACCCTTCTAGATGATGGAACTCCAAAATCAAACCCAGAAGAAGGCTATAGCAAACCACTTTTCTGTTTTTGCTGAATTGTTGCATTGCTGGGCATGATTAATGTCTAGAAATATTTGGGTGCTGAATGATGCAAACTCCCTAGATCAAAAGGCGCTCCTTTATTTACTGGACCTTAAACTTTTACAGGTAGTAAATGCTACAGTGCAGAAGACAAGTTGGCAGAGCCTTACTAAAATATTTCCTTGTTTAGTCCTGCTTCAAGCAACAAAACATGCAGACTTTACACCTGGACATCACTAGATAAAAGAAAACAGAACATGGAAAAGTGCACTCCACTCATCCAGAACACTTCCAGTTACAGTCAGTGGAACAGATCATGAATTATTGGTGTCAAATGTACAGGTTAGAGTTAGAAGATTAAAGATAATAGGTGTGCCAGCAAGATTTAACTTGGAGGATATGTAGTGAGAAGATAAGATCAATGTAAGGAACACAGTCAGTATACTTAAATAATATGAAAGAGTCCTTGAGGAGTTATGGAAGAGATAAGAGATTCTGAAAACCAGTGAAAAAACAATATTCTCAACAGTTTAGAAAAAGCTGTTGTGTTAGTCAGGAAAATATGGAGGATGAAAGTCTTGACATAAATATATGTATGACTAATTGTTATGCTTTTCCCTTTTTTCTCTTTTCTTTTTACATGTCAAATATAAAAAGTTAAAAAGGGTTTGATTGGCTTCTATGGGGAGAGAATTCTAAGCAAAATGGATCTTTGGGTTGAACTAGCATAGCTCTTCTATTCAAATTAGAAAAATGCAATTGAAAGACACTTGGTTAATAAATAACAAAAAAACTAAAATGTACCCTCATCTTTACCTGAGCCTTTCGGGGGAATGTAAACAGATCAATGATCATTTAAACATGGTCTGTTTTTGGCTAAAGAAAATATTATAACTTTTTGATTTATGCTTGCTCTTTCTTTCTTTCTTTCTTTCTTTCTTTCTTTCTTTCTTTCTTTCTTTCTTTCTTTCTTTCTTTCTTTCTTTCACCTTGGGGTGTGTCAGGACTTGTAAGCTTCTATCAAAACCTTACTGTTTAAAAGATGCACCATCAGTAATGAACAAGAATATGTCATATTCCTAGACTTATGGGACCATTAAAGCCTATCTTCCTATTGAATGCAGAAAGCCAAATTAAAGCATCCCATCCAGATTGCTATCCATCTAGGAAAGGGGTGTTCACTTAGTCACTGGTTCTATGGTTGAATTGCTGTTATCACTTTTCCTTTGCATTCAGTGAATCTTGTAACTTAAAGTCATTATTCTGTGTCTTGTAGTCTTGAATGATAAAGAGTAAGTCTGAACCTTTTTTTTTTTCTGGTCACCCCTTCAGATACTGTGCTATCATAAATCCTGATCATTAAAGCCACATTTTTATTTGGATTTTCAGCTGTTAAAATCCTTGGTTTTATTTTATAATTAACAACCTAAATAATTAAGTATTTCTTAAAAATATTAAGCATGCAAGGAGACATGAATAATATAGAAAAAATTGAGCTATAGTGGAAGATTCATATAGATTTGCTATTGAATTCATTGTATATTTCTGTAAATGCTAAAAGAGAAAAAATACTGCCCGTGTGTGTGCGGCACACGCACATACACACACACATAGTCCACTAGGCAAATGAGGACAATCCTTTTATTCTTCTTCAATATATCTTCTGTTCCTAGTATACTAACTGAAAAAAGTGTTTTATTTGAAGTCCCCCTGGATCAGATCAAAGATCTTTCTTGTTCATTTCTCGGACCACCTAACTGGATGCTAATTGAAAGTTCATTATATTTCAAGTAAGTAAGTGTGGAAACTATTTGGACATGTTAAAACAGGATGGATTGCAATGATTTCATTTCCTGCAAAACTATTTTTAGGGATCCCTCTACCATCCCTGCAATTGCTTTTCATTTCAATTTAGATGAAATTTGAGGATACTCTGAATTAGGAATAGGAGATAGTTCAAGGAGCCCCTTAACTCAGAGTATAGCAGTAAAAAAAAACCAGTTACTTCAAAATGTAATAGAAAAATAATTTGGCTGGGGAAATGGAAATGTCCAATACAGCATTTTTACATGCCACTTGACAGAATGTAGCATGACATTTTCAAGATACATGCCATTAGTTTAATCAGAGAAGCGCATTTCTGTTAAGAATATGAAAAGCAACTCAAAGCAAAAATGAAGCAAAGATTGGTAAGATTTTCCTAATCAAGTAAAGATAAAGTCTTTTTGAGAAAAACAAACAAACAAACAAAAATAAGAGAGAGGGAGAAAAGAAATGGATTATATCAAGAATCTATCTCAGGATTGTACTTCTAATAACAGCCACTCAGATGCCTCCTATACAGATCCAATCTTAAAGTGAGAAGAACGACTTCCTCTTATATTACTCTACCATCCACTGAGATCCATTAACATCAGTTAGGAAGAAGGTATGAAGTCCAGCACTTTCTGAAATGTTTATATATCTGAAACTCACATTAAAAGCCAAGACACATGCATACATATATGTATATACCTTCTCATACATATATAGATTTTCATTCCAAGAGGGCTTCAGTCTACCTATGTTAACTGATTTTATCTAATTTCTTGTGTTCATTAATTTCTATATTTTCCATCTCTCTCTCTACTTGCCTTACAGGAATGCTATTCTGGGGGAAAATGGGAGGGCAAGCACTCTGTATAATGCTTTGAGTGGGATATAAATCTAACAATAAATAGATAGAAATAATCAACTAAGCAACTTACTATTTCCTTTATGCAATGCTTACAGGCTTTCCTGAGGCAGCTGTCTATTAGAGAGGGACAAAACGTTCAGTATTAGGACAATTCAGCTTCAGTACATTTTGCTTTTCTTCTAAAATGTCTTTGGGAAATTTTAATTTTTCAGGAATGCTTTATGTATTTCCAGTCATTGACTTTTCTGGAGCCAGAAGTGAATTGTTGTGAAGCATACTGGCCCCAAACTGTGTATTCTTTTTTGGAAAGAAGGAACCCACTTTAATTACATAAAGAATCATTCAGGATTCTTCCCCCATCCCCTTTCTTACTTTCTTGGAAGAGTGGGATGCTTTCAATTTGTAATAAAAAATAATGTTATGGACTTAATGGAATTGATTTTGTCCTCTTTCCAGTTCACATCAGGAAAACCTATATAATTAAAGATGGGCTCATGTATATAAATTTAAGGGACCTAAAAGTTGTCTAAAGCTACTTAATAGCTCACTTCTCTACAATTTATATTCAGGGCACTGCAGTAACATTAAAGCCATATTCCTATAAACACCAATTGTGAATCAAACTATTGAACATGTGGACTACTTCCAAATAAATATGCAGATCATTTTTTCTCTAATGGCTACAGCTATAATTTTTTTTAGATCTCCACCTTCTCTTTTACAATTCTCATATTTGACATTAGTAAAATAATGTTGCAACTTGGGGCCCCAATTTAGGAAGATTGGAAAACTAATGAACTAAACACGAGGGATGTGAAATCTGATCCTATCTGATATGAATCATAATTGGATTCGGAATATAGATTCAATTTTCTTTTAAAGAGCTTTTGCACAAGCATCCCATTTGCAATCATTTAGAAGCAAATGATCAGTATTGGTGATTCAGTCTGATCCAACTCAGAAATTGGTTCAGTTTGAAGATGCAGTTGAAAATGCCTTAAAACTGGAGCACTGAATCAAAGCTTTCCATACCCCTGATAAATTGATAAACTGATAAATTAGGGATGCAATATGATTTATTGGATTTCCTCTACCAAGGACAATGGTGTGATCTGACTTCAGGGGGATAAAGCCTTAATCAAATTATCCATCTTGCTTTTCAGCCAACTTCCATAGCTGGCTCTTTCATAGACTGGGAAATTCCAACCTTGGTAAAACCCAACAATTTCTCTGACAGATGATGGAAATAGTTCTGGATCTGAAAGCTTCTTGGCCACACCCTGACCTGGGGAGATTTGACTTAGTTCATCTGCTCAGTAATGAGAGGGATTTGTTTTTGGTAAGAAAAAATAAACCAGAGGGGTGACAAACATACATTCTTCTTCAGTCAGCCTCCACTGTTATTCTGTTGTCAGGATTGCACCTAAAGATAAATTCATAGAGAAAATGCAGTGTTCCTTAATTATGTCATGTGAACTTTAAGTAAGGGATGAACATTTTAAGTCTGCATTAATTTTACATAGAAGCATTCTTTTCTCCATTCTCTTTCATCTACACACTGATACAAAATTTTAAAAAATGAAAATCCCTATATGTTTAACCTGTATATTATTTGTAATGTACACTACATAGTTATTTTAGCATAAAATGTATGAAAAAAGATAGAAACTACATTTAAAAATCTGGATAACTACAAAATTGGAATTATAATTGTGTTCTGTAACTATTAATTCAGAATAGTGTGAACTGGCTCAATTTGCAGACTAAATAAAATAATCAAACATCCTTGCTTTATAAACATTATTTCTCCCAGACAGTCAGCCTTCTGCTCACTTTCTTTCCATTTCATATTTTAAAGAAACTGGGTTGAATTTCAGACTTAGTATTACTTAAACACAGACTATTTGGAACTGATGGGACTTAATCTTCTCATTAGTAATTTACCTCACAGTGATTTTAATGGATCATATGCATGTATAACAAAGGCTGAATCCAATCCAGTGAACTGAGAAGGTATTGAACATGGAATATAAAACCTTCAGGTCCAGACTGAAAATGATAATGAAATAAGAATTTTATATCTGGTCTGCAGAAATCCAGATTACTGCTACATGGAAGCAAACTGTTAGGATTTTTTGTATCCCTTACTCTCTTCTAGTGGCTGTCTGATTTTTGTAGACTATATAAGGTATCCCTAGGTGAATATAGTCTAGTGATTTTCAGGGAAATGAAGATTTGTTCAAGCTGGAATCCTGCCTTTAGTGAAGCAAGGCTTTAAAACATTGCTTCGTAGATGGAGTTTTTGAAAACAGGAACAATGTCTTCCTATCAAGGATAAATCACAAATAGCCACATTTTAAACAATACTTTCTTCCCATAAAATGTATGGTCGTATTTAGTGCATCCATACTGCTTTTTAGTGAATGGTTTACAACAAGCATTTTCAGTGCAAAAAGGTGTTTTGCAGTGATGGAAGATGAAAACTTCCAAAAGACAGTTTTTTTCCCCTGTGATTTCTTAGGTGGGTGAAGCATTTCATAGACTCTCTCTGTGAATGCATGTTTTAACAAATATTTTGAAAGTGTAAACTGTCAGATCTTTCAATACATATTCACTGTGGGTTATTGATGGTTTTGTTCTCTGCTACTAATTTTATTTTATTAGCATTTTCTGATGATTTTAGAGTAGCCATATTCCTGCAATATATTTTGAAAACAGGATTTTCATTTTAACTACTCGAAGAAGATGCTGGATAAAACAATACGGTGTCCATTGCTCATGGTGATACCTAAAACTAGTGACAAACAATGAGCAAAGGAAGCTTAATGGTATATCAAGCTTCTTCTAACTTTAATTTCTGTATTTTTGTACCCAGGTCATGAAAAGTAATTAAATCTGAAGCAAGAGGGAAGTTGGAAATCACAACCCTTGCAAAGCTATGTAATTAACTTGAAAAAGGAAACACTGGTAAGGGCATAAAAAAGACCGTCTGAGAAGTGCTTTCGCTCTTGCATTAGTGCCTCTTCAATTACATTACCCTTTACCTTCAGTGGGTTCCAACAGGATCCTTCCAGCGAAGCATTAAAACAAATGGATATGCGCTATTCTGGATGATGATGATGATGATGATGATGATGATGATGATGATGATGATGATGGTGGTGGTGGTAAATGGTAAGTTAGGAAATAGGGCACTAACTTTGCTGGAAACCAAAGCTATTTCTTGCATAGCAATCTCCATTTACCTTTTCATTCTTTTTCATTTATTTTTATTAGAATGTTCAAATATAATAAAAGGATAAAGAATCAAAGAAAGGATAAAAAAAGGAAAGGAAAAAGAAAACAAGAAATTATAGAATTATGGCTCCCACCCTACTTTCTGTCAAGTAGTTACCATCGTACTCTTTCCCCTCCCTCTGTTTTTTTTGGGGGGGGGGTTACTCCCTTCCTCTTCCTGTTTAACCCTTTTTAGTCCCCAAATCTGTAAATCATCAATTCAGTCTTTTCTTCTTTCAACCTAAAGTCCATATAAGGTTTCCAGTCTTTCAAAAAAGTCTTCATTGGTTTTTCCTTGACCAAACTGGTCAGCTTTGCCATTTCTGCAAGTTCCGTCAATTTTATAATCCAATCTTCCACAGTGGGTACAAATTCCTTTTCATTCTTCACTAGCTGTAAAGTTGATATGCTAAAGATGGCTCCAAGGACTTTGGGATGGAGGCCATATCTCAGGAATGATATGTGGTGGAGAAGGAGGGATCAGACTATTTTCTGATTGATTTAAGTTTTGTATGTGCTATTTATTTACTTGCTTACTTATTCAATTTGTATGGCTGCCCATCTCAACAAGTTACTCAAACAAAATTAAAACTAAAATAGAAACAATTACAATAATACAAAAATTAAAATACATAGCAGCCAAAAATAAATCATACACCATAATCACTAATATAACCAAGAAATGGGTCCCTGAAGACACTCAGGGCCCCAGGCCCAGCCCAGAACCAGATTTTTAAGGACTTACAAAAAACCAGCAAAGTTGGGGCTGTCCTGATCTCTGGAGGGAGAATGTTCCATAAGGCAGCCATTAGAGCAGAAAAGAGCCGTCTTCTAGGCCCCACCAACTGGCATTTATTACCCAATGGGACCCAAAGCATGCCCATCCTGCCTGACCAGATTGGCTGAGTAGAAACAACTGGGGAGAGATGGACCCTCAAGTAACCTCAAATATTGATCTATGTTTCAACAGCACCCTCCTGTAATCATCACAGAATTTCATATACACACACTGACAAAATACAGATTTTTCTAAATATATTGGCAGGTTTTAAATCCAAAATGGCTCACAAAATTTGGAAATGTGTGTAATTGGAATAGTAACTGTGTTCTAATCCATGTATTAGTTTGGAAGAGTTTTGATTTCAGATACAGAGAACAAAAATCTCACTTATCTCTAACATGTGTCATCCCTGTATATATTTTACATCTCTCCTTGCAAAAGCCAAAATGAAGAACTAATAAGAAAATAGGTCAGTGCCTTAATTCTCATAAAAGGCTTTGGAAGAGAAGCTGGAATATTATTGATTTCAGTAATATACAGAAAGTTTTTATTACTTTTAAAAACTCAATCCATTGCTCGCTTTGCTTGAAAAAAACATTTAAAGCTGCCGTCCTATATATTTCTTGGAGCACTGGAGACTGGTACAAACCAATGATGCAAAAATGGTGAGATATGCATCACAAGGCAAACCCCAGCCTTTTAGAGGTGTGTCCTGGCCTCAGGTGCAAGTCATATGATTTGCATTAGGACACTGTGACATATGTTTCATCATTTGCCTCCCCCCACCCCCACAGATGCCCCTGTCTGGAACTAAATTCCATTATATTCAGCAAGAATGACCTCTGAATAGCCATGCACTGGATTTATTGGGTGGTTATACAGCTTTTTGTATGCAGCCTGCCCCACAATTCTAGGTAGCTTACATCTTTTAAGACCAGAAAATATGAAATAAAGCCACAAGACAATCAACTCATCAATACTTAAAACTGCAACTCAATCCCTACTCAGAGGGTTGCTTCCAGCCATTTTGAACCCTGTATTTTGAAGGCTGTATGGGAAAGTACTGTCTTCCTGAATGTTAGTAAGGAAAGGGCTCTTCTAGCCTTGGGGTGAGGTAATTCCAGAGCAAAAAGGCTATGACCAAGAAGACCTGCTTCCAAGCATCTTCCCAATCATCATCATCATGAGGGGGACAAACTGCAGCTAGCCCTTCTGACCAGCATGGATCAGATAATCAGTTTCTATCTGGAATAGTTAGTCCTGAAGATAGCAAGGGACCAAGCTATAAATCGTTTATAACCAGCACCTTGAATTGAACCCAGGAGTCTACTGCCAGTGATATTCTGGGTTGCAAAAGCTATTTGGGGGTGCTGATTTTCTATCAAAATGGTATATCTAGGCTTCCCTTCCCTTGGTATATATGACCCACTTTCCCTTAAGTTCTCAGAGAGAGAAGCCATTCTGATAGATTCTACATATTCCTTCCTGCAACATCACTGGAGCATTAGGACCTGGATAGCTCCTAAAGCATTATATATAGTCATCTAAAGTACAAAGAACCATGAATTCAATTCTACCCCATAAAAAAGCGGCTACATATATCTTAGTCCCAAATAAGATGAAACAGTACTGCCTACTGATAGCCAATGTAGCTGAAAAAGAATCCACTTAATTCATTTATCACGTCTCCAGTATTGGTTCTTATCCTATTTGCAATATTAAGAATTTTCCTGCACCTCAGTGTGAAGCATGGCATATGTAGTGTATATGTTAATGCTCTAGCAACATTAGCCTTTTTTTCTTCCCTTGTGAAAGAAACATACTGTTTTCTACTTTTCTTGAAAGATACTTGAGAATATCTTTAGAATCCCTGACACTTTTGAACTTACATTTAGAGATAAAGGAGGTGCTATTGCTGATGTTGTCCCTTTTTCAGCTACATCTGTCTCTATAATTTGGAAGCCTTCTTGACCATTCCTATCTCCTGAGCTGATAAAGACCCATAAGAGAAATCCCTCATGATATCTTCTTTGGGGATTTAACAGATGTTTGGGAAACCAGGGAGGTTTCAGACAAGTGGAGATATGATGGTACAGTGAAAGACAGGACAAGACAACACCTGTGGGGTTTGATTGATTGACTATGTGCCATCAAGTTGTTTTGATTCCTACTAACAACATAGATATTCTCCACAATCCTTAACCTGGGCTTTCAGGTCTTCCAATAGTGAACCCATCACCACCGTAACCGAGTTCACCTACCTTGTTGCTGGTTGTCCTCTTCTTCTCTTTCCTTTCACCTTTCCGGGCATTAGAGCCTTTTCCAGAGAGTTAGGTCTTAGCTTAATGTGCCTGAAGTAGGATAATTTGAGTTGGGTCATTTATGCCTCAAATGAGAACTCTGGGTTATATATGTAAAAATTGGCAAAACAGCCAGTCTAGTATCATAATCTACCCACTTTGTATGGGTACTAAAGTGATGGATATACAAAAGGGGCAAGGCTTCTATCACAATGCTGCACCCACCTTTTTGTAGATCTTGACACTCACCCCCACAGACATCTATGGACAGGACATTCACATATAATCCTTGAACACTCCATATTTTAAGAAATGTAACACACCATACTCTACCTATGAGAGTTTTCCCAAATCCCCTTCTCCTTTGAAGGACATTTCCAAAGCAAAATATATTTCATCAAATTGAATAAGAACCAGTAGAAAAAAGATACAGGATAATTTTTTGGCATAGTCTAGTTCTATGCACACAATTTTTGAAAGCTGTATCTATACACAGCCCAATTAGCAATACAGCTTCCAAAATATTAGACTGTGGAAGGATGACAGCTCTACCAGTCACACCATGACAACATTTTAGCAAGGCACTCCTAAAAGGCACAATTCAAGGCAAATAGGGATAGTGGTTGATAGATGCCAAATAAATAAATAGGACTTATTTCTAGAAAATGGATATTGAGGCGAAGTAATTGATAAAAAAGCAATTAATCAGCTGTATAAAATCAGTGTGCTGTTACATATGTATCAGGAATTCAGCTTTCAGCACATGGCTGAAAATATCTAAGTGACACCAACAGGTTAAAAAAAATCTGAACCAGCAAAATTGTAAGATCTGGCAGTAGAAGGAAAAGAATATTCTAAAAAAACCAATAGCAGTACTTTTACAGTGATTGGTATTTAATTGGTAGACTCTGTCAGTCAGAACTGGAGATAATTATGATATCTTGGAGAAGGTTTCATCCATTGCAACGCCGTCAAGACAGTTCATGCTGGTAAAAACCAAGAAAACAATGGTAATTTGCAACAGAATTAAATGAGGCACTCTGGGATTCTGTTTCAGGAGGAAAAAAATAGAAAAGGAAAAAGAAGTAGAAGAAGGAATACAAACAAGTCTCAAAGTTTAACTTTTTGATGCTTGTTTAACTGTAGAATTAAATGTTAAATGGTTTGGAGGATGAAATTGGTCTGCTGGGCCTTTAAGAGAGATGCAAGAAGAGCTTGTCTTACAGCACAAGGGTGTGTTCATTCAGCTCAATGGATTCACTAAGGAGTTTGTTCCATAGTGTGTATAAATTACTAGGGGTACATGTTTGCGTACATGCCAGCCTTTGGGGCTCTGTGTGTAATACAGTGGTACCTCAAGATACGAACGCCCCATCTTACGAAAATTTCAAGATACGACCAGCTCCGGCCGCAAAAATTTACCTCAACATGCGAACTCCGCCTCAAGCTACGAACCGGATCCGCGGCCATTTGCCCTGCTGCCACGTGGTCGCGGCTTCCAAGAGGAAGTGCTAATGAAATCTGAGCGGGAGGACAAAAGCCCAAGGAAAGCAATGCAGAAAGAGGAACTGCTAATGAAATCTGAGCGGGGGGGGGGGAGCTCCCGCTCCCGGCTGTGCGCTGATATTGCTTTCACTGTGCTTTTGTCGCTATGGAGAAAGGAAAAAGGAAAAGGAAAAGCCATTTGCCCTGCTGCCACGTGGTCGCGGCTTCCTGTGGGCGAGATCGCGGTAGCAAGGAGGCGTTCGGTGAGACTTGTGGTGTGTTTTGTGGCGTTTGGAAGGTTTTTGGTGTGCTTGTCAGCATGGCTCCAAAGAAAATGCAGAGTGGGCTTGGCAAGAATAAGGCTTTGCAGCTAAGAGGCAAAGAAGAGAGGAAACCCCTGAAGGAGATCTCCCCGAAGTCCCTTTGGAGGGGGACTCTCCCTCCAAACAATAACTGCCTCCCCACCCCATTCTCCCTCTTCATACTGTGCTTTTTTTCATGTTTTTGTGGTTTAAAAATAAAATGCATGTTTCAGAACTGTTTGTATTTACATTGAACCTTACGGGGAAATTTGCTCTTTCCTTTGGCCATAGCCCTTGGCCTGGTGATTGCTTTTACTGTGCTTTTGTCACTATGGAGAAAGGAAAGAGCGTGGAGGAATGGGGGGGGAAGCTCCCGCTCCGCTGTGCGTGCGCGCGACATAAGCCTTCCCCCCCATTGCTTTCAGTGTGCTTTTGTCGCGCGCGCCAAGGGCTATGCACAGAGGAAAGAGCAAGGAATTAAGAAGCAGCAGCACGGGGGTGGGGAAGCTCCCGCTCCGCTGTGCGCGCTACATAAGCCTTCCCCCCCATTCCTTTCACTGTGCTTTTCTCGCACGCGCCAAGGGCTATGCACAGAGGAAAGAGCAAGGAATTAAGAAGCAGCAGCACGGGGGTGGGGAAGCTCCCGCTCTGCTGTGCGCGCGACATAAGCCTTCCCCCCCCCATTGCTTTCACTGTGCTTTTGTCGCGCACACGCCAAGGGCTATGCACAAAGGAAAGAGCGCGGAATTAAGAGGAATCAGCGCGGGGGTGGGGAAGCTCCTGCTCTGCTGTGCGCGCTACATAAGCCTTCCCCCCCATTGCTTTCACTGTGCTTTTGTCGCGCGCGCCAAGGGCTATGCACAAAGAAAGAGCGCGGAATTAAGAGGAATCAGCACGGGGGTGGGGGGGAAGCTCCCGCTCCTGGCTGTGCGCGCGGGAGCCTTTCTCAGATTTCATTAGCACTTCCTTTTTCTGTGCTAGGGCTGACTAAAGCGCTCCTGGGGAATTTCCTAGCCGTGCAACGCCAGCTGACACATTGAACCTTATGGGGACATGTGCTTCAGGATGCGACCAAATTCGGAGGGCGGATTAGCCGTATTTACATTGAACCTTATGGGGAAATTTGCTTCAGGATGCGACCAAATTCAGAGGGTGGAACGGATTAACCGTATTTACATTGAACCCTATGGGAAAACGTGCTTCAGGATGCGACCAATTCGACTTGCGATCAGAGTCACGGAACGGATTAAATTCGTATCTTGAGGTACCACTGTAGGGACCATTTCCCCAGGCCTTATATATGGAGGAGAAACTGTAGATCAGGATATACCGAAGGATCAATACTTTTCATTCCAGACAATTAAAATAAACAAGTTAAAAACTAATCTCAAGAGTTATTTCAGGTTATCTACACCATTTAGTGAGCCATTGATTTTAGTGGATAAAAAGCAACAGAGAAACAAGTGCATTGATATAGGAACCAGCAAGAAGGACGTATGTGAAGGAAGCAGAAAGATCATTCTGCATTCTTGAGCTTCTTATAAAGATTTGACATTCATGATATTCTTAACTGCAGGAACAGAATATGGAAAGTGCATTAATTTTACAAATGATAAAAACATAAAACCTTTCAGTCAGACTGAACTCCAGGTGACTTTACAGACAAATCCGTGTAGTTTATGGGGCAACAATGCAGAAATGGTTTGCTGCTGTTTATTCCTGGATTGTTTTTTCAACTTCCCAGTCTAGCTTGCAGCCCTAGGTGGTCTCCTGGTGGTCTTTTCTCCAAGTAACAACCAGATATATCTTTGCTTAGCATTTTGAGATTGGCATACTAATTAAAGTTATGTGAAGATAAGTCAAGATAGATAAGAAACTGAAGAAAAGAAAAGGGTATAAAATTTATTCTAAAGATTATGCAGAATGGGTAGAATCAGTGACACTGCTAGGATCACACCACCAGGTGGAGGTCCAGGATAACACATCCCAAAGGGACCCCCAAACATTCACATGTATATCTCACACCCCACACCATACTAGAATATAGAAGAAATGATAATGCCTTATCACATTTTAAAAACGAGATTTCTGAAGGTTAAAGTTGCCAAATGCAACTACAGCTTTGCCCTAGAGCATAACCAAAAGTTGCTCTTTTTCAAACAGTCATAGTTTCTGCTTCTGCTAATACCTAGCAAAATGTGGGGGTGGGGAGGGAAGAGACAATGAACTGAGGAAAGTGGCTTAGTCGTGGATGGGAAAAAGGAATGGTGGCCGAGGAAGATTGTAGAAGCCGTTGATATGACTCAGGGGAATGAGCACTGGAATTGTTTGGTAGGCCAAGAGCTCGAATGAGGAATGAGTGAACTAAGAAGAGAAACTGAAAAACTGAAGTATGGAGGCTTACTTAAGGCCAACTTGGCCAGGTCCCATTAAACCTGACATCACTATGTAGAAGATTAGAAGGTAACAATTGTCATATGATACAACTACCTTATTGGGCTTTAAACATCTGGATGGCCACTATTTGATAGCAAAGACTTAGCATTTTCTATATCTGTTTGCTGCTATTCAGAATTGTCCAGAATTTTACAGTCCAGATACAGTATGGTGTTTCCTTACATGAAAAGCTTTTGCACATAATATACTAATATACCATAGATAAAGCTTTAATATAGTTGACTTTCTCCCTTCCATCCTTACTAGTTTACTGCATTCAGGGAGGCTTTTGTACGAGGAAGTTTTTAATGAATATCCTCCCTTACAATCTCAGTTGTGGTAGTTTAACATTGAGCCAATTCCAATTGATTTTAAGTTACCTAAAACTTATGACATCAAAACAAATACATGTATTTTGGGCTGACACTACAAGCAACATAGAGAACAATAGCTGGAATAATCAACATTCCAATAACTTGTTCTTTTGTCCAGAACTGACCAGTTAGTAGTGAGAGTAATATGGGTGGGCTAAATTTAATTCCATTTCTAGGATCTTATTGCTCTAGTGCAGTGTTTCTCAATCTTGGCAACTTTAAGATGAGTGGACGTCAACTCCCAAAATTCCCCAGCCAGCCATGCTGGCTGGGGAATTCTGGGAGTTGGTCCACTCATCTTAAAGCTGCTAAGGTTGAGAGACACTGCTCTAGTGAAATGCTATTCTCCTTCCCACACATGTGCATGCTCATTAAAAAGGGAGAATAAGATGACAAGGCAATTGTGGTAGGGAAAGTTATATCTTAGGGATGTAAACTTGGCATCATAGAACATACATAATATGTTCATTCCCTGGAACTCCAGGTTGAAATGGTTGCAACTACTTTTACTAAACATACAGTGGTATGATTTGGCAGTGTATGTATTGCAAAAGAAAAGATTGGTCAAAGCTAAGCCACCTGTGAGGACACAGCTGAGGCCTGTGTGAAGCAGCCATAGTTTTTTTGACTAAGTTGTAATGCCATGGAAATATGTCCTTCACTTGACAAGGTTGCAGTGAAGATATGACTCACACCATTGAAATACTTCACAGCATTCAGATGGCTTCCTTTTGCAGTTCTAGTTGTCAGAAGTTTCTGCACATGCATTGTGCATACTCAGAAGCTTCTACTGATGCTTTCAGAAGCACCCAGAAATTCCAGAGGAGGCATCTTTGTGTGGGCAACTGCTGAATGTGTTGGATATGCTGAAAGGAGGAGTCCAAAACAAGATAAAGCAGAGCAACTCAGCTGCTTTGCTCTGCTCTTTAGAAATGGGGCCACTGTTTCTGAAGCATGATCAACATGAAGCACCTTCTTCAAACTTTGCACAGCCGTATACAATATATTCAAAAGGGGAGGAGAAAGAAACCATGCTAGTGACCAGCGTCACTCCCATTGGGATGCAGGACTAAGCCAATTCAAGTTATATTTGGGGGGAGTACATAGGGCACATATCTTTAGTTCAGTTCCCTCCCTCAGAGACTTATTTCCATTTCAAAGACTGGCTAATACTTTTGACCCCACTGCTCAGTCAAACCTCAGATGTTTCAAAAAGTCAAGAAAATGGAGAATGGTGACAGAGAGTCTGCAAACTAAGGACTTATTTCTACAAGTTTAATATAAAAAAATACATTTAAATTGAGATTCTGGAACTTGCCACAGTCCGTCCTTCCTTCCTTCCTTCCTTCCTTCCTTCCTTCCTTCCTTCCTTCCTTCCTTCCTTCCTCCCTCCCTTCCTCCCGCCCCATCTGAATCAATTAATATCTGATTCAGATTCAATATTCAAAGTTGATATTGTTTAATTAAAATATAGTTCAAGATTTAAAGGGCAATAATATTTTTAGGGAGAAATAGCAAGGTTGAAAAAAAGACAGCATTCTAGTTTGCAAATTGTCCAGAAAATAATCTGTAGAAAAATTGTCCTAAACTAGGGCAGAAAATCTCTTACTATAGATTAAGAATTCAAAACAAACAGACGTACTGAAAAAAAATACTGTTTAAAAAGAAGTTCTGATTAAAACAAAGAGTCCACTATCCTCTGAATCACTCACTTTTCTGGATCTGCAGGCTAGCTGCATGGCACATTAATGAAGTTAACATCTTCTAGGAAATTAAGCATTATGTGCTGCAAAATGACTTGAGGGGGTTTACAAGAGTTCAAAACACAAATAAAACCATTGTAAAACATTATTTCTTTGAATCACCAACTATCACAACCAACATGTAGAAAAACAGCGCCCATATAGAACAATCTTAGAAGCTGAAAAAAGACAACCCTCAAAACATAGCTGACCCCATCATTCGGAACCAAATGCTTCTTGTAAGAGAAATGTCTTCAATGCCACCCAAAAAGCCACTAAGAAGAGGATATCTGAACTTCAGAGAGGCTGTTCTTTCACATCCACAGGGAAGGATTGCTTTATGGGCCTCTGTCCATTAACTTCTTGTAGAGTGGGGACTCTAAGTATCCTCTCTCAGGTAGACTATAATGTGCACTAAAATACAGTATGCTATATAGAAATAGATTTTATGATATGTAATAATTGTACTCTCTTAAATCCATTCATGCAAGGAATGCATCTGAGGTTCCCCCCCCTTCCCTCCTGTATCCCGAATTTTATCAGAAGAATGAGAGACACAAACAGTGGAGCATCTCTTGCTCTAAAGCTCTGATAGATCTGCAGCTGGTCAATGTATTGGCTGTATCAGAGAGTGAATTACACTTCAGCTCCTCAACTTTGTCCATCTATGGAAAGAAAGCTGCAATGTTATTTGAGACTTGGCAAAGCCAGAAGATCCACTAGATTTTCCATCACCTTCACAGTTCTTTGATTTGTGTGTGTGTGTGTGTGAGAGAGAGACAGAGACAGAGACAGAGACAAAGACAGACAGACAGAGAGAACATGAAGCTCTAGGGATAATGGTATGATATGTGTTATGGCAGGTGACTGACAATCAGCAATTCCATGATGGCTCTCTTTTCTCTTCATTAGCTGTATTTATAATTCACCGTTCTTTTCAGAAGTATCTCATGATAGCATACCTTATCTTCCTCCTTTTGTATCCTTGAGGAATTCCTTGAAATAGATTAATTTGAGAGACAGTGACCATTCCACAGTTACCCCTGAGTTTTCTTGAATAGATGGGATTTAACTTGATGGCTATGAAAATATTAAGAACATCTTCATATTTGTGTTGCCAAATCCAGTTCAATGTGCTAGTCACAGGTTTGGCCCAGAATCCTTAAGGACTATCACTATCCATATGTCTATTCAGAACTTGAATTTCTTTAGAAGCCCTATTCCAGATGCTTCAATTGAGTAAAGTTCATCTGACAGTGACAGCAGCAAGACCTTTTCAGTGATGGCACCCTGGCTATGTGCAGTGCCTTTACTGGCACCTAGATGGTGATATTTTGACTCCAGACAATCAGTTTTTTGCTTCCCTCAATCTTTGCTTCTCTTCTCTTTGCTTTAATTCTATTTTAGTCTGTGTGATGTCAGTTATTATGCTTCATTCATAACATAACATTCATAAACCAGCTATGTCCACAACAAGTTACAATGATGCAAAACTGACAGAACATACACACATTGTTATGCCATGATGCAGATCTCACTGGAGGCAAATATCTGTAGCTCAGGGTTGAACTGTGGAGTCCTTGGGGTTCTCTGAGCTTGGTTCTTTTCTTGCAAACATTTCATGAAATCTTTCATGAAACATTTGCAAGAACAGAACCAAGCTCAGAGAACCCCAAGGACTCTGCAGATCTCACCCTTATGTGCTTGGATCCTAATAACTGACACAAGTATGTAAGTTGCAGGATTGCATCATGATATCATGGCCTGTTTCATCACTTGCTTCTCTTGTCTCCACATGGATGTCCATGTTTACAACATTTATGCTTGCTAAAATGTTATATTTATTTTATTTAAAAGGCTTGTATGGCTGCCCATCTTAAAGCACAACTCTGGGTGTGTCATTTATTTTGTGTCATGAGCTGGACTGAGAACTTTCAGAAAATTTCCTATATACCTTTTTAAAATGAAATGAAATTATACTTAGCTGCAGTGAAGAATTCTTGCAAGCCAGGTGGGACTTTTGGAAGCCTGAGGTCATATACTAGAAATACATATTGCGTCTCCTTCCTATCCCAGTTGGCTGTTCCAGAAATAGTAGCAATAATGGGAAGAACTGATTAATTCTGCCTGTAGGATCTCAGATTTTTGACTCAATAATGAAAGAACCATGTTGCAACAGATAAAACTTCCAGCTGAGGCCATTTCAGCCCACCTGTAATAATTAGATAAGCACCTTCTCATGGATGCCAAACTATAAAGTTCTTGTGTCAGAGATAATAACAGGAAATAAAGATAAGCAATTAGCTGATTTGCCTAGATTCTTCTAAAGAGAGATGAACTTTAGTGACAGATAAATGACAGCAGTGAAATATCTGATTTCATGCAAATACATATTCAGTTCAATTTTGCGGAGGGATAAAACAACAACGGGGAGGCATATATAAGCTGGTGGATGGTGTTTGTATTCAGAGCCTTTCAAGGTGAGAGCACAACATGAAGGCAACCATTGTGTCCAGATGATGACAAATGACTAGAGGACAATGGACAGAGCTGTTTAAAGGCAGCCAACCAGTCGTTCATCTTCATGAAGTAAAAGTGCTAGGAACTCAGCAAGGCCCGAGGGGATAAAGGCTGGAACTAAATTAATTAACCTCTTCTGTGCAGATCTGCAGCTTCCTCCCCTCCAGCAGCTCAAAGATGTAAGCTCAGAAATTAGTCACCCATAAGCCTCACCATTGCTAAATATATTGCACAATGTTTTTAATTTTTAAAAAATAATGAAGTGCAGCTAAATGTAATGCCTTTTGTGAAGCATTAAAAAAAGGGCTCTTAGCCTGGGCATCGGACCAAACAGCTAGGTGAGATGTTTTTAGGGATGATGTTTCTGGTTGGTGTTGGTGTTTTTGTTGTTCTTTTTAACTTGCTTTTTGCTCACTAGAGTGATAGGGAAGATTCATTCATACAAATTAAATGTATGTATACAAATTAAATTAAATATAACATATGCTCATCTATCTTCCAGACTGTTAAATTATCAGGAAATGTGATTGGATAACAGGCCAAGTAATTTTCCATATTATGTATATTATATACCCATATATGCATGTGTATGGACAGATATGCTTGTATACTCTGGCATAAAGGTAGTGCTTTTCCTCTTGCTGCAACATGAGGCTTCCTATGCAGGCATTCTAGATTGAATGGACAAGGAATTTTAGAGATTGGTAATCTGCTAGGGTCCCATTAGTCTTGCTGCTGTGGAATTGGTCCTCCCATCCAGTCGCTGCATCTCTATGTCCATTTTGGCAATAGCAGTGGGAGAGACTGGGCACCTGCTTACTCAACCTATTTATTCTTTTTTGGTGTTGGTAGAGAAGGGGGTCATGGGAAGGACCTCTTCAGGTGACACCCTCCTCCTTGCAGCCTTACCACAACTTCACTTCCAAGCAGCCTGCAGCCTAAGCAGTAGATGAGAAATAGGTAGCCTCTGGATAGGGATGTTGGTGGGGAAGGAAAGCTGAGGGAAGTGTGTGAAGGAGATTGTAAACCGAAGTGTTGGCTCCTAGTTTGCCTTCGCATAGGAGAGACAATGTTGGAAGTTGTTCTTCAGCTGACACCCCTTTCTCTATGGTAGAAGGAGAGAAGACTTGATTTACCTTATTTCGTCTCCCATTTTGCCTGCCACCCATGGTTTTTCTTCCCCTCACCACTTCTCTAATCAAGAAAAAGCAGGGGGTAGAGTAGTGGTAGGGGGAAGAGAGATGTGGCAGAGAATGGCCCTGTTGATGCCAGTTCCCTGATACCATTGAATGATCATCCTGTGGGATGAGAGAATTTGGCACAGAAGTTCTGCAGTTGTTTACTATCTGTTATTGGCACCAAAGGAAATTCTCTCCACCCCACTTTTCTCCTCCGAGCTTCTTAGTGTGGACAGAACACCCGTTCTGTTTTACTGCTGGCTTTAACACCAGATAACAGCATTTTAGTGCTGCTGTGTGGGAGCACCTTCAATTTCAAGGACAGAAAGACTCATGCATATATAGGCTCATTTCTGCATTTTGCAGTGGGCAGATTTTCTGTGTATGTATAGCTTCTAGCATGTCTGCCATAAAGCAACTTACCTCTGACCTTCTTCTATAAACACATTTCTAAATATGTGATGAAATGTCTAGAGTTGAGATGTATTGCCATGCCTGGTGTGAAGTCTGACAGGGAGATGGTTACTGCCCTTGATATTATCAGAGATCACCAAAAAAGGATCTGCCCTTCCAGATGAATCTTACTCCCTACCTTTGCTTTAGAAGATTGGGGAGGAAAATATTGGTAAAAATATCTTGGTAAACTGATGGATACAGAAGAAGTCAAATGGCACAATTCATAGCAACGCAGCATCAAAATTGTTCTTGTCAGTACCACCTCTCAGTCTAATTCATGTTTGTTAGGAAGCCAAAATAGGAAAGGGCAGAGAAAGAACCATGCTGACTGATCTGAGAATATGGGCATCAAAATATAAATGCTATCACTAAAATAATTCAGAGTTTACTAGGAGTGTATGTTTACATTTTGAAAAAGTCTCTGGGAGCTGCCCATTGCTCTTTTATCCAAAACCAAAACAGCGAATAGTAACTCTGGTATCATTTAGTGGAGCTGTTTTTGCTTTCCATATATTCTCTTCAGTGGTAGTTCAAGGGCACTGGAGTTGCAAAGACAAATAGGAGGTAGCATAAGCAGAGACAAGAAGCAAGGAGATTGTGCCAAGAAGGCCAAGGGAGCTTTTTATACAATGCGTCATAAACTTACAGAATGACAAGTTATTTATTATTTTCCTATTAGCTATGCTATTTAAAGTGAATGGAAAGAGTTCAGCCCTTTCAGAAGCTGGGTCTAGCTAAAAAAGATTGTCTACAGTTCCTCTGTGCCTTGTTCTAATGACAATAAGGAAAGTTGCAACATATGCTAGTTGAAAGTCTGACCCTGAATTACAAGGTTATTATGCTTTCTTGGGGTTTAGAGGAATTTTTCCCACTGGAATCCAGTGAGCTAAAGAGAATGAGAGAGTAACCTCTGGCAGTTCTGCAATTAATCTTTGATGCATCAATTAATCTGGCTGTGTGTGTTAGCAGAAATCACTTTTGCTTACTTTCCATTCTCTCTCCCTTGTCTATTATTTTGCTGCTGTTCATTTTGGGCCATGCACTTCACCAGACCATCTACAGTAATAGTTCAACCGGTCAGTAGGAATTTTCCTGTTCAACAAATCATCTAGGTAATTGAGTTTAATTATACTGATTTTTACATAAAATACTTCCACCCTATACCCATGCATGCAGGGTGTAAAACAGCATCACATTGCATCAGTTCCTGCAGCCAATGAAACAAGGCCAAGAATCAGAGCACTGGGAGAGCTGACAATGTATTTTGTCTCCTACTGACAAAATGGGTGTTATGGAATTTAACTGTTCTTAATTTGGGCTGGATTGTGTACCAGATGTTCCATGTGCATCTAATTGCATTATCAGCTAATAGTTCCAAGTGCTTGTGAGATATTTGCTCCAGTGAGATAATTACCCCACAACCTCAGCATTTGTGTAAAGCATCTGCAGACTTTTGGATGCATGAAAGAAGCAAATATGTATATGCATAAGATATGTGGATATGGATCTGATATTTTCCCATTGCAATGAATGGGGAAGAGGGCTAGAGATTATCAGCTTTCACCTGAATGCTTTTAAAAGTGCAATGCCCAGAACTGAACACTCCGCTCAAGGTGGGAATAGAATAGAATAAAATTACTACTTCTCACAATCTGTAAACTACAGTTGTGTGAAAAAGAAAGTACACCCTCTTTGAGTTCTATGGTTTTACGTATCAGGACCTAATAAAAATCGTCTGGTCCTTAGCAGTTCTCAAAAGTAGGTAAATACAACCTCAGATGAACAACAACACATGACATATTACATGATGTCATCATTTATTTTACAAAAATAAAGCTAAAATGGAGAAGCCATGTGTGAAAAACTAAGTACACCCTTACTGCTTTCATAGGTATGAAGAGGCTAAGTAGCAGCCAGGTGCTGTTATCCAAATGCCCTTGATCAATTGATCATCAGCAGGTGCGACTACCTCTATAAAAGCTGAAGTTTAAGGAGTTTGCTGGTCTCAAGCATTGAGGTGTGTGTTAACACAATGCCAAAGAGTAAAGACATCAGCAATGATCTTAGAGAAGCAACTGTTGCTGCCCATCAATCTGGGATGAGTTATAAGGCCATTTCCAAACAAATGTAAAGTCCATCATTCTACAGTGAGGAAGATTATTCACAAGTGGAAAACATTCAAGACAGTTGCCAATCTTCCCAGGGGTGGATGTCCCAGCAAATTCACCCCAAGGTCAGACTCTGCAATGCTCAGAGAAATTGCAAACAATCCAAAGGTTACATCTCAGACTCTACAGGCCTTTGTTACCATGTTAAATGTTAAAGTTCATGACAGTACAATTAGAAAAAGACTGAACAAGTGTGGCTTGTTTTGAAGGGTTGCCAGGAGAAAGCCTCTTCTCTCTAAAAAGAACATGGCAGCATGGCTTAGGTTTGCAAAGTTGCATCTGAACAAATCACAAGACCTCTGGAATGCTGTCCTTTGGATGGATGAGACCAAAGTGGAAATGTTTGGCCATAATGCACAGTGCCATGTTTGGCAAAAACCAAACACCGCATATCAGCACAAACATCTCATACCAAACATCAAGCACGGTGGTGGAGGGGTGATGATTTGGGCTTGTTTTGCAGCCACAGGACCTGGGCACCTTGCAGTCATTGAGTCAACCATGAACTCCTCTGTATACCAAAGTATTCTAGAGTCAAATGTGAGGCCATCCATCCGACAGCTAAAGCTTGGTTGACATTGGGTCATGCAACAGGACAATAATCACAAGCACACCAGCAAATCTACAACAGAATGGCTGAAAAAGAAAAAAATCAAGGTGTTGCAATGGCCCAGCCAAGGTCCAGACCTCAACCTGACAGCTGTGGCGGGACCTCAAGAGAGCTGTGCATAAACAAATGCCCGCAAACCTCAATGAATTGAAGCAATGTTGTAAAGAAGAGTGGGCCAAAATTCCTCCACATCGATGTGAGAGACTGATAAAGTCATACAGAACATGATTACTTCATGTTATTGCTGCTAAAGGCGGTTCCAGAAGCTATTGAATCATAAGGTGTACTTAGTTTTTCACACATGGCTTCTCCATTTTGGCTTTATTTTTGTAAAATAAATGATGACATTGTGTAATATGTCATGGGTTGCTGCTCATCTGAGGTTGTATTTACCTACTTTTGAGAACTGCTAAGGACCAGATGATTTTTATTATGTCCAGATATGTAAAACCATAGAACTCAAAGAGGGTGTACTTTCTTTTTCACACAACCGTATACCTATTGAAGCAGCTTAAGATAGTCTGTCTTTTTTGTAGCAATGCCATAGTGGTGGCTTATATTCAGCTTCTGATCAATTATAAATTGAAGATTGATTTCATAAATACTATTATTCAGCTATATATCCCCCTATCCTGGATACACTTTTGCTTTGTGAGCTGCACTGGCTTTTGATATGCTTCTGAGTGTAATTCAAGGTGCTGGTTTCACCCACAAAGCCCTTCATGTCATGGAACTGGGATATTTGAGGGACCACCTTTCTCTAACTGTTTCTAACTGCCCCACCAGGTCCAAGAAGAGGGGCATGCTCTGGGTTCTGACAATTAACGAATGTCATGCAGCAAGACCCAGGAAATAGGCCTTTCCTGTTGCGGCACCTTTTCTGTTGGAACTCCATACAACCTGAGATTAGGTTGACCCAACACTGGTGCCCTTTTGGAAAACTTTTAAGACTTGGCTGCTTTTCAGGGCTGGGGGATTGAGAGGGTAGTTGAGCCCCTGAGGTCTTGTTAATTTACTCTTGATTGGCTTATCCTTGGTTGCCATTTGTTGTTTTGTACTGTATATTTTTTTATATTGTCATTGGTGTCTGGTGTTTTAAGCTGGGTTAATCACTCTGATTGCTATTGTGGAATGGGTGGCCATATAAATGGACTAAAATAAAATAATAATTAAATATATAATCCTATACTTCTACTCTGTATTTTATTTCTTTTTCTTAGTCTAGAATTGAAATAGGAGGAATGAAATATAGCAAAAATTGAATATAGGAGAAAGTAAAGCAGTCAGAATTGGTTGTGTCTGCTTCACTTTGCTTTGTTCTCAGAATCTATTTTTTCTTTGGTTAGGATAGCTTTCCCTACTGAATTTGGCTCAGCACAGATAGATAAAAATTTGCTTGCTTAGGTTTCTGGCTGTGAACTTATCAATATTCACATTTCTTAAATGGGATAGAAAGAAATACACTTGGGAGCAGGTGAAGTGGATAGATCCATTCATCTCTCAGGATATCTGACTGGATGTGAACAGCTTAAATCAGTTTTTGAAACCTTTTGGATTTGAACTGGATTAGATGTGGCTCAGAAGAATGATCTGAACTTCTTTGTAAACGTTTCATTTTGGCTCTGAAAATCAGTTTCTTAAAGACTGACCTGGAAGTCATAGACCAAGCATGCTCCCACAAAGACATGCATATACTCCACACATATCATTTGGGGTGGGTAGGGGGCAATGGTTGGCTATCCATTGCATTTTGAGATCCTATTGTGTGCAATCTCACAACATGGCTGCAATGATGAGAAAGCCTTGCCTGTTCAAAAAAGTACCTTCTCTGATGGGCCCTGCCAGTTCTGAAACAGACATCTATCATCAAACTACCTCAGGAAATGCTTCCGTGGCATCCTTACTACACCATGTATTTTTCTCTTTTGGATGGGAGAGCAGAGGAACACATTTACAAGCTTATCCTTTTTACGTTTTAAAAATACCCACATGATGCATTTTTTAAAATGAAGATGATTTGAGAGGACAGCACTTGGCATTGCAATAAGCCTTTTCTCATTGATTTTTTTAAAAAAATGAAATTGCTTTTGAAAACATTGAAGTCAAATGATGCAGGAAGGCTGCCAGACTTCAAGGAAGATGTCTGTTGATGTCATTGTCCACATGGACACCATATCATGGCATCTCTCTCCTTCTCTCTATTTATATCTCTACATGTGTCTCTGTCTACCCTTACACATATGTGTGCATCGATAGATATGATAGAAAGTTTATGCACAGATACTTGTTCTCTGCCTGTGAATGGTGAGAAATATGGAAGGCACTGAATTCTGGAGCAGAAGGAAGGAGCACAGGGGATTATTCTCCAGTTCACTTGATTTTTACCTGATGATTTACAAGGTATGTAAATTAAGAGACAACCACAGAAGGTACATTTAATGACATCTTAATGCATCACAGGATTTATGACAAGGCACGAATAGCTTGTGCACTCAACCATTGGTAGCAGATGCGGCAGTAATTCTACTTAATACTTAGAAGCAAAGTAAAGCATATTGTTTTTCATACAAATGTTTATGAAACATTAATAAGAATAATATGCACCATTCAGCATTGAACATGCCATGTGAAATGTTCTCCTATAAATATTTATAAGCAGGCATTTTTTGGTCTCCTGATTTCCAGCAGCAGTTTCCAATCCCTCCCCCCCCGCCCCCCGCCATCTTTCTTTCCCCTTCCTCTCCCTTGGTGAGCTTTGCTTTCCCAAAAATAAAGCTGGGAAGTCGGGCGATTATAGCTATATCATACACAAACATTATGGATGGAAGAAGTTATTTCTGACAGCAAAAACATTTCTATTTGCATGTCTAGTATTAGTGTCTAGTATCTAGTATTAGAGCATGACATACTGGAAACTTCTCTTCTCTCATTCCCGTATTTTTTAATATGGTTATATAAGATTGCTACTATGCAGATGGATAGAATTAATGAGCTTCATTAAATGGAAGAGATTACATGGTTTGCAGACTCTTCTTTTTGCAGTCTTGTAGGTTTCCATAAAACAACACTATAGGAAACATGCAGTTTCCCTCATGGATAATTGAAAGGTTTGAATTAGCCATTCCCCACTGCCAATTGTAGACCTTTGGGGAAAGACTGTGTGTTTTCAGCACACACACAAAAATCTATGCTCCAATTTTACTGTAAATTTGATCTACCACTCAGGAACACTTACAGTCTTATTTTACTTGCTAAATAGAGCAACAAGGCTTTTCCATCATGTGACTTTCATTAAGGAAGTATCATTTCTATTCACACTTGTATAGTGTTTCTCTTAATGATTCTTACCCACCACTAACTAAACCTTTCACAGGAGACTGGATATAGGCAGTTCTTCCCTTGCCATTTAAAAATTAAGCCCCCCCCCCCCCCCAATTGCTCTTTGTTATTCAAGTTTTATCTTTAAGTATTCTCAGCTAGGTAGAAACTGTCAAATGAATCAAGCTGGTAAGTTTACTCTAGATAAAGCATCCTTATTCCTTTGAGAAATTGGACCCGGATATTCCCAGAAACAGCTCAAAGGATTTAATGAAGTGCAGCCCAGTAGTAGATTTGACCCTTAAGTGCCTGAAATAACAAAAAATGATAATTTTATCTTCCGGGAGACTTTGGGTTTTATAATATCCAGGGATGTAAATATCATTCTCCATCTAGATCAGTGTTTCTTAGCCTTGGCAGCTTGAAGATGTGTGGACATCAACACCCAGAAATCCCCAGTCAGCCATGCTGGGAGTTGAAGTCCACACGTCTTAAAGTTGCCAAGGCTGAGAAACACTGATCTAGACAGTTTAACTATCCATGTTAGTTAAAAAAAAATTAAAAACCCACCCACCCACAAGCTCTGCAACTTTTTTCATTTGCAACTTTTCCTAACTTATATACTTGGTTGTTGATGTAAACCTCTTGAGCATCTTTAAAGTAATTGTCCCTGATGCAACTTTTTACTGAAAATGTCTGCAGTGCAGGCTCCTTTTAAATGTCACTAATTATAAGTTACGTATTTTTAATACGCTGTCTCTCCTCCTCCTCTTCCTCAACCTTCTGAATTAGGCATTATTTTTTCAGATGCATCTTTCTTCCCTGCAAATTATTGACCAGAGGGGGGGAAAAAAAATACAGTAGGTTCTACTCAATGATACCAGCTATGTGATGGCACAGACCACTCTGAAGGTGTAAGATGGGCAGCTATATAAATTAAATAAATAAATTTTGCAAAACCACACTCAGAGAAGCCCTTCTTCTTCCCAGTCTTGGATTTTATCATGATATTCCACCTATCTCCTGAAACTGGCCAGCACTAATTTAGAAAGAAACTCATTGCTTCATTGTGTAGCATATGCTCTGAATGCATGAATTCATGTCTTCCCTCCTCTGGTATTTCCATAGGAAAGATTTTGAGTATCTGTGATAGGAATAAATTCTGCTTGAAGGCCTCCCCATAAACATATTCAAAATTATGACTGACAAAGCAAAGGTAGAAGGCTCCTTTGGTCTGATTTTATAAAAGTATTTTATTTAATCTAAAACCACAATTTAGCAAGCACTGCTGTCAACTCAAAAATAAGACCTGTTTATACTGCCCCTTATTCAGTGTTTAGATTGGGGCAAGGTGATGGGAGAATAGTAAGCAGCTATGAGCAAGAATGCTGAAAAGAGAGTAAGCAGTTGTATGCTGAATTGTGGGATATACTTTTCCTCATCAAAGATTCCAAAGAATTCAGATTGATGATTGCGGAGGACACTAGCCCAATACCAGGAGCATATGATGGGATGTCCATTGTTACAGGCAATTGCTAAAACTCCAAAATCTAATGAAAATTTCCAATAGAAAATATTGAAATACTGAAATGGAAATCTTGGAAGATGTCATCAAAATCTCATGAAATTTCAGTGATCTTGCATGCAAGGTCACCAAAATCACAAAAACCTTTGGCAATCAGAGGTAGAACTGATCATGCCCAGAAGATGTTGCTGATTTCTGTCCTATGCAGGCATTCAAAGAATATATGGAACGTGCCTGCTGGTACTATCCCTCCCTGTGCTGAATTTTCATTCATGAACCACATTCAGCAGGAAAATCTAAAAAAGTATTCCTAATTTGTTCATGTAAGAACAATCACTGTAGTTCAGATCCCTTCCCATTCAATATGGCAGCATATGCATTCCCTGTATTTCTTCCATGCCTTATTGTCCACAGGGAATCTTTGAATTAATCCTTTGCCAAAACTTACTGTGCAATTTCTTAGAGATTATACTGCCTTACAAAAAAGGCTTCTGCTCTTATTCCCCATTTTCAGATTGCCTGGATTTTTTTCAAATTTCCCTTGATAATATTTTTGAGCATTTCTATTCTTTTTTTAACTGTGGAAATGTGGAGGATGTGACCACTGGCATTGCCACTTTAACTGACATATCTTTTTATCACTCAAATGTGTCTGTGGCTGACTGCATCGCCTGTTCTGAAAAATACTGATAGGCGGCATTCTCCTATGACATTTTTACCTGGAAGATGGAAAACTAGGGAGCTTGTAGGCTTCCTGAGAATCGATTCTACAGTGAAAGACACAACATTCACACCCACCAGCACACACCCCATGGCAATCTCTAAAGAAATGTAAGAGCATCATTTTCCATCCACAACCATTTTGATCCATGTTTTCTTTTCTTTTGGAAGAAAATCTGGAAGTAATCTTTCTTTCATCAAATCACATGACAACTGATAGAAAAAATGCTGGAGAAATTTTCTCATGGCACTTCTCAGAATCTCTCCATAGGGCCACTGTTTTATTGCTGTGCATTATTACTACTACTACCACTACTATTACCCCATTAGTAGCTCCTCTGAGAGCTTTTCTTCGTAAGAGGAAAGTATAATTAAAAATACCACCAAAGAAGAATAAAGGGAATTGGAGGCTTAATAAATTCTTAGTCTAAAGAAAAATGCTGGTTTCTTCTATTGCCTACATATAATGCCATGTGAATTCAATTCATATTTGCAACTTGGTTTCAGGCTGGCTAAGCTGCTTCCAAATGTTCTTCCTCATTTGGACCAAAATATGCATGCATGTATCTATGCATGTGTTTAAAACAGATTTCTACCCAACCTCAAATCAAAATTATTGTCAGCAGCTTACAATTTAAAACATTTTAAACTATAGAGGACTGTAAGAAACAGCGACAAAAGCAAGCATCACTCAAAAAAACCCCCCCACACACCACAATAAAACAATAAAAATAAAGGATGGCATCATATCTGAGCTCAGGGAAAGCCCCTGAAACAATTCTGTTTTCAAAAGTTTCTGAAAAATCAGCAGGACTAGCCTGATCTCTAGCAGGAGGCTGTTGGCACTGGCACCTTCTCGATCCAGCCCTGCAAATCTCTAAAATGTGTGGAATTTGCTTCTTCTAGTTGTTCTAATAGGTTGGGACAATACTGGTTGGAGTAAGTGGTCCTATGGGTTTCAAGCCATAAAGGGCTTTAGGCGTATAAATAAATAAATAAATAAATAAATACATACATACATACATACATACATACATACATACATACATACCCTTAACTTGTATCTGGAAACTGATTGTCAAGCAATGCAGAGGTTACAAAACACTGTATTATATACACCCAACACTGGAAACCAGAGAGTATGTGGGTTGCTGCATTTGGGACCCATTGTAGTTTCTGAGTAGTCTGTAAGGGTAGCCACAAGTGGAACACATTAGACTGATGGTATCAAAAGCTACTGGGGGGCCAATAAGACCAGGAGGGGTGCATTACCCCATCTAAGTCTTGGCTTAGGACATCCAAAAGAGGAGCTACTGCTGTCTCCAACTGAATTTCAACTGAAAAGGGTCCAAATGATCTACCTCCTCTAAGATGCCACAGAGGTGATATGCCACTATTAGCTCAGGGGAAGGGAAGGTTGGAGATCATCTGGTGGTGTGAACAGTAAGGAAGATTTTTATTTTTATTTCTTTATTTTTCAAATTTATATATGCCACCCATCTCACTATACAAGTAACTTTAGGTGGCGTTTGGTGACCTTGCTGAGATATGCGACTTCTGTTACTTAAGTGAAAAGATAAAATGTATATTAAGTCCACAACAGACAGATAGTGTCTGAAAGTGGCTAAGATGGACACCTCACTAATTCACTGAAGTATAAGTAGGGGGAGGATGTACAATGCAATCAGACTTGCAAGATTCTGTTACTGTAGCCAATCTCAATAAAAGTAGTTTTAGCTTTCCTGTGGAGTTAATTTCTTGATCTGGTCTACCACTCCCACCTGAAGCAATATTCACCAATTGATCTGGGGAGAAAACAAGCCAGGCTCTGCGGAGATAACCCCCTTTTTCACAGGTGACTGGATGCCCCACCAGCTGTAATCTGCTGACTGGATGTGTGAGTGTGGGTTTCCTCCCCTCCCCACACCTCCTTACCCTCTGCCAGTGGTGACCCAGTGGCAACAATCCAGCCTGTCTTCTCAGGATCTGGCAGCTCTTCTGCCAGTCCAAAAATGCTGGCTCTACAACCTGCAAGCCAGCTAGTCAGATTGCACTGCCACTCAGCCACAGCCCAAACTTGAAAAGCAGGAGATAAGTGATGCCAATAACTAGGAACAATGCACATCAGGCTAGCAGGCTCAGAAAGTCTTAATCCCAGGCCATGCCCCTGAAGGTTGACCATGTTCCCTCCATCATCTTTCATATCCAAACAAAGTGTTTTTGTCTCTCACACCAGCACCATCTCCAACAGGCAACTGGTATCCTAAAACAACCGGCAAACTGCCCCCCAAACTCCATCAAATACCCACCATTCAATTATCCCTGACACATAACCCCCCCAAATACTAAAGCAAAACAAAACAAAATAAAACAAAACCCTACCAATAAATGCAAAAAAAAAAAAAAAATGAAATAAGGATAAACATGGTTGGAAGAGCTAAGCAAAGGTATGTTCCAACACTGATGCTACCTTGGGATGCCATCTCTTATTTGAAGCAAATGGTGGAGGAAAATGGTTTCCAAAGACAATAATCATTTGAAGGGATTGACTGAAACTAACTTCTCTTTGGGAAGGGGAAGAAAACTAACATTTCTGAAAATGAGGCAGTTCTTCATTTAAGATGAAGGATGGTGTCATTTTTAATTTCTTTCCATTAACAAAGGGAGGAAAAGAATTGACATTTCCCCCAGCAAGGATGACCATATCCACTGTTCTTGGAATGTCCTGGGAATTATATTAACATTGGAAAAATGGGAATGCTGCTAGTTTGTTGGGATAACAGCTCAGCTGTTGCTTGGCAGATGTGGTCATCCCTTTTTCCAGCATGGCCCCCACAAAGAAATTGCTGAAAAGAGATCTATCTCACTTTTGCCAGTTACAGATGCTGTTTGGAGACAGTGTGTGTGTATGTGTGTAAGAGAGCAACTCCACTCTGGTGCCAACCTTTCATAAAGCAGTAAAAAATGTGCTTCAGGTTCTTTTTAAACAATAAACAAGCACTTGGATCCTTTGTACAACCAACTGAAGAATAGCAGTCTTAACCTAGCCTTAGCCAGACATGCAGCTCTTTGGAAGGTCAATAAATCTCCTGTTTTCCTGAATAACAAGGACTGTAAGAACAAGAAAAACTGTCAAGTGCCAGCAGGTCATTATATATGTCTAATGTGCTGTTGCTAGATCTAGCTACTAGTATATTGTAATAACATTTTGAAGAGACTTGTGATACAGATAGAATTCCAGTCTGTAGAATTCAACTTTTTCTGTATATGTCTTTATTTTGGTTCTGATATCACTGGTTTTGTTGGCAAACAATAATGACAGAAGACAATTATATGATTTTTTAATGTTTTCGACTCTGCTGACAGATCTTATCTCTAACAGTTAATATGAATGTCCCTGCTCTTGTCCTCCAAACTCAAGTTCTACCTTTCTCATGCTCTTTCTAACTCTTTCCTATTTTTCATTGAGGAAAATATACAATAAAGCTAATCATCCATTTCACAACTTGAAATAAGATCAAAGCTTTGGAGAACAGATTGGAAATAGCAGGCCTGAAGGGTTAAGCAATGTAAATTAATTGATATTTTCTTTTTTTTTTTATTAGGATGATTTATCCAGTGATTTCATTAACCTCAGACCTCGTCTAAGCACACCTCCTAAACCTTCTGCCTTCTTCTGAATGATGATCTCTATTCCCTAATGGCAGGAGGAGGAGATGATCAGGTCATGGGAGACAAGACGATATGTGGTTATTTCGCTTCTCAGTAGCCGTCGTAATGGAAAAGTGCAATTAAATTTAATTAAACAGGTTTAATGAACAAAATGTTAATACAGTACCAGTTTATTATTACAATCAGGCCTTAATGTGTATTTGGTCTAATTGATTCAAGGCTGCTGTAAACCTTCATTCTGTCTTGATATGCAGCTTTGGGGCTAGATTCAGATCAGCATCTCCTAGAATTGCTCAGAGGAAAATGGTGAGGGGCTTCATTGCTGGCAACCAAATTGCACTGCATTCACACTTAATCAACTGTTACTTCATTCTTAGATATAGCAGTCCAAAGTGGGCCAAACTGTTCATCCAGACAGTAAGACATATCATCAGGACTGCAAACGCGGCATTTTCTTTATGACATTTTGGAGATTAATCAGCAAAATGCAGTTACTGAGGCGTAACATTTTGTTTGTTGTTTTAAAGTGTCCAGAATAAAAGAGAGCAAAAATATCAAAAAGGAAAAATGAGACCCAAAGTGAGTTCTCTGATTATAACCCTCCTCCTTGTCCTCCTCCTAATTTTTGTTTTATATATTTCTGTAAATTGATGACTGGGCTAAGAGTGTCCAAAACATTCCATCTCTTCCTTCTAATAAAAGATGGGAAAATATCCTTTCTAAGTGAAATGGAGTCTTCATGCCTGTTATTTAACAGACTTAAATGGTCTTGGCTGGTTAATGTTTTATTTGTAACTTAATACTGTAACTAATAAATAATAGGATTCTCCTTCACTAGAAAGGTATTTTGCTAATCTACGGTTAAAACCATCTAGGATATCCAGGATCCTAGAACTCTTTTTCTTTAAAAAAAAAAAAATTATAAAACAGTATCACAATCATATTATTGCAGTGGGATATGCTGTACAAATTACTATGGTTTGGTACAACTTCCATAAGCAAGGACTTTCTTTATTAGATTTGAATACTTTGACCAGTTACAGGAATACTGGAAAACCTAATATTCTCCAGATGTTTCTGAACTACTCTGCCTTGAAGCCCCAGCCAATAAGATAAAGGATGAAGGGTCCAGGGATTTATAATTCATCAGCATCTGGGAGGCTACAGGTTCCTCAACCATAAGCTAGATGCATGGCTTATGGTTCTAAAGTTCTAAATGGCATGGGAGCCAGATAAATGAAGGAGTATAGTTTGCCATGCCTTGAGATCTCCGACAGAGATATTTCTTCAAGTGCCTTCAAAAGGATTCATCCACTTCTTTGCAAGTGGGTATATTGGTACTATTACAATGGAACACATACATGGATTTTCAGTGACTGACCAAAAGCTTAAGAAAAAAAGCCCTTCTGTAGAAGAATGGCAAAGCGAGTTATGGGAGTTTGCGCTGATGTCAAAACTAACTTCTTATTTTGGACTAAAATCTTATGAATTAGTTTGTACCATATCCACAGTTTTGGTTTTTCCCAATATAAAACTAAAATATTTAATCTCTTTATGATCTGTTCAATGTGCCAAATTTTTTAGATTAGGCTGAAATTATTGCCTTTTAAAATTTCAATTTACAACTTATGAGTCATAATGATTACATTTTTAATTACTGCATAATAGCTTGATTTTAATATTGACTTATGTTGACTTACATTTAAATTTTTTTTTAAAAGTTGACGTAAGATATTCCAATATGCAGATTTATATCAATGTTGCTGGCTGGCTGGGGAATTCTGGGAGTTGAAGTCCACATATCTTAAAGTTGCAAAGGTTGAGAAACACTGTACTATGCAATACTTAATGGAATATTATATTAAAAAAATCCCCTCTCACCCCTATGGGTGGTACTTAGAGGCTTTAGACAAGAAAAAGAGTCTAAATAGCAGCTGCCTTTGGGATTTATCGTTGGAATGGGATGATAGTGTCAAGTGCATTTTATAAGGAGATTGTATGTTTCGTTTCTTAAAGAAAAAAAATTCCAGAACAAGAACTGGATAACCTTTACTTGCTTCTCACTTAGATTCTAAATTGGTTGCTTCTTCATAGAGTTTAACTGCAAGAAATAGTCTTGTAGCCATCCAATACTGTAAATATTTTGTATGTATATGTATATGTATATATAAATAAAAATTCCCCTCTCACCCCTATGGGTGTCACGTGTCTTCCTCAATCTTGGGTCCTCTACCAGAGGCCTGGGAGTTTGAGGGTTCTGTGCAGTATCTTAGCTGTTCCTAGCAATGCACTCTTCTGGACAGAGAGCTCGGATGTTGTTCCTGGGATCTGCTGGAGCCAGCTTAGGAGTCACAGTCCCAAGTGCTCCTACCATCACTGGGACCACTTTGACCTTTACTTTCCACATCCTCTCTATTTCCTCCTTCAGGCCCTGGTACTTCTCCAGCTTCTCATGCTCCTTCTTCCTGATGTTGCTGTCACTTGGCACTGCTACATCTATCACTACCGCTGTCTTCTAGTCTTTGTCTACTACCACAATGTCTGGTTGATTGGCCAGTACCTGCCTGCCTGTCTGGATCTGGAAATCCCACAGGATCTTAGCCCTGTTATTCTCCATGACCTTCTGTGGAATATCCCATCTGGACTTGGGGGGGGGGGTTAGCCCATACACTGTGCAGATGTTCCTGTACACAATGCCAGCTACTTGATTGTGCCGTTCAGTGTATGCTGTTCCTTCCTGCATCTTACACCCTACCACTATGTGTTGGACTGTCTCTGAGGCCTTTCTGCACAGTTTGCACCTTGGATCCTGTCCAGTGTGGTAGACCCCTGCTTCTATGGATCTGGTGCTTAGTGCCTGTTCTTGTGCTGCTATGATCAGTGCCTCAGTGCTGTCTTTTAGTCCAGCCCTTTCCAGCCACTGAAAGGATTTCCCAATGTCAGCCACCTCAGCTATCTGTCGATGGTACATCCCATGCAGGGTCTTGTCTTGCCATGGTACTTCCTCCATTTGAACTTCCTCCCATGTCTGCTGCTGCCTCAGGCATTCTCACAGCAGCTCTTTGGGTGCCATCTTGGGGGGGGGGTAAGATGGCATCCAAAGATATATATGTGTGTGTGTATGTGTGTATGTGCGTGTATAATTGAAAGTTTTAACAACAACAATAAGAACTAATACAAACTAAAATAGAATGAAAAAGAAGAAACAGAAAGGGAGAAAAAAAAAACTAAAAGTACAGAAAGAAAAAAAGTAGAAGAAAAATAGAAAGAAGGAAAAAAGATATAAAGAAAGATATAAAGTGGCTTCTGATCATCTTTTTAGCAGCTGTAAGTACAATTATATTTTATCTTCTCTCTCTAACATTACATCATGACTCTCTTCTTTCTATAATCTGTCCTGGCAAATCATGAAAACCATAAATCATAACATCATTTTTTTCTGTTTTACTCAAAAATCCATAAGGGGTTTCCAGTCACCAATAAATATAGATATTGTCTTTTCTCTGATCAGACAAGTCAATTTAGCTATTTCAGCAAGTTCTGTCATCTTCACCAACCACTCCTCCATTGTAGGTAGTGCCAGATCTTTCCATCTTCATGCATATGATAATCTCGCTGCAGTTTTCACATATAAAAACAGTGCTCCATGGCTCTTTTCTAACTGTTTATCTATCAAGGAGGAAAAATTCTGCTTTCAGTTGAATGTTAAGCCTAATGTACTATTATTCTGGAGCATTTTGGGAAATTTAAATGACAGCTTGCAGATACGGGCATTTGGTGTAGGAAGACCTGGGCAGGGCAGGCATCAGTGCTGATAGGTTTAGTAACTGCCTTGGACAGCAACTATTCACAGTTACAAAGGTGATGAAAATGAAACTTTGTGACCAATGTCTGCATCTGAGACCTTCGCAGCATCTCTCTCTCTCAGTCATGTGCTCCAATTGCGGTAACTAAAGAAGGACTATCTGTACTGGTCCATGGCAGCTACACACTGTTGCTGATGCTGAAGTTGGGCCTCTCTGTATTAATGACATTACAGCATTGACTCAGAAGGGCTACTTTTGTAGATCCCTTGCAGCCCAACCTGTTTATATATAATTTTGAGTTTGTCCTAACATTCCTATCTTGGAATGCATGGATTGACTGAATACTCTGGGCAATTGGAATTGATTCTGAATAATTGAAAGGTAATATATTGACTCTTGGCCTTTGATGCTGCAAATGAAAAATCAAAAGAGGGGAAGCCTTTAGACTATTATTTTGTACACATACAGACACCACCTGTTAAAATAGCTCAAACGCTATGTTAACAAATTACATCCTGGTGGAATGTATCCTGAATTGATACTTCTTAATCCTTAGAGGTTGGAAAAAGTTGCTGCTCCGAACACCAATGCCTTCAAGAAGAATTCATTTGCCTTTTGTCTTGGAGATTGGAATGGAATTAGGATACAGTGGCTAAAACATTCAGTATTCCTAAACTGTGATCCTTTGCATGGTTCTTAGGCAGTAAGTCCCAGGGAAGCGAGGAACAGGATTGCAAGCTTAATCTGTTTTATCTGATAGTACAACTTTTTTTTTAAAAAAAATGCTTTCTAAAAATTATATTTTCTAACAAAAGATGGATGAGTGTAAGAAAGACATCACAGAGCTTATATGTTATATTTTCACAATCAGGTCTATAGGACTTTTGTCCAGATATGTCTTCTAACTAAGGAAATATAGAAGTGCAGGAGATTGCATTTCTTATAGAAGACAATTAAATGTTACATTATATAGGCTTGATCCATATTTCTTTGATACAGGGATGGCAGCAGTGCTGATGAGATGTGTTCAGAGCCTTTCCACTGCTATACAACATCTAATTAACTGCAACCATTGTAAGGATGATGAGATACTACTCTTTCTAGACAATCTTGTTATTTTATTCTAATAAGAATTATATGGATGCCCACATTATATAAAATAACCCTAGGCAGCTCACAGCCAAGATATACAAATAACAAAATGCACAAAGGTACTCTTACACACCACCAGGCATTGTACATAAATGACATTAAATTCCTAATCTGAAATGAAACTTGGTCATAAGGTAGCTCTTGAAATAACTCTTCCCAGATATTTATTAGTCCTATCTTCCAGCTTTTCATACTTCTTCCTCTGTCAAGTGTGTCAGGGAAGAGAAGGAGAACAAAGTTTAGGAATCAGGTAGTGTAGTGAAATGTGATTATAATCAGTGAATAGGAGAAGGAGAAACTAATAGCTGATATGGCAAGGAAGAACCCAGAAATTACATAAATAAGAGTTATTCAGGAAGTGAAGTTTTTTTTCTAGAAAAACAGGATAAGGACTATAAGCAATTTATATATTTGTTACTGCAAATGAACGTTCTTATTCAGCTGAAAATTTCAGACCAAGGGAAACAGAAATGCTGGCACAAATATGGGGTTTTTGCGAAATTTGAGAGAATATCCTAAACCTCCAGAATAATAACTGGATACTAAATAATTTTCATAGCTCTATGATTGCTATGATGCAGTTCTCATAGTTTCAACTTATCAAAATATTTACTTAAATTAGCAATAAGAAAATATTTTTAAATATATATTTAAATGGAAAAATAGAACATAATGGAATTATGGCCAGTCAGTGTAAAATTACACTGATTTGTCCATTCTTAACCTCAGATTGGCTCACAAATTTGGCTGAAAATTTTGAAAAGCCAATTGTGCTCAGTTTTATCCTCTGACAGTTTGGGAAATAATAAATCCATTCATTTCAGGGGTCAATAAGAGGCAGGTAGGAATGAACACCCTGCGGTCTACAACTAAAGGTAAGACTTACATAACCATGCTTATGGTCTCAATTTGGAAATTAAACACTTCACGTTTGAAGATAATGAAACGTGTGGCCTTCTTTTATATGTCAATTGAGAACTGAAAGAGAAAGCATGCACTATCAAGCAGATCACATGTCTCTCTTTTTATAGCAATAGCCCAGATCCAGTGATGTTGTGAATCATCAGAAATGTTAATCAAGGGCATAAGTATTTAATTTGCTTTTCTCCTAAAATGGAGAGAGACAAATAGAAGGAAGGGAGGGGAGGGGGAACAAACCCACTGTACAATTTATCTAAGGCTTCTACATTCTTAGGGTTGAGTAGTAGTAAACAATTTCACACCAAGAGCAGATTATGGAAGAAGTGAAGGCCACAGCTGAAATCACAAGCTCTAATATGCAAAGTGAAGGTTCTGGAGGTCAAAATCCATACCAATAGCTAGATCAGCTACATCATGTGATTACTGCTTATAAGGAAGAAGGGAACATAAAACCTAAATATTTCAATATGTCAAATTTGATTTTAAAATGTGTAGGATTAAAATGCAAGATTTCTCTGCAATGACCCCCCCCCCCCCTTCTCCTCTGCATTCAACCTAATAGATGAGGAGGGACATACAGAATATTCAAATGATTTCTTTTCTTTTTTTTTAAAGATTCTTTTATCTGTGGGCCAGTGAAAATAGGGGTGATATATCAGAAATCCATTGCAGATAGATTCCATAGGCAGGGAGCTTTCAGTTAGGTATAAGATACTAGGAAAAAGAGAGCTAGTTTGGGGTAGCGGTTAAGGCATCAGGCTAGAAACTAGGAGACTGTGAATTCTAGTCCCGCCTAGGCACAAAGCCAATTGGTGACCTTGGGCCAGTCACTTTCTCTCAGCCCTAGGAAGGAGATAATGGCAAATCATTTCTGAAAAACCTTGCCAAGAAAACTGCAGGGACTTGTCCAGGCAGTCTCTGAGAATCGGATGCAATTGAACGGATTAAAAAAAAAAAAACTAGGAAAAAGGTCTGAAAACTGTGTATAGCAGATTTTGGCTAGAATCCAATGAAGTGATAGCAAGCACAACTAAAACTAAATTTAGCTCACATGGAAAGATACAACTTTATTTGTTGTTACCTAAAATACATTATAGGCAAATTGTTACTCTAGTAGTTTGTGTCTTCAGCAGTGAGAACTACTGGAAAAGCCTACGTCAGCAAAGGTTATCCATGATTTTCTACCTTTTCTATGGAATTCTGCTGTACACAGTTCTACATATGTGTCCTCTGGAAATAGGCAAAGATCTTACTTCTGAAAGGCAAGGAGGTTGGGTCTTTGGAGAATTACATCTGATTCACAAACAGTTAAGCTACTTCAACACCTCATGCCTAGAACAGCCTTTTAATCTTCTTCAAAAGAGAAAATAGTGTCAAACCTGCTTACGGTAAAAGAAAATGCTACACAAAGGACTCTGCACCTTTAAATCAATTGTTAAAATACATTTATTGTTCTTATTGATTGATTAAGCAAGCCTGCGATCTTGCACTGTTGCTTGATTACCTTGGCCTCCCTGGTATAAGTAGTAATTCTTGCAGACTCATTGGACTTAGGTTTTGTGAAAGTTTCAGTAAAGTGAGCAGCAGGAAAATGTACTCTTGACTTTTATGTCTTGGCTGATCAGTAGAAAAGATACAATGCATACATGCTAGGATTTACGCCAGAATTCAAATTAACCCTTCAGAAAAATTCTACCAATAAGACAGTATCTAGAATTGTTGCTGCCTGTATAGATCTCATTCTTGTATACCTCTAACAAGCCAATGAGTCAAAAATGCTGACTGGGGGAAACTGTTCCATTTTATAGTAAGACTGACATTTTTATGCACTCAAAGGAGTCTGGCAGGTGGGGGAATTTGGGAAAAGGATCCTACTCTGAGGAAAGCAGGGTGCTTTCAAGAGCTCCTCCCATGCCCCCCTGTGTACAGAAAGTCTAGTAGGAACAAAGAATAAAAATGATATGAAATGAAACCAAAGATGACCTTTACAAATGGCAATTGGGCATATACTTCCCACATGAGCTTTCCCAATGTGGAGAACTAAAATGAGAAGTTTAGCTTTAATTGACTGTAATTCTCTGGAATTGTTTTTGTATGTAGCCATAGGCTTATAGGTCTGCAATTGTATTTTTCTGTTAGTTCATTTAAATGTGGAATTTTATGACTGTGCTAAGATGCTGTCAATTATTTAAACCTATAGAATATATGTCCTTAGCAGAGGCTACAGATTTAAGGATGTGTAATGCTGCTTCCTTATCTCTCTCCATTCTTCCACAGTAAAGTACAAGAGTAGCATGTTAGAATAACAGTTAGAGCCTTGGCATCTCCCACCCCCCAAATATCAAAGCTGCTTTGTTACATTTCAGCGAACGTGTTTGTAGGGTCTTCACACTTTGAATGATACCAGTGTTTCCCTTTTTATTATTTTGCATCCTTATCAGTTCTAAAGCAATTATTTCTGTATTTCAGATCTTCTATCAGTATACATACATGTGCAAACTAACTTTCTGTGAAAGGCCTATGAAACCCTGGAACTCTTGCTTTTTGTTATTTTAAATGCAGGAGATTCACTGTAATCTGCTACTTTAAGAATTAAAATGATTGTTGGATCCTCTCTACCTGTTGGCTTTTGGGGAGTGAGTTTTGTGCCACAACTCCCACATTCGCCAGCTTTGTGCTTGCCCCCAAAATCAACTTCTCTGAGCCACTTAAGGCTAACCCCCTCATGGACTGGAATCTAGCCCGTGTGACTCCCAAGTGGACAGGGGCCTATCAGGGTCTTCTGCTGAATTCAATTTGTAATTAACTGGTCTAATTGACTAATAAAGTAAATAAATAAATAAAAATAAATAAACTTGTAATTAAAACCTCAAAGAGGTGGTTGGGCCTTATCAGAGCTGAATTTAGTCCCTCCTATATGTTGATTTCCTGGACTTTGAAGCAAGTTTTACTTGGTCCCTGAAAGCAGCCTATTCATCTGGGTCCAGAATCAGGCAAAGAAGTGGCATATTAACGAACTGGTCTGAAACCCTATCTCTAGGAGAACTGTGGTTTCAGAAAACCAAGGAGATACAGGTTGGTCTTAGTTTACTGACCAAATATGCAGGCAAACTGATGCTGCAACCTAGGCAGGATCCTTGAAGCAAGTGCTTAATCTTAAAGTGGAAGAAGATTGCTGGTTGACCATAAGCAGGTCCTACAGATGAACACTCTTTAACATAATGTCAGTTTCATGTTCAAGACCAGAATTCTGGCCAGAATTTTACCATCATCCTGAAACTCAGAAGATGAATTCCCTGCAGAACTTCACAGACTTCTGAGATGGCAAAATCTGAGACAGTTCTTCTAGAGAGGGTGGAATTGACCACGATGTACTGTAGATCATATAAGGCAGTTTAAGAGTAGGGCAAAGACATGTTCCCCCTTCATGGATCACTGCCTTGTCATGGCGAAGGGGCTTGTGTAACTCAGTGAAGCCATGAGCTATACCGTGCAGGGCCACCCAAGACGGACAGGTCATGACAGAGAGTTCTGACAAAATGTGGTCCACTGGAGAAGGAAATGGCAACCCACTCCAGTATCCTTGCCAAGAAAACCCCATGGACAATGTTAAAAGGCTAAAAGATATGATGCCGGAAGATGAGCCCCTCAGGTCGGAAGGTGTCCAATATGCTACTGGGGAAGAGCGGAGGGCAATTCCAAGTAGCTCCAGAAAGAGTGAAGCGGCTGGGCCAAAGCCGAAAGGACGTTCAGCTGTGGATGTATCTGGAAGCAAAAAGAAGGTCCGATGCTGTAAAGAACAATATTGTATAGGTACGTGGAATGTAAGATCCATGAACCAAGGCAAGCTGGATATGGTCAAACATGAGATGACAAGATTGAACGTCGACATCTTGGGAATCAGCGAATTGAAATGGACGGGAATGGGTGAATTTAATTCAGGTGACCACTATATCTACTACTGTGGGCAAGAAACCCTTAGAAGAAATGGAGTTGCACTCATAGTCAATAAGAGAGTGGGAAAGGCAGTAATGGGGTACAACCTCAAAAACGACAGAATGATCTCAGTGCATATCCAAGGAAAACCATTCAACATCACGGTAATCCAAGTCTATGCCCCAACCACTGATGCCGAAGAAGCTGAAGTTGACCGGTTCTATGAAGACCTACAACACCTTCTAGAACTAGCACCAAAAAAAGATGTCCTTTTCATCATAGGGGATTGGAATGCTAAAGTAGGAAGTCAAGGAGTAATCGGAATAACAGGCAAGTTTGGCCTTGGAGTACAAAATGAAGCAGGGCAAAGGCTAATAGAGTTCTGTCAAGAGAACAAGCTAGTCATAGCAAACACTCTTTCCCAACAACACAAGAGACGACTCTACACATGGACATCACCAGATGGTCAATACCGAAACCAGATAGATTACATACTTTGCAGCCAAAGATGGAGAAGCTCTATACAGACGGCAAAAACAAGACCAGGAGCTGACTGTGGCTCAGATCACGAGCTTCTTACTGCAAAATTTAGGCTTAAATTGAAGAATGTAGGGAAAACCACTAGACCACTCAGGTATGACTTAGATCATATTCCATGTGAGTACACAGTGAAGGTGATGAATAGATTTAGAGGATTAGATTTGGTAGACAGAGTGCCTGAAGAACTATGGACGGAGGTCTGTAACATTGTACAAGAGGCAGCAACTAAAACCATCCCAAAGAAAAAGAAATGCAAGAAAGCAAAATGGCTGTCTGATGAGGCTTTACAAATAGCTGTGGAAAGAAGGAATGCGAAAAGCAAGGGTGAAAGGGAAAGATATAAGCAACTGAATGCAGATTTCCAGAGAATAGCAAGGAGAGATAAGAAGGCCTTCTTAAATGAACAATGCAAAGAAATTGAAGAAAACAATAGAATGGGGAAGACTAGAGATCTCTTCAAGAAAATTGGAGATATCAAAGGAAGGTTTAGTGCAAAGATGGGCATGATAAAGGACAAAAAAGGCAGGGACCTAACAGAAGCAGAAGAGATTAAGAAGAGGTGGCAAGAATACACAGAAGAACTATACAAGAAAGATCCTAATGTCCCTGATGTCCATGCTGGTGTGGTCACTGACCCTGAGCCAGACATCCTAGAGAGTGAAGTCAAGTGGGCCTTAGGAAGCATTGCTAACAACAAAGCTAGTGGAGATGACAGTATTCCAGCTGAGTTATTTAAAATACTAAAAGACGATGCTGTTAAAGTGCTGCACTCAATATGCCAGCAAGTTTGGAAAACGCAACAGTGGCCACGGGATTGGAAAAGGTCAGTTTACGTTCCAATTCCAAAGAAGGGCAATGCCAAAGAATGCTCAAACTATCGCACAATTGCACTCATTTCACATGCTAGCAAGGTTATGCTCAAAATCCTACAAGGTAGGCTTCAGCAGTACGTGAACCGAGAACTACCGGATGTACAAGCTGGGTTTCGAAGAGGCAGAGGAACTAGAGATCAAATTGCCAACATTCGCTGGATCATGGAGAAAGCACGAGAGTTCCAGAAAAGCATCTACTTCTGCTTCATTGACTATGCAAAAGCCTTTGATTGTGTGGATCACAACAAACTGTGGCAAATTCTTAAAGAGATGGGGATACCAGACCACCTTACCTGTCTCCTGAGAAATCTGTATGCGGGCCAAGAAGCAACAGTTAGAACCGGTCATGGAACAACTGATTGGTTCAAAATAGGGAAAGGAGTACGACAAGGCTGTATACTGTCACCCTGCTTATTTAACCTATATGCAGAGTACATCATGAGAAATGCCAGGCTGGAAGAATCACAAGCCGGAATTAAGATTGCAGGGAGAAACATCAATAACCTCAGATATGCAGACGATACCACCCTAATGGCAGAAAGTGAAGAAGAACTAAAGAGCCTCTTGATGAGGGTGAAAGAGGAGAGTGCGAAAGCTGGCTTGAAACTCAACATTAAAAAAACTAAGATCATGGCATCTGGACCCATCAATCCCTGGCAAATAGAAGGGGTAGAAATGGAAGCAGTAACAGACTTCATTTATTTGGGCTCCAAGATCACTGCAGACGGAGACTGCAGCCATGAAATTAAAAGACGCTTGCTCCTTGGGAGGAAAGCTATGGCAAACCTAGATAGCATATTAAAAAGCAGAGACGTCACCTTGCCGACAAAGATCCGCATAGTCAAAGCTATGGTTTTTCCAGTAGTAATGTATGGCTGTGAGAGCTGGACCATAAAGAAGGCTGAACGCCGAAGAATTGATGCCTTTGAACTGTGGTGCTGGAGAAGACTCTTAAGAGTCCCCTGGACTGCTAGGAGGTCAAACCAGTCAATCTTAAAGGAAATCAACTCTGATTGTTCATTGGAAGGATTGATAATGAAGCTCAAGCTCAGATACTTTGGTCACCTAATGTGAAGAGAGGACTCTTTGGAAAAGACTCTGATGCTGGGAAAGATGGAAGGCAAAAGGAGAAGAGGACGGCAGAGGATGAGATGGCTAGATAGCATCACTGAAGCAATGAGCATGAAATTGAGCAAACTCAGGGAGGCAGTGAAAGATAGGAAGGCCTGGCGCAATATGGTTCATGGGGTCACGAAGAGTCGGACACGACTTAACGACTGAACAACAACAACAACAACAAAGACATGTTCATATCAGAAATCGTGGATATAGACCTCTGTGAATGAAAAGAACTTTGAGTCATGCTGTAACATTCTAACAGGAAAACATTAGTCAGCCAGAACAACTGTCTGGAGGAGTTACCCAATGTCCTATTGCTTTCTTCCCCAGAGAATCTCTGTCATGTCTATGACTTTTCAGATAAGGGCTCTGTCTTGACTGTCCACGCTGGCTAGGCTTCCTTTGAGAATTACAGGTAGGCATATGGTGGAACAGTGATGAAGAAGTTGAAGTGCATGATTCAAATTTCTGAAGACTCTAGTGTCAGCCTTACAAGGTAGACCAGTCAGGAAAAAATCAGATGAGCTAATTCTACTTTATTGTAAAGCTACGTTAACAGAATCTCTAGAGTCTGAAAGTACATCTCTCCCCGTCTCCTTTACAGCCCAAGAAACTAGGGAGGGTCTCTTCTGAGCCTCTTGCCCTGTCCACATTCTTGCTGCAGGCTCAGCTATTTTTTATCTGACTGTTCCCTTGGTTGCTTCCCTTTGCCCTGTCTCCCAAGGTTATTCCCACATACTGTTACATCTAGCTTGAGATTTGTCCTTATTCCAAAGCATTTTACATACTAGGAGATGAATCTTAGCCATTCCTTACCTTTTAGTGCAGGAATCAGCAACATCTGTCCCTCTGGATACTTCTGAACCACAGCTGTCAGGCACCCATGCAGTAATTCTAATGGTGAGAGAGGCTAGAAGTTGTAATTCAGCGACATCTGGAAGGAAACATGTAGTTCTCCCCCCCCGGAAAACAATGCTTCCAGGTGTAATCCAAGGTGCTGGTTGTCACCTTTAAAGCCGTACATAGCATAAGGCCAGGTTGCCTGCAGAACCACCTATCTCCAAGAGTCTCTTCCCATCCCACTGCATCCAACAGGATCAGCATGCTCCAGGTCCCATTATCATCTTTTGGGACTGAGGAGAAACATCTTCCCTGTTGCACTGTCTGCTCCATGGAGCAGCCTCTTCCTGAAGATTTGGACAGGCCAATCCTCTTGGCTTTCCATAGGGCTGGAAGGACCTGACTTTCTTCCCAGGCATTAGGACCAGGTTATTGGATGAGCTGAATATACATGAGTTTGTATTGTGAATTTGTTATGTGGTTTGCTTGTTTTTTGTATTGGTTTATTTTTAGCTTCATTTTTTTGTCTTGTTTGTAGGGTTTTTTAAAAATATTGTTTCTTTTGTGAATTGACTTGTTAGCTGCCCAGAGTTATGTTTTCAAGATGGGTAGCCATATACCGTATTTTTCCGACAATAAGACGCCCCCATGTACAAGATGACCCCCATTTTTCCAACCCAAAATTAAGAAATCAATATTTTAAAGATAGTGCAGAACACATTTTTATTTAGTAATTAGTTAACATTTACCTACTACACTCGGTGGGAGGAGGTCCAAACCGTCTCCCTGCAGCTCTATTTCCATGCTCTTTTGCATAACTGATTACATTCAAGCACCAGAGAAACTGCCGATAGCTTCTCTCTGCAAACAGACTTCCTCTAATTGGTTTGTTCGGCATCAGCTGACATCAGTTACATAAGGCTCATGATTGGAAGAAGTCTGTTTGGAGACAAGCTATTTCACTCGTGATCGGAGGCTAGCAATAGGAGGAAACCTGCCTGCAGACACAAAGTATGGGCAGTTTTGCAACTGGGCGGTTCTCTCCTCGGCTGACTTCCTTGAATAAGATGCCCTTCAATTTTTAGGGTAAGGATTTTAGAAAAAAGTATCGTCTTATAGTCGGAAAAATACGGTAAATCTTCTGAATTAACAAGCAAATGTAAACAATTGTACAATAATCACATTCGAATTTACACTTTGCATGCCCACTGTTCTCAATAGTATAATGTCTACACTGGCACACAGGATTTATTACTAAATTAAAGAATGCCACACTTTTGACCTAGTACCATGTAATGTTGGCAATTCTTAGGTAAGAAATTATGGGTAAAGACAATGAGAAATGAGTGTTGGGTCTTAAGGCATGCTTGAGATATATTGCCTCTGTAAGCATTGGTGTTTCTTGTGCTATCTTCACTCAGATTGGGAATCACTCTCATTAACCTGCACATAGCTGACAATGCATGCTTTAATCCAGTCAGCCACAAATGTGGAAAATGCAATGGCCCTGATCCATGTATATTTGTGAGTAATCCATCATCACCTATAACATGCACCTAGATGAAATTTGCATCTCTTCCAAATATAAGAAATGAAAGTGTCCAGCTAGTTCAGTTGGGTCTGGATTGTGTTGTAATGTGATGTACAACTGAATTTTCATCAGCTGTATGTGCAGAACAACTGAACAAGTCTTTGCTTTGATGCTGACAATGCACAAGTAAACCCTGTCTCCAAAAATAATTCTTAAACCAACAAGACAAGAAAAAATCATGGTGCCCGCAAATCTGCAGGGTTCCATCCTCTCTCTCTAATATCCGTTTTTACAATGTCTTCTTGGAGTCTCCAGTTTTAAAGGAAAGAATTGCTTCTTGTTAGGGTACCAGCTTGGCATGGGCAGGCGAAAGCTCTCCCCCACATGTCCTCTGAGTGTAATGGTTTTATAATTTGTATTTATATTTTCTCCTCGCCAGTAATTCAGTTGCAAAGGCTATATGCATAAGGCTAATAAAATTATCACACCGAGTATATTTAAAGGCCTTTCAAACGACCCATTATCATACTGTATAAACTTCTGTCAGAATAAATGGGTAGTGATGATGAACTGTGCCTCGCTTCTGGCTCGGAGGGATAAAAAAAAAAGCAACAGCAGCAGACTTTCCTCATTTTACCAAAGGCAGAGCTGATGAAATGCCTCTCTGTACCTGTCCATGAAAGGCTTCTAGTCCAAATATCATTCCATTCATTTTCATTACTGAGATGGCTGGGCCAACAAAACCAATTGTACCAATTGAAATGCAGCAGTAAATCCAATTAGACAAGAGAGCTTGATTCTGCTTCTCCTTTGCTCGGCAGCATTAAAGGTGGCCTAATAGAACTCATAGTAGTTATTTTAGATTTACAACTGATTTAAGCAGGGTCAGCATTTTGAAGAATGGCAGCAGCACATAATGCTTTATATGCAGACTAGTTGCACAGATGCAGAAGAAAACCAGAGCCAAGTCCATGTCCTGTTTTACAGGGCTCATCCTCACTTCCTGTTTACTCCAGTGCAAGGATGTTCCACCAACTGTTTCTGATGATATGAATGCACGATGTCATCCTCAACCCACCCTGACCTCTCTTTTCTTGTTCTGCATCAAAACTAGTTTTTTCCAACATCTTCTGCCCCAGGTTGTGCAGTCTGTCACACTTCACTTCATTGCAGCTAGTGCCTCCACTCCAGCTGGCTAGTATGCTGTGTGGTGGGTAAGCCCTCTCCTCTTTGGACACTGATCTTTGCCCTCCTCAACTCTTTTATCCTGGGCTGCTGGACAGTGAAATGTGAACCTTTTGATTTGTTTTTTAACCAATCCACTGGTGAACTGATGAAATGGTGACTCTTTGTTGTTGTTGTTGTTTTATTATAACCTGTCCACTGGTGACATGGTGGGCCTTTCCTTTCCCGTTTCTTTTTATACCACTGAAACTACCAAATCAGTCCTATCAAAAAATCAGGGAAATGGCAGAGGGAAAGGAGGCTGGAGCTGTCTGGTAGAAGGGAAGAAAACATTGCATGATATAAAAAGTGTGCGGGAGGGAAGTTCTCATGTGTCTGTAGATGCGCTCATGTGGCGAGCCTAGCAAGGAAGCAAGCAAAGCCCAAACCTCTTCCTGACAATCATAAAGAAAAGGGAGAAAAAAAAATCAATCCTCCACTTCTCTCAGTGCAGATGTGTGTCCCAATTCTCCTGGGCTTGAGTCTAATGACATTTTTGCCTTGTTGAAGCTCCCTCTAGGAGCAGGCATCTATTTGGACCCAGAGCAATGGCCGGGTTGAAACTGACAAGAGCTCGCAGTTTCCGCTTCTAGTTTAAGTAACAGCAAGAATGCTGAAAAGTGAACTTGTGGCATTTTCCCTGGTACTCATCCACCAGTGGACTGGTGAAATCTCATTGTGAGCAAGCAACTCCTGCAGTGAGCAGGGATTGGACTACATGAACTCTAAGCTCCCTTCCAATTATACAATTCTGTAACCAGTAAATGTTATTTGTTAAGGCAGATGGAAACCACATATCCTCAAAGACCCAAGCATAGAAAGAAAAGCGATTGACCTTTGCTTCCTACATGGGTGGAGAGATAAAGAAGCAGGGGATTCTACCGGGGCTGAAGTAGCTGCTATCTAGACAGCCCTGGCCAACATCATTGCCAAAGTCCGAAATCCAGACAATTATTTCTTTTTAAAAAATATTTTTATTGAAGAGTTTAACAATACTAAAAGAGAATACAAACTAAAATCAGAAAGAAAGAAGAAAATAGAAAAAAAAGAAATTCAAAGTGCAAAAAGGAAAGGAAAGAGAAAAGAAGAGAAAAGAAAAGAGGTAGGGAAAAGAATATTTAAAGAAGTGACTCCCAAACTTCCTTGCAACAAGTGCAGGCAAACTTAATATTTCCCCACCCCCTATAAGATTACATACATAATTCACTTCTTCCCATAAACCTCTCAACCTCCCCTTGTCTGGAGAAGTTCGGTTGGACCAGGTTCATCATCGGTCCATCAGTTTTATCCACATCATCGTCTCTGCTCCTCCGGAGACATCTTAGCTTGCCATTACCTCACCTGGAGTCTCTGAAATCAATTATTTCTTAAGGCAGCTTCATTTCTAGAGGTATTAGCCCAGGAGAAGAGCAACTTGAGGTTGGTTACCATTAGACAAATTGTCTTCAGGCAAATATTGAGAAGGCTTCCTCTTCCTTCTCTTTCTCCTCCAACATTTGATTTTCAGAAGCAAGAAATATGAACCTCATCAGAAAAGCTGATTAATTTGGAAAAGGAGTAGCATAACTATTTTTGATTAGCTTTATACTGGTATACTCAATGTTAGACTATTATAATGCATTCTTCTTAGATCTGCCTTTCAAGATGTTTTGGAACAGCAGCTAGTGCAGAATGTGAGTATGATATTACTAAATTGAGCTGGCTATTATTTATATTGAATTATGTCTGCAGTCTAACTGGTCTGACTCCTAGTCAAATGCAAAATGCTGCTCTTGTCTTTTAAAGTCTGTTAGGATTAGAATACTTGAAAAATCATTTATCTCTATATTTTGCTACCTGAAAAATCACATCTGGGGTGAGGTAAGTGACATTGACACCCCAGTTTGGGATTCTCAGAAAGGTTAATCTAATACTTCTCTTATTATTTCCTTTAGAACCAGCTGTCCTCCCCCATTATTTTCTCATGCTTTTTAGCTATTGTTTTACTCTTGTTTTTTAATACTCTTTTAATGATTCTGTTGGCTTTTTAAATGATTTTTTAAAATATTGACTTTTGATTTATTTTACTTTTCTTATTACCTGCCTTAAGGATGTGTTTCAAAAGCAGTTTAAAATGCCAGTCAATCAATGCATTAATTAATCAATCAATCAATCATTGAATCATGAAGTCATTGAGTTCCATGAAACTGATTTGAATATCATTTTTCTGAATGGATCTACAACATCAGTGTAAATTCAGAGAAAGTGAATTGATTACAGTTGGACAGTTCCTTTTTCTGTCTAGCAGTGCTGGCTGATATACTGATGTATTGTATTTAAGTATTTTCAGTCCTATCACTTTCTTTCCATTTTCACAAATGTATATAGTTTCTTCCTTGTTCTCCCCAATCTTGCTACTAGTTAAGGCTCAGCCCAGGAAGCTGCAAACAACTGGGGAGATTTAAATTCTAAACTAAGCAGAATGGCTGAATTGAGCTATCACATTATCATTACTACTACTACTACTACTTCTACTACTACCCACTACTATTAACCCAAATAAATTTGCTACAGAAAGAAAACCTCTTCATTAATGATTATGACTGTAATCTGCCACATTGTTTGAGTGTGGGTGGTAGAGAGATTTTTTTTTTTAACGTCCTTGTCTGAGAAAGAATGACTGGCCCAAAGTCACTCAGCCATCTTACATGCCTAAGGGAGGACTAGAAACTGGGTCTCCTCACTCCTAGCCCAACAGCTTAACGCGGTGTTGTCCAAACTTGGCCACTTTCAGATGAGTGGACTTCAACTCCCAGAATTCCCCAGCCAGCATGGCTGGCTGGAGAATTCTGGGAGTTGAAGTCCACTCATCTGAAAGTGGCCAAGTTTGGACAACACTGCCATAGGTGTTCCAATGCATGAATCTGGACTGATTTTTTTCATGACAAGCAGTGCAGCCCTAGGTTACATATCTGTATCCACTGAATACAGCTAGGTTTACCACCACATGAATTCAAGACCACATACCAAAAATCACTTCTTTCCAGTGGAGTCACCTACAGTGAGTAGATCTTTCCATCTAAATGATATGATATCTTCTTGCAAAGAATGATCCATTAGGTTATCAGAAATCCTGTGACCATATGAAATTACTGAGTCAGTATATGTTGAGTTTTGAAATAAGTGCTAAGTGCTAATTTATCTTGAGTTCCTTAGTGGGGTTTGCCTATGGAGCAGAGCAGTAGCATGCCAAATATATCTTTTGCATTTTTTTGCCAATAATTTTCTTGAATTTAATGAAAATTTTCAACATTTCTTTGAAGACAAAGACAATGCCAATGAAGTCCTCATGAGTAGACTGCATTGCTTTAGTTATGAAGTGGCTAAGGGCTTGCCTTTTACTTAAGATTATCTCTTAACCACTTGTTCTCCTATACTAACTAGAGCTATTTATGGAAAGGCTGTGAAAGACATTAAGTACCTTCATTGTTTTGCAACAATAAAATATACTCAGAAGCACCACTAAAAGAAGTTCACCATCAAAGATATTGAAAGCAACATGAGAATTTTTTTTTAAAAAAAGAAAAGGCTTTTCTAGGGAGATGAAAACTAGGTAAATTGGAGGGATATTGTGGCATATTATGAACACAGTCCAAATTAACTGCTTTCTAAGGATGTTGCCCTGATAACTGAGTTGAGTAAAAGAAGGATCAAGCATATTCTATCCTAAAACAAGCCATAATAAGCCAGGCTTGATTGTCTCTGCTGAACTATGACAGAACCTGGTTTAAAAATTATTCTTGGGTCCTGAGGCTATTAAGCCTATTTTGCTTCTGAGCCAAATAACATTTCAACATTTTTAAATTTATGAATAAAAATAGCAACAGAACTGCTATTCTACTAACTTTTTTGTTTGTTACTCCATCATTATAGTCAGAAATTCTAGGGAAAATGTGTAATTCAGTAGCAGAAGCTGTGATTTGCATGCAGAAGATCCCAGATTCAAACCTGGATAAAAATAATTCAGAAAGTTGGTTGGAAATAAGTGCAGATACCTTCACACCAAGCTTGACTCTTGTTGACTACATCCATGAATCATACAGCTTCCTTAGCAACAATGTAGAAGTGGTTTACCATGGCCTTTTTCCAGGATGACTTTTGAATTCCTAGTCAACAGACATGGAATTCCCAGGCAATCCTGCATCCTAGAGCTTAAAGAACCTGGACAAGCCATTGGCTATCAGTATTGGCCTGGGGTCACTAATATGGTTCCTGGATGTCTATGTCCCTGCAAACACATATCTAGGTGTCTGGCAAATTTTTTACCTCACCTGACTTTATAATAATAAATGTTACAGGGCTCTAAACTTTATTAGAAAACACAAATGATTGGTAAAATCTGGTGCTTTGATTCCAAGTTTCTATATCCACTCATTAAAAAAAAAATGTAAAAGTAAGTAGGATTATAGGAGGGCTAGCGAAAAATGGAGGGGGGAGGGAGGGTAGAAGGAGTCACAGGTACTATTCTTGTAAATAAATTTCTTGTAACTGGCTATGTTACTCATGATATCCATGGTCTAAGTGAGTAAACCTTTCCCATCAGCCATTTTACAGGGCTGATGTTCACAATATGTTGTTCACAATATGTTCTCTAGATTGGGGGCTTGTAGTCAGCCAGTACTGGCCTGGATGGCCAAATAGTCTGATTTAGAATAAAGCAGCTTCTTACCAAGTGGTGGCAAACCAACTGAAATGTCACATTTGCAGCCCTGTGAGAAAAGCTGGATGCGTGAATAAGGATGTACGATGCACGTAACTGGCTTCCTACAACTGAAGACATTTGCCAATGTTCAGCACTTCTGAATGGTTATATGAAGAGTTCCTAAGGTAAGAGAGTGGGAGCAAATGATAAGACAAGGGACAGGAATGTGTTCAGCAGTTGCTAATGCAGGCTGTCAAAAACATAAAACCAAGCCAGTTAGAATAACTGTATTCAATAGCAAGCCAAGCAAGGCTGGATCATTATGTGTTCAGGCAGTGGAAAAAAAAAGGTGCTTCTGTAAAGGATCACTGTGTCCTTTATTTGACCTAATTTTGTTTTAGCATAACTGGACTTGTTTCCAGATGCCATTCATAACTATTCATGGTGGCTGTTGCAGTGAGAGGCACACTAAGACTGCATTTGGAGGCACTCATGGCGGCATGCCTCATTAATTCCCAAGCAGTTGCCATGGGTCTTGTGCCAAAACTAGAACTCTTGAGTTAAAAGACTTTTTTTATGCATACAAAAAAACAAGGTTAAATCCCACCTTCCTTCTTTCCCCTTGGCTTCAGTCTCATCTCCTTCAAACAATCTTTTCATGAGATGAAACTTCAAAGTGTGTTAGTGATATAAAAAAGGAGGAAAAAAAAGAGTGCATTTTGGAGAAGCACGAAGACACACTGTTGCCAGAATGCATGAGGCAGTCATTTTAGCTGGCAGGAATGTTGGCATCTCCATTTCAATGTATTTCAACCCTCCCTGCAGATTTTCACTGACTGATCACCTACATCTGTCCACTACTCCATTGCCATTTTTCTGTGTATCTGAGGAGCAGACAGGTGGTAGCCTTGAGGCAAATTTTAGCTGAATGAAAATTGGGCCTTTTTCCCCTTCTGAGATTCTGGACTGGATGCAACCATTCAAGTGAAACTGAGCCCTCGTATTTTACCTTTACAGTTAGAAGAGTAGCAAAAAGCAAGCAAGCACACAAAAAGCTGAAAGCTCTAATGGAGTCAACAGATTTCAACCACTTTAACGCTTTCAAATCATAGGTTAGCAGTCAGCCTTCTAAATCCTGAATGACATTGATCTGAGCTAATCAGTGAAGCCAATCGTTTATATATATTAAGCTTGAACTTTATTTACGTATTTTTAATTATTGAGAAAAAGAAAAAAACACATAAGAAAGTGCTTTAACAAAAGAGTGAAAGAAATACAAAGAAAAAAAATGTTAATATATCATTATAAGAGTAAACAGTTACAATTCTATATATATTTGTATGCATTTATTTAAAACGTTTAATTCTGCCACCTATTATAGGTATTTGGACTTCATTGCAATAAACAAGTTACTGATATTTCACCAGTGAATTAACCTGATTCATTGATATCCTGTAGAAATTGATGGGCTATAGGTTTAGAGTCCAACAGTGACTGTTGCTTCTACTGGCAACTAAGCAAAATATACACATTGGGAGTTCAGTCATTGCCCTGACACAAGCAGAGATACACTGGATTAGACCAATGGCCTGCCCCAGGGCCCTCAATGCCTCCCAAATGTTTTTGACCTCAACTCCCATTAGCTCTGTTGGTATAGCCAACGTCAAGGAAATGTGGATCCTACAGGGCAAAACACATAGAAAATGCTTGATTACTGATTCCAATCAACATCTCATCTTCCCAACTTCTTCAGTGAGCAATCTATGCTAAGTCCACATATTGCTGTGCCCTAACAACTAGGATTAAGAAGTCTGCTATCTGAAGGCAGCATGTAGTCCCTGTAAATAGTCATAATTAAACTGGCTAACACAAAGTTTATTTTCTTTTGCGTCTTCAATTTGTCTTAACTTCCTGCTGTGGCAACATTATATTTTTAGTTGACCCAGTTGTTTTAATGATGTAATTGATTTATAGCTTTTATCTTATTGATTTCTTGTGCTTTATATTTTAAAGCAACTTTGGGAGTCTGAAAGACAATGAAAATTTGCAAATATAATAAATAAAACAGAGTAAGTGAGTAAGGCTGTGTGTAGCTTATAATGAAAACTAGGACACATAAACATTAATGTAAACAGAGTCTATACACAGACTATAATTGTCATTACATATTAGAAAAGCGATGGTTGGAAAAGCTTGAGCCTGTCCCAAGCCTCAGTACCTGGTTTCATTCAGCACACAAAGCCAGGGGTGGACAACCTGTTTTCCCAAAGGCTGCATGGAGATCCCAAATACTTTTCACGTATAGCTCTTGGAGGTCTATCTAAACTACAATTGCCAAAAATCATTAAAATTCCAATGAAAGCTTCCTACCACTTCGAGGTGAGAAAGAAACACAAACTATAAGTGCTAACATGAAATGTGAAGCTTCAAGAACATTTCCCCATTCCCCAAAAGGAGAGGACCCCCCCTCCCAAATGTTAATTTGTGGAAACTATGTCAGTAAGGCTCTCACTACTCACTATACCTAAAAATGTTAAATGCAGCTTCCAGCCCCAGAAAGATTGCCTATCACTAAGCTAACCCATAAATCATCTCTATCTCTGTCTATCTCTGTCTCTCTGTCTCTGTCACTGTCTCCATCTTTCTCTCTCTGGAAAACCTAACTATCAGTCTAAGGTTGCCCACTCAGACTGGAGAGATGAATCTAAGTCTGGTTCAATTCTGACTGGAAATTTGAACCTAAGCCTTTCCACTTCTAGATTAGCACCCTAATTTTTAACCTTCTGTAGTTTTAACACACACACAAACACACAATTTTATAGTTTTTATCTGTAATGCTGCCTAGAGTCACTTGTATAGTGAGATGGGAAGCACATGTAAACTCGAAAAATAAATAAATAAATAAATAATCACCACTTTGTGCATTCTGTATGCAAAACTAGGAAAAACTCCCATCCTTATGGATCGTACCACCTTTTAAAAACTGTGTAGCCATTTTCTCCTGCCAAATTTAACTTAAAAAGAGGGGAAATGCTTGCCAGGCATAAATTAGTTCACATGTGTTACTCTGGCAAGGAGCTTGTATGTAAATAGATATTAACTCATAGATCATTTTTGTAACTGTGAAATGTTGAAATGCCGTTTATGTCACAAATGGAACCATACTGTATGTGCTAAGTAAATTGGTGGGATCAGTTGCTTGTTTCAAGGGGAATGCAATCAGCAGTTTACGTTGCATTATTCTCTTTATGATTTCTCCTTAAGAATATTTTTTCCATAAATGTGCACTTACGGAGAGAAAATGCTGGTATATATATATATTTTTAAAGTTCCCATATCTGGATAGCTTTCTATTCCCTGAAGAATTGACTGATTTTATATCAATGTAGGTTTATGAATTCTTTAAGTCCCCCTCTTGTTCCTAACTGTAAAATTAATCTCTTAAATTACCAGCTTTAATACCTTGGTTAAAGCTCTTAAGAGTAAGATGGGGCGGATCTCAATCAAAGACTGTCTAGAGCAGTGACGGCTCTCAATCTAAGTTTAGCTTTCTCCAAGACTCATAGGGAATCATCTCAGTGATGCAGTGATATAAACAGGACCGTAGGGGTGAAAAAATGCCCTCTTATGGATTTGTTTTGAGGGGGTTCAACAGTTCTAAAGATCAACATGTACATGTTACACAGAGGCTTTAATGCACTTAGTTTTCACTTTAAATACTGAAAAAAGAAAAAGAAACTTCCAATTTGCAGTTAAAGTTTGGCTGCATCATTTTGAGGTGCTGGGGTCTGGTTCCATATTCTTGTGCTACAGCAATTGCATTTTTGATGCAAAGACATACTCGATGAGGTCCCAAATGATCTTCCATGTCTTAACTGGAAATGAAAGCTTAGCCAAATCTAATTTTCTGTCATGCCTCTCTCTCTCTCTCTCTCTCTCTCTCTCTCTCTCTCTCTCCCCCCCCCCCCCCTTTACAGAGGGGAGTGTTAAGAGAAGGAAATAAGTAACATTTGTTTCCAGACCTTTTTTTTTCTTGATCAAAGCCTGTTGCTTTTTCAGCCAAGCAGAACATTAATTCTGATCAAAAGATTTCATAAAACACTTGGGACTAAAAGCATTTTTCCAGTAAGGATTTAGGTGTTTCTTTTCTATCTCACATGTCCCATTGTGTATCTGGTATGTGTATTTTTAAGATCTGAAAGGCAAACTGTACTTTGTTAGATTTAAAAATAGAAAATAAAATGTTTACTTCCTCTTCTCTTCTACGAGTGTATTTTGCAGTCATAGTCTAGCAGTTTATTCTAACCAAAGTTCCTGGGAGTTTTGCCAAACAACCATGGAATAAAAATCAAATTAAGAACCTCATGGTGTCAGGTAGTAATCAAAATCCATTTTGCTTTGTAAGAAAAGAAAAAAAAGATGCCACTACTTTGAGAGTTATTGTCACTTTAATGTGATTCTTTAAAGCATCATCATCTTTGTTTCAGACTCACACAGAATCCTGAAAAATGGGTTATTTTGATTATGTGCATTTTCCAAGTCATTTTCCAAATGTATACAGCCTTAGTATTTAATAAAACATATAGCTTGTCCTTAAGGTAGTTTCTTCACTCTTCCTAACATTATGACTGCCCCTCCCTGTCCCAAATAAACAAAAATAAGATTGAGTTTCACATGATAAAAAACAGTGTATCTCAGAGATATATATTATTTATTCTTTTTGCACTCTCTAATAAGCAGAGGTTAGTGTCTTGGGAAACACATTGTAACTATTCTGAAAGAAGATGAAGGGTAGACAAGATTATAGTAAGGGAACCAGAAGAGAAGGTGGAAAAAGCTATTTACCTAAGTGTAAATTTCTGGGGTGGGGGGGCATTAACAAACTCTTTTCCTTATAGCACCATGTGTAAAAATAGCCAAAGCTTTTCAAATAAAGACTAAGGAGAGACTTTAGTTCAGAGATTCCTGAAAGGAGAACATTTCCACAGTCCCGCTTTCTACAGAGGATCAGTTTCCTGATTATTTAGCATTCCTCAGTAGCCCTGCCCCTTTTCAATGTTATATACCATTCAGGCAAACATCAGTTCAGCAGACAAGCATGCCTCATATTCTAAAGAATGTTAAAGAATTATAGTTTTCTTAAAATATAATAAAGAAGAACCACTTTGGTGTAGTGGTTGAGGCACCATACTAGAACCCAGAAGACTGTGAATTCTAGTCCTGCCTCAGGCGTGAAGCCAGCTGTGTGGCCTTGGGCCAGTCCCTCACTCTCAGCCCTAGGAAGGAGGCAATGGCAAACCACTTCTGAAAATCTGCCAAGAAAACTGCAGGGACTTGTCCAGCCAATCACCAGGAGTCAACACTGACTCAAAGGCACACACATACATAAAATATAATAATTGCATATTTATTCTTCTTGATTAGAGCAAACTAAGTCTAAGAACCAGAATCAATTTAAAAGTTACATTTCACCCCAAGACCACATAAACATTTTCAAGTTGCTTTCCTTTTATTAAGAAATGATCACAAAGAGGCTTACCTGACAGGGATTAAGGGAAGATGATTTCTCTAGGCAGGAGTGAGCAATGATTTTTTTTCATTTTGCAAAGTAAACTCTGCTTCCAACTCTTATTAGTTAATTTCTTTTTCTCATATATTTCTGTTTAAATGTAAGCATTGAATTATATGGTACGAACAACAAGGACTACGGATGATCTGAATATTAATGAGAGATTACTCTAGGAGTGCAACATTTAAACAGAAGAACCGCTGTGACTACACAAGACTTAAATCCTAATTCCTGCAGTACATCTATTGAAAAAAAATGTTGGCAACCCCCCCCCCCCCCCAGTTTCTTTTAATTGAACGAAAACTAGCCCCACAGGCTGTCTCTGTCACTCTTATTGATATGGCTTTCCTCCAGATATACAGACTAACTCCCTGAATTCTCAGCATGGACATGCTGGGTGGAAAATTCTGAGAATTAAAGCCTACCCATCTGGACCTACCTGGTTGGGGAAGATGGAGTTAGAGGGTTAACTCATGAAGATTAACTTTCTATTCATCCTTGGATAATTTTAAGCCATAGAACACTAGGATTCTACATTATGAAAGGAACCATCCTAAATAAAGAATTATATCCACTTTAGAAGTTAGCTTTCTAACTCATAGAGAGACAGGGGCAGGGAAACCAGGCTAATGTGCTTGCCCATATTTTTTCCTTCTTCACACTTACATTAAGAGTGGTTAAAACAAGAATTTTCAACATTCCATTAATTTTACATGTCTTATTTGTTAAAAACTGCAGGTAATTGTTAAAATCAGATAATATATAAATGTTGATGGCACAATATAAATCATAAAATAAGAATTACAATAATTTCTTTCTGAACAGTGAAAGATGTCTCCTTATTTGACAGTTCATTGAAAATTGGGATATTAAGACAATGTTAAGAAAAACCCAAATTTTGATTGTAGTACAAATTCATTTATTGTGATGGAGAACTTGGATGAGGAGGTTCAAGGTCATGGGGAGAAGCATCTGCTCATCCTACAGCCTGCGCATGTGAAAGCAAAGAGGATAAGACTGGCACCACCCTAAGGAATTCGTAGTGTTTATTTGCAGACTTTGGGAGTTACAGTTAGTCTGGTGAGATTCTTCCTAGCAGGTGTAAGCTATTAAAGTAACTGAGCAATTCCAGAACCATCCCGTGGAGTTTCTTGGGCTGAACTTGACATTTATAGAGTTATAATCCACAAATGGTTTCCAAACTGCATTCAATTCCTTTTCAGATTCACTTTTGAGATGTGAAATTACTTTGGACATTGAGGCATGCTTCCACAATTGCAGGTAGTCCTTGCTTAATGACCACAATAGGGACTGGAAAATTGGTCCTTAAGCAGGACGGTCATTAAGTGAGTCACCATGTGACAGGATCTGATTTTGCAACCTTCTTATGATGGTTGTACAGCGAATCACTGTGGTCATTAAACGAATCATGTGATTGTTAAGCATGTCATGTGATTGTTAAGTGAATCCAGCTTCCCCAATGGATGTTTTTGCTGGAATTCACCTAATGACCATGTGATTCACTTAATGACCATCATAAAAAAGGTTGAATATTGTGATCATGTGACTGTAGGACACTGCAGCTAGGCGTAAATGCAAGCAGGTTGTCAAGTGCCTGAATTGTGATTACTTGACCATGGGGGTGGTGCAATGGTTTGCAATGGTTGTAAGTGCGGGTAGAGATTGCAAAGCACTTTTTATGAAGTTGTCATAACTTCAAACTGTTGTTAAATGAATGGCCATTAAGCAAGGACTACCTGTAGCTGTTCTACTGCAGAAGGAACTGTATGTGCTTTCCAATAAGAAGCACAGAGTATCCTTGTAGCAGTTACCATGTGCAAAACTCCTTCAGTATATTTTATGGGCCTATAAGGGGTTTTTTTTGTGTGTGCGCCTTTTAGTCAGTGTTGACTCCTGGTGACTGCCTGGACAAGTCCCTGCAGTTTTCTTGGCAGATTTCAGAAAAGGTTTGCCATAGCCTCCTTCCTAAGGCTGAGATAGAATGACTGGCCCAAGGTCACCCAGCTGGCTTCATGCCTAAGGCAGGGCTAGAATTCACGGTCTTCCAGTTTCTAGCCTGATGCCTTAACTACTACACCAAAGTGGCTTTCTCTCTATGAGGTTTAGTAATATTAAATTAAAAAATAGCAGGTTGGAAAGAAAATTCAGCTTTTAGAATTTGCTTCATTCTATTATAAATCATTTTTCAAAGTTGCTGATAGTAATTTGAGACATTACCTGAAATGTACAAAAATGATCCAACCTGATCATTACACTTCTAACAATTTTTAGAAAATGAACTATCCATTTTAGCACTCAATACTGAAATAATATACTAGTGGTAAAACATACCAATTTTCTCTAACATTCAGTATAAATTTAATGCTTTTCTCCACTGAATTTCCCATTGCTGCATGTCAATTATTATTTCTAATTCTGCATTCATTTAATCATGTTTTAAGTTGTTCAGTTTCTGAATCATATTTTGCTAAGAATGTTGTGACATATGTTTTCAAAGTTAGTCTTTTTGCAGTTCTTTAAAAACTGTACTACTTTTTTGAAGATACTGAAACCAGTCAGATGATCCTGGCCATTTTGAAGAGCCAGTCTCAAAAGATTTGATCTTTGTCTTATTAAACTTTAGTCTTATTTAATCCCATGATTCTTGTAAATTCCCTGTTCATTCTATATTTTTGTATTTTTTCTACAAAAAATACTTTCTAAAAATGTTTAATAAAAAAGAATGGTTAAAACAAAGCAAGAACATTTGGTTGATTGATTCTATTTCTTGCCATGTTATAGCTGTAGAGTGACCATGTGTCTTTTTCTTTTTTTATCAGAAAGTATTCATTTTAAAAGGCAATCAGAGGACAATCCTCAGTTTCAAGGAATCCTTTGTTCAAACAGTTGTCTGCTCAAAGTTTGATTTAGAAATAATGGTAACTGCAGACTGAGTCAGTCACCTATGATAGTCTTTCTAACTATAGTGACATATAGATCACATCTCTTTAAATCTGAGTAATGATTTCCACATTTGCATCCCTCTCATAAATCTTCTTATAAAGGTGGGGAGTATTTAATATTTTTAATGGGTTTATATGTTTTTATTCAAGGAAGTAAAATTAACCAGTTCCAATAGAATCTCAAGAGTTATTCATTATTGCAGATTTTCTTGTGAAATCTCATTTACTGGGCCATTCACTTCAGTGGACATAAAAAAAAAGGAGGTGGGGAATATTTTGATTCAGAGATTTTCCAAGACTTTAAAATACCATATACATGAGTACATGCAAATTATGTATTCTTTGGGTTCTCTTTTTTATAGTGTATTTTTAATTTTCTCTTTCCTTTTTTGGCCATCCAACAAATCTAAGACAAATGGATTCTCCATCCGAGCAGATATGAAACAAAGAGACTTATCACAGAAGTACAATGAGAGATGACTTGTACTGTACTTGTAAAAGATGCGCTGTTTATCTGGTGGTGAAAAGAAAAAAGTTTTTTTCCCCCAAGGTAAAGTGGGAAAAAAAAAAAAAAGAATTTCCCAAGGGAAAGTTGGGAAATCTTCCAACAGTTGGGTTCTTGGTGCTCTCTGGGCTTGGATGTTTTCTTGTAGATGCTTTTCCCAGCATTACCAGGCTAGGTAACATCATCATTGTGAGGGAGAGTGGGGTTTGCTGGCTGTTTTATCTATAGTAGCTTTTCCATTTGGTCTTGGTGGAGGATCTTTGATGGCTCCTTTATAGGGTATTGTTTCTTTCCTGGTTGTTTATTCTGCGGCTGTTTCCTGCTTAACTGGTGTGGTCTGCTAGACGGGATGGACTAGGGAGGATGTACTCTGTGTTGTTTGCTTCCTTCATTGACTTTTGGTTGTATCTTTTAAATGATATGTAAATGGGGTTAATCTCACAAGATAGAGAGAGACCGAACTACAGTTTCAACTAGGAAACTTATTAGCATTTTAGAACAGGCCAAATCCAAAAACACTAGGGAATTCTTGGAAGCTTGACATTCAGACAACTCAGCCATCAATAGATGCTTGCAGATATTCTTTTTATTGGAATCCTCCAACCATTTATCAGGATGGGTGCTAAGCATTAGCAATAGCAGAAATAAAGGAATTTATGGGGTCTCCCTTTCCCCCCTCCCCAGGTTTGTACTTAAGGGTGTGGTAGCTGCAGGAAAAGTAGTGGCAGTGTGGCCATCATTTGGTATCCTCTGTGGTAGTTTCAGGATGCAATGTACGTGTGTAAGAAAGGGCAGCTACCAGTGCAAAGGAATTGGATAATGCAAAAATATTTCATCTTTTTGAGGGAGGAGGAAATGAGAAGAAAAAGGCTAAAAAAAGTTTTATGAGAAATGTTGTTTCTTTAAATATGCATAGTAATTCCTATAACAGAACTGAGATACAATGAATAAACATGATAAAACAGAAATAGCAAAATCCATAGCACTTCACTTTGGTTAAATTTTGCTGATGTGTTTCCTGAATGGCACTCAGATTTTAATTTCCTACTCTGCACTGGATCTGTGTATATATTTTATATATTTTCAATGCTATTTATTATATACATACATATGTATGGTATCTCTCATACTGGTAAAACTGGTTTATATAAAATCATTCACTATACTATATATTTTTCACTGAGTTATTGTTCTTCCTTTTTTTTAAAAAAAATGTTTTCAGAAATGTTTAATGTAACTGTAATTCAACCTGATGATTTTGGCCATCATTTTCATCTTCATCTTCACCATCATCTGCTGAATAGGATCTTTTGAATTTCTACAAGAGATTCAAAATGCTATCTTCAAGCTTGTGTGATTGTATGCACAACATCTCTTCTACTGAAACAAGGAAAGGCCACCATCTGGGCACTTTTAAAAGTTCTTATAATTGTCCAGATTATGCCCTTTCCTTGTTTCAATGGTTTATATATTTATTATCCCCCAGGAAGCCAAAAGAATATAGTTATAGTCCAAAGTTAAAGAAAAAAATCACAGTTCAACATGTTTGGATTGCTTCTTGTCTTGTAGGCATAAGGTGATTCTGTCTGAAATAAGCAAATAAATAAATGAAAGCCACAAAGGCTTGCCAAGAATGAGAATTATATCTACTATTAACCCCTGAGTTTGACTTTTAAGGAGTCTTAACTATGTAAGAACCTTATTAACATTTAAAGCAATATATACCTAAACAGCAAGCATTGTGACCTTTTATGTGCAAACCTCTATCATCTTGTGTTACTGTTTTTTTCTTTTCCAAAAGTTGATCTATATTGAAAAGTTTAGGCTAGAAAGAGAGCTTGTAGGTGGAAAGGGCATGGCTGAAAATTCATTGCTTTGATAAATGTGATAATTAAGGGAAGTGAATTTTGCTGGGCTGTAATGTTGAGCTTCATCACACTGACATGAACTCAGAGTAAATTTGATAATGACTTTCCTGGAATAATTCAAGATTTATAAGAATGTGAGCACCCAGTCATCTGCCTAAATACCACACAGCAAGCAAGTGCCACTATGAGCCATGTTTTTGACTTCGTCTCTCTTCCCCCACCAATCACCTTGCATCTTATCTTTCCAATATCAAGGAAAAAAAAAATAGCATTTATACACCACCTGTCAGAACCTGCATCACCCATCTGTTGTTGTTTGCCATTGTATTGCAGTCCTTGGGAGTTAGAGTGAATTGGTTCTGCCACTAGTAACTAACGGGGGGGGGGGGGGGGTGTTCTGTTAATGGTTGTAATGGGAGTTGGGAAGCAGCTTAACCATATATGGGCATTGATTGCCGGCAAGACAGCTGGGGCCCCAAAGAGCCAGGAAGAGGCTCGGGGAGGAGGGGGGAGGAAGGAAAAAGGTCACCACCCGGTGGAGAAGACTCAAGACGCCAGGCAATCAAGGGAGGGGGGATAAATAGAGGGAAGTTTAACCAAGGCTTTAGTTTTAGCAATGTTCTGTTTACAAGCTACCTGTACCACTCAATAAAGAGTATTTTTCTGAACCAAGCCTGGTTGCATGAGAATACTTCAGAATTGGGAGTCAGACGGGGAGGACTTGACACCACCTTGATACCAAGCTCTCTTGGCAGCTTTCAATAAGAAAATATCAAAATACAACCCTAATTCAAGATGTAAGCTATAGTATGAAATTTCAGCAGCAAAAAATAAACTTTAAATCAGGAGATCTTCTTCAAATACTTTAAATTTAAAATACAAGGTTACAATATCTTGTCCTCTGATAGGGCATTGTAGGGATTATAGGATTTTTGGATTTTTTTCTGTCCAAAGGCTTAACTTTGGAGGATGAAATCCAGCCATGGAGCTTTCTTATTCCACTCCTATAAAAACTCCAAAGGTGTTTGTTTTCAACATAGAAACCTTGGTATCAGAACAGAAAACAGGCCTGCTGGGTATGTCTAGAGGATGACCTGAGAGAAGCTGGAGATGCTTCTTTTCTTCTTCCTTCCCAACAGGAGATTAGCAGACATTAAAATCTTTGGGCTCCAAGGGTTTTTGAAGAAGCTCCCTACTGAGATTGAAATTTGAAACAACTGGCAGTGAACAAAGCTGCTTATCAACATGCAGATAAATAATGTAATAAGATTAAATTGTTCACAGTTTTTGAAGTGTGTCCAGTTCTGAACTCTTTTATTGCTAGACTTAGAGGGGGGTATGAAGTTGGCTGGTAGCACACACAGATATAAACTCAATTAATATATTTAGCCCGGAGAAGAGAACCAAGGGAGCACATGATTTGTTGTTCCTCTTTTATTCAGTCGGTTCTGACTCTTTGTGATCTAACGGGCACCATTTTGCAAGGACTGTTTGTCAATAACTGCTTCTCTGAGTTCTTGTAAGCTCATGCTGGTATCCTCAGTAATAGTATCTGGATGCATTCTCTTTTTTCAGCCTCTTCTTTTGATTCTTTCAATATTCCCAGGCATCAGGGTCTTCTCAATTTACTCTTTCTTTGTCTTGTGTGTCAAAAATATTTAAGCTTTAGCTTCATTATCAGTGCTTCCTGTGAGTCGTCTGGTTTTACTTCATCTAGTACTGAATAATGTCTTATTCTTGTGATCTAAGGAATTCTCAACAATCTGCTCTAGCACTACAATTCAAAAGCATCCATTTTTCTTCATTTAGCCTATCTGATGGGTCCAGATTTCACAGCCATATATTACAACTGAGAAAAATCATGGCTTTGACAATATGTAACCCTTGCTAGTGTGATGACTCTGCGCTTTAATACTTTGTCTAGGGCTGTCATAGTCTTTCTCCAGGGTGGCCTTTCTCCCAATAATCTATTTGTATTTCATGGCTCCAGTCATCAGCCCTGTCGATATTTGAACCTAGAACAATAAAATCATTTACTGCTTCAACATCTTCTCCACTTATTTGTATGAGTTGGTTTTGCCTATTGAGATAATCTTAGTTATTTTAATATTGAGCAGCAGACTAGCTTTGCATTCCCTTTGTTCACCTTCAATGAGAGATTAAGTCTTTCCCATTTCCAGCAATCAAAGTGGTATTATTCTATAAATAGCAACAACAACAGCAAAAAATCCTGGGTACCATGGGTAAGAAATATTAACTCATTAAAAATGTTATTATGTCCTCACAGTATAATTCCTTGCCAATTTAAGATCTGGTTGTTAAATCCAGTTATTAATCGGAACAGACATTTTTTTTTAAGAATTAAAAACTGCTGCATTATATCAAAGATTATCTTATCCAGCCAAGTCTTATAGCTTTAGGACTGAGTGGTCTATTATACCTAGGAGCTCATAAATAAAACAAGAAGGAGCTATCTTCTGTTACCCAGTCCCTTCATTTTAATAAGAGGTATCTTATAGAGTCACATGATGGTTGTATATTATTCTTATAGATAGCAATCATTGGTAGCCTATCATTTGCTTGCTTATGAAGAAGGCATTTAAAGTAATAGTATTATCATCTTCTGAATGGGATGTGTTTCCAGTGCAAAGGAGGGGGAACCAGAAGTGTCACAGATAATGGTAAATTTATTCCAAAACATTCACCTTAGAGTGAATAAAACATGTTTCAGTTCCATATTTCACCAGCTTAATTAATTATTTCTCTAGAACTGCATATTCCTCCACCCCTTTTCTGACCCACTGTGATCCCAATTTAATTTAATAGGTGGTGTCATCAATGCTTTTTTGCCATTCATTTCCATGTTTCCATATGAGGCTTCAACAAATGGGAAATGCTGTGGAAAATATTACTTTTTATTCACTGTGACAAACAAGAACAAACCATCAGAAAAATAAAATGGATCCTTCTCTTGGTTCCCATAAATTCTTCTGCTTGGCTTGCCCATTTTGTCAGGGGAATTGTGAGGAAGAAAAACAGGGTAGGTGTGTGTGTGCTTGGGGTGGGGGGAAGAACCAAGGACCTATTTTGAGGTGATCCATTTAGAAACAGGTTGTATCTGGAATTTTGTTGAAAGCTTTTCAGATGAGAGCCCCCAAATGACCTTATTTTCCAGCTGCTGACACTGCTCTCCAGATTAAAAGCTGTTGTCTTCTATTGAAATAAACAAGTACCGTATATTGAACCTGCTTTGTGCCACATACATCAAGAGCAAAAATATTTCCCAGGAACAATATGACCTGACATGAAAGGCAGATAGCAAATGATATCTTGTACTTGTTTCCAATTTATTATCCTTTCTCTTGTAATTTTTTGGGTGGTGGGGCACAATACAATACTACTTTTCTTACAATCATGGAGATATACACAGATTATGTTCGTGTGTGTGTATACCCATGATTATAAGAAATTACACACACACACACACACACACATGTATGCAAAAAATATAAAAAATGCCTAGGGTTGTTCATTCCCAATCCTGATCCCACAAAACAAAAAGAGAAAGGCTGAGTTAAATTTTTCATTATTTTATTCTATTTCAAATCCAATTAGATGAGGGTGCTCCATCACTTTCACAAATATATTTGCTACAACATCAGCTGCCACAGATTAATCAGTCCCCTTCCTCTTTCTACTCAGCAGACACTGGTACTAAATCATATGGTTCCCAAAAAAGGGGATGAACAAGTGGGACAAGAAATGGATGCAAATGAGTTCCAAGGGAACTCTCTTTTGTGCAATTACAGTGGGAAATTATTAGAGTGGGTGGCCTTCCAATCTATTCCTCTACCCCCAAAGGCTTGGAAATGCATCAAGTGGCTGTCACACATCTGTCTTCATTGCCTAACAAAAGGAGACAAGACTATATGCCTCATGCTGCTTTAATGTGCTGTTGCCACTTTACATCACTGAATCAGCACCTTTGAATGTTGCTGTGGGCACTGGTCTCCTTGGGTTGAACTATTGCAACTTAATAGGGTAGTAGATTGAGAAATGACTGCTTTGGCATCTCACACTGCTTTTCTAGAACTGAAAGCTGGTGTCTCATTTCTCTATCTTTTAGGGAGTCTCAACAAAATGAGATCATAAACAATGGAGATATGTGATTTGTGAGGGCTGTCTGTGAGAATGCTATGATTTCCATTGCTGAAAGAGCTGAGGGTATATTAAGGAGCATTGCTTGCTTCATCCTTAAAACTGTGCTAACCATACTAACTCATTCTCCTGATGTGCTTGTCATCATATGTATATAATGTTGCTTATAATGAAGTTACAGCAAGTTTATGTTGCAATGCACTCTAAGGATGCTGTTTAAGGATCCTATTTCTGGTATATATTTACTCTGAAAAGGATGTATATAAATGTTCTGCTAGATGAAAACTTTTATATTTCATGCATATTTTCTTCTGAATTAAAAAAAAAATAAGGAAATTTGATATAATATATAGCATATTATACTTTGCATGTATTTGATTTCTAATAGATACACAATTCCAATGACATTGGGTGTGCCCATCACACCAGTGTTGGATCAGGAAGACCAGTAAATTATTTCCTATTCACTACTAAGAGGGCATGAGTTAAGGTTATTGCCTTATTCTGTGAAGGGATCTATCTGACTGAGGCATCAGTTCAGCACAGCTCTTAAGACTGCTCGTGCAAGTACTTCATCCTGAGGCACTGCACTGTGGAGATGCTTCAGAGAAGCATCTGGCTGTTGCCATCTCTGAAGTACCAGTCCATACCAGTATCTTGTTGAGAGGTCTTCTCAAAACAAGGTCTTGTGAGGCACATTGGAGAACTTTACCTTGTTTTTCCCTCTCTCTAGAGCAAGGCATTGAGAAGAAATTTTGGACCATTACTGAATGGTTGGAGAGACAGTGACTGGCTCAAAGTCACACAGTGAGCTTCTGTGGCTAACAGTGGTTTTAAACCTCATTCTCCCCAGTCCTAGTTCAGGATCCTAATCATTCTATCACACTGTTAGATTTGAAACAAACGCTTAATGAAATAAATATATATTGCTCTTTTGTAACTGGAAAAAATATTCAGCTGAAACAGCTTAAGATAAAATATGTCTTCCCATCTTTTTTAATAACTGCCAAATTCTAATTATTATGCTTTTTCTTATGTACACTCTTACATAGCCAAGACAACATGAGACTTTTGAATTTAATAATTTGCAGAAATGTACATTTTCTATGAACAGAAGAGAGAAAAGTATGGTTAAAAATTGTATGTGGAGAAAAGCAAAACTCAAATGTATTTATCCATGCTCTAGGCTTTGCAAAAGTAGCTCATAAAAATACAGGTGTAACTCCTGAATATTCAAACATGTGAATAATGTTGGTGCCTCTTTTTTTCTGATAGGTTCTTCAACTTTAAAAACTTTATGGCAGGCAGGCAGGTCCTCTCTGTGCTGGGAATAGGTATATACTGAACTTGCCTAATGTAGATCAGTGAGAATTTTGCTTGGTTTTATTTTTTGTAGGACTTCTGGAAAAATTGTAGTGTAAGAGAAGGAGAAATGGACAAATCTGTCCTTCATTTCCCTTAGTCACATCATCGTATAGTTAATTCTAATTTTAGAGTATTGGGTTATCCTATTCATTGCCTGATTCCTGATTTTGTTGGATTGCCTATGAAACTCAAGGCTGAGAAAAAATGATAGGCAAACCATGAGCAATCAGAACATAATCATGGTATTGAACAGGACTTGAAAAGGTGGATATTTTTATGGACCTTTGTTCTCACAACATACTTAACTGGTCAAGGGAAGAATTTGGTCCAAACACACCTCTTCTTTTCACAGAGGTCAAAATGATGTTCTTCATTCAACACAGAGTTATAGGACTAACTCTCTACTTGCACAGATTGGTGTAGCTGTTTGGAAAACAAAAGTTTACCTGGTATGGTGATATCTCTCTGTAGTTTGAGAAAGAATCCAAGCAGACAGAAAGAAAAACAAGTACTCGATAAACACTAAGGGAAAGGATAACACGGTGCTTCTAATTCTCTTTTACCTTCTTAAATCATATATGATAGAAACAAATAAGTCACGCTCCAGCAAGTATCTTAAATACCGTTGTTTCTCTAAAAGGATTATTACACTGTATGAATTCTTATTTCCAGAAAGGCAAATGTTTTCATGGTGGCTGCAGTGTAACATTCTATACTACAAAAATCTGATATTAAAAATGCAAATACCTATGTAAATAAGCAGACTTGTGATAAACAAATACCTGTCTCCACCTAACAGATTAACTGAGCTGAATGATAAATTTTCATCTACTAATGTGATGTAACATGGTGTGAAAAGGCATATAAGTGGCGGGTGAATATGGCATTCAGAAAACAACAACAACAGCCTGAAGACCTCCTGGTAAATAGTGAAGAGGTAGACAGGTATCATGGTTAGTATAATCCTGTCTTGAAAATTAACTGGAATTTTTGTACTTACTAATAGACCACAATTGGCAACTCATCTGAAAATTCAACAACTGGTGCAAATGCTCTAATCATGATAGCAGTGTAACATATGTAGTTGTGGGCTCACAATGCTGCTATAGCCTCCTCTAGTAATCTAACCCTAATGGACCAGTATTCAACATACATCTTGTACAAAGTATGAAAATGTTATCTTGCCATAGTAAGATAGTGCAGGAAAATTTATGAATTATGGATTCCTTCAAGAACTGATTCCATGTAGCCCACCTGTGGATATCACCTGGTTGTTGTGCTATAAGCAAACAGGAAGATTAAAAAAAAAATCACATAATAATTTCATACCAATGGAAGCACCAATACATATGATCAGTATCTTTGGCTAGTTTCTTAGCAACAGATCAACAGTTCCACATATTTATAGAGGTGAATACTTAAAGATTGCAAAATCCAAGTCTCTCCTGCCATAACTCTTTATTGATAGTCATCACCACTATTCATCACCACCTCATCATTACTATAGATGGAAGCTGCATTGTTACTTTGCTCTACTTCACTTTTTTATTTAATGTGGATCTTCACTAGACTTTATCTACTAGATCCATCATCAGAATTCAAAAAGGTCAGCACAAAATCTTTTGTCCCTGACCTAGTCCTACTTGGTATTTGTTTAAGCTATTTAATTTAAGGATAATCTAAATTTTTACTTTATTAGTATGGAACTAGTAAATTTGTAGTATATTTGTAAGTTGACAATATGGTTGATTTTCATTAGGTTTGACCTGTACAATAATTCTTTCTGTTCAAAGAATATTTTATATTTCATTTTCAAATTTTATTAGGGCTTGGAGCTAGCATACTAAGAAATAAGCAAAGAAACAAACAAAATATCAGAACACCTTTAAATGTATATGCTTAAAAATTAAGATATAAAATTATTACAATAAGAATACTAGTGACGAGCTCATAATCCAACATGTTTTAAAAGCTAAATAGCAAAATTTGGTGACAATATGTAACATAGCCATTCTTATTAGCTAAAAGAAAGGCTATATAAAAGTCTTCTGTCTGGACTGGAATTGCTGCCAATAAAGGAAAAACTGTCTTTTCCTAAATCCAAATAAAATCAACAAAGTATAGAACATGAGTAATTTTTTCAACTTCCTACATCCCACATGGACATAAGCCATGTAGTTTGACTTTTAAATTAATTCATTAATTTTAATTAATTAATTAATTATTTTTAATTAATTAATGGGTATTTATTTTTTTAACTGTTTGTGGATTTTACTTTCATTGTGAGCTACCAGAGTCACCTGCTGGAGGAGATGGGCGGCATACAAATTTAATATATAAATAAATAAATAAGCTGAGAATTGTAGGAATTTTAGCATCTCTTCCCTGTAATACTGTGGATGGGAGGATGTTACTATACATCCTTTTAAAAGTCCAACAATAACATTAGGGGGTCATAATTCTCTCTTGAAAAATTAGACAAGTGGGTTAAAACAAATGGTTCTTATGACTAGAAATTATTGATCAATTCTATGGACTAGTCCTGATCTGAAGTACATAATAGGAATGGAAATGGATCACAGAGTACCCTTCTTGAATGAGGACTTCCTTCCAAATGAAATTAAATGTATCATTGAAGATGAAGTAGATCAGTCTGAATGGATTAAAATTACGTTTGTGCCAATAATTGATTAATATTCCACGTTTTTTATAAAATAATTTATCATTTATTTTTGAAAACAATGTATGGTTATGTTTAGCATAATGCAAAAACCTGAACTCTCAGAATAAATTTCAGTAGTGTAAATTTATATTTTGTTTGGTGTTTTCCACAGATTTAACTGCGGTGTGCATATTATAGTTGATATTTCAAGGGCAAGGTCACATATTATATAAAATATTCACTTTGGAAAAACAAACATTAAATCTATCTTTGAACAAATGTGAGCAGCATACAAGATTTGTCTTTGTCAGGTTTAATATGCATTTATTAAGTTTCGCAAGTCGTCTTTTTTTCTTTAAAATGTCCCCGCTGATGCTGGAAGAAACATTGGGTTTCAGGCTTACAGTTGTAAAAGCTTTGCAGTCAGTTTGAATCTGATGGAAAAACTTCACCAAAAGGTTGTCTGCCCAAATGTTTCATGGAAGAAATCAATTCTGTGTTTCTTTTCTCTGGATTATTTATTCTCCTCTCTTCTTTCTGATGTAATAAGACAACTTTCAAGAAGACTTTGCATTTTTTTAAAGCACATCTATGATTCCCAAACATCTCAGCATTTCACTATAGTGGGCATGCTATAGCTGATCATTGAAACTCACTGTTGCAAGATACATTAAAAAAAAAAAAAATTGTTTCAGAAACCATTCTTAAGTTCTGTCTCTAGATAAATGTAGGCGACATATGGGATTGCAAAATTTCCTAGGTTTTCTGTAAAGCAGAATGCTATTTCCCCCCCAGAAACCTGGAAGCAATGCCACTATGAAAGCATTTTTTTAACTTCACAAGTCTCTTTCTTTAGGTATTTCATCATACAACATCCCTTGTATTTATAAATGCTGCATAAAGTTTTGCATCCTGTCTATCTATGTAGTCACTAGGAGTTGAAAATGGCTTGATGGCACATAATCAATTTATCAATCATAAGGTGGATTCTTCGCCAAAAGGTTCCCTGCCAAAATGGTTTGAGAGATGCATCAAGTTCAGCCTGTTTATCTCTGGGTTACTCTGAAATCCTGTACCCCAGGGCTACCTCATTCGTGCTGCAGACATCCAAACTACTAGATGGCAGCAGAGTTTTCTGTACTTTTTGGTTGCCACCTAATGGTCAGTCAGATGTTTGCAGCCCAGATCTGATAGGTCTACTAAATTTGTTCTCATCATTTCAAATTCAGTTACAAAACAACCTTTCATTGCAGATGTATAACATTCCCCATTGTTATTGAGAATCCCCAATATCTGTTGTGAATGATACTGAACTTAAACATGCTTAACTGGGTCAATGAAAGAATTAATGTATTATGGAAATAGTAAAAGGGCTCAACTGAGCCAATGAAATAACTGTTGGGAGATCAAATTAGGCCAAAATAAACAAGATATGAACAGTCAGTTATATTGTGTAGCATTTTGCATATCTGCTCCAATAAACAACACTGAGGAGAAAGAGCAGCTGGAAAAGACTCTCTGTTCCATAACTGGCAGTACAAAACATACTTCCCAAGTCATGCTTACATTGCCTGGCCAATGGGGAAGAGCCTAGAAATGTCATGAAGTCTTGCCAGTATTATTTTAATATGCTGCGGTCATGGCTTATAACACAGTTCCTGATGAATGTAGGTGAAGACTGTCTTTATTCAAAATGGTGCTTTTGATCTACTTAACATGATTCTATGCTGCCAGAACCACTGGTAGAGATTTAACTGGGCTGGTGTATTATGGTAACAGGGAAGATATGTATCCATTCCCAATCAATTCCCTAGGGATATCACAGCCAAGGATTCAAGATGAACCGTGCCATTTTGTCCCTTAATTGCTCCCCAGCTTTGCTTTGGCCTGCTTCTTCCAGTTATGCTTAATTCCAGTTACTTGCATTTCTAAGATTAATACTGGATTTGCCAAAGTTTTCAGGTGCTTCACTTCATCTGCAGCTTTGCACCCATGCGAGTGATAGTAACATAGCATTGATTAAACACTTATGATCATATAGGGCTTCACTTTCTTGGTAGGAATATAGAATTATTCTTAATGTCTGCTTATGACTCCAATCAAACTGAATCAGACTATGGTAACATCTGCTCCAAGTGGCACTTCTATATGCTGAGTATTTTCAAGCTCTTTTTACATGTTATTTTAGCACCTTGAACCACTGTCTGCAAAAACATCATATTTAGTACAGTATAGGAAATGTCTGCATTTTTTCCCTCCAGTTTGGACTCAGATTGATGAGAACTTACTTCAGACATTCTTTCAAAGGAAAGGAGAAGAGAAGCTCCAGTGATGGAAATGAGTACAAAAGAACACAACACCAGCAGTAGCACTCTCTGCTAACTTCAGCAGTATGACAAGTTCAAAACTAGGACCAAAACAATTTTGAAAGAATTTCCCAGGCACCCTGAGAAGAAGGCTCTTTCACAGCTGAAGAAAACTTTGGAGTAATTGCAGGGCAAATTTTGGCAAAGGATTAATTATATCATATGTACTCCTTTATACAAATGTCCATTCATATTTAAACTAGTGCTTATGCTAGTACAGACACAGGTAGGAGATTAGCCAGCTGTTGTGGTAAGAAAAGACAATGGCCTAATGCTTTATATCCCACGTTCAATCTTTGGCATTTCCAATGAATGATCACAAATAGCAAGGCTTAGTAAGAAATGGTTTGTTGTTAAAGCCTGATTGCAAACTGTGCAAGTATATGGTCATTCCCCAATGTGCATCTGCTCATGAACTTGGAGTGAGTGCTTTTGGGAAAAGCCTTTGCCACATTCACCACATTTGAAGGGACACTGTCCTGTATGACTTCTTTGGTAGATAGCTAAAAAATGGTTATATTTAAAGACTTTCCCACAGTCTTTGCACTCAACTTCAGAACCAGTATTTTCTTCTCCTGTTGGCCCTTTTTGTCATCCCACTGTCTTCTTCATCACCGATAAGTTTATAATCTTTTAACTTGATTGACCACTGTATCCTATGTTTGCTGTAATGACTCTGACTGATCTGTGTATTTTGGCACTTATGCTGGTCTTTGACCATAATAAAGATTTGATTGACTAGTCATCATGCCAACAATTTGAATGCAGAAGAGTTTGTGTTTGAACTTCTTGTTCACTTCACCCTCTGCTGGTATCTATAGAAGTCCCGTGAAAAGAGAATAAGTACTGAGTTTTAGATGTTAGCCAATGACTAAATAAATATGCAATCGCCTTAGTGTAAGCCTATATTTGAAGCTGCACATACTGAAACCTTTGTAGAAGTCAAGATTGCAGGATTTATGCAGCTTCACTTTCGCTGGCTGTAATAGAATATTTGCACAAAGTGTTTAAGATCTGGGAGTGTGTATTTGGACAAAATATCTTTTCTCCCACCTCAGTCCACACAACTGTGAACTCTGAACTGCTGATGAATATTTTAGTCATCTCCTATTCATCTTGATTTCAGAGGGTCAGTATGAGGAGATGACCCGGCAGGAGGCACAGAAAGCAGTCTGGTTTAAAGCTTCTTGTAGGTGATTGTAAGAAAAATGTACACACCACACATGACTGAAAACTATGGAGGTGAATTGGGAGGGTGGAAGATATGTGGACATGCTGTTCAGCAACTGTAATATGGAGGCACAGATTCAGTTCACTCTTTTCAGGGATCTAGATTTCTGAGCAGTTGCTTTTCCATAATAGGAGGAAAGCTCATTTGCATGTACAACTTCCTGTCCAATGTAGGAGACAATGAATGTTTGGCTTTTATATAAATATCTCCAAAACAGGAGAATATACAGTTTTTGGAGGCAACTGTTCCTTTGTTGAACAGCTTGTTCTGTTAGCTTGTCTTAATGCTGAGCTAAAACATACTTTTTTGCCATCTCCATGCATGACTTCTAACTAGAGCAACAGATAACAAACTTGTTTCAGCTTCTGTGTGGCAGCCCTTCAGATCTTTGGCTTCTCAAGGTTAAGGATAACTGGTTTTTCTTTTCTAAATTAATTGTTTTATTATCAAATACAAATAATACATTACAGAATACAAATATATAATACAAATAGCAGTAGTGTTTATGCAATAGAAACTCAAAGTTATTAACATTGTGATGATTAAAGTGAATTAAATTTTTCATAATAGAAAATTTATATCAATGTTAAATATGAGAACTCCAGTTTTTCAACTGTTCCTCTTTGGATTTTTTTCCCCCTAGATACCATCAGTTCTCATTCTGAACACTCTAATTTTGCAATGTACTCCAATTTTGCACTGCCTTCCTTTTTTTTAGTTCTAGTTTTAATAAGAAAATATAAAAAATGAATCCTCAAACTGGATTATGCCTAGTTTGCCATAGTTTTCTTTATGTATTTACTACTGAGATTTTTGAAAAACATTGTTTTGCTAAAGTACTGTATATAGGAATTGAAAGAGAGCTGAAGTGAATGAGTCTTCATTGCCTAGTTTTTCTTAAGATTCAATTTGTGTTTGTGAGAGTATCATCATTTCAGGAGGCAGTGGAAATAATTTGCTTTATTTCTAACAACCATTTTGCTATTGTTATTCATATGTTATTAGGTCCATTATTTGTTTTGACTTTCAGAAATTCAGATGTTTAAGACACCTAACAACAAAGCAGACAATGACAGCAGTCTGTGATATTCCCTGAAGGAACACACCTGAAATCTTTCTTTCATAAAGAAAGAAATGTTGTCCCCTATGCATCTCTTTGGGACCTTTGCCCCCTAGTCACTAGGAGAACATCAACAGGAGGCATAGGAAATTTTCTCATTCCACTGTAATAAGTCATTCAGCTGCAAGTGGAAAAGGTCTCCCTTACCACCAGCAGGGCTTTTACTTGTCCTTATACAGCACCTTATTTTTGGGAGAGGCATATAACATAATCACTTAAAGTAATAAAATACTTTAGTAGTCACCTGAAATAGCCAGCAGACTTGATGAAAAGTGGTGATGAGGCATTGGAATAACAGCAGAGACAAATATAAGATCAAGGTAGAAACAGATGATCAGAAAAAATAACAATTAGAGTGTATTCAAAATTATGTTCTTCCTTAAGGTAGTTCACCATACATTTGAAATGACCACATGCAATAAATGAATGAATGAATGATCACATCTTCCATGTTCAGTTTATGCTAGTAGACTGTGCCACTTCATTCAGCAGATATTTTGAATGCTTCAAAACCTAACTTGCAAGCTTGTGCTTGTAGTTATAACATGGAGAAGGTTCACAGACTAACACTTCTATACAATGCAATTTTTGTTCTTTCTTTCTCTCTTTTAGTATTTCAATGTTGAATCTCCTCCTATAGACTGAAATAGCACAGCTTACCAAATTCTGGGCTTCTTTTTCTTAAATTTTTTCCTTTGCTATTTTCAGAAATGTGTATGTGCATGTAATGTATAAACATGCAATGTTTTGACAATATGCAATTGTCAATCAAGTACAGCTGTAGATGGGTGATACCATTGATCCTTTCTTGAGGTGGCATATGATTGGTTCTTGAATCCTGTATCCCATGTCTTTTCAAGATCAATGCTCTTTTCTCCAAAGTCTTTTGGGCTGGTATTTCCATTTTGACTGCTTCTTGGATGTTTTCTTATGCACTGGCTTCAATGCCTCAACTTTCATTTAATCTTATAAAGTCATGTGATGGAAAATGGAAGAATCTGTCCCAGACTTCCGGTGGGAAACGGCAGTGTGCTAATCTCTCCTTTCAAGTGGAGAGTCATCATTATGGCAATTTAAGGTTCAGGCAGGCTTCCCGGAGCCCAAAGAATTCTCTAGAGTTAAGGAGAATCCCAGAAATCGTCCCACATGACCTCTGGACAGCTCTTCACAGTGGGAAGATCCCAAAGTTTTTTGGGATCGACTGGTGAGTGATCAGCTGGGAGGCGAGGTTACCATCAAGTTCCAAGCTGTGATGAAGCAGTGAAAAATGGACACTTGCACTGACCCTCTCATTTCTAAGACCACCTTTTTTTTTTTGTTGCTTTTTTTACTTCTATATGGTTAAAGAGAGGCTTTCTTGGCTGTGGTGTACTTTCTCCTTTTGGTGATTACCAGTACTTTGTGGAAAGATTTCATTTTCTTTTTTTGATTGGGACAGAAGATTTGTTCATTCAGCAAAGAGAGGCAAAGGCTTGGATTTTTTATTAATTTTTAAGAAACAAGAGAAAAGAAATTTATTTTTATTATTTTTTGGTGAAGCTGTGCTTGGGTTTGTGTAATTGGATTGTGGATATGGGTGCTGTGTGAATTCTGTTTTGTTTTCCTACTTTGTGCTGATTGGAGAGGAATGTTAAACAAGATAATTGGAGTTTCCTCCTTTCCCTATTTACTTTGGAGAGAATGTAATTTATATTTCTGACACTGGAGAGCACTATTGGCTACTAAGAGATCGCACTGCAGGGATGAGCGTTTCAAGATTGTGTTTCAGAATTTTGCAGAAAAAATTATTCAGTCCCTGGAAGTTAAATTTGATAATTTGAACAAGAAACTGGATGCTAAATTAAATGTTATTGATGTGAGACAAGTTAATGACAAGTTGGATATTTCGGAGAATAATATGGATAATAAAGACATGGAAGAAGAAAGAGAGTTGACTATCTTACTGGACTTTAAAGAAAAAGAAACTTACTGTGGATTTACAGTTATTTCAGAATAGCCTAATAATGATATTGTTTTGGATTTACAAAAAGAAGATTTTAAACCATTGAGAGATAAAGAGAACTTATTGATGTTGTTCCTGAAAGAAGAAGACAAGGAGAAAATGATAAAGATTCAACTTGTGGGGCACTGTTTGCTAGGACTAAAGATTGAACTCCATAAAAATAAACAGCAAGTGTATAAAGTAAATCTGTCTGATTATGGTTAAAACATAGACTGTGGTTTCCAATAGATTAATGTTTTTTTGGGGGGACCAAGACTGTATGATGATGTTATTAGGATTATTGTTACTTAATATCAGAAAAAATGAATATAGGTTGTGATTCTTGATAGTTATTAGAGGGTTTCTTGTTGATTAGGACTGAATAAGGATGTCATTAGAACTATATAAGGGAGCGTTAGTGTGTGTGGGAAATAAGAACAATATGAAACTGCTTTCTATTATCTTTGGGAAGGGATGATGGTATATAATAATAATATTGGGATTTTTATATGCACACAGATGGCAAAACACACCGATATGCATTATATCCATATTGTCAGGGAAGATGACAATAATGGAAGTAGCAGGGAGGGTGAAATAGATTATATTGAGATAAAAAAAGGGGAGGTTGCCTTGTTCCTGTTTGGAAATCACTCTTGTTTTTCTTTTTTGCTTGGAATTGTAAAAATGGCATGCTGATTTGGGGGTTAGACAATTAATAGAGTTTAGGATTAGAGAAGTGCTTTGTATTAGTTATATTCTTAGAGTAAAAGATGTATATATTCTATATTTGTACCTGCAACAGAAAATCGGAAGTCATCTCTTTTTCTCTTCTTTTCTCTTTTCTTCTTTTGCACTTTTAATTTAATTTTTTTTAACTTGTCTTTCTCTCTGGTTTTTCTCTTGCCTTATATTTTACTCCTTACTGAAAATTAATAAAGTTTTATTAAAAAAAAGAAAGAAAAAAGGAAAATGGGAGAATCTGTCCCAGAATAGAAATATATTGTCTGTGAACAACTGTGTGGTAGTAGTAGAAGCAATACATCCAAGTCCTCTTATGAGACACCTCCTGTTTTTGAATCAACTGCCTCAGAAGCACTAAGAATGGAACAGGAATGGTAGTGTAACTTTCTATATGCTGTAGCAAGAAAGGTCTCCACATTCAAATCTGTTATCTACCATAGGAAATTGTGGCCTGCAGCTTCTCACTGCTCCTCAGCTCCGATTCCTGGGAGCTTAAGATTGCTCCCTTAGATTAGTTAAAGACTCATTTAAGTATTTCATTCCTTTTTGTTCAATGTATACATAAAATATTCATTTTATGGTGAGTGTAAAACCAAAGGCCAATTTTCTGGCTTACGTTCTGTAGGATAATAACAACAAAAATCATTTGTATTTATTTTATTTGTTAAGAACATGATATTTATCCCTATAGCTCTTATAGTTGCTCATTTCTCAAATTCATGTAGGTTCCTAATTTTTTTCTTGAAATTAACTGGGACCTACAAGCTCAACTATGACTGGAAGGCACCAAAGTGTACAATAAACTTTCATTTAATAGAATGGTGTTATAATGGGAAACTGGACAACTTCACTGCATAATTCCAGATGTCTGGGACTCAACTTTTAGAATTCTCAGCAATACACATCTGTCTGGGAATTCTGGGAATTGGAATCCAAACATCAAGAAGATATCCAAATGAGGAAAGCTATTGGAAGAATCAAGAGGGGGAGACAATATTAAAACTTTTCTATTAGTAAGTGAAGGTTCTGTGTATGTGAACCCCCCCCCCCCCCCAGAACTAGCTACATTGCAAGAAATGATTTGGTTTGGGAAAGTTGGAAACAAAATTACACTTTTCTAAATTTTACAAAGTACTTTCCTGACCTAGATTGCCCGATTAAATTTGTTAGGATAAGGATAAATGCTGAAAATAATTCTTTTCCTTGAAAGATCTAGAGTGATATGGCTACATAAACACTAAATTGAAGAAACAGCTGGGAACCAAAAAGTTGAAGCCTTCTTTTCATCTTTCCTTTGTACAGATTGTACTTTAGATTGTGGGAACAAGAACAGCTGTGTTACTTGTTGCAAAATGGCTTGCAGTTCAGATCAGTATATGAATTCTCTGGATAGAAGTAAGAGGTAAACCCAAAGACATCTTTTTGGGACCAATAATTAAGAACTTTGGAGAAGACAGTTGATTACCAACTCTACCTTCTCTCTTTATACTTCACTCCCAGATTCCAAGAAGGTGGAAAGAGCTTCCACTGTAGGATGAGGGCTTCATTTTTTAATGTGGCCCTTCACTACCCTTCACCACTTCATCAGGATCATCTTGGGGGATGTTCAAAAAAGTCAAGGTGGTGACTTGAACACCCCTGAAAGTAACACTTTCTTTGACACCTGTCAAGCTCTCTGTCCCTGATAGATATACAGGTGATATACAGGTACGCCATAATCATCACAATTATACCAAAGTAAGGCTTGACATATCTTGCTTTGCATGTAATGCATCTATCTCATATATTGGTTTCACCTTTTGAGTTGCCATACTGACATAAATGAACATTTGCACGATATTCTAATTTTTCAAGTTTCACCTGTAGAGATAGAGAGGTAGAGGTAGAGATAGGCACACTTTAAAGTAGACATGAAATGGAACTCTGGCATGTGTTACAAAGGAAAATAATACTTGTGTTTATTTCCATCTTCCACATATACATCACAGATACATTAAAAATCAAAATAATATGGAGCTATTCTTTGGCTTTTGTTTAAATTGTACTTAACTTCCCAGAAACACACAGACAAACAATCAAAAAGCTATTCTAAGAGATGGCAATAAAGATAATGGTAGGGAACAACCTGTTATGACTCCCAACTTTCTTTCCCCATGTGCAATTACTTTTTCATATCAGCTTGTGCTGTGTGATGAGATGCCACCATCTGACCATTTCTATAGATTACCTTCAGAATTCCATTGTGCAGAGAACTAGCTTGACTATGGCATGGCACAATCCAAGGGCTATCAAGTTATGGATGAATCTGTCACATTTGATTTTGCTCTCTGTGTTATTTCTCCACACATATTCATACACTTATGCATGTATATGTTAGAATGATATCCCATCTTTCCTTCAGGAGTTTCAAGGGGCACACTTAACACTTATTCCTCCAATTTTTCCCCACAACATACCTGTGAAGTAAGATTGGGTTGAGAGAGAGATTGGCTGGAAGAACCCAGTGAACTCCATGGACAAGGGTGGACTGAATCTAGTCCTAGTCCAACACCTCAGTTGCTATACCATGCTACACATTAAATTCCATACCCATTTTCCACAACGGCTGGCATAAAAAGAAAGACCTTGAAAATTTGTACTTCTTTTTTCTAACATACATTTGTATACATTTTTCTTAATGTACACACTTTTCAATCCGTTTACTTACTAGCAGGTATTTTTGCATGCCCTTTCTCCTATGTTGTTTGAATTTTTTTCTAAATGTCTTTTTGTTGTTCTTTTAAAAATGCAGTTTACATCATAATATTTGGAAAAAGTATGTTAGCATAAAGTTATGTTGCTGTATTTGTGACTGCTGGTTAGTTTTCATTTTTTAAAAAAGGAACTGTGCAAATTTCTCCACCAGTCCTCCATATGTGGCATGCAAAGCAGAATCTTCTGGTTTTTCTTGCTTTCCAGAATGTGTCCTTTCCTCTGTTTCATGATGAAGACACCATGATGAACATTTGCTCTTTTTATCCCAGCTAAGAACAGTAGAATTTGCCTTCTTCTGGGTCATACTATTCATAAATGTAGCCAAGTATTGTCAATAACTGGCAATGGATTGTTCTGGCAGTGGGAGGGTCTCCAAATTGATATGAAATTTGGGGATTAAACCTGATCCAGGCAAGTGTTCTATTACTGGGAATGGCCCCTAACCTAATGTACCAGTAGTGCTTTGACTTTGTTATTGAAATAGCAAAATCACCCAGGTTCCTTCTTCAGTAGCGCACCTTTTATGAATTGCAATAAAGAAAAAAGCTGTGATGGAATTCACTTGTCTTTCTTTCTTTTTTAAATGATGACTTTGAAGCAACGTATTTCCAGCAATTCAGAACTGGAAATATCTGTGCATGCTGAATTATTCAAAGAAAATAAATAACAAATGAGGACCAATGTGGGAACAACTCACACACAAACACACACACACACACACACACACACACACAGACTACTATATAAAGGACTGATTATATTTGCATCAAATGCTTCCATGGGAAACACCATAACTTAGAATTTGCAATGGGGAGGATGCTGACAAAAATGCTGAGTGGACAGGCCTGGGGCAGGATTCCTGAGAATATATTAATACAGTAGATACTGGGGAAACTGACAAGGTTCAATAAAAGCCTGTTGTGAAATTTGGACCTGCAGACTGAAAACCTGAAGCAGACTGAAGTCTCCTGCTGAAACTTACTGGGGAAACAGCAGGAAGAGTCAAGGACTTGTTACCTGAAGTGCTTCCACCACAGCTTTATGTATTGTCTGGATAATCAATTGATGCCATGCAAGGGGCAAATCATTAGCTGCTTTTCAATCCTCCATGAGTGGGTATGTGCCATGGATTACAATAGGCCATCAGTTTATTTATCTGGGTTTCACTAAGTGCCATTCTTCCCATCATTTAAGTCCATGAATGCTATTGGCTTCCATTGATACTTGGCAAATAGAACACCCCAGGAAGATGTGGTGGTTTGGAGCTTCTGGAAAAATAGACAAACACTAAAAAGCAAGTCTATGCTTGTACTCTGTTCATGGATGCCAATTTTAAGCTGCTGCACAGTTTAGGCTGCTTTCCTGTACATGAATGTATAGGAATATATTTTATTATTATTATATTTTAATATTAGATTATTATTATTATCTAATAATATATTTTATTTATTATTATCTTTGATTCAATGTGCATTGAACTGGGCTGCAATCAAGCAGTAAAAGCATTGTAGTGTTTCATGTCCCATCTAAATAGAAAATATCTTGTTCCAGTTGAGATGTATAGGTGGAAGATGCTTTTTGGCTTCTTTATCATAATTGTGGATTTGTGCATCTGTTTATTCCTTTTTTTTTTTTTTGCTATTAATTTTTATTCATTCTTTTTTTTTTTCTAATCTTCCCCAGATCCTCACTCCAAGTAAAGTTTTGTTGGCATTCAGGATTACTACTGTATGTGGATATATAACACTTTTATCATTACTATTGTCTGAGGATTTTTCCACCATTCTGTGTAGGCTTCCAAGCATCATGGGCTGTTCTCCTAAGCAACAAATGTGGTACATACATAAGAAACTAACGAAATGTGCGGAATGTCATCTGATCTAATCATGAATTAAAATCACTTTTAATGTATAGTTCAGAAATTTCTTTTGGAAAAATCCCTGAGTTATAGAAAAAGAAATACACCCATCCTCAACCAGTAAGTTTGCACAGAATTTCTTGGTCCCACCAGGATAATTTTTCTGAATACATCTCTGTCTGCAATCCCAAAGATATAATTAAGTTATGCCTGAGTGCACACACTGCACAATGATAGTTTGCTTAATAGTCTGTTGAATAAGTCACAGTCGACTGGGTTCATGCAACAACCTAGCAAGCCATAAAACAAGTTTGTGAGGTTATTTGCTTTATAAACCACATTGGCTAGATTAACTCAACATGCTAAGCCAAAACCTAACATTATGCTTTAATTAGAATGTATGAACCCAATTTAGACATTCATTTAATCCAATACTTTGCCTGTATTATATGAGTATTTCTTACAGGCTTTTATATGCTACCGGTGCTATCTGAATGGCAAATAAATGCCCATAGTATTCCATTTCACCTTTTTTTGGTTCAGTAAAAAATATGCAATTATTATATGTATGCTAAGTCTGCTCATTGGAAGGATTGATAATGAAGCTCAAGCTCAGATACTTTGGTCACCTAATGCGAAGAAAGAACTCTTTGGAAAAGACCGTGATGCTGGTAAGGATTGAAGGCAAAAGGAGAAGGGAATGGCAGAGGATGAGATGGTTAGATAGCATCACTGAAGCAATGAGCATGAAACTGAGCAAACTCAGGGAGGCAGTGAAGGACAGGAAGGCCTGGAGCGATATGGTTCATGGGGTCATGAAGAGTCGGACACGACTTAACGACTGAACAACAACAACAAAGTCCAGAACACAGCAGCTTTTCATACTGGGCTACCTACAATTGTAATTTCTCTGTACTTGCCTAGCACCACCAGTGCTTAACCTAAGCAACTACCCCCGTTACACATTTTTCTTTTGTTCTGAAGGATTCCTGGCTGCCCACACTTCAAGCTGAAAAATCTCAGCATAAAGAATTATCTCATGATGTTTTTCTGTAGGATTAAGTTGAAGCATGTGAAGCCAGGAGGTTATAGTCTATTGGGGAAAAGAGTGTCCAATGAAAGACATTCTATAACTATCTCATAATTGAAGAAAACTCAAGCATTCACTATTCCATTGACAGAATTTCATTAACATTCTTCTCTTTTGGTAGTTAGGAATATTTTCCATTCAGGTGAATGAGAAAGGTAAAAAGTTATTCCATATAGCAATAGTAAATATGATGGATTAATTGTTTTATTTTATTCAGTGTTAGTAAATTTTGTTTCTGAAATTGTCATCCAGCCAGATTGTAAGAATGAGGTTGATTAGGCTCTCCTTCTCCTTCTCCTTCTCCTTCTCCTTCTCCTTCTCCTTCTCCTTCTCCTTCTCCTTCTCCTTCTCCTTCTCCTTCTCCTTCTCCTTCTCCTTCTCCTCCTCTGTTCATAAGCTAAGGGTGGAAGCATTGCTACTATTATGCTTAAAGTTTTAATTATTTCCTGTGGAAAGTTGGTTTTTAAACCTAATTTTATATATTTTTTAAAAAACGTTCTTTGTAAGCTGTAGTTAGTTTAAATTTAGATGTAAGTTAGAGTGACCAGTTAAAGCTGAATCTATGAATCATATGAACTCGCAAAATAATTCCTTACACAAATTTGTGAACTGTGGGTATTGTTTAAATCATTTGGCTGTTTCAGACACTGAGTCATTTTGATATATCATTTTTTTCATCTATAGTACCATAATGTTAGAAAATGAGTACATGAGGGCTGAGAAGAGCCTCCTCCTGCAGAAGCACTGGCTGAGTTGTCTTCCAAGCTAAACAGCCCTGGTATGCTGTGAGTGGCTACCTATCTGACCAGTGGCTGAGAGAGATGACTGATGTGAGAAAGCTCCTTTCTGACCTCTGGGCTATTCCTACCTCTTCCCAGCTGGCCAGCATGTCAGAGACCTGCAGTGGGGACCTGCAGTGGGAAAGGGCCAAATCACTTCTTCTGATAGTGCTGTGGGAAAAAGCTGAGAGAAACCATCACCTTCGGCACTGACCAAGGTACCTGCCTTGGGTTATAGTCAGTCTAGAATCCCCTCAGCACACATTGAAGGACTTCTAGGCAGGTTAGCTTCAACAAGAACTACAGGTCACTTTGAAGCCACCCAGGCTGGAAGCACTTGGGCCAGCAATGGGAAAATTTTCTGAGGGGATTTTTTTTCTTCAGTTTCTGGCCCAAAGCAATTTGAGGTTACACAGATTACTTCATTGAAACAAACTGAATGTTTTTTCAGTGAAATGAATGAAGTTGCCACCATGGCCTGAACAGCTTTGTTAAAGCAAATCACACTGGCCTATTTTGCATGCTTGATTTACCAAGTTAACTCATGTCATCTTTGACTAAAACAATCAGGTAATGGAAGGTAATGGAAAATGGTAATGGAAAATGAGAAACCTCTGCCTAAATCCCTGCACATACAGATTTGTCTTCCATAATCTTCCATCATGTGGAAAATTAAACTTAGTGACAGAGCAGATGCTTTGCATTATGGTCCTGGGAGGGACTGGTTCAATTGGTGAAGGGCCAGATTGGGGAGGGAAGAAGAAAAGGAATTTGAAGCACCTCCTTTCTCTTTCTAAAAAAGAAAGGAGGAAAAGCTGAGGCTTAACCTTATGATGCCCCACTCACAAGTAAAGGCTTGGAGGTCCATACACAAAGCAACTGACACCAAGAAGAGGCTGTTGGTCAAAATCAGCACGACGGTGGACAGCGCATCATGATGCAAGCTCCACCCCTTTTAAACATGTGTGCAATGCATGGCTTGCATACAAAAGGGCATGGCTTGCATTACAATACTCAACTGCTGGCGCACTGACTTTGATTGCCCCCTCTACAGATACTGCTGAGAAAAAATAACAAGTTCTTATGTGTGGAAGGAGGATATACAGTGGAATATCAGGCATGTGCAACTAGTGATCAGTTAAACCAAACAAAAATACAGGAACCACTTGTTTTGTCATCCATCCTGGACCATAGAACAGGGATCCACAATATCTGTCTGGCTGACTTCACTCAGTTTAGTGGCTTAGTTGTGTAGTTGTATTATGTCCCATTTCAGCTAGAACTTTTTGCACATGAAATTAAAACCACACCCAGTTGGTGCTCTGCCTGTTCAAGCTAACACTTTATTGTTTCCTAGAATTTTTGATCTTCCTTGACATGAGTCATGTGTCTACCTACCTGAATGACCCCATGGATCTTTGAGTAATGGTTCTAGAGGACATTTGAGATGTAACAAAGCTGATTCTTTTAAAATGTCACTTCAAGCAAAGGACTATATTTACAGCCCACAATAAATATTTGTGATTTTAACGTATTGCTTTTCAGAAAAAAAAAATCATGACTTCTTTTATTTGAAGCTGTTTCTTTGAAAACACCAATTCCTCATCAAAACAAGTTGTAGAGCTTATGGTATTGCTCTGACAAAATGATTTCCATAAAGAAAGCAGGATACAATGAAAGGGAACATATATAAAGATTAATGCATCCAACTTTTGAGTGTACAGTGACTAACTGCAATTCTGGAGACTTAAGTTATTGGAAAGAAAATCTCTGTTAAGGAAAACAGACAACAAATTCAGACTACCTGAACAGCACGGGTAATTTGCTTTCCTCTGATTTTTAAAAAAAATGTAGGTGTATAACCATTTTTCCTGGCCTTATTGATTTCACATGTCATTTTGTACAATGATATAATGCAGCTGAGTACATGGGCCCACACACATACATGCACAGAGGGGAGCAAATGCTTGTATCGTTTGTCATCTTGAGCTCCAGTCCCTGCTTTTAGTGTGCAGGATTTCAAGAGGAGTGATATTTTCAATCTAAATGCCAAGCGTGACGGCAACAGAAAGAGACACATCAGGGAGAGAGAAAGGTACTGCTTCAAATACGAAAGGTTTAAGGTATAAATGTTTTATCTATCTATCTATCTATCTATCTATCTATCTATCTATCTATCTGAAATTTATACCTTAAACCTTTTGTATTTGAAGCGGTACCTTCAATATAATAAATATAATATAACATAACATAACATAACATAACATAACATAACATAACATAACATAACATAATATAATATAATATAATATAATATAATATAATATAATATAATATAATATATTAAAGATTTAAACTATAAGTTGATCTGAAAAGCTGACCCTGCACCTGCAGGAAAAACTCTAGGATGATGATGATGATAATAAGCTATAAATGTGGGGTATGACCTTCACTTCTTTGCATTGGTTCACTTCTACAACCAAAATGGACTACAAATAACAATAGCTTATGTAAAGTTGCAATCTTTAATTGGCGTAACAAGCAGATTTATTATTGACTGGTTTGTGCTCTGAACCTCAAGAATTCCCAAAGCTACACATAGGGACCCTTTTCAGATGAGGTAAAGCTGTTTTTTGTTTAACTCTTTTGTAGGGAAGTAGGGAAGCAGGAAGGAAAGAGAAGAAGAGGACAACCAGCAGCAAGATGGATGGATTCAGTTATGGCGGGAATGGGTGCACCGTTGGAAGACCTGAAAGACCAGGTTAGGGATAGATCTCCAAGAAGAAAATCTATCTATGCAGTCACTAGGAGTCAAAAACAACCTGATGGTACATATTCAATCAATCAGTCAACAAGGGATGAATCTTTTGACATGGTAGAGACCTATTTTCTAATGATGCTCTTTGCTTGAAAGATAAGGCCTCCTTTGAGACAGTTTGACTTCTAGTGATGTCAGAGTTGCATCTATGTAGTTTTTGTGCTAACAATAGGGAATTGGTTTGTCATTCCTTCTTCTGGGATATTTTTAGTCCCCAGACTAGCCTCAGGTTTCTTGTTCATTCCCCATCCAACTATTAACTATTAACAGTTTTCACCCTGATCAGCATTTCTGAGCATGGTTGAGGTTGACTGGGTGCTGCAGTTTGCTTAGAAACAATTGAATTATTAGTTGATTAATTGGTAGAAGGGGATTAAATGGTGGGATTAAACAGATAGGTTTTTAATTTAATTTATTTGAATTGCTTGATGTTATTGATTCTGTTGATTAATATAAGAGAAATAATAGGGTGATTACACTGACATTCTTATATTACATATTTTAAGTAGCATGAAATAAAGCATTTCTTGTTTGTTATTAAGGGACAAACTTGAAGTGACATCAGAGATCTGTCATTGGCTTCCTGCAAGTTTTTATTATGATAAAGGAGCTTCCCATTCTTCTTCTCTGAAATCAGACTAAGATGGCTGGCATGTTGATTTTTAGGTGAGTTGCCAGAATCTGGAATTGTGCATCAGTTATGTAAGTGATTTTTTTTTAATTCCATCCTGTTTTCTAATTCTGAATTGCTTCCCTAGAACTGTGATTTGCTCTGCTTGGAACGCTCACCTTTTTTTGGAAAAAAAATAGAAAAAAGGTAGCATAAGGTACATAATTAGAAAATGTAAAACCATTCTTTGCTTATAAGATAGGATTTATTTATTTTTTAAATGCCTTTCTTTAAAATATTAATTCTGCACTTGATTGATGCTGCTGGTATTTTTTCCACATCAATAATTATGATGACATTTTTCATTTGTAATATACTTTTTTGTTGATATAATTTACTGCCTAATTTCATACTGACCTCTCTACATGATAATTTTTCTGAATGGAAAACCTGTCCTAAATAATGACAATGCTACAGAAAATAACACACTACCCCACAAAAAGTTATTAAATTGAAACAAGAAACAAACTGTTATTCCTTTACACTCATGACAAAATGAAACTTCAAATAAATCTTATCTAGACTTGAAAATTTACCATTGTATGTATCCTAATATACTTCATTTTTTTTTGCCTTTTTCTATGATTTTATATTGAACTGTGTTGCATTTGAAAATAGAAATATTTGCAACATTTTCCAAGTCAGCATTAATAAAGGTTTTGCAATGGAGCTTGACAGAATAAATGTATTCAAATTTTGTTGGAATAGATGGAATTCAAGTACAGCTCTATCAGCTTGATTAACTAATTTCCAGAGCAGTTTTTGATTTCACCAGTACAAGACAAACATTGCCAGATGAAAATTTGGCAACATGGTGACTATGTTCCTCCTTCATAGAGCCTAGTCTTTCAAATCCAAGTCCATCTGAAATATAAAGAATATAAAAGAGAGAGCAGAAGCCTAAAAATTGCAAATATTTGACACCTAGAGAAGCAAAGTAAATAGACAGGTACATGGGTAAATTGGTTGCAGTCTTTCACATTAAGGGGAGATGAGTTGTACTACTAATTGTATTTAAATTATTTTAACATACACACATTCACAATATTATAGCATTATCTTTTTAATAAGAATGCAAAATTGATATTTTGTGTGCATTTGTGTGAAATATAACTATTTATCCTTAGTTTGTAGATTTTGCAATACATCCTTAGTCTGTAGATTTTGTGGCACTTCAAGAAGGTACAAGATCAACTTTTTCGTATCTCACTGCATACATGCTTCAGTAATGTTGGGAAGTTTTTTTTTTTAATGTATTCAGGAAGCATTGCCATCATTCTGCATTTACAGATTTACTTGGCCAAGTCTGATTGACTATGTAACATCCATGATATATTCTCATGGATGCACGTGATCCCTGATTGGATGGGTTGCTGTACAAGTAATCCAGAAAATAATAAGCATAGTAATGAGAAAAAAAAATGAACCCTTTGGGGCAAGAGATAAGATAGGAGAACAACATTGTGCAGGGAAAAAAGTGAATATTTCAGAGCTGGTGAAGCAGGTGCTAATTAAAGGTGGAATGAAAAGAAGATTGGTGGGCTAGAAGACCAAAGTCAACTATACATGCAAGATTGGTTTTTAATAACACTGCTCCAGAATTCTAGACTCATTGTTCAACAATAAGTGCTCAGCATTTCCTCTATTGGATTTCTCAGGAGATGCAATAAGCTGCCTTACACTAAGTCTAATTTATTAGTTTAATATTCTGTCTGTTTACTGACAATGGCTGTTCAAGGTTACAACCAGGGTTGGAGTCTTACAGGGAAAGCAAGGGACCTAACTGCAGACCTTCAGGATTGTATTTGCTTCTAGAGTTACAGCTTCACTGTCTTCAGTGTGGGGCCTCATGAACAGACTAAGACACAAATATTTTCAGCATTGCCAATCAAGCAAACTTTGACTAGATATGCAGATAATGAAACTGACTTCCATATTAACAAAAATGATTTGTCCTTGTCAATATTAATGTATCTTCTCTCTTTTTCTGCTGGTGGGCAACATCAAAGAGATCTGAAAAACTCCGTTTCAGTGTTTAACATACTTGTTGGAGACAAGACTATCCTGGTGTCAAATTGTGGAGTGTAGGAACAAACAACAAAGGAGAAGAACCTCAAGCAGGTCCAAAGAAGAATTCAATTTATTAACACAATCCACTTGATCAGTACAATTTTATGTGGAGGGTCCTACTGTGCAAACTAAAAAGAGCCTTTTGATATTGAAAAATACTATGGTTGCTTGAAGTACAAAAGCATTATTGAAATGTATGGAGCAATTCATTTGGTACCTGCTGGAGCTTTATCTCTTTCAGTTTGTTTTCAGATTCTTGTTGGCATTTATTTTCAGTTTCTTTCTTTGTCAAAAATCAGTTTACTATTTTTACTTAAGCAGATTGCTTGCTAATGGTTAAGGAGGATAAATCCATTGAAAATGCTTCAGTGGGAGAAATAATGTAGATGTTTTCCTAAATTGACAATCTGCTTATATTGTGATTCTTGTGGTTTAGCCTAAGGAAGCGAAAGAAGCAGAATGAATCTGGCACTTTTCACTTTTCTTAAACATTGTCATAAAAGGAGGAGAGGCCTTGCCAAAAAGAAACAAAAGTGGAGAACAGAAGATCCACCATTTCAATATTAATTCTGACGGTGATGATAGGTGCTGATTTAGAAATATTTACTATAATTTCATAGAAATAAAACATAACATATTATCATAAGCAAAAGACCAACAGGTGATCTATGTGTCTGCTCCATCTGCTGTCCAAGCATTAATGTGCAACTTCAAAACCACAGCTTTACCTTTTATGATTTTTGGCTTCGATAGGTCTTTAAATTAGAGACACCATCAGATAAAATACTGCACACATGCCCACTTATTTAGGGATAAATATTCTGACTGAAACCTGGGAGTTTAACTGGAACTAGATAAATGGAACATAAGCTCGTGAAACTATAGAAGTGGCTTTGTAAGAAATGTGATACAGGATTAGGGATGGCACTATCTGCTTCAGAAGTCTGTTTCTTGCCTTGTATGCTTTTTAAAATCTATTTTCCAATAACTTGCAATATTGTAAAGGCCAGGTTTTTCATTATAGGGAAATGGACCTGTAAAAATGTACTTCTTGAACACTGTACTATTTGAGGGAAAGAGTGAACTAATCTCTTTTTTTGTAATAATTTTATAGATTTAAAAGAATGTAGTGAGAGGCCAATTTTGTTATATTTAAAGGAGTTTGTTTGGAATCAAATTGTCTATGAAATACAAACAATGGTTTGAATCAGTTTATTTTCTGACTTGTTTAGGAAAGAAGAGGGCTTTTGCACATGCCAGAACCCAAAACATGGGGAAGGAAGAAGACATTGAGCATATTATTAAAAATAAAAATTAATAATTAAGTTTAGGTATACAGTAAAACTCAGATAATTAAAATTCACTATTAGACTAGCCAGATTTTCTTAGCAATTCAACTCTCCTTCTTTGATTCATTCTTTGATCCCAACATAATTTCTTTTTTCCTGATTAAATGCCATCAAGTTGGTGACAGTTCTTGGATAGATTTGGAGGTCATTTAGATAGTGACCTCTTGGATATATTCTGTCTAGAATCATCTGTAGAGAATGATTTATCTGTCTTCAACTTGGCCTAGTTATGTGCAACAAAAAGGAAACTTTTAAAATAAATAAATACATGAATAAATAATCAGGGTGTTCTAAAAAAGTCTTACCTTCAGTTTAAAACTAGAAATGAAACTATGTGAAAAGAATTAAAGGAATAAATGGAAGAAGAACAAACAAAAACTAAAACAATTCTGCAACATTTAACAAAAGTTATAGAAAAATGTATCCTTTAAATAATTCAAGCAATTGTATTAAGCAATTTCAAAAAGTGTTTAATGTTATATTTCAAAAAGGCAAAGGTGAAACCAAGATTTTTATTTATTTTAATTTCTGCAGTTCCTATTTTCTTCCCAGGACTCATTATAAATATTATGCCCCACTTCTACAATCACATTAAAATGAAATTAAATTCAATTAAGACATTTTTGGCAAGTAGGTACATTAAATTATCAGACCCCTGCAGTTTAAATCTAAGTAATAAGGTATTCTGTGGCATCAAAGAGATCTTCTGTTATGGGCTTTGATAAGTGTCTGGGAATAGGAATTACACAAAAATTGCCTTTTCAAAGATTCAGATAATTCAAAGAAAGAACAATAAACCTTGGTGCAATGGAATTATGGTTTCATTTGATGTCGCAACACTCTTTACATCCATAGACGCAGAACTAGTGAAAGAATCCATGGCTACACAAGTATTACACAACACACCTGACCTAATCAAATACACTAAGATTGAAATACCCAGAATCATGGACCTCATCAATCTCTACCTACTTTCAGTTTAATGGACAAATCAGACGAACACCCATGGAATCACCACTCTCAGGATTCATAACAGAGACCATGATGCAATGTCTAGAAGCTATAGCACTCCCAGACTTACAACCAAAGGTATGGATCCATTATGTAGATGACCCCTTAGTCATAATAAAAAAGGAACAACTAGAGAGGACACATGAGACAATCAAAAACTTCTTCAAGGGAATAAAAATCACAAGGGAAGAAGAAAACAACATACTATCCTTCCTGAATATCCTCATCAGCAAAGGAAACAATGGCAAATTAGAAAGCCAAGTCTACCTGAAAACAACATACACTAGCCAACTGATAGAGGAGAATATGTGTAGCTCAGGGTTGAACTGTGGAGTCCTTGGGTTCTTTGAGCTCTGTTATTTTCTTGAAGACATTTCATTACCCATCTAGGTAACATCTTCAGTGCCAGAAGGGTTTGTTCTCTGTTTATATACAGTAGCTTGCCCTGTCAGTGTTGGTGGGGGAGTTGTTTTTTTCTTGGTAGTTCCTAGATTAGGCTGTTGTTTACTGCTTGATTGCTTGTCTGAGTTGGCAGTTCCTTGATTAGGGTATTGTTTAGTGCTTGATTGTTTGGCTGGTGTTAATCCTGGTATTAATCCCTGTTTATCTGAGTGTTGATTGCTGGTGAGAAGGTGTTCTGGTCTTTTTGTTTCCTTTTTATTGTCTCTTTTGAATAGTGTTTTTTTAATTTCCTTTTATTGTCTCTTTTTTTAATTTCCTTTTATTGTCTCTTTTTTTAATTTCCTTTTATTGTCTCTTTTTTTAATTTCCTTTTATTGTCTCTTTTTTTTAATTTCCTTTTATTGTCTCTTTTTAACACTATTCAAAAGAGACAATAAAAAGGAAACAAAAAGACCAGAACACCTTCTCACCAGCAATCAACACTCAGATAAACAGGGATTAATACCAGGATTAACACCAGCCAAACAATCAAGCACTAAACAATACCCTAATCAAGGAACTGCCAACTCAGACAAGCAATCAAGCAGTAAACAACAGCCTAATCTAGGAACTACCAAGAAAAAAACAACTCCCCCACCAACACTGACAGGGCAAGCTACTGTATATAAACAGAGAGCAAGCCTCACTCCCTTCTAGCATTGAAGATGTTACCTAGACGGGTAATGAAATGTCTGAAGAGAACAACAAAGCTCAGATAACCCCAAGGACTCCACCAACCAATTGTTCCACTACCAAAGTAACAATTCCCACAAGAGAAGCTGTGTAAGATCATTATTCAAGATGAACACAAAGATACTGCGGTAACCTGGAATGCCAGAAGGAGGAAACAGACCACCTATACAACTTCTTCCAACAAAATGGATACCCACACAACTTTATCAAAAATTGCCTGACCAACCCACCTGCTATAGCATAACCAATACAACCTATGAAAAGAATAACACTCCCATATATCAAAAACATCTCAGAAGCAGCCAACAAACTATTACAACCAACATTACTGTAGCACACAAACTAACTAAAGCCCCCCAAAGCATTTTAAGCAAACCGAAAGACCCAGAAGCCCAAGAAGAAAAAATGTATATATGTATGTATATATACAGCCACTATGTAGGACAGATTAGCAGAAGACTAGCAGAGTACATCTACAAACACCAACTACAGTCAAAAGACATTATGGCAATTCCTTAATTTCTAAACATATGGACAGACTCAGTCACAGTTTCAACTGGGAAACTACTAGCATCTTAGATCAAGCCAAATCCAAAAATGTTAGGGAATTCCTGGAAGCATGGCATTCAGACAAATCACCCATCAATAGACATATAGAGATAAACCACATTTATATACCATTCAAAAGAAACAATAAAAAACCTCGGAAGGAAACAAAAAGACTAGAACATGCCCCCTCCAGCAGCCAACACTCGGTTAAGCAGGAATAAACACCAGATAAACCATCAGGTGGAGAACAATACTCTAATCAAGTAACCACCAAGGAGGAAACCACAGCCCCACCAAATCTAGCAAAGCAAGCTACTATATAAAAACAGGCAGCAAACCCCACACTCACTTGCACTCATGATGTTATCTAGTTGGGTAATGAAATGTCTGCAAGCAAACAACTAAGCTCAGAGACCACCAAGAACTCCACAGTTCAACCCTGAACTACAGATTTTCTCTTCTATTGCAATGCTGTAACTCATGAATTCTTGGACTTAGGGTGTGCTTTCTGATCATAGATATGCCAGTTCTGCTAGCAAACTACAAATAATTTTTAACATTTAAAATGGGTTGGCAGCATGGCACCCAAAATGTCCAATATATCCAACCTTATTGGTGTTATTATTATAATATTACAAGATTTTACAATATTTGGGGGGAATTGCTGAGGCCCTAGTTTGAGTCCCTGATCCCTATTTTTTAAACAGTTGTTTTTAAAACTCCTGCTTTACAGATATCATTGCCAAGATTCAAAGTTCTCTTATTTGTTCAGATACATTGCTCTTTGGACATTGATTGTTGCATAAAAAAACTATGCTGGCTGGCATTCATAACTGTTTCACTGCATTCTTTTCTTTCCCATTTACACTGGTAGACTTCAGTATATCTGAAGATGGCCAAAGCAGAAGAAAATTTAGGAGAAATAATCTTATAGCTCTTCAGGAAGTCTCTGCTGCTGCCAGTTCAACTTTACTCATGGAGGACTGATGAAATGGCATGACTTTGCAAAGGAAAGGAGTGATTACTACACAAGAACATATCATAAAGTAGCTTCATGAAGTACTGTACAATAGTTTATACTGAAACACTGGTAGCTTTCCAGATATTGTAAAATACCTTGGTGCCTCCACTTGTTGCCATCTATTTCAGCCTTTGGTGGCAGGGAATACTTATGCAGCTTTCAGTTGCTGATTTCTGGTGATTAAACTGCTATAAAAACATGACAGATTCCTTATGTTAGATTTTCTAACATTCAGACATGTTCCCTGGCAAATGAATCTCAATTAATGTCAATGGTATACTTGCAAATGTCCTCTTTAGGAACAGTGGCTTCAGAGCTGCTAGGCCATTTCAAGGTCAATGCTTTACTCCTTTTCTAGACCAATTATCATTCCAGAATTGGTGTCCACTTCACAAAACCAAATCTGGAACCTGCCCGGTATGAGCCATCCTTTTAATCAACAGTGGATGAGACAGACCTAGCCCACACCATAGGCTTGATTCCCTAAATACTAGGAATTTTTATAGAGGGACAGGATGTGGCTTTGCTTTTGAAATCCCTTGAGGGACATCAGCTAGATATAATTAAGGAGCTGAAAAGCTATTTTTAATTCCTCACTGAGTAGTATGCTTATCTCAGAAAAAAGAATAATGGCCCTAATCCCCATTAGGATTTCTTGTGAATGTTAATATATTGTGCTATCATCTGCTATGATTAGACATGAAGCAGAATCTTTATCCAGTATCTAACTAAGGAAAATAGCATTGGAATATGGAGTTCATGTTACAGAAGTGAATAAACCATGGAAATAAGCATTTCTAAAAATTCCTTTTTATTTCAGTCCTAATTCTTGACACATACTTCACTGTTTACATTTCCCTAGTTACAGCCTGTCCTAGTTGTATCTAATTAACTATTCTATTGAATTAATTAAAACTTACTTTTCAATAATGACAGAATTGAAATCTTAAATTAATATGCTTTAAACATTCAACTGACATCTCACAACCTTTATCATTCTTCATATTCCCCTCTCACATTGGTCTTCCTGCCAGTACTTATTTTTCAAAGCTGCTTCACATTCACGTACACCCTGCTTGCAAAAAGGTTCTACATACAGTGTGATATGGAAGTCTATGTTTCCTATAAAAAACATAGAAAGTGATCTTCCTTCCTTCCTTCCTTCCTTCCTTCCTTCCTTCCTTCCTTCCTTCCTACCTTCCTTCCTTCCTCCATGTAACTGTCACTGAATATGTAAATGCCAAGCCAAACAAATCCTACCCGTGATGTACTTATAACTTATAAAACAGTTGATAGTAACCTGTTATTTTTCTCCCAGACTCCAAGCTTCACAGTGTTCAGTTTCTTTCCTTCTGCTATCTAGGGCCCCTGTGAGTCTTCTACTTTGCAACACATTCTTATCTTCTTCTAACTTTGGATGCATCATGCAAAGACCTAGCTCTCTGGAGAAGGCTCTAATGCTGGGAAAAGTGGAAGGAAAGAAAGGAAGAAGATGACATCATTAAGGTAGATGGACTTAGTTACAGTACAATGTATACACCGTTGGAAGATCTGAAAGATCAGGTTAGGGACAGATCATCATGGAGAAAATCAATGTATGTGGTCACTAAGAGTCAACACCAACTTGATGACACATAATCAATAATTCCATCCATCGCTCAATTAGCTTAGGTATATTTCTCCCCATGCTTTTGGGCCAGGGTCAACTGATTGCCTGTAGCTTGATAAACCATAAAAAGAAAAGAAAAGATAATAGAAAGGTGGACTTCCTTCCTACCTTCCTACCAGAACATTTTGTCTCAGTGAGAAACTTGGTATAACAGAAATTATAACTATACAATCTGCTTTTTCTTTATTGAAACAGCTGTTCTTTTAGGACTCACTAGATTTCCTTCACTACAAATCCCAAGGATTAGCAAACTTTTATAGTATATTTCATTGAGTTTGAAAATTTTTACATGAACCTTGGAATGTTTACATCCCTTTGTGTCTAAGGAGGCTTTCTTCTTTGTAAGAGTTTGATGGCACATCCAAAATAATCCAATTACATTTTAGTTTTTTTAAAAAAGCTAAGTGGAAAGTGCTCAGCAGTTGGTATGCTGTCAGATCTTTCTGAGAATCCAGAACTAGAAATTCAAGACCTCTTGATTGCAAAATAGTGTGCAATTATAGATAGTTATGGCTATCATGGTAACTTTTTTTTAGCAGTGCAGTATAGATACTTACAGTTTTCAGTTACTTTTCCTTATAGTGAGCCTTGAACTTGACATTTCTTCAAAAAGCATGTTTTAAAACAAGCTGAAACTTGTACTTCCTTCTGCAAGAGAAATTTGACAAGCCTACTTAGGCTGGCATTCAAGAGGAGCTGTTTCCAGTACATTGCCTTAGGTCATTTCAAAGTACAATGTGACAGAAGTCAAATTAATCCAACGTGTGCCAATAACAACAACAACAGCAACAACAACAACATTTTTCAGAACTTAATCAGAACTTAATATCAGAAGAATTAACATCGGAACTTAATATACAGAAAACTGGGTCTACTTTCTTATCTGACATTAGTCTTTGGTATGTCTGTTCATCCATTGACATGTTCAATACAAACAATGATGGTGCAAAATAGTATCATAGCATTGTATCAATACATCTTCCAGAAGACTAAGGAAAGCTCTTTTGATTTAAAGTAAACTGGGGTGAAAAGAAAGAATGAACAGAAAACTTTGAGGAACATTTTCAGGTGTGAAACTGGTCTTTTTTCAACATAGTCACTATGGTACTATTCAATGCCTCAACCAATTTTGGCACGAATTCTTAGAACCACAATCAACAATAAATAAAGGAAGGTTATACAGCTGTTTACAAAAAGGAATTGGGCAAAACACATTTTTTACTATGGATATGTCCACATTTGACCATTGACTATGCTTGTTTTCCTTTTGTTGTGCCTATGGAGTAGCAACCACAAGATCCAAGAAATGTGGCTGCTTGTAATGAGTCACTTTGCTAATTCACATTCCTATGCTCTCTGGAGCAACTTTCCAGAATCAGATCCAGTACATTGCTCAAACTAGCATATGTGCATTTGGATTTATTTTCATACTTATCTTTGTATTGTTTTCATCTTCATGGTCCCCAACCATTACCCAGATCAAATGCAGGCTTTCTGAACAAAAAATGTTGCCAATCCCTGCTTCTGCTTTTTCTTTTTTAAAATATACCTATATAGAGGGCAATTTTCACTCATGTGTCCTTCCTAACTGATGCACTATGGATATATTTTGTATTTTAAAAACCTGCCCTTCTAGACTTTCCTATAAACAAAACAAACCAGCCTTGGAAGTGTTCATGACTCTGCTAGGTTTATTGCAAAACAAATTCATGTGACATCCACTCTGCTTAGATGACAAAACGAAGCAATTGAAGAGAAAAAGAAATGGATTGTATGAGAGATGACCTGTTCACAAGAAGACTATGATGGAACTAGTGTTCAGGTGGTTGCAAATAGATTGCTTTTAATCCCTTGAAACTTTCTTTGTTTAATCTTTTTCATATTTGCATGAATATTTGGTATCTAGGAGAATGGGAGAGAATGGGGAAAATGATTTGAATGAAGAATATGTGACAGGTTTAATTAAAATTAAAGGGGATCAAAAATATAAAGGGGATCAAAACTGAAAAATTGTAGCAACCTCTGAATCATAAACACTACTAAGTATATTAAGAATTGTACTTCAGACTCAACTACCCTGAAGCTGGGATAGTTACTAGCTTCTCCAGTTACAGTGTTTTATGACTTATATTGAGTGACTTTGGCCAGGCTGGTGCTTACATAGGCACCAAAATGTCTGGGAGCGTTCACAAGAAAACAGTAAGCTAAACATTTCCATCAAGGTCAATGGCTCTAAAACATTCCCTCTGCCCAGGAGCTGAAGGTTTGTGGACTGTTCAGCAGAGATGTTGTTGACTGTAGGCCAACAAAAACCATTCTTGTATCAACGAATGTAATCAGACACCCCATTGTGCTAATGAATCTATCACACTTTTCATTAGCTGGGAATATTCTTTTTTTGGGGAGGGAGGGGAGATGGTTTTCTTTTTCTTCCAAAGTTTTCAGCATGTTACATGATCTGTTGCTAACAATGGATGCCACTCAGGCTTTCTTCTCTCCCTTGCACTTACACAACCCACACAACAACCCCCACGCACATATAACATCTTGCCTGAAGATTCAGACAAGAATGTGACATTTCTAAAACATAACATTTTGATAAGACTTTAGGGACTTTGTGGGGATGGAAAATTGGGATTTTCAAATACTATCAGAATATTTATACATAAAATCAAAAAGTAGATCTAGAAATGGAGTGTGAGGCTTAGCCTTCAATTTGTTAATACTTCCACAGCAATACAATCACTGTCCAATTGTACATTGCCATAGATTGGGTTTTTCATTTTTAATGTTGAAATTAAAGTAAACAAACAAATAAATATTGGTCTGATTATAGGATTTCTGTTACTGACATACTGAATTGTATTTCCCTGCTTCCACCTATGCTGCTATCCATGCTCCAAGCTTGTAAAGGGAGGTAAGAAAGAAAAAAAAAATCAAATTGATGGATGTGCATAACTAAATTGTAAGGGGATGGAGAATCTATATTTGCATCCATGGTACAGTTTTAATTACAATATTAATTGCAGGAGTATGGTTTCAAGTTGCTGTAATTATCCTGATGTATGCAACTGAATTATCTACACCTTGATGAATACAGAAAAAAATTGGACAGGCTCATAATAAAGTTGAAAGTATGATGTGTATGTACACACACACACACACACGCACACACACACACACATATATGTATATATGTATATGTATATTCAAAAGAGGGACGCGGTGGCGCAGCAGCTTAATGACGCTGAAAGTTGCCGGCCAGAAATGGCTAACGGCTTCAGTGGTTCGAGTCCAGCCTTTGCCGTTAACAAGGTGAGCTCTTGTTTCCTCCCCAGCTCCTGTCAACCCAACAGCTCGAAAACTTACGTGAGTAGATAAATGGGTACTCTCACTCCGGTGGGAGGAAAAATGCTGGCAGCGCCTTGCACAGAGAGATGGGATCAGCTGCCGGTAAGCGCGAAACCGCGCTCACACGAAAAGGGCGCGAAGCAACGGAAACCCCACCTCCTGCGCTCGCCAGCTGGGCTCTGCTCTAGGAAGGAGGCTCTGGCAAACCACTTCTGAAACACTTGCCTTGAAAACTGCACAGGACTTGTCCAGGCAGTCACTGCAGGGTCAGTAATGACTGAGCGCAGACAAAAAAAAAAATTCAAAAGAACTTTGGCATGCACTGCTTGGTTTAATTTAGATCACCTAGTTTAATCCTAGATATGCTGAATTGTTTACATACTGTGGTTCCAAACTTAAAAAAACAAACAGACTAACATAAATTTCTGCAAGCTTCATTCCAATCTTGCTCCCACAGGACTTTCAGGTTACCCCTGTTCATTACCGTTAAATATTGGTGTAGAAGCATATTATAGCATATTATGCCAAACTCAAGATCAGCATCCTTATTTTTTAGAGAGCTGATGGTTTAGTAAAATGAATCAGATGTGTTTCCATTATTTCAGTTCCTCCAAAATAATTTGTTTAAAAAAATACGGCAGTCCATTTCAGTCAGGTGATCTTTTGTGTTATTTATACAGTAGTGTTGTCTGATATCTTTTTCACAGTCTTCAGAGGATCCAAATGTCACATTCCTTTAAAAGAAGAGTTGTGTTTTGTACTTTTGGCTATCTACACAGGAAGAAGAAAAGAAAAGAAAAGAAAAGAAAAGAAAAGAAAAGAAAAGAAAAGAAAAGTTTCTCTCACATAGTCAATCTGTTACCAGCAACAGTGGGAATGGCTTATCAATTTTATAAAGGGTGTCCAAGGGGCCAGAAATTACATTTTCAGTCTACATGACTGCAAGAGACCTAGTTTCACTAATAAACTTAGGCATTTTGTTACGCTTGGAAGACAGATAAGAGGATGCCTAGTGATTCATGCCTTTAGAGGTAGTGCCAAATTAAAACTCTGAAGGGACGGATAAGCTGCACATTCACAGTTCCCAAAAGTCCACTGAGACAGAGTGTCCAGTTTTAAGTCCAAAGCCCTTAAACCTCTTTGCAGCTCCCTGGCTGTTTTGCAGGGACTGGTTTAAAAACTTGAAAGTCTTGGTATACAAAAGGGATTTCAAAGCCAGACCAGATTTGAGCAAAGCCGTTCTTCATGCATATAGGCTTGAGGAAGCAGATATTTTTAAGGAGTTATGCAAACAGCAGGGGATTTCTTGAGAAGGCATAACACTAAGTAACAGAGCAGCAGTGTAATTCAGCCTGTATATCACTCCAACGCTTTGTACCTCGTTTATGAATAATACCCTAATTCTCACTGAATAAAAATGTTTATTTCTTTAGATGTCTGCAAAATCAGGGTACTTTTTATTATCATCATCCACGTCTATTGGACAACTTGTAGTTAAAATTTATATTTATTACTTTCCCATCCTCTGAACTTGCCTTGAAGTGTGAAAAAATAAATCTTGATCTCCTGGAGTCTCCTAGAAGAGCCACTGTCCCTGATTATATGGAATAATAACGAATGACCTACATAGTGATGGAAGCAACCCATGCATTCCTTCTGCTAGCACAAGTAGCAGCAAAACAAATCAGAAATGGTTTGTTCACTGCAGCAACTTGACCTCCCTCACAATACGTTTGGGATGATGACTCTCAGAATTGCCATCCGTCAAGGCCAGCGCTGTTTTCAAACGAAATTTGTAAACCAAGAAAATGCTTGGTGGGTGAAGAAGTGGCAGCTTGTGCTGAGGAGGACAAACAAGATTTTCTGATTCAGATGGCACAGTAAAGAAACTATGTACATTTATCAACCAATGTTAGTTGGTAATCCCAGATGAAGAGTGAAATAATATATTGGATTTAAATGCGAAGAAATCTGATTCAAGTTAAAAACTTTTTGATAATAAGAACAGTTTAAGTATAATTAATTTTTCTAGCAGAGGATGGACAGTCATCTGTCACAGATTATTTGATTTAGGTTCCTGCAGACTTGATGTACCTGAGGGCCCAAACAGACCCTTCCAACTGTATTGCTATCTGATTTTATGAAGGAGACAAAGGAAGTAAATAGCCTACCTATGTAATATGTATGCACCAACATGCATCCAACTCATGTAAAGACAAGATTTTCTAAATTCATGGCTTATTGCTCCCTGGCTACTATCTTCTGCCTTTTTGTAAATGTGAAAAATCAATAAGGTCTTGTGAGTTGACCCTTCATGTACAGAATAAAAAAATGATTGAGCTGAAACATACTAGGACTCTCAAGTAAATAAGTTAGTACAGAGAAAAATTCAAAGTTCCTCATTTAGGAAACAGAAATCAAATGCACAGGTGTAAGATGGATGACACCTGACTTGGTAATATTAGTTGTGAAAAAAGATTTTTGAATAATAGTTTATTACAAACTAGGCAAAAAAGGCAAACATAGCTTTAGACTGTATAGACAGAACTATCGTTTCAAACCAAGGAAAGTAAATTATCTACCTTACTCTTCGTTGGTCAGATCACACTTTGAGTTTTATGTGTACAAAGCTGGAACAGCTTCACAGAAGGATAATGAAGATGATCAGGGAACTAGGACCTAAATGCTGTGAAAATAAATTGAAGCAATTGATGTTAAGCATTGAGAAAAGATAACTAAGGGTGAATAGGATTACATTCTTTAAATACATGAAATAATGCCACACAGTAGAAACTCAAGACTGGTTCTTCATATTTTGAGAACATTGGACATGAAGTAAAGTATTTAGGTTATAGGATGACAAATTCTAATTGAATGTTAGAAAATAATTCCTAAGAATAAGAGCAATTCATCTGTGAAAACAATTAGAGGACTATGGTGGAATCTCTTTCAATGGATATGATCAAGAGGAAGCTGTCCCTCTGAGATGCTTTAATTTGGATTCCTGTATTGAGGAGGGGGAAGACACAATGATCTCAATGATCCATCCAATTCTATGATTTTATGATTCTATAAATAGATAGAAGTCCCTTTTAATATTTATTGACAGTTTAAACTAAGCTATACTACATTATTATACTTGCAACAGAACATTTCTTATGTATATTCTAAGAGCCAAAGATATGCATGATCTAATAAGTACACTGAACACCAAGAAACTTGTGTTCAATCATTTATATAGGCTCTTTTTGACTGCCTCTCAGATGAGAACTCACAAGTATTTACAGAAAATTCCTAAAAGAGTAATCATTAGTAGAGATGTGGCAAAACAATGGAACTATACAGAAAATCAATCAGCCAGTCAGTGAATCAAAGGTGTATGAGACAAAACCATCAAACAGCATGAATTCTACACAGAACATTTTTGGCAGTAGCACTCCTAACTGACCTTTTTCTTGCTCTGCTTTTAATGAACAGGAACAATTGTTTTGTACCATCAAACATTTCACAATGCATAATATTTTGTCATTTTCTTCTTTGAATCCTGAACCCATGTTTTTTGCTCCTGTGTTTTAGGAGAACTTTTATTATACATTTCTGTATTTAGCAGAGAATGAGTGTAATCAATAAAGTAATCAATCAGCAGTAAAATACCAAGCTTAATAAAAGGTTGTTGAGGGAAGGATAACAGACATGAAGAGGCCCTTTAAAAGAGATTTTTTATAAGTGTGACCCCCAGACCATTAAAAACACTTATTATGGATTGTTATTAATATTGTGCTGAGATATGCTTGCAATTTCTCAGAGGTTTTGATCCTTTTAGAAGGAGACTTCTGGTTTGTTTGCTTGTTGTTTTTTTTAAATCACCCTATGAACTGAGAGTTTCTTTTGAATTTTTCTTGGTAGTGTTTTTGAGCTTACTTTATTTTGGGATATGGTAAAGACATCTGGTGACTTTCCATTATCCATCTTTTCATTACTCTGAATCCTTTCTGAGTGACCATATTTCCAATATGATAAAAGACTAATGGAAGGAGTTCCTTCACAATGCCTTCCTTTAGAATTTAATTAAAGCATGGGAAGTCAAGGAGGTTGCAGTTCCCTGGAGAGATTATTGTTCAGTGAACAGCAGCACATTCACACACTGCTTTTGGCTGATTTATTTATTTATTTTCTAAAATGGAAGTCATCCATGAGAATGTCACCAAAATGGTATTCTCTTTTGCAAGACATTTCAAAAGCAATCCATCTTTCATCAAATGCAGTGAGAACCTCTCGAAAAGTGACAAAAATACAGATTGTGTGTGTGTGTGTGTATGTTTGCATGTGTGTGCACGCACTACATTAATTATTATATGCCATGACTCATAAGGATAACAACTCTGGACAATTCCTTTGCTTCATAATTTTTCTGATCTATGATTGTAGTAAAAGATTTTGATTGATTTGATTTTTTTAATTGCATCATAATAGAAGTACATTAAATCTCAGTGAATCCACTCAGTCATATATGTACAACAGAGACAAATATTTTGTCATTATACTGCATTGTAATGTATGATACTCTTTATAATACTTTTCTTACTTGTCCTTAAATCAGTTAAACAAAATCAAAACTGGAGAAATAGACCAACAAAATTGGATGTTCCCTTGAAGTTTTCAGTTCTGTGGAAGGTGAATCATGTCAGGTTCAGCCGGCATGGCGCTTCTAGGGAAGCCGGAGTCAGACCAAGGGAGAGGTACGGGATGCGGTGCCTGAGCTAAAGCGGGGTTTTGTGGAAGCGGTGGAGTGGGACACCTGGCTGAAAGAGAACCGGGATGAGCTAACCAGCCAAGGGGACTATGAAGAATGCCGGTGGGGGGTAATGGAAAGAGCCCATGACAGCTGGAGTACGGGGCACTACGGCTTCGTGAAAATGGTCCATTTCATCCGGTGGCAATTCTGGTGGCCAACGCTCTGGAAGGACGTGGAAGTGTACATGGGGGGTTGCCTGGTATGTGCAATGGCGAAAGGGAGCAAGGGCAAGCCCAGGGGGCTACTCCAGCTGGTGGCGAACCCCAATGGCCCATGGCAGGAGATCACCATGGATTTCATAGTAGAGCTACCGGAGAGCAAGGGCAAGACCGCCATTTGGGTGGTCACAGACTTGTTCTCCAAGCAAGCACACTTCGTGGCTTGCCGGCAAGTCCCCACGGCAGAGAGGCTGGCGCGGCTGTTTGTGCAGCACATCTACTGGCTGCATGGTGCACCCCGACGGATCATCAGCAATCGAGGTGGCAACTTCATCGTGTGGTTCTGGAGGGAGTTCCTGAAGCGGGTAGGAATGCAGCAAGCCCTTTCCTCTGCGGTGCACCCACAGACGGATGGAGCCACCAAACGCCTTAATGGGGGGCTAGAGCAGTACCTGCAGTGCTACATGGGTCACCAGCAGGATGACTGGGCGGAGCTACTGCCGTTCGCGGAAGTAGCCTACAACAACGCCGTCCACAAAAGCACCGGCTTCTCCCCCTTCAAAGTGGCCACCGGGTGAGATTTCGTCCCCATGCTGGAATTGCCTCAACTGGCATCCCGCATAGACTCTCTGAATTCTTGGTTCGCCCAGATAGACACCACGAGGCAGGCAGCGCACACGGCGCTGCAAGGAGCCAAAGCGGAATATAAAAAGTACGCCGACTGCAAGAGGCTCCCCGAGTGGCAGTGGAAAGTGGGGGACCAGGTGTATCTATCGACTAAGAACCTGAAAACACACCAGGCTTCGAAGAAGCTTAGCCTGAGGTTCGTGGGGCCATTCCCCATTGCGGAAGTAATCAACCTGGTAACTGTCAGGCTAACGCTCCCCAAAGCCCTCAGAAAAATCCACCCGGTGTTTCACTGCAGCTTATTGAAGCTGCACCAACCGGGAAACAGCTGGCACAAGGCAGAGGCGACCCCGGCACCCATCATGATTGGTGGGGAGCAGCATTTTGAAGCAAAACAGATACTGGACGCGAGGAGGCATAAGGGACAGATCTAACTGCTGGTTCAGTGGAAGCACTTCCCTAAGTCCCACGGCGAATGGGTAAGCAGAGCCCATGTGAAAGCACCAAAACTAGTGCGGGACTTTTACGACAAGTACCCCAGGAAGCCAAAGTAAAAAGGGGGGTGTCTGTTTTCAGGGGGGTGGTATGTCAGGTTCAGCCGGCATGGCACTCCTAGGGAAGCCAGCCCACCGTGCTGAGCTAATTCTGCCGCCCGCTTGCAAGCTGGGGAAAAGAGGAAGTGCGAGCTGCGGCTGATTAATGGGCCACCTGCGCCTAGTTAACGGGAAAACCGCAGAGTGGAAGCATTGCATTTACATTGATAAGCGGCGTGAGCTAACAATGAGTGGAGCCGCGAGCCACGGAACGAAGATCGCCGCGCAATCCAGCAACCCAGGCTTTGCACACAACTGAAAGGACCCCAAGGAAACCAGCCCATGCGGGAGGGGTAGTCAATCAAGGAACAATGGGACATGGGCTGAACCTGCCATCTGGACAATTAAGGGGGATTATTGGGGCGCTGATAATCCGCAGCCTGTAATATGACCACGGGGTGAAAACGCGGGAAGGGGAGAGGTATAAATTGAACCATGTAAATGTGCCAAGCCAGTCCTGGCTTTGTTTGTAACTGTTGCATTACGCTTGAGTAAACCTCTTTTGTGAACCACACGTGTCACGGGAGTTTCTCTTGTCGAATGGGGCATTCCTTACAAATCATATATGGAATTAAATTGCAACTTTACTGTACAAGTTTCAGTCTACTCACTGCTCATGGTAAGATTGGGGTGGTTAACAATATATAGGAAATAAATACATACATAAATAAATAAATATTTGTGTATCACCCTAGTCATAATAATGCTAGCCAGTGCACAACACAACAAACCCATAAAACTCCAGAACACCTCAAACAGTCTAAAAGAACAATAGCAATAATAGTAATTGATGGATGTCAACCAATCACCACACTATAGGGTCTGAAGGCCTATTGAAACAAAATGGTTTTAAGGGCCTATTGAATGAGGTGAAGAAGGTAGAGACCAATCATATTTCTGGAGGTACTATGTTCCATATTCTGTTCCATATTAGGCTCCTACTGAAAATTCTGCCTTTTGGTTCAGTCCTCCCCACTGAACTACATGTAGGACCTTTGATGTTTGGACTGGATGGGCAGAATCATTATTGGCTTTATAGGTAATAACCAGCACAATGAATTGGGCCTGGAAGCCTTCATTGTGCCATAACAGACATTAGTTTGTTCTAGTTGGTTTATTTTGCAACATTTGAACTCTTTTTTGTAGAAACCTATTTATACATCTTACCACAACTTTCCTCCCAAAAGTATTTGAAAATCATATGTACATGGGAGAGCAGCAAGTGCTTAAAAAACAGTTTCGATATTACAAAAGTTATGATGCATTGAAACTGGAAAGCAAAATAGGGGTATGTCAGAACATTGTAATGATTTTTGCAGCTGGAAAAGAATATTATACAGTGTAGTGAAAGATCTACCCATTTAATACAGTTTCATGAAATATTTTCTTTTACCTAAAGCTATTTTTAAAACGATTTTATGTTTTCCTTTTTTCTGTTCTGAAGAAGGCAGCAAGAATTAGAACTACAGAGGAATCCTCTAGTTCCATTAAGTTAACTTTGAGGAAATTCTTCCTCCGGTTCTCTTCCAGGAGCCATAAGAATTTAGAGAAGTAATTAAACAAGTTGTCTCATGCTGGTTAAAGCTCCTGTGGAGAGATCAAATCACATTCTATTTTATATCTTAGGTAATTACATGGAAATATGTTAAGACTTGAGAAATATAGTTAGACGAAAACAAAGAAATACCGCATTCTTGTTGAAATTGTATGAGTTGATTTTCAGTGGCCCCGCCCACCCTAATCCTTTATGCCAGTAGTAGCAATTGATTCATTATGATTAATATGAATGAAGTGGCACATCACCTTTCAAGTGGCTAAAAGAATCTCCATTAGAATAGCTGAAATAGACAGGATATTGGACATATTAAGGGTGTCAAACAGTTCCAGATGTTAAAACAACGAACATGTCTCTGATTTCTATAGTGCTTTTGAAAGTCAGCAACAGACATATACCCACACATTACAGGGTTTATTTATTTTACAGCTCCCATCCCTTTCATTTCCTCCTTTTCTTTGGTTTATAAAATGTTTTTATGTTTCTTTTCATTGGGCGGTAGAAACTTCCGAATATCAACTTTGGTGATGTTTTGGATGTCCATGAAATCATTTTCTGAATTTCATTGAAACTGAATAAAAGGCAACAGCTGATACCTCTTTTGTACAACTGAAACACATTATAGTTTATGCAAATGTCATTCAATTTTTCTTCAATAGTGTTTACTTTCCTGGGAATTATATTAATCCATTGCCATGAGAATAAATAACAATACACGGCATTTTTATGTTTTCACAATACTTGGCAGACAATTTTGGAGAAAGATTAAGTATAAAAAACTATAGCCAATGAACTACTTTTTAATTTAGTGTGTATGTGTATATATATATATGTGTATGTGTGTGTGTGTGTGTGTATGCATATATGTGTGTGTGTGTGTATTTCCCCTAGGTTTTTCAGTAAAGTGGAAATCTAAGAATCCCTTCCATATACTTTATTTAAAATTAGTTCATTCTTCTTGTATTAGATTTTTTAAAATTTTGATTAAATTAATACATTTTGAGGTATAGATTTTCAATGAGAAAATTCCACAAGTTTACAACTGGCACAGAATTTATTCTTGTAAATTCTAAACAAGGGATAACATTTTATTTTGTAGCTGTTGCAATATTTCTTAAGAACATATATAGATGGTGAGATAATTTAAGACAAGAAGCTAAATCCACTCCAGCCCTGGAAGTGAGACAATACAACCTCCCTGCTGCCCTTCATGGATCTCATGAAATCATAACTGGGGCCTTGCAATTGCAAGCCATTTTGATATATCCCTGTGCCATATCCATATTTATGGACATGGACATTTAATTTCAAGTGAATACCTCTTCAGAAATGTAATATACCACTGTGCTCTCATTGGAGGAGATTCTTGGCTTGTATCACCTCCCAGCTCCTGGGATCACATTGCAGCAGTGTGCTGGCATGATTAGGCAAAGGCAGTCCTGCCAAAAATGTTCAAGGCCATGAAGTTTTGCCACCGTGGTGAGCGCATAAATATGGAGAAACGTTAGCAATTTATTCTCTTTTATTTTTATGAAAACAATATGTGTTTTAGACTCAGACCTGAGGAAGCTGGCTCAGGCACTCATTTTCAGGATAGCAAAGGGGGGAAAAAAAACCTGATTGGCTGGCACCTCTCGCTGCTTAGCTATTTGCCAAACAGGGCAGAAATTGCTTGGCTGGGGGTTCTCTGCAAACTCTGTTGGGTTGTAGACATGTCGGTAATGCATATGGAGTCCTGGTACTCAGATTGAACTGAAAATAATCAAAATCAGTCTTGAATCCATTTTAAACCGAATTCAGGAGGGTTAGAAGATGGAAAGATTAGTTGTCTGGAATGGCCTACATATAATAATGATGACTAATTTATTTTCCTCCCATGCTTTTTGTGCATTTTTTTTTAATTGAATTATACCCTGGAATCACAAATCTCCTAATTAGTAACAGCAGTCATAAGGCCAAAATGGGGCTACTGAAGAGAACTCCAACATTTTTAGAAGGGTTTATTTAAAAATACTATGATTCCTTGCAGGTCTTTCTCCACCTTCATTAGAGCTTAATCCTCAACAGATAGTTCAGGAAGAATTTGTGCTATCTTTGTGATAAAATTGCAATACTTCTGGATAGGTAATGAAACATTTTCAATATTGTGAGTTGACTGAGTAGTGTTCTCTGCTACTCTCAGAGCAATGGTGATCATTTGCATCTTGAATCTCTTAGTTACTGCATCAGCAAGATCTCTGTGTGATGCATCAACGTGGCTGCCAGTGACACTAGGATAAAAAAGTAGCTGTTGCCATCAAGCCATTAAGTGAAATACCACTAAACTATCTCATACTATTGTAAACATATTTCACTATTGAAATTCATGTTAAACTTAAACTCAAATATTCATTCCCTTTCCTGAAGTTTGGGTAGGTTTTGATTTTACTGATAAACCAGTACATTGGGTAATACTCATTATTGGTTGATTAATTATGGTTATGATCTTGTACTGTTGCTTGATTATCTTGGCCTGCCTATACTGTATATGTTGTAGTTCATGTTCACAAAAGCTCTCAAAATTCAGCTTTGGAGAACTAGTAAAAAAATGCAGGAACATTCAGCATCAAAACCATTATTGATTCAAGAGCATTTCAGGTCCCATACACAAACAGGAAAAAGGAGAGTCCATTGCAGCATAAGAAGCTGAATTTAAAGAGATAGCTGAACACTGCAAATTTAATGATAGGCTGTATGATGCATTGAGAGATCAGCTAGTCTATGGCATTCTGAAATAAAGCATTAAAAAGAGGCAGATTTGAAATCATTATCACCATGAAAACTGCTGCTAGAAATACTATAGAACTTCAGTTAAGAGTAAAAGCAAATGTAAATATACATGTGATAACAATAAGCAGAGAATAACAGGTCAAAATGAACTGTGCTATCATTGTGGCAGAGGTTTAGAAACACCATCTCAATGCAGACTTAAAGATAAAACCAGCAGGTGGTTTTGGATGTATTCAGAGAGCTTAGCAAACTATTTGCTAAAAATAAGCAAACAAACCAATATTTTAAAAGGAATGCAGTGGTGCATGGTATAGATGAAAAAAATCATAATGAAAGTAAAACAGGGAGAGTTAAACCAGAAATCTATAATATTAAAGATGAAATGAAAACAGCAACATAGCTCATACCACAAGTGAATGACAAAACTATATACAGTAAATGCAATTGCTCACTGTTGTGGCCAAGAGGGCCTTTCAGCAGGTTTACTTCATATCCCAGTTGTGCCCATTCCTGGATCTGGAGGGTCTTCAGACAGTCACTCACACCTCAGTCAACTCTCAGTTGGATTACTGTAATGTACCTTACATGGGGCTGCCCTTGAAAACCATTCAGAATCTATACCTGGTCCAGAAAAAAGAGGCATGGGTTGTGATGGGTGTGTGGTATGCACATGTGTTCCCTCTGCTTTGTGACCTACACAGGTTGCCGGTTGGCTTCCAGGTGCAATTCAAGGTGCTGGTTATCACCTATAAAGCCCTGAGTGGCATAGGGCATGTTTACTTGAATGGGGTTGGGTCCCTTTGGTTGGTCATTCACTTTTTGGTTTCTCTGGTCAGCTGCCTTCTTTTTCTCTTTATATATTTTCTTTTCTTTTAATGTAAGCCATTCAGAGTCTCCGTGAGTTGGGTAGCCTCCAAATTTAAACAAAAAGTAAATAAATAAGAAGCAGGTTGCTGATAGTTTCCTCTTATTTTCTATCCCCTCATGTTTTTTATTCAAGTCTTCCTTAGGGACCTCACATTAACATGATGATAAATAAATAGTAGGTTGGCTTCTAAATGTGCTAAAGTGTCAAAATATGTTTTCCCTGCACATTCCCAGATGTTTACATATTGGCAAATGAAAGTGATTTGGTGAATGACTTGAAAATACACTGAAGCTTTCCTTTCCATCCACCCCTTTGGTAACAGAAACTTTTCTTAGACCTAGAATTTCCTTGGAATGGCTTGTAAAAAGCCATGGATAAAAAGGCCATTTTATCCTGATAAACAAGCAGGATAAAATGTTTCAGAGTATTTTTTTTCCCAGCACAACAACTTGCAAGAATATTTGCAAAATTTTTGGCAAGAATACTGCATATAACTTGGCAGCAAACCTCACTCAGGAAACTGGTATTAGGAAGAAGCCAATAGAATATTGTCAAATCTGTTACAAAATCAGCCTTTCTGAAGAATCTATCTACAGTACAAAGAAATTTTGATTTGCCTCTGATAGATTATTACACATTGAGTGGTATAGGGCTTAAAATTTAAAACTTAGGACTCAAGAAATTATTCCTAGTTCTTTACTTTGCACACACACACACACACACACAAATCTTCAAATTCTGCCAAAAGATCAAGCAAATGTGGAAAAAGATAACTGTCATGTACCAAGAGTGGCTGGTGTCCTTGATGCTGTACCAAAAGTTCTAAGAAAATGCACGGACATAGTAGGAATGGACAGAACTTCAATATATCAGTTACAAAATGTTGCATTACTTAGTACAGACATATGTTATGATAGTACCTTTAGCTATCCTAGATCCTTGATGAGGATCTGATAGTTGAAAGTGCCAAATCTAGTCAGAACTATCCGGTAGACTGTGTGTAACCATCACCACCACCACCACCACAACGTAATATTTTTATCTACCACTTTCTTCTAAAGGAGACCAGAAAAATAGACAAAGCGATGGAAACAACAATAACATACAGTAAAACAGAAGTGCAGCATTTAAGTGTACTGCAATGAAAAACCTTTTATCAGCTTCAAAGAACAAAATACTAACTTACTATCATCTAGTATTAAAAGAACCATCATTTTATCAATGCCGAGATAAACAAATATGTCTTGTGCTGCCATCTAAAATTAAACAGCATATTCATCTCAGTTCTAAAACCTTGTTTCTCCGAGCACTCGGCCAGTACTTGCTTTTCTGATCTTTCTGTCCACTGATTCTAATCTGCCCTCTGAGGAGGAGGAATAATATAGCAAATATTGCTTCTGATTATATCAGATAAAATTATTTATTACAATTTTATCTATATATGTGAAACCTCCGTTTAACAAACTTGGGCTGCCAGGGATGAAACCTATCTATATGCTATATATTTCTTGGATACAAAACATATAACATATGTAACATATAACATATAACATGTAACATGTAACATATACATGCATAACATTCCCTTTTTAGGCGTGCATAAAACCCCATTTGGTTTTTATGGACATTCTGCTCCAGTGGAGATACTTTCCTCTCTGTTAGTCTAGTGAACTGAAGGTTAACTGAATAGATTAGCAGTTGCTTTGCAGAGTTTCAGACTAGAGTCTATCTCAGCCGTGCCTAGAGAGGCCTAAAGAGTGAACCGTGGACTTTATGCACCCAGAGCAGATGCATAAAGCAGGCTCTGAGCTCCAGTCTTTCCCTAGTCTGCTTCATTTTTTGATGGCAACAGTTGAGATATTTGTAAATAGTAATTGTGCCTTTTTTAACCATTTTCCCCCTTGGCTAAACATACCCTAACTGTTCTGCAAAGGGCTTAATTTCAAGTTGCTATTATATTCTAGTAGCCTTCCATGGGATCCTATCTAATTTCTCAATGTTCTTCCTAAAGTGTGATGTTCAGAATTAGAGAAAACTGAAGTCTGACCAATGGAAAATAGAGCAGTATCATTATTTCCCATTGGCTGGATATGATTCCTTTGATTGTGAAAATTAGATTTTATTTCCATTTTTACCAGCAGCATTAGCTTTCCGGCTCCTATTCAGCAGGAGATTGACTTTCCTGAACTCTCTAGAGGTTTAAAGACCAAGTGGCTGTTAATCATTATTTTGACTGAAGTTTAGAAGAACATCCCACAATTATTATGAATGATTAAAATGAATTTCTTTCCTGAACATGAACATGTTGAGAAATTATAGTAATTCTTCTCACCAGGAACTAACTGAAGAAGAGGAAGAGTGCTAAGTAGATGGAAATCTTTCCCTTTGAATTCAGCTACCAGTGTAACTATCTAGCATCAGAAGAGGAAAAGATTAGCTCCAGCTGCATGTGAATCTCCCCCACAAGTTTTTGGAATGATATGGGTGCCCTTTATTGAAAATACGAATGGATGGTCCATGGCATGTCAGTTTGCTGCAGGAAGATCTGAGGACATTTGCTTCAAGTGATGCTGGCAGTTGTGTGACCTTTGACTACCAAGGATGTTTTCCACCTGTCAAAACATGGATACTGTTTCTCTGCTCCACAGGGCTGTTGTAAGAATAACTCATTGGCAATTGTGAGATAATTACTTACTTCACTGTGGAAACCATATAAATATCACAGACAGACATAGGATCTCTATTTAGATATAATAAATGTTAGCACAGGCTTTATCTTGAAATTCATATCTTTACTTTGCATGAGCTGGTCTAGAGGAGATGTTAATAATAAACTGTAAAGAGACCTTTACAGTTTTAATTAATGAAGCTGTATCTCCTCTGTCTCCAATTCTTCTCCCAGTTATATTAACATGCCTCCTCTGGCTCACGAAGTGACTTATACACAGAACTAAAAAAAAATCAAAGGAATTCTAATTCAGCTCCATTTTGTGCGTGTAATCCTGCTGTGTTCATGTCTTAACAGGGGAACTTTGATCTTCCTCTAATAACAAGCAATTTCAGATCTTCTACACTGACATGTCTAAGGATCTTAGGTTCATATCATTTAATACAACACTCACCATTGCTTTTCTGGCAGATCTGTCAGCGAGAGTTCAAAATTGCAAATATAGTATTTTCAAGACCTAACGTTACTAGATAGTGTTATAGCCTAGGAAATAAAATAAAAATTTAAAAAGATCAGCGAGGCTAAGAAAAAATGAAATTTGATAAAGTAATCATTGAGCAAACAGGAGCCATGCTGATTTACTTACAGTGGGCCAAGTGAAAACAGAAGTTTCTTTAATGTAATGATGCATACTGAAATACCATTTCACTTTCAGTAAGGACAAGCAAAAGTGATTATGTTGTATTGGGGACAGGCATTTCCGGCATGATTCAGGCATGGTTCTTAGATATATTCAAGATTAAATGGAAAATAAAATGTTCTAGAAGAACATTTAGATATAATATAAAATGCAATATATCATCATACTGTCGGTCCACCTAGCTCAATATAGTCTACACGAAATTTTCCCATCCTGGTGCTCTCCTTTGAGGGATTTCAGCTCCCATAATCTCTAATCAGCAAACATGTTAGGATCATGGATAATGAAATATAACACAGTTGGATGGTAACAAGATGGAAAATGTGTACCCATATTAGAGTTGGGCACAAATGACTTTTCTGAATTAACCATAACACTTGTAAACAGAAAAATAGGGGTAATCTTCCTCTTGACATAGGCAGTGACTAAATTTGAAATACAAATAAATAAATTTCCAAAGGAAGAAGAAATTCTCCAACAATTTACCCAGAGCAAGGTTCTGTCTTACCATTGCCACCCATACAGCCCAGAGGGAGAAGTTCCCTTCAGAGAACTTCTGTTTGGAATTCATTGAAGTATGGAAAGTCAGAGAAAATACAGATTGCTTGAGAGATGATTGTGCAATGAAGAACTCACCATTCACATTTATCTGTTAGACATCTCACAGCTAATGTAAATAAGTGCAAGAATACAACACTCCGCCCATGATAATTTCTCCAGAAGTATCTTCTCTTGTCAAATAATTTCTAATGTCAATTCTGTTATCATTTGAATAAGAACTCTAAGGAAAAAATAGCTACATTCAATTTAAGGTGAGGTTGTTTCACATGCCCTCTAAACATATTGTAAAAAAAGACCTATTCAATGAAACGAAGGGTTGTAGTGTACAAAGAGCTTTCATACATTATCAGAAAAAGTAATATTGGAGAAACATTTATCAAGAAAAAAAAAGCAGGATTATTTCTCTGCCTGGCACTAAAGCATATGGATTAATATAGTTTTCCAGGGTTTAGGGAACATAAGAATCTGTCTTATACTACATGAGACCTTGGTCTAGCTAACCTACTGCAGTTAGTGATGACTGGCAATAACTGTTCAGGTATTTCAGGATAGAGTTTTTGTAGTCCTTCTTGAACTTGAGACATCTTGCATACAAAGCATATCAGCTACACCCTTTTTCATTTGGTGTGGTAACTTGGGTCTATGGCTTAGTAACTGTTGGGGAAGAGGATGCTTCAAAAATCATTCCGAAGAAGGCTTCAGAATGCACAGGAGCCTGAACATTCCATACAAGCCTGAAAAAAGAAGCGTCAGATTTATTAAATGTGAAGTGGCTGCACAGCTGAACGAGCAAAGCATGCTTGCTTTTAACAGCCTTTCATCTGATCCTAAACGTTCAGAGGTTGCAAATGTCTTTTTCAAATCCTTGCAACTGTGGCATCCACCCAGGGGGGAGCTCAACAAAGTCAAGATGGTGGTCATAACCATGTGTTCAAGGCCCCATCCTTTGCACATGTGTGTGATATCAGTGGATATACACAAAGAGCAGGGCTTTCCTTGTACAGTTATGATCACCGTCATGACTTTTTTGTCCCCCATCCCCTTGTGGACACTGCTGATTGCAATATCTCTGGTATGTTTGTGACAAGAATTTTTATGGGGTGCAAACAAGATCTTTTTATCTGGATCAAAGGTCAAATTCCTTTAATGAAATAGCTAAAAGTAGCTTCTCTCCATGATGTTTACAATGTAACCCGTGATTCCAGCACTCTGCATTGTACATATTTGATTGAGTTCATATAGAACCTTCACTTAAAGTCAAGGATTTATGAATAAGGTTTGTGTTTGTATAGTTGTTCACTTTCCCACTACTTCTGAAATAGGCCATGTTTGTGTAAATTTAGTAGATGGTTCTCAAGTGTTAGAAATCAGTTGCTGATCAGGAGGAAAACATTTGGATCATTACGTTTCTAACTATTCAAGCCTAAGAAGGTAAAACAGTTAGGGAACCAGCCATGTGACTGCCACACTTCAGTCTTGAAGGATACTCAAGGGACAGGTGGAACTGAAAATTTGTCCCCTGACTAAGGAAGATTTTTTTTTTTTTTTGGTATCACTTTAATTGCTCTGAGGAAACTCAGGAGACATATACCCAACTGCAGCTAAATAAAAATTTTCCACTTCAGCAAGTCATTCAACTACAGGGAATTCTCCCTTGCTATGCAATTGAGTGTATTCTCGCCCAGAAAATAGAAATCATTGATCATTCCACACAAAAGAGTATTGTTCTTTCATCTGTCTGATGGGCTGTGATTTAAGCATTTCATCCTGATCGTAAGGACTAACATGAATTGATGTGAAGACTAGGCTATTATTCTACATCATTTAAAGGTTGTTTCTTGTAGCCAAACCTAGAGCGCCTTATTACACTGAGCAAACACTCATGGAAATACAAAGTGCATTTAGTTTGGGGAGTGAGGAGGTAGATTTCAGAAAAATATATATAGAACATTAAATCAGAGGTACACAAACCTTTTATGTAGCTCTTTTTGAGATTTAACAGCTTCTCAAACTGGGGTTTATTGATTTTTGTAGAACGGATTTTCATGTGGCTGTTAAGTCTGATGTATCTATTGCAGGTCCATGTCATTTTTACCATAGTTCATTCATAAACCTGGTCGTCCTGTTTTTACACGGAGTAAGTTTATAGTGGATAAAGCTGGAGCTCCTATCAGAATCTAGGTTAAAGTCAACTTCCTTTTGAAGTGTGTAGCCTGTGTTAGAGTGCTTCTTATTGATTCAGCTTGTAATCTTCACCTAGGAGTCACTTCCTAGTGAGATTGGTGGTGGCCAAATTTGAAATATAAATAAATAAAATTGAACACACACTATATTTTGTTAGGCACATTCAATAGCTGAATATTACTTGGTAAGGAAAAAACAAACAAACAAACCAGAAATGTGGTCACCACTTATATCTCTGCTTTTAAATAGGGGCAGACTATCCATCTAGTGAGATTTAGAGCATCAGTAGTAACTGTGCTCTACAGCTGGTAGTAACCTGTAGACAGGTCCCTGAGAAATGCTCGACCCTTCTTACTGCTTGTAACTTTCAAAGGAGCAGAGACAGAATCTGCATAAGATCAGTTAGGTTATATGTAATCAAGTAGGTCTACAGAAGATCTTTACCGGATCCATATTTTTCGGTGCACAAGCCAAAAGTAAGCCCTGCCTTACTTGCAGAATGGAACACAGTAACACTTTAAATTATTCTGAATTTATAAAAGCTCACAAAGAGGACGAGAAATACAAACTGATATCCATTCCATCAGGTTGCAGCCAGGAGGGAGGTATGGATATACTGGAGTACATCCAATATATTGCAATTGTCAGAACGTCCCAACCTACTCTTAGGATTGCTCTGCTCTTTCATTTTCCTCTTCACAAACTTCATTCTTCAAGGAGATACTTCTAACAGTGCCATAATGATATTCTGAAAAGGGAAAAAAGCACCCGTATGACAAAATACCTCTTGAAACATGCTCCTGAACAAATCTCGCCTCCCTGAATGTATTTCCAGTAGCAACTGCAGCAGCCACAAACCTACCTAAGCTTTCAGAGAGCAAGCTTTTAAACACACTGAATGTTTAGAATTCTTTCAAAACGAAGGGCTGGTGAAAACTAGCTAATTAAAAAAAAGTGCAAGGAACCAAACATGTAGGTAGACAAAATAAACAAATGAATGTACAGGAAATATTCAATAGTCATGCTGGTCTTATATGACAATGTTCTATGAAGTTTGGCTGAGTGATTCTGCATATCTATCCTTCTTCCCACTTCCCCCAAGTTATAACTTTTTACGATGGTTGCCTTGAATCTGGAAATCCAACAACAAGCTATTTGCACCGAAATCAAGTTCTTTACTAGTCTTACAAGATGCTACGATATAACTGCTGTGCTGACAGCGTAGCCTAAGCATACAAAGCTGGGTTCTTCTTCTGAAAAATGATGTACTGCGCAAACTGTCAATAGAGGATGAGATGGCCAACCCATAATGGCAGCATCTAAATATTTTATGAGCCTTCCAATGCACTGTAAGTGACGAAACTCTGCAATGAGTGCTAAGTATGAGCAGCTTATGAGATGAAGAACATAATGAATGCCTTTCATAAAAATGAATATTTAATCAGTGTTGTTAGCTATTTTAAAATTGTTCAGCCCTGTGTGATACCAGGCGATTTTGCTGCTTTTGCTGGGTCTTGAGTCAAAGAAGTACTCTTGGCATTTGAAAATGTTAATTTATCAGATGCAGACAGAATCTGAAGAACCTCTTTTGTGTCAGAATAGTCCTGCAGAATGATCTTTCAGCAGCTGCACTGCATGCTAATAGTGGGTGAGGCTGAAGCAAGTAGAGGATGGGGCCAGAACCAAATTATTTCTGGCAGCCTATTCTACTACCTTATTCACTAACACTCACTCTTCTCTCTCTTTCTTCACTGGGAATCCACCATTGGAGAAAACAATTATTCTTGCTAAAAGGCTTTTGAAGTTAGACCAAGGACTGCATGAAATTAAGCTGATGGTCATATGTGACCACTGGCACCAAAAGTTATCTATCCCTTCCTTTGCAAATCCTGTCTGCCACAGGCATTATATATTGCTCAGAGTTTGCCTCTATCAGGAAAGTAGCTAAAAGTTAATTACATGTCAACCAAATCTTCACAGAGAAATAAGGGATTGGCTAAGCTATTTGAATTCTATAATGAAAATGTTTGAATGAATTCAAATTTGATATCCCAAAGGTTAATAATCAGAAAAGGGACAGACCAGACCTTTCCATTTTTACCTCCCCCTGAACCATCCATTGTATTTGACAGTCATAGTTGTGATGATTATACAAGAAAAGCTAGGCAAAAATCCACAAAAATTTCGCAGTTTATCCACCAGGATATTAATTACTTCCTTTATTGAATACTAGAACTGGTGTTCAAGAAATTATACATATAGTTTTAGTGACTATGATTTGTTCACAATCTGGTCACATTTTTTTTTTTTTTTTTGAGTGCCTTTGAATCATTGTTGACTCCTGGCAATTGCCTGACTAGTCCCTGCAGTGTTCTTGGCAAGATTTCAGAAGTGTTTTGCCATTGCCTGTTTTCTAGGGCTGAGAGAGAGTAACTTGACCAAGGTCACCCAGCTGGCTTTATGCCTAAGGTGGGACTAGAAATCATAGTCTTCCAGCCTGATGCCTTATAGGTAGCAAAAAATTTGAAATAATTCTTATTGAAATTCTCTGGTTTATTTACTGAGTTCTGTATTTAGCAGAGGATACATATGTGAATAAAACCAAGCCCATTAAGACTATCTAGAAAGAGATATTTAAGGTCGAGATGAACAAATACAATTTAGTAAGAAAGTAATATCCTCTGGCAGAAAGCCTGCATCTCCGAGCTTTCTGTCCTCATGATGGTTGAAAGGAGAAGAAAGGAAATATGGTATTCTTCCTATAGGAAGCAGGCTGAAGTTGAAAGCCTAAGAATATCAGTCTTACAGTATGGAGCAGTTACAATGTGAGCAACAAAGAAGGAATCCCTTGCTTCTTTCTCTACATCTACTGGACCTGGTTAATAAAATAAAAGATGCAAAGAATCAATATTTCTGTATCTCCAACAAATGGGCTGCCAGATACACGGAGAGCTGAAAGTACAACTCTTAACAGAATTGGGTATGAAGTTGATAAGAGAAGATAACCTAGGCAGAATTTAGGAAGTTTGGTTCTGTAAATATAACCTAGGATGATCAATCTAATAATTTCCAGAAGGTTTGCCATTTTAGTCTACCACAGAAAACCACAATAGACTCTTGAAGCATCTTGGAGAATAATAACTCATTTCTTATTCTTCAGTATATCGTAAGATTTTTCAGTGGTCAGTAACAGACATCGCAAAACGTCCTGAAACAAAGGAGGGGAAATAGAAATCCAGAAAGTTTCATAACTTAAGGGAAAGCACAAAGGCAGAAAGACAAGTAAAAGAGAAAAGTTTGCAAGCAGAACAGCTGGTTTTTGACCAGACTGAAGAGCCACTGGACTGCATAGGAAGTGAAACCATTTGGGGAAGGTATTTTCATCATTGTCCAACCTCAAGTGGGTTGTAACAAAGGGCATGAACAACTTACATTGACCCAAGGTTCCTCCAGCCTGATCTTGTTATATCAAAAAGGGAACATCAGTGATTTCAAAGTGATTTTCAATTATAGAGAGACAATTCCAGCTCTGTATTTTATGTTTCAATGATCTACTTGGCTGATTGGCTTAGCATCTTAGAAACAGTCTGCAGTAAAATAAAGCAGCAAAACAACTGCAAGAAATGTTGATCAGGATGGCATTTTCCTGACAAATTTGCTACTTGCGAGAGGGTCATTTTTTATCTCTTTCTTGCAGACTGACTTCTTCAAAGTGTTTGCCTGGAGTATATCAGCCATTATTTCAATAATCCCCAGATGTTGTCAGTATATTACATATACCTCTAGCAAACAAAACAAAACCAAAACAAAACAAAAAAACAAAAGCAAGTAGATGCATGATATAATAAGATAATATGAGCTCTCAATAGAAGAGAATATTTGTAGCTCAGGGCTGAACTGTGGAACTCGTGGTGCTCTCTGAGCTTGGTTGTTTGCTTGCAGATGTTTTGTTACCCAGCTAGGTAAGATTATCAGTGCTAGTGAGTGTGGAGTTTGCTGTCTGTTTATATGCAGAAGCTTGCCCTGCCATTTTTGGTGGGGGGTGTCGTTTCCTCCTTGGTGGTTCCTTGATTAAAGTATTGTTTTCTGCCTGTTTGCCTTGCATTGATTCCTGCTTATCTGTATGTGGGCTACTGGAGGGGATGTGTTGTAGCTTTTTTTGTTTCCTTCCTAGGTTTTTTATTGTCTCTTTGAATGGTGTATAAATGTGGTTTATTTCTGTGTGATGGGCAATTAGTCTGAATGCCAAGCTTCCAGGAATTCTCTGACATTTTTGGATTTAGCTTGGTCTAAGGTGCTGATAGTTTCCCAGTAGAAATTGTGATTGAGTCTGTTTATGTGTTATTAGATTAAGGAGTTTTCTTCTGACAGCTAGTTGGTGTTTGTGGATGCACTCTGCTAGTCTTCTGCCTGTCTGTCCTACATAGTGGCTGTTGCAATCCTTGAGGTCTGTTGCAAAGAATGAATATTTGCTGAAAGAATTGAAAATAGTTGTGCATAAGAGTGTTCTTCCACTTTGTTATATGGAAGGAAGATTTGGGAATATCAGGCTAAACATACATGGAAGTTGAATGCAGCATGAATGAGATAGTTAAGAAGTAAGTATGGTAAAAGAAGATATAAGGTTAAGAATGAATGGGCATTGAATTAATGTGAATTGAATACAAAAGTGAGTGACCAGTATGAAAGAAGTAAAATGAGATGGTTGGCCATATGGAGAAAAAGATTAAATTGTAAAACATATATAATGAAGAGAGAGTGAATGGTCAGGAGGAATGGTAAGACTGAGCAAGTCATGATTGGATGAAGTTTATGAGAACTTCAAAGAGGAGAGAGAGAAGTTTGAAGAACAAAACTGCTGTAATGACTTTGCAGGAGCTGAAGTTGGAGATGAAGCAGAATCAATAGTTCTCAAGCCAGAAATAATTATTATGAAAATATAACCTAGTTGTAACTGTCTCTCCTGGCCTTGAAGAGAGTGGTGAAATATCCATTGATTTGGAAAGGTAGGTGGGAAAAGTGTAAGATTTAAACACTGGAGCATGGACTCTAGGCTTCGATTGTTGTGAATTGTGGTACGCAGATCTTTGTGTATGTTATTTCTTTCCTGGCTGCCATGTCAGGTCTATAAAGTTACTGGTATTACTAAATGTGGGGTTGAGTTTCTGGACAATAGATATTTATAGCCTAGTCTGGTGGAGTCTGACAGGCAAAGTGGAACAAGGATGATTTGCAAGAATAGAAAGGTTTGGATAGATACAGAGAATGGTGCTAGTGTATACAGGATTTATATATATTTCCTTTCCTTTTTCTTATCTTATGCCTCCAATTCCTTTGGCTTACTATTTATTACTTCCTTTCTGCAGTTACATAGAAAGTGAACAAGAGATGGCTATGTAGGTGTATCACACACACACACACATACACACACCCTTTTAACACTTTTATAGGGAGTGGGTTAGGGAACATAAATAAAGCTATTTTCCAGAAATGTAATCAATGAAGAAAGACCTAGAAAGTTTTCTGAATGTGCCCAAAACAGGGATATCTTTGGGGTAATAATAATAGTAGTAGTAGTAGTAGTAGTAGTAATAATAATAATAATAATAATAATAATAATAGATATATTTCAATAAAATCAAGGTCCAACTTTGATATTGTCTCCAGAACTCTTGAAATAGTTAGAGTGATTTTTATCCCCCCCCCCCGCCTCCAAAAAAGGAGAAATATTTGCAAGGGGGTGTGGGTGTGGGTGTGTTTGTATGTAACAAGATTCCAGTAAGGAGTAATCATGCCCAGCATGACAGGAAGCAGCAGAGAACAATTCTTGCGTGACCTGTTTGGTCATTCTCTGGTTAGGTAGGTTTATTGCAATTACAACCATGTTTAACAGCAATACAAAAAAAAAAAAAAAAGTTGATGTGACTTAATTGGAGGGCAAGTTAAAGTGAGATAGGGTCAGAAGGATAAAAGGAAAAAAAAAAAGGAGATAGGGCAAGGAAACTGAACAAAAATAAGGCATTAATAAGAATCTAAAGAGACCGAAAAAGCTTTTTTCTATAATAAGAAAATGCGATTTGCTTTGTGGGTCTGTACAGATGTGAGGGAACTCTGGGGAAATATAGTATCTCACAGCAGAACAATAAGAAACCATTCCCATATTGGAGCAAGAACAGAAGCTGTTTTAGACAGAAGGAGATCTGCAACAAAATCATTTTTAATTTTAGTTTCTGAGAAGAAAATTGATTTTTGAGGATGCCAGTGTTTCTCTAAAATATTTGCCTTTTAAAAGTCCTAAGGTTTCCGCATCTATTCTTGGTTTGGCACTCTTCCCTCCCCCCTTAATTCCTTCTTTCTCTTCTCCTTTCTCAGGTAGTCCCAGGGATGGTCCCAACCAATGAGATATAGCACATTATTCTTTCTCCAGTGATTCTAGATTGACTGTGCAACACTGCACTGTCACATGTTTATTCTAGGAAGTACTGAAAAACTGAGGGGTGGTGGAGGGAAGGGACCCATCTCTACAGATAGCCTAGTGCTGTGGTAAATGTGGAAGTCCTTTTAAAGGTTAAACAAAGTTAGAAGAAACTCCGTGACTACCTGATACATTTTAAACAGTAAGTGCAATTCCTATCCTCTTCAATCTGATCAGCTGGGGGGGGGGGGGGATGTTGTTGTTAAATCCTTTAAAAATTTAGGAGTTCTCAATGTGGATTGTAGAATGAAGTGGGTTTTTAAGGAGCTGCACACTATAAAGAAAAGGGATCCTCTCAAACTGCCAAAAAGCATTAACAAAATTCAGAGATATTCTTCAGTTTTGTTCTGAGAAATTCCATTCTTGAAATTATCAGGCATACCTTTCTGTGCTTTTTACCCAGCCAAATAGTTTTAGAATGGAGGCTATGTTTTCTAGTTGCCAGGCGACTGAAACCAGTTTCTTTTATTAAGCTCCATTAAAATGGTTCTCCATCTGGGCTTCTATCACCATAGCAACCATCACCAGGGGCAGTTGTTTGGTCTATAAATAGGTGGTGAGATGGTGACTCTGGCACATTCGGTACACTAGGCAGTTGTCCCATCTGTTAAGTAAGTGGGTCAGCATGCTCTGTATGTGTGAGTATTTATTGAGGTGGATGAAGTAGAGATACTAAAAAGGGAGCATAGAAAGTTCCTCTAAAGAACTAACAAATCAAGTCAAATCTCATAATGGTTGAGGATGTAAGTTTGAGAATGTCACACCTCTAACTCTGCAAAAGGCTGCCTTGCTCCCAACATCTCAGGGCTGTCCTGATACCTCCTGCTCTGTAGCAGGTCACGCTCATAATATATGTTCTCCCCTGGTTCACTCTGATGTATTTTATGCCATTCCCTTTCTAAATGCAAAACCCAGTCAATTGTCACCTTCCACCCCCAATTCTTGATTGCGAAATGAGTTTCATTGTTTGAATAGCTTGTGTATTAATACCTTAATTGACCTAATATGGTTTTACAGATTCATCATTTGCCTGCATCCTAACCTTGATTTTGTCTGATTGGTCATGTCACAATTGCTTCATGCATTTGAATGGAGCTGTAAAAAATATTTGCTTGAGTCAGTTACCTACAATGGCAAATAAAGAATTGCACTTTGGATGCCAAAGCCTTCCTATATTTTCAGCAGGTTTGATCATAGTCTTTAGAATCAGTTCATCTTCAAATAAAATGTAATAAAACAAAAATTGCTGTTTTTTTTTTTCAAAATAAGGTTAAAAAAAAAAAAGACATGACTCTTTTCTTTCCATCTTCTTGCATTCAAACTTAGGTTTCCCTAATACACTTCTCTATTCCTTAAAATTGATGGCTTTGTGTTGTTTCCCCCCCTAATGATGTGAGGTACAAAGAGTGTGGAGCTCTCATTTAAGTCAGTGAAATCAAAGAATGGTTATCAAAGCAAGATTTCACGCCTGGATAGGAAACGGCAGCTAGGAGTCGCATCTGCTTCACTGATATATTTAATTGGCTTTTAGAGGAAATGTGGCCTTTTTAATACACAAGACAGTGGGTACTAGCAGCTGTATTTAGTTCTCCCCAACACTTAGGATTGCCTAAATAATTCAACACTACTTTATGTGAAGTGAAAGAAAAGTAGGTGGAGAATCAGAGGTATGAGGCTGAGTCTAAAATTCCCAGTGAATATGTGCAAAGACTCATGAAGAAGACAAGTGAGGAGACACATCCAGAGGGTGAATGGGCACAGTGGAATGCCTTTCAGAATGTATGATAAAAAGTGAAAATTCAGAGCGAGCACATTTATAAAAGATGTCTAGTATGAAGAGGTAGATTGGAGAAGCTTTTACAGTCCATTTAATGGGACTGACAAATAAGAAAGTTCAGTGGGAAAAAAGAAATAAGAGAAATCGGGAAGATCATTTAGGAAGGCATCATAGACACCTGCTTCTAACCAAAATGACATCAATGAAATGAATGAGATGTGCCAATGAAAACTCCAACCTTTTGTACTTGCGTTGCAATATCACATACAAGCATATATAGGGTGGGAATGTTCTGACACATTTTTGGTCACTTCTCCATTCTATGGATGAATCTCTATGGAGGGCATCTTACAAGAATGAAGTAGTAATCTATATTAACAGCACAGAGATTTAATCAGAGCACTAACCAAAGCCCAGACAACATCAGATTGCAGAAGGAGATTTTGGGATCTGTTCTACATTAGATTTCAAAATATTTAACAGAGACTGATGCATTCCAAAATTAATTTTAGAAAGGTATGGAAATTATGCAGTATAGCTACTCTATCTACTGAAGTTACCACAAGCGACAGTGCAGTATTGTAGTTATGGTGTGAGACAGAGAGTGGAAGCATCATGTAGATTCAATAGGTGACTTTTGGCCAGTCTCTCTCAGCCCAATGAATTTCCATAAAGTAACAGAGATGTTATGGAGAAAAATTCATTTATTTGGGCTCCAAGATCACTGCAGACGGAGACTGCAGCCATGAAATTAAAAGACGCTTGCTCCTTGGGAGGAAAGCTATGGCAAACCTAGATAGCATATTAAAAAGCAGAGACGTCACCTTGCCGACAAAGATCCGCATAGTCAAAGCTATGGTTTTTCCAGTAGTAATGTATGGCTGTGAGAGCTGGACCATAAAGAAGGCTGAACGCCAAAGAATTGATGCCTTTGAACTGTGGTGCTGGAGAAGACTCTTAAGAGTCCCCTGGACTGCTAGGAGCTCAAACCAGTCAATCTTAAAGGAAATCAACTCTGATTGCTCATTGGAAGGATTGATAATGAAGCTCAAGCTCAGATACTTTGGTCACCTAATGCGAAGAAAGGACTCTTTGGAAAAGACCCTGATGCTGGGAAAGATGGAAGGCAAAAGGAGAAGAGGACGGCAGAGGATGAGATGGCTAGATAGCATCACTGAAGCAATGAGCATGAAATTGAGCAAACTCAGGGAGGCAGTGAAAGATAGGAAGGCCTGGTGCAATATGGTTCATGGGGTCATGAAGAGTCGGACACGACTTAACGACTGAACAACAACAACTCTACATAGGCCTGCCCTTGCAGAGGGCTACAGCTAGTCCAGAATGTAATAGTACAGGCACTGATGGGGGTGCTGCATTTTGCACATGTGACCGTGCTACTTTAGAAGCTGCACTGGTTACCATTTGGCTTCTGGGTGCAATTTAAGATGCTGGCCAATCTTTAAACGCTTTGTGGCTTAGGGCCTGGCTATCTGAGGAACCTCATATCTCCAGTTGTTTCTGCCCATCCAGTTCAGTCCAGTGGGGTGGTGTGCTCCAGGTCCAATCCATTAAGCAATGTGGGACCCAGGAAGCACACTTACTGTGTTATAGTACCTATCTTCTGGAACAATATCCTCCAGAAATTGATGTGGCTCCCATCCTTATGTTGTTTACGAAAGACTGGCTGATCTCTCAGACCTTGGGGACAGACTGATAGTGGACCCCCATTCTCTTATGGTTGGTTTATAGTTGATGTTCTGTTATTGTGTTCTGATCTGTGTTCTGTTCTTTCTTACAGATATTGTGTTTATTTGTAAGCTGCTCAGAGTTGTCATGGAGTCAGGCAGCCTTGAAATGTTATTAAATAAATAAATGTCACTGAATTTCTAGACAAAAGGCAGGATATAAGTGTAGTGTAACAAAAACACTGTCATTGAAAGGAAGAGTAACTATTCTCCCTAATGAATTTACAATGAACAATCTTGTTAGATAGTATAGTAATTATGTAAAATTAATTTATAATGGACAATCTTGCTGAGAATATGGCAATGGTGTCTGAAGAGGGTTTTATTTTTCCTATCCATGTCTTCCTTTAGAGTATGGATAATCTTAAATTCAGGGTTGCTTTTGTTAAATAAATATGGTAATGGTGGTAGTGGTAATTGTGGTGATAACAATAGTTAGTTATTCCTGAAGATTTTTTTTTTTTTATTAATGTGGAAGCCAAATCAAAATTTGGAAGTCTGGTGGTGACATCCCCCTTTTTCAGCTGGAGGGAACTGTAGATGGATGACATAAGGTGAATGATAATAAGTGATTAAACTTGTATGCCACCCAACTCTCAATGACTCTAGGTGGTTCACAGCAATCAGAAATTACAATAAAATCAATTAAAAAAAATAAAGTTAAATGATGGCAAGCATGATGAAGTGAGGGGTCTCACTCTCCCTCACCAAAGGCCTGTATGAAGAGCCAGATCTTTACAGTTCTTCTAAACAACAGCAGAGTGGGGGCCATCCAAATCCTGGGGGAAATGTCATTCCAGAGGGTTAAATACTTACAGTTGTCACTATTCAGGGGAGCCTGAAATGGCTGGTTCAGTGAAGTAGGATCAATCCAGGCCACCAACTCAGAAATCATATCTTCCCTGGTCCCCTTGACTTCACACCATGCGCTTGATTGTCTAGCCCTTCAGGGTGATAGACAAATGCAGAATGAAGAGTCAAGCCTTTGCATGCATTCTGTTTCTATTTCTGCTAAATTCTGCAGTGGGGCTTGAGAGGATGGTAAGGTTAACAGAAGGGTGAAAGTTAAACTGGATGGGCAGATTTCCTCATCAGCTTTCCTTCAGAAAAAAATTAGACAATTCCTAAAGCTCCCAGGGGGAGCTTTAGAGAACATACCCATCTCTTCTTGCCTTCACTATGCTGCATCTCACTTCATATAAATTAATTTCCTAAGAAAGATGCTTGGAGTTATCTAACTCTTCTACTTTGAGAGTAATTTAGCAAGAATAATTGGCATGTCCTTTGTATCAGCATCACTGCATAGGTCCAAAGTGCCACATGACTGCAGAAATACTGTTTTATTTTGTTAGTTTCCCCAGACTGATCACAAAACTTCTCTTTTTAATGTCTCTCACTTGTCTCCCAATGGTTTCTGGAAAACAGAACATTTTAGATACATGATGGGTGTATGTATTTGCAATAATTATTTTCCCAGTTTCTGTTATTTATTAATAATACATTATTTTTTAAAGTTAGCCAGTTAAAAATTTAGATAAACTGGGAATATCATAATGTTGCATGAAGTTCACGGAAATGCCATTATACTGAAATAACGAGGGTCTGTTAACACAGTTAGTTATCCTAGGAATGCAATCCTGTAATTTGCTTAAACTGACTTGTTTCTATACTCCTGTAATAAAACTCAAGAGTGAAATTCACAGTTGTATAGACTCAGCATGATGACCTGTGAATGACCCCAGACAGCAAGAAAAGAGACATATAAATCACACTCTTTTCTTGTTGATTTAGGGGGCTATGCTAACAAACTTGAGATTTCAGTGACAGCTTAATTTTAGAGCCAGGTGCAGATGGTCTTTTGAAATTCTCCACCAAAAAGTAGAGAGAAAAATTGAGTGAATGTTTTCTTCAAATTTCTCTGTGGGGAGTTTCTCAATGGCAGGACTTCCAAAACCAGGAGGAAAATGCCTAAATCCTAACCCTAATCCTTACCCTAGGGATTTTATGCAAGACTGGAAAGCCATGGACATTGCAGACCACTGGAAAGAGGGTGGGGATAGTGAAATATAGGACTATTCCTAAACTAAAATAAGATCAAAAGCACACATACAGTACTTCATCCTTGAGAATTTCACTGAAATTTGCTTCTTCCTTGAAAGAAATTTCAAAGACAAAATTGTTCCTATAGAAATGAGGAGACAGTGTTTGGTTTTGGTTTTAAATAGTCTTGCCAAAACTTTACTACATAGAAAATTACTCAATGAAAGAGAGGACCATCATGCAGATATACCCCCTTTGGCTACCTCATAAATATGTGCAAGAATATTCTGTAATTCTCTTCTCCTTTGAAATAACTTCCGACACCCAATTCTTTTTCTTTCAATTTAATGAGAACAAAACATGCAGGAGACCTTCCCTGCTTACTGTTATTGAATACGAGGTTGGTTCACTGGACCTCACTCATAAGAAGAATTAAAACATTACCAGACAAGGAGGTATTGGGATTAAAAAAAGAAAAAAGCCTCTTGAGGCATCCTGGTGCCATGGATACATCAAGAGTTTGTCTTCTAGTAAATTAATACCTTGTGACTGACCATACCCACCACAGCAGCCTATAAAGATTTGAGACCCTTGTTGTAATAACGATTACAACAGTATGAGATCATTAGACATCTGAGAATATGATGGAGTAATGTATTTTTTAATGGTTTTTGCTATGTGAACCCCCACAACTCATTGTGCCATCAGGTAGTATGTCCCAAACATCTGGTTGCTACTTTCACATAGTTTGAATATGAATGGTGACATTTTTATCCCATTAGGAATCCCTAGGGTTGCTCCATTTTCTGGTGTGATATTACCAGAACATGAATTAATAAGGCAAGTTAACATGTTTTCATGTATTAATAAACTAATGCTGGTGTCAAAAGCAGCTGGTTCTTGTTTGCTATCAGCTTTTCAATTTCCCTGATGTTTCTTTCACCATATATTATAAAATTAAAAGTCAGGTTTTCCTGCAGCTTTATCTAACTTGCCTGTTGAAAAAAAATAACCAAGTAAATTCATCTTTCATAAAGGAAGATTGTCAGTCAGATGTAAATTACACTTGGTGTAAATGTCATTTCATCACTTACAGCTGGTGCTTTACATTTAGCCCTTAAACAGTGCTGCCTGTTCACATTATTACCATCAATGCTTCTTTGACAGCTCTGGTATTAATTGCACCATATTGCTTGCCTTTTACAGTAGATTTTCACTTAATCAGAGAGATACTTTAAGAACTTTTGGGAGAAAATAGTTCACTTTAAACATCTGAATAAAAACAGTGTTTTGGGCTGTATGTAAAGTCAGTAGGCAGAATTACACAGAACAGAATTTTAGAGTTAGAAAGGATCTTGTTGATTATTTAATCCATTGTCATCCATAACTTCTTGAAGAAAATTGTTTTATTAACAAACAGCACTTACTGTTCTTAATGTTTAGAACAAATTTGCTTCACCACAGTTTCTTGTTGGATCTAATCCTGCTTTCAGGAGCAATAGAGATCAAGTCTCTCTCTCTCTCTCTCTCTCTCTCTCTTTCTCTTTTTCATTGTAGTCATTCAGGAATTATGATAGCTATGATATCTCTTTCCTTAATTTGTGTCCTCTGAGTTGAACATAGCCAATCCTTTCAACAATTTCTCATAAACTCTGGCTTCCAAACTCTTCATTTGGCTCTGTATGCTGGTCATGATCCAATTGGTATTAATCCATCTGGAAATATAGTGGTCTAAACTTAACAGTTTTCCAGGTGTTAACTGACCAGCGGAGAAGAACTATTATTTCATGGGCTCTGGATATGATGTTTCTGTTAATGCAGCATTTTGGACTTGATTTTCCATTCATTGGGGGTTTTTTTCCCTCTCTCTTTTTGGCCAGGCCAATTTATAATGACACAGTCATCAGACTACTTTATCATAAGCTCAGAAATGGATATCTGGGCCAATGAAAAACAGATTAGCAGTAGATAAAAATGAGTCCTGGAAGTAGTTATTAGAATCTAGTCTCAATCCCATATTTCAGCTAAATAGGCTTAAACTACAAAAAATATGATTCCAGTATCTTACATCATGAAAGTAAGCTGCTTTTTAGCACCACAATACACCAGGGACGGATATATCTGTCAGCTCATGTTCTAAGACATTTTCATTTTTTCTGAAGAATAATCTTGCCCTCTTCCATTTTTTGCAATTTAAATATAATTTTCAATGCAATTTCCCCAATACACATGCTTTTTTAAAAACAAGAACTTTTCTGCTGACTTTTTGTCTTCAACTTTCTGTAATACTTTGGAAGCAATCCCTAAAGAACATACATTTGTACATATTTTTATTGAAGTTTTTCATTGCAATATTGGGAGAGATATCAGAGCCAAATTATAATTATGTTCTGGTTCATGTATTAGTTTGGGAAAGCTGATGCAAAATTTTGCCTTATTTGTACAATACTCCTAAAGCAGAGGTAATTGACATTGAATAACTTTTATGCTTTATTTCCCAACACTTATTTCTGGGGATAGGCAAGATGGTCAATATCAGTTCCTTTTCATTTCTAATTTTGTTTTGACCCTGTACCTGTATCACTTTGTAAATTCAGGGACAATCTGCCTGAAAGTTCATCTGCATTTTAGTTAAGTTTCTCTGAATACATGCATTTTTGTACACACTTTTTTGAGCCTAAATGTTCTTTGCAAGAGTTTTTTAATTAACATTATGCATTTATATGGATATACTTCTGTAGCATAAGTTTAGTGCATTTCTCTCCATATAGCATCTCTCTCTATATTTTTGAGTTACAAACTGCATCACATATTTCTATAAACATGAGGATTTGGGTTAAGCAACATTCTAGTTCGCATTTAGGTTTGGGGTATGTGAACTGAGCAAATTTGTAAAATTAAAAACTCACAGAATCAGTGCATGCATTGACTGATTTTCTTCACTTTTCCAACTTTTTTTCTAGTTTACTGACAGCTTAATATTTGTCAAATCCATCCCCCAACCACCCTTCTTAAGAAAGAACCCAAAATAGATGTGTTTAGTTAGAAGTCAATACAACAGTGCAATAGTCAAAGCAGCCTGTTTTACCCTGGAGAAATCTCATGAGTATTCTCCTGTTCTTGACTTGCTAGGCTCCCATTGATCATGTAGATCAATGAAGTGGCTGAAGGGTATCTAAGTTATACTGTTTAAATAGAGTTTTCTACTTGGCTGGCTTTGTGGTTTGGCTGAACTTCAGTTTGAACTTTTCTCCTCCCTAGTTGCCACTGATCTAATTAGGCTTGGATATGAAAGCTGTTTAAAGACCTGGAGAGAAACACAATCAGAAAATGAAGATTTCTTAGTACAGTTAAGACCCTTGCCAACCAGAGCAGGATGGGACTAATCCAAAATCCATTTGTGTCATTGGTGGCTAGGCAGCAAGTTTTACTGGAGTTTGATTAAGCCTTCAGTACCATAAAACTTCAGGGTCAAAAATGTGCTTTTAATTTTGTGGTACATGATAAACAGTACACTTCAGCATCTTTTGAAAGAAGATAAAACAGAAATTAATTAGCAGATATTCTGTAGGAGTAAACTTGCTTAATTTCAAATGCCAATTTTATATGCCACCTTCATGCCAGAAAAATGTGCACCACATCAGTTGTGATGGTTATTAGAAGTCCTACCTAAGTCATGTGTGCTTAATGTTTCCATGCTGAAGGAACAGCAATATTTTACATTTTAATATTGCATATATAGCATAGATTTTCTATGGAGTATGATAGATAGATAGATAGATAGATAGATAGATAGATAGATAGATAGATATAAATTATGCTTGATACACATACTCTATAACTTCTTAAAAGTCCCTAACACTTGACGGCTGTTTCATGAGTTTAACCTCTTATGTGGAGTTTAGTTAGTGAGGTCCCTAAAACATGAACTGGAAAATAGACCTACCTTAGCCTATTAGAAGATTAGAAGAGTTGGCCAATTTTGAAAAAAAATATTTTTTACTTGTTGCCTTTATCATAGAAACACATTCCAGGCTCAAGTAAGTTTTGAGATGTTTTGAAAATTTTTAGGCATCAGCCACATTGACTGAGACTGATATCAGTTGAAGTCCAAAACATCTGCAGGGTACTGTTTGTAGCCAATACTAGTATCTGAACACAACATTCCATGGGTATATAATAAAAATGTAAGAACTTTGTTGGAGCACACCAACATACATTTCCAACATGCTGGACTGGGTTACTTGACTTCTGATAGTGAGGGAGGAAAACCTCCATTTCAATTTATATTAAAGGTGGGAGTCATTTCACTTTGTTGCCAACATTGCCGTTTAAAAGATGAAGTGGTATTTGTGCCACATTTTGGAAAATAAAATGTCAGGAGCTAGATCACTCGATTACATTACATCTTCTAAATATTGTCATCCATTTTGTCCCAATGCAAGAAATACATAGCATAAGCTATGCTTCTAGACACCTATAACATTCTGACCTCTTTATTGATTAGCTGGGATCAGAAACCTTCTTAAAGGAAGCCCATTAGGAAGCAAGCAAGTAGTAAACTAAATCTTAGTTCCCCCCCCCAAAAAAAATCTGGCCTAAAAAGCTTACATAACACAGACCGATATTGATGCATTGCACTGTAACATATACACAATAAATCAAACATTGCAGTTCTTTTTATCTCCATTCTTCTTCTGAAAAGGTAGGGAAACAGAGACACTAAATAACTATGTTTCTTCATAGCATATATGAGCATGATGCTGAGAAAGATGACAAGACCCATACAGTGATACAAAATCTGTTAAGAAGACAAAGCTTTACCCTAGATGACCTTATCTTTCAACTTAAAAAAACATGCAGTTGTTCAGATGTGTGTTGCTTCTGGTTTATGAAGCAAGTCTAAATGATTTGTATAGATCAGGAAGAAAATGGTAGCTAAAAAGATGTTTTCCCCACATCTGTTCTCACACCATTTCCAAATACACATATTTGAATTTATTCTCTTTTTCATATGTACAGATAATTTCCAGTTATGTATAACTATTGTTGTTTCAGTGATTTTAGGGAACAATGAGCTCCTGATCTGTACTGAGTTTCAGAAAAGGCAGACGCGGGTTTCCTAGGCAGCTGGAGAAAAGAGAAGCTTCTGTGAATTTCTGTGAATGGAGCACATCTCAAATTGCTCCTCTGCTTGGCAGAATAATTGAAACCTGTTCTTAATGAGGCAGAAAAAATGGAAATGTCCTCTTTGTTCTAGTCAAATGAAGGTGGCAGCTCTTACCAAATACAGCTTCTGAGTCAAAGAGAAAGACACTCTTCAAGTGCCGAGCAGCATTAAATTCGAAATATCTCTTTGCTCTGCAGAAATGCAAACATTGCAATATCTTCCATTGAGTGCAGTACTTTGGATTCAAAAGCAAGAAGGTGTTTTAGAGCATGAACGGGCATGCGTCTGCACATGTCTGCAACTCATTCCACCAAACTCCTCCTGGGATCCTATGGCAACGTTTCTAGGAAAAGATGCAGCTGCTTGATGAATTGGAGAAGGTACTACCTGTCTGTCCCTGCACAACACTCTGAAGCACACTTTTCCCTTTGAATCTGGTATAGCACTGCCCTGATATTTCCTGTTCTGGCCAGTGCCAGATAACACAGGAGACATCAGGATGCCAAAGATGACAGCCCTTGAATCTTCACTTTTCTAGTAAACTGTAGAGAGACTGAGTTCATGAATGTCCCAACCAGAAGATTCAGAGAGATGGGAGGATACAATGAGATAACAGTGAGATGATACATTTTTACAAACTAGAATTTACACATATAGGAAGAGTTAGACAGAGGTGTCCTATTTTGTTCTTCTTAATTGAAAAGAATATTGTTATCACTTTCTTTTGAGCTCTGAGAAGGATCAATAACTGTAACCTCTGCTAAAAGCATGACCACTGATTTTCCCCCATCCGAGAACTATGTAAACTCTAATGGATGTTGATGGGCAATGAACATTTAGTCTCAATTGAAGAATGCAGTTTTTTCATAGATGTGTTAAGGAATCTAGCAATCATATTTGCCCTCCTGGAGAATAAGGAGAGAGTGTGACAGAAACAACTAACAATTTTACAATGTGCTGATAAATGGAAACACCTCTTCTTTGACATGCAACATAAAATGCACATATAGACATTTGTTAGCATGTGTGAGTGAATGCAGATTCACACACACAGAGACACACAGACACACACTTGTAGACTTGGTTTGATTTCTCATCCAGGGTATCAGGTGGATAGATCAAGGGAATATGTTAGCAGGGGTACAAAACATTTTTCAAGTTGGCAGCCCCACTCTTAAGAGCCATGAAAGAAGAGCAGGGCACCTGGAGAAAAAAGCAAGTTTGATTTGGAATACATTTGCAGTAAACTACACCATACTACACTACACTCTGCTTCAGGCACATTAAGAATTAGATTCTATTCTACTGGCAGCTGGGAGGTTGGGTATAGGGGCTGTAGCTCTGGTGTTTCAGGTTGCACATCTGATCTATAAAATTGTTGAACTTAAGTCAGTACAGATTGAGTAATGCAAGGCACAGGGACTGCTGGAAATCCTATTTAAGCTCTCCCTGGAGGAAAGAGAGAAGGTATATTAGGGCTGTGTGAAGTGGCTGCCATCTGCCTTGATTAGGTGCTTTGCACCATTGAGACAATCCTATTTGTCTTGTCAAGGCACAGAAGTGACACTATTAACCTCTCTGAGGTGCTGTGTGTACCTCATTGAAAGAGGCTTCAGTGCATGCACAAGGCATGTGAAGAAGCTTTTTCCAGAATAAAACTCCAAATGATAGGAAGTTTAAGGAGCACAGTTGTTTCAGAATTTAAGGGGAGGGGACTATCTTGCTTTTCATCTTTAAAGAACTGTCAAACTGAAGCATCCCTTTAAGTTTTGCAGTGCCCTAAGATCATGTATGATAGCAAGTCTGCTTTACTGATTAAGGCACAGGGCTAGAAACTAGGACACCATGAGTTCTAGTCCCACCTTAAGCACAAAGCCAGCTGGGTGACTTTGGGCCAGTCACATTCTCTCAGCCCTAGAAATAAGGCAATGGCAAACCAATTCTGAAAATGTTGCCAAGAAAACTGCAGGGACTTGCCCAGGTAGTCACCAGGAGTCACCAAATCACAAGACTGATTTGAACACATAGTCACGCACACATATGTAGTTGTGAACTGCCCAGAGTTTGGTATAAGATGGGCAGCTATATAAATGTTTGAAATAGATAGATAGATAGATAGATAGATAGATAGATAGATAGATAGATACACACAGACTACATATATACTCATGACATAAAGTAATGCAATCACCAAAAACATAAAGTAGATGTTCTGCCTTCTCCTGGTGACAAAAATGTCTGCTCCAATATATTTTCCTATAGAATCAATATGCAATGGGAAAGGAGGAAGGGAGAGAGGATACATTTTAGATTTTTAATTGTGCTCCTGTAATAGAGGGCTGGGAGAAAATAACCCTCTTTTGTCTGAAAATCTCATGGTGGTCAGCATTCCTGCTGAATGAATGAATAGCTTTATGATGGAGCAAACAATCTAAAATAGCGAGGGAAAGTATAAATGGCTCCCCTCAAGGCCACTCTGGCACTCCTCCTGAGGTTCTCCATTTTGATATCCTATGATCCATTTCCTATGCATCTTTCACTGCAGTATAGCAGTCTTGGATCAAAATGACACGTTTGGAGAAAAGATGATAATGGAGCAGCTGGAAGGAAGAAATAATTAAATCTGATTGAGTAGCACTTAATATTTTCCCTTGTTACTCTGACTTTCAGTCACTAGGAGCACATTAAGGGTAATTGAGTTAGGTCAATTTGTTATCCAAATGATATTAAGGTAACTGTGTACTAAAAATGAAATTGCATGGTGTCTTTTTAGCTCAGCTCTGGCAACTAAAAGGAGTTGTTGTCTCCTGGACTTTTTCTCTAAGGGGGGGGGGGGGGTAGAAGAAGAAGAAAAATGCTAAACATTTTCCTTAGCTATGTGATTGTTTTCTTCAGGTCTTATCTATTAAGAGGGAGGGAGGGAGGGAGGAAGGAAGGGCATCAGTCAACTGTTTCCCAACATCCAAAGGAGTATTTGAAGCTCAGAAGCTGCTATACCATGCCGGCCTGCAACTCATGGCTATTATAATAAACAGCATGGGGAGTGAACATCTTGTCTGAATGCCTGATTAATTTGCTGCATTTAAGAATTATATTATTAATAGTTCTGTTGCATGGTTCATTTTGGCACACTATTGCAAATTGCTGCATTAAATGTATCATAATAAGTTGCTTTGAAAAAAGCTTTTTGAGAATGTATATATCTTTTAGGGAAACCTTATATGCAGTGCCAAAAAAAAAAAAAAAAGAGGACGTTTCTACAAAAAGGAGGTCAAAAGCAAAAAGGAACATATATTAGCATAATATTTGCATATGCTTAGTATGAGATAAATGCAAATAGAGAAGTATTTAGTCTTCATCTTTTTTAAGTACAGTATCTTACTGGGGATAATTGTAACACGGTAACTGTACTTATTGAGTGATTGCCCCAATGCTAAGTGCAGAAGGACAATTTCAAGACTCCAGGTGCCATCAAGGTAAAACTTTGAGATAAAAGCCCAGTTCCCATTACCATCATGAAAGGTAAGCCCTGAAACAGAGCAATTTGTTTGAGTTCCTTGGAGGAAAGGAAGAAAGAAAAAAAAAAGATTTATTATTATTTATACAATTAAGATGAGACATTAGGAGCACACTTCAGCAGGTGGCAATATCAAGCTAGCCTTGGTTAGTACCTGGATGTGGAAACATCTGGAAATTCCAGGGTTGTTGGCCAGACTGAAGAGTTGAAAAAAAAATCCCAGAAAAGGTAAGAACAAATAGCCACGAAAACTGCATGGATGCAGTTAGTCCTAGTGGAGAGGGTGAAATCTAAATTCCTGATTCTATGGTTTCCTACACGTGTTTCCAATGTTGCCTTAAGAATGGAACTGGGTGTCACAGGAATGAAGGCCTACTGTAGATCTGGATTGTTATTCTCAGGTACTGGTTGAAACAGGTGTATAGTCCACTTGGACTGATTTCTTTAGTAATCAGAGAGAGCTTTTGTTCACAGTGGAAGTGAAGCATCAGAGATAAACTGGCCTTACATGGCTTCTTATTGGGAAGACCTGCAGTTGTTGACTGAGATAGTAAGGTCATAAAAGTGAGAATTCTTATTGTAGGTTAGCAACATGTGATCTGTCTTGATGTTCTAGATATTCTACACTATAAAAGCACACTCAATGCCAACTCCATAGCAACGTCTATACTGTACTGTCAATTGTCCTGTTTTTGCTTCTGCTATAATGACCCGAGAGGTTAATTCATTTTTGGTTATATAAATATGTTTAAATGTGCTCCTATGATAAGTAATGCTTTTCTTTTTCTAATGACTATTAACAACTGTTTGATTTTAGGTTTCAGCCAAGTGAGTTATTTTAGATAGTTCATATAGTCCTCATGTTTTCTAGTTTGATAATATGTTGTATATTTTATTTGTTACACTGCTTCTCTAGGTGCTTTGCATTTCTGTTTGTCTGGTCGTGGAGTGTGAGTAACAATAACATTTAACTCATAATAAGCCAGCCTTTGTAGTTACAAAGAAACAACTATGGATAATTGACATTGCAGTAGCCGAAGATAGAAGGTCAATGAGAAAGAACAAGAAAAAAATATGGAACTAATACAGACCTTCAAACAGAGATTGAGCAAATGTGGAAACACAAAGTAGTAGTGGTGCCAATAGCGGTTGGTGCACCTGGTGCCATACCAAAAGATCTGGAAAAGTACCTGGACATTAATTAAAGCTTCAGTTGACAATAACATTATGTGAAGAATTAAACATAATGTTCTTTTTTTTTTCTGATAAGAAATTCTTCAACAATACTCTGTGCTTCTTTACTTTTTCACAACAGCCTCCAATCTCTCTCTTTTGTTTTTATATACCAATTGTCTACTTTCCATTCCATTTTGATACTCTATCAACTGTTTCTTAGCTTTCAACTTCACTTTCCTTCTAATAAAATGCCTGCTTAGCCCTTTACTTGTTTTTAGTAGAATGCAAATAATCTGTTTTCATCACAACCCAATCCAAAGAATCCAAACTGCTCCCAAAGAATTAGTCGTCCTCCCCGAAAAGATTTAGAAATTTGATTTTTACCGCATTCTGAGGGTTGTAAAATATCTGAGGAAAATATAAACCATATTGCTTTTGAAAGGATGGAGAAAGGATGCCTGCATTTTCTTTTGAGCAAAGCAAGGAAGAAAATATTATAAATATATATTTAAATATAAATATTTATAAATACATAAATTCCCATTTTTCCTCTTTCTCTTTTTTTCCACATACACATTTAGACAGAAATTACTTTAGAACTTTATCTTCCTTCACCTACTGCTGCAGTCCTAATCTACATGTCCTTACTTTTGAATAAGAGGGAGAGAAAGAAAATAAAATAAAATCCCCATACATTAACATATCCTTAGTTGACCCACATCTGCTTTGTCAAACAGAATGCAACATTCTCTAGCAATCAGTACCATGACCTAAATTTCTTTGCTACATTTTCCCACTATGGTGAAATAGTACAATTTTTTTAAAAAAGTGGGGGGAAGGAAAAAAAGAAAAACTTTAGGAGACTTATGGGGGAAAAATCTTCATAAATTAAAAATATATTTATTTCCTTTATTCTCTTCCATAGTCCCACAGGACTAATGGAGATGCTCATTTTGTACATACTGTGGAAGGGCGTTTGCAATTTAAAAACAGGATAACTTTCCTTTGCAATATTATTCACCAGAAAAGCAGGTTGAAATGTACACCACAGTTTTTGATTTCAATCTGTGAAGGGTCAATACCAATGAGAAAAATGATTATAAATAAAAATGGTTGTTAGTAGTTCTATAAAGAGAACTGTTTAATAATGATAGCAGAACATTATCAACAACATTAGAATGATTTTCTCTGAATATAGAGAATATAGATTCCAGCCTGAAATGCATACTCATCTGAAGAGGAATTTCCACCCTTGATTCTTTACTTGTCTCTAGCACTACCTGAGATTTGAGGGATCCCTACCCTTTTAGCCTTCTGGAAGGCCATATTGGCTTAGGGTGGGGGGTGAACTGGGAGGCTGTTCGGTCGGGGACCTAGTGAGAAGGATGGTTTTGTTTTTATCTCTATTTTTATTGACTGAGCTGCCTAGGATAATTATATAAGATAGGCAGCCATATATGTTCTGTAAATAAATACATAAACAAACAAACAAATCATTTCCCCTCAACCTGATGCCTTCAACAATGGTGGATTATAACCCTATTCATTCCAAGTGATGAAATCTGCTTTAACAGAAAGTTTCCAATATACTTGAATTTGCACTTTTTTTTTTTTTTTTAAGAAAACTGTCTAAAATAATCTTTTTCTCTCTGGTTTCTTCCCCTGTGTTTACTTTTTTTCACCTATCAAGAAACCTGTGTTTTTGTTTTGTTGCCAAAGGTTTGAAGGAAATTTGAGTTAAGAATTTTCTATTTTCAAACAATGGGAATCAATCACTGTTTCCACCATCAGCAGTGCCAAGCTTGGTAGCATCTGAAAAAAATCTACATCAGTATGAATAGTAAAAAAAAAAATCCACTTAATATGGAATTAGAGTGGGCTGCTTTTGTTACACACCCAGGTATGTATGTATTGAAAGAAAAACAGGAAATTAAACTGTGTACTTAAAATGAACTGGAAGCACAAACCCAATGCCTCTCTAAAAAAATAGTTTTTTTTATAGGAGGTCACATTTTTATAAGACTCTACATGGAAAACAAAAACATCCAGCTACTTTAAGGAGGCAGTCCATTAAAGTTAATGCAGCTCTAGTAGCTCTAAGATGTAAAGCATATTCTCTTAACAACTGAGCAATGGATCGTATGTCCACTGCTTTCTTTTTGTATGCATGAATGGAAATAATGTCTCCATTTGGTAGTCATAACATTCAGAAATAGAGTTTAATTAACTGATTACTTGGCCTTATATGTCACTTAATCCATGGACTCTAAAGGGAGATGTTCCGCTTTTCAGTCTGATAGTGGGAGTTCATTTTCAGAAAAAAAAAAAAAAGAATGTTTTTAAAAATGAGGGTGTTTTATGCTACAAAGTTCTGAGCAGTATTTGTCTGACTGGTCAGTTGTAATTCTGTGGCTAAAGTGAGTTCAAAATGTAAGCTGAGCTGATGGAGATAAGACACTGATGTTGATACAAAAGAGTGATTCTCTGCTAGCCTTCTGGACCTGACTGCTCTAAAGACTACTGTCCAACACCTTTGAAGTTAATTGGAAGTGATAATGCCCAACATCATCCAGGTTAGGTCCGTAAGAGATTGCCAGGTGTGCTGAACATTGTGCTGCCAAAGCTGGCTGTGCTACATGATAGAAGTTTCATCCCTTTGATCCTGCAGTCAAAGAAAGGTTTAAAAGTGTTGAAAGATGCTATCAAATCATGTATGTTACTGCAAAGGATCTGAACTATAAAAAAGAACAGCTTACACAACAGGGATTGGACTGCCAGGCACCTGAATCCCCTGGAGAGTTTTGCATAGTGGCAATATTCTCAAGTTTCTCTCATTTAAAATGAAATTACTCTGGGGCAGAAGTATATATACAATGTCTCCTCTCTCTGCCCCTATTTGTATTGCTCAGCTTGAAGCTTAATATACTATTGAAATGGCATGAAAAGCAAGCACAGTAGCCAGGCTGTGATCTTATCTGGACAGAGGGCACAGGCTGTCTTTGTTGGCTTGCGGTGAGAGGAAAAGTAGTCAGTGCAAGAAGAAAGTGTCTGCCTGAACAGGTGGCATAGTAGCTCAGTTTGAATCAGATAAAAAGCCAATATATTTTTGTTTTTCTTGGGGCAAAGCTTGCAACATATCAGGATGTTGCATTCCTACAGTAGCTGTTTATGCTTGGAAAGTTTCTTGAAATTGCTACACCTTACTGCAGGTGTGCATTATTTTCTTTGTAGCCAGGTACTACACTATAAGCCTTTAATAGCACATCTATAACTGTACTCTCCAAAAGATGCTGGGCCAAAACAAAGGATCGGGATCTGATTTCAATCAATGCATTTTTGAAAACAGTATACTCAGTGAAATTACTTTCTATATGTTTGACTGTTAAAAATTATGTTTCATTGCATTAAAAATGACACTTGGGTCATAAAGTTGGAAGGATCCTACCGTTAAGACCCGAGGATTTATGTGTGGGTGCATGTGGCTCTAGACATTGATTACGCATCTTTGTCCCAGAATATCTATCAAATATAGATCTGGAAAAAATGTGTCCTCTTAAGCCACATGCAAACCACCAATCCTGGCTGGTAGCTCATTGTTAATACAGTGAATCTGCTGGTTTTTATTGTCTTCCTGGGACTTTAGAAACAGGATTGTTCTGGGTTTTATGTGGTCACAAGAGACCCTTAAGCAAATGCCCCATTAACCTCCTTATGTTGATCTGAACCTTCGAACAGAGCCTATGTGCTTTTAAGAGCATAATCCATTCCTGCAAAAATGATAGCAGAGAGAATCTTAGTGCTTACAGCTTCAACATATTTAGCCTTCAGTGCAGAAAGCAGTAGCAATGCATGGCAGGGTGTGTGTGTGTAGAAAATGCCAAGAGACTGCTAAGAGTGAGACCTCTTATTTCTTCCCACAACTGTGCACTGTTGGTATATACATAATCTATACAGGACTATGCTGGCGGCCAAACTTATCAGATTCAAATACTTGTTCCAGGGTGAGACTGAGCCAGTGGTGTGCTGGTTAATGTTTTGCAACCAGTTCTGTCAGTTCCATTGACACCACTGGTGCTGCTAGCTGCCAAACAGCTGATCAGAGCACTAGGGGTTGGGGTTTGGTTCTGCTCTTAACCAACTCGCAAAATTCCAGAAAATTTAAAAATTGGCTCTCACAAGCTGGTACGAGCCATCTCCAGCAGACTACTAGGTTGAGCCACAGCTGTCTTGGGTTGTGGTAATGAATTTCATTAATTAAGAATAAATTAATTAATTTTATTCATTAATTAAGAATAAAACAAAGTTTTTATTTTGTATCATGGTTCAGCAGAATGGTCTGGAATAATCTATTTTAACCTTTTGCTGAGTTCTGCTGCTTTAGAGAACAGGTTGACTTACTTGACCTTGTAAACTATGAGACATGAATTGCTGATCATGGCTAATTCACAAAACACAAGGTTTCAATCCTCCTTGGTGTGAGATACTCAGTTGGGAAAGTTGCTGCATAGTCCTCTAAACTACGATTGTCTGAGATCTCCCAGTTCTAGGAAAAGTCATTCTTCATTTGTTCAAAAGCAGTTGCCATGAAAATACATAAATAGAAGCCTAAGAACATCAATACTGTTTGCTATACTAATCTGTTATCTTTACAATGCTTATTGTCATTGAAATTTGGAGTTCTAAAAACATATACTGTATGTGACTCCTTGCTTAGAAGCATTAGGTGGGTGTGCTAATCCAGCCTTTTTTTAAAAAAAAATGGGGAACCAGGACAGATACCTAGAATGGCTCTGGGGATACTAGGTGCTTGTCAACTCTCATCCATTATGGGTTGGTCTATGGTGCCTCTTCACCAAGTGATTGCAGAGCAGCAGGTAATAAAGAAGAGAATATAGGTTCAGCCTGGCCAGCATCCAACCAAGAGGAAGAATCTAGGACTCAGTCCATGAACAAGAAGGGGCACTCATATTAAAAGGATGAATAAATCCCATGGGCAAATAAAATTAAATCTCACTGGCAGCAATCTGAGCTGCAAGCTGGCCCCCATTGTATGATATTTTATTTACCCAATGGATAGTGTTTCACACTTTGCTTTTAAAATGCAAGAGACACCTATTTTTGGCAGGTTGCTTAGATTTTGGTCCCAAAGGTCTTTTCCAGTAACACTCAGATTCTTTTTAAAAAAGAAAGATCATATTTCCCAGTGAACACTTTTGTAAGATGAAGGTTTCCTCTCTTCTTATGCCAGATGTTGTTGTCGCCTCTTGCAACTTTATATGTTTGGAGGAATATCTCCCACACTTTTGCACTTTGCTTGAACACGCATAAAACTGTTAATACAAACACACTTAGCAGGACACCTACATTTCTGGTTTAGTCTATTTTACAGCTCCATTTGTATTATGTGGGAAAGCTATTTGTACTTAAGCAGGAAAAGGATATACACTAGTCGTTAATTTTGATGTAAGGTCAATTCAGCATTTAGAGAAGGTATTTTAATGTGGCTATTGTTTATTGTTCAGGGCTCACACCATTCAAATTGCTTCAAAAAGGCATCCACAGAGTTTACTTCTATCAAGAGATACAGCATTAGACTCTCTATGTATTTTATATTTGACTCTGTGTGTGTGTGTGTGTGTGTGTGTGTGTGTGTGTATGTGTGTATGTGTAGATTTTAGTCTGTGCTTACTTGAGACAGAATACATGTACCATACAGTAAACAAGGACAACATGTAGAAACTGAAGGGCATTAATCTTAGGAAAGAATACAGAAAATTGGATACTTGGCTTTAGTGAGGCAAAAACAGCATGGACCAGAAGCTCATTCCATGCATGAAGGTCAGTGTTGTGCACTGTGTATCAGACACGGAAAACTGACAGAAGGAAGCCCTTTCCTGCTTTCCTGTCCGTAGAACCTCTGAGGTGTGTGTACCAATGTCTTTGTGAGCATTTTCACAAGGTCTCCTCTAATGTTCTCAGTAACAAGGCAGGTTCATAGAAGGAGAGGCAGTCCCACAGATATTAGAATTTTAGTTTAATTCTAATTTAAAATATGCTGCACAAAGCAAAAATAACTTTGACATTTTCCCATCTATTCTGATCGCCTATTTGTTTCCAGACCCAGGAGGGGATACATATAAAACTGAGAGAATGCACATGGAGAGAATGAAATTGCATGGTCCCTTGGAAAAGGGATGTAATTCTAGGAGAGCGAGAATAACCTAGGATGCCACTGACCATATTCCAACGGGGGTCTCCAAGGCTTGGAAGAAGATCCACAGTTGAATGTTAAGGCTAGGGGTGGACTTCTAATATCCAATCACTCAATTCTTGATCTCTGAAATGCCTAATAAATGGTTAGGTTTATTTTTTATGGAATCCTTTGCAAGCATAATTTGCAACTAGGAAAGATCCCAGTTTATCATGTTCAATTATCCATGCATTTGACAAAAGCAATTAAAAAAAAAAAGACTCTGGCTTAGAAACTATTATTTAAACATGTGCATTCTCACAATTTGCAAACAAAACCACATATGGTATACTTACAATTGGATTGTTTCCTAACCACAACTTTCCTCATTTTATGGCAGAGTAGTGAACCGAGATAAGAAATGAAAATGAATTCACTGATACAATAAACAACAGTTTCTGTCAACAAATATGTAGTCTATTGAGAAAGACTTTCCTCTATCAGGAGTCCAAGCAGATTAACACAATGCATTTTCCAGTTAGGGAGCCAATTGTAACTGGAACCCCAATAAGATAATTTGTACATGTAGGTGCAATGAGAGAATGTATCTGGAGAACTGTGTTAACGGAATGCCCAAATGCGGTTCTTTTTATCCTCCAGTCTACCATTCTTATTGTTTCTGGTCAGGCTTTCTGATTGGCTCCCTGCTTTGCCAGTTGTTTGCCTTGTTATCTCCTAAAATAGCCATCTTGCAGCTCTCAAGAATGGCCAGCATGTATGTTACCTCAGGAAACTAAAACAATTTTTAAGAATGTTAAATTTTATCCTGCAGAGCTATGTTCTTCATCAATTGTTTCCTGGTTTACCTTGCAACTTCTGTACATTTCCAGCTGCTTGTGATTTCCCAGTTTCTTATAAGCTAGCAGAAATTGAGGAAAATCACATCCTGCTGCAGGCTTCAGCTTTGCAATTTTAAATAGGCATAGTTTTAACTCCAAAAAAATGATTTTAAATGCTAATATTTGACTTAAACAGCATAGCAAACCCATGCAAATTCCAAAAATTCAACCCCAGTTGTAAAGTTCTCCAACAGGACGGTTATATAAAGTAGGGACTCTAATGATGATTTATTGTTTTGGTAAGATTTACTCTATTTACATTCTATTTTACAGCTTCAGAAGCCAAAACAAAAGTTTGATTTGGGCCAAACGAATTTAATAACTGGTAATGGTGGAAGCGTACTAGCCTACCTGCTATATACCGCCTAATAGTCTGTCATTTGCAGGCATCTTTTTAAAAATAATTTTATTTTAAAACATTTAAATAATAAATGACTACATAAAAAAGGAGAAAATGAGAAAAGACATATTGGATGAAAAATAAAATATCAGTAAATAAACAATTTACAATTCCCATAAAATTTTAAATTCATTATTTCATTGGTTAAATAATTGAATATATAAAACTAAACTCACTATATCCTCTTGAGAAATAGTTGCAAATCACTGCAAAACTCTAAATGTTAATATCTTGAAAAGCTTGGCATTTCAAACCATTTGGAAGTTTTCAAAAATATTTAAAGCTGGCCTATACAGTATCCATTGTAGTAGTCTAGGGTGTTACATAGCCACACTTTCTTGGTTATCTTCTCAATGAAAGGATGTAGTTGGCACAGAGGCAAACTCCTACAAAAGGTCCCAGTGACAATTTCTATCACATGACCATTCAGTTGTAGCTTAAGATTCAAAAGCAGCCAGCTTCCGATGGGGATTAATGGCAAGCTGAAGCTCTCCAAAGCATGGAGAGACATCATAGCTGAGAAATGCTGGCTGGGAGGCAGATCCTGGCCAGCCCAATCTTCCTGGATCAAAGGAAGATCCAGAGATTAACCACATGTGTTCCGGACGATAGTTCCTTCTGATTTAACTGCAGAAACTGAAAAGTTTTTTTTGCAGCTGATTCGGAAATTGAGCTACTAGAAGACCAGGAATTCCATCTATGCTCCTAACTGCAGTGGAGCCTTATCGACATTACAGCTTTGCTTCTCCCTATTTCTTAACCACCTTATGAAGTAATTAATTGCAGATGAAGAGAGATTTTCTCTGCAGCAAAGATAAGACTCCTTGCAGTGAGTTAAACCTTCTTTCAAGATTGTAAGAATAAGACAAAAGAGACTATAATTTAAATGTTCAATAACTATTTGTAAAAAGCTTAATTAAGAGAAGATATAAGAAAGTTTTTTTAAAACGGATAAGGGGACAGGGTTTTTTTCCCCCTCTTTTTCTTCTTCTTTTTCTATTTGTATTTGTATTATGTTTACTTTTGATGAAAGTGCTTTGCTATAATTTTCTCTTAAGCTAGCTAAAGAGATTAGCCCAGCATGGAAATGTTACTAGCTAGCCTTAAAGAGTCTATGTGATTGGTGGAATCTGCATAATAAAAGATAAGGTAAGGACAGACTGTGATGTTCAGTTGCCATGGAAACACAAGTTTTGTTGTTGTGAAAGTTATTGAGTGCTACTAAAGTGAAAGTGTTTGAAACAAGAAGATAAGGGAAAAATGGCAGAGGGTTGTCTTTTTATTTTGCTGGCTTGGGACTTTTTTGCTTTTGGATTAAAAATGAGTACTAGAAAAATGGAAAAGAGGGCAGAAGAGGCTCGTTAGAACAATCTTTGGAAAAAATAATTACATAAGATATGCTTCAGAAATTTTTGAACAAATTGGAAATAAATTGGATGCCTTTGAAAAAAGAATGGATGAAAGATTTGTAAAGCTAAAAGAAGAGATGAGAAAAGATGTTAAAAAGATAGTATAAAACAAATATCTGGAGTAGTAAAGCAAATTAATGATAGAGTAGAAATTTTAGAGAGGAAGTCTCAGGTTGAAAGCAGAGAGATGGAAAGAGAATTGGATAACATGGCCTTACTGGAATTGAGGGAGAAATAATTCTGTTTGAGATTTAGAGTTGTTCCAGAGATTCCAGATGAAAATATTAGAGAATGGCTTATTAATGTTTTGGCAGATTTGGAAGAGGAAGATATGGAGATGGAAATTGATGAGACTTATAGAATAAATTCCAGATTTGCCAGGATGAAGAATGTCCCTAGAGATAACTTGATGCATTTTGTTAGAAACAAGACAAGGAATCAAGTCCTGCAGCAACATTTTAATACAAGACTGAAAATGGATAATACAGGTATAACTATTTTGAAAGAGATTCCTATTAGAATGTTACATAAGAGAAAAGAATATTCCTTATTGGCTGAAAAATTAAAACAGAGAAAGATCCCATTTCAATGGGATAAATTGGAAGGTGTGATTTTCACTTTTAAACAGCAAAGATTTAGACTGAATTCTGTCCAAAAGGCAAGAAATTTTTTAGAAAAATATAAAGGAGAATTGCAAGGGATGGAAATGGAGGATTTAGAGGGAGCTACACAACAACCACAACAGATGCAACAGGAACCAAAAAAATTATATTGAACTAGGAGCTACGGGCATGGACTTTTTGAAATTTTTGGCCTAAGTATGGATTACAGATGTTTAACATGGAATATAAATGGAGCAAATGCTCCTCAGAAGATTTAAAGCAATTGTTTAAAAAAATTAAAGCAAGATATTATTTGCCTACAAGAGACTCACATCATGAAAAAAGATATAAAATATTGACCTATAAACTTTGGGTGCAGAATTTATATCACCAGATATTAAGAAGAGAAATGGAGTTGCTCTATATATTAATCCTCAACTAAATCCAGAACTTGTATTAACTGATGCACATGGTAGATTTGTTGCATTATATGAGATTAAAACTATGGTCTTGGGAATTTATGCCCCAAATGAAGATAAAGTGAATTTTTATAAACAATTTATGGAGAGATTAATGGACTTTTCCTATGACAGTTGGTGTTTGATGGGGGATTGGAATAGAGTGGTCTCCCCGCAACTATACAGGACTTCTGAGGAAAATATTAAAATTACTCAAGGTAAATCACCAAAAGTTTTCTTTGATTTGATGAAGAATTTAGAGTTAGTTAATGTATGGAGATAGAAGAATGGTAGTTCAAGAGAGTACACCTATTTTTCAGAAAGACACAGAACTTTTTCAAGAATAGATACAATTTGGATTTCAAGAGACTTGGCTACTAAAATTTCTAAGGTAGAGATTTTACCAAAGACTTTCTTAGACCATAATCCTATCTAACTTTTTCAGATGGAGAATAATTTTGTGTTGTTACAGAATGATGACATTGTTGAGGACTGTAAAAAGAAATTAAAATAATTTTTTGAAAATAATTTAAATAAAGGTACTGACATGAGAATGGTCTGGGATGCAAGCAAAGCCTTTATTAGGGGTTACCTGATACAATGTAACTCTAAACTTAAGAAAAAGAGGCAAGAGAAAATACAAAATATTTTGGATGAGATTAAAAGAAAAGAAGAAGAATTAAGGAACTCCTCAGGGAACACAAATATCTCCCAACAAATTAAGATTTTTACAGCAACAGTTAACTATGCTAGAATAAGAAAATAAGAAATATGGAAATAAAATTGAACTATGCAAAGCAAAGAAATTTTGAATTTGCAAATAAACCAGGGAAATGGTTGGCTTATAATCTGTGAAAAGAAAAAGAAAAGAGAATGATATTGAAACTACAAGAGGGAGACACTATATTAACAGATAATGTGGCCATACAAAACATTTTATCAGTACTACTCTAATCTGTATAAAGAACATGATATTCTGTTGGAAAAAATAGATGAATATTTGAGAAAACAAAATTTACTGAAGACTACAGAAGAACAAAGACAAATTATGAATGGACCTATAATGATAAGGGAAGTTTCAGAAGCAATTAAAAAGAGTAAACCAAGAAAGGTACTTGTCCAAAAACACCTTTGTGGCTTTCAGCACAAGAAGCTTTTTATAGATAAGAAATGATAAGTAAATATAAATGGTTAACTTACCATAATGCACTAGATGTTTCTCAAGGGGATTGTAAAATGAAATCAAAAGAAGATTTGACAACAGAAGGATATTCTTGTTAATGGTTTTCTTATGTACAATTATCAGAAAGGTTTAAAGTGGATAAAAGATTTTATGGTTTTGAACAAAGTAAGGTTGAGCTTGAAATAGAACTGTGTACTAATGATGATCATGTTATTGCAAAAATGTATAAACTGTTGCTAAAATATGAGACAGAAGAAGAACAAGTGAAATAATGTATGATAAAATGGGCTAAAAAATTTGGCTATAATATACAAATGGATCAATGGGAAAATATGTGGTTGAAAGGACTGATATCTACATTATGCTCCAGCCTTAAAGATAATTTTTATAAAATGATGTATTGTTGGTATTTGTCACCAGAGAAATTCTCTATAATGTACTTCAAATTTTCACTGGAAATGTGAACAACATGAAGGGATATTTTACCATGTTTGTGGACATGTAAAAAAGCCAAATTTTTTTGGATACAAATACTTACATTAATTCAGAAGATTTTAAAGATTAAAGTACTATCAAAAACAGAGACTTTTCTTTTGGGAACAATGGACAGGCAATTAGAAAAAAGTCATGGAACTTTGTTTTTATATATGACAACTGCAGTGAGACTATTATATAGTCAAAAATGGAAAGGTTCAACACTATCCATTATGAAGGAATGGCTAGTGAAGATGATGGAACTTGCAGAGATGGCTAAATTAACTTCTTTGATTAGAGAAAAAACAATATCTACATTTCTGGCTGACTGGAAACCTCTTAGAGACTTTTTGCATGAAACACAAAAAATGCACTTATGAGCTGTGGCTTTGATGATTAGAAGAAAACTGGACAGCAAAAAAAGGTAAGTTTTTTTTTTTTGTAATCTTAGAGTTAATTTTGTAATTGTACATACATTTATTTATTTATTGATTGATTGATTGATTGATTGATTGATTGGATTTCTCCCCCGCCTATCTCCCCCACAATAGGGGAGATATTTGCTGTGAAAGAAACTGGAAGTTTCTTTTTTTCCCTCTCTTTCTGCACTTTTTCTTTCTTCTTCTCTTTTTCTTTCTTTTCTTTTTTTACTCCTTATCAGTTTGCATTAATTTTTGTTTTTTGTAAAACTTTTAATAAAATTTAAGTGTGTGTGTGTGTGTGTGTGTGTGTGTGTGATTCAAAAGCAGCCCAAGCTACTAACTTGATCCTTAAGAGAGAAATACAGTGCAAAAAAGACTACTTTCTAAACCAAGGTCAGCTCTTGTCCTTGTCCCTTAGTATTTATCTCACACATCAATTATTATTATTATTTTTTTATTTACCCTCTTCTATTTATGTATAATTCACTACAAACAACAAGACAGAAATATATGTCAGAAAATACAATGAACACCTTTCATTTGCATTGGAGATGCTTTTATAAAGAATCATGGGTGTAAGGGACTTTTCCTTAACTCCGTAACTTCCATCCAACATTTTATGGCATAATAATATTTGAGGGTCAGGCATATGTTACATTTATACTCAGCTAGTCATGCAAAAGCAAAATAAACCACAGCTAAAAGACCTGGATCCCATGAGAGAAATTTGTCATTGAATGTAGCCCCCAGCAAAGTAATATTGTTCACCTTGAAATGATGTATAGCTTTCAGTTGAGAATGCCTGTATCATTCAGTTGGCCAGACAAAGAGATCATATTTGGAAGAAACAAGATTATCCTTTCCAGGCATTGTTGAAGTCCAGAGTAATTGCTGTTCATGTGAATTTCCACAAAAATGCTTCAGCATCTGGAGCATTTTTTAAAAAAAATTAATACTCATTATTCAAAATCCCCACCCCTATTAGAATGGAGTTATTTAAAACTTCTGGTGTTATATAAATCATACTCCCTGGTCTTGGATTTTGAAGACTACAGCCAAGGGCCAATAAGACCCAGATTTATTTTTGCTCTGAATATGGATAGAGATATGGCTTTTGTTTCTATTGTGTTTATTTCTCTTGGTGTTTTGAAATTGGAAATATGCACAAGCACAAACTACCTCACACTTTGTGATGGTGTTGTGGGGATTAATGCCAGTGCACTGTCAAGATCAGCTATAAAGGCACATTATCTTGAAAGCTACTGAGAGTCTTTGAAATAATCTGTCCTTGAGTATACTTTGTGCATCTTTCCATGACTCAAATATGGCTTTTTTGAGACATACTTCTTAAGATAAAAATACAAACAAAAACCATCCACATTCAGACCAGAAATAAATCTGGGTCATGTATATGTGTGTATGTGTGTGCATATGTATACACATACCCACCTTAATTGCTTGACTTATTACCATTTGGTAAATCTACTCTTGAGTATTGGAAGATGAACATATACATGGAGGGCCCAACTACTTGTTACAAAAATGGTTTTGTGACTGACTGATCGATTTAATGTTTAGGGCCACCTAGTGATTGGCTTGCATCCCTCAATGGTTTTTAACCTCTGCTTTCATCTAGTGGAGCAAACAACAGTTTATCTATCTGTAAGGATTGATGAGATTTTCATTTAGATCACTTTTGATCAGAACTAAATGTTATAGTTGCTTTTAATTATGGGGAAAACGGAACTACTACTAACCATGTTGTTTTCCCTTACTGCTTTGAAGAAAATGATAGCTTTTAGGCCAGGGTTTCTAATCTGATCCAACTCAGATTCCTCTAATCCAGTAATTTTGGAGAGAGGGGAGGAGGGGAAGGGAAAGGAAAGGAAAGGAAAGGAAAGGAAAGGAAAGGAAAGGAAAGGAAAGGAAAGGAAAGGAAAGGAAAGGAAAGGAAAGTTATGCAATTTTTTGTACCAGATGTGGTTCTACATTCATTAGAAGGACAGACTGATTCATTCAAGTATTCACATTTTAGCCATAAAGCTTAAATCTGGGAATTGCCCTTAACAATTCTGCTGATGCTATAATACAGTTTTCAAGAAACTTCCAGTTCTACAATCTGACATTTTTTGTCTAACAGTGGTCAATATTTATTTATTGGGTTTGAACAGCACAAGTCTGTACTATCTGCACTTACTCTTTAGCAGGATCCTCCTGAACAAAATGTTCTATTGATTCTGAATGAATGATCATCTTTTCAGGTATGAAATACTGTAGGTCTTGCAAGCATAGGCCATAAAGGGGAAGACGGGGATAAACAGATGGTCCATACATAGACATATTTCACAGTCTGAGCAGTCCTGTTGAATACCAATCATCATCTTTGATCCCTGTTGGCTGCAACCTCAATATATTCAAAATATGGTGGCTCTTCTAAATTATGCCATAGGGATTTGCTCTCTCCCAGAACAGCCAAAGGGCAGGACTTGACACACAGTTAAAATCATTATTTATAGCCCAGATGTCAGTACGGAACTGTCAGTTTGTGTGATCCAAAAGTGTGATGAAATGGTCATCCAGAAATCAGAATTTATAAAGAAGAAACTGTGGAGCAGGATAAGATGCTAAAAAATTATACTGAAAATTAAAGTGCAATCATCCCAGCACAAATGGATTTGCAAATTTCATCTGATAACAGTAACATAAAGAAATCTCTGGGAGGTTTGCAAGTAGATGGTGAATGCAATTTGCCATCTGTAGAATGGGAGTAATAATGCTTAATTACTTGCCTTACAGGGTTGTTGTAAGTATTAGTTAATTAGTTAATATTTTTCCCCTATGATGTGGAGAAATAAAGTACCATAGAAGTGTTACATATGATCATTATCAAGTTCTGTTAAGCTTTGTCTCAAATAGTTTTAACATTTTTATGTTCCTCTATATAATCTACAATCAAGCTCTGACATTTACTACTATTCTGGGGCCAGCTGATGCTTAGCTAGGATAAATCACCTACATTCTATTGAAATTAAGAGAGCTGCACCAACGAGGCTGTGATTGTGTCTTCACCAGATGATTGTAATTCATTCTATGTGGGGCTGGAAGAGAATTTTAATGCTCTGGCTAGCAAATTAAATGTTTATTGGCCTAAAGTTCCAGATTAGGCTGTAATAGGGCCACTTGTCCCTTTGCAATGTGGCAAACATGGGATATTTTTGTGAGATTTTATCAGAGGGCAAGCACAAGCAAGCGTTTTCTTTGCTACACTGTGCCAGTTGGGAAGTGAAGGAAGACTTCTGGCTCAGAATAGGGTTTCATGAGGAATGACAGCAAAGATGTCTGTGTTCTTCCACCCCGCTTCCCCTGAGATCACCATTTCAAAATAAAATGAAAAATATTGCAGGAAATAATTTTACTGCCTCCTAAAGTTATATCACAAACTGGCATGGGGGAAAAAAACCTGTCATCTTTATAAAATAGTTTCATTGCAGGAATTAGTAATGCCATATTTAGCCCAACACTGTTACAACTTAAAGATTTGGACCCATCTGGCCATCAGCTATTGACTTCCAATTAGCAATCCAATGAATTGTGTTACTGGAGTGATGAGCTGCTAATGGGAGGGATTGTTTAACACATTAACAAAAATGTGTGGGTGATGATTTTCTATAAGTAGGTTCCATGCAGCTAGAATAATTTGTTTGTTTTCAGTCAGTTTACTCCCACCCATCATTTTCAACCAAAAGGCTTTGCAAACCAGCAGGCATACGATTAATAAAAACAGGAGGGCAAAGATAGAACAAAAAAGGGAATGAGCTGGAAATAAAACAAGCAAATCCAGCCACCAGTTTACAGGAAAGGACTATCTGATGATTGTACATGATTTTTGTCTATGAAATCAGCACCAGTGTAGAAGGGATTTCCAGGGGAAAATCACATGACCAACCTCTGCATTCACCAATGGGGCATTTAATTTGGAATAGCCAAATCACAGTCCTCACAGTTCCATTGCCACCCACACTGCCAGATTTCAATAGCAAATGGTGAAAGACAGTGGTGAAATCTTCCTCATTTTCAAGTCAGAAATGCACAAAAACTGTAACATAAGCTGAAAATAAATATTTTAACAAAGGAATGTAAGGTTCGCTAGCCTGGATTCTATGATTTCCAATGAGACTCCAGACCGAGATTTTTCCAAAGAAAGTTCAGCTTTTATTGTTGGCCAAGAGAAAAGCAGGGTGGACCACTCTCTGGCTGGCTAGCAGAGAAAAGACAGAGAACAGCCACACCTAGAACAGTTTACAACAGCTTTTATACCTTTTTGGCATCAGGAAGCATCTAGGAGGAGGGACACACACACACAAGTGTACCCGCCTTCCAAGATTGTCAAAACATTAGCTTAAGTAGCATAAACTAATAGTCAAGTTTCTAGCCCTCACTTGCTCCAGGGGTTTGCTTGTGCAGAGGATGTGGTTGGAAGCAAGTGCAAAAGTTCATGCATACTCAGGAAATGCGTCTAGGAGCTCTGAAGCGAGACATTAGCTTAACCACATCTTTCCATTTCCTTTCGCACCTCCTTTACACTCAGCCTAGCTCTTAAGTGTAACTTTTATCCCTACTTGCAAAAAGCATTTTTCCTTAATATCATCTAGTCTGAGCCTAGCCACACAGTCAATCGGTCAGCAAAAGCTTGAAGTACAGAAGCAAAATAAGCAGTTAGTCTAACCATTCCTTACAAAATAGTGCTCCCCACCAGTTCTGGCAGCCCTGCCCACTTTATACTATTCCTTCTTTCACTGAGGTCTTCTTAACTCCACAAGTTGTTTACAGCCCCTGGCCACTAAAAGACTGTCCCCTCCTCATTAAATTATCCACCACCGATGCAGGATTTGTTTTTTGTTAATGCAGAAACACTGCATCACATGTCTTACTATTGCTTATTTGATTCCCTGTCTGTCATTGAAGCCAATTGAATCAAATGATGTACTATCAAAGGGCTTAGGTGTAGAATACTTCTCTCTCTTCATTTTCTTCTCATCATCAATTACTCGTTCACTCTAATCACTGCTGTGTCAATGCTGATAAAGTTGTTTTTAATCATTGTATTTAGTGCTTGCCTATGGGAATGCTTCTTTTTTCAAATAATTCAAATTAAATTGAGCATCTTTTAACATGGCCACTGATTAATCCTGAAAAAAAAATAAAGTAAAATAAAGTAAAATGTAGCAGCATTTATACATAGAAATAGCTAATAGTGAGATGAACTGCCAACCACACTGATCCTACTGCTGCTTTATATTAGATCAACAGAGTAAAATATTATGTTGTAACTTAGACTGCTTGTTCATCCTATGGGCAAATTTGGCTACAACACAGAACAGCCCTTCTCTGATAGGAGGTGAGGCACGTAGGTCTCAATCAGCTGCCAGTGAAAAGACCTGAGTGGAGGTATATTGGAAGAGGCTTCCATAGAAATTATAATAAAGACAGACATGAGCCAATGGTCCTTTCTCAGAAGGAGACCATTCTCAATCTGACTTTGAGGCCTGCTGTTGGTAAAATGTCAAACTGCATAAATATAAAAGTATTTATATTTATAGACAATGAAATACTTTTTAAAAACCGTTAAAGAAGATTTTACAAAGAATTTAAAAAATATAGCAACATGGAAGAAGAAGTAGAAAAAGATCATAAAAGGGTAAAAGAAAAAGTGAATAACAAAAAAGCAAGGAAAAGAAAGATATCTAAAGAAGCAACTTCTGATTTTCTTTGGAGCAGTTACAAACAAATTTGATGAATAAATAAAAAATAATAAATAAATAAATAAATAATAATTACCATCTTCACCCTTCCATATTGCATATCATAGTTCCCTCTTGCCATAAACAAATCTTTTTAATCAATAAATCCTGAAATCAGCAGTTCATTTTTATCCATTTTCAGCAAAAAGTCTATAAAGGGTTTCCAATCTTTTATAAAAGTAATTGTAGTTCCCCCTTGATCAAACAAGTCAATTTAGCCATTTCTGCAAACACAGCCATCTTTAGAATCCATTCCTCCATTGTTGGTGTTATAATAACTTCGTTGCAGTTACATATATAAAACCAGTCATCCATGAGCCTTTTCTAATTGAGTGTCCATAAGTCCTAATAAGAAAAGTTCCAGTTTCATCTGAATGTTAATTTTTAAAACACTTTGTATCACCATATGTATTTGCATCCAGTATCTTTTAGCTTTTTCACAAGTCCACCTTGCATCATAAAATTTCCTTTCATGATTTTCACATTTCCAACAGTGAATAGAAGTATCTTGATAAATCTTAGACAATTTCTCTGGTCATTTACAAAGGTACATATTTAAAAAAAAAATTCTTTTAAATTATAAGACAATATGAATTTCAGACCTTTTAACCACATTCTCTCCCATTGATCTGTTTGAATATTATAATCAAAATTCTTGGCCCATTTTACCATGCATTCTTTAACTTGCTCTTCCTCCATTTCAAATCTCAACAAAAATTTATACATTTTAGCAATCTCATATTCATCATTTGTACATAATTCATTTTCAAATTCTGTTTTATCACATTCTATTCCTGGTACTTTTTTTATCTATATTAAATATTTCTCTTAATAGTGCATATGAAAACCATCGAGAACTAAATCCCTCTGCAGTCAATTGTTCTCTTGATTTCATCTTACGCTCCCCATTTTCCTGTGCTAGCAAGTCTTTATATTTTACCCATTTGTCTTTGCCCACAGTTTCTTTTCTATAAAACATTTCTTGAGCTGAGGCCAGCAAAGATATTTTCGGGCATAGCCTGAGTCTGTATCTATTCCATATTCATAGTATGGCATTCCTAATATAATGACTTTTAAAATCTACATTTACTTTAACTTTATCATACCTTAAGTAACCATGCCACCCAAACCTCAGGCCATGACTTTCTGAATCCAACATTCTCTTATTTCTTAACAAGAGCCATTCTTTCATCCAAACCAAATGGCTGGCAACAAAATACAATTTAAAATCAGGTAACCCTGGTCTTCCTCTTTCCTTTGCATCTTGGAGGAACTTAATTTCCCCCTGCCATATAAATCTGGATATGCCTTTTTGCTACTGTTTAAATGGTGCATCAGTTTTCAAAACAGGTATTGTCTGAAATAAGAATAATATTCCAGGTAACACATTCATTTTTACCAGAAATTCTTCCCAGCAATGACAATTGTAATTTTCCCCATTTTAATAAATCTTTCTTAACTTCATTCCATACATTAACATAATTATTTTGAAATAACATACAATATAAACAATTAGATACTTGAGGCACTTATCTGGTTTAGAACAGTTATTATAGTTTCTCAGCAAAACTTTGCGGAAATTCTACTAAGTTCAACTTGGAATGCTATGTTTAAATTTTTCCATGGCCTGTTTACAACTTAAAGTTGACAACTCTCAAGCAAATATCCATAGTACTGCAGATGGTCGATAATGTCCCATTTCTAGACAAGATTGTCTGTTATCAACCCAACAAAGAGGGACTAGGCTTTATGGCAGAAAATATAGGTTAAACCAATAACTGAATATGCTTGTCCATACTTAACTCTCTGCCTTATTTAGTCTTGCTTCAATAGAGAGTGCCATATTTGGAATGCACCAAGAACCTGAAACAGCTTCCTTAGATATTTGGATTCAGTTGCCTTCTAGTGAGCAAAATTAATGAATGGGCTTTGCTGTGTCCCAATAGAGGAATGGCTTCAGTGCCTTGGCCTCAAATAATTTTAGACCTGCTAAAAGGTTCTCTGTTCTCTGGAGTAGAAGGAAGTGATAGCTGACGAGCTCCTCAGGGTGTTTAGTGAAGCATGAGTAATTTGGACATTTCATTTCCCTGTAGATTTAAATAGAAAACCTAAGTATTTGAAGCATGCTGTCTGCTTGATGTCATGTCCTTTAATGTTCCACACCATTTTTTTTCCTTTGGTTCTTTTTTTACCACACGCATAATGTTGGCTTTTTCACAGTTGATCTGTTATGAGTGATTCCATGGCCCAAAGCATCTGATGCTCTCTGTAGACCTACTGTAGTATGTGATAAAACTGTTGCATCAATTGCATATGATGGTGTTACTATAAAACTTTTGAATTACTGGGAAATTACATTCCTGTTTCTTTAAATTCTCACTATTGTTAATGTAAAAACTGAACAAAAGTGGATCAAGGATGCATCCATATGACTCCCTTTCTTTTTGGAATTGCTTCAGAAAAATGTCTTGCTGCATTACAGTGTAATTCCAAAGACTGGCATTATTGTATAATGTAGATATAAAGTTAAAGCAGCAATGATCCATTCAAGAAGCATCAAGCTTGCGCCAAAGGATTTTGTTGTGCGTTTTCTATGGTTTAAGCAAAAGACACTAGTCAGGAGTAAATTTTTCTGCTGCTTGCTTTACTGAATCTTTCAGAATGAACTCCAGTGATCCTGCAACAATCACAATATATGTGGGTGGGCCAAAGTAATTGAACAACAATATAAAATAACTGGATTGCTTAATCAGCCATGAATGATAACAACTTAATTCAATACAGATTTCCCTAGATATTGAGATGAAAAATTGCTTAAAGTCAGTGAAGGAAGCATATCATCTGATTTAGATGTCATCTAATTATTTGAATTGTGACAATAGAGTAATTTGAAAGTGTCCACCATATTTCCATGGAGTTTTCTACATATATTCTCTATAAACCTGGATGTCTATAGAAAGTCTACAGTATAAATAGATAACTTTCCTCTCTGAGCTATGTTTTTAATAAAGGAATCTGAAGCTCATCAGACGCTATTGAAACCATATCATTATTGAACAAGATCAGTGAATTTTGGGTGTTTTATTTTTTAATTCATTTTGCTCCACTAAAATGAATATGCTAATTTCATCACAAATATTGAAATGAGACGGTTATTATTATTATTCCATCTGAATTTCAAGATAGAATGTGTGTTGCTGACCTTATTACACTAGGATACTTTTCCACTTCTGCATCCTATAATTTCTAATTTTATGGGAAGTTAACTTGTATAATAAAATGTCTCTTCAGCAACTTGGATTTTATGTAAGTTTTTTATTTGTTTGTTTTGGCATATTAAAGTTATTTCCAATTCTTACACCCTGCTTAAATGTTTTATATATTTTCCAGCTTGCCTTTTTTCCCCCAGCATTCTGTCACAATTAACTATATTCTTCCAGGCTTGTAGTTATTGTCTTTTGATAGCTAGGTTCTTATTACAATTTGTTGTGTTTCTGGTATTTCTCTTTATTTTTAGTGCTGTTGCCAAGGCCTGGGTTTTTGTGTTTATGTTGTTAGTATTGTATTTGCCCTTTCTAATGACTGATTTACATTCCTGGTTTCTTTGCACTGACTTCTTGAATGACTTTCCTGCACATGTCTCTAACAAAAAATACAGCAAACCGTTGAAAGCTCACAGCAAGAATTCTCCAGACTGCTGCCAAGACTCAAATCATATCAGCCTTCTGTAAATTCTGGCAGAAAACAAGATCAAATTGGGGTTTCACTTTCTTTCATCTGAAAGGCACAGGCAATGTTTATGTTTATATAGAAAGTTGCTAGTAATTATGTTGGGGATGTCTGTATCCCCAACATCTCAGCTCAGCTTGATTAATGCTTTACTGATGTTTGCTCTCCAGTTTTCCTAAATTTTCTTTCTAATTTGAAATACATTTTTGCTTTCCGATATCATTCTCAGAATATGTTAAGAGTACTCTAGATATTCTGGGGTATTACTTGTTGTAACTTACTTGGCAATATTAATGCTTCTGAGAAGTGCTTCTGAGGCAGCCAGAAGAAATACTACTGCCCCCCCCGCCCCCATGTCACACATCATCAGTTGATATCCTTTCTGGCTTGCCACATTTTCTAATCTGGGGGGGAAAAATCAGGAGGCTAATCTCCCCTTGGGATTATATGGAAAAAAGCCCACTGGAAGGTGTTCCCACCTGATGTCTTCCCTTGGTATTTCATGGAAGAATGGGAAGCCAGGAAGGCTGAAGAGCGCTGGAGGGAGGTTTCTACAAATGCTACATGTTGCACAGTATAAGACATTCACACAATGTCATTGGCCACCACTGAATTAAATAACTCCATTGAATGAGAATTTAACTGAAAAAATGTTTCCATTTTGAAAGAAAGTTAAAAAGCAATATTACTCCAATAGAAATTAGGTGATTGAGTCTTCCCAATGGTGGTGGCCTGGTTTTAAATGGCTTGTCCTGGTTTACTGTGTTCATGTTAGTTTTGGTATTTTTATTGGCTACATCAGAAGTATTTGTTGATACGATACTAAATACTGCCAGCATGAGATAGCATGTAACCACTCACAAGTACAGATTTCCCTAATGCCTATAGCCTTAGTCACCTCAGGACAATAATTTCACCACCATCCATTTTACATGGATTCTAGATATTATTAATAGAGGAATGAATCCTGAATGTAGCATTCATTTCTGCATATAATCAAATTCCAAAACTGTAGCCTGAGTCAATTGGTTCGTTGATTACTAACCAAATGGATATGTTACTGAAAACTGGTTCTAGCAACTCTCTCTAACTGGATGTCATGCAATATCTTGGATTACAGTTTCCATAATCCCCAGATTGCCCCTTCATCAGCTTTCCTAGCAAGCACGTCATCATAAATACTAGGTACTCTGTGAGTGGTTTGTGGGAACTTAGAAAGAAATTTCCCTCTTGTGTTTTTATTTCATCAGACATCAGACTGTAAAGAATTATTTTTTGTCAGCGAGGAGAAGGGAGAAGAGAGAGGGAAGCTGAATGAATGAATGAATGAACGAACGAACGAACGAATGAATGAATGAATGAATTGCCCAAATGTAGGCATACTCAAACAACCATGACATGGTAGGGAAGAGATATGGTATGCCTACTCAAAAGTAGTTTATTTTTAAAAATGTTCTTGGGTTATTATTCTCCTTTTTTTGTCTAACTGACACTGTGATTCTAAAAGGAAGGAAACTGTATCTGAGTATATAGTTTTATGCTTGAGAGCATTTGAATGCAGTTCCCAGAAAGCCTAATCATTTTTCCAGAGCAAGCTTCTATTTGTTTAAAAACTCTGGATTTGTTATTATTAACCTATCAACTTGTAATTGTTAAAAAAACCCCATCTTTAGTTCAATAGGTGGATAGTTACCCAGTCAGGATCTTCCTTAACAATAATGAACTGTGAAGTTATTAGCCAAAGCTGTCTTGTTCCTGGTATGAAGAAAAAACAATTTTGCTTGTTGAATTTGAGGTATGAAAGCAGAATTATTTATTAAACCCTAAATCATTATCTCTGCAAGTGATGGTCTATAGGGCAAGATTATTATCCATAACATGCTTGATGCTTTCATATATACGTGCTGTTACAAAGAGGAAGAGGAAGAGGAAAAGGAAAAGGAAGAGGAGGAAATCAGAAATCAGCATACTGGTTGTTTGAATAAAAAAATTAGGAAGGGTTCATTTATTTTTTTCTGAATGGGTGATCTTGACCACAAATTAGCAAATGTGTTAATAAACATACCTCAACATTTTATAGTTTTTAAAAATCAAATTAAAAAGCTATCATGACTTTGTATGTTATAGACATGCTACCAGTCAGATGCATGAAGTCCTGCTTGGCTTCCAGTGAACATTCCAAGAGGTAGGAATTTACAAATTTGAGTTCCTAGTCCAGCAGCATTTCCATCATGATCTTTGATGAGAACTAGTGGGCTGTAGGGGACGCGGTGGCGCAGTGGCTTAATGACGCTGAAAGTGCCGGCCAGAAATGGCTGAAAGCTTCAGCGGTTCGAGTCCAGCCTCGCGTTAACAAGGTGAGCTCTTGTTTCTATACCCGCAGCTTCTGCCAACTCAGCAGATCGAAAACGTACGTGAGTAGATAAATGAGGACTCTCACTCCGGTGGGAGGAAAATGCTGGCAACGGCTCAACAGAGAGACGGGACAAGTTGCCGGTAAAAGCGCGAAAAACCGCGCTCGTCCGAAAAAGGGGCGCGAAGCAACGGAAATCCCGCCTCCTGTGCTGCCAGCTGGGCTGACGCTCTAGGAATTAGGCTCTGGCAAAGTCTAATTCCGAAACTAGAAAGATGCAATTGCCTTGAAAACCGCTAGGGGGCGGTCACTGCAGGGTCAGTAATGACTGTTAAGCAGATAAAAAAAAAAAAAAAAGTGGGCTGTAGAGGTTAAAATGCTAGACTAGGCTCGATATTCAAAATCAATTTTAGTTATGGAAGCTTACTAGATTACTTTGGGCTCACAATATACCTTACAAGGTTGCTGTCGAGAGAATAAAACTGGAGAACTGGATGCTGTGTATGCTACTTTGAGCTCTTGGAGGACAGGCAGAAAAATGATATTTGACAAACAGCAGTTGCTTGGGCAAGATGAACAAACAAGGACTACTGAAGAGTTTTGTGACCCTGTAGCTAAACACATGGATGAATATGAATCCCTTTCTTTGGATGGGGCTGTCTTTATTGTCATTTTGTTTACAAAGTTATGATATGGTCCTTTTGTGAGCCACCATGACCACGCAAAATGTGACAGCCATGTTAATATTGTCACAGCTCCCAAGAGATTATTGAAACACTCTGCTTAGGTCAAAACTGTGCAAGGTCAGTCAAAAGCAAGTCCAAATATAGTCCAACGTGAAGCATAAAGAATCTGTCAAAGAATCAGATAATTGCTTAGGCAAGGCCAACAGAGGACTGGTTCACCGACTTTGAACCAGAAGAAAACACTGAAAGTAAGGGCCTTTTTACAATTCACAGAATTCAGGCTATAGTTCATTTGCAGGCCCTGGCATGTTCCCATTCCCAAGGTGTATTTTACTTGTGAACAGCCTATCATTCAAACATTACTTGCTTTCTCCTGGACATTCTTTGCTTAGCCATCGGCTGATCTCTACTGCAGATATGAGCACGTGCGTTGCCTTTTTTTTTGAACCAACAAGTGACCTATGGGATCCCTGCAGGGTGAAAGATTTTTTGGGGGGGGGGGGATTTTTGCTGTTATGGTTGAGGGAGTTCCCAGTCTTTTAGTTATAGGTCAGGCTACCTGAGAGAAAGGCAAGATACAGACATCATAAACAACTTTGGTAGTACCTGCAACCTTCCAAAACCTTAGCTGTAGCTCCCCAGAACGCTTCCAAAGTTGCCATTCAGTTACAATTTTTAAAAGTAAAATCCATAAAATATATGGGGCACAATCAAGTTTACTATTTAATCATTTTAACTATTTAAAATTCAATGTAGCTGAAATAAGATAAACATAACTCATTGTCCTAAGTCCACCTATTTCTTTGCCTTGATCTCTCCTAGTTTCTGAAGTATGGTATCCATGAACAATGCTAAGTGTATAGGATTTTCATGATGTTTCAGCATGTTTGATTTTCAGGCCAATCCCACACTTTTTCCCCATCAGCAAGCACATTTTTATCTTTAGTTTATCATGTCAGATGTTACATGATACTGGGATAGTAGGCATCCCTGAACTAGGAAGGAGTGAGGTCTGTATTAGTTGAACTAGGATTGCAAGACAAGTGGACTTACTTCAAACTGTTTAAACATCACCCTGCATGATTTCATGCCAACCATAAGATGGTGATCTCTCTGACCTAAATATCTTTAACTGCCGCTGTTCTTTCTCATGGACATGACAGGCTAGAGCTGTTGGCATGGTTCTAGGTTTGCAAAATGTTTATTTTCTTTATAGTGCATGTACTTATCGTAAAGGTTTGTTCACATACACATAACATTATTTTACAGCACTATCCTAAGCATGTTTACACTGAAATAATCTTGAATGAGCATTGTTTGGCTTATATTCAGGCAGCTATGATTTCCCATCATCTCAATACACACACACACACACACATGATGAATCATGTCTGATTCTTGGAGACTGCCTGGAGAAGTCCTTGCAGTTTTCTTGTCAAGGTTTTTCAGAAGTAGCTTGCCATTGCCTCCTTCCTATGGCTGAAAGAGAAGGACTGGCCCAAGGTCACCCAGCTGGCTTCGTGCCTAAGGTGAGACTAGAAATCATGGTCTCCCGGTTTCTAGCGTGATGCCTCTCTCTCTCTCTCTCTGTAATAAACAAAATAAATTAAAAAAGCAAACCTGAATGAATGATCACTCCTGAATTTATTTGATGTTCACCCATTTGTGATTGGGTCACACTGCAGCTCACCAACAGATTCACCACTCTGTTTCCAAAAGAGCCAAACAATGCTATCACATTTTTAAAAAAGATCCTTGGAATATGTGTGTATTGATGCAAACCATTGCTTTCCCCAGGGTGACCCCTTCAGTTCAGATTGTCTCTGCTTGAGTTCAAAACTCCGAGTTTTGTTGCAAAGGCTTTATATTTAAATGCCACATCACCAAAGGAAGGTAATTTATAAGTGCATAATACAAGGAACCATTATAGATCATTGTGCTTCCACAGGAAATTCATTGATGCACTTTCCTGACATATCAATTTGGAGCAAATGCCTCTGGATGCTTTTTAACACCTCCCCTCCCCATTTCTCTGTAAGCCTGGCTGTCCTTTAAGGGAAAGCTATAATAAAACTAATTTCCATCATCACCAAGGGCACTGCAGATGAAAAATGAGTCCACAAGTTGAAATGGACATAAATATTAGATGCCAAAATAGATCACTTTTCAAAATGCAATGGGGACTGTATGTTATGTGATCCTGTATATGTTCTCTATCGCATGGCAGGGCCATTTCTGTTCCCTTCAGAATGATAAATAGGTGAGAGTTCAACTATATAACTGGTTTACATGTATAGGATACAAATCTCTGCAAAAGGTGTTACCTTGTCTCCTCCTTAAATCAAGCTCTGCTGTTTCAATGATAAGCTTAAAGACATATTAAATTATCAGCTGCAACATGTACTATAAATACTTCTGGTGCAGTATGAGAACATAAGAATTGGTGGCTTTGCTGGTGGATTGCACCAAATTTCATTCTTCCCAATAGCACAGCACAGCCATTAAGTGGTGCCAGAAAGGCAAGCACTGTCACTATATATATATATATATATATATATATATATATATATATATATAAATCTCTTACACAGGTATCATAAGAACTGCCATTGAAATTGTTCTGAAGTAGAGATATAAAAATTTTTCGCCATGGATCTTGCACGAAATAGATATGGGGTATCCCTTGCAGAAGATTCATGGTGGGATGAATAGTAGCAGGAATGGAATCTAAGTGTTATGTCTCCTTCCAGGGTGGAGAGGGGTGAGGAAACTCTCTCTTTGGAAAATGTATAAATTGGCCAATATTCTGTTTTTTTAAAAATTTCTTGTCATAGGAAAAATGTCCTTTGCATGTAGAGCAGTATAAGGCTATCCTCAGAGGCTGCTTCACCTTTGTCACTTCCTGGCATGATCATGTAGTGGTCGTGTTGCCATTTCAGAAAATCCTGAAAATCAGCAGTAGCTTCTACTGGGAAATCTGTTGTTGTGACCCCACAAATCATTTTTGCTACAAAAAAAGAAAAGTAAAATTAGTAGCCACAGCTACTGTGTACATTGCCAAAAATCTAAAACTTACTTGCCTCTAAATTTATGTTAATACCCCTCACAAAGTGGGCAAGAAAACGGATCTCCACATCTGTACTGTGAAGCAAGGGATCTGCATGTGTGCTTCAAAATGGCACACACACCTGTATGATCAGAGTCCTACCCCTTTCGATGAATGTGTGATGCATGTAACACAGTTAAAAAGGGTTTTAGAAAGGCTTTGATAACCCAGTTGTTGGCCTTCCCCACAATACCCCTGCTCTGAAGTGAAATTCAAAGGAAATTGATGATGTAGATGAATAGAAATGCCTGATCAAGTTTGTCTAAGTGAAAGGAATTCAATATCACCACGTGTGATGAGATAGTAACTTTATCAATGCATTTTAGCCATGATTGCTATATAAATCTTTGCCAACTGAATATCGACAATACAAGAGAGACCAATTGAGAGAGTTCACAGATCATGCTAAGCCATAAATTGCTTTAACCATAGCTTATTGAACAAGCCAGGTCATAAACTATGATTTTATCTGAGAATGTCATGTGAACCTAATCTTTGTCTTCACATTTTCTTACCACAAGAAGGATATTTCCTATAAGATGATGTGCTTTCTTGAAATAAGATATTAAAAGACCATCAAAATCTATAGGTTTAAATGTATTACCGGAAGCGCAACAATATACTTTTGTATATTTTTGTGTGTATCTGCTGGATTTTTAATATAAGGTGGCTATCTAGCTATTGCTAGTGTAGTGGTTAAGGCAGCAGGCTAGAAACCAGGAGATTGTGAGTTTTAGTCCCGCTTTAGGCATGAAGCCAGCTGGGTGACTTTGGGCCAGTCACTCTCTCTCAGCCCTAGGAAGAAAGCAATGGCAAACCACTACTGAAAAACCTTGCCAAGAAAACTGCAGGGACTTGTCCAGGCAGTCGTCAAGAGTCAAGACCTCGCTCTGTGAATTATTCTACTACCATACTCTGATATATTTTATTGTTTTCCTGAGTGAGAATGAAAGCAAGGTTAAAAAAAAGAGAGCTCAAGACATTGTTTGCCCTTTCAATGAACTGTGTTTGTTTTCTAGGGCCTGAGTATATTTCAGTTATTTTTGTAGAATGTCGACAAAGGGCAGACATCACAAAGAAAAATTTGGTATGGTAACTGGAATCTACGGTCTTTCATGATTCCTGCAGCCTACATTCATCTGCTATTCATTAGAAAGCTGCAGAGCATTTATAATTTGGACACTGCATACCTACACAAAATGTCTGTGTGAGTGCATATATATTGTGTCTTGGGTTCTCCTGGTGGCTTTCCCATCTGTGCATTCATGATCCTATTTGTTTTCCATTGCGAGCTTTAAAGGTGCATCTTTATGCTGCCAATCCCAAGGGCCTCTTCTTGTCTTTGGTATCAGGACATTACATAAATGAATGCTTCCTATTTTTTTATTCTTTTTTCTGGACAGGACCCTTCCTGTAGTAGCCATGCTAATCTGAAACTTCACCCTTACTGCCTAGAGTCCATCTCTTGCCTGAGGCTAACACTAAGGTTATGATCCAAAGGTAGACAACTTGGTGCCCACCATACTGTCAGTTCTAGTCAGCATGTCAGTAGTAAGAGACTGTGGGTCTGATCACTGAAAACATTTGAGGACCTAACAGTATTATGTCCTTTTTCCTGGGAGTTAACCATCTGCACTAATAGTGCCTAACGGTACACTAATAGTACCTCTGTCTGAGTGGGCATGTATAGAATTGCTGTATAATAAAGATAATAGACTCATTACAATATTTAAGCCAAGAGCATCCTCTTGAGTGTAACCTCTGGGCTATTGTATTTACTAAGCTGGGTAATGGAGATTAGCTAGAAAGATGTGCTTGAGCCTCAGTTCCTAGTGCCATCTCCAAGACCATGAGAACCCTTCATAATATTCAGCCAGCAACATTGGAAGCCATCACAACCTTCTCTATGCTGCTGCACTGTGTGATAGGATGCCAAGAATCATGGAAGCCCTTCACATGACTCTCTTTGTTTTGCCCTCATTCTGCCTGGCCAAAGAGAATAGATAGGACTGCTATATCTAAGCTGCAAAAAACTGGATGACCATGAGACAGAAATAAAGTGATAGCAAAAATTTAAAACTTCACATTTCATGCTCATCTAGATTTGTGCAGCTCAGATCTGGTAACCCTAAGAACAGATATACCTGGGCTGCTGGTTGGCTGTTCTGGCTTGTGAAATATCTCTCCCTCTCTCCCTCTCTCTCTCTCTCTCTCTCTCAGAAATGAGCCAAAGGATTTTTTAATTTTTTTGTTTCTAATTGGGTGATATAAGATCAAATTCTAGTTGTGTATTTTAGAGATCCATGACCTGCTTTCTTTCTAAAATAAAATAAAAATTGTTGTATTTTTAGGCCTTCTTTTCAAGCATTCTGTCACAGAATGACCAATTTATCTATTTTAATAAAATCAGTTTACATAATTACATGAACACATAAGCATAAATGCTATTTTCAATAGTTTGAAGGGCTGGGTTTTCTTGGCTGTGTTTTGGAAAGGTGGCTGGGATCATGATCGAATTAAAACTGAATGGACTTCCTGAATGAGTGAAACTTGCAATTTTCTCTAAGGGCCTCCAAACCTTTTCTCTTATGATGCAAACACTGCCCTTCATTGCCAGGTGAAAGATACAGTCTTTTTAAAAAAAGACTTTAAAGAATCATTTCCTCTGTACATTTGAATGGATAAAATACCTATTTTGGGAGATATTTTCAAGTCACTCATTTGGTTTTTAGAAATCCAGTACATTGGACTTTTCCTCATCCTTTATGACAGACAGACATGCTAGTAGTAGCAAAAGTAGCAGTCAAGCTGATTTTTTTTTTAAAAAAAGGATTAAAATGGAATATTGTGATAGAGAGACTCATAGTAAAAAATGTATCTTCTAGTAAATTTTTCCCATTATACCTCTGCCTCAGGAAAATACATAGAATATTTGCTTGCAGCTGACTGTTAGTGGAGGATACAGAATTACCAACATCTCTCACAACAAGTATGATTTGCATAAGGGGCATAAATATTATGCCCCTTTGTGCATAATATTCAGAAATTACATAAGAAAAATTTTAAAGTTTCTTTTTTAAAAAAACCATGCTGACATTTTCAAATTTCTAAGAAATTACTGTTAAGAACTCAGAAACATAAAAAAAAAAACCCAAACTTATTTTGCTGTCAGTTCTTTCTATCTATATATTTGAGTTTAACCATTGGAGAAAATAAGTCACATATGAATTATAGGATAAGAACAATAACCCATTGCATGCTATATTCACCAAATAGCCTGTTCATAATACAGGTAGTTTCCAGTTTAATAACGAGTTCCATCCCCAAGGTTTGTCCTTAAGTTGCATTTGTATGTAAGCTGGAACAGTATTATTGTATAATACTGTACTGTATAAGTAGTATTGTGTAATGAACTCGAACCATTGTGTATTTAACTTAAATCATTGTGTATTTTTAACTTGAATTTTGCTATAATAGGCTCTGTTCTTAACTATGGGTTGTCTGTAACCAGGGCGTTCTTAACCTGGGGATTACCTATAATAAAAGTCTTTTGATTGCTATTTAATGTTGATGAATATAAAAAAGGACTATATTTTACAGAGCATTAAATAAGTTATTAGTTATGCCTTGTGCTGTATCTTACTCTATGCAGCCTCAGTGGCCACAGTACTACCTCCACAACTACAAAAACTATAGTTACTGGGGCTACTAGATTTGGGCTGCAAAGATCTGGAAAGCCACTAGATGGTAGGAAAGTTTCTATATTTCTTTGCTGCCCCTAGTGGGTATCTGTAGTTTTGCAGCCCAAATTCAGTAGCTTATGAAGGCTGGTGTGGATCTTCCGGGCTGTGTGGCCATGTTCTGGAAGTTTTGTTTCCTAACGTTTCGCCAGCATCTGTGACCGGCATCTTCAGAGTGCAGGAGCACAGACTGTCTGAAGATGCCGGTCACAGATGCTGGCGAAACGTTAGGAAACAGAACTTCCAGAACACGGCCACACAGCCCGGAAGATCCACACCAGCCTTCGTATGCCGGCTGTGAAAGCCTTCGACAATACATCAGTAGCTTATATTTAACAAAATTTGGACATAAAATAAGTAACATTTATAATGTTTTTGTTCTCCCTCCCATTGACTTTTTTTTTAGTACGTGCAATTCAAAGCCAAGTACTGACCTTGATCCCCCCCAAAAAAACCCCACTAATTGTGGCTGGTCATCAATTCCCTGTGACGTGAAGAGATTGGTTCAGAGGGTTTTAGGCTGAGACTGCTTTTGGATAGCAGTTATATTTCTTGCATTTGATTTTATTTTTCTTTAATTCAGTAGTTACCCAAGCTTGTATGCTACTAGCTGGCTGACATTCATAACTTATAATATTGTTCCCTGGAATTTCCATACAGAAATTCTTTTTAAAAATTGTAGAGTGAAATCATTAAATTGATTGTTCTTCACTTTTTTAATTGGTTATTTCTGTTTCTAACACACTACTTTGCAAGAATTTATTGTAGATTTTTAAACTCAACTCTGATTGCAAACTTAATCCCATATATGGATGTTAAAGGTATAGTTAGTCCCCAGTTTAAGAACGAGTTCTGTTCCCACGGTCTGTCCTTAAGTTGAATTTGTATGTAAGCCAGAACAGTATTATTGCATAATACTGTATAAGTAGTTTTGTGTAATTAACTTGAACCCTTGTGCATTTAACTTGAATCATTGTGTATTTAACTTGAATTTTGCTATAGTAGGCTCTGTTCTTAACTATGGGTCATCTGTAAAGTGGATGTTCTTAACCCGGAGACTATCTGTAAATTGAATTTCAGACAGATTTACTTTAGAGAAGATCTGTATACACATTTTAACCAACCTAAAGCTAGAACAATTTAATCCAGCTAATTCTAGACTACATTTGAAAGTTGAAAGAAGAAGGCAGGGGCAAACCAATTCCCTTGCCAAGAAAACTACATGGATGTGTCAATGTAGTCTCTAGGAATCAAGCTCGATTTGAAGGAAATTTTACCTCAACAAAAGTTTTAAAAAAGCCATCCAGTACATCAAAAATATTATTCTGATAGAGCCAAGCTTCCTTTCCTCATTTACTAGACTATTCTTTCAAACAAAGGACCTGTTGAGACGTGCTTAGGGCAAGGACTTCCTGAGTATGCAACCAGATCAACTTTTTTTTTTTTGACTCAGACATATCCTGAACAGGTATTGGAAGGAACATTTAGAAGATATCTAATGAGATCATCCAAAGTATTGATTGGTCTGTTTAAATGTCTGCCTTTTGAAACTATAATCCCACTTAGAAATCTTCCAGGATTAGTGAATCTGCTTGGTTGCTGACAAGTAAAGGCCAGACCTTGCTGGAGTGTCCCAAGATATTGCTTCTTAAATATTACCCTATAAGTTAAAGTTCCTAATAAGTTTAGGTAGCTCATCTGATAAGGTTCCAAGTGTATATTTTATTTTAAGCTGCAACTGACCATTTGTAATTTATATTTTCTGGATTCTTAAATAGATGCATAGAATTGAAAATTGAAGTTGATTTAGTCCTTCTCCTCAGCCTGTAGTTTTATCCATATACAGACTGGAGATAAAAGGAAAGCTCTGAAGAAGGAATTGGTCCTTCTCTAGAGTGCAATCTTTAGCCATGATGATTATGTACTTAGACTGAAGTTCATTAATTTTGTTAATCACACAAATGGTGGAGATGCACCAATCTCAGAAATATATAAAAAAGAATGTCTAGCATTTGGCCTGTCTCAGATAGTTCAGGAGGCAGAGGCATCTCTCAGATTGTCAGAGCGCTCATGTGCAGTTAAAAACCCAAAAACATATGAAGCCAGATTGTTGATCCATTTAGTCTTATATTGTCTATTCTAACTGGCAACCATTTTCTAGTAGTTCAGGAAAAAAAAATATTTCCCTGTCCTAACTGGAGATAATGGTCTTTATCCAGCTTTGGCTGGTTCACCAAAGCAGCTTTAGCTGGAAGAGGAGGCATGAAAGATGCCCTTGGACCTCTTGTTTGGATTACCATAATTTGCTTTCCATGGACTTGACCTTGAACACTATCTGGAAGCTTCAACCAGTACAAAATGCAGTAGTTTGTGTGATTACTGTGATCAGTTTCAATACTGATACATAGCACCCTGCCACAGGAGCTTCAATGGAAACTGGAAGTTTTCCATTTCAAGGTGCTACAAAACGCTAGGTGGCTTAGAGCCTGGGTAACTACAAGATTGTCTGTCCCATATAGATTCTGCATGCCCAATATGGGCACACAGAAAACACCTGCTGAGGGTCCCCATCTCAAGGAGCAAGGATAAAAGGGCATTCTCCATGAGGGCTCCTTTACTCTGGAATAGTTACCCAAACACATACATGCCCCATTATGATGGTGGAGTCACTGGGGCTCTATTGCATTAGTTATATATTATTCTCTGTATTGAATTATTATTGTATTTTTTTTCATTCTATACACCCCTTAGAACCCTCTTAGAACTGGTGGCATAAAAATTCTGCAAACTCATAAACAGGGAAGGAGGAACCAGCGACCATCTGCATACAAAGTTGGTGTTCTAGGACTGAGCTACAGCGTCTTCCAACATTTCTGGCAGAAGCATATTAAGTCTTTTGTGATACCTCTGAAAAAAATCTACCTATAAGCTTACAGTTTAGGCAAGATGCAGGAATAATATTATTCATCTCGTTTCACAAAGGCTTAATATAAAGTCACCTCAAAGATTGTTTTGCAACACTACTGATCACTTTGTACATGTGCATAATTAATGTAGTCTAGATAACAATAATGGAATCTATGAAAGTGAAAATAATGGAAAATAACTGAAAAGGCTATACAGACACTACTTTCAACAGAAAACTCAAAAAGAAAGAAAAAAGAAGAATAGATAATTTCTAATTCACATGGTTCTACCTAAAAAAATTATCAGTACTTGGGGAATTCAAAATGTAGGGGGAAAAAAAACCTGGATGGGGCTAATCTAAGAAGCACATTTACTTTTTGTCACCTACTTATCTTTCACAATATAGTTCAAAAGCACATGATACACCAACCATGCAGAAACTAAGTAATTTTGATGGGGTAAATGTGTAATTGGGCATTGCTTGAGACTCCAAAGTAAACTAGTCTTCATTTCACACTTAAAGAAATTTGGGATATAATGACAAGGTTGCCTGAAGAAAACTGGAAGAGGAAATGCTTGAAGAGGAGCCTTGAATAAAAACAAGATGTAAATAAACTTAATTTATTTACAAATGAATTCAATAATAATGCATGCTCAAACACTTCCATTTCTTTTTCTTTTTTTAATTAGGGTTACAGAATTCCTGTGATGAAAATCTAAATTTCTTGTAGAAGACATCAATACATATGCATTTTAATAAATTCTGAAGAGTATTCCAGAGAGGAGCAAAAATCTGCATTAAAGACTCTGGAAGAGAAGGGTAGGGTTGTGTAGTTGTGGCTTTTATAGCAACGTATACAACAGGAATTTGTTGGCACAATTTGGGGTTGTCTGGGGACCAAAATGTGGGAGTGGGGTCTATATTGGAGCCATAAGCAAAAAGTCCCCGACTTAGTATTAGCACTTGGATCATATGGTCGTTTTTATATATCTGTGCTGAAATGTGTAGCCTAAACCTACTCACAAAATCCCCAATTTGCCAAAATCCCCAGTCAGAGGCTAATTTTTATTTGTTACAGCTGACAGGGAAAATGGTTATTAATAATGTAACTAAGACCATATTTATAACCTCCCACCTGAGTCTTTGTTCTTCGAATAAGAGATCTTTTTACAGGTAATTTATCCATGCAAATATATATTTCGTTTTGTTTAACCTGGGCACTCATTTATTTTTAAACACTTTCTGGTCTAAGAGTGCATTCCCTTTTCTTTTTTTCATGAAACTAGATAGAACTGGTTACTTAACACATCCCTACACACACACACACAAGTCTAGGGCCTTATTTGCCCTTAAATAATTTGGTAAATTCACATTGGCACTAGCGGAGTGCAATATACACAGGAAAAATGAAGCAGCTGGGTCACCCTGCTGCAAAAGGCTTCCTCAAGTGCTGGGCAATATTTGCTTTTTCACGATGATAATTTATGGCATTTTTGGAAGAAAGAGGCTTTGTTTGTTTGCATGCTGATTTGGGACTCGGTGATGGAAATCTGGCTGTTTCCTTAGACAGCAGCTTTTGCTGCCCTTCACTCAATAGCTGCCCTTCCAAGGTGAAGAACATTAAGTAAGGAGGACAAGTAAATGACAGAACTGGCTGAGCATCAGTGTTTGATGTTGTTATGGTCATTTCAGCAGATGGAAATGTTAGAGCTGAAAACTGTATTTTTGCTTTTCAGGTGAAATGTTAGATAATACACCACAAATACATGTTTGTATAAGACACCTCCATGCAATGGAAATAGTTCAGGAGGGCACATTTTCTTGAAGAGCAACCTCAAATATTTAATAATATCAATAATAAAAAATAGTAATACCACCAATATTTCATGCAAAAGACAGAACATGCTTCTGTGCTTATAAAAACTCTATCCTCATATTAAAACATTCTGTCCTTTGTAATGTGAAACATTAACATTTGTTTTATATTAATGACTAGCGCTGGCTTCTGAAGTAGTGTGGTATTACACTAATATGATGCGATGATAATCACTACTATTACTGCCGCACCCTTGTTATTAAAAAATCAACATATTTTTTAAAAAACAAATAATCTATGGATATGGATATGGAAACAGTGACTTCTGTTAGCTTCCTTGGATGCTCTCCAAAGTAGAAAGCAGAATATAATCAAATAAATAAATACATTTTTCTTAGATCAGGGTGCAGACACTTTGACTACTATGTTGGAGGCACACTACAAAACATGGGTGTATCTGAGACTTCCAGAGAATACTAGGGTAGACTGAAATGTCAACAAACAAACAAATGTTCTGAAAGGCAGTGTTAAACTGCTTTTGTAAGGTTCCCATAAAGTCATCAGGAATCAAACAATGTGAAGGAGATTACATACTTTTTTCTTATACAGGTAGTCCTTGATTAATGACAATGGTTTGAACTTATAACCGCCTTGGAAAATGTGCTTTATGACCTGTACTTGCACTTACAACCATTGCAAACCCTTCCACCACCCCCTGCAGTCACATGATCACAATTTGCAAACTTTTTATGATGGTCCTTAAGCAAATAACCACAGTCATTAAGTGGATCACGTGGTCATTAAGCAAATTCTGGCAAAAAATGTCCATTGGGGAAGCTGGGTTTGCTTAACAACCATGATTCACTTAATGACCATTGTAAAAACGGTCATAAAATTGGATGCGGTCACATGGTGACTTGCTTAATAACCACCCTGCTTAACAACCAATCTTCAGGTCCCTATTGTGGTTGTTACGTGAGGACTACCTTAAAAGATTTGCTGGGCAATGTTCTCTTAGAATCTCCATCTTTATCTCTAGTTCTTGGACTACCCAGCTGTTCATAACACCTGGAAGCAACATTGCTGAAGGTGAAGCTTGTATCTAGAAACTTCTGCTAACAAAAGCAATAGTACAAGATGGTGTAGTATCTACCTGTCTGCTTTAGCACTTTACTGATTTGTTGAGGATGAATATATGTGACTCACTGATATGCTACTGAAATTTGGTGATAATCCTAAATGTGGTTCCAAAGGGTACACCAGAATATCAGAAGTTTTGGGACTTTGAATATGGCCAGTAGGTTTCCAATATTACCTGCACAAGGATCTCTGAGAAACATAGTTCTCTAAGGATCAGGAGTTCCAGAGACACAGCATTTGCAGAAAGGCAACTGGCAGGGGGGGTTGGCAAATGATTGCCAATGTGTGATCGTGTGAGACATAAATGTATTTATACACATGCCATCAGTTTGTTATGAATGTCACTGTTCAGAGACCTATGTTTCTTTGTGCCTAGAGGTCTTTATTACAGCATTAAGTAAATAAAGGTGGAAGAAAAAAAATTAAGGTTAACAGAAGCCTCCAGATCAACGGGAGTGGAAAAACAGAGAGATCTTATTGGTACTGTCCCTGAATTACTACCAATTAACATTTGGGGGAGAGGAAAATTGAAACGAAGAAGAGAGAACCTTATCTATGGTTGACAATGCTAGGAAATAAAGCCTAAATCTAAATTTGAAGAGGCCTCCAAGCATGATTTTGGGTGGTAGAATGTGTCCATAGATTCATATGCCGTATTGCCTTTTAAGAGAGACTTCACTTTGATCACTTATTAAAGTAAACATAAATACAACACTGATACCTTAGAAACAACAAATTTTGAGTAAGTTGCTACTACTGCAGATCTTGATGGCATGAAATACCTCAATAGTTTATAGAGTTTTTTTTCTTTTTAAGGGCTGAAGATAAAAATTATTAGCTGCTGAAGAATTTTGCCATTGTTTCACCTTTCTTCAATATATTTCAGCTTTTATGAGCTCTCTGAGTCTCCATTCCTTTCATGTGCAATCTTTTTTTTCACTGTTGCGGAACGATAAGCCACACGTCCATTCTGTTTTTCATGGCCAAGAATCCTATTTACTCTCTATCCACAAGGTAAGACACCAATTATAAAAATACATCATTCCCTTTGTAAAAAAATTGAGCAGAAAAGATTGAGATCATGGGCTGCCTTCAAATGGTGGCTTCATCCAGTAAATTTGATTTATTTATTTTTTCTTCCAGAATGACAGGAGTAACTGACCTGTGAGATCTCTTAAGCAATGATGCCTTCATAGATGATTTTCTGAACTGCTTCATGCAAATACACCACAACAAGGTAGACCGTCAAGAATTTCAGTATTGTTTTAGTTATTTATTGTGAGTAGCTCTTAGATTTAAAGAATCGTAATCTTAAAAGATCTCACAGATCAGTCATTCCTGTCATCCTAGAGAAAAAAAATATATCAAATTTCTGAATGAAGTCACCATTTGATTGCAGGTCATGATTGCAACCCTTTCTGCTTCTTTTTTTCACAAAGGGACTATATATATATACATACACACATATACATACATACATACACACACACACACACATACATACACACACACACATACATACACACACACACATAAATGCACACACACACGTCATAATATGCATGCGTACCCATGCAGGAACATACAGAAAAATACCCCAAAGAGTGCACTATTCTGTTTAAATTTATTGTGTAAAGTCAGATATTATACTGGCTGCATGAAGCGAGGAGAGCTTAATAGTGTCTTGACTGAGAAGCAGCTGCTACCTTTGTTTCAGTTCTTCAGAGAGTAACTTGCTTTATTCACATATTCTTTGTGCTCGTGTGTATTACGGATTTAACATGACAAGTTAGCACATGTTCTTTACATAAAATTATGCTTAATGTCTAAGGTAAGATCATCAATTAACCAAACAATACTTTTTATTGATTTCAAACTCCAGAATTGGAAAGTTCTGTAAAATAAATCATTATAGTATTTAGAAGGGTACATTTCAAGGATCAGCAAGATACTTCTGGCAAAAGGTATGATGCTCCCTCTTAGGTCACAAACAAGAAAAAGGAATGAATAAATAGGCACTCAAAAAAAAAAAAAATCTAATTATTCCATGTTTTTAAGTAATAGCATCTTTTAGTTTCCACACCACCTATTTATAGTACTTGTTCACTGCTCGTGCTGGCAGAAAAATGATGAAAATTATTTATTTTGGGGTTGGGGCAACTGCTTCTCTACTGTTTCCATCATAAAAATTGGGTTCCTACTGAAAACAAATTTCTAGAGAATTTCATGCAAGAAATTGAATTATTGTTTATATTGGTGGCTGAGAATTTTGCTCAAGGGAAATTAATATAGGTGGTTCTTGCTTAATGACCACTCATTCAGCAACCATTCAAATTTAAAATGGCACTGAACAAGTGGTACTTATGACTGGTCCTCGTAATTATGATGGTTGCAGCATCCCCGCAGTCATATGATTCCTATCTGGGCTACTTTTTGTGTCTTTGTTTAAACAAATGCAAGAAAATATAAGCAAATGCTGCAGAGAAAATTGCTATTTAAGCAAGCTATCACCAAAGCATCAGTGAACCTAGCTGTTTGTTTATTCAGCTTCAAGAGTTTTATTTCCATACCTTTTTCAAAGCAGAAGTGCCCCTTGCTCGCTCATTTGCATTAACGTGATGATGTCAGAGTGGGCTGTCAGCCAAAGTTATGTTGTGTAAACCAAATAATGTTGCCACTTCAAGTGTCTGTGTAAAGCTCTTAATGGACAGGCTCTTGTTTTACATTAAACAAGCAACAGATGAGAAAAAATATGCTGATCTCAACGCTAGTACTTGAACCAGAAAATGAACAAGGTTTCTGTTTTTCCAGAAGATAAAGAAGTCCAAATAAGTTAATAAATTTCCATAGTATGTGGACTACACAAAGAATGATTATTTGCCATTTCTCTTTTTGGGATCAGATGTGGTAAGAAAGGCTAGGAGATGTGAGCAATGAAAGATATTTATTCTACATTTATGGAAATTGCTGCTCTTGTTCATGACATGGTTTTGTGTACCAGCTCAGAATACCTTTCCTTCAAGTCTGTTCTGATGTGCACAGGTTGTTTGGTAGAAGTCTTTTCCTATCACCTGCTGTTATCTGGATATGGAAGGGATTGAAGATCAGCCTTTTTGCTTGCAACAACTCTCTGCTATTGTTGCTGCAGTCAGGGCTTCATAACTTTATATTGCATTGACTTGAATGGGACAGACATAAGGACATTGAAATCAATGGGACTTAGGGGTCTTTCATGCATGAATATTGGAGGAACTGCTTTCATGTGGTATGATCTTTTACTGCTAGGAAGTATGTGCAAAGAAAAATGCATGTGTAGGTACAGCTGCCAGTAAAATAAGGGAGTAAGTAAGGGCAATAAAGTAAGTGCAACCTTCATTTCTTCTTATTACTGCTTAATGAAAGAATCATTTTAAAAAATGGGAAAGAGACACATGCATAGGAATACTAGTAAAGTCTAGAATTTAACACTTCATTCTAAACTCAGATTAGGACCCAAATAGAATGATAATGCAAATGTCATGACTCAAACCTGACAAATTTTCCTATTCCAATTCTCTAAATAATTATAGTTGCCAGTCCTGAGTTTATGTAACCCTAACACAATGCCTTGGAAATTCTAGCTTGGATGTATGCAGCATTATGAATAAGAAAAGGCAAGGGTGGTACTACAACATACTTGAATGGAGATTGAGTTTCTAGCATATTTCACTGCCCACAAGTAAACTTATTTCTTAGTTCATGAATTTAAAAGGTTTCAGACCGAAGGTTTGTTCACACAAGATTGTTTATTAATCCAGGTGATGATTTCCATGGGTACATTAATGATGCCACAGGAAGGACTACCTTGTCCACTAACATTGCCAAGGCTACAATGGTATTCCAATATGCACATACTGAAGTAAAGTGATGTGGTTGTTCTAATAAATGAAAATGTTGTGTCACTCCACAGAGCTGACTTAATAGGGTGAGTCCATTGAATTACCATCAGGCTGAAGACTGCATAGCCCTGGTACTGAATCCTAGGTTAAAATAAACCTGGTGTTCATCAGAGAAGTATGTTACCACAATCACTTCCCAATGCTTTTTTGCTGAATTCCCTCATTTGTTTCAAGCCAGTCCTACTACACTCTTTCTGTAACACAGAGAATGAGCTGAAACACCTGCCTTAGCTTATTAATACTTTAAAAACTTAGAAAGCAGTAGTAGAGTATTGTTCCTGGCTCTGGAACAGCAATAGTCTGGAGCTCATGGTGCTTATTCAAAAATTGACTAGAAAATATCAGATACATTAAAACATTTATAGGAAAAGACTTGGAAAGATCTCCATCTAAGACTTTGTATAACAATGATCAGTCAGAGTCAATGGAATAAATTACTGTCTAGTAATGTGCCATTTCATAATATGGTGAAATAATGCAATTATTCCTATGTATGCTGAAAAATGTTTTTTTTCCTAAACTTAGGCTTACACTGATGAAGAAAGCTGTCAGCTGCAAAATGTTGCTTTCATGTAAAACATACCCCTTAAGCTGAGATTCTATGGGTCTGAGAACAGTATCCCATCAGAGGCCATCAGACTGATTGATTTCTCCCCTCTGAGGCTGAAGTCAGGGCTGTGACCTTGAAAATGGGCATCAGACATTTGATATTCCTTTTTATCTCCCTGCTGGCCTCTACAGTTGGAAGTTTTAATGTCTGCAAAGCCTTAGTTTGGAAAGCCATGAGGGCAGATCCAAGTGCATTCCTGCTTACTACAGAGGGAAGAGAACTACTCAAAACAATAGGAAGACAACAATATGGATTTCTCTCCATCCTCATTTCTTCCCTATTCTGAAGGCAATGAGAAAAGGATTTCTGTGTTAACCACTATCATTCAAGCATACTTTCTATACTTTATAAACTTAATAGCTTATCTCTTATCCCAGGGATTTGATTGACTGCTATTAGAAACCAGCTTACAAGGTGAATAAAAATTAGGTTATGGTAAAGAAATATCTAGTTGTTTTTTAGCTAGAAGAATAGGATTGCTTAAACCTACAGTTCTTATCCTGATTTTCCTTAGTTCTAAGTTTCTGATACATAAAAGAGTCTCCCTTAGGCAAATAATTACTCAATTGCCTTTTTTTTGTCAGATCTGATTTCTACAGCTTAATCCTCACCACTTTGCAACAGGAAAGAAGATTAAATAGCAATCTTCCTCTCCCTTAGTTTCCTTCTGCTACTTTGGACCTTTAGAATGATTCAGATACTGCATTCCAAGGACACAGATGTTCATTCTTAATCATGATGACACCAAAATAATGAAACATGTGTTGTGATGTCACAGCACAAGCTCTACCTTTCATACTTGTCTCATGACATTGCATACAAGCACAAAAAGGGAAGATTTTGCATTGTGACATCACTACACACGTTTTGTCCACTTGTCCCATGGATGCCTAGGTTCAAGAATGTAGTTCCAGACTGTTTCTTGAAGCTTTCTAGACTTTGCTGGATTCTGCTACACATTTAAAGCTTCAGCACTACCTTCTTGCATGGCCTCCTTTTTCAGCTATAAGCTTAAATCTTCAGATATTCCCTCAGCAGAGTTTTTTTTTTCAGACTGACAATTTGCTCCATATGCAACTTGCACTACTTCTTTCAAAGTGGAACCAAAAATAATCAACTGATTTCCTGCTATTCAGTCATTCAAATCATTTCATAGCAACTACAATCATCTAAGCCCAATATAGAATAAGAAAGTTCGGCTTATGGCTGTTTGGTTTATTTATAAATTTAATGAATTTCTACCCCAACACTCTGTTTCTTCAATAATCAAGAATGTTTAAAGCAATGAAAAACCTACAGCACAAAAACTAGAATGACTTTAATACAGTTAACATGGAATTAAAAGTAAACATTGGGATAAATTAACAATTAAAAGCTTGGTGAAGAGATGCACTTTTACCATTTTCCTAAATATTTGGAATGGGAACCAAATGTATCTGAAGGCATGCATTCCCCAGCTTAGGAGCCATGTGTACCAGATGGCCAAGCTTTTGGCAGTGGGAGAACCTTCAAGATGGTTTTTCTGTCAATCTAAGTATCTGGGCAGGTTCAGAGTAGAAGAGGAGGCTCCAAGAATAGTCAAAGCACAAGCTGATAAGGACTTTAAAGTTTAAAATGACACCTTGAATTGTGCCCACAAGGCTTTTCATAATTAGTGCAGATTTTCCAGTACTGGTATCATATAATCCCTCTCCCTTGTACTGATCATTAGTCTAGCTTAATGTTTCTCAACCTTGGCAACTTTAAAATATGTGGACTACAACTCCCAGAATTCATGCTGGCTGGGGAATTCTGGGAATTAAAGTCCACGTGTCTTAAAGTTGCCAAGGTTGAGAAACAGTGGTCTAGCTGCTGCAATTTGCATTAGATGTGCTTCAAAGGTAGCCCCACATACAGCATATTATAGTAGCCGGTTGTAACCAAGCCATGGAAAAATGTTGCTAAGGCTGACCAGTTCAAAAAGTGTTGTGGTTGTCATACTAGCTATAATTGTGTTAAAGTATTCCTTGTCCTAGCTGCAACTTGGAAATCGGGATTAAGGAAACCCCCCAAACTAGTTACATTATAAATATATTTCTTTCTAATGTGGTTTGCGGAAACCTGGCCATAGTTGGGTTTTCCTTAATTTTACACCTACCATTGACTCTCATCAAGAGGAAAATGTTTCTTGTAAAATTATGAACTTGTTTCCACCCAGCTATTAAAGACATCTTTCATAGAGGGTAACAGGTTGGCGAAAGTGAGACAATGTGTGCTATTCCTCATATCATCCTGCTGATTTGGATAATTTTATATTTTAATAAAGGGACATTTCATTTATTTGGTTTCCTAAAAGAGCAGAAATCTGCATTCCACTTAAATCCATTTGGATTAAGATAAAGCTTCAGTGAGCTTTAGGATTAGATATGATTGGGGTCTTAGTCACCCTCTATAGCAACCATACTGACCATAAAGCACTGACTACATATAATTTCCCAATGTAAAGAAACAAAGCTTATTGTTTCTTTGTGAGTACTATTATCACCTTTTTATGAGGCATTTAATACTATTGATAACATCTCTCTCTCTCTTTATCCTTATTACTATTTTCATGGAAGAGTTTGGTTTCAGCATACCTTAACAAAAGGAGATAATTCAGAAATTAACTTGCACTGAGTCCCAATTTACGTGGATTATGACATTACATACACTGGACAACAGATTTATCTGGATGGACCCAAGCATTTCTTTTTGCAATTCTTCTGTTATTGAAGAGATACAGTAAAGTCCTTGTCCATCTTCATGAATTCTGTGTTTTCCAAAAGTTCCATGATGAAGTCTGTGCAAATGTACCTGTTCACATTACTATATGAAAGCTGACCAGTTAGAAGCCCCTTTGCATCAAACAGCCAACCCAGATGACATTCAGAAAGCTTTAGAACTATTTTCCACTTGCTGTAATACAGTAAGTATAAAGCAAACGTGAAAGACAACCAGAAATGAATAGTTTATTCAGAAGTGAGACAGTTCAGCAGTGAGTACAGCACAAAATCCAGTAACTTGCATACTGACTGAAAATTGTTTTCAGATTAAAAGGTAATAGATGCTTTCTAGGAGTAGAGAGGTACAATAAATCACCTACAAATTTTTCTAGTCCTGGATTTTCTACTCCTCCTGCTCTGGTAGAATATCTGTCTGTCTGTCTATCTATCATAGATGTGTGTGTAAAAGATGTATGTGAAAAAGAACATGAATTTCTGAGAGATGTAGATGAAAGTACTTTTTTTAAAAAGACAGTTTACAATGGAAAAAATTAACGAGGAATGATATTAATGGCATTTACATTAAAATCATGTTTTTAGAATTTACATTAAAAACTGCACATTACAAGTTGTATAGAAACCACACGTTAGGAAAAGTTGTTAGCCAATTTTTAACAGATTTTGAAAATTGTTAAAATATTTTTATTAACGTGAATGACCTGGATTGATACAGATGCCCACACCTCTAATTACTGTATGATGGTGGAAGTGGTGGTGGTGGCATTTTCATCAACATCAGGGCTCAATTCTCACTTAGATCTTCCCTCTGAAAGTCTGTGATAGCATATCACAATTATTTCAAGTGCACAGTGGCTTAAAAGATTATGATTCCATTGCCATCATTCTGGCCCATGTATGTATTTGTGGCCCCAGTTCATAATTCAAATTGTTCATAATTTCATTATCCCAAATATGGCTTCACAAGCAAATCTTCCTCATGTTCAGGTTCATAAAAGAAAAATATGAACATTTGTCATTCAAAAATGGCTAGCTACAATGGCGCTTAGCACAATTACCTCTAAAGTCTTGGCATTTACCACACCATAATATTTCCCTTTTCACCTTATTTGCAGAATACTGTTGTTCTGATGGGGAAATGCTGAAATAACTTAAGAAGCTTAGCATCTAGAATATCAACAGCTGAATGGCATTATCTCAATTCTAAAACAGAAGAAAATGTGTCAACCAGATGGGTTCAGACTCATTATCTGAAGCAGAAAAAGAGCTCTTCCAAAGATTTTATTCACATGAATTTATGTTAAACTAACAACAAGTTAGGGAAAGCATGCAGAATGTGGCTTTTGAGTTCTTTCCAACCTTTTTACCAGCAGTGCCCAGAGGATGTCTGTATTTTTTTCTGAGTGGTGATGTACTAATGTGTTATGTCTAGATATATTTGTGTGTGTTTCAGTTTTCCCCTCATGTGTTTATATGAGTTTGTGTGTATGTGTGCACTGGGAAGCACAGGGCAAGCAGCATATGCTTCAGTCTGGCTCACATGACCTGGAGGGAGGAGGAAGAGAGGCTTAAAATGAAATCATTGGCAGCATTCTAACCTACTGTCCAATCTCATCTCCAGTAAAAATGTGTTGAGGATTTCCCCCCCAGATTTTTTATCTCAGAAATCCCAGTATAAATCCAATACATTTTCAAATAAATATTATTATTCAGTAGCAACGTGTGGGTGGGTGTGTGGGGCTGGGAACTGTATCCAAAGCTTTGTTTTGCTTCCTTTTACAAGCACACTGTTTGAACAGATTTGATTATCCATCAAGAGCAGTCATCTGTTTGCTTGAGTCCTTGAAAAAGGAAGGGACGTGCTAGAGTAGACATCTACATACAGTCTTTATGTTGGAACAATTAAGATAATCTTGCGATTTTTAAGAAAAAGATTCTGCCAGTCTTCTGTCAGTCCAGTGAAAAATAATTAGGATGTCTTTTATAATTTTACAGGTACTGAGCTGCAAATACACCTGCATTAATTCACTCCAATTGTTCATCGATCTGCAGTGGAACCAGTCAAAGACAAATGATGTGCCTCTGCTAAGAGAGGAGAAAGAAGGAAAAATACTTATAGAGTAATTACTCTACTCATATTTGTTTCCAAACAGGCTGCAGTGTTATTTATTGAGTAATCTACATCATCTTCTCCTGGCAATGAAAGCTAGGTTGTTCCCTCACAGTTTGTATACACATATTTTTCATAAAGTTAAATGAATGACATTGGAATCAGTATAGGTGGTCCTTGATTAATGACCACCCATTCCAAGCTTACAATTGGCCTGGATTTCCAACCACCACGGCATCCTGCAGTCTTGTGATTGCAAATTGCTACCTTCCCTGTTGGTTTCCCACAAGTAAACTCAATGGGGAAGCCGGCAGGAAGTCAGACGTCACAGTCATGTGAGGTTCTTGCCTAATGACCTGCAGTAATTCACTTGACAATGGTAACCAGGGACTGCTGGAATTGCCACTGCTGAGTAGTGCTGTTAACCAAATTAAAAAAAAAAAAAAAACCCTTTTGTATTTACTATATTGGTTATAATTTGATGCAAAAATAAATGCATTTGAGAGATAAATATATTTGTTCTTTAATACTACTAATAGTAGCAATAATGGTGCAAAGATACACACACACACACACACTATGTGGCCTGCTGGTAGAATCCTTAGAAGCAAGGGTGTACCACACTAGCCAGGACCCAAGATGCAGACTGTGTAGAGAGGCTTCAGAGACAGTCCAACACATCGTGGTAGGGTGTGAGATGCAGGTAGAACAGCATACACTGAGCAGCACAACCAAGTAGCTGGCTTTGTGTATAGGAACATCTGCACAGTGTATGGGCTAGACCCTCCCAAGTACAGATGGGAGATTCCACAGAAGGTCATGGAGAATAACAGGGCTAAAATCCTATGGGACTTCCAGATCCAGACAGATAGGCAAGTGCTGGCCAATCAACAGACATTGTGGTAGTAGACAAGGAGCAGAAGACAGTGGTAGTGATAGATGTAGTGGTGCCAAGTGACAGCAACATTAGGAAGAAGAAGTATGAGAAGCTGGAGAAGTACCAGGGCCTGAAGGAGGAACTAGAGAGAATGTGGAAAGTAAAGGCCAAAGTAGTCCCAGTGGTGGTAGGAGCACCTGGAGCTGTGACTCCTAAGATGGAAGAGTGGTTCCAACAGATCCATTTGTTAGTTTTCTTGACTGTCCATGGTATTCTCAGGAGTTTTCTCCAACACCAAAGCTCAAAAGTATCAATACTCTTTGTATCCTGCATCTTCAAAGTCCAATTTTCGCTTCCATAGAGTGTTATAGAGAATACCATTGCTTATGCTATTCTGATCTTTGTAGATATAGACACATCATGGTATTTGAATATTTTTTTCATTGCCCTCATGGCTGCCCTATCAAGTGTTAGCCTGTGGTGTATTTCTTGAAGTGGTGTATTTCTTAAAGTATGTAAAAACAAGATGGATGAAAAATAGTTTGTTTATCCAAATATCTTGCTGATATTTGGTGTTGGTTATGATCGACCTTCCTTCCTTCCTTCCTTCCTTCCTTCCTTCCTTCCTTCCTTCCTTCCTTCCTTCATCCCTCCCTCCCTCCCTCCCTCCCTCCCTCCCTCCCTTCATGGCATTGGCCCAGGTTACCTGAGGAACTGCCTCATCCCAGCTACATCAGTACGTCCCACCTGGTATGGCAGGAAGGGCATGTTGCGGACCCCATTGGTTAGAGAATTTTGACTGATGGGGTCTAAGAGGAGAGTCTTTTCTGCCATTGCACCCTCCCTGTGGAATATCTCCCCCCCCCCCGAGGTGAGGCCGGCCCCCACTCTTCTCACCTTCCAGAAGAGCCTTGAGACCTGGCTCTGCCAACTGGCTTGGGGATCTAATGGGGGTTCCCAACATTGGAGGTGGCTGGTGCCTTGAGGATGCTCTCTCCATCTTTTAACTTTGTTTGTATTCTTTTTAATGTGCTCTGTAGCTTTTAAATGTTTTTATGTTTTTATTTGTGAGCTGCCTAGAGTCACCGATAGTGAGATGGGTGGTGTATAAATTTGGTTTATACATACATACATACATACATACTGCCCTGCATTTTTTCCTAGTTACTCATAACTGCAGTATAATGCCAGAAACTGCAATTTCAGTATAACTATATTAGGTTATGCTCTTTTTACGTAATTAAAATTAGTTCATATAATTGGATGGCTAATTTTGTTATTAAATAGCTTGTCTTTGATTTAATAATGTACCCCATTACAATGTAGTTTTTTTTCTTTAAAAAATTAGAACTTTAGTAAATGTGTATGCATAAGTCTTTTATGGGAGGGTTAACTATGTGGGTTAAATACACTTCATAGTCCACTGAATGTAATTACATTGCAATTATATGGAATTAAAATATAAAGTATAATTTCACCATAAACTATTCTTTTGTCCTAAACACACTCAGATCGATTATAATATGACTCCAGCCTTTGCCAGTGCCACCACATATTTAATATGACACAAATCTATTACATCATTTTCAACATGTCAGTCATGCATAGTTTATATACTGAATATTACCTCTTTTCTACCATGCTAAGCCTGGGTAAATGAAGAGGAGAAGCCAGGATGAGTCCTACTATTTAGGACCAGGAAGGTGAGCCTGGTCACTGACAGTGTGTTGGAGACAAACTGTTTTGATTAGGTGTCTGCAGGGAGGGGCAAGGGGATTAAGCGACAAAATGTTCACAGTGACGTGGGGATGCAAACCCTCCACTTTAAGTGCTGGCGTGTGACATTGTGATGCAAGTGTGAAAGGGCAGAGCTTGTGTCATGAGGTCACAAAACACATCTCCTCAGTGCAGTTACAAAATGTGTGAGTGATTTTGTAAAGGTTAAGAGTTTACACTATATGGTTATTGGCATTCTAGTTGGTGCTGTTATGGCTGAAATAAAAAGAGAATGTATTCTAATGACAACTCCCTCTGTCCCTATGGATGTGACCGAGAGCAGATCCAATTTCCCTGTTTACATAATCCCACCACAGTTATGGAAAGTATTCCCTCCCTAGAACAAATTCCCCTAACCCTAACACTTTTCTTGCCAAAAAGAAAGGAATAACACTTGCCTTAACAAAGACAGAATGAAACTGACCAGAGGTGGCAGAGACCCAGGCCCATGGAATTGTCTAGGGCAAATCTAATAACAAAATGGTCAGCAACGTAACTTAGCAAAACCACAAATGTTCCCGGTAAATTGGAGACACAAGCCTAATTCCATCGGTGTTCCACCACTTGTTAGCCAGGATACTATCGCTATTTTCAGTAGTGCTGCCACCTCTAAAAAGCAAGTTTTTTTCTTAACCATAGAATGAATCTCCCTACATAGATAACACTTATCTAGCTTTCCCTTTATGGTCCTAAAATCCTGACATTAAACCAGAGCCCAAGAATTTCTCACTCTACAATTCAAAATTCTTACAAAGGGTCTGACTTTCCTCTGTTCCTCTTCTTTTGTAATTTGGAACCCAGTGATTGTTGTCTCAATAAATTATATGATCTTTCTTCTCAGAGTTGTGCTCCATTTTTTGACTTCCATGACAGTGCCATGAAATTGCATCACGTGGTTCACTTAATTACCCTACAACTCCATATAGACTGCAGAGAATTGGTACCATGTTCTTGGAATCCTCTGTACAACTCAAATTCAATGAGTTCCTACTTATCAGATTTCATACAGGGATGGTTGTAAATCTTGCTTTCTAGATTCTTCTTCCCTTATTCAGAAACTGCTTATTCAACAGCAGGCTCACAGTCACAACTTGGAAACATTAGTGTCTTTATTGTAGACAAGAATAAACCCATATCCATTCCAAAGATTTGTCCACTTCATAATGCAGGAATGACATCTCTTGTATAAGTCAATGCTCCTAAGTTTAAATTCTAGGTTTTTTCCTCTCATGTTTCTGAGTCAATAGATTCTTTTGCTGACTCTGGAATATAGCTGTTCTATACTGACACATCAGGTCTGTCTATACTAGAATGGCTGATTCATGTCTCACCTGTGTCATTCATAATACTATTGCAGTGTTTCTCAACCTCAGCAACTTTATGCTGACTGAAGAATTCTGGGAGTTGAAGTCTATACATCTTAAAGTTGCTGAGGTTGAGAAACTTTGCACTATTGAAACAAGGCCTGAACTATTAAGGAATAGCACTCAAACATTTTTCTTCATAAAACTCTTGTTCTTTGCCCAAACCGGTGATCCAACACCACTTTAAGATCAATCTCTCACTGTCATCTGCTAATTACTATATATATGTGTGTGTGTATGTATGCATGTATGTGTGTCTATGTGTTAGTTCCTATATATATAAAATTCCCCTCTCACCCCTATGGGTGGTATGCGTCTTCCTCAATCTCAGGTCTTCTACCAGAGGCCTGGGAGTTTGAGGGTTCTGTGCAGTATCTTAGCTGTTCCTAGCACTGCACTCTTCTGGATAGAGAGCTCTGATGCTGTTCCTGGGATCTGTTGGAGCCACTCTCCCAGCTTAGGAGTCACGGCCCTGAGTGCTCCTACCACCACTGGGACCACTTTGGCCTTTACTTTCCACATTGGAAAGCCACATAGCAGCTGGATAGCATAGTGGTTAGAACACCTCCTTTGATGCAGAAGACCGGGGTTCAAATCCCAGCTGGTACCTACGTTACCAGTAGGGGTCCTCGGGCAAAGACCCCCTAATGCTTCACCTGCCTACCTCAAATATGAGAGTGACATGAACTAAGAGTGTCATGCCAGCTCGGACGTGCCTGGATTAACAAGGTCCACATCAGATGTTGGGGAACCAGGACAATCTGATAGATAGATAGATAGATAGATAGATAGATAGATAGATAGATAGATATAAAATAAAATAAAATAAAATAAAATAAAATAAAATAAAATAAAATAAAATAAAATAAAATAAAATAAAATAAAAATGGGAACACCCCCAATGGACTGAAAGAGTAAAAGCCATTAGGAAATAAGAAAGATGGACTGATGCTAATTTCAAGCAATCTTTCCTTTCTAAATCAATTTAGTAGGGACCTTCTTATGTTCAATATTACGAGAAAGAAGAAATCCCAGTGCTTTTAACTAACATTCTTCCTTAAACTGAAAAAATGCAACACTGCAGCTGTTTGGCGGTGTCCCTTAAAATCCAGCTGAGACTTTAGGCCTCACTGTGACTGCACCCCTGTGGTTTGCATTACTTTTTTTATGGGATTGTTTTATGGGGTGCTAAATGGCTTAATTACATTTTACTGGTTTATTCTGCTTGCTTGCTTATATCCTATTTAATCTGACACAGGAAATTTCTTTTCTCCAGATGAAGAAGTCCTTGCATTTTGGGGGAGGAGGGGTTTTTGAAAGATAGAGGAATCTTAGGGAATTACAAAAGATATTATTTAGTTCAATACATTATTTGCTGAGAGGTATGTGAGTTTCCAAACCACAGTGAAACTGACAAAGATTATGTTTTGGATGCAGTAGCAGAATAGAAGAGTCATATTCCCTAGGCTGTTACTAAAACTTTAGCATAGTTTTGTAAATACAAAATATCAATTCACATTCTGATCTAACCCCGAAAGAAAAGAATCAAAATAATTCAGTTTCAGAACACACGTATTTAAGAGCAAAGCCCACAAAATTTAGTGGGTGAGCATATATAACTTGGCATGAATATATATAATTGAGCTAAATTGAATCAAGAACTTCTAGATGTTGCTGAACACAGCTCTCAACAGCCCAGACAACAAGGCCAGTGAGATATGCTGCGACTTGTACTCGGCATCCCTATTCCTAATCTGAATATTGCTTGTTCAGGACAGTTGAAAAAACATAATACTCCATCCCAGATTAGCGAAATGTTATATCCTTTCTCCAGTCTTGTAAAAGGTGCTTAGATTTAGACTTCAGGTAACCTACATTCTTAATTCTTTGCATCTCCTTTAGGTAACATAATCAAGATTGACCATTTGGCAACTGACATATACTCTTATCTGGAAAACTGGACTAGAGTGATGCCTGAATCTTTCTCATATGTTAAAGGAAAAAAAATATTATTGTATTGAGGAGGGATGACCTCTTCTGATATATTCATGGAAACTAAAACTCACCTATTCCCAAGGGACACCAAGTGTTCACCCTCTTGTGACTTTCTGCAATGGCTCAGATACAAATGTATTTTCCAAATTATCCTCCATATCAGACGAGGACTATTTGGTAATCATATGAGCTGGAGAAAAAGTATGTGTTTTCCAGCTCAGGTAACCATAGCTAATGCATGGCCAATGAGACTATGATTAGACTAGGCAAACTGTGTGTTATTGCTTACTCTATCAAGGATCATTTGATTTTATTTTTAATGAAGCTGTTTTATAAGGACATGTTTTGTTATACCAGTTCTGAACCACTTTTTGGGAATCAACTAATTTTTGATATTATATTCTCATGGGAGGCAAAACAGATGAATTTATCTCATGCTAGCTTTTTTTTTCCCTTAAAAGAAGTTTGCACACGAAGAATGTCATGACTGTTACACGCAAATGCTTATCAAGTCTCGTTTTTGCCCTCAAATCAAAGAGAAGATGTCTTTCTATGTGCATGAGTGATAATGATGGCTCTTAATTGGTGCCTGCTCAAATAATTTAAGCTTAGCTCTTAATTAACTGGGGAAAAACAAAGAAAATCTTTCGATCAAGTCCCACTGATGGAAATCATCCCTGCATAATCCTAGAAATCATTGCTTTTCTCTCTCCCATATCCTTCTGAAATTCCAGACTTGTTATAGGGATCAAAGGACCACCTGCTTTGGATCTGGCATATGTAGATAATCAGCCATTTTTTGTCTCTAAACAGCAGGACATTAGATGCAGCAGCTGTGGCATCAACAGGATTCTTTGGTATGCATTCACGTTTTGTTTTCCATTTTTTGGAATTATACCAATTCAAGAATTGAAACTTTTTCTACAGAATCTCTTGGATTCACTTTTTTTCTACCTTGTTTCCCTTTTTCTGAAATTAAACAGACCATAACGATAGGACTGTGCTGATGACACAGATGACATTTCTGATAGCTGAAAATACAAATGATCTGCAAAGTCCAGTAGTGAAAATTAGGTAGCACAATGGGGAAAAAATGGGAGTATGATCAATTATAAAGAAGATAACAACTAGCCTTAAAAATGACAGTGAAGACATTAAATTGATGAATAGCTTCTGCCTTTTAGGACTGACTGTCAATGGTAAAGGAACCAACAGTCAAGAAGTATGCTGTAGGTTAGTGCTTAGTAGGATAGTAATGAAGGCCTTGGAATAGATACTCATGACATATCTATACTTACAAAGATCAGAATTGTGCAAGTAATAGTTTTCCATGTGATGCTCTACGGATACAAAAATTGGACTTTGAAGAAGCAGGATAGAAAAAATATTGACACTTTTGAACTTTGGTGTTGGAGAAAACCATGGATAGCCAAGAAAATAAACATATGGATAATAGAAAGAACAAAAAAACAAACAAAAAACAAAACAACCCCCACCCCCCATCAATAGTTCTGATTTGAGTCACAAATGTCCAGGTTCAGACTATCATACTTCGAACACATTATGCAAAGACCCAACTCCCTTGAAAGTGGGAGGGAAGAAAAGTAGAAGATGACCAGCAGCAAAATGGATGTACTCAATTACAATGGTGATGGATACACTGTTAGGAGGCCTGAAGCACCAGACTGGGGACAGATCATTCTGGAGAGAGTCTATCTATTTGGTTGCTAAGAATCAACACTGACTTGATGTTGCATAATCAAACAATCAATCAATCTCATAGCCTTTAAGCTGGCAATGCAAGACATACATTACCAATTGCTTTGAAAGAGATCTCTAGCCTGACTGCCTCAAAGGCTTATCCTTATTTATAGCATGCATATGTGATAATATAATATACAAAAATGCAGTCTGGCATTTCATAATATTCTATACTACAATTCCCACTAACCCTTCTCATCAGCTAGGCTGACTAAGGTTGATGGGATTTTAAATTCAAAGTATCCTGAGGATAGCAAATTCCTTATCAATGGTATAATAATTATAATACTTTATAAAAGGATAGGAATGTGAAGTCACACTGATCTCAAATCTTTTACCTTGTTGAAATGCCCTGTTTGACAGTCACCATGCTACAAGAATGTATAATAGCTTATATGGCAGTGAGACAGGGAATAGATTCTGCATTTGCATGGACTAGCCCATTGTTCAATCAATGTCTTAGCTGTTAATAGTAGACATTCAGTTGGTATTATACTTCCTCCCATCTGGAGCATTTCAGAATTTTATGTGTTTTTTGATAACCATATATCCCTTTCAGTTACTATCTGATTTGATGTCTGTGGTAGGACATAAGTTTGCTAATCAAAATAAATATATTTTATGGATAAAGAAGATTGAAAGAAATTCATTGTCATGGACAGATCTTTGTTTAATGGTGTTTTGATCTGCCGGAACACGTAACCTCTGCAGTGGTAGGAGACATGCTAAATTGGTCCACAGTGCTCTACACAATTACCCAGTCACTACAACCAGAAATTCTGTAAAAAGTGGCTAATTTAAAGAACTGGATGATATTTGGCAGCTGACATGATCATTTGTTACTTTATCTCTTCATCACTTATCATTTGATTTATTGTAATGAATTCTGCACAGGGCATCTCTTGCAATGGGGTTAGAAATTAAGTTAGTACTTCAATCAGGAGCATGTTTTGTAAATCAGATTAAAATGGTTAAAAAACAACTACGATTCCAGGCAGAATTGTAGATGTTGATTTTGAACCTCATAGCTGTAAATTATTGGCACCAGGATATCTGAAAACTGTCTTAACCTGTATGACTTTGCCCATAATTTATTCTCTGTGTTGAAAACCATGTTCAGTGTTTTAGAGAGGCAAATTTAGCAGGACCTGAAAACAGAGTCGTTTTTGTAGCAATTATCATAAATGGAGAACATCCTTTAAATGTGTAATAAAGACCTCTCCGTATTTTGTTTTGTACTGTTTTAACTCTGAATAATACTGTTTACATTTTTTTTTTTATTCACAAATTCTAATGACACTCTCAGATTTTACTGTATGGTTTTTGTTTTTGTTTTCCTTGGCATGTGTTTTTATTTACATTATCCTAATAAATACATTACCGAAACTGCAATATGCTTTTCTCCAATGCAGCTTGACCAAAACAATATTCAGAGGGAACTGAACACTGAAAAGATTCAGTGAGTTAAAGAGACAATTAAGGAACACGTTCTGATGGAATGTAAGGATGGCCTTGGAAAATGGGCGGCTGAGATGCTGCCTAGGGAATGATCAGATGAAAAAGAAAGGAATCTGCAATGGAGTAACCGCCAGAAAAAGAAACTTAGGAAGAACCTGCCCTAACTACTCAGCAGTAAATAGGGAGGGTGGGAGATTTGTACTTTCAGACTTGCAAGATCCTGTTCATGTAGCCTTACAATAAAGTAGAATTAGCTCATCTAGTTGTGTTTCATGTCTGGTTTACCTGGGAGGGCTGACAAAAACATTATTGTTAAGAAAAAATAATAGCAGCTCTATTTACAAAAGAAAGACTGGGGTCAGCAAATATGCAATCGTGCAAATGTTCATGAGACACACAAAACCATGTAAGTACCTGCAAGTTACTTTTTTTTGTCTTGGCATGTTTGACCAGGATCTGTAGTCCTGATGGACTCAATAGTTCGTCTTTCACTTGCATTCACTGACAAGAAAGTAGGTGGATGGGTGAGAAGGTAGGTAGGATGCAGAGGCTCTAAAGCAAAAAGATTGGCTCACATCCCTTTCCAGCAAGGAATATGTCATTTTGGTGTTGTTCCATTTCAATATCCTGTTGGCCATCTGGGAAAGACCAGTGCATATCTCCCTGGGATCTCACTGTTTGCTTCTTCCTGCTTCAGTGATCTTTGCCAAACTTTACACGCTAAGTGACTCTTTTTGGAAAGCAAACCCAGAGGTAAGAGTGGGTACAGGGTCCTTCTCTGTTATTGAAAAATTTGACTGCCATTACACATGAAGTAATGAGAATGCCACTCCAGCTTCCAACCATAAAATCACAATTAAAATCACATTAGCATTCCCAACATTAAAATCGCTCTAAAACATTGAAGTGCCACTATTGAAAGTATAGACTGTCTGTTGTTGTTTAGTCGTTAAGTCGTGTCCGACTCTTCGTGACCCCATGAACCATATTGCGCCAGGCCTTCCTATCTTTCACTGCCTCCCTGAGTTTGCTCAATTTCATGCTCATTGCTTCAGTGATGCTATCCAGCCATCTAATCCTCTGCCGTCCTCTTCTCCTTTGGCCTTCCATCTTTCCCAGCATCAGGGTCTTTTCCAAAGAGTCCTCTCTTCGCATTAGGTGACCAAAGTATCTGAGCTTGAGCTTCATTATCAATCCTTCCAATGAGCAATCAGAGTTGATCTCCTTTAAGATTGACTGGTTTGACCTCCTAGCAGTCCAGGGGACTCTTAAGAGCCTTCTCCAGCACCACAGTTCAAAGGCATCAATTCTTCGGCGTTCAGCCTTCTTTATGGTCCAGCTCTCACAGCCATACATTACTACTGGAAAAACCATAGCTTTGACTATGCGGATCTTTGTCGGCAAGGTGACGTCTCTGCTTTTTAATATGCTATCTAGGTTTGCCATAGCTTTCCTCCCAAGGAGCAAGCGTCTTTTAATTTCATGGCTGCAGTCTCCATCTGCGGTGATCTTGGAGCCCAAATAAATGAAGTCTGTTACTGCTTCCATTTCTACCCCTTCTATTTGCCAGGGATTGATGGGTCCAGATGCCATGATCTTAGTTTTTTTAATGTTGAGTTTCAAGCCAGCTTTCGCACTCTCCTCTTTCACCCTCATCAAGAGGCTCTTTAGTTCTTCTTCACTTTCTGCCATTAGGGTGGTATCGTCTGCATATCTGAGGTTATTGATGTTTCTCCCTGCAATCTTAATTCCGGCTTGTGATTCTTCCAGCCTGGCATTTCTCATGATGTACTCTGCATATAGGTTAAATAAGCAGGGTGACAGTATACAGCCTTGTCGTACTCCTTTCCCTATTTTGAACCAATCGGTTGTTCCATGACCGGTTCTAACTGTTGCTTCTTGGCCCGCATACAGATTTCTCAGGAGACAGGTAAGGTGGTCTGGTATCCCCATCTCTTTAAGAATTTGCCACAGTTTGTTGTGATCCACACAATCAAAGGCTTTTGCATAGTCAATGAAGCAGAAGTAGATGCTTTTCTGGAACTCTCGTGCTTTCTCCATGATCCAGCGAATGTTGGCAATTTGATCTCTAGGCTACTTAAAGCCAAATTGAATAGGGCCACTCAGGTTTTGTCGAATGCCAGTGAAAACAGAGAGGCCTTCAGCTGTTTTCTCAAAATCCCAAGGGATAGGCCTGTCTCAGGTCCACGGCAAGTTTATTCCAAAGCTCTGGTGCTGCTGTGGAGAAGGCCCACAGAGGCACATATGTCCTAGCGATAAATAAGCCCTCCCCATATGATCTCAGATTTGCTACGCAACGCTGAGCGCTGAGACTAAATTTCAAGAAAGGCAGGAGAAAAGGGGCTCAATTAATCCAGCGAGCAAATTTTTCAATCCATTCTTAATGCTATTGATTGTGGGAGACCTCCTTCCTGTGTTTGGTAATTACCCCAACACTTTTTGCAATATCGCTATAAACGGCTTATATGTGGGGGTCCTATGACGAAATGCTCCCTCTCTGCTGATCTGAAACATGAGGGAAAGGCTGCTTACCTTATCGCTCTGCCTCATTCCATCTGCAGCCAGCAGGCAGTCCAGCTAATCATTGTCAGAGGGACAGGGGACGAGCAATCTGGGGGACACAGATAGATGTGTCACCAAAGGGGACTGGCTCTTTCCGACAGGGTGAGTGTTTCAGAGAACTCATTGCACTCTCTGGGTTTCATAGGCAAAAGCCGTGCTCCTTTAAACCAGAGGCCTGTCCCTTAATTATACAAATGCAGTGATCAAAGTTATTATCCATCTTTACAAAGGCAAGGGTTTTAATTGAACAGTAGGCACACAGCTACGTTTGAAAGAAAAAGTGTTTGACTCTCATGGAGAGTGCTGTGACATCAAGGCAAAAAAGGGAAAAATGAGAAGGAAGCATGAGAAAAAGGAGATCGTATTTAACTAGCAAGCTGCTTTATATGGAAATGTAATGAATACAGTTGATAAAAAGGGAGAGACAAAAGTTGTGAAGTTTCAAGCTGTGAAGGAACTTCAAAGTGTATTCAAATGTCACATTGATTTTTCTTCAAATCTCCTAAGTATTAAGTTTTTCAAAAGAGAATATGATCCTCTATTTTATCCACTAATGTTTTATCTACAAACAGGAGAGAAAAAGCACACAGTGTTTTCTTTTCAGATGAAACACTGGGAGTTTTTGTTGTTTTCTTTCTCAAGCCCAAAGTTTTTACCAGTGCCTTTTCAGATGGCAGTCTTTCTGTCATCTTTCTGTGTTGTTGTAAGTTCAGGTCTTAGTAAGATGCAATTCTACTATAGAGATATGGGCTTCTTGATCTATGGCTGCTTTCAGACCAAAAAAAAAAAAAAAGAATGCCAGTGTTTCCTTCTTTTTTTAAAAAAGTTCTCGAGTTCAGTACTTCCAAGGTATATAAAACCAAAGAGATTTTTATGTATGGAGCCACCTTTTAATAAGTCAAACATTTTGAACCTGATATTCTCCAGATGTGTTGAAAATCACTCTTCAGTCAATATGGCCAACAACTGTGCTAGGTGGGAGATCAAGAAAGCTAAAATTCCACTCTATATGGAGGACACCAGGATGGGGAGGAGTGACCTAATTCATTATATATGTTTTATATCGTTTCTCTATAGTCCCAATTTTGCTATGCTGTTCCATAGAGACTGCTAATTGAGATTCAGGCACTGAATATGGGATCTTTAGCATGCAAATCACTGACCTAATGGCCCTTGAAACTATAGACCAATACTGGCTTATTGGCAAAATAAGGCTCAAAAGACACATTAATTACAAAACTTGTGAAAAAGCTCAACTTTTTGAAATGAAAAACAATCTAGGTTGGTTGCACTTTTGCATAGTTTGAGCAAGAGGACTTAACTCTTTCCTGCCTGGTCTTTCATCAGAATGGACTACAAGTTGTTCTTCTTTGCCCATAGTGTTTCAAATGCATATTTTGAAATAGGGTATATTTACAATGGGGGAACACGAGCTTGGATAGGGCAATTTTTAAGAATAGCAAGAAAAGAATTAAGGATTCTTCCTCCACAACACTATCACCTTACTCAGCCATTCAAAATCTCAACTTTCCAAAAATCACAGCTACAATCTATTTGCCCCCTTTTAATGTGTGATTTGCCTTCATTGTGATGAAATCTAGCTATGGAAATATGACTGTTTTATTTAGGCCTTTTTGGTTGGAAATGGGGTTGTTATACCTTTCAAGCTGTACATTTACTTGGGTTTTGTAATAATCTGTGTCATTAGACAAAGATCAAGAAGGAGTTTGCTAACTCTTTGCCCTATATTATAGTCTCTCCATTAATGAATGTCAGCCGTAAGGAGACTGCTCTCTACCTCTCTATGCAGAGTATTTCATTTACTAATCTGATTACTTAGTAGAGTAAGTCATGTAGTAGAGTCATGTAGAAGAGTCAGCCTACAATAGTAAAACAAGCCCCCTATTACAGCTGTAGTGGGTGACAGGTATGGTGATAGGGTGAATCTGAATTAGTGGGCTTACACTTCCTCTCCTTCACACATTTCTTTTGATGTGGGTGATCATAACAACCAAACAGTGTTTTGCAGCTACATGTGAATTCATGTAGATTCTATTCAGGTTTTGCAGAGCTCAGAACAGAAGTATTGTCTAGTTACCTTCCAGCAATTTTTCAGAAGCTTCTGGCAAAATTTTGGATAGAAAGACTTCTGATTTATCAAACAGGACTCTTCTTACCTATTTATCCTTAATATACCTACTCAGGATTTCATAGTGAGATGTTTTTATTTGATTGTTGTATGCCGGCCACAGTAACTTCTTGTGAGATGGGCAGCTATACAAATTTGAGAAATAAAATAAATAAATATAATATTGCATAGCTAATCAAATTAGACTAAATGAATATAACAGTTGCAGCAAATGAAGGAATGTAAGCAATTTTGTGAGAACTGTTGAAAAAATCTTTAAAAGAGCAACATGCTGCCATGATCAATAGCTCAAGCTGCCTTACAGCTCAGAAGATACTTTGGAGAAAACTTTTCATTTTCCTTACCAGATTCTTTAGACCCATTCAATCTGGAGGGTTCTAAGGGCTTTAATGATGCAACCCCCTCAGCCTTTTGTCATAAGAACCAACGTTGGGGATCTCATGTACCTACCTAGAAGGCTAGGGGCTACAGAACCACCCTGATCATTTGGCTGTTGAACAGGGCTTGGGATAAGGTGGTTTTATTTGGCATGTTAGCTCAATATTGTATGGTTGTTCTGAATGCTTGTCATTTGTTCTTTCTATTGTTCTGGTTTTTATCATGTGAAGCACCAAGAGTTATCTGGAGTTGAGTGTTTTTAAAAATCCACATAAATAAATAAATAAACGTAACAGACCAGTCAACATTTATAAGATTTCAGAAGGACTTTCTATGTGGTGAAACTCATCCTGGTTCTAACTGAACTCATCCTCCTGATACCCAAGATTCAGTGTTGTCCTGGGTTTACTATGAATTATCTTCTGGAGTGTGTCTTGATGAATGTGGTTTACACCACATGATACTATATTTTACACTTATGAGGTCATTTCCATATGTGTTGAAAGCTACATAAATACTAGTGCTGGTGAAAATACTTGTGGAAAACACTGAGCTATACTGAGAACTTTAATTGGGATACCGAAATCCTATGTATACGTACATGCTCAGAAACTTGATAGCATGTATCTACTTTTCTTTACTTAAATCTCTCAAAGTGAAAGAGGATGTTTAAAGTAAATCCTTTAAATCTTCACTAATAGTACCCTTAGTGATGTGGCATTTTGAATATAGATATATTGGGCACTTCCTGTCACATTTAACTGGGAAGGCCAATAAGTTCAAAAGTCAACATTTTTTTCCAAACCCTGCAGAATATGTTTGGGGGTGTGTTTTTTGGAGGGATGGGGGTCTTGTTTTGGCATATATTATTTCATATGCACAATTGCTTCTATATATGCTTTATGTTTTTTATAGCTGTCTGCTTCCCTGCAGTCATATACAGATCATTTCCAGCCACTGTCACTTGAAGTACTCTCACTGTAGTATCAGAAGACCAAACTTCTGCTTGCTTTCAGCTGTTATCAGAAGCCCATCAGTCACTCTTCAGTGAAAGGAGGTTTAAAACATGTGCACCAAGTCCCAAGATCATCACTGGGAAGTACAAAGTCAATTTCAGAACAACAGCAACAACAATTACAATTTTTTTTCTCATATGATAGAAAACCCTTCCTCGTTATGTAAACACGGATTTTGAAAGGCATGAAACTGCTGTCTTTCTTTCTATTTGATAGAACTATACCTGTCAACTTCGGCATCACTCATTAGTCGTCTGGGAGACAGTTCATGATGACTGTACAGACAGGGATTTGCTTTTAAACTTCACTGAAAATTGTCCTCAGAAAATCATTGGAATTTAAGAGCTACTGGATGCTACAAGTTAAAAGAATAAATTCTGTGTGGCAGGATGAGTTTGAAATTCCTTGATGATTACCACCTTAGTTCTTCAGGAGTTTACACTGTGGTACTTTTTTATGATGATCAAGAAGCAAACATGTAGGAAACCAATCTTTTTCTAACCCTACTGATAGTCATGTATTTATTAATTCCATAAGTAGCGTTATAATACTCTGTTTTGCGTTTTAGGGTAGGTAGCCATATTGCATGATAAGTGATGCGTGCATGCTCAAGCCCAGCTCAAATCTTGCCATCTAAGACAGCAGAAACACTGCTGCTGTCCTCATATGTCACATCCAGTGAGGTGGTTTCTCACTTGAAGGAAGGGGAAAGAAGACCAGGGCCTGGATGAGACAGCTTGAATTTTGAGACCACTGGAATCATGGAGAACTGACCCCCACAATTCATGACTCTGCATTCATGGATTCTAATTCTCATCCTGAGATTTTGCTACCCATCTCTTGAGAGTGCTGATTACATAAATAACAGCATAAACTGTTATTTACATAAAGAATCCAAAAGGTAAAGAAGAGGCAAAGTGTGAATGCTTGGAAGAAGTCCATGGAAGTAGTTATTTACTTGGATGATCTAGGGGTAGGGTACTGTTCCTGTGTTGTCCGCTTTCTGCAACTAGCTAATAGCCAACTTTGTGTAACTATCTGATCAACATCAACTGTATTTGGGGTATGATTATCTTATAATTGAGGAACTGTTTGTTTATTATTCAAATTTCTATGACTGCCCTTTTCACAAATGTGACTCTGGGTGGCATACAATAAAATCAACAATTAAAACATTCTTTAAAAAAAAAACATTTGAGGGTACTGTAATAACTGGACTATCTTCCCGTCAAGCCTTGCATGGCTACCTAGAAGCTCTGACCTCTGCTGATCCTGACCTTACTGCTTTATCCTCAGGATCTTGACTACTGAGATCAAACTATGTGTCCTTTGGTAATGATGTTTTTGCTTAATTAATCTACATGAGGCCTCTTTTAGTATTGACCTTGGACTGCTCGACTACCATGTGAACCTCTTGGGATAGGACACATACAGTGTCATGCCTTCCACCCTGAGTTCCTACATTAGGCCAGCTATTTCAGTAGGCACCTGCTGTCACTCTTCCCACATTCACATTTAAACTATCAGTTTGAGGGGGGCCGCAGAGCAATGAATGGTGAGGTGGCTACTATAATTGTCTATGGCATAGGCAGCCACTATGGCCATTATACTTAACATGCCTCACTTTGAGAGTCCCCAGGCAAGAAGGCATTGTCCCTGACTGCAGCTGGGAAGTGACCATGTAGGGCCTTGTGGAATATACTTTAGGGGCAATACATTGGTCAGTCAGCTATACCAGAGACTGGCAAGCCTGTTCCAACAATTTCTCAGGTGAGTTCTTAGAACAAGGTGTTGGGGCAACTGGCCTCTCCAGGAAGCAGGTAGGGAGGATGGTAGACCCAGGGCCCGGGTCCTTACCTGCTACTCCAAGTTCACAACCTGAGAGAGCTGTTTCATTACACTTTAACTCTGAGTCTGCAAAAAGTCAGTGGTGATCCCATCATCAGGACTGCATAGGCTGGGTATGGGAATTATACCTTTCCCACATCCATGCCCATTCCAGAACATCTACAAAGGGTTTATTTGCTTATTACATGTGTATAATTGTTTATAACCCACTTTTCAACCTTTAAGTCCTCCAAGAATGTGAAAGGCTAGTAAACTGGAAAAGTTTCATTGGCTGAAGTGGGTTTAAACACCAGTTCCATCATTAAGCATGATACCATAATGACTCTCATTTCAGACAGAGCATTACTAGTGTCACAGAGCAATTTAATATTATCTCACACAACATTTTAGTGAGAGGGAATTTAATTTTATTTTCTCCATCTATGAAATAGAACTTATTTCTTATGGCAGGGATGGACAATATGTTGGACATCTCCCTTGGCACTCACTAGGCTCCTTGCCTTATCTACTTTAATATGTTGCAAAGGACACTTGTATGTTGCAAAGCAAAGCACCAGGCTCCAGCATCATCTTTATTTAGAAGTATGCCTGTATGTTAAAAAACAAAAAAAGGGGATTATTTCCACCAGTTCTTTGTGGGTGTGTTCAGAAACAGCTGATTATTCAACAGTGAAGAGGAATGGCAGGTAGGCAGTAAATGAAGGGTTGGCAGGGATTCACCCTACCTGTTTGCTTTCTCGTAAATGACTGACTAGTCACAGACACTGTGGAAGCAACTTTTTGAAGCTAAGGATTCTTGCTCTGGCAGGTGGTGGGACCAGAAGACCTCCCAGGTTCCTTCCTATCCTATGGTTCTATAAATTTACGATCTGTACCTCCACATCAGACACTTTGTAAGCATGCTTATAGTATGTTTCCAAAATTCCAAATATGTCCATCAACCCCCCCCCCCCCAAAGTAATCTACCTCTGACATATGGCAATTTAGGATGCAAGCATGTAGAAAGCAAATGCTTTGGGGAGTACATTTTGTTTCAAGCACAGACTTATTTTATTTGGGCATTTTAATCCCTCTTCCAGTCTCATCACATGTGATAAATGATTCCCAATCTAACCTGGAGATGTTTGTTAAAACAAATACTTGATGAAGGATATTAGGAGACATGGTAATGTTAGTGAATTAGAGTACCCATTTCTGTACAGGATAAAATCTGAACAACAACAACAAAATAACACCTAATGTTATTTACAGAGTTGTTATGAGTCCAAAATAGAATAATGAGCCTGATGTTACTGTAACTCTTAACTCCTAGGAGAAGAAGGAGAAGAAGAAGAAGAAGAAGGAGAAGGAGAAGGAGAAGGAGAAGGAGAAGGAGAAGGAGAAGGAGAAGAAGAAGAAGAAGAAGAAGAAGAAGAAGAAGAAGAAGAAGAAGAAGAAGAAGAAGAAGAAGAAGAAGAAGAAGAAGAAGAAGAAGAAGAAGAAGAAGGAGAAGAAGTTCAGATTACCTATTTGATGCTTTCTCTTTTATATTCCTGGCCATGTCTGCAATTTTTAATCTTATTTCTTCATTTTTTACCATTGTGTCTTTGGATTTATTCATTGTTAATTTGATGTTGATTAAGTAAAAGATGAAAAGTGCATTTTTTTTTCTTTTCTTGTTTGTGAAGCTTATGCAGAGTTACAGTAATTTAATTTTCTGCTGGTAGAGTGAGACTTTTGCTTTGGACCTGTAGAAGATATGTGGGAGGGACTGCCTGTTGCATATATATGTATGGTGTCTGTTTCTTTAAGATGGGTACGATGGTTCCATTTTTATTTCCTTTTAAAGAGAGGAGGCTGGTTTGCATCACAATTCCATAGAATGCCCTTGTCCTACCCAGACAAGAAGCACCAAGCATGGAAGAAATTTTACCTTGTGGTTGCAGGTAGAGTATATGCAAAATATAATTCTGTAGCAATGGAAAAAAGAAGAAAAAAGACAGAATATATTTTCTTGAGAATTCCTTTTCAGTGTTTTTTTTTTCTGTATTAATTGGATAAAAAAACAAGGAAGAAGTCAATAATACAAAATAAATGTATATTTTTCTTCCTTATAAAGAATGGAAAAAGAACATATATTCATGGATGCATATTCCACATAACCGTATTTCATTCATAATCTGCTAATAACATCAATTCTACAGATAACTGAGTACTAGCAGCCATATATTTATCTTTCCAACACTGACAAATGTTATCTATAAGTAGGGCATGGAGAATCCACTTTCTTTGTCCAGATGTCAATGTCCATGCAATGGGAATATAGTTCAAAATAGTATGCATCTAAGAATATTAAATCTTGTCTTAAAATTGAGCTAGTACATGTAATAACATCGTCCCCAAAAGGAACAATTAGACAATGCTATACAATAATGTGTTTAAAGAAGGCACTGATCTCACTGCACTCCAACAATTTACTTAAGCCTTTTGATATAAATGCAATGCAATCCCAGTAAGTTATTCATATACATACATACCCACATAAATACATACAGATAATCCTCATTTATTGACCACAATTGGGACCAACAACTCAGTCATTAAGCAAAGCAGTCACTAAGTGAAACTCTGACTGCACTTATGATCTTTCCTTCAGCTTTCCTTTCCTTGCATCTACAAAAGTTGTAAATGCGAGGATTGGTCATAAAATTACTTTTTCATCACTGTTGTAACTGCGAATGGTCACTAAATGAGGCAGTTGCTAAATGAGGACTATCTATACATACATACACATACACATACATTGAAGCCTTTATAAAGTTTGGTTTAAATAAATGCAAGACTCTACACTCCATTGATCTCAACTGGAGAGCGATGCCATGGGTACTTTTATGAACGGCACAGATCTGGTAAGTCCCATTCAGCTTCTGTTAGAAAAAGTATATAGAAAACAGATTTGGCTTTTACACAAAGAAGATGTGAACTCTGATTTGTTACCCTTTTATATCTTAACTCTATATTGCTAGGAGGCTTGTTCTTCATCCTCCCAAAACTTATCATGTATTTTATTATTTACTTTAATTTATTCAATTTAGGTCACACTTGACTCCAAACTGGGTGGTGTACAATAAAACCAAACAGAATAACAATAATAAAAAAACAATATAATAACAAGGGAAGAAGAAAAGAAATAAAGAACAAACAATAAAGATGTTAAATCTGCCTAACAGCATCCACACACCCAAACATATCTAATAGGGGCCCCAACCACCCTAACCCAAGGCCTGGGAAAATATCCAGGTCCTTGGGACTTTCCAAAATGCTATCAGGATGGGAGCCACATGGATATTAGGAGGCACCTCATTCCAGAGACCAGGTACCACAATAGAGAAGGCACATTTCCTGCATCCCACTAGATGGCACTATCTAATTGAAGGGACCAGGTTGTCAACCCTGTCAGCTTGTATCAACTGGGCAGACACCATGGGAGATAGGTGGTCCCTCAAATAACAGTCCTATGCCATGTAGACCTTTATAGACCATAACCAGCACCTTAAATTGCACCCAGAAGCTTACTGGTAACTAGTGCAGCTTGCAAAACAGGTGTCACCTAGGCATACCAAATCATGCCCATCAGTGCCTATGCTGCTGCATTTTGAACCAGGTAGAAGCTTCTGAGCAGTCTTCAAGAGCAGCCTCATGGAGGTTCATTGCAATAGTCTACCTGTAAGGTGACAAGAGCATGAGTGACTGTCTGAAGAGCCTCCGGATCTAGGAAACAGAACAATTGAAGCACCAGATGGAGTTGTGCAAAGGTCCTCCTGGCTATAGCTGACACCTGCTTACTGAGCAAGAGCTGTGAGTCCAGGAAGATTCCTAGATTGTTCACCACTCTTGAATGGGGAAGTGCAACCCTATCCAAGGTTAAAGATGGAATAATCCCAGATCCAGGTGGCCCTAATATCCACAGCCACTTGGTCTTGGTAGGAGAGAATCAGAGACGTTTCTCCCTATCTAGGCCTGTACAGCCTCCAAACACTGGGACAGTGTTTATTGCTTATACTGTCCAAAAGGTTTATGTTTTGCTTTTTTACTATATCCATAAAGATGCTTAGAAATGTAGAAACTTAGCTTCTGTTTTCATTTACCTCCTTCTCCTTTATTAGTCTGCTGTTAACATTCTTTACTGCAATTCCTTCACTTTTAGATTTTATTGTCCCCCACATTCACTTGCTTGCCACTTGCAGAATCTCCCTGTCTGGTTCTCTGCAAGTATCTGAGTACTGCAGTAGGTTGCTCTTTCAGATCAGCTATTAGTCCCCTTTTTCCATTGACCTACCATAACTCTCCCCTTATTCCAAGGCCATTTGTGGGATTGTTCTCCTCCTCAGTTTCTGACTACTTACCAGCTCAGTAAAAACTTCTAGTTCAACCCCTCCTCAACCTGAGTGAGTGCTGGACTTTCTTGCCAGTGCTTTTGCAATTGGCACTTGGAGATCCTCCCAGATATGTCTCAGCTCCTTCTTAAGACCTTCTGGATTTCTTTCTTCCCTGCCCTCCTGACTGCTGCCACCATTCTTAGCTGCCTCTGCATAACAAAGGAGAGAGAAGATTGCTTCTATTTCTTTCAGTCTCTTTCTTCTCCCAGGTTACCCTGTTTGTGGTTTGCTGGACTCTGATTATTGTTTTTCAGCTCCGGTCATGCCCAGCCAGAAGCCTTTCTGGATTTACCCTCTCTGTGGTTTCCACAATCATGCCCCAGACAACTCTTAATACACGCATGCATGCGCGCGCGCACACACACACATTAAAGAGCTTCTTTACAAAGTAAAAACAATACAAATTTAAAGAAAAAAAGGAAGAAAAGAAAAGTAAAAGAAAAGCGATGTAAATAGGAAAGAAATAAAAGAAAAAAAGAAAAAGAAAGAAAAAAGAAAAGAAGATATAAAGAAGATATAAAGAAGTGGCTTCCAATCTTCTTTACTGCAGTTATAAATGCATTTATATTTTACCCTCTCTCTCTAAGTTTACATCATGGCTTCCTTCTTTCCATATTCTACCCTTTCTAATCATCAAATCCATAAATAACAAGTTTGTTTTTTTTTCAGCAAAAAGTCCATAAAGGGTTTCCAGTCACTGACAAATGTAGTTATTGTCTTTTCCCTAATCAAACAAATCAATTTTGCCATCTCTGCAAATTCTGTCAACTTCACCAACCATTCCTCCATTGTCGGAATTTCAGAGTCTTTCCATTTTTGTGTGTATAATAATCTCACTGCAGTTACCATGTACAAAAACAGTTGTCCATAAGTCTTTTCTTATTGTCTGGGATTGTCTTTCCATCAGACCCAGCAAAAAAAGTTCTGGTTTTAGTTGAATATTAATCTTTAAAATTCTTTGTATCACTGTGCATATTTGAATCCAATTATTTTAGCTTTTTTAGAAGTCCACCAAGCATGGTAAAATGACCCTTCATGTTTTCCACATTTCCAGAATGGATTTGAAGTACCTTTATACATTCTAGAAAGTTTTTCTGGTGTCATGTACCAATGGTACATCATTTTATAAAAGTTTTCTTTTAAATTATAATGTGAATTTTAACCCTTTCAGCCATATATTTTCCCATTGATCCATCTGTATATTATAACCAACGTTTTCTTTTAAATTATAATGTGAATTTCAATCCTTTCAGCTACGTATTTTCCTTTTTCTAATTATTTATTTGTGGAATTTTACTGATACAAAACTAAAGCCTACATAATTAAACAGTTTCACAAATTCTTTGACTTAAAGCTGGTGACCAGTTTTAAAAAGCACAAGATCACATAGTACTCATTCTTTTCACAATTTTAAGATATTTTAGCCAGGATAGCTAAGTATAAAAAAGAGTAATTCACCAAGTATAATTAATACTATTAATCACATCTTTGAGTACACTTTTAATTCTATCAGTTTCAGAACTGATAACTAAGCAGCACACACAGCCAGTGAATGAAGTCCCCACTGATTGGATATGTAAGGCAATACTGTACTGAGTATGTACTTATGGCAGTAATTGAGATGCAACTGGATGTCTGCTTCATTACCTAATTCAAGTACAGTTTTAAAAATACCTCTGCAAAAAGATCCTCCTATCTTAAGTGTGAGCTGGGAGTAAGTTAAAATGTTAGAAACAAGTGCCAACATGCAGTAAAATGTATTTGAAAGCTTAGAAACACAACCCAATGTTTAGAACAGTTAAGAATTCCAACTGTTATACTTGACATGGTTTAACTTCTGGTTAGAAGTTAGAACACAGAAAAATCTAGACTAGAAAAAAGATGCAAACATGTCTAAAAATAAAGAACATATAAATTCAAACCTCTAGAAACATATCACATACAAACTTCAAATGAACTCCAAAGAACGTTTGCCAGTAAGGCTACATAATTGTCAAGTGTGTTTTGTCAGCAATATTAGCCTGCAAGGTTTTCTATCTTTACAAACGACAAACATGGATATTTCAGGTTTTCTAAATCTATTGTTGGGTCAAACAGTTTTAAGAACAGCTCTGCTTCTTCTAAAAAGATATGCTGTCTTCTCCTTCAGATAGGCCTCTTGAGTTACAATATTGTTCCTCAAACGGTTGTCTGGACTAAATAGACAAATTACTACTGTCTGTATGCTGCGATCTGTAGATTTCTCTTGTGGACTGTTTGCACATGACTGTGTTTGGTCAGTTCCTACACCCATTTCACTACCATAATTCACTGTAATATATGCCAGCACAATGTAATTTCTTGGTTCTCCAGGAGGCCACATTGGTGGAACCTGGTAATTATAAGTTGGCTGGTATCTGACAGGAACCTGCTGATGAATTAATAATATCTGACAGGAACCTGCTGGAGAACCATAAGGATATGCCTGCCCGTATTGTGTGACAGGACTCATCACAGTTGGAGACTGCATATACATTTCTTGGTTACTCCAAACACTATGGAACTGAGGTGTAGGGGAATTAACAAGCATTGGCCTGGGTGGCACATGATAGGCACAAAGGTTTGGGTGTTTCCTTATCGCAGGTCCTAATTTGAGCTTCTTCCCATGAAAATTTACTTGTGATTCTACTGTTTTCTGTACATTCACAGTGTCCAAAAATGATACAAATCTGTATCCTTTAGATACACCAGTTCTATCAGTGATTACTTTCACTTTTTAAACTGTGCCATATCAGAAAAAAAGTTCTGAATTTCTATCTCATCTATCCTTTTATCTATTCCACCCACAAAAATGGTATTTAGCATGATTTTCCCTTCAAGCAGAACATACTCTTGGCTGGTAGCTTAGGCAACTGAAAGCTTTCTTCCCATGGAATGCTTGTGTTATGAGAGTCCTGATTTGAAGTAGACATCTTACCACATGTTAGGACAAAACCTTTCCTCCTAACAATAACTAGGACTGGTGTTCCCTATTTTAAACTAACAACCCCCACAAAATTCCCACTCTTCCCCGAAAACATGACCTATGTGCCCCTTAAGCTGATGCTTTACCAGAAAGCTGCTAAACCCCATGCTGAGGTGACCGACTGAGGCTTTGCCACACCCAGAGCTCTGGGAATGAATCCAGCCACATATTTTCCCATTGATCCATCTGTATATTGTAACCAAATTCTTAGCCCATTTTATCAAACACTCTTCAACTTGTTCTTCCATGTCAAATTTCAGTAAGAGCTTATACATTCTAGCAATTACATGTGCATCATTCGCACATAATTTAGTTTCAAATTCTGTCTGAAGTTGCTCAGTTCCAAATGCCCTTTTGTCTATTTTAAATCTTTCTCTTAACTGTACATATGAAAGCCATATCTTCTTGTCTGTACCTATGCACCCTTACTGTCTTTTCTCTATAACATGCACGTAAAATTTTTTTGAGGCTTCTAAGCCCATGTAGCTGGTGTTCCTTTTATGTTCCAGGGGAGGTAGAAGGTTGTTGCTACTTTTCTTCTATTCCTAGTTTACATTCTTCTGTCTCTTTTTCCATGACAGTAACCTCCACCAAGTTTTGCTGAGAGTCTCTGTTATTGCCAGCCCAGAAAATCCAACCAGAACCTATTAAAACTTTCTGACTCCACCAGAAAAGTTAGCATTTACATGATAGATGTATTAAACATGATATTCACAAGAAAGACAGTCACAGGTAGACTGATGGTCCTTGGCCATCCTGTCACAGAGTTCATGTATTTCTCTCTTGTGGTAAAACCTTGTCTCAGTACGTCTCTTCAAATTGTCACTCTAGTCTAGGTTTGGGAACTAAGCAGAGTCAGGCCTGGTTAGTACATGAACAGGAGAACAACAGGTAATAACAGAGCTGTTCAGTAGACTGGGAAGCTGAAAAGACTTCCATTACTGTTTTCAAGCAAAAGATATAGTTGTGTCCATGTAGTCACAAGGAGATGACTTTGTGCTTTGACCTAAGCTCCCTTTGTCTTTATTTTGCAAAAACCCATGGGACTTGGACTTCATTGTTATACATTCTGATTGACTCACACCCCTTAACTTCTATGGGTTCACTTTCTCACAATCTGGCATTATAGGTATTTTTATCACAGTCCCCGTGTATTGGATGCCGTTTTTATGGCAGAACACCAGAACAGGATCTTTGGTATACCATCCATCTATTTCTTGGCAAGCTGTAGAGTATGTAGCTTTTTCACTGAGCATGTTTTGGGTACATGTAAGAAAAGTATAAGAGAGACTTCTTTTGTTAAATATGCCTTTCTTAATCACATGATTTTTATGTAAAGTACTCTCAGACCCCATATAGCTGACAAGACCAAAGAATCAAGAATGGCATGCATTTCAGTAAGATATATGTAATATTGGGAGTAAATACTGAATCTTGAAAACTGTAATAGTCATTTCCCAGTTTTAGTGAGAATAGTAAAGTCTCAGTTATAGTGAATTAAGGTGGAGTCTTTTTGAAACACTTTTCCAGATCTTTCAGCATTTGAACTGAGTTGCCTTTTCTGAGATAAACATTCAGTTGACTCTGTCCCAAGTACTTGGGACTCACTATGTAAAGTTCTACTAGATCAGTCTATTGAATCCAGTATCTTGTATCTATGGTGGGCAACCAGAACAGGAAAAGTGACAGTGACACAAACATATAAACAATGGTTGGTTTCTTCCTATTAACTTAAAATAAACTAATGTTGCAGGCCTAATAAAAGAGCTTTATTCCCCATTGTCTAGCAGCCAAGTGCATTCAAAAAACAGTTTATGATGTTATAAATTGTATTGCTATCAAGCTTATCCTGATCTGCCTTGAGGACTTTGTAATTGTCCAGCAAAGTTCTTAACTCATTAAATCTAATCTGCTTATTAAGACAATGCTGCCAACAACCAGAAGCAGGCTCACAAGCCAAAACGTAAGGGAACAGTCTTCTGCTACTGTTTTTATTTAGAAGTTTTAAAGTATATTGTTTCTGATCCCAGAGACAGCATATAGCCATCATGACTAACAGCTAATAACCTTATTCATTAATTCAGGGCTACTAGATTTTAGCTGCAATTGTATCAACAACCACTGGTGGGCAGCAAAAAGATACAGAGAACATCTGCCATCTGCTGGTTCTGCAGATGTTTGCAGCCCAAATCTGTTAGCCCTAGTTAATTTATCCAAATCTCTTTTAAGGCTATTTGAATAAAAAGCTATTACCAGAGTTTGTTGAAATAAGTGTTTTATGAAGTCTTTGTATTTGATGTCCCACCATCTAGCTTCACTGTATGACCACTGGTTATCATTGGAGGGAGAAGAAGGAGTCATTATATCTGTATTTACTTTCTCCACACCAGAATTTGGTCCACTTAAATCTGACTATAATTACGAGGGAGGGGAGGAGAAGGGTGGCAGGAGACATGCAATCCCTGATATTTTTTTCCTTTAGTCTCCTGACTCATGATGAGTAACTGCCATTTTAGGGCACAAAACAGATGGAACCTGTACTTTAAACTCTAAAAACAGACTTGATACAGAAAAAGAACCCTGGGGTGAGGGGTGGGGAGATGGAAAATCACAATCCTGCCCTCTGGGTGTCCCTGTTTTACCCACTGCAGTCCTCAGCACTCCCAGTGTTATATGTGTCCCCAGGGTACTAAATAGATGTCCAAACTGATCTATGAGGAGAACCATTTCTGTGGTGTCCAGGTCATAATGTAAAGAGCAACTTCCAAGACAGTTTTTCCTTCCCATAGAGGAAGAAAATCAAGAAAACACACATGTAACAATCATTTAACGGGAAGCACCAATGCAATTTAAATTCATATTTTTATTTTTAAAAAGATAACAATTTCTGTATGCTTCAAATGATTCCATTTCCTTTAAAGTTTTCTGGGAATAGATAACAGACTCATAAAGCTGTCATTTTTAAAATTGCTCTTTTAAAATATAAATAAAGAAATGGAGGAACCAGGCTAGGCATTCCAGTTTTAAAGAAGCAGCTGTTTTTTTTAATGATTTATTATTGTCACTATCCTTCCTGTTTTGCACTTTATTTCTTTCCAACCCCCATATGAATACCATCTGGCCATAGTGATTTACTGCACTTGGATTTCAATGAGTTGCTTCATGAATCCCCAAATTAACACAATGAAAATATAAGTTGAAAAACTTAATGATGGCTTAGGACTAATCTTTCCCGGGAAGTTTGCATCACTTCAAACGTTTATATAGGGAGACTGAGTAAAGCAATGTAATAGTACCCTGCAGGGAACAATTCTCTTCTGAAGACAGAAGATGAATGTATGTGAAAAAAAAATTTTTTTTTTCCTTTAAAACAATTTCCTGAATTTAGTCCACTTGGTTCATTGCTTCAGATACTTTATGGAGAAGTCTCTCCTTTCATTTATCTAAGCTGCTGGGAAAAAAATGCCCACTCATCTTTTTTTAAGGTAGAACATTTTGCTGGGGAGACCAAGGTATCAGTCTTAAGTAGAAGTGGCAGTACTATCCATAGTCTTCTCAACTTAGGCTCTCTCCAGATGTGTTGGATTACAACACCCATCAGTTCCAGAGAGCAGAGCAGTCCAATGTATCTGAAAGGTATTAGGCTGGGGAAGGTTGTCTTATCTGAAGGAGCTCTGTATTTATAGGCTAGTCTCATTTTTCGGTAAGGTGATCAAGAATGTGGTAGCCTTGCAGGTTCTTACACAGTTGGATGAAACTGTTCTTCTGGATCCATTTCAATCATGATTCCAGCTGAAATATGATGCTGTGTAGAGAGCCAAGAAGATGACCTTGGAGAAACGAGGTGGAGACAATGGTTGCAAAAACAAACTTTACACCCAGGAAATTGAGAAAATGTGAGAAAGAAGCCAAAACTGACTCCTCCCTAATTCACTAGAGTATAAAACGGAGGGACTATAGCTATATTGGTGCAGTGCAGTTCCAGTCAGATTTGTTGAATCTGTTTCTTGACCTGGACCACCTTGAAAGGATGGCTCACTGAGACTGCTTTGATCACCTTGGTGGATGATCAACTTCAGAAACTAGATGGGGGGAGTATAACTTTACTCATTCTCTCAGACCTCTTGATGGCTTTTGATACTGATAGCCTTCTGGGCACTGTTTTGTAGCGTTTCCAGTGCTTCCTGTCAGGTAATGTCCAGAAGGTAGCACTTGGAAGACTGCTGTTTAACATCTAGACCACTGAACTATTGCATCCTGCAGGGTTCTATTTGCCTCCTGTGCTGTTTAATCTTAAACCTCTGGGGAAGGTTATTTGGAGTATTGAACTGGGGTGATGATCTCCAGCTCTACTGTCCCCTAACATGTAACTCCAACATTGCCTATTCTAAATAATGGGTTGGATGAGGAAGAACAAGCTGAATTAAAACCAGATTTCATGGAGCTGGTAAGGAGAACAATTGACTCGGGGAATGAGGCAAAACTTATTTTAGATCACACTATCCCAGAGAGGTTAGATTTGCAGTTTAGGTGTGCTTATAAACCCCAGCTATTGATTCACAGGTGATGTTTATGCTGAGGAATGCATTTGCACAAGTAATGTGCCAGTCAACTTGGCAGTGGCAGGGAATATTTATCTCTTGATTACAACCCATCTTCATTACTGGAATATGCCCTGACCTTGTAAAATGTCTGGAAATTGTAACTGGTGCAAAATACAGCAATCAAGCTGTTAAATTGTGCAAAATACAGGGATCACATAATGCTTGTCCTGAAGAATCTATTGTCTAAGAGACACTGTTTAAGATGATGATATTGATTTTAAAAACCTTAGCCGTGACCACCTAAAGGATATTTTCTTCCACTATGAACCTGCTTGATTACTAAAATCAGCAGGAGAGGCACTTTTGAAATGTTCTTCCTATCAAAAACTTGGTTATCTGGTGTGCAGGAGAGGGCTTTCTCCTGTGGCTCCCAGATTGTGGAACACTTTCCCCAGAGAAGTGCATTTAGCTCCCAACTCTCCCAGTACTTAGGAAAATAGCAAAAAATACATTTCTTTTGCCAAGCATTTAACTGCTAATTAATTTCCATTCTATGTATTTTATTGTCCTTTCTACTTTGTATTTATTTCAATTATTATCAGACTTAAGTGCTTATATCAAGCAGACATGGAGTGGTGTAAATTTAATAAATAAGTAATGATTTGGGGAAGGCTGTTCTGGTGCTTATTTTAGGGCACTTCCAGATGATCAAATTTTGTATCTCCCAACCTTTCTAAATCCTGCTTAAAATCCACTTGAGATTACTCTGGACTGCTGTGACTATTTTTAGATTTATTTCTATGTCTAGATGCTATGACCATTTAGTGTGTTTACATATTTGCTAACCTACATAGCTTGCAAATTTATACAGGTGGTGATTCTGAGTCGCTATGTTGCTGCTCTAAAATGGCAAACAGCTGTTGCCTCATCATATTGGTCACCCATCTCTCCCTCATCCATAGCTTTTTCTGGCTGCCTGCATGACCTAACCTGAAAAAGCCCGATGAGTGGAGTTCCATTATGACGGCTTTCATGGGAATGAAATGAAACATGATAAACTGGAGAGATTATCATACAGAGAAACCCAGGAGAGTCACACTTACATCTTGGTTTCTTTATAACTTAGGGAGGTATAAGAATCCACCTTCTACCTCACCACAATTTTTTTTCCTTTCTTCATCCCCAAAACAACTTATTGTCGATTACATTGAAGGGAAGTGAAAAAAAATGCAGAATAAATTTGGGATACAAAACTAGCTCAAATGAATCTACTTAGTATATGAATACAGCTTTAATTTCACCCTGTAACATGAATTCATGAATAGAATATAAAGCAAAATCTTCAATCTTTCAAAGAGGTCTACTATTTGACCAAGTTAAATTGGGCAGTTTTAAGCACAATCTTACCACAGGTTCAATGATCTGGAACATCCTAAAAGATTATTAGTATTTTTATTATTATTCATCCTTGGCCTGCTATTTATTTCTGATTTCAAGGGGTTTTTTTTGTGGAGGGGGGATAGCCTAGTCTTCAGCACAATTTAATTATTCCAACTACCAAAGAAGAGTGCTAAATGTGATACATCAGCTTAGCTTCATGCAGTATTGCATTATTGATTTTTTTTCTTTTTACATTTTTGCTGTTGTTCTTTGCTGTGTTAATTGCCTATATCTGATTTGCCTATCTGGACAATGTGGCAGGAGCATCAGCTGAAAGGCAGTTCACAAACAACATTATTTAAATAATAAATTAACAACAAAATAAGCAAGCTTTGCCAACTTGGAGTCCGGTGGATTAGACAGCAAACATGAATAATTGAATGCATATAAAATAGAAAAAAATACAGTAATTTTTTTCCTGGGCAGCCCAGGGACTGAAATTTACCATTCTGGGAAACAAGGGTAACAAGGAATAGTACTGGCTGAATGAATCTCAGGTCATTTATCTTCTTTTCAGGGGACAAAATAAAGTAGGCAGAATTACTGATATATTGATTCTTGTTTAATGTCTCACCAAACCCTGAAGCTGGTTTTCAGTTGTAAGACTTGTGCTAAATGCAGCGGCCTGCAAGGCTCCTTTTTGGCCAGCTACCTCAAAAATGTAACTGTGCTTATCTTTTGCTTATTGAATTCAGAAGTCCAGACTATCCTTTTAAAATTAATAATCTAACTAGCAAGTTGTGCAGGTATTGTGCAGTACCTAGAATCCTTGAGATATCCAAAATTGTACTTCCAATAAATATTTCACATATTCAAAGGCTGTGCATGCAACACTCCCATATTTTGAAAAACCTATACTCCACCTGTATTGTTGTTTATATTAAATTCAGAATGAAAAGAACAGCAACACAAAAAATCATTTGAGAGAAAGAACTTGTTACTACGCAAAAATCAGGAACAGCCAGCTCAAAACACAAGTGGAAACCTAATTTTCTTTAAACTCAGAGTCAATATTTGTAAAGCAACATTATCCATTTTTAATTTTTGTTTTGGTAATTGTAATTCTAAGAAGCACACATTTAAGATTTCAGAGGAGCCTTTGTATAATCTCTATTCACCTCAGTGTCAAATTGCTTTTTAGAGTTCCTATGTGCAATGTTATATACGTATTGATTCACATTCTGGTTCTTGGTTGGTTTTTATACCTTCAGAATAAGTGGATTATAATCATAAAGATGGCTGTTCTTGTATTCTTCAGATATGCTGCCACAAAGAATATTTCAAGCAGACTTCCAGCTTGTGCCACATATTTTTGATGACTGTATAAATCAGTCTTTTTCAAGCAAGTTAATTTATATCAGTGTTCAGTCATAGACACTAAACTCTGAAATCTTTTCACTTATGACATGAGATAGTGAAGACATGAGGTCAAAGGGAAAAAAAGCAAGAATTTGTAGACTAATATACGGAAGCTACACTTAAATGGTTCACTGACATAGGAAGAAAGATAAAGTAGGAAAAGTGAACATGAACCCACTTCTTCTTCAAATGTCTATCTTATTTAAATCTTGTGAATGAAATCCAGATTCTATGACACACTACATCTTAGCAGATGGCATCATCTAATAAAACTTGGATGATCACAAGGAAATTAAGCAGGGTCAACTCTGATTAGTAACTGGATGGGAGACAACAGAAGATCTAGTTCTGTAGACTAGCCTAGAAAATAAAATATTAAAAAAATCTCACTACAAGTTACTAATGCCTACTATATGTAGAAATGTGTGCTGTGTTTTGTGTGGATGTGTGTTTGTGGATGTGCATGGCATCAGTAACTACTCAAAACAAATCTCAAATGCAAAGTGGATTGGGGTGTACCAGACAGTCTTTAATTTACTCAGGGTGGAAATAATGGCAGCTTTAATTGGTCCCTTATTCAAAATTCTCCAGGAAGCTGTGTGTGCAATATATAAGATGAAAACTCTTGTCATCTTGCAAAAAATAATTAATAAAAAGAAAAGGAGGAAGAATATTGAATTTGCAGTTGACAGGTTTTCCATAAAATTGGAGTGATTGTTATGGTCCCAGAACCATTGTTTGTCCAATCATAGCATCTTAGGATCAGGCTGGTGTGAACCTTATAGCAAATCCTTTGTTTAACTACTTATTTCCTTCACTGTTTTCCATCTGCCCTGTACAGAAATAGGAATTTTTGTGGCTCTCTTCTCACTGGCTTATTGGCTATACCTTCTTTTAAGGAAAAGATTAATGAGTTTATCTCTTACACCTATCCTTTTATACTCTCAATTCCAACAGTCACCTCCTTTTCATCCAGGAAGAGGCATTATCATTCATCAATACCTTCTCTTCTTTTTGCACAAAACGCCTCAACATCTCTGTCTAAAATTGCCCACTAGTTCTCATGATAGGATTAATTTTCATTGTATAAACATTATGTCTCAAAACAACAACAGTTATAAACACTGTTTTATAACATCAGATGTTTTTAAAAAACTCCTGCACTAATTTTCAATAAATCTGGCATTACTATCATCCCATAATAGTAATCTCACTTCCTGAAAAATGTGTTCTGTTTGGTAAAGCACACAAAAATTATGAGTACTCTAAAAACATAATTTAAAGGTAGGTTAATCTAAAGTCCCAGCATCAGTATATACAAAATAGAGAAAAATGTGTTGATTTATACTCTTCTGACTTATGCTATGTGATAGGAAAATGGGGCTCCAGATTTTCCAATTCTTATGCCAGAATTTGAATTAGCTCAGATGGAAATGTGGTTTGGGCTCAACCCACTTTGCATGCAGAAAGAGAGAGAGAGAGAGAGAAAGTAAGACAGAAATAAATTTCTGTATTCATTTAAATTGGATTTCTCATCATGCTTAATTATTGCCCCTTTAGAAACATACTGTGTAGATGTGGATACCATAATAGGCTTTTAATTAACAGTTAGGTGATATTTTCTCTAGAGAGTCATGAGAACAAATCCACTGCTTGGAGTTTATAGTCCTGAGTATAGCTATATGTGTGGATTTGAAGATAGATAGATAGATAGATAGATAGATAGATAGATAGATGGATGAAATAATCTATATGGCTGCCCTACTTGAATAATGCAACTCTTGGGTGGCCTATAACAGGAAAAACAAAACAAAACTTCAAGATTAAAACAATAATCAATAATAATCAATACTCAATAATACATGAGCTGGCTCACATTGTTAGCCTTGCAAGGTAGACCAGATAAGAAGCACAACCAGAAGTATTAGCTCTATCTTTATTGTAAGGTTACATTAACAGAATCTTGCAAGTCTGAAACTACCCCTCCCGTCCCTCACTTTTACTCCCCTCAAAACTGGGGGGGGGGGGGGGAGATAAATAATTCCAGAGGTAGGTGCTGCTTCAGAAAAGGGGTAAAGCAGTCTAGCAAATAACATGTTCTTGTGCCATGTAGGGATTAATAAGTGATAACCACAAGTTTAAATTGTACCCAGAAGCTAATAGACAGCAAGTGCAGCTTGCAAAGTAGTGATGTTCTGTTGGTGTACTAATGTACACCCATTACTACCTGTGTTACTGCATTCTTGACCAGTTGTAACTTTGGATGGATTTCAAGTACAGCCCCATGTAAACCATGTTGCAGTAGTCCAGCCGAGAGCTGATTAGGGCATGAGTGACAGCAAGCAGAGCCTTCCAGATCAGAAACAAGGGTAACTGGAGCACAAGACCAAGTTCTGCAAAGGTTTTCCTGGCCATAGATGCCAACTGCTCATCAAGCAGGAACTGGGAATCAGGAAAGCCTTCCAGATTGTGCACTAGATACAACTGGGGAACCGCAACTCCATCCAAAACCAAGATGAAAAATCTCCAGTTCTGGGATCCAGGGGACCAAAATCCACAGCCACTGTGCACTCTGCACAGCCAACCCTCCATTAGTAGGGTTGACCCAAAGCCCATTCTTCTCCATCCAGACCCCCACAACTTCTAGACACTGGGATAGGTGTAGATGAGCATCACTAGCACATTGATGATACTGCACCCCATGCCTCCAGCTGACCTCCTCCAGCAGCTTCACGCACTGTACATGTTAAAAAGAAATAAGGAGAGGGTAGACCTCTGATGCAATAGCCTGGAACCACATTATTTAAGCATGATCATCCATCCCATCCCATAATTCCTAGCCATTTGAATGAATACCCTCCCCCCGGTTCCCCTCCCTGTTTTTGTTTTTTGCGACTGTTTAAAAGAATATGCCCTTGTGTGCATATCTGCAGGCACTTTCCCTTTGATCCTTATAGCCTCAGCCATACTGGGCTTTAGAAAGTCAGTTAAAAGCTGGCTTTTCCACAGTCATTGGGGGCAGATATGTTATTAAGTGTTCCCTCTTGGAATGTGATATTCCCTTTGAAATGAGATTGTTTACCGTCCTTGGCAATCGTGCGTTGTTTGTGACTTGATTTTTATGTATATTTTAACTACAATTTTCAGAATAGGGTATGTAAGCTGCTTAGAATCAGTTATGACTGGATTGGGATATAAAATCTATCTAGCCATTCTGGACATCTCTGGAGGATCTCTTCAGAGCATTTTCATCAAAGAATTTAGGCAGGTAAGTACAAGGAAGAGTGACTTCTCAGCCCAGCAGCTCCTTTGTGAAATGTACTTCCCAAGGGGACTTGTTTGGCAAATATACACTTATCTTTTTCACTCCAGATAAAACTCATTTTTTTCTCGAAAACATTTTAGATTTTAACCACTCAGTTTTGGAATGTTAACTATCCACAGTATTGCTTTTTTAAAATGTTTTACACACACGCAGAGAGAAAGAGAAAAAGAGAAAGAGAGAAAGAGAACACAATATACATTTATTTGTTTGTTTGTTTGTTTATTTATTATTTATATGCTGCCCATCTCCTCCAGAGGGTGACTCTGGGTGGCTCACAATTAAAATCAAACAGTAAAAACAGTAAAAATAGAAATATCCATATTAAATTAGCTAAAAAAATAATACTATACAAAAAGACTATATACAATTAAGGTGATGGGGGGCAGAATCGATTACCCCACCAGTGGATTCCAACAATGCAAGCCCCCATCAGGCCCCCAGGCCACCTGGCATAGCCAAGATTTCACAGTCTTCTGGAAGGCCATGAAAGTGGGGGTGGACCGCACCTCAGGTGGTAAGTTGTTCCACAGGGTGGGGGCCATGGCAGAAAAGGCCGTCTTCCTATACCTTGCCAGCCAAAATTGTTTGACTGGTGGGGTCTGCAACATACCCCTTCTGGCAGATCAAGTGGGGCAGGCTCATATAATGGGGGTGAGATGGCTCCTCAGATAACCTGGTCCTGTGCCATGAAGGGCTTTAAACATAATAACCAACACCTTGAACTGGACCTGGAAGCAAACTAGCAACCAATGCAGATTGCATAATAGAGGTGTTTTACGTGCCCCCCTGGAGGCATTCAAAACCGTCTGCGCTGCTGCATTTTGTGCCAGCTGTAGCTTCTGGATACTCTTCAAGGATAGCCCCATGTACAGCACATTGTAGTAATCCAACCGGGAGGTGACCAGGACATGAGTGACCGCATGGAAGGCCTCCCAATCCAGGAAGGGGTGTAACTGATGCACAACATGAAGTTGCACAAAGGCCCTTCTATCCACAACTGCTACCTGCTCTTCGAACAGGAGTTGTGAGTCTAGGAGGACCCCCAGATTACGCACTGGGTCTGTCTGGGCTAGTGTAACCCCATATACATATGCATGTACTCATATGTATGTATATATATGCATACACACAAATTCAACCTCCCATATAAAGGGCTCTATCATCCATCCAAAACTTTGTTAATATAATAGGAATTATAGCAATAACATTTTCATCTGCTGGGGAGAGGACAGTCAGAAGAGTCAAAGTGGGAGGTGTGACCATGTGATCAAAGCCCCACCCCATTTTAACATGTTCACCAAGACCACTACATTGACTTTTATGATTCCCCCACAATGCCCCTGAATAACAGCAGTAAGAACATTAAAAGGATAAACAGAGTATTTTTTCAAGTTTTTTCTCCAAAAGCACAAAAATCATGAGACTGACTTCCAGTCCTGTTATGTAAAATCACCTCTCCATATCCAACATAGTGAAATCAAGCAATACACAAATAATACCATGTGTTAAAACTACAAATCAGTCATGTCATCTTTCTTCTCCCAAAACTGCACTTATGGGGCATTTCAAATACTTGGCCTGCCCTCTTTTGAATTGCAATGTTCCTGAGAGAAGCTGCATGATTACTGAGCCGGGAGCATCATGTTACCAGGGAAGTTTCTATTTCTTCACGTTGCCAGACCATCAGGGCACGGGGTCCCTTCTGTAAAATAGATTAAACTTGTGCCCCAGATGAAGTGTGCTCTACTCAGAGTCGATGGAATGGCGTGCTGATGAAAGGTGCTGTTAAAAGCCTAGGCGAGAGGAAAACAATTCTCCTAGGGCAAGGTGAGCAGCTTAATTCATTGGAGTACTAACAGGCACATTTTCATTATCATAAATCTGTATGGCATACATGGTCACATACGCACGCACAACATTCCCTGCACACCGACAGCTTCCTGCTTCCTGGAAAATGTCCATGCCATATCCAAATCCATTAGACCATTTTAAAAGGAAGGTTAAAACTGATATATTAGTGGAGGTTATACATTACATGTATTTCTCACAAGTCATTCTGGTGGCTGTCCTAATTACAATTATGATATTAAAACAATAAAAGTCCAGCTATAGAGGACAATATCCATAAAAGCAAAACATGCATGGAATATTGGCTGAAACAGCTGCTGTTGGAAACAACTTTACATTTTCAGCTAAATGAGTTTCACATCCATGTTCTCTACACATACCGTTTCCTTTTATTCACAAAACTACATGGTCAAATTTATTATGCATTATAAACTTGGGAACAGGATATTTGTGTGTACATGTATTTAATTCATAATTGCACAAAATTCAATATTTTATCCTAATTTTCTTCCTCACCCTCAATTTAAATAGTAAAGGACTGATTTATGCTTTATACTTTTGGGAAATTACATAATTTCCATTCTAACCTGAACAATATTTTGAAAATTCAGATTAGCAAATGATGATGTCTATCATGTTGTATAGTTTGTATTTTATTTTTAATTCATTGTTTAATGTAATCAATTGACAAGTCCACAACTTGGTTACTAAGAAGCCTGATGGCCCTCTGTACAAGGTGGAGCCCTGAAGGGACCCCCAGCCAGGGCAATGATGGAATATCATAAGTTTCCAAGGGTTATTGTGTGCTCTGCATAGCTGAATGCTTACATGGCTTTCTCCCTTAGGTTAACACTAGATTGGCTACAAGGTAGGGAAGTAGATAATTATAAAATTATCTTTATAATTAAATTATTTATTCCATTTGTATACTGCTGAATCTTACCATTCATGACAATTTACAATAGTAAACCATTTAAAAACAGATATACAACTACACAAACAACAAAATTTCAACATAACTAACATTTAAATACATAATAGTAATCACTGGAAACATCTAACCCAACACAGAACAACATTAGCTTTCAAAAGCCCTGTGGTGCAACTCTGTTGTGATGGCTTTAGGACAATTCCATGCTGCAACCTCAGCTGCTTGTCTCCCATGATCCTACTAGTTCTTTCTTAACCCAACTTCAGAAATTGCAGTCCAGATTGCAGTGAGTTGGCATTCAAACTGGGGCCATCACAAGACCTGATTGGTCGTTCCCCTACTTCTTGCCCTTCCCATCCACGCAGAGAAGGCAAGCCTTTCTGACTGACTCTTGTGTGGACTGATCTACCAGTGCCTTCTTTTTCCTTTTAGGGATTGTTCCCTCCTCTTTAGTCGAGTGCCTACATTTTGCTTTCGCAGATGTTTGCACACATGGACGCCTTCAAACCCCCTCCCTCTTGTTATCTGTTTTGACACTAAAGTAGACTATTTCTTTTTCTTTTCCTCCTTATAATTTCTTTGATAGTAAGATAATCAGAGCAGCAGGAGAATAGACTATTCTTTGGTTCCTACCTTCCTCTATAGGTCCATTGAAACTTTGGAACCAAGAAGAACTGACTGTTCGGCTTCATAATAACAACATACCAACATTCCTGTTTTGTAAGTATTAAAAAAAGTAATCAAGGAATGGGAAGGGAAACTTTGCAGTATTGTTGGAGTGGCGGGGGTCAGGGGGTTGAGAGAAGCAAGGGGAACATGCTCGCACAGCCTGGACAAAAACTGAAAAGATGTCAATTGGAAAATGTAAATGTTGGATAGAGCATGAGCTTCTAGGGTTGAGAACAGTTCATTGTCTTAATAGGCCATTGTTAGATTAAACAAATAATTATTTAAAAAACTGCCAATCAACAGAGAACCTAGCCCACAATGAAATGGGCAACACATCACAGCTGAGATTGCTACTAAAATGGAAGAAGTGCTGGGGACCATCTGTTCTCGTGAGCTTATGATGGAAAACAGCAGTTTTGAATTGAAGCTGGAAAATAGGCATAGGGTCCATTTGCAGTGGGTGGGTTAGGGTTATGATAATTGGTCAAGCAGAAAGTATAGACTTGCCCTTAGGGAAAAATGCTAAAGTTGGTGCCAAGTTGACCCTCAGGGAGGCTGGTCAACAAAGAAGGGGCTGCCAGAGAGAAACACTTCCTCTGGGCCCATACCAAACTCACTTCTCCTATATGGGGAATACTCAACCTAGTTAGTTCTATTTGGAAGAAGAAATCCTCCAGGTAAATAGGAATGAAATTTCTACAGGTGGGAATGCAGAATGTTTGATAAGTCCACCAATTTATTGTCTTTGATATTCTCCCTCTTTGATATTGTTTTTGATGATGTTGTTGCTGTTCTTCTGCCTGTTCTCCCTCTTCTTCCCTCTCCCTCTTCTTCCTCCTCATTTGTCCCACACAGTTGCAGGGTCCACTTATATTTGCACTGTGCCTGCCTAGCTCTTACAGAGAAGTTTATCAATGTACAATGTGGAAACTGTGAAGACCTGGCTGTTCCGCAGGTGCAAGGCCAGAATATTAGTAGAGCTGAATATGGTGGTGGTGGTGGGGGTGTTATAAAGATTGTATGGTCCCTTGCCTATTGTATCATGATTATTATTACTTTGTTTGGATTGTGTTCTGAGATTATTTTATATAAGTTTTGTGAATTGCTGCTAGCTGCCTCAGGTTATGCATTTCATTGTTGTTGTTGTTGTTGTTGTTGTTGTTCAGTCGTTAAGTCGTGTCCGACTCTTCGTGACCCCATGAACCATATTGCACAAGGCCTTCCTGTCCTTCACTGCCTCCCTGAGTTTGCTCAGTTTCATGCTCATTGCTTCAGTGATGCTATCTAACCATCACATCCTCTGCCATTCCCTTCTCCTTTTGCCTTCAAATGCATTTCATACAGACAGCTATATAAAGGAAAGGAAAGGAAAGGAAAGGAAAGGGAAGGGAAGGGAAGGGAAGGGAAGGGAAGGGAAGGGAAGGGAAGGGAAGGGAAGGGAAGGGAGGAAGGGAGGAAGGGAGGGAGGGAGGGAGGAAGGAAGGAAGGAAGGAAGGAAGGAAGGAAGGAAGGAAGGAAGGAAGGAAGGAAGGAAGAAAGAAAGAAAGAAAGAAAGAAAGAAAGAAAGAAAGAAAGAAAGAAGGAGACACAGAGCCTAACAAGAGCCAGTTTGGTGTAGTGATTAAGGCATCAGTCTAGAAACCAGTAGATAGTGAGTTCTAATTCCATTTTGGGCATGAAGTCAGTTGGGTGACTTTGGGCCAGTCGCTCTCTCTCAGCCCTAGGAAAGAGGCAATGGCAAACCACTTCCAAAAATATTGCCATGAAAACTGCAGGGACTTATCACCAGGAATCAATGTTGACTCGAAGGCGTGCGCACGCACACACACACACACCCCCCTTAAGCACTACACCATGCTGGTTCTCAACATTCTTCCAGATGATTCAATAATCATTCTTTCTGCCCAAGGCCCTCCTAGGTTTGTCTGAGAATGAATTGGAACTGCACCCTCCCCCCTTCACACTCACCCACATATCACTTCTCAGAAGGGGAAAACAAGAACTTTCCTGGGTTCTTGATGTATGAATGACAGAAACCTGGGAATATTTCTGAAGAAAAAAGCAGCACTTTCTGCAAGCAGAGGAAAATATGGCACTTAGGCACAAACACTTGACTAAGTTTCAGTTGTTTATGATCATATGAGAATAACCAGTGTCAAATGGCAAGAAAAATACATTATCTGGAGCCTGTATTCTGCATTCTGATTATATCATCACTCCCCACCCTCCCATTAGGATTGAAACTAAACTGGAGCAAAAGTAGCGAAGTGCAGAAAGGCAAGGAGGGTGGCAGTAAAATGGATTTTATTCTCACTCTGTATGCATTCAACTGAATTACAAAATAAAGTTCCCCTCCATTCTTTGGCCAAATCACAAATCACCATCCAGACTTTCTTTAAAAGGAAGGGAGAGGTTAAGACTCCAAAAATCTCAGCGAAGTAAATACTAAAACAAAAATAAGAGATGGATATGAAAACTCTTTTCAGCCCACCCCTAATAAAAGCTCTGTCCTGTACAGTGATCTCCAGGAAAAAAAACAAAAACAAAATAAAACCATAAAGCCTGGGAGGAGTGAATGACGTTTTCCCATCTAAAGATTATTTCCTACCAAAAAGAATCCCAAATTTTCCAGCTGTCCAACTTAATTATTTCATTACTTCTTGCATGATAAACTTGAAAGTTTCCAAAACACACACACACACACACACACACGCGTGCACACATACACCCACTGACTCCTTAGCTTATTTCTGTTCTTTGAAAGATGTTGAGGATTAGAAAGGAAAGCCTCAGGAGGTTAAAACAGACCATAAAGCTGTCTGGTTTCCAACTGCTTCTGATATATTCTTCTTTCCAAACCCCACTGAAGTTCATAACGATATGAGATCTGAAAATTAAATGATCTGATTGGCAGTTACAGCTTGAGAGTGATACAGTTACAGAACAGTGATCATGTGGGTAAGACACAATTAGTTGTTTTAATGTTAGACAGAAAATAATTTGATCATCAAAAGCATTTTTTGGTAACATAAAGAATGTAGAAAAGGATGAGAAATATGAAAGGAAGACATGGTGTGCTTTATCCATTTTTAAATACAGGATTTTGTGCACTAGGCCTGCAGCTCTCAGCAAAATGAGTCTATTGCTATATGACTCCTAACTTCCAGATGAAGTGCAGATGTTCACTTTCAGGGCTCTGGTTTTGTTTTTAGCATTTTATAATCAGGATATAAAAACTGATAATATTTCTGGTTGAAATATTTCAATTAAATCTTAAAATGTGGATTTGACGATAAAGGACAACAAGGTATTATTTTATGGTATAATTCAAAGCAATGTATTGCAATGTTTCTGAGTAATATAAATTTAGAGCATTTGGCTAGATTACAAATAAATGAGCTGATCCAGGACATGTAAACTGTATGCTAACTGTGTAGCTGTAACCTAATTTTCTTTAAATATGTGTGTATATGGTGTACTGGTTTGAAACATATGCCAACACAGATAGTGCTGATTGAATATAGAAGATTTGGAATCCAAAAACTGTTTTTACAGTACATTTTTTTTACAGATTAAAAAAATGTTTCCATTACATAAAAAGAGGAAAAGATAGATAAAGAGGAGACAACTCAGAGAGAAGGATAGGATTAATGACAGAATTAAAGTTTGATTCACTGGCATGGTTCACATCATTACTGAAGAATTTCTCATGAGTTCTCAATCTTCACTGGATTTCGCTGAACCCAGATCATGAGACAAAGGGGGACAATTCAGATTAGGTTTTCATTTCACTGGGATGTAATGGACAGGACTTGGAGATGCTCCTTGGTATCTGAGCAATGATCTCAAACTGCTTTTCTAGAGCAGTCTTCACCAACAATAACAACAAAACTACTTAATATTTACCCCATAGTATAGAGGAAAGGGAGTTTTGAATTCATATGAATGACTAAAAAATGTTCCTTTGCATTGAGGTTGAAATTAGAAATAAATCTGGACACAAATCTAATCTGAATGGAAGTCTAGAAATTAATCTAGATGCAAGTCTGCAAAGCAAGTCAAGCTGAACTTTGCAATTTATTTGTGGGAAATTTGGTACAGTATTTCCCACTGTAGGAGCTATTTCAACAGCAAATTTTGTCATCCTGTCCCAAAATAACAGTGTTAGAGGCATTTGGTTTTTTTAAACATCACATTAAAGAAGCATAGCTCAGAAATGCAAACAATAGAGTGTATTAAATGTGCTTCTCCTCAAGAAGCTGTAGTTTGCATACAGTTTCATCCCATTCAAATAACTAAGCAAAGCAATTCATGTTCTTCCTACAAATCACTTGTGTGAATCCAGCTTCGGTTCTGGTCTGACTCAGACTGCCCTACTTCCAGACTGATCAGGGAAGGATGCATTTACTTATATATTTTTACAAACATTTACTAAAAATCATACATTTTCAGTAACCTCTTCTGCAAAGGTAAACTCATCCTGGACACTGACTATGAAACTATTTTACTGTTCAGGGAAGTAGGAAACATATAATATCTTACATAATTATTTTGTTTCAGTGTATGCCTAGCTGGCACTCATTATCTTCTCCATACAGAGGTAATGTATATTATATCAATATTTTCCATGATGTCATTGGGTACCAGTGTCCAAACTTTGTGCAGCTGATAGGTTTAGTCTCAATGCCTAAACAATCCACAACATTTATAAGAGATATGTATAACTGCTGTCACATCTGCTTATAGTATTGATATAATGTCATGTGACCTCCCAACTCTAAGAGTTCCATTAATTGGCTGCACCCAAAGAAGACACACCTGTTTCCCTTCTTCCTGTACTTTACTCTAATCTTTCATTGACGGCCATCGATATCCCGAAAGAGGCACACACAATAATAAATTCCCTGCCCCACAACCCACATTTGATACAGAAATATGAGGAGAAATAAAATTTGACCATTTATCATCTTTATTCTCTATCTTAGGGCATTTGCTCTGGGGTTGTAGATAAGTTGCCTTGTAAGAGTGTCAACGATTTGCTTCCATGCATGTTTACTTAATATTATAAATGAAAGGAAATAGAACCCCAAATGGTATAAATCTCCTATTCTTCTCCATCAGCTCAGAGAAGGGAAAAATAAGACATAAATGGTAGCTACCTGCAGACATCATTTTTTTCTCTTGTATTGTGTTTTGCTCTATCTCCAAATGATATGTCAGGGCCTAATTAGAATATCCATCTTGTGGTGCAAAAACAGAATCATATGTTATAAAGTAGAGATGATTTTGTTCCTGCAAAGGCATTAGCTACCTACCAGGGGAGCTATGAATATTCACTGCCTCGATCACATAAGTATGCTTTAATCAAATATTTTTGTTTATTTACTATATTGTGTCAATATTGTTTTCAGTTATTGCACATTCTCAGGAAATGATTTTCCCTCAATAACATTTTCAACTAATAATTAAGGCAATTTAGCTTATTATGGGACACACGATAGCATTGTGTTCAGAATTCTAATAACTCTCTCTGAACTTGGTGCGTATTCAGAAAATGCATGCACCAATGTGATTCCATTTACCAAATATAAAGGTATCAAATGTAAGTAAGTTTTAACGTGTGTCATGGATCTGGAGTTAGATTGGATGGATTGTTAAAAAAAAAAGAAAAGAATTGATAATCCAACCTCTAGTGGCACAAGAAGAGTATACAGGTACGTGTGTCAGTAGTCCTATTCAGGGATTTAAACAGCTGAAGAGGGCAACGGAAAAACTTGGAAAGGTATCTCAACAACTGAGGAAGTAGGAGGAACTTGACAGCAAGCTGATCTCATTTTGTACCCAGAATTCATCTCCAGGTACAAAACATTCTGTTTTCCTTTCTTATGCAAATAAAAAGACTCTGCCAGTGTAAAGCAAATGCAAATTGAGGGGCATCTTTTTGTTAGGCTGAGATACTTGTAACCATAGAATAAACAATTTTACATTTGTGCAAAGTACCGTATTTTTCCGTCAATAAGACGCCCCCATGTACAAGACGCCCCCCATTTTTCCAACCCAAAATTAAGAAATCAATATTTTAAAGATAATGCAGAACACATTTTTATTTAGTAATTAGTTAACATTGACCTGATACACTCGGTGGGAGGAGGTCCAAACCGTCTCCCTGCAGCTCTATTTCCAGGCTCTTTTGCATAACTGATTACATTCAAGCATGAGAGAAACTGCCGATAGCTTGTCTCTGCAAACAGCCTTCCTCTAATTGGTTTGTTCAGCATCAGCTGACGTCAGTTACATAAGGCTCGTGATTGGAGGAAGTCTGTTTGGGAGACAAGCTATTTCACTCGTGATTGGTGTCAGGTTCAGCCAGCATGGCGCTCCTGTAGAAGCCCGCCGCCGGGTTGAGCCAATTCCACTGCCTGCTGCAAGCTGGGGAGAAAGGGGAAGTGAGAACCACGCGGCTGATTAATGGCCACCTGCGCCTAGCCAGCGGGGAAACCGCAGAGTGGAAACAATTAATCTACACTGATAAGCGGCGTGAGCGAACAATGAGCAGAGCCGTGAGTCGTGAAGCTAAGATCACCGCACATCCAGAAATCCCGGTTCTGCACACAAGGAAAAGGACTCCAAGGGAACCAACCCACGTCGGAGGGGTAGTCGATCAAGGGACAATGGGATCTGGGCTGAACCTGCCATCTGGACAATCAAGGGGGATTATTGGGGCGCCGATAATCCACAGCCTGTAACGCGATCGCGGGGCGAAACCGCGGAAAGTGGGGAGGTATAAAGGAACCAATGTATTGTACCAAGCCAGTCCTGGCTTTGCTTGTAACTGTTGTGTTACGCTTGAGTAAACCTCTTTTGTGAACCACACGTGTCACGGGAGTGTTCTCTTGACGAACAGGACAAGATCTTACAATTGGAGGCTAGCAATAGGAGGAAGCCTGCCTGCAGAGACAAAGTATGGGCAGTTTTGCAACAGCGAGGTTCTCTCCTTGGCTGACTTCCTTGAATAAGACCCCCTTCAATTTTTAGGGTAAGGATTTTAGAAAAAAGTATCGTCTTATAGTCGGAAAAATACGGTAAGTAAAACATACCTTTTAAAATTCCGTGTTATATTTTTTTCCACCACTTTGAGGCAGAAAGCACACTAAAACTTAGTGCCAGCCCCAAAATAAATTTAACACAGATTATAATTGCACAACGTACTTACTTACTTACTTACTTACTTACTTACTTATTTATTTATTTATTTATTTATTCAACTTGTATGTTGCCCATCTCCCCCAACTGGTGACTCTGGGTAAAGTGGGATTAGAGCGTCTCATGAACACTACAGCCCAGTCATCACTGGAGTTATAGCAAGATAGAGTCGGCTTCAGAGACCCCAAGGGTTATTCTCAGCTAAGCTAGTTTCCCCATCCGCTGTGTCATTCAAAAACTGAAATGCACCCAGACTTGGTCTTTGTGCTGGCAGCTGGAAGAGAGGAATCTTTTTTGGATTAATAGCACAGAGAGCCAGTTTGGTGCAGTGGTTAAGACATCAGGCTAGAAACCAGGAGACCATGAGTTCTAGTCCCACCTAAGGCACAAAGCCAGCTGGGTGACCTTGGCCCAGTCACTCTCTCTCAGCCCTAGGAAGGAGGCAATGGCAAACTACTTTTGAAAATCTGGGCAAGAAAGCTACAGGGACTTGTCCAGGCAGTTGCCGGGAATTAACACTGACTCAAAGGTGCACACAGTACAGAGAGGAAGTAGTAGAGTGGTTCTGCAAAACTAGGGCTCTGAGAAGAACTCTTTCTCTCTCCATTTTACTTTTGGCTCCTATGAAACCAGGACAGCGAGGTGGTGAGATCTTAATTTTGTCGCAGTCCTGCAGACCCAAAGGAGAGCCCTGTGGTTTAGCTTCTCCCCACAGAAGTTAGGAAAGAATCCAACCAGTGCAGAAATGTTGGGAGACTGTCAAAAACACACAGGAGTTTGGTACAAGCCAAGATGATGAAAAAGTGAAAAAAACATGCATTGCAGTCTCAGTGTTAACCTAAGTCCTTTGTACTTGTGTTCTTATGTTAGTACATAAGTCATGGGATTTGTGTCTGATCTATCTCTATCTCTATCTCTATCTCGACCTCTATCTCTGTCTGTAACCCTCCTTGTATAGTCATATTAGATTATCAAGTAGAAGAAAGTTCACACTTGCTTCAGCATGGCAATTCCTATTTGTGGAAACCAGAATTCCACAAAGGTTTGAGAGGCCAAAATGATTTTGCAGATTCAGAAGGACATAATGTCCCTTTTCTCTTGGCAGTAAACATTTACATAATGGAATGCTCACTTTAATTAAAGACCCCCCCACCCCCCTTTTATATTTTAGCATTACTACATTTCATATTAACTTTTCACCTTGTAACACCTCTGGCTTCATTCAAAATGCATTAGAATCAGCTGAGCAGCACACATTTTGGAATGTGGGCATTTGGCGTTATTCAGTCGTTCTGAAATTAATGCTGCAGTTAGAGAAAGGACAGAAACCTTGTGACTCTAGCTGATTTCCTGACATGGGCAAAAAATTTATCAGGCTGGGGGGAAAGTTAACAATTGCACTGGGGTGTTTTAGTACAGTGCAAGCTGCAGCCATTTTCTCTCTGGCCTGAGAAATCAGTTCTTATTGTCTGAATGCAAAAAGAAATTGCTCAAGGTTATTTGTTATTCTATTTATTTTCTCTGAGTATACAATTTTAGTGGAAGAAAAAGTTGCATGGCTTCTGGAACATCTCTCTTTTTGTTTATATTGAGATCAATATATACCAAAAGAAGTAAATAGAAAGATTCAGAGTGTGGAATTGTACAGAGTTAGGTGCAGTTAATCTTATTGTTTTAAGCATGTGTAAACTATGCATGAAAATGATAGGATGCATGAAACCAACCAGGGTGGTTTGTAAATCATGGTTTATGTTTTAGTGTGTTGTTCAGTCAATTGTGATTTAGTAAACCATGGCCAACAAAGATTCATTCCAACATGAAAATTTCCTTCATACTGTACTGTGGATGCAAAAAATGTAATAAAACTCATTTAAAAATTGCCATTTGAATTCCAAAACCTAATGACAAACTCTCTTGAGTTGCCTCCAGTAATTTGAAAACTGCTAAACACCATTCACATTATTGCAATTAAATTATAGCTATCTCTATTTTAGTTTGTTGTTATTTTTCCTAACATGTACTATAGTTTTGTATACTACTAGTTTTGCTACTACTACTTGGTGTAGTAAGGGCAAGAAGTATGATGGAGGTAGAACACCAGTCAAACTAAGAGGAGAAAAAAAAGAGATTCTAAATATAAAAATGGAAAATTTTATTTCCTAATCCATTATACTCTGACTTTCTCATCTAAACTGGAACAGAAAGCTTTAATAATTAATTTCTTATTTTTAAGACCTTTGCAACCCATTTTATTAGTATGGTAAGAAAATCCTGAATGTGATTGGATTCATAGATTATTAGGAAATGGATTCCTAAAGCTTCAACCATTGCAAATTATCTCCTTGGTAATTACAGAATGTAAGGTTATTGGGTTACATCAAATACATCAATCACGTATCTTAGTATCTCCTTACTTTCAAATGAAATTCTTGTTGATTTCCTTGTTTGCTCTTCAAATTTAGGGGAAAAAAAGCAACTATTGTTTATGTTCAAGAGGTTACATCACAGCTACTGATACATGTGGCTGATATCTAGAATAAGTCAAGTTTCCCAGACAGGTATGAACCAGAGATTACTTGATTGCCTTCATGGATAACCTATATTTGTTGGACACCTCAGTAATTTTTCATGTCACTGACTATGAGATGTCATCTTCTGAACTACCAGGTAGATTTGCACTGCAGTAAATGATACTATAGTCTATGCTGGTCTATGACTGTAATAAAGATTTTATTTGATATTTTAGTTATTTGGTCACTTCTGACAGTCCATAAAGAGGCTAAAGGAAGTTTCTTGGACCAGCTGCTGCCAATCTTCCACTGAGAAGATGATGTTAGGTGACAACATTAACCACTGCCTGGATTATACAATAGGCAGGTTAAGGGTCAAGTTGAAGCTGAAATCTGGATAAGACTGAGATGCTGTTGGTTAATGGGAAACCTAGTTTGCGGTTCAACTTTTTCTGCAATGACCTAGTTTGTAGTTTGAGACTGTTTCTGGAATTTATGCTATTCCTGGATTTTCAGCTTGAAGGTAGAAGGTCTAATTTGCAGAACTTTGCTAAGTGAATTAGCTGAGATCTTTTCTGAATTGAACTGCTTTGACCACAGTTATCTATGATTTAATCACTGTAATATCCACAATATGAAAATATTGGATTCCTTCTGGTATTTAGCACCTTTATTATAATTAATTGAAGGAACAAGGCAACAAATACTTGGCCTCAAGTCTTCTAGCATCCTGTTGAATTTAGTTTAGCTCAGATCTGTTTACTGTCTCCTAAACTCTCTTTCTTATAAGGAGCCATACCAAATTAACTAATCAACATAGAATTGCATACAACATACATTAGTTACATCATGTTTAGCCTATTGCAATACCTTTTGCATAGGATAGCTTTCAGAAAGTAGTACTCAGCACTGACATCAACTTGCAAATAGGTAGATATCTATCTTAGATTATTAGGATTTACAGAGAAGAGATCATTTTGGACACACCAGGACATTGCTAGGTAGGAGGGAAAGAGCCTTATCTTGTGTCATTCCCACTACATGGACATTGCCTTTACAGTAACCACTCACTATGGCTGTACAGATCATACCCTCTTCGAAACTGTGAAGTAGCTATAGCCACTCAAAGCTTGATATTGCTACTCCAAGGTCCTCTCAAGCTCTTCTGAACATATCAGCTTTGATGTGCAGGATCAGAGGGGCTCTCTGCATTTAAGCAAATCACCGAATTAACTACACAGTTCTCAATTCAGTGTCAACACCTGATGTTGTGTTTCTGTGTATTTGTGTATGTGTGTGTACTCTGGGTCATGTGACCAGGAGTCAACAGGGTTGTGAGCCACTTCCCAACTTCCTCTTCTACAGGGATGCATTTTCTCTCTGTACTTTTCTCTGCAGTTTCTGGCCAAATCTGACCTTTTTTTGAACACACTCTTTTCTTTGGTGGCCTCTCTGTCTAGATCAAATTTGGTTCCATTCTGCATTGTTCTAGACAGTTATCATGCTGATAGAGTTCTGAAGCCTTTTCCATTTTCTCTCCAGTATTCTTTTGTCTTGGAAATAATAAAAAGGACCTGATGAAATGATGAATGGAAAGAGGCTAAGAATGAGAAAAAATGCATTTTAGAGAAAGATACTGTACAATGTCATAAAGAGGAAAAGATAACTGGAAAGAAGGTAGTCAAACAATGTAGTCAAACAAAATATAGTCAAACAAAAAGATAAGATTAAAAGAGGCAGAGGAAATGCAGAGCAGTTCTCACATCTGCTGCTGCCCAATATGATCTCCCCCATCCTATACTCATCCTTTTGTTTTTTTTCCCAGCCAGCTGAAGGACCTATTGAAATTTATCTTGTCATTTTGGTCCATTTTTCCTGCTTGTCAAAATTTTCTTCAGTGTTGATGCTGTTCTTTAACATGTTTACTATCCCTCCATCTTTGTGTCATCCACCAATTTGATAATCATGATCTTGTGGTACCCCACTTGACATTTCTTTCAGTTGACTTGGAGCCACTGACATACTGTCTTTTCAACCAGTTCTGCATCCATCTAATAGTAGTATAGTCCAACCAACATTTTGTCATCTTCTCTTGTAGGATCTCTTGAGATATTTTGTCTAATGTTTTGCTGAAGTCACTGCTTTCACATGGTCAATTAAACTGGTCAATTGTATTAGAAAAGGAGACCAGGTTGGTTCGGCATGACTTGGTTTTGATAAACCCATGCAGGCTTCTGCCAAGGGATACACTCTTTTCTAAATGCTTGCAAATTGATTGTTTAATAGCATGTTTCAGATTTTCATCCAGTATTGATGTCAAACTGACTGGTCTAGTTAGCCAGGTCCTCTCTTCTTCTGCCTTTTGAAATGAGGAACAGCATCTGGGTTGAAGAAAGGAGACCTAGAAAGTTCTGGTTGGATGGAATTCATTAAATTCATTAAAATCCTTAGAGGTGAGAAGTTTAAAGAACAAAAGGCAATGCATGGATGTATGATGTGATGGAAGCAAGAATGGATTGCTTGAATAGAAATGCACAGAGAAGTATAGTGAATGCTATTTGTATAAACTAGATTTAGATATACCTCTTTTCATATCTGATGCTTTTAATTTCTATGGATTACTCCCTTTCTGTGCTCAACATGCCATTACTTACTCTAAAATAGTAAGTAATAGTATGGTGGGTATGCCAGAACTAATAAAAAGTGTGGAACAGCTTGACCATATGTTCCAAGTTTCCAAATGAGTATACTGGAATTGTGTATTAGGCTCTTAGCTACATCCATGTTGAGACATGTTCTGTTGAGTCCTCTGTCCTGAATTCCCAGGAATTCTTATCTTCTTTAAATAGCAGTGAATTGGAAAGAGCCCCAGAACTCCCAATTTAAAAGCACTTTTGAAGGTATTTTAATGAAAATAATGTATCAGTGTAATAGTTGCAATCTTGTATGGATGAGAACAAGTATAAGATTTAAATTCAATGAGAAATAATGCTAATGGTGAGGAACATACCACCTCACAGAGTTAAAAATGGACTGTGTCTAATTACAGAATATAAGAGGTGTGCTGAAATGAATCCCAAGTAATGAATCCCTTTGTGAATAGAAGAGTCACCTAATTCACTCACTTTGCTGGGAATTTTGTTCCTATTAGAGCAGTATTATTCCCCCCCCCCCTCACATTTTGTCATTCTAGCTATTTTTCTTTAACTCGGCTGGATAATTTGAGTTCAAACTTGTTTTACCAAAAGATCTGGCTTGTCAGAAAGACAGAAATGAGTCCTCAGTACAGTGAGTTGCTCAACAAACTCAAGATGCAAATATGAGAGACAGTGCATATATTAGGGTCAAATTTTATATTATGTAACTTAAATAAGGGAAAAAAAGTGCTTCATAAGGGCCCAGTAGGGATAAAAAAAGTAGTGACAGGGTGTATTTCATGTTTTTCTACTTATTTCAGTAGGTTAATCCAAACAACTGACTCAGGAATAACAAACAATAGTTTACCAGTGGGGTAGTTTAAGGAAGAGTCCCTAACAATGTTTTTCTCTAATCTAAGAGTGTACATCCAGATAACCTGAGGGATTAAAAAGGGAACAAGGAGAAATAAAGGCTATCTGCTTTGGGGCATTAAGAAACAGTTGCAAACATGAACTGATAAGAATATGCAGTGATGACCTACCATGCTGGTGGCATGTTTGTGCTCATGCCTAAAAGGAATCTTGCTTATGCTTGCAGTACATACATGCTGGTAGCAGCCTTGGAGAAAAATCCAGAGGAATGAAGCAATGAGTGGCCATACTTAAGCTGATGGGAGAACATGTTCAGATTAAACAATGGAGGAGCTACAAGAGGAGCCAACAGAGAAAGCAATTTGCCATAAGGAAACAGCAAAGCAGCAAGAGGGACAAGTAAACAACTTACTCAGCTTTTGTTTACTACATGGGTTCAAGTGGTCATTAGGCAATCATCTGTGGAGATGGTTTAATTTGGGTCCTGCAGAAGATTGGACTCAGTGGCCCAAATGTCCCTTGCAACTCTAGGATTTTAGGAATGGTAAGCAATTGTCTAATCCAGTATAAGACAGTTTCTGCTTAGATAGTCTTAAGAAATGGTTTCTAGTCATGGTAACTCTTTGAAATCTCAAAATTAATAAGTAGTATATTTTGGCTGGTGTGGGTCTTCCAGGCTGTGTGGTAGTATATTTTGTTAAGGAAGAGCCATGGACAGGGGCTGTTACTTTGAGATCTAGAATGTGGTCTTCCCAAAGCATATATTTGCACACTTCTTGAAACTGAAATCTAGTTTGGATTTGTTCTAACTCTGATTTGTTCTAACTTTTATCTCACCCTGAAGTTAGGCCCAAGAACACAACCCAAAATGTATCATTGTGTTAGATTTTAAAATCAGATTTGCCAGGTTTCAACTGTACTGCAGTAGCTCCCTGTATACTTAAGGTAATTGAAATTGCTATAAAGGTATTCATAAATTAATGATTACGTTAGAGTCTCCATTTTCATGAAGAAGTCTATGGTTAATCCTGAGTATACACTTACAGACTATTCTGTCATATATCAAATATTTGAATGGGATACATGTATCTCTAGTGTATGAATGATGATCTTGTGAATGTCTAGAATGAATGTCTTTTGTTTCTTCATCAGAATTTGGTCTTCGGTTTTCTCCATATGGGCAAAAACTTAATGTTCTATTCTAGTTCCTTAAGGATTAGTTGCTTTATTGCAATGAGCTTTTCTATTATAGGCAATAACCTTCTCTATTAGTGCGTGATAGCAAAAGATTTGCAGTTGTCCTTCAAGCAAGAACTTTTTTGTTTAGTGCTTGAATACTATAAATGCTGTACAGGCCTTATTCAAAGGATTCATTTAAAAGTTTTTTTTTTATCCTAAGGAGATGAACTGTAAAGAATAATTTGTCCCCCAGCTCTTTGAATAGCAATTTTGCTACCATTACATTTAATGGGATTTGGATTGTGAAATTTGCCCATATCTCTTAATCTGTTTTTTCTTTATTTTTACAAACCATTAGGCCATCTTATGCAATACAAAACTGTACAGAAAGAGGATATTTTTTAATATAGTTTGACAGTATAGTACATAGAGAAATAATGGTTTTTATTCATGGACTAATTTGGATTAAAAGAGATCTCTGGTGGGTCATTTAATTCATTCCTCTGCATCATGTGCAAAGCAAATTTCATTATCTATAAACGATTCCTGATAGCTGGCTTTAACTTTCATCTTTCTACTGAGAATGTTTTCCAGCATCTCCAAGTAAGCACTAATCTATGAAGAGTTATGCACTTTATTGGATACTAGAATTAAATATGCTTGCTTTGTCATCATAATCTCACCACTCCTCCTCCAGTCTCTATAACTTAATGAAAACAATAAGAAAACACATCTGTCTTTCTCTTTATCATCCTTGTAATGTTGTTATAATTTTTTTTTAAAATTCAGAAGTCTTTCATTAGGACCACCATCAAGTGACACACGAGTTTTGTTTGTGATAGGACCACAGATTTTACTGCTTTTTAATATGTTTGCTTTGGAAGAGGCATTAGAAATGGATTTAAACTTCTGATACAAAAGCATGTATTCCCATGTATGTGGCTAGGATGGCCTTTGCATACGATCTTGTGTACCAATTATGACCATTCCTGGATCCAAACTTCCTACTCACAGACACTTATGCCTTAGTTACCTTTTGATTTGATTATTGCAACTCAGCCTATGGGGGCTGCCACAAATGGTCCAAATGCAACAGCTTGAATAGTTAAGGGCACCTCTGTGTTTCCTTAAGTAACACCACTACTTTGAAAGCTGCATTTGTTGCCAGTTGGCTTAAGAGTTGGTTGTCACCTTTAAAGTCCTACATGGATTAGGGATTGTGAGGGCATACTTTTTCTGTAGCTGCCTCTGTCCTTTGGAATAATGCTGTACCCAGGGGTTAGTCAGCACCAATCCTGTTGGCATTCAGAAAAACCACTTAGATTTGGCTGTTCCCAAATGAATGAAAGCCCTTGAAGATATGGTGGTCACTTCCCTGCAGTAAGTGACTGCTTCTAGTAGGATTGTTTTCTGTGGGGTAACAATGGTTAGAAAGTTCATTGATATTGGGTATGAAAGTGTGATTATTTTTTAAAAAAATCTTTATTTCTGAGGGGCATATAATATCAATATTCCATATCAATCACCAGGAGTCCATCTTAGTTGGAAGAAGACTTTGTTTTTTGTACTTGCTTCATACATTAATATCCACCTAAATTATTATTTCTTCATCTATCAGCTAATGCTTCTGAGTAGTTTATTGTCATGATGAATGGGTGAAACTATTTCTTTTATGTATAATTTTCAAATATTGTAACATCACATATTTATTTCAAATATTTTCAGCCTTCAGCCATGAAAAAAAAAATCCTGAAAATGGGTGGTAAACCTACTGCAATCCTAAGTACTATAAGTTTAGCTGAGGATTTGAAACTTGGCTTCCTCAATCTGACAGTCCTAAAACTACCTGAAACTAGCTTTTACTCAAAACCTTTTGCTGCTCAAAATGAGAAGCAGTGTCCCCCATTTCTTGAACAGATATAACAATCAGAACTCATTATATCCTTCATTTAGATACTCCATGCCAGGTTATGAATTTCCAATTCCTGACAATAGCTATCATTGAATCTTACTCAATATGGACAGATGTTTCCTGAATTCATTTATGTAACTATTATCTATTCAACATAGTCCTTTGGAGTTTTAACCAATACAAAATCATAAGATACGAAAACAAGAGCATTTTATAGATAAGTACTCCACCATACCGCAGACTAGAAAGGCAGCTTAAAATCAGCAAGAACATATTACCTACAGAACAAAATGTTAAAAAATGGTAAAGTTAAAAAGTCTTAACAATTACCTGAAACATGGGTGCCTGCAGAATGCAGGCAAGGGGGGAGGTCAAGTGACAAAAAGTGCATCATCACAAAAGTGTTGTGATGCAAACTCTAACCTTTACAGACTTTCATGTGTGATGCAAATACAAAAGGACACAGCTTGTATCCTTATATCACAACTCACATTTCATCATTTTGGCATCATCATGACTAGCTGCAGATACCTACAGTATAATCTTAAAATGTCTTAATGTCTGGAAGAATAGAAATCTTCTCATCTAGACCAAAAAGGCAATAACTACACTTTCCTGAGAAATATTTTTTACAGTTGGGTGCCACCACAGAACAGACCCATTGTTTGGCAGTGGCATTCTAAGAAGAGACTTTATATAACCTTATCCCAAACAATATGGACAGTTGTACTTTGAGCTGCAGCTAAGACATATGGAAAAGTTCTGGTATGATAGGATGGAAATCCAAGCAGACAATTTTGTCAACCTATTTTGGACCAGCTGAAGTTTGGGATTGTATCCACGGTAGCCGCACAGACAATCCATTTCAATAATTAAGCTTGGAAGTTTGCAAGCTATTTTAATCCAAGCAGTATTAAAATATTTTCTTAAATTTCATATTGGATGCTGAAGTTTCCCCTTTTAAATATATTTGACGTTCTCTGTCACTTAGCTTGGTTATTTCACTATTCATCCAATTATGATAAAGCGTGAAAGACACTTGACCAGTTGCTACGCTATAGTACACAAGTCATATTTAAATTGCCAGCAGACCTATATAACAATGCATAAATATTTGGGGGGTAGAAAATTACCATTGTTTTCAGTCAAACTGGATTACCTTCAGATGCCTGTTGATTTTTTTGAATTAGCACTTTCCACTAACACAATAACATTTGTGCTCTCCTGCCTATGACTTTAATACACAGAGACATTTTAATTGCACTACATTCCTGAGTAATCATTTTATGATAGGTTTATTGCCACCTCTCCCTTATCAGGGCATGCCACTGTTACTGGCCTTGGTGATAAATTACCGTTTAGAGAGAGAGAAGACAGCCCCACTTTAACAAGTGCAATAAAGCTCTTTTTAGACCAGGAGAGTTCAGTGCTTTTCCCATTCATCATACACCCTCTGTGATTTTACACAGATTTTACACTGTTGATTAGCTCATTAGTGGGGTTAATTGGATACATTAACTGGCAGAATTACAGCCTGACAATGAATCAGAGGCTGCAGCATTATAAATGACAGACAAACCACAGACATACATGGCCAGCCTGAAGGAAGTTTTTTTTCCTTTGATTAGATTTCATTAGGTTTTAATTCTTTCCTGCTTCTTATTAACTGACTCCACATGAACATTTTCCATGGCACAGATTAAGTTAAGGTTCTACATAGTTTCCATAAGTTACTATATTTCCTTCTTCAACCCACAATTGACTTGAAGTAGAATCTAATTAGAAGGTTTCAAAGTAACTGTCCTGGCAGGATTTAAACAGAAAATCCCCTACTCACCTGATGAAAAAAGCAAACTAAAACTAATTTTCCTTTGTGAGGGTGGCAGTCACTATTAACATCTGTGTCTTTTTTGGATTAAAGTGGATTTTGCATTAGGATAAAGGAGTGGATATTCCCATCTTAGATCTGCTTACTTCAACATGGTGGCCTCAGATGTTTTGGGCTATATTTTCCTTAATCCCCAGACAACATAGCCACTGGTTAGAGGTGAAAAGAAATGTAGCCCCAAACATTCAGAGGGCACAAATTGCAAAATGCTGTTTAAAATCACACCAAAGGCTAAAGTTTTATATCAGATTCTTGTACAAATCAACGTTTCTCAGAATAACAAGAATTCTATGTAGCTTCTCAAGTTTATCTAGGATACTGGTATGGTTACATCTGGATGTCTCCATTAGGAGGTGAATGTTTACTTATCCTGTTGCAAAATATATAGTAATTCTTCCCTCATACAGTAACCCAATGCTATCTATGTTTGCCTGATATGTGAGTTTGTTATATGGTGTCTCAGTTTTCTTTTGTATTAGATTATTTCTTACTGTATTTGGTTATAGGGCGGGGTCTGTTTTGTTTTTGTAATTTCATTGTCAGCCACCCAGAGTTGTATATTTAAGACGGGTAGTGATATACATTTTCTAAATAAATTCATATGTATTTTCTTTCACCTCACTGCAATATGAAAGCAACTAAATCGCATTTAGTTTTAAAATAATGGAAGCAGGGGAGAGAATGTATTCAGTGATTCATAAAATTTGCTTTACAAATGTATCCTTTTATATACATGAAATACATAAGCTGGTTTTACAACTCTCTGCTTGAATATGAACATTGTAAATGGTGAATTATTATGACTTAATAGCTGTTACCCATCTTCTTTTAACTACTTGTAAGTCTTTAATTTTTAGTGATAGTGGTATCAAGAGCTGAAATAACTAGAAACAGTAGGAAAATGATAGCCTGCATGAACATAAAAAAGTGAGCTTCCTTTGAGTTCCAGAAGACCAGTTTTAAAGTTAAACAGGCATCTTATGCTCAGAAAGATTGCTTCTGTAAAAAGATAAATAGTTTTTAAAAATTCCAAACAAATAGGTTCCCCTAGTTTTTCAGTGTAAGAAATTTATTCAAAGCAATTTTTAGCTGGGAGCATGAAATAATTTCTTGGTTTTGGGAGCCCCAACTGCAAAAAGCTACATCAAAAATGGCAGCTTTTCTCCCCCATTAATGTCAATTTATATATTTAAAATAACCAAGGGAATCATTTGCAAAACTATTTTTTATTCCTTATATATTTGATAAGACAAAGAATATTACCCTGTTCATTTTTTGCTTTTTGTTTTTGTTTTTTGGGAAGGGGAGTTGGTCAATAATTTTGTCCTTTTTGGATTTGAAAGTTTATCCCTTTGAGTAGAGGATTATTTTCTCACAAACCAGTGAACAGCTACTATTATCCCTTAATTACTAGTAATGGTGTGAAACTGAAAAGTAATACTGTGTGGCATATACCATCAATGATATTATACATGATGCTTTTTGACAGAAAGATTGATTCAGATTTAATTTTTCAGCTCTGCTAGAGCTAAACACTTCATTCTGAAATGGGTATGGTTTTACAAATATTAGAAATCTAACTTGATCCAAAAATGCCTTCACATAAACAGCAGGAGAATAGGATTGGCATCTAGTACAGAACTGCAGGGAAAGAAACAAAGCAAAGCAAAACAAAACAAAACAAAACAAAACAAAACAAAGAATTAATGAGCATTCAATTATTTTGCTTTTGTTTGTAAAACTGATAGTTCATACAGCTGTAGTATATTAGATATATCTTTAAGGACTCTATAATGGATAGTATTTTGGAACTCTGGTGTTGGAGAAGACTCCTGAGAATACAGTGTACAGCCAAGAAAACAAATGGTTTATTGAACAAATCAACCCAGAGATCTCACTCGAGGCACAAATGACCACAAATTATCCTACTTTGGACACATTATACAAAGACCTAGCTCTCTGGAGAAGGCTCAAAAAGTGGAAGGAAAGAGTAGAAGAGGATCACCAGCAGAAAGGTGGGTGGACTCCATTACAGTAGTGGTAAGTGCACCATTGAAAGACCTGAAAGACCAGGTTATAGACAGATCATCGTGGACAAAATCTGTCTACGTGGTTGCTAAGAATTGACAATGACTTGATGGTGCATAATAAATTTTAAAAAATGGAATAGTATAGCTTCCTGTCTGTATTTGACTTGAGTGGTTATTTTCCATCTCTGTCTATACTGGGAATCAAGAATTTGTGGCCCTTCCGCTGTTGCTCCAACAGCTGTCAGAATTTTTCACTATTGGTCAAGCTCACTAAGACTGTTGAAAATGGAAGTTTGGCAACATCTGTTAAAATTGTAGTCATGATTCTATCTGATTTGTCATTAAGAAATAAACTTGTTTCTGTCTTCCAACATTATGGCCAATATATGCAAAATCAGTGAGTAAGGAACATTATGAACATTTTATGGCATTTTTTTCTTGGCTTCCAATTCTTTCTGAGCCCAATTCAAAGGTCCAGTTTCAATCTCTATATTCCTGCATAATCTGGATCTCTGTTTCTGCAGGTCTTTTATATTAAAATGCATATAACAATACTGAGATGTAACAGGAGCCTTCTGACTACCTGTGGAAGATGAGAAGAGGAAGCATTTATTATTGAATTACTAACTTGATTTGGGGACTGACCCCCAAACTCTCAATTGCTAAAAAAAAAAAAAAAAGTTGTTTTTCTAAAGAGGTGCACCTATTCTAGGCCATAGAATATTGTCCCTCTTGTAACACCCAAAAGCATCTACCTGTCTTAGGCCTTCACAACACGCAAGGTTTGATGAAGGATCTAGCAGATGATGCTCATTTCAGAGAAGCAGATGAAGATATCAAACTGTGATGAAATCTACAGTGCAATTTCTTAGAATTTCTTCCCCTGAGAAAGCAGTTTCCTTCCCCCCACCCTCTTTTTTTAAGTTATTTAAGCTTATCTTTCAAATGTGTCTTGTTGCTGTTTTCAGATTTACTTTATGATGGAGTGGCAGAGGATGCTGTTGCTGGGAGCAATGTTTTATGTTACTCCAACACTCAGAAACTGCTTGGGATGTCTCTGAAGTGTGAAAAACCAGAGAGTAACAGACTACAGACTAGTGGAAAGATTATTGTAGCACAAGGCAGGACATTCTCATTCTCACTCAGACATAGACACCATTTTTTGGGCCACCACATGACTAAATAAATGCAAGATCAGCACATCCCACCTATTAGAATGTTTCTGAAAATTTCATTTGAAAGACATTTCCAAATCAAATTATCTTTTATCATATTTAATGAGAACTAATGGAAAAAAGTGCAGGATAATCTGTGAATGCAGCGTGGTCTCTGAAACACTGATTAACCAGGCTAGGAGTGAGATTTATCAGCCTTCAATAGGTCTTAAAAAAGGAATCTTCTATTCCCCAAATGTAAGCATATTTATAGGGAATCACAACTGATCTTACAGTTTTGGTCAGGCTTTGACTCTGCTACCTGAGATCCCCTAAGAACATTTAAAATGAGGATTTGGCATTATTTTGAGTGACCCGAATGAAAAATGAATGTTACCAACTGCCAGGATGCCACCATGGAACAAGCAAAGGTGGTGATGAAAGGTAGAATAGGGATGGCATTATAGGGACCATTCACTTTCTACCTATCTTTCCTCAAATTAAATATTTTATTTAGATTGTAATTTTGGACAAACTCAGTTTGTGAAAGAAATCCAGAATAAGGAACAATTTAACTAAGGAGGGAATCACAAGGCAAGAAGATAAGAATTTTGTTGAATAGGCACATGAAGAAGAGCAAAATCAAGATATGGGTGCTAGATGAAAATGAATAAAAGCATTTCAGTTGGGTTTCAGGCCAAGATTCAGTACAGTACAGCATAGGTTGTCTTTGTTGATGACCAGCATAGAACTGGGATGCAGATCCTTGTGCTCCTTGACCTCTCAAAAGCTTTCAGTACTGTCAACTATGATATCCTTCTGTACCAGTTCCAGTGGTTGAGAATTTGGAGCACCATTTTATGGTGGTTCTCTTCCTTCCTTTGGGGCTGGTACCAGCTGGTTTTGGGGGGGGGGGGGAGAGGTTACTCCTTTACCCACCCTTGTAGGGTGCCATAGGGCTCTCAACACTCTTTCCCCTCCTATTTAACATTTATATGAATGCACTGGGTGAGGTCATAATTATATATTTTGACCCCAGGCTGGCCAAGTAAGGCTGTTAAGGTCCCAATATTTGGAAGCTGTGTGGGCCTGGATGGGGAGAAACCAACTCTGACTTAATCCTACCAAGGCTGAGTGGCTGTGGTGGTTGATGCCCCCAAGATTGAGGGATCTTCTATCTTTACTCTTGGATGGGATTACACTTCCACATTCAAGAGTGGTATGCAATCTGGGGGTTTACTAGAACTCATAGCTCTTGCTTGAAGGCAAGTGGCATCTAAGGCTTTTGCATAGTTCCTTCTGGTATACCAGTTGTGCCCTTTCCTGGATTGGGAGGTCCTTCAAACAATCACTCATGTTCTTGTAACTGAGGTGTCACTGAGGAGTCACAGCTTGACTATTGCAATGAGCTCTATATGGGGCTGTCTTTGAAGACCACTTGAAAGCTTCAACTGATCCATAATGTAGTGATGTGGGCAGTGGTGGCCATGCCTTGGTGTGAAACATGACATTTCTGCTTCTTGAGCTACATGGGTTGCCAATATGCTTCCAGTTGCAATTTAAGCTGCTGGTTATGACTTGTAAAGCCTTACATGGGATAGGGCTGTGTTATTTGATGGACTACCTATCTCCCATGGTTTTTGTCCAGCTGGTAAGAGCTGACAGAGTGGGTGTGCTGTGGGTCCCCTTGATCATACAGTCTCATTTATTGGGACCCAAGAAACATGTTTTGTTTTTTTTCTGTTGGGACACTTTGCCCTCTGGAGCAAGATCCCACCCTGAATTCCAGAATGCCTTAAAGACTTGGCTGTTCTGTAACCCAGGCCTTGGGTTAGGGTGGATGGAGCCCGTTGTTGTATGTGTTTGCATATGTTTTGCATGTGCTATCTGCATATGCAAAACATATGATATCTGCTGACTCTTCACATCCTGGATATAAACTGTTTTAACTTCTTCCTTCAGGATGGCACTATAGAGCACCATATGTTAAAACATCTAGACATCGGAACAGTTTTTTCCCTCGTGCCATTGCTCTGCTAAACAGTACATGATAAGATATGTGCTGGACAGTGGCTTCTCCTCTTGAAAATGAACAGGTGTTGGTCCATGGCGGTAGTGTTATTCTACTGTGTAGCATTACTGCTTATTATCATTCCTTCTTTCTGCTGTTATCCAAACGTACTGTTGCCCTTGCTGTTTGTTTTTTCACCAAAGATAAATTCCTTGTATATATTTTATACTTGGCCATTAAAGTATTATGTGTTCTGTGTTCTGTATTCTTTTCAGTGTTGTGTAACCAGATTCCCCTTCATTTTCACTTTTTTTTTTTTTTGGTATTTTTATCTTGTTTTCTTTACATTGTGAGCCACCCAGATTTGGTCTGCAGTCAGGTAGCACCAAAATTGCATTTACATAAAATGAAAATGTGGTTGGATGGTTTATGCTTAGTGTACCGTGTGAATCAACCAGTGCAGTTGGTTTACTGTTCAATATGTTGTATGAATTCAGGCAATTGGGTTAACTGAGTATTATGGGATCACATGTTACTCTATCATAACCTAGAGTCCAAACTTAGAGGTATGTATAATCTGTTAGCTCAGGAAAACCAGCAAGTGCTTGCACAGATGAAAATTACGTTGGAGCATAGAAGAATAGATTTTCTGTTCTCAAGTTAGCTTTGTATCTAAACAGTAAAGGTAAAGTTGTATATGATAAAGTTTATTCGTGTAATGATTTGCTAAATCAGCAAGTCTTGTTCCGTATATGTTGACTGAATTTTACCTTTCTATATTCTGTTTATAGTGATCTTGTGCTCCCAAAGATACAACCAATATTAACAGTAAAAGAAAAAAATGGAAATGACTAAAAAAAATTTTTTTAAACTATCAAGTCTTTATTTACTTTGGCTCCTGCAGTTATAGTGTGATTCATAATAGGTAATATGGTTTTAGATGTTGCCTCTGTCTCAGAACTGATGTTTCTTTCTCTAGCAATTAGCAAACATGTTATTCAAATTTGAAATGTTATTATAGTTCTCTTGGCACATCCCTCTTTGCAACACCCCTTGCTTCAGATGAAGTATTATTAATGTCCTGATTCAAACGTATATCTCTTTTAAAGTGTATCTGGGTTTGTCTTCAGATGCCTGCAATAAACGTTTAAGAGAATAAGGTAATGCATTCTTTAAAAAAAAAGACAAATTAAAATAGGAAGTGTGAATATTCATCTCAAAGATTTCTTTTGGAGGTGATTTAATCAAATCTCTTCAGTTTCAATCATTGATTTAATGTCTATCTGAATGGACTGGGAATTATCTAAACTAGATTCAGAGATCTGAGGATATTTGTGTATTTGAAAATGTACTGAACTGATTTGAATGCTTCCATTAAAAAGTCAGAATAAAATCTATTTTCCAAATCTATTCAAATGTCTAAATCAAGTTGATTCACCATTTCAGATCAGATCACAAACTGAAATTGGATCAAGGTTGATGCTCATATCCCGATAAAATGGCAGCAGTTGATATAGATAGTTGTATAAATTTCCAGGGCAATCTGCTGTTAATTTTCCTCCATTGCAATAATAATAATCACTTATGCCTCTCTCTGCTTTCAGTTCTTTGAGCTACAATCCTACAGCTCCTTCTGTGGAATGAAGCTCCATTAATCTCAATGGAACCTCCTTCACAGTAGTGAATAGCACTATTAATCAGATTCCAATCTTGCATCTCATTGCATGGTAGACTTGATAAAGATAAAATGTCATCATGCATTACTATATACAATATTTTTATTTTTCCACTGAGACTGAATGAAACAAAAGGAAAATGTTTTGTGGGAGAAGTCACTGCCTGCACCTCTGATTAGCTGAGAAGTATTGTTTCACTCAAACACCAGAAAGACTTGGAAAAAGTATGTAAGAATTCCTTATGATCAGTTCTTGGGTTGTCAGAATGCTGGGAATGTCTATTTGCTTACTCTGCCTTATTCCTGGAACCAGAATTGACATTGTCATTTTCCACTTCCGCAAAGTCAGCTTTCCTAATTTCCATATTATGAAAAGTGATTGCTAATCTATTGTGGAGTTGAGAAAAAATAAACAAACAACTGCCTGCTTGTTGATTACTCTTTCATAAGACTTCTTTCCAAGTAGCCTCATACAAATGCAGTCTTATGTATACTTACAAGGGTAAAGGCCACCAGTTTTTTTTTTTCTTCCTAGCATTTTTTCCCCACAGGTGCAGGTCTGTTTATTTTACCCCAGATCAACCAAATGTTGATCCATTGGTTGCAACTGGAATTGACTGACTGGCTTGTCACCCGAGCCTGATGTCATGGGCTGAAAGAAAGTGACTGGTCCAAAGTAATTCAGCTGGCTTTCATGCCTAACATGGGATTAGAACTCACAGTCTCTTGGTTTCTAGCCTGGAGGCTTAGCCACTAGACCAAACTGGCTCTCAGTAAATGCCATCAAATACAATTCAATAAATTGTGAATTGTATCCTTCTGAAAAAAAGTTGGACAATAAGTCTAATAGGTAGCTATCAACTCATCCCAAAGACTGAAGTATCCTTTTTCCACTGTTCTTCCATACTATATTCCTTTCTATAGTTTATGCTGATTTCTATATTTGTTGATTTGGTTGACTTTATTGATAGTAAGTATAATTTGTGTAAAAAAAATCTAAGTATTATGCAAACTTTAACGTAGTTCTTTTAGAACATATTCTTCCTTATAAACATTTCTTCAAGATCGGGTGTTAAAAATTACAAGGGGAAGCTAAGATTTCAGTTGGGAGCAAAAGGGAAAGAATAGAAGTGGAGGTTTAGGATCATAGGGATATAATCAAGTTTAAAAGATGGAGCTGGAACATTTTGAATTGTGTGTGTGTGTGTGTGTATTACATTTATTTAAATAATATGTATATATCTGGGGGAGATGGGCAGCATACAAATACTGTAATCCTGGAAATGCTTGGCTACACAATCAAGAAAAACAACAGTACATAACCTCGTTCCCCCCCCCCCCCCCGAAAATGAGGTTGGTGGCTAAGATCAAGGCAACTTGACAGAAGTGAGTCAGCTGGTAGAACTACAGAAGGGTGTGGAGATTAAGGATAAGACTTGGCTACTGAAAAAAATACATGGGCCTGACCCCATCTGAAGCCCTGGAGACTGATAAACAAAGGCTCACAGCACTGGCTGCCACGCTAAGAAGATACACTAGAGAAGCAGAGGCCAAGAAGATAAATGCCCTGTTCTCCAAAGAACCATCCAAGGTACTCCCAACAAGGCAGTGCAACAACACAATAACAGCAGAGCCACCAACAGCAGAAACTGAACAGTACTGGAAGAACATATGGGAGAAAGAGAAGACACATAACACCAGTGCAAAGTGGCTGCAGGGCCTGAAAGCAGACCATAGCGATCTCCCAGAACAGGAACCAGTCACCATCACAGTAGCAGACATTCAATAGTGGGTCAAGAACATGAAGAGCTGGACAACACCTGGCCTGGATGTGATCCACACCTACTGGCTAAAGAAACTAACAGCAGTGCATGAATGCCTAGGAGCACAGATGAACCAGTTGCTAGCAGCAGGTTCCCACCCAGACTGGCTAACATAAGGGAGGACAGTGCTGATCATGAAAGACCCCACAAGGGAACAGCACCAGCCAACTACTGGCTAATAACCTGCCTCCCCACAAAATGGAATGTCCTATCAGGCATCATACCCACCAAGCTACAAGACCATATGGGCCAGTACATGAGCACAGCTCAGAAGGGCATTGGGAACAACACAAGAGAGTCAGAACTGTTGCTCATAGATAGAGCAGTCACATTAGACTCAAGGTGTAGACAGACCAATCTGAGCACAGCCTGGATTGACTACAGAAAGGCTTATGACTCAATGTCATACACACAGATCTGTGAATGCCTGGTGCTTTACAAAGTCAACAGGAGACTAAGGACCTTCCTCAAGAACTCAGTGGGACTGTGGAAGATAACACTGGAAGTCAACTCAAGACAGCTCACACAAGTGGCCATCAAGTGCAGCATATGCCAAGGTGATGTACTGTCCCCACTGCTGTTTTCCATAGGCTTGAACCCCCTCAGCCAGATAATCACCAGGACTGAACATGGATACAAGTTCAAGAGTGAAACTACCATTAGCCACCTCCTCTCCATGGATGACATCAAGCTGTATGCTAAGAGTGAACAAGACATCAACTCACTGATCCACCTGACACAGATCTACAGTGAGGACATGACAATCCAACACATAGTGGCAGGGTGTAAGATGCAGGCAGGAACAGCATATGCTGAATGGCACAACCAAGTAGTTGACATTGTATACAGGTATATCTGCACAGTGGGCTAGACCCTTCCAAGTCCAGATGGGAGATTCCACAGAAGGTCATGGAGAATAACAGGGCTAAGGTCCTGTGGGACTTCCAGATCCAGACAGACAGGCAGGTACTGGCCAATCAACCAGACATTGTGGTAGTAGACAAAGACTAGAAGACAGCAGTAGTGATAGATGTAGCAGTGCCAAATGACAGCAACATCAGGAAGAAGGAGCATGAGAAGCTGGAGAAGTACCAGGGGTTGAAGAAGGAACTAGAGAGAATGTGGAAAGTAAAGGTCAAAGTGGTCCCAGCAGTGGTAGGAGCACTTGGGGTTGTGACTCCTAAGCTGGGAGAGTGGCTCCAACAGATCCCAGGAACACCATCTGAGCTCTCTGTCCAGAAGAGTGCAGTGCTAGGAACAGCTAAGATACTGCGCAGAACCCTCAGACTTCCAGGCCTGTGGTAGAGGACCTGAGATTGAGGAAGATAGATACCACCCATAGGGTGAGAGGGGATTATATATATATATATATGTGTGTGTGTGTGTGTGTATTATGTATGTATGTAAATATATGTTTTTGGTTACATGTATATTCCATCTTTTTTTTTTTTTTTTTTGAGGACCTTAAGATAGCATACACAGCATTTCTACCTCAAATTTTTCCCTATAACAACCTTGGGTAGTCTGAGAGTGTAGGCCGAGAGTGATTAACTGGCTCATAGTCACTGTGTGAGCTTCTCTGGCTAAAGGTGGATTTGGACCCAGAGCCTCAATCCTAGTCCAACACCTTAGCTGCTGCTGCTGCTGCTGCTGCTGCTGCTGCTGCTGCTGCTGCTCCTCCTCCTCCTCCTCCTCTCACAAAATTAGCTCAGGACTGTGAAAGAATAGATCAATTTGGAGACTTCCTATAATTCTTCATGTAAGATATAGGCATACTTATATTATTAATAAAGCCTTTTAATAACCCTTAGAAACCCTAAAGAACTTACCAGCTTGTCAGCAGCAATATTATGCTGAAGTTCCTCGAAACTTCTTTGTTTTCTCTTGCATGTTGCCTATTGAATTAAGGTAAATAACAATAGCTCAGTTGCCATCTAACTCATCCTTCATGGCTTGGGGGATACATGTCTAAAAAAAAAAAGCTGGATCCAAATATGAAAGCCTCATATTATTTTAAAGCCCTGATTCCAGGTGAATGTATCTTCATTCTCCCCTTCACATAATAAGTAATTGTGATGGGAAATGCTTGAATGAAACTTCATTGTCCTCACATATTGAATAAAGAAATGAGAGATGGTCCTTCAATGTTGTTTCAGTCAAACTTTACACAAGCAAACTGTCAGTCTACTTAGTGCAGAAAATTAATGTTTGAAGAATGTCACATTTCCTGGATCTTTTCTCAGTGCAAGGGTCTGTAAAGCAGATATTTAATAGTGAGTATTAAATTATTATTCATATGAGTAACCTTAGAAGAAATGAGATTAATGTTCTAAGAAGGAGACAGCTTGTCTCCTAATCAGGCTTACAGATGGTAGTGCAACAGGAAACTTTGTATTGTGTCATGTTTCAAAAGTAAACAAACAATGTCTTTATTCTTTATTCTTTTCACTTTTTTGTAATTCAAGACATTGCAAAGTAAATGTTTTATTTGGCAAAGATTCAATATTTGCCATTCCATGCAAATCCTTTCCTCATCGAATTGGACATAAAGGACCCTTTGAAACTGTACTGGAATGGTATCTGAGGTACTAATGTAATTTCCTGGGAATTCATTTATGCTTTTTATTCAATATAATTATTTTGCTTTTGTTCCTCGATAGGAAATTTTTAAAGGTCTAACTGAATAAGACTATTCCCAGGACTCTATATGGCCCTTAGGTTCTGAATGGAGATATGTTTGAATTGCTCTCTAGGACTGGCCAGATGATTCTGGAGCCATTTAATTTTTATTATCTGTTTATTTTAATTTAAAATTCTTAGTTTTACTTTTTAATACTCCAAATAGATGAGGACTTTCAGGATCACCTTACTCCTTTTGTTCCAACCCAACCCCAGATCTCTCCTTCAAAGAAATATAGCAGCTGAACATGATGTGACTGTGGTATCCATCCCTCCAAAAGAATTATCTTTAATTATTTTCTGCAGCCAAGATAAAATATGGGTAAAGTGGGGGTTTTGGGGAAACCTGACTGCCAACTATTGTTGCTTTTTGATGTTCTGAATGTAGTCATAATGAATCTGTGTGATAGAGAGACCATCCAAGGCCATATGGTCATTCCAGGAAACACCAGGAAAGATTGCTTTTCTCTTTAAAGAGCCCACCACTGTTCTAATTCACCAGATTGTTTAAAATTTGAAAAAAAGGCAAGAGGGATCTCTTAGCAGCTTCATACATTTTAGAAAATAAGCGCAGTCTCCATTTTTGTAATCCAAGTTGGCTAATTTTCATGAAGATTTTTCATTAAAAGTCAGAAAGAAAATCTACAGGTTCAAAGGACAAGCACCATTGAAATGAATTGGAGAGGGAATGAATAGTATGTACAAACAATAAATTATTGTGGGGACAAGGACTCTATAAAATCACAATATGCAGCTCTAAGCCATTTTTTAAAATGGAGACAAATATAACTTTTCTCTTAGAAGGGTCTTGAAGAAATATGATTAAAGCAGTGGGAGCATTTCCCATTAATTATGCAGAATCACAGTATGGTAGAATGAGGTTTATAGGAAACGAAAATGAATTCTCAGTTCATTTTTAATTGCAGTGTTCTATGATTTGTCATATAACTTGCTACTACTGCATGGAAAGTGTGTTGCATTCTAACAAGTCATTAATTTAATTTAACCAACTGTGTGAGTAGTGCTATGCTTTTGAGAAAAGTCTAAAATTCTTATGTTATTTGCAGCTTAAACATTTTGAGGCAGGATTACACTTGCAATGAAATATATTAATTTACAAAGGAATATAATGCTATTTTGGCCTACCTGAGCTCATGGAATTTTAACTGTCTTTACTATTTTTAGTAGGCTAATCTGAAGCAGTTCTGCTCTGTCTCTAAATGTCACTACAGGCTGATTCAAGGCAGCACTCAAATGATTCCACCTTAATGTCTTATGCTGAAACAGGTTAATTCAGTTCAGCACCTTGGTGAAAAGGGAGATGGGCTCATCCCAATGCACACATGGAAACTTTTTAAACATCCAAACTGAATTAAGTAACTGCTCTGTTCTGGTGCAGTAAACAGTAAGCAGAGTCTTTGGTGCTGTTGGTTCGACCACCTGAACCAACAGGTGGTTGGACCAACCTGTCCATGCCCTTCCTGGCTGGTTAAAACCTCAATGGAGGGGGCATGTGGGTGGATCCATGTGGTGATTAATGCTTTTCTGAAAGAAGAGGTGTTAGGTGAGGTTACTTCTGAGAGAGGCAGTGATAAGCCCCTCCTTGAGAAGTCATTGCTGGATCAAACAGATTTGGACAAATTCAATATTGTCTCCAACCTTCTCTTTTTAGGGAAGAGGCAGGCAGATGCTTGGATTGCAGATGGAGAAGAACAGGCTTCACTTCAACCCTACCCAGATCAAGTGGCTATGGGCTTTGGGCCGATAACTGTAGATTTCCCATCTTTGATTCTAGAAAGAGTTGTACTCCCCTGCTCAGACCTAGTTCCTACCAGCTACCAGCTCCTGCTGAAACAACAAGTGGTAGTACTGTCCAAGGCCTTTGCATGATTCTGTTTTATGTGCCAGTTGTACCACTTCCCAGATTGGGAGGCCCTACTGGATTACTGCAATGTGCTGTATATGAGGCTGCCCTTGAAGACTATTTGAAAACTACAATTTGTCCAGAATGCAGCTGTCAGCCCCAAGATGTAGATCAGACCAAGATATCAACTCCACATTAAGACTAAAACTACTGTATTAACTTGGCTATATTAACAGAATCTTGTAAGTCTGATTATGCTTTATCTCCTCTCTTTTTTATACTCATGTGATTAGAAAGGTGTCTATCTGAGATGCTTACGCATACCTGCTTCATTGTCTGGGTTTAACAGTGTTTCCCTGCTCATTGCTTTGGTGATGGATCTCCCCCTTGTTTGTGAAGGGCATTCTCTACAGCAGCAGTGTGGGAAATTTTGGGCATACCTCAGGAGATGCACTGACTCCCAATAGGCTTCTGGGTACAATTCAAGGACTGGGTTATTTGCAGGATTGCCTCTCCCCAATGATATTTGTCCATCCCAAATGCTCTACTACAGTGGTCACACTTTTGAATCCCTTTTCTGAAATAATGCCATCTGATGGGTCACAGGAGGTATGCCTTTTCTGTGACAGCACCTGCCCTTTGGAACAACCTCTCTCATACACATCCCAATATATGGGTGGCCCTGACTCTGCTGGCATTCAGAAAGGCTGTAAAAACCTCACTGTTTCTTGAGGTGTTGGGGACAGGATGAGTACAGTACCCATCTGGAGTGGGATATGAATGTGAACTCTGGTCACCTATTAAGGATTGTCTGGTTTTTAATTGGAATTGCTCTTTTTGTGAGCATGCATGTTAAGGCAATATACAACAACATCCTCCACAAATATGGACTTCAAGTCATTATGAATATCATCACTAATGCCAAAATCATTCGCCTTGCCATTGGACTATATGACTTTGTACTCACCTATAACTACTTTACTTTTGGCAATAATATGTATCACAGATCTGTGGCACAGCCAAGGGCACATGTATGGCTCTTCAATATGCCAGCATCTTCATAATTGACCTAGAACAATGCTTTCTCAACTCTTATGTTCTGCAGCCACTCCTTTACTTAAAAGATTCATTGAGACATTTTCATCATCCTGATGCATGAAATGAATCTCTCATCAGATTCCATCATGACTTCAGCAACTAGCACTCCACCATCAACCTCAGCCTTAAGCTTTCCACAGAATGTGTCTTACTTCCATGATAACACCATAAAATTACACAATCGATACACAAGCACCACATTATACAGGAAACCCACAGATTGCTATGCATAGCTACATGCTTCCAGCTTTCATTGAGAAGACATCACCAAATCTATTAGCTCTATCAGCTCTACACTGCAGCTGCATTTTTTCTGACCCACTTGACAAAGATCCTCAACTGAAGGAATTAAAATAGGCATTCAGGAGACAACTCTCCATCCAAGAAGATCAATAGGCAAATCAACAGAGTCAGACCAATTTCAAGGGAGAGCCTATTAAAAGGTAGGTCACCAAAATAGAACAACAGAACACATACCTGTTATCGCCTACAGCTTTTTTTTTTTTTTTACTGTTCAAACCATTCAAACACATTAATAACCATCCTACCTGAAGCAGGTTCTCACAAGCAACAAGAAACAACAGGACAATGGGAACCAGACCCTGCAACAAACCAAGTTGTCTACTTTTCTCCCACATTTACACTAATAGCATAATCACAGGTCCCACCAAGCACACACACAAGATTGGAGGTGTCTCTGTATGCTCTTCACCTAATATGATATATGCCATTGTCTGCCAGCAATGCCCCTATGGATTCTAAGTAGGACAAACAGGACAAAAGAATTAACAATACAAGTCTGACATCAGGACTCAAATCAAGGATAAAGTTGTATCAGACAATTTCAACCTCCCAAGACTCTATTGCAGTTCTCAAAGTGACTGCTTTGGAAATACAGGAATTAAACTCCACCACTGAGTGAGTGATTGCTGATCTGACATACATCAGAAGATTTCAGGCTACCTCAAAGGGTTTTAACAAGCACAATGGGTTTTTAACATATCACAACTGTTAGTAAGGTACTGAAATCTATCCCATATGTAACTTGTATCAGCATAACCAGCCTATCTCCCCCTCCCTTCCCCCACCTCATCCCACATTAAATCCTACATCAGTCCAGCCACTCTATGCATCTGATGAAGTGAGCTGCAGCTCACAAAAGTTTATGTCATTTAATAAAATTTTGCCACCATAATCTAATATAGCCCTCCTACTGCAATTTCTAAACACAGTTAGTAGAATCTGTGAGCCAGTGTGGTATGGTAATAAAGGTAAGAGTAGCTGTAGGGGAGATGCTGCTATAGTTGCCTCCTTGAGCTCATGGAGGCAGCACAGGATATGAATCTAAACAACTAAATAAAAATAGATCTCATTTCTCCCTGTAGCATGTGTCTTTTCATCCATGCACACTATAAGAGATTACTTCTGGTTAAACTCTCTCCCAAATCCACTGGGTGCAGCAAAGTTCTTTGGACGGAGTCAGGCATTGCATATGTTATCATGATCACAGAAACCTTTTATACATATTTATATATATTATCCTACATCATATATTCAGAGTGTAAAGATCTAGTTTGCTGAGTTGTCACTGAACATATGCAGTTCAAACATCAACAATATAGTTGTGATCTTGACTAGCTTCCCCGTATTCACTATACCTGCCAAGTTGTATGAAAATTGTGTTCTTACATCCTTAACCCCAGCGCCTCAACAGAAGTGTAACATATTATCAGGGTTTTTTTTTTTTAAATAAATAGAAATGTGTTCCAGATGTAAGTCCTGTTTTCAGATTTCCTCATTTTATGTACTCCAAGTGTGATGACAGACAGATGTGGCATATCTTGAGTAAAGCCCTGACTAATTATATTTTCAGAGTGCACTTGAAAACTGTACTGTAGCCCACTGCCAGGCACTGCTTAATTAAAAAGTCTCAGAGAAAATAATCAGCAGGTGGGAAAGCTAAGAACACACAAACAAAAGGAAAAACAGTCACACTTTGAGCCTCTCACAAGCAGAGCTCTGTGCAACAACAGTGAAGATTAAAGAATTTCATTGTCCCATTAAGTGTCCTTTGTTTTTCAATCTTTTTTAAAACTTGCTAGATGAGCTTATTGGTTTATTTTGATTGCAAACAAGAAGATGCTATGCCATTCTATTTCCATACTTCCCCAAGAAAAAACAAGAGAACAGACTAATGTCTGTGGTCCTGCACTCTGAAGATGCCGGTCACAGATGCTGGTGAAACGTTAGGAAACAGAACTTCCAGACCACGGCCACACAACCCAGAAGATCCACACCAGCCAGACTAATGTCACTTCCTTATAATGTGACGTGCCAAAATTCCAATCTATAGTCAGTGTTGCAGCATTTCTCCACTAAAATATTTTGAAAGACTTGAGCATATTTGCACTACAGACTTTGAATTATTTATTATCTCCCTAGGGATCCATCAGAATTATGATCTCTGTCAGAGCATTTTTCCACAATTACAATTCCTAGGATTCAGTTGGGACACCTTGACATGAAATACAGGTAGAAACCAAAGAAGTAGGTGGTATACATATGCCCTTGTTCGTAGCACTATTATTAGCTTTAGTTCATACTAGACAACCAGTGACCCATTGTGTCATCGTTTCAGAGATATTTCCTTACCTAAACAGAGAAACATAATGACCACGGGCAAAAAAGCGGTGGGAGTGTGAGCAACTTGCAACTTGCTGCCAGCTTCCCTGCTGACTTTGCTTGTGGGCAGCTGGGAGGGAGCATCAGAAATCCTCCCTTCCTCCCTCCCTCCCTCCCTACACATATAATATAGGCTTGCGCCATTTGTCCTCCACTCATGACCTCAGGAGAGCCCCTGTGAAACCACTTGCTCCTTCTCAGCTGACCAGCAGAACTGCCTGCCACTTTGCTGGGGGGAGGTGGAACAAAGGGAACTGCAGACCAGGGATCCCTCCCTCCCTCCCTCCCTCCCCTCCTTCCCATATATAATATAGGCTTGTGCCATTTGCCCTCCCCTCATGACCTTCAGGATAGCCTGAGGAGCCACAGGCCATGAGGAAAACTGCATCCCCGCTCCACATTCTGGTGGGTCCCCAAGGGCCCCCTCCATTGAGGGAGGAAGAGGGCTCACCCATTGACCACTGCCCCCCCCGCCCAGTCAGCCCTACCTTGCCAACAGGCATCCAAGTTGCTCCCTCATTCTTCCCTCACCACCAACTGCCATTAAGGGATTTCAGATTTCTGGCTCAGCTCCAAAGCAGCCAATCGCTGCTCACCTGTCAGGTCTTGTTGCCAGCCGATTGGGCAAAGGGACAGAGGGAAGTGGGAAAGAGGTCAGGAATACACCCATGACGATCACATGACCTGGGCTGACTGCTGCAATGCAGTGCTGAAGCAGCCACAAATTTCCCAAATTTCAGTCCCATGGATGTCCTGGGTCCTTACATTCTGTACATTAGCCCATTTGAGGTACCGTTTTTGGGAAATTGTTGCCCTCCCACACACTGTTTCGCCCAGTTAAAGGTTACATACAGGAGAGTTTTAGTAGTATATAGATCCATAGGTCATGTGTCTGCATTTAAGACTATGTCTGATATTGAGCAGAATATGATAAAAATGGTCAGAGTAGCCAGGAGAAAAGAGTCAGATGTGCCTATTAACAAGCACACCTTCTGACTCTTCCCTTTGAGCTAAAAGAAGCACCAAGTCTGTTTATAATATATAACTTAATAGTCACTCTATAAAAAGTCTGAAAGCTTTATGTAATGAGATGACATCAGACAGTGCATCCCCTTAACAACTCCAAGCCTTCTCTGATGATAAGGGCAGTGAAGTCTCCATTAGTCCTTGGTTAGTCCTGTCTTTAAGAGAGAGCTTTTTACAGAATACCAGTAAAACATTGCACCTACCCTTTAATAGAAAGCAAGGGTTTTTACATTTTAATAAATTACAGTAGTCTTAATTATATGAATATTTACAGTATATACTTTGTAAATTGCTTACTGTAGCAATAAATGTACCTTTTCTGAATTTGTGGATTAGAGAATGAAAGTTTTTTTTTTTTTTTATTCAGTCAACACAGACAATTAATTGTGCGTAGCCTCTTTATGTATATGTTGTCCTCCATGTTCTCCCAATGCTTGTCTTTGTGGTGGGAAAACTTGTAACTTTTTACATTATTGATGTTTATGAGATTCCTGATATCACATGCTAAGGATTTGTATTGAAGCACAGTAAATTGTGTATGTTGTCTGCCTAAATACCTCCAGGATCCCTTCCTCTCTTGGCTTATGAGAGACCTTGCAGCTGACCTGTGTGTAAGATTTGTGCCCCAGAGCTGTATATCATCCTGTCAAATTAACTTCGTAGACAACCAACATCTCATTTTTGATATCAGTTGTTAACTCTAGTCAGAACAGACAAAGAGAGGGTTGTGCAAAACACTCAGTTCCATGTAAGAAGCTGGTGATTTTAACTTTGAATCTCTTGAACAACAATAGAACTTAAGTTGTATGACAAGGCCAAAAAATTTCACCAAGGCTTCACAAACATTTGTGCTCAACTAAAATTTGTTGTTGTTGTTCAGTTGTTAAGTCGTGTCCAACTCTTCGTGACCCCATGAACCATATTGCGCCAGGCCTTCCTATCTTTCACTGCCTCCCTGAGTTTGCTCAATTTCATGCTCATTGCTTCAGTGATGCTATCTAGCCATCTCATCCTCTGCCGTCCTCTTCTCCTTTTGCCTTCCATCTTTCCCAGCATCAGGGTCTTTTCCAAAGAGTCCTCTCTTCGCATTAGGTGACCAAAGTATCTGAGCTTGAGCTTCATTATCAATCCTTCCAATGAGCAATCAGAGTTGATTTCCTTTAAGATGGACTGGTTTGACCTCCTAGCAGTCCAGGGGACTCTTAAGAGTCTTCTCCAGCACCACACTTCAAAGGCATCAATTCTTCGGCGTTCAGCCTTCTTTATGGTCCAGCTCTCACAGCCATACATTACTACTGGAAAAACCATAGCTTTGACTATGCGGATCTTTGTCGGCAAGGTGACGTCTCTGCTTTTTAATATGCTATCTAGGTTTGCCATAGCTTTCCTCCCAAGGAGCAAGCGTCTTTTAATTTCTAAAATTAGAAATTTAAAATAATAATTCAACTAAAATAGGTCTTTCTAAAATCTTCTTCTCCTACTCCTCCTCTTTCTTCCAGATATTAAAGTACCAAAATAACATTTTCTCCTCCAATTTTCCTCTACAACAAATTTCTGAGACAGTTTGGGCTGGAAGACAGCATCTGACATCTTGCCTAAAGTCACCACTGAGGTTTCACATTGGAGACTGGACTCCAAACTAGATTTCTGCAGCCGTCATCCAACACCCTAACTAGTATGTCATGGTTCAAAATACATTCTGAGTTAACACAGCTTTATCAACACTGCAACTTTTTTAGGCCCCAGAAGAAAAATAAAAATACAGAAGAGGCTCAGAGTGCCTTAAAAATGTACAAGGTATCTTTCAGTTATTATTTGGTAATAAAAACCAATGTCACACATATGGGATTAACTTTTGATACAGGTCATTGCCGTTTATGGAAATCTGTAATAATGAGGAAGAACATGATGATTTTTGTTTCTGCTTTTAAATTATGTTTACAAACCAATAATTTTGATTTTATTTTTTTTAAAAAAATCTTTGTTCATTTTTATGATAATCCTATAAAACCTGCAAATCAAAGGAAAATAATACAATTCAGCATACCTATCTGGTATTGTTCGTTCAAACAGCGCTATGTTGAACAACTACCTGGGTGATTTACATCCTTCATTTGGACAGTACAATATGACTGTAGATACCTAATTAACTAGCAATCATTTTAATCTACTGTGATGATGGATAAGTAAGCATTATCCTTCCAGTTTGAGTTAATAGCATGTTATGAGCCCAATATGTATATCATTTGCTATAAAACATAACATTTGGCAAAGGTACTCTTGCATTAACTTCTATTTTTTTCCCTTCTATCTTTCTCCAAAGAATGATAGACTATAGCTACACCTACAGGAGAAGATTACTAGGATCAGTGCATGAGACCATGTGCAACAACCAAAGCCATCAGATACCTAGTCTTGGAATTAAGTCTTAAGACCTTCCAGTGAAGTGCAAAGTCGTCTTCCTTTTTGCACAGATGAGGATGTTGCAGAATTTTAAGTACATCAATAATGGAATGATATAGTAAAGAAAAACATGAGTCCCATGTAGAATTGGAGTAATTGCACTGACCAAAGGGTACATATTAGGAGCATCAGGAGAGCCATATCTATAGGCAAGAAGCTTGCCTGCTAACTGAAAGTATAAATATTTTTTTTAGCCTTTTGGTTTTTAGGACTGGCTTACACTTGTTCTTTGTAGGATGTGCTTCCTACTCTAATCATTTCATAAGACCCATTATGATATCCTCAAGTCAGCATCATTCAAATACACACACATGACAAAAGACCACAAAAAGCAAAAAGACACTTCATCAAAATTTCTGTCGTCTAAGGTAGGTTGTGTCTGTCTCAGCTCTATGCATAGATACTTCACAACTCCATGTCAAGCATGTTCAAAGAACAAACATGTTGTTCTTTAGAGCTGCCAGAAAACAAATAGATGGGGCATTCCTTCTTGTATGGAAGTTGCAAAGAGGATCCTCCCTCCCTATTTATCTCCATAGAACACATCTCAGAGACTTCTCTGTAGTCACCCCACCTTCTTCAATGGTGCCCTATTTCAACACTCATTGGATAAAGTGAAGATGCTCTTGACCTCCTTATTCACTCTGGGAATCAATCATTCATCATTTACCACAATGGGATAGAATAGTCCTGTGATGCCTTAGCTGTTTGTACATGCGCATTTGGTACACACATGACATAAAGGAACCAAAAGAAAGGGAAGCAAAAGGTCTAGAATGACAAAATATTTAATTTATCAGATTTTTGATGTACAGTACATGTTCTTTATTATTGAAGTCAATTCCTGAAAATATCCTTTTAAATGCTATGAGGCATTTACTGCATTTAAACAAATTGATGCCTTGTTGAAAAGCAAAGAATTGTGGGATTTACTCAATATGATTTCATATGATTTTATTTCTGTTTCTGGTTGATAAAAGCAACATCCTCAGAACAAAGGATCTGAGAGCTGGGATAAGTAAACTAACCAAATGTGACAGTAGAACCAGCTAGAAAATTGTAGTGGACCAAGGGAATGACCTTGAGGGACAGGAGGAAGAGCCAGTAACTAAACAACAATCAGATAAACGAAACCTGAATCCAGGACAGAACTGTAACCTGAGAAAGCAACTCAGACAAAACCCTCATTTACCTAGTTCTCATGGAGATAAAGGGAAAGAAGGAAGCACATGCAGATTTGCAAAATTCAGTTACTATTTCTATATAATAAAAGTAATATTGGCCTGCATGACTTTGGTTTCCTACTTTGGTCTACCTTGACAAAAATAATGCTTAGTGTGTATCTACTGTATAAGTACAGACAGAAAGAGTCAATTAAAATCTATTTTTATGCTAATCAGTACAAGCTGAGTAATCTCATATTTCCAAACAGAAGCCACTGGCAAAGGCTGACGTTTTAATAGTCAGGATGGAGGGAGTCAGAGAAGGAGGGGAAAGTAGGGATGAATATTTTTTTTATTTTAAGTAAAAATCTAAGCTAGGTATATTCTGTATTTATATACATTTATATGGTAATGAATTAACATTTACTCCATCATATGGCATACAATTCAGCCTGACCTTTTAAATAAATTTTCACTTATCACAACTTAGAGGCTTTAGACAAGAAAAAGAGTCTAAATAGCAGCTACCTTTGGGATTTATCGTTGGAATGGGATGAAAGTGTCAAGTGCATTTTATAAGGAGATTGTATGTTTCGTTTCTTAAAGAAAAAAATTCCAGAGCAAGAACTGGATAACCTTTACTTGTTTCTCACTTAGATTCTAAATTGGTTGCTTCTTCATAGAGTTTATCTGCAAGAAATAGTCTTGTAGCCATCCAATACTGTAAATATATATCAAAGAGGTATAATATCTGAAGTGGTTGCAAAGCCTTGTAATGAGCCAAGAAGTTCTAACTTGTCATCCTTTCTATATTATCATGATTATGTTTGTTAATTTCCAGATGTATCTTTTAAAGCTTCCTCCTTTCTTTAAAGAAGGAAGTAAAGAAGTAAACGATGAGCAAAACTGGACCAAGTCCTCTGTTGTAGCTGACTGCCACAATATCATTTTATGCCAGTGATGAACTTAGTAAAACAAGCATTAAAAATCAAGTAGAAAAATGAGCATGAACATAGTCATTAACTGGAAGTATGATACAATAAAAACATATGAACTTAAAGTTAAACTCACTTTGTTAAAGAATAGTCATCTTGGAAATGGAATGAAATAACATATTGAATCCCTAGTCAATCCTGAAATGATTTGGGGGAAATTAGGCAATCTATCTTCAATTATTTTTCTGAAGTTAAAACTGAAGAATTGCATGGACATTTCCTTCAATGAAAGAAATCAAATATTTTGTATGTAAAAGTAATTGGCAAATCTGCAAAGATTCAATATAATTTAATCTGACAAAGTTACAATATGTCTATCTCCTAAAACATAGCAACAATAATAATACCTAAGATTCTGTTAGATCAGGAACATATAAATGGCTCAAAATCTCAGGGTGGGGTAATATATAAATTGCTAGAATGAATGAATTAATGAGAGGACTACATTAGGACTCAGAACTGAGAAGACCTGGAAGTCACAGAATGAAGTAATTTTGAAGCTTCAGCAATCATCAGAGCACAACAACAGAAGGTTTAAAAAAGACATTTGACTAGAAGAAATTCCACAAGTAATCCTTAAAACAATTGACAGATTCTAGATGCCATAAAGAGCATCAGCAATATATTGAGGTAGATATATGCTCCTAATTCTGAAGGATAGACTGGGATGGTGTTTATGGAAATCTGCTCTGAGGGACAGTTTAATAGCTGAGGAAGAACAAGCTATTTTGAACAGTAACACTCACTGTTCTTTGGAACCTTACCAAAAAGGTAAGGTAAGGTCAAAACCAGAGACTTTCCTTAAAAATAAAATTGGAAAAAGCTCATGGACCTTTGTTTTTATATATGATAACTGCAGCTAGACTTTTATATGCTCAAAAATGGGAAGACTCAACATTACCTACAGTAGAAGAATGGATGGTGAAGATGATGGAGTTAGCTGAGATGGCAAAATTGACAACTTTGCTTAGAGAAAAAACATTGACTTTAATGCCAATTGGAAGCCCCTTTTGGACTTTTTGCAGGACACAGAAAAAAAAATGAAATTATGATATATGAATTTGATGATTAGTTAAAATAATAGGTTATACAAAATATGTATGTTAAGATGTAGTTTTAGAGTAAGAGATTGTTAGCGATTTATCTATATCTGCTGTATAAGAAGTCAGAAGTTATTCTTTTTGTAATTTTTCCCCTCCCTTTTCTTTACTTTCCATCACTTTTGTATTCTTTCTCTATCTCTAACTCTTGTTTTCTACTTTTTCCCTCTATTATTAGTTCTTGTTTGCTTTTACCTTTATGCTTTTTATAACTTAATAAAGTTCTTTTATTAAAAAAAAAGGAACCTTACCAAAAAGACTGATTTCCTCATGCAAAGTGGTTATTGGAAATGATCTAGCTGACATTATTAATATCTCACAAATAGAAGACAAGTTGTTGCTTTGCTTAAAGATGCTTCTCAACCTTCTTCTCAAGAGTTCTACTCTGGATTTCATGGGCGATAAACTATTATAAGCCAGTCTCCAACATCCCATGGGTGGAAAAGTTGATAGAAAGGTAGCTAATCAGCTTCAATTAGTCTTAAAAGATATGGATTATATAGACCCATTTCAAAGTGGCTTTAGAGTAGGCTATGGAGGTAGCATTGGTCAACCTGATACATGCTATGTTTCTGGATCATCAGAAGCAATTTGGAGATGGGCGGTGCTACATTATAATGCTTCTCCTGCTGTCTCTTGGGTAGATATCAGATGTGGTGCTTGATCACAAGTGCTCCTCAAAACAGGAGTAGTTATATGGAATCGCTAAGGGCTCCCCTCTGTCACCAGTGCTTTTTAACATTTATAGGAAATAAGTGGGTAGAGTCATCAGGAGGTTTTGTGTTGGGTGTTGTTAATATGCTAAAGAGTCCAAATTCATTACTCCATATAATCAGTCTCATCTGATAGTAATACCTGTCTCCTGAGCCTTGAACAGAAGTATACTGGTATCCTAGACAAATTGACTGTATTGGAAAAATCCAGTGTGTGCAGACAGTCATATGCAACCTTAGGGATTTCTTCTATTAAGATTAAGATTGTTCAACAGGATGAAACATTTGAACATGTAAATAGAGAATAAGTTTTTTATTGTATACAGTGCTGAATCCCTACTGTTTGATTTCTGCAAGAGATTCTGGGGCGTGAAAGCTGTTCTTAATTTCTAGAGTACTATCTTCATGAATAAATGCATTAATTTACTGTTCCCTGGAGTACATTTCTTACCCTATATTTTAGATGGCAGAATTGCAGTTGCACTGGTATCTTTACAGAATCTCTCACTTTATTATGTCCATAATTATCTGCTCTATGCAGTTGTATGATCTTTGTAATGGATTTCAAATACTTGTGAACTGTAAATTTCTTTCATGGTGAACCTCCCATCTTCACTCCTATGAGCTCCCTGTGAAATTTTATATCAAGAGCATTTTTGCCTGGGATAGGTATGCTCAAGTAAACAAAGACTTTCAAGCTAAGAATAATTTTAGGGGATCCAAGTTGTAGAATAATGTGGTATTTGATATATTCCTTGATGATAATTGCATTGGTGCTTGAAGGCTGGTGAAAGCAGACTAGGATACTACAGCAAACCAGAGTTTTAACAGGCAACATGTGTCTATTAATAGGAGCACATCTGCTCCACCAACTTGTACAGTGCAAATGTATCACTCTCATTAGATTAATTTATCTATTTTTATTAGGAAGCAGCTATTTAGGCAGACATAGGAAGTACTTCTGCACCTAATTACTGTTGCTTAAATTCAGAAAGCTGTTCAGCAATCCTACCCTGAGAGCCTCATCATCTACCTTTCTTTAATCTTGCCAGTAGTGTTACCAGATAAAAGAAGTATGTACCAGGAATGTAGGACATTTATTGCAGTTATTTTTGCTTGTGGGACAGGTGAATGCAAGAGAATATATACGGTAGTTTCATACATTGTATAAGGAGTGTGCAATCCTTGGCTCATTGGCCACGTGAGGTTCCTCGGCACTGAATTTGCAGACCCATCAATACACCAAGATTTCACCAAACAATTTAATGGCAAATTGGTCAGTTTGAGCTGTGCATTTTTGATTCAAAAATTAAAGTTAAGAATGGAAGGGGAAGACCACTCTGGTAGGTCTCCACCAAGAAGGCTTAAAAAAAAAAAAAAATCAAAATCACACAATCAAGATTTGATAATTTTGATTGGGGGGAAAAAAACCCCTTGGTGATATGATTTGGGGCCATTTTTCACAGCTTTGGAGTTTTAAAGATTTAAGGAAGAGAATGGAAACATTGTCTCCTCTAGGCCTCCTGCTCCCAGTCCCATCCTTAAAGCCCTCATAACAAGTTGACTCAAAGGTTTTGGCCTGCCCCTTTCTGTAATATCATCACAGCCTCCTACGGCTGACAATGTCTCCACTTTGCATGTGCCCATATTATGCCATCCTACTTAAAGGTCAAGATGTGCATCTAAGCTGCACCTTACAAGATTTTTTTCTTCTGATTCGCTACATCTTCCGCAACTGATTTTATTGTGATTATTATTGGGGGAAAATTTAAGGGGTCAAATATCTTTCTTAATAATCCTATTTCAAAGATAACGCATCATAACAAGGGAGAACGTGATCAACAGTCCCTAGACAGGAACTTGAGCAGGTGCATAGAGCATCTGATCATACCCCTTATGGTGAGGGATAGTGTCTATTTTATATAAATTATAATAGTTATTTTTGGGTGTATACATTTGGCTTCTGTGTGCTGTATGCTAACCTCTGCCCTCTGCCCATGTTTTGATGATGTATAAATGGCCATCCTATATAATGATAGTTTTCACGCCTTCCACTCAGTTCTGTCAATAATGTATGCAGAAATGTGCAGGATCTTGGCTTTTTATGCATGATTTAAATTTATTGGCTGCAGGAATTCCCTTAAGCCTCGGGAAACTTTCAGGCCACTGTGAAACCAATGAATCTAAAAAAACTTGTTAACCAAAACAGAGGAAAAAGGAGCATCCTCTGTTTTGTGAGATGTAAAAGACATGTCATATAAACTTATCTACATAAGTTGCATTTTAAATAGTTCATAACAACACCACACACACACATGCACGTGTAATACATCATAAGCCATAGTGTCTACATAACACAATATCAAACAGTTTCATCTCAAGAATATGTGATGACACTTCCATTTAAAAAAATATCTCAACTGATTACTCATTCATTGTTTGGCAAGAAAACAAGTAAACACCCAAAACAGCTTTTCGGGCCAAGGTGGTAGCAGCATCAGGGTAGCAGGCCTGTGCACCTCATCCTTGATCTATTTCAGATTAGAGATTTGAGAGCTGGAAGTGACATGATTTGAGTTGAGTTGACTTATCTCTTTTATCTCTTTTTAACTTCCTTCCAGTCACCTTCATTAGATGAACCTTAAGAGGGGGCCACTTTTTTTTTTTCTGAGCATATTTGAGTGCCACTAATTCCACTAAATGACAAAACCCCTCATGTTCTACCAGACTAAAGAGTTGGCTGTCTAATGCCAGCATATATTATTACTTTTATGTGAGACGGGCGGCTATATAAATATGAATGAATGAATGAATGAATGAATGAATGAATGAATGAATGAATGAATGAGTTGCAAAAGGTGCTTCAAGGTGGACTACCTAGCTTGCCTAAGAGGAATAGATTTAGAGCTGGGAAGAGCTTTATTATCTTGCCCACACTGTGACCTTTCTTATAGGTTGCCATGAAGCCAAGCAATGTCTCCTTCAATCATTATCATTTTCCCTGTGCACAAAATAATCCTGTGCAGCACTGATATGCTTCCATGATCTTTTCCTCAATAGCCACGATGCCACTGCAAGCCATAGACTGACTGAAAGTGGTCATAATAACAGAGTAGGAGGAGAATTTTGTAGAGAATAATAGATGAGATTCCCTTTCTTCTCCCACAAACTATTTTTTCAGTGCCATTTTTCCATATCTGAAATTTCTGTCTTTCTCTGTGTGACAGGACTGGGGACACCATCTGTTACTGACACAGGGGAAACCAACATGCCATTGCTTCCATGTCTCTCTACTACCAGTTCAGATGCAGTGACACAGGAACTGCCTCCAACCATGCCACACATTAGTGCCAGCATCCTGAAGATGGACTAGAGCAGGGGTGCCCAACCTGGGGTGCCCACACCCCCAGGGGGTATGAAATGGAATTTCAGGGGGTACAACAATTTTATGCACTGAGTTAAAAGCTTATTTTTTTAAGTTTCAATTTGTTCACCCGCATTAGAAATTATACTTCTTCATCTTCAAATGTAATATTACCTTTGTAGGGGGTGTGAACATTAATCAAACATTTCCTAGTGTGTGGGGCATAGAAAAGGTTGGGAGCCACTGGACTACAGTGTGGCATTGGCCTGATGCAAAGCTCATCTGTGCCTTGCCCTTCCCTGCCTGAAGACGCATTGTGTGCTTGGTGCTTGCACAGAAATTACTATGAGGTGTGCATTGTATCCATACTGCAAATATATTGGGGTGTAAAAATAGAAGCTGTAGTCTAATCTCAGTCACATAGCCTCAGACTCTGTTGCACATGACTCACTTATTCACATAGCAAACCAGAGCATCTGGCTTTTGCTTCTTGCTTTATTTTTGGGTAGGAAAGGAAAGAGTAAAGTGGGAAGGTATAGAGGATCACACACAAGATCAAACAGCTGAACAAGGCAGCACATAAAAGAGCAGCTGAATAGTTTGCCTTTCCCTCAGTCTCTCTCCAAGTGAAACCATTGTCCTTAGCAAGCAAGTTCAAACCCAGCATAAGAGAGAAATGTGGCAAGGAGAACCAAAGTCAAAAACATATCCCATTTGTAAAGAGCTCTGATAGGCTGAAGGTTTAATGATGTGATAAATTCAATTGGCCGGCTATAATATCACTTTGAGAAAGCCTGTTACTCCACACATCTCCCCCTACATATATGGAAGGAAGGTCTGCTTGTCAAAAGCACCCACAGGCATGCACACAAAACCCACAATTGAATTGATTCAAATTGTTCCAAACAGATTTGATTGGAGGTTTCAAATTAATTTGATGGTTTGATTTTGAAATCCAATTCAGTTTGAAAGTTTGATCCTCTCACCATCAAAATAAAATCTTTGCACAAACAGACATTCAAGAAAAGAATGCAACCATTTTAATGAAATGGTAGAGTGGGAACTTTAAGAAGCTGCAAAGTGATAGTCTAGGTGTTAATGGGTGTTAACAGGAATACGCTTTGATTTGGGTAACAAACTCTGGTCTGGATAAAGCTCTCCCTCCCCTAGTTATGACTTACTATTAATATATCTAACAGAATCCTTCCCCAACCTGGTATAACTTCAAGATATTTTGGGATTAAAATTTATAGAATTCCTGGTCAACCGAAAAGTAAGCCTATCCAAAATGGCACCCGTGTACCAGGGTTGTCCAAACAAATGGCACACTATGAAGAAGAGCATGCTGTAAGGAAAGACTAAAGAAATATTGAAATAGCAATAGCCCTTCATGGCTATTAAAACTGGAATAGCATAAAACATTAGTCCATTTTTGTTTAAAAAAAGGAAGGTGGGCGGGTGGAGGCTGAAACAGATGGAGCTATCTGAAGAATATGATGGGTATAAACATCCTAAAACTCAAATATGATGGGTATAAACATCCTAAAAACAGTTAAGCAATGAAAAATAGGTAAAATAAATTAATAAAAGTATTATTACTAATTGGTAGAACTGCATTTATGGTCTTTCTTTTTTCTTTCTTCTATTCCTTTTTTTGTTTTGTTTTGTTTTGTTTTTATGTCTTTCAAAGTCCCAGATTCTTTTCTCAGCTCTTCAGCAATAAATTATTATTGTTTTACTGCCAAAGACAATTCCCTTGTGTGTCACTCAAGGTTCCACGTTCAATTAAGATGACAAGTGTGGCATGCATGGGTAAGCTTTGGGCAAAAAGGAAACTAGAGAGGACTCATAAGTGAAATGTGGCTCCTGTGTCTTTAAATGTTGGGAGATCTTTTCATACACTGAGAAAAGGAATAGGAGATGGAAATGTGTTTCTAAGTTCCCTTCCCTGGAGATGGTTATCAGCAAAAAAGCAAAAGCTAGACTTGATTAAGTCTTCGTGTTTTTTCTTAACCTCATTAACAGAGTCAGCTGATGGATCTCAGATCAATTTGTATGCAAATGTAACAGAAATGGAGCTGCCCATGTTCCCAGACTCCTTCCAAATCATTGTGTCCCAATGCAAGCAAAAGGGAGCAATAAATGAGTAATGGAGAAGTCAGGCATTGCGAGTCTCATCAACCTGTGTTCGGTCCAGAAAACACCCATTAGCTTTATAGACATACAATATATCTTTCCCAAGGCAAACTTATTGAATTGTTTTCTCAAATAATCATTATGCACACACATATGCACACATACCTGGTGGTGCCCAGAAAGCCATTTCCCTGGATTTGCCGGCATCATGTTAAGACATGGTTCTGTTGGAATCATGATGGTAAGGGATTACTCCAAGGAGTAAAGTAAGGGCTAATTTTGAATTTCACAATGGAGTCTCAGAAATGGAATGACCAGGGTTACCAGGAAGGAGGCCTAATTTAGCAGCTCTCTTCTGGAACTAAAGAAGTCCATGTTGCTCTTCTTGCTAATGCCATGTGCCTTCTATAGTGGGTGTGTGTGCATTTAAGAAACAGAGTATATTAGTGTATATTGCTCTAATTTAGTGTGTATTGCTCTAACTTTCCAGTTCTGTTCTACCAATCATTTCTTTTGCTTTAATCTATGGGAATCAATTTTATTTCTAAATCACAGAAAGGTTACCAAATTTTTAGGCTGCAGGATCCGGTCTGCTAATTCCATTACTCCTTTAACAGTATCAAGCGGCTGTTAACTTAAGAACTACTCCTGTAATTTAATACGTATTTCAGGAAATAGGAGTGCATATATTTTTTGTACTCTTTATATTTTATTGTTACTGCTGCTATGACTGCTACATATTTGGTTGAGGAGTCTATTATCTTTCATTTGGGAAACAATATCCCAAAGTCAAAGGCTACCAGATCTGGGCTGCAGAAATCTGGACTATCTCTGAATAGTACCAGAGTGATAGAGAAAACTCTAACTCTTTGTTGCCAACTAGGTATATCTGGATGTTTGTGGCTCAGATATGATAGCCCTACCAAAGTTTCCAGTCCCTTAGGAACAACACTTCCACTTAATCTATAAAAGATGAACATCCTTACTACATCGCCTAGTAGCAAGATGCACATTTTTCAAATGCATATGAATCCTATATGGTTTTCCCGCATGACAGGAAGTTTTCCCCTTGCTATGACTTTTCCCTGCCCAACAAGATTCGAGTCAGCCCTTTTAATAAATTGAAGATTTGTTCTCATGCAAAGGAAGATCAGAAAAAACCTAATGGGCTGTTTGGAAACTGAAACAATGATGTCCCATGAGTAGTGAATATATTGCCTGGAGCAGTATAATGTACCTCACCATTTTTGTTGTGCTATGGAATCAACTAGCATTTTGGTAGTTCAAATGGATCTTGCACCAACTTCTATTATTCTTCCTTCTCTATGCAATGGATTGTGGTAGCCTATTTGTACTGTTAGCTGTGAATCCTGGAAGTTGTAGTCTCAACACATCAGGAAGGCACCTTGGTTGTAATTGCAGTGCATCAAGAGCTTTCTACTGTGCAGTGTTACAAACTGATTCTTTCTTTTTTCTTTTTAAGTGAAACCCAAGTGCCCGATATAGCCCTGGCAGATGATTGAACAGCATCAAAGTTAATATTCTGCTTAATGTGTGTTACAACAGCTTTCCTAGTGTTCATTTATTTTGTATATGAAGGGACCATAAATGTAGGTGGGCTCCTAGTCAATTATATTTCAGCTAAGCATGACACAGAGAACAGATAGCACAGTAACCTTCTCAGAGAAGCAGTAATGGAGAACAATAGGACAGAATGAAGAATTACTGGGCTGCCTCATAAATCAACACCAGGACTGACAAGATTTTAGCTTCCAAATGACAAACCATGGACTTTGTAAGGCTGAGTTTTGAGATGCACGTGGACATGGCTTTTTACACCTTTCTGATAGGCACAAAGGAAAATAATGGCTGTCACTCAGCATGGATTACTTATATGTCAATAATATCCTTCACTCATGTTGTCCTATTTGCCAGTCACAGGATATTGGAAGCCTGATTCAAACAGCTTTATAACAACGTGTAGCATTTCAAATGGGCACAGGGCTTTTCAGAAAAACCTTCTTGCTGCAGCAATGTTATCCATAGAAAACACAATGGTGTGCCTGTATGTGTCTCTGTGTGCATGGGATGGCTAAATTTTCTTACAGTGTCAATATTAGTGGCAGCAGAATGACTCCCTTGTTCCTTCTTTTTTGTAAGAAGATTTATGTTGGAAACCACCACTAGATATTATTCCATGTGCATGTGGGAAGATGTCTGTTCAGGCCACAGTTGCATTTCACTTCTAGATTGAACATTAAGGAGCATGTGTTCCCACAATGAAAGTGAAAGAGCTCAAACTGAAGCAATTGGTATGAATGAGATGTTTTAAAAAAGAGAGAAAAATGTTGATCTTGAGATTGGAAGTTCATTTGTGTTATTTTTCTCCACTGTAATTGTAATCAAGTTATATCCAAACAAAGTATTTTTAGTGCAGTCAGAACTGATTCTTTTAAACATTGTACCATGTGATTTCTGATGCAGTTGCAAAACAGCAATCTGCAAGTTTGTTTTAGTAGCATTTGTTATTTTTCTTTTGTATTCTGTGTAACGATTTTTATGTACCATACAGAGATACATTATTTGAGTTAGGTGGCCAGATAAATGTTATAAACAAACAAACAAACGAACACTACATAAGCAAGCATTGCAAACATATTGATGGATGTTAAGAAAGGAAACACTACTGAATGCCAATCTTATTCACTGCACATTTATTTCAGTGCTTTGTTCATCTCCTCCCCCACCCCCTTACAAATGAACTAAACAAGGATATAATGATATCCTGAAGCTGTTGGTAATTGTATGTGATGCACTAATAGCATTGAAAACCTAATGTCAGGAAAGAGAGGGAAACCAGATTAAAAATTACTATCTGCCATGTACTTCTGCATTCCTCATATAAAGATGTGATTCTGATGAGTAACCTGACCTGCAAATTACCCACACAAAATCCAAACCAAATGTATGAAGCACAAATTAATTACCTGGAAATGATTTGCTGATTGTATGCCAACCACAACATATTTGACATTCAGCAGTTCTGTAAAATGGTGAAGGATAACAATACTGAATCACAGAAACATGGAGGAAAAAGTGAATAGGGAAAGAAAAATGGATAATGATCTGCCAAATGAGCAGTACAAATCAATCATGTGGTATGAATTTTTGGAAAAGGATAATCAATATAATTCAAGAAGAAATGTTATTTGTATGTGTGTGTGTATGTTTGGATACACACACACAAACACACATGACACAGTATATACAAATGTGTATCCATAACACATGCATCTCTTTCCTCCATTCTTCCAACAGAAAGATCAAGAAAGAAAGAGAGGGAGTTAATGTGAAGGGAAGAGGCATGTTGACAGAGAAAGGGAAAGAGAAAGAGAGAGAGAGAGAGAGAAGCCCTCTTGGGTGATGCAAAACACAGCCCTCTCTGAAGCAAGATTGAATCAGGCTAATGTTCAAAGGCATCCAAGCTTTTCAGCAGCTATGTCTGCAGTCCTTTGCACCTCTGCCAATCCAATTGTTTTCAATAACTTATTCTATACTTCAGACGCATTATGCAAAGACCCAACTCTCTGGAAAAGGCTCTAATGCTGGGAAAGGTGGAAGGAAAGAGAAGAAGAGGATGACCAGAAGCAAGATGGTCAGTTATAGTGGCAATGAGTATACCGCTGGGAGACTTGAAAGAACAGGTTAGGGATAGATCATCATGGAGCAAATCTAACTATGTGGTTGCTAGGAGTCAAAAACGACTTGATGGAACATAATCAATCAATCAATTCTATACTTATCAGACAATGTAAGATAAAACTCTTAATTTACAGGTCAGGTTTTTTGGGGAGAGGGGGGAGGGAAATCTCCCCTTCTTCTCAGGTAAATATGGTGTGCATTTTTGTACATGGGTTTCATTAATATCTTTGTTATTGTTGTAGGCAAATTGCATTGCATAATTTGGAGACTGAACATTTTGAATGATAACTTAGTTCTAGATCATGTATTGACTAAAAATGCAAAATCAGATGTCCATCTCCAAAAGCAAGCTAAATTAGTCCCCCCACTCCTGCTGTCCACAAAAACAGGAATATCTATGGACTGAAAAATAATACCCTAATTAAATAGATCTCTTTTTTGGTACTACGTTTGAGAAGATAGAGTCAGGAAGTGAGACAGCTAGTCATCAGTGCAGACTGATTTGTATTGTTTATTTGCTTTATTCTACTGTACCTATGGATTAAATTGCCGGAGAGCTGGAACAATGTATAATGAATATATAATTAAATTTATTATAAAACCAAGGAATAGAGAAAGAAAACTAATCTAAGATACATTTAAGAATGCCATTATAATTAAAGAGTGGCAAAACAATGTAAAAGGTTAAAAACCTCATTGAAACACGATAATCTTTTTTCATCCATCTGAAGCCAAATAAGGAACTAATTTCATCTCTGTCAAGGGAATTACATGACCTGAAGGCAGCTTAAAGAAGAGAAAATATAATTTGCCTATAAACCTAATTTATATTAGCTTCTACTGAGATAAGAATGTAGAATCTTTGCTTCTTAGTTTATCTATTTTTAACATGAATATTTTTCTTCTATTTATATGAACATTTCCAAACATCTTTGGCACTGAAAGACACAATGGTTCTAGACTGCCTGTTCACATCCTGCTGTTTTATATCTGTGACTTCTGATTTTTGTCTTCAATTGCTTTTTCCTTGGTTCTGATCCCAGGATGCTCATTATTCCAATCCCATGTTGTCCCTTGATTCAAATTCCAAGAGTTTTCTTAGTTTATTTACTGACTTATTACAACTTTCAGGGTGGGTTCACACTTGGACTGAACCTAATCAATTTAATTTGTAAACTATAGTTTGTATTGGCATGCATGAATATAGACAATTATGTTTTTTCAACAAACCAGGGTTATGTTACTTGCAGCTTATTGCAATATGGTAACCATGTCTCTGACTCAAGTCCTATGACTTGATACCTCACTACAGCTTTTTCTGCTAGATCTAGCTAGCCCTGAAAAATGCTTTGAGAATGATTAAAAAGTGGCATTCTACAAATATTTTTTTTAAAAAACAATAAAATAATAAATGTTCCCAGCTGAATCAGGCTATAAATAATTTAAAAAGAGATTAAATGTGTTTCTCTTTTATATGACTGTATGAATTATGATTAGTTTAATAACCTTTCATGAAGTTGGCTTCTATATGAAAAAGGCTGTCCAATTTATAGATTAAAATAATTTGGGGGGGATGAGTTGAAAAAAATGAATTCCAAGCAAAAAATGCATTTGTTGGTGGAGATGGTTACAATTCATGCGGCATTATTATTCCAGAGTTGAAGAATCGTTACCTCTACACAACTGGATTCCCATCAGGCACAACCAACATGAGACATGCCAGAGATGCCTGGAGTTGTATTCCAACTACACAGGTTCGTCTCCTTCTACTACCTCTGAGAAATTGTATATTTTAAGGCATCTGGGACCTTTGATAAAATGCAGATACAGAATTGGTTCTATTTAAAATCACCTTAATGAAGCTTTAGACTATAGCCTATCTCCCAAATTAGGCATAAATTATATTTTACATCACCATACCCAGCAACCTTGATGTAATTGAGCAGAAGTTATACTGCAATTTTTATGTGGTGGCATCAAATTATACAATCACATAATGGACTTAACAGTGGAAAATTATATGTGCATTTGTTCATACAAGGTTTGAAAGACAAAGACTTAACAGGACAAAGCTGGTCACTTGGAACAAGCTCTCTGACTGAATTTACAAATCCAGTCAACATTGCAATGATAGCAAGGGGCCCTCCAATTAATTTCTCCCCTGAATTAATAGTGTCATTTAATATAAAGTGGTTTTATGCGAGTGAAATATCTTAAATATTTCATTAAGTTGTTGACTTGAGGGAAATGGGGATAATTGGTAAAACGGAATGTAGGTGTTATGACATTCAGAAGTGAAGAAACTGTCCTTGAAAATATATACATTAATTAACATAAATTTAGCCAAAACCCATGTACTATTTAACACATACATTTACATATTATTAAAATCTGTTGATTGGATGAACCAAGAGGTTAAGCAAACCTAGATGAAAATCCTGGTCAAGCATGCCTTCCTGATCATAATTATTTTTTAATTGCAGAGAATTTAACAGGATTGTTATTCAGTCTGCCTCCATTCTTGCTAGTATAGTGTCACAAAAAGGAAAAGAGGAAGCCCTAATTTTAGGCCATACTAGAATTTCTCCTATAATGCTAAGCGTACTGAGGAAAGTACTTTACAAATCCTATAACACTTTTATGGGTTTTAATTATTTTCAAGCCTCAGACGTTTCCCAGCATGATTACTGTTAGCCATTGTTTTGAGCCCATTTCTCCAACCTATCATTTTAAATTTTGATTCTGTTAGAGTCTAGGCTATCCTGCCAATTTTCAGTCACCTTAAATTTCATAAGCACTGCATCTATTTTGTTGTCCATGTTGAAAAACCTCAAACAGGGTCAGGAGCAGGTTTCCCAGCTTTCTACTCCAGTCTAATGAGGAACAATTGGTAAACATTTTTGAAGTATGTTCACTTCTGGATCTACTTAATAATCATTCTGCCCAATTTGTGCTTATCTATCTTGCAGTCATAACTAATTACCTAGACTGGAGGCTAAATCACTGACAGCATTATTTTGTTGTTCAATTGTTTTAAAAATAATCTATCCTTTGAGGTAACATCTTCAGACAAACACCAGAAAGCTTGGTACTGAGAGAATTCCTTACAGAAGTGGCTGTAATAATACTCTAATGAGGATAGAATATAGGAAATTAACCCAAGTTCGATCAGGGTTTAACAGTAGAGGCAGTGATTTCTTAAACAATATTACTCAATATAGATTAGTATAGACATCTGCTGTGTAGCTGAAAAAAGGCCCAGAAAACTATGAAAATCCTTTGACTGACAGTCATTAGGATAAAGCTGCTGTCTTACCCTCCTTGATCATAAATTCTGACTTGGATCTTGGGTCTTAAGTCTTAAGCTTTTGTATTAAAAACAGCCTAAACAAAAATCTGAACTTTTCATATCCATGCAACCCTTGTATTTGCTGACAACTTCTCCAAGGCATTTTCCTAAATCCTGAGCTTGTGTGGTTTCATTTAAATCTCAATAAAAATAGAAGGAATTCATTCTGACATGTATTTAGGTTCAATAACCGTGCCTAATATTCATGGAAATGGTGGACATATTTACATCAAAGATATCCTATTCTTTAGGACTGCAGAAAGAAAGCATTATTATGGACATTTTCATTTCAACTCAGGGTGCATGCAAAAATTGTGCACATTTCCTTTGTGTATTTGAAGAAACCTGATTATAAAAAGGCATATATTTAGATAAGCTGAAGACAAGGTATGCAAAACGAGTAAGCATCAAGAAATGTTTATTAAGACAGACAGGAAGGAAAATATTTGTTAAAATTCTTGTCCAAAAACATAGACTTAATTCTTATTGAGAATTAAGGTCAAATTGCAAGAGGGCAATTACTCAATAGAAAGAAGGCCAGATGTCTTAATTGTATCTTTTCTTTCTTTCTTTTTTTCATTTCATTTCATTTCATTATCTTATTTTCTATCCTCTTTGTTTTCTTATTCTTTTAATTCTTTATTTTTTTACTTATTGAAAAATGCTAATAAAAATATTTTAAAAAGAGAAAATTTAGGTCAAATTGTGTATATTGTTTTAACTTTTGTTAATTATGGCATTAAACTAAAGGTAGCTGTTTTACTATATGAATGGAAGAATGAGTGGGAAAAAGGAAATAGCCAAAAGTGAAGCTGGGGAAAGACTAAAAGAAGGAACAGGGATCATGGATGAGAACTAAGAGAGAAGAGAAAATAATGCTCTGGAAAGTCACAGCCAGGCAGGGCCTACTAAGGCAAACACTTCCTGGAAAAGTGCTGGCCAATTCATGGAACAGTAAAAGGAACCAATCAGAAGCAAGAAGTCCAATATGATATAGCCTTTTCTACTTATGGCAATCTGCCTATGGTATGGCAAGGTATTATAACTGTATGGGAAATTAGAAACAAAGAACTCAGAATACTATGGGAAAAGGGAACTGAACAAGGTGACAAAATCTTCCTCTTCTTTGATTTCCATCTCCAACCAGGGGACAATTTGGGTACTATTCTTCTGGTTTATTCTGCCTCACCTTTAGTTTGAGTTTGCTACCCAAGTGTGGTGAAGTAAATATGAAATATTTAATGAACATGGATTATTATTTTTTAAAAACCCAGATTTTATTTATGAATAAAATTGTATCATATTTGGATCCTGTTCTTATGCTTGGATTTCCCCCCCCTCCTTTGTACTGATCCTGCAAAAGAAATTTGATCACCCCACTTTGTTTAGGGAATAAAATTGAGTACCTTTTCCCAGGGCCCATAACATTCTTATTTAAAGAGTCACCAGAGTTCAATTAGTTAGTTTATATAACAAAATAGATGTAGGCTTTGGAGATTATAATGAACGTGGAATCCATAACACTGTCAGCAGATATTTTATCATATGTTCACTGATGGTATGGCATGTCACTAAAAATGGCTACCAATAGGGCAGCAAGCTCCGACAGAATCAACTGGAATGGGGCAAAGCAGACTAATAACAACTTCCAAACATTGTGGATGGGGGAAGAGTCATGTTCCCTTTTGCACCAAAGTGGACATGGGGTATGGTAGTGCCTGCAAGATTAACCAACCTTATTTGATAAGTAGGTTACTGGTCTCAAACGTTTATAAGCTAACAAAGCTAGTTAGCCTTGAAGGGGCTACCAGACTCTGTATTTATTTCTTCTGCATAGATTCAGCTCTTGAAAAAAGCCCAGTAATCCATTTATCCTTTTGGTGGCTGTCCCAGTTCACTGAAACAATCTCCCTCAGGTATATGACAGGTCCCAAGTTTGGTCACATTTAGGAAACTGATTAAGACCTAATGCTTTTCCCCCAAGCAGTTGGGAGTCCCCTTCTGGTTGTGTTGCTGCTGCTGCTGCTGCTGCTGCTATTATGGTGTTTCCTCGCCATTTAAATTCTGCATGTATATATTGTATATGCTTTAACACTATGTGGTTCTTTTTCAGTTTATTGCTTGTTTATGGTTGAGGTACAATGCCCAGAATCACATTGTTTGAGTTGGGCAGCTTTATAAATCCAGAAAATAAATAAAATAAAATAAAATAAATAAAATATGCTTCTTGATTATATGGAAGAGTAGTTATTGGTTGTCCTTGCCATGAACAGAATGACAGCTGAAACAAGCCACACTCGCCTCTCTAGGCTTTCCATTATTCTATATCCCTGCCAGCCTTGCAAGGTGGTCCAGACAGGAAGCATGAACAGATGGGCTAATTCTACTTTATTGTGAGTAACAATAAAGATAAATAAAGAGTAACAATAAAGACTCTAACAGAGTCTTGCAAGTCTGAAAGTACACTTCTCCCCCACTGCCTTGTCTGGTTGTTCCTCTGGCTATGGTTCTTCCCCCACCTCCCAAGATCATTCTCACATACCATTACAATCCCTCATTATACCTTTTCTATGCATACACTGCAATGTCTTCACTTTTATACTTTTCTGAATACTAATTCAAAGGTAATTCCAAAATTTCTTCTTGCTCTCTCATAATCCTTCACTCTTATGTTCTGCAAAGCATGTTCCACAAGACAAAAAGATTTTTGTGACTATAACTTACTTGTCGCAATCTGTGGGTGAAATACAAAAAAACATTTGTAAGGAGCTGCTTTAGCTCCTGAAGGGAAGATGGGATTTAAATCTAACCAATAAGTAAATAAAATAAATAAAAGTCAGCTCTGTGTTTGCTAAATGAACACTGAAACTTCATAGGGATTATAACTGCTTACCTTCTTTGACTATTTTTAGAAATATCTAATAGCTTGTTGTCAGGACAATATCTGAAGTGCTAGAATCTCAGTCTCTGTCTCTCTGTCCCCCGATCCTATGCTGCCTTGTGGCAGGGGGGTGCTTCTGGGAGGGATGAGCAAAGAATGCTGGGAGTGTACACCAATAGTACACACTCCCAGCTGGGTCACCCAAGTCATGAAGATCATCCCAGCTGTCCAGATGAAGCAAGCAGGCACCTACGTTAGGCAGTATCAATATAGAAAGATGCTGGAGGAAGATGATCACTTTAGGGACAATGGCAGAAGTATTATTTCATACTGTGTGGGAGAAGGCAGTGGGGGAACTCCTGTATTTTTTCAAGAAAACCACATGGATAGAGAGCATAAAATGATTGACAATATAGTGTTGGACGATCGGCCCCTAAGGTTAGATGGCACTTAACAGGTTACTGAGGAAGAGCTAAAGATCTTTAGGAGTACTAATAGTGTTAATGACATGGCTAGATAAAAGCTCCAAACACAGAATTACAGCGGGAACATGGAATGTGAAGCATGAACATGGGAAGCTCTACACAGTGAAAGATGAAATGAATGAACATTTCTACATTGACATCGTAGACATTAGCACATTGAGATAGGCTGGAATTGGATACTTTCAGTCAGAAGATCATGCTGTTTACTACTCAGGATATGAAAAACAAAAGAAGGAATAGTGTTGCTTTCCTATTTAAGGAAGGGTATAGCAAGAACAGTAATGGGCTATAATGCAATCAATGACTGAATAATATAGATGGACAACCCTTTAATATGATGATTATCTAAGCTTATGCTCTAACCACTGATGCAGAAGAAGAGGGGGGTAGATGAGTTTTATGATCAAGTTCAATTTGAAATCAATGGAAGATGCAAGCCAGATATGCTGCTTGTGGCTGGAAACTGGAAAGCCAACGTTGGAAATATTAAGGGAGAAAATATGGTTGGGCTGTACTTTTGGAAGATAGAGGTACTTTCCACCAGGCTTCCTGGAAAGATTTGGTCACAGCTGTTAGACAATAGTTTAAAAGTGCCTGGCAAGCATTTGAAGTGCCAGGAAGATGAGGGATTGCAACATTAAGCTACTTCTCATTGGTGGCCAATTTTAGAGGATGGGTCTGGTTGACTTTCAGAATATACACACAAACTGCATGTAGATAAGTCTAGCAAGTCTAGTAAGTAATTGTTTGCCACCCAGAATCATTTAGATTGAGATGGGCGGCTATAGAAATCACATAAACAAACAAACAAACAAACAAATAAATAAATAAACAAACACATACATACGTACATGCATACATACATATGTACATAAATAAATATTTAGTGAAGTCTGTGAGGGATCCTAGGGTCAAGAAAAGAATAAAGGGAATATGAGATATTTTTTTCTCCAAAGAAGAAAAGGAAAGTGCAATATGTATATGTATATACACATATAATATGCATATGTGGAAAATAATTAGTTATATGACTTAAACTTCTTCAAATTGGTGGGAGGGAGGAAGGGAGGAAGGGAGGGAGGGAGGAAGGGAGGAAGGGAGGAAGGGAGGAAGGGAGGAAGGGAGGAATCTTCATCAATATCTGTTGTAATCCTGGATCTTATTTTACAGACCATACATTTATAGGGATTGTTCTATGAAAATTATGGATCACTGTGCATTTTGGCTGTTAGCCTGTCAAAGTATACTCTGTTCAACTACAGAAAAATAATGCCTTATTAAGGTTACTTTGTCTCTAACATTTTTAAACAAAGTTGAGAAAACGTTTGGTCCCCTCTAATATAGACTAAAAGGGAAAGAAATAGTAGGGAAGGTAAGAAGGAAGGTGAAGATGGAGGAAAACAGCTGATGATGGGTGATCAACTCATTGGGCTTAAAAAGTAGAAGGGACTGAATTCTTTCTGGAAATAATTTATTTTTAAGATTATGATACAATCAGGCAACTATTAAATAACAGATTATGAAGAAGTTCTCTGTGTGAATTTTGGATATAGGTGATTAACAAACACCAAAGTCCCTTGGCATGGTGCCTTTTCTCTTTACTGGACGGATAATTATGACTATGTCTTGGTTAACTTGCTTGGATTAGGGACTGAATAGTAGTGAGGTCCATGTTTACCGCAGAAGAACAGAACCTTAAGCAGTCCTCATACATTTGCTTCACACCCTTCTAGACTTCAGTTCTGATAGGCATATTTTACCCAAGCAGTATTGAAATTGCTAGTGTCAAGCTGTTTCAACTATACTTAAAATAGCAGCAGGAAAGAGCATCACAGTGCATATTTGTCACAGATAGAACAATCATACCCTCATGTAGCAGATGGCTGAGTCCATAGGATGGAAACTAGCAGTCTCAAACCTTATCTCTCAGAAGCCCTCTGGATCTTCACACTCGAGCCCCTCCTTCTGCTTTGGGATAACAGGTTGGTAGTTGTTGCCGGTACCATCCAGGAGCATCCCCTAAATCTAGTGTGTGTGAAAGATAGGGATTTGACACCCTGTGCTACATTTCTGGTGATGAAAACATAAAAAGAAGAAAGCAAGCAAGAAAGAATTCACTGCAATATTCATATAATGAACAGGCATTACTGTAGCTAGAGGATTCACATCCCTTCTTGGGAGATAAACCTATCTCAGAAGAGACAAAGAAAATCAATTTTCTATTTATAAAAAGAAAAAAGTAAAAATCCTTTTTAAAAATTTTAAATGCTAAATTACAAATTACAACTTTTAAGTGTTGTAGAAAATAAATATAGAGTGGTCCTGATAGTGTGAAACATTCCAGATTACAAGAAGATTACAAATAAAATTAATATTTGTCTGGCTTGGAAAATGGGTAAATTTCACCCATTTTGGTAGCTTGTACAGAGGAATAAGAATGTGGGGCAATGAGCCTTGATTTAGTATCACACACAAACAAATTAAACCTATGGCAGATTCCTGGTTAGAACATTTATACAGACATACCTCATTTTATTGCACTTTGCTTTATTGCACTTCAGAGATATTGCATTTATCAAATAGCATCACATGCTACAGAGAAATCTTTTGTGAAAGGAAGATTCAATTGATGCAGCCAACTTCATTGTTGTCTTATATTAAGATTTTTTTAAATTAAGGTATGTACATTGGTTTTTAGATGTAATGCTGTTGCACACTTAATAGACTACAGTATAGTGTAAACAAAACTTTTATATGCACTGGGAAACCAAAAAAATTATGTGACTCACTTTATTGCAATACTTGCTTTATTGTGGTGGTCTGGAACTGAACCCGCAATATCTCCGAGGTATGCCTGTACCTATTTGTATAGAGATAGAAAACTCTTAAAACAGATGTTACCTCTACTTCAATTATATGGACTCTTTCAGCTTCCTGGAAATTCCCAAATGTTAATCAGAGGTTGCAGAAAGCAATTTTAGTCCTCTGCTTTTTCCAGCCTCAATATGCAACTTCTTTCAGAGTTTCACCTCTAGTTTTTTAAAGGACCAAACTTTTTATTTCATCTCCAGCAGAGGGAAAAAAATGGGAATACATAATCTGGCTTTGTGTATATGACAGAGAATATCTTTCCCTCATGGGAACGTCGATTGACAGTCTGGCATGAGGCCCTACATTCATAATGTCAAGGCTTACTTTTAACAAAGTGAACCTGAAAGAACTGAGAACAGTAGGATACAATGAAGTGTATTAGAGAACAGAGTAAGGGAATGAAGTGTCAGGCCCCTTAACTGCACAGCATGATCTAGGATGCGAGATTCACATGGATTTTCTTTAATGAGTTTTAATACCAAGACTTAAGGGTTAGAGTACAGAATCTTGAGAACTGAGACAGGAACCCTCTAGCCCTGTCATATTAGTGAGTTCATTAAGGTGGGGTCTCTTTGAAGCTTTTTAATTTCTTTTTTCCAGGCTGTTTGCATGATAGGCTAAAAATCCATTTCTTTGATAAGCCCGTAATGACCTCTCCCACTGGCTGATTGCCTTGTGTCTACCGAAAATTCTCTGTCTCTCTCAGCATCTGCAAAATCTCTCACAGGAAGGAAGAGAAAGCTTGGATCATAAGTAATTGTCAAAGTATAACTTTTAAAATTCCAAATCACAGTCAAGAACTTTGGGTTAGATTTGAAATCAATCTGAAGAGAACTGAGCAGAAGCTAGACCATATGAGAGCTAAAGAAGGAAGGGAAGCAAATAAGCTAAGAAAATACATGCAATATTATACAGAATAAATGTATGGGGGGGTATGTATACATGCACACGTCCACATCCACACACTTGTAACTTGGGTTCGCACAGTATGTTTATCTCAGTCAGCCATTATCCCAATCATAGGCATCATACCGCTGTTTCTGACAGCACACAATCAAACTAATAGAGTCAAGGGTAACTAAATCAAGAATCTCTTCCTCTTATCTTACCTGATATCCCATAGGCCTATATATCAGAAGAGTAATGGTGAGGCTTCATTACATCAACGGCCCTTTCCCACTAACCAGGCAGTCAGTCTGCTTGAGTGTAGCAGACAAGGTTGTGGAGACATGTTCTGCCGCTTCCAGGCCCCAGCAATATGTCTCTCTCTCTCTCTCTCTCTGTCTGTCTCTCTCTGTCTCACACACACACACACACACACACACACACACACACACAGAGTCTTGCTTTTCATCTTCTTCATATCTCTAGCTCTTTTTCCTGGAGAGTTGACAGGGTGAAGTTTTGAAACTGCCCCAGAGTAGGTTGGATTCTCAGAACACAGTTTACCACTGGAAGGTAGTTTTCATGAGAAAAGACTAACAATTAGATTTCCAAGGGACTTTTTTTGAGATTTATCCATCCTTTTGTGAAATAGGGTGGTTTAAACCATTAATCCTTACATTTAAATTTAAATAATAAATCCACTGTCACAAATGAAAAAGTAGGTTTTTAAACCAATTTAAAATTTAGAGATGTGAATATCAGATTACGTAATTTATGTGCCAGTACTGTATGAAATCACTGTTTAATATGTTCTAGAATAATTTATGCAAATTATTTAAAAAAAAATAAACTCAGCATACATTTTCAATAAGAGCTGCAGTTTTTTTTACAGTTACCTGTATATTTCTTTACTATATGCTCTTTAAAAAAATACAATGTATACATGGTTGTTAGTCCAATTATTCCAGTATATTTCTTGTTTTTGTTTTGATTGATATTATACCCAATGCATGCTTTCTTATTTGTATTAACCCTACATATGGAGTTTTGAGTCCCAACTGATTACTTTAGTCCTTGCCAGAACACAATTTGTGTTGGTGGAATCATATCATTCCACTCTAATAAAAAAAACTATTATATCCCTGATAGAGATTTGGCCTGGTCAAGATGACAACATGCACTAATCTACATGGGACTACAAACAACATCTTCATCAAGGTTCTGCAGCAATGAAGATTGTGTCGCATTCATAGTTCAGAATGAGACATCAAGGTATGTTGTGCCAGATTGCACAAACCTAGTGATTATGTCCCTGCCTTACCTCCTCTGATCCTTAGTTACTGGGGAAAAAAAAAAAATGAAACAGGAATACAGTAGAGTCTCGCTTATCAGACATAAATGGGCCGGCAGAACGTCACATAAGCAAAAATGTCGGATAACACACAGTAACGATTGAGTGCGGTAAAAAAAAAAACAACAACCCCGATCCGCTGTGCCTGTTGCAATTGATTTTTGCGTTGCGGTGCCGCACCGTCAGGAGCAACAAGAAAGAGTACACTCACGCTCGCAAACAAGTGGCACACTTTTCTCGTCGCCAATTTATGCGTGTTGTTGTGTTTTTTTTAGGGGCGTCGGATAAGACGGAATGTCTGATAAGCGAAGGTCGGTTAAACGAGACTCTACTGTAGTCTGTTTCCCAGCTGCAAAAAGGTTTGTCTGCCCCTACTTTGTAACCTGAATATCCACAAATTGAATCTAGTGCTAGATTCATTTTCTGTGCTGAAAGCAAGACAAAGGGTCATGGTTGACCATACAGAATTAAGGTGGGACAGATCATCATCGTGTATGACATGTTCACTGAAAGTTTTCTAGATTTTCAGTCCTTGCAGATATTCATGCAGATGTTCAGACAGAAGAAAGAGACATTCTCCCTCTTACTTGGGAATTAAACTGAGTGGGAAAATGTATTCATGTGATGGGACTTCAACTCATCAGAGTAGATTAAAATGAAATACTTAATTCTTTCTTATGAGTTTGGTTTGCTTATTGTTTTCCTTTGATTTTGTTGTGAGATAACCTCAGGGATACTTGGTAATAAGGCACCCTACATAATGTCATGTAGCAACAAACTATTACTGTATGTATTATTAATACCAAAGGCCAAATTAATAATAAAAACACTAGCTGGGAAAACCCATTTTCTTTTCTATTCTCTTTGTTATTTTGATTTAAGGAACATAATAGCTTTCTTTTTTCCTGTTGAACAAACTGATAATTGGGCAAAAAAGGAGAAAGAGAGGAAAAAGAAAAGAAAAGAAAAGAAAAGAAAAGAAAAGAAAAGAAAAAAAGAAGAAATTGCCTCTAAAAAATACTTGTTTATGTGGTCACTGCTATTAGGCAGGATTATCTGGTAAATATCCTTGCTTGATAACTTCTTCAAAAACAAACAAACAAAAAACCCGAACCAAACTAAAACAAAAGAAAACCTACTTTAAGAGACATTCCCATTGGATGAAAGTTGCAAATATGGTGTTTTCTGTCTTTGTAGGTTAGCATAGTAATATTAATTTGAAACTTCACTTTTAATTTTAGGCTAGATCTTTAATTTTTAAAAAAAACGTGGCTGGGATTTATCAAGCTACTTTGCAGTTTTAATAATGTTAAAAAGTATTTATTTCTTTGGAAAGCAACTCTAACTTCCCAATATATGGTCAGTGGAAAAGTTAAGGGAGGCTATTCAAACCTTTCCATCTTCAGAAAGGAGCCACGCCAACAGAGTGAAGTTAATTCCATTCTGAAAACTCCAGTTACAATCAAAGAACTCTATAGCAGTAACCCTAACCACCAAGATAGAGTTGTAAGAGCGATGCCCCTCAAAATCTCTCATACCCTAATTATGTTCATGTTTTATTGCTAACCTACCTTAGAATAATCTCTCCTGAATTTACTGTTCTTTAATTTCTTAGTGCAAAGATGGGCATGATAAAGGACAAAAAAGGCAGGGACCTAACAGAAGCAGAAGAGATTAAGAAGAGGTGGGAAGAATACACAGAAGAACTATACAAGAAAGATCTTAATGTCCCTGATGTCCATGCTGGTGTGGTCACTGACCCTGAGCCAGACATCCTAGAGAGTGAAGTCAAGTGGGCCTTAGGAAGCATTGCTAACAACAAAGCTAGTGGAGATGACAGTATTCCAGCTGAGTTATTTAAAATACTAAAAGACGATGCTGTTAAAGTGCTGCACTCAATATGCCAGCAAGTTTGGAAAATGCAACAGTGGCCATGGGATTGGAAAAGGTCAGTTTACGTTCCAATTCCAAAGAAGGGCAATGCCAAAGAATGCCCAAACTATCATACAATTGCACTCATTTCACATGCTAGCAAGGTTATGCTCAAAATCCTACAAGCGAGGCTTCAGCAGTACGTGAACTGAGAACTACCGGATGTACAAGCTGGGTTTCGAAGAGGCAGAGGAACTAGAGATCAAATTGCCAACATTCGCTGAATCATGGAGAAAGCACGAGAGTTCCAGAAAAGCATCTACTTCTGCTTCATTGACTATGCAAAAGCCTTTGATTGTGTGGATCACAACAAACTGTGGCAAATTCTTAAAGAGATGGGGATACCAGACCACCTTACCTGTCTCCTGAGAAACCTGTATGCGGGCCAAGAAGCAACAGTTAGAACCGGTCATGGAACAACCGATTGGTTCAAAATAGGGAAAGGAGTACGACAAGGCTGTATACTGTCACCCTGCTTATTTAACCTATATGCAGAGTACATCATGAGAAATGCCAGGCTGGAAGAATCACAAGCCGGAATTAAGATTGCAGGGAGAAACATCAATAACCTCAGATATGCAGACGATACCACCCTAATGGCAGAAAGTGAAGAAGAACTAAAGAGCCTCTTGATGAGGGTGAAAGAGGAGAGTGCGAAAGCTGGCTTGAAACTCAACATTAAAAAAACTAAGATCATGGCATCTGGACCCATCAATCCCTGGCAAATAGAAGGGGTAGAAATGGAAGCAGTAACAGACTTCATTTATTTGGGCTCCAAGATCACTGCAGACGGAGACTGCAGCCATGAAATTAAAAGATGCTTGTTCCTTGGGAGGAAAGCTATGGCAAACCTAGATAGCATATTAAAAAGCAGAGACGTCACCTTGCCAACAAAGATCCGCATAGTCAAAGCTATGGTTTTTCCAGTAGTAATGTATGGCTGTGAGAGCTGGACCATAAAGAAGGCTGAACGCCGAAGAATTGATGCCTTTGAAGTGTGGTGCTGGAGAAGACTCTTAAGAGTCCCCTGGACTGCTAGGAGGTCAAGCCAGTCAATCTTAAAGGAAATCAACTCTGATTGCTCATTGGAAGGATTGATAATGAAGCTCAAGCTCAGATACTTTGGTCACCTAATGCGAAGAGAGGACTCTTTGGAAAAGACCCTGATGCTGGGAAAGATGGAAGGCAAAAGGAGAAGAGGACGGCAGAGGATGAGATGGCTAGATAGCATCACTGAAGCAATGAGCATGAAATTGAGCAAACTCAGGGAGGCAGTGAAAGATAGGAAGGCCTGGCGCAATATGGTTCATGGGGTCACGAAGAGTCGGACACGACTTAACGACTGAACAACAACAACAACAACAATTTCTTGGTGGGCATATATGGACATATGTAGGCTTTCAGTATAATAAATCTATATCATTATTAGATAGTCATGAAAGCTGAACCTTGGAATTGCTGAGCATTTGCTGAGTCACTTGTTGAAATGGGCAGCTATAAAAATCAAATCAATCAAATCAATCAAATCAATCAAATCAATCAGATCAATCAGATCAATCAATAGCTTCTTATAATTAACAGAGCTATGCAGTGCTTCAGTTTTGATTCCAGGAACAGGTGCAATGTTTCCAAGCTGTGGAATTCACATGACTTTTTGGAAACCATTTAGAAGTGTTGTTATACAGTCTTAATAATTAAATGAACTTATTCAGAAAAACTCATGGGCTAGATTTGAATGTACCCCAAAGAATATGCAAAAATAAGGAAAGCTATTTTCTTTTTCTTTATCTCTCCTTTCTCCCCATACAGAGCTATATGGTTATACATTGGTTATACCAGTGTTTCTGACGATCCCACTAGATTGAGTAGAGTGGGCATGCTCTGGGTGAAGTAGTGTCACTTGGTGGGTCATCAGAAGTGTGCCTTCTCTGTGATGGTGCCTGCCTTGTGGAACAGCCTCACTCCTGAGATATGGACACCCCAGAGATATGGACAGTCCCTTCCAGTAAATTGTGAGGACATGACTATTTTTCCAGGGGGACCATGGTGTTAATGGATCTCTGACATGTGTCTGGGTGTGTTTGTTATGTTGTTACTAAGAATTTTTAGGGACCTCAACTTTTTTTCTTCTGTAATTGATTGTGAATTTTATTTTGTTTTTATTTTTGTTTGCTGCCCAGGCAGCCTTTGGTAGATGAGGGCCATATACTGTAAGTATGCAAAATAAATAAATATGCACTTCTGATTTACATTCTGCTTCAGCTGTTTATTTTCATTTTAGGACTTTATGAATTGAGCTTAAACTGCTAAATCTGGCTTGTTTGCTTAGAATACCATATTTACATTTCTTATCTTTTAAACTCTTTCTTCTACCTGTCTAATATCTAGAAGTAACGTTAAAGTATCCTTCCTCCATCCCAAGCAATAGCATTAACTCTTCTCTTTTCATTTCTTTGTTTTAAAATTCCTCTCATTATGTCATTTCTTTTAATTAACATTACAACAATATAATAATACAGTAGCAAAATAGAAAACCACAGGCTTCCTTGATTGAAAGTACATTAAGAATTTAAGTGTTGCATCTATGTGTTCTGAGAATAAAAAACAAAATCAATCATCATAAATGTATATGCGTGACATGTCTGAATAGGATTCAGATTTTGTTTACACATTAAAAAAACCCAGAAGATAATGGGATTATTCTAAAACCTTTACTTTTTTGAGGGAAAGCAAAACTTATAATATTTTATAGTCACTCTGCTGAGTTTATCATTGATCAAGCAAAAGTTATGTTTACTTTATACAATAAATGTTACCTCTATTGATTCATTCAGCCCAGTAATTGTGTCTGGAAAATGGCCCACAAGAGCCACTAATTCTAGTTTCCTTATTGATCTACCATATTAAAAAGCACCCTACAACAAAATAAACTACTATACACAGAGGTCAATAAAAATTTATGCACTAAAAGGTAACCACTGGCTCAGGAGTATATTTGAGAAAGGCTCAATACCATAATTGAATAGTTAAATCCTTTACAAGGATCCTTTGTCCAGCAGAGCAGCTATACAATAAAGTTGGCCAAATGAGCAGCAGAGAGTTTAGGATAGGGAGTATTAAACAGGGGAGAATTTAAACATTTCAATAAACTTCCTATGGTGTACAAAAGCCATCACACATTGCAGCTTGTGATTTCTTAGGTTCAAACTCAAGGAAAAAGGAGATTGGATGCTCAGATAATCCCACAAGAGTCTCAAAGACACAAAAGGTTTTAGTGAATGTGAAACAAAGTTGTGACTGTTTTAATTGAGGAGATATCTGAGAAGAATTGCCACATAGAATATTTGTTCATCTCTGTTCAATGAAAGTGATATGGTCACCTTCATCTATAAATAAAGTCATCTCAGTAAAAGTACTTCATGTGGTTATTATATTGTTTCAATATGGGGTTCTGAAACTGGGTTGGAGGGAGGAAGAACTTGAAGAAGGTAGCAATAGCAAATCACTGCCACATTATTGCCAATAAAACAACATGGACATACCTGTGTAATCATCAGGAGCTCAACTTAATGGAGACTTTGGTTTTACAATTCTGTCAAAGCTGTTGCAGCAGTAATATGTCTATGGTACATAGTATGCCTATGATACATACTTTATGGGTACAAAAGCTCATATTTCTGCAAATATTTACCTCCTCAAATTACAGCCAGTTGCTCTGTTTCACAGTTCAGAACCCATATTGATTCAATTTATTACTTCTGCACATTTTTTGTTAGTTTATTCCATTTATAATCTAAGAGATATTCTTTGACTGGGTTTATAGAATCTGCTGAACCGTAATGTGATTTGTATGGTTTTGGACAGTGTGGTTAATAAATCATGGATTATGGTTTCATTCAGTACATGAACCAGCCATTTTTGCTTAGTCAGCCTAAATCGTCTTTCTTTTAATTATAATTTGTGGATCCTTGCCCTAGTCTCAGTTGCAAAAGGGCCCCAGTCCACCTGATCTATATGTGTCAGCCCTTCAAGGTAGATCAGAAGTTATATAGGTCAGTACTACTGTTATTGTAAAGCCATAGTAACAGAATCTTGCAAGTCTGAATTTGCTTCCTCCTTCCCTCCCCTTTATCTTGGTATGACCTAGGGTGAGTCTTGTCTGAGATGTTTACTCACATTACATTCTTGTCCTGTCCTCAGGCCCCTTTTATATCACTGTTGCCTTGGTAGCGGCTCTTCCTCCAGTTCCTCTACAGTATGCGATAGTCTTTTAGTTATTTGTCTTATCTTATCCTTTCGTAGTCCTCATTTTTGCAAGCTAAACATGCCCAGCTCCTTGAATCATTTATCCACTGTATATTGCTTCTATCTGTAGGATGATCTTCATTTTTATTAGCAATAGTATATAAATTATTGCTACAATGAAGAATCTGCACTACTAATGCAATGCTTAATGCTAGTAGTTAGAAGTTAGATCTGCGTATGTGTGCATATGTGTGTGTTCATGTGCTTCTGTTTTCAGCTTTTTTATTAATTTTAATAAAATTAATTTTTGCTAATAAGACAGGGTAACTTTTTGTCATGGCTTTGAAGATCATTTTTGCAGTAGTTGAGATAATATCTTAACAATCTGAGATTGAATTAATAACTTTGGTTTCTCAGGGTTAAGAGACCGAAATGTTTCAATTTTTAAATTTTTTAGAAAGAATTGTTCATTTATCAGTTGGAAAAATAAGATAGCTGCATAAGAATTTTCTAAGATTTCCTTACTTAAGGTAATTGAATGTTATTAGGATGGGAGCTGCGTGAGTCTCCGTGGGGTTATCATTCCAGAAGACAGGGGCTTCAACAAAGTAGGTGTGCTTCCTGGGTCTTGTAAAATGAAACTGTTTGATCAATGGGACCTGAAGCGCACCCACCCTGCTTGATCATATCAGATGGGCAGCAACAATTGCAGATAAGCAGTCCCCCCCCCCCCCCCGATAGTCTGGCCCTATGCCATGAAGGACTTTAAAGGTGATGGCCATCATCTTGAATTGCATCTGGAAGCCACCTGTAAGCAATGCAGCTTGTGAAGCAGAGTGGTCTTGTGAACGTGATGCAGCATCCCCATCCCTGCCTGCAGTGCTGCATTCTGGACCAGCTGTAGCTTCTAGAAGGCTTTCAAAGGCAGCCCTTGTAGAGCACATTACACAAATCCAATTGTGAGATGACCAGAGTATGAATGACTGTCTGAAGGGCCTCCTTACCCAGGAAAGGGAGCAACTGGACCCTTCATTATTATCAAGAAAAAAAAAGTTAAATGTAGAGACATTCAATAATTTGTTTCTTGCTTGTGGAGACAGATATGACAGCATTTTAAATTTTAATAGGGAGCAGGAACTTTCAATGAAGGAGTGGGATTTAAAGGTCTGCTGCTAATTTATTTTAGATGCATGAAAGCAATATATTTTAAGTGCTGAGACTGACAAAAATCACAAAATTGAATTTGAAAAAATCATTTTCCAATGTGCAGTTTAAGTTAGGAACCTGGAGCTATCCAGTTTTTAATTAATAAGATGTATTTTGATCTAGTATCCCATTTTTTGGCCTTAGGAAGCCAACATTAATCAGACCCAGGTTGGTGTTAGGTATCTGCTGTTTGATTACTCCAACCTCTCACTGAAAAATCGCTTTTATTTCTTGAGAGAGGCATGCAATCTTGGCATGTATACATTACTATTTAGGAACATAACACATGAATTAGTCTTTAGTAAAAGCAGCAGTAATATTTCCATTAGCAAGAAAACTATTGGCCCATAGAAAGTTTGAAATACATCTACCATTTTCATGAGCAGCTATTTCGAGTGAAACAGGATTTATCCTTGTTCTCTCTCTTCCATGAAGTAGCTTGGAAATAGGCACCAAAGGAGAAAGCGGAGAAGTAATTTGTTTTACTTGTTCCTAGAATCAAAGAATTGGAAAGGGAGCATTTAGGCCATTGAACCCAACCTATTCAAAGCAGGAATCCAAATTAGCAACAAATATCTATCCAGCCTGTGCTTTAAGACCTCCAGTGAAGGGAAACCAAGCATCTCCAGTGATTTGTTTTACTCTTGAACTGTTCTTGCCATTAGGATTTCCCCCTAACTTCATTGACTTCTGCGAATTCCTTCCTTCCTTCCTTCCTTCCTTCCTTCCTTCCTTCCTTCCTTCCTTCCTTCCTTCCTTCCTTCCTTCCTTCCTTCCTTCCTTCCTTCCTTCCTTCCTCGGACTAGCATACTGTCTCCATTCTCCTTCATCATTGTACTCTTCTTCCTTGTTCTATAAAAGTCTTCTATTATAGTTCCAAATTGCTACAATAGTTTTGTAAAGTATGTTTGGATAAGGGTGATTTAGATTTAGTGAAATTCAGTGAGAGGAGGATTTATAATTTAAATTTATAATTTAAATGGGTAAATCCACCCAACTCATAGCAATTCTAAGTGGCATAGAGATTAAAAACAAAACCTAACACATTACAAAACTTATTTTTTGCAGTGAAAAAAATGCTGGGAGTTAGGTGGCATTTGAATTTAAATTATTATTACTACTACTCGGTAGGCTGCACTGATTTCCAGTAGGTCTCCAGGTGCAGTTCAAGGTGTTGGTTACCATCTATAGAGCTCCTCCTAGCGCAGAGCTACGTTACTTGCAGTATCACTTATCTGCATTTCTACCTTTCATGAGATCTGACAAGGCAAGCATGCTCCTGGTCCCATCTATAAAGCAGCGTCCCATGGCAGAAGACATGCCGTATCCCAGTTGTGGTGCCTGCCTTCTGAAATACCCCTGAGATTTGGATAGTCTCAACCTATGGCCTCCCTTAAGGCTTTTCCCCTGAGCATTGGGCTAGGGTAGTGGTTTGAAAGTGAGTTGATTGAGGATTGGCCTTGGTTATATCATGTTTTATCTTATGTTTGTTTTATCGTATTGGTTTTGTTTCCGGCCCAAAAAAACATGAAAAAATACATTGTCTGCCTACCACAATTTTGCAATCAATCACTGTGATCTTCTGTCCCTGGCCACCATAATATAGCTCATCTGTGTACTACATCTGCTATAAAATACCTAGATTAAAACTGGGGCCTTTTCTAGGCAGGGGAGAGTAAGGCAATTGCCCCAGACCAAACACAAGGAGAATATATATATATTTGTGTTAATTAGAATTGTATCTTTCCTCAGAAGCTGAAGGCAGGGATGTCCAGTTTATCCTTATAAAATTATGTAAGATTTGTTGGGCTGAAATAATGTCTGGCCTAAAGTTATGCTGTGACTTTTCATGGCTCAGAGTTGACTTGAACCTGGGTTTCGCCCCTCTTAGATCAACACCATACTGATTTGGAATGAGCAGATGCATCAAAACTTTTTATTCCAAGTGATAAATCTAGATAAATTATTATAATTCCATGAGCTATTTTGGGATTGCCACACATCCAAGTACTAGGCTATTGACTTCAAAGAACAGAGAAACATTGTGGGAGTTCAAATGAATATTTTGCTTCCTGCCTCTCAGACCTGCTTAGATTGCTAATAGTCAAGTCTGGTCTGGTAAACAGGGTTATAACTATATAGGCTTAAGATTCAGGAAACATAATCCCATTGTTTTCTGTCCATAAAAATGAAAACGATGCTTGCCCCACAATATGTGCACACCTGACACTAACTCTTTCCCTCATGTTTAATAGAAAATATTGAATATAATATGCTGCCTACTGGACTGCTATGATACTGCACACCTTATTGAAAATAAAATGAAAAATCCTCAGGCCTTTTTACACAAACATATAGAACGTGCCCATTTGCTTTTGTGAGTGGCTAAAAGTAATGGTCCTACCTATGGCAACAAGATAATGCATTGCTTTTGCATGACAAATAAATGCTGGACAAGAAATCAGGTCATATGCCATTACGTGCAGGTCTTAAAATCTGACAGTGGTGCTTTCTCAGAGAACTGCTGGATGCTGTAGTCCTGCTCTTTTTCCCAGATGTGCTGTATTGCTGCTTTTTGTCAGCAGAATCTCCGGATTGAATGGTTCAATAAAACAGTAGATCAGCAAGTATCCTTTCTCCACAGCTGAACAAACTGTTACAGGCAAACTGGGGCATTGCCAGAAAGAATACAGCTGAAAAACACAATGGCAAAGCTGTGGTTTTAAATGCTGTTGAGGAGGTCTCATTCAATATTAGATAGACAGGTAAATAGAAACCAAGTGACAATTCATTTTCCAAACTGCCTGTCATCCCTTAGAGAAAAGCAACTTATGCCATTCTTGACAATTGATTTTTTTTTTCCCCAGCATTATTTTCACCTCCAGAGAAATGATCACAATTTTTATCTTCTGGAAACAGGTCAGTAAACTTTACAGTAGTAGTTCACTGATTCACTCTAGTGTTACTCCTTAATCTCTCTCTCTCTCTCTCTCTCTCTCTCTAATGAGCCTCATATGTTATCCACTCTGGGAACAATGACAGATAAATACCAATGCAGTTTGTTCTTAGCACATAGTACTTTTCTTTATATTAAGCTGTTCCACTTTGGCACAGTGCTTTTGACAGGAAAATATGCCAGTTAAAACTGATCCCTCCCCCCCTTCAAAAAAAAAAAAAAAAACCCATAGAGGTCGCCTTTCCTCTCAAAGACTAATTTAGAAAAGCTGTTCAATAGCTTTGAACAGCTTGGAGACCCTCAAATCACACATAACAATAATAAAGGTAAGGGCTGGTACTGAAAACATTACTTGTCCCAATGGCCTTGACCCAATGGCCTTGACAACATAATGGTTAAAGGATAGTGATGTGACAATGGTGCCACCATTTTGAATATGGTAGGTATATCATATCATATTATTTCATATCAATCATATCTACAGGTGAATTGGAAAAAAATCTCAAGATGATTATATGGGGATGAGGGTTGTTTGAACTTGTTGTTTGAACAAGCTGGTATTCATCCTAACAGAAACATAAATGGTTATAAACAGGCTTCTTACTGAAGAAGAAGTTTCCATTAAAAACCTGAATAAGATCAGTGATAATTTTCCAGAGAATATCTAGCTGTTTAGTCAGGTAGAAAAGAAAACTTTGGGCAAAAGCAGGAATGCAGAACTTTTTCTGGGCATGCCCTTGAAAAAGAGTCTGGACAGAAAAGTTATTAAAATGAAAAATAATAAACATGATTACTTTCCAATCACATCATTTATAATGTTCTTTTTTTGTCACATTAAGAACTGTAATTTAGTAAGGACTTTTGGAGGATTCTGGGAGCTGCATCCAAAGCTTTCAGGGATCTTATTCAAGGTGTCCACCAATACTCTAAAGTAATAAATTGATGCCATATGAAAAGAAAGAGATGGAAAAATGGTTTCACCTAATATGAGAGGTCCTCAGAGAATGGCTGCCCATCTTTTAAATGATCATAGGAAATATGTTAGCTATTCAAATGGTAATTTGGTGTAAACCATGCACTGGACAGAAATCTGACTACAAGCAGAGAGAACTTCTTTTGCACTGCTCTGCCTCATGAATATAATGAAAAGCATGGCCCCTGTGGCTCCTTCTGAATGACCATGCAAGCTATTTAGAAGGAACTAGATGTGGGGTTGCAGTGTCACTATCTTCAATGAATCTCCAACTGTGAGAGTTGCAATTTAATACAACCCCCCTAAAGGCAAGGTCAGAGACGATGGCAATTGCTCTTCAGAATATGGTGCAAGAAATATTTAACACAGTGGTTCCTCACTTCATGTTACCAAGCCCACACTTAAAATCTTGGTGCCTCAAATATTTTTATTTTCATCTGTGCTTTGTAGGAATAAGCAGGTTTTAGCTAGAAATGCAATATTCAAAATTGTGAATATTTATAGATAACCTGAAAGAAAATGGAACACTGCCTTTGTAATTCTTACATGTGCTTTGCCTACTTGCAAACAGAGAAAGGTGTCTTTTAATGTCTTTTAATTGGCTTCTTTACACACATACATACATAAAGTTGTTATGCATTTTTTTTCTCTCTTGGGTTCCTATTGTATATATTTATGTGCATATGTGTATCTTTTTACTTGAGTACCATTTGAAATTACGGACATATATTCTTTCAAATCCAATTCATATAATTGATATATACAATGTAAATGAAATTCGGAGTATTTCTTTAAGGTACAGTCTGTGTGTCTGGAAACAAATAGTAAAAGACAGCCCATTTTGCTTTTATTTGCCTGAAATATTCACAACATTTATTTAGTTAATTAGTTATTTTGGTTATATGCTGCTGGTTCCATGGAGGTTTACTAAATCCATTAAATCCACCACCACCAATAAGAAGATTTATATTAAATACTGTATATAAAGCACTCAATAATTATTCTCACAAAGATCAGCCCTAATATGTCTTTAAAAAACAAAACTCTTTGGATTCTAATCTAATTAACCACAGATACTTTAAAAAGAAGATTTTAGCCCTTTGAGGTAGTCCAGACAAGAAGCACAACTATGAGTACTAACTCATTATTACAAGTTGCATTAACAGATTTTTGCAAGTCTGAAAGTACTTCTCCCTTTCTTTCCTTTACTCTTCAGAAAACTAGAGCAGGCCCCTCCTGAAACATTTGACATGCCCCCTCTGTTTCTGGGGGCTGAGATACCTTTTGCATGATGGTTGTCTAGTCAGCGGTTCTTCCTCCTGTCTCCTAAGGTCATTTCTACATACCATTACAGAAGAACATCTCATTCTGCATTTTGTTTCTTTTGAGGTACATGAAATTTTCTGTGGCAGATGATGATAACATTTGCCCCAGTAATTTGCCTACAGTCTTTGTACATTTGACTCAAAGCATGTCTGGGCTAGCAAAATTTGAAATTACTGTGGATCATGTATTTCCACAGACTGATATTAACAGATAACCACCTACTTGCTTTTTCACTAATTGAAATCACCCTCCTTGGGTAGACCACTAGCACTAGTATTAGCATTTGAAATAAAAAGCAAATGTATCCATTAATGAATTTCTTAATCCCAAATTCTGATCCAGAGAGGTCATCCTAGGGCCTTTCATCTTCCTAATTACAGATTGATATTCTTTGTATAAATTCTATGGAATATTTTCATGAAAAACATGGTTGAAATGCAAGGTTTAAAAGGAACTTAGTTTGTAACCCATGTATAAATTGGAAGACAAATGAACAGATGTGTCTTACAAATCAAACAGGTCACTGAATTAATGAAGTTAATTTGCTAAAGTGAAGAACACATAAGTTTGCTCCATATTTTTGACCATACTACTGTCACTTTCCAAAATGCTGGCCATCTTCCTTTTGAAGATGCTGTGCACTTAAACAAGTATAATGCAAAAGGGTATCAAATGATGGAAAACCTGGCAATGAATTTATTAGAGCCCAGTTGTTGGCACATAGCTTATAGCAAGATGTTCATGCTGAAACATCTGTCATTTTATATCTGAGGACAGGTGTGTGCAGCATAAACAGAAGCATGTGTTGATGTCCTGGCCTTGCTGTGCATAGAATATGCCAACATGCCAGTTTTGTTAATAAGTGACTAAAGGGATATGTGTGTGATGTGGTAGGGCAGAAGAAAAGAATAATAACAAAAGAAATTGTTTTTATTCTGGTAAGTAGTTTTGAATTGTGATTCCACTAGATTGTCATCTATTGGATAGACATTCATCTTTTCTTTGCCATTTAGAACATTTTATTTAGTTATAGTTTTAGCAATTATATAAAATTAATATTAAATGGTATTGTAGTTTTTTACAACTTGATCAAACAGTGTCAGAATCCTCGCAAGATTTTATAGTAAATTATTATATGGCTAGTTTAAAAAAAAAATGATTTTTTCTACATGCTGCGGTTCTGCCATTGGAAAAGGGGAGGGGGAGTAGGAAGGAGAGACCGTTTGATGCAGATGGTTTCTTATCACAAGCCCTAGAATGTTCAAGGCCATGCCAGCAAGGGAATCAGAAGACAAGAACTAAGGGCGAAGAAAGGGGGGGAAAAGAAAGAAAAGCAGTTTTTGGCGCGCTTTTATTCAGTCTCAGCAATGCTTTGGATCTGTACACTTATTCTTAATAAATGAACTTTCTTTTGAATCGATATTGGTTGCAAGGAGAGTTACTGGTTTTAAGATCAACAAGTGGCAGTTCGTTACATTTTCCTTTAAAAAAATCCATCCAGTATTCCACTGCGACCTGCTTAAACCATATAAGGAGTCTTCTCAGTGGCATCCCTCTCCAGTACCTCCTAAACCATTGATGATTGAAGGAGAACAACATTTTGAAGTTAAAGAAATACTGGACAGCAGAAAGCACAGGGGGGGGGTTCAATTTTTAATTCAGTGGAAACATTTTCCCAAGTCAATGGCTGAATGGGTTGACAAGAAACATGTAAAGGCCCCACGTTTAGTTAAAAAATTTTATGATGCTTATCCTACAAAGCCTTAACAATTAGATTGGTTATTGTATTATGTGTATCTTTGCTTTTCCTTTTAGAGTGAAGAAGAGGAATCATCTGACTGACATCCTTTTCTGTGGAGGGGCAGTATGTCAGAATCCTCGCAAGATTTTATAGTAGATTATTATATGGCTAGTTTAAAAAAAAAATGATTTTTTCTACATGCTGCGGTTCTGCCATTGGAAAAGGGGAGGGGGAGTAGGAAGGAGAGACCGTTTGATGCAGATGGTTTCTTATCACAAGCCCTAGAATGTTCAAGGCCATGCCAGCAAGGGAATCAGAAGACAAGAACTAAGGGCGAAGAAAGGGGGGGAAAAGAAAGAAAAGCAGTTTTTGGCGCGCTTTTATTCAGTCTCAGCAATGCTTTGGATCTGTACACTTATTCTTAATAAATGAACTTTCTTTTGAATCGATATTGGTTGCAAGGAGAGTTACTGGTTTTAAGATCAACAAGTGGCAGTTCGTTACAAACAGAGCAGTCCTTTGCTACAGCTAATTTCTTGCTCACAGTTGTAACAGTTTACTAATATTGTATCTTAAGACATGCCTAGTTACTTTTTGATTCTTCATTCCCTGTAGGGGAGGCTACATAGTTGCTGGCCTTCTGTTCCCTTGTACAAAGGCCAACCAATTTAGCTATAATCATGTGGGTGGAAGTATGGTAATATTAGACTGGGACATGCTGCATTCAAGTTTATATATGCTCACAAAGCTTTTCTTAGTCTGAAGAAATGTGCAGTAGAAGAGATAGAAGAGAAAAAGAAAATTAAAGCAGAAATCCTTCCCACCAAATTCATATTAGGCTAAGTTGTAGATTTCCCAGCATCCAGAATTAGACTGGAAGCTGAAAAGCTTTTAAATTTAGGCAAAACAATGACACCATCAATACAATCTGTGATGCTGTTTTTAAATGATCTAAGGAAGGTGCAGTCTGTGCTAGCATCATTAGGTACAGGGTCTCAAATGGAGAATTACTGGTACCCAATATTAGGAATTTGGAAGGTGACCATTGTTTACTATTTATGATGAACACAGAAACATGGAGGAATACTAGCAATGTGTTATTTTTTTATTTTAAGAGATCTTTGTATAGGGTAGTGGGACATGGCACTCAATTATTGACTGTTTTCAGTTAGTTACAAAAAACAACTGTTGAATGTCAGTTCTCTGTGAGAAACTTCATGTCCAAATAAATCTGAAAATCAGAACAACCTTAAATTATCTTTGCTGTATATTAACTTGGATTAAGAACTGTTGGGAGATGGAAAGGCTGGATTCCTGAAAAAGCTTTCACCCCCCCCCCCCCCAAGGAATTATGATCCTGTCTACATATCTGCAAAGACATTCCTTAACCCTTTCAAAGAATTCTGGGATATATTAAATGATAATTCATGAAGACTACTTATCAAGACTCTTAATTGCTATATAAATTTTTTTTTTTTTAATCTGCTTAACAGTCATTACTGACCCTGCAGTGACCGCCCCCTAGCGGTTTTCAAGGCAATTGCATCTTTCTAGTTTCGGAATTAGACTTTGCCAGAGCCTAATTCCTAGAGCGTCAGCCCAGCTGGCAGCACAGGAGGCGGGATTTCCGTTGCTTCGCGCCCCTTTTTCGGACGAGCGCGGTTTTCGCGCTTTTACCGGCAACTTGTCCCGTCTCTCTGTTGAGCCGCTGCCAGCATTTTTCCTCCCACTGGAGTGAGAGTACTCATTTATCTACTCACGTATGTTTTCGATCTGCTGAGTTGGCAGAAGCTGCGGGTAGAGAAACAAGAGCTCACCTTGTTAACGCGAGGCTGGACTCGAACCGCTGAAGCTTTCAGCCATTTCTGGCCGGCACTTTCAGCGTCATTAAGCCGCTGCGCCACCGCGTCCCCATATATAAATTTACTGTGAATAAATTAAAAGAAAAAGCAAATAAAATCAGTCATAATATCAAAGTTTACAAGGGATTAAAATACATTTTCATACTACAAATTGTGAAGATAAAATTGACTTCATCAAAAGACTAAAATAGAGACAGCTGGATTATTAGCTCCTAAGACGCATATGTGTGAAAGACTATCCATTCGATCACCAGTCTCCACTCTGTTTACAACTTAAACATTAATATTAACTAGTATTTGACTAGTGTGGGTTAAAAACCACTTTTGTATCATGTTTATTTATTTATTTATTCAATTTATATGGATGTCCATCTCAACAAGTGACTCTGGGTGGCAAACAGAATTAAAATGAAATAAAAACAATTACAAGCATTACAAAAATTAAAATACAAAGCAGCTGAGAAACATCATAACCTTTTATGCTATGCTTTTTTATGGTTGTACATTTTAGGACACTGTTGCTACAATCTATCTTTCAGCCTTATTCACCATGTCAGTTCACTATGACCATAATCCACAACAGATTTAACCAGTACAGTTAAATGTATCAGTATAGATAGTCCTATACTGATGACAACATTTAAAAACTTGGCAGTTTTCAAAGTAGTACATGATAAATTAGACCCACACAGCCAAATAAATGAAAGCTAATAATCAGAGTAGCCAATATAGTATAAGTACATAGCAATAATCTCTTGTTGCCCTATAAAAGTTACATTACATTACTGTATGTTTCATGAAATCATTTTGCATGAGCAAACTTTTTGGGCTAAAAGGCAAGATAAATTGGATTCTGCATCTTTTCTCCTCTGGAAATTGTCAATGGAAAGTCAGCCAATTTATCTTCCTATATAATCAGCCATTTTTGCTATAAACTCACATCCCCTTCTGGTATACAGGTGAAACTCGAAAAATTAGAATATCGTGCAAATGTTCATTTGTGTCAGTATGGCAACTCAAAAGGTGAAACCAATATATGAGATAGACGCATTACATGCAAAGCAAGATATGTCAAGCCTTACTTTGGTATAATTGTGATGATTATGGCGTACAGCTTATGAAAACCCCAAATTCACCATCTCAGAAAATTAGAATAGTGTGAAAAGGTTCAATATTCTAGGCTCAAAGTGTCCCACTCTAATCAGCTAATGAATCCATAACACCTGCAAAGGGTTCCTGAGCCTTTCAATGGTCTCTCAGGCTGGTTCAGTAGGAATCACAAGCATGGGAAAGACTGCTGACCTGACAGTTGTGCAGAGAACCATCATTGACACCCTCCATAAGGAGGGAAAGCCCCAAAAGGTAATTGCAAAAGAAGTTGGATGTTCCCAAAGTGCTATATCAAAGCACATCAATAGAAGGTTATGTGGAAGGGAAAAGTGTGGTAGAAAAAGGTGCACAAGCAGCAGGGATGACCGCAGCCTGGAGAGGATTGTCAGGAAAAGGCCATTCAAAAGTGTTGGGGACTTTCACAAGGAGTGGACTGAGGCTGGAGTTAGTGCATCAAGAGCCACCACACACAGACGGATCCTGGACATGGGCTTCAAATGTCGTATTCCTCTTGTCAAGCCGCTCCTGAACAACAAACAACGTCAGAAGCGTCTTACCTGGGCTACAGAAAAAAAGAACTGGTCTGTTGCCCAGTGGTCCAAAGTCCTCTTTTCTGATGAGAGCAACTTTTGCATCTCATTTGGGAACCAAGGACACAGAGTCTGGAGGAAGAATGGAGAGGCACACAATGCACGATGCTTGAAGTCCAGTGTGAAGTTTCCACAGTCTGTGTTGATTTGGGGAGCCATGTCATCTGTTGGTGTTGGTCCACTGTGCTTCATTAAGTGCAGGGTCAACGCAGCCGTCTACCAGGAGATTTTGGAGCACTTCATGCTTCCTTCCACAGACGAGCTTTATGGGGATGCTGACTTCATTTTCCAGCAGGACTTGGCACCTGCCCACACTGCCAAAAGTACCAAAACCTGGTTCAATGACCATGGGATTACTGTGCTTGATTGGCCAGCAAACTCGCCTGACCTGAACCCCATAGAGAATCTATGGGGCATTGCCAAGAGAAAGATGAGGGACATGAGACCGAACAATGCAGCGGAGCTGAAGGCCGCTATTGAAGCATCCTGGTCTTCCATAACACCTCAGCAGTGCCGCAGGCTGATAGCATCCATGCCACGCCGCATTGCGGCAGTCATTGCTGCAGAAGGGGCCCAAACCAAGTACTGAGTACATATGCATGCTTCTACTTTGCAGAGGTCCGATATTGTTCTATTTCCAATCCTTGTGTTATTGATGTCATGTAATATTCTAATTTTCTGAGATTGTGAATTTGGGGTTTTCATAAGCTGTACGCCATAATCATCACAATTATACCAAAGTAAGGCTTGACATATCTCGCTTTGCATGTAATGCGTCTATCTCCTATATTGGTTTCACCTTTTGAGTTGCCATACTGACATAAATGAACATTTGCACGATATTCTAATTTTTTGAGTTTCACCTGTATGCTAGAAAGCCTGGGAAACATGGAAAGGAGGGGGGGAAATCTAGGAGTTTTTTTTTTTTTTTAACTTTGCCATAGCCACACATGGAGGATCAAACCATTTTTTCTTGATTTAAATAGGCATGCCGCAATATAGCAATGTTTGATAACTCTTGATGGGTATCTGGATTCTCCTGTACATTTCCCCCCTTTTTATGAACCTGGTATAATCCATGGAGTTTTAGGTATGAAATAAAACCAATACATCTGGAATACTAGTAAAAGAACAGATTTGCAATATATGAAGGAATACCAAGCCTAGGAGATTCTGAGAAATAATAATCAGAGAGGGGGAGAGAGGGGGAGAGAGAGAGAGAGAGAGAGATCCATGCAGACTTCAGCTGAAGGAGATAATAGGAGATGAGGCATAAGGAGAATGTATATATCAGAAAGGCCTGAAGTTCTTTTCTAGTATTATCTTCACAGAAAGCAAAAATATGCACTTTCAATCTATGGAAGGGTTCATTTTTTTTTAAAAAAACTCTAACAATAAAACATTGTCAGCCCTACTAGATAAGCTAAGTCAGGAAACAGTCACCACAAGAAATACTAGAATTCTACTTTATTGATATAGGCTATAATAACAGAATCTTGAAAGCATGGCATTGTTTCTCCTTCCTTCCCTCTTATGCCAGAGTCAAGGTGGGGCAATCTTGAGTTTCTTTCTCACACATTCCTGTTTTCCCTGGCTAAGCTCATAATTTACTAATATTTTCTTCAAGGCCATCCCCATACTCCTCCACATCCCTACAAGCCCAAACAGAGTGATGTAATGGTTAACGTGTAGATGAGGACTGGTAAGACCCAGGTTCAAATCAGTCATGGAAGCTGACAGGATGATTATCAGCCAGATACTATTTATCAGCTGAATACACTTCACAGGGCTGTTGTTTTTGTAAAAATAAAATGAGAACCTCCACCTTGAGCTTTTGGAGGAAAGGCAGGTTATAAATCCCATGAATGAATGCATGCAATTTTATATAAATGGCATGGTATGCTCTGTGACAAAAACAGAGCATATCTCCTAAGTTAGTTGATAAGCCAATAATCAAACTGCTATATGCAAATAATATATGATGTTTTTCGACAAACATCATTGGTTTAAGAAGTGTGATTTAAGTCACTGCTGCTTATTTTGAGGAGAAAAGTTTAACATCAAATTATTTTCACAAAACCCCAAGGTTACAGTCTTTACCAAGAGAGTTAGGACTGGGAGGCAAAACATAGGCAGCAAGAAGAATTAAAATTAAGCTGTCAGATCCTTTAAATGCATTGAAAGTGTGTTCCATTCTCTTGATATGCATGAGCTAGTCCTGCAACTGAAAGGGTACTACAGTATGCCATTTTAAGGCTATCCTGAAATTCTGCTCTAACATTACCATCCGGCTGCACTCAAACTTTTCAAAGCTAAGGTAATTTCACAAATCCTTTATAGTTCCCTAATTTCTGTTTTTAAGGACTTTGCAAATTGTCTAAATTTATAAGGGCAATTTTTAGATGCTATGTTGTATTTCAAATGCCTCCCAGCATATCAAATCAGTGATGTTATCTATTGAGGCTATGTTGTTCAAACTAATTTGGTTCAATGGACTTTGGACAAGTCTAGCTCTCCAAGATTAATTTAAGTCATCCTGGAAAAGAACTGTGGAAAAGGATATGCCCAATGGTAGGTTTTCTTCCCAATTCTTGATATCTCTGGAGGTAGGCAGTGTTTGAGTAGCTGTTGAAAAATTAATATTAATATTCAGAAAGATAGGAGTGTGGACAAGAAGCATTTATTGCTAGTTATTTATTTAACCCCATGTGCAAACTAAAGAAGAGTTTTTACCTAAAGTACTGGAGGAGAATTTGGTAACATTCCCATTGATCAATGTAGATGCCCATACATGAGCTAGAAGTAGAATCAGTGGTTCATGTACTACTTCAATGTCAAATGGCATTCTAATCAATTTCTATGACTTCTTTAACAGATAATTTGGAAGGAAAGAGAAAGGATTTATTACCAACTATTACCTAACTTCCAGTAGTAATGTATGGCTGTGAGAGCTGGACCATAAAGAAGGCTGAACGCCGAAGAATTGATGCCTTTGAACTGTGGTGCTGGAGAAGACTCTTAAGAGTCCCCTGGACTGCTAGGAGGTCAAACCAGTCAATCTTAAAGGAAATCAACTCTGATTGCTCATTGGAAGGATTGATAATGAAGCTCAAGCTCAGATACTTTGGTCACCTAATGCGAAGAGAGGACTCTTTGGAAAAGACCCTGATGCTGGGAAAGATGGAAGGCAAAAGGAGAAGAGGACGGCAGAGGATGAGATGGCTAGATAGCATCACTGAAGCAATGAGCATGAAATTGAGCAAACTCAGGGAGGCAGTGAAAGATAGGAAGGCCTGGCGCAATATGGTTCATGGGGTCACGAAGAGTCGGACACGACTTAACGACTAAACAACAATTACCTAACTCCTAAATCAACTGTGGAAGTTTCTAACAGTTTTGTCTATCGTCTATGCATATGTAGAATAGACCACTCAATATGCATCAGAAGTATTAACATGGATTATATTCCTTGTTAAATACCAAACTGTAGTTTATCCTGTATACTTTTTTCTTTTCCCTCATTTTGATTTTAATATTTCTGCCTGAACATAAATTGTAATACATTTTTGTTACTACCACTATTACACTAGACATACAAATATCACTCGGATCTGGAATTCTCTTTTAGTGTTAGCTTCCTGGAAGTGTAGGACTGAAGAGTAATGTGGAAAAGGAAGAGAAAGACAGAGAGTGATGTGAGGCTGGGGAGAAGTACCATCTGTTCTAGTAGCTGCAGTACTAGCAAGGTGTATGTATGGTTCTTTTGGTGGCCAAATATATACAGTATAAACATCTCATACTTTTTAGGAAAATTGATGACTGTGCGTAGCTTAACACACAGGGGCACATTTTCAACCATCACCAGGAACAGTCCTGGGAATTTGCCTGACATAATAATAGTAATATTAAAAAATTCAAGCACCTAACTCTCCGATATGTCTCTATTTTCTTCTTGACTTGTATCATACAATTTGTAATTGAGAAAGCATTTATGTTGTTGAATAATGCAGACAGATGGAGGGAGAAATTAAGAGGAATTGGCAAGGTAGAGAAGATGAATGTTCAGCTGAGACTTGAAATGAGCTGGAGAGTCAATGAGGCAGAGCTAGGGAAAAGATGTTCCAGATGGTCAGACCTGTACAGAAGAAGGTTTGCACCACAATAATGATAAGACTGGTGAGATGCAGGAGAGAAATATGGCAGAAGGAAGAGCACGACAAAGCACAATGCAGGGTGTTTCAAGTGGAACATTCTTTCAGTCAAAAAAGCCCAGCTTCACTGGTCTTTCCCAAAATCCTCTCTTGACAAATTTAGCAGCTAATTTTACTTTTCCATTGCTCTGGGGGTAAGCAAATGTGAACATATGATGCTCAAACTCCCATTGCTTCCCTAAATTCTTGTCATAAGAATACTCTATCAGCTATTCCATAGTGAGCAAAATGTCTCTCAAGCTCCTTTATGACTGTTCGAGATTTGGTATCTGGCAGTGGGTCTGTCTTGAAAAAATAAAAAATAATAACTAATGGTTATCAGACTTTCTCCTGCTATGTAAACAAATCTATTCCCTTTTTTCCCTAGGATCAACTTGATACAAGGCCGTCTTTGCTTATCCCACACTGAGCTGAAAATGTAACATTCTGCTTGGTATGATTTTAGCTGGCTGTTCGCACCAGACCAGTATATGATTCTTGCGTACCCTGCAGACAGTTCTCAGTTCCCATACAGGAAGAGCACATTCTTTCCATTATGTCTAGCCACAAAGCCTTAGGATAGCAACCTTACTATCCCTGAGCAGAATCTCATTTGGATGCTAATGTCTTCTCCAATTGAGAAATAGGGTGCAGCCAGCACTGGTAGTTCACATATTGTCTTAGGTCAAGAACAATATTCCTGACCAACAGTAAGGCCTTGTCTTGAGCAGCAGACTCCTGCATGCTTATAAACAGGACTGGAATACCAGTAGATACAGGAGATTATTTATTGATTCTATCATCCTAGAGAAAATCTATTTATTTGGTAGCTAAGAATCAATACTGATTTGATGGCACATAATTATCAATCATATCTCTTTCTTTAAAGCCATCTTCACTGGGCCTAAAGGAATGCTTTATGGATATGGGTGGTTTTCACAATGCACATCGTAATGTTGTAATTTGATTAACATCCACTAATGCCTCTTGGGGACACTTAACAATTGTTTCCTCATAATGGTTTCCAGAGATTTATGGTCCAAATGGACCTGTACTCTCTGGCAAATATAAGCTGATGGAAGCTTTCCATGCCAAATAATCCTGCCAAAATTCTTTTTCAAACTTACATAACTCCATCCACTTCAGATAATGCTTGGATGGCATACATTGCTGTTGCTATAACAAGGCAGTTCCTCAGATCTGCCTCTGATGCATCAATCTGTAACATGAATTGCTTTTCTGTAATACTGTAGGACAGGGGTCTTGGTTATTAAGAGTCCCTTGGACTGCTAGGAGGTCAAACCAGTCAATCTTAAAGGAAATTGACCCTGACTGCTCATTGGAAGGATTGATAATGAAGCTCAAGCTCAGATACTTTGGTCACCTAATGCGAAGAGAGGACTCTTTGGAAAAGACCCTGATGCTGGGAAAGATTGAAGGCAAAAGTAGAAGAGGACGGCAGAGGATGAAATGGTTAGACAGCATCACTGAAGCAATGAGCATGAAACTGAGCAAACTCAGGAAGGCAGTGAAGGACAGGAAGGCCTGGCGCGATATGGTTCATGGGGTCACGAGGAGTCAGACATGACTTAATGACTGAACAACAAAAATCTTGTCAAAAGCTTGCTGATGACTTTCAACCACTCCTACTCAGCTTCCTTTGTGTCATTTGTCAGTGTTGTTAACAGTGATCTGTCAGACCTTTACAAAAATTTGCAAGGTAGTTAACTATTCCCATCTTTGGACTTTTTTCACATCAATAGGTCTCAGCATCTCTCAAATTGTTTCACATTTGCCAGGATCAGTTTTTAGCTCCTCTGCTGTCAGAAGATGTCTGACAGTCACTAGCCATGCCTGCTCAAAATAAGAGAGAGCTTTTGTCATGGTCCATTATGGCTTCTATTTCAGTATCTACTTCCCAACAATGAGAATGTTATTAGCAATTACTTTTATGCCTGCAGTATTTTCACTTTTAATTTAATATATGTTAGAACAGATGCTGGGCTGATGTTCATTCACATGCATAGGCAATGAAATTGGCCAAAGGGCACTGCAAAAAGTGCAGAAGTTGTTTGATTTCTTGTTCAACTCAATATGCCAAAATCCATTGCTTACATCCAATACTGAGAAAACCCTTGTTTAAGGTGGGTCATATTCTATGTCATCAACGACAAACAGTGAACATGACAGAAACTCCACTTTAATAGTGTGTTCAAGGATTTGTACAGATATGTAACCATCCAATGGTTTTACTCCTTATAACCAAGCTGCTAATCCTGGTAGATTATGCCTTTAACCTGTAAGTGGATAATTTCAGCTTTTGCAGAACCACCAATCTATTTCAAGTTTCAGGATTTTTTAAAATTAAATGCCCTTCTCCCTGAAACATATCCCCAGGCTCTTGCAGTATTGCCTCTTTGGTCCAGCCAGTCACATGATTAGGCTCACGGGTTTACGCAGCATGACTGATATTATGATATTTGCACTGCAACAATTTCATGGCCTTCACTATTCTGCTCCCCATCACAGGTATAAGGGCTTCTTTCAGTGCAGTAATAAATTCCAACCAATAGACTTTACAATTTTTTGAGTTGCAATTTTTAATTCAGCACTTACCCATTATTTTAAGAACAGTTTTGTTATAATAAAATGTACTTTTGTTATAATAAAATGTACATGGAGAAATTCAGTAATTGTCTCTGAAGGGAGAAAAGATTGCAACATTGTAAAGAATCCAGAATCCAGATTCTAGTCAATCATTCATCTACACAGTTGCAAGCAACAGAGTGGGGTGTATATTCATCTTCCCAGTATACATAATAGTCATAATTGGGACATTGTCACAATAGTCAGAGCATTCATCCAAACCATCTTCTTTCATGATCTGATGAATTTTTATACTAGTGCAATGATTTTGAAAGTGTTAGGCTTAGTAATGAATAAAAGGACGGCCTTGAAAGAGAGAGGGAAGATATGCTACCAAGACAATAATCAGATAAATGAAATTCGAGTTCAGGCCAAGAAGGTGGTTTATGGAAACTCCTCAGTCAGCCCTCCTCCCAATTCACATGAAGATAAAAGAGGAGCAAAGGAAGCACATTCAGACTTGCAAGATTCTGTTAGTATAGTTGTTCTGATAAAAGTAGCTTTAGGTCTGCAGGGGGTCTGCTTCTTAGTCTGGTCTACCTTCTAGGGCTGACAGGCTTGCCATGTCCTCTGCCCTAGTATTCATACACAGGACTTTCAACATTTCACTTTTTATGCTGCTTTCCACAATATAAGCAATGTATTCTAAGTGCCCTGACCCCAAAATGCTCATGGTGGGATTCTCTCTGCTCCTTTACAACTCATCCTTGCCCTTCTGGCTTATCGGCTAACTATGTCTTGATAAGCATCTGTTGCCCTGCCCACTTCCAGGCAGTGATGCAATGTTAAATCAGCTTCACATAACAGTCCCTGATGAGGGAGTCATTAATCTCTCCAAAATTACAGGAAGCTGCCAGTGTCCTTAGCACAGACCCATATGCATGCTGTCCTTTCTCATCTCCCTGATGTCTCATTAAAAAAATGAGAGCATTGTATATTTCATTTTGTTAGGGATAATGTATGTATCAGTGCTTGAGAGTACTTTCAGCACCCCAGCCAAGAGATTTGCACACGTCTTGCCTCTTTGCTCCAATCAATAGTAGAACAGGTTTGCCTTTGGTTTCCTCTCCTCCTAAGGCAATATCCAGATCCAGCTGAAACTCTCTAGCCTTTCCATGTCTGAAACTAAAAAGGTCACTGAAAGGTCTTATGTTGGCGGGGTCAAGGCTTGTTCCATAATGCAAAACGGAAGAGAGAGAGAGCTATGTCTGGATGTTGTTAATCAGCCACCGACACTGTGTTTCAAGAGGAATATTCTTTCCATTTCAAAAAGCCCAGTTTAAGGTGAAACAAGCTATGTATTTCATTTTATGTTATTATGCAATTGAGCCCACCTCCATTTAGAAGGCTGTTACTGAATTAGTTAACTTAACTTCCACTTGACTCTGCAATCTGTGTACACTTTCAGTTTGTTTCTGCATTTGCAAAGAAGTACTTCTCCTACTGCTAATCTTTAATTCATTCTATACCTTTGCCCTGTGCTGTGTACCTCCTGAAGACCTCCCAACTGATTTCCTATATACAGGTGAAACTCGAAAAATTAGAATATCGTGCAAATGTTCATTTATGTCAGTATGGCAACTCAAAAGGTGAAACCAATATAGGAGATAGACGCATTACATGCAAAGCGAGATATGTCAAGCCTTACTTTGGTATAATTGTGATGATTATGGCGTACAGCTTATGAAAACCCCAAATTCACAATCTCAGAAAATTAGAATATTACATGACATCAATAACACAAGGATTGGAAATAGAACAATATCGGACCTCTGCAAAGTAGAAGCATGCATATGTACTCAGTACTTGGTTTGGGCCCCTTTTGCAGCAATGACTGCCGCAATGCGGTGTGGCATGGATGCTATCAGCCTGCGGCACTGCTGAGGTGTTATGGAAGACCAGGATGCTTCAATAGCGGCCTTCAGCTCCGCTGCATTGTTCGGTCTCATGTCCCTCATCTTTCTCTTGGCAATGCCCCATAGATTCTCTATGGGGTTCAGGTCAGGCGAGTTTGCTGGCCAATCAAGCACAGTAATCCCATGGTCATTGAACCAGGTTTTGGTACTTTTGGCAGTGTGGGCAGGTGCCAAGTCCTGCTGGAAAATGAAGTCAGCATCCCCATAAAGCTCGTCTGCGGAAGGAAGCATGAAGTGCTCCAAAATCTCCTGGTAGACGGCTGCGTTGACCCTGCACTTAATGAAGCACAGTGGACCAACACCGGCAGATGACGTGGCTCCCCAAATCAACACAGACTGTGGAAACTTCACACTGGACTTCAAGCATCGTGGATTGCGTGCCTCTCCATTCTTCCTCCAGACTCTGTGTCCTTGGTTCCCAAATGAGATGCAAAAGTTGCTCTCATCAGAAAAGAGGACTTTGGACCACTGGGCAACACACCAGTTCTTTTTTTCTGTAGCCCAGGTAAGACACTTCTGATGTTGTTTGTTGTTCAGGAGCGGCTTGACAAGAGGAATACGACATTTGAAGCCCATGTCCAGGATCCGTCTGTGTGTGGTGGCTCTTGATGCACTAACTCCAGCCTCAGTCCACTCCTTGTGAAAGTCCCCAACACTTTTGAATGGCCTTTTCCTGACAATCCTCTCCAGGCTGCGGTCATCCCTGCTGCTTGTGCACCTTTTTCTACCACACTTTTCCCTTCCACATAACCTTCTATTGATGTGCTTTGATACAGCACTTTGGGAACATCCAACTTCTTTTGCAATTACCTTTTGGGGCTTTCCCTCCTTATGGAGGGTGTCAATGATGGTTTTCTGCACAACTGTCAGGTCAGCAGTCTTTCCCATGCTTGTGATTCCTACTGAACCAGCCTGAGAGACCATTGAAAGGCTCAGGAACCCTTTGCAGGTGTTATGGATTCATTAGCTGATTAGAGTGGGACCCTTTGAGCCTAGAATATTGAACCTTTTCACACTATTCTAATTTTCTGAGATGGTGAATTTGGGTTTTCATAAGCTGTACGCCATAATCATCACAATTATACCAAAGTAAGGCTTGACATATCTTGCTTTGCATGTAATGCGTCTATCTCATATATTGGTTTCACCTTTTGAGTTGCCATACTGACACAAATGAACATTTGCACGATATTCTAATTTTTCGAGTTTCACCTGTATATTGTACAGTGCCATCTATACTGATACAAAGGGGAACCTAAAGTAAACAAGAAGACTGTTAATCCATGCAGGTTTTTATTCACAAGAAATCATTTGGGCTTTTATTCATCTTGGTTTCTTCTTTATATTACTTTTATTTTGCCTGGGTGTTAAATGTAGCATAGGAGAGAGGGTGAATGAGGATCAGTAAGAGACAACAAGATAAGCTTCAGCAAAAGTAGAAATATACTTGGCATAACATTATTGGTTATAGCTCTCATAAGGTGTGCTGCAACATTTGGTCTAGATCCCAATTCCATGCATTGCTTTTAAAATCCTATTCTGATCAGTTGGGAATCAACAGTGGTAAGTTTCTGAGCACATTTCTATATGAATTGGTCAGATGCTTACTCTCCATCATGGGAGAGGTGATGGAATTTTAAAAATTGCATGAATTAATAGAAAACACAGAGGAATGGGTGAGTGGTTCTAAGGGCTGGAGCTAGTAAGGTGGGAAACACAGAGCCTAAGACTAGAGATGTTTGATAAATATTGTCCAGGTGCAGCAAGATCAGCATGAAAAACACAATGTATAAGGGGGGGGGGGGGATATATAAACACACACACAAACCTTTGTACAAACCGCTCTTCATCTTACTATGGAGAAGCTGTTCTTTGTCTTACTATGGTTGCTTCTATCTGCAATTAAGTTACTTCATTGCAATGAAACTCATTCAAACTTTGTCCATGAATTTTCTGTTAAGTTCATAAGTGTGTGTGTATGCTAGAGAAAGGATTTTTTGCAAGAGGTCTTGGATTAGCTTCTGGGCAATGGGAAAACCCCATGCCAGAAAAAATAAAGTGGACTTTGCCTGCCTTTAAACAGGCTAACTTTGGTACTGTAGAGCCCCCCTTCCCTGATCTCCTTTTCCAACACAGGGTGGAGACTCAAGCCCATCTGTTAAAGCCAGGACCTGGTGCTTTCACCCCAATCTGCCAGATCAGATTTCCTGATGACTCAGGCTTGAGTCACTGCTTGTTTCTTGCTATAAGGAATATTACTTTAGGACAGCTTGTTAATATCTAAAATATTCTGCTTCATGGGCTCACCCAAGTTGCATTTAGAATTAAAGATTTCATCTCCTAGCTAGTGGTTACTTGAACCCTGAAATAACTAAGTTAAAGACCACTTAACATTTCCAGTTCATTTGTAGCATTAGGCACAATGGTTTCTTTCACAACTCAAAACCCTACCTTTTTCAAGGTAATTCCCCTATTTCTAATCTCAAAATCAAATTTCAGTAGTTCACCAGCCCCCATTCAATTAGCATGGAATGGTGGGAAGAGAAGAGGGGACAATTGCCATGCAGTTGTTGTTGTTGTTGTTGTTGTTGTTTTGCATCCTTGTTATTTCCTATAATTCCCTATGCACTGAAAGATGAAGCTCTGTAGATGGGAGGTTGTCGATGATTTAGAACCCTGATTTTTCTAAAATGTACAGGGAGTTACATCACTAGGATAGGGTAGTTGCTGGGGTAGCTATTGAACTCGTGCTACAGCTAGGATATGCATTATTAGAATGTATGGCAGTTCCTGGTTCACAGTGATTTCTCAATGATCAAGTTTCACCTGGCCCATCAATAAGTGTTTTCAGTACCATCCAATGCAATTTTTCTTGCACTAGAAACTGGAACTAAGTCAAAGTAAATATAGGCATTCCCATGTTTCTATTTATTTCAGATGTCATTCCTTTCTCTTTTTCATGCTCCTTATTGTTGCTTCTTCACATATAGCTTCCTTCTGAGAGAAGACTGAGCCAAAATAAGAGTTAAGCAGTTGTATCTGCTCCTTGCTAACTACAGGCAGACTTCATTTAGTGACCACAATTGGGACTGGCAACTTGGTCATTAAGCAAAGTGGTCATATGTGAAACCACAATTGTGCTTATGATCTTACTTCAGCTTTCCTTTGCTTTACAAACCTGCAAGGATTGGTCACAAAGTTACTTTTTCATCACTATTGTAACTGAACGGTTGCTGTACGAGGCAGCTGCTAAGTGAGAACTACTGTATTAGCATTTGGCATCTTCCTTGAGAAGTTGATACACTGGGCTGTTCTTTTCCTTGTTTGCTGCTTTTCCATCTAAATTCAGATGATCAGAATTTGGGTACATCTTTTTTTCCTCACCCTTCCTTTTATGTTTACTTATGCTGTTTTATAAAATGCTACCTACATTGACTGTATTATGATATCAAACTATTATTACCAATAATAAGAATGTGAAAAAATGAACAAAACAAATAAAGGTCCTTTTAATTATAACAAGTAACAGACCATTTCTTCTTATACATGAATTATAAGAAAACACATAACATGTATTTTAACTTTTGACTTTGTATGTATTTGAAATGAACTATTTTAAATGTTAAAATATTTTGCTCCATTCTATATTATAAGTTGAATTTAAGTGTTCTTCCTCTAATTATAATCTTTACTTCCTTCTTATCCCTCTAGTGTCCAACCTTTAAAGTCCCAACCTATCATTTTTTTTTAAAGAATTCAAAACAAAAATATTTTCCATGGGAAGGATTCTAATAATTAATTCCAAAATCTTCTTTCAAATTTATCTGGACCCTGAGTCTGTTTGTAACTTTCTAAAATCAAAAATTTAACCACCCTTTTGCTGTTTTTCCAGGAAAAAAAAAAATTAAGTCCGTAAACTTGTATTTAAAACTTCTTTCACTAAGGATTGAAGGAAATGCACCTGGTATTGTAAAACTTGTCAAAGGTTCCTATAGCTGACAAGCAATTTCCAAAAGTGATTAGAAAAGGAAGTATGTGAGCCCAGTGTCCTTTCAAAGGTGCTGACCATGGTTTGAGCAAGATAGCTAATCCCTCGTTTCCTAGAAATCTAAACCCGCCAGAGACAGAGGTCTTGTGGTTTCCTCATGAGCAGCAACTGTCTGGAGCACTTGTGGGCAATCTCAGGTCCTCTCCTTGTCCAGAGAGGAATTATGAAGGGCCAGTCTACTCGCCAGCTCTTCGTTCTGCTGCAGTTGTTGGCTCTGCTTTAGTGGAGCCGTCTTCAGTTCGCCATTTCTTCCCCAGAAATTCATGCTGGATCTAGGATATTCATTAATAGAATGCATGGACATTCTGTAATTTAACAGATGTGGCTGAAGTTCTCAGAAAGATTGTAGAAAAGTTAAGAGCACTGCCCTCTGCTAATGGTATAGCTAAAATGAAAATATATGAGAGGAATAAACTTGAAAAGTAGTCCTGACATAGTAATTAAATACAAATCAATAGGCACTTGCACAAATAATATGTATTTTGACATGCAACACAAAATTCCATTGATATTTAATTAGCCTCTGGTAAGGATAAAAATATGTCCTTCATTGATTATAGGCCTTTGATTGTGTTGACCACGTCAAGCTGTGGAATGTCCTTAGGAAAATGGGAATTCCAAAACATCTTATTGTCTCATAAGAAACCTATACATAGGGCAGACAGCCAGAGTCTGGATGGAATGTGGCAAAACAGACTGGTTCTAGGTCAGCAAAAGGGTAAGACAAGGCTGTATATTTTCCCTTATTTATTCAACCTATCAACTGAATATATATTAATGGAAGCTGGATTGGAAGAAGATGAGAGTAGAGGAAGAAGCATCAATTACCTGCACTATAGTGATGAAATTACTCTGATAGCCGAAAATGCAAATGATCTTCAAACTCTAGTAATGAAGTCAAGAAGTATAGTGAAAAAAATGGGGCTCACATTAAATATAAAGAATACCAAAAGAATAACAACAGGTACAGTAACCACTCTTAGAATTGACAATGAAGACATTGAAAATGTGGATAGCTTTCGTCTTTTAGGATCAGTTATCAACAGTAAAGGAACTAGAAGTCTAGAAATGTACCACAGACTACAACTTTGTAGGGTACAAAGAAAGGAGGTAGGATGCCTATGCAAAATGAGTATTATCTGCCTTGGTCTTTGCTTTCATTCCTGGAGATGAAGCTCTCCACCTTGTGAAATGTTAAAATGATCCTGATCCAATTCAAGTTTCTACTTTGCTATGAGGAAGTGGATTTGCCTCACAGATTTACTCCAATGGAGTGTTTAAGTCTAATCAAGTCTTAAAATCAAATCTCCCAAATCAGTTCTGAGTTTGTGTGTTTCTTGATCTCAGCAGTTCTGGGACAGCCTTCAATGAATTCTTACACTACCGCTGCATCTGCTGCGGGGGGCATGGGGGAGCAGCACTAGAGGCCCTAAGGCTTTATGCCTCCTGAACCATTTTCCCTAAATTGCAGCTTTTAATGTGACATAAAGAGATAATTGTTTAATTACATGGGGAGTAACGATATTTGCTGCATTCATTTTTTTAACTGAAATCAAATGGATTTTTTTTGTCACAGCATCATAAACTCTTCCTCAGCATAATCTCTGGCAGCCTCACCTCCTGAAAATATTTAATACCTGTGTGCTAAATAATATTATGTGATATTCATAACTAAATGCAGATTCCATTGCTTTGACATATTTCCATTTCATCCCTTCATTTTACATGTTTCCCATTTCTCCAGGGATGTACAACCTGAATGAAAGTTCAGTTATGGCCCTGCAAAGTTTAGGCTCTACTCCATGAAGCTGCTTGGAAAATTACAACAGAATTGTAATTCTTAGCATGGCAGAAGAGAAACAATTATTAAATACCTGGAGAGTTGTTGTATTAGCCATATCTCATGTATTTGATTTAATTTTAATTACATTGAAATCAAATAAAAATAAATTAAATTTAGATTTTGCCTTGGCTAGCCCCTTTTTTGGAGAGTGGCCCACAGAAGGCTAGTCCAAGGCCAAGTGTGGTCGTCAGGTTGAAAAAAGCTGCTTTTCTGACAACCCAAATGCTTTTATTATTTTGTGGTGTTTAAATCTACCCAATAAGGGTGTTCCATGAATATAGATAATGGCGACCTTTGCTTTACATCTTGTTCTTCAAAATATATTTATATTTATTTGTAAATAGGATTATAATCGAGCTAAATCCTTTGATTTAGGAACATTATTAGAACTGATGGGCAAATATTCCCATAGAAAATCATCACAGACTTTTAACGTTTATAACAGTCTTCTCCTTTATGGCCCTCAACTTATTCAAGTTCGGAGTAAAACAGGATCCGTAGTCCCCCAAATCCTTTTGCTTATTAAAGTTTGTAAAAATCAATAAGATTTTATATTTCGTATTCCTGGTGATAAGAAGGATAAGGATTATTACTCCTGAGGCTACTGCATACTCTACCCAATTTTATAGCCATGCTTTTTGTGATAAGGCCTGTCATGAAACTGAAACTTCAATATCAATTTCCTTGATTATAAGCCTTGTCACTGAGCAAATGGGTCCACCTACTCTGATTTCCTGAACTTCAGAATGGAACATTAAGTGCCATTTAGCACCAACAGCCCAGCTGCATTATGCCATTTATCAGCCTATTAGATACACCTTGTCTTGCTAATGGGGGCAAATGTAAAATAACAAAAGCCTGGCATTGAGGTTTTCCTTTCCTTGCTGGAGAGGGATAATTCAGTAATTATACAGCATGCCTCATTTAGTAGCCTGGCCAAAGAACAGGAAATGGGCTCCTCAGAAAATTTCAGAGGATCTGAATTAAATACCTGCTGATCTCAGGGTTTTTAACATTTTACTGAACTACATACATGCTGCATGTTCATTCCTGCACACCAAATAAAAACGTGCTGTTGGAAAACTCTTACTGGAGGGGATTCTATGAAGAGTTCCAGTTTAAGGGTATCCACAGGGCATGGCTCAAACAAACAAACAAGCATACAAAGATAGTAGCCTGATGTGGGATTGATGCTCCCCAGTTTTTATGCACATTTTATGTGGTTTACAAGGTCTCCGTGGAGGTAACATGTCATTTGGAAGAGCCACTAGCTTTCTCTTTTGGTATTACATTAAGTACTTACTACAAGTGTCTTAGAGTATATTTTAAGTCGGATGCTATCTTCTCTACAATCTCTCTCTAGATTTGAATTTTGAATGACGTTTTTTTCCAGTGGAATGAACACCTTCAGAATTTCACACAGTTCTGTTGTTACATCTCCAAGTTCTGTTCCAAGTAAAGAAAAAGTAATAACAAGACTCCTTTTAATCAAACTAGAGTCCTGCAGACTATATGGACACAACCACGTATTTTGCTGGCAACATTTCATATATAAATGATTGCCATTGCTTTCTTCCAGAATGATTTTTTTTCCCCAGCTTTTCAGTCTACACTACAGTCCTGAGGTTTATGGGTGACCTCCCATCTAATTACTAACCAGTCCAACTAACCAGGCTTACATTTTCCAGCATGATCAGAATTTTATACAAATCCATTTTATGTTTACAGATTCTATACTAAGTGCAATTGTACTAAGTATGCAATTTGCCACATTTTCTAGATCTTTCATTTCCAACACATTTTCTGCTTAGTATGTGAGTATTGACAAATCTCCCATCACCCCAAAGGGTATGTCAAATGTATTTTTCTTCTTCTATGTTTTGGGGAATGTCATACTTGCAACCAACATTTCTAGTATTATTTTAAAGTCTGCTTCCCAACTAAAAATAAACATGGTGGTAAACATTAACCGATAAAGTGTATGAAAGGTTTTTCCCCCCATTTTATCAAAGTTTGGTAGTTTACATACATACTTTGCAGCACAGTATATTGCTGAGGAAATAATTAGTTGGTTTATTTTTATGAAATGATGTCTGTGTTGCCTTTTAAGTCAGCAAAGGTTCCAGGACCATCATTTTGTTTGGTTCCCTCCTGTGAACATATATAGGTGTCTCTGTCTGGATTTACCACAATTCCTTCCATCTCACCATTTGCCACTTCATCTAATGATAGGGCTGTCCTTGCTATGTAGTGAAACCAGTGACGTTTTCTCTCGCGAAAGAAGAAAACCTAAAGTGCTTTTAAGTTCTCATCTTTGTTTCAAGCAAAATTACATTAACACAGAATCAGATGCACTCTTAACCTACATGGTTGAGTTAGTTTGTCACTAAATATTAAGCATGTCAAGTGACATTCAAACAATTTTTCTCAGGCATGTTGCTAAACTTTAATTGAAGACCTCAGATTACTCTAGAAACTTGTTTTAAAAAGATGAAATTCTGACCAGTTAAATGGGGGAGGGAACATGATGAATGAGTAAATAGTTCAGGGCCTCAAATTCCTTCTGTCCCACAGTTTTATTTCTAAATGGTCTCTTTTTAGCCTTTATTTAACTAAGCACAATAGAAAAAGAAAAATGGAATAGTATAGTATAGTATAGTACAGTACAGTATACTATAGAAAAGGAATTAGTAATTAGTGTTGTTGGAGATGTGATGAGAATAATTGTCAGAATCCTCGCAAGATTTTATAATAGATTATTATATGGCTAGTTTAAAAAAAAAAAAAATGATTTTGTCTACATGCTGCGGTTCTGCCATTGGAAAAGGGGAGGGGGAGTAGGAAGGAGAGACCGTTTGATGCAGATGGTTTCTTATCACAAGCCCTGGAACAAGGACAAGTGGCAGTTCGTTACAATAATGCTTCATTAAAATACATTTTTGTGATGTCCTAAAATCACTATATTCTAGAAAGGAGTCATTATCCATATTAATTTGACTTTGAGACACAGTTGCTTTGACTTGTTCCCAAAGAATCAGGGAAAACACCTGAAGAGTGCTTCTGTTTATTGGCTTCCATAGGCATCTGGTTAGCATGGTCACTGTAACACAATGCAGGATTGGATAGCCCTCCATTCTAATCCAACAAATCTCTTCTTACAACCTTGATACTGGCAAAAAAACCAAAAACAAAGTATATTTCCAAATTCTCAATAAAAGTGTGAACCCAAGAATGGTGGGACTAGCTGACCATCTTGACGCTTAAATGTTCTCATATAGTTGCAATCCCCACCCATTATTTGGCTTGCAACTTTTCTGTTAAAATTACTTTGGTTTTTTTTTTCCCTTCAGCATTTTTTCTAAGCATTTTCCCCAAACACATGCTTCTGGAAGTCCTCTCTACAGCTTCTGCTCTCTTCAGGTCCTTTTTACAGTTTATATCAAGTGCTGCCTTCACACACCTACCCACCCCCTAAAAGAGGAAAAACAAGGAAAGCCTTAGAGGTTGCATTCCAAAATGTTATTTAGACATAAACATTGCAAAATGAAGGCAAGAACTATCTACCGCCTGTCTTAAAACAAGCCAGCTATTACCTATTTGTCAGTGTATTCAATGGTAACTGGACAAATTTATTTCCTATTTCTCAACATCTAAAAACTTTGGAAGGAGCTTAGATAGGTTTAACTAAGTCCAGCTCTGTTCATTGGACAGAAGAATGACAACAAAACATCAGTTTTAAAAAGAATTTGGTATTTTTGTTATCTCTTAATATTTTAAAAAATTCTTGACATGACATTCAGTACGGAGTTGTGTTTTAACAGAGACAGGACATGGCTTGAAGTCCCTTGTTGCTGCCCATCCTACCAGAAGAAAAAACTGCATTGCTACAAGAAGAGTCTAGAGCAGTGTTTCTCAGCCTTGGCAACTTTAAGATGTGTGGACTTCAACTCCCAGAATTACCCAGCCTGCATGCTGGGCACCATACATCTTAAAGTTGCCATAGTTGAGAAACACTGCTCTAGAGCCCCAGAGGCTGAAATCAAGGAAATCATGTCATGCTATTTGCTAAAGCAACTTGATCTTGACATTTAAATTTGAACATATTTCATCAAGCCTGAATCAACAGTAACAGAAAGTATACTTAAACATTTAAGAGATAACTTATAAAGAATAAAAATACTGTACCTTGGTATAAATAAATTACAGCTATTTTCCCTATGTGTGTGTGTGTGTGTATAATTTCTGTGTTAAAAGCCAATGCCTTGTTAGCATTAACCTTCTTTTCCAAGGAGAAGGAAGCTTCTCTTAAAGGATAAAAATACCTTGGCATACATCATTGGTTGTTTTCATCCTATTAGTACAGTCAGGTGACATGGCATGGTTGTGACACACAGCAGAACTTTTAAACCTACAAGTAATTTTGTCATATGTCTATAAATAGGTAAACATGGAGACTAAATTTAAACTCTGGGCATTTTAATTTTGAAACAGGTCTTTCTTTTATTGCTATACAAGCTTAGGATACTATGAATCTGCATCTCTCTCTCGCTCTGTGTGTGTGTGTGTATACATACTTATACACACACACACATACTAATACTATGTTCCAGTTTATAATCAAAATAAATAAAATAAGCCCTTTGAAAAGAGTAACTAAAGAGTTAAATAAAATTATTATCTGTATGTTGCCACATTTTCATTTTCTTCTGATAAGCACCTATCATCTAAACATCTACAGAAAGATCAGAGTTTGAACTATTAGGCATAGTTATATACAGATATAGAAAACAAAATAGCTAATATACAGATTGAATTAATAAAATGTGGCATTTCTTGAGACCTACAGTATGTTGACTACATATCTGGAAAATTTAAACCAGTAGATTGGACCTATGAAGTGACCAATTTTAAATATTAGTGATATGAACTGTTTTATCCTAGTTTCTTCCACTCTAGCTATTTAGGGACACAATACAATTATATCTATTAAACATCTCTGGGAAACACTGTTGCCCTTTTATTTTTAAAGAAAAAAATGTTTTATGGATTCTACATCTCTCGTGATCACAAAGACACAAATACAGCACATTATTAGGGAGCTCAGTAAGAGAGTGCAGAAAAGGTTAAAATATGTTAGACATTCTTCTATTGATCAGGATGCTATTGAGAATGTGAAAAGCTAGATAAAAGCCAGGGAGCTTGAAAATGAGACTGAAATTGCTTTTCTAGGGACAAAGGCCTATCGAAATAGGTACTATGTTTATATTCTCATGCTGAACTGTACTAACCCTCAAGGCAAGATGATGCTTTTCTTTAAACCAGACATATTGCAGAGTAAATGTCAGAGTGATTTGACTCCTGTACCACACTCCACCCCCTCCCCCATACAAACACAAATGTTGCCTTTGGGTAAATGTATGATCTGCTAATATTATGTTATGTGAAATCCCTTCTATAAATTTAAGGTTTTATGATACATACCTACTATATTTATCATCTATTTATCTATCTCTATCACCTTCCATAAAATAGTAAGAAGTTGTTGAAATTTCCATTGTTTCCTCCTTTCTTCTCCTCTCTCACATGATTCTTGTTCCTTTAAAAAAGGACCAACAGAGTAAGCATATCTTTTACTGGCCTGTCCCTGGAGACATGGAAAAAGGTCATTCCTTTGGAACAGCTACATTGAGTAGGACAATGATAAGATAGAGCAGGCTCATATCACATACCTGGTAGGGCAGGATTTCTTTTCTTCTGATTCTATGGAGAGGGATGGCCCTTCCTTCCTTCCTTCCTTCCTTCCTTCCTTCCTTCCTTCCTTCCTTCCTTCCTTCCTCCCTCCCTTCCTCCCTCCCTCCCTCCCTCCCCTTTGAGAATTGTGTCTTGTGTATTTTCCATCGCAAAATGAAGGAAATCCTGGTACAATTTTGGCAATCATAGTCAGACCAGGCTCTTTGACCCCAGAATGTGAATTTCAGTTCAGAATTGTATATGGCCATGAGTTCTTCCAATACTGTTGTAAATAGTTGCTTACTGCTCATCCCTAATAATGATAAATCAGGGTGAACACTCATAAGGACATGGGGAGGGGGTGTCAAAAAGGTCAACTTGACATTGGCCTTCATAGATGCCATATTGACTTTGCCATCTTCCCAGTGGACACCTTTGAGCACTCAGTTCTGCTCTTCTGTATCATAAGAATTTACGTCCAATGATAAAGGAGTATATTACTCTCCCATCTTATTGCTAGCACAATTATGACTTGAAATGCTTTAACAAACATGTAAGTAGAGAAGTGGGATGGATAATTTCTGTGAATTTTTGAGGAAGAGAAGTTCTTCTTGAAGAACAACAATTATTGAAGGTCAAGACTTTCTATTAATGATGATGATTAAAACGCTGCTGGAAAAGCTTAATGGGACAAGTTCACTCCTGGTATCTTTCCTTTGGATGTAATGGAAGCATGGAAAACCTGAGCAGTTGTAAATCACTGGAGAGAAAATTGTATAGTGAATGATAGAGCATTCATACATATTCCTTGACCATCTTGTTACTCAGTCAGGGCAAGAACACCACACTCTGCATATGAAAAATTCTCCAAAATTTTGTTTTTCAAAATAATTTCTAAATTCACATACATTTGAATGAGAACAAGAGAATTTCTCTAAGCCAGCACTAGCCTCACAGTTCTGTTTTTTCCAGGTGAGAGGCTCCACATCTCTGAAACACTCTAAAAATAAGTGCTATTATTTCAATTATTCATTATGTGAGGCATGAGAATAATAAAAATAATACTTATCTTTTGAAATGACTAGTTCAAAGTGACTGTGTTTTTAAAATATTCAAAAAGTAATACAAGTTAGTTCTACTTCTTTTTTTCTTTATGAAGTGTATCTGGCACAGATTCACATAGCAAAGCTTTTCCATCTACTGAGAAAGCAAAATGGCAACTTTGTAAGTAAAATTATAGTTAATTCATGATGGCAAGAAACATTTCTGCTCTCTTAATCATTTGTTTCATATTTCTACAGTAATAGCTTATCATTGTTAAAGATTGGGATTCATTGCAGAGGCTCTCCTTTGCAGATCGGGCACTGAATACACGAACACTGTGAATGAAATTACCGGAACACATCACCAAATAGCGTTAGGGTACATGGTCATACATCTCCTCTGTGCATTCAATGCTATGCATAGAGGACAATTTGTTCTCTCTGAGTTTCACATGAAAGTGTGAAAGATTTTAGAAGGAGATGGGTTCTGGATTTGCAGAACTAAATTGAATGCACTTCATCTTTGAGATCATCTGAATTTGCCACTGAAGTAAGAACCTCCTGGGAATGAGAAATACCTCTTGGACAACTATTTTTTCTTTGTTCCTAAATTCTAAATGTAACCTGATATTGGTAATATTCTCCATTAACAAATTTATTTGGTCTACAGTCTTCATCTTGAGATTGGCTTTGAATTATAGACTTCAGATTTCTGACCTAATGTTTGGATTTTTTGCTCCTTCTTAGTAACTACTTTTTGTAACATATTCCCTGATGAAGACTATTGTAGAACTAAAAAAAAATTGCAAACTTTCTTGTGCTATTTTAGTTGCTTTCATAAGAATATTACTAAATGCCCAGAGTCCCCTATTGTGGGGGAGATGGGAAGGGGAGAAATCCAATAAATAAAAAAATAAACAGTAGATCAGGAGAAGGGGGGCTGGTCATGGAGCCAAGCAACTATGGTCACTAATTTTGGGATTGTGGTATATTTTTTTTCTGGCCATAGCCAAATATGAAACTCATAAATTCTATTCAAGAATAAAAAAGAATTGGCACTTGAAGGTAGGCACTTGAAGGGCAGCATGATTGGTGGGGTGCCTATTCAATCACTGTTGTCTATTTGATACTCCTTCATCCATTCTATAACCAAGCTCAAATGCTCATCATTTACAAGTTCCAAGTTTTGGAAGCAACACTTTTCACTTATGGAGCAGGGTGTGATTCCAGTATTGAATATTTGGTCACATAAGAACACAAAACAACAAAAGATAATCTTTCCTTTTGCATGGCACTGGATGGAATGAATTTATAGACAGGAAAGAGTCATTTTCCACTTTATCTTTTGAATAGTGGGCCTGTTGCACTGTAACTTAACTAGTTAGATAGCAAATAATACAACAGTTCTGACCAAAGGCCTGGAGAGTTGCAGTCTCAACTGCACAAAAAAGTGATGGGTAGACAGATATCACCAAAGCTGTTCATCTCTATTGCTATCAGTCAAGTTTCAGTCACGAGTTGGAGGAAAGAGAAGAGTAAGAAAATAAAGAACCAAATTATAAATCTGGTATCATAAAAGTCAACCAGATCAAGTTTTCAAGGAACTTGAAAACAACAAGACTAGAAACAGTGATATGGACCAGGATAGAAGATTACTGAAACCATTAATTAGGAGTGATTGACAATGAAATTTATAGGGAAAATTCTAGTTCTAGTTAATTTCTTTTCTAGTAATTTCAAGGGGAAAAATGATCCCTTTTCTGTTTCTCCTCACATCTTCAATTTATATGTGTCTGTGTTGTGTTAAAGTAGTACAGGAATAGAAAATGCTGAACTTGCTACAGCGTTGTCTTACTTCCATCACAAACACAAGGTAGTGAAAGGAAAAGATGCTTCCATCTTCCAAATTTGCCACAAAGTGGTATTGAGGCTGCCAGAAGTTTTACCTAGCAAATCATTCACTGACCACCAGCCTCTATGAATGTGTCCATTTCTTTCCTCAAGCCAGTAAAGCAAGTAGCTGTATCCCACTGCTATAATTTCCAGTCTCATTTACACAAACTAAAAACATATATGCACCATTACAAAGATACCTTATTATGACATTTAGGGTAGAAGTTCTTGGAAGCTAAACTGGATTAGGTACGTGGATATAAGACCACCAAGGAATTTCAAAGTGATAGATTGGACTGGGAATGAACAACATTCCAGAAGGAGGCAATGACAAGAAAACTGTCTAGCTGTTGCCCATTAGTCACCAGAAGTTGAGCTTAACAGTGCTACTGTAGTTGAACAATGCTGTTTCCAGTTAGATTCATTAATTCATTAATTGATTGAATTTTGTATAATCCCATGCCATTTTTTAAAATAATATACAGAAAATTACATTTACTTTTGTGAGCAATTGTAGCAATTTCCATAAACATATTCACTTTTTGTACAACGTTTTCTAATTTAGGGATCCCTAATCTTATTAGGCTGTGGCCACATTTATACAACCATCAGTTGCTGTAAGAACATGGGGGCAACAAGTAGAATTAAAGTTTGATGCAAGCTGGTAGAAGATTGAAATAAGTTGTTGCATGCCAGAAACAGATTAGAAAGATCAAAACAAAAATAGATATCTTACCGCAGACTCGAGTGGTGACAAGTGTTAAGAATTAGAGAATCCAAAAGTTAATTAAGGAGGAGGGGGACTAAAGCTTAGGGAACTAGGGGCACACAGGAAAATAAGACTCCCCATATGGGGTTTTGCTCAAGGCAGGGAAAAAAGGAAGGTGAGAGAATAAAAAAGGGTGAGTAATGTGTGCATGTAGAGGAAAGTAAAGGAGGGAAAAGAGATGCAGAGCAGCAATTTAGATAAGAAGTTACACAGGCCATGGTAAGGAAGAAGTTTAAGAGGAAACTTAGATCAAGTGTTTTAAAGTGAAAAGAATAAGGAAAAAAGCTGGGATGTCATTCTTTGTCTGCAACAGGAGAAAAAGAAAGACAACTTTGGAGTAAGCCAGGTGGTAGGAAGGGTAAATTGGAGAGATTTCTCCTGCCCAGTGGGATTGCACTGTCCATGGTCAAGGGAACACAGGCAACAGAGGGACACAAAGAAATGAGGAATTTCAGTTTACAACAACGGGTAATGGTGGAGAAGAATGACGGGCAGGACAGCCAATGAATAAAGCATACCATAGGACCATGACTCCAAGAGCCATGATCAGCAGCAAGACTGGTCAGGGGCAAAAACAAAGTTCAGATAACTGAAGAAGCCTGTGGTGGAGACACATGTGATCAGAGCCAGAGAGAGAAGAGTTTGGTTTAGTCGTGGGAACTGATCAGCCTCTTTTATGCATACTGTTCTTAATAAATATTGGGCCTTTAAGACTGCAGCAGGCCGATTGGCTTCAAAGACATCTCAAGAAGCTGAATACTAGTGATACAACACAAACCGGTGCTTTAAAGATAAGCCATTTCATTTGTAACAGTTTTTTCTCTCTTTTCCATGTCAGAACTAAAAGGTGGTTTTTCTGTTAGACAGTTGTTTTGTAAAGTGGTTTGAATAATATTAAAAAGAAAACTGTTTACTGTTCACAAGCAATTTCCCTAGGGCTGGGGAGGAATTGTTCCTCTGAAGTCCTCTGGAGGCCCAGAAATCATACTGGTTGCAGATTTTGCTTAGAGAGAGAATGGCATAATGGCTGGGAGAGTCTAGTGAGATTCTGGGAAAACCAGCTTTTGAATTCAGGATTAGCCTCTGCTATAAGAGTTGCTACGTTTAGAATTTTAAAACAATCTTGAGGATTATTTTATAAAATGTGTGCTAAGGTAGGCACCAACAGTCACAAAACATCTGTTTACTAAAAGGTGACATTGCTCTCTCTCATTCCCTCTAGCCTCTTAGATGGTCTCCATCTCTTGATTTTACTTCTGGCTTTTTTGAAGGGCAGAAGGCACACTTCCATCAGAGCACTAATCTGCAGCTTCCTATTTTTTATTTTCAAAGAATTCCTTCAGCTTATATGCAGGACCAAAAGCATTCTTGGAAGTAAAGTTTATGCTTGCGGTTGGAATTACTGAAAAGAAGATACTATCAGAAATTCCTACTTAGCTCAATTTGGTTGAAGTTCATTAATGTCTTCTACCTAATATTGGTTTCTTATTTGATTAACTGTGACCTCCTATCCTCAGTTCAGTGACTGATTCATAGCCTAGTTGCTAGGGAAGGTGATCTACTGAGCAGACAATCCTTAAAACACTTAAGAAAGCAGACTGGGACTAAGTTACTGGAATATTATTGAAGTGAAATGAACTTTAAAAGATTAATGTGCACTTTCCCTGTCTTTAATAGTTTCCTAATTGCAGCCACATTGTGTGTGCCAGCTCCTCTCTTGAATCCCTGAGAACAAAACATAGAAAATGCAAACACTTTTTTTTAATCATTTAGAAGCAATGACCAAAAGTATAAAAAGCTAATATTAATGTAAAAGTACCAGCATTGATTTGCTTCAAGGGGAGAAAAGGGTCCTAGGTACAGCAAAGAGAATATTGTAAAATTTGGTGACTTAAGGCAATAATCACTAAAAAAATTAAAGGTTCCTAGATTTAAGAAGCTAATTGGGCGTGTCCCAAATAGTTTCTAGAGACCTGATGCTATAGACAGAAGGCTAGAATTATCTTAGAAAAGGAAAGTGGCAAGAAGAAGATGCGAAAAATTCTTACATGGGATATAGAGAACTATAAAACTTATGGATTTAGAACTGTCCACTAGATCTTAGCCTGTTTTCCCACTATTCCTTTATTTTTCAAAACGGGTCTTTGATATTTTCCCATAGTTTACTTTAGATCAGAACTTCCATACCAGATATATTTTATTTTGAGCTATCTCTAAGGAAAGTATAATTGATGCTGGATAAACCATAGAATATTTACATCTCTAGAAGTCAATAGATAGAACAATCCCATAGCTGATGTTTACAAATGTTATCAGGGCATCTCTGAATAGGCAGGCTGAATCCACTGAGTTATCAACTTACCAGGATTTTTTTGGTTCAAAAAGAAAACAGTTTCAACAGAATCAAAGAAGGAGAAAATATTTTCAGAATCCTTGGAGCAGAGCAGATATAGGCTTGATGCAGTGAGAAAGGAGCATATACATAAACTGTATATGAATTGTATATACAGCTGCATTGAAATAGAGCTGTTGAATTAGGTTTGTACCTGAATCACCCCTACCACAATACCATTTAAAAAACAGTATGTCTACATTAGTCCTGAATTTGGTTTGAGGTAAGAGTCCTACTAGTAGTATCCTAACATACCCTCAAGTATCTTGAGTTAACCTGTTTTTGTTTTCTTTTTGACAAGTTTTTTTGATGCTAGAATTACTCACACTGCCATATATTCTTCTTGTGTGAATCCCTGAACCATAATAATTTCAAATATGGATGTAATTGTCCACTGAGGCCATTGCTTCATAGTGTCTAAAGATCGTCCTGCCCCAAAAGACTGGCATATTTGTTCCATTTGACTTTTCTCATCTTGTGAGAACTTTAACCAAACTATTGCTCCAAACATTTGACTGACTGATTGAATTTATACGCCTCCCATCCACCAGTGTGGGCAGATGGTAGAAGCAATACCATGGCTATCAGACGCACAAAAAATTTTTAGTGACCACCTGATTATAAAGAAAGTTAGGAAAGTGCTACATCCTCAAAGCTTCTCAACTCTCCAAGAATTGAAGTATAATATCAACATGGCCTTGTTTGTTCTGATTGCTTTTACTATTGTTGAACTGTTTATTTCCCATTTTTGCTTTCAGCTAGCTTTGGTATGTATATTGGTATTGCTTGCAGGATATAAATAGGGCTGTCTGAGCCGAAGGCAAACATTTCTCTCCCCAGGCACTGAGCCCCCCACCCCAGCATCGGCATTTGAAGGTGGGTGGGACAAAGGAAGGAGAAGAGCCACATGGTTGCTTCTTTCCTGCTGCCATGATGACAGGTACCAGAAGGGGCTTAGGAGAAGAGAAACTATGACCAGCAGGGAGTACCAGGAGAGCAGTTCAGGGCTTCTGAGGGATCCATTTTCATTTGCTTTCAAGAGGAAGAGGAAGTTGCTAGGTGAGCAATGCTGTTGGTTGAATGAGGCAATGGCTAACTCAGGAGTGGCAGCAGAGGATGATGCAGAGAAGTGACAGTGGTGGTAGCTTCTCCCTCCCTCTCTCCTTCCTTTTGTATAGCTCCTTTGCTATATATCCTATGGGGCCCTGTATGACCAAGTTTGTTCAAAGTATGGGGCAAGACTGAGACTAGGGTTGTGGGTCCCAAAACTGCCATGCCTCCTGCATTCACAATTTGTAACCCCCTGATTACTTGCTATGAACTCCAAGTCTCCCTTGTAGACATCTGAGGAACAAGTAAAAGATAAATATTAAAAAATGATAGGTGTAGATAGACATATATCAACAAGTAAGGGTCTCTGTTGTGGCATAAGGAAGTTTAACATTGTTTTCAGATGCTATCTACCAACTTGCAATTGCATTGCTATTGATTTGCAGCTAATACCAGCATCTTAATGAGAATTATTAGCATGAAGATCCAATTAAGGGAAGCTCGTATTTTTGCAAAAGATGATTTTTTCATAAATGCTCTTTCTTACAGCCTGATCCTTTACCAGACAACTTTTTGTGGGACTTGGCTGGAAAATGGCTTTGCTGGGAATTGGCCCTTTTCAAACAAAACCACCACAAGGGCTTATTTTGCTAAAGCATTGCCTACTTTACATTGAAAGCTTCCACTTTCAGATCAGCAGGGATGCCTGAAGATGTCAGGTAACCCTACACATCCTATTTGAAGAAAACGGGAGATAAGAAAGGGGTGGGTGAGTGGGGGTAATGAAGCATAGCGTCAGTACAGAATTTTCCTAACCTATTTAAGTAGATTGTCTTTCTCTAATTGTTTTTTCTCCCTGGAGATGGAGGTAGGGGGTGGGAGAGAGAGAAAAAACACTTAGAATTTTTGATGCCATAAAACCAGGCTTTCTTACTCCATTTCCAGTGTTTTAAAAATAAATATGTGCAATCTTAGAGTGGCACCCAGCAGAGTTGCTAAATTTAAAGATGTGTTGGCATGTCTTTACTTTGTTTAGCTTCTATTAGCGTTAAGGTCGAAACGGGGAAAATAGCAGAGTCTTCATCTGAAAAAGTCTCCTTTCTTCATTTCTTGGATTTTTTAATTTGCTCCTCAAAAGGGGGCAATAATATTCCTATAACCATCCCAAGTTCCATCTTTATCTCTTACCATTGGCACTAGCATTGTTTCCTTGGTGTGGTATTATGAGATAAGAAGGCCATTTACAGCATTAGAAATGACACCTTACAAGAAAAGCCACCTTCTTGTGCCCCTAGGAAGATCTTCTTTGGGGAATCCCCACCCCATTGGCATTTTTCTATTTAATTGCATTTCAGTTGTCTGTCTGTCTGTCTCTTTCTCAAGCAAGCAAGAAAGCGAGCATATTTCTCACATTCCAAATCAATATCTTAAAAATGGTACCTTTTAAAAACCTTCATTTCATTATTTCTTTAAATAAGAGAACCATATTCAATAGATATTTCTTGAAGTCCAACATCAAGCCTGTAGGAATCCCGCAAACCATTTCTAACTATCCAGCTTGCATTTGAAAAACTCCATTGAAGGGCACTTTTCACTGCTACTTTTTTCACTACTTCACAGCTCTTACTGTTAAAAAACTCCTCTGAATATTCAGCCTGAATCTCTTTTTCCAAAATAATAACAATAACAACAGCAATATAATGCTATTTCAGCCTGTTGGTTCTTGGCCTGTTCTTGGTTTCAACAGGGAATATGTCTGCCTTCTCTTGCATATGACAGCTTTTCAGATATTTGTAGAGAGCTCTCATTCACCAAATGTGCAGCTCCTCAGTTCATTTTTATCCATTTAACACTGGAAATTCTGAGAATTATAGTTCTAACACATCTGGAGTGCAGAGGGTAAGGAAGGCTGTGCTAAGTAATCACTTCCTATATTAGAGCTATGAATAAAAGGTCTCACGGTCAAGCCCAGGAGTTTTATTGTTGTTGCTGTTGTTAAGAACATACAGAAACCAGAGCTTAAAACTTGAAAGCAATGCTCAGCCCTAGTAGATTTAGCAAGTAGCCCCAATAGCTCAGAATAGCGGAATAACTCAGTGGAAAAGCTCAGAATAAGGCAGCTTTATATATTCAAAGGATCTAATGGACCTAAGCAAATAGTAGTATGTTCTGCATGTTAATTTTGTCCAGCTCTTACTTATTACATGAAATGGTAGTTTGAATTAACTACCTTTTATGAAACACCCTGGGAATGAATGGATGAAATTAATTAATAAATAGGAGCATTTTAATGGGTTACTTCACCAGGGAAGGAGCTTTAAGTTCTGATCCAAGATGCTGTGGCTCTGTTCACATTTGGCAAATTTTAAGCACCGAGAGATTTGTAGTGGCATATTGACGCACAGGTTTTATACTTCCAATGGATGCATTCATCTTCATTATTTCAAAGAAAGCCACAAAGGCACTGGTTTCCTGTTTCCATCACCTAAGATGGATATGCAGTGTTACCATGTAGTTTCTCTAAATGATATTTCCATGAAGCTATCAAGAGCTAGCTTTTTGGCATAAAGAGTGGCCTTGTGACACAAAATCAATGCAAAGTAGCAGGAAACAGTGACCTTGGTAGCAAGTAGAGAGGAAATTTGCAAAATCTCACTTATCCTTTTGAAATAGACTACATGAAATAGGGCCTATGTCTTTTTTGCACTTGGTTCATCTGCGCTGGAAGGAGCAGCTATGTACAGAGAAGGCATTGGGTATCCATTTCTACATGACAACTCCCCACACTGAGAAAGAATACACACACACACACACACACACATAATAAAAATGAGAAAAGAGCATTTGCCAATGCTGATTCATAAGGAAAGATGCAAATTGAGAAATAATTGCCCTAATTTAAATGGAAATATTACATATCATATATTATAATGAGAAGACTGTCACAACTGATCCATGATGTATCTGCTCATTCTCCTATCCAGATGGTAACTATTCAAGCACAACGTCAAGGCTCTCCCTTTTTATCAGATGTGTCTCATAATTAAGGATGGTGTCAGGCCCAGCCCAAGAAAAATGATGAAACAGTCCAGTCAAGTATAGCTCCCTTATTTGCTTATACCTTATAGACAGAATCTTGCCAAACTAAATCTATTCTACAGCAACTAGTGGATATACCCTGGGAGATTCTAGGGAGTGGCTATCCTGAACCTCTTACTCTTCCCATGCTCATCTTGCAGGCTCAATTCTCCTTTGTCTCCTTTCCCCTCCTGGAGTGCACCCCCTCCCTCCTGATAGCCTTGATCTCCCATTTCACCCTCCTCCTTGTAGATACATTCCATCACAGATGGTGAGGATAGGGTAGAACCAGGGAGGGTGATGGAGCTGTGCTAACTATCTCATTGTCCATCATAGAATGTGGGAGTGTTGGGATTTTCTTGCATAGCAGTATCAGGATAAAGTGGTAGTAGGCATAGCTCCTTCTCACTATTATTTATTTTTAAAATAGGCTTACACTTATCCACAAAAATGCATGTATAAATATTTCATGTTTGATTCAAGTTCATATCAAGCCAACTTCTCATACAGAAAGGGACCTCAGGTGGGAGAAAGTCCTTGGGAGCTCTTCACTTTAAAATCACCTGGGACTGCTGAATATGTGATTAAGAGAGAGAGGTTTAAACAGGATCTATCATCACTGTTTAAAAGAGGATCTGTTCATATGATAGGAACCACCCATCTATTTTCATTCAGTTAATTCACCTTTGTGCACACCCTATGCAAAGATGGCTAAGGTTTTATATATGACCATTTTCCACCCAGTCAGTGTAAGGGAAGCTTGCAGTGGGGTACCAGGTGGGAGGGGGAGGTCTATCCCATGTTCAGGCAATTAATGGGGTGTTGCTGAAGTCAATGAGGAGCTTTGAGATGGGTGTGAAGTTGGGCTGCTGCTGGTAGAGTGTTGATCAGCTGTTTGGCAGTCAGAAGTGCAGTGCAGCAGCGATGGTAGAAAAAAAAAAGTGCCTTCAAGTCAATTTTGACTCATGGAGATAGCCCCCTGCCATTTTCTTGGAAGCATTTTTCAGAAGTGGGTTGTCATTACTTCCTTCCTAGGGCTGAGAGAGAGTGACTGGCCCAAAATTACCCAGTTGGCTTTGTGCTGAAGTTAGGACTAGAACTGAAGCTCTCCCAGTTTCTAGCCTGGTTCTGTAATCAATCTACAAAACTGGATCTCAGTGACAGAAGAGAAAGGTGTTAAAAATGATCCCCTCATGCTAGGTATGTCATTGGTAGCTTGGAAACTGTGACTATCTGCCCAATAGGCTTTCATTCTTTCTCTTTTTAAAAAAATCTGAAAACCAACAGCAAAAATGCAGTGGCATGATATTAGTCAGTGCCATCATGGACAGCTATGGAAAGAGGCATTTGTATCTCAGCAGATAATGAGCATGGTAAGGACCCTGGAAGATCAAAGCCCTCTCTCATGTAGAGCAGTGTTTCTCAACTTGGTGACTTTAAGATGTGCAGATTTCAACTCCCAGAATTCCCCAGTCAGCATGCTGTCTGGGGAATTCTGGGAGTTGACGTCAGTACATCTTAAAGTTGCCAAGGTTGAGAAATACTAATGTAGAGAAACTCCAAAGATAAAAGAAGCTGTAAACCTGAAGAGGGAACGCTTCTTGAACGCAAGCTGGCTTTTGCTGGTTTTTATAATGCCTAAAAGATGTCTCATTACTCAGTGTATTCTAGGATCCCAGCTAGGCTCAGGGAATGAATCCAAATTGCTATGTGACTGTTTGATAATCAGGACCTTTCACATCTTGGTAAGCAAATGGTCTCCACTAATGAGAAGGATATTTCAACTAAGAGAAAGGACAGATTCTCCCCTCCCTATTCAGTCCACTTACTGCCTAATTAAGGCCAGTAATTAATGTATGACCTTTGAGCCATTGTAAAATGGAAACTTCTCAGCTGTTAATCATGTTAAATAGTAAAATCAGCAAAATTTGCCTACTGGCGAAATCAGAGCTTCTGCTCAGTTCTCTATGTGTAGGAGCAAAATGCCACCAGAAGGAAATTTCAAAAGGCACAGGAAAGATGAAGGAATAAAGCAGTAAAGTAATCACGATACAAGATGCATAAAGATACTTCTTTAATATGCCTGTTTGCATATTTATATAGGTGGATGAGTTATTAATATAAAAACAGTGTGAGTTAAAATGCTGAGACAAAAATGGTAAAGCAGATTTTCCCAGCCGTATATGAAAATGATGTTTAGACGTGAAAAGATCTAGCAGAATATGGATGGGAATACATACGATTGTCTTTTAAAAGTGCTGTTAAGCATCAGCTGAAAACAGGAAAGCAGTACTTAAATGCATTGTCTGCTATGTAATCCATAGCTTTTTTTTGTAACCCAGATTACATTCTAATGAATATTTAGCAAGCAATATACACATTTCTTGCTGTTTTCCCCCTAACTTTTCTTTTTATGTATTAGAAACCTGCACTTCACTTTTATCTTAGTCAGAAACTAAATTCCTGCAATTATATTGCATCTAAAAAAACCCTCGTATTATTCTAAAGCAATTCTTGGAGTGAAGATTGGGAGATTCCCTATCAATGTTAGATTTATTGGAAATTACATAAATGTCCAGTTTAAAATAAAATATGCCATTCCACACGTCTCCCACACAGTCCCATGACAGTTTTTTTTAATTAAATTTCTTTCTAGGTCCCTTTAGATTTCTGCACACATTTCACTTGAACATAATGTGCTGGATGCATTTCTACAGAAAAGTAACCTTTTAACAAAATAGAATCGTTTATGTTTAAATCTCACTTTAGAATCAGTCCTTAAGAAATGTTGCCAGTCTTACTAGGTCTTTTTCAGGATCCCTTTGAAATTCTGGAATCCTCTTCCAATCTTGCAGTTGGGGGTAGGGGGTAGTTGCTATCTTATATGCCCTTGCTTCCAACTAATTCAGTATTTTTCTTTGCCAAGAATTTAAGAATATAAGAAGACCTCTGTATGATCTGTCTGATATATGAATTGGTCCATCAAGTATCTTATTCTGTGCTACCCAGTGAACTATCCAGATGCATTCAGGAAACTGAAAAATACAGATAGGAGGGCAATAGCCCAAAAGCCTTCTTCCAGTTACATTCTCCCAAGCAGCTGGTTTTAAATGAATGCCAATTTGCCATCTTGACTAGTAGCTATATGTAGCCTCCATATGTGTCCCCCATTCTCTTTTAAAACCATCCAAATGGATGGCCTTCACGATATCTCATGGCGGCCAATTCCACAATTTAACCATGTGTTGTGTAGAAATACTGTGTCATTACAGTATGATTCATTGAATATTGTAATGAATGTTCCCAAGTTCTAATGTTGTGAAAGGAGAAAAATCTCTCTATCCATATTTTCCATTCTATTATTGGTTATGTCTGTATCACGTATCTCCTTCCCTACTTACTCTCTAAGTAAAGAAGCTCCAAATCAGGTAATAAACTGTCTTTTAAAACAACTTTTGTATTTAACTGACCAGCTTTTCCCACTTTTCCCATATCAAAACAGAATTGCATTTTATTTCTACTGTCATTGTTGCCTTAGGGAGTCCTGACATACTCTGAATCACCTCTTTCCACTTCCATTATATGTTCTATTATAGCATTATCCCATAATAACTCTAATTCACTGTGACAAAATTTAGAAACAGAAAGCAGCTATTTAGCCCTATCTGTAAAAGTATAAATAAAGGGCAGAAATTGGGAAGAAGTAACTCTGCTCCATCTTCCTTATTTCACTTCGCCCTTTGGTCTTCTAATCATCTACTGCTTCATTTTCTGTCTTTTACTCAAGGAACAGTTACTTTGGATCTGAATTAACACAGACATTTTGCTGTCCAAGGTGAAGGATAAAGTAACTTCACATTCTACAAAGGAGTTGACCACAAAAGTGTTTGATAATTCTAATTGGGTCTTTTCCTGCAACATCTGGCCAGCCTTGACTAAGCAAAGTCAGTCATGGTGAGTACTTGGATGGGTGATCAATAGGAAACCCCAGGGTGATAGGCTAGACTGGGAAGTTGAAAAAAAAAAATTCCTGAAAAAGACAATGATAATCCACTTCTGCAGTGTTTCCAAGAAAACTACATGGATTTTGTGAAGTCTCTACAGTCAAGCTAAATTTCAAGGTGATCTATCTTTTTTTTACCAATATTTGCAAGTTCATCCATAAATCAGATGGAAAGAGGTTCATATTTTAAAAGTTCAAATATGGGAAGAAAGCGATATGGCAGATTCTCCATCCAGCCAAGGACTTTGATAGTTTTCAGTTTACAAAACATGGTTTGTATCTCTATTGTAGTACTGAATTCCAAGTTATATGGCAGGAAATTAACAAAGGGCCTTTTCTATGCTATGAATACAGGCACCCAATGATTGGTGTAGGTAGGAAGGATTTTATTCAAATTATTTTTTAAAAAATACTCCAATTTATTTATCCTATTTACTCCTACTGATTATACAGCAGCCATAGTTTTGATTTCAAAGATTTCACTTCTGCTACCTCAAGCTTTGCCAAGTAAGAATAACGGTCCTACCTGGGGTGCTTACTGACAGGCTTCTAAGTATCAGCACAATCCAGGTTATGGGGTGATATGACCTTTTCAGTGCCATCAAGGTTGTATCTATTAGAAGATTCAACACCGTATCAGGTTTCTACTGCTATAAACCATTAAGGGCAACATGTACAGTGACATCTGACAGATGGATTCTGCATTTTTGATCCCATTGCCTTCCCTGAGGACATCTTATATTTTTCTTTCTATGTAATATGCCTCCTACTGGTTAGACTGATATTCTCTGGACCATCATTACTTCTAGTTCTGTATCTCTCACTTGCTCACTCTAGCTTGAAGGTAAGGTGCTTATAATCTGTCTCTCATATAACCTGTATCTGCATAGCCAACTTGTCTCCCCCCACTTGCCTCCACCTGCCTCACCCCAATTTTGATCCTACATCAGTCTAACCATTCTATGCATCTGATGAAATAAGCCGCAGCTCATGAAAGCTCGTGTCTTTTAATAAAGTGTGTTAGTTGGAAAACTCATAACCAGACTCCTCCTGACTTTTTGTCACCAGACACTAACATGGATCTCCTTCTGCAATGATGTACATGATGTCACTTACTCCCCCCACCCCCTCTAAATGTCCTCTAGGGCAGGGTTCCTCAACCTTGGCAACTTTAAGATGGGTGGACTTCAACTTGCAGAATTCTGGGAGTTGAAGTCCACCCATCTTAAAGTTGCCAAGGTTGAGGAACCCTGCTCTAGGGTCATTATGCTTTAAAAGTATTAGGTCAATTTCTTCATTTACCACTCTACTTGGGGGGGGGGGGGGATCTGCAAAATCCTGACACCAACTGAGACCAGACACCAAAAGAAAAGAAGATAATCCAGAAAAATACAGACTTACTTAGAAATAATAGTAAATTCTTTATTGATCTTGGTGGGAAACAAGTTAATATTTAATGACAAAGATTAAAAACAATGAATATCAAGCTCATATAAAATGCACTTACCAGTGTATAACATGCAGTAGAAACATAACGTTTTGTAAGAAGAAACAGGGAAACTACTAAAACGATGCATTAAATATTTCCATCACGGCAACATTGAGAAACCATTTTTAACAAATGCCCCACTGACACCCATTTTCCAAACCACTTGACTAAGCACAGTTTAAAAGAATAGTTCAGCAGTAGCAGAATACTTCTGGTTCTGCCAAGTGTCAGAATATTATTTAACATAGATATAAAATCTATGGCAAGGGACTGTTTATATGGATGCGCAGGGCAAAATAGCTGTTTGATGTCTCTCCTTTGCTTGCTTCAATGCAAGTGTTTCCCTGAGATACAAAGAGCCAGAGCTTTTCCTGCAACTAGACTATACTTTTCACACAACTTAGCATTCATGCTGGAGTCTTATTGAACATTGCAGTGTTAGTCTTATTTCTCTCATTTACAGATACAGCAGAACCATGTCTTCCATTCAAGAGAGGAATTGCTAATTTGGACCCTACAATGATTAGCATTGATTTTGAATTAGCAGCGGTGAATAAAAAACCTGCAACATATCCAAGTACTTAAAATGTCAAGTCATTTTTCTGTTCAAATACTGTATAAAGCATTTATTTTGGAATAGAAAGATCTGGGCTTCATGTGAGTCTATGGGATTTGGGGCAATTTATCTTGGCTCCATTTTTTTTAGTCCATGAAGTTGCTGGAAACATTTTCTCCATGGTGATTGTTCAGTAAAGGAGATTACCACCCCTGGTAAGTAGGGCTGAAATTCCCAAGAGGGGTTTGAAGCATGTGGGAGCGTGAGCATAATGCATGACTGCAACCCTTTAAACCAAGAAAAGCATCTTTTTCCAGGATATGTACAGCTGCCCTTCACAACTGCCATGCAATTTCAGGAAAAGATATGGTTATTTTAAGGAATTGTAGGTAGAGTCTATGTTTGTGCCCTGGTGTTCTATGAGGCATCTTTTTGGAACTGAATTCAAAGTGCTGCACAAACACTCGTTAGTTACAAGATTAACTACTACAAGTTAGTTACAATATTCTCATCCAACGTCCGTGGTGGTCATTTGAAATCAACTGCACCGGTATGAATGCAAGATACTCTATGACTTGGCAAGATACAAGATACCTCCTTCACTCGGTCTTGCCAGTTTAAAGGGTCTTCACATGAAAATAAGCCATTGATGGTTCAAAAGCATTTTATTTATTTATTTGTTTATCATATTTGTATAGTTGCCTATCTCACATAATCACTCTGGGCAGCATACATAATAAAACAAAATACATAGAAGTAAAATACATTAAACCCAATGTATCCACAATTTAAATTAAAAATAAAAACAAAGTAAAAAATAAAATGGCAGCCAGCATACAAAGAGTGCAGCAGTTAATGATCACATAACCATCCACAGGCTCCACTCTATCATGGGATCCCCAATTTCCTTGACAAAACCATGTTTTTAGGGTCTTCCAGAAGGCCAAGAGGATTGGGACCAGCCTCACCTTGGGGGTAATAATATTCCGCAGGGTGGGGGCTATAGTAGAAAAGGCTTTCCTCCTAGGACCCACCAGATGAACCCTAGCTGATGGACCCACAACATGCCTTTCCTGCTGGACCTGATGGGAGAGATAGATGTGACTGGGGAGAGGAGGTCCCTCAAATAGCCTGGTCCCATGCCATGTACGGTTTTAAGGGTCAAAACCAGCACCTTGAATTGGACCGAGAGGTAAACTGGTAAGCAATGCAGCTCATGAAGCAGAGGTATAAAGTGTGCAGTTCTTGAACCACACATAACTGCCCACGCAGCCACATTTTGCACCAGCTGAAGCTTTTACTAAATTTTACTATTTAAATGCTGTGTTACCATTCCTAAATATAAACAACTAAGAAAGATTTGTCTATTTCAATTCCCTTTGACAGATTCACCGCCATAAGTAATAATGTTTATGCCCAGATAACATTCCCAGTCTGCAGATAGATGGAATATACATTCAAATGAACTACAAAGGACCTAGGAATGTATATATTACTCATAAAGTAATGTCCCCTTCTTCTTTGTTGTGCTGTAATATCACTGAAGAGTTAGTGTGCCTGAGTATTATAAAAAGGGTTTCAGTTGTGTCATATTGTGATACTGCAGAATTCCAAATCTTGTGGAACTACTTGTATGAATGCAAAATCTCCTTGCTGTGGACAACTGTGGAAAACCTAGTTGTTCACTGATGTCATAGTATGACATAGAAAAGGGATGGGCTGCTCTCCATTCCCAGCATATCAAATTCTATGGAATATATCCTCCAAACATATCAGAAAAGTGCTTCTATGACCTTGTTTCCTGCTCATTCAACTTAATTGGTTGAATGGGGCTAGTGTGACAGGTGAACAATCTAACCCAGTTAACTATCCTCAAAACTAAGGAAGAGTTCAATTCATTTCAATCCTAAGGTGCTTGGGACTTAAAACACACACACACACACACACAATACCAACTGGGTCAGGCAAACAGGGTTGAAAGTGCTAACAGAGTGTTAACCTTCACTTCCTGCTTCCAAAACAGAGGCAAAGCCCCAATAGAAGAGAATATGTGTAGCTCAGGGTTGAACTGTGGAGTCCTTGGGGTTCTCTGAGCTTGGTTGTTTTCTTGCAAATGTTTCTTGCAAATGTTTGTTAAAACTTAGATGTTACCTAGCCGGGTAACGAAATGTTTGCAACCAAGCTCAGACAACCCCAAGGACTCCACAGAGGCAAAGACCTAGAAAGGTCTTGCAGGAACTTGACTTCCCTAGGCAATTTTTCCTTTTTCTTTATCCCTCCCACATGTCATATAAGGGTGCATAGGAAAGATGCAGAGAGGAATAGCGAATCTGTTGATAGGGCATCAATTCTGCTCAGGTCAGTTTTTCTTTTTTTTCTTAATTGTTGAGGATACGACTTAGGATGTAATAGCTACTCACTCTCTTTTGTAGAAACTGAGAGGACTTTTATAGAAGCTGAGAGGACTTAAAATGCTGACCTGGGGTTTCATTAGTAGCCATTATTTCCTAGGACAGGAAAGCATAGAATGTAAACAGGGAATTCTCACATACAAGCAAGTATAGAAAACAAAAAGCAGTCCATCATTTTACAGAAGAAAACCTGCGAAAAGATAGCATCGGATTTGAATTTACAGAAGACATAAGTTTGGGAATCGGTCTTAATGGTCAGACAAGATCAAACATTCATAATGACTGACATTCATGAGTTATAATAAAAATTCAGTCGAAGCCATGTTGTATTCGGTCCCTGGGAAGCTACATCCAAGTCATGACTGCTAAGGTGAAGCTTGACATGACTGGCTTTCTCACTCACACACTGATGGCACACAGAGGGATGAGTTAATTATCTCTGAGAGCCTCTAACTCAGTCAATTATAGCTAAACAAAGCCTATGAGAGAAGTAGAAAACTAATTTGATTGGGAGACTGAGCTCATCCAGACGCTAAAAATAGAGAAAGCCGTGTGTTTTTAGCAAGGAACAGAGGACAAAGACTAGAAAATTCAGGAGGCCTGGGAGAAACTAAATGAGTGATAGGAAACTGAATGGAAGATAGGACTGAAAATTAGAGAACTAATGTCTGGATATCCTAGATGTAGTTACTTCAGAAGGGGGCAGGATACTGAAGAACAAGACTTAAGGGGAAAAGGCTGAAGATTGGAAACAGTTCAATAATATAAAAGTCACTAAAAGGCACACAGAGAATAGGTTTGGGAGAGAAAACTTGGGCAGTGAGACTTGGGTTTTTGGTTGTAACTCTGTTTTTAGGAAATCAATGTTTTTATTGTTTAAAAGGCAGAACCTTATTACTTTCTGTACTATTGAAGAAAATGAATACGTTTATTTTTACCAGTTCTCATTTGATTTCACAGAGGAGAATTGGCTTTCGAAATCTCCTTCAAAGGAGATGCAAATTTCAGTGAAATTTTCCTGACTGGAGTCTGGTGTTCTTGCACTGATTTGGTTATGAAATGCCCAGGAGGGTTGGGTGAGTTTTCTGCCTTTCATTAGACAACCATTTCTAAGCATTCTGCAATTTTGTTGGCTTCCCATGCTTTAATTAAATCCCAAAGGAAAACTTCATAAGGGAATTCCTCTTATTGGACTTGTCTGGGAAGGTTGGGCAGCCAAGGATGTTTCAACCAATGGAAAAAGGCATAACTGAAAAAATACTAGCAGCACTGCTCCCCTAGCAATAAAGCAAGCTCAGAAACACCATCAAGAAAAATCTGAAATAAATTCTCAAGCAACCTGAGCACATAAAAAGCACATTTCAGCACAGCATTAATTCACAGCCTTCTTACCTAGTGTGGAATGTGAAAAAAACTTGGAGAAAGCTTAACAGAATGCTTGCAAGTTTCATCTTCTGACCTATTTTATTATTCTTTATATCTATTTTTTAAATGTTTTTAATACCTACTGTAGACTTTTCCCTTGATACAGTGCCTTCAGTACTATATTCTTTAGATAGTTATATTCCAGCAAAGCAGTGCTCTTGGCATCGTACAAAGCTAACTAATATTTTATGTTTGTTTATGGGTAAAAAAGGTGATAAAACAAAGAAATGAATATACTTATTTTTAAGGAAATGTACTTATTTTTAAGGGAAAAAAATTACAAAAAGAATGTGAGCTGAACATCAATACATTTAAAACTGGGGAAGATAACTGAAACAAAGAACAGCTTGGACTGTTTCTAAATATAATGGGTTGTGCTGTTATTTCAGTGCTACACAAACTTACAATTTATTGCTCATATTTTATTTACGGGTGTGTATGAAACAGGAAATGTGTTTTGTTTGGAATCTAAAACAAACACACTGTGTCTCAGAGATTTAGCCAAACCGTTCTGGACAGGTTGTGATTCAGACAAACTGAAGGCCAGAACATTTTGATTGTTCTAGGTTTTGGCTGAAACAAAGTCTGGAGGGGTCTTATGGACAAGTAAGGCAAGATTAATGTCCCGGGTACCTCTCTCTTCACTTTCTCCACCTGGCCTTTCCCACGGCAGTACCTGGTAGCTAAGGGGAAGTTCTACTTTTAGCTCCTGATACTAAATTCCAGCATGGCATATCCAACCAGGTAGCCTCTCCCTCGCCCCATCAATCTTCTCAGTCCTTCCATGTCCCATCTTCCTTTGCCTGCTGCCATATGCTATCCCAAATGCCCTTTCCTGTTTTTTTGCTGTCCCCTCCTGAAATACTTCTGCCAAAAACACATGTTTCACTTCTGCATCCAGACCAACCACTCGTGCTTTTGTTTCAGTATGGATACAGACCACTCAAAAATGGCTATTCCATTCACAGAACAGTTCATGTACGGAATGTTTTGCACATGGCTAATTTTATTCCGCCATTAAATAAACTCTCTGGCAGTTATTGTCCTCTCTTGCTTTTCAGAACTTCAAAGAATTTAAAGGAACTGAGACTGTTTCAGTGAATATGCCACAAATGGACAAAGTCAATTGAACCTTATTTTCTGCTAACTATCCTGTTTCTGTTTAATGCAGACATGATAACATTTTTGTGGCTGGGGTTGGATGCCCTTTATCTATTGTTTTCTCATCTTACTTTGGCAGAAACTGCACCATCAGTGTTGAGTGATTTGCTGCTGAATTTATGTGGCATGATCCAGGAAGGAGCACACTAAAAATATGTCTGAGACCAAGGCAGCATTTCACATATAGTCTTGTGGAATGTGTTTGAGGTTTCATGAAGAGGCAATAAGGAGGTAAATATGACGGTCAGAAATTAGCTCTGTCCAGAGCAAGAACAAAAGCCTACATTTTTCTTCACCCAGCTTGTTGACTTCTCCCATCCCCATTCACACCTGCTTCTTTATCTATTCTTTAAAATGTTATATTTAATTTTAACATACTGAATGTCAGCTACAACTAAAGAAGTAGAGTGGGGCTTTGGTGGCTGACTTGCATATAAAAAGAATTTTAGGGGTCATTCAGGGAATGTCCTGGGACGCGGTGGCGCAAGGGCTTAATGACGCTGGAGTTGCCGGTCAGAAATGATCGGCGCTCCAGCAGGTTCGAGCCCGGCTCCGCGGGACAGGGTGAGCTCTTGTCCCTTGTCCTAGCTCGTTGCCAACCCAGCATTTCGAAAGCTATCTGCGAGTAGATAAATGGGTACTCCTGTCTTAGATGGGAGGAACCGGCGGGGCTGCACAGGGGAGGAAATACCGGTGCTGCCCGAATCTCCGAACGCAAGCCGGCGTGAGCGACAGCGGCGAGGAAGATCTACGGAGGAGGAAAAGCCCTAGCGACCTCTGCTGGTCATAGGATAAATTGTATAAATATGTGTTAGATATGTGTACTTTGTGAGCCGCCCAGAGTTCCCCATTGGGGGGAGATGGGCGGACTATAAATCGAATGTATAAATAAATAAAGAAATAAATAAAATTTAAAACAGTATTTGAATAAAAATATTTATGTAAGCATCATTTAGGAACCTTTAGTCGAAGATGTTCTTAGATGACTGGTGCTTTCTTTTTTTTTTTTTTTGTCTGCTTCACAGTCATTACTGACCCTGCAGTGACCGCCCCCTAGTGGTTTTCAAGGCAATTGCATCTTTCTGTTTTTCGGAAGTAGCCTTTGCCAGAGCCTACTTCCTAGAGCGTCCAGCCCAGCTGGCAAGCGCAGGAGGCGGGATTTTTCCGTTGCTTCCCGCCCCTTTTTCGGGGCGAGCGCGATTTCACGCTTTTACCGGCAACTGTGGTCCCGTCTCTCTGTAGAGTCGCTGCCAGCATTTTTCCTCCCACCGGAGTGAGAGTACTCATTTATCTACTCACGTACGTTTTCGATCTGCTGAGTTGGCAGAAGCTGCGGGTAGAGAAACAAGAGCTCACCTTGTTTAACGCGAGAGGCTGGACTCGAACTGCTGAAGTTTCTAGCCATTTCTGGCCGGCACTTTCAGCGTCATTAAGCCGCTGCGCCACCGCGTCCCCTGCAGGTGCTTTCTTTGGATCACTGTTATTTGAGAACCATTCTAAACTTACTTTTGTTTGTGATTACTTTTTGTTTGCTAATTAGCAACTGTAGAAGCTTTAAGGGAGGCTCCCCAAGAATACTATTTTCCCGTGGAGGAAAACTGCCATTAGCAGCTCTATCAACATTTTTTTCTGAGACAAAAAAACAGAGTGGCTTCATTAATTGGAGGTAAAGAGTTAAATCCTGCCTATACTCTATGCTGTATAGGACAGAATCAAATAATGGGATTTGTCTCATACTGAGATAAGCATCCAAATATCTTCTACTTTTTTCCCTTCACAAATAGATTAAATTGACTTAGATTAATATTTAACATAATTAGTACTGAAAGATGAATCTTCTTAATGACAACTTAATGATTTGTTGCATTAAATTCTCTAGCTAACACTTTCCTAAAAACGAAACAATGAAGATAGAAATTCTACAGTTTGAAAATGTGGACTTAATATAAGTATTAGCTAACAGCTCAGTCTAATGAGCAGAACTAAAATATCCAGGAACCACAGGTGTATTTATTATGCTTAATATAGTTAATATATGCTTAATATAAAATGCTTATTATGCTTAATATAGTGTTTTGTAGGATTTTCCTTGCAAGATGTATCTAGTTATTCATTTAACTACTTTGATGGGAGCGTTACAAGGTACAGTCTCGAGGTCTCTGCTCCAATATATCACAAATTTTAAACTCTAATGCCTAAACATTTCTCTTTTGTTGTTATTGTTATATCACAGGAGTTTGCAAGGTGACACCCATTGGCACCATGTTACCTGCAAGATCCTCAGTTTCTTGGGATCCCCAAATTAAATCATATTTTCCCCCAATGGGCATGATCTCAAGATTTGGGCAAGCATGCTGCAATACTGTAAGATCTAGGGGCAAGAACACTGAAAGGTTAAAAGATTTGAGTGAAAAGACTGAAATGCTGTGAAATGTGGCAATTTCTTGCATTTTTGGCTATATCAGATCCGGGGTGCAAAAATTTGATCAGCTAATAGAAATACAGAAAACTAGTTGTTGTTATTTAGTGGTCACCCAGAGATTTGCAGTCCATATGGTAGGTAGGTAGGTAGGTAGGTAGGTAGGTAGGTAGGTAGGTAGGTAAGTAGCTAGCTAGCTAGCTAGATGGATAGATGCATGCACATACATACCATACCATCAGCAAACTTGCAGGTGGTTAATAATACCCATTTAAGAACATTCTTAAATGGACTTCACTGTTTGCTACAGAAGTATAATTTTCAGTGGGGAAAAAAATAAGCAGTTCTCTCCCTCTTCTTCTGTTTTTTGGGTGGTTCCCCCACCCTCACCCTGCCTGGATTGCTTAGATCTTATTTCACACTGGCAGCCGCCTTCTTTACCTTGTGGGATTTCTAAAATTAGCTCTGGAGATGATGCATATTAGGCATACTTTTCAGTCTGCTTCTTCCTGAGATTTAGTCTGCATTTTCTAAACTTAGATGTTGCCAGTAGGTATTCTTCTATAGGCATAGCAACTACATCAACTTGAGCTGGTAATGAAGGTGTGGTTGGGGTAGCTTTTATTCTTCAAAGCATTCCAGAATAGATCTGTATGAAGAATTGTCTATGGAGAGGCATCGCCTGCAGTATCCCTAACAAAAGGAAGTGGATGTCTGGCTAGCACAGTAAATAGTACCCTTATTTTTAGGGACAATGCATGAAAAAAAAAATGAAAAAAAAACAGCCCCATAGGCCCAAAAAATCTATTGTATGCTGTCCACTTTTCTTCTCCTACAATACCTGGAAATTATTATAATCAAATGCTGTTGTTATTGTTCCTAGCAGAGCTTTTTCCTTGTTTTCCTTCCACCCCTTTCTATTCCTTCAAAAGGCAGCAGCAGAAAATCTGTTGGTATCCAGACTACCATTTCATATTCTCTACTGCATCCTGTATGTAGCATCGAGCTAGGATATTATAAATGGGGCAGGTGGCAGAGAAGAGACGGCTAAATATTTACAGCCACAAAAATGATAGAAAAAAGTAAGGCAAAGCATCTGTAAAAGGCTTTTTTCCTCCATTAGGGCATCGGATCAAGAAAAATCACCACAATTCTCTCAGGAAAAAACAAAAAAGTCTTCTGAGAAATTTTACCTTGAAGAAGGTAATGCAATTAGCTTGGCTATTATTAAATATATGCATACACTAAACAAATTCTTTTTCCAGAACTATCTGAGCAAAAATCGTAGAAATCTTCACTCCATTGTGACGGATGACATTCTCAGTGGGGATGGGGAGAGGGCAAAGACCTCTTAAATATTCCTTTGGAGGCATTAATCCTCTGTTTTCCACAATTTCAAACTAACACTATAATGAGTAATTACACAGGCAATGTTAAAAAAGTCTACACACCAGCCCCAATTGTGCAGTAGGCATAAAAAAGGATGGGGCTTCAATCATGTGGTCACAGCCACCATCTTAATATTTTTGAATCCCCCCCCCCCCACCTCACCACTCAGATGGTCCTGTTAAATATTTTGTTTCCCAAAATGTTAGGTAGAAGAGGGAGGCATTGACTATCTCAGATCAACTAAGTCATGGTCATGCATAGTCATGAATGAGTAAAAGTCCAAAACATTCACAGCACATATACATCAAAACACACAGTCTGGGATTGTCTTATAATATTAAAACAACCTACAAGAGTTTGAGAACAGAACAAACTACAAATGAGAAGAAAGACTAGAAGTAGCAGGTTAACATGAAGGGGGGAATTTGATTGATTGATCCTTTTCAGCTGATTTAAGATGAGATTATGTTTCTTCAAGAGTTGTTAAAAATAAGCAGGATGCTTAAGTGGCATGAAGGAATAAATGCTACTTTCCATTAAGACATTTATATTAGTTTTAATCTTCAGTCCCTAGAAAATGCTTTTAAAAATCCACTTAAGGTAATTCCCTATGTAAGCAGTTATATAATAATTTATGTGGCAAGCTTTTGCCTTGTTAGTGACTCTTGTGCCCCTCTTAATACACTTTGCCCTTATTTTTCCTTGAACTAGTCGCAATTTTTGAAATAATTTCTGTAGGGTTGTGGAGATTTTGTGGCACATTGCCTAACTCACGTTATTGCTCACAAACTGCCACTCAGCCTAGATCAAAACAACACCACAATTACCACGATTATTTCCTAGGGAAACAGGAATATTCTTCTGTCAGCCCCAAGTCTCTCTATTTATTTCTTTATTTCTTTAATCTATTTCTGTGGTGCTCTCCTGTGTTGAAACATGCCGATGAAAACAATTAAAATAAAGGGGGAAATCATTAAAAATGCAAGCAAATGAAATTACAATATATTTAAGCATTTTAATATGAAGCATACATAAAAGAAGGGAAGAAAGGAGAAATCACATAAAATATTTAACAGTTCTTAAAATTAGGAGAGTATTTGTTCTTTAGGATAAAAAAGATATGTATGTATATATAATTTGTATTTCTGCAAACTATTGTTAACCATAGTAATAAAAAGGTAAAATCAGTGGAAGACCATGTATTACATAATATTTACTATACAGGTATCTCCATACAAGTGCTTTACATCTGAAGAATGAGAACTCCAATGTAGACTGCAGTGTTGAGTGCTTGTTAGGGTAACATAAATTTCACTTCATTTCCCCTTCATAAGGGATTTGTCATTTTTCTTCTTCCTAGTTCTCTTAACAACTATACATCAGGACCTGCTGATCACTATCCTATGTGTTGACCATGCCACTGCAGTTTCAATGAAAATTTTTGAGAAATGATTCCGCCCAGACTGGCCACTGGTTCCACTGAGCAGAAAGTAAGTCCTGTTTCATGAAACTTTGCTTGAGCAAGAAGGTTTACTCATGGCTAATATGTCCTGGGTTTCGGGTTGTGGTTTTTTGTCTTAGTATGTTCTACACTACTATCTTGTTTTTTGCCCTTATCTGGATCCCAAATTCCTAGCTTTTGATTTGAAGGAATCTCCAGGATCATCGTTATAGCCTATAACTGTTGAATTTGGACAGGCTATGAGAACTGAACTTTAAAATCTCAACATTTCCAGTTCTAGTTCTACTTGTTTACCAAGCTTCTATTTGTTGGTCTTGCTTAACCATCTCCATTTCCTTTTTTCAATATCACAAAGTATAACCATTCTTAAGTTATGCCTGGCAATGGGCAGACTTGTTGGTCCTCAACAATGAGACAATTGAATTGAGAATGCAACTTAGTCTCAGTCCAGAACTTCCCTAGGTCTACACATTTCATAGGAAAATATTAGATAATTCTAATATTTATCATTTTCATAGGAAAATATTAGATAAGTCTAATATAAATTAAAAAGTATTTTCCAAGAACACTGGTTGGGATTAATCTTCTCAGTGAAGCCACATTGAGTTGAGTTGTATGTTATGGTAGTTTGTTTGTTTGCTTGTTTATTTATTTATTTATTTATATTTCAAATTTCGACATGACACATATCACAAGGAAGTGACTCTAGGCGGTTTACAATAAAACAACAAATAAATATTAATTAAAATACAATAAAAACAGTATAAAAATACAGTAAAACCAAACACATACATAAATAATAATATCTTCCAAGATGCTGGTGATCAATAAGATGTTAACATATGGGAGCATGGTGCTAGTTACATATCATACAATGAATTTTTACAATAGAGGAACTGTATTTTGTTCCAGTGTTGATCAGGACCATCTGATGGATGACAGAAATTAAATCTTCCTCTCCAACTCCTTTTGTTTAGAATTCAATCCACTCCCTGTTACAGAAACAGTTCTTTTTCTTTTAAAGAAACTCTTTTGACTCCAATAGATTTTTGATCATGATAGTCTCAATATGAATTGGGAACCCACATATTTCTTTTGCTGTAAACAAAGACAATACAAGGATTAGTTACAAGCTAAATAATCCAAATAATGCATAGTTTCAGCCTTTGTTAATCTTCGAAGGATGGATTGCTCACTGGTATTGTTAGACAAGAACTAGAGAGTTCAGATTTCAAGTGTAGTCTCAGCCACAACAGCATACTGGATAATTTTAATTCAATCACAATTTCTCCATCCAATCTTCTTTTGGTGGTTCTTGTACAAAAACAGGAGGAAAGAGTGCTACCTATCCCAGAAGAAGGGTGGGATAAAAGTCTTCTGAATGAACAGATGATTGAATGAATGAATGAAATTTGTTAGCAATATAGTGCTATAAAGAAAATTACTAAATTGGGGGTTATCTTTGAAATGAATTTCTCGAAGCCCAGAATAATATAGCAATGTAATAGTTGTGGTAATTTTATCATTTCCTTTACTCTAAGTTTTTGTATTCCAGCTAGTGCCTAGGCTCTTAAGTTTGCAGATAATTCCATTTATTTTTGTGTGACTGTTTAAAATAACAGCATGTGTTCTATAGAAGTAATAAATTCAACAGGCTATATAATATTATGTTGCTTCATAGCTGAAGTTTTAACTTCCAGTGATGTATTTGAAAAAAATGGATTGTAAATATCCAGTTCTCTTAAATGTCCATAAAAATGATTCACAAAAGGTTTGTTTGTATCTTTGGTCCAGAGCAAGTTGCATATTATGGTGAATGGGCAAATAATACCCCAATAGTTCTTTGGAGGCTACACAGCAAAACATATTTCAGTTTTCAAAGAAGGCATCAGGCGCAAGATTTTTATCTAAACATAACACAAGTGTATAAGAGCCGCTACTAAGATTCTGAATGAATCTGGTCTTGCCATGCAGAAAATATCTGCTGCATGCTTTTATATCAGCTATTTTGAATTTGCTTATTCTGAATTTAGCTTAAAGAAGAAGAACATTAGAATGAATTTCCCATTAGTGGAATGGGAGCTTATTGTTTAGCATCTAAGTGGCCAAGAATTGCATCTTTCCAGCAGTCTGCAGCCTTTTTGTCTTCCCAAACTTCCATTTAACCCCAAGAAAAGACCTAAAATAGAGCCCCTGTCTTTAAGCTTGTTCAAACCAGGGAGGTTCCGGAGTGAAGAAAACACACATGACAGAAAAAACACCAGCAAAAGTACCCTCCACCATCTCCAATAATAAAGGAAGTTCAAAACATTACCAAAAAATATTCAAAGAAATTCTCAAAAAGCTTGAGAATAGGGTAGGAGAAGAGATACTTCTTTTACAGTGGAACAAAACTTTTGAGAATATGTAAGACAGATTTTTGCTTGATTGGGTTGTGGCTTGACATGTTGCAAGGGCTTGTGTGCATTAGTAATGCTGATTACTATGATCAGTTACTGGCAGGGTCTGTCAAGGTAGACAGGTCTCTGTTGAGGTGGCAGACTAAGTTGAGATGCCAGATTAAGACAAAGTACCCATATGTACAGCAGCAATATAGCACAGTATTGGCAGTGGAGAATCACATTTCTGTAATAACAGCAACAACACTGGAATTACCTACACAGGAGTAAGGCCTGTAACCTAGTTCCATATTTTGCCATGAAAACCCAACAGATAGTCACAATACAATGACTTCAATATAGTACTTAGAAATGAGACCCTCAGATTGGAAGGCATTCAGTGAGCTACTGGGGAAGACATGAAGAGTCTTTAGAGTAGATTTGGCATTTATGGTGCAGTTGGAGTGAAGCCCTCTGCTGTCTAATTGTGAATATAGCAGCATGTGAAATTAGGAGCAGAAGCTATAAAGATTTATACATTGGAACATGGAATGTATGAAGTATGAACCAAGGAAAACCAGAAGTGATTAAGAATAAAATGGAGCATACCCAGGTTGATTTGTTGGATGTTAGTGAACCAAAATGCATTGGCATTGGCCACTGGACTATGTGAAGAAAATGTAGGCATGAAAATTGGCAGAAGACTTATCAGCAACCTTTGCTGTGCCAATGACACCACATTAACTAACTCAAAGTGAAGGTGATCTGAAGCATCCAATTATCAAGATCAAGGAACATAGTCTCAAAATGAGTCTGTACATTAATGTGATGAATAAAAAGATTCTAACAACCAGTAACATCAATAATTTACCCCTTGAGGGAGAAGAAATAGAAATAGTTCACAACTTCAGCTTGCTTGGATCAATAATCAATAATGAAACTACAAGCAGCCAAGAAATCAAATGATGAATCGTCCTTACGAAAAACAGCTATGAAGGACCTAGACAAGATCTCTAAATGTGGAGATTTTTTGTGTGTACAAAGATCCATCTTGTTCAGACCATAGCATTTTCAATAACGCCATATGGATATGAAAGTTGGACATTGAAGAAACAAGACAGGAAGAAAATAGATGTTTTTAAATTATGGTCCTGTGAAGCATGCTGCACATACCATAGACTGCCTGATGAACAAATCAATCAGTATTGGAGGAAACCTAAGTTTTCCTTAGAAGATCAAATGATAAGACTACAACTTTCATATTTTTGACACATCACATGAAGGAGAAGATTGTTACAGAAAGATATCGTGCTTGGCAAGGTTGAAAGAAAATGCAAAAGAGGAAGACTGGCAATGTGATGGATTGACATAATAACAACAGCCTTGGATGACACTGTAGCAATGATTAGCTGCCTGACACACACAGTTCAGGACAACTATCCACAGGGTTGCCATAAGTCAACATTCACTTGATGGCAACTAACAACAATGCAGATTGTTTGGCAACTAACAACAATGCAAAATTAGAATTTGGAAGGTCCTTTGCTTGTTAAGCAAAGTTTAGTATGATTAGCTATATTACATATATTTGAAACCTAAAGTGAACCACTGACCACATATAAAGCACCTATAAGTGCAGGCTTCAATAGTAGCTCCATCTGCTGATGTCCATAGGCAAGATTCCTTAGTGGTCTGCATACTGAAGCTATCTTCTCCTTATTGCCATCACCATTACCTTATAGACCTCCCTCTGTTTGGGCTAAATCTGTATAAATATGCAGAGGAATAATTTAAGGTATTTTGCTGTGGTGGGAAGAGCTTGCAAGGTCAGAAGCAAATGATCTGAGACCAGACTGGTCTCTTACAGTAACAATGAACAATGAACATTTCTCACCCTGAGAAATGCAAGGCTCTCAGTCTGTTTTGCCATAACGGCAGGAGAAAGAGTTTCTTTCCCTAAGAGTTTGAACTTAGGGATAGCTATTCCTGGGTATTAATTCTAGAGTTTAATAGTTAGTTAAGATCTTTCCTGGTATCTGCAAAAACAAAACAAAACCCTTTAGAGCTCTGTCCTTTGATCTCTGGCTGCAAGCCTTCTCATCTGGTCATGGTGAAACCTGACAGCTGCTCTGCCTGCTTACAGGTAAGCAAAAGCAAGGGCCTCAAAGGGTTGATGGCAATTGCCCAACAACGCCTACATCCATTGGATGGCTTTAATGAGGCCTGCTTGACATACTTCTTTTTTAAAACTGTACATGTTTTTTTTCCCTAGCTATTTTCCAAACACAATTTTTAATGCATGCATACAAAGCAATCTAATAATTAATAAATCAAAACTAATTATCTCAGTAGATTTATACAGATTCTAATAATCCATATGGAGTGCAGGATACTTTTTTTAGATGCTAGAACAGAATTTATTTTCCTATTTGAAAGCAATTTAGCTCCTAATTGTTGTCATATTTTGAAAAGGTACTTGAGCTGTAATATATATTTATTCTAAGACTGCAAATCAAATATACTGTTTATTCTAACCAAGACCATCAGTTATAAACTATCAGTTACAGTCATTCTATGGAGGACACAGTCCGAGTTTATTTACCTTTTGTGGACTTCCAGATTTTCTTACATTATTCACACCAGGAAGGGAGCTTATAGAAAGTCTTTTATGTTACTGAAAACTCTATTCCTTCAATGATTTGATTCATTATTACTTATATTTCAACCAAAGGGAGAGGGAAATGGAAACACTGTGGGGTACACTTTGTTGGACTCTCATTTATTCTTTGTCATTGAGGAATTTCTTCCAATACTACTGACTGCTGGCTTATTCTCACATTAAAGCCACTATATCAAAAGCGAGGTAAAAAATATCAGAAATGTAGACTCATGACTGCAAGCTTCGTTAATTTTCCATTGAAAAAACTCCACATTGTTGAAGGAGTGCACCTATTGCTAGCAGATTCAGACAAAACTCCAAAACGTCTTATGAAATTTCATCTTGTTTCACAGCTCAATCTGCTTCTACATCCAAAGTGCTTGTTGTCTCTGAACACAGTTTAAGAATCACAAGTCTACGTATCATTATGAATAAGCAGAAAATCTGAAATTATATTCAGACATATAGTTCCTACAAGGTCCTTTACTTTTAACTCTCTATCAAAGTATGAAAAACAGAAATATAATGGATACTTTCAGACATGTTCTTGTTTAAAGAGCTTTTGCCTGTGTGAACCTGCAGGGTGCCAAGTAAATTAATATCAGATGATGTGCAGGCTTCTTTAATTATTTTTCATTCTTGTACTAAGCCTTATTACAGCTGATTACTGGAACTTGCCTAGAAGCATCAAATGACCTTTTTCTCCAAGAACCTAACAGCCTGAATAATATTTTTAAAGATTTGTTTTTAAAATTCTTACCATCATTAGAACTGGCAATAGAAGAATAGAAGTGGAAAATCTGTAAGGTAATGTAAGCACAGAATAGGCAAAAATTTCCAGGTTAAATCCTGACATCCCCAGGCACACCGGAAAAGTTCTTCTGAAGCCCAAAAGGGCAACTGCAAACAAGGTCAATGCTACTGTGGTCCAGGGGCCAGTAGCTTCCTGTGTTCTTGGTATTTGTAGAAAAAGGTTAGAATGCTGCTAACCATTTAAATCCCTCAAATATCCTTTGTTTTGACCATTTTTATTTTGGTTGGGGAGAAGGAAATTAATTAAGGAATCAAATGACAATGACAACAAGTAAGGTTAAGAGAAGATTGATGGATGTCACAGTAGCCCAGAATGACATAAAGTTGAGGGTATTTGCAAGTTGTGGGAAAGAAGTTGAACTGCCATTGTGTTACCGGTTTGGATTTATCTGGAGAAATCATATTTCCATCCCACTACGTTTGCCGGAAATAGAACAGAAAATATAATTGTTCACTAAGATATCATTCTAGAATTGGTAGAGGATGCTTAATCCTAAAGATAGCATTAGATAACTCTCAAAGTTGTAAAGTGCATTTCAGAGAGACTAAGAAGGGATCATTCTTGAGAACTACTTTTGATCTCCAGTCTTTAGAACCAAACCCAAAATATGTAAATTCTCTGAAAAATGTTTAATGACATGTAAATAAGAATACATTATTTTGCAATAAGAAGAAGAACAATACTGTGGTTCTCCTACTATTCCTCCCTGTAATATAGATCAGTGGAAGTCTAGTGGTTGATCAGCTGAAGATTAAATATGTACATAAATTGTCTCCCTGAAGCTGATAGCTGAATACTTTTTTGTTACTTTAAAAAAAAAAAAAATTGTTAAACCACTTTTATGTATTTTTTCCTTTAAAAAAAGGTGAAAAAATACAACTGAGAAAAAAAAATTAATACATCATTATAACAATAAACAATTTCAATTCTATATATACTTATCTAATACAAATCTTATTCAAGTATCTATCTATCTATCTATCTATCTATCTATCTATCTATCTATCTAATATATTTATGGCTATCCTTTTTTTTTTTTAAGCTACTGCATTTTGTATAAATGAGTCCCATATTTCATTATACTTGTCCACACAAAGTCTACGTCTATAGGCAATCCACTCATATGTGGCAAGCACAATCAGGTCTTCAATCCATTGAATAAATGGATCCATACATTTATCTTTCTAATGCTGCAATATCAGTCTTTTGGCCATAGTAACGGCACAGAGAATCCATTTACGTTGTCCAGATGTCAAATTCCATGTACTAGGTATATAGTTTAAAAGAATATTAACCTTTTAAAATGTTACCTTTTGTCGCACAATCATATTTATATAGTCCACTACTTTCTCCCAAAACTTGGTAAGTATAGGACATTTTAGAAACATATTGTCAGAATCCTCGCAAGATTTTATAGTAGATTATTATATGGCTAGTTTAAAAAAAAAAAAAAAATGATTTTTTCTACATGCTGCGGTTCTGCCATTGGAAAAGCGGAGGGGGAGTAGGAAGGAGAGACCGTTTGATGCAGATGGTTTCTTATCACAAGCCCTAGAATGGTCAAGGCCATGCCAGCAAGGGAATCAGAAGACAAGAACTAAGGGCGAAGAAAGGGGGGGAAAAGAAAGAAAAGCAGTTTTTGGCGCGCTTTTATTCAGTCTCAGCAATGCTTTGGATCTGTACACTTATTCTTAATAAATGAACTTTCTTTTGAATCGATATTGGTTGCAAGGAGAGTTACTGGTTTTAAGATCAACAAGTGGCAGTCCGTTACATTTTGCTGAGACTCATACACATATGCTTTAAAAAGGAATTGTCCTTATTATATCTCCAACAGAATTCTGTTTTTAACAATCCTTTTCTATACAGACGTAGCGGAGTTCAATAAATTCTAAATATTATTTTTTGTTTTGTAAGTCGTAGTTTAAGGTCCATTGACACTGTTGCTATAGAAGTTAAGATACTCTCCCATTGTCTAGGCAATACAGACACTTCTAATTATTTATTCCACTCATCCTTTAACATCTGCATATCAAATTGATTTATTGATAACAAATAGCTATAAAACTAATAGTAGGTTTTTTAGTTTTAAAGGATTTAACAAGTTGTTCTAATATCTCAGGTGTCCCAGAAACTGAAAATGCTGCTGGTCCAAACAATGTTGTTAACAAATTTTGAAGCTGTAAATATTGCCATTGGGTTACATCTGATAGATGATATTTATCTCTTAAGACAGAGTGCATTAAAAATTCATCTTCATCATCTATCAGTTGGTCTAAAGTAAATATCTCCACTTCCATCCAATTTTTCTATATCACCATCTTTTTTCCAATTTTTAAAGCTGGGTTTCCCCCAAAAGTCAGTTTGGCATGGAAAAAAGTGTCAGATCTTTTTTTATTAGACATTCCATTCCATAGCTTTTTAACTGATGAAATTGTTTCCAGAGATATTAGAGTTTTAGGATATTTAGATCCCAATACTGTCTATCCAACCTAAGGTGTTATATATGTATATTCCAAAGTTGCTCAAATCGGAAAATTAACACCACATGTTGGCTTCCAGTATTTAATACTTGACAATAGGTAAGCTTGATGATATAGTTCCAGATTCGGAAGACCAAATCCTCCCTCAGTAATTGATAACTGCATTTTCTATAAAGATATTCTCAGAATTGAAGAACCCCATAGAAGTTTTCTAAACAAAGAATTTATTTTCTGAAAATATTTTCAAGATATTTGAACAGGAATTCCTCTCAGAATATAAATTATTCTGGGAATAATATTCATTTTGAGAGTGCTCACCTTTCCCCAAAGGGTGAGGTTTAATGACTCCCATCTATCCGTATCTGAAGAAACCTCTCTATATATTTTATTTATATTACATGTTGCTGAGTTATATCTTTTGGTATGCACATACCTAAATATTTAATAAATTCAGTACAAATACAGAATTGATATTCCTTAAATCAATGGGTAACCAAATTTTCACCTACTGGTGTCAATTCTGATTTGGACCTGTTAGTAGAGTATCCTGCTATTTTACTAAAGGCATCTATCCTTTGCATCAACACTGGTAGAGTAGAAATAAGCAAAAGAATGTCGTCTGCAAAGAAAACCAATTTGTATTCTACTGAGTTGTATACTACTCCATAGATCTTCCTATGCTGTCTAATAGCACAATGCAAATGTTAAAAAGCAAGGGTGAAAGTGGACATCCTTGTCTAATTCCTCTAAATAGTGGAAAAGTAGGAGAAAACATACCATTAACCTTTGCTTAGATGTGGGTGACTCATAAAGTATCTTAATCCATTTTATAAATTCTAAAGGAAATCCAATTCTATTTAGTACAGCAAACATATACTGTTTATGTATTTTGTCAAAGGCCTTTTCAGCATCTAATGATAAAATTACAAATTGATATTTGTTTTTATTCAAGTCTATTGTCTGCTACTTGCCCAGGGTTTTTATAAACCCTGCTTGATCATTCTCAATAACAAACAATATCACTTACTGTAATCTATTGCTAACACTGCTCTTAAAATCTTTGTGTTGACATTAATTGATGAGATTGGATGATAATTAGCAGACTGATTATGATCTTTACCTGCTTTTGGTATAACTGTAATATAAGTCTGATTAAATGCTGGTGATAAAATTCCCTTATCAAATATTTCTTCATATACTTGACAAAGTTTTGGCACCAATAGATCTATAAATGTTTTGTACCACTTGATAGGGAATCCATCTAATCCTGGTGTTTTACCACTTGCCATTTTTAAAACTATTTGTTTAATCTCTAGCTTAGATAGTGGAGCGATAAGAGCTGTTTGTTTGTATCATCTAAATGTGGTAGATTAAATGTATTTTCAAAAGCCTCTATATCTTCATTCAATACATCTTCTGGTTTACTATATACAGTAGTTCTGATTTTTTTTTTTTTTTAAATTGACAATATCCATTGAAGTTTTATACAATTCGTCACTGTCACTCCTAATGATTGGAATCACTGCCCTATCTTTTTTTTTTTTTGCTTTAAACAATTAGCCAAAATCTTACCGGGTCTTTCACCATTTTCCCAGTATCTCTGTTGTAAACATGTTAGCATAAATTCTATCTGCTGTGATATTATAGTAGTTAGTTCATATTTCTTTTTCTGTATTCCTCTGTACAAAACTGTGATGGGCATCTAACCATCTGTGCCCATAAATGTTTCAAATTATCTTTCAAATTATTTTCCCTTTTATTTTTAGTCTTATTTTTGTGTGATACATAAGCAATAATTCTACCTTGAATGTATGCTTTATATGCTTTTCATTCAAAAATCCGGGCACTTGATATTTCTGAATTCAAAACAGAATATTGTAAGGTCCCTACCTGCATTTGTTGTACAAATTCTTTATCATTCAATAGGAAAATATTAAGATGCCAATTTCTTGGTACATTGACCGCCTTCTGAAACACACATTTCAAGATGGTTGTGCTATGATCAGATACATAACAAATATCAATATTACATTCTTGAATCTGATGATATAAAGTTGATGATATTAAGAAATATTCAAGCCTAAAAAAATTCTGATGCACATTTGAATAAAATGTATATTCTCTTTTAGTTGGATATATCAAATGCCAGGGGTCTACCAAATTCAGTTCAATTCTTCCATGTAAGTCTTAATTGTTTCCCTCACTACTGATTGTTTTTTCTGTGCTGATGTATTTCTATCAAGATCAGGATCCAATATTTCATTAAAATCTCATCCTATTATCAATTTATCATAAATACACTCATTCAAGTATTGAAGACATTCATAAAACATAGTAGGAGAATCTAAATTTGGTCCATAAATATTAACCATGGCTATTGCAGTCTTTGCTATTTTGGCACACAAAATTAAATAACACCCATTTACGTCAGTGATAACTTGTGTATCCATTGGGAATCCTTTTCGAACCAGAATAGCCATACCTTTAGCTTTCATTGAAGTATCTGTGAGGTAAATCTGTCCCACCCAATCTTTCATTAATAGAGATTTATCCTGTTCCATTAGGTGAGTGTCTTCTAGATGAACAATATCTGCCCTAAATGATTTAAAATATGCTAAGGTTACATTTTGTTTCTTGGATTATTGTAACACTTTTATATTTAAACTAACTAATTTCATCCATAAATTTTATTTTGGCCCACCTATCAATATTCTCCCAATACCAATTCATTTTATGACCTGTACCATTTAATAAATATCTAATAATAAACTTTTCTATATTTAAATATTTAACATATTTTCTAGTATTGTTCACAGATATAGAACCTCCATAAAGACTCAGTTTAACATTCAAATACCTTTCTTTTATGTGTATATAGAATCTATACTTAAAGGAGAAAAAGAAAAAAAATATGACTGTGTGCATAAAAATTAAAAAAAAAACAAGCAAGTGACATTATAAAAAGATTAAAAGGAATCTTTAAAAAGTATATATAGATATAGATATAAAGAAGGAACAGAAAAAAAAAAAGAAAGAAAAGAAAAATCACAGAAGTTGATGACTTCCAAGGGAGATGACACAGTGATTTCATCTCTCTTCTTACACTGAAAATTACAAAAGAGTTTCAAACGTTACTAACTGAAGGAAAAAAAGGTACTGTGTGTTAAAAATAAGCGATATAGTTGGTGGTATGCCCAGACCCACTACCTTGAAATAAGCAAAACAAACACAAATAGGAGTCCAAGAAAGAAAGAAAGAAATACTGCCATGTAGACTTTTAAACTAAGGCTTTTAACTATAGGCAAACTCCAACTTTTCCCTTGACAGATTCCATAGAATGAAACACAATCAAGCTTGTCCATCTGCAGCTTTTAAAAATAGGATAAAGTCCTCTGCATTAAAGGGACTATCAAATTTGTGAATCTGATCTTGATGATTAACAGGGAATGTAGCCGGAAAACGCATGAAATATTGAAGTTGTATTGATCTGGCAAGATTTCAAGCTTTGTAAACATCTTTCGTTTTTCTGAAGCCTCTTTAGTAAAATCAAGATAAATTGATATCTTGCTTTGACTAGAGCTCCACTTCAAAGGGGACTTTACTGATTCCTGGAGAAATATACATAAAATCTTATCTCTCGTGGTAACACAGAAGAATTGCACAATAATTATATTGAAACTCGTTCCAGTCTTCCTTCTCATTAAAGGAATTTTAATCAAATGTTCAATCTCAACTAGAAAGTCCATTCCCAAAGAAAGCAGCTTTCTGAAAAAATCTTTCATAAATTTGGCCAGGTTTGATTGACTTGGAGGGTTTTCAATACCAATCACACATAGGTTTTTCCTACACAACGGTGACTCCAGAAAAGTAATTGGTTTATCCAACTTATTATGACTGGCTTGAGTTATAGTCTCATGGGCATTTAAACAATCCTCGTAGTGAGCCATTGTTTCTTGCATTGATTTTAAATCACATTTAAGCTCTGCCACATCTTGGTTTTTTAAATTTATTTATTTATATTTCAAATTTGTCACCACCCATCTCACTGTGGATTGTTGTTGTCTTGTTGGATTGGCTTCAAGAGTTGTGCCTGAAGTTTAACTAAAGTAGGAGAAGGCTCCTCCTTTGCCATCTTGCCTGGTTTGGCAGACAGTTGAAATTGATGCAGCTGTTGAACGCTTAAGTCTAGTTGCCATTCCAATAGCTTGTTAAAATATGTAATGAAAAGATTTTTTTTACCAAATGATAAAAATCCTTATCCACACAGTCTGATAATACAGGTTTGAAAGCCTTTTAATCGAGAGAGAAACGAGAGATGAGCACTCACCACAGCATCCCAAACAGGGATAGATGGATACTTAAACACTGATTGGTGAGTATGTAACCTGACTGGTGATGTAAGAAAATATGGAAATACTGTTTGCAGTGAAATATGTGTAATGAGCCACTTATATATCAAAGCCTCATCTGATATGGACATTTTATCCCCTCAAGGAGACTATATAACATGACAATTTTTTTCAATTTTTTTTCAGAAATAATTTGAAATTTTTCAATTTAGCAAAAGGGATTTTGCAGAATCTTGTCTGAATACTCTGCTTTATTTTTTGTGACAACCCTGCATACTTCATAATGTCCTTGAACAATAATAGATTTGAGTGTTGTACTTATAAGCCAATATGGTATAGCTATTAAGGTGATAGTCTAGATGTTGGGAGACTCAGGTTCTAGTCTATCCTTAACCATGGATGTAGATTGGGTAATTTTGGTCCAGTCACATTCTTGTAGCCACCCTACCTCACAGGATCGCTGTTTTAGGGAAACACAGGAAAATATTAATAGGTAGAATGTTATACATTCATGAACTTCTGAATAAGAGATAGAATATAAATCTAATAAATAAGTACAATTTGTGGTTGAAAGCAGTGCTGGAACCACCCAGATATTCAGTATCCAGCTTTAAGCCACATATCATAGAATAGAATCATAGGGTCAGAAGGGAACTTGGAGATCTTCTAGTTGAGCCTCCTGCCCAGTTCAGGAATCCTCATAACATCCCAAACAAATGGCTGTCCAATGTATTGTTGAAAACCTCCAGAGATGGAGCACCCACAGCTTCAGGAGGCAGGCTGTTTCACTGTTTAATAACTCTCACAGTTGAGAAATTCCTCTTTGTTAAGTTTCCACCCATTGGTTCTTGTCTTACCTTTGGGTGCTATGGAGAATTAATTCATACCCTCCACTCTGTGACATCCCTTCACGCATTGGAAGACTGCTGTCACACCTTCCCTTAGCCTTCTCTTCTTTAGGTTAAACATATCAGGTTCCTTCAACTGCTTTTCATAGGAGTTAGCCTCCAAGCCCCTTACCATCTTTGTGGCATTCCTTTGCACTCTTTCCAATTCCTCAGTGTCCTTTTTCATATCAGTCACAATCAGATTTACTTGGGCTAAACCTTCTCATTTATGTATATGACCTTCATCCAAAAATGCTTTGCCATAAAGGAAAGTAATTCTATGACAAAACCAGCAGCATGGTCATTTTTCTGCTTTAACAAGATTAAAAAAAAGAGAAGGGTGTGGGATCTACACTGTCTTCCCAATAAAACTTTTGCAACAAAAGCTTTCACAAAAATAAATAAATACTATCAGAGAAGCATTTAAACATAATTGAATTGTGCCTGCTAAAGTTACCCCTGCAAATGCACTTTGAGTCTTTCTATGACCTGATGGATCTAATTGGTAAAAATTTTAAAAGGATAATGCATCAATAAATATAGGATGTATACTTGAGCATTTAGTGCCCTAATGGGTGCTTATTAATAATAACTTTCACTCTTACTCTCTCTTTTTTGCACTGCCAGAAGACTCAGGAAGAGGCTGCAGCTGCTTACTTACATGAGATGTATATGTATAAGAGAATAATTCAACCTTCTGCAGTTGAATCACAAATTGAGCTAATTAGAGTCAGCTGAATTAGAACATTCATCCTCAACCAGTGGCCTGTCTCTGGAAGTTTCAGTGTTTTTCATTAGATCTACGTGAAACCATTTGGATGGTTTACTGCTGTGCTCTGTCTTCCATTAGGAGGCTGAATGCACTTAAGGAAACCAGAAGATACAAGTTTCAAACATATTCAGTGGGATTCTCTAAAGGCAAGTCGAACAGAATGGCTTAAAGCCAAAGCTATCATTCCATGTACAGAAGGAAATACTGCATGATCTATCAAGGCTTCTGTGAGTAATAGAAGGTCCAAAGGCATGTTTCCACCCATAGGACATTGCCATTCACTGACGGAAGGTCTCTTCCAAATCTGAGCACGAAAGCATGGCCCTTTGATTTCTCTTTTCTTCTGACCCACTGTGTTCTGAATGCTGTACTTTGATGGAAAGCAGGAATCAGCAAACTCAAATCTAATCTCTGGATAAATGTCTTTGCCTACTGGTTAAAATTACATCACAACTCCAGTGGACTGATGACCCATCTAATATTGGCAGATAACTTCAAAACCTCTTGGGAAATAGCTATTCAAAAGAAACTGAGTCTCTAAGGTTTCTCCAGGGATGCCATTTTAACCTTAGAATTAGACCAAACTAGATCAGTGTCAAGGCAAAGGATCTTAGATATAGAAGGCCAAACAGAAATTGTTGCATTTTCTTATAATAAAATTGCTAATAACCACATCTTAGCACCCAAACCAGCTTTGTATTTATATCATATTACAGTCCCCAAATTCAGGACAGCCTTATCTCTAGCCCAATTTAATGCCCTCCCTACAGCTGTTTTGGAAGGGAAGTATAGGAAAACCCCATATGAAACTTGATATTGCCCCTATGACACAGGGGCCATAGAAACCACAGCCCATGTCCTTTTGTATTGTCAGTTCTACAGGGATATTCACCACCAGCTGATTACCCCTCTTTTATTTAAATTTCCAGGGCACTCTGATAATTTTTATTTGCATTATCTGTTAAACAACCAGGTAAATGTATTTCCCTAAAAGTAGCAAAATTCTGCTACGTTATGTACAAGCTTTGCCCACAAATGGTTTCTAACAGTTATTGATGCTAGAGGATAATTTTGCTTTGTTTCTTTTATAGAATGTATTTTTATTGGTCAATGACCAAAATAAAGTTTCTGTCTCTCTATCTTTTCTTCTGCAGTTCCTTTGAGCATTCTTGAATTTGTTCCAGAAATTCTTTCAACCTTGCATAAAACATCTGAAGGAATGCCAAAGTGTTGGGAAAAAAGTGGAAGCTGATGAAACTCTACTCACAGGTGATTGACTTCTACCTACTAACTTAATTCCTGGGATTTGTGACTATGTTGCTAATTTTACTTATCATTATGAAAGTTGTCTACTTCTCATGATTTAGAAGAAGCTGCTAACCTCCACTGTATTCTTTACAAGAAGGAAGGAAGGAAGGAAGGAAGGAAGGAAGACTGAATTTTGGGTGGGGGGAAGAGTGGCAAAGGAGAATTGCTTAACCAATTTATACAATTACTTTTTGTAGTTTCAAAGATTATTGTAAAGATATCAAAATTTGCTGTCAAGTTAAATGTGGCTTTCCTGTAAGTATACATAACACAAAATAGCTTTATAGTTTCCTGTATCAGGAATAGGCAGCCTTTTGGGGCAGGGAACATACTGTCTCACAACATTGCTGCTTGTGTGTTCATGAAATGCCTGCTACGATAAGCATGGCCAGTCAGAAAACATCTGATGTCATGGCAGGTCAGAATGACTTTGGGAGAGAGGAGAAAGAGCTGCAGAGCAAACAACAATCATGCAAAAAACATCTCAGCCCACAGAAGCAAAAGTGGGCATGGGAAGCATCTCAGGAGGGGCCTACCCAGCTTTCTGGAAAATAAAAGTAAAGGAGGGGAGAAGTGCTTTCAGTCCTACAAGATTCTGTTATCGTAACCATGCAATAGAGGCATTGTTATTATTCATGGTTTGTGATACTTGTATATGTAACCTTGAAGGGCTGATGCCCATTTATCAGAAGGCAAATAGAGAAAGTAGCTGTTTACCACCATCTCTATCCATGGCTCTGTACCCCTGCAGCTTACCTTTGGCTCCCCCCGCCCCCTCCATAGCAGATGGGCCTAATTTCAAACAAAGTGCTAAGCTTCAGCCATCCATTATTTTATTATCCAAGACTACCTTTTAGAGTAGGGTTCCACCTGTCTTAAGTTGCCAAGGTTGAGGAACCCTGTTTTAAAGCATTGTTTTTCAACCTCAGCAACTTTAAGATGTGTGGACTTCTACTTCCAGAGTTCCCCAGCCAGCATGGGGATCACTGTTTCAGAGTCTCTATAGGTCCAGAAGTATTTTGACAGTAAAGATGATAGTGGAAGCAGGTGTTTGCTTTCCATTCATTATTTCTTTAAAAAAAAATCTATAATGGGGGAAAGAAAAAGAAAAGAGCTTGATGGATGCTAAGGAAGATACTGTCTTACTATCATGCAGATACTCCAACAGGTCTTTCCCATCTATCACTTCCTCCTGGTTTCTTCCTGATAGTGATTCCAAAGAATTGAACCTGGGATGGTCTTAATATAAAGCCTTTGCTCCACCAGTAAGCTATTGTGTTGCCCTGTTTACACAGTTTTCCCTACAGGTAGGATATTACTTTTCAGAACCCAAAGGAAAACTAGATGCAGTTTTAAGCACATGGTGAAAAAAGATGTCTGGATTTGCAATGTATCTCTGTTTCTTTAAAAATTAACTGCAGAGGCTCTGATTCAAATAGGGACCATTTAGATTATGTTCTTACTAAAAACTATTTTCTCTGATGTGGGGATGGAAGGATCTTTGCTTATGCTTCCATTTGCTGTCTGATTTTGTTTCAAAAGAAATACTTTCTGACTTCTTATAAAAAATGAATGAATTATATATGAGCCAGTGTAGTGTAGTGATGAAGATGCTGGATTATGACTAGGAAAACCCAGTTTCAAGACTATTGTCAGCCATAGAATCTCACTGGGTGACTTCAGATAGTGATACCAAATAGTATCTCTTGATCCCACCTACCTCACAGGATAGTTGTTGTGAGTATAAAATCAGAAGAGGAAACATTATGTACACCCATCTGAGCACTACCAGAAGTGGAACAGGATATAAATCTAATATATAATGAATCTTCACTTAACTGCATCAGAAAAATGTAAAAGATGCTGTTGTTCTCAGATGACAAAGACCTTGTACTTGCTTCCAATCATTAATTCTGTATCATGAAATGGCATTTTCCAATTTTAAAAGGAACCAGAAACAGCCAAGCTATGCCTAACATTATTTAAAATAATAAAGTAATAATATCTTGAAAGCCAGGTTGGTGTTTAAAGGCACCAGGCTAAAAACCAGGAGACTGTGAGTTATAGTCCCACCTTAGGCATGAAGCCAACTGGATGATTTTGAGCTACTCTCTCTCTCTCAGCCCTAGGACGATGGCAATGGAAAAACCACTTCCAAAAATCTTCCTCCCAAAACTGCATGGACTTGTCGAGGCAGTCACCAGAAGTCAAATCTGACTCAAAGACAATAATACTAATACTAATATCTTGCTTTTATAAAAAGGGAGTAAAGCTCAGCCGATCACTGTAATAAGTTTGGACGCATCATCTGTCACAAAGTTATGGAAGACTGGGCAAAAATGACATGTTCCAGGTAAATCTCTGGAAACAGATTGTGTTATGCAGAAATGTGAAGAGAAAAATGCATGATATTCAAGAAACCTATTGCCTTTTTTAATGGAAGTTTCTAATAAAATAATTTTATCTGAGAAACAGTAACAATTTCATGCATCAATTATTCATAATTTTAGGGAGCTCCAAAGGCTGTATAAACTTTGAAAAACACTATTCATCCACTTGAAACAAAGCTGTAAAAAGCATACTACTCTTTTTGTTCTTTAAATTATGTAGTGAATTGGTTACGATTCACTGCATAATTTGACCTGCCCTTAGCTTATAGCCAATTATTCAAGGGACATAAATACAATGATTTCTTCCCATTAATGCAGGGTTTACACTATTTAGCTTTTAAAATATATAAGGAGGCAAATGGTTTAATTCCTGATCAGAGACAACTCCCTTAGATAAATTAACTACAGTGACTTTGTAGCAGTGGGATACTAATGCCCAACTCCACTTAAATATATTCAAAAAAATAAACAAGCTATTACAGTGATAGAAGCAGAATGGAAGGATTTATGTTACCTTAATTCTAATCATTCCAATCTAATTAAAAACTACCCAATATTCCAACTTCAATCAGCAGGTTTGCTACCGTTAATAAATATTTATTTTTATTCCTCCTCCCTTTCAAGTTGAAAGATTTTTTTAGGTATCTATGTTTTTATAGGGAAATGTATTATTTTTAAAAAAATTTCTCCAGAACGTTTTGGGCTAGTTTACACAGAAACAAGATATCCAAACATATTCTGTATGAATTTTCACTGGTAAAGAGCGAAAACCTTTATTTTCAAGCAATGATATCAGCACGGCCATGACTTTTCAAATCACTTTGGTTTGGATTTTTCTTGTTCCTGAGATCAAGGTATATGGAAGGGGAATGAATTATTGCACTCACAGTTATTTTACCTTTATCTCCTACTACAAGCCTGGTGCATGCAAATCCAAGCACCTTTTTTGTGGCCCCCAGAGTTCTGGGGTATATGATTTCAATTAATCATCAATTGCTGAATAATGGTAATGTAATTCTTCCCCCCATCTTATATTTTTTGTGAAGTAAGAAATAAAAGAGATGCATTAGGCCTCCAATAGGTGAATACCGCTTTTTACTTAACCAAATAAAAAAATAAAACCTGAAAATATGAGGGGAAAGCCCAAAGCTTCAAGGTAATCTTTCTCAAGTTGACCCTTCATACCTGTGACTACATGTACAATATCCATGTTGCTTCCTTGTCAATGAAAGTGATTTGTCCTCCTGGAGTTTTGTTCTGTTTTTCTTTTTACTTCCCAATCAACCCTATAGCTCTGGTATTTTGGTGGTTTTACCCAAAGATTAACAAGGTGTAACCCCAATAACCTTTTTTTAAAAGCAGCCAAGATCAGCTAAATGCTTCCACCTGCTGTGGAGCAACTGATTTGCAAAAATGAGCATGGCGTTTTACTCTGGATTAGCACATATCTAATATATCAGAACTTATCTCTCCTGAGCAGTTCCATCTATAAAGCTTTCCTCTATATTGAATATTGGCAGTCAAGCCATATAAGGTTGCATATGTATCTTTATTGTAAACTGAGTTGCTAACGATAGTTGCACATCAGCTGTCTACGGTAGCAGAATTCTCCTCTCCCTTAATTTGGAATTGGGATTTCCTAAACAATAAAAGCACCTGTCAAAGGCAATTCACAAACAGGTTAATAATAACAAAGACATTTAAGAAATCCCAGTCTTAACATGCATTTAGCAACACAGATTATTAGGACTTATTTAGTTAGAGGAAGAAAATGAGACATCTGCTGGCTGAAAAGATAATAAAACCATCACATTGACTGTTACTGAGCAGATAGTCCCAGGTATTGGCAAGGACAGGGCAAAACATCCTCTCGTCTAGACGGTAAAGCATCGTTAGCAAAATCTGGGGGCTTGGCATGGGAATTAAGGCAGCTAAATAAACCTTTTGAAAGAGTGCAAGAAAAGCCAGTACTTGATTCTAAATCCCAGATATTGGCTAAAACAGGGTGGAAGCCTGTGGCATCGATAGTAAATGTCAGCAAAATTCTCTCTCTCTCTTTCCATAATATTTTAGGGCTGTTGATTTTTTCTGGTTGTTGTGATAGCAGGTTTTATTTAAGACATCTGCTAATTTTATTAATTTTCACATTGGTTATTTTGTTTTATATGGAACTGCAAGCTGCTGTCCAAACAATTACATAAAGGAGGTGTGGAATATAAATACAGAAGCCCCTTACCCACTTATTTTTGGCAATTCATAATTGCAACTGACTTTCTACTCTTGTTAGGATGCTATTTCATAAGACTTCTCTCCAGTTTTAGCAATAATCTGTTTTGTCCCTGTTTTACCACAAAAAAAACTTTTTTTTTCAAGTTTAATGCTTGAGTAAAGCTTCTGAAAAAGTGCACCTTGAATTAAAATTCCTTATTTTTCTTATATATGAACTGCAGGGTTCCCATACTGGATTTACTAGAGGTCTTACTATTCTGTTCAAATACAACAGGCTAGTAGCTGGGGACAAAAGGAAAACATGACTCTTCCGCCCCTGGAAAGTACTAACATTGTCCAATTAGTACCAATTGTTCTGATGTCAGTTTTAGTTTGCTTAGGCAGAAACAGTTGCCCTGGTTAATACGCAAATATTTATCCCTTGAATTCTCAGTGTCAGCAAATAGTAATGGAATATGTGAATGATGAGTATGTTACTATTAGGATAAGATAAGGCAAAATGACAGTTCCGTTTGTGATCTTTCAGTAGCAACTATTTGTTTACACTGCTGGTAGGCAACTTTTGGATAGTAAGGGACTACTCTTAATATTCTTTAGGAGGGAAAGGCAAGCCAGGCCTGGCTTTTCAGTGTTTTCCTTTAAAAGGAGGGTGGAAATATCATTTTGCTCTTGGTTTCTTTTTTTAAGCTAAGCTAAGTTTATTTTAGAGTTACAGCAGTTTTTATGCATTTCCTGTCTCAAAAATAGCAGGAAATCATGTTGCTGATTTTCAGCAATTGCAGTTGGACAGACTCCGGAGACCACAACAAAACATTCCACTCAGAGGACTCAAGTTACCCATCCCTTTACACATGTTGCAGATTATTGTGTTTCAGATTTCTCCTTAAGCATAACAGCTTTAGAGTGTGTTCAAACTTTGCCTGAATCAGGGTGCCCAACCTGTAACCCCAGACTTGGTGCCATCACTCAGCCTTGGATGCAGGCTCCAAAGTGCCTCTGAGTTTCATTAACTTTTATTGCGTGATATATAAACGTTAGATCAAATTAAGCTTTGTCTAGGTCCCACTCCATCTTTGTCTCATTAAAAGTTGCACATCCTGATCCCAACAATAGTTTTTTTTTAAGGCAGACTTTAATCTTTATATATCATGGGGGGGGGGGGATCCTTTGTAGGATTCTGAATATAAGAATTGTAAAGCATCACATACTTAACTTACATGATAAAAATAATCACTATCAATCAAAAATAACTACTAGAAATGAACTGGCTGCCATTTAACTGAATGCAAATTACAATAGTGGCAGGGTTCATAATCTGCATATTTAAAAAAGTTGGGTATATTTTTGGCATCTATAAATTAAGTGGTCTGCATTATACTTGACAAAGTTAAACCTTCCACATTACTGCTATATGTAGGAAAATGACTCCCACTGAGATTAAAGCATGTTTAAAAAATACATTGATTTTATGTAGAAATTAAGATGCACTACAGTAAAGATGAAATATGAGCTCCCAAGGGGATAAAATAGAGGCAGCATTACCACTGATACTAACCTAGCCTAAGAAAGAATGATGCTGAGAAAATGCTATGCTGTAAGTTGAGTTACTAATTATGAGTGACATGCTTCTATCCGTATAGGCAGTTTACCTTTTCAATTCCCATTTTAGTATAGCCACTATTTAAAAGTTTCCTTCTGCAAGTACAGACAGAATCTAATCAACATGAGAAAATCAAGCTAGCCCTGTTAGGAGGTTCAAATCAATCTGGTCTGGAGGTCCAATGCTAAACATGTCACTTCTACTTAGCATGGAGTCTGAAGCTAAAGAGACAAGGTGTTTTAGGAAAGCTGAAGTGCTTTGCTAGAGTTTGTTTCTTATGTTTTTTCCCCCAGTAGTGCTTCTTTTAGGATTTTAAGATTGTGAAAAATTCAGGGTCCTGAGGATTGTTGGAGAGCCTTTCCAACAGATTTCATCTTTCTCCAGACACTTTAGCATGATGTTTAAGCATATTAAAATGTGAATGTTAACTACATATTTTGATTCAGAAAATAAATGCATATTAATATATGCATTTTAAAACTTTAAAACTCTAGATTTATACAAAAAGCAAAATTAAATAAATTTTGTTTCCAGTTTTTGCAGGATTTCCTTTAAAAAAAAAAACCCTCTAAAACCTAATGGAACTGGGTGTTTCACAAGCATTAGTATTTTGTGCAGTAATTCTTTTTCACTGGGACGTTTAGGTGATTAGATCTTTGTGAACTCTAAAACTAACTCACATACTCTCTATTTTACAATTTAATGTACCCGTTAGAACTTAGTCCTTATTCTCTAATTTCCCCCAATTTTTTATGAAGATTTCAACTAAAAAAAAAAAGGGGGGGAGGTCAAAAATACATTATATATATATATATATATATATATATATATATATATATATATACATACATACATACATATATATATACATACATACATACATACATACACACACATACATACACACACACACACACACACACACACACACACACACATATATATATATATATATAGTAGATATTATAGATTTGTCACTGTTAGGTTTATATATATGCTTTGTGAGCCACCCAGAGTTCCCCATTGGGGGGAGATGGGCGGAGAATAAATCGAATGTATAAATAAAACCATACATGGACAAGACAAGAGAACTTGGAATTGATGGAATGCTACTACAACAGCAGACCTAATGAGAGGGGATATATGAAACGTATGAGGGAACTATGGATAGACAGAAGGCCTACATCCACACTAACTGAGAAACAACTAGTTACCCAGCGCTTCAACATAGTGAAGAGGAAGCTGCTCTCACAACTTGAGATAGACCAACTCCACATTACAACCCGGACTCAAGCAGACCTAGAAGAACAAGCAGATGTGCAGCCAACACCTGAAGCTGGAATGTCAGTGCCACCCCTTCCATTACAGAGCACAGCAGCTGATATGAGGCATAAGATCATGGATAAACTAGCTACAGTCAACCCTCAAGTCCGATTACCAAGGCTCAGTGGAGAAGTACCATCAGATAGCATGCTAGAAGATGCCAACAGAGCCCTCCAGACAATCTGTACTACCACCATAACTGAAACCAATGAATTGATATATGCTACAGCCACTGTAATCCTGGAAATGCTTGGCTACACGATCAAGAAGAACAGCAGTACATACCCACCCTGGAAAATGAGATTGGAGGTTAAGATCAAGGCAACTCAGAGAGAAGTCAGTCAGCTGGTGGAACTACAGAAGCGTGTGGAGATTAGGGTAAGACTCAGCTACTGAAAAAATATATGGGCCTGACTCCATCTGAAGCCCTACAGACTGCTAAACAAAGGCTCACAGCACTGGCTACCAGGCTAAGGAGATACACTAGAGAAGCAGAGGCCAAGAAGATAAATGCCCTGTTCTCCAAAGAACCATCCAAAGTGTACTCCCAACTGCAGTGCAACCACAGAGTAACAGCTGAGCCACCAGCAGCGGAAACTGAACGGTACTGGAAGAACATATGGGAGAAAGAGAAGACACATAACACCAGTGCAAAGTGGCTGCAGGACCTGAAAGCAGACCACAGCAATCTCCCAGAACAGGAACCAGTCACCATCATAGTAGCAGACATCCAACAGCGGGTCAAGAACATGAAAAGCTGGACAGCACCTGGCCCAGACATGATCCACACCTACTGGCTAAAGAAACTAACAGCAGTGCATGAACGCCTAGCAGCACAGATGAACCAACTGCTAGCAGCAGGCTCCCACCCAGACTGGCTAACACAAGGAAGGACAGTGCTGATCATGAAAGACCCCCACAAGGGAACAGCACCATCCAACTACCGGCCAATAACCTGCCTCCCCACAACATGGAAAGTTCTATCAGGCATCCTAGCTGCCAAGCTACAAGACCATATGGGCCAGTACATGAGCACAGCTCAGAAGGGCATTGGGAACAACAACAGAGGCCCAAAACACCAGTTACTCATAGATAGAGCAGTTGCCTGAGACCCAAGGTCTAGGCAGACCAATCTGAGCACAGCCTGGACTGACTACAGGAAAGCCTATGACTCAATGCCACACACATGGATCTATGAATGCCTGGCACTATACAAAGTCAACAGGACACTAAGGACCTTCCTCAAGCACTCAGTGGGACTGTGGAAGACAACACTGGAAGTGAACTCAAGACAGCTCGCACAAGTGGCCATCAAGTGCGGCATATACCAAGGTGATGCACTGTCCCCACTGCTGTTCTGCATAGGCTTAAACGCCCTCAGCCAGATAATCACAAGGTCTGGATATGGGTACAAGTTCAAGAGTGGAATCACCATCAGCCACCTCCTCTACATGGATGACATCAAGCTGTATGCTAAGAGTGAATGAGACATCGACTCACTGATCCACCTGACACGGATCTACAGTGAGGACATTGGGATGTCATTTGGACTAGAGAAGTGTGGCAGGATGATAGTAAAGAGAGGGAAGGTAGTTAAGACTGATGAAGTGGAACTACCAGTGGGCCATATAGCAGACATAGAAACCAGCTATAAATACCTTGGTGTCCCACAGTCACACGGGAACCATGAGGAGGAGGCAAGGAAGACAGCAACATCCAAGTACCACCAAAGGATAAGACAGGTCCTGAAGAGCCAGCTTAATGGGAAGAACAAGATCCATGCCATCAACTTGTATGCCCTGCCAGTCATCAGATACCCTGCCGGTATAGTGAGCTGGCCAAAGGAAGACATGGAGGCTGCCGATGTGAAGACCTGGAAGCTCCTCACAATGTACGGAGGTTTCCACCCCAAGTCCAACACCCAGAGACTGTACACCAGCCGCAAAGAGGGCGGGCGGGGTCTGATGAGTGTCAAAGCCACTGTCCTGGATGAAACCCGGAGTATCCAGGAGTACATCAGTAAGATGGCACCCAAAGATGAGCTCCTGAGAGAATGCTTCAGGCAGCAGCAGACATGGGAGGAAGTTCAAGCGGAGGAAATACCATGGCAAGACAAGCCCCTGCATGGGATGTACCATCAACAGATAGCTGAGGTGGCTGACATTGGGAAATCCTATCAGTGGCTGGAAAGGGCTGGACTAAAAGACAGCACTGAGGCACTGATCATAGCAGCACAAGAACAGGCACTAAGCACCAGATCCATAGAAGCAGGGGTCTACCACACTAGACAGGACCCAAGGTGCAGATTGTGCAAAGAGGCCTCAGAGATAGTCCATCACATAGTGGCAGGGTGTAAGATGCAGGCAGGAACAGCGTACACTGAATGGCACAACCAAGTAGCTGGCATTGTGTACAGGAACATCTGCACAGCATATGAGCTAGACCCCCCCAAGTCCAGATGGGAGATTCCACAGAAGGTCGTGGAGAATAAAAGGGCTAAGATCCTGTGGGACTTCCAGATCCAGACGGACAGGCAGGTACTGGCCAATCAACCAGACATCGTGGTAGTAGACAAAGACCAGAAGACAATGGTAGTGATAGATGTAACAGTGCCAAGTGACAGCAACATCAGGAAGAAGGAGCATGAGAAGTTAAAGAAGTACCAGGGCCTGAAGGAGGAAATCGAGAGGATGTGGAAAGTCAAGGCCAAAGTGGTCCCAGTGGTGGTAGGAGCACTCGGGGCCGTGACTCCTAAGCTGGGAGAGTGGCTCCAACAGATCCCAGGAACAACATCAGAGCTCTCTGTGCAGAAGAGTGCAGTGCTAGGAACAGCTAAGATACTGTGCAGAACCCTCAAACTGCCAGGCCTCTGGTAGAGGACCCGAGATTGAGGAAGACACATACCACCCATAGGGGTGAGAAGGGAATTTTTTTATAGTAGATATTGTAGATTTGTCACTGTTAGGTTTATATATATGCTTTGTGAGCCACCCAGAGTTCCCCTTTGGGGGGAGATGGGCGGAGAATAAATCGAATGTATAAATAAAATATAAATAAAAAATTAGCAATGTATATTTTGGGACAAGAAATGGGTTCCATGCAAATTAAGGGCCTTCCACATTGCTGATTGGAAGTGTTCTATCCATCTTGAGTCAGATGAAAACTATGAAAGCCTCTGTTGGCTGTTTCAAGTCACTACAGTCATCTGACAAGGTAATGGATAATAAAATCTTACACATCTTGAGGCTGCCTTTGGGTGGACTTGGAATAAGGAGGACATTGTTACTTTAATACTGGTACAACCAAGGACAACATAATTCTTCTCATAGGAAGGAGACAAGAGGAAGGCAATGTCATGGGGACTTCCGGACTTGCTAGGGCATATTTATACCCTAGGTACAAGTGAGGAAAGGCCCTCAGTCATATGTAGATTTGGGGGGGGGGGTGTGACTTTGAGACAGTGTTCTCTCTTGGCAACTGCCTAGACTAGTCCCTGGAGTTTTCTTGGTAAGATTTTCAGAAGATTTTCCATTGCCTGGTTTCCTAGGGCTGAGAGAGAGTGCCTGGCCCAAGGTCACCCAGCTGGCTTTGTGCCTAAGATGGGACTAGAACTCACAGTCTCCTGTTTTCTTGCCTGGTGCCTTAAATACTACACCAGACTGGCTCTCATATGTAGACTACATCCATTGAAATGAAATGAAATGAAATGAAATGAAATGAAATGAAATGAAAATGCTTTGCCTTTTTATTGGTTGGTATATTTTTGCTGTGTTTTTAGATTTTATGGTGGGATTCTGTGATTTGCCTTGTGAGTCCCGCAATATATAAATACAACAAATAAATGAACCTCAAGATGATGATGATTAAAGTCCTATTGATTTCAGTATGATTATTTTATGCATAACTAACCTGGATCCAAAGTTGGTGTGTATTCATACATAACATATTGGATGTTATATACATTATATACATCGCAATTTACATCATCATCATCATCATCATCATCATGGTGAAGATATTCAAAAGGGACACACAATAACTTGTCTGACTCTGTTTTCAAATAGCCTTGGAGAATTACTTCTCAGTCTCAAGCTTCAATACAGCTCTTGTAATGTCCTTTAGCCTCCCCCCAAATTAAAATGATGAGTCTGAATTTTCACTTCCAGTTATTCCTTTACTATTTCCTCCTTCTTGTATTGCATCCTTTTATAAGGATACAAGGGATTTCTACTAAAAGGACATGCACTTTGGTTATCAGCGATGAGAAGACATTGACATTTGTGGACAACATATTTTATGAAGTGGACGTTTATTCTATTAGTGCTCCAAGAGAGGGATCAACAGTTCTTAAGAGGTTCTCTCCTGCCTTTATTTAGGATTTGCTTCTCAATTCTTTGTTAATTAGCATTACATGACAGAGCCTGGAATCCTCGTTAGTGCTCCTTATTGAAAAGAAGGGGGAAATGAAACAAACACCACACTGACACAGTAACAGAATTGTTGCTGGCTTGTGTTGTTTCCTTCTGCTACAGAGAGGTGCTAGTTTTGTGCCCTGAATGAGCCTGACACATCTGTGAATGTAATGTGTCGTCTGCTGGTTCAGGATCTGTTGCCTTTCTTGGAATGCTTTGGAAAATAAATTGCTTTATGTTGATTTACTGCAAGTGAGATAAATGAGAAAAATAGCAACAAAAGCACCACTAAAAGTGCCCTAAATATTATGCCACCGTTTGATGTGCAAGTGATTTTGCAAATATAATCAAACATCCACACAGAGTCTATCAGTCATGGCAAGGGCACCACTTAGAGGAGAATTTGCTTCTCTGATTCATTAACATTCACTGTCAGTAACAACAACATCAAAAGCAACAACCCTGCATAAATTCTGCCATTGTTGTCTTCTGCTTCATCTCAACTTAAAACTCATCTTAGCAAGGAGGAATAACAGAACTGGACACTTATAAAGGTCTGTTCTGACTTGTGGAATTAATCACTTTTATTTCCTCTTATTTGTCCAGTTTCTGACAGTGTTCAGCCTACCTCATGCAGACATTTGCTATAGTGTTATTTTCCTTAATCACCTAAGGAAAGATACACGTCAAGATAATTCTGAATTTACCAAAATTCCTGCAAATATTTGCTACAGGTTTTTTGAAATTTCAAAACAATATATTATGTTCGACAGTAGTACAAGGGACGTAACATATATTCCCAATTAGGTCAGAATTCACATGTGTTCATAATCTCATATAAAAGAACTTTTCCATTCCATTCCATTCCATTCCATTCCATTCCATTCCATTCCATTCCATTCCATTCCATTCCAAGCTTTGTTCATTAAAGTATCTACAACAGATTAAGGGTCTTTCGAGTTTAAGAGGCGTTTCAGGTTTAGAACATAAACTCATGAACTATTCTCCAGTATACTTTAAAAGTACTTATTTCTCTCTTCCCCATAAGATTTCTATTTCCTCTATACACAGAATCTTGATCATTACATTCTGGTTTCCAAAACTTTATTATTGCAAATTCTCTGACCCACCAAAATGCTTTATGTAAAGCATAAAGAAATAAGGTGGGCAACATGGAATCATACTTTTACTCCTTCAGTTCCAACCCAAAAAGATGTTCACCAAGGCTGCGTTTTCATTCCTTGTCTATTTAATTTTTACATCAGTGACATTGTTTGAGCCTAGGGAAGCAGAAATGGCATTCTGTCTCATCAAACTGTGGTTCTATAACTTTGCTTCTCTATGCTGATGATCCTGAAATTCTTTATTACAAGTAATCTGCAGGCTGCGTGTGTTAACTAAATATTGCTACACTGAAGTATTGATAATAGTCTACTCTAAAACAAAGGTGCTGCTTTTTACTTAGGGATACTGCCAGCATAAATGGACTATCTGGGGCTTCCCAGTTGAGGAGGTTCAGACCTTTAAATATCTAGGTATCCACTTCCGGTCCTCAACCTCTTGGACATGTCGAATTCATAAAGTGGGACCAAAAGGCTGCCAATGCAATAGTCAGATACTCTAGCTATGATGGAAATATCTCAGTCTCAGTTGCTTTTAAATTATATAATGCTAAAGTATTAAATATTTTGTTGCTTGTTCCCAGTTCTGTGCTTACTTCAGTACTTCCTATCTTGAAACTATTCCATCATCATCATCATCATCATCATCATCATCATCATCATCATCATCATCATCATTATTGAATTTTATTATATCTTCCCATTTTACCTCACTTGCCTACGTCTGGCTAAATTGGGCTGCCCTTCTATGGTAGCTTATTTGAGAATTTCTTGCCTGAAATATTGGTTAACACAATCATTTGGAGGCAAATTACCTTTTGCTGACTATTTGGCTTCCTCTTGAGGGGGGGGGGGGGGACATTGCTAAAGACTTTTCTTTCTGTGGCCACTCCAATTTTAATATCACTTACTCTCATAGAACTCTCCAAGTACTCAAACCATCACTCCTTGATTAAATGTTCAGAATGAGAAAGCCCAAATCTCTTCTTATTGCTTCAAGAACCTCTTTCCCGGCCCTTTTCCATCCCCACAATTCCCTCCATAATATCATTTCTGTCACACACAGAAGGGCATTCATGCCAGCAAGATTTAATTCCTTACCACCTATGCTGACAGACAGAAGGTTTAATCATACCCCCTTATCAGGAGAACTTTCCCATTTGCTCAGGATCTGCAACTGAGTTAGTTGCTCATGTTTTACTCCATTGCCCCCTTTATGATAATTGGCATTTATTTATTTATTTATTTATTTATAAATAAATAAATAAATAAATAAATAAATAAATAAAAGATTTGTATGGCCACCAGTCTTAAACACAACTCTGGGTGGCTCACAACAATAAAACCCAATAACTATAAAATCATAAACCATAACACCATGAAATAAAACAAACAAATAAATAAATAAATATAAAAGTATGCAGCCTTTATATTTATGTAAAGGTATGCAGCTTTTATATGTCCACTTCTTGTCAGCTGCATAAGAAATTAGCCAGAAATTGACATGGTTTGTTTCCTATCCTAAGAGTTTCCATTGGAAGGTTTAGGGCCTAACTTTCTCTTTAAAGGGTTGTACAAATAATTTCAATTGTACTAGATCATTTTCTAGATCATTTTCTCCAATCTCATTATATTGCTTCTTTTAGTGTTTTATTTACTTATTACTACTATTCCATTTTTTTGTCTTTGACTTTAAATCAATAAAGTAAAGCAATTTTAGAGCTGTGTAGAACCTCTCAGAGCCTTCTCTGATTGTATTGCTGAATTTCATTTGATCACTGAAAAACAGTAGTATAGTTACAGCCATTTGGAGACCTGTGTTGTAATCTCCAAAATGTGTTTAATATTGTTTAAGAAAACAAAGAACCTGATAATTTGCTGATACTCATGAAGTAGAAAAAAAGGGCATTAGCCAGGCTAAGCGAATTGCATACAAACGCACACATGTGCACACCCATACACACTTCCTGGGCATTCAAAAAAATGCTGAGAACTCCTAAAAAATTGCTTGGGAAACAAAGGATGTTGGTATCAGAGAAAGGGAATATTCTGAGGAAGAAGGAAGCAAGGCTAAGGAGAGGTAACAAATAGGAAGAAATAAACTAGAAGTAGCTTTATTTTAACATATAGTTCTTCGTACTCTCAGTAAGCCATTGTTTTTGTAATACCACTACTACCATTATCTTTCTACTTTTGATGTCACGATTTACATGCAGATTGTAAGGGTATATCCAGGGGTTTCGTTCCCCACTCATTAGACTGATTGGGTCTGGTCCCTGGTATAGCATAATAAAATTGCAATTTGTGTTCCTGTTGATAGGTGATCTGGTCTCTGTTATAAAATAAACTCATAAAGGATAAATTTCTCCTGCACACAAATTTTAAAAAAATCTCAAACAAATAAAACTGAGAAAAAACAAACAAACCCACCATTTTGCAATGTCACTCTGCCCAGTATAATCTTTGTCTCTGCTCCCTCCCCATTTATGTGTGTTAGTTAGGTATGGCTTCTGGCAACTGAAATGTCACCCACTACCATAAGATTTTGACAGGAATCAAAAATGGAAATACTGGATAACCAAAGAATTCCGGTCTCAGCCTGCTGAGTTATTTGACTGAACTTTTAGTAAATAAAAAAGAGATCATTCAAGAAGTTTTCTAAGAGCAGATTCATATTTGGGTGCCAGAAGAATATACCTGAAGGTCATATGGCACAGCTTCTTTTCACAGCATGATGTCAGAGCTAAGATGTTGAAGTGGGAACAGCAAGTACTTATGAGAAAAGATGGCAGATAAAGAGGTGAGAAGGAGCACTTATTCAGAAATAAAGCTATATTTATTGAATATGGTAGGCTCTTGATATGACTTGTGCTGGAATCTGGCCCATACAACTAGCCTGGAATTTCATTGTTGAGTTATCCCAGAACGTAAGGTTGGCAAATGTGTGACCTCTCCAACTTCAGAATCACACAGTGAAATGGAGTAGAGAGCATAAAACTCTAGATCAGTAAACTGAATTTCTCCATTGGAATTGCATAGCTCTGTGTAGCAGGGTATTTGGAGCTTTTAGCTGTAACAAACATTACCATCTATGCAGCAGTGGAAATGCTGGTAATCAAAAGGTATCTATAGTAATCACCTATGTCTTGGCATATGCCATAATAGAAATAAATATGAATTAACATGCTAGCACAATACTCCTCCCCACAATTCCTGTCTATCTTTAAATGCACAAGAAGTGGGGGGATTAGGATCTTGCCTGGTTGAGCCAATATAGAGAAACATAGAATCCCCATTTATCCCCCAATGATCAGCAACATCTTCATTGACAGGAAAGGAAAATCAAGAATTTTACAGGCCAAATGCTCTATTACCTATGTCCACTATGTATTAGAGTGATACCTCTCTGCCAGGTAGCTCTAATTGCAGTGCTAAAGTGAAGATCTAGTGTACTAGGATGCCTATCTCTATAGAAATGAAACTTTCTATTTGGTATAACATAGAAGCTCTTTTCATATGTTTCAGAACTGAGTTAAAACCCATGTCTAGAGATTAAAATCATGAAGGCTCCCAATATTCATGTGTTCACTGACTCTGAGGAATTAATACAACCTATCGTGTACAAGTAGTTCAAATATATTATCAATGAGTGTAAGCTGGATTCAATGTTTGACATTGGAACCACATCCCCCAGTCAAAAGGTTGATTATGTATATTTTTGCATATACAGTGGTACCTCGGTTCACGAACTTAATTCATTCCGTGACTCTGGTCATGAACCAAATTGGTCGTGAACCGAATCAAATTTTCCCATAAGGTTCAGTGTAAATACGGTTAATCCATTCTGACCCCTACGAATTTGGTCACCAACCGATTTTTGATTGCGTCCCGAATCAAATTTCCCTATAAGGTTCAATGTAATTACGGTTAATCCGTTCTGAACCATATGTTTTTTTTTTTTAAACTGCAAAAATATGACACAAAGTACAGTATGAAGAGAGAGAAAGCTAACCTTGCTTGACGCGACTCCCAGCGTGGAGGACAGGAAGGCGGGTGGGGAGGCGGTCCCCCCCCCCACAGGAAGCCATGACCACGTGTCACGGGAGGGAAAATGGCCGCGGTTACTGCTTGGAGGGAGAGTCCCTCTCCCTACAGGAAGCCGCGACCATGTGTCATGGGAGGGAAAATGGCTGCGGATCCTATTTGTCACCCGATGTGGAGTTCGCGAACGGAGGCAAAATTTTGCGACTGGAGCTGTTCATGACCCGAATTGTTCATGAACAGAAGCGTTCGTGAACCGAGGTACCACCGTACATACAGTACATTTATATATACATACGCATACCTCCCATGCAACTCTCTTTTCGACAGCAGTGATCAAATTTGAAAAGTAACCATGACAAATATAGCATAATCACATAAAGGAATTTTATGCTTAAAATTCCTTTATGTGCTTATAAATCTTAAAGAATTATGAGGCCTTCCTGAATTCACAGGAATATTAAGGGATAAAGCAGGAAAATGAATGATAATTCATTAGGTAATTACTTAATTATAAAAATTAGCATGCAAAGCTCACAAAGCACAACTCCTCAGGATTAGAAGGGTAAAAAAATTATGCAATAAAGGATCTCTTTTATCCTCAAGATTTATCCCTTCTTCCCAAGAAAAATGTGATTGAGGAACTTTGTGACTGTAACTGTGATTGAAGAGTTCAGTAGTAGCCTGATTGCCAGGACCATCTTTGAGGGCAGGCCTGTTAGTTGCTAAATTCAATATTCAATCCTTTTTTCAACCATAACATGTTATTTTATGTAAATTATAATAACTCTGCCTTTTCCTTTTTTGGTGTTGCTCTGCAGGAGGCTGGAATTCTGAAGACACAATTCACAACTAGAGTTTCCTGGAAGCCCAGGGTTGAAGCAGAGGAAGTTCAACTCCATGTACTTCAATCTTGAAAAATGGAAATCTTTTTCAAAGCATCCTGATCAAGCTTGGAATCAAGCTTTGGCTGCATCCAATGCACACCCTTAGTAGCCATTATTAGCTTGACATGAAAAGTTTTATAGCTAACATTTGAAGATTACCTCTATATTTAAAAAGGAGGATTTTGGAGTGATTACTGCCATAGACTTTATGAGTAGTTTCTAAATTATGAATTATAAGATGCATGTTTTTCTTAACTGTGTAACCCATGTAGAAAATTTCATTGTAGGACAGAGAAAAGTGTTTTCAGGATGTTCAAATACAAAGCGTTGAGCTTTGTTTCACACTGTAAGGATATTTCCAGAAGAGCTGAAATGTGTCATCTATGATTCTGAATACATGGTGCATCCTTTAAAAGAAAGTTCAAGAGAATCTAATATTTCATTTGGAAAAAATTAACATACTAGTAAAGAGACTTGATGGATTGATGGATGATGGTACATCAAATCCATGTCAACTGATCAAATCAGCGTGAGCAACTCAGAATTGTGCTTTAAGATGGGTGGCCATACAAATCTTATAAATAAATAAAACAAACTCTTAACTACATAGATAGAACTTCTCCAGGATTACCTGTCTCCAACCTACAGAACTCACAACAATGCACCCATCACCACTTAATCTAGTCCATCCACCTTGCTACTGGTCGTCCACTTCTCTTTCCATCCACCTTTCTCAGCATTATGGATTTCTGAAGGGACCTGGGTCTTCACGTCATATGAATATTATGTAATAAGTCAGCCCCCTGGTCGTTTGTGCCTCGAGTGAGAATTCTGGATTGATTTAGATGGACTCAGTTACAGTGGCAATGTTGGAAAACCTGAAATAAAAGGTTAGGGGCAGATTGTCATGAAGGAAATCTATCTGTGTGGTTGCTAGCAGTCAAAATGACTTGATGGAACATAATTAATCAATCAATCACGTATGAGTTTATAACATGGATTATAGCACTGGTTATAGCAGTCCAACTATTAAATTCAGTTAGTATATCTCCCTTCAGCATTTTGTCCACTATAATATTCATTAAGCAATATTGTATCTTCCTATACAGTTGCTTAGATGTGGGAATAGATGCTCCCTGTCCAATGCCAACTTATTTTTTTCCTTCCCCACTAAGCACTCTTTGGGTTTTGCACCACTCTTATTATCCATCCTTCTCTCTCTTTCCACCCCACTTCTAACTGGGACGCAGAACTACCTAGTTGACAGGCAGAACAGTGAGACCACATAAAGGTGGGGCATATTTGCACTACACACTAGACAAAGCTAACACTGAGTTAGGTAGTTTGTGATTCAGTATGCTGAGGAAACCTAGCTGTTGCTTTAGGTTGTTATGTGAATCAAGCCATTGTGTTAAGCTATGAGCTGTGCAAATCTTTTGAAGTGGAGCTCAAAGTAAAGAGCAAAGTGACCATGTTTCTTTGTATTGCTCTGCAATATAGTGCCTCTCATCATTGTTCCATAGAAATCACTCAGGAAGACAGAAGCCTTCTTTAGCAAGCACTGCAGGAGAAATCTAAGAACAGATTTCTTCTACAGTACAGGTCAAAATGTATCTACTTTGGCAAATACTTTGGGAGTCCTCACAATATGCACTGAAGCCACCCAGCCTGAAGACCATGAGCCAACATTTTCAGCGTGGGTGGCCTCCCTGGTATAAATTTCTTTACTGGAGCAAATCTAAATCTTTTTGCATAAGTCTAATGATTTTTTTGTGTGTGTGAACATTTGGTGGCAAATCATTTCATGTGAATGCAGAAATTATATTGTGTTAACTCAGATTTATAGAGTTCAGTGTGTTGTGTGAACCTATGCCTATGTGATCAGTGGTAACTGGAGCACATAACTTCCTTAAACTAGCCCACTGATTCTGGAAGAAAGGGGAAAATATAATTCTTGATGACCTCACTCAGTATTAAACTTTACTTAATATTTTATTCAGGCCTACATAAAAATAATGCGTGGGATCACCTTGCTTTAACAAAGTAGTAGGAACGTAGTCATACAAGAGAGTGTAGTGCCAAATATTCATAGGTGTGATTCTTGCTGTGAATGTTATATGTGGTATAATGTATTATAGCAAACGTTTTCAAGGATCACAGTCTACTTCATCAGTGCTTGGAATATAAATCCTCAAGAATATTGTACATAGTGGCTGCTGTTGCTGGGGAGAAGAGGAGGGAAAGGCGCAATGGTGAAAGAAAACGTGAGAGACAGAACTGCTTCAGATGCAATCAAATATAAAGCAGCAGCTAGGTGTAACACAAACACTCTTGCGTTAAGGAGCAAGTTAACATATGTGGCATGGTAAGAAACCTTGTTATGTAATTCATGAGAAATGGTGTTAAATCCAACTCTTGTTTGTTTTTTCCCATGATGAAGTTGGTCCTTGCATCTTTCCTTAGGATTGGTTATCCTGAAGTCAGAGTATCATGTAGAGCTGAAATGTCCCCCACCACATTTTTTTTTTTTTTTGAGAGAAAGGGAAGTTGTACCCATTTTTTTTTTTTTTTTGAGTAGCGATTGGCTATTTGTCCAACGTAAATGAAGTGGAACAGGGCAACAAATGTTGGCATATACCAGTTTGGAAGTTGAACAAGTATATGCTCCTTGGTGTTGCCAGTAATATCATTAGATACCCTAATATTGCTAGATTAGCCATGGGGACAATATTGGAATTTTAGAAAAAAATAGAAAACACAGCTACTTTTGTTTATGTGACCAGGGCACTCCAAATGGGAGAAACAAGGGAATATACTTACTTTGCCAATGCAGTTGAATCAGTTCCTTTTGCCAAGCTGTTGGTTTCATTGTCTACCAAACAGTCACCCTTGGATCATAAGGTTGCTTTCTAATGGTCATATATTATTTGGAAAATCCCAAAACTGTAAAGATGAATCAAATATGATGCCATGATCATCTGTATCGTGATATGTCTAGAATTCAAAGATCCATTATGTGTTTCAAAAGTACCTTTAAGCATAGGACAATTCATGCCCAGGAGAAGGAAGACTACATATTCCTCTATGTTCAGTACTATTTTTTAAATACTATACAGAGCTTCAAATTATTTGGGACAGCTTGGGACATAAGTGCCCAAGGGAATCTGTAACTCAGAGTAGTTTCTTCTTCCGTTCATTGCTTGCATGCATAGGTTTAATCAGGGGGATAGGCATACAACAAAACATTTGTGACCATATCATCATGCAAATGCCATAACTTATGTGCTTCCATCAGACATTGGAATGCAAATATATAATGGCAGCATTTGTGAGATGACATCACTGTATGTATCTTAAATTTGACATCATTTTGGTTTGGGCAGATGTCCCTCTGTATATGTGTATGTCTGTAAGTAGAGCAGAAATGGGCTTGCACTTTTATATATTTATTTTCAATCCAGGTCTATTTTTTACAAATCTATTTGAAACAATGTGATGAACAAATATCACTCACATGATATGATCTAGCACTACCATTTGTGGCAACACTGTAAGCCAATTCTATGGTCATGTGCAATGCTTTACATCTAAGCTATTTATTCATCTTACATCCTTCTCTCCTAGCTTAAGCCTCCAAGAGACATTAAACATTACACTGAGTAAACAAAAGCTAATTAAGCAATGCTTAAAAACGCCCCAGAGAGGAAGTGAGAAAGAGATGTACAGATCGTAGGCACAGTCTGTTTTTGGCAAGTATGTCTAATGTGACAGCACATTCAACCCACCCTGTGTCTGCACAATCCAGCAGCTGGCACGGCAATAATTACTAGACTTCACAACATTTCTTGGAAATTTTCCATGCATTATCTTTTGTACAGTAGCAGCTATCTGGAAGCATTGCAGTTTTTCCAATACCTTACTATTCATCTCATTCATATTTACTTAACCTTCCCATTTCTGGAAATTGCCTCTGTTTGGTGATTTGCTTAGGAGATCCTTATAAATAACATCTCATTTTTCATATATGCTATATGTCACTTTCAGAACAATTTTGGGCAATAAGTGTAAAAGTTAATCTTACTTTTTTGGGGGAGGCAGGGGGAGCCGACCTAATGTAGAATACTAGAATCTACTAATATGAAACTGAGATGCTTGAATGCTCTCCTAAGAGTTAACTTTGCCTGAACATTTCTTCCAATTCTGCAAAAAAAAATTGCAAAATGTGAATTTCTTAAAAAGAAAAAAAAAAGAAAATTGCAGATCACAAAAACACCTGCTAAGACAGGCCCCAAATATGCTGTACTTCACTCCTTCATAAAGTATGACTAATACTGAAAATTTCCTCCTATTCTATCACACAGAAAAGTTGGTAGGTACTAATTTGTAGATATCCAATATATCCCATGGAAAGCAGCAGGGATTCAGATTGCTGAATTTAGATTTGCTCCCTGAATTGAAAAGTAGAGATTTAAAATCAATTCTAGATTGAGTTTTTAAAAAACAAAAACAAAAAAACAAAATTAGAGAATGAATTGGGGTTGTTTCACATTTTTACAACAACAACAACAACAACATTATTTATGGTCACCCATCTCATCTAAGTGACTGTGGGCCAATAAATTCTTTGGCCCATATATACTGTATTTGTACTTATAACCCTTCTCTAATTTAACATTCTATAGGTCCATTTTATAGACTAGGAACCAAAATTGAAAGTTGATCATGGACATATAATAAGGTGAATCTCTGTTTTGAAGAACTAAGTCTAAAACACTATTGTCTGGATGCCTGTTATAGTTGAGCTGTACCCCTATTAAAACACATGACAATCTATTTATCTGTGATAATTTAAAGAATAATTTGACATTTTGTCACAAATTGCCCTCTCCTGCCACTATGACATAGCCCTCTACTATTAATATTGCCCCAAAGTGATCCATTAATGGAACACCACCATTGTTGAATAACATTGTCTCCTGTCCCTCCAAAATGTATATAGTGATGAGCCCATAATTTGGATGAACATTGGTTCTATATGAAGGGAATCGACCTGAATACACCTAAGCACCAAGTCACAAAGAGCTTTATAGGTAACAACTAGCACTTTGAACCAGCATGTCTAGATCAGCCTGGGGTAGAAATATATAACTGAATATCATCAGCGATGATACCTCCCTCCAAATCAATGGGTGACCTCCCTCAGCAGCTTCATGTAAATATTGAAAAGTAGGGGAAAGAAAGAGAAAGATGAAGCATGAAAAACCTGAATCAACCATTTGGTTGACCTTCCTTCTAACACTGCCTGGAACTATCCAATTGGGAAGAAGAACAACTGTAGAAAAGTATGTGCCACTCCTAAACATCACAGAAAGCCCAGAAGGATACTATGAATGATGGTATCAAAACCAAAAACTCCAGATAATCCACTGTTCCCAAGGTGCTCTATAGTTGTATCCCAACCAACTTCCTGCAAAAGGGAAGGTTTGTGATGATGTACAGATAGTCCTTGCTTAATGACCGTTCATTAAACAATGGTCCAGTTACAGTGGCCTTAGGAAAAGTGCTTTACGACCCCTGCAGTCACGTGATTGCAATTTGCTACCTTTATGATGGTTGTTAAGCCACAGTGATTCACTTAACCACCATCGTAAAAAAGGTCATAAAATCAGCTCTGATTTGCTTAATGACCAAATCACTTAACAACCTAAATTCCAGTCCCTATTGTGGTCGGATAGTGAAGACTATCTGTAGTTGTCTAAAAGGGCTAGATCCAGGAAGGACCTTTTCAGGAGTGATGGCACCATCTCTTTTAAGGCAGCTGACATCTGACTGTCAGAGGAACTCAGGAAATGATGCAGCCGAAGAGATGCCTAGAGCACTGCTGGAGAAAGATGAAGAGCAAACCTGACTGAACATTGGAAAGAGCTTTTATTGAGAATTACAATGTGGTGATAGCAGTGGTAAAGCATAGGTTTTTCTGCTTGTATTGCTCCACTTAAGCAGGGAAGGCTCCGAAAACCATCTGAAGGGCTGCTGCAAGGATTGTTCAAAGCATCTGTCTGATAAAGTCATTCAGATTTCCTCTGAGAGGAACTACAGTGATGCAGGTCCATTAGCGTTGACTGATATGGCCTGGCAAGGTTATCTTTGAAGAATTTGAATCTGTTGGTCCTGAGAAAACTTGGAGGTGACAATTTTAGTTATTTGGAGAGATTATATAACTCAGTTGTTTTTGTCTTCCACTTTTCTGTAGAATTAGTGTGCCTGAAAATAATGTTGACGTTTGCCAACTCAAGCATTACTCTGTTTTTTAAGAATACAGAAAACATCCAAGTGCAAAAACAAAGCTGTGCCTCCCACTAACATTATGTGCATGCTAATCACACTGACAAATGGCAAGACCATAGAAAGACATATTTAGCAAGCATTTGTTTTATTTATCCAAATCTTGCAATGTGACATAGTTAACTATTTCCAATAGAGATGTCTGACTCTGACTCCAATAAAGAGATTTTGAAACATACATTAATCTATCAGCAGACACTGGAAATGCAATTTTGCTTTACATCCAAATTCAAGAGACTATTTTATTTTCAAAGGGACAAACTTTGAAATATACATGGGATTATAGCCCTATTTGTTGTAAAGGTGGAGTTTTTCACTGCTGTCTCTTATCCATACATTGGTGGATTTTAAAATAAATCTTATGCCACAAAGATTTTAGAATTTAAATCCTGAACTTATATTGTTACATGCATAATGCATCTCATAACAGCTGCTGGTGGTCATGGTGATAACAGATAAAATAAGGATAAAAATAGACTTTAAAACACCTCTTAAGAAATATGACTCCAGTTTCTTAACACCTTAAAAAGTGTTTCCTTCTCTCTTCCAGTGCTCCTTTATCCTTCACTTCAGGCATTATCTGCCAATTGGTTTTGATGTCCATTCAGGGGTAGGGAAGATGGAGAAGGTTGGACTTGAAAATAGTGGTGGTTAAGCCATAACAAAAAGCAAAAGGATCAGCCATTTTCTTTCTTCCTTCCTTCCTTCCTTCCTTCCTTCCTTCCTTCCTTCCTTCCTTCCTTCCTTCCTTCCTTCCTTCCTTCCTTCCTTCCTTCCTTCCTCTCTCTTTCCTGTCTCTCTCCCTTTCCCTCTTTGCCCACCTTCTCTTTATTTCTTTGTCTAAGTCCTTCTTGGGAAGGATGTATTGTTCTCACCAGATCTTAGTACTATAACCAATGTTCAATCTGGGGGTCCTCCTGGACACATGGCTCTTATTTGAGGAACAGATGGCAATCATGGCCAGGTGAGCCTTTGTGTGGTGTGCCAATTGTGCCCTTTCTTGGACCATAAGGCCTTGCTCACGGTCACTCATCCCTTGGCTACCTCCTGAATGCAACTGCAATGTGCTTTCAATGGGACTGCCCTTGAAGCACATCCAAAACCTAAGCTCATACAATGCAGCAACGTGGGCAGTTATGTGTGCTCTTCAGGCAGTGCATGCTACATCTTTGTTCAACAAACTGCATTGGCTGTTAGCATGCTTTGGGTTCAGTTCAAGATGCTAGTTGTAACCTATAAAGCCTTTCATGGCATGGGTCTAGGTCTCCCTGATTATGTCTATGTATCCCATTAGGTTCAGCAGAAGAGCCATGCTCTGGGTCCTATCAATTAGGGAGCACTGTGTGATGGGGTCCAGGAAGATAACCTTTTCTGTCATGCATCTGCTCTTTGGAATATCATTCCTCTAGAGATTAGACTGGGCCCTGTTGATCTTTCTCAAGGCCTTAAAGACAAGGTTCTGTCACCGAGCCTGGGGATCTGGAGGTGTGGCTAAGTCTGCAATAGCTGAGTTGATTTCTTATTGGTGAGTTTGTGTTTACCCCAACTGCAGATCATATGTATACTGTTGTTTCTTTGTTTCTATTTTTTTAATTTTATGTTGTTTTAATTATTATTAATCGCCCAGAGTCATTAACTTAAGATTGGTGGCCGTATAAATTGAGATAATCAATCAATCAATCAATCATTGGGCCAAGAACTTTTGGGTGTTTACTTTGCAAACTGTGTCAAATGTTAGTATCTGTAGTAGAGGGGGAAACCAGAATTGGGGAGGTTAAAAGCAGTGATATCCCTTTGAACAGAATAATATGAAAGAAAGGGCATAGCTCACTGGGACAGTACATATTTTTGATATAAATATCTAGCTTCAAGTCCCTACTAAGTCCAGACAGAACTGGGAAAGACTCCTGTCTGAAATCTTGAGCAGCCACTGCCACTTAGTGCAGATCAGTGGTATATTGTATAACCTGCCACTTGGTCTGAAATGTCTTGCATGTTCCTAATATAGTTAATATTGAACTACAGTATATGGACTAATAATCAGACTTAGTACAGGGAAATGTCCTATGTACCTATCCTTTTAGACTGATTGCTCAGTAGAAATTTGCTAAACAGCCAGTATCAAAATATCAAAAGAAGTGGTACTAGAACATTGGAGGCAAATTTGATACTATCCAAATAGTCTAACTAGATGGCAAATATATTCTACATTTCCCCTAGGTACAACTTCCCTTGTGATTAATGATGGAGGACAAAATGTTAGTGTACCAATCAAGGGAGCTGGTGACAAATACACACAGTAGTTAAAGACTGAAAAGACTAGGTGACTCCACTGGTATTTTTTAAAATCTTGCAAGTGTCTGGTTATACTAATGGAGAAGATAGGATATACCTCATAAAATAATTCTCAGTATCATTGACTATAATTGCATTTCCCCTTATGGTGGTATAACAGATATTCATTCCAGTTCTACAAATGTGAAATTTAGGAATGCTAGGATAAATATTATCAATCAGAACTTTCCACATGCCCTGGTGCTTTTACTTCCCAACCAATTTCTATTTACCCAAGGGATGACATTTTTTTTAAGAAGATTGACATTCTGCCTTTGATCCACATTTCTGGCAAAGGGGAGCAACTAGGCAGTGGTCTTTAACCTAGAGCAATAGCAGAATGCTGAATACGTAACGGCCTTCCTTCTCTCCTTTCATTTTCCCCTTCCTGTTCTTTGCTCTTTAAAGGGAAGATGCTTTTTACTAATGCTGTCTCATTGCTTCGCACAGCAGGGCTTCTCATCTTATTCTGGTCTAATGATGGAGTCAGCTTCAGTTTTTAAGAATATATGTTATCATTATTCATTACAGTGCTGCACTGAAGCTTCATTCAGCAGCAATAAAGAAGAAAATGTATATTTTAAAGACTCTCATTTCCCCCTAAATGTTTGAATTAAGCTGCAGTTGGTAGCGTTGAGAGAATTGAGTTATGTCTCGAAGCAACGGTTCTGCAGGAGTACATCATGCCCAGAGATTGGGCTCTGATTAGCTTTTGAGTTTTCTAATGCTGCCGATTGATTTTGTGCTACAGTAGCTGCCACTGGATTTTGTATCCTGGCATCTTGAGGGCGGGACAAGGAGGCTTTCTCTTTTGCATGGGGCTATGATGAATGATTGCCTGAGTGTCTCCCAGCACATATTTATTTCCTCTTCAATAAGAACAACAGTCAATATCATTCAGGCAATGAAAAATCATCTCAGCAGCTCAACAAATCTTGAGAAGGTTTTCTATTCTGTGTGTGTGTGTGTGTGTGTGTGTGTGTGTGTGTGTCTGCACAGTTGCTTTGGGGCTTTCCTCCTGACATCAGCTGAAAACAGAAGCTGCTTTCCTTAGGCTGGAGACCTGACAGTTTTGATTTCTGCCAGTTTCTTGGAACTAAAGGGATGTAGAACAAATGGCAAGCAAAGGTACTAATGAGAGCTATAGAGACAAGACAAATATCTTTATAATTATGCCTCATGTCTCTGCTTATAAATTTTAGAAATAGTTATGAAATTTTCGTATGTAGATTTCTCTCCAGATTTGGGGAATGCATTCTGAATTACCTGCTTTTTAAAATTTCTTCGGCAGATTGACTCTGATGCTTTCACAATCTGCTGTTCTTTTATTTTTGTTATTGTTTGCATATCTGCAACAGATTGCTATGTTGATGGGGAAGAGCAAAGCACCTCTTGCAATGTCATATAATGGACACCATAAGAAGACGTGGGAAGGAGTTTCTTCCTCCTTAGAACCACAAGGGCAAAGTCATGAAAACTACCCACCATTAATGCAGAAGGAAGGGCATTAAAACAAGCTCTAGGAAAAGCCCATCCAACCGGGCTGGTAGGTTTGGAGGTATTGATCCCCCAGAAGCTCAAGTGGTTTGAAACAATTGCAGAATGGTAGAGTAACTTCTCATAGCAAAACAAAACAACCAACCAAGCCAACCCACCTTGTATGGTTTTCCCATTATCCTACTCCTCTTCCCACACCCCAACAAATTGGCTCTGCCCAGAAAGTAACTCCAGTGCCTGTTGTCCTGGTCCCTACTTCCTCTTAAGCATACCCACTTCCCTGTGGCAAGCTGAAAGAATGGGTATTGGCAAGGTTGAAAGAACCCTATACATCTGGATACATCTTCCTCCTTTTAAACATTTCAGTTAGTCAACGGCATTTCAGTGGTGATAGTTCTCCTCCCTTCCTTTTTGTTAAATTCTAAGTTACTGGCTTTATTTCTCCTTTTTGTATGTTTATTTTTCTTTTTTTCTGACACCCACACACAAACAAATTGGAAATGTTCATTTTAGGTTTTATGGAATGATTTTGAATACATGGGGAGGGTTGGGGAAGAAGCTAATCAGAAAGGACTGATGAAATCCACAAGCTGTTTAATTTAGATAATGAGAGATTGGGGTCACAATTTTTTACTTTGGGGGGGTGAGTTTGGGACAATTTTTTTTTTAGCTATAATATTTTAGGAATTAACTAGAAATTGTGTTTCCCATTTAGCAACAACAAGAAACTATACTGTCAGTCTTCAGCAGTTATGGAAGGACCATCTGTACTTTGAAGACTGATATCCGTAAAGGGGAAAAAAGGCAAGATGGTTGATGCAATATTGCAGTTCAAGCTTTCCCCTTTTGTATATGCGTGTGACACACTAATGCATGTAAAAAACAGGGGCGGGGCTTGTATCACAATGCAATGTTTGTCAACTTGCCTTTTTTTTTTTTTTACTTCCCCTTCTCCTAAGAGTTGCTGCTGCCCAAGATTGCACTTCTGAGATTTATTTATTTATTCAATTTGTATGGCCACCCATCTCAGCAAGTGATTCTGGGCAGCAAACCATCATAAAATAAATTAAAACAAATTTCCGTCATAGTACAAAAATTAAAATCCACAGAGGCCCCATACCCTCCAGGCACTGGGACAGGACATCCATGGCATTACTCAGGCAGCCCGGGGTGAGACATAAAGCTGGGTATTATCAGCATACTGGTGATACCTCACCCCAAACTGTTGGATCATCTCATCAGACGCCTCATGTAGATATTAAACAGGAGGAGCAAAAAGACCAAGCCCTGAAGCACTCCACAAAGAGATTTAGTGATAAACCAATGTTTCATGAGAAGTTAGTATCAGAGAGAATTTGATGAAAGGTATCTAGGGGATTTAAGGCTGAGGTAGAATTTGAAACCAAGTCTCTCGAACCCTTGAACCTCAAGATTTGTTGAGAAACTGCAATACTGTTGTATAAGCTGTCAGTAAGATCTGGACTGTGTTATTATAAAGAAAGAACATTAAAAATAGCATCCTGCAGAGTGAATTGCATTGAAGAGATAACATTGATATTCTATATGACGAGGATTTATGGATACAATTTTCCTCAAAATGATAATGCTTATGGTTAAAACATGCTTCTCCAATTCCAACAGATTAAAAAAAAATCCTAGGCAAATGGATATGGACCATGATAAAGCATTTTACCAGGGCTGTGTTGCCCCTTCTTTAAATTTATTGTCTGTTTTCTGCTTGCTCTGTTATTGCAAATAATGCCATTCAGAACAATGGGATTTTATGAATATGCATCTATAGACAAGTGAGGCTTCTCAGAGGAAGACTCAAAATTTATTGGTGAGCTTTGCCTTTAGGTCATTGGCCAACTTTTCAAAATTAAAAATTTGGGGGGCGGGCAGTTTTGGTGGTTTCATACTTGTTACTTTTGCTAAATAAAAATCACAAACAGGATAAAACTGGAAAGCAAGTCCTACTGAGTAGTATGAATCTGATAATAATATTATTTTTTTAAGGTCAGTAGAAGGCAATTAAGTGTTCAAGTAGATGGACAGATTTATATGGAAATAGAAGCTTTTTATGAAATAATTGCTTAAGACAAATTGTACCTGATCTTGAGTAGCATTGTCTGCCATACTGCCTCCATTCTCCTATGCCATTTTAATCAATATGGGGTAAAAGAATCCACATACCAATCCCCTTGTATAGTTAAAAAAAATGGAATCTCTAATTCATGCATCCACGAAGCTCCTAGGTGTGCTACCAAATTTGGCAGTAGTTTCCTGCCCAAATTCAGTGCATGCTTTGCCCTTGAAATTAGGCAGGAAACCACAGTTTAAATAGTCTTGGCTTGTTCCTTTCCATTTGTAATAGTTTAACACTGCAAGGTGGTTCTTTTCACTGCCCCTCCCATTTTCATCATCACAGGCATCACCTTCAGATCAGATAAGCCAGCTTAGAACATCACACTGGGTGAGTTGTAGAGCTGATTGTATTGAGGCTTCCATCTTGGAGGAAATGTGTCTTTATGTGACCCAGGATGACAGCAAAAGTCAAAGCTGCTCCTGTAGATCACTAGGAGTTTGTGCATTAGTGTGAAAGCAGTGAAGTCTGCTTTCCCTGAAGTGAGAAGGCAAGTTTCACATGAGGGCATTTCTTTGTAATCTGTATTATTATGGTATTATTGAGTTGTGTCTAGTTTTTCTTTTCTACTGGCTTTAGGGTGGGTTTGTCTCTTAATGGAGTATTAGTTGCTGCAGTGGGATATGTATATTTTTTATTTAAATTATGGGTTTCACTTTCACCCCAATTTTTATAAAATGTGGGTTGTGTTTGTTTGTTGTTTGTTTGAAATACATTTTGGAGAAAAGAAGTTGTCTGCCTGTTTCCCAGAAAGAGTCAATAATGAGATTAACAATACTTGGATGCTTTTTTACAATCGGAATAAACATGTTTATAGAAACAACAGTTAAAAAGCTAAATCAGTCACTAGCTATTTACTCCTTATGATGACCATTTTGTTTTGCTTTTGTTTTTTAAACAGTGAGGTTTTTACAATCTGCCTAGCCTAAAACAATATAATATTGCATTATTATGAACCTTTGTTGGCAGATAATTCCCCAAAATGGTACAAGCACAAAAAGGACTTTAAGCTTTGTAATTGAAGCTATGGAACCTGAAATAGTGCACTCAGGTAAAAATTAATACATATGATTAGAAACATATGATTAGTACCTTAGTACATATGATTAGTACGTATGATTATAAGACAGACATCCTTAATGGGTAAGGTTAAAGTACACTGATCCTTGGGTTATTAAATCTTAAATTGAATGTTTCTTTGATAAGATGCACTTACTGTGATGTATGAACCCAGTTGTTATATCTGAACCTTATGGTTGGCCCCTTTCAACTTTCATTTGAGCCAAAATGGGATATCAATATGCCCCTTCACATACAGAAGCTGCAGTCTCTGTAAAATTACACAGAGTTTTGCAGAAACTGACTTCTGCACAGCTGCATGGACTACAAGCTATCATATTTGCTTTCCAGTTCACGGAGGCCAAGATAATGGATTCACAAGGAAGGAAGAAGGAATTTGAGATTTACATACCTGTGAATGATCAGGGCTCTGCTTTAGGCAAAACTGGGGAGCAGTAGAGCTGGATAAATAATCCAAAACGCCTCCCTCTTCATACACATTTGTATTATAAGTGAATTGTCTCCACACTTCTATCAGATCTGCTGAATAGGCCCTCTTAAAAAGAAAATATAAACTTTGATTAAAACATAACTAAAATTGATAAAATGACTCATATTTGCCTTCATATTAGTTCAGTTACTGGATCCTTATTTCCAAGCAATGATTTAACCTAGAAGTTACCCTTGTTTTGATAGTCAGGCAAAGATCCAGGAATAGAGCCTTTAAGGCAGTGTTGTCCAAACTTGGCCACTTTAAGATGAGTGGACTTCAACTCCCACAACACTGCTTCAAGGAAAACCATATTGCACACTGCAGTGAGTATCAATACATCAACAGCCAATAATGCTTTACTTTAGAAATATATTATTACGAGGCAGTGAGGTTAAGACATGCTGTGGACTCTTGCTTCTCAAAACAATGTAGACCTTTTAAGATGTGACTAGTTGGGTTAGCTGGCCATAACTCCCTCCAGACCAATAGGCACCACTTTATATACTTTTTATGTATACATATATGCACTAATGTTCTCTCTTGTTCTCTTTACTAGCGATGTGAGAAAGAGTCATCCTAATTAAGCTCCCATTTTGGCTAAATCTAGCCATTGCACTGAGATAGATTTAGTTACACTAATTTAAGTAAGGAAGAGTTCTATTTCTGCATTTCACCAGGGCAGCAAAAATCTGGATGACCATTAAATGGCTTCAAAGAGATAGATAGTTTGTATCTCTTTCCAACCATCCAGTGATTGTCCAGAATACTGTTTGCTTGGTTTTGACTTAATTAATTAAGAAGTTGCAAGAACTCATGTTGGGATGAATTAATTAATTAATTTCCCCAAAGTTGTCTTCACTTGTAAAAGAGGCTCCTTCCTTCCTTCCTTCCTTCCTTCCTTCCTTCCTTCCTTCCTTCCTTCCTTCCTTCCTTCCTTCCTTCCTTCCTTCCTTCCTTCCTAAAGATGGCTGTTTGTGGCTCACTTGTTAGAATGCAAGATTACATGGTGATGGTTTTCTTGGAAATGACAAAGAACCTGCTGGATAGATGGAAGTGGTAACATGGCCACTGCTGTTCTTGTTTTTTTATTATGCATATTTCCATCACAGTGAAGCCCCTCCAGTTGGTCCCACCTGCCAATCTGAAAAAGTCCAGAGGAGAGGCCTTTTTAAAGTGGGAAGCCAAGGAAGCTGCAAACCATTGAAGAGATGATTATATAACAAACAAAACAAAACAAAATCAAAATCAAAATGAAACAAAAACAAAAAACAGGATTTTCACATATATTACTTGGCTACGTTATAATAGATAAGTACAAGAGTGTTACACCCCATTTATGAGAGATTCGCCGTATTTTCTTTTCCTTTGAAAGGATTTGTAAAGCAAATTCTGAAAGTAGGTAGAAAAAATGCAGGAGAATTTTATGCACGGCACTAGGGAGAACCCAGGCAGTGTGGCTTGTGAGGCATGCCTGATGTCTTTGTTTACTGCATAATGTGGTCATTTCACTATATGACAAATCATAATTAAGTTTAGGATGAAGTGTGAAGCCAATATTGTCTCTGTAATCCACCAATTCTGTCCCCCGACTGATGTTGTTTTGGCAGTGATAATGCTTCTGCACTAAAAAAGGCTAGTTTTTGCTTGGGTCCAGTTTGCACAGAATCCTTCACATTTGGCTGGACACAGATCTGTCTGGTGATATGGTTTACATGACAAAATTAGCTGCTTCAGCTCCCCATTGAGATGCTCCCAGAAGAACACTTAAGCAAACCAACCTGACACTGCCACAGCAAGTCTTTCCATGTCAAAAAATGAACAAAAATGAAGAAAAAGAAACACAATTTCAGACAAGCATGGCTGTATTTGCTTTAGAGTGTCAAAGTGTGCTTTTAAGTAACCCTTTCCCCATATACACAAGTTTAGATACAGTAGAGTTTCAATGAATACATTTAGGAACATTTTTGTGGTGTTCCTTATCCTTTTAATCTCTCTCTCTCCCTCTCCCCCCTCCCTCTGTGTGTGTATGTGTGTGTGTTCCAAATAGGACGCTTACTTGCATACAGGCACATGGAAAACTCACTACTGTTTTGTAGTGTTAAGTGAATAAAGGAGTGCCTAGGGCTTGCTAAGAATTATCTAAGTGGTTGTAAGTAAATCTTATGAAGCATTTTTTTAGGGAGCTGGAACAAGAATGCTGCTGGTGCTATTGGAAGCTATAGTGTGATACAAATAAAATGTGTCATGATATTCACTATAACCATGAATACTAGGATCATGGGTTTTTTTCAATCAAAACCAAGGTTCTCATCATTCTAAGAAATAGGATTACAGTCTCTGAACTGCAGTAATCAGGATGAGCATTGGATAACAAGAAAGAAGTACACAAATTCTACTTCTGTTGCCATTTGTGGTAGTTGGCCCAGATATATTAGCCCTATATTAAGTCATTTCTCTGTTTATCAGATTGGAGGGAACTTCTGTAATGTCCTGCACAGGATGCACCATGTTTCTTTTCCTCCCTAAAGTCAAGAACTATTCATGCTACAAATGAAAATTTGGTGCCATCCTGTAATGGAATGTGAAAATGACCTTGGAAGATGGGGAAAGAGAGGCTGCCTAAGGAACAATCCAGTAAAAGGAGGAGGAACCCCCAGCTGAGTAATGGACAGAGAAAAAAACTTAGAAAGGAATCCCCGTAACTGATCAGGTGGTAAATAGGGAGGGAAGGAGATTTATACTTTCAGACTTGAAAGATTCTGTTAATATAGCCTATCAATAAAGTAGAAGTAGCTCATCTGATTGAGTTTCCTGTCTGGATTACTTGGGAGAGCTGACACATCCTGGAAGAAAAAGTGAAGAAGCTAGTGTTAATTTCTTGGTTGTCCCTCCTCCACAAAAATCAAGATTCTGCCAGAGTTTTTTAAACATGGTTTATTAAAAGTATATGGAATAAAAATACAGCCATTTCAGCAACTGGACTGTTTCCCCCCTTTAGAATTCAATTTATCTTCCAGTCCCTAAGGTAGAAACTTTCTCAGTCTCCTACTTGTGGCTCCTGTGTGAAGTGTTTAGAAAGTTGCTCTCCTAACATAGGAATGTCCAGCTGGTTAGAAAGTGGGGTTCTCTTCAGTTTTGAACATACCATTGTAGCCAGTTTATTGGGAAAGATGGGGAATTTAGAATTGGTACAGGGAGTGCCTGCAGAGGAACAACACTAAGAAGCCTGCTAGAAGGACATCAAATGGAGGGGACAGAGGGATGAAGCAAAGGGCAACCAAGGCCCAAGCTTGTCAAGAAAGGCTCTTATACTCTGAAACTTCACAATAGATTCCAGGACTTTTTTTGTTGATAATGTTTCTGGACCCCTGGATGGAAAGCAGCCACCACAAGCCTGAGGAAGAACTTTAGAACCTGCAGGCTTTGTAGAGTAAAGGATTTCTGCTTATGTCCTGAACAGGAGGAAATCATGAATGGTCATGAACAGAGATTCCCTACTGAGAGAGTCAATTCTGTCCCCTGCCTGGTGTTGCTTCGGCAGTAATGGTAATGATTCTACACTCAAAATGTCTATCAATATGCCAGTCAGATAGCTTATCAATAGAAGTGCTCAGCTTTGCTGGAGCATAAATTCAGGATGTGACCAAAAGACTTAAAGACTAAGATTCTTTAAGCCTTCTGACACAAACATTTCCTACTGATCAAGTGGGAACAAATGACATGGACCTGAAGACTATAAGGGAGGATGGATGATGTGAGCAGGATGAAGTAGCTATAATCTATACTTTATTTTATTTATTTTATTTTAACTCCTTCCAATTGAAGGATGTGGCCAGAAAGAGAATATTAGAAGTAAGCAACTGGATGGGCAGATGGTGCCAATAGGAAAGGTTTGGCATCTTTGATACTGTTGCATTGCTGAGATAAGGGATTCCAGGCAAACTGGAAGAATGTATTTGGAAGACACTTTGTAAATCAGATCCAGAGGGTTTTAATTAATACATTAATCATGTGTGGAAAGAAGAAGAAAGCTCAAAAAATAATGCAGCTCCAAGTTTTGGGTTACACACGATATGGAGCTACCCAGTAATGGCCATGTAAATAGAGGTAAGAATAAGTCAAGTTTCATAACCCAAGGATTCCAGTGTCTCTATACAAATGCAAAGACTACAGGCAACAAATAGGAAAGTCTTAATGCAGAAAAGCAAATATAATTTACTAGGCATTACTGAAACCTGGTGGGAATAAACTCATGAATGCAATGCAAAGATTGAAGTTTATAACTTATTCAAAAGGAAAAGGCCACACAAGAGCAAAGGAGGAGTGGTAATTGTTATGAAGGAACAGCACACATACAATATATTGAGATCCAGGAATATGAATATGAGAACCCAGTCGAGATCTCTGAAAACCCAGTCAAGATCTAAGAACAACTGGTAGAAGGAGGGAATGGCAGTCTAAGCTAAAGAAAGATGTCTAGGGAGCACTTGGCTATCATAAATGAATTTAAAGTTCCAGGACAAATCAGTTACATCTGGGAGTCTTGAAGGAGTCTGCAAAGGTAGTTTCAGGCTTCTTTCTATAATCTTTGAGGAAATATGGAGGATGAGTATATAGAAAAAGGAAATGTTAATCCTATCTTTAAAAAAGTGGGGGGGAAAGCCAAGTAGCCATCAAACACATTATTTAAGTCCATGAGCATTTAAAAAAAATAATGCAGTTGCTCCAAAGGGTACAGGATAGGTTTATCAAGAATAATATTGCCAAAACCATCTTATCTCAGTTTTTAATAGAGCGGCCAGTTTAGTTAACCATGAAAATGTGATGGACATAGTGTATCTTGATTTCAGCAAAGCATTCAGCATCATCTTCAGTGAGATTCTAGTAGAGAAGATGACAAAACATGAGCTGGATTATATTATTAGACAAATGCAGAGCTTGTTGAGCAATCGTATTCAACAAGTGCACATTAATGGTTCCACACAAACTGAAGGGGAAAGCTGAGTGGCATACCACAGGGCTCAATTCCAGGCTCTGTGCTGTTCAAAATAATTATAAATGGTTTTGATGGAGGGTTACAAAATGTTATTATCAAATTTGTTGGCAACACAAAGACAGGGGAATAAGAAACACCTTAGAGTATTGAATCAGGAATCAGGAAAATCTGAACAGGCTGGAACAATGGGCAGAAAACAGCAGGGACAAATACAAAATTCTAAATGTTGATAGGAAAACATCACTCTGTGATGAGGGCAACATAATGTACAGCAGTACGTGCAAAAAAGGTCTTAATACCTTGATGGAACACAAGCTGAACATGAACCAATAGTATGATGCAGCTGAAAAAAAAAACCAAATACAATCTAAGGCTGATCAACAGAAATATAGTGTCTTCTTTATTATGTATTGATCAGACTGTACCTAGAATATTGTGTCCAATTCTAGGCAATGCATTTTAGAACACTGACAAATTCAAATGTGTGCAGAGGACAACAGCCATGGGGACTGGAAGGGAAAACATAGGAGGAACAGCTGGAGGCACAGGATAAGTTTAGCCTGGAGTACAGAAGATTGGAGGGTGGTATCACCAAGGGCGCTAGATCTCCAAAGCTAGATCTTCCTTCCAACCTTTACATTTTATGATTCTATGAGAAATAATCTGCCTTCCACAGTCCATTTTTATACATCAGATTATAGGAATCTATCCTAGCAGACCAAATAATCTAGGGAACTCTCCTTCCATGGACCAAGACAGACCATTCACAATAGTTGAAGGATTTCTCTCAGTGTTCTTCTCTTGCAATCTTTCAAAATCACTTTAAAAAAAAAGTATTTGGAACAAAGTAAACCTCATATACCTTTCATATATCAGATTGCATCAGCAAATTTCATTGGCATTTCCAGAAATGCACTGTTTTATAATAATTGAAAATACAGTCCAGCCAAACATGCACCAAAAACAGCATAAGGGAGGGAGGAAAAGAAAGAAAGGAAGGAAGGAAGGAAGGAAGGAAGGAAGGAAGGAAGGAAGGAAGGAAGGAAGGAAGGAAGGAAGGAAGGAAATTATAGAAGTTATCTGAACTAGTTTAGTGACAGAAAGATTGCTTTTCAGGTGGTTTGATAGCTATTTTCTTTAAGAAGCAAAGAATTGCAAAGAAACCTGTAGCTAAATAGCAGCTTCCTCTAATACACTGCTCACATTGAGGAATTATACAGGCATGGTTTACTAGTACTAGAAAGACAGTTTTTGCTTTTAAGCAAGAGAAGCACTAAGTGTGACTGAGATCCTAAGAAATTATTCTTGTTTTGTACGGTTCTATGGACAATAATAATTCTAGCAAGCAAACAAACAGTGGGGGTAGGGCAAGGATGGAATGGGCCTCTGGCAAAAAAACGAAGATGGGTCCCTCATAACCTGCAGATTGAGCCCCAGAAAATGCACAGAGTGCAGTGATAACACCATTAAAAATACCACACTCAACAGCCAACCAAACCAAAGCATTTGATTTTTGTTCATTTTTAAATGCAGACCGGGACCAAGAGCTACAGAGTGCAATAACAATAATTTACACATCAAGTTAAGAAGTGAAAATAAAATTTAAAAAAGCATTAAAACAGCAGGAGCCAGAGGCAGGAAGGTAGTAATAGCAAGGAAACATTGTTAGGTTTTTCTCTCTCCTTCCTCTTCTTCTGTCTGGGCTGGCCACAGCATCCATGCTCCATGTGTATGTGCTGCTCTTTGGAGCCAGTCCACCCAGTATCCTTCAACTGGGTCAGTGTCTGGAGTCCAGATTTATCAAGGCAAGCTCTGTGGTGTGGGAAGCATGGGAGCTTGGATGACAGCTACTCCAAAACTTTTTAAAAATGCTTTTTCATGCAAATATGAAGAACCAGAAGGGGCAGGTTGCAGACCCCACCAGTCAAGGAATTTCGATTGGTGGGGTCTAGGCAGAGAGCCTTTTCTGCTGCAGCGCCCGCCCTATGGAACATCCTGCCTCCTGAGGTCCGGTGTGCCCCCTCCCTCATGGCCTTCAGGAAAGGGATCAAATCCTGGCTTTGCCAGAAGGCCTGGGGGCCGGAGGGGGGCCCGCACCTGTGGAGATGGCTGGTGGGGTGATGGGTTGTCCCCCCCCCCCCAGCATCTTACAGGTTTTTTAGGGCTAAAAAATCATAGGTGGTTTTTAGGGCATTTTTAATGTTGTTGTTCAGTCGTTAAGTCGTGTCCGACTCTTCGTGACCCCATGAACCATATTGCGCCAGGCCTTCCTATCTTTCACTGCCTCCCTGAGTTTGCTCAATTTCATGCTCATTGCTTCAGTGACGCTATCTAGCCATCTCATCCTCTGCCGTCCTCTTCTCCTTTTGCCTTCCATCTTTCCCAGCATCAGGGTCTTTTCCAAAGAGTCCTCTCTTCGCATTAGGTGACCAAAGTATCTGAGCTTGAGCTTCATTATCAATCCTTCCAATGAGCAATCAGAGTTGATTTCCTTTCAGATTGACTGGTTTGACCTCCTAGCACTCTTCTCCAGCACCACACTTCAAAGGCATCAATTCTTCGGTGTTCAGCCTTCTTTATGGTCCAGCTCTCACAGCCATACATTACTACTGGAAAAACCATAGCTTTGACTATGCGGATCTTTGTTGGCAAGGTGATGTCTCTGCTTTTTAATATGCTATCTAGGTTTGCCATAGCTTTCCTCCCAAGGAGCAAGGGTCTTTTAATTTCATGGCTGCAGTCTCCGTCTGCAGTGATCTTGGAGCCCAAATAAATGAAGTCTGTTACTGCTTCCATTTCTACCCCTTCTATTTGCCAGGGATTGATGGGTCCAGATGCCATGATCTTAGTTTTTTTAATGTTGAGTTTCAAGCCAGCTTTCGCACTCTCCTCTTTCACCCTCATCAAGAGGCTCTTTAGTTCTTCTTCACTTTCTGCCATTAGGGTGGTATCGTCTGCATATCTGAGGTTATTGATGTTTCTCCCTGCAATCTTAATTCCGGCTTGTGATTCTTCCAGCCTGGCATTTCTCATGATGTACTCTGCATATAGGTTAAATAAGCAGGGTGACAGTATACAGCCTTGTCGTACTCCTTTCCCTATTTTGAACCAATCGGTTGTTCCATGACCGGTTCTAACTGTTGCTTCTTGGCCCGCATACAGGTTTCTCAGGAGACAGGTAAGGTGGTCTGGTATCCCCATCTCTTTAAGAATTTGCCACAGTTTGTTGTGATCCACACAATCAAAGGCTTTTGCATAGTCAATGAAGCAGAAGTAGATGCTTTTCTGGAACTCTCGTGCTTTCTCCATGATCCAGCGAATGTGCGATAGTTTGAGCATTCTTTGGCATTGCCCTTCTTTGGAATTGGAACGTAAACTGACCTTTTCCAATCCTGTGGCCACTGTTGCGTTTTCCAAACTTGCTGGCATATTGAGTGCAGCACTTTAACAGCATCGTCTTTTAGTATTTTAAATAACTCAGCTGGAATACTGTCATTTCCACTAGCTTTGTTGTTAGCAATGCTTCCTAAGGCCCACTTGAATTCATTTTTAATATATGTTTTTAAATTATTTATAGATTTTAGCCATGTTTGGAGGGACTTGTGTTTTTTCTTCCTTTTTATTATTGTGAGCTGCCCAGAGTCACCTGTTGGGGGAGATGGGTGGCATACAAGTCTGAAAATAAATAAATAAATAAAGTTATTCTCTTTAGAAGTCCAGTTTTCTGGAACTCCAATTCTCACTTGAGAGTCCTGAGTGGCCACTTAGGTGTTCTTGTGACTTGTTAGTTCACAGATAGCTTTTCATAAGTTTACGTTTAGAGTGCATCCTCTCCACAGATGACCTTATTTTCACAGGTATTGGGGGATGGGAGCAGGGGGAAGCAGGCTTGCAATGTAAACTTCAGTAAAAACAGGATGACAGAGTGCAATGTTCTACATAAGTTCTGCAGTTTCCTTTAGTGTTGAAGACCAGTTTAGCAATTGTTTTCCAGGGTTGCAAACATTTAAACATTGCATCATCATCATCATCATCATCATCATTGCTGCAAGTGGGCTCTTTTCTTTAACTTGGTGATTAGTCCTGAGGTTCTAAGCATACCTGTGCATATGCCATTATGGAATTATGGCCAATGCCTAAGAGATCAAACCGTAAAAGAAAAGTGAACAATTTAGAATAGAGATTTAAGCAGCTGCCGAAATGGTGTAAAAGACCTGAGTGTGGATGGCAGATTTGATGGATTTCCTGTTGCTTGGCATCCACCAATCATGTTTAATGCTTATGTTAATATTGGATTGCTCTTCATTTTGGCTTAGAAAAATCACATGTAGCATTTATTGTTCCAACAGTCTTTTGGCTTGTCATTTGAGAGGCTGCCAATAGACTCCTCACTTCACAAGTGTGATATGTCTCTTCTAGAATGGCTGACAGCATACAAATAATAAGAATGGGACCTTTCATTCATCTATTTTCCCCTTAAAAAGTGGCGACCAAGTGATACTGACAAGCCAGTGCAGCTATTTTAGATCTACTGGAATCTAGTCAATGGAATATTAAATTTAGGAATGTGTAGCTCAATCCTCATCCAATTCACTTTTCCACTCTGAAAATCAGATTGATTTGATAGTTGAAACTAATTTGGAATATCAGTCCTGTTCAGACATCCAAACTGAATTATCTAATCAGGTTAATTCTATCTGGGGAAAAACAGAATAATTCTATGCATGTATAGATACATCACACTTTCCAAATTTTAAATTAATTTGCTGATTTGATCTGACATTCTGATTTAGTACATAAAGTTAATTCAACCTGAAAATCATGACAGTCCTATTAATAGATATTTTGCTGTCTTAGATTCCCATCTCTTTTTATTCCTGTGGATACACCGACAGTATATTAGGCTTTGACATAAAGAAGAGAAAACCCCACTATTAAAATTCTGTAGTACATTCAACCATGGTTAGATTTCCCCAGATGAACCTCAGTGTTTATACTGGTCTTGTACCAACCTTTTTCAATCATATATATGACTAAGCCCTTCGACTTTCATCTCCCTGCAGACCATCAACATAGGAGGAAAAAATCCCTGGTCTAGGATGCTCATAGTTTCCCAGTTGAAACTATGGTTGAGTCTGTTGATGTGTTGTGAGATTAAGGAGTTTCCATCATGTCTTCTGACTGCTAGTTGGTGTTCATGGATGTACTCTGCTAGTCTTTTGCCTGTCTGGCCTACATAGTAGCTGTTACAGTGAGTCATTTACAACATACAGTGTCCCATATCTACACAATGGCTCTGTCTGATCTTGGTTCCCACTTCAGCAATTTGGGCCTTTATTCCTGTTCTGCTATGGGCAGTTAGGTATTGGGTTGGATTCTAAATTCTTCTCTTCAATAACATTTATAACCTAGATGGTCAAACGGAATAATTTTCTGCCAAAGCTAGTCAAGTCCTGAGTCAGGGACTATATTTCTGAAAAGCCATGCCATACTGCTGAGCCTTGGTGACCTGGGGCCTTCAGGGTTGCTTGAATTTCAATTTCTATCAATCCTCCCCCAGTATGGCTAATGGCAAGAAATTGTAAGAGTCAACAGTGAAAAAAATCAGAAGGCTACCAGTTGCCTAACTCTGCTGTTACTGATGACCTTTTGCTTTCGATGACATTTTTGCTTGGACCAAGTTCATATGCTTGCAATTTTTGTTTGTTTCATGCAAAGACAGAACTGTTAGTTGTATGGTTGGAGGATATCATAGGTACAGCTCAATTCCTGAATTCTTAACCTGAGTTACTTTTAAGGTAGTTTGTTTATTTTCTTAGAAGTTCAGGATGGGAGGTGGATTGTATATATATATATTAGTCATTGTATCCCCCAGCAGGGAAATAAAATAATTATGTTTACACACGGCATTGGTCTTTCTCTATTGCCACTGGCTGTGAATTCAGGTTCAATGCAATACAAATTAGATGGCTCATGTAAAAGTGAGTGGTCGTCCAACAGTGAAATTGCATAGAATGTTCTCGATGCTGCTAGTCCTTTACCTTTACTAAAAGCCCACATAAAATTAGCCTGGAAGCAAAATCTTTGAATCAAGAGAGAAAAACAGACAGAGTTGTTACAGCTATTGCTGTTCTTAACAGCAAAACAAGTTTTTAAAGATATATAATGGGAAAACAGAAGGAAGAATTGCGAATGAGGGGGAAAATTAACAACATTTTTGTTGAAAAATATATGGACCGGATGATACTTGTTCTGGTGACCTATCTGCTATCCCACTTCTTACATCTCTAAGGAAATAAATGAATAAACAATAAATCAATAAATAAAATGCCTTTACCAAGATATGATACCAAAACAACCACCACCACCAAAAACCAAGATGAAACCTAAAACAAAAAACAAAAACCACCACAACCAAAACACAATAATTATAAATCAATCCAACAAAATTAGCTCAGAACCTAACGATCCAATAAATGTTAATACTAAAACAACAACACAACAGTATAGTGTTATACTGATATAGGACTTGGTTTATGTACATCCCATAATAGTTTAAAACAGGTGTCTAGCTAAAACTATCGGCCAAATAGTGGGCTAATATAGGGAACAACCAGCTCGATTAGCCCACTATTTTTTAAATTTGTATTTAAACTTCTTTTCAAATCCAACAAATTTCCACAGAGATGGAGGAAGCTGATTCCAGAGTCATGAAGACAGGTTCCTAAAGGCCCAGAAGCTGGAAAATCTGATCCTGGAGTGAGGAATTGAAAGAAGGTCCTGAACAGAGGAACATATGGAACGAACCAGATTCTAGGGAGAAATGATGCCAGGCAGATACTGAAGAGTCTGTGACTTCAGAGCTATAAACACAAGTAACAGTAGTTTAAACTAGGCTCTGATTTGAATCGGAGGCCAGTGAAGTGCCCTGTGTTATAGAGAAACTAACATGGAATGTCCAGAACCTGAAAAGCACTGCTCTAGACTAAATTCAAGATGAAGAAATGATATATCAGGGATAACTGCCAGGTGATTTTACAATAATCTAGGCATAAGACAATTAAGGTACCCACTGATAATGCTGCAGAACCTCCCTGCACCCTATAAATATCTATCAAGTGAATATAAGGAACCATAGTTGTAAAATCAATTAATGGGCACAAAGGTAGATTATCACTAATTAAGACACCAATGCTACAGGTGGAGAAAACTGGGGCAATCCAGAAGCCCTCAGAGAGAGACAAGGAAGACTCAGAAGAAGATTGGAAGGACAATCAAGCCAAGATATGACAGTCTCAATCTTGTACATATTCAGCTTCAGGCAATAGGAGGATTTCCAAGAGGAAATGTTAGTAAGACATTCCATCCCAGTTTACTATCAAAGACAACACAATGCTGATAGAGTTGAGTATTATTTGCATAAAAATGATTTTGAAATTTTGGATATTGGAATCAACCAAGGATTTATTTAGCTCAGGATACTGGTTCCCAAAGGTACTGAGATGTTTATGAAAAAGTATGGACAACTGGAAGGGGATTGTCATAGTACTTAGCTCCACCTTGATTTCAGTACAGATCAGGGAAGGTGATTCTATTCTCAGTGAAGATGGTCATCATTCAAAGATGCTTTAGTTCTAATTTATTGGAAAGAAAGCAGAGTATTTCATGATACTGGACATTTGTACTAACATTTTTATTTCAAGGGCTTACAAATATGTTATTCTTTACACAAACCACCTAGTTTGTCTGATTTTGAAAAAGAAAACAACATCAGACCTGGTTAGTTCTGTACTTGTTTGGGACATTTGCTGGGGTAATCTGAGAAATTCCAGGCTGTACACTAGACTGGGAAGTTGAGAAACATCTCAAAAGGAGGTTATGGCAAACCATTTCCATATTCTTGCCAAGAAAATGACATAAAAGCATCCATGAAGCAACAGGAGTCATGCTCAAACTCAAAGATTTTACCTTTTTAAAAAGATCTAAATATCTAACAGCAGCTATGTATCTCAGATTGACAGTAAAGTTTGTTCACATTAACTTATTCTTCAAACTGTATATATTATTAGATTGCTTTTTCATACTCTCAGAATAGATATGTGTAATTTCCTGAATGACTTTTCTTTGATATTTGTCTGATTTTAGTCATTTGTAGGGGGTTAAGAGAAAATATTCAGTAAAACCCTATCACTCCTATAATTGATGGTAAAAAGGGTGGTAACAGGAAAACCAACTGACTTATCCAATGCAGAAATTCTGGAGAATCCAGAAAGAAAAAGGCTCAAGTGTTGAGGACTACAGGAGAATTTCTGTAATTGAAAAGGAAAGTGACAGTTACCAAAAAAAAAAAAAAAAGGAAGACAAAACTTGAGGGACCAAGACAAATTTCCCTGCCAGATAATGTCAATCAAATGTAATAGTGTTCCCCAATTGGATTTGCCTTGAGAACATAATTTAGTTCATGCTACTTATCTGGTTCCGCTATGCCCTTTGAAATATGAACAAGAGTAGAATGATTTTTTTATTTTTAGAATTGACAAAGTTGGCATATTTCCCATGCTTCATTTTTCTTCCTGAGGTTTTGACATGGGTTATCCAGTTTGGTTCCATCTATGCTGAACCTATTCTCATCTGCTTGCTTCTACCCTTAGAAATGTGGCATTGTTTCAAAGGAGTGCTTCAACACAACTTCAGCCAAAATGAGGTGCCCTGTTGAAGGTTTGTTTGTTTGTTTGTGGCTTTTTGGAGGGGGGAGGGGCTTGCAGTCAGTGTTGACTCCTGGTAACTGTCTGGACTAGTCTCTGCAGTTTTATTGGCAAGATTTCAGAAGTGATTTGCCAACTGGCTTTGTGCCTAACGTGGGACTAGAACTCAAAGTCTGCCAGTTTCTAGCCTGATGCCTTAACCATTACACCAAACTGGCTCTCACTGTTGAAGATCTGCATAGTCTTAAAAACTGAGAGTTAGTTCTCATACCATCAGTTAATAAACAAGATAAAAACAGATTTGACCATAACAAAGGACAGATGGAAAGAAACCTGCCCACTCAGAACAGAGGAGCAGTTAGTCATTCACTGTACATTATATATATTTTGGTACCTTTGAGTCAGTGTTGACTTCTGGAAGCTGCCTGGACAAGTCCCTGCAGTTTTCTTGGCAAGGTTTTCAGAAGTGGTTTGCCATTGCCTGCTTCCTAGGGCTAAGAGAGGGTGACTGGCCCAAAGTCACCCAAAGTCACCCAAATTAAGGAGGACTAGAACTCTGTGTGTCCCAGTTTCTAGCCTGGTGCCTTAACCACTACACCAGAGTGGCTCCCTAGTCATTAACTATAGTGGAAAATATGTGAGTGTTTGAACCATGTCTTATAAATTGAGCCAGTTCTAGAACAACTTCAATTGCTGAAATCCTTTTGGTAGTGGTGTTCTTCTCTTTTCAACCAATGTTCTTCATTCTCAGTTCTTGGATTTTCTTGTGAATTTATTTAAGTAGTTCAAATCCTGCTTCCAGTGAAACTTGACAAAAACCACACTTCACTTTCGTCTTCCATCTTCACTACCAAAAAACATGTTTGTTCTTCAGGCACAAATAGAAGCTCATATAACCTGGTGTTACATGGCTGACACATCCATGCAGAAAGAACAGATTTTACAGATTTGGAATTAATATAAAACATTTCTGGGTATTGTGAGACATAGTGACTGAAGTGTCTAGTGGAAAGTTTGATTAGAAAGGGTTAGGAAGATTGGCGCAGGTAGGGAGTAATTGAAGGGCACTGCTGTGTGTTAAATTTAGGGACTATACACCTAATGACTTATATTGGACTTTTTCAACATGGCATCTTCCAGGTGTTTAGGAACTCCAACTCCTGGGATTTCCAGATAGCATGGTTGAATCCTGGGAAATAAAGTCTCGGATCATCAAGGGGGTATTAGGTTGAAGAAGGCTGCCTCAAACAGAAATATTAACGCTTGAGGTTTTATAAAAGAACTGCCCGCAAGATATATTTAATTCACATCTATAGGGGACAAGCATGCATATATTTAGTAGTGAAGGCCAGAGAGATCCATTAGGCCTCAGATAATACAATTTGATGATTTGCAGGGCCTTTTTTTTTTTTAAAAAAAGGAATATTTTCTTAATGTACCTCCCTTTTGTGCTTTTCATTAAAGAACCTTCGCAACATGGAATGTGCTTTGTTTTATCTAAATAAAGACCCATTGAGTTAATAAAAAGCAGCTGTAAGAGAAAAGGGTAGACTGTGGAAGTGCTTGTTCAGAGTTCCAGAATTTGAAATAAGACCTCCATTAACTGCCCTAGTTAACAATGATAAAGCATTTGGTGGTTACCATTTAATTCTTGAAAAGGTCAAAAATCCCTTCATATTAAGCCTGTTATATGCTCACATTAAAGTTTAGCAAGAAAGATTAAAAGGCTTGATAAAAGCCTCAAAAGCCATCTGCAAGGAATTTAATAAAGATCTTCCTCCATTTCCACAGGTCCAGCAAATAGTGTGTATCATCACATGCCCTTTTATTTGGCAGAATAAGAAATGGATTTTGAAATTTCTCATTACGGCTCCTTATTTCTAGACCAGCCTATCCCAACCCAATGCCCTCCAGATGTGTTTGACTGCAACTCCACTTTTATTATGATACATAATGGAAGATAAAATGTTGAGAGAATGCAGGCTTAGGCCATCCTTAATATTCAGCATTCAAAAAATCCCCCACCTCTCACCACTTAAAACTGTTGAGTACCTTTTAAGAGATAGGTCAGATTATGCAGGAAAACCCAGATTCTAGTTTTCCTTAGGCAGCTGGATGACTCTTGAGTCAGTCATTCTCTCTCAGTCCTAGGAATAGGCAATGGCAAATCACTTCCAACAATATTTGTCCATGTAGTCACCAGGAATCAAGACTGACTTGAAGGAAACCCCCCCCCCCCACACACACACACACACAAGTTCAGTGTGTTATTTTGGAAATAACTGCAGTTAGTAAACTTACCTGGAAAGATGAAGAAGTGTGCCTCACAAATACATGGTTGCTAGACAGGATTTCCTTAGTCGCATTTGAATTGCATTTCAATAATTTTTCAATTATTCATAAGTGAGGGATTATAAAGCCATGGTTAATCATCAAATCATCTGTTTATCCTATCCTTGAGACACAGATCCTGATGTGTTAACTGAAACTGAACCAGGCTACTTGATTGGAAGAAAGCCAGGAACTCACAATAAATCCTGGCATGGAATTTGAACAAATGAATGGACTTGGGAGGAGCAACTGGGTAATTGAACATGGGACAAGCAATTAAGCAAAACATGGACAATTACCCCAATACAGACACTATATTAATTCATTTTGGGAGAAGTAAGAAACCTATCATTAGAACTATCCATTTATTCAGAACTATACCATAAAGTATTTTACCAGCTGTGCTCTAAGAAATGTTGGATTTTTGGGAGTTGGATGAGAGGATAATGGCAGATAAACTTCTAGAAAGGCAGTATTGCCAAAACTTTCAATGTTTCTTTCAATATGTAGCTACACTAGACAGGGATGTGCTTTCTAGAACACATTTTTCACAATTTCCATAGAAGTTAGCTCTGAATACTTTGCTATTTCATTTTTCAGAGGGATTTTGTAAAATTGATCTGGACAACAATTGCAGGGGGAAGGGGCCTCTGTTTTTAGGCTGTGAGGTCACAGTGGGCAGATTCATGTAACTCAAGTAAACAGGGATATGATTTTCTAGTTTTACTCCATTTTTATGATTTTGAAATTATTTAAGAGTTATTTTTAAAATTTAAAGCCTACAATATTCTTGTGTGTGTGCATGCATGCGCGCACCTTCAAGTCAGTGCTGACTCCTGGCGACTGCCTGAACTAGTCCCTGCAGCTTTCTCGCATTAAAATAATCCTTTTATTTAATGGATTATGGAAATCTATATTACTAATTATTGTCAGTTTGCTGCCACATTGCTGTAGTGGATTTGGAAAGGTTGCCAAAGGCCAAAAAAAAAAAAAAAAAGGATTGCAGAGGTTTCATGCAGTATGTGGGCCATGGATCCCTGCACTAGAATATTTGCAAGCGTGATACACAGAAGTACTTTTGAAACTGAAGCACCAGTATTCCTTGGCAGATGGTCTAATAAAGAAAAAAAATCCCAAGAGAAACAAGTTATGAAAAAGATGAACACCGTTTTAGTAAGAGAAAGGGGAAAGAAGTTTAACAATCATCCCAGAGTTTGCATTGCCAGATCTTGTGTATTTGAGAATAAAGTGAAGGACTACAATTATGTAGTGAACAATTGCAGGTGCTTCTGTCAACTCCAAAAAATCAGCAGCTACAAAATACGGAATATTCAGTTTTCCCATGAAGTTATACACACCGGAAAAAGTATTGCAGATTTTAGGAATAGGTGAACAGTGCCTATTTCTTTCACAGAGATTGTCTGGCAGCTGATGGGATTTTAGCTGTCAAATTGTATACCCCGTGTCTTAACCAACATCAACTTCACATCTCACAGCCAAAGGAATCTGACTTCCTGTCACTTCAGCCTGAGAGATGAAAGCTCATCTGTAAATGGAGACAAATCTTCCCTAAATGGCTAAATATTAGTGTGTAATTATAACCATTATTTTCCTTTTTCTGTTGTTGTTTAGAAAAATCATTAAATGATTAAACAGAAGACAGACTTCATTCTCTAAAGTTTTTGAATATTGTATAAGTGCTGCGATAAAAGACACATGAGAAATTTCATGGAGAATCAAAAGAATATTTGCTGACTGTTTTAGCCCTATACATGGGAGTCCCTTTTCGATAAGAAGTGGAATGGAGAACAGGATCACCTGTACTGTACCGAGGCCAAGCTCTAAAAACACATAAGTCTGTATGAACAGAGTCATGATAGGTAACCTGGCACCTCAAGATACTATGGACTTCCATGCTCATCAGTCTCAGCCAGCCAAGGTGAGGAAGTTATTTTGTTTTTATTATACCACTTCCTGTACAAAAAAGAAAAACAAAGTTCTCAGGCATCTGAAAGGCTCTGGGATACATACATTGAATTTCCTTTGATTATTGGGAACCTGATGTTCTGTGGAGTCTCCAAGACTGTGTGGAAAGCTGTTTAATAGTGTGTGGAGGGAGTGGGTCACCTGAAATTGGGCACAGGGCAATGGGCTTATTCCACATTGCTTCACACTTCCAGATCCTCATGTAGATTGAATAAGCAGGGCTTTAGAAGTCAGAAATCTTCAGTGACAGGTTCATTGTGTGTCTAAAATAAACAGGCCACCTGATTTTTGTTTTATTTTATTCTTTTTTTTTTTCTTTTTTGAAAGGAAAGGTACCTAAATTATACTGGCCTTTCAATCTGCAGATACCCATGAGGGAGAAACACCATCCTGGATTACTGTTCCATTCCAGTGTAGAGCAGACACAGATGCACAGGTCATGACATTGCCATCAGCTTCTCTTATAACACTTATCTCCTGTGTGTGTGTGTGGAGAATAAAGAGAACAGGAGTGGATCACTAAAAGGTCTTTGCTTTTCTTTTGGTAAGAAACAGCCTCAAGTCTCATAAAAACATCCTCGATCATTGCTATATCAAGGACTTTACTAGACAGGCACCCAAAAACTTATAATACCCATTCACATATATCCATGCAGACAATCTTCATCGTTTTGCTACCTGCTGCCCTGAAAACTAGAAATAATACTTATATCCTCCATATGAATAATGAGAATGAGGAGGTAAAGGGGAGCCATATGAATTCCCTCTCATTTTGGCATTCATCTGGCTAAGTCTGCAGCCAGATGTAATAGATCATATCCATTAGCGATCCCATGGGAAATGCCAGTGGTCCCCCAACGTGAGGGCTAAAATGGGAATGCCATGGGCCTCAGTGGTTAGCGATGATAGCTAGGAATTGCTTGTTGATGCTGAGTATTTTCAATCTACTTTCAGAGTTGACAAGGCCCTCAGAAGAGAACATCCTCCTGGGCAACCTCTAACTCCCAAACCTTGATCCATTTTATTTTAAACATATGTTAAAAGTTATTGCATTCCAAAATAGCTCAAGATGAATATGCAAATAAACCTGTTTATGAACAAACAACAAAATCTGACTTCCTGTCCAGACCAGTTTATAAATGCATAAATGTGAATCTAAAGATAAAACATTTCATGCAATTTAAAGTTCTGAAGCAAACTGCTAATCATGTAATTCAGCAAAGTCTACTTCTAAGAGGCTGCATAATGCTATCTCCATTAATTAGGAACAACATTGTGTAAATTCTTCAGTATATGAAGAATTTATCTGAATTAATTTCTTTACCTAATGTTTCAAACGATAATGTATTTCAAGGCCTGATATGCATAGGCTGGGTTTTTGTTTCTAAGGGGGTGGGAGAATCATATTTCTGTTGTCTAACTTACTATTTTACTATTGTGAGTTATATAATATGCATGTGGGTATATATAAATGCAGTCCATTTTGTCTGTATTAGTAAGGTAATATTCTGATCTATCAGTGTTTCCCAACATTTTTTTCTTTAAAAACCCATTCCAAAAAAATCACCTCTATTTACTCTTTGCAACATTCCTAACACGTAGAGTTTTTTCCTGCAACTTTTCCATTTTTCCCAAGATTTTAAATAAAATTTGCCATAACAATCCTTTTTTTAAAATATAAATTTCCATAATTATTTCCTTTTTTCTTATAAATTTTCCCAGGGATGCTTTTTAAACAAAAATTTGCCTGATTTGTTATGTTTTTAAAAGCCTGTGCCTCTACCAAAAACATGTTTAAAATATTTATAATTACCTCCAACATAGAAATGTCTGATTGCAGTTTTTGAAATGCATTTTCTATTCTGGACACATTTTTTGCGAATAATTTATGTGCCTGGATGAAGGAAGGAAGGAAGGAAGGGGGAGGGGAGGGGAGGGGAGGGGAGGGGATTTCTGCAGCAGCACAGGTTATTTGTGTTCAGAATTCTTAGGTGAGAACATATTGGAAAGTTAATAAAGAAACCAGTGGTGATATAGCTTTAGTAGGTGGCAGGTTGGTCCTGGTTAGAATTTGGATGGTAGACCCCTAGGGGTGTAGGCTAAACTGGGAACTAAAAAAAAATCCATAAAAAATCAGCAGAAAACCACTTTCATACTGTCTTCATGGAAACTGCATCAATATGTGTATGTAGTCACCAATAGTTGAATTTGATTTGAGGACATCTTTACCCTTAATGGTGACTTAATGAACAATGAAAAGATAGGTTTGCCATAATCTATGCTTACTTTAACTTCAACTCTTGTCAAAGGGAGGTACTTTTCTACCAGTTTTGGAAAATAAGAGGAATGTGGTACTATTATCACAGTAATTACATGGTGCTTTCTGTTTTCATTTGATGCTTAATTTAAAGTGGGGAAAGAAGTGATTCCTTTTAACTTTTTTTTTTTTTTTAAAGTTCACTGCAGTGCCCCAAGACGTCTACAGTGATCATGATTCCTGGGATATCCAAGCTAAGATAGTGAGTTCTGATATTCTCCAGTGACCATTTGCTGGAGAGGCTCCAGAAATGCCAGTGAGTAACCTTTGTCATTCAAGGGTTAAATGACTTCTGCTAATCACAAAGGACTCTATAGATAGCTGAACTGTCTGGAATCCATAAAATAGAATGTTCTTCTGAAGTAATCTTCCATGGGCATTCCAGGGTAGCAGTTTACAGTGCAGAGATATTGGAGAATTTTGGAAGGCCATTTATGAGGTGCTCAAAGTGTGCATGAAATCTCCGCAGCTGTAGCCGTGCAACTACCTGTGACCTATCATAGGAAGGTCATACATAAGGTGACATTGATAACAGGGGCTTCTGAACATGCACTACACATATATGATTAATCACCATTACCCAATTAATAAAGACAATAAATAAATCCAACCCCTTCCCCCCATTATCAACTGAATAATAGCAGTGGAACCACACCACTCACAATTAGAAGTGGACCATCAAGGGACCCTCTACATAAAGTATCCCTATGAAGTTCTGCATAGCCCTGCTATAGAAGTCCATAAAAGCTCAATGTCTTTTCCAGGGCACCCAAGTAAAAAAGGATAGTCTAACAATCTGAGGTCAGGGGCACGTGAAACCACTAGTGGAAAGATAGCAAAGATGGTCAAAATCCACTCTGTTAGATGCAATGTTGTTAAATCCAGTGTTCCATCCAGAGCACATATCTGCTACCCACTCTTTTGTGGGGTAGGTAACAAAACTAAGGCTTGGTGGAACCATACAAATCTGTGGCCAATTTTTGAATGAATATAACGATGCCTGAGATTTTTTAAGGCTTTTTTTCTCACAATCAAGATTTGAAATGTTCACATTCCATACCTGCTTAACTGTTAGGATACAAAATCTGTAACTAGTAGAATAAAATGGTACAAAACTAGTACCATTAGGTTTGGAATGGAAATAAAGTTTTGGACCTCTTTTGAGGTTATCCTTATCTAAAACTTAGCGTTGATTGGAGAAAAAGTTCCTCTGAATTTCCCATAATTATGGCAACCCGTGCCAGTGCATGTTGAGTATTTATTATTACTTCATTGGTACAAAATTTTGAAACACAATTTACATGATAGATAATTAAGGGAATGTAGGAAATGACAAGTGATAGTGACTTATGCTGTCTATGTTTTTAATTACATTCTCTTGCACAACCGTAAATTCCTCAGAAAGATTTAGCTCTGAAAAGTGATCTTATGCAACCAGAATGGAACAAGCTTGCACTGAAACTGTTAACAGTGTGACAAATCACATCTTAATCTCTCATCTATGAAATCCATTCCCACTTCAACAGATAAAGGGTTGGATAATTTTATTTTGAAGGCAAGTGACTTATCTGTGAATAAATCTTTCATCCTCTTTTTATTGGTTTCAATCACAGCTCCTGCCACAGCTGACCCCTGGTATCCTTTCTGCACATACTGCAGAATGTTATCTTAAATTGGATATCAGGAGATTATAGAATTATGACTTCAATGATTCAAATTTAAATTGTTTCTTTGAACTGATCTGTTGCAAGGGATAGGAATGGGGGAGGACTTCTAACATCCAACAAACAACAATCCTGTGATAGGCATGAGTCACTGAGTTAAGGCAACATTAACACTTTTGTTTCCAGTAATGCTTTGCCCATAAAATGAATTTGATATGCAGGATACCATGATTTAACACTGCATTGAATGATCACACCTGGGGGATTTGGTAAATACAGAGGAAGCAAATAGCTAAATATGATGCCCAAACTAACATATTTCATTCATATATATCTCTGGTGTTTTTTTTGTTGTTGTTGTTGTTTCCCCTTTCTAGAACTTCATAAAGTAGTATAAAAGAGACAAGGCCTTTGCCTGATATTAGCATTCTTATGCGCTCCCTTTCTATACATTGGCTAGGCTCAGAAGCTTTATAGCTTTTCCCCTCGGTGGCATCCAATGTTCATTTTTTTCAGTTCCATTCTGAACTGAATCATTCTCTTCAGCGACACAGGATTGATCAAAAAGTGCATGAATGGGAAAAGCCTGATTACTCAGAATCCTATCCTCCCTAGGTGCACTAGATTTGCTGAATGGGGACAAATGAGCAGCTAGTACTACACAATTACAAGTTAACAACCATTATCAATTCATTTGCTTGGCAGTGCATTTCTCAAATGTTTAACTAACTCTTCCTGTCACGTCTTGGAGTGCTGCTCATGGGAACGACACGGAAAGTCGTGGTACACATATATTTGAGCTGCACTTGCCTGGAAATAAAGCTGCCTTGTACTGCCTCAAGTTTCCCTGAACTTCAAACTGCTGTTTTCACATTCAGCGTGAGTGCATATGCCTATTTCATTAAATGTTTGCTCTGCTTAAATGAACACACTGAGCAAGGAGATTGTGAAAGCCAGCTTGGCAGTGAAGGGAAGCAAAGAGAGAGGAAGGAGGGAATAAGCACAAAGAGACACCCATGGAGGTAGAAACGGGGGGGGGGGGGGGGGGACAAACACCAGAGACAGAAGGATCCAGAAAGAAATAGAAAGATTATTATTGTTATTGTTGGTCGCACAGTCAGCCATTTGTTTAGTCTGGATTTTGCATTTTTATCCATCTATTGAGTCCTTCCCAAGGACTGGTATAGGCAGATGTTGTGTTCAAACAGTATTATTATTAATATTATTAATTCAATTTGTGTGACTGCCTATCTCATCTAAGTGATTCTGGGTGTTCATTAACCGAATCACCATATGACTGGACCCAATTTTACAACCATTTTTACCACAGTCATTAAGCGAATCACTGCAGTAGTTAAGCAAATTACATGGTCATTAAGCAAATCATGTGGTCGTTAAATCCAGCTTCTCCAATGGATGTTTTTGCCAGAATTCACTTAATGACCATGTGATTTGCTTAACAACCATCATAAAAAGGTCGCAAATTGCGATCACGTGACCATGGGGGGTGGTGCGATGGTTTGTGATGGTTGTAAGTGTGAGTACAGATTGTAAAGTGCTTTTTCTGAGGCCATTGTAACTTCGAATCATTGTTAAATGAATGGTTGTTAAGCAAGGACTACCTATATAATTTAGCACAAAGAGGCAGCCATGGGGGGAGCAGACTGTAATGATCTGCCACTCACCACTCCCAATGTGAGTATGGGGCAGCTAGCAGCAAAATGGCCCTATTCTCCACATCTGAAACATACCCAGCGACCTCTTTTTCCATCACGGTAACTCTCCTTGGGTTTGCTCCCAGCTTTCTTGACTGCCGCCTCTGCTGCTATCAACCTGGTTCTTGCTGCCCACCATCAGCCATTGCTCCTCCACTTCCACTGCCATAGCAATCCATCCATCAAGGGTCGCCAGGCAGCCCAATTCATCACATGGAGCAGTACATCGGGTTGCAACCCCCGCTGGAAGAACTTGATCAGGAGTCCCTCTGGTAGGTCTGGAAGTTTCTGTGCCAACCCCTTGAACTTGAATGTGAACTCAGGCACTGTCCGAGTCCCCTGGCAGAGTCGCTCCAGAGACCTTCTTGCTTTCAGGGCTATGCACAGGTCCTCGAAACATTTGTTCAGGGCTGCCATGAATTCATCCAGCTTCCCCAATGCTGGATCTTTCACGCGGTGCATCCCCACGACCCACTCCACTACCGTACCTTCAAAATAACTCTATACATAGGAGACCTTCTTAGCTTCCCTGCGGAACAATGCCCCATAGCCTTCTATGTAAATCCGCACTGGGTGAGGAAACAACCAGTTGTTCAGCATCTCCTCTGAACTTCATGGAGATACCTCGCTGCTGCATCAGGCTGTTCTTCGACCGTCTTGGTATGTAGTCCTCATCTTCTTCACTGGATGTCTCCCTTTCGGCCGATCTCTCTCCTGTCTCTGATAATCCAGGAGTTGCAGCTGTCTCCCTTCCAGGGGTTGAGAGGTAGGTCCCCAGCACCCGATCTAGCACAGCCCCCATAGCCCTCACCTCCGTGGCTAATGAAGCGAATTGATTCTCCACCTTTCCCACACGTTTTTTCAATGCAGGTCCCCATTCCTTCATGGCCACCCCTTTTGCCGCCAACTGGGTCACCTTCGAGGACTCCACCGGGATCTCCTGTTGCATGACCTTAACCTCTAGCAGGACTCCCAAAGGACCGGGGCTTCCTCCACTTCCTCGATCACATCATCTGCCATCTCTTTGCTCAGTGGCACACCGGTCAATGCTAACCTATGGACTTTCCTCAAGGCAATTTCTTCCTTGGCAAAAGTCCTCACGGGAGACTTAGCAGATTGTAACGATCTGCCACTCACAACTCCCAGCTTCAGTAACCCACCTTGCAACCAGTAATGGTTCAAAAGAAAGTTCATTTCTTGAGAACAAGTGTACAGTTCCAAAGCATTGCTAAGACTGAGCCCGCGCAGACCAAAAGTTGTTTTTACCCTTTCCCTTTTTTCGCTGTGTACCCCCTTAACTTCTACAGTTCTCACTCTCTCTCACTGGTACAACCTTGAGCATTCCTCCATCTCTGATAACAACCCATCTGTGTCTAACGGTCAATTCTCTCCATTACCCTTCCAGACACTTCCATCAACCCTCCCCCCCAATATCTTCTAATGGCAGAACCGAAGCAAGCAAGCAAGCTGCCAAGTAAAGTGTTAATTGATTGTGAGGTTTCTGACACAGACACAGAAGGATCCAGAAAGAAAGAAAGAAAATTATACAAACATCTGTGGACATCATCATCATCATCATAAAAGGATGGTGCTCCCAACATTTCTTTCATTATTTGTCATGGGCCCAGAGCAAACAATTTTGGCTGATGTTCAGAATAATATTTCAAAATTGCAAAATCTGTCTAAATCCCAACATTTGGAAAACTGAAGACTACAACCCCCAGGACTAAAAGTCAATGAAAAGTAAGCTGAATAACTGAGTTCACCTTCTTTCCTTCAGGTTCTTATCTTCCCTAGGGTGTTTCCTTCCACCCTTTCATTTGCACTTTCTGCAGTAATGACTAAGAAAAGATTAGTTTCCAATCATGGGAAGTTACAATTCTACCCTATTAAGCACTGATCAGATTCCATCTTGAATAGTCTGTCCAATTTTGATTTCCACAAGTAAAAAATAATTCAAACTGAAACAAGTTTAAAGAATAACAACAAGGATGGATTGGAAACTCTCCTATGAGGAGAAAGAGAGGGTACTGTGTATCTTTAGCCTTGAGAATGAAGACTGCAGGGCAATACAATAACTCTTTTCAAATACTTGAAGCGGTATTGTTCAGAGAAACGAGCTGTCATGTTCTCTATTTTCCTAGACTGCAAGATACAGGACAATGGTCTTAAGTTACAGGAAGGCAGATTCTGATTGTTTAGAAAAACTTGGCAGTGCACCTAACTACTTAAAGAGGTGATATTGAAGTATAGGCTGGATAAAGGCTACGATTAATGTGTGTGGTAGGAGGCCATATAGGTTCTTTAAATAAAAATAAACCAACCAACCAACCATGTGTTCTGGATGTTTTAATCTGGATATCCCCAATTAGTAAGGGTGGGCAAGTTGGACTCAATAATCTAAAAGACCCCTTCCAACACAATGATTCAATAGTCAGTGAGTCAGATTAAGGAATCAAGGTATATTCTGAGTTATCTACATAATATAAAGCAGTAGATAAAAACCAGATCTGCTCCCATATAAATATATTCTTGGAATTCCTGTCATGGATGTCCTAAGAAGCTAGAATACCAACTGTGCACCCTTGGCCTTAGAATGTTATCCTGCCCCCCTAAGACTACCCTTCACTTAAAGCTAAAGGGTTACAAAGGGGTTAAGGAAACTTGAAATGCCTTTGTTTTTATGACTTGTGGTGTAATGAGGATAGAAGTGCGCTATTCAATGTCTTATTATTCCATCTTCAGAATCTCACATGCACAAAGTTCCTTGATTTAAAGGATAATGTCAGATGATAACAAAGCTGCAGCGCTGATATTTGATCTGCAATGTCTATTTCATGTTGCCAGTCAACTCTTAAATGCTAGAGTCATTAAGTAATAATGGATATGCAATAATTCATGTAGCCTGCTGAGAAATGCACTTATTGCTAACAAAAGTAAAATACAAAAACATGTGCTTAAGGGGAAAAAAGGAGAAAATGGCTATTCTAGAACTGTATTCAGGTATAATTCACTCCTACACTTTATGGTCAACTTGCTTCCCTCCTTCTCCACCAAAATACTTAAAACTGAAAAACAGTAACATGGTTTCTTGAAATGAAAAGTGAGGAAAAGAGTGCCTAATAGACCACTTACCTTTTTTTTTTTTTTCCAGATTAGGGGCTCTGGCACTTATTAAACATGTCATTTTGTAATCTCTTTGATAGGGGAAAGGGTAGACAAAATGTATGCTTTTTGCTTAGGTTAAAAATTCTGATGGTAAGTGCCTGGCCCTTTCAGATTTCTTTAACTTAAACGTTAGGTACTGTTTGCTTATTTGTTGCACTGTACATTCCAGGTAACATGTTTGTTCATGTGGAATAACAATTTTTGTCCCTAAACACAAAAGCCCTCATTTTCACTGGGATAGTTCCAATTCTGCAGTTGTTAAACCTTTCCCCAAGTATGATGCACAAAAATCTGCCTTTTGCTGAATTTGTCCATGCAGTTTACAGCTAAAATTGTATATAGAACTGGACAAATAAGAGAAAAATGCACATAAAATCACATTATATTAAGACCACATTGTTTGCAAAGAGGGAAAAATGTATCTTATTAAGTAGGTTCATTTAAATTCATGGATGTGCATTGCATGTTTGTAAACTGAGCACACATATGATTTGATTATGTAGCTGCATAAAGAAAATCTGAACCTCAAAAACACCACAAATAAAGTTCTTACTTGCTACGGTAGTAAGCAGTAGTTTATTGATTACAGAAGAACTAAATGTAATGCAAAACACACATCAGCAGAATGAAAATCACACATAAGTTAAGACTGTTATTGAAGAATGAAATCAGGGCTATACAATAAACGTAAAAGGAAGTATTGCAGAAAAGCAGTGAAAATAATGTTGGTATTTATTAGAGTTTGACTAAAGTGGGAGTGAGGGAAGGGAGGATTTTAATACTGAAACAGCTAACAAAGTGCCTGCTTCTACCCATGTTCCTTAAAAAAGGCTAGTCAGGCATCTTTAACAAAGTAGGAGCATGAGCCTCAGGGATGACCTAAACACAGAACTGGAAACAACCCCTAAAGGAAGGGGGTGAAAAGGATAGTCAGATAGAAACTTCAGGGAGGTTTTCAGAGGCTGAGTTCCTGGTGAAAACTTAAGAAAGGTCACATGGAGTCAAGGTTAATTGGTTTATGGACCAGTTAGGAAAAATAAGAGTTTAACCTGTTCTTGTTTGCTAGCTTAGTTGTGAACTAATGAGAAGAAAGGGGATAGAGAACAGTGAACTTCAGCTGTGAACTGAAGAAGAAAGGGGATTGAGAAAAAAAAAGAGAGAGGGTCATGCTCAGTTGAGCAGGAATCCTTGTTCCCCTCCTGCTCCTGGAACCACTGAGAGATCCCTTCATTAGGATATTTGCCAAATTAAAAAAAAACCAAACCAAGTTCTTACCTAGATGCACCATTTGGAAATCATCCAGAAGGTGTCAGACGGAAAGAAGAAAAGAATTCTGTTACTTTTTCTTCATGGGCTCCAGAGAACAGGAGGAATATGGAGATTCTTTAGCATTATACTTCCAAAAGGATTAACTGAATATTTGGTGATAATATCAAGACATTGTAAATTTAAACTCTGGAATTACAGATTACAAGTAGTCTTCATTTAGCAACCACAATTGGGACCAACAACTTGGTTACTAAGTGGAACCATGACTGTGCTTATAATCTCACTCCAAATTTCCTTTGCTTTCCAGACCTGTGATAGTCATAAATGCAAAGATTAGCTGCAAAATTACATTTTAATCACCGTCATAACAGTGAACGGTCAGTAAACGAGGCAGTTGCTAAACAAGGAATACTTGTATTCCAGTGTCTCAAGCTTTAATTCAAAGCCAACAGCAGAAAAATTTAAAAAAATAAAGAAGTTGTGTATGTGCATGCACACACACACACACACACATATACACAGATGTACTGTATAACTATCCTCCACTTGTGGCTTAAATAGGATGGTTCAAATCAATAAAAGTCTTATTTTGTGGCTATTTCTATGTCTTTTGCCGTTAGGCAAAATCTATAATTTTGTAAGTGTTAACTGAAAGGGAGAGCATTAAAAGAAAAGAATAAATATCCATCAAAAGTGCTTGGAGAAACTCTTGTATGTTGCTTGAGATGTATCTTCTCTGAATATGTTATTTTTATTGTTATTCTGAGTAATCTACAGTTAGATTCACAGTAAAAACTTAATGATTCAAGTCCTAATCAAGGACCTAAGAATTATTAAGGTAGGAATATAGACAGTTCCAAGCAAGGTAGTTTTTTTAAATAAAATTAGAATGCTTAGGTCTGATAAATTCAAAATTTCCAGATATCGAGGGAGTCCTTTAGATATTGCTCCAAAGGCTCCAATCACAATTGGTATAATAATGGATTTCTTTTTCCATAAGTGTTCAACTTCGATCTGCAAGTCCTGGTATTTTATAATTTTTTCCAATTGCTTTTCCTCAATCCTAGCATTATGCAATATAGCAGCATCGTATTAACCAGACTTTCTTCTTTTCAATGACTGTTATATCAGGCATGTTATAAACAAGAGCTTCCATAAGCTCTTACCCCACTCATTTTCCAGAAACGTTCTCAACCTGATGGTCCTAGTAGTTTTTTGCTACATTTAAATTCAAACCTCTGGCGAAATTTCCAATGAATATGACACTGCTTATAGTCTTGTTGCAGCCACTGATCAAATGGTTAATTTTCATTTTTTTCATTATAAAGGTGAAATTTGTTGTTGTTTGTTACATGCTGAATTTTCACTTTCATGCAATTAGTTGGCAAAGCTTGTTCTTGAGTTGCTAAAATAAAACTTTATTTCTTTCTTTCACACTCCTGACCTTAACCAGCTTCATGTGGAGTTTTTATTGGTGTTCCCTTCTATATTCCTTCAAGTATTGACCATGCATTGGCTTGTTCTTCCAATTTACAAATCAGTTTTCCATTGTTTCTTTTCTATACCGAGCCTTCACCTTTGTTGTTTTCAAAAGCTTTCTTTGATTGACTTCCTTCAGCAAGGGTTCTTGGCTTTTCTTGATATAGTCATTCAAGCCATGCTTTTCTTACTTCACAGTTTGTATCACTTGTAGGAGTCTTCTACCCCCTTCTGCTCTTGGCAAATACAGCCAATCAATATTCCTTTTTTGGTGTAGAGCATGGTGCATTGTCATTAGTTTTCTAGTTTTCCGATCCAAATTATCAAGTTCCATCTGGGTCCAGTCAACTTTTCCTGTTTTATATCAAATAACAGAGACTGCCCATATATTAATTGCTTTGATGATGTTCCCATTATTTAGCTTTGATTTCAAAATTTTCTGAACCTGTTTGATATATTTGGTAGAAGTACTTTCTTGACTTGGTTCTGTAATGAATCAGAAGCTTCCAAAACTCCCAAATGTTTGTAGCCTTCTTCTGGTGCTACTGCCTTTATCAAATATTCGTTGTCAAGCTGCATTCCATCATCTTCAACAATTTTTACTGCCTTTATGGCCATGGTTGCACACTTATCAATGCCAGATTGCATTCCAATATCTTTGCTGAATTCTTTTGTGCTTTTCAGTAAGAAATCTTGTTTAGCCTTCATTTTTCCAAATAATTTTAAATTCATCCATACAGATTAATGTGAAATTTTTACTCCTTTTTTAGCCAATTCATATCAACAGTTTGTCTTGTTCAAAATTGTTTTCAGTGTGGCCATTGATAATATGCAACCATATTATCCCAGAGTTGCCCAGAGCCGCCCAGAGTCCCCTATTGTGCAGGAGATGGGCGGGGGGAGAAATCCAATAAATAAAAAGTAATAATAAATAATAAATATAAAGATTAAAGGTGATAATGAGTCATCTTGAAAAATTCCACATTTGATTTCAGCTTCTCCTAATTCTTCCCCATTAGCCATCAGCTTCCTTTGTCAAAACTTCATTGACGTATTCATAAATTGTTGAACGTTTCTATTGATTCCAAAACTTTCGAGACATTTCTCAATCCACCTATGTGGAGCAGAATCAGATAGCTTTTTATAGTCTATTCAAGCCATAAACAAATTTGTTCTTCTTTTTTCAAATTCTTCAAAACCAGCTTGTCAATCAATAATTGATCCTTCATTCCACTAAAATTTTTGCAGCACCCTTTTGTTCTACAGGGAGTAAATAATTCCTTTTCAAATTACAATATATTTGATTTGCAATAATGCCCATAAGCAATTTGTATGTTGTTGGCAAACAGGTTATGGGTCTGAGGTTTCCAGGCTCATTTCCCTTCTCCTTGTCCTTCTGAATTAGGAATGTCCTCCTAGTTGTTAACCATTCTTCATTTTCTGGTGCTTCCAGAATTCTATTCATCTGGTCTGCCAACTTTGTGTGTAGACTTCTCAGTGATTTTAGTCAGAATTCATGGAACTTATCTGGTCCAGAGCACTCCAGTTTTTGAACTTCTCTGATTGCTTTCATACCATTCCTCAGTTATTCTTATATCTTCCATACTAAGTACTTTCACTGTGTTTTCAACTTGCTTGATCCATTTTGCATTCCTATTTTGACTCCTGTTTTCCCACAAACTTCTCCAAAATTTTACAGTCTTTAACCTTTTCATTATTTATGGTTGATTCTTTCTCATTTTCAAGGGTTTTATAGAATTGATGCTGATTTGCTCTAAACTGCGAATTCTATTGGAATTGGATTATTCGATTGTCATATCACTTGATCTTCTCTGCAATAGCCATGATTCTTCCGTTGTTCTACAAACTCTACAATTCCTTTACCCTCCAAGTTGTACTTCCTGCACAGGCTATTTTTGATTTTCTTATTCTTCAAATTTCCTTGCCTCAAATTCTCCAGATTGCTCAAATCCATACAAACATCTTCAATTCCAAACGAATGTTCCATTTAGATTTTCCTTTCTTAATAACTTCATTCCTTCATATTTTAAGTCCCAATTCTTCAGTAGTTACATAGGCTGTGGCATATATCAGTTGGTTCATTTGGGTCAGTGTTTCAGTTGGAATCATTTTGACAGCTTCGTTAATATTCAGCATAGCCCTTAGCATCATTAAAGCATGCAAGCCCCTCCACCGCGACAAAATGCTGCTCCTTTGGAGGGGATGATGATGATTTTTATCCTGCCCCCCCCCATATACATATGTGTGCGTGTGTGCATAAATTCAGGAGGCAAACATTCCTCATATTCCTGCCTCCTATTTTTTCCCACAACATCAGCCCTGTGAAGTAGGTTGGACTGAGAGGGAGTGACTGGCCCAAAATCCCCCAGCAGGCTTTCATGCCTAAGGCAGGTTTAGAACTCACAATCTCTTAGTTTCTAGGCCAGCACCTTTAGCACCAGACCAAACTGGCTCTCAATTTCAATATTAATATCAGTATCAATAATGGATGAGTTTCTCCTGTTCCTTTGCCAAGCTAGAAAGGAGCTCTCATTTCAATGTCAAGTTATCTTTTTAACAAAATATGTGGGAGCTTCCTAATAACACATGTTGTGTAAAAATCCATAAAAATGGTAAAATCCACACAGTAATGCATACAGGCTTTTCCATAATATAAACGGATGTGTGAAATGCCTGCAAACAGTTGAGAAAAGCCATACCTGAGCCATTTGTCCATTCTTATCTGAATGCTTATGTGTGGAAAGATGGGATATAAGTGGAATGAATGAATGAATGAATGTTTCATAGGAAGGGCTTTCTTATCCAGCTAATGAGAACGAGAGCCAGGGTAGCATAGTGGCGAAGGTGTTGGACTAGACAGGCCAAAGTTCAAGTCCACCAGAGAAACTCACTTTGGGCCACTTGCTTTCTCTCAGCCCAACCTTCTCAGGGTGGTGGTTATGGAGAAAAGTGGGAGGAAGGAGTGTTATGCATGCTGCCTTGTGCTTCTGTATAAAAGCTGGGATATAAATCTAATGAATACTACTCTTGCTACTACTACTAATAAAATGTCTCTTTAATACAGAAAGCAAGCTAATATAGAATGTTGTTTTTCCAAACTAGATAAGCAGTGAATGAAAAAGCATCTAATGCACAATTGATTGCTTTATTGATAGAGGAGAAACCTCAGTCCTACTGGCATTTGAGCTATTACCCTGTGAATCAAAGTTATCAGCTGAAATTGGTATATTCATGGGGAGGAAAAAAGCTTATTTAAAAGGGGAAAAATGAAACATATCCCGCGTAATCTTGCTTAAATAAACCAAGCTTGCCTGATCTCTCAATTAAAAATAAATCAGGCACACACCAAATGGGTTTCAATAGAGTGAAACTCCTATGACTTCCTAATTGAAAATCACCAAATGTAAATCCTAGTGTGTGTTCATTCTGTTTCAGACTTGTGCCAGTAGAATTCATTATCAGGTTTATATAGTCATTCAACCTGGTTTGCATATTTAAAAAGCCAGACACAGGTTGCTCGCAGACATCTCTGAGAATAGGTTGCACATGTGTCTGAAAATGGGAAACACTTTTCCTGAATTCATCAGAGTACTTCTTCCTTTGCTTGGTTCAATTTATTTATTTATTTATTTATTTATTTTTATTTAGGTTGGTTGTCATGTGCAGACAGTTTAAGGAAATAGTTTGCTGTGACTTCCAAGTCAGGTGACCAGCATTTTGCAAAGCGAACACCCAACCTGAAGCTCCACATAGAACCCAAAGGAATTTTTAAAAAATAAAATGGTGGGCAGTAGCTCTGATAATGGTTTGTAACTGGCTATATTACCCATTGCAATGAATCTGTGAGATTGCCCATAATATGCTCTTAGTATATCAAATGGGTCTACTTTCAAAGGAAATTTGGTGCCCCCAGGCTTACTAGACCCAACTTCTGGAGTTGGGTATCCTGGTAATCAGGGAGGTCGTCGGAAAGGTGGAAGCAAAATCGTGTATAATATAAGTGGGAACTTACTGACTCACCTGGGCATCAGCCTTAGTCTTTATAGGAACCACTGTGTGAGGAGAGTTACAGTATATATTTATTAGCAGGTCGATACGACATCCACTAATTCTTATTCATTTTCCTTTCAGTGGAGATGAGGCTAATGAAAAACTGATTTCTTTTTCCATTCTTCAGATTTCATATAGCAGCTTTTAGGAAAACAATAAGAACAAAGTCCGCAATTTAAAATCTTGTTCTGAATCACAGTGCACTGAAGCAACTAACACACTCTTGACAAGTAGATAGATGGAGACAGAAGGCTTTCACAAACAACTCAGCATTTTTCAGAGACAGGCAATCATCAGACAGAAAATTAAAGGAAATTTTGCCTAAATACGTATTTCCAGCATTTGTGTTCATATTACTCATATATGCTCATATTACTCTGAAAGAAGCTAAAAGGGTTTTAGGTCAACTGTATAGCAGCTGCATGTAAGCAAGAGAAGGGAATTAAAATCATATGTTTGCAAATATCTGGTGAATATCTAGTGAATAATTTAATTTCTAAACCTCTCCCTTCTGCATATTATTTCAGGAAGAACTAGAGAAAATTGTATTATTGTAAAATGGAAATGTAATTTACTGAAATCCTTGACTAAAAAATATTGTTTGATATTTGGAAAGTTTTTCTATAATAATAGTTTGGGTAATTTGTAAACTTTTTTCATTTATCTGTAAGAAGGCAGTTAATACCTGTATTAAATTGAAGTTTTCTTCCGCTTTTTCAGTTCCTTTTTTTCCCCAAACAGATGTACATTTAGGTGAAGTTCTCTTGGCCATATTGCGCACTTTTAGCACACTCTTGAAGTATGACCCATGCTGGGGATGACCATGATAGGCAAGCAAGCGTCATGTCTTTTTCATTCTCTGTGGCAGTCTGCTTTCCATACTTCAACTAAATCTCAAGAGAAGACATCCTGACAAATGACCACCCCAATCAGTTTACAACCACAAAGTAAGCTCAAAAACCATTTGGAAAATCGGATTAATACTGTCGTCTGCAGTATTCCTCAACCAGTGTATGCAGAAGGATCTTAGGAGAGAAGGTAGCAGAGAGAGAACAGAGAAGTGAGACACCAATCCTTATCCAGTCAAAGCAGGTTGGCTTTACTATGATGATTGCAACTATGGGACTATGAGAGGCAGAAGGAATGGACATGGTCTTTAATTGCTGGGACGGATGGACAAAGGTGACCACTTGAGAGTTGATGGATTTGGGAGTGACCCAAAAGCACACAGAGCCAGAAGCTGCTGGTCCTCAGGAACAGATTATCATTTGTACAACTGTCAGCTTAAAGCTATACAGAGATTTGCCTTTGACTAAGATAAACCCTTCAGGAGAGCTGAAGATAAGCCCTGGAGAGCTTTGACTTTCTTTTGATGGAGACACTAGCCAATAAAACTACATATTTCTTATTTGTAAGTTTTAAATATTATCATATCTTCTCAGGTGATACAATAAGTTGTGCTTTTGTTAAAATAGTAAAAAATTATTATTGAATTTTTCATACAACATTTACCATTTACCATTTTGTGTTACCAATAAATATAATAATGGGATTGAAACATTAAGTCCATGTTGGAAAAGGCATGGGATTTTTGTTTCTCTTTTGGCACGACTCAGGTTCTTTGATAGAATGATGGATGAGATTTAGGAAGTGAAATTTTGAGCGCCATTAATCTATTGCAACGGAGAAAGATTAGGCTGAAACAATACAGATCACAGACATCACATATTTTCATTTTTTTTAATGGCTTCACTGATTTCTCTCAATGAAGAAATAGGACTGAAATTTAGAAAAAACAGCAGAACTTTCCAGTAGAAACAAGGTTGCTGCTAAACATGGCAGGTTCATATCAAGTTCCTTTCCAGTTTAGCAAATGCTGTTATGAAGTGAAGCAAGGAAATCAAATATGTCTCATGCTAATATTGGAACATGAAGCAACTCATTCTAGAATTTCTGTAAGTGGGCAGAATTGATATTAAGATATGTCCTTTTCAGTGGAAGCTTTTTTAAAAAAAGAAATAATTTTAACTGCTATTGAGAAAAAGAAAATCATGGTTTCTGTTTTTAATGTAAGAAAATCAAAATCTTGTGTTGTTAGCTCTCAACCCATCAACTAAGCTCCTCCATTCATTCCATTTATTTTTCCTGGTAAAAGTTATGGGTCCAAATTATTTAATAATTTGACAGAATACTGTTTGAGAACTACTAGGAATCATCCATGGATATGGATGATTACAAGTTCCTTGGGACTAAACTGATAGCAAAATGATTGCCTGAGTAACAGTATATGAAGGAGTTGCAATTTTTTAACTGACATGGCACCATATTTTATTTCTAGAATTATAGTTTCCTAAGAAGATTTGCTGTAGTACCACTATTCAGGGAAGAGAAGATATTGGTACTTACCAAATTCTGATCCCAACATTATTCTTTATGGCACATTAAAATGTATACTGATCTAAATCGGCATCATTCTGCCAGCAGCACCCAATTATTTTTTACCTGCTTCTCTTCTGGAAAATGAGAATTACTTTTATGTTGGAAAAAAAAATGCAGGAAAGTTGTTGTTTATTTAGTCCTTTGAAAACAATATAAAATGCTAAAGGGATGCCAAATGTTTTCATTAGAGATTCATCTTTTTTTAATTACGGTTTTGAAAACTGATGCTGGTATCTGAGATGGAGGTAGAGAAAGCTTTTACGTTTTACTTAATTGATCTGACATCTTTGATCCTGATGATAGAGTGAGAATGAAATAAAATAAAAATGTAGGCATTCCTGGATAGGCAGAGTTGCCGAAGAGATTTAATTCCCATCCTTGCCCAGTTGCTTCTTCTGACAAAACAGCAGGCAAGTTGCTTCACTACATCCAGATGAAAAGAAGTAAAGCACATAGGGATGCTACTTAGCAGAAAGAACTGGCAAGGGCCCTACATGAAAGTAAATATGGGCAGAAGGAAGACCTGTCAATCCTGAAATGCAAAGGAAAAAGTGAGAAGAATGCTAATTCTGAAAGGGTTTTTTTGTCTGTGCATGAAAAAATAAACATACTATAGATAATTTATGAACAGTTAAAGTAATAGGTGTACCTTACTGCCAATTAAAACTTAATTCCTCTGGTCTGGCTATTACTAAACCTGGATACAAATAGCCCCTGACAATCTACTGCTACTGAAAAAGCCCAATGAGAAGACTTCTCTTATAATGTCTTCTTTTGGGATTTAATTGAAACACGGGGAATATGGAGACCACAGGAGAGATAATATATATACAATACATCCATAAAGGTTCTTTGGCCATCTCATAACTGAGTAAGTACAAAGAAATCACTCTTCACAATGGACTGGTCTATAGTAAAAGATATCTGTCATGGTGAGGAGATGTAGTGGTATGTGCTAATTTCCCTTCAGGGTAAAACTTTTAGGCCTTATTTAAAATAACTGTATTTTCTCATTAGCTGGCTACTGTGCAGTATAAAAGGTTTGGGAACTTCCCCCTAGGTGGAACTTCCGATTTCAACCCGTCCCACACAATCTCACAGAGAGGGCATGCTCCGGATCCCTGTGGTAAAAGAACTTCGACTAGCGGGGTCCAGAAGGCAGGCCTTCTCTGCTGTAGCCCCCGCCCTTTGGAACATCTTGCCCCCGGGGGTGAGACAGGCCCCCTCACTCCTGGCCTTTCCGAGGGATTTGAAGACCTGGCTCTGCCATCTGGCCTGGGGTGGGGAGGGAGAATACCAGAAATGGGGTTGGCTGGCCCCTTGGTGGCCTGGTGTGGCCTCTATTGGCCTCTTGGATCTTTTAGACTTTTATCTTTATCTTTATTTTTGTAAATTCTGGTTTTTATAACTTTTATAACTTAAATTTTTTATAATTTTAATTATGTATTTTCGATTTTAGTTGTTGTAAGCCGCCCAGAGTCCCCCATTGTGGGGAGATGGGTGGGGACAAGTCAAATAAATAAATAAATAAACAAACTTTGGCATAAACCAGATCCTAGGACAGTGCTGTGCACTAACTGGCATTATGGAATTTTGTCTACTCTCTTTGTCAGGACTGAAGAATTGGTTTGTGATAGCTGAAGGAACATAAAATGCAATCTTTTGCTCAGTATTATTTTCCTCTAAGACATCCTCTTTAAATAATTCTATAATTTGCATAAGCTTATTCAATAAATCATCTTTTACTTTCACCTTGTTTTTATTGTGTCTAAATCCCAGAACCTGTTGTCCACAATTTACTATGGCAAAATAGTTGGCAGAACAATATATTTGGAAATAATTTTGAATATAATTTTTATTAAGAATTTTAATTACAATAGTAAAAACTAATACAAACTAAACCTAGAGAAAGAGAAGAGAATGGAAAGAAAGAATAAAAAGTACAGGAAAAAAGAAAAAGAAAAAGAAAAGAAAGAATATAATAAAGAAAAAGAAAAAATATACAAAAAAGTGACTTACGACCTTTATCACAATAAGTATAAACAAATTTAACAACTCTTCACTCCCTATATGGTTACAAACAGATATCTCTTCATCCCATATCCCATCAGTTATCTATAAGCAAAACCATTAAACATAAACTTTTCAATCCTGGTGTCAGCAAAAAGTCCATAAAGAGTTGCCAGAACACTGCAAAAAAAAAAAAAAAAAAGGTCTTATTTTAGCCTTGATCAAATAAACCAACTTTATATTCCTTCTTTTTACTACTAACATTCTTAATCTTCAATTCAATCAAATATTGTTGTAGGATTTGATTTTTCTTCAATTCTTCTATATCCCATCGCATAGATTTCTTCAAGGCTTTAACATGCCTCTTTTTGTAAATTCAATAAGAAAACATTTTCCAGGTCATTCTCTTGTTTATCATTTGTATTTCTCTTTTAATTTTTGAAACTTCAGCCAGTTTCTTTTGTATATCAGTACAGTACAGTATAACAGTATAACAGTAAAACATCCTGTTCCAAACCATTCCCTTAGCCTGTCATTTATAGTTCCACATGCTGTACTTTCTCTGTCTTGTGAGATAAAATTTGTTCCACATCTGTCATTCCTTCATTAATATTTTTTTAGACATAGTCTGTCCATAGAAGCAAATAACATTACTGACATTGTTGATATTGTAGTTACTAATTTCTGGCTCCATTCTTCAAAGATCTCCTTTAATATTTCCAATGTTATAATGCTTTGTGTTATTTTGTAGGTCCCAGTAATAACTGACATCAAGAATAGGCTTGTATTTTTTTTTCCTGCTTAAAATCTTTAGTCCCCTCTAGAGTCCAGTTTCTAAAATCATCACTTATATTTTGTTATGGGTTGCAATAGCCAGGATAGCCAAAATAAAAACAAAACTTCTGTTTCCCACAAGAAATTATTTTCTTTATAGTTAATTCCAAAATCTTATAGTAAAAGTCAATATTCCAAAATTTATCTGGACTCTTAATCCACTTATAACTTTGAGATCAAAATCTTATTTAGCTTTTTGCTGTTTCAAATTCTTTAATTTCTTAAGGTTGTAATTATTTTTTCTTTTGTTCACACTTGAAGATAAACTCACCCAATGAAGACTTTTCAAACTTGTCATTCTGAAGGTCTCTAATAGCTTTAAGATGGTTAATAGGCAATTCTCTACAGTGGTTTTTGGAAAGAATTTTAGAAGTAAACCCTTTTTCATCAAACTAAGTACTGGTAGGAAACAAAAAAGTTGGGGGGGGGGTTTCCTCTGCCCAGCCCTCATTGATAGGCTGTGCTAAGATTTAAGAGTTGGAGCTTTTTACTTAATGGGCTTTCTTGGGTCATCTACATATTTGTACATACATAGACATAAGCTCCTCCAACAATGTACTCAGCTTGTCAGTATGGCCACAGCAGAGTGGCTCCAACAGGGCAAACTGTGAAGCAGTGTTGGGCAGTTCCTGTCTTGCTTTTCTCCTGATTTCTTAGACAGTTGCTAACAATGTAAAAGAGAATAGTTTGTTAAAATACAAAAGGTGCCTGTAGTAGGAGAAATGCCAAATTTCTAAAGATTACATCAGTTTTCTGCATGCAGCAAGTCACACAGAAATCCACAGCTTAGCTTAGATGGTAAGATCATCAAGGTGAAGTCAAGCTATACTCTCAATATTGCTAGACAAACCTCCCTCCTGAAGTGGGTTTATTCTTATCTTCCTTTATCAACGATAAATCACTGTTAAGACTGCTCAGTGAAAAGCTTTCTCATGGATAAAGGCCCAGTAAAGCACCACCCAATAATACCCAAATGATGTAAATTAAGGCATACTAATAAATAGTATTATTAGATTTGATCAACTTTTTAATTATTTTCCTTCTTGAAAAATAAATGTGTTACATGAAGTTCTTGCCCTGCACACAGAAAAAAAGGATTTCTAGGGTTTGGTATGACTTTGCCCTTCTGTCAGAGTAGCAAATAAATTAAATCAACTTTGCTCACTTGAGAATTATGAGTGTCATTAGTCCATTACTATAAAAAAGAAAAGTATTATTATTGTTGTAACATTCGTAACAGAAACAAGAACTAGGGATGAGAACCTATGTATGTACAGTAGATATTCATGGGATTGATTTATACAATTTATACCTTGCCTTTACACCAGTGACTGGTACTCAAGGCTATTTGACTTAAAGAATTGTAAGGATGTTTGGTGCATAGCTGAAAATGAGCAAGCTTTGAATGTTTTCTGTTGTCAACAGTGCATGTGGTACAGAAGAAGCCACTAAAAGAAATACTATGCCTTCATTTCCCACTTGGTTCAGAATAAGAGGCTTCATTAACTTAAAAGGAATATATGAAATAAGTAATGAATGCTCGAGAAACACTTGCGATGTTCCAAACAACAAAAGTCTCTGTATCCATTAATAATGGTATTGTGCAGGTCTGTGATAGCCACAAGTAAAACAGAATATTGCAAAGAACCAAAGGAAGGGAAAATGGCAATAAAATAAGAAATATGATTTTTTTTTAAATCAGGATTTTCCTTCCCTGAAGTTGCTAATATTACCCAATAGAAAAGATGACAACAAGTCATTGTGATTTACATTTTACCTAAAACACTGTTGCCCTCCACAAAATTAATCACATTCAGAGGAAAAGATATATTTATATTTTGTATGCCCTAAATATAGCCAGAATGAAAAGTGAATTTGTGAATATTTGGAAGATAGATAGGTAGATAGATAGAAATAATTGTAATATAAGGTGTTTAGGAAGCTCCAACTCAGAGCTCACGTATCTCATCAGTGATGTTTAAACTTATTTTGCTCAAATGGTATTTTCACTTTCCACTTTCAATTAAAAATAATATTTATATCTGTAGCAAATCTAAGATAGTATTTATTTTAAAGATTCTAAGCTATTTATTTATTATTTAATATAACATTTCAGATCAACCCTTCTAGTGCACATGGACCACTCCGGACTTTTACTGTATACTTGTTCAGTAATGTTCACAGAAATATTTGTCAGTATCTGTTTCTTTCAGGTCTACAAGCTTCTGCTTCTGTCATCAGTAAAACTATCTAGCCACCCTGTCTTCTGTCAGACATCATTCTGATTGCACTTTTTTTCCAAACATTAGAGTTTTATCCAGTGACTCTTGCCTTGCATTGAGTACAAAATGTTTAAGTTTCAGCTTTGTTTCAGTGACCCCTCTGGTTTTACTTCATCTAGAACTGAATGATTTGTTTTTCCTGTGGCCCAAAATACTCTCAACAATTCTCTCCGCCCCTACAGCTCAGAGGCATCACTTTTTCTTTGTCTAGCCCTTCTGATAGTTCAGCTTTCACAATGATATGTTACAACTAGGAAGAGCACGTCCTTCATAATAAATACATTTGGTGTCAATATATCTCTGCCCTTCAACATTTAGATTAGATTTATCATAGCCTTTTTCCCAAGAATCAGACATCTCTTTATTTTATGGCTATGGTCTAGCACTATGAATTTCTGATCTTAGGACAAAAGTCTGCTAATATTTCAACTTCTTCCCCACCTATTTGCATTGCTATTGACATTTTTTTTTAATCTGTTCAGTCGTGTCTGATTCTCGGAGACTGCCTGCATAAGTCCCTGCAGCTTTTTTGGCAAGGTTTTTCAGAAGTGGCTTGCCATTGCCTCCTTCCTAGGGCTGAGAGAAAGTGACTGGCCCAAGGTCACCCAGCTGGCTTTGTGCCTAGGCAGGACTAGAACTCACAGTCTCCTGGTTTCTAGCCTGATGCCTTAACCACTACACAAAACTGTCTCTCTATATTGACAGAGGGGGAAAAAACCTGTCTCTCTATATAAATTGACATAATATTGAGTAATAGATCTGCTTTTTTCTTTCACCTTCAACAAGAATTCCTTACATCAAAGTAGCATTATTGGTTTATATGAGCTTGTTGATGCTTCTCCCAGCAATTTAAATTCCATTTTTGTTTCTTCTAGCTCAGCATTTTTATAACATTCTGCATACATAAGTTAAATGAATAAGGTGTCAGTATAAAATTCTGATGCAATCGTTTTCCTTCACTGCATAATCATATGGAGTATTACTGAGTCAAATCTTGTTGACCTGATGTTTTTATTTATTTTCTTTAGTTTAAGTTGTAGTTTTGCAAGGAGCTCATGACCTGGATTGCAGTCGGCAACTAGTCTTGATCTTGCTGACTAATCAGGGCTTCTCTGTCTTGGCTTGCAATGCACATAGCCAGTTTGATTGTGGAGTTGTCGATCCAGTGATATCAATAAGTATAACGATTTTTAGGTCGTTGGAAGAAGGCATGTACATTGAGTTTTCCTGGCAGAACGTTATTCGTTTCTCTCTTGCTTTGTTTTGTACACCAAGGCCAAATTTTGAACTGTCAACACTCCAACTTTTACTTCCAAATGTAATTAGTATTTTTGCTTGTTTTGGGGTTTTTTGGTGTTCTGTCAACAAGATGCTGCAAGTCATAAAATGGTTGAACTGTTCAACCTCTTCTTCTGTATCTGTAGATTTGGAATTTTATAATATAGATAGGCTTGCCTTGGGCATAAATTAAGACCATTCTATCATTTTGGGGACTGTATCCCAGAACTCTTTTGTTAATAATTATGGCTCCTTTTTTATGATTTGTTGTCTGCAATAGAATATCTGATGCTTCTCTGATGTGAAGTGACCCAGTCCAGTTTGGTGATCACAAGAATGTCAACTCTCTTAATTTATTGCATTTATATACAGCCAGATTTGTTTAAAGAAATTTTCCCAGCATTACATTACAACATAATAGAATTTCAGCATAAAGACCAATAAAACATCAGCAGTCATAAAGGTAGTAACTATAATGGCAATTACATGATATTCTGGTTCCTAATAAGTTTGCTAAACTCCATCATACATCTAAATATATAGTGACCTCTATTGCTATCTCATGGTAATGTATGGTGATATGAGACTTAACAAGATATAAAGTGCCTGTTCAAAAGATATACTCAGCATCTATTTTTAGCAATACATCTTTGGAACCATTTTGATCTGCCTATGCCAACTCTCATTAAACACATTCAAAATATAAAATATAATGAATAAACAAAAAAGCTTGGTCAGGGTAATGTCTAACCATTTGTTGTTAATGTCTGCTTGGAAAGGAAACTAGAAAGAAGATAATATTAAATCAAGGTTCTGGTGATAATATCTAATGATTCAAGATGAAGACGAATGCTTTTCTAAGGTGGGTTCAAAGGTTTTCTAAGTTTGGCTTGCCGGCAGATACAGAAAGCAAAACTAGAAGGCTAGGGTGATTCTTAAAACAAAAATGATGCAACTTTGGCCTTGAGACATTGATTATTTTTATGGAGCTTTCTGTTAATTGACTCTCTCCATGTTTACTAATGTAATTGATTGTTTTCTCCTGGTAACTAGGACCATTCTAAATTGAAACATAGTGTGGATCTCAATAGTAGACATAGAAATTTTGGGGGAAAAAATTACATCTGCCATGCTGCAATTTACTTGCCTATGATGTAGTTTTTTGGAAAAGTTCCTTGCATGGAGGGACTCCATATGAACTAAAGTTCAGTTTTTGAAATGAATTGATGGATGAAAGCTTTTTCATTCAATGTAGTAAAACTAATTCATTAAAATATTAGTTATCTCAGCATTCTAGATTTCCTAAGACACTTCCAGCCACTGTTCCATTAAGATCAATGGACAAACAAATGAAGAAAAATTACTTTAACATAGAATGCAATGGGACAAACCTGGGTAGGGATTCAAATGAAAGTCTGAATCCAGGCCTCTTAAAGAGTCTCTGACTCCACCAGGGAGCATTTCTTTAAATCTGGAATTAGCCCCATTGAAAGGAATTTCAATTTCACTACTGTTTCCAAATACATCTAGGTAGTAAATCAGGAAAGTAACATACCTATTTCAATAGTAAAATGCATTAATTGGCATAAATGTATAGTGAATTAGTAGAACCTGTGATTTATACAGGAAGATTCTTCAAATATTAAGTGATTAACAGTAGGCTTATTGTCATTTTGGATCATTTCTATTCCTGCATAATATATATATCCAAAAATAGCCATTGTCCATTAAAAATGTTTTTCATTCTGCTGTGATACAGTTATCCCATCTTATTCTCTTAATTTCTTCACTTTCACTCCTTGACCTTAAAAACCAGGTGGAGATCAACTGTGACATCTAATTGCTTTGTTTCTGATGGCAGTGGTACTTAATGAAGCAAATGGAGATGTACCAGTTTAGAAAACTAAAGATTTTTGCTGGTATGTACTGCATGATAGAAGCTGAGTTTTGCTCATCTATATTGAACTCTCCACTGATTTATCATCAGAACAATCAAGCAAGGCCACTATGGGACAGGTAAGAAGAAGAAAAAGATTAAAAAATAGACTAGGCTTTCTGAAGTTAAATTGAAACTTCAAAAAAAATTCATTCATTTTTCCTATGAACTCAGCATTCTTTTAAATGTAATATACAAAGTATTAAAATCTAACAGGCAAAACACAGGATTTTTCACTGCATAGTAGTACCACCTAGGTTATACTACTTGTTTCCCATTTAATAAGGTTATTAAAAGTACAAAGGAAAGTGTGAATCATTTTGGCCTTTAAAAACGCAACATTTTCCAAGTTCTTTATGATTTGACGTAGCCAAAAAATGGAATCCAGGTGGGATAGGCAGTTGAATAGTCTAGGAAGTTCCATTTTCATAAGACCTTGGAGGTGACTCAAAAAGATGACCCAATATCTACTAATAGAGACTGCACTGATATTGTTCACTAGTGGGGACAATTGTACCCATGATATTTCATTCAGATGAACCATTGAACAACTGGGATAAAAAATAAATGGCTGCATGAATTGACAGTTATTTATATCTGGGGAAGGGAGGTAAGTGGAAATTGAGCCATTGTGAAGTCCTGTACTTTTTAGATGAATGGATCTTAGAGCCCAACAGATAATTGCAGCAATTAAGTGAATAAATCTTTGTTCTACATATGTAGACACACACACTGTCCTATTTTAGGTTTCAAACTCACACACACACATTTGATAGGTGAGAATAGCAATTCACTCAAGACTGAGTAGATATCAGCAGACAACAAAAGGAATGTAAATCAAAACAGAATCTCTGGGAAAGAAAGCTTACCTGGATAGTTTCACTTTCAACAGGAACACACAGAAGAGAAGTCAAAATCCAATCCAAAGTTCAGAAAGCTAAGTCAGGTTCGTCAGCCAATCCAAAGGTCAGAATTTCAGGGTTCTTACATGAACAGAATTCACAAGAACAACACACCACAGCATGAGATTAGATGGTGGTTTCCAACAGAGAAACATGGGTCAGGGCTACCTCTTAAATCAGGCTGCAGCCAGCTATCTCCAATTAAGATAGTTACTCCCTTGCTTAGCATCTTTGCTCTGCTCTCCATGCTATTAGCTGAGTCCAAGGGCTTAGAGGCTGTACCTCATCATCTGATTACTCCAGTGGCTCTTATGGTGCCTGTGTTTAATCAGCCTCAGGTGATTCCTGGCTTGGTGCCTCCTGAGGGTGACATTCCACTGGTTCAGCTGGAGCAGCAACTTCAGGATCAGAATCTTGGGCCATTCATTCATTCATTTAAAAAGCTAATGTAGCTTGACTATGAATGTGAGATGAGAAGTCTTAGATTCAAATATAATTTCAATTTCTTCCAGTTTTAACTCATTTGGTGGCCTTACCTTTAATAACTTATCTATAAAACAATGATATCATCTTACAGTAAGGCAGCAGACTCAAATGTGCTTTTTAACTACTGTATATTCAATAGTATAGAGAATATCAGACTAAAGACTAGAACAATATTCTGTGGGAAGTGCTTTGAATATTTTAAAAGTTTCATATAAATGATATTGTTATTTAAGAAATTCATTTAATCTCCTGAGATGTTTAAGACTGTTGCTTCAGAGTTGCAAAAATCTCTGCCAATGTAGCAGCTTTCTAATGTAAAATTTGCCATCTCCTGATAATATCCACATGGGTAACCATTATATTTTCTTACATGTTTTATTGATTATTTTGATTTCTTTTTTTCCTACATTCTACTGCAAGAGAATACCTATACAAAATCAACTTAAACATCATTACAGAAACTTGGAACTTTCATTTTAAGCTGCACAACAGAGATTTTAATTCTTTGGATAGATTATTGGGTTTAAGCCTATATAATATTGTAAATTTATATTAGAAAAATTATGTTTGGAATAAGTGTATTTGGTTTTCATTGACTTTCCTATGAGTGGATAGTTGGCAATATTAAGTTTATTATTTTTGCTTATGATTCTCTGCCATTTTGTTATTGCATAAATCAATTGTAATATTTCAAGCAAAGGTATTTATAAAATCAACTGTTGAAGATATTAAATCATATTCTGCTATATTTACTCTATCATTTCCATCTTCAGTGTCTCCTGTAATACTGCAAAAGATTGTTTTAGAATTTGCTTTGGTATAGAAATAGGACTTTGGAGCAAAAAGGTCTCTTATTCAAATTTCATTATTAAGATTTTTTTTATATATATCTAGTGTGTTCAGGGTTCAATTTGTTGCTCAAAAATTGAGTTATAATAATTTTCACATAGCCGTATAAGTATTATTGAATTGTATTTATTTTTTTTCTGCTTGCTTTATTTGTCCCATACATATTTGCTTTGCTTGCTTTATTTTATTTTTTGTAGTTTTATATATAATCTTAACCATTGCTAATATAATGTATATGAAGCACAGTGAACCCTCCAAGGCTACCTAATTTGGAGCTGCTACAAACATTTGTTAATATTCTCTTTCAATGATTTCCAATTAGGGTTGAATTGAGTCTTAGCCTACAGAATACATGCCATTGCAAACCCCTTATACAGTGGCCAATTTCTAAAATAGATCACCAGGTGTAATAGTGATAAAATCTGATAGACAAGTAAGGTTCAGAGACAGGTTGCAATTTAGCCTTTAACTTAATCCCTGGTTAAGCTGTGCCACAAATGTTATTAGCTGGTTAAAGGAAGCTGAAATTCAATACACAAACTGACAGAAACCTCAGAACCTGCAGATTCGGAAATTAATGACATTCCTTTCCCCTTTCCCTTACAAAATAAAGTCAATTGTGCATCTCTTATCTAAGTAATTGTTCCACCCATTCCTCTGCTTTACCTGCCATGTTGAAAGCAAAAAAAATCAGATTATCACATGATTCAGCTGAATGTAAAGTAAGTTGGGGGAGGAGCTAAACTTTATCTTTCTCATTCTAGTTTGGAGTCCATTGGAGTTGGGTGGTAAATAAATAATTAAACCTAACCAAAATGTCACCACTCCTCTTTCAACATCAGGCCAGGTGTTATCTGAGAATCCTGTATAAAAACAGTTGAAAACCCAGAAACAAATGGTTGTATCACTCAGTTTCTGAATCTCTGAAATAATTTCAGCCACTAATAGGTTATACCAGATTTTTCTATGCGATAGCTCTAAAGAAACAAATGCTTCTCACTGTAACACCAACCACTCTTTCTACTTCTAAAATAAATACTTTCTGTAGGTGCTGGTATTCAAATGACAAATAAACTCCATGGGAAAGGTGCTAATAAAAATCCATAAACATTATGCCAAAATGTTTGACCCCACTGCCAGAACTTTAGCAAACGCATGCATCTAAAAACAGGAACTAGGGAACTATCATGAAAGATAAGAAAACCTGACTCTCCTCTTTTACTTCCCACTTTAATTAAAGGTCATGATTCTCTCAACTTGAGCCCAGCTGCTTGTTACTGTATGGGCACATCAATATAGTTTTCTTGACCACACAATAAATAAAATGGTTTCCTATTGCCTTCTTCCAGCATGTATGTTGGTTTATCATTTCAAGATATTAGGCCACCCTGGCTATTCTTTTTTAATCTGCTGAGGCCCATTAACTTTCTTACATTTGTATTTTGCTATGCTCCAAAGAGTGCTGGGGCAACATCAGATAAGAAAAAACATAGTAACTGACAACATAAAAATAACTACAATAATAACAGTCAAACAACAATAGCTTGAAAATAAACTTACATAAAGGATGCTTTAAAACAATTTCATGCATTATTCTTAATCTCCAAATGCTGTCTTAAAGAACCAATTCTTATTTGACAAATTCCATAAAGATGGATCATCTCTAGAAAAGACCTGCTTTCAAGCCCAATCCCCCTTAATCTGTGAAGGAGGGAGGACCCAAATCATCTCCTCATATCTTGGATCAAACAGGAGGGGTAGATTCTCTTTGGAGTAGGCATACTGTAAGTAACCTGGATCTAAGTCACAAAGCTTTATAGATAAGAACCAGCACCTTGAATCGTACCTGGAAACAAAACAATGGCCAAGCCAATGCTTTGTGGAAACAGATTAATTTATTAGGTTAATTAGATCATTGCAAATGATAAATTCCATTCTGACCGCTGGAGTTCTAGCTTATCCAGGTCATCTGGGAAACTGATCTCTCAAGTACAGCATATCTTTTAAAAATATTTGTTACATAAAAGAAAAAGACACTGAAGTTTTCAGTCATCTAAGAAATGTTCATAGCTATGATTTCTTATCAAGAAGAAATTCCTTTAATTTTATTAAATAGGTTGGAATATAACAGTTGCTTGTTCTTCAATAAATTGAGAGCCTTTATGGAGTATAATACTGTTTCAAGTTATTGGTCTATTTAATGAGGGTGTGTGATTTATAGGAAACCTAATGATGCTTTCATGGATAGGACTGAGACTGGTTTGAGACTCCTTGTGCCTTTCCCAGATTCATAAGGGAAACAGAATATGTAGTGGCATCATAGTGAATAGTACTGGAAATTGGTAATATAAAGTCACTTTCAGGAGAAATAAAAATGATTTCCAGTGATTTCACTGAAGAGTGAGTTCTAAGCATACAGTCGCTCAGCATGTTCTACGACCATTATAATGACAAGTACGTCAGATTTGTCCTCTATTACCATGACCAAGCAAAGAATTCAGCCACTAAGGCTGTAATCCATTGATAAACTTCCATATTCTGTGCTAATTTCCCATTAATCTGGGAATTTAGCCATTTCTCATATAGTCAACACCTTTAGATTGTGCTGATATGACTCATTAGGGCTATACAAATTTTGAAGGGGTATTTTGCTTTATTCAACACCTCTATCAAAGTGAATTATGTGCTGCTGCATGAAAAATTGTGGTACCCCACTTTTAACCAAAGGTGGCTGCTGTGCACTTCACCCATCAAAACCAACTTCTGCATTTGCATGGTACCCAGTCAAGACAGCAGTCCTGCCTCAACCTTTCTTATCAAACCATCAAGGTGAACACATTGCCTCCTTATGATGTAGTGTATTGTCAAGGAAGGGAATATTATCTCCTTGACCAAACTGCTATGTCAAGATGAAGTGCCCTCCTTTACACATATACATCATATACTGTACATTATTTCAAAATGATAAAAGAGAGTCTTGCAAGAGAGAACTGTAGTCCTCACATCAAGCAGATGGATAGTTATCTAGTTAGCTAAGGATTACAATCATTATCATTACAAGAGAGAAAAGAAAAGAAGGCCTGTGTAATTATTTGCAAGCTCCCGAATTCTCATTACAGATTATCACAATAGAATGTGTTTAAAATGGTTTGTTGGCTAAATGCAAAGCTCAGAAATAGATATCCAACTAACTAATTATGAGGCCATTTTAACAATATTTTAACATTTCCCCCAGTTATTACTCCCCAATTTTACAGCCCTGAAAAAAGAGATACTTGACTGAACACAAAAGCTTAAACAACACTGCTGTTCTGACAATCTTTCAACATTTAATAGCTTCTTGGTCCTATGGACATAAGGCATCTCACTTTAAAAGGGAACAATTACATTATGAAATTGACACTAAATTGCAAGTTGTGAATATAGGGTTAAGGGAAATATGAAAACAAGTATTCAAAATATTAAGGGAGGATAAATTCTGAGTAGCGTGGATTATGGCTGCATGTCGTGAAATAAAATATACTGCTTATAGAAGGTGGTGAATCAATGGAGGATTTGGTAGAAAAATAATATATAAAGTCTCCCTGTATGCCAGGGTATACACCCCAGCTGTCTTTCCATTCCCCACCCCCCACCCCCACACAGTGAATACTAATGTCTGGAAATAACTTCATGATCAGAAGCCTTTTCATTTGCAATTTTGGCCCTCCACATCCTCCTAGAGAGTTTAAAAGAAATAGGAAAATAAGCCCAAACTGTACTGACAGGCTTGCAAATGAAAATAGGCATAATTCCTAGCTGTTCACAGAATCTAACTTTGTTTTCCAAAGCAGACAATCTGAAATTGGCAGAATAGACTGTAGTCAGCACAATAAGGAAGTTGCTGAGTAACCCAGAACCCTATTTTTATGCCCAGAACATTTATGTTACCTAGGCTTAACACAGTAGAATACTATTTATCTGCAAAATGGATTGTTTTATTCACAGAATATTCAGTGTTAGCCTGGAATCAGCTCATCTGAGTATTCCAGGCATAGCTGTTATATTTCTGGAAGTTTAGCTTCTGTTATAGAAAATGGCTCTGCAGTAGTGTTCCAATCTCTTAAATTAGCTAACAGAATGTCCTGGACATGAATCACTCTATTTTGCACTTCCTGAAGTACCTCTCAAATGCAAAATGTCTGCCTTTGTTTCTGACTCTACCTTTGCAGTGCTACAACCAGCCAATTTTAATGGAGATAAAATTAACCTCTAATAGTCCTAGCATGTACCACTATTTAGCTGTGACAACCTAATTAAACGGAATCAGTGAAGATCCCCCACCTTTGGCCTCAAACCCAAAAGCAGACCTGAAAGGCCATGTAGTAGATGGAAAAACCATCTTAAGCAATAGCCAAACAGCTAAAAGGAAAAAAAAAATCCCACTACAAAGATCTATTATACTTCTTTGGTGACAGAAACAGCTCTGGCATCATCTTGATCATCACCATCATCATCATTCCTCCTTTCCTCCATCTAACTGTTTTCTATATTTGTTCCAAATGTCAGATGCAAATAGAGTTGAGTGGCCAAAGGTTTTTGAAAGCCATTATAAATTGTGACAGCATAACTGAAACAGAGTAAGCTTGGCATGTAGTGACTCAGGAATTTCCAAGTATGGAAATCAATTTCTTAATTTACCCTTCCCAATTTTGGAAATTCTCTTTTACCTTGATAAGGACAACTGCATGATTTGCGTTAAAGGAAGTAGAAACACTTCTGATTTTAATAATGTTTTGCTGTTATTCAGTTATTGTTTCTTCTTCTCTGCCAGGATTGGTATGTTAAAGTCCTCAGGGTCGCCTACACCCTTCTATACTCCAAAAGCTGCAATTTGCATGTCTGCTGACTTATCTGCATGAAAATATAACCAAATGCAGAAACGGATTGATTCCGAGCCACAGTATTTTGTCCCCAATTTTTAATCATCTTGTTCGATGAAAACATTTTGGAAATTCCAAAGGCTATAAGCCTTCATTTGACTTTACAGGGCTACTCCCTCTATATGGATATTTATGTTTTATTTTTCCCCTCATAGTTAACATAGATTATGTTTGCCTTTAAGTAATAATGATGTTCTATCTCCACCACAAACTTGGCTGAATTTCAGAACATTGCACAACGCTATTGGTTTGACACTGAAGGCAGCTATCGTATTTTTCCGACAATAAGACGCCCCATGTACAAGACGACCCCCATTTTTCCAACCCCAAATTAAGAAATCAATATTTTAAAGATAGTGCAGAACACATTTTTATTTAGTAATTAGTTAACATTTACCTGATACACTCGGTGGGAGGAGGTCCAAACCGTCTCTCTGCAGCTCTATTTCCATGCTCTTTTGCATAACTGATTACATTCAAGCACGAGTGAAACTGCCGATAGCTTCTCTCTGCAAACAGCCTTCTCTAATTGGTTTGTTCAGCATCAGCTGACATCAGTTACATCAGGCTCGTGATTGGAGGAAGTCTGTCTGGGAGACAAGCTATTTCACTCGTGATTGGAGGCTAGCAATAGGAGGAAGCCTGCCTGCAGAGACAAAGTATGGGCAGTTTTGCCACCGCGCGGTTCTCTCCTCACTGACTCCCTTGAATAAGACGCCCTTCAATTTTTAGGGTAAGGATTTTAGAAAAAAGTATCTTCTTATAGTCGGAAAAATACGGTATATTCATTTGCAGCTTCCATCTCATTCCACACTGCAGTATTTTGTGAAATCTTATCCAAATTAATGCCAACATTGTGTGATCATCTGCAGTGCTGTATGCTAGAGGAAGCAAATCTAGTGGTTATCTGTAGTGATTCCCCCCAGAATCATCGTCAGTATTATAAGAAAATAATGCATTCATTTGACTTATACTAAAAATATTTTTAGATTAATATGCCTGTCATAATTCTTGACTATAGCTGGTGCAATACAATAATTAATGAATAAGTTAGTTGCTTTTAATGTTCCATGGTTTGGTGATATACAACTTGCAGCTTCTCAGAATTTTTTAGAGTTATGCTTAGATGAGCAAGCCCCTGATATATTGCTTCTTTGGTAAGAGTATAATAGCCAAAGAACAATTACTTGCTATATGTGGATGGCATTTTATCAATGGAATTTCCATTAAGTTAGCCTTCCATCTTGTTAATATTGGGGTCTTTTTTCCTAGACCTTGACATCATTGTACTGTGCCTCTGTAGGAGGAAGATCTGTGAACTTTTAAGGTACCTTTGATATAACTGTCTATTTCTAAGTTCTGTTCCTCTAACATGGGAAACTGATTTTTATGTTTTGATTCAGTAGTGCCAGCCCACAAAAAACAACAACAGACAGGTAGTAGGCATCATATGGAAGAATCTGTGGTTACATGTTCTAAAAGGTTGCTGAGAAAATCACATGGCCTTATGAAGACTGTGAAGATCAATGACTATAGATTTATAAATGTCTTGTGACTATTACCCTTTTCATAAAACAAAGCTGTGCTTGTCTAGTACCATGACCTATATCCAAAGACAGAGTCATGCCATTTTCAAGACCAAGGATGGTCATTTGGGGGGAGTCGAGGAGTACAGAGTAGGAACACACTGAGTGAGGCTAGGTTTCATGGAAATTCTTGGGAATGTCTTGGTTAATTTCAATATTTTAGACTTTAGAGTTTGCGTTTTTCAAAACAGCAAGAAAGGTTGTTCTCAGCAATCATGGTCTGAAGGCCAAAGCAATCAAAGTTTTAGGAGCTACATGCAGCCTGGGAAGCAGATTGCCCACTCATGATTTAGAAGGATCTTTGTAACCTGCCCAGAGTCCCCTATTGTAGGGGAGATGGGCGGGAGAGAAATCCAATAAATAAAAATAAATAAATAAATAAATCTGCTATAAATCTAATGGCAGTGATATCACTTATTATAGCAATGTTGTCACATTTCACTATGTGAAGTGTGTAAAGTAGTAAAATGGTGAGATTCCTCCTGTCTGCTCACCTTCCTCACATGCTCTGCCTGATTTTGTGTTTGGTAATGATAATTAGTCCATCCTTGCATATCACTGCTTTATCTTCCCACATGATAGGCCATATACAGCTGTCCTCTTCAATATTTTCAGACAAATCCGACCACACCCCAAGCCCACAACATTAGATACTTCTAAAGAAAACCAAGTTCAATCCAGTACTTTCTACCCCATTAGTTTAAATGGATGAATAAGCACTGCTTAAATCTCTCCCACTGACTTAACCCTGGATTCATATTTCATGCTTAACCTGGTCAGTTGAAAACCTAGTAGCTACATCAATGCAGCAAGCTCAGTTTGACTGATTTAGATCTCAGTTACATTTTTGTGGCCTATTGTATAACTTTGGTTAATTCAACGTATGGTGTGAATCTACGAGTGCTAATAAAGCAGAAGAAACAGTAGTCATAATTCAGTCTGGATCCAGTCAGCCTTAAACATTTAATCTTGTTGGCTATTTAGATTTCATTTTTCTCTTAAAGCCAGAGCACATAATAGCAATTCTACAGGAATTTGTCATGCCTCATGGGAATCTGGTATTGGTCTGCTAGGCAAATAGCGTGAGGCACCATGGGATGATTCGGTTTAATTCTAGAAAAATTATAAGGTTCAAATGTACAAAAAATTGATGGCAAGCTTTTACATTTTTATGCGCTTCCAAGTATAATCTTCCTTCAAGATATTTTCTTTCACAACCTTGAACCAATGTTTCAATAACAGCAGTGTAATTATTTAAACACAATGCAGGATTTTTACTATATAGAAAATTTCATGGTAAAACTAGCCTTTGAGCAAAGAAGTTACACATTAGCCAAACAATTAGACTTTTGTCTGCTTCCAAGGACAGTGTTATATGGCATATTTCAAATGGCTGTCTTTTGTTCATCAATACCATGTATTTATTTTCAGAATAGATGGGGGTTGTCAGACGTTCTCTCTCTCTTTTTTTTAAATGATCTAATGGTTAAACACATGATTTAAAAATTGGGTGTGTGTGTGTTTGCTGTGTCCGTGTGTGTATTTCAAGCCCATGTCAATCTCTACTATTAACTCCATCAAACCAAATGAACTATTTCTTTATTCTACAGGATTGTACAGGATATGCAGCCATTTTGATTGTAGCAGAAATTTTGAATCCCCCCACCTCAAAAAAAAAAAAAACCACAGGAAAAACCAAAAGGGCTGTTTTATCTGTTCTTCCCATAGAATATAGCCAATATAACCATAGTAAAACAATAAATTTCAGACTAGATGAAATTATGGGTTTAGGACTATTCTAAACCATGCGTGTAGCTTCAAAAGATTTCAATTTTCTACCTAACAAAATTACTTTCTCAGTTGCCTGCCCCAGTTAGATGCTAAGTGATATTGTTCTACTTTACAGTCTATTTTGAGAATAAGATGCCCAAGATTCTTGCTAAATATTTGCACTACACAGCACTAGAATTAAAAAATGTCATAGGCCATGAATTAGACATGAACTGTAGAGTAACAAAGTAGTACTTTCAAACAAAGCAATTCAAGGCAAAGAGAGAGAAACAGAGGGAGATGCATTTTTTTCTTGCTCTTTTTCCAGCTTTAAAAATTGACAACCTTAGACCCACCCAGTCATTGATAGCTTGCAATATTTTCTTTTCTCAGTAAAAAATAATGTATTTTCCAGATACTTCTATTCAGCACTACAGGGTCTTGCATAGTCAGAGTGATTACTCCTGTTTCTTCTCAAACTGTATTTTTGGGAAAAGCTGATTAAATCAGGCAGATGTAGAGCCAAGACAAAAATGTTCCCATGATCTTGAGCCGTTTCAGCAACATGACTTCTGATGAAAGAATACTGTCATTTATCATTGCCTACCTCCCACACAACTTACACAATTCACATTTTATCTCTCTCATTTTCATAAGTATATGGAGTTTGCAGGCATAGACATAGACCCTCTGGGGAAATTTCCACATGCAGAATAAACTTCAACAGTGTGATCTCACACCAGCAGCTGAACTGATGCATTTTTTTACTCAGCTATGGCATACCCGAAACCAGTAAAACTATTTTCCTTGAAGTGCTATTATGGCTTTGCAGCTTCCTCTTATAATAATTACTAGGATTTTTTTAACATACAATTAGACAAACAGACATAACATGAAGAATGGAACTGGGAAGGGAGTTTGCAAGCCATTAATTTTATTTCTGTTTTGTGTGGAATGGAGATAAGGATATTTTTGTTATCCAGGACCTATGGTAATTCTAGGTTGAAGCAATGATTTAATTATACCCTTGGCTCTTTGTTTTTGGCTTTTCAAGATTGGAAGAACTTTAGATAATTATGGATTACCTTCAAACTACTTAGGAGATGGAAATAGAAACAGTGGCAGCATGGAAGTGCCCAACTGCTATGAATGAATTGGTGAATGGAAACTATAACTCTGTACATATGACATCCCAACTATACAGATGACATGCAACTGTAACTGAAAGTACTATATTGATGGGTTCCATCCCGTTTATTCATTACAAACTATTAATTTAGTAGAATGCTGCCTGCTACCTCTTTTATTCCTCCCTCCCACAGGATGCTTTCAAAACTTCTTTGAAACCTAGATGGAAAGGTCCTTATAAAGATTTATTTTCTACCCTACAGCTGTGAAGTGTGCCAGCATGGCAAGGTGGATTCATCAATTTCACCTAAAGACAGTTCCTACTCCTAGTGACTATGCTATGACAAAAGAGAAGACCATCCCAGCTGAAGAGGGACTGACAACTGTGGGGTGGAACTAACTGCTGTTCATCACCTTGGAGAGCATGGTGCCTACTGCTTAACTCCTTCCTTGTCCTGAGATGCTTCCTCAGTTTATTCAGCTCCTTCTTCACAGCATAAAACCTAAAACTTTAGGAGGGTGTTGGGAAAGAACTTGTGGCTAGCCTCTTTGAATTAACTTTGGCTGTTAGTAATAAGACTGTTGGGTGTGTTGTCATCTCATTGTCATTCAGGTCATCCTAGCATGCTCACTGCTGCTCATGCAGATCCCAATCAACATTCCCCTGTTACGGTGAAAATATGGTAATAAAGGTGATCCTGCTATTCAATTACCATTCATGTTTAGTCACCACCCCTTATCTGAGTGTTCACCAAAACTGTATCTCTAGATCCCCAGAGAGAATTTCTTGGTGGTTCTCTTTAGCTATTTCAGAGGAGTGTGATAATGTCAAAGATATCACACTAGCTGGAACTATAGTGTGGTACAAAGGCAATGCCTATTAAATAAAATCTCTGTACTAACATTCAACATTCAATAGAAAGTTTGCAGGCTTACTGGCTGTTGGTTTTTGGCTTATTTGTAAATGTCACTGATCTATGAACCCAACAAGATTACAAAAATATAGTATGAGAGATGTTATCAACAGTCTTATATGGGCCACAGCCTGTGAAAACATGACTGAAGTAGTAATTAATACAGTTAAATAGCATTTCAGTGATTGTCACCAAAAATTAAGAGCCCCAGAAAGGCTTCCAGGACATCACCATTTGATTTGTGGTAAACTTGCCTGTAAAACACTACCTGGTAACTTTGAAGGAAGCTGCACTCTGGGTCATGTAGTGATAGATGTAATATATCATACTGATATATTACCTTTGATTTCAAGATCTATTGATAATCCTTTGGTGGAAAGACAACATTGGGGATACACTGTTCTAAGAATATTATTGCCCCATTAGGAGTGTATGAATTGTAGAGAACAGTCATGAATGTTTCTATAAAAGTGGAATTAGTTTTCCATGCCCTCATAATTGCATTATATTACATCCAAAATCAGATAGAGGACATAGACCATCTCAGTAAGGACAATAGAATGGCCCTTGATTATTTGTTAGCTTCATAAGGGGAGGATATGTAAATTAGTGAACTCTTCTTGTTGTGTGTGGACTGATCACCATAACTGTATTAAAATTGACATTGTAGATGTTCATCAGCAAGCACAGCATTTAGAAGAAATGTGTAAAACACAAGTAATAAGAGATGGTTTGGAGCATAAGCTTATTTCCTATATACCTAGTTTCTCTTCCATATGGACATGGATAAATGATATTCTCTTTGTTTGCTGGTTTTCCTTATTGCAATGCTACTGTATTATATTTCTGCATAATGTGTGGCTCCTTTTGGTGTGACACCAGTTCTTTCTGCAAAAGCTGTTGCCAGCAATGTTGCCCAGCTCCTACTGACCACAAATTCCTAGGCTGGTCACTTTATTACTGGACAAAATGCCCTCCACCTGATTGTCCACCTGAAAGAGGATGAAAGAAATTGGGGAACGTGGAGGTTTAACAGCATGTATGATGCTGATATGGTTTAAGTATGAATAAAATCATGAGAGAATCAGGCAGCAGGAAAGTCCAGTGACTTTGGAAAGGAGACAGGTAACAAAAACTAGACCTTTGTCTTTTCCATGGTGTGAAAGGAGGCAGTACTGTGTATGGGCACAATAAATGCTATTGTTTATGGTACATGGTATTAGCATCTAAAGCAGGAACAGAGTTCCACTAGATTAGAGGAATGTAGGAGCACCGCAGTAAGATCATCCCCTAAGTATTATCTAAGTCATTTCAGTTATAGAGGTCATAGTATGATTTACAATATTTTCTCCATCATTGTAAAGAAATGATGTTTCTTTATCATTGTAAAGAAATGAAGGTATATAACCTGTAACCTTGTTTTGTCCAGGATTCCTTTGGCGAGGAGCCCAGTGATCAGTATATTTATGTGTGCCAATAAAATATACTTTGTTTCAACTATCTCCAATCACTTGGGATGCTTATTAAAGTGGGCATTTTTCCCACAACAACTTGTTTATCTTTGCTCTTTTTCTCAGTAAGTGGCCATACTTCTAAATAAAGCAGTGCACATCAGCTACCCATTATGTAGTACTTTTAAAGAAAACTTAAGGGACTTATATGAGTCATATATTTGTGTGTGTGTGTGTGTGTGTGTGTGTGTGTGTGGCAGGAGACCTGGCAGGCAGCCAGGAAGACACATTCTTCTCACTGAGTATCACAATGCAAACCCAAGAAGTGGAATAAGATATGAATACACACAGCACTGAGGTGTACCAGATTTACAGTGCCTCCAATATCTCTAATATAGATGCCCAAATTAAACTGTAAGTGTCAGGTTCAGCCCAAAGAACTCCAAGAGACAATGCAAATATAGTTCTGTTGCGTTTATTAGCTACAACCTCCAGACAGAAAATCTCCCTAGACTGAACCTTAGTTCCCAAGCCAGCCAGCCACAACACCGTGAATTCCTTAGGGAGGTGCCAGCCTCATCTTCTTGAACTTCCCATGCTCCTGCTGGGGGCTAAGAACACACTTATCTCCCTGAGCCTGGCCTTCATAAGTCCATTCCATCACAGTAAGTTACACCTTTTTTTCTGCATTTTTGGTGAATTATATTAAAATGTTTGGTCATTATATGCACCATCTATGGATCTCATAGAATTCACCTATACCAAACAGACTTTGGGAATCACTGGCATATAAAAAGCCAAATAAAATTCCTACTTCTATATATAATTGCTGTATATACAGGAGTAAAGTAAGTGAGACTCAGCTCTGTGTTCTTCCATCTATTCAAATTAAGGTTTCTAAGGGAAATTGAATTGACTAACATATTAAAGATCATTGTGACTGTCAACACTCATATTTGAGTTAAATGACTTTATACAGTGCAAATTAGTTGCAGATTGAAAAGATAATAAACCACTGTTTTTTTCTTTCTTTTTTTTGAAATATTGCTTTTTTTTTTTTTAGTTCCTCTGAAGCTGATGAGTATTGGCTTTCCAAGGTATACAGATGGCATGTTTGTTAAATCAGAAAATAGTTTAGCATAAATAGTGCCTCCTTTTAATTTGTAGTGTCAAAAGTTTGCATACTTCTGTTGATGGAGATAGTTAAGCAGCTTCATGTTGTGCAAAGGAAAATATGCAGTTAAGGATATGAAAGAAGAATAACTCTGGTTATTGGGCAAACCATTTCATTGTTTTAATACAAAAGTGACTGGAAATCACTATTCAGAACAGCGCATTGAGAATTACATGTGTACAGAATCATCAACAGCTTGATCCTAATTAGCCATTAATGTTCATTCCCCAATCACCACTTCAGTAATTACTCTTGGAAGAAAGAAACAGGTGCCCTCAGGCAAGGGTTAGAAAAAACCCACAGAACCATCAGACATCGGATCCAGTAGGAAGGAGGTACCAGGACTCTCTTCTTCAATATTCAGAAAAATTCCAGCAAATAAATCTAATCCAGGCAACAATCACCAGGCCTTAAGGAACAAAGATAATACTGAGTTATAAACCAAAGGGCTGAAGAGCATAGAAATGGTGGAATTCAAGGGAGTGTTCTACAGGAATGAAAAGTTTACTCAGAGGTTGGTCATTGCTCTTGAGTAGGCTGGTGGTCTAACTGGACTTTTATGGGTGAGAGATGAGTCTGAATGCAGACTATCTGATAAAATCAAATAACATTTCTTTTGACAGTAACTGTGTCAGCCTTTCTGATACACTACTTGCCAGCTCCTATTCTTCACTTTTCTTGGTCCTGCCTCTGATTTGGATTTCTGGATTATGTTCTCTGCTTTCTAACTACAGATATCTGGCTTCTCTGTAGCAATCATTCTTCTTTTATTGACTGCAATGATTATTATACAAAGTTGAGCTCACCCTTGTTTTCTTAGGAGTCACAGTTCATGTTTCTTGTTCCTGAGAAGGGGCCACTGCTCCATGAACAAACTGATGATTAGGAAGGATGTGATCACTGCAGAAACATGAGAGAAGAGCAATGTTAGCTTTAGAATGAGATTCATGTCTAGCAGGAATCTTATGTTTATGTTACAGTAGTTTGTTGGTAAATATATCTTTTGGCATTAGGATAAAGTAAGACTTATGGTTAGGTAGCTTTGTGGGTTCTATGTAAAATTTAGTGAGAGTTTTTAAGAGTTAGTGGTAGTCCTATGTGTATGTTATAATAAACATAGCTTGCCAATGTAACATTTATGGTAAATATTTCTGTTCCTGTTAGGGTTAACTTGATGACTCTGTTGAATTTAGCAGAAGGGTTAGTTTTACTGTGCCTTCCTTGGCTAGGGTTATATTGCAACGAGTATTGTGTCCTTAGATACCACTGAGGATAAACATTTATCTTCATAGTTGGTGAACTTTGAGCTAGTGTTAGGCTTTTTTAGGTCTGTAGGGAAAGTTAGCTTAAGGGTTAGTTTTAGAGTGAGTATTTCAGGTTAGTGGTAGTATAAGGGGATAGCTTTTGGGGATAATTTGTATTGGTTTTCAAGCAAAGTTAGGGTTAGGGCTCTGCTTCCTTGGTTTTAGAGGTGAAATGTGTTGTCCCAGTTTCCTTTAGAGTGAGTTAACATGCATAGAAATACTCTTACTTCATGTCAATTGCAACACTGACAGCATACATTTCTATTAGCTTTAGGGTGAAGTTAGGGTAAACAATAAGCTTCCTTAAGGGCTATGTAAAAATCATGTGAGGATTAACTTTAGCATGATTTGTTTTAGTGGTATTGATAACCTTTGGTTTATATTATGCGTGAACTGTGCATACTGATCATTCTTAGAGCAAATATGTCTGTTTCCTGTAGGATGAAGTAAAGGTTATGATATGTCTATGGTGAAATTTCACAAGAACGCTATCTTTAGTGTGCTTTTTTAGGGATAGTTAATTTTAGAGTTAGATTATGCTGTCATGAGTGTAGCTTGCTGGGGTAACATTTATGATAATTATTTCTCTTCATGTGAGGGTGAAGTTACGGTTACAGTTAAACATGAACTTTAGGGTGAGTTATAACTAGAAATGCTATGTGATTTCTGTTATAGTAAAAATTGTGTCTATTGATAATGTTTACATAAATGTATCAACAGCAGGTTGAATTTAAGGATAGAGCTAAGCTTTCATGAGGTCTGTGGTGAAATTATGGGGGGCAGTGTGATGGAATGGAATTATGAAGGCCAGGCTCAGGGAGATAAACATTTTCTTAGCTCTCCGGAGGAGCGTGGGAGCAACAAGAGGATGAGACTGGCACCTTCCTGAGGAATTCACACTGTTGTGGCTGGCTGACTTGGGAGATGGGGTTTCAGTCTGGGAAGTTTCTTGCTAGAGGTTGTAGCTAATAAACATAGCTGAACTGAATCTGCATTGTCTCTTGGAGTTCCTTGGGCTAGGCCTGACAGGCGGCTTTCATATTAATGTTGTGGTAGTGGTAGCCTTATGTACTGATTGCTTTCTCTGTAACATTGACAGTATGTATTTCTATTGTTGTTAAGATGACCTTAAATTTAAGGTTATACTTTCTTGAGGCTAATGGTGCAAGTTAGTGTGACGGTTAGCTTTCAGGTGAGGTTTTGTGCTTAGTGGTAGTCATAGGCTCATGTTATGGTGAGAATTTCTTGATGGGGTAGTATTGAGGGTTTGTATATTTTGTTAATGTTGAGAAAAAAAAATCAGGGTCAGGATTAAGCTATAATGAAAATCAGTGAAACCAAAGTTTTTGGTTAAATTCAGTATGAGAGGAAGCTTTAGCACGAAGTCTTAAGGGTAGTAATCATCTCTGGTTACTGTTACAGGGAAATGTGTCTTTTAGTAATGTATAGGATATTTATTATTATTGGCATTCCAGGGAAGTTACGGCTAAGGTTAGGCTTTCTTAAATTCTATACTGAAAATCTGTATAATTAATTATAACATCAGTTTTGATCGGTAGGGGCAATCTTAGGATTGGGTTATGATGAGCACTGTGTCCCTAGGTAATGCTTAGGTTAAATATGTCTCCTAACATTTCAGTGAAATAACAGCATTAGGTCTTTCTATGCTATATTGTGAAATTTATTGTGAGTGTTAGTTTCAGGGTGAATTGTTATGTTTAACAGTAGTCTTAAATTTATTCTACTGTGGGGATTTGCTTTCTGGGGTAACCTTGAGCATATATATTTCTATTGCTATAAGGATAAGCTAGATATGGGGTTAGGGTTCATTGAGTTCTATTGTGAAATTTATGGTGAGTGTCAGCTCTAGATCAAGCCAAAGACATTTGGGAAAACCTCTCAGATTTATATGTGAAAAGATCCGTAGTCCCCAAAGTGCATCATTTCAGAAAGCTATGCAACAAACATCTGGAAGAGTGGGGAAATCTAAATCTAAATCACACTAAAGTTCTTCTTCACAAGCAATTAGACCATGGAAGTCTAATTTTAACTGTAACTTCACTATAGCTATAATAGAAATAGATGCCATCAAATACTAATAACCATTAAAGCATATCTTATAGCTATCCCTATTCAATTTTCAGAATAGAACTAAAGAAATCAGAACCCAAGCACTAATAGTATTTATAGTAATACTACAATATTGTCAAATATATATATATACTACAATACTATATCTCTGGGGGAGATGGGGGCATATAAATGTAATAAATAAATAAATCTCAGAATATTACTAGCTCATACAAAATCTTTCCCTTCTTTTATTTCAGTCTGTAGACAAAAGTTAGGATTGGCTTCAGGGTGTATTTTCATGTTTAGTGGAACACTTTCCGGTCAGCTTTGGAGGTGTGTGCTTCCTGTATTAAGACTGAGTGCACTTATTCCTAAGAGAGCTAGGTGAAGCTATAGTTAGAGATAGAGTTGGCTTCATTTTTCTTCATGGCAAGTTTCAATGGTTAGTGGATATGTTTGTATAGGTTTTAACATTAACTTCTTTACAGTGTTAACACTGAAAAGGAAGATAAAAAGCAAGCCATTTTACCCTAGTTGGAAAATGTATTAAATAAACTTGTTCAGCTAGAAGATGATCATCTTATATTTAAAGAATTGCCTGTAAATAACATCAGGTTTTAAAGAATTGAGATGAGTTGATTCTCTTACCCTTTTCACATTAAGACTATGTTTCTTTAAATATATTCTATTGGCCCAGAGTAGTATGTCAATAAGATTGTAATTCTTTGTAGGACCCAAATTATAACCTTGTTTGTGTGTATGTGTATATATGTATAATAAGGCATAATAAGATATTATTGCAACGTTGCATTATAATATTTCTTACAAATTGAGCATGCCAATTTTTAAAAATGAAAGAAAAGTAAAAGTATATAAGAGAGAGAGAGAGAGAGAGAGAGAGGGAAGGAAGGAAGGAAGGAAGGAAGGAAGGAAGGAAGGAAGGAAGGAAGGAAGGAAGGAAGGAAGATAGCTGTTCAGTTCTTGACATGACTTTGTGAGACATTTACTTAGGAAGAGCAACAGTCTAACCTACATGCTTCAAATTGTGTGCAGTCCAGTTATCATAAAATATGGAAGCTAAGATTTCCCAGGAAGACTAGAGGACACCCAGGAAGCTGCACTATTAAATAAATATAAATAAAGGCCTGTATTGACTGCAAGGGCAGCTTTCAGTTATGTGATGGTACCAGGTGAGTCAAACTATATTTTGTGGGGATATTTATTGGCCTGATCTGGCAGATTTGAAAAATTTATTTCCAGCCTTGTTTAAAACAGGGAGAGAGAGAAGGGCTTCCAAAACCCAGTCATTTTGCTGCATATTTTTTCCCTGCAGTTGTAGAGAAAAAAACACGCTATCTCGTAGCATTTTTGTCTGTTTGAGCTGTTCAGCCACATGACTTTTAGAACAGGCAGAGGAAAGGATGTGAAGAATATTTTGTTCATGTTTCACATTTTGGTAGATTGCATCCATGAGAAGGAAATGAGGGCAGTTCAAAGGGATAGTTTGGGGAGCGGACTGTACAGCACCCCAACCTAATAATTAAAAAAGGAGATGCTTTGAACTTTCTTCTCTGATAATGTCATGGGCTGAAAGAGGGAGCAGTTACTACAAAATAGAGTCAGACTATTGTCTTCTTTGTCTGGCTACCTGAGATGTCTTACACAGAGAAACACTTTCTCAGAAAGCTGTCTTAAAGATTGTCATAGCTTTAAGAGAGAAAATATTTTTTAAAAAAATGCTCCACTGTGAAATAACTGTATTTGGTATTTAATTGACCCATGAAACTAAGATTTGGTTAAACAGCTGATTCTGCAAGAAAAGCTGATTTTGAGAGTGCCGTAGCAAGCACAGGCATTCTGGGAATAAATTAAGAGCCTACGGCTAGGGGATGATGGGTTGCTTCATTAATAAAGTGTGAACAGCAGATAATGAACAGATATCTTCGTACTTCTGTGTAAGATTGATCAAAGCACAAAAGAGTTGGCTTTAATTTACTGGCAACTCATGGATTTCTAAAAAGGAAAAAGAACTTAGTAAAATGGAGGACGGCTGAATAAACACAACATTGAACCACTTGAGGTAAAAGCAATCTAAAGTTGCTTTGCCCAGCAAAAGACTGACTAGTGTATGTCAGATGTTAAGGGTATCCTGTTCAGAAATAGGTTCACATGCCTGCTTCAAAGGCTGTCTGTGAGTGTGTGCGCACGTTGTTGGCAGTCTCCATACAAGTGTCATCTCTGCATGCTGACCCACCTGTAATTGGTGAATTTGTTCCAAGTGTTTTGTATTTTCTTCACTATGTTTTAAAGGCAGTTAATACAAAGGTGTGTTCAATGCAGTACCGTACTGTGTTTCTCACACAAGTGTTGCTAATGCTTCTGAGAGATGATTGTAAAGATAACTAGTACAATGTTGTTGTTTTTTAAGCTTTGATATGGAGTGTGTACACTCCATACTTGTTCTTGTGTCTTGCTGCTAATGTTGTTCATATACCAGCAGCCCTTTTTTAAACATTTGCACAGTTAACATTTTGTGAGTGAAAATATTAGCCATTAACAATATGGGGAATATGGTTTTGGCTGGGCTACCCAAAAGGAGGGGGAAATGCGAAATCTGTGGCTTGATCTTGCCAAGTTAGTGGAATGCCTGGGCTTAGGAAAAAATTCAGTTCACCACAGGAATAAGGTTTTTTTTTTAAACCAAAACACAGAAGCTATGTGTAAACTTAAAGCTACATTAAAGAGATTACTTGTTCTCTTTGCCCTACAGTCTGGTTAACTTAGAGGATTTGTTTAAACAACAGATTCTAAATTAGGCAGATTTTTCAGTAGGTGAGAGCAGAGCTGTGTTTCCAATGCCACCTGTGACGATTTATTGTATTGTATTAAAAACACTTTAAAGATTATAATCTTGGTTTATTTGCATTCCAATTAGAATTTTCATCCTGGATTCATAACTAAAATATATTTAACTCAATAGGACATTTCTGTGATAAGGCAATACAGTTCTGAGGACTTAGCCATAACAAATGATCAGCCAGCAAAACAAATTTTAATTGATTATTTAAAAAAAGGATAGAAATCAAGTGCACCCTAATGTAGATAAACAGAAGTTTTGTTTAACTGCATATATCAATGAATGGTAAGTGTTATTTATTAAGTTATGTCCTTCAGTTTTTAAAATGTTACTGATACTGAAGTATTGAAAGTGTGTTTGAAAGTTAATTTAATCAAGGATTTTTGCTTAATCAAGTAAATAATTGGTTAAAAGCAAGCACTTATCCAACAAATGGAGCTCTGCTTGGCTCTTCTTGGAAAACAAGAAACATTTTCAAATATTTTTCATTACTTCTGTGCTAAGGAGATAGGTTTTAATAATCCATTTACCAAAAATATTTCAGTTCAATATATATTATAAACACCCCATAATGGTAGATTAAAATTATTATAGCTATTAAGTCTTTCGGAAGCATTATGCAAATTCTCTTTTAACAGTAATACTATTTCATACAGCCAGGAGTGATGAAATATGAAATTATTTTAATAAGGAAGGAAAGAACAACTTCCCTTAATAAAACAATAGGTTAAAACAGTACATTTCATAATCTAATCAGTCCATAGATACAAACTTTCATTTAAGCCAAAAGAGTTGTGCTCAACCAATGCTTCTAAGGCAACTGTGTACAAGAAAGAATGACTAGGAAACATCCAAATCTGGAATATCTTTAATTATCTAAATAATAAATGCAACTTCTTGTTGTACACAATGTGAATCACTTGTTTCTTTATTATGCCTTAATAGAGTCATAAATTAAAATCTTTCAGGATGTTCATCTCTGCATATATTCCAAAGTAGAAATGTGATCTTTAAATTCTGTCATTCTTCCATCATTGTAGAACTATGAGTTTCTAACTAGGGACACTTGAGGCAATTAATCTCTCTGAATTGCGTACAAACTGACTTAGCTTGCACTTTCTGAATTAATGTGTCAAGCTGCCTATTTTTATCTTTCGGATGTCACAACTCTCCAGACTTTTGCACTGCAGTTCCCAGCTCTAAAAACCATATCAAAATATTTTTGACGTGCATACACTGAGATAAAATGCATATGCACACAAATGTTTATGGACTTTTCCACAGTTATTTTGGGGTAATATATCTGAAATGTGGAAATGGAATGGAACTAGAATCTTTTTTAAAAATGGACTAATGAGGACTATTGCACTTGAACCCACATATGCAGGAGGAGAATCAAAGATACTGGCACAGAATCTGAAAGTGTCAGATAAATTAATACTTTTCATTCAAGTCAGAAATCTCTATATCGTCTCCTATTTACCAGACCAGTGACTTCAATGGCCCCATAACATAAGATAAGGTAGGAAGAAAATTTGGGACAGGAGCTCAAATTATCATTCTGTCTTTGGACCTCTCAAGATCTTAAAAAGTCTGGAAGGAGTTTTAAATGCATGTGACTATCTGCTGCAGATCTTTATTATTGTCAGTTCTTCATCACTATTACAAAGAAATAGTGGACTGAGCAAGGTAAAAAGAGCATCAAGCAAAAGGTTGGACTTTGACACACTAAATCTTCTGTTAGAATAAAACACAAGAATCTTATCTTCAGGAAGAATTGTTTCCACAAATCTGACATCCATTTTTAAGGGTGTTTTAAGCTTGTTTGTCTGCAAGAGGATTATGGAAAGATAAAGAAAGGAATGAAAGCAATTTGTGATCTGTGTAGTACACAAATGTGTTGGCTTTGGATACTCACAGAGTGGACAAGTAAATACTCTGTCATACTATTATTATTCTGGGTTTATTGTAGGGCCTGTAAAGATATGCTGCTGTATTTATATACTCCTCCCTAAAAGAACAAGAAGAGTTTTATATTATGAAGAATATATTATTATATTATAAGAATATAATATTTATATTACGAATATAATATTATATTGGCTAATTTTGGGCCAAACACACTCACTTACCCTACTCCACAAAGTACTGAGATCTCCAACCAATTTACCTTTATCTCTTGGAGAAAAGAGATGATTATGCTACCTCTAGCACATATGACTGTAAGCAGTTCTTTAGTTATTCCTACTTTTAAAATGATAGAGGATATCCAGCACCTCAAAGAATCACAATCAATATAATATATGAACACAAATTCCTCAAGGAAAATAGGCCAATGAATAACAAATAACATCAAGGTGGAAAAAAGGAATTCAATTTCATTTGCAGTGTAATTAAAAGAAAATATTAGTGCTGTTTTTTTTAAAACTAACTCTAATGTGCCTCTGTGCTAATTTCTTCCCTGTAGAAGTCAAATATTTTTTTGAGTCAAGGCCTCTGTTTAGTGTTCTTTTGTACTAGTTATATAATTATAAAATGTTGATTTTCTACTGATGTTTTTTTCATGTTAATTCTGGCACCAAAAGTACAAACCAATTACTGACATGCTATAGGCCAATGTTTAACTGCTAAAGAAACCTGTTAGATCCTAGGTTTGAATCTAAAATTTCTTTTTACTGGGATAAATCTATCCATGTTTATTAAGCTTTCCTTAGAAAATGGCTCTAAGAAGGTGTTAAAGTTAAAAGCCATCGATCTAGTTACCCAATTTTTTTCCTAACAAAAATTAGATTCAATATTTAAAAGTTCTTTTTTACCAGCCAATAAAGTATAAGATGAAAAGACTTATAATACCCTTCCTCAATGTGTTATTTGATTTTTGAAAACCTTGGTTCTGCAGAATCAAATGGACTGCCAATGGATTTCACTTGTTTTTAAATTAATTTTTCTTCTAGCTTTTCTAGAGCTAGAATGCTTCTTCATAAATACTTTCTCAAAAAAAAAAAAAAAAAGGCTCTAAGAAGGATGTTCCACATAAACAACTCTCCATCCCTAAACTACACTATGCCTTCAGATATGGAAATTATTGCATTTATCAATGTTAAATCAGATTTCACTGCCTATCACTATCAACCTGGAAGATGACAGAAATGGAGGCCTTTTTAAGACTTAGAGAAACATAGGGCAGAATGTTCATTTGAGCTTTGGCCCATGTGGACCGCCATTAGGTAGGAGCAGCCACGTAAGAGGCATGCTTCCAAGGCAGTAATCCAAACAGGAAGGTGTGAGTGATTGTGAGCAAGTCCCCTCCAATTAGGAAAGGGTACAATTTTTTTCTGCATTGTTTTTTCTCCATTGCAGTGTATGATCAGCAAATGGACTGTGTGGGAAAATCTGGAGGATTAGATTTTGACCTATCCTGAAATATTATGATTCATTTGAAATACTTTGGATGTAACTCCTCCCAAGAGTAGGCCTGGGGCAATGGACTCCATTTTGGTCCATCCTAAAAGCAGCCCCAGAAAAGTGTTTTCTTTTCCTTTGGGGCATGAAGTCCAAATTCTTAAGCTGGTTCAGCCTCTCCCCTCTTGATTTTAGAAAGAATGTAGATGCTGTATGCAAGTGATATCTTGAGGGAAGCTATCCAGAGTAAAATTCTCCTAGGATGATGCCAATTTCACCCCTAAAGGGGAATTTTGAAGTTGAGAAATTTTGGGAGAATTTTACTCTGTGATTGCAAATGCAGTGGACAATAAAAAAAACCAAAAACATGCCCACTTCTATTAAATATACTTTCCCAAATGTTGGTTGCTTTGTTAGATTCAACATTGTATGACTACATTACCAAAATCCCAGTTTTAGAGATTTAGAAACCGTTTTCCATTTAATGAACTGATACATTAAAGCTGAATCTTTGTAAATGACGTTGGAAAATCACGATATGGAAGTTGGATGCAAAAGCCATTTGGCTCTTTTTAAATGGGTCTCTATAGCCGCTGTATTTGTTTGTTTCCCCCATTTCTCTAATAATGTTCTTATTTTATTAAGAAATATAGTTCTAATATTCTTCTGGATGCCCTGTTTTTATGAATTTCTATTACTTCTCTAATAAAATGCCAGGCAAATGAATTTATGAGAAAACATAAAGAAAATGAATCTATAGGCAACACAGAAAAAGAAGCACCACAGTATGTGTTCAATTATTACCCACTTGGAAAAAAATGTTTTATTGTTGCATTTTGTTTACTCAACAGCATATGTCTGCAGAAATTAACTTTTTATAAAGCCAAATATTCTTCCCCAGGCTACTCAGTTCTCTATAACTACTGTGTTATCTTTTGGATACTTCTTGACACTCTGCCTGAAAGAGAAAAATCACTCCAATCTGTTACTAAAGTTCCAAACTACTTTTTTCATTGTAAAAGTAAGGACTTTTGTAATGCCAGTGTCATATTCAGGATATCAAACTTCATTCTTATCTTTAGAGAATTAGTAATATGGTGCAAAAAGTATTTTTGTTAGCTGCATGATACAGGTCTGCCCAGGCAGGTGTTAGGCCCAAACCAGTTATATAAGCACATCTACGGAATATGAAGAGAACCAGTTTGGTGTAGTGGTTGAGGCATCAAGGTAGAAACCAGGAGACCGTGAGTTCTAATCCCACCTAGGCACAAAGCAGCTGGGTAACCTTGGGCCAGTCACTCTCTTAGGAAGAAGGCAATGGCAAATTGTTTCTGAAAACCCTTGCCAGGAAAACTGCAGGGACTTATCCTGGCAATCTCTGAGAATTGGACACGATTGAATGGATTTTTTTTTTTTAAGGAATATGAGACTAAGCTGCTTCTCTCTTTTACTCCTGCAGGTATAGGCTCTATTTTTTCAGACATAATTGCCCTTGACATGCTTTCCCAGGTACTAAAGCCAAGGCTACTTGATTTTCTAAACAACTAGAAGACAGGAAATGATTGGTATGATGGTTCAGATGATAGAGAACATAATAAATCATAAGCTATAACACTATATTTTGCCTTAGTTTGGGACTTATACTTGCAAGCAGATAGGCTATAGACTGATTGAGATCAAGCAACCCAGGATCCTTTCAAAATCTAGAGCAGAGGAACCCAGCTTTGGGGGGGATCAAATGTGATACATTTGGGATGATTGGGAACACACTAAAGAAATGAATAAGATCAAGACAAAGTAGATGGCAATATTAGGAATGGAGCTAAATTGACTTAATTTAAATTAGAATTTAACTAAGATTAAACTAAGTATAGTTAATATGAATGCATAATGATTTGATTCCAAGATTTTATTCAAAAGCAATCCAATTGAATCCCTGAGTCTAACTTACTAAATTGGATGAATGATTCAGATTAAATTGTTGAATCAGATGCCTTTCAATAGATTCAATTGTTCAGAACAATTTTTTTTCAATATAACCAAAAGCCCTTTTTATGAAATGATTCTATGCTCTTAAAAATAGAAAAGCAAAATCAAAGGAAATCCATCCCACAATCAAAAATGTGTAACATTTTAATAATTCACTAAGAACATGAAACTGAATATTTGAAACTTCATTTCACTGATGAATATGTTCCAAGTGTTTTCTATATTGATGCCATCATTTATTTATTCAATTTATATAGCCACCCATCTCAGCAAGTGACTGAGCAGCAAACAAAATTAAAATAAATTAAAAACAAATTACCACCATAAATACAAAAATTAAAATATACAGCAAGTGAAGAATGGTTGTTAGTACAACCAGGAGAGGGGGCCCTTAACACACCGGGCAAATAACCAGGTCTTTAGGGCCTTACAAAAGGTCAGCAGGGGCAAGGCCATCCTAATCTCTGGAGGGAGGATGTTCCATAGGGCGGGCACTACAGCAGAAAAGGCATGCCTCTTGGGCCTAGCCAGGCTGCATTCCCTGGCCAACGGGACCCAGAGCATGCCCATCCTGCTGCACTGGATTGGACAGGTAGAAACAACTGGGAGAAGGTAGTTCCTCAGGTAACCTGGTACCGAGCCATGAAGGGCTTTAAAGGTGACAATCAACAGCTTAAATTGCACCTGGAGGTACACTGGTAACCAATGCACCTCCCAGAGTAGTGGTGTTACATGTGCAAAGTAACTAACACCTTTTACACTGAAGCTTCTGAATACTCTTCGAGAGCAGCCCCATGTAGAGTGCATTGCAGTAATCCAGACAGGAGGTCACAAGAGCATGAGTGACAGTGAGCAGGGTCTTGAATCCAACATTTAAAGATTTTACAGTAATCATAGTAGTGTTTAAACATCCAAAAGTTAAAAGCTAAAAAAGAATCCAGTAATATCTGGCAGCTGATTGCAATAGTTGTCAATATCAGACTTACGCCTTAGTTGTTATGAAGAGCACAACATTTGGTGAAATCTAGGAGCTCATGGCCAGTAGCTGTCAATATCTGCAAATGTGGAATCCTTGGGGTTCTCTGAGCTTGGATGCTTTCTTGCAGACATTTTGTTACCTGGCTAGGTAACATCTTCAGTGCAGAGCTCAGAGAACTCCAAGGACTCCACAGTTCAACCCTGAGCTATTTATATTCTCTTCTATTTATATCTGAAAATACAGTATCAGACCACTTAAGTGGATATTAATAAGCTTTATATTAACTACACACACAAAAGTAATCGTGGTACACTTAGCTGTCCACCTGCCACTCAGATTTTAATCAGATATTTTGAAGATAAAATCTGACATTAAAATCTGTATTCCAAAATTTGGATTTGGATATTCAAAGGATGGTCAATTACATGTCAATTCTTTTAACCTCATTAAGTTTCAGAAGTTAATGTAAGATGCAGCTGTCAATATAGCACCCATGGGCACAAATTTGACATCAGCTGGGCTCCTTGGCTATCTTGGTATTATTTTTTAAAATAGGAATTCTTTTAATTAAAAAAAAGCAGTGGAGATGCTTAAAAATATGATCAGCACCTTTATTTACAAGTGTGCCTTTGTGGAAACCATAGTCATTCTTAGAAATTTAAAATAGTATGAAGTTATAGCCCAGTGTTTTATTAGCAGTGTGTTTAAAAAAAAAAAAAAAGGAACAGCCAAGTACTATATGTTGGAAGTGGTAAGAATCTCCTGTGGAGATAGAAGACAAAGCAAAATGCAGTCTAATTAGTCTCCGTTCTGAAATACTGGGTGCTTTTTTCTAGCTACATCTCTCATGACAACTATTTTGGGAATAGTCAAGACCCTCCATAGCAGACATTTTATGTGAGAGGACACAACATATTCTCAACATTTCAAATGCACTCAGTGGCCCCCAGAAGATTAAAGTCTCCTAATATGCAATTGGGAGGATTTTCTAGAGCAAACATGGGGAGGGCCAAGGAACTATAGAGTGAAGCAAGGAGAAGGAAATGTATATTATGCGAATGGAGATCTACTTACCTGGTGTTTAAAATCACTCATAAAATCCATAGAGATCTTTGAGAACTCTGAATAATCAAGGGGCAGTGAATATTAAGAACCTGTTGGATCTATCTAGCGCTCTTTTTCTGTTATCACACACATGCTTCTAAGAAGCTTATAACACCCGTATTAGCATAACTGTGTCCTCTTTTACTTTTGATCTCCGGTATCTGATATTTGGGTACACATTGCCTCAGAATATGGAGGTTTTATGTATTTCCCATGGCTAATAGGTTTAATTTGTCTATAGGCAGCATAGCACTAGCAAATGAGAGCAAGAATCTGTTGCTCAGCAAAGGAGATTCTTCCCAATATTTTATGACACTTCTCAAGTGGTGAGGACAAGGGGTCTTGAAAGGAATAGCTGTTCTCTTTTATTCATCTTTACGATAGGAATACTTAGTATGAACAGCACTGATTTTATTTGCATTGTGGCATCATGAGACTGCATTAAGGAGCAGAGAAACCTATTATCTGGACACCAGCAAAACCCCAGAAATGCAATCCTTCATCTTTCTTTATCATTTATACCAAATGAAAATAAAGCAAACATTTGGAGTGTCACGCACACAGCCCCATTAGAATCAGTGTCAGTCACACCCTGCTCGATCCATTTATTAGATATGATTTGCAACTTTCAGACTGCTGAAGAATGGGAATTGTGGCTCACAGCAACTGCTGAAGGACGGCAATATTTATCTAAAGCTAATGAGGGTGGAATTGGAAATACGGTATTTCCTGCTGCACTGTTTACACAAAAATGCTGCAGTTCACCAAGGCAAGATTGGTCTGCTAGTTCAGTCCTTTGAATTCTAATCTTCCTGCATTGTTTAAATATTGTAGCCATTTACTTGTATTCTTTGGATTTCTTTCTCTGGGTTATGAATTTGTATATACATTCAGACAAATGCACATGCATATGATGCATCTCCATATAGATACTGTATATCTTATAGTACTTGCATCTAAAGGGCTTTTTTTCCCCTCACAGTTTGTAGCAGAAAACCTACACCCAAACTCAATTATAGTCACTGAGGTCAGCACTTCAGTGCTACCTATATTTGTAGCCCTCTTAAGAAACCGGCTTCCTCAAGCTTTATATATGTCCAGTAAGAGTCATTCAGGTGGCATTCCACTAGGCTGTAGTGGAAGAAGAGACATGGAACAGGACCTGCTTCAACAGATCAGAATCAGCAACTATGATTCTCTGAGTTTGTGTGTGTGTGTGTGCATGTGCACGTGTGTGTGTCCATTTCCCTCTTCATGCTAAGAACATGTGGAACTAACTCCTCAAGGATGTGGCAGGTTGTCCTTTCCTGGATATCTTCAAGCAAAGCTCTTATAGGCATTTGAGAGGGTTAACTTGGATTTCTGTACTAGCAATGAGCTGAGCTTGAGAGTCCACATGGTTCACAAAGTTATGCTTCTGTGAATAACTGTAAAGGGAGTAGGGAATGGCCTTGAAGGACAGGAGGAAAATGCCATTACCAAGGCAATAGTCCAATAAGGAGCTTGAGCCTGGGAGAAGAAAATAATTTAAGAAAATGTCTTAGACAAGCCCTTCCCTACTTGACACAAAGAGGGAGGGAGGGAGGGAGGATATTTAGATTTGTAAAATTCTGTTACTATAGTTGTTACAATAGAAGTAGTCCTGACCTATATGGCACTGGTTTCTTAGTCTTTTCTACCTCATAAGGCTGACACTAACTTCTATCCCTTATAAAACCAGTCGGTCAATATGAAAACCTTAAGCTATGAAGAATTGGTGCCTCCTTCTCTTTCCCTCTCCATTTTCCTTAACATCCCTTGTGAATTTTGTGCCAAATTTGTCTGCAGAATGGTTTTCCTTTTAATTGATTTCTAAGCCACTGTTTGAGCCCTTCCATTTGAAAACCAGTAAATATTAATCTGACTGTGAGATAAATAACAATAAGAAGATTACGCTTTGACTTTTCATCCCTTGCTTGCAAATCTCCCATGTACCCGATCCTATCCTATCCTATCCTATCCTATCCACAAACAACCAGTCACATCAACACAACCCCTTTTGGAATCAACAAAGCAAAGAATGCAACATTAAGCATCTAAAACTAATTGGAGGACAGGAAGAGTTTCTCCTCTGCCCTGAAGAAGGAGACTGGCTAAGTCCAAGAAGGAAGGTCTGCTAGATAGGAAAAGAAAAGCTTGAGCCTAAGTCCAACAAGCCTTGTAAAAGTTTCAGATAGCAAAAGGTTAAGCTCCCAGGGACAATCATCAAAGCCCTGCCCTTTTTAACACGCATCACTTGCAGATAATAAAAAGGCAGGAAGTTGATTGCTCAGTTGCATTCACCATCTTCACTTTTTTGACCCCCTCCTGCAGATACCTTTGAACTATGCCAGCATTTTGGTCTAGAATGCAACATTCCTTGTCTTCTCAATAAGGAGGGAGACCTCAGTTTACCCCTAGCCAAGAACTAGAGGAAAGATTTGTTTTTCATCTTGTATAATGTAATAAATAGTGCTGAGTTTCCCTGCCTTTCTGTGCTCCCAGTTCTTATACAATGTGAAGGAAGAGAATTTACTTTAGAAACTCTTTCAAAGGGGTGAAGGATCCTAGAGAAATTCTTAAGGGTTGTGTGAAATGCTGTTGTACTTATTTGGTTATGAGTGGCAAAAAAGCAGGGATGAATATCCTGTCGTTTGCTGTGCAATCCTCACTCCACTTTGATTGAATTCCAGGGGGACACATCAGGTAGGAATGCTTCCCACAGGTTTTCTTCAGCAAGGATGCTTCTTATCGTTGCTAAAGGAAATCCTGCTAGAGAAATTGAGAATTTCTTTTTCCGTTGGCAACGTTTGGTGTAATTATCCATGAAATTTTTCTCTCCGCACATTTGGTAGAGAATTTCAGAAGGTCATTTGTGCCCAGTTTAATAATGTAAAATAGAAATAACTATACCACACTGTAAAGAAAGTATATGTGCAGGGAGAGAGAGAATGCAAGGAGGATGTATTATTATTATTACACCCACACTGCATGTTACATAATGTAAAATGGAGATGTGTGTATGACTGCTATCTTTAGAATGAGCATGTGAACTGGGATGTGTTAAGCTGGATATGCTGATAAAAGTATCTGGTCTCTGATAATGTCCTGCATCATTATAGTCTAAAACTCATGCTGTCCATATGTTTATCTTTATACACTTTGAACAGCAGGGAGAGAACTGCTGGCTGTTCTGTAAATCATAGTCACACACTGCTGACTTTTCATCTGGATCCCCAGTTCCTGAATGTGTGACATGCTTCATTGAAGGTTCTGAGATATACAAACTACTCTGATATTTGATATCACTTGATATTGTCCCTAGACTGTAGTAGTTTAAGCTGGTGTCTCCTGTGGAGGAAAACCATTCTGCCTTGTAATTTTAAAAGCCTATAGTTTGTATTTATGGTGAAAGCAGAAAGTGGCAATATCTATGTCAAGCTGTTGAATCCTACATCCAATTTCCTGAATCACTGGCAAAATAGCTGAAGGCTAGGCATGTATATTACCCTTTTAAAAGCAGATGGCAATGTGCACAGGAGATCTAAGAAACATTCAGGTCCTCAGCTCAGCAAATTATTTCTCAAAAATGAGTCATCCAATTTCTTGCAGATGATATGAAATCTCTGCTTTAAGCTTCCATTGTTGTGCCATTAAGTATGCACTCTATAGGTGACACTTCTCAGCAAAATGAGCCTTGTTTTCAAGAGTTGATATTAAACACACACACACAATCTTGATTTTAAGGTATTCAGATAAGAATAAACTGCTGCTGAACGTGAACATGGATGGATAGCAGTAGATGAGGAAAGCTGGTCATTAGATCTGATGGAGAGCCAGTTTGGTCTAATGGTTAAGGCTTCAGGCTAGAAAGCAGGACACTCTGAGTTCTAGTCCTGCCTTAAGCATGAAAGCCGGCTGGGTGACTTTGGGCCAGTCACTCTCTCTCTGCCCAACTCTTCACAGGGTGGTTGTTGTGGGGAAAATGGGAGGAGGAAGGAGCATTAGGTATGTTCACCACCTTGAGTTATTTATAAAAATAATAAAAGAAGGATTTAAAAAATCTAAACAAACCAAAAAAAAACCCCCTTAATTTTACTCTGATGAGGTGCTTTACCATACAGAAGTCAGTTCAGGAGCCAGAAGGAGCTTCAGTCCATACAATATTGAAGCCTCTTTCAGCTATTGGAACTGCTGGAGGAGGTTCTGAGGAGTCTCCAAATGCCTCACTGAAGGGAATCACATTGCTTACTTGCTTTGGTGAGGAGAATGGTGTTCCCTCTGTGACACAAAACACCTCACCAAATTTCTTTCACAGACCTTATATAGATACTGAAGTGAAGTGAACAAAGCAAAATGGCTGCTAGGCTTCACCTTTGGAAGTCAGATCTGTTATTTGGCAGATCTGCTTAACTGGGGTGAATCTACTGAAACATCACTGAATCATCACCCCATCAGGGTTTTGCACAGATTTCATTTTTGTTTAGATCAGTCCTAGTTTTATAGATTATCTCATTGAATCATCCCATTGATTCAACATATTGAAATTCCCCAATGATAATAGCAAAAATAGGTGATATCTTAGTGATTTGTCAATAACACTTGTCTACATAGGTTATTTAAAAGTAAATCAGTGAATAAATTATATCCATATTGATGGCACAGCAGTTTTAAAGCCAACTTAGCCAAAATTGATAGGCAGTCTCCACAGTGCCAACTTTGCATTATTAATTACAGTTCCATAATCCTTAACAAAGCCCAAAAATCATCAGAAGTACAACACAGGTTTTTTTTTAACATGGAAATGGGGAAATGCAGTCATATACCTAGCTTGAGTTGCATAAAATCTGAACGGTGGATTACAGAGAATGTATAAGAATTTAAGTACTATTCTCTGCAAATTAAGCCATATTTATAGTAATCACAAGCAAGCATTATGTGAAATGTATCACATTATGCAAAGACCTAGCTCTCTGGAAAAGGCTCTAATGCTGGGAATGGTAGAAGAGAAGAGAGGGAAGGGAAGGGAAGGGAAGGGAAGGGAAGGAGGAGAGGAGAGGAGAGGAGAGGAGAGGAGAGGAGAGGAGAGGAGAGGAGAGGAGAGGAGAGGAGAGGAGAGGAGAGGAGAGGAGAGGAGAGGAGAGGAGAGGAGAGGAGAGGAGAGGAGGATGATCAGCCACAAGGTGGATGAGCTCAGTTAAAGTTTCAATGAGGGTATGTTGGAAGACCTAGAAAGACCAGATTAGAGACAGATAGTCATGGAGAAAATCTATCTATGTGATCGCTATGAGTCGAAAATGACTTCATGGCACATAATCAGTCAGGGGCTCACAGCCTTCACCAGAAGGATATTTTTTGGTCACCTTCATTTTAGGAAAGTCTTCATGGCATCCATTGTTAACACAGTAATGAAAATAAAAATCTACCCTCTGATTTTATACCAGTTTTCTTCTCCTGTCTTCTGACCTCTTGTTCAGGGTGTTTTAGAATGCCTTCTTTTTAGGACTGCTTTGGAACTTACTTGATTGTTGCAAAGCAATGAAGACTGCAGTTATTATTTTCTTCTCTTACACATCTCACTTGGTATGTCAACTTTTCCTGACCTGAAAAAGTTCCATCAGTAATTATTTCAGGATGTGTCCCCCTGGGATTTAACTGAAACCTGCTGAAGCCCAATAACTTGAAAACTATACAGGCAGGTTTATTGTATAATGAAAGACCAGGCACCCAACATAAACCTCAGCCCCTCACTGCTAAGGTAGATGTGAGAACCCAGCAATATAAGAATTTCATCTAACCATTGCAGTTCTACAGAATGATTTGCAACTGTATACTTTTTTTACAGTGATAGCAAAATGAATTTCTGCAAAAATATGGAACAATCAGAGTAAAGGCAACAACTTTTGCAATAGCCTGGCTTCCAATTTAAATGACACTATAATTTCTGGGCATGCTGTTACACTATTATTTTCATTTAGCTGTAAGATAATTGTATGCCAGACCCTCTTATCATGATGAGGAAAATGCATGATTATTACTCGGTTAAAATACACAGAATGTATTGCATGCTTTTTGTGTGTGTGTCACTTCAGTATTTCAGAAATATCAACATGAATTCTTTGTTCAAGCCAGTATCACACCAAACTGAAGTGAATGCATGCTTAAATGGATGGGGGAGAACGAACAGGGGGGAGATGTTTGAAAAAACTAAATATTGTTTCAAATACTGGAAAATGTCACATTATATGTAATAAGGATTTTGGTAATAGCACCTAGATGACCATGGCTGATCTTAGAAGGTAAATAAGGTTGGTTCTAGTTCATAACTGGAGGTGAGGCTGTCTGGGACTTCCAGAGCTTTTGCCTAGACTAGGAAATTGGGAAAAAAAATATTCTGGAAGAAGTTCTATTTTATAACAATCTATATTTTGGAGTAAACCAAAGACTGATGTATATTCACATTTTGTGGTTACATTTAAATATCCTGATTACTAGTATAAACATCAAGCAATAACACTGAATCTTATCATACTACACATTAGTAAAGATACATCAGGTTTTGGCTCACCTCTGGCAAAACAGAGTGGCTGTGGGTTTTGAGACCCCCTGGATCACAGAGTTTCCATCTTTATCTCTGCATGTGACTTCACTTCCCTAGTCAGAGTTGGTGTGCAATTTTGGAGTCCTCCTGGACTCACAACTTCTGCTAAAGAGCAGGAGCCAGAAATGGCTAGGAGGACATTTGCACACATTGGTCTCATATACTAATTACACTTGCTTCTGAATCAGGAAGGTGTACTCATGGTGACCCATTCCATAGACACCTCCCATCTGGATTACTTTAACATGATTTACTTGAGCCTACCCTTGAAGAACATTGGAAGTTACAATTGTTCTGGAATGCAACAGCGTGGACAAAACTTGGCATTCCACACTACACTCATATAACACCACTGCACTGCAAGCTACACTGACTTCCAGTGGGTTTAAAAGTGTGATTCAAGGTGCTGATTATCATCTATAAAGCCCTACAAGGCATAGGACCAGGCTATTTGCAGGACGCCCTGTCTCCGATTGTTTCTGCTCACCCCACCAGATTTAAAGGTGTGAGGGCATGCTCTGGGTCACTTCCATTTAGCAATGTCATCTGGCTGGACCCAGGAGTCATGCCTTCTTTGTTGCACCACTTGATCTGTAGAGATCCCCAACCCTGTTACTCTTTCATAAGGCTTTAAAGACCTGGCTATTCCCCCAGGCATTTGAGGCAGGAGATTGAATAAGCTCTGATGGCTGATTAGTTTTTATTGTTCTTTTCTGTAATTGCACATTTGTTATTTGGACACTTGATTGTTGGTTTTAATTCTTATACACCATCAAGAGTCATTGCCATGAGATGAGCAGCTATATAAATTGTACAAATAAATAAATATTCTAATCTTCTTAGTGGAATTCAGGGGATATTTCTGTTTGCTGATTTGAATTCTAGCCCAGCATATTTCACTATCATTCCTTTGGTATTTTCACTTGTTTCCATGCACGTACTTATATTTGCACTGTATTATGAACAATGGAGCCTTCAAGCAGTATTACCACACAATCATTCTGTCGTGAGCATTCATGGCTTTGGGGGAATGATGATGATTTGAATTGATTAAAATAGTTATAAAAGATGTTTTGTAATCTTCAGGGACTGGAAGAAAACAGTGAGTTACAATTTTCCCTCAAGGAAAACATTAATCTGAAATCTAGGTGCAAATTTATTTATTTGTTTGTTTCTTTGTTTCTTTCTTTATCACATTTATATAGCTGCCCATCTCACACAAGGTGACTCTGGGCAGCGTACAACAATTAAAAAAAATAAATGCATAAAAACAACTACATATAAAAAACTCTAAAAACACACAAAACAGGAGGGGATAAAATTAATAAGGGAGCCATCGTAAAATCAACAGAGTTGTCCATCCCTGGTAACATGGTAAAATCATGTTGGACTATAATACCCTGAATCTCCAGTTGCCTCAATTTTCTTTTTCATAGACACAATACCAGAAGCATGTTCTAAGTAATGGAAGATTGCAAATGATCCTCAGCTGGTTAGTTTTATTTTAGAATCAGCCTTCTCACCCAACTCACTTTAGCACATTTAAAGAGCAGACTTAAACCTTAAGAAATGTATCTGTTGTCCTTTAACATGATGCATAAAGTGGTTGCTATCATGCATGTATTTTTCAGTGGTAGGATGAAATACTTTTATTTGAATTAAAGTACCCATTTCCTCCAGTTCTGCTATTTTGTAACTCAACAGATCTAATTTCCTACAAGCATTTCCATTACTTTCCCTTATCTTGTATTCTTCATACTAGCTTTCATAAAAAAACAAGCTGCTATTTATCTGAGGCATTCTTTTGTCTTGTTGAAGGTCATGAGAACATTTTATGTGATACTCTTCCCTCATTCATGATATGAAGATTCTTTTAAGACTACTTTTATTTGTGTGCAGAGCTGAGCTTCTCACTCCAGTGTGATATCATCAGCATAACTCAAATTTAGAAATGTTTTGGAAACACTCTACAACTTTAATGCTGGAAAACTATCACTGATTGTAAACATTTCTTGAACTTCATAAGATTTATCAAGACTTCTTTCTGTTTGTATAGAGCTTGGTTGTCCAAAGCATTTTTTCTTCTTGAGACTGAACTTATAAACAAAGATCCTATAGTGGTGTATTTTCAGTCATATTTCTTCCAATTTTCTTAAGCATCCTATGATACACTCTCTCTGTTAGTTAAATTCCTACTGAGTTCTAGAGGTTTTTCCTTCTATGGCCAAGAAAGAGATAGAAGATTACTTTTCTGGAGCACCTGAATAATGTATGCTTCATCCCAAGTTATTGTTTCTTTCTCCTTCTGATTGATTGATTGATTGATTGAAAGATAGATAGATAGATAGATAGATAGATAGATAGATAGGAATTATCCATTAGGTCATACTTTCTGGTGCTATTATCCGGATATGATGGAAACAAAGACTTGGCCTTCCCAGATGATTACGTCACACCTTTCTCCTTGTGACTACAATACCCTCCATTCACTGGGAACTGCAGAAGTTTGTCACCTTCCATTGATCCCTGGTCCTTGCAACCACCTGTACAATCAAATGGATGTGATATGATAGAATAATTTAGTAACCTACAGCATAAAAAGTAACATCCTTCAAGTCAAGGTCAATTTCTTGTGGCTTTAGAGGTATGTCCATGTAGTTTTCTTGGCATCGACATGGAGTGACTTGTCACTGACTTCTTCCAGAATGTTTTTTCTACTTCCCAATTTAATCTACAACCCTAGAACTTGCGCTTGCGCGCTGTCTCTCTCTCTCTCTCTTTCTCTTGCTGATATGCCCCTGAGGGCTGCAAAGATTGCCCCTCCCCCCCAAAAGTGGGGTTGAGACTTACACGCCATCTGCAGCTTGTGGCCCATGGACTGCATATTTCTGCTGCAATGGTAAAATTTATTGCAAAAATAAAAATAGTCCATCTTGATTCTTAGCACAAGAAATACGAGCAATTCTGCCTGCTTAATTCTGATGGGTAGACAGGTCTAATCAGCAGATCCTAAACAATGATATGGTCCTGATTAAATAAAGTCCTCTCACAGACATTACTAAACATAATATTTCAGCTTTTTGCCTACTCGGTCTTTCTTTTTCCTTTCCTTTCCTTTCTTGCTCTTTGTTTGCCAGCATTTATTATCCTGATATATTATAATTCCTTGATCTAAAGTCATTGGGATTATGAAGAGCAGTTGAATGACTGTTGCCAGTCTTAGTACATCTTGCACAGTGCTAAATCAATATTTCAAGGACTGTGTTTGAAAGAACATTTCAATGATTTAAATTGGTGGGTATCATCAGAAAGCTTTCATTCCATTTCAACATGTTTTATGCTTTAGTGGTCCAGCAGAAATACTGTATAACAGAAAAATATGAAATAAAGGGAGTACTGCTGCATCAGGAAAAACAAACAGATCTGGGTCCATTACAATACCCAACATATGAGAGCAAAATGCCCCAAGAAACTCAAAGCTTTTCTTCATTATTTTTCTTCACTGCAGATGTTATTTATTAGAACTTGGCCAAAATTTATTCTGCATCTATTTTCAAATCATTTTGATGGAGGAATTTTTCCCCCTGCTTTTTTCAAAAGATTAAAAATGTTCAGGGACATTCCTGTGGATTGAATATTGGGTTGTCTCTATTCTAATCACAGGTAGTACCTTGCACTTAACAAAGAAGCATATTTATATATAAGATTATCCTGTAGTGTCATTGGTTGTATTCTCACCTTCCATAACCAGACAGCCTCCATGACTTCCCGTATTTGAATTACATCTGGAGGGAAAATACCATGAGGGAAATTTTCAGGTCAGAAAGTATAGGCAGAGGCTAAAGAACTATGCAGAAATGTGTAATTGGGAGAAGAAGAAGAAAAAAAATCCAAACCAAATCCTTAACAATATCTCATCCAGAAGCAATCTCTAGAGCACTACCAAAAACCCAACCAACAAAACAAAGAAACTTAGAAGCCCTATTAGTGGGAAAAGAAAACTTGCAAGAAATTAGGGGGCAGATTTAAGCACAATAATAGGATTTATACAGAAAAGCTCCTTTTATAGAGTGTCTTAACTCAGTATTTCTCAACCTCAGCAACTTTAACATGTGTGGACTTCAACTCCCAGAATTCCCTAGCCAGCATGCTGGCTGGAGAATTCTGGGAGTTGACATCCAGACATCTTAAAGTTGCTAAGGTTGAGAAACACTGTCTTAACCAAAGAGATCAGTCAGAATATGTGCCAAAAATAAGAAGTGACTAGTAGAATAAGTTCTGTCATTTTGCTATCAATGTCTGTTGTTGGATGAGTTTGAGGTCTCATGGGAAATATGGCAGAATCCCAAATCCAGTGCCAAAATGGATTTATTCAAGACATGTACTAAGTGAAGTAGAAATCTCCTCTGGTTTATACACACCTAATGTAAATCATTGTGAGCTTCATTAATAACCAAGAGATTCCCTAATACTGCCTGTGTGGAAAGTGCCAGGATTCAATCATAAGGAGAGAGAAAAGGGAACATTTTTGTAAGTAACAACTCCAATATCTATTCATGGTTAATTACTATATGAGGCCTCTCCAATTAAAGGGGGGGGGGGGGAGAGAGAGAGAGAGAGAGAGAGAGATCTGGACTGTTCTAATATGTATTGATCTTTGTTAGTTACTTCCAAGAGCAGGAACATTAAATGAATTCTGGCAAGTTTATGAAACTTGGGAAGTTGCAACACAAGCCTTATTTGCATGACAGACTTAATTGAGTCACACAGGATAGCATCTGGTGAAAACAACTCAACTCATTCAGTTTTGGGTTAAGAATTATAGATTGTATCAACTGGAAGGAATCTTAGGTATTATCTATTCTAAACCCCGAGTCAGTTAGGAATCCACTAAGCTGCAAGAGCTAAAGCTGACAAGGCCAGATATAACTGTTTTGAAAACACTAAGCAAATATCTCAGATTCTCAAGGCCAGGAAAAGTATGGCCCAAATTCTGTTCACTTGAAAAGTCAGGAAAAAGTAGACCTAGAAATTAAAACATGGAGCTATCTATCTGTCTTGATTTCTGTTTTCCACAATATGCCAGTCTTCTGCATTATAATAGATTACTTCTTTCTTGACTGCAATAAAATAACTAATTTGTGTCTGTAAGCAAATTACTGAACACAGGGCTGAATATTGATGTGGTGAACAAAGTGCTGTTGTGAAATTTGACAACCACTATCCCCTATCCACTATCCTCAACAGGTGGCCATCCAGTCCCCTATTTGAAAACCTCCAGTGAAGGTTTTTCACTGCTTATACAGCTCTTATCATCAGATAAATCCTCCTAATCCAGCCTGACTTTCCTCTCTTTTAACGTCAACTGACTGGTCCTTTACCCTTTCCTAGTTTCAAATAAGAACAAATCCACCATTTCTTCCATGTGACAGCATCTGAGATATTTGAACACTGCTTATCATATCTCCCTTCAGTTGTTTTCTCCTTCTCCTTCTCCTTCTCCTTCTCCTTCTCCTTCTCCTTCTCCTTCTCCTTCTCCTTCTCCTTCTCCTTCTCCTTCTCCTTCTCGACTCCTGGTGACTGCCTGGACTAGTCCCTGCAATTTTCTTGGCAAGATTTCAGAAGTTATTTGCCATTGCCTTCTTCCTAGAGCTGAGAGAGAGTGACTGGCCCAAGGCAGGACTAGAACTCAGAGTGTCCCAGTTTCTAGCCTGATGCCCTAAGCACTACACCTGGCTCTCAATCTGAGAAATCTGAACACTGCTATCATAACTCCCTTCAATCTTCTCTTTAGTATGACAAATTTGCCTAGTTTGTTTGTTCCTCAAAAGGCTTGCTTTCCAGGCCCCTTATCTTGGTAGCTGTCCTCTGAACTCACTCAGTTATACACTCACTCAATTACACACACACACACACACACACACACACACATGTATATGTATATATACATATATACATATGTATATGTAATTTTCATTAAAGAAGTTTTTCCAGAGAGTGAAAACAATATAAATTTTAAGTTAAAGATAAGAGAAATAGAGAAAAGTAATAGAAAAGTGAAAAAGAAATAAAGAAAAAGAGATAGAAAAGAAGGAAAAAGAAAAAAAGAAAGAATAATAAGAAAGAATAATAGTGGCTTCTGATCTTCTTAACAGCAGTTATAAATGCATTTATATGTTTCCCTCTCTCTCTAAGGTTACATCAAAGTTTCCTTCTTTCCATAATCTACCCTTTCTAATCATCAAATCCATAAATCATCAGTTCTTTTTCTTTCTTTTTTCAGCAAAAAGTCCATAAGGGATTTCCAGTCACTAATAAATATAGTAGTTGATCTTTCTCTAAACAAGTTAATTTTGCCATCTCTGCAAGTTAATTCTGTCATCTTTATCAACAATTCCTCCTTTGTGGGTATTTCAGAATCTTTCCATTTATAGTTGTCTTGCAACAGTGATCATATATTAAAATAATTTTCCATGGCTTTTTTTTAGTTGTCTGTCCATTAATCCCAACAAAAAATTCTGGTTTCAGCTGAATCTTAGTCTTTAAAATTCTTTATATCAGCATATATATTTGAACCCAAAATTTTCTGGCTTTTTTACAAGTCCACCAAATGTGATAAAATTAGCCTTCATGTTGTCCACATTTCCAATGTAAATCTGAGGTACCTTTATATATTCTAGATAATTTTTCTGGAGTCATATACCAATAGTACATTATTTTGCAAAAATTCTCTTTTAGGTTATAACATAATATGAATTTCAATCCTTTCAACCACGTGTTTTCCCACTTTTCCAACAGTATGTTATGTTCAAAATTCTTAGCCCATTTTATCACACACTCTTTCACTTGTTCATCTTCCATTTCAAAGTTCAGCAAGAGTTAATACATTTTGGCAATTACATGTTCATCCTTTGTACATAATTCAACTTCAAATTCTGTCTTTTGTTGCTGAATTCAAATGTCCTTTTATCTACCTTGAATCTTTATCTTAGCTGTGCACACAAAAACCATTGAAAACTAAATCCCTCTGCAGCCAAATGTTCTCTTGATTTCATTCTCCACCTTCTTGTTCTAACAACTCTTGACAGATTAACCATTTTTCTTTACCTGATGTTTCTTTCCTATAAAACGCTTCTTGTGTGGAGACCCATAAAGGCATTTTAGGCACAGTCTGGGTTTATATCTATTCCATATTCTCAATATGGCACTTCTGACTACTGATTTTAAAAATCTACATTAACCTTAACTTTGTCGTACCATAGAAAACCATGCCATCCAAACCTCAGATTGTGCTCTTCTAATTTTAAAATTCTTTTATTTCTCAGCAGCACCTGCTCTTTCATCCAAACCAAACAGGCAATCCAACCCCCCTCATTCCTTTGAATCTTGGAGAGCTTTATATCTAACCCTTGGCTTTTTTCCTTGCCATATAAACCTAGGTATTTCCTTCTGCCATTGTTTAAATGGTACATTGGTTGTCAAAATAGGTATTGTTGGAAACAAAAACATCATTCTAGGCAGTACATTCATTTTCATAACACAGATTCTCCCCAACAGTGACAATTGTAGTTTCTTCCATCTTAACATATCCTTAATTTCATTCCATGTCTTTTGCTCTGAAATAGCATACAATTCGTATTAGTCGTAGTAATACCCAAGTATTATAATTTTTTCTCAGTCAAAACCAGTTTTTTTTTCCCAGCAGTTTAATTTGGTTTTCTATTTTCATATTTTTGTTAACACCTTTCTCTTTTGGTTGCTAATTTTAAAACCAGCTAAGACACCAAATCCTTTAGTTTTTCCATTAATATTTCTATTCCTTAAGTCTTCCAAAATTATCACCAAATCATCAGCTAATGCCCATAATTTATATATTTTTCTTTTAATCATCACTCCAGCAATTCTCTCATCTTGTTTTAAGTTTCTGTTCAATACTTCCAAAGCTAATAGGAATAACAGTGGTGACAGGGACATTCTTGTCTTGTCCCTTTCTGTATCTTACAATGTTTTGTTAATTCTCCACTTGCAATTATCTATGCCTTTCGTGAAATATAAATCAAGTTTACCCATTTAATAAAATTCTCACCAAAGTCTGTATCTTTCAAAATTTTAAACAAGAAAATCCAGTTCAAATTGTCAAAGGCATTTTCTGCATCTAGAAAGATCAATGCAGCTTGTTTCTTATTATGTTTTTCATTTTCATTATAGGTACTCCAAAATGCCCAATACATTTCTAATATTATCTCCCAACTGTCTTTTGGGTAAAAACCCACATTGATCTTCATGGAGAAAGTCCTGTAAAACCATTTTCATCCCCTCTGCTAAAATCACTGTAAATAACTTATAATCATTATTCAATAATGATATTGGGCAGTAATTTTTTTGTGAAGTCAAATCTTGACCTTCTTTAGGTATTAATGATGTATTAGCCTCTATCCAACTTCCGGTATCTTTCAAGTCCGTAAAATAGAATTTATCATTTTTTGTATTGGTTGTAATAATTCATCTTCAAAATATTTATAATAAGAGGCTGGTAAACCATCTCTAATCTGTCTCTAATATCCATAAAGTAGTTAAATTGAACATTTCCAAATGTGATTAGAAAGTAAGTTTAGCTGGCTTAGTGTCCTTTATTAAAGGCTCTGCCATTGCTGAGAGCAAAGATGTCATTTCCCTTGGCTCCTGATGCTCAAACCAACGGGAGACTGCTGTTCTATGGTCCTCTCACAAGAAGCTACCATTTAGAGTGCTCATGGGCAATCTCCCATTCTCTTCTTTACCAGAGAGATTCCAAAGGACCATTCTACTCACCAGGCCTTTGTTTTTCACTATGGCCATTGTCTCCACTGTTAGTGGAGACGTGTTCAGTCAGCTATAAGTCGCCCAGAAGCCCCAAAACATATTGATTCTTGAGAAGATCTATGTCTTTCAGAAAAATAAATGTATTCTTTTGCATCACCATTTTTATATCCCCATGCATCTACAAGCTCTAAACTGTCCATCATATTTAAAAAAAACAAAAAACCCCTTTGACAATTTATCTTGTGTCATTTTAATGTCTTTCTCAGAAGTTCTATCTTTTTGTGGACAAATTACTTCATTCCAGTCTCCCATTAAACACCAATTTTCATATGGTAAGTCCATTAACATATCCATAAGGCCTTTATAAAATGTTACTTTATTCTCATTTGGAGCGTACATTCTCATTATCAAAATCTTGGTCCCATGCAGAGTAGCTTCAACCCCCACATATCTGCCATAATCATCAGTCAATATGCGCAGATTTTTTTTCTTTCAATTCTAGTAATGCCAGATTGTCTAAGTCCTTTTCCATCTCTCTATTTATTATTTCTGTTCTACTTTCCAAAATTTCCACTTTGTCATTAATTTGTTTAACTTCTCCCATAAGTTGCCCTATAGATTCTTCATTTTTTTAACTTCTTATTTCATCTCCTCTTTCATCTTTACAAACCTTTCTTCCATTTTCATTTCAGAAGCAACCAACTCACTTTTAACTGATTTGCCAAACATTTTTTGTAATATTTCTAGAGTAATTCCCTTTTCTGTTGGTTGTTCTAATGATCCTCTTCTTCCCTTTCATCACCTGCTTTGCAGCTTTTCTGGTGGTCACCATTTTTTTATTTATAATCCAAAAGTAAAAGTAAGTCAATTACAAAGATGAAAACAAAAGGCAAGCTTCTCCATTTCCCCCCCTTTCACCTTCTCTATACCCTTAAGGCTTTAGTCTCTTGTTACACTTATCTCCTTGTTTTGTAAATTCAACTGATTATCTTTTTACTTTGATATCAAAAATCAACATTTTAAGGAAGGTCTGGTTTGTTTATTTGGTTAATTCCAAATAACATCAAAAGCACTTTCACCAAAATATTAATCTTTCAAATTCATACAATCCCCTTTATCTGTTTATAACTTTCTTGGACAAAATCTTGTTAAGCTCTTTGCTGTTGCTTTTAAGTTTTTAAAAGTATTATTTCCTCTTCGTTTTACTTTCTGTAATTTGAAAGAAGTCTAACTCACCCAGAGGCTGTTTTCTTTGTCCGGCTGTTTTCAAACACCTTTTTTCATATGGAAATTGATGGTATCCAAAAGTGATTGAAAAGTGAGTGAGTGGTCCAACTTAGTGTCCTTTAAAAGGTTGAGCTTGTGTGTGCAAGCAAGCTCTTTCTCCCTTGACCCCTCCACCCGCCACTCTACTCAAAAGAAAACCACAGGACTTCCATCCCACGGTCTCCTCATCTCTCTGTCTCTCCTTTATCCGGAAAGTCTTTGCCAGCCAGAAATCACCACTGGCTGCCATTCACTGCTGCAACACCATCTCCACTTTTTCGGAAATGTCTAGTCTGCCATAGAACCTCACCCGGAAGCCTCCATTTTACATTTTAAAGTGTGGTGTCCACATTTAGATCAGCACCAGACAAATGCAGTATAACCAGTGCAGAAAACAATGGAACTATTTTGTCTACTGCTTCTTCTTCATTCTGGATACGATGCTTCTGTTAATGCAGTCCAAAATTGCTTTGATCTTTGTAGCTGTTGCTCATTTTCAGCTTGCTCATTTTCAGCTGGTGATCCACTAGAATTCCTAGTTCCTCTCCACTTTTTCATTTTATAGATTAATTTATTATGTGCCATCAAGTTGGTGTCCACTCTTAGCAACCATATAGAACTTAACTTCATAAATGAACTGGCAGCCTTCCCAGTTTGTACCCTGCTGTCTCTTGTGCTAATGGAATGTTACCCTTTGGTGCTGTGAATTCAACCCAACTCTCAGCACTTCAAATATAGGCACAATGGGACCAGGTTGGTATGAATTCAGGGGTGAATTTTTACTTTTAAACTCTGCATGATTGGGGCAGGGTTAAATTTCTTGAAAATCAGTAAGTGATTGCCAGGCTAACACTTTCAGATGCAGTAAAAGTGTAAGGCTACAAATGCTAGCTTTTTGGTGCCATTTGCTTTTTCTGTGGCATTGCCTCACATCTGCCTATGTTCACTGCCCCTGCCTGTGAAGAGAAGATCCTTTCCAGTTAAGGCGAGCTTGTAAAACAGCTATGCCAATCTTCCCCACATCCCTGAAGGGCAATTCAATGGTTATTCATATGAGCCCTGTCTGGAAGAGACCAAGCTTTGCCAGTATGTCCTATAGCCTGGAACCTGTCAGGCCTAGCCCGAGGAACTCCAGGAGACCATGCAAGTTCTATTCAGCAATGTTTATTAGCTACAACCTTTATCAAGAATCTTCCCAGACTGAAACTCTGTTCCCACAGTAGCTATGAAAACAAAGTGAATTCCTCAGGGAGGTGCCAGCCTCATCCTCTTATCTCTTCCTCGCCCTTCTGGAGATGAAAGAGGATGCTTGCCTCCCTGAGTGTGGCCTTCATAATTCCATTCCATCACAGCACCCTACCAAAGCCAGTGAGAAGGGGTAAATAAATTTGCCAACTAGCTATGCCAGCCCTCCTGCTATCATAGAAAATCCTGGGATCAGAAGCATCAAAGTGTGCCATCCTGCAGAGAGCATAGGGAATGGCCTAGAAGAACAGAAAAAGAAGGACAGAAAGAAGAGCCACTACCAAGGCAATAATCAGATAAATGGGGCTTCAGCACATCCCAAGAAACTAATTTAAGTAAACATCTTAGACAGACATCTCCCTAGTTTGCATGAAGATAAAGTGAGAGGAGAAGCACATTCAGACTTGCAAGATGCTGTTACTTTAGCTGTTACAAAAAAAGTAGTCCTGACCTACATGGCATTGGTTTCTTAATCTGGTCTATTTTATAGGGGTGACACATCCTGCAACAGTAAGTTAATGACCAATTTTCAGTGTGATTCCATAACCTATTCCAAAGCCAGTGGAAAAGTAAGATTCTGCCTTTTAAAGATGTTTTTGAAACATCTATCTATATCTATATATCTATACCTACAGTATATCTATTAAAGTAGAACAAGGGAGGGGGCTTCTAGCACAATGGAGAATATTATCATTTCTTCTTCCATCCCTTTATATTCTGTTTGTTTATTTATTTATTTAATTTCTATAGCCTCCCATCTCAACCAACCAAGTTTACCTACTTCCATAAGTCTTCCCAACATCAGCTCAGTCATACTTGTGAGTCTTTAATACTACTGATAATCTAGCAGTCAGCTAATATTTTTTAAATAAACTTAGATATGTAGCAAAACCAGGAAGCCATATCAACATCATACCATGCATATTTAGTTGACTTTCAGTAAAAGAATATGATATATCTTCCAAGGCTTGATGAGAAAAGTTGCCAGGATAATCCATATTTTCGATAAAGAAAGAACAAGACAGCTTTTTGTTTTCCCCATTGAGGAGTGCTTGTCTAGGAATGTTGTAATAAGTAGTGTGATATGAACAACTGAGTGTCTTCAGAAAAGTAATTAATCCTTCTAGTCCTCCATAGTAGATTTTAAGTTAAAATTTGGGAAGAAAAAAACTATTTGGCATCCATGTCATAGACTGAGATATATGTCAAGCCAACAGGCAAATAGATTACTTTTAGAAAGGAGTGGAAGACCATGATTCAAATGGATTGTGTGATTTCTTGCTATGGAGATGTTATATACTCTCTTTTTGTGAAAATGATGGCGGTATGTACATATCGATCAATGACACTGAAAATAAAACAATCAGCATGTGTGCTACTCTTAACACATGTAAAAAATAGTGAACACTGGGGAGAACTCACCCTAAACACAATCTAGCTCATAGTAATAGCATAAACATATGGGCTCCAAAAACCTACTAGTTCTGATAAGTGAATGCTACCACCAAAAGCAAAGACCACATGATATCAGTGCTGCTTGGTAGGGACCATCAAAGAATGAAAGCAATTGCCCTTATATCAAGTACTAATCTAGATCAGTGTTCGAGCTGACGCAATGGGACTCTTCATATCTTCTTGATATAACATACTCATAGATAACATAGATTCAAGTGTATCTTTGGTGCATTGTAGCAATTCAGAAGCTCAGGCTCAATTCTGAATGAAGTGGACTGATTTTAGGAATATTTGTGGATTAGGCATCCAAATACCTAATCAACCATCAATTTTATCTGAAAAGAAAGTTGTTATTTCCTTAATGGGCTTTATTTAGTCTCCAGTGCAAGCAGACAAACAAACCCATTTGGCTACTCAGCTGGTTAAAAGCCTAACATGTCAAAACAATTGTTTATTAAGGAAGTCTTCATGGCTGCTATTTGTCGTAATTTGTTATATTTTTGTTGTTGTTGTTTTAAAGAAAATGGTTGTAAACGTTATTGGGCACACTAATACTTAATGATACATTTCAATTCCATTTTACTTAAATTATAAAAACAGCGAGAATTGCTGCTTCATGGCCAAGTTGCTTTGGAAGCACTCAATCAGCATTTTGTAAGGCGTTTTCCTCAATTAACTAAATTGCTGTCTGACATGGCTTTAAAAAACAGAAAGGGAGAAAAAAACCCTCTCCTGAGGAAATATCCCGTTTAGGAAAGCCTTAACAAGAAGTGAGAAGTCCAGCCAAATTCATAGAGACATTCTACAAAAACATTACAAAATCAAACTGTTCTATCAGGATGAATTTATAGGTCTTCTCACAATCTCTGTTATCAGCAAAGGAAACTTCCCTGCTTGGTGTCTGTATGACTTCTATGCGACCAAATCAGCTTGCCTTTTATGGTGTCAGTAGAAAAAAGGCTGCAGTAAATCAGATTTGTCATAAGTCCAAATAACATTAAAAATGTCAGCTGGGATCCTGGTATACCTCAGTAATGTGCTTGTGAGCCATAATTGCATTTTGTGAAGAAAATGTGGTTTTGCAGCAAACAGAAACCCATGTTTTGGTGAGAAAATTTCTCCATCTGTCTCTTATTTATGTTTATCTCTTTTGAGGGTCCTTTAGCATGGATCCAATAAAAGTTCAAAGTTTTCTTGGCTTCCTTAATGGAGGCTTCATAAACATTCTCTGTGTGTTTTTTTTAAATATTCTTTTTGTATAGTATTAGGTTTAAAAGAAACCAGGGACCTGCCGTACATTTAAAAGAGCACCAGGCTAGTGAGAGATGAGAGGTGAGATGATGAGGCAGAATAGACAGTGTATGTTACACATGTGATTTGGGCTCTATTTCTAATTTTGCTTTTGAATTTTGGGAGACAGGAGATGTATTGTTGATGTTACTGTTTTTACATGATGTTAAGCCTACTTCAGAGCTTGGCCTATTGTTTCTGTATTTCCTAGCACAAAATGAAAGGAAATCATGCCCCCAGTTTTTGGTAACTGTAGCAGAGAGGGAAAGGGGCTACCATTTACTTAAGCCAAGGACACACCATTTGAAGCTCCAGGGATGTACTTGCCTGTCACCAAACTGTTCCACGCCTTTGTAATGTTTCTTTAAATACAAAAGATATTCTGTTTGGGTCAGAAAATTTCCCTCTAGCCTATATGTGTAGAAACTGATTATTCAAAAGTAAGGGAATAGCATTTCATGCACAGTTGTTCACAACCCCTACATTACCCACCTTGGTAATCCAAACTGCCACCTGAATGAAACCTTTTCTTGTCTGAAAACAGCCACCATTTCTGTATATTTTCAGTTGATACTGTCAAAAAGACTTAGTCATACACCATACTATAACTGTTATCTGCCTGCTTGGAGTGGAAAGTATCGCTTATTTTTCAAATTTCTTTTTAATGCAGTAAATTATTCTATTCCCAATAAGGATATATAATTTTTGTATTATATCTTTCTCTTGGAACAACAGACTTGCCCATTCTTTGCTCTTGGGCCTTTTTACCATGATTAATAACTCACAATATCTAAAACCATTCATCATTGCTAATGCAATTCAATAGGCAGCCCCATAGCTTACACCAATAATTATCTGTCAATACTAATAGAGGAAAACTTTCAATATCCATAGCAGGAACAATCTGTATTATGTGGATTAAAGTATGAGGATCAGGCAGATTGTAAACTGATACCAGATTTCAGGACTGATTACTTAGTTTATTGTCCCAGGAGAGGAGAGGATGAGAGTACCTATTTATAGAAAGAAATATATCATTTCAACTGTTAATCCCATCATATCTGCTAAGAAATAAATGCTACTGAATTCAGTGCGATACCGATTTACCCACAAACAACTCCAAGTGCATCAAGCAGGTTTCACCTAGATCTGAAGTGGACTGCTCTACAAGCTGCAATCTCAGACAGACATTCTTATTGGGCATTAGCTCACCTAAAGAGATATACCACATCAACATATATTTTTTAAATTGAAAACACGAGTATTAATATCAGCCGCAGGCATTCTCAATCCTGAGATATGACTAATGGAGACTAATGTGGCCCCCTCTAAGTTTATTAGTTCAAAATAGCAAAAATGACTAAGGCCAAAGGATGTCTCTTTACAGATGTAAGATGTAACTTTATAAATCTTTCTTGTCTTTACTAATGCATATGAAGAAAGTAACAAAGTGGAAATATATTTCATATAATAGGAACATGCAGGAAACCCTCCAAATACTCAAATAACGTTAGGGATTATATTTTAACCATCTTAGATTTTCTGCCTTGAGTGAAATGTATCTATCCAATAATTTTAAGCACTGAATTTCTGTGTGTCACGCTCAGGGCAAATACATCCAATGCAGGTCTCTGTGAGATGACCTAGATTTGCCTTGGCAAAAGCTTCATGCTATGGAGGCAACCTATTATCTTCAACAAAGTAAAGTGGCAATGCAATTTCCTCGATTAAGCAATCTGCATTGCTTCAAAACTGTTGGAAAATTATTCCCAGTTCCGTCTGCACCCAGTAGATGCCTAATCAATTCCTATATCCAGATCAGAGCAAGCATTCACCCCTCATTCAAATATATATTTATCTAATCTATATCAAGATCAATATAGATGAAGATATTGATCTTGATGTCAATATCCATTTTGTTTATTATTATATTAAACATTAGTAAACTTCAAAAACAGTTAACTGGCAAAATGGGACAAAATGTAGACCAAAGCCGGGGGGATGGGGGTGTATGGAGACAGAGAGAGAGAGAAAGACATAAACAACAAACAAGAATTTAGATTAGGTTTTGATATCTATATCAGTGTGTCCAAAGGCACAGAACTTTCCAGAGCCACTGGAATCAATACTGTAGGTAATTAGCATGTACAGTCCCAAAGGGAGTGGCCTTTGGTTATTCCAGCTTTAATCATTTTATGTACATCATGGCAACAGGAGAGAGATGGAAACAGAGGACACCAGGTGATCCTTCATCTATTCTTTCCCATGAAAGAAACAGTCTGGTGGATGGGAATCACTTATCCAACAAAAATTCCTTGATGTTTCTCACATCTGTCCCTTGAAAAAACTGGAAGCATTTGTCCAATTTTTGTGAGTGCTAGAGGACATTAAGAGGAGAATGTTGCTTTGCCATGTTCCTTCTCCACAGTTGCAAAAGCCAGAAAGGGCTTTTTTGCAGGGACTGATTAGGGGCCTCAGAGGTTGTTTCTCTTTGCTCTGAGAAGCAGGAGGGCCACCTTGCTTTGCCAAGTATAAGTGAAAGAGGATTTTGTTTGAATCCTCATCACACACTCCTTTAGAGCCCTACTCCATTGTCCCTGTGAAAAATGAGCGCAGAACCTTTCTCATGTAATACTTAGATATGGTTACACATGTGTGCAAGCCTCAAGCCTATGCACTTTCTCACTCTTTTCCCTTCTAGCATTCTGTGCACGCTTTCCAATCCAGTGGTATAGCTTAGCCTCAGACTACTTGGTGCCTTTACAATTCCCATCATTAGTGGCCAGCACAAATATTGGTCATTCTGCTGCGGATTATGGGAGCTGTGGCCCAACACACTTGGGAGGTGCTAGTTCAATGCTGCTTGTTTCCATTTCTATAAAGAGACTTTCAAGAAAAGTTTTTTTTTTCCTGGTAGTTGTCCTAAGATACTAGACTACTTTTCATTAAAATGCATTTTCATTAGGAGTTATCCTCTAATCTTTGTGAGTGCTATTTTTATTTTGCTCATGTTTTAAAGAAACATTTCTTGAGCAATCAATTCAATTGGAGATGAAATGTTTTCTATTCAAATCCTAATCAGTTTTTTTTTTTTAAGGCTATCTTTGGAGTTTACTTAGACAGATGCATGCCTTTTTCTTTTTTTAAAGAAATAATAAGCCAGCATTTTTCCATTCTTCCCACAAACCGTTATAATCTTTATGAGATCCACATAGGTGGTGTTACATAGCAACAGGAAAAAATGTTCAGGCTACTCAAACATAATCTGGAGAGCTGTGTTTTTAAAACTAGAGAAAATAACAAACATTAGGTGGATGCAAGAATTGTTCAATAAGTTGCATTCTATTAGAGAGGAATGCAGAGTTTAAAATTAACCTCTGGCTTTTTATGTGAAATCCATGTTAAAAAAAAATACTTGAATTTCTAAAACCATCTAACTAGATTTTATGTTGGCTCATATATCTCCAATGGTAGAGACAGATGTCCCATTCATTCCTACTCCCATATTAGGGCATGCATACTAACATGATAGAAAACATGCAGTATATGTTTGGACTAATATGTTCAGCAATTTACCATAAGGATGTATATTGAACTATATTGTGTCATTACACAATTGCATGATTGTGGGGAAGAATGAAAAGAAAAGGTGGTAGGGCAACACTGAAACAATGAAGCAATTTTGAGATGAGTACTACCACCAATATCTTACATAGAAATGTGAACAGTCACATTTCTCTTTTACAAGGATCACATAAAGAAATTGATCTCAGCTGAACTGCTGGAATATGTTCAAGTGACAATATTTGTTGAAGGGTGGGGAGAAGCTGGGCTGAAGGACAGCTACCTTGAGATCCTCAGACCACTGTTGGAGTTCATAGGCTTCCAGCCAGAGGCAATCCTACCACAAGTCAAGCCTGGAGAAGTGAAACTCACATGTTCTGATTCAGAAGTTTCACTGTATCTTAGAACTCCTTGGATTATGCTGCTTTCTTTTGTTCCTTTCTTCTGCGTTGGAGCTTTCTATCTCTAGAATTGCCTCTTTAGTCCAATTCACCCCTTTTGCTATGTCTGTATTGTCTATTAGGCCCAGCCATGGTATCATTTTAAATTTCCTAACTCTGGAAACCACTGTGGAAACCAGTATCTCTTTGGGTGTTGGGTGACAGCTTCTAATCATGACAGTCCATTAGATGCAAGGTGAACATTTATCACTATATATTGGGGATATCCTAAGCTTTGAGTGGATGGTTCAGTTTGAAGTAAATGTGATTGAATCTCCTCTTCAAATCAAATTAGCTAATCAGTTCAAGGCATCAAATGAAATCAGGTTATCTTTCAATTACTTTGGGGAAATGAATCTTCTGCTTTTCCAAAATCTCTAACACTGTTACAGCTTTCCTTCTATTTACAAACAAAACTGGGGCTGGTGGTGAGGGTAGGTTGGTTCTTTGATATGACATGAGTTTCCCTGCCTTCCCAAACCCTGTCTATCAAAACATTTTATGGAGTGAGGCTCTGTTATTTGTCTTACTAGGCATACAGGGATCAAAAGTGAGATTAAACTTTTTTGTTGTTGTTCTGTTTGTTCTCTATTTGTTCTCTGTTGGATGATCCTTTAACTTTCACCAAATCTCCACCATTTTATTCTTAACCTTTCAATATATTTTTAATCCAGTATTTTATTTGTACTCATTATCTGTCTGTGTCATGTAGTCAGCCAGCTTTTATTGTGTGGGTTTGAGATAGTAGACTTGATGGATTCAGATTGGAAATTTAAGAGGGTATGATTCAATCTGAGCTCCTGATTCAAGATTTGAAGCCAATCCAATCAGACCGAAGCTGGTTTGAGATCTGATATTCACTGTTTTTTTTAAAAAAATAGATCTCTACATATAGGGAAATTTCAGTGCAAACAAGAAAATTTCATGTCACCCAATACTGCTTCACTTTTGACAGAATAGGATGAAAATAGCACAGATAATAGACCCTTTATAGCAGTTCTTTCAAGCTGTGTTCCATGAGATCCTTAGGTTCTGCAAGCACTTGGTTGGGTTTCATGAGATACTAAGGGCACACAAACAAACAAAATAAGTTCACTTGAAAGCAGCCAATTTTCTATCATTACTACCATTATTTATTTATTATTTATCAAATTTGTTATAGCTGCCCAACTCCAATGGACTCTGGGTGGCATATAGAACCAAAACACCTATAAAAACAGATAAAACATAAAACCACACAGACATTCCATATGGAAATGACCTTAAAAGCAACACAAATCAAACAAAACAGCCCCCCCCCCCCAAATACAAATAATACATAAACTCCAGGCCTGGGACCAAAGCCAGATTTTAAGACCTTTCCAGAGCCCTAGGAGAGAAAGCACTGTCCTTATCTCTGGGGCAATGCTGTTGCAGAGGGACAGAGAAGGCACACTTCCTTAGTCCCACAAGATGACAACAGTTAATAGAAGGGACCTGGAGCACACCCACTCTTCCAGAATGTACTGGGTGGGCAGAAACAATAGGAGACAACCGGTCCCTCAGATATCAAGGCCCCATACCATACAGGGTTTTTTTGGACTGGCAACCAATGCAGCTTACATAGCAGTGGTAGCACATGAGCATACCAAAAAGTGCCCATTACTGCTTGTGCCCCTGCATTTTGAACCAGCTGTAGTTTCTGGATGGTCTTCAAGGGCAGCCCCATGTAGACCGTATTGCAATAATCCAATCAGGAGGTGACTAGGGTATGACTAACTGCCTGAAGGTAGCGTTGCCTCTTAACCAGGGACTCCAGGACTTTTCTTTAACTAACAGGTTCTGCAGCCTGAAGAGTTTGGAAGCACTTTAGAGGATAGTAACCCTGCCAAGCTTCATCCTCACAGCTGACAAAAACTAAATTTATCATAATACATTTTTAATTTTTTTCTCATACCTCTTTTAGAGCAGAGATAGCCGAAATCAAGAATGGGAAAGAAACAACAGTTCCCAAATTGTCTTGCCAAGAACCTTTAGAGAAATTGGTGGAACCAATAAAAGTTACAAATATTCAAAAACTGTCTTAAAAAACAAATTTACTTTACTTTTCTACTTGTTTTTTTGAGGCCAAGCTTGACATGACCCTGAAGTTTGACCACTGACTTCCCCTTAGGGAGATGAGATGGTTTGCTACCTCTGAGGTCTTTCTGTGATGCCAGGACAGTTGGCATGGCTGGTTGGCAAGATTGGGCTTTCCTGATAAGGACACCCCCCACAACTGGCTTTGTTAGAGTGCTAGTCTTGTTAGGACACATTGATAAATCTGGTGTCTTCTGGGCAGGACTTAAGAAGAACCACCATTGACTTGCCCTTGTGGGTGGTATCATTGGGATTTCTGGAGAGCTGGAAGGCTGAGAGTGCTGAGAGCTAAGAATTTCCAGTTGTGTTGCAGGACTGGCACAGAAATTTAACATTCCATTAGCACAATATAAAGCAAAATTAAGGCTTTTGGCGGCATTAAAGAAGCTGAGAACTGAGAGAGTGAATGAAGCCCAAAGTACTGTTAGCCTTGCCATCCTGAAAGAGCTCTGATAGGCAGAGAATTTAATGAGGCATCAAACTATTTGACTGGCTACTCATGTCAGTGTCTAAGAGCCCATCACACCACTCAGCCTCCATCTGTTGTTCAGCATTTTCCATCTATGGACCTGAAGCTGCAGCATTGCACGTTATCTCTAACACCCTCAAAACAGCAAAAAAGCCATCAAATCTGCAAAACACTTCGAAAGCACAAAGCGCTTTGATGGGGTGATTTGATTGATGCTTTGTCAAACTGATTACTCCTTTCAAGCTTTGCACAGCCTTTCAAGATAATATGCTTGCAGTTAGACTACTATGTACAACAGACTATTTCTTTATAACATAGACTATTAGATGCACAAAAGTCACAACAAATACTCTTCTCAGATTTTTTTCCTTTTGTTGCACAAGCATTACATAATAACTTTTACCACACAGAAAAGAAAATATAGGGGGGTACACTATTCAATCTTTAGTAAAATACTTTATTTTTAGGCAAAATACTTTCTGCATTGGTGAAGCACAAACAACGCTGATGAATTGTCTTTTCATCATCCATGCTTTATCTTTCTCTTAAAAGAGATGATGAAGGCATATTTCAAAAAAGGTGAAACCCTTGTAGGTATCTGGCTAAAACTTTTACAGGGTTTCTTTCCTTAAATGGTCTGCCATTCCTGATTATTCCATTCTTTATGTATATATATATATATATACACACACACACACACACACACACACACACATGCAGCTGCAGGCTGTTTGATGCTTTCCCACTGAGATTTTTTTATTGAATCTCACATTTATTTGAATCAAATCAGTTTGCCTCTAAAATTTGAATCTGAAATTTCAGTGAGACATTGACTGATTTGTACAACCTTAGGAACTGTAGGATAGCCCTATAAGATAGGGAAATTCATGCCAGTTCTGATCTATCTGTCAATATATACCAGTTGTGTGCTTACATGACTGAGCCATCATAAAGATAAAAGTAACAACTGGAAAGATAGCCAGTTTGGTGTTGTGGTTAAGGCACCAAGCTAGAAACAGGGAGACCAAGAGTTCTAGTCCCACCTTAGGCACAAAGTCAGCTGGGTGGCCTTGGGCCAGTCATCCTCTCTCAGCCCTAGGAAGGAGGCAATGGCAAACCTCTTCCGAAAAAACCTTACCAAGAAAACTGCAGGAACTACTCCAGGCAGTCGCTGGGAGTCGACACTGACTTGAAGGCACACACATAAAACCAGCTGGAAAAGTAGGGATGTAAGGAACTACTATAAAATTATCCTTTATCCAATCTAATTTATTTAAGCATAATATTTTCAAAAGGTCTATCAAGAACTTTTTTTCTTTTCAGAACATGAGCAACCATTTCTGATTTCTAGGCCTTATTGTCAGAATTCATTTCTACAGCACACCTCCACATGTCTGATGGGGATAAAGTCCTTTGATAGTTTTTGGGTCAAATTAGCTATCAATTTTGATAGGATAAGGCTTATTTACTTACCAACCTTCACTATAGTACATAACTATAGCTTATAGCAAATTCCAAATGGAGAAAGAAGAACAGTCTTGTTGACTTCCTTGATCTTGTAATACAGTCTTGGAAAAGGATGATAAAAAAAATCATTTTTCCCCCTACCCAAATGGCTTCAGAAATAGTACAGTCCTATGTATGACATTACCTAGTTCCTCTTGCTATGCTCCAAAATCTTGTTGCTCTTTTCAATATCTGCTGGCCAAGGCAGCTGCCTCACTTTGCAGAATGAGAGGGCTGGCCCTGGAATCAGGAAGATGGAGGTGGACAATGGACAGAAACAATGGAAGGACCTCTGATGTAGAAAGAAGGAGGAACTATTCTGTGTCTTTTAGCCATTAAAAATAAAATTTACTTCCAAAAACATTTATTACTCTTAAGATAATTCAGTAACTGGTTCAAATTTGTAATAGTGCCAAAAAGGAAATTTGAGACAAAACTGAAACGTTTTTGCAAAATGCATGTGGCAGGAAATAAGCTGTAACACATTTTATAAACCATAGTTAGCAGCTTAATGTATTATGTGAATTCTGCTAACTGAGGTTTATTTCACAAATTATGGCTGTCTGTGGTATATGGATTTCTATGCCCTGAGAAATTGTGCTGATGTTATTGAAACCCCTTTCTGATTCTCTCAGATATCATCAAATATTTTTCCCAAATTAAAGGCAAGATTTGCAAGATACATTTGGAGGAAACAAATAGTATATCAACATATTGTTTCTCTATCTACTCAAGCAAAGATGTAATAATTTGGAAATGGTTAGCATATTTTTCCATCTTTGCCTTCCCCCCACTTTTTTAAAAAAAATGTCTTGAGGTAAAATTATATTAAATGCTACTGTAACATTCTTATTTTCTCTTCTATTAATTTTTCAGCAGATTATAGTCCTTTAAGGCTTTTTAAAAAATACCAGCATCTTGTTTTCAGTCTAGTTTCTCTATAATTTAATAGAAAATGTCACAAAAATTGAACAATGAAACCAGTGAAACCAATCCAATCGAACAAACAAAAATCAAAACAGAGGGTACATCCAATGCCTCAATATATTCAAAGAATTTTTAGAGAGGGCACAGGATATTTTTCATCCAGATGTCAATTCACCTAGCCACTATGTTCCCTAATGGGCGATTTGATACCTATTAATGCACATCAGTAGACCTGCTTTCCTGTTACATTGTTGGAACAGATCTATACTGTATGTCTATATACAGATACAAGTCATTTTTAATACGTGTTCTTGAATGTACAGCTATCATGGAGAAAGTGATCTAACAGCTGCATGATGTAGATCTAGCATGCACTGTCCTGCAATTTCCTCTTATATTTTAATGTATGAAGAATGCTTGAACTCAATAGGCATGGCCTCTTGAACACATGCTATGAATTATCTAAGCACAATTACATTCACGTTTAAAACTGTTTCTGTTTCTTACTTCTAAACCAGAAGTAGTCAACTGGGGCTCAGTGTCATTTGGGACCCTCCCAGAACTGTCCCAGAGCCTCTGGAGGACCCCTGGAGTGAATGGGGCATTTTTTTTCAGCCCTTTCCTTTTTTGAGATTGTCAGGTTTATTTATTTATTTAAATTGTGTCATACTACTTATTTTATAAAATGGTTCAAGGGATCAAACAGATACTGCAACTTTATTTATTTGTATTTATTATTCCTTTTATACCTTACCTTTCTGCTTAAATTGGCTTATAACAAGATATAGAACATAGGCATTCATTTAATGCCTAAAAAACCCTATCATCCAAAATTAGATAACCTTCCCTACATTTTAAACTTCTGCAAGACTCATTTGTTTCATTGCAGGCTGAAAATTTTGGCTACATCCAGTCTCTTGACATCATAGTGTCACCAAACAGACCTTTTGGAGCCTGTATAATGATGATGATGTCTGGCATAAGAATGTTATCCACCTCTAAGCTAATGCCAAATCTAACTTGTTAAAATTTAGTCAGCATGACAGCCATAGAAATTTATAGCCTATGACTCCTGATATATTTTTAAGAAGTCTCACATTTTCTTATATGTCTCAAAGACCCACCCCAGAATAGAGAAACCACCTTTGCCTTCTTTTTTCTTGCATAGTACATCTGCATTTGGAACACTTAGTTCAGTGTCATTGGTAATAAATACATGTATAACTATTTTGTAATTATAGCATTGTTTAAATGAATCTAAGCATTCTCTTTATGATCATCATTATATCTTGTCAAAATTCACTGATAGATTTCTGTTAAACTGTCTTTTCTATAATTTGACCTCACCATCACATTTCCTATTCTCTTTATTATGACAGACACTAGACAAAAAAGCTAAAACTTGACAGGTTCATTATATTATGAATAACATTTTTCAGAAGGTCTTACTCATTGCTATACCAAAGATTTAAAGATACAGATGAATCAAGTATTTAAGATGTGGTATACTTTTTTACTTTCCCACTCGTCAGCCCTCTGAGTCAGGACCACAAGGACTGGAACTCTACATTATTGTTGGAGGGTATAATAACAGAATCTTGAAAGCCTGGCAAAGTTTTATCTGCCCCTCTTATACTAAAGAGAATCAAGGTGGGATTATCTTGAGTTTCACCCCATCTTCCTTCCCAGGGCTTATCTAACTGTTCTTCCACCCCTTCAAATTTAGCTTCCTACTCCTCTCCACCACCAGGGAATTTGCATGATATATACCATAGATATCCAAAGGCCTAGATCATGTGCCCACTGAATGTGTGAGGACTACAAGTCTCAGAATTATCCAGTTAGCAACATCAGCTAGGTAATGGAGAACACGATCAGGTCAATTTGACAGCAATAACAGCACATATTTTTCTAATCATCAGAAATTATCAGTGTTTGCTTTTGCCAATGATCACTTTCTAGTAATGATGTTTTCTTTGCCACTGCAAAATATTTCTTCTCCACCCAAGAAGAGGAGGAAGAAGTTCTGTCTTTTTCAAAAGCTAGAAGTAGTCAGCGTGCTTGAAAGACCCAAGAACTGTATGTCAACTTTCTTGCTGTGTACAATTCCAGTTAGTCCAAGCTGATATAATCAATGTTCTGGGATAATGAAAGTTTCACTCCAACAATGTCTTGAGACCCAGGTTGAGATAGGATGTTGTAGAAGGATGCAAATCCCCCATTCTGATAAAGAAAAAGAGAATTGCCAAGGAATTCAATATTTACTTGAGAAAATGATCACTCATAGTTGACTTCTACATATTATGTACCAACAAAACTTGGGAAGCCCCAGTATTGGTTCAACAAACTGTAATAATTTGGACTTTGTCTGAAACAAGTAGTTTGCCATATTCTTGTAAACTTTCCATTCAATTCAGAGACCTGGAAGATCAGTGCATAAATCAAGTAAAAAACCCACTTGAAAACAGCAGATCAGTAGCTGCAAAAATTCATACCCTAAGTTCAGAAGACAGCAGGACAGTGACATGTGTCACTTATCTCCAATCTTCCTCACATTCTTCCAATTGCTTGAAGACAGCTATTTTCTAATTAAGGAAGTCAATTTCGCCATCTCTGCAAGTTCCATCATCTTCACCAATTTATAGTCATTACTCAATAGTGATATTGGTCTATAGTTTCTTGTTAGAGTCAAAGCTTGTCCCTTTTGAGGTATTAATGCTATAGTAGCCTCTTTCCAAGTCTCTGGAAATCTTTCCTCCTTGTAAGATAGAGTTCATCCTGTTTTGTAGAGGTTGTAAAAGTTCATCCTCAAAATATTTATACCACAAACCTGATAATCCATCTGGTCCAGGCACCTTTCCTGGTTTAATCTTCTTTATAGCTTCTGAAACTTCCCTTATTATTATAGCTCCATTCATGATTTGTATTTGTTCCTCTGTAATCCTTGGTAAATTTTGTTTCCTATGCTAATCATCTATTTTCTCCAAAAAAATGTAATGTCCTGTATACAAATTGCTAATGCACCAAATTCTTGATGAATTTGAAATGCTTTTTGCATATCCACATTATCGGGTAATAGAGTATCTCTTTCCTGAAATTTCAATACTGTTTTATTTTCTCAATTTATATGCCAGTCATTTTCCTAGTTTATTCACAAATTCAAAGGTTTTTTTGGTTTACATAGTTCATTTTTATTTCCTTTTCTCTTATTGTTAACATAGACAGCTATTGCTGTAAAAGCTTAATTTGTTGAGAAATACTTACCTTCCCTGGAAATTCTCTAATTCTACTTCTTTTTTTCTTTTTATCTTATCTAGAATATTTTGAATTTTCTATTGCCTCTTCTTCTTAAGTTCAATATTATGTTGTATCCAATAGCCTCTAATAAAAGCTTTAGTTGCATCCCAAACCATTCTTAAATCAGTGCCTTTATTTAAATTCATTTCAAAAAATTCTTTTAATTTCTTTTTATAGTCCTCCACTATTGCTTCTTTCTGTTACAACATTTCATTTAATCTCTATCTAAAAGAACTAGATTTTATTTTATAGACCAAACTAACAGGATTATGATCTGAAAATGTCTTTGGTAATATCTTTATGTTATAAACCTTTGTTGCCAAGTCTTTTGAAATCCAAATCATATATATTTTTGAGAAGGATCTATGTCTCTCTGAAAAATAGGTATATTCTCTTGAACTGCCATTTTTCTGTCTCCATATATCAACCAACCCTAAATTGTCCATCAAATCAAAAGAAAGAAAAGAAAAGAAAAGAAAAAAGAAAAGAAAAGAAAGGAAAAGAAAAACTTTTGGTAATTTGCTTTGAATGATTCTAATATTTTTCTCAGAAGTTCTGTCCAGTTGTGGGGAGATCATTCCATTCCAATCCCCCATCAAATGCCAATTTTCCCATTAATGTCTCCATAAATCATTTATAAAACAATATTTTGTCCTCATTTGGGGCATAAATTCCCAGTATCAGAGTATTAGCCTCATCCAGATTACTTCCACCCCAACTAATCTACCATGCTCATAAGTCAATACAGGTTCTGGTTTTAGTTGGGGATTAATACACAAAACAAGTTTCTTTTCTTATCCTTTCTTTTCTTTTCATACCTGCTGAAATAAATTCTTCACCCAGTTTTATAAATCAAATATTTTATGTCCTTTTTTTTTCTGATATGAGTCTCTTGTAGGCAAATAGTATCTTGTTTTATTTTTTTCAAATAATGATTTTTTTTTTCTTTTGAGGAGCATTTGTTCCATTCTGTGTTAAACATTTATAATTCATGATAGGCCAAAAATTTAGAAAAGTCAATACCAATAGCACCTAATTCAGTAACTTCCCTTTGAGATTCATGTTCCATCTGTTGTGATTTTTGTGTAATCTCGTCTGACACCTCCATTTGAATCTCCTCCAATTCTTTAAATCTTTCCAGAAACTGTCTTGCCTTCTGAATAGAATTCAATCAAAATCTCTGCTGTTTAAAAGTAAAAATAATGCTTTCCAGTCTGTCCCATCGAAATGAGATCTTTTTCTGCTTTAATGTTTCAGTCAAAAAAGAATACCCTTTTCTCTTGTGTAAAATTCTGATAGGAATTTCTTTTAAAACAATTATATCTGTATTATCTGCATTTTAAACCTTATATTAAAATGCTACTATAAAACTTGACCCCTTGACTTCTTCCTAACAAAATGTACCAGAACATCCCTTGGAACATCTCTTGTTCTGGCAAATCTAGAATTTATTCTATAAACTTTATCAGTTTCTGCCTTGGTGTCCTCCTCTTCCCAATTCCAAAAAAAAAATAAAAAATGCTAGGGCTTTAATAATTCTTTCTCTAATCTCTTCATCTGAATTCTCAGGGATTGCTCTAAATCTCAAACAAACTTCCTTTTCTCACATTTGCAATAAAGCCATGTTATCTAATTCTCTTTCTAACTCTCTGTCTATAGCTTCTGTCTTGTGTTCCAAAATGTCCGCTTTGTCATTAATTGGTCTTAGTTCTCCAGACATTTGTTTTACAGAGCTTTGCATCTTCCTAACTTCTTCTTTCACATCTTCTTTCATCTTTATAAATATTTCATTCATACTTTTTTTCAAAGGCTGTCAACTTAATATCAGCTGATTCTAGCTTACGACTCAATTGCTCATATATTTTCTGAAGCAAATCTGGTGTCATATCTTTCTTTTCAAGTTGGTCTAACAATCCCCTCCCCCCTTCCATTCTTGCCACTTTTCTTGGAATTGCCATTCTGATATTATAATCTAAAAAAAAAAAAAAAATGACTCAAGGACAAAGAAAGGAAAAAGCAAACTCTCCCCTTTCCCCCCCTCTTTCATCTTTCCTTAATTACAGAAAACACAATATCTACATTTATTGCTGACTGGAAACCCCTTATCGACTTTTTGCATGAAGCAGAAAAAAATGAACTTATGATTTATGGCTTTGATTATCAGAAAAAATAAACATTAGAAAAAAAAGGTTTTGTTTCTTGTAACCATACAGTTAGAGGTAATTTTGTATTGGTACTTATAATTTCTGTAAAGAAAATCAGAAGCTACTTCTTTCTATTTCTTTTCATTATTTCTTTTTGCACTTTTGGCTTTTTCTTTCTTTTCTTTTCTTCCCTTTATATTAGTTCTTGTTAGTTTTTATCTTTGTTTAAAAATACTTAATAAAAAAATATGAAAAAAAGAAGAGAGCTATTTTCGTGTGTGTGTGTGTGTGTGTGTGTGTGTGTGTCAGTTGAACAGGGCACTTACATAGAACTGGTTTTCACCTGCTTTCCTTCCATACCAAGGCTTATCATTCATATGTATCACTTAGAGCTGAATTCAGTTTGGATTCAACTTACAGACTATTATAGTTAAGAGTGGGATCCATTGAGTCTAGATAGCTATGGTTGATAACCTCATTGCTTTAAGCAGAAATTAGTTTAAATGAAATGAATTCCATGATAAACCTGATAATTATGCCAATACATAGACATTTTTCACTCTTATCTGTCACGACATACTTATTTTTTTATTATTGATTATGTGCCATCACGTCATTATTGATTGCTAGTGACCACATCTGTCCCTAACCTGGTCTTTCAGGTGTTCCAATGGTGCACTCATTGTCATTGTAACTGAGTCCATCCACCTTGCTGCTGGTCATCTTCTTCTCTTTCCATCCACTATTCCCAGCAATAGGGCCTTTTCCAGAGAGCTGGGTCTTTGCATAATGTGTCTGGAATGACATGCTTATATATCTGGATAAATCTGATTGCATGAAGGATATGATATCGTCAAATTAAGTCCTAAGATCTAAGAGCCTTTGACAAACCATATCAGCTTATTCATAATCCAAAGCTTGCATTCCAGAATAAGCTAAATGGTGATAGTAATGGGAAACTGATCTCTCAATGAAAATAAAAAGAGAAAGAAAGCAAGAACAGAAATGGATATTCTGTTACTTGCTCAACTGCTATTATGCTATTTGTTAATTTTTTTTCTTTTTGTAATAAAGTAATTGAAATAAGCAAAAAGAATTTATATTGTGAGTCTAAATATATCCCATTGATGATAGGTGTCTGCAAAGAAAACAAGTGATGAAACATGCATTGTTACATCTCAGCATATTATCCTGTGGCTTATGTACTTGTGTCCAATGTCTTCAACGTGGCTAGTAGCAGACGCTGACAATTTTGATCACAAATACTATTCGGATAAGAGACTTATTACTCTGGATAAGGAAAGTAAAAGCCTTTAATGTAAGGACTTTGAAAGTCTTCAAAAGAGTTTGAGATGTACTGTGATACCAATCCACAGCATACTAGATCTACGTTATTGGATTATTATAGGGTAACATCTCTAAATCTTGGTCCTTAACAAGCGTAAAGTCAAAAATCAACAAGCCAATTGGTAGTTACTTGGAAATTCTGTGAATCTGATGAAGCATCTGGCATGCTGTATTTTGTTCCCCAAAAGGTTTGGGAGGTCAGAAGGAACTGATCAGCAGTACACTTGGATAATTTTATACCACACCATGTTAACATGGAAGGGGGGGGGGGGGATTACTTTGGTTTCTTCAAAATAATCTGCTACAATTAATGGATCTCCTGCTCATTTTGCTGAGAGGAAATTTGGATTTCTTCCCTGTGCCCCAATCCTGTCAAATCATTAACCCATTATATGACGGACCTTTCCCTGGACTCGGACACCTCTTAACTGTATTATTCTATTCTAGAGAAAGTTGAATTAAAAACAGTCTTATTCAGAGAAAGACAGGATGGGAGATACAAGGGCTGAAAAAAAAGACATGTTGAAAGAAGGAACAGAATAAATAAAAGGCAAAGTTCATGAAAGTAAGTGTATCATCCAGTGTATTTTTGCACTTACCTTAACCTCCTGATTTTCAGAGTTCATCAGCTACCAAAAAAGGTGATAGCTACTGAATGACATTGTTTTGAAAAAAAATATTTCAAAATGGAAAAAATGAGATAAATAATTAAAAAGTCTAGTCCAATTTAACTAAAAGTATATCTGATGTTGCCAGTCCTACCAGTAATACAACATGAATATTGCACTGCTCATAATAGACCTGTTAAGGTATTCCCTAAAATACCTTATATATATATAAATTAGGTATTGGTTGGAAAAAAAAAGTTATCCCTGTAATTGGGAGGGGGGCATATTATTGGGTTTCCTGAATGATATATTCCCAGTTTAGCAAATGTTTCTATTTTTTAGAAAGCTGAAAGACAATGTGACTGGGTTAGATTTTTATTTACATATCCAATCACAGACAATCCCTTTAAAAACAACGTAAGAGTTACATTAAGTGGCAGGAAATAGGTGCATCATTTTGCTTGATGGGCAATTGAAGTTTCCCTCAGGAAAGACAGCTACAATAACAGTATCTCTTTTTTACTTTGACAAACCCTTGACAGCACCGTTCCAATTCTTGATAGACTCGTACAAATGCAGTTCCAGGAAATGTACATATTCCCTCCCCTCTGCTGCTTTTTTCTCTTTTATCAAAATACTTCTGTTGCAGATAAAACTTGCCCTTTTAAATCGGCATTGCATGTCCTCCCCCTCGCCTCCCAGTCCCCCAAATATCTGGAAAAGTCCCTGATTCTTTGAAAGTTCATGGCATGTAGGAAGAATAGCTAACTAATTTATCTGAAGGGATGAGGGGATTGTGAAGCCTATTGATATGAATGGAAGTATTAGGGGGAATCTATTGGCAGACTGGGCCTGCAGAGCTACAACACTGTGAATCCAACTCAAGCAAAATGCTTGCATGCAGTAATAGAATGAACAGTAGAACCTCCAAATTCTGTCTAATAACTCTCCCAGAACATTTCTGGTTGAAACCGGTGCAAGGCTGGAAGATGCCAAGAGTAAGACCTGCTTCCTTTCAAATAGAACTTCCTGCAAACAGAAGTGCATCCTATCAAAAACATCTATATACAGTGGTACCTCGGGTTACGAACTTAATCTGTTCCGTGACTCTGATCACAACTTGAGTTGGTCGCAACCCAAGGTAAATTTTCCCATAAGGTTCAATGTAAATACGGTTAATCTGCCCTCCGAATTTGGTCACACCACGAGGCAAATTTCCCCACTTTTTTCTTCAAAGCCTTATTCTTGCCAAGCCTGCTCTGCATTTTCTTTGGAGCCATGCTGACAAGCACACCAAAAACCTTCCAAACGCCACAAAACACACCAGAAGCCTCACCGAACGTCTCCTTGCTACCACGATCTCGCCCACAGGAAGCCGCGACCACGTGGCAGCAGGGCAAATGGCCGCGGATCCAGTTCGTAGCGCGGGGCGGAGGTCACACAGCGAGGTAAATTTTGGGGCCGGAGCTGGTCGTATCCCAAAAAATTTGTAAGGAGGGGCGTTCATAACCCGAGGTACCACTGTAGTTCATATAATGTTTAAAGCTTTAAGATACTTTGTTTCGTGGGGCTTTTCCACTAGCTGACATTTGTAAAGGTGACAAATTAGTATTTCTTATTGGCATCTCTAACATCTGCCGCAAGATTGTCAAAACGGATAGATGAGATAGGGGAGAAAACCTCTCTTCCCCATGTGCTGTTCTATGCATCACTGCCTGGCTTAGAAAGGAGATCAACATCAGGCAGAAAAGGTCCATGGATTATTTCGGCCCCCATAGCTGTATAATTTACATGTACACCACAGCTCTTTGCATCTGACCAAAATGATATTTATGGGATATTTTTCCTCTTCCATAAAGGAAAAAAAAAAAAACTATTTTACATTGATTAGCAGCAAGAACTGACTGTTTATTTGAAGATGCCAGTGAATCCAATGCTGAACTGCAGCTGGAACCCAGGTGCTTTAAATCCTGCTTTCTTATAACATTTCATTGTACAGATGGGACTTTTCCCACATGCATGGTACATTTTCTGAACTGTAAATTAGACATACTGCAGAGATAAATATCACATTGTCTTTATTCCTCTATTCTTTATTAAATTCTATTGTACTTTTGTTAAAAACAATATTATTGAGGAGAATTAGATGGGGGTTGGATGCTAAGAAGGGAGTTTCCCTCTTATTCCACTTTCCCAGTTAAAAGGCAGTCATTTTCCTCTTAAGAAATATACAAAATATTAAGATATAAAATTAGAAATTTAATTCTGTTAAAATACCTTTTGAATGCAAATTAATTGTTATTTCACTGAGAAAGTAAATACATGATAGCTAGATACCGAGATAGACCTACAGATTCATACAGATTGAATGGCAGATTGTATATTGGTAAAACTGACTTACTGTTAAGCTTCCTGATTAAATTGATATATTTTTGCTTTAGCTAATGTTGTTCCAGATGTAGCTGCGAATCACATCTTTCAGAAGAATGTTATAAACTCACTGCTCAGTATTTCTCAAAGTACCATTAGAAGAATCAAGTGCAAAGTTAGGGTACCATGAAATAAATAGTATTCAGTGGAGAAAAACAGAAAGGAAGTTTTATTTCCAAAATGATTGTGTGTTCTTAGACATGGACAACTTCTGAAGCAAATTATACGCTTCTAAAAATAAACATGAGGAAAGATACCAAAGTTTATATATTGAGTAGAAAATTGGGCTGAATACATATTTTAAAAATCCAATCCAAACTGACATATTTGTTTAAATAATATAGTTTCAGTTAACCATCTTGTGTTGTGGAATTCTTGATCAAAAATACTAATCGTTGTAACATTCATATGCAATACAAAATGAACATAATGTTTTAATCTTTTAACACTTGTTACCATTTTGATTAATTTTATGTTGATTTTGTATTCTGTTTTTATTACGTAGATTCTGTAAGGTGCCTACAGTCTAGTCAGATAAATATCAAACAAACAAATAATAAATCTAGGGTTTTTCTCTAATTCAGGTTTTAATAAGTTGATCATTTCATTCCCTTCCCAACCCACAGCACTCAACCCTATGCTTCTTCCTTCTTGTACTTATCCACTCTATTCCAGGTTTGTAACTTGATCCAGACCATGATTTCTTCAACAAATTACAGTATGCTTAAAACAAGCCATGTTGTCCTCACTCTTTTTGACAACTCAGTTTTAGAGGTTAGGTAGTAGCCAAGAGGAAGGTTGTACAATATATCAATAGGACCCATTTCTAGCCATGTTTCATTTGACCCTGGAAATAAATGCTTTATTCTAGTTTATATTTTTATTCAGACAAGCTTTTGACATTATAATTGTTGGTTGCACAGTCAGCCAGATGTTTAGACTGGATTTGGCATTTTTATCCACCTATCAAGTCCTTCCCAAGGACCTGGGATAGCAGATGTTGTTTGATGGTATTAAAGGTATCGTTGCAGGATATAAGCTGTTCCAAGTAAAGCTGCCTTTTGCTATTGACTGATGGTGATTTTGTCAATGCCGATGGTCTTCAAGTGGTGCTCCAAAAGTTTTGGGATTTCACCCAAGGTGCCTATTACTATTGATACTATCTTTGCTTTCTTTTACCATAGTTGTTCTATTTTCAGGTCTTTATATTTTGTGATTTTCTCCAGTTCTTTCTCTTCTATCCTGCTGTCTCCAGGTATTGCAATGTCCACTATCCAAACTTTTATCAACAGTTGTTAAGTCTGGGGTGTTATGTGGCAGGGGTGCTTGTCTGTTTGAATTCTAAAGTCCCAGAGCACTTTAGCTTCTTCCTTTCCTATTACTTTGTCTGTTTTGTGGTCGTACCAGTTGTTACTTGCAGACAAATGGTTTTTCTCGCAAATATTCCAATGCACCATTGTTGCTACTTTGTTATGCCATTTAGTCAGTCTGTGTAATATTATTATTATTATTATTATTATTATTATTATTATTATTATTATTATTGTATAAGGCCACCAAACTCCATCATGACACTGGGTGACATACAATATTAAAACAATTTAAAACAATACATAGAAACCAATACAAAAAATTGAAATGTCCAGAGAAAAATAACACAATTCTAAGTAGACCATTTATCTCACAAGGAACCCACCACCCACTCTAGCCTGAGGCCTGAAGAAAAAGCCAGGTTTTAAGGGCTTGTTTAAATAAAGTCAGGATGGGGACTGTACATATCTTTGGGCAGATGTCTTTCTAGAGGACAGGGGCTATAAAAAAGAAGGCTCGCTTCCTGGTTTTCATTGGATGCTTACTTTGCTTGATCATATAAGATGGGCCAAAACTACGACAGACAGAAATGTTATGTGGGCATACTGTGGCATGCCCCTACTGCCCATGTCATTATATTCTGGAGAGCTCTTGCTTCCAAGTGATTTTCAAGGACCGTCTCATATAGAGTAGATTGCAATAGTATACAAGGTGACCAGAGCATGAGTGACTGTCCTAAAAGCCTCCTAATCTAATCATGGGTGCAATTGGTACACTAGATTAATTTGTGCAAAGCCTTCCTGGCCATAGTTGCTATCTGCTCCTCAAGAAGAAAGTGTGAGTCCAAGAAGACCCTCACATTGCACATCAATCCCAAAGGAGAAAGTACAACTTGGAACATCAACTTTCCTAAGTGGTCCAAATATCCACAGCTGCTTGGCTTTGTCAGGGTTGACCTTGATTCTGTTCGTCCCCATCCAAATATGCACAGTCTCCAGCCATTGGGACAAGACCTTAACATTACCTGGTCAGCCAGAGGTCAAGATGTAAAGCTGGATATTATCACCCCACATGTCTCAGGCTTGATCTCTCCCCACCTCACCATGGGGAAGAGATCAAGGTCTGACACTGACCGGACCTGACCACAGAGAAAGGAAGAAAATCAAAACTGTGCCTTCCACTCCTAATCCCCATAGGCAGTCCAGAAGAACAACATGGTCAATGGTACTGAAAGACTCTGACACATCAAGGATAACCAAGATGGTTGCATTACCTCTGACCTAACTCTGCCAAAGATATAAGTAGTTCAAGCAATGCCATCTCTGAACTATGTCCCAGCCTGAAACCTAATTAGAAACAGCCTAGATATATTGTTTTTCTCCCCTGCTGTCTGAAGTCACAGCCTGACCACTTTTTGAACATCCTTCCCCCAAAAGGGAAGACTGGATACTATACAAATGTTGGGTCCAGCAATGGCTTCTTGAGGAGGGGGCACATCACACCATCTTGCCCTTATCATGGACTCATGGCTAATGCCAAACTTGAGACACTGATGGGCCTATTCCAAGAGGGGAACTGCCCCTTCCAGGCCTACCCAAGTCTGAGTTTGGGGGGGGGGGGCTTTATTACATACCTACCTAGTATTCAGTAATAGCAGCCAAAAACCCAGAGTCACCATGGATTCAATGTCTCAGGATAAATACTGAGGGTAGGCCAGGACCCAACTACCATCCCCACTGTCCCTATGAGGGTCTGTCCTCTTTACCCACCTATCTTTCTCTGCCTGTCATTATCATGATAGAAATGCCTGTCCCTCTTCCCCTGACTCCTCAGCATACTCACCAGCCCCCTCCAAGGCCATAAAGCCTAAATACTTTTTCACCTTGTAAAATATATATTTCACAGATAATTTTACTTTTTTACCATCCTCTGATCTTGAGGGTTTTACAAGTCTTAATTACTTTAACATAGAAGAAATGTTCTCCATTCTGCACAGTTCCGGGTAGTCTAGAATATCTTACACCATAATCAAATGACTGTCAGAAAAAGAACTGCAGAAAGATTCAAATTCAAAAATGTGCATTTTTCAAGAAAAGAAATAAGCTCAGTAGAACACATGATAATTGATTTGGATCAGAATAAAACTTAAAATGAATTTCACACTAAATATGTCATAGCAAACCAATAGAAAAGATAAAATAGGTGGGGATATTATTCTCTGCTATAATTGTGTCATAATGATTATATTCTTTCTTAATTGTGCTGGTAGATTGCAAGTACAGTGGGATCTATTACCATCTTGAATGGCAATGTCCAATTAGTCAATCCTTTTGGTCTGAAGAAATTGGGAGAACCACCTCAGAGACTTTCATAATGAATCCTGTTGTGGACTTATTGCTCCTTTTTCCTAACACAGAGAAAACTGATGCAGTGTAAGATATTGATTCAATTCCTGTTGTGAGCTGTTATCTTTGCTTACTGGAAAAGTAAAATGTACAATTTATTGGCTGAGGTGTAATTTTAAAATGTGGGGAATTGCAATTGGCTGAAGAATTAGCCAAATAACAAGTGTTGAAAATCCGTACACTGAAGTTGCTCAAAACTGGTCACCACTTATCAACTGTAGTAACACCATTTTTCTGCTGGATTACTTTTATCTCTAAAATGTCATTCTGCATATATCTATATCTATTTACAGTATATTACATGTATGTTTAAAATGTTTGCATTTCTCCATGACGTCTCTCATATGCATATAGACACACACACACACAAACATGGAGAGAATATAGACTAGGATTTTCATGTTTCAAATGGAAGGGGATATTCCCTTTAAGCAAACTATCCTTTCAATACTGTTTCATGAGAAGATGTGGCCCTGCAGCTGCCATATTTCACTGACAACATCTTCCAGCAAATCAGTAACATAAGCAGGCTTCTTTGCAAACATTTGTCAGGTGCATAAGTTATTTTTGCTGCTTCCTATAAGATACGGGAAGCAGCAGATAAGGCACTTATAAAACAAATAACCTTACCTTTCACTATGAGGCAAGCAGAATTGTCTCCAAATTGTGAAATATTATCTCAACCAGGAATGTATGTAGGGTATGATAAAAACTGTCAAGATGGTGTCCACAATGGTACAATTGAAGCTCCACCAATTTTATGCACATCTGATGCACATAAAATCATCTTGACTTTTTTGACCACATGCTGTGGACACCCCCGATGTCAAGACAAATGAATTTTCTTTCATTTTTCCTTTCCTCTATCATTAATTTCTTTCTTTCTCTTTTTAAAATAATAATTTTATTGAAGTTTGCAATTACAAAGATAAAAAACTAATACAAACTATAAAAGAATGAAAAGAGAAGGTAATGTGAAAAGAGGATTAAAAAATAGAGAAAAAATAAGAATATAGTAAAGGAAAAGAAAAGAAATATATAAAAAGTGATTTCCCCTTTCATCATAACAACTACAAACAATTTCAGTAATTTATTACCTTCTCTAAAAATACAATTACATATCTATTCTTCCCATATCTCATCTCTTATCTATAAGTGAATTCTTACAGCCTCATCATTCAGTCTTGATCAGCATATACAGTATATTTTAACCTTAATCAAATAAACCAACTTCCCTTTACTTTTAGCACAGTAACTTATCACTTTCTCTAAAAATAAAACAGAAGATCTCTTCTTCCCATATCTCATTTCTTATCTATTCTCATCATTCTATCCTGTCAACAAAAGTCCATTAAATGGTACCAGAAACAATGACATATATATTTTAACCTTGATCAGATAAATTAATTTTGTATTCCTTCCCTTTAGTTTTAACAATCTTCATCTTTAATCCCTTTAAATAATGTCCAGAACTTGATTTCTCTTCATTTTCTCTTTGTCTCTTCTGAGAAAATCCTTCAAAACTTTAACAAGTCTCTTCTGCAAACCCAAAATAAGAAAGTTATTCAAATCACTCTTCTGATTTGTTATTTGTATATCCCTTTTAATTATTAAGACATCAGCAGGTTTCATTTCTATATTCAGTATAACACGTTTTTCCATATCATTCTTGTAACCTGTCATTTTTGCATCCACATTTTAATCAACCTCAGTCTCTGTCTTGTCCATAAAACTTGTTCCTCTTTTGTAACCTCTTTTAAATCTAATTTGTCTATGATAGCAGACAATTGTAAGATTAACTTTTGAGTCCATTGTTCACAAATAACCTTCAATTCATCCAAAGTTAAAGTATTTTGCTCTATTCTGTATTAGTAAGTAAAATTTAAGTGTTCTTCTCCTATAATTATAATCTTTAGTTCTTTCTGGTTCCCTCTAGTGTTCAACCTTCAAAGTCCCATCTTATCATTCCCCCCCGCCCCCCACAACCAACAGCATTTTTCCACTGGAAGATTTCTTATGGTTAATTTAAAAATTATTTCAAATCCCTCTGGACCCTTAATCCATTTATAATTTTAAAAAATCAAGATTCTAATCACCCTTTTGCTGTCTATCCCCCCCCCCCCCAAATATTTCTTAAAAGTACTTAATCTTGCACTTAAAACTTCTTTCTCCAGGGATGAAGGGGACTCACCCAGTGAACATTGTAAAACTTGTCAATCCAAAGGTTCTTAATAGTTGAAAAGCAATCAAAAGGCAGCTCTAAAATTGATTAAGAAATGAGGCTCAGCCGAGCTTTTTGTCCATATAGGCTACATTATGGCTATGAGCTTGACAGAATTCTCTTGACTCCTAAATGCTCCATTCATGAGTTGACCACAAAAACTTTGGTCCCTGCAGTCTACTCAGGAGGAACAGTTGTCCAGACTGCCTGTGGGCAATCTTATGATCTCTCCTTTTTCCAGAGAGATTTTAGTGGCCAGAATTCACCTTCTGGTTGCTGATCTCTGTTGCAGTACCATCCCTGCTTCTTCAAGGATATCCAGCTCACCATATCCTTACCAGAAGCCACTGGCTAAAATCAATTTATTTTTCTTTCCGTTTCTGTATTTTTTTTAGTTTATTTTCATTTTCCAAAAGCAAAACTTAAATAATATTTTTAAAGAAGTCACTTTAATTTTTGGCAACCTAGTCAAACAATCTTAGCACCTTTAATTGTAGCAATGCAAAATTAGCATTCAATACATTTGTTCCTTGTAGCATTCCTCAATAATCAAAAGGATTTTGACTGCTCTCTGCCTGAAAATTTTTTGAGTTTTGTTCTCTATAAACTAATGAGAGTGGGGTAAAAGATTCATTTTTACATGCTTTTTCAAATCCTGTTACAATATACAGTAATTTACTATGAGAAAATTTCTGACCAAAAACGTATAATTTAATCATTCATGGGATATCTGACAATTCTTATATTATTGCACAAAACTCCAGTTAAGTTTGTCCATTATCAAAATGTGTGTGTATGTGCATGTGCGCACATGTAAAGTGAAAATTTAGGTTAAAGGTCATTCTACTGAACACGATGACACTTTGAAGGCAGGCTGAAGCTGAACAGAATTGCATTTTGCTTCCATTTTTTTCTTGGGTTATAATCTGGCCTGGGGGAAAGTGAAACCTTAAATCCTAAGATTTTTTTTTTGACAGCCCCATTAATTTGCTATTGCTGTTTGAGTTGTTTTGCCTACCTTTCCATTTTTTTCTGAGTCCTGTAAAGATGGCATTTCAGATTCATACTGCAGTTTTTAGAAGCATCATGCTAAAAGGAAAGTTATCAAATCAATTGAGGGAGGGGCACCTTCCTGACATGGTTGGATTTACAGGATGAATTCACTTCCAATTCCCAGCCTATCATCTTTCATTAGACACTTCAATGCAGAGACTGAACACATCATGGGCTACTTGTCACAGGGACCAAGAAAGAGATAAGAAATGATATGAAACTATTTCCCTTGACGCTGAGACACAGATGGAGACTTCATTCTTACCATATTGTCTACCTTAGTGCTCTCCCTGAAGCCATTAACTATCATAATGATGGGCCTCCAATTATTTTTTTCTTCCCAGTTTCCTGACGGCTTTTTGCTTGGTGACATCAAAGCACAGTATTTAGCAGCAGTTGCTAATCCAGGAATCATTTGCCCTTGAACATGGAAAACACTCCAGCCAAGGTCCAAAGATAACAGGACAAATGCAAATAATAGAACTGTGGTGCTAGTAAGATAAATGAACTTGCACACACATGTGAAATGTTGTATATATTCCATTGACTATATTATGCTAATTTAGATGAACTTGCTGTGTATTTGTGCAACTTAAAAACACACACAATGAACGTTATGTGTGTATGCATACAGTATGTGTGTGTGTGTGTGTACCTACCTGATCTTGTCTGGGTTTGGAAACTAAGCAGACTTGTTTTTTGTTAGTACCTGTATGGGAGACTACCAGAACTAGACTGGGAAAATTATAAAACATTTTGGAAGAAAGCATTGGTAAACCACTTCCATACTCTTCCAAAAAAAATAAAAAAACAACAACATGGCTAGATCCTTGAAATTACCAGAAGTCAAGCTTGGTTTTCAGCTCTGTTCAGGAATATGTAATTCACATGCAGAAGAGACAAGGACATGACCTCCATTCTACCAGCCTGCCATATTGACAAGGAAGGTCTAAGCAGACATTTCATTTGAGATGGCCTGAATGTAGTTGCTATTTCCCAGGGGATTGGACATTGTGCACAATCTTTTGCACAGAGGACTACAACTACATTTTGACCTTCTAGTTTAATGTAGAAACATATGGGGATTGAAGAAGCAGAGATATCATTATTTCTTCTCCACAATTAGAATTATAAATGCCTGAAGAAAACAGATGTGAAAGGGAATAGTAAAATGTGGTGAATATCAACATTGCATATGAATGTTGCCAATCCCTAGCATATTTTGTGAATCTCCAAAATACAGTAAGATATGCCCCCAAATGCCAAGAAAACATCACTAGTTCCTGGCATTCACATTGAGGGGGCTGTAAACATTCACAAGTGTACTTTTGAACATTTCTCTGAACAGACTGTCCTGGAATAGAATATTAAAACCATCTTGTCCCATGATCTCTTTGCAAAATGCAGCTACAGGCTAATTCTTAATTAATATTTTTTTGCTTTGGCTGTACCCAGCTGTAGTACTTGTTCCAGGCCTCCACAATTAATTAATTACTGAAATCTTTCCATATTATAGCCCAAGTTCTATAATCCACATTTAAGTAAACTAATTCTACTTCTGCTCATCTGGGATCCTTCTGGTATGCCAGGTCTTTCCAGTTCAAGACAGTTATAAAAGTATGCTAGATTGCCAACATAAGACTAATCTTGCCAAATTAGAATTTAAAAGGGCTTTGCCCACATTGTCCATCTGTAGAGGTAAGCAATTCTGAAACATGTAGAGTGTTCTCTTCTATCACAGCAGATAAACAGAGAGCTATAATCCCAGGCAGATATGTTAGCCAGTGTCTTCTGTCTTAACAATACTCTAGTCTTCTCCTTCCAAGAAGTGGTATAATAACTGATCATATTTATTTTCTATTGGACAACCTGTGAGTTGTTGGGTCATCTTTCAGAGATATTTCCTGAAATATTCAGAGAAACAGAATGACCAAGGGCAAAAAAGCAGTGGGAGTGGGAATGACTTAATACTTGCTAGCTTCCACATTGACTTTGCTTGTGGGAAGCTGGCAGGGAGCATCAGAAATCTTCCTTCCTTCCTTCCTTCCTTCCTTCCTTCCTTCCTTCCTTCCTTCCTTCCTTCCTTCCTTCCTTCCTTCCTTCCTTCCTTCCTTCCTTCCCCATATAATATAGGCTTGTGCCATTTGCCATCCCCTCACAACCCTCAGAACAGCCCCAGTGAAGCCATCTCCTCCTCCTCCTCCTCCTCCTCCTCCTCCTCCTCCTCCTCCTCCTCCTCCTCCTCCTCTTTGGCTGACCTGTGGAACTGCCTGCCACTTTGTTGGGAGGAAGTGGAACAAAGGGAGCCAAGGACCTTGAGGAAAACTCCACCCCCACTCCCCATTCCAGTGGGTTCCCAAGGATCCCCTCCCTTGAGGGGGGAAGAAGACTCACCCACTGACCACCAGTGCCCCCCAGCCAGCCATACCTTGCCAGCAGGCACCTAATTTGCTTCTGCATCCTTCCCTCAATGCCAACCAATGAACAATAAAGCAGCAAAACTGAGAAAGAAATGTATGATATGGACTGTTTTAAATCAATGACATTTTCTCACTGAGTTCAAGGGAAAGTTGCTTAAAACTTCAGCCTCTCAATTCACATCTTGTAACTGCAACTGATTCCAATGTGACTCATGCATATGTACAACAGAAGACAAAATATAGCCTTTGGAGGCTTAGAGATATTTTTACAGGTGCTTATCTCTATCAAAAAAGAGACCATAAAAGAAGAACAGTTCAAAGAGGAGACTGATCTATACTTATTTCATTTGCTTTCGTTTTGGTGACAGATTTCCTGAAGTTTGGATTATACCAATTAACCAATTACTATGATCTTTAAGGGCCTCATTCTAAGTTATATAAGCCCTATAAAGATATGGCATTCATGAATTTGCTTTGTCAATATTGGATAGCAAATCACCATGGCAGCTTTGATCCCCTCAGTGGTTCAATATGGTTTCAACAGATTACAACATAAGAAAAGTATATAAAATGTATCAAATACAACTATATCCCTTTTTAGAAAAGAAGGCACAATATTCAAGAGGAATGTGTTGAATTCAAAATCTGACCATCAGAAGACAATCAGAAACATTGTATATTTACGTTTCAAAGAAAGTCAATCTTTGCCAACTTTTCTCAGTATTATTTAGATTTTTTTTCCAAATCTTGACATTCAAGATCCTGTTTTATCTGGAGGTGCCCCAACCATGAACCTTCTTAAGTATTAAGCTTGTATTTGACATTTATTTGCTGGTTTTCTAAGGATGAAATTACGTTTTATGTACTTTACTATTTTGTTATTTTACTTCAGTTAAAGCTGGTGAACAAATTTCCATTTCTATTGTTTCATAGTTAGCCTTCCCTCCCAACCAGAACGTATAGAAAGTGATTTACAGACTAGTAAGGCTAGATCCCTTCTCCATGCCAGGCCCAAATGTAGATAAAATGACAGTATAGACTTAACTACACTATTCATGCATGAAAGTTGGGAAGGGCAAATAGTATGAACTCCACTCCATGCTATTTCATGCTTTAAAACTCAACCTTTTTTGAGTCATGTTGAAAGCATGTTGTTGTACTCTCACAAAATAAACAGACAAGAAGAGACTTGCCTATTCATGAAACATTTTCATGAAAGCATGCCTATTCATGAAATTATGCCTGGCCAGTTGCAAATGATAAATTTAGTAGGAAAAGGTTGGGTGATTAGAAGTTCACTCTGTCCTCAACCTCTCAGCATATTTCCTGCCACCAGTCCCCCAACTTACCTTTGTTTTTATTCTGGATGAGCACCTGCATACAAACTACTGGACAAACCCATTCTTATTTTCTAAGAATGTGAGGTTGAGATGGTTTCCTGGAAATAAAGATGATGCTGGAGGCTACCACCTTGGTTTGCAGCATAGCAGCTTCTAGCGTATTCTTATTTAATTAAAATAATCTATCTCTAAAATGTCAAGTGGGGAAGGTGCATGGATATGCCAAAGGAGATTTCCATGGCATTATATTGGGGAGCCTAGCATTAAAGAACACCCAATTTTTAAACTGCTGGGACACAGTTCCTGTTTATATCCACTTATGACTCTTGCATGCTACATCTGCAAAATGTGAATTGTATTTTTTATCAAAACGCAGAAAGGGCTTTTTTTAAATGCAAAGTTTCTGTAAGGGTTGTGTTATGCCATGTCATCACTTTTATCCGTCAGCAGTAGAGTGCAATACACATTTTTATAACATTGAAATGAAAGTGGGTGTAGATCTTCACCTATAGGCCTGGGTTCTGCACTGACATCTTTCTGTTCTGCTCCACTGGTGTGTGAAGATGCATAGCATTCAAAGATTGAGTCCAATTTAACTGACACTCAAACACTCTATAGCTTCTCAAAAGTATAGGTTTCAATGAGAAAGCTTTGCAAAATATAAAGTTTTCCTCTGCTCTGCCCATAAGTTTAGGCAAGCAAGGGAATTACTTGTAAACTTTTGTCATGCCTGCAGAGAATTTCTGTTCATTATTTTTCTTTCCATTGTCAGTGTGCTGAATTATAGTCCTGGCATGACACACTTGCCAATAAATTCCTAAGTAATCAACAGTAGCTGATGAGCAAGAATTTATGCATTCTGCTGTCCTAAACCCACATACAAAGGATTTAATTATACACCCAAAAAGCAACCATAGAACTTACATACATGCATTTATTGTATCTGCCAATAAATCAAATATTGTTTTTCTATTGCAATTTACCTAAGTGATATGGTTTTCCTCAAGCATTGCTGAGAAATTTATATAGGGAGTCAGGATTGGCTGTCATATTTAGTATAGGAAAAGCAATAAAATTGGTCATAAGAAGTGCACTGTTGCTTAAAAGGATGTATTTCTGAGTCTCAAAATAAACTATGAATCTAATCTTAATCCATTTTTTTAATTAAAAATTTTTTTCTACCACATCAAAAACTAACATGTCACAGCTTCAGCTGGATATTACTGATTTTGAAATGTTAAACATAATCCAAAAATTGGGTGTCTTTTAGACAGAGATAAATGAAACTAACTGTATATAATCTGGGCCACTGACACATACTTTTCCTCATGATCCCATTAAATTTCTGCTTTTAATCCACATATTTTAAAAGAAAAAATCCACCCAAGGATTTAAGTATACATTTAAACATATACTTGAACACAAATTTGAAGGCATAATCTCATGGTCTTTGGATAATGTTCAGAAATTTACTGTTTGTGGATTCTACCCCTTTGAGTTTGGAAAGGTCTGTTTGTAGAGCAGAGGATATTAACTGTGGATTCCTGATTCTTACTGGCCTCCAACATTTGCTCTCTTCAGGATAGGGAAATCCCAAATCTGGAAAGTGCCCAGAATCTTAAACCTTGAGAGACAATCTATATTTATTTTAATCCACTATTAGGGAGGGAAATAGATGGTAAAGATGCACCTATTAGGGTGCATAATTGCAGAATAGATCCCATGAAATGAACAATAAAGTTATAAATACAGTTTGTATTTCATATTCTTCCATTTTATAATAATGGGATTCATAATTCAGCTGTGATCATGGTTAATGATCATGCCCCACTTCCTGAGATACAAAGATGTCCCACTAACCATTCATAAAGGATCTATTCTAACAAAGTAGTCCTCATCTTATTGCCAGCCCACAGCTGAGGCATCCTAAGGCTGCTTTTATTTTTTATGAAATGGATGTAATATTTTTCCTCCTATGACATTAGACGATTGCTTTGTTCCATTATGCCCAGGAATCTGCATACTGTTGGATTCCCCCTCCCATTTAGGCACTGAGCCTCCGTGGATATTGGTGATGTTCTTGACACCTCTGTTGTGCAACTAGTTTATTTTGGGGGGGATAAAGGGTCACATATGGGAATAGTGACCTCCTATGAGACCAAATGTAGAGCTTCCAGGAAGTTGATCTTTCCACTGATACACAGAACTAAATTCTCCAGGGACTGATTGACTGACTTTAGTCAATTTATAGGCCAACTCAATCACCATAGCAACTGTTGGTGGCATATACATTATCACAGTGATGAATTAAAAACAGCAAACAAATGACAATAGAAATGTTATAAATCATTTTATGTAATTTATTTGTAAAACACATAGACTGTGCCTATAACTACTCTCACTACTGTATTCTGGACCATCTGTGGCTGCTGACTAGTCTTCAAGAGCAGGGCCACGTAAGGCACATTGCAGTAGCCCAGATGGGAGGTAACTAAAACATAAGTGAACATGAGAAGAGCCTCCCAATTCAAGAAAGGGCATAATGGATACACTAGATAAATCTGTGCCTAGCTGCCACTTGATTGTTACATGTAATTAGACATTTTTTTATGGAAACTATAGAAGGCCACTCTGACTGTTTGTTTTTTTTTTTTTAAATGCTTTCATTACTGCACTTCCCTTTGAGGAGCTAGAAATCACTTTTTAAGTGCTTATCAACTTTAAAAAAACAAAACCAACCAACCAAAAAAACAACAACAATGTTTGATTTTCAGCCCCTGGATGAAGAGAAACAGCTATTTTATCAGAATTCCAAGCAGGATTAAAATAGCCATACATGTTTTTAACCTTGTATTGATCTGTCAGGGAAAAACAGAGACTTTTGTCACTCAGTCAAAAGATCAACCATCACAGTAACCTCATCAAACTCTTATTTTGAGTACAGTGGTTCCCCGCACCCCACCCGCTGCCTCCACATTCAGATGACCAACTGGTGATTTGTTTCATCAGCAGTAGATGCTGCTGGGTGAAAGGAGAAAGAATGGTGGAGATCCCACCATTGCTGCCCTGTAACTAATGTGCATTAGAGTGTGCATAAGATACTGTTCTGCTGTCAAAATATGGAAGCATAGGAGGCTGGAACTGTCTTTCTTATAGTCAAATACTTTTTTTCTACTCAAGGATGAGAAAACATTACTGCAGGTGTGAGGAAGAGCCCCGAATGCCCCTTCTGCAGTAAATTGGAAGTAAAAAGCTTAAGATAAGGCTGAAAACATGCTTATAGTCAGAGTGGCTTAATTTTGTGCTGCTTTCTCCAGCCTTTCTCATGGTTTAATGGACATGTTGCTTCCTGCTTCGCAGCCCTGGAGCTGAGGGACTGTCAGTTGTTGAAATAACAGACCTTTCTGTCCTGAGAAACTGTAGTTCTCAGCCTTTCACAATTGGAGCTTGCCTAAAGAACAGGAATATGAAATATTAACAGTGTCACCTTCTTCTTCAATATTTGAGATCAGTGAAAAATGACTGATATTAAAACGGTCATCTGGGGATGGGGGGAAAACAGTGTTTTTCCCCCCCTCCTTTTATTGACATCCTTTATTAAACCCAAATATTGTAGTTCCATAAAAAAGTTGATTGTTTATCAAGTTTCAACTTCACAGCTTATTGTCTGGTAATATGGCTAAATCCCAGAAAACCTATGAAATTATTTTTGTTTTTAAAAGTGACAGTCAAATGTTTGTGATTTCTTAGTTGAAATGAAAGAGCCCATTATCCGCCTCATATGCCACTGATTAGTTTTCTCTGGATTTACAGCACAGTTCAAAGGTCACCCATGTCAGCTGAATAAATCTATAGAGGTAGTCAATAATTTCACTATCTGTTGTTGTTGTTATTCAGTGCCTGAAAAGAAAAGGTTAGCTTAGTTAACTTAGCAATGGTTTAGCTAATGGTTTGTATGAGATACATACTGAGCAAATGGTTTAATCATTACAACAGATGCTTCTGAGCTTGCAGCCATAGATTTAAATCCCAGCAGGGGATTTACGATTAGCCTTGCCATTAGCATAAATTGATCATTCTGATTGGCTAATCACTTAATTAGGAAGAAGCTTTTGCTACTGAGATACTTTGAAATAATTTCCATAACTATAGGACCATGTTGAGGTTAAATCTATTGGTTTTTGGCTTATGCAATAATTGTAAGTATTATAAATAGTGCCTATCTGGTCATGGTTACATTCCATTTCTGTTTTTAAAAATTCTGAGAAGGGGCACAACATAGGAAAACAAGATACCAAGGAATGTGAGATTTAATGTATTCTCCCAATGTACATAGTGCCACTCTTATGCTAATACTCATACCATAGGCAGAACAGCAATAATGGTTTAAATATTGGAACAGTAACTATCTGAGTGAAGTTACATTGATCATTAGCAGGCTCCACGTGATTCATTTCATTGTTATTGGGACTCCTCAGGCAGGATAGCCAGATATTATTCTAGGGAGTTCAAACTCTCTATCAGAAGTTGAATCAAAGACTTTTGTACTTTAGGTAACTATATTCTTAGGTATATTAGGTAACTTAACTTGAGGAACTATCCAGATCCTGGGGCTTAGCACTTTCAGGAAAGGTTATATATAAACTCTATCAGAATGGTATATACAGTCCCTCTTCCCCTAACAAGGTACCTGACTAAAAGAAGCAAGAATTGCTTTCAGATGAAGCTTTTCTAATGCCAGCAATGCACAACGTTTTTTCTGGGCCAAGGGCAGTCTTTCACTTTCAATAGTGTTGAATAGTGCCTGGGGACCCACCTCAAAATGAGATAGTTGGAACTAGGACAAATAGTAAATTTGAGTTCAAATCTATTTAATATGATTTACTTTCCAGGCCTATATGTCATGAATGTTCCTTTCCATTGTATCAAAATCACAATTTGGGAATCACTCAAGGTTTGTTGGAGTAACATGTGCAATTCTGGGGCTCCAGGTTATATTTTTCTGTCTTATGCAGTTACTCTGTTTCAATCATAGCACAATATGGAGGTTCAGACAATATCATCTCTATTTTGTAACCTTGCATGCTGCCCATACTTCCATTTTTTTCCTGATCACACAAACAGAATAGCTGAACAAATGTTTTTTAATTGGAGTGATAGAAGCTGTCTGCAAACATTCTGAACATCTGGGCCTCTGTGCATATCATGCTTCTGGCTATTAAATCTAAAGACTTCTGTCTGTTTGGGTTAAAGAGGCTGCCTGTGCTCTTCCAGGTAGAATGAAAAATGTCTAAAGTGAGTTAAATAAATACTGCAGGTTGAATCGTTATATTAAAGACAGCATGAGTGTAAGAAATACTTATTTTTCTCACTTCACTTGCATTAATCAGCTTACAAATGCAATAGTGTTTATGTCACACCCAGCAACTTCTTGTTCATAGTGATGTCAATAAGGCAATTATCACTGCCTGTAATTCTGCTTTTCATTTTCCTCTAATCTTGCTGTTTTCAGTTCTCTGCCTCTCCACACACGTACAACCCCTATTCAATCATTCAGGAGTGCATGTTTGTGCTTGCATCTGTTCATATCTACTTCTGCTTGAAGATAACCCTCCATGGATCTGATGAAGAGGATGCAGTCATGAAAAGTTAAGCATGAACAAATGTGTTAATTTCTAAAATGCTACAGCTGTAATTATTGTTTTTGATGGTGAATCATTTAGTCTTCTATCTACCTGTTTTGCATTTTATATTTTTGTAAGCAAAATTATGAGCAAACTCATGTTGCTGTTCTAAAGGCCAGACCAAGAGTTCTGAAAAATAATCTAAGTGGACCTGTTGCTACTTCTCTTTTGATGAGGCAGAATAGTTGCTGTATGATGACATCACAGAACAGCTACTGGAAAACAGCACTTCAAGAGCTTCTTTTTAAAAAATGCAAAGAATTAAGTGAGGCTGTCTCATTTAATTTCATTTAATTTAAGTGATCCTCTGAACTGTCTTCCTTTGCTCTAGCTAGGAGCCATGCTGACTGATTAATGTTGGCTGTTTGAAGTATACTCTTTTCTTATCTGGTCCTGTGCAGGACTCACTACAGCCTGGGGAAACCTGCTGGTAAGTCAAACCTGGGGGAGACATTGGTCTGCTCCTCTGTGACGAAGACAGAGTGAAAATAAGCAGCAAACCATGAAATGGAAAACAAAATGGAAACCATTTATACATTTGAAAAATAAAATAAATTCCAAAATGTCACTACTATGCATGCATGTGTATATGTGTGTTTATGTATGTATGTGTGGGAGAATGGATGGATGGATGGATGGATGGATAGATAGATATTCCTGTCCAGCTGAAAATAATCAGGAAACATAGTTGCTCAGGGATTTAACATTAGTCTGAAAACACTACTCTTATATGTTCCTCCTCCTGTCCACAGTAATATACTTTCCCTTCATCCTTGAGTTGTGAGGAAAATACGTAGGAATAACTATGCCCTACTTGGCTTCTATATACTACAGTTCCTGTTCCTTGGCAATAGAGCCAGTCAGTGTTGCTGCCCAAAGACACTGTCTCACAGGGTAGTTTCAGAACAGCAACTGGAAGAAGTGAGAATTTTTCTTATTAGTTATAAATATTAAAATCAGTGGTAGTATCCTATGTGTACAATTTCATACTGAATGGATTAAAATCTCCGGTGACTTTAATTCTGGGGGAATATCAATGGGAATATCAACTGCTTGGAAGTTCTTCATTCAGACTTACATGGGGTCAATATTCCCATCTCTGAACCACCCCTCAAAAAGAAAAGAATACAGTAGTAGCCCAAGAGAATTGTCGAGTCTCTCTGGCAGCCACAGAAAAATAGCTATGAAGCCAGCATCTGACCAAGAGTAGTAGTCCTGCAGCTGGGCTAATTGGAGCCCAGGAGATTGATGACCTCGGACCTCCCCCATGCCCAGTAGAATTTCTTCATGGGAGATTTTGTGACTTGGTAAGAGAAAACAACCCATTTTTATGCCAGAATTGCTAAAGCTGGCCTTGAGCTTCTTCACTGGCAGGCTGGCAATGAGATGGGGGCTGCCTCACGAAGACATGCCCTCAATGAATAGCTAGTCAATGTGTTTGCACTGTAGCAAGCTGAATATAAAGATGAGTTTCTACATTTAGACACAATGTAGAACCAGAGTAACCTTCTTGTAAGAATCAATTAGCTTAGAGTTGTAAAAATACCTAACAAGGCTCACCTTTAAAAAATAATTTAAATTCAAAGAAATCCTTCAAAAATTGCAAGGTTCCTGAAGTAAAAAAGTAAACATCTCTTTTACAGGGTAAGAAAATTTTTGGAAAATTACATGACCATTTGAGAATATTATCAATATATAGTGAGAAATTCCTTTTATCTACCAGTCATTTCCTATAAGGAAATGATGAGATTATACTAAAGGGAGTATAGAGGACCTATTAGAGGCCACATCAAAATCCTCAACTAACAGGAATCTAGAATATACATAATTTATTTGTGTAGCATGGCTTCTGGCAGAAACTTTTAAGCAAGGGACCTTTCCATTGCCTGTTTGTTTTTCCTGGTGTTAATCTCGAAAACATCTGCATACAAACTGCATGTTTTACCAGTCTGCCTTGGTTCCCATCATTGCTGCCAATCCACTTCTTGCAGACACTTGTTGAAAGCACGTTCTCATTCATAGAGAACAAGCCTGGGTCAATGTATTTCATCTTTCCACTCTTTTGATGATGGAGTAATGGGAATACTCTTTCTGATGATAAGTATGATCTTGAGATTTTTGTAGCTCCTCTGATGACAGACAGTTGTGTAAATATCTCACTTTGGGGGTAAATTGTATTTGACTACAAAGTTTGGCTCTGATCAGTATTGAAGCCAAGCTCTTAAAAAAGAAAAATGAGAAGGGAGGGTATTGTTCATCTTTGTTTTCATTGTTCTCTTAAGTCACTAAGACAGATTTCCCTAGATACACTATCAAACCAAATAGAAAAGATCCTCACAGGCTATACCCATAAGATGAAATAAAGGAGAAGAAAGGAAAAACTTGAAGATGGATCACAGCTTGTGGATGTGCTTAAAGGAGACACCTCCAGCCAGGTTCATAAGGAAACCTGGCTTCCAATGCCTTTGTCTCTTAGCAGCATCTTGCAGCATCTCTTAATTAATTAATTTTTAATATCTATTAATTTAATATGGGAAAAGCAGTTTGGAGACTGCTTTTTTTAACTGTGGCAAAAGGGGAAAACTTAGTAAATAGACAGGGATAATTCAATTTTAATTACACACACAGTTACACAGACACATCTATTGCCCTGGCCCTGTACAGTTCATTGTCCAAGCTCTACTGATTTGTTGGAGTATGACTCTCAAAATGCTGCTCAAAGATCAAATATGGTGTTTGGCATGAAAAAAAAAGGTGTACACTCCTACTGTGCAAATATAATTTTTATATTTTATATTTTATAAGAACCTTTATAAAATCATGAACTTGGAAGGGGTCATTTAAGACAGGAATCTGTGCAAAGATATTCCAGAGGGAAGGTTATCTAACTTCCACTTGAAAACATTCACTGCAGGGGAGTCACCTTCTCTCTGGATAATTGGTTTCACTGTTGAAATGGTCTTCTGGCAAGGAAGTTTTTTCTAGTATTCAAAATGGATCTGCTTTCCTGAGTTTAAATCCATTATTCCATGTCTTGTACTCTGGAATGAGAGGAAGCAGGTCTTGACCTTCTTCAATGTGAACATCCTGAAAAATGTTGTCAAATTCCCCCTCATTTGTCTTTTTTCAAGATCAGTTAAGCCCATGTCTTTAATCTCTCTTCATAGGGCTTACTTTCTAATCCCCTGATCATTTTTGCTATTCTCTGTATCTGTTCAATTTCTCTAAATCCTTCTCAAAGTGCAGTGTCTAAAACTAGACTTTTGTTCAAGGAGGGTTTGACCAATGTAAAGCAACCACTTCCCATGATTTGGAAATTATGTTTCTATTGATTGAACTTATATTGTAAGATTTCCAAAGTCTTATTTGCTAGCACTGGTACCAAAGCAAATGTCTTTTTCTATTTTATCTCTTATCTCTATCTCTACCTATCATTTTATAATACTTATAACCTGGCTCAGTCCCAAAACACTTGGATGGTACAATATCAAAGAAAAAAATAAAACATAATAATAAATAACCAAATTGAAAAAATTAGCCATCCAAAGTAAAACCCACAACAGTCTATCCTGTGCTTCATATACATTTTGTTGGAGAAAACTGAACTAAAAGAGGAATTGAGTAACTCTGCCTTTTCTTGTTACCTGTTAGCATTTTGCCTTCTTCATTCAGCAGTTGGGATACTGATTCTTTTCTTCTCTTTTCCTTTTATTTTGAACATTATCTAAAGAAGCCCTTTTTGTTATTCTTAGCATCATCCACTAACTCAGCTCATGCTGAGTTTGAGCTTTCCTGACACCAGCTGTACAATTTTGGATATCCTGTCCAAATTCTTCCTTTGAGACCTGTCCTTCTTTTCATTTCCTGTGTATGTCTCTTTTCATTTTCCAGTCTTTTCTGAGCCTTTTGTTTTGTCACAATGGCTTCTTCTATTGTCTTTCCCACCTCCACCCATTTACAGGAATTATTTGCATTTGTGCTTTTAGTATGTCCTTTTTAGGAATTCTCATCCTTCTTGAGTTACTTTTCCAATTAGCTTTTATAATTAGGGGATTCTAGTTATTGCTCTGAATACTTATTGAATTCTACTTTTCTGATGCCCAAGAAAAGTCTTTGATTACATAGGTTTGTTTTTCCTTAAAACTAAGAATTTCAGCATTGTACATCACTTTTTCCCAGTGCTCCTACTACTTCCAGTTCTTCAGCTAAGTCTTCCTCACTGATTAGTACTGCATTAAGGATAAGTAAAGTTCTTCCTGATTATATGTATTGAAAGACAGGACATTTATAGACATTGTTTTGATCATCTTTATTAAAAAAAAAAATGCAGGAACACTTCATTCCACCCATGAGAATTTCACCATAACCTCTACTTAAAAAAAAAAAAAAACTTTGAAAATAACCCCTTTTCATAAAATTGAATTAAACTACTAGAAAATATGGGGGGGGGGGGGGATGTTTTTGTGTGTTGCCCCGAACTACTCCCATAATGCTGACCACATTTGACTTTTGCTTAATCTCACTTTTTATCCTGGCCCACTCACTACTGGAATGCAGATTTCAATAACTAATTGGGTCTCAACAGGAAAAAGGTTTCTGCCTGCTGATTCAAAAGCTATTTAGGGCTGTTTTGCTCCAGGAGAGTACTTCCCATTGCTCAGATAATAACAGAAGAACAACTCCAAGCTAACAATGACAGAATTCCAAACTATTAAATATGTTATTTTTAAAAAAGACTTTAAAACATTTTTGCTTTCATAGATATTTTCTTCTCTTTTATGTAATATTCCCAACAGGAAATGCATTGATTCAAGTGAATCAATTATTGTGCTGCTTATTTACTGTGTAGTCTTACTGCATCACATAGCTTCCAGGGTTATTTTTCTGGCTATAATTCCAACAAGATAAATCACAATGGCAATTTGCACATAAAAACAGGTTCAAGATACTTGTTGCTCCTGCTTGACCTTCAGAATATCATTTATTTTAATCTTTCTGGAAAAGTAAAAGGTTTCCTACTGTTTTAACTCATTAGGCTCATTAATTCAGAACTCATTCACTAGACATTAAAACCATCATGTATCCTACCTGTGAAATTAATTATACAAGACAAGATAAGAAGCAGTATTTCATTTCAGAAGTCTAATGCATAACTAGGATTAGACAATTGATAACTAGATTTTTTTTCTCCACCTATTTAACAACATTTGACTGTATCTAGATATAGTGCATACCAAGATTTTTGATGATGTGGAAGATGATTAAAATTCCACCTAAGAGATGGTTAGAGAATTGTTAACCAGTGTAAAACAGCAATAGGCAAAAAAGATTGTACCATGTATTTAACAATGCCAATTTGTTCAAGAATGTTAATTAATAAAACAAAATTGAAAAAACACAGAAATCATAAGTTTGTTAGCTCATGTGTTCATTTATTAACAAAAACACAATAAGTCAAGAGTTTGTTTCATTCATTCCTAATGGATAGTATACTGAGATTGATATATCTTCAGATCTCTACAGATATCTTAATGGCAGAAATTCTGTTTTTGAAGGTCCCAAACAACACTGTTAGTAACTCCCACTGAATATAATACAACACAGCAGGTATATAGAAGAACTATTCCAGATGTTTCTCAAAAAAGGAATATATTTCATGAATTTCATCAAGTTTTGAGGGTAATGGAAATTCCCCCCAAAATTGAACCAGTGCTTTGTGAACATCTCAAGAAATCAGGCCTAAAGTCCTCATATATGTGTGAAATGTCCATTGTTGCTATCCTTTCCCATGTCTACCCTTATTTGGGGCAAGAGGATGGGGTGGGATCTCATAGGTTCATAAAATTGGTTTCCTACAATACTCCTGCTACCGTCCCTTCTCCTGCCCTAGGAAAGTTTTGAAATCATCCAATGGTAGGGATCCAGTAATGATGAGAGAAAGAAAAAGGTAGCCTTTTCAAGAGCAACTGTTAAACTATTTTAATGCTGCTATTCATTTACCCACTTCACATGACCAAAATTTTTTACCCAAATACCTTAATCTCAAAAACACTGATGACTAGTTAGATTAAAATCTATTTTTTCTTCCCCCATCATCAATCAAACAATCAATCATCAACAATAATGGAAACAAGGTTGTAATTCTTGAGATTTCTGAAATTAAAATCTGGAATAGAAACAGACATTGAATACATCTGTTTTCAAACTAACAGCAGTGTGTATCTTGTATTGACCTAAAGAGGAACTGAAACTTGGGTTTCATTAACAAGTAACAGTTGTGGTTTACAGTATTTCTTAAGAAGTGTTTGGTGCTATATTTGCTGTATTTGAACCTCTGGCCATGAAAATGGGGAGTGCCTTAGAGCCCGTTTGGTTTTCTGCAGAGTCTGTAGCCTTAAGCCTAATTGAAAAACTCTCTGCAAGCTATCAGTTTGCAAATCTCTGGTCTGATAAACAGAGAGAAGTGAAAGTATCAGAAATAGAAAGAGAGAGGAAAGAGGAATAACAGGGATTTAAAAAAAAATGGTGTGAAAATACAGAATGGGCAATCCTCTTTGCTTTAATTCTACTAACCTGTTGTTACAGGCCTCATCATTACTCATGATAATGAACATGAACTGATTGACTCTATCCCTGGAGCTATTGCAGATGGTAAGAACAGTCATCTTGGACTAGATTTCAGTTTGAATCCTTACTTACTTAGATACTAAGATTATAAGAATGTGTTGGGCCAGTTCCCATCTGTTGCCTAATGATTGGATTGTGATGAAGGTAAAATAGGAGGCACATGGACAAATTATAATAAGATTTTTAACAGTCAGTCAGGTTTAATAGTAAAGACTGGGTTTAGGAAATGCAGGGTCCAAAACTCCACCCAATACTGTATGGAACTCATTTGGTGACTTTGGAATCACTGATGTTCTCTTTCCCTCTCCCTCTCCCTTTGTGCCATGAAGTCAGTCTCAACTCCTGGAAGCAGCCTGGACAAGTCCATGCATTTTTCTGGCAACATTTTCAGAAGCAGTTTGCCATTGCCCTCTTCTAGGGCTGAGAGCAAGTGACCCATCTGGTGTTATGCCTAAGGCAGGACTAGAACACACAGTCTCCCAGTTTCTAGCCCAGTTACTTCACTGCACCAAACTGGTTCTCACCTACCATGTTCGTATCAGGAAACTAAAGCAAGAAGCTATCCAGTGGTGTCTGCAGGATCTTTCTACTTTCGCCAGAGTGAGAAAAGCAGCATCGTGGCATCATACCATATAATGGTATGTGGGAATGACCTTGGGAAATGGGGGGAAGAGATGCTGCCTAGAGAATGATCAGATAAAAGAAGGCATAGCTCCCAGCTGCATAACAGGCAGAAAAAGAGACTCAGAAAGGAACTTCCCTAACTTTTTAGGTGGTAAATGAGATGGTGGGAGATTTGCAAGATTCTGTTAATGTAGCCTTACAATAAAGTAGAATTAGCTGATCTGGTCGTGTTTCCTGTCTGGGCTACCTGGGAAGGCTGACATACCACAAGCTCCACCCCTGTGAGACATGCATGCAATATTGTCACATATAGAAAGGACTGAACACCCAATGCTTCTTTCAGGCTGTCTCCCCTTGCCACACACACCCAATCTTTTTGAGGCTATCTCCACGTTACCATTTCAAATGTCTTGAGGAAGGGCAGGATAAAAATGTCATAATGAATTAATGAAGAATATAGTATTGCATTACATATGTGTTAGTAGGCAATACTGGATTCCTTAAGACCAGGAAGAAAATAAAAATTTGAATTAGAAAGGTCAAGATGGTTGTTGATGATCTAAAAAGACTGCTCTGATCCAATTCATTCTCTCTGATTGTTCATTCTGTTACCATATGCCATCTATTAGTTCAATTTCACTTCTGGTTAAGATGAGGCAATACAAATTAATATGTGTCATCATTTGATGTGTTTTAGAATGACTGTTCTTCATCACAATACAGGAAGCAAGACTATAATCACACAGGGGGAGAGTATGGAAAGCAGACCTCAAGCCAGAAGTTATCTCAGACTGTTGGCTATGTTCCCACTCATGCCTAGCTGGCAATAACAACTGTGGGAAATAGTTGACAGCCACATCAGATTTAGGCTCCACAGGAATCAATCTCTGAAAGCCAAAGTGCTTCAGAGATCCTCTGGTGGGAAGTTAGAGACAAAGAGCAAAACAGCTTGCACTGTTCTCATTATTTGCAAAACAAAGCATTTAATAAGGATGCCAAAATACTCCCTGTTCGCTAAGTGTAATCACTTCACATCTTACACTAATATAGATATTTAGAAATGTTTGCCATTCTTTTCCTAAATCCACTTCACTATGAGAGAGCCAGTTTGGTGTAGGGGTTAAGGCACCAGGCTAGAGACCATGAGTTCTAGTCCCATTTTAGGCATGAAGTGAGCTGGGTGACCTTGGGCCAGTCACTCTCTCTCTGCCCTAGGAAGCAGGCAATGGCAAACCTCTTCTGAAATCTTGCCAAGAAAACTGCAGGGACTAGTCCAGGCAGTCACCATGAGTCAACACTGACTTGAAGACACACACACACACATTTCACCTATGAAATGGACATTTTAATCATATTTCAGTTTGCAGTGCCAAACTCCTACGTCTGCAATATCTCTGAGATATTAACTTTGCGGCAGGATGCGCTCATTTATCCATTTATTTTTCTTTGTAAACTGGTAATTAGTCAATGGTTGTCAAGGAGGAAGAAAAGGAGGAGAGCAAGGACGTGACCATTGTGAAACTTTTTGCACTGGCAATGTAGCTTTTTGAACCAAACATGCGTGATCAGTATGCCAGCTATCATAATTCTGAATACAGTCTTGATATCTTCAATTAATTACACTGGTAGCACAGGGACAATATTCCAAAGTGAAAATGCAGAAAGTGGGACAAGAGTTATGAAATGCATATAGGAAAAAAAGTTCATTTTTTTTAAAAAAAAATCTTGTTTTTATAGGAATGAAAAGGCCAAATATTCCTATCATAACATATCTATGAATGCCTTGGGAAGTGATGCAACTGATAGCAAAGAGGTAGCAAAATGGGAAAGAAGCAATCTTGTATAGCCCTAAAACAAGTTGTACTATACACAATGGACACAACAGTTCTGCTAGGACAATATGCCTGGCAGGGTAAAGCAGCATGCATTAGAGCAGTGCTTTTCAAAGTTGGCGACTTTAAGATGTGTGGACTTCAATTCCCAGAGTTGAAGTCCACACATGTGAAAGTTGCCAGCTTTGAAAAACACTGCATTAAAGGCTTAGAGAAATGTGTTTTGATCCCACCCTAATATCCTAAAGTGTTAACCCCAAACCTAAGTCCCAGACTTCTCTGTGTTTGAGAAACAAAGGCTACTATTTCTATTCTGTGTATGAAGGCCTCTATTCATCTTCCATCAAATACATATAGAAATCTACTGCAAGCCTTCCTTCCCAGTATGAGAAATTCAAGAATATTAGAGACAGGGATGATGTGTATGGCCTTATTGTTTCTATGCTTATTTAGGCATATCATAATTACATAGATCTGTTTTTCTATTTTAAAATAAACATTTTTGCCTAACATTCTACTGATCCACAATCCTCATACTGCAAATGCTCTGAGAAACATTAAAAAATCAGAGTTATTTTATATCTAGCTCAAAGTATTGGCAGTTATCCCTTTAAAAAGGAGGATGAAATGTACACATTCCATTAATTGATTTCTGAGTTTTGTACCCCACAGTTTCACTCTCACATCTGATGAAGGTAATTGCCTATACAAGCTGATGCATTTTGCTTTATTTCAGATAAAACAATTTGAGAGCCTTAAAGTGTCCTGAACTCTTTCAGGGAGTATCTTTTTCTAACAAATAAAGCACCTTCCTGCCCATGTGTATTTCCACAGAGAAAGAAATCTATAGTGAAATTAAATAATAACAGGATTTTTTCTAATGAAAATTTAGGACCAAGGATATATTGGAGATTATTAAACTCCTGAAAGTTCATTTCTACCAACTGTATTTATACTGACTTGAACTATGAATCAGCCCAAGTGAGAGGGCAAGGACTGAACAATAAAATGAAATACATTTTTTTCTTTTCTTGTCAAATATAATCAAGGATTAGCATAAATTTCTCTTCTCTTTGGAAGAATTTAGAAAGCAAATTCCTTTTCCTCAAACTATCTGAGAACTCATAGCAAAAAATACAGGAGAATTGATTTGTTTACCATTAAGAAAATCTTGATGTCTATAAAGTATTAGTAGTTTTCCACGTTCAATCTATCACCATTCTGCCAAATACACAGGATATTAATAGCCTTGTAGCTTTAACTGAACATTCTTCCCTTCGTTTGTCAGTTTAAGCCAGAGGCAAACAATGTTTTTGTGGCCAGGGGCTGCACAGTTTATTTGTTGCTGCTACTGTTGGTGCTTTTTAAGTGACTAAGGACTAGAATGGGTGGGGCAAATATGATATCACATGAGAGAGTTGAGTTTTCCAGTATGTTTTCAGGGCTTTCGTTTGGACTGGACATCCATAGAACAAAGGGGAGTCTGTAGTTTGCAATTGTCCTTTTGCCCAGGTCTTTATGAAGATCAGATGGGGGAATTGCAAAAGGCTTTATTGTGGATATCATATGATAGCTTTCTACAACCTGATGCCTTCCAGAAGGCTTGCACCACAACTTCCAGAGTGAGTAAGCCAAAGTAATTCAGGCAAGCTATGACTGATGTCATGGAGGTCCATTTTTGTCCCTTCTTCTGTCTAGATTAAATGAATGTGTGTCTTTAAAACAAAGCAGGAAATGTACCTTTAAAAGAAAGCTGAAATAAAGCTGCGATGGTTGGCAGAAACTTTCAAATAAGCAAAGTGCAAAAATGTTGGTTATTATGGTTGGTCACACAGTCAGCCAGCTGTTTAGACTGGATTTGGCATTTTTATTCACCTATCAAGTCCTTCCAAAGGACCTGGGACAGGCAAATGTTGTTTGATGGTGTTAAAGGTATCGTCGCAGGATATAAGCTGCTCCAAGTAAAGCTGCCTTCTACAATTGACTGATGGTGATTTTGTCAATGCCGATGGTCTTCATGTGGTGCTCCAAATGTTTTGGGATTGTATCTAAGGTGCCTATTACTATAGGTACTGTATTTGCTTTCTTTTGCCATAGTTGTTCTACTTGTATTTGCAGTTCTTTATATTTTGTGGTTTTCTCCAGTTCTTTCTCTTCTATTCTGCTGTCTCCAAGTATTGCAATGTCCACGATCCAGACTTTTTTGTCTGTCTTAGCAACAATTGTTAAATCTGGGGTGCTGTGTGGCAGGTGCTTGTGTGTTTGAATTCTAAAGTCCCAGAGCATTTTGGCTTTGTAATTTACTATTACTTTGTCTGTTTTGTGGTCCCACCAGTTCTTGCTTGCAGGCAAATAGTATTTCTTGCAGACATTCCAAAGCACCAGTGTTGCTACTTTGTCATGTCATTATTTGTAGTCAGTCTGTGTGATCTTCTTGCAGCAGCTAACTAGGTGGTCCACTGTTTCTTCAGCTTCTTTGCAGAGGCAGCATTTGCTGTCTTCTCAATTCTGGCTTTGTATGCATTTGTTCTGGAGACTTGGTCTTGTGCAGCCAGAATTAGCCCCTCTTGTCTCTTTCTTCAGTTTTCCTGCTCTTAGCCATCACCAGGTCTTGTTGTTATCTGCTTTGCCTGCTAGTTTTTTTTGTGTACTGGCCATGTAATATTTTGCCTTGCCATATCTCTTTTCTATTCTTCATTTGGTCTTTCTTACAGGCCAGTTTTGTCTTTTGGGTATTCATTAAGCCTTCATGGTGTACTAGCTTCAGGGCATCTTCTTCACTGTCCTTCAGATATTCTTCCAATGTCCTTTTTTCTTCTTCAACTGTCTGGTGTACTTGTAACATTCCATGCCCACCTATGCTCCCTGGTAAGTAGAGTCTGTCAATGTCGCTGCATGGATGAAGGGCATGATTCATTGTCATTATTTTTCTGGACTTTCTACTCAGGGCTTTTAGCTCAGCTTAAGTCCAGTCCACTATTCCAGCTGTATATCTAATGATTGGAATTGCCCAGATGTTAATCACCTTGATGGTATGTCCACCACTGAGTTTGGACTTTAAGATCTTTTTCACTCTTCTGATGTATTCACTACTAACCTTCTTGACTTCAGTATCCTTGATGTTGTCAGCCTGAGGGATGCCCACTTATTTGTAGTGATCTTCTTCATCCAAACTCTTGATGTTATTTCCATTGGGCATCTTGATTCCTTCAGTTTTCATTATTTTTTCCTTGTTGATGGTAAGGGTTGCACATTTGTCCAGTCCAAACTCCACTGCAATATCTTGGTTGTATATTTGGACAGTGTTGAGCAGCAATTCCAGTTCAGGTGGTGTTTTTCCATGCAGCTTCAGACCGTCCATGAAAAGGAGGTGGGGAAAACCTGGCAGATGTTTTTGATGTTTGATAGCCATGGCCTGATTTGTTCAGTTTTGTTGACAGAGGAATCAATGCAATGACAAACAGTTGGGTGATAGTGAGTATCCTTGAAAGATTCCTCTCTTGATGTTAACCTCTCCCAGTCTATTGCCATTGACCAGCAACTGTGTCTTCCATTGTACCATTGATCTTTGCACAAAGCTTCTGATGTTTCTACTGACTCCTGTTATTTCTAGGCACTTGATTATCCAGTCATGTGTCAGGGAGTCGAATGCCTTCTTGTAATCAATCCAAGCTACTTTCAAGTTGGTCTTCCTTCTCTTACAGTTTTCCAAAATCATTTTGTCAATTAGGAGCTGATCTTTTGTCCCTCTGCTGTTTGGGTAGGTTCCTTCTGCTCAGATGGGAAGAGATTTTTTTCAGCTAGGTGCTGTTGGACTGCATCAGCTACCACACCAGTTAGCAATTTGAAAGTTGTTGGCATGCAGGTAATCAGCCTGTAGTTTCCTAGTGCTGCCCCTTTTGCTGGATCTTTCATTATCAGGTAACTTTTGCCAGATGTTAACTAATCTTTAATTTCACCTCCTTGCAGTATCTTGTTAAACTGCTTGGCAATGAGTGGGTGCAGAGCAGTCAGTTGTTTCAACCAAAAACTATGCAGTTGATCTTCACCTGGTGCTGACCAATTCTTGATCTTCCTTGCCCTTTTCTCCATCATTTCTGCTGTTATTACAAGTTCTTTCATTTCAGCGTCTTTTTTATTCTTATCTACCTCCTTTATCCAAGCTGCATTCTTGTTGTATTTCTTTGGGTTGTCCCATAGCTGTGCCCAGAAGTACACTGTTTCTTCTTTGTCAGGTGTTGACTGGTTCATTGCAGTCTCTCCATTGATGGATTGGTAGAAACATTTCTGATTCGACTGAAATTGGAGATTCTGCCTATGTTGTGCAATTCAGGCTTCCTATCTGCTGATCTTCTTGGCTATGGCTGTTATTTGATGCTTTATTATTTCCAGTGCTGCTGCCTTGATTTTCCTTGTTTCTAGGTGATATTCCTTTGGTCTTTTTGTTCTTCAGCTTCTTTTCTTTTATCTGTTCTAGCTTGCTTGCATCTGATCTTAGCATGCTGATCTTATTTTCCAACCTGATCTTCCTTTTTGGTGGTGCACTGTTTGGCTTTTTTTCTTGTTTGCTGATTTTGTATCCAAGGTATTCAGTTATAACTGCAGCCATGCTGTACTTTAGTTGGCTTGTTTCTTGCAGTGAGCTGGTGCTTATATTTGATATTACAGTACTGGCATCTTTCAATACTTGAGCTAGCTGTTTCTTTGTAACAATCTTCAATGCAGGTAACCTTATTCTGTTGTTTTTGTGCTGTTCTAGATGCTCAGTTATTCTTTGTTTCAATTCCTCTTGTTTTTTAGTCAGAGGGCTTTGTTCTTTCTGAGGAGAAGGCTCTACTGTCTGAGCTACTTCTGGCAAGGCTTCAATTTCTTTGCCATGGGGTAGACCTTTGCAGTTCTACCAATTCTACTTCTGTGAATATTTTATTTCATGTTATAAATCAACATTGATCTGCTAGCCTCTGTTCTGCTAGTTCTGATTCTGGATGTTGTTCTTTCCAGAAGTGGAAAGTGCATTCTTTTCAGATATATCTCTTCTCATTGGGCTTGATTCATAACAGCAGATCATTATTTCTTTGTTTTCAGTTTTTGTATATTTACAACAGGTAAACAACTTTTCTTCCAGTAGTTCTACAGCTGCTGGCCCTGGTTGCTCAGCCAACAGTCCTGAGTCCTGTAGCCCACCTGTCACCAGATGTCCAGGAACTAGAACACCTGGTGCAGTCCTTATTGACCTGGGCAGTGACTGATCCAGTATGGGTTTCTGTAAATTACATCTCACCATATTGTTTATGGGAAAGACACTCTTCATCTGGTTCCTCTGATGAGACCTGCCCAGTATGGTTGAAACTCTGGCATAGCTCTCATCCTCCTCAGAGCATACAAGCTCCACAACCATGTCAAGGTAGCATCTCATTGGGGGTTGTTGTTGTTGTTATTAATTTCTCACACTTTCCTAACAAAATGGCTTTGGAAGATTAAAAAGACTTTGCACTACTGTAATACTTCTATAACTAAATGAACCAGTTGCATAAAAGGCCCTTCAGTTGTATAAAAATGCAACTTCTTGATCCAAACTGTCCAGCATGGAATCTGTTTCCTGCTACAATGTAGTGTCTTCTGGCATGTAGATTGTCTTTGCAATAGATCAAGAATGGGGAACCTGAGGTTCTCCTAATATTTGCTAGATTCTTATTCCCATTAACCCCAGCCAACAGGATTAATGGAGGGTGGTTTTAGGAGAACAACATCTGGAGGACCTCAGTTTCCTTGCCTCTGACATTGCAAGAAATGTAAATTACCAGCATTAAAATGAGAAGAAAAGAATCTCTGTGATAACTATATCTGAAGGCATTTTTCAGACATGCTGCTTAATGACCAATTCTTTTGATTAATGTTGACTTATTTATTCACAAGAAGCATGAGAAACACTCACATTGGACAAATGGTATCTTCAAAATATGTGTGTTTTGTTTGTGTATATGTGCATGTGCACACATACCAACACATAATGGAGTTATACTAGTCCAGTAATATTTTTATGGGAATGCTCCAGAGCAACCAGGAAAAGTATATACTTTTTACTTGCTTGCTTTCTGAAAAAACTGCCTGCTTGTAAACAGAACAGTCTCTGAGTAGTATTTTTTAAGTGCTGTTTCCTCTGTACGGAAAGCAACCAAACTGAGTCTAAGTTTATTGGTCAGTGCTGCCAATAAACAGACACTTTAATGACTAGAGAATTTCCTCCCATAACTGGAAACCCTTTGTTCACTAGTAGACCACCCCTAAATTTCTCCTACCAGCAAGATTTGATCCTTCTCTTGTTTCAGTATAAACCATGCAGCTGTGATTTCACACAGCTGAAAAAAGAGCAGTTTTCAGACCAAGAGGGATATTGCAAGCCCATTTTTCCACTGATCCTCATTGATACCTCTACTTCTTCAATTAAATAAAGACAAGAGGGCAGTTCATCCTCTCAAGAGAAGGGGAGAAGGAGAAAAGGAACTATCACTGGTGCAGAATATGATATAAAAATATACTTTGGTCACTGCAGTGTGCAAGATAAGTGTTGATATATGTGTGTATTCTTATAGATGAGGTAGAATTATAGTTGTTCAATTGATTCTGACTTTTCATGACACAAAGGATAGTATTTTACCAGGGTTGTCTATCAGTAACTGCTTCCTTGAGTTCTTGCAAGCTAAAGTTAGTGTCATCAGTTGTAATAGCTAGCCATCTTGTCTTCTATCAGCTTTTTTTCCAACTACTTTTGATTTTTCCAAGTATCAGGCTCTTCTCCAAAGGCTTGTACCTTCATGTTATATGTCCAAAATATTTAAATTTTAGTTTTGTTTCTACTAAACTGCTGTGAGTAAATTCATAGAAAAACAAGGATATACAAGTTAATGGACAAATACAGTAAACAAATAGTCCAGTGACTAGCCTGATTTTTACTTCATTCATTGGAGTAAATGAATCGTTGAAACATTCATTCCTCTTGCAGCCCAAGGAGTTATTACTAGGTATTTTGAATTTATCATTGCTGAATTTAAATTCAAATTCTGAGTAGTTATGCAGGTATAAGAGATGATGAATGTGAGCAGGATCATTGGGATGGAGAAGAAACTTCATGATCTCTCCCTCCTAGTGATTTCCAGTAACTGCTAATTGATTCCTAATGGCAGAAAGAAAACAGTGATCTGTTCCTAGCAGGTAGGTGGAATCCTGGATCTACCAGCTCAAGTGGACTTTCCCAGGCAATATACCAGGCCTGTGGAAAGCTGCCTTAGTGCTTTGCTCAAGTGTCAAAGGTAATATGAAACCATCACTTGAACTGATGTGTTGGAAAGCATCCACCTCGTAAAGCATCAAGGCTGGGCCAACCAAGGCTGCCTTCAGCAGTTGCTTCAAGTTGAAGCAAGTGGCTTTTGTGCATGTGCTCTATATTTACAGATCCCAAAAGGCCAGAGAAGCAGTTGGAGTGAAGTATAATGACTGTTCCAAACCAATATGTACTGGACAGAGCAGTTTTGTTTCACGGATCTGTTTTGGCCTGGTGATTTTATCAGATTTCCTTCAATTAAAACCACCCTATTGTAGCTCTGCAGAGCACTATTATATATGGCCCATGGTTTGCCCACCTGTGTGTTAGAGACATTATCCACAAATTAAGATGTGGAAGACTGAATATAGAATATTAATTCCAGTCTTTCCTGAAGGAATCATCCTGTGTAAGATAAATTGCAGCCTCAATCCCTTCATCTATTTTTTTGAAATTGGACAAATTAAGTCTTGTTAGTAGAAAGCTGTTATGTCTGCAAATGTCATCCCATTATGTAAAAATAAAAAGAGTCATTTGTAGCTTTCCTGTGCTAGTCAATGAGAAGCATGAATGTCATTTTTTGACTCGGATACCAAAATCAAGTGGACAGCCTTTACTTCAGCCCAAATCAGAATACCCTATTTCACAAAGCACCAAACTGGGACTAAATCAAATCTTGTGGCCAGTCTATATATCCTTAACTTGTAATACAGTATAAGAGATACTGTAACAAGGCAATCCCCTTTAGCTATTTATAGCAATAATATAATCATATAGATTATTCTAAAATATCAGGAACTGGAAGAACTCATATACAAAACTATATAATTATAAGCTTCAGTGACATATTATGAGGTCTGGAATAAAGAACTGCTTTTCCTGGTGTTCTTGCCTTAAATAATTTAGACCATTCAACATCATAATATAAATGTATACAGGTGAAACTCGAAAAATTAGAATATCGTGCAAATGTTCATTTATGTCAGTATGGCAACTCAAAAGGTGAAACCAATATATGAGATAGACGCATTACATGCAAAGCGAGATATGTCAAGCCTTACTTTGGTATAATTGTGATGATTATGGCGTACAGCTTATGAAAACCCCAAATTCACAATCTCAGAAAATTAGAATAGTGTGAAAAGGTTCAGTATTCCAGGGTCAAAGTGTCCCACTCTAATCAGCTAATGAATCCATAACACCTGCAAAGGGTTCCTGAGCCTTTCAATGGTCTCTCAGGCTGGTTCAGTAGGAATCACAAGCATGGGAAAGACTGCTGACCTGACAGTTGTGCAGAAAACTATCACTGACACCTCCATAAGGAGGGAAAGCCACAAAAGGTAATTGCAAAAGAAGTTGGATGTTCCCAAAGTGCTGTATCAAAGCACATCAATAGAAGGTTATGTGGAAGGGAAAAGTGTGGTAGAAAAAGGTGCACAAGCAGCAGGGATGACCACAGCCTGGAGAGGATTGTCAGGAAAAGGCCATTCAAAAGTGTTGGGGACTTTCACAAGGAGTGGACTGATGCTGGAGTTAGTGCATCAAGAGCCACCACACACAGACGGATCCTGGACATGGGCTTCAAATGTCGTATTCTTCTTGTCAAGCCGCTCCTGAACAACAAACAACGTCAGAAGCGTCTTACCTGGGCTACAGAAAAAAAGAACTGGTCTGTTGCCCAGTGGTCCAAAGTCCTCTTTTCTCATGAGAGCAACTTTTGCATCTCATTTGGGAACCAAGGACCCAGAGTCTGGAGGAAGAATGGAGAGGCACACAATGCATGATGCTTGAAGTCCAGTGTGAAGTTTCCACAGTCTGTGTTGATTTGGGGAGCCATATCATCTGCTGGTGTTGGTCCACTGTGCTTTATTAAGTCCAGGGTCAACGCAGCCGTCTACCAGGAGATTTTGGAGCACTTCATGCTTCCTTCCGCAGATGAGCTTTATGGGATGCTGACTTCATTTTCCAGCAGGACTTGGCACCTGCCCACACTGCCAAAAGTACCAAAACCTGCTTCAGTGACCATGGGATTACTGTGCTTGATTGGCCAGCAAACTCGCCTGACCTGAACCCCCTAGAGAATCTATGGGACATTGCCAAGAGAAAGATGAGGGACATGAGACCGAACAATGCAGTGGAGCTGAAGGCCACTATTGAAGCATCCTGGTCTTCCATAACACCTCAGCAGTGCCACAGGCTGATAGCATCCATGCCATGCCACATTGCGGCAGTCATTGCTGCAAAAGGGGCCCAAACCAAGTAGAGTACATATGCATGCTTCTACTTTGCAGAGGTCTATTTCCAATCCTTGTGTTATTGATGTCATGTAATATTCTAATTTTCTGAGATTGTGAATTTGGGGTTTTCATAAGCTGTACGCCATAATCATCACAATTATACCAAAGTAAGGCTTGACATATCTCGCTTTGCATGTAATGCGTCTATCTCATATATTGGTTTCACCTTTTGAGTTGCCATACTGACATAAATGAACATTTGCACGATATTCTAATTTTTCGAGTTTCACCTGTACACAAATACATACTCTCTCTACATATAATTACAGCAGTAAACTTGCAAGTGAGCAAAATTCAGTGACCGAAGCAAACCTTAAGAACTCTAACTTTAATTTTTGACTCTGTACTGAAAACTATAAAGAGCATACCATGGACTGCCATTGAAATAAATGGCTTTATTGAGGCTGAACTGACAGCATTGAAACTGAATAGACAGCTGTGTTTCTGGATAGTGTATTTTATCAGATAATAGCCAATCCACAATTTTATTTTATTTTATATATATCAATTTATAGGGCTGCCCATCTCACAGAAAGTGACTCTGGGTGGTGTACAACAAGGATATAAAGCAATAAACGTATCAAAAAACAGTCATTATTAAAAACTTTAAAAAGCATAAAGCACACAAGAAATTGGATTAGTAGGGGAGCCACCTCAAGTTCTCACCGGTCTCCTGGGACCTTCCAGGCCTGATGACAAAGCCAAGTATTGAGGTACTTCCTGAAAATGAGTAGGGATGGAGCTAACCTCACTTTGGGGGTGAGACTGTGTCATAAGGCAGGCACTATGGTAGAGAAGGCCCATCTGAGTTCCCTCATCTTTTACTTTTACTTTTTTTTTTTTTTTCACTTTTGCAATGTTTGACTGAAATGTGTTTATGAGGAAGGCAATGTTAATCTCTTCCCAGTTAAGGTGAAAATTAATTCAGATTTAAATTACTCTCATAACAACAGCCAATTGAAATATTTGAAAAAAAAATTGCTAGGATCTCCCCGCCTTCTTATCTGATGTCACCAACAACTTGGAAAGGACAGTCTTGTAACTATGCTGCTAACCCTGTTGGAAATTGCTAGCTACTCTGGAGATTACTCCAGATGATGGAAAGATAATCTGCTGCCTCGATACATCTGCATATCCATCTGCACAGTCTCTCAAGATCAGGCACATTTCTAATAAATGCCATTATAATTTTCTGTCTCTCCCCCACCCCCACCCCCAGCTTCCCTCCGCTTTGCCCTTTATCACACATTCATGTCTGATAAACTGCCATGAGTAGCAGAAAGATTATTTTTATATACTGAACACGGTGTGGCTTACTTTGCGAAAGGACTGACTTCTTTTACAGACACACAGTATGCAATTTTTCATCAGACATACAAAGCCATTTTGAAGTCAGCATATAATTATCTTCATTCCTACAGGCCTCAGAATGTTGAGAGAATTGAGAATTTACTATGTACCCCTTCAGCTGACCAATGGGGGAGAGACAGAGAGAAAGAGAGAACAAGAATTGTTGTTAAGTAGAAAGAAACTTTCTTGTTAAGTAGAGAGAAACTTTCTTTCCTCACTTTGTGCCAAAAATGATGGCAGTGTTCATCATTATTACTTGGCTTCAGCAAAAATCCTGGAGAACTCACTTTGATGAGTTACAGACGGGTGCCACATTGGAGAAAAACCTTTTGAATCATTTGAGAAAAAGCCTTAGCAATCAAGACAAAAGGCATTCAATAGAGGTTATCACCACACTAATAGAAACAGGATAACACTGAATTAATTTGGAAAGATTATATACAGTAATGTAACCAAACCTTAGTATACGATTTTTAAAAAGAAAAATGTTATATCAACCTGCTAGCAAATGTTCTTTAGAATCCTAATTATATATAACAAAGTGTACACTAAAATTAGCATTAATCAGCATTTTGTTACCCTGGGGACATAGTCTTAACATGGAGCTTGTAATGTGGGATAATTTGCAATTCCAACAACAGTTTAAACTCAAGTCAAGGTCAACATTAAAAGTCTGTAGATGAGCACGTGCAGAACTTATCAAAGATGTTTTATTGTCATCTAGGCTATGCAATCATTGGATGCATTTTCTCTGGCATGTAGCAATGCTTGTCCTATAGGTAGGAAAACTATAAAATACCTAGTGTAGTAATTAGACAGAAACAACCAGAAATAGACAAGATGGAAATTATATTTGCATAAATTATTTCTGTCAAGTTCTGGATGTCATATTTCAAGGTGAACATTGACCAACCTGAGCATGTCCACAGAAGGATAGTCAGGATAAAGAAGAGGTCCTGCAAAGATTGGTTAAATCTGTTTATATATTAGACTAGAGAAGAAAAGCTTAGAAGAAGACATAAGGATGGTTTTAACATATGTGAAAGTTTGTCCAATAAACTTGTTGTCTAAAGTGCATGGAGGTAGGTTTGGGCTAAACCATAAGAGAATTTAATAGGAAGAACTGTTCAACAATAGAACAGACTTCCTTAGAAGGTAGAAACAGAAATCTCTTTTTCTGGACATCAATGAGACATTAGCTGCATTTTGATGACTTCCAATGTTCACCCCAGCTCTATAATTCCATAGATTTGGTCATGGGAAAATGCATTACAAACACAATTAAATATATTAGCACAATTACAATTAGTGTAGAATGAACTATCCATGCTATAACATCACAGAAGTGTTACCTCCAGCCAATGAGTGTAATCTGGTTTACCAAATGGACTAATTGGCCTTCGATGAATTCTTGAATGAGGCCAATCCCATCTTCCAGACCAAGACCTTACCTCCCATCTAATCCCTCTCCATAATTATTTCTACCTCTTTTATTGCATTATGCCTGATTCTCATCCTTCTATTTTGATGGGAAAGACAAGGGATGGGAAAAACCAGCATGATCACAGGAAGATGCTCAATATTAGAGATCCTGGCTTCTAATTAAGATGGATTATAAGTGGCAATTTGATGCCTATTTGCTTTCATATCTATGAAATAGACATCATCAGGAGAGTGGGTTAAAGACGGGATCATATAATAATTATATGACCATAATTATATGACCATAAAACTATATAATAATTTAGAAGAAAATGTCATTTTTATTTTTCTTTCCCTAACTTAGAAGCTCACAAAAAACAAAAATAGCTTCAAAAACCAAACTCATTAATCAAGAATGTACTGATCTCATATCTCATAGTATAAGAGGAACATAGGAATTAGTATGTTGATATTAATAGCTCTAACCAAATGTTTTAATCATAAACCACTTCATGTTTTTCAGTCAGAAACAATACAGGAATGTATGTACTACATGTTATATGTATGTATAGTATGTATAAATAAATAATGCACTGTAGGGCAAAAGACTTGGGGATCTAGTCTTGGGGATTTCAATATCTTATTTACTTGTTTACTTTTTTTATAATGGAAACCTGATATGCAACTTCACTGGCAGTTTTGAAAAATCCTATCCTAATGAAAGAATATAACTGAAGTGGATAAAATTAATCACCCACACTTTATTACCAGCCCAAATACTTATTGTTATGTTCCATCAAGTCAGTGTTCACTCTTAGTGACAATATGGATGGACCTTCTCCAGAATGATATGTCGCCAAACCAACTCTCCAGACTTACCAATAGCGCACTCATTGCCACTTTGATTGAGTCACTCCATCTTGCTGCTGGATTGTCCTCTTCTCTTTTCCTTCCATATTTCCCAACATTATGGATCTCCCAAGGGAATTGGGTTTTTGCATAATGTGTCTAAAATATGATAATTTGAGCCTGGTCATTTGCACCTGAAATGAGAACTCTGAATTGATTTGTTCTATGATCCATTTTTTTGTTTTTGTGTTTGGCTATCCATAGAGCCAGTCTGGTGTCTTGATTAAGCAGCTGGACCAGAAAGTGAGACACTGTGAGTTTTAGTCCTCTCTTAGATAATGAAAGCAAGCTGGGTGACTTTGAACAGTCACTTGCCCTCAGCCAATAACATCTCACAGGGTGTTGTGAGAAATAGGAGGCAGGAACATTATGTACCTGTATTGTACCCCCTCAAAGGAAATCATAATCATATTGGTCTTCTCCAACACCAAAGTTCAAAAGCATCAATACACTTTCTATTCTGCTTCTTTAAAGTCCAACTTTCACTTCCATAGAGTGTTACAGAGAAAACAATTACCTGCAATTCCAATCTTTGCAGCTATAGACACATCATGGCATCTGAATATCTTCCTATCCTACCAAGTGCTAGTCTGTGACATATTTCTTGAGTGCTGATTCCTTTACTGTTGATAGTTGAACCTAATAGGCAGAAGCTACCTACCACTTCAGTATCTTCACTGTCAATTCTAAGATTGTTGCTGTATCTTTGTCATTATTTTGGTCTTCTTTATATTTAATGTTAGTCCTATTTTCTCCCTATACCCCCTGACTTTCATTACTAGAGCACCAGATCAAGGCAGCCTAACACTGGTTAGGGCTTGGAGAGGCTGGATCATCAAGTTAAGTTTTACCAAACAGATGCCTTCCCTTTCCTTGATAGACATTTTTAGGAACAAGGTCAAATTGCTTCATCAAAATCTTGTCTACTAAATTACATCCCTGAAAGCATCTCAGAATATAATGTAATCCAAAAGCCTAGTGGTTTTTATGCAAAATAAGATTGGAAAGAAATAATGTAACAACATACTAGGGTCAGAATATATGAAACGGCTTTATTTGAGATCAGATTTTTTATAGCCCGCTATTGTGACCCACACTGTGACAGCTGTAGGAAGCAAGAGTCTCATGTGGAGAAATGTATAAATAATAATAATAATAATAATAATAATAATAATAATAATAATACAATGTATCTACAGAGCAACTTCAAAATGTTGTCAAGGTGATATAGAAGCATTTTATGTATATATGCATGTTATGTATAAAGAAATAAATGAAATATTTATTGAGCTATAGACAAAGCCTGATAAAACCTTAAAGATCAACATATCTGTTAACTATCATGGATAAATGTTTTCTTCACCGGATGCATGAAACTGTACAAACTCACCTCCCCACCCACACTCCAACACACATTTGAGAGGATGAGTTAGAATCATATGTTGTAAGTACAAAGAACTTTTAAGTGTTAAAACAGTTAAACTTTTCAACTGTTATTAAATCTGTGCCCATTTTAGAGAAAAATGATTTGTCAATTTCAGTTTCTTTTGGTTGCCATTTTCACAGTCTTGCATTCAGTTTGGTGAGTTCTTGTGTTAGTTTATTTATTTAATTTGCACACAAAAAGTAATACAAGTTTGTAATCTATACAAATATATTGTGTAAGGAATTTTCCCAGGATATGGATTATTGCAAGCTATTCTCTGAATACAAAGTATGCTTTTAAACTAAGTGACTGTGCTGATCACAGAGCATCCATATTTGTGTGTGAACTATTCCTCAAAATACACATTTCTAGATACTTTTTTATTGGAGAAATGCACTGTAAAATTCAAATAAGTAAGATACAGATAAAGAAGAACAATATTTTGATTCACATATTGGTCCAAATTATATAATAATTATAACAAATTAGCTACATTTGTATTAACATGTGGACTTAATTAATTTCTCTTGTCCTCCAAAGCCATTCCATTTTTTGCACAGATTGGCCATTTTATCCTATGCCAAGATCTGGCAGGCACAGACCCATAAGACCCATACACTTTCTCTATGCAAGCTGCCAAGAGTCATTTTGATTGAGACTGCATAGAGATATGTGCAATCAATCAATCAATCAATCAGTCAGTCAGAGACATCCCCATCTCCTCCATACTACTGGAAATTCATAAACTTTTATTGAAAAACTTCAGAATCCAACAGGATCTTGCATAAAACATGTGATTGTTTACAGAAATGTCATGAGATTTCATTGCTATTTTATGATATTTTGGTGGCTCTGTAAGAGAGTTTGAGAGATTTTGGAGCTTTCATATGGTTTTATAGAGATTTAAGGGATTTCGTGCAATAACTCATAAGATCTTGCTGGAAAAGCTTGCCATTTCCAGCATAAATGACCACTGTTGACCAATGATGGTGAATGTCACTTTAGAAGATGAACAGGTATAAGAACTAATTTGGAAGTTATTATTTGGCCCTGCAATAGTGTTGTCAGAGAAGATATGGATTCTGAATTTATATCTGGCTTTGTTGCATTTTATTTTGGATCTGTGTTGTCTGTGGTTGCTAAGTAGCATCTTCTTTAGTTTGGAGATTATAAACAAGTATAGACTATCCACCCAAGTTTAGGGTGGTATAATTATTGAAGTTATATTGATTGATTGCAGCTTAATATCTTGCATTTTCTTTTTGTTTTTCCTGTAGTAAGTTATTCCTTGACCTCTCCCCAGAACACTGTAAACACATGTCAGAGATTCATGAAATCATTTCTCCCAGCCCTAACATATTTGTTATTAAATTGTTCATCACAGTTAATCAGAATATCTTTTAGATGTGGATGTTAAGAAGATACAGTAATATTTAAAGAACCCCCCGCCAACCTCTCACTGGACATTAGTGCATAATTTTGTATAATAGAGGGTAACGTTTCTTTTTCGTTCACTAAAATAGTTTCCACTCAGTTTTTCCTGACATTTGGATCATTCTATATATTTATATTTAAAAATGAGTTTGAGTTTCCAGTTTGAGAAATATCAGAAATGCTATAAAATAAAATATAACCTTTTGGCATCTGAGCATAGTTTGCTAATATCCATTTAACAACACCAACATCTCTCTCTCTCTCTCTCTCTCCCTCTCTCTCTCTCTCTCTCTCTCTCTCGTGCATGGAGACTTGTAGACTCCAACAATTCAATTCTGTTCCAATTAACTTAAAAATGAAACATGTGGCAAAATGTGTCCTAAAGCTTTTTCAAACAAGATTAGTTTATTTTTGAATAATCTTGGGGAAGACTTAATTCTAATGCACCAGAAAAAAAAAATTATAATCTTCCAATTTAAGATATAAGATGATAAAGAAGCTTAAGAAAAAAAATTCAGAAGATTTCCTCCTCCTCCTCCAACAGAAACTTCACTTATGGTGCTGACATTGAGGGCTGAGATATGCGGTGTTGTGGAGATACAGGCCTGGCTTAACTTTCAAGAACTTCTCTGATGTTTCCACCTCAAATTATCATCTAATACTCATGTTCCACTGACCCACATCTTTAACATGAATTTGTCTACAGACTGTCCTGCCCTATCATGACAGGACAAGACAAGACATAGTAACCATATGTTGATATTTCCTCACAATAGAGCCTCCATCTTGGGGCCAGTGATCTAGCAGGAAAGTGGATTTTTCCACTGGGAATGCAATACAACCTCTTATGCAAACCTTCTGATTTAAAGGGGGAGGCCTGGGGGAGCCACTTGGCCATTAGAGATGCCTCTCTTTTCCACCATGGGTTCTGTGCCTACATGACCATTTGTGCTTTGGCTGCTAGCAAGAACAGAGCTTCACAGCAGTTAAAGTTTTCTTTTTTCTTTTGAGATTCAGGTAGTAATGGCAACCCCATGGAAGGAATTTCACAAGATTGCTATTCCTACTAGTCATCTCCACTGTTTGGACCTGGTTTCAGTTTTGGAGTTGCCAGTTTTGATGACCTTCAGAACACCTTCCTGCTGCAAAAGACACTATTCAAAATAATTCTAACAAAATAATAATTTTACTAACTTAGCTTGCTTTCCCATTCAGGACATGATTTTTTGCTTTTCACATCAAAGCCTCAAAGAATGAAAGTTTTCTGCATCAGAAAACCCAGGATGGAAGGAAAAAATATCCTTCACTGTTAAATAAATCCTCAAGAGTTGGACACCCTTATTTTTTCCACATAACTTCTTTTTCCAACTCTTAAATTTAAATTATGCTAAACGACTGCGTAGACTAACCAAGGTATCTAGGATTGAATAATATCTTTTGGTGTTTTCAATGAAAGAATTGAAATTCTAACTATAAAAGTGTAGTTCCATATCAAAGATTAAATATTATAGAGTTAAGATTTTGCAAAACCAAGTCTCTAAGACTAATCAGATATTAAACTTGGGACAGAGAAGCATGTTCTGCAAAACTTTTGAAAGTCTCTATTATCTCTTAAATAAAGAGCAAACTGCATGAGAGGATACTTTTCAAAGAAATGCAAGAGAAAAATCAAGAAGCAGAAAGACAACTGAAATGAGACTTGTATTTGAGCCAAGTAGAAGAGAACAGCACAGCTTTCTTTCATGTTCATGGAGAGGTAAATGATCCCGTACAGTAGCTACAGGGGTCAGTAGCTCAGGCTCTGGAGAAGTCCAATGTTTCTGTGAAATTCCACTTGGTGCACAATTATGGGTAGAAAAATGAAAATATAAATTTGTTATGCAAATAAATTATGAAAAAATCCACTAAAATGGGGCTATGTCATCATCAGATTTTGAGTTCCCTTTCATAATTAGAAGTATTATTTATGCTTGTGAGTTGGGTCTCTCATATTCATTATGATGGGACCAGTTTTTATAGTTTCAGGCATTCAGACAAGTTAAACCACTCTCCATGGTATTAGGACAACCTATGCTTTTGGACTTCCTTTTTTTTTTTTTTTTTTTGGACTTCCTTTGATTTTGCATCAGTGCTCTTCTCACCTTCATGTATTTATTGAAGGGCAAGAATTACAATTTCAGGATTTTTGTTACATCTTTCTTGATGTACCATACAAGACAATAATTAATTCTTATGTTCAGTTCAACAAAAATCTTGTTCATAACTGATCTCATGTGGATGCCTATTTCATGTTTACCCAATAAGTCTGAAGTCCCCTAAAATCTGTTCAGCTGTGATTCATTCCTATAGTTCTACATTCTTTGTAAAGCACATCTACACCAAAGCTATCTACTGCTTATTAATAATAGCTTTAATTTTCCTTGGCAACTTCAGATATACTGCCTTGATTTGTTTAAAAGGCTAAAAAAAAATTACTCCTAGCAAGTGTTAGGGAAAACACATGCATGTACAAACTCTCCTATTGTGTGAACCATCTGATGTGAAAACTCATTTGCTTGGTTCGTGTTTTGAAGTATAATAATTTCTCCAGAATTTGGACAAAATTCAAATGTAGGAAGTGCACAACTTAAATCCCAGATGTTATGTAGTGCATGATCTGCAATGCACCATATAACATGACTAATAACATGACTGTAAAGTGACATTATGCACTGTGAATATGTCTAGCAAATGCTGTTTTTCTTAGAAATACAGCTGCCTCAATACCTACCCCTCCTTTTTTTAAAAAGAAATGTATGCAGAAAGTATCTTGCTGGGATAAAAAACAGATAGCGCTAATTAAACTATTATTAAAAAGTCACAAACAGCAAGAAGCTCATTCAAGTCATACTTTGCTTATATACAGTATAGGCTCAATTGTTATTGCAGGCATAACAAATCCAGAAAAGCAAAATTGAAGCATCTTACATCTAGAAGGACTTCATAGCCTTGTTGTGAAGAAAAATTAGAGAAGAGAGTAGTATGTATGCTGCTTTTAAGACCTGAAAGGAAGGGGGGGGGGTATAAATCTAATAAATAAATTATAAGCTTCAGCTAGTCTCCTTTATTAACTTCAAGGCTGTATATACTATGTGTAGTTCTGAATTATCAAGCAACTACAGGGATTCTGTTAATGTACTATCAGAATTTCTAACTGAACTGAAGCAAATGACCTCAGAGATGATCCTAAAGACCCTAATGATCTTTGAGGCTGTTTTCTCATACCAGGCCTACCAATCCATCAGCAATTTGATTGAGATTTGGAATCTTGGTCACCCAGGCACATGTTATGGTGAATCTTCAGTGAACCCAACCCATATTGGATCCTGTAGCATGCCATCATTGATGAAAGAGTTCTGAATGTTGATGTGAGAGGAAAAGAGGTTTAAGTAATTATGTGGCAGGTCTAAGAGTGAATATGAGTGGGTACAATGATGACATACCCACAATATCTATGCAGTAGGGGTTACAAAGGCAAAGAAATATTCTACTTGTAACCATAGAATTCAGCACAAGCAATTATTTCAGGTTTTGGGACAGATGACCAAGCCTTTATTAGTTCCAGCCAGCAGTGGGGTTCCAGCTGAGCTCCACTATGAGTAATTTGGATGGTTCTTCATGTATACAATTGCTTGGAAACACGGTTCCAATAATCCCTAAGGTCATTATATCTTCTTTTTCAGGCAGAGCATCTTGGAATCTGTGATAAGGGCTTTCTTAAGAAACTATGTTCGGATTAAGCTATTTTTAACAATACTGCCCCTTCTAATATTCCATATTTAGCCAATCTAGTGATGAAGATGAAGGCACTGCAGGTCCAAGAGTTTTTCAATGAAACATATTATATTGACCTTCTCTGGTCTGAGTTTAGGTTTGGATTTGGCACAGACCTAGCCTTGGTTGCCACGAAGGAAAATCTATGCCATGAGAGAAGCAGGTTGCATGATATGTTAATATTCTTCTATCTCTAATGGTTCATAATTGGTGACCACAGAATCTTGTTGGAGCACTTGAGAAAACTGGGGTTTGAAGGTTCCATTTTGTTATAGTCTTGCTTCTAACTCTTTGGGCGCTACCAGAATCTGACACCTGAATACTTCTGCTCAATTCCTTCGAAAATCTCCTTTGTAGTTTTGCAAGGTTTTCATTCCCTGTGTTATTTAACATCTGTATGAAACCACTTGGACCTACAATATAATTTGTATGCTTGTAGTGATGATGCAAAGTGTCAATGGGGCACATCGTGCACACCTCTATTTTAATTCTTATTTGATTGGGGGGAGGGAGATGTTTGAGGATTTTCTTCATTTTTAAAATGGTGGTATGTCTACTTAAAGGCATTCACTAGTGTTCCCATCTCAAAATCGCAGAAATGAGACCACCAAATTTTAGTAATGATGGTTAGACAAACTTCTGGGGCTGGGAGATGGTTCTTCTGGATCCAGCACTGAAACCAGACAGCACATAATTTCAGTGGCCCCTGAAGTCAGCCTGGAAATGGTGAGTGGTGCCTCCTGAAGATCCTGCATATGTGGACGTTGCTCCACCACTTTTGTTCTGAGACTAATTCAAGGTGTTTACAAGGCTTATATGACTTGGGACCAAACTACTTACAGGACAGTCTACTCCTGTACAATCTTTTAAAAACGATGCTTGCTCCACAGTAGAGTCCACGTTCTCAATTAAATATGTAATTAAATTGTTTTGATAATGTTTTTAGGATTGTTTTAATTGCAGTTCTGCTGCTTTTTCTAAACTGTATTAACCCATTAAAATAAAATAAAATAAAATAAAATGTTTAGTTTTCCCATATATACACAGCTGTTTTTTCCTCACAAACCCAATCAGTCACAGAGGCTCATGCAAGTGTAATTAGGTCACAATGTCAAGTAGCAAATTGAAGTTACCATTTTATGTGTCAGTGTCACTGCAGATTATTGAAGCCAATTCACCCATAAGGACCACATCATATTTAAATTAAATATAAGGGTAGGAAGTGGTGTTCACCTGCTTTTGCAGACTTTGCCATTCCAGTACAGGTGTTTGCATCAGTTATTTCAGACATTTACTTGTGGGTTGCTCTCAGTGATGATAATGCTTTTTGTTTCACCTCTTACATTCCACCACAACTAAGAAAAGTGAATGTTTCTTCCCATTTGTTGTCCAAATTACAAAGGTAAATTCCAGTCTACCCTTTCCTATCCTGATGATGGCAAAATGACAGTGTGGATTGTGAAATCATGATGCAAGCTCTGCCTTTTCATACTTACGTTATGACATCGCACACAAATGTGTGTGTGTGTGTGTGTGTGTGTGTGTATATATATATATGAAAGAGCTTGTGCTGTGACATTGTAATACGTATTTCTTAACTTGGCCCCTCCACAAACAGGACCATGAACTCACAAAGTATCTTTGAACTTCCCTTATCTAGAAAAGCTAAGCATATTATTATTATGTCAGCCAGATGTTTAGACTGGATTTAACATTTTTATCCACCTATCAAGTACTTCTCAAGGACCTAGGATATGCAGATGTTGTTTGGTGGTTTGATGGTGTTAAAGGTATCGTCGCAGGATATAAGCTGTTCCAAGTAAAGCTGTCTTTTGCAATTGACTGATGGTGATTGTGCCAATGCTGATGGTCTTCATGTGGTGCTCCAGATGTTTTGGGATTGTACCTAAGGCACCTATAGAATGCAGAATGTAGAATGACTATGGCAAAAGAAAGCAAAGATATTGGTATTTTGCCAAGGTTGTTCGACTTCTATTTGCAGGTCTTTATACTTTGTGATTTTCTCCAGTTCTTTCTCTTCTCTTCTGCTGTCTCCAGGTATTGCAGTGTCCACTATCCAGACTTTTTTGTCTTTCTTATCAACAGTTGTTAAATCTGGAGTGTTGTGTTGTCTGTTTGAATTTTAAAGTCCCAGAGCACTTTAGCTTCTTCTTTTCTATTACTTTGTCTGTTTTGTGGTCCACCAGTTCTTGCCTGCAGGCAAATGGTATTTCTTGCAGATATTCCAATGCACCAGTGTTGCTACTTTGTCATACCGTTGTTTGTAGTCAGTCTGTGCGATCTTCTTGCAGCAGCTAACTAGGTGGTCCACTGTTTCTTCAGCTTCTTTGCAGAGGTGGCATTTGCTGTCTGTTGCTATCTTCTCAATTCAGGCTTTGTATGCATTTGTTCTGGAGACTTGGTCTTGTGCAGCCAGAATTAGCCCCTCTGTCTCTTTCTTCAGTTTTCCTGCTCTTAGCCATTGCCAGGTCTTGTTGTTATCTGCTTTGCCTGCTAGTTTTTTTGTGTACTGGCCATGTAATATTTTGCCTTGCCATATCTCTTTTCTATTCTTCATTTGTTCTTTCTTATAGGCCAGTTTTGTCTCTTGGGTATTCAGTAACCCTTCATGGCATACCACCTTCAGGGCACCTTCTTCACTGTCCTTCAGATATTCTTCCAATGTCCTTTTTTCTTCTTCAACTGTCTGGTGTACTTGTAACATTCCATGCCCACCTATGCTCCCTGGTAAGTAGAGTCTGTCAATGTCGCTGCATGGATGAAGGGCATGATTCATTGTCATTATTTTTCTGGTCTTCCTATCCATGCTTCTACTTCAGCTTGAGTCCAGTCCACTATTCCAGCTGTATATCTAATGATTTGAATTGCCCAGATGTTAATCACCTTGATGGTATTCTGCCACTGAGTTTGGACTTTAAAATCTTCTTCACCCTTTGATGTATGTTCTGAACTACTAACCTTCTTCTTGACTTTAGTGTGCTTGATGTTGTCAGCCAGAAGGATGCCCAGTTATTTGTAATAATCTTCTTCATCCAAACTCTTGATGTTATTTCCATTGGGTACCTTGATTCCTTCAGTTAGCATATTATTATTATTATTGTTGTTGTTGTTGTGATGATGATGATGATGATGATGATGATGATGATGTCACATTTAACAATTAATGACCAAATGAAGGTGGTGATGATGCAAAAAGTCAATATGTGATATTTGTAATTTAATTATTCTTTTCAGGATATTTAAGGATGTTATTCATTTTTATTCACTTTTAAAACTGTGTTACACCTACTTCAGGGCATGCACCAATGTTCTCATTTCAAAATTGCAAAAATGAAACCCCAAATTTCAGGAATCATGGTTAGACAGACTTCCAGGGATGGGAAGAAAAAAGGATTGCAGAATGTCCCTCTCCAATTTCTGTCACTGAATGGGCCTTGGGATGATCCGAAAGACTGAATCTACTAGATGAAGAAACGTTTGGTGGAGAAAATGTTAGTCGCACATAGCAGCAGAGTAGCATAGCAGCACAATAAGTGAAGAGCTTTTTAAAAACTGGGACTGCTCCTGGAACAAATCAATGGCTTGAGGAAACACTCTCTGTGAGGTGCAATTAACCCTTGTGTAAGATGCCAGTTTTGTGTAGTGCTTAAGGCAGCAGGCTAGAAACTGGGACATCATGAGTTCTAGTCCCCCTTTAGGCATGAAGCCAACTTGGTGACCTTGGGCCAGTCACTGTCTCTCAGCCCTAGGAAGCAGGTAAGGGCAAACCACTTCCAAAAAAACCCTGCCAAGAAACTGCAGGGACTAATCAAGGCAGTCGCCAGGAGTCAACACTGACTCAAAGGCACCAAAAAAAAAAACAACCTGTTAGGCTTAATTTGAGCAGATTTCATAAATGCAACTTAGTACTTGCTACTGTTTGTAATAATAGCACTAATGCATCTGCTTTGTCTCTGCTCACTTACCTAGCATACCTTCCTGACATCACACTTCAGTAATAACATCCATCTGCTCTGTTGTGTCTGTCATTTCTTTTCTTTGTAACATATTGTGACACAGACTTCATTTACCTAAACTTATCTTGGCAACTTGTACTTCATTAAAGGGAATCCTGCAATCATCAGTTTAAGCTTTCCCCCACCCCCATCTGGCCATGCATAGCTAAGCTTCATAAATCATTCTTTCACTTTCCATTTTGTGGCTCTTGGAAAGGTAACATTATTGAATTCAGATGACTTGAATTGACTGATACTAAAATGTTTATTGACCAGCTTTTAGGCACTGAGTTTTTGCTTTTGAATGCAGACAGTAATATAAGCTAAAGATTTAGATATTTAAAAAAAACCAAGGATGCTATTAATATGCTTTATACATAGCTATAAATACTCGCAATGGCAGGACATTCCAACAAAGGTGTAGCAGAAACCAAGCAGCATTAGTGTACAGTGCCTTTAGCCTTCTTGTCCCTTGCTTAGTTAACTCTTGCAAAGAAAGAGTTGAGTATATTTTGCAGGCTCTACATATATGGGGATCAGCAGTCATTTCAAGCAAAGTGGGCGACATAAAATAGTTCACAGCAGCCTCCTCTAATCTGCTGCCCTCCAGATAGCTAGGAAACACCAGAAAGGTAGTGGCTAATTTGGTTCCTAAATGAGTTTCTGTCACTCTCTTGCAAATGGAAAATAGCATAGGACTTCTGGATTGTCTAGATCATCTATTAAATATAGGAGTCAGGCCTTCAGTACTGGTCTGGTCAACAGAATAATGCTTGATTTAGCTATACTTGAGGCTTCAGCTTCCAGGCTGGAATCTCTGGCTTTCAATTCTTTCATCCTTCCAACTATGTCCCCCTCCCCCCAATTTTGATGAATGAAGCAGTAAAGAACTTGATTCAAATGTGGTCAGCTATGCTTCAGGACTGATCAGACACATTGACATCCATGTTGTGTCATGTATGTGAGACGGGTGGCTATATAAATTGAATGAATGAATGAATGAATGAATGAATGAATTGATTAATATTAAACAAATTTAAAAATGGCAGGTGGTAAAGCACCAGGTTTAGATGGATTCCCTATTGAGTGGTATAAAACATTTATAGATCTTTTCATGCCAAAACTTTGTCAAGTGTATGAAGGGATATTTGATAAGAAATTTTTTCCTGGCATTTAATCAGGCTTATATTACAGTTATACCAAAAGCAGGTAAAGATCACACTCAGTATGCTAATTATCATCCAATCTCATTGATTAACGTTGATACAAAGATTTTAACAGCAGTGTTAGCAAATGGATTACAGCAAGTGATATCATTTGTTATTAAGGATGACCAAGCAGGGTTTATACAAACTAGGCAAGCAGCAGATAACATTAGGTCAGTTGTAGATTTAATAGACTTGAATAAAGATAACAATCAATTTGTAATTTTATCATTAGATGTTGAAAAAAATACAATAACAGCACATGTTTGCCGTACTAAATAGATTCGGATTTCCTTTAGAATTTATAAAATGGAAACAAGATATTACATGAATTGCCCACATTTAAAGTAAAGGTTACTGGTATGTTTTCTGCTACTTTCTCATTATTTAGAAGAATTAGACAAGGATGTCCACTTTCACCCTTGCTTTTTGATATTTGCTTGGAACCCTTTGTCAGGATCTTCGCAAGCTAGAAAACTTAGTTACAAGAAATCTTTGATGGAACTGTTTCGTCTCCAACGGATTACTCAATTTTGGGAAAGAGTGTGCAGACTCTGACACCCTTGGCTTGTGCTATTAGACAATATGGTGTGAGAGCTAGAGCGGAAAGAGTTAAGCGCATTCTCTTATCCCCAGAACAGAGAGGTAGAGATAAGAAAATGAGACTTGCACCTCCCTGAGGAATGCAAGATGTTTGTCGGGTGACTCTGGGAATTGCTTTCACTCTGAGAAGATTCTGTAACGGGACTGAAGCCAATAAACCATGCTGAATTGAATCTGTACTGTCTCCTGGAGTTTCCTGGGCTAATCCTGACATCAATCTTCTCAGAGTCATACTACCTTCCAGTAGAAGGAGATTCATCATGGCTACAGATCCGCAGGGAGCGGCTTTGACTCCAGAAGTATTGGCAGCCGCATTGTTACAGCATCAGCAGCAAGTAGATGCACAGATTAATAACCTGCAGGTGGCTATGGGGCAACTGGTACAGCAACTCGGACAGGTAGTCCAGCCACCACCTCTTCCACCACCCGTGTTACTGCGCTCACCTGGCAGCATGCCTGAGAAGTACGGAGGCGAGGTGGAACAACATCGGTATGGCAGCCCACAGAATTTCACTTCAGAGTTTCAGTTGGCAGGAGGGAGGGGGGAGCAAGGCCCACCTGGCAGCCCAAGGCCATCTACTTCAGACTGGCAGACGGCAGGAGGGAGGGGGGCTGATTCTATTAATGTTGCAGCTGTTTTTCAGGAACCATCGGAAGACGGTATGGAGGAGGCAGGAGGCACGGACAGCTTTTCATCATCTGAGATGGCGTCCCTCCCACCTTTGCCAAGTTCTCCTGAGAACTCAGAGGGGGAGGATAAAGATGGAGGGAGGGGTGATGTGAGAGCTAGAGCGGAAAGAGTTAAGCGCATTCTCTTATCCCCAGAACAGAGAGGTAGAGATAAGAAAATGAGACTTGCACCTCCCTGAGGAATGCAGGATGTTTGTCGGGTGACTCTGGGAATTGCTTTCACTCTGAGAAGATTCTGTAACGGGACTGAAGCCAATAAACCATGCTGAATTGAATCTGTACTGTCTCCTGGAGTTTCCTGGGCTAATCCTGACATATGGGGAGATTTACAGAGTAGTACATAATTCAGTTGAACATAAACTGGTTTTATTTGCAGATGGCATTCTTATGTTTATTTCTAAACCTCACACTACTATTCCAGTGTTGATGCAAATGAAATTGCCATTAGTAAAATAGCAGGATATTGTATTAACTGGTCCAAATTGGATGGATGGACAAAAGCAATAAATAAGATTTGTAGCAATTTCTCTTCCTCTTCCTCCCCCTCCTCCCCCTCCCCCCCTTTCCCTGCTTAAATTCCTGAACTTGCAGGAAGCAACCAGATCATTACTTCTCTGGCTCATGAATGTCAATGTCCATATGAATGGCCATTTAGGGATACTCATATATAGATGAATTCCAAATATCTCCACATTTAAGGCATCAAGTAGTAGTCACAGGATTCAGTCTGGACCTTGCAGTGCTCAACATTTTTTAATTAATGTTTTGGATGAAAAAGTGATGGGCTCCTCTTCATTGCATGCATTCAAACAGAGGTTGAAGAGCTATCTTTAAGAAACATTTTAATTTGTATTCCTGAATGGGGTGAAGCACGGGACTTTGGCCCCTTTCAGCTCTATGATTTGATGAGGATAGATAATGTTGCTTTTCAGTTTTCCCTCCTCCCTGACAATTGGCCTGATAGTTAATGTTAGCCTGGGGCTGATGGCACTTGGAATAAGAAAAAAACGGGAACATTCCATATTCCTATTTTTGGCAAAGAACCTGCATAATCACATTACCTGAGATTTTTTAGGTAGAATTACTGGGGATAAAACTTCCTCCTTGCTTGTACTATTCCAGGAAAAAATGTTGTGAGTAGAAAAATAAATTCAAGCCAATTGAGATTTCAAAAAACAGATAATTTGCTAGCAAACTTTTGTTGTACCTTTCAACGGAATTCAGATTTTTATACTGTCTGCGCAACAATACATTCATTCCAGAAACTTATTGAGAACTAAATGCACATATGGCAGGAATAATGCCACCGGCATATTCAAATGTATTTTATTTATCTTTCAGGTAAAGTTTGCCTTAAAGTTAAAATCTAATCCTAGAATAAAATGATTTCCTATGCTTTTCTTCTCATCTTGCAATGATTTTTGCTGATGACAGTACTTGTTATTCTCCAATAGAATGTAACATAGGCACAGATTAATATTTGTAAAAAAAAATTCCTATGCAGATGTTAGTTTTATTGGCTAAAGATAATGGTTGCGTCTGCTTTTTTAACAGTCTTGCAAATTCTGCCTAATTGTATTAGATGGAGTGAAGCCATCTAAATGCAAGCAGATACTTTCCATTTGCAACTATTATGTTCCATTAGAAAGGTACACCTTAACTGCTGGGAAATTATCTTAGTAGTTTATATTTTGTAGCTGATATAATATATTTATATTGCTTAAATTCTGGTCAAGGGCTAGAGAAGTGAAGTAATGGGCCTAAATATAAAATCAACTTAATGTTTATATACAGGGTGTACCAAAAGCCTGGTCCCATAGGCCAAAAGATTATCTAAAAAAGACCATCATATTAGAATTTGCAAACATCAAAGAAAATGTTACTGTACTTAAGAATGTACAAAGGTCATATGTCAAATGAGTGAGAAAGTGTTTAGAAGACAATGGCAACCAGCCTGAGATAGATAGACAGATAGACAGATAGACACATACTTGAAAGATAATTCTTTGGTTTGGGAATTTGGTTGTTATTGTTTTGTAAGTACTATTACAGTGCTGCTAATAAATGTGGCAGAAAATGAACTGAACCCTTTCTAAAAAATTTTCAGAATAAAGTTCATTGAAAATGCCTGGCCTGATCAATGCTAGTCACTCGCATGAATTTCAGCACAACTTGTTGCCTTAGATGGCAAGTACCTTTATTACCATCCTCATCAACAAAGCAATTCCCTAAAGGGTAAAAATTTACACTGTAACAGATTGTTTGCAATATACTTGTAGAAGGCTCTTTCTATCTGAAAAGATTAATTACAGTATTGACTGAATAAATGAATCAATAAAGTTTGTGTTAAAGATGGGAGAATTTTCTCTTATTTCTATTCATTTCTTTTAAGGTTGGATTTGTTCTAAACAGAATTTCTTTCCTGCAAAAACCATTTGAAGTATCAGTTCTGAAACTGGAGAATATTGAGTGTATCACAGCTTTTAATTCCTTCAATTCCATTTCCATTCTCTACTTTACTAATGGGCATGTAACTGATGACAAAACATTTTTTAAAAAACTTGCATCAAGGTTCAAATTTTGCAGTTTTACTGAGACACATATGTTCTATATATTGGAAAAACACCTTCAAATATGTTACGATACAATTATATGCAAAAAATCAAGATGACTGTGTTTTATCTGTGCAAATGTGCACCTAACTAATGTTGACACATTAGTCCCATCTCTTCATTTGTTTCTATTGTACTTTTACTTTGTACAATACAGGTAGTCCTCAGCCTGAGACCATTTGTTTAGCAACCATTTGAAGTTATGATGGTGTTGATTCCCTTAATGAGTGTGTGGTTTGTTTAATCACAAAAATTGTCGTAAATTTGGGTGTGGTCACATGATGCCTCACTTAACGACTGCACCACTTAACGAAGAATTTTCTGGTCCATATTGTGGTCATGTGATGGAATGGTTTGGTGAAGGCTGCGCTCGGGGAGATAAGCATTTCCTTAGCCCCCAGAAAGAGCGTGGGAAGGTGAAGAGGATGAGATTGGCACCACCCTAAGGAATTCGCAGTGTTTGCTTGCTGGCTTGGGAAGTTTAGATTCAGTCTGGTGAGATTGATGTCAGGTTCAGCCCAAAGAACTCCACGAGACAGTACAGATATAGTTCTATAGCATTTATTAACTTTCACCTACAAGACAGGAAAGCTTTGGTTCCCAAACCATCATCATTCATTCCTTTAGAAATTTTGTATAATGCCTTTCAAAGCTAAGTTTTCCCATGTGGCTTACAATACCCCATTGCTCAGTAACTGACTTTGCTTTACTATATATGGTGATAGGGTGATAATTGGGGTATGTAACTTTTAATAAAGATGATAGATAGATAGATAAACAGATAGATAGATAGATTGATAGATAGATAGATAGATAGATGATAGATAGATAGATGATAGATAGATACTCAATCCATATTATAGTACACGTTCCTCCATTCTATGGTTTTCTTTTTCCCATGAAAGGGAAACCTGGATAGGCTTTTGCAGTTGAATATGAATTGTAGGAAGAAAAAATATATGAAGATCTTGTTATTTATATCATCAATCAGTAAAGTGGATTTTTTTCTCAGCTAGCAGTCATGAAGGGATTAACAATTTTATCAACACATGCATTTTTGTACCTTATGATAACTCTCCTGTTCTTCCCTTATATATAGCCAATTCACATTTAATAAATGCAGTCCTTCTATCTTTGCTTTAAGCAGTGCCACGGGAGACTAAGCAACTCTCCCAGTATTAAATAAACATTACAGTTATTTTTTTAAAAAAAATGTGTTGCATTCATCCTGGAGCAGCATGTCCTTATGTTCCTATGAAAAAAGTAGCATTTTCCAAATATGCTAAGACTACAAATTACAGTTTGCTATAAGTTAGCAAAATCCTTAAACCTTTGAGAATAAAGACATATTGAAAAATCTATTTTGCTAGCTATGTTTTTTTAAAAAAACTTTTAAAAGCATTCTTTATGCCAAGAAAAAAAAATGCGGTGAAGGTGGAAAGACATTATTACAGAGGCATTAGCTGGCTTTCATCTGAAACTTTTGCACTATTATTAAGAAGATCTTCCCTTTCAATGGTGATTTTTTAAAATAAAAGCCATATATGTCATTTTCTTTTTCTTTTTTTCTTTTTAAACTAAATTTTAGATTTTTTTTCTTTAAAAAGTGTTATTGGACAATCTAGATTTTATTATGCAATGGCCATCACCATGTAGAGTGTGCTGTTACTGTCTACTCTTGGAGACACGAAGTCCCAACCAATACAGAGGACCTACTCCTGAGTTAAATTGTTTCTTATGGTAGCATGAGATCTCTGGCAGAATTCAACAGAAAAGTATAGATTTTATTTTTTATTTATTTTTATTTATTTATTGTTTTCTTGCTTGAGTTATAGCCTACTTTCCTATAGGCAATCAGTGTCACACCTGCTTCCTTTAATGTTGTCCTCTTGACAGCAGCCCTGTAAAGTAGCTTGGGCTTAGTTCCTGACAGAAAGACACGTGAGCTTCCACCATTGAGCGTGAACTTGTATGTAAAAGGAAATAATTGCATTAGTTAGTTATGGCATGTGTCAACTGAGCCAGTCCACACACAGGAGCCAACTTCCAGAGTATCCAAGAGGCATAGGACAACAACAACATAAGGTTAAAAGGAAATATAACCTTCTATGTTTCTCAATACTTTTATTTCTTTAAGGTATTTTATTCACCATTTGTTAGCTGCTACAAATGGATTACTTCAAATACACAGACATACATAGACAAGAGAAAAAAGAAAAGAAAAGAAAAGAAAAGAAAAGAAAAGAAAAGAAAAGAAAAGAAAAGAAAGAAGAAAGTAGATATGAAATCTCAAATTATCCAGTTTACATCTCACCTGAATTTGTGTATGTTTATGGCCTCCCTGTTTTTGATGTAGATTACTCTTAACTCCTGTATGGAATACCAAATCATAGTGAGAAATATAATGTCCCATCATATTCTTTCTGCAGATATCCCAAATTAGAATTTAGCTTTGAATAAGATTATGCAACTGCCATCCAATGTGTACCATAATTTTAAGTAACTGAAAGGGCTAAGGCTGACTAAGCTAATATTAGGCTGACTGAATTTGTGATAATGCAGCCTCCTCCTAGCTCATATGGAAAGGGTTAATTTTGCTGAGGATAAGGCTTTTGTTTTCTACCTTATTCTCAGGGTACTTGAAAATGTCTTTCAAATTTCTCTATATGCTCTTTTGATCTTGATTGTTGAAAGAAGTGGAAGGTGCTACTGTTGTGGTGGTGATGGTCTGTTGCATGTTTTCATATTACTATGAAGTTCTCCATACTTCCTGCTGTTAAAAAATCCAGTGGCTTTAGAATTATTTCCTGATACCACCAGTGGATTAAAATAAAACATGGAAAGCCAGAGAAACTGCTGACATTGGAAATAATTGTGCAATGAAAGACAAAATATTCAAACAGAAGCCTTGGTTGCTTCAAGAGTAACTCAGAACAACATCAGTTTTCACACACAAAAATTTCACAGAAATCCTTTTCTCTTCTGAAAGAAATTTTAAAAGCAAACTCCCTTTTATCCAAGTGCATGAGAATCAATAGAAAAAAAAATCAGATCTTTTTTTCTTCAAAGCACTACCCAGAATTACTCTCAGGCCAGCCTAATTTTTATGTCAGCATTACAGTGATTCCCTAGTCAAGATGAGGGCTGTCCTGTTCTCTGACCCCCACTCTCTCATCTTCCAGCAAATCTCTCTTTTGGCAGACTTTAGAATTAGTTGGGGGAATATTTCTGTGGCAGACAGGATGTACCTCATTTTAATTTCCTCCAGCTAACACATTTCATCCCCCATCCATAGATTTACATGTAAAATCCACTGTAGTATTATTTTTCAAGGGATAGTCCTGTAATTTAGCAACATGTTTTGCTTTCACATATGAACGTTCTTCCATGCTAAACTCTAAGCAGTTTCTCTGCTTGGAAACATATGACTGTGTTACTTTCTGCTTGAATTCAAACCCCTACCCCCTTCTGCGAATGCATATTAATAAATGCACACTGAAGCAAAATAGCAAAGGTATAATATAGATATGTTTCTGGATCTGCTCCAAAAAAGCACTTTAACTTTTAAATCAGACTTTCCAATATCCTATCTGAATTGGAACAAAAAGAAATGTAAACATAAGAGTTTCCTGAAATTCTAAACAAATATACAAACAAGATGTTTCTGTTTGTTTCAATTGTTTTTGGTATTCAGATTTCTGTGGTTACCTCAGTATTTCACACATGTTCTATTTTATAAACAATTCTTTACATGTTTTGCTTTCTTCTCCTTCTCTTTACTTTCTGGAGCATTCTTCCTGATGTTGGTGTCTTCTAGAGATATTATCCTATGACTTTCATCACTCCAAATTGTTATGCTGGCTTGGAGTAAAGGGAACTGAAGCTCAACACACCTGAAGCCAAGTCTTAAAGGAGTTACAGCATATACTGCATAAACTACAACATTTTATGCACAAAATAAATGCAATATACAGTTAATGTCCTACTTATGTATTATTCAATTTGCATGTCCACTCTGGGTGGTGAACTCTGAGTGGTGAACAGGAAGTTCAGAAAGAGCAATGCAGTATCAACAAAAACTGAAATACATCACACCAAAGGCAGCCCATATATTCACATCAATAACTCCCTAAAAGAAGATTCACCTAGTGTCCTGGTCCAGTGTCTGTGGGAAGAGCAAGTTTTAATGTCTTATGAAAGACCATCAGGGTAAGGATGTCCAAATCTCATAGAGAATGCTATTCCGTAGGGCAGACATGACAACAGAGAATATGATAGTGCAGATTAAAATCATCATATATGTAATCCATTTCAATATGGTCCCATCTCCTCTACCTTCAGCAGATTAATAAAGTAGATCCCAGTAATCATTATAAAATAATGACACTCCAACATTTATAGTGGGCATCAAATGGTACCACTTTTTAAATGGGGCATCAAATAGATGCATATTTGGTCCCTTTTTAAATATTATGAACTCTGACAAATGAAATTGGGGAAGATTATTCTAAATTAACAACTTAATAACAAAAATAGTATATTACTAACTTAAGTTTTTGTCGTTGAATTTTAAAATTTTTTTGCCAAAATTACTCTTGCCTTTTTTTAGAATGTTTATTCTCCTCTGAAAGAGGTGTCTATTTTTCTGCTTCATTTTCAGGGTACATTAGCATTTCAGTAGGATTTTATTCTGTTCTTGTTGCATCACAGCTTCTTCAAATTCTATTGTTTTCCAGGCTTCCTAATATGAAAAAGATGCAGGGTGGAAATTCCCAGATGAAGTCTACACTTGAGATTTAATGAAAGCATAATGGAAAGAGGACTGTACAGTAAGAAGCAGGATAGTCACCTGACCTTATGCATCTCATAACTAAGGAAAGTGTAAGGACCACAGTACAAACCCACAAAATTGATGAAATACTGGAAAATTTCAACTTCTATTAATTTTTTCAGTCATGCTACAGGCCACTTTTTAGGATCAGTTTTATCAGAAGATGCAAAATGAGAACATATAGATTTATAAAAGCTGAGTCTTTTCATGCCTGGGGGAAAAGCTAGATTTTCATGGCCTTCCAGATCTCAAAGGGGAGGCTGTTCTATAGGATAGGCACCACAACAGAGAAAAATGTATCTTCCTGGTCCTGCATTTAGCACTGTTTGACAGTAAGGACACACCCATCCCTGTTAGATCTAGGGGGATGGGAAGAAATTACTGGAGACAACTACTTCTGAGTAACCTGGCCCTGTGCAATGTAGGTCTTGTCCTCTGTTGTTTAGCAGTATGATCTCTTTAAACTTTTCAGATATTTGGAGATGGATAAGGGACATATCTTTATTTATATGTCAAGCCTTAATGATGACATATTGTTCCTGTCCCTTGATCCCTGTAGGTGGTAGGTAACATGCTAATTTAAAAAAAAAAAAATTAACAGGCACTACTTAGCTGCAAGAAGGTGGTGCTATAATTTAACAAAAATAAATCCAAATCAATCCAAATACTTAAGCTCTTCAAAAACTGTAGTAGATATTCATTGCCTTGCTTATATATAAAGATGAATGCACCATATTTTACTGAATTTAGCACACTGTAAGATCTTTGAAATAAAGAGATAGTTGAAATAGAAACAAGGAGATACTTGAAGCATAATTCTATTTGGCAGAAAGACTTAAACAGCAAGTTCCACTTTTGAATAACTCACATAAAAAAAAAATCAAAAACAAATATCAAAATCTCAGATCTAATGCACAGGCAAATGTTACTGACTGTATTCTGAAAGAACAGAAAAAGCACATGGCATGCCCGTTGAAAACCCATGTACCAAATCAATACTTTTCCTAAGAAACCTAACATTATGAGAAATTGCCTTATATTCTTGTATCCTTATTATCTGCACAATTGTCTACCTTCTCTCAGTCTAATTGCAAGGTAGATGAAGGAACAGGTGCATATTTCAAGCTCTGTTAAGCACTACAAATTTTAAGTGTCTCCCCAGACTGATGACTGATTGCCATGAACCACTTGGAAGGCTTGAAATGTTCAGCAAATAACATGGACAGGTTCCCATCAAGTTTCTCCTTGCAGCTCTCTCTCAGCAGTTACCAAGCATTAACAGTTTTGCTAATTAAACTTACAATGTGGAGGAGAAATTTTAAATAGAATTGACCACACAGCTTTCTGCTGAACAATCTACAGCAGACAGCAGGAAGCCAAGAAGCAGTCATCCTGAGCACAAGATCTTTCTCCAGCAAAGACATGGCAAAGGTGAATTGATGAAGACAAAGTGATTCTTGCTCAGAAGCAACCACAATAAAACCCAGTGTCAGCTTAGGAAAAAGGCCTTTCTGCAGTTGGGACAGACAAAAAAATAAACCCAGTTGGGTCATTTTAGCATGGCATTGCCAAATTGTTACAGTAACTCCATGAACAATTTACAGATTTTTCTTTTGTGGTGCTTTGTTTTCCTTGCACAGCTGGGGACTAGCTGTTCTAGCCAAATAGCATGTTGTCATTAATTCACTGGCCTCGAAAACAAGGACATTAAGACAGTCGTGGATTTATTTGGAAACGTAAAAGGTCACATTTAACAGAAGTTGCCCTGTGATATATTTCAGCATAACATGCTCAAAGGAAACCACACACTTTCAAAGACACAGCAGTGGGAAATATCCATCTACTCTTCAGGAGATTCAAGAAATTTGCTGAACTACCTACCACGGATAGCTCATGATGAGTGAGCATTTCATTCATACATTCAGAAGTAAAGGTCCTGATATTCTTAACTATGAAAATAAATAAACTCAGGTAATTTTTCTTTCTTTCCTCCTAAGAATACGATAAAATAAAGGCTGATTTACTGATGTCTAAAATAAAAATTCAGGCTACCTTTCATCCCACATTATCAACTTGGCACTAACAACATCTTGGACTCATTTTTATTGATGTTGCTCAGGATGGACAATTCATTTCCCATCCTTGTTCAATTATTTTTGTTTGTTTGTTTGTTATTGAATTTATAAGCCTGTCCCACTCAGTTTGCAACTCTGAGCCAAGTACATGAATAAAATTCAAAACACAGTTTTTTAAAAATATACAATATAAAACCAATATAACAAAACCTAGTGGTCTCTAGTCAATGTTGAACTTGATTTGCTAAAAACCTGGTTTGCAATGGTCATATTTGGTTACTTTCCAAATAAATAATTATTTAGGTCCACTAGGAACTAAAAAGCAAAATCATAAAGCTATTCTTCTTTCATGAAACATGCAGTACTCACTCTGATTATGTAAATCTAATCCAAATCTAAAGAATCTATCTGAAATGCACTATCAGTTATGACTGTGGGCAAGGACACATGCTGCTGGGGTCGACAGTGTCAGAATGGCAGGCATGAAGGGATGATGGAACCAGTTTGAGGTTAGAACCTCCACCAAAGATGGAGACTTTTGGAAGACTGTCCTTGTTTTTCTGTTCTTGTTTCCATCTTCAACATCTTTACACATGGCATTGTAATATTGCTTCTTGTCTCTTCTAACAACTCTCTGGAATTTTTTGTTAAGTTCCTTCCTGAGATCGTTGTCTTTCTTCATTTGATCTGAATAATCTTTATTCCCCCATTTTTTCTGCTTTGATTTCATTCCATAGTTTCACTGGTTCCCTAACAATGAGGTTCAGGATTTCAAAGTGATACTTGATGTTCTTCTTGAAAATGGCAGGTATATGCTCAAGATCATATCATAGGAACTGTTAAATTATTTTTCCACTTTAGCTTGATCTGGGATTTGCAGATGAGCACTTTGTGATCTGTTCCACAGTCATCCTCTGGCCATATCTTTGCTATCTTTGCTATTGTAAGAAAGCTCTTCCACCTCCTTGTACCAATGATATAGAAACTCAGTTTGATTTCTATGCACTTCGGTGATTTCCATATATTAAGTGTTATTTTGGTTGTTGGACAACTGTGTTAAATAAAGAAATAGATAAGTAATTATCCTGTTTCATTTCTGTTTCCTAGGCCATACAGTCCAACTACATTTTCTTCCTTAATATTTCCAACTTTGGCATTCCAGTCTTGTTTACATGTTCTGTCAATTTCAGATTGAACTTGACCATAAAACTTGTAAATTTGCTCTTCTTCTGCATCCATAGTTGGAGCTTAAACTTGGACAATTGTCATATTAAAGGCTTGTCTGCAAAATTTAGTTAGTATTATTTAGTTATCGATTGCACCAAACTCAAGAACTATCTTTTCTATTACCTTCCTGACTATGAAAGCCACACCATTTCTTTTTGTTGTTGTTGTTGTTGTTCATGTCCTGAGCAGTACACATATGAATTTTTGACTAAAAATGTCAAATCCCAGTTCATTTCAATTTGCTGATGCTCATGATGTCAATGTGTCATTGATCCATTTAATTTTCAGAGTATTGAATTTCACCACGTACATGTTGCCAATGTTCCATGTTCCCACTGTAATTCTATCTTTGCAGCTCTGAATTTTCTTTTTCTGCATGAAAACATCAGCAACTATACATCCCATAGATTTTAATCTAGTTGCATCATAAATACCATTAGTATTTGAAAAGATCCTTAGGTCTTCCTCAGTCACATGTTGAGTGCCCTGAGACCTGAGAGGCCCATCAGCTGGCACTATATTGTCAATCACTTTATATTGTCCATCTGGTACAGGAGCACAGAGATGATCTTAAAGGGGCTACGTGGCAAATTTTAGTAAAACATAAGCTTAGCCCAAGAAAACAGGAAATTGTAAGAAAGAAACTACAGATTGCCCTGCCCTGGTTCTCTTTGATATAAGTGGCAGGGAAGGGGAAATGTTGTCAGTCTTTCAAGGTTTTGTTATTATAGTCTGTATCAAATAAGTAGAGTTCTAGTATTTGTTGTGGTGTCTGGTTTCTGTCATGGCCTACCATAAAGGGCTGGCATTATCCATGTGGTTTTCTTGGTAAAATAGAGAAGTGGTCAACTATTGCCTATTCTTATAACGTATGAAACGATGCCTCTACCCTTGTCATTAAAGTGATCTATCTCCAGCATCTTCCTCTATCATAACTGTGCAGCCTATGTGCCTGCTTGTTTATCTGGGCACATAGGATGTCTGTCATGTTTTGGGTGATCCTGTTGGGATTATATACTCTTGGTATACACACCTGGCATTCTTTGCAATTTTCCCTTCCAGAAATGCACACACATACCTGCCACAATAAGGCAGCACAGCAGGACGTGAGGAAATATCTATGCATTCATCTAAGAGAAAGACCTACTTTGCTAAACAACAGAATCATAATCAACCTCATAAACTGTATATTTAATATGTTGACTATATAGTCAGTATATTAAATCAGATATATGAAGTAAATGTTATAAAGTTACATAATGCTGGGAATTAAACCATTTTGAAAAGGCTGTGTTCTTGAAGGGTACCTATGAAATGTGAAAGTGTACCTTTGAAGAAGGAGGATAGAAAAAGTATTGACTATTTTGAACTTTGGTGTTGGAAAAGAATACTCTGGAGAGTACCATGGATATTCAAGAAAACAACAAATGGTTCTTCAAACAAATCAACCCAGAGTTCTTATTTGAGGCAAAAATGACCAGTCTCAAATTATTCTTTGGATATAGTATGCAAAGATGCAGTTCTTGGGAAATGTCTATAATGCTGGGAAAGGTCAAAGAAAGAGAAAAAGGGGATGACCAGTAGAAGGTGGATGGACTAAATTATAGAGGCAATGGATACATGGTTGAAGATCTGAAGGACCAGATTGGAGCCAGTCTTCCTGGAGAAAAATCTATTTATATGGTCACTAAGAGTAGACACCAGTTTGAAGGCACATAATCAATAAATCAATATAGAACTCACATATAATGGGGATGTAGAATCAGGTACTTTAGAGTTCTAGGAAGGCCTGGGCCACTGCAGTTTATGAGACCTATAACAAAATTAATAATATATAAAAACATTCAGTCGTATAAATGAAGACAACATTGAATTTTTGATTAATTAAAAATGATCAAATATCTACATTTGATTCTCCCTTTTAGTGTGAGGTTCAGGTAAAATGTCCCTCTTGGCCATCTCTCTGATTAGCCCTGAATGTTGTGGCGCTTGCTGCACAACATTTCTTTCATGCCTGGACAAATGGTTGATCTTGTACTGAACATATTCATGGATGGTCTATATTCATAAAGTCTAAAAGTACAGTTTAAACTACAAACATATTAATTGACAGAGCCTTAAAAACAACAGCATGGTTTAGTTCATAGGCTCTTTGCAAATGTTACAGTTAACAAATGGGCATCCTACAAGCCTAGTGATAAGATAGGGACGTCAATTGTCCAGTCTGGCAGTCTATGGCCTCCTCAATTATGCATAGATTCTGTCAATGTATAGCTTTGTTTAAATAAGCTTCTGGAGTACTCATATATGTCATAGACAATACTGAGCATTTTTATGTCAGAATTTGCATCAGAGATCTATTTTGTCTTTTTAAAGGAAATGCTCCAATATAGGAATTGTGAATTATCCTTAAGTCCATAAATGTCTTATTTTCTCTTGCTCCGTGTCTCATATAAGGAATGTGTGTGGTTTCATTAAATAAAGAGAGACTGACCAATCTCTTAAATTTATATCCTTTCTTAAGTGCCTTGCTGGATCACAGCCTTAGTCAATAAGCAAGACTAAAATTACTTATCACTGTTTTTCAATTCTTTCTGTTCCAAGCATTTACTTAAAGAAAGTTCCTGGAGTAACCAACTTGCTTCTTTTATCCAAGTTAAAAGGGAAAGGTTAGTTCAAATAAAAGAAGATATTAATAAATCACTCTCACATATACACACATCACAGACTCATTTCATTCTAGATATCTGAGGGATACAAAGTGAACAATTGATTACTATCAAGGTTGTGACTCCCTCAAAATTGCCCCAAGATGTTTTTTTAGAAATTATTGTAAAGATCTTCCAAGTTGTGCAAGATCAGTAATTGCAGGCTAGCTTTTTGAGAATGCAAATGGTTTGCCATTAAAAGCTTACCTATAATATACAACTACTTGAACATTGGGTTCTTCTTGTTCCCTGAACTTGATTGTTTTCCTGCAATTTCATTACCACGGTAAGTAGCATCAATAGTATGTGGGAAAGTGGAGTTTGCTGGTTCTATATAGTAACTTGTCCTGCCAATCTTGTTTGGAGTATGATTTCTTCTTCGATGGTTCTTTAATTAGGGTATTGTTTCTTCCCTGATTGTTTCTCTCTTGCTGTTTCCTGCTTATCTGGTATTGGCTGCTAGGGAGGATGTGCTCTGGGCTATTGTTTCCTTCCTTGACTTTTGGTTATATATTTTTAATAGTATGTAGATAGAGTTTATCTCTATGTGTCTGTTAAAGGCACATGGCTTCCAGACACTTTGTAGTAACCAAGATCTGCAAAAAGAGGAAACCAGTTATCTTTATAACATCTAACAACACAAAGGATACCCACACAACTTTATTAAAAATTGCCTGGCAACACAACTTATTGCAACCCGACCATATAAAAAATAAAATTATTCCACACATCAAAAGCATCTCTGAGACAACCTCTTGGCATCAGACTCTTGGCGTCACTATAACACACAAAGCAACAAAAACAAAAGCCCCCCAAAACATCTTAAGAACCCAGGAACCAAAGAAATAAAAACAGGAATCATCTACAACATACAATGTAAGGACTGTAAGGACTATGTAGGACAAACAGGTAGAAAGACTGGCAGAACACATCTATGAACATCAACTGGCAGTTGGAAGATGTGATGAACATTCCTTAATCTTTCAACACATAGACAATTTCAACCACAGTTTCAATTGGGAAACTGTTGACATTCTAGACCAAGCCAAATCCAAAAGTGCTAGGGAATTCCTGGAAGCTTGGCATTCAGATAAATCAGTCATCAACATGTGTGTGGAGATAAACCCCATCCATATACCATTTAAGAGATGATACAACCAAAAGACAAGGAAGGAAACAAACATCCCAGAGCACATCCTGTCTAGGAGCCAGCACCCAGATCAGCAGGAAACAGCACTGGATATACAATCAAGGAAGAAACTATACCCTAATCAAAGAACCATCAAGGAAGAAACATCCCAGCCAAAACTGGCAGGGCATGCTACTACATATAAAGGGCCAGCAAATGTTACTGTTCCATGTATTGATGATGTTACCTACCCTGGTAATGAAACATCTGCACGAAAATAAGCAGAGAAGCTCACAGAACACCAAGAACCCAACACTTCAACCCTGAGCTACATATGTTCTCCACTACTGGAATTACCAGGGTATGTTGTAGCCTGTTCCAGTATTGGCCAAGGTAGAGTCCTGCCAGTATGCAAGGCAACCATCTGAACTTAGTAAGTCCTCTAAAATATTTCCAGATTTCAGGATGTCATGGCTTGACATATTGGTAGAAAAGATTCCCTGAAGTTTGAAATGGATAGCTATGAATATTAAGTTGTTGAAGTCTCTTAACTCCATCCACCCCCACACAAATCCAAATTTCCACTGCCCTCCTTTAAAACAACTAGTCTAATTTTATTAGCAATGCAAAATGTTGCAAATAAAATAGCAGTTAGCAACGACAGTTGATTAATTTTAACGATTGATAATTGATGCTCGATATATGCTTTTTTAGTATTCATGATGGTTGCTTTGGAAACAGTTTTGGCATAAACAAAGCTAGATATAAATACCTGAAATAATATACTCTGGGTCAGTTTTCATAAGATTAGAAAGTGCCATTCTGGCACTGATAAAATGTCCTCAATATGAATAGGATGTTAAAGGTATCTATGAGCCAGGCATCAATTCTTGATTTTCCTCTTGGTGCAACAATAACTGTTGAATGTCATGGAGACATTTAGTAAAGCTCTCTTCCCTTTGGCATATAAATTACCTGTTTGGAAGTAATTTAAACTTGATAAACTATTATGCAGATCAGAACATAGTTATGCTTCAGGCTACGCACATCCCTAAATTTTGTGATGCAGTACTTGACTCAAAAGAAGAAAAGGCAAACTGAGGTTTTTTATATGAAACTGGATGGAATTTTATTTTATTTTTATCTGTTTATTTTTAAATGAAGAAAATAGAACAGAATGAAACATCGTAAGACTAGCATTGAAGGGAAATAAACTGCTTTGGTTTGTTTAGTGGATATATGGAGTTGCTTTTGGTCCATCTGGATGAAAACTAGAATATCTACCTGGAAATACCTCTCTGAGACAGTTTCCCCCCAACCAAGCATTCTCCAGAAAGGGAATGACTACAGCACCTGGCTGGGAATTCTGAAAATTATCATCTTAACACAAGTAGAGGCACCAGACTGTGGAAAGCTGCTTTATATATCATGCAGACATATTTACTGTATGAGTATTTAATGCATGGTGTGGAAATACCAACACAAAGGCTTAGTCTGTCCTAGTAGATCATCCCATATTGCCTGGGTGACTTCAAATTAGATTTGTCCCTCCTCCCCATGGGGCTTCAAGCTTTCCTTCAAAGCTCTACTCCCTTCACAAGACTTTCCATGAACTGAGACCACAAGCCACGTTTGCAGGTAGCCAGTTGACTTATCACAAACTGAGCAAACACAGCTCAGTTTCAGTCATGCATATCTCCCCTGGGGAAAAAAGGGGGCTTGCAGCATCTCCCCTTGCCTTTACAAGATTGATATCCTAGCTGGGGCACTCGTAGCTCTACCAGCTTGTAAGAACAAGGTTCTTAATACCCTAAGGCATCTGACCACTTATTTCCATGTAATAGGATTTTATATATCATCTACTTCTGCAGATTCAAGGTGGTTTGCAGAAACAAAGAAAATACAGATTTAGTAAATCTGGAATGGTTACAAAAGCCAATTATAATTAAATGGCCTTTGGCCCAGGTTTTCTGTTACAGGTCACCATTGGGTTTGAAGTCCATTGGAGTTGGAAGGCTATAATAAATTTTATAAATAAATAAACAAATAAATAAATTATGTTATTTCTATTTTAATTGAAGAACTAAAATTATTAATTAATAATATTTTCTTACTTCATATTATACAACAAAATAAAAATAGAGAGAGAGGATCTCATCTAGTTCACTTGATTAACAGAGTTTACCTGTTTTTGGTTTTTAATTTTGGTCAGTCTTGGACAACATCATGTGACTTTCCATATCAGAGTGAGGATCTCTCTGTGTTTAATTAAGGGTGTAAAGTTACCTTACCAGTAAGATAAGCAGTAAGTAAACCCATTCCGCTAAATTAGATTATTAAAAAATACTCAGTTCATACTGACACTTTGATTTTGTTTTTTTGTTTTTTTTTTCATTATAAGAAGTGTAAGGTACTACTTGTATATTTTAAATCTAAGTAACATTGAACAAGAAGTCTTTGGTTTACTTCCTCTTTTCTTTCTCTCTTATTTTTGGGGGGGGGGGGGTGTGTTTAATTGCAGATACTTAGAAAAGCCCATAGATTTGCTTGCACAAAGTGTTCCACCTACAAAAAAGGGAAGAGTATATTGCAATTAAAGGACTACAATCCTAGACTCAACCCAATCCTAAATGCCAACATGGCCAGAGACAACTCAACCAACATGGAGTTGAATGAAATCAAGTGGGTATGCCTCATACTATGTGAGATTAGGAAATTATGACGGGGAGGGGGGGGGAATATTCCCATTGCATTTAGCGTGTGAAAATTAGTTAGTACTGCTCTCAGTCTTAGTTAATTTTATCCAGGATAGATCTTTTTTCAGGAGATCACTTTCTAGAAGATTTTTGTTAGCAGAAAAATAGAAAGAAATAACTTTATTGTGGACATTAACCAGCACAAGGAGAAGAAAAATGTTTATGCCAATGGCACGATACAAAAGTGCCAACCTAGTCCCACCTAGTCAGCATACACATGAGGTAGAGTTTCATTAGAAAGAAGATCTATTTAACTTAATGAAACAATGCTAAGTTAAATATTGCAGGATACCATTGTAAGGATAGCTACAGATTACTTCAATTCTGTAGCATTCAGCAGTCTCAGATTTTTTTTTTTTCTTTTGTATTAAGCACATAAGGGCATCTGTATTAGACCTATAGAAGAAGGCTAAGCAGATTTAACCACCCTGCTCTTTAAGTCCATGATGAAAGTCTTTTCTTTGGCTGCTTTGAAAATGCTTCATTTCTGGCTTTATCTTTTCTGATCACTCTTAAATTCTTTAGATTTCTGTACAGGATAACCTTTCCTTACATTAAGCCCTTTCACTGAAGAAAGTAAGCTTGGAGAATAAAGTTCTTGATGTCTTGCACCTATTATGTTTCTTCTTTTTTTTTTTTGTCTGCCTTCAGTCATTACTGACCCTGCAGTGACTGCTTGGACGAGTCCTTGCAGTTTTCAAGGCAATTGTTTTTCGGAAGTGCTTTGCCAGAGCCTCCTTCCTAGAGCAGAGCCCAGCTGGCGAGCGCAGGAGGCGGGGTTTCCATTGCTTCGCGCCCTTTTCAGGCGAGCGCAGTTTCGCGCTTACCGGCAACTGGTCCCGTCTCTCTGTGCAAGGCGCCGCCAGCATTTTTCCTCCCACCGGAGTGAGAGTCCCCATTTATCTACTCACGTGAGTTTTCGACCTGTTGGGTTGACAGGAGCTGGGGAGGGGGAAACAGGAGCTCACCCTGTTAACGTGAAGGCTGGACTCGAACCGCCGAAGCGTCAGCCATTTCTGGCCGGCAACTTTCAGCGTCATTAAGCCGCTGTGCCACCGCGTCCCCGTATTATGTTTCATTATCCTTCACTAACTCCAATTACTTCAACAAGACTACTCTATAGAAATTGCCAGGGCACTGTGCCCAATTACAGTATATCTGTAATCATCTCTTTTTATAATTGTTATTCATTAGGATAGGAGGTTTTTGATTATTTTTTCCATTTTTGCAAAATTCTCATTTTGTATTGCAAGCTCTATTCAGCATTGGTGTTTATGAACTTAGCTTAAAAAAAGGATATGTATATATTCTTAAACAACTTTCCTATTCGTGCATTTTGTAAGTACTTTGGGAAATGTGCAATTTTTCATGCAATTTTTTCATAATAAACTACATATTTTTCTCTAACATTTGTGCTCTTTTCCCATAATATAAGGTCTTTTTAGGGGAGGGGGGAGTCTTGCCAAAGCATTCAGAAAAATGCCATTGTTGATATATGTCAGGAGATTCAAAATTAGTCTCTTCATATGTTTGCCTTACAACAAAATTTCTTATCTGACTTTTTTTTTTTTTTTGCAAACTTTATTCTTTGAAGATAAACAAATTCACATTGATAATTTCAGTATCTGACCCAAAGGTCCACCCTTCCTCCCTCTCTCCTTTCCAATATATATTGACAGCTCTTTGGGTCACTTTTCTCTGACTTGTCCACTGCTAATCCAGCTATCACTGTGAGTAGATTTTCCCAAGAGCTCGCATTACTACAGACTACCCCAAAACATTAATTTAGTTCACAGTTTAAGTCATTGGGGATAAGCAATTATCCCAAAACATTGTCAATATTATGGCACAAAGGAGTGAGGGATCAGGAATTAAACAAAGTTCAAACAAGGTTAACTTGTTCTATGATTTGTAATAAGAGTGAAGTGTATTTGTTTAATCATTTGATTAACGAACTGGAGGCTGAGATGTAAATGATTATATATGCTATAAGTAGCACAAGACAGTAGTCTACTTCGTCTTGCCCAATTTGATGGGGAAAAATTGCTTTAGATATTATTTCACAGGAAAAGAGCATTGTCTTGGGTAGAATGTGTTCTTACATTTATTTACAAAGTAACCAAGGGATGTGGAAATTTGTGAATGCCCTTCCTTCACTGTATGATAATGTTTCCAGCAGTCTAAGTCTCTCGGTTTCCCATGTTTCAGTGAAGCCCACGGGAAGACATCAGGAGGGGATTCCTACTGTCAAAGTGTGCTTCCAGCACCAGTGGGAAGGATTTCTACCCCTCAGACATTGTCCTTTCCCCTGGAGAAATGTTGAAGAAATTGTCGCAATTTCTCTTCCTAGAAATTTAGAAAGGAATTTTTAATGGCATTTGTGTGCAGCTCCACCAGACAAACAGTTCTCCTTTTCAGGACCTCTCTTTTGACTTTCCATAAGCACCCTCTCTCTGAGGACTGGAAATATGAAGCAAATACTAGGAATGGCCACTATGTTAGTTAACAAGGTCTGAGGCCACCATACTGGTCAAAGGCAAGTAATGATGAGTCTGCAAGCCCAGTAGCTGGTTCATGATAGGCAGATGGAATGGCTCCTGAAGCCAGTTGTAGAGAGGTTATCAAGTGTGAGACCTGCAACAGCAACATTTTGTTCAGACCATAAAGAAAAGCAAGCTTAAAACAGCTGTTTCAAGAAGCAAATAGGTATCTCCTGATTTGTTAAGATTACTACTACCATTTTCCCATTCACCAATTTATCTTTCTTGATATAGTCTTATATGAGTCCAAGAAGCTCTGCGCCTCCAGGCAAGGAAATATTGCATAAATATGAGAGATTTTGGTGTAAGTCATTCAGTTTATGCTATAGATGTCTGAGATTGACTGAACAATGAATATACCACCCAAAATACATACTTAAATCACTTTCTCTAAAATCAATCAATCAACCCTATACCCTATACTCTATACATGATGCTATCAGAGGCCTGGGCCTAGACGCAGTCCCTAAAACCTTTGGATGCAGCTCCTAAAACCTTTAAACTGCCATTTAGTTGTTACTAACTTGTAATGTTAATGTAATCGAATCCAAAATTATTAAATACAGGTAGTCCTTGACTTATGGCCACAATCTGGATCAGAATTTCTGTCGCTAAGCGATGCACTTATAAAGCAAGATGCCACATGACTGCATCACTTAGAGACTGCAATCCTGGCAATTCCCCTAGCTGTTGGTAAGCAAATTTCACCAGTCACTAGCCGAGGACCCTCCCCAATCCAAGCCATTCCAGTAAGGTTGCTGTTGATGGCTTGCAAGGCAAGGTACAGGGCAGCCCAAAAGGTAGAGATGGGGGGGAGATAGGCGGGTGGGGGGAGTTGAAGTGCCCCTGCTGACATGAGTGCGGGTGGGCTGCCAAGTGCCTGAATTTTGATCACATGACCACAGGACGCTGCAACAGCCATAACTACAAGGACCGGTCATAAATCACTTTTTTCAGCACTGTCATAATTTCGAATGGTTGCTGAATGAATGGTTGTAAATTGAGGACTACTTGTGCATAGTTGCTGAGTACATTTATTAATAAATTATATTGGATTGTGATTAATTCTAAATATGAATAAAGTGACTATATGCATACAATGCCTTGTAGAAGCACCCTAGTGCTTAGAGCAATCAGTTATTTTGAGGAAATGTACCATTTAATGTATGATGAAGTCCTTTGACCAGGGGAAAGGTGGTTGAGGTGAGGGGGGTATTTTGAGGGGGCAAGAGGGTAGGCAGTGATATCATAATAGTGATGGTCACAGGGAGATATGGTAGGAGACTTGGTATGGCCTTTTACCAATGCCACATTCAAGTCCCCTATGAACAGCTCCAAAGCCTGGTCTTCAGAACTTCAGTGGCCTCAGTCTCTATCTCCTGCTAGTTAATGTAAAGTCAGCCTGGGATAACCACACTCATCTTACTATCAAATTATACATTTCTGTCCCAGGTTATCCATGTGATGTTGTCAAAGTTCTTTCCCAGTGCCTAAAAGTTGAAGTTCTAGACTGGAAGAAACAGGTTTTGACTGAACCCTAGCAAGACTAAGTAGCTGTTGATTTTAGATCCGGATGGGGATGTACTCACCCTTATAGAATTATGCTGCACAATTTGGGAGTCCTCCTTGACTCACAGTTCCTGCTCAAGGAGCAGGTGGCAGCCACGGCCAAGACAGCCTTTACACAAATCTACCTTGTGTATCGGTTGCATCCATTCCTTGGATTCATAGGTCTTACTTATAGATAATCATGACTTAAATGAGTGCCATATTCTTTACATGAGTCTGTGCCTGAAAAGCATTCAAAGCTGCAGCTGGCCCAGAATGCAGCAGCATATGGGCAGTTTTGGGTGCACACAATATGCCAACATAATAGCACCGCTGTGTTAGCTGCATTGGCTCCAGATAGGCTTCCAGGTGCAATTCAAGGTGCTGGTTGTCACCTTTAAAGCTGTGCATGGTGCAAGGCCATGTTATTTGTAGGATTATCTGTCTCCAATGGTTTCTGCCCCTCCCATCAGATCTGGAAGGTGGACAGCTCCCTTCTGTGAAATACTGTCATCTGGTCTGAGAAACCGGAGGCATGCCTTCTTTATTGCAGTGCCTGTCCTATGGAATAGCTCCCCGAAGATCTGGATAGCCTGAACCCTCTTTGCCTTCCAGAAGTTCTTAAAGACCTGGCTTTTACCTCAGGCACTGGGCTAAGATGTTAGAGGAGGCTGGTATGTGTGGCCTGTTCCATATTTTGAGACAGTTTGCAAAAAGCCCATTATTATTTTTAGATTTTGTATTCTTTTATGACTTTTATATTGTTTTATTTTATTCGTGTGTTTTGTTAGCCACTCAGAGTTATTAGTTACAGTAATATGTGTGGTCATATACATTTGTTAAATAAATTGATGCATAAAATAGAACAAAAAAAAGTTCTCCTTGTTCTTAAACAATTAGCACTCACTACGAAGGCATTTTTTTTTTCCGTTTCTTGGATGCTTGCATGAAGAGATGGATGCTCAGTGTTGCCTACCCAGTCTTAAAGAAGGCTTTAGTTCCTCTGCCTCCAAGTTCCAGAGTCCCTGTTGGAAGCATCTCATTAATGATAACACATTTCCTGGGTAAAGTTCTTTCTTTTCCTTTTCTGAAGAGTGTAAGTGTGAGAAATAGCAGACAACTCCAATTCTCTTGTGTATTCACCTTTCTGCAGCAACATTTCAAAGCTAAATATCTGCTTTCTTGCTTTTCTTTTTTCACCCTCTCTTACTCTCTGACACTTACAATAGCATACTTTAAAAGCTATGGTATAATTATCATATGACATGTAACAACATATTCCCTATGAGGGTTCTGATATTTTTACTTGCAGAGGGCTCCAAATGAATATAGTATCCCACATAGAACATTACTAGAGTCCCATGCACATATTTACTTAATTTCAGAGTGAATCATCAAAAGTTTGCAATTTGTCATCCAGTTTTAATGCTGTGATCTTAGGAACATGGCTGCAGTGATGGGCCAGGTGAAAACTAACCAGCTGAAGTTTAATTCAAACAAGCTATCAGGACTATTAATATCTGGTTCCTCAGACTGGACATGGTCCATTCAATCTGTTCTCCAGACTGCCCTAAGACTCATGACTGCCATGTTTTTGGGTACTTGAATACTTGGCAGAAAAAGAAAAAAGAAAGTAAAATCTCAGGTACATAGCATCTTACAATATTCTATTGCTTTAAGATATAGCACGTTAGTTCTTAGTATGACACAGGGTTTTATCCAATGCCCTAAGGCTAAAATACTACAAATTAATATAGCATTTCTTTGAGGAAGAGAAGCTGATTTGAAGTAATACAATTGACCTAGCAGTAAATAATGAGAAGATAAACTGGACACTCACACCCATGGAGCTTTCTTAACTCAGGGTTCCTCAACCTTGGCAACTTTAAGACAGGTGGACTTCAACTCCTAGAATTTCCCAGCCAGCCTTGCTGGCTGGGGAATTCTGGAAGCTGAAGTCCATATGTCTTAAAGTTGCCAAGGTTGAGGAACCCTGTCTTAACTGACAAAATCAATTCAAGAAAAGAATGTAGATGTCTCTATGGTATGAGATTATCTTCAATATACAGACATGCTTTTGCTGAATCAGTTTTAGTTACATGTGGTATCATATCAATTCCAGGAAAGAAAACAGAACTCATATAATCAAATCACTTGAAAAACTGTCCTGATTGCAAATCTGAAGATGTAATATGGAAGATACATATAAATCATTAAATACCTGTAACTGGAGCAGATTCCAGCTTTTAAAAATATTTAACAAGCAGTTTTTTGAAAAGTAGGTAAAAATTCAAGTCCAGTCATAAAGTATGGTGGCTAAAATATAAGCCCTTATTGAAAGAAAGAAAGAAAGAAAGAAAGAAAGAAAGAAAGAAGGAAGGAAGGAAGGAAGGAAGGAAGGAAGGAAGGAAGGAAGGAAGGAAGGAAGGAAGGAAGGAAGGAAGGAAGAATTGTTTATGATTTTTAAAAATTGGAGTCAATACTCTAATATTGCATAGACCATGCATTAGATTAGACAGAAAATTGAATATTGATAGGGTTATTCTGAAGAGTCAATAAGCTTTTTGATGACTGATACCTTTAGGCAGGCTGGTAATATCAATATCACTATCTGGAAACCAGAGAAAAATAGTGTAATGTAATATTCTCTTTGTGGCATCCTTAAGGGTAACTCAAGCTCTGAAGTCTAGCAAATTGCCCAGGCTCTGGGGTTTTTATTAATGTCTCTTTAACAGTAATGCAATGAACATAAAATTAATCCTTCTTCAGGTTCTTTACATGCCAATAATAGATTTTAAAATACAGAAAGGATGGTCCATTAAAAAAAGATTTTAAAAGATGCAAATAATAGAATAAAGTTAGATCAAAAATATTCTCAGCAGGTAATTCTATCAACTTGAATCTATTAAATTTATGAAGTGATTTTCTATTAATTACAATATCCAAATATATGACAGAAAACAATAAGTACATCTAATTCATTTTAAAATAAAACGTATCAGCTAGAACAATTTTCCCATAAATGGCATCACTTCTTCCAGCAATCCCAAGTTTAGCAGAACAGACAATATTATTTAGAAAACAGAAGCTGAAAAAGTAGAAAGTATTTATATCCAGTTTAAAAAGAATTTATCTTTAGACAGGATCCCAGATTGATTGATTGATTGATTGATTGATTGATTGATTGATTGATTATGTGCCATCAAATCATTGTCAACTCTTAGCAATCACATAGATAGATTTTCTCCATGATGATCTGTCCCTAACTTGGTCTTTCAGGTCTTCCAATGTGCATTTGTTACCACTGTAATTGAATTCATCTACTTTGTTGCTGGTCATTCACTAAGTTAATTAGTGGAGATCCTATCTTATTATCCCCAGAATATAGAGTAGCACATGATTGGCTTGTGGTGATGGGTATGGAATATGCTGATTGCTGAGAATGACTAGTTGGTACCTGATAGAAGCATTAAATTTAAGAAGGGAACTATGTTGCACCATCACGTTAAACCCTGTCTAAACAATTTATAGGTATAGGCAAGTCATGGCATCTGAATATATTTTCCAAGGCCTTCATTACTACTCTACCAAGTGCTGGTCTGTAGCATATTTCTTGATTATGATTGATTGATTATGTGCCATTAGGACAATGTTGACTTTTAGTGATCTTCTCCAGGATGATCTATCCCTTACCTGGCCCTTCAGCTTTCCCAATAATACATTCATTGCTGTTGTAATCAAGTCCATCCAGTTTGCTGCTGGTCATCTTCTTTTTCTCTTTCCTTCCAACTTCCCAACATTAAGGAATTCTGAAGGGAGCTGGCCCTTCACATACTATGTCAAAAATATAACATCTTGACCCTTGACATTAGTGCCTCAAGTGAAAACTCTTAATTAATTTATTTTATGATCCATTTGTTTTCTTGGCTGTCCATGGTGTTCTCATGATTCTTTTCCAGCAACAAAGTTCAAAAATATCAGTGCTCTTTCTTTCCTGCTTCTTTGAAGTCCAATTTTCACTTCTTTATAATGATACAGGGAAAACCCTGCCTAAACAATTTATAGGTATAGGCAAATCATGGCATCTGAATATATTTTCCAAGGCCTTCATTACTACTCTACCAAGTGCTGGTCTGCAGCATATTTCTTGACTGCTAGTTCCTTTAGCACTGATAGCCAATCCTAAAAGGCAGAAGTTATCTACCACTTCAGTATCTTCATAGTAAGTAGCTGACTAATGTCTAAATATAATCTTGAAAATACTTCACAAAACCTGCCAAAAGTACACCTTTGAATAAGGTTTGGAAAAAGCCAGTGAAGTGAGCAAATATTGGTGTGCTTTGCTCAATCCTAAGTGGCCCCTGAATAAATTGAAATCTCCAGGATGCCCTCAAATGCAGGTCAACATTCAATAAATTGCCTTAAAAATTAAAAGGGTGTGGAGGACTGATATAGGCCAGAATGGTATGGGTAGTACAGATGGAAAGGATCTCAGCAGCTGTACACCTGTATGCTAGTCCAAATGCTAGGTTAACAGGATTTATGTAGACATTTGAGTTTCAGCAAACTTGTCAAAAGAATGGATAGAGTTCTACTGTGCACAAAGCATAGGGCCTGTTGCAAAACATATTCTGTTGTCATGGAGAAGAAGAAACTTTTCATACATTATTGCAGAGAAAGTAAATAGAGTATATACTGTGTAGTATATACTCTAATTTGTTTACTGGTTAGCATTATATTGCACAACTTTCTTTTAAACCGCAAACCTAATGAATGTACAACACTTTGGCATATTAAGTGGGGAGTTAAAGAACATGTGTGGGTAAATGAATAAACATAAATCCTTTTACTGAGAAAGGAGACATGGAATAATAGAATCTTTGTGAGCTACTCTCACCCACACATCACAATAGGAACTTTGATGGATCAACAAAGAACTGGAAATTAAAGAGGAATAGAAATGAACAGCATCTGCCTCTAAAGCAATGGAAGAACTATGTATAAATAAATATAATCACCAGCTTGCAAGAAGCAACATACCTAATGTTTAACTCATTTTTTTCTACCTTCAGGTGCAACAACTATTTATACTGCCTTGCATAGCCCATTGACATCAGTGGGTGCATACAAATATTAGTAATCTCTGAATAGGTTTTAGGCTACTTCCTGAAACTTCATTACTGAGACAATGCTGATTAGTGGAAAGCCACAATTTCTTGCTCACGTGTTGTCAAATGTGGCCACTAGTCCAGAAACTCCTGCATTGAATAAATACAATCAAATGAATAACATTTTGGTCCATTTCTCACAAATCTCTTGCTCTTATACCTTTGCACTTGGTTATCTAATGTAAAACAGTTTTGTTCTGTTTCTTTATTCTCCTGTTAATTATTCCTTCTCATTCAGGCCTTTCTCTACATAATTAGTCAAATAACTCTTGTGCTGCTTATGTACCTGTGGTTAATGGTATTCATATACTGGCACTATTTTCAGAGTACATCCCATATTCAAGAAATTTCAGTACTAACATTTTGGTTTTTTTTCTCTTCCCCACCCGCCCTCCATATACCTGGGGAACATGACCTACGGTTTTAGCAACAGCATATCAGGACATGTACTTAAAGTTCTTAATCTTTAATCTACATATAGTAAGCACTTTCAAATCAAATTTGGCTCATTAGTATGATTTTTAAGACTGCATCCTTGACATTTCCTAAAAAGATCAACATAACATTGAAGGTCTGCATCTAGCTTGGCTCAAATCCTCTAAATGTATTCAAGGGTAACTATAGTTTATGTAGACCACTTAAAAGAGATTCCACATAGTGCATTCTAGTTCCTTATATGTGAATATGATTTCTATTTAGTCAAAGAATGTTGGAAGTGGAAAACATAAATGGGCAATATTTACAGTTTTGCAGATTCAAGAAACTTCACCAAGCAATGACACTGATCTTTCACAAACAAATAACTCAGCAGATCTTCCAAAGAAAACCAGAAATTGTACAAAACTTCATTGAAATATAGTTTCTACTAGGACCAGTTTAAAAGTATTTTAAAGGAACCTTCTTAAGAAGGTTCAATATTTGTCAAGGGGCTTAAGAATACAAATATTATCAATGAATTCTAAATATTATCTTTATTTCATCACCACTAAGAACAGATAGAGATAATCCAACCACTTACCTTATTCAAAGAAATTCCTTGTTTGAAAGTAAAGGGATATGCAGTGAGATATTTTCTCTGTGCTTGCTGACCTATTTCAAATCAAATGTAAATATCAGAATGGATTGTAAAGGAAATTGTAAGTACTCTTAAAATTTGCTCTTTGGACTTGCTTGAATTTGTGCATTTGTGCGTATATGAGAGAATGCACAAGATTCAATTCACTACTCATTTACAGTCTTGCAGTTTTTTGCCATTTCTTTGTGGTGCAGAAGATATGAAAAATCCCCCAGAAACTGGAAGAAGAAAAATGTTGAACTAGGGCAGGAATCTTGAACTCTTACTGACATTAGTGCAAAGTTTATTAGCCCAAAGGCTGCAACAATACAAAAAAAAACAAAACTTTTTGAGTTAAAAATGAGAAAAATAAAGATTATACACACACACACACACACACACAATTTTTATTAAGAATTTTGAATATAATAGTAACATCTGATACAAACTAAACTTAAAAAAAGAAAAGAGAACAGAGAAAAGGAGTAAAAAGTGCAAGGAAAAAAATAAAAAATAAAGGGAGAAGAAAGAAAAGTAAGAATAGAATAAAGAAAGAGAAAAGAAATATGTAAAGAATTGACTTCCAACCATTATCACAACAAATATAAACAAATGTAGTGACTCTTCACCCCCTCTAAGGTTACAGACATTTATCTCTTCTTCCCATATACCATCTCTTATCTATAAACAAATCCATAAAACAAAGACTATAATTTTATTATTATTTTATTACGTGTACTTTTATGCTGCTTCTGTCAAGTGAATCTAAGCAGCTTACAAGTAAACAAATACATGACATGTAAAAAATAAATAACATTACAAACTAAAATAATCATAGACATTCCTTCTATTCTAATTCTGTTCTAAAATCAGTAAATGTTGGTGCCATACATCTCCTAAGTATCTAATTATCCCGTTCTTAATCCCTAACTGCTTGCTTTAATAGCCATGTTTTTTAACATCAATCTGAATATTAGTAATGAGGCTGTAGCTTTCATTTCTAATGATAGCCATTTCCAAAGGAGGAGAGCTCTGGCAGAGAACGCTCCTCTATAGATTTTCCCCACTAGATCTTAAAGGGGAGGGGACTCTTAATAAGTGCTCTCTACCAGCCTTGGGTGTGAAGATTCTACTTGAAACAAATGGTCTCATAGATATCCAGGTCTTAAGCCAAGTAGAATTTTAGAGGTTATTATCAGTACTTTGTTTCCGTATCCAGACACAGACTGGTAACCAGTGTAGCTCCTGCACTGTAAGTGTTATATATGAGACACTCCCATTAAAGCATAGGTTATTCACTGACCTTTTCATTCCTTGCCTGGCAGAGATCTCCAACTGAGACATGCAGTAAATCCTCCTCCTTGGTCATCTCATTCCCTTCTTTGAGCAGCACCATTTTCCAGACAAATTTCCTTGGCCAAACCTCACCTGGCCTTCCAATTGCCCCTGTCCAGAAAGCTCAGCACCTAATACAGAGTGTGATAGGCAGGGGTTCCAAGAGAGTTGTTCAGTGTGAGGTAATATCTGTGTGGCTTGATTGACCAAGCCTTGCTGTTGCCAAGACACCTGCTGGATTGGGCCAAGGTGAGTTGTGAGGCCGCCACTGCCAGGCTGTTCCCTCTTCCTGGAACACTTCTAGGTTTCACTTTGACACAGGAGTCAATGTGGCTTCCTAGGCAGCATTCTCAGTGCCTACAAAATATCATTGCAGGCTGCAGAAAATGATTTGGAGATCCTTGAACTTGATGATATCGGCCATGATGAATATTGGCAACTTTTTGGAATTCTAACTGCTTCTGGACAAACTCACTCCTCTCAAGTGGCCACTTCAAATAAGATTTGATCAAGATCTTTGAAAATGTCAAAGAAAACTCATGTGAGATTGCCAATATCTCATAAAATTTCAGTGTATTTTCACTTTTTATTAATCTGGGGAGTTTAGGGATAACTTCTAAGCTATACTTACCCATGTCAACTTTACAAATTGGATCTAGACTCCTAGTACCCTCCTTCTTTAATTAAAAAAAAATGTACCCACAAATAAAGGTTTCTTTTCCATGAGAACTATACTTCCTAATAATACAACATCATTCCCAGGAATATTCTTAAAGAAAGAGAGACATTTTAAATTTACCTTTGTCCTCATTCATTCATCAGGAAGTGACTAGCTTTCATTATCCTACCAGCGGAAGTGCTGTGAAGGAGTAGCAGAAAGTTCCTGTTCTTCCATGTTCCAGAGAAAAGAGTATCAGAAAATGTTCAAAGAAACATTTGATCCATGAGAAAGATGAAGAAATTCTGATAAAACATCTTCATGTATTACAGGGATCCCCAAACGTTTGAGATTGTGAACACATTTGGAATCTTGAGAGCATGTTATAGCATTCACACAAAATGTGGCTGATCATGAAACACCTACTAACTAGAAAGTGAAATGGTAAGATGACTCTCTATCATACTGTCTAGCTTCAGACTGTTCTTTACCACCTCATTTTACATTTCTCTTTTATGAACACACTCCCAAAGAAGGCAAGATACTGCAGCTGTCAGGTTTTTTTTTATTTTCTACAAATATCTCTGGCATCTGTGTATATCCCAGATAATTTCTTGCAAATAAACATTGTGTTTGAGACTGGCTTGGCTTTGCATCATGCTATTTGCTTATTTATTTGTTTTTGGTTAAAAGAAGGAAAAAAAAAAGCCAGTGGGGCAGGGAACCTTTCCATATAACATATATTATAAAAAGGTGGGGAGCCTGGTGGCCACCAAGAAATATTTAGATTGTTTAGATTGTTTTATTGGCATCCATGAGAACCATATCGCTGATTCTGCATATATTAAAAGTACATACAAAGGAGACAGAGGCAAACTCCATTATCCTCTTGTATATTTTTAATGCCTAGAGATTCTCTTTGTACCCAAGGCTACACCTCTAAGGTGCCTCTTAGATAACTCACATGATAGACTATTGAATCACTTTTATTTTTTATAGCAAAAGGGAGTAGGGATGGAGAGTAATGGTGAAAAAACATATCAGTGGAGAATGCATGGATATTCATAGGAAGGATGAGAATCATAATAGGAAAGTCCCTTGTTGTTTAGCATTGACAAAGCCTGAATTGCTGAAATTTCTTTCTGTTGAAAATGCCCTGGAAAAAAAAGGGGGGGAGGGGAAGAAAGATGACTCACCCAATTCATGTAAAGTTTGTCCCATCCCAGAAACTTTAGGGAGATTAAACTTTTTAAGGTCTAATAAGGAAAGCGTAAGGGAAAATGTTTAATTTTAAAAAATCAGATATTACTATAAATCTCTTTTTCTTCATAATTTCCAACCTAATTGACTACTAAAAAACAATGCTACATTGATAAATCAAAAGATAGCAACCCATTTATTTTAACCTTGATCAAATAAATTTTGTACTCTTTCCCCTTTCTCCCCTCAGATAATGTCCTAACATCTGCTTTCTTTTCATGTTCTCTTTGTCTCTTCTCCCAAAGTCTTTGGCATCGTTAACAAGCCCCTTTTGTAAATCCAGTATAAATAGGTTATCCATGTCACTGTTATTATTTTCACTATATCTTCTCATGAAATCGTTGACAACTTCAACTAGTCCCTTTTGTAAATGCAATATAAAGAGGTTATCCACATCACTCTTTTGGTTTAGTATTTGTGTGTGTTTTTTAATTATTAAGTCATCAGCCAGTTTCATCTGTATATCCAATAATTCATCATTTTGTATATCTGCTATTTCATCTTTTTTCATCTCTTTCTTATAGGCTATCGTTTTTAAATCCACATTCAAATTGATTTCAGTTTTATTCAATGGAACTGGTTCCTCTTCAATGATACCATCTAGTTTCTCTATAATAGCAGATAACTTTAAAATTATTTTCTGAGCCTAGTAGTCATAAATCTCTCTCAAAGGAGCCATTGATGTATTTATTTCCTTTTGGTGCCCTCTAGTGACCAACCTTCAAAATCATCTTATAAGTTATTTGTTTTTCAGATATAAACATAAAACATTTCCCATGGGAAGGATTCTTATAATTAATTTCAAAGTTTTAATTCAAGTCCATCTGGATCTTTAATTCATTTAAAACTCTCTAAAATCAACACTGTAATTACCTTTTTGTTGTATATTCTAAAAAAAAATTTTTTTTTTTTTGCAAAACCTTAAACTTGTAATTAAAATTTCTTTCTTAAAGGATTGAAGAAAAACTTACCCAGTGAATATGATCAAACTTGCGTGTCTGAAGATTCTCAATATTTAAAAAGCAGTAGGGAAAAAAAAAGTAAATCCAAAGTGATTAAGAAGTGAGGTTCAGTCAAACTGAGTCCATAAAGGCTACATTGACTGCTGTGAGCTCAGTGGAATCCCACAACTCCCAGCTGTTTGCAAGCTGATCACAAAAATGTCCGTTTCTGCTGTCTACTCACAAAAAACAGCTGCCTGGAGTACGTATGGATGATCTCAAGATTCCTCTTTTCTCTGGAGATATTCCAGCAGTCTGGCTCCAGAATCCCACTACTGTTTTCATCCGTAATGTCTCCCACTGTCCACAAGACATCAGTTTGCCATTTTCTCACCGGAAGTCCTCCTTCATCCTGTATTGTTTGCTTATAATGTACCTTAGCTTATGGATTGTGGAGGGCATAGAACAATTTATTGATATTTCATTTGTCATTAGCTCCAGAAGAATTACTCTTTAATTAATACATGTGGATAGCAGAAGGAAACCAAGAAAGCCAAACTTAAAATGTTCCTATTATTTCCCACTTTCCCAAATGAAGTTCCATGAAAATCATGGCTATATCTCTGCTCAAGGATATGGCCAAACACATGAGGACCCAGTGGGTGTCTGGCAGGGGCAGGAGTTGTTTTTGAAGCTAGAAGCTATTTTCTTTCCAAAGCCAATGTTCATCAGGGATGGGACAATGATGTATCAAATTGCCAGAAGGGATGGGAAGTGAGTTTTAGCACAGCACAGTTTCCTATTTTTTTTCCCCCGGGAGCTGGGATTCTTTACTTTCAGAAGTGCATTAAGATGAAACCACAATGCCAGATTTCAACATGACAACCTGGAAAAATCTGGGGTTTCATAAAAGGGGCTTGGGACTTCATGGAATCCATGGGCCAAAGGTCAGAGGTTAGGATTCAGAGGATAAAATCAAGGTACTGAAAGATATAGGGGTGAGTGACAAAGTATATGCAGTAGCTGTTAGGGATAACTTTACAAGACAGAAGGAATGGCAGTGAGAGGAATGAATATCACTTTATATTTCCGATTCACTTCTGTACAAGAGGTAAATTGTACGATCCATTTCTGGACTCTCTCCAGTTTAACAAAATTTACTACAAAACTATTCCTCTTGCTATTTATAAGCTTCTATATAACATGAGATTGCACTCTCATAATCACCATCGTAGGCTGTTTTTAGATTATTCTTTATATATTTTAATGGTTGCCTATCAACTGAGCACAAGATCGAGTTTGAACCCGACTTTCATGATTTAGATTAAAGTCTAATTCAGCTTAGACTCTGACCGGAAATGAAATTTCACCCTTTCCCATTGATTATATTGAGTTTTTTTTTTTGAAGTCTATAATGTATTCGCCAACTAACAAGAGCAATTTTGTGCAAGAGGAAGACAAAGTGTTGAAGTCACTGAAAGATATGTTAATGGTTGCTCTTGGCTTGCCCTTAAACAAATGGGTGTGCAGAGTATTTATTTAAAAGAGCTTTTCTGTTGCCCATTTCAGTTTATCAGAACTGTCAGGGCAGCTTACCACAATCATAAAAACAATACCAAATACCAAATAAATCTTAGAGCCATTCCACTGAAAGCAGACACAAGACAATAAAACTGGGGGGTGTGGGGGGGAATCAATACATATCTTCAAATGCAGTCAGCTTATGTAAGGAGCCGGAAGTTGCTATCCAGTAAAAAGGTCACTGCCATCACCAAGACCTCCCAAAACATACCACATTTGGAAAGTGAAACTAAAAAGCTTCTGTCTCTAGGCACCACCTACCTGACTTCAGAAACCAAGTGTGACTGCAGATGTGAATCTGAATGTAAGTCTTTGATACAATTTGATGAAATCTGAACACATATTTTCCCTTTCAGTTTCATTAGTGTAGGGACCTATATGCAACTAATTCCTTCCTTCAAAATTTTGGCATTCATAACCTTTATTTCTTGGCAATATTGGGTGAAATTTGCAGCCTTCTGAAGGAGAAAGAGAAACCTGGCAACTTTCAAACAGATAGGTGCAAGGATCTGTGCAAATACAACATTTAAAATTTGGTGGTTTAAACAAAGTGATTTGCTAATTCACTAAATTTTAGGGGAGGAATGTGTAGGAAAACAGCATATAATATAGAAATGCTACTAGCTTTTTGTGCTTAGAACCTTTCCTTGTACTTTTCAAAGGAAATAAAAACTGATTTGCTTCTACTTTAATAAAACATCAGTATGTCGACAAACACCTGCTTAAAGAAAATGAATCTACCCCTTCTAAAAAGATAGATGGTAGGGACACCACATTTCATGAAACAAAGCATGCCATAATATTGGTTTGGCCATAATGCTGAAAGGTCTTAAAACCAATTATCAGTACAGAATTCACAGGCTACAACAGGTCACAGGGTAGTGTACTGGTTATGTACAAGGCTTTGGAGATGGATTCACAAATCATCCGAATGTAGATTTGCCATTCTTTATTAGTTTGGAAAGCAATATGTAGTTGTGTAAAGACAGTGGAACAGACACCGCCTGATCACCAGAGAATAATTGCCAGTACTCCTGTGTACAGGTTGCCAACAGAGCTATCTCAGGTTAAATTGAGAAGATTGGCAGCACTATTCAGGACAAATTACTCACTAATCCAAATATAAACGTGCTTGTTTATGAGGAAAGCAAGTGGTTGTGCCAATAGGCTTACTGAGAACAATAGATTAGCCTAAGTGATAATGAAGAGAGACCCATTTAGCTGTGTATGACTCTTCTTATGAGGTGGGGTTTGGATTCCACAAAGACATGCTTCCAAGTGACTTGAATGTCAAGTGCCAAAAACAGAAGACTTCTACCACCTACATGAGTAATGTAGTAGACACATGTGTTTGTGACCTGCAATGTTCATTGATGAGCTGCAGGGTTCTGGCACTTACCATAGCTTCAAGTTGGCAGAGATAGATTTGTATGAGTCCCACTCTATTTTTTATGATATAATCATCTTTCCAGAACATGTAGACTTCTGGACTTTCCATATTTTTATTCAGTCCCAAGGAAATAAATCAACAGGGGATTCTTCTGATGGAAGAACATATAGGCAGTCAAAGAAGCTGTAACATTTCAGAGAATTAAATGTGCAGGGATCTGCTTCTTGGTTCTATTAGTGATTTGGGTTTAATGTTTCTTTGTATTTTAATTTTTGTAATGCTTGTAATTGTTTTTATTTTATTTTGCTGCCAAGAGTCATTTGTTGAGATAGGCAGCCATATAAATTGAATAAATAAATAAACAAACAAACAAACAAACTGGAGTGGGGGGAATTCCAACACCATTTTCCACCTTGTAAGAATAATAATACACACTCAAAAATACTATGGACAGAAATTCCACAGCACTCTGATAATGCATGGGATTTTCAGGTGACTGAAAGTTCAGTTTCAGCACAATCCCAATACCCATAACTTTCTTTCTCAAAGATAACAATCAATACCTATGAATTGTCAAGTATTTATATATTAACCAGCTAAATATCTTCCCCAGAATAGCAGTGCATTCCTTCCCTTTGTCAGGTTTCTCTTCAATGCTCCATTCACTAAATAAGCTTCTGCCACCTGTGTACAGATAGATAGATATAGATAGATAGATAGATAGATAGATAGATAGATAGATAGACAGACAGACAGACAGACAGACAGACAGACAGACAATGATACTGTTCTAACACTATTTTATTCCAGAATCTTTAATCTATTCCTCCACAATATATTATTTTCAACATATCCCTAAGATTGCTGGACACATTTTTGAGATGCTGTAAATGCCCCAAATTAATTCCTGTCTATGGCCTTACCCTCAAACTTGGGTCAATACATTTTAGAAGTAATTGTTCCTGAATCAATGATTCAGCATTCATTACTGGCAAATTTATTTACTATAAGTTTAGCATTTCACAACATGCTTTTGCATTTGTACACTGATATTTGTGTATTATAACTGGTGTGGACTTTCTTTGGCTTGTTACAGAATTGGTTAAAAGCAGAAAGTTAACTCATCTGTGCCAAATTTTGGCTTTTGGAGACTATTGATCACTGAAACTAGAACACATTAATATCTGTAAAAAGTATTCTCAGACTTTCTATCTACAAGCTTCTTAATCTATCTTTTCTCCCCTCCCTTCACCCAAAACTCACCTGAGTTGGTAGTGATAAAAACACCTATATGTCAAGCTTCTTTTTACTCCTGGAATGCAGATACAACAGCATGCCATACCCTTGGATCCCTGTGAAAAAATATTTTTTTAGTTCTGCAAACAAACATTTTGAAAACTATGTGTTCCAGGCCTCACTGCAGCAGTGACTAAGCAAGTTTACAATTACATAACCTAGGAATTATTGATGGTTAGCACATACTCCAAACTGACGGAGAACTTCTTAGAGAAATGGCACTCAATTTATGAATCAGCCATGCAGTAATGAGCTAAAAAAATCATTTTCCTGTCCACATGAAAGTTAAGAAATTCCATATTGAATCCCAGTTCTGCAATGTTTCTCATCTCCTTGAGAACTTGAAAGGATGCACATTTCTATGTGACTATGAGTTGTCTCAGTCAAAATATATCTTTAATATACTGTATATCAATGTATCAGTTCCTTTTAGTCTGTATTTACTCCTAGCCTTATTCATACTCTATGCCATGGTTTATTTAACCATTGTACATTGAATAAACTGTGAAACCTATACACAGGATAGGAAGCCACAGTCTGGATGGAACATGGCAAAACAGACTGGTTCCAGGTCAGCAAAGGAGTGAGACAAGGCTGCATATTGTCCCTTTATTTATTCAACTTGCTGAATATATATGAGGGAATCTGAATTGGAAGAAGATGATCATTGTTTGGAGGAAGAAACATCAATAACCAGCACTATGTTGATGACACTACTCTGATAGCTGAAAATGCAAATGATTTGTGAAGTCTAGTAATGAAAATAATAAAAGTAATGAAACAATGAGAAAAATGATGCTACATTTAAATAAAAAAGAGAATATATCTGGCTCAGGGTTGAACCGCTGGGTTCTTGGTGCTCTGTGAGTTAACTGTTTTCTTGCTGTTGTTAAATTGCTAGGCTAGGTAACACAGTGCAAGAGAGAGCAGGGTCTGATGGCCGTTTATATATAGTAACCTGCCCTGCCCGGCTTCATCTTTGATGCTTCCTTCATTAGGGTATTTTTTCTTCTCTGATTGTTTATCTGGTGCTGCTTCCCCTTAGCTGGATGTTGGCTGCTAGAGGGGATGTGTTCTGTTTGTTTCTTTCCTGGCTTTTGATTGTATCTTTTAAATAGTATGTAAATTGACATATAAATTATCTTTATATGTCTGTTGATGGCTGATTTGTCTGCAAGCCAAGTTTCCAGGAATACCCTAGCATTTTTGGATTTGGCTTGATCAAAAACTTTAACAGTTTCCCAGCTGATACGTGGTTGAGTTTGCCCATGTGTTATGAAATTCTCACTACCAGTTGGTGTTTGTGGATGTGCTCTGCCAGTCTTCTACCTGTCTATCTTACCTGGTGGCTGTTACAGTCCTTGCACTGTATGTTGTAGATGACTCCTGTTTTTTCTTCTTTGGTTGTGGAGGGATTTTGTTGGTTTGTGTGCTACAGTGATGCCAAGTGGTTGTAGCAGTCTTTTGATTGTCTCAGAGATGCCCATGATGTATGGGACCATTATACTTTTCACAGGTTGTACTGGTTGTATTATAGTGGATTGTGTAGTCATGCACTTTTTGAGGAAGCATTGGTATCTTTTGTGTTGGAAGATGTTGTATAGGGATTACTGATGTTGTTGCCTAGCCTGGTAATGAAATGTCTGCAAGAAAATTACCAAGCTCAAAGAGCACCAAGAACACAACAATAAAATATAAAGAAGACTCAGCTAATATCAACTAGTACAGCAACCAGCTTTAGAACTGATGAATTAAATGATGCAATATCAGTTTGTATTTTAAATAGGATGATGCTGTCAGGTTTTAGCTAGCCATTCTTACCATCTATGTGGTTGTTAGGAGTCAATACCACCTTCATGGAACATCATCATCATATTAAATAATCCATGCTACATAATACATTAAGTCATAAACTTTGGCTGAGTTCACACAATTTACTAATCTAAAACTGAACAGATTATATTATGTTTTAGCATTGTGTGTGAATTTAGCCACAATGTCAAGTTCCGTACTAGTGACATAAAGAGCGCTCCAGTTGGTTTGCTACAAAGTATGAATGTCCTATACTTGATTCTTTCATGTAAGTTAGTCTTGGCTGTTTCCTCCTGAAATCTCTGCCTTAGTAACAGGTACAGTTTACATAAGAAGATACATAAGAAGTATCTGTCATTGCCTTCAGTCCCTTACTCTATCATATGTATAATTCATATATCTCATTCTTAGCCTTTTTCATGTTAAGCAAGGAAGTGAGCATGATTAATGACATTTTTCAGTTCTTAGATCAGACTATGCAGCGCATGTATCCTATGGAGATTATTACAGTTCCAGCCACAGCCTTTGACTCAGTACATTGCTTCCTCTGTTGGAAAGCCCCACCAGCAGTACATAATTAAAACAGAAGAAAAAGAGTTATAAATTAACACTGATGCAATTAAATAGGGAATTGTCACTCATAGGGTGGCCATGCCATTCATTAAGAATTAGACTGCTTGTCCAATTTACTACTTGTCATTTAGTTAATTGTCTCGACAATTGAAGGAATGTCCATTGCTGTATATTTTTGAATGAGTTCCATTTCATAGTCTTCCCACTGAGGTATGATTGCTCATTATTTATCCAAGTGATAGCCAATTTCAGATCCATTTTAGGGTCATATATCAATATTCATAAGTGAAAATTCAACCCTGGGGCAAATTTTGTAGTATATGTAATACACTTTCTTTTTGTTCAAAAGATTTGGAACAATGACATGGTAATCATAAAGTTCATCCTCATCACATCACCACCTTTTTATTTATCTGCATCCCTCTTTTAATAATAACTAAGCTGAATGAGGCACCAGCCCCAAAAACCAAAACAAAAACCTATATTATTGTTCTACAAAACAATTCATTTACAACTTTAAAAGAGCACGGCAAAGATATACATTATGATTAAGGCAAAAGAGAATACAAACATAACATTGTGATCATAGTGAAAATAACATAATATCTAGTCCTAAAAGTTGCTCTCAACAATCATCTTTATTACACATTTTCCTTAAGCAAAGACAGCCACATTTTTCAGCTGTTCTCAGTGCTTGTCTTTTATCTGCCCATTTACTCAGAATCTTTTGGGAGTCAGGTAGCATCTAAATCTCTCTCTGTCTCTCTCCCACCCACCACCTACCTACCTACCCAGAAAAGCAAAGGCCAGATTTTTCAAGACTCTCTGCTAGATAACCTGACACTAGTCTATGGACACTTTTTTTATTTGGCTAACATCGCCCCTGTACTCTCACATATAAACTCTCTCCCTGCCAGACTCATATACAAGCTCCATCAATCTCTCCCAGTATATCAGGTACAAACGTTTCCCAAGATTATGGCAATACTTTGAATGTACTAAGAAAAAAAGAGCGAAAAAAATAGTATTTATCCAGAAAAGCATAAGAAGATCAAGCATATAAAAAGGAACATTAAACAGCTATCTAATATCCTGCCTTTGCTTGGATATTAAATCTCATTGCTTAGGGCACCAGATTTAGCACAAAAAAGGTGCTGAAAATCTGTGACAATAACGAAGAAATAACATGTAGGATATTAAAGGTATAACTTCTGTTCCAAGGTACATCTTATAATTAAGGTGGCTACAAGATTTATAGATGATGTAAATCCTTCCTTGACAACCAGCTGTTTTCATTCTTTCTTTTTTTGAGTAGTCCTTGTTTTATCTTAGTCTCAGGAATATCACTACTTTCAGTTTCTTTTTACTGGTTTCTTTTACTTTTTGACTCAAGTCTAATTTAAATTTCTGAGAAATTGCAATAGTTTAGCCAATGGCTAGGCAAAGATTACATAAAGACAACTTCTAGCTAGCCAAAGTTTAGGTTAAACTCCACATTTCTAGGTTTTCACGTGTGTCTTTTTTTCACCCCAAAACCTATTTTGGAAGGAGAAAAGGAAAGCTGCATGTTGGTATATACCTCTGTGAGGATTAAAGATTTTATAACATTATACCAAGAAAGAAAGAAAGAAAGAAAGAAAGAAAGAAAGAAAGAAAGAAAGAAAGAAAGAAAGAAAGAAAGAAAGAAAGAAAGAAAGAAAGAAAGAAAGAAAGAAAGAAAGAAAGAAAGAAAGAGAGGGAGGGAGGGAGGGAGGGAGGGAGGGAGGGAGGGAGGGAGGGAGGTCTGTTACACAATGGATAGAAGATTTATGACATGATCCCTTTGGATGCTCACCCACATCAAGCTTTCTGTTATGGTGAAAATCACAAAAAAATCATGATACAAGATGAAGCAGTTACAGTGCACCCTTATTTAAGTTAATCTAATAGCTGTAACAAGTTCTATTGTAACTGGCCTCTCAGCTTTGGAGCATCTTAGGTTTCTTTCTATTTAGAAGGGTAGAATGATCTATTTTAGATAATGTCTACATTCTCCACTTTTCTGAGAAGTCTCACATCAAGTTTGAGGGCTCTTAGAAAAAGAAATCCAGATGTGATGGAATGGAATTATGAAGGCCAGACTCAGGGAGGAAAACATGTTCTTTCATCTCCTGAGGAGCAAGGGAGAGATAAGAGGATGAGGCTGGCACCTCCCTGAGGAATTCACAGTGTTGTGACTGGCATTACTTGGGAGCTGGGGTTTCAGTCTGGGAAGATTCTTGCTAGAGGTTGTAGCTAATAAATATTGCTGGACTGAATTTACATGGTCTTCTGGAGTTTCTTGGGCTAGGCCTGACATCAGCCTAGATTTCCTCCTGAACTCACTCTTTTTATTCTTGCCATAATATTCTTCAGCCTCCCATGATTGTTTCAAGGATTTTTTTTTTCTCAATTCAACTGACTCTAAAAGTGATCAGGATCAGAAAGGATTGGTTAATGAAGCCCTCCCCAACCAGATGCCCTCCAAATTAGTTGTGTCCTGTTACTTGGGAATACTGGGAGTTGTATTCCCAACACATCTGGAGGGCATGAGTTGGGGAAGCCTTCGTTACTGTATTTCGCACATAATAAGATGTGAGATGGGTGGTCACAAATTTGAAATATAAAAATAAATTTAAAAAAATATAAAGTAGGTATCGTAGATAAATTTCACTCCTCTCTACTCCATCAAAAATAATGTGGGATAGTTACATCTAATCACATTTAATTACTGGCTGTAATTGTCAGGGCATTCACATTGGAGAAGGAGAAGGAGAAGGAGGAGAAGAGGAGAAGGAAGACAAAGAAGAAATCAGCTAGAAAATTGCTAGATATTGCTCAAAATAATAAATTTATCTGAAAGGACAATGAAGGTGCAGTCAGTTGATTAGGGTCCATTTTGTGATCAAACCACAAACTGGAAGTACTAAAGTTAAGCCATGATTACTGATACAAAGCTATTGAAGTGATCAAGAATTACACCATGAACTTTGCTTTTGGTAATACACATTTTGGCAGAAATCCTCTGGGTTGTCATATGTAGTTAAATTCCAGTGAAGGCAATGAGACTTGAAAGCACATAGCTACCCAGACAAAACTGCAGCCAAAGCATTTATTGTTAAAATATAGCTTCATGCCATTACACAGATCTGAAAAAAAATTGCTTGCAGACACAAAATGTGTGCAATTACAGTAGTGGCTACTGAATTTTAGAGTTGATGTCTCAGAAATCTAAAATTTATTACTTTCTTTTTCTCTTGCTCAGCTGCCTATGTGCTTGCCAGACTGAGATCCAATCAGCATGTACATACGGACTGCTGAAGAACCTTCACTTTAAACTAAAAAGTTTGTGAAAAAAAAAAGTAGGTGGAAAAAGTAGCTCACATTGAATGCACATCTCTGATTCACAGGCTTGCAAACCACTGCCATACGAATGCATGCTTCTGAAAATAATTTTTCAATTTTTGTTGTGTTTTGTTTTGTTTATAAATTTTAGGATTGCAGACTCTTTCCATCTCGAGAAGGAAAAATAAACTTACAGTTAAATTGTCAAATCCCGTTTGCAGCAGCAGTAGCAGCAATCTTAAAGATCACCAACAGAAGATCCCCCAAGGGCCAATGCAACCACTTTGAGTCTGGCCCCCAAATCTCCAAAGTTTACTACCAAATTGTAATTTTTTATATGCCAGAAAGGAGAAATTATTAAATATTATACTTGATAGGCAAATGATCATATTAACTATTTTTATTACTGTGGTGGAAAAGGTACCCCCCATACATGTGTAAACTGCATTCACTACCAAACCTCTGAAAGCCCCCCCCCCCCATATGAGCTGCTTAAAGTGCCCTTGTAAGAAAACATTCACAGTAAGCTGAATTGACCCTAAGTGGCAGCAGGGAGATGACTCATTCAGGAACCTGTGGCCCAGTAAACCAGTTTCTATTCACTGACCATATCTCGGCGATAGTATGGCTAGCATGCTGACCTAACAGAAAGGGATAAACAATAATAAGGTCACACGGATGGGTTTATCTAAAATATTCCAATGCCATGCTGCAATTCCTATTATGTCTGACCTTTTCTTTGTTTTGCCTTCACCTTCCTCTGCCTTGCAATGTAGTGGTGAGGCTCCATGGCAAACTAGACATCCCTGAAGGAGCAGGGACAATACTGTGGTGAAGACTGGCTAATTGTGGCCAGTGGAGTCTCTCCAGGTAAAGAGAGATTGTGAGATCACCCATCTGCACTCTGGACAACAGGAACTGTGGTTGGCTTGTGAGTTGAGCAGCTGGTGTCGAGGGATTTCAAGCAAGTACACAACCGCAATGCAGCCTGTAATGGATGTAAGGTTTACAAAAGCCTCACTTTCTTAATCACTATCAGATGTAATCAATTTACAGTTAAAGAAACATTTTCTGATTTCTTCCTATCAAAAATCTTCTGATTGGCAGGATAAGAGAAAGTCACTTGGTGAGTCAGCCTTCTTTCTGGATTAAAGGAGACAAAGAAAAAAGTTTTAAAGGATTTAAATCTCTAGCCAAAAGCTTAACAAAGATTGGGTGCAAGTTGAACAGATAACGGGGACGGTAATTTTGAAATATTAATTTTTGGCTAAAGTTCTGATGAAAATATTGGAACTAAATAGATAAATGGACTAGACTGTCATGGGAATGTTGCTTGTTTAATATTAAAGAACGTAGACAATTGGTGGATTTTACAAAACAAAGAAGGTAACATAATATGAGACAGACTGAGACTGTGGCTGTAATTACAGTGCCAGTTGAGACTAAAGTATTAAGGATATGGAAAGGCAAACAGGGGATAAAGGGGAAGCCTGACTTTTACTTTTTACCTTGTAATTGAGACACGTTTACTTTTGGATTACAATATTAGAATGGCAACCATCAGAAAAGCAGCAAAAGCAGGAGAAGGAAGGGGAAGGTCATTCAAGCAGCCTGCAGAAAGAGGAATTACCACAGAGTTGTTGCAGAAAATGTTCGAGGAATTGGGCAAGACATTGTCTGAATCAGTTGATGCTTATTTGGCAGCTTTTGAAGAAAGACTTGTAAAAATAAAAGAGAAAATGAAAGAAGTTAAGAAGATGGAAGAACCTATAGAACAAGTAACTTGAGATGAAAAACAAATTATTGACAAAGTGGAAATTTTGAAAAGTGAAACAGAAGCTATAAATAGAGAGAGGGGAAAGAGATTTAGATAATCTGGCATTACTAGAATTGAGACAAAAAGGATTCTGCTTGAGATTCAGAGCGATTCAGAGGATTTTGGTGAAGATATTAGAGAAAAGGTTATCAAAGCCTTATCAATTTTTTTGGAATGAGATGAAGACGAGACAGAGGCAGAAATTGACAAAGTTTATAGAATAAATACCAGATTTGCGAAATTAAATCTTCCAAGTGATGTCCTGGTGTCATTGTCAGGAAGAAAACAAGAGACCAACTTCTGCAGCAGCATTTTAATAAAAGATTGAAGATTGATAATACAGATGTAATTGTGCTTAAAAAAATTCAAATTAGAATACAGCGTAAGAGAAAAGAGTATTTTTTACTGACTGCTAGGCTTAAGCAGAAAAACATTCCATTTCAATGGGACAAACTGGAAGGAGTCATTTTTACTTTCAAACAGGAGAGGTTTCCAGTGAATTCTGTGCAGAAAGTGAGAATTTCTAGAAAAATTCAGAGAAGAAATGGAGACAGTACAACTGGATGTGACAGATCAGAACACACAAAAGCCTCCACAGGTGCAAAAGGAAAGGGAAAGGGAGGATATTGAATTAGGTGCTACAGGCATTTTCTAAATTTTTGGCCTGATTATGAATTACAAATGCTTAACATGGAATATAAATGGAGCTCGTGCTTCTCAAATGAGATTTTTTTTTCATTATTTGAAAAAATTTAAACAAGATATAATTTGCTTACAAGAAACAGATATTAGAAAAAAGGATATAAAATATTTGACTGACAAAAATTTGGGTGAAGAATTTCTCTCAGCAGGAATAAACAAACAAACAAAAGAAATGGAGCTGTTTTGTATATAAATCTCCAACTACAACCAGAACTTATATTGACTGGTAAACATGGTAGATATGTTGGAATGGAACTTTGCCTGGAGTTACGACTCTGATAAAACATAGCAGTAAAATTAAAAAAAGAGGGGCAGTTTGGTGTAGTGGTTGAGGCATCAGACTTGAAACTGGGAGAGTTCTAGTCCTGCCGAGGCACAAAGCCAGCTGGGTGACCTTGGGCCAGTCACCTTCTCTCAGCCCTAGGAAGGAGGCAATGGCAAACCACTTCTGAAAAACCTTGCCAAGAAAACTGCAGGGACTTATCCAGGCAGTCTCCAAGAATCAGACATGATTGAACAGATAAAAAGAAAAGAAAAACTCTGATATTGAGAATTTATACTTCAAATGAGGATGAAGCAATGTTCTGTAAATGACTTTTGGACAGACTAATTGGCTTTTCTTATTAAAATTGGTGTTTAATGGGAGATTGGAATGAAGTGATCTCCCCACAAGTAGATAGAACTTCTGAGAAAAATATTAAAACTACACAAGGTAAACTAACCAAAGTTTTTTTATTATTATTATTCGATGGACAATTTAGAGCTTGTTGATATGTGGAGACATAAAAGTGGCAATTCAAGAGAGTATCCCTATTTTTCTGAAAGACACAGATCTTTTTCAAAAATAGACATGATTTGGATTTTAAAGAATTTGACTACTAAGGTTCATAAAGTAGAGATATTACCAAAAGCCTTTCAGATCATAATCCAGTGAGTTTGATTTTTAAATGGAAACCCAGTTCTTTCAGATGGTGGTTAAATGAAATGCTGTTACAGAAAGAAGAAATAGTGGAGGACTTATTAATTAAAATAATAAGAAATTAAAAGCGTTTTTTGAAAATAATTTTAATAAAGGTACAGATGTAAGAATCGCTTGGGAAGCAAGCAAAGCTTTCATGAGAGGTTACTTCGTACAACATAATAGTGAACTCAGAAAAAAGAGGCAAGAGAAAACACACGTTATTTTGGATGAGATAAAAAGAAAATAAGAGGAATTAAAGAAGTTTCCAGAGAAGATAAATATTTATCAACAAATGAAGCTTCTACAGTGACAATTATCTATGATAACAGTAAAAGAAGTGGAAATAAAAATGGATTATGCAAAAAAAATTTTTTTTGAGTTTGCAAATAAACCAGGGAAGTGGTTGGCATACAAATTACAAAAAGAAAAAGAAAAGAAAATGATACTGAAATTACAAGGAGGAGATACTGTAATAACAGATAATGCAGCTATGCAAAAAGTATTTCATCAATATTATTCCAATTTCTATAAAGGACAAGAAATTTCCCTGGAGAAAATAGATGAATATTTAAGGAAGCAAAATTTACTGAAGGTTGCAGACAAACAGGAACAGACTATGAACGGACCCACAACAATAAGGGAAGTTTGCAATGCTATAAAAAAGACTAAAATAGGAATGGTGCCTGGACCAGGGAGGTTACCGGCTTCTTACTATAAATGCTTTGAGGATAAACTTTTACAACCTTTACAGAATACGATGAATTCTATATTACAGAGGCATCTTGCTGTAATTTTCACTGTGTCTGCCTTTTTCTTCATTTTGCCTTTGCCTTCCTTTGCCTTGCAATATAGTGGGCCAAAAGGATATAAGCTCTGGTTCTGTTTTTGCTCAGGGCCACTCAGCAAAGTATCCAGCCTTTGGTGGGGGTCTAGTATATACTGTGTTATTTCTTGTATGCATGCAAATAAAATCTTGTTGTATCTTCAAAGTAATTAGGTCAGGGTCCCTCAATCTTGGCAACTTTAAGACAGGTGGACTTCAACTCCCAGAATTAAGCCTGGGCATTGACTGGGGAATTCTGTGAGTTGAAGTCCACTCATCTTAAAGTTGCCAAGGTTGAGGAACCCTGTTTTAGGTGAGCCAGGTTTTGGCCACAATATTACATTTAAATATCACAGGAATAAAGTTCATACTGTTGTGGCTTTTTGGAATCTGAAGCTTGGTATGCCATTCAAAGACTCTGAAAACCTTGCACCATACCTCAATTGGAGCAGATTCTCATTCAGGAAAATAGTAATGATGGGGACAAGTTTTACACCAACAACGGGATGGAGAGTAAGAGGAAGTGTTCTTACTCATCTTTGTAGCTTTTCTGTTGCATTTTGTCACTGAGGTTATCACTTTGATTTGACACAAAGCTTGCCCTGAAGGATCAAAATGAAAAATATATACAAACTGCTGAGTTAAAAGTTTCTCCCTCCTTTTATTGCAGTAAAATATTCTGAAACACCTCATAATTCTTCTACCTGTTTTGGATTTGTTGAAGGGCTTCAAAGTTATAATCAATCTGCCAAACAAACATCATTAGAGGGGGAAAGCATTTTTGGTTCTTTGTGAAACCTTTAACTCGCCAAGAGTGGGGTGGGGTGGGGTGGGGGTGGACTCAGCATGTGAATAAAGATTAGCAAGGATTTATAAATGGTAAATGTACCGTATTTTTCCAACTATAAGACGATACTTTTTTCTAAAATCCTTACCCTAAAAATTGAAGGGCGTCTTATTCAAGGAAGTCAGCCGAAAATCGCGCGGTTACAAAACTGCCCATACTTTGTTTCTGCAGGCAGGCTTCCTCCTATTGCTAGCCTCCAATCATGAGTGAAATAGCTTGTCTCCCAAACAGACTTCCTCCAATCACGAGCCTGATGTAACTGATGTCAGCTGATGCTGAACAAACCAATTAGAGGAAGTCTGCAGAGACGAGCTATCGGCAGTTTCACTCGTGCTTGAATGTAATCAGTTATGCAAAAGAGCATGGAAACAGAGCTGCAGAGAGACGGTTTGGACCTCCTCCCACCGAGTGTATCAGGTCAATGTTAACTAATTACTAAATAAAAATGTGTTCTGCACTATCTTTAAAATATTGATTTCTTAATTTGGGGTTGGAAAAATGGGGGCTGTCTTGTACATGGGGGCATCTTGTTGTTGGAAAAATATGGTAATTCTTTCCTACTCATGGAATTGGTTGAAATTCAAGGTCCTTGAAATTGTATTATCTTTTGAATAAAAGAAAATAGAAAGGAAGATAAGTCTGTATATTAAACAGTTTCTGCAAAGAAATAATACATCTGCTCCTGAATTAGATATGAGACTGAGGGGAAGGGAGCTGGTGGAAATCCTCATTAATGTGCAAAAATGAGGATCTTCTTGGTTATCCTACAGAATCTATGTTTAAATTTACAAAGGGAAAAGCAACCTAAAACCCTTCTTATACGTTTATGTAAGATTTATATAGTCGCTTTTTTAAAAAGAAATCTGGTTTCCATTCATCATCGTTCCCATAAACTGTAAATGTATGTTCCACAATGATGCTTTCATTTCTACAGGTTGGCATTTTATTCTGAAGGTGCATGAGTCATAATGTGAGAACTATCAAGCTGTTTTTTGGTTGTTGTTGTTGTTGCTGTTTGTTTATTCATTATTCATTTATTCTATTTATTTATTTATTCAATTTTCATTCCGCCTAACTCCAACTGATTCTGGGTGGAGCACAAAAATAAAGAGCAACATAAAAACAACAATATGCAATAAAGTAGACTGGAACAAATTACAGAAATAACTACAAAAAATAATTATGAGATGGCAATCAGGCAGCAAATCAAAATATAAAGCATTGCAAACAAGGGAGTCCCATCCATCCTATCCCAAGGCCTAGGAGAATTGCCAGGTTTTCAAGGCCTTCCAGAATGCCATCAGGGTGAGGGCCACACAGATCTTGAGGGGACCTCATTCCAGAGGGCAGGCACTGTGACAGAGAAGGCATGATGCCTAGGTCCTGATTGATGGCATTGTTTAATAGAAAGGACCTGGAGAACACCAACTCTGCCAGCTCATACAAATCAGGCAGAAACCATGGCAACAAGGAAATCACATTTTAGCTATGTTTATTTATTTACTAGATTTATATTCCACCTTTCATTCAGGAACTCCAATGTCATACATAGTGTACCTCCTGAGTCCTGAAAGATGACATCTTTTATCGAGGAGACCCAGAGCACGCAACTCTAGCAGATCATACTGGATGGGTTGAAACCACGGGAAGATCCTCAATTAACCAGGTTCCATGCCATGTAGGGCTTTATAGGTAATAACTAGCATCTTGAATCACACCCAGAAGCACACTAACAACCAGTGCAGCTCATGGAGCAAAGGTATCACATGGGAATACCAAGAGAAGCCCATCACTGCTCACACTGTTGCATTCTGGACCATTTGAAGTTTCTGAGTACTCTTCAATGGCAGCCCCATGTAGAGCATGTTATAATAGTTGAGCCATGATTATAATTTATTAAATTTACATGGCTGTGACTATTATTTGATTTATATGGTGGCCTATCTTATACAATCTTATGCTAGAAAACAAACCAATGGATCATTGAACAAGTCAATCCAAAGTTCTCACTCATGGCACAAATGACCAGGCTCAAATTATTCTATTTCTGCCCCATTGTGTGAAGTCCCATCTCTCTGGAAAAGACTCTATTTCTAGGAAAGGTAGAAGGAAAGAGAAAAAGAGGACAACCAGAAACAAGGTGGATGGATTCAGTTACAGTGGTGATGAGTGCACTATTGGGAGACTTGAAAGAACAGGTTAGGGATAGATCATCATGGAGAAAATCTATGTGGTCACTACTAGTAGAAAATAACTTGATAGCACATATCAATCAATCAATCTTATACAATATAATCCTGGGCAGCTAACAACAACAACTTATAAAAATAAAATAAGACCCACACCGAATTAAAACCAGCAACGTTCCTGTACCAACTATACATGTGCAGGGCTCAGCTCCCATTCCTTGCCTAGTACCTGGGGAAGAGCTAGGTCTTCACAGCCTTCCAGAAGGCCAAGAGGGTAGGGCCCTTATGGATCTCAGATGGGAGGCTGTTCTATAGGGCAGTCACCACTATGGAGAAGGCCTGCCTCCTAGGTCCCACTAAATGACATTGTTTAATTGAGGGGACCATGAGGATCCTCACCCTATCTGATCAGGTGGGAGGGTCAGATACATATACTAGCAGAGCCATTTCTGAATTGCAAATGTAAATTGTAAATGTCTTACATACTTTATGGCTATAAAGACTTGTAAGATTCTCATATGAGATTCTTCTTAGCGAATCACAATACCTTCTTACACAGCAGCAAGGAAGTCCTTACTCATTAACATGGACTAGGAAATATTTCTTGATTCATAATAGCCTATCATCTTTAACTGACTTCCTCACTAATATTTCTGCCTCAACCAGAACTGATTATCTGCCTGATATCTTTCAGGTGCTGAGGTTATGCTACAAGTAGAAACAAAGAAAGTGGTGGCTTCTCATATACACTGTATTTGTGTCTGTGCAATATGCTATCTGTTTCTGCAAGTTCCATATAACATATATAGTTTTTGAGCTACTGGGGCAACATGGACTAGTTGACATCTTAATATGGGATAGGCAACTAATGGCTTTCCAGAGGTTGCTAAACTTCAATAACCAACAACTTCAGCCAGCATAGCTAATGGTGAGGTATAGCTGACATTATAGTTTAACAACTTCTGGAACAGTTTGTTCACTCTCATATTAATGGTTGTACAAAAATTATAACAGATAGATTCCAATGGCTTACAAATGTTATGAATTGTTATCTGTCATACTGTCTTCTTCTCTTGGTTCACAGAATACTTTTGTGTGAAATCATCGTTTAAACTTGCTCACTCTTAAGAGATCTTTAGTCTTTAATTCTGGTATACACTGTCAGAACTATGAATGATTCATGGAAACTATTCAGTAGGGTTGCTGTTAGGTAACCTTAGATTTCAATGAGTCATCAACAGAAACCTTATTAAGGATTTCTTTAAGAAGTGAGTCCCTTTGGGAAGTTTCCCCAGTTAATAATAGGTTTTCAGCATCCCTGATCCTGATTAGCATAATAATAGCCCATACAAATATAACACAACAGCAAAAGTTTTCAGTTCATTACTTCCAAATATTAGTTTTCCTTTCTGCAAGGTATGCTCTGTAAATTAAACTAGATGAAGAATGACATAAAAGAAAATGGGATATGATATAACCTCTATTCATAGGCCATCTTGGCACTCAATCTATAGAGTCTAAAGAGTCAACTCCATGATGACCTACAAATAGAAATTACACTTATTTCATCTTCCACTTCAAAGAACTAGCCTCTCTGTTGAGCAAAGCATGTCATCATATATCTATGAACTGTTGCACAACCAATTATTTGTTTGTTGGTTTATTGGTTTGTATCCAGAAGCATTCCTATCTATGACTGATGTTCTTCACTCAATGATTGTGTACCAGAGACTCCAAGGTCTGCTGGGGTGGCAAAGGCACGATGATATTACCGTAGGATGGGGCTGACATTTTCATCTTGTTGCAGGGAAAGGTTGGAGATTGTTTCAAAGGGAAGTAATTACATTAAGCCCTGAAGAATTTAATACACTTATTTTTCATGTTTAGCAGTCCAATAAAATAAAATAAAAGCTACACAATTACACTGTCTAATTTTCACATTTTGTCACCAAAATTTAGTAGCACAATCACAGAACTCCTCTCAGGGCTGCAGAAATAGAATTGAGTTGCTCACCCTGGGATACAGTGCTTTATTGATATGAAATCTATTTACTGATGCTTGGGGATACATATGAAACATCTTCTGTTACTATTTATAAATATCTGTAAATTGATATCACATATCACAATATTTATCTACAGAAGAAGATATCAGTCTGGTCAGTTACTGGCATCTGTCTGTTACAACAGCAGAAATCAAAACAATTTCTTTATCAGCATCCAGGTTGTTACTGCCACACTACTAAAGATGATCAAAACAGTGCTAGATCCAAAGGGCTCTACAAAACTTGTGAATACTTGGAAGTTTCATGTTTGGAGACCCTAATGCCAATAAGACCTTTGGAAATATATAATAAAAATATTATTTATTTATATCCTTCATACCTCTTTTAAAAAAATCTGAAAGTATAAATGCAGTTCATTTATCTTTTAAAAGAATTAATTAAAAGAGCTACAATTCCTGCTTTTAATAGATCTTTTAAAAAATGCATTTAATTTATAAAGCCCTTAATTTTCTGAGAACCCAGAAAAATTTCCCAATATGTAAAAATGATACAACATATAAAATACAGAGTTTATAGCTTTATTACTGACATTAGTTAGCATCAAATACTGACCAAAACAAATAATTCTCATCAGCTAAGATAATCTTCTCTACAACAAACAGACGTCCATGTTAGAAGCTACTTTTTAAAAGTAGCAATAACAATGAAGGCTACCTAATGTCATTCTGCAATGATCATTCTACATAATCATCACTCTTTTTTTTTTTTTTTTTTAACCAGGCAAGTGTTGCACAGTGTACTTCTACAGCTATCGTAAGATTTGGCCACTCAAAAGGAGCCCATTTTATCCCTGCAATTTGCAAGGTTTTCCAAGCTAAGGCAGTGCCTCAGCCTCTTTATGGCTCCCAAATTTACCCTTTTGCAAAGCTTAACATTTTTGAAACTATTCAAAATAAGTTTATTAGGGCACATTAATTGTCCCAAGAAGTATTAAAAATGCCATCTTACAGTAGAGGCAGGTATAGTCTTAATGGATGCTAGAATATGGTTTCTTCTTGTTACCTTTTGACTAAAGTTAACCTTACTTCCTATAGGTTTGGCCCCATTAGTACTTACAGATTGTTTTAAATCTGTAAGTACTTAAACAAGCCCTAGATAAGCCCTTCATTTACTGGGCTTTTCTATGGAAAGTCTGTGATCATTAGGTTTTGATAAAGCTAGAACTACCCTCAAACAACACATTTGGGATATAGATTTCCAAACAAATTTAAACAAGGTGTCACGCTCCAATATTTATCATCTTCTTCTGAAAGGGTTCGCTTCAGCCTCCTATTTATCACCCATCACGATTCTGAAATTTCGTAAGGCCTTCACTTTAGCCAGTCTGGATGCATTGTCCTCAGCAGTCCTTTTTGGTCATTTTAAGGGTACTCCTGTGTATCTTCAGATATGTCCATGTGGTGGTGGCTCAATAGAAATTCTAAGCCATATGCTACTATGTTGCTCCCTATATAAGGACTCTAGACAGACCTTGATTTATATGATCTTGAAGAAATTTCCAGGAAGGGAGCGTGATTTCTACTTATTTTTAGTACTTTTGGACAAAGACTCAAAAATATCTTCCCAAGTCACCCAGTTTTGTGCTACCATCTGTACAATATGCCGCACCATTAATTATGTTTGGATGCTTATTTACTCATCACTTCTTATAATACTATTTTTGTTCTGTTTTATTTATTATATATGTTCTTAATTATTTTTAGATCCTATTAGTGTTTTTCTGTGTTAGATACAAAGATAGATGGATGGATGGATGGATGGATGGATGGATGGATAGATAGATAGATAGATAGATAGATAGATAGATAGATAGATAGATAGATAGATGTAACAGTTCTGTATTAGATATGTTATTATATCTGGCCTTATGGCTGTAATAAACTGATTTGGTTTGATTTGATAACTTCAGTGGACTTTGATAAGCTTTATTACATTTCAGAAAAATTATAAAAGAAGAACATAAAAGAATAATGGATATATTGTTCAGATCCAATATCACTCCCTAAATATGGGACACTGGAGACAAGAATGGTACATTTCCTATTTTCATAGATACTAGCTCAAAGAAAGCTGTGAAAGCTTTCTGAAAACTGGAATTGTTCATTCTAGAAAACAACAATCTGGTCTCTTTCAGATGTATAAGAACAGCATCATTCCTCTCCAACATCCTAGCTCAATCTATCTGGTGGGCATGAGGTTGGGCAAGTTATTCTACATGTTCTTTTGTTTTTCAGTGTCAATACAGACAGTTAAGTGAGCTAAAATCCATATAAAAGTTGAAAGAATCTGGGCAAAGACCTTGTTGATTAAAAGGTTGGAGTTCCCTGAATATCCTAACACAGATCGATTCATTGTTGTTAAGTCGTGTCCGACTCTTCGTGACCGCATGAACCATATTGCGCCAGGCCTTCCTATCTTTCACTGCCTCCCTGAGTTTGCTCAATTTCATGCTCATTGCTTCAGTGATGCTATCTAGCCATCTCATCCTCTGCCGTCCTCTTCTCCTTTTGCCTTCCATCTTTCCCAGCATCAGGGTCTTTTCCAAAGAGTCCTCTCTTCGCATTAGGTGACCAAAGTATCTGAGCTTGAGCGTCATTATCAATCCTTCCAATGAGCAATCAGAGTTGATTTCCTTTAAGATTGACTGGTTTGACCTCCTAGCAGTCCAGGGGACTCTTAAGAGTCTTCTCCAGCACCACACTTCAAAGGCATCAATTCTTCAGCGTTCAGCCTTCTTTATGATCCAGCTCTCACAGCCATACATTACTACTGGAAAAACCATAGCTTTGACTATGTGGATCTTTGTCGGCAAGGTGACGTCTCTGCTTTTTAATATGCTATCTAGGTTTGCCATAGCTTTCCTCCCAAGGAGCAAGCATCTTTTAATTTCATGGCTGCAGTCTCCGTCTGCAGTGATCTTGGAGCCAAATAAATGAAGTCTGTTACTGCTTCCATTTCTATCCCTTCTATTTGCCAGGGATTGATGGGTCCAGATGCCATGATCTTAGTTTTTTTAATGTTGAGTTTCAAGCCAGCTTTCGCACTCTCCTCTTTCACCCTCATCAAGAGGCTCTTTAGTTCTTCTTCACTTTCTGCCATTAGGGTGGTATCGTCTGCATATCTGAGGTTATTGATGTTTCTCCCTGCAATCTTAATTCCGGCTTGTGATTCTTCCAGCCTGGCATTTCTCATGATGTACTCTGCATATAGGTTAAATAAGCAGGGTGACAGTATACAGCCTTGTCGTACTCCTTTCCCTATTTTGAACCAATCGGTTGTTCATGACTGGTTCTAACTGTTGCTTCTTGGCCTGCATACAGATTTCTCAGGAGACAGGTAAGGTGGTCTGGTATCCCCATCTCTTTAAGAATTTGCCACAGTTTGTTGTGATCCACACAATCAAAGGCTTTTGCATAGTCAATGATGATCAATTCATGTTGCAAGCCAAATTAAGAACTTTCTGATAGGTGGCTAATGTTTTGTACATTTTGTACATTTACTAATGTAAAGGGGAGGGGAGGGGAGGATGTATTTTGAGGTCATTCATTGATAGTAATATAAGTTATCTGAAATACCATTTTGTGTTTGTTGGTAAGCATCACAAAAATTTATAATAGCATGAAAATAAGATACTGTAACTCGTTTTACTTTTTCTCTGCTTCTCCTTTCCTCCTCACCTTCCTTGGACACATCATGCTTTTCCTATTATTTTCTCCCAAAGATGGTTAGGTTTTCCTTTCCACTATCTCCTTTGCACTACTGAAATTACTTCTCATTTAGTTTTTATGGCTGTGCATTTACCAAGTGACTATGGGTGGATCACAAAGCTTTGAACCCTCCCAATACAGAAAGATCAATAAAAATGTACAAGTATGGTTGCTTGCCAAGTCTGGATTTTAGAATTTTGCTGTGATTAGGAGCACATGTCCTGACCTATGCTATTAAATGTAGAAAATAAATGGGGTTTTGTTCATTATATATCACATGTCATTTGGAAAGGTAAGGATTAAAATTAATTTCTGATCCCCAAATGTCTGTATGTAGCACTGAGCACAGTCCAGAGGTAACATTCATATATGTTAAATAATTTATATTTACAGGGCAATTCAGTAGAAGAGAAATTCAAGGTGGAGAAAAGAAATTTAATTTAATTTTTTCTCTGCCCTGATGGCAGCAGGGAAAGTGGAGATCCTTTCCTTTTCTTATCTCCACTTTGAAAGCCATTTATAAAAGCTTTCTCTTATTCCAATTAACTAGAATATTCTACTTTGGCCAGCTTTCCTTATGTGTTGCTCAGAGGAATTTCCAATTTTGTTTTCTTTGAACAACAGATGTCTACCAAATATTAAAGCATGGTTGTGGAAATCTTCACTTCAAAAATGTTTTGCTCTCCAAGGTCATTAGGAGTGTGGAGATATGTTTATAATGCTTAGATCCAGTAGCGTCTGCAGAGGTAGGGATTAAAATCTGCAAAATAGCAAGTCCAGCATTGTAATTGAAGTCACATCCATGTACAAAGGAGGCAGGGCTTAAATTATGATGCCATGCCCCTAGCTTGCAGATTTTGACACACACAAACACACACACACACACACACACACATTCCACAGATATCTATGTTTGGATCCTGCTTATAATGTTTGGAAAGGTCCAATGTCCAACTAGTTCACACATCACCCAAGAATATAGGAAAAATGTGGAAGCAACTGAACCACTTGGAAACAACTACTGGAATTTTAACTAATTCATTGACCATTGAATGAACAGAATGCTGGGCTAGATAATTTTTTTCTGAAGCAGCCCTGCTTTCCTTGTATTCTTATCTCAAGGTTGAGATATGAATTGGCTCTATGAAACCTTGAAATTTCTGACTGAACCGTTCCTATTAACTGCAAGTACCAGTTATTTTTTTTTCCTAAAAAATCTACTTTGAGACAAGTAAAGGTCACAAAATGCTATTTAAATCAGTCACAAGGCAATGATATTTCACTTGTAAGAGGGGCAGTGAAGCATTCATGTTTTTGGTTGAGTCTCTCAGAGAATTTAAAGAGAACAGTGATTGTTTTTTTGTTTTTGTTTTTTTTCCCCCCTACAATCAGAGTTTTATTCCTTTTTTACTTCAGGGCAAAGATCCTTTGTTATTTTTCTGACAAATTCATCTATAAGACCAAAACAATGAGTTAACACTATTTTCTCCTTTGAAGTCAAAGGAAAACATACTTTTGTTTATTATGGTCTTGACTAATGGAAAAATAGAAGATCTCTCTTTTTAAAAGTTCTTTTTAAATACTATAATTCAGTATTTAAACATTTTAATATTTAAGTATTATAATCAGGTTGGAGAGCTGGAGGCAGAAAGACAATCGTTCTTTGACTGGCTAAACTCATTCAGCTTTATCTGAGCATTTTTATATCTTTCAAAGAAGTTGTTCAGCTAGACTGAATTGAAACCACAGGCTAGGGTCTTTCTTTCTTTCTTTCTTTCTTTCTTTCTTTCTTTCTTTCTTTCTTTCTTTCTTTCTTTCTTTCTTTCTTTCTTCTTTCAACATGGAACATTCTAAACTGGAGAATGGATATTCAAGCCCATGAACTCTATCCTACCTTACAGCCGATCACTACATTTAGTCTGAATAGGTACAGTCTAACATGTTTGTGTAGACTGTTCAGAGATTGTATATTACACAATTGATCTGCCTTCTGTTTGTGCTGATCTGTGGATTGGAACCCATTCAACACTAAATAATAATAAATATTACTAAATAATGATAACAATAACAACTCCTAAGCAATTCTCCCCTCTGCACCCCAGTATCGTAATGGGTAGGCATAACAGTTGTCTATTTACACTGGATTGTTCATGCAGAACTTTCCTATATCCTTTACTGCTTGCTGGTTTTAGTATTCATAGGCTTTGTGCCTCTTATTAAAACCATTCCTCATGAAAAACTTCAGAAAAAGTCAATGGAATCATTGAAATCAATCTATTTGTGAATGAATCAAGGAATATGAATGTTTCATGCAGTCAGTAGTCACCCTGGTTGGCTCATTATAGAGGAAATATTACCGCAAACAGACATTTTCTTCTGCTTTATTATACACATTTCCCATTGATTCAACTTCCTGTGGTAGTAGGACACTTCCAGATACTCAGGTTTCTCAAGAAATCCTTTCAACTTCCTTTTTAAAAATGTGTTTCTTTTTAAGTATTCGTCAGGCAATACAATTCTGTTTCTGTAGAATAAGGTAACATGTCTGTGGACAGGGCAGGGTAGAATATGGTTGGTTTGCTATATACTGAAGGCAAAACTACAGTATATATATTATCTATATATTATATAATAACCCATATAACACGGGTTTCCTTATATCTATTTTATAGGTTTATTTGTGAATTGAAAATGAGTCAAAAGAAGGAAGAGAGGTTATACAAATTTTCAGCTGGAAACTGGTGGACAGGGTTGGACTCCACTCAATGCTGCAAGGCACACTTTGGTGGAATCTATACAGAAAGATCATACAGATATACTCCCATGGTAATTCTTCACAAATTTCATTTATATCCCATTTTGGAATTGCCCACCTATTGGTACATAAAAGAAACCTTCTTCTTCTGGCAAACTGCAGGCACAGGGAATAATTTTGATTAGGACCATACCAGATGCAAAAGGTTAAATGACCTCTTTCTGTACCATAATTCAAACAGAGCACAGTCTGCATTGGTTATTTATTTAGCCAAAATCCAATTTAGCACCAAGTTAAACTGTTGGTTCAACTAACCCAGTACTTGAAAACCAGCAGAAGTCTAGCTGCTCAAATTCAGAAATGTTTTTCACAACACCCATTTCAAGAGTCTTGTCTAACCTTTTCATTTGGAGTATTTTGCCAATTCTAATTATTAATTTTCTGGATCTTTTCACATACTGTGAACATATTCCTTTGCTCAACTTTTGAGTGTTTATGTGTGTGTATATGGTGTTTCCTTATTTTACTTCATTAGTCTCTCTGATGAAAGGCTTTGGTTTTAATCTGAAGTTATCAGATGTGGGTGGTTTTGCATCCTGAGTTTTTGTGGTCAACATTGCTGTTTTTAAGCTTGATTTTTTTAAAGCTTGAATCCTGTATATTTCTTGGAGCGCTGGATATAAAGAGAAAAGCAATTCAGACATTTTCTACATATTTAAAATACTGCAAAACTGGATTTCAACTTTCTTTTTATACATTTTAGAATTCTGCTCTTATTTTAAACATATCTATCATGGAAACTTGTTTATTTCAGACTGTTTTTGGAGCCATCTGTGATGCCCGATATCATTGAAAATCAGTGTCTGCAACACAGATTAACCACATGTGCTGGATTATCTATTGTAGCATCAATAATATTTATTTTGATAGAATCAGCTTGGGGCACCTAAGCCCCTTTATCTGTTCTACAGCTCTCATTATTTCTGACATGCCTGAATTAATGTATATTTTCTGTTCCCCAATCCTAAAATTAATGCTAACAAAAAAGAAATAGTTGCTAATTAGTCCATATTGAGGTCTTGCACTTTTCCTGCATAGCAGTTATAAATAGATGTTCAATTTTTCCCTGTAGCCAAGATCTGTAGCCTTGATGATAAGAAAGGCAAATAAAAAGCAGGATCACCTTCACACATATAAAAGACAAAATCATTACAGAGGAGTTGTTCACTCACTTTAAGAAGATGAACTTGTAAACACAATGTTATTGAGGCTGAATAAATGAAATTTCAGGGGAAAGTAATCAAACAGTGTACCATCATTTCTGTAAGGCATTTCTGAAAATTGGCATACAATATTAAAACAATGTTTTCCAGAAAGACAAAGAACTAAGTAATAGCTAAGATCACATCATCTTGTTAAATGTGGTGGACTTCATCCATTCCTGTGGTATGATACTACAGTATATGACAATGAACTTCTCTCCCTTTAAAGAAGTGGAGGAATAATGAAAGAGGTCAGGTAGGAAGAGAATAGAAAGCATAAAAATTGTGCTGAATGGTAGTACAGTAGATATTCCAATAGAAAGAATAATAAAAGGAGTTGTGCACTGAACACAAGATTCTGTATAGACCCATTTTCACTCTTCAGAAAATAGATCAAATGAGAGACTGACCATTTTAAATAACTCATGTCAGAAGGAAGCATTGGGAAGCAGAAGATTCATACAAATAGCTATATCTTTTTATTATTTAGCAGAGAGAAATAAAAGTTCTAGCTAAACGAGAGATTTATGATGGAATGAAATTGTCAAACGTCAGAAAAATAAATGTAAGAGTTTCAGAGCTAAAATTATTTTAATTATGCTTTCTTTTAAAAGTCTATTACATTGTTTTGGAACATACTTCAATCACAGTGATAAGAGTAGTTTCTTACTCAGTTTTAGAATGCTACACATGATGAATTTTGTGTAAGATGAGTCTTCACAGATTGTGCATACATGTAAAATATATATGTTAATCTATCCTATCATTTACTAGATGATTTCCAAGAAAATTGCAGACAGTATAGAAGTTGGTCTTAGTTAAAAAACGCTTTACCAGATTACAGAAGGGTAAGAATTTTTTTTAAATTCTGCTTCATTCTGTTTTTTTTTTTTTTAATAGAAAACTGTTTACAATAGATTTAAATTAAATGTATATGCATTATTGTTCATTATCTGGGGTTCATGCCTGCCCAATTTCAGAGTGATATTGGAGGGAGGAGCAAGATGTACAAGGAAAGTGTTTGCAGAATTTGTGATGGCATATATTTGAGACGGCAGCTTTGTTTTTCTGGATGACATTTACAAACAAAGAACTTACAGCAACATGACTGCGGAGCCACTAAGCCAATCCCCTGTATAGAGGGTAGATCTGTCAGTCACACTGTTCCATGCTTTTCCCATCCTCCATCCTTTTACACATTCTGGTGAAAATATAATTGAAGATAGTAGCTCATGTCTTCAAGTCATTCTGTAGGAATATTGTCTCACGCTACTTGACTCAACTTGATCTGAGACAAGAGATTTGGCCCAAGCTGATACTTACTCCTAGAAAAGAATAAAATAAATGCATTTCATTTTTAAAATGTTCCTGGATAATTAAATGGCAACTTATATGAAATTAAGACTGCTTGACTTGCATTGTACTTTCAGCATACAGAAAGAGATTTGGGCTGGTCCAAGGTCACACAGTTCATAGGACCAATTTCTTTTAGAAAAATATGTCAAACAGTAAAAGTTCCAACCACAAAGAAGACAATCCAATCATTCAATTGGATTTTATTTCTTTAGTAATATCTCCAGAAGTACCAAAAATGTTATGTTCTTCCCTACTCAGTGCTTAAATTTGCTCAAGGATTATTATAGCATCTCTATAGATGATAATTCTGCAATTTTCTTGCCTGATTCCTATATACCTAATGTTGTATTTGCACTTGGGGCTCTGCTGTGCTGCGTTTTGTTGCATTTCTCTGTTTCTAATTCTAGCTTCAGGAGTTTTAATAGATTTTGTTCACCCCCTCTCCCCAACTTCCTTATGGTTTTCCAATTATTTTGACTCCAGGGAATAGTTACAGGATTCTGGTAGGAACACCTCGGACAATATCAAAAGAAAAGATTACTTTAGCCATTTACACTAAATGAAAGCTAAGAAAGGGGGGAAAAAAAGAAACAGCTCCAAATACATAGTTGGGTTGGATAAGATACATGTTTCTTCATTTCATATTCTATCTAATCAGGCAATTATTGTCATACTAAATGGAGATTTTGCTAGCAGAGCCTTGAAGACATAGTAATTTTTGTGCAGAAATATTAAAGCTGTAGCAGTTATGCTGCAAGGATTCTATTATCTGTAATAATAATCGAGTTCTAAACACAACTGAATAATAGACCATGAAAAATATGCAACTGCGGTATCTATTTTTTTCTTCTATATATATATATATATATATATATATATATATATATATATATATATATCAATATATATATCAGTTTTTCATGTCATCATATAGCGTATATTTCTTGCAAAGTTATGTTACACTTTTTGACATTTTGCCTAATCCTGATAATCAATGGACTATTTTTCTTCTAAGAAAAACCTTACAATATTATCATATAATTCAAATTCAAGTCAGAGAACTCAATTTGAATATGACTAACTCCAGATATAAGTATCTTCTGGGAATATCACCCATACTGAGTTTCTATAGACCCAGGCAAACAATGTCTTCAAATAAAATGGTTTCTGGGTAATAAAATATCACTGGCTTCAGAGAGTGATTTCCTCAGCCAAACAAAAAAGTGAAACTTACCAAACAGTAAGACTCAAACAGGAAATTAAAGGTTTGCTTATGCAGACAGTAGTGTCTACGGGGCGGGTGGTGGGGAGTGTCAAAATCTGCAAGGTTGTGGGTGTGGCATCACGGTCCAAGCTCTACCCCTTTTGTGTGTTTGTTATATCACACACATTTACTAAAGGGACAGGGTTTGCATTGCAATGCCACACCCACCATCTTGCAGATTTTGACTGTCCCCTTGTGGACATACCTGTAATCAGAGTCTAGTAATACTGGTCCTTTTGGAAATATGTATTTTATCCAAAAGATAGTGTTATATGATTAGATAATATGGATTTATACCATCCATGTTTAAAAAAGAAGGAAAGGAAACAAAAGAGCAGGCAAGACTGGAAATACACACACACACACACACACACACACACACACATCCTAAAAGACAAAGGAAGTTCTGAAAATATGTGACAATTAAAACTCTGTGTACTCAAATGTGGTGATTCCAGTGAACTATCAGATCTTGTTTGTTGGCAACCTTCAAATTGCTGCTCGGTGAAGTTTTCCAAAGTGCATCTGTTGATAAATAGCATGTAATGTGCATGATGCTTAAAACTCACTCCTATAGCACGTTATCTGCATTGTTCCTGTTACTCTGAAATACGATGCCTGAAAAGATCCCAGGTGACTAAAAGGATGTCAAGCTGAAGATTATGCATTTGAGGTTAACTACTGTTAGGAGTAGTTCCAGCAGTAATAAGCCCCTTCAATTCAGGGAGTTGAAAGCACACTTCAAATATGAATGGCTTTATCCTTATCGATCTCTTGTGCAATCAATAGGCAATAATAGTCCTCTTACTGATGAACAAAATAAGAGATTAAACAAATCTTTTAAATATTCACACACACAAGGGAACAACATGATGCAAAATTTGGAAGTCCAAGAGTTACCCAAAAGTAACAACCTCACAAATAATACATTCTAATATTACATTATGAACTTTTCCCCTTCACAATCAGCTATTGGTGGCCTCTTGGGTAGCAGATTAACAGCTGACCCCTATGAATAAATACAAGAATTAAACATATTTGATTGTAAAATTAATTTGTCTTCTAACATACAATTGTATGTATGGGTATAGGTATAAGCATATCCATAGGTATATGCATGCGTGTCTATGTGTCTGTGTACTGGAGCTAGAACTGCATCAAAAGATCTAACGTGGATAATTAAGTTATTATGCATATAGTACTGTAAAATAAATGGACTAGTTCATATCAACGTTCACAAGAATCACATTCTTCAAACAACCTCACCACCAAGGCATAATCATCCAAGAGACCTCCTTGGGAAAGGCTCACTAGGACTAGATGAGGCTTCCCAAGGTGAGTTCCCCCCCCCAAAAAAAATTTCTGCAGAAATGGACAACTTAATTTAAGTGTGCATTCTAGTGTCTACTTTTAGCCCTCTTCATAAATTATGAAAAAGAAATTACCTATAAGATTATGTGGTTCGAGCTGTAAGCTCTACCTCTAATACATGATGCTGCACTTCTCCTAGTGACTTCCTGGGGTCTGTACAAATACAGTTATACATATGAAGGCTTCAATTCAGTCGGGATTCTTGCTGACGTAGACCTTTCCATTCATAAGTTCTATCCTCACTAATGCCTTCAAGGAAAGTGATATCTATGATAGAGATATCAACCATTACTAGGGAGTTGTCTGGCTATCAGCTATTGAAAGACAGTATATCTGCTAATAAAATTCTAGTAGTAGGGGCCAGTCACCATAAAGATAGAACACCAGATGACCTTGGCAACAGTGTTATGCAAAGATTATCTCTATTGTATGTTCAGTCTCATGAACATACAATCCCATTTCTTTGTCTTCTTAGTTTCTTTATTACCAATAGGTAATTTGAAAGTAGTTATGTATTTAAAAGCAAAATAAAAAATAATATGGGAGATAATTCTGCCCCAAGATGATATCAGATGTAACCAATGTTACATTTCAAGTATCTCATTTCCACTAATGTCTTAATTGTTTTCTTGAAAAAGCCCCAAGATGTTAAATATACCTAAAATAATAATCTATGTGTGTTAATTTGTGTTGAATAATTGTAGCTTCAATATACGGAAACATGGCCAAAATAGTCTTCCATTTAAGTTGATGTAAGGGACACTCCAATTTTTATTCTATGCTTGACTGAACTCTTGACAATCTAATTTAAAATAATCTAGCAAACACCTATAAATAACAGTTGAAAGCTTATCGTTTTGAAAGGAGTCAGTTTAATCCTCTATAAATAGTAGGCATTTTAAGTATCTAGGGCTACAAATCCACAACTATCATCAAAAGGCGTTGTAAATGAAGATAATGCCACACTTCATTTTTTAGCAAATTATATTTATGTTACAACAATTGAGTAGTCTCAGGACAGGTTATAATTCTCATTTCATTTAATAAAAGAGGACTTAGAAATTCTTTCAAAAGGAAGTTACTTTCAAAGAAATCTGTATGGGCAGTGTGGTATTCTTACATTTATTTAGTAATGAGGTAGTTAAAAAAGTCAATAAGGTGGTCTGTTTTTCCTGTACAGTTTTTCTCTCTACCAGTTTAGCAGGCTTTCTAAGTTCACACATTTCAATTAAAGTTCAGGGAAAGACCTTCTGAGGGAACTCCCCCCAATGGTCCTTTTCAGTAGCTGTGCTACTGTCACAACTATGGGAAAGAAGTTGTCTTCTTGAGAAGTTGTTAGAGAAGTTCTCCTCCTGGAGATGTTCATAATCGTCCAATTTCTCTGTTTACAAATGTGGTGGAGGATTGCAAAAGCCTTTGTGCTGACTGCTAAAGATGTTTCTCTCAAACACAAAACATTAGATGCAATGCTACTACTCTACCTGCACATCTGTGAATGCAAGTTCTTTCCACGTATTAGGTGGAAACTTCTTAAAACAGTCAATTATATAAAAAGCATTAGTGTTCAAAAACCACAGTGTCATTCCAAAAGTCACTCCCAACTCTCCTAAGTGATTTGAAGCTGATCCTGAAATATGTTCAACAAGGTAATATATGTATAAATGTATATAGTTTTTAAATATTAAAACTCCTATGCATAATGTGGTTCATCTAGCTTTATTGGCTAATGTTTTATGGCAGTGGTCTATTATGCTGGCTGTGGCTGAAAATATAATATAACTGGATTTTTTTCTATACCCCCCAAAGACATTTTGAAAATGAGATATAATATCTCGTTTGTTTTATCATACTATGCAAAATAGTATGAAAAATCTGAACAATGCTTCAAAAATTATTTGGAAGAAGTGCTTTGGACCTCTTGTGAGCCCAGTACCTCTCTGTTACAGCCCTATTTGGAGCTGTAGTACAGATGGAGCCCTAGGGGTTTTTTTTTGGTGGGGAGTGCATATAATTAGAAGAATTGTTGCAGAGCTTGTACAATCAGCGTATCAATATATTAATCATTAATTCAGCCGGAATTTCTTCAGTCTTCTGCACTTTAATGAAGGGCAGAAGGATGTTCTGCTGTGGTCTTCTCATACAAAATCCAAATCAGTTCTTCCAAACCATTTTTGAAGTGCACACAGCCTTTCTGAACAACTTTTGAGTTTCATTGGTGTGGAGGAAATTTGAAAAATAGCTGAAACCCTATGTGAGGGAAAATACGTTTTTAAACTAAGGTTTTAAGTAAGCTTCAGTGTAATTGTAATAGCCTGTTACTTTTGGTTATAAGGATTCAATATAGCATGTGAATATTAACATCTTGTTCCATGATTGATGTGCCATCTTGATGAGCCATCAAGTCAGTATCGACTCTTAGCAATCACATAGATTTTCTGTAACTAAGTCCACCCACCTTGCTTCTGGTCATCCTCTTATTCTTGTTCTCCCCTCTTTTTCCAGTGTTAGAGCCTTCTTCAGAGGCCTAGGTCTTTGCATAATGTGTCTGAAGTAGAATAATTTGAGCCTGGTTATTTGGCCTCAAGTGAGAACTTTGGGTTGATTTGTTCAATGATCCATTTGTTAGTTTTCATGGCTATCCATGATATTTTCAGGACTTTTCTCCAACACTAAATTTCAAAAGTGTCAATATTCTTCCTATCCTGCTTCTTTAAATCCAACTTTTGCTTCCATAGAGTGCCACAGGGAGTAGCATTGCTGGTACTATTCTGATCTTTGTAAGTATAGACACATCACAGTATCATCACAGTATGGTCTTCTTTATGTTTAATTTTAGTCCCATTTTTTCACTATGCTCCTTGACTTTTATTACTAGAGCTTGCCAATTCTTTGCATTTTCAGCTATCACAGTAGTGCAGAACCACAGGTTGTTGGTGCTTCTTCCTCCCATTTTAAAACCATGCTCTTCTTCATCCAATCTAACTTTCCTTAATATATATTAAGCATAGAAGCTGAACAGGTAAGGGGAGAATATACAGCCTAATCTTACTCCTTTGCCAACCTTTAGCTTTGCCATGTTCTGCCTACTATAATATAGTTTTCTGACCTGTATGTAGGTTTTGCTTAAGGACAATGAGATGTTCTGGGATTCCCATTTTTCTAGGCACATCCCACAGCTTAATGTGATCAACACAATAAAGGACATAGTGAATTCTTTTTCATATCCTTTGGCCTTCTCAATTATAAAGTGCGCATCAGCAATAATATTTTGTGTTCCTTCGCCTTTTTTTAAAGCCAGCTTGAACATCTGGCATCTCTTTTTCCATGTAGGCCTCTAATCTGCATTGGATGATCCTAAGCATTTTTTTGCTGGTGTGTGAAATTAAGGATATTGTGCAATAGTTTACACACTTGGTTATCTCTCCTTTTTTTTTTTTTTTGGTATTGGAATGTAGATTGACTTCTTCCAAACTGTTGTCATTCTCCAGATTTGCTGTCATAGCTTGTGTGGGAGACAAGAAGCTGCTAATAGGGCGAAGGATTTTGAAAGGACATTAGTGCACATCTTTAATATAAATGTAAGAAATAAATACTGGCCTACACTTTGCACCAAGTTGTTTCTGACTATATTCATAACAGGAAATATCCTAAATGCATCATCTCGGAAGGTTGTGTTGTTTTCTTTTTAAATGTCTAATGATCAGCTATATACGGGGAGCAGAGATAAATTACCATCAATAATAATTTGTCAAATTAATAATGAATTGCAATAGTACATCTACTGTAGCCTTAACAAGGTAATTATTTTACCTTGAATCTGATGTTTCATCTATTTAGCTATCAAGTTACAATGGAGCATGATAACGTGATGTTAACTTAGCAATGCACAGATGAATGGATTGAATCCATGTTACATGCCATATTTTCAAAAACTAAGATCAATACTGTACAGATTGGACCCAGCCTTCAACAGTTAAGATCATGGGCCCTGGAAAGCACTAATTGATAAAGACGGAACTGGAAATCAATTTAAAGTTTATCCATGCTAATGTATGCATTAAATTATTATTGTGTCTACCAATTTAAAGAAATGAAAGCAAATCAGTATATGTGATCCCATTCAACTTTCCTTAAGATGCAGGGTTTTTAAAAAATGCAGTTATACCTGATATATGCCCTCATTTGTTTCTGTGTACAACTTTCCCTAAAACATTTTTCTTCGTATTTTTGCAAATGCACCATGATTTGTAAAGCAGTTTCCAAAGAATCATATTAGTAGAGTCCATGCATTCCTGTTGTCCAAGTCTTAACAGAAATATCTATTCCCAAGTTACACTAAAATAACTAATCAAAAGCATTATTTTATGTTTGAATCACTGAAGAGATTTTTTTTTTCCAGCTAGAAAAACAGGCCAAGGCTGATTGCTTTCAGGTACTCGTACTGAATCAACAAGAGCAATTGATTGCTAGACAGTTGTCTGGGTTCCTCAACAGGTAGGAATCTATTTCTACATTGATAGACTGAGCCTTAAAAAGCTAAAGGAAATCAATTATTGGTCAGAACCCAGAAAATGAAAGGGTAGCTTTGTTCTAGACTCTTAGAACTTGCCACCTAGTCTCTTAGAACTTAAAGGGCCAGTATTTAGGGGGTCAGCCCTTAATATATGAAGGTATGGTTGGGAAGGCCGCACAGCTATTAGGTTATTTCTGAAATTCATCCTGATTAGCTACTTAATAGGGTTTAGACAGCTTTGCTATTCTCTTACAATTTCTTCACTGGGGAGTGGACCTCAGCTTCATTAAGGTCCAGCAAGATTCATGTTCTTTCTCTATATCAGAATAAGGTAATTTTTCCTGACAGAAAAATTGCAGTTCTAAATTATTAATATTATTGTTGGTCGCACAGTCAGCCAATTGTTTAGACTGGATTTGGCATTTTTATCTACCTATCAAGTCCTTCCTAAGGATCTGGGATATACAGATGTTGTTGTTTGATGGTGTTAAAGGTATCATCGCAGGAAGTAAGCTCTTCTAAGTAAAGCTGCCTTTTGCAATTGACTGATGGTGATTTTGTCAATGCCAGTGGTCTTCAAGTGGTGCTCCAGATGTTCTGGGATTCTACCTAAGGCACCTATAACTATTGATACTATCTTTGCTTTCTTTTGCCACAGTTGTTCTACTTCTACTTGCAGGTTTTTGTATTTTGTGATTTTCTCCAGTTCTTTCTCTTCTATTCTGCTGACTCCAGGTATTACAATGTCCACTATCCAGACTATGTTGTCTTTCTTATCAACAGTTGTTAAGTCTGGGGTGTTATGTGGCAGGGGTGCTTGTCTGTTTGAATCCTAAAGTCCCAGAGCACTTTAACTTCTTCATTTTCTATGACTTTGTCTGCTTTGTGGTCCTACTAGTTCTTGCTTGCAGACAAATGGTATTTCTTGCAAATATTCCAATACAACATTGTTGCTACTTTGTCATGCCATTGTTTATATTCACTCTGTGCATTCTTGCAGCAGCTAACTAGGTGGTCCACTGTTTCTTCAGCTTCTTTACAGAGGCAGCAGCTGTCTTCCTATTCTGGCTTTATATGCATTTGTTCTTAAGGCTTGGCCTTGTGCAATCAGAATTAGCCCCTCTGTCTCTTTCTTCAGTTTTCCTGCTCTTAGCCATTGCCAGGTCTTGTTGTTATCTGCTTTGCCTGCTAGTTTTTTTGGCCACGTAATATTTTGCCTTGCCATATCTCTTTTCTATTCTTCATTTGGTCTTTCTTATAGGCCAGTTTGGTCTCTTGGGTATTCAGTAAGCCTTCATGGCGTACTAGCTTCAGGGCATCTTCTTCACTGTCCTTCAGATATTCTTCCAATGTCCTTTTTTCTTCTTCAACTGTCTGGTGTACTTGTAACATTCCAGGCCCACCTATGCTCTTTGGTAAGTAGAGTCTGTCAATGCCGCTGCCTGAATGAAGGGCATGATTCATTGTCATTATTTTTCTAATGACTGGAATTGCCCAGGTGTTAATTGCCTTGATAGTATTTCTTCCACTGAGTTTGGACTTAAAGATGTTGTTGTTGTTTTATTTTAAAATATTATTGTTATTATTTGTTTATCCAGATAGAACTTAAGGTGGTGAACATACCTCAAGTTTACACACGCGCACACACATACACACACACACTAGGCGTATCCAAGCCTTCAAACAAATAATTATATTTAAAGTTATTTAAAATATATATTATATACTCCTGGTATATAAAAGTGTGGAGATGGAGGGTGAGATACGTTGAATGTTTATTACGCACCTGTAATAGCTATCTTTACAGCAAAGTTTTGATATGTGCCTCTGGTATTACAAGAATTGCCAGAATTCACCAAGAAGCACTGCAGCTTCAGTCCATCAAGTACAGAGATGTCCTTGCGTGGGTTGTTATCACCCTCAATAACAAGCTTGTATTATTTCCACATATGGAATTTGTGCATCCAACCTTGTGAGTGAATCCTTTCTGTTTTCAGGAACTTGACAGCTTTTACATTGCTTCCAATTTTGCTTCCATTGGAAAGGACTTTTTTAAAAAAATCTCAAAGCAAGGGAAAATATTATTGACACCTAGTCAGAACAGATTGACACATGCACCAGATCTATTGCCATTATTTTTTTTTCCCCCATGAAATGCAATAAATAAAGCCAAAATATGTGGACCCTACAGTGCATTCTATTTATTCTGTACACTTACAGCCTCTCATTCTTCCATCATAGAGTTAAAGATGGTATATAGGCTGATTCCAAATGTTTTTCTATCGCAGCATGACTGGACTATGGCTTCATCATAACGGGAATGCTATGTACCTTCACACCATATATTAGTCTATGATGACAGACAATAGATTGTTTTGCCCCATGTTTATCTTATCCACCCTGCCAATTAATGAAAGTAATTATTTCCTATGGCCACTCTCCTCTTTTGGAAATGTGATTCCAAATTCTGGAATTGTGCAGAATCATTATTACATGGGGCACGGTATATTTGGGTAAACATTTCTCCCAAAGGGGCTACAGAGGAGTAGATCTAGTGCAGCAGCAATGCAACATGTAAAAGCAGGGCGATACATGGTTCAGCTGCATCAGAGTAGCACTCTGTCAAAGACTTGTTCAAAGTTCCTTCTAGGCTTTAGCCAAGCTTGCAAGATGTTGTTGTCATAATTTTTTTTCATTGCTTGATTCCCATTTTCCAATGTGTGATAAGGCTGTTTATATCAACATGTTCCATGGGACTTGCTTCTGAGAAAACATATATAAATTGCACTGTTAAAGAAGTAATCACATGCAACTTCCCCTGAAAAGATGATTTGTAGTGCTAATTTTAAAAAGTATTCAATTATATTAGAATATAATAGCAGGACAAGGATTGAGTTCTGCAGGAGAAAAAAAGGAGGCAGGGGATCTGTGCTATGTACACTGACATGAACTCTTGGAGGAACAAGAAGGAATAAATCTAATGAATAAAATAAATACATCTTCTAAATTTGTTTGTTCTGACAACTGTTTTCTTTCTCTCTGAATTTTTTTCCCCACATTGTAGTCCCTTCTATCCAAAACAAAATGCTTTTGAAGCTAAGAGATTCAAGAGTCCCTTAAGATATGCCTTTTTCCTGTGTAGTAGGCTCCCCCCACCCCAAAGTGGTTTGTTTAAACTGGAGACCAAGAAATCCTTTATGCTGATTTTATTGACAATTTCAGTACCAGAGGTTACCAGCAAAGACTGGAGATGGGTGGAGTTAGAAGCCCTCTTTATTAACACATGCAAATTAAACTCTTCATTTAATTGGTTATATTACAATTATAATTAATCAGCTTTAACTTAATAGGTCATTACTGTTGCACATTGATAGAACCATCTTTACTGACTGGATCCAGTTAATACTCATTGGAGCACCCTATTAAGGAAGTTTTACATGAGGTCACCTCCTTACATAATTGAAGCTTTTATTCCAAACAATACGCTTTGCATCTTCCTTTAATTTGATATTTTTCCTAGCCACTATAAAAAAAAAAAATCTTGGTTCCCAGTGATAGCCACTAGCAAATCTCAGCCATCTAATTTACTCCCAGCAGCTTGCTTGCATTCTTGCAGTAAACACTTTCACTTATCTTTTAGTGCCTTGTTACTTTAATCATGGCTATGTATTCTAGGCACCTGCTGGCTTCTGCAGAGTTTATACAGGTGAAACTCGAAAAATTAGAATATCGTGCAAATGTTATTTGTGTCAGTATGGCAACTCAAAAGGTGAAACCAATATATGAGATAGATGCATTACATGCAAAGCGAGATATGTCAAGCCTTACTTTGGTATAATTGGGATGATTACAGCGTACAGCTTATGAAAAGCCCAAATTCACAATCTCAGAAAATTAGAATATTACATGACATCAATAACACAAGGATTGGAAATAGAACAACAGTGGACCTCTGCAAAGTAGAAGCATGCATATGTACTCAGTACTTGGTTTGGGCCCCTTTTGCAGCAATGACTGCCGCAATGCTGCGTGGCATGGATGCTATCAGCCTGTGGCACTGCTGAGGTGTTATGGAAGACCAGGATGCTTCAATAGCGGCCTTCAGCTCCGCTGCATTGTTCGGTCTCATGTCCCTCATCTTTCTCTTGGCAATGCCCCATAGATTCTCTATGGGGTTCAGGTCAGGCGAGTTTGCTGGCCAATCAAGCACAGTAATCCCATGGTCATTGAACCAGGTTTTGGTACTTTTGGCAGTGTGGGCAGGTGCCAGGTCCTGCTGGAAAATGAAGTCAGCATCCCCATAAAGCTCGTCTGTGGAAGGAAGCATGAAGTGCTCCAAAATCTCCTGGTAGATGGCTGCGTTGACCCTGGACATAATGAAGCACAGTGGACCAACACCGGCAGATGACATGGGTCCCCAAATCAACACAGACTGTGGAAACTTCACACTGGACTTCAAGCAACATGCATTGTGTGCCTCTCCATTCTTCCTCCAGACTCTGGGTCCTTGGTTCCCAAATGAGATGCAAAAGTTGCTCTCATCAGAAAAGAGGACTTTGGACCACTGGGCAACAGACCAGTTCTTTTTTTCTGTAGCCCAGGTAAGATGCTTCTGATGTTGTTTGTTGTTCAGGAGCGGCTTGACAAGAGGAATACGACATTTGAAGCCCATGTCCAGGATCCGTCTGAGTGTGGTGGCTCTTGATGCACTAACTCCAGCCTCAGTCCACTCCTTGTGAAAGTCCCCAACACTTTTGAATGGCCTTTTCCTGACAATCCTCCCCAGGCTGTGGTCATCCCTGCTGCTTGTGCACCTTTTTCTACCACACTTTTCCCTTCCACATAACCTTCTATTAATGTGCTTTGATACAGCACTTTGGGAACATCCAACTTCTTTTGCAATTACCTTTTGGGGCTTTCCCTCCTTATGGAGGTGTCAGTGATAGTTCTCTGCACAACTGTCAGGTCAGCAGTCTTTCCCATGCTTGTGATTCCTACTGAACCAGCCTGAGAGACCATTGAAAGGCTCAGGAACCCTTTGCAGGTGTTATGGATTCATTAGCTGATTAAAGTGGGACACTTTGAGCCTAAAATATTGAACCTTTTCACACTATTCTAATTTTCTGAGATTGTGAATTTGGGGTTTTCATAAGCTGTACGCCATAATCATCACAATTATACCAAAGTAAGGCTTGACATATCTCGCTTTGCATGTAATGCGTCTATCTCATATATTGGTTTCACCTTTTGAGTTACCATACTGACATAAATGAACATTTGCACGATATTCTAATTTTTCGAGTTTCACCTGTAATACAAGCTGAAAATTGCTTACTAAAATTCTTATATAATTTGGGGTTCCATTTGAGACCCTCAAGATTCCTCTTTCACCTCCTAGGAAGTCCAAAGTCAAAACATCTCAAAGCCTAACAAAAAGGTCCATGTGTAAATAATAGAAGATGGGTGTCTCTATAGCTATATTTCTTTACCTTCTTTCTGGTCTACCACAGCCGTAATGTGAACCAAAAGACATTCACGTATACAGAACAGAGAGAACAATTGGCATTAGTAGCATTTGAACTAGCTCCCTCTCTCGCTCATTCAAAATATATTATTCTCTGCAGAATAGCAATGAATCTTGAATTAATATATGAAAGTGGATCATATAATACAAACGTCTGCAGGAATGAAGCTTCACGGATACAGGCTTACGTATATATTAGCTTTTACATGAGCAAAGGTTCTTGCTGTCATGAAATCCAACACATGAACCAGAATCTTCATCCTGCAGACTCCATGCTGGTCATTAAAATCATCATTTTATTGATTACAGTGAGGGAAGTTGGCTAATTTGTAATACTCACTGTGCAGTCCAAGGGCTGAAAGCACAGAACAATGTCTAACCAGCCAAATTCAGGATTTGAAAAGCGAAGGCAGCAAGTTTAATCCGAGACCAATCTTGAGTTTATGCCAGGGCTACCATATTTGGACCATAAAAATCTAGTCAACCACTAGAAGGCAGCAAAAAAGTTAGTTTTTTCTCTATTATTTGATGCTATCTATCTGGCAGCCCAAATAGGGTGGCCCTAGGCAAATCAAAACTAAGTAGTCTTGATGGGGAACATTTGGGATACAAAAAGTTTAACCTACTAATGGTGTACAATGAAAAGAAAGAAAGAAAGAGAGAGAGAGAGAGAGAGAGAGAGAAAGAAAAGAAAGAAAGAAAGAAAGAAAGAAAGAAAGAAAGAAAGAAAGAAAGAAAGAAAGACAGACAGACAGACAGACAGACAGACAGACACCCCAAAATCACTTTGATGGAATGTTGAACGGATCCTGGGAACACAAAGGAGCAAGACCATTGCAGGAAGAAGATGGACTTTTACAGCAAATATTTCTTAGTTCAGGGGCAGAGGGGAGAAATGTGAGAAAGAGTCACTCCACCTTAATCATACTCAGTATAAGCTGATAGGCTTTCAAAACTCTGTTACTGACTACCAATAAGGTTCATTCCAGAAATACAAATGTTTCTTGTTTCCTGAGTTTGCCAGGCTGAAGAGCTTTGTAATCACAATACCACTCCCTCATCAGAAGCAGAGGATGAAACCACCACAATCAACCACAATAAATATTTTTATTAGGTATGAAATAAAACTGATTTCAGTTGTTACTAGAATGACAGAAAAGTTTTCAATAACTGGGTATCTTCTGTCATGCAGAGTCAACAGAGGATTCTGCCATGATCCCTCAATGTTTTTTGTAATAATAATTTTTATTTAAGTGTACAGAATCAAAGATAAAAAACTAATACAGACTAAGAAAAATATAAAAAGTAAAAATAAAAAATAAGTGCAGAGAAAAAAAATATTAAGGAGAAAAGAAAAAAGGTAAAGAAATTACTTTCCTCTTCATCAAGACAAATACAATTTCAGTAATGTATCACCTTCTCTGATGTTTCAATAAAAGATCTCTTCTTCCCATATCTCATCTCTTATCTATAAACAAATTATAAAGCCTCATCATCCAATCCTAATCAGTAAAAGTCCATTAAGAGTTACCAGAAATAACAACATATATATTTTAACCTTAATCAAATAAAGTTTATATTTCTTTCCTTTCCTTTTAACACAGTAACTTATCATTTTCTCTAAAAATGCAGCAAAAGATCTCTTCTTTCCGTATCTTATCTCTTATCTATAAACAAATCCTCATCATTTGGTCATAGTCAAGAAAAGTCCATTAAGAGCTGAAAGAAACAAGAACATATATATTTTAACCTTGATCGAATAGACCCACTTTGTATTCCTTTTTGTTTACTTTTAACAATCTTGATCTTTAATCCATTTAAATAGTGTCCCAAAAGTTGATTTCTCGTCATTTTCTCTTTGTCTTCTCATAAATTCCTTCATAATTTTAACATGTCTTTTTTGTAAATCCAAGATAAGAAAGTTATCCAAGTCACTCTTTTCATTTATTATTTGTATGTCCCTTTTAATTATTAAGACAACAGCTGGTTTCATTTGTAAATCCAGTGTAGCATCTTTTTCCATATCATTCTTATAGCCTGATTTTTAAGTCAACTTTCAGATCCTCATTCAAATCAGCCTCAGTCTCTGGTTTGTCCACTAAAATATGTTCCTCTTCAATAACCTCTTTTGAATCAATTTTTATAATAGCAGACAATCTTAAGAGTAATTTCTGAGTGCATTGTCCCCAAATATCCTTGAGTTCTTCCACAGTCAGATATTTTTTCTCCATTCTGTATTAATAGGTCTCTTCTCCTTTACTTATAATCTTTAGTTCTTTCTGGTTCCCTCTAGTGTTCAACCTTCAAAATCCCTCTTATCATGTTTTTTTCTAATCAACAACACTTTCCCACAGGAAGGTTTCTTACAGTTAGTTTCAAAATCTTCATATATATATGAATTTCATTATATATTAATATAATATATATATATATTGTGTGTGTGTGTATATAACTTTTAAACAACCCACAGGAAGCATTCTTGTAATTAATTTCAAAATCTTATTTCAAGTCCCTGTGGCCCCTTAATCCATTTATAACTTTCAAAAACCAACATTCTAATCACCCTTTTGCTGTTTATTCAAAAATATGATTTTTTTTTTAAGTCCTTAAACTTGCATGAAGCTTCTTTCATAAAGGATAGAAGGAAACTCACCCAATATGATGAAACGTGCCTGAAGTATGCAAACTCAGTGTCCTTTTGAAGGCTCTGAACTGCAGCTTGGGGAGAGATAAATTTTGCTTAGCTCCCAGAGCTCTAAAACCTGCCAGGGACTTCTGTCTTGTGGTCTCCTTGCAGGGAGCCATGTTGGAGTACTTGTGGGCAATCCTGGTCCTCTCCTTGCTCCAGAGAGGAATTCCAAGGAGCTGATCCAATCACTGGATCCTCGTTTTGACATGGTCATTGGCTCTGCTCTCGCCAAGCCATCTTCAGTCCACCATTGCTTCCCCACAAGTGATGAGCCCTCAGTTTCATGTTTACTTAGGATTCCTAACTCCTGAATAAACCTTTATTCCTAGAAAGCCTTGCTTGAAGCTTTGCAATATAGTTCTCAGTCAGGAAAGTTCATGTGCCAATGCATGATAACCCCTTTAAAAGTTTTAAATATAATTAATTATTACCTCTTCCCACCATTGCACCAGCATTCACTAGAGAGAGAGAAAGAGAGAAAAGCATTTTAATTCATTGTCAGTTTTTTCTTTGAATTGCTAGCTAGACTTTATCAAAGTTGACTATTTCTGAAATTTTATGCTGTGTCTCCCTATAGGATTTTAATTAGATGTATTAAGGTACCTGTAATGGCAGATGAAATAGCTGATATTAATGTTACCCTTGGCATGATTTCAATATAGGTCAGCACAGATTAGCACTGGAAAAAAAAAAGATACTGTGCCAGGTAAATGAAAATAAAATTTTGATAGAAGATTTTTGTATTAGTACTGACTAGTGACACAGTGAAGTATGCTTTAGAAATAGCTGACAGAGAAGAGCTCTATTTGTAAACCTGCAGTAGTTAATTTCACACACACACACACACACACACACACACAAACTTTCTATTATATATGGCAGTGTTTCTGAATCTTGGCCATTTTAAGATGTGTGGACTTCAGCTTTCAGAATAGCCCAGTCAGCATGCCTACTGTAGAATTCTGAGAAGTCCACACATTAAAATGGCCAAGGCGTGGAAACACTGATTTATGGTATTCCAATATTACATTATGTCATTTATTAGTGATGGAAAAGCACTTTGGATTAGAAAGTTCACATCTGAGAATTTTCACTCACATCTGGATAGTTTGGAATTAAATGAGGGTGAGGTGAGCGTTCAGGGTTTTTGGTTCTAACCAAAAAAGGTAGAAAGCAAAATCAGCAACCATTGAAAACAGACTTTCCAGTAGCAATCAGATGGGAAATGCCAAATTTTGTTATCTAATAAAACTTAAAAATATATATCTAAAACAGCAGGGTAAATGAAATAATGAAATGGAAGTTACTAAGAGGAGAATTTTAAAAATCTTCCCCAAATATCTAAATATTGTCTCCCCACAAGATTCAAGGCCAGTGAGAGTTATTCACTTCAACTCTGAATTAAATCTTGCCTATGCAAAATAACAGCATCTACCTAACTACATCCTTGGTTTCCTAAGCATTACATTTGGAATTAATATTATAATAATAATGGCATCAATGAAGATATATTTAATATATATGTAATGTACATAAAATAGTCCTTCTGATGTGTCAAGTTTGGATCTCTGTAAAAAGTTATGCTTAATGAATACTTTCCGTATTTCATACAGGTGGAGAAACATAGTTTGGCTGTTTGCCTGAATTATCAAAACTGACAAATTCCTCCAGAAAAAGAGGATAAACAGAATTTGAGACAAAAAGAATTTAAATTGACAGAATTGGTCAGCTATGAGTGATTGGCTGTTTGAAATGTGGGATATTCTTCTACCAATGCTTTAGGTGCTAAGTTTAAATTAGGGTTGTCCTCCCCCTCACTCACCCCCATTTTCCAAGAGTCCTCATATTTAGCAACTTAAAGTTAGAATCAGGCACAAATTGTTTTTTAAACTTCTGCACAAAATGTGCAGGCATGGAAATTTGATAAATAATTTCTCCAAATTTTCCAATTATTTCTTAAGGGCAAGACTTCTTTAGAGATTACTGTTTTTTCACACCCATACACCATGGCCACTTAATAACTAAATAAATACAAAAATTCTAATTCATTTTCTTTAGTAGTTCTCAGTCTGGCAGTATACATGGTCTTCCCCACCATCTGATGGTGGGAAAGCATTTAAAAGGTTCAGATATCTTCTGACAACCTGTACTCTTCAGAAAAATTTCCCTAGCTGGGGAAAGGTGATAGTATTTGGGTTTGATTCCAATTTTGCACTTGTGTTAGCTGTAATCAATAAATATTATGGTCATATTTTCCTATTTGGCAAAAGGAAATCATATCTTATTATAAGTCTACTGTTCTCTCTCTATCCTCCACTCCCTGGGCAACATTTACCACTGCTGGGAAAATGCAGGCCATCATATTTTAAATTATGCCAACTATCATTTTTAACTCCATTATTCTGTTACTGGAAGCTAAATTCAAATTTCTTAAAATTCTGGGCATATCTTGAAGTACACACAGATACCGCTTGTCTGACTTTTATTGAATTTTAAAGACACCATAAGAAAAGCATGGATCCCAGGATTCTAAAAAGTTCATCATATAAATTGACAAGTAACAACAACCTTTCAGTTATCTTTGCTGATTTGACAAAATGTGTCTTTCTAAATATAAGAAGCTCTATAGAACAGAAAAGGCAGGATACTTAAGAACATTTATTAAATCTGACACTACTCACAAAATGTCATAGATCTGGTTAGAATATGACATTTTCAAGAGCTCGGCCTATTAAATATAAATATCCCAAATTAACTGTATCTTGCTTATACTGAATTGTACCATAAGAATTTAGAATTTTAAGCAAACTTAGCACTGATGACTCAAAAGTAAGTCCCAATGAATTCATCCAACAAGCATCCATCACACTATATCTTCAGTATACAACTACTAACACAAAATGAATTTGCAAAAACAAACATAAAGAAACAAGAGTTTTGAGTGAAGAGCAGTGCCAACATGAAACATTCCCAAAGCACTCAGTGGAAGAAGGAACAGTCAGCAGAAAACTACAGAGGATTTGAAACAGAAATGAGGCAATAGCGTTTAAGCAGTATGGAGGGAACAGCAGTATACAGTCCCTGGGGGCTAGCAGTAGGGCAGCACATATAGCGTGGTTTTAGAGCAGGTCCAGTATATGCTTGGCACAAATCCTTTTATTTCACCTTAGAAAGAGAAAGTGTGTATGTGTGTGTGTGTGTGTGTTTTGGATACAGAGGGAGGGTTTTTGTGTATGTGCCTTAGCTTTGGGCATCAGGAGTTAAGCAGAAGGAGATGAGAGACAGGGGATCAAGAAAAGCCAGCCTACATGCAATAGGTTAACTGGGGACAGCGAGAGAAAGGAGACAGAAAGAGAAATGGAGTGAATCCTTAAGTGACTTCAGCTACTGATGGAGGGAAAAGCTTTTTTTCCCCCCTCCCTGGCTGCCCCTCACCCCCCAAAGAAAAGGCTTTTGAATGTCTCTGTCCAATGCTCTCTGTTCAAAGGAGTCATTGTGAATCATCACCTAGTCCAAGAATTGGTTCACCAAAAGCTCCCACTTCTGATTGCCTTACAAATGATTGCCTTAGAGTTATCTATAAAATATCCCCTTCCTCTTGCATTCAGGGTGATCAGTACTGATGAGATCTGAAATCCAATCAACCTTTCAATAAGATTTCTACATGCTTGCTCCCTGTAGGCAGCATTAGCATTAAAACTGAACTAAAAGTTACATTTGCAAGTGGGGAAGGGCACAAGGGAAGGAGAATGGCTTATAAGCATAGCCCCAAAGTAACCTTGCATCTCCAATGCCTACCATGTTATGACTTCTGCCCTGTAGAATCCTAAAAATGTGAGGCACTGGGATTTCAGTGGTTGTTGTCTCTCAGGACAAGTTGAAGAGGAGTTAATTTCATATCAAATTGGAGACTTCATTGCATTAGCTATAAAGCCCAGGTAGCTTTCCAGAACCTCTTATTTCCTTCTTTCTTTTTAAATATAAATGCTATATCCCCTTGATTTTCTATTCTACTAACAGGACATGATCTGAGAAGGGCATTTTTCCAGTTTTTAAAGGTAGGGAGCAAGCTTTGTCAAAGGGCCTACTTCTTTGTTCATCTTCCTTTTCTTTTCCTTATGTCCATGAGGAGGGAGAAATGAGACACATTCCCATGGCCTCCTTCCCACTCTCCAAAGCAGTTTGAAGCAGACATGCTGTCTTCATTCTTACTTGAGCTTGAAATGGAGAGGAAGATACTGACAATACAAATGAGCCAATCAGTGTTCTCCTTCCAGATGACCAATGGGACCTTGCCAAAAAAAAAAAAAAAGCTTAATTTAATCTGTGCCAAATTACTGGGGTTCCTGTAGCCAAAAAAACAAAACAAAATAAAAAAAACCTCACCTCCCTAGCATTGCCACTAATTTCATGCTTTTCAATAAAGTTATTTATTTATTTATTTATTTATTTATTAAATGTGAGCATTTGTAACTGGCTGAAACTGCCTAAGCTATCAAGCTGTCGTGTCTCCTGTTTAAAAATTCCCATTGAATTCTGGGGACATGGCATGTCATGACATCACAGAAACAACCATTTTCTCAAGAAACCTGAAACACAGCATTCCTACTGATCCCCTATTGAAGAGAAGGGGAAGACAAAGAGAACTCTTGACAATTCCACTCCTCCAAAATCAAGCCAATATTCCTTTTACAAGACCTGGGGAACACTGCCAATGGAGAAATGGCATGCCCACCAGCTCTGCAGAGGTTCCTTTCTGAAAAGGAGGAGGAGGAGGAGGAGGAGGAGGAGGAGGAGGAGGAAGCTGGGGAAGTTGCAAACCATTGTACTGTGAAATCTAAGACATTCACACCCATACACTATGGCCAAACTGAGACAACATCATGAGATGACAGAGGTCCAGAGCTGCTTGAATTGGCACAGTATTCTCATGTAGTAGTGTACATACACTTTAGCTGGCTACATGTTGGAATGGTTATGGGAGGGACTGGAGCCTATGGAGTCTATAGCTGGCAGGTTTTATTTTCTTGCCCTTCCTTCCTTCCTTCCCCCAAGACAGCAGCTTCTTTTTGATCTCATAACCCATGACAAAAATACATTATATACCCCAAATGCGTATATGAGAGTTTATGAGTACAGCTAGCGTTTGTGTGAAATTGCATTTCTTGAGATAAAACCAAGCAGAAGTTTAAATCATCTTTGATCTATCTTGCAGGTCAATTTATGTGTCTTATATTTATGCAAGCATAGTAGCCATTTTCTCATGAAAGAATTTGGTAAAGTTGTAACATGCACTCAGTTCTAAGCACTAATTTTTCACCCAACTAGCAAGATGATAGTATGTAGAAGTTTTATTTTGGGTTTTAACCTATTTTTCCTCTTTCTCCCTTTTTTTGTGCCGTGCACTAAAATTTTAAACATTTGGGAGCAATGAAAATCAAACCAAGATGGACTCTTGCTGCATGTTATTGATTTAAATGTCACACCAGAATACAAAAATATAGCAAATATCAAACAGAAAGTGTTCAGATGTTTTAAAAATGTCAACAGTTCACTTTTTTGGTATTTTTCTCCCAAGGATGCAAGAATAAATAATTATTTTATTGACTAAAGAGTACATTATTTTTTATGTCTATTAATCATGTTTTCGTTCATTCCCTGAAATTCTCATTGTGGTTGTTTCTCAGAGTTTCACCATTAGACTCTTTGTGAAGCTTATTTCTCAAGTTCTAGCCCTTTAAATAATTAACACATAAACAAGAGAGAGAAAAAAAACCCTGCATTTTTTCTACCAGTTCTCATTTAATTTCATTTAAAAGAATATGCTTTCAAAATGTTTTTCAAAGAACCTTCTGATGAAATTCTCATGGGTGAAATATGGTGTAATGGCATTTATTTAAATATGAAATGACCAAAGAACATGTGTGAATCTCCTACGTTTCATTGTACAACATTTTCTCTGGTCATCTCAAGCCTTCCTGACTTCTTTTTTCCAATTAAACACAAAGGAATGCCATCATGAGGCTAGAAGAGTTGGCAAATAATAAGCTTTTCAAAAATAAGTTTTTTCAAAAATAACTCTTTAAAAACTAACTACACCAAACATTATAATTATTTTGTGATGGTGTCATAGCATAGTCTCAAAATTGCAGATCTGCCCTCTGGCCCAGAAAGGTTAAAAACCCGGATGGTGTGGGGTAATTCACGTCTTATCCTTATCCCTCTCACACATACCATGCATATCTTTTGCGTGTTTACTAGAAAAAAGAAGGGAGAGGATTTCCCTCTTTCTTCTAGTAATGTTTTTTTCCCTTGATCTAAGCAACATGCTTCATATTGCTGGGTTCCTTTTGAAACGGTAACTTTTAAAAAATGTGTGTTTCTGGAAAGAACTACTTTATTAAATATATATTTTCTAGGAGCATTTATCAAAGACAGGAAAATTATTAACAGAGGTCATATAGACGGGGAGAGAAGAAAGAAAGAAATGATAGAGGAAGGAAGGAAGGAAGGAAGGAAGGAAGGAAGGAAGGAAGGAAGGAAGGAAGGAAGGAAGGAAGGAAGAATACAGCTTTAACTGTTTATCAGTTTCTCATATATTGTACTTGTGAATGTGTAGAAATAGCTAGTATTATTTCTAGGCCAGAGACTTAGATACTGAAATTGTGCTATGTGCTGTATAGTATTTTCCAATTTCCCAATAGTCCTTTTTGCTTAAGGACAATCAAGCCTTAATTTTCTTTTGTTTATACTGTTGTGTAGAGCTGATTTTCTTCCCCATCATCTCATCTCTGAGAGAAATAAAATATGGACTCACTCCCATTTTCTGTGTTATAATTAAATACATACTAATATTCTTTACCATCATGTGCTTAATAACTACAAGTACAATGATACAAGAAACTAAGTGGAAAATCATTTTAAAGAAAGGATGCTTATAATGCCAAGATATAATACTTGTGTTTTTACCTGCCCATATTATAATCGAACTCTAATTGCTGGGAGAAAGGAGGCAGTTTTCAAGACCAAAGACAATTATTCTGTATGGTTCTCTGAATTACACCAATGGAGTAGCAGCAAACTGCCCCCTCCTAAAAGGACATTTCAAATGTAAGAAAAGAACAGGAACAGGACTCTCAGTTGACACTTACAAAAATTAGGGTGCTGGCAAATTATTCCCAGGACAAGTGATTGCTTAACTGGGAATTTAGGAAAAAGGAGTAGAGGGAGAAGGATGACATGCTGAGTTTTAGGAGTGCCAGTCACTTTGGCATTTAGGAGCTGAAGGTAACTTCTTATTGATTTTTTTCTTATAGTCTTGGAATGGCCAGTAAATATTAGTCCTTCATGAAAGTTTATGTTGATCAGCAGAATCTTTTAACTGCTTCCATTTATTATATATAATGAGCAAGACCACCTCACCCATCAATTAGTGAGCCCAAGAATCTGGCTTCATTAAGAATACTGATAAGCTAATTTATTCTTTCTAGAAAGTATTTCCATATACTACATATTAGTGTCAAATTGATTGCCTAACACAGTCATGTTCTATTTATTATGATAGCTTTGTCAGTCTTGACTCTTAGCAATTATATGAGCAGGTCCGTGCAGTTTTCTTGGCAACATTTTTCAGGAGTAGCTTGCCACTGCCTTCTTCCTATGGCCCAGACAGAGTGACAAAGTAGAAGTAGTTATAAACTACTTAACTCCAGAAGGAACTATATCAGATAATTATTATACATAATTAGACCTGTTTCCCTACTTGTACCTGAAATTGTACCTGGTGTGGCTTCAGTAATCTCTCCCCATTTGTTGCGGAAAATTGCTAGTTATCAGGTATATTAGCAAATTTTGGCAGGAAGTGTTTTTGCTTCTGAAATTTGTCCACAAAGTCTTTCAGAACTCTTTCTCAAGAGTAATTATAAACTGTTAGCGTTCAAAAAAAAAAAAAAAGTTGAGAAGTTAGCCATGAAAAATATTCAGAATGATATGATTTTTAAAGTTTGTGAACTTTACATCAGGCTATATATAAATACACCTATGATTAACCCAGCGTTTTTAGTGTGCTTTATACTGAAAATTATTAAGAATTTTATCCGTGGGAAAAGAAAGGACAATTAGCATACCTCCTTTTTCTGTAGTTTTCCACAATAGCCTTGATTTAATTATTTGGTCCATTATGTGTAAGATGGTGGCATGCATTTGCTTTACAGCAAATTGAGTTGCAACATTTAAGATGGACCCTCCAGGGTAATGTTGGAGGCTTTAATTCAAGGATGTAGGGGAAGGGGGAGATTTGTATCATGCCAACTTTGTGTAAAGGATCTAATATCTCTATCCTGGTTTTATTTATCTTTTTTTTCCTCCTGCATAAACAGATAGGCAAACAGTGAGGAATGTACAATGGAATTTTCCACTGGTTACAGATAAACCCAAACCATAGCTATATCAGTCCTTGGGGCATGAAACCACTGAAGAGAGGTGATAGAGCACCAGAGATATACAGGCAATCTGCTTTATTCCCCATTGGGTTTTACCACCACCCAGGTAGTAAAGGCATATCAATCCTCACACACACACACACACACACACACACACTATCATCACAGAATTTTTTTTTTAGGCCAATCACCTTAGCTCACACTACTTTTCATCATTCTTAAGTCAGCCAAGGGATTAAAAGAAGAAAATGCATTCCCTATTTGTTTCCGTCTTTTTTACTTCATGATGTTTTGATAGAAGATTCTTTCTCCTTGCCAAAAAGGCAACAGCAGGTGTTTATTTTATTCACCACTTCCATGAACAAGCCTGCAGTACAAATTGAGTGAAATGTTGTTGCCATTCATAGCTAAAGGGTTCCTGGTGGTTGCCTTGATTTCATGCTGGAGCTGAAAAAAGAGAGATGTCATTAAAGATGCTCTCCAACCGGAAGGAAGGAATGGATCATAAGGGATCATGTAATAAAACACACAGTAGGTTTCAATTCTCCATCTCGATTTAAGATTCTGGTGCTCAGACTGACATGTCTGCTTCTGCCCGTGCCATTTGCTCTTGGTTTGATAGTGTGGCTGTCACGTCTGTCCTTTTTTTCTTCCTGCAGGTATTTGGCTTCTCCAGGGAATACTATCTTTGTGAGAATGAGGAATATGACACTGCAGGCTGGGGCTGGAGTGCTAATGGATCACTGAATGACAGCTGAGCCTTTTCTCAGAGGCATTGGGCTCGCTATCAGTGCCAGGAACACAAAGTCTCTGTGCTGAAGTGTGCCAATTTAATTTCTGTCACATGTGACCTAAACTGTACACACTGGGCTTCTTTTAAAAGCCTCTGTTGACAAGGCTCACGCTGACACAGGCCTTAATGGAACACTGGAAGATGTTAATAATAGAATAATTGCGCTAGAGTAAGATCTATTTTTAACTGATGTGATACAAATTTAGAGTAAATCAAAGAAAGTAGATTGAACGGACTCAAGATACACCAAGGCACATTAAATTATACACATAGCTGCAAGTTTTCTGCCAAAATTAGAAATCTAGATTTCTTTAATAATAATTGTTTTTAAAAGTCTGCTCATTTTCTAGGGGAGTTGCTAATAAAACAGTTCCTGAAAACATCTTATAGAAATAATCATTCTGATTAATATTAGTATCACCTCTGTTAAAGTACTATTTTTATATATGGGAAGCACTTTTTTGCTCTGATATAACTTTTATTGCTTGTTGCTGCTGAATGAATTCTACAGTGCAAAGGATTTGCTCACATACCCACTATTGTAGATCTGTTGGCAATAAAGACTAACTGTAAATCCAACATTTTAATTAGTGTTAAATCTCATTTTTAATCTATCCAGAATTAAAGGGAGAAACAGATGAGCACTTTTATAAGGTCAGTGGCAAGCCTTATGATTCTAATAATAAAAGAAAGCAGAAATAATTATGTGTTGCTTCTTGTTTTATTATATAATTTTGACAATGTGCCTGAAGGATGAGCCTTGTAGTAAGCAGAGGATCCTCCTATGGGGGCACATAGAACTACAAATTTAGAAGATACCACAAAAACAGTAATAAGGAATGAGCACAGTCAACTTCAACTGTCTTCTTGGGCTTATCTTAGAATAAAGGTGATTTCAAGACAATGCTGAAGGAATAAAGTTTTGCCTTTTGATGCTAAACCACACCATCATTCAAGGTTTCTACACGTCCATGGAAAATGGCCAAATGGTTCTGCACTGAAGAATTGTGTGAAAGTTATCCTGCATTCAGGTGTACTTGAAAGAGAATTACTAACCCTTTCTGCAGCAACTGATGAAAAGATGAGAAGATGATCTGTTCTCCAATCAACTCTGCTGAAATCTTCCATTTACGTCATGCCTCCTTTCTCTTCCTGAACTGTTTTTACTGAAGTTGGACATCATCATAGCTTTAGAATTCTAAAGACCGTTAACTAAATGATGAGGAAAAATTTGAGATAACCTTGATTAGAATGCTCCTGTTCTTTTACCGTGGCCCACATTTCACAGAGCAAATATGTAAACCCAAGACCACTATTAGGGACAGATCCTTATGATCCAAAAGGACAAATAACATTTATTAAGAAAGTTATATACTTTAATAGAAAGCTCGCATCTCTCAGCATTCTGTCCTCATGGTGGGGGAATGGAGAAAAAGGGAAATGCTATAGAACTAGTGGGTTAGTATGCAGCCTGGTCATTTTATCCTATTCTTATTAAGATTCATACAAGTAGTATTTGTTTTATATAAATTGTGGCTGTTTGCATGTATTGTAGAATGTTACATTACATGTTTATACTTCTTGTGTTTGACTTGTTTTAGTCATATTATTTTGCTGGTAGGTTGTTAAATTGTGAAGTCATTTCAATGGGCCAGAATTTGGTAGCTATTATTTCCCCTCCCTCCCTCCCTCCCTCCCTCCCTCCCTCCCTCCCTTCCTTTATTTTTTCTTTTTAGAATATATTTTGGATTTTTCTCTTTTTGCAGATAGGGGTGCACACACAGAATTATGTTGTTTCAGTCCTGATTCATTGTTTTGGCAATTTGAATCTCTCTAACTGTCATTGACTGTGGCTGGAAACCGACCAGTCAAATCAGATTATTGCAATTTTTTTTTAAATGGACAGATTTAGTAGAAAATTCTCTACTCTCTCATAAGGAGGCAAAGAAAAAAAAATTAGACAAATAGTATTTTGTATGAGTCATCTTTCAGTTTGTATCTACCCATCTGAAATGTTGCAGGTTCTTAATAAGTCTCTTTGATGCAACCTGAAGAAGTGTACATGAACATTTTCCAACTTTGAGGAAACTATGAAAATCTCCATCTTCAAAGAAATATTTCATGTCTGTGTCATAGTCCTAAAGAATGTTTAAGGCAATGCAGGACTGGTTGCGGGAGAGTTTGAAATTTAGGAAAGGTTAGCAAATTATTCTATATGCAATATTATCATGTTTTGACTTACTAGCAAAGGAAATGGTAGTTGTTCACTTTTCATTAGATACCAAAATATCTGAAAGCCTTGCATACTATACAACATGACTTGGGGAAGACACCATCTGCAGCTCAGCCTCAGGCAGCAAAACCTCTCAGGCTGGATGTAGCTCTTGTATTAAAATGACTGAAATCTAAGTAGGTTGAGCATCTCTCTCTTTCACAAACACACACACAATAGAACAGGGTTCTAATTGCAATGTGGGGGACTGTCTGATTAATTTTCTGACTGGATGATTTGTACATTATCTTTATTTGCCTATGCAATCACATTCCATACAGGGAAAAGCAACACTGGTTGCATTGATCAAAGTTGTATTGTATATTATCCTGCTATCCCAAATATAACAATAAAAATATTTAATAATGTTTTTGCTTTTAAATAGCCTCTGTGAAAACACATATATCTGGAAACTTCTGGTGGACAATGAAGTCAGCAAAATGGGTTCAGATCAACCTCTTTCACATTATGTTTGGGAACATCCAGATATATATACTCATGTATTATTTCATTCAATTGCACGTGATTATTTTAGAATTTTGGTTATAGTGAAATACAAAGGAAACAAACTTAACATATAGCTCTTAAATTATTATTTTTTCTATATAGGCCATCTAAATGAAAGTATTATTTTCTTCCTCTAGCAAAAATTGCAGAAATCAGTTTCAGCTGAAACCACAATAGATCTATACCATGTTCAAATCTATAATAGTTTTACTTTGTATGGAGTTAAATTTGAACGTCATTCTTATTGTTACTATTAGCATGAATGGCATGCAAACTAGGAAGACAAGCATATTTATACTTAATATTACTAGTATAAAGTAAGACACTTATTCAAAGTTTCTGAACTTGGGAATATCTGTGAATATTTATAGATACTGTGTCTTTACCAATGGCACCCCTGTTTCAGAGACTGGCAAGTCTGTTGCATTCAAACAAAAAGTGTAAGTTTTTGTAAATTTTATGTTTTCAGCAATAATAACTTTTAGAAGGGGTATTTCCTGGCATAGGAGTTTTATGTAGTCAACTGCCAGGAAAAGCAACACCTGATTCTCGGTAACTATGAAAATACAACGTGTTAATCAGTTAGTTAAATAATTATCTTTATTAATGCTGAAAATGTAAGGCTAGGGTACACAGTGCTGTGGCTTTGACATTTGAACACATATCATATCCCTCCCACCCCAGCATAACATTTAAAATCTGAAAATGTAAGTCTGAAAATTAAGTCTGAGGACAGAGTGCAGCAGATAACCCAACAAGTTGTTTCATGAATAACAGTATTATAAGTCTTACATAAAGAGGAAAAATTGGAAACTTTAGAAAAGTTGATAAGTTGATAAGGTCAGACTTGTAAGAGCACTCAGAATCCACAGGAACTACTTAATATCAATGGACCCAATAGGGGTAAACCTATTGGTGACATCCAGTATTGCATAAGTGGATTTATTTATTATATAAAATTTATTATTCAACAAATCAATAAAATTTATTATTCAACAAATTTATATGGCTGCCCATCTACCAGTGGAACTCTGGGCAGCCAATGACAACATAAAATAAAAAAATAAATTAAAGTAACCAAACTGAGGCACTGCAACAAATGCCTTATCCACATATCCCATATACTCACACCAGGCTCCATTAAAATCCCAGCCCCAGTGCCTGGGGGAAAAGTCAGGTCTTCATGGCCTTCCATAAGTATAGCAGAGTCATGGCTATGCAAATATCCAGTGGGAGGGTGATCCATAAGACAGATACTATAATAGAAAAAGCAGCTTTTCAGCAGGTGATACTGCTTCACCTAAGTACTGGAGCATGCCCGGTCTGCTGGATCTAGTAGCACTTATGACATAACCCAATAAAAATCCTCTTTCTTTGTTTTCCTCTTGCAGGCTTGCACAGCTTCATTTGTGCTAGGGAATCAGTCAGTCCTCTGGAATAGGTATGAAAGTGAGTAGTGGAAATCTGTTCCACTATCTTTTTTTTTTTTATTTATTATTATTATTATTATTTACACAGTTGGGTTTAACTCATAACTAATTTCTTATTTTCCAATATCCTTCCATTTAAAACAAGTTGCTAGGAAGTTGTTCAAATAGATTACCTTTAAAAGAGAAAGATTGAAAAATGTCCCTACAGATGTACAAACTTGAAAGAAAAAAGAATACTACCAAAGAAATGAATTAGTAGATTTTTATACCTATTTCCTACTATTTCTGAGTACAGTTTAGGATTAAAAGTTTAGAATACAGGCATTTGCACTTATAAATGCAATACCCCTGCTCAATTTAGCAAAGCAAATTTAAAGTTTATAAAGATTTAAATTTAAGCCAAATTATGTTTAAATTATGCTACATAAAGAGAAAAGTTTCTCTATGTGCAAAGCAGGCACAAAGGTACACATCAGATCAGTCAAGACAAAACCCTAATATTCATGAAACTGCTACACAAGTTTTCACAATTTCTAGTTGTTGGGTCTTCCTGTGATCATACAAAATGTTTTTTTGCTGGATCAGGAGTAGGGTTTTTTTTTCAGGAGTAGATCTTTATGCTGCTTGCTTTACTAACATTTCCACAAGAACACCAGGGAAATTGTATGAATTACATTATATACAAGGTCAAGGTAATCAGGTGATAATAAAACATCATAACCCTACTTTAAAAAATCAGTAATAGTAATAGCTCATCACACTATACTAATAGTATCTTCTCCTATAAATTACGTGTTTGAACCATGGGGAATGAAGCTCAAATTTCCTGTTTTTGAATTCCCATGGACAGAATGTAGTTTGCATGTCGCTATCCTTGCTTTCTCTATTTGTTGTGCCAGACTGAATGTTTTGTAATTTTTACAAGAAAAATATCAAAAGAACATTTTTCAGCACAACTCTTGTCTGCTGAACTTCTACACTGAAACCTGCTTATACAGAACATTTGCCAGGCAAAACTGAACAACTCTTCCTAGTCTCAAAATCTTCTTTGCAACAAATTATTTTTTGAAAAAGCCAAGAATTTCTTCTTTTGAACTCCTTAATTATTTCTTGTTATGTGTATTTTTCCACAGAAATTCTCTATAAATACATCCTATAAAAAACTCTTTTAAAAAAATATGGAACAGCACATCATCCTTTCCATATTTAAAAAATGGGAGAGGCAGCTAGAAGTAATGTGCTGAAATTTTCTTCCGGATTTTATCATGTCATTTAATCAAAGTGTTTCCTTTGCTTTTATCTAGCATTTTCATTTCATTTAATCAAAGTGTTTCCTTTCTACATTTCTTTGAAAAGAAAAAAAGAATTTCAGTGAAATGCTCATGGGTGAAACAAAGTGCTTTTCTACTTATTTAGTTATGGAATGACCCAGATGGTATCTGTGAATACTCTGTTTTTTATTTTTCCAAAATCTACAGCTTCTCTCTCTGCTCAGATTGAGCAATATTAGCAGCCAGGGAGGCTTCTGAGGGATGGAAAGTAATAGGATTGAAAACAGCATCATGTACTATGAGAAGAGATGAGGGCAAGGCTGGAAGTAAAATGCTTAGGCATGAACAGTCTGTTTTCAAACTACAGGGCATGAATCCTCTATATCCAACACCAAGGAATGAATGCCAAGAAATCTGTTAGGGTGAGAGAAAGCATTACAAGATTGCAAGTTTGGAGCCAAAGGCCTTGATTGCTTGATTCTGCAGTAGCTGATCTCCACTTGTAGAGTTATTTATATATGAAATACAAGTAACTTACCTAGCCAAGCCTTCTTCTTGCTTCTTTGCTACTGCTTCTAAGTATGGGTGTGACTTCTTAGAGAGAGATTGCTTGGGGTAATGCTCTAACCCAGTGATGGTGAACCTTTTGGGTTCAGTGTGTCAAAAATTCAGAAAATGCCTAACTTGACTCTGCTGGCATGTCACACATGAACAAAAGAGAAACAATTCTTTACTTATTCATTTATTTTAAAAAATACAGTCCAGTCATGTGTGGTGCTATGTATTATATTAAGAAATGTCAAATAATTACAAAAATGAAATATGAGTAAAACAAACCCAGCTTCTTTGGTAACTCAGGCAGAGAGAATAGTTGTTGAGTGTTGGTGAACACTGGTGTGTCACCCAAACTGTTGTGGCGTGTGTCATAGGTTCGCCATCACTGCTCTAACCTGTACAGTAGCACCATCCTGACACTTCTAATATAAAATAATCCCAAAGATACTATAAGGAATGTCCTAAAGAAATTCTCAAGTATTCTGAGAATAAAACAGAAAAACAGAAGACTATTTTGCATAGTAAGACAATTTATAACAAATCTCACGACAGATTTTATCACGGCTTTACTTACTTTACATTAAAGTGTTGCTTTCACTATAAAATTCCAGGTTGGGGAGAAAGATGGGGGAGGGGGAGAGAAGAAAGCACACTCCGTTATAAGGCCAGGCTGTTCAATTCCACACCACAATTGCAGGCAGAAGTCCAGAGCTACACTTTGGAGAAAGTGTCATCATTCTAGTAGCACCAGATGGAAGAGATTTTCCATTCCCATTAGCATTATGAGGGACATATTTTAGCTTGTTAAAATACTGCCAGAAAGGTGTTGGCTGGTGTGACTGTTGGAAAGGGGAAATTCAGCAATTCCACAACTTGGTTTTTTGATCATATGAAGAGGAAGAATACCAGTTTACTTTAAGCATCCAAGTGTTGCCACTAAATGTTTTACCTTGTGATAAAAAGAGACTTTAATGTACCAAAGAATCCATTCTGGAGTAAACATGCAGTATATTTACATTTTAATATAACTTCACAAAAATGAAAAATATGTATTGAAAATTATATATCATATCACTGACTGAGACTAACTTATAGACATCTCAAAATAGTTCCTAATGAACAACTTTAAGATTCAGAATAATGCATGAAATTAGCCTCTGTCTTCCCCTTCTTTCTTTCCCTTGCTCCCCTTTCACATCATAAAACTAAATTTCTTTGGTAGGTTGTTTCTGTTATCTTGGGAAATTTTGTGTTATAAGAAATACAGAGTGGAACATGCAGGCAGAGCAAACATTCTTGATGTGTTGTATATATGAACTGGGCCTTCAAGTTTTTAGGTATGTGTGTGTGTGTGTGTGAGAGAGAGAGAAAGAGAGAGAGAGAAAGAGTGTGCTATTGTGTTCTTGATGGTAACATTAGCATCTACATTTCTTTCCTGAAAGACATACAGTATGTATCTATATACTACTAAAATTCTACTGTTTGTTCACAGGGCAACAATTTTTCAACCAAGGCACCTCAAATGGGCTAACATACAGAATGTGTTCTGTACAGGAACGCATCCTGTAAAAGGAGGGAGGGAGGAGGGAAGTGGGAGGGAGGGAGGGGGGGAGGGAAGAAGAGGTGGACAGGAAGGAAGGAAGGAAGGAAGGAAGGAAGGAAGGAAGGAAGGAAGGAAGGAAGGAAGGAAGGAAGGAAGGAAGGAAGGAAGCTTTCTGTCACTCCCTGCCACCTTCCCACAAAGAAAGTTAATGGGGAAGCTAGCAAGAAGTTGGAAGTTGCTCCCACTCCTACTGATTTTTTGCCCACCCTTGGTCATTCTGTTTCTCTGTTTAGGTAAGGAAATATCTCTGAAATGATGAGCCAACATACATGGGTTGTCTAGTTGGTTTCCTAAAGTTCTCAGATGTACAAATGACCACAGTACAGTCTGGTTCCAAAAATACTTTTTTCTACATGGTTAAAGATAGATGAAGAGGGAAGGTTATCCCAAGTCTCATATCCACTGTGATAACTTTGATCCATTTCTTGATAGAGTAACATCACAAGGTCCAAACAATTTTATTTTTATAGAGGTTGCTACCAGTTTACTAGGTGAAAGTTATTTTTCTCTCTCTAACTGTCTTGCTATGGAGTGAGATTAAATTTCAAGCCCCTCTTTGAATGTCTTGTAAATGAACAGTCATAGAGGTACATACAGTGCATTGACTTTGTGTTTCAGTGAATATCAAGATTTATTGTCCCAAGAGGTATATATTGACTTAAGCCAACAAAAGTCAATAACTCCTATTTTACATGCTCTTGGCTGCAATTAAGCAAAAACAACTAGAGGGGACAGCTACACATCTTGCAGGGTGAAATCTTTATTCACTTGACCATTAAACATGACCTTTTGTCACAACTATATTAAAAAAACAAGATTCAAACCCTTTTCTAAATGTCTTTGAAGTTGGAAAGCTTTTGCCTGTTAGTTATCCAACATGAACACATTGCCTATTATGAACATGCTGTTTTTAATCACTTTTTCCAAATTTACTGGCTCATAAGCTATGGCTCCAAACTAGCACACATTAAGATGTATATCATACCTAACCCTGTGCAACTTTATGGCCTTTAAATTCAGTCTATTCTATCAACTTAGCTTCGGATAGCAACTATATTCTTCCACGAGCCATATGTTTGCAGAAGCTAGCCAGTCTGAACTTTAGGATCATCTTATTTTAGAAGTTAAAGTGAAACATCACCTGAGTCAGCTTGCTAGTCCCCGAGCCATTTTTTTTTCTCAATTCCAATTGCTAAAAGAAAAAAAGTCATTGTTGCTTGTATTTGACCTTCATTAGGGACAGTAATATGTACCCGAGACTTTTAAAATAAGCTATAGGCATGACTCAAATTCCCTTAGCAGCTGGCCTGGATAAGATTATTCTTTGCTGTCTTTAATTTCATTTTATTCCTGGCCAATGTATCTGTCTTTTCTTGAAGAATTAAAGAAACACTTTGTTGTTCCTGTAGTGGCTGAAAAGATGGGCAGCAAGGAACATCTCTCTAGAGACTATAATGCAGTCTAATATTAGCCCCCTCAACTTCTCTTCCAATAATTGCAAGAAAGTCAGGGATTTAAAAATAGTGGCAGTGTAGCGAAGCCTTATGCACTGAGCAAAATAAACATCAGGTAAAAGACAAAAAGCTGGAGGAATTTATTATGCCACTTGGCTGCTCTCCTGAGAAGCATAAAAGAAGCCAGGACATGCTCTGCTACCTTTTGCATGTAGAAGTCAGGCACTGAAAACAATACACTGACATCTTTCCCATGAAGATAACTCCAGCAAGCCCAGCAGCTGATTTCACTATTCATGTTTTTGTATTTTTCCCTTCTTTGATTGACAACTACGGAATATGTCTTGCCAGCCTCATCTTTGTGTATTGGATTTTAATCAAATAATAGTAGTGGGATAGAGGTTTTCTTTCTCAGGAAAACTTGCAAAGTTAAGAAAAACTCTTCCCATTCTGCTAAGAAGGAAAACTCTTGATTAAAAGTTTGCATAGGCTCTTAGGTGCTAAGCAAGAACCCTAACCTAAAAGTGTGTTAGGATGCATATAACTTTCTTACACTGGACTGTACTTTGTGCACTTTGGTTGATTGTCTAATAGCTATCGCCACAACTTTGTCATATACTCCTTGCTTGATGTTTCTAAGAACATTTCATTGAACTTTGCAAAACTCCTTGTTTGTGCATCTCTGCATAAGCTTTCCTGAACATTGTATATTCTGAACCGAAACCCAGTGCTGGAGCTAAGATTTGCCATACAACGCTCAGTGAATCAAGGGAAACATTGAAATGTGTATATTCGATTGGGCTGATTAAAACACGGCATCGGCAACCTTCCTGTTTTCTGTATATGTAGACATTTACTGAGGAGTGGTTTGATAATGGAGAATTATGAAATGTGCTATCCATTGCATCATCAGTATTGACTCTTCCAAGCAGCAGCAGTGGGAAACGGTCTACAGCAAGGTCAAGATGAAGAGAAAGGCAAACAGCCACGAGCACTGCAAAAGGGTGAATGTAGACCCTCCATTGCAAAGGGCAGGCAAATATTGACAGGAAAAGATCTGAAGGCTGCAAAATTTAGAGATGCACCTCCTCCAGGCATAGTAAGCTGAAAGGGGGGAACTACCTACACAACAAACAAACAAACAACAGATACTAAAGGGCAAGCCAAAGGAGACATGAGGTAGTATCTTTGGAGGAGCATTCCAATGGACTTATAGAACAAAAGGATGGATTCAATGGATTGCCTCAGATCAGGCTCTGTATTATCCCCTACAATCTTAGGCATGGATTCAGGGCTGCATGCCAAAAACACCTCATGGAAGTATTCACAAAAATTAACTATGACATGATCCACTTGAGCAAAACAAGAGTATCAATTGCAACACGCAATAAATGTCACAATAATGGTGATGAAGTGCACCATGACACAGGTGAAGGCCCACACCACATTAGGGGGATTGGATTCATCGGGGCTGAGCAACATGTGCCAAACATGCAGTCTTTACAGATAGTCTCCTCTTATCTGACTACCTTCGAACTGAAAATAAAAGGTAGAAAATATTCAATACTGTGTTCCCCACAGTGATTATGATGGTGATAAAAGTTTTTATGAACAACTACTCAACCAGCTTATAAAAATATCATCACAGGAGACCTAAAGGCTGGAGGGGAAATGGGCAAAAGCATTGTAGATCAATTTTCAGATGATGAGAGAAATGAAAATATTGAACAATGGTGATATTTGCAAAGTTATAAAAGATATATGTGATGAATACCTATTTTGAGAAGGCAGCATGAAAGTGCTGGACATAAACCAAAGCAGAAATTAATTATATGCTATGTAATGATGCAACATTCATCACAAAAGTTGAAGTATGCAGCGACTCAACATTGGCAATTATTACAAGCCAATGAGAAGAATGCTTAGTGATGATTCTCAAGAAACATGACTACCATAGATGCAACTCTACTTAAAAACAAATTCTGAAATAAAATTGGAAGTATAGCATGAACACATAGTTCAATAACAATATGAACATCTCGTTGAGAAACTCCAAAAATGTGTCAGTGAAGCAAAAGTTTTGAAAATAACTGGAAAAAGTATTCATGATAGTGATATAACTAGAGAGCTCTTAGTGAAGAAAAAGAAGCTCAAAGGAGTAAATATGCTTCACAGGACTGCATTCTGTGGATTGAACAGCGAGATAAGATGATAGCAAAAAGAATGAAAATTGCCAAACGTGTGAAAGCAGCAAAGGCATGAAGTAGCATTATAAAATCCTGGAAAGAAATGTATCTGTCAGCCTCCCAGGTAAACCATACAGCAAACATGACTAGATGAGCTAATTCTACTTTATTGTAAGGCTACATGAACAGGATCTTGCAAGTCTGAAGGTACAAATTCCCGCCCTCCCTATTTACTGCTGAGTAGTTAGGGCAAGTCCTTACTAAGTTTCTTTCTCTGGCCATTACTCTGTTGCGAACTCCTTTCTCTTTTATCTGATTCTTCCCTAAGTGGCATCTCTTCCCCCCATCTTCCAAGGTTACCCTCACATTCCATCACAGCAACAGAGGAGAGGGCTTTCAAAGGCCCTCAGTAAGGATGACAATGCCGCCAAAACTAACCAATGAGAAATTGAAGAATGCTAGCATTTTTACACTGAGCTTTTTACTTCAAAAACAGCCTTCCAAAAATACCATCATTCAGATCAATATTCAGTGGTACCAGAAATCAGATCAAATGAGGTTCTTCATGCAACTCAACGGGCAAAATCAGAAAAGGCCCCAAGGACAAAAATTATCACTTTAGAAATCTATAAAGCTGGCAGAAAACCCCTAGTGAAACAGCAGATCAAACTACTTAATTACTGCCTAGACATGGGTGATACCCTAAGCAGTGAAAAACTTCAAAGACAGTTCTAATATTCAAAAAGAATGACTCAGAAAAACTAGCCAACTACCACCCAATCTGCCTTCTCTCTTAAGTCTACAACCTCTTTATTCAAGTTAAATGAACAGAATAGAGAAAAAACTTAGATAACACCACAAGATCAAACCAATTTTAACAAAGAATATTCAACCATAACAACCTCCACAGAATCAAATAGCTGAGGGAATGAGCATGAGAAGCTCGCATGCCTCTATGCCTTGTGTTTGTTGAATATGAAAAAGCATTTGACAGCATAGAAATGAATGTGATGGTGAAATCAAGGCATTGATGAGAACTATACCCAACTGATTAAATTAAGAAAGGGAGGCTTCTTGACCACATCACTCTCTTTTACTACCCAATTAACATCCCTATACCCCTTGAGGCATCTGACAAGATCACACAAAGCTCTTCACAGTGACCCTTGAAGAAATGTTCAGAAAGATTAACTGGAGAGATAAAGATTTTAACACTGATGGTGAGAAGCTCCAACTTAACAATAATATTGTGATCATTAGCCACAATATCCAAGGAGCTGAGTAGTATCTACATGAGTTCAATATGGACAAGTAAAACAGTTGCCCTGGAATCAACAGGAAAAAGACTCCATCCTCCTCATGAAATAAAAGTAGATGATGAACTGATAGAGAATGTTAGTTCCTACATCTACTATGGGAAAGAGATTAATTTGATGCACACAATCAACCTAGAAATATCCCACCAAAGAACTGTGTCATAGTTCAGCTTTAACTGCATAAAAGCAATTTTATTTATTCACTGGATTTGTTAAGTCTGCCCAACTCTAAAAAGACTCAATACTACAACATTTGGGAAACACCAAAGCAACAGTGGACATTTTTAATGCCATAATTATAGCAGCAATGACCTATGGCTACAAAGTGTGGAGTCTAACAAAACCAGATGTGGAGAGTCTAAATAAATGATGATGAGCAGCACACAATGGAGAGGTGAGCACTGAAGATTTCATTCAGAGACTGAATCTAAAATGTAGAAATTCATTTTAATACCAAATTTAAATATGCCATCAAAGTAACATTAAGTGGACATACAAGTGGGCAGGGAGTGCCCTACACATGCTGGAAAGATATGGGCTTGAAAGATTATATTCTGGTAGCCCTATAACTTTTTACACCCATAAGCTTGATTCGTACAAGATGAAGTAATAGAAGTAAGTAAAGCTATGTATTGTTACTGTTAGGTAAAGCTAGGCTTGAGAATTTTCAGCTACTGTTTCTGTATGTGAATTATCAGGATTACACTTTCAGTACAATGTCATTTATTTTATACTGATGCAAACTAACCTCTCAGCACTAACAGATAAAGATGAAAGGATAGTTCCCATCATGATAGGAGTCACTATATCACCTACAAAAGTGGAAAGAGATGGCATGATGTGAAGCAAGGTATTTGCTGTGTATTTTGGAACCTGCACATTTGGGACTGATTTTGTTTAATGGTTGTGCTTACATTTCAAGCACCATGGAAAGAAACATGCAGGTACTATATCAATCAAGCAGCTATAACATGAAACAGAAAAAATCACTTTCAAGCAGATTTGAGGACTTTCCAAAGTCTTATAGGTCTTTCTGAAGAATAACAGCCATGAAAAGAGCAATAAAAAAAAAGATAAAAGAAAAACTAAAGCAAAGATTGAGGTCAGACATTTTGAGCTAAGGTGAAAATCAGCTTCTCCCAATAAATGCAATATATTAAAATTAAGAAACCAATAAGCCCATTTCAGACTATCAAAGGGAGGGGGGAAGATTTAATAGAGGCAGGATCCTGTTGGTAGAATACATACAAAGTGGAAAATGCTTTCTTTTTTAGTTTTTAAAAGGAATGTGTGCAAACATGAAGCTCTTATATTCCTCTCCACCTTTTCAACAAACCAGGAAACTCTAATTTCACTTACCTTGTCCAGATTTCATGCACTAATGCAAAGGATCCTAGAGAATTACATTGATTATTTTCGTGTGTGTGTGTGTGTGTGTGTGTGTGTGTGTGTGTGCTCACACCCACAAATATACAACACACATACATACACAGTGCTGGAATACATGGCAAACTTTTAAACAGGAAGTTGACAGATAATTCCCTTTACTTCTTGTTAGTGTGGAGATGCTGTATAAAATTGACAATTCTTTTACAATAGTTGAAGCACAAAGGGGAATTATTCAAATTTTACTCATTTCTTCATTTTATTTATACACACACACACACATATACAACTTGATTTATCTGTCTTTCAAACTAGCTAAATGAGTAGGAGTAACTGCGGGTTATCTAGCAGTATTATAATTTTCTGTGTCAGAAGACCTCAACAACTAATTCATGCTATACTTTTTCACAGAAACTTTCCTCATGGGAATCACTTCTCCACTTCTGTGCAAAAACAAAGCCGTCTTAATGAACTTATGAACTATCTGCCATAAGCTTGAAGCAGAACCAGCACATTTACAGTGGCAGGAAATCACAAGGGGAAACAAGCTATATATGCTGAAAGGTCCTGGTAACTTCAGCACAGCTTGAGGAAACAAGTGACTAATTTCTCAAATACCTAAATTCATCCAGCAACAGTGCGAAGCCCATATCTCTGAACCTGCCCGGCAACAAGCTTTATATAAAAGTAAGTGAAGCAAAGAAAGGAGCTGAGTTGTTTCTGTGTTCAGACCAGACTTTTCCCATTGCCCTTAGGCAGTGACTTGGCCAAGTCTGGTTGAGTGGGTCCAAGTGAAAGTGTTTGTATGAATGTGTGTATGGAGCTAACTTTGCTTGACTTACTCAATAAAACTTGGTTGATATGATTTCACTTAGGGCTGAAACTGTGAAAAAACTCAGTCCACCCTAACTGGGGTGTGACAGAAGAATCAACAAAGTCAAAGAGAAAGGTGGTGGTTGTTTTTTAAAACCTGTATACATTTCAAGGTGGACAAACCAAATAGTGGTAGACAAAAAAAAAAAAAAATCCTTCTATGAAGTGAAGGTTGCTCTTTATTATTTAATTAGTCCAGATGCTGATGGCAAGAAATGGGCCCTGATTGAAATCTGGAAGGCTTTGGTATTTAGGCCCCATAGTGTACCATGAGGGAAGATTGAGAATGATGGATAAGATGTTCTTTGGGGATGGCTCTTGCTAATGATATTCTAAATGGCTGGATTCATACATTAGTTTGGCTTATTAAGAATCCAGCCATTATGGTTTGTAAACCATGTTTTAATGATAGGTATGGATAGGCCACTTGGCTTATTCAGTAAACCCTGGTTTGCACAATGTGTGGACTGAACCAGTGGAGAGCCTTTCAAACATTTCAGCAATACCAGACTCACAGATACCTGCCTTATAAAAGGGGAGAGTATTGGTACACCTATCTCAATATGGTCTGTTGTGATTGGAGGCCTCTTAGACTCTCCTGCTATTTAACTCTGCTAATTGGAGATGTCCAGAATTGAACTAGGGACCATCTACATGCAAATTTTGAGCATTGTCATTAAGCCTGAGTACCTTCAAGGAGTTCTGCTTCAAAACTCCTGGGCTAGTTTTCTATCACACTAAAACTGTTGTGGCAATTATTTGCAAAACAGGTTATTAAGCAGCCACCAAACTCCTCCCCCACCCCAACACACAGAGTTCTTTTCCTCCAGCCAGATTTCTGACACAGATCAATATACTGAATATATTCAAAAATCAAACAAACAGCCAAAAGCCTCTGAAAACCATGACCTGTAGCAAATACTGCACTTAACAAATGGCTGCCTTGGGTTTTCTTTATTTCCTCTGCTGGAATTCCTTGAACTCTGCTACAGTTATTGCAAGGATTCTCTATCCAACTCAAATGCCATGTAGAAATCCATTCTTCAAAACACCCAGCAAGGGCTTCCAGGAGCCACACAGATGATATATGAAAGGAGGCAAAGGTTGATGAAATGACTTTAAATGGCATGTCTTACTTTCACTCTTCAACCTTTCCTGTATCTCTGCTAGGTTGTTCCACATCTCCTTGAGAAATATTTCATTGTCTTTTGAGTGACAGGAACTCAACTGACTTACTGAAAACAAACTTGCTGCTTTAATAGTGTTCCTTGTCACTCTTTCCTCACAGCTGGAATATTACTAGCTCCCTCTCTAGACTACAATTTTTTCTTTGGCAGTGACATTACCATACCTATGCTAGATGCTTGCTCCCTGAAATAACAGGTTCATGTTAGATAGATAAGTTGATAGATGATAGATAGATGATACATACAGTAGATAGATAGAGGATAGACAGACAGATAGATAGATATATAGATAGATATACTTTCTCTCTCTGTACACACACACACATACACACACACATACACACACATACACAGACAATGATGGATGGATGGATGGGTGGATAGATGGATAGATAGATAGATAGAATATATTTTTTTAAAAAAAATCCCCTCTCACTCCTATGGGTGGTATGTGTCTTCCTCAAACTTGGGTCCAACATACATACATAATCCCTCTCTCTCTCCCTCTCTCTCTCTCTCTTTCCCCCCTATACACACATACACAACAGATAGAATATTTATTTATTTATTTATTTATTTATTTGCTTACTTATCTTTTTATTTATTTATAATTTTAACTTGTTGCAACCCACCTAGAATCTTTTAAGGTGGGCAGGCTACATAAACTGTAAAATAAACAAACATTCACAAAGGCGTGTCACTGCCAGAAAAACTGTCTATGAGATGAGATCTTTCTACAGATTTGACCCATACATCTAATGCTGTCTAAGATAAAATGCCAATATTTTGCCTGGTCTAAAGAAGTGTGTGGAAGTTATGTTCCTTTCAGTGTCAGAAGACAATCTTTTTACACTGAAAGAAATAGGTTTGTACAGCCTGCAGCTGGAATCCCTACTGTCTTCCCTACCATATTCTACTAGTCTTCATTCAGTCTTGTGAGAATGCTTTGAAAAGGCTTGAGTGTTGACTTAGCAATGAATGAAACATCAAATAATATATGCGAATGTATAAATCAAAATGTATAAATTATTGTGGGAATGTAGATAATACAGTCCCTAGCATTTCAGCACTGGAAGAGATTGACATAAAGTTAGTATGTTCTTACTCACTTGAAGGTATTCAGACAAAGAATAGAAAACAACTTACTGTGGATGTTTTAGTAGGACACCACACTAATTAGGGAACTGGGCTGTAAAAAAGATCTCAATCTAAGGTCGCAGACTGCATGTGGCCCCTGAAAGTTTTGGGTTCTTCAAAATTTATTTAATTCTATTTTTAATGAAAAAAAATTAATGGCAAGGTATTAAACACATATCTGTGGAATAATCATATTAATGATATTGTTTTTATTAATTATAAATGCAAAAGAAATGAAGTGCCTTTTGGTGTGTGTTCCTCAGCCTGCTATGCAAAGGCCTAATGTCATCAGCCTGGAAACAGTTGGTCATTCCTAGGTTAGATTACCTTTGCAACTCTATGATTTTATACAAATGTATTTACACTTTGGTCTACTCCAACTTTATCTCCTATAAAAAAGATAAGTGTTGCTGTGAGAGTTCCCCCGGAAACTTAAATGACTTCCAGACCCAGGGCCTTCTCAACTGGGGAAAAGATACAAGCACTATTCTAGACTTATCTTCACATGTTCAGTCCATCATGAGACTGATGTAGTTCTCTTCTTATGTAGCCACATTGGTGAAAGAATTGAAGAGTCAGTCTCCATGCTTACAGCACAATTGTTTGCAGTGGAAAGCTAAGCACTATATACAATAACTTTTATATAAGATGCAATCCTCCACCATCATGGTTCCAAACAAAGTCAGAGTGATCACATGTAAAGATGGACTCCATACTGCAGACAGGAATATCATATGAATGAACATAATCTCTTCACGTATGGCAGTTTCAACAAGGACGACTTTTTGCTGGTCTTCTTGTGCTGGATTAAAAAAATGAAGGTAATGTTTCAAGAATATTAAAGGGGAAATTCAAGATCCCATGCTGTGTTTCCTAGCTCATTCCAGGTATTAATCCCCAGTATGTTTTAATCTCCTTGATGCTGTGTAAATCAGTATTTAGAAAAGCAAACAAAAGACCTCTAAAAGGCACAACCAGTTCCTTCAAGTCTGGGGGAGGGAGAGAGAGAAAACAAATACAACCTTGCTTATTGTTAACTTTACATATTGTGACTTCAGTGGAAGAGTCAAACTTTTTGCAATTTCGTCTGTAGGTCTGTAGCTCACATGACGGAACTCTGTTGTATACATAGACATTAGGATACAAATTATATTGAAAAAGCTAAGCAATGTCAGACCTGCTCATTATTTGGATGGGAAAAGACCAGGAAATCTCAGAGCTGTATGCTAGATTGGAACTTGAAAAAAAAAAGGTTGAAGACAATAATAAACCACTCCTGAACTGTTGCCAAGAGTTAAAAAGAGGACATACTCATCTGGATTCTTAAGGCAGAATTTACTTTTACTTTTCACTAAAAGTACAATCGTAACTATGGTTCAAACAAATAGTACAACAAAGCTTGCACATGCCAGTTGTTTTAAAACAAATGAACAAAGTATATTAACTGATATGCACTAAGGCTACCTAGCTAGATTTAGTTTTTTCAGACACTAAAGCTATGGATTTTATCAAAGGCTCCAGGCTATCTCCAGCGTTCCTGCAAAGATTTGATGTGGCCTTCAGGGCAACTCCAAAAGGTCTTCTGAATTGTTGTTTTTAATGTTACAGGTGCTAAAAATATTAAATGTATGGAAAGTAATTGTATTAAATAGTTTGATAAATTTTAATTTAATTTAATCATATTTAGTTTCTGTCTTGGTTCCACTAAAGTGGATCAATTGCAGATCTCAGAGAACATTCAGAGTAATCTGTCTTGCATATTCTAGAATATACAGATGAGATCAATGGGAAATAGAATTGTTCTCTGTGCTGTGGTCAGTTTCAAGAGAGCAGTGTCTACCTGCCATTTCTTCTTTACTTTAAAGTGAATGGACACAATATCTGAACTTGTAAGTCTATTATCTCAGCAGCCTTATCATACAGAGAACCCCAGGAGATCATCTTTTTCTTATTACCCTTTGTACAATTTTGTCATTGTACACAATTTCAAAATCAGGTGCCACTATTAGGGGAAGCTTTTTGTTTTGACTGCTATGATTTTGTTTTAATGTTTTTGTAACTTTTTGTTAATGTTACTTGAAATAATCTGCTCAGAGCCATTTGGAACTCCACATCATGCAAGCCTTAGTAGGCAAGTAAATAAACAGAGTCCATAGAAACAGCATCCTTTATACATCGTAGGAGCCAACAATGGCTAAGTTGTGCAAGGTCTTTTTAACTGTGAAAGAATCCACCTAACAAAGGCAGAATTATCTACTCATGGAATATAACTTGAAATTGTCCAGAGTCCACTGTCTATCTACTCCAGTTTAAAGCATTAAAATGATAAAATGTGTGTCATGACATCATGATGCAAACTCTTCCCCTAACATATTTGCAGATGGACTCCTCATACTCACCCTATCAGCTAAATCTATTTATATGTGATGTTGAGATGCAAGCAGAAAAGCAGCAGAATTTGTGTCACAATGTATATTTCATCATTTGTCTGCAGAAACCTATGATTTTTGCATTCGTTATTAACAGATGTATTTTGGGCCATGCTTTAATCTATTCCATTCTTATAAACTACTTTGTGTTAAATCTGGGTTGTGAATACTGATGTTTTTAACAATTTCAGATAGAATATATAGAGAGAGTTACTTGAAAAATATATAAATACTTGTGTATAGCATCCTATCAAAGATCCTCTGCATTAAGTTTAGTTGAAATACTTTATCAGACTATATATCTGAAATAGCAGTTGATATTATCTTGATGCTATAGAAAATGGAATTCATCTGATTGCTCAGCACAAATGAATTGTATCTATGTACCATATATTTTTCCATTATATCAATATACTATCTGTATAATTTATGCACAACTAGAGGATCCAGGTAGGGTTTCATTTAATTATTACACAGAAAAAAATATTTTGCTCTTACTTGATTGTAATTTAACTAGAAATGTACAACACAATCTAAAGAAAAGACAATACTGGAAGATAGCAGGCAGAATATCCAAGGGGAGTTAAGGTGGTTTTGGTAAGCCGCAATAGCTAGAGAATTTGCTTTTGATCCTCATTTCAAAGTGAATGTACCTGATCTGCATCTCCAGGACTAACATGCAGATTGGTCTGAAGTGTTCACTTGGATTTTACAGTTCTTAAAAAATGTGTGATGCATGTCTTGGCTCAGAAAAATACATAAAAATACCAGTGGGGTTAACATTTAAGATAAAACATATTAAAATATGCAATTGTATATTCACTATGTTTAGAAATGTATATTTTGTTAAAAAATAACTTTCCAAATGCATATTTAAATGAATGTCTTAATACATGCTTTCATTCAGTTTTATAAAATATGCATGGGATGAATTGGATAATCAATGGAAATAGATTTTTCTACAATAGCTCTCAACTAATTTGAAAGGCCCTTGACCATCCATGAAAATTAATCTGTTGGTGGAAGGTGGAATGCCAGAGTCTTGGAAGGAGGCCAATATAGCGTTATTACCTAAAGAAGGAAAAGATTTGACTTTAACTAAAAATTATAGACCAATATCATTATTGAATAATGATTATAAGCTGTTCACAATGATTTTAGCAGACAGACTGAAAGTTATATTACAAGAATTTGTTCAGGAAGATCAGTGTGGATTTTTACCTAAAAGACAATTAAACTATAATGTTAGAATGGTGTTGGACATTATAGAATATTTGGAACAGCATAATGAAAAACAAGCTGCATTAATTTTTTTGGATGCAGAGAACATTTTTTACACTTTAAATTGGCCTTTTATGTTTAAAGGCTTGGAAGATATCAACTTTGGAGAGAACTTTATAAAAGGAGTGAAATTGGTTTATATGTTACAGAAAGCCCAAATTATTGTGAATGGAGATTTAACTAAATCATGTGAGATACAAAAGGGAATGAGAGAAGGTTGTCCACTGTCTCCCTTGCTGTTTATTTTAGTTTTGGAAGTTTTGAACAGAGATATAAGGAAAGATGAGAAGATAATGGGCATAAAAATCAAGAGACATATCAGTTGAGAGCCTTTGCAGATGATTTGATGTTGGTGCTGGAGGACCCCTTGAATGGGATTGAAGCTTTAATGAAAAGGTTGAAAGCGTTTGGTGCTTTGGCTGGTTTTAAAATTAATAAACAAAATATTAAAATGTTAACAAAAAAAATATGAGGATACAAGAACTGATGAACAAAACAGGTTTTAATGTGGAAAAAAGGTTAAATATTTGGGGTGAATTTGACAAATAGCAATTGTATGTTGTTTCAAAATATTTATGTTAAGACTTGGAATGAAATTAAAAAAAGATATGTTACGTTGGGAAAAATTACAATTGTCATTGTAGGGAAGAATTTCAGTAATGAAGATAAATATTTTACCCAGAATGTTATTTTTATTTCAAACAATACCTGTTATGATAACTGATGTTCCATTTAAACAATGGCATAAATACATATCTAAATTTGTGTGGCAAGGTAAAAAATCATGAATTAAGTATAAAGCTTTACAAGATGCTAAAGAAAGAGGAGGTTTAGGTGTCCTGAATCTGTAGGTCTACTTTTCAGCTTGTTGTTCGGTTTGGATAAGAGTTGGGTGACTTTGAGAAATAGGAAGTTATTGGAACTAGAGGGGCATGATTTAAGATTTGGGTGGCATGGTTATTTATGGTATGATAAAGTTAACGTTGATGTAGATTTTAAAAATAATTTTATTAGATGTGCCATACTGAGAATATGGAACGGATATAAATCTAGGTTGTCCCTCAAGGTCCCTTTATGGTTGCCACCACAAGGAGCTTTTTATAGAAGAGAAATGATAACTAAAAATAAATGGTTAATTTATGGTGATGTATTGGAATTCTCACAAAGGGATTTTACATTAAAGACAAGAGAGGAATTGATAGGATACATGTGTCAATGGTTTTCTTACGTTCATTTTCAAGAAAGGTTCAAAATAGATAAAAGGACATGGTTCTGAATATGGTAAGACTGATTTTGAAGTAGAATTATGTACTAATTATGAACATGTTATTGCAAAGATGTAAAAACTTCTATTGAAATTAGAGACAAAAGATGAACAAATTAAGGACTGTATGATAAAATGGGTTAAAAATGTTGGCTACATTGTGCAGATGGCACAAAGGGAAAATATGTGGCAGAAAGGACTGAAATTTACATTGTGCTATAATCTTAAATAAACATTTTATAAAATGATGTATCGTTGCTACTTGTTGCCAGAAAAATTATTTAAAATATATAAAGGTACTGTGAATGCATGTTGAAAATGTGAACAAGAATTTTATCATCTTTAGTGGACTTGTAAAATTTTTTTTAAAAAATTGGAATAAGATATGCATATAGAAGATTTTAAAGATTAATATTCAGTCAAAACCAGAGACTTTACTTTTGGGTTTGATGGATAAACAGTTAGAAAAAACTCATGGGACTTTGTTTTTCTGTATGACCACAGCAGCAAAGGCTTGTATATGTACAGTGGAAAGATAAGACATTACTCACAGTGGATGAATGATGGTGAAGCTGATGGAGATGGCTGAGATCAGGAAATTGATGGCTTTGATTCAAGAAAAGACATTGGGTAATTTTAATGTTACCTGGAAACCTTTTCTGGGCTTTTTGCAGGAAACAGAACAAAATGAAACGTTGTATGGATTAGATGATTGGAATGATATGGGTTAATAGAAATATTGGAACTTATGTTTTAAATTTAGAGTAAGAGTTTGATGTATATTGTTACTTATATCTGTTGCAAGGAGAGTCGGAAGTCAATTCTTTTTTTCTTTTGTTTTCTTTTCTGCACCTTTGATCTTTGATATCTTCTTTTTCCAAGTTTCGTTTTCTTTTTCCATTCTTATTCCTATTCTTTCTCTTAATATTAGTCTTTTTTTTTTTTTAGTTTTTACAGTTCTTTAAAAAAATCAATAAAGTTATTTTAAAAAAAAGAAAATTGATCCATTGGTTTGGATTATGTGTAGAGATATTATTTAAAAATTGTTAGGAACAATATCTAGCACACCTCTTCTTATCCTGATTATATGATTGTCTGTGTTTAGTCTCATCACTAAAATTATAGGTTTTGGGGTTGATTTGTGTGCAAGCCAAAAATAACCTAATGGTTCACTGCTTGAGCCAATTACCATGAAAAGCAAGTTCAGTAAAACATTGTACAGTGATAGAAGAAGCAACTTAATTTCTCAATTCAATTTATCCAAAAAGCAACATTTGGAAAATTCTTCAACCTTAGAATGATTCCTGTTCATAGTCATAGTGAGATCATCCAGCACCATGGGGTAAGGTATCATCAGTATGCTGATGATACCCAACTATACATCTCCATCCCAGGTGCCCTAAGTGACGCTGTGACTGCCCTTTCGCGGTGCCTGGAGGCTGTGGGGGCCTGGATGGGGGACAACAGGCTTCAGCTGAACCCTGGTAAGACGGAGTGGCTGTGGATACAGGGAGCCTTAAGATCTAGGACTTTGTCATCTTTGGTTCTTGACGGGGTTGCACTACCCCAGACAGACCCAGTGCGTAATCTGGGGGTTCTCCTGGACTCACGACTCCTGCTCGAAGAGCAGGTGGCAGTCGTGGCTAGGAGGGCCTTTGCACGACTTCGTGTGGTGCGGCAGTTACGCCCCTTCCTGGATCAGGGGGACCTCCGCACGGTCACTCATGCCCTGGTCACCTCTGGGTTGGACTACTGTAATGCGCTCTACATGGGGCTACCCTTGAAGAGTATCCGGAAGCTACAGCTGGTGCAGAATGCAGCGGCGCAGACAGTTCTTAATGCCCCTAGGAGGGCACATATAACACCGCTGTTGTGTGAGCTGCATTGGCTGCCAGTTTGTTTCCAGGTCCAATTCAAGGTGTTGGTCATTACCTTTAAAGCCTTTTATGGCACGGGAACAGGTTATCTGAGGAACCGCCTCGCCCTGGTCACTTCAGCCCGTCCCACTCGGTCCAGCAGAAGGGGCAGGTTGCAGACCCCACCAGTCAGGGAATTTCGATTGGTGGGGTCTAGGCAGAGAGTCTTTTCTGCTGTAGCGCCCACCCTATGGAACATCCTGCCTTCTGAGGTCCGATGTGCCCCCTCCCTCATGGCCTTCAGGAAAGGTATTAAATCCTGGCTCTGCCAGAAGGCCTGGGGGCCAGAGAGTGGCCAGCACCTGTGGAGATGGCTGGTGGGATGATGGGTTGTCCCCCCCTCAGCATCTTACAGGGTTTTTTTAGGGCCAAAAATTAAAGGAGGTTTTTTAGGGTATTTTTAATATGTTTTTAATTATTTATAGTTTTTAGCCATCTTGGAGAGAACTGTGTTTTTTATTGTGAGCCGCCCAGAGTCACCCGTTGGGGGAGATGGGCGGCATACAAGCCAAACAAACAAACAAACAAACAAACAAACAAACAAATAAATAAATAAATAAATAGTCATTCCTATGACACTAAAATTACAAATGATGCATTATGATACATAATCTGATCTTTTATACTTACATCAACACAAATACTTATGTTTTGAAGGTTACATCCTATTTCATCACTTGGCCTTCTTCCTTTCCATGGACACCTACATTTCTAGGCTAGAAAGCACAATTAAAAGAAAAGCATCCTTTTGTCTTTGTCTCGAATGGCGCAAAGTTAATGATTTCTGTTGAATTTGCTGTTCTGCTGAAAAAAAAATTCAGGATCTGTTTACATCTGCTTTTGTTTCATTTTTTTTTTTTTAATCTCCAAGAAATTAAGATTTTGACAGTGCCATGGAAATTCAGACTACAGAAATAAATCACGAACAAACAGCAGTAACACCTAGAAATGGACTGCAGGCTTCTGTTAGCATGATAGTCATTTTCTCTATCATGTGCTCCACAGTGGCCATTGAATGTTCATTTTCAGCTATGAGAAGCAGTTTGAGCAAATTGTAGCTTTCTTTCCAAGTCTGAAAACAAAGCAAAAAACCTAATGTTTAAAGACCTGGTCTATTCATGCAAAGTTTTGTTTTTTTCTGAACATAAAACCAACAAGCACATTCTCTGAAAGATGAAGTTTGTTGCCACAGGAGTAGGCAATGGCACTGAAGGGTGTCTGAAAGAAGTCAGAGGGTGCAAAAAGGATGGATATTGGTTTGGCCCATCATGTGAATAAAGGAGATGACTGCTTCTCACCACAGGAGATTTAATGATATAAGCTATAGAGGGAAAAATCACACACAATCTGTTTATCCCAAAACAAAATTCAGTTCTTTTTTTAAAAAGATGTAATAGAAGCACAGACCTAGTTTATCCAAAAAAAAAAAAAAAAGTGTATGCATGAAACTGCATAACTGACTTACAGTATATGAAAGCAAACCCTACCTAGAAGGACTTTGTAATGAGAATGTGTGTCTGTGTGTGTGTGTATTCATACTCATCTGAATTAACAACAGTATTTCAGAAACTGTTTGAAGGATTTTTAAATTAGGGTGCTTTCACATGTTCTTTCTTCTCCATAGTAATGATATTAATCTTCATCACAACCTATATTATGTAAGTTCAAGCAATGTTTATGTTTTTATTTTCTCACCTATTTAGGATTGGTAACAAAAGTCCACTTTGATATATCATGAGCACGTTGCATTAAAAAGCAAAACTTTCTTCTCATGGAATTGGTTTTTAAAAATCTGTTATAATTAATGGCCTTAAGGCTGTTATCTCTATACCCATTTATTTATAATTAATTAAATCAGTGAGATATTTTTTATTTGTTTATTTCTTTGTTATCTCTCTCTCTCTCTCTCTGGCCTGGCGTGCTTCTTATAACTCAAAGCTACATATACAGTTTTTTCCTCACCTTTTTTTATTATTATTATAATTTCAGACAACTCTGTGAAGTAAATATTTTGATAGATTTTTTACTGCCCAAAATTAGTCCAAAATTTATACTGGAGTGGGGACTATTATTACACTTCCCATTGTTTGAACATAAATGGAGACGGATGCTTGCACGCATGGGTGTACGCTCATCTGTTTTTGCAACTTCATTCAGAAGATAAACGGCCAAGATAGGTCAGGATTTTGTCCCCTCCAGTAAATGCTCTGTTTGAATCCTTGGCTACTCCCACTGAATTTCAGGAAAAGCAACAGAAAAAAAAGGGCATATTTTGGATTAGGGGGCAGAAATATGGCTCTCAGATGTCTCCAGGAAGCTCATGAGCAATAGCAACTTGCTATTTGTGTTGATACTGCCTCTGAGGTTAGATAATATATAGCTATTATAACAAGTAACCATTGTTAGTGTTATCCTCCATAAATTTATCTAGTTCTGCTTAGCTGACAATCAATGTTACACCTTGGGATATTGGATTCTACTGGGGGACTCTGCACTCTATGAAGCAGCACTTCTGTTTCTTTGGACAACTTCCTCTGCATCATGCACAATGTTATCATTTCACTTCTTCGTGTCCACTCTTACTCTCACCGTCTTCCTTCCCAAGGTTGCATCAGCAAAAGTTGCTGGGAAAATAGTAATTGTCAGTAGTGTTGGAGAGAGATTCTGAGTTTTTTTTTAATTAAGCCTAAAATAGGCTTAATTAATGCTTTGATAGGTTTACTGGCCCATTTGGAACAAATCACCAACCTTCCTCCCAACCTCCCTCCCAAAAGAGCTAAAAATTCAGTCCCATCTTCTGTAGTAACATCACCATCTCACCACCATAATCTCTGCAACCCTTATAAGCCTTTTCTTTATTTTGAAATATTGTATAGCCCAAATCTGATTTATAACATGTGCAATATTTAAAATTACCATCTGCATGTATTCTCCCCACCCTCCAGGTCATGGTTGCACTGAAGCCTGATTGTTGTGTTACATTTTTATTACATTTTATTTTTTAGAAAGGATAAAATGTGAATCTTATCACATATGAAGGATGACAGAAGAATTCATTTTGCATGCTGTCACTATATACAAGAAGCAGTCACAGTACCCTTTGGCTGTCCAAATTATATTCTTGTAATGAAATAATTTATTCTTACTTGATTTTGGATATGTAACTACATAGGCAAAAAAACAAAATGTGGGCAAGGACAGAACATACATATTTTCTCATGCACCCTTCATTCTACACTTCTCACCCTGAAAGTCTACTTTTTTAGTTTTATTTTCTTTTTCTGAGAAATATAATTACAATTCTTGAAGCATGAGTGCATGTTTTCTGACATACAGTTCTTTATATTAGATATGGAAAAATGCTTGCATGATGAAACATTAAATGAAATAACTTTGCATTTTAACTTTGAAGAGAATGCTTTTTTTTTCTGTATTGCTCAGTATCACCTGGAAATCAATCAATCAGTATCTATCTATCTATCTATCTTAAATAATGGGTCAAAGTATTGAAGTTTTACCATATTATTTACAGGTTAACTCTTCTGTGTTAACATTGACTTGGCAGTTCCTTATTTGAAACAGAATAATTGACAAACTATGATTTCTAACCAAATAATGTGTCTGTGCAATGTTAGCGTCTTCCCTCAAACTTGCAAACTGATGGATCGCAACAAATAGTTGACTCTATAACAATCATGCCTTAGTTACCTCCCATTTGGATTACTTTTATGTACATCAAATGGGGCTGCCCTTGAAGACCACACAGAAACTTTAGCTGGTCCAGAATGCAGCAGCTCAAGCAGTTAAGAGTGTCAGGTGGATTGCCCATGTAGCATTTCTACTTTGATGCACCATACATATATTTGGTTGGCTGCAGAAAAGGGTCTAGAGAGGACTATATGGATCTACTTGGAGAGAAGGGCTACTCAAGAATAGGAAGAAGACCTAGCTAAATTCAGTGATTCAGTACAGGTCCAAAAAATTAAGGAAAAGTACTGTAGATAAGGCCCTTCATCTTCTTTGAATCTGGCTCTGTGGAAACAGGTAAGAGAGGTGATTAGGGAATGTACTTTGTATGATAAAAAAAATAATAATAAAAGGATAATGCCAATGGAAAAGCCAGCTCTTGAATATTTGACTTGTTCATGACTCAACTAGTTAGTTCTTTCCTTAAACTGGAAGCCACTTACATACTTTCTCCTCTGCGGGATTTATTCTTTCTGTTGTCTCTGCTTAGTGTCTCAATCCATTTCTCCATCCTGACTTAGATCCTGAACTATGGAAATGTGCTCAGGTCACACCTTTCAGAGCTCCATACAGTACATCGAACAGAAGCAAAATGGGATATATGTGATTCACTGAATCCCCCACATACATTTTTTCTGCAGATCAGATTGCTTATATCTGCTTTTCAGTTATATCCCAATGCTGAATTTGCTGTCTCACATTTTTGTTTAGAATGTAGTCCAACTCATCTTGGAGGTTTGCCCATATGGTCTTGTGGTGCAATAGAAGCCAAAGAATTGTTTACACAAGAATGCACACAACTCTATTAAGTTGCATTCACTTATAGTGTCAGCAATCAAACATCTGTCAGCTGAAGTATAAGTTTCAGTCTTTTACAGTTGGCATCAGCCTTTTGTGCACCCTGGCCCTCTATTCTTATACAATGAGCGAATAAGCATGTTTAACATGGGGACATATTTATATGATAGGCCCAGCTCAAAAAGCTTGTTCAGCCATAAAAATCATTTAATTTCCATGCTGTAATTTCCAAGGCTTGTTAAGTTTTAGTCCTGTGTCTTCTTGAAGCCCAGCTATGACGTTCTTATTAAAACATAAAACTTAGTAGAATTAAAAACATCAGAGTTATATTTATTCCACTTCTACTTAATCTACAACATGGGATTGGTGTGAGAGAGGGCTAACTCTGTAGCAAAGTACATGCTTGGAACAAAACGAATCAAAACAAAACCTTTCACCCTTATTCTGTCCCTGACATTTCCAGTTGAAAAGGTCTCAAGGAGCAAGGTTCCAAAACATCCCTGCATAAAAGTGCAAATCTCAGTATCCATCTAGCAAGACCAATAAGCTCACTCAATATGTAAACTTCATGGAAACAAAATAGATTTTTCCATAATGAGTAGATGGGTAGATGACTCACGTATGGTAGTTATATTAAAAGAATTAAGCAGATAAATGAAGATAGGGTAGTGTCTCTAATTGAGTATGAATTAAATTGATATGAAATATCTGACGTCTTGATCAGTTTTGAAGTTAGGTACTAATAGATGCCCTTCTGCCACACTAAACCATAATCCTGTGTATTGCAATTAGACCTCTATGGGACTGAAGTGGCATATAAATCTTATAAAGAAATAATGCTGATTTAACTAGAAAACCCAGAAAAATATCATAATACACTATAATATATTATAGCCCAGAAAAATATCATAATAAACTATATAACAACAACTTCATTTTCACCCAGTTCATGTACCATAACACTGGCCTGATGTGCTGTTTTCTCAGCCAAATTTTCCACAATGGGGATTGCATATAACTCACAATTTGCCAATGTCATATGATGAAGAGAGGTACATAAAATTGGGATAGTTGAATATTTTGTTTTGTGAGCTATTAGCCAAGTTCATTTGCCAAAATTCATTGGGCAACAACCAAGGGAATACTGCTTTGGTAAGGCTGCTGCCAAGTTTTCATTTGCATGTCTGGTTTTTATGGTCAACAGTGAGGATTTAATCTTTTGGACCTGTCCATGCCTCTCTACAATGAAAGGTCAACAGCTTCTTTAACAGCTGCTCTTTGCTTCAATTTCCACTTGCTTTCTCCAACAGGTTAAACAGGGCAGTAGCTATGATAAAAAGGGGGGAAATTAAGGGGCCCTGTTGTAACATCAGGGAGGAAAATATATCATTGTAGAACATCTAACCACACTTTCATCCCTTGTCTCTCAAAACCTGAAGTGTTTCTTGAAAGTTGTAGAAATGCATTCATTGGTAAATAGGCATTTATTTTCACCAGAAACATTTCAGTTTTATGATCTTTGTAGCTAATACAGAATGTTGTCTAACAATCTGGGATAACAGTTGAAGTCAGTTCATCCTTTGCTATGACCATGATTTGTTGGGTGTATTGATTTCATCACTGAAGTTGTAGATCTTGGAAAGAAAAGCTAGTCATATGGTAAAGTATTCTTTAAGACTTTCTATCTCTTCTGATGTGGGTATAATATCATACTGAACTTCAGGTTCAATCCAGGATGGCCATTGGTAAGGGATCCAGGCTATTGTAAAATTTAGCAAACATCTAAATATATCCACAGCTATCCACTCCTGATTATACACTCCATTTAAAAACCTATGATTTCTTTTACTCTCCAAATGAAAGGAATAAAGAAAAGCTTTAAGGTTGAAAACTAACACTGTGCAAAGAACAGCCAACCCAGTTCATAGTGAAATTCTTGGTTCCAGAAATAGCCCAATCTGCCTTGTCTACTTACAGTGTGGTTTATCTTAACTTGTTTCCAATTCTGAAGTATGAACTGGAGAAAATACATTTCCATTTATCTAGTATAGAAAAAAAAATATAAATGATTTTAAAGAAAATGGAGAAAATTGATAATCAATATATGATTTACAGGAAGAGGTGGACAAAGGAGGAGGACCAAGTAAAAGATAGTGCAGTTGAAAAATTGTTTTAAAACAAAATAAGAATAAGATTGTATGTCTGTGTGAGTGAGTGTTGGAAGGGAAGGGAAGGGAAGGGAAGGGAAGGGAAGGGAAGGGAAGGGAAGGGAAGGGAAGGGAAGGGAGGCAGGTGGGAAGGAAGGAAGGAAGGAAGGAAGGAAGGAAGAAGGAAGGAAGGAAGGAAGGAAGGAAGGAAGGAAGGAAGGAAGGAAGGAAGGAAGGAAGGAAGGAAGGAGAGAGGAATGGATAAACAACTAAAGAGGAATCAGGTGAAAGGAATAAGTTAATCAAGAATGGGATGAGAATTATGAATTTTAACAACATCAGTTGCTGATTCTTGAGAGAAAATGTTCTCACATATAGAACTCTTCAGCAATATAATGGGTAGCAGAGGTCATAGTGACAGTGATTCTGTCTCCACCATTGTCACTCAACATTTTGCAGTTCTTTAGGCAACTGCTTAAAAGGAAGACTGTATTTTGAGGACAGTCCCTGAATGTAATATTCCTTTTACTGCCTCCTGTCTACTAAGGCATTTTTTTCTAGCAAGAACAAGAAATGTTTGACTTCCCCACTGTTTGTTTGTTTGTCTGTATGGTACACAGTGCTGGCCAACATATTGAGCATCCAAATTGCATATTGAAGACAGAGCCCAATGGAGGATTTTGAACTGGGGTGTTATTAATATTATTTAGATATCAATGTCTGACCTCGTGACTTTAAAAAACACCTCAAATTACTCTCTTCCATATGATCTCAGCATAGCTCTAAGAAAAGGATCTCTGAAAAAAACTTTTTTTCTTTTCTTTTCTTTTCTCTCTTCTCTTCTCTTTTCTCTCTCTCTCTCTCTCTCTTTCTTTCTTTCTTCTTTTCTATGTCTAGATTTCCTTAAATTTAACTCAGGTTTCACCCCCCCCCACAACCTCAGAGTAATTTAGTGTTTTCTTTTTTAAAAAATTATCATCATCATCATCATCATCATCATCATCATCATCATCATCAGTTCTCAAAGGCTCATGAATGAGTTTCAAGTATAATGGCCAGAGTGGAAATGTCGCAGGAACTGCTTACTCCCTGAAAAATACAACTGTGCCTGTTCTGTGAGGTCTGATAGTCCTTCTAACTGCTCCATTCATTCCAAGTCAATTAGCCATCACTAGTCAGTCTGTTGCCAGGCTTCAAAATTAAGTCAGACCATTAATTCTTCTAGCTTAGCACTATTGTACGCTCACTGGCAATGCCTACCCAGCCTTCAGATAGGATTCATTTTGCAGCCCTACCTGAGGATTCCAATGTTCCTTCTATATAAAATACCTATGATCTACCATTGAATTAAAGATTATATCCAACTGCACTGTCCCTTTATGTCTAGATCCCAGTTACAATCTTGTGGGCAGATTATGGGAAAGGTAACCATAACCTAGAGGGCTACTGGGGGTAAGAGGATACAGGGAGCTGTGATAACTTGCTTATCTCTCTGCTGAACAGGTAAATCAATTAGCATCAATAATTTATCTCTACTTTTAAAGCATATAACTCTTACTTATACCTATTGTATTAATATTTATTATTGTTGTTTACATCTGACATAAATATAATAAATCATGTATTAAATTTATAAATTATGCTAGAATGCCATTTGTGCCAAAAACCTCTCACTTGAAACTTCATTTTTATACAGCTATTGATTTTTTCCTTTGTGTCTTTTTAATGAGAGGCCTAAAGATGCACTCTTTTGCTGATACAAACACACACACACACACACACAATGTGTGTGTGTGCGTGCACATGCGCGCATGTATATTCCAGTAAAGTCTGTAGGCAGTACATAAAAGTGAGTGCTGAAACCTAACATGCCAAAATAACTCTTGGGAATATACTTTAGTTGATCTAGTTGAATTTTTATGCCATCAATGAAAAGTCTCGATACTATTTCAGACATGGAAGTCTCCTTTGACTTAGGCTTCCTCTGGGTGTGGGTCTTAGAGCAATGGCCCATATGTCAGATAAGCATTTGAGGTAACAAGACTTTCTCAGCATTTTAGAATCTACATCCTCAACTCTAAGAAAAACCATGATAAAATGAATCCCCTAAAATGGATATTTTTCTATTAGAGGTACATTTTATACCTTGCACTCCAGGCCTGTGGAGAAGTTTTTCCTGCTTTGCTCCAGCTCCAGCTTTGCAAACTCTGGTGCAGTCAAAATGTCTCTATTTCTCAACAGGGACAAACCAAGAGGAGATAGCAGCCCCACTTGAGAGTTTCTGTCATATCTCAGAGGCCTCTTTGACCTTGTTTAGTGACTCATTAATGAGACTACTGTTTAAAAAATTCTGCCTGACCCTCTCAAGTAGCTATGATCCTAGCAGGCTCTCTGGCTATCAAACAGCAGACTGTTGATTCTTTCACTAAGAGCTGTCCCGTCTCAATGCGCTGCCTAACTAACCTTGAGAAAAGTAATTATGCACTCACTATTGATTAGTAGGGATCTATATTTAATTAAGGGTAACGTGTTGCACTCCTGAAATTTTAGCTCTTTGTTCTCTGGCGCATGTCAAATCAGATTGCTTCCTCCTTACTTCAGAAGCTGCTTCTTTTCTCTGAGCTGTACCAGGAAAAGTCTGTCCCTCCTTCCCTTCCCAGAGATACTCCTCAGGTACAGCTATTTGGACCAACTGTTCTGAACAGTTTTGGAGGGAAACTACAATATTCATGTACTGTGTAAAAGGTGGACACCAATAAAGCAATTATTCTTAACCCATTAGATCTCTTAGAAGACATTGCTTGATTATAATATAAAATGCATGGTCCAAGATTCCACACATTTCCAAATTTATGAAAAGGAATATTGACAAGGCATTAATTTCACTGACATTTTAATATTTTTCTGTATTTTTCTCTCTCTTCCTCTTTCCAGTCTTCTTTTCAGATGAAGTCCTCAAATATTGTTGTGAAAAAAACTGGTAATTTTAGGATGGTTGTGGTGTGATCTCATGACAACTGACAATTTCTATTAGCTAAATAGAAATAAGATTTGAATAATCTCCATATAGCTCCATATTCAATTCATGTAGAATCCTATCACAATTTAAGATAAAACTGGAGTAAATAATTTGTAGTTTACTTCTCTTGTAGGAAATACATAGGCATTTTAACATTCATTAAATACCAAGAACTTCAGTGTAAAAGCATTTCTTTATATAATTATTTTTTAAATCAGCCACATATATTGTACCCAAATTAAGAGAGATTGTTTGTTTACCTATTACATACAAGCAAGCCCTGATTAATGCGGACTCAGTTCTGATGAAGTTTCTTAATATGATATATACTACTGAAAACAATGGCAAGTTAACAATATATAGCTTAAAGTTACTCTTTTGATTCTCTGTTACACTCACAAGTAAAACTAACAATGTACTCAGATATGGTTACATCTATTCTTTTTTTTTACAATTAAGACTTTGCAAGACACTCTTAACTTACAGGGTAAAATACAGATCTATATAGTAGCGTCTTGCTACTGACCTCATTTCAGCGAGAAATATCTTTAGATAAGCTACAGAACTGAAAACCTGGGTAACATTATTTAAGATGGAGCTGGCTATGAAATAAATATCCATTTATGCACAGAAGTAAAACTATTTCTGTCAAATGACAAGAGAAAGAATTCCTCCCTTTTAATATTAAACAAAAATAAGATATGGTAGTGTTATTCATAAGGCTACTTTATTTTATTTTGGGTCTCCTGAATTATCCACAAGGAAAACAATTTTGATAGCATGTAGCAAAAGCACAAAATCTGATTATGGTCTCAGGCCATATTTTGATAGACACATTAATGAATTAGTAATTTTCATTTATTAATTGCAGGTGTTTAAACTGGATTTTTATTTAGATTTTTGTTCCTATTGGTAGATATTTAAGATATGTGGCAATGCTATAAAACAAGAAGTGTTGAACATTATTTTTAGATTAACATCAAGAAAATAATTGGAACCCAAAGTCAGAATATGACACCTCATGAAAATTATTCCATAATAAAAAAGATTCTCCTTATTTTTCTTACTGACTCTGATAAAACTCAGCTCCCTGAATTTACAAGCAACTCTAAACAAGAACAGGACAGAAAACTTGCATAGTAACAACCTGTGTCATGGACTGATGAAGGAGTTAGACCAGAATCAAGATTTCTAGTCCAATGTCATTAGCAGTACTATGGATGCTAATTATATCTCAGAACAATCTGTCCCATACAATTGTTATAGGAAATAGTCTGAGGAAGAATGCACTATATATCCCCTTTTGAATTCCCAGAAAATGAAGGGAAAGTTCTTGTCTGATGCTGTTAGCTTTAAGAGAGAGCCACATGCAGCTTCTGAATCCCTTTCTTTTGAAGATGTAGATCTCCTGGGACAATGGAACTTGAAGATCCCCCCTCCCCAGCTGAGTATGCTGTCAAATTCCATATTCCTGGTGCTTTTCCAACCCTGCATTTTTCCCTTTTTGGAAGGTGCCATATCTAATTTTGTCTATGTAACGGAGAACATGCAAAATTCACTATTGATGGATCATGCTTGGGTCTGACATTGCAGATCTGACATTGAGTCTCCAGGATTTTAGACCACAATCTTTCCCTCTCTGCCTAGTGATTACAACAACAATTGATCCTAGTACCTATTGTATCCCTCACTGGGTTTGCAGCTATGTCATTAATAAATTGACTAATGGCAAAGTAGACCCAATTTGAGGTGCCAAAGTAAGACAAACTACCCATCTCGGCCACAGCATATGGGACAGTATTGGAGGCAGAGGATCACAGTTCTGTGACAATGTCAACACCACTAGAATTATCTAAATAGACAAAAGGCCTGGTAATCTACTTCCATACCTTGCTATAGAAACTCAATGGATAGCAAAAACAAAACAAATTGTGATATAGTGGAAGGTGAACACTTACTGAGGAAGAGCTGAAGGTTTATTAGAGTAAGCTTGGCCTTTGTGATGCAGTTGGATCCTCCAATTATGATTGTTGATGTAGCTGTGCATGAAATGAGGGTCAGAAGCTGTAAAGATAACCTACATATTAGAACATGGAATGTATGAAGCATGAATCAAGGAAAAGTGAAAGTGGTTCAGAATGACATGGAATGCACCTTAATTGATATGTTGGGTGTGGTGTTAAGTGAACTGAAACAGACTGGGATTTGGCACTTTGAATCTGATGATCATATGCTATACTGTTATGAAAAAGAAAGACAAAGAGGAAATGTATTGCATGTAATCGAGAAGAAACTTACAAAAACTGTCAGTGAACACTGAATTTATATTTTGGTATGACAAATGCCCACCAACTTGACTGTTTTTCACATAAATGCGTAAACAATTGATGCATCAGAAGGTGATGAGACTGATCAATTCTATGAACATGTACAAGCAAACAAGATATGATTGGAATGCAAATGTTGGTAGCAAAGAAATCTATGTAGTTGAATAATATGGGCTTGCAAATAGAAATGAAACTGGAGAACATTTGATTGAATTATGCAAGACTAATAAACTGCTCATTTCAAATATGTTCTTCTAGCAAAACCAGCCATGACTGTACACATAGATTTCACCCAATGGACTGTACAAAATTCAGATTGACTACTTCTGTGGAAGCCAAAAATAGAAACGCTCAATAGCATCAACAAAGATAAAACCAGGAGCAGACTATAGTAGAGATCACGTCTACTAGTATGAAATCAAGCTATAGTTGAAAAAGAACAAGCTAGTCATGAATGTAGCAAAGTATGTGCTTTTAAATATACCACCAGAATTTAAAGGCCTCCTACAAAATCAATTTACTGCATTGAATACTAGTAACAGAGTATCAGAAGAGTTATGAGAAGACATCCAAAAAGTTGTGCTTGAAGAAAAGTCTGTAAAAAATGAAAAAGAAAACATGGCCGAAAGGGAAGACTGAAGAAACTCTCAGAATTACTTAGAAAGTAAAAACCAGAGAAGCCAAGAAAGGCAGTTGCAGAACAAAACCAAAATTTCAAATGTGCTTTATGACAAGACAAAGAGAACTACTACACCAATACATGCCAGGAGGTAGAATTAGAAAATATTTTAGGAAGAACAAGATTGGCTTTTCAAAAGCTACAAGAGTTAAAGAGAAAATGCCTGCCTCAAATTTCGAAGGCAACAGCATGTCCAGCCTGATTGGAGAAGATCAGTGTTCATACCAATTCTGAGGAAAGGTGATACAACTGATTGTGGAAACTATATGGCATAAATCACCCTGATCCAATATGTAATTAAGATTCTGCTCAAGATCATTCCACAGAGACTAAAACCATACCTGGAATAAGAACTGCCTGAAATACAAGCAGAGTTCAGGAAAGGGCAAGGAATAAGGGACATCATGGCAGATGTGAGATGGACCCTCCAAAAGACAAAAGAACACCAAAGGACATTTATATGTGTTTCATTGATTATAGCAAGGCCTTTGACTGCATAAATTATGAAAAAACTCTGGGCCACGTTAAGAGACATGGGCATATAGCAGAACACCTGATAATTCTCATGTACTATCTTTGCATTGATCAATGAAGAGATAAAAAGAAACAAGGTGGTTTAAAATTGGCAAAGGTTTACAACAAGACTGTATTCTTCATCTATGCCTGTTCAGAACAAATCATTAGAGAAGCAGGACTATATGTATAAAACGAAGGTTTGAAACTTGGTAGAAGACTTGACAACAATTTCCGCAATGTTAATGATGCCATATTACTGAATGAAAGTGAAGATCATCTGAAGCATCTGCTTATCAAGATCAAGGAACACCATCTCAAAATGGGCCTGCACCTTAATGTGAAGAAGTCAAAGTTTCTAACAACTAGTAACATCAATTGTTTACCCTTGCTGGAGAAGAAGAAATAGTTGACAACTTCAGCTTGCTTGGACTGATGATCAGTAACAAAACTACAAGCAGCCAAGAAATCAAATGATAAATCCAAATGGCTATGAATGACCTAGATAGGAAATTTAAGTGCAGAGAAGTTTATTTGTGTACAAAGATCCATCTTGTTCAGTCCATAATATTTTCAATAACATCATAGGAATGTGAAAGTTGGAGAGTAAAAAAAAAAAAAGACAGAAAAAAGGTTAATTATTTTGAATTATGGTCCTGGGGAAGGTAGGTACTATAGGTACCATGGCCTGTCCAATGAACAAATCAGTTGATACTTGAGGAAACTAAGCCTACATTTTCCATGGAAACTTAAATGACAAGTCTACAACTTTCATATTCTAGACATGTCATGTGAAGTGAAAGATAATTAGAGAAACCTATCATGCTTGGCAACACTGAAGGAAAATGCAAAAGAGGAAGACTGGTAATGTGATAAATACAATAACATTAGTCATGGATGCCATTCTAACAATGATTAGCTGCCTGATTGAAGACCAAACACAGTTCAGTACAGTTGCCATGAGATGACATCAACTTGACAGCAATTAACAATAGCAACTTTTTCATAAAAAGCTTATATTGTACTACTGAGCTACAGTCCTTCATGGCTTTGCTAAATTGCTCCTTGTGAACATCAGCTGATATTAACCTAGAACATCTCCAGAATTCTTTTCTTATATAAATTTGCTGGTCGCTCCCACTGCATACAGGAGCACGTCTATGCCTCAGTTCATGCAGAAATTAATAAATTATCCCACTGCGGTTTCCCTTAACCATTTCTGTGCCAAGTATGGTCAAAAAAATTCCCAGATAAGTACAGTATTTCAGTATTTCTTCTGCTTTATTGAAAAAAGAATGAAAACCCTTTTTCTCAAGTTCGTAATCATGTTACTTAACATGACATAATCATGTAACACACCATCTCACCTTTCAGTTACAATGATGCAGTAATTTTTAATTGGCTAATTAATTGAATTGCTGGTTAGAAAGGAAAAGAATAAATTAACTAAAAGTGTCTCACAAGTGAATAATCATGCAACATATGCCTTGTTATTTGTGTAAAATGTTGACAATAAATATGGGCAATGTAATAAGTCTGTTGGGGGATGGACCTCCAACTCACAAACTGAAATTGGTCCACCCTATAAGGCTTTGGGTGAAGCTCACACACCCCTTTTAAATCATAACAAACTTAAACCCCACTGATTGAAATAGTTCTTTTCTGAGTAAATTTAAATTGGCATCCATAAGGAGAAGGGAGGCAGAAAAGAAAGGAGAGACACCGTAGTTAATACTAAATGCATAGTCTAAATGAATAGTTTATGTGTATAAACTGATCTTGAATTTTGAGTTTAAAATGAAAAGCTCAGATATTGTGTTTTTAGCTTAAAAAGGGTATCAGATAAATATGAGACAAATCTAGTAAGGAAGAAGAAAACAAGAGTCTGAGTGCATTATCCACAAAGATTTAGCATGAAAATGACTTTTCATCCATCAGTATATTAAATCTAAACACATTTCACTACAAAGCTAAGTGTTAGTTAAATGTTTTCATTTTAGCAGGTCCTATGCCATTCTTTGGAACACTCTGATCAGTGCATCCAGAACCGTATACTGTTGCAAATACGGTTCCTCATCTGCTAACAAGCAGAACCTATTCATGTTTGTTTTTTTTTTGAAAGCGTGGTTTCCTGGTTTTTTTCATGAATGAATGTATGAAAGCTGACCCCATGAGTTTCAAACTTTTGACACTCAATTTTGATATGAAACCACAGCTAATCAAATATTGGCATTCCCAACTGTCAGCAACCAATCATCACAGTCGGGGGGGGGGGGGATCAGAAAATACAGAGCAAATTTATTAAATACTGAGTCAGAGCAAGATTTCTGATGATGCAGAACAGGCAAGCAATCATCTCTGCAGGGCACATGTTTTTAATAAGTCCCAAGATTTGCTGTTTTACCATTTTTCTGGCCAGTTGAGGTAGGAGGGCTTCATCCCATGCTCCCAGATAGCCCATGGGTTTGCTTGGGCCTATTGGAATCTGGGGAGAGGGTGAAACCCTTCTAACTCAGATGACCAGAAAAAATAGTAAAACCCTGGCCTTAATTTTAAAAAGCAGAAGACAAAAGCTACCTACTTAAGAATACCGTATCTATCTATCTATCTATCTATCTATCTATCTATCTATCTATCTATCCATCCATCTATCCATCCATACATCCATACATCCATCCGTCCATCCGTCCATCCATCCATCCATCCATCCGTCCATCTATCATCATCTATCTACCTACCTACCTATCATCTATCTATCTCCATATCTATCTATCTGTCTACTGTGTTTTAAACTGGTAACCTTCCTGTATCCTAAATGAAGATCTTGAGGGGAGAATAAATGCTAATACAGACACAGAAACATTAGCATGCATGTTGGAGATTAGATAGAGAGATAGAGAGATACAGATATAGATATAGATGCCCTGTTTGTTGCACCTACATGTACATACATTCACTCTGTGTATATATGTAAAACCACACACACACACACACACTTGCATACATAAAAGTATTTATGTCCAGGAAGACTCACACACAGAAAGGAAAGGGGCCATTGTTCCCTGGAAGAGAAAGGTGGGGGGACCCAGGAGCAGCAGAGTCATCCAATGGGAGGCCCACAGCCCAAATTAAATACCTGGGCACGATGTTCTTAAGCCAGTTTATACTCAAGTTGGCATAAGCACAGCTGGCCTTTTATTCTGAGAAGCTGTACGAGGCTACCGACTTGTGTTTTGAAAAAGGTATTTACGGTAAACCCTAATGAGATTCACTAAAGGGTGGGAATAATATCATGCATGTAACAGAAGACATGATGAGAGCCAACCTCCTTCATGAATTTTAATTATCTGCTTGCAGTGAGAATATATTCATGACCAGCAACCTGTGTTTCTGATACCAGAATGTAAAGAAACTAAACACTAGATGAAGTAATTGAAATGTTTGGCATTTTATAATCTATTCCATCATCATCATCATCATTGTTGTTCTTGTTATTTAATTGATTCAATGGAATAATAAATAGCCAGCACAATGAATACAGAGAAAGGGGATTTGGGATATCCTAGTAAAGTGAATTCAGGGCTACTAACAGGCAAAATGTTGAAAAGTCACCATACAGAAATCAGGAGAAAAATAATAATAATGAGGAATATGATGAAGAAAAAGAATTGGAGTTGACAGTGAACACTCATATACATTTCATCAATCATAACTACAAAAATAACGAGATGATATTACTTACGAGCACTTTAAATTATCACAGTCATTATGGAATCCCACTGCAACATCTTTTGAAAAAAGCTGATAAAACCTCTTTGGAAGGACTCTGCATCTTCTGTGAAAATCCCCTTCCTTTTTTTTTTTTTTTGAATGCATTCATACATACAGAATGGCACATTTTTCAGATTCTGTGCTTCCCTGTATCTGATTCTAAAGGCTGTTCTATGCGCTTCAATCTGCAATGAAGGAAGGGGCCATTTTTAGGGCCAAACTAAACAGTCTACATTTTCCCCAACCTGTGTCTTTCAGTTTCATATGACCACAACAACCAATATGTCGAAACTTCCCATGCTAACTGGGAATTCTGTAGTTCAACACATCTGGAATCAGTTTGGGGAAGACTAATAGAACATGAGTGATTTTCAGGCTTTTTTTTTTTTTTTTAATGGCTTCAGCAGATTGGGATTCAGTTTTTCCCCCTGCTCTGTTAGAATCCAAACTCCACCTATTACCTCAATGAAAGAAATACATTGTTTTTCTTGAGGGGAGAATAAATAGCATCTGAAGATGGAAAATGTTCAGAATAAGTATGCTATACCACATATAAATAGTGTATATTGTTGCTAATTTCACATATAGAGATGAATGCACTGACTTTTTTTCGTTAAACCAACTGTTGGGTTTGTAACATCATCATCATCATCAAGCCATTTAATAAGGATCCAGAGTCAAAGAACTTTTAAGATATTCTGACTGCTGTCAACCAATCTCATGCATGAACTGCATAACGCTTGCATTTACACTGGCCTTGGCAAAATTCTTCATTTTCTGAAGTTCTTGATCATAAGTTACCTATTTCCTTTGAGACAAATATGACACCAAGGTAGGTTTGTGCCCTGAGTATGGATGACTGAACAGAATTATTTTATTCTTATTGAAGTTCTGTATGAATATTTACATACCAATGTAGCTTGAGCTTCTTGAACCAGAAAATACATAAGGAGTTTGCATTTATAGTATTATATCTATAATGACAGTGCTTTCTGGCTGGTTCAGTGGGGAAATTTTTGTAAGAAGATTTTATAGATGTGAAATCTTTAAACCACAACTTTCTCAGAAGCCTCTCTAACAAACAGGAACAGTGATTTGTTCCTTTTCCTTTGGGAAACAGCTCCTAGAGACAGCAATCCAAGCTACAGATTTGTCACATTTTACATGCATCCATTCATTTGTTCAATTTGAGCCCCACCTTTCCATCAAATTGGGCTCAATGTAACTAGATTACTATAAAAACACAAACACTTACAGGTAAATCATCAATTTAGCCACCTTACTAAATTGCAAACATTTTCAGTGGTCCATAGAAAATTAGTTTTAGGAACCCAGAGAAATAAATAGAGATAGAGATAGAGATAGAGATAGAGATAGAGATGATGCTTGCTGAGCTACTCACCAATTCCACCAATTCTTGGAATCTATTTATTATTTAAGACTTCTTTTATATTGTATTTTAATTAATTTTATCCTTCCTGTAAACCTCCCAGGGTCACTTTTTAACAAGATAGGCAGTGACAAATTTGATATGTAAATAAATAAATAATAATTTTTTAAAAAAACCATAGACATAGACATAGATGATATAGACATAGACATAGTGGTAAACATAGACATAGACATAAACATAGTCATATGTGTTGTGTGTGTGTGTGTGTGTGTGAGAGAGAGAGAGAGAGAGACTTTGCCACTGAAGGAGCCAGATAAAGGTTGCTTAGAAAGACAGCAAGGGAACAGATACAAAAACTTTTTCTCAGGTTATTCCTGACTAATATAAGCTGAAAAACCTTGTATCAAAGCAGGGACTAGAAAACATGCATATTAGGGATGTGTAAACCAATAGAAAAAGGTTCTTCACAAAGCACACTAGCATAAAGTAAGCCCCTTTTTTAAAACGTGACAGCAGCCATGTCCTTTGGAAGGCTCAGGAAGCTTCTTCAAAGACCCACTTCCACTGGGACTGCCAGCCAAGCAAAGTGGCCATGTGTGTGCTAGCAGACATAGCCAATTTATTTATCCACCCAAACCAAATACTCAATGTTCAGTGACCAGATCACGTATAGCCTGAACCCTCTGCACACTATAGTTTTCTCCTATAGAAACAAAGAACTCCTGTTCAACTATGTAGGAAAAGTAAAATGTTTGTACTTGGAGTCACTTGGCCCATATAGCCTCCATTGGCTAATTCACACATTTTGCTAGAACATGATTTGCTTGGTTTTGACTTCATGTATTGTGTGTATCCAGTTATTGTTACTTAATAATCTAACTATTTAACTGTATGGAAAGTATGGTTTAGTGCAGTGTTTCTCAACCTTGGCAACTTTAAGATGAGTGGACTTCAGCTCCCATAATTCCCCAGCCAGCCATTCTGGGAGTTGAAGTCCACATGTCTTAAAGTCGCCAAGGTTGAGAAACACTGGTTTAGCGTGACGAGTGAACTCAGATCTTCTGCAAACCAAATACACTGTCTGTGTACGGAGAAGCAGTCTGCTTTCTGGAATGCTTGAAGATCATGTCTTTCCTCTGCATTCTTGGCAGAGTAATCAGTATTTTGTTAGACATGTATCTCTCACATTTTAATGCATTTTGTTCTACTGCAGATACTGCTTAAAGATAACCTGCAAGACTTCCCTTTTTTGTGTCTGCTCATTTCAATTCCCTAAGAATCTAATCTCTACAAATTGCCTACACTGAATTTTCAGATACATTTTTAGATAGGATATTTTATTTGTCATAGCCACAGGCTGTAATAACAATATGCAAGAACACCAAAACACATGCCAACAATATGTTTTTAACACATGGTAATACTGCTCCAGCGGTATATGGTATATTTTATTAATTGTATAAAAAAAAATTCCTTTAAAACAAAAATCTGAGGTTGAAATCCTATAGAACTTTACGTGGAAGTAAGACCACTGAATTTTTTAGTCTGACCTGTACATAGACATGCATTGCTTACAGATATAAGTGGTCACATAAACAATATTGTCTTCAGCCTGACCACTTCCACCATCTATTACCACCTCTGTATATTGCAGTATACGGCAAGAGCTTTCCAGTCATTTACCAGTATGCAGTAAACTTGTTACATGGTTAGTAGAATCCTGCTACCTTGTGCTCTCTTTACATTACTCAGTTCAGTCTTCCTAAGCGAGATAAAGCTGCCAGTCTGATGAATACTTTTAATGAGAAAGGACTTGGCTAGAATGGGTATAGGATAAGCAAGAACATAATGAAAAATTGAGAAAGAAAATGGGATATACTATCCATCCATCAATTCTTCCTAGATTTAAAAATACATGTGTTGATGTTATATTATACTGGTCTTCTTATCTGTTCTATCAAATACTTTATGTGTTCCTAAAGGCATGGTGGTAGAAATTTGGCACCACAAATGTTTGAGACATGAAGAAACTTTCAAAGTCTGTTCTTAACCTGGAATAGAACCTGGAATATAGAAATCAAAAGTAACATTCTTCATTGCACAATGACATCTTACTTACTTAGTAGCTACTCCTGTAGCTACTTGATTGAGTTATTTACTGGGAAGCTGGCTTAACTAGTCAGAGCTAGACCATCAGTGTCTGCAGGGAAGGGGACAGAAAAACCAGTTGGAGGCAAGGAACATCCAAATTGAATGAAGAGAGGGAAAGAGAGAGAGAGAGATGATCAGACCCCCAAGTGTCACAAGGGATGTAAAAAAAGGAGTGGGGGGTTGATTGTACCATTTTAACTTTTTGAACCCCTGCAGATACTCCTGGCTGGACATGATTCCAATATATATCATGTAGTGGATTGATTTCTAGGGAGGGAGGGAGGGAGGGAGGGAGGGAGGGAGGGAGGGAGGAAGGAAGGAAGGAAGGAAGGAAGGAAGGAAGGAAGGAAGGAAGGAAGGAAGGAAGGAAGATTTATTTCAAACACCTGTCAGATGTGTTCAAGAGCAAGTCTTGGTAACAAAACAAGGATGGTTTGAATTACTCTTGTGGATGCCTGAAGTCATGTTTATTCCCAACTGTGTAAAAAGGTATTTTTCATTTTTTTTTAAATAACATCATTGGCGTGCATAGTGGTTTACATAAGAACATACACAAAGGTAAGCTTTTTGCCTAAGGTACTCAAAATCTAAAGGAACGTAACTGTATAAGGAGAGAAAAAAAAACAAAAGAAATGGAGAACCTATGAAAATCAACATAGCTGTACAGTTAATTCTTGCTTGTTTGCTTATTAAATAGCCCTACCCAGTTGCTCCAAGGCTAGGAAAATGGTGCTGTTTATCCTTTACTGATTCAAAGACCATAGATATCAATATGGCACCATTTTCCAACAGGGTTTTCAGGTTATGGTTTAAACTCTTGCCTCAACCTTCTTCCAAGATCCAGAGCATGACCTATTACGGCAGTTCCTGTAATTCCCAAGGGGAACGTTGACTTGAGACTTTGCACCTCTCACCCCCCATCCTACCCCCAGCAGCCCAAATGCTCTGAGAAGGGGTAAAATACACAAGATTCTGTCAGTTGTTCCCTTCTTATTCTGGGGAGGACCCACAAGTCACTTGGAGTGTTCTTGTTTGTTCTTCCTCTCCTTCTTTTCCTTTATTATGGACTAAGGGTGGGTTATTTTGCGCTGCTGTAGGCCCTGGAAAATAGAAGCAATATTAAAGGGGAAGTACTCACAATCTGTCAGCCTTCCCAGGTAGACCAGACCATAAACATGACCGGATGAACTAATTCTACTTTATTGTAAGGCTACATTAACAGAATCTTGCAAGTCTGAAAGTACAAATCTCTCACCGTCTCCTTTACAGCCCAAGAACCTAGGGAGGGCCCCTTCTGAGCCTTTTTCTCTACTCGTTATGCAGCTGGAGGCCATGCCTTCTCTTATCTGACCATTCTCTAGGCAGCATCTCTTCGTCCCCTCTCCCAAGGTCTTTCCCACATACCATTACACGATCTTTGAACCTCTTCATCCCCCAGGAATTGAAGAGTAGGGAAAGAAAATCAGTATCCTGTGGCAGGTTTATTAGAACTTCCTAATGTCCTTCCAGAAGTGAATACCATATGATTGGTGTTAATGACAAAAAAGCAAGTGAAGAAAAAAGTCTAAGTGGAAGTCTGTGTGTATGTCTGTAGGACACTACTCAGTGTTTCAAGTTTGAAAACCAGCTTAGGTCTGCACCTATTTTAAAAGGATCTGCAAAGATGAAATCACCATAATGCAATATCTTCCTTCAGATCAAGAGGTAAGAAAGGAATGTGCTATGGATATCTATAATAAAACTCTCTGATTAAACATCTCCTGGGCTCTCCAACAAATTTTAAGGAGAAAAAGATGCAAAATATAGTGAGGTGCCAAACTGAAGACTGAGATAATACTAGTGTCATTATAAAGTGCATAGGTTAGTCGTTCTATGAGCTCTCTTTGTAACTAAAATTAGATGCAAAAATTTCAGGAAAGGGAGAATGAAGAACAGAATACCAGGTCCCTAATTGTGCCTCTGGAACTGGTATTTGGACTTCAGAAAATTACAGCCTCTGAATGATCTGAGAGAGTTATTTAGGCTGTTCGGCTGAAATGTTTGAGGGCTCTTTGTTTAGAAAAGGGTGAGTTTCATCCCATGAAACAACCAAAGATAAAACTCCATTAGGCAGGATAAGTCATTCAACTCTGAAAGCAGATTTTGGTTACCTTTAAAAGTATGAAAATCATAAAATTCATGGGATTCAACTAAAATAAAGTCATATGTGGAATACAGTCATTAAAAACAATGGGACAAATTAACTCATGTATTTCAATTGACTCATTCATCTGTACTATAGTTTCTAGTAAGATTGTGCTGCATTTTTTTTTTCAAATTCTCTCCCCTTCTAAAGGGGCCTCAGCCTCCAAGCGCTTAACTAATTTTTTAGAATTACATTGTTAGTGTGAAGTAGTAGATACTTGTTTCAGAGGGAGTATGTTTGATTACATATCTTTCCATTACTCTACAGTATTCCTGGTTGTCCATGCTTCCTGTCCTGATAAAAATTCAAGGGAGGAATTCCCTCATGAGATTTTTCCTTGGAGTTAACTGAAGTGTAGGAATCCAGGCAAGCTGGAAAGAGACAGCTAATAATACAACAAAAGACAGGACATTAGTACAACCTTGCATGGCCTCTTTATAATTCAAGAAAGAGGAAGGAAGGAAGGAAGGAAGGAAGGAAGGAAGGAAGGAAGGAAGGAAGGAAGGAAGGAAGGAAGGAAGGAAGGGAGGGAGGGAGGGAGGGAGGGAGGGAGGGAGGGAGGGAGGGAGGAAGGAAGGGAGGAAGGAAGGAAGGTTCTCTAAATAAATAAGAATGGTAACAAAAAATACGTGCGTGCACACACACACACACACACATTGACATGAGTTTTCACCCACTGTGCAGGAAGAACCTCTTTTTCCACTTCTGCCTCAAGCAATAAAATACCTTGATTGTATGAACAGCTTTTCTCTATATCAGCCACTGGGACACCAGAACAGATATCCTAGTCCTAGTTGCTCTGAAAATCACTACCGCTTCCCTAGTACCACCATAACATTTTAAAAGTTGTCCTTTGGTATCCACCAGTGTCACCTGATAAACCTGTGACTTGCGCCTCAATGAAAGTTTCCTAAAACCTGGTCCTACCAAGGGTGCAACAGAAAAAAAATCACCATTTCATCTCAGCTACATGATCCTTGCAGAAAAACATTCATATTCTTTCTATAAAACATAACATCATAAAAGGCAAACCAACTGCTGAGATTTTAGAAACTATGGGGTGGAGGGTTTTGCTAACTATATTCCATCTACAGTAGCATAACATTCAAAGCTACAGTAGTTCCCAGAAGAACATATCCAGGCTGTAGCATTTTTGACAGAAGGCTGAATATTTCAGGCTCTTTGTATGGTAGCAAACCACAGCTTGTGCTTGGTAATTTAGCATTCCAAAGAGTTGCCCATTTCTGCCTTAAGACAGCCAAGCTGAGCACAATGCAGGATACATTCTTCCTACATTATTGCTTAGGAGCATAAGTGCTTACTAGTTCACGAGGAGATCCAGTCCTGAGCTCACCGATGCACTAACTGGCAGTCAAGGATTAATGTTTAATAAAGAACAGGTCAACCATGACTGGCTTTAATTGCAGCAGGGACTGACTCAGATAATTTAAGAGCAGGACATTTTATTTTCTCCAGTCCTATTTGGCATACAATTGATGTCATTTTACAAACATCCATATTCGGATGCCTAAAGAGAAAAGAAAACGTCCAACCCTGATCCTTCACAGAATTCATCACTGGTAACAGCACCAAGTATTCAGAAAGGCTATTCAGCCTCTCAGTGATGAGTCACTCCAAGGGAGAACTGGGGAGTGTATGGTATACCCTGAAGCTGGCAAAGAAAAAGAGGCCTTTGCAGAAGCAGTGGTGACCCAATCTTAAGAATCAGACCTTGTGCAATGAGGCTGATCTATGGTAGCACATTCTTTCTACTTCTGAAGACAATCTCAAAACTTCAAATAATGCAGAACGTGTATGCCTAGCTACAAAACTGGGTAATGTTATCCATTATATTGATCAGTCTTTTTCCAGGCCCACTTCAGAGTGCTACATGCTTTCTCATTAGAAACAAAACAAAATAATTTGTCTCCCTGGCACACTGGTTTTAATGTACAATAAGATTTTTTTCCTTATAGAAGACTACTCTATTATTTGTTGTTTTGTTTTATGAATAGAGTATAAATCAGAACTCCTCATGCTTCCTGGCACTGGGCTCTGGATCCAGTCTTCATTGCACTCAGCTCAATGTAAGAAAGACAAGTTGTAAGGGACATTTGGATGTTAACACAATATGTTTTATGCTTTATTTTTATGATGTGCTTTGTGCTTTCCTTGAGGGAGCCCTAGCTTCCTATTTTGTATAACCTAACCACTGGTATAGCCCTGGATGCTTCACTAACCTACTGAGTCTAGAATTCACAAACCCAGTTGTTTTGTGGGAAATATTCAGTCACTTTATTCTTTGTTGTCCACAAAAGTATACTTGAGAATGATATTGGCATCTATCCAGGAATAAATAAAATTTTGACCAGAAGCACCACAATGCTCACAAATATTTCTGCTGGCATCTGCCTTGCTTGAACACCTGAGTTTAAAATTTTAAAATCCTTTTAATTAAAAATAGATAGGAAGATGAAGTGTCACAGTGCAAAATACCAGCCTAAAGATCCTTTTACAAGAATGCCTCGGGGTCTATAGGTGTAATTAAAAGATAAAAAAGGGGATGTGGCAACAGGCCAGGGTTTGGAATGAGTTCATTGTGACTAGTCACACTACCTATAATAAGTAGTATGCAGAATACTTACTAGCAGCCATACGTAAGCCAGAGTACTTCCATGACAACCATTTTGTAAGAACGCGGATAACCTACTGTCAAAATTTCAGCTGTAGCTATTGTAGGAAACAGAAAATGTTTTCACACCCTATTTTAAGTTATGTTACTCTAAGAAAAAATGGGAGTCCATATGTGGCTAGCAAAAATCCAAATGATAGCAGCAGAAAGATACAGAAAAAAAATTGTTTACTGCCATCTCTTGATCATTCATATTTTTTTGAAGCTCGGCTCTGGTTACCTTACACAAACATTTCCTATATGAATGAAAAACAGAAAAAAGTTGAGTAAGTGAAGTTGGTGAAGTTTTCTCTAATGAAATTACATGAAGAGTCAAAATAACTGAAAGTGACAGAATACAATTCATGAGCAACTGGCGATATACTACATAGACTGTCCCTATTTGACTTCAACCACAGCTAATGTATGTAAAAAGATTTTACCTTTTCAAATGTGTGTTCTTAGTATATTAAGGTATGCAATCTCTGAATATGAAGATACCCTGAAGCTAATTTTACAGATTAGGCACTGATTTATTGGTGGGGTAGGGGGCAGATTATTTGAAGAACTGTATACACCCATAAGAAACCGTAATAATAATTTTCAATCTACGGATAGTATGAATTTGGTACTTTTATTTTAAAAAGTATTATTCAGGTTCAGTTTCTGGAGTCAAACTGGATTTCAGATCTTGGCTTGCAGGGCGACTTATGGTAGACGTCAATGGAAGGAGAATGAAGCTTTGATTCATATACAGGTCACCCCTTTTGTGTGGCACTCAAGTGAAGACATCTACCTAGACTCTGGAATGTGAGACAGACAGAAAACTTGCTGTGATTTGCTAAAGCCTGAATCAAGACAGTGGACAAATATGGCGGGAAGATACAAATGAGTATCACCTATACTGCATCTAATAGTGCACAATGGTCTCCATAAAGTCTTATAACCTGACAAACACCAAGAATTTGACAGTCCTCAGTTTTGACAGTTTTCAGACATTTCTGTCTCCAAATTGTCCTTACCCAATATAAATTTTCTGTTGGTGCAAGAAAGAAAGCAGGATAAAGGCTATTCAGAAAGTAGGACAATTAAGGGTATTACACAACTGCATTCCAGCAGAGAAGTACAGTTCTTCACCTTCCCTTTAATTTATTTTCCTCCTTCTAATTTTCTAAGATTTCCCTTTCCAGTTAAAAATTTTGAGTGCCCTGCTTTTCAACTTGTTCCTCAGATCTCTGCTGTACTTAAGGTGTTACCACATGCATTCCAATTTTTAAAACATTACACATGCACACATTGGTATATAGATGACACTTATAAAGAGAATTATTTAACTAGCTGGTTTGATGGAGATTTAGGTAAATGTAAAATTAAAGAATTAATCAGAATCAAATCACTACTCCTTTGGCTCAGTATTTTCACTTGATAGTTCATATAATGTTACTTTAAGAAGAGTTAACTGTGCATATTGAAATCTTTGCATGTTAACAAACTGATCTTGATATATGCAAGCAATATCCTATTTTTCCACCCTGGAATTCACTTATGTATATTTCTCTTTTTATATTCACTTTTCACAAATTGAAAAGCATTCAGGTTTTTTAGTTTTGAATGCTTATTTTTGTTTTTGCAAAATATGGATACTCCCTGATTAGATTTGATCATATTCTCTTGCCTTCTTGCATATTTGGGGAACCTTATTTTAATTTAGTTGCTATAAGTTCTGTGACTCTTTTGGCTCTAAAAGTGCACAGATGGATAGTCCCATATGCTTCTATATTTGAAAATTATCACTATGTTATTTATTTATTTATTTATTTATTTAATTAATTAAATTTATCCCCACCCATCTCCCCCTAATGGGGGACTCTGGGTGGCTTACAACTGATTAAAACAATAAATAAAATACAATTATATAAAATCTAAAGCTATGTAAAACAATTACTAAAAAAGTCCAAGAGGCCGATGGTTCAGAGAAGCAAATGCCAGGGCTCTAAGGGGCTAGCCAATCCCACACCTGATGTCTTCCCTCCCCACCCCAGGCCAGATGGCAGCACAAGGTCTTCAAATCCCTCTGGAAGGCCAGGAGTAAGGGGGCCAATCTCACCTCTGGGGGCAAGATATTCCAAAGAGAGGGGGCTATAGCAGAGAAGGTCCACCTTCTGGACCCTGCTAGTCAGAGGTCTTTTACTGAGGGGGTCCAGAGCATGCCCTGTCTGTGTGATCAGGTGGGACGGGTTGAAATCATGGGGAAGAGGCGGTCCCTCAGATAACCTGGTTCCCATGCCATGTAGGGCTTTAAAGGTGATAACCAACACCTTGAATTGGACCCAGCAGCAAACTGGTACCCAATGCAGCTTGCAAAGTAACGGTGATATATGGGTCCTTCTTGGGGCTCCATTCTGGGCCAGCTGTAGCTTATGGATACTCTTCAAGGGTATCCCCATGTACAACACATTGCAGTAGTCTATCTGGGAAATAACAAGGACATGAGTGACTGTTTAAAGGGCATTCCAATCCAGGAAAGGTATAACTGATGCACAACCCAAAGTTGTGCAAAGGCCCTCCTGGCCATGGCTGCTACCTGCTCTTAGAGCAGGAGCCATGAATCCAAGAGGACACCCCAATTACCCACTGGGTCTGTCTGGGGCAGTGCTACCCCATCCAGCACCAAAGATGACAAAGTCCCGGATACGGGGAAGTCATTAACCCACAGCCACTCCGTCTTACCAGGGTTCAGCTGAAGCCTGTTGTTCCCCATCCGGACCCTTACAGCTTCTAGGCACTGAGAAAGGGCGGTCATGGCATCACTTACCTCACCTGGGATGGAGATGTATAATTGAGTATCATCAGCATACTGATAATACCTCATCCCATGATGGTGGATGATCTCACCTAGTGGTTTCATGTAGATGTTGAAAAGGAGTGGAAAGAGAACCTAATCCTGAGGCACCCCACAAAGGAGGGGCCGAGGATGAGACCTCTTGCTCCCTATCACCACCAATTGGGTTTGGCCCTGAAGAAAGGAGACAAACTAGCACAAGACTGTGCCACCCACCCCCAATTCCCCGAGTCATCCCAACAGGATCCCAGGTTGACAGGCTCCCCTGCCCTGTAATAGCATACGAACAGTGCAAATGTGGTGCCTTTATGAAAAAGTGCACAGTTGTTATCTAAATTACAGCACATTGTAGCTTCCTGAAAGAATATAGCACTCAAATGTATATCTTGTGTGGATACTAAATCTGGCAGATTCCTACTAGAAATTTCTTATACCTTTTATAGCTCTCTCTTTTTTATGAATGTGGCTTAGAGAGAAGCAATGTCCCATTCAGCTCTGGAAATAAAAGGACATGCATCAGATCTCAATTTCCTTCCTCTTCCATTACTTTCAAGAACTGATTCAATTTGTCCTTTTCTTTGCAACTCCTTACTATGCTGATTGCATGGTTTATTTATCTGTGTCAGGGTTCCTCAACCTTGGCCACTTGAAGATGTGTGGACTTCAAGTGGTCAGGATTGAGGAGCACTGATCTATGTCCATGGCTGTACGTATTGTTCCTCTGCACTACTGACCACCTGGACACCAACGTTCCTCTGCAGGGGCTCTGCCATATGGTCCTGCTTTCCTCTTACTTTCTGGCTCATCAGCTTACCATCCACTTTGAAATCTCAGCAAAAACAAAGAACAAAAAACAAAGCAAAACCCAGCCTGTTTTCTTTCTTGCTCTTCAACTTGCTCTTGCATTGATTTCATGCTTTCTCGGCCATTATTTATTATTTAGCACATCAGCGGTGTAATTAAGTGCTATAAATCATTCAGGCCCACAACTGGAATAGGTTATGTAATGTTTTGGGTACAATGTTATAGTGATGAAATGCCAGCTAAGAAGTTATAATGATTTGGCAAAAGGCTCAATCTACTATAACGTAAGATATACTACCAGCATGCCAGATATGATGGTAGGATGCCCATATGCCAGCAAAATAATTTTATCAATTAATGCCAGCAAAGGTATACTAGTGGGACAGCTGAAAGAGGCTGAACATCACTAGAGAGAAAGAGGTGATGTGAGAGTATGGGGAAGGGGGGTGAAGAATGTACTCTCATCCCCCGAAGAGCGAGGGAGAGATAAGAGGATGAGACTGGCACCTCCCTGAGGAATGCTAGCAATGTTTATGGATTGACCCTCGGAACTACTCTCAGTCTGGGAAGATTCTCTGTAAGGGTGAAGCCAAACAAACCTTGCTGGATTGAATCTGTATGGTCTCCTGGAGTTTCCTGGGCTAAACCTGACAGGTACAACCTTTCACTGATATCCCTTCAATTCATGGCTAGCTTACCTAACAATAGCTCAAATTTATATTAATTTCATCTAAGATTTACTCTCTGTTTTTCTCAGGGGGTAGGGTGGGGAAATACAAAGCCAGTACCACATCAAAGGGAACCTTGCCAACATTGCCATGAAATACCTTAGAATATGGTATAGTATATCCCTGGCAGTATAAGTAAGTTATATTTATAAGCACAGACGGATCTGTAACACTTTTCTGTACATTCATGACACAGTAATTTAGTTTCCATTTGACATACTGCCAGATTTTTGGTCTTTTTGATGTTAGACCTTAGCACATTTGCTTCTTCATAACCTACACATTTCAGTAACACACTAAATATCAGAAGCAGAAGCAGCATTTCAATTATTTCTAATTGTACTTTTCTTTGGGGGTGGGGGAAGTCTTCTAATACAGGTAACCAGGAAGACATTTTGTTAACAGTATGAACTTTTAATCACAAACTTTAAACTACACACTTAATGCTAGTATGTGGGAGCATCAAATTGGTTTGGACATGACTGTTTAACTAAAAAGATTGAACACCACCTTGAGGACCATTGATTACAAAGTCCTTTGAAATGAGGGCAGAGGTTGTCACTGTATGTCATTGAAATTCAGCATGAAGAATGCAAGTTAATAAGTCTGAAACCAGATTTCATATCCTACATTTGCAACTTTTTAATAGTATGAATTTCAAATGTGCATCAATTGCTGATAACCTAGTACTACATCTGTAACTAAGATTATAGCACAGCTGGCAGTAATGCTGTTGGTTTTCTTGCATTATTATCAAAGTTAATCATTCCAATATATTGTCAAATAAAATAAAAAACAAAATGGTAAAGAGCTATATTGTAAAGAAAAATAAAGAGTGTACAACATAAATGAAGGGGATCAAAACTTAACATGTGTCCAAGACTCGACAAATCAGATTATTGCTAATGTGTAACACTTTCATAGGAGAGTCAGTTTGGTGTAGCGGTTAAGGCACCAGCCTAGAAACCAGAAGACCAAGAGTTCTAGTCCCGAAGTCAGGTGGATGACCTTGGGCCAGTCCTTCTCTTTCAGCCCTAGGAAAAGGCAATGGCAAACTACTTCTGAAATCTTGCCAAGCACACTGCAGAGACTTGTCCAGGCAGTTGCCAGGAGTCAACACTGCCTCAGAGGCACAAAACAAACAAACAAACAAACACTTTCAGGCTGTTCTCTAAAGAGGCTATCCTACCCCAATTCTGCATTCATTTGCAAGAGAAAAAATGAACACTTAAATATATACATCTATTTGTTTATTGTTTACCTGTTTTAAGCCAGTTAGATAGTATGAATAGTGGATAACAAATTTCTAATCTCCACATTAGTGAGGAAGGTATGTATAAATATCCAAACCCTCAGACATTTCAGTACTTTTCTGGTCACTTCTACCATCAAATATGGGTTGAGTTTGACAGAACATTAGGGAAACTGAGAAGTAAGTAAGTACTCAGGCATAAACCATCCAATGGTACTGTGAATACGAGTTTGTGGAAAGCAGCCTGGAATGAGCCATATGGACAGGAATGGGTAAATTGCTCAATTCATTTTTCCAATCAAGCTCATTCTATCTTGTATCTGCATCAGTTTAAGAACTCTTTTTTAAAAAGTCTGCATTAATGTCCATAAACACTATTGTGTCTCTATACATGCATAATGGCATATATACAGGTTTTAGAATATTTCCCTAATACAGGCCTGAGTTTCAGCACATAAGAAGTTGATGAACCTCTTTCTGAACCCACCTTCAGCCAGAATTCCCAAAAATCAATAATTTTGAGGATTAAAATACAAGAAATTAACATGTAAGCCAGCTTTGGCTAACCTGGATACCCTCAGGTTGTACAGACTTCAATTTCCAGTATTTTCAGTAATGGTTATGTTGGCAGGAGATCCTGAGATTTGGGGAAATCCAAAATAAGCCCTAGAATAAAATAACATCATTTTAAAAATTCTCACAAGAAAAAAAAAGCCCTTCCAAGAATTTAACCACAGTTCTTATACTTCGAATGGTTGTCCATCTGTAGTCAAATATAAACATCTCTGGTGTGCTATTTGCTAACACTGTCATTTTTTTCCTAAAGCTCTTCTGTATATACTATTTCCTAATATACGCATTGGTACCATTTTGAGCTGCAGAACTGTGATACAAGTTACATATATTGAGATATAACAATGTTTCAGGTCACATATAACTTCCATGACTTGAGCACGTTTCTTTTCAAATACAATCCAGATGGATTTCTGCACTCTTCTTTGCAGACAAGGTAGCAATCAAGACTGAAGAATAATTCAGCATGTAGGGATAAATTAGAAATCATGGCCATGAAGCAAGTAATGAGTCAGAAGCAAAGAATAACCACAAACACAGAAAGACTTAGTTACTCAAGCAAATCTCAACTGAAACAGACAGTCTTTTTATATTTATATCGATGTAGGGTGTTCACTGGCCACCTTAGTTGAAGGAATCCGTTCAGAAATGGAAAATGCTTTACTGGGGAGATCACTGGCTCACTACAAGTAGCAGATTTACCCAGTTCTAGCAAGTCTTAATTGGTGGATACCAAAAACATGTTATATGTTGACTCCCACCATGTTGTGGATCTAAACTGCTTACAGATATTGACAGCCAAAACAGTCTAAAATAACATTCTATTAAAATCCAGCTTAATGTTACTTAGTCTGGTAATGGAACATCTGCAAGAAAACAGCTCAGCTCAGGCCCAGCAGTTCAATCCTGAACTACATATATTCTGATCTATTGGAATCCAACTTTAAAAACTCTTTAAAATCCCTAGATTATATATATAAAAAAAAATTAATTCCCCCTCCCACTGCTAAATTGAAAAGAGGAGGAAATTGGACTTAGTTGCAAGAACAAGTTGCCCCATTGTCTAGGCCTTACTATGAAAAACCCAGATTTAGCTATTGATCATCTACAATAAGTAGTAAATTAAATATCTGAAGGTTATTTAATCTAATTAAACTATTTATATTTGTTTTTGCATAAAATAAATAATTATTTCTTTAAATTAAGAATATCTGATTATCCATGGTTTTGAACTTTGTCATCATGCATGTGACCATATATAGACATTTAATACTGATTCAGATGTGACTTTCAGCTTACCACCTTATAATTGGAATGTTAACACTTGAATTAATAACTTGTCTCACTGATTTGTAAGGATCATTACTCACCTGAAAACTCTCACCCTGATATATTTAGAACCCAAGGAAAAAAAAAAGGAAGACATGTAAAAGATCTGTGTTATAAGTTTGTTGAAGGTATTAGATTATACATACAGACATACATATGTGTATATATTCTGTACAGCATGAAGTTTTGTTCCTGATTGCATAAATTGATGAGCAAGCATCTTTCATCTTAACTGAGATTCAAGTGAACAGTGTTTTCCAAAAGCTATTTCCTGGTTTGTAATACAGGTACAGTATTGTTTATAGTGGTATAGAAATCTGAGAATTGTAGTTCTCAGTGCTTGCCATGATAGAGATCCACCTGTAAATTCAACTCTTAAGAAACATATGCAGAAAAAGGAAAAACTAGATCCCGGTAGGGGACAGGAACTTCATAAAACAGTTTTCAGGTTTTGACAGAACTGTCCCAAATACAAACTCGTGAAATATTCTGTGACAAAAATTTTGTCAAGGGATGAATGTTAAATGCACTTCGAAAGCAACGGACTTTAGGAGTCTGCCTGTCAAATACTGACCCTACCTCTGCAGAAGCCTTTTCTCTCTGAACTTGAGAAGAATAATTGGGGGAAATGGTGATCCAGCTAGGCATCCTTGAAGATACCGTTTTTGGAAATGTTGATATGGCTGTTTTTTGAACCAGAGAGAATAATCAGTATAATGGAAATTAGCTGAATAAAATGAACCAAAATCAATACATCGTGGCAGAAAATATTAAAAATGGATTCCCAAAATTCTACATCAAGAATGCTGCCTACAAAGGCAAAATATGCTTCCTACAGCAAAAGTTTGTCCTCAATTAAAAAAGGACAAGAGTGAGCATGGGGGGGGGGGGGGCAGTCTCTTCAATCTGTCTGCTTTCTCCACATTATTCATGATTTTATATGTCTTTATTCATATCAACTAAACATCTCAAATGATGTACATTCCTTGTACTATTCTGTTTTAGTGCACCTTTTCCAACTTAACAATATTTATGTTAACATATAGAAACTAGAACTTACACAGTGATCCGAGTGTTTCTGTATCATAGATTGCACAGGCTTTTGTATAAATGCATGACATAACTGTAGCCATTAGCATCCTAAGTGACAAAACTATGTTTTTTGCATAGATTTCTGTCAAGAAGCAACTTTAGTAGGGGAAGCTTCAGCAGCAGCCTGAAATTCATGTTTGCAATAGTTTCACTAGCTTTTCTTTTCTGAATTGTTACACCAGCTCTACTCCTATTCATCTATATAATCCATATCACAGTATGTCCCAAGTAACAGCAAGACTGAACTAAGTTTGCTGTAGTCTTAGATGTCCATTTTCCATTCTCTAGTAAGTGTTCTGCTCCTTAAAGTTCTTGACAACTGATAAAAACAGCCCACTTAAAGAAAACCCCACCTAGACAACAGTCTCTAGTCAACCTCAAAAGATGAATACATTAATATCTGATTAATTTGATCTGAAAAAAGGGTTTATTAAAGAAGAAAAGTGACTTATTTTGAGACATTGCTCATTGCCACATGTCTTTTGTTGCAGACAAATTTATTGTGCTGTTAAGAACAGGCAGAGATTACAGGGGAGACCTTTTCCGGCACAAATATAAAGGGACCTAGACTATATTTTGCTATATTCAGAACTCAGTTAAAGAATATATCCCTAGTTTATAAATAATATGTGAAGAAGAATAAACTGAGCAAGGATATAGTAAATATGAATAGCAGGACAGGTGCAAATAACAATTTGTGAAAATCCAGATGCCAAATCCTTCCCAAGGCCAAGTATCCAAGACATACATTTTACATAATTACACAGGATCTAGATAGGGAGGGCTAAAGGTGTAAAATGATTGTAAATGCAGACATCATGACTCATACGTAACAACTTGTTGGTAGCTACAAGCTGCCTCTGCTAAACAATACAGCGTGGGGGAAGGCAACCTGATCATCTTACTTCTCAATGAACATACAGTACATGTTTTGCCTAGGCTGAAAGCCTTGTCAGAGTAAATTCAAGAGGCAGAACAAAGTAAAGAATCAGGAACTCAGATATAATGGCAAGCCAACCAGTGTGTAAAAATGAACTCAGAAGATTAGCCTAAAATAGTAAGATCTAAGCAGTAAAGATAGCATGACAGGAACTGAAACAGTATCCTGAGTTGTTTCTGACAACTGACTATGCTTCGATCAGAAGCTTTTGGAATCAGAGCTTCTCTGACTAGTCTTCCATTTCATCTGTTTCTCAGATAAAAAGTAATAAGCAGCTTGCTCATATTTAGCCCATATTTAGGCAGAAACTGTGATGTTGATTCACTACACGAGGTTGCTGGAATTCTTTCGGACTCAGGAGCATTCCTAATTCTTCCTGCTGTTCAGGCACAGTCCTTGCTGAACTGATGCTTTCTTCCTTATCATCAGATGTTTTTCAGGTCGTACTATAATCTTTCCTGAGCTGCTACTGTTGCTGCTGCTGCTTCTCCTCCTCTTCTGAAGAGAATTCATCCTTTTGATCTGTGATTAGGTAGCTGTTGATACAATGCAGTCCATTTATAATATTGAATTCAGTTTTGCTAATACTTTTAGCTTAGCATGATTTCAGAAGTGTTGAACAATTACAATAGTTACTAGGGAGAAAAAGTCAGCAAGATGGATGTTCTATGGATGTTCTAGCAGAGACAAAGTGCCACACTGAATGGGCTGTTTCAGTGGATCCAACCCAATTTTTGTTATATTTTGCAGTGTAGTAGAGGTGAGGGGTTGCTTAGAAAATGTTGAGATGATCTCCATATGTGGATATGATGACTAGGTAAAAACAGCAATAGCAATCTATTGACAAGGATACGAATGCATTGTATAGTGATACCAATTCAACAGCTAGATATCTACTTGGGCTAATGATTGACCACACATATGCTACCTTGGTGTCAGGTTTCACTCCTGCATATATTGGCATTCAAACAGAAGGTGATCATTTTCCACCAAATATCCAAATATGCCACGACACTATTGGATGCATAATATGGGAACATGTTATATTCATGCATAACTCAACACAGTAAAATAACAACAGTAAAACACTCATTAGAATTAGAAAGTCCCTATGGATTGAAAGCTACCAAAGCTAACATGTGTCCAATTCAAACAAGTGTAATGTGAATTTTTAAATGCAAAAAAGGCAGAGATCTACAGAGGTACTACAAAGTGTTTGATAAAATACATAATTTCTAATGCTTTTAGAAATAATGATTGGCACAATTATTGCTTTCATGACTGAATAGGCTTTTGAATCTAGACCTACCAATTCAGAATCTAACATCCAACCATTGCACCACTGTATATGTTTAATAGCATGGTGTGTTTTTTTTAGGTTTCCATATAATTCCTCCAGTAAGCAGAAACTGTTCTGTAGTGGAATGGAAATGCGGTTTAGTGACAGAAATTATAGAACCAAGAATAAGCAATATCTAAGCAGACACATCTCAGTGTTCATAAGAGAATGGATCTGTGGGTGGAAAAAATAAGTGCATAGGAAAAAGGAAAGAAAGAAGGAAACAGAGGGAGAGAGAAAGAGAAGAGAAAGAAAGATTTGCATTGAAAATATATTCTTGGACATTTAAGAAAAGTGTCAGTACTTCTGCAGTAATATGTGTAGGCTGCCTTTGGAAACACTCATTCCTCAGAGTCTACAGGATAATAATTTTCACCAAAAAGAATATTCAGGTGACAGAGCAAGTAATGTTTAGAAAAACTCTAAGCTGAAGAGCTATTTCCTCAACTATTAACAGCTCCATTCCCATGACTAAAATGTATTTCTCAGGAGAGAAATCCAGCAGAATTGCTAGAAGTTTCTCTTGAAATCATTTCTCCCCTTTTACCCCCCCCCCCTTTTCAGGAAAACAACAGATGCACTAGTCATGATACCAAAATTGACTTTTCTGAGAGCAGCCTTTTAGGGCACGAGCCAATATGAAACAGCCAACAGACATAGCAATCACAGAAGCTGACAAATACTATTCAATTCAGTGTCATTTCACCACTTGATACCGAACCAGTTAGAATCAATTAGGAGCCTATGTTTATGACCATTTCAGCATGCAGAAGCCATAAGAGGGGATGTAACTGCTGCAAAGTCATGGCAACAGATAATGGCAGTGATTACAAGGAATAGCTATTTTGTGGGAAATCAGGGAAGTGTTGTTATTTCAATCTTGTTCTCCATCCCAGTCATAATCAGTCTTAATCATTCTTAAACTGATGTCCCCCACTCAAGCAGATAGTCTGGCAATTTCAAACTTGGAATTTTCAGAAAGGATGTTCAAAATCGGATGACATAACTGAACAGGTGAATATGCATTTTTCTCTAGCCTAAAGATTTAGGATTGCCTAATTTAACTATACTGAATCCCAGAAAGGATATTAGGCATTTGGGGAAACAAATGGGAATTCAAGATATGCAAAACATGATGAAGCATTGGAACAGTTAACATTAAATATACATAAATGTAGATCTTGCCAGTGCCTGCAAAACATGCCTTTTATTGAAGACAATCAAACCTTGCTAAATATATCTTTAAGTGCTAAATAACCTAATTCTGAACTACACAGAAGGGTTTGTGCTTTGAAGTGTTGGAAAAAGGTATCTAGGAAGAAAAAGGAACATTGAAAGAACCCTTGCTTTGAAATGCAAGATGGGAAAGAATTCCAGTGTGTTTCATGATAAAATGAAGTACAAAATGTGTTAATAAAACAAAGGTAAAAGCAGAGCTAAAACTTGAAAAGGAGCAAGAAGAAATACACAGTGGTAAATGCAGCATGGGAGTGTACAGAAGAGTAGTCTAAGTGGGCTTAAAGATTGGAGCCAAAAGCTTTTGACTCATTTTTTTCCTTCCCATGAACTGATTATGAGTCTCTGCCCACTCCAGGTTCTCCTTCTGCAGTGCATGAATTGGTTCAGCCAACCTCCATCACTGGGGTGTCATGAAGTGTATATAATATACACAGCTTTCAAGATTCAGAGCTATCCAAGTGGGATAAATATTATTACTACAATTATGGATGATGGTGGTTTCCATACAAAAGGCTAAATAACAGGTTGTTCAAAAACTAAAAACATATGAATATACTGTTTGGAAACAAGCAAGCCTCTCTTTAAAAAATAGCATGAAAGACTAAGAACATTCATTTCATATTTTCTCTTTTCTCCCTTTAAAGAAGAGGAGGGGTAAAACCTTTGAGAGAACTGTGCTGCCAAGAAAATTACTTACTGCTTATTCAGTTCCCAGAAAAAAATTCCATGTCGAATTGCCATTGTGTGGTGAGAGAAGAATATCAAGTGAAGTCTAATCTTTCACAACCCAAACTATAGTTTGGTGGAAAATGGAACACAATATCTGATTCAGGGAATATAGGGAATCTGGGACTATCCAAATGCTGCTGTATTACAAGCTGCACCATATTAACTGGGCTGCTGGAAGATGTGTCCAATCTCTGGATGTGGTTAAGGTAGGAGTAGGTAATGTTTGTATGCAAATTTAGGTCTGTGTATGGCTGGGAGAGCACAATTTTCTTATACTGTATTATGTAATGATAGAGCTTCTGGTGAGATGGCGACGCAGAAGCCTGCATGTATCTGAGCACCACCTGATAAATTTTTATTTTATTTTATAAACATTGGGAAGGAGCTTAAATGAAGTACACAGTGTTAATATCAGTTGTGGCTTCACTAAGACAAGCCGCATTTTTGTAGAAGTGTGGTATGCTGATAACAAAGAATGTAAACGAAAAGTGGTATTCAAAGCGTCCTATCCCATAAACTTTATTTTAGCTCTCCCAACTATAACACAGATAAATAATTAGTAAAGTTGAAAATACTCACTACAGGAGGATGGAAGAATGATTGAGAAAATAAGAAGGAGGACTATTATTACTATCTGCTGAATATTAAAATGGTACTTACAAGAGGTGGCTATCGTTGACTACGATTAAAGCCAGAGACTAGAGTGGCAGAAGGGAAGGTTGTAAAGAGGGAGGCAGTCAAGCTAAGATCACAGACTTTTTTCACCCAACAAGGCCCTCTATTAACCCTGAGTTAGGCTACGGCTCAACTACCCAAAATGACAGTCCTATAGTAGAGCCAATTCATGACTGGTCTTTAGGGCCTCATTGTATGTTTACAACAGAGCCGGTTGAAACTGGAGTAGACCAAGCCAAAGAATTTGCTCTTATGGATCAACAAACTTACACGTCGTCAACGAATTATACTCCCACAGAGAAGAATTGGTCGGTACAGGGGGGTAAGGAGAATGAAGATATAAATTTTAAGTATGTTTGTATTTTAATTATTTATGGATTTTAGCCACTGTTGGAGGGATTGGTGTGTTTTTTCTTTTTTGTTATTCTGAGACGCCCAGAGTCACCTGTTGGGGGAGATGGGCAGCATACAAGTTTAATAATAAATAAATAAATAAATGACTCCCTAACTCCAGGTTTTACAACTGGAAACGCTAATGAATCATTAAGATTAGGTCTGCTAACATTAACAGATGTTTTTAGCAAACAACAACAGAATTTAAACAGTCTAGCTCATCCATGGGCACAAGACATATCCATGATGAAATCCTTTTTAGCAGAGTGTAAAGACCTACTACAAACTTTGACAGAATTGATACTTAAAACAATAAATGGAAAAGACCATAAACTAGAAGAAACCCTTGTGGAACCATCATCAACCATAATAGGCCACACTTCTAACCTTGAAGAAGAGATAGAAATAACAACTGTGAAACAAAAAATAAAAACACCCAAGGAAGGCATTAAACTAAGAAAGAAGGCTAATAAAAAGGGAAATCAAGTCAGGAAAAGTAAAAACATTAAAAACCTGGAGTGTTGCAGAACAACAAAGAAATTCAAGCCAAATAAACTGTGGCAAATCATTGAGACTAAATGCAAAAAGTGCAAACAATTAAGAAAATCTTTGACTAACCCAGGGAGAAAAAAGCATAAACATAAGAAAGATAAAGAAAACCAGATATCACAAAACAAATTGGATGAAAAGAGCCGGAAGAGCAAACAAGTAAACCCCACCCAATTAGAAGCAGATAGTAAATGTACTCAATTTGACAAACCTATTACACAAGTTGATTTCAGCATGACTACCTTACCCAAGAACCAACTAAGAAATATTGATATTAAACAAAATACCTGGCATTTACAACTGACCCCTAACAAACTGACTTTTATTATGTAATGACAATCAAGAGGCATAGATGATGATGGTAAGTTGCAGTGCTAGTTTTCTGGGGCTGTTATTATTCTGATTGGTGGGACTTAAGAAACCATATTTTATTGAAAGCTTTTGTGGCCACAAAAAGGGGTTTGAGAGCCACATGTGGCCTTCAGACTACAGCATGTTCCTTACAAGTATATTTAAACCATACCTAAGACATGCTTTAGATATACATATACACTATTGACTTATTTTTATCCATTACTCTTTCCATTATTTCACAGTTGATGCCTGGTAGTATTACATTAGGGGAGAGTCAATCCCCCTTAAAGGTGAGATTTCAGATTCTCTTTATTCCCCTCCCTCACCCCATTGCTGCCATTTTGTGAGAACCTCTGCCTGTATGCCAAAGGGGAACAGTGCTACAGAAGGTTTATTCCTGCTCCCTTTTCACAGCTGGGAAGGAGATGTTTTGACTTGTAGGCAGAAAGAGGAAGATGTGTTTTGCTTTTGACTGGGAAACAATACTAATGTCTGTCAGGGTTTCATTAGAATCTAGAGATTCCCAGAGCAGGAAAACACAAAATGCAAAAAGCAATTGCCACTTCCAATTGAGTGTGATAAATGAAAGGTCAGATTTCTGTTACACCAAAGCAAACACTCGAAAAGAAGTCACTGGGTTTGAATCTAAGAAATATTAACTTCAGGAGTCAGTCTTAATGTCTGAGAAATTACCATCAATTGGTAATGGCTACCATTCTTGTCTTACAATAAAGATTTAGCTCTAGTTGTATTGCATCAAGTCACTGGGACACTTCAAGCAAGTTGTGCCTGCCTTGGGGGAGTCTGACAATATCACTATATTGATTTTTTTTCCAAAACATATTATAAGTTCTTTGTAGGTATTACCAACATTATAGAAGCTATACAATCACTTTTTCTGTCACATCAATAATAGTGATTTGAATCTGGACAACTAAAGCAAATTAAATCAAAAGATGTCTTAGGACATCTTGAGAGACCACACAATAACAGATCACCGAGTCCTGAAGGCGTCTTCCTGAGAGTTCTTAAAGAACTCACATTTGAAGTTGCTGTCCTCCTAGCAAAAATATTTAACTTGTCCCTCAAACATGTGTAGCAGCAGAGGACTATAAGATAACTAAGGGGATAGCATTTTTTTTTTTTAGAAAAGGGAACCCATAGAGATCTGAGAAATAATAGACCTATTACCTTGACAGGTAATTCACAGGAAGACTAGTTAGAGGAAAAATAATTAACTATTCAAAGGAAAAAGTCACGATAAAAAAAAAAACAGCACAGACTCTGCAAAGGTAAATTCTATACCTTTCTTTCTATAACCTTTGAGGATGTCAGTGTGGATGGAAGTGATCCTTTTAACATGGTAACTTGGATTTTCAAAAAGCCTTTCACCATTCCTTATCAAAGGCTGTTGAATAAACATAGCATTTAAGGGATAACAGCACCTGCCCTTTAATGGGTTGTAACTGGCTAAAAAAAATAAAATATACAGGAATAAATGGGCAATTTTCTCAATGAAAAGAAATAAAAAGTGAATATGAATGAATTTCTCAGTGAAAAGAAATAAAAAGGGATCTGTGTGGGGATTGGTGTCTTTTGACTAGTTCATAAATGATCTTTAGGGATAAGCAGTGAGCTGGCTAAATGTGCAGATAAAGCTAAGCTTTGTAGGATTCAGCTGAAATAAACATGAAGGAATGCATATTGAGATGAAAAATCCTGATTTCACATATACAGTTATGGGATCAAAACTGTAACTAACCAAAATAAAATATATAGATACATGGGGTGTCAACATGTGCAAACACAACTATCCATCAAGGGTATGATGTGTTTCAAATTCAAAAGCAAAAAGGTGCCTTGGAACCTGTAAGGCCTTCACATAAACATTGTCTGCATTTCCTTAAGGAATGTGCATTTTTTCCAGTGTGATCGCAGGAAAACAAACATTTGGTTTTAGGAGCAGCAGACCTTCAAACGTACTTTTGCCTACTAAGCTGAACTCTTGTGCCATCCTACTATCAAGTGAAATGAAAGGATTGACATTATATACCCATAAATGAGCTATTTTTTAAATCAGAATTGTCCCAAAATAGACCATAGATGCAAGAAGCTCTTGTGGAGAATGTGGAGCAATAGATAGTGTCCAGCCCCACCATTTGCTGTATGAGGAACAACCTCATACACCAGGCTACAAGACCATATGGACCAGTACATGAGCACAGCTCAGAAGGGCATTGGGAAAAACACCAGAGGCTCAGAACACCAGTTGCTCATAGACAGAGCAGTTGCCCGAGACTCAAGGTCTAGGCAGACCAATCTGAGCACAGCCTGGATTGACTACAGGAAAGCCTACAACTCAATGCCACACTCATGGACCTGTGAATGCCTGGCACTATACAAAGTCAACAGGGCACTAAGGACCTTCCTCAAGAACTCAATGGGATTGTGAAAGACAACACTGGAAGTAAACTCAAGACAGCTCGCACAAGTGGTCATCAAGTACGGCATATACCAAAGTGATGCACTGTCCCCGCTGCTGTTCTGCATAGGCTTAAACTCCCTCAGCCAGATAATCCCAAGGACTGGATATGGGTACAAGTTCAAGAGTGGAATCGCCATCAGCCACCTCCTCTACATGGATGACATCAAGCTGTATGCTAAGAGTGAACAATATCAACTCACTGATCCACCAGACACATCCTCTACAGTGAGGACATTGGGATGTCATTTGGACTGGAGAAGTGTGGCAGGATGATAGTAAAGAGAGGGAAGGTAGTTAAGACTGAAGGAGTGGAACTACCAGTGGGCCACATAGCAGACAAAGAGATCAGCTATAAATTCCTTGGTATCCCACAGTCACATGGGAACCATGAGGAGGAGGCAAGGAAGACAGCAACATCCAAGTACCACCAAAGGATAAGACAGGTCCTGAAGAGCCAGCTCAATGGGAAGAACAAAATCCATGCCATCAACATGTACGCCCTGATAGTCATCAGATACCCTGCTGGTATAGTGAGCTGGCCAAAGGAGGACATGGATGCTGCCGATGTGAAGACCCGGAAGCTCCTCACAATGTGCGGAGGTTTCCACCCCAAGTCCAACACCCAGAGATTGTACACCAGCTGCAAAGAGGGTGGGCAGGGTCTGATGAGTGTCAAAGCCACTGTCCTGGATGAAACCCAGAGCATCCAAGAGTACATCAGTAAGATGGCACCCAAAGATGAGCTGCTGTGAGAATGCCTGAGGCAGCAGCAGACATGGGAGGAACTTTAAGCAGAGGAAGTGCCACAGCAAGACAAGCCCCTGTATGGAATGTACCATCAACAAATAGCAGAGGTGGCTGACGTTGGAAAATCCTACCAGTGGCTGGAAAGGGCTGGACTAAAACATAGCACTGAGGTACTGATTATAGAAACACAAGAACAGGCACTAAGCACCTGATCCATAGAAACAGGGGTCTACCACACTAGACAGGACCCAAGGTGCAGAGTGTGCAAAGAGGCCTCAGAGACAGTCCAACACATAGTGGCAGGGTGTAAGATGCAGGCAGGAACAGCATATACTGAACGGCACAACCAAGTAGTTGGCATTGTGTACATGAACATCTGCACAGTGTATGGGCTAGAACCCCCCAAGTCCAGATGGGAGATTCCACAGAAGATCATGGAGAATAACAGAGCTAAGATCCTGTGGGACTTCCAGATCCAGACGGACAGGCAGATACTGGCCAATCAACCAGACATTGTGGTAGTAGACAAAGACCAGAAGACAGTGGTAGTGATAGATGTAGCAGTGCTGAGTGACAGCAAAATTAGGAAGAAGGAGCATGAGAAGCTGGAGGAGTACCAGGGCCTGAAGGAGGAAATACAGAGGATGTGGAAAGTAAAGGCCAAAGTGGTCCCAGTGGTGGTAGGGGCACTTGGGGCTGTGACTCCTAAGCTAGGAGAATGCCTCCAACAGATCCCAGGAACAACACCAGAGCTCTCTGTCCAGAAGGGTGCAGTGCTAGGAACAGCTAAGATACTGTGCAGAACCCTCAAACTGCCAGGCCTCTGGTAGAGGACCCGAGATTGAGGAAGACACATACCACCCATAGGGGTGGGAGGAGAATTTTTATAAAATCTGCCAGGACTTTTGAATTCTGTGCAGAATAGCCTGCAGTCCAGCTGCAGCCCATGTTATTCTATCCTTTTCATTCTGTCCTTCACAGGATCATTTCACAGGAACCAGGAAACATTAATTAAGTTCTTAGTTATGATAAGCAAAAGAGAAATGTTTTCAAATGCAAACCTGATGGTGGTCCCTGCCCTGCTTGTGACCTTTTGCAAATACTTTCTTTTTCCTTTTTGCCTTGGAAAATTCTTGTTTTCACTTCCTTTCCATGCACTGGGGCTATTTGTAAGGCTATTGAATTAAAACCAATTATTATGAAACAATTCCACCTTTTTGCTTAGTAGTGCCAATGCATTACTTAGGAGAACTCTGAATTTACATCAGCTCAACAATTAAAGTGCCAAGCCAGTTACTAAAGGCTTTTATATCTGGTCTTCATTAGTTCCTATTAAGCGATTCATTGGCTTGATTTTCACTTCAGTGACTCCTCTCATAAAATCTAGTTAGCCTTGATGGTGATTCCACATTGCAGATGAAACGAATTAATACATCAGCAAAAAATATCTCCTAGCTGACAGTTTTCTGTCCATATTTTATCATTTCACCATATGTACCTGTATAACTCATCCACCAGCATTTTATGTGGAGGACTCAAGAACTAAAAAAAAAAAAGGAAGATTAAACATCATTAAGTTAGAAGAAATTCTTTGACATTTTGTTATGGGCTTATTTGCCCAAGCAGGTAGGTCTCACACTAAGATACAGAGGATACAGAGACAGTATCCTAACAGTATTCACTGTATCAATTGAAAGTATTGTTTTTCTTATATATCCTTATTTTAGGTTGGCTTATAACAGGTCTATCAAACTTTCTGATAAAAGAAAAAGTAGTGCATTTAATCTTTTCAAAAATAATTGAACAGGGGGGAAATTTTCCCATCAGATCAAAGTTTTACACTGTTATAAAACATAGTTATGTAGTAGTAACATTGCAAATGAAACAAACTTAGTTTAAAAAGTTAAATATTTTAAATCAGACATAAAATATTTGCTCAACCTTCAGTTGGCAATCTGTCTGCATAAAGGTGTCCTATTTTTCTCCCTTTTAACAACAGACTTGAGCTCTCACTTCTTTTGCAGAATTTGCTGCTTTGGCCATTTTTAACTGCTTACCATTTCCCCTTGAGAACTTGGAATATATGCAAAAAATCCATGGCAGCATTAACAGCTCAGTTACAGCCAAGCCAGTAAATACACATTTTTGCTGTAAGACTATACATTTGGGGGCAGTATAACTTTTTGGAACTTGATTTGTTGTTTATTAATTTAAAACTTTTCCTTTCTGATAAAATAGTGTTTAACACATAGGAGGAGGGAAAGCACTCTTATGACACAATTATCTCACTTCTTTGTGAGATGGGCTGTGACCAAATTTGAAATATAGATAAATTGAAATATAAATATTAGAACTCCAAATCTGGTTTTGTCCTCATTTTCTTCTTCTTGTCTTTCTCCCCCCTTTCATTTTTCCTATGTTCCACTTCACACATCAAGTCTGCAGCTCCTTTAATTAAAATTACAGCTGCTTATTTTACCTAAAGCTTGCACATACTGTATATCAATTGTCTAGAATTCTAGACTCTTATGTGAATGTGTTCATACATGAATGTCATGTAGACTATTAGCAGTTGGGAAATCATACAAATTGTGATAAGACAGTATTAAAAGAGAGAGAGAGAGAGAGGTGGTTCCTCCCACATCCAAGTCATTGATTGCCATGATGAGTATAATACTAAGAGAGAAACAATAAGACATCTAGGTCAACATCCTTCAACGTAGATGCTTCTGGACTATAACTTCCAGAATTCCCAACCAACAGAGTCTTTCTAAGCTTGAGAAATTCCCCAACATGAAGACTGACTTTAAACAACTGGAACTTATACTGTCTGCTACAGATTTCCTTTGATTTAGGAAACTATAAAGTTAGGCACCCCAGATCAAAAATCTTGTCTTTTTAATCACGTCACAACAACAATAGAATGATCCTGGAAAAAGGTGGATAGGTTTTAGTACATGTTAGTGGGAAGAAGAGAAAATAAAACTCAGAACACTTTGGCTAGTTTGTGTGGAGTTACCATTTCACATTATTCTATTTGTTTGTTCCAAAGGTTTTTCTTTTTTCAGATATTTCCAGAGATCTAACTACTATTATATTATGGTTCCTGTTCAGGGCTACCAGATCTGAGCTGCAAAAATTTGGACATCCCTAGATAACAATGGCTCTAACTCTAGTGGCCATCCAGATTTATGCAGCTCAGATCTGGCAGCCTACTATATATTTTTTTGAAATCAGAGCATATTACTTCATTGTCTGCTGCTAACCATCTTATACTTTTAAATCAGGAACATAAAATGTGATCACATTGAAAATTGTATTGGCACATCCATCAATATTTCACATAATGCATGTTTATGTACCATGAAAAAAAAGTGAATAACACCCATTATAAATTACATTCTAGGAAATTTCAAGACCAAAAAAATACAGATCAGCATTACATCAGCTAACACTGCTTGGGTCCTACTTTACAACAATGTCTCCCAACCTGATACATTCTGATATATCTGCATTTATATATCCCATAATTCCAGCTGTTAGCATAACACAAATCCAGCGTTAAAGCACGGATTCAGCTATAGTTCTCCACAACTGTTAGTGGCTTTGCATGTTTATCCATGGATTCCTTTTGTTGATGTCTGGTGTTTGATTTTATGCATAGAAGCAAATATGGGGGGGAAATTATGGGTTGGGGAGCAGCTAAAAATCAAAATGCATGGACTGCCTGTATTAATTCTACTTTTCTTTCTGCTGTTAGTTATCAAAATGCACGTGTAAATGCTGAGATCTTCTTATCCTCCCCTGATAATTTACCATGAAACTGAAAGTAATGAGACATAAATAAAAGTGACAGTTCTGGAATAATTATACTGTAATTCTCGATCTTAGTCTTAATAGTATATGTGTGTGTGAAATAGAGAATCATCTTTCCCCAAAGACCACAGAAGTAGGATCTTCCATGTTGTGTTGGAGTCTCCCATGTTGAAGCCTCCAAAATAAAGCATAACTTGCTTATTGGATGAGCAATCAAATTTCTAATACTATACAAAAAACAATTTTCATATCAATAATGCATTGCAATAGAACCAGCTCCTATGCTCAGGAGGCAATCAACTAAAATCTTCCTGACATGGGAGGATAATAATATAAAGATTGTAAATGACATTGTATCTATTAGTTATGGCATGTTGAAAGTCTTCCAGCTCTTTCTCAGCATCGGTGCCAGAGCTATGACTACCAATCCATGCCCAAGATTTCTCTGGTTTCTTCTTAAAGGGGTCAGAAGAAATGAACAAAGAAATTAGGATACTTTTGCTATTTCCTTGATTATTCCTTCCATTACATTGTGCTAAGTGCTTTGACAAGTTGGGTGAATCCACCAGGAGTAAGCACAGCAAGCAGTCAGATCTCTAAAGTAGACTACACTGCGGTCAGAACTGGTACTACTACGGTCATTGTATTAACTGACTTATAAGCTTCTCTTTGAACCATCCCAAGTATTGAGTATTCAAGAAGGCATCCATGTTGCTGATTAAGTAAGCCAATTTAAGGTCACCTGAGATCAAAAAAGCTTATTTTCAGATAATAGTGCAAATGGGGGGGGGGGGCAGTGTGGAGAACTGAATTTAGGAAATCCCAAAGCAATTAATATTTTTAATTAGATTTTGGAAGAATCATACATAAGACATCTCAGTCAATAGTAAATATATGCCAGCACAATACACTGTGGGGGGGGGGGGGGAAGGGAAAAACTATTATTTTTCAATAGCGATTTATTTTAGCTCTTTTTCTTTAACTGCAATGCCTTTTGGTGATATTTAACTTTTTATGAAATTATTGTTGAATTTTTAATATGAAGCTGACATTTTGATAAATGTTTTGATTAGATATTTCATTAATGACATCCATACAAAGATTATATGGGGGAAATGAGTCAATTGCAAATGAGAATTTTCTAAAGTTATTGATGACAATACCTGCTATTCTGCCTACTCCCATAGCCATATTGTTCAGAAAAGCTATTTGGGGAGATAATATAATAGACATTGAAGAGGGGTGGGATTATTGGTTGACAGCTTGAAAAAATATAATCATAATCTTACTGTATATCCACTGACATGATTTTTAATTTTCATTCATTCAAATCCAATTGTGCAGTTAAAAGAATGCCCCCCCACCTTCCAATTCTTCAAAAGTACTGCAAATTAGAATGATTTCCACAATCCTATTTTTGTATCTGTTTCATTCTCTCTTATCTAGAGATAGGAATAACTCTAAATCAGAGATAAGCAATATGATATCCTCCAAACATTTTGGCTATGATTCCCATAATCACTGACTGTGGCTCATGCTTGCTGGAGATTATAAGATCTGATATCTAAACTATCTGGAGGGGATACTTACTTTTAATCTAAGGATTTAGAGCAGTATATGACAGTTATGGATATGATTCTATTTGTCCCCGCTAAAAAAGTCATTATGGGAGTGCAGCCTACATGCATATGGTTCAGAAACAGAACTTTGGTCTATGGCAGAATTGTTAAAATGTATCAGTGAGGCCTAGGACAGTAAGTGTTAGTCTTCGTATTTATAATTGTGGTACTGTGATGGGATACATCTTCAGATATCTCAAAAGTGCTTTATATCCACACTCAGTAATCTTTTCTCAGAGCTAAACATTCAACCTCTCTTCTTAGGATTTAATTTTTAATATCCCAATCATCCTTTTTGTCCCTCTTTGAACTTACCTGTTTCTTTGTGTCTGAACCCTTCTTAAACCGTGGAGTCCTGATAGTAACATAAAACTGAAGGAAAAATTCCTGTGATTTGGAAACTATAGTATATTTCTGTTGCTCAATCTTTTCTTTTTTTTTGTAACCACATCACACTACTGACTCATATTTATTTAGCAATCAGATGTGATTTCAGGATCATTTTTACAAATACTATTATCAAGCCAGGCACCTCCATCCTATATCTAACAGCGCTGATGATCTTACCTAGTCAGGTAATGAACCAAGCTCAGAGAGCACCAAGGACTCCACTGTTCAACCCTGAGCTACATATATTCTCTTGTATTGAAAAAAAGAGTTTTATTTAATTTTGCCTGTAAAACATTCCCTTCTTAAAAGCTAAAGTTAAGGAGACAGCTTTGACCCTCTATTGCCTAACCAATTCATCTTCATCTAACCCATTCTATCTTCAGACCATTCTTATCCATCATTTGGCAAATGTTCTTTGGACATCAGCTGATCATTATCAAGCTTTGTTAAATCTTCCCTTCTAATACGCATTTGTAATATGGTGGCAGTGCCCTGAGGATTGACATTTTTGTTGTTGTTTTTGTTTTACTCTATATGAAGAGAGGACTCTTTGGAAAAGACCCTGATGCTGGGAAAGATGGAAGGCAAAAGGAGAAGAGGACGGCAGAGGATGAGATGGCTAGATAGCATCACTGAAGCAATGAGCATGAAATTGAGCAAACTCAGGGAGGCAGTGAAAGATAGGAAGGCCTGGCGCAATATGGTTCATGGGGTCACGAAGAGTCGGACACGACTTAACGACTAAACAACAACAAAATATGAAATTAGCACATACACTCAGAGTGTTCATTTTCATAAAAAGAAGAAGGAAAGTGATGCAAATGCCAGCTAAATGAACACTCCACAAATTCACTTTTTCTTGTGGAGTAAACATATCACTGCCCACACTGCTGAAAGCCTTTCTGGTTGTAAACAGGGAACAACAAATATGACCTTGAGAAAACGGAGATCTGAATTCACTGCTCTAAATTGCTTTGATACTGGCCACAGGGCAACCAAGCATGGATTTGGGGTTGCTTTCCCCGAAGAGGGTAAGCAGCATAGGAAAATGTCAATCTTATATGTGCAGCCTATTACCATTTTTCACACTTGTGTTTCAGAATATTCCAATACTTGTGCTGAGAACCAGACAGACTCCAACCAACTATCCTTTCCATCGACATACTGACATACCCATCATGCTATTCCCTTTCAAAACAAGCAGCACAATCCTAGGCATAGAAAAGCAGGAAGATATAATAAGCCAAAGAAATTAAGGCATGAATAAGAGAAAGGAAAGGAAATAGCAGCAGGATTATTCGACTGTAAATTGTATTAGTAAAGTTAAATGGTAGTTAGGCTTTTATAATTGCATAATATTATTTTCATTGTGCTTATAAATGTGGTATGTGTTGATTTTATTCTTTTTGTGCAATTTTAACCAGTGTTTAGTTTTTATTTGTTAATTTTTACTGTAGCTGAACCACTAAAAATTAATTGCTTGTTTTTTTCTTTGAAATATTGCTAGATCCAGTATACACCAATACCATTTATTATATCTCTCTATATCTTTTAATAATTGTTTTAGTAATTATAATAATCCAGCATAATCTGGATTATTACCCCCAGCATAACCTGGGGGTCCTCCTGGAGTCATGATTCCTGCTCAAGGAGCAGGTGGTAGTTGTGGCCAGGAGGACCTTTGCCCAACTTCGTGTGGTACACCAGTTATGCCCTTTCCTGGATCAGGAGGCCCTCTGGTCAGTCACTCACACCCTGGCCATCTTTCAGCTAGACTATTGCAATACACTCTACATGAGTCTACCCATGTAGTATCTGGAAGCCACAGCTGGTTCAAAATGCAGCCGCGCGGACAATTTTGAGTGTCCCAAAATGGCACATATAACACCTTTACTGTGCGAGCTGCATTGGGTCCCAGTCTGCTTCCAGGTCCAATTCAAAGTGTTGGTTATTACCTTTAAAGCCCTACATGGCATGGGTCCAGATTACCTGAGGAACCATCTCACCCCTGTCATATCAACCCCTCCCACCTGGTAAGGCAGGGAGGGCATGTTGCGGACCCCATCAGTGAGAGAATGTCAGCTGGAGGGGCCCAGGAGGAGAGTCTTCTCTGCTGTTGCCCCCACCCTTTGGAACATTCTGCCCCCAGAGGTGCAGCAGGCCCCTACCCTCGTGGTCTTCCAGAAAGGATTAAAGACCTGGCTCTGCCAGCTTGCGTGGGGTGATAACAATCTTATCCAGTCCTGGGGATGGCTGGCGCCTTGATGATACTCCCTGAGTGACTGCCAATTATTCGTGGATCTATTTATTTTCTATTAATTAATAGTAGATTGTAATTTTGTAATTTTAATTTATTTTAACTGTTTTGTAAACCGCCCAGAGTCATTTCAATGAGATGGGTGGTGACAAATTTGATAGATGATTGATTGATTGATAGATAGATAGATAGATAGATAGATAGATAGATAGATAGATAGATAGAAAGATCTATGACAAATACATCATTTCATACTGCATGGGAGAAAGCAATGTTAAGGAAACCACATGTTAATGTTGTCGTTAAGAGCTGACCCCAACTTGATGGAACATAATCAAAGAAAAATCATACCTTTTAATTGTTCCAAACCATCCTTACTTCCATTCTTTCCATATACTGATTCGTATGTGGCTTTTGTTTTTTAAGCTCTCACCTTTCTGTTTTTGAGGAACTTAACAACTCCATCCAGTCACAACTTCCTTGGTCCTTTCTTTTGATCCATTTGCTCATCCTTCATATATTTGTCTTGCAATTCAATCCTCATTCATTCTCTCTTTATGATGATCTCAATGTACTTCTTTCATTCTAGTCATTCACTTTTTTTTCCCTGATGAACTACACAAAAAAATTCTTGTAATTCAAACCTCTTCTTTTTTGCACTGTTTTCTGGAACAACTCTGAACAATTTTGCCCTAAAGGATATGATGGTCCTTCAGATATGACAGCTATCATGTGTCCCTGTAGACTTCTCTTCCCCATATTAAACATTCCCAAGATTCCAAATTTAGAATGCTTTATTTTCAATACATTTCTAATTAATATGTGAAGAAGTCTAAAGTTGATTTATTTTTTATTTTATTTATTTCATTCCATTTATATAGCCATCCATCTTGCCTAAGCAGCTCTGAATGGTGAACACAGTTGAAAACATCAATAATACAAAGTAAAAATATACAATAGAATAAAATGAGAAAGTGGAAGCCAAGGATAACCATCAACATTAATTAACAATATCTCACAAACTCACCTGATTTAGAGGTGCTTAGAAGTGGCAGGTTGTTCAAAAGAGACTCTTCTCAGTTACTGAAATATCTAGATGAAAGCATATATTTTGTACTGCTGGCATCTGTTACTGTTTAGATTTTTCTTGGGTGTGTCTCTGTGTCTCTACCCCCCTCCCTAAGAGATTTATCTGATGAGCTAAAAGCACCAACATTATTATAAGGTTTGCTCAGAACACTCAAATGTCATGCTCAATAAGTGCAGGTGGGAGTATTAAAAGTTCTATTGCAGTTCAAGAGATAATGATAGTAATCATAAATTAATTGCATCTACAGGGGAAGAGCTACATTACAAACAAGAAACAGAGAAAATTATGCAAGCTAGGGATTTGGGGGTTCTAAAAAAGGTTGTAAAAGGTCAGACTTTGTTATGTACAATACTGAAACATGAAAAAAAAAAATTAAATGGATGCATATAGAATGCAAAGATGAGTGCACCTTAAAAAACTCATTAATTTATTGCCACATATGCTTTGTGGATCACCATGCTGTTCATTGCATGCATGGAGTATAACCCTGTGAAAACTGTGTGTTTCCATGTATGTACCATCAACAGAGGTGTGAAACAGACATTATTGCACTGATCAACTGGTTAATGTATGTAGTATAATAAGAAAACTTGGCGCAAAATGGTGTTAAATTTCCTGATAAATTCTAGGTCAGCTGTTTCATTACCAAATTGGACTTTGTAATTTCATACAAATTGTAGTAATGAAGTCTGTGCATCTGAGCAGTTCTTTAAAACCTGGAAATTATTATAACCAATTTTTTTTCCTTTATCGTCTGTGGCCTGTGGATTTGGTGAACTCTACAATTCCTTAAAAGTTTATCAGGGGATTCCCTAAATGTAAAACAAGCAAAATTCTTCTCCACCATGGTAAAGCAGATTTGCTGTTGATGTTAGAGATATCTATGTCAAAAACTACAAAAAAAGGTGCTTTTTGAGGACCTGAGGACAGACTGTATGGGACTAGGCAATACAGTAGGAAACCTTCTACCAAGTCTTCTAAGCTGAGTACCTTAAACTGGACTCAGAGAGCAAAGGAGCTGTTTCAACATCAGAATGATCTGCCGTTACCAGTAGGTGCCATTCACCACCCATGCTGCTGAAATCTCTGCCAGCTGCAATTTCTATGCAAGGGCTACCTTGTGAAGAACACATTGCAGGAATCCATAGGATGGTGATATTGATGTATGGATCACCAACACCACATCCCTTCCTCCAGACAGGGATAGGTATCAAAAAGTCTCTTATTGCTGTAGATTCTCCCCAGATATCTATCAGTAAAGCAAACCTATTAATTAAGGGTGAATGCTTCCCCATCAAGAACAGATCATCAGCCAGATATTACCATCTGGTCCAAGCAATGAAGAACATTCATTTCTTGTTCAAATCCAACTTCACCAGTTTCTTACAGTTTGCCTCTGTAAGCTCTATTAAATCCTAGGACTCCACACACCTCCAGATCAGAGATTGTTCAGTTAATTGAATCTTTGGATTTAATCAACTTTATGATTCAAATCAGAATGTCAGAGTGAATAATCAAATCTACTGCCTCCAAATCAGTTTATAACATCTATTTCAGAACTGATTTGAATCATCAGATCATATTAACAGTTCAAATCAAGGGAAAGGCTCAAATCAGAGACCATTCAAATGGCCCTGCTAGATGCTAGGTCTGTGCAGAGGGCATCCTCATGGGGGTGTTTTGCTTCAACATAAAGCTCCAGCAAAGCAGCTCTTGAAGATGCTTCTCAAAGCAAACCAACCCTTATTCCTAAAGCAAAGCAGAAACACCACATGCCTTCCCTTCATGCTGATCTTCTGGCCCTTGCAATTGACAGACGTGGCTTCTGCCCATCAGATGCAAATATCCAGAAGCCTCTTCCAGCTATTTCAAGGGCTGGAGGTGGCTGCAAGGTGATGCGAAGCACCTCACTGAGGCAAATCATGTTCCCTGTTTTCCCCAGGAGACATAGTGCTTTGCTTTTGCAGTGCAAAATACCTCATCAAGGCAAATCAAAGCCACCTTGCACAGCCTAATAGACACAGTGTTACATATTTATTCTTACTGATTCATGAGGAGTAGGTGTTCTGGGACTGAGTGAACAATTTGTACTGCATTTCTCCTTCAAATGGAAAGAACAGATGACTTGCTGAATTATGTTACGTTTAAATACAGAATAACCTGCACTTTGTAAGAGATGCTACATGGGATAATAGAGTCTCCTAGAAGATATTTTTCCCCTATGGCAATGGATGGAAATCTTGGCTGAACATCCTCAAGTTGGCTTGAATTAAAGGTTGCAATAATTTATTAATTAAATCTAAAGAGGTTAGATGTCTTTAGTATATGTACTATTCATTTAATTATAACTGAGTGCGTTTGAGAAAGATACATGTTAAATATAATTGATTGTTACAGGAAAGCACTGCTGACTTGATCTTAACTAGCAGAAGTATAATGCAAAACTAATTAAGGATGTATATCTATTGGGTTTTTAGGTAAGGATGGTTTCTTATCAAATCACAAAAATCTTCACATTGTAAGATCACCCATGAGATCAACAAGTCAATATAGACAAATAAGCCCAAAACAGGATTATACAAACCTGAAATGCTCCCTTATCCTAAGTCAGACTCTTGATCCTTCCAAGTCTGTGACTGCTGTTGTCTCTGTTTGTTGTCTCTCACTGGCAACAGCTCTGAGATTGCTAGGATTGAATCTGGATCCTTGGGTATGCAAAGTATTTGTTCCACCACTGACTTACAGGTACTCCTCAACTTACAGCCACAACTGGGACCAGAACTTTCATCACTAAACAGTGTGGTCATTAAGTAAGTCATGTCCAATTTTGCAACCTTTTTTGCCATGGTTGTTAAGTGAATCTGGCTTCCCCCATTGACTTTGCTTGTCAGAAGCCCCTTGGAGAGGTCACAAATGGCAGTCATGTGACCTTGGGATGCTGCAACCATCATAGATATATGCCAGTTGCCAAGTGCCTGAATTTTGATCACATGACTGTTGGGATGCTGTGATGGTCATAAGTGTGAGGACTGGTCATAAGTCACTTTTTTCAGCACTGCTGTAACTTTGTCCGGTTATTAAACGAATGATCGTAAGTATTTTAAACTGCCATCCCCCTATAATTTACTTTACAGTGAATTAAGTAAATGGCCACTAATCTACTCAATATGAGGCATAGATATGCTCTGCAGATGTTTTGGATTGCATATCTCACAACCCATGGGTAAAAGGGTAAAAAGTTATTTTCCAAAGGCCACTTAAAGTGTTTCAGTATCAGTGAGAACATTAGCTGTATATACTCATGTATATGCCCATCTGCAGATAAGCCAATCCTTGATTTTTTAACCAAAATACCATGAAAAATATGCTACCTGTGAATAAGCCAACCCTTGAAATTTTTATATGTTTTAATTTTCACAATTGGCTTGTCTGCGAGTGGTGCATTTTTCATGGTTTATCAGTTAAAAATTCAAGGGTCAGTTTATCCAGGGATTGGCTTATACACAGGTATACAAGGGATGTATGGGTATTTTAAAAAAGCTGAGGGAAAAACCTAACACATATTTTTTCAGAAGAGCCCATCCACCAATAAACCCAACATAATTTTGGGGTTTATTTTGGCACCTAAAATTCTCAGCTTATTCGCAAGTATATGGTACTTCATTTTTCCTACACATAAGTAAATGTGGGAATGTGGAGGTAAAGAATGCTATTTCTCTGTGGAGGTATAGAATGCTACTTCTTGAGTCCTATGCAGAACATACAAGAGAGATTAATACATAAATATCTAGCTACTGAGATATGTTAAGACAGTTATCAAAGGACTGTCTATCTTCTCATGTTCAACACCCAGCCCCTTATAAGAAAGAAGAATCCCACTGATTTGGAAACAAACTACTTATTATTGCAGGGAAAGTGTTTGCTATGAAAAATAGAATCTGTGTTCTCTAAAGCACTGTTCCAAAATTTTCTTCTGCATTTTTTTTTTACTCATTCTCATTCAATTTGATGAAAAGAAATTGCTTCCATTGTTTTTCAAAGGACAAGAAAATTTGGCAGGGTTCTGACACTTTGCTTAATTACAATGTGGTTGAAGACCTGAAAACTATGTATTATTGTCCTATCTCTCTGTTGTACAATCAACTCTCCAGCAGTCTACAGCTTTCTAAGCTTCTTCTGCTTCAATTAAGTCCCAAGAGAGGACATCATTATGGAATTCCTTTCTTCCATTACAGGATTTTTTCAGATCAAAAGCAAGGGCAACCAGGGAGGCTGTAGTTTGCTAGAGAAATACACAACAGAAGAAAAAGCAAAGAGAATTGTATCATCTGCCATCTCCAAAAAGAAGAAAGGCTAAAAAAAAAAAAAAAATCAGGAAGAGAAATCCTAAAGAATTGTGAATGAAGGAGAGAAATACTTTTTCTCAAAGGAAGACAACTTTGGGGAAATTGGAGGACATATTTCTGTGAGGTGATCTCTGTTGTCATAATATAATATCATTTCTCTTCCCTACTTCCTGCACTGCTGAGAGAAGTGGGTAAATTTGTCTGTCTGTCTGTCTGTCTGTCTGTCTGTCTGTCTGTCTGTCTGTCTGTCTATCTATCTATCTATCTATCTATCTATCTATCAAATTTGTCACTGCCCATATCATTAAAAAGCAACTCTGGGCAGTTTACAGAGAAGATAAAATCAATTAAAATGCAATATAAAACAGTCTTAAATAAATAATAAATAGAACAGATCCAACACTGTTGACATGGAACAAGCTTGATAGGAAAAGTTGCTAAGACATGGTATAGCATGTCTTTTTGGCTGGACGTATATATATATCTCTCTCTTTGGGCTTGATAAGCAAATTAAGGGCCAAGGAAGGAAGGAAGGAAGATAAATATGTAGATGTAGATGTATGTGTATATATAGATGTATATGTATAAAACCTTCCTTCCTTCCTTCCTTCCTTCCTTCCTTCCTTCCTTCCTTCCTTCCTTCCTTCCTTCCTTCCTTCCTTCCTTCCTTCCTTCCTTCCCTCTTAATTTTCTTATCAAGCCCAAACAATTGGATGGAGGTGCTTTATTACTTAACACAGCAAGAAAGATCACTCAGAATGAGGTTGGCTGAAGTTCTTCAAAGTCAAACAATCCAGAAGTGAGGCTACTAAATTATTAACTTGTGTCTGAAAGTATCATCAAGAAAAGTGTATAGGTGTGCATGAGAAAGAGATTGGACTGAATGCTGCTTTTTTTTTTTTTATAGCCCTGTCAACAAAGAAAGGAACAAATGGAATATTCTGAATCTGGTTTGATCAAGACAGTTCTGCCCTTAAGAACTGAATTATATGTTCCATTAAAGATGTAGGTACATATTTTATTTTTAACCATTCAAGATGCTCAATTTTTTTCAGGTCCTGCTGCATGGGGAAAATTCAATCCTGCCCTGCCTAGCTATGATTTTACAATAATCCCACCTTCCCCGCCTGGAATTACAGAGCTTAAGTAGTAGTCACTTCAATGCAGAGGGAGGGTTAATTGTATGATTAAAGCATTCCCTTTGAAATTATGAACTTAAAAGTGATTAATTCCATATGAAACATTTGATTAAATGATGTATGTCCAAATTATTGTACTACTGTTGTTGTTCCATTGTTCTTATTATTGCCATATTTAGAAGAACAAGAAGAAAAAAATTAGAGACAGCTACATTTATAAGCAGCACATCCCCAGATTGGTAGTCTTTTCCAGATCTTATTCATTAGATTTATATTGTATTTCCCCAGGAATTAAAGGGGGTGTAACACTCCCCCCTCTGATTTTTCTCTTCTACAATAGCCCTCTGTGATGGGTTGGGTTGAGAGATAGCAATTGGACTAAAGTCATCCATTTACTTTAGCTGATGAATCAGAAGTTGGAATTCTCAGGTTTTAGCCTAACACTTTAACCACTATAGCTTCTTCCTAGAGAGTTTGAACTATATAGTTTGGGAAAGAGAAACCTGGTTTGTATGTACTGTATCCTTGATCTTACTCAGCAATGCTAATATTTACTTTCCCCTGGGTTGGGGTGGGAGGACCAAAACAGGTACTCTTTAAAATGATTAAACTGAGTGGTTCACCTAAAATAGGACTTCAAGGTGAATGCACGAATTGAGGAGTGCTGAGTTTATACGTCTTCAGGAAAATAATGCACTATGCTAATTAAGGCACCCATCCTACCCCTATAACACAATTAAGTGCAGGATCTAAAACTACCTATTTTCACCAGTGGTTAAAGTAACATCATTCCTGCCAAGGGATTAGCACCATCTCAGATGACCTTTTGATGAAGAGTGAAAACATTTTTACTAACTTGGTCTTTCAAAGATAATTAGAGGATTCCAGAAATAAAATGCTTTGTACATATGAATTTTCTTTTCCTCCCTATCCCCTTATTTGCTTTATTTTTTTAAAGGGTATGTCTGGAAGTAAAGACTATCTCACTGGTGTTATCTGCTCTAGCTACTTTATAGATAAAACTTGGTGCATGTTTGCCAGTGTGGTGTAGAAGTTAGAACTGGAGAAACCCAGGTTCAAGTTTGCCCTCAGGCATGGAAACCCTCTCTTGATTAGAGAGAAGTTTAAGTTTAATGCTGACTGGAAACCCTTTATTGACTTTTTGTGTGAAACAGAAAAAATGAACTTTTGATATATGGTTTTGATAAATAGAAACAATAGATTACAGAAAAAAATGAAAATCATGCTGTAACCATAGAGAAAGAAGTTAATTTACATTTATACTTATAACTGCTGCAGAAGAAAATCGAAGTTACTTCTTTACATTTTCTTTTTCTTGTTCTTTTTTTTTTCCCCTGCACTTTTGGCTTTGTCTTTCCTTTCTCTCTTCTTTTCTTTATTCTAAATATTAGTTTCTGTTAGTTTTTATCTTTCTTGTTTAAAATCCTAATAAAGTTATAGTTTTAAAAGTTACTCTGTCAGCCTAACTTACTTAACAAGGCTGTCGTGGGGTGGAAAGAATGCAGTATACACTGCCTTGAGGTCCCAGAGGAAAAGCCAGTGAAAGTCTAACAAACACATGAGCAAACAACTTTGCTTTGTAGCTTCTTCATTATGCACTGCAAACCTCCAGCTACTAAAGCTGGGCTAGGAAGATGCAGACAATGCAGTCAACCAGTGTCATTGCTTGATTACTTACGTGTTTCTGTAGTTCTTGCAGTCACTGGAATTTGTCCTTTTAAAATCTTCACGCAGCTGAAAAACCTCGTCCTGATTCTATTGACTTTGCTTCCTCAGGAGAAGATGCCCAGTAGGTACAACTATACTAGCAGTTTAAACTGATGGGAATGCAATGTAACTATTATAGCGTCACTTCCAAAAATCTTACAAATTACCATTTCATGAAAGCACTGAGGTTTGTTTTGTTTATTTTATGAGAGTTCCTTGTTTGGGAATACTTACAACTACTTGCTGCTTGCTGCATGCTTGGACTTTATAAAATGGCCTGATAGTTTCAGTTAAACAAAAACTGGATTTTATTTACAATGACTAAAATATATAAACTACTTACAGCCTTTAGTTTGCTTTTCCTAGGAAAAAGTCTCATTCCACAGCTAACTCCTGCTTCTGTTTTTTTTTTCCCCCCTGAGTTCTTTCTTGCCAGATAAAATATTTGGTTTTCCTTCTATTCACTGATTAGGCTCACATTTCATTACATTATCCATCCTCTGACTATATTTTAACAGAAATGCATAAGACACAATAAGCAGGATTAATGTTTTCACTTCCCATTCTTAATTACACCATTGAAAACTACTCCATCCTTTCTGTGAAGTTACAATTAATCTCATTGCAGCTCTCTGGGTGATCAGAGGTGTGATTTATTACCGCTGACCCTGGAAAAGTTGCCCACCCCATCTGAGGTCATGAATTAACCAGTCAGCTCTAAGAACCCCTGAAGATTATTTTGCCCCAGTAAATAGTTGCTATTTCTACCCATTCAAACTAGTCTCTAACACTCTGTTTTTAGAAGTCACCAGTTCTAGATTTGAAGACAAGGAAGATGAATCTGGTAATGAAGGTTTAATGTTGCTATCCTTTGATAGCACTAAAAGAGTTTTGATGTGTTGGCAAACTGTTCTCAGTTGACCCTGTTTCTTGATATTCCTGTGAATAGTCAGACTGTTCCTTCTCTAAAACTGTTCCTGTATAGTTGTTGATTCCGACCCTATTTTCTGGTCATATAATTTAATTTTGAATGCAATTCTGACAAAGTTTGTAGTCCATCACATTTTATCAAAATGAAATTTGAATACTCATTTTGCTTTTGCATTTGATGCACAGACTTCCTTGAAATGATACCAGTGATATTACAGGTTCCTTTCCAAAAAAATTGTAGTGGTCAAAGTATGTTTTGTTATGCTCAGCTTGGGAATCATCCATAACTTTAAACAAATCTTGTTCTATAATTTGCTTTGCACTTTGAATCATTTTTTCATGTTTCTAGTTGGGTTGTAGATACTGGGAATTGATTGAAATATGAGCAAACGTATTGTTTTATGTAAACTGTGCAAATTCTTCCATGAGAATTGGTTGGTATCATCTGTTATGGATCCTTTTAACATATTGCTTTAGCCATTATATTTTCAAAAATATTTTTGAAACTGCAATTACTGGAATTAGTGGCAGTAGAATTTGTTAGAATGACTATTCTTGCAACATCTAAATAACTGGAAGAAAAGCTATAATGTCCAAGTATTTATGACTTCTTAGTTCACAAATATAAGCTACAATTCTACTCCAGGCTATATTTGGCAATGGTGTAACCATCAATTATTCTTTTCACTGGGAAGGTTTATTCTGGCAAAATTCACAATGTACTACAAGTGATTTAAAGTTTGACTCAACCATGGCCAACAAAAAAGTAGTCCAGCATTTTTTTTTCTTTTTCTTTTTCTTTTTTTGCACTTAGTAGTACCTAGCAGCCTTTAAGAAGTTGTCCCAATGCTTCTTGGTCCAGAAGTCTGTCACTATAAAGAAATAATATTTGTTATGTTTTAACAACTCTTATTTCTACAAGAACGAATTGTGTACAGGAGGCATGTATAAAGTTCTGTATCTACTGTGGTGCTGGGCTCAAAGCAGTATGTGATTTATCAACTAAAGCAACCATTCAGAAATATGCATTGAGAGATGCAATGCCACTTCATAAGCTGCACTGCTAAAAGTTGAGTTGAGTATGGAACAGAGGATTTTACTGGTTGTCTGGACAAAGTACCTGTCACTCTATGTGTTTTTTTTTTTTTTTTTTTTTTTGGATAATATTCAGGATGAGGGTTATAGCACATCATCTGGAGGAGAAGTGTCTGTTATCTCCCTGGTATTTGAAACAAATATTTGCAATATGTCACAGGACATCAATGATTTATGGTCTAAGTCTGCATATAACTGGAAGAATTCCAGTGCATAATTTTTTAAAAAAAAAATAATTTTTATTATAAGAAGATTTTACATAATTTTTAAAAAAACTACAGAAACATAAAAGAAAAAGGAAGAAAAGAAAGTAAAGAAAAAAGAGAAAGAAAAGAAAAGAGAAAGAAAAAAGATATCTAAAGAAGTGACTTTCTATCTTTTTTGCAACGGTTACAAGCATAATAATTTCCATCTCCACCCTCCTCCTAGATTATATATCATGGTTCCCTCCTTCCTGTAAACAAACATTTTAATCAATAAATCCCAAAATCACCAGTTCATTTTTATTCATTTACAGCAAAAAGTCCAAGATTTCCAATCTTTTATAAAAGTAATAATTCCTTCCTTAATCAAGCAAGTCAGTTTAGCCATTTCTGCAAACTCAGATCCATTCCTTCATTATGGGTATTTCTATTCTTCTATCTGTATGCATATAATAGCCTTGATGCAGCTACTATATATAAAACCAATTATCCATGAGTCTTTTCATGTTGACTATCCATAAGTCCTAGTAAGAAAACTTCTGGTTTAATCTGAATATTAAATATTAAATATTAAAAATTGGAGAAATATTTTCATGCCCATAGTACTGCAATATATATTTTTTTTAAAAAAAAAATGGGCATTCTGAATTTCTGGATCTATGAGTCTTCTGAAACAGTAAGCTATTATCTTTGCATTCTTTAGAGTAAAGTACAATATTTTATTTTAAAAAGCATTTCAAAATTCTAATTGAAAACGCTTCCAGTTTGAATGGGGATAGAAATATAGTCTCTTCTAAGGAGGAGAACTTGTAAAGTTCAATAAAGAACCATCCAAACCCATTAAAATCAATACAAGATTTTCCATTGGACTTAGTTATATTTATATCCTGATAGCAATAAAAATCCAATAGAACCAATTTAAATGCAATCAGATGTTGTACAGGGAATTGAAGTACAGGAGGCTAGGTGAGTTTGACATGATCATTGTTTCCTTTCCTTCAGATAATGTGTGCTGCTCTGCTACAAGGAATAAAGCCGTTGTGCTCCAGTACTATTCTTACAGGTAGGAATAAAAATAACTTTGGGTAGGTGGGAAGGAAAGAGAAAACATCTATAGAACACAATGAGGAGTTCCAAGAACATGACATGCAGAAGAGAAGGCGGATTCTACGTGCATTTCAGGACTCAGTTTTTGCTGTTCACAATATTGTATGCAACTTCCATTATGCCAGTACAAATTAGGAACAATGCTATTGTAAGTAGAATGGCAGCCCTGAAAATCAAAGAAGAATAGAGACAAAGGTGAAATGATTGGTAGCTCCTGCAGAGGAATATGTATTGACATGAAATGCAGGATTGTAGAATTCCAATGCAAATGGGCACTTTGTGCAAACCACAAACAGAGCAATCACAGGAGGTAGCTCTTGTTTAAAGCATTGTAGGAGGCCTAGCAAAAATTACCTGAAAGTTGTGGGTACAGGGAAGTGAAGCTGCAAATGAGTTTATTCAAGCTTAGCTTTAGCTTCCTGTTTCCTGATTGTATGAATCTATGGCCAACATAAGAGAATTTTTATTCTCATTTTAGGAGCTGCTGATGGCCGCTTATGCACCGCTAAGAGACTGTTTTCAGCTTGGAGACTTACAGTGTGTGCAGGGAGAATATAAGTAGCCTTTCCCAACTTGACACTGTTGAGATGCCCCAAATAGGAGAAAATGTTTTAGCTATAAAATACACAAAGAATGAATTCTCCCATCTACAAAAAGGCTGCATCTGCAAGTTCTACAGAACTCCCTTACAGAAGTCAACACAAGTTTAGGTTGGGTAGGAAGAATTAATGCCATTCTGGAGAGTAATAAGATGAAAGAGAATCTGGTTTTGAAGTTACATTATTGCATCTTCTTAGATACAAAAGGCTAAAGACTGATTATGAATGTCTTGTCTTTCACTGTACCATCACCTCGCCAGCAACCTGCAGTCTCCTTTGCTTCAATTAAAACCCAAGGGAAAATACCATAAGATAACTCCTTCCCTTAACCATATTTAGACTGGGAATTGTAGACAGCCTTCATAGGTATGGAAAAAAGTATGACTGAAAGCAATAATTCAACTGCTGCATTCTCCATCACTTCCAACAGTAAAATGAGCTCAAAAAACATTATCGAGTGAGCTTGGAGAGAAATTATCAGGTGCTCTGAGAATAATATATAAAACCAGAAATCTTTTTTTGCAGAAGAAAATAGACAGATTTTGACATAGTATATAAAAAGAAAATCCAAGCAAGGGAAAGACCTTCCCCTTACAGGAAAAAAAATCAAATCTCTTAAAGCATTCAATGGTGGTATTGGAGAATATAACATCTGAAGGGTTGCAAATTCAGTGGACTCCCTGGGAAAGGTTATGGCTAGCTGGCTAGCTGGCACCCTGAACAAGAATACTTCACACTGTAAGATTTTGTTAGGTAGGCAGACAGGCTTAAACATACAATAATTTAACAATGAGAAAGTAATTTGGCTCAATCTGAATCTTCAGATGTGAGATTGTAGGTAATATTCAGATTCTGCCAAGTTGCTCCAGGAAATCATTTTGGCTTCTTATTTCACTGATTCCCCCTCCCCTTGCCCCAGTAAGTATCCAGACAATGCTCTAATGTGGTGCTGAGGGACCTGGCTGCACCTTTTTCCTAAAATAGGAAATTGAATACCCCAGCACTTTGGTCATTAATACATCACTGGCATTCTTCCAAGGGAAGCAATGTTAACTTAACCTCAATGTTCTGGACTGGTTCCAAATAGGTAATTAGGTTCTTTTTACCTCAAATTCCCCACTGTAAGTTTAAATTGAAGTTATTCTTCTCTAATGTGCTTTGAAAATAAAGAGCTTCTGTAGCTTTTGCTCGTGGTCCAGCATTATGACTGAGAAAGCTGGGGTGCTTGCAGTATGCGGAAAACTTCCTTTTCCTGATTCTCCATTTTAATAATATATTTTTAAAAACATATTTATTTATTCAAGGTATTTTTTATCCCGCTTGTGTCTCCAAAGGGCCAGGGAACTGTTGGCTTGTTACGTTCTTATACAGCTACATCTTGATTGCCAGAATGCTTTAGGAAGGTGGAGTGCTTGCTTCTGATTACTTTATATACGGAACTGAGAGATGAGTAGGCCAGGGGAAGCATAAAGGTATGCTGAATGCAGCCAGAATGAAATGCATAATAAATTAGTATAGTACAAGAGATGGGGGGTGCTAATCCTTTGGCAGAAACAATGTTACTTTAGATCAGTGTTTCTCAACCTTAGCAACTTTAAGACATGTGGACTTCAACTCCCCAAATTCCCCAGCCAGCATGTTTTACTTTAAGATAGAAAGGTATATGGAAGTACAGTGAATGGTATTGGTATAAATTAGTTTAGTTTTTTTCCCCTTACCCCATGCATTTAATTTCATTGGCTTAATATTTCTTCCTCATTTTCCACAGTCTGCATAACTTTGCTTACTTCAAAAAGGGATAGTGTGTCTGTCTGTCTGTCTTCTCATCTCACTGAAGAGAATCAAATCAATATAAGAGATCTTTTCAGGATCTGCATATATATTTCTGTAAATTGAGTCTGATAATTGTACATTTCCTTTTGAACCATTATACAGGATAGACTGAACCTAACTGTAGTTGTCATGGCAAATAGTAGCCAGCTATTAAATGTCATATTGATCTACCTAGTATGCAGTGAAAACAGACTCCCTGTTAGCTAGTGCACTACATAGTGACATACTCTGGTTTCTCTTCAGATTGTATAAATCTTTTCCTACATAGTGGTATTTGCTATATAATTTCTCTTCAAAACACCAACCTAGATTGTTATTCTCCATTCTTCTAAGTGATTGCTCATTATGAGACATCTCTCCTGAATCCGTAAAAACGACCAACAAATTGTTGCTTGTTTGAGAGATTGTATATCGCCATCCTAGAGTATGAAGTCATGATTTTATAAAATTGAATACTTAGGGGAAGACTTCTTAGCCTTTTTTCATGCTTTTCCAGATGTGAAGGGCCTAAAGGAAGTTCTCAATATGAAACAGAGATGATGTAGTGGGATCACACAGGCAAGGAATGAATCTAAAAGCAACACAAACACAGAAGGTGGAAATGCCTTTGATACGGAATCTTTCAGAAAAGTCTTCAGTAGGAAAAACCAGTCAGGGGACTCCTGAATGAGAGCCATGGCGAGCTAAACATCCCTTTTTGCAGTGGGACAGCATTGCGATGCAGATTGGTGCTGAATGCAGGATCCTGGCTGCCAAAATGGTCTCTGGATTAAGAAGAGTTCTTTGACATAGCCCATGTGACTCTGCACAGCTGCTTCTCGGGAGTAAACTGCAGGAATTGTCATTTTGTGGTTTGCCTGAGTCAAGTAGCTGGGAGTCAAGGGAGGAACCATCTTTGTTCACAATTGTTATCTCAGCCTTTTAAAGGACAATAAGCTTGAACGAGCCTCACTTCTTAACCATTTTGGATTTTTTTTTTCTTGCTGCCTTAAAAGGGTTAAGACCCTTTGGAATGGCAAGTTACATTGTGTTCGTCAGGTGACTTGCCTTCTCCTTAGAGAACGAAATGTTAAATATGATTTTAAAAGCTTTTGAAAAATATTACTTTTTGGATTAAACAACAAAAAGATGCTCAGAATGTGGACTTTAGAAAGTTTAACAATGTATTAAGGACTCAGATGGACTTGGAATTATAATTTTAAATGCCCACAAGGAGTTTTGAATTAACTGGAAGAAATTTTCCCATAGGAAATATGGCAAATGTTTTGAGTTTTTTCATGAAGAGGGGACTTTGAAGGTTGGACACTAGAGGAGCTAGAGGATAATGAAAATGGAGCGGAAATCTGTAATACAAGCTTCTTGACAATTTTTTGACAAAACTGACAGCACATGTTGTAATAAAATTACAGAACAAGAACAAGTTGTAACAGATGATTTTGAAATTATTTTGAAGGGGGACTTAAATGTAACAAGTAATGAGAAAGATATGGAGAAAGATATGGGCACACAAATGGAACTGATGGATGACTTATTTTCAAAAGGCGATTATAAATATTGAACTAAGAAACTGACTTGGAGATGGATGGATGGATGGATATACAAAAGAGCTCTGTGAAGATTTTGAAGGACTAAGTGACAAACAAAAGGACAAACTTTACTTATTAGATATACAAAAGAAATCTGAGAAAGTTCTGAAAGATTTTTGGCATGAAACAGATGAACAGAAAACTAGCTCTGGGACTGTTTTTGAAGGGGTTAAAAGTTATTTTTAAAAATTCAGGGAAGGAATACAAGGTTGGCTTATTTGACCAGGGCTAAAGGAGAAAATAATTATATCTGGTTGCCCTTACTGGACTTTTGCTGACAAAGTACAACTGACAAAGCCCTTGGATTTTGTTTTTTTAATTTAGTAGATGAGATATGGGGTGACTGGAGATTACGTTGTATTTAGAGATAGTGATAAGCTATTAAGATTGTCTTTACTTGCTACAAAGAAGGAGGAAGTTACTTCTTTCTTCTTTCTTTTTCTTTTTCTATTTTTCTATTTTTTCTTTTTCACACTTTTTTCTTTTCTTTTGTATTTTTCTGTTTGTATTTTTTGTAGCCTGTATTGACTTTTATTCTTTCCATTTATAATTCTTAATAAAATTATTTGGGGGGAAAAAAGGAAAAACCAGTCAGGGAAGGGGACAGAGCTTTCCAACCCTATTCATCCAGCTAAGATGATCTAAACGTTTCTGTATTGATGAAAATAATGGCCAGGCTACAGTTGAGATAGAGATCAATAAAGTTACACATGAAGCTGAAGCAGGATATTATCTAGCCAGTTCCATCCAGTTCATGAGAACCTGTCATTACGTGTTTTTTGCTCTTCCTGGGGGGCATTGTCCAGGATCTGGATACCAAGCCTTGTACCCACTCCAATACTCCTTTGTCTCTTCTTCCTCTTGTAGGATGACATCATACAATAGGAGGCTGGCATGCTGCACAGCTTTGAGTCTTTGAACTTTCATTGGCTGCAAAATTCCTTTCACTCCCTTTATAATTTAGTATGGGGCTGGGGAATAAGTACTATAGTCGGTTTCCTGTGCTTGGGGGGCAGGCGAGAGAGAAACAGGAGTGGATCGAGACATTTACATGAGGAATCTGTGCACACACTTAGAAGTGTTGCTGTTTCCCTGCAAACAAGGGGAAGAAAAGACACTGAGGCCAGTTGCTAGAACTGATTATTGCGTAAGTTAGATAACCTTTGAGCTGAATATATATGGATTGCTGGTTGTATCTCAGAAAATCTGAAATCGGAGCAGTCAATTGTGGAGGGCTTAAACTCTTGAATGCAAATATTAAAACATGCTAGCAAGCCTTTAGGGATCTCCTTCCCTAAGTGTTCACAACACAGAAATCGTTCTTATAACATTCAAATCCCAATCTCTCCATGAATGTCAGAGCAATGTTAGTCTTGCATGATATCATTTTTTCCTTCCAATATGATATTCCCTCCCCCACCACTCATTTTCCCCAATCAGCTTCTCTCTCACTCTTATTTTCAGCCTGATAGATTCCACATTGAGTTGGAAAAGCTATAGTAGACTTTACAAGGGCCCATTATTTGTCCTGAGTGCATCTTTTGATACTTTCTCGCGTGAAAGCAGAACTGCACCAGAATAAATTTCATTACATTCTGTTCAAAAAAATCAGATGGAGAGAAATTATTGAGCAGGAAAAGATGATTCTTCATACTGCCCTGAGCATAGTTTTGCCTTCATTTTAATATATTTATCATATGCATCCACTGGAATATCACTGAACATCTACAGTGTGATGAACTTGTATAGTGAGATGGGCAGCATATATAAATTTGAAAAAGAAAATAAACGCACTAGTTTCTGATAACATAAATCCTTAGGAATTTAAACCAAGAGTATACTTCAAACATTTATTTCTATTTTTTCCACATTGCTTCTCTCACAAATTGTGCTTGATTGCCCAGTGGTAGCTTCAGGAAAAGTAAAGGTTGTTCCACTTTCTTGTCTACAAGAATTGCAGTTGCTGAGGTGTCAAGGATCACTTTTTCCCCTTACAATACGATAGCTTCCTGCTCTTCCTGAATGATTCCTCCAATTCTATTCATTGTAAGTAAAAAAGACCAGAGACATCAACCAACACTGGCCATTCTGGTGGGTGGCATGCAAAGCTGGTGGCTTCTATTCTTACCTTTAAAAAATGGAACTGCTAAACCATAATATACAACCCCTCGAAGAGTCACATATTGTGTTAAATCATATTTTTGGTTTTGATTTATCATGAAATGTGAAACAAGCCATTGTGGCTTGCAGGATAGCTCAAAACAGCCACTACTGCAAACACATGATGAGTTTAAACCACTGGTTTTAGAAACAATTTGCTGTTAGTCTCCTTGCCCATTGAATTGATCTTATATTAATATTGGGTTAACTTAATTGTACAGTAGACTATAGTTGCAATCTTAAAACCTACTACCCAAGAATAACATTTCAGTTATACCACAATAGAATACTAGGATTTGGAGTATAATGTATATTGCTGACTGGTTCACCATGTTTTAGATAACGTGCTTTGCTTTTATATTTTCCATTTATATCATGTAGTAAAACCACATTGTTTAACAAATATTATAGTCTGCTAAGCTTCAAGATGTGCAAACATGTTTGTGATACAATTGTCTTTATTGCCTTTCTTCAAAACTTATAAACCTACTACCAAAACTTAATACCTCATCTAATCAAATTTTAATTCATTTCAATTATATATGTACCCTAAACAGGTCTCAGTCCAGTGTTTCCATTCGGGGCAGCATTACAAAGCTTTGATAATTGATAAATCATTTTAAATTTCAAAGGCAGTAAACATCTTCTAAGAATATAATAAACCTTGAAAAATCTCTCACAGAAAATTCTGGACTATAATGCAAGTTAAAAAATGCACTGGTATTGGTATGCATTTTCTTTGGATATTTATTCATTCCAATGGAGCTTATTCTCTAGCATATGCATTTGGGGCAGTAATGAAATAGCCAAATCAAACCAAAGCAACCCTAATTAAAATAGTTTCATGTTCACAGCCAACCCAAATGCCTCCAGTTGTGTGTCTCCTCCTGGTATCATCAATATTGATTTTTTTTCCCCTGATATAAAAGCTGGATTCAAGTTGTAATATTTTTGTAAAGCAAAGGATAAATTAGTTGTGTGAGTTATTTTTTTCCTTTTTTGTGTGTGACTTCAAGGCAGTTGTATCTTTTTCTTTTTTCTTTTCCTTTTCAAGGAACAGGGGAATGAGATTTTGGCAACAAAACATGATGTTCAGATATGAAGGCATTTATGAGAAGCTGAAATATATATTTGTTCATTATCTGTCACTTTCTTCAAAATGCTCTATGGAAAACAGGATGACACAAATACTATTTATTACTTCAAAAATGTTAACTTTTTATAAATATGCATAAAAGCTATTCTTAAACTCATGGTTAAAGAACAGTAGAATATACAGTCTACAATGAATATGATAATTCTTTCTCTTTCAAGGCCAATGAAGTTTCAAAACACAATTCTGAAAACTATTTCAGAAGAATGAGATATGTATGAACTTCTTGAAATTTGTAATTTAAGCCATATCTAATGCAACTTCAGGCTGTTTATTCAAGCAGGTCCTTAAGCTGCTTATTCAGTATAGCACCAGAGCAACAAGAGACTAGTGGAATTATGAGAACATTCACATTTTCCTTAGTGTTCTCATCCCATATGTGCCAACTGTTCAAATGCTATAATCCACATGCAGCAAGTTTTCTTTATAATGAAATCGTAGTTTTTTTATTGAAGTCCAGAACTGGATATTGACTCTCACCATCCTCATAATTACTCACCGGATTCTTCTCTGTGCAAATCAGAGTCTGTGTCAATGCATGTGTGTGTGTGTGTGTGTACGCGCGCGTGTGCATATCAGAATCCCATGTCTTTTGTCTGTCCCCCCACACCAATGGGAGATTCTCTTTCATAGTAAACAAATAATTTGTCTGTTTGATTAGCTATCATTTTGCACAGTTCCATAAATGGCATTAAGATGGATTGAACACATCAGTGCTCAATGATACAAGGCAGAGGTTGAACCAGGAATCTTCCTGGTTTTCCTATAAGAAAAAGAAAAAAAAAATGTTTTCACCTTGAAAGCCTGCATTGCTAAGAAAATGCATGGAGTCCAACTATCTGGGATGGTTAACACCACTGCTTCTTTCTAAAGCTTTTCTTGATTTTTTAATGGTTATATAAATCTAGGATAAAGAAAGGTGCCCACAGAAAAACACAAAGAACAAGGACTCACATATTTCAGGAAATGCTATGTCAGGTTTTAAACTTTTTAAACAGGAATCCTGTTTATCTTGAGAAATCTGTCTACCCCAGGAAGTTTTTGGTAATACAGATGCCCACTTATGAAAGAAGAACTGGGCTACTGAGACTGGATAACAAGGCACCTACTGATTTCCACTTGTCTTTGATATTCTCCTAAGGATGGGGATTTTTTATATATATTAAACTAGCTCCAAAAATGCTACTTGGTTGCCCTGCCATTTCCCTTATCCTTGAAGTGGGATGCAGCTGTGGCATTGTTTTAGGTACTGCATGACATCTGATCAGGAACTTGGTATCTCTCAAGATGGACGCAAATAAGAGTTTTCTGTATTCCTATCATAAATGAAATCTAATGATCTGCATTAGAACCTGAATATTTGTAGTATGTGGCGTAAAATATCTATGACATTTTAAAAGAGGTAAAGAGGACCTGATGGAAGATGGAAGCATGAGAACTACCTCTCCAAAATGATTTTATTATTGCATCACTGAAATTACCCAGAAATTCAACAGGTATTATATAGATAGGGATAGCATCAGAAGAAGATTGTCTGTGGTGACTAATTAGTGAACGGCTCAAACATTTAGAATCATATAGCATAAGACTGTCAGTCATATTGAGAATACCTATTCCCAGTATCTACCAAGAAACAATGTAAAGCATAGTACACTCATGAGTGCTCACATAAACAGAAAAGTGTGGTAAAATTTAACATTAAAAGAAAATTTAAAAATGTAAAACTGCCTTCCCAAACTCAGTGCCTTTCAAGGAGTAGGTGATGAAGACTGTAGTCTAATGTGTCTAGAACATGCCAACTTGGCCAATGATGATCTCCTATGATATAATAACTACCAACCTTCAACTTGTGATTGTTTTCAAAATAATGGTTATGACCATGCCATGGAATTTTAACCATTAGGAGACCCAGTTTGGTGTAGTGATTAAGGTGTTTGTCTAGAAACCAGGTGATTTCTAAGTCTGCCTTAGGCACGAAAGCTGGCTGGGTGACTGGGCCAGTCACTCTCTCTCAGCCCAACCCACCTCACAGGGTTTTTGCTGTGGGGAAAATAGGAGGCAGGAATATTAGGTATGTTCCCTACCTTGAGGTGACCTAAATAAATAAATAAAGGTGAGATGAAATCTAATAATTATTATTAGCTATCTTTTTCTGATTAAGTTTCACATGCAAATGAATTCTGGAACTCTTCTCTTCACATTGTTTAAATCAGAACTGGGGAAACAATTGACCTTATAGAGGTTTCTATAACAATTTCCTTTATCACTGCTCAGGGCTGCACTTAAAGGCAAACATACTATACCAACAAATATACTAATACTTTACTTGAGATTTCAAGTCAACCAGTTTATTAGACTGAAACGTAATTTCAGTGAACATTTGAGCAAAGGGAGAATTTGTTGCTCCCAAAAGGCTGTAAAAAGTGACAGTATATCAACATTATACAAATGATATAAATTGACAAATGATGTAACTTATACTATTTGCATATTGCAAAATGATGTAAATACCCAGAGGTCATAAAATTAAAATAAAATGAATGTACATTTAACTGCTTCATCCCTGAATGCAGTGGATTTATTCACTGAGAAATTTGATTGGTAGCATCCAAAATCTGCTAAATGGAGGTCCATTAAATCCAGGTTTTATTGAACAGTTACAAACTGATGAAAGTATTCATTTTTGTATCAATTTGAAATTATTCCTTTCCAAAATATGACTGTGATCTTGCCAATATACAGTGTACTTCTAATCTATATATTTCCATTACAAATATTATTACAATGTTTCTGAAATTGATCAAAGAACTCAATAAAACACTTAGATAATCTCAATAGCGATTATTTAAACAGGCAAGGTGAAGCCAATACTAACTAATAATGGTCAGTTTTCATAAATGTGCAGCTCATATTAAATTATTTCCACTGTAAAGCTGAAATCCACTGAACTTTGATCTTGCTCAGTTAAGGCAGTGACAGAATAAATGTAAGTTTTAAGTGTGCACAGCACTTCTGTATTTAAAGACTGATTTTAGCTATTGTACTAAGTCACTATAGTTTCATAAATCTTGCCATGATTGATTAAGCAATCATGTTTAATACTATTAAGCTTCCTTAATGCAAGCATTATAGAATATGTGTAAGGAGGAAAAAAACAGAAATGCTGATATTAACATTACAAGCATGGCAAAGAGTGAGAAGAACATCTGAAAACCAGGTTGTACAGAATATAGTAGATAGCTATTTGTAAACAGCATACAATGTTTTTAGGCTGCTCCTTCCTCCAATTCTCTAGCAGACAGATGGGCAGCCCTGCTCCAACTACATGCTAGTGTAGCCCAGACTATTTTTTTTTTTTAATCTGGTTCTAGTTAAATGAATCAAATGTTTACCTCATTGGCAAACTGAAATCAGGAGCAAGCCAGGCTTTTAGGTAATGAACCTACAACTAGCAATGGGTGTGTTTTTCAGCTCAGCAACTTCCACCCGGACTAGAGGTGAAACAAAAAGAAAATATTCCTCTACTTGTCAAAGTCTCATATTTGCAGACCTGTACAGAGATTCCTGGTACCTATTTAACACAGGAATAGACTTCTACTCCTTTATTAGAATTATAGGCTGCATGAATCCATCACTTTGGGTGCACTTGAAGGTGGTTCTTAGGGATGGAAGACCCCCAGCACTTCCCACTCTAGAATTGGGAAGTGCTACCCCATCCAAGGTTAGAGTTTGAATATCCCCCAGCTAGGTGGTCCTAACATCCACAGCTACTCAGTCTGGTAGGATTGAGTTGGAGATGGTTTTTCTCAAACCATACTCACACAGCCTTCAGGTACTGGGAAAGGACCTTGACAGCTTCATTTGGTCAGCTTTGGATCAAAAGATTTAAGTAGGTATCATCAGCATAATGATGAAACTGAATCCCAAGTAGATGATCTCACCCAGAGGTTTCATGTAGATTTGAATAAAAAGGGAGACAAAATTGAGCCCTGTAGCACCCTGCAAAGGAGGGGCCTAGGAACTATCTCTACCCTCAAAAAACACTGACTGAAACCAGCCCTGGAGGAAAAAAGAGTGCCATTGCAGAATGGTGTCCCCTATTCCAAACCTCCAGAGCCAGCACAGAAGGATGCCATGGTCAATAATGTCAAAAGCTGCTGAGAGATCAAAGAGCACAATGATGCATATACCACCTCCATCCTGGCTCCACCACAAGTCATCTACAAGCATGACTAAGGCTGTCTTGAAATCCAATTGAACTAGGTCTAGATAATCTGATTTGTCCAGGGTTCTTATCAATTGCAGACAGACCACCTTCTCAACAATCTTTTCTTAAAAAGGGAAAGTTGAAGACAGGACAAGCATTATACAAAGTCATTGGGTTCAAGGCCAGATTTCTGAGGAGGGAATGCACTACCACTTCCTTCAAAGCAGGAGGTACCTCCAACCACATGATATTTCCATTTCCTGTGCATGCTCTGGCTCAACCAACAGCAGCTGAGACTCCAGATTTTCCCAGAGCGTCATGATGGACCAGGGTGCTAATGAGTACCATATTGCCCTCCCAGCTCACCCACCCCAGCCAGTGTCAGAGGATAACAAATCCTACTGCTGTGATTGGGGGGCTGCCACCCCAAAATAACCAGAAAGCTAAAATTAAAACCCACAGCCACACTGAACAAACAGTTCCATCTTCTCTATATATTTTCATCGTAAAGGCAATGTTGGACTTGAAGTTAAAATTGTTGGAATTATTTTGTTCATGAGATAAATTTCCAGGGATTTTCCCCCCACTGGGAAGGCAGGAATGTCAATGTTCTTTAGTAATAATGCATCATGCATCTAATTTTTCTTGTTCTGTTAATTAACCCGATGTTGATATTTTTAAAAAGTTGGTCTTTCATTGCTTTCAGTGTGCAGAGTGCCAGTATGTACAGTGGTGCAAGAATTTAACATTTCCTGAATTTGATGAAGGCTACAGAAAAACATTATGGTTCATTTTTTTGCAATAGGCCAGGAGCAAGCAATCTTTCATACAGTACCTAGGAACTACTCTAAATTTCTTTGGAGGACTGAAGGCTAAGCTGAATAGAATGATGATGCAAAATGGGGAAGATAAGGAGTTTCTAGAATGCTTTCAGTTTCCTTTGGGATTTTTGCCACACTTTTCATGCATTTCCTACTTCAAATTAGTAGGAAACCATGTCATTAGTTTTCAGCAACTGTGGTCAGAAGGAGTTAAGGAAACACGAACATTCTATAAGGAATTTGATTTGCTCACCCCTGAAAAGGCTATGATAACAGTTTCTAGTTACAATATTATAGTATAACTAGGCCTGTAAGCCTCTGTAACACCTGGCATGGGTATATTAAAGTCTATCTGGAGCACAGAGAGGGAACTAAATCTATCTTTCTTGGAGAAAGCAACACCTGTAAGGTTAAGGAACTAATTAGGGACAGTGCAGACTTTCCAGAAACAGAAAAACCATAGCTGTTGGGAAGGAGAATATTGAAAATGACTATTTTAAAAATGGTCTCTGGTATCCATTGAATAACAACAGTAACACATTTGTTTATAATGACAAAATTATATAAACCATTAATAGTTTTTAGGATGGTATCCCAAATAGAAACCTTTCCCCAGAACTCATGTTTCCAAGTTCTTCCGGCATAATATTTTTTTCTACTACACTGCAATCCAAGAATACACTTACTATGACATAGAATTTATGTTATAAAGAGGGGAATAATAGGTACTCCAAAGTTGGTGCCATAATACATAAAGGGATGCATCTTAAGGATTCCAGAAAACAGAAAACTGGCCTTGTTGGCAATCATTTTAAACTGATGTAGATCACTTTTTAAACTCTAGATATGCTATCAGTGTTTTTTCAGCACTTATGACTGTGCTGAAAAGGTCACCTTTTCTGTATTTAATAGAATGCCCCCCCCCCCGCAAAAAAGCAAAAAACATGAGTCATGTAGTTATATTGATTTTAGTCCAATTGGTAGCTAGATTTCCACCCTAAATTTATCAGAGGTTGTTCAGCTTATTTAAAGGAGATGCACCCTCCTTCTCCTGGGTGAATGATGATAATAACAATGGAATTCCCCCAATATAACAGACATCCACTCTGCACTGTAGCAAATATGCAGCACTAGAAAAGTTTTGAACATACTGGTTGGACGCAAGAGAAGCTGCAATGTAAAAATAAAATAGTAAGAACGGGATCAAAAAGCAATACAAGGGGGTATGTCTATAGGTGGGGTGATTGCTGTTTCTGAAACAGATTGTTTTGTTTGTATTTAAATATAAAATCACAATCTATTTGCACTGATACATTTTAGCTAACTATGTTGGCTTCAGGCAATGTCATAGGGAAATTGAATACTATAAATATAGATTTTATAGAGATCACGGTAAAAATCTGGGCGGCATTGAAACTTCAGGGGAGGAATGATTTGCTGATTTCAGTAAAGTGTAGATTAGGTCCTTAATAGAAGGAATTTAAATAAGGTGGAAAGACTTTGCTAATGCCTCTATCTTGGGATTTCGAGCAGGCATTTCACTATGTCTTGCTGTCAAGCAGCTGTTGTTACAGAACTGACATTTACCTTCTGTCATCCTGGGTTAAACTTTAAAAGGAAGCCAGGGCATAAAAGGCCTTCTGTGGCTGTAGTTTATGCCACCTAATTGGCCTCAAGGTCATGTTTGTATCCATCCTTCCCCCGAAAAAATGCTGTAAAAAGAGTGAAACTTTTGAAACTCTAAAATAGAAATTACTTTAGAAACAATGGCCATAATCCAGAGAACCAAGTAACATTTCTTATTTTTCAAACAAATGCAACATTGATACTATTATTTCCCCATAAATTTGCATGACGTAAAAAGGACAGAGAATAGCACTGATTTTTGCTCAGAGTATTTACAGTTCACGATAGAAGCAGGAGTAGGAAGTGGAGATAGGAAGCTGAATGCAGAAAAATAATCATACTTTGGATTTTGTTCAGTCTTTGAGGAGGGGCTTGACAAAATACCATCAGGTGGATGATTTCCTGTATCTCAGTATCTTCTAAGCCTAAACTAAGGTTAAGATGGCTGTAAGAGCCACCATGGTTCCCACAACACCTCTTTACTTTCTAGAGAAATAAAATGGCAGCTGGATAGTTGCCTAATATGCTCAGAATTCAAGGTGAAAACAACTACACCAACAATAAGGACTGTGATTTACTGTATTTAATGATGACTTAGAAGCTGATAGCAGAACAGTCCAGTTTTCTGACTGAGGTAATTTGGTTACATCAGGGGAAACATGAGGAGTCAGTTTTATATGAACAATAGTTTGATACTGTTGACTTGTACTCTAAATTTTAAAGGAGCTATGAGGAACTCCTGAAAGGTGATCAGTAGAGAAGTAATATCTGCAGGATTATCAGTAGTAATGAAAAGAGAAACACCACACAGTCATTCAGAGAGGTAGTTCCAAGCATAAAAGTCTACAAGATGGAAAATATAAAGTCACCTGATGAAGCGGTATGAGGTGCCTGAGTGTGGAGGAGATGGAACATGAAGGGCATCACCAAACACTTCTCAGTAGCAGCTGTTTTGCAAATATGGGCAATTTCTAAGCCAAACCAAGTACAATATTGGCAGCAGTTGAAAGGGAAGGGAATGCCAAAGAATTTGTAGGCCTTTTGTGTTTGATGGAAAGTTTTACATTTCAAATCTATTGTTTCAGGAAGAGATGTTTAAGCTGAGAAAGGATTCCAACAGAACAACAGATATGTAAACACTTATGAAACTTATTAATTAATTAATTAATCTATTTTAATGTATAGTGATGCAAAATGTTCTGTCTGCTTGCCCCATTGATTTCAGCATTAAATCTTCAGTTTGACTTGTTTGCAGATTGGACTGTAAATAAGATATTCCTTTTCTGTCCAAAAGGCATTGGCCAATTCTATCCCTAGAAGCTCCTCCAGCTAAAAACTAGGGGGAAAAAACCCTAAAAGCCTTGAAAAGTTTATTCTCAGACCTCAAGAAGTGTATAAATATGATTATTATTGAATGTTTAAATTGTTAATATTATGTGAAAATATGGTGGTGTGGTTTAAATGATGTATACAAAACTGTGTCATCCTCTTCTGAAATCACAGGGGCGTTTTATTTTTAGTCCAGACTAGTTACCAGCCAGATGTTTCTGTTATTCTTCTAGAAGATCTCTTATGTAAGGTTGTCAAGATATTCAGAATTTACTGGAATAGTGAGAGTTGTTGTTGTTGTTGTTGTTATTATTATTATTATTATTATTATTATTATTATTTATACAGTATATTCCTTTCCCATAAATAGCCAGCAAGGAATATTCTTGGATTATTCAAATAATTACCTTTGTTTTAAAAGTATAAGCCTCAGCTTAACTTCTATCTGAAAATCCAGATGAGTGAGGGCAGCAGAAAGCTTTCAGTGAAAACATTAATGGTATACATAAGGTTCAAGTCTAATTTGTTGGTTCCTGTCCTGGTATCTAGCAAATAGCTTAACAACTTGTATAACTGTACAAGGCACAACACTTTTAAAGCAGCTTCTTCTGTATCAAAATAGCCACAAACAGCCTATACATGTTTACCTGCAAATGAACATCTGCTGTATTCAGACAAACTTATTTTTCAGTAAGAATGATCATTCATGAGAATGAATGAGTAAACCAATGAGAATGAGATAGACGGAGTTCTCACTTGCAGCATTTGTATAAGAAAGGGGTGCCCGCTAGTACCTGAGGGAGGGAAAAATAACAGTGCAGTCTTCTAGATTGACATAATTGGAGTAACACAAGTTTAATTGAAATATGGTGCATCCATGACAGATATGTTCTCCTAGGTAGCCATCTGTTATTCAGTTGCCACGCTTATGTTCACATACATAAACTTCCGGGGATATTGCCAGCTTCTTCAACTTCACTGTTTGCCCTTATTTCACTGTTGCCTGCATGGCACAGCATAAAGCCTGACCTTGAGAAGGATTAAAGAGTCCCTAGAAGAGTGAGGGCATTTCTGATTCTACCCTCATTTGGTGCTCACGCTAAGCATCTCTGACATGCAAGCCTGACAGATTTCCACAGAATGTATGCAGCCATTTGTGAAATACTTCCCATCCTTGCTTATAGGCCAATATAGGCCAGAGTGAGCCAATCTTTTAATTCTGAATTAGCGATATTTAAGTATGCTTGGATGATAACGTATGTGTCTGTGTGTAGAAGTGAGCTTAAGACGTGAAATTGTGAAAAAGGCTGGTTCGGAACAGAAAAGAAAGCGAAACAAGTGTTGCCCCCATATCTGTTTCATTGATGCATTAAATGTAACAGGATTAATTTAAATATAATGTGGCAGGATTGGAAGAGAAGATAGGTAGAATCAAAATAGGAAGCTGAAAAGCTAATAACCTGGGAAGATTATGTAGCCTTGTTAGCTAAAACTAAAAAAAGAAAGGAGCTCATTACTAAGCTAAAAACGGAAAATGTTAACGTTAAATCCTAAGAAGGCAAAGGTAATGTCAACCAATGTGCACACTGAATTTATAGTTGACAGTAAAGAAGTGAAAGAGGTAGATGGCTTTGTTTTTTGGGGCTAAAGAATAGATAAAGATGGAAAGCGTCCTGGAAAAGTAAAGAATAGAGAGAGAAGCTTATGACAAATTTAGACAAGGTCACTATGTGGCAATTGTTCCAAAGACACGACAGAAGTGCCGGTAACAGACTGGGACCAAGGAGTGTCATAGACAGAAAAAGAATTGTGTTGATATTATATTTTGGCAGGTTTATTCAGGACATTATACAAACAAGAACTACTTTTGAAGTGCGTTTATTCCAGGCCTATTGTATAACTACATTCTAAGTATGCAAACAAGTATTTTAAGGGATCTTAGCAAATAAAGTCTTAATATATTAAAACTACTTTTAATCCTGAATTTTCTAGGTTCTTAAACTTTGGTATGTTTTTCATATTTATTACAGGTCTCTTCAAATTATACAAAACATTGCAAATAAGTTATATAAAATGTTATTTTGGAAATATCTTTTTGGGGGAATGGTCTCAGTTGAAAGAATACTGACGGTAAGTTGGTACTTACCTGATTGTTACCCTTCTTTGAGATTAACTGTCTTGATCTGGTCATCATATTATAATGAAAACTTAATTTCAAAATGGCAGATTTTTAGTATGGCTCTAATCTCCAACTTGTAAATTAGTAGCAAATATAAGCTCTTCATTTATTAATCATAACACTCTTATAAATCAATTTATGAATACATTTTAGATTGATTATGAATAAGCTGAACTAAATGCTCTTTTAGGTCTGGTTCCAGTTTTCATTTATGCCTACCTCCCATCTATCATGTTCTGGGCAAGAACAGTTACTAACTTACATCATACATACTTTCAATGGACAATTGTAACAGATCTGTATTAAAATTTATAGCATAGAAAACACTCAAAATGTGACAGTGCACAAAGACTATCCAAATACAAAATATACACACACTGTGACAAATCTGATGGTTGCATGCATGTAAGATGCATTAGGTGATGCTTTGAAGTGCTTGTAAAGGAAAGCCTGATGCTTTCCAATCCACAGGCACAAACTTTGAGAGAGAGAGAATAAATTGTGATATACATACAATAATGATGTTGTTGTTGATGATTATGATAATATTAATCCCACATTGAACTACAGTTTCAAAATTATGTGAAATGTGAGATCCAGCCCTTGTCAACTGAACAAGTCTGCATGATTTTTAAATCTTTGGTACTGGGATATATAGAATTTATCTTAATAGTAAGTTGGGCTAAGCATGCTTCTGTATAACTTCAAACAAGTGTTTTGGAACATGTGGGACCATAAGTGTGAACCTGAAAAAAGATGGATTCTTTAAGAAGTTGACTCCTGAAAGCAACTGCAGCTTTAATGCAGCTCCTTAAAGAGCCACAGTTATAGAAGCCTGAGAAGACAGCTTACTTTAAAGAGTGGAGAAGTTAGTGAATTAGTGATTCTTCATACCACCAAGAATTTCCACAAACCAAAGGAACCCTTCCATTTGTGGAATAGACAATCAGATCCGAACCCAATATACAACTAGCAATGGAGAGAAATGCAGGTCCCTCGTAGTTCCTTGCTTAGTCTAACTTTCTTACAAATGGATTACTGCTATCTTTAGGGAGAATATTATTCAGTTATTTAAAATATTTTGATAAATATTTCCTGTTTTTAAAAAATTGAAAGTAGGCTAAATAAAGCTAAGATGAACTCTTGATCTGAGTAGTCATTTTGAGGTTTCATACTTGTGGTTAGAATAGTCTTCCTATTTACCTCAGAGAACAGGATATGTTAGGGCAAAATCCAGATAAATAAAATGAACTGATGTTCCTTGTGCTGTACTGGAGGTGGATTGGGGCCACCCATGCAGTCATGTGTGATCACATACTATTGATACACATAGGATCACTGAAAATCATCAGTGATTTCCCTCATACCAGCAAAGAAGCCATGGTCTTCACTTGTTTTGCCACTTCTGAAAGCTAGGAAGACCATGAATCTGGTCTTTTTGAAGACATAGTACTGAATCTGGACTTCACTGTTTGGGGGAGAAACTCTTACATGAGAAGAAGAAAAGATCCATCTTCTAGGATCCAATCCAAAAGTGCAGTCTCAATTGCAAAAGAATGTCGCTTCTGAATTCCTTACATTTTACATTTACATGTAGAATTCTCTGGGGGAAATCAATTCTTAAACTCAAAACTTAATTTTCCCCAGAGAATTCTACATTCTAAAAGCACAGTACATTCTAAACCAATCCATATCTACCTTCCCTTTGAAATGGCCATAGTCTCTGCTCATGTAGATGTTTTCCTCTTGCATTCTTGCTGCTGCCTTGATCTCTTCTTCCATCTGACTCATCTAAATTCAGTCTCCTCCTGCTTTTGACTTTCTAAGCCTAGATTCACTCTGAATCCTTCCATTGGCCTATATCCTTATTGGTGAACCTTCCAGCTCCTTCCTCCTCACATTGGCTAAGTTGTCAACTGATATTCTGGATTTTTTTGCATTCAATCCCTCCTGTCCTTTTTTTGTTGTTCAGTCGTTAAGTCGTGTCTGACTCTTCGTGACCCCATGAACCATATTGCACCAGGCCTTCCTGTCCTTCACTGCCTCCCTGAGTTTGCTCAGTTTCATGCTCATCCTGTCCTTTACCTTATGCTTTCTCATCAGTAATCTCTCTGTCAGCAGGAAGAGACCTGTCCCACTCTCCTGATTCCCAACAGTCTTCCTTTCTGCTTTCCATCTTCTTTCTTGCCATGTGCAAAATCTTTATTTACAGTTTTTCTACCCTGTCTCAGTATTGAGTGACATGCAGCAGACAAAGCAGATGAAAAACACCTAAGATTAAGGAAGCCTTCCCAAGATATATACTCTTAAAACAGCCAGGATTAAAAGCCCAGTGGAATATGTTGTCTTAACCACCTTCTGAAATGCCAAGAAGGAGATGAACTTTGGGAAATACAAATCATGGGGACTGCCATCTAGTCTTATTGCCCTAACTTCTGCCAAAGGGGGGATTCCCAACAGGTCTTTCCAGGATGATTTTACCACATTGGTAGATTGTGGGTAGGCAGTACTAGATGTATCCCACCACTATGCTGTATGGGCTTTGCAGGTGATGGCAGCACTCTGAACTGGGTCTGGAAACCTACTGGCAACCCAGTGCAGCAGTTTTAGAAGTGGTGTTACCCTGTAATAGCAAGGTTGACCTGCCAGCTGTCTAGCTACCACATTCTGAACCAGCTGCAAGTTCTCAGTTTGTCTTCAAAGACTGAGAAATGTTAATAGTAATCCACACAGAATATGTTACAGTAATTCAACCAAGTGATGATCAGGGCATGAGATATCATTGCCAAGGCATCATGGCCCAAATAGGGTTGCTACTGGCACACCAGCCAAAGTGCCCTCACCACCAGAATGGGCTCCATCTGCCGTTTAAGCAAAAGCTGAAAGTCCTGTTTCTGAATCAACTCTTTTGGGGGAGTACAGCCCCATTCAGAACAACTACCAGGACTGATGTTCTCAAATGTCTTCCCTGACTTTACTAAACAGGGAACAAGGTACACAAATCTTCATAGCTTGCAAATATTCACTCAATTTTCTCTCTCAACATGGTCAACTTGGTCCTCAATACACTGATTTTCAGTTCCATATTTGTCATTGCATCATTCAATCAAACATTTACTGGAAATAATTTTAGATCACAATACAAAGTCAGATTAGAGTTTTGATACTTCAAATGGTGGATTATGACTTTCAGAAAAGTAAAGAGCACTAAGCTCTTTGCGCATTAGCCAAAGAAATATTATCATAGCAGTATCATGTCAGGACTGAAAAACTCCAAATAACCACTAGATGGGAGTAAAGAGATACAGAAAGCTTCAACTGTTTGCTCTAGTTGCTTGCATTTTTGCCCTGGTTAACAAGATTCCCTTCCAAATTTTGGCTGATGCATGAATGTATTTATAAATTTTGTGTACTGTCCTTCAAGATTAAGTTTTGTCAGAATGATTTATAATACATTAAAATCAAACAATAAAATTAAAACTCAGAGCAATATTTAAAATATGCAATAAAGCACAATTATAGTACATAATAATATAAAGATAAAATAATAAAAATAGAAGCCATGGTAGTTATCAATTATTTAAACACCATATATGTCTAAAATTAGCACCTTAATGAATTAAAATGTCTGGAAGAATAAAGTCATCATTCCTAGTATCCAAAAGATAATAAAGTTAGTGCCAGGAATGTTTTTCTGAGAATGGTGTTTGGAAGTCAGAGGGGTCTCATTAAGAAGACCCTCTCTTAAGTGCCATTCAGAAGGGACTCAGAGCACAGCCTCTGAAAATGATGTTAGGGGCAGAACATTTGGGAATTTTTACTGCTATACAACCAAAATATGTTGTATACTGCTATACAAGTCAAAATACATTAGGATTGAGTTTGAAATAAAATCGTCCCAACTCGGAGTCTTTGAAATGTGATGGTACTGCAGCTCTTAGAATTTAATTTGGCCATGCTGGCTAGAGATTCCAAAAGTGACAGTCCCCATTTGTCCCTACAAAGACAATTTTGGGTAGGTTGTCATTGGGGATGTCTTGATAATCACATTCCACCACCATCTCTAATGTCAGAGAGTAAACTACAGAACCACCTTTCCCTCCAGCGTCTCTTGATTTATTCAGCTCTGCTTCCGACTATTTTCTCAGCTTCCCTAGGATGATGATAAAGTGTGTGTGTTTTTTGGTATCAGCCAAGTGTCCACTAATAATTATTTTGGGTGACACATTGAATGATGATCACAAAATTGAAGCCAAGCTCTACGTTGGGAGCAGTGCTGACATAAGTGCCATTCCTCGCCTTGACCTGCCTATTAAGAAAGAAAAATTTCTGAGTTGCAAAATACAAGGACTAACTTTACTGAACAAAATATTGAACATGGTGACAAATAGCCACCCCTAAGATGAAACAAAGGGATTTACAGTGGGGCCACACACACACACACACACACACAGAGGACATTTAAAAAAGAATCATGATTCCTTCCACTGTCCAAAAGATAGTCAGACATTTGAGATGTATTTGCAATCCCATCCTTTTTTCTTTTTTCCCATTTTGAATGGATTATTTTGCCTTTTCTTTGCAAGGCAAGTCAAGTGCCATAAAATGTCAGCACGTGTGTAACACAAAATGGAACTGCTTCATTGATTCAGTCCAGTTACTTTGAACTGATATGATGCAGTGATCTGTTTTCTAATTTTCCTTAGGGTTTCTTTTTCCCATCTGCAAAAAAGGCATCTGTTTTTCTAACTTATTTTCAGGAAGTGTTTAAATGTTTTCCTATTTTCTTAGTTGAGATCTAGAGCTGACTTTTTGACGATTAAATAAATGCAAGCCTCCCTTGACTTGAGCTCAGTTGCCCTCTACATGGGCTTTTCCATGTAGTTTTCTTTACAGCAGTATGGAACTAACTTGCCACTGTTCTTTTCTGGGGGTTTTCAACTTTCCGGTCTAGCCTATGGCCCTGGCATTTCCTGGAGGTCTTTCATCCATGTATTAACCAGATCTGACCCCTGAATTTTTGAGAACAACCAAAGTTGATTGGGTTCTGTTCCTGCTGTGATTGTGAGTTGCTTGACAACATTGATGTGGTTTTTACTTTAATTACAACAAATGCATAAGCAGACTGTAGCACTTGCATTCGCTGACAGATGGTCGGGGGATTTGTGAGAAGAGTGATGGCAGTTGTTTCAACCATTCATCTTTTGTGTGTGCCAAACCTGCCTGTGCCCTTGAATTTAGACTGCCATCCCCTGGAGTGGCAGAGAATGCTGTGCCCTATCCGGTACGGAAAATAACATTCTGCTGAAATCCAGCTGGTTTACTTAAAGTCAAAGGGGGACAGAGTCAGCTTGCCCTTGCCTCGAGGAAACGGTCTGAAATACAAGTTCTACCTATTATGTCACACTGCATTTTATAGTCTAGGGGAATCAAGGTGTCCTCCTCCTTCAAATGCCACGGACTTTTAATCATTAATAAATCTCTACTTCCAGTCTTCTTTCCCTATCCCTCCTCTATCCTCTGCAGGCACATAAGGAATTGATCAGAATTGGTCTTTTGCTGATAGCAATAGAATACGATAAATTCTACTGACCTGACCACTCTAGAATGCTGCTGTGTGAAGCAAACAATTTATTTTATGGAAATATATGAAAGCAGATATGTCTTTCTTTTTTTCTCACATAATATGCAGCGATTACTTTCTCTGTTTCCTTTTTCCACTTTCCCGTGCTGGAAAAAACTCCTCCTACTGGTTCTTTTGTAAATCGCAGCACACCGATGGTAACAGAAAGATTGTAAATGCAGTTTAAATATCTGTCTTCTATTAATGTCATTTTTTATGACAGTTTATCGTTTCAAAGAAATGTTCTAGAAGTTCTAATCTTTGGATTTTTCTACCATCCTCTATACAAAATGTGCAAGCCAGTACAATGAGAGTTCTGAAATACACTTTCCTTTGATTGTATTTGCAAACGAGTCCTTCCCACTTGATTATCCTGAAAGAATATTAGGATCAATCCCAGGAAACTCCATCATGACGATCATGATTCGGAGATATTTGCTTTTTTATTAGTGCAAACTGTGTAAACATAATAGGGATAAAAAGAGAATGTTAAAAAAAGAAAAAAGAAAAAGAATAATTCTAAAGCCAAAATGAAAAGGATGTATATAATTTGTGATATATATAAAATTATTTTCATATTCATAAAGAATAGTACAGTAATTTCAACTTTCTATATTTAGTGTTTCTGGCCAGAATTATATTTGTATAGATGAAGAAGAAAGGAAACAGAGAGAGGGAGTATGGATAAATCCATTCCAATTCATATTCCTGGCAGATCTAAAATGTACATAGATTTTTTAAAAATCCATATTTCAAGAAATATAATGATAGTTTATTTAGAGACAAAGCAAAATTAAGTTATCAATACATGTTGGTTTTACTGCACCAACTGAAATATATATGACTGAAAGAAATATAGGAAACATCACAATCTAAATTTAGAATCATTGTAATAACAAATTCTATGTAAAGACTATACTTTAGCACTGCCAGAACAGAGTAACTAAAAACAATGTGTTAGGGGAAAAAGTTTGAAGTGTGATGTGAGCTATTTACATTACTGTGATTTACGATACTAAAACTAAGTTTTGGAATCCAACTTTGGGTTGTAGGAAACCATTCAGGGACAGGAGCACCCTAAGCCTCGATCAAAGCTTTCTCTAACCTGATAGCAGAAGATGTTTGTGGCTCCAACTACCATGAGACTCCACGCAGCATGACCAAAGAGAATTCTAGGAGTTACAATCCCAACACTTCTAGAGAATAGGTTTCAATATGTCTAACATGACTGTGTGGATGAAAATTCAGCTGCCCAACAGACTTGGCCGATTTGCAAATGTTGTGAGGTAATTATAAAAAATATATGCAATTTATATTTTAAAATATGACAGGATTGCTTTACCAGAACCCCTAGCAAGATTCCATGATAACTCTCTCTTAAAAACTCTCCAAATTTTAGGGAAAGGGTGAATGGGGGCCAGGAAGAGGAGCAGCAGTAGCAATTCCAACTAACTGCTATGCCTTCAGAGGCTGAGGTAAATCAAACTCATTTTTTAATTCTGCAAATGTGTTTAAAAGAAGAGTTTCCTCAGAACTAAGTTGCTCCAAAGCAATAATCTAGTTTTAATGTACCCATGTCAGGTCTGGATTAACGTGGGGTGTTCACAAATTATCCTTCTACAGTATAGTCAACGTACTGTACATAGAAAATATCAGGACTATCCCTATTAGCCTTGCTTCCTTCCACATCTCTAATCTCCTAGTACTGAATCCAGCATTTGCATCTTGAGTGGAATGCTTAAAAGGTGGGGCTAATAGCTGTATGAAGATAGTCCTTCCATGCAATGGAAATAAATCAGGTTCCTACCAGTGTGGAACAACTGTGTTAATAAAGGAAGATATCTCCACTCAGAGAACCTTAGTTTGGGGGTGGCATAGAGTGTTATAAAAACATATTAGGTAATTTTTTTAAAGGAGTATTCTGCTGGGTAGTAGACTATTTCTTGCTAGTATTCTGATCATCATAAAGATTAAAAAATCAAGATATGTCAGCCCTTCAAGGTAGTCCAGGCAGAAAACCAAAACCATGAGTACTTACACTACCTTTATTGTAAGGTTACAATAACAGAATCTTGCAAGCTGAAAGGACTTCTCCCCTCGCTTGCTTTACTTTCCAGAGAACTAGAGAGAATCCTTCTGAGATGCTTCCCACATCCCCATTCCTTCTGTTGGCTGAGACATCTTTTGTCTGACCATTGTCTAGGCTGTGGTTCCTCGTCCTTCTGTCTCCCAAGCTTATTCTCACAAGCCGTTGCAAGATGCCTGCAGATGTGAGGTTCAAGGAACTGGTCAGTATGATCCTGCTGTCCCTCTACATATTGGCTTTGTGAAGAGAGCTGCTTATGGCCCCAAAACTTTTCTTTTCTTTTCTTTTCTTTTCTTTTCTTTTCTTCTTTCTCTTCTCTTCTCTTCTCTTCTCTTCTCTTCTCTTCTCTTCTCTTCTCTTCTCTTTTTTTCTTTTTCCTTTTTCCTTTTTTCCTTTTTCTTTTTTTGCCAGCCCTCAGGACCTCTGACCATGCTGCTGAATGCAATCTTCACAAATCAGTAGTGTGGTTTATGTCCATTTTTAGGGGAGGAAGAAACACAAACTACAATGGATTTAATTGTGTTAAAACTCACAGACACACAAACTGTTCCCCAAACTCAGAAAAAGGGACAGAAAATCCATACATGGGTGACCCTGGTCTATTTGCATGGAAAGGGCTGCTATAAGATATGGTAATACAACCTCAAACTTCCTTAAGTACCTGAAACTAAATATTGATTCTGTAGACCCTAATAAATTATAATTCTCATCTATTATTCTAAAATGTGGGGGAGAAGAGAGAGGAAAAAGAAAAAGAAAGGCAAAATCTACTTCTTTTACTTCCGTGGACTGTTCAGAGAATTGGCCAGAAAATGACAGCAGCTGAACTTTTTAAATAACCATCATTTTGAAATTATAGTCAACCTCTGTTTGCAGCAGTCTGTAAACACTTATGGCCTACTCTAAATGAAATGCTGACATTCTGAGAATATTTGCTAAACACATCTATACAAAATTCTTTTTCTGCTTACCCTAAGATTTTATGACAATTAATTTGCATTACAAATTCTAACATGTGGCAACGGACATTCAGGCATCTCAAGAAATCTTGCCTCATTTGTCTATACAGAGGAACACTAGCAGAAAAATACAGGAGAATCTGTGCTACATCTAATTTGTGAATAAACAGACCTTCCAACCTGTCAGATTGAGATGCTTCCAATTCACATAACTTTTTTTTTTTTTTTTTGCAGTTATATCCAGGGTGGATGAAAGACTTTGCAACAAAAGAGATATAAAACTACATAATCTCTACTGTTAAGTACAGGATTTTATTTTTAAAAAAGAATGTTTTATTTTTCTATGTTTGGAAAATGTCCAACTCTTAAGTGACCACAGTTTCTATTATACTATATTTTCCCCCAGCCAGTACCTGCAGGCACCCACTGTCCCTGGTTCAAAAGGCCTATCCTGCTGGGTGTTTGACTCATTTAAATGGTGCACTTACATGACATAAGCAGCCAGGGGCAATGTCCAATTCTGAAATGAGTGTAATAAACAAATCAAACAGTTTTACAGGCCAGTGCACTTGGAAATGGAGGTGCAAGTCTTTAGAAGAGCAAGTGACAACTGTTTCACCAATGCAGCACTGCATGTGAGAATATTCATGAATCCAATCATCAAGTCAAAACACTCTTCTGCCAGAAGTGTAACTGCAAGTGTTATTTTTGCTCCGCAAAATCAAGATGAATAGTTCCCAAGCTGCTTAAGTTATCTGGACATCTTAGAAAATCCCACAAGTATCTCTCACTGGAAATAAAAATATTACAATACATGCATAAATAACCTATTTAATGCCCATTTATGCTTGATAAGAGTTGCTTAAGCCTTCTGTCTCATTCTGCCCAAGGCTAGAGCTGGCAATCTATGATCACAGCATCTCTGTACCAACATGGTACCATAGTCATTCAGTTGTGTCTATCACCATTGCTAAATATTGTAGAGTGACATTAGGAAAATATATGTGCCATAGCATTAATAAAAGTCAAGGAAATGTCTTAAAACTTAGGCACTTTTCTAATAGTAATGTGCACACTGTCAAGATCATTACTAAAGTGTGGAGTGTTCGATAGCCTATTCCAGCCTGGTGTATTCTTCTGTCCTCTTTTGGATCTTCCCAAATTTCCACACAGTAAGGCCTTTGGCACTAGAAGATTCAAGAATGGATAAAAAATAGTTTATTTTTAGGCCATATTTTTCCACCTGGCTGCTCTTGAGGAGTATAAATTTTAACTCCCAAATTTCCTTGCCTACCCTGGCATGGCTGAGAATTCTTGTAATTAAAGACCATATATTGGGAATGCATCTAAGTTTGAAAAGGATTCTTCAGAACATTTCTGCATTTTCTTGCTTTCAGTAATTCAGAGATTAAAGATCCTTTACATTTTTTCAGTAAGTGTAGTGCTCTCAACAGCAATAGAAAGTAGCTTCTCTTTGAGCCTCTAAGTTCTGCATCTCAAAAAAACTTTCAGCTTGGGAGTGGAGGAAACAAATGTCACAGAAAAAATGTAGATTGAATCCAGAATTCTCTTTCAATTTGCAGAAAGGATTAAGGCCTGAGGAAACTTTTCTTGGAAAAGAAGGGACAAATTGGCTGAGGGCAGGTCACATACTAAGCACACGAAACCCAGGTTAACAAAACACAGTTGGATGTCTCCATCCAAAGCCCAAATAAGGAAACCATATTTGGGCTTAATGCAATGGCCAGGCTCACAGAAGATGCTAAAAAAAATGGAGGGTCTTCACAACTTGCAGGGCCTCAAACTATCCAGTTCTATTTTAGCCTTCTCTGGCAAGTTCTGCAAACTGAGCCAGGCTGTAATAAAATTATTAATTATTTTTTATTAACCAATCTCATTCCATATGATGAAAAGGAAATACTGGAGTGAGATGTGGGATACTTGCACTTACTGTAATTATTGGTGTGGTGGAAAGGCAAGTGGATTTTTTGTCCAACCTGCAACCTTCCTGGCTTCTCACTTTGCAATTAAATTCTATGGATATCACTTATAGGGCCCTTTTCAGTTCAGTTAGTAAGAACATCAAGAGTGACAGAGTGTATAACAACTCTCCACCCCAGTTATGACAAAATATGCAAAGTCCCCCAGATGAGACCAAAATGAAGAAAGTTTTCAGGAGGTTGGAGGATAGACTTAGGACAGTTCTAAATCTAGCAGCATTTTCTACCTTGTTTCAAGAAGCCTTTAACTCCTCACAGCAACTTGGTTGGCAACACAAGGAGCTTATGGAGGGAAAGAGGAGTTAATAAGAACTGCTTCCTCTTTACACATACAGCATCTTGTAAGTAGAGTCCTCTCACAAGAATTCATGGAGTTTCCCTTAAAAGAGAAACAAGGAAGATAGCATCTATGTTCAAGGCACTCCATTTTGCTTCCATGGAGTAGTTTAATTGAGAGAAAGCACTATGTAATTATATAGACGATGCATTCCAAATTAAAGTGGAAAAAATTACAGGAAGGAGCTATTTTAGACTATATGCTTTAGATATGTGCAATGAACAAAACACATTTTTACACTGATGAGATTTTAATTAGACACATTTCCCATTAGCTAAGATTAAGAGTTAGAATCCATCTCCTTTTTTTTTCTTTTCCCCTCCTTGGAAACATGATAGGGTGATGAAAAAGAGTGACTGAAAAGGATCATTAGCACAAAAAGTTTTGCTGTATTGGGGAATATGTTAAATAACATCTGAACAAAGCAAAAGCATTTGCTTTTAGTTTAGGAAACTAAACTTCCATAACACGGCCACACAGCCCAGAAGACCCACACCAGCCTTCAAAACCATGCCCCTTATTTTTCTGGCCCCAGCCTTGCTGATTTCTTTCATGCTGATAAACCAAAACAAGAAACTGAGTGACTGTTTAGGTACAGAGAGAAATTTCTTTTAAATATTTATAGGGCTCAGGATTCCTGAGGAATTTAGAAGCAGCTTTGTGAATCCATAAAGAAGTTTTATATGTTATGGAAATATTTGGATATCAAGTTGGAGAATTTCCTGACTTATTCAACCCATCATGATTGGACTGAATGGATAAATGCCTTTTGCTGGTGCATATTTTATATACATAGGTTAGTATCAATTTAATATCTTTTTTTTTTTTAATAATGCAGCCAATGACACAACATTGTTCTTCCTTTCAATTCAGATTACTGGATCAACATATGAAACAGATATGCATTCATTCTATTTGTTGGGTAGCCTTCTAACAGAGAATAGTAGTTTTCTATTCAATAAACAAAAACGGTCTCACTTTTTCAATATTATCTTTAAAAAGGAGCTGCTGTGAAAGTTTAATAATATAAAGTGATATGACTAAGCTATGCAGATGATTAATCAAATAATAACTTAGTTACTTGACACATGCCTGTCATTCTTGCATCTACCTCATGCTTCTGATATATTATCATGCTATAGCAAAGATGGCCCTGGCAAATAGAAGGGGTAGAAATGGAAGCAGTAACTGCAGCCATGAAATTAAAAGATGCTTGCTCCTTGGGAGGAAAGCTATGGCAAACCTAGATAGCATATTAAAAAGCAGAGACGTCACCTTGCCGACAAAGATCCTCATAGTCAAAGCTATGGTTTTTCCAGTAGTAATGTATGGCTGTGAGAGCTGGACCATAAAGAAGGCTGAATGCCGAAGAATTGATGCCTTTGAAGTGTGGTGCTGGAGAAGACTCTTAAGAGTCCCCTGGACTGCTAGGAGGTCAAGCCAGTCAATCTTAAAGGAAATCAACTCTGATTGCTCATTGGAAGGATTGATAATGAAGCTCAAGCTCAGATACTTTGGTCACCTAATGCGAAGAGAGGACTCTTTGGAAAAGACCCTGATGCTGGGAAAGATGGAAGGCAAAAGGAGAAGAGGACGGCAGAGGATGAGATGGCTAGATAGCATCACTGAAGCAATGAGCATGAAATTGAGCAAACTCAGGGAGGCAGTGAAAGATAGGAAGGCCTGGCGCAATATGGTTCATGGGGTCACGAAGAGTCGGACACGACTTAACGACTGAACAACAACAACAAGCAAAGATGGACAGTACAATTCACCAATAACACTTGTGCCATGCGCAGTCAATAAGTTCATAATAAAAATGTTAACAGCAGTGGAATATTTATTTGTTTGTTTGTTTGTTTGTTTGTTTATCAAATTTTCCACCACCCATCTCGTGAAACAACTCTGGGCGGTTTACAACAAGACAAAAATGCATTAAAATACAACATAAAAAACAATCCTAAAAACAAATTGGTTTCAAGAATATGTTCTTTATGAACAAAATCTACCAAGAGGAGAATTGCAACTATGTTATTCTGGGGGGGTGGGGGATCATGTATTAATATAAATAATCAGAAGAATCAATACAGCGTATTTGGTCTCAAAATAGATATGTTTCTCTCATGGCCACACGCACTCACGTTCACAGAGAGAGAGAGAGAGAGAGAGAGAGAGAGACCCAATGACAATGGAAGCTACCTTCTTAGGGATCTGCCTTCTTAGGGACTACATATAGCGATTGATAAATTTTCTTCAATGATTATGTAAACTGTTCCTCCTCTAAAATGTCAGTACATGGAATATCACAGAAACTGTTCCTGCTCTAAAACCTCGCTATAGGGTATGAAGAAAAGATCTGTAGGCAGAGGAAAGCAGCCATGTGGTAAGGAGCACAACAAGAGCTTAGAAACATAGCCTTCCGCATGCAATGATCTGAGCAATATATCTTCATGATATATGCAATAAACTTTCTATGACTATTATTCAACATACTTTAGCTTTTTCCACTTAATCAGTGTTCAGCCTTCTGGGATGGTACCAGGTAAGTGGAAAAGATGTCCATGGTTGGCTCTAACCAAAGAGCTTCACATACTATATTTTCTTTGCATCATATGGCAGTAACTACCTTGCTTCTAGCTATTAGAAAAGGGTTCTGAATATCTTAAAAAGGAACACTCCCACAAGAACAATTTATCATTATCTCAAATCTGATGAACTTTTAATATTAGAAACGTCAAGGATAGAGTACATTGGGTGGAGAGTATTTATTGTTTATTAATTTTAAATATACAGCTTGCTTTCAGTTTCTTCTTTTAAATTTAATTTTATTTTAATTTTTGAAATCCTTTAAAACAAACTTTTCTATTAATTCTTCCATGAGTATAATTAATGAAAAATATACAGTTAATCAAAATGAATTAAGGTAAACAAGGGGAATAATTACAGTCAAATTATAAAAAATTAATGCATTCAGATGCATGCCCATATAAGAACATTTTACCACGTTCCTTCCATGGTCTTATCATAGATTCAATCAAGATTGCCTGAGCTGAAAACTTTAGTTTGCTCTTTGCATCTGTTCCCAATAAATAGATGAAGTCAGAATTCCCAGAAACCAAAACATTTTTGACCCAAACTCAAACTCAGATTTGTACACAAGAAAAAGGAAACAACCTAGAGCTTAACTGCCACAATCACATTCAATTCTTCCCTTTGCTATACAATGTTGCCTCAAAGACCCAAATACGTGCCCTGAAATTGCACAATGATGAATAAACTGGAGAGGAAGAAATGGCTACATTTTTTCCCACAGTAAGAAATTACATCTTTATAAATAAACCACACTTCAGCATGTATTTGGACATCAGCAGAGTTACTGCAAGAGGCTTCATATAAAATAACAATTGCACAGCAGTAATGTACTATAGGCTATTTGTGCCTTAGTGTTGGAGAACTAGAGCCATTCGTAAGTATGCTTAGAGGTACAAAATACTTCTTCACTGAAAACCTGTGCATCTCATCACAGAAAACAAGGATGGCAAAGTGAAACAGCCGGACAGAGAAGTATTAGCTACTTATCCATAGGCTCATCTGATCTAACTTATGCCTCTGAAGCAACTATGGCATCTTCAGGTGTGATGAAGACATTTTTCTATACCCAGCAATAATATGTCTATTTAAGGAGACGTTGTTAATAGAAGAAGAGAGATCAGGCAGCAAGATAACTTCTTTACTTGAATACTTTGAAAATATATATATAAACAAATACAAGAAAGGAGATGAAAAAGGAATAAAATGATAAGATAAAAAGACAAATGGACCAAGGATTTTTAAATGTCATAGAAGTGATAGCTTTCCAAAATACGTTTGATTAGTTACGAATAATTAAAAATATTATTATGTCACAATAAAAGACTAAGAATCACTATTGAATTTAAGCTGAAATGAGTATCAAAAACCATACTCCGCATAATATAAAAGGAATTGTACACTGCAATAAATTCAATCCATATTATTAAAAATCTATTCTGATTTAGGTATCTCATAAAACTGAAATATAGATTCTATGCATATATAAACCCAAATTTAGTCATTCTTCCATTGAAGGGATCAGATGATCTTTCCAGTAAGAAGCATATACTATCGTTATTTATTTATTATTTTATTCATTAAACCAATTTATATAGCTGCCCATCTCACTACAGGCGACTCTGGGCAGTGTACAACAAAGCTAGAAACAGTCAATAAATACATAAAAAATATAAAAAGCAAAATAAAGCAAAGAATAAAATGATGGTAAAAATTAGGGAGCCACCTCACTAATTCCCCTATCCCCTGGGGTCCCCAGACCTGCTGGCATAACCAATTAAGGGACCTCCAGAAGCTTGACAATCATGAGGCCAACCTCACCTCAGGGGGAGAAGATTCCACAATGCAGGCACCACAGCAGAAAAGGCCCACCGCCTGGGGCCTGCCAAATGTATCTCCCTATGCAACAGAACCTGTAACATGCCCTCTCTGCTGGATCTGATAGGACAGGCAGATGAAACTGGGGAGAAACGGTCCTCAGATAACTGAGCAATAACTCTGCAGCAATCATCATACGTAGAACTAATTCAGTACACTTTGGGGGATATTGTTTATATTGAAGTTTATAGGTATATTGTAAGTTGAAATGGAAATTCAGCTTTTAAGAATTGTTTCACATCAGTATAAATCATTTTCCAGAATTGTTAAGCTTTATTACATTGCCACCAAGTATGGGGGGGGGGGGGGGGAGAAATGATCTGAAATGTTCATTTCCAAAAACTTTTTTAAATGAATTTTCCATTTTAACAATCAAAACTGGGATAATATATCAACAATCTGGCAAGATAACCTCAACCAACTTTTTTTACCTGCAAACATCACAGAGTTGACATTACAAAAAAGGGACCAGTTAAATGCACAAGTGATTGCACATTTAGTTTGCAGTTTTTTGCTGCAGGAGTTAACAAATTCTCTTTCTGTGTTCCCTTTTTATTTTCTCTCCAAAGCCAGTCTCAGTGAACAAGATTCAGTGCTATGAGCTCAGCTGTTCAAATCCCTATCAATGTTTTACCTGTAACACAGTTTAGAGAAATACATAGTAATGAGAACAGATTTTAGGCAAGAATTTTTTATCAATACTATAGTGTATCAGAATACATTTGAAAGCAGCAAACTATACACATTATAGGACATAGTAGCCCTTAGTAACTCAATCTAGTTTCTAAGCAACATAGAATGGTCAGCATCATAGGTGACTCCTTCCAATGTATTTTGAAGACAGAAAAGATAAACTAGTTTATTCCTTGGTGCAATCTTTTGCCATTGTGTGTCCAGCATCTTAGGAGATTTCATTCCTATTTGTGTAATATTATATTCTACAACTAAAACCAAAGGCCAAACTATAGTATGTTGGAGTTTTGTACTCTTAACAGTACAGCAAATACTAGAACATAATTCTAAGCATACTTCCTCCTTCCAAATGAAGCTTTTGAACCAAAATGATGGTTGTAACTTTTATGTCCTACATGATTACATAATGAAAGGTGCTTTCACTTTGAAAATGTATTACACGATATTTGTATTATTTAACTTCTCCTTGGAACATATTTAGCTTAGGAATGTATAAGATGAATGAAGTAAGTCTAGTTACTACCATCCTCTACAAAATAATATTTTGTGTATGAGTCATCTATGTTAAATTTGTATTGAGGACAGGAAACTATTTTTACTGATGAAATTTTAATTAGCCATATTTTGGTATCAGCAGTGAAGCATCAACACCATATGTCTTCAATATACTCTGCCACACCTGTTGACTTTTACATTCCAAGAAAAAAGATGTAGAAAAGGAAACATGTATTGTAAGAACGTGGCAGAAAAACAGATTTGCATTCAATACACAAATCACAGCCTACAATTTATTTTGGTCACTCTGTCACTCTGCAGTGAGATGGGCAATGACAAATTTGAAATATAAATAAATAAATAAAAATTTAAATTCAATTCAATTAAATAAATAAATAAATAAATAAATAAAATTTAAGTTTGTTTACTTGTGAATATACCCCACGAAGTACTTAGAGAAACTTTCTTCCAAATTCTTTGTCTGCTGAGTTATTCAAAATTGTATTTGCACACACATTTCAAGTTGAAATGCTCAAAGTAAGTCAAATTAAGATCTCTTATGAAGCTATCAATGCAATTCTTGTCCTGTTTCCTCAGAGGTAAACTGCAGTAAATTCAGTGGGACAGATGGGAAAGTGAATTAGAATTGCTGGGGAAGGTGAGAATTAAATTGCAACACATCTGGAAGGTACTAGGTTAAATAAGACTAGGAGTTACTCCCACAGAAGCCACTATACAGTGATTAATGACCTGATCCTCCCAAATCCAAAGTTATAGCTTTTTCAAAATGATTGTTTTTTTTTCCACAGTAAATGCCACATGCTAGGGTCAAACCAGGAGCATATGTGTTTATCAAGCAAGTATGCTCCCATTAGGCACCCATAAAATGGGTGTATGCTGTATTGACTTATATATTAAATTTAAAAAAGGAAGAGATGGGAGTGAATGTCCCTACCTTTTTTCTCCAGGCTGACCACTATTTATTGTGATGTTTTAAAGTCTTTTCCTCCTAGCTCAGATGACAAATGACAAATACAGTGTTCTGCTGATACAACACAAACCACACACCTTTTATACATCTGTTGTAACTCTAGACGCATGTAGAAAAGGGGTGGAGATTTCAATATTGCTTTTGTCATTTTGACAGAAACACAAATCCTGTGGACACCTCTGCCATACAAAAATGAGCAAAGCAAAAAGGCATGTTTTATTCCCATCTCTCCCCTGTTGCATTTAATTTGATACTTCATAGTTTTAGGAGGAAATTTAAACACACAATTGCAAGTCATGGATTCAATAGCATTATGAGCATTATGAAAAGTTGCTGGCTGTATTTGTACAGCATGTTTAACTGGATCAGTTAAAGATAACATATGCTAAATTAAGCTAGTTTTAATCTTACTTCATTATATGTGTATGTGTTTTGGCATGTTGTATGAATCCAACCTTAATGCTGATACCACCGAAAAGCTTTCTCATAATGCATACTTTATCCTCTGCCAATGCTGTGATGCTCCAAAAAAGTCTATTCTTCATTGCTAATCTTGAATCACTCATTTTACTCTGAGAAATGGCTGTACTTTCTATTTTGTTTTTTTACTACATTTGATGTCCAAAAAGAATCAAGTAAACACAATTCATTGTTCTGAAAAGCAGTTCTGATGCTCTTTGTTGACTTAATTTAAGCTACAGTCAACATCCTTTGAACTGTGACAGCTCTTCAGTTTAATCTATGGGCTATTTTGACTCCTATTTTTTTCCCCCTTTGGTATCTCCTTCCTTCTTTTGTTTGCAGACATGACCTCTTGAAAAGACAGTATCTATTCCTGACTTGACTGCTTGGTTGGTAACTTTCACAGCATGCTGACTTCTGTCATCACCTGTAGATTATGGTGACTGTTTGAGCTATGAATCTTTCTAAAGAGTATTCATATGTATTAAATAATATTCATGCTTTTCAATCATACTATTGTATCCTAATTTCAGTTGACAGAGATAGGATTATTTTGCTACTTTTTCTTTATCATCTCTCTATATATTGTATCTCTCATGCAAAGTGATACATTGCACCTGGACAACAGATTTTATCCTGAACTTCTATAGCAATGAAGCATCCTTTTTCCCTCCAACATTAATGAAAAAGAAGAATATGTCACCTTTTTGCACTAGTGCAATGGTCTTTCCACCTGGAAATATGTATATTTTGCCGTATTACAGCACAATAGTAATTGGAGAAAGTAGTTGCACATCATTTTCTGATCCTGACTTGCACTGTTCCAAGAATGCCAAAAATATTCATGTGTAAAAAGCCATGCTAACTCTGTTTCTTGAATTCAGCTACATACTATCATGATTCTTTCCATATTAATTGAAAAATTCTATATTGGTGAAGTATCATGTGATGAATGTCAGAATATGTGGATTTCTGCTCTCAGAATTGCCCAGTCAGAAGTTCCAATAGTTGCCCAAGTTAGAAAATACTGCCTTAGCTAAATATTAATTTCTACAAATTGCAAGGACAAAAAATATTCAGATAAGTTGGATTTTTTTTCTTTTAAGTTCATTTAAAGAACGTGTCTTCCATTGCAACTGTAAGGGTTGTTCATAGTGATGATCATTTAATAGGAATAGTGTGAGCCACAGAAAATCATTGCTGTAAGAAGCAAGATTCTTTTAACTCTAACAGGCAGTCATTTTAGATAAACTTGAAATAGCTGAGGACAGTTAAAATGGCTACTTGTCTCTTCTTCTTCCTCCCCATCTGTAACAAAATCTCATTTGCAACAGAGCATTTTAGCTTAAGAAGGGAATGAAAAGTAGGCAGAAACCAGGAATGAGATTAGTTAGTATAAGAAATAGACTGCTGGACTGAATGTTATGAGAAAAAAATAGTAATTGTTATTTCTGAATTATTGAGTAATTAGGAACTCACTTCCAGACATCAGCTGAGCTCATCTTATTCAGCCATAGTAATGTTATGATTCATTTACAGCTAAAACAACTAAACAAACAACATTATGGTCTACGTTGGCCAGTATTCTATTTTGTTGTTGTTGTTGTTGTTCACACAGATTGCAAAAAGCTTCTTTTAATCTCTGTGAGTAGAGAATGTGCATTAAGATGACAAAGGAGTGCTATTGAAGGGACATACCATATGCCCTTTTTAACTCAAATTCAATGCCATTGAATAAAGAGCTTTTAATTTATGTCATATGCAAAGCAGAGGATATATTGCTGGTATAATCATAGTGATATGGTTGGTATGATGATTACCCAGAGAGCTAGAATTTTTATTAATCCAGAGCTCAGCTTTTTTTTTTTTTCTTAAGAGCAAAATGTCACTGCAGCTTTGTTGGTGTTTTTCCTTCAGTTGTGATTTTAGCTTCACAGGGTCTTGCAACTTGGAAGGTCTTTATGAAATCATAAAATAAAGGGAGGATGGAGAAGATGGTTAACTGTGATGATGACCATACACTCTGTCACAAAAAGTGAGTGAATGTGGGTCTGATATATCTGATACAATCAAACATTTAGAAACTAGGTTTTGATATTATCTCTGTTTAATAGCAAGGGTCTAAGAGATTTGTTCCAAGTTAAGTCCTACCAATATTCCTGTCTGTGACCATATCTAACCTTATTTGCTAAATCAGAGTGTACTTTGTACTGCTATCTTAATTTTCCCATAGTGTTCCAAATCAATGCTATATTAGAATTGTGGGAAAGAAAAAATCCCCACCCCAGAAACCTGATAGATGGGAGGACCAAAGCGAAGCATTGGATAACTAGTGGACAGAGTGGAGGTTGTGGTTTTTTATTTCTGATTCTACTAAACCTTGTTGAGACATCCTAGCTCTTGAGAATGAAACCTTTCTGGGGGTTCTGAGAATTTTGAGATGAAAGAATCCAAATAGCTGCCATGGGGAGGGAAGACTTTCTACCTGCTCAGAATGGCTACTTTGATAAAATCAAAGTGATCACTAGTGATCACTAGTAAAATAGTGATTTACCAAAAAAGACAAACAAGTGAGATTTGTTCTGAAAAGCCTTCTCCAGACTCCCAGGATGCTCTTTGTTAGCTTTCTACATTCTATGTTGCCTATGTTTTGGAGGGAAGCAGGTAGGTACCTTTTAACGCATTCATCTGCGACCACTGATGATTTTAATTTTCCTAGAATACCTTAAAACCCTCCGACATTCTAGGAAATAGCTTATGTGGTGCAAAAAAAAAAAAAAAAAGGTGCAGAGAGTTTATGCATCCCACCAACATATGTTTTGTGCCCCCATACTTTCTGTTGAGTGAGTAGAGTCCCTCCAAACTGGTCCTTGTTTTGATTTTGGGGAATTCTGAAGGAACAATAGAGCAAAATCTGTGCCTAAAGACTTTCAGAAGCTTAAAGTATTATTCTTATTCTATAAATTGCTATCCTTTCCTAAAAATACAGGCCCTGCCCCCCTACACACACATTTTTAGAGAGTAGATCTGTAAAGTCTTGAACTGCTCTCAAGCTAAGAAAACTTTAACTGCTGAACAATGTCAGCTCAAGAGTATATGGGAAGTGGCATCCTTAGGCCTCAATAACTGAGGGTGCCACTTCCCATAGATGTGAAGATTTGCATTTTTAGAGTAATCTTTGTTTTCAGAAGGAGTGTCATTGGCACCCCCTAAGCTTTGGCACCTAGTCCAGTGCTTACCTGGCCTTAGCCTGAAGCTGGCCCTGTTCCTGAAAGTGTTGAAGTTTTTATTTTATTTTATTTTATTTATTATCAGACTTGTATGCCACCCATCTCCTCCAATGGGTGACTCTGGGCGGCTCACAATAATAAGTTGGAGGTTGTGCAACTTCCAATATAGCTGTTCCAAGGATTTTTTTAAAAAGTTAATTGAGATGGGGAGGGAGCTAATGGCTGCCAAAAGAGGTGTAATGATAACCAAGGGTACCAGGTTACCTTCTCTCACTCAAACATGAGGCAGGATCTAGGGTTTGGCAATTTGTAGATGAAGGATGACCATGCGTTTTAGCACCATGTGTTCAGGCTAAGGCCAGGTAAGCACTGGACTAGGCTGCCAAAGCTATTAGATGTGAAGGAGTCACCAGGAGTCAGGTGGCATATAAATTTAATAAATAGTAGTAGTAGTAGTAGTAGTAGTAGTAGTAGTAGTAGTAATAGATGGCATTGTATAGTTAAGAATTATCTTATTTGTCAGTGAGTCCATGGGGACAAAGTGCAAATGTCATTCCCTAGGATTTATAACAACCAAAGAAGATGCCATGTATAACCCTACACAATTAGCCCACTGTCCCATAACTCCTTTAGTTACACATTTTCATCAAGGTTCTGCCAACCAAGCTACACAGGGCCAACATAATAAAATGCTGAAGTTGTTATTAGATGTGGAAAGGAATGGCTGAAAATCACATGGTGCTTAAAATTCTGGAAATATCAGTTTCCAAAGAAATACCACATTTATTTGAAAGGAAGATAGTCCTAAACTTAAGGTAGCCCATTTCAAGGAAATTAGACAGAAAAATATATGCTGCCTCCATTACTCTATTCTTGGCAAATTTAAAACAACTCTCTTATTTGAAAGGAGCAATATTTGGGGCAGTGGCATCCATGAGGGAGCAGGACCAAAACAGACAAAATGGCAGTCACAGTAGGACAACTGAAGCCCTGCCCCCTTATATGTGTTTGCTATATCAATACATGTACAGAAGGGGCTAGGATGGTTCTTCTGTGACCATCATCTTGCCTGTTGGGGAAGGGGAACAAAGGAGATGCTGTTGGGGAAGGGGAACAAAGCTCTTTATTTAAGGAACTATGCTCTCATATAGGAAAGAATAAAATACTAATCTGAAGACAACATTATTGAGAGCACATAATTTTACATTAAGAGGCTAAAGAACTCAAAGTAGAATGGCAACTGAAATATACAGTACATTCCTTGTATAACTGCTTATATCAGAAAGAAAGTCCAGCACATCTGAAATATTTATAGTTCTAAGGCAACTGTTTATATTCAAGGCAAGTTTTCAAAATAAAAAAAGTTATATTCCAAATGTCTATAATAAAAATGGAAAATTTGGAGAAGAAATTTCGTTATTTGTTAAGCTCTAAGGTTTAAGATAAAAGCAATTGCTTTTTAGGCAAATTTTATTTCAAGCATGATTTATGGGATCAAATCCATTTAAATGAATTGAGGAGGAGAGTTTGCATAAAATACCATGTCAGAGCCCTTAAAATTTAATGTTACAGACATTGCTTCTTATAAATTCAGTTAAAGTTTCTGAGCTTGCAACATTATTACTGTCAAAATGTTAATATCAGAGGCCTGGAAGTGTAATAGCATAATGCTGTAAATGTCTTTTATCTATATTGATTTTAAGACATGAGCCTGCTTACAAAAATCTTATACCTCTATGTATAAGCCTCTATGGCTCTCTCCAATAGCCAACCTGTCTATGATGTATTTTAGCCAATGAAGTAGTTTTGTGCTGGGATAGTTTCCCCAAAGATGAATCTAGCAAAATGGATTGCTCATTCTCTTTCCATGGTGTGATATCATTGCTGGGAACTAGACCCTAAAAAGTGGAACTTCCAGTAAGAGGGAAATGACTGGCTGTGTCAACTTGCCAAGCCTGGCAACTTGGACTCCATTTTCTTGCTCTCTTCTCAGTTAATATGGACTATTATCTTGGACATCACATGCTGCTCTCACTGATTTATTTTAACTGTATTTGCCTTTTTATAGAAAACACTACATGCAATATCTAGCTTCATATTTTCACATGCTGTGTGAAAATCAGAAGAATTACATTTCTGCTCAATGCAATGTGAAAATACTGTTTTGGTGATCTGCAAACTGTGAAGTATCACATGTTTTCCCTTCATAATTTGTCCTACATAGCTTCTACATAACATGACCTTTAATCCAAAGGGGCTAATCTTTTTCTTGGACAGAGTGACTTACAGCTTCAGATCCTGGCTGGTTTTGAGCTAATCCAAAATTATCAAGTACCAATTACACAAGATTTCCTTCTTTAATGGTCAGAGCAAGATGGGAAGGATTCCATGCCCACCCAATTTTGAACAGCCTTGTCTTTCAATAACTTCCTGAGTGTTTCCACAGCATCCACAGAGGGATCAAAACAGTCATGAGGCTGTTCATTATTATTTGATTGAAGCCACACTTATTTGTATGTGTGGGTGAGGGAATGTAAATCTGTTTGTTTTTGTTTTTTTCCTTTGTCCCTAATCCTTGGTTTCTAAAATTTCATCCCACTGGCTTACTCTTCCAAGTCCCATAAAAGGCACAATAAGCAATTAAAATCATTATCCACCACATAGAGTGCTCTGATCAAATAGGAGGACTGAATGCTTGGCCAAGAGGCAAACTGTCTGAAGTATTTAGGGGGAACATAAAATGGCAGAGACATTTATGGCGCACTGGAAAAACATATGAGCTTCTGAAAGAAAAACTGAAATACATTTTCACATGCAGCATAAGACAAGGAAAAATTGTTTTACTGTTAAAGTGAGCAATGAATAAACTTTTGATGGAAAATATGATCACTGTGATCTCAGCAATCAAAGAGACATAGGGCCTTTTCATACTGCAGCCTTAAACTGATTGACTCCATTGCATAAACTGGCTGGCAATGAAGGTCACTTAAAAAATATCTTTCTGGGTTTCAACCACTTATTTTGCCTTCACCATGGTGATGTTCTGGTGTTCTTTCTGAATCTGCTTACTCTGGCCTCTGATTAGTGGATTTCTATGCTTCTTTACCACAACCATCACAACCACCACCACCGCCCCACATATACAAACCTTTACCTGGAAAGCAAGTACAGTACTTTCGTTTCTGTGGGTCAGTTTTTGAGGGCATGTGGTTTCCATTGATAACACTTTTACATGAGCCATTCTCTGTTTTGTTCGTCTCAAACTTGACACATTCCCATTTGGTTTGTGTGTTGGTGGACCAGAAACGAGGAGGAAGAGATGTTCATTGCTTTACATTTCTTCCTGTCACTTGGACTAGAAGGGGAAACTGACATAACTCTTGTCAATGCATACGTCAGGGTTTCATGCTGCTCTGGTGAAATGAAGGGGTTCATAGGTTGAAGTCCCTTCAGAAGGAAGCAGACATCTCAGCAGCCCAGGATGAAATAGTTGTGGAGGGCAGTGGCCTTAGATTGGAGGGGAGGGAACATTCCTACCACAGTGCATAGTGAAAACTGGAGCAACAATGAAGTAAAGCACAGCAGACCAAGCAGACAGCACTACTAGTGCTAGCATAAATAAAAAATGACTACTTTTGATGTGTAGCAGGAAAATACAGAAGTAAGTTGACTTCCTGGTGGACTGTAGGCAAGTAGAGGATAACATTGTATTTTCCTACCCTTGAGAAACATGTAGTGCTGAGGCAACTGGTTGTGCAGATCAACCTGTAGAGTTGCTAGCTCAGTAGCTTAGACCAGCCTTCTTCAAACCATAGATTCCCAATTTCCAAAATTTGTACCCAGTGAAACAATTGCACAAAAGTTATATGACTTTATTTTAGCCCTTTGAGTCAGTTTCTTGCACTAACTGACTCAACTAACTGCAGTGTAGCTGCAAGCACAATTGCACAAGCTGTTCTTTCTCTTCTGTTTCTGGCTGTTTACATCCTTCCTGGTGAGTACAAAACTCAAATATGGAGAAGGTTAAAGGTAAGTGATCTGTGATGATAGAGGCTTACGTTATAGTGAATGAAAGAGCACTTAGATGGCTTCTACTCCACAGCTTATTTAGCATATTTATTCATCCAGTCCTGCCTATCAAGCAAAAGAATAGATTAGAACTTAAAGAAACATTCAAAAGCCTCAATAATATAATATTTTATTTATATTTTAAACCATTTGTTATATTGAGCACAGACAGAATAATAAAAGATATTAGGACTGTCAAAGTTGCTACTATATTTTAATATGAGATTATCCTTTCATAGAAAATAAGGATGCTATTTTTCTCTAGCCTGTTATGGACACAAAGATTCTAATCATTTCAGCATCTTAAAAATCCGAAGAACAGTTTTATTTTTGAAAACATGAATATCTTCATAGTGGATAATCTAGAATATTACGTTTTTATTAACAGATTACCATCAACTAATTTATGACTGCATGAGGTATGAAATGAACAAAGAAATTCAGTGCAGGCTACTTAATAATCCTTGAACATAGATTGTCTGCAACTTCTAATAACAGGAGACATTGTCTGCTATCACAACTAAAGAACCATCCATTATACAGTCATTTATTTGATATTAGATTCCCACGTGTTCCTGAAAACTGAAACAGTACAAAACAAAATATAACCCTCAAATTAAAGACATAACAGTCTAGACAGAAACTGATAACCTTGAGTTCCCTAGAGCAAGAAATGAAAGACTGCTATGCTACCTGGAGATACCACTCTTAATAACCATCAAAATTTTGCAGTGTTTATGCATGCTATGAAGGATGAGACCAACCTGCACTGCATTTACCCGGGGATAAATTGTATGTGAGGTTTTATTTCTGCATAAACATGAACAGAACTGGATTGAAATTCTACTATCCAATGAACATAAAAAGCAGTAATGGTCATGCTGATCTATCAGAACAAATACACAATCCAGTTTGGAAATATCTTTTTTAGGATCAGTAAAATGACTGAAACAAGTGGCCAGATATTATCAGTATGGAATCTATTGCCCGGACTGCCTCAGTATGTGTTGTTGGGTCTGTTTTGGTTTTTTTTTTTTTGGGGGGGGGAAGGTTTTTTTTGTTGGATTTTGTTTTTTGTGTGCCTTTAAGTCAGTCTTGAATTCTGGTAACTGTTTGTACTAGTCCCTGCAGTTTTCTTAGAAACATGTTTTAGAAGGGGTTTGAAAGCCTTCTTCTCGGGGCTGAGGGAGAATAACCCACTGGCTTTGTGTCCAAGGGTTAGGGTTAGGACTCACAGTGTCCTCATTTCTGTCCCAGACCTTCAAATATATTTGTCAGCATTAGGTACAACTAGTGTCAGGTTTTAGCTTATATTTTGGACTGATTTGTAAATTGTGGCTCCAGTGAACTCAGTGAAGCTTATACCAAGTAAATACAGGTAGTCCTCACTTAACAACCATTCATTTAACGACAGTTTGAAGTTATGATGGCTTCAGAAAAAGTGCTTAACAACCTGTACTTGCACTTATGACCATCGCAAACCATTACACCACCCCCATGGTCACATGATTGTGTTCTTTTTATGATGGCTGTTAAGTGAATCACTGTGGCCATCAAGCAAATCACGTGGTTGTGAAGGGAATCACACGGTCATTAAGCAAATTCCAACAAAAAAAGTCCATTGGGGAATCTGGATTCATTTAAAAACCATGTGATTCACTTTACAACCACATGATTTGCCTAATGAATTAAGTGATTCACTTAACAATGGCTGCAAAATCAGGTTCAGTCACATGATGACTTGCTTAATGACCACCCCACTTAATGACCAATTTTTTGGTCCCTATTGTGGTCATTAAGCAAGGACTACCTGCATGTTGAATAAGGGTCTACATTTCTGTAAAGTATTGGAACTATGAACTAAATAGTACACAGCAATACAAACTGATATTGCTAAATCATGAAACACGTTCAAATGAGGTGCCCCCTTTTTATATACATTCCTGCACTTCCATTTTGTAACTCATAAAAAAATCCATAGCAGAGGGGAAAACAGGATTTGTTTGTTTTTTTCTGTCTTTCCATTGTGTCAGCCTTTTGAGGTGGACCAGGTCAGGAAAAGGAACTTCTGCAACTCTACTGTTCATATTGTTTTTTAATTGTTTGTGAGTCATCCAGAGTCATATATTTGAGTTAGGCAGCTATATAAATTGGATGGATGGATGGATGGATGGATGGATGGATGGATGGATGGATGGATAGATAGATAGATAGATAGATAGATAGATAGATAGATAGATAGATAGATAGATAGTCTTCAAAGCCTGACAGAGATTCTCTCCTACCCCCCATCTCTCCCTTATGGTAGAGAATCAAGGTGAATCAAGGCAGGGCAATCTTGAGCTTCTTCCTCACTCTCTCTTCCCTTTCATGGCTAAGCCGGTGTTTACTAATGGCCGTTGAATACCTTCTTCAAGGCCATTTCTACTCTCTACAGGTTAGTAGCACTTATCTGGAAGTATCCACATTCCTCTACAGATTGGTAACATCCATCTGGAAGCATCCATGCAGTTTTAGTAGGATGACATTGTGTCTTAACAAAGAATCAAATTTGAAGCAGTAAGACTAAAAGTCTATGAAAGGAAAGGTGGGATGTGTGTGTGTTGGTTGGTTGATTTTACATTTGTTTAGAATCAGTCTCAATTTCATAATGGACATTTCTAATAGTAATAGTAGAACTCCTTTTATATTATCTAAGATTCATTCAAGTTCTTCAAATACTTTGCCTGTTTATCTCTTTATGTTAGTAAATACTTATAGTCTAAAGGATCCTTCCCATTGAGCAATACACAAAGCAAGTGAAACCAGAAGCACAGCAAGATGTGTTTGTTAATAGTGATTGCCAAGGAATCTTCATGGCATGAAGCAGGATTTTTTCTTGGTATATTTGGGGCTTGAATCAAGGACCTTCTAATATGTGAAGCATGTGCTACATTATTGAGTTGTGGCTCCTAAAGGGAACTTCTGCACCTTTAAATTAGTTTCCTCCTGATCCTATTAATTTTCTCTGTGCAGGGAAAATGTTTAAAAAGACATCTAATCCATAGTTGGACAGCTTTCTGCTATTTTTCCCTACTTTGTTTCTATTTCACCATTTTATACTCAAAAATTTAACAAATTCTATATGGAGAGCCATGGTTAAATATTCCAGTTTATGCCAATTTAGCTGCCCTACATGATTTCAAACTGCTTCAAGAGTGGCCATCCTAAACAAGTAATTGCAGATGTTCTAAATATACCCAGGATTTATATGCAAATACGGGTTTTCTTCCTGAATAGGAAATTCTTAGCATGTTGATTAAGGCACAATTTATGTCAGTTCAGCTCAAGGTGTGAACATTTTAAACTCCATTGAAAGGTTTGTACATAAAGATTGTGTGTGAGAGAGAATGTGAGAGAAAAATTTGACTAACTTGTTTCTCTCTCTCTCTCTCTCTTGTATTATCAGATTTTACTTGCTATGAAAGATCTCCAGTTCCTAAATATGGTGGTTGGAAGGAGTGCAGCCAAGATATTGATATGTAACCTCAGGTCTCTGATTCATAAATGTATTACAATTAAACATATAGCATGGATTACAGGGGACATTGTATTGACCATATTGACTATGACTTTGTTAGAAAATATTGTTGCTGGTTTTGTTTTTTTAAGAAAATCCTTATCTATTCAAACATATTCAAACATATTCAAACATATTCAGACATATTCAAACATATTCAAACATATTCAAATCCTTATCTATTCAAACATATATTATTCAAACATATATGGAACTTCGCTAGATTAAAAGCACCTTCATTTACAGTAATCAGAGTATCTTGTCTTATCGACCATATATATTCTACACACACACACATATTCTGAGCAATTTCGGGCCCAGGGGTGGCTGCTGCCAGATGGAGGAGGGTGTGTGGATGGTTGCAGCAGCACTTGTGAGCATTTTCAGGCCTGGGGCTGCCTGCTACCGGGTTGGGGAGACTCACCCAAGTGACTTCTGACCTTCCCTGGTGGCTTCCCCTTTGACTTCACTTGTGGGAAGCCAGCAGGGAAAGTTGCAAATAGTGATCATGTGACCATGGCACGCTGCAACCATCTTAAATGCAAGCCAGTTGCCAAGCACCCAGATTGTGATCACATGACTGCAGGGTTGGTGCAACAGCTGGAACTTTGAAGATCGGTCATAAGTACCATTCATTCAGCACTGTTGCAATCTTGAAAGGTTACTGAATGAGTGGTCAGTAAGCGAGGACTACCTGTAAAAGTATCACCTATTCTGAGCAGCATCCAGTGTAACATCATACTGTTACGAGGGATAAACAAATGCCTGATTTTGATTTTGTTATAATAATCAGTTTGCAATAAATGTTTTATATATATATTAAATAACAGCTCTCTAGCTAATTTTGGAGAATTTGAACTTATTCACAGAGGCATCCAGATTCAAACTTTCTTCTAGCAACAAGACAAGTTGTGTGGCATGACAGGCGGTAAATAAATATTTGAAATAAACAAAGAGTAAATAAAATACATCTCAGCCTTCTCCTTGGGAAGGAAGTTCAAATGCCTGTTTTCCAGAGTCACTGTTGGGAGTGGATGGCTCCATAAATCAAATAACTAAATAAAAATTTTATTGACAGCAGCAATAATATTATTATTAATTTAGTTTATTCCCTTATATACCACATACTCCCAATAGGCTGGCCTATAGTGGTTGGCTTAAATAATTTCTGCATGTCAAACTTAAGCTTCCAAGCCATCTGAAAATAACCTTAGTACATTAGTGTCTATAGCAGAGTCAGTTTGTACATCCTTATTTACATAATAAATAGGTATATATTTATATATGCATAGACTAGAAAAACTGACCTGAAATCAGCATCTGTAACAGACAATGACTTGCATATCTGAAGACCAGAGATCAGCAAGTGAGCTGTCAAACTGTTCAGCATCTTAGACACACTTTTCAATAAAATTATTTTGCATATTTAGCAGTGTGTCATAATACAATTAGATAGTATGTATGTTTAAATCTGTCATTCAAGGGGATTGTTAGTTCCAGTTATATTTGCTTTGTGCATGTAAACACAATGGAAACATGCCACTTGCATACTCTTATAGTCTTAGAGAGAGAGAACCACCTATATCATTTGTTCAGCCTACTAATGTATAATTACATTTCAAAGTATGCATTTAGCTAGAATCTTAGAAATAACGTTGTAGCTGAAATATTTAACTAGAGCAAATGTGATAATCATCAAGAACCAACAAACGTAGTTGATGAAAACACATAGGATTTTTCTTAAGATGGTGGACCAGCTATCAGACTAGATATCTCTTTCAGGCAGTTATTTGATTGTCTGAGTTGTGTTGCCTCAAATTTGCTTTTTTAGAGAATAGGTAGAAGTTCTTGAAAGTGACAGTTACGAATTAGTATTTCTGACTTTTGACACTCCTGGATTTTTTGAAGATAATATGGAAGCATTGCAATGTTAGAAATAAGAGGACTTCCCTTTTTAACCTATAGCAAGGTACGATGATTTTCTGCTTACTTGCAGAAACATTTACAAAAGACCTTATTCCTGATAGAGAAAAAAATAGCAAGCTTTACTAAATGGAAGAGAAGCATACTACAAAGTTGTAGTAGTCTGTGTCCTACGCAGAGTTGTCATAGTCTGTGAAAATTATCTCTGAATATTCTATTTTTTCTCAACTATTGTATACATACAACGAAACATCACTATATTACATTAATGTCTGTAATCTCCAATCTATGAATGATATTGTGCAGCAAAATCTAGAATCCATTAATGCCAATGCTATTGTTTACTAGTCTCTGGCATTTTTAACTTGATTACATGCTATTAGTGTTAGGTGCATGGCATGCAGGACTGAACCCAATGACTTTAATGGAGACAAGTACCACACATTTTCCTTACTAGGATGCTCACGTAGCATAAGATTTCATTCAGCTTCAGAAAGGAACTACTTTTCTCTCTTTATTTATCTGTTTTTTGTCTGGGAGAACAAAGTGATGCATTTGGTGGTTTCTTATTTTATTCTTACAACAACAATCCTGTGTAAGTTAGTGGGACTTAAATATAAGAACAAGCCCAAAGTCATCCAGTGTATTCCATGGTCAAGTTGGGACCTGAATTTGGATCTTCCATAATTACCATTCCGCATGGCCTTCTTTTATTAATTAATGTGCTAAAAGGGAGAAGGGGTAACCATGAAAGATCAAAGCTTATGATAGTACTAGATCAGGGTTCCTCAAAGTGGTCGATATCAACCCCCAAGGGTCAATGGGACTATCCAAGGGGTCGATGTTGTTATTATTATTATAGGCAGTCCTCACATAGCACACACAATTGGAACCAGGAACTGTGTCACTAAGTGACATGGTTGCTAAGGAAAACATTACAAGGCCGCGATGGACTTACATCACTTCCCATTTGGTTGTTAAGTGAGACATCACATGACCACAACTTGCAATTTTATTGTCGGCTTTTCCATTGACTCCGGATGTTGGAAGCTAATTGTGAAGCACACAATGGTGATCACATGACCACACAACGCTGCAACAGTCATAAATGCCCACCAGTTACAAAGCACCCAAATGTCGATCACTTGACCTTGGGGAAGGCTGCGATGATTGTAAATGGGAGGACTGGTCTTAAAGTTACTTTTTCAGCACCATCATAACTTCAAATGGTCACTAAACAGGGCAGTTATTAAACAAGGTCTACCTGCATTACCATTATTCATAGTACTATTAAAGTGGTATTGATTAAATTATTTCATATAATAAATGTATGGACGCCAGTTAACAATCTGAAATTTCATGAAAGGCTCGATGAGCTGAAGAGTTTGGGGACCCCTGTACCAGATAAACCTAAGGGCAGCCAGTAGCAGCAGTTTTATGAAGTACAAGACCTTCCGTCTGTACATCTTTGTATTTATTTCCCTTCTGTTCCTATTCATATCTTACAGTCATCCTTAGACCCCTCTTTCAGGCAGCCTTCCCTTGCTCAGGTGTCATGTGGGACTATCTGGAAGTGTACTTTCTCAGTGGTTGCCTCACCTTCAACTCTAGAATGTCCTCCTGGGTGCAGCACTCCAGCCAAGAGGTTTTTATTCTTCTTGGACAGAGAGAAAGGGAGAGAGGGAAAGACATGGATAGATGGATAGTGATTTTAATGTGTTGCAAGCCAGCCTGGTAAAAAGTCCATTTTGAAAGGCAGCATTTTATTTTAAATAAATATAAGTAAGCATATTTTGTTTACAAAAAGAGGCATTTAAATACATCACAGTGCATAGCCAGTGACTGCTGTTTAGAAAGACTATTATGCATGTATGAAATTGGAATAAGCCACACTGAAGACAATGAAAGCTACTTCCAAGTATCTATAAAGAGTGGTAAAGTATAAATCACAAAAGATGTTATATTCTTGGGCCTCCATAAATATGGTAATGAAGAAATATGCCTTGGAGCACTTTTGAGTTACAATTTAAGTTGTACATATTTACACAGGCTTAAGTCTGAGTAAACTTCATCTAATTTATATATTTATAAATATTCTTTCCCCAGTTTGAAGTGATAGACAAGTAAGGAAAAAACATTAAAAAGTGAGCAATAGATGCAAGCAACAAAAGAATAAAGTGAATATGTGCTAATTGCAAGAGAGCAACATAATTCAGGGTTAGTATTTTACCATCCTATCTGAGTCCCAGTAAAGTTGCAGATTTTAAGACTTTTTCACAGTAGTGACATCAGAAAAAAAATGGGAGAGAAATATATCAATATGAAGGTAAGCTTGGCTCACATATGATAATGAGGAAAAGAATTGTGTAACTCACATGAGTGCTACTGTAAACATTAATGTTGGATTTAACTGTCAAGTGAGCAAGTTTTGAATATCAGTCTTGCTTTAATTTTCAGTGTAAGGTTTGCTTATAATTGGTACATTAACAGAGTTTTTCCACATAACCTGGGAATCCACCAGTTAGGAAGGGCATGTCTGTGCATAGCTTTTATTCTTTTCTGTTAAAAGAGCAGAAATCCAGCTGGCCAGAACTCAATTGATGCATGGGTTCATATAGGGAGAAATTGGCTTTGAAGCAAGTTGCCTCTAAGGCTGTAATTGTATGCTTATTTACCTGGGAGGAAACCCCACTGAAGACAGTGAGACTTACTTCTCCATAAAATGGAGAGAACTGAGCTACAATTATCCACTTCCGCACACTGTGCTTAACAAATAGCATTTTCTTAATGGCAAGATTTTTAAGTTCCCCCTATTTAAAAGCAGATTCTCATGAACATATTTTATGGAGAATAAATATTATCTCTGCATTAGATATCAAGCAGCTGATACGAGTGTCCTTACTTTAGTATATTTTAAATGTGATGCTGAACTAAAACCAAATGGAATTGCTTACTCCAACTGTGAGAAAGCATTGCAGCATATAGTAGCATGTGGTGTTCCTTCTGCAGAACTGCAAGGCATGTTTAACACCTGTTGTTGGGCTTTTTCCCCACTATTTCACAACCCCAAGGCTCTACATTAGACTACAGGAGGCTTAATAGAATCCTGGGCATGTTACTGAGTTCTAAAACAGGTGTACAATATACTGCTATAAACATATTTCTTGGTTATGTGAAGTTATCTTTTTGTTTTTGACATTTATAAGGTGTTTGTTGATTACTGTTAGTAGCAGGGAATGTAACAGACCACATAGTCTAAGGCAAGGTGTATCCAATTGTTAGATGAAAAAAGAGGGCAAAAGAGAGATGCTTCCATCATTCTAACATAGAGCCAGAATTCTTAACTCTCTACAATTGAAAAATAAATCTTTCTATAAGAAAGTATTTGTTTGGTATTTACTGTTTTCTTGGCAATTCCATTTGACTGGGCCAGCCATGGAATAGTGTGCTATATCAATATACGGCTCTATCAAAGATTTCCAGCAATAATTTCTATCATTTATACTGTAAACTTACAATAAGGCCTGGGTTTTTTCCCCTTTAATCTGCACTGAATGTTTGACTACAGAGTAGATAACTGGCCATTTAATATTCATGGTAGTCAAAAGGAGCAATGTTTGGTAAAAAATGCTTTGCATGCCTACAGCCACTGTCGTCATCTAATTGTAAGGCACTCTATACTACCCAAGTTTTAGAGAGTCAAACAAAAAACTTGAGACGAGACTTCTGTGAAAGTTAACAGATGTATTTTGATCAAGACACAACTGGGTGAGCCCAATCAACACCGTGGCAATGAATGCTGACTGAAACCACACCTTGCAAAACAAACATCAGAAATTTATAGACATTTACAAATGTAACAAACTTTTAATCAGATAGTACATCCCCTCATACCCATACAAGGAAATGCAGGGATGGTCTGGGGAGGAGGGAAGGTGGGTCCCAGAAGGAGAAAGTCAGCTCAACTTTCTTCTCTTGTTACCAAGGAAATACCATGCGTTAGCACCTCCTTATCTTTGTGGAATTCAGGGGCCTCTCTCTTTGCAACTTTTCAACCTTGTACCAAGCTAATCTACAACTTGTTTATTAATCAGGCATTTAACAAAGAGATTAGGTGGGGGGGGGACACTGTGCTCTTTAAAAAGCACAAAGCAAGTTGCGAGTTAAAGTTTTAAACATAATGTGAAATAGAATGCATTATTAAATGTATGTTATACATTATGTGAAATATATAGAGAGTATAAAAAATTGTGTACTAAAATAACGCCCTTCATAATGAAAAACAATGAATTATAAATCTTCTATGGGCCAGGCAAACCAGGTCCAACAATAGTTTGCCACATGCCCTATGTTTCAAAACCAGGTTTGCCAGGCTGTTAAGCCAGGAGCTTCACTTATCAGTGAGCCTGCAGGCTGAAAGCAGTGGAAATGTCTTGCTCAAAGAATCTGCATATTTTTAACCTCTCTGTATATTTTGCGAGGTAGCAAAAAAGAAGGAGCAGGAAGGAAGGAAGGAGGCAGGCATAGAAAATATAAAACATAGGTTTGAATATGGAATATTTGAAAAAAGAGACCCTTCTATTAGCTTGGCTTGAGGCCCAGCTTTTTAACTTTTTTCAATATCTATTGTAGAGTTGGTGGTAACCATGATATGGGGGGAGATAGTACAGAACATTTATTTGTTAATCCTATCTTTGCTGATAAACTAACCAAACCATACAAAGCAATGTTAAGTGTCCCACAAAACAAAATAAATCAAATAGTTAGGTGTGAATGATTTGTAATTAGTCTGCTACATTTACAGTGTCAAAGAAATAAAAACATCTCTCTAGTTTGCTGACACCTCTGATGTCATCTGTTTGTTTTTGCTTTGAACTTTCCTTGCAAAATTAGGCTGACACCTTACCATTCTATCATTTGTTTTTGTTGTCATGCTCTATAACACAGCCATTTTTCTTCTCATATTACAGACTTCAATTTTATAAGGAAATCAACTGTCCTGTCCTGTCCTGTCCTGTCTTGCCCCTTCTCAACTCGCTGCAAATTGAATTTTAGTTTATTAACCAGTAAGCAAGTCTGTGGGCTCATCTTCATGTTCCCTAACTGTGCCATGAGCATGACCTGAGAAACTCTTTTATCAGTGATGTCCTCATGACATTGCCTTTGCCCCATCCCCAGCTCATATTTGAGGCAGCTTCAGGTCATCCTTAACTGCTCCAGTCTTTTCCATCTTCTCCTGATGCAAGTGTTGCTGGCCGTACAATCTGACATTCTTCACCAACATGTCATTGCTGATGCAGTCAGGGAATTGGAGTACCCCAGCTCCCATTGGCCATTTATGCTGCTGGGCCATGCCTCCTCCCCATCAGTCACTGGGAATTGCCCTCCAAACCTATTTGGCTTGGACTGAAGGACAGACTGGACTCCTGGCTTCTCCAGAGATATCTGCTTATGGGTAATGCTTGATTGACCCAAGTCAAAATGTCAGGTTTTATACGATTCCTGATAGATTCCTTAAAAGCATTGGTTAGCATTTCTTTGAAACAGGCTAGGGTCCAGGTCAATTTTAACTGCAAAAGAAATCCAGGTTTGGCCAGCTATGTATGGCTGGTTCTGTCATCACTAAGTGCATTACAGATTTTTCACTGATCCTGATGACAAGGGGTTTCATTTGGCTATACTTTTTACTGTGTGTATTATTGGGGAAGGGGGGGTGTCTATACTCTGTTCTGGTAATGACATATTTTATGTGTGCCAATCTTAATTACATATTTTCCGGGATCATCTAACATGGATAGCTGCCAGCCACAAGATCAAAGCTGAACTTCTTGGCCACTCTCTACCAGCACTGCCATTCCCTTACAGCACCAGCTGAGGATAAAGCTCACTGTTACTGATCACTCTATCCTATTTCATCTCAGACCCTTTCTCCACTCCTATTCTTTTTCAGATGGAGTATTTTTGAACATGGGTTTAACGCTCTTTCAGAAGAGCATCAGACCTGAGTTCAGGAATAGCCTGACTGACAAATCACATGTACCAATGAGGGAACACATTAAGCAAGACCATCTGAAAAACCCCCATCTATTTCACACCACACCATGCCATTTCTGTGTTCCTGTCACTTGTAAGCTGGTATCACTCCTTCGAGGTAGACAGGGCCAAGAACAGCATGAATGCTCTTTAGTGTTGTAGGGTATTGTAAGAGATTATTGAAAGCCTGTCAGAGTTTTCAATAATCTGTTATATTATTGAAATATAACCTTTCACCTTATACCAAACAAAATCAAAGCAGGCTTATGTTGAATTTCCTTCTCATGCTTCCTCCCTACCCAAAACTGAGTAATCTTTTCAAAAACTACTTCTTTAGCAGTTTATTCATCCCTTTTTCATTCCCAGGGTCAGGTCTACATTTCATCACACTGGGCTGTGTGGGTTTTACATGGGTTTAGTGCTATTGCAAGCAGTGCTGGGCCCATTTTCAGAAAAAGCCCACCTGATAGGTCTTGAGATTCTGTCACCTGGGCACCCTTCTACAAACGCCCAGCTCCACTCCACCCCATTTTAAAGAGAGTGATCAATAGCAGTTTTCCCAAAAGCAAGAGACATGTCATGGGAGGAGAAACAAAGCCAGAGGAATCTACCAATCACTTTTCTTAAGTTTGTCCCTTATTAAATCAGTAAAGGCAGCACCAGTCATTGCTGTCATTACTTAGGCAGAAAAGGGATTATCAGTAGGAGTGCCAGCACACTTTTCTGCCAGCCTATAGTCTTGCACAGTGTATGTCTGGAACAGCTAATTACTTGGGCAGTATACATGAGTATTGTTTCATTGGTTGGTTGGGAGTGGGGGAAAGCAAGGTTATGAAAAATTCTATATCCAGGAAAAGTTGGTCAATGTATTACTGTGAAGATGGAGCAAATGCCACTGTTCTGTCTGATGATGATCATTATGATGATGATGATGACGATGACAAAGGTGACAGTCATACCTGTATATCTTCCTTCCCCAGATGCCAAAGCAATGCAGATGACAAAAACCTTACAATAAAGAAATCTAAGAGTAAAACAGTAAACAATAGAAGTAATAAAAACAATAAACGTGCAGCATTAAGCTGTACAATTAAAACCATTTATCAAAACTAAAATATATTAAAAATTAACACTAAACTTAACTTCAGAGGCAGTCTGGACCTTGGGGCAGTTGCTCAAATGAGCACAAACGTCTTTGGCTGTTGTCTGAAATAAATCAGCATGACAGCCAGCCTTACGTCTTCTGGAGAGAATTCTAAGGCAGAAAATTCACCATCCTTGTGTAATAATGAGATATAGTGAGTTGGGGCCAAATTTAGAGATGTTCAGTTGGCCTGGGCAAAATAGGCTTTCTGCTCCCTCCTCTCCACAAATGCCCTTTCATTACCTTATGTTAAATAGAGTGTTGAATAGTCCCATATAATGAGATACAGTGGGCAGGGGGAGAAAGAGATGAAGGTTAATCCAAGACTGGACAGAGATACTTGCCCTGAAAAAGATCCCTCAATTTAATTTGAAGACTCCCTCCTTCTCCCTAATTCCATGCATTTAGTAGAATCCCTCATATGTAGCCTCTGCAAAGGTAGAGGGAGGATAGTGATGAAATAGCTCCAGTGGGAAAGAAGTTATGGGAAACTTTTGTAGGTAAAAATACTTTATCTTTCGATAAGAAAAATGAACTAATCCTTGGTTTATCAGGATTATGTTTTTTTTTTTAATTTACAGCATGAGGTTGCATTAGTAAAATATTATTTTAAGTCCAGAATGATGGTCCCACTTTCCTTCCCCCCCCCCCCCCCTAAAAGTCACTTCTGGTTGAATAAAATAATCTTCCTGGGTATGTCTACATATATTTATTAAGACATGTCTGCTCACTGGCCTTCCCAGCAAAGATAGTATAAGAGGCACAGAGGGAACAATCAATAATACTTGTTTTTTAAAGAAAGGTTACATCTGATGAAATAGACTGTAGTCTGCCATAAATTGTGCTGTTAAGTGTTTTATCCTTTAAAATGACAAAAGAATTCTTGGGTGTTCATTGGCTTTTTAAAATAAAGACGTCATCCTTCCATATTTTGGTTTTAAGATCTTTATAGACCACAAAAGCATCTTGAGATCAGCTGCTTAAACTCAGAATGAACACATGTAAGTTCACTTAATGATTCATATAGAGTTTTCCCAAGACAACCATCTATTTGATCAGTGCTTCCGGTTATGATCATTAGCATCAAGCTGAGCAACGATGACCTTACATCCCACTATATATTACTCAAGATTCTTCATCCTCTGCCTAATACCTATTATCATACAAACACACCCTTCAGATTGGCTTACCAAACCCCTAAGGAAATACCCCATGTCAGATTGAGTCAAATGTTGTCCAAGCCATCTGGTCCATTCTCTTTGTGTCCTTGTAGTTGACTTTATGCATATTAATTCACCGAAGTTCTAAAGCACCAAAAATGTACATCTTCCAGACCTGATTAGTATAGATAAAAATAAATATCTTTGAAACTAAGCTTCAACGTTTTTACATCTAAGAACCTCTTCATATAGTGGCATTTTCCCTCCAAAGATGCATCTAGGTGTTGAGGGTGTCTACTTGTGCATCTCGTCATTTAAACCAGATTTCCTCAACTTGGTGTCCTTTGACGTTTTGGACTTCAACTCCCATAATTTTCATGAAACATAAGGGCTTTGGTTGGGAATTAAGGGAAATGAATTTCAATATATCTGGAGGGTAGTACATTGGAGAGAGCTGAGGTAAACATATGAATACTCTAGGCCAAAATGGGTAGAAGCATGTAATTTTCATTATAGCTGTGGGTGAAGTGGCCTTAATATTCAAGGAATGCTTTCAGGTGCAGAGATCCTACAGCTACCAATTGAAAAATATTACCTAACTATTTTGTCCTTCCCTCCTTAATTGATTTTCTGGTGAGAAAGAAAATAGATAGGAAGGTTATAAATGAATATTGCATCTGGACCCACTGTAAAATTATGTGAGTAAGATATGGCAATAGCATAATAAATATCTCAGGGTAGGTGCCCTAGGTGACATTTAGAAATGACACATCAGGTAATCATATATGCGATCATTGCCCATGGAACATATGCCACTGATTCTTTCTGAGAGCTTAAGTACACTTATTGTATATAGATGCTAAACTGAGTTGGCATTTTTGTTTCCAAAAAGAGAGCTGAATTTACTATTTGACCTACAGCTGTTAACAGGATAAAAAAATAACTGTGCTCATAACACATGAACAATATTTTCTGGAGACTGCTTCAGTTCTTACATACATACATACATACATACATACATACATATCACATTATTCCCTTTCAAGATAAGCAACATTATGGAAAGTGCAGAAATGGAATAAAAAGTAGTGAACCAAATCAATTAATTCTATAGATAATAAACATGAAACATAGCTAAACTATTCTACACCAACATCATTCACTATATCTCTCCATACCTTTCTGTCTTGTCCATGCTTCCACAACTTCATACACTGTCTTTTTATTCTCTAAACTTCTCACCTCTTTCTTTTAGCAGATCTCGTCAACTTCATCCAAACATATTTTATTCCCTGTTCAGTGCTGAACCATTCACTAAGCATTCCATATACTTCCATCATATACCATTCCTAAACATATTTAGCAACTTCAACTTCAATTCCATATTGTCCAGAATGTTCCATGATCATCAAGCTGAATCACTTTATCATATACTTTTCCTAAATCAACAAAGAAGCAGTAAACTTTTGTTCTCATGTTCATACATTTGTCAGTGAATTTCAATGTATTCTAAGTGTATTGTTACTTAGGATACTAATTTATTCCGAGGGTATGTCAATACACTGCATATACAGTATCCCTAATTGTGGGATACAGGCAACAGTATTTTGACTTGCAAGATCATCTGTAGGTTAGACTTTCTAGTTTGCATAGAATAGGGTGAGAATGCTTGGGTTATGCTTGGATTTTGGTAGTGCCTATAGCAGATTGGCCAAAATGTGCCCTTACTGCAACATGTGACATGGATATTACTAAAGCTGGTAACCTAGCCTACATTTTATCTCTGTTACCAAAAGTGTTATGTGAAGGGTACAATTCTTATTTTCAAGTCCTGCAAAATAAGCAAGATGGGTTATTTGTTTTTGTTTTGTTGTTGTTTATTTTAAGGAAGACATGATTCTGGTATTTGAAAGAACCAATATGCTTGGCTTCCTTATACTCATCATTGCTAGTAGCCTGGATTCCAGTAGATATACATATTAATGCTGTACACATGCTGATGTGAATCATCAGTCTTTGTCTACTTTCACAAAGGATTTTTTTCCATGTATAAGTCTTCCCTTGAGATTCTGTTGCAAGGATATCACATTTTCTGACCAATCAAAGCACAAAGGTTTGTACCTTGGAAAATATGATACAGATCGCTATTGTAATTGTTATAAAGAAGGCAGTTCTGCAAGTTTCATGAGTTGCTGACTAGATATTTGAAAATACTCTCTTGTGAAAATAGTTCTAGGAGAGAGATGTTCAGCTTTTGTAAGAGAACATTTGAAACCTTCACTGAATTACCCCATGCAGTCTTATCCTTTGCATAACAATTCAGAAGTTGAATGTATTAATGCTCACAAGTAGTGTGCACTGCAGTCTATATTTAGGGGCTATTGCCTATGGAAACTTTTTCTTCATCAAAAAGAGTGCTTACTATACAATATACAGTATAGTAAATTAATAATATACTGAAAAGTTATAATTTATGTGATACTTGTAAAACCCTTGTTTATTTTTCACTTGGGACCTTACTTTACTGACCTCCTCCTCCTGCTCCTCCTCCTCCTTCTTTCTCTTCCTCTGTTTGTATACCTTTTCCTAAATGTTCAATAAAAATACATTAAAAAGAGTGCTTCTTAGTAATGGGTAAAGTGACCAGGCTGGTAATAGTTGACACCATAAAATATCAATGATACAATATTAGTAGTCTTGCCTTTTTCTTTCCTATCCAGGAAGGGAGAAAATATAGATACAGTATATTTGAGGAAAGAGTTATTTGCCCTAGATATTTTAAACCTAATGTTGACAGTCTGTTTTGAATAAATTTCTTTTCATTATTTAAAGAAGATAAGAAGAGAACAGATTTTTACTATTTTATAAGGGGAAAAGAGGGAACATCTTCACTATTTTTTAATAGTGCAGTAAACCATCTATTTAATAGATGTCAGTTTAGCAGACATCGGATACAATAGACAAGGTCAGTTTTTATATGTTTTATTTCTGTGCATGTATAAAATACCATTCCTCATTTTATGCATGTGTAAAATATTTGAAATCCACATGCATAAAATCCCATTCCCACTTTATTTATGCATAAAATGCATTAAATCCAATTCAGATTTAACAGACATTCTGCTTTAACAGACACCTCTTCCCCTCCACTGATCATTAAATCAAGGGTTTACTCCTGCTGTAAATATCAGTCAACAGGCTGAGATATTCATAGAGGCTCAAAGATTCCCAATAAACTTCCACAGGGGAGAAAAACTTCTAGTTCCTCATCCTTTGCTGCAGATGTTAAAAAGTGTTATTTTTTAAAAGCATGCAGAAAGCTGGTGGAGTGATGCTGGAAAATAAGTAGGTTGTACTGTCTCTGCAAACAGCCTGCAATACAAGATTGAAATCTCACAGAATCCTTGGAGAAGTCTCAGTAAAATTGAAAACCAGATGAAACATCTATTTAAGGAATCTTTTATCTCTGTAGAGATACATAAAGGTCTAGTCAGAAACATGCATTTATTTGATTTACTTTTCTGTGTTGTGTAAGTTCAATTTTCTTCATTTCTTTGTCCAAGTGCAGTAATTATGTACATCACAAAATAGTATGGGTCCACTATCAGTGTCAACAACTGTGTGTACATCAGGCTGTTTAGGGGAATATTTTTTTCAATGCAGTGTTCAAAGAATCATAAGGCATGCTTTGAACTAGGCTTTTGTTGCTTATTTGGTATTTTCATTTTATTTGTTTGTTTATTTCATTCACACACACCCCTAACAGAGATTAGTTGCCATGTGGTTAGTTCAGAGAATCTAGTGTCAGCCTTACCAGGTAGACCAGACAGGAACCACAACCAGATAAGCTCATTCTACTTGATTGTAAAGCTACATTAACAGAATCTTGCAATATTCACAAACCAGGACAATTCTATTACATAATCTCTCAAAAAAGACACCATCAAGATAGGACAGGCAATGGGAGAGGTGAATTTTATACTGACAATGTTTGTACTCACAAACATTGCTCAGTGGTGGGTACTTGGCTCTTGTAGTGTCCTTAAATGGAGGTGAAACATATCAGTCCATAGAATGGAGACTATCAGACAATACCAAAGCTGTAAACCACACTGGAAAGTCAAAAAATATTCTGAAAGAAGATAACCACAATGACATCTTGGCAGGGTAAGTCTAATGCAAGGGGCGGGAATTTAACTAGAGTTGAAGTTTCTTTACCATTTACTTCCCCAAATGTTTGGCTGGCTTCCTCTCTTGTATTTTGCCTGATGGAAAAATCTTTTTGTTATCAGGTATACATACCTTGCTGTGTTGTGTAACTTGATTTAACTTGTGAGTAGAGTATACAAGCTGACAAATGGAAGATTGGTGTTATTTTTTCTTGGGCAAAGGAGAAGGTAGCTAGAATGAATGCAAAAACTGCAGGTGAATTAGTTTGTAAAGGGGGCCTGGGAAGGCGTTTGGCAAATTCTGATTGAAAGAGTGTAAGAAGAGATAACAAGTACAATTTGAGAAGTGTGATGTGGCTTTATGCCAGGCAGGGGCTCCAGACCAGATTTTTGCTCTTCCACAAGTCCTTGAGAAATTTTATTTAGCATTTGCCGTTTTAGAGAAAGCATAAGATAAAATGAATGGACTTGAATATTTTGTGGAGTTGAAGGTTGGTTACTGAATGAGATAAGAGTGTGGTTGTTCAGTCGTTAAGTCATGTCCGACTCTTCGTGACCCCATGAACCGTATTGCACCAGGCCTTCCTATCTTTCACTGCCTCCCTGAGTTTGCTCAATTTCATGCTCATTGCTTCAGTGATGCTATCTAGCCATCTCATCCTCTGCCGTCCTCTTCTCCTTTTGCCTTCCATCTTTCCCAGCATCAGGGTCTTTTCCAAAGAGTCCTCTCTTCGCATTAGGTGACCAAAGTATCTGAGCTTGAGCTTCATTATCAATCCTTCCAATGAGCAATCAGAGTTGATTTCCTTTAAGATTGACTGGTTTGACCTCCTAGCAGTCCAGGGGACTCTTAAGAGTCTTCTCCAGCACCACAGTTCAAAGGCATCAATTCTTCGGCGTTCAGCCTTCTTTATGGTCCAGCTCTCACAGCCATACATTACTATTGGAAAAACCATAGCTTTGACTATGCGGATCTTTGTCGGCAAGGTGACATCTCTGCTTTTTAATATGCTATCTAGGTTTGCCATAGCTTTCCTCCCAAGGAGCAAGCGTCTTTTAATTTCATGGCTGCAGTCTCCGCCTGCAGTGATCTTGGAGCCCAAATAAATGAAGTCTGTTACTGCTTCCATTTCTACCCCTTCTATTTGCCAGGGATTGATGGGTCCAGATGCCATGATCTTAGTTTTTTTAATGTTGAGTTTCAAGCCAGCTTTCGCACTCTCCTCTTTCACCCTCATCAAGAGGCTCTTTAGTTCTTCTTCACTTTCTGCCATTAGGGTGGTATCGTCTGCATATCTGAGGTTATTGATGTTTCTCCCTGCAATCTTAATTCCGGCTTGTGATTCTTCCAGCCTGGCATTTCTCATGATGTACTCTGCATATAGGTTAAATAAGCAGGGTGACAGTATACAGCCTTGTCGTACTCCTTTCCCTATTTTGAACCAATCGGTTGTTCCATGACCGGTTCTAACTGTTGCTTCTTGGCCCGCATACAGGTTTCTCAGGAGACAGGTAAGGTGGTCTGGTATCCCCATCTCTTTAAGAATTTGCCACAGTTTGTTGTGATCCACACAATCAAAGGCTTTTGCATAGTCAATGAAGCAGAAGTAGATGCTTTTCTGGAACTCTTGTGCTTTCTCCATGATTCAGCGAATGTTGGCAATTTGATCTCTAGTTCCTCTGCCTCTTCGAAACCCAGCTTGTACATCCGGTAGTTCTCGGTTCACGTACTGCTGAAGCCTAGCTTGTAGGATTTTGAGCATAACCTTGCTAGCATGTGAAATGAGTGCAATTGTGCGATAGTTTGAGCATTCTTTGGTATTGCCCTTCTTTGGAATTGGAACGTAAACTGACCTTTTCCAATCCTGTGGCCACTGTTGCGTTTTCCAAACTTGCTGGCATATTGAGTGCAGCACTTTAACAGCATCGTCTTTTAGTATTTTAAATAACTCAGCTGGAATACTGTCATCTCCACTAGCTTTGTTGTTAGCAATGCTTCCTAAGGCCCACTTGACTTCACTCTCTAGGATGTCTGGCTCAGGGTCAGTGACCACACCAGCATGGACATCAGGGACATTAAGATCTTTCTTGTATAGTTCTTCTGTGTATTCTTGCCACCTCTTCTTAATCTCTTCTGCTTCTGTTAGGTCCCTGCCTTTTTTGTCCTTTATCATGCCCATCTTTGCACTAAACGTTCCTTTGATATCTCCAATTTTCTTGAAGAGATCTCTACTCTTCCCCATTCTATTGTTTTCTTCAATTTCTTTGCATTGTTCATTTAAGAAGGCCTTCTTATCTCTCCTTGCTATTCTCTGGAAATCTGCATTCAGTTGCTTATATCTTTCCCTTTCACCCTTGCTTTTCGCATTCCTTCTTTCCACAGCTATTTGTAAAGCCTCATCAGACAGCCATTTTGCTTTCTTGCATTTCTTTCTCTTTGGGATGGTTTTAGTTGCTGCCTCTTGTACAATGTTACAGACCTCCGTCCATAGTTCTTCAGGCACTCTGTCTACCAAATCTAATCCTCTAAATCTATTCATCACCTTCACTGTGTACTCACATGGAATATGATCTAAGTCATACCTGAGTGGTCTAGTGGTTTTCCCTACATTCTTCAATTTAAGCCTAAATTTTGCAGTAAGAAGCTCATGATCTGAGCCACAGTCAGCTCCTGGTCTTGTTTTTGCCGTCTGTATAGAGCTTCTCCATCTTTGGCTGCAAAGTATGTGATCAATCTGGTTTCGATATTGACCGTCTGGTGATGTCCATGTTTAGAGTCGTCTCTTGTGTTGTTGGAAAAGAGTGTTTGCTATGACTAGCTTGTTCTCTTGACAGAACTCTATTAGCCTTTGCCCTGCTTCATTTTGTACTCCAAGGCCAAACTTGCCTGTTATTCCGATTACTCCTTGACTTCCTACTTTAGCATTCCAATCCCCTATGATGAAAAGGACATCTTTTTTTGGTGCTAGTTCTAGAAGGTCTTGTAGGTCTTCATAGAACCGGTCAACTTCAGCTTCTTCGGCATCAGTGGTTGGGGCATAGACTTGGATTACCGTGATGTTGAATGGTTTTCCTTGGATACGCACTGAGATCATTCTGTCGTTTTTGAGGTTGTACCCCATTACTGCCTTTCCCACTCTCTTATTGACTATGAGTGCAACTCCATTTCTTCTAAGGGTTTCTTGCCCACAGTAGTAGATATAATGGTCACCTGAATTAAATTCATCCATTCCCGTCCATTTCAATTCGCTGATTCCCAAGATGTCGACGTTCAATCTTGTCATCTCATGTTTGACCACATCCAGCTTGCCTTGGTTCATGGATCTTACATTCCACGTACCTATACAATATTGTTCTTTACAGCATCGGACCTTCTTTTTGCTTCCAGATACATCCACAGCTGAACGTCCTTTCGGCTTTGGCCCAGCCGCTTCATTCTTTCTGGAGCTACTTGGAATTGCCCTCCGCTCTTCCCCAGTAGCATATTGGACACCTTCCAACCTGAGGGGCTCATCTTCTGGTGTCATATCTCTTAGCCTTTTAACATTGTCCATGGGGTTTTCTTGGCAAGGATACTGGAGTGGGTTGCCATTTCCTTCTCCAGTGGACCACATTTTGTCAGAACTCTCTGTCATGACCTGTCCATCTTGGGTGGCCCTGCACGGTATAGCTCATGGCTTCACTGAGTTACACAAGCCCCTTCGCCACGACAAGGCAGTGATCCATGAAGGGGGAGATAAGAGTAGCATACAAAAAAAAGGAAAATGTGAGAAAATAAAAGAATACTTAGTGAATATTTCCATACTAAGCAGTGAATAGACAAAAATGTGTGATGTTCCCTTAATTGTTTAATGTATTTCTAGACAAATATATAAGAAATGCATTAGAGGTGTGCTGGTTGGAGATGTGAATATACATGCACTTTTGTCTACATTGTTGATTGAGAACTGAAATGACTTTCTAGGATGCTAAATAGACCATAAGATGTAGTGCTGGGCATGAATCTGAAAATTAATGTGTCAAAGACCAAGGTAGTTATGTTGACAGGATAAATGAATGAACAATCACAAGTTATACATAAATGTCCAAACACTAGACCAAGTAGATATATTTGTGTATGATGATAGGATGTTTCCAAAGATGGGGAAATTGGTGGAGAAAGTTTAAGACATGCAGCTGCTGGTAGAAATAAAGTGTGTATTTCTGCTTTGGGAAGGAAATCAAGTCCTTTCACCATAAAGTCTTCCTGCCATAATCAGGGCAAAAAGTTAAAAATCTATATACTACTAAAATTCTCATATCTGTAACCTTCAACTGGGTGAAACGGTGTGTGATTGGACAACAATTTTTGATCCAAGATGCTCAAATGGGCTAACTTACAGAATGCATCCAAAATCTGTGACCCATGACTCCTGTGGGATTGAAATTTGGGAATTTCACCAAGGTGAAACCCAGGTCACATGATTGTCATGGGCATATCCTTGACCTCTTTCCCACCCCCCTCTGACCCCTGAACCCAATCAGCTGGCAGCAAGGCCTGACGGGTGAGCAGCAGTTGGCTGCTTTGGAAATGAGGCCGAAATTTGAAATCTCTTAACTGGGCATTGAGGGAAGGATGAAGGAGTGACTCAGATGACTGCTGGTGAGGTAGGGCTGGCTGAGGGGTGCCAATGGTAGATGGGTGAGCCCTTGAGGGAGGAAGAGGGCTCACCTGTCGACCACTGGCACCCTTGGGGAGGTTGCCCTTGGGAACAGGCCAGAATGGGGAGTGGGGGTGCAGTTTTCCTCATGGTCTGTGGTTCCCTTTGTTGCACCCCCCCCAGCAAAGTGGCAGGCAGTTCTGCGGGTCAGCCAAGAAGGAGGAGGGGGCCTCAGCAGGGCTCTCCTGAGGGTTGTGAGGGGAGGGCAAATGGCACAAGTCTACAGTATATTGCATGTGGGAAGGAAGGAAGGAAGGAAGGAAGGAAGGAAGGAAGGAAGGGAGGGAGGGAGGGAGGGAGGGAGGGAGGGAGGGAGGATTTCTGATGCTCCCTGCCAGCTTCCCACAAGCAAAATCAATGGGAAGCTGGCAGCAAGTCACAAGTTGCTCACACTCCCACTGCTTTTTTGCCATTTTGTTCATTCTGTTTCTCTGTTTAGGTAAGGAAATATCTCTGAAACAATGACCCACAGGTCATGGGTTCTCTAGTTACAATTAGAATGGGCTCAACACAAAAATTAAAATGCAGCAGAAAATGCCAATCCAGTCAGGTGAATATTCCTTCTAGGCTGACCTAAGTTGGAGGTCCTTGATTAAATAAGAAAAGATCCTTTCTGCGAGAAGATTCCTGTTTCAGTCAGCAATGCTAAGCAAGCAGAAACCGCAACTCAGCAGGGTGCCTGACTGTGAGTGCTCCCACGTGGAACTCCGGCTAAGTGCACTTTCTTGGAATTCCTGAAAGGCATGCTTTCGAAGAACAAAAGCAAGGTTTCTCTATATAAAGGGCTTCCGGGGAAGACTCGGCATGCCTACCTCTGAGGGCTGACTCTGTACATTGCGCTCTCAGAAATAAACCTTACCTCTGGCTCAAGCAACTGCCTGCATATTTTATTCCTGCCTCGGAAATGATCCTGGTAAGATTTCTTTCTAACACTGCCTACTGTGTTTATATAGAACTGAGACTTGGATGTGTCAGGAGAAACACAGAAGTTAGTTGACTGCCATAGAAATGGAGTTCTGAAGAAGAATCCATGTGGTATAATAAGAGATAAGATCAAGAATGAATAGTGCTGAATGAATGCAGATGAAATACAAAAATGAAAGAATACAGTAAGCACAAAATACTTACTTTGCAGTGAGTTGGTCATACAATGAGAATGAATGAGAATCAAGTCACAAAGCAGAAATAAGAAGGAAGAATAAATGGGACTAGAGGAAGGGAAAGGTAAGACGGTGAGTTCCTCAGAACAGGAGAAGCAAGAAGAATAATTCATGTAGCAGTATAGGGGCAAGATGGAAATAAGGATGGTTGGTAAAGGCAGGCTAGGATAGAGAGGTATAGCAAATGGTATGGCTGGTGTAAACTAGTTTTAGGTATGCTTCCTTTTCATTTTCTTACCTCTGGCCTTTAATTGCCTTGGTTTACTATTTCTTACTTTTTTTCTGCACTCTGCACAACCTTGCTTACCTCAGAATGGAATAACATGATGGATATGTAGGTATATAATATTTTTATTGTACTGTATTTTACAGTTAATTTTCACTCTTGATAGCTACTGTGACTGGTACATGCAACTGAAGGATAGGATTTTCTTTACTCTTAATAAGAATAGTAAATAACAGTTTGGTTAAAATGGCTGTCAGGGTGTGCTTTCAAAACAGTTTTCCTTCTGGTGGCAGCAGGTACATTTTGCTGAGTTTTGAAGAAGAATGTACAAACCACATTCTTAAAGCATCTCACGTATTATATCCATAATCCCGACAACTTTTTCAACTTGGCAGCTGTTATATCTTCTTGTTTCCCTAAGGGCATGTCGAGAAGAGGAGGTGGAGGTGATGTTGGAACTTCCAGTTCAATTCTTAACTACTCCATTACAGCAGGTCTCTTCTTCTTCTTCTTCTTCTTCTTCTTCTTCTTCTTCTTCTTCTTCTTCTTCTTCTTCTTCTTCTTCTTCTTCTTCTTCTTCTTCTTCTTCTTCTTCTTCTTCTTCTTCTTCTTCTTCTTCTTCTTCTTTTGCTGGCAGAACTCCAGCATCACCAAAGGTCTGTATGGAATGAAAGAAGGAAGACTATTTTCCATGCCCAGAGATTCAGCAATGCACGGTGGGTTATAAAAGACTAGTTGAAGGCAAAGAAGCCTTTCCAGTTCTGTTTTGTCTTCTTCTCAAAGAGGAACGACAGCTCTTTTTAAATCAGCTTCTTCTACCCTTCCGGATTTCCCCTCAAGCCTCTCCACAAAGGCGAATGCGTCCCATTTTGCTGCAGTTGACGAGGGCTGCATCGCTAGTCTTCATCCTTTGGAAAGCAGTTAAGGGAGGCGCAAGGGAAGGCTCCGCTCCTTTCTGTCAGATACTCCTGTTCACATTTTGCGAGCACCTTGCGGAAAGGAGAGCTCCTTTGGGTTGGGAGCAGAACCGGTCTCTGTCTTGATTCCTATACAGTAGGCGATCCCAGGCAGCGATTTGGGGGCGAGGGGCAAACTTGGGCTTTTTTCCACATTTACTCATTGCTTTCACTTCGTCCCATAAGCATGAACACACTTTAGGTAACAGAATGAGTTTCTCCGTTACGTCTTCCGATGGAGGAGTTTAAGGAGCGATCCCGGGGAGATCTCTCGGAATGTCTAAGCCCAGGTTCGGGGCGTCCTCCATGCTTGGCGCAGCCGCTCACTCTGTGGGTGAATCCGCCTCCATTGGCCCGGGAAAGCGGGATCACCGGGGAGGTTTTCGAGCCCGGTTCTGCCTCGCGTACTCTCTGCGCGGTTTGAGGCAAACTCTTCTGAACCTCCCGCCGTGACGAGCACTGAGCCACGAACGCAGAATGTCACCCTCTGCTTCAATGCAGAGCTGAGAAGTGCACCGAGAGAAAGCTTGGGGGCACCTAAAGATCCAGGGTTTTTAAAGTAAATAAATCTACCTCGGCTTCCTCTTTTGACAGAGACACGAAATAGAGAAGAACGGATTCCTCCGCCAAGGGAGCTTGGTGGGTGCGCGTAGAAATAAGTAACTTTTTCAGCGGCACTTAATCGGACAGAATATGTAGCTCAACATCATAAGATTATGTGTTGAAATAAACATCCAGCAGCATTAAAGATTAGACGACTAAAGGCTCCTTTGCCCCTCTGACTTTATGGACATCCCTGTGTGGTTTTCTTGACAATGATATGGAAGTGGTCTGCCATTGTCTTATGAGAAGTTTTCCAACTTCCTAGTTTAGCCTAAAACCCGGAGGTTTTGTAGTGGTGTCCCATCCATGAACTAACCAGGTTGGACCCTGCTTTGCTTTTCAAAATCAGCTGAGGGCTTAAGGTCAATGACAACCTTGTTTAAATCCCTGCTGCGAAATTTCTGGCTACTTTTTCTCAGCCAAACACTGGGCAAAAGGGTTAGGCCATCCTGATATCCTGGAGGAAAAATGGGTAGATATATGTGCTACACATAATAAAATAAACATGAGAGAGGCAAACTGTGTTGTGATATAATGGTTTGAGTCCCCAGGGGTTGGGGGAGACACATTCCTTCCAATAAATGCTCCTAATAATGGTATTGCCCTGCTCTAGATGTTGCATAGTTCCCCCTCAAGGGCTTTCTTTGGGGGCTAAATCCTATTTTGCTTTAGGTCCAATCTGATTGTCAGGGATGCAGCAGAAATAAATATGACTAATACTGCTATTAATACTATTTCTTTACACTTGGTGCCTTTAGTAGCTATAAGAGGAGTAATCGATATACAGAGTGGCATGAAATGGTTTCCCTTTCCTTCCTTCTTTAATTTCCACCTCATGTAACTCCCAGTTGGCTGAATTCTGGAAAGAGATACATCCCTTGGGGCTTCTTTATCAGTGAATGTCTCTGAGAATTGGAAGTAGCAACACATTCTTGCTTTATGTGTTACTCATATAGTCTCCAACAACTCTACACAAAAGCAAGCTGACTTCCCTAGAAACTATGTATAGGATTAAAGCATTTATAAATATTATGCATGTTCTCTGGAGCATGGTGCCTGCAGCACTTTTCTCCTATGTACACTGCAAAAAAGAACAAAATTACCTATTAAATGACTATGTATTTTAAGGTTAAAGCTAGAAAACTGTATGCTGCAAAAAGAGGTTTTGAACATTATGTAGGAACAGAAATGTATACAGCAGCCTTCTTTATCGATGTACATGACCATCTAAATATTACAGGGATTGCATAACTGTTGTAAGCCCACTTCACCCACTATTAATGAAACAAACAGATGGTGTGTTATCTTTGCTTTTAACTTTTTCCACTTTACTGATTCTTATTGCAAGGAGAGGGGAATATTGCAACTCTTAGTTGTATATTAATAATTATCATCACACATACAAATCCACTTCACTTTTCAGTATACTTTGAAAGTTTACAAAAGGCACAGCCTTTACTGTCTTTAATTTCCCTTTCTGTGTCTGAACTACAATAGGTAGCCTTTTGCTAGGGTTGGAAACTCACACAAACTGTTTCCCCTTCCTTGATAACACATGTGAAGGATTAGAGTGAACAAGCCATAAATCACACAGAGAAGCACACTCCTCAAATGCAAATTTCTGAGCCGTTCAGTAGGTCATCTTATTTGCTTTCCATTAAGGGATATGATGGAGATTATAGTTTTGCCATAGATGAGGAAGAGGAGAAAAACTGAACCATGTTAGTTAATTACAAATTTCTATAATTACATAATTACAAAACTTTGCTAATGAGAAACATATAGATCATATAAAAAAAGGAAACAAAATATGTATCAGAATCATGCACAACAGAGGGCAAATTCCTTAATGACTGAAAACACCAACCCTCTGTTGTTTCCTTCCTATGCATCAATATTCCTATTGGCCATCAACCATTTGTTTCAGTTATTTCATATTGATCAATTTCAGCTTCCTTTGGAATACTATCCTCTCTACCAGGAAAAAGAAAATAGCCTTCTGGACTCACTCCTTACACTAGACTATGTTCAAGTGTGAGTTTTGTGGTAAAGATACTTTTGTTCATTCTCTTCTACTTCAGAATGACAGGCCAGGCAAAATCAAAAAGGCCTTTCTCCATTACTTTGCCTCCAACAGCATAGCAATGGAAAATGCTTACGATTTGTTCTTTGTATTGTGGTAGCAACAACTGGGTGATGTGCTCAAAACATGGTGGAATGAGAGACAAAGTCAGCTTGTTCCTAGTGCATGACTTTGGCAGTCAGAGTCTTAAGCTTCCTGGTCTGAATGCTGATCTAGAATCTCAGGGTGCTGTTGGGAAGGGATCTGAGATGAGAAGGGGAAATGTAAGATGTTGGTAAATGAAAAGAGGAAATCTAGGAGCACAAAATAAAGTTTCCGGTGTTCTTAATTATACAGCCCATCTAATTCCTGCAGGGCAAATTTCCTATTCAATATATGATCCTAGGAATATTCATTATCTTAGTATGGACTGGGAGCTTTCCCAAAATTGTGACAGTATGCATTCCAGGTCAAGTCCAACCATATCTAAGTCTTCCTTTAATTGGTTAAATGCATAAAGGCATAATGTCTACCACACCTAATAATGAGTAATACATTAGGGCACAGCACAGTGAAACACATAACATTTTCATACTAATTGTTCACATGTATCTTAAGTTGAATCTCCCTTAGTTCACTGTGTAGCAAACAAATAAGCCATTAACACAATTAACAGATGTTGAGTTACAGAGTTAATTTTGTTTTTTTAATTAGTTGGCCAGAAAGCAATTCCAGGAATTGTGGCTAGGTATTTTGGCAAAATAGCAGTATATATGGAACAAGGCAAGAAATAAATGCTTTGTTTTCCTGAGTTAGTAAGCAAAACCTACTGCTTTTTCAAGCAGATTTCTGAGAAAATGCAAGCATTTGATTTATTATTTCAATTTGCATATCTTTTTCACCCCAGGGTGCTCAAGGCAGAGGAAATGGGAACCAATGGATACTGGCGAAATCTATTCTCCCACATTTAGAAAGTGCCACTTGCCTTTTCTTTTTTCTTTTCTTGGTTGTGCTCAAGTAAGCAAGCTGCTGTAATATTTTTATTTCAGATGACGCAACTGGAAGTTGGTTCTCTTCAGACCACGTCTTCTGAGCACCTATCCTTGCCTTCCACTCTTACGCTGTCCATGTATTTTGGGATTTCTAAGAGTTGTAGTCCCAACGTGCAACAGTTGGTGTTCAGTGACTAGTCAATCTTGGCTGATCTTCAAAAGCTAAACAGGGTCACACTTGATTAGGACCTGGACAGGACACCATGAAGTAATCCTAGAGTAGAGGTCACACTTGATTAGGACCTGGACAGGACACCATGAAGTAATCCTAGAGTAGACTGGGTGGTTAACAAAACATACTAGAAGAAATGGCAAACTATATATATAGTTTCCCCAAGAAATTTACTGGGATATGTCTGTGAAGTCAGTAGAAGGAACTCAGCAGAGAGGAAATTTCATTTTTCTTAGTCCCAACCCTTTTGGAAAGCACCAGGTTACACAGCACTGATCTACAGGTTCATATTTGTTAGAGTGCATTACGCCAGTGTGCTAAGCCATGGTTTATTTTATCTAAGTTGGTAAAATAAACCACAGTGGCAAGTTTCAAAGAATACCGAGCCATAAACTGTGTTTTACAAACTATAATGACTGGATTCTTGTATTATGCTAAGCCAAAACCAAGCAATGCACACTAGCCGTATTCAACTGTGTGCCCATGGTTAACTGAATGGTTATCAGTTAGTGTTAGGCTAACATGCACTTGGTTAGCCTGTGGTTCAATGTGCTGTCCAAACACAGCTGTTACATGCAATGTGTGAACTCAGCCAGTGAGTTTTGCCTTGTTCTTGAGTGAGCTTATAGTCTTATACAAATGTTTCTTTACTCCACTTCCTTGAAAACAAATCTTCCCCAAATTTAACAAGTTCTGAAAGAAAACAAATTACAACAACCACAATCGATTTCTTTCGCATACCATAGAATGCCAGTATTTATCTTACAACTGCCACTTCAGTTAAATCAAGTCTCTTAGCAGGCATCATAGTTCAGCTGAGAATAGATAGGGATACAGAGAAAATTCAGATTATGTTTTTTAATGGAAGATAGCATTTTTGAATTGAAAGGTGGTATAAACATATTCCAAATAAAATAAAGATATAAACGTTCATGGTGGCCAACAAGAAGGCAATTTTTTGCCTTCTAACAACCAGGAACAGCTCAGCCCCTAGCTGACCATGGTTGATTTCAAAGAGAACAAAGCAGGATCAGACCTGATTAGGACTTGGATGGGAGACCACAAAGAAACCTAATGGCTCAGACTAGTTTGGGAAATTCAAAAAAAAATTCAGAAGGCAATAGCAATGTACTTCCGTACTGTTGCAAATAAAACTACATGGATATATCCACTGAATTATCAGGAACGGGGAGGAAGTCTTCACCTTTACCTTAGTAACTACTTGATTCCATTAGAAGGGCAACTATTGTTTGGAGAATCCCAAACTCATTGCCAGAATAGTTAGGAATTAACAACAACTTAAATCCTCTTTCTGTGGGTGTGTTGTGAAGCATATAATCCTTTCTTGGCTGCAATCAGCCATTGGAGAAGACAAGCACTTCATCCATCAGAACTGGTGAAAGTGTTCTTTTATTCAAAGTACACAGACACTGGTAAGTGGCCTTTTCCTACCTGCTAAGCTATTGGCACACATGGGTTGCGCTCTTGCGTCCCATATAGTGAGCACGTCCTGGTTTTGCATCCGCACTGCTCAGCCCTAAACAAGTTTACCCAGAAATAAATGCCCAGTATCCCATGGGGCTTACTCCCTACTAAGACACTCCCAAACGCCTGGCAGAAACCTCACATCAACGTATTCCTTATTCATTTCGTGAGGAGCACATCCGATTGCTTTTCTCCGGGAGCTCAAAGGTGGTGCGCGCAGCATTTTTTCCCGTTTCTACTCCCGCAACAACCTACTTTTGCGGAAAGCCATTTTCGTGACCGTTCTCATTCCGAATTCGGGGGGAGGGGTTAAGGGCTTTTAAGAATCCCGAATCCCGCTTGCTTTGGAGGATACGATCTAGCGCCTCGGCTTTTCTTCTTCTGTCTTGGGATGTCGATGCCGGCGTTTAGGATTGCGAATACACCCGGGCATCACCGTCTCCCTACCCTCCGCCCTTGAAGTGCGCAGGCGGCACTAGCAGGGAGGAGCCAGTCCCGTCCGGAAGTCCAGCTCCGGGTTTTGCAGGGTTCCTGGGGAAGCCGAGCACCATTGGCTACCGCGAGGTGCCTCAGCCAGGGCTTCGCTCCGCAGCTCGTGGCCAACATTCGGGGAGGGGGGGAGGCAGAGGGACTACAGCGCGCCGGCTCGCTCTCCCGCTCCGCTTTCACGCCGGCGGCGTCGCGCGAAGGGGAGTGTGCTTCTGTCGGGTCGCCGCGCCTCCAGTGGGAGTTGGGAAGGATGCTGCGGGAGCCGGTGCTGCTTCCACTCCCTCTCCGGGCTCGGCATCCTGCGGCTCTCTCAGACTTCTTTGCCAGACTATGAAATGACCATTTCTGTTCGCCTCGGAGCCGCCGTCGCCTGGACGCCTTTCCCACCGCGCGCAATTTGGGCTAAAGAGCGCGCGACCCACCTGAGGTGGAGCCCCAGCTGTGTTTACCGGGCAAGCCAGGGCGGCTGAAGCAGCAGCAGCAGCAGCAGCAACAGCAACGGTCGGCGAGGGAACTCTGTTTCGGAGGGTCGCTTTCGTCGCCAAGTGGGGCTTGAACTGCTGCCAGCGGCGGGATTGGGCAGGGAGCCCTCTTGCTCCTGCTCTGAGGCCAAGCGGGGCAGCGCCGCGCTTTTCGACCGGGCGGCGGGCGGGAGTCTGCCACGACTGCTCCCTTCCCGTCGGAAAGTCGAGAGGGCCGGGAGGACGAGAGCGCACGGAGGAGCCGCCGCCGCCGCCGCGAAGGAGGTGGAGGACGGCGGGAAGGGGCGCGAGCTGGACTCGGGCTTCGAGGGCTCTTGGGTTCGTGTCTTTTTCCTCCGAAGCAGCCATGGGGAAAGGGCTGGAAGCCGCCGCTGCCCGCTACGGACTGGGACTGGGATACTTACTGCAGATGGTCGTATTGCCCGCCTTGGCCATCCTGAGCGCCAGCAGCCCGGGCTCGGCTGCGCAAGGTAAGGCTGCCTTTTCTTCGCAGGACTCTTCCTGCGCCTGGACGGACGCCTTCCTAGAGGCTGGACGGAGTGGCTGTCTCTCTTCGGCGCCCCCGTCCGTTTTCCCTGGGAGCCGGGCAAACCTAGGCAAAAGCGGGCCGTTTCCGCTTCTCTTGCCTCCACAGGTTAAGGCGAGGGCGGGGAAGCGTGAGCGCTGGAAGGAGCCGCAGCTCTTGCCTTCAGCCGTTTCAGGCGACTTCCAGCCACTCCTGCCCGGGTGCAGCGCGCGCCGCGGCGTGTCGCGGCTGGAAGAAAGTCCCACTGAGTTTAGCGGGGCTCAACTCCCCGGGGCGGGCGCTTCAAACTCTTTCCTGAAGAGACTTGGGGACCGGCATGTGGGTGGGCGGGAAGGCAATTTCCACGGCGCTCCACTGTCCTCCGGGCAGCTGAAGCGCAGAAAAAACAAAGCCGGAGTGGCGGGGAGACAACTCCAGTTTTGCATCCGCCGGAGAAGGAGGAGTATGAAGCTCCCTCTCTCCCCGCTGCCCCGGGTTTCCAGGATTATGCGGGAATAGGAGGATTCCCCCGTCTGGTTCCTTGGAAAGCGTGGCACCGCCGTCCGATGGCAGTGTCCTTCGGGAGCAGCCCTCTTGTTGCTGAAGTCTAGTGGGGCAAACAGTGGGTGGGAAGATTTGCACCATGGCAGGCGGCAAGGCTCGGTAGTTTAGGACAACCGGGCAGGCTCTGGCTGGGCTGGCGGGCATGTCCCTTCTGGCCCTCCTTCGTTGGCAAAAGGTGGAGAAGAAGAGGGGCGAAAGATGAGCGGTGGCCTCCTGCTTGCCAGATGGAGCTCCTTCCCTTCTCCGTCTCTCAGCCGGCTGCTCTAGAGCTGATTTGTTTTTGGCATTATTTAAACGATGGCACCAATGGTCTGAATCGTTTCAACTGTAGGTATCTCTCTTCAGGTATTTTTTTATGTTTCCTCTTCCACAGTAAAAATTAAAACGTGTCTCCTATTTCACTCATCTTTTCACTAGATAGATCACACCCATATAGTCCCTTCCCACTCACATAGTGGAATGCTTGCCTTCAGTAGGTGCTCTTCCTTCTCCAAATTGTCATAAGTGGCATGTTTAGTGTGTCAAATGCCATTGAGGTGTTGACTGCCTTTCTTGTTTTCTGTTTGATCTAATGTATGTGGCTGAATAAGCCTGTCCTTTTGACTATCCCTCTGGAAGTTGATTTTCACTAGGAAGACTTCAGAGACAAGGGAATATTGGCATATCAGAGGTCATTCTAGAAATGACCCAGAGGTGACATGTTTGGGCAATCATGAAGGGTAACAGGACAAGAGAGAAAAAGAGATAGCATGGTGATGCATGGACCACAAACTAAAGATAAGAATGCCTTTGGCAAGGCTGTGGAAATAAACAAATTGAACACTAGTCTTCTGTCACAGTTGCTGATCATATCAATGGGGCTTGTGTAGGAGAACTTCTCAACAGTGTTCTATATTCAGGAGTTGATTAAGATGTCATTTGGATTTTTTATCTCAGACCTTCAGGGAGAAGCAGGAATAGGTTATTCTTTGGCCTAAACTCCTTGCTTTCAGATCTCTTGCCAAATAAGCTATTTGATAGTAAGCTGTCAAAACACAGTGCTTAATTCAGACTATTAATTTGTATTAAAATACTGGAAAGCCAGAGAGTTCTTTCTGAAGTCAATGCCCTCTTTCTAAGCATTGTATAGGCACAAGATTACTTTACCACTTGGTGTCTCTATCTTGTTATTGCCATGGAAATAACCCTTTACAAAGTTTGTAACTTCTGGATGCTTCTTCAAGCTGTAATTCTGTGCCCAGTTTCTTGGAAATTAAACTCTGTTACTCAAAAACGGAGCTTTTGAGTGAACATGTATGAGATTAAGCTTTCAGCCGTTCGTTATATTTGGTGATTCATTTTTTTAAAGCCATACTTTTCAAATCCAATCAGTAACATGTAGCGAAACTCTGCTTCCATGAGAATTGCTGCTACCATTGGATACTAGCAGAAAGGGTACTATTAAGCCTTAAAAGTCTGCTTTTCTGGATATTTGACTCACTTTTGAAACATGAAAAAAGGCTTTCTTCTCACATAGGCAACAGACAAGAGTTCAGTTCATATCCAGAGTCTGGCAATCTGATGAATTCCTTGTCTTCAGCTCACAATTCAAAAGTAAACAAAAGGGTTAATGGGAACAAAGCATGCTCACTAAAGACAATCAAATGAGAAGACAATCTGATTAGTAGTGGAAAGTGAGGAGATTGAGTAGAGGCAATATAAAAGGGACAATACTTGGATGGCTAATGCTTCTTGGTATATTGGGCATCTTAACAGGCTGTGGTGTCTGAGAGTTGATTATTTTTCTTCTGCATGCTTTGCTCAGCAGGAATAGAGGTTTCCTGAGCCTGCTTTTTTCTGCCTCCACCTCTTTTAATGCTCACCTAAAATATGGGCTTCCAAAAATAATGAGGCATGCATTCATTATCTGACAAAAATAGTAAAACAAACAAACAGAATTGTATCTGCATCTGTGCATAGTTCTCTATTTTTTGTTTAATGATTTGGTATATTCTAGCTAAAGTTCCATGTAACAACAAATCTCTAGATTATTTTTGCTTTGTTTGCTACATTACAGTCATTTGATTTGCAAGATTCTTCCAGCTATTGCCACCTTGAACTTTCTTGCCACACATCAGCAGCTGAATAATAGGGTTTGAAAGAAATTCCATTCCTGTGTTGATCTATATACTGTGTACAGGAAAGATGAACACTTTCATCAAACTGAGTAACCCATTTTCATTGTTACCATGGGGAAAGAGAGAGAGCAGAAATACATATTTATTGCAACCACAGCTGAGAAACATTCTGGGGGAAGAGACTTGTGTGTGACAAAGTTGTTGGATATTTTCCAGAGCTTTTGTTCTCAGCCTGAGCAAAGTATACGAGAAAACCACAGCAAGCATGAGAAGTCTTAGGGTGCACGTGTTTCATTTTTTGGGATTCATAGCACCTGCAAACTTCTTCCCTTTCCCTTCTCACAATTTTAAATTGGCCTCTAGGGCAAACACTATAGATAGGACTGATTTAAGCTGTCTGTATACCTTAAAACTTTTTAGCATGATATTGAAGTAGAGATGGTTTTCAAAGAATTGTTGCACTTCTTGAGTAACTAGTAGGAGTTGAATGGGATGAACAAAATTTCCAGCATAAGGATATTGCCTTATAGCTATGCAGAAGTCTTTGATTATTTTGTTGTTCTTTGAATCAGATATGAGTAATATAGTGTTCATGTGAGTGATTATAGCACTTGATGTTCTTTGTGCATGAAGCTGAAAACCTAGGTGATTTCACTAAGCAGTTCTGGACTAAGCATAGATGAAGAGATTCAGTGTACTGGTTGGCCAGTTTGGAGTTCTGAAAGTGTGATAAATTTGACACTAAGACTTGCTGTCATTACTTGTTTTCACACTATGTCTCATGGTGATTTGTGTAATCTTGAATAACTTGGTTTTCACATTAACAATTGCCATTATAACTTAGATTGTCATGGTATTATCTGAAATGTGATAAAAGAGTAGAAAAGTTTGTGTTACTACAGATGGATGTATCTGTAGTAACTAAGTGTGAAAGGGCTTCTGCTATTTTTATGTGGGGAGGGAAATTCGGTTGCAGCATTATACTGATGTTAATTTTAATCGGTTTATTTCTTTTTCAATTATACTTGCTAGTCCTGTGTTCACTTTTCATAAGAACGAGCATGATCCCAAACAGCTAACTCATTTTCTGGTTTTAATACAATGTAATGAATGAAATGAGAATAACACTCCCTATGCTTAAAGAAATATGAGAATAGGGTAATTAATGCAATTAAAAAAGTAATATATTGGTAGGGGATATTAATATAGCCTACCAATATATTATTATGAATGCTGTAAAAGAAAGTAATGCAGTCACTGGAACTCTTTCCAATAGCGGAGGCATTTCTTTCCTGCCTTTCTTTTAGCTTGTTTTGGTACTTATCTGCTTCAGAAGCCAAACATGTTTTAAAGCAGATATCAATTGAGGGAATCATAAAATAAACATTGAACAAATAAGTAAAACTCAATGTACATATTGCTTTTCCACGACTGAGATACATTGTAATTTGTTACAATAAGCATACTTTTTTATTTTATATTTTACACATTAGGATTGAGCATAACTTTTCCAACCCCCTTTAATTTATATAATGAGTGTTATGCTTTGCAGATGTTAATGGATTCTGTAAAAGGGAACTGCAAATCATGTTGGCAGAACTTATCAATGAGCCCAGTGTCTTGAACATTTGTGCAGGTGCATCTTCCTGATTGAACCTGACGCACTTGAGAAGACTCTCCACCAATGCATAGAAATTGGATGTTTACATCAACCCCATCATGGTATCATTGATTTCTGCACCAAAGTATTTTCCCCCTTGATTCTGTTGTCTTTTATACTGTGGTGCATGGGTAAAGTACTAGGCGCATTTGTAAGCAGCTACTTTTTTGTGGGGAAATCTGTCTAATATTTCAAACTGATGTTGCCTTTGCAGAATCCAATTAAATCTACGTTCTAAATGAAAATGTCTTCTAAAATTTAAGTGGGTCATCTTTTTGTCTTAAAAATCATACACACATGCACTCTGGAAAGATTTTAATTTTATTTGCTTCTAATATCATAGCTTCATAATTATTGAGAATTTTGCCCTGTTTTGGTCTTTTGAGGTAGGGCTGGATGCCTTGGGCACTTCTGGAGTCATCTTTCCTTTTACTATACCTTGGAAAATATATTCACTACTTCAGTAATTGTTGGAGGTTTTTTAGACCTCTCCTTGGAGACATGTGCAACTAAGTATTAGTATGAATAGTTCTTATTCAGGGCAAAGCATAAAGGCAAAGTATATTTATAATTAGCCAGGAAGAATAACTTTATTTTGTTTTATAGCTCTTTTAATATATTGAATGATGTACACATTTAATTTTATTCAGTTGTCACAATTTCTTATTGTATTTCTTAGGAGCTATTAGATGTACAGAATATAGAATAGTACTTTTCAGAAGGTGTAACTAATGAGTTACACAAATAATAAAGCAAATTTCAATCTTATGCTGTCATTGTTTATAATATTTACACAATTTTATGTACTATTACATCATAAAACCAGGGTAATTTCCAGTAACACACACACATATGACGCAGTATGTAATTTAGCAAGATGTTGATGTTAAAAATTTTTTTAAAATTGGATCTAATTAATTTTAAGTTCCCATGGTAAAATATTCATAATATTATCCTAAGTAGAAATGGCTTAGCTACATCTCTTCACAAGCAAAATTACATTCTCATGCTGTAAGCCTAGCTACAGTATGTAGCCTCTGGAGAAGAAACTACTATTTTGGAGTTATTTTGAACTTTTTTTTATTGCAAATACTAACATGATGTTGGGCAACTTGGAGCTCTCCAATTTCAGTCAAACCAGACCAGCATGGCCAGTGGTGACGAATGTTGGGAGTTGAATCCAACAATGTCTGGAAACCACAAATTGCAGTTATCAGTATAACAAGCTATTTTCCCAGACTGGCTTATTAGATCAGCAGTTCATGTTTTGCTCTTACAAAAGGACATTTGCTATATTTCTGTCTCTGTGTGCAATTCCTGCTCATCAGCGCTATTTAGGATTGTGACATTAGATTAGTAGAAGGGAGGTACAATGATAATTCTTTCGTGGAGTGTAGTTCTGGGGAACTGGAACCGCTACTTAACCAGTTTAAAAAATTGAATTAAAGTCCTGTGATGATCATATTGAGAATAATCCCAGTCTACCCATCTGTCTGGGTATTCACATTTGTACTAGAATGCCTATCTCTGCTATCCCTGGAAATAAAAAAGGTCTAAAATGGTGTGAGAGAGTTTGCAATGTCCAGTCCTTTTCTCTTTTCGTATGGAGAAAATTGCGTTTGGTCCAGCCTAAATAATTCTTGTTGATATAAAAACATTAATTTTAATAGGATTATAATATGACTATCTTAGCCTGGATCAAAAATTTTCAAACAAAAAAGTAAAGAGGCAATAACCTTAACCATAAGGTTTTCTTTCATCTTTGTTTCCACTAGTTCTAATAAAAGTGCCTGACATAGAATCATCCTCCTTTCTCCAAATCCAAGTTATTGATGCTAGCTAGTTCCAATATTGGAATGTCAACACTTTCCTCTATAGCAAAACTCCCTCAAATTTAATTTGACCCCTGGTGACTATATGGACATTTCTTGACAACAGTATGGAAGTGGTTTGACATTGTTTGCTTCTGGGATTTTTTTTTTCCTATTTCCAAATTCAGCTTATAGCCTTGGGTTTCATTGTGGTTTCTCATCCAAGTCCTAACTAGATATGACTCTTTCAGCTTTCTCAGTATTAGACAAGGTTGGCTAGGTACTGCCATCTAGAATTTAAATAGTTACCAGGGTGAATTCAACATTTGAGGATGACATAAGGAACACTTCTATCATCACCAAGAACTGGATGCAGAAGGCCTTTCTGTTTGTGAACCAAGACATTGGTTTAATGATTTCTTTGAATTTCCTGAGAGGAATAAGAAATTATTCAACAATTTGTCAAAGGCAGGAATCTTCCTTAGTAGGAATACCAGTAATAATATTGAAAAACCACAAGGTAGAATTTCTTCCTGATGTCTTCCCTTAGGATTTAATTCAGTATAAGAAGCCAAGAAGATTGCACACCACTGGAAGATGATTATTTTATTTATTTATCCCATTTATATGACTGCCCATCTCAATGAGTGACTCTGGGTGGCGAACAGAATTAAAATAAAATAAAAACAACAAACATTATAAAAGTTAAAATACAAGCAACTGAGAAACAACAACCCAAATCACTAACACAACTAAGAAACAGGTCCCTGTACCCACTCAGGACAGAATATTTGCACATACCTTTTTCTTACCTCATCATTCAGCTGGTGAAAGAACTCCACTTCAACCTCTTCTTCTTTGAAACAATTTCTAAATCAATTCTCTTTCATCAAAAGTGTGAACTGGTACAAATGAAGGCTAGAGAATGTCTATACCTAGCATTAATATAATCTGAGGTAGTTTTTTATTTTGATAGATTAATTTATGTCACTAGTTCTCTAGGAAACAGTTATTGAACTCTTCCATGTTATGCCTTAATGCATTCTGAAATGTATTGCTGCTATTGGATATAGCAACATTCTCCATACATGAGAAACATTCAGATTCTCTGGTGGAATATATAATATTGACTATTGTATGCTTGAGAGACTGTGAAAGGTTGGAGTTGAAAGTGGAGGCTAAATACGATGTATGTTCCCCAGATTTTGTTCTATTTGTCCTTGTGTGTTTTGTATACATTGTTAAATTTCAAAAAACAAACCCACCTCACAAAGCTTGTAATAAAATTCAGTGGATCATTTTGAAAAGAAAGAATAAAAGAAGCCATATGTGCAGATATTTACGTTAACCCACTGCATTAGCAACAGCAGCAGTTTGAAAATGCTTGGTGTGGAAAAAATGAAATATAATATGTGAATATGCTAACCTTCTGGTATATGCTTTTTAATTAAGCACCTAAATGCATCCTGTTGTCAAAAAAAAAAAAAAAAAAAAGTGAGAGAAAGAGGTTGCGTAGAGAAAAAGGACTTAATTATCTTGATGCATCAGTGAACTAGTTCTCTTTGATATGTCGGATGTAACTATTTGTATTTGTAAAAGAAGTGCTGAATAGGGTTTGCAACAGTTTTTTTTTATTATTATTATTATTATTTTCTGATTATGAGCATTTGAGAAACCCAGCTTAATCACTGGGAGCCTGTATGCTATTCTTACTTTCACCTTATTACACTATAGCCACATAGCATCATCAGTGCTTTCCTTCGAGGCTCCTTGTGCAGTAAAATGCAAACTTCAGCAACATGAAAAGTATAGCCAGCATGTAGAGTAGAATGCTATGATATGTGTGAGAAAGTTTATTGGGAGCATAATGTAGAGAAATGTATCTATCTACTGCGAGTTTTTTTAAAGTGAAAGTTGTAAAATACAAGTTTTCTTCCTTTAAGCAGTCTGGAATTGGTTTTACTCATAACCTAAAGGCCCTTCATTATAAGGAACACTTTAAGGCCTACAAATTCATGGCAAACTACCAAAAGAACGTATATATTTGGAGCAAATGACTTTATGGATTAAAATTCTGGTTTCTTCTCAAACGGTTCAGACGTAATGGCAAAATGCATCTTGTTTAACTGGAGATGGATACAGTACTTTCAGGAACTATAACACATGAAAGAAGAAAGGAGTAGGAAGTGTGCAAATGCTTTGATTCACTGTGATTTGTTTGAACCACAGCCAGTGATGGTTTCTCATTACCTTATCAATAAACAAGCATTCAGATTCCCTACATTAGAATCGCACTTGGCAATCTCAGTGTTTATATTTATCTGTACAATGGGAGCCACTGCATTAAAATGGTGCTTGGCTAATAATAATAAACAATAAATCAACTTTTTTCTAGGTATAAAAAAAGATCTGAAAGAAAACATAAAACTATTTTCCAAAAGAAAGTGAATCAATGTTATGGTAAAATGAGTAGAATCTGTATTATGAAAAGTTTAATTGACTTGCATATTTCGTTAAATGTGGGTGTTATCAGAAATTACTTTCCTACTGGTTTAGATATTTAGATCCAAACACACCCTTACTTGTAGAAATGGAAACAATATGAATCACATGCCTGTAGGAAAATGCCTTTGGAAATGGTAGACTTGGATTTTAACTATTTTAACTGTTGAACATAAGTTTATAAATCAATCTTTAGTTCTTACAAGAACAGTGGCTGAACAGGTGAACTTTGGTTTATCTGTACATTTTCCTGAAAAGATAATTTTTTTCCTTTTGTCAGGAATGCAGTTATTAGCCACCCAGTGGAAATTTTCAAGTTCTGCAGGCAGCAGCCTTGGAACACAGAAAGCAACATTTGTTGTGCATATCATTTTCATTACTTCTTTCTTTCTTTCACCACTTTATGTGATGAAATCATATGAACTCTTAAAGGCCAAGCTGGCAATTAACTGTAAAGAATAAAAAAGAAAGGCAAGCCCCCTTCCTTGCTACATTTAGTGTAGTCATATAAGAACATAGTTCAGGACTAACTGCTTTCAAGACCTCAAAAAGAAAAGTAATGAAGTTAGTGATTTATTACAAGTGTTCCACACCATCATAGTCTTAAATTCAGACTTTTTAAGCATATTCTATCATAATACTTGAATAGGCAATCTTAAGGAAATTATATTAAGTCTTTGGGGTATAAACTTTATTCAAACAACAAGTTAATTTACAAAGTTTTGTGATTAATTGGATGAACATATGTGAGGAAATGAATTAAAACAGAATCAAATGGAAGCAGGAAGCTGTAGAATAGTGTGTCGGTTTGCCCAGTGTGGTTTTGAATCCATAAATTTAACAAAGTGTCACAAAAATTATATGAAACGTTGCATAACAATATTTTATCTGTTAATGCTGAATATCTAACAAGCTATTTATATCATTAAAAGTATCCTTGCATTTGCAATGCATTTTTTTCCAAAACACAACTGCTTATAGTGTTGGTGATTATTAGGACTATAGCAGTAGAGAGGAGGGATTTAATCATTTCTTCCTTTGGTGTGCACCTAACATCCCTCTTTTCATGTTAATATTTGCATTGGGAAAAAGGATTGCTGTTAAACATTGATTGTCATGACTGATTTAGTTGCCTGCAGCTGATGTTTGCCGTAAAGTATAACCTAATGGTTAGAACAGAATATGGAGTAACCAAATGATTCAAATTGGGAAAGCAATATGTCAAGGAAGCATGTTATCTATTTAATATATAAGCAAAATATATCATGAAAAATGTTGGATACAATAAATAGAAAGTGAAATTGCTAGGAGAAAGATCAGCAATGTCAAATATGCTGATAACACTACTTGGATGGTTATAAGTGAGTAAGACTTAAGGATCTCTTGTTAAAAGTGAAAGAGAAGAATATGCAAAAGTTAATGGCCAGCATTAAAAGCAATAATCCAATACAAATAGATGGAGAAATTGTGGAAGTAACTATAGACTTTATTTTTCTAGGATCAAAAATTCACAGGGATGGTGACTGCAGCTGTGAAATAAAGAGGTGTCTGCTTGAGAGAAAAACAAAGACAAAATATTAAAGTGTAGAGAGATAACACTGAAAACAAAGTATTATCAAGGCTATGGTTTTCCTAGTTTTAACATAGGTTATGAAAGCTGGACCATCAGAAAGGATAACTGAAGAAAAATGGATACTGTATCTTTGAATTGTGCTGGAGAAACTTGTTGAAAATACCTTGGATTTCAAGAAGAATACATTACTTAATACTAATGAAGTAAAACCAGATTGCTCAGTGGAAACACTAATAATGAACCTAATGCTTAAATATTTTGGAGACATAACAGAAAAAGCAAGAATAACCTGATGCTTGAAAAAATAGAACACAATATAAGCAACAGCCAACAGAAGAGAAGATAGCTTGATATTCTGACTGATGATGCAAGCATGAGAGAACAGGAACTTAAATAAGCTTTTACTGACAGTCCTGGCAAACTGATGTCCATTGGACCATGAAGAGTCAAAAGCAGTTGAACAACAATAACCATAAATATATCAGCTACTCAGTAAATTCAACTGAGTTGAATTAAACTTAATTACCATAAGTGTACTCAGGATTCTGGGTTTATTTCTACATTGAGAAGATGGAGATCCAAGAAACATTGCAAAATATCTGTAGCACTCTTCTATCCTGGATTTTACTCAGCGTAAATATGAATATTATTAGCACTTTATTTGAGAATTTATCATAGAGTGGATCATTGCATGAACATTGAATGAAGTTAAAGACACAGTCTGTGTTTCAATAGCACAATAAGTACTATTTATTGTTGAATGTGTTTACCAACAGTGTTTTGTCATTTGCAGGGAATTTTTAGGCATCACAATCCAGAAGACATCCCCATTGTTTATTTTAGGTTCATGGTTTATTGAATTGCCTGAATGAGCCACAAAGTAATTCTATTTATCAAGATATAATACCTTATTTGTAATGCATATTTTATACTAGGGGGATGTACAGTTGTTATTCTCATGGGGGAAAATGTTATTATCCAGCTGTGATCCCTAAGTTTTTTAAGCATAACCTACATGAAAATATGTGATAACAACATACAGTGCTTTGGAAGGAAGGAGGAGCTTTGATGTGTAAGTGAGATTTTTAACAATACCAATCTGTTGTACGAAGATGAACTTTTTAAAATATCAATGCAGTATTATGCTGTCGACATAGATGTCTGGGAGAACCAAGTAATTAAAGCCTAAGGACAAAGAAATATTTATTCAGAAATAAGGGTCTAATAAATCCAACTGTTACAATTGTGTTTGGAACATTAGCCAGATTCTAATCTCACCAGATAATTTATCTTTGTGTTGGATCTTTAATACAGTCTTCAGCATGGTGCCTTTGCTCCAAGCATTGTTCTTGTGTTCTACTTTTACTAGTATTATTTGTGTGCATTATAATCTTACATCTCTTTAACTTTCTGTCTTTCAAATAATAACTTCACAGACTTCCTCACAGTAGCATAAAATGTTTATGCTTTCATTAATTTAATTTAATTTTACTTTATTTTATTAATGGCATACATGGAAAAAAAGAAAAAGGAAAAGTATGAGAACAACATTGATTATTCAGGTTAGAGCGTTTGTTTCAAGATGAAAATCTGTAAGCCAGAAAAATCTAATTAATAACACACTAGAATTACTGTGTTTTAGAATCTAATTCAATTAAATCTGTACTCTTTTATTCTTAGGGCAACCATATTGGGACAGCAAAAATCCAGACAGCTGCTCTGACAATCTACTAGTCAGCCTGAATTTTGCAATACAGATCTATTATTGCTTCTCTCTCAAGGGTTTATATGCTATTATTGTGTTGTGTGTGCAACCATTCACATGGACAGCCAGCCATAATGCTACACTGTACGTTTAGCTGCTTAATTAAGGTGCTCATGATATGGCTTTGACACCTTAACAATGCTGGTGGAACTTAACCTTGTACAGAATTGGTGTATGCTCTGAATGATTATAAAGATAAGACCTAGTCATATAATCTATCTATCTCTCTACCTCTTTATATCTTTATATATCTATATATAAGTCAAATTGCTTTCCACAAATAGTTTCACTTGTACACCTGAGCCACCCATGTGGCTGATTTAGTGTAAAAAGAGTTTTAATGTTGTCGGGCTAAATTATTATTAGCAGATGCTTAGAAAATCAACTCTTACACCTTACTCTTGCTTAGCAAATGTGATGCTGAAGAATTCAGTAGGGTTTGCCTGGCAGCAGCTGATTACTGTTTTCAGTCAGTTTTCACAAAGCAAAGCAGGTTTATTGCTGAGAGGTTGAAATGTTAAGCTATGTGGATTATCTGCAAATCCTGTGAGAACAGACCAAATTTGGATTTACCTTGCTTTCTCTCCTGGGTGCAGGCTCTAATGATCTGGGGGAAAAAGAAAAAAAAAAAAAACTTACTGCACATGTCATAACTAAGGAAATGTTTATCTCTTTTGTGTTCTCCAAATGGGAATTGAATTTATTTTGGTAAAGTTTCTCTGTTTTTGCAATGAATATTCTATTTTGCATACAAGGAATAGGGCATTATAATCATATTTTAAATAATTTGTTCAAGGGAAATGAAATTGTCTAAAACAGTTAACTGGCATTAAAATAAGGCTGTTCATTAAATGGATATATTTTTTAAATTCCTTTGAAATTGGACCCTGTATAAGGTGGATTACTGCTCAGTACATTACAGCCAAATTAAGTTGACTAACAGTGCAATCCTTTACATGTTTATTCAAGAGATGCCTATAAACTCTTCCAATACTTCCAGAAAATATAACTCAAGTTAATTATACATCAAAATTTTTATGGATATTTGCCACCTAGAGTCCATTGGAACTGGGTGGCCACTAAATTTAAATAAATAAATAATGCACATGCCTAAGAATTCTGATATGACCTGGGTTCAACATTGATGGAGTGTTAGCACCAACACTTTTGCATTAGAAATTAAAGATATAATGCTTTGTCTCTTTATTTGGCAATTTTATTCAAACTATTTTTATTTTCTTAGAACAAAATAAATTGTACTTTGAAGGATACCAGAAGAACAAAACTTTCTGAATATTTTTATTAGTATTCATTTTATCTAACTTTATAAGCATTTGTCTGGTATGAAGTCTTTTAATAAAGAAAAGCTTACAATTTGCATTTATAAGTCACATGAAAAACTGACTTTAAATGACTGAGTAATGCAGAATAAATTCTTCATCTGGTATATCTCACAAATAGACTAAACACATTTATAAGACTAAATCAATTTATCTTAACTGCCAAACTTTTATATACAGGGAATCTTAAATATTGAAAATCTAAAAAGATAAAATAGTAAGCAGAGTTTGGAGCACATTTTGATCTTCTCAGACCACTGCTTTTCAATCACAAAGGAAATTTTATGGTTGATATCTGAGTAATACTGCTTCCTTGACTGAAATTATGTGAAGTCCCTTGGCCTTTTGCCTTTTATAAATTTACTAAACCCCTTGGCCCCAAATGCAGTGAGGATTTTGAGAATTGTAAGGTTGAACTGAGGTTAATGAGTTGGTGCTAGAGATAACAGCATATTCCAAAGACTTCAAGTTTGTTTTGCATTCAGTGACAGCCATTAAATCAAAGGAAGGATTTTTAAAAAACACACTTGAGGAAGGGAGGGTTTTTTAAAAAATAGAAATGGCATATTTCTCCTAATAACCACTCACTGAATATAACCCCATTGACATTAGAAGTCCATTAGCTAAGCCAGTTTAAATAGCAGCTGATGCTATGTCAGCTAAATGTATATTGGAATTTTACACATAATGCACAAATGGAATATCTATGCAATGGATATATAGGAAATCAAATATATTCTCATTGAAGTAGATAGGTAAAAGGGAAAAAGAACCTGTAATCAACCAGACTAATCAGAAGGGAATATAAAGCATAAGCTGAATAGCAAAAATTTGTAGTGGAAGAGAATCAAAGCAAATTTGAATTTTTTGGACAACAAACTGAAATTTGCAAGACATATCCCCAAATGCCTAAAAGGTTAATGATACCTGACATCAGAACTTGTGATTTTCAGTGTGGTGTGCATGCGTAAATGCTCTGAAGAACATAGCTGGGTAAAACTAAGCATTACGATGATATATTTATGTATATTTAGATTTTATTATGACTGCTGATTAAAACTGGAGATACTGCATGTAGTATCAAAAGGAAAAGCAAGGCTTAGTGGATGGGGTTACTTAATAGATCAATATTATTTAGGAGAGTTGAAGATGAAAGTCATGGGGCAGTGGGGATCTTGGACAGGGATTTGCTAGAAAATAAAGATAGAAAGATGACAGGTGGAAGTCCATGAAAATGTTAAGGAGGAAAACATGTTTCTCACATGTCTGTATTTTATTATTTAATTTTATAGAGCATGGACAGGTAGTCCTTGACTTACAACCATTCGTTAAACAACAGTTCGAAGTTATGACACTGAAAAAAGTGACTTATGATCAGTCCTTGCACTTATGACTGTTGCAGCGTCTCCACGGTCACATGATCAAAATTTGGCTGCTTGCAACCAGCATGAATTCACAATGGTTGCAGCATCCTGAAGTCACGTGATTGCCATCTGGGACCTTTCCAGGGGACTTTCAACAAACAAAGTCAATGGGGTAAGCCAGATTTGCTTAATGACTGCATGCTTAATCAGCACGGTGATTTGCTTAACAGCCACGGCAAAAGTCGTAAAATCAGGCACAACTCACTTAACGACCGCATCACTTAGTGATGGAAGTTCTGGTTGCAATTGTGATTGCAAGTTGAGGACTACCTGTATATGCTCTGATCTAGCATTTCTCAACCACAGTAACTTTAAGAGGTGTGGACTTCAACTCCCAGAATTTCCCTAGTCAGCATGTTGAGGGAATTCTGGGAGTTGAAGTCCACACCTCTTAAAGTTGCTGTGGTTGAAAAACACTGCTCTGATCTATATTAGGCCTTCCTAAAATGGGGCAGCATAGCCCAAACTTAGGTGCCCTCCAGTTGTATGGAATTCTTCTCTTAGACTTTTTTAGCCAGCATACCCATTGCTGAAAGTTCTAGGGTGGGGAAGAGGAAAAATTACACAAGAGCCACTAGCAGATAAGAGACAATAAATGACATCTCAGCCCTGGGAAAGGAGGCTGCATGAGAAAGAGACTCACTTTGATTCTGTATGGTATAAGAAGGGGTAGAGGGAAATTCTGCCAGTCTTTAAAGATTCGGTTACTATACCCTACAACAATAAAGTAGAGTTCCAGTAGTTCTTGTAGTATAGTATCTGCTTCCCGACCTGGCCTGCCTCAAAGGGCTGACAGGTATGGTATATTAGGAAAATGCACTTGAGAAAGCAAATGTATGTCATGGAGATTTAAAAAAAATAAATTTACAAATTGATGTAGAAGGAAGAAAATCTTATGGTTGCAAGAGGATGACAAACAGCAAGGGGGATAGACTCAATTACAACAGCGATGGGTGCACAGTTGGAAGACTTGAAGAACCAGTTTGGGGACAGATCATCCCGGAGAATATCTGTCTGGTTGCTAAGAGTCTACACTGACTTGATGGCAGATAATCAATCAAAATAGATATACATCTTTTTTTCAAGTACTTTAGGGTATGAGAATCTGACATTTTTCATATCCCATGCCATGTATATATGGATCTCTGTTAAACCCTGCATAATGTCCAATGCTCTTCATGCACTTAATATTCAGACTGTTGAAACAGATGTTCAGTAATAATACTGAACTAGGCAGAGTATTAAATAATAGTATTTTGAATATAATTGAAATGTAGAAATTGGAAATTATAAAAGCACTGTATTCTTTTCAGAGCATTGCTCTTCATCTGGAAAAGCAGACAGCCAACTATGAGCTCTTAAACCAAAGATCATAAGCATTAAAGTATGAATATAATTGGCATTCAACCCTGTTTTGATAAGCTATTGTTTCAAAATGTCTTTTGAAAACAATTATTGTACTGTTATTCTAATGTCCCTGTGGAGACAGAGATTTGTTTCGTAAGCTAATGTGCAATCTTAGATAGAAATAGAACAATAATTAATGACTTTTCTGTTGCATTTGTAACTACTATGGAGTATTATCATGACCTCCTGCTTTCACCCACTTCTATTACTAGTCCATTAGCAAAACCCTGTACAATATAACAAGTGTAAAGCTTTTCTAAGTGTATGACTGGCAGAAACGTAACTTTTTTTTTAAAGTCATATCTCTCTAGTTTTTTAAAAAATACTTAACTTGCTTATTTGCAGACATAGATGGACTTGAAATAGCCTCATTCTCCCCCCCGCCCCCCCCAAGCCTTTGCAGAAAATTCTTGGAAAGATTATATATTACACAGACACATTATAAAACTAGAGATCCTAGGAATATTTGTTTTTATAAAGCTATGAGTTTTAATACAGATCAGAGAAATGACTCCTTTCTCCTTCTATTTCCATTTTTTCACTGTTACAGAAGACTGAAGCATGGGTATAACTTAAAGCACCTAAGTTTTTGTAAGTCTATCCAAAATTCAGGGGATTCTAACCCTGTCTCAGACAATTTCTTTTACCACAGTTACAAATTGTTCATTTGTTGATCAAATAATTTGTTGTCAGTCTGTGAAAATAATAGAAGTGAATAACAGTTCAAAGTGCTCTGCAGTTTGAGTTTGTAGAAATAATAGATTTGAATTATCATCATAAAGTACAAAATCGCTTATAACACTGCAGTCATCTGAGGTCTTTCGATAGCTAACAGACCTTGCAAACTGAATGGCTTAGTGGATGGACATGGTGACATGCCTAAATGCTGTGGAAACATCATACCTTTGTGAAACTCTTCTTTTTCTTTTGTCTAGTCACATTTGTATGCACATATACAAGTTTGTCTATTGTATAAATGAAAGTCTCAGCAACATTTAATTTTGGGACACGTGTTGGTATGCCAATTTAAATGATGTACTGAAGATGAAGAATGATAAGTCAGTTATACATGTAGTATCAAAGCTACCTAACACAGTCTTCTTAAAATATATGGGCATGTAGTTTCAATTCTCCTCAAACTTGCAAACTTTTAAGAATTTGTCAGTCATTTTAGCACAACATTTACTTGCAAATGAGAACATAACATGTGCTAGTTTAAGAGCAGGTTAAAAAAGAAATTACCCAGTAGAAATGGAATTGAGCAGCAGTATTTTGATTGAAGATATAGGTGGATCAAAGATTGAATAAGTGGAGACTGATTAAAAGACATGGTATGTATCTAAGAAAACGGTGATGGGGAAGATATGTAGATATATCAACTAAAAATATAAATTAGTATAACACAGAAGGTTTTGATCATACTCGTAGAGAAACCTCTAATTTATTTTAGATGTCTTTTCTAGAAGAAAGATGAACATTTATTTCCATCACAGAAGTTCATTTTTATACATAGAATATAATGGTTCTATGCTCTTTTCAGCTGTATAAGTTAACTTCCTGAATATGTTTTTGCTTGGAAATTCTGAGCCAAAATGCAGTTTATGTATTCACAAACCTGTCTGATTTATTTCACTTAAATTTGATCATAAGTAAGTGTGTTTAGACCTGTGGCTGTTGCAAGTCTGCATATACCTTTTTACTGATTCATAACATATGCTTTCTGGGAGCAGTCTTGATTTATTTGTGGAATAATGCATTTCAGTACTAAAACTAGAATGCTATTATGCTGCTTACTTCCAAAAGCCATAAGTAACACTGTAAACATGGTTCTTTCCAAATCAAATATTATGATAATATAGGCTGTGGTCCAGAGAAGTGCTAGCTCAGTAAAAGGCTTGAGTGCATACTTAGCATCCATAGATAAACAATGCAAAAATTTGGAGCTTGACATGGATTTACATATGGACTGCTTTGTTTAGTGTATGTTGTCTCCCAACATCATAACCAACTATACAACAATAGACAGTATCAGTATACAGAAGCCTGATCGGGAAAGTAACATTTGTTTAAATGATTGCAATGTTAAAATGTCTCAAGTAATTGTATCATGAAATGTATTGATATCATTGAACTACATACTTCATGAAAAACCTGTTTCCTTACATGCACAAAATGAATGTTATCTATCAAGACATAATAATCCAGTGGAAGGCAACTTTTTCAGCTGATTGACTCTTGGAATTTTGAGAACATAATGTTTATTTATGATTATTGATTATGATTATGTTTTATGGATTATGTGCCATCAAGATGATGTTGACTCTTAGTGACCACATAGATAGAGCATCTCCATGATGATCTGCCCCTTACCTGGTCTTTCAGGTCTTCAGTACAATTATTGCCCCTGTAACTAAGTCCATCCACTTTGCTGCTGGTCATCATCCTTTTTTCTTTCCTTCCACTTTAGCATTAGTGTCTTCTCCAGAGAGCTAGGTCTTCATGGAAAATAATTTAGAGAGAACAGTGCTTTAATGCCTCCTGTTATATTCCATGGTTATATATAATGGTCATATATAACTTATTTTACCAACTTATAGTTGATAAAATACTATGATTATGGCTTCTGGAATTGTTTTCCATGCAGCAGACACAGGTAACCTTTTTTCAAGCTAAGGCACATTTTAAGAGTACCCATGGGTGCAGTGAAAAAAATAACTACAATGGGACACTAGCTATTGGCAAAATTGTTGCTATGGTGAGCATGGCCAGTCACAAAAGGCTATCTCCCAGTACACCAACCTTCCCTCCTTGCCTCCCCTAAGAAATTCATTCTCATCCCAGGCATTGCTGCAAATATAATTCAAGAGGCTCTTGGTTTGGTTTGGTTTGGTTTGGTTTCTCAGCATGTCTGCTCTCTACTTAAATTCATCTATTAAACGAACTAGTTCAAAACAAAACCAGATATGATCAGGAACCTGGGAGGTTCCTTGGGATCTGTTAGTGTTTATAGACACCTCTTTTCTTATCCCTTGTTCAGTCACTGTTTAACTGGAAGAGTAAATTGAATAATTGATAATATTCCTGTTTTTCATGCAATAGCTAGATAAAGCAAGGCTGGGTTGTTAAAATTTCCAGAATCCTCACCTAATCAAAACCAATTCTTGTGGATGATTTGATTTGTGTGATCAATTAACAAATTCTGAAAACAAACCCATAAATTGAGTACATAAAGAAGATAGTAATTGCTTCCGTACATAAGATAATATATCAAAATGAAAAAAGTTAGCTTGGAGTCCAGTTATTAAAACAGCATGTCAGCTTTGGTACAATTGACCTAAACCCATTTTTGCATCAACTTCATATGCATTGAGTTTGGGAGCAGGGGGAAAATTTTCCAAAATACTTATGCCGTACATTATTTGACTTTAGAAATATCACTATTACCACGGGAATACAATTTCAAAGAGAAACTAAAACAAGAGCAAACACAGCAGTCATTCCATTAGCTAGAAATTCTTGCATTAACAAGGAGATTTTTGAGTGCCATTCAACAGGCAGGAAAATAATCCTCCTGAAACTTTATAAAATCTCATCCCACTTAACAGGACCAAAAGAAAAGACGTACATCTAGAATAGCAATTATATAGCAAAATGCTTTTAAAAGCAAGTATATCAGGATTTTAAGAATACTTTAAAAGGAGCTCAGTTTGCAGAGTTTACTCGGGAAGCTTTTAGTAAACCACTGCTAGGTTATGTACTGTAATTGAAACAACATTTGAACAATTAGGAGTAAAGGATAGAAATAGTAGTGACTTCTCTCTAGAAGAGTTTCTTATTAACATGGTACTTTGAAAAACATATTCTACGCAAGTTTCCTGCTTTAGTAACTTGTGAGAAGGAGCAAATATGGGTAATATAAGAGAAATTATTGTACTTTGGCCCAAGTTTATTTTGTGATAGCTTTTAGTGGTTAAGGCACCAGGCTAGAAACTGTGAGACCATGAGTTCTTGTCTTGCTTTAGAAATGAAGCCAGTTGGGTGACCTTGGGCCAGTCACTCTCTCTCAGCCCTAGGAAGAAGAGAGTAGCAAGCCACTTCTGAAATATTGCCAAGAAAATGGCAGGGAATAGTCCAGGCAGTTGCCAAGAGTCAAGACACAGACACAAAATTAAAAATAACCTACCCATTCTCGCATGGAACTTTTTAATCCCATATTAAACAAATTTCTAAGTAGGTTGCCATTGATTGTTATGTAGAGTTTGGCAGGATTTTACCAAAGTTATCATGTAGCAGAAAGTTAGTGCCTTGGTTAGTCTTCCGAACAACCAGCCACCAATGACAATTGCTATATTTCCTGAAGATTTGCCTATTATCCTATTTCCTTAGTAATAAACAGAGAAGGTATGACTCTTCTTTACCAGAAATGAGATTTGCAGCAAGTTTGCAAATAAATCTGCCTGGCAATATCTCAAAAGTTTTCTTCCCCTGCAAAAGAAGCACCTGATTTACCTTGTTCTCAGGATGTTTGAGAATTCCTTTTGAATTTTTCTGAATAATACTTCTGAGCAATATACCCTGGAAGATGGCAGAGGAAACAAAGTAATTGTTTCCTGGGATGGTGAAACCTCCCAGGTGACCCATACTTCCCAATCTGAACAACAACAACAAAATTGTGAAGTTTCCCTCATAACGATTTCTCTTGGAATTTACCTGAAGCCTGGGAAGCTTCAATCATACCATGAAATATGTGGCATTTATATATACCCTTTAGCTGCTTCAGAAAAGTATAAAATACATAAACTTCACATCATACATGAGGATTTCTCTGAAATTCTTGCTTTCTCTGAAAAAAAAATTAGAAAGTTGTGGAAAGGAAATCAAGCCGCCATATTGCCTTCCTGCTGTAATCAGGACAAAAGGTTAAAAATTACAAATTAGAATTTCAACACAAAGATTAAAATGCAGCGGGAAACACCAGTCCAATCAGGTGAATATTCCTTCCAGGCTGAGCTTAGTTGGAGGTCTCCTTGATTAAATAAGAAAAGATCTTTTCCTTGAAAAGATTACCGTTTCAGTCAGTAACGTTAAGCAAGCAGAAACTGCAACTCAGCAGGGTGCCTGACTGTGAGGTCCCATGTGGAACTCTGGCTAAGTGCACATTCTTGGAACTCCTGAAGGGGGCGCTTTCGAGGAACAAAAGCAAGGTTTCTCTATATAAAGGGCTTCTGGGGAAGACTCGGTGCGGCCACCTCTGAGGGCTGACTGTACATTGCGCTCTCAGAAATAAACCTTACCTCTCGTTCAAGCAACTGCCTGCGTATTTTATTCCCACCTTGAAAACAATCCTGGTAAGATTTCTTTCTAACAATGTAAATCAAAGTCTGCTGATTAAATTAAAGGACAACTGTTAGAAAAAAAAGACAGAAAAACATATTTTCCTGCTTCCGGTGGTCCAAAAATCCTAGTGGCTCTTTTACATACGATCATGTGTAATTCAGTCTGGATAGACCAAGAAAAAGGTAAAGGGAGTTGGAAAGACAGTCTGGTGAACTCTTCGTTATTTGAAACTACATCAAAAAATAGATTCAGTAGCACAAGCAACTGATTCATGTTTATTCAATAATTAATCCCTTAAAACTAAATGGGGAAATACAGCTTTAATCAGAATAGTTCTAAAAGAGATGTTGAAGATGTAGAATATTTTTTTCCATACAGTTAGTATCACTTTTAAAAAGGTGGCTAATTAGGTAATTACAAGGCAGGAAAAAAAAAACCCTCTCCAACATTGCCTCTCCAGCAGGAAGGCAATATTGAGAGAGGAGAGTTTTGTACTACTAACCATTCCTTGCAAAACACCCACTGACAAAACCTATCCATTATATGGTAATCTTATAACAGGTTTCTCTCACTAACTGGACAAAAATTGGCATGCATTTTCAAAAATATTTGCACATAGTCCTCATGTTTTTAAAAATATTTGACTTTGTAAAATCATTATGTGATACTTTGAGTATATTAATTTCTCCAAAACCCCTTTTCTCCAAACTGTATCTATTTTGAATGTATGGAAGATAGGATTTCTTACATAATTAAGAAATGTATGTTTCTGAATGCTAATTATATATTGAGCACAAAATTGTTTTGATTGACTGTAGCTATTGTCTAGGAGTGTGAGAAAAATAAATCTTTTTGTTGGATTTTATTTGATGAGATTTTGAATCTCCAGTTGAGGAAGTATTAACTTTAGGAAAATAGTGTACTCTACATTTAATTATTCCACATGAGTCAGGGAAGTTACTAAAGATCAGCAAAACACATTAAATCTTACAGATTATGTTATTTCAGGCAAAGAGAGAGTGCGAGAGAAAGAGAAAGAAAGGGAACATTATTCAAACTGGTCCTTCTTGTAAACACAAAGGTATATAATTACCAGTGGGGTCTTGTGTGCCTTGTTTCCATACTAGTAGTAGTTTGTTATCAAGTGATGGAATCTTTCTTGTCTTGACATAAAACAGAGGAAGTGGTTAGGAGACAAGCCTGTAATTATCAGCAGCAAGTATCAGTAATGGAATGCCACAGTGGTTTGAAGAGACAAACATTGCTTTAGTAGAAACTTCAACAGTGTCAAAGAAACCCACAGGAGCTCAAAGTAATGGGTGTAGGGATTTAGGATTTTGCTGAAATTGTACCAAAACCAATATTTAAAAGAAAACCTCTGAATTACCCAGGTAAGTTTCATGAGTCTGCAGATTGCAATAAATTTATTCAGTCAAGTTTACAAATGAACTGGCAGATTAATAAGAAAAAACTTTAAATGAGCTTCTAATTAATTCTTGGAAGGTTCATATCAGTGCAATCTGCAATCACAAATGTGCATATTATACAGTGCATTGTATCAGCTGAACCTGTGAAGTAGGGCATACTAGTTTTCTTTTTCTCTGCCAAGCTGAATTCAGCCTACCTAAAGTTTTTTGTATATCCCACCATAGCTTTAATACACTACCTGCTTACTTCTGAGAACATGTAGCTCAGCGGTATATAAAAAAGCCCCAGGACTTCCTGCAGTCCCCATGAGCCTTAACTGTTTCTTGGGTTATTAGCATATGTAATATGAAGCTACCACATTGACATTTTAATGTGATAAAAAGGAAAATTATTAAACACATTGAGAGCATTCATGTTAAATTAATTTAATGTAATGTTAATTAAATGTCACTTTGCATTAAATCAGATTTAGCTTTTCTATAGGCCTGACATAGAAGTTTGGAGTGCATCATATTGAGTCAGAGAACACATATCACATTATGCCATAGTTTAAGGAAGAAGAAGAAGAAGAAGAGGAGGAGGAGGAGGAGGAGGAGGAGGAGGAGGAGGAGGAGGAAGTTAAGTAGTCAGTCAGTCAAACTTTATAAGACCAGTGTAGAATGAAACAAATCAAACTATCGCACAATTGCACTCATTTCACATGCTAGCAAGGTTATGCTCAAAATCCTACAAGCTAGGCTTCAGCAGTACGTGAACCGAGAACTACCAGATGTACAAGCTGGGTTTCGAAGAGGCAGAGGAACTAGAGATCAAATTGCCAACATTCGCTGGATCATGGAGAAAGCACGAGAGTTCCAGAAAAGCATCTACTTCTGCTTCATTGACTATGCAAAAGCCTTTGATTGTGTGGATCACAACAAACTGTGGCAAATTCTTAAAGAGATGGGGATACCAGACTACCTTACCTGTCTCCTGAGAAATCTGTATGTGGGCCAAGAAGCAACAGTTAGAACAGGTCATGGAACAACCGATTGGTTCAAAATAGGGAAAGGAGTACGACAAGGCTGTATATTGTCACCCTGCTTATTTAACCTATATGCAGAGTACATCATGAGAAATGCCAAGCTGGAAGAATCACAAGCCGGAATTAAGATTGCAGGGAGAAACATCAATAACCTCAGATATGCAGACGATACCACCCTAATGGCAGAAAGTGAAGAAGAACTAAAGAGCCTCTTGATGAGGGTGAAAGAGGAGAGTGCGAAAGCTGGCTTGAAACTCAACATTAAAAAAACTAAGATCATGGCATCTGGACCCATCAATCCCTGGCAAATAGAAGGGGTAGAAATGGAAGCAGTAACAGACTTCATTTATTTGGGCTCCAAGATCACTGCAGACGGAGACTGCAGCCATGAAATTAAAAGACGCTTGCTCCTTGGGAAGAAAGCTATGGCAAACCTAGATAGCATATTAAAAAGCAGAGACGTCACCTTGCCGACAAATATCCGCATAGTCAAAGCTATGGTTTTTCCAGTAGTAATGTATGGCTGTGAGAGCTGGACCATAAAGAAGTCTGAACGCCGAAGAATTGATGCCTTTGAACTGTGGTGCTGGAGAAGACTCTTAAGAGTCCCCTGGACTGCTAGGAGCTCAAACCAATCAATCTTAAAGAAAATCAACCCTGATTGCTCATTGGAAGGACTGATAATGAAGCTCAAGCTCAGATACTTTGGTCACCTAATGCGAAGAGAGGACTCTTTGGAAAAGACCCTGATGCTGGGAAAGATGGAAGGCAAAAGGAGAAGAGGACGGCAGAGGATGAGATGGCTAGATAGCATCACTGAAGCAATGAGCATGAAATTGAGCAAACTCAGGGAGGCAGTGAAAGATAGGAAGGCCTGGCGCAATATGGTTCATAGGGTCACGAAGAGTCGGACACGACTTAACGACTGAACAACAACAAGGAGGACTAAACATAAAACCCAAGCTAAAAGAATAATATAGGGGACTTCTTTATGCACAATTTTGGAAAACCCAGACACTATGTAACGAACTGCCACCTGTTGATCTTAAAACCAGTAACTTTCCTTGCAACCAATATTGATTCAAAAGAAAGTTCATTTATTAAGAATAAGTGTACAGATCCAAAGCATTGCTGAGACTGAGTAAAAGCGCGCCAAAAACTGCTTTTCTTTCTTTCCCCCCCTTACATTGCCCTTCTTACTTTCCCTCCCCTTCCATCGCCCTTAGTTCTTGTCTTCTGATTCCCTTGCTGGCATGGCCTTGAACATTCCAGGGCTTGTGATAAGGAACCATCTGCTTCAAATGGTCTCTCCTTCCTACTCCCCCTCCCCTTTTCCAATGGCAGAACCGCAGCATGTAAAAAAACCATTTTTTAAACTAGCCATATAATAATCTATTATAAAATCTTGCGAGGATTCTGACATAGTGCCCCTCCACAGAAAAGGATGTCAGTCAGATGATTCCTCTTCTTCACTCTAAAAGGAAAAGCAAAGAGAAACATAATACAATAACCAATTTAATTGTTAAGGCTTTGTAGGATAAGCATCATAAATTTTTTTAACTAAATGTGGAGCCTTTACATGTTTCTTGTCAACCCATTCAGCCATTGATTTGGGAAAATGTTTCCACTGAATTAAAAATTGAACCCCCCCCCCCCCCCGTGCTTTCTACTGTCCAGTATTTCTTTAACTTCAAAATGTTGTTCTCCTTCAACCATCAATGGTTTAGGAGGTACTAGAGAGGGATGCCACTGAGAAGCCTCCTTATATGGTTTAAGCAGGTCGCAGTGGAATACTGGATGGATTCTTTTAAAGGTGGCAGGCATCTGTAATCGTAGTGAAACTGGATTAATTACTTTATCGATGACAAAAGGCCCTATGAATCTTGGAGCGAGCTTTCTGGAAGGTTGTAATGATTTAAGATGTTTAGTAGATAAAAGAACCTTATCTCCTACTTTCCAGTCTTTTTCTGGTGTTCTCTTAGCATCTGCAAATTTCTTGTATGTAGCTCTGGCCTCCTGCAACGAGGCAGCAATCTGAGGCCACACTTGTGTCATCTGCTGGATCCACTCATCAACTGAAGCGACTTGAGTGGTCTGCTTAGGCAGTTCTGGGATGGGTACAAAGTCTTGTCCTGTAGCTATTTTAAAAGGGGTGAGACCAGTGCTTTGGTGCACTGCATTATTATAAGCTACTTCAGCGAATGGTAACAGTTCATCCCAATTGTCTTGTTGGTAGTTAATGAAACATCTCAAATATTGTTCCAATACTGAGTTCAGACGTTCACATGATCCCGCTGTCTGGGGGTGGTACCCCGAACTCAAGCCTTGCGATGCCCCCAGTAGTTTTAGGAACGCTCTCCAGAATTTGGCAGTAAACTGGACCCCGCGATCCGAAATTATTCGTTCTGGGACCCCATGAGCTCGGTAGACATGTTGTATGAATAATTTAGCCAATTTGGGTGCTGATGGAATGGCTTGGCATGCCACAAAATGTGCTTGTTTGGAAAAAAGGTCTGTAACTACCCAAATAACAGTCTTTTTGTTGCTTTCAGGCAGGTCTACAATAAAGTCCATGCTTATTTGCTTCCAAGGAGCTCCAGGGTTTGCTACTGTCTGTAGAAGCCCCATTGGTTTGCCCCCTCTCTTTTTGGCCATAGCACACGTGGGACATGTGGCTACATATTCCCCTACATCTTTTCTCATTGTTGGCCACCAAAATTGACGTCTGATTAGATGTAATGTTTTCACAAAACCAAAGTGCCCAGCTGTTTTGCTGTCGTGACTTCTTTGCAAAACCCACTTTCTAGCGTCTGCAGGGACATATAGCTTGTCTTGCCACCACCATGCCCCTTGTTTGTTCACTAGCAACTGGCTGTTGCTTTTGAACCACTCATCCTGAGCAATCTGGGCATTTAATTTTACCAATAACTCTCCTTCTGGTTGTCCTTCACCCTTTCTTTTCTGAGCTCTAGTGACCACTCTTAGGGCTGCTTGGGTACATGGAATTACTGGAGCGACTACTTCCTCCCGTTTGCTATTGTGTTGAGGCAATCGAGACAGAGCATCTGCCAGAAAATTTTTTCCCCCAGGAATATACTTCAGGGAGAAGTTAAATCGATGAAAATATTGTGCCCATCTCATTTGCTTTGGTGACAGCTTCCTCGGTGCAGTCAAAGCCTCTAGATTCTTGTGATCAGTCCAAATTTCAAATGGATGGGGTGACCCCTCTAACAAATGCCTCCAACAAACTAACACCCAGCGTACTGCGAACGCTTCCTTTTCCCACACCAACCAGCGTCTCTCAGTCTCTGAAAATTTCCGGGATATGTATGCACAAGGAAACAGTTCCCCCCCTGCCCCCTTCTGCAACAACACAGCTCCCACTGCTACATCCGAAGCGTCTGCCTGTATGACAAATGGCTGTTCTGGATCAGGGTGTTTTAAGATTGGTTCAGCCGTAAACAGACGCTTTAAACTTTGAAACGCCTCCTGGCACTCCTTAGTCCAGGCTAAGGGGGCTCCAGGTTTTGATGCCTTCGCCTTGTCCTTGCCCTTGGTTTTCAACAAATCGGTGAGTGGGAGTGCTACTTGGGCAAAGTTGGGTATAAACTGCCGATAGAAGTTAGCAAAGCCCAGGAAACTTTGAAGCTGACGCCTGGTTTTGGGAGCCTCCCAACCTGTAACGTCCCTCACCTTTGCTGGGTCCATTTCAATTCCCTGATGCGAAATTCTATATCCTAAATAGTCAATTTGCTGTTTATGAAATTCACATTTGGAGAGCTTGGCATACAACTGAGCTTCCAGTAGCTTTTTTAGCACCTTCCTGACCAATTGCACATGTTGCTCCATGGTCTCAGTGTAAATCAGGATATCGTCCAGATAAACCAACACCCCCTGGTATAAATACTCTTGTAACACCTCATTTATAAGTTGCATGAATACCCCCGCCGCTCCTTTTAATCCGAACGGCATTATTTCATAACGGAAGCACCCCAGAGGCGTATTAAAGGCGGACTTCCATTGGTCTCCTTCACGTATTCGCACCCTGAAGTACGCCTCCCTTAAATCCAGCTTCGTGAAAATTTTCCCTTTGGATAAATGGGCCAACAGGTCTTTCATTAAGGGGAGTGGGTACCTGTTGTCAGCAGAAATGGCATTTAGCCCTCTATAATCCGTGCACAAACGTAGGGAGCCATCCTTCTTTTCCCTAAATAGCACCGGTGCAGCAATTTGAGAATGCGTAGGTACAATAAAGCCCCTCTTTAGATTCTTGTCAATGAACTCCCGCAATGCTTCCAACTCTTTGGGTGTCATTGGATACATTTTCTTCCTTGGAAATTTAGCCCCCGGCTCAATCTCTATGGCACAGTCACTGGCACGATGGGGGGGTAGCTGATCTGACTCCCTTTCGCTAAACACCTCCTGCAGGTCTTGGTATTGCTTGGGAATCTGGATTGCAGCTTCCACTGCCTTTTCCCCACTCACAGCACCCATCTCTTCATCTGACAACGTTTCGGTAATTCCTTCAACTTCCACTCCCCCCTCCTTCGGGAAACGCAAGATCTTCTCCTCCCAGTTCACTTCTGGGTTCTTCCTTTTTAACCAGTTCATGCCCAGAAGCACTGGGTTGCATGCCATGGGAGTCACTAGGAATTTAATAGTCTCTCTATGGTCCCCCATAGTTAGTTCAATCTCTTCTGTACGATACTCCACCGGCCCTCCCCCCGCTGGCGATCCGTCCAGCTGGGTAAAAATCACAGGGGTTTTGAGTCTCTTTAAGCGCAGTCCCAAACCCCGGGCAAGGGCGGGGTTAATCAGATTTCGGGAGCAGCCAGAGTCTATCAGCGCCCGTATCTCTGCCCTCCGATTAGTCCTCACCACCCTTAGTTCCACCCAAATCTTAATGGGACTCACCCCCATCTCTTCGCTGTCCGATTCCTCCCATGAGCTGCTTTCTTTCTCTGGAAGAGCAGCCGCCTGTCGGAGAGAGAGCGGAGCTGACAACTTCCAGGTTTTGCCACCGCCGCGTGTTGCCGCTCTAGCTCCCGTCTCGCTGCCTGCTGCCGCTGACTCCTTCCTGCCAGGCTTTGAAGACTTCGGCCCCTTCTGTTCCGTCTTCTTGCCTCCCTGCTCCGTCTTCGCTTTAGGGCACGCAGCGGCAAAGTGCCCCGGCTCCCCGCGGCTGAAACAGACGCGCCGGCCCCCGCTACTTTTCGGAGCGCTGGTCTTCGCCTTGGGCGCCACCTTCTTTGCACCGGGTAAGGGCGGAAGTCGGGTTCTTGCTTCAATGGTACGCCATTGCTCCTCCACTTCGCCGGCCATAGCGACCCATTCATTAAAGGTTTTCGGGAAACCCCGGCACAGCACACGCTGCAGCAATTCGGGTTGCAAGCCTCTCTGGAAAAACTCAATCAGGAGCTCCTCTGGCACGTGAGGCAGCCTTTGAGCCAAGCCCCGAAATTCATAGGCGTACTCTGATACCGACTTGGACCCCTGCTTCAGCCTTTCCAGGTCGCGTCGTGCTTTGAGCGCCACACACGGGTCTTCAAAGCGCACGCAGAGAGCCGCCATGAAATCCTCCAATTTTCTTAAAGCCCGGTCCTTCGCCCTATGCAGGCCAACCACCCATTCCGCAGCCATACCTTCAAAAAAACTGGACACATAGGAAACCTTCTCCTCCTCGCTGCGGAACAGACCCCCGTAGCCCTCCATGTAGATCCGGACCTGGGTGATAAAGCAAGCCAGCTGCTCAGCATCTCCCCCGAATTTCATGGAGATGCCCCGCTGCTGCATCGGGCTCTTCTTGGCTCTGCTAGGTGTGAGATCCTCCTCCTCCTCGCTGGAGGTCTCATCTTCGGCTGACTGCTCTGCCACCTCCGTGCCTCCTGGTGTGGCGGCCGATTCTCGTGCGGGAGGTGTAGATCCCCTTCCAAGCAGTTGGTCTACCGCTGCCTTTATAGCTCGCATATCATCGGATATGGACCCCATCTGCCCTTCCAATTTCCCCATGCGATCTTTCAACGAAGGAGCCCGTCCTTTCGTCGCCGTTGCTTTCATCCCCGTCCGGTCTGGGCGTGATGATTGCACCGGCTCCCCCTGGGTTATCACCTTTACTTCCAATGGAGGAGGGACTTTTCTTTCTTCTTCTTCCTCAATAACATCATCAGCCATCCCATTGCTCGGTTGGTCCCGGTTAACGTGAGGCTTGGGACTCCCCTCAGGGTAATCTCCCTGGTAGAAGTCTGTACAGGGAGTCTCAGCAAAATGTAACGAACTGCCACCTGTTGATCTTAAAACCAGTAACTTTCCTTGCAACCAATATTGATTCAAAAGAAAGTTCATTTATTAAGAATAAGTGTACAGATCCAAAGCATTGCTGAGACTGAGTAAAAGCGCGCCAAAAACTGCTTTTCTTTCTTTCCCCCCCTTACATTGCCCTTCTTACTTTCCCTCCCCTTCCATCGCCCTTAGTTCTTGTCTTCTGATTCCCTTGCTGGCATGGCCTTGAACATTCCAGGGCTTGTGATAAGGAACCATCTGCTTCAAATGGTCTCTCCTTCCTACTCCCCCTCCCCTTTTCCAATGGCAGAACCGCAGCATGTAAAAAAACCATTTTTTAAACTAGCCATATAATAATCTATTATAAAATCTTGCGAGGATTCTGACACACTACCAACAATACAAGAATGGTTGTTAAAACTGATGAAAAAGGCAGAAAATGATAAACTGACTTGCTTATTAAAAGAAAACTCAAATAATTATTACCTTAAAGAAGGGAAACCATTGATGGACTACTTGCAAAATGCAGGTGGGGTGAAGCTTACATGGGGATTTGAAGATTAGATTATAAATGTAATGGGATATGTTTTGACAAAGAATTATTCCTACTTAATGTATTAAAAAGTAGCACTTATGATAGTTTTATTATTCCCAAGACCAGAGATAGATTGGAAGTTATCTATTTTTCATATCTTTTTTCTTTTTCTTTTACTTTATCTCACTTTTTCTTTTCCTTTTCTTTATAATTTGTATTTTCAATTTTTTTTTCATTTCTAACTTTTAACTTTGTAACTTTAAAATTTCAATAAAATATTATTTTAAAAAAAAGAATAATATAGGGTATTATTGTCACTATTGTTACCACTGTAAGCTACATTTGTAGGACCAAAAAAAACCAGAATATTATAACAGACTGTTAAAGTGAAGTATAAATGCAACCATTGGGATTGTGAACTCCACTATTGTGGTTTGTTCACCACAGTTTAAAATTTTCCAAGAGCTGGGTCATTATGCTTTTCCAATAAGGCAATGGTTAAAACAAAATGCAGCTTAATTTAATGTTTAAATCTAGTCAGTATGTCTTCTACCAGTAAGGTGATTTTGGCGAGAACTAAGCGAAAAAAAAGCTAAGAAGAGTTGCATCTGATTAATACTTGGATAGAAGACCACAAGGGCAGTAAGTTAGATGGGTAAGTTACAGAAAACAAAAAAGTAATATATATGTCTATACAGGCAATGGACATTGAGGTTGACTGCAGGAAGTTTTTATCTATTTTTTTAAAGTTTTTACCTATCTATTCCACAATTTATTAAGCTAAAATATTTTGTTTAGTAGCACCAGGAAAACATATGTCTGGTGTTAGTAAACAGAAGAATAGCAATTAAAAACTTACTCATACTTTTAAAAAATCAGATAGTGATAAGACCTTTTGAGTTTGTGTAGTTAATTTGCCAGCTGTGCTTGTTCTTTTCAAATGTGCAGGAAAAGAAAGCATAAGGATATGTTTGAGTCATTGAAATACATTTAATGGAATTGGATGGAATTGGATTTTTAGCAAAGTATAGGTAAGGGAATGCAAATGTTCTGAATCCATTATTTTTAAAATGTACTTATCTGTTATTTTCCCTCTTATACTTTATTTTTATTGTAATGGTTCTACTTATTTATTAAAACCAACAGAAAATTCCCCAAAAGTTCAATCTCTAAAAGAGAAGGTCAAAAGAATTGTAGCTGCCAACCTAAGACTTTTTTGCATGATAGGAGGTAATGATGTATCCAGTGGACTAAAAGTGTTTGAGGCCAAAGTAATATCACAGCTGTCTGAGGACTTCCAAATATATGTGTATAAGAATTATGAACCATTAGTTGTTGTTCATTCAAGCTTCTTAAGAAACTTATTTTTGGTTCCCAGTTGTGTCTGTAACTGAAATGGTATCAATTAAAACTGATGCCCACATAACACGTTAGCTACTGCCTCAAACTAATCTTTAACCCAAGCTGTCAGGCTTCTTTGACTCTTCAAGATGAATTCCAGACTTCTTGGTGGAAACTACTTGGTGCCACTCTGAGATAGTTTGGACATTCTCCGATGTATTGATTCCAATGGGAATTGATCATGCCAAAGCATCTTTAAAGCAATGTGCCAAAGATATTACCTTGCAGAATGATCTCAGCAAGGTGCCACTGTATATTATTCCAGTGAACTGAGGAAAAAGTGTTTCACCCGTGTATTACCTGTACAATATGACTCCCAAAAACCCTAGAGAGCTTTTACACTTGCCTGCTGTATTATAGTCTTCTGTGTCCTTTTGGAGAGAAGATTCTGTAACATACCTAAAGAACAGCGATTCTGTCCTTGTGGTGAGGGTGAAACTTTGGGTTTGTGTTGCTGTGCTTTTATTATAGAGACCTCTGAAATATACATATTTACCCTTTCATAATATAATATCCAGGCAGGATAGAGGCTGGTTACCTTAGCCTTTTGCTAGCTGATGAGAAGGTGGAGATTTCAGGCAGTGTTGCTCAGTTCTGTATCTAATGTACTTTTGAATGCAAATGACACCTACAAGTGAGGTAATGCTGAGCCCTGTCTAGGTTACCAAAACTCAATATATCTCATAATCCTTTCTCTGCTTTTTTTTTTTTTTTTAATATACATACTGAATACCAATCCAGTTACACCATGTTTTATTTTGTTATTATCTCACTTCTAGTTGTTGGATAATAATTGCAGTAATACCAATCAACCTAACTCCCTGGAGAAAGCTCTAATGTTGGGAAAGGTAGAATGAAAGAGAAGAAGAGGATGACCAGCAGCAAGGTAGATGGATTCGGTTACAGTGCGATGATTGGGAGACTTGAAAAAACAGGTTAGGGATAGATCATCTATGTGGTTGGGGCCGAAAATGACTTGATGGCACATAATTAATCAATCAATCCCAGTCAAATCCTAGTACAGCTACAGCTCATCACAAGTTAGGATAGTTTTAAATTGTTATACTGTCTTATAGATCCTGATATTTCTTATGTATTTATCTATAGTTATCTAGCTTAAACACTTATACCATTTAGACTGTAGATTGTAATGTTATAGGTTTTTTTCCTGGTTTTATATTTTATAGTTTAATTCCATGCTAATGATTTTTTTTATTAATATCAATATTTTAGTCCTACTTATAGTCTAGAATGATTGTTATGTTATGCCTTTATAGTATTCTCTTGTTTATACAGTGTCAGTGCACAGCTCTACAATGTATTGCAAACCTTTTTTCTTTTTAAAAAAATATTTTTACTGTTCCTAAATGGAAAAATCCAAGAATCCTATTGAATAAATACAAACAATGAAAAATCTTGTAAAATAATATACACCATCCTGTAAAAAAGGCACATCAGCCTGCACCACATTTTTACTTTTATTTTTTTGAATGTACACAAGGAGAATCTAATTTTGCTCAGCATTCCCATTACTATAGTACAGTATATCTGAAAGGCATGGTAAGAGGACAAACTTGCTTGAAAGCAAGGTTTTCTATTCTGCGAGCTGATGAGAAACCATGATATGAACCATGGCTTCATGTAATGTGTTTGAACTGAGCAATAATACGCCAGTCAACATCCCTTCCGAGTACACAAGGACGTCTTCAGAAGAAGAAAGGGAAGGTAATGACAAATGGGTGTGACAACATCACATAAATGCCACAACTTACATATTTGCATCAGCCAGGATGATGTCCCTGAGTTTGCATTCTGAAAGATGTTGACTTATGATAACTAAACCCTTCAAATAATGACCAACTGCTACTTCCAGACATAGATTTAGCATATGTGACATATATTTGTGGAAGTAGAGAAATGGATTCTAGACATAGCTATACAAGTATTGGTAATTATAGGTTGCTTCGAGATCATAGTTTACTATAACATTTCTAGAATTTTCCTCTATTGTTCTAGTATTAAAATCCACACTGTTGCTCAGTTTAAGTTTCCTATGTTACATTTTTCACTGTGACTGGTTACTCTTCTATTTTTGTTTAGTCTTTTGTTTGAACTGGGTTCAGATATGCTAAATAAGATATGAATGCTAAACTGCAATTTAGTGTGGTATGTACCAACCTCAGGTTTCTGTATTCCAACCTCCTTATATTTATGTTTCATTTTTTCCACGTAGTATAAATGGGGTCACCCATTATTCCTCTCAATAACCCTTTGAAGTAGGATTGGGTTGAGAGATAATAATCAGCCCAAAGTCACCCAGTAAACTCCATGATCTCCTTGGTCCCTTTTTAATAATATAACCAATGTACTACACTGTAACTTTTGCTTCTTGATTTGATATTCTCTGCCAGTATAAATTATGAGACATCACCTTGCCGACAAAGATCTGCACAATCAAAGCTATGGTTTTTCCAGTAGCAATGTATGGCTGTGAGAGCTGGACCATAAAGAAGGCTGAATGCCGAAGAATTGATGCCTTTGAATTGTGGTGCTGGAGAAGGCTCTTAAGAGTCCCCTGGACTGCTAGGAGGTCAAACCAGTCAATCTTAAAGGAAATCAACCCTGATTGCTCATTGGAAGGACTGATACTGAAGCTCAAGCTCAGATACTTTGGTCACCTAATGCGAAGAGAGGACTCCTTGGAAAAGACCCTGATGCTGGGAAAGATTGAAGGCAAAAGGAGAAGGGAACAGCAGAGGATGAGATGGTTAGATAGCATTACTGAAGCAATGAGCATGAAACTGAGCAAACTCAGGGAGGCAGTGAAGGACAGGAAGGCCTGGCGCGATATGGTTCATGAAGAGTCAGACACGACTTAATGACTGAACAACAACAACAATATAAATTATGGTTAAACTTACTATGGTTTAGGAAAATGTACCACTGTCAGGAATAGGTATATAAAATCAATTTGTTTTTTTCCATTATAGTTAAGACAATCCAGACTTTAATACATATGCATGTAATGGAGAATCAGTTAGTTTGAAGCCCTCCACGTATTCAGCAGGACAGACTCAAGTGTTTCTAGCTCTCCCACAGCTAGGTTCCTTATGCTTGAAATGTTGTGTTTCTATCTTATTTAGGCCTGTTTTATTAGAGCTAGAGTACCATATCTGGTTTTCAATCATCTTGATGACCTGTACATGGAAGCAGAGAGCTTTATATTTGTTTACTCACTTATCTAGTGGTTGTCCAGATATTTGCAGCCCAATGTGATAGCTCTGCTGAGCAACCAGCATACAAATACTTTATAATTAAATACATGCTGATGGCTCCATAAAGAGTAATGAGTATATGGTACAATATTTTCCAGCATTGCAAAATAAAAATACAGGATCTTTAGATTTCCGAGTGACTGTAGCCTTTTTGTTTCTGTTTACTTTTTTCATAGATATGTGTATGAGAGGATAGCCAGAGAAATTGAAATAATACATTTTAAAAAATTAAAAAACAAGCTTACTTTGAGACCCTATGTGCTAATCTCTGGGTAATTCTGTAGATGCTGTCTGGGACTGATAAACTGGAAGACTGTAAAACTCATTCCTTTGTAAAATGAAGAATTGGGCAGGGAACAAGTTCAGGTCTGTAATACTGTTGAGCTTTCTGTGACCTGAACATGAAGAAGTTAAGCATGACAGACAAGTCACTTCCATTTTGCAAATTATGGAGACATGCTTATTGCCTATTAATAATGTATTAAAACATAGTTGTAGAGATATGCTTCCAAAAATGAAAAAAGGAAGGTCATCATCTTAACTTTAATAGTGTACAAAACCTGACATGTATTCTTGATATTCAGCTACAATAATTTAAGTCGTCATTTAGTGTTTTAGATTTTCTTTAAAAATAGACTGTTGTTGAGCAATGCATTTAAAAGTGTCAAGTACATGTACCACTATATGAGTAATGTCTGCATTTACAGTAAATGGACTTCCTGTGAAAACACTTTCCATGCCTGAATCATTGCTTTGGGATATCAATCCTGTCCAAGTGACCAAAAGCTAGTTGTATGGTCTTTTTAAGAAAAAAGAAAAGCCTGTGCATGCTGTGTCAAATGTTTTCCTTCATAATTATGCATGATTTTATGGGAAGGGAAATAATTAATGAAATGTTATGTTCACTGAGCATCTATTTCCATTCAATTGTTGTTCTTTTAAATGAATTCCTGCAATGATGAAAAAGCTGCCAGGGCTGGCACCATAAAATATTAGAAGAATTGACAAAAAACATAAATCAAATTTGTGGTGTGGTGTGGTGTGGTGTGTCAAGCAAGAAAATACAAGCTAATTTGAAATCTTCAGAAGTATGTTTTTGGCATGGCAGCAGTACCAGCCAAGGATAAAAGTGGCTTTCTGACTCTGAACAAGGATTTGCCAAAGAAATATGTTGATCCACTCGTAATATGTGACTATTTTAGATGCTAAGAGAGCCATGCAGTGTGTGGAAGTGTGTGATAGGGGTGGGGGTAACTTCTGGTTGTTTGTAGAGTTCAAGAAAACAAAATACAAAATCGTTGATTACTGAGTTATTTTGTACAAAATAATAAAATATGGTAGATGAGAGAAGACATGTTATATATAATATTACAATTTCTCTAGTACCAAACTACTAACTCCCTTCCTGAAATGTAATCAATGTAAATTTTACCCTCAAACATGCACTCATTATTTTGCTGTAAAGTTAGAAGTACACACTCTACAACAGTCATTAAAGTCTGTTTCTAAAGCTTCAGACTTAAAACAGTATGAATTGCCATGTACCAAAATGTATGAAATGCTATGTGCCAAAATGCTTAAAGATGCAATGATAACTGACAGCTGTGCATTTGATTTTCAGTAATTTCTCCATCCATTATCTCTTTACCATAATGGAATTATTTTCTTAGTTCCTGAGTTAAGCCCAGCCATTATAAACGTTGAAACATCTACCATTTAATCGTTATTGTTCTGTTGATATACGTGGCATACCACTCTTAGTGACATGCTACTATAAAGGCTTCTAATGAGGTACAAACTTGGTTGCATGCTACTGTCATGAATTGATTCAGGATGAGCTGATAGGGAAACTCCTGTGAATTGGAAAAGAATTGCTATTTCTTTTCTTTCAAGCTAGTAGTGTGTCCTAATTCACCAACACAAACAAGTAAGCACTGAAGGAATAGGATTGAACTGGCGATAATCTAATGCCATTATTATTTATTTGAACCCTGAGCAGTTCTGGTAAATGACAGGTAATAATCTTTCTGGACATTTACATAAATTAGTTTGCATAGTATATTACAGTTTTAGTCAATCTGCTATTTTTTTAGTCTCACTCCATGATCTGAGGTGTAAGGAGAATAAATATTGTTGATCTGCCTTACATTACAGTTGCAAAGAGTTTTATCAAAATAATGGCTGGACTAGGCCACCATATGGTTTATAAGATTTATAAACCACACTATATTGCTTAATGCAATGCATAAACCATGTCATTATGCTTATTTAACTAATCACTATTAGAACAAACCATAACTTAGAATGATGTGTGAATCACATTGGTGTGAAGTGCTTGAATAAATCAAAGGCCTATATAAAAATATTGTTAATATTATTAAAATATTTTTGCATCTAATGCAGTGGTGTTTGCAGGATCTTGCTGCTTTAATCACAAGGTACCCCTTTGGGGACATGCATGTGATGTTGTGACACAAGTAGAAGTGGGTTGGGTTGGTGTTGTGATACTGCTTTCAGCAATTTTACTCCCTCACCTTCTGATGAGAATGTTTCTGATGAACTCAGTGAAAGACACAGAAGTTATTAAGTCCTATCATCTTATTGCACAAGACTAACAATCAGTACCAAGACCATGTGTATGATACCTGTTAGAAAATGCCTTTACATACATAAAAGTACAGTATTTGTACTTTTACATGTACAGCTTTGTTCACAAAAGCTTTAATAAAGTTACACAGTGCTCTAGTTCATAGACTTTTGTAGGTGTAATGGCAGGAGTAAAGCTTCTTGCTACCACTCAGGCAGTGATTTCAGTATTTATATAATGGAATGTTGCACTTTTACAATGTAGATGAAGGAATGGGTTTAGTGCACTAGTGCTTTCGTAGTATAATATGGTCAACTAACCAATGGTTATTTGGCTAATCATATTTGGTGGGGTGCATGACATGCTGAAGGAAAAATCAAATTGAGTAAATACACATGGAATTAAAATACCTTCCCTGTTGCTTTGTTGCTGTCCTGCCCTTTGTGATCAGCTTTTCCCTGAAATTTGGATGACCCTGACACTACTAGCATTTTAAATAGCCATGAAGACTGGCTTTTTTCCCATACATTGGACCAAGATGGTAGATGAGCTTGTTCTGATGTGACCATGGTAGTTTTATAAATTAAATAGTAGTAGGCTAGCTTTTACTCTGGTAAAAGCTGGTAAAGACAGAATTTACATTCTGTCATGTAAATATAGCCCATATGTACCTACACCCATCAAAGCAAGTTATTATTTATAGCAATAGAGCATTCCATGACTGGCAAAAAAAGCAATTTGAAGGGCTACAAAGCTGTATCTGTCTACCTACCTACCTACCTACCTATTGCCCACCTTTAAAAATAACATTTAGTGGTCTTGATATGCAAAGGGATATATTTAAAATTAAGCCAGAAGAACGTTTATGGGCAGGATTACTTTTCAGCAGTCTATCCACCAGAGAGCTGAAAGATCTTGTCATAAGAAAAACACAATGGAACACAGACTGCCTGGATTTTTTTCTGAGCTTCTCCCTTCTTCCCACTTTCAATGAACTTTTAGTCTAAACTGAAATGAAGTTAAGCAACCTCCATTCTCAAAATGTGCCAGGATGTGGGTCTTTTTAATAGTTTATCACTACTTGAGTAAGGGAGTGTAGGATTAACTTGGAGAGCACCATTTATATATCTGTTTATTTTTCCGCTTATCAGTATACAGATAATGGTCCTTAACATTCAGACTAAATGCTTTGGTTAATTTCTTCCAGATGTTGCAAAGTCTTTGATGCAGTTTACAATAAAAGTTTTTTTTTTCTTTTTTATTTGAGTTAAACAGCACTACACTTTGAAATGAGAACTCAAGCAATTATTTGATGGGCAAATACTGCTAAAATGCGAATGAGTTCACCAGCCTTTTGAGCGCTTGCTTTAACTTGCATTTTAAGTACAAATGTCACCATTTGTCTTGCCAGTGTAGCTGTTAGGTCTGGACTGAGATTTTAATTCCCATGCATATCTAAAAATGTATTCTTTTTATGTGGCCAAAATAAACATCTCAATGAGACTGTCTGTGTGGATAATGTTTCTTTATCAGCTACATGCAGGAAAGGCTTGTGTGCAGCACTGTTATGTAACATATGCTAGATCAAGGTAATTGCCTTGAGAGGAAATAAATTTTAAGTTTAATAAACATCTGTACTCTACAGCTACATTTATATGAAAATCATGGGAGAAATGATCATTTACAAAAGAAAAAAATATAACTGGGAGTATCACTGTATCAAATAATTATCAAGATTTGTCACTGTCACATTCAAGAGGGAAAATATATATATTCAGTGTGCATGTTTCTGTCTCAGAGAAGAACAGGAAACAAATGAATCATACATTTCTTATTTTATGTAAATAAATGCTACCAAAACAATGCCCTACAAACTATTTCAGATCAAAACAAAATGAAACAAAACCAAACTGTTGGCTATGACAAAAAAAATCAAATGACAAAACATTCATTATATATTTCATAAAACTGTATGGTGCCCCAGGGATCCAAAATATCTATATAGACAAAGCTTATAAATATCACTTGTTGGTGCTCTGCTCTGTCTCCAGGGTTTACATGGAACCAGAAAACTAATTTCTGAGAAGGCTGATGTTATTTGCATGCATTGTTGTTTTCATTACAAAATTTAAAAAGTTAGTAGTTATTCAGAATGCTAATTTTAAATTAGACTAAAAATTGTATTTTTGTCTGAGTTTGTTTGGTGTATTGGGTTACAGAATCATTTAAAAAAATAACAGTACTATTACCAGAAAAACTGAAAGAAAAGAAGAAAAAGAAGAAAAACTGAACACCACACCCTTTTGGTAAATTAATGTATAAAAGAAAGTTTTAGAGAAGATGTCATTTGTAAGTTAGGAGTTATGCTCATATTGAAGATTTGGTGCCCTATCTTTTAGTAACATGGAGTAATCATGCTGTAAAATATGTATCTGGTTACCTTTCACATCTAGCTATTTTGATAGCTGAGGGTTACTCTAATAAAATATATGACAGTATAAGAAAAGCATTGTTAGACAGATACCCAAGGCCTTCCAATGCATGATCTTGCTTTCCCTTAGTGGCCAACCACCATCAGTTGGAAACCTCATAAGCAAAAGACAAGGGCAATCATTTCTATCTCCCATTCCCCAGGTAGGTCATATGGTCATTCTAAGAAAACTAGTATAGTGTGGGGAAACAATTGTGGCCTAGTGATATGGAATCACTCTTGTTCATTCCATCTGTGGCTTTGAGTTGGCTTGGTCTTTTGGGGGTTGAGATTGAGGCATTAACTCTCTTTCTCTTGAACCTGAGACACTTGCAAAATGCCACTAACTTAACTGCATCACTCTAGGTAAACATTGATCAAAGAAAAGTGGCAGGTATGAATTCTTCACACTGCTTTTCTTGCCAGAAAGGATGCAATCTATGTTGCTAGTCAAATGATGAGAAGAAACACACATTTTTTAAAGTACATTTAAGATGACAGTATAGCAGGCTCTCTAAGGACCCTGTAACAGAGTAAAAGCACTCAGAAAATCTAAAAATGATACTCAGCATTCCTTAATTCAGTGAAACAAACTTGAATCATGAGGATTGTCCTTTACATTTATTATGAAATTATTAAAACTGTAATTAAGATTGAAAAGTAAATTGGTTATTCAGAATTGGAAATTAGAATTTTGTATTTGGAAATATACAGGTGAAACTCGAAAAATTAGAATATCGTGCAAATGTTCATTTATGTCAGTATGGCAACTCAAAAGGTGACACCAATATATGAGATAGACGCATTACATGCAAAGCGAGATATGTCAAGCCTTACTTTGGTATAATTGTGATGATTATGGCGTACAGCTTATGAAAAGCCCAAATTCACAATCTCAGAAAATTAGAATATTACATGACATCAATAACACAAGGATTGGAAATAGAACAATAGCGGACCTCTGCAAAGTAGAAGCATGCATATGTACTCAGTACTTGGTTTGGGCCCCTTTTGCAGCAATGACTGCCGCAATGCGGCGTGGCATGGATGCTATCAGCCTGTGGCACTGCTGAGGTGTTATGGAAGACCAGGATGCTTCAATAGCGGCCTTCAGTTCCGCTGCATTGTTCGGTCTCATGTCCCTCATCTTTCTCTTGGCAATGCCCCATAGATTCTCTATTGGGTTTAGGTCAGGCGAGTTTGCTGGCCAATCAAGCACAGTAATCCCATGGTCACTGAACCAGGTTTTGGTACTTTTGGCAGTGTGGGCAGGTGCCAGGTCCTGCTGGAAAATGAAGTCAGCATCCCCATAAAGCTCGTCTGCGGAAGGAAGCATGAAGTGCTCCAAAATCTCCTGGTAGACGGCTGCATTGACCCTGGACTTAATGAAGCATAGAGGACCAACACCAGCAGATGACATGGCTCCCCAAATCAACACAGACTGTGGAAACTTCACACTGGACTTCAAGCATCGTGCATTGTGTGCCCCTCCATTCTTCCTCCAGACTCTGGGTCCTTGGTTCCCAAATGAGATGCAAAAGTTGCTCTCATCAGAAAAGAGGACTTTGGACCACTGGGCAACAGACCAGTTCTTTTTTTCTGTAGCCCAGGTAAGACGCTTCTGACGTTGTTTGTTATTCAGGAGCGGCTTGACAAGAGGAATACGACATTTGAAGCCCATGTCCAGGATCCGTCTGTGTGTGGTGGCTCTTGATGCACTAACTCCAGCCTCAGTCCACTCCTTGTGAAAGTCCCCAACACTTTTGAATGGCCTTTTCCTGACAATCCTCTCCAGGCTGCGGCCATCCCTGCTGCTTGTGCACCTTTTTCTACCACACTTTTCCCTTCCACATAACCTTCTATTGATGTGCTTTGATACAGCACTTTGGGAACATCCAACTTCTTTTGGGGCTTTCCCTCCTTATGGAGGGTGTCAGTGATGGTTTTCTGCACAACTGTCAGGTCAGCAGTCTTTCCCATGCTTGTGATTCCTACTGAACCAGCCTGAGAGACCATTGAAAGGCTCAGGAACCCTTTGCAGGTGTTATGGATTCATTAGCTGATTAGAGTGGGACACTTTGAGCCTAGAATATTGAACCTTTTCACACTATTCTAATTTTGTGAGATGGTGAATTTGGGGTTTTCATAAGCTGTACGCCATAATCATCACAATTATACCAAAGTAAGGCTTGACATATCTCGCTTTGCATGTAATGCGTCTATCTCATATATTGGTATCACCTTTTAAGTTGCCATACTGACATAAATGAACATTTGCACGATATTCTAATTTTTTGAGTTTCACCTGTAGATGGGTAGGTTTACCCATCTGCTTGCTTTATACAATTTTGTTTCCTTTACATGGAGGGACTATAGCTGTAAATATAAGCATTACATATAGAAAATGTATGTCTGGCATCTTTAGTTTACTAACTCTAAGCTGGTAATGGAAGGAGTTTTGCTGAGATTCTGGAGAGCCATCACCAGTCAAGACTACAATATTGTACTAGGTGGACAGTCAGATTTAATCTAAGGCAGTTTCTAAAGTCCAGATCGTACATGTTGCTCTAGAAAGTACAACACTAAAAAAATGGAAATGGCTTGTCATCAGATCATTAACCATAACAATATAGTCCATCTGTGGTAAGAACATGTAGATATGTACCATCTATGAAATCAGCCTTTCCAAGATTTTCCAGCTTCAAGCATGTAACTGTTTTCCCATGGGGAGGAGGGGTGGGTAGTACCCAGATAGATACTAAGCTTGTCAGGAAGATCCTGGTTTTCTTGTTAAAAGGAAGCATTCAAACAAGCTATTTTTTTTTACATTTGGAAGCTGAAGTAATTAAATCAGGAAAAACTTCATGCAGTGAGCAAACATTAAACTTAATGCTGTTGAAAGGGCCTTCAAGGCCATCACTTTGGTGCTTGAAAATTAATGCCCAGAAAAGACATTGGATTCAGTTTAATCTTCTCCCCAATCCTTAGGTTTTCATCAGGCCTGTTGTTCGTGTAAAGAGGTAGGCAAATGATGCATTAAAAAAAAAAATGCTTACATATTGTGGTGTTGATTAATTACTGCTTTCCAAAGACTAAGAGATCATCAGAGGAGAAGTGAAACTGAATGTGGCTTTACATGTGGGTAAAAGTGTGACAAAAGTAAATAAATGCTGGTTAACAAGCAACCATACAACTTGCTATTAAAAAAGCAATAGCCGCAATATGACTGTTATACTAATTTCTGAGAAACCATGTTCATTCAGAGGAACTTTTTGTTAGGCTTTCTTCCTCTGCATTTCTATTTATAAGAAAATAAAGTTAAGCTTGCATAATGAGATACTATTTCCAGCTAATGCAATATGATAGTAATGTGCTTGGCTTCTACAGCTATTACTGTTGTATAACACAATGAGTGACAAACACTATTTAGCATACTGAATGGGGGCAACATCTCTAGCTTTAATCTAATTAATGCCCCCTCTGCAAGATATAAATAGATTAAGTAAGGAAATCCAATATTTTCTCCATTCTCCCACTAGAGTGGTACACATTAGTTGTTTCTTGCCATCTAATTGTATTACATGGCAGGGAAGTGATAAAGGTTTTAATGGCAGTTATAATCATCTGTCACTTCTGTTTAGATGAATGTTGCTCAATATGATTTACATCATTTGCACTGCAGCCACATGTTCCTTCTTTAGCTGTCGTTACTGTTAATATGTTGGTAAAATCTTGTTGATTGTTTTTCTTTTAATTAAGGGGAGTTCCTTATCTTAAAAAATGAAAAACATTATATGTGTGTGACACTTATATGGTAAGTAAATTGACTGGGATAACAAATGAAAATGCAGTCCTAGAGCAAACATCCTGGTTCCAGCTTCTTCCAAACCATATTTTTTAAATAGGAACAACTTCTGGGGTATAGGTTCTTTATTCACTCTCTAGCAGTAATTTTTTCTTCTTCTTTTGCCTCCTTTCTCCTGGATAAAGTTAAAGAAAGTGGACCAATTTTAAGTATAGCTAGCCCACTTCTCTCTAAATTTAGATAAGCCTGAAGCAGGTTTGTTTTATCCTAGAATAGGCAAATTATATTTACTTACTTTCCAGATTTACATAGAGGATGTAGGATGAGTAAAGGTTTCAGGAGTAAGGTCCAGGTATGATACAAATATACAGTACTTTGTGGCATCAGTGATCATTGTCAGGTATGTTTACCATGGCATTCTGGTTGTCCCTTTCTTTATATTCTTTCAGAAGAGAATATATGTAGCTCAGGGTTGAGCTGTGGACTCCTTGGTGCTCTCTTGGTTGTTTGCTTACAGACGTTTCATTACAAAAATCCAAATGTATGTATTTTGTATGTATGTACAATATACACATACAAAATGTATGTATGTACAATATACATGTACAATACATACAAAAAAGCCAAAGAATTACTGGAGGACAAAGAAACCTATATCCCAATAAACACCAACCCAATACCCAAACTAGATAACCTGATCAAGAGAACCCTTAATGACTTAACCAAGAAAAGTCAAATCCCAAAAGAAGAACAGTGGTGAATATACCTAGTGGGTCCATCTTCCCATGCTTCTGTGGATGCCCCAAAATATACAATCCTGACATACCTCTTCATCTAACTGTATTGTTACCAGGGTGCCTAGCATACAACCTAGCCAAAGAACTTTAAAAAAGCTTGGACATCTCAGAGAGGGAAGCAAATATTCTATCAACTCCCCATTACAGGACCTCCAGAAAATCAAAGACCTAAAAATAGAAGGAAATGAAATTGTGGTTTCATTCGATGTCACAGCACTCTTTATGTCCATAGATCTAGAACTATTGAAAGAATCCGTGGCAGCAGTACTACACAACACATATGATCTATTCAAATACCCAGAATCATGGACCTTATCAACCTCTGGCTCACTATGTACTTTCAGTTTGATGGACAAATATACCAACAAATCAGAGGAACACCCATGGGATCAGCACTCTGGGGACTCATAGCAGAGACCATAATGCAGCATCTAGAAACTATAGTACTCCCACATATACAACCAAAACTATGGATCTGGTATGTAGACAACACCTTCATTATAATAAAAAAGAAACAACTAGAGAAGACACATGAAACAACAACAATCAACAACATCTTCAAGGGAATAAAATGCACAAGGGAGGCAAAAAATAACAACACACTATCCTTCCTTCCTGGATATCCTCATCAGCAGAGGAAATGACGGCAAATTAGAAACATAAGTCTATCAAAAAACAACCCACACTAACCAAGTGCTCCATTACAAAAGTAACAATCCAACCTCCCACAAGAGGACCTGTGTAAGAATATTATTCAGACAAGTACAAATGCACTGCAGCAATCCAGAACACCAGAAAAAGGAAACAGATTGCCTATACAACATCTTCCAACAAACTGGATACCCACGCAGCTTTATCAAAAAGTGACCGACCACTATAGCATAACCAGCCCAAGCTATGAAAAGGGTAACACTACCATACATCAAAAGCATATCAGAAATAACCACGCTGCATCGCCATAGCATATAATAGCACACAAACCAACTAAAACCCTCCAAAACATCTTAAGTAAACCAAAAGACCCAGTAGCCCAAGAAGAAAATACAGACGTCATCTACAACATATAATATAAGGATTGTAACAGCCACTATGTAGGACAGACAGGCAGAAGACTAGCAGAGCACATCCATGAGCACCTACTAGCAGTCAGAAGACACTAAAACTCCTTAATTTCACAACTTATAGACAGACTCAACCATAGTTTCAACTGGGAAACTGTGAGCCAAGACCAAGCTAAATCCAAAAATGCTAGGGAATTCCTGGAAGCTTAGCATTCAGATAAATCAGCCATCAATAGACACATTTAACGCTTCATTTGTTTAGATACTAACATTAAGTTGAAAAGAGCACATAGAAAGACAATGGGGAATTTATGAAGAAAATTATACAGTAGTGTGGGCTGCTTATCCTATTGAGCCTCTAGTGGTGAGGTGCAAGCTACACTAGAACGGAAAGTGGTTAACAACTCATTAAGATCAGACTGGGAGAGTTTGTTAGTTTGCGGTTGGCACGTGGCAAGCAAGTGGTATTGCAGCTTCAGAAAGCAAATAGGTAAGAGCTAGCTGTTCTTAACTGAAATCGTGGGTTAATCACAGGACATAGATGCAACAGGAATTCAAGGTATGCTTTTGACTGCAGTAAGGTAGAATACAAGAATCCTGAAACCTGTCCCAAACCTTCCTTGCTGCTTTTTAAGGGCAACAAACTCAAGGAGGAGCTGTTCTGAGCCTCTTCCTCACCCTTTCTACTTTTCTAGGCTGAGCAACCATTTCCCCCCTCCCTCCTGTTTTTTAAGGGTAGAGCTACATACTACTACAATAGTTTGGAAGATGTATCTAATGTTTTCTTTTTTGTCTGATACTTGAAATAGTGAAATTTGTTTGTTAAGTAGTTCCTTTCTTATGGTTATGGCTCTTTCAGGTTAGGTCAGGTCAAACAACTGCACCATATTCAGGCAATGATGTAATAAATTATTTCTGTCATTTCTTCCCTTTGCACAGAAGGCCTCACTATATCTGTCTGTAATTTGGCAAAGGATGTGTCCTTACTGAAAGGATCACCACTACTACAACTTTCAACAACCTATATTCCAGCTTAGGCATTTGAAAATTCTGTTTTTTAAATCACAATTTTAAAACTCCTGTATAGATTTTTCATGTAATTTGGCAGATTAATTTCCTCATAAATTTGCTTGGAAATTGGATTCCATTATTCAGAAAACAGAATTACAACTCTGTGTCTCTCCTGTGCTAGGCAGTGAAATGAGACAAGCTCCAGCTTAACAAACTTCACTCCAGAGTCAGGCAGTCTGTCATGGTTTGGTCACGAGTTAATTAATTGATTTCCAGAGATCCAGATTGGACTGCAAATCAAATAAGTGTATTCCTCTAATGCATATTCCTGTTGTTCAGTTTTGTTTTACCTCTCTATTTTGTGTTTGGATGATGGTATGTTGGCTACATCGGAAGTAACACCTCATGAAGTTGGTTAACAGAAGAACTTAATTAAAAATAAGTAAATAAGTAAGAACTTAATTAAAAATAAGTAATAAAAACTCTTAAAGCATTTCTTAAGAAAATAATTTTTAAATTGTTCTATCATAGTTTGCATCATTACGTATAACAGAAGTGACTTTTGAAAGCTGCAGACTCTAATGCCCATAGGCTGCATTTCTGGTAAGTTACAAATAAAGCCCCTAAACTTTGCAAGATGAACATAGCAAATACAGTATTCCTCTTTCATACCTTCCAGTTAGTTTTGCTCTTGTTTTCAAAACAATATAATTCTATATATGTGCAACTGTGTACTGAATTATGAATCACAATCTGCAGTCAAGAAGTATTGAAAAGCCTATGCAAGTATTTAGGCAAAGCTCCACCCAATCTCTCCCCATAATGTGTAGACGACAAAGGTTGATAAGGCACACTCACTTCTCCATTTGTTCACTGGATAGAATTTGAAGTATAGATACTTATACCACATATTGAAATGAGAAGTACCTAAATGATCATCAGAACAAGTCAACACATCCCACATTTAACATGAATTAAATCTCCATACTGGTCAAATCATTTTATGATGAAGCCATAAAAGCCAACATAGTTAATAATAAACAAGTTTCAGTTGCTATAAATATAAAATGTGCATGAGGCTAGAGATATACACATACAAATGACCTCAAGGCAGCAGCTTCTGTAACCCATTAACAGAAACTTCAGGCTTGTAATCCTCCAACTGGCCATATTTTGCTCAAATTTCATTTTACACCCATATTCTTTCTTTGCTGCACTTTATGCTGAGAAGTAGTAAAGTGGAAAGCAAGTTCAAGTTGGAACAAGGGCTCACTCAATAGTTTTCTATAGTCTTTTTCTGATCCAAAAACTTCTGTAAATGTAAGATAGAAAGAAAATGCAGTAGCATAACTTGAGCTGTGCTACCATTTAAGCCACAGGATAAAAAACAAATATTGTTAATATTTGAATGAAGGGATTCTTCAATACCACAAGGTGAGCGGAAATGTTATATTCTGTATCTACCCTGGGATTTAACTTCTCATGTTTAAATGGTTGGAGAAAGTTTTAAATCAAAGAGATTCATTTCTGGATGTGTAAATGTGTGTATTTCTTTCTGAGATTGCTATGAAAGCAGCTGCAGTTATTAGATTATTATAGTCTTCTGCTAATTTGACAAGGTCAGATCATGTGGCATTGTCTCTACCACAGGCAACTTCTGTGCTATGAATCCCTAAATCATTAACTTCTTTGTCACTGAAAAAGTATCCTAGCTACTCGCCTGTCTCAATCAATATTCCCAGACAGAGTATTGGTGTCCTTATTCTTTAATCTCCCAAGGGGATGACTCAACCACTGCACCACTTCCAAATCACTCAGCTAATGGGTACAGAAGGGGGAACCCTGATGGTTTCTGACACAACACAGCCGCTTGCATATCAATGCTATACATCTCTGTCGCAGTGAAGGCAAATTGAGTTATGGATATGCTAAATCTGCTTCTGAGACTGCATTATATCAAATTTGGGTCCTGCAGACTTGATTCTGTTTAACATACCTGAGAATTTTAATATCCTCCTGAAAGTAGATATTTGTCATTCATCGATGAGGCTGTCTAAATTAGCTCCATGACAGAGCCATGTGATAAAAATTTCAGGAAAAAAATTGCTATTTCTCTTTTCCCCAGCCACAACTCAATTCTATCAATCTTAGATTAGCATTCCTAAATACAATCAGCCAACTTTCAACGTCTCACATATATAAAGTGAAAGAATATAGCAAAGGCATTAAATTGCAGTAACACCCCCTCTAGTGGCACTTGATGATGATAAAATATAAAGAACTTCAGAATTTTTTTCAAAGCTGCATTTAAAAAAAAAATTACATTCTGATTTTTTTTCAGAGTATGCTTTGCTTTAAACTTAAATCTTAAATAACTTTCTCTTTTTAGTTAGCATTCATTTTTAAAAACTTTTAAACTTACTGTTTAAAGAGAAAGTCCATGTATTTATTATTTATAATAAATTGTTGTATTTTTAAAAATGGATTTAAGTTGTACGGATAGCTTATTCCTAAAATCAAATTTCTTATGGAAGCTATGCTTACTTGTCAAAACTAATGTGTTGTCTTTTGTTTTTCAGAAAAAGTTATGTATACTCAGGGCAGAGTCTACAGTCCAATGCAGGAAACAAGCATTTCCACAAGTATGCCATTAAACAATATGTTAATTTGAATATATTATTCAAATCATACCAAATTTTCTTACATAGAAAGTATGCAATATTAAAATTAAAAAGCATCCACAATTAATGACTCCCTACCTCCATTTCATACTTAGCTTTGTCAAAAGAATTCATTATGGTTTGAATAATATGTTAAAGAATATCAGATTTGGAAAAAAATAGCATAGTTATGAATTCATTTCTAAATATCTTTTACTGAATTTAAAATGACCAGTTTAGTCTATCCTTCACTGTGATATGCAAATATAAGCTCGTCTACATTCATCTGCGATGTGTAAACTTGCAACTTAGAAAAATGTAGGTAACTTGAAGACAATTTTCAGATGCATTAGTACCAGCACATGGTCTGTATCTCTGTCTCTAATTTACTCTTGGCTCTACCTTCTTAACTCCATTATGTTCATTGTGTAAAAGAACACCCTTTTAGAAAGTGAAATTAGTGAGTTTAATGATCACAATGTTTATCTATGCTGTGTACTAAGCCATAATTAATTTTCTACATTTTCTCATCTAATCTTCAGGTTTTCACTTCTCTCTCTACGATTAGTTGTACAAATGACTATTTATTTAAATATTTTTATTCCTAAATTGATTTTAAAATCTTTAATAAACACGATAGATGCTGAGAATAGTTTGATATACGATTTTACAGTTAATGGGCAATACACTGGATACTTGATTGGGTAATCATGAGGGCCTTTTTCCCTCCTAGATTTTCTTAACTTGCATGCTTGTACATGTTTACAGAATTGATCATGCATCCATAAATGTATGCAGGATTATAAAATATATATTGTGCATATTTTATATAGCAGAAGATGTGTTGAAAGCAGTGCAGCAATAGTGAGGAAATGATGGTCTTCTGAATGTTATTAGATTAAATCAGCAGCTTTATCCAGTATCTCTGATGATGAGGGCGTGATTGGTTGCATCCACAGTGAACCATTATGTATTCATTGATGACAATATTTGCATGGTGATGTCATGATGCAAATTCTGCCCTTATGCATTTCCATCCTGACATCTGATACAAGTGTGTAAGTTGTGGTTTTCATGTCATGACATAATGATGCCCATTTCATTATACTCCTTGCAGATACATGGGTGAGGATGCCTAGAACTGAAATCCAGCAACATCTGAAGGGCTACATGCTCCCTATCTATGCATTACAGCAATATAATCTGCAGTACAACAATATATTTATTACTAATAATCACTAGTAATAGCTGAATGAATCCCAAAGAAGATCATATATCCAGCGTTGTTCATATCATAATTTTAATTGGATTAAAAATAGATTTTCAGACTGTGTATGGGAAGCCCTGGAATTGTTGGAATTTGTCACTACAAATAAATAACACTTGTTTAGCTGTTAAAAATAGCTGCTCCTTTTCTGATCTCCTTCATGGATGATCTAGACTTACAGCAGAACTGGGGATATCCTAGGCTATATCCCCAGGCCATAATTTCTACAGAGTTCTAGAATTCCAATACAGGCACCAGAACATGGCCAATATTCCACCACAACACAAGGATTCTATAGCAGATATTCAGGAATTCCTTGGTTATAGATAAAGTTTTTTCTGGAAGCATAAAATATAGGGGGATTGAGGGAATGATATCAACTAAAAAATAGAATGTACCCTAATTGTTCCCTCTCCTTGAAATGACTGAATCATCTTTCATCAAGTGACTAAAAGGGGGGGCAATAATACTATGGAAAAATGTTTGAGAGCAAAGCACTTAGATAAACAGGCTTAGTCACATACTGCAAGTGAAAAGCACAAGAGTCTCTCCTTTTTCTGGATTGTTCCAGAACTGTTTTCCATCTGTTTCACAACACATCTACTATCAGTATGAAGATATTTCAGTAAACCTAGTAGAGATACTTTGCCATACAGGATCAGTTTTCAGTAACCTCTTCATAAAACAAACCTTTTAATTGGTCTAATGGGGTTAGGATTGGACTCCTGAGGAAGGAACAGAAAGAATCAGTTCAATATGGTTTAGTAATTGAATTATGGGGCTATCCTTGCCTTGCCTTGCTTTGCCTTCCCCAGCTCTTGTTATTTTTCCTATTCAGTTGGTCATATCTCCACTGTGGTGAATGATGGTCCTTGACCTTCTAATGCAATACAAATGCCAGTGACAGATTCTCCTCTGTTTCATGGTAGTACAATCTATAATTTATTGCCTAAGCCAGTACTATTATAGCAACAATGATCAGTCACCGATCTATCATTACCGATTCATAGGAAACTGTAGGAGTCCTCTGTGTTTTCTTCCCTTTCTTTAATGTGCCTCTAAAGTGCTTCAGAGTTTGTTTGTGGCTGCCCTGACCCTGCTCTTTTGCATTTTTGCCCACATGTTTGTAAAACTATACTTCAGTGGTTACTGGAGTTTGAAATCAATGAAAGTTGCTCTCACATTATCATACTGCTGCTGTTTAAAGGCTACATCTGTCCCTCCCTCTGTTTTTAAGTCAGTTCTGTGCTTAATGAAACTAAAGTTCTATCAAGACAGTCATTTCATTGGCAGTTTTATACAATATTCATTCAGTTAAGGTGACTTAAGACTGTGGGACAAGATGTAATTAGTGTAACTTTTGATCAAACAAGAATTTTATTGAAAAAAATAGCCAAAGATTTGGACTGCTGAACATTTCAAAGCATTTTAATGTGCTTGTATTAAATATATTGTTTACTATTACAGATATTTAAATAGCTTTTTTAATGTCTTAATCTGACACACATGTCACCAATTTCCTCTTACTGTTCAAATTTCAAAATATGAAAAAGGAGAAAAGTTCTCAAGAATATACTGAAGAAAAACCAATCTCGTGGTATCCTAAAAGATGAAGAATTAACGTTCCCAGCATCCATTATCACTGAGCACAATTTCTAGATATGTTGGTAGGTCAGTAATATCCAGAATCCCATAGATTTCTACCTCCAGAGTTCAGAAAGGTCAGAGGTGAGAAAGTATACATCATAGCATGCCTGCAAAGCATTGCAATTCCCTGACTATATATAGACATTAACTGTTTAGTGACTTGACTTGTTACTGTCCATTTTTAGAGAAGAACCTTGGGAACTGTGGTATAAAAATGTAACTGTGGAGTATCAATACTGATTTCAGATAGTTGTCTTACAATATTTTATTCTTTATTTTTTACTATGTAAAGCAGAGTTATAGGAATAAATTCAGTGCGCTTACTTTCCCAGAAATACAAATAAAATACAGTTTTATCATCGTGGCATATTCTGTTAAACAGTCTTCTGTTTAATCATTTTACTTGCTTAAAATATTATGACAAAGGAAAAATGTTTGTGGGCAATCCTTACAATTAGGAAGTAAATTCTAATCTCTTAGCTAACTTTATACCTGCACTTTTGAATCTGAATCGGGATCTTTGATTTCTAAAACAGGAGATTGCAATGTGCACTTTGAAAAGCCTTGCTTTAATTGGTGAAATGCTTCCACCATTTATTTTTCTGGGATCCCCTCCATGGCTTCTTGCACATAAAGGCAAGGCAGTAATAAGAAATTTTTGCACAGTTTGAGCTTCAAGTTTTCAATGTGAAGTGGTGTAATTGACAAATATACAAGAATTAAGTCAAATTCTAGTATAAAGAGGCCACTCTGCTCAATTTAGGATTTTTTCTATCTTATCTTATCCTGACACAGTGAATAAGAAGGTTGAAGAAGGAAATTATACCACTTCTTGTTGCAGTTTAATCTTGGTTGTTAACCTGTAAGTAAATTTTTATTCTAAGTAAAATGATTTTCAATAGTTTTCAATATTTTTAAACTATCAATTTATGCTAGAAGAGGAAAGATGAAACTTTAATTTAAATGAAGTTAAACATAAATTAAATTATATAATAAATAAATGAATGTTTCTTAAATGAGACAGAAACAGCTTACGTTTGCTAAATATAAATGTATTTGTGAATGTAAGTAAGTCTGTCTTACTTGGACTGAACTGCAGCTACCTATACAGAACACAGATTTGTCAAATGAAAGCATAATAAGACATTTTTAGGCTTGTAGAGTATGACTTACAGAAATAATTCAAAAATTGGTGAATGTTGATTTCACATCCAACCATATCCAAATTGCATTTTAATTTATTTAATACATTTATCTACTGCTTTATATACCAAAGCATCTTCAGGTGGTTTACAATAAAAACAGCAAAAACAAAAGTAAAACAAAAACCCCATAATAAAACAATATAAAACCACAATATAAAACAATATTCAGTAAATATATTTATTAAATAAAAAGGTGTGGGGAGGGGAGATATATTGTTTCAACTTTCATGCGAGGAAGACCTGGGTAAAGAAGTACGTTTTCAACAGGAACCTAAAAGGTACTATAGTAGGTGCTTCCAAATTTGAGGGGAAGAGCATTTCAAACTATGGGTACCATCTCAGAGAAGGCTTTACAGCAAGCAGCTGGTAGTTGGCATTCAGCAGTGCGCAGCACACATAACAGGACTTCCTCTGCTGATCTTAGTGACTTGCTAGCAAAACTGAAATGATAAATTTCTTGGTTGCAAATTATTCTGGGCCCAAACTGTTCAAATGTCATATCCAAAACCCTTGAACCTGGCCCAGAAACTAATTGGCAGCCAATTCTGTTGTTTCAATAAAGGTGTAATTTGTATGGTTAGGTATCTTGCTGCAGTGTGTCCACTGCCTTCTGTACTAGCAGTAGCCTTGGGGCCAAGCACAAAGGCAGCCTCACATAGAGTTCATAGAATAATCTGTGCTTTTACAATATGCTCATATATAGGCATGTACATAAGGCTTTATGGAGTAGAGGCAGAAGAGAAAAGCTGACTTATTGGAGCATAAAGTTGTTTACATAAGACACGATAGAAGTGGTCCCTGCAACCTGCAGAATGATTTTGAATGAGTGACTGGCAAAAAAGAAGTTGTGATCCAGTTTGCAGCAAGGAAACACTGTTTTGATGCTAAATATCAGTAGTTAAAAAGCAACTAATTGTGATTATGTTTCCTGTTCAATGTTTTGGTTTTGTGGTAGAGAAGAAAAATAAATCAGAAGCAAGACTATCAAAATGAGCAGCAGATGCATGGTTTTCTCAGTGTAACATCATCAGAAATTATAATCAAGCCTTTTATGTTGTATCCAAGAGAAAACATGTGCTGTGCATGTTTTGAAGATCACTTTTGGTAATTAATACCACATAAGACTTAGTAGTGGCTTGTAACAAGCTTCAATCAATAGAGGAATGTCTGAAAACTCCCAGACACAGCTTGGCTAGATCAAAATATTTATTACAGACAAGAATGAAGCTGTATACAACAGTTTGCCATTGCTCATACAAAGATGTAAAGTAATTTTATCCTTTCAGAGCTTTATGAACCTTATCCAAAATATGCACAATTTATTCTGGCATAATTTTAAGAAATAATAATTATTGAGAAGTAATTAGCATTGTGCTACTTGAGTCCTAATTTCTATGTATTTTTTTAGTTTTTTCTTTAAACTCACCTTTATTATTTTTATAAACAACTCAAGGCGGCGAACATACTTAAATACTCCTTCATCCTCCTATTTTTCCCACAACAACAACCCTCTGAGGTGAGTTGGGCTAAGAGAGAGTGGCTGGCTCAAAGTCACCCAGCTGGCTTTCATGCCTAAGGTGGGACTAGAACTCACAATCTCTGGTTTCTAGCCTGGTACCTTAACCATTTGAACCTCTCCCCAAAGGACATCTTCCAGACATATGCCCTTCAGGTCCCAGAATTCCCCAGCCAGCATGGCTATTTGGGGGATAGTCAGCACATTTAAGGAATGCCTAGCATAAAGATTGCTTTTTCATCTTTTCCTTTGATACCACTCCTTGGTTCCCTTCTTTGCATTTTCCTACTTTTTCCTATAAATGCTTCAGACCAGCTCTTGTTACATTTCTACTGCTTCTGAATCCAAGATTTTAATGGGAAAGTCAAGTTAGGTAGCTTGTACCTCATAAAGATTTCCTGATCTGAATTGATTCTAAGCTTTGGCTTTCCACAAAAGGCTTTGTCTTTGTTTGAGTTTATCTAGATTGTATTTTATACTACTTTCAAGTAGTAGCAGAACTAATAGTTGTAGTATTCCATTATGGCATAGTCACTGGTTTGGGAGAAGTTTCTGTTTCTTCAATCTATTTGTTCTATCTTTGGGATGACCTTTAAGTATTAAAAAATTCAGTATGTTGAAAGATGACCTGTATATAAACCCAGAGCCCCAGGGATGCTTAAAATTCATCCCAGCTCTTTTTAGAACAGTGCTGTTATGAAGCCAACTCTATAAAGAAGCACTTACATGAACAGTGTGTATGCGTGTGTGATTTTTCCCTTAAAGGTAAAGAGTTGAAGCTGACATATTAGGAGCCAATACAGAGAGCTAAAGAACAATCTACTCTACTATATCCTAAAGTATAAGGGAACTGAAGAATGGCAAATTTGGCACAGAGTGATTTATAAATTGCATTTATAGTGAACACAGTATATATCTCAGCTAAGACATTACATCATTTTCTAGGAAATTGTTGGGGAACAGGAAGAAAAAAGTATGAATAACAGAGCAAAAGCAAGAAGAAAACCATACTGACAGTAGTAATGGATTACTGTTTAGATATTATTAGATCCTCAGGAAAGGAACGATGAAGGTAGTTGTAGTTTTGTTAATCTTTTTTTACACTTTCGGTTTGGTATGTACAGTTGGAACATTTGCCTAGTTCCTCTTTCACTGCTTAGTGAAGGATTATTCATCATCACTGTGTTTCTATGGCATTTTGTAGCCTATAAAGAACTTAGTGAAAGATTGAACTTTTCCTCCTGTCCCACTTGCCAAGTGATGAAGATGCCTGAGTAGATTTCTGTGAATACTTAAAGCCAATGAACTGGCCTTGGGGGGTGGGGGTGGGATGTTAAAATCCAGTCTGTTTTTGCCCTCCCCCTGAGAGGGATAGTTACCGCCTATCTGTACTAATACTATTATAGGAGTAATCACTAACCATTGTGAAATTTCTATCACAGATCAATATATTTCACTGAAATTACTGGCCACTTCACAGAGAAGGTAAAGGCTAAGTAAACTAACGGGGCTACAAATTGGTGTATTTGGACCTGGCATGTTTGAGATATAATTTTTAAATTGTTCCCAGTGATCAAAGTTGATAACTTCATTAAAGCTTCTGGAAGAGGGGGAAGGAGGGGAGAGAGAGAGAAAGAGGGAGAGAGGGAGAGAGAGAGATGGTTCCCCCCCCCCCGTGTATGTTATCTCTGACATGAACATTGATCACTTTATTTTCCATATTTTCCAGAAGAATGAGTGATCAGTATTCCATGGAAAGTAGATGAACAACTACATACATAAATGTTAAAAATTAAGACTTGAACTAAAACTACTGAAAGACTTCCTGAGAAAGCAAATGGGACCTCTACCTCCCCTGGCTACTCCTTCAATGATTGGTGTTTTTTTCCAGTGGAAGGTGCCACTGGGTGGAGAGGAAAGAATGCCAAGGAATCCATCGCTGCCCTAAAACTGTCCTGCCATAACGGTCAGAAAGACAGCCACAGTGCCCAGCAATTTAAATCCACATAGTTTCCTGCCAATTTAAGGACAGAAGTAAAGCATATTAAGGTGGCTGTCTGGAAGAACCCATTACCTGAAATTTTGTTCATAATATCTAAAAATCAACAAGCCTGTACTTAAGTTCACTGCTAAGTAATAGTTGGTCTCACATATTATGTCAGGTCGTGTTTATTTTAAGTACCGTTTTTTGAATAAACAACCAGAACTGTTTCCCAAAACTCATCAGCCAGTTTCAACAACAGGCAAAGCCAAGGCCACAGAAACCATACAACAGCTGAGGGACAGCCTGCTTCCATATAAAACTGACCAGTTATCAATGTCATTTAAATTCCAGCTGATTGCCACAACTCTAAATACAGTTGCTCCTGGGCAGTGGCACAGGCAGAGTGGAACTCTCATTTCACCCAATAATAGCTTAATACTTTTGTCTAATATTTCTGAAATAGCTTTTAATACCTTTCATGAACTGAGTTTTTCTCAGTGCCTTTTGAGAAGTCTCTTTTGCTCCTTGTTTTTTGTTTTAATTTTCTCAGCTGAAATGAAAAGGACTGTCTGAACAGTTATTTTGAATAAATAAATGTAATCCACTGAGGAATGGCAATGTAAAACTGTTATGGATTCCAAATTTGATTCAAATGTGGTGATAGCAAAAAGCCAGGAAATAAGCACAAGGCAATCTGGTGGGACAATCATCTTTATTCATAAAACTGGCTTATGTATTTACAAAGTAAGGCCCTTTAGGTGAGCTGTTAGTTATAAGCCTATGTTACAAAAATACATCTATTTTCCTAAGTTGCTCATCTGTTACTTTAGGGAACCTACTTTCTTTAGATGCTGTCTTTCCATCCTTTCCACCAAATTCCACAGCTCTCTTTTTTCTTTGTAAGCTTTTACTTTCATTTCTCTATCTGTTGCTTAGTAACACTTCACTATGTATGATTATCTGGACTGGCTTTGTGGGATGTTTGCCTTCCAGCTCACCTAGGGCAGTGACAGACTTGCTAATCAGTTTCTTCTGCATTGTCTACAGCCCTGCTTGTCTATCTCTCTCTCATTCTTTGGGACACTGCAGACAGACCTGCCAATTTGTTGAACAGACACACCTCTGGAAGTCTTGGATCGTTGCTCCAGGTTCTGCAGTTTTCCTCGTCACATACTGTAAATGCATAATAGCTGTTGCTTTTTCCAACAAACAGTCATTCTTCCAACAACTATCCCATGCCATGTTGTACACCATGTAACAATCTATGCCTTTATTTAAGATAAAGTGTTTACATGCAGTTTATGTAGCTCGGGTTCTATGTGGATTTCTTCTCCATGGCACCTGACGGTAAGACAAGAACCAACGGGTGCAAGCTGGGATGCTTTGAGGATTCCTTTACTAGGTGGGAGATTTGGTTGAGATGACTCTAAGGTCTCTTCCAACTTATAATTCTATGACAGCAGTGTTTCTGAACCTTGAGAACTTAAGATGTGTGTATTTAAACTCCCAGAATTCCCTAGCCAGTCCATGCTGGCTGGGGAATTCTGGGAGTTGAAGTCCACATCTTCAAGCTGCCACGGTTGAGAAACATTATATGTCAGGGATGAATCCTGAGAGTGATGATATTGATGCATTTTATTGAAGTAATCCATCATGAATTGAAATCTGAAATCATATCTCCTTGCTGCAGGTCACTATGCAGAATTTTAAGTTTATAACCTGCATGTGTACCTGAAACTGTTGTTTTATAGGATCTTCCTGTCGTCCAAGAAGAATTATTCAGCAAAGTTAAATCAGCTTGTCCCAACCTGTCCTCTAGGCCAGTGACTCTCAGTCTGGGCCATATGACTCCCCCAGGGACTGTTTCCAAGAAGCCACAGTCTTTCTATGTTAAAAGTGCAGATTAATAAACAGTGCAGATGGTAAAGTATATTTTTTCCAGCTAACTGCAACTATAAAGCGGGGTGGGGTGGGTCACAGAGGTAAATGAGGTTCTGAAGGTGTCCGTGACCAAAACAAAACAAAAAAAAAAAAACCAAAAGGTTTGAGAACTCCTGCTCTGCTCTAGACTGCAGTTCCCAGAATTCCTTGCCATAATACCAAATATATAGGGGACTGAAAATTTTGGGAACTGAAGTCCCAAATGATCTGGAAACAGGCAGATTGGAAAAAGGCACTTTCAGTTTTCTTATTTTATAATTAAATGGTATCATTTTATTGTTTTCTGCCCCCTTCTGAAAGTGGTTGTTACGCTGTGAATGTACATTTTGTTTGTTTGAAGTTTTAGTCATTCCTAAAACAATTTGGATGAAATAAGCCATTGTAAAAGCTTCTGTTTCATATGAGCTGATGTAAAAATAAAAGTAAAAAATTTCTCCATTGGGGGAAACACAATTAAAAACAATATAAGAAGACTGGTAAAGAAGTAAGTCTTCCCATTTCCAAGAAAAGTGCAGGCAATTATGCTCCCAAGAGCAATACATAGGGGATATATGCACAAAGTAGTGATATTTATCCAAAGCTTTGTGAGTGTACAGAAGTTATTTAGATAAATGTCAATCTTCAGACTGACAGATATAGGAACAGACAGATCTAACTGTTCTTGTTTTCCAATATAATCACTGTTCTTACAGTAGGGGATTACTATTCTGAAGTACGTACTTAAGTGAGGATGCTTCTGCATCCAGCTGATTAAGAGGTAAATCAACAAAATAATCAGAAGTATACATATGATTTTGTTGAATTCAGGCCTAATTGGACTGATTCACAAAGATATGAAAGTAGTGGGACCACTTCAAAACACATCTGATGCCCTCTCCCACCAAAATACAGTAATTTACAGAGACACAGACACACATCATGTCTTCAGAAATTGATATCTCTCTCCAAATGTTTCATAAAAAGAAGATGCTGTGAGGAAAAAGTGAGAAAAATGTCGTGGGTGACAATTTTAACTTCTAAACACAGTGCCCAGTTTTTCCAGAGCTATCAGATTAGAATGCTATGAGGAGAGATGATGAACAAATATATTCCATCTCTTGTAATTTTTATTCTTTTATTTATTTTTATTTTTTGCCAGTTCATTGTTCTAAAACATAAACCTTAAAAAGTTTGGTGAAAGACATAACACTAAGCAAATTCTGAATATTCATCATTTGTGTCTCTGTCACTGTATTTTCCAGATCTTTTCCAGGACCTGCCTTGGTCCTATTGCACTTTCTATGATTTTGATGTCAATATTCACCTTCCCCCTATACAGCAGGAGGAAAGAAATGACTCATTCTTCCACAGACAAAGATGACTCCCCCAAAATGTTCTCTTCTGGAACTGGTCAGTTTTCTTAGCTAAGGCCAATTTTTCGGTACATGTCATTTTCATGTAGGCAACTCTTGCCCAGCTCCCTTGAATTGTTCCTCTGCAAATTGGTGGGCTTGATCTCCTCAGAAGGAAATAGTAAGCTTGCAAATGTCATCCAGCTTTGCAAAATTAATTAAAGTTAGCTGCTATCTCCTTTTTCAAGATTATTATTAAAAGAAAAACCTCATACTTAATTTTATGAAGCTTCATACTATGCCAATATCCTCCAATTCTGTTTTAAGAAAACAACACAAGATTTTGTTGAATTCCAATGACAGTCAATAGGAATATCTAATTCATACTTGTGTTTATTGTACATCTTTGATATTAAAAATTCATCTTTACCTTTTATCACTAACGTAATTAGTATGAAACTTTTTAAAAAAGAATACCTCTGAGGATAAGGATCTTTCATTTCTGTTTTACTGTAGGGTAAGATCATAATCAAAAGTTGTCTTAAATCTCCAAAGTTCAGTAGAAAGAAAGAAATCAGAAAGATGGAATAAATATAATATTCCTTACTAAAGTTAGACAGACTAAATCAAAATAAAATTAAACATAACTAAAACAAGTTTACACTAACACCATTACCTATACTTCATAACTTCCTATCCTTGCAAATTATTTTTGCTTGGACCACACCCATATACTATTTCATAGATTTTTTGTTTTTTAAACTTCTTACATCTTCAGCTCAATGATTTTGTCAGAGTTTCCTTTGACTCTTCACTCTTCTTTCATATTTTTTGTTTGCAATTCAATCCTCAGTCATTCTCTGTGACCAAACCAATTCAGCTTAGTTCTTTCATACTGATACTCATACATACAATCCATTCATTTGTCATCCATTCATCCTTGTTCCTTCCTGTCTCCTTTTCTTTTACCATACACACTTATTAAGTGCCCATTCCACTGTTTTCAACTTACTTTTATGCTTGTCTTGATATACTCAATAGTCACTTCCATAAAACAAAGTGAACAGAAGCACAGGCATTTTTGTTTCTCTCAACAAATATTCATTTCTTGCAACAGAACATACTACTCACTAACTTTCTATCAGCATTTGCATGTGTTAAAATTTCTCCATACATTTTCCCAACTTTAATAAATGTTCTATCAAGGTAAATAAATTCAGCTACTTCCACTAGTTTTTCACCATTTGTGTATAACTTGCAACTGTATGATCCATTTTCTCTGTCAAACATAATAATCTTGGTCTTTTGAAATCCATGCTCACTAGTGCATCATACATTCTATTTAACATTTGCTGCAAATCATGTGGGTTCTCAGCCAACAGCACAACATCATCTGCATATTAATGCATATTATTGAAAAAATAGGGAAAATGATAACACAAGGATGCATCATATACCGATACACTGAATATATTATAAGTATGGCAGAGGTGGTAGTTGGAATCAAAATAAAAGACTGAAACACTAATGATATGAAATATAGAAAAGATACCATTTATTAGTCAAAGGTAAAGAGCATGCTGAAGAACTTATGAAAGTAAAAGTGGAATGTGAAAAATCAACAATATTGTGAAATATTAAGGCAATGGTGGTATTTCAACCATGGCCATGTTGGCTGGGGAATTATGTGAACTGAAGATCACACGTAAAGACTATAATCATGTAGGGTAAGGTTGTTTTAAGTCAAGCAGTGCTTCTACTGTGACATGCTTGTAGACAAGTTTGAATAAGGTGTGATTCTGTAAAATTTTTGTTTATATGCGTTCAGTAAGATTTCTTCCAACATAATATTTTCTGCGTAATAATATTTATGCTAAACTACATCAAAAAGATGGACACACAGGGAAAACATACATTTTCCATCTTGACAGATTTTGAATCAGGCTTGCATTAATAATATGTCAAGCAGGTGCAGTAAGATAGTAATGGTTGGCCCAGATATGTCATTAATAGCGCAATAATGCATATAATGGAAATTGTGTTATCTTCAAAGTGGTTTGCTCATGCTAAGCATGAGCTTCAATGTGTTGAATATATAAGAGAGCTCACTAATTTTAGTCTGTCTACCCTAGTGGAGATTTTGGTCTATCTAAGGATGTAATAGAGTTTTGAGTCTCTCTAACAATATATTCTCATAACAGTTATGTTGACCCAGGAAACTTGCCTTTAAAAGTGAAAAATCACATGCTGGCTGTGAGCTTTTGCTGATTCTGATGTAATTTTTTCTCTTTCCAAAACATATATATTAAAGTAGAAATATGAAAAATATTTTATTGGAGTGCAGAATCTATCTAAATGTTCTATTTTGTAATAAAATATAATCTAAGAAAGAAAAAATAAATGGAGAGATGAGACTGGGAAATAATTTTCAGATTGATACTTAATACTTTTTTAAAAAAGCATGGATATCTGTACTGATGCCGATCCTCGACCTCATTCTCACAACACTTAAAGCTTGTTACAATTTTGTGAAAAGAAATATTTGCTCCTTTTTGGATTTTCTGATTTTTCTGCATAATTTTGTAGAATGAATGTTATCAGAGTTTCCTATGGGTCCTACTGATATGTAAACTGTCTGAATGAACAAAATATAGCAAAGTTTGGTGCTTGTTTTATGATGTACCATGTGCCACTGTGAAAAAAATAATCATTTCCTTAGAATCAATAATTGGCTGAGTTACTTTTACCCGCAATAACTGCTACCAAATGCTTCCTGTAATTGGTGTTCAATCTGTCACATCACTAGGAATTTTAGTCTATTTTCCCATGACCAAACCATGCAAACTCAATAACTCAGAGTTTTCTAGTATGAACTGCTTGTTTTGGGTCCTGCCACAAAGTTTCTATGGTCTGTAGGGTTGAACTTTGGCCTCACCAATCCAAAACACTGAATTTCTTTTGATTCATCCATTTTATTTGGATTTGATTGTCTGTCTGTCTGTATTTATAGTACTAATAATCAGCCCCAAACCCAAAGGCTCTGGGTGCCATAGAACATCAAACATAAAGAAAACATAATAAAAAAAGAAATCCAAATCAATATCAAAACCAAAACAACAACAACAACCACCAAGAAAAGCAAAAATAAAACCCAAGCATATTGGAATAAAATAGCTTGGACTTGTTTACAAAACTGCAACAAGATGGGGGTTAAACATTCTTCTGTGGAGAGAGTAGTCCACTAGGCCTGAATCTCATGAGGGGAGAGAACTTTCAGCAGGTGCTCCTCTGGCAGCAGAATGACTCCTTCAGAAGTCTGGAGGGTCATATGTGCTTTTTTCCACATTTGTGACCAGTTTAAATATTTTTCTTCTGCCTTGCTACTGTTCCACAAATTCATTTTGTCCTGTTTTTTAGCCAAGGCAACAGAGGACTACAGATCCTTAGATGTTCTCTGTGTCTTCTTGGATGATGCCAGGCTCTTGGAATGACATTGACAGAACAGCCAAGATTCAGTATAATCCCAACTAGTAGTTCTGAGGTGAGAACATCACTATAATAAGAGGAACATTTTATTTATTTATTTATGTAGGGTAGGACTGGCCCATATCAACTGATTGCTTAATAAAATCCTCAGAAACTGTCCCTAGTTTTCCCCTTAATTGAATTAACTGAAGTGGGGGGGGGGGGAATTGGATTACTTTTTAAACTGGCACATAAAATGCTTGATGACTTTATTTCTGGAGTAAATATTGCAGAATACATTTTATTTATGGAATACATAAAGCAAACACCCCACCTCTGGTGTCATTTCTTCACTCAGACTTCCTCTATAGATCAGAGAGATCCACATAAAACTCTGATAACATTCAGTGGCAATGGCATGCAGAAATTCAGAAAATCTCAAAAGGGGTTAATAGTTTTTCCCTGTAGTTTAGGAAAAAGTAAGGCTAATGGAAAAATTCTAGAGATATAACTTTATTTATGTATTTATTTGGTAAATTTATATAGCTGCCTATCTCACATATGTGACTCTGAGTGGCATACAAAATTAACACAAAAACAATACAACAAAGTAACCAAAAACATAACAACAAAAATTATTAAAAACAATAAAAACGGTTAAAAACTGTATAAAAAAAACCATAACTTGCAGGAAAGCGCACTCAATTTTCCTAGCAATACAACCACTTTTCAGGCTCCATACCCACATTACTCTGTGTGTGTGTGTGTGTGTGTGTTTGTGTGTGTGGAGAGAGAGAGAGAGAGAGAGAGACAGGGAGAGAAATAGATAAGGATTTTTTTTTCTTCCTGTCTCATAATACTAGCCATATAAAGAAGTAGAAAGGTGAAAGAATCAGGGCAGGTAAAGGAAGTATTCTTTTTCCATAGTTCATAATTGAAGTATGAGAGTGTAAAATTCACTTCCTCGAGATATGGTGATAGCTATCAACTTAAATAACCTTAAAAAAGAATTTCATAAATTAGTACATTCCAGCTATTAATGTCTACCAGTCATGATTATTACGTTCCCCCAGGATCAGAGGCAGCTTCTTCTGAATATTAATTTCTGGGGATCAAAAGTAATAGAAGCCATCATGTGGATTCTCAGAAATCAGCTATTTGGCCACTAAGGGAAATGAGATGCTGGACTAATAGGTTTTTCTCTGTGATCTTCTTTCCTTTTCCCCTTCATCTTAATTCATTTGTTCTAAGATTTGTTAATCCACTGTTTTCCATTATGCTTAAACTGTACTTTAAACTACCAAAGAAGATTGGAAAATATGAGTATATTCTGATCAGCAAACCAAGATAGTAATGTCTGAACCAGGTGTGGCTTTTCCTGCAGAAACGTGAAATATATAAGGCAGTGTCAGGAGATCACTGTAATGTTTCTATACTACACATAGCTTCTGTCAAATAAACTAGGGTCTAGTCCTGAGCTCCTTACAGGAAAAATAAGTTTTATTATTAATTTTTCATAATAATGCTAAAAACCAGAGTTCAGAAATCTGGAAAAAAAAAGCAAATGTGGATTATACAAATAGAAAGACAAGACTATTGACAACCTAATAAGAAGCTATAGCAACATTGCCCAGACAGATTATAACGTAAGACATGATCAGGTAGCAAAAATGATACATTGGAATTTATGTGAAAAGTATGAATGTGATGTCCCAAAATGTTAGTATGATCACAGTGTTGAAAATGTGCTGCAGAATGACCCAGTAAAAAATGTATAGGACTTCCTAATTCAGACAGAATGTCATCTAGAACACAGTATGCCAGACATCCCAAGAACTGAAGAAAAGCAAGTTTTACTTATAGATGTGAAAATATCAAATGGCATCAGAGTAGTTCAAAAGGAAATGGAAAAGATGGCAAAATATTGGAGTTTAACAGCTGAAATACAGAGATTACAGAATAAATTGGCAAAAAAAAAAAAAATCCCATTATTGCATTCGGAGCTATAACAATAGAACCATCAAAACAGTTGAAAAAATAGAATTATTTGACCTCACAACATTTAGTTTCCCAAAAACATATTTCAAAATGTTACTATGGAAGTGTTTGGGCAACTCTTAGACTTTGGACTAGAGCTTAAATTGACACAAGCATTTGGTGAGCATTCTTAAAAAGGTAACAACAACAACAACAACAATAGTCATTGAAAAGAAGAAAGTCTGGTTCATTGATGTTGCTATATCGGGTGATGCTAGGATTGAGGAAAAGCAATCCAAAAAAAATTATGAAATACTGGGACTTGCAGATTGAGGTTGAATGATTGTGGAAAAAGAAATCCACTGTTATACCAATCCTGATTGGACTCTTGAAGTAATACCTAAAGCACTCTCTCAATATTTGGAAATTTTGAATTTATTGGACCTGAGCACCCTAATTTTACAAAAAAATACCCTGCTTGAAACTGCCTATATCCTCAGATGCTACCTTAATAATTCTTAGGTCCTTGATTAGGACTTGAATCATTAAGTTTTCACCAGATTTTGATTGTGAATCTAATTGTAGATTACCAATAATAATAATAACAACAACAATAGACAGACAGCAAATGCCGCCTCTGCAAAGAAGCTGAAGAAACAGTGGACCACCTAGTTAGCTGCTGCAAGAAGATTGCACAGATTGACTGCAAACAACTGCATGACAAAGTAGCAACAATGGTATATTGAAATATTTGCAAGAAATACCATTTGCCTGCAAGCAAGAACTGGTGGGTCCACAAAACAGACAAAGTGATATAAAATGAAGAAGCTAAAGAGCTCTAGGACTTTAGAATTCAAACAGACAAACACCCCTGCCACATAACACCCCAGACTTAACAATTGTTGATAAGAAAGACAAAAAAGTCTGGATAGTGGACATTGTAATACCTGGAGACAGCAGAATAGAAGAGAAAGAACTGGAGAAAATCACAAAATATAAAGACCTGCAAACAGAAGTAGAATGACTATGGCAAAAGAAAGCAAAGATAGTACCAATAGTTATAGGCGCCTTAGGTGGAATCCCAGAACATCTGGAGCACCACCATCAGACAGTTGCAAAAGGCAGCATTACTTGGATATAATTATTACAGGATATAAGCTGTGACGATGCCTTTAACACCATCAAACAACAACATCTGCCTATCCCAGGTCCTTGGAAAGGACTTGATAGGTGGATAAAAATGCCAAATCTAGTCTAATCATCGGGCTGACTATGTGACCAACTATCATAATAATATGATGGCATTGTTGATCATGACAATAAATCTGTCAGGTGCAATGTGTCTTGTAAGTCAAGGTAATTTGAAAGCTGAAAGAAGATGAATAAGCAGAGGCGCATGCAGTCATCATAATATCTGGAATTCTTTTTACCTGTCTTTTTAACTTACAGTTTAAAATTGCATTTAAATGTATCCATTCACATGCAGACTAAACCTTGCTACTGTATTCTTAATGTAATAATATTGCACTGGTAATAACCATTACATCTTACTTTTTAATCAAGATCTGTAAGGTATGTTAGAGTGGTCTTAATATATACAAGCATAAATAAAATGTCATAGAGCAAGACCATTTATTTGAATGAGGGGGAAAAAAACTGTTTAGAACCATGGACAGATCAATAGACCACAAATGTCCTTGTTTCCCTTGTCTGAATTGTATAACAGTCTCTGAATTACAGAAGTGGACTATGTTCAATAGAATGACAAGGAGCCTGAGTAGCAGGAGAAAAATCCATTTAGTTTTCAGAATAATGTTGGAGGTTGGAATGAATATCTCTTTCCTGTGACCACATTTCAAAAGATAAAGGCCAGAGATCAGCACACAGCTCTGAGCTTTGACTTAAAATGAATGAGAGTTAGACTTTAAGGATTCATGTCCTATGGTATTCATCTTTCAAGCCCAATTCACTACTCTAGTTTCCAAAATTCAGATTAGATGAGAGCTTTTGTCTACTTTGGAGTGACATATATAAGCATCTAGAAAATATTAAAAATCCATATCCTTAAACGAACAGTAACAATATATAATCACAATTGGGGACAAATAAAAGCAAGGAGGGTCAGACTATGTTTTTTTTTTTTTTCAGGGAAAGATTAAAATCAACCAACTGATGTGTTCTGCTACTGTGTTTTTACTTACTAGAAATAACAAGTAAATAAGCAGCTTCCCATCTGGCTCAACAACAGCCTTATTTGATTAAAAAGAGCTATTCCATGTTTTTCTCCTTCAAGCTATTAGTTTACTAGGACAATCCTGATGATTCATAATAACAAGAACAAAATGCACCCCTTCTTCTAATAAAATGGCTTCATCAGATCAAGACTTTTCTTTGTTTATAGCATTGTATGTAGCTCTGCCCATGAATTTGACAAAAATAGTAAGGATTGATAATGAAGCTCAAGCTTAGATACTTTGGTCACCTAATGCGAAGAGAGGACTCTTTGGAGAAGACCCTGATGCTGGGAAAGATTGAAGGCAAAAGGAGAAGAGGACGGCAGAGGATGAGATGGTTAGATAGCATCACTGAAGCAATGAGCATGAAACTGAGCAAACTCAGGGAGGCAGTGAAGGACAGGAAGGCCTGGCACAATATAGTTCATGGGGTCACGAAGAGTCGGACACGACTTAACGACTGAACAACAACAACAAGTGTCTTAATGCAATGCAAAAACAACCAACAAAAACTGTACCTCCTCAGAATATTGTATGGAACAGGTGAATCTCATAAGCAGCAGAAATAACAATAAACCTATTGAACATTGTGTGCAACAAGTTGGTGCCAACAACTTTTAGCAACCATATAGATAAACCTATTGAACATACTTAAATATGGTAAACACAATCTCTTCTTGAACACTGTATACATTGTATTATTGGAGGAGGTCTGAAGAGTGTAGTCAAACTTTGGGGGTACAGTAGAGGTTCTCAGTTCACAAATTGTCTACCTAGCTTCCAGACCTTTAAATGATTTGATTCCAATTTTAGTCAGTTCCTGCTCTTAGTTTATCAACTTAAGCCGTTCTCACTTGCCTGCAGCAAAAGGCAGTTAGGTCAACATACACAAGTTGTTTTGATTTTTTTGTGTCTGTCACATCTTTCATCTGTTTTTGAAATGTCTAAAGATTTGCTTATTCTCACTGATTTGATTTGATTATCTGCCATCAAATCAGTGTTGATTTCTATAGACTAAAGTATGTGTAGCTCAGGATTGAACTGTGGAGTCCTTTGGGTTCTCTGAGCTTGGTTGCTTTCTTGCAGATGTTTGTTACCCATCTAGGTAACATCTTCATTGTTAGAAAGGAGTGAGGTTTGGCCTCTCTTTATATACAGTAGCTTGCCTGTCAGTGTTGGTGGGGGAGTTGGTAGTTCCTAAATTAGGCTGTTGTTTACTGCTTGATTGTTTGTCTGAGTTGGTAGTTCTTTGATTAGGGTATTGTTTACTGCTTGATTGTTTGTCTGGGGTTAATACTGCTGTTAATCCCTGCTTATCTGGGTGTTGATTGCTAGTGAGGAGGTGTTCTGGTCTTTTTGTTAAATTAAAGTATTTTTTAAAAAGCTGCCCATAACTTGATTGATATAGGGAAAAAATAAATAGATTGCATGGGACTAAGCCTTATTATAATTCAAATTTAAAGGCTCAAGATGTTTTGTGGAAAAGAAAAAAATCTTCATAAATTTGAGAGTGGGGATTGGAAACTCGGTTTCATTTAATCCCCATTGTGTTTAATAGATGAGATCACTGAAATAGATAAATTAGATGGAATTTGCAGGAATTATTGCCTCTAGGGTAGAGATGGATCCTCCTAAATTTCAAACAGATAACTTACAGAAGAGACTGTTAGGAAATTGTGGGTGCAGATTCTACCTGTTAAGTCAGACTTGTTAGCAGTTAATGAGAGACAGAAACAGTATTGTTGGAAAAATGTCTTCCCCATGTTTCATTCCTTGCTCAGGTCAAACACCAGACACCATAGTTCAGAGTTCAAAAATTTTATTCAGCACACAAGGCAAAAGCATTGAATGTGGCCAGTCCATGCAAAAAATGCAACATCCTTTTGTATCCGGGTATAAACAACTAGTTTGTGCATGCCTAATTCTAAAATACTAAAGTTTAACTTTCCAAATAAGGTATTTCTCACTTTCTAATTGGTATGCCTTATCTCTGTTGCTAGAAGCCTAACGGTTTCTTGTCATTCCTTATCGCTCTTGCTTCTCTACAATGGTGAAACACTAACTTCCCTTCTAAAATGGCATTAGTTTGGCTTTCTAGTAACTATTTATCAATAGCATCTACTGGGCCTTGTCTGGGTAAGATGTACCCTGTGTACAGGCCTGTTAGTCATTATTCAGTAAGGTAAGTAATGCTAATATTATGAAGGAGAAAGCTTTTTCCCCCTTTTAACTGCCTTTTGTATTAGGCAAGAAGCCACAAATGTTGTAACTTCCTAGGTTTATTCTTAGAGACTCTGCCATTTTCTATTTTTTATTCAGTAAGTTCATGGACATTTTGCTTTAATATTTGAAGCCAATGTAAAAGACTAACTGTATCCAGAAATGTCAGAAGCGGCGTCTCAACATAATAATAATACTGACACTTATTAATGGTATTTGCAGAATATGATTCATGAGCTTTCACAAAAAATTGGCCTTCCATGAAGAACTGTGTCTTCCATATTCTTTAGTTATCATTTGTGATTGCAGCCCTACCCCAGGCCAGAAGGAAATTTCAGTTTCTTCTGATTATAGAACTTTTTTGGTTTTGCTTTGATCATAGTTTCCTTTTTTAGAATAGGCTTCTTTAAAAAGCCACATAGACCTCACTAAATTAGTTCATATTCTGTATCAAACCAAATGTCAACAAAATCACTTACTTGGTTTAATTTAGAATTTCAGGTGATCCTAACTGTACCTGAAAATAATTTTTAGAAATATTTTTTCTAGCACAGAGCAAGAATTTAGTTACTGAAATTTTATTTATTTATTTATTACATTTGTATCCCACCTTCTACCCCAACAAACTCAAGGTTTTGTCCTGCAAGTTTATATTCTTTTCAGCATGCTTTGATCCTCTGATAAGAAAATTGAACATTCCTGGTGACAGTTGACTACTAATAGTAATTCTAAAGTAACTATTACAGTCAGTAACTGACTGTTGATAGCTTTTAGCTGGGAATTCTGTGAAATGTAGCCCTAGCATATTTAAAGGGCACAAAGCTGGAGAAGGTTAAACTTTCTAATGATTGATAAGCATTGTCAAGCTCAGTTTATCCTTGTAAGGTAGACTAGAGTTTACTACCAGGGTTAATACTCTCAATACTCTTAGAGTGGTGTACTTAAATTAGCAACATTTTCTCTGTTTTCCTTTTATATTTATATTTGTACATTGTGTTCTTGTGTATTAAGTGTTGTTGTCATGGTGTGGGTGGGAGATATGGTGCACAAATGCGTCAAACACAGCTCCTAACCCCCTTTTTATATTGTGCTTGGAGAATGGGGACATATGGTTCACCAGATTGTATGAAACATCTGCTACACGAAAAAACATTACCACTTTTCAGGCTTCTCTGAGTTATTTACTTTAATATTCTTCCTTTTTATAGAAAGATTATCTCACAAACTAGATTTCCCATACTAAATAGACTTCATGATTTAATCCTTTTGTTGCTATTTAGTTCTAACCTATACCTCTTTCCTCTTAAGTATAATAATGTATTTTCTGATATAGTGACATAGGCTTTTCATTTCTTTTGCTTATCGGCATAATGGGCATTGCGCTGTTACTGAGAAATACCCAGTGTCAGAACTCCTCAATGATTTAAACCTTGGGAATATTTCTTTTCCTCGTCTGCAGAATGAAACTCATATGTTCTCCTTTTCAGTCATATGTTCTCCTTTTAGGAAGTGAGGAAACGTCTTGGTGAGAATCTTTCTTTTAACTTAGATAGGTTTTGATTTGTTAATTATTTTACATTGTTTAATATATTTATTTATGTATTTATGTATTTATTTATTATTAAATTTGTATGCCGCCCATCTCCGCCCAATGGGTGACTCTGGGTGGCTCACAGTTAAAATCAAAAACCCCATCAACAATTAAAAATACCCCATAAATAATAAAATAAATTAATCCATTAAAAATCAAGCATAAAAAACAAACCCTGTACATAAATACAAAGAACATTCAAGATGATGCGGGAGGGGCAAGGTCAATCACCCCACAAGCCACCTCCACTCATGCGAGCCCCCATCCGTCCACCAGGCCTTCTGGCACAGCCAGGATTTTACCCCTTTCCTGAAGGCCACGAGAGTGGGGGCACACTGGACCTTGGGAGGCAGATTGTTCCATAGGGCGGGGGCCACAGCAGAAAAGGCCCTCTGCCTAGACCCCACCAGTCAAAATTCCTTGACTGGTGGGGTCTACAACATGCCCCCTCTGCTGGACCGAGTGGGGTGGGCTGAAGTAACTGGGCGAGATGGCTCCTCAGATAACCTGGTCCTGTGCCATAAAGGGCTTTAAAGGTGATGGCCAACACCTTAATTAGACCCAGAAGCAAACTGGCAACCAATGCAGCTCGTGTAACAGCGGTGTTATATGTGCCCTCCTAGGGGCATTCAGAACTGTCCGCGCCACTGCATTTTGCACCAGCTGTAGCTTCCAGATACTCTTCAAGGGTAGCCCCATGTAGAGCATGTTACAGTAATCCAACTGGGAGGTGACCAGGGCATGAGTGACCATATATATGGGGATACAGATCATTTCTGCAATGAAAATTTTCTTTCTGGGAAAGGGGATTAGTAGATTGTGAATATAAGAAAAATGCCTTAGCTTAAAAGTAGATGATATGCATTGCATTCAGAAAATCACAAATTCAATCTTACCACCTCAAAGTGGACTGTTTTGCAAAGCAATAAATTTAATCTGAAATGTTAGAGGAACTCTTCCAATCATCGATTGGACAAAAACAAAATCAGTGACAAATTCTTTCCAGAGTGGCATGTCAACCTTGGTTTAGAGGTCTGTATGATATGCAAACCGAATACAATGTTCGAACCTGATCATGGCACTACACAATATATAAATTATGCCCTTGTGGTTTACCTAATAAAACATGATTAAAACAAATACATGAATCCAGCCTATTGTAGAGAGTCCCAGAAGTGACCTTGAAAAACTATGCAGAGACATGTAAATGTGTAAAAGAACATGCTTTAACCCCAGGAAACAAAACATTAGGAAGAAACTCAGACTGGGATTTGAGGGAAGGAAGGGAAAAAGCAATCAGGCATCCAAGATTCTATTTCTATAGCCTATATCAATAAATACAGTTCCAGTCAAACTTATGGAGTCAGTTTCCTGGTCTGGCCTCCTTCAAAGGGCTGACACCTACATCAACATAATGATATAAAAGAGCCAATGGTATAAAATAGTAAAAAAACACACACACACACACACTTTTACAAAGCACGAGGAAATGCTGTGAAATTAGTAAGTCTCTCTCTAAGCCCCCACCCCCAAAAAAAAGTTATGGAAAGAAATATTTCTAAGAATGTGTGGAAATTCTGCCAAATTCAGTTAATTGAAGAAATAAATATTTGAAAATTCTGGCAACATATGGAAGGGGGCTGAAAGTTATTATTATGAAGTAAATCTAGATACTGGGACTACAAGTCCTCTACGTGACCAATACTGTATTTATTCTACATCTTTGAATATTTGGGGTACATTTTCCAAGAGCATGCATATGAATATGTATATCTCTATGTGTAAGTTATTAATATAATGGCTAATATTAATTTCACAATACATGTATTCCCAGTTTTGCATCCATGGGCACCAATGAGGGTTTAGAATTATGGCCATCAGCCAGAAGCAAAAGCAAAGTTTAGCTGAGACCACCTGTTGTATAATCGGACATGCACTTGTACAGCTATTTTGTGAGGGTGCATTATAGTTCCAGATATGCTCACTAGCCGAAAAATTTGGGGGATCATTCTTTCGTGAAATCCCCAAAAATGATTTCTCTTTGTTTGCATAACCTAATGGGCCTACTGTGGTTTTGAAAAAGAGGGAAGCTTTAAAGCAAGGATGGATGATTAGACCTTGACTAATTTCAAAAGTTCTTTGTATCAGTTCAGAGATTGGTTTGTCTTGTTCCAGCCAGCTTCTTAGAGAAATGGATGCCAGTAAGTATGTGTGTGTGTGTGTGTGAGAGAGAGAAACCTATCCACTTTTTGTCTCTGCCCATACCTATAACAGGTGCCCCCATTGACTAGCTTTGAAGGAAATGTAGCCAAGAAAAGGAAGTTTCTCCAGCCCTAGTTTAGAGTATTATTTTCAAACTAATAGTTTGCATTGTAGTATATTAATAATCTTTACAGTATTTCGAGGATCCACTGCACCATATGGGATTATACCTTTCAGCAGCCCTATTAATAGTTGCCCTTCACTACTTACAGCCTGTGATCCAGGGTACTTACTCTCAGAAGTGTTTGCGTTATAATTCAGTTGGTGAATCATAGATTCACTTATCTTATTATGTCTCCTTCCATTTGCCTTCCATGGATTCTGCCTTGTCTTTTCACTGATGTATTTTGATCCTTCACTCATCCCTGGGGCACATCAGAATGAGTACAGGAAAAAAAATCATAAAATTACTAGGGATAAGTAAAGATTCTCAAGGTACATTTAGTTGGAAAAAAATATGGTTCAGCCATCAAAATTGGGCACTTTTGCTCTAAATGTTCTTGTTTTGTTTGGTATTTTCCCTCTTGGGTTTTGTTTTTTCATATCTTCTGCTCAATCATCAAGCAACTAAATGCATTCAACTCCTAACAAAATGCCTTAAACTCCTAACAAATCATTTAGAGAACTTAGAGTAAAATATATGAAGGGTCTGTTTTAAAGCCTTCCTAAACTAAAAGAAGTTTAGATATCTATTGATTAAGCAAGACCCTCTTCCTTTTTCACATCCTATTTTTATGGTTCTTCTCCCTTTCCTGTCTCCTGTACAATTGCCCCACTACTCTAATCCAGTTCAGGGTCAGAAGTTAAATGAATCCATTATTTAAAACTGCCTGCTGATCTTTATGGTTGTATGGGAGTCAGGATTCCAAGAGAGAAAGTTGCTTCTCTTTATTTCCCTTACTGCTATCAAATGGCTGCTATCGTTTCCTACAAAGGAATAAACTGTCTGCAGAGACAGGAGGACTGAGAGTGCCCTCAAGGAACTATAATGAAGCACTGGGCCACATCCAGTTTTCTGCAGCAGCCAAGAGGAATTATTTATGAAGAAAAGTCATGAGCTGAGTGGTTTACTGGCCTTCAGCATATTTCCTGGCCTGAGATTTGGAATTAAAAAGTCATAGCATCCATGTCACAGGATTGTTTTCTGCCACTATTCCCCTTTTATGCAGGATAATAATTTACCATTCTCTTACATTTGGCTCAATTAAACAGAAAGAATAACCTGCAGTAGCAGGGGACATGCATAACATTTCTTCAAGAACACTATGTATTCTTATTCCAAGTAATTATGACAGGGATCTGAATTTCATTGAAATCTCCTGCAATCAGTACCATAGAGGAAAGAAGCTGACTTTTTGGGAATCTATTTTATTTAGTTATTAGGGGTTTTGTTTTAGCATTGAAAAAACAATGTTACAATATACCACTTGATAGCTAGAGAATACAAATTATCTTTAGAACAGAAAACACAAAGCAAGATGTACACGTTTATTTTGTTTTTCATCTTTTAGAAGTCTCTTTAAGTTCAGCCTGCATTTCATGGCATGATTACAATTTTCAGTCACTTAACCACATAACAACGCTAGAGTATTCCAGGGCACGTTGTGGCAAAGTTCTTGTGCTGAATTCATATTTTACAATTTAGCAACACAAGTCATAAAAAGGTTCATAGGGTTATTTCTTTGATTTAAGATTATCAGAGATGAATGTGGCTCAAGTAATTATAAGTATTTGAAGGACAAAATAAGGAAAAATTATTTGTTACATTTCAAGTATTTTAAGGCTGCCACTTGGGTACCATATAGCTGACAAATAATGCAAAGTAGAATATGTAGGCAATGTGGTATTCATTAAATGTACCATTCAACATGGTACCACAGTTAGAAATACTTTTTGTATTATTCTGTATTATTTTAATGTTATTACTGTTTGGAGGTCTGCAAGCTGATTAGGATTTGCTGTGAATATAAATATAAATACCTGGTAAGGAAATAGTATGGAAAAGAGGATGTATAGAGAATTACATTTAACTGAAAGTAGGCTCTACTGAACTCAATGGAATGTACATCTACAGTCATGTGAAAAAGTAAATACACCTCATGTAGTTTTTTTTTTTCTGTTTTACCATACGTGGATATATCAATATTTTATCTTCAAACAGTATAACTTATAAAGATAAAGGTGATGGAATTGAACAACCAAAACAACCTATGAGAAATTGTCTCTGCAATAATTTATTCTACAAAAAATTAACAGATATGCCATTTCCTTTTGTGGAAAAGTAAGTACGTCCTTGGCCCTAAAACCTGTATTGCCCCTTTGGCAGAAACAATCTCAAGTAGGCACTTCTTATAACTGTTTACCAGTCTCTGACATCAACTGGGAGAATTTCTTTCCATTTCTCCATGCATAATGTTTTCAGCTGTGAGATGTTTGAGGGGTTTCTTGCATCCACATCCCATAATAAATCACCTTTCAGTATCTGAATGGGATTTAGTTCTGGGCTTTGACTTGGCTATTCCAGAACCTTCTGTTTCTTTTTTTCCCAGCCATTCCTTGGTGGATTTACTGGAATATTTAGGGTCGTTGTCATGTTCAAAGGTCCACCTCAAGTTGAGCTCTAGTCTTCTGACAGCACGTTCTGGTAAAATGAAAAATTCAGAGTGGATTCTATGAAGGTGAGCTGCCCAGGCCCTCATGCAGCAAAGCAGCCCCAAACCATAACATTTCCACTACCGTGTTTTACAGTTGGTATCAAGTTCTTCTGGTGAAATTCTGTCTTTAGTTTTTGCCAGATATGTCTTCTGGTATGGTGGCCAAATAAGTCTATCTTTGCCTTGTCTGTCCAGAGCATATTGTTCCAGAAGTCCTGGTCTTTGCCTAGGTGTTCATAAGCAAAATTTAGTTTTGCCCTGATGTTCTTTCTGGGCAGCAAAGGTTTCCCCTGGCACACCTTCCATGTATAGATCTAAGTGCAGCTTCTTTCTAATGGTAGACTTATTAACTATGACATCAATAGGTCACATGTTCTGCGCTTGGGCTAAAGTTGCTGGGAAGGTCTGGCCTGGGCAAGTTGGCAGTTGTTTGAAATCTCTACTTGTACATGATCTTCCAGACCAGTGGAATGCTTGATGTTCAATTGTTTGGTGATCTTTTTAAATCCCTTCATAGGCATCTATAACCTTCTTTCTGAAGGTCTCAGAGAGCTTTTTTGGTCTAGGCATGATGATACCACATTCTTCAACAACAACAAACAAATCAAACTAAATGTCTGAGTTTTAAATAAGACAGATTTCTCCCAGACCCTGTCTAACAATGTTCTAATCATTTGCACCTGATCTGATGTACTGGATTCTTATTTTAGGTATTTGAGGTAGTGATACCTCTTTTCCCCCATGCACATGACATGCATTTATGTTTATTTAAATGATACAATGATATACAATGGTGCATGATATTTGTTATATCCCCTTTATCAATCTTATTGAAATTAAGATCAAATATCTGTATGTTGAAATAATTCGAAAAATTCAACAATTTTAACGGGATGTACTTATTTTTTCACAGGACTGTAAATAAATATATTTAGGCTTGTATTATAAGGTGTTATAGTTCATTACTCTATATATTATCTAACACTAAAAAAGGTGGAACTGGGTCTTTGCACTGCAACAGCTCCAATCTGTTTTATCCAGTACTGATCGTTCGTATTTTTGAATTGTCAAATGCCCTAGCAGTTTTTATTTAAAGATGATATAAAAATATTTTAAATGACCAAAGTGCTGCCAGATACCATGGAACGATTGTCTTTTTACAAATACAACCATTTCATTACCAGCTACAGTTAGAACAGAGTTTATAAAAGAGGGAAATAATGTATCACTTTTAAAAATGCATATTGTCACAATATGCATGTAATGTAATTTATTCAGTTGCCTATAGTGTTCATTTGTTTTATCAATAGTTTTTCCTGTGCTGATTTGAGTTTTGATTGATATTATTTTGTATTTTGCTTTGCATTTTCCTGTTTATTTTTAGCTATCTTGAGTATCAGTAAACAAGTCTGGAAAGCTGGTGATGAAAAACTGGCACATCAGAATGTTATGAAGTTAAGCTGAACTAGTGGAGTTCCAACTGGAGTGATTCCAGTTTTGAAGCATAAATTTGGAGGACATGCAGTTCAACAAAAACAATATAAAAGTTTGTTTCTTTTAAATTATTAAATGGGTTTCTTTGACCAGTGTCATTTTAAAGATGATTTTAAGATGTTTTATTTAGTAGTAGCAGTTAAGGACTATAGAAGTCATTTGATATTTGATTAAACTATGCTTTTTTCCTGTATCCCTCTTTTTGTGATGTTATATTGTGTTACAGTAAAAAGCTAAGATTCTCTATGTTTTGCATTGGAATGGATCCATAAGCATTTTAAGGGAATCATTTTGAATCTTTAATGATACAACTTAAAGTTTTCTTATTAAAGATTCAAAATAAAAGTTTGTCATTTTAGTGTTCTACAATGACCATAAAATCTTGTCCTCTTTTCTTGTATTTGAGATCAAGTTTCTAGCCTAAAGAAATCTAGTAATCTGAGGACTGTTTATTTAAAATGTTAACTGGCTTACTAACTTAGAAATAGAAATAGAAATAGATGAGGAGACAGTATGGAATAGCTGTATGGCTAAAAGGGACTGTGTATGAAGCATCTGTGGGGAAAACATGGTGGCAAATTAAGAAACATTCATTGTGATTGTGATGTTACAATGCAAACCTTTTGACTTAACTGCTTGTCTCGGAGGTCAGATATAAATATGACCAGGCAGGATTTGCATTACAACATCATGGCATATGTTTTGTTATTTTTTCATCATTGTAGTTAATAGCCTATGGGTGCATGCCAATATGATATTAATGTATTTTAACCAATATGATATTAATTTATTTTAAAAATAAAATATTGTTAAATTGTTATTATCCATTGTTATTAATTTATTGCACTAACCATTATTCAACAAGAACAGTATAGAGGAGAAAACAAGCTTTCTGCTTTGAGAAATTTATAGCCTAAATTAGCTGTGAAAGCTATTCAAAGCAAGGGGAATACCCATGATTTTTAAACAAAATATCAGTATATATGAGAATTAGACTGTAACATTCCGGGTATGAAAAGAAATTTGTACTCCTATGCCACTTGGAAAAAAATACCTGAATGTAGGTATACTTGGCATTAGATTTGATTATCTTCCAGAATTTTTACAAGAGATAAAAAAATCCTTGGATTTTTACATTCTAAAGATCATTAGGTTCATTATATCATTCATTTCCAAATCTGTCTATTTTGAATTATCAAAGATCAAATAATAGTATGCACCAGAAGAAAGACCAGATAGGAAAATTAAGAAAATTGAACAAAAGGCCAAATGATTCCTGGTTTTGTTTTTTCACCCTGCTTGTAATGAAAAGTGCAACCTTTTCTTTATTTCAGTCTTTGTCCAAACTTTCCCCACTCTATGTAGTCTGCAATTACAAGCTGACTTTTCATAGATATGCATCACACTTTTTCCTTTTAAGCAGTGTTATGCAGAAAACCAGTAAAAAGTAGTACCATCACATCTGCACACATACATTGCATTCTCCTCTTTAAAATTCTCACCTCTCCCTTTTTCAGGAACTCATGAACTCCACCCAGCAAGTCTTTCTTGACCCATTTATTCTTCTTTCATATATTTGTTTTGTAGTTCAGTCCTCATTCCTTATTTCTGTGGGACTAAACTATGTCCACATACTTCTTTTTCTACTGTTTTGTCCAATCCGTTCAGTGAAAATGTTTGCTACATGTGCAGGCACATGTGTAGAAGCTCAGTGAAGAGGTTGCTTTATGCAATGTAGCAATCTGCTATAATGTCTTGAAGTAAGGACAACACTTCACTTTGAAGAGCAAAATTAAAGCAGTGGTGGTGTTTGTTAGCACCGGTTTTAAATACCTTAAGGACTGGGTTCCTATGCCTTAATTTTGCTTTTAACTTCACAATTTGAAAATTAAATTCATTAAATAATACAACTATTTTTATAATATACTATTATAATATATAATGTCAAAATATTCTTAGTATTTTCAGTCTTTGTTTACTAATGGTCCTTTTAATTATTTTCCATTTGTGTGTGTTTAAATTATTGCAAGCAAACCAATTCAACAAATTAAATTAAAAATTAAATTAAATTAATAATCAGCTTAGCTCAGCAAATAGGAATTCAGGAGAGGAAAGGACCATTTGCAGGAAAAATCATTTTGCCAGAAGGAGTAGATATCAGAATGCTGAAGTCAATGCATACTGATTCCAACCTTCAGAAGTTATTTGGGCTCCACTTGTAATTGTTTCTAGTCTTCTCACTAAATCTAATGTTCTCAGAACTTATTAACTTAGGAACATACTCTCTAATGACAACAATAACAGAAAAGTTGTTGTAATTTAGCCAAATATTGATTCCCTATTCGATCATCAATCTATTCACAGAAAGATTAAGTCAAGAGAAAAAATTAAGTAGTTTCTAGTTGTGATTTAATTGGAGAAAATTTATGTGATGCTATTTGTCTAGTTGATTGATTAATGTTAGAAGCTTTGTGTTGATAAATAAGAGTTTGGTGATCTTCATGCATACTGATATATTACTATCTTTTCTTTATCACCACAAACTTTATCATGAATCTAATCTTACCTTTGATCTATCACTTGTTCTTTGGTGTACTTATATGAACAGAACTAGGTTCAGTCTGTTAAATGCATCAGTGGTTTATAAAAATCACAGCTTGTTTCTTGCTTTCTATTAAGTAAGATTACACCAAAACTGGAAACAGATTAAGGCATGAAATATGATTCAAAGGTTAGTGCCTAAAATATAGATAATACCATCCAAGAAGCAACACTAATCTCTTGGTACGATGATGAATATGTTGACAAGCCTTCAATTTTTAATAATTAATCACAGAAAACAAAGCCATATTAATAATTGAAGGCCTACTAATGTAGGGTGCTATAGCTATTTGAATACCATGCTTTCCGTTGAGCTTTGCCTGTGTTAATTTTAACTCAAAGAACTCTGAGCAATATCTCTTCCAGCTCAGTGGGTCTACTTATTGCACCATTAGCAAAGAGAAGACCAGTTCAATGTCCCCATAGCAAGTTCAGAGATAGTGAATTTTTAAAAAGCACAATAGGTAATCAGAACACAATGAGTAATTAATCTGTTATAATGGTATATAAATGAAATAAATAAATAGAAACTGTACCATCTGTTAACTATCTTAAAAAAAACAGTTGAACTTTCAGTTCTGGTTTGTGCGATTTCTTGGCACAACGCTTTTTGAAAAATGAATTTTTCCTTTTGCAGCAATACTTTTTTTTTTTTTTTGTGTGTTTACATTATAAAATATAACCCTGTTTATTACCAGGTTACACATTTTATATTAAATGAATGGATACAGTCACTCTCTGTCTCCTCCTTCATCCCTGGTGTGTTTCCTGATACCTATGGTAGGAAATTCCTTAAATACTGGACTACTGGAGCACCTATTTAGTGGTCAGATCAATTCAGGGTATTAAATAAGGATGATAACTATTTTTGCAGTTGCAGACTGATCCTGCATAAACAAAGATTGTCATTTTCTAAAGAGCCCCATTCTGTTCACTTTGTTGAAGTTGGAGCTGGTAAATGGAGGGAGAAAAAAGTCTTCTCATATTGCATGGCTTACAGAAATTGGATGATTTAGCGTAATGCCTTCCAATCTTAAATACTCAAATTTGTTCTATGTTTAGATTTTAAAAAAAAAAACGTCATTCTCAAATTGCACTAAAGAAATAGCAGTAATTCTAATGGTTTTTTAAGAAGAAAGCTACAGGACTTAGATGAAGCATCATAGAATGAGTATATAGTTTATCTTTGTGTTCCTTAGTACCAATGAAGCAAAGCACATGGACCAAACAAAAAAAAGCTACATCATAATTATCTCCTCTAAGAAGAAACATATGGATTAAAGGCAAATTCTTTACAGTAGAAGGGCAATGTCTCAGGTTTCAAAATGTCTCTGTGTATGTGTGTGTGTTTTGGGGTAAGTTTTGCCCAAATCTACAGGAAGCGTATGAAAGATTTGTGGCATGCTCACTCATCCCATTTCCCAGGTTTTTCTTCCTACTGATCAGTGTTCTTAAAAAAAGAAAAACAACTCCAGTTCAGTTTCAGAAGAAATTGAAAACGTGCCTAAGAACAGCCTGGATATATAAAAGATGGCTTTATGGCTTAAACTAAAGTAAGAGCTACAATTAAGAGCAAAACAGCAGCATTGGTTTACAATATTTCTTTATTTTTATTTTGTATTATAGCATTTATATACTGCCATAACCACTTTTGATTCAAGGTAATTTACAAAATCAAGTATAGTCAAAGATAGTTAAAAAAAAAATTGCAAAGGTAATCCAGGTCCATTGACCATTCCAAATGCACATCAGAATAGTATATCAAATCAAATCAAATCTTTATTATGGTCATAATAAAGCTTAGAGAATAGTATACTTTTTCAGTTTTGTGAAACACAAGAAAGGTGAGGGGTCTCCTAACTTCAAGATGCAAACAGGTTCAGCAACTATCCTTTGAACTGAGAATGAAAATACTAAAGTAGTGGATAGCTTCATCTTTTAGGATTAACTATCAACAAAAGCTAGAGAGCCAGTTTGTTGAAGTGGTTAAGGCACCAGGCTAGAAATCAGGAGACCATGAGTTCTAGCCCTGCCTTAGCATGAAGCCTGCTGGGTCACTGTCTCTCAGCCCTAGGAAGGAGGCAATAGCAAATCACTTCTTAAAATGTTGCCAAGAAAACTGCAGGGAATAGTCCAGGTAGTCACCAGGAGTCAATGCTGACTTGAAGGCACACACACACACATACACACACACACACACACACACAATCAACAGAAGCCATCAGTCAAGAATTACACTGCAGACTAGTATTTAGTGGGGCAGCAATGAAGACCTTGGAAAAAATATTCATATGTTACAATATGAATATCTATACCTATTGGAATCATGCAGGCAACATTTTTTCCTGTGACACACTATGAAATTAAAAGGTAGACTTTGAAGAAACAGGATAGAAAGAGTATTGATGCTCTTGAACTTTGGTATTGGAGAAGACTCTTGAGAATACCATAGATAGCCAAGAAAACAAATACATGGATCATATAACTAATCAATTCAGAGTTCTCACTAAAGGCTCAGACAATCAGGCTGAATATATATTATGTGAAGACTTAGCTCCCTTGAGTAGTCAGTGCTAAGAAAGGTGGAAGGACAAAGAAGAAGAGGATGACTAACAGCAAGGTGGGTAGATTTGATTACTAATTATTGATGCTCTCTGTATGATCATGCAGTTCCCCAAAGCATTCATTGTTTCTGTATAATCTGCAGTTTGCAGGCAGATATTTCATGGATGGGCATCCATTTTATTCTGTTTGTGCGTCTTTCCTGATTGAATAAAAGCCTTACTGTGAAATTAAAACATTTTATATTCTTAGGTGCAGAGCCACATTTTATTCTTTTTTTTTTTTTAATTTTTCAGCATCTTGGATCATGTCTGGTAATACAGTGATGTCACTGAGTGGTACAAATTAAAATTTTAAGCCACCTTTTTTTGTTCTGGGGGCAGAAATATATCAGGCAAAATGTGTAGATTAAGTCTTGTGGGGATGTATCTGTCTGTCTGTCTATCTCCATCTATCCATCTATCCATCCTTTGAAGCATATATTATAGGCTCACCTTCACTGTTACAGACCTGGTTGGACAATGATATCATCTGGAGTGGTCCTACTACATGTACTGAGAATCCCTGAATGCCACTTGGTGGCTGCTTAAAGCCTTCTCCATGATAGAGCCCATATACTGGAATACTCTGACCCTCTGTGATAGGGGAGGTGCCTACAATAATGTCTTTTAGGCAGCGGCTGAAAACTCACCACCTTATCAAGATCATCTCCATATGAATACAAAATAATATTTTAATAGAATCTGAGAATGTAAATGTTGGGAATGATCTTGGAGATCATTTAGTCCAACCCTCTACTATTACAAGAATCTAGTAGTACTGATGGAAGACTATCCAGTCTCTGTTTAAACAGTTCCAGGCAGTGAAGAATAATCCACCACCTCCCAAGGCAGTCTGTTTTATTGTTGAACAGCTCTTACGTTTAGGAAATTCCTTCTATCATGTCTAAATATGCTTATTTTATTTAAGCTAAGCTAAGCCCACTGCTCTTGTCTTGTCTTCTGAAACAACACTGATCAAATCTGACTGGTCTTCTACAAGACAGCCCTTCACCTGCAGTGTTCTATTCTCCAGCATGAACATACGCAATCCCTCCCATTGTCCCTTTTTTTTTTTCTTCTTCTTCTAGACTTCTTATCATCTTGCCTGCTCTCCTCTGGACACGCTCCAGTTTGTCACTGTACTTCCTAAAATGTGGTGCCCAGAGATGGATGCAATGTTCTAGGTGTGGTCTGACCAGAGTAGAAAAGAGAAGAACAATGACATCTCTTGATCTTCATGCCACATATCTGTTAATACCACCTAGAATTGCATTTCCCTGCATCATTAGAGCTGCATCACACTATAGATTCACATGTTTAACTTGTGATTCACCAAAATTTTTTACTACATTTTTGCATGTAGTGGTACCCAAATGGACCTTAAATGGAACTATATGGTGATATCAAAGCAGAACTTGATCTTCATGATCCATTCAATCTGTGAATGTTTATGATTTGAGGAGTTAATTTAGGAAGTCTTCTGTAGGTAGCCACTGGCCTGCTCATGCTACTTAATGGAGATCAAGAAGACCATTTAACCTTGTGAAGTTAGAGAGATACAGTGATCTGTATCTTACTGCTTAAAAACCCAGGAACAAGCAACCTTTACTCTCCAAATACACAAAGTTTTGCATTGTAGCCTAGCATAATGGTAGTGACAAAAAATGAAGCAATATTAGTTCTCAGTGTTTCCTTACATACATTGGTCTAGTACACTAAGAATCATTTTTGTCCAAGTCACACCTCATTGAATAGGATCATTGCAAAAGCTTGCAGGACTATAAAAGTTATTTAGCTTGTAAATGGTTATACAACAGTGGGTTACATACAGCACTGTGTTTTGTAGTCCTGGCTTTTAAAATATTTGCACAGCATGTTTACCAGAATTGGAAATAGTTTATCTGAGTTATGTTAAATCATTATCCCTATCTTGTAAGATTTTGAACGTATCCTATTCCCAATCCAATCCTTCTGCTAAAGTACACATTTATAAACTGTTTTATAAATCAGTGTCCATATAAAATAAGAGATAGTGATTTATTCTAATGTCTTGATAGTGTCACTTCCAAATGTATAAAGGGAAAGATAGTCTGGATGGATAGTGGACATCCGCAGGTCTATATAGCTAGTAGAAACTGCTGTTTTTACCCATAATATAATTACAAATAACCAAATTCTAGTGAACAAACCAGTTTCATACTTGTACCACATTACAGTTCCAAAATTCAGGAGAGCTTTATCCTTAACTCGATTTAATGCTCTCCCTACAGCTGTTCTAGAAGGAAGATACAGGAAAATCCCTTACGATATTCGATACTGCCCCTGTGGTATGGGTGCCATTGAAACCACACTCCATGTTCTCTTGTATTGTCAGTATTATAGGGACATTCACTTTCAGCTGATTACCCCTCTTTTAATTAAACTTCCTGGGCATTCTGATAATTTTTACTTGCATTATTTGTTAAATAATCAAGATAAATTTATTTCTTTAAAAATTGCAAAATTTTGCTATATAATGTGTAAGCTTCACCTGCAAATGGTTGCTAATAGTTATTGATGAAAGGAGTAATATTGTTGTCTGTTTTATTGTATGTATTTTTATTGGTCAATGACTGAAATATAGCTAGTTGTAAAAGCAGCTTAACCCAGTTGTTTTCTGTTGATGGTTGTTTTGTAATTAGTCCTGAGAATAGATTTGGGGGAGGAGAGAAAACGTATCATTCAGTAAAGACAGATGAACTCTCTGAAATTCCTCTTAGTTTGGTCCTTAAGACTGTTAAGCTGTCCAATAAAATGTTTGAGGAAACCCCAGAAAACATTCCTGATCAAAGTTAAAAAATTGTCACGAAGCTGTCACATTTTACTACATCAGTGGTTATTTGGGACTCTTTGGAAAAATTAGATCTCTTGCTGAAGTGGTGTCCCAACACTTATGGATAGATGCTTATGAGATGGAAAATGAACAAAGGAGGAAAAAAAATCCCATTATCTCTGCCTATTGCCACCAAAGAGAACGGAAGTGATGGAAAGAGAAAATATTTATATAGAATGTTAGAAATTTTTGAAAATGGGGATATGTTTGAGATTGCTAGATAGAGCTGAAGCTGCTTTTGAGATAACTTTTTAGGATATTCAGTTCTGAGCCTAAATTTGAAGTATTATATCTGTATCTCTACAAAAGAACAGGAATGAGCAAGATGTAAATAAGACAATATAGTATTGTTTAATGGTGTTGATCAATGTCTTTCAAAGCAAAAGCCTGAAACTCCCCATGCTGGTGGGGGGGGGGGGGAGAGAATGAATTCTTATCCTTAAAGTTCTAATAGCCTTTACACTGATTGAAATCCAATTCCAGCTCACCTTTAATAGGACAGCTATTGAAGTTTACCTACTTTTACAATATATACAACATCCAGTAGTGTACTACTAACAGCATGCTGTTTATTTGAATGAAATTGTGTATATACAGCCCATGATCTCCCACAAACTTATTGAGCATATTATATATTTATTATTATTATTTGATCATTATAATTCAATTATTCAATTTATATCAAGCCTTTATGTTTAGATAAGGACTTAAGGTGAATTACAATAATTCAACAAAATATAAATAAACATATAGGAAATTTCTATCTAATGCAATGTTCTCAGTCTTTGCAATTTCCAGTATAAAAGCTCTTTTAAAGACAGTGGCCTACATCAATCCTGTATTGAATGTGCATTCAGTATATGAGCTGTGCTAGAACTGTACTAAGCTTAATGGAGTCACTTGGAAGGAATTTACTGTAATGGGCATTTCTTGGTTCTTATGTAGCTCTGAAATGTTTTAAAAGCTTCTGTGAGAGTGTGGGCAGAGAACGGCCAGGCAAGGGGGGTCAAGCATGTACTGTTATCCCCCGAACAGCGAGGGAGAGATAAGAGGATGAGACTGGCCCCTCCCTGAGGAATGCTAGGAGTGTTTACGGATTGACCCTGGGAACTGGTCTCAGTCTGGGAAGATTCTCTGTATAGGCTAAGCCAAATAAACCTTGCTGGATTGAATCTGTATTGTCTCCTGGAGTTTCATGGGCTAAACCTGACAGCTTCTTTCTGTTAATTTTGTTTTTAAGGTGCTATTACTGGCCCAGAGACCTAGGAACAGATTCAATTTGAAAATGAATTAATTTCAGAATTTTCTACTGTATATACTACTAATTAAGGTGCAGCAAAAATAAAGCTCACATATAAGATTTGTTTAATATATGAGCAGCAAGAAAGAATCAACCATGTACTCAAGATACATTATACAAGGGGTAGCTGTTAAGTTTTGAGTCCTGGCCAAATCCTGTTATGCTTCAACTCCCTCTCCAATAAATAATAAGTGGGTTTAAGACTAATCTCTGTTAGGAATATAAAATGCAAGCCTCATCTAGGAAGATGAGTAGTTGAAAATACATCACCTCCAACTTCATATTCTGTGTAAAAAAAAAAAAAACTAAAGCAGCTACATAAATGTTTGTAGAATTTTGTTAATAATAAGCAATAGATGCCTATGTCTTGTATGGATAATTTGCAACCACTAAACATATATAAGATATTTTAGTTTCTTGGAGTTTGAAAGCTTAAAATTTAAAACTGAGTGTTAGGCAAGTATTCTTAAACAATTTACTCCAGAGTTTCTTCCTGTAGTAATAACAGAATAGAACTTCCGTGTAATAAGTTATGCAATGTTATGCAGTAGAATCAGATTTATTCATTATTTCTCTATTCATTCCCTATTCACCAGCTCCCTATGTCAGATATTTCCTTAATGTTAATATAGTTCCATCCTCCCCAACCCCCACATGCTATAATAATGGACAGATTTGAGAAAGTGGCTAACATCATGGTGGTTTGGGAAGTAATCACATTATTCTGTGTTGTCCCATTTGTTTCCTGTGTATAAACCATTGGAGTAGATTTGAATAAACAGCTCCTATGTCAGTTAATACTTAAATTAGGTCAAATAGCTAGCCACATGTGTATCTGATGTTTTATAAATACTGTACTTCCAATATCTATTATATTCTCTGTTCTGACAAATTGGGTTCCTTTCTGCAACCCAAGAATCAGAATAGGTACATTAAAAAAAGCATCCACAAATTATGATAAAAAAGAAAGTATGTTCCTAATTAGAGATAAAGTAATAAGCTTGAAGGACTGTATATAGACATCTTACACTCCCTTTCTCTTCCTGAAACTGCAAGCTTCTAGTTTCCATCTCCGCTTTCACTATTGGTTTAGATTTGAACATTTCCTTATTTTGAACCTGTGATTCTTCTACGTGTTTCAAGCTTCTTCATGTAAAATAAGTTCATCTTTTTATTTCATTTCTGCATGTTAGGGCAATGGAATTCTTTCACACCAATTTTTCTTACCTGAAGAGACTTACTGATGAGGAGTGATAAAGCAGATGAATAAGATTATTTTATATCTGGTTCATGATGTTAGCTTAACATAAACCAACAGGCAGTAAACTGTGCTGCCCTGTCTCTGTCCTCCTTGCTTTATGCAGCAGCTTTAGACCCTAGTTTCCTGTGAGGTTTAGAAAACCAAAATTAAAATATAGCTTTCTTATATAATAGGAAGAGGTGGTTTAAATAAAGCAAGATGGGAGGATGGGAAGAGGGAAATAGAGGTCCTTCTAAATTGTGGTCTATTTACCATTGCAACAGATTTCACTCTGTTCTTTCTCTATAAAGGCCTCCTTCTATAATAATAATTCCACACATAAGGCATTCTCCACTTGACTTTTTCAACAAAATTTATTTAATTCAAAACTGGACCTGAGAAACAGGATGCAATTTAATCAGTTTGCCTTCTCTAAATGAATACTTTGGGACTGACAGTCTCTCCATGGCAGCCATTCATGCATAGGCCATCTTGATTTTATAAGAATGCCCATGGCATGTTCTTAAATTCTAATTGTGCTCATCGCCATCCCCCAAAACATACTAGTGTGATTCAGTGTAACGTTCCTATTAGAAACATTGTTTTGTTCTCTTAATGAGCCATGTTTGTTTTGAGCTCTTAACTCTGGGTTGTTAGGAAAATAAAAGCCATACTTCCCAGTCCACATATCACATAAAGCAAACCATGAACTAAGCTTGGTCATTCAACTTCTATTGGAAGGTGAGCCAAGCAGAAGCATTTGAGTTATGAGTATCAGCATACTGCCAGCTTATAGTAAATGAGATTTTTGAAGAAACATAGCTATGTTAGACATGTTGCCATTACTAGGGACATGGGGACATGGTTACAATTTTGCATAGGGATAGGTAGGGTTGGGGCATTTTTATGAACAATTGTTGATCAATACAGCTTATTACCATGCTTTCTCTCTCCCATGGGCTTTGAATACAACATCCAGTGATAATACCATGTGCGAAGCAGAATTATACTTTTGCATCAGCTATTTAGTACTAAGAAGTATATAAAAATGAAAGATTTCTTTTAACTTAATTCACCGAGTGTGAATACTATTTATAACCTAAGAGAGATAACTGCTCTGAGTTCCATCAGTTAGCCTGAAATGTTAGAACTCAATTTTATAGTGAAATGAAAGGAACTATTCTTGTCCAACACATCTGATGGAATAAAGTAGAGAACATACTTTGTACAGAGTGCAACCCTACATCAAATACTAGAGAAATAATTTTAATTGAATAGACTTTTGTTACCTTTTGCTTTATGCATTTTCCCCTTAAAAATATATGACATACCACTGAAGCATTACAGGAGACAGCAATGTATTGTATCCAGCAATATTTTTTGATTGTATTAGCCTGGGGGGAAAGTGTTTGCATTTTGAAGTGTTTCAGAACACTGTACTTTCGACTTCTCTGTTCAGTATTTAAGCATACTGTGCTTCTCACGATGCATATGTAGTGTATACTCTTCTCAGTGAATGGGATCAATATAATTAAAATACAAACATAGAACTTTCCTGTGCAAGATGGCTTTGTGCCTTACTTTTTCCTTCAAATTCAGGAGTTTGCTGTTCTGTGGACACCGGTGCACCACTGGAGAACTATAACTTTTAGCCTAAAGGTGATACTACATATGGTACATTACGCTTAAGAAACTTGTATGTTAATCAGCCTCTTCCAATTTATGCCCTCTGGAGTTCTATCAATACATCAACCAAAATTTGAATAATGAAATGAACTGGCTATTCTTTCCAAATGGCATAACACAGATGTTTAAGAAATTGCATAAATATGCCAATCACATTTCTATAGAAAATTTCACATTGATATAAATATATTAACAGAATGCTGTTTGTGTACATATATATTACGCACATTGCTCTTTTGAAGGAGTTTTTAAACATTAATAGAAATCATTAAATTAATCATGAAAATTATTTATTCAGAGCAAGGCCAGTGTGAGTTAATGGCTGACAGTTAATGAATTTTTACTTCTTTCGGTGGGAATTTCATCAGAAGCACTTAAGTCAAGATGGGGTACTGAATTTAAATTACAGTATAAATACACCACCATAAAATGCCTGTACTGAGAAGACAATAGATTGAATTACAAATAATAGATATTCCAAACAGCATCTGCTTTAAGACTGCTGCACTTTGAAACATTACATCAATTTAGGGAAACAGTTGGATAAAGGATGAAGTGATGTTGTTTCATTGTTGACATATCCTTCTTCCTTTTCTTGGCCAGTAGTAAACTTCATATGCAGAGAATCTACTGAAAAAGCAGGTCAGACAAGTTGTGTCCTCGGAGTCGTTTGCTTGTTTGTTTTTTTAACTTTTTTGGGGGGAGGGGTGGTATTGGTTAATATTGTTCGAATGTCTTTTCCACTGCCCTGCATTGTAAAGGCAGGAAATATTATTTTGCAGGATTAAAGTATATAATTAGGTGGTTTATCATTGCACTAGAAAATTCTTTGTTAGGTATAAATTGACTGAACGGCTTTATCTCTTCTATCCCATTTAATAGAAATGTTCCACTACAATATGAAGGCAATGTTTTAACCCAGAATTAAAATTTTAGTCAACATCGTCTCTCAAGCCTGCCTTCCTACTTAAAACCTTTAAGAAATATGCTGCATCATCGTCATAACTACACATTACCATGACTTTCTTGAAAACTCAGAGGAAGGGAATTCTGTGGAATAATGATCAAACTACACTAAGATGGAAGAGGCTGCGTAAGGTAGCAGTCAGCACTGCTTTTTGCTATTTTTCCAAATTGTCTCACTATACAGCCCAATAATGCCCTGCTTGGATGCCAAACTGCATTAAAAAAGCATGCCAACTTCCTTCCATACGAAAAAATAATTAAGGTTATAACATTACAAATAAAATCCATGCGTAGATTATGCCTGGCTCATGAATTACAGTGGTTGTACACCTGTTATGCTCATCAGTGGGACAGTTGTTTAGCAAAAACAAGAATAGAAACATTCTCTTAGAAAAAAGCAAAGGTTGGGCTGCACGATATGCATTTATTCTTTATGATAGAAACATCTGTCCCAATTAAGGGATAAGAGGCTCATATTGAGCTTCATCTTACAAAATTAAATAGAAGATCAGTAGACAATATTCTGCAAAAGTAGACATGTAGTCATGTGACAGAGAGGTTTACTGGTATACCAAAACAATAATACAGTAGACAAAGCCTGTTGTTGATCCCCAGGCTTGGGTGCCATTCCATAAATCTGTAATTCATGGTCATGAAAGGGTTCTTTACGAAGCAATTAATTCTTGGGATGTTGTGAATCCTACTAAATGCAGTCATGCTTTGAAATACCTCTTGTAGCACTTTATAGTATTTATAGCAAATTTGCATCACAGACATGAAAGTGAGAGAGAAGATTGAAAGTGTGGAACTTGGCAAAGGTTAGGTCACAGGCTATGTGCTATGCAAGACATTGCAATGTGAACCTGTTAAATAAATTTGACAAACTTTTTTGAAGTTGGTTAGACAATGGGTGAAATTGGTAAAATGAGAAAACTAGCTATCTCATTTCCAGGATTAAAAGTTGTAGGAAAAGTAAGTGATGAAAAATAGTTTCTAGATAGTTTATTATAATAGATTCTCTTGGAAATGTGCTTCTATCCCCCTTGTCACAACAATTTTACCATAGTCTATACTATATTTCTGATATCCCCCCAAAAAAGAATTTCTTTAGAATTAGGATTTTGCTACCATGTGTGTAGAGCATCTGTCTTTTGAAGCTTATTATGAATTAGTTAGACAGTTCTGTTGTACTAAATGAACAACTAGGAAAGGAAGAAACAAAGACACGTAGAGGGAGTTGTTGATTTGATTCTGATAACTTCTAAACAATATGGGCTGAGAAAACATTCCACTCCTCTTTTGCTCAACAAGAGGTCAAAAGCTCATACATGAGAGATAAGGGTCTTGGTGCATTATTTTCTGGTTAGAAAACTCTAAGACTGATGACCTATTATGCCTGAATACAACCAGAGTTACTTGCAACTGATTGTTGTTGCCTACCAAAGCAGAGGCCTGGACACTGAGTCCCAGCAAGAGGTCCTGAAAGAAAGGCAGTAAAAGGCTGTTGTTTGCACTGGGACAGCAACAGTTGGTGTTTGGGAACTGCTGCTGTTCCCCACTGAGATGCTTGCAGATTCCATTGTGGCCAAATGAAAACCGACTATTCTTGTCTGCTACACGGAGAGGAAGCTCTACAGATGCTCCATGGTGTATGATGTCAGAGAAGTGGTAAAAAACTGAGTAAGAGTCTTTCAAACAAAGTCTTTGAGTAGATACTTAACACAACAATGTCTTCCTACCATGAGCCAATTTCATGATGAATTTCTTGGCTGTCAGTGTGTAGTAGTCATGATGGCAGCAGGGTAGCTCTTGTTCTTGAGGAATTTAATCTTTCCTTGCTGCTGCTTGTATGTATTTTGTTTTTGTCAAAATGTCCCTAGGAACCAAGAAAAATTTTGCTGAATGGAAGCAGAGAAATGGCTAACAGTCTGTAGGCCTGTCGTTCACCATTTGTGCCTTTTGACTGCATTTATTCTATGCTAGGCTTAACATAAATTACTTCTGAGATTGTTTATTCATGCCAGAATGATACATTAGATGAAATGATAAAAAAAATTGATTTTGTATTTCAGTGAATGAACACATAACAAAATACTGATGACTTTAGATAAACAGCTACTGTTCCTTCAACAACTGGTAAAACTTTTAAGGATGCAAGAAAACATATCCTAGCTCTGTATTATTGTTTTTCCTTTCCCCATCTCCTTTTTAAAAACACTCATTTACCACTGAAATTAGTTTAGTCAGTTTGTTCTTCCCACCCCGCTCCCCTTGCAGCACAAATAGCCTCTCTATATATATTAAATTGTTGGCTCTCTGAACATATTTCCATGATTTGCGTCAGGGCAGGACTAATGAGGCATGAAATCATCTGACCCTGAGACATTCTATAAGCAAAGTCTCCTCCAAAACAAGCAAACTTTTTTGGCCCAAAGGAGTAGTGAATTCTTCAGAGTACATCAGAAGGATCTTGAAAAGTAGGCTTTTAATTGTCACTAGTGATATTTTTACTCTTATCGATGTGCATGTATAATATATTTAGGATGCACATTTTATACCTCCAGTTTACTCTTAGTAGCTGAAATATGTTTGATGGAGCTCTAGTTTAGAAGTCCCGTGTTGAATAAACTTTTGTTTTTTAAAAGTAATATTTGGATAAAGTTGTGATGATAATAATAATTATTATTATTTATTAAATTAATGGATAATGACCTAGAATGTAACACATTTGTAACCAAGCTGTGGCTTGTACTGGCAATTTTTGTTTATGTATATACATGTATTGATTATCAAGGTATACTAGGTGTGTGATAGAAGTTTGGCTATTTGTTGACTAGTTGTTTCATATGTACCAATAGAAAATAATAGATGTAGCTCATGGTTGAACTGTGGAGTCCTTGGTGTTCTCTGAACATGGTCGTTTTATTGCAGACGTTTCATTACCCAACTAGGTAACATCTTCAGTGCTAGAAGGGAGTGGTGTTTGCTCTCTGTTTATATACAGTAGATTGATTAATCAAGGACTTCCTTAATTGCTTCCTTAATCAAGGAACTACCAGGGAGAATACCACACCCCCACCAACACTGACAGAGCAAGCTACTGTATATAAACAAAGAGCAAACACCACTTCCTTCTAGCACTAAAGATGTCACCTAGTCGGGTAATGAAACGTCTGCAAGAAAACAACCAAGCTCAGAGAACACCAAGGACTCCACTGTTGTCTATTTCTTTGCCATGTGTTTAATGTTAGCTGCTGTAAACTGCATAAACTGGATGAACATGAGGTATAAAATGTAATAAAACATTGATGACACGTAGAATTTGACATGTATTTTCTCAAGCTAGTTTTCAATGCTCTTTATAATTGGCTTTGTATTCCTATTTTGCTAATGCATGGGAAAGTTTGTCACATTACTTAAGAGCAGGCCAATTATCATTGCTCCCATGTTATTGTGTTTTTTGGGAAGGTAACTTTTACATGTCTTGTTCTTGAGAATTAAGGTTTTTTTTAAAAAAAATGGATCAGTGCTTTTGGGGATTCTAATTGATCTGACTAAATATTTTAATTATATTTTTATATCTGCTGTTTGATTATTGTTATCACCAGTGGAAACTTGGAATATGAGTTTAATAAAATAAATAATACATATTTCACTGCCTATAGTCATACAAGTTGGAAGGAACCTTGTAAGTCATCTCAATCAATCCCCTGTTCAGTGTAGGAATCCAATAAATTCTCCTGGACAAATATACATCCAGCCCCTGTTTGAAAACTTTCAGCAAGGTGTCTCTACCATTTTTCTAGGTGGATGGTTCCACTGCCTAAGTCAATCTGATGCTGGTGTATATTCATGAAAGAATTAAAATTTACTACCAGGACATGTCTCTGACTATTCCCTATTCTTTCAATTTCCACTTACTGGCACTTACTCCCCCTCAGTTTCAATAGAATATACATTTGCCCTTCACTTGCCCATGACAGTTTGCTATCATGTTGCTCCTCAATCTTTTCTTTTGCAGATTAAACAGGCCCAGGTCCTTTAAACATGGTTTCCAGACCCCTTATCATCCTGATCTCTCTCCTCTGAGACAACTGTAGTTTGTCCATGTTCTTTTTAGACTATGGGGTTCAGTACTGGGTACAGTATTCCATGTGTGGTCAAGTACAATGAAACGGATACCTTCTATGATCTAGATGCAATGCTTTTGTTAATGTAGCCAAAATCTGTATTAGCCTTTTTAGGTTGTTCATGTTCAACTGCTGGTCCATTAGGATTCCTAGATCCTTCTCATGTATGCTGTTGTCAAACGAACAGGTTTTTTCTTTCTTTCTTTTTGTTTTCTGTTTTTTTTTTTTTAATACAGTGGCCAGCCCATAGAGCCACAGTTCACCCTAGCCCATATTTATGCATCTGTTTCTATTTAGTTTAGGTTTCTTAAATTACAGTTCTGTGATCCTTTGTTATGGGTTTAAAGATTCATGTTGTCCCATATAATATCTGAAACTAACTCAGAAAATTAGATGTTTTCAGAGTCAAATGAGTATTTTATGGCAAACTGAGGAACTGAGCCTGTTTTTGTCAAATCCCAGTACATCACCTGTGCATAAGATCATTCCTTCTGAAGAAACAGCAACAATATTTACTTGTCAGTCGGATACTGCAGCAATATTTTTTCCTCACACTCTACAGTGTTGTTAAGGCTATATATAAAGTTTGTCATGTAGGTGGTTGGCCATATGCTTTTTTGCTGGAATGGAAATTACAGATTTCATATACAGAAGCATTTATACACAAAATGAACAACTCAATATGGGAATAATTATGGTACTATTTGGATAAAGCTTACAAAAAAGCTGTGTAGAGGTTTCCTGTGGAAAATTGTAAAGAGCAACAAAAATCATATCTAGTAGAAAGGAATGGAAGAAATAAACTATGTGACTGAACTGCTAAAATACTGAACTAAAACAAAAAACAAAAAACTGTCTACTTGACAGATAACTAAAAATTGGATAATTATCTACCTGCATCCTAAAGTAGCTGAATGAAGACTTCCATTAATTGACATACGCAGCATGCCCAGGACGTTGTTTGAAAAAAGGCAGTAGAGGGCAAGCTGCTATATGTATGTAACTACTGTATCAAATACAGTGTAAAAGTCTTTATTATTTTGTACAGCTTAATGCTATTAAAAAGGGTGATAAAAAATCCTGGAAGGGATTTAAATAAATTAATATTTCTTTATTTAAATATCACATTTATATAGTTGCTTTTTAATTTTAATACAATTGTATTAAAAACTAGGGAAAATAAAATTTAACATACAAAAAGATAGGGGTCTCACACAAAACGTCTCAGGGCGGCATACAACAATTAAAATAAAATAAGTGAATTAAAACAGTCATTATAAAAGATAAAAAGTTATTATTAAAATAAAATCATTATCACAAATGTTAAAACATTAGGATTTTAAAATGTACAAACCCCACGGAGAGAGCAGAATATCAATTACAATGGAGCCATCTAAGAAAGTCTCTGGTTCCCAAAGACCCCCAGGCCTGATGACACATCCAGATCTTGAGGGACTTCCTAAATGACAACAGGGAAGGGGTGAGCCTAACGTCAGGAGAGAGAATGTTTCATGAGGAGGGAGCCATGGCAGAGAAGGCCCGTGTCCTGGGACCCCCCCAAATGCAAGTCCCTGGCCAATGGAACTCATAGCATGCCTTCCCTGTTGGATCTAATGGGATGGGCTGATCTGACTGGGGAGAAGTGGTCCCTCAGACAACCTGGATCCATGCCATGAAGGGCTTTAAAGGTCAAAAACAGCACCTTGAATTGGACTCGAAAGCAGACTGACAGCCAATGCAATTCACAAAGCAGAGGTGTAATATGTGCTCTTCTAGGAGCACACATAACTGCCTGCACCATCACATTCTGCACCAGTTGAAGCTCCCAGATACTCTTCAAGGGCAGCCTCATGTAGAGCACATTATAGGAGTTGCGAGTCTAGGAGGACCACCAAATTGTGTACCGGGCCTGTCTGGGGCAGTGTACCGGGCCTGTCTGGGCCACCCCATCCAGCACCAAAGACGGTATAATCCCAGAACTGGCAGGACCCCAAGCCCACTCAGCTTACATTTGTGCCAAGGTGATTTAAGTAAATTAATAGTAGTGCTAGAGATACAGTGGCTGAAGATAGCATGATGTTTCCTCTACAAAATAATATCTGCAGTAGAAAAGAAATGGTAATGTTCTAGAAAAAAATCTACATGGAGAGAAACATGGTTGGGGAAGAGATCCATAAGCATCTACTTTTTTTTTCATAAGTCATGTGAATTTTGTATGGTGGCACATTTTTTTGTAACTATCCCACAGGAACTTTAACAAACAATACAACATTAAATATGAATATAACATATGGTGTATTCAGAATGGTAGTTCTTAATACAAGTCATTAAATCATTGATAGGATAATAATTTCAAGTACAGTGCAAACAGTGGAATTATATTGTAGTTTTTCAGAATAACAGGAACAGTATGCGGAAGTGAGTCTGTAGCTCATGATAATATAGCCAGTAGTAGAAAGAGTCAAGAAGATGGTATTGGCCTTGTTCTGTGGAGTGCAACAAATTTACCAGCCTACTTCTGTGCTAGGCATAGGTGATAAATCAGGCTACAAGCTGCTGGCGTGAAGAGACTTCTGCTGGGTGCATTGAAGCAATGGCAGCACAAGCTATTAGGATTCCAGCAGAGGCTTCAAATAACATGTTCTATAGAAAAAAGTCACAACAGGTGGGCATGGACTGAATCCAGCCTACCTTAAAGGGACCAACTAGTGCAGTCAGTTTAGAAGGCTTAGAAATGGAGTCTGCATGACGTTCTCTTTCGTTGCCAAGGTTCCTGAAAATAGGAGTTAGTATATCATAGATAGTTTTCATCAAAGAATTTGGAACACAGATTTCAGTGGGGACAACTGCATAGTAATTACTAACAGCGTATTCCTAACCTGATACTCAGGATAGAATCATAGAATCTTTGTAACTTTATGTATTCTTTATTTATGATTCTCACATAAGGATTATAAATGCAAACATTCTTAAAATGTGCTATTGTGAACAAGAGGGGTGTAAATTTATGTCCAGAAAAATGTAACAGGAAGTCAAATGGTGAATATATTGTAGTGACTTTAAGGGAGAATGGCTGCTGTAACAACTCATTCCTGTTTCGTAATATCTTTTTCAAAGTGAATGTAAAGCATTTCACTGCCCTAGTCATTTATCCATCTCTCTCTCCCTCGCTCTCTCAATAATTTTTTTTCTTTTTGTACTTATCCATTTTTTTCATCTTTTATTCTTGTGTTGTCCGTCCTTCCTTCCTTCCTTCCTTCCTTCCTTCCTCCCTCCCTCCCTCCCTTCCTCCCTTCCTTCTTTTTAATGTTTTCTTTTTCTTTTTTTACTTGTGAACTGAGTTGGGCAGTATATAAATGTAATAATAAATAAATAAATCTCAATTAGCAAAACGTTGAAGAATACAGTGCCAGCTGCAAAAGGTACATCTGACAGATCCAACCAATAACAGATACAAATTCAGGCATGTTTGTATTAATGGAGAAGAAATTGTACTAATGGTGAAATCCAGTCTTATTCATATTAAGTTGAGACATTCAACTGTATTATCGACTGCATTAAAATGCCATTTCAACATTCAGTGGAATGGGGTGATTTTGAGGCACCTCTACAGTTCAAGACACTTAAACAATTAGTGCAAATAAGCTAAAGTATGGAGACATTTAAAAAAAAAAATGTTTCACAACATTAAAACAAGCTAAATATCCTCATAAATTATATTAATGAAGGAGATTGCTACTTGTAATTGAGCCCGTGTTCCACATTGCACTGTGTGCAGATATGCCAGTTAATAAGCCTTAACCATGTCTCTGTTCATGGAAAATGAATCAGAAATGATTGTCAGATTATCTTTTTGGCATGCCTGACTAATGTCTGGAATGGCACTTTGCTAATGTGCTATTACTCAGTGTCATTAACCCAGGAAAATGATTGAATGGCAAATTCATACTTGCATTGTCCTGTTCTAAAGATGTAGTGCTTTAATATTAATGCAACTCCTGGGAAATAATATTGCATGGACTCAAAATGAGATATTTATGTCCCAAAAACATGAGTTCCTAAAGCTCTCCCATGAAAACTCAGATTCATTTTTTTTTTCTAGAAGGTAGCCTTGCTAATCTGTGTTGCAACAAGACTATTATGGGTTAAGCTTTCATGATTTAGAGAGCCCACATGTTTGCAGGTGAGATTATATGTGTTTTCTGAAAGGTGGTTAAAGCTCACAGGTCCCTTCAAAATGTCCTGCTACTGTATTTGGGCAGAGCAATGGAATCTATGACAAGTGCTGAAATTGATGTTAACCCTGCCTGGACATAAAAGCACAGGGTAGAATGTTCCGGAGGTAGTAGATAGAGATAGAAATTCTGAAGAAAATATTGGATTTTCAAAACAATCAACAATCTTTCTGTCCAAGCTCAGAGCAGTATACATTTTGTGAGTGGTAGTTTTTTTCCTATGCCCATAAGACTAAAATAATTCTACAAGCTTTGCCTTGACCACAAATTTATATGGTTCTAAAAATGAACAGTCTGATGAGGTTGAGACCTACTCTGTTCCTTCATCTTTTGTATGCTGTGGATGTTACGCTGGCACTATGTTGCTTCTGCCATTGATTCCATTGTATTGTTTAAAACTATTCTGAATTCCTAGTTTTCATGTTTTACTCTATTACAAGCTGTCATGATCTTTAAATAAGTAAACAATCCTTTCTACAATTGTTTGCAATGTTGTGTTAATCACTTGATAGCATTCACATTTTAGAATTGCTTTAAGGAAAGTAACCAAGATAGAACAAAGAAGCCCATTTGGGGAAGAAAAATTGAAAGCATATGACTGTTTAATTTATATGCTATGTCTAATTAATTCTATTGCAAATTGTAGAGGGGAAAAAAAAGCAAATGAGATATTTTAAACTTTTTCTCCTTTTTTACATACAATTACTAAACTGTATTTAAAGGAATGAAGTATTTGTTTTGAGTTACAATATGAAGGAGAAACAGACAGTCTGTTACAGGAAAATAATCCCGTATCTTTAGAAACCAGTATCTCCTGCCTTCTACCATCTTCAAAGAATTTAAAAGAAAGAAAGAAAGATCCAGTTTTTCCTAAAGATAATTGCATCAGCTCTCAAATATTAGTCTAAAACAAACTGTGGCATACATTGTGGCATTATACATTGAACCTGTAATAAACAGTTCACTATTTCTGCAAAATAGAATAGCAGCAGTATCTGGATTAGAAATATGAAAAAGTAAGAGGGAGCTAACCACATATGCATAGAATATATTTGATACGGTGACACAAAATGAGGCAGCGTTAATAAATCATCCCAAAGGAAACTTCAGGGTTATACATGTTGATCTTGAATGAGGGTTGTCATATTAACAAATTGCTTCTTCGAATTCTGGTGACAAGGTAGTATGTCTTAGGTCACCATGTGGAATACCATATGACAGTACAAAGCAAAGGATATGTCAATATGTACTGTATTCAGTTGAGAGTTCTTTTTTAATTCATGATGTCCGTGCCTTTCTTGCCCCTTCTCAAATAATATATATGTATATAGAATACTGTTCTTCTTAGAAAAGGGACTGAAAACAACTCGACCCTGTTGGCATTGTATTTCAAGGTTTGTTAAGTTAGAATTGGGCATTTTAGAAGATCACATGTTGAGTCTTCAAATGTGCCTGCACAGAAAGTTTCTAAATGTTAAAAGCTCTTCTACATACTTCCAGCAATGTGCTTTCCTCCTGTAGTGATCAAAAATGAAGTCAGAAAAATTTCTGCCCTTGCAAATTGCTGCCCTCACACTAAAGTGGGGATAGTAGTTTCTATTACTTCTGTTAGATGAGCAAGAACCCTGCCCCTCTTCCCACCCCCAAGTGTGGATCCCTTGCTGCCACCCACCATCACAATAACTGCCCTTACTTCTGTTTGTTGGAAAGCATCTTTGTTTAAATGTGGCAGTAGGGACAAGGATCATCATGATGGAACAAATGTAGGATTACCATTAGGAATATTGACCTTGTGGATTTCTGTCATTGAGTGGTCCAGTTGCAGCCCTGCAGGTCGATCACTTCCCTCGGGTTCCTCTTCTACACAAATCAGAATGTTCACAGAGTGAATCTTACTGGAAAACACTAGTTTTGTGCTGGATCATCTTCATTCAGCTTCAACCTATCTCAGTTGAAGACTGGCCCTGAGATGGAAGCTCATGATGAGGACAGATCCTCAATGATGGGTAAGCAGCACATCTTGGAATTGGAGCAAGAGTGTTGTGTGGATGACCCTGTTTTGTTTTGTTTTACCCCAAACTCTGGTTAGTGAATCTTGCAATTATGGGGACAAAAGTCTACCCACTCCTGTTCTATTTCTCTTATTTTCTTTCTACAGGGCCAGGAATAAACTAATAAGTATTCACTCAAAAGCAGATGTCTCAGAAGTCTTGCTCCCTTGGGATATGCCCTTTCCTTTCCCAACCCAAACAGCTACAACTTTGAACATAGTGTGCTATCTATTGAAAAGTATTATACTTAAGTAATATAAATAGAAATGAATGAAGAGATACGCAAGGTACAATGGTAAAATGACAGACAAAACATGGAAATTGAGGGGACATACAAAGAAATGAACAGCTGCTTTGTATTGTAAAGCCTAGTGTGAAAAATCCTTTACAAGAGGTCTTCACTATCTCTGAGAATACCGAAGGCAGTTGGTTTGACAAAATACCACTCAAGGGAAGGAAGATTCTCTCTCTCTCTTGGAAAACAGAGTTACAATTTACTTCACAGTATGAAAGATCAGCTCCAGGGAGAGGGGCTGGGATTGATCCTTTTGTCTGCATGAGAAACCACCCATCAGTCTGTCTCCTAAGTGCTCTTCAGCTTTGTAATTGTTCAGTTTTAATTTTTTATTGTTTTTGTTAGCTTAACCTGCAGCTGACCCATACAGATTTCATTTGGAGTGATGCTATGTAGTAGTAATTCTCTTTCTGACACCCTGCAGAAACTCTTCTGCCATTTTTGTGACATCTCCTTTTTTAAAAAAACACCAAATGAGCACATGGCTGCATGAAGAACCTAATTCTTTTCCATTATTTAATGCTACACTTATGCCATTCCCTTTGAACTTCAGAACTTTTCAAGTCTGCTTCATTGCACTGAGTCTGATAGCTAACCCAAAGAACAGGGATGGGGAAAATGCTACACTATGAAAACAAGGAGCAAGTATTTATAATGTATATCCATATGACATCCCTAGCATAAAAGTCACTGCATGTTAGCCACTTTCCAGAAACCTGCAGCTTCCATATTTGATTTTAAGAATTGCATGCATCTCTATTATAGAACGTGACCTGAAAAAAGAATAAGGAAGATAACCTTGATAGAGATATGCAAGATCTGTTACTAGGGTGACAAGGAGTAAAAAAATATATGAACACACAACATTTATAAACAGCTCAGCTAGACACCTCCCTAATTTACGGAAGGATAAGGAGCAGCAGCAGCAGCAGCAGCACAATCAGACTTACAAGATTCTGTTATTATAGTCAATCTCAGGAAGAGTAGTTTTAGCAACTCCACAGGGACTCCTTGGTTTGGTTTATCTAGTGGGACATCTCTTACTCCCTACACATGTATACCTCAAAGGTTTGCTGATAAAGCCAGGTTTTGATGGACTTCCTATAACCCCACAGGGTTGGGGTCATATAGATCTCAGAGGGAATGCTATTCCAGGTCAGGGTGATAGCAACTGACAAGACCCACGTCCAGTGTCCCTGTTGGTGGCATTTCCTGAATGGAGACCTGAAAGGAGACTCTTCTCCTTGATCTTATCTGTCAGACAGAATCAGTTTCATCTAATTTCTTCCTTGATTTGTGAATTTAAGAACACGCACATAAAAGCTTAAATGAATTTTCTTGCAAAATTACCTAGACATGAATAATTATATGCATTTTTGTACCTAATTTTTTAAGTCAAGGATTGCATCACCACACAGTACACTACCCAACTGATAACTGTGTTTTGACTCACATATTAGTTAAGGTGGCAAATGATATTGTTTTGTTAAAAATGGGTATATACAACCAGTTTCTAATACTGACTAGAGCTGATGAGTAACTTCATTGATCCTTACAATATAAAGTATATTTGAACCAGACCTAGCACTCATATGCAACTGTGCATTGCAGGCAGATATCAGTAGTGTTGACAGATTGCCTTTTTAGAATGCTTATTCATATTTTTTTTATATTCTCACCCTGATGACCAAAACATTTCAAACATTTCTAGAGCAAAGCTAGGAAAGTGTTAACACATTGTAAGGTTCAACCTTGTAATTAGTCAGTATGAAAGACTAATTCATGTTTCCCATATTTCATATAGCCTTTTCTATTTAATGCATTGAAGTAACGTTTTGCCAAAATCTGCCTTGCAATTTCTCAAGACATTTTCTGCATTTCCAAAAGGGATGTAGTGAATGGGGATAAATCTCATTCCCAAAGGTTCAGGAAAATGAAACAGATCTGATTTGTAAGTCAGATATTAACCTGGCAAAGACAATTAAAGGCTGGGCAAAACAAAAAATCAGGAGCAAGAAGATTATTCTCTTTTAAAACGAGGAAGGGACAGTTCTGTTTGTCTTTGTGTTATTTTTTCTTTCATTGGAGTACCTGGAGCAACTCTTCTCAGTTGGTCGAAAGCCAGAGAATCAGTGCCCTAACTTAGAGGATGAGTTGGAGACCTAGGAGCAATATAGCAATCCAAGAGATGATGGAGCTAGAGGTGAATTATATTTTTTAAAAATTATATTTTACGGAAAACAATTTGAGCTTTCTCTTTGAAATAATTTTTTAAAAATAAATTATTTTCATCAGATTAAAGGAGAACTGGTATAGAAAATGGCAGGAGAAGATTTATATAGACCACTACTCTATATGCATCAGGGGGAGCTCTGACTCAGACTCAGAGCCACAGTCTGAGGAGCAGGTGCTTCCAGAGGTACAAACAGAAGAAGAGCCGGTGCAGTCAGAGGCACCAGACGGACAGCCAGCTGAGCAGCTGGAGGAGGTGAGGCAGGGCAGTGAGCAACAGACACAGCCAGCCTCAGTCTCTGATAATGAGGCAGAGAGGCTATGCCCCCCGCCCCCAATGCCAGAATGAGGTGTGCAGAACAAAGAGCTCAACAACGACGCTCAGTGAGATTATTCGCGAGAAGGGAGCCTCGCCCTCAGAAATAATCAACACTGGGGCGGCTACCTTAAAAGAGGCTCGGCAAGCTAGTGCCTCTCTGGTAACAACAACTGTCTGGTTACCCTGCCCCGTATCTTGTGCCTTAGAACCTATTTCCTGTGACACCTAGACCTGGACTGGCTGATGACCAACAATTCCTGTTTTGACCTCGGACTGCATTCAATGACTCTCTTCCTGTTTTGCTGTTTGTTAAATCCTATTTCAAGGCAAGCTTCATAGACTCTGGGATTTGTGGAGAACTTTGTAGGTATTGTTCATAAGTATTGCTTAAAAGTATTGTACAAAGGTGAGCAAACTCCGTGTGTGTGTGTGTATGTGTGTGTGCGCGTGCTGAGCAGGGTCAGGACAATATGATAAGAACAGAAGAATTCAGTTTCTTATAAAGTACAGGCCTTACTTAACAACCATTCGTTTAGTGACTGTTTGAAGTTACAATGGCACTGAAAAAAGTAACTTGCGACCGGTCCTCACACTTACGACCATCACAGCACCTCCATGGTCACGTGACTGCAATCTGGCTGCTTGGCAACCAGCTCACATTTATGATGGTTACAGCATCTCAGGGTCACATGATCACCATTTGTGACCTTCCGGCAACCAAAATCAATGGGGAACTGCATGATTCACTTAACGACTGCCACAAAATAGTTGAAATTGGGTGTGGTCACGTGATGCCTTGCTTAATAACCACCCCACTTAACAATGAATTTCCCGCTCCCTATTGTGGTTATTAAGTGACGACTTCCTGTATATCCAGTCCTTGCTAGCAGTTTCAAGTTTATTTTTGGAAACAAAAAGGAATGTCCCCTTCTCCCTAAAGATGCCCAGATTTTGTTTGCTTTCCAATATTTTAAATTTTAACATTGAGAATAATTATTGTTAATTTTCCTGGCTTTTTCCCCCTTATTTACTCCCCTCATTTAAACAAAACCTTCATTCTCAAAAAAGAAGAGGTACGAAAGACAGTAAGAATGGCTATTACTGGCATTTCAGGATGAAACAGAAGGATCCAAATTTCAGCTGGCCTGTAGTAGTGCAACTGCATGAACAGAATTAAATGCAGGTGAATTAAAAATGTGTGTCCCAGTAAAGATTCCTTGAGGCAGTTGTCTTCTAGCTTGCTGGTTCCTTTGCAATTGCCACAAGAGTGGAATCGCATCCGGCTCGCTCTCCAAATTAAGAGTGACAGGGGTGATGGGGACTGTGGATATTGCAACAGTATTTCTTTGGTAGCAGAAGCTGTCTGTCTGGTAAGATTTAGCAGGCAATAAGGGTTTTTCAAGAAATACAAAGCTACCTTTGAAAACTGCGGAGGAACTCCAGGGAAAAAAATGGTCGTGCAGTCTCTGGCTCATATATTCTTTGCTCTAGATGTCCCTTTCATGTATTATAAAATATCTATAAATAATTATCTAACTTGTCTTTTAGAAAGCAATAGGTACAAGATGTCACAAAAATACAATGTAAAATGGTCCTGAATAAATAGTAAATAAATATAGTCCAAGAATAGATGTTAATTGGAAAGTAGCTCAGGGAGCATCATCAGGGTGCCAGCCATCCCTAGATTGGGTAAGATTCTTGTTGCATTTAACTGCAATCTCCTTCCCTTCCCCTAGATCTTTGCTTAAGTAGTTGTGAAGATCTAATTAATGGGGGAAAGAAGAAGTAAAATGATCCCAGATTACTCTTTGCTATATGCCTATTTATTTTCCACTAAACTTCCATTTGTTTAGCAGAAGTGTACATATAAATATGACAGCCTTGCGAAGGAATCTGGAATAGATGTTAGTCTGTAGGAATCTAGAAGAAGAAGACTAGGAGGAACATTTCTGTGCTAGATTCAGAGCAGAGACTGAGCACTCCAGCCATCTTCTGTTAGGCAGACCGTTAAACTTAACGGAATTCTTGGTTGCCTATATATTTTGGGCTGGTGTTAAAGCAGTGTTCCTTACTCAACCTTGGCCACTTTAAGCTATGTGGACTTCACCTCCCAGAATTCCCCAGCCAGCCAAGGTTGAGGAACCCTGTGTTAAAGCACAAGGCTGTATTCTCATAAACAAATGTTAAAGAATTGCCACAGCTCAGTGACAGTGTCCATATTTGCATGCAGAAGGTCAAAGGGGTTCAATCCCTAGCATTTCCTGTCAAGGCTGGGAAAAATCTTGGATAAATTGTTTTTAATGCTGTATGCCACCCAGAATCTTCTGGATTTGAGTTTAAATAAATAAATATCCATGGATGCCTATGATAATGCTGTCATTATTGCTGAGATATTCCCTATGATAATGCCAGGTATTGCTGAGATACAATTTACAACAGATCCAGCCAACATGGCCAGTAGGAAGAGATGCCTTGTGGTTTATTTTACTAGTATCTGAAGGGCCAAAGAATCTCCAACATTATACTATCCCCAAATTTCTATCCCTGGTTCTTCATGCCTAGGCTACATCCATCTATGGTCCAACTTGGTATAAGGCAGCTTCCTATACTCCTTTGAATACAGGTATTGTCCTATTTAAGAATAAGTTCTGTTCCAAGGTCTGTCCTTATGTCGAATTTGTATGTAAGCCAAAACAATATCATTCTATAATATTGTATAAGTAGTATTGTGTAATGAACTCAAACCATTGTGTATATAACTCAAATCATTGTGTATTGAACTCGAATTTTGCTACAATAGGCTTTGTTCTTAACTATGGGTCATCCTTAAACCACCATTGTTAAGCCAGGTATTCCCTGTACTAAATTTAAAAGAATATGCATATGATTAATTTTACTTTTTTCCTTTTGCTAAAATCTTAATTCTAGGTTCTAGACTTGCTCATAAACCTTTCCTCAAGGTATTGTTAATAGGTTCACCTTAGGATAGTCTCTCTCTCTCTCATTCTCTCTCTCTCTCCCCCCCCCCCCTTTTCTCTTTTGCAATTGTTTCCCAAAGTACCTGGGAAAATTTAGGAAGGGTTTACATTTTAACAGGACTGCTTGCTTTGAAATGAAATTCTTTTCTAGGATTAGAATGGTGGTTTTGATTTGCCTTGTACCGGTTCTACTAGACTACATCAATCAGGGTTATTTACCTGTAGCTTAAAAGAACAGTGGATGAGTGGATGATTTTCTTTGCAGTCTGCTTTTTTTATTTATTTCAGGATTGCAAAAGTACACATACATACCACAAAAAGCATGCCCAGAATGACTGTAAATTGCTGTGTCGGTCATAAATTCATTGGAATGTTAAAGAGAACAAACGTATTCTCTGTCACTTCCACAGATTATTTGCATACCCTATGAGCAGATTTAATGTCTGAATAATTGCTTAATGTCCCAGTGACCTAATTATTAGCAAATCCATGCAAATAATAATAATAGTAGTAGTAGTAGTAGTAATATCTTGCACATGGAAATTATAAAAGAAATAAACCCAGTGACATTTCAGAATTGTAATTCTTCAGGCTGCTAATTGTAGCCCTGCCTTTACAAAACCTTGGCCAGTTACAGCAATTTGAATGCATGACCTAGGGAGCATATTTGTTACTCAACCTTGGAAGCTATTACATTTCAGTATCATATAGTCATGGATAAGAGGAAAAAATAAACTGTACTGCTTTGCTTCTTATTATATCAAGTATCAGATTTTCACTGCTCAAAGGTAATGGAAGCAGAGAATATGAGTCTATTATACCCATACACAGTCTGCAATGATTTAGTTGAAGACCAAATGACGTAGGCTAATGTAAAGCTAGAGCTCAGATTCTGTCCTGGTGAGTGAGAGCTACTGCTAAAAAACTGTTTCAACTGCATCTACACAGAACAGATTGACAATATTTTCCCATAAATCTAGAGCTTTCTTCACCAAGATGCATTTGGTAGCTCATTGTGAAAATGTTTTGCATATAAGACACTCAAATTAACCTTGGAGTCCATTATTGGGTTAAGTCAGATTGGCAAGCCCTTTTCTTATATTAAACTTTTAAGGCCATAAATAGTAAGGGCCCAGTTGTCTAAGAGATTTCTTCTCTATTATGAATATGTCTGATTAAGATTTGCAAGATTTGCCCTCAAAGACTCAGTCACTCATAAAGTGACCCATTTCTTCACTGCAATGCATGAAATAATTTTCTAGCGTTCCTCTTCCCAGTGTTCTACTTTCAGATACATTCTAATTTGCTGTTGTTTTGAAAAAAAAAAAGGGGGGAGGGGGGTTAGGCAAATCTTTTTATTATGGCATCTTACATTTCTTCTAGTAATTTAATTTTCTTTTTCATATTTTTATGATAGGTTTACTGATGGATTTATGTTGTTGTCCCTATTGTTTCTTTTGTCCCCATTGTTTCTTTTTGTCTCTTAATAGCTTTCACACAAAGCTGATCTTAAAGTTGAAAGAAATAAGAGAATAAAACACATGCAAATAAAGAAAGACATAAAAACCTTACTAACAAAGTTTTACATTCATCTCCGGGTCCTATCAGAGATACAGAGAGCTACTTAGCTATAATGAGAGTAAAAAAATAATAGGTACCCAGTGACAAAATCAAGGTAATATCTTTCTCAAGTAAGCATATCTACAGGTGACTATATGGTTTGCCTTCCTTGGGGATGTTTTTTCAACTTAATTTTAAAAAATAAAAGATAAAGATAAAGCAATCTGTCCCCAAAATAGTATCCTTTGGTTATTATTCAGAAAAATATTATGGGTCTAAATCTGTGCCCTCTTTGAGCTGAAGTTTATAAAGGTCAAGGCAAATAGTTCTGAGTCTGATCATATTCCTTCTTATCTCCTCATAGTTGAGTTTGTTGCTTTCTCTAAAACAGCTACTGAAAAAAAGTGACTATAATCTACTTTTTAAATGACTGTGAATTATATACACACAAAATTGGATTGAGCCCAGGTAGCATTAAGCTAAATGGCAATAAACACTACAGAGAGCATGACCTTCTTCAACATGTATTTAGTTGATGCCACATTGTAGCCCAAAAAATCTTTGAAAAAAATATTTGAAATTACGGAATCAGCCCTAACACACGTTACGTTAAGTGTTCGTTGCAGAACAAGGATAGAGTTATTCTGAGTTTGAGAAAATGAAACATTGTAGAAAGCAGTGAATTAATGCCTACTTACTCTGCAGTGGTGGAAGAACGAATGTTAGACAAGTCATTTTCAAGGAATTACTGCCCTGTTCAGGTAGCAGATTGAAGGGTTCAAGAACTCACAAGCCTCTAGGCTGTTTGCCCTAAGCAGCATCAGTGATGCATGAGATTTGTGGATAGACGAGGCACGAAGCCAGGTGGCTGATTTTCTGTTTATGTAAGCAATCACTTTAAAAGGAATACAAAAAGCATTTTAATTCTTAAATCATTGTGTTTTTTTTTCTTTTCCCATTACATAGCAACAGATGCCTGACAGCTTTGATTAATAGTTTTGCAGGGGACGCTTTTTGTCTTGTTATAAAGGTTTAATTTGCAAGCATTATATCACGAGGTTGAAAGGGAACAAATAGCAAAAGTACAAAAGGAGAGGCAGAGAGAAGTTGAGGTTAGTTTTAATGAAAGCTATTTGAGAATATTGCTTTGGGACAATATTGTAGCCTGCCCCTAAACTGAATACATATGTGAAAAATGAAGCCACATTGTGATATGTTTGTTCTCAATGCATTTCTTTTATTAACCCAGCAATGCCATACAGCTTAAACATTAGGAGAACGGCATCCATGTTAATGATATCAGCTATTTCACGTAGTGCTCTAATTTTTTAAGCGCTGCTGAAGTAGCTGCATTTAAGGAACCTATGGAAGACAAAGCTAATACAAAATGAGAAAGAGATTTTTCACACACCGTGTGCGTGTATTTCACACATGCATGCACTCACACAGACATACTTCTCTGAAGAAGGGTGTGAGATTTCCATTCCTGGGCTTTAACACATAAAATATTAACAGCCAATTTTCAGCTGCACTTCTGTCACTTCCATTATCATTCTACACATCCAGAGTGATAATGGACTTGGTAAATTGAGGCCTTGAGCCCACTAGGGTTTTCACCTAGAGTACTGTTCTTCACCAGAGGTGATGCTGCTAAATGTTAATGGCATCAAAGTGCAGCATCTCACCGTACATAATAGAAGCCAAGCCATATTGGGTTAAAAAAAAAAAGATCTGGGTTACAAAAGATCTTGCTTTGAATAAGATTCAGATTTCACAGGTTCTTGAGATTCACATCTTAATTTAAAGAAATGTCAAAGACCATGAATATCTATGGAATATCATTTTAGATTTTTTTTTTTTCCAGAGGGGGGAAGAGAAAAATCCTTTCACTTTTGGCTCTGAAGAAAAACATATTCTTGGAGTACGTGTGCCTCTGTAGGTGACAGCCATAAAGAAGCTTCTCCCTCTTGAAATGTATTCATGTGTATTCTTCCAGGTTGGGAAAAAATGGCAGAACAGACCGATTAACCTCAAATTGTAGCCTTTTGGCCATACCCTGCCTCACAATTCAATCTCCTTTATGGAAGAGAAATATGGAGAACAATGATTTTTTAATTAGTATGTGACAGCAAAATGGGCCACTGTCAGGCACTGACAAATGTTGGGGCTGGCGCCCCACATGTCAGTTCAGTTCAAGGGCAGTATGCAAAGTTAGCCTCATAAAAGCTAGTCAGATGAAGAAATATTAATTCAAACTTCAATGAATTCCATAGATTTCTTTCCATGAAGAACTGGCCAAATAAATTGTAAAACTGTTGTTATTCTGGTGCTTTCAATCCTGTTACTTCTTGTAATGAAAATGAAACAACAGTCTGAAAAAATGATCTCATCTTACTTTATATCTAAACTCTGCCTTTGGTACACAACAGGAATATCTCATACTTGCTATACCTCTAAGCAAAATTCAGTACATTGTTCCTCTTAAAGTATTAAGTTAGAAGTCAGCCTCATTTTTTAAAATAGGATTTAGTTTCCATTTAAATATATACCAGTTCATTCTGGTTATTTAGATGCCAAAGTTTCTACAGGTAGTTCTCTCTTGATGACTGTGTAATGATGGTTTGAAGTTAGGATGGCCTTGGAAAAAGTGCTTTATGACTTGTAGTTGCATTTATGATTATCACAAACTGTTGCACCCCCCCCATGGTCACATGATCACGATTTGTAACCTTTTTTACGATGGTTGTTAAGCGAATCACGTGGTCGTTAAGCGAATTTTGGCAAAAAAATTCATTGGGGAAGCTGGATTCGCTTAATGACACGTGATTTGCTTAACAGTGATTGTAAAAGTGATGGTAAAATTGGGTCCAGTCACATATTGACTTTGTTAATGACCACCCCACTTAGTGACCAATTTTCCAGTCCCTATTGTGGTTGTTAAGCAAGGACTATCTGTATGTGTCCGTATATGGAGCTTTCTTTTTGTTTTTTCAAATTATTCTTCTGAATTACTTCTGACTCAGGAAAGTGTTGGAGAAGAGCAAGATGCAGAGGCTGTTTGGGGAGAAAGATTTTCACTGTTGACCTTCTTTGCATTTTAGTTATTATATTTATTATTTTATGGCATTTTTATATTTGACAGTGTTTTATATTTATGGTGGAAACTCCTGGGAATTGCTTTTGGTTGCACAGAAAGTGCTGGGAATTCCTTTTGGGTAATATAGAAATCCAGTCAATCAATCAAGGGGGTTAGGGTGAGGGTTACAAGTGCTGGACAGTAAAATTTTAGATGAGCACTAGAGTTAGAATTTTCTTTACCTCTTTGTCGCCATCTAGTTGCAGTCCAGAGTTTTGCAGCCCAGATCTTGTGGCTGTATATATTATCACTATAGGGTTTCTGTCTTGCCCTGTACTAAGCAGCCCATCTACGGGTGAGGCCTTGAGAGGCTGATCAGCAAAGTTAGGAAAATACCAAGGTTTGCAGAACCATGGTTTATAATGAAATTAAGGTCAAACAGGACTTTCACAAACAGGCCAAATTGGACTGAGCAGCAGCCACAGAATGGTGAATGCTTGCAAACACAGAAACAAAGGACCCGTGGTGATGGAACAGATTATCTAGAAAGGCATAGTTGTGCTGTGATAGGTCCAGCTGGTGTATTTGTGTGTATTATGTCATATTTATCTACTTATCTATTATCTGCATTATATATGATGTAAGTTTACTTCTGGGTGTGTGTCTGGGTGTGTACATTCTGTAACACAGGAGTCTGAGGAAAATTAGATGAGGCATTCTTCTCTTTATTTGTGGCACAATCTTAACCCTCCGTAGAGTAGGAAAGAGCACTGCAGAAAGACTTATATAGTAGGTCTGCTCAATAAATCTTACCTATAGCGCTTGCTTAACTAAAGTCCATGATGGTAAGAGCATAAGGAACAGTGCTTCTAAATCTAACAAAGACTCTAGTCCAAGATTTTATTCTCACAGCAGTCAACCAGATATCTTAAGGATTTTATTTTATTTTATTTTTAAAAAGAAGAATGCAGGAATGAAATAGCAACCTGCAATGTATGCATTCCCTGGCAACTGATGACCACCATCTCTGAAACTGGAGGAAGCACACAGACATCAACTGAATAGCCATTGTCAGTTATGGATGATTTTTTTTTTTTTTTTAGTGTCCAAATCGTTGTTATTGCACCTTCTGGTCACAACTTTCAAAGTTTTAGCTATTCACTGTGTGGATTACTTTTTCCTCTCCTAAATCTCTTCTTCATTTTATCTGTATGAATTCAGTGTCACTGCATGATTTTGAGATACTGTTTTGAGAAAATTCAGCATCACTTCCTCTGTGCCATTCACCTTCGCTTACAAAAGATAAATGGGCCTCATATAATGTTGCCCTGCACTTTTTTGCACTTCTTCCATTGCTACAGTATTATTTTTGAGATGTTGTGCCTTCCAAGTAGCATCATGAATATACTTAAAGGCATTCTTAATATAGGCCAGTGTTGTCCAAACTTGGCCACTTTAAGATGAGTGGACTTCAACTCCCAGAATTCCCCAGCCAGCCATCTTAAAGTGGCCAAGTTTGGACAACACTGATATAGGCAGATTTAATTTTAATTTCTTTCCTTAGGATCCCCAATATCAAATTAATATTTTTTTTCCCTTAGAAAAATTAATTAAGGAACTTACCCCATATACAATATACACACTTTACATCGCTTCTTGTCTAGTTCCAATAGTATCATTTGCTACACACCTGCTTATTAAAGCTGACTACAACTCCAGTTAGATTACAAAAGGGGAAGGACATAAGGATGTGGGAATATGTATTTTTTATCCTTAGTGAGTACTACTAACTTAAGTTCAAATTAGCAAATGTATTCCTTCCCTCTACATTTATACTGTGAAACATGGCCTCCATAGCATCTACACATATAATAATTAAAAATAAGTTACAATGAACTCAAGAGTACTTAAGTACTCCCAAGTAAAAACATTTACAGTCCCTCTGTAAGTTATAACAAGGCAATTTATTGTTTTTCTAATTATTTACATTTATGTCCTAGTCATAGATTGAATGTTACCGTCGTCTTCAAAACTTTATGAGGTTAGGTAACGAGTGATTAGTTTCAGGACCTTTTCACAGAGATGAAGTGAATTATGTTTGGTAATTTCATTAGTTCTGTTCTGAGTATGACTCAATCTAGATCCTGCCTGATCTTAATTTAGGTATTTGGATTCCTGTCTTTTCAAGCATGCCGTTTTTATGGAAATTGCTGACTCTGCAGTGTGAATTGTTTTAGTGTTTTTCTTGCTCATTTTTTTCATGAATTACAGTTTTTGTTTTTTAATAAGTACGTATGTCACCGTGGTCAGGTTTTTGTTTTTTGTTTTAAACTGAAGGCAACTGGTAAATGTTTAAATTGTTTATTACATAATTTTATCTATTCTGTGCCACTTGGTAATTAAATGGAACACCATATAGTATTTCTTTTTTTTTTTTTTTTTTTATCTGCTTAACAGTCATTACTGACCCTGCAGTGACCGCCCCCTAGCGGTTTTCAAGGCAATTGCATCTTTCTAGTTTCGGAATTAGACTTTGCCAGAGCCTAATTCCTAGAGCGTCAGCCCAGCTGGCAGCACAGGAGGCGGGATTTCCGTTGCTTCGCGCCCCTTTTTCGGACGAGCGCGGTTTTCGCGCTTTTACTGGCAACTTGTCCCGTCTCTCTCTGTTGAGCCGCTGCCAGCATTTTTCCTCCCACCGAAGTGAGAGTCCTCATTTATCTACTCACGTACGTTTTCGATCTGCTGAGTTGGCAGAAGCTGCGGGTATAGAAACAAGAGCTCACCTTGTTAACGCGAGGCTGGACTCGAACCGCTGAAGCTTTCAGCCATTTCTGGCCGGCACTTTCAATAATATGCGCTGCTACTTGAAGTAGGAGAGGATTCTAAGTATGCATGATTGTGTGGGTATGCAGTATGTCACCATTCCTGTACACAGAGAAAGTGATCATTTCAGCTGTAACCCTACCAATATAACAGTATATTTATTTATACTTAGTATAAGATATGTAAAAGAAGCATTCTGGTTAAAATCATCATCTCCTCCTCCTCCTCCTCCTCCAAATGAGTTGGAAGAAAGAATATAAGCTGTAGTGTACTTCAGAATTAAGAAAGAAATACATTTTTAGAAGCTTTCATTGTTTTACAGGTATACAGATGTGATAATAAGAACTGCTGCAAAAATCACATCCATCGGGAATGTTGGCTTTTGTGTGAGAACTGATTTTTATGTAAAAGAGGCCATGAGCTTTCAAAAATAACTTATTTTCTTCACAGAGGAATGTGCACCTTAGGCTTGCTTGTTTCTCTTGCTTGCTTGCTTGCTTCCATGGCCAGATTTGCAAATGGAAGTTGATATCTAAATACCACCTTACAATAAAGAGATTCAATATTGGAAGTGATTTAGATGAGTTATTATCTCTTTAGATATAAGTTGTGAAAGAACCATACACTATCTGGGAACCGTATGCTTATGGTGACATCATAGATATGGATAATGTTGATCATATGTTTCCTTAAATTTCAGAAAAAAGTATTAAGTGAGCACAGTAGTATTTTAACCATTGCATACTTTTGTATATAGTGTGAGATCTACAGAATGATGAAGTGCAGTCTCAGTGCCCAAGCTACAATATTGCCACCTGGTGGTTTTTGACATATTGTAAATGTCTAATTAAACTCCTTTGGAAATTGTATGCAAAAAGTTTAGAGAAACAATAACAGTCAAGATTTCTCATCTCTATTGCTGACCTGTTATACAAGTAGTCCTTGACTTATGATCACAGTTGAGATGGAACTTCTGTTGCTGAGCAATGCGGTTGTTAAGTGAGTCACACCTGATTTTACGACCTTTTTTGTCACAGTCATTAAGAGAATCCAGTTCCCACATTGACTTTGCTTGTCAGAAGCCCCGTGGGAAGGTTGCAAATGGTGATCACACGACCCCGGAACACTGCAACCATTATAAATAGGTGTTCCCGAAGCCTTTCAAGAAGGCTTTGGTTCGTCCCTTCCTCAAGAAACCATTGCTAGATCCCACCCTTCTGGACAATTTTCATCAAGTCTCCCACCTTCCCTTTCTAGGAAAGATGGTGGAAAAGGTGGTTGTGTGGCAGCTTCAGAGGATCCTGGAGGAAACAGATTATCTGGACCCCTATTAGTCAAGGTTCAGGCCCAGTTATGGGACAGAAACACATTGGTCACACTTTTGGATGATCTCTGGCGAGAGCAGGATGGAGGTAGTGCATACATCTTTGCTCTTCTTGACCTCTCGGCAGCTTTCGATACCATCGACCATGGTATCCTTTTGGGTCAGCTGCAGGAGTTGGGGCTGGGTGGCACAGTGTTGTGCTGGTTTGGCTCCTTTCTCCAAGGCCAAACCCAATCAGTGTTGATAGGGAGCGAGAGGTCCAACCCATGGCCCCTACTCTGTGGGGTGCCTCAAGGTTCGGTGCTTTCGCTGCTCCTATTTAACATCTACATGAAACCGTTGGGTGAGATCATCCGGCACCATGGGATGAGGTATCATCAATATGCTGATGATACCCATTTATATATCTCTATCCCAGGTGACTTAAGTGATGCTGTGACTACCCTCTCGTGGTGCCTGAAAGCTGTAGGGGCCTGGATGGGGACCAACAGGCTTCAGATGAACTCTGGTAAGATGGAGTAGCTGTGGGTTCGGGGAGCCTCAGGATCTAGGAGTTTATCATCTTTGGTTCTTGATGGGGTCGCACTACCCCAGACAGAGCTGGTGTGTAACCTGGGGGTCCTCCTGGACTCACAACTCCTGTTCGAAAAGCAGGTGGCAGTCGTGGCTAGGAGGGCCTTTGCGCAACTTCATGTTGTGTGGTAGTTATGCCCCTTCCTCTATCAGGAGGCCCTCCGCACCATTACTCATGCTCTGGTCACCTCCCGGTTGGATTACTGTAACGTGCTCTACATAGGACTACCCTTGAAGAGTATCCGGAAGCTATAGCTGGTGCAGAATGCGGCTGCGTGGACAGTTCTTAATGCCCCTAGGAGGGCACATATAACACCACTGTTATGCGAGCTGCATTGGTTGCCAGTCTGCTTCCGGGACCAATTCAAGGTGTTGGTCATCGCCTTTAAAGCCCTTCATGGCACAAAACCAGGTTATCTGAGGAGCCATCTTGCCCCGGTTACTTTAGCCCACCCCACTCAGTCCAGCAGAAGGGGCATATTGCAGACCCCACCAGTCAAGGAATTTCAACTGGTGGGGTCTAGGCAGAGGGTCTTTTCTGCTGTGGCCCCTGCCCTATGGAACAATCTTCCTCCCGAGGTCTGGTGTGCCCCCACTCTCATGGCCTTCAGGAAAGGGGTGAAATCGTGGCTGTGCCAGAAGGCCTGGGGGCCAGATAGGGGCTCGCACCAGTGGAGGTGGCTTGTGGGGTGATTGACCTTGCCCCCCGTCATCTTGAATGCTTTAGTATTCTGGGTGCAGGATTTGTTATCTATATTTGATTTTTAATGGATTAATTTAGTTTAACTATTTATTGGGGATTTTTAATTGTTGATAGGGTTTCTGATTTTGACTGTGAGCCTCCCAGAGTCACCCATTGGGGGGAGATGGGCAGCATACAAATTTTATAATAAATAAATACATACATACATGCCTGTTGCCAAGCGCCCAAATTTTGATCACGTGAATGGGGGAATGGTGCAACGGATGTGTGAGGACTGGTTGTAAGTTATTTTTTCAGCATCATCATAACTATGAATGGTCATTAAATGATTGGTTGTTAGTCAAAGACTACTGGTATGTCTACTACTGTAGATTAAAAAATGCTAGAAGATCTTTGTCAAAGAGAACTAAAATGATGAAGACAAATGATTCAGTCCTGTGTAAGTAGTTACTGTATCTGTCCTGCATGGTGAATTTTCAACTGATATCTAAATATTTAGATGGTTAGTTATTCAGTGGGTTGCATAGTCCTTTGGCATGTGATATTTATAGCTTTTAATAAAAAAGAATAACATGTAGGAGATAAATTTTTCTTTGACATAACCATCCGACCAAAATTAGTTATTCATAGTGATACATTTTCCATATCTTAATCAGAAAAATAAAAATTATTCTCGCTCACTTTAGAAAACAAATTATTTAGGAAGCATTTCAACTAGTGGGGAGAAGAAATTATTTCCCAAAATACATATTGCCAGTTGGTTTCTTTCCTGCCAGCTGGCATTAAGGCTGAAAGGTACAACAGCTCTATCATACATTAGAAAATTAATCTCCTCTGGCTCACCACCCAAATTTTCTTTTTGTGGTTGGCATATACTGTTTCAAGTACATTTTAGGCCCATTGTGGAACCTGTAATTTTTTTTGAAGACTGACAGGTTTCTGTTAAGGTTATTAAAGGTACCAGAACATAGGCCCACCAGTTAGAAAAGTTATTTCCCAAGGATCTGATGTTTTAAAGATTCTTTTTTAAAATGCAAGGGTTTGGGGCCAGTGATCACAACTGAAATGTTGAGAGCTTAGCATGGGAATCCACCTAAAATGGTCCCCACTGAGGGCTTGCCTTTTTATAAAGTGCTGCCTTGCTAATCCCTCCTACTAACTCACCACGGGATACTTTCAACACTTCAATAAGTCTTTGTCTTTTTCAAAGCAGGTGGGCCCATTCCACACAAAGCCTGGATTTCAGGCACCCACTGCTTTTATTTTCCTGCGGACGTAAGGTGCTTTCACTTTGCAGTAGGCAAACTTCCTATATTTAAATTAGAAGAATCTTTTAAAAATAAAATTAGATGGGGCAGGGAATAGTGCCTATCCTTGAAGTAGTGTGATTGCATTATTCAGTTAATTTGTTCAATAAGTAAAGTGGAAACTACATGGGCATGTCCATGTTATTTTTTTGGCAACAATATGGAAGTAGTTTATTGTTGCCTTCTTCTAGTTGTCTTTTTCTAACTTCCCAGTCTAGCCTACAGCCCTGGGATTTAATGATAGTCTCCTGTCCAAGTACTAATCAGGTCTGATCCTGCTTAGTTTTTTGAGGTTATTCAAGGTTCATTTAGTACTGCTACCTGTTGTCCAAACTCAAGTTAGCTGAACACAGTTTTTTTAAATTCTCTACCCATTTTGCAGAAACTGGGTTTCTAAAGTTTTTCAAAGTCAGGACCCTGCTTAGTTGGAATGGTAACACTGAAACTGAATAGTCCAGTTAGGGTGTTCTCTCACTTGGGATTTAATTGAAGTGAGGGAAGCCATGCAGATTGGAGACCCTGAAGAAGTGGCTGTTCATTTTGATATGGTCCCTGGACACTCATAACTACAAGTGCACCACATTCTACTGATGAGAATCTTTCCAACTTTTGTTTTCATTTGAAATAATTTCTAAAGGAAAATTTATTTCATCATACTGGTGAGGAACTGGATGGAAAAAATGCAGGAGAACATTAGTAGTTCAAGCCAGTAACTGCCAATACCTGAACTTAGAAACCCTGAAAGAGATCATGTTTTGTAAGTTTATATGAGAAAGTAAGTCTTCCTGAATTCAGTGAGACTGATTCTATGTAAACATGTATAGAACTATAGCCTTAATTGGTTCTAATATGTAATTTTTGATGTGAATAAGAAAATTTACATAAGTCTGGGTATAATCATACAAAAAAATTCCATTTTTGAAAGAAAGGAAAATACATTTTAGAACTTTAAGGAGGAGATTTTTATTTATTAAGTTAAAGGAATGAATAAAGCTGCCTTACTTGCAAGTGTCAGTGAAGCAAACTGAGCTTCTAGAATCCGTGGATGTCATGAAATGCAGTCTGCTTTATAAATAGTCCATTAGTGAGGTCAGGGAACTGGTCTAGGCTGATCGAGACATGTGTGAAGTAGATTTCCTTCTTTCGCCCTTTTTTTGGCTGGAAAATGATTAATAACTAAGGTTATAAGGAAGAACAGATGTTCCAATTTCCTTTACAGCATTAAATTTCCTGCACAAATCTGCTTTTCCTTGTAAATGTTTGATTTTCATTTTTTAATTTGTGACAATTCTGGGTTCATTTGCCCATTCTGCCATGACCACCTGTACCTTCTCCTTATGAAAACTGTAAATTTGGCTTGATTATTTATTTGTAATATTTTACACTTTGGGATGATGAATAACTGTTTAACAGCTTGTTTACTGCGATGGTGTGAATGACATAAAGGAAAGTTGGCTTAATATGGGGACATTTAGCTGTAGCTGATGCATCTAGTAATATTATTAGTCCTGTTTTGCAGCAAATATGTAATATAACTTAACTTATTTTAGGAATGATGGTGATTAATTGAATAGATTTCCAATTGGTAGAAAAGGAAGTTAAAAGAAAAAAAGTATTATTAAAATACTTATTTTTCACACATTCCAAGTATTTATACAGATCTGGCTTCTCAGTAGTCTTAAAAACAAAAATAAAAAACTGATATTTATTTTATTTAAAACACTTCTTCCCCCCCTTTCTTTCAAGGTGAAGTTCAGTTGTTAAACAGTCCCTTATAAATCAGAAGTGAAACATCTAAATAGAATAACTTCTAGAAACCAAATTAAAATGCAGATATATCAGCTGAATCCAGACATTTAATGTGTGGATGGAATGCTAAGTGAGATCATTTAGTGACCTGGGGTATAGTGTTATCTCTAACCCTTGGCAGTTGGGAGATGGATCAGAAGCTTTAACCTGGTGTCTGGAGACTGTGACTCTTTGGATAGGGAGAAACAGGTTGAGACTTGACCCAAGCAAGACAGAGGGACTGTGGGTCCAGAAACCAACTGAGTCCTGGAAAATACTAACTTCAGCGGTTGACAGGATTGTGTAGAAGTAACTAATTGTGCAACTTGGGGATTCTTCCGGATTTTCAGTTTCTTCTGGAATTGTAGGTGGAAGCTGTGGCCAGAAGGGGCTTTGCCAGTTACTAGAACAGAAACTACTGGCAACCATCAGTCATGCCCTCATCAGCTCACACTTCATATGGAACTGTCCTTGAAAACCATCCAGAACTGCAGGTGCTGCAAAATGCTAACTAGGACTACCTAATATAGCTGCAAGACACTAATACTGTGGGAGATACATTGGCTGTTAGTTTATAGTGTAATTCAGGTTCTGGTATCATCTTTAAAGTCCTATAAGGCTTGGTCCTGGTTATCTGCAAGACCAGTTCCTCCAAGAAGAATCAGACCATTTAAGGCATCTTTGCAGAGAGGGCATGTAGAAAGATCCTTCCACTTAGGAAATTTAAAGGCAAGAATTTTCTGCAGCAGCTCCTCTACACTGGATAAGCCTAACATTTAGAAAACTGTTGAAAATTTAGTTGTTTCACAGAGCATTGAGGATGGTGGAGTTAAGTGTTGCATCCATAATGAGTGGTGGCACTATTAGCATTTCTATGGGATGTAATTATGAATTATTATTAATAAAATTGTGTTTTATTGATTGCTGAAAATTGACGCATATTGTTTTGTTACGTGAGTAGATAAATGAGGACTCTCACCCCGGTGGGAGGAAAAATGCTGGCAACGGCTCAACAGAGAGACGGGACAAGTTGCCGGTAAAAGCGCGAAAACCGCGCTCGTCCGAAAAAGGGGCGCGAAGCAACGGAAATCCCGCCTCCTGTGCTGCCAGCTGGGCTGACGCTCTAGGAATTAGGCTCTGGCAAAGTCTAATTCTGAAACTAGAAAGATGCAATTGCCTTGAAAACCGCTAGGGGGCGGTCACTGTAGGGTCAGTAATGACTGTTAAGCAGATTAAAAAAAAAAAAAATTACTTAGAATCATATGATTAAAGTGGCATGGAAGCTCTCAAAATAAATAAAATAGTATATGTTAAGTTTGGTGTTAGATTTGAGTGGATATGCTATAGTCATTATGGCCATTCTGATCTCTTGTTAGTATCCAGAATAATGGAATGATTTGGGTTGCCTCCCCAATTCAGTTCTGACACTGTCATTTTGCTTCCTATGCCCTCAAACCCATATTGTTAAAGGTTCACATTCTTTCTGGAGCCAGGATTATACTGAAAGGCTGATGGCTATTCAAGACAAAAAATTAATAAGTTTAAAATTTAATTAAAATTACAAGACAGTAGCAAAGAGTATCTCAGGGACATAATATGCATAACTTCAAATTTGTTTTGATAAGAATTTAACAACCACTTCAGTACACTGAATTAAAAACAACAACAACAACAAACCTGGTGCATTTTTTTTTTCCTCCAGTAACCCTGAATCATAAATACAGGACTACTCATTATCTATAGCTTGCAATTGTGGGTCCAATTTATATTGAAGAGTCCTAGGTTCATTGCAGTTGTCTTTATTTGTTTCTTTGTTTGTCTGGTCATTATTTGACTGACTGCATTTCTTTACTTCCTAATACTCACTGGGTGAGTGAAGACCAGTGTGAGCTACGGTCATTGTCTGTAGCTAGCATATAAGGAACATAAAATGCATATCCTTACTTTTACCTGTTCAATAGCAGCAGGATAAACATTTAGTTCAGTAGGGAACAATGCAGAAAATATTTGAAGATGCAGCAGGGCATTAAAAAAAAAAAGATTTGCATTTAATTGATATTTGAATCAGGGAGCATGCAATCTTAGTATGATTAAGGATAAAGAGATCTTTTGGCAATTTCCATAGCAAAGTTCCATACTATTTGTGCTTGTCTTTCCTTAAGCAATGCAGACAAGAGAATGGCCTGACTGACAAGGTAGATATTTCTGCAGTGCTGACTTTAGAAGTTATGAATTCCCTAATAAAAGGGAATAATGCTTTTTTCACTGTAGAACAAAGACACAATGTTTTTCTTTTTAGTAAGCTGAATGAAATCTGCACAATTTGTTAATGGAATCAGGTGTACTTACCTTTATTCACTGCTCTGCCACTATCTCTTACCGTAAAATAAATTGTGGCAAAAGTTGTAGGATTAATCACTTGAAAAACCTAGGGCTACCTGGTAAGTATTTTGGCACTATTTTTATTTTGAGAATAGAAAACAATTTAGTCATATTATTCAGGATGTGCCAGTTACTTCCAATGCACTTTCCAGTCTCATTGCTTTAGATCAGTATTTCTCAACCTTGGCATCGTTAAGATGTGTGGACTTCAACTCCCAGAATTTCTGGGAGTTGAAGTCCACACATCTTAAAGATGCCAGGGTTGAAAAACACTGCTTTAGATCTTATCGTTAGGAATGACTAAATGTGATTGAACAGCATTTCAGTGATTATATCCACTGTTATCAACTTCATTGCTAAATGAAGTGGGACAGGAAAACTAATTATGGCTCGGCTCTAGAGGGTGGTTCATGTTTCCTGGTTCACTGATTTTACAAAAGAAATTTGTACTGTGTGCTGCAACAGTCCTTAATTCATTTTTTAATAGACATGTTTGTTCATGCTTTGTTCCGTGTTTCAAAACGGAATGTGGTCCTTGCCTCTCAGGTAAGATATATTTTTTTTAATCTCTGAAGATTCCTCATCTTGACAATAATTGGGATAAACTGGTGACAGATTTAAAGTGCACCTTTTCCATTCTTTAAATACAAACTAGACAATAGTATTTTGTTTTAAAAATTAGACATGGTTTTGTTGCTGCCAATATGGATGTTGGGGAGTGGAGGATTTTTAATTTAGTATTAACTGCCAGTTTTATCATGAAAGTAATTACATTCTTTATCTATTAACTGATATTTAATCATTTTTAAATTTACTCATTTATTCTTTGTTTTTATTTCTTCTGCGGAACTCAAAATGACATTTATTCCAGATACTGACTGTTCCAGACTCCTACAGTGGTATCATACATACTTACAACTCAGGTTTTGGGACTGCTCCTATAGTGATAGGACCAGCCCTGATTTATATTCATTTAAATATTCATTTAAACACTATATCATAAATTAGATTTGTATAAACATTTGCATTTATGTCGGTTATTTGGAAGGAAGAAACATAGTTCTCCCTGCATTCTCCCTCCCATAAAAACAGTCTACTTCATTATCTTAAAGATTTATGTACATTGTTTTGTTTAGAAAGACATACCGTCACTATTGTGTTTTACATAATGTCTATACATACATCCCCTTCATGTTGCTCTCTTTTGGGGTAAACAACTTTATGCAAAGCAGAGGAAAAAAAACAGGAAATAGGAAGACAGAAGAAAATTGAAAGAATTTTCAAATAAGAAAAGGAAAGGAAATGTGGAATTTCAGATTTTGCAAATCCAGATTTTGTGTGTGCATGTATGTGTGTGCACGCACACACACATGCACATGTTTTTGAGTTAGTCTTGACTCCTGATGAGTACCTGGACAAGTCCCTGCAGTTTTCTTGGCAAGATTTTCAGAAATAGTTTGCCATTCCTTCTTCCTAGGGCTAAGGGAGAGTGACTAAGTGAAGCCAAAGTCACCCAGATGGCTTCATGTCTAAATCAGGACTAGAACTCATGGTTCCCCATCACTAACTAAGGGCCTTTAACTACTGCACCAAACTGTCTCTCTTATCCAGATTTGGGTACCCTCATATACGTACAGATGTTTGCAGTTCTGTGTTAACAACTTGTAAACAAACTTTAAGTTGATCCATGTCAAAGATCCTTCAGGCACCAAATTTTGGGAAAGAAAATCACATTTTCTTCAAGCTTCATAATGAGCAATACTTATCAGTGTGAAGCCTAAGAGTATGCAGTCTCAGTTGCATAACTGTGGAAGAAAAAGAAGTTAATAATGAAATGCTGACAGACATTTCAGCTGTCATTAGCATGCTGACATGCTTGAATTAATTGAAAGTAACAATCTTATACCTTCACAAAAACTTTTCAAAATATAAATGCTGCTCCATATAAATGTAAAGTGTTTTGGTACCCTTTGAATACATAAAAATATTGTGATCTTTGTTCTCCTTTAATTTCACACCATGCTTCATTTGACTCCAGGTGGAGCTTCTATATGAAAAATTAGACATGAATAGAGTTCCTTGACCTAATTTTTTAAAAAGAATTTGTTTTCATTTTAAAAGTGTAATAGCACATGGTGTAACTTGGAAATTACATGGGTACTTAATTGCTTTACAAATTTTTCACTGCTGGTATAGGGTTCAAATGGATTTTTAGATTCCTGTATCTGTCTCTGTACAGCTTCTTCTTCTGGATATTAGTTTTAGCCTGAAATTCACCATTTTAATAACATTTCCTTGAGAATTCCATAATGTTAGGAAAGGTGAAAAAAAGACAAGAAGAACTGACTATAAACTAGAAGTGTGATATCGCTACAATTTTAGGCTACATCAAGAGAAGTAAAATTTTCAGCTCATAGGAAGTAATAATTCCACCCTATACTGTTTTAGTCAGATCCTGCCTTGAGTACTATGTCCAATTCTGGATACCACACATGAAAGATTCAGATAAGTTAGAACATATTCAGAGAAGAGCAATGAAGATGATCTACAAATTAAGACCTATGAAGACAAATTGGAAGAGATGAATATATTTAAGCTTAAGAAAAGGCAACTGGAGCATTCTTCAGATACATAAAAGGATGTCTCCTAGAAGAAAGTCAAGATCCGTTCTCTTTTGTTTCAGAAACATTTTTTTTTCCAGGATATGGAAAATGGATTTAAGTTAGAGCAGTGTTTCTCAAACTTGGCAACTGTATAAGATGTGGACTTCAATTCCCAGAGCTGGCTGAGGATGTTTTAATTTGGATTCCTGAACCAAACAAGGGAATGGACTTGATGCTCTTAAGGAACTCTTCACATTCTATGATTCTGTAATCTTATTCACAACAAAAAATCAAGGCAGTGAAATCTTAAAGTCATCCCAGACAGTGGTGCATTCTGTGTTGAAGTGCATTTGGGTCAGAAATGACTCCCTCAAAAGAATGATGAGGAGTCCCCCAAATGCAGTAGTTCTGGTTGACTACATTTTAAATATGCAAAATAATAGTCAATGTAAAGAGTGTTCCTTCATAATAAGTATGTTAAGCCTATTATCTAAAAGTATTTATGCTACTATTAATCTTACTCAGAAGTAGAAAATAAGTGCTAATATATCTTATAGATATCTGCAGCTCTCCTTCCCATTGCCTCATTAATTATGGCGATCTTTCCACTGAAATGTGAATAGTTTGTGAAGAAAGAATTTTCTATGATCTCAGACTGGCTAGAGAAAACATCCCCTCACCCCCATTGCTCCATCTGGTTGAGTTTGTTTGTTTCTCCCATTTGAACAAATGTTTATAAAGTCCTTTGCTTTGCAACCACCATGATGTAGCTTATATCCAGGTTCTGACATACCTGTTAGTCTTGGTGTTTGGGAATTTGTAATCAGAAGATAAGGCTATCATTAGTCACTAGTTAGAATGGCTCTTTATGGCATGTCAAGGGGTAACTGACGTGCATCTGAATCTTAGTTCTTGGAGAACAACAGAAAGTCGGCTTATATTTTGCTTGTGGGTTTCTCTTAGATAGGCCTCTGATTGGTTCTAATCTTATGAGGTTTTTTTTAATAAAAGTACATAAATGGCCTCCTGGTACATTTCTTCCAATTTTCTCTAAGCTCAGTTAATGTTTCCCCAAATCAAGATGGAAATGTTTCCCCTGCAACTGTTTCTGTCCCAAACCTCTTTTCAAGCCATTTCCCAAACCACTTGACATTGTGAAGTACATAATTAACCTGTGGGATTTATTACCCCAGGTTGATAGCTGCTGACTTGAATGGCTTTAAATTGGGATTGGGTAAATTTAAAAGTGTTAGCCTTGAAGACTCAGTATTATTTCTAGAGTAGAGATACATAGCATGCCTTCAAATACCAGTTTCAGGGGAACAGGGACAGGAGAGGTTATATCCATCTTCTCTTTTTCACATTCCACATGTTTCTGGTTGGTCAGTGTGATAAACAAAATGCTGGATTAACAGCTCCCTGGGCCTGACCTGTAGTTCTCCATTGAAACACTAGCTCAATGTTTTTCAATTTAAAGAATAATATACAGTATTTTGCATATGTATATGTAAATCCTTTTTGTTCTTCATGTGAAGTGAGAAAGTGTTTGAAAACACACTCCTGAATTCATACATTATAGATTATTTTTTGCCCTCTAGTTTCCCATAAACAAATTGGGGGTTTAAAATATGCTATAAATTGTCTTTCATTCTCCAGAAGAACCATTAAAAAAAAAAAAAAACCTTCACTGATTAGCTTGGGGAACTTAAAGGTCTGCCAGAACACAGTTAAAAACAACTGTTTTAATTTATTCATGAACTTGTCCCCAGTGTCAGAAACTAAGATTGGCATTTACTTGATTATCAGAAATAACCAGCCTATCTCAACAAGAAAAAATTCCCTTCCCTTCCCTTCCCTTCCCCTTCCCCTTCCCCTTCCCCTTCCCCTTCCCTCCTTCCTAGATTTTTCCCACGTGGGTCAGTTGCTGAAATATTGAATTATTTAAAATTGGTTTGCTGAAATTCAATAAATACAGGTGAAACTTGAAAAATTAGAATATCGTGCAAATGTTCATTTATGTCAGTATGGCAACTCAAAAGGTGAAACCAAGATATGAGATAGACGCATTACATGCAAAGCGAGATATGTCAAGCCTTACTTTGATATAATTGTGATGATTATGGCATACAGCTTATGAAAACCCCAAATTCACCATCTCAGAAAATTAGAATAGTGTGAAAAGGTTCAATATTCTAGGCTCAAAGTGTCCCACTCTAATCAGCTAATGAATCCATAACACCTGCAAAGGGTTCCTGAGCCTTTCAATGGTCTCTCAGGCTGGTTCAGTAGGAATCACAAGCATGGGAAAGACTGCTGACCTGACAGTTGTGCAGAAAACCATCATTGACACCCTCCATAAGGAGGGAAAGCCCAAAAGGTAATTGCAAAAGAAGTTGGATGTTCCCAAAGTGCTGTATCAAAGCACATCAATAGAAGGTTATGTGGAAGGGAAAAGTGTGGTAGAAAAAGGTGCACAAGCAGCAGGGATGACCGCAGCCTGGAGAGGATTGTCAGGAAAAGGCCATTCAAAAGTGTTGGGGACTTTCACAAGGAGTGGACTGAGGCTGGAGTTAGTGCATCAAGAGCCACCACACACAGACGGATCCTGGACATGGGCTTCAAATGTCGTATTCCTCTTGTCAAGCCGCTCCTGAACAACAAACAACGTCAGAAGCGTCTTACCTGGGCTACAGAGAAAAAGAACTGGTCTGTAGCCCAGTGGTCCAAAGTCCTGTTTTCTGATGAGAGCAACTTTTGCATCTCATTTGGGAACCAAGGACCCAGAGTCTGGAGGAAGAATGGAGAGGCACAAAATGCACGATGCTTGAAGTCCAGTGCGAAGTTTCCACAGTCTGTGTTGATTTGGGGAGCCATGTCATCTGTTGGTGTTGGTCCACTGTGCTTCATTAAGTCCAGGGTCAACGCAGCCGTCTACCAGGAGATTTTGGAGCACTTCATGTTTCCTTCCGCAGACGAGCTTTATGGGGATGCTGACTTCCTTTTCCAGCAGGACTTGGCACCTGCCCACACTGCCAAAAGTACCAAAGCCTGGTTCAATGACCATGGGATTACTGTGCTTGATTGGTCGGCAAACTCCCCTGACCTGAACCCCATAGAGAATCTATGGGGCATTGCCAAGAGAAAGATGAGGGACATGAGACCGAACAATGCAGCGGAGCTGAAGGCCGCTATTGAAGCATCCTGGTCTTCCATAACACCTCAGCAATGCCACAGGCTGATAGCATCCATGCCATGCCGCATTGCAGCAGTCATTGCTGCAAAAGGGGCCCAAACCAAGTACTAAGTACATATGCATGCTTATACTTTGCAGAGGTCCAATATTGTTCTATTTCCAATCCTTGTGTTATTGATGTCATGTAATATTCTAATTTTCTGAGATTGTGAATTTGGGCTTTTCATAAGCTGTACGCCATAATCATCACAATTATACCAAAGTAAGGCTTGACATATCTCGCTTTGCATCTAATGCGTCTATCTCATATATTGGTTTCACCTTTTGAGTTGCCATACTGACATAAATGAACATTTGCACGATATTCTAATTTTTCGAGTTTCACCTGTATAATGTGAATTTTATAATAATGCCCACATTATTTATTGAAATAAGAGTGATTTTATTTTTATTATTTTTCACATTTCTAATCTACTGCAATCTACTCTCAATGGCTTGGCTTTAGAATATAAAAATCAAGTAAAAGATCCATGGTATAACATCCATAAAACCCATAAAACACCATCATCCAAAGATAAAACTACAAACAATAAAAATAAAAAACTGAAGATGGCATGATAAATTCAAAAGGAGGCTCTCCAGAACAGCTTCATCTTTAAAAGCTTCTGAGACATCAACAAGAAGGGAGGCTGTTCCACAATACCGGCACTTCCATGGAAAAACAGCTCCTTGTCATTTCAGCCCCTGGACTTCCTGAAAAATGTGAGATCAGTTTCTCTGCATTTGAGCTGATTGGTTGGGCCAGTATTACTTGGAGTATGCAGTCCCAATTTTATTAGAAATAAGTACAGATAAGGAATCTTATTTGCAGCAAGGACTTGATCATAGCCTCAACCTCTGAATGTTAGTTGTCTAAGCATCAGTGCGGGGAGAGACACAGATGAAACATTTGTGTGTGATGATATCACCATGCCAATGTTGTGATACAAGTTCCTAATTCTAGCATTTATGTGATGATATCACTGCTGTTTTCTGTGGATGTTGCCCAGTTTCTCTTTATATTTTCTGTTGCCAATTTAACTCAGTACTGAATTATTAAAAATGTTGAGAGAATCAAATTATATCAAATATCTGAGAGATTAGACATGGCATACATGATTGTTTTACAGCAAAAAATGCATTTGTGCAAGATAATATATAGAAATCTTAACATAATATTCTTTAATAGTAAAAAAAAATTGCTTTATCATGGGAAGCAGATTATAAATAGACATCTATCCATTTAATTTGGTCTCTTTACTAAAATTTAGTGATACCAATGAAATTCTCTATGCTCAGGAACTGGAAGGGAACTTTTCACCATTAGTGATAATAACTTCAAATAAGAATCTAGTCTAGTTATTCTTTCTCTAAATTTAAAGCCTGATTGTTATGTGGCAAGAAGCAACCTAAGGGCTTTCATGATGGAGCAATTGTTTGGGGGCCCCAGCAATTGCTTCATCATGAAAACCCCTAGGTTGATTCTTGCCACATAATGGAATTGAACAAACATATTTTGTCTATTAATGCAAACAGAGAAATGCAAAGGGTTGAAGCTGTACAATTAATCTTTGGAGACAGTAAAGACATTGCTTCCATGCCCAACGTAATTTTCCTGTAGGCTTGCTATACAAACAGCCCATACATAAGGTAATAATGATAATAATAAGTCACAAAATTTGGCAGTACTTTAATTAATTAATTAAATAGGACACCTGCTGCTTTGCAAATCTACCATAGCAGCCTGAAAAAATGTTTGATCTGGCTAAGGTTAATAAATTACTCAATTTAGCTTCATTTTTATAAAAGTAACCCAGGTTATTTCTAACCTGATATAATGGCATGTGGAAATGACCTTGGGAGACAGGAGAAAGAAGTGCAGCCTACACAACCATTATGTAAATGGTATCTCTGTCCACAGAAAGAAAAGGGGCATGGGGAGCATTGCAGAAGGGACCTGCCCTAGTTTTCTGGAAAGTAAAAGTAAAGGATGGGAAAGGTGCCTTAAAACCACGTTCTATTCTGTCAGTACATAATACTGATGTACATAGCCATTGCCATGTCCATCCTATTTCCCTGTTATATATCGGTAATCTATTATGGCTGCAATTCAAACGTTCCTCTCCATGGTCAGCAAAGATTTCTGATATTAAAGAGGAAACTCCCTATAAGATCTGGAAGGCCATCTTCATATCACACTACACTGGCTAACTTCCTCACACTGGAAAATTTAGCGTTGAATAGAGGAGAAAATACATAACGAGTGTTGGTACAAGTTGTCAGTTTGCTGGATTCAGTCATTTGCAGCTATTATCACACTCTCAGCAAAAGAGTGTGATAATACATCTTTTCATATCTTGCAAACAAGAAAGTTGTATTGTTATAAAATATTCTTTTTATAACTTTGTAAGTTTTGCTGTGCAAACAAAGGTCCATTTGGTCCTAAGTTCATTATTACCAAATCATCAATGCATTCCCATACATTCTTACTTAGCATGAAGTCCCACTGTCTTTAATAAAGCTTACTCCCAGAATACATGGGATTATATCCAAAATGTTTTGCAGTCTGATTTTACAGGCTTGCTGCAATTTAAAACTGCAGCTTATTAAAAGATAAGTACACATTGATAGAGTTATATAGTGTATTGGCGAAGGCTTTCATGGCCGGAATACGATGGCTGATGTGGGTCTTCCAGGCTGTGTGGCCGTGTTCTGGAAGTTTTGGTTCCTAACGTTTTGGTTCCTAACATTTCGCAGATGCTGGCGAAACATTAGGAACCAAAACTTCCAGAACACGGCCACACAGCCCAGAAGACCCATGTCAGCCAAAGTTATATATTATCTATCTATCTATCTATCTATCTATCTATCTATCTATCTATGAAACCAGTTCTTTGTTCAGGCTGCAGGCGGGTATCTGGGGGTCACAGTGAGATAAGTCAGATAACTTATATGTAATATATAAATTATCTGATTTATCTCATTGTGACCCCCAGATGCCCACCTGTAGCCTGAACAAAGCACTACTAAAAATAAAGCTGAAATGCACGCTTGAGTCCTTAATCATGTGCCCAGTTCTAGGTGTATGTGTGGGGGAAAAAGTAGCAAGTGTATCAGTGGCAGCACTTTGCACTTAGATTTTGACTGATTTTGAAAACTCAAACCTGGTTAGTATTTAGATAGGATAATATCAGGAATTCCAGGATTTTGGGTAGGCTGGGAATTTTAAAAAAGATCATGGAAGAAAGCAATGGCAAACTGCTTCAGTACTGATGTTGAGAGATGCCAGGAGTTAAACTCAGATGGAAGAAGTTTTTACTGTTTAATCCAACTAATACTTGGTTTGAGCTTTGAAATCATGATTGGGACAACATTTTTAGAAATAATCTGCTTCCTGAATAATTTTGCCCATCATTTTCCCCTAGTTTCCTTTCTGAAACATAGCATGTCAACAGAAAAAAAATTGATATCCTTTAGTCAAGTTTCTATGAAAGATGGAGTGTCCAAGGAATGTCTCCTGATGGATCACACACCTTTGTATGATGTTTGGAAGAAGGAAAAATATGTTCTGTTGCTCTGTTCCTGCTGAGTGTTGTTACTTTTCCTTGAGATGGCTGAAGCCAGATGCAGTTGTTTACAATGTTAGTTTTAATAATTAAAAGCTATATTCCCTGGCATAATGTTTTTATACATAAATATTAAGATTTCAATCCTGCAGGCTAAAACTATTACATCTTTGTTTGGATGGCAGCAAAGAAAGCAATGGTTTGCTGAACCTCTGGCAATAAAGTAGGATGTGGCTCTGGCAGGTGGAAATAAGTAACATGTTTCACTGAAGGGCATGGGAAGCCGAAAATGAGCGAAGATGCCATTGCTGGCTGAATCATGTCTCTGTGTATTTCTGAACAAGTGAGCAAATCTGTGATACATGATGACAGTCTGGCAGAATGTGGCCATGATTCCAAGGGAACACAGTTTGCTCTGGGTTGCAGCACAAGTCCCTGCACAGACAGTTATTCTGGTTTGGAAAAACAGATTACATTATACTACCCATCAGGAAAATAAAAAAATCCTTCAAGTGAAAAATTTGCCAGTTAAAATACCTGAGGAAAGCCAGTAGAGAAGGGACCTGCCTTATCTCAAATTTCTTCATGGTATGTGCCATGAAAGTATTGTGTGAGATTGCTTTTGACATCTTACTATAATTAGTTCTTCTGCTGCAATCTTTGTGGGTAGGGACATGCTTCCTATCCACACAGATGAAAAGGAAGAAATACTAAAGAGCTGTTTAATTGACTCCTGTATGATTTCATTAAACTTAAGCTTCTTCCAGCAGCAGTATGTAGTGGTGGTGACCAACGACTGCAGAGAGGATGTTCAAGTGGGAGATTGTTCAACAGAATTTGTAATTTCACAGTGCATGCATTTCTGGTTTTGTGGGTTAGAAGCCAATTCCAGGATCTCTAGGTAAAGCAAGATAAAACAACAATATATCTGCATTTACAGTAACTGGGGCTTTCCAGATGTTCACAGATACAGTTCCCAGAATTTACGAGCCAATATAGCAACTGTAGTCCCTATACATCAGTGGAGTTTGGATGCTGGGTAATGAAATACATACATACATACATACATACATACATACATACATACATACATATTGTAGAGAAGACTGAAATATATAAACACACAGACACACACTTCAAGCTTTCAGGTATATACAAAAATTGTGTATGGTTTATTGGTGTATTATATCTTCATCCATGTTTATCATCTGGCTTATAAAAATAGTTTAACATATTAAACACAAAGTGATAAAGCTAAAAAACAAGGAAAAATACCTATGAATAAAGAGCAAAAGAAAGAATATGGAAATAAAGCAATATAACCCACAGTCTCAGTTAAATGATTGATTATGTAGCATCAAGTCGTTTTCAATTCCTAGTGACCACATAGATTTTCTCCATGACAATCTATCCCTAACCTGTTCTTTCAAGTCCCCCAATGGTGCACTCATTGCCACCATAAGTGAGTCCATCCACCTTGCTGTGGTGGTGAGTCCATCAAGTTGTTTTTAACTCCTTGTGGCCACATAGATTTTCTCCATGATGATCTGTCCCTAACCTGTTCTTTCAAGTCTCCCAACGGTGCACTCATTGCCACCATAATTCCAAATGCATTAGGATGGCAGTTTCCATAAGTCCTGACATAGAATAAATTGCTAAAATCCAGGTAGTTTCCAGGTACATTTAAAATAGTAGAGTGGGTGATCACACAATGTCTGAGGATGTTGTACGTATGAGTATGGAATGTGCTGTTGGAAAAAATATTGGACTTTTATTATGATATCATTTTATTGATTTTTGAATATAAGCTTTTATTAGTATTGGTTTAGAGATATATGCTACTCAAAGACATTGCTGTAGACAAGTGAGTTCATAGGATTAAAGCAGCTTAAATACACCCAAAATACATAAATAAAAAAAAATTTACAGCAACATTTTGTAAGCCTCATATTTTCTACTAGCCCCATTAATTTCTCTATTAAGTAAAGTAGATACATACAAGTATCTATTCTAGATTTTTTTTTCTTGCTCAGGCTTTGAATTTAAAATAAAAATACATCAATATTCATGTTGACTAAGTTGCAAGAAAGATTAATAGAACAGGAGAAGCAGCAATTAAAAACATTAAGATATCATTTTGCCAAAGCGAAGAGGTTCAAGCGTTCATTGATTCAAAGAGAGAAAAGTAATGCTTATGTTTAAATTCCCACTGAATGGGAGGTTATAAAGGTACTTAACTTTGGCTGATGCGTTAAGTGAGTGGAGCAGAGGGATCCTTTTTCCAGGTCTGGAAATATAGAGTGGATGGGAGAATATAGTGCAGATGTTTAGTTATTGTTGCCAAGGAACTGTTGCCCCCGTGAGCAACTGGATTTATTTGCTTGACTACTTGATCTGGATTCACTCACAGACAAGAGACTCATTTCCACTTAAGGCAGATACTATACAGGAAAAAACTTTCCGTGCCCACACTTCTAATAAAGTCCATACAATACAGACTTAAACAATAAAGCTCAGGTTTCTTTTAAGCAATTGCTAGTATTTCTGCACATTTTAAAGTTCTAGTAACATTAAACCCAATGGAAGGAAATACGCTAGACAGTTGCTTTAATGGAAGAATGGCTTAAACTCTTTTAATATTACTGCTCTTGTTAATATGGGACCTAATGAACTAAAATTTCTTGTCACCGTTTCCAGCAGAATATGAATATATATATATATATATATATATATATATAGAGAGAGAGAGAGAGAGAGAGAGAGAGAGAGAGAGAGAGCGCGAGCATGCTATTTTCAGTTGTAATTGTTTATTGCTGGACATAGGAGAGAAAAAAATTCAGATGTCTTACTTGAAGCTATTGCAAGGGCAGAAAGTGAATCCCATGACACACAGAAGCTGTTAGGAAAGGACAAGAAGCTAAAGATCAAGATATTGCAGAAAGTGAACAGACTTCTAGTGGGACAGCCAGCATGCAAGCAATAATGATAGGAGTTTGGTCAGTGTATGGTATTAATGGCTTTTTTCCACTTGACCTTTACTCTGAAGGGGTAGGCTTTAAGAGATTACAAACGCTTTACAAAATTGCTTTCAGTGAAGATTCGTTGGTGGCCAAAACTTCATTAAGGAATTTGAATGTTGAAGAGATTCTGTCCTGTTCAAGATGCCCTTTGCTTCTTGTTTGTTTTTAACAGTGCTTTGGAGTATTCATTTCAATGAGAATGCACAGTACAACAATCACACATGGATGAAAGGAAATGGAGTGTATGAGTTTGTTTAACATGTACAGCTGTCCATCAATCCATGTTTTCTGGGCAGCGTACAGATTTGAGAATAAAACTATTTAAAATATGGTATAGTAAAATGTTTCAGAAAAGTAAAACTAGTCCATAAACATTTGTTAATATGTGACGCAGTAAGATATATTCAGTTAAGTGAAATTTGAATGTTCTCAACCAAACTCTACAGTGTTTTTAAAAAGTGTAAATTTATTTCTGAAGGGCTTCATCCCCCTTCTTCTTTTGCTAAAGATGAGGATTAGTGATGTCGAGGCTTAAAAGCTATTTACCAGGGAACAGTTTTTAGGGAACAATGGTCTTGTGAGTTACAGAAAGGACAAAATGAAAGAAGAACAAGAGAGGATTATGAAAAGAACAAAGATGGCTCTGCATAAAGTGGAGCTGATGACGACAGTGAAGAACAAAGAACTGGCAAGTAGACCAGTTCTTTGAACCTCTCTGACAAAGGACAGGATGAGAGATCACCTACAAGTGCTCCAGACAGTTTCTCCTCATAAGAAGACCACAAATCAGTGGTCTCCAGCGAGTTTTGAGCACTGGGAGATGAGGGAATAGTTATCTTGCTCAAACCGTGGCCATCACCTTTGAAAGGACACTAAGTTCACATACTTCCTTTTCTAAGCAATTCAGAAATTGCTTATCAACTACTTTTCAACTGTTAGAAACCTTTGTATCAACAAGTCTGAAAACACTGGGTGAGTTTGCCTTCAATGCTCAATAAAAGAAAATTTTAATCATAAACTTAAAAACTTATTTAAAAAAAAAATAAACAGCAAAAGGTTGATTAAACCTGTTTATTTTAGAAAGCTACAAATGGACTAAGGGTCCAGATAAATTTGAAGTAAGATTTTGGAATTAATTATAAAGAATCTTCCTGTGGGAAAATGCTTTTGTTTTGAATCAAAAAAAAAAAAATAATAAGATTTTAAAAGTGGACCCTAGAGGGAACTAAAGGTTTCAATTAAAGGATGAGAACACATAAACTGGACTAACAGTTACAGAATTGCGGAAAATATTCTAACACTGGAAATATTGAAGAACTTTTGAAAAATGAAGACAGAAATTAATATTAGAAATGCCAACAGTGATATCTGCCTCTATAGATAGACTGTGTCTAAAAGACATTATGGAAGAGGAGCAAGTTTTACCTGACAAGACAGAAACTGAGTTGAAAGTTGACTTACAAAGGACAGGTTACAAGAATGACATGGAAAAACCTTAAACTGGACATACAAAAGAAACTGTCTGATGTTTCAACAATTAAAAGGGACATACAAACAATAAACCAGAAGAGTGACCTGGATAATTTTTCTATATTGGACTTACAAAAGAGGCTTGTTAAAGCTTTGAAGCCTCTCATGAGAAGGAGCAAAGAAGAAATGAAAAGAAATCAAGTTCTACAACATTATTTGAATGGACTAAATATATAGTTCCTTCCTTTTACTTCTAACAAAGTTGGTTTATTTGATCAAGGTTAAAATAGATATGTTGTTATTTCTGGTAACCCTTAGTGGACTTTTGCTGACATTTCAGGGTCAAAATGATTATGATTTATGGATTTGTTTATAGATAAGAGGTGGGATATAGGAAGTAGAGATCATTTGTTGTAATTTAAGAGAAGGTGAAAAATTACTAAAATTGTTTAGACCTGTGATGAAGGTTGGGAGTAATTTCTTTATACATTTCTTTCTTTACTATATTATTACTTTTCTTTCTTTTCTTTTTTTCTTCCCGTTCTTTATGTCTTTCCTATTTTTTTCCCTTTGCACCTTTTACTCTTTCTTTCTATTTGTATTAGTTTTTACTATTGTAATTATAATCTTTAATAAAATTATTTGGAAAAAAAATGAAAAGAACAGTCAAGAAGGAGGTTAAAAAGAAAGAGCTAGGGGGAAAATAACCAAGAAAAGCTTGGGCCTAATTGAAATTAGAATTGCTTTCATTTTGGGAAAATGTTTTCTTAACAGATTGCTATAGCCTTCTGCCTCAAGCTTTTTCTGATTAAATTAATGATGGCGGTGATAAGCTCCATTAATGTTGCCATTTCTAGGGGAAAATATTTTTACATCCCATTCCCTTTTCCCCTTTTATTTTTCCCAATCTCAGGTACAGAGATGGAATCCTTAATTGGGGCCAGAGCAGGCCAAGAGGATGAACTTTCTTTTATTGCTATGTAAATGTAGGCAATCACTGGCATAAATATTTCATGTGTGTCAATCTTAACTGCACAATGTTTTGGTTGCAAGCTTCTTGTAGCTGTGGTTGTTATTGGAAGCAGAGGTCTTGATCTAACCTGCTTTATGTCAGTGATTATCACAGCTCCTGTCAGTTGTGCACTATGTCACTGATATTGTACTGTTAGATATAAAACTGATGTTACAGTTGTTCAGGGTCTCTGTAGTCTAATATCTAAAATCCATGCACTGTATAGAACTTTGTATCAATGCATATTCTACACCTATTTGTTTTATGAAAAGGCAAGTCATATATATATTCTCGTAACTGTCCTCTATTGAACGTGGTTTCACCTTTGGATGATACTTTTAGACCTTTTCTTACAAGAATTGCAAGAATACTCAATCTAGATAGCTATGAACTGATTTTTTTTCTCCAATGCACATGATACAAAACCAGCATATAAAGCACAAAGCTCCATTTCAGAATGTCTGTCTGCTGAGGTTATTCTGAATACAGGTAGTCCTCACTTAATGACTACCATAGAGACCATAAAATTTGTTTTTAGCTGGGCAGTTGTTAAGCAAGTCATGCCCAATTTTACAACCTTTTTTGGTAGCGGTCATTAAGGGAATCACCATGGTCGTTAAGTGAATCACATGGTTGTTAAGTGAATCATGCAGTTCCCCATTAATTTAGCTTGCCGGAAGCCAGCTGGGAAGGTTGCAAATGGCGATCACGTGATCCTAGGATGCTGCAACCATTGTAAGTGTGAGCTGGTTGCCAAGTTCCCAGATCGTGATCATGTGGCCATGGGGGTGCTGCAACTGTTCTAAGTGTGAGGACTGGTTGTAAGTCCCTTTGTTCAGCAGCGTTGTAAATTTGAATGGTCACTAAATGAATGGTTGTTAAGTGAAGACTACCTGTAGTGAATCACTTATTGTGGGATACCTGTCTTTTTTCAAGCAATAGACATTCTTTGGCTTATGAATAAGGCAATAGGAGCTTCAATAACAAATGCAATTAGCAAACAGCAATCAATAATGGATAAAAAAATGGGATTAGGAGAGTCAAACTATGGTCTATGGTCTGAGAACTTGAAATATTCCATTTATGTCCTCATTTACATCTGTGAAATTATAGAGAATACCAGGACTGTCCATAGCTGTGATGGAATGGAATTATGAAGGCCAGGCTCAGGGAGATAAATATTTTCTTTGCTCGCCGGAGGAGCGTGGGAGCTACAAGAGGATGAGACTGGCACCTCCCTGAGGAATTCACACTGTTGTGGCTGGCTGACTTGGGAGATGAGGTTTCAGTCTGGGAAGATTCCTGCTAGAGGTTGTAGCTAATAAATATAGCTGAGCTGAATTTGCATTGTCTCTTGGAGTTCCTTGGGCTAGGCTTGACAATAGCACAAATGATGTCTCAGAAAATAAGTGTATTTTGTAGGCCATTTCATGAATTTAATGCCCAGTTTACATGCACATTTTATCTTGATTCAGTGTATGGTAGCTGCAGAAAGACAAATTCCATATTAGCTATTGTTGGGGAAGTGATAAAAAAATAAAACATGATATACTATGTTTATCTCAATCTCAGGTGTGAACACACTTAATATTGTGAACAGTTATAACTGTCACATCTAAAGAGATAATATGTTTGAGCTGGAAAACGTGCAGAAAGAGGCCATCACATTATCAGGCAGTTGGAAAAGTTGCAACATATAAGCCTTTTTAATTTAGAAAAAAGACAATTAAGGGCAGCATAGTAGAGTTATAAAAGTACACCATAAGTTTTGCTGCTGTCATAATAGAATAATTTTGAGTCATCCAGTGATATTTAATAGCAAATTTTTCAGGACAGATTGAGGAACATTTCACCATACAATGTTATGGAAGTTGTGACAACTAATTTAAACTTTCATGCCTTTTAAATAACATTAGATGCATTTATGAAAGATAAAGCTACCAGTAACCACTAGTCATGATGACCATATGCTGTCTTCAAGATCAGAATCTCTGTGTTGGTGAATATCATCAGATGGGAAACTATGTAGGAGAATAGAAATTTGGCCTTGGGTGTTGGTGTTCAACTTCTGATTGATTCCAAAAGGCATCTGATTGACTGTTTTGAAAGCAGGATGCCAGGTTAAATAGGCCTTTGGTCTAACCAAGGAGTATAAAACTGTATGTTAGCGTATGTGTGTTTAATTATGTCACATGAACTTGTTATTTATTTCAATTTGTTTTAGAAAATCTGATGGTATGAGACTGATACACCTTGCCCAAGGTTAGGGCAGGTGACCACAGTCTCAGATGCCATACTTGTAAAGATGTCTGCCATAGGCCTCAGATTGGGTAAAGTAGCCCTCCAAGCCTGGCACCCTGTGCCACCTGCTTTCAAAATCTGATCTGTTAATGAAATGGTTAATTGCACATCAATCTGTAATATTATTTGTGGGAAAGTATTTCCTTCTCTTAATCCCTAATCTCACCTATGGAAAAGAGTGTTGAAGAAAGATTAAATGTTCTTCATGACTGAGGAACTGCCATCTGAAAATCCACACAGGACTGATTGATTGATTGCAGTAAGACCTAGTTCTGGGGTTTGGACACAGTAAACATAGCCAGTTTGATCAAAAGAAGAAAGAACCTCTCTCCAATAACAGTGTAAAGGTCCTTTATTGTCTCTGCATCCTTACTACCAGTCACCAGAGCCAAGGTGTATCTCACCATCCTTCTCCGACCCATTCTTTAGTTCACTGTTCCTATGATGCAAACAGCTTTGCACACGCCATAACACAGTTTCCATTAACATACAGTCTGTTAAGACAGCATATCCAAAGACATATTCCATTAGCAGGGTCAAATAGGTCATTTTTAAATTTATTTTGCAGAAACAGGGGGACCTGGAACTTCAACAGTGTTTGAAGTAAGATGCTTGGAGGCATCCTCTCTGCACAAGGCATATGGAGATGCAGGATGCCTCAGGGCATGCTTGCAGTAGAGTCCCCTTTGACAGCCTTTGCATACGAGCAGCAGGATGGAATTACCAGCACCTGCTGCTAGAGTCAGGTGCAGGTTAATGAGGGAAAGCTCTGTAATTTTCATATTTTTCCATTTGAACCTTAATTGTAGAGATACTTACAAAACGATTTTACTGTTCTTGCTGCTGCAGAACAATTCTTATGGCTGAACACTTTCACCCTCAACCCATTAAATTTGACTGAAACAAGAAAAGCTTAATACTCAGATTCAGATATACTGATGCTTCCTTGATTTACAATGATTTATACAGCTGGAACCTGGACAATAACATTCTGACATCAAATGTGTCATTGATTTGAGAATAGGACATAGGAAAAGAAAGAGAAAATACAGAGGTGAAGATCTGGAAGAATTTTGACCAAAAGTAGTCACCATTCGCAACCTTCCCTGCTGGCTTCCCACAAGCAAAGTCAGTGGAGTAGCTGGCAGGGAAGGTCGCATGTCACTCTGGTAAATCACTTGCATTCCCATGGTTTTTCCCCCAAGGAACCTGGCTATGGTGGCTGTAGCACCTCTCTGCCTGTGGCAGCCACCTGCACACCCTCCCCCACCCAGCAGCAGCCACCTCCAGCCCTGCTGCACTCATGCTGTACTGGCCACTTGCATACCTCCTCCACCTGACAGCAGCCACTTACCTACCCACTGGCCTGCCTGCGAGCCAGGTACTTGCAACTTCCTATCAGCTTCCCCATTGATTTTTCTTGTTGGAAGCAGGCAGGAAGTTGCAAGGAGATCCTCACTTAAAGACCCACGATGCTCATTTAACAACAGCAATAGGGAGTGCCAGGATTGCCGCCGCTAAGTGATGCAGTTACATGACATCGCACTTTACGACCACATCACTTAGCGATGGAAATTCCAGTCCCAATTGCTATCTTAACCTGAGGACTACCTGTTGGCTTTGAAGAGGAGGTTTTGCATTTTCTTTAAAACACAATTGTTTGATGGCATAATTTGAAGATGCTGGTTCCCACCAGTCCAGGATATTTACAGAGGCTTTACATGGTCCATGGTCCTTAGCAATTCAGAATATAGATAGATAGATGGATAGATTTTGAATAAAAAATAAAAGAAATAAACAACGATGGGAATGACTGAGTGATCAACAAATTGGTCTGTTTTGTTTAATGATCGTATTTAGTCTGATTGTTGCAAATGCCACTGCAAATAGATCTATTTCTTCTAAAGGTTAATACAAGAAGAATAATTCTTCACCCAAAAATAGTTGTTGTTTAAATTAAGTATTGCTGTCTTTAGGGCAAAGAACCCCCCTCTCCTGGCAAATATGCAAAGTGATTATAATTTCCTGATTAATTTATTTAAAATAATTATTTAACTATGGAATATTAAATCAGAGTTCTTAGCTTTTGATTTTATAATGGGAACAAGAACTACTTCTCACAACTTTCATGAAAATAATTGAAATCTTGAGTCTCTGAACTCTTCTGAGAATTTCTGAATGTACCAGGGAATTCAAGCGAGTCACACTTGATCTGGGGGTACTGATTACAATGTGAGGAATATGCAAGCAGCAGCATTTTTGTGATGTGATGGAGATAAGCAGAAATAAGTTCTTGATTTGGGCCTTAATGCATAAAAGTATGAACTATAGCTTGCTGCACATTGATATCTAAAGCCAATAGTGTTTCTGCCTTAAGTGTATGAATAATGTAAGAAATATTAAATAACACAACTGGAGAAACAGTTTTGAACTGCCCTTCAGGGATTACCATGGACAGTGTTCAGCTTTTGGGCATGAAAAAAAAAATAAGTGACATGAACAAGACTAACAACAACAGTGTCCACAGGAACTTGCTGCTTTTGTCAGAATGATGAAAGGGGTGCTACAGTGTTGCATCACATACTCTGCCTACATGGGTGTGCCTGCAGTGTTGCCACACACTTGTACAAAATAATCAAGACTTGCATCATGATGCCCCAATGCTTGTTTCATCAGTCTAAAATTCCCTTGCCCCCCCCTTGCATATGCCACTGACTGTTCATCATCATGAAAACATAAAAATTATCAATTACATATCAAATGCTTAATGACACTGATACTCACTTTGAAAAGTTTGAGCCTTAAATTTGTTACATTTGTTTTAAATATAGTGCCTGAAAATGCATATTCCCGACTTATTTTTTAAAACAAGAAACCTGGGGCTGAGGGGTATGAATTCTCTGCTTTGAGTAGCATGTAGCTTTATTACACTTGCAGTGTAATAATAACTGGCAAACTTGTAGGAGTAATGATTAAACCCAGAACTAGGCGTAGCAATTAGAGCCAGTCAGTAATTGAGATTGAATAATCAATCTAGACACTAAAAGAATGTATGCAGTTAAGTAACAATCTTTCATTGACAATGAGATGAATTGGCTTAAATGCCAGATTTTTTCTCTGTACTGTCTATGGTTTCCTGACTGTCTAATCTATGAGCAATGTATCTCTCTTATTTAATCATGAAATGTACAAATAGATCTATTTTTTCTGATTTCTTTTTCTTTTTCTTCTGAAGTACACAGTATCTTCAACCAAGCCAGTGCTGTTGTGATATTGCTGTTCAGGAATACAGAACTGTTTCAAATTTCAGACATGAATTGTAGCTTTGAAGGGACATCTATACTTATTAAATTGCTATACCTCAATAAGGAGTAAGCTAGAACATAGGTCCTAATCATGATAAAGCCAAAATGATGAAATATGCTTTGTGATGTCATGACATCAGCTCTGCCCTTTTGTACTCACATGATGTTGCATGCAAGTTTGTAAAGGTTGAAGTTTGCACATGATTTCACAACATATAATTCATCACTTGTCACCTCTTGCAGATATCTGTGGGCTAACATTTTCTTCATAATATTGTAATGATCCAAATGCAAAGGATTTAAAAGTGCAATTCCTTATCTGTTGTCTAAAACAGTATGAGAAATGCTTAGAACTTTAGGCCAGTTGCTCTTTCTCAACCCTAGGAAGAAGACAATGTCAAACCACTTCCAAAAATGTTGCCAAGAAAACTGTAAGGACTTGTTTAGGTAGTCCTCAGGAATCAAGACTGACTTGAAGGCATAAAAAAAAAAAAAAAAAAGCTTGTGATACAAGTGCCAATATTGTTATACATTTAAAATGCAGTCCAATCCTATATCAAACATCTACGAGAACAGAGAAAATAATATTTACTAATACCTGGAGTGAAATAATTGAACAATGTGGGATTTATTATTAGTAGCCAACTTCAAATCCTATTGATTTAAATGTCTGAACTAAACTGGCTCCATACCTCATCTTCTGATCCATTGGTTATCTATGAATGATTTATGTACAGCTTGAAAAGAAAGTTCACAGTTGGAGTGAACATTATATCAAACAGACTTCACTGCAACATGCTGATGGTGAACTGAAATGACTGCATCTTCCATGATGCCAGGAAACAGCAATAGAACTGTGTGACTTTTTATGTATTGTGAAGGAGTGTTGAAAAATAAATTAAATTTCATTACATTTGAAATAAGTTTGGACACAGTAGAATTAGAGTAGACTAGTTTATTCACTGTGGAGAATAATTATGGGGCATTTTTACTTTACTCCCTTTATTTAGTGGAATACCAACTAGACATAGGAGACTCTGCATTCTACCATTATAAATATCTATGTGGCTGTGCAGTGCTGAGAAGTTTGGTAATTATAGACAAGCTGTCTTACAAGAAAGCTTATCAACAACTTTTGATCTTCACACTGCTTAGCCTCTGATCAGCTTCCAAAGATCACCATGGTTTCCTGGAACACTGCTCAAGTATCACAGAACTAATGAATCTTTCTGAACATACTGTAAAAAAAAAAAGTAATTCAGTATTGACAAACACACACAAATACACACAACCCTAAAACTTCCATAATGGCCTGACAACAGATAATGACTGGCAAGGAACATTTCCAGTTATTACAAACGGTATCGGGCTATTGCAACAAATAAGCAGATATTAAAGGATGCAGGAGGCAAAGAAAGAAAGTCCACTTTGTTAGAAGTTTATAGATGCCAGACAACCACATGAATGTAAATCTGTTTGTGCCTACAGGCATATAGAATCTAAGCATTCTGTTCAGTCACTAGGTATGTCAATCTTTCAGTCTAAGTGCTTTTAAAGTGCTTGACACTCCTGGCTTTACTTTAACTTTAGACATCACAACTGAAGACTTTCAGAAGGAAAATAAGGCTAAAATAAACACATCTTTCAGAGTCTTTGTGTCTTTGAGTCTCTGTCTTTTTATCACTTTGCATAGTTTAATGTTATTCTTCAGTTAGAAAAAGGGAGTTTCAACAGATTGGCCAATTCAGTGATTCCATATCAAGAAAGAAATAGAACTTAATCAGAGGCAAGAGGATGAAATCCCTAGCTTTGTGAACATTTAATTGAATGTAATTAAAATGTATCACTTACAATTTTGCACAACCATGTTTCTAAGCTTCTTGAATACAGTGCATTTATTATTTCTTATATATTATGTAATTCCAACAGCACACCTGCATTAAGTATTTTGGGTTCACATAAAATGTATGGTATGTAGTAGGGATATTGGTGGAAAAATCCGTAAATTACTCATTGAACATCCCTAACCATGGATACAAAAAGAGAGTCTCAAATATATCACACTATGGACCGGTGCATCTCCAGATATAGTAGCTTTAGAATCAAGACAAGAGACCCAAAACAAACAAATTAATCCAAAACAAATCAGACCAGATTTCTCACTCAAGGCACAAACGACCAGACTCACCTTATCATAATGTGGATACATTATACAAAAACCTAGCTTTCCGGAGAAGTCTATAATGCTGGGAAAGGTGGAAGGAGAGAAAAAAGAGGAATTCCAGCAGCCAGGTGGACAAATTATATAAAGCAGTGATGGGTTCAGCATTGGAAGCTCTGAAGGACCAGATGGAAGACAGATCATCCTGAAGAACTTCTGTGTGTTCACTCATAGTCAGTAATGACTTGGTGGCACATCATTAGCATTATCACCAATAACATCATTATCAGAGATGCATTATGAATTTTTATTTCTCAGTGTTCTGTGCCTTAGATATTTAAAAATTATTATCTGTAGGTATGGTCATAGTCCATGTTATCCAGAGAGTAGCACTATTAGTCTTTTGCAGCAAAAACAAAACAAAAAAAAATACATTTAGAAGTTAGGCTAATTTATTTTATCATATAAATTTCATGTTATGGGAAGGTTATTATTAAGTTATGGTACAAACCACAGACCAGGAGGCTGAATGTTTCCCTTCGTTATTTACAAGAAGTAGATTTATTAAACAAACTCTATAGTCCTAGTGTGTTAAGCCTATTATATGAAAGTTATCTACTTATCTGTGCCTAATGATATAAATGACAAGTAACAATGCTGTATCTGTAAGTAGCAAGTGACAGGACTTAATAAGGTTACAAATTTCCTTTTTACCCTCGGTTCTTAACTGCCCATCTTTCCTATCAATAAAGGCAGTTCTTTCCCTAGCCTTCTCCTTTAAGGATTGGGAATTCTGTTCCTGTTACCCAGGGCTTAATGTTCTGTAACTTACACTTAGCCCTATATTTTCCTTCACCTTTCAGACTCCATACCTCAGTAGGTCCTGCTGCAGGTTGAAGTAGCCTAGTAATTGCTCTCCTTTACTGAGTTGCTTCTCTGTCTCTCAGTCTTTATCAGTCTGTATGTGAGAACTAGAGCGGAAAGAGTTAAGCGTGTACTTTTATCCCCAGAACAAAGAGGTAGAGATAAGAGAATGAGACTGGCACCTCCCTGAGGAATGTAGGATGTTTTTGGGGTGACTCTGGGAATTGCTTTCACTCTGAGAAGATTTCTGTAACGGGAATGAAGCCAATAAACCTTGCTGGATAGAATCTGTACTGTCTCCTGGAGTTTCATGGGCTAATCCTGACACTGTAGGAGGAAGGGAAAACAATTACAGTGGTACCTCAGTTCACGAACGCTTCTGTTCATGAACAGCTCCGGTCGCAAAATTTTGCCTCCATTCGCGAACTCCGCATCGGGTTACGAACAGGATCCGTGGCCATTTTCCCTCCCGTGACACGTGGTCATGGCTTCCTGTAGGGAGGGGAACTCTCCCTCCAAGCAGTAACCACCTCCCCACCCGCCTTCCTGTCCTCCACACCAGAAGTCGCGCCGAGCAAGGTTAGCTTTCTCTCTCTTCATACTGTACTTTGTGTCATATTTTTGCGGTTTAAAAAAACAACAACATATGGTTCAGAACAGATTAACCATAATTACATTGAACCTTATAGGGAAATTTGATTCAGGACACGATCAAAAATCGGTTGGCGACCAAATTCGTAGGGGTCAGAACGGATTAACCGTATGTACATTGAACCTTATGGGAAAATTTGATTCGGTTCACGACCAATTCGGTTCGCGACCAGAGTTGCGGAACGAATTAAGTTTGTGAACCGAGGTACCACTGTACTTGTTGATAGTTGGCTGTAGCTGGCATGCTTATGAGGCTGTTAGGCTTTGCTACTCCTTACTCAGTGTTAGCTTCAGAGTCTTGTTCACTCCACCAAACAGTTGATGTTTTACCTTCTCCATGTGCAACCTTCTCCTCCTTCTCCTTCAGCTTTCCCACTCAATTTCTTTTCTCTCTGCGCCTTCAGTATTTCTCTTTTTATCTCTCTGCAATACAGGCATGATCCTTTACTGTATTAAAATTCCAGGGGACACCTTGTCAGGTACATGGAAAACTCCAGCTTTGAGTCTTTCCTTCCACACGTGGGTATATACTCTTTCAAGTCTTCAATCCATGCATTTTAATCCATGATCCATGAATTAAAATCCATGAATAACTATGTGATGAAAATAAAATTGGTGAATTTGAAAACACAGACTTTTCTAAACACTGTATTTTTCAAGAAACATTTATCTTTATCTTTCATGAAAGGGCTGGGCTCTTTTGCATGTACTAAGCAAAATGTGATACTTGTACCTTCCATAACAGCATGTGCAAAACATAAACAGATCCTTGAGTGTCCATTTTCTCAAGTGTCTTCCCTTACCCTAGTACCTCCCTAATTTACCCAGAGCAGGAAAGAGATACGTGATTAGATATTCATCTGAATGAATGGTGTCACTTTCCTACTAGCAAACAAATGTGTTGCTTTCATTAGATTTCACCAAAGAGTTACAACTCTCAAACTTTGAGACTAGTAACAGTGAAGGAAAGTGCTGAATTATCAGTACAGACCACAGTAAATAGAAATTAACCCAAGTATACAGTGACATAACAGTTCTACAATAATTTTTGCCACTCCCTCCTACTCTATCAAAATGATTGAAATAATCAATATGTCTAGATGTTGGCATTATATCCCTTCTTCTTCTTTTTTCTTTTTTTTTACACTGAATGAATCCAATCATTCAGCATTCTTTCTACCATCACAGCTTTCCTATATATCATTTCCAAATACCTCCATTAGAATAATAAGGTAAGAAATCTTTTATTAATTTAAATGCTGTCTTTCTCTAATTTTTTCCCCTTTTTGTTGAAAATTGCTATGCGTTACACTGGTTATTTTAACTGAATGTATTGCAGCAGAAATCTGTGTAACTATTATAAGGATTTGGAAAAAAAAGGGGATTTTGATATACAGATATAATTGAAGATAAATGGATGTAAATCTGGTTGAAAGAATTAAATTAGGAAGCTAGAATTGGTTTTTCATCAAAAAGGCTAAGTCATGTTGCCTCCATTTTGGACCATCAATTTTACTGAAGAAGTGTAGAACTACAGGAAACTTTCTTATCGGTTGCCTCAGTTCTCTTAAATCCAGGAGTCCATTACTTTTGACCTATGATGAATTGACTTTGAGCTATTCAAAGGGATTATCTACTCCCATCTGTGGTACAGAAGTCCAGGCAGACATAACTTGCATACAAAAGAATATCTTCACATAAGAGAAGAAAAGTTTGTTTTCAAATGAACTTTAGAGAGTCCAGGTAAACAGAGTCACACATACACACACAAAGGTGTTGTTCTCTGCATTTGCTGATGGAATCTGAACAGGCTGTGACTATCAAAAGAGCTTGTGGTCTCACTGGATAATCCAGAGAAAAATGTTAATCTTTTGAAAGGGGTAAGACAGAAAACTTGATAGACACTTAATAAATTATGAAATATTTAAAATTGGAGAAAAAGAGAATGGAGGGAAATTAGTTAGTTTGCTCATTTCATAGTATATATAAGAGTAACTTTTATTCTTGTTCATGACCTTGGTGGAATGCCATTTTACCAGAAGCTTATCTCTCTCACACACACACACACACGTGCACAACCTTCTATTCTGTAAAAGAGTTTTACAGAATAGAGCTGTATGTAAATACTGTAAATACATGAATAAAATAATGTGATATCATAAATAATTTCAGGAGGAAGGGAACAAGTGTTGTCTTAATTTTCCCCCATACCTTTGGGGGTAAATGTAGGTCCAGTTAATATTAATATTATTACTATGAACATACATTTTATTTTGATTACATAAGATGAATATGCATATATCATCATATGTTTGATGAAGCCTTTTATGTACCACAAAGGAGCCATGTCTTTGAGAATTTCCCATTGTGCCACAAACCAAAGGCATATTTCAGTCTGTAGTTGGTAATTGGTTTCCTTTTCATTTCACGGAAATACTTCGGAGCAGAATTTGATGCAAGGTGAGCTGTTTATTCCATTCAATTCTAACATAGGATTCTTTATATTTCTATCTTCATCCATGGACAAGCAAGTGCTTCTATAGTACATCTGAAAACAAAATAATATACTCAAGAAAAGGTACCACTAGAAATTCTAACATTTGAATTGTAACATTAGGTTTGCCACAACTCTTTTGTTGTGTGGGTCAAGGAATTCCTTTTTAACCTTTATCAGAAGATCATACAAGAAAGTGAGCTACTTCAACCACAGGCTATAAATCATGCCTCAGTTTTCAGTATATGATCAAGTAATTTGGCATATGTTAAACATTCATTCTTTGTCTCCACAAATGTGTGAACAATCACCATTGTCTCTATAAGCGTGTGAACATGTGTGCACACACATATGTGCACACATGAGTGTTTGTCCTTTTCTCCTATCTTTCTCGGTCATTGTTATCATATTTGTTGACATATTTTCATCATAGGGTGATATACAGTGATCAAACCCAATAAATCAGTAGCCAGGTACTTGGTTACTGCAGTTATAAATTTTCATGGTGAAATGTATAAAAGTATGGTTTGTTGTAAATGTGTTTAAGAGGGGGAAAACATTTTGTAGAGGCAAATTGGTTTTCCCTTAGCCAGACAAGGAACAGATGCCTAGAAACAAGCTAGTCTAGTTGATTTCTGGTTATTTAGCAATTCTAAGTGTTTAAATGTATAGCTCCATTGGACAGAATGGGATTAGCATATTGTTCTAACCTTAGAGCTGGTATCTCCAGGGTATCTCCAGGGCTGCTGTAATCAGCAGAATTCAAGTACTGGTGCAAAACTGTTCAGCTACTTATGGTTACTGCTGAGATATATTCATTTCTCCACATGGGTTTGACAATGATGGCCGGATTATAGATTATTGTGATTTAATGTTTATATGTTGACATCAGTGGTTATGGTTGCCTTTATTCTGTTGAGAATTGTATTTTTATCATTACTGTGAGCCTCTTAGAGTTATAATAATTGAAGCAGCATAAAAGCATTTTAAATAAATTCAACTAAAGAATCACAGAAATACCATATTAATTTAGAAATGTTAACAGTAAAAATGTATTTTTAAAGTTACTATGATCTACCTTGAATTCTCCGTTCTGCCCTTGCAGTCATTGCTATGTATTTGCTGATGCTTTGTTTGTTATTTTAAATGTTAAGACTGCATTTTGAAGGAGGAAAAAATGCTATATTCAGACTACTGAAATCTGCAGTTCATAAAGAAAATATGCTTGCTCACCTCCCTCACTTTGTTTTTATGCTCTTTAACTGAAGTTCCAAGCAAAAAGCTTTGACAGGAATCAAATAATTGGCATATTCAGAGAATATGAAACTAATCATGCTAAACTATGAATGGGAAAAGTCATGGTATAGAATTTAGTGAGGGTATAAAAGAAGAGAGAAAATTGTATATCTGTTTTAACCACATTTGCTAAAATGCTTAACGGTTTTTTAAACGGTCTAAAGGGGTTTAAAATTATTTGCACCACTGAAATGTTTTTAGCATATCATGTTATTCACCAAGATATTATTTTCACTTTATTGTTTAAAAAAGATAGACAATAAATTGTTTTTAATCTTAATCAGTGGGTTATTTGTTTTTGGAATTCAAACAGAGTTCAGCTGAAGAAAGTACAAATAATAACCAAGACGGTCAGGCTCTGAAAATAGTTAACTGTGATCAGGTATCAGAAATCCATAGGTGTGAAATCACATTGCTTTTACTGTTTATATCCCAGCTGAAAATGTTGTTGATTACCTATGAGATCTTTGATTTATTTGGGGGACTAAGATTTTTCTGCCACATTTAGGTAAAGCAGTTGTCTAGTTCCTCTTATTACTATAATAATAAAGTCACTTGATTTCCTTCACAGGGAAACAGAATGATGGACCTGGAACAGTTAAATGAAGAAATTCTCGTGTTCTTGGTAGAAGTTTACTTTCTGCCCCATAAATTGACATTGTATTGCAACTTTTTATATGCAGGAACTACATGAGAACATCAGAAACCATGAACCTTGTTTATATTTGGAAACTAAGCAAGATCAGGCCTTTTTCATACTTGGATGGGAGACCACTTGGAAATACCAGGGCTGCAGATTAAACTGGGAAGTTGAAAAACATTGCAGAAGAAAATTTAAATATAATTCACAAATAAAATTACATGGATGTATCCATGGAGTCACCAGAAGTTTAGATTGATTTATTCACTTTAGTTACTTTACTCAGCTTGTAACTAGTATTAACTAGCTGTGACTACTTGTAATGCTAGTAACAAGTGTTACTGAGTTCCAAAGGAGCACTGAGCTCAACGTAATTTTTTATTATGTTGATATTTCCCCCACACACACACAAATTTACTTTAAGATTGTGATTAGAATAAATGAAGAAATGTTTTCATGGAGCATGGACAAAAGAACTATAATGAATATCCATGGATTAAAGAATCATATTGTAAATTTGATTCTGAGTGCCACTTAAGAGGAGCAGATAGGATTTAGTCAAGTCTGGCCCATAGGACTGAGAAATCTACTGAGAAGCTTATTTGCATAAACTCTTTTTATTTCAATCAAGCAGGCATGAAACTTTTAAATGGATTCTTTGCCAAACTATAGTTATATTTATTACTATGTTTATAAATATGGGGAGGAGCTTATGCTTGTATAGTCTTTCTTTGGCACCAAGGAAGTTTGGTCATTATGATTGGCTCTGTCAGGACAAATAGCCTTTCTATAGGCAGAACAGCATGTAAATTGATATATTGATTCATGTAGTGTTTCAGACTGAGTTCAAGAATTGCATTTCTTAAATTAATATTTCATGGTCCTTTGAAAAGCCAACACACCAACCTTCCTTATGACATAATGTCTTTTGGAATCCATAAATGATACTATCTCCTTTATCTTGTAATGACTCTTTTATTACTTTAGAAGGCCAGTGTGCATAAAATAACACACAGCTAAAACATCTTCACCATTCACATTTTCATCTTTCTACCCTTTTTGTGCCTTTCTTTTTCTATAATGCAAAGTTTCTTTTTTTAAAAAAAAAAGTCATAAATTTTATACAGCTAATAAGGACATTTAAAAACAGACAGGTATAATAATCTTCCTTATATTTCTAAAACATTTTTGTCAGTTGCAGGAAAATGTATTAGACTTTACTGTTTCTGTTCTTCTGTACTTGTCTCCTAAGGGATTACAACATTTACATCCTGAAATTTTCAGTAAGGATGGACAAATAATGTATTCCCCGTCCTCTTCTTTTCCAAGCTTTTAACTTCTGCAAAGGTGTCTTACAATTAAACTGAACTGTGCCTGAGTTTAGATATAATAACAGCATTTGTCCCTATCTGACAAATTATGTTAGTTTGGTGCCCTCAGACCATTAAGAAAATCCCCAGGGTGGTGACTGTAGAACCTAAGTGGTTGATCTTGCATTCCTTAGCCTTGAGGCAAATGAAGTTTCTTTCATTCCATATATTAGTTAAAGAAGAACAAGGGCAGAAAGGAAAAGGATTTTTTTCAAACATTGGTCTATTCTCTTATTATTCAGCTATCATTTACTTAATGTATAGGGCAGTGTTTCTTCACCTTGACAACTTTCAGATGTGTGGACTTCAACTCCCAGAATTCTGGAAGTTGAAGTCCACACATCTGAAAGTTGCCAAGGTGGAGAAACACTGTTACAGAGTGTCAGATATCATGCCCTTATTCAATAAATGCTTATCAAAAAAGTATTTACCAAGCATGCAGTACTTTTTTATGCTGAAAATGCTGGTCTATGACCGTAACAAAGATTTAATTTGATTTGATTTATGCTAAAAAATATATATTTCTGAAAATCATTTTGCCTCACTTGCAGCAGTAACTCATCATCAGCATAGATGCATGGATGTATCTTTGGGGCTTTTAAATATGGGGAACCATATGTTTCATGATTCTTAGCAGACCATGCATTTTATAAAATTTTGCTTTAGTTTATGTTGACTTACATTAGTTCAGAGAAAGCAACCAATCATATTCCTTCCCTTTAAAAATATTCCATTATAATTTAGGTTGCTTGAATTATTCATCATCTCACCTATATTGTAACTATAAACCTTTGTTCTTATTTATTTCCCTCAGGTACATCATGTACTTTCCCATAAAAATCTCTTTGTACATTTCTTATTAGCAAATCTCTGTGATTTTACACACTCCATTCTTATGTTTAAATAAACAGATATATTGTATCTTTATTATTCTTTTCTTACTCAGCATTTTAATGCTACCTAATAAAACTGTTGGTCATTCTTCTGGAAGCTTGGTAAATAAATGCATTTCTCAAATCAGTTCTGGATTTTCTGTTTATAAATCATAGGTATCAGTTGCTGAATAATACATTAAATTTCACTTCATGCATTCAGATGAATAAATGTGTGCTCAGAAATGGCTGAAAGCTTCAGCGGTTCGAGTCCAGCCTCGCGTTAACAAGGTGAGCTCTTGTTTCTATACCCGCAGCTTCTGCCAACTCAGCAGATCGAAAACGTACGTGAGTAGATAAATGAGGACTCTCACTCCGGTGGGAGGAAAAATGCTGGCAGCGGCTCAACAGAGAGACGGGACAGTTGCCGGTAAATCCCCCGAAAAAGGGGCGCGAAGCAACGGAAATCCCGCCTCCTGTGCTGCCAGCTGGGCTGACGCTCTAGGAATTAGGCTCTGGCAAAGTCTAATTCCGAAACTAGAAAGATGCAATTGCCTTGAAAACCGCTAGGGGGCGGTCACTGCAGGGTCAGTAATGACTGTTAAGCAGTTAAAAAAAAAAAAAAAAAAACTTCAGCATTATAACTAGCTTGATTTGTAAAAAAAAATCATAAGAAAATTAGAGTTGTAAATAAACACTATTTTTGAGACTGTCCAACATAGTCTTTGTTTTCTTATGGTATACATTGTTCCATTCTTTTGTGAATAGGGAAGAATTTAGAGGGGGTTTTTTCTCCCAAAAATTGGCTTACTTTCTGAGAAAAAAATTGATAGCCTCTTGGGCTAGTTCACCCATAGATGTGAACCAGGTGCATTCAAATGAACTTTTTTGTTTTGCCTTTGTCTCCACAGAACTTTAACAAATTCTTAGGAAACCGTAGATTTCCATGGAACATAGATTGGAAAACCTTGCTCTAAAGCACCTTTTTGCTTCTGATTATGCATAACACTACTATTTATATGACCATATTCTTGGGATAGAATCCTGAAAATGCTACCATATACAGGCAGGATGATTATAGCAATTTCTCTCTGTACAATCTTACCAGGATCCTATTTCTTGCAGTTCCTTCTTCATTTTGCTGTAATCTTCAGATTCAAATGTAAGTTATCTCGTTAAGCCAATCTCATTTGTTATTTCTATAGCTATGACAGCAAAAAGAATCATTCACCCCCACAGAAAATTGAATTTTACTTATAAATCCTTTGCCTATTCTAGCTGTATCTGCATGCAAGCATTTTAAAATGAGCCACTTATTTAAAGTGGTATTTAATCTGAACAGCAAATTCTGTATGAACTAAAGATGTCTACTACACAACAAAATAGTTTGTTTGCTTTTTCTCAATTCAGTCTTTTCATGCTATGGGGGGGGGGGGAGAAAACATTTTGTTCTTTTTCTTCATAATAAGTTAGCAATATAGGTTGGCTGCTAAATAGGCAAATGAAAGTTTAGGCTGCATTAATACAACTATCATTTTTAAATCACAGGAAATAACCATTCTGCTTTATTCTGACTTGGCCAAACCCTACCTCAACTATTGTGTCTAGTCTGGGGCACCATACTTTGAATCAGATAAACTGGGTCAAGTTCAAAGGAGGGTGATGGGGGGAGAACTGGAAGAAGAAAGAAATAACAAAAGCTTCCTATACCTAAGAGCCAGTGTGGTATAGTGGTCCAGGGGTCAAACCAGGGTGAACCAGGTTCAAATCCACCTTTAGCCATGAAACATCACCAATCGTTCTCTGATCACCCTACCTCACAGGAGATAAATTGAAGTGAAACCCCTGGTGAGCTGTCTTGAGCCCTCCGGTAAATAAATAATACATATACACCCTCTAGGTTTAGAGCAATGGCTGCTGAGGAACAAGAACAAAGGAAGAATGTTGCCTTTCTGGCCAGCCTGGGCTTTCCAAATACATTTGGTTGGACATAACTGGAAATAAGATGCTGGGCTAGATTGATCTTTATTGTTGCATTCTTTGCTAGTTAACCGAACAAAGAAGCTGTCTCTTGATGATTGGGCAATAATTCACTGCGGTTGGTGAGCGATTGGTTAGGATAAAAAGCTGTCATATGCTAGTAATAGCAGTGTTTGTGTTTAAATTTCAAAGTAACACTTCATAAAGCCGTATGTTTGGTAGGACAAAACAGATAGAAAAAGTATTTCATGACTTGAGCTTTGTACATCTCATTGTATCCCATTATGTACCATGAATGTCTTGAAATGCTCTTAAATTCATGTTTTTCTTTTAGTATGATTTCCTGTAATTAAATATAAATCACTTTATGTCAGAATTGTGGTACACCTCTTCTGCTTCCTACTCCCTGCTTTAAAAATACTATCTCAAAGGACAGGCTTGCTACCAATTATTTAAAAGAGAAGGAAAACATTCTACTGAGGAAACTTTTGAGGGGTTATCATCAAATCAGTCTTGTCCTGGCAACTACATGAAAAAGTCCATGCAGTTTTCTTGGCAGTATTTTCAGAAGTGATTTGTCATTACTTTATCCCTGGGCTGAGAGAGGTTGACTGGCCCAAAGTCACCCAGATGGCTTTGTGCCTAAATCAAGACTAGAACGTACAGTTTCTTGGCTTTTAGTCTAGCATCTTTAATAGCTACACCAAACTGGCTTTTGAGGAAGCATTGATTTAACAGTATTCTGCTTTTAAAATTCCAGGGTTTTATTACATGAAGTTTGAAATCAATCCTGCAGTATCTTCAATGGACCATAATTTGTAACATGTACTGGTAGTCTTCACTTATCAATGGTAATTGAGACTGGGAACTCTGTTGCTAAGCAACATGGTAATAAGGCGTGATGTCATGTGACAGTGCCGAGTTACAACAGTCACAGTTGTTAGGTGGATCCCACATGGTCACAGCACCCCACAGTCACATGTTCACCATTTGCAACCTCCTGCCGGCTTCCCCATTGACTTTGCTTGTCAGAAGCCAGCAGTGAAGGTCAAAAACTGGTGTTCACATAACCATGGAGATGCTGCAATGGCTACAACTATGAGGACCTGTCATAAGTATCTGTAATTCAGTGCTGTCATAACTTTGGATGGTTGCTGAATGAGTGGATGTTAAATGAGGACCACCTGTACCAAAAAAAAAGTTGTTTTTTTTTTAAATGATAGCTCCTGTTTCAAATGCAGCTTCTGAAAAAATAGGATGAAGAAAAAACTATATTTGCGTGAAATGGTACTAATGTTCTGAAAATCCCTGGTCCCTATTTGAGATTTACTAGCATAGGACACAACTTAACAAACAAAGAAACAAAAAGTTTCTTCACTGTGCTATATGAATTTGAGATCTTCACACATTGCACCCCCACCCCCAAAGCAGAATTTGTTAGCTAAAACAAACCCAGGCTGATTGTTGGTATATCAAGCACCCACAAGTTGTGATCAGTAGTTTGGACAACGTGCTAATAATTCCTGCATCCCATCCCAATCCTGTAATCGTGGTGATTCAGACTCCTTCAGAGCCATTTTCATGCAAATGCAGTCAGTGACAAGTACAAAGTACTTGATACTTCCAGAAGTTAGAACATCAGCTATTGTAGATTAGTCTCTGCTTTAATTTTTATACTAATTTGTCCCACGAAGTGGGCTTCCAGCTTGTAGCAGCTTGTCCATTTCTAAACTTGATTGTTTCCAGTTTCATAGTCATGAGACATGGGGCATAAACAATCTGCAGGAAAAGACATTTTCCCTTGCACTGAGTAGAGTGAAATAACTTCCTGTGATTAACCATGCAGTCAAAGAAAGAGAAACAGTTAGATTCTAGACACAGAAGTCTTTGTTTCTGCTCCCACAAATTGAGAAGAACGCGTTCTTTTCTTGCCTTATGGACTGAGGTTGCAGGTAATGGAGAGAAGCATTTTATATAGGAAAAGGAAGAAGAAGTGCATTTAGACAACTCCTTTTGGAAAATTGCAGCCCAAGGGTATAATAAAGAAACTAATTCTATGAAGTCCAAATCGGCCTCAGACACATTAAATTGTGAAGTATGAGAAGGACACTATCAATTATGGCCACTATACTTAAATATAAATGAGAGCCGTGGATAATGTTTTGGATAGTACTTTTGTGATAGTACAATCAAATGGCTTGTGTATCTCACACTGAGGAACTGTTTAAAGTAAAATGCTTTTGGTTTCCTCAAGTCAAGAAGCAGAGATTTAAAGTGGACTTGAATGGCTGTCATTGTTATTTGGACATTCTGACAAACTTTAATCCAAGATTTAGGATGGACATAACACACATTGAATGAGTTAATGTTGGATGGTCATCATCGATAAGAAACTCTCCAAGGAGGAGAAGTCCATTGTATGTTTATTTGTCCATTCTTATAAAAATGTTTTCATGTGGTAAAGAAAATAAAGGAAAATGTCTTGTCCTAAGACTGAAACCATTTTCAGGATTTCCCTCCTTGGATGCATTGATTGTATTCATTATTTTACTGCTTTCTTGCACTTGATTGTTATTTGCTTCCTTTTCAATATCCTTCTTTGACCAATGTATCATACATCAACTACTTCTCAACTCTGTTCTCTAATCCTGATGCAGTCTGTGGCTGGGTTCACACACTGACTTATGTTGTATAATCCCTACAACTGTAGTTTGCAAACCCCAGTTTATGACTTAACATTTTGTATGAACATGACCAACTTTAGTTTACTCAATAAAACACGGATAACTAAAGTTTGCTTTAGCTCAATGTATGAACTCAATCGCATGCTGAAATAACTTCAAGTAGCTGTAAGGTAGAAGAACAGAGGAATGCTTGTGAAAGGACAGATTGTATTGCATTCTTTTCTGTCAGCTGTCTTAGCCTCTTATCTTGGCAATTCAACCTGGCAAACTAAAGATTAAGGCAGAACATAGAAGCTGACTGCCACTCCATGAATCTTCATAATGGCAATGTCAAGAAAGCAGTACATCTTTATTATACTAGCAGGCTGTTTTGCTTTGATTTTCTCCCTGAGATAAGGTTAATTAGCTTTGTTAGGGCAGTACGAAAGGAATGACTTAAACTGTAACAGCTGGTACATTAGAGAGGCCACATCTCACAGCTGTTGTATTAGAACCCCACCTAAATTTAACCTTTCCTGACCAGACAGCTAAAGGGGGTGTTATTTTCTTGATTTATTTTTTAATGAAGTTGTTTTGATTAGAGGCTGCCAAGTCTTTGAAATAAGAAAACTGCTTATATTTACTAGCAATTGGCATTTTTTTCTTTTCTTTGTAAAATAGAAATGGCTTACTAGGAGGAAAGAGAAACATACATATGTGCATTTTTGTGTCATGTATAAACCACCTTTCCATAAAATAAACAAGTCTCTTAAGCATAGCTCGTAATCTGCCAGCCTCTCAATATACAAATAGCTGAAAGCCATTAAGGGAATTAATGGTGCACAGGTATGTCAGGAGTACTTTTATTAACTGAGGAACTATGCAAAACAAATGACCTCTTCAATCAAGGACAAATTTTATGAAATGAATGTGGAAGGGCTAATATCTACAGGGTTCCTACATATAAAATCAGGATCACAATTATGTAGTTAAAAAATTAGAATCCTTCAAGCTAAATTGAAAATATGGATTCATTTTTGAAGTGTTTTCACACCATAGTTATATACACTGGAGTAAATAGATGCAAATTATACACTTTTCTTCCTGGCTTTATGTTGAACATACAAAATATGTATGTTAAAATTAGCAACTCCATTTAATGTACCATGCCAAATGTGTTTACGATTCTATGTATCTCCCTACTTTCTTTTTTTTCCCCCAAACTGTATCTCCAAATCTTGAATTCTCCCATATTTCTGTTGGTTGTTTGTTTGCATGCTTTTTCCTATATACTGTAAGTAATTATTGTTTTGCTCATAAACTGCAGGAAGCTTAGGCAGGCATCCCCACTGTGTCAGTAAAGTGATATAGCATACAAAGTTACAGACAAGTTAAAACAAATGCAAGTACAATTCTTTTTCAGATCTGTGGGTGAATATATGTAAGTTAGAAAGGGTAGGAGCAGGAATGTTTGGCAGCTGTACTAGCCCTTTAGCTTAACAGGTTTAACCCAGTTAGCAAGTAATCCCATTCTATCTTCCTACCAGTTGTTGTACATACAGTAATTTGGTCAAGAGCCACCATTTCGGAACTGAAGAATTACTTCTGCTGGAAGTGCCTGATATTCCATGAACCCTTGTCCCATGAAAGTAATGACAACGTTTCATTACATCACATCACATCCCTGGCTCCTTCTCACTGGTCAGGCAGGCATCAGTAAGCAGGACTTGGGCATGGCAGCCAGTCAGGAGTATTCAGGGCTGCCAGACCTTGGCAATGAATTTAGTAGTAGAGAGACTTCCCTTTTTTCAGCTGGTCCATATCTCCAGCTTTTTTTTCTTGGGAATATTTACTAGATAGGATTGGGAAACTGGATAGGTTGTGGTGTTTGCACAGCACAACTGACTGGCAGAGGGAGAATTAATTCAAAACTATTCTAAGGCTAATCCTTTCCTGCCCCACTGCTGACAAAGTGTTGGTGTCTGTGTAGGCTCTTGTCCTAATTAAGCCCTTTGAGCAAATTTAGCCAATTAAGAGCCCTCCATGTATTCAACAGAATGCATAAAGTGAATTCCCTTATTATTATTATGGTTAGTCACACAGTCAGCCAGATGTTTAGACTGGATTTGGCATTTTTATCCACCTATCGAGTCCTTCCCAAGGACCTGGGATATGTTGTTATTGTTATTGTTCCATCAAAATATCAAAAACTTGTTAGGATCCAGAGACAATAAACCAGAAAATTCCTATCTCTGGATGTAAGCTTTGGGTGAGTCCTCAACTTTTAGATAGCTTAGGATGGAACAGCATGGTGCGTGCTTTTTCTCCAAATCAGATCAAATCATCAGTATTCAAGTTTTCACTTGGCCATGTCAACATCCTGGGAAAAGGGTCGTTCAGCTGGTGTGAGTTGGGGGATGGGAGCCAGCAGGCTTAATTTGAATGTTTGCCCTCTGAATTAATTCGAGTTGACCTATTTGAGCAATGATGGAAGAATTTTTTATTTTGTTTGCCCTGATCTATCCCCTAGTGAGTCTGTGCTTGTTATTTTTTAATGAAACCATTTTCAAAGCCTGTTGTTTTTGGTGCTGAGAATGCAGGAGAATGAATTTATCTATTTTTATATTGTTTAGAAAGATAGATGGTTGCCAAAGCCACCTACTTGCAATATGGTGAGTTATGTCTCTGCTTTGTTGTGATTGTTGTTGATATATTTGTTCTTTTATTCTTGCAGGTGACATTTAGTTGCTTTTAACTATGTGCCTCACAGTAAACTTTTTACGATTCCTCTCAAAACACCAGAATTATTTTCACAAGGAGGTGAGAGAAAGAGAGATAATTATAACAAAATATTTATCAGAGCCTTATGTTTATATTATTTATTTTAATATCTGATCCTTATAGCACATATGTAAAGATTACAAAGTGCTTCTTATTGCTGAAGAGTAGGGAATATAATGCAAAAATACTAAACATTTGTCCTATTTTTCTCACCTTAGGGACCAAAAAACCTGTTCACGACTGGAAAAAGTGTATTTACTGATTCATCAGATACTCCTTTCAATATACTGAGAAATTCGCTTCAACCAGATTGGTGTTTAGATGTCTAAAATCAAAATCCTGTTCTTAAGTTAAAGTGCATACAAGTTTGTAGTCTATAAATAGCACTTCCTAAGACAAGGATGACTATACAGCTAAATGAGGTCAATGTCCATCCATTACCATGGTGGGGTGGGGCAGTACAACATTTTTGGGCTGCCCATGTTTTCCACCAGACGTTTTCTGACCCACAGTTCACATTTTTCATTGCACATATGGAGGCAAGCACTATTTCTGTGCCTTGATCTCCTTGCTTATAAGATATCAAGCTGAAAATGTTGAGATTGGGAGTCAGGGAATAACTAACATTCCTTGGCCTATCCAAGCATCTAGATTAGCTGGATCAGCAGTACGAAACAGTGCTTCTTGTGAATGAAACTTTTTACCAAATCAAATCTTAGTAATAAAATCATATGAGGCACACTGAGTTCTGATATTACTAGCAAAATATATCTCTGCATGATGAAACAATTTCATTTAAAAATATAATTATAAGGCATAACAGGTATGGGCTAGGATTGCACTTAAACATGACATGTAGGTTAAGAGCTTTCTTAAAAAGAGGATGAGATCATTTTTTTTCCCAATAGATATTAATGTAAATATTGTTGGGTGAAGCAACTAGCAATCAGCTATTTACTTTTGTTTGTCAGTAACATAAATGTTCAGAACTGATATGTAGTCAACATAAATTATATTCATTAGGACGACAGATAATATAAAAACTTCCACTGGAAGAGAATATCATATATCTTAGGGCTGAACTGTGGGGTTGTTGATGCTGACACATTACTTTACTGACAGATCCCCTTCTTTCAAAAGTTCCCAGGTAAAGACAATTATGATAGGCTGCTACCAGTCAACTGAACCTCCTGACACATTATAGGCTGATTAGCTGTGGAATTCTTTTAACCAAGGACTCCTATCTTAGTCTAATTCTAGGAAAAAGGAAGATGCTTTGAATCTATCTACCCGGATCCAACAATACAGAATTCAAGAAACTTTGTACCAATCTGAAAAGACAAAATTTGGGTCACTCCTAAGCAAAACAATGAGAAGTCCCCTTTTTAAATCAATAAAGCCATAGATAAAGGCTTTCCTTAGAAAAGCAGGATTCTAGGAAAACAAATTTAGGTAAGAATCACAAAGAATTTCAAATATACTCGGCCTAACTGAAGTTGTTATTTGATATCTACTTTTATAAGTGTGATAGCACCTGTCTGCAGTTCGTTGAAGACAGAATACTTGAAGAGCAACCATCTGGCCTTCTGATTGCATGTTATTAGGCAGATTTTTCTCCTCTTCTTCCTCCTTTCTTAAGTATTGTCAAGAATTATAGAATGTGGAAAATAACAGAAAACCAGAGTCTTTGATAAGATTGTTTCTGATCCAGCAAAATTTCATGGGTTTAGCAAGCAAGTCAGAAAATCATCTAACAGCTGAAGCCACCTTCTTAATGATCCTGCAGTTGAACGATAAAGGCACTGATTAATTTTCACTAGTTCTGCTATTGTATTAAAGACATTACATGAGAGGGGTTATTCTGGAAAATAAAATATGAATTCTGTCTATTTAGATCACTCACATGTGGTCAACTTAGCCGATGCTTTAGCAAACAATTTTGTTCCATGCAGAATTTTTTTTTTTTAAAAATGGTTTTCAGTACAATACATTTATTCCATCATATCACTCATATATCACTGAAGAAAAGGACAAAGAGTTTATTTAATGCATATTTAAAGATAAAAGAAATCATTGCATACATTGTAGTATGCATGCTTCTGTTTAACTAGTTAATAACAGATGTAATAATAGGAGAACATTATCATAATTTTAATCTTGCTTAAATACACAATCCTGCCTGCAATTCATCAGGCCTAGAGGAAAGAAATTTAGTAAGTTATCTTAAGGAAGCAGATTGTATAAGAATCACTTCTTGTAGGCTATAAAATCCTTTTGCAAATTATGTAACAGCTGTCCATAATTAAACAAACTAAAGTCCTTCTTGAATCCTAAATCTGAAATAAATAACTCCTACAACAGAAAAAAATATATTTGCGCATGTTCCTACAATTAAAAATGAACTGGTTCCAGTTAGTGGCTTTTCTATATTTACATTTAAAAGTCAAGGGGGAGAGGCGACCTTCAATTTTGAAAGTACTTTCATTGTGCATCACATGTGGCCTTCATTATCCATGGTTCCATTACCTGCATTTTTATGTATCCGCAGTTGATAAATACAGACCAGTCCTCATTGTCTGCAGTAACAGTTTTGTATATATGTGGTTTATAGCATGCCAATTTGTTTGAAGGAGGACTTTTGGATGGCTGGTGGGCTTTTGAACATGTATAAAGTATGTTTTTCCAAGGTCTCATCTGTGGCTTCATTATCCAGAGTTCTTAGGCTAGAACAGTTCTGTGAATGAGGACCACCTATACTGGCCTTAGAAACAGATCAGAGGTAATTCATGCAAACCCTATAAGAAAAAGAGAACTTACTAGAGCATCTAGATGATAATGCATGGGTGGAAGAGAAAACCCTAATTGAAATACATATTTTGTGTTAAGGTAGTTCATTCAAGCCATTAATTTTTTGTCTTTGTCCTTGGAGTGATAGTTGAACACTTCGAATATCGGGCATTCAAGCAATACCAGTGATCACCACAGTAAGAGATTTTCTTGTCCAACAGAGGTGTTTGCTATCCCAGACAACTATTTTCATAAATATTTGGTTTATTAGAAATTGATAGATCTTCTTGATAAGACACTAGCTGATGCAGCATGCAAGTCTTTTCTGGTGTTTAATTGGGGTAGAGTAAGTCTGTGGGGGGTTAGCATAATAGCAAGCAAGTTCTGTTACTGATTTATACCCTTTGGCTTCAGCGTTTAATTGGTAGCTTGCACAGATCCTGACAATATCCTTCCCTCCTAAAGTCTTTAACCATAACTATCCTTTAAACCATTTCCCTGTGTTAAGGCTTCTACAAGTAAGTGGGGAATAATTACATAAAAGCATACTATCTTTCAGATATTGTTCTCTGACATGATTTTCTTTTTTACATGAGTGCTCTTCACAGAAATATGTTTTGTAAGTGAGAATGAGATCATAAATTTCCTTCAAAAATATATCTGTACTTATTGTCCCTGAAGCTTTAATGTGGATAGGAAACAACAACAGATAATCACACATGGCTGACACGGTTGTAGAGAGAAATAACCACCACCCATGTCTATTATGGCATACCATTAAAAGGAGGTGCCAATTTTGGCTAGCATTGGTGAAAGTTTTGCACTAGGGATACAGGTCTAGATCCTTTATGGATCAACCCATTATTTAGGACTGCCCTTTTGCTTCTAATAGGCCGCAAACTGTTTTATGACTCTGTGCACCTTTCTCAGCGATGTGTTGCAGCTGCCATCATTTCTAACAGCCCATGCTTTCACAAGTGTTCACTCAAGCATGGCCCCCTGTTGAAGTGTGCAGGTGTAATAGCACTGTACTGGAAAACAATACACCATTTGTGAGGCCTCCAAAATTTGCTTGTGGCAATTTTAGTGGCATTTTCCAAGGAATGGTAATGGAGTGCTGAGAGAAAGAAAATCTGTTCTTCAGCTGCATGGGCTATAAACTGAGCTACAGTATTAAGAGCCTGGAAAAAATTAATGTGGAAGCGCACCTTTCATACAAAATAAAAGGGGTTGGAATGTATATACATGTGGAATAAAATCTTTCCCAAGATCATGAACCAGACATGAATGGCATTTCATTTACTTGCTGCCTCTGCATAAAATTGGTTCCTCTCTGCTGTGATAGAATCTGGCATGCTTAAAATATATTGGTTTTGTATTTTTTTCCCAGATGCCCTTTTTAAAAATTCTGTTTGAATTTCTGTGGATATCCAGTGGGCCCAGCAAGAAAGAAACAGTCCAGGTAGCCAACCTTGGCTCATCTCAGACACTGAGCAAGGTCAGCTCTGGTTAGCATTTGGATAGAGGAACATCTGAGAATCCAGACCTGTGGGCTCGATTGGGAAGTTTTGTTTTGTTTAAAAAAAAAAATAGAAAGAAGGAAATGGCAAACTACTTCCACATTATTGCCAAGAAAATAGCATGGACATGAAAAAATATCCTGGAAAAAAGCAGTGGCAAAGCACTTACATGGCTGAGTTCATATAAGTCAATGAGAGTTGAGCTTGACAAAAAAGGCAACTTTGCTTTTAGATATAAAGTGAATAAAAGCCTCCTATAAATAGTTCATGACCTTGCACATTGGACTTCAAAAAAAAAAATTAATAATTGGTGATGCTAACAAAAAGAGCCTCAACCCTTCCCATCACTTAGTAAATGTAGTGGAATTTAAGAGATAATGCACTGTTGGATATTACATAAATTGTATGCTTTCTGAGTAATTGATATAATCAATTTATTTTTTGCATATCATTGCCAGATTAATAGCATTCACCTGTTTTACCAAACAAAATCCACATTCTATATTGGCCAGCCATCCTTTGTTACCCCTGAGAATCCAAAACGTTCTGCATAATTATAACAAAAACAAACCAAGTAAAATGCTGTGGTTTCTTAGATTACAATTTATATGTACATTTTTCTCAACCACCTTTCAGGACTTAAAAATCTTCACACATACAAACACACACACACACACACACAAGAAACAAAATAAGTACATAAATACATTGCCCACTAGTGGACTAATATTGAAATATACCTACCACTGCTGATAATGATTAAAGTACAGTTTAAAAATAGCATAAATAGGCTACTCTATTATATCAGTATGAACAATAAGTGATATTCAGTGGCAAAGCAGTCACATTCATACTAAAAACAGCTCTGTATTATTTTCAACTTTCAACTTATTTTCAAATAGAATGAGAATTATACATGGAATTATTTAATTGGAAGTTGAAGGCAGCAGACAGAATAGCAGAATGATCAAGTGGGACACAATAAAATCATAAACAATTAAAATCAAGTAATGAGTTGCCTCATGCTAGTGTATCTTTGCGTGTGTGTCTACAATCAAAGAGTTCCCTGACTGAAATTCTGTTCTGTTCATCATGAGAGATTTTGACAGATTACTTTATAAATCTTTGGACATTTGCTTCACAATGCCTTTTAATAATATTTAAATTGCTATTGCTATTGCACTGCTATTCAACTATATATCATAGTGATTTTCAGTAATAAATGTGTGAATGCAATAGAATGAAAAAACAATAAACTAACACAAATTACAAAACTATAGCTTAACATGAACACTGATTCAGTTTAGGCCTGATAGCCACAAATATCATTCTGCTTATGTTGTTGACTTCCATGTACTCAGTATACAAGCACATAATGTATGATCTTTGATCTTAATGTAGTAGCATTAAAGTAGACATATAATTGGCCAAGTTCATACATCAAACTGAGCTATAAAGTTTATTATCCGTGTTTAGGTTAATGCTATGTATAAACCCAGCCACTGTAGTATATTCCACCAGCTGTGACTAAAATAAACCATGGCTTAGTATGATGTGTGAACAAACTAGTGTTGGTGAAGGACCTCAGGCTGAATAGCACAGCACATATATTTATTGGGGGGAAATCATAATTTAAAAATAGTAGTTAACTAATCAAAATAGTAGATAATGAATGCTGTACTTAATAAGACATTATATGGTTAGTTGAACCAATAGTCTAACCTGCTCTAAGGCAATAGTATATTAATTGTGTTAATCACATAAATAATAAAAGTAATACAAGAAGATTTTTGGAGGAAATAAGAATCAGAAAGTAACCTGTAGATTAAAAGGTAATTCAGAACAGAATATCTTACAGACCTGGACACTGATTAGCAGAAAATCTTTAAAAATAACATGTGAATTCTATTAACATTTTGAAAATGTTTCCTTATATAGTTGTTTTTTTTTTAATAGTCACCAATTATGAACATTTTGTTCAACTGTCACTGTATTGTAAAATGTCTCCAAACCCTGATTTCTTTTGGTTTGGGCTTCCAAGTATTTTAATAGGAAAAGGTAGCTAGAGATAGGCAGTTAATAACTTGACATTTTACTTGACATATACAGCATAGGAACATGCCCTGTGTTAAGCAGCTATTAGATAGTCAACTATGTCCCAACCAAGTGACAGTACCCAGGAGACTGTGACTGATTTCAAAAAAGCTAAAGAGAGTTAGAAAAACAATAACTAGAAACAAAACTAAGTGAAAATTGAAACAGGATGAAGTGAAAACAATGAAAGCAGCAGCAGCAACAAAAAAGAATGAACTTGTTATAATAAACCTATGTACAACAGAACTCAAGTACTAAACAAGTTAAACGTTGACCACATATTGATCAGATTTTCCAAATCATCAATAAAATGTTAGTTTAGAAGTAGAAAGTGTAGACCTGTCTTAATCCAGAGTTTTAAATCAAGTGTTGTGGAACCTTTTTAGTTTAACCTTTTTAGCCCATGCACAGTAAGTCCACCATTCTTAAAAATTTGATGTAGTCAAACTTTTCAGGATACAATTTAATACCGCACTCTCATAGATCATATTACCATACCATCACAGAGTTTGAAGTGATGTTCAAGATCCGTCCCAGTGCTCATTGCAGGATCCATTAAAATATTTTAAACAGAAGGCTGTCACCTGTAGAGATAGGAAACATGTCACTTTAGGAAAGCAGTCCATTCCACCAGCTCTAACCTTCACAGCATTTGCCTTTTTTAGCGCCTGCATCACCTTGTCCAACTGGTAATCTACTAGAACCAGATTCTTTTCAAATGTACAAGTCAAGTCTCTCATCCATTGTCTACTTCTGTCTTTTTCTTTTTTCTTTTTTTCCTCCCCAGATTTAGGACTTAAATGTCCCTGTTAAATTTCATCCTCTTTGTTTTGATCCATTGTTCAAGCCTGGATTTTTGGACCTTCTCTTTCTGTCCTAAAGTGTACTTTTGTGGTCATCTGCAAATTTGATAATTGCCTCTCAATCCCTTCCTCCAGGTAATTAATAAAAATGTTGAACAGCAAAGGGCCCAGGACAAGCCCTCTGACACTTCACTTGATAGTTGCTTGCCAATGTGATGTGGATCAGTTTATGAGCATTCTCTGAGTGCAGTCATTCAGCCAATTATGGGTTTATCTAACAGAGGTTTCATCCAGCTGTCATTTTATATTTCATTTAATGAAGAAATGTAATTTGTGAAATAATTTGTTGAATGTTTTGCTGTGATCAAAGTACTTATGTACAGGCATGTCCCTAAGCTAACAACTTTGGATAAAAAAAGAGATAAGTTTAGTTTGGTATGACTTGTTTGTGACAAGCTCATATTGGTTCTTACTCATTCTGAATTTTTATTCAACCATTCATAAATATGCTGTTTTAACAATTTGCTTAAGGACCTGGCCCAGCATAAGCATCAAGGTGACAGGTCCCACATCTTCCATTCTCTTTTTTGAAGATAGAACCAATATTTCTTTTCCCAACAGCCTATTTTTAACTTTATTAATATTAAACCAAAATGGTATCAGCTAGAATGAGTAGTCAAAAAGATTCCTAGAAGAAGGCAGTGACAAACTACTATCCTTCCATAGTGTTGCCTAAAAAGCTAAATGAAAATGTCCATGAATTCTCCAGGGGCTGAGCTTAACTTGAGGGCATTCTTGCTCATTTTAGATCCTCTGACAGGTAACTCTTCCAACTACAAAATGATAATGGTGATTTTTTAAAGTGTGCAGTGAAAAACTCTATATTTTCCATAAAGCTCTGCTCTCTGGGTAACTGAACATATGGTCAGATTGCCAGCTAGATTTGAATAACATTGTAATGGAGTTTCAGTGCTATGAATGGGCAGAATAGCACATACTGGGTTTGCAGATGGTGTATCCAAACTGTTGAGCTCAGCTGACTCACAGTGTCTCTACCTAATCTTAATAGTGGTTGTAAAGATGCAAAACAGGCAAACAGAGGCTAAAAAATAATGCAGTAATGATGTTATTTTATTTATTCAATTTTAATTTCTCTTACTGAGAAAATAGCTCCAGGTTTAATATTTTTTTTTTTTTTTTTTAATGATGATTTTCAACTTGCCTTTGGATGGTGAGATCATGCAGAATGTACTGGTGTTCTTTTGCTCTAGTACACACCTTTTCACTATTCACAGCCTCCCTGGCTGTCTCTGCTGCCCAGATTGAAAAGCTCTATTGGGAAGAAATCTTTCCTTGGGATTTAAATGAAGTTTAGAAATAAAAGAAGGAACAGACTGATAAATAGAAAATTGTAGAATGGAAGACGGGTGTATTCAACACCCTCAGGAAGCCCCAAGTACAAGAACCGTGTACCTCAACCCTTGGCATAACACCTTCTTTTACTTTGGGGGAAAAAAAGTAAAGTTTTTGTCATAAGACTGAATATGACTGGTTGAAAAAAGACAGAATAGAAGTCAGTCTCCCCAATTTTTATTCCTTGGGAATTTGCTTGTGGTGTTTCCTGGAAATAAGGAAACTAATGTATAATAATTAGGCCTGTTATAAAATCAAGAAACCAACATTGCATGAAAAAGAAAAGATGACAAAGCTGTTTTTAAATTATTTTTTGGAATATTTAAAGGGCAACTATGTTTTCCAATTAGCACACTGCCCTCTGAACTCATTAAAAGTATCTCACATTGCATTTGTTTTACTTGCTTTCAAAGATCTATTTGGATGGATCAACAGCGTCTCAAGAGTGTTCATGTGTCTCTAGCAAGTCAATCAACTTTTGATACTTGAAAAACTCCCTGGAAAACTTGGTCCATAAGATGGATGGCAGAATGCTGCAGTAAATCGTTTCTTAGCGGGAAATCTGCAGGAGTAGTGTAATTTGGACAATGGAGCATTTGACAGCTAACCTATCAAAAATAGTACACCCTGGGGATGCCAAGCATTGATGAAGCAGAAGCTAAATAGGGAAATCATTTTCCAATCAGGCCACAGAGTGACTGCTTATCCCATGGTCCTGGGCATTTGTTCAAATGCAGCTCTTTGCCAGCATTGTGCATTTGGCATTTCTGCTTAAAGAAGGTTCATTTTATTTTTAACATTAATGAATACAAAAGAGAAAAAAAACTTCACAATTTTTGGACCTTCTCCAGAGAGTTTTTTGATGCATTTACTAGCTTAAAACAAAGACCTGGAAGGAAATATTTACATGCACAGAGTCCTTAATAATCAGAGTTTGATTCATCCAGCTGTCTGGGTGATTGTTAAGACAGTAACTTGCAAACATGCATGAGACTTTTGCATATTTTACTGTAGTTCCTAAGAGTTTAAATATTAAATGCAGTAGTGGTTTAATGAGTCATTGGGAATGTCTAGGAATTAAGAGAACTGCATGTAAAACTGAAACCATGACTCATGTCCAGTTCTATTCTGATTATAAAGAATGTAAAAATTGGAATTTACCTACTTTAATCATTCCTAAATTGAATTTTAAAGATGAAATAAAATGAAATTCAAAATTTATGGCTTTTTATACATTAGTAGCTTCAAAAAGAAAGGCTTTTCTATGCTCTTCCATATTATGTTATTATTCCAATTCCCATTTGTCCAAAGAACTTTGAGGTATTATTTTATTGGGTGTTCCCCAATACACAATGTACTTGTAATGGTGGCATCTTCTGCAGACATCCACATGTTCCTCCTGGAAGTTTGCAGAAGAAAAGTCCTTTATGTATACAATTGTGCAAGCCTCTTTTCCCATGAACCAGCATTGTGCATTATCAGAAGCTTATGTAAGCCCTCAGTTCTCGTCAATCCTAACACCGTACATGACTCATTTTGACAAATACTGAATGCTTAGACTTGCTACGTTTATGAACCATCTTTATGCTAGAGAATAGAAAATTTAAGGGGCATTCCTCTATCCTACAACTTCTCTGAGGCTAACTGAGCAGCTGTTCACAAGTGTGAGGGAAAAGATGCTAGTTCCTTGGCAAAGTTCTGTTTAGGGGCTGGAATGGTTAGACGTTCAAGATGGGTTTAGTGAATTCTGATTTGTGCTTACTATCAAAATCTAGAACAGTGATGGCGAACTTATGACACACATGTGGAAAGTGACATACCACAACATTTTGGGTGACACGCCAGTGTCACACCAAAGCCAACAACTATTCTCCCTGTCTGAATTACCAAAGAAACTGAGGTTGTTTTACTTGTATTTCGTTTTTGTTATTATTTGATATTTCTTTATATAATGCATAGCACTGCACATGATTGGACTGTATTTTTTTTAACTAAATGAATATATAAAGAATTGTTCCTCTTTTGTTCCGGGGGGAGGTGACATGCCAGCAGAGTCAAGTTAGGCATTTTCTGAATTTTTGACACACCGAGCTCTAAAGGTTTGCCATCGCTGGTCTAGAACTAACTCCTTTGGGCTTTGTTTTTGGCCTGCCTCTGTTCCATGTTATAACACCTTGCACAGAAAACCAACAAATGAGATGGTAAAATTGTAGACAACTGGATTTTTTCCCCTGAAAACTAGCATATTATACCATGCTACAAGATTTCTCTCTGGCATTTAAATATGAATATTGTTTAATATGGATTCAGTTGATTCAGAATTGTAATCTCCACAGTCAAGATCTTCATGTGAGGTTCTACAAATAGCTAACATTCTGAAAAGCAGGGCCTTTTCTGTCTGACCCCTAAAACTTTGGTATCTATTCCCATTTTGTATGCCCCCAATACTCTGTTCTTTCAAAGACAAGTACAGATTTTTAAAATTCCTAAGTAGACTTGATTGATTGTATTCAATCTGATTATTTGCTTTAATTATACTTTTGTATATTTACTTGGGGTTTTTTTTAATGAAAAGCAAAGCATAGAGAAATTATAAATTGTAAATAAATAAATTTAACACACACAAATACCCTTACATATGTATCTCTTGGCAGTTTAAAATTATTCCATCCAGTTCATATAATGTTTGTGTGAATCTCAGTACAGTAACTGTATTTTGTTTCCTAGTTTGCTGCACAGTTATCTATCTTAAAACCTGTATATTCCATAGAGGGATTATGGTCACTTTAGGATGAGTGTTTGCTGTTCAGTTACTTTTATTTTATATCATTCAAGAAATAAATCCTTGCTTTCCAGAAAGCAAGCTTAGAGATGCTTAAAGTCTGAGTGAATTCAGGAAAAAAAATAGCAGTATATGTGAGCCATGTTTTTACTGATAATGTAATACTAGACTTACCAAATCTCTGCCAGGAATCACAATCACATGCTCCCCAAAAAAGTTCTCTCGCTCTCTCGCTCTCTCGCAGTCAGAAAATTTGCCTGTACATGAAGTGTTTCCAGAAGGTAAGCAGTCCTAATCAAAAAAGTCAAGACTTCTGACAATAATGCCATGACTAAGACAGCAAACGTTCTGTAGCAGCTTTGAAGAGGAAAGGTCATTGATTTGAAGGAAAAATCTCCATACACTTCCAGATGCATTTGTATTTTTCAGATGATGTGAAGTGCAGATATAGACAGGTTTATCTAAATGATAGCTGCATGCTATTTGCTGTATGTCATAACCTTATCTTCTTAGAGGATTTTCCAATACTGCACACAGTGCATCTGTGACTGAGACAAAATCAATGCTTATAGATTTAGCTGTGTAATCCTATCACTTGTCCTGCAATATGTGGTTTGAAATGTAAAGTTTGTTAAGGTTTGAATGAAGTTGAAGATCCAGGGTCTCCAGAGAAAGTTTAGGTTCTTAGAGAATAATCTGTTTTCTACCTTTCCATCTCTTTCTAGTTAGCTGTACTTTGCTATATGTAGCTTAGCCCATTTCCTCAATTATTACAATATATCCTTAAAAAAAAAAAACCTGCCTGCAGCTGATAGTGATCCACATTAAGAGGGATCATGAAAGCATATGGAAATAAAATTAAACATATTTGAATGTCTTTGTGAGGAGCATGGGAAAGGCCACACTGACGATGAAAGAAAAATTAGTTGCTGGAATTAAATCGAATTATTCTTGCTCAGCTGCAGTATTTCTGTAGTACATTACCTGTTTTATTTTATGAGGTTCTAAAATACTTCATGTGTCTTGTTAAATAGATGAGTGCCTTCACAGCTGAGCAAAAGCTGTTATACTGGAATTATTACTTCTGCAATCGGGAATGAGTTGATGCAATCCAGTGAGAAGTCCTCCAAATGAGGTCCGTTAAAACAAACAGCATGTTTCTACACTTGTGTGTGAGAGAGACAGAAAGAGTATTCATCAGTCCTAGGAATCTGCAGATTATATTTGAAGGAGAAAACTTTATTTGAAGCATTGGAGCACATGGGCACTCGTGTCACAGTTGCTGGCAAATCTTTAACGAAACTGTATCTGAAGATATACTTGATCAAGAAGGTGCAGACAGGTGTGATGCACACTCCAAGTCCTCATTTCTCATCAAATTCATATTACAGCACAGCCCTAATAAAGGCCAAAGGGGCATTATTTAAACAAAAAGCAACTGGACAGAAGGTGACCCCTGCTTCAGTACTGCCTCCAATCTGTTCTAGAATCCCATTTTAGAAATTCACTGAAGTATATTGGATAGTTTAGATTGTGCTTTTCTAAACTGACCAAACACACCATAGCAAGTTGCGACTGGTTTAATGGTGAGTTTGTAATTAGTTCAAACAACTAATAAGGCAGGTATAATGCCCAGATGAGCAGTCACAGAAATATAAGGAAGGTAAAATCTTGCCTTATAGCCAGGGTACAGTGCTGACAGAGCCATTGTGGTTTAAGTCAAGAGCCAGAGATTCACAGAGTCTGTCCCGAGTTGTAGCCATAAGAGACAATATATAGAGCTAGAAGATGGCCAATCAATAGTATACAAGTTGGAGAAAACAGGGTGAAGTAGTAGCACAGAAACAAGAATGGTCCATGGCAGGCCAAGAGTCAAATGCCAGAGAGTTCCACAAGCCAATCCAAGTCATAACACCTAAATTCCAAGTGTAGAACTAGGATACAAGAAATCAGTCCTCCACTGGAAAGTTGTTTCCACCAGAGAGCAAGGTCCTGATGGCTGCTCCAATATATCCCAGCTGTGGGCATGGTTCAGTTAGGGGAGTTGTCATCCTTGCTTTCCAAATAGCCAAGCAGATTTACTTTGCTGTTCTCCAAAGTTGCTGGCTTGTCTTACAGCTAGCTCCCCTGCTAGGATCTGGCCTCTCATCCTCTGAGTCTGCACTCATCTGCTCATTGTTTCCTGGTTGGTCTCAGGTGGTTGATGGCCTGCCAGCTCCAAGGCTAAGAACTCATTGGATCAGGCCATTCAACCTTTGACTCCCAGTAGTCAGAGTAAATCATAGCACTGATTTAATACAAGAGTAGCACTGGATCAAAAATATGCTATCTTGGAGATTAAAAATGGCCCGGGTAAAAATAAGTTTGACATATTGAATGGATATTTCAATGCCTAAAAACCTCTGAGTGATTTTCAAAGAAATTTAAAGAATTTATTTCTCTCTACTATTTTAATTTATTTACTTATTTATTAAACAAACGTATATCACTGCCCATCTACCAGAAGGAATTCTGGGCAGCAAACCAAATAAAAACACAGTACACTAAAAAATACAATTTAAAACAATTGAGGCCCCAATAAAACTTGCATTCATTCACCCATGTCAAAAAGGGGAAAACAAACATCCCTCAAATTACAAACCAATAAATCTGACCTCAATACCTGGGATGATTCTAGAGCAGATCATTAAAAGCACCTTGAAAACAATGTGGCAATTACCATACATCAACATGAAAGTCAAAAACAATTCTTTCCAGACCAACGTTATCTCATTTTTAATTAGATAACTTCCTTAATAGACTGTGGAAATGCTGTAGACATAATATATCTTAACTAGCAAAGTTTTTGACTAAGTATCCCTTGGCATGTTGATTGGCAAACTTGTTAAATGTGGCTTGATGTAAGTGAATATGTAGGTGGGTTGAAAATCATTTCCAAGAATGCTTGTCAAAATGGAGAGAAATATCAAGTCCTCTACTGTTCAACATTTTATTAATTATTTGGATAAAGAGGTGAAAGGAATGATTATCAAATTTGCAGATGATACAAAATTGTGCGGGAGTACTAATAACCTAGAAGACAGAAATAAAATTAAAAATGATACTGGCAAGTTGGAAAAACAGGCTAGAAATAACAGAATGAAATTTAACAGAAAAGCAAAGAATATGACCCAGGAATGTAATGTATCAATATAGCATAAGGATAGATAATATTTATTTTAGTCAGTTACCAGATAAACAGAACATATATAAACTAGATACAGCAAAGAGAGAACAGAGCATATGGTTGCTGCCCATCCTGCTAGATCTGACAGAGTGGGCTTGCTCTGGGGCCCCTCTATGAAACAAGGTTGCCAGGTGGGGCCTCAGAGGCATGTCATGGTGTCTGCCTAATGGAATAGCCTCCCCCAGCAATACAGATGGCTCTGACCTTGTTGGTCTTCAGGAAAGTGGTGAAGACCTGGGTTTCTCCCCATCCACTGGGGCTTGTTTTCCCCTTTTTTGAAAATAGGAGCAACATTTGCTATCTTCCAGTCATATGGAGCTTCACCATTTTCCAGAATTCCTCAAGGATAATACATGAGAGTTTAGTCAGACCATTAGTTGGCTCCATAAATACTCTACACTGCAGTTCCTGGAGATTTAAATTCAGTAAAAAAGTATTCCCTCACATTGCTTCAATACTGACCCTTCATCCTGCCCTTCATAGTTTCCTGATGGATGCATATTTTTTATTAGGGATGATTAACCCAAAATAAGAATACTGTAGCATTGTAATTTCTTTGTTATCCACTAGCATTTTGCCTTTTTCAGCTAGCATACTTTTTTTTTTTTTAACCTTTTATTATCTATTTATTTGATAGATTTATAGCCTATCTTTCCTCCAGGAGTTTAAACCAGTGTACCTAGGTTTCCTTTCTCAAGCTTTTTTCCCCACAGCAAAACTCTGAAATGGATTACATTGAAAGAAAGTGCCTGGCCCAGTCACCCACTACGCTTCCATGGCTGAAGGTGGATATGAATCTGGATCTCCCTAGTTCTGGTCCAATCCCTTAACCACTATAACCCATCGGCTCTCCTAAAAAAAAAAATGTTATCCTTAATATCCTTCACTAACCACAACATACTGTGCAGTTTTGTCTTCCTGACACCACCTCTACAATTCTGGGCTGTCTTCTTTCTTTGTTATCTGACCCTCTTTCCATTTTCTGTATGTGACCTTTTTCACTTGTTTGTTTGTTTGAAATCTACATTGGCTTCTTTCGCTGTTGCCCATTTTTTCCTCATTGGAACCACTGTGGAAACTTTATAAATGCCTAAGTACTTATTGGAATTGCCTGGGCAAAGAACCAAGTCTTCATAAGTAAGGAAGTGGAGTATTCGGGGCTCTTTCAAAACATTACCTGGCATTAACCTGAGGCCATTAAAAGCAAGAGCTAATTATTCATTCACAATCCAATCTCTGAAATCTACTCTAACCTGACATGTTGCACTACCTAGCTGAAAGTAATGGTCTCTGCTTTAATAGATTGGGTTTAGAACTGGGAACAGACATATATTATGTTTTGTCAAATACACATTTGCCTGAGATTTGTTTTTAAAAAATCCAAAATAAATTCAAACCAGCAGTACATTAACTCCCTACAGGATATGTTCCTTAGCTTATTTTAATGTTTACATTGTTTGGAAGGATGTTCATAAAACAGTGAAGAATTTGTTATAACATTTTTATTCCCCTGCCATCCTGTGTCATCTAGCTTTATTCTGAAAGAGGGAAACTTGAAGACAAAGAATTCTAAGATGAGCTGATAGGCTAAAATGAACTCTGATAGTAGCAGTGCTAAAAACAAACCAGGTGTAGTAGAAAGTTCTACTCAGTTACTCAAACTTACTTTATGGACTGTAGGCCTTTAGTTCCCACCCCTGTTATAAGGCAATAAATCTCCTCTTCTTCTCCAGTAGAGATTCTGAATCTCAGAGATGCCCCTTATCCTTCAAAAGCTCACATTTCTCTGTTATGGCAACCATCTGTGCCCAACCTGGGCTCCCTTTGAATATATGGGTTTCATCTGCCAAAATTCCCTTGTCAACATGGGAGTTGTTGAGAATTGTGAAGGCTGAAGTCCATGCTGATTTCACACACATTTTAAGCCACAGTGTTTTGGAGAGAATACTGTGGAGATTGTTGATGGTATGACTGCTATTTAAAAAAGTGTTCAAAGAATGTATAGAAAAGGGGAGAATAAAACAACAACAAGGTTTGGTTGTACCAGTATGACCTTTTAAACCGCTCTGGGTAACCATTTAGCCTTGGTTTTTCATTAGATCTACTGCAGAATCGACGATGCAGCATTCATACTTAATTAGCCACAGAGTAGTGTTAAATTAGTGTTGGAAGTTCTAGCACTTCCACTATAAAGGCATGTGAACTGCACAGCAATAAAATATTTTATCAGCAAATTGAATGAGGGAATACACTTCAGCAGGTTTTTTTTCCCCAAATGGGGCTTTGAATACAAGATTATGTGTTTGTGAATATGCATGCATATTTACTTCCCAGACTTTCCCCATTTGGATAGCCTTTATATACATAACTGACAGCAACAGAGGAAAAAGAGAGAAGTGTGCTTGATACAGTTAAATGTCTCAGATAATTTATGTAACCACTATCATTCACCTCCCAGGTGTGATAGAAATTGTACAAAACCTACTAATAGAATGGTTTTGTGTCTGTTTTGTGTCCAGAAAGAGTGTGCAGATCACTCAATAGAAACCCTTAGTTTGAAAATCATTGTGTAATTTAATATATAAGCTGGCATCAGTGTGACCAGATGCCAGCTTATATATACAAACATAGACTGTAGGCTCAACTTTGATGTAGAACCTTTTCACAAGGAACAATTCCCAGGATGACCTTCAGCCTCAACTTAATCAATTTAAGAATAAGCCAAAGATTTACTGGAGAAATTTGCAACCACTATAGAGCAGAGGACCACTTTTTCCCCTCTCATTTCCCTTCATCTTACCATCTCTCCCACTATCATAAAATTGCTGTGGTGTAGTGGTAGAAATTATCTTGTTTCCTACTTAGCTCTGATTCCCCAGAATTTCTTTTAAAAATATTAAATAACAAATGTTAATAGTCCAAATTATGCTGGCTGTGCACATAGCCACTTTGCTCCTGCTGTGAAGGAATGGCCAAGGAAGTCAGGGAGTTTTCATATGAGGAAACAATAGATACCGGCATAAAAAGCCAGGATATTAACTTTTTTAAACAATGGTGTAATATTATGGCTTGTTCTGCAACTGTAAATTGTATGAAAGAGGAAAATATAAGATTTGATGGATTGTTTGTACCCATAAGCAAAAGTCGCTGTTGGTGTGCCAAAAAGCTCATATAATTATCCAAGTGCTGCTAATGATGTAGGTTGCTAATAAATATAGATTTCCATTTTTGAATTGCTGAGATATTGCTGGGGAAGGCACATACGTTAGAAAGAATAAATAGAATTTAGAGGTTTCTTTATCTCTATCCTATAGTTACTTATTTAATATTTATGATGCTTGCTGTAATTATGGTGTGCAAATTACATCAAGCACCATACGCTCCTATAGAATAAACAAGATAGATAAAACAGTAAATGATAATAACATAAAAAACAAGTTGTAATAGTAACTGCACTAAGAGGAATATCACTCTTAGTTAAAAACAGTCACTTACTGTAGGGTGGGAACCAACCATTCTATCAATTCCTGAAAGCTTTCTGAAACAGTATCAGCCCTGCCTGGTAGCCCAGAGAAGAAGCATATTCAGGAGTACTAGGTCCATCTTTATTGTAAGGTTACATTAACAGAATCTTGCAAGTCTGAAAGTACATCTCTCCCCCCTCGCCTTTGCAGCCCAAGAAACTAGGGATGGCCCCTTCTGAGACATTTGCTATGCCCCCATTGCTTCTGCAGACTCAGCTGCCTCTTATCTGACTGTTGCCTACTCTGCAGCTCTTCTTCCTGTCTCCCAAGGTCATTCTCACTACCATTACAAACAGTCAAGTATTGGCAGCTCTTCTAAATGCCAACAGGGTGGGCACAGCTCTCACTTGGGGGGGGGAGGTGATGTTCCAAAGATGGCTAGCAGCAAGGGGGGGGGGGGGAAACACCCTTATGGAGTCTGATAATGTGATGGAATGGAATTATGAAGGCCAGACTCAGGGAGGGAAACATACTCTTTCGTCTCCTGAGGGGCAAGGAAGGGATAAGAGGATGAGGCTGGCACCTCCCTGAGGAATTCACTCTGTTTTGACTGGCTGACTCTGGGAACTGAGTTTCAGTCTGGGAAGATTCTTGCTAGAGGTTGTAGCTAATAAACATTGCTGAACTGAATCTGCATGGTTTCCTGGAGTTCCTTGGACTAGACCTGACAGATAACACTGCTTCAAAGATGGACTGAAAGAATGCCTTTCCTACTTAACCTTACTGGGAGTGCTGTGAGAAGGCTGTTCCAAAGATATTCAGGTCCTGAGTCATGTAGGGCTTTAAGGCTGACAACAAGAACCTTGACCTGTACCCAGAAGCTACCTACAAACCTGTGCATGTCTAATGGTAATCTTATCTTTGTGAACCAAGAGGCTCCTTTAACAAATCAAGCCCTTCATTCTGGATTAGCTGTAGCTTCTGGGTGATCTTCAAAGGCAGTCCCGTATAGACCAAGTAGCAAGAGTGCAAGAGAGGGTGGTTCAAGCTACATGGCAAATTCTACCTAGCTTCCCATCAAATGTTCTTCTGGTTCAGCCTTTCCCACCCAGGTCTCTACCACCCTAGAAAGGCCAACTGTGGGTGCAGTGAGAGCCATGAATATTGCCATTTAACCATTTAGCCACTCCTACTCTTACTGCCATGGTTTAGGTGCAAGTCTATTATTCTACCTATGTTTGGTCAGATGCTGTTCATCATTCTAGGCATCCCCTTTGTTATTTTATCTCCTTGAGCTTGTCAGTATACCCAATCCTGGATTATCAACGAAGGAAAGGCTGCCAAGGCCACAGCCACTTCCACATTCTGATTTATTATAAAATAAGATGCAATGAAATTATATAACTTGCCCAAGACTGAGCGCATGCTTTGAAGCTACTCTCATTTTATTATGTGGTGGCTATGTTCAGACATTATGTTATGCTACTGCTTATTTTTAGCCATAGTTTGTTAAATAAGCAATCACTGGATTCAGGAACATACTGAGCCATAAGCCAGGGTTGATATGTGAATGCTATCCATGTATGCAATCTTTGGAAATAAGAGTAATGAGTCAGAATTTTAATTATCATTTGATACAGAGAGAGAGAGAGCGCAAGCACAAGGATCTCTGGATCTTTATTGCTGAATTTGAAAAGAAATAGTAAATAAGCAGCAATGTTCTGGAATGGTGGGAGGGTGGGGGCTCAAAATCAGCAAGTTGGTGGACGAAGCCCAGCGATACAAACCCTGCCTTTTCTGAATGTATGTGCAGCAGCATCAGATACATAAAAGAAGTGGTGCTAGTATCACAATGCTTCATCCGGCATCTTGCCAATTTTGTCCGTCACCACTACCGGCAGCCCCATGGACACTGCTGTAAATACTTCATCACTTCAAGATGTTCAAAGGACTGGTAAAATCCTGTGTTTGGGCCTGAGGGAAAAGGACTGCCAAATTTGGAATCATGGTGGCCAGGATTCATGAGGTAGCCATCAACACTAGCAGCCATTCGTAGTCTGAACCTCCATGAATTTATTTTTTCTTTTTTAAATCATTTAAACTTGATTAGTATAACCACACCTGTTACCAGTCAATTCCACAGTTTAGAACCATGCATTGTGTAAATAAGTAAATTAAAAAACCTAGTTATTTATATCAGTTCTTTGTATCATCTCCCTGACTTTCTTCTGAATTGTAACATGGGGGGAAGGGATGCTCCCTGTCCACACCTTCTACACCATACATTATTTTATATATCACTGTCATGTTTTCCCTTCTCTAGCTTTTTTCTAAACTAAACTGCATCATCTATAGGAGCACATTCAATTTCCCTAGCAATACAGCTACTTTGCAGGCTCCATATACACATTACTAGATGACCAGGCTAGATTGCAATGCAGTGTCTTCAGGACTTCTGGAAGGCCAACAAAGTTCAGGCCAATGTGGCCTTAGGGGAAATTATATTCCAAAGGGTGAGTGCCACAGCACAAAAGGCTCTCCCCCTGAGTTCCATAAAATGACATTCATTCATGGATGAAACCCGCAACATGCCCTCCCTGCTGGACTTGATAAGATGGGTAGGCGTGACTGGGGAGAGGTGGTCCCTCAAATAACCTGGCCCCATGCTATGTAGAGGTTTAAAAGTCATTACCAGCACTTTGAACTGAACCTAGAAACAAACTGATAACCAATGTAGGTCACAGAGCAGAGGTGTAATGTGTGCTGATGTAGGTGCGCACATAATTGCCCATGCCACATTTGGTATCAGCTGAAGCTTCCAGATGATCTTCAAGGGCAGACCTGTGTTGAGTATGCTACAGTAATCTATATGGGACAGTACCAGAGTGTGAGTGACTGAGCATAGGGCCTTCTGGTCCAGGAATGGGCACAACTGGTACACAGCCTGAAGTTGTGCAAAAGCTGTCCTAGCTACAACTGCTACCTGCTCATTGAGCAGGAGTTGTGAGTCCAGAAGGACCCCCTGACTGCGCACAGGGTCTGTCTGGGGCAGTGCCATCTCATCCAGAACTAAAGATACTAAATTCCCAGATCCTGGTGGCCTAAAACCCAAAGCCACTTTCCAGCTGGGGGGGGGGGGGACCTAATGGGAGGAGTTCCCTTATGATGTTTGGAGTTTAAATGAAGATGGAAAGTCAGGGAAATTGTGAACTACATCAGAGATGATTGTACAATGAAAAAGGGACTTTCACACACTTACACTTAAATAAATGCAAGAACTTCTTACTTTCCTCTGACATTACATCAAAATCCTCTTCTTTCCTACTTTGAAAGCAAATTATTTTTCCGCACAGCCCTACACTGTTTTACATAGATTATTTCACTTTTAGCAAGAAAAAAATATTTTTAAAAATTATTCCATCGAAAACTATTTATCAAAGAACTATGGAAAACAAAACTTTCCTACTTTGGTGAGTTTGTTACAATCTCAACAGTGGAATATGAGAGAAATTCCTAATAGCAACAATAGCTACTGTACATTGAAATATATGCCTCAATGAAACATAGAAACATTTGTCACAGTCTTGATTTAATAATAATAATAATTTATTAAACTTGTATGCTGCCTGACTCTCAATAACTATGTGACTCTTGTTGCTTTTTGCTTCTTAGGAATGATTTGCAAGGACCCTCCTAGCAGAATTTGCAGTAGAAGAAAAACTTTTGTAAAAGCAGTTGTTCATTTAAATATATTAAGCAATTTACTTTAGGTAATGTAGCCTATACAATTTTAATTTTGGATTAAATAAACCATATCCTGTAGCGCAACTATTGCACCTTTGCATTCAAAGGATGATCTATGGGTGCATTTAGAGAATTTTGTCTTCATGATGCTCCAATGGAGCAGGGTCAATTGTTGCCTAATGAAAGGAATCAATAGCAATTTCTCTAGTGAGCTCAGAAAAATTAGCATTAAAGAACAAGCACTGGCAGAGTAGAGTCTGATACAGTTATGTGTCTCTGCTGCTTTAGGAAGTAACTTAACATGTTTCTACAAAGTAATGGATCAATATGAATTCTTTGATTAAACTAGCTGTGGAGTATGAAGGTGTGACTTGACATACAACTCTTGAACATTGATAAACGTGAGCATGTGCATAAGTAGATGAAGTTGGGAATGAACAGGAAAAAGCATTAATATGCTATTGGGTGAAGTTTGTTCAACTCCTCCATACCTCCTGTTATTGTTTTGATTATAGAATATTTGTACACTAACTAAAAGTTGTCTAAAGTTTACTTTAGTTAACAAAGTAGCTAAGAATATAAATACCCACCCACACTCCATGATGTTAATATAACAAATTAAAAAAGAAAATACATAAAAACAGGTAACAAGTAAGAATGTAGACAGCAAATGATAAAATATGTTAGCCACCCTTCTTGGTGCTCCATTATCTTTGTCAACCATATTTGCTTTTCCAAGGCAGACGTCTCCAGTTTGGACACCTCTAGATGGGAAGACTTCCATGTCCAGAATTCCCCATCTCTCACAGCCATTGCTAGAAATTCTTAGAGGAAATCCACTCACCCATAGAAAAGGCTGTCTAGGTTGAGCAAGGTGGCTTGAAAGGAGATAAGAAGACTTTCCAAAATGAAAAGGATTTGAAACAAGAGACATCTCTAATTTTATCTAAGCAGCTTCCTTTAAGGAGTTACTCTTCACAGATATTATTACCTACATTTAGAATGGTAGATCTGTAAGAAAAAAGAAATAGGAGTACATTTGTATGGTGTGCAATATTGTGGGCCTAGGAAAGTGGCATAAGTTGGTATTAAATACATTCACTTTGAAAAAAGGTAGATAAGCAATTCACACAATATTCCAGATTAAAATAAAATTAATTAATTAATGATTCTGCAATACTGGTTATTAGAAATTAATAATTCTGCAATACTGGTATGTTGCAGTTCAGGACTGTTATCAAGCACCATATTAGTAAATGTAGTATTTATAATTTATTAGCAATGAGTAATATTTATCAAGCATGCTAAAATGCAATAAAATATTTTTAAAAAATATTTGGGCAAATAACTTTTAACTTGGTGCCAGCTGAATTTGGGGTTTGTGGGATGGGGGTTGGACGTGTATACATTCCAGAGACAGGGCACCACAAAACTGCTTCTATGAAATCCCTTCATAGCAAGCTTTTCCTGCCAAAGGAACTTGGAGCAGGTTTTACTCTGCATAGTTTTAAACACAGGGATATGAATATAAACTGCAGGGATGGGGATCTTGTATCCCTCCAGATACCACTGGTGCTGATGCATCTCTGTTTTCTGCTACTGGTTACATGCTTACACAGCCACATTTTGATAAACTCAAGATATTTATTGCAGTTGTAAATCTTTCACAAAAGTAACACAAAACATGCTGCAAAAGAGTCCAGAGAGACAGTCTCAAGTTCAGGAAGAATAGTCCATGCCTAATCCAAGGTTCCAGGTAATCCAACAGCCTACAGACAGAGTCACAAAATTTGATTGCCATTAAGAGCTCTATCAGCTTGACTAAGTGGCTTAGTCCTCCTCCTTTCTTTGCAAGTAAACAAGTTGACTTCCTTTCCTCTTCTCTTCTTCATTTGCAGTTTGCTGGGTTTGGGACTTTGCTTAAGCTTTCAGTCAATTGATTCAGCCTGCACCTGGGGCTTCTCAGGTGTGCTTCCTTCAATTAATTCCTGTGGTGCAGGCTCAGGCTTAGGCTGGTTTTGCTCTTCAGCTTCTGAAGCTGAAGCTGAAGACTCAGATGGATCACTAACAATCTCCCAGTATCTTTCACCTTTGGCCATGCTGGCTAAGGAGGCTGCAAGTTGTAAAGCTGTGACCTTTACTTCTGACAGTCAGCCTACTAATTGCCACCATTTGGGCTGTGGTGCCTTATTTCCTTAGGGTCAACATCATTGTGGTTGTTTTCTTCTATTACTAAGTGTGTCATTGTCACTGATGTAAAAGTTAAAGAGTAAGGGATCCAAGATACATCCCTGTTTCACCCCCTTTTGTATTTTAATTGGTTTTGAAAGAAACCCTTGCCTATTACATTTAACCTTAAGGGTGGTGTTAGTATGTAGCCCCCGAATGAAATAGAGAAGCCTGCTGTCTACTGATGCAGCTTCCAGTTTCTCCCAAAGCTTGGTCCTAGAAACAGAGGCGAAGGCTGCCTTGAGGTCTATAAAGGCAGCATACAATGATGCTATCTTGTTGCTGGAATACTTTTCTATCAGATGTTGAAGGACTTGACATTGTTTGATGGTATCTCATCCCCCTCTGAATCCTGCCTGCTCATCTCCTATCAGATTCTTCTGGACCATCCAGTCCTTGAGTTTTTCCTGTAAGTGTCTAACATATAATTTGCTGATTGTATTTAGCAAGCTAATCAGCCTATAGTTTGTAGGGTCATCCCTCCTGCCTTTTTTAAAGATTGGGACTATAATAGCCAAGCCCCAATCCTCCGGGATTCGTCCCGTCTTATCAATGTAAGTAAGTGTGTAAATGACTCCCTTTAAAGCAGTGTTATATTTATAATGTCCCATATACACAACTGACGTTGCACCATCATGGGATTAGCATGTCCATATGATCCAGATAAAATGATATTGCAAGGCATGCAACAGAAAAGTTGTGAGATATGCCCCCTCAAATCTTTCCATGATTTGTCCTAGAGAACCAGGCAATTCAGTACACAAAGTGATGACCAAGTAACAGGGCTATATCTACCCAGATGTTTCCCAATCTTCTTGTAACTTTTAGTGAGAATCCTGAATAATACTTATATCAGAAAAAAAGTAAAGGGGATATACATTAATTATTACTTCAGAAACATAACTGTTAATAAAGACAAGAAGCACAGAAAATAGGGGGAAAAATGAACTTTATTTTCCATGCTTTCAAATTTCTGTTTATATCCTGTTTGAAGAAAGTCTCCTGGAATATATGGGCTACGACAAGTATTTTAATTAATTATTACTATTACTATTATTTCCTCTGTACTATTACCAGGATTATCAATTACCATAATTAAATTAGATTTTTAAAGCTACTGTTAGGCACAGTTTTATTATTCGTATACTGTGACTACTGCACTTTTTAATGTTAACAGAAGGTATGTCTAAGGCTCTTAATAGAGCCATTTAAGCTGAAGCACTAGAATATGAGCCTATTTATTCCCATTAAAGTGAACAAGAACATCTGACATTTTTGGCATTTTATAAACTAGGATATGTGCCTGTTTTCTCATTTAATGAGTCACTTAAGTGATGTATTCATTTATAATATTTATTAAATGGCTCATAAGACTAGGCATTATATAACAGTTAAAAATATAATAATAAAACAGAAGAAATAATGGTAAATCATTGGAATACAGAATAGTAGAAGTCTGAAATAGGCACTTACAAATATAATACAATAAAATTTCATATAATGTAAATGCAAAACCAGAACCACTTTCTCAGATAGTAAGGTAGATCTAAAATTTTAAATATTTTAAAGGTCCAACATTCCTGGAAGAAACAAGTGTCTTGATCTGGCAGCCATAGGATAATGTAGCCATCAGGCAAGCTTCCATAGCTCCTCAAAGCAGTGAAGGCACCACAAAAAAACATCTTTCTCATAACCATTCTCTAAATCTTGGACTGAAGAAGCTGTCTTTAAGTCTAGGTATTGACACTGAATGAGGGTCTAAAACATAAGTAACTTCAGAAAAAAGATGGATCTTCCTATCCTGAGTGATGAGGAAGAACGTTCAGAACAGAATAGAAATTACCCAAGCCAGATGTCCATGCCATTAGCCTACTTCTCCTCTTGAGTAAACCTTCTAGCTTATGAAACATAACTAGTTATACCTTTTCATGTTGATAAGGTCTTTGATTGGCAGGATGAATGGATGGATGGATGGATGGATGGGCAGATAGACAGACAGACAGATAATGTACAAGTCATTTCGACTCCTAGCAAACACATAGATAGATTTTCTTGATTATGATCTATTCCTAACCTATCTTCAGCTCTTTCAATGTTGCAATAATCACCACTGTAACTGAGTCCATCCACCTTGCTGCTGGTCGTCCTCTTCTTCTCTTTCCTTCCACCTTTCCCAGCATTAGACCCTTTTCCAGAGAGCTAGGTCTTCATATAAAGTGTCCAAAGTAGGATAATTTGAGCCTGGTCATTTGGTAGGATATATAGCATCTCAAAAAGCAAAAAGCAATTCCATAGTACAATTTGAATGTATTTTAAAGGAGTCAATGGTGGCAAAAGGATAACTCTACATTTGGAGACAGCATGCCTCTGAATATCATTAGCTATAGAATGATGATGGAGGAGTACTGTTGCACTCAAAATCTGCTCTTGGGCTTCCCAAGGTGCTACTGTTTAAAAAGAATTTTAGGTATAATTGAAATAATATCTTAGTATGATTTCATTTCGTATGTTCATTTTCCATTCTGGATCATTGTGAGCATTTTAATTAAGGGATGAAACTTCTCTAGTATACAATTATTTGGGAGGCCTGGAACCCCCCTCCCCCCTATAATACAGAAACACCTTCCCACTTCCACAAATGCCATTCTCTGTTATCTCTATGAACCCTTTTTCCCCCACCTGCAGTACTCTAGGTTAAGTTGTGATTTTCATCACACAATCATGCTTCAGCGCCCCATAATGTTTTTGATCACATATACAGGGCAATCAAAGCTTTGAGAAATAGGATAATTGTTTGAAAGATGAAGTATCCTATGGCCAGAATGCAACACTTTAAAGCAAAATAATTCATGGTAAGATCAGTTTTCATATTTATCATCTGCTGATTTGGGAGGTTCTAACACTTACAACAGACTGTTTTCGGGGAAAGTGCCATTTCATAGTCATGATTATCTTAACCAACATCCTGTTTCATAGCTTGAGATTTACTGGAATTTCACCAGGCAGCTTCTATCTTTGAGCCACAAAGAACAGCCTACCAAACATGGCAACATTTCATCTCTTTATAATTAGAGACATAATGCATGAATTGTAGGTGAAGACATTAATCTCCTTAATTCCATAAATGAACTGTCATGTACAACAACTTGTTTTGTACACTGCTCTTGCCAATTTCCTTATTCCCCTCTCAAACCTCCACAGGTTTTCATTAACCCTACCGGCATCCTTTAGGTAGAAAATAGATGAGGTTAAAATTTTATGTTTAGTTGGATCAGATTTTGATGGCAAAAGAATCTTTGATCCTTATTTCTATGTTTGGCAGACACTAACTGCAACCAACAACATAGGATTAAAAACCAGTAAACCATAAAACAGTAATCATTACAGTATGCCAATAATCTGATGCATCACCATTCAACCATTCTCAAAAGTGCATGTCTTTATGTTTAGAATCTGAATATGGAAAGGTGGAACAAATATCCGTGGTCCTCACTGAGAATGTTTGACAAAGGGATCCATGTAGATAACATTCTCTCAGCAATGGGATCCTCAGCAAGCCTCCTCTCCTTCATCTTATTGGATAGGCAGACTGAACCTGAAGTCAGTCTTGGAGATACCCAGTCCCTGAGCCATGTAGGGCTTTAACAGTGACAGTTGGCAACCTTGAATTGCACCTGGAAGCTAACTGGTAGCCGGGGCACCTCCCTTAGTAATAGTGTTATATAGATGAATGTCAATACTCCCATCACTACTCAGGGCACTGCATGTTTAACTGGTTAAAACTTATGAATGGTTTTTAATAATAGCCCCATGTAGACCAAGTTGCAGTAGTCCAGTTATGAGGTGGTAAAGGCACTTTTTATACTTTACTAAAAAGTATAGTGCCATCATTGCACATTCTCAGATTTCTTGTGTTTGAGTTTTATATATTTTGGGAGAGTAACTGACTTGTGTTAAGATGGAAGTCTGTCCATCTACTGTAATTTACTATTGTCTTTTCTGTTTGGCAGCAGATCTCAGGGTCTTCAACTGAAAAGAGTCTATCCATCTTCTGCTACCTATTATTTCAACTGGTGATGCCAGAGATCTTGTACATGCAAAGCATGTTCTCTACCTGTGAGCTACAGTCTCCTCTCCCATTAATGTTGAAAAAGGTGGGGGGGAAAATGTGATCGAACACTTGGTTTAATCTTTAAAGAATAAAGTGAGATCACATCAAAGCTATATCTGTGAAGAATACATGAGATCACATCAAAATACCTAATACCAGATTAATACTAAAATTCATAGTGAGGGAATTTAAATTATGTACTAATTTACTTGTGATTTTGCAAACTTGTGTTTATGAGAGTAAAATCATATCAAGAAAAAATACCATTAGGTGTAAATATCTTTTCTTTCAGTGATATAAAATTAATATTTTGAATGTTTCCCCAAACTGACCTTTCCCCATATATTTGCTGACACATGGTATAATGTTGCTTTACTCTATTAGTTGCAGAATAGAAATCTGCTGAATGAGCTGGGCTATGCTGACCTTATATTTATACTGCTCAGATTAGGTCTGAGCGGCTAATCAAAGGACTACTTGATAATGGTTATTGACTGGATGTTGAGGCTAGACTCTGATCCCAGAACTACATGGGCTAAAATTAGATCATGCTACACAGTGAGGTTTTATGCTGATGTGCTCAGGATTGGCAACAACCTTTCATCTTATTATTCTTTATAGAAGCCCTGTGCAGATAACTGAAGTTTGGATAAAGACATGGAGTAGTTGGATAAAGACATGGATAATTCCTATCAGTCCTGCTTTAGTCTTCAATATTTTTGCACTGCTTGCATAGAATATTTCTGTGTACAATATGTATTAAAATAAACACAAATATTTTGGCAGAAAACAGATCAGGAATATGTAGTTAACATGTTTAGGGTTAATATGCGTGGAGATTCTCCTGGACTGATAGGTGCAATTCAGTTATTTTGCATACACTGTTTCTAAATATGTGTTATTAGACAAACTCAGGAAGGATATAAACTTTATAAGAAAAAGCAGCAGTGTGCAAGAAGCCAGTGGTTTTCACAAAAAAAGGAACAACTAAAGTTAACCCTTAAATTTAACACTAAAATTGGTCCATGTACTCTCCCTTTATATTTTTATAAGCATAATTGTTTTATTGCAACATTATAATAAAACTTATGCAAACCACCATTAATTAAGTATGATTTATGAAAAATAGTCCATTTCAAATCATGAATAATATACTGCCTTGATTCAATAAAAATAAAACTAATATTTGCCCAGTTTACAATTTGGATCAAATAATTAATGTGGCTAACTGAGAATGAAAACAGGAAATGTAGAATTCCTCCTTGTGGTTGGAAAAGATAAGGAAATGGGGTTTTATCCTCTTCACCTCCAAGTGAGGTAAAAAACACGGGTGGAAAAATATTTTGGAAAGAAGATAGCAATAGGAGAAAGCATGAATAAATATGTTCATTGTGGTACTAAGCCAGCAACCTTTGGTTATCTTCATTAAAAATCATGGTTTCTTCCTGAATGTGAATGTGGGACTTTTACTTTCCCATTTACACGTTAAGACATTGTACAGTAAAACATTTCATCAGTATCCAAAATTGTAAATATGAAAAGGAAGCATATAACAGTATGGTTTGATAAGAAACAAATCCTTAAAATAATCCAGAATGAATCCTAAAAACAAACTATTTGAATTAATGATTTCTTTCTATTCTTTCTTAATTAATAAACACTTAGCATTTAGAAAAGAAATGGATCTCATTTTTCATTTGTGTATGCTTCAGTGCACTGATAGAGATGACTAATTTTTTTGCAAGTTGTGAAATACAGGCCACATTAATTAGTGCATGTTCCAAGTTCCTAGCACTGTGTTTTCATATCAGATGACTGCACTTGTAGATTGGTAGTGATAAGGTTTAGAAATCACCTATATAGAAAGCAATTATAAATATTTCCCAGTAGAAATTGCAGTAGTTTGTGAGCCATATCTTGTAGAACACAGTGGTAGAATATTATGTTCATTGGTTTTCTTTGGGTGCCTTAGATGAAAAAGACAGGGGAGTCAGAAACCTTACTGCTCTTAAGAACTGTTTTCTTTTATATGACCTGAAGGAACAAGTTCCTTAAATTTAATGTTTTTATCCTTTACCCAGGAGGAGACTGAGAGACATAAACTGTTCAAAACACAAATGATAGCTCTGAAACAGCTAACTGATTTAGTTAAGATCAAACTATGTATCAACAGTATGATGTTGTGCAAGCCATTTCACATTTAAGATGTGGAGCTGTTTGAATGATCTCACAGTGATAGAACCTAGCACATTAAAACAACAATTAGTAATATGAGAAAGGGTACTAGGTTAATTTTCTTCCTGTCATCCTAGTTCTTACCGTGAGCTCATATATTTCAGTGATATTTCTGCTAAGATGTGGCTTAGCAGGGTTTGACCTTTGTTTCTGGATACTGTCTCTTCATGGGAACTTATTAATACTGAAATATAATAGTACTCTCAGTATTAGGTGCTCCAGTGCTATTTCTTTTGTGTGTAGATATGCATTTATGTGTATATACATTTATATATAAGACCACATAGTCTTCTGTGTAAAGAATTCTGCATGCAGCTTCCAAATCTAATTCTTCTCTGCAACAAAATTTTAGACAAGTTCATAATTTTCTACAATCTGGAAATTCTCTCTGCACAGTACTTCAGTTGTCTTAAAAGGTGCACATGTAGGTGCCCCACAAACAATGTTCACATAAGTCCAGAATTCTGGGAACAACAAATCAAACTTTTTTAAAAAATTAATTCTGTACCTTTTTGTGTTATAAACAGGATAGTGTACTATCAGCTCGTTTGACACATATGAACAGATTAATTATTTCCCTTTAAATCACTGATCTGATTACTGTAACAGCTATTAGTTCTGCTGTGGGGAAAAGACAAACACAGAATTTGTGGTTTATTTGTTTGTTTTTTGGATTTATATTCAACCTTTCATGGAGGAGCTCAAGATGACATAGGTAGCACTCTCTCCTCTTATTTTCCCCACAGGTAAATTGGATTGAGAGAGAGAAAGAGAGAATGACCCAAAATTATCCACTGAGATTCCATGGCTGAGGATGGGCCAGAACCATTCCAGTATCTTAATTATTACACCACACTGGTTCTTGTCAGATTAGAACATACCAAATATGATACATACATAGATTCAGCCACTGTGAAGCCAGAAATTACCTGTATGACATGTAAATTTGTATGCCTAAGACTTCTGCATAGGCAAGATTTATGCAACCTACTTATATCACAAAATAAAGTTGTAATGCTGTGGATAGTTGTCTTCGCATAACTACAGCTTAACCCAGCTTAGCTGAGCACATCTCTGGAAGAATAACATGTATATTGGAATATGTATTTCCTGAGTTTATTAAAAGACAGTCATAACGGGAAGAAATAGATGTTAGGAACTGGTTTCTCTCTACATGCAGATTTATTGTCAAAAGCAATAACAGTGTAGGGATCATATAACTATCAGTGGTGATGTAATGAATTCTCTACACATTATGGGAAAAGATTCTGCTGCATGATCTAAAACATTCAAGCCATCTAAGTTGATTTACACACATATAATATAGAAGCAACAAGTAGAAACTAATGCCGTAACCTATGGTTTTGTTTTGTCACGCTTGGCTAGAAGAATGGATTGTTTTTGAGCCAGTATTTTTCTGATGTATTGTTCTAATGTGTGTAAAGAATTTAATACGTGTGTGTGTGTGTGTGTGTGTGTGTGTGTTTAAAACATTAGCAAGAATATGTTTTCCTCTTGCCAGCATATTGTTTTGTTTTGTTTTATTAGCTTTGATGTCAGTCACAGAGGGGATAAAGTATCAAACTGGATAGGATCTTTAGTTGAACTTCTGAGTGTGAAGGGGAGTGACAGACTGGGGAGCCAAATTTCAGAAGTTCCTTTCCTGACATAGTCTTTTAAATTAAATCAATTGGTTGGCAGGGGGAATGGAATGAGAGAATAGCAAATCAGCAAGATTTTGCAAGGAAGAGTTGATAGAATTAGTTTCTGCAGGGAATAAAACATTGCAATATGTAACCAGATACTGTCATTTTTGTGAACACTTAGCTTTGTGGCCGTAGATTACCTCTGTAAGTTATATGAGCAGATGGAACTGTAGTGCCCCACTGTGAGTCTTGAAATTAATCTATCGCTGTTTAAAGCTTTGGGGAAACCATGGGGCATTTATATCAATGCCCCAGTATATTGCTGTATGTTTTGCTGAGTCTGTGGTATCTGCAAGGCAAAAGAACTACAGTATGAAGACATGTCCTGTTGTAGATAAAATACATGAGCTGAAAGAGCAGCATTGCATAGACAGATCCTTAAAAAATGCTGTTGTCCATATACTTTTGGAAATCTCTCTACTGTATCAGCATATTAAAAACATCTGCACTTTTATGTTTATTTCTAACAGTGGAGAAACAAAAATTTTATTTGTATTTAATGTCTGAAAGCTGTAGGGCAGCTTCTCTGCATGTCTGTTTACATAATCAGTCTTTTTTTCAGTTTTTTCTTTTCAAATTGTCTTCATGTACAACATCATCATCACACAGTAATATTTTAAGTGATTCGCACATTGCCCAAAAATAAACCCACCACCCAAAAAGAAGATGATAGAAGAAACAGTTTCTATAAATGCGTATGTCCTATTTATACATAAGTTGCATTTGAAGTAATGACACAGGACTTTAACAGGGAAGGCAGTGATCACAATTTCCCAGTCTTTTTAAGTCAAGCTATTGATAGGCTATTTTTGTTTTTACAATTCTTACCTTTAAGCTGGATTTGAAACTGGGATGTTTAATCATCCAAAGATTGACTTCAGACTGAGAATCATTCTTTAGTAACCCTCCAGGTAGAATATTATCTACAGTAAAGTAGAACCTACTGGACTGTACCTTTTCAGTAAGAGGATGAAGAAGGTATTCAAACAGGACATCCAAAATGAAAGTTCTCCCTATCTAAATTATACATGGATAACTAACTGAGGAGCATTCTCCTAATTATGTAGGAAAGTGTTTGTCAGAATAGTTATTTTGATTTTATGAAACAGTATTCAAGTATTAATGTATCATTGACTTTCACTTTAAACTTAATTGAGTTTTAAGGAAGAACAAATCCCTGTGCTTGCAAGGCAATGAATTTGGTGGGGCATACATATATGTAAGTGTTATATCTGTAGCCTAAATTTCTTTGAAACATATTTAAAGCAGATAAACAAATATATAGTGCAATAATAGCACTACTTGAACTTGGAATTATATTTGGGGCTACAATGAGTTAAGGAGTTTTGTTGCATATTTATAAACAGAGATTAATTTTGAGTTTATTCTGATTTTTACAGCTAAAATATTGTTGCTTAAGGATCACTCTACCTAGTTCAGTATTTAAATAACTATACTGTTTTTAAACTGTGGATTTTTTCTTGGCCGTCTCCTCTTTAGAATGGTAATGGACTTGTAATGCAATTGGGCATAAATCAGTCACAGAGTGAAGAATTTATGATTCTTGCAAACTTGGCAAAAGGTGTTTGGCAAAAAAGGTGTATCATTAAGAACTGAAAAATAAAGTAATGGTTTGGCATCTACAAAGCAGTCTTTGAACATAAGGATGGTGCATTTATGAGTGAGCTGTTAGCGTGAAGTTCTGAATAATCTTCTGTATTTCCTTTTTTAAATTATGAAAATTCTGTGTATTATCTGTTATGTTACTGGAAACATCAGAAAAGCATTTTGCTCTATAGGAAAACAAAGAATTCAGAAATAGAAACACTACAATGTCATGTCATCTGAGTATTATGGAGTTGGAAAGGGATGTTGAGGTAATTGATCCCTTGGAGGTACCCAAATGAAAGCATCCTTAATTGATGACTGCCTTCTACGTATGTCTGCTTAAATACATTCAGGGAAGTATTTCTTTCAATCCACTGCACAGAATTAATCCGTAATCATTTCTCTAAAAGTCTTTCACTGTTTATATTTGCTCCATTACTTGTATCACTAAAGGGAGGTATATTCATCATTGTGTTTATTAGGGAAGAAAATATTACTGTTTGAAAGACTACTTAGATGTCCAATATATTTTAGTGAGCATAATGTTTAACATGCTCAAGCTATTTTTTAAATATGCTTTATCTGAATATATTTTAAACTTGTGTTTATTTAATCTTGCATGTATAAGATTAAAAATATAATACCTTTATTAGAATGAACCCTATCTCTGCTATGATAAAGAAAAATGATCACATTTCTAACTGTAAAGACATATAAAATAAATAATCTTCCAAGTTTAATTTAAACCATGGACCCTAAGACACTGCTGCTAATATTTTGGTAGCTAGAAGACATCTGGAGGGCAATGATGAATTTTTAAAAGATGTTTACCATTAAAGTTACATTTCTTACTTGTTATCTCTTCCCATTTGTTCTCCATGCTAACATCAACCTTCATCTTCATGTAAATATAGGAAATTTTGTTCTAAGTGACAAAGTGTGCCTTAAGGGGCTTGAATGAATAGGTTTAACAAAAACTATTTTAGCCTAGGTCTTGTCCATCTTTAATTAGTTACCAAGGTTAAAGGAGGGTCAAGAGCCTGGAGCTGTTTCAGGACTAATGTGTCAAAGAAAAATGAAGCCTTACAGTGAGAAGGAAATGATGCTGCTTAGAGGTGCAATAATTCTATGACCCCATGTCAACCATTAGGGCCACTAATGGCAGTTGAAAGTAAAAATATTTCTTGATTTGCTTCAGAAGCAAAGACTGTTTAGGCTTTTAAAGAGCCAAAAACAAATAGAATAAGACGTTTTTGCTTTATGAAAAACTTGAAATGATCAGATCTTATCCTCTGAACATGCATTTCTTTGCCAGCTCCTTTATTCTCCAAATCCAATATTCAGTTATTCAGGGAAAGCAAACAACATGTATGAATGATACAGAATTGCTCATAAACTGCCATCACAAACCATATCTAATTCAATAAGTGTTAGTTTGCTAATTAGATAAAGTGCCCGGAGCTCACAATTGTGAGCTAAAGACTGTGGGCTTTGTTATATGAGAAATGCTGGACTGATCAATTGCCTGCTCAGTTTGTGATGCACTTTGTCTGTCTGTCTGTCTGTCTGTCTCTTAAAAAAGCTTGGTTTTTTATACATTTTAATAAATGAAAAGAAAAAGAGACAGCACAAGGGAATCACCATGCAAAGCCTTGTAATAAGGTTTCCATAACATTTTTTCCTCCAAATTAAATAGATAAAGCAAACTTTCTTTTCAAGGATAGACATGATATAGTCTGAACCAAAGTATCTCAGTTCCTTTTCCTTAACCACGTGGTTTGGTAAAGAATTGCTTTCTGGTCACCAAGTGGTGAAACTCTACAGTACCCTTGTAAATAGTACAATAAATTTATTAGTCCACAACGTATTTGTTAACCTGGCTGGCCAAGTATATGTAATTCTTTTATTATTAGTACTTTTATGTAGGTTTGAAAAAAAGGCTTTGATGTGTCCCAGGCTAGTCAAAGAAAAATAAGGTGTTCCTGGTTTTCTGTGTTAAGAAGACAATTCTGTAATTAGGGTTCATCAGCTTCATGTAATGGGATGGTGACAAGTCATCTTCATACTCTTGAAGGAAGTACCAATTATCTAGTAATGAGTTAACTTAGTTAATTTTGAATTTATGTGGAAGATAAGAGCAATCCACAGTATGTAAATTTCATGCAACCTCCTCTAACTCTTTCTGTGCTCCCCCCTAGAGTTACTTAGTTTGCCATTAAAATTCGGCAATACAGAAAACTGATGGCAAGTTGCTGAGATGAAACTCTTAACTCTAGTCAGTTTAGAGTGGTGTTTTTTTTTAAGTTGAAAAGAAAATAAAGCAATTTGATTTTTTGATTTTTTTTTTGTAACTATGCCAATGTTGTATCTTGAATTTATCCACTGTGGCCTTCAGATAGAAACACAGGTAGAAAATTAACATGATCATTGCTCTTGATCTTGATTTTACGCAAACAACCTCTATGGTAAGCACAAACTCCCTGAATTTTGGACTTCCTCCTCTTCTTTTTTGGGGGGGGGGAAGCGGGAGGGGAGGGAAGAATAACATGTTTCCTGATAAAGAGTTCTAGAAAACTTGAAATGTTGCATTCTGTTGCTATTTTGGTTGCTCAGAAAGAATGCATTGCTAAACATGCATGCACTAGTATGTCTGTAATTGTTTTTTATTTCTCAGTTAAGTTTCAATTCATTCATTCATTGGATTTTAAACCGTTAATCCTGAAACATAATAAGATGTAAGGAGTATAGCCAACACACATATGACTTGCACTACATCTTTATAAATTTCTCCTTTGCACACTGTAAGAGGTTGATTATATTTTTCACCAGGTGAAAAATTCATTAGTTTCAAATAGCTCCTGTACGTTCTTCTTAACTATCACACATATAAAACAGAATTAGCCTAATTAAAATCAGTTTTAAGTCTTGTCATCTCTCAAAACAGTAATCTGGTAAAGTCAGGTTTGCTGAGTAAACTCCAATATTGTCTGAATTTTTTCCAAAAGTGCAGAACAAGAATGGTGGAAATCCTTAGTATCATTACAATTAGGTAATATATGGGAGAAATGCTAGTTGTTCGGTTTCTCCATGTCACAAAAAGGTAACCTGCAGCCCAGAAATCTCTCCCACCCACCACCCCTCTCTCTTGCAAGTCTGAATTCAACTTTAACATGATTGCTGAAAACCAAATGCAGTTTCCACAGCCTTATTTACTTACTTACTTACTTACTTACTTACAGTATTTATGCAATTTCTATAGCCACCCATCTCAATCCCAGTGACTCCTTATGAGGAGGGAAGAACATAAAACCTAGAGTGTGAGCCTTATCTATGTATATTATCATTTTTTAAAAATGAAGGAATTCAAACCCAGGCTGGCTCACATGTGTAATAGGGATTTGCCTGATTTGCAATCCTTAGCTCCTCCAAAAATGTTACATGGAATCTTGGGCCACCAAAAACTTGTCCTGACCTTTTTTTTTGTATATAGCTTGTCTACTCAGCTTCTGGTATAGGTAAAAGGCATTTGTATATGAATCATAACACCACACAAGCATGGGTTTCCATCCCTCATGCGTAAGAACGAAAGAAAGAATAAATCAGAGCTTAGGCATGGATCCTAAATACCCTTGCAGATGTGATTTACTTGGTTCTTTCCTTTGTTTATTTAAGTTGTAGGGCAGGATAGAACAGATAAATGTAAATGAAATAGGAGCAGAAAGATCTGGGTTCAGATTTCTGCTCAGCCATAAGTATGGATTAATGGTAGGGTCTGACTAAAGGATTGTTTTGTAGGAAAAAGGGACTAAAAGAGAGAAAGATATGGAATGTATTATTATTTTGTAGGGTATAATTTGCTATGTAGAATTTTAAACTTCCCATATACCTTTGCATATCTGGATAGAACATAAGATTTTTTCTCAAAATGAAGTCATGCTAACAATAATGCATTATCTCTTGCCTAATAGAGTTATATGTTCAAAATAACACCTGTTGTTAATTTCATGCAAAATAGGGTATATTCTTCTAGAAAACCATTTAATCAAAACATTTAAAAACTGAGCTCAGCTCCCAAACATGCAGTTAAAACCAGCTGCCTTTGTTGTAATGCACTGTGAAGGTTTCACTAAATGATTGGAATTCAAATGTGAATAGAATCATCTTGGCATTTATTCACTTTAAATTGTTTTTGAGCCATTCTGAAGTAAATTCTATTTAAAAAGAATTTTGTGTATAAATATGACAATAATAGCTTCATCTCTGAAAGAGACAAAGAGACCTGGGAAGTACTAAAAAGAAGGATTTTCTGGAATTGTAATATAAGCAGACAAACAAAAACACACGTATTATCAGTTTATAACGAAACCAGGTTTCTGGCTGAATTCTGCTTCAAATAGATTCAATTAATGTTTCGTACTTTACAAAACATAAGGTGGGGCTATCATATCATCCATGAGGAACAAGCGTATATTTTAACTGTGCTTGCAGATATCCAGATCTTAATTTTCCTTCATCCCCAAATGTTACTGTTTATCAGAGGTATATATAGGAAGGGGATTTGTTAAAACATAGCTTGCTGCCTAGGAGAGAAGGAAATAATGTTTTGTGTTCTTGCTACAGGAGATCTAATCACATCTGGAAACTCAGAAAAGCGCAAACTGAATTTCCAGCACTGATTCTATCAGTTTGATAAGGCTGTGCCTATTACTTCTTAGTCGTGTGTAGCAGATGTAGAGGCTAGAAGACTTGAATGTTGAAAGAGACAAGAAAGTGTCATCTGATTGTTGATGGTTCTTTTTTCAACATAGGATGTAGCAAAATCCAATCATCTTTTCATTGTTATGTATTCTTTTCCATATCACTATTATCTTGAAGCATAATAAAAAATTATACATGCTACAAATTACTGAAAATATTCCAATAGTTGTTGGGAATACAAGGTTAGTGGTTTTGTCATTATCTGAGTGAAAAAGGCAATTTGTGTCCCTAAAAATACAGTTTTTAAACATCTCTTTAAGATATCCTCACATCTACTTCTGATTACTTTCCCTTTTCCTGTTTGGAGGAAATGAGCTAGTGAACAGAGTGATTTCCAAGAAACTTGGCCTAGCCCATGTTCCAGTAACTGTGGATTTCCCAATTTATACATGCATTAAGATAAATCAGCCCAGCTAGGTGGAGTATTGGGTTGACCTTGGCTAATCATAGAAAGGTTCGTTAGAGATGGTAATGGTAATACTTGTTAAAAGATCTCCAGGAAATACCAAGGTTATATACCAGATTGGAAAATTAGGAGAAAAAAGTCACCAGAGAAGGGGGAATGGCAAACATCTGAACGGTAGACAGGAAGGACAAGATATGAAAAATATCAAATTATGCTACTAAATGGCAGCCTGAACACTGAAGAATCAAGTATTTCTCTTTTTGCTTCAATGGAACATGATTAGGTGCAAGTGGAATAGCTTATATAGCATATTTTTTTTAATAAACGGCAATTATTTTCATTGATTCACTACTGCCTTTGTTTTGGTTATACAGAATGTATTTCCTAACTATGCCATATCAGTGGGCAGGCAAATCTAATAAATTACAATAAAGCATTTGACTGAAAAAAAATTAAGGATCATTTAAATGACAACAACAAAGATCCTGGTCAGTCAACTTGAATCAGAAGAACTGGAACTTTAGATCTTCAAAAAGAAAATTTTGTGTATTGCTTTAGTAGGATGCTGGTCATTGTAATAAGTGTTCTGGGAGCCATCAGTGAAAATGACTACACTTTTTTTCCAATTGCCAAGAACCAGAATGGCACATTTGCTTGATTATAAAACATATGTGTCCACATATGTACACATCTGTCTCTTTTACTGTTTTGCAGCTAAATTACCAGAAGAAAAACATGTAGCCTGGAGCTAGTTAAAAGAAATTACTCATTTCTGCTAGAAATTTGGCCTACGCTCCTACGCATGCGAAGAGTTTTTACAGACCTTCCTACTTCAGGCCTTAAAATAGAATAAATCCAGAGTTAATCATACTTAGAGGAGATCCAATGAAATGAATAGGACTTGTTAATGATATCGTATTGTTGCATTGATTTTAAAAACTGTACTATAGGTAAGTTTGAGTCTGAATCCCATTCATTCTCTTTATGGAGAATAACTAAAAGGTTGATTTATTTAAATCAAGATGATTTAACTAAGAAAAAAAATAATTAAGTTTACCTTGATGTTACTTCATGTTTTCTCAACAATTAAAAAAGCTACAAAAATATGTAAACATGAAGAACAATATTTCTTATTTGTTTCTTTTTTTTAATTTCTTGATGGTATTTGGCTCAATGGTATTGCAACTTGCATTCATAAACATCTTAAAACAGAGACTTATGTTACATCAACTATTAAATATTTTATTTATAATTATGGTGAAACCATCTGTATTTTTCCAATATAGTTTGGGAAACTCTGAAGGCCCATGAAACCTCAACCCTCTCAATTTACACATTCCTAATAAAGACATAGTGTAACTGAAGCTATGAAGATAGATATCATGATAGCAATCTGTCCAATCCCTTTCATCCATCATTGTTTGTTCTTTATCTGTCTTTCTACAAAAGCTGTGCTGGGAGGAAAAGTCTTTTCATATCCTTTGTAATTCTGGACACCGGAAAATATATGTATATCTAGAGTAAAGAAAGGTAGTTGTCTGACATTTAATCTTCATGAAAACTGATGCGAGGAGGAGAGCTAACCTTCTGCATTATTTTTAGTTTGATATTCCGTGGTGCTTTATTGATCATCACTGGCGTCCGTCACTGCACATAACGATAACTGCTTCAGAAGCAGAAAAGAAGAGATTGAATAAGGCCTTTAGGACTATCAGCTTCTTACTGAGAGATTTGTCAATAGTGACTGCTCCCTCATCCTTTTACCAATGAGGATGTTGAGGATGTTTGTTCTGCTCTTGCATATTGACAAGAGGTTTTAAAATCAATGAGAAGCCGTGGACTCCTCCAATGAATGGCTGTATTTTTGTTTCAGAAAAGAAGAAGAGGTTTTTGGAGTCTTAATATGGAAAATAAATGGGCTATCTAAACACTTACTCATTTTCAACTATTTACCAAGTTACTTTCTGTAAATCTCCCCTTTTACAGAATGGGGAAAGACACGCAGTGAAAAAGTCAACGTCTGTTATTAGATCATAAACAAGAGATTCCTTCTAACGTTCCTTGGTTCTGTTGTATCCGTTGATTTTCCAAGGCTACAATCCTGCACAACATATTTATTTATTTATTTATTTATTTATTTATTTATTTTATTAAATTTTTCAACCGCCCATCTCCCCCCAATGGGGGAACTCTGGGCAATTCACAATAAACATTAGAACATAAAATATACACACATAATTCTTCAAGCAAATGATTTGTGAATACAGAATTGGAACTAGGATGCAGGTGTAGTAGGGGTCCAATAGCACCTTTTCTTATTAACACATTTTATTAAAAAGCATAAGATGTCATGAGCCATAGCTCACTTCATCAGATGCATATATTGGCCAGACATCACTAGTGGGAGCTCAAGAAAGTTTATGCCTTTTAATAAAATTTGTTAAGCAGAAAAGTGCTACCAGATCTCTTCAGATTTTTTATCAACATGGCTCTTCTCCTGCAATGGATGCAGCCATAGTAGATGATGCTTATTTTGAATGAAAACAGATGCTCGTTTTTTGTCTATCTACAAGTGGAGCACTTATGATTTCATCCAACACTGATCTCTTAATTGCTTACACTGAACTTACTGGAAGTAACACACACATACACGCACCCCTTGTATTAAAATTTAGACAATACTACTCAGTAATATGTGTTGTGTGTTGGTTTTCATTGTGGTTGCCAGATTAAATGACTCATATTGTTAACAACATGCTCTTAATGATTGAGTCTGGCTCTCATGATGTTCAGAGAAGAGCAGGGGGGAACAATCTGACTCAAGCAGAGTTGCAGCATTACAACGGAAGACCTGCCCCTTTTCTCCATGCATCACAACATTGCACACATGCTTGTAGAATGATGCAACAAGACTGCTTTAATCATTCTGACAAAACCAGCAAGATCCTGCAGACACCACTGTTGACTTCTATAAGGAAACTTCTCCCAGGAATCCTCCTAACTGAGTTTTACAGGACTCTTTTATAAAATATATCATAGGGAATCGATTCTGGGAATTTGGGGTCCCAACACATTAGAGGGTTCCAAGTGAAGAACATGCTCTGTAATATGTATTGTTGCACTAATTTCTGATAGATATTTAATTGAAGGGATATTCTTTCAGTGATTCACTAATATTCTTCCCATTTAAGAAAGCTACATTTTAAGCTTTTTTTCATATGTAACAAGTATATTCTGATTTTGATTCTTGTCATTTTCTACAAATACTGCTATTTCTGGGGTTTTAAATATTCACATGCATTAGAGCTAATCAGTAAGACCTAGACTGTGGGTTTAAATAAAACATTCATTTAGTTCCTTCACTGGGAGAAAAACACACAGTAATCTTAATTCATGAGCTCTTGCAGTAGTCACAAACTGGCATGACCTAATCCTTAACTTAATATGATTTTGCAAAAATACTCTTATCATTATTAAAGAAATGTTTCCATTATCAAGGTAATGCAAAGTAAGTGCAGCTGATCCAGAAAGATACATAAAATACTTCCAGATGAATTTACCAAGGTTAACAAAAACAACTAAGAAAGCTCTTCTAAAGGAGTCCATCTCATGAATTGTTAATTAAAAAAAAAATACTGTTGGGAATCTACTTGAAAGGATAGTTGTGATTTTGCAATTACTGTTGATGGTCTGTGATTATGATGTGGAAAACTGTCTTAAAATTTACAAAATCTACAAATTATATGAGATAGTAAAAGAATATGTGTCAGCTGTATAAGGATTTGTTTCTTCATTTCAATGTATATGGCTGTCTATCTCATATTCGTGATCCTGGGTGGCTAACAACAGTTAAAAACACCACATCACAACATATAACAATAATACAAACATAATGTGCAGCTGAGGTAAAACCCAGAATAACCAGCAAACAAATCAGCACAACAATTATGCGGACTCTGCCACACATCCACAAGCTTGGTGACCCAACCATGTCTTTAAGCCCTAGTGGAAGGCTCCTGGGGGTGGGGGGGATGATGTTCCAAAAGGTGGGTGCCATGACAGAAAAGCCTGTCTTCCTGGGTCCCACCAGATGGCACTTCCTAATAGCCGGGACCCAGAGTATGCTGCCAGACACAATGTTTTTACTATTTTTTTAATGAAAGCTGAAGTGAAACTAGATTGTATTTAACCATGTGTTATTCTTTCCTACAGATGATGATTTTTTTCACGAGCTCCCAGAAACCTTTCCCTCTGATCCTCCAGAACCTCTTCCTCATTTTCTCATTGAGCCTGAAGAAGCTTACATTGTAAAGAACAAGCCTGTGAACCTTTACTGTAAAGCCAGTCCTGCAACCCAGATCTACTTCAAATGCAACAGTGAATGGGTTCATCAGAAGGACCATATTGTAGATGAAAGGGTTGATGAAACCTCTGGTGAGTTGCAATTACTTTGAGAAAATATATAATGACTGTGGTGGACAGATTACTTTAAATCCTGTAAGGTAATGATGGGTACTCCACATATTACTTTTATTATAAGCATCCTTTTTGTGAACCCATAAATAGGCAGAACCAAATATTTTGGAGACATATTTTGGGGGAGGGGGGGGTTGAAGGGTGACATTAATGCTTTTACATATCCATAGTATCCCTTCATAATTCTAACCCCACAAAATCAGACAGATTTTTCCAACAGAGGGATTAAGGCTAAAGCCTTAAGCCCCTTCCCTGTTCAACTGTTCATTGTTTTCTCATCCAAACATTCTTATTTTTAATCAAATAAATATAATTAGAGGCACCCAAATTAGAGATCAAAATCTATGCTCTTTCATGGCTTAATAGCTCTGTTCATGAGAATAAAACTTTACTGGAGGGTGGCTATTATAATGGAAAGTCTTCTGAAAAAGTTGAGTTTAACTGTTCACACACACACACACAAATTGCTGAACAGGGCTATATGAAATCTGTTTCAAGGGTATATTTTTGGTACTGAATCCACATACAGACATTATGTACACTCTTAACTACTTGGGGCCCAGAAACTCTATTGACTTCACTTATCTACATTTAGTATTCTGAAATATCTTTTTGTCTGTCTGCCTGTCTATCAGTCGAGAGGCTTGAGAAAGTATCCCCTGGGCTATAACCCTATTTGTGTCAGTGATGTGGTTCTTCTTTTCTGAAAGATTAATAATCAATACCTGGGATCACTTTTAAGATGGAAGAGTGAGCCTTGTACTGTTTGACCGCAATGAAAAATAACTTGCTAGCAAGCAATTTCTTTCACAGCGGAATTGCACATTTTGTCTAATTACTCAAAGAAAAAAAATCTGTGGAGTGCATGGAATGCATAAAAATTTTATATAAACTCAGTTTAATATTAAAAAAAAACCATGGATTTTTAATATTTGAGAATACAGACTTGGTAAGGCATTGCAGCAGGATCACTACTGAATTGGTGAAAAAAACCCACTTGTTTGTTTGTGATAATAACATTTCTGTGGGAAAGTACAAAACAAATTTTTACAACTCTGGAAGACAGGTTGTCATTTTCAGGAATTCAGAGTTATTTTCCACTTCCTGCAGTTTTCCCCGATACCCCATGAGTCCTTGTGCCAAGAAGGTATTGACAAGGCTTTGTTACATTAGTAGCCACTTCTTCATTGGCCAGCAAGGTAGCAGTAGATGTAGCTATTTGGGCTGCTGATCCTTCATCATTAGTTCGGTAATGGGAGCCATGCTTTTTCAGCATCTCTAACTTGGAGGAAAGGTTGGGTAGAGATTAGACAAAGCCTGACAACTGAGTCAGTTTTGTTATTTACACAACTGATGGATCAGGAAAGGTTAGTTTAACTCACAATTATCCCAGTGATGTTTTGAACTAGAACTGTATATCTCCTGCCCAGGACAGTTTGGGGTTTTATGATTACACAATATTTGTCTCCCATGGGAATATGCTGAGGAAAGTCAGCCCAGATATAATCTGAAGGAAGGGGAAAAGAAGGAGAGACCTAAGAGCCTGTACATTTTTAGCCAAAGAATGCCACTTAATATGCCTGCTGGATAATGACATCTTTCTGATGGAACGACCCCTTGTCATAAAAGTTTGGTAGATCTTCCATTGTCTACAGTACGTACCCCAGGATTGTAATCTCATCTCACTGATAGTTTATGGATAGTTCTTAACATTTTACATAAATGTGCTGTGTAAGCAAGAAAGTAAATCATCACATTAAATACAGAAGGGCTTTGCAAAATATTGGAAGCCTTCTGGAGAGAGTAAAACATTCTTCCCCAGACAGCAGCAGCATCCTCTGGACCCAGTTTGGTGTAGTGGTTAAGGCATCAGGCTAGAAACCAGGAGACCATGAGTTCTAGTCCCGCTTTAGGCACAAAGCAGCTGGGTGACCTTGGGCCAGTCACTCTCTCTCTCAGCCTTAGGAAGAAGCCAATGGCAAGCCTTTTCTGAAAAAATCTTGCCAAGAAAACTGCAGGGACTTGTGCAGGCAGTCACCAGAGTCAACACAAAAAAATCCTCTGGAAATCTTGGGTGGCTGCTTTGATGGTCTTCTCTGGCAGTGCATACACAAACAACACTGCCACTGAGATGGCCAGTGAAGAGAAGCAGCTGTTCAGGCATGTGCACATGTTCAGACAGCCAAGCACAACCTTCCAAGCAGCCAAGTAAGTATTGTCTATTGCTAACAAGCTTTGCAAAGCCTGTCTTTCAAATGATTGCACAGCCCTAGTATCCAGTCTGATCATAGGAGTGGTTGAAATGGTCAAAGCAAAGTATCATTTCATGGTCCCTTTATCTGAAATACAATATTCCTTAAACAGCTTATACATTTTCCATAGAAATCACACCATTCCCACAAATAAACATTCAAATCCTTGTGATTTTCCCTGTGTAATATAATCTAGCAGAAAGGCACCATGGCTTATTTATTTTTCTCATTTTATGGTTTAATTCTCAATAAACAGCCTTGTAAAGAGCTATCAAAGCTTCATGTTGGTTGTTGGTGTGTGAAAAAAGAAAAAATTCACTTTGTCCCTAGTCCTGTTGCTATAGCTGCACTGGCATTCAAATATCAAGAAGTCAAGTGCATCTTCACTTGTTTCTGACATACCATCTTAGAACCTGATTTTTCTTTTCTACACCCTCCAGTCTTAAACAGTGACAAGAACAAGGCAAAGCCGTGTGAGGAGTGACAAGCCCTGGCCATGCCACTGCTAGTAAAAGGCATCTGTTAGTCAGAGATTACAGCAATGGAAGATCAGAAATGTGAAAGAAAAACTTAATGCTGAAGATCCTTGGCACTGCCACATATCTGGAATTGTAAAAAAGTAAAGGGATGAAAGAAAGCTTTGAAAGGACTGCAGAGAGTTATATGTTCATGAGCTCAGAAATGCTGGAAGGGCCAAACCAGATTAAAATTGTGCATTCGCTTGTTCATTTCTCTCGCTCTGTCCTTCACTCTGTTTCTCTTTGCAAGAATTCATTTTTCTCATTGATAAACATGGCACTGAGCGTATCTTATAATCCAGCTATAATTGAGGATACAGAAAGTGACAAGGCAGCTGGGTTTAGTTATTCCCATAAAAAGTAACTGGAAAACTATGCCCTTAGAGGCTCAATTATTTTAATAGAAATAGCCTTATATCTACTTGCTGACTAAGATGGAAAGTTATTATCAATGTAAGTATTTAAGATGAAATATTTCTGAGTATCTTAATGCTGATAGATGCAGTATAAAATTATAGGACTGAACGCTGTGAAGGATCAATGAATCCATGGATTCTCTTTTTTATTACTGCAAGGACAATGACAAATAATGAATAGTTTCTAGATAATTATAAAAACTCTTTCAGTTGTTTCATTTAGTTAAATAACTTATATGGCTACCTATCTCATAGCGATGACTCTGGGTGGCATGCAGAAGGTTAAAACTGAATAACAATAAAATAATCAATTAATAATCCATAAAATCAAGGTCCAGAGTCAAAATAAGCCCAATTTATGACAAAATGCAGCAATCAACCAACCAACTAGCAGAACGTGCTAACTTCCCAGCTGAAATGCTTGCAGGAACAGCCAGGTTTTAAGTATCCTATTGTCAGGATTAGCCCAGGAAACTCCAGGAGACAGTACAGATTCAATTCAGCATGGTTTATTGGCTTCAGTCCCGTTACAGAATCTTCTCAGAGTGAAAGCAATTCCCAGAGTCACCCGACAAACATCCTGCATTCCTCAGGGAGGTGCAAGTCTCATTTTCTTATCTCTACCTCTCTGTTCTGGGGATAAGAGAATGCGCTTAACTCTTTCCGCTCTAGCTCTCACACCTATGGAAGGCAGAGTGGAGGCCATCTGAATCTCTGGGGTCATGCTGTTTCATAGGGCCCTTCAGCTCAACTTTAATCCTTCCCATTTTACCATCTCAAATTAATGAAATAAATGTGCCTTAATGATGTGCTGGAATATTATTTATAATATTCTTCCTCAGGGAAAGGGCTTCTGGTTTTCTATCTTATCTTCAGGGCTGCTTGAGAATTTCTTTGAAATTTCACTCATTGTGCTTGATTGTTGGAGGTGACAGAAGGTGTTACTGCTGGTCTGGAGATTTTCTTTTTTCCATTATTTTGAAGTTTCCCTGGCTGTCTACTCATATCAATCTCTCATAATATTGTCCTTTGGGGTTCATTTAAAATATGGGAAGTCAGGATTACTGCAGACGGTTGTATATATGATAATAACATGATCTCTCACAGACTTCTCTAAGCTAAGGATAAGTACAAGAATTCTCTCCCCCTCCCCCTTTCATTAAAAGGATTCTTTTCATGAAATTCCCAAAAACAATTCTCTTTCATATTAAATGAGAACCAACAGAAAAAAGGCAGGATTTTTCTACATGCCCCTATTTGTTCCAGTAGGATTTAGAACTGACAATGTCAGCTACGCTTGCAACTTCAATAAATGATTTCAGTGGCCAATATGAAGTATAGCTTCAGCTGAATTCTAGAAGGTAAATCAAGAGACAAAATATGATAAATTGACTTTTATTTTATTAATTTCATTAAGCATTTTCATTTAACTTTTATAAACTCTCTTTTCCCTCTCTCATGTTAGTTACTCTGGTTGTTTTGGGTAGATTTCCCTCCCTTAGAATTTCTCTGTGTCAACAGAGAAACAAGATACTTTTGAAACAAGATACTTTTCAAAGTGCCACTAGCAGGGAAATGTACCATAGAGCCCAAGCAAAGCTCAAATGATGCATGTCCCTTATAGAGGGACATTTTGAAAAATCTTGCTGCCCTATTCAATCAATTCACACTTTCACAACAAGGTAAGTTATTTCATCATCTTTCGATGCTATCTGAAGGAGGTTAGTTTAGTTTTCTTTGAGAATCTTGCTGGTTGGAATTTTAATCAGATGTCCTTCACAACAGTATAAATGGTCATGTTCTTGAAGATCGTACTTTGCTCAATAATTTTGGTGCCTGGGACTTTGTCATTCTAGTACTTATTACTCACCCAAGCAGACTGATGTCATCATTTGTTTTAGAAGACAGTGCAAATGGTGAGGCAAATTGTCACGATGATGAATTTATGTAGCTCTGGGTTGAACTATTAGGTTCTTGGCGTTCTCTGAGCTTGGCTGTTTTCCTGCAGATGCTTTATTATCAGCGTAGTATCTTTAGTGCATGGCAGAGTTTGGTGGTTGTCTATATGTATTAGCTTGCCCTGCCAATCTCGGTTGGGGTGTGGCTTCTTCCTTGATAGTTCCTTGACCAGGCTATTGCTTCTTCCCTGACTGTCTATCTGGTGCTATTTCCTGCTTATCTAAGTGTTGGTTGCTGCTCTTTGGCTTAGCTATCACATATAAAGAACCAGCAAACTTTGCTCCCCCATGGCTGATGATATAACCTACCCTGGTAACAAAACGTCTGTAGGAAAACAACTAAGCTCAGAGAACACCAAAAATCCAACAAATCACTATAGGTCAGTAGTAGTATACATTGCTTGTGTTCAGAAAAGAATCTCTAAATCTCTAAAAGCTTTGGTTAGAAGACCTGAAGGACTGCTACCAGTCAGCATGCTAAAAATGGACCTAGATAGCCCAGTGTTCTAAATTTTAATATTCCTACTTTATTTCGTTAATCAAATAAATTCTAGGCAGACCAATTTTCAAGAATTCCTACATTGCTTGATAAATTACTGATTAATGCATTTTGCAGATTTGTCTGTAGAAAGGCTCTAGCTTGTTAGCTTTAACAATTGTGTGTGTAAATATATGTACGTATATGCTATACAGCATTGACTGTGCTTCTTGACAACCTTTGGCAGGCTTGGAATGGAGGAAATGCATCCATCCTGGCCCTTTTTGACCTCTCAGTGGCCTTCAGTACCATTAATCATGGTATCCTTCTGGGCCAGCTCAGGGGATTAGGAGGTGGCTCTCCTTGTTTCTTCAGGCCAGTTCCAGCTGGTGTTGGTGGGTGGTGAGAGGTTGAGCTGGAGGCTTCTGTTTTGTGGGGTGCTTTGGGCCCTACTCTCTCCCTGCCTCTGTTTATCTACAAGAAGCCACTGGTGGGGGGAGTCATCTGTCATTATCATCAGCATGCTGATGATACACAGTTGTACATCTTTGCCCTGGACCGATCAACAATGCTGTTAAGATCCTTTCTCAGTGCCAGGAAACTGTGTAGGTTTCAGGTTTCAGTTCAACCTTGGCAAGACTGTGTGGCTGTGGGTATTAAGCCCCTCTCCTCCATTCTGGAGATTTTCCATCTTTAACTCTGCTTGGGGGTACATTTTCCCAGTTAGATCTGGTGTGCAATTTGGGGGTCCTCTTGGATTCATGGCTCCTGCTTGAAGAGCAGCCATGATAAAGGGAATCGTTGTACAAATTTGTCTTGTGTACCAATTGTACCCATTCCTGGACCAGGAGGCCTTGATCATGGTGACTCATGCTTTAGTCACCTCCTATTTGGATTATTGTAATGTGATCTACCTGAGGCTGCCCATGCAAAGCATTTGGAAGCTGCAGCTGGTCCAAATGTAGTGGCACAGGCAGTTTTGGGCATCTCCTGATATGGTCATATTACACCACTGCTCCATGAGTTGCACTGGCTCCCAGTAGGCTTCTGGGTCCAATTCAGGGTGCTGGTCACCACCTGTAAAGCACTAAATGCATAGGATCAGGCTTTTTGTGGAACTGCCTGTCCCCCATTGTTTCTCCCCCATTGTGTCTGCCAGTCCCACCAAGTCTAGCATAGACAGCATGCTCTAAATCCCCCCCCCCCATTAAACAATGACATCTTGTTGGGCCCCAAAGTCACACCTTCTCTGTGGCTGTGCCTGCTTTGTGGTACAGTATCCCACCAGAAATTCAGATGGCCCTAACCCTGTTAGCCTTTTGTAATGCTCTGAAAATCTGGCTGTTCCCCCAAGCATTTGGGCTGGTAGTTTTGTGAGTTCTGTTGGGGATGTGGCTTTTGCTTTAGGGGTTATCATTTAACTGTGGTGTTATGGGCTTATATTGTTATGGTTGCTTTAATTTTTGTATGCTACCCAGAGTCGCTGCTGTGAGATGGGCAGTATTGGAAGTAAGCTGAGATTAAAGTCATCACCATTAGCCTTATAACAAACCTTATCATCAAGTATCCTCAGCACATCTGCTGGCTTAACAGCAGACTTAATAGGAGAGGTGCTGCATGAGCAGTAAAGCCAAAGATGTTCAACACTCTTTCAGTACGTTAATGAGAAATACATCTCCCATCTGTCTCTTCAGCGGATAGCTGTAGTTCACAGCTATTGTTCTTCAGTAACATCATAGCCATATAATATGGAAAGCATCTTTTCCTACCAGATATAAGGTGGGTTCATCCATTTTTTTCCTTTATTATATTTGACACTTAGATTGCTATCATTTTCAGTGTCTCCCATCCTTCCTTCATCTCTTTCCTGCCTCTTCACTGCTGGAAGCATAGAGAATAGAATAGAGGACCACTGCTATTTCTAGGAAAAGCTTTGCAGTTTCTTCATCAACTGGAAGAAAAGTAGAAAGCGGAAAAACAATATAGATCTTCAGTAGGTAAAAAATAAATAAGTAAAAAAGTTCCAAGGCTGGTGTGGATCTTCCGGGTTGTGTGGCCGTGGTCTGGAAGTTCTGTTTCCTAACGTTTCGCCAGCATCTGTGACCGGCATCCTCAGAGTGCAGGAGCACAGACAGGAGCAGTTCTCTCTATGCCCAGGATGGTGTGACCCTTTTGTGGGTATTTATAGAGATCTGGAGGGGGGGGGGGTATGGGGTGTTAATGAGTGGCTGCTTGCCCAGGTGTCAGGAGATCTGTGTATCTTCCTGTGGGCCAGGCAGGGTCCCTTCTTCTATTGAGTTGTTAACGAGTGGCTGTTGAGCGTGATTAGCATGTTCATTGTGTGAGTTGTTCGCATGTCCTGGTGGCTGAGCTGAGTTCGTTGACCTTTTGCAGGCTGTATTTCTCAGGATTGGTAGCCAGGTTTTGTTGATTTTTAGACTCTCCTCTTTTTTATTGAAACTGTGCTGGTGTTTGTGAATCTCAATGGCTTCCCGGTATAGCCTGGTGTAGTGGCTGTTTGTGTTGTCCAGTATCTCTGTGTTTTCAAATAGGATTTTGTGTCCAGTGTGCCTGAGAGCATGTTCAGCTACTGCAGATTTTTCTGGTTCAGCTACTGCAGATTTTTCTGGTTGCTGTAGTCTGCAGTGTCTTTCGTGTTCTTTTATCCTGGTATGGATGCTGCGTTTTGTGGTCCCGATGTATACTTGCCCGCAGCTGCATGGTATGCGATACGTTAGGAAACAGAACTTCCAGACCACGGCCACACAACCCGGAAGATCCACACCAGCCTTCGTATGCCGGCCGTGAAAGCCTTCGACAATACAAAACAGTTCCAGACAGCATAAGATTAAGAATATATTTAAAATAAAATAAAGCTTTCATCTTACAATTTAAAAATCATGAAAATATTCTAGAAGTGTATGTTAGGAAAATACGCACCCAAAATGGAAATATTAGAATAATAGGAGAAAATTGCACAAAGAAAATATCTATACCACATTTGTGAAGTTATACAGAAATAGTGTAGAGCAAATCTAAAATTTGAGAAAAGAGAAACTAAATGAAATCATATATAACAGATTGATCCCCCATTTTACTGAAGTAAAAGAACTGCTAGAATAATAAATTGGAAACAAGGCTGGAAAATCACTTTGGTTAATATTCCTCCGCTGACCCACAGTTTCTGCAGTCTGCAGGAAGATTTCAAAGTGCATTATTCTCATTGAATTCAATATCAATTTTCCTATAAGAAACCAACAGGGCTATTGATATTTTGTTTAAAAAGGGACACCAATGATTTTAACTAGGATTTCATATGGCAGACAAAGATAAACATTTTCTGAAGTTATTGAAGTTGTGCAGTAGTTTTTTCAGTTGTTCACTTTCCTTTCCAATTTTTTTTTTCCTTGATAATCATGTGGTGAATTAAAAACACCTTGCCATTCAGAAATTTGAGTATGCTTAAAATTTGGGAGCAGACATTACATTCCCCAAGCTACTGTCTCTCTGGAAGAAGTCACTTTACTTGACACTGACCTTAGAAAAAAGAGCTGGGAGGAAAGAAACTTTTGAGACTTATTGTCCCTTCCTTCCTTCCAAAGTTAACAGTGGAATAGGATCCCTAAATGGCGCAGAAATGTGTGTATGTGCAGGGACTGTAAGAGTAATTTTCTCCTTATTTTCCTGCTCTGCATTTCATGAACTAAGGAGAAGCAAAAACAGACATTCAGTAAGGCTCCCCAGTGACCCCTTGTGTCACTTTGCCGATTTTATTTCTACAATGTCTTCACAATTCCCTGAATTGTGACACACTATCAAAACCATGGGAATAATGCAAATGTCTCCAAGACGTATATGGTAGAGGGGTTTTGTTGGGGGGGGGGGGGGGAGCTGTGAAAAAGAAAAATCTTTTCATTTCCAAAATCACATTTATTTTAACTTTAGGGTTGTCTGATTGCACCAGCAAGATACAACCCCAGTGTGCAAATTCTTATTAAGGTTATGAACAGCCAGATAGGCCTCCTTACATTTCTAATTTTCTCAGTGTGTTCTAGCAAGCAGTACTAAATGGCTACTATGTTTTCCTGTACACTTTGGGATTCATTGGCCCTCCCTAACTGCTTCAAAGTGTTGCAGTTTTGTGTGAATGCTAAGCTAAATTGGGATATATTCCCTGGTTCCAAACAGCTGTATCATTAGATACAGCATGTACGGTATATCCACTGACCCAGGAATAAGAGAATGTCCATATTTTTCTGACGTTTGCTTAGGGCAGTACTCTCTAGGAAACTGAGTTTCCAAATTTATTTCCTTTTCCCTTCCTTCTATGTCATCTGCAGCTCCTTTTTATTCGTAGATAAAGCCAGGCTGAACTGTCTGTCTGTCAAATGCAAGAATAACCAACGCAAGAATAACTCTTGGCACTTTCTGTCAAGAAGAATACCTCTTTGCTTCAAAGCTCAGCTTAGACCTTTCCTCCCTTGCTCCTTTACATCTCTAACAATCCTCCAAAGCTCTTCTAAGGGACCCCATATGTGACAATAAGGAGCCACTGAATGACAGAAAGCACCAAGCAGTGCAGTCTCTTTGTCACAGATGAGCATTCAGATGCTCATGAATGAACTCTTCTTTATTTCTGGAATTATTTTAACCTCAAGGTGACCAAGAAGCTAGTAGCTATCACTGCAGTTCTCTGCAGCAATGTAGGCCAACTGGGTGCTTTCCTGATGTGTTGTACGACAATCCCCATAATTCCTGACCACTGTCTACTAGCTGGTTATGATCCAGGGAGATGAACCTCAAAATGTATGCTGTGTATTCTAATGCTGGGAAAGGATGACTTGCTAAGATCAGTTAGTTTTGTATACAAGTAAATGGAGTGTCATTCTGTATCATTATCCCTGTTCTTCAACATGGTGCATTTACTGATAAATACTATAACCAGTCTCAGGTTTCCCAGAATCTTGAGGTGAGAAGCATGTAGTGGAAAACCAAACTAAGAATTATTTGTAATGATGAGAGAGAGAGAGAGAGAACACTATCTATCACCACACTACACCAAACCTTCATCAGATTAAATTCACTTATTTTACCCACCAATCCAAACAGTATCAACATGGTTTCTGAAAAATGTTCAGGCTTATGTTTTGAAAACTAGCAAACAGTTATGGATCCCAATAATGCTGCTAATATCCCTGATACTGTTTTAGGATGTTATATACTTCAGAAATGATGCAGAAGAGGCTTTTTAAGACACAGAAGTGTTTTTATTTTCATAATCATATGAATTTTAATTTTATTATTATTTGGCTGCATTGGTAAGAGTCAGTTGTACTGTGTAAATTTCTCTCAAGGTCCCAAATGGCCAAATTAGTCTTTCTTACAGGTATTTTTTTTACTGAATGCCTACTATATTTTCCTCCACACTTTGGGATAGATCCACTTCCTCTGAAGCCTATCTATCATCAGTACAGTTCAATGAAAGCATTGGTACCCTTTTTCAGGCTACTGTCCCAAACCTAAAAAGTGACTCTTTCTTTAGAGAGGTAATTAATTGAAGGACTGTGCCTTTAATGTAACTCATTTGGTATCATTTTCAAAGCATGCACAACCCTATTTTGGATGCTGTCATTAGTTTGATCTTTGCTTGTCCTGTATCAGATACTTATCGTCCTGAAGATAATGAAAATGATGTGCCTAAACCTCATATGTCTCAGAGTTAAGAGATGGATACAAAGCTTATTTAGGAGCTAGATATTAAATTCCAGATGTGTAAGATAGAGATAATACCATGTATCATAAATACATTAGGCAACCTTCCCACCACTTGGTGCCTTCCAGATACGTGTTCTGGTAAGGCTAATTAAAATTGTGGGAGTTGGAATTCCAACATATCAAGGAAAGGGTGGATCAGGATGGAGAAAACTGACATAAAAATTCTTTGGGATGGGAATAAAGGTCCATCTTATTTCTTAGTTTTGTACAGACAACCTCTAGGATGTTTTCTGTAACAACATGTTTATTTATAAGGTTTTTCAACTCTTTATTCCAACGTGCTTGCAAAGAACTAATGCCTACTTTAGCAACACTCTTTAATTGTCTATAAAAATTACTGTAAATGTTTAATTGTCCAAGCACATTTCAGTTATGAAAGTTATTCTGAAGTTTTAAATAGTGCTCATAGGAATTAACCATTTATTTATTTATTTATTTATTTATTTATTTATTTATTTATTTTTACTATTCTTAACATACCCCACTTTTTACAACGGTGACAGAAGCAGAGCTCTCGAGATCACTGAAGGATTTGCTAGGATTTTGGATAATTAATCACACAACAAACCCTAATGTGAACGCGTTAAGTGAAGAGATTTCTTGCTTGCTATCATTTTAGTACTGCTAAATTTGCCCCGTATCACCCCCTTTTCTCTTTCACATGAAGCTTCACAATAACATCTGAGGAAATATGCTATATTTTATTCAGGCCTCAAAAAAAAAAAAAAAAGGAACTATTTTAAGCATAAAAACACATCACTTAGCGGGTAATTCGTGAACATCCGTGTTCAAATGGCATATCAACATTTTAGTCTGAAATTGTAGTTGCTGCAACTGTTTTGTTTTTCTCGGCCTGAATTAAAAAAAGAAGAAGAAAAAGTCCTAGCTGGAAGATACTTCTAAGCGCTGCTACTGAGCTTGATTTTCAGCATTTATGCTGAGGAATTTTATTTATTTCCTCCCACCACCCATTCAGAATAAAAGTTCGGCTTCCGTGTAAGCTTACACACAGATCTGCAGTTATTTCATTGTTAACTGTCTATATGTTTCTCAACAAAAACTGCCTCAGACCTATTTATTTAAAAATTTGATTTCATGTTTGTAAGAAATTATTTGCAACATTTACTCACTAACTTAATTGGCCAGTAAAATATGCAGATATGACGCTTTGCTGTCTATTGCAGCAAGGGCAAGGAACGATAACACAAAAATATTACAGTTTATGTAGAACTTAATTTTTTATTTATTTATTTTTTGTTAACCCCAAGGAATGTTAATGCCAGAATGAGCATTGATGGTTGCAAAGCCATAGTCAGCTTAACCACAGTTTAAAGTTGATTGGGTTCCTCCTCTCGTCTCATGTACACCCATTCAAACATATCTATCACAGTGGCTAGGTTCACACACTGCTCTGAGTGTAGATTGTTTGGATCTGAATAATTATAATAAATCATTGTGGTTTGTAAGACATCATTTATGGCTTAGCGCTTGTGTGAATCCACTCATTGTGACATATTATTCAACAAGCCATGGCTTAGCTAGGGAAAAGGCTACTTTTGGGGGGCTTGGAATCACAGTTAACATTGTGAAGAGCCTGAGGCCAAAATAATTGGGACTGATGCAAATAGATAAAGCTTGGATTTTTTCCTTCTGGATTTGGGAAGCAATCTTTGTTTTTAAAGCTATGCTATCCTATGATGAGACATACCCTGAAGTTTGAAGGGGTTTCCTGCCTCAAAATGGAAGGGGGGGGGGGACACGCTGCCAAAAGGTTGCAGAAACTTGGTATTCAGGTTTTCCATTTGGGTTTTGTCCAAACATATGTATTTAGTTGTAATCTAGAGAGTGAGTGAAAGTGGGTGTTATTGTATCCCTTTGTCTCTTGTTCATTCTGTGGAATTGCTCACTCCCAGTTCCTTGAGATGGCAGTTCCATCCCAGGCTTTTCAAAAATTCAACCCTTACCTTTCCAGCTTCAAGGTAGCTTCCATAATCTGGCTTCCCTCTTCTTTCTTGGTGAGGGCTGGGTGCCAGCGCACTGCCAAATTTTGGAAAAAGCTCTGGAAATTGTAAAAATGGCTTCAGGAGGATGAGATCATTTGGATGATATCATCTGGAAAAGCTACTGGGCCATTTCAACAAGTGAATAAAGCCAAACCGAATTTAATAGCTGTTATGGCGATCATTTTGTTTTAGAAAAAGATTTCTGTTTCCCTCTGTCTCTCTCTCTTTCTGTGTGAATATTTATTTCCAGGAAAATTCCATAAGTGTAAATTGTTTAAACAGTTTATAAGTGTAAAAAAATGTTTTGTAGAAGAGAGATTTTTATATATAACTAGGTGCTTCAGGTTTAGACACTCAAGCATTTTTTCCTCTGACAGTGTTTCTTTCTCTTTTTACATATGGAGCCTATTTACTAATTTCTGTAAAGCAAAAATGCACAGTATCTGCTTTGAAGTGCTTGAATAAAAACTCTTTGAAGTGCTTGAATAAAAATAAGGACCACATTCTAGAAATACCACAAATATTTTTTTTTTTTGGAGAACAAAAATACATAAATATATTCTCACAATACAATTTTGTTTCAAAGTAAGCAATATTATACAAAGCACAGGAAGAATGTAGGAAACAATAAGGTAAAGAAATTAAAGCATAAAATAAAGTCGGAGGTAGAGGAAATGTGTTGTAAACCACCCAGAGTCGCTGTGTAGTGAGATGGGTGGTGACATATTTGAAATATAAATAAATATAGTTAAGCATTTTTCACTATTCCCATGCATACTTTTCTATCCTTCCAAAGTATTGCTTCCATCATATCCATACATTGATTCATATATTACCTTTTCTATAACTTCTCATCTCACTCTGAGAATGTCACCATTCAGTCCATTTTATTGGTCTTCCCTTTCCTTTTAACCAATTCATATTTCCTTCTTTTCATTTTTGTGTGTGTGAGAGAAATAGAGATATTCAGTCTTCATTCATTCTCCCTGTATGTCCAAATCATCTCAACAAACTTCTGTAATCTCTTTTGTATTCAACCCACATTCTTTCAATATCCATTTATTCTTGATCCAGCCTTTTCTTGTTTCACCACCCATACTTCTTAAATACCCCAATTCCCACTACATTCAACTTTTATTTTTGTCATGCCATACTTGGTTCTCATTTTCATATAACAAAATGGGTTGAAGCATTATCCTATAAACAGATAGTTTAACTTCTGCTGACAAGCATTCATTTTTCATAACAGAATACATATTTTCCACTATCTATCTACCAGCATGTGCATGTCTTAAAATCTCTCCATTTTTTCATTCTTAGTAAACTTTCTTCCCAAGTGTACACATAGGCATCGACTTCAAAACAGCACGCAACCTTCAAATGCACCTAAGCATTACGGCATCGTCTACAATCACTTGTACACCATTCTTTGATTTCAGACAGGAGTGCCTCCCAATCCCACCAAGAAATACTAGGATAATAAATATGGAAATCTTAACTATGACCTTTCCCCAAGGAAAGAAATTTATGTTGTGCCTTTTCATCATTTTGGAAATAAAGATGTACATGACGGATGAATGAGTCCCAGTGCGCCCAAATTCTGTGGTTTTATTATTGTTCACCATGGAAAACAACCAAAGCAGAACCACAAATGAAAGTACAAGGCATTTCATTAACAATTTTTAATGACTAGCTTTTTATACAGTATGCAACTCTTGTGGAGCATTCTGGATCTCTGTGAACTCCTGCAATTAATCCCCTGCAATTAAGTTTGTTATGACATAACTTTAAATGGAAAGCACATGCTTCTGAGCCCTGGTGTTTGAATTTATGCAAATTTATTAATGCATGCAAATTTGCAATTTCCTGGATTTTTCTCAGAGGTTACTGGCAGTTATTCACTTGTGGATTTTATGTATGAAAATGGATGAATGATGCCAGTACTCATCTGCTAGGCACTAGATGAAACAATTGCCTCATTTTTTTTTTTGACTTTTTCTTTTCATTCTAGTGGTTTCATAGTGTGCAAGGACTGCTCAACTGGATAACTTTTTTCCTATCAGACCTGTTTAATTGTTTACTATTATAGTCACTCAGCATGTAGAATTAGCAAGCTGACTAAAGATGTAAGTTTGCCCAGCAAGTACGCATAAGCTTGGAAATCTGGTAAGGACGTAGACGGGCAACTGCCTCCCCACTTCCCTTCCCAAATAACAGCTATGATTTCATGGTGTGAGGCAAATGATGTACTTTGACAAGCTGACCCAGTAACTAGATTTATGTATTTAACCTATCAGACAAATTTCTACTGAGGGAAAACAGAAAATATAAACTAACCTATCCATAAAATGTAAAGAATGCAGATGATAGGAAGGGAGGAGAAAGTTGTTCCATGTAATCTGCCCAGGATGTCCTCTTAAAAGGACATCAATTTTAAGCAGTGTAAAGAGTTAAAGTGGTTTTAAATTCTAATTAAGCAGGAACTCTAATTAATTGTTAGTATTATTGATATTTTGTTGATATAGCCTTGGCTTCTGAGAACCAAGAGGTCGTGGGCTTTTTCTGCCCCTGCTTCTCACCAGCACCCCCATGCTCAAAGAGGGGACAGCCTGTTGGAGTTCATGCTAAATTTTGTTGTGTTCTTGAAGGACACAGTGGGCAGTGCATTAATGTAGAATGGAGTAGTCAATGATACAAAGGGGGATTTAAATTTGGAAAGGTAGTTTGGATTTTTTGGAATGTTTCACATTAAACGTTTTAAAACCCCACTGTTGATTTTAGCCATCCTGCCTTAAAAATTCAATGGTCTGGTCAAGGGGAGGAGGGCTTCAGGGACACAGAAAAAGAGCTTGAGGCCCAAATCAAAGGATGCCTACCTGTTTTGTGAAACTTTCCTAGAGGTTCAAGAACAGTTCTGAGCAGATGGTATGTGGGAGAATTGTAGTAGCAGACTTTCTTTTGTGTGATTGCCTAGATATAAACCAATATTAAACCACGTAGTCAAAAGGAAAAAACAGATTCATATATTCTAAAGGAGAGGGGGTTAAGAAAATACTTGAATAGGTCTCTGATCTATTAAAAATAACTCAACATAGGTGCTGCTATTTTTGTTTAGTTCTATAGCAGCAATAGTAAATGTTAAAATATCACACAGGAATGTCCTTAACTAGGTACTGTATAATTTTCTGTGTGAGGCATTCACATGAAGCACAAAGATACGATCCTTGCAGGATGTGCAAAGATGATCACAAAGGAAAAAATATTCTATATGATCTACAATATCATACTGTATAACCACACTTGCTATTGCAGATGTTTTAATATGTTTAATTTTCTTGAGCATGCCAAGGAAGAGTTGTCATATTAGGGGTTTCAACCTTATTGGCAAATAGTGATAAGATTTACTCTGCTGAATGAAAAATGAATGAAAAGAACAAAAAAATCCCATTTCCAGTTGCTGAAGTGGTATATTTGCATTCAATCACTTGGTCTGATAAGAGGTTTCTCTTACTTGCTGTTTCTGAAGCAAACGACTGTGGCAAGACTAGAAGGCTGAGATATATGTATTGCTAACACCTCGTGATCATAAGCCAAGCTTATGGTCTCAGCAGAGACAAGCTGAGACTTGTTAACACACTATATTTGCATTTTAAGGGATATTGCTAACATTAACATTAACAACTTTACACAGCATTTTTAAATATTAACATACCATTTGAACTAACACTCTTCATAATGCACTGATGTCTTTTGCCTTGATTGCCTAAAGCTGCATACAGAATTACATACAAGCAGGTAGGATAGCGATGAAACAATTTTTAAATGGTGTGACAAGTATCCTGGAGTGTTACAGGAACAGCAGAACCATGTCTCGGGTGCTCCTGACAGACAGCCCTCTAGCACTACTAATCAAAAGGCATTGTGTAGCTTTTCTAAAGATGTTCATAAAATTCTATGAATAAATCATGATGTTTTCCAATCATAAATACACATGATAACTCAGCCACAGCATTGGATGCACTGACTACTTTATGCTGATTGGAGCTGAAGGTCTTAATTACTATTGAAGTCTGGCTTTTTGTCATAATAAAAGCTGGTTTGGGAAAGGTAACAAATGTGTGAGTTTATGGGCTTCTAGAGTAGCACTATGCACATTGTTAAGAAACCTGATGATGGTAGAATGATATGTTGCACAACTGAATATGTACAGTTAAGGAAATTTTCATAGGGCAGGTATTCCACTTTATGAAAGATGTCAAGGACAACCTTAAGCAATGGTTGCTTAGGCAATGCTTGGAGATTTCTAACAAGAAAGAGCCCACCAAGGGAGAGGGGACAGATAATTTGTAACAGCTAGAAGCATCTAGTGCTTTGAAACACTAAAAAGCTGTTTCTTGTTATAATGATCTGGAATAACCCCAAAGAAAAGCTGATACTGACACATTTAAGACATCATAATGCTGCTATTATGAACCATCTGTCCATCTGTTTCTTGTCTTGAACAAATAATCAGAAACTGCCGTCTGCATAGGAAGGAAAGCAAGGCCATTTCCAAACATAGTTAGGATCAGGTTTGTGGCCTTAAGATGGTTCCTATTGAACTGTTGCTCTCACCTTTCAAAGCTAATTCTGAGAAAGTAGGTAAAAAGCCTTAACTTAGAGACAATTGCAGTTCCAAATACAACTAGGCAGTCAACGGGCTATTTTCCAATACTCTAAACAGGATAAAGGGCATGTCTGGGACCTTATTCTGGAATCAAAGTAGCTCTTCAGAAGAAAGAAAGATATAACACAATACATTTTTAGGTTTTTCAGTCATACATTCCTTTTGTTTTTCTTGTGTTGCATCCTTTAAACCACAGCAGTACACTTTGAGTCTTTTAATTTCACAAAATACTATTATGAAGTATTATTTATGCAAAGTAGTTCACAGCGTGAAGGATAAAATGCCAAGGATAATAAATTTTGTTGATCTGTTTGCTTGTTTTAAGAAAAAAAGATGAAATGCAACAAAAGCCGCAGCAGAAACAGAACCAGATGTTACAAGCTGTGTTCACACTATTTGTATTAAGTCAATTGAATAAACCATAATGGACTTTATTGCTGCAGTGTGATAAGCCATACAAAATTGTTTAAAAACCAAAATGGCTGTCTTCATCAACACACTAAGCCAAATCCAAACAATTCACACTATCTGATGATTCTGCAAGTTGAAGAAAGTTTTGGTCCTTCTGTTTGCTTCAGTGTTGCAGTTTGGGATTGTTACTATTTTTAACTGAGTTCAAAGGAACTTACAATATTAGTAAACAATCAAATGTTTCAAATAGAATGTCCTCATTCTGTTTTGCAAAAAGAAAAAAAATCCTGAAATCCATGTGACTCCCACCCTATTGGTATTCTGTAAGGCCCTAAGGACTTAGTTGTTCTCCATGCCTTGTATTGGAGTGCTCTGACTAGGAACCCTTGAGGGATGTATTCCCCCCCCCTTTTTTTTTTTAATTTGGTGACTGGATCCCATCGTGTTTTGTTCTGCATATATTATTGCTTATTACATTGTGAACTGCCCAGAGTCAGCCTGGAGTTGAGTAGAGCCTAAATTTCAATCAATCAATCAATCAATCAATCAATCAATATTTTATTACAGTCACAGACCAGAATTATAAATATAAATGCATTAAACCAAAATAAAACAAAACATGATAATATATTACAGTTAATGGTGGGATCATCAGTGGGCAATCAAAGTCTGCCTAATTTACAGACAGTATAACAAATTTAGCTACGTTCAAAGAAATTGAATCATACCGTTCAGATAGCAACAACTGTATATAAAAAGGATCAGAATTTCCCAGGTATTTTATCAAATAGGGAGTTATAAAATGGATTCAAAAATCCTTATAGAAGGTACAGTATAGCAGGACATGAGCTGTAGTTTCAATAGCAACTTGTCCATAGGGGCACAAGCCTAGATTTATTTATTTGTTTGTTTGTTTATGTAAATAAATAAATAAATAAATGGATAAAATGCTATCTAGTTGTGCTATATTAAATGCCTGAAAAGAGCCTTCTGCTAAGTTCAAATCTAGCAACCAAGTTAAGCAGCATAAAGTGAGGTGTTTGTGATTCACACAAAACCCTGGTTTGGGGATCCTGCCTAACAATGTTAACTTTGTTACATGCTGCCAACAGTTGTCACAGTATGATTGTTCTGCAAAGAAAAAGAGCCTCATGGTCTGTTGTACCACCAATCCAGAATGGATAACATTAGCAGACAAATATTTCCCTAAAAAATTCAATAGCTATGAATTATAGTAAAATTAAGGATATTTTATGTTAACATTATTGAAAATAAGTAAATTGATTACCATCCTATAGAATGGGGGTGGGTTGTATCAATATCTGGGTCTGCTCTTTTCTTCAAATGGCAGTTGATCTGTAATTATGAATCTCTTAAATGATGCATAAGATGTCTACAATTCTGATATAGAGGGTTCTAACAAGTACAGCCACTTTTACATCTGCTGAAACAAAAAAATGGTATTGAGTATTTTCCTGTGGAACAGAAATCTGGGGCCAGAAAGGGTCTTCCTATGTTCAATCTGACTTCAGAAATTGCAACATCAAATCCAGCATTATGGCTTCTCACCAGTTTTTCCTTCCATTAGTTCTTTAAGGTATTTTACTGACAAACAAATCTTTTAAACAGGATCCAGTGTCTCCAACCATTTGGATTTAAGTGCCACTGCAAAAGCAAAATTGCCTCTTGGTTTGTACTGATGAGACCCATATATGAATGTGAATACTATCTAAAATTTATTCCTAACCCTACTCTTAGAACTTCTTCCATGCAACCTATAATGAAACAGATGCCAACAGACTATTTTAGAAGGCAGTTTTAAGAAAATGTCATATGATGTCAGATTCTGGTAGAAATTTGGTGGAAGGTTTGCCATGTTATTATTTTACCACCCTATTTTTTCTGACATTTGATCTAGATTTTTAGATTTAGCTCTTAAGGAGGAAACTAGCTAGCCTTATTTACTAGAAACCATGAGTTCTAGTCCCACCTTAGGCATGAAAGCCGGCTGGGTGACTTTGGGCCAGTCCCTCTCTCCCAGCCCATCTCACCTCACAGGGTTGTTGAAAATGGGAGGAGGAAAGAGTATGGGTATGCTTGCTGCTTTGAGTTATTCATAAAAATAATAAAGGAGAGATTTAAAAAATGTATGTATGTATGTATGTATTACTGGTAGTGGCAGGTTTCACCTATTTGTTTTTAAAATCTTAACTATAATTTATTTTCAGCAGTTTGAGAAATAAATCGGGAATAAAGAAATTACGGATGCTTTCCTGCATGTAATAATTTTTTTCTCTTTTGTCAGCTATAGTCATCTTTCTTTCCACCTCTCTGTCCATTGTAGCCTATGAACTGGAGAGGTTTCCCATTTACTGCCAACACATTTATGGGAGGTTTGATGCTTTGATTAACAATTCTTCAATAGCCTACTTCACACTGGGTGCTTTCTGTAATCAGTGCCTTTGCAGAACATAATTTGCCACTGTAAAGACCGGCCTTAGACCTCTTTGTCTCTGGAGCCAGGGGCAATAAAGGCTGCCTCCTGAAATCCAAATAAGAAATTCTTGTACGGAAGAAAAAAATGCTAGCACAGCCTAAAATAGCTTAGTGTTAAACTGTCACCTAAACATTTGATTCATAGGATCCAGAGCATGTGTCCAAGTACTTCTGGTACTTGTATCATCTGTCTAGGGGCTATGAATTACCCACCTGGCACATTCACTCGTGCATGCAATATATACACAGAGCAGTAAGCAAAACATTTCCTTTACCAATACCTTGCTTGGTTTATATGGTGAGAGCAAGGAAAAAAATACATTTAAATATATTTTTCTTAAGTTTATTTTAGGAACTTTGCAAGTTTTTACTTGAAAAACGTATAGGAAATGAGAGTGATAAGAATTGCAAGAATAAGAATATATCTAGATGCAGATACAAGAGTTATGTGTCCAATCTGCTCCATGTTCATCAAGCGCACCTTGTCAGGAATGATGAAACAGGTAAAAAAGGCTATTGCTAAAAAAGAAAAGCTATACATTCGGCTGTGAGGAATGGGCACAAGTCAGGAAACAGATGATGAGATCCCCTCCGCCAAGCAAGTAGAAATGAAATCCTTATATTCCCTCAAAATTTGACTTGCTTTTGAAGATTCCCATCACATTGGCTTAGGCTCATACCTGGTGCTTCAAGATTGGACCCTCACAGCTTGGCTTTATTCAGGTTTGGATTCATTCAGACAACTCTCCAACCTCAGATCTTTTATGACAGGCAGACAGGATGCTGTCTCTCTCTTCCCCATTCCATTAGCTTTGCTGACATTATCCAGGCTCCAAACTCCTCACTTCCAGAGAATACAGCATTTTAGCATGTTTGTGTTACGGGCAACCCAAGAAGGTCACAAGAATATAAACAAAGCAATAGCAACTTCAGCATAATTCATTTCTTCTAATAAGAGAAAGGACAAGGATAGAAAAAGCAAGTTCAAACAGGCACAGGCATTTAAAGCAAACGTAGCCTAATTGTAGGCCCAATACATAAAAATAGAAGAAAAAAATAAAAATAGCCCCAAACCTAACAACTGAAACAATAGAGACTGTCTACAGCAGGGGTCCTCAAACTTTTTAAACAGGGGGCCAGTTCACAGTCCCTCAGAATGCTGGGGGGCCGGACTATTTATTTATTTATTTATTTATTTATTTATTATTAAACTTGTATGCCACCCATCTCCCCCAACGGGTGACTCTGGGTGGCTCACAATAATAGTTTGAAAAAAACACGAATGAATTCTTATGCACACCGCACATATTTTATTTGTAGTACAAAAAAAAAACCAGGAAAAAAAATACAATAATTAAAATAAAGAACAATTTTAACCAACATAAACCCACCCTGCATTGGTGGTCAGTGTCAGTAAATGTTATCCTCCCCCCGCCCTCTGCCCCCCACATTATTGGTCAGTGCCATTGGCCATTCTACTTGAGGGGCAACCACACAGCCCAAACGGAGAAAGTAATAGGGCGCCCTGGACCCCACCGATCACCCTGCACAGAGGATCCCTCCCGCAGAGTATGAGGAAGTATGAGTTGAAGTGCCCCTGTGGTTGTAAGTGTGGACGGGCTGCCAAGTGCCCGAATTTTGATCATGTGACTGCAGGGGTGCTGCAACAGCTGTAACTTTGGGGACTGAGCATAACTACTAAATGAATGGTTGTTAAGCGATGGCTTAACAAAGAATCTGAGATGATGGACAGGTCTGGGCAAGGAAGAGGAGTTTGGATATAAATGCAAGGAACAGAAGAGAAGAAAAAGTGAAACAGAAACTGAGTACAATGCTTTCTGCGCTCCTGATAATTTGCAAAGAAGTAGGCTGACCTGATTTCCAAAAATAAAAACTTGGATATACGAATATTAAAAAATGTATACATGTATACAAATCTACAAGTCAATTTCCCCAAAGTCACAGGCAAAAATTACCAGAAAAAAAAGGACACAAAGATGTTTAGAAGAGCTTCTCTGGAATGAAGCAACTTTAAGTAGTTCCAAACATTCCTGTCCCCTGTTGTGCTTTTACACTCTGTGAAAGATTATTTCCAGGCCAAATTAATTTAATAAATGACTAACAATCAATTGACCACTCTCTCCATCATAAGACTATCAGACCTGATCTGCAAAAATCCATTAGTTGTCAGCAAAGAGATACAGGAAACACTAACTTTGCTTCTTATTCTGGATTTCTGCAGACTAGTACTAATCAATCAGCCAGTAAAATGGATAATGGAATAGCTTCATTCCCATGTTTCCTTCCACCATAAGGTACCCCGAGACTTGATGAGTAATGATGAGACATCATTTCTTTGGCTACTTGTTCCCATACTGTTCTGCCTGCTCTACCTTGAGCCCTCCCATTAGTTCGAGGATGCCTTCCCCAAAATCAGGGCTGTCCCTGTAAAACTGGAATTTAATCTTGGAAATAAGTTTCAGGCACTGATAGTGCCTTCTGTTGACTAAAACCTAATCATGGCAGCAGGTTATTGGGAATATTTTAAAGACATGCCCAAAGAAATCCATTGTGTGGGTAAAACAGGAAGGAACATAAAATGCAAACGCGAAGCATCATGAGAACGGGGCTCCTGCCGTTCTCCAAATAGGGCGCCTGTACTCATGAGACCTGGGGAAGACCAGATGGTTTCCGAGGGATTGCAAGAACGGGGTGGGCAATTGGGAGAAAGAATGACACAAGCAGCTTGGAGAATGACACACTGATCACCCTGCACGGAGGATCCCTCCTGCGGAGTACAAGGAGGAGAGCCGCCAGACCCGGTATACCTGTAATGTAGAAGAGTCCGGCTCTGCAGTCTCCCTCCTCGTGCATCACCTGCAGCTCCCGACACAGCCCTGACGCTTCCGCTTCTGAGAGACAGCAGCGGCGGCCAATCAGGCGGGCGGGCCGGATAAATGACCCTGGCGGGCCATATCTGGCCCGCAGGCCATAGTTTGAGAACCCCTGGTCTATAGCAAACCCTTGGATATGAAAAATATGAATAAAGATTTTATCAAGAATGGAAATGCTGTGTTTCTTTAGTATCATGCAATATCATACTGTAATGTAAAATCACAGTATGGCTCAGTAAATGAAGGCTACTCAGCATGTTGTAAATCTTATGTGGGTTCTAAAACTTATAATTAAACTGCAAGCTTGGGGTATATTATATGAATCACTAGCATGCCTTTCATACACCATGTGAAAAAGAATTTCTTAGGAATCTTGCGAGAAGACATGATAGAGTTTAAACGCTATTTCATTCCCAGCTGATGTAAACAAACATAACTTGATTAATTTTACAGCACTGACAATCTACTGCTTATTTTAACTCTTTTATAAGTATGTGCCTAGTTACATAAAACGCATCTTTTATAAAATGCATATTTTTTTCTTTTTCCTTCTTCTTACTTTAGTAACTTCCTCAGTAAGGTAGTTACAGATACAGTGGTACCTCGGGTCATGAACTTAATTCGTTCCGCGACTCTGGTCACGACCCGAATTGGTTGCGACCCGAATCAAATTTTCCCATAAGGTTCAATGTAAATACGGTTAATCCGTTCTGAACCATATGTATTTTTTTTTAAACCACAAAAATATGAAACAAAGTACAGTACAGTACAGTACGAAGAGAGAGAACGCTAACCTTGCTCGAGGCGACTTCTGGCATGGAGGACAGGAAGGCAGGTGGGGAGGCGGTTATTGTTTGGAGGGAGAGTCCCCCTCCCTACAGGAAGCCACAACCATGTGCCACAGCAGGGAAAATGGCCGCGGATCCTGTTCGTCACCCGATGCAGAGTTCGCGAACGGAAGCAAAATTTTGTGAATGGTGCTGTTCGTGAACCGAATTATCCGTGAACAGAAGCGTTTGTGACCCAAGGTACCACTGTATATGTAAGAGTAGAATTATTTCTCAGCATTCCTACTCCCTTAGAGTCCACCTCTTTACCATTATTGCCTTCTACTATTGCTACTCATTTTTTCCTCATTTCTCCATCCATTTCCTTGCCAGACAGCTTGCTAGGCTACTGTTTGCGCCTCGCTTTTCTATCACTTAGCTTTGCTTATTTCCTCTGGAACAAAAAGGTAAGAATAAGAGGGGAAGTAGGTGGCAGTAGTGAGGAACACCTGAGGAGCTGCATGAGCAGGTCCAAAAAACTCTTCATGGGAGCTCCCTGATGAAACACAGGAGCTCAGGTTTCTCACCAGCTCTGCCTTTTTGCAAAGGAAGAGAGAAGAACATGCATATTATGTTCCCAGATACTAGAAATGGACAGCCTGCAGGCCCAGTGTGCTTCCCATTTCCTATTTTGTGTCCTCTTCAAGACTGCCTAGTTACAGTTGGGCTGGGCAGTTTTCTATTACTTCATAGAAATGAAACCCTCCCCTCTGAATGATCTCTTAAAGGTTGAGAGAGGATCCCCGAAAGACTGGCACTTCCTCTGTTCTTTTTTAATGTCTGAAGCAGCTTTGAGTCTAAAAACGGTATTTTTAAAAAGTATGTGTGTTTCAAAGGTGCATTCAAAATGCTTCCTTGTCATGAAACTGCTCCCTTTCCATACCAATGAGTTACCTGTCTGCTGCTATAAAATGCCAAGTTCTGAAATCAGTATGGACATATTGATTGTGTTTTGGTAGGACTCATTGTTCGAGAGGTAAGCATTGAGATTTCACGGCAACAAGTGGAAGAACTCTTTGGACCTGAAGATTACTGGTGCCAGTGTGTTGCTTGGAGCTCTGCAGGCACTACCAAGAGTAGGAAGGCCTATGTCCGTATTGCATGTAAGTATTTCCTTCTTTACTTCACTAGAAAGCTTTTTTAAATAATCAAATTAATGTTCTTTCATTATTCTGGATGCTCTGCTCTGGACCCAGTGGTATTTCACTCAAGTTTTATTTCTGTCAATACTTATGCTTGAGTGGAGTTCTATCAAGTTTCGGGCCCCAAATTGTTTGATCAGTGTAGCACGTACACTTCAGCAACTTTACTGTAGCATTATAGAGATATTTATTGTACATGCAGATATTTACCGTAATCTCTCGTTTAAATTGTTCCTTCCTGAAATATAACAATAAATCAAAGAAGATTGATTGGTACAGACTTATTGTTTCTTCTTTTAAAATTATTTTTATCCCACTCATTGGCCAGTAAGTCTTCTTGTTTTTTGTCCATTCTTCACAAGTGTTATTGCTAAGCTTGGGGGGTGGGGGGTGGGGGAAGGTTACTACAATACATTTTGTATTGCTACTGCATCCAGTTTTGTTATTATTTTATAGTACCTAATAGATGTAGCCAATATTTTGTAATATTTCTTTTAAGATCAAAATATTGCCAAATGTAGAAAGCAATTCAAATCAAAGGGAAAAGGAAAACCATGCTTCAAAAAGTATACGTTCTACATTTTAATGTGTGGCATTGGAAAGCCAAGAAGAGCAAATAATAGTTCAGTACATTCAAATTAACAGGATTATTATGAACAGACACCTGAATGAAGATTCCCAGTTATCAACACCAATAATTAAAACTTCAGCACAATGGCTTCTCAAATGTAGTGTTGAACATCAATTGCAAAATAAACAATCATCAAGAAAGTAAAAAAGCCAAGTTATACTAGCTGTGACCTCAGAGCCAAATATGGTCTCCAGAGGCCCTCCAAAAATTACAGCTGAATTGAATTGTTAATGTGACAAAGGGGTGAAAGTATTAAATATATGAGAATTTATCATGTTAACAATATTGCAAACAAATTTCTGTCTACTTCTTTGTGTTGACTCTACTGTTAGTTGTACGATTCTCAAGCCACTCAAAAGATAAATGTTCTGGTTCTGAAAAGTATCACACAACTTGGCAATAAAACCTTTTAAGTTTTGTCACTTGATTCTCCATATTTATTTACTAAGCTGAACATAAATTGCAAAACTTAAGAATCAATCTGATTTTTAAATATATTGTGAATGCTTCTTTTGGTGCTAAAGATGAAATTAAAATGAATAGGGTTTTATTTTTCTCAAATTCACAACTCAACTTTGGATATTTATTTCTCTTGATGGATTCTTGAACTTTAGAGTTGCACCATGTAGATCCATTAATCTGTCAGATCTGAAGTGTGCTGCAACTAATGGCCTTCCATCTAGAGAAACTGTCGGCAGTCAAACAAATAGTTATTTTATCCAAATAAAGCTTTTGACAGAATAAATACAATTCATGGTAGTAGATTAAATCTGTGTAATCATTTCATTCCACTGCTTTTAGTAGGCTGAATAAAGAATGGATAATAGTCTATTTTGCTTTAAATAGAGAAGAGAATAAGATTGCAAAAATGTCCTTACCTTACTGACATCCATATTAATATTACATTATTTCTTCTCCTCTGTTCCTCCCTACTTCCCTTGACATGATTCAAGGCGAACAGAAACACAGATATTCAGCTTATTATACAAATATTTAATTTCCATTAATTTTCAAAGAGAAGACTCCCTTCTAAAGCTGTATTTGCACTGGAGATTCTCATTCTACTATCATGTGGATGAAATGAGTTTACTCTGACTTAACAATGAAAGCCAGGGTCATTACTCAGAGTCAGCTTTTCTTTGCCTTTGGGGAAGTGAAATAAACAGCTTTTGGTGAATGCTCACTAGAAGCTGGCTATCAGTCTGGCATTTAGCCTGACCTTTTAGTGAAAGAGAATTTCTCTTCTAGTAAAATGAATGAATTCCCAGAAAATCCTTTTATCGGAATGTACAATTTTTTCCATGGAACGCTATAGAAGCTATTAAAATAATTCATAAACAAGAATTCGTAAGACACATAAAGGCTCTTGAAATGGAAACATATTCATCTACTAAATCCTGATGTTCAACTTTTCCAACTAATATTTAAGGTTGGGGTTTTTGTTGCTTTTCTTTAGTTTTGGGTGTGGGTTTGTTCGTTTGTTTTGGTGATGCTTATGGTTGATTACCAGGGCCAGAAATTAAGGTAAACAAGTGATTACTGCTTTTTCTTTTTCAATACCAACGTGCACAAATTAAAAAAGTAAACTTAAAACTCATATCTATATGTTTTATCACTTGACTGCTACGTCTAGTAATGACATCCATAGATGAATCAGAACCATCATGTTTATTGTTACAGATATAATTTTTATATCATTCAAAATTCACCTTTTTCTGAAGTCATTTCACACATTCAGCCACCAGAAATAATAACTAATTCACATTAGTGATGGCAATTACTTACCTTCCATATATGTAGAAAAGGGCTAGGTGACCAAAAAGTGGTGTGCATATGATGTTTCATCAGTGACCTCAACATCCATATCAGATTAGACATGCACCAAGTGAACTAATATCTAATAGTGTCCTGCAGAGCCCCCACTGCCACATTTCCTCCCAGTGCTCTCCACATTCTGAAGATTAAGTAATCACTGGGGTGCATGCAAATGTGAATTGACCATTGAAGCAACTTCTCCATCTGCAGTTTGAAAAAAATAATAATTAAATGTGGAAATTGGCTCCACATGGTGAAATGGTCAATTTCTCCAATCTGTATAGGCTGGCTGTTTTCTTGAGGTGATAATAGTGAACAGCAATTCAATGCTTTGGGCAGGTAATGTGAGAAGACAGTGGACTAAGAATTATTATCCTTGCCAAAGTTGAGGGGGAAAAAAGGAGAAGAAGGGAAATATAATAGGTAATGTGCATGGATGAGATAAAAGAAAAGATTGGACTGTCCTTTGAATATCTACAAGGCATCACTAGAGATAGGTCAAGGTGATTAGCATTTGTTTCTGCAGTCATGATCAGGAGTTGAACCCAATAAAAACTATGTTCATCTTCCATAACAGATTTTTCAGAACCTTAAATTGATTTCCTTAATACCTCTGGAAAAAACAAAATGCAACTATTATCTGTGAAGGCTAAGGTATTTAGAATCCATCATGACAATATCTATACCTGTCCTCAGAATTATATGACTGCCCTCAGCCCTGATATCTAGGTTAAATATGTTATCTGAGGTGTGGATGGTTATATCTGCTGGTATCTTCAAGTCTTGAAAGTCTGGTGCCAAAACCTGGATGGCAGGGCCCCTTATACTTTATTCCGTCATACAAATAATATGTGAAAGTGGAAATATCTGCTAATCTCTTATGAGGTCATATCCACACTGAACTTTGAATTGCTCCAGTCCTGTGCTCATGGTAGTTTAACTCTGAGCCAACTTAAGAAAAATCTGTCTGGCCTGAGACAGTTTGGCAACATCTTGAAAAGGACTCAGTCCAGACTGGAGGATTCCACGTTTTCCTATTGGACAATTCCTCTGCTGCTGGACCTTCCCACTTCCATTCCATCAAAGCAATGGCCAATCACATTCCTTTCCATAGGCAAGCCTTACTGCACGTGCATATATACTTCAAAAGGCTGTATGTATGTGTATGTGTGCATGTATATATGTGTGTGTGTACATACACAGAGATATATATACTATATATGCATACAAATTTAATTTAAATTTATACATACAGAGTTGAAGCATCAAAATGTATATATATTCAGGTACAATAACCAGTTTCCCCCTGCCCCATCCCCATTTTCCACGGATTCCTTTAAGAATGTTTTCTGCTACCCCTGGACTTATTAACCAAAAAAAAAAAAAGAAAAGTGGAGGGAGGGGAAAAATTGAGTTCAGAGAGAAAAAAAAAATAGCAATTAAAAAAATGTTGCTAGATTTCAGGGACATTCTGCATGTGAAGCAAGTTTTCTAACCACTGTGCCATTAATATAACACGTGAATAGAAGCAGCAAAAAACCTTCTTGAAGAAATACTTTGAAAATAAGGCAAGGAGCCATTCCTTCCTCTGCAAAGTAGCTAGTGAACTCCTGGAGTTAGCCTGTAAGGTTGGAAAGTGTACCAGCCAAAATGTAGACAACAATTTCAGGTGGCTAAGGAGAAACAGGCCTTTTAAAACACAATAGAAAAAACACACCCAGATATCTTATAAGGTAAATTTAAATGCCTAATCCATCAGATGCAATAGAATTGTATTTTGTCCATTCTATCCAATGTCTATTAAATGGAGGCCTGGTAAATTGATAGTTTAAATTAAGATCTGGTAAATTGGCAGGTTTTCCTGCTGCTGTTCAACAGAGCATATTTCTCACCCACCTCATTTTTCCAGTACTGGCTAAAATCTTGAATCAGCAGTGCACTGTGTTTGTCTTTTGTTCAGCATACATGTTCTCTAGATTTACGACACTTATTTCACGCAGGAACTTAGGCTAGGGTGGTATAATACAAATTTCTGTTTATGGATCTAAAGTTATATAAAGGATGTGATTTTTTATGAAGGGCACTGAAGAGACAGCACTGGCAGACAGTATTTGTGAAAAGTTGCTACCACTGAATACATTTGACAGAAGTACTGTAGCTCAGTGGTCTATCTCAGTAGCTTGCTTTTGAGCTACAGCCTGAGCTTTTTTTATTTTTAATAATAGCACTTATTAAAAGTAGAATGCTGGCCAGGAGTATCTTTGCATTGCTACAAAAAGGTGCTTTTTACAGATCTTTCATAGAACAGAGAATCTGCATGATTTACCTAATGTGAATCAGTCTTGTCTACTAAAAGTGTGCTCCTGTGAGTTTAGCAGGGCTTGTTCCTGGATATGTGTGTGTGTGTGTGTGTGTGTGTGTGTGTGTGTAAAATTTCTCTAATATATAAGGCTCAAATGGACAAACTGCATGTCAACTGTATTTCCATATCTTCCAGTAACAATCATATACTGTAAGTATTTATCAAGTAGGAGATGTAACTCTGGCATTTTATTGAGATTATGTTTCTGGCAACGAGCACATATTTAGCCTCTGGGGAGCTTTCTGACAGTTAAATGCCAAAGTAACTATCCATTTAAAGTACTAGCAATGAGCCCAAGAGAAGTTGAAAAATGTTGCATAAGTTATTTTAAACGATGAAATGAATTTTAAAAAAAAAAAACTACATTAAATTATGAAATGTATTTGATTTTGGTTTTTTGCCAGAGTACTCACGACAGATTGCCAGCATATCATATTTAGACTTTTAATTGAAGTTATTGTTATTTAATTTATCAGGGTAATGTATCAGGGTAATTGGTGTGAGTGTAATTAGCTTTCTACAGTAAGATTTATGCATGATAACTCCTCTTCTCTGTGTTGAAGTTTTTCAAATGTTTCACTTAGGTGTGATTTATTGTTTCAAGCCAACCAGGGTTACAGTAGAAATTTGTTGCTTATTAGCTAATTGTGACACACCAGATCATCATGTCATTTGGTCAGTATGCAGTTATCAATTCATGGACTTTCATATCATGATGGAACTTTTATGCCAACCTCCTATTATCCAAAGTTTATAATTAATATTTTCAGTGATGATGATGATGATGATGATGATGATGATGATGATGATGATGATAGCAGCAGCAACAGCATCATTCTGACTTAAACGAGGGACCTTTCAAATTATTATTTTAAAAAAGGAAGACTGAAAAAAAATCTGCTCTTATGATAATCAAAATTAAGTCTACGAAGTGGCTTCAGGTATCATAGACCTGAAGCACTTTTAGAAGCAGCAGTTTTGAGTTTTTAAATATATGATTTTGGGCTTCTATTTTTAGGCAAATGCCTACACTGGTTATTTTGGATAGTTAGGCAATGCAAAGATCTTCTAATTTATGTTGGCAGAATAATTACTGTTAAATGATCAAACCCTTGGCCTGAAATGAAACAGTAGCAGTGGTAGGTTTAGTGATGAAAACTTAATGTTAGTGAAATATGCAGAATGGTCACCACAGATCATTCAGAAAACTTAAATTACAACAACGATGGATTACTTATAAATATAGATTACTCTTTCTAAGCATGCTCTGGATGGAGAAGGAAAGAAGCAAAAGTCTGGCTCTCCATGATAGTGGGTAAACAACACCTTCTCTGTGTTGGAAAATATGGGGTTTCAACCAAGCCTATCTCACATGAGCACAAAGGGAGGGGTGGCTTTACTGCTTTGTGTGGGAGGGGTGGCACAAAGGGAGGCCTAGCTTTGCTGCTTTCTGTGGGAGGGGCTTGGAGCTCGCCTTTTTTCCTGTTTCCCTCATTTTCCTTCTCTTCTCCTCATGCCTCTCCACGAGGTAGGAATGAATCCTCTCTCCTCCTCATGGTTTTTGTACTAACATTTCATAACCCCAACATAGGGTTACGGGCCCAGCATATCAGCCCAAGAGGTTTCTTTGGTCTTACAGCCAAGAAACTGTTTGCACATTAAAAAAAAAAAAAAAAGTCTCAATTCAGATTTTTCTCTTTTTCTCTCCTTTTAACAATGGAGAGGGAGGAGGGACTTCCCGCCATCCCAAAGTTGAATGAAGATAATTTTCAGCTTGGCTATACAGACTAAGACTACAATTGGACTTTCGGGACAGCCTAGATTGTTTAGGTTCCCCTCAAGTACAACCAGGGGATTCTGAGGAAGCCAAGAGATTATGGGAACAGAAGAACAAAAGGGCCATGATTTTAATTTCTAGTTCACTACCTGATCACAGACTGGCAGAAATAAAAGATCTTCCCACTGCCAAAGAAATGATTGAGAACCTGAGGACATTTTATTTAGAAAATGATGATCAGAAGATTATTTCATTACTGAGGGAATTGATTGCATCTAGTTTTTTAAAAGTTGAGGATATTAACAAGCATTTATTGAGAGTGCAGTCTATCTTTGAAAAGCTGAGCACAATTCAAAATCTCATGAATGAAAGACTAAAAATGGCTTTTCTACTAATCTCATTACCTGACAAATATTACCCTTTTGTAGCAGTGCACAATTTACAAGGGATGAATTTGTCTCAATTGTTTGGTGCAATTAGAAGTGAAGCGAGGAGACAGAAAAATTGTTTGTATTTCCATAAAAAGCCAACAAAAGACATGGGTTACCTGGCAGAAAAAGGGAAACACGAGCAGAAGCCCTTGATTGCGCATCAGCACAACAATAAATCCATTGTTTGTCATTCCTGCAACAAGCCAGGACACATAGCTAGATTTTGTAAAAGCAGAGACAAAAAGGATTTTTCAAAAGGAAGGCATTCCAAGGAAAAATTAGCTCTGCATACAGTTTTCAGAGCAGAAAATGCTCTTGGAGAGAATTCTAATGAAACCAAAAATCAGTGGATCTTAGATTCAGGTGCAAGCCAACATCTTTGTGGGGACAGAGATAACTTTAGTGAACTGAATGAAGAGCCACAAGGAAACATTGCTCTTGCTGATGGGAGTTCCATCTCAATAAGAGGAAAAGGCAAAATACCCTTGAGATGTTTTAATGGAGAACAATACAAAGACCTCATCGTGACAGGTGCATATTATGTACCACGATTGACAACCAATTTGCTGAGTGTGCGATCATTAAACAGAAAAGGTTTCGATGTAATGCTTAAAGCCAATAGAACATGTGAAGTAACTAGTGGTAGGCAGATTTATGTTACAGGCTTTGAGAAAAATGGAGTGTACCAGGTGAACTATGAACAGCCATCACCAGATGTCAGCCTCACCTGCCAACAGCAGCAGAGAAAGGGGGACATCAGCGCCACCATCTGGCACAAGTGGTTTGCTCACAGGGACTTTGATGCAATTTTTAGAATGAAGAAGGAAAATATGGTAAGAGACCTTGAACTAAGCAATTGTGAAAAATACCAGTCAAAGTGTGTAGTGTGCATCAGAGGAAAGGCAACGAGGCCTGCCATACCCAAACAAAGGGAAAGGCATGCAACTAAACCACTTGAACTTATCCACACTGATTTATGTGGACCTCTTCAAACGTCAGCAGGTGGAAACAAATACATAATATGTTTTATAGATGATTTTTCCAGGTATTGTGTAACCTACCTGATGAAGGAAAAGTCCCAAACTGGGGATATGCTGAAGACATACATTGCTATGGTAAGGAATAAATTCAACCGGACCCCTCAAACCCTTCAAAGTGACAGAGGCGGTGAGTTCATTTCTAACACCATGCAGACATACCTAACACAACTACGCATAGAGCACAGATTAACCACTCCTTACATGCTAGAGAGTAATGGAGTTGCAGAATGAAAGAACAGATCATTGATGGACATGGTAAGGTGTATGCTGTTAGAGGCAGATCTACCTGACAAATACTGGGCAGATGCTGTTACCACAGCTACATACTTGCAAAATAGATTGCCAGCCAGAGCCAATAAGGTAACGCCTTTTGAGCTTTGGCATGGGTGAAAACCAAGTGTCAAACATTTAAGAGTGCCTATGCCCATGTACCAAAAGAAAGGAGATCCAAACTAGACCTTAGAGCTGAAGAAGGGGTCATGATTGGCTTACGCTCCAGGAAGCAGGGGATACAGAATCCTGAACCCAAAGACGGGGAGAGTAAGCGTATGCAGAGTGGTATACTTGGATGAGAGGGAGAGAGGCTGCTGTACTCAGGTGGATAATGACTGCGAAGAAATCACCAGCAGCTGTTACCAGCCTGAGATGTTCAGCCTGACACCAGAAGACACAACCACACCAATCCAGAGGGAGATGGAAGTCCAGGAAGAGGCTCCACCAGAGACAGATGATGAGGCCGAGAATGCAGAAGAGGATGAACACCAGTCATTGTTCCTGAACCTGCTCTGAGACGCTCATCACAACCCAACAAAGGAGTTCCAGCTGACAGACTTAACTACCTCACAAGGTCGTCACTACCAAGTGAACCCACATCATGGAATGAGGTGCTGCAAATGCCAGCAGATGAGGCAAGTAAGTGGAAAAGGGCAGCACAGGAGGAGCTAGGTGCTCTGTACAAAAACAAAACATGGACTTTAACTAAACTACCAAAAGGCAAGAAGGCCATAGATTGTAAGTGGCTGTTCAAGGCAAAACAAGACGAGAATGGCGAAGTACAAAGGTACAAAACCAGATTGGTAGCAAAAGGCTACTCACAGAAATATGGACAGGACTATGATGAATGTTTTGCTCCTGTTGTGAAACACACCACAATTAGAATGCTTCTAAGTCTAGCAGCATCCAGGAATGTGGACATCGAACACTTAGATGTTAAAACTGCATTTTTACATGGGGAGATAGAAGAGGTTTACATGACACAGCCTCCAGGCTTCACTAATCCCAATACCAAGCATCTCATTTGCAAGCTTCAGAAGGGGATTTATGGCCTGAAGCAGGCAGCCAGAGCGTGGAACAAGAAGTTAAACCAAATACTTCATGACCAGGGTTTCGTTCAAGGAAAAGCTGATTCCTGCCTATACACAAGACACAGAAATGGGAGGGATGTGTATATACTTTGTTATGTGGATGATTTAATGATTTGCCAGAATAACAAGAGGGACTTTAATGATATTGTTTCTCAACTAAATAGAGAAGTAGAAGTGAAGCATCTGGGCAATGCCAGCTACTACTTAGGAATACAGATCGAGAGAGAAGAAGATGGGAGCTTTCTTCTAAGTCAGAACCAAAAGATTCTAGAACTGTTGGAAAGCTTAGGATTGCAAAATGCCAATCTTGCGCCTACACTGATGGAGACGGCTTTCCACAAGCAACAAGAACCAGCGATCTCCTACCAGAGAACAATGAATATAGAAGTGCCATAGGAAAATTGTTGTATCTAGCCACCACCACTAGACCAGACATTGCAGCTGCAGTGGGCATTCTATGCAGAAAGACAAGCATGCCCACAGTCTATCTCCATTTTGTCCAGAATTCCATGATTTCACTACAGTTCTGTTCACATTCAATTAAGAGTGCATCCTAGAAAATCAAGTATGTGTAAATATCAATTAGCATGATCCAGTGGTTAAAATGTTTAAATACGAAAGCCTGATGAAAGGTGACTTCAGAAAGTAACTTGGACAAGGTATTTAAATTATTATCTTCGTGTGAGCTTAGAAACTTGCAATATATGATGCATCAGCCATATCCACCTGTGCATGAGCCCTGGGTTGTTGCATAAATGTGATGCATCACAATAAGATAAAAACAGTCTCAGATCAAGACAAAAAAGAAAACAAAATACAGATAAGAGTTTAGGACAAAGGTCAGGAAGGCTGGTTTCATGTTCTAATATAGAAAGGCTTGTTTAGGGCACTATACAGTCTTGGTGGGAAGCAACAGACTTCAGCTGAATTCAAGACTGAGTGGCCATGGTTTTGGGGGCCCGCTGGTTCCAGGACTATGCCATCTTTGGTCTGGATGGGGTTGCACTACACCAGACAGACCCAGTGCACAATCTGGGAGTCCTCCTAGACTCATGACTCCTGCTCAATGAGCAGGTGGCAGGAGTGTCTAGGAGGGTCTTTGCACAGCTTCATCTTGCCAGTTGCACCTGTTCCTGGATTGGCAGGCCCTGCTTACAATCAGTCATGCCCTAGTCACCTCCACATTGGACTACTGCATTTTACATGGGGGTGCCCTTGAAGAGTATCCAGAAGCTTCATCTGGTACAGAATGCAGTGGTGTGGGCAGTTATGTGTGCTTCAAGAACACAGCATGTTACACCTCTGCTCTGTGAGCTGCATTGGCTGTCAGCTTGCTTCTAGGGCCAATTCAAGGTGCTGGTTTTAAACCTTTAAAACCCTTCATAACATGGGACCAGGCTATCTGAGGGACCGCCTTTCCCTGATTATATCAGCCTGCCCCATCAGATCTCACAGAGAAGGCATGTTGCAGGTACTGTCAGCCAGGGACCTGCAGTTGGTGGGTCCCAGGAGACATGTTTTATCTGCTGTGGTGCCCACCTTATGGAATATCCTTCCTCCTGAGATTAGATTAGTGCCATCCCTTTTGTTAGTTCATAAGGCCCTCAAGACCTGGTTATGTGATCAGGCCTGGACCTCCCAGGTAACCAGAGACCTGCTTAGATAGCTCCATTGCTGAGGGGGCCATTTTTATTCACCTGCCCACATAGTTTGTAACTTGGTTTTTATGGTATTTATTAATGTGGTTTTTATATTTTTATTGTGCTTTTATATTTGTTTTTATCTTTGTTGTATGCTACCCGGAGTCACTTTCGGTGAGATGGACAGCTATATGAATTTGCTAAATAAATAAATAAATAAGTAAGTAAGTAAGTAAGTAAGTAGGTAGGTAGGTAAGTAAGATCTAACCCTAAATTGAAGAAGTATTAGACAAATAAACTCTGCTTTGCTTTCTGAGTATAGCCTTTCTCTTACAAATCGTTTCTGTGTGTTTATGTGAGTGATGGCCTTTTTCAAGAGAATTTCAGTTGACTGTTAATCACACATTGACCAGTCTAGTGAAATTAAAGATGGCCATAGCATGGCTCATATAGTTCATATGGAACTTCCAATAAGAAAAATTGAGAACAAAATGAACCCCAAGCATTCCTGTGAATTTTTCTTTTTGAAAGATGCATTCCTTTTTTTCTTTATTCCATTTTTCTCCCAAGAACAAAAATAGAAGTTCTGGAAGAAGAGAATTAATTGCTAATTTCTTGTGACCTTGTTTGGATTTATTTCATGGGTGCAATTCCTTTGAATAGCAAACTCTAAGGATTGCAGTAAAAATGAGGCCAGTAGAAACTAGGTAATATAATCAGCATACCTGGAGAAACTCCAAAGTTTGGCACAAATACAAAAAGCCAGAAGAAAAACAAATTGAACAAAACGGAAACTGCAACAATGCTGATTAATACTTTGAAAAAGAAAACATAATTATTTGTTTGAAAGTAAGAATATTTTCACATGATTCTAAGTCCTTCCTCCAAATATTTTCTGATTTCTTATCCATCATCCTGAAAGTGTATAACAATATATATTCCAATATATTATGGTTTTATTGCTTGAATCAGATATTTTAAAAGATTGGACTTTAGTCAATTTGGCTAAAGTAAAGGTGGTATCAGCATTGTCAAGCGCCCCTACAAAATTTTCATCCCAATAATAATTGGTACCTGAATTTTTATTACAAAATAATCTATGTTGATTATTGGAGGAGACATGTTTATTATTTGAATGGATGGCCATCAAGAAAGTTCTGCCATCTACCTCTTTCACTAAGGCAAAACTTTTAGCAGCTCCTGGGAAGGCTGTGATAGCTATCCTCGATATGAAGGGAGATATAAAAGCTATTACGGTCAGTGTTAAAAGTTGACACTGAAAGTACCAGACTGTATGAGAACAAGATCAGAACAACCAAGCTGGAAGATTGGGGAAAACCAGTGAATATACCTATAATTGACTTACCTGTTTAAGATTATTAAAATAATTTCCCTAGAATCTCACTCTTCCCTGGCCAATTTATATGTGATTAGAACTCTAGAAGGAAAAAAAATGAAATTCCAGGGAAAAAAAGCCAGCCAGTTCATTTTATGGAAGTTCTAATTCAAGAAATACTGCCTTTGCCTGAAGACTTTCAACTAAATATTGAGATAGTTCACTGCTTTCTAGCTTTTCCTTTTTGTTCAGCTAATAAATCTTAGCCATTAAAAGTGAAGTTCCTTAGATCTGCTATGCAGAATGAAATTTCACAAATGCCTGAGTCACTTGTGCAAATGAATGGGGACTGTAAAGTACAGAGATGGCCTTGAAGAAGGTATTCAACAGCTGTTGCATAAACACCACCTTACCCAGGAAGGAAGGATGGAGTGAGAAAGAAATTCAAGACTTGCTGCTGGACATCCTCTTCTTCTCTTTCCCTCCTCCTTTCCCAGGATTATGACTTCAAACAAATTAAACATAATACTCAGGATTCAGACTGAAACCAATTAAGCAACTATTCATCAGGGAAAGGTGGAGTTAGCTTTCCATATGTTCTTTAGGTATCCATCCTAGCTTAGTTCACTGGCTGGAACTTCAAAATTCAGCTCTTCTGCAGGCTCAGCATGAGAAATATTGTTTGACTCCATTGAAGTCCTGGCATATATTCCCATTCCTTTTTCTATGAAGATCAGATTCAACACCTGAACTTAAAGGTGCATATTAGTTCTAGATATAATTTTCATCCCTTTACCCATCAAACTTTTACATTATATATAAAATAGCTAATAAATCAATTTTGAGGTAAGCTGGGCGTCTCAATTCTGAAGAAGATTGAGATTTAAAACTTTTGTGGTATTACCTTAAAGTGCTTCTTGACAGTTTATTCAGTTCAAGCATTTGTTATTCACTCTATGTGGTCCAGATGCTATTTCTGCTTCTGAAGTTTCAAAATGGTTGGAGGCTATGGAGAAATAATCTGCCAATTGTCTTCTAAGTCCTTTTCTTACAGAAGGTTGATAAAATTTAAATTATTTTATTATGTGACAGCTAAAAAATGAACTTGAATGTTGTCTAATAAATTAGTAAAAAGTTGCCTTAAATAACATGAACATTTCTTCTGATATTAAAATAAGGTTAATACCAAAAAAGTCACATATATACAGGATCTTTTAGAAAATGTTTAGTAGTTGCAATTGTTTTCTATTGGAGGTACAACTCAGGAATTGGAATGTTGAATCTTATCATTTGGTTTTATCCTATTGTCACATTTTTAGACTGAAAACAAGAACATTGTTAATGTGACTTGATTCATCATTATGTGTTGAAGATGCATGCTTTTCTTCAGTATATCTGTGAAACTATGAATTGTGGATGTTAAGTAGGACTGAGGAACCCAAGTTTAGACACAGAAGATGACTATGTGGACTTTGGGGTTATCATTATTTCTCAGCCCTGCCTATCTCACATGGACTGTTGTTGTGAGAATAAAATAAGGGGAGTGGGTTCCCAATATAAGTCATCTTACTTTTGGAAGATAGGTAAGATGCAAATCAAATCTCATACTATTACAAACTTTTTTTCACCCCATTCCCTGTTTTCCCCTTGCTTGTTTTGTAAAACTTTTTAAAGGTTAACACCTCTGTAGTTTTTTTGCTATAAATCTCTGAGATGCCATGAATAATATGGAAAGTAATACATAAATTATTGGTGTCACAGCTTGAAATTTAACACTCATTCAGTTATCTTCAACTTGTCAAAACCAGCAATGAATCAGATGGCTGAAACAGAACCACTGAAATTCCTTTCTGCTGAAAATGATTCTGTAGGAGCCCTGTGAAGAAGTTCATCATCTGAGAACAATTTCTTGTACTATATGAATTACAGCAAATCTACCAATCTTTGCCTGTAACAACGTGCACAATTCTTTGTATATTGTTTGTAATTCTTACTTTTAGTGAACTTCATATACAGGGTGTACCAAAAGTGAGTCCCCGTAGACAAAGTCAGGGCCCATAGACATTTATTATATAAATTACATTAAATGTTCAAATTGTTTGCCATTTTCTTCTAAAATCTTCCTTACTTGTTTGATGCATAACCTTTGAAGATTCCTAAGTATAGCATCATTTTCTCTGATGATGATGATGATGATGATAGTAATGATGATGATGATGATAATAATAATAATAATAATAATAATAATAATAATAATAATAATAATTTGATTGTGATTGGTCTATGAGACCTGACTTTTGGTATACCATATACTGTATATCCTATTCTTCCTCCTCCTTTTCATCTACTTCCTTGTGTGTTTTTTCCAACATATATTGGATGTATATATCCTATAGACATCTTTTCAGAAATAACCCTATTGGTTTCTGTAAGTTATTACTAGTGAATAGATTTTCCATCTAAATGCTTGTATCAGTTTGATAAACTATGATATGCTTCAATGGTGGGAGGCATAAAGGAAGGTGTTCAATGAAAACTGAAATAAGATGTGATATACAATGTTTCCATTGTTTATGTAAATCCAGTGATACCCTTCTACCACAGATGTATCTAACTGTGTTTCAGGATAAAGCTTTGCCTAAATATTGGGCTATACATATCTCCATAAATATAGATTTTAAATATCACCTTACTGCCTTGTAGGAAGAGAGCCATGTTAGTCTATGGTGGCTAACCATAAAATCAGGAATCTAGTAGCAGCTTTTCCAACTAACTTATGTCTTTTAATAAAATTTGTTGGTCAGAAAAAATGCTACCAGATTCCTGATTTTTTTATACTATCTTGGAACTGCCATTATATAGGTGTCAACATCTGAATTTGTAAACTCTGAGTAAATGATTCCCAGGGTCTTTAAAATTGAATAATTTGAAATTATGTGCTGAAAATGGTGCTTAAGCATGAACAATTTTCCTCTAAATCAAGGTTTCTGTTACATAAAAATGTAAGTACAAGCTGTGCCGGTTTATCATAGAATTCTGCTGTATTTGTTTTAGAAGAAAAGTCCTAGCTAGGATTGCTGAGAAGAACATGTGAAAGGCATAAGTCCTTAAGGTCTACCAAGAGTAGAAATCCATCTGTCTTTTTCTGACAGTAATGCAGCATTGCGCAGTATGTTCCTAGTTTACATTTAATTCCTGGCTGACAAGTGTCTGTTTTTCATGCCTATTCATTAGTCACCCTTGTATTACCACTGCCTTGAAGGCACCTCACCTGCCTCTTATCACATTTTGCAGAACATGATAAAAGATATCTTTTAGCTTTACCACAAACAACTTCCATCATAGTAAAGTCAAGCAAAAGTACCAGAAGGAGATTAAGCAACCATTTTTTCAAGGAAAAAATTCCCTATGGATTATGAATTTAAAGAGGAAGTGGTAAGGCAAAATAAAATCTGAATTTAAATGGCAAAAAAATGCAGTACCTATTAGAAAGACATAGTGTTTCAAATGGAAAACAAATATAAGAAAATAGATAACCTGAAGGAAAAGGAGAGCCTACTTGTTATTAATAGTATTTTATTTGATAAAACCTCAGATCCTGGCAGTTCTGAGAGATAAAACTGTGTTTTTGAAAGGTTGAGACTTCTGTTACTAAATGGGATAGATTAACTCAGATATATGATTGCATCTTCTATTTCAAGAGATTCTGTAGGCAGCTGTTTCTAACTTGAGGCCCTAGAGATGTGTCCTTCTCAGCCATTGTCATGAATGGCATGCTGGGAAGGGACAATATGTCCAACACATCTTGAGGAGACCAAACTAGGGAACTATTAAGATACTCTGGACCAATATTTTAATAGCAAGACTTCTGTACATGAACTGACTTTTATTTTTAAATAATTGAACTTATTTCAGTGAAAATTAATGGAAAAACTCTTGATAAATTCTCTGAGAAAAGTAAATATAAGTAAGATGTGATTGAACTGCCTATTTTTTAAAAAGAAAAGTTTGGGTTGATTTTAATTTATGCCATAAACAGTGAGCAGAATCTCACTGTTGTTTGGAGGCTTTCAGACACAAGCTGGTATTTACAGAAACTTATTCTGAACTTGCCACTGCAGGTCTACATTCTTAGAAGTGTTATTTTTCTAATTCTTTGGGGTCTCAACCACCAGTTTTTTGCAGCTATAAAGTTATCTACAATGATAACAAAGGGCTTTACTTTTTTCACTCAATATCTGACAAAACAGACAAGTTTTCCATTGATCTTTACATAGCTTTAGAACATAACATGTTTGAATCTGTATAGCAACTGCTCACAACAAATGAAAAAGCAACAAATACACTGATGTGGAATAATCCACAGATCTGAGAAGAGAGAATTGTATTGTATTACTTGAAAGTTGTCAGATAGCAGTCTCTTCAATTAGCAGATCGTGGTCATCACAGAAAGTCAGGTTTTTTAGGTGTCTTATAATTTCATGTAGTGATAAATATTATATCAATTACTTGATGAGCATGATTTAAATTTTAGGTCAGCAACTGACAACCTGGTGCACCTTCCAGGTGTTTGGGGGACTAAAATTCCCAGATTTCTCAGTCACCATCTCCAACAGCTATATCCCAGCACGACTGGAGGATACCAATTTGGGGAAGACCACTTTAGATATGCAACAACCATAACACACCACATGTACCCTGAAGGAAAACAGTGGAATCTGAATTTAAGAAGTTACCTCTCCTCCCCCAACAAAGGGGGAAAAATCAGTTTCCAGTGCTGATTTTCTGCATTGTAAACAACTCTTGCACTAGACAAATTGTGGAAAAATCTTGCCTTCCTTTTAGGCAAAAAGAGGTTTTGTTCTATTTTTTATTTTGCCCTTTTTAGCACATGGTATAGGGAAGTGACTTTATCACAGGGAGAACATGAGTTCTGCATGGGGAAGCACACAGACATTGTACTTTGTAATCAACAATAGATTTACCTACTTTCCTTACCTCTTTTGTATTTCTAAAAAGAATATATTGGCTGATTGGCTCACTAATGCAGTTGCCACTGATAAGCACATTGCACAGCTAATCAGTGTCTGTCAGTGTAGTAGATTAGTGGAATACAGTTCTAAGTGCACAAAAGGAAGCAACCAACAAACTCTGCTGCCTTGTAAACACAATTATGTCCTTTCTTTAAAAAGGATATTATTCACTTGATAATCTCCAATAGGTACTTTAAGGACATTACAACTTATTATGCCAGTCGATATTAGAGGTACTTTTAGTTCGTAGATCATTGACCTGGTGGAGAGTAATGGCATTATTTCAAGTGTAGCACCATATCAGACCATTCTGATGGAAGTAAAGAAAAATAATTTTTTCCAAAGTGTGGGTGGGGAAAAAATGTTATCTGTGGCTGCCCGTGTCACCTCTTTTTCAGTATGTAGAACAGGATTTATGCTGTTGGAAGCAGTAAAAACAAATTATCACTGTTACAAGTTAATGAAGCTGTTTCTAGAATGATTCTTTCATAAACAAAGTGTGTTAGTAACAGAGAAGATTAAAAACTTGTACATTAACTTTGAGTCTAAATTAATGCTTCAGAAAGTCAAAATCCAGGAACTAGCTTAGACTTTTATCTATTCCAAGTACACTCCTGCTCCTTTCACTGCAGTAAATATAAATGTTTCTGGTTTACTGTCTTGGCATTCTTTATCACTGTATGTATGCTAGTGCAATTATTACTGTATTTTTCTCTTTGTCATCCCAGGTTTAAAATGGCAATTTGCTTTAATAATCTTTGTATATACGGAAATGCAGGCTGCGTGAAGCAGTGAAGGGTTTTAGCCTGGCATCTCTTGTGCCTAAAAAAAAAAAGGACATTTTATTAATTGTATTTATAACCTACCTTTTCCCCTGAGACTCAAGTTAATATATGGGGAGGGGGAGTTGTCTCCCATTATTTTATTCCTCCAGCAACTCTGTGTCATAGGTTGAGGTAACGAAAGGGACTGTCCGAGTCACCCAGTGGTTGACTGTAGAATCAAACTCAGGTGTTCCCAGTCCAGCTCCTTAACCCAATTGGACTGGCAGCTAAACATCAGTTCGACAGTGAATTAAGCTAATACAGAACAGTTCCAACTACACACTTTGTCAGGTTCAGCCCAAAGAACTCCATGAAACAGTGCAGATGCAGTTCTGTTACGTTTATTAGCTTCCACCTCAAGACAGAAATCTCTCCAGACTGAATCTAACTTCCCAAGCCAGCAAGCCAAAACACCATGAATTCCTTAGGGTGGTGCCAGTCTCATCTTCTTAAACTTCCCACACTCCCGTTGGGGGCTAAGGGAATGCTTATCTCCCCAAGCGTGGCCTTCATCCAACCATTCCTTCACACACTTGCAGGCAATAGGATAACTTTTCTGCCCTCCAAGTTCTTGCTGGTTGCTCATTTCTCTGCCTGGCACTGCTGGCTAGTGGTGCCAACAAACACTGCAGTGCACCAATATGTGTCATATGAACAGACATATGTATGTATCCTGCTGAGGCATTTGTCCTGAGCAAGGTTCTTTTCTGCTCACACATACACAGGCTTTCCCCAGTAATGCTGTCAATGACATAGTGAAGAAAGTATCTGGGCAAAGTAAAATTGCTGCTAATGATCAAAAAGGAAAAGGTTAAAAGTGGAGGGTTCAGGAGTATAAGGTGAGAGTGTTGCTCTCGTTGTCATCTGCAACCTGAGGCAACTGCTTTATTCTTTGTAATGGTTGGGACAGTTCTAAGCTATGGACACCTTGCACTTATCTTTGAATACCATCCACATACCACTGAATCCTATAGACAACTGATCAGAGAGCCCAAGTGCTCCACTTTTTCAATTTTACCCCAAATCTTCCACACTTGCAAATTAATTTATCACAAGTTATATGAATGGTTATTGACCAAGTTTAGGAAACTGGGGTAAGCAAAGAAATAAACCACCTTAACTGGTAACATTATTGCTAGTAGTCACTAGGACATTATTTTATCAGATGGCAATCCCTAAGGAGAACAGAAGGAACAGGATAAGGAGGGTAAGTGACTTTATAAAATGATAACAATTAGATAACACTTGGTTACATCTGAATTTGATATCCACCTTGCAGTGTAGGTTTCTATAAACAGTGTTACCTTTTAGATAACCTAAAGGATCCTTCACAGTTTCAGTGGTTTGCCACAGAACTTCCTTGACAAAAGTAACCTAAGTATTAGAAGGCCTTAGGTCACCTCTTTGTTAACAGTAATTATACCCATCAACCTTATTCAGTGCATTCTGGATTCATGCCCACAAAGCAAAATGGCATTGTGCCATTTCAACAGATGACTGGCTAAGGAATTATTTCCAATTAAGTTTCCAAAACAAGTTGGAAAAGCAAGTTGTAAAATACCAGATTGTCAAAGGTAAGGCCCCCCACATGTTCCATGTTCATCTGTAAATAAAAAGCCATTCTCTATGGTTTTGTCACAATCTCAAGTGAACAAAAGACAGGTTGAGGCTAAGCAGATATAAACACCTCCCATTTTTTTAAAAAAAGTGATGAAGTCAAAAGAGCAAGTTTTATCCTCAATCTACTTAAATCTCTCCCTTTCCCTCTCTTATTTTATCCGATACAAGTAATAACTGGCATTCATTCCTATGGAGCTAAGTGCAGAGCAGTAGACGTATTGTCTAACATCCCCCACCCCTCCATTAATAAGATGGTTATAACAGAGTATAATGGGAATCTTTCATTGAAAATGATACTTATACATTCTCTTTCTACATGGCCATCACATCACCTTAATGATTGGTGCTTTGCTGGTATTATAATTAGGGACGGCTGAATCAATCATATTCCAGTCTATACCAGTTCAATCCATTCCATTTACTTCTGAAAAAACAGCTTGCTTGCTTGCTTGCTTGCTTGCTTGCTTGCTTGCTTTCTTTCTTTCTTTCTTTCTTTCTTTCTTTCTTTCTTCCTTCCTTCCTTCCTTCCTTCCTTCCTTCCTTCCTTCCTTCCTTCCCTCCTTCCTTCCTTCCTTCCTTCCCTCCTTCCTTCCTTCCTTCCTTCCTTCCTTCCTTCCTTCCTTCCTTCCTTCCTTCCTTCCTTCCTTCCTTCCTTCCTTCCTTCCTTCCTTCCTTCCCTATGACAATCTGCTACTTTTGTATGCAATGTTGAACTTTAGAAACAGCATCACAAAACTTAAAGAACTGCAATCCACATATTAATCCAGGAGATACAAAACCAACTCCACACTGGTTTCAAAATGTGGAGTAAATAGTTTCCCTATCTGCAATCATAACAGCTACTATAATGAAATGTTTTTTTCATCCACCCTAGATTTACGGAAGACTTTTGAACAGGAACCCTTAGGAAAGGAAGTATCTTTGGAGCAAGAAGTCCTACTCCAGTGTCGCCCACCTGAAGGAATCCCAGTGGCTGAGGTAAATGACAGCAGTCTTTGGGGGCTGGGGGTGGGGAACTGACACAGTTATCCTGAGACCTAATCTGTGGCTAATGGTGCAGTGAATTAGGTGATGGCATGATAAATGGGAGGTAATGGACATCTAACTGCCTGCTGTTGGTAGAATAGATTGATTGGGAACTGATTAACGACTTCAGAGTCAATTAGAATGCCCCACTAGGCAGAGTTACAATGGGATGGTTCCTTCGACTCGTATGCTTCCTCTGCGGGAAACAAGACCGCAGCAAACGTCGGTTTCTAAGACAAGCACTGAGTAGAATTTATGAATATATGTAACTCTTTCTTCCCCACCTGGCCATGCCCATATTCTAACACTGAGATAACCAGCTTTTGTATATAGTATTAAAGCATTTTAATGCTGCATTTTCTTCTACTGCTATGATTATATATATGGTGACTCATTTAGACTGCTTCACTATAAGTATGCACCTGCTGTAGTCCAATAAGGATCTGGAACAAAGGAAAACTATCATCCATCTTTTCATGTTCCATGCCTGTTTTACTTAACAGCCATTAAAAACACATGAAATAAGTATTTTGATATCTATCTTGTGGAAGTGATCCTACTGAGAAAAGAAAAAGCTATAAATGTTCTGAGTAGGGAGCCCATCTGTTAAGAAAAGCCTACCCTCCAAGCTTAGAGGTCATGCTGCTTTTAAAAATGCTTGTGGACTTTTTTTTTAATTAGACTTAAATGCTTCTGTTTTTTCAACTTGTTGATAGAAGTATATAATGCTTGTTTCACACCAAATAAATAAAGGCTTTATAATGCAGTCACATTAAGCCCTTTCTATTGGGTGGAACTATTTGGTGGCATGCTACCCCAAATGATTTTTGAAACATTTACTTCAAGGCAAAGTATAGAAAACCCTAAAAGCACATTTACATATAAAGATGTGAATATATTTATTGCATATTATATAATTATAATTTCCAAAGTTCAGTCAATCTAGTTCCAAAGAAAGATAAAGTTGTTTGGATATACCAAATTCATAATAGAAATTAAGCCAAATTTAAGAAGTCAGCCAAACTGGGAGATTGCCTTGTTCACTATAGTGTATATTTCCCATTTCTTTTCCTAAACCACTTTTTGGCTTTTCCTCTTATTGGCTATGATAACATTTGGAGCACCAGTTAGGTTGGATTTGGGAAGCATAGTTCTGTAACCTATCTTGTCTTTCCTAAAAGTTGGGAATGCTTTGTGGCTTCATGGCTTTCTAGTTGCTCGTTAAGTATCTACAGGAACGTATATAGGGAAAATTATGCATTTGGAAAGTGATATTAGCAATACACCACTAGGGGTACAAGAAATAGAGGCGCTAGCAGTCCACTAACCATCCTTTGAGGCCCTCAGACTGCTAACTTTGAAGATGCTTGAGGCTTCCATTGGATTTCCTGAAATTCTTCCCAAAGTGAAGAATTCGCCTTAAGAGTGTGACCCTTGATATGCTGTGGACTTCTGGCCAACTGATTTTTTAGAACTATTTATTTATTTATTTGATTTATGTACCACCTTTCTTCTAGGAGAGAGAGATATCAAGGGAATAAGGATCTCTTGTCATTTTACCCCATAACAACCCCTGTGAATTTCTGTGACTAAAGGTGGACTTGAACCTAGCTCTCCCTCCCTGATTTAAACAGATGTTGCTCAACTGTATAAAACTATATGCATGTTCTCTTACCTATGTGGTCTGTTTTGGGTGTAGCAGCGACTTGGAAAAAAGGAGGATTATAATTATAACAATACTGAGTTGAGATCAGTGGCAGTTGAAGTGATTGACTTCAGGTGAATTGCATTTATGTACATTCAGCCACACTGTTATTACAATAATAGCACAAAGGAAGGTGCATAGTTAGAAACTACACACCGGTCTCAAAATTCTCCCATCATAATGTATTTTCAGAAAGGTAGAAGGCATTTTTACAGCCTAGTAATAGATCATTGATTATGCTTAATCCACCCCTCATATTTTCTCTGACTACCAAGTGCAAAAGGCCTTCCAGATAAGCAAATCACGTTATAATGTCATTGTTTTGGTAACAACATGCTTGTCATTTTCTTTGATGACTGATTTCTCAGGGATCCTATAAGGTAGCTGAGCCATTCTGTACAAGCATAGCTCAAAGCATATCATGATTTCTTAAAACAGTAGTAGATAAATATAATTACATGGTTAATGTATTTTGTTCCTTTTCAATTTTTATTTTCTAGGCTGGGTGCAAAGAGATTAATAAGTTAATGCAGAGATAGGTTGGAAGCCAGCATAGTGATAACGGTAGAATTAATCAACTGTTATTCTCAAGAAGAACTTATCAGTCTCTTTGCTTCTGAATTGCATACCAACCAGCTGTTGCATAGTGACAAGAATATTTATAATGGGGCACGTCATATCGCAGATGCATGATGGTATTTAGGGACTTCATTACCTTTGCTAGAAGCTGAGATTATTCATGACTGGCAGATTGTCTGGGTGCAGTATTATACACATGACATAGATCGTCCCTCCCAGTGTTTTAATAGTTCTGTCCCAAAAGCAGAAATGATTGTATGCCAGGCATGCAGGAGAAAAAGCATGATTAATAGAAAAGAAGTTCTCAGTTTTTTGTGTGTGATATTCATCCAGTTACAAAACATTAGCTACTTGACAGGAAAAAAAAGTAATTAAAAGCAAATGGTTTAAATTATTCTAAAAGACCACAAAAGAAAAATGACAGTATAAATTCAGAAAGTTAAAAAAAATCTTTGCAAATGCTGTTCTCGTCTAATCAAACAGTTTGAGAGTTGCATACATAGGCAGGAAAAGACATTATGATTTAACAATACGTTACACTGTTGATATTTCTTGCTGTGCTTTTCTCAGTAGACCTAAACACATTTCATTGTAATATAAAACACTTTTATTTTCCAGTAGAAAGAGTCTTGTTTGTTTTTTACCATACTGGGCAACATGTATGAGAAAAACTAACACAAGTATACGCAAAATATTTAGAAATATGTTTATATCATGCTTTCTTAAATCTAACCCTTATAACAATTGCCCATCATTTATACAGTGACTGGGTTCCCCCTTGCATTGAACCATAGTTTGCTTAACCATGGTTTACAAAATGGGTGAAGTCAGACAACACAGAGAGCCATAAACATGACAAGTTAGAGATGAACTAAACAAGTTATTGCTTAGATTAATTTTACTTACTCCAAGTAGTATTTTGTTTCTATGTATAGAGAGACTATATATGTGTACATAGACAGTACATTAGAAGTTATTAAATGCTAATCGCTTTGCCTCATCTCTTTACACAAATAAACTTTCAACATATTTACCCATTAGTAAATATTCTTTATGTCTTAGCTAAAAATGTTTACAGCAAAAGTGAGATGTTTGCTGACTTGAATGGTTTTCAGTACTGTTGATACATATGCTTTCAATAATTGCTTTCTAATTGTATAGAGGGAAATAATTGTATGCTTTTATCTTTCATTTCACTGTTTTAAAAATACCGTATTTCATTAACTTGAAGATACTAAAATATTAGAACATGCAAAGTCCTTAAATTGTACTCTTTTTCCCCCTTTTTTGGATCAGCATCAAATTTTCTATAAATAGTCCAGGATAAATACGGCAGGCCAGGATTTGGGATTTCTTCATTATGAAAAATAATTGAAGAAATATTAATTTAGAAGCCCTTAATCATTGGATCCAGCCATCCATTCCAGAAATGTTTGAGATGCTGTTACAGAGAGCAGGACCTTTGAGTAATATGCACTGTTTCTATCACTGCTCAGCAGTTTAAGGTTGGTTTCTAGGTCTACCTCTAGGATTAAATGGCAAAGCTTTGGAATTCATTCCTTGTGGGGAAGTCTGAAATCTCCTCTCTTTCTCCCTAAGTCATTTCTTCATTAATAACTTGTAGCATCTTCTAGAATTTATTTATATATTTGAATTTATTAGCTGCCCAACTTCAGTGGGCTCTGGGCAGCAAATCTTTCAACCAACAGTCAATAGGTCAAGCTTTGTATTATTTCAACAAGGGGTGGGTGATGCTGTGAAGGAACTTTACATCACTAAGTAAGGAAAAACACACACACACTACCTGAGCTTCTAGAGCGATCATTCCCTTGGTATACTAAGATCCCTAGATAGCAGCAAAGACATTCAGAAAATGCTTATATGTTGCTGCCATCCAAAAAGCAAATTTTTGCAGTCCAGATTTGGTATGCCTATCATCCACAAGTTGGCCTGTTAGTAAGTGTTGTTCTTTGAAGACTGCAACATATTAATTCACTTTGTCAAGCAGAAAAGATTGATGACTGCAAGCTAATTGGCTGTGAAACCTATTTGTACTGCAGTCGGGGCAGACACCAATTAACACTTGGCAGGTCCAGGAGTCATATCCATAGAGCTGTTTAATGTCTTCCACTCTGCACAACTCCCAATTGCCTTTTTACTTACTTATTTATTTATTTATTTATTATTTATTTATTTATTTATCTTAAAATCAGGAGGGAGATCAAACATCCAAGAGAGGAGATTAGCCTAAGAGAGCTTCTGTATAGATTCCTTCCAACATTGTTAGAAGAACAAAGAACAGAACATTAATGAGTATGAATAACTTACTTTAGCATTTTATTGCTGTCACTACCTGTAACTAACAAGATATAAAATATTGGGGGAGGGGAGGCAGATCAATGAAAGGTAACTTAATTGGTTGAAGGATTACATTATTATTTTAGTTTGATGATGAATATGTTCGTTGTTTAAGACTCCATGCATTTGAAAGGTATTATAATTACCAGGCTGAGAAACAACTATTAAAAGTCAGAAAGTTAGCTGCAACCCCGTTTTCCAAGTGAAGCTACATAATACAATTAACACAAAGAAGCTTGATTAAGAGTGCTTGTAATTGCTCTGTTTAAAAGAAAGACAAGCCATATCCAGCCTTTTTAAAAGTGGTTTTTTAAGTAGATAAATGTGTATTTTCATTTAAAATCTCTATGTGAAAATGACCTCATCTAAACCTTACAGTCTAATGTGCAGAGAATGTGAAATCTAGTCTCATCTGCACATTAGTCTCAAAGGTATGGATGAGGTCATTTTTACAAAGGAATTTGCAAAGATTGAATTCCTCAACCCCTCCTAGATTTTCAGGTTTTAGGACTGATTAGCGGCAGTCAATCACTGCAGATAAATAGTAGGATAAATGTTTTTATTCAGAAGACTTACAGCATAGAAAGGACATTTGCTGTGCTTTTTGTCTTCAGCAGGAGGGCACAGTATTTAACCTACCACACTGAAAGCTGTCCATCAGCTACAGAAGGTTTGATGCATTTTTGCTGCCTGCTTAAGAGTGTAAATAGTAGGGTAGCTTAATGATATGCAAGTTAAGCAGGCATGCTCAACAGAATAGAAATGGAGTAAAACAAGAAACTTAAAAACACTGATTTTGAAAGTTTCAACCTTAATGGAGATAATGTTTGTGGTGTCAGTTTCTATTAGAGGCCCTAGGACAATGTTGTCCAAACTTAGCCACTTTAAGATGAGTGGACTTCAACTCCCAGAATTCCCCAGCCAGGCAATTCTGGGAGTTGAAGTCCACTCATCTTAAAGTGGCCAAGTTTGGACAACACTACCCTAGGAGGAATAGGTCAAACAAATAGGTGTGAGTTATATTATATTGTTTGTAAAGCCTGAAGACAAAACTAGAAACATTTTTCTCGGAGATTTGGATCCTGGAAAGATAGCATCTTATATTTTTAATTGGTTGCAAAATCAAATCATTATCTCCGCCACCAGCAATAGAAAGATGTGGTCCGGCACCTGGTAGATGGAAATGGTATTGCAGTAGGAAACTGAATAGCAAAATAACGTAAGGAATATGAACTTCCAATAGCATGAGCTTTTCTAATGCAACTTGTATATAGAAACATTAACAATGGTAAACAAATCAGATTTTTCTTTGCCTCAGCCTTCCAAAGCACAGATGTCATCTAACCATTACACTCACTGTGATGCTGACCCCTGGTTAGAGTTATTGTTGCCATCTTTTATTATAAATAAAACAGCACTTATCCATCTTATTACTGTTCAAGATTTTATTGTCCAATACAAAGTTCCAATTTTCCCTAAATCTGAAAGCTTCCAAGTGTTGTCATAGCTCGAAAATGGAGGTAGGTAGAAAAATATAAAAAAGTCAACTGCCAGGGTTCTCACATTCTGTTTCTAGTCTGGCACAGACACCATAGGTGAGAATTTATGATTTTCTCAGCACCTTCCTCCCAAATTCCCATCTTACAAAATCTCAGGCATTTGAACCCAAAGGCTGTATGTGAAAATTATGGGGTGCTGGGGGGCGGGGTTTCACTGGTCTGATAACAGTTCCAGAAAGGGTGCTTTAACAAAGAGTTTCTGTACTAAACAATGGAGTCCTGGTGAGCCTTTAAAAGAAACCCCTAACACTAGAAATTAAGATTTAAGTTTCTTTTTTATTCCTAAATTTCAGAAGCTCTTGAGTTTACATGACAAACTAGCTTTTGTTAGGCTGCTATGGGAAAGACTGTAATTTAGTTAGTTTCCTTTGTCCTTTTTTATTTCAACCAATATCTCTGAAAATATTGAACATTTGGGAACTCATTTTTCTTTCAGAGGCAATGAGTATACATACTCTAGTAGCAGCTGAAGATGCTGATTCCTTCTAAACAGTTGTTCCCAGAATCTGTTGGGAAGTATAACTATTAGCGGGCCAGTTCTGATATAACTCTTTGTATTTGAAGCATTTGTAGTTCTCTTAAGACTTCCAAAATAGTTGAGATCATGAGCACTTTGATGTTTAGTTCTTCTATTCATCCACAGTCCCCAATACATTTTTTTTACAGATTAGGACAAGCAGTTTCATTATAAAAATAATTCAGAGTACAATTGTTCTAGATGCTTCAGGTCCTTTCCCCACTTGGCACAAACACATTGTTGTGTCCCCATGATGTTGCCTTCACCTGATCCCCAGCCCATGACAGAGTCAGGGCTAAGTTGCCCTTAGCTGTACTGATGGACCAGCTTATTCTAACACCCTCCAAAAGCAGCCTCAGTGCACAAAATCTGTTAAGCATTGTTACCCATTATTTTAGAGGGGAGTGAGATGTCTGCAGTGATGTAAAAGGAAGGCAATAGAGGCAGGATAGGGATTGACAATGGGGATAGCAATTTCATGCTTGTATAGTTTCCTGCTGAGTCAAGGATGAGTGAACAGTGCTTTAACTCAGACAGATCTCAGTGAATGTGGATTTTTTAAAATCACATTTGCAGCTAGCATTTGCAGTTCTAGATAAGCCTTTAAATTATCATAAATCATGTTAGGGGTATGCAGTTTAAGGAGACTTTATGTAGTGACGTTACGTCACAATTGGCTGTAGTATATTTTTATCCTTTTTTCTTCAGTTGAAAAAAAAACATTCTGGTATATCTGTAAAACTTAGGAAAAGCATTTTTAGGGCAGGTACTGGGATTCTTCTGTAGTAAGAAAGCACAGTTATTGGTAGTTAATAACTTTTCTTATTGCTTCTGTTGTTTTCAAAGATACCCTAATGTCTTTGGGCATGAGAAATGATCTCAGACTGAGGCAGCCTCATCAAACTAACTTCTCACTCTAAGGTTATAGATCAAATCACCAGTGATATCTAAGATTAGTGAATAAGCTATAAGCAACTGAACAAAGTTTTACATTGAAATGTGTGACTTGCTCCACCTTCAACATGGGGATAATTGCCTTGCTTATTATAGAAAATTTCTCCCTAAGAATTTAATTCAACAGCAGCAGCTGTAACATTCGATGACCTAGTTAAGCTTAAAAACTGTGCGGTACCTACTTCAATCAAGTTAGGTACCAACTGGGGGTGGGGGAGCTAAGTGAAGAGATAGTTACTGGGTTACCAAGTGATTACATTTGCTTGCCAACTCAGAAGGAATGTGACCCACCTTCTACTCTGCTGGGCAAAATGTACAGAGCACGTGGGACCTAACCAAACATGTAGCATCAGGTGGCTGCTGCATCTAATTGATTGTTAATATAGCTGCTGTTTGCTTTGTTTGCTGAGAGCAGTTCCTGATTTTGCAGCCGCTGCCTTTAATTGGAACTCCTGTGTGTACCTATTTTCATGCAGGTACTTTATCGACCTGACAGCATTTTGCATTCCGTTCAGAAAAGGGAACCTTTTATATACTGAGAATAGAGAGCTGAAGAAGGAGAGTGGCTCTGAATACCAAGGAGGGACATAGTCACTCTCAGTGCTTTCTGTTGTATATTGGGGCGATTTATCTTCTGGAAGTTATCTGGAAGGTTGGAAACAAAAGGGGTCATGGGGAAAATTAGATGCACTTAAATAGTAAGATTGGGAAAATTTACAAAGTGAAAACTTTGCTATAGAGATGGATTGCAACTGAATATCTAGGCAGAATGCCAGCTTTCATTTTTCGCTCTTGCAAACAGCCTACTTTATTTTCTTTTTTCGTATTTGCTCATTCTTAGGCTTGGTTTTGTCCTTCTCTGGTTCCTTGCCTGAATCGGCTGGGTGACTGGATGAGACTAGCCCTAAGTTCGCTTTCTTGTTCCCTCTTCCAGTTTTCCTTGACCCCTCTTACCTCCAGTTCTTTCTTCATTTTCTGTGTCTTTTATCACCTGTGAGGTAAATTCGAGGTCTCTGCACTCTTTGAAAATGGTCCAGAAGTGCTTTGGACACAGCATCTCTCTGCTATTATTTTTTATTGTATTCCTGAAAAAGGATGCAAATACTTTAAGGAATCTGCTCCTTAAAGTTAATGTGACTCTCCAAGCAGGCGCATCGTTCTTTCAGTCTCACATGGAAGCTTGCAGAAAGTCAGGCTGCTTTAATGAAGGGCAGAGAGGGTCTGTACCTGACCAAGCACGTCTCCCAAATTATTTTTGAAGTGTACAGTTGTAATGCATTAATTTTTCAATTACATTAATGAATTCATAAATTAAACGTAGGAATTTAATGTTAATTGCTAAGATTCATGGGTTTTTAATTACTGTCCTGCTTTTCCATTCTGCCTTGTGTGAATGTTTGGTTAATGTTTATCTTCAGTTTTTTCATTGTTTCATTAGTCACCTTAAGCTGTCTGAGGAATAGCAGATTGTGATTGATTTAAATAAAATAATATTGTTGCCACCGGGTAAGCATATTCACTAACTCGTTAAAGTTAGATTTTTAACCCAGGACTTTAACTAATTTGCAAGATGGATGCCAAGCTGAGACAGTTTGGATGTATTAGTAAGCCCATGCATATGTGAATAGTAATGATAACTGAGGCAAGTTATAGTTACATCATGGTATAACGTTAGGATCACCAAATATGTTCATTGATAACTGTTTGATACCACTTGCCCATTTCTACGTTTTAATTTTTAAAATATTTTTAATAAATAAATGTTATTTAATAAATATTTTTTTCATTTTTTCCCACCTTTACTATTTTTATAAATAACTCAAGGCAGAGGACATACCTAATACTCCTTCCTCCTCCAATCTTCCCCACAACAACAACCCTGTGAGGTGAGGTGAGTTGGGCTGAGAGAGAGTGAGTGGCCCAAAGTCACCCAGCCAGCTTTCATGCCTAATGCAGGACTAGAACTCACAGTCTCCTGCTTTCTAGCCTAGTGTCTTAACCACTAGACCAAACTAATTTATTATATGTTAATTAATTAATTGAATTTTAATTTAATGAAAATTAAGAAATTTATTAATAAATGATTTTTTAAAAAAAATTAAGTTGGTATGCAACAAAGCTAAGCATCAACCTCAGAATAGTATTTATTTCTGTGAATGTCATCAGATTTCACAATGCATCAGCATTTTTAGAAAATGTGGTTGCAGACCAATGCTTTGTTTGTAAATGAGTTCACATGAGCCAGGAAAAGGTGTAGGTGTGCTAGGATTTGATAGTGAGTATTCTGATAGGCTTGCACCAGTAATAGTGATTATCCTCATAGTCTGCCTTCTGGAATTTGTTTTTTGTACACACCCTACAGCAACTCTTTTGTGATCAGGCAAAAACCCAATGGTATGCATTTTCTGTGTACATCCACTACATGGTTTCAAAATGCCTATTGGCCCCAGAAGACTGGGAAAAACGCTGCTTTAAAACATAGTGTAAGCCTTTCCTCCTATTTTGATTTAATTAATACAAGTGGCTTTTTTTTTTTTAAGTCCCACAGCCTTAAGGAAGAGGAGGATTTTTCTTGACTCGCCCCATTCACCTCTCATGTCTAAGAAAGGTAGTAAACAATTTACCTTTGTCTGAGCCTTTTTTTAGACTAACATTCCTAACTGTATGAATCCTCCTCATCTGCTTTTCAGAGGATGTCCCTCATAAGACATACTTACCTTCCTGTACCACACATAGCTGCCACTTTCATCTAGGGCAGAGTTCCAGCAAATAGTCATCAAGTTCCAGGATTGGATTCCATCCTGAGGACAAATGATTTTCAAAGACCTTGGTATTTGTTGAAATAAATGCAAACATTCAGAATCAAAGTAGATTTTGAGAAGTTACCCTTGAGTGAAATCACAAGATATCATTTGCTGTCTTTCTAGTTTGTAGAGAATATACATTTATGCCCGCAGAGTGCTGGCTATGGATTATAGCAGTTTGTTCAGGAGGAATATGGTCTAAACAGGAGCTTCAAGAAATCAGACAAATTCTCCCCCACTAATAATGGCTGTAGATACATACCTTATAACTGATTGGGGTTTTTTTAATTAATTTTCTCCTTAGGAAAGGCTGCCTACCTGTTCTCCACCACCTCTCTTTCTTTTATACACACATGCATCAACTAGCTGTGCTTGCTAATCTTCTCTGTTAAAGTAATCTCTCTGCATGTACTTCTAAATTGCAATGTAGGAACCAAGTCTGAACACTGAAACTATACTGCAGCTCTTTTTTAAGTGACATTAAGAGTCACTGGCACAGTGAGATGGGTGGCATATATAAATTTGAAAAACAAGCAAACAAACAAATGAATAAATACATATGATAAAGAGCAGAGAAGCATTCCAAATCTGAATAAAATAGTGTCACAGAGAAGATGGCCTTACATTCACTCTCACAGAAGAAAGCCACGGTGAGAAAATGGAGGGAAAACGAGGGGAAAAATAAGGTTATGTGCCATCAAGTCGGTATCAACTCTTAGCAATCACATAGACCAGTGTTGTTCAATGCTGGCTGGGGAATTCTGGGAGTTGAAGTCCACTCATCTTAAAGTGGCCATGTTTGGACAACACTGACATAGACTTTCTCCATGATAATCTGTACCTAGCCTCATCTTTCAGGTGGCCAGTTATGAGCTGCAAAATCTGAAAGAACACATCAGCAAAGAAGTAGCTTTCTGTACCTTTTTGCTACCTTAAAATAGAGACCAGGTTAGGGCTGTAAGAAAGAGTCATTGTCACAATTGTGTGTTTTTCTCTCTTGTTGAGGCTGCTGGCCTCACATTTCATGTTGGGTGACATGTGGCAGGTTCCCTTTTCTAATTAGAACAAATGTCCCAATTATGTTAATATATCTCCTGATGCCAATCAGTGAATAATTAGAGACAACACATCTGTCTCCCGCTAAGGGAGTGGGATTAAAAGAAGCTAGAAGAACAAAGTGCAGAGCCCTCTAAATTGCTGCCACATTGGAGTGTGCATTTTTTCAATATGAATGAACAATATCATGAACAATTTTCAGATGTTTTAACTATAAATCACTTTTTATTTGACTTCTTTTATGATTAACCCCAAAGACCCTCAGCAGTTTAAAGTAAAAAAATACATTTAAAATTGAGACATTAAAAGCAATTAAAATAATTAAAACCAATGAAAACAAAACAAATTAATTGAAATCATCAATCAACAATTACAAGTCTATTTAAATACATGTGTTTTAAGGGCTTTTTAAAAGTGAATACATTCATTCATTCATTCATTCATTCATTCATTCATTTATTAAATTTCTCCCCGCTCCAATGGGGGACTCTGGGCGGTTCACACAAAACATTAAAACCATAAATACATATAAATACATAAAACATAAAAATTTAAAAACATTAATAATAATATTAGTCCCCTTAATCCAGCAGAATACTGACAGAAGGCAGGAGTTCAAGGGAGCCCTGCCATTCCCTGAATTAGTAACAGAGAAATAGATCTGGGTGCTTTCATACACACACACACACATATATATACACACACTGTGTATGTGTGTGTATATATGTATGTATGTATGTATATGTGTATGTATATGTATGTGTGTGTGTGTGTGTGTGTGTGTATAAAAAAAAAATTTCCCTCTCACCCCTATGGGTGGTATGTGTCTTCCTCAATCTCGGGTCCTCTTCCAGAGGCCTGGGAGTTTGAGGGTTCTGCGCAGTATCTTAGCTGTTCCTAGCACTGCACTCTTCTGGACAGAAGCTCTGATGTTGTTCCTGGGATCTGTTGGAGCCATTCTCCCAGCTTAGGAGTCATGGCCCAGAGTGCTCCTACCACCACTGGGACCACTTTGGCCTTGACTTTCCACATCCTCTCGATTTCCTCCTTCAGGCCCTGGTACTTCTCCAGCTTCTCATGCTCCTTTTTCCTGATGTTGCTGTCACTTGGCACTGCTACATCTATCACTACCACTGTCTTCTGGTCTTTGTCTACTACCACGATGTCTGGTTGATTGGCCGGTACCTGCCTGTCCGTCTGGATCTGGAAGTCCCACAGGATCTTAGCCCTGTTATTTTCCACGACCTTCTGTGGAATCTCCCATCTGGACTTGGGGGGGTCTAGCCCATACGCTGTGCAGATGTTCCTGTACACAATGCCAGCTACTTGGTTGTGCCGTTCAGTGTATGCTGTTCCTGCCTGCATCTTACACCCTGCCACTATGTGTTGGACTGTCTCTGAGTCCTCTTTGCACAATATGCACCTTGGGTCCTGTCTAGTGTGGTAGACCCCTGCTTCTATGGATCTGGTGCTTAGTGCCTGTTCTTGTGCTGCTATGATCAGTGCCTCCGTGCTGTCTTTTAGTCTGGCCCTTTCCAGCCACTGATAGGATTTCCCAATGTCAGCCACCTCAGCTATCTGTCGATGGTACATCCCGTGCAGGGGCTTGTCTTGCCATGGTATTTCCTCCGCTTGAACTTCCTCCCATGTCTGCTGCTGCCTGAGGCATTCTCTCAGCAGCTCATCTTTGGGTGCCATCTTACTGATGTACTCCTGGATACTCCGGGTTTCATCCAGGACAGTGGTTTGACACTCATCAGACCCCACCCGCCCTCTTTGCAGCTGGTGTACAGTCTCTGGGTGTTGGACTTGGGGTGGAAACCTCCATACGTTGTGAGAAGCTTCCAGGTCTTCACATCGGCAGCCTCCATGTCTTCCTTTGGCCAGCTCACTATACCGGCAGGGTATCTGATGACTGGCAGGGCATACATGTTGATGGCATGGGTCTTGTTCTTCCCATTGAGCTGGTTGTTCAGGACCTGTCTTATCCTTTGGTGGTACTTGGATGTTGCTGTCTTCCTTGCCTCCTCCTCATGGTTCCCGTGTGACTGTGGGACACCAAGGTATTTATAGCTGGTCTCTATGTCTGCTATGTGGCCCACTGGTAATTCCACTCCTTTGGTCTTAACTACCTTCCCTCTCTTTACTATCATCCTGCCACACTTCTCCAGTCCAAATGACATCCCAATGTCCTCGCTGTAGATTCGTGTCAGGTGGATCAGTGAGTTGATGTCTCGTTCACTCTTAGCATACAGCTTGATGTCATCCATGTAGAGGAGGTGGCTGATGGTGATTCCACTCTTGAACTTGTACCCATATCCAGACCTTGTGATTATCTGGCTGAGGGGGTTTAAGCCTATGCAGAACAGCAGTGGGGACAGTGCATCACCTTGGTATATGCCGCACTTGATGGCCACTTGTGCGAGCTGTATGATTACCATATTTTTCCGTCAATAAGACACCCCCATGTACAAGATGACCCCCATTTTTCCAACCCAAAATTAAGAAATCAATATTTTAAAGATAGTGCAGAACACATTTTTATTTAGTAATTAGTTAACACTGACCTGATACACTCGGTGGGAGGAGGTCCAAACCGTCTCTCTGCAGCTCTATTTCCATGCTCTTTTGCATAACTGATTACATTCAAGCACAAACAGCCTTCCTCTAATTGGTTTGTTCAGCATCAGCTGATGTCCGTTACATAAGGCTCGTGATTGGAGGAAGGCTGTTTGGGAGACAAGCTATTTCACTCGTGATTGGAGGCTAGCAATAGGAGGAAGCCTGCCTGCAGAGACAAAGTATGAGCAGTTTTGCCACCGCGCGGTTCTCTCCTCGCTGACTTCCTTGAATAAGACGCCCTTCAATTTTTAGGGTAAGGATTTTAGAAAAAAGTATTGTCTTATAGTCGGAAAAATATGGTATATATATATATATATATATAATCTGCCTTCAAGTCACTGTTGACTCCTGGTGACTATGTACACAATTGTCCCTGCAGTTTTCTTGGCAAGATTTCAGAAGTGGTTTGCCATTATTTCCTTCCTAATCACATAAAATTAGAATGAAACTGGACTATGGTTACACTGGTGGCCAAAATGTGCCAAAGGTGAACAGTAGTGTTCTTACTGTTAGAAGGGAAAAATTACACAATATCTCAATATTGCATACTCACAGGCTTAGAATGAGAGGTTGTTTGCTTAAGAGCACTTATAGATGAAGTCAACTGAGCTATTGTGTGGTTTAATTGTTTTTGTTTCATGTGATATGTGCCTAGCCAACTATAACATTCAGCAAAGGATGATTAAGCAACTCATGGCATAACATGATGTATGAAGCCAGTTTGTCACTGACATAAAATTTGAAGAAGCCGAACTGTGATTCAGTAATATGTCAAATTCCTGCCGAATGAGAAGATATGATTTGTGAATTGCTACCAAACCAAGATTTGAAATCACAGTTTCAATAGATTGATTACCAGGAGGCATCATATGACCAGTTTTATCTTCTTTGGGATTCATCAGACATGGGTAGCCAGATGTTATTCTGTAGGGTTCAAACTCTCTACCAGGAATTGAACTCACAGACCATAACACTTTAGATGACTATATACAATACATTAGCTTTAGGAGCTACCTAGGTTCTGGTGTTTAGTGGTCGCAAAAAGGAATATATACAAGTGCTATCAGAATGGTGTATATGGTCCACCTTCCCTTAAGTTCTTACAGCAAATGATACAAATGTAACTAAAAATGCCACATACCACAGGACAGGTCAATACAGCTGGGAAAATCTTACAAAACAGTGGTAAAATACACTGGGTAAAAATAGATGAATTTCCCACCCACAACTTTTTATTTATTTTTTTTTTTTTTGTATTTTTATCATACATATGTACCTACATACATACCCATTATACCATTTCCTTTTGAAAGAACTGATGCAGAAGGGACATGAGAACTAGTAACAGAAATTAAGGACATGAGATAAGAAAAGGAACCAAAATGTAGCTAAATCTAGTTCACACCAACACCATTTGCTATCTATCTCTATACTTTTATAGCTTTGCAAACTATCTTCCCTCACATCTGTATATACCTTCAAATGTTTCTTTTTGTTCTTTAGTCTCTCTTTCCTATCAAAAATAGTCATGCATAAGCTAGGCATTCTTAGCTTAGCTCCTGAGCATGCTGACATGTCCCCAGATACAAGAGTCAATAGGATCTGGTAAAGAAATACTAAGGCCAGTTTATTCCAACCGCAAGCAAAGCCACAATCAAAGCATATAATATCACTTAGGCTTTATCGCCCACTACTTTGCAGGCAAAATTTGTGACTGCAGCAGTGACTGGACAGAGTTTTAGAGGAAAAATAGGGATTGGCCTGCTGGCATAGTTTTTTTGCCAACTCCTCATTTTGGCAGTGAGGAAAGGCCATAGGGCTATTTTTCTTTCTTTAGGCTGAATGTATCTCTCATTTAGTGACTGATAGTCCTTTGGCATTAGGGAAGGGACAATGAGCCACCACATAAGAGATGAGTAAAAAGAAGCCATTCCTGACAACAACTCTCAGATGTAGATAGCTAAAGTACTTCACCTGTTAACTTAGGCTTGTATGATGCCACATGTATGAATAGAGTCAACATATCATTCTAGCCTAGAAAGATGTATTAGGAAGAAAAATGGAAGAAGTAATGCCTTGTGAAGAGAGTAAGAATGAAAGACAAATTATATGCTTTCTTGGACTATGGAGTCCTTGGGGTTCTCTGAGCTTGGTTGTTCTCTTGCAAACGTTTCGTTACCCAGCTAAGTAACATCTTCAGTGCTAGATGTTACCTAGCCAGATAATGAAACGTTTGCAAGAGAACAACCAAGCTCAGAGAACCCCAAGGACTCCACAGTTCAACCCTGAGCTACACATATTCTCTTCTATTGGTTTCTTGGACTAGTTCCATTCCAGAATAGAAGCTGAAAAATGGCATAATGTGTGTGTCTTGTATAAGGAAGCATAACACATAGATATTCATGACATGGTAATCCATGATTAACTGTGGTTTGCTCAATTAACTCAGTTTTCTGGCTTGGCAAAACACACTGAATCATAGAATATATGGACTGGGTTCACACAGCATGCTGTACTAAAATGTGATTTGGCAGTTTGATTCATAAGGATAAAACTGTAACATTTTCAGAGTGCTAAATTATTGGCATTTTATGTAAAAGCATTAAATGAAGCAATGTCTTACTGAAAACAGGTGTTTATTCTGAAGCAATTGTTATATGTTTTATAGCTGAAGCAATTTTAATTTGCCATTTAGTACTATTACCAAGGACATTATAACTGACTCATTTCTAAAAGGCCCTGCAAATAAGACCTGTGGTTTTGATCAACGCCCTAAGGAGCTTAAAGTGCAATATCCTGTCTTCTTTGATAAATTAGGCACATCAAACATTGGAAAATGATTTGAATGCTCATTCTCTGAAAGTATATGATGTGTTTTAGAGGAAATTATTAGCAGCTCTCTGAGAAAGGCAGCATGACAAGACTTTAGCTTTGAAAAATGTTACAAATGGGGGCAAACCAAGTGCTCTATGGGAAAAGGTTGCCTAAGAGACTCAAGACAAAAAGCAAAACAAGATATATTTGCTAGCTAGTTTTTCCTCTTAATTTCTGCCAGTATCTTAGAGCAGTGCTGAACTTTATCCATTTCTTAGATTCTAGACAACAAATTCAAGGAACATCTTTCTCAATATCCATTTTGCCATCTATGATTTCTGGGCTGCTTCGGCAGATGGTTACATGTTTTAGGATAAAAATGCTGTTTATTACCTCAGAGGGATGTAACAAGTGATATGCATTTAACTGTACTAGGAAAGATAGGACCTTTATACATTCCCATTGCTCATTTCATTTCTTAAATGAAGAACATCACATTTTGTGCATACAAATTTCACCAGAATTTTCTTTTCTTTTCTATCAGGCTTCATGAGAGTTAATGAATAGAATGCAGTAGGATTTTTCTTTATAACATCAGTTATAACAACATTGTGAAGTAAATTAAGATGAATTTTGCTTCACAGATAGCCATCAAACAGGTATATGTATGTGGAAGGAAGTAAAACTGCAATTTTTTGATTCAGTCTTTAAAAAGAGGTTCAGAACATGTGGAGATATAAACCTAGCACCTGTTTGCAACACTTTCAAGCAGTTGTGTCTTTTCCTGGGATCATGCAGCAACTAGGAATCCCATCCAAGTGCTAGCCAGGTCTGACTTTGCCTCTAGGTCCAGACAGGTTTGCCCAGTGTTGCCATAGGCTGTATCTATCATTTTGCTTTTATTACCATTACCTCTTAAGGAATAAGCAAACATAGGAGTATTATCTAACTTTGTCCATATTGTCCCTCTTTTCTGTATGTTGCTACAACATGGTATGAAAATAGGGCAGGAAACAACAGATTATGATTATGCAAATGGTGAGCTTGTTGTCTTCTGCAAATGCTGTACCCTTCTTGGATAATTATGACAAAACAAACATCTGATTTATTGAGTTGCAGGCAGTGCTATGTTATACTTCTACATGCTCCAAAGCACCATTGGGGGAGTGAATTTAAGTGCTATACTGCTGCAGAATCTAGTTTCAGTAAGAACAATGTGATAGTCCCCAAAATGTATATTAGAATGCTGGCTAAATGTAACTTAATTTTGACAGTTGCACCTGGAAGGTATTAAGAGAAATAAATGAGTGCGGGAGTGCAAGAAGGAACCCTATCTTTGCCTATTGGTTCTGTTGTACAAATTGTGTAGTGGTTTAAAATAACAGAAGCGGATAAAAGACTAAAGTAAATTATGTGTAGGATGCATAGGATGAATGTGTCTGATATGCATTCAATCTATCCAGATATGACAACTATTTCCATGAAGAAATATTCTTAGGAAAAGCCTGTATTTTGCCTTTGTTGCTTTTCAGTCGTTAAATCGTGTCCGACTCTTCGTGACCCCATGAACCATATTGCGTCAGGCCTTCCTGTCCTTCACTGCCTCCCTGAGTTTGCTCAGTTTCATGCTCATTGCTTCAGTGATGCTGTCTAACCATTTCATCCTCTGCCGTCCTCTTCTACTTTTGCCTTCAATCTTTCCCAGCATCCGGGTCTTTTCCAAAGAGTCCTCTTTTCGCATTAGGTGACCAAAGTATCTGAGCCTGAGCTTCATTATCAATCCTTCCAATGAGCATTTTTGTATTTTGCCTAATAGTTTGTTATTAATTATAATTTCAGAATTAGAAAAATCTAAAGGTTGTAGATTCATTAGTCTGTGACTGCACATGGTATTCTATAACAGAAAATTTACTGTAATTTCACACTATTCTAAATGCTATAGTTTCCACTAGAAATAATTCATGCATACAGTTCATAGAATCATTAATAATTCCATATTGTGAAATACTAAGTTGGTACATATTAATGTATGGATTAGGCTGATCTGAGGACAGATATTTGCACACTTGCAACAAAGTATTATTTTATGTGATAAAATGAAATATTCAATTAGAATATTCATGTTCCTGTCTTAGATGGGACTGATTTCACTAAACAGAACTTCAATGATTCATCTAGGAAAAGAATCAAGCTTTATATTGACAAAAACAGAAAAAGGCCCAACTGCCTAGATGAATGATTGATCACAGTCACTTCTGTGACTTTAAAAAAAAAATGGAGCAAATCTTCTTGGCTTTCAGTCTCCTTGGGCAGATGTTCAAATGGTTTAGAGTAAAGGGCATGTTTGTCTGGACAAACCAGGTCTTTCTTAGTTGTGAGAATTCTCTGTATTCCATTGGGTTGGCCAGGGGCAGGATTTTTCTTTTTTATTTGATTAAAGTGTTGGGCATAAATTCCAGTGATCCAGTGACATGAAGGCACTTCTTTGATCCATCCCCGGCTGTAAAGCATGCTCAGTTCAAAAGCAAATAAGCTACTGAATGTTCAGCCAATTTATGTAGACTAGCTTACCTCAGGCAGCTCCAGGAGAATGGAGTGCTTCTTTATGACAGAAATGAATGGAATATTATATAACTTGAGGAGCATGTTTTTAGATCTTTAACCATTCCAGCCTTTTTAAATGTTTTTTTTTTAAAGAAATATTTGTATGAATACAGGGGTGTTAATTCTCTTTAAGTGTGATTGTATATAAGCAATTCACACAAAGTCACATTGATCCATATATATGGCAAACATTATCTTATTTTAAGTCTCCACACAAGATGCATTATTTGTGAGATGTTTAGCCTATATTCCTATTAATTTATTAATGAAAAATAATTTGTTTCAAAATATCAGGCATTCATGACCCACATAGATTCCAGAGGCCTCTAACAGTTGTTAGCATTCTTAAAATTGGAAGGGCCAGAGAATCTCTTGCATAAGGATATCACTGAATGATCTTTTTCTTTAAATTTCTCATTGTTCAGTCTCCTAAGAGAATAACTGAAAGGTAGGATAGAAATAATTACAATTTAAAATACACTAGATATGATCTTAATAGGAAACCTAGATTTGCCTCTGCAACAGGTGGTCTCCTAATGTCCTTATGGCTATTGGCCACTGATAGTTGTCACAACTGACCTCTGGAAAGGACCCCTGAAAAAAGGGAAACATAAAGGTAACAACCACCACACAAGACTGCTCAGATGGACATTTTTTCCTCTATACACTATATTATCATTACGATCAGCTGTCCTGGAAGAAGATAATAGACAACTGCTTGTTTTATTTGTATTTGAATGATATTTGTGTTTTTATTTACCTTTTTTAATATATAACTTGTAAGCTGCTGTGAGAGAACTGTTGTTTTTATTTATTTTTTATTTATTATTAAATTTGTGTGCCTGAGAAATTAATATAAATTTGTTATCCTGAGAGATGAATATAAATACACATAATAAATAGTTCACCTGAATGCCTGATACAAAAATGCTGTATCTGATCATACTTGTGAATCTCTCAACAGGTTGAGTGGCTGAAAAATGAAGAGGTGATAGACCCTGTGGAAGACCGAAATTTTTACATCACGATTGACCACAACTTGATCATAAAGCAGGCACGCCTCTCTGATACAGCCAATTATACTTGTGTTGCCAAAAATATTGTGGCAAAAAGGAAGAGCACCACTGCTGCTGTCATTGTCTACGGTAAGATAAGTCATTTGGTTACATATTTTGGTTATTTATAGTTTTTGATCCTTTCCCATGATGATGAACATGTAATCTGAATTAATCTGCCAAATGTAGTTCATAGACTTCTCACATTCAACTGCCATTTCTCTTCAGATTAATGGGCTCCATGCACAATAGGCATATTCTCATACGACTGAAATGTGTGAGTAACATACACTTTAAATAGTGAAACCAGTAGGCAGCTAAAACAATTGTCCAGTTAAAGAAGAAATTATCATAGAAGGAAATCAAACAGTAGTAAAATGTGAAGAGAACAAGATGGAATTTGCTTCATGCCAACCAGAAGATGTTTAAAGGTGTTGTGCAAACTAATCTACTCAGGAACATTCTGTCATTTAAATGCCCCTATTGAGAAATGTGATGAGGAATTCTGGCTAGGAATTCTTGAGTTCCAGCACAGTTGCAAGGCACTCAATTGGGAGAAGCAAGCCTAATCTTAGTAAGTATCCAGTGAATGGAGATATTGGTTGATGGATCAGTTATATGCCTAGAAGAATCCAAATGGATCCACATTGCTCCCAACATCTCCACCCCGTGCATTTTATGCCTCTATGTGCAGCATTTTAGCTAGTATCTAAGAGTCACTCTGTGGTCCAGTTCCCAAATATATTTTCCAGTTGGCATTCTGATGCTCAATATAGTCTCTAAATTCTAATGACATTAGAACCCAGATCATATATTTTACCAGCCTAATGCACAAGCTTCTAAAACAAAATTCCCTCAATTGTGAATGCCCTCTATCGATACTCTCTTCTTCTGTCACCACTGGCACTTGCATGGGAACTTTTCATGCAATTCAAAGAATCTGATTATTAACTACCTTTGTGTAGATCTCTCATACCACAAGAAGATATTTGAAGGGAGGGGGGGTTGCCTATGGCAGCAGCAAAGGGCAAACTTTTAAAATGTCTACTAAAGTAAACATAGTTACTATGTGGGTAAAACCACTTTTAATAATAAAATAGACCTTCAAAAGTTTTATTACGATCACTTTAATTATTGCATAGATTATACTTGAACTTTTATCTTAGGGCCAAGACGATTTTGCCTGATTGTAAGCAGTTGCCTCAATTAAGTCATTGCCTCAGTAGGTAACTGGTTAGATGTACATGGTTATAGTATTTATGATACAAGGGAGACACAGTTGATAAGCTCTGTACAGTTCTGATAGAGAGTACAATGCATGCATGCATATAAACAAAGTTTAGTTCACATGTACTTATACTCAGTATAATTATCCTCTCTCTAAACATGAAGATCTTGGTTAGTATGTGAAATTTTATCACCTATTGGTTTACCACCTATTGGGAATCTGATCAAGCTCTTTGTCACTACTTTGAAATGTCAAACATAATGATTTTTTTTTAAAAAAATAGATATTCCGCTAGACTATACAATGCTACACAAATGCAGGAATAAGAAATGTGGACTTCTAAAGTGGGTTGAATTCTAATTTATTCAGCCCTGTGTTGAAACCTTGGAACAATGTGGGGCAATCTAGAGTGAAAGTAGACTGTCTTTTGTTTTGAAGTTAATTAAAACATGGTCTGAAAAAAAAAATAATTCCATAGACTTCAGAGTTTTGTTCCCTGGAATGTTAGCTCAATCTCCCTGTCCATGCTTTCAAATTTCATTGTGTTTATCAAAAGCTTAAAACTGAGGCAGCTTGAATAAAGCAGCCTTACTGTTTTCAATCTGCCTGCAATTAGAACAAGGACACATATTATACTTAACTTTTAAGAACAACTTGGCATTCTTCCTGTTGAGTTGGAAATAGAGTAGGGAAAAAAAAGAGAGAGAGAGGTAGGGAAAAGCAGATAAATAACTGCTCCTTTGATTGATCTATGATTGCATTAATTCTCATTTTTTCTGTCCACAAAGAAGATTCAGAGTTCTCAGCAGTCTGTTGTAGTGCCATAAAGAAGCATTTCTGCATGTTTTTATACCACTTTTCATTCAGTGTTATGATAGAGAATATGCTTTCAAACTTTCTTTCAAATGAGAACAGAATGTCATCAGTGGGCTCTTGCACTTACTTTGTTACAAGAAGGCATATATGGCATATGTATGTATTCCATCTTTCATTGAACAATCATCTTTCTAGCAGTCTGTAGCTACTGGCTTCCTGGGTTCAGTTCAATGTCTATAAAGAAGGAACTTTTCCCATTGGGTTTTTTTTTCCCTAGCTTGGTCAGGTAGGCAGATAGGGAACCTTTCAGAAGGATGAAAGTACAGAAAAGAAGTGCAGCAGTTTCATTCTCCTCCACCAATAAAGTAAGCTCAAAAACACCAGCAGGAGATACTCAGAACAAATTCTTAAGAACCCTGAAAACAAGATAGAAAGTCAAGCTTCTTTTTTAAAGTGGGGGGAGCTCAATAATTGCAGGGCAATACCTTTGTGGTCAAAGTTAAAATATTGCACAGTTTTTGTATTTGGTCAATATGAGCCCCATCTCAAGAGTCTGAAAGTCTCTTTATCTCTTGAAGGAATGCTTGAAACAGAAAGTTACTTTGTGACATGTCACAAAGCCTGTATTTTTTTAAAAAAAGAATACATTTGACATTTTAAATTTAGGAATAAAAGCTTCATCAGATAAATAAGTTCTTTAATGGCTTAGCATTTTTTCTATTGTTTGTTCATTGGGTTGGTACAAAATATATGAATTATAATGTTGCATATATCATCTGAGATGGAAATAAAACACTCTACTGAAAGAATCTAAAATCAGTTGGATAAGCATATTAATTGTAGTGCATTTATCTGAGGAATTTGCCTGTCTGTAGAAAAGCAGGAGGGAAATTCTATGAAATGCAGGGGGTAACTGGTTAGTGAAGCCCTAATCCTTGTGCAAATAAACTGTGTTTATTGTTTTCCAAAATCTAAACCTGTGAAACTGGTTTAATGAGGAGTCTAGCAATAGAATTTAATGGGTTACTACCACAATAATTGAAACACTGAATTTAATTTACAGGGATAATCCACCTACTAAACTGAATATCATCAAATTGGAATTGATCTAAGAGGACTCACAAGGTTTTAGAGAATATTCCAGATTAACCTGTGAAACAGGAAATGACCATACAGCTCTACTTTGACACAGAATATACTTTCTTTGGTTTCTAAACATTTAGGAGCAAGTATATGGTCCCCAGTCCATGTTAGTTGATTGATGTTCCATCAAGTCAGTGTTTACTCTTTGTAGATAGATTTTTTTCCAGGATGATGTGTCATCAACTTTGTCCTTCATCTGTATACCCATCACCACCATGGTTGAATCCATCCATTTTGCTGCTGGTTGTCCTCTTTTTCTCTTTCCTTCCATCTTTTCCAGCATTATAGACCTTTCAAGAAAGCTAGGTGTCCAAAAGATGATAATTTGAGCCTGGTCATTTGTGCCTTGAGGGTTGATTTGTGTTGATTTGTCCTATGATCCATAGTGTGTGACATATTTCTTGACTGCTGGTCCCTTTACTGTTGACAGTTGATCCTAAAAGATAAACTGTCCACCACTTTAGTATCTTCATTGCCAGTTCTAAGGGGCTGTACTGTACCTGTTGTCATTAGTTTGGCCTTTATATTTAATCTTAGTCCCATTTTTTTTCATTGTGGTCCTTGACTTTCATTACCAGAGCTTGCAGATAATTTGCATTTTTAGCTATCAGAGTAGTATTATCAGCATAGCACAGAATATTGATGTATCTTCCTCGAATTTTAAAATCATGTTCATCTACTTCCAAATCCTGGAAGACAAACCTGGAGACAGTCTTTTTCACCATGTTCTGTCCTGACTCTTGTTTCCTAACCTGTCATTTTCCTAAGTACATTCCATAACTTGACATGGTGACCACAACTGAAGGTCTTTCTATAACCAATGAAGCACATATTGACTTTTTGGGGGTATTCTTTATCTTTCTCCATACAGTATTGGTAAGGGCAGAGAAAAGGCTGGTGTCTACACAATGCTGCCCTTGGAATTATTTGGGTGGGGAAGAATGTATATTATCCCTTACAATAGCAAGGAGAAAACCTTAGAAATTTTGTGTGATTAATATTGTATCACTTTTCTGATAAAATTGTTCATAATCACTTGGACACTGTATTCAACTGAGAATAGATTCCAATTTATTGGTATAATTTGGATGGGTGAATTTCAGCTTCATCAGCTGGTGAATATGTCTTATAGCTTCCTGGTAAGAATATCTGAAAGTGAATGGAGCTTTGGAGAAAGGAATATTCTATTACTAGCCTTCCTAAGGGGTATGTCAGTGGAAGTTGGACAGTCTTAGTAGCCCTTATGAGGTCACTATCTGAGAGGAGGAATATCCCACTTGGGAAGTGGTGAAAGGCTCTTACTGATTACATTTCCCCTTTTCTTAGACCCATCAAGATCACCTGATAATATGCCAATTATTTATAAGATCTGTTTTGAGAAAGGTACATACTGTGGATTAGAATTCCAATGGCATGCCAAGAAAGATAAGTGAAGCAACATGAAAGACCTTTGGGAAAAGCCAATCTGAACAACTTTCCACACAACTTGGAGGATAAGCCTTCCATAGGAGGGGAACCCTACAGTAGATGCCCTCTGTCAGGACTCCTCTTATCATACATCCTGGTAGGTGGAGATCCTAAGCAGGCTCCATCTGACTGTCCAAGTAGGACAGGCCTTTCTAAAAGACATCTTTTTTTCTAAGAGAACCAAGGATTACTGAATTTTAAACCTGCAAAAAAACTACAGTTTTGTCCAGATTTTAATCTTGTTTTGTTACATGTTAAATTGGGGATTGCCTTTGTTGTAATATTATTGTATTTTTATTTTCCATTTTTGAAACTCTAGCAAGCATAAAAGCAGTATATAAATACTTTCCTTTTTTAACAAAAAAATATTTAATGCATAGAAACATTTGGATGCCTATAAGCTTAGTAAATTGTCAGTTCTTCATCTCTGTCATTTTTATACCTTCCTCACTTCTCAGTCAATGGAGGATGGTCAACTTGGACAGAGTGGTCGGTATGTAACAGCCGTTGTGGGAAAGGCTCTCAGAAGCGTACAAGAACATGTACCAATCCTGCACCACTCAATGGGGGCACCTTCTGTGAAGGCCAGAGTTTGCAGAAAATAGCTTGTACCACATTATGTCCAGGTATGTTGTATCACTGTGATGCTATATTGCCCAGAATAACCCTTGTTTTCTTTCAGTCATTATTCTAAACACTTACATAATGTGTCAAGATTCAGACTCTTAGGAACCTAGGCCTTGGATCTGTTGAAAACTCTGCAATTAAATAATAACATGATTTTGAGCCAAAAAATGTATTAGTAAGCTTATTCATAGGCAAAAATAAGGTTTATTTACTAAAGCTGAAAATATTATCTGAAGGAGTTGGATTATCACTTCATTATTATGGTTCTGAAAAACCCAATCTTTCACATGCAAAAAACAAAAATCATCAAAAATCTTAAAATTGTTTTAAAATGATTTTGGCTGCCGTCTTAATCACTAAGATGGTAAAATCTATCCTATTCATTTTAGATTGATTAGAAAATTATTTGAGTTCCTTCCAGGAAGAAGATGTTCAAATAATTCCCATACCTGATCTCAAAAACTGATTCACACTTTACATCAACAAAACATTTTCTCTACTACCAGCTACCTTCCTTTACCTATTTGGCTATGGTGATCTAAATAGCATTAATATAATGGTTGGAGGAAAGTCTATTTCTTTCACTCCTTCCTATCTTTCTATTGCAGTTGACATCAATTCAACTTTCCCTTGAAACATTACAAATTCAAGGTTCCATGTTACTGCATACAGGTAGTCCTTGCTTAACAACCTTTTGTTTAATGACAGTTCGAAGTTACGACAGCCTCGGAAAAAGTGCTTTACTACCTGTACTCACACTTACGACCATCACAAACTGTCACATCCCCCATGGTCACGTGATTGCGATTTGCGACCATTTTTCTGATGATCATTAAGCAAATCACCAGGGTCATTAAGAGAATCACAGGGTTGTTAAGCGAATCACATGGTTGTTAAGCGAATTCTAGCAAAAACTGTCCACTGGGGAAGCTGGTTTTGCTTCACAACCACATGATTCACTTAATGACATGGTGATTCACTTAACAACCATCATAAAAATGGTCATAAAATCAGGTCCAGTCACATGGTGACTCGCTTAATGACTGCCCTGCTTAACAACCAATTTTCTGGTCCCTATTGTGGTCATTAAGTGAGGACTACTTGTACTTCTCAACAATAAAACATACTGAAGTATAGAAATAAAATATAGATTTAAAACAGCAAAAACACATAACAGTGCAAACAACTTCAAAAATCATATTTATTATTGTAAGAATTGATTGTGGATCTGTTGAATTTCTGTCTGAACTTTTATTATAGTAGGGAATATTTTAGGAAATCACTATGTTAATAGAGACTTAGTAGGCACAAATTTATTCTAGACATCTCTATCATATCAGAGGAGAAACATGTGGCTGGAAAGCCCTCCTTAGCCCAATGTCAGACAGAAACATCATGTTGGGATGCAGGCAGATTATCTATTTAAGTTTTTATAATATATAACAATTGTTCATAATATAATGAACAAAGAATTTAAAGCTTTTGTTGTATAGAATTTAAGATGCTTTTTAAAAAAATACAGGTGAAACTCAAAAAATTAGAATATCGTGCAAATGTTCATTTATGTCAGTATGGCAACTCAAAAGGTGAAACCAAGATATGAGATAGACGCATTACATGCAAAGTGAGATATGTCAAGCCTTACTTTGGTATAATTGTGATGATTATGGCATACAGCTTATGAAAACCCCAAATTCACAATCTCAGAAAATTAGAATAGTGTGAAAAGGTTCAACATTCTAGGCTCAAAGTGTCCCACTCTAAGCAGCTAATGAATCCATAACACCTGCAAAGGGTTCCTGAGCCTTTCAATGGTCTCTCAGGCTGGTTCAGTAGGAATCACAAGCATGGGAAAGACTGCTGACCTGACAGTTGTGCAGAAAACCATCATTGACACCTCCATAAGGAGGGAAAGCCCCAAATGTTAATTGCAAAAGAAGTTGGATGTTCCCAAAGTGCTGTATCAAAGCACATCAATAGAAGGTTATGTGGAAGGGAAAAGTGTGGTAGAAAAAGGTGCACAAGCAGCAGGGATGACCTCAGCCTGGAGAGGATTGTCAGGAAAAGGCCATTCAAAAGTGTTGGGGACTTTCACAAGGAGTGGCCTGAGGCTGGAGTTAGTGCATCAAGAGCCACCACACACAGACGGATCCTGGACATGGACTTCAAATGTCGTATTCCTCTTTCAAGCCGCTCCTGAACAACAAACAACATCAGAAGCGTCTTACCTGGGCTATAGAAAAAAAGAACTGGTCTGTTGCCCAGTGGTCCAAAGTCCTCTTTTCTGATGAGAGCAACTTTTGCATCTCATTTGGGAACCAAGGACCCAGAGTCTGGAGGAAGAATGGAGAGGCACACAATGCACGATGCTTGAAGTCCAGTGTGAAGTTTCCACAGTCTGTGTTGATTTGGGGAGCCACGTCATCTGCTGGTGTTGGTCCACTGTGCTTCATTAAGTCCAGGGTCAACGCAGCTGTCTACCAGGAGATTTTGGAGCACTTCATGCTTCCTTCTGCAGACGAGCTTTATGGGGATGCTGACTTCCTTTTCCAGCAGGACTTGGCACCTGCCCACACTGCCAAAAGTACCAAAACCTGGTTCAGTGACCATGGGATTACTGTGCTTGATTGGCCAGCAAACTCCCCTGACCTGAACCCCATAGAGAATCTATGGGGCATTGCCAAGAGAAAGATGAGGGACATGAGACCGAACAATGCAGCGGAGCTGAAGGCCGCTACTGAAGCATCCTGGTCTTCCATAACACCTCAGCAGTGCCACAGGCTGATAGCATCCATGCCACACCGCATTGTGGCAGTCATTGCTGCAAAAGGGGCCCAAACCAAGTACTGAGTACATATGCATACTTCTACTTTGCAGAGGTCTGATATTGTTCTATTTCCAATCCTTGTGTTATTGATGTCATGTAATATTCTAATTTTCTGAGATTGTGAATTTGGAGTTTTAATAAGCTGCATGCCATAATCATCACAATTATACCAAAGTAAGGCTTGACATATCTCACTTTGCATGTAATGCGTCTATCTCATATATTGGTTTCACCTTTTGAGTTGCCATACTGACATAAATGAACATTTGCACGATATTCTAATTTTTCGAGTTTCACCTGTATATTAAGTAAATATTGCAAATATCCTGAACTCTCTCCTTAAATTCAGTTTGGCAGAAGAAACCACGGAGCTAAAATATGAGAAATCCATATGCTTAGTGGCTACCTGTCTAACTTCTTTTGAAGGATGCACTTTGAAGAAGGCTTTTCAAAATGTTCTTAGAGCAATTTTGGGTAATTTTTTAAATTTGAGCCAGATGAAGTCAGCAAGACTACCACCTCTGGCTTTGGGAACCCTAAAGAGAAAATCTTCTTCCTCTCTCATTTTCTCTTAATTCATGGATGAGGGAAGGGCTTTGGGAGTACAGCAGTACCACCAAATACAATACAACTTGTTGACATAGCCAGGAGCCATCTGGTAGGAGAGAAGCAGAAGTTATTTAACAGCTCTTTTACCCAATTATTCTATTAATCCCCAGTGTTATATCTTCCATTGCTTATAGCTACATTATTCTTCCCACTTGTTTATCCATGAATTTTCCATTAAAACTTTCTTCATAGTGTTCCAATAGTGCAGAATTCTAGCAGAACAAGAAGGTGGAGACATTAACGTACATTATGGGGAAGGGGGTGCTGTTCAGTGGCAGAAATGAACCGGAATTGCTGGGGAAGTCAGGATTTTTTTTCTAGCTCAGTCTAGACACTGAAGAATATATCAACAATTATAAAATCAGAGTAGGGTTTCTACAGACTCATAGCATTCTTTACTGTGTGAAACTTTTTAGAACCTTTGCTAGAATCTCCATCTTCATCAGATCAGTGGAACTCCTTCAAGCTCTAAAATAATCTCCTTTTTCAGTACCAGTTCTGCACTGATCATACTACATGCACTGGACTCAGCATTCTACTCCTGTAATATTTATCTTTTTGGTCACCATGCATGCAGGATTATCCTTGATTCTGCTAAGGATAACATCTGGAAAGATGAGACATAGGTTTGAACATGGGAAGGAATATTGCTGCTGCGGTAAATTGTGCCTATTGCTGACCAAGAATGGAGGAGAACAATATAATTCAGTTCATTTATTTTAAGAAATTATATCCCACTGTCAAAAGTCATATCAATATTTAATACTGATCATTAAGATAGTTTAATCAATATTTTGATTATAACACAATATTAAACTGCAGGCTTCATATCCTGCTTTCTGCAGGTGGAGTGAGCAGGATTTGAAAAATCTTTGAATCTTTACTCACACAATAATAGGACATTTCTAATCCTCTTGCCTAGAGCATTTCCCATGTCACAGAAGAGAATAGGTGAATCATACTTTCTGTGTCAGTACCCACACTTAGTGAACTAAAATATTTGTTTGCATGGCAATTTATGTATTGCTACTGTGTATAGTGCTTGGATTAGTAAATCTAATATGATCTACTAGTGGCACAATTTCTAATGAAGGCATCAGTTGTTCAATTTACTGCATCACTGCTTCTGCTGCATGCTAGAGGAATGCCTTAAAAATAAAACATATCAATGACTGAACATAATGTTTCACTCATCCTTCTTTCCAGAATGAGTGAAAGTGCAGCAGAACCAGAACCAGAGATCTGGCTCAATGCAGTTCTCCATCTCCAGAGGTTTTTAAAAAGAAGCTGTACAGCTACCTCTAGTGGGTGGGTTTTGGTTTTCCTGCACACTGCAGAGGGTTGGACTAGATGATTCTTGTGGTCCTCTACAGTCCTGTGATTGGCAATATGATAAAAAGGATTTCATCTGTACATAGTCTGTACAGTCAGACTTTATCCTAAGACTTCAGCATTGCATTCAGACAAACTAGGCTACTTCTTATATACAAATCCACAAATGATCTGAGCAGAATTAAGCTGAAATTTATCCCTTTGGTGAGGGAGGGAGGGGAGAGAGAGAGAGGAAGAAAGAAAGAAAGAAAGAGAGAGAGAGAGAGAGAAAGAAAGAAAGAAAGAAAGAAAGAAAGAAAGAAAGAAAGAAAGAAAGAAAGAAAGAAAGAAAGAAAGAAAGAAAGAAAGGCAGGCAGGCACTTCTATTATCTGTATTTTCAATCAGCAGACTCCTTGATTTGTCTGCTGTTTTGCCCCTCTTCATGTAGAGTCAATTTTTTAAAAAAAAATCTGGATGTTTTCTCTTTCTCTTTCTCCCACTCCCACCTCATTTTGTCTTTATATTTTTCCTTTACATTTTTCCATTTTCTTATGACAGTGGATGGGAGGTGGACAGCATGGAGTAAATGGTCTACATGTGGAACAGAATGTACCCACTGGCGCAGGAGGGACTGCACAGCACCAGCACCAAAGAACGGCGGCAAAGACTGTGAGGGCCTTGTCTTGCAGTCCAAGAACTGCACAGATGGGCTCTGTATGCAGAGTAAGTGGAAGCACCCTAATGCTGCTATGTTGACATTGCGATTTGGGATGGATGGATGGGTAGATGGATAGATGGATAGATGGATAGATGGATAGATGGATGGATGGATGGATGGATGGAAGTATAGAAAGAGAGAGAGAGAGAGAGAGAGAGAGGGAAGGAAGGAAGGAAGGAAGGAAGGAAGGAAGGAAGGAAGGAAGGAAGGAAGGAAGGAAGGAAGGAAGGAAGGAAACAGATTAAAGCTCCAGCCTTCTCTTGTTATTTAAATTTTTTAAAAAAGGATTCAAGTGTGCATTGGAATAAATTCAAAAGGTATCCCCCACTTTATAGCAGTAGCAGCAGAACAAATTCACCTTTAAAGATTTGGCACAGTCTGGCAGAAACAAGTAATCTTTTGTGCCCTTTAAGCTATTTTGGGTGTGTTTGGATTGTAATTTCCTGCTGGTTTGAGTATGAAAGGAATTGCACCTTCAGAGGTCCCTCAAAATTCCAACAGGATTAGTACAGTCAATCGTTCATTTTGGGTCATGACATCTAAAGCCCTCCATCTATTGATTTACTCAGCCTGGCATTTGAGATAGGAGAGATAGTTTTATGAATAGCAAAATATCCTCTTTATCTTGTTGTTCTTGAGTGTAGTTGGCACCTGAAAAAAGTACTAGCTGTACTTTGAATAAGGTGTCTAAGTTTGCTTTGCGTTTGTTCATTCATAAGTCTGTGTTATCATTTTTCTCATTGCTCTGTTCCATGTTTTAAAAATGCAGGAAAACTAGCATTTAAATATTACCTTAACATATGTTATGAACTTTTCTGATATTGCAATCCTGTTGCAAGTCTAAGTGCCATTTCTTTCTGAAAGGCTTATTTCCAAGAAAATGAATTTTACATATTTAACACCTTTTATCTTTCAGTACATATTTATATACATTTTAGATGTTTTTGGAGGGGGTTAACAAGAACAACATCAAAAAAGTATGAGAATTATGAAATGTATAGTATTATTGTATCTATTTCACACATTTGTTTTTGATAGAAATCTAGGAACAACAAATTCCTTTAAATGGAAAAGATACCAAGTTTCATTGAATAAGGACTAGTTTCTGCTTAAATGTATAGGTGCATATGGATTTTTTAAGGAAAGATCACGTTTATGTTACTATAGTCTTATTAAATTTTGTTCTTAATTACTTGTCTTTACAAAAAATACTAGGGAATCAACAATACTAAACATAATAGAATTTGAAAACGTATATAGAGTTGCATTCAGTGACCGTGATTCTGTCTACTTCCATGGAAATAAACACAGTTGAATAAAACTGCATTTATTTTATTCATTAATGACGTTTGTAGGATAACCACTCAGAGCAACTCTGAGCAGCATGCAGATTAAACACATAAAAATCAAATAAACACAACTAAAGAACAGAGAAAATGGCCACAGAGAAAACAAATTCTGTCATGTGATAACCACTATGCAGTGAGCCCACAGCATGCCTTAGCCCAATGCCTGGAGAAAAAAGTAGTTCTTTAAGGGTCATCTAAAAGAGATTAGGGTTAGGACTGTTCAGCTGTCTGGGAGTGTGTTGTTTCAGAAGGCAGGTACTGAAGCATGCTGACTCTAGGAACCAAATAAGGGGCCTGAAGCATGCCAACTCCATCAGATCATACAGGACAGGCAAACCCCATGGAAGAAAGATGATACCTTATTAAGTAACAAGCCCATATACCAGGAAGGGCTTTATACAGTAGGTGACAACCAGTACCTTGAATTGCACCCAGTAGCCTACTGGTAACCAGTGCAGTTCATGTAGCAGAGGCATTAGATGAGCATAATTTGGCATGGCCATAACTGCTCGTGCCACCACATTCTGGACCAGCTGAAGCTTCTGAGTGGTCTTCAAAGGCTTCCCCATGTACAGAGTATTCTAGTAATCCAGATGACAGGTGATTAAGGTATGAGTGACCATGAGAAGGGCTCCTGATCCAAGAACAGATGCAGTTCGCCCACAAGATGGATTTGTGCAAAGGCCTTCCTGGGCACAGCTGCCACTTGTTCTAAAAGCAGGAGCTGTGAGTGTGTAATGGTATGTGGGAATGACCTTGGGAGATGGGGGAAGAGATGCTGCCTGGGGAACAATTAGCTAAGAGGGGGCATAGCCCATAGCTGCATAATGGGATGAGAAAGAAACTTTGAAAGGAACCTCCCTAATTTACCAGGCTGTCAATGAGATGGCGGGAGATTTGTACTTTCAGACTTGCAAGATTCTGTTAATGTAGCCTTACAATAAAGTAGAATTAGATCATCTGGTTGTGTTTCCTGCCTGGTCTACCTGGGAAGGCTGACAAGAGTCCAAGAAAATCCCTAAATTGCATACCAATTCTCTCTGGGGAAGGATGAGCTTTGCCTGCACATACATTTTTGGATTACATTTTAGACTGTGTATACTTGATAGTTTTCACAGACTTGAGGGAGCAATTATTACTTATTAATAAACACATCATTTTTTCTGTTCTCTTATAGTCCTTAATCAAACAGATTGGGAGAGCTTTTGAAATATTACAACAGTGAACAAATTCCAAATGATTCCCTCCACCTTTGCTTCTTTTTTAGTTCAAGGTACTGCAAAGGAAAACCAGTATGGCTCATAATATTCATTTCAAAATATTCTTCTGATGTTAGTAGCCATTTTATGTTGCATTTCACCAATTGCAAGGAAGGAAGGAAGGCAACAATTACATGATTTTCAAAAGTGTCAGACTTTGGTAATGCTAGATGGGGGAAAAAAGTCTATTCTGATGTTAGCTGTCTGATTATATGCCTTGGAGATAAAACACCAAATATGTGCATCACTTCAATAGTGTGTAGCTGTTGGGATAAATTATCAAGAAAAACATTCTTTATTTCCAGCCGTTTGTATTTTATATTACCACACTATATTTAGACAGGTTTATGTTGTTCTTATATGTATGATGAAACAACCATTTAAGCAGAAATTTGGGGCAGGAATATTATGAAGTTCCTCTGGGGTGCCAATATTGTATACTGTAGTGTGTTCCTTTTTCTTTGTAAAAGTTACTGCTGAGTTTAAAGACTCTGCTACTTTTAGTAAGTTTGTGATTTATTAAGAGAGCTGCATCTATATCCTAAGTATAGTTTACATGCCAGCTTTCTTTGCTTAAGTTAATGATGTCTAAGCATTTTACATTTGAGAGATGCACATGGTTGATCATTTATAATCCTGAAATATGATCCAGCCCAGGGGTGTCTGCAGAGTCAAGATGTCATCTGTGCATCCCACATAAAAAAACAGGTGGACCTTCTATTGCAACATTGCAGCTGCCATCTTGACTTTTTTGACCACACCTTAAGGGAGACCCCTGAAAGTTTGGATTTGACACCCATGATTGCCCCAGACCATGCACATCCTTTTCAATATCTACCAATGTATTCCAGGTCCTTTTGGTATTACCACTATTCTTCAAAAGAAGCACTTAACTAAGAGAGTCTGTTCCTTTCAGCCACAGAATGCAATTCTACATGGAGACAAAGTAAACCCCGCCTTTAATGCATAGCACGCTGAGACTTTTTTTCCTGAACAAGGAACAAAAAGACCCCGATGAAGCAAATGAAGGGCTCTTTTCTGCTTGCAGAATAAAGAACCAGCCTATTTCATCTCCTATGGGTCAAGTTTCGACTTTCCCAAACAGATTTAGCTAAATACTGTATATTAAAAATAATATGTAATTTGCCACACTGTATGTATGTATTATTACTAGATTAATCAAAGCCATACTGAAGCTAGATTATAATCTTGGGCGAAGACATGGTTTGTTTAATGTCTTAATGTTACCATGTAACATGAAGCCACATATATCGGCATGGCTAGGTGGTTGTTAATTGATCTGATTATTTATTATTCCACCTAATAATTACACTGTACAGGGTACAAAATATAGCAAGGTTTCTTGCAAACAACAATTTTTCACCGGTGGCAATGGCAATGGCCTGTTAATATCAGTGGCCTATTGTTATGATGGGGAATGAAGAGTTCAAATGAAACAGGCCTCTGGTACCTTTCTCCCTCTCTGTCCCTTCAAGAATCTTTCTGACAGGTAGTTGGCCAAAATGTGATCACCACTATTTTTTTCCATTTTTAATTGGGAAAAGCAGCAACAGCAGAGTAAGATATCTCAAAGACTGAGATGTTCTGCAAGAGCAGAAGCTACAACCTTTCCTACAATTTACATGAGCACATCTAGGAATTTAGATTTGTTGGCAGTTCCTAAATAGCTAAACCAATCAGATCACATCTAATTTTCTGCTTTTATCAAGCTTTTAGCTAAATCAAAAGAAAGAACTAGTGCTGCTTTGTTTCTCCAGCTTTATCAAGTATTTTTCCTATACCTGCCTCTTTCCTGCAGTTGTTATTCCTATCCTTGGCTATCTAATTCAAACTGACTCTTAAACCATTCATTGAAGTACGAACCATTTTGTTTCAATTTTGTAAAAGTCTTCAACCTGGATTGCACACCTGAATTAGAGAATCATGCAGTTGTTCAGGGTTAGCCCTCTGCTCAATGTAGGAATCCCTATTAAAACATCTCAGATGGATTTTCAGTCTCACTTTAAATACATCCAATACAAGGAGGGGTTTTCACTTTCCTGGGTTAATGGGCTCCACTGCTCCGTCTGTTCCACAGTTCCATCTCCACTGGTTCCACCATGATAAGAAGTTCTTTCTATCAAGCAACCAGTTAAGAAAATCCTGGTGTAAGATAACCTTGTAAATCAAGTACCTACTTGATTAAGTTGATTAAGTTCTGATATAAAAAAAGTGTTCATAGTACTTGCTAGATGTAGCTTATTGGCTATTGATATCAAACCTGAATTCTAGACTTGTATTGAAGGAAACAGGTCTGGAAGTAGTCAGAAAGATTGGTTATCTCTAAAAATCTAAGAGCTCAAAGGGGCCCCATATGGATCCTGCCAATTCCTATTATCTCTTCTACAGCCCTTTTCCAGGCCTCTCTACCCTGCTACCTTCAGCACCATCAAAATTGCAGTGACGGTGACAGCTGCTTGTCTCTACTCTGGTAACAGCACTTATGGGTGCAGCTATCACTGAGGGTTTTTTTTCCTATCAGGTAAAATAGTGGATGGCCACCTAGATGGGGTGTCTTATTATTGGATAACATCTTGGGGCATCTAACATGGTAGAAGTCTGCTCACTGCAAAACTCAGTGTTGCATCAGCTGTAGGTAAGAACAGTGAAAGGGGTACAACAATAATAGGAGAAAGTTTGTGCTGGAAAGGAGCAACCAATTGCAGTCTTCTGCCCTAGAAGAAAAAGCTTCAGTATTTAAAACAGGCCTTGTAGACAGAAGAACACTGAATTCATCAGAGACTATTATAGAGTAGATATAACAGTAAGTAACATGATCATCCAAGCCAATGTGAATGAACTAGCAAAAGAATCATTGAACAGTCTCACCTTTTCTGTACAATCAACATTGTCTCACCTTTTCTGTACAATCAACAAGAAGGGTTGTTGTATAAACAGATATCCTAGTAAATCTTGGTCATATTTACAAGTATTTTCTTTGCAGTTTATTATTCACTACAGCTGTATCACTCAGCCAATCAATAAACTCTTTCATACATATATCCCTATTCCTGTGTAAAATAGCAGTCTGAACTGGTATTGATTTCTCTTAGGATAAAAACCGTGGAGCTTTCCTCTCCCCTCTCCATTGCTTGTAATTACTGTATTTTTCATCCAAAGCTGTAGTTTCTGCTTACTGCTAACTGTGGTATTTCTGGTGCAACTTGGCTGTCACATTTATTCAGACTAATGATCTTGCCCATACACACACTCTCTCATTCTGTAGTTAGTATTTTCCCCCTAATGCGAAAGGATGAATAGTCAATAAGCCAGAGTTGCTTCAGAAAAAGAGAGGGGCTGAATTAGAAAGCAAGCTATACTGCCATTGCTAGAGGAGGCTGCCCAAGTAGACAATAATGTTAAGCTGGAACCCTTACAATTATTTAATAGTTATTGTAATGGATTTAATTAGACTTCACCAATTTTGTATGTTGAATAGCACATTAAAAACTATCCAGTTGCCATTGAGAAGAATTGATTTATTTCACTATGTGCTTTTTTTTCTTTTTATAAATAATACCAGGATATCAGTGCAGTACAGCTCAGTAAAAAGAAATGAAGTTTGTCTAGTTCTAAAAGAGCTAGAGGGATTTTTTTTTTTTGGTAAAGTTTAGTAAATATATTATTATATTGAATTACATTTGTACCAATATTGAAGTGAGAGATAATTAAATGATAGCTAAAATGTTTAGGACTGACCAACAAATTAGCAACAAGCTTCATTCAGAGAGATAGAGTAACTCATCTTTGTCCAACCTTTTTATGCAATGGCTCAATGGTAGATTTTTACCATTTCTCCCCTGCCAGATTACTTCATTGTTTTCACTCAGCCCCCACTGTCCATGCCCCACTCTCCCTCCTTTTCCTGACATAGATATTAACACATACCATGACCAACCAGATTCCAGCCACCATCCAGCCACCATCCATATTCTTTTCAGCCCCAACCTCTGCAAGAGTCCAAAGGAACAGCCCCTGTTGGAGTTATCCCTTTGATGCTGACCTTGCCAGCAGCAACTTCACCACCCAAAACAATGATTCTTTTAAAACCTACCCCAGGAAGCTGAAGCAGGCCGAGGATTGATTCTATACAGAAGCAGATTCCCACAGGCAGCAAGAAGACATGGGAAGGTGCAACACACTTTCCTTCTCCTTGCCATCAACCTGGGCCAAGAGGGAGTCTTCTTTAGCTTCTACTTAAAGAGTAGGATGCAGTAGGATAGACATTATTTTACATCCCAGAGCCAGAAAAACCCTGTTATTATTAGGGTAATGGGGCAACATACCTAGCCAACAGTGAGGAAGTCTACTTTGTCCCTTTCCACTAGAAGAACTGTATTTGTTCTACCTGAAAAGTCCCATTCATGTTGCTGCTTCTTTATCTTGTCCATTTCCAAGTTGCCCAAGACAGTGTACATAGTTTCTTCTTTTCTCTTTTTTCTTCATAGCTCTCTTTTGAGTTTCATGACTATTCTAAAAGCTCTCTATGAATCTTGTGATTGGATGGGGATTTGAACAAGGATTTAACCCTATTTGATGAGATGTTAATATCCTACTGGCATTTCAAAAAGGGCATTTCATTCTCATCCCAAATGACTTTTAATTAAATGCTGCTCAACAAACTTGTCTTTCATTTTCCTTTATAGTCTTAACCTATTCGTCTTACTTTTGGCATCCTTGAACTTTTTTTTTTTTAACATACAAATTGCCTTAATACTCTATCTGTGGTTACTCAGGAAGCATCAAAGCTGATCACTGTTGAAAAGCTACCATGAGACTTTCACAATATTATACATATGCATACCTTGTATTTCTGCAAAGAGAAATGCATAATTCCTCAGTTAAAGCATCACAAAAAATGAGATTTAAAAATAACAGTCATGTTTAGTTTGAAATTGGGGGGTGGGGAAGGGAGATTCAGTAGCCATTACTTCAAAGGCACAATATATGCCCAACTGTATGCATTTTTGATTTCTCTCTAAAGTGTGGGATTTCATTTCCACTGCTTGAAAGGCAGGAATCACTTAAGCTAACCCCTCAGAAAAAGTCTGTATCAAATAGATGAGTAAATAGTTAGAGAATCTCATGGGCCTCATATTCCAAGGTGATCTCTAATCCTATAGTTGGCAATAATTAGCCATTCAGAAAGAAGATAAATGTATGTGATTTACTGCTAGTATATCTATTGTCAGCACTGACCTATGACATCATTAATGCAAACCAGAGTCTTTCTGATTGATGATGATCATGTGCCATCAAGTCAGTGTTGGCTCTTAGTGACCACATAAACAGATAGATTTTCTCCAGGATGCTCTGTCCTTAGCTTGGTCCTTCAGGTCTTCCAATTATTCACTCATTCTGTGTGATAATTACACAATCCATCCCCCTTGCTGCTACTCATCCTCTTTTTCTCATTCCTTCCACCTTTCCCAGCACTGGTGCAAACCAAAAAAAGTATTTCTAGAAAAAAAAATGTGACAGTCAAAATAAACCAAACATTCTTGTTCCTTATCTGATTCTCAAAACAACATGTATACATCTTTGTTCATAAACAGAAAGTACTCCTGCAGAACATGAAGTTGCAAGGGGGAAAAAGCCATTATTCGTGCTGTTATTTAATATAAAGAATTATGCATAGTAATAAGTATTACAATTAGCAACAGGAACCTAAATGTCCAGACTACCTATAAACCATCTGTTCTACACAAACCCAGTTCACACTATATTTTGGTTAGCTTCAAAACATTTGCATAAGAATGCTGATAATCCCTGGATAACATGTTTTGAATTTCTTAGACTTCAGAGACACATTAGTGAAGATGAGCAGAAATGGAAAAGAGAAAGGAAGGCTAACTCTCCTGTTGGTGTACCAGGAACTACTGCAGTCTTTCATTTTCTCAGGACATGTAAATGTAAATGCCCTAGGATCAAAGAAAAAAAAAGACTCTTGAGCATATTAGTACTCGGTGTTCTTTATCAGATTCTTTTTTCTAAACAAATGTTGGAAGATGCAAAAGAGTTCTGGCTAGGTTGCTTGATTGGTTGATTTATTTCCTTCACTTTTCTTTTAGATGTATATTTCTGAACTTCAGAACTTTATTTCAGAGAAATTAATAAAAAATGAAATACGAAATGTTAGTGAGCAGATATATGATTTTTAAATTTAGTGGTGAAATTGCTGTAAGCCATTTACAGACAAGCTACACTCTCTATATAATGAAAAACTGGGAAATTACTATCTAATTTTTTTGGCATTCACATTCCCTGGAAATACTCATCATAACATGTGAATGGTATCATTCATATATAAAGAACCAAATTGTGTTTCAAGTAAGAGAACAGAATCTGCATGTGCACATAAATCCAAATATACGTAAATATAAATGTTCTTCTAACTATGGAAATAGTCGGAGAAGGCAAAATTGAACAGGTTGGATAGCGACCTAAACTAATTCATCTGGATTTTTTGTTTATTTATTATTGTAAGACAATGCCATTTTATGGGGCATATGTAAAAACTCTAGCTATGCTAGAGTATGGCAAATTCACATGGAATCGACTAAAGTATGTTTCTTTAGGTCTTGTTTATTAAATTAAAGGTATTAAATTTATTAAATTAATTGAAAGTTGCCTACATAAAATAAAAGATTACTTAACTCAGGCCCTGGTCCTCAAGACAGACTCTTAAAATGAGCAGCAGTTACTTTGCATGCCATATTAATTAAACAGAGTGTTAATGTATGTTAATAAAGCAACCATGAAGAGTTGCCTTGAAAGCATTTCCCATTCTGTCCCTCAGTAGGCTGTAAAACGCTGTAAAGGGGCAGTTTGTCACAACTAAAATTTCAGGAGGAAATCCATTTCCTTGTATACCAGTATATACATAAGCATCTTGACAGCTAATTCAAAGCTTAACAGGTATAGTTTCTCCAGTTATGTAAGCTCTTTTGTTCATAATTTTAAAAATTACAATTGTAAGATATAGAGCACTATTGTGCTATCTATAAAAACACTCAACAAATGATTGTAAACCAATTGCACTCCTCTCAAATTGTAAGATATAGAACAGTATTGTACTATTCATAAAAAACTGGTACACTCAACAAATGGTTATAAACCAATTGCACACTTCTCCAAATAAATCACAGTGTGAGAAAAATAAAGTGAAGTGGCTGGGTATGGGCATGTATGGGACACTGACAAAAGCAATATCTGAAACTTTGAACAAGCCTGAAAAAGGATGCCTTTCATGTTCCAAAATATCTCTTTTGAAGGGTTTGCACATCTTATCAATTATCTAAGCAATTTTGTGCAAATGTACACCAAGATTCAGAATTCATAGTCCTTTCAAATGTTCATTTATGTCCTAATTTCCAGAATTCTAATGGCATTTTTCCTGATTTGGAAAGAACAATCCAGATGCAGATGAAGAATTTTTTGTGTATAACAAAATGATGTTATTTAGTCCCTTCTGAATTAGTCTTATTTAAAAAGCTCTAAAAACCTGCAGCAAAGTTTACTATGTTTGCTTTTGAAGGCTGACAGACCATTGTTCCTCTTAAATCACCTTTTCCCTTTGGTTCCTGGTTGTTTATATCTTCCAGATCAGTGCTTAAGCACAAGGCTATTCTATGTTCTTAGTTCCCACTGTAAGATTCCTTAGCATTTTCCAGAAATTCCTTTCTCATGACTACAATGATCTTGATAATTATTATACAAACCTGATGATGCTATGCATTCATCCTTTTAAAGTCCATGTACCTTAAATTCAAAGATCCATATCAGGTTTTTTATACAAATTTAGCTAAGCAAGTGGTGATAATTTCTACTGTGCTTTGCCTTTTATTCATGAGACTTCATTGCAAGAATTGGAGAATGGCAGACTTTGGCAATCATGAGCTCTAAGAATTGCCTATTTTAATAAAGGATGGGAAAATAAACCCTGAAATACATTTTAAATCTGTCTATATTTTAATAAAAAAATATAAATAATAAACAAATAAATGTTGAAATGAAGTTTCAACAAAGCTTTTTAAATTTAATTGTATCCCACTTTTTCTTCCCTGAAACTGTAAGGATTAATTTCCATCATTGTGAATAATTTGATATGTTAAACACAGGGACATATCTAAACATTGAACTAATAGCACTGTAACTGTAGGAAAGACACAAGAAGTCAGGAACAAACATTACAGAACCCTTGGAAAAAAAGTGTTGTTTCTTAAAAACCACTTGAGGCATCTTAAATTACTTTTTTCTCAAGGCAAGTTACTGACTGCAACGTCAGCTGCTCAAAACACAGAGCAGCAGTGCCCACAAACTGTTATAGAGTCAAATTAAGCAGCAGATTTTTATACATTTACCTCAGTTTAAAAAAAAATGTGATACTGTTATCAGAAGTCCCTCAGGTACTTACCATGCAGTAGTGCGGAGACCATGGGCAAAATAGATCAAGGAAGAACAAATCCCTGCCTTGCACTGCTCTCGCTTTGAAGCTTGGAGAAACGTCATTTTCTGTTATTACAGGTACTAATCTCACCAGATTTGCCTCATTATCTGAGGAAAATGTCATTTCTTATTATGTAAAGATCAGATAGGAAACAGAAGAGGGGAAAATGCAGCTTCTGAAAGTCTCATATTTTGTGCAGAAGCAGTTGTCAACTGTCAATCATGTGTACCCTCACAATATTTTCTTTGCCATTCTGAATCTCTTTGAATCTCTAGGAAAAATTATTTTAGATATATGACAAATTCTTAAAATCAGTCCCTATTCACCAGTGTGTGTGTGTGCAGAAATAGCAGAATGAAGTTTGTAAGCTACTTTTCCCTCAGAACGGTTAATAAAACAGGCAGCTTTATTAACAACGTAAACTAGGGTTTAGACATTTTGTTTTTCCAGTACTCCAGAGCTGCAAAACCACAAGTTTGCATTTATCAGCCGCAATCTATCAACTAATGTGATTTAGATTCATATCATGTAATCTCTTATTATGCAATCACAAAATGTTAGACATCCCCAATTCTGTCTGTTGCGTGTACATGCAGAAAAACCACTCAGCACACTTGTAGCAATCGACAGCCCATGTGCGATCTATCAATACCAGACACTCGCCAGTCTTTTATACCCACCTCATCATTTTTTAAAACAAAATAATCAAAACAATAAAATGGAATATTACTATTCAAGAAAGGAAAGTACTTACCCCAAAGACCACAAAGTTATCCTTATAAAACATAAATGGTGGTTTACTTCAGAACAGTGCTTTGGTTAAAAATGTGTGCCCATGTGCAGAAAAAAAAACTGCCTCTTAAAAATACTTAAGTTAAAAAACCCTTAAGATTGAGAGCATCTTAAAGATTAAGAAAAAGAGCAGCCTTACCAATTCACTGTCTCCAGTCTCTGATTGTCTACTCCTTCCATTTTATATAAGTTCTAAAACTTGATCTCAAAATTCCAAATTCCAGCTAAAAAGGTTGAGATTCTTCCTATGTAACCTTTGGGTATGCTTCAGTCACTGCTGAAATGTTCTGGCTATTACCAAAATTATGCTCCTCCCAGCCTGCTATTGGCTGTTTGGCAGATAGGGAAGCTGCAGTTGCATTGGGAAGGCAATGAAAGTATGATTCAAAGTATGAGTCTTCACATGTGTTTTTTTTTCCTAGCATAAACATGCTCTGGAGTCCATGGGGTTCTCTGAGCTTGGTTGTTTTCTTGCAGACGTTTCATAACCCGGCTAGGTAACATCTTCAGTGCTAGAAAGGAGTGGGGTTTGCTCTCTGTTTATATACAGTAGCTTGCCCTGTCAATCATGCTCTCCCAGTTCACCAAACAACTCTTTGGAGGATTGAAGCAGTACAGTGGAAAGCATTGGTAGAATCATTCTCCACATTCTCCTCTCCATTTATTATATGCCTTTTCCTTCCTGCTAAATGCACTGATCAATTGTTCCAGCTGTCAGAAAACAATCTTCTTATGAATGAAGGGGAGTGTCTGTGTAGGAGGAACAGAAGCAATCGTGAAAAAGTGGGCAAAAAGCTATGTTGTCTACGCTGCTTTTTTAATGTGAAAAAAGTTGAAGAAGCAGCTTCTTTACCACTGTTGGCAACTTAAAACTGGAATGGAAAAGCAAAATGAGCTATGTGGATTTCACTTATCACAAATAGCCATTTTGAGTTATGAAGCCAGTTACCTTAACAGTGAAATTCCCAAAGTGACAAACCCAGGTGATAAAATAATCTTTTGAGGGCTCAAGGGCAAGTCCTGATTTTCCAGTGATCTCACTGAAGGTTATGCTAGAGCACCAAAGGGCAGTTAGATCTGCTGGTATCATTTAAAAGTCAGAGTTCAGAGCTAAGCTCATTCCTCATAAGTTACAGCTATCAACTTTCCATGGCTACATAGGAAGGAAACCTATGCAAATACTGCAGCTGTTTAGGACAGTAAGTGATAATATCTAGACCAAGGTTTTATGTTGTTTGTTCCTGCCAAAGCAATAGTGAAAATGTCTCTGCTGAGCATGTGTCTGCAATAACCTCTGGAAAAAAGTCACACCCAACATTATGGCTACATTTTGATAACATTTGCATAAGAAGCATCGCGCTATCTATCCACATCTGAAATATCACTAGATGGCGACAAAGAGGTGCAAAAACTTTCTACCATTTTGCTGTTCTGACCTTGGAGCCCTAATGAAGTGAGGCCATATATAGAGTTGCCCTGCCCATGGGGTGAAGACCTTAAGCCATTAATGCTCTTCCCAGTGGACTGAGACAAAATGGTGGGATGAAAATGAAGTGAATTACAGCATCCATCCAACTATGTTAGAGCTCCTGCTGAGTTCTGTCCAAAGTGCTTGCTCTATGCTGCTGTCCTCAGCAACCATTTTGAAATCGCAGAAGATCATACAAGAAAAGTTTTTTAAAAAAAACACCTTACACACCTCATTTAATGACTAGCTATACCCTGTATTTGTACATGGCTTGGGGCTTCTTCAAGTGTGGATTTATTTGTTGTCTTTATTCAGGCAATTGACTTTCGTAGTATGGGAAAGGTGACTTATCTGGAAGAAGTACTATCAAAGCAAACCATAGCACCTCAGTATTGAAGCAGCAGTTTTATAAAGCCGACGTAGCAATGTAACATTAGTTTAGCAATCCTTGTAATGAGAGATGGGCTGACTGTGTTTGCCCCTGGCAATTCAGCACTCCTGAGCAAAACAGCACTTTTAGGCTGAGCTGCAAAAAAAGAGAAAAGAATGACTGTCTGAAGAACTACATGACAGTGCATGCCATTGCCAATACCAGCGGCATAAGAAACAAAATGGGGAAACTGAAAAGGGGCTAAAAAAAATACAGTTAGGAGCATTTCATAATGGAAGTCTCTTGAAGTAAGCACTGAATCTTTTTGAACACCGTCAGCTGAAATCGGCTTTGTATTAAGGGGCATGACCATGCAAATTCTGAGAATTATACACAGTTTTTCAAAACTAGTGCTGATTCATTTTCAGCAATGCATATATTTTTCAGCTTCTTTTCTTTTTTGTGAAAAAGAAAGCAGTTGTACCTCTCTTGAAGCATATGATGGTTAATTTTGGTCTGTAAGGTGCCACAATATGTGTCGTCGTTTTAAATACTAATGTTGAAATCTATGTGCAAGAAGTCACAATTATGAAAAGGTCATCAGCAGTTACATATGCAGAAGAATTCCCGTCATCACATTCATAGTTTATGGAGGATAACTACAAAAATAGTCTTGTACTAGTCTAAATAGTAAAATATTAGAAATTGTGCTTTCCTTATTGAAAGTCATGCTAAACCATGAAAATTGTGAAAGTCATCAGTTTTCATAGTTTGACCTATGTGGGCCTTGAAGTTAATAGATCCATGTTGTAGGGATTCTGTAACATGGTGAATAAACTGGTTGCCATTTCTCTATATCAGCGTGGCCTACTTTGATTGAAAAACCTTTTTTGGTCTTTAAATACTAAAAGTAATATTGTATTGAAATTTGCATTATGGTTTCTCAATGGTTTTCTTGCTTTGTGAAAGTGGCTTCTGTTTTTCAATCTCATTCTCATGGTACTTTAAAATGTCTTCAGAATTTTATTGCTAAGAGATAGGCCCTGAATCTGATACTTTAGCTGAAAAGATTTCCAACATTTTAGATTTCTTTGGTTTTTGGTGCCTTTTTTTTTTCAAATAAGAATAAGCCAACTTCCTTCCAACTGTTGCCTTGATGCTGAACATGCTTACTTGAAAGTAAAATTTCCACTCATCACAGTGGGAATTTGCTTCCAGCTAAATGTATCTCCATTGGCATAAACCAAAAAAACAACACATTTTTTTCTTTACTGCAGAGCAGATTGCTTGAAGAGGAAAAAATTATTGCTTGAGAATCGCATTATCACTAAAAATCAGGGGAAAGTCACTTTTCTTTCTATTTGTTTCTTGTAGGAAAAAAAATTGTGTTATGGTTTTGTCAATATTATACAAAGCTTCAAAATCTAAAATAAATTACTTTATGATCTCAAGGTTCCAATTGATTTTCTAATGATCTCAAATGGAACACATGCCTTTTCCAACTCTCTGGCAAATTGCTTGCTCCTTGGAGAATAGAATTGGATTTCTATTAAAGGGAAGGTTAAAAACCATTCCCCAGAAATCTAGGGGAAGAGGAGAGTGGAGGGAATGAGGCTTTTCCATGGGCTGAGCACTTGGTAAATGGATATTTAACCTTTGACCATTGAAGGCAAGCCTCTTTCAGTTCTGTTAGACCAAGAGCTAGCTACTATAATTAAATAAAAAACTGTTTAGAGCCCTGCTGAATATGTCCTGGGAATTAAAGCATATGGCAAGGATTGGGGGAAAGAAGACTTTCCATATGCTAATGATCCTTGATGTCTGAAATAAATTAGATCCATTAGAGTTTATGCTCAATAAAAGAAAGACTTTAAGCACTCCAAAGTTAGTGACTCGAGACCAATTTTTGGCTCTGAAATTCAATCTGTCTACTTATTAATTCTTAGTAAGACTGTTGAGCAGACAGGAGATGCAAAATTATAATAGTGTGCTGAATCAGAATTTTAAAATGCCATGAGTTTCCTTTCCTTTCCCTTTTCCTTTTCCTTTCCTTTTCCTTTCTTTTCTTTTTAAATTAAACCATTTGTGTGTATGTGAATGTGTGTGTTTAAAAGCTCCCTGTGTTAATTTGATTTTATTCCCATCTTTTTTTTTCTTTTAAAGGTTTCATTTACCCTATTTCAACTGAACAGAGAACCCAGAATGAATATGGATTTTCTTGTAAGTGTTGCTTGATAATATGTGCTTGGATTCTGATTAGCTGATCCAAGATTTGCTTTCCACCAGGTTGTCTATGTATTGGGGAAGAGAGGTTCTATTTCTGCAGAGTTATGTTTTCCTTACTTAAGAGAAGTTCCACATTTGGGAAACAAATTTAGGGAAGAAGGGTAGGAAAAAAAATATCAAAGAAGCCAACTAAGATTCCAGCAAAGCATGGAACAATTGCAACTTCTTCTTAATATATCCTCCTTCTTTAAGGAGGATACAACAGTGAAGGAGAATTGTTCCCTCTGTGATTTTTCTCCCACTTTTTTCCTGGAAAGCCACTTCTGAATGATAGAATAAAATAGTAGCATTTTCAAATGCACCTTTTAAGTTCCATTAGGCAGAGTACATTGAACCTAATGTCCCTTGGTTATCTATCAGCGTTCACCTGTACTATTAAGAATTAAAGAAAGCCAAGAACAAGTATTTTTAGAATGTGATTTTTTTTAAAAAAAAAAGGCATTGCCTATGCAGAAAAAGAATCCAAAGGCTTAGTACTTAAACATATTGATATATTTAAATTTTGTAATATTGGCCTATTTAAAAATAAGGAAAAAATATATTCTGTACATGGAAAAGTTGGCATCCTATTTATATCACGTAGTCAAGTTTTTGGGAAAGATATCTTGAGGGAGGCAATGGGCTGGCATTAAGTATGACAGTGGGATTAGTTAAGGAGATGTGTTACAAACAGATAAGTGAAAAGGTCACCAAAGCTGGTCTGGTTTCCATAGGAGAACTATAGAAATAGCATCCCTTGCTATTAGTGCTTTTATAGTTTGCTAATATGCATTGTGAAAAAGAATAAACTGGGAACTATAGAGAAACTATAGAATAAATAGAATAGAATAAATGTAGAATAAACTATGAACACAGTAGGTATATGTTGCTTACATTCAGCTTTACCTCACCTGTGTCGTGGACATCATGATAGTGGCCTACCTTATAACGGTGTATATGGGACTATGTGAAGAACTCTAACATCCAATAAAGCAAGTGTGGTGTTGTGGTTAAGATTTTGGGCTATAACGAGAGAGACCTGGGTTCTAATCCAGCCTTATTCATGGAAACTCAGCCCAAACCTAGATGCAGGGGATTGTTGTTGTGGGAATAAAATGAAAGGATATTCCATGGAAGCTGCCTTGAGCTCTTGGAGAAAAGACCCAATATAAATCTAATGAATTAATGGATACCTATATGCTTGTTGAATTTCTACCAAGTCATTCAATAAAAGCCAAACTAAATCAAACCAAACCTAGAGCTTTTGAAGAGCAGCTCACAGTCGAATTGAAATAATTCCAATAACCAGCAGCTTCACAAAACCACAATTCTAAAATGAAAACAACAGAAAAATATGAGCTCATCAAAGAGTATGTGCTCTACACACACACACACACACACACATGCTTACAAACAAATTGGAGTTCAACTGTATTTTAAAAGACTGGTAGAAAGAAGAATTTTGCCCGATGCTTTACATTTTAACTTAACTTTAAATTAAAGACATTTAAATAAGGAGAGTGTTTCAAGGCAAACAAAGAACACATCACTGGTCACTGATCACCTCATTTCAAAAGTAGGCTCCAGGGAAAGAGGCTGGTAATGCATGAAAAGTATGCACACAGGAAAAATACAATGCATCAGATATTATTGGGCTAGGTGGGTATGGTTCTTATTTCATTCTCCATCTCGGCACATTCCAGCAAGCTATCCAAGGCTTGTTGATGTATCAGCTTGTTCTGTTGCTGTTAATTGTTGTTCTGTTCTTAAATGATCTCTAAAGCAGAGGCTGTCTGGATTTTCATGTCAGCCCAGGTTTGAAACAGGAGGAGCAAATCTGATTTGGACAGCTGCCTTAGGCTGTCTGACAGATTGCAAACTCCTTGGATTCTGTTCACATGCATAAAACAGTAATAGTCTTAAATCTGAAGCTTACTATAAATCACAAAATATATATAAAAATGATTTTTTTAAAAAAATCAATGATGTGTTAGAAACTTGTTATGAGTTTTCTGATATTGTGATACTTTCCTTTGGGTTTTGAATGTGCCACCAGTCTTTCAATAGCCAAGACACCCGTGGCCTTACAGCAGAGTTGCACGTTTGGGGCTTGAAAAATAGATTCCCTGCAGCTTAATGTCTGGGTGCATGTCAACAATTGGTAGATCTTTAAAAATTCTTTAGGCAAAGTGTATGCAGCCACCCAAACTTATACATACAAATGCATACACTGACCCACAGAGACTCAAAAAAATAAAATATGCATACAATTTGAAAGTATCAGAACACAGTTACTTTTATGTCTTTTCCATATCATAGAGCTTCTGTTCTTAAATCATTTCCTTTAAGAAGTGGGCAAGCTGTATATCAGTCATGTCACCATTTCCAATTTATTTTCTTTAATATTTGGTTACTTTTAAAAGTAAAGCTTCAGTATGGAAAAAAGAAATAAAGCTTCTTTTATTAACAGGTGCCCCGCTGAATAAATTAGCACTGAAAAGAGTGCTAAATGGCTCTTTTGATTAAATTTGCCTTGATTGTCTAGTTACAAACAATGTGTTATTTTGCTTGCCCACAAGAAGGACAGACACATAGACAGAGAGTAAGGAAACAGTTATGAGTAAAGGCTTGAATATATTTTCCTTCTAAAACCAAGGGGTAGAGCATCTGATTTCAAATTAACTTGTAAAACTATAGTAAATATCTGTAGGAGATGATAGAAATATGTGGGGTAGTTAATGTCTTTATACCTTTGTGTCCCAATCCCTTTTTTTCCCCTAGCTGCTCCTGATTCAGATGATGTAGCTCTCTACGTTGGCATTGTAATAGCTGTGATTGTGTGCCTGGCTATTTCGGTAACTGTTGCATTATTCATCTACCGGAAGAACCACCGGGACTTTGAGTCAGATATTATAGATTCCTCAGCACTAAATGGTGGATTTCAGCCTGTAAATATAAAAGCTGCAAGACAAGGTTTGTTTCCAGTCATCGTTAACAAAATTTAGAGATATGCCATAAAGCAGATTTCCCCAACTAAGTGCCCTCTAGATAAATTCATCTAGAATTCCCAGCTATAAAAGTAGTCTGCAGAGGCTACTGTCAGTTGGCCCTCTCCTTCATCCTTCCTTTTTTTTTTTTTTTTTTTTTGAAAACTCATTACTTTTCCTTCCCTCTTGGCCAATCTAAATAGTACTTTGATCAGGGACTCTCCATCAATTATATGTTCTGTATAGGATTCAAAGATAAAATAATTTGGGAGGTGAAATGCAGCTCCTTCCAGCTTCTTTTCCCTTTTCTATTTGACCTTGCAGTGCCAAGTTGACTTCCATTAATTTGGTCCACAGATTTATTTTTAATAAGTTCATTTTCTAGAGAGCTACATCAGACACCTGTGGTTGGTCATTTTTCAGCATTTGTTTTCGAGAAGAAAGATCTTCCATGAAGATCAGTGAGATCCATTCAGTTCAGCCATGCAATGACTACATTCTTCTATGCTGCAGAAGGAAAAAAAAAAGTAGGACATCAATACATGAACAATAAGAAATGTCAAAGGAATAAGAAAATTATTAAAAAGTTCAGAGTATTTTGATTCTATTGATTTCCCCCAGAAGCAATGCAAATGTGGTTTTCGTGTAATAATAAGGAGATAGTTTGCTATTGTCTTCTGGGATTTTTTCCTACTTTCTTACTAATCGAGAACCTTGGGATGTTCTAATCGTCCCTCTTCCAAGTACTAAGAAAGAATCTGCTTAATTTTCTCACTTCTTCCAATTCCTCCAATTTATTTTCATCATTGTTGCCACTTCTTATTTCCTTCTTCTGTGTGAGGAGAGTCCCATCCCATGTCTATCCAGTATAAGTTTTATAAGATGGAAGATGGGAAGAAAAAAAAAAGGACCTATGTCTGCTCATTGTCCATTTCAACAGGAGGAAAGCTATATGATTAAAGTCTTCAAAGACATCAAAGTCATGGAGGGCTACAGGATAGTCAGCATGCTTTCCAATGATTAAAACCTAAAAAAAACACATTTTGGAGAGGAAGATAAGTTAGAACCTTTTTTCTGACATGCTTCTGCTCTCCTTCAAAAATTCATTATGGCTCTGCAACACATTTGTCATGGAAAGTTCTGACTTGCAAATTGGGCACTCCAACCTCAAAATGAGACATTCCACAAGTTCTGGAACTTTTTCCAACCTTGAAACACTCTATTTCACAACTATTTTTTCAAGTCAGAAAAAATTAATGAATGAATTAAATTCATTCTGTCTGTTGTATCCTAAAGTAATTTCACCCCAAACAGGTGATATAGGAGGGAATAACATATGATTGTCTTGGCTGAAAAAAACTGATCCTTATGCTGCATCATCCCAGAAGTATTTGTGGGACTGGCATTTAAAAAATGAATGTAAGAACTAGAAGAGGAATTTACTTAGTAAAGTTACTACTTTTTTAGTTTTTTTTTTTAAGAAATGGCTTTTTTAAAAGCAAAATTAAATGAAGCTGAAAATAAATACAGCCAGAGTTTTGACCAGTGAAGAAGTTAATACAGCTGCAGTAACTTGTCAAAGATTCACTTAAATCGATCTTGAAAAGGTGCATAAGCAACAATTCATCCCTAGTTCAGAATAAAAGCATATGATTTCAACGTTCTATGCAATTCCCTTTTCTTTTCTCTTCTTTTCTTTTCTTTTCCCCTTTAATATAGCAGATTCATATTTTCAGTCAGCATCTTGTAAAACTATTCCAGAAAAGTTTGCTGTGCTGAGTTTGTGGATCAGACTTTAATTGTTAAGATTAGTTGTTAATTACAGATATCTATTCACCACTTCCTTTGTCCTCACTCCAGCCCAATCTTTACTCATTATCTCGTAATTGTTATGATTTTAAAAGAAAAAAAAATTGCTGCTACATTTACTTTTCTAGTAAAGAAATGCAGTGGAACATGACGCTATCAAGCACACTGGCTCTGTGGCTAAAATCAGCTGAGGTGATTATAATCAGGTTCAAAAACACAATTATGAGTATTGAATTAATAATAATTGTTGATTTCACAATTCAAATCTAGGATATTTTGTCATGAACTTGGTAATCATCTATTTTTAGATGACAAATTGTGATTCATGAAAAGAAAATAAATTGTTCTCTACGATCTCTGTTCAACACACTGATGCTTTTGAAATTTTTAAATTTCAGATATTCTCTTGTCAACCAAAAGGATAGGAATCCTTTCCATTTTCATCTACTTATCCAGCATTAGCTTACAACAAAACCTCAGATTCACTTTTTTCTGTCACTTTAATGACCTTCTCTTATCTTTATCTTGTTCATGGGTTTTCTCTTTCTTCTTATAAAAGAGAGAGAAGAGGAAGATTTTAAATCAGCATAAGTTATATAATATTCTTTTTTTTCTTGTTGTCTGGACCACATCTTATTAGAAAAATCCTGCCACAGCTGGCCAGCTTTAAGTATTTTGTCTTGGTGGATGTTATCATATGGACTCTTACATTCATTGTCAAAACTCTGTTGCTTAACTATGTTTCAAATCTTGCAGCAACTGGTTCCGTGATTTCTGTGAGAAATGAATCCAGTGTCACAGTGTAAGCTCTGCCTTTTATGTATAAGCACAAAATGAAACAGTGTTTGCCATCTTGCCCATTTTGACCTCCTACCCCTGCAGATGCCACTTGTACCCACCAGAGTATACTTTCCCCAGATATATGACCAATTTGGTGCCTATCATTCCTAAAATATGCCTGCCAAAATCCAGAAATGCATATATTTTCACCTCCTTCCATTCCAAAGAGACTAGATTAGAAAGCCATAAACTTATAAAATTCATTCTAAATGGTCCCACACTTCACACCTTTTAACTCTGGTCCAGCAGTTCCCAGACCAGCTCGCTTCTTCTTCTTGGTTGTCACTTCCATCATCTCCTTATCAATTTCAGCTTATAATTTATGTCATTTCTTCACTCTCGATGCTCTGGAACTTTGTGGCAACTGGTAGAATTGTTTTCATCATCCATTCAGAGCATAAAGTGCATAGGTATAAACATCAATTCCACAATGGAAAGAACATTTTCCATTGCAATGGGCAGCAAATTATTTATGCGGTAATCAAGACAGTTGAACTGGTCTTGAACTGAGTGAATTAATGAGATCTCTGACTACTGGCCTATGGCTATTTGATAGCTGTTTATATTTTCCCTACGTCTGGCTTCATCCACTCCAGAGCTGGCTTCTCTTTGTCTTTTGTGAGTTCTGTTGCAGCAGCTTTTCCTCATTCTGCCATACTCAGTTATCGAGTACCTTTACTTAGTGGAGAAATCAGTGCACTCTAGCTTGTAAAGAACACTTCATCAGACCACATCTATTGCACATAAACACAATAGACCGACTGGAAGAGACACATTGTGGGTCCCCTCAGATTTCAGCTCTATGAACTTCTGAAGAAAGGAACCTTCATATCATAGAACTCCAGTTCTGCCCGCTTCTGTAACACATATAGCCTAACAACTGTCTTTTATATAAACAAACAAGTGAGAACTTGATCCTGAACCTGGCTACACTTGGGTTGCTCTCTATATTTGTTGTATCAGTTGGAAAATCTTTCTAATCATAGTCTGCCTCCCAAGTTCTTGAAATCTTCTAGAAACCATTCTCAGGAGAACCCCACTGTTACAGTACAACTGAACACTTAATCCTCTAGTGATTTTCAGCCCACAGATTTAAGTGTACTACAACTGCTCAGACTTAAAGCCACCAAGTACTCTACCAGGCAGGTGATAATTTCTTCCTGTCGGACTAGTGAGATTTGTGTGCTATAACAGGATGCTTCCTATATTGTGTGGTATAAGGACAAGGTTGTCCTCCAGCTTGATTAATCTTCTACAAAATAGTTTCCACTTTTCAAAGAATCAGGATATAGTACTTTTCACATCCTTTCCCAGCTCTATTATCCTCCTGGGGATTTCTTTTCATTGCCTATATGTTAGGCCTTTACAATCTCCTAAATCCATTTTCTGCCATTCTGACACTGCAGCAGTTTTCCTGTTTCCTCCCAACATTTCTGTCAATTTTGCTGATTGGCTTGTTGGCCTGCCACTCCTGTGCAATGTCAGAAGTCATTCCGCCAAAGCCATTGGGATCTCTGCTGCCCTTTCTGGAAAAATTCTCCAGAACTGCAGGTTGATCTATCCCATCAACCTTTGTGAGACGTTATTGATTAGATGTCACTTCCAGAATTTAAGCTGCTTCTGTTAGAGGCATGTTTTCTTCCATCCTATCTTAGGACCACTTAACCTTGCTCTTCACCCATCAGCATGATGCACAGAAATCATCTGGAAAAACATCACGTTGTTTACCTGTAACTCTGAATCTTCATATGTGAAATACCTTAGTATGACTGCACAAATTATTGACATTTATGTGACATTTCAAATACTTTCAGATTTCAGATTATATGACATTTCAAATATTTTCATACTTCAGGTTCTGTAGCCAAACCCGATACTTCAGTAATGAATTAGTGAACCTTTCTTGACTACAGAGAAATTACTGTTTTTCTGTGGTTTATGGGCATAATACATTATTTTTTTTAACTGAATATCTTCAAAGTTGCCCTAGAGGTCAGGTTGATTATGGAACTCATAATCAAGAGTTCCATTCACATCACCTCTATTGCGTGCCAGTTGGGGAATGCTGTTGTTAAGACTGTAGCTTCTTAATGTTAACGTTACATTTTTTTCCCTTCTTTTAAACAGATCTCCTAGCTGTACCTCCTGACCTTACTTCTGCAGCAGCTATGTATAGGGGCCCTGTCTATGCCTTGCATGATGTCTCTGATAAAATCCCAATGACCAACTCTCCAATTCTGGATCCACTGCCCAACTTGAAGATCAAGGTTTACAATAATTCGGGTGCAGTCACACCCCAGGATGATCTGTCCGATTTTTCATCCAAACTCTCTCCACAGATTACTCAATCCCTACTGGATAATGAAACATTAAACATTAAAAACCAGAGTCTTGCACGACAAACAGATCCATCGTGCACTGCCTTTGGAACCTTCAATTCTCTTGGAGGTCATCTGATTGTACCTAACTCAGGTAAATTATTATTTACAGGCATTTGCTTTTAAAGAACATTTCACAGGTATTTCCAGAGTTATTGGTGTGTTTTTTTTTCCCCTCCAGCAAAGATTTGGGTCATTATAGAAATCTGTATCCTCTGCATTTAAACCAGAGAGATCTTTTTCTCCCATTTGGTTTTACTTGGCTATTATACATATTCTTCTCACTAACTTTGGCCTTCTGAAGCAGAAACATGCAGAACTCTGAGTCATTGCCATCAGACAGACCTTCTAGCATCAACTTATTTGAAGTGGGATTCTGAGCCCTTGGCTTTTTCTTTCATATAGTACAAAGAAAAAAGAGTAAAGAGTGAGAAAACCTTGAAGTTAAAGGCAAAAAGGGCTCTGTTGTCGCTTGACATAGAAAGAACAAACTAATTAGAATTTTTAAAAAATCAGTTCCAAATTTTATTTTTCATCCAGCGCAGTAAGAAGGGAGATATTTACAATACAACAGTTCTTTCTCTTTGCATTTACAACCTCAGAATATATTTATTTATATTTTAAAGATAAATGAACTGTTTGGAGGTCAAATAGGAAAAAACACAAAGTAGAAAATCTGTTATTTCTTCCAGGATTATAAGGACCCTTTGCAGATGTTCTAATAAACTTGTCTGCATGTGGAGTTCTGTCTTCTCATAACAAGAGATATTATGACACAGAACAGTGTAATTTTAGTTGGGCTGAAGTCCCCACCAGACTTTGGGCAGCACTGGGGACTACCCCACACAAAAGGATTTTAGAAGGGGATGGTGGGGAGTATTCAGTATATTATTATCACTGTTAATTAATTTGTTCATTTAGCTGCTGAGGCCAGATAATAGTCTGCATATACAAAGCATGGGAGGGCAAGACCAAAAGGCCAGGGGTGGAGGTGAGGGAGTTTTGTTACTAACAGGCAACAGAATCTGGGTGGCCATAAGGAGAGCACCCAACCACTAGCAATCTCTCTGCATGTTTAGCTGTCTGGGTCAGAGCTTGCAAACATTCTCATAAGTGATCAGGGACAAGGGGATACCGCATCATTCTTCTCTCATCACATGGATGTTCTTCGTACCATTTAGAATAACTGGAAAGGAAGGTTACATATTGACCAGTGGAAATGTGCTTGGTTCCTGAACTAACAAGGATATTCACCAGTGGAAATTTTATCATCCCTGCCTGTCTCTCCCTAAAGGTTTTCCCTGAGAGGAGAGGATCAGGGCAGGGATTCTAGATCTAGTTGAGGGATTTTGACAATACATTTAATTTTGTAGCTGCTGAATCTTAAATTATTACAATTTTATTGCATTTTGACAGCATACTTTTACAGGCTGCATTTTAAGTTGTAATCCAAGAAATATTCTAAGCTGCTGGCAATACAAAGGGTAATGAATGTTCCCCATTCTGTATCCAAATTTATATTAATTCAAAAGACTTAAGTGCATCTAAATGGTGAATAATGGCCAGATAAAACTGATATCCTCAGGAACATGAAAGAGACTTCTGTTGTTTCATGAGCAATGTTTCGTTGCCCTTTTTTTCCAAGTTTCATTAAATAAGGATTGCCAAGAAAAATGATCCTATTACTACTGCTTGGAATAGTGAATGTAACTCTTGGCTTTCTTCCTCATTTTTACAATGTAGGCAGCGTGCAACCATCTGCTCATTCCTTAAATAAAAGAAAAAGGAGTTTCAGACTCCTAGAATGCAGAAGGCAAGCGTCGAGGCACCAGCGAGTCATAAAACTGCTAGGTAGAAGCACCAAGATGGCTGTAAAACATTCTCTTTCTGTTTCAGGAGTCTGGGTAGAAATCTGTCATTCTCCAAAAGCTTATTGCTCAAAGGTCGAACTGTCTCCCCCTTCTCTTTTATTTGCTTCTGCCTCTTTTTTTTTTTTTTGTCATCTTGTTCTATAGGAGTAAGTTTGCTGATTCCTGCCGGGGCGATTCCCCAAGGGAGAGTTTATGAAATGTATGTGACAGTTCAACGAAAGGAGAACATGAGGTAAAAGAGGCTCTGCTTCTGCTGCATTTGCTTGAGTGCTAGTTGCAGGGAGGAGGCAGACCGTGCTAACATAACCTTCTGATCAGCATGTCTATTTGGATTAAGGCAAGCCGAAAAAGCTGCTGAGGCCACGTAATGGTTTGCAAGCAAACTGAGAAGGATCGCTGAGGAAATTATCTAACCAAAGGTCTCGCCTCTATGGTCTCAGTCAGGAGCAAGTGATGAAATCTTTCACTCTAGCTATTGCTCAGTTTGAGCTGCTTAATTGGTATTTGTGAGCAGTATCAAAATAAGGAAGGAGTCACAGCTATAAGGGTACCATTCCACAGGCCAGACCAGGCCAGGCCAGGCCAGGCCAGGGGAGGGGATGGAATGGAATGGAATGGAATGGAATGGAATGGAATGGAATGGGATTCCCCACCCTTCAAACTTTATATTCTGCATGTCATTCCCTTCCACACAGGTAGTCCCCAGTTAACAATGGTAATTGGGACTGGAATTTCCATTGCTAAGTGATGTGGTTGTAAAGTGCAACCTTATGTCACCACATCACTTAGAGACAGCAATCCTGACACTCCTGTCATTACGCAAAGATCACAGGTCCTTCCTGCCATTATGTAAGGATCACAGGTTATTAAGTGAGTCCCAGGTTGCTTGCAAGCAGGCTGCCGGGCAGGTAAGTGGCTGCTGCTGGGCAGGGGAGAGCATAAGCCACTTACTAGACTGACTTGTGACCTTCCCTGCTGGCTTCCCCATTGACTTTGCTTGTGGGAAGCCGGCAGGGAAGGTCACAAATGGTGATCACATGACTACAGGATGCTGCAACCATTGTAAGTGTGAACTGGTTGCCAGGTGCCCAGATCGTGAGCACTTGACTGCAGGGGTGCAAGGACAGCAGGAATTTCGAGGACCAGTCATAAGTACCATCATTCAGTGCCGTAGTAACTTTGAATGGTTGCCGAATGAGTGGTCATTAAACAAGGACTACTGAAGGTGATGTGTATTTTGCATATTTCCTATCCTGTTTTGCAGTATTAAGTACAAAACCCTGCATTCTGATCATTTCAGCTTTCACTTATTTTCTCCAGTGACAGCCTCCATTCTATACTTGGCTGCAGCTAGCTACACTTCTATAATGTGATAATCTGTCCTCTATCCCTAAACTAATTGCTTCAGAAAATCAAATATAAGAGAAATATTTCACTGATATTTTGGAAATAGGGAATGATAACAAAGGTCTGACTGTATGATTATTTGCCTTTTATTTCATAAAGTACTACTATTCCCTCCATTCTTCATAAGCCTAAATTCCAGCGCAGCTCAAATTTTACTAAATGCTGCTCCTATCTCCTTTACAGGAAATGCTGGTTTTATTCAATCCTCATCTAGTAGGTCATCACAACTACAAAATCTTCCCACTCCGCCCCATCTCCCAAATGTACGTTGACACAAATACACTGTTTATTGTCTGTATCGACTTGGTATAAAGACTAGGGATCACAGCCTTTCCCTTAACAACAGAAATTTGTTCCAAGTTTTAGCACATCTATCCTTTCCTACTGAAGCTTTATACTTCATAAGTATAATTATTTGAAAGACTGATCAGTCAGAAATTAGAAAATTAGAGTCGATTCACGTAATGCACCAAGCCATGGTTTGTTTAACCATGGATTACTGAATAAACCAGCACTGGCCGTTTGTACAACATGCCAAGCCAAAGCTACCAGATCTGGCTGCAAAAATCCAAGTACAAAATGGTAGTGAAGAGCCAGTATTTTCTATGCCTCTTTGTTTTCATAGCCCAAATTTTCATGCCCAAATTTTTTTAAGCCCAGATATGCTGGGACAAGCTAAAATCAAACAAATGACATTACTTGTGTGTAACTTCAGCTTTTTTATTCATTTTTAAATATGAAGTTAGGATGAGAGAAACCAAGTAATAGAATTACAAGATAAATGTGGAACCTATAGGACAGACTAGATGTTACTAAAGCCGTGGAACTGGGAACTAAAGCATTTTAAAAAATAAAGATATTTTAAAAATCTCCCTGCCACCTCCTGTTCTTAGGGTTGACCAATCAGAGCACTGTGGAGCATGAATATTGTAGTAAAACATTAACAGGGATCTATCTGACAGTCTAGTTTATTTTCTATGTTAAATCCCAACATTTGGGGAAAAAAAAATAATAACAAAAGATGATACTTTATTGTAGCTAGAAACTGTACCCCAATATTGGTCACCAGAATATTATCAGCATGGACCAGCATGAAATGGTCCAGCATATTTGCATGATTTTACCAGACCTCTTTTGAAACTAAATGAAAAGAGATCCCATTTAGTCATTATCTTCCTGTTGCTCTATCATTTCTACTTCAAGAAGGAAAGCAACGTGTAAGCTTCCACATTTGCTTCCCTCCTCTTTTCTGTAATGAGAGATTAAATAAAAACACCAGTTTAGCGTTTAGCTTTAAAGAAACAAACACTTGCCCTTCAAATGAAAATCACAGCTATAATGTTGACATGGTTACTGCCTCTTAAAAAAGGATATAGTAGAATTGCAAAAGAGTAATCCAAAGGATTAGGGGCTTAAGTAGCTCCCCTAGATGGAAAGAATAGAGGGGTTCGGAGTTTTTTCACTTGGAGTGAGGATAATATGGGCAGAAGGGAGGGTTTTTTCTTGCATAATATTGGAACTCAGGGTCATCCATTGAAACTAAACGCAGAAAAATTCAGGAATAATACAACAGGTTCTTTTTCCTAATGTTTACTACAGATTATAATGAAATAAAAAATAAACAGTGGCATTATAACACATAGGGGTTTGGTTTGGTTTGTTCTTTTTTATCTTGTTCTTGTTTTGTATTCTTGTTTTTCATTTTCATTTTATATTATTATATTGATGTTTTAACTGGTCGCCTATGCAAGATGGGTAGTCATATAAATTGAGTAAAATAACTTTAAACAATAAATAATATTGTTAAATATGGAATTTGCTGCCATCGGGTATGATGATAATCAATTTAGAAGGTTTTAAAAAGATTCATGGTAAGTCAGGCTATTACTCTTAATGGCAAAGTCTACTTCCTTAGTGGAGGAGAATGACATCCAGAATATATACTTGGAATTCCACCTTGGAATTCCAGGGACATTAGCTAGATTGGGAAGTTTTTAAAAAGAAGACTTAGGAAAAGGCAGGGACAAACCATTTTCATAACACTGTCAAAAAAACATTGATGGTTTACTTAGTGTCTGGTAATGAATATTCCTCTGTGTAGAAACAACATATAATGGCTCATTATGCTAAATCTTCAGGACCTGATCTGAAGATGTGTTTACATTGCTTTCATGAAATGCACGTGTTTTTCCCTGACATTACATAATCCTGCTTTGCTGTTTTCAAAAAATACAGTTTGTGACAAGGATAATTCTACAAGTTCAGTGTGACATCTCTGCTATCTCAGTAAGAGTATAGTCATTTGTCTGAAAGAGTATCTGAAATATATTGAGGTTTAGGAGCCTTCTGAATGCATCTTTTGGCCACAGTAGATTAGATAGATCCAGAAGGCTTTTCTTATGTGCTTCCTTATGTTTATGGACAATATTAGACATACACATGTATTTTCTTGGCCAAAATTATGTAAGTGACAATTTATGGAAGACTCAAGCAGATGATTAATATCAGCTAAACTAAGCTTTGTTCTAGTTATTAACACACATAACAACAGTTCCAGTTGTAAAATGTCTTCGTCTTTTTTTAGTTCTTACATAACATGTTGAATTTGCTATGATCTAATATTGGTGCAATTTGTTTTTGCCACTTACAATAATCTGGCATTGTTCTTTCAGACAAATACTTGTTATAAGGAAAAACACTAATTTTTTTTAAAAAAATACTGAATCTAGCATATGGCATTTCTGGGCAAAAGAAAGAAGTGCAAATGTAGGATCGACGGAGGCTGCCCAAAACATTTTTGATCATGCCAATTTGGAGGAGACAATGCATTTGTATAAACATTTGCATAAAGCAAAACTTCAGTGAAATACCAAAAGTTTTAAATTTGCAAAATACTCAACATGTCCGGAAGGATAACCATCTGCTCCTGCAGTTATTCATCTCCATTCTTTCACTCTACATTCTTCTTTCTTACTTTAAATTGTGTGTTAATCAAAGTATAATATTTCATTCCAGCAAACCAAATCATTGGCACAATGACAAAGAGGACACAATTGAAATAATGAAATCTGTATGTCACTCAGAATTATATATACTATAAACTTGTGCAAGCATACTAATTGCCAACATGGCTTTCCCTTAGGAAAACCCAATATTGTAATGTAGATTAGACAGAATCATTAATGGCAGTCTCAGAAATCATAACTACAGAAACCAGGTTTCTTGGGAGAAGTCCTAATAACTGTTTACTGAGTTTGATTTTCTAGATGAATGCTTAATATAGTAATGATGCCCTCTAGGATAAATACATAGAGAAAAGATTCATACCAAGTTTTAAGGGATGTGCATGAGTAACTGTAGTACATAAGTGAATGTCATTTTAGGTTGCACGTGACATTCACTACATATTTCTGAGGAGCCAGCAGCAGATCACCATAAGCCATTCCCTGCCCATTAACAATTTATTATGGTGTATGCCCCTCAAAAGAAGCAATGCCATTGCTGTAGTTCATAGCAACCATTTCTTAAAATATTTTCATCGCGTTCTAATGAGGACAGAAAATAACAAAAGAAACTTTGTGGCATGAACGACCTAAGTCATTAGTCCATGAAAATGGGAGGTGGGGGTCATTAAGAATATTGGATGGGTGTAATAAGAAAAGTTTATGAATAATTTAATACACTTTTCAATTACAATGAAAATGTACTTGTGACATTTCCTCATATTTAACTGCATTTATAACATAATCCTAGATTTCAGCCTGCAAACAAGAGCTAGCCCAGAATAACTGAAGATATTTTAGAAGCATTTTTCTTCTCAGGAAATCTACTGTTTGTCCATTCTTAAATCTCTATTGTGAAATATGACTGAATAGGTATCAATGAGATTGCAATATGTAATGGTTTACAGTACTTAGTTCTACTATGTTCAGTGTCTGGTAATGAATATTCCTCTAAGCAGAAACAACAACATATAATGGGTCATTATGGCTAAATATGTTCATGGATTTTTCATTCCTCTCTTCTCTCTTCTCCCTTCTCTCTAAATATATCTCTCTCTCTTTCTCTCTCTCTTTCTCTCTCTCTCTCTCTCTGTCACACACACACACACACACAAACCTCAGTCAGTTTCATGAGCCCAGTTCAAGATTTGGTATACTTACCATATGGGCATTCCCAATAATCCCCAGACAATGTTGTTCAAATGGCTTTCGTAGAACAGAACTGTCTGTAAGAGCAAAACTGTTGTGGGTATGTCTGTACATGCATTAGCTTGCACATGAGTCAGAACACTGCTCATCACAATATCACCAGGGTTCTTGCTAATGAAGAAGTCGATGTAGTTTTTCTCTTGCATGTATTTTTATGAATATACAAGTCTTTGCAGCAGCTAACATCATTTTAGTAGTGTTGGCTGGAGGAAAGGAGGGTAGAGTTTAGAAATATATCTGAATAAGACTATAAAATATACCTGAGTGGGACTATAGTTCCAGTTGTCATTCATATGCCACACTGAGTCTTTATGGGTTCAGTAGCATACAGATCAATCAGTCAGTCAGTCAATCAAAATATACCTCTACAGAGTGTTATACAGAGCATTCACACAAAGATCTGTATTAGCAGAAATCTCCCAGATACATACTACCTTATTGTTTCTACTTGACTTGTCTTGGTAGTCACCCTACAAAGACCTACATGCAAATTAGTATTTCAGGGTTATTCTTTAACTAACAAGCTGAAATCTGAATTCTAGTTTGTTTTTCCCCTGGCTTCTGATTCCTGGCTTGTGTAGAGTGAAAAATAAGGCATTACAGGTTACTTATAATGCTAAACAAACTACAGACAGACTTTCTATCTTGGTTAGCTACTCCTACTGACAGCATGAGTGATCAGCTAAGTAATCAAGCAGTACGCCTCTGCATAATTTTAGTATGAGGATGAGCATAAGATTGGGTTTTATGATTAGTGGTAGTCTTGCGTTACTGTTTATGGTGCAAACTGAGTACGAGGATTACAATTAGGGAAAATATTTGCATTACTGCTAGGGTGAATTTTTGCATGAAGAATTTGCAGGAATCTACATAAAGATTTTCAGGAAGCAAAAGTATAAATCCTGTATTAGAAGGCAGATTAATCTCCCTGAAGAATGAATGGAAAATTGATGAAAAAGGATAAGCCGCATATGATAAAATGATTACGCCCAGACTATGGAATACTTTTCATGAATATGAGTTTTAAATCTGGCTGCTGAATGTGATAAGAGTGGTTTAAAAGTAAAGCCTATCTGAGAATGAATAAAATGCTTAGCAAATGGTTCAACACAGAGACGGAGTAAGACAAGGATGTGTCTCCTTGCTTTATAATGTATTTATGAGTAAATGTATAAGCAATCACTCTGGTGACATTGGAGATGCATTGGCTGGAAACGTAAATGTACATGTACTTTTGCATTAAGATCCTGTTGTGTTGTTGACTGAGAATCTGAATGATTTGCAATGAATTTTGGATAGATGGTAAGCTGTAACAAGCAGTATGAAACTAAAATCAGTGCATCAAAGAACAAACGTAGTTGTGTTTGACAGGGAAAATGGAATGAATGATTGCAAGTTCTGTATAAATGGGGAGAAACTAGAGCAAGTGGATGTATTTGTATGCTTTGGTAAAATGTTTACCAAGTACGGGAAAATAAAAGGAGGCATTCTAAGATGTGCATATACTGGTGGAAAGATAGTAGGTAGTCTGTGCATGGGTGATAATGAGATTGAATACCGAATTGGTGACCAGCAATGGTTTGAGATGTTTTGGCCGTCTATAGAGAGAAAGAATAAGGGTCAAATTGCAAAACTAATACATAAAGGAAGAGTGAATGTGTTGAGAGGAAGAAAAAAAAAAACTGAAAAAGTCATGATGAGTTGATGAGATCTTCAGAAAGACAGAGGTAAGACATTTAAAGAACAAGACATTATATGAATCCTTGTATGGATGTGGTGGAAGCAATGTCGTTTATAAAGATAGAAAGCTATAGGTGATGGTGTAAACGAAATATACCTATATTTCCCTTTTTTTTCTTATCTTACGTCTTTAATTTCTTTACCTTATTATTTCATACTCCTTATCTTCATTTTGCATAACATTACTTACATACCTTGAAAGAGAGTAGTATGATGGATGTGTACATTCTTGCATTGTAGACTAGACAAAAATATCACATCAAGGAAGTTGTAAATCTACTGTAGAATGTCGAATGTAGATTTCAGACTCGCAATGGCTTCTGTTTCAACTGATTTTTTTTTTCAATATTTACCATAGAGATTGCCTCTCATAGTTTGGGGATTATTTTCCCTCTGTTTTCCTTATTGTTTTGCAGTGATTTTAACTATGAATAATTGTTAATATACAATAGTTTAAATAATAAATAATGCCAAGTCTTGCTCTGATCTAAATTCAGGGATAAATAATATCAGGTTTTAAAATGAATCAGCTTCTATTATATTTGATGAATATATATTTTCTTCTTTTATAATCCATTTAGGCCACCAGTAGAAGACTGTCAAACCCTTTTGACCCCTGTAGTGAGCTGTGGGCCTCCAGGAGCATTGCTAACACGGCCTGTCATTCTAACGATGCACCACTGTGCAGAACCGAACACCGAAGACTGGAAGATTCAGTTGAAGAACCGAGCTGCCCAGGGACAGTGGGAGGTGAGGTTGTTGACCTTAGCCTGCATGGTTCACACTGCTTGACCGAATAGCCATTAAAATATATTTTCCTGAAGTATATGTATTGTTGCCATTTTTTATCATTTAGTTTAGATTTCCCAACTTGATACTGAGACTGCAATTTCCAGAATGGAATGTTTTGAGTTGTAAGACAACTTGGCAGGATACCAAATTGGGGAAGAGCTTTAAATTCAGAAAAAGAGTAGATAGTATGTTATATTATTCTTGATACTGAAATTATTTAGTATGTTAGGAAAAGAGTCTGATTCATACCAAGATATCAAATAATTCACACCATCAGTATTAAGTAGATTTCAGATAGGTAATGGGCTTAAAAGAACTCTAAATGTTCATCAGAGGATGATAGATTAATTAATTTGCTTGAACCCCTGTGGTCAACTTAAGCCTTTTCCAGTCATTCATAAACTCTTATAAGCATAAAGGAGAAATGGAATGTATTTAGTTATACCCCATATACATCTGATTCTCCCATCTTGATGTGGAAAGACTGAAGAAGAATGTAATGATGTTGAAATGAATACTACAGCCTTTTTTGAACTTGAGAACTTTGTGCAGTACCTGATCAAATGAAGTGCCACAAGCACATTCAACAAGTTTGAAAACAGTTCTTCTTCTAAGGCTGGTGTGGATCTTCCGGGTTGTGTGGCCGTGGTCTGGAAGTTCTGTTTCCTAATGTTTCGCCAGCATTCTTCTTCTGACTTTCCCTATCAATATACAGATGTGAAAGAGGTAGATCGAGTTCAGACACTCCCATCCCGCCCTATGGGCTATAATTTATGATTGCTTGAAGTGTTTCTCTCATTTTTATAATCTGACATTAACTTCGTATTTGTAAGTCACTCTTATAAATGGCACTGAAAAAAATATTAGGTAATATTTTTAATATTAATTAATTAATATTAATTAATATTAGATGGGCTTTCTTCTAAGACAGACCTCTTCATTTCAATTTCATGGTATTAATAATTCTAGTAAAGAGTGAATTACTTTATCTACTCAGTGGTGCTAAGCAGTTGGAAATAGGTCCAAACAGGTTTTGTATGAAAGAATAATATGTTGCTCTGTAGTAGGCACCTCCTAAGAAATCTGTAACTTCAGTAAAGTAGTTGGTATTGCTTCTCTGTTGTCTTTGGGACATGCTTGCTTGATGTTGTACTTATTTGCTAAAAGAAAAGAAAAACTTTCAAAAAAGAGGAAAGTATAGGTGCTACAATTCTGTTGCAGAAATTCTCATCTTTTTTTTGTAAAATATATTTTTGTAAAATCACATTTTGTAAAATGAACTTGGCATAATAGTTCAAACTGTTTCCTAATTGTATAGCAACAGCAGCTGAATAAAATACCTCAGTTCTAAAATCAACTCTAGGTTTTGATATGCTGGTTTTAGATGGAAATATTTGCTATGTAGAATATTCCATGAATGTTCAGAATGTAAAGCAACGGACTTGTAATAAACTGCTTTCTTCACTGTCTAGAAGCTAAGCTGACAAAATTTAGAACGTAGATTGTCACTACTAGCAAATAGCCATGCTGTGGTTAACTTCATATAAGATGATTTTAGCTACCCCTTTAAATATAAATGACATTATTATATGTGGATTTGTTGTTTTATCTTGTATTTCCATGTTATTTTTAATGTTATTTTAGCTACCTTGAGCACTGTACATATAGAAAGGCAGGAGATAAAGTGAATGTGTGTGTGTGCATATATGCACACTCACAGAGAGACACACACACATACACACACTGAACACTTGTTGACTGAGTGGTATCTTGACAAGTAATCTAATCTTTTTGGGAATATTTTTATGATAGGTTCTTTCTTTCTTTCTTCTTGTAGATATTGTATGGGGATTTGAGAGTAGGGAAAATCCTAAAAGGCTCCTTCAAACACTATAGTTCTGTGATAAGATATACTTATCTTGGGAGACCTTGTATTTAAGAATGTGCTTTCTGCTTGCACTGACTATCAGTTTTCGGGCCCAGTTGAGGTTGGGCGGGGGGGGGGGTGTAATTTTCTCCATGTGTACTGAGGCAATGTTCTTGTGCAAATACCTTTACTGTCTAAAGTATGATGCGTGGATATTACATTTAATGACTTCGTAGTACCGTCACCCAGTCTAGGAAGCTCTGTTTGGTAGGCTCTTTTCTGCTTATTTTTATTTCCTTCTAATCAAACTAAGGTTCATGTCATGTTTTCCCTTTGAAGTTTTTCCATGTTATTAACTTTTATTTTGTGCATGGCATTCCATTATTTTCTATGTCTTTGATTTCATTGTTGAAAGCCGAGCATTTTGCTATGAAAGAATATAGAAAGTTAAATATATAAAAATAAGGATCCACATTTTATTTTACCCACAGTTAACAAATGTCAAGCCCTGGAAATCTCTTGCTACTGTAGTCAGTATTGGGTTAAATGTGCCCACTATTTTTATATAATCTATTCTTGTACATGCGAGCATGCAAGTCTTGAACGGGCTTCTGGCACCATATCTTATTCCTGTTAGTGGCCTGTGTGCATCACACATACGAGGGCTATACCTGCATGGAGCATCAGTCAGGAACTTTCCAAAATTGAGATTTTTTTTTGGCAAGATGCACGGCCCCATTGCACATGCTTAAGAGATGTTCCTGCTGTTCCCTTTCAACAGTAAGATAGGAAGCTTTCTTTGTATATTTTCTCCTTAGTAGACAGGAAAAACTCTGTTTTTCCCTAGATAGTAGTTCCTTTTGTTTGTTCTTCTCTTTACTCTTCTTCTGTACAAGGCAAACAGGAAAATGAAGATATCCTCAAATAGGCTGTTTCTGATGCCTTCTGGATACATCAGTCTCCCAGCTAACTGTAGGGTTAGGGCAACAAAAGCACATTTTCATAAGTGTGTTTTTAAGCATGGTGGCAAATTCAGTCCCCAATGCAAATGCAGCTTGCTGTTGCCAGTGATGTCTTAGTTTGAGATAGGGGTATTTTGTTTTAGGAAAAGGTATGGGAGTGCCTCCTATGTGACTGGGCTGGCTATGTTCTGATGCTCCTAAGGCATTAGTGATCATGATACAGTTTTCATCCCCTTTGTTTCCAGTGCCATCATCAGAGAGGTCAACATTCTGTTAGAAGTACAAATTGTCATGCTATCAGCCCCAGGCCACACATTAAATTTCTAGTCGACAAAATTGAAAAAAAGCCATATCAGACCAAGTTTCTTGTTATAACCAGACTGAATTTTCAAAACTGAAGACCAAAGGATTGAGACCTCCACCGCTGTTCCTAACTGTTCAAGCACAATCCATTCCAGCAAAGTGAGGCTCCACTTCAAGCACACTTGCCCACTCTTCACCACTTTTGTCTCCAATTTATACCAAGTGCCTGTCTAAACAAACTAAGCCATTGTCATGATGAGAGGATTTAATGCTAGGCCTTTGTATCCATTGTTATAAGTTGTCAGTTTCCACTTTTCAGTCCCTCAGATTAATTGGTGGCTTCTGAATTCATACCACTAGGACACTAACTCATGTCTGATCCACAGTCACAGTGCACAAATTCCTGATGTATAAGTGGTGTGTAAAACTGCATAAGTGGTGTATAAGATTGATCCAACTTTGCTTTGTATGGCTTTTCACCGATGTATAAATCCCCATACTATGCAACTTCAATCTGGGCTTTCATTCCATCTTCAATCAGAGGTTTGCTATCCTGCTAAATAGACTACACCGATCTCAGCAATGGCTCCAAGTTTCAAACACTCTACTTCATAAGAATTGCTTCTGCAAATGCATCCCTGTCTGGAGAGAGGCTCACTTGTGGTACTTTACCATGTAGAGTTATTGGTGCTTTATGGAGTGACAGATTCACATCGGCTGACCTAAGTGTACCATTGCCCAAAAAGCCTTTTGGGCTTCGAGCAGCATCAAGCAATTCAGAGTGCTACAGGCAGTGTCACAGTGATCTATTACATATGCAAACAAGGTGTGTGGAAGAACAGGTTGCTTGAGAAAATTGCAGGCACCTGTTCTCCATCCTTTCCCTCCCATTTGAGCCTTTCCCCCAGCACCAGCCAATAAAGCAGCAACTTGACAAGGTGTAGAAGACAAGCCCTCACACATATACATTACTTTTATAAAATATCTTTGTTTTACAAAATAAAAAGTTTCCCCATCCCTTATAGGGAGATAAAGAAATTGCTGGGTCCAGTGCTTTTGCATCTCTCTTGAGTCTGATGGGTTTACCTAATTGGGTATGGTTTAAAAAAGAACCCATGACAGAGTGATCCAAGCATTTATTTCTTCTCCACCTAATATTGCATCTTTGGATCAGGTGCCACATCTGTGGTAATAAAATGCAATCCAGTGACTGTAATTACTAAAATAAATAGATTTGTTTGCTGATGATAATTCACAGTGCTATCAATGGCAATCTGACATTCCAGGAGATACATTCTTTCATTATTGGAACAAGACCCTTCTTTTTGTGTTCTCTTCAATGTTTTGGCTAATCAGGATGATCCAAGACTCCAAGCTGTATGCACTCTCTGGTGGCCAAGGTGTGGTTCATATCTTTCTTCTTATTGTCCCATTAAACTTACACCAGCTTTCTTAGCATCCTGACCTCCTCCCAACTTGCAGCCAAGTTCTCTATTTTGACTTGAATTTTGACTCATTTAGTTCCAAAAGTCTCCTCTTCTATACTGAACATTCTTGAAGTAGTATCAGCTCAATATTCCTGTGTGAGAACATGAACTCATGTTCTAAGTTATTGAATCTGAAGTATTTTAAGTTAAACTCATTGCAAGCAATTTTTCAGTTATTCTACAATTTCACAACTCTCTCTCTCTCTTTGATCAAGGTTTCCTTCTCAGCTATTTCGGACAATCTTTCACCAATTGATGGATATTCCTTGGTTTTCCATCTACTTAATGCAACCTACCTTCCTTCCAATCTTTTTCCATCATGGAGTTTACCAAGAGTTCACAATTCTTTAATGAATTGGTTGTTTAAACCTCTGGCTACTACCAACATATGTGTGCTAATTTTCAATTTGTGTTTTTGATAGTTTTTAACTTCTGTTTGGACAGCTAGTAATCTAAATGTGTTTCAGCCTGAACCTCCTTATCTGCGATGCCACAGTGACATAGTTGTGCTATATCCAGATATGACCTTTCTTCCAAAGATATGTTCATACTTTCATCATAATGAATCATTGATTCTGCCAACATTCCTTCTAACCCAGCCATAGGCTTTAAATGTACAATATGCTTTAGCCTGTTGTACAGTTTGGATTAAACCCTAGTACAACTCTCAGCATCTTTTTCTGAATAATTCAGGTTCACACAAAGATTCACAAGCTTCATCTCAAACTTTGTTCCAAATAGATTGTGCAGACTTTCTACCAATGAGAGTCTGAAGTCACTCATCCTGGACTGTTGCTTCAGTCACAGCACTGTACCAAGGTATCTCTTTAATGGATCTATGTAACGCTGCATTATTATTACAGCTGTCCACTTTCATAAGACACTGTCACCTGGATGTACGTTCAGGAACAGACTAATCCTTCCACTGAATGGTTTTGTCATTCTTTCCTTACCGTTATCTTCCCTACCTTCTACAGTTAAGCTTGCTGATCTCCACATACCCATCTGTGTGATGTATAGTAATCATGAAGATCTATTTTTTTCTTCAAGGAATCATCCTGTTCATTCATATATCTATTTTCCTCTCTACAAATAACTGCACCAATTAGTATTCCTTGTTCTCTGTGCTGCTATATTGGTTTTGGAAGTTAAGGGGGAGCAGAAGCCACGTCAAAAGTATGAGGAGTTGAGATATATTTTCAGCCTCAAATCTCTCAAAGCTTAGGTTGATTCCCAATCAGCTATCTTTCTTGCACAGTAAGCTTTGACATCTACAGTATGCAGGTGAAACTCAAAAAATTAGAATATCGTGCAAATGTTCATTTATGTCAGTATGGCAACTCAAAAGGTGAAACCAATATATGAGATAGACGCATTACATGCAAAGCGAGATATGTCAAGCCTTACTTTGGTATAATTGTGATGATTATGGCATGCAGCTTATGAAAACTCCAAATTCACAATCTCAGAAAATTAGAATATTACATGACATCAATAACACAAGGATTGGAAATAGAACAATATCAGACCTCTGCAAAGTAGAAGCATGCATATGTACTCAGTACTTGGTTTGGGCCCCTTTTGCAGCAATGACTGCCGCAATGCGGCGTGGCATGGATGCTATCAGCCTGTGGCACTGCTGAGGTGTTATGGAAGACCAGGATGCTTCAATAGCGGCCTTCAGCTCCGCTGCATTGTTCGGTCTCATGTCCCTCATCTTTCTCTTGGCAATGCCCCATAGATTCTCTATGGGGTTCAGGTCAGGCGAGTTTGCTGGCCAATCAAGCACAGTAATCCCATGGTCACTGAACCAGGTTTTGGTACTTTTGGCAGTGTGGGCAGGTGCCAAGTCCTGCTGGAAAATGAAGTCAGCATCCCCATAAAGCTTGTCTGCGGAAGGAAGCATGAAGTGCTCCAAAATCTCCTGGCAGATGGCTGCATTGACCCTGGACTTAATGAAGCATAGTGGACCAACACCAGCAGATGACATAGCTCCCCAAATCAACACAGACTGTGGAAACTTCACACTGGACTTCAAGCATCGTGCATTGTGTGCCTCTCCATTCTTCCTCCAGACTCTGGGTCCTTGGTTCCCAAATGAGATGCAAAAGTTGTTCTCATCAGAAAAGAGGACTTTGGACCACTGGGCAACAGACCAGTTCTTTTTGTCTGTAGCCCAGGAAAGACGCTTCTGATGTTGTTTGTTGTTCAGGAGCGGCTTGACAAGAGGAATACGACATTTGAAGCCCATGTCCAGGATCCGTCTGTGTGTGGTGGCTCTTTTGAATGGCCTTTTCCTGACAATCCTCTCCAGGCTGCGGTCATCCCTGCTGCTTGTGCATCTTTTTCTACCACACTTTTCCCTTCCACATAACCTTCTATTGATGTGCTTTGATACAGCACATATCGTCTCCAGGCTGTGGTCATCCCTGCTGCTTGTGCACCTTTTTCTACCACACTTTTCCCTTCCACATAACCTTCTATTGATGTGCTTTGATACAGCACTTTGGGAACATCCAACTTCTTTTGCAATTACCTTTTGGGGCTTTCCCTCCTTATGGAGGGTGTCAATGATGGTTTTCTGCACAACTGTCAGGTCAGCAGTCTTTCCCATGCTTGTGATTCCTACTGAACCAGCCTGAGAGACCATTGAAAGGCTCAGGAACCCTTTGCAGTTGTTATGGATTCATTAGCTGATTAGAGTGGGACACTTTGAGCCTAGAATATTGAACCTTTTCACACTATTCTAATTTTCTGAGATTGTGAATTTGGGGTTTTCATAAGCTGTACGCCATAATCATCACAATTATACCAAAGTAAGGCTTGACATATCTCGCTTTGCATGTAATGCGTCTATCTCATATATTGGTTTCACCTTTTGAGTTGCCATACTGACATAAATGAACATTTGCACGATATTCTAATTTTTCGAGTTTCACCTATATGCTAATTCTCTCACTATTTTGAATATTATTCTGTTTTTCCTTCCTTCCATTGAGCACCACTCAAGGCAAATCAGTTTTGGAAGTGCCAACACAATTGTTTTATAGCTTGGCCAGCAATGGTTGGTAGTAATCATTACTGATTACCTCTTTCTTCTTATTCCTCAGGAAGGATCCCTCAGTCACTTTGCATATATGCAATATCACCTTATCCTCAACCAAAGAATTTTGAATCTAGTAATTCATTTACAATGTCAAGATTACCAGCTGCCTTACTTTGAGACAACAGGAAAAAATTCTTAATGAATTTATTTCATGTTTCAGTGATTATATGTCTTTCCCGTTATCACTGCATATCATCTAGCATCTGTCTTTGGGCAGCTATGTTTTCCAGATTGTCTAAGCAGCTTCTCTTCCTTTAAAGTCCTTAATCAAAATGGGAAGTATCTTTCTAGTATCTATGACCAATTTGGAAGTGTCTTTTATGTGACCTAATGCTGAACATCCAGCTATAACTTCTCATATTCTTTTCCTTTATAACTTTATCCATCTTGCCCCACCCACAAATATCCTCATTCTGATTTACTGGTGCATATTGCTCAGTTTACCCTATCCTTGGCAAATGTCAATTTCCGTAACTTCCATTTTCATTTCTCTCCATGCTAAAATTATTAAAGATATTATATGTTTGTAATTTAGCAGATGAATATATTCATCTATTTTTCCCTTTAATGAAATATGCACATATGTTTTATTAAAACTTTGGATTTGAATCCTTGCATGGAAAATTATTTACCACTTCAAAAATACAGTAGTTTAATTTGCTTGTGAAATGCAAAAAAGGTTGGGGCCACCCATTCCTGAGATATTATGAAAGCACATTCCCTAGATAATAGTCAAGCAGAAATTAAATAAGTGAACAAAGATTCTGAAGGCTATACCCTTGATTTATTTGAATGCTAGTCCATGAATCATACTTAATTTCAATTCCCTCAGACATCTCCAGATATTTTAAGTTTCTCCATGGTATTTTGACTGGAAAAGCAATACTAATTGCCTAAGTACTAATGCTGTACTGAATGGATCTCAGCATTGTCTGACCCATTAATTGTTAAAATTGTTCTTATTCCATTGCCTTGTTCTTTTCAGGATATAGTAGCAGTTGGAGAAGAAAACTTCACTACCCCATGCTACATCCAATTGGATCCAGAGGCATGCCATATCCTAACAGAAACTCTCAGCACCTATGCCTTGGTAGGGCAGTCAGTCACCAAAGCAGCTGCAAAACGTCTGAAATTGGCTATATTTGGGCCGCTGATCTGCTCATCCTTGGAATATAACATCCGTGTCTACTGTCTGGATGATACCCAAGATGCCCTTAAAGTAATTTTTATTCTTGATATCATCATGGTCTCCTCTTCCTCCTCCTTCTCCTCTTCTTGCATTCCTATTATTATTATTACAGCATTGCAAGAGCATTTATTTTTGGACTTCGCTTTTGATTGCTAACAAATGGGAGGCAATATGTTTTATAACAAAAGATGGAGATGAGACAAAAAAATACAAATTAAAAAGTAACAATGCCTTTTGCATCATTATTTCCCTCATACTATAAGCTAATTCTTTTTCCAGAATGCCTCTTTCTTTTGTCTACCAGCAACGTAATCTGGATTCCGAGATATTTGCATTATTAAAAGGCCATAAGGTGCTCAAAAATTGAATTGCTGGTTCATGTATTTTTCACGCAAAGTGCCAGCTCCCCAGAGGAACAAAACATATAAATGCCTCTTTGTAAATACTTTATAATGACAAAAGAAGCTCCGGGGTTGTTAATGAAATGCCTGTTGTTGTATTGCTTGGTAAGATAACTAAGTCTGCAGTGTTTGCACTGAGAATTTGGAACATAAATGATCTAAGGTTACTGCTTTCTGTATTTGTATGCACAATCTTATCCATTCATACCTGTTAACTAATTCCCACCAGGGTTTTCACACTGACAGGTACAGCTTCTTGCTTCCTTTATAGTCGGAATCTGTGGTGCGGTAATAATCTCCATCATTAAGCATAGCATTACTGATATCTGACTCTTTACTTGTAGATTATCTATTGAGTGGATTTTTCTCAATGGCTTTAAGTAATGGTTCAGTGACTATATCCATAAATACCTCCTAAAATGTATTTTTGTGCTTTGCTTGCAAATCCATGTGACTCTAACTGCTATTGGCAATGCTTTTTACAAAATAGAACAAATTATTACTATTATTATTACTATTGCACCGCTACTAGTAATAGTAGTACATAATTTACATAGTGTCTTTCAGTCAACACACTGGGTGTTACTATCTTTACTTATATGCAAAGGTCTGATGTCTGCAATTATTTTAAATACAGTAAGGAAATGTTTAACGGAACACTAAAATAGAAGAGAATATCTGTAGCTCAGGATTGAACTGTGGAATCCTTGGCGTTCTCATGATGATATTGTCAAGTCAGGTAATGAAACATCTGCAAGCAACCAAGTGCAGAGAGCACCAAGGACTCCACAGAACAGTAAAAGCAAGTCATATACATGTTTAAAGGCCCAGGAAACAGTTTTAAAAGAATGATCTTTAGTCTGGCACCTTACAAACACAATTTTGCAGGGCTTTATAGTGTTTCCAAAACCTACAGTCCCTGCTTGAACAGAAACAACAGTAGACTAAAACTGATAGTGCCATGCCACCTTAAACTTTTAAAAACAATTATCTGCCTGCAGCAATAGAATACAAGCTGGCAAAGCTTTCCTGAACCACATGTGGTTTCTTTGGGCAGTATCTGACAGTGTTGTTAGAAAATTACTGCATTTTATTCATTAGAATATTACTGCTTACATCTCAAACTCATTAAAAGGGGATTAAGATCTAAGCCGTGTCAAAGTTTGAGTCTCCCAGAGATAAATTATTTTTTTCTTATCTGCCCATTTTGGCCCACAGAATTGGTAGGTGTTTTCACATATTCTCTAGACTTTTTATGTGCAAACAAATGTCTTCTGAGAATTAGTAATAGAGGCAGCTAAGTGCTGACTTATGCAAGGAAGTCTGTAAAGCTGTTCCAAAGCTCCTGAGTTTTCCACAGAGCCAAATGGTTTTTAGGAATTCAGATACTTAACACAGATACACAATCTATGTTTTTAATCTTGTATACATTAATATACAAAAGGGCATTTTGTGTGTTAATGTACAAGTTAATGTATTCCACTCTGGTTAAATAAATTCAAAGTTTGCTTATATATCTTTATGCTGGGACTGAACAGCATTGGCCAGTTGCACAGCATAATGGCACCATGTCATAGTTTACCACAGGTTTGACCAGGGAGGACTAAAAAGAGGGGCATTATGAAGCATTTGGTAAGTCACAGTACATTCTGGGAGCATTGTGCATAGCACCAAGGAGACCTTCCAGCAAACTTTCATAAACTTGTATCAAAACAGCAGGTCCCTTCATAGCTGTTTTTAGTAATGTAACATTAGATGAAAGCAGGGGTAGGTGTCTTCAGAGAAGTCAGCAGCCTATTTATTCTAGTTTCATGTCTAACACTTGTCCTAACAAAAAATAGCAAAGCACTACACAGCTACTGTAAGACATTCAGACTAAATCAGCCTTTTGAATCTTGTAAAAATATATCTTTCTTTTGAAGGAGTTAGAACATGCTAAAATTATTTTGAACTTTAGTAAAAAAAAAAAAGTGTTATCATCATCATCATCATCTAGTCAGCCTTGATGATTGAAACTGGACTTGAATCTAATTCTTCCTGTATATAATCCAACACATTAACCACTTCATAAGAGAAAACTTTAATCTTCCTGTTATCCACTCCCTATTCATTCTGAAAAATCCCTGATGTCAAACCTGCAATGTCAGGAATGAAGAACAAGGAAAGAGGAGGGCCATGGTATAAGCAGAATTTTCCAAGCTTAGGAAAAAAAGCAAGGGAAGTCCTTTTCTTAGCCTGAAAATGCTCATTGCTTGTGGCATGAAAGAAACTACAAATACTGTATATCCATATCCATCTTCCCTTCAAGCTTGCACTGAACTGCTTTGAAAAGTTGAGTAGAATTGCTAGATAATAATGATGCATAGTGTTATTAAATTTGCATGTTTAAGTGAATCTTAATTAAGTGCAACTGTATAGACTGTATGAGGAATATATCAGCGAACTACCATAAGGACATATAACAAATTTTCCTTCTCACAACTCAGGAATATAATTTGGGTATAATTAACATTGATAGTAATCAAATAATTACTATCGCTTTGCTTTTTAGGCATCTTCACAAGGTAATTAAAGTGTACTTGGAAGCTGAAGCTGATTGATTGGCAGAATGTAATTCTAAAAGCTTTCTAATTAGGTTCTTTCCCCTCCCCACCCACCCCCCACCCCCCACGGTCTAAATGAAAACACCATTTTGACTTTAAGAATTCTCAGGTTAGTTGGAGACAACAGCCTTCTCTCAATTATGCTAAACAGTCTGTGAACATGATCAACATAATGATCTTGTATGTTGAAGCAGAGACATATTTTTCTTTCTTTTGTGTGTGGAGTGTGCACATGCATACTAGGGGGAAAACTATGAATGTGATTTGTAAAGTCTAATCCGCTAATTATCAGGACTGTGTAGTGCTTTAATTTGAAGGCAACCTAAAGCAGGTGGGGGTGCTCACAGAGCACCTATCTGAAAGTCCTTGGAGCAGTTACATCTTTCCCCAGGACCTGGCAGCTGCCGTGTGGACCTGCAGTGCAGTGCCAGGAAAAGGTGGGTTTGGTTTAAGGAGTTGTGACAGGTGTTACACATGGGTCCCAAAGTCCATTTTTGCCTTCATATAGGAAGTGCTGCATGGCCCTATTAATTATGATCTTAGTAGGCAGGAAGGAAGACTTCCTTTGCTTTGGATTGTTACTAGCAATATAGACAATTCAGCCTTCTACAGGGAAAAAAAAGAGAGATTCTTAGAGTCTTAGTCTAATGAGCATTCAAACAGAAAATATATTAATTATTATTTGGGGGATAAATTTGCCAAATCACTGGAAATATACAAATCATCCTATAAAATAATTGCCTGTTTGAATCAAAGTAGGATTATACTTTACCTTGTTGAACCAGATTCTGGTTGTGTTCTTCTACAACTGGTTTGTATGACAGATGTCTTTCTTGTAAGGCCTGCCTGACAGCAATCATTCTTTCCTAGTACAAAATGCTTTTCCTGGGCTGTGCAGTTCATAGCCTAGTTAAGAGTGAATTATGAATATATAATGCTACAGTGTAGAGAACAGAAGACTGAACTTAAGAGCATTGAGATCTGGGTTCAATGTCCTTTCAGCTATAAAGCTTGGTGGCTAATAACATTGTTTCAGAGATACAACCAGTGGGTATTTCTAATTTATGTCACCTTAAGCTTCACAAAACAGAGCAGGATACAAAATGTTGTTTTAATTAATATGTTATAATGAGCATTTTAGTCCCATGCTAAATGCATTTTGTCTTTCTTCCAACACTCAGGAAGTGCTACAGTTGGAGAGACAAATGGGTGGACAGTTACTGGAGGACCCAAAGGCATTACATTTTAAGGGTAGCACTCATAACCTCCGCTTATCTATTCATGATATTACTCATTCCCTCTGGAAGAGTAAACTACTGGCAAAATATCAGGTAAGAATTGCCAAATTCTAGAAGAATTCATCAGCCCTCTTGCAATATTAAGCATCATTCAGTATTTCAAAATCAAACGGGAGCACAAGATTTCTGCAATTGCTGAATACTTGATAAGGATAAAAGAACGTTTAACACCTGCTGCTACATTGCTTTGTTAAATGATTTTGTCTGCATTTTTGGCATGTGCATTGGGACTTGTATTTTAAAAATGCTCATCAAGGATCTTGATAAGGAATACGGAGTGAGCTAAGTTTGCTGAAGATACCGAACTGATAGCAATGGGATCTCTTTAAACTGGGTGAATGGTCAACTAAGTAGCATATCTGTTTCATGTAAGTAAGTGTAAACTGATGCACATTGAGGCAAAAGTACCACTAACTTCATATTCACACTGAGGGGGTGTGAGCTGTCTGTGAAAAAGAACTAGTGGACTACTGGTCACAGCAGGTAAGTCAGATATTGGTTTAGTGTATGGGAGCTCTAGACATCATTAGGAAAAGAGTTGAAAATAAAACTTGTCAACACTGCAATGCCCTTAAAAAATAAGATACATCCAGTTCTGTTGCAGTTCTAGTCAACATATTTGAAAAAGGATATCATTAAGTTGGAAAAGTGCAGAAGAAATTCTGGAATATTTTAGGGGAAACAAGTCAAAGTCATTGTTTGGGTGTCTTTAGCTTGGAAAAAATGATTGAAGGGGGACATGGTTGAGTGTATAAAATCATGCATGGCATGGAAAACATGGACCTAGAGACCTCTCCCTTTCTCAAACTCTAGGACCAGGGATCATCCAATGAAGCTGTTTGGGAAGAGATTTAAAACGGATTGGACCATGTATAATTAACCTGTGGAATTAATCACCACAAGATGTGACGATAGCCACTAACTTAGGTAGTTTTATAAAGAATGGGGGGAAATCTATGGAGGACAGATCTGCCAAGTGCTATTAATCTTGGTGGCTCACTGTTACCTGTTGTTTGTGAACAATTAAGCTCAGACTCCTACTCGCAGGTACCCCAAAGACCAATTGAATGATATGAGAAACAAAATATCTCTTGGCCCAGTCTAGCAGAGCTATTCTTATATTTTGTGCTGAGAATAATTATTGTACAATTTAGATCCCATCACCTTTCCACAGATTCTGAGTATTATCTTTAGGTGATCTGCAGTTGACTGATCTATGCAGTGGTTACAAAAACAGTAAAGGAATATTAGATAGTATAGGGTAAGAAAAACCTACTCTCTATGAAATCATATACATTTCCATGTACAGACAGATAAAACAGGTACAACATATATGGAATCCATCTACCTGCCTACCCTGACTTCATTGTTGTTAATTCCAAGAATTAATATCTTTTTTATATTAAAAAAGATTATATAATGAAAGACAGCTCTTTAGGAATCTACATAAAAATGCAGTAATAGGAATTTAATAAATGTCAGCTACATAAAACTCTTTAGTCATTTGGCATTAAATTCATCTAAGTTAGAAACCTTTTCCTGTTTTAGGCTCCCAAACTGATACTGTTTGAAAGAATTGGGATTTCAGTTCCCAGAATTCCCAGCCTATGTTTAAAACTCTGAAGCTTTAAGTTTGTTTGAGGAGTACCATGTTAGATATATTCTTACATTACTTATGCATTTTGCATTGTAACTATTCCTCTTTTATTTCTTCTCAATCCATACTTAACTATATTTGATCATTTGTCATACTTACCTAGTCACTTGAGAGTTACATCCAACTTGGATTTGACTGAGAAATCAGAAATTCATTTTTATTATCAGTGTTATTTCTTCTCCAGGAAATTCCCTTTTACCATATCTGGAGTGGATGTCAAAGACATTTGCATTGTACCTTCACCCTGGAAAGGTCCAGCCTGAACACGCTGGAGTTGGTATGCAAACTCTGCATACGGCAGGTTGAAGGAGAAGGACAAATATTTCAGCTCAACTGTGTGGTATCTGAGGTAAGGCAACTCTCTACTCTCTCTTTCTTTCCTAACTGGATGAATCTTCAGAGGAAGATATTGTCTAAAGACCAAAGAAATAATAGAGAAACTGAGAGTATGCAAAAGTTGTTGCTCTGACCTCCTAGTTCATATGGATTGCAGTGTGTTACAGTTGATGAAAAAAAGCCATCAAGCAACATAACAGGAAGTAGAAGTATGACTTTGTCTGGAAATGCTTTTATGTAAGGAAAGGAAAGATAATACTGACAAGACAGAAAAGAGGGTTTGTCTCAGCTGAAATACAGTTGTGTATCAGTTGTTCTGTATATAGGTTCATTTTCCCCATGAGGTCTCTAGTTTTAAACATAACTGAGATGTTAAATTTAAATGCTCAGTTGGCATTTCTGATATGAAGCATTTTCTGCTATCTGTAGTCCCTCCTATATAGAGATGGCCTGGGCATTGTTATCCACATCGTGGTAACATTCAGTTTGACTTATGCAGATCTGACTGTACTCTAACATAATCAATAAAAACAACATACTCTTGAGATAACCAGGAGGCATGACTGTGGACAATCAATTTGCTTTGAGAATTTTCTTTTGGACTCACCTGAGCAGTGGAATTGGCCTTTTGGCTGCTTAGGAACATAAACAGGGTAACAGCAGGGCAACTCTTATTGAAAAGTAATTTTATTTTTGAAGTGTTTTAAGTGCTGCCATCTTTGCCATTTAATCAGGGGGGAAAAGTGATTAAGTTGAAACCTTTTATCTTCATTTTCATCTCCCAGAATTAAGTGCAGACTTTAAAATCACTTCCTTGGCCTTCCTTCTGCCTCATGCAGTGGCACAATTGCCATTCTCTTTCTGACTTTTGCTACCCTTTTCATTTAAAAACAACTCCAATGAAAGACCTCACTGACATTAATAAGGAATGATCCTGGTGTCTCAGCACCATAGCAACCAGCCATCAGTTTCGTTCTGCTGGCCATATCTCTGAGCCACACAGCTCTACCCCTGCTGGCTTTGGATGGTGTTTTTATTTTCTGAGCCCAGCAGGTCTGTGTCATTCAATAACTGCACAACTTCAGCAACAACTGAAGGAACAGCATTTGGGGCTTGGGAAAGACACAGCAGTCCCTCTGTTAAATGCTACCTCTGTCCACAAGTGCTGGTGGATAAAGAAAGAGGTGGATCAGACAGAGAAACAAATTAAAAGATGAAGAAAATCCCCCTTTTGTGAGGAATTTTTTGTCCTCAAAGAGGACAGTGGCATCAGCATAGAGACTTTATGTGAGGTTTAGTAGGGTAAAGGATGATTTATTTCATGATTCTGCTGCAGTGTGAGCTTCCATATGCAGCAGCGGATGGGAGAAATGCTGATAAGGGTTCTGTAGCAGCAGATGACACCATAAATATGATAATGCAAAGTAGTGGCTGAATTGGGAGTGGGACAGCTCCCTTATTTTCCTTCCTAGCTTATTCATGTCAAATCAAGGAGAGGTGGTAACAGCCAAATGCTATATCACAAATGTGTCACAAGTGTGTGACGCCACCCAGGATGGCATACATGGTGGTGTGTGTGTTTTATAAAATATGTATTTAATTGTGTGAATGAAACAAATATGCTTGGAAGTTCTTATATTTATCATATATCACATACTGGTATCCATCTGCAGTTATCTCTCTGTCAAGTGTACTTATTACAGAAATAATAAGCCACTATCCTCCAATTCATTTCACTATTGTCCCATGGATTTCATGGATTTATACCTTTAGTTAGATTTTTTTAAAATCCATTTTCTGGTCCAGTGACCAATGACCTTGGAATGTGTACTTAAATGTATTAAAATTCTAATCAATGAATATAGTTCTTGAAACTCATAAAACTGAAGTCAGTGATAGTATAACTGGAACAAATCCTCTAACTAGAAAAGTCTGAGAAGAAAGTAAAAGTTGTTAAGAAATATTTAAAAGCAATAACAAACCAGATCTGATTAGAGAGGCAGTTCTAAGGTATTGGTGCAAATACTGGAAAACTTATGAAAAAGGTGGGTTTAATCAGTAACTATGATGGCACCCAAAGAATTAATTCCTCAGAAAGCCTGGATAGGTGGTAGCAAGCTTAGGATTTGACAGGGTCAGATAACAAAGTCAGGTTAACTTTCATCTGATCATCAACCTTATCTCCTTATTTCTGCTGAGACTCGTTTCCTTCTCAGATGCTTAAAGGAAGTCCATGGAATGACTCAGCCTTTTTTTGGGGGGGGGGGGCCTTTCTGAACAATTTCTGTGCATCTGTTGTTTGTTTGTTTTGTTTTTTCTCCTTTCTTAATTACCCTGAAGGAGCTATTACATGTAAGTACATTAGACTAGCAGACTGGTCAAATGTGTGTGGCATACAAGATTGCCACATTTTTTTTTTCTGTGTCTTTATCCTAATTCTATAGCAGGGTTTGAGAAGGAATAAGAGCAACCATTTGCTTGATCCACAAGAACATATACTGGGGAAGGGAGGGACTTGAAGATTGAGTTTCCAGTTGGGAAAGCACAAACTTTACAGTTCCTTTCAGTTGCAACCACCATGACATACTCATTTTCACCCCAGAGAATCCACATTACATTATATAGTTGTCTTGTTGATCAAGTTCGCCTTTCAAAAAGCAATAACTGATTTTCACACAAATGCAGTCATTGCAATATATTATTGAGGCAGTCCTTTCCTATTGCTACAGTGTCAGTTATAGGTGAAGGCCACACAACCAAATGCAGTGTTAAAGTCAAGTAAGCATCAGTAGTTTGTTAATTTTTGTGGAATGAAGGACCATTCAGAACAGCCATGGAAACTCAGTTAACAAAATACTGATGCTTGCTTGATGTTTGAATTAAAAAATCGAAATTTTCTGATGGATTGTACATAATTGCAAGACTATATCTGCTGACTTATTGGTTACAAACAATAACCATATCATTAAGGACACATGGTAAAAGAAATATTATAAACAATTATTACAATAAATGTCCCACTGAAATAATCCCTAATTTCAGTTGACCAAAGGATAGAAGAGTACCCATTATCTTAAGGGGAAGGAAGTCTACAATGTGACAGCTTGCACGGAGCAAGAAGAGTTTTAATCAACCCTGGGGATGGGTGGCACCCTGATGACATTCCCTGAGCCTAATAATTTTTAGCTACCATCAATTATCTTGGAAGATACTTACTATTTATTTAGGACTAGTTGTTACATTGTATTTTTAATTAGTATTTATCTTTCCTTGTAAACCACCCAGAGTCATTTTCTAGCAAGATGGGTGATGACAAACTTCGTCTGGAATCTGATTACAGGAGAAAGAAGAGAGAACAAACTCCCCACCTCCACCCCCACCCCGTGCACTGATGCTATGTACTAGAAATGAATAAGGGGGGAAAGCCAGCTGCAGGATATTTCCTGCAACAACTATGATTTACATACATGTACTAGATATTTGGAGGGAACCTTGAAAGAGTTATATAAAATCTTTTAATTTCATAGAATTTTGTACCTATACATTTTGCCTGCTCTCTAATGAAGCCTGTCATGCACCCATGCACTCCAACCTTATTTCCCATCACAACCTTTTTTTTTTTGGTTTTCCAAGTATTATAAATAGGAATGTCAGTGAAGGTCTTCACAGCCAGATTCACAAATAAATTTGCATTTGAAAAAAGCCATTTCAAATGATATATAAGCTTTATCAGCCCTCACATTCTTTTCTGTGTTTGATTAAAATCTGAGCATAGAAAAATTCCACATGCTCTCCCTTTAGATGTCTGCATCAAACAAGGATTGTGTCTAAATGATGACATGCCCGCAGTGATGTCATGTTGCAAAGTTCACCCTTACCTGTTTGCTTTCCACCATCTGACACAAGTATGCAAGTCATTATTGTGTCATGAGGTCATGATATACAGTATATTTCATCATTTGCCCCCTTCCTCCTCTCCATGTACTCACCTGCCATGTACTCACCTATGTGGGATGGCCAAGGAAGAGGATAAAGGTAGAGTTTTCCATTAACTTTGCTTTGAAGCACCTTGAGAGAAAAGGCATTTTTTTTTCAGATTTTTGAGTCACTTCCACACCATAATCCCTCTCTAGTAGTAGAGAAAATTTACTTCTGTTCCAACAAAATGCTCTGAATCCACTATTCATGCGGAAACATTGGAGCTCCATGGAGCTTGGGTCTGGGCCATTCCTACTGAACGGAGTGATTTCCAAACCTCAACTCCTGGTTCTTTAGTTATTCTGCCCTGCAAGGAGAGGTTCTATAAGCAACATAGGGGCTTGATAGTTTCACATCTGCTCCTAGCAAGTGAGCAGAGATGAAACTGATAAAATTCTGGTCAGTTTCCACATTCTTATTGGCAAGAACCAATCACTTATAAAGCACCAGTCTACCTGTGTGAGTGTCTGTCTATCTCTCCTTTGTTGTCCTTTTGTGTAACTTTGAGGTGAGGAGTGTCTTTTTGTTGTTGTTGTTTTGTTTTTAACTTAGCGCCAGGGAAGCATTTTCACTCCTTGTTCTCAATACTGCAAGATCAATCGTTAAGATGATTAAATGGCTTTTGAGAGATTGGAGAATGGAAATCTTGATTCAGGCTATTAAATTTAAAATTATGTTATCTCTATAAACTCAATCTGAGTTCTGCTTTTTAGATATACAGATATGATAACATTTTGGGAAATAAAGAAAGTTAGTTAATAATCATTTTCCAGAATCTTGGTGTATAAAATAGGTCTCATGGTTTAGTGTGATCTTGGTTAAAATAAATCTTATCGCTACTGTTCAAGTTCTGGATTTCCTATAGCCTTTTTGCAGCTTATGAAATTGGTCATGTTGTTCACAGGGAGCAAAGGTTAGGGTAGAGAAGAGCACAGTAGTGCCATATCTACCTCTGTAGTTTGTGACCCCAGCAGTGAGAATGCCTGGGACCTGACTGATAAATTCCTGTTGAGTGCCTAGAACACTTGTATATGGAATGATCCAGTCAAATCTATCAAATATCAGACAGATTTTAGAGTGCAGGAAAGCAGTGAATTAATTGAAGGCATGGAAAGGAAGGGATAATGGAAAAGGACTTCAGAAGTATTAAATAATTGACAAAATGTCAAAATCAGGATGTTGGGAGTGACTTTTGGCCCCAATTTTTACAATAATGCAGCGGTATTTTCTCTACCCACTTAGGAACCAATGGTCCCTTTGAGTCCTTTGCAGAGTAGAAGAACATGTTAGAAAACCAGAGAATGAATTTCGCTTTGCAAGCTTGACTTTTTGATTTGCCCCCTTTAAAGTCCACACAGTATAACACAGCAGCCTGGCACCGTTAGATTCATGTCTCCTATTTGGCAAAGTCAGTACCACCTGCACGACATATTTGGCTGAGAGGCTGCCAAACATTTTTCAGCCAGTGAAACTCGTCCTTCTTCTCTTTCACAAATTTTAGTCTAAATAGGACTGTGGAACTGGTCTTTATAGTTATAGCATCTATACAAGCTCACCCCTTTTCCATGCCCCTGAAGTTCTTGCCTCAGCCAGCTTAGAAAAACCTGCTTAGAAACTCTAGTATATAGAATACGGTCTGTGAGCAATCATTTTGATCCAACCACATCCACATTTGTCAGGCTACATTTCACTATACAGGTAAAAACTATTTACATGCTCTGGCCAGTGTTATACTGGCTATAACAGCACTGATTTCGTTTGTTAAAATATGTTCCAGAGCACTGCTGTACTCATGCCTGCTAGATGAAATATAAAGAAACTGACATTTAAAGCAGATTCCTTTTTATTATTTTCGTAGTTTACCAACAACATAACCTTTGTTTTGCTATAGATAGAAGATCCTGAAACAATAAGTTTGTATTGGTTTCATCTACTTTAAATGTTACCTAGGGTTTTCTTGGAAATGTGTGTGCGTGTATGTGTACTATATATGTATTACCACAATACAGATTTTTGATAACATGCTTCTGCTTCTACCAGGCCTATACATAATCTTTTTTTTCCAGGCAGCGTGGTACTTTTCTCAGGAAAAGAAGCAAAGATCAGGGACATAGGGCTGTCCTATAAAGGAGGTGATGGTGGTGGTGGTATCATTTGGATTTTTGGTTTCTCAATATATTTTAGCCAATTGACTTCAAATGTTCATTTCATTATGACAGTTCCTCTTGAAAAAATTTTTTTCTTCTTTTAAAAGACTCATGGAAATTGTATATCTTTCATGGGGGGTTCATATGGGCAAGAACTGTCTGTAAAGCCAAGGTGAAGATAGTATTTCAGCTTAAAATATTTAGGCTCTTCTTCCATAAAAATATTTTGCAAATGCTTCAATGGACTTTTTAAATCCATAAATAAAGTATTTACATATTCTGTCTGAAGTGCAATCTGACGTGGCTTTTTCTCCCTCTTGTTGATCCTTACTGCAACTTTTGTTGTGGGGAAAAATGGGTGATTCCTAGGAATGATAAATAGGATAAATAAACAAACAAACAAATAAATAAAGGAATTGTTCAATAATAAGTCAGAGGATTCATCTGTCTGGTTCAGGACCGTGGGAACGGCTGGCATTAGCTTTGTAGAGTTAAAGGGAGGGGCTTTGCCAACCCTACCTGTAAAACCAGAAATAGAACCTTGGGTCTTGCATGCATCATTGTCAGCATCAGCATCTTTTTCTTTTTTATCCCACCTTTTTGTCCAGAGGTCACTACCTAAGGACATTACAGTGTAGCAACACATGCAATGATTTGCATTGAAGGATAATCCACTAAAGGATGGTGAAACTAGAGCAAGTCATTCCTGGCATATTAATTATCAACTGCAACTTAGAAAGTTAAAGTCCTACTATATATAAGATCTACATATCAGATCTGTAAAGCAGAGAAGAGGATGTAGTATCCAATTTATTTCAGATATTCTTTTAAATAGAAAAAGTAAGTAAGTGAATAGGAAGCTCGTATACGAAAGCAAAATACCAACTTTGTTTCATTTATTCATTGTTTTCATTCATTCATTGTTACAGGAATGCCCTACGATTGTTCCACTGGGAGGATAATCAGCATTCATTGTCAAAGCCACCAGGTTGTAGAGGACTGTATGATTGTGTGTCAGACAGTTTCCCAAAATTAAGACTATGCTTAATTTAATAAGTTATTATGGAACTATATAGAGGAAGTTGCAACAGACAGTGGTAGAATTCCTTCGATGGTATGGCTCAAATGAGGAATATCAGGGTATTAGTAATTTAAAAAGTATTATTTATTTTAAAATATTTTATGTTGCCTTTATAGTAAAAGGTAGTAGAAAGGCAATATAAAAGTAACTTTTAGTAGAACTTCCAAAGATCCATAGCCATTACATTACATCTAGTGTAACCCCAAGGCCTATATTTCACAGATTGCTTCTCTATTAATCTAATACTGTCCCCCTGCTTATCGTGTTGCCATGTTTTCTACTTTTCTTATATGCAGGAACCTACTGGCATTGAATATCCACTTATGGACCCAGCAAGTACCATCACAACCATAGTAGGACCCTGTGCATTCAGCATCCCTCTTCCAATCCGCCAGAAGCTTTGCAGTAGCCTAGATGCTCCTCAAACAAGAGGCCATGACTGGAGGATGTTGGCCCACAAACTAAAATTGGACAGGTAAGCAAGCACATTGTCATCATAAATTTGGCATTAGTTAAGATACATTGACATATGTGTAGCAATGCATTAGTCATCCTTCTGAAATTAGGAGAGTTACCATTGAAATCTGCTCTTCAAAGAGATCCTTTCAAAGAAGTTTGTAGCCATGTGTGGGAGTAGGTTTCATTGTGGGATTTGGTCTTATGGGAGCAATTGTCTCACCCATCAATGGGGAACCCATCCAAATTGTAGCTGAGGACTTGATATATCAAATGATCAAAGCTTTTCATTCAAAACATCTGTTAAAATATAGCCCCCGGGCATTATTTTGGTATTTTTCACTTTTCTACACATTCCCATACACATGCACACACACAAAGGAAAACACACACACACACACACACACACAAATAGAAAGAGCTCTGTAAAAGTTTAATTATGTTCTGCGTCCTTTAATATGTGTAGCAGGTGATAGCTGAAGGTTCATTGATAGCCTCTGGTATACTTTAATTATATTGTTCTGCTGATCACAAAAAAATAAAAATCTATGAAAAAGAACATGGTTCATTTTCTTCTTTAATATATATCACTGTTAGAGTGACCACTATTATAACAGAGCTACAGATCCAACAAAAGGACAGAACATTATTCTGTATTGCTAATAAATGACAGTTGAAGGGAAGAAGGGCACAATGTCCTTATTAACAAGGTATACCTGGAGACAGCAGAAGGACATGCAAAAATAGTGCCTGTGTTCCAAGTGGTTTATTTTAGACACTTATTAATTGCAAATGCTTCTATATCCTTCACTTGTATGATTTTGTCATAACACACAATGCATATTTTAATACATTGCAATAATTTCAAAATTATCAGACATATCAGATACAATAATAATAAATAATATTGACATACATTCAAAATAATAATATCATAAATCCATAACATAACATCAAGCATTTATCTTAACTAGGTACATAATTCTTTATCTTCTCAGTCCCTAAATACACATCTTAAAAGCCATGTTTTTAAATCTTCCTATTAATAGTGAGGATGTGGTTCTTCTATCTGGTGGGAGGGCATTTCACAGGAAAGGAGCTCCTGCAAAGACTGCTTACCTCTGAGTTCCCATTTGTCGCACCTCACAAGGGTGGGGACTCTCAACAAGCACCTTCTTCAGGCATGACATTGATGGGCATATTCAATTTGGGGCAGGAGGTCTCAAAGATAGCTGGGGCCCATACCAGGTAGATCTTTAAAGGTGATCACCAAAATTTACCTTGAATTGCATCCAAAATCAAACTAGCATCCAATGAAGCTCCTGCAATATTGGTGTTATATGACATTACCAGGTTTCCCAATTAATATGCAGACCACTGTATTTTGTACCATTTGCAGTTTCTGGGTGGTCTTCAAGACCAGTCTACTCATGAGGTGACAAGGGCATGAGTAACTGAGCCAGCTCATTTTGTTCTAAGTACAGCTGCAACTGGCACACTAGCCAAAATGTGGCATAGGTCCTCTTAGCCACTGCATCCATCTGCTCTTCCAGCAGAAGATGAAAGTCCAGAAGCAGCCCCAGACTGGACACCTGTCTCAAGCTAAAGTAAATATTGTCCCAGCCTCCAAAACTATCTTGCTAGGGTTCAGTCTTAATTTTTTTCTGTCCATCCAGCTTCTAGGCAGCAGGACAAGATTTCAGCTGCATCACCCAGACAGCCTGGGATAGTGATCTACAGCCTGCATATTAAACTGTCAGATGAATTTCCCCAGCAGCTTTGTATAATATTACATAAGATGGGAGAGAGGATAAAGCCATTAGACACCCCAAACTAGAATGCCAAAGGGCTCCACCTGTCCTCACCTGTGCACACTGGGAAACTCTGCAAGTGCCATTATGAAACCCTACTGGATCCATCAGATGCCTGGGGTGGACTAAACTAATTGGCTCCATCCCCCTGCAAAGTTTGTACTCCATAGTCATGAGAAAATAATCTGCCCATAACAAGGGCATAGTTCTTATATCCCCCCTATCAGATCACTTCAAGTGCCCCGAGGTATAAATAAAGTCTAATGTGTGGGTCCTGGTGTGTGTTAGGCCAGCAATGACTTGGGATGAGCCCTTAGTTGTCGTGATGGTCATGAAATCTTGAGCCGCCTGAGAACCCACATTAGAGATGATAAGCTGAACTTGCCCAGTTAGTATCCACCAGGCATCTCAACCACCAATCCACATCAAGGTGTGGTCAAAGGGATGCTGCTGTACAGGTGAGAAGAAGCTACACCAACAACATGCCCATCTTGTCCTGCTACCTGTTAAACAACTACAGTGGTACCTCGTTTCACGAACTTAATTCGTTCCGCGACTCTGGTTGTGAACCGAATTGGTCGTGAACCGAATCAAATTTTCCCATAAGGTTCAATGTAAATACGGTTAATCCGTTCTGACCCCTACGAATTTGGTCACCAACCGATTTTTGATCACGTCCCGAATCAAATTTCCCTATAAGGTTCAATGTAATTACAGTTAATCCGTTCTGAACCATATGTTTGTTTGTTTTTTAAACCGCAAAAATATGACACAAAGTACAGTACGAAGAGGGAGAAAGCTAATCTTGCTTGATGCGACTTCTGGCGTGGAGGACAGGAAGGCGGGTGGGGAGGCGGTTACTGCTTGGAGGGAGAGTCCCCCTCCCTACAGGAAGCCGCGACCACGTGTCATGGGAGGGAAAATGGCCACGGATCCTGTTCGTAACCCGATGCGGAGTTCGCGAACGGAGGCAAAATTTTGCGACCGGAGCTGTTCATGAACCGAATTGTTCAGGAACAGAAGCGTTCGTGAACCGAAGTACCACTGTATATGTACCAGTCCCAGCTCGTGTCTGCAGCATTTTGTTTATGCCCCCACACATACTGTGAAGTCATTGTACAGCAACTCCTGGCAGTGATATTGATAAGGTAACCCACCTACTATAGTCTCCAATCTCTGATGAGATTAGAAGCCATGCCTAATAATTTGGGGACTGCTCACCTCTGATCTGTTTACATGGAGCAAAGTGTAAGACTAGCAAAGAGCACAGTTTTAATAGCAGCCACTTTCTCACTGCAGGTACCTCAATTATTTTGCTACAAAATCAAGCCCCACCGGCGTGATCTTAGACCTTTGGGAAGCCCAAAACTTTCCCGATGGAAATCTGAGCATGCTGGCCACGGTCCTTGAAGAGATGGGAAGACACGAGACAGTTGTTTCACTGGCAGCAGAAGGAAAGTACTGAACTGACCTTGGAATGAGAAAGAAGGAATGTTCACCATGTCAGCTGTGACTAACACAAACCAAGCACCCCAAACCAATGTATTTCATAGCAAGAGGCATTCCAGAGGGACAAGACACAAAATCCTGCCTTTTCACATGCATTCTTTTTGTATATTATCACGGGATTTGAAAGAAATCATGCAAAGTTGTTACCTTTATAATCTAATTCAACCTAACATTCCTCTCAGCTTGGCTGTACACTGCTTAGTGCAGGATTTTACAGTTTCCTAGGAAACGCTTTTTATTGCTATCCAGATATATGGATAAACTTTCTTAACAATCCCAGTTTCTATGAACGTTGTTTACATCAAATCCTGGGCAGCAGGATGGAAATGACTGTCCGTGGCTCTCTTTTTATATATTATTTTTCGTCTTTTGTTGAAAGCCATTCTATACCAAGCTGTGGACAAAGCAGGGTTGTGGCTATTTTCTGATAAATCAGTCTCCAACACACATTTCAGACAATTTCATGATTGCAAATTTGCCCATTAGATGTCTTAAAATAATCTTCCTATCACTATTCTGTTTCCTAGATTGAGTTAAGCCAGAATTTTAAACTTGTGCATCTGGCCAGAAAATAATCTGGAAGCTGATCAGGTATGCATGGACCCCTCCCTATGTTCCCCAAGGTAGCTTATGTCCCTTGGTGGCTTCAACTGCAGGGATTTTTCCCCCCAGCTTACAATATGCCCTGCCTCTATCTTCAGAGTGTGTGTGTGTGTTTGTGTGTGTGTGTGTGTATCATACTCAGTTTGGTATGGTTTGAGAAAAAGAACCCTACCTAGAAAGAAAAAAAAGAAAAAGAAAAAAGTTGCTTGTACGATTAACTGAATAGTATCTAGTACAAATAATATTATATTTCTTTTAGTAGTATTATTTTTGCTTACCAAAATTATCTACAGCATTAATGATTTGAGCAATGGCAGCACCCTCCCTGGAAGCTGTTTATAGCTGCTATGGGCCTTCTGATCCCGTTAATAGGCAGATTCTTCCCCTTTCTGTCCTGGCCCTGGGGCTCCCCCCTCCCCAAATTAATTTCCGTGAACTGGTGCATGAATTACTATCATGCAATACACTTTCTCCTTACAAGCTTTCTTTTACAGATGGGTAACAGTGCATTCATCTTGATGAGGGAATTCAGCCTGCATTGATTATTTTATACAAACAAGATGTTTCATAAGAAATACTAGACATTAGTTTTGTTTATTTAGTAGTTTTGATACTTGCTTCCTTTTCTCTTTGCCGTAAGCCATCAAAACTTCATGCATGTCCATGGGGCCTGGATTAATTTTTGGTATGTCAATATTAACTAACAGTCTGTTCTATGCATATCACTACATACTGCTTTTCTTTTAGAGAGAGAAGTCCTCCAGATATTGGTTTTGATCCAAAGATGGAAAAGTATTTCATGCAAGTAATTGCAAGCTTTGAAGCTAAAGGACATGATAGTTTCATTTGTGCGTTTCAGATTTATTTTTGAGGATAGAAACAAACATCTGTGCATTGTTGAGTTTAAAGTACTTGAGGTGGGTCCTTCTTTACCTATGTGGTGGCTTGGATAGGTTTTGGTGGCCTGTTAGCAAATGAAACTGGTAATTGTTCAGGCTCATAAGGAACTCTGGTACATGTTTGTGGTTACAAAAACAGTATCACAACATTTTGTTTCTAGACTTCCCTTTCCTTCTTCTTCCTTTCCATGTTAAAAAAGTTATTTTACCATCTTCACTTGCTTGAGATTCTATATATGTGTGTGCTTGTATATTCCTGTGAAGGTTCTCAAGTCTGCATTTCTAAAGGTAACCATGAAAATGCCATTGGTTAGCAGAGAAGGTGAATTTTGCCTGACCTTTTCTCCATTTTTGACATTTCCACAGACTTTTATTTTCCATCCAGTGACTATGCTCTTATTAAACACAGAGCACCATTCATAAAACATTCTGTTAGAAAGTCAGACTTTCTTCTTTCAGTAATCAGAAGCAGTGAACAGGTTTTTATGGAGTTCAAAGTAAATGTGAGTTTTGTTTTGTTATGAAAATGTAGTCAGCATTTGGTCATGGAATTTCCTAGTTGGGCTTTGCAAGTAACTCTTGATCCAGCACAGTTGCCTTCCTATGTTCAGTCATCTTCTGGCTCTTCAAAAGTTAAATGCAACAACTATTGAAGTTAGATGACCTCACCCCTTATACTCCCCTTTATAAGAATCTTCACACTTCTATATGCATTCAGCTTTGCTATCAGTCTAATGGTCCTGTCAAACATATCCACTAATAACTGACCTATGTGATTTTTTTAAAAGTACCTACACACTGTCATCTATCATGTGAAATAAGGTAGGTCTGATACCATACAGGTGACAGAAAGAAAAGTAGGAGTCCAGAGGAGGCTGATGCAGCCCCAGTTTTCTTTCTGGGCCTAGAGATTCCATCTAGCAGACCAGAGAGATTATTAAAAGGTAAGCCATTATTTTGAAACATACACATATTTTCAGAATCGTTAGCTGGTCTAATCTTTTTGTTGGACCATTATATCAGGGATTGGCAAGATGGTGCCTATTAGATGAAGCCTCAAATAAAAAATAAAAATTGCCTGTTTTTCACAAGATAACCAATTCTCTCAAGATCTACCATGTTTTCTTTTTAAAATGTTTGCTTTTACTTTTTTAAAAATGGAGACATCACACAAACGTTTACCCTGATACTCACTGTCTGAAAAGATCACTGATGCCTGTCATTATAGTAATCAGCTACATCCTGATATAAGGAAACAGAAGATCCCTAAGGAAAACATGCTGGATAATTACATTTCAGCAAATGTCCTGCATAGTGATCCTTCCTTCCTTCCTTCCTTCCTTCCTTCCTTCCTTCCTTCCTTCCTTCCTTCCTTCCTTCCTTCCTTCCTCCCTCCCTCCCTCCCTCCCTCCCTCCCTCCCTCCCTGATTAGGATTCAATACTGTCTTAATCAATTTTGCTAGTGTTACACAGAAAAGCATTCTATCTTTCATGAGCATGGCTGCACAGTGAGGGATCAAGAACTGGAATTCAATCCCCCAATTTTATGAAAATCTTCAGGAATAGAAGACTATCCCCATTCTTATGACTCCCTCCCCAAATGACCCAGTTCACTATATTTCTGCTTTTGGGGGGAGGGTTAAGGGTGGCAATGGGATTAATCCACCTGATGTAGAGCACTGTCTTTCCTCTTCGTTTCTCCAGGAGAGTGAGGAAATGCCAGGAAGCTAAGTATTGATCCAGTATTTGACACTTAGCAGATGGGAGAATGGTTGGATTGTATGTGAGTGTGTATAAATTATACAATTAGATTGCTTCACATATTTGTTGCTTCTATGGCCTATGGATTAGGCTGCTGTAAGCATCTGAAAAGAAGGGCTTTGCCGAGCATGTTCACATCAGCAAAGCATCATCCTTAAAGCAACCATGTCCTTTGGAAAGCTCATACAGCTGCTTCAGTGTGCGCACAGACTTTGGGAGTGCCAGCAAAGTGAAGTGACTGGGGAAGTGCACACATGCACAGACAGCCAGGAACAGCCCTTGAAGCCCCTCCCTTTAGACTTTCAAAGAATGCAGTTGCTTTAATGCATCAATGAGGGATGCTTCACTACCTCTAACATCCTTTGTAAGACATCTCCTTTAAATGTTTTCTGCAGCCAGCTGTAGATAACAGTGGATGCAACAAATAGTAAATATACACATACATATATGCAGTAGCTGTCAATTTTGAAAAGTTGATGAGCTGGACATGAATTCCTACATAACGATATCCCTTTTCAGACCATTTTGACAAATGTGGCTGGCTAAACTGTGTAGAGGAAAGTGCACGATTATAGGGATGTGTGTACATTATGTGAGTGTATGTTTATTCTCTACCTAAAATCCACAAATGCCTAGCAAACTATAAAATACACCGGCCGACCACAGCTGTTCTGATGTTGATCAAAGGTTTTTTAAGTTACTGTGGAGCAGCTTCAGAAAAGAAACATAGACGATTCCAAAGTAAGGCATGTGCAGTAGATGAGTACGGCCAAATAACCTTCAAGTTGGCCATGTCGTTTAAGGTATATAGAGTTAATCCCCAAGATGCAGCTTGAAACACACTTCATATTTCAATAGGAAACATTCCTGAAAAACTAAGTTTGTGGAAGCAGGAAGAATGGTGGAGTTTATAAGAAAAAACAGATTCTAGAATAAAATAATTTTGAATGCTTGAGCCTACTGCCATCTAGTGGTTCAATTCACTGTCTAAATGCATTTTAGAAAAATTAAATGCCACTTTTTGTCTTAGCATTGAATGTCATTAATTTGTTATCCTTTCCTTGATTTTTTTTTATCCGTATTGAGATCTAGTAGTAAGGTCTTCAAAACTGCTTTTATGAGACACACACGTTTTTGAGACCTATAGAAAGAATCAGGACGATCTGGTACAAGATCCCACTTAAGCTTCTAGAGTCTTTGGTTACTTATTAAAGGAATTTGTAACTTTTCTCCTTGCCTTCTTAGAATTTTTCAGATGTGTCTATTGTGTATACAGGTATACACAATATATAGGTATTGTGTATGCAGGTCCTCACAGTGATATATCAAATGCTAGTAACAGAAGTAAAATATATAAATATTATACCTATACAGCTATATAAAGGTAACTAGATATATTAAAAACATTTTACTTTTCTCTTTTTAAAGTCCTATAATGAGAAAGCATTTAAAGGTGTTTGTTTTGTTTAGTTTATTGTTTTGCTATTTTCTTGTCATTCTTTTCTTGAGAAAGTGACTCTCAAAATATTCAGATGAAATGAATTGTATATTCATATTGCTAGAATGTATGGACTTAGCTCATTCTAGAACATTACTGGAATGCCTAGCAGTAATTTCCTTTCTTGGTGCAGAAATAATGTAATGCATTTCTGCATACATTCACTGAACTGGATATTACCATTGGATTATGCTCAAGAGATAATTATGCAGTTTTGCATTCATTGCTAGAACTGAGGAAAACGTATGTATCCCAATCCAATTTTGAGGAAGGGGGAATCTCATCTATAGATGTATGGGCTTGGTTTGCATAGTACACTTAACTAGGTCAGTTAAAGATCCAGCTGCTGCATTCACATAACATGCTAAGTTTGGATGTGTTAGACCACAGGCTAGTATGTTCCTTGAACTCAACCTATATTCAAGGCATTGCAGAACTGTAGGAAATGCTTTAATTCACTATCCAAGTTAAGCATGTTGTATAAACCAATCCGTGAAGTGATTGTCCAAACTGATCTAATGCCTAGAATTTCTGCAGTGAACTAGTTTCACAGATACCAGTACAGGTCCCCATGAACGTCTGTTAGGTGGGCCAACTTCTTTTCCCCTTAATCACCATTTCCTTTCCCTACAAACCATTGTTTTTGTAGTAATATCAAAGACTCACAAGGAATCTTTTTCAATGACTTAAGTGTAGTGGAGCACAGAGGCTGAAAAATTAAGTTATGCCAGTCATTAGAAGGCTTTAAGTGAGCCACTAGCTACAGCCTCAGTTCCTCTTTTGGCCTGAACTGAGAACTGTCCAACTTCTTGGTGGAATTACAGATGTAAGTAGTGCTTTGGATAATCAACAACCCTATGAAATTTTACATATGCTATTCTCTTAATTATGAGAGTGATTTTTATTAATGAGCAGCAATAAACATGAAACATTCAAGAATTTTGTAGAAAATACTAGACTCTTTTTCTGCTTAGATTTAGGATATACAAACTTTAGGTTCAACTTCCGTGAGTTTTTGAGGATTTTTTTTTCTATCTGATCCTCAATAGCATGACCAGCATCTCTGGATGCCAAATATGATCCTAACCCTTCAACCTTGATATATCTTTCTTGAAGGTAATTACTACCCATGTTTCCAGAATGGCTTTAAGAAATCTATAGCTTGAGCCCAGCAGTAACAAAGCTTGCTTATTTGCTGGCCTAAGCAGGCAGGCTGCATCACCTAGTTATCTTTTCTCAACATATCACATATTCTGGATGAAGATGTCAATCTGAGCAGGCAAATATATGTCCAGCCTGAGTAATGCATTTGAGAAGACATGCAATGCTGCCACTGATTACGTTATACACATCAGCATCACAGCATTTATTTGAGTAGATAGATATTGGGCAAAATGGTAAGCCAAGGGTAGAAGTGTGGGTAACAGCTGTATCATCACACAACCTAACTTGAAACCTTTAAGCAAGCCTACTGATTTTCATGTTCAGCATCTCTACCCTTGTAAGTGTCCATTCAATTTTAAGTCCTGCTGGTTTTTGTTTATGGAATAATGATGAATGGAAGGTCCATTTTACCTTTCCTCTCAGGCAGCACATAGCCAGGCCCTAAAACTCAGGGCAAAGTTTTAAATAAATAAATAAATAAATAAATAAATAAATAAATAAATAAATAAATAAATAAATAAATAAATAAATAAATAAATTCACAGAACATGAAGTCAGGTCTGAAATGGAACACTAAAATAGGAGTAGCATCCATATTGATGAAATAGCATATCATTCAGTATGCTCCATGTTCAGCAAGGAGCTTGGGTAGAAAAACCTAGAATCAGGCACAAGTCATTCATACAAGATCATGGTGTGTGATGCATAACATTCTTTTTCCTTGAGCTTCAGGTAATGGCTACTTACATATCCTTGTAGTTGTTCCTTGTGATTCAAGTCATGACAGTGCAGGCATATTTTGGCTGCACGGTAATTTCCCTCTGTTAAATTAGTTGGACAGCTTTTTAGGTAAATAGAGGATACGTCCATATAGAGCCACCAATTTTTATGGCTGAATGTTGCTCCACATGGACTTATTCCTTATTCGGTTAAACAGGCCTCACTTGGAGCCGTTATTTGAAGATCAGTGGTTCAGACTAGCTGAAGTGAAGAAACAATCAGTACTACACTTTGCTCCTGGTAGAAGCAGTATTGGTTAAAGACTTTGAACTTTAACTTCAGTCTGATCTGAACACAATATACTAGGCTGTTTCTTTATGAAGATATTTTAAAAACGTGGCGGTTTGTGACTTTGCTGCTCTTATAGTTTAATTCTTTAATTGTATCTTTGAAAAAGAACAAGATAGTCAGATGTATCTTACTGGAAAAATTAATTCAACACTCTGTGACATCAGTGAAAATGTATATTGTGGTTTTAGTATTGGTTTTAACTAACAAATATATTAATTCCTCCACTCCCTCTTATCTTCTTTTTATAAAGTACAGATTGTGTGATTGATGTAGCTTTGTTAGATAAGGTTATGATCTTTATGGTGTCCTTATCTGATCATTTTGATTTTGATTAAAATTTCATTTCCTTGGCGGTTCCATTTGGGGCTGCAAGGATTCAGATAAATGCCTTTTGCTCGGCTGGAAAAGTTTAGTTGAGCTTGTATAGCCTCTTGAACTCCATATGTATATTTCAACAAACTGACTAAAATAAACCCAGAAGGAACAAAAAAATAAATAACCAAATTAAGTAGACAAGGTAAGACAAAGCAAAACTGCCTGATGCTCACTTTTATTCTCCCTCTGTGGCCTTTGCTGATGATCCCTTCTAAAATAATAACCATCACCACCGCCATACATCACCTTCTAACCCCTCTTTCTTTAGAGGGCACTGAACATAATCATTGGTAAGAAATATGATTCTCTTGGGGCTGATATTAGAGCATCTACATATTTGATTTCCTTTACTGAGATGCTCTTTCCATCTATTATGGAGCAGTAACAGCATGAAAGCAGACACTTGATACTGGTTTGAACCTAGGCTAAGACACCCCTGCTAAAGCAGGAGAGGAGAGAGGAGAGAACGTTTATGCAACTTACGTTTGAGAGGAGAATCTTGTTTCTTAGCGTTTTTCATCTCACAGCAGAACCACAAGAATATTGCATAAGGTTTATGCTGGGAGTGGATTTTGGTCTTGCATTTGTTTTGTTGAACCAATTAAGAGAATGGGTTTGATTTTGATCTCCCTTATTGCTGTATCTTCTATGCAATTCTTTTTCTAAAGAATTACTATGACTAACAGAGCAAAGCGCTAGCCATTGCATTCTTTGTATTGCTGTACAGTGGAGGTGTAGTTTACTAGTTCAGAGTGTGCCTCTGTCCCCTTTTCCCTTTAGCCCTCTGTTTGTAAATGCCTGCATTTATGCTGTCAGCCTGACATGTACAAAGTGTAAGAAAGAATTTTTAAACAGGTTATAAATTATATTTATAAGCAAGTGAAAACAAAGTTATGTGTCTCTTTTCATTTGATACACGCATCTTCAGACTCCCTTGCTTGTAGGAAAGCAGTTTGTGTTTTCTGGTATTAGACTCACAACGTGTTCACATTTATGACTCCACCTCAAAAGAGAGTAACTGCAGAGAGAATGACACATACAAATGAATTGAAAATATATGAATTTCAAGAATTTAACTGCTTTGTAAGCCACAGCCCACAGATGAATTCATTTGCTTCATGAACTCAGAATTGTATTTTCTGATATGTCTCCCCATGGCCAAAGGCCATATGCCTTGTGAAAGGGCACAAATATTGGGTGTTCAAAGGAGGAAATTGTAAAACTTCATCATGCGTACGTTTTAAGCACATTAAAGGTAAGTCTTTAGATCCTAGCAGTAATGGTGGGGTGGGTTCTTGTATTTTCTTTGGGGGCCTTTCAGGTTTGACAGAGAACTTGGGATCTTGCTGCTCAAATCATTGCAAAACACCAATCCATGTGCTAACCAAGAAGGTTGGTCCCTCCCATGCTTATATGCCTCTTGAAGGAGGAAGTGCACTACAGTGGACTTTTCAATCATGGAATAACTAATGCTAAGGAAAAACCTCTTGTTAAAACACACTCTGGGCAAAAGCATAAAAGCTGCTAAAAAACCAAGCAAGAATTGAAATGGGATTTAAATCAATAAATGACAATAACTCTCTAAGTTGTTGCCTTGCTCCCATGTAATACTGAAAACCCAGGATGTAGTTATGCCAATTCGTTTATTCCAGAAAGGGAAAAATTGGGGATGGATATTCGTAATTTGTTACCTGTCTCTCCATTCTGTCCCTGATGAAAGCTCTTCTGTTTTAGACTTTACTGTTTTCTGACCCATTCTTGTTAACAGATTTTCCTCAAACACCGCTCAAAATGAGTTTCTGGTTCTTATTTCAAGACCGAAAGGCAGCAGATGCAAAGTCTCTCTCCTCTCCTGCACCTCCACAGGCACAGTGCACATTGCAAGTACTCACCATTAAAAGTTAGGCTTGTGGTATACAGGTACTCCTCATTTAGCAACCACAATTAGGACTGGCAACTCCGTTGTTAAGTATCACTTAGCTAAGCGGAAAATCATGTGACTGCAACAGGCTTATGACTTCACTTCCCCTTTGGTCATTAAGCAAAACATCATAAAATTGCAACTTACAATTTTATGTCTGCTTTCTCTATTAATGCTGCTTGTTGCAAGCTAGTTGCAAAGCACACAAATGGTGATCACATGACCGTGGGACACTGCAACAGTCATAAATGTGAGGATTGGTTGCAAAGCTTTTTTTTTTACACCACTGTAACTTCAAAAGGTTACTAAATGAGGCAGTCAGTAAGCAAGGACTATCTGTAATCTCTACCCCGGACTCATTTACAGACCTTAAACATTTACTTTATTACAGGTAAAGATTTATCAAACACATCTTTCTCTACTCATAGGTTCCACATGTTTGACCATGTTGCCCCTCTGACATTAACTTTTCTCCTTCTTTAAACCATAAATCATGTCCCTTCCCAACATTACAAGGTTTGCAAGAGCAATTTCCAAATGTGGGAAATGCAGTCTGTCCATTTGCCTAGCTATATTTTGTAGATGTCAAGAGCTGCAAGCAGTTGTAAGCCAGTGCTTCTAATAGTTCCTTTCACTGCACAAATCCAGCAGCAGTAGCTGCCAATTCTAATTCTGCTTACAAAGTTCCCTGAAGCTGGGTTCTTGTGGAATATGGGGAAGGTAGAAACGGAGGAATGGTTAGTGAAGGCGACAGAACTAGCAGAGATGGCAAAATTAACTTATTTGATTAAAGAAAGATCAACAACTACATTTATCAGTGACTAGAAACCCCTTATGGACTTTTTGCTGAAAAAAAGAGAAAAATAAATTTGTGATTGATAGAAAGGTTAGAAAGGGTAGCTTATGGAAAGAAGGAAATTATGACGTAGAATGAGAGTAAACTATAAATACTATAAAATAATAAAATAAAATAGTAAAAGAACCACTGTGAAAAATATGGGAAGTCGCTTTGGTATAATCTTTTGTTTTCTTTTTTCTAGTTTTTTTCTTACTTATTCACTATTCTTATTTTCTTCGTTTCTTTCCTAATTATTTGTATTGTTTTTATCTTGTTAAAAATCTCTTCAACAAAAATTATATTTTAAAAAAAGAAACACGGGGAAGGTAGGTGGGGAAATGAAGTTCACTATTTAAGTGTACAGTGGAGTTCTAATTCATTATATCTTTCAAAATAAATGAAACAAATCTCTCAATATGGAGAAAACTGGGAAAAGGAATTACAAGGATCATTTCAACCTAGGGCTAACTATATTATTTTTCTTTTTTTAATGAATGCTAAGAAATGGGAGGCTTAGCTGCATTAAAGTCCTACTTCTGGGGGCAGTTCATCAGAGTGACACTTACAGTTTTTGCAAGACTGCAATAAGCTTCTAAAGAAGGGAGGGGTAAGGAAGGAACTAGCTTTTTCAGGTTACAATCCAACGCAAGCTTAATAAGGCCAGACAAACTACTAAACTCAGTAGGGGCTTACTATGGAGTAAATAAATCTCTGAATATCTCAACCAATTTGTGTGCCTCTTGGTTTCTCACCTAAGTATTTGGCACACTGTACTCCAAAAAGCATGGAATAAATACGTATATCCATGTCTTATCACTAAGAGTTGACAAGGACTTGATGGCACATAATGAATGAATCAATCAAACTACAAAAAGAAATCCTGTTTTTTGTTTAAATAACAGCAGTCTTTTTTTTTTTTTTTTGTATTAACCCTAGCTCCTCCTTCCTCCATGCAGCATAAGAGTAATAAGCAGTTTGAGTGCTGACTCCAATGAATCAGGAATAAGGAAACTTAACATACATTTAGAGCTTGTCAAAAAACTTTTGGGCTGCAAAGCAGAGTCAACATTTCTCCAAATGGCAATCTGTAACTTTAAGTAAATCCTGACTTCTGTGTTTCTTTGTTGCCTATATTTCATACCCATTAAAATAAGCCTTCCTACTCTTGCCAATTTAACACTGATATCATTTTTCAAGTTTCCAAAATTACAAGACTGATGGCAGCCTTCCCAGGTAGACCAGACAGGAAACACAACCAGATGAGCTAATTCTACTTTATAGTAAGGCTATATTAACAGAACCTTGCAAGTCTGAAAGTACAATTCTCTCCCCATCTCCTTTATAGCCTGAGTAATTAGGTAGGGTCCCTTCTGAGCCTCTTTCTCCACCCATTATGCAGCTGTGGGCTATGCCCTTTTTTTATCTGACCATTACCTAGACAGCATCTCTTCGCCCCATTTCTCAAGCTTTTTCTCACATACCATTACAGAAATATAAAATGCAAGTTCTTCTCAATATTTTAAGTGCTCAACACTGTACTTGTTAATGTTTTCACATCTTAAGCTTGTTTTCTCAACTATCAAAAGAAAACTTTACTCATTGTGAACATATTTACTTTTCGATACAAAGCAAATTCACAAATAAGTATATCTGCCTAACCATAACAAATCCCATTGCCAACTAATTTTGTGAAAGCATTTCAAATGATTCCATTCCAGCAGGGCTAATGATGAAATAAAATTCTATCTCTTTACAAGCTGCAGTAAAATAGTAAGTGGAGGATAAAAATCAGAAGAGGTTGTAGAAAGCAGAAATCAATTAAAATGCACATAGACAATGTGTACTTACAATCACTATGCAATTTGTAAAAACTGAATGTTTTCCCTACCCAAATGCCAGCTTAACACTGTCCCCTTGTTTTAAATTATAGTGTAAGTCCAGATATACCTACACAAACCTAAACATGTACCTACCTTAATCTGCAGACAGGTAAAGAATATAATGTTTGCCCATTTTAAAAACATTATTTTATGCCTTTGAACTTAAAGACAGAGAGTGGGAAAGAATAGAGATGCTTACAAAAGATTTCAGTCCAGATAATTTCTTCTTGGGATCTGCTGTGAGCTTGAATGACTACCATTACCATTAGTATGAAAATGGCAGTATTTGCTTATTTTAAAAAAAACAAAGCATAGTAATAGAGCTAAAACAAACAGTACAAAGATACTAAAACCATTAGAAACTCAATGAAAGCCAGCTAGCAGTTAAAAACAATATAAAGGTAACAGTAAATAAATGGCTTTTCAAGGTTTCTCTAAAACCTCTTAAAAATGCTATTATCTGGAACCCAAGAGTCGGCCCACCACTGAAAAAGTATCTTCCTCAAACTCCTCAAATTGGAGGCATGTTGGAAATGTGGATTTTATCATATTAAGTCCTTTTTCAAAGTAACTTGAAAGCCACTGAAGGTTTTACTTTGAAATCAGTACATTAGGCCTGGAATCAAATTAGAAACCTATGCAACTATGTAGTAAAGGTACCATAGACAAGTTGCAATCTTCCAGCACAGTTTCCCTACTTTGACTGGTTTAAAATCCAGTCATTTGTAGGAGGAATTCGTTTGTTTGTTCCTCCTACAAATGCTTCCAGATACTAGTTCAACACTCCTGTACTTTCTATTGGAGTCATTATAAATGTCTAGATAAGTATCATCCATAATTTTAGCTCCAGATGGAGAGTTTCAGATAGATGTTTAAAAGCACAGGAAACAGAAGATCTGCTTCATGCCATGGGCTAATGATAATGGGGTAGAGCAAAGATATTCTACCACCACTTTCTGAGACTGCTCCTTCAGGTAGAGCTGGAAACTTTTATATTTTTTCCTATCATCCCATAGCAGCAACCCCATTGTATTTTAACCATCAGAAATATAAATTATGGAACAGAATGAACAACTTTCATGTTAAGTACAGCTGATACAGCTAGCAATCTCCAGCAATCTGACCAGGAACAAGGAATTCTATGGATATAATCCTGCTGTAGAAGAGTCTATAATCTTAGACTCTTATGTTTCTCCATCATTCAATAATTTCTCAACTTGGCTTATTGTACTGAAGGCAAAACTCCTTGGTGCACTGTGAAGTATTATCTAATCTTGTGACACTTCCCCCAAAGTATGGCTTCTATAGTTCAGTAATTTACACTTGATGCTGGCAAAAAGAAGACTAAGACAACTGGGCAGTTTTCAGACTGCTTATAAATGGGAAAATGACAAATATTGGTAAAAGTTGCAAAGAAACTAAACTGATTGAAAAGATACTGAATTTTGTTTTAATGAGGTATTAAAAACAGTTTATTTGGGGAATGTTAAAATGAAATACAACATCATGAACTATTACAACCCAGGCCTGTTCTCTATGTTTCTGTTTGATTTACAATTACAGTATTTACAGTTGAGTAAGGCACTGGTTCTCACAAGCAGAACACAAATCAGTATAATTCAAAAAATACAACTTTCCTTGAACTGCATTAACAAAGATCAAATCATTTCAAACTTCCTATCTTCTCAATGTGACTGATAGTCATACACCTTTCTAGACATTTTAAATTTAGTATTATTTGAAGAAACTCAAACAATTGTGTTCAGGCATTTCCCCCCCTAGTACTGACTACACTTGACTGATATAAATTTGGAGGCGTGAAATATAATAGGTCCTAACCAAAATAACCATTGTGGACAGCAGTTTGAGTCATTCATACCTGTCCCTGCATGATCCACTCTTGGAGCAAAACAGAAACAAAGAAAACAAAACAATTATATTCTATCTCGTTGTGAAGAGTTAACCAATATGTTTTCATAAATTAAAGTTTTATTTGCAGCTATTATTGGCTACTGTATAACACCTTAAATTTAATCTACACAGTGGAGTTATTCCAATTCCTAACGTGTGAGACATACATATGTATTTAAATCTAGGCACCTGGACAGATTTAAATCACACAAATATTCAACAACTTGAGGATAATGTCACCTGAAGACCCTTTCAAAAACAGATTTTTTAAAAAAAATCAGCTTTAAGGTTAGCACTGAAATGATTTGCAGATTTTAAGATTTTTAGAAACATTTTAAGAGAAGGACATAATGAAAGAACTCTTTTGAGCCCTGAGAAGACTTAAATGAATCAAGACTTGCCTTGATGATAATTCAGTCATCTGATGGTTTCTTGAAAGCTCCAACTATTCTGTGTGCACATTTATTCCAAAATTACTAAATAACTTTCTACAAATTCTGGTAGCCTACTAATCAAGACTAAGTGGTGAGGTGGAAGAACTACAGCCTGAACTGAATACAGTAACAATGAAGATAATGCAACTTGACTATAAATATTGTGTGGGGGGCCAACAAGTTTCTTTACCACTTTATTCTGCTTTGAAACGGCAGAACTAATTCTTCTCCAAGTTTTTAGCACATGCTTTAAGTTATAGGGATATGCCCAAATGCTATTGAGGAATTCATACCTCTGGGGAATGAGAGATGTCTTGGAGATCTGTACTGTAATTGCAGTAGTTTAACCTATGAATGATGTAGTCAGAGCTTAAATTGGTTATTTGTCTCTTGGTTCAAACCATGTAGGAGACCCTTTAGAGCTCTGCATTCTTAACCTCCATTAAGCTAATCACAATCATGGCTTGGGTAATTTATGAAAGCCAGCTGTCAAGACACAAGGCACCCAGGAGAAAGAAGAGCACAACTTATGAAGAGATTGGGTTTGTGCATGATCAACTCTGCTTTCGAACAGAAGTGTTCATGTAAAAGCAGCTAATAGCTTCAAAAGTCAAATTGCTTTTAGAATAGCCTATAAATTACTCCAAATCAATGAGAATCAGCTATGCTTAACTGAATGCAGCAATAAGTCCATCCAGGTTTTAAGAACATGGAGACTCTGTGCTGTATTTGATTAATGAATCTTTCTAGATGGCTCTGTGGCATTATCTGAGGGATTGAATACAGAAATTCCTTCATATTACTAAAAGTGCCATTTTAACAGGATACACTATATAGATCCATCCAAATACGTCAGTATTCTTCTCTGAAATTCAGTGTTGGAAATAATTTCAAACTATCATTTATATTTGCTCCCGTTCCAATCATTTCTGCCAAGGTAAGTTTACATTGCTCTCATTCTTACATCCATACATCTTACAAAGAGAAAGGAAGTCCAGCAGTTATCTGACCTGTAGAATTCCACCAATTTCAGTGATAAAGGAAGAGGACTGGTTTCCAAAATATCCTATTTAATACATTGCTTTTAGAATGAAAAAATGCATGGTGCCTCCTAGTTTTAAATGTCTTCCAGTGAAAGACATAGCAAAAAATCTCAGCTCCTCAAATCTATATTTTCCCAATCTGTTCTGCAAAACCCAGTCAATAACTGTGTTTCTGAACCTCAGATTCAAATTATTCTACAGACCAATTGTTTTTAAAAAATTACATCAAGATTAATAAGCACATAGAAAATATTTGGGGGGGGGGACATAACCAGAATACAAAGATCTATCATTTGTATATGTACCCCATTTATAGCTATTATCGTTTTGCATGTTTCTTATTTAAGATAGTTCATCAAAAGGGAAAATACAGATTCTGAAGCAAACCAAGAGATGCATTTTCAAAACTATTTTTGAAACTATTTCAAGACAATATACTGAAACTGTCAAAATTTGTTTAAAGATGCAAAATTGAGAGAAAATGCCACAGGAATTCTGAAATATGCAGTTTTCTGCATCGTGGCTCAAAATCTATCCTTTTTCATCCGAATTATGGGATCCTGGGTATGGGATTACCTTTGTCCAATTTATATATTTAAAAAAAAAACAATAAAAGGAAAAAGTTCCTTAACTCTTCTCTAGAATTCCAATGAGAATCTGGACAACAATGAAGCATCCTGCTAAGTCATCAGTACACACAACTTCCTTCACATTAAAACACCTGAATTTTCTCTGTTAATTAAGCTGAGAATGTATTTTCAAAACTACCCTGCAATTAACCAGATTTTCCCCCAAATCTATGTTTAGTTTATGAATCTAAAACATTCTGCAGGCTTTTTATCCTTCAGTTATAATTCCCATGTTCAGATAAATCTTAAAACTTTTCCATCAACACAGTTTATTTTAACTCAGTTACCTTAAGGCAAAAGTTTTTTTAATGCAATTTTGGGAACAGCTTCATTTACCATTGACTTTGATGGCAGATGAAATGCTAGTGAGAATATACAGGTTCAACCTTTAACAAATGTTCTGGAATACATTCCTTTCAAAACACTGAGTGTAAAATGCCAAAAAATAATTAAATAGCCCCCAAAGGCAGAGTCGTCTGTCAGAATACCTTGTATAAGCCCCATTAAGTGAATAACTATATCCTGATACCACTCCCATATTTTCATGAGACCTTCGCAGAGGATACACCCTATGGGTCTGACCAAAGCCCGTGTTTCTACAAGTATCGCAATTTAGAATTGGCCAAGAAAAAAATCTGCTTTGCTGACACGCTCCTGCAAGTTTCAGGAATGTAAAAGGTTAAAGGTTATACACAGGAACTACATGAGAACATCTTCTGTATTCAAGGCACTGCTTAGCTGCAATTTCAGCAACTTTCCTCAGATGTGTGAGCCTTTCCTCAGGTGTAGCTACATAACAAGCTAACGTTCACATTATGCCTAGATAATTGCACGTTGTTTCTACTGGAGTTCTTTTATTTGTTCAGCACCCAGCAGGCTTGGGTCATCTTAAGAGTGCAATAAACTTTTCTATCGGTAGGAAATAATAGGACTTTGGATGCTGTTTGTATTTCTTTTAGTGTTAAAAAATAATTCTTTCCTCGTACTTTGTAACTGCAATGGTTCATTCCCATGAAAATTAAACAATCCAAATATTAATAATAATATTAATAATAAAGGCTTTCACAGAAAGCAGCATGCATAGTCTGGAAACAGTTATCAATACATTTTCTTGCATCAATCTCCAAAGAGGCTAAAAGTCTTCTTGTCTGGTCATACAGGAACCAAAAATTCTTGATTGAGCCACATTTCTTTCCCCTGGAAAGGTTTCTGCCCCAGTGTGCAAATGCTTTGCCAAAATCTGCATTCAAGGTTCATATTACTGAAGGCATAATTCTTCTTCCTGTCTCTTTGAAACATGAAGGAAAGTCCATTTTCTCTGAGCTTTAGCTTTTGTTAGTTGAATCAAAGCTTAATGTCCTGCGACTCTGACATTTTGGCAAGTGTTTTCTTTACTCGCAGGGCGGTGAGCCGAGAAGCAGGGTTGTGAGCCCAACATTCAGTCATTAATTTCCCCATTTGTCTTAGACACTGTGAAAAGGAAATAGGTATACATATATTTACATCTCTAAACAAGCATATATACTATATATATATATGTGTAGTATATAGATCAAGTTTTAATGCTGGCTACAGGCTGAATTATGCACTGGAAACCTGCTTTTTTCCAATATAAATTTAATGCAATTAATCACAAACAATGCAGTGCCTGTAATACTGACCTCATATGCCCCTGGAGACTAGCACTGCCCATATAATGTAGAATCATTTAAAATGACCCCACCTAAAAACATCAGTTTATTCCAACTTGATATTGGATTTGTCATTGTTCATTATAGTCAGTTAGCTGCACTGCACAGTCCCCACTCACTGACATTGCTAGGTAATGTTCCTATATCATCATGTTCATGTATGCAAGGCTAGACATGGGACCGCATCATTAATTTCATTCATTGATGAATGCATGCATTTCTGTGCCAGCAACACAGGAAACAAAGGTGGAATAGCAGAACCAATTCAACTCCAAAGGTGTGAAAATGAAAAGGATTGGGGCATCCTTTCCAAGCACACTACCGTCTAACTGTTTCACACTATAACTTCATCCCTGTCTATAGATCATGCAGGCTGGAATGGATAAGAATTGCAGACAAAACATTTGGAAGTCATCACCTTGGGGAAGCTAAATTAGTGGATATAGCTGGTTCTATGAGAAAATCTGGCAGAACCAAGAACTGGAATTAGGAAAGAATTCTGAGGCTCCTTTGATCAAAATTTGGTAGAAGAGTTTATGAGGCTACATCATATCACTTAGTTTAATGTTGAAACAAACAAGCAAGCAATCAGCTGTCACAATTTTTTTTGCTCAAATCTCACTAATTGCTCCACCTTTCTTCTTGTACTGAATTGCTAAACTACCATCTGGTTTTTAAAATGGTAAAAGCCAATCAGGGAGGGGGGAAAAAATCCCTGATCATGCTGTATACTATTGATCATTTGGGCCATTTCAAAACACCACCAAAAACAGCTATTACATGTCCACCTCACTGCTGCTGCCGCTAAGAACGTTTCGTAGGCCAATACGACATATTTGGAGTTACTTGTAGACGGAACACTTCGATACTACTGCAGAATCTATTCTAAATAAAGGAACTCATTTGGACAAGGAAACTGACATGAAAATAGAGTGACATTATTTGCTCTTTTTTCTGATTCCTTCATATACAGGTGAAACTCGAAAAATTAGAATATCATGCAAATGTTCATTTATGTCAGTATGGCAACTCAAAAGGTGAAACCAATATATGAGATAGACGCATTACATGCAAAGCGAGATATGTCAAGCCTTACTTTGGTATAATTGTGATGATTATGGCGTACAGCTTATGAAAACCCCAAATTCACAATCTCAGAAAATTAGAATATTACATGACATCAATAACACAAGGATTGGAAATAGAACAATATCGGACCTCTGCAAAGTAGAAGCATGCATACGTACTCAGTACTTGGTTTGGGCCCCTTTTGCAGCAATGACTGCCGCAATGCGGCATGGCATAGATGCTATCACCCTGTGGCACTGCTGAGGTGTTATGAAAGACCAGGATGCTTCAATAGCGGCCTTCAGCTCCGCTGCATTGTTCGGTCTCATGTCCCTCATCTTTCTCTTGGCAATGCCCCATAGATTCTCTATGGGGTTTAGGTCAGGCGGGTTTGCTGGCCAATCAAGCACAGTAATCCCATGGTCATTGAACCAGGCTTTGGTACTTTTGGCAGTGTGGGCAGGTGCCAAGTCCTGCTGGAAAAGGAAGTCAGCATCCCCATAAAGCTCGTCTGCGGAAGGAAGCATGAAGTGCTCCAAAATCTCCTGGTAGACAGCTGCGTTGACCCTGGACTTAATGAAGCACAGTGGACCAACACCAGCAGATGACATGGCTCCCCAAATCAACACAGACTGTGGAAACTTCACACTGGACTTCAAGCATCGTGCATTGTGTGCCTCTCCATTCTTCCTCCAGACTCTGGGTCGTTGGTTCCCAAATGAGATGCAAAAGTTGCTCTCATCAGAAAAAAGGACTTTGGACCACTGGGCAACAGACCAGTTCTTTTTTTCTGTAGCCCAGGTAAGACGCTTCTGACCTTGTTTGTTGTTCAGGAGCGGCTTGACAAGAGGAATACGACATTTGAAGCCCATGTCCAGGATCCATCTGTGTGTGGTGGCTCTTGATGCACTAACTCCAGCCTCAGTCCACTCCTTGTGAAAGTCCCCAACACTTTTGAATGGCCTTTTCCTGACAATCCTCTCCAGGCTGCGGTCATCCCTGCTGCTTGTGCACCTTTTTCTACCACACTTTTCCCTTCCACATAACCTTCTATTGATGTGCTTTGATACAGCACTTTGGGAACATCCAACTTCTTTTGCAATTACCTTTTGGGGCTTTCCCTCCTTATGGAGGGTGTCAATGATGGTTCTCTGCACAACTGTCAGGTCAGCAGTCTTTCCCATGCTTGTGATTCCTACTGAACCAGCCTGAGAGACCACTGAAAGGCTCAGGAACCCTTTGCAGGTGTTATGGATTCATTAGCTGATTAGAGTGGGACACTTTGAGCCTAGAATATTGAACCTTTTCACACTATTCTAATTTTCTGAGATGGTGAATTTGGGGTTTTCATAAGCTGTACATCATAATCATCACAATTATACCAAAGTAAGGCTTGACATATCTCACTTTGCATGTAATGCGTCTATCTCATATCTTGGTTCCACCTTTTGAGTTGCCATACTGACATAAATGAACATTTGCACGATATTCTAATTTTTCGCGTTTCACCTGTAGATGTTACTAGACCATTGTGTGCCATCCTGTTCAGACTTGGCCCTTGAGAATCACCCGTCCCCTCAAAAATGGGACTAGAACAAATGTGATTAATAACATTCAGGTAAATATGTTTGTTCTTGAAGCATCTGATGATTTTTCATCGAGCAGAAATCTGTGAGGGTTACACCCAAAACTTTGTAAGACAGCCTGAAGTTAGAACAAATCTCCATCTCTGAAATTCCATGGTAGTCAACCAAATTATTCCAGGAAGCACACAGATCTTCCACCCAGAGTCACTTTGTATGAAATGGGCAGCTATGTAAATATGATAAATAAATAAATCTTCCCCTGCTCTAGTTCTCTTGCAACAAGCATTCGATAGCATAGTGCATCTTAAAATGTTGGCAACAGAAGGTATTTCTGTGACTGGTTTGAACTTACAATAAGAAACCTGTGACTTATATAACATAACATAACCACTCACTTTCAAGCTATTTTAAACCTGAGTTTGTGCTTAAATTGCTAAAGATTACAAAGAAGTCAGTAAATATAGGAAGCAAACATCTCTCTGGAATTTTTGCAATTTACTCATTTCATTCTTTTTTCCCCACTTTTTTAAAAAGCCCTCTTTGCCTATGCCCCCACCATCACTCACTCAAGATTGTTTACAACTCTTGCCATTTTTAAGTCTTTTTAAATCTAATTGCAGAATACTTAAGCGAAGACTGCTATTCCCAAATCACAGCTGTCTCCTACAATAATAGCATTACACTGTACCACTTAACAAGATTAATGACCTCTGCATAGCATCACCATAACTGTCGGCAGATTTGTCTGCAATACATCAATTACTGGTCTACTGATTCCAAAACACAATTTTGCTTCATTATAAATTCTCAGTGGAAAGTGTTCAGACTACTTCCTCCCTCCTCCCCTAAAGGAAAATATCAGTATAGCTTCAAAAAAGCAATTTCCCATATTAATTTACAAAAGTGGGAATAAGGAGTAGAAGACTCACAGCACCCCTCAGATTATCTTTTGCAGAACTAGTGCACTGTTTAGTGTGCTTGTAAAATAATCTTTATGTATATATAATCAACACATGAAGAATTTAGCTAGGACTGTAGCTGGGAGAATATGAAGGACACAGAAAAACAGAGCTCTCTGAGGAGTAGGATCCCTAAATCATATGGTCCAGTAGTTATCCAGCCTATATTCTTGTCTTCCCATTTATTAATCCATCTCTGCAAGCAAATTTTGGCCATCCTAGATGGGAATTCAGGGGGTTAAGAGTTCTTCAGACACCCAGAAGATGCCAGGTTTAAGAACTAGACCCATCCAGTCCACAGTGTACTAAAAGGTAGCTATGCCTAGAAGTGGGCTAGATGGTTGCTTGTTCATGAGAACAAACTATTATACTATTTCAAGAAAATATGACAAGCTACTTGAGCAGAGTAGACTGTAAAAGTTACTATTTTTATTTATTAAGGTAACAATGACCTTAAGTTCAGCTTGACACAGCAACGATCTCTGGTCTGGAAGTGGCTTTTCCACTTCATTTTTCTGGGATGTTTTTCAATTTCCCACTTTACGCTAAACCTCTGGTTTTCCATGATGGTTTCCCATGCAAATCCTAAGCAGACATTTTTATTTATTGGAGCACTTTTCTCATTTATTTTCAAAACAAGCACCTTGTTCTGAGGAAAGGGTACCTAAAAATAGTGAGTTTCATGGCTCAGTGAAGACTTACACCTGAGCTTTTAATCCTTGGGACACTTCACATGCAGGAATATCAGTTGTATTTTGAATGGAAAGCAACCCACAGAACTTCCTCAAAGAGAAAAGGAACAATAGTTCTCTATCAAACAATCCACTCTTAGCGGTTGCAGGAATATGATATGAATTCCAGGTGCACTTAAAAACATTTATTTTTATTATTTTTTAAAATTTCTGAATTAAAAAGCACCTTCAAGCTCTCAGGTCCAACCAATAGCTGTCAAGAGCAGGACCTTTTCTATTTTGACTTCTATTTTCTGGAATAGCCATCCAAATCAAATCCATCAGGCCCCACATACACTTTTAATATATCGCAACACTACTTTTTCAACCACAATGATTTTCTGGATTATTTTAATATTGTTCCCTTTAAAGATGTTTCATATGTTAGTTATAATTGTGAGAATCATGTCATTATTCACTTGACTTGATTTTACTTGGAGAAAAAAATATGGGATAATAAATCAACACATCTTTTTTTAAAAAATGGGCCATCCTGCACATGTGAGCTGATATGAAGGGTTCATATTCTTTCATTCTTGTGGAAGGTGGAAAACTCAACTGCTCAAAGACATACGCAGTTTCATCATAGCCTCTTTTTGTGCCCACATTTCATAAGAGGGTTTCCAAAAGTATTCAGCAATGGATGGATTGAAGAGAAAATATCTCCCTAAAGCAAGGGCGGTGTCCGACCATTTAGATATTCCTTTTCTTCTCTTTAAGCACTTGGTTCAAATGATTAAAGAAGGGGATGGGATGAAACAATTAGTTTTGAAAATGTTCTCCTTACCTCATCACTGCTCCACCTATTGGGAAATGAAGGCCGTAATTTCTTGATACATACTATCTCTCTCATGTCTTCATATGAAGGGTCACTGGAAACAAGATCATGATAGGGAAGCTGGTATTCTTCAACAATACCTAGCAGGGAGACCATTTGGCAAATACATAAATTTTGTCTAGTTGAACATTCTTGTGGGATTAAGAAGTTTAAATGAAACTCAATAAACTTGTTTATTGTTTATAAAATATTGTAATATGATATATATTATATATATATATGAAATATTGTAATATAATATATATAATACATATTATAAATATATGTATGTATGTATATGAAAATCAGCAGCAAAAATCAGCCTATATTTTGTTCTGACCATTGGTATCCAATATGATGAAAGAGAATTTGCTCGTAGGAAATCTTTCAAAGGAGAAGAAAAATTTGGTGAAATGCTCATGATGGAATATGCTGTTCTCATGAATATTTACTGATGAGAGATCCGAGGAACATGTATGAAATGCTGTATTCCATTGCACAATCATCCCTCAATAGTCTGCAGCTTTCCTTATTTTGATCAAACCCCAAGGGGGAGATAAGACAGCTCCTCCCTCTGCTCTTTTCAACATTGAGGCAATCTTGCTTTTTGAGGAATTCTTAGTGAATTTTTCTTTCCTCTGAAGAAATCCAAAGAAATCATTCACCCAATTTCTACACATTTAGTAGAAACCTCGAAAAGGCTATTTGTGCCCAGCATTAGTAGGAACACACTAGGGGCAAAATTTCACATTTACCTCTAATATATGTATGAAATGCCTTGAAAGCACCAAGAGATGTCACACAGTACCACTTCCATAGGTTCTATCTACAATTACAGGGATAGGCTACTTTTCTGATGGCCAATGGTCATTGCAGACTTAACAACACTGCCTCCATTGGGAAGGAGTTTTAATTTTCACACTTTCTATGTTGGGGAGTTATTTTAAACTCTACTCAATGCTTATCAGTGACTTAATATACTCATTTCCTTTAATTTTCTGATGAAAATTCATGGAAATCATGCTGCCATTATTCAACTTAACACCACGTTTTGACAGTGCAGTCTTCAGGAAGCTGGGTACTGAAAAAAGGGGCCTGGAAGCCTACCACCAGCCACTCTTCTTCTAAGGTGACTGAAGACATCTTCTCACGGTCAGGCGTATGTTCGTTATTACTATCCAAGCCATATGGAAATGCAATCCCTGTTCAATTCTTCATAACAAATAATTCAATTGCAAAACATCCTGCCAGGCCTAGCCCAAGGAACTCCAGGAGACCATGCAGATTCAGTCCAGCTATGTTTATTAGCTACCACCTCCAGCAAGAATCTTCCCAGACTGAAACCCAGCTCCCAAGTAACGCCAGTCACAACACTGTGAATTCCTCAGGCAGGTGCCAGCCTCGTCCTCTTATCTCTCCCCCGCTCCTCGGGAGATGAAAGAACATGTTTTCCTCCCTGAGTCTGGCCTCCATAATTCCATTCCATCACACATCCATTGTAAAAGAATGGCACTTTGTGCAAAGCTGAAGGCACTTTCCTAATTATTTATTTGTAAATCTCATGAGCAAAACTTTACAAAGAAAACTGGATCCTGGTCTTTTGCGAGATTAATCTGTCCACTGATTTTTAGTAATCAAAAGTGCTACTAAAATACCAAACTTCCTTTTTTTAGGTGCCTTCAGCTTAATAGAAGCGATCTGCATATTATACCCCTTTAACAAGGTTACTACAATATGCAGATTTGCAATCATGTATACATCAGTCATAAGAAAAAGAATACAATAAAGTAGATGATTTAGGGTTAGCACTCCAAATTTTGTTGAATCTGGAATTAATTTTATGTCAGCATAATACTGTTCCCTCCTATACACTTGCAGGCCTTCTAAAGCCAACTAACACCTGCTAATGCCTATCTTTCTGCTCTTAAATCTAAGTAATCTCCTTGTTAATCATAGTACCTAAGCAAAATCAACCTCATTGTATTTTTGCTCAAATAACAGCTGTGCTCTTGCTTTGGCAGTAATTTTTATAACCACAAGAGTTCCCATAAATGAGCTCCAAATTCCCATTACAATTATGAAATATTGCATCTTTAAAAGAGTCTATTAAAATACAGAATAAATCTTTATGGCTAAATAAGATCTTACAGAAAAGGAATAATAAGTCCCAGGAGTAGAAGGGGACTTAGTTTAGCGCCAGCAATTCTTTAAAAGAAGCTATTGTAATTCTTTTTCTCCCTTGCTAAAATAAAAAATAAAAAATACACAAACATTTTCTGGAGACTAGTTGGTGTTAATTAGTTGCAGCAAAAACAAATTTAAAAATCTAATAAATTCTAACATGAACTTTGTGTTGTAGATACAGTCCGTGAAACCTGATGGTATAATGTTAAAGGCATACAGCCATGCCTAAAATATTTACCTCCTGAAACACATCTCCTTGCTATTTCCCAAAGGATGAGCCCAAAGCTGTACATATCAGCCATAATATATGATTGAAAGTGATTTCGATTCAAACTTTCATCCAGCACCTCTGGAGGCATATAACGTTTTGTTCCGACTCTAGTGTTTGGTGGGATATCCACTTCATTTGTATCACTGGAAGATGGAAAGTGGAAAAAAGACACAGGAATTAAGTATGCAAAAAGTTTCTCTTCAAAAACTAAAATTGCTTATAAAAGAGAAACACCCACACCTTTCCAAATTAAAACTTATCTATGCAAGTCAGAATTAACAGATAATCTCAACGGAAATTATTCTTACAAAGAAAGCTTGTCAAGTGCTAACCAAATGCTCATTTTTAAACAAAATCCCTACCCAGTGTTATATTAAGCATTCAATTGCAAAACCAGAAAAGAGGGGGGAAAGAACTCAGCAGAGGATGCTGGAGACATTTTTGAGAATTTGCTGGCAATAAATTGGGATTCTGATGCCAAGGATTACAATTACATTTCTCTTACAGATATCTTAAGATGCCTCAGATTCTAAGGCTTTCATGAGGGATAACAAAAAGCTAAGGAATTACTATTCATGATCTTAAGGAAGATAAGACACATCTAATAAAATTGGTTAGGAGCTGTGCCATTTATATTACTGTATCTCTGCATCACCATCACCTTAGATGCATCTGTACTGTGGCAGAATAATTCAAATTACTGAAGTAGACAATCTTCAGTTTGAAAATATATTAGTTTGAAACTGGCTTATTCTTATAATGCCACAGTTCATACACTCTCCCTTCCTGCTCTTTCTGGTCGGTTAACATCATCATAGGATAGCTTCCTGTGGCCTTCTGAATGGGCAGTAGCCTTAACTGCGACACTCAACTTCTCAAACATTGCCCACCCCTACAGTAACGTAACACAGGTTGGCTGCCAGAGAGGATTAACTATTCCCAGCATTCCCACCAGATGTTCATTTCATCTGTACAAGATGTTTTATCTTCCCCCCCTTTTTTCCTTTAAAAAAAAAACTTTTAACAGACCTAGATTCATTAAGAAATGCAGTATTTTGCCCACCTAATGAATTTAACTGCCAGACCAAGGTCTGCTATACAGCAAGTTCCATTTTTCTTCACCAGAATGTTTTTACTTTTAAGGTCCCGGTGAGCAATTGCTGGTTTGCCTTGGGTGCTGAAGATCTCAGTATGCAAGTGGCACAATCCACTGATAGATGAGTATGCCAGTTTTAACATAGCTTTTGTATCCAAGGTTGTAGATTTCAGATAATCATACAGGGATCCATTCTCATGATAATCTGTGATAAGATAAAGCTGTGTCCAAGATCCAGTACCTTTAATGTCTGCAGCAATGAATCCTGCAAGAGAAAATTAAGACAAGACTTTTCTAACATCATCAGTACTTTTAAGAAACAGCAAATCCAATTTCCTTTGCATTCCATGCAGCACCCTATGCTCAGTAAATCCAAAGTTCATTAGAAAGTGATAGATCTCAAATTCTTTGTATCTAATCCAAAAGTACATTAATATATTAAATTGTATTCATCTTCATAACACCATATTAGCTACACTTAAGCCAAAATGAAATTGTAGGACAGGTCTATACTATATAAATAAGTATCCCCTGCTTACAACATAGTAAGATTAGCAGCTAACACTTTTTAAACATTATCTGTGGTGTCCAATATATATGAAAAAAAAATGTTTGTTGAATTAGTCCTATCTTAATATCACAAGAAACATACTTGATGGTCTTTAAAACCTTTAGCCATTGATTTCTTAACATGGGATAGTCCAACTTTTATTCAGGATTCTTTTTTATATATTTTACAATAATTTTAACTCAGCTCAGTCACATCAGTACCGGAAAAAAGGAAAAACAATGTGTTTTATTTAACTGCCATGTGATCTTTACTAAATAGCTTCTGCTTCTGAACTAATGAAAGCTTCCTCTGTAGAGGAAGACCTGGAATTATCATCATCTTCTTTGCTTTCTATTCAAGGATTCCAGCTTATTGTGACAAACGCAGGACATAGTCCTGTACTGTAAATGTTATAAATCTCATGAGAATGCTAGATTATTGAGATAAATGGAAATGGAAACCCAACTATAACCAGTTTCAATTGCAAACTTATATTTTGGCTGCAATGATAAAATCTCAAATACTCATTTTTCCATGAAAGCCGCTACAGGTTGTTCTTGCTCTAAAACATGGCAAAATCTGGAAGAAAAATAATGTGGGGTACGGAATCTGCTTGAAACCAATGCCCAACCTCATGGAAAGGGTGATCTTTTTGGAGCTACAATCAGGCTGGAAACAAAGTGAGTAATTATTTTTCTCTTTTCCTTTTTGTTCCTTTTCTCTCTCTCTTCTACCCCTTCCTCCCAATTCAGACTACCATGCAGAAATAGACAGCTCTTCCCATGTTAGAACTAATTACTTGTGAGTTCTCTCATTCTTTCCATTGCTCCCTTCATGGCATTATTTCTATCCTTTCCAAGGTTTTAACAAAGTGCACTGTATCTCCTTCCATCATTCTATCAATTTCAGTCTCCCTACACTCCATAGACTGCCTTAAGCCTTATGCTATGTAGGGTTTTCCTTTTCTTCTCCCTTGAAATCAAAAGACTGTCACAGATGATGTAAGTGATGGAAACAAAGATCTCATTTGCAATATTTTAGTGCAAAAGTACAGAGTTCAGAACAGACTGTGTTTTGGTCACAGGTCTTTAACCTTAAGGGAAGCTAATGTTTGTCAACACATTATTGGTGCTCCTGGTATGGATTTTTTTCTTGTAAGTTCACTTTAAATAAATATGCCCTGGATGCTGTGATTAAATTAGGGGTTAGAGAAGTGCATCTGCATTTTCCAGAGGTCTCAAGGCACTAAGAACTGGGATCCACTTCCAGTCTCTGTTCTAATGGAAGTCAGCAAAAGTAGGGTTGGTTTACTGTCACAGATGAGAATGGTTTGTACTGCGTATCTTCCTGCATTAGAGCATTTTAAGGTCAAGGTGCTGGGATACAGGTAGTCCTTGCTTAACGGCCATTTGTTTAGCAACCATTCTAAGTTACGACAGCGCTAAAAAAGTGACCTACAACCTATGCCCAAAGCTATGATTGGCACAGCACTCCTGTGGCCACATGATCATTATCCAGGTGCCTGGCAGCCAGCTCATACGTTGCAGGGTCCCGGGGTCACGTGATCACTATTTGTGACCTTCCCAGCTGGCTTCCAGCAAGCAAGATCAGTGGGGAACTGTGTGATTCACTTAATGACCGTGTGATTCACTTAACCACATGATTTGCTTAACAACCACATCGCTTAGCAACCTAAACTCCAGTCCCAATTGTGGTCATTAAGTGAGGACTACCTGTACTTAATATTTCCAGCAAAGTAATATGTTCTCCAGGAACATCTCAGATTACTTATACTGTATATTCCTTTTTAAGTACAAAACTTTATATGTACAAAATTAGAAGCACCTTATATTGAACCCTGAAGACTATGCTCACTGGATGTTGACCTAGACACCTATTAAATTTTTGCGATTGGGTTTTTAGGTTTATTGTCTAAATTTGATATTTGGCTCAGAACAGATAGCTTTAAAGAGTAAAATTTAAGTTTTAAAAATGAATTGAGAAATTTAATATTTGCCTTTGTTGTCTCTAGGCTGAGTATAATATACAATGTTATTGCAAAAACTGACAACATGAGAAATAATTCAAAATTGACTGGTACCTGTCTCTGTGTCTTGAAACTGAATTGGGAAAATTAACCTGCAACATGAAAGTTACTTGCATGGAATCAAAATCCAAATATTTCGTGCATATGGTTCACAGCAGTGACAAGTTTGTCTGTTTTTGGAAAACAAACCAAAGTAAACGGTCTAGTGGTTAGTCTTCAAAACTCACACAAGAACACCTAGTATGTACTTCTGCTGCTGCAGTACTGCAGGAGTATGTCAAGAGGCTTTTTCTAAAATAATGAGCTGACACAAGGGGTTATGTTAAAGCAAAGAAAATGGACAACAGAGCTGGTGCACAGGTGCGCTCGCTCTCTCTCTCTCGCTCTCTCTCACACACACACGCACACACAGTAGCAAAGCATCTGTTCTGTTTTTCTCTCTTTTTGAAGAGATATCAACCAACATGTTCACCTCAGGAGAGTGGCAACAAATCTTTGAAATGTATTTAAAACGATCCACAAGAACTTTCAATGTAGATATAATGGTACAGCCTCTCACTGGGAGTGCTGCTCTAAGTCATAATCTTAGAATGGTTAATGGACTTTGTAGCAAGCCACCACAAAGGGAGCTGAGAAATGGCCCATCCATGCTGTCAAACTAGTGGAAGACCAGCTTCACTAGCAGCAGCAGCTACAGGTAGTTCTCAACTTACAACCACAATTGGGACCGGAACTTTCGTCGCTAAGTGATGCAGTCATTAAGTAAGTTGTGCCTGATTTTATGACCTTTTTTGCCACAGTCATTAAGTGAATCCAGCTTCCTCCATTGACTTTATTTCTTGAAGCCTTTTGGGAAAGTCACAAATGGCAGTCGTGTGACCCCCAGATGCTGCAACCATCGTAAATACATGCTGGTTGCCAAACTTCTGAATTTTGATCATGTGACTACAGGGATGCTGCAATGGTCATAACTGCAAGGACTGGTTGTAAGTCACTTTTTCCAGTATCGTTGTAACTTCGAACAGTTGTTAAACGAATTGTCATAAGTCAAGGAGTACCTGTATTTCATCATAATAAAGTAGCAATGGGATGTGTAACATCAACAATCCATTTGTATGAAGGTCCTAGCTGTATTAGTTTTCTCCTCCTCTCTTCTTCTGAAGGGTAAAGTGTATTTAGCTGATCTTTGTACAAGAACTACTACTGAACTTGAAGAATTGGTATTTAGGCTGTTTATTTTCCCTCCCTCTTTTTCCTATTTGAATCATAACTATACAAAGCCTGTTATTGATTGTATGTAACTTGTTATCATTAACTACTTCCAGAGCGGATACAAATACTTCAATTAAAGATATAAATACTGATACCACTGAAACAACATGCAGCCATTCTCATCTTTGGATTTTGGGACATTTACTGAACTTAAAAACTATCTACTATTAGTTTTAAAATACGTGCATGTCTACACACACACAATGTGGAGACCTCAGTCCAGGCCTAAATCATAATTGCTTATATTTAGCTATGCCACTCACCCAAAATATTTTCATGCCTCATCAGAACAGTCTGATAGATTTCTGTCTCTCTAAACCAGCTGGCTTCCTCTGTGGTGAAGAAAACCTTGACAGCCACCTTTTCTCCTCGCCACTTTCCCATCCAAACTTCTCCATAGCGACCTTTGCCAATCTGCTTTACCATCTGAATCTGCTTTGCTATAGTCCTCTGTACCTGTCAGAGACATAAGATGTTGGAATTACAACTGCTTTCTAATAGATGCAATCTTTGTAACTTCTCAAAGGTTGGAACCATTTTCAAGTATTAGAATTTGCTCATGAGCTAAAAATATTAGTGCAGAGCTGCAGGATCACACCAAAGGCCTATCTAGTCCAGCATTCTTTTCCCATTGTGGCCAACAGATACCTTGGATAGGCCAAAATCAGGACATGAATATACTTTCAGTTGTGTTCACTAACAACTGATATTCAGATACGTACTGAGCTTCCATGGCTAGGTAGAGATTTGAACTTGGATTTCCCTGGTCTTAGTTCAATGCCTTAACCATTACACAAAAATGACTCTCATACACCATGAACCCTTTCCCTTTTCTAAATCCCTCACTGATTGAGTCGCACTGGATAGCCCTAATTTTCCCCAGCACGATCAATAAAAAAATAAATAAAAATTCTACCTCATTCAAGATTTAATGGGCATCTATCAAGTCTCCCTTTACTCCATTTTCTTTTCCTAAATATCACAAGCTTCTCTCCAATGCTACCCATGATTACAAGATGTCTGCCTCTCCAATATTTTTATATCAAGTTCACCCTGAATATTCACAGCTGGAAAAGAGGAGGACAAATCTCCCTTCTAAGAATTCATATTCTTTCAACTTGTTTTAAAATGAAAATGAAGTTTAAAAATACAAAAAACACAAGATACAAAAAATAAAATGAAGGGTTTTTTTAGTTTAAAAATGGACAAAATATACTCAAATCAAACAAAAGCAAGAACTGAGGATCTATATATGCTCCATATTTTTCACATGAAAGGCTAACGCTGTTATTTTCTTTATTTGAGATACAGCACAAACAATATCCTTTGTTTGAATGATGTAAGTGGTTATATTTTATATATATGACTTATGATCTCAGTACTCTTTCCTTACCAACAGAGGGAGCCCTGAACCACTTCCTGAGCTCTGAGACTGTTCAATGAGGTCTTTCAAGGATTCTCCTGGTGGAATATAAGTCTCATCTTGTTCAAGTCCAATGCTGTAATGGGGAGGTTGTCTGCTTTCTTGCCTTTTATACCTGCAGGTATATATAACAATAATTACAGATGATGCTACCAATACTGGCTATTCAGGAATACCAAGCAAAACAGCGTGTTTCAGATACTACCATTTTTCCATTGTTAAATGCTATGAAGAATTCAGTATTTTCAGGACTTCATGACATTGTTTGCATCTCTGTAAACTTGCATCTTTTTCATTCCATACATACATCTATCGGATTACATTTAACAATGAACAAAAGGTTTATTAGCTTTGTTGAAGCTTGCAGAACCCTCTGTTCCTTTTTAAAGAAATATAGTTTTTTCTGCAGTTTTGGTAGAGGGCAGAATTTTAACCACTGTGAAGAGGTGTTCACAGTGATCATGGTACTCCTGATTTTTACTGTCATCTGCCTGCACAGAAAGTGTGTACATTTCCCTACTTTGATGACTCTCACTAGACAGACACTACAGGTGATTTGCTGAATCAATCCCAAAAGTTGCCACTGGCCATAACCATTTAGCTATGATCTTTAAAAAACAGGAAGAGTGTGTAGAAGAAAAAGGGAAATAAAACCGGGGGGGGGGGGGGGGGATAAAATACAGATGATTATACTTGACTATAAATTAAAAAATGGGTCCTGGATCACAGCTTAGTGGTTAAGCTGAACTCCAAGCTGAAAAGTTAGTGATCTATATTGTTTCAAATTATGGAGTATGTATAATGCTTTGTTTAAAGAATGAAAATGTGTTTACTTATTTATAAAATTTATCTAAGTGCATGAAACCAGATGGACTCCATGTATTAAACATAGAATTTAAGTATTTAAGTAATTTAAGAATTTAACTAACAATACAAAACAGGAAAAAATAAATTTGGACTAAACATATAAAACTAAAAATTATGAAACAGTAAAAGTGACATCACTGTACAGTATAACAATTAATCCCCCAAAGCCCTCTGGAAGTTTTCACCTGCTCCCAGAGGCCATGATGGTGGGATCTATACATGCTTCAGACAGCAAGCTATTCCATGGAAAAGGGGCTGCTAAAGAGAACACCCACCACTGTGTCCCCACACTTCATTCCTCCTGGTAGGTGGGATTCCTCAGCAGGTACTCCCAAGTTGTCCAGGTAGGACAGGAAGAAACCACTGGGGAAACGTGATCCCTAAGACACCCAGGCCCTGAGCCATGTAAGGCTTTATATACAGGTGAAACTCGAAAAATTAGAATATCGTGCAAATGTTCATTTATGTCAGTATGGCAACTCAAAAGGTGAAACCAATATATGAGATAGACACATTACATGCAAAGCGAGATATGTCAAGCCTTACTTTGGTATAATTGTGATGATTATGGTGTACAGCTTATGAAAACCCCAAATTCACCATCTCAGAAAATTAGAATAGTGTGAAAAGGTTCAATATTCTAGGCTCAAAGTGTCCCACTCTAATCAGCTAATGAATCCATAACACCTGCAAAGGGTTCCTGAGCCTTTCAATGGTCTCTCAGGCTGGTTCAGTAGGAATCACAAGCACGGGAAAGACTGCTGACCTGACAGTTGTGCAGAGAACCATCATTGACACCCTCCATAAGGAGGGAAAGCCCCAAAAGGTAATTGCAAAAGAAGTTGGATGTTCCCAAAGTGCTGTATCAAAGCACATCAATAGAAGGTTATGTGGAAGGGAAAGGTGTGGTGGGAAAAGGTGCACAAGCAGCAGGGATGACCGCAGCCTGGAGAGGATTGTCAGGAAAAGGACATTCAAAAGTGTTGGGGACTTTCACAAGGAGTGGACTGAGGCTGGAGTTAGTGCATCAAGAGCCACCACACAGAGACGGATCCTGGACATGGACTTCAAATGTCGTATTCCTCTTGTCAAGCCGCTCCTGAACAACAAACAAGGTCAGAAGCGTCTTACCTGGGCTACAGAAAAAAAGAACTGGTCTGTTGCCCAGTGGTCCAAAGTCCTCTTTTCTGATGAGAGCAACTTTTGCATCTCATTTGGGAACCAAGGACCCAGAGTCTGGAAGAGGAATGGAGAGGCACACAATGCACGATGCTTGAAGTCCAGTGTGAAGTTTCCACAGTCTGTGTTGATTTGGGGAGCCATGTCATCTGCTGGTGTTGGTCCACTGTGCTTCATTAAGTCCAGGGTCAACGCAGCCATCTACCAGGAGATTTTGGAGCACTTCATGCTTCCTTCCGCAGACGAGCTTTATGGGGATGCTGACTTCATTTTCCAGCAGGACTTGGCACCTGCCCACACTGCCAAAAGTACCAAAACCTGGTTCAGTGACCATGGGATTACTGTGCTTGATTGGCCAGCAAACTCGCCTGACCTGAACCCCATAGAGAATCTATGGGGCATTGCCAAGAGAAAGATGAGGGACATGAGACCGAACAATGCAGCGGAGCTGAAGGCCGCTATTGAAGCATCCTGGTCTTCCATAACACCTCAGCAGTGCTGCAGGCTGATAGCATCCATGCCACGCCGCATTGCGGCAGTCATTGCTGCAAAAGGGGCCCAAACCAAGTACTGAGTACATATGCATGCTTCTACTTTGCAGAGGTCTGATATTGTTCTATTTCCAATCCTTGTGTTATTGATGTCATGTAATATTCTAATTTTCTGAGATTGTGAATTTGGGTTTTTCATAAGCTGTATGCCATAATCATCACAATTATACCAAAGTAAGGCTTGACATATCTCGCTTTGCGTGTAATGCGTCTATCTCATATATTGGTTTCACCTTTTGAGTTGCCATACTGACATAAATGAACATTTGCACGATATTCTAATTTTTCGAGTTTCACCTGTATAATAGCCTGTCCCTTAAACTGCACTTGGAAACATACTTGTAACCACTGAGCATACATGCTGCTGAATTCTGGACCAGTTGAAGTTACTGAGTGGCCTTTATGGGTACTTCCATGTACAGTGAGTTACAATAATTTAATCAAGAGATAAGAGCATGAATAACAGTCTTCAGTGCATCCTATTTCAGGTAAGCCTGCAAATAGTGCATCAGCCAAGGCTGTGCAAGGGCTCTCCTGGTCATGTTCAAACAGGAGCCCTGAGTCCAGGGGGACCCTAGACTGTGAATCTGCTCTTTCTGGGAAACCACAACCACATCAAGGATGAAAGATGATAGAGTCCTGGAATCAGTCAGCCTGAGACTCAACAACCACTCAGTCTTGTTTGGGTTGGGTGTGTGTCTGTTTTTCCCTACCCAAACCGTGACACCTTCCAGACACCAGGGCATGACTTTCACCATGTCCACCCCCCATGGGCCCAGGGTGGAAATATACATGCTGATGGTATTCAGCTGGAACCAGTGGATCATCTCTGCTAGCAGTTTCATGTACATGTTGAACAGAAGAAAAAGAACTGAACACTGAGGCACCCCACAACCAATCTCTGGACCCATTCACTCAGAATTATCATGCCTTCCCAGATGGTCCACAAGAATATTCTGGTCAACAGCACTGAAACCTAGTGAAAGATCTAGAAAGACGAAGATGGACCATGCCATTGCCATAGATGTCAGCCATGAGAACAGCCAAAGAAATTTCCATTCCATACCCAGGTCTGAACTCAGATTCTCAAGAGTCCACACAATCAGTATCCTCCAGAGCTTTCTGCAACTACAGCCTCACCACTTTCTCAATAACTTTATTGGATTTTGTTGGATCCACACCTTTTAAAGAATAAGTGAAGTGAGGCCTCTTGAGGACTGCTGGAATTTCCCCTTCCCTAAAAAAAAGTTTTGACTACAGCCTGGATCCAACTCTTAGTCCCCTTCCTGGCCACTTTAACTGGCCAGGTGGGGCAAGAGCGGGGCAGGGATCCTGTTCATGAATAGCTAAGATTTGGAGGACTCTGTCTACTTTTTGTGATCCATGCGCTTAAAAATCTCTGAGACAACACTACAAGACAGTACAGTGAGGGGAAAAAGTATTTGATCCCCTGCTGATTTTGTACGTTTGCCTACTGACAAAGAAATGATCAGTCTATAATTGTAATGGTAGGTTTATTTTAACAGTGAGAGACAGAAAAACAAAAAAATCCAGAAAAACGCATTTCAAAAAGGTTATAAATTGATTTGCAGTTTAATGAGTGAAATAAGTATTTGACCCCTTTGCAAAACATGACTTAGTACTTGGTGGCAAAAGCCTTGTTGGCTATCACAGAGGTCAGACGTTTCTTGTAGTTGGCCACCAGGTTTGCACACATCTCAGGACGGATTTTGTCCCACTCCTCTTTGCAGATCCTCTCCAAGTCATTAAGGTTTCGAGGCTGACATTTGGCAGCTCGAACCTTCAGCTCCCTTCCACAGATTTTCTATGGGATTAAGGTCTGGAGACTGGCTAGGCCACTCCAGGACCTCAATGTGCTTCTTCTTGAGCCACTCCTTTGTTGCCTTGGCCGTGTGTTTTGGGTCATTGTCCTGCTGGAATAGCCATCCACAACCCATTTTCAATGCCCTGGCTGAGGGAAGAAGGTTCTCACCCAAGATTTGATGGTATATGGTCCCGTCCATTATCCCTTTGATGCGGTGAAGTTGTCCTGTCCCCTTAGCAGAAAAACATCCCCAAAGCATAATGTTTCCACCTCCATGTTTGACGGTGGGGATGGTGTTCTTGGGGTCATAGGCAGCATTCCTCCTCCTCCAAACACGGCGAGTTGAGTTGATGCCAAAGAGCTTGATTTTGGTCACATCTGACCACAATGCCTTCACCCAGTTCTCCTCTGAATCATTCAGATGTTCATTGGCAGACTTCAGATGGGCCTGTACATGTGCTTTCTTGAGCAGGGAGACCTTGCAGGCGCTGCAGGATTTCAGTCCTTCACGGCGTAGTATGTTACCAATTGTTTTCTTGGTGACTATAGTCCCAGCTGCCTTGAGATCATTGACAAGATCCTCCGTGTAGTTCTGGGCTGATTCCTCACCGTTCTCATGATCACTGAAACTCCACGAGGTGAGATCTTGCATGGAGCCCCAGACCGAGAGAGATCAACAATTATTTTGTGTCTTCCATTTGTGAATAATTGCACCAACTGTTGTCACCTCACCAAGCTGCTTGGCAATAGTCTTGTAGCTCATTCCAGCCTTGTGTAGGTCTACAATCTTGTCCCTGACATCCTTGGACAGCTCTTTGGTCTTGGCAATGGTGGAGAGTTTGGAATCTGATTGATTGCTTCTGTGGACAGGTGTCTTTTATACAGGTAACAAATTGAGATTAGGAGCACTCCCTTTGAGAGTGTGCTCCTAATCTCAGCTCGTTACTGTACCTGTATACAGTAAAAGACACCTGGGAGCCAAAAATCTTGCTAATTGATAGGGGATCAAATACTTATTTCACTCATTAAACTGCAAATCAATTTATAACTTTTTTGAGATGCGTTTTTCTGGATTTTTTTGTTGTTATTTTGTCTCTCACTGTTAAAATAAACCTACCATTACAATTATAGACTGATAATTTCTTTGTCAGTGGGCAAACGTACAAAATCAGCAGGGGATCAAATATTTTTTTCCCTCACTGTACCTCTGTTATCTCAGTAGATTTTTTCCATCTGGTTTTCAACTCATAGTGAATGTGATTTTATTCATGAAATGCTTGACCAGATGATCACAACTTACACTGACTGAGTCTTCTGACCCATCATTCCCCAGAAGGGTATAGGAACTTAAACACAAGCAGATATAATACAGGCTCAGATGTAACTATGCATTTCTGCCTTTATTGCCAGAGTAGGCTCAAATTTGGGCTCCGGTCATTCATTCATCTCTTCACCTGCTTTATATCACGGAGCTCCTTAGTAAACCAAACTGCTGCATAGGGTCTGTGGGCAGGAGGAAAGCTACTTAGGGGTGAACCACTATTCCAGTGGTTAACAAGGCAAACAAGGGAAGTACTCTCCAAATTGCTGGGAAGCTCCCCTACGGCAATTAGGAAACAGCTGAAACCATCAGGCATCTGGGGAGGACCATCTTAATAGGTCTCTTCTCCCTGCAAAGATCCTTTGCTGCCAGTTTCCCATCACCCAGAGGAAGTGATCTGTCCATGATGATGGAAAAGTCCCACAGAACCAGATCATGACACATCTACTCCAAGGTGAACAGGAGATCTAAAGTGCAGCCAGATATGTGAGTTGGACCACTGATGAACAGGCACAAGCACATGGTTGTCACCGCACACATTAATTCCTGATCTGCCTCCTATACTACGGAGAGGAGGTTGAAATCACTCAGTATTAATAGTCTGGGCAAAATCACAACCATCCCTGCAATGAAACTGATAAACACACAGCTGGGATAATGGTAAAATAGAAGCTCTTTCAGTTTGTTCTTTTGGTCCAGCATAATAAGCAAGCCCTTACATCTAGTCACCTATACAACTACATCTGCCAGTATACCATTCCCACACCACCTCCCCTGCTCTGGGGTCAAGACTGATGTACAATGACCGACTGAACAGATCTCCATGATGGGGAACCTCTCATCATTAGCAGGTCTCAGTAATATTTGCCCAGTCTATCCTCTTATTCACAATTAAATTATAGACAGGGCTGGTGGCCAATACTATTTTCTAGTAAATTTTTCACGCCAACTGATCCTTTCATAAGTGGTCATAACCTGTAAGCATATGAAATGTAGGACAGTGCATAAATGAACTAAAATTAAAGCAAGATTACGTGTTATATAAAGCATCTCAGAGACTTGGTGGAAAGGGAAAAAAGTGACAGGAATAAAAAAGAAAAGTAAATCCATTCAAAGCGCAAAGCAATCTAATGAAATTACATCATGGAGCTGCAGGAAATAGTTTTATGAATGGGAGAGCCAAATGGGAATCCATCCCAACTGAATTGATGGAAGAAACAGTGTATTTCAAAGTAAGTTTGGTTAGTTATTTTCCTTAAGAATGAAAATGTTTTATTTTCATGCTATGTTGGTGGTAGAACTGTCCGGAGGAACATAACAGTCCTATTAAGACTGGTCAAAAATATCTGCCATTTCATTTTTGTAGGCCAGCAGCTTTGCCTAACTTCCAGATGTGAACAATTTAGCTCCCCAAATTATCAGCAGTGGTTATGCTGGCTGGGGAATTGAAGTCTACATGTCTAAAGGGTGTCCAGATTGAGCAAATCTGTTCAGGAAACATAACCTTCCTGATAATATTCAACAGGGCTTACGCTATTTTATTTGTATCCTATCAAAGATAATTTTTTATTCTCTTGGGAATGATGCTAACTATACACATGCATGCTAATAATAGACACAGACACACACACCTAAAATTCTCTTCAGAAGGGTGTGTGTGTCTGTGTGTGGATGAATAGACAGACAGACAATTTTTTTCCCCTCAAACATTGCATTACCAAGAGAGAAACAGAAATGACGAAGACTTAAGCATTAAGGCTGTACAGTGATCCAGATTCAATGGAAAAATGGTGATTTGGAATGCATGTGGGCGAGTATGGCACACCTGCCTGCACCTTCTTAAATCCAACACGTGTTTTCCCGAGACCATAAGGGGCACTAGCACACACCCAAGAAAAGAGGCAGAGTTTAATCAATCTCTAAGGATGTGCCAATAGGTGTCATATGAGCACCCAATAGGCCCCAAACCACCATCTCCCTAATAGTGGGGTGTGTGCGTCTACATATGTCAGCAAATAAACAGACAGAAAAATGAATTTTATGAAAAATGCCTCTGAGAATAGCACACAGTATAGTAGAGGGTTACTTCCATGAGGCTGATTCACAAAACAGTTCTGAAATGTTTATTTCAACTCTGGCACAACCTGAAGAAGTAGTAAAATCTTTAAAATTAATTGAGAAATAAAAAGTACAATTTGATGTCTATTCATATTTACCTGACAAATCTGAACATTTAAGACATTTCATCCTACCCCTGAATATCAAATACTTTTGGAATTATTATCTCACCCCAAATCCTAAAGAAATCAGAGTTTAATAATTTAAACCAGCATTGATTACTACGTCTAAGATACTAAGCTGGCCATCCCTGTTTTACTTTACTCACAAGCCCAATTTCCATTCATTTCATACATGCAAGTTCCATTTTTGATCATTCTCATTCCCACTGGCAAAGCCATGTCAAAACTATTAAAACCAAATTGTTCTATCAATCTTCATACACACCCAAGAAATTAGAACACATTAAAAATGATCATTTGTGTCAAATCATGCATAAGCTGTAAAGAAACAGTCAAGGGAGAAAGTATGATTTTTTTCAGACATACCTGAAGTAACAGAATATGATGATGAACACAAGAAGTATGCTACAGACAGTCACTGATATTAGCAGAGCCTTGTGGTGAACATTTGCTTCGGAAAAAGCTAAAATAAGAAAACAAAAGCCTTTAATAATCAGATAACAACTTTACTTACCATATTTAAGTGCAGTTCATCACCCATGTCCCTAAGCATTTGAAGGGACTTGCAAGCAGGATGAGAATAAGACAGTGCTGATATTGACAAACTGCATCACCCAAATACAACTTATAAAGTTCTTCCATATGGTCATATTAACCACTGCTATCCGGAACAGGAGCCGGCTATGCAGTGATCCAGATTCATTGGAAAAATGGTGATTTGGAATGCATGAAAAATGCCTCTGAGAATAGCACACAGTATAGTAGAGGGTTACTATACACACGATGCTCAAGGAACATGCCTCTCCTGCACTTTCTGGATTCAGCCACATTTTAATAATAGGCTGAATCATACTTTAAATCCAGGTCCCCTTTTTAATCACTCCCATTCTTCTCTTAGACAGTCTGGGCATTTTTGCCTCTGGAAGAAATGAAAAGGCCATGTCATCCTGCAGCTCTATCATGACTTCAGTGGAATTCACATCCTCACTTCAGAGGGTATCTTACCTCAGACCTTTATTCTACCTTGGCCACAGAGTAGGTAGCTGTTCGGGGTGGGGGGTGTTAAAGTTTGTAATTAGAGCATGTTCTATTCCAGCTTTCACCTACCATCAACATCTTTCCATAAGAAACCTTGACTTTACATGGATTTAGTGGCACAGAAACTTAACAAAAATACATCTGCCACCATGAGAAAAACCAAAGACATCTCCTGTGGGATTTCTAGGGCTGATTATGTGCAAGGTCTGCAAACAGACTTCATCACTAAAGAGACTGTTAGCACTCATCATGGACTGGTCAAAACTCAGCTTAAAAACGAGACGCATATATTTCTGAAAATTAAAGTTTACATCAGAAAAACATATAAGCCAGCATCAGAACACCTACACAACAAACAATGTCATTGGTAAATGTTTCTCATGAACTTTTATTAACTACTAAGCAAATTCAAGGAAACTGCACGTAAAATTCTTATTAGGGAATGTTGGGACGTGGGAAAGTTAGGGGAAAGGGATATATTCAATTTTAAAAAACCATTAAGAAATGAATGGACTGAAATACTATCCAATTAACACAGTAACACCAACAAGGTTTACTGTGATTCACGTATCTCTAATAACCACCATCACAAATGTGAATAAGACTTTAGGAGATTTTGGTCTCCATTTCAAGTATAAATTTCTTTATCTGCAAACTGCAAACTGATCCAGCATGCATCTGGTTATTTTAAGAGTGAGAGGAGCTCTTCTGGTATACTATACAGTAAGACAAGATGAAGAGAAATAACACCATAAGCTGCAAGATCTCTATTCTTATTGATTGGTCCTGGAATACAGCTATTGCATTTCCGATTTACCAGAGTGATGCAACAAAGCATATGCCTATGGGACTCTCAGCTTTCTATTAAGCACGTTTACTTCCAAGCTCTGGTTTCATCTTCTATTTTGGCCCCTGAACATTTCCTTTCTGGTTTGCTTCTGATGGGAGAGACAGACAGACAAGGAATGTATCTTCTGTTTGCATCAGGTTTAACGGTTTAACTTTATGGTATCTGCTACTAATATGTTCATGTCATAAACATCCAAGACAAAGTTGCCGATTTTGAAATCTCTTTTATGAAGGGGATGAGCATATGAGAAAATACTATAGTATTCTCTATGGGCCAAAAGATTTGTACCTGAGCCATCATTCCAAATGAAGAGTAGTGAAAATTGAGAATCCTCTAAGGAGATCACTTGCCTTATGAATAGGCTGTGATTGTGAGGGGTGGGGAATAGATGAAGAATAAATGCTCTCTAAATATTAATGCTGACAATGTACCTTTTGACCAATTGTTTTTCTCCAATGCACATCATTTACTAAAGTTTAAATACAATGCACTGTCATCAAAAGACTAAGGGCAGCATAGAGGAAAAAAAGGCAGCATCCTACTGAGGGTGCTTTTGTGCCAGGCAAAGCATGTCAAATTTTAAAGGTCATAAGTCAATAAGATACATGGAATAGACACTTGGGGCTTGCTTTGTACAACTTCTGAAAAAACAGACAATGTTTCTTTTATTGAATTCAATTCTGATCCCCTAATCCAAAGATACAAAGCAGCTATGGTAGTACTATTGGTTAGAAAACAATGATTTTCAATTAAAAAAGCAGTTGTGTTGAACACAGGAAGAACATAATAGAAGCTCATTCATTTGGAAGATGATACTCCATGAATGCGTCTTTAAAATGAGTAAGAATGGCCATTTGTGTCAGAGGAAGTTTATCAAGATTATACAAGACACACTGGAGACTGCTTCCAGGAATAAGTAAGCAATTTGGGGGAAGCAGGCATATGCCCAAAGTTCCATGGGCTATGCCCTCTGTTCCCTTCACCCCAACTGTATCATTCATATATGTTAGCAAAACATAGCAGCTACTTTTGAGACTTATTATTCTCAACGCCTGAGAAGGAAAAGAGGCAAATATATTCAAAGAGCCACATTTATTCTACTTGAAGTTGTTGGAGATATAAAATCTTTCCGTGTACGTTATGGAGAAGTAGCAGTATATGACAATGTCCAGCCACTGAAAAATAAGCAATCAAAGCTTTAGAAATAACTGAAGACTGTACTTAGAGACTAACAAGAATCACTGTTGCCTTCAGTAAGGGAAAAATAATAATTACTGGGAAAGAGTGAACAGAGAATTCTCATAATATCAGCTATTGCAAAAAAAATCTGTGAAATGGATTATTTAGGTATTTATTTAAAGCACGTTTTATTCTATCCTTACATCCCTTCATCCAAACAAGATACTGTTCTCATTTGAGAAGATAAGAGATTTTGCTTCTTAACTTTTCCTCAAATACAGACAGAAATGAATGAAATGGCTGCTGGATGTTATAGAACTATTACGACTACTTATTATTTATTATAGGATTTTATTAATCATTGGATTACTAAAACAAATACAAACTGGATAGGAATGAAAGAGGATACTGAAGAGAATTACAGTGGTACCTCGGTTCACGAATTTAATTCGTTCTGCGACTCTGGTCGCGACCTGAAATGGTCGTGAACCGAATCAAATTTTCCCGTAAGGTTCAATGTAAATACGGTTAATCAGTTCTGACCCCAAATTTGGTCACCATTGTATTTAAACTTTAGTAAACGATTTCTGGTCCCGACCTGAGTCAATTTTCCCCATAAGGTTCAATGTAAATACGGTTAATCCGTTCTGAACCATTTTTTTTTAAAAAAAACCACAAAAATATGACACAAAGTACAGTACGAAGAGAGAGAAAGCTAACCTTGCTCGACGCGACTCCCAGCGTGGAGGACAGGAAGGCGGGTGGGGAGGCGGTTTACTGCTTGGAGGGAGAGTCCCCCTCCCTACAGGAAGCCGCGACCACGTGTCACAGGAGGGAAAATGGCCGCGGTTACTGCTTGGAGGGAGAGTCCCCCTCCCTACAGGAAGCCGCGACCACGTGTCACGGGAGGGAAAATGGCCGCGGATCCTGTTCGTCACCTGATCCAGCGTTCGCGAACAGAGGCAAATTTTTGCGGCCGGAGCTGTTTGTGAACCGAATTGTTCGTGAACAGATGCGTTCGTGAACCGAGGTACCACTGTATCTGCAACAATATTCACAATCCTTTTTTTGTACAGTTCTGCATAAAAGTATGGTGCTTATTTGAATTTTTAAAAAAACTTGCTGAAATTTGTTCAAGAAGTTTGAATATTTCTATCCTTTTGCATATAATTTTTTATCAAGGATTCTGATTACAATACTAAAAACTAATACAAACTAAACTTGAAGAAAAAGGAATAGTAAGAAATAAAAAGTGCAAGAAAAGAAAGACAAAAGACAAAAGAATATAAAGAAAAGGAAAAGAAAATATATAAAGAAGTGACTTCCAACATTTATTACAACAATTACAGACAAATTTAGTAACTCTTCACCCCCTATAAGGTTACAAACAGATCTCTCCTCATCCCATATCCCATCCCTTATCTATAAGCAAATCCATAAAACATAAACTTTTCAATCCTGGTGTCAGCAAAAAGTCCACAAAGGGTTGCCAGAACATTGCAAATAAATGGCTTATTTTAACCTTGATCAAATAACCAACTTTAAATTCCTTCCTTTTACCTCTAACAGTCTTAATCTTTAGTTCACTCAAATATTGTCGTACGATTTGATTTCTCTTCAATTCTTCTTTATCCCATCACACAGATTTCTCCAAGGGTTTAACAAGCCTCTTTTGTAGATCCAATAAGAAAACATTTTCCAGGTCATTCTCTTGGTTTGTCATTTGTATTTCCCCTTTCATTTTTAAAACTTCAGCCAGTTTCTTTTCTATATCCAATAAAGCACACTTTTCCAAATCATTCTCTTGGCCTGTCATTTGTAGTTCCACTTTCGGTAGGTTCCCTGTCTCATCAGACAAAATTTGCTCCATAACTGTCATTCCCTCATTGACATCTTTTAGGCATAGTCTATCCACAGAAGCAGACATCATTGCTGACAATGTTAATATTGTAGCTACTAATTTCTGGCTCCATTCTTCAAAGATCTCCTTTAATATTTCCAATGTTATGTTTTGTGTCATTTCTTAACTTCCAGTTAACCAACACTAAAACCTGACTTGTATTTTTTTCCCTTCTACTTAGAATCTTTAGTCCCCTCTAGTGTCAAGTTTCTAAAATCATAATGTTGCTTATCTTCATTATGAATTAAGACAGCCAAAATAACTCTGGTTCCCATGAAAAGCTATTTATTTTTTATAGTTAATTCCAAAATCTTACAGGTGAAACTCGAAAAATTAGAATATCGTGCAAAATGTTCATTTATGTCAGTATGGCAACTCAAAAGGTGAAACCAATATATGAGATAGACGCATTACATGCAAAGCGAGATATGTCAAGCCTTACTTTGGTATAATTGTGATGATTATGGCGTACAGCTTATGAAAACCCCAAATTCACAATCTCAGAAAATTAGAATAGTGTGAAAAGGTTCAATATTCTAGGCTCAAAGGGTCCCACTCTAATCAGCTAATGAATCCGTAACACTTGCAAAGGGTTCCTGAGCCTTTCAATGGTCTCTCAGGCCATTTGTAGGAATCACAAGCATGGGAAAGACTGCTGACCTGACAGTTGTGCAGAAAACCATCATTGACACCCTCCATAAGGAGGGAAAGCCCCAAAAAGTAATTGCAAAAGAAGTTGGATGTTCTCAAAGTGCTGTATCAAAGCACATCAATAGAAGGTTATGTGGAAGGGAAAAGTGTGGTAGAAAAAGGTGCACAAGCAGCAGGGATGACCGCAGCCTGGAGAGGATTGTCAGGAAAAGGCCATTCCAAAGTGTTGGGGACTTTCACAAGGAGTGGACTGAGGCTGGAGTTAGTGCATCAAGAGCCACCACACACAGACGGATCCTGGACATGGGCTTCAAATGTCGTATTCCTCTGGTCAAGCCGCTCCTGAACAACAAACAAGGTCAGAAGCGTCTTACCTGGGCTACAGAAAAAAAGAACTGGTGTGTTGCCCAGTGGTCCAAAGTCCTCTTTTCTGATGAGAGCAACTTTTGCATCTCATTTGGGAACCAAGGACCCAGAGTCTGGAGGAAGAATGGAGGCACACAATGCACGATGCTTGAAGTCCAGTGTGAAGTTTCCACAGTCTGTGTTGATTTGGGGAGCCACGTCATCTGCCGGTGTTGGTCCACTGTGCTTCATTAAATCCAGGGTCAACGCAGCCGTCTACCAGGAGATTTTGGAGCACTTCATGCTGCCTTCCGCAGACGAGCTTTATGGGGATACTGACTTCCTTTTCCAGCAGGACCTGGCACCTGCCCACACTGCCAAAAGTACCAAAGCCTGGTTCAATGACCATGGGATTACTGTGCTTGATTGGCCAGCAAACTCGCCTGACCTGAACCCCATAGAGAATCTATGGGGCATTGCCAAGAGAAAGATGAGGGACATGAGACTGAACAATGCAGTGGAGCTGAAGGCCGCTATTGAAGCATCCTGGTCTTCCATAACACCTCAGCAGTGCCACAGGCTGAGAGCATCCATGCCACGCCGCATTGCGGCAGTCATTGCTGCAAAAGGGGCCCAAACCAAGTACTGAGTACATATGCATGCTTATACTTTGCAGAGGTCCGATATTGTTCTATTTCCAATCCTTGTGTTATTGATGTCATGTAATATTCTAATTTTCTGAGATTGTGAATTTGGGGTTTTCATAAGCTGTACGCCATAATCATCACAATTATACCAAAGTAAGGCTTGACATATCTCGCTTTGCGTGTAATGCGTCTATCTCATATATTGGTTTCACCTTTTGAGTTGCCATACTGACATAAATGAACATTTGCACGATATTCTAATTTTTCGAGTTTCACCTGTATAGTAAAAGTCAATATTCCAAATTTAACTGGATCCTTAATCCATTTGTAACTTTCTTAGATCAAATCTTATTTAGCTTTTTGCTGTTTATTTAAAATTCTTTTAAGTTCTTAAGCTTGTAATTAATTTTTCTTTTTCTCAGAGTTGAACCTAAACTCACCCGGCAACTTTTCAAACTTGTCGTTCCAAAGGTCTCTAATAGCTTTAAGATGGTTAACAGGCAATTTTCAAAAATGATTAGAAAGTGAAGTTTGCAAACTTAATGTCCTTTAAAAGGCTCTGCCACTGTTGTGAGCAATATGGCTAATTCCTTTGTCTCCTGGCTCAAACCCATGGAAGACCTCTGTCCTGTGGATTCTTCATAAGGAACAGCTGTCCAGAATACATGTGGGTAATCTGTCCTCTCCTTATCTAGAGAGGTTCCGAAGAACTGGTCTACTCACTGGTTCTTCGGTCTTTGCCATGGTCATCAGCTCCACTTTTGTGCAGACATTTTCAGTTCATCATGCTTCTCCTAGAAGTCTGTTTCAATATTTCAATCCAAGAATGCAATCTCCTGGAAAGATGTATCTAAAGAAACCCCTCTACATTTCAGAAATATCTAATATTTCCCAACTTATTTTCTTCATTCCCAAACTGAAAGTGTTCAGGTTTTTTGCAGTTGCAACCTAAGACCTGAGAAGTCTGTAATGGAAGCCTATCAAACTCAATTTCTTCTTGTATCATCAGCGCCCCACTTATTCAATCATCAGCCATTCAAGCAGAGAGCCAGACATGGTGGCACCACCATGTCTGTTTAAAAGAGTGTTAAATCAGTAAAGACAAATGTTTCATCTTCTCTGCCTGAAACCTGCTTTTTTACAGATTTCCAATATTTTCCAACATTATAGTGGTAACTGACTGTTTTTCCTGCTTGCCTAATAAGCTTGGTGCCTAACCATATATGGTCTTTTTGTTCGCATAAGGACATTTCAGTTTACTGTGCAGGAAAGCTGTATAGAATGAGGAACTTCGAATGGGGCTGAATGTTCTGTTTTTATCTTGTTTCATGTAAATTAAGACTTTTTGTGCCCTTGTGTTTGGTTAGCTTTCACTCCTCATTCTGGCATATCCATGTGTATACAACTTCATTCCTTTCATATTTAGAAAATGATCATTTCCATTCCTAGTACATGGAAAAGCACTTCCAGAGTACAATATCTTTACTTTTCCTACCATCACCTCTGTAACTGGGTTAATTTATAGTTTAACTATCTCTGACCTACAACTGGAGGATTTCCTTAGACCCTACCTTCCCCTGAGATATGACCATGGGTCGTCAGCCTCCTGAATCAAAAGCGAAATTTATTCTACTTTTCACACGACAAGTGACAAACAGTTGTGTTTGGAAACTGTCTTTGAAAAGGTTGTTTCCTGAAAGAAAATACTGAGCTGGAGATTTTAATTCTTCATTTTCAGAATAATCAATTGGAGGATTTGGAACAGCTGACTACTGATAACTGTTCAGAATTTTATTAAGATTTCCAGCAGTGCTAAAGCTCTTACTTTACAGAACATTTTAGCTTTCCTTGAGAAAATGATCATTTAGCGAACTGTCATATAGCAAAATAAGCTAAAGAGTTCTATGACATCAACTCTCTGCCCCTGTGATTCTGGAAAGGTGGAAACCACAGCACACTTTCTTCTTTCTTGTGCCTTTTATAGAGACATTTGAACCAGATTTATTCTCCCTCTGATCAGCAAATATCTTGATTTCTCTGACTCAGTCTATGCCCAGATGTTGCTTACAGATGAGCTGCCATTATTACAGGGCACATGGCTAGGTAAGATGTAAGATCTGCTAGACCTTGATAGGCCAAGCTCTTGCTACATAGATGTATTTTATGTAATTTCAAATATTATTAATTTTTATGTAATTTTAGATATCATCACTCTACATAAATTTTAGATATTTGTAATTTTAGTAATGTTAGACATTATCACATTTTATGTAATTTTAGATACCTCACTTATAACCTAGATATAGATTGCTTTTTTTGGACTTTATTAACGGGTTCTAGTCAGGTTGCTTTATTAATTTTGTCTCAAATTTTATTTATTTATTTCTTAAAACAGATTTATAAGTACTCACAGATCACTCATGGACACACTTCTTGTACTGGCCTACAACCATAAAAAACTGACTGAATTGAGCTGGGCATCAACTTAATTACTGCACAATCTTTGATTGGGTGTGACTCTTCATATAAATGAGTAAAGGAAGAGAATCTAAACAGGAATGTGTTCACAAGTAACTACACAAAACAAAATTTCATGTTTTTCAAGGTAAAATGTCTTTTTAAAATGAAGCCATTTCTACTGAAAACAGTATGGATTACATACTGAATATAGAAATTTGAGGCATATTAACCAATTATCTAGCTAAATAGAAACAAGTATCAAAATAACTCACTGCTGTGTTTTAAGAGATAAGTTTACTTGACTTCAGAGGACCAAACTGTTTAGGAACCTGTCTTAAGACACATTTAGGCTGAATGAAAAAACAGCAGCATACAAAATGCTTACATTATAATTTCATCACTTACAGAGTTTTAAAAAAGAAAATTAGATATAGACTAGAAATTAGCATTGACATCCTTTGTTACCTTGATCTTCTAGGGGTGGCAGAGTAGGGTGAAGATCTTTATTACAGAAATCTTGATCTGTGCAGCATGCAATTAATCTTCTTGGTTGAGAGAGTGGAGTGTCCTGTAATAGTTATATGTAACTTTTATATAAAACAGCTATAAAACTGTGCATTACAAATTTAAACTATTAAACTTTAGACATAAAGAAAATGTGTGTACATGCAGTCAAAAGTGCTCATTAAAAAAAAAAGTGCAAATATTTCAACATAGATGTAATCTATAATTCAGGTTGCTTATCTTTTCCAAGCCTCTTTTGGATCTTTTTGTTTAATCTCATAATTTAACTTATGAGAAAAAGTAAAAAAAAAACACACAAGGATTTGCATATGTATTAAGTACCATGGACCCCAATTTAACTGAAAAATTGCTGGTGACAATAGCTATGAATAGCTGTCAGCTGGTGAAAGGGCTACCAATGAAAAAAGTCCATAGTTCAGTGGTGGAGCAGATGTTTTGCATGTAAGTAGTTCAGGACAATCCTTGATGTCTTTAGGTTTGTTAAGAAAGCCTATTTGACTTGCTAAAGACCTATTGCTATGGTTTTGGTCTCAGTTGATAAACACAGATTCTGATTTTCCTGTGTCATCTTTCTGAGCAAGCTTATTTAACCTGGTACTTATAGGCATCTTTAACTATTGCTGGATCTTGTCTTCAAGCTTTAAGAAGTATACAGTTTTGTACACACAGTGTATACAAGGCATCTGCATTTGAGATCAAGGGATAAGCAATGTGAATTATCTCTGCTGCAAAACCTAGAACACCTCTATCACTCAGACCAAACATTCCAGGTGGGATGGACAAATAACTCTGTAACATCTTTTGAAAGGGGGAGAGGGAAACAGGGAGCTCCAGTACATGCAGGGCCAAAAAGACATGAACAGCAATTGGATCAGGTCCACTTCTGACTATTTCATGTTTTACTCTGATCTATAAAATTAAGGTTGTAATCTTAAACACCTCACTAAGAAGTTTTAAAGAATACAATGGAATTTTTGATATCTTGAGAAAGGATGGGATGAGCATTTGAACCCAGCAATCAAAACCATATGTTTAACAGTAACAGAGAGCAAAGTAGGAAATTCAATACTCTGCTTTCTTAACAGTTACTACTCTAACAATTCTGATCCAGCCCTTTCTTAGCATTATTGATCAAACACAACAGGATATTTCTGCTGTTTGTATTAACAGGAATTATATTCACAGTTTGGCCCATATGTTATCTTCTTTACAGAAAATAAAAAGACTTGTAAAGGAAATGTAGAACATTGGTATGTTAATTCCTGACAATATTCAGACTGATTCTGAAAGTTCAGATTGAGTTCACAACATCTTCTTACTCGGCACTGGAAGTCAGAACCTTCTAAGCCTATGCAGCCTGTGGTAAAAGTCTGTCCTCCAGACTCTTCCTCTTCCACCATTGCAAAACAGTATCCATCCGTGCTGAATGCAAGAAAAAGAGAAATATATTTCATTTAGCCTGTAATACTCTTTAATTCTCATACATGTTGTTCATAATTCATGGAGCATCTGAATCTGGAAATCATTAAATTAAGTGCAGTAAACATTTATTAAATCCAAATGGCATGCATGCAATGTAGCTAGCCATTCTTTGCAGAAACTCCCTCTTTCTCCAGAACTCTGGTACTTCTGGTGTTTGGGAGGTATTTTCCATTGATGTTTGCCTGGAAGAGAATAAGCAAGACTTCGGCAGCATTTATTGACCCTTATGTGCATTACTGCATTCAATTATTTGACAAACTGCCATTATGAACTTTCTAATAGTGACTTCTCCTCATTCCTACTGCTCTGAGGACCGCCAGGAAAAGGGAACAGAAAGAGGGTGGGGGAATGCATGAGCTGTGTCATGCTGTGGTTTGTTCACATCATTCTTAACTATGGTTTAGCATGTCACTGTGTATGAACTGAGCGGCCATATAAATTTGCTAAATAAATGAATGAATGAACGAATCAATGTATGTTACAAAAGCACGGCCAATGTATCGGAGCAAGGAAAATCAGATTTCAAATATCAACTGTGGATTCAATTTGCTACAGAACAATTGATATATGATGAAGGACACAACACTTCTCCAGCCAGTGCTGCCTATCACAAAGCAAAACTCCTGCTAAACCTTGAAATATTTGGTCTTTCCTTCATCATGAGCAACACTGTTAAGCTGCCTTGGAAAGCTGCACAGGAAATGCTTTTGTAGTGTTTTATCCAGTTATTTCTCTTCTTCAGCATACATCATGAACCATGCAGTCTGCCGTGCAGGAACAGGAATTATAATCTCTACTTCAGGAGAGAAAAAAGGAGAGAGAAGCGACATTATACTTCTTTCTGTTTAAATTTCATATTTATATTTTGTGAACCTGTAACAACAGCAGGTCGGCCCTGAGTCTTGCTTTATTACTGCAGCTACCTTAGATATAGTTGCAATTTCAGATAGACAACTGAATAGACCAGAGGGGGAATCAGCTGGAAATTATTTCGTTAAGGTTCCGTCTTTGGCCCATTCTAGACAGAAGAAGCCATTGTGATGTATTCAGATGACACGACAACTTAAAAAACAAACCACAATGGATGGTTTGTAACTACACCATTTGACAGAAGTCTTTCTGCACGTTCACAGTTTAGCAATCTTGGTGCCATGTAGACAATAACAGAGGAAATAATCCACATCTCTCTTTGTAAATGAGAAAAGCAATTGTGGAATAAACCTACTTTACATGTATCCAAATAAGTCCTAGATTGTTCTGTTTAGCCAGATTCCCCAGAATATTGCTTTCAAACTTTATATTCTGAAAGCTTGTTGTTGTTCAGTCGTTAAGTCGTGTTAAACTCTTCATGACCCCATGAACCATATTGCGCCAGGCCTTCCTATCTTTCACTGCCTCCCTGAGTTTGCTCAATTTCATGCTCATTGCTTCAGTGATGCTATCTAGCCATCTCATCCTCTGCCGTCCTCTTCTCCTTTTGCCTTCCATCTTTCCCAGCATCAGGGTCTTTTCCAATGAGTCCTCTCTTCGCATTAGGAGCCAATTATTCAGAGCAGAATACAAGACATCCTTGTAATTACTTTTACTATAGTTGATTGGAATGATTAATTCAGATGAGACAATTGTCCTTCTGGGTACCAATATTATGTCATTATTGTTCAAACTGTAGAAGACGAAAGGAGAGGAAGTACTGGTACTATCAGGTTTCATAGCAGACACAACAATAAATCTCAACTCTTCAAACTCTTAACTCTGTATTCATAAACTTGCTTATGGCAAAAGCTTACAGCCACAGTACAGCCACATTATTTGCTTTACTGTAGACAATAAAGAAGCCATATACACACAGAAGACACATTTTCAGCAGTGCACAGAAATCAGAGTCTATATATATGTCACTCTTGCAAGGTTTAATTTATAGGCCGTTCCCTCCCCTGCTTTTGACTCAATGTAAACTTGGATGCCTTTTCAACCTCTTCTGAGCCTTGAGGTTGAAAAGCACCTGCTCAAAGTTTACACAGCAGTTGTCTCCTCTGGGAAACACTGGTAACTACTTTATCAACTTTATCTCTTACATCCAAGAAGAGACTGAAATACATTCACTAAAGCGATATATTATATTACAGTGAAAACTCAGTTTCTCAGACCTTGATACAACAAACTTTGCATGCAACAGCTCAAATTTCCATGATGATTACAGCATTCCCATATTATTATTATACAAATGCATCAATTTACACTACCCATGTCACACATGACACGCATTGAGAGAGATGTATTTCATGCCATTTAGAGTAAGGTTGCTATTATGCAAATGAGGAAAATCACAGTGATGACACAGTTTCATATTTAGCAGAAAGTTCTCTATATAATAGACACCTCTTCCCATTAGTCAGTTAAAATAAAATTTTACTGTATTTTATTTATTCACATGGTGCCTGCCATCCATTCGTATCAATGAACAAGGGCAACTGAGAAACATGGGGAAAATAGCAATTAACTTTAAAAAAAAAAAAGAAGAAGCCAACATTGGGTAATAACATGCCAGAACATCATCTGGGTAGAGGATGAGCAATAAATTTATACCATTTACTATAAAGTAAATAATAAATGACCAAATGTTGAGTAATAACATTCTGAAAATGACCTTCTCTGAGAAATGGGTATTGAAAAAAACTTTCACAATATCAGAACAGAGAGCACAAAAAGAGGAAGGCATGTTGATCATCCAGCGAAGGTGAGGCACTTTTTGGGTTGCCTAACTTAATTGCACATAAAGTTACAGTAAAGAGTGAGCATGGTGCAGTGGTTAAGGTACCAGGCTAGAAACCGGGAGAGTGAGAGTTCTAGTCCTTAAGCACAAAGCCAGCTGGGTGACCTTGGACCAGTCACTCTCTCTCAGCCTAGGAAGGAGGCAATGGCAAGCCACTTCCAAAAAACCTTGCCAAGAAAACTGCGGAGACTGGTCCAGGCAGTGGCCAGAAGCCAACACTGACTCAAAGGCACCCAAAAAAAAAAAAAAGGAGTTACAGTAAACATAAATTATTCCATAAAATAAGCCATACTATTTTCTTTCTTACCCTTCAACTAGATATCAGTGTTAGATATATCTCCCAAAAATGTACTGGGAAGCTTGGAAGATCCTTGGATCGGTATGAGTGGCTGCAGGAGGAAGAAGGGATTAGTAAAATCAACTCCACCTTCACCAAGTAGGAATTTATGATGGCTCCATTCTATAAACAAAAAGGTTTCCATTTGCAAGATTGCAACTCAGGATCCAAGCCATAATGATTTAGTTATCAGAAAAAAAAAAAAATTGCACTGACCCAAAAGCATGATTGTATACAAATCTCAATGAATTCAGTAAGGTAGGATTTCTAAATAAGCATTAAGATACCCTATTTAGAGTACAAGCCATTATTAAGTAGACTGATTTTAATCAAATAATTTTAAAATAAATCTATTTTTTTGACATTCTGGAAAATTTATTTTCTAATTTGTGGACTAAGCAAAGATCTTAATTATTATAACAAATAAAATATTTGTAGTCAAAAAGAACTTCATATTAATCAAGTATATAATCCAAAAACTCATTATAAGTATCTTATTCAACAATTCTACATTGTGTGGAAGAGAAATTATGAAATTACAGGTGAAACTCGAAAAATTAGAATATTGTGCAAATGTTCATTTATGTCAGTATGGCAACTCAAAAGGTGAAACCAATATATGAGATAGACGCATTACACGCAAAGCGAGATATGTCAAGCCTTACTTTGGTATAATTGTGATGATTATGGCGTACAGCTTATGAAAACCCCAAATTCACAATCTCAGAAAATTAGAATATTACATGACATCAATAACACAAGGATTGGAAATAGAACAATATCAGACCTCTGCAAAGTAGAAGCATGCATATGTACTCAGTACTTGGTTTGGGCCCCTTTTGCAGCAATGACTGCCGCAATGCGGCGTGGCATGGATGCTATCAGCCAGTGGCACTGCTGAGGTGTTATGGAAGACCAGGATGCTTCAATAGCGGCCTTCAGCTCCGCTGCATTGTTCGGTCTCATGTCCCTCATCTTTCTCTTGGCAATGCCCCATAGATTCTCTATGGGGTTCAGGTCAGGCGAGTTTGCTGGCCAATGAAGCACAGTAATCCCATGGTCATTGAACCAGGCTTTGGTACTTTTGGCAGTGTGGGCAGGTGCCAAGTCCTGCTGGAAAAGGAAGTCAGCATCCCCATAAAGCTCGTCTGCGGAAGGAAGCATGAAGTGCTCCAAAATCTCCTGGTAGATGGCTGTGTTGACCCTGGACTTAATGAAGCACAGTGGACCAACACCAGCAGATGACGTGGCTCCCCAAATCAACACAGACTGTGGAAACTTCACACTGGACTTCAAGCATCGTGCACTGTGTGCCTCTCCATTCTTCCTCCAGACTCTGGGTCCTTGGTTCCCAAATGAGATGCAAAAGTTGCTCTCATCAGAAAAGAGGACTTTGGACCACTGGGCAACAGACCAGTTCTTTTTTTCTGTAGCCCAGGTAAGACGCTTCTGACCTTGTTTGTTGTTCAGGAGCGGCTTGACCAGAGGAATACGACATTTGAAGCCCATGTCCAGGATCCGTCTGTGTGTGGTGGCTCTTGATGCACTAACTCCAGCCTCAGTCCACTCCTTGTGAAAGTCCCCAACACTTTGGAATGGCCTTTTCCTGACAGTTCTCTCCAGGCTGCGGTCATCCCTGCTGCTTGTGCACCTTTTTCTACCACACTTTTCCCTTCCACATAACCTTCTATTGATGTGCTTTGATATAGCACTTTGGGAACATCCAACTTCTTTTGCAATTACCTTTTGGGGCTTTCCCTCCTTATGGAGGGTGTCAATGATGGTTTTCTGCACTGCTGTCAGGTCAGTAGTCTTTCCCATGCTTGTGATTCCTACTGAACCAGCCTGAGAGACCATTGAAAGGCTCAGGAACCCTTGCAGGTGTTATGGATTCATTAGCTGATTAGAGTGGGACACTTTGAGCCTAGAATATTGAACCTTTTCACACTATTCTAATTTTCTGAGATTATGAATTTGGGGTTTTCATAAGCTGTACGCCATAATCATCACAATTATACCAAAGTAAGGCTTGACATATCTCGCTTTGCATGTAATGCGTCTATCTCATATATTGGTTTCACCTTTTGAGTTGCCATACTTACATAAATGAACATTTGCACGATATTCTAATTTTTCGAGTTTCACCTGTATATGGCTGTCTGCCACACCGACGTAGGGAAGAAAAGCTTTTCAATGAAATTAATTTGGGCAAGGTTGAGAACCCTGTAACAATAGAATTACTGTCATTTCTCTCTATTTAAGCCACCTTTTCCCTTTTGTTCCTGCCGTCCTCTCCTGGCCATCTGTTTTCGCTCTTTCTTCTTTCCTTTCCCCCCTCTCTCCAGTGCCTTTTCTCACCAACTGCTTTCCACTCCAAGCAGAGACCTTCAAAGCACACTGTTCGTTTTACCCTGAGTCAAGCAAATTGAAACTTCATCCTCCTGGAGACACGTTTTAAAAACTGTGCAGTCCCTTTTTCATGGGAATCTTTGGGACTGACAGAGGCAGGACTTTCGGACTGGACAGCTGCTGTAAGCTACTGAAATTTTAGCCACATGCAACAGATACAGGCTGTTTAAATACAATGTATTGCAATGCATATGTACTCCACAAACATGCCACATAACACCTGGATATGGTATGATAGTTTAGTAACTATCCAGATGCTAAATGCCCTTGTTTTAATTTTCAGAATTACATATATTCCCTCAGGTAAAGGAAGTTTAATTTGTCAGTGATTACATTTAACCTAAACTATGTCCTGAATAAATGTTTATACCATTTATCTCAGAAGGTTGTGCGTAAGATCTAAATTCAGTGTAAAACTTGTTTTGGATTAGACTTAATCTTTCTAAACAGCCCTTACAACTCTCCACATATTTATTTGGGGAGAGGAATTACTCTCTTAAAGCGCAATAAATCTTCTGAATCAATAAAACCATGTTAGAATAGTGCATTGAAATCTGTGATGGTAAATGACTGTTTTGAAGTGTACAAAATCCATACAAAAGTAAGCACATTGTGTCAAAGGTCTCTTGCCCATGAAATAATTTACATATGGTTTACTACTGAATCAGATGTCTTCTGTGTAGCACAGACAAAGAAATCAACAGGATAGAGAACATTCCTGCTCCATTCTGGACATACAAGAATCTGAAAGTGGGCTCATATAGTGCTGGTCACACTGGAGGTAGTATGCTCAGGCTCAGTGCCCAGACCTGGAACAAGATTTTGAAAAACAGAGCTCCACAGTCTAGAATTGGAAAAACATAAATGGTTGTAGAAAAAAATAATATTTTCAGGCAACTAGAGCCTTATTAAAAAATAAAGTTAACAAAGAGGTATAGGGTTTTCAAGCCATATTCCTTCAATTTGGTTTAAATGCCTACAGGTTTAGTGGTGTTTGGACTGAATGTGATCAAATTTGTAATGCTAATAGCCTGTTATGTGGGGACTACCAAATTTCACACATACAACCAGAGGTTTTCTATGCAAACAAAAGGAGCATTCATAAGGTATGAAGATGCCCATAACTGCATGCATTCAAAATCAAACACTAAGCCAGATCATCCAGTTAAAGCAGGTCAGAAAAGACTGACATTGCTGAAAGTAAGGAATTGGCAGTGAAACACAACCACATTAGAGCACTTTCGCTGCAACCATGATCTCTCTACCAGCAATCCCAAAAAGGTGATTGGGATGACCAATGGTGGTTGGATTGCAAGGGTCATTTTTATTGATGGCAGACCTTTTGGTCATTACCACCACCTCTCCTTCCCATTTATCTAAACAAGAGTTTTCATTTGTATTATTATTTTTCTTTACTTGCAGCTCTTGAACTTCATAGAGCTTTTTGGTAGTTCAAACCCATCCATTTCTCCATTTTTTCTTTTTTTAAGATGATGGTAGTGAGAGCAGTGGGTATGTGTTGAGGGCTCTGGTTGTATTGATGGATTGGTATGTTTTCGAAGGTATTTGTAAGTTGTTGAGGGTTGTAGAGGAATTGACTATGGACCAGGACTGGACTACATGGCTGGCTGGGGGATCTATGTACTCAAAGTGTCTTTCCTGACCCAGCATTTTTCACTTAGTGAATCTGGATGGGCCCTTAAACCAGATCAGCTGGGTATGTAATAAAGCCTCCCTGCTGTTTCTTACTATAAGGATAATGTCAGATTCAGCCGGCACAGCAAATTTAAAAATTGACAGGCATACTTTTTTTCTGCTCAACAGTGCCTTTATAGTTATGGGGGTGCTGAACATTTCCTAAATCCCCTCTCGTGTCAATTATTTAGTGGGCATTTTTTAATAAATATGATGTAGACCTGCTTCATGATGAAAAGGACACTTAACTATGTGAAGCCAATTGCTGGATATCTTTTTATAAGCACCATCAAATTTGGGCTTAAAGAAGATTTCTCAAATTCAGCATCTCAGTTAGGTGCTGTGGTTGTTTAAGTATGGTCAGCTCCCTAAAATGAGCATTCGCTTGGTTGGAAGCATTCATAATTCAGTGCTTGTAAAGAGATGTGTGTTTTGACAACATCAAAGTTTTATTACAGAAGGTTATTCCTAAAGGACTAGCAAATAAATGTCTGTTTGGAACTTCCCAGGTGCAGGACGTTTACATGGTGATGGTTAGTGTTTCAAAAGGCTGAAGGTTAACATAACCTTTACAAGCCCAGGTTTAGGAAACCCTTTCAGTAGCTTTCACCTCTCCCAGAAAAAGGTCCTTGTTAATCAATCCATGCTACAAACACCTGTGCACTCAGCCATCTCCTCTTGCAGGTAGGTTGACAGTATTTACATATTCTTTGTGGTGATGTAAGGTAACAATGAAACCCAACACCATAGCCTTGAAAAGGTACCAGAGTCTGTGGGTTTCATTCCGAGCCCAAACTAAATGCTTTAAACAAATCTCCTCCCCCTTCTTGTGAAATTTTCCATACGGGGTACAAATTGCCAGCTGTCCACTTTGTGGCACTTAGACAGTGAGGTGTATTATGTAGTCAAGTAAATATTTGTAGTTAGACAACGTTTCATGTTTGCATCCTTCAAAGTATATCCTTTATCTGTGTGAAGGGACACAAAAGGAATAGCTGAAGTTACACTTTCTATTACAAAAGGCTGGCAACTTCTCAGAGAGCTAGAAATAGCAGTGAACACTTCTTTAAGAGTAGCTTAAAATATGAGGTTATAAAATCAATTGTCACATTCACCAATACAGGCATCCTAATGCATTTTGAAAGGCCAGTGTGTGTTTACATGTACAAACATATTCTGTAAAAGAAGAGCCAAATCTTATAAGTCAGTTTTAAATTCTGTCTGTATAGATATTCAATAAACTGGATTTGCAAACTATGAAGTTTATTCCTTGATTTAATTCTAATAATGTATTTTTTAACCCAAAGAATTAGTTTTTTTTTTTTTTAAACACAAGACAGCAGTCTACTCTTAGAAAAGGACAACTTGAAAGCCATTCAAACCATCTTCTTAACTGAGTGAAAAACATAACTGTATGTATCTAAGATGACCCAGTACATTGTCTGGATCTTCTGTAATGTAAAAAGCATTATCCAGAGAAAACACCAGATTTGATGGACATTTTGCATTCTTGCTCTACCAAGAACCATTCTCTTACAACCAGTGTAGACTATGGGTGTGGCTTGGGTTCATCTATGAAATAATAAGCACTGATAAATCATGCATATAACTTGTAGGAAAATGCATTTGCACAGAACAAATATACTTAATATTTTGTCTTGTATCAATCATTATGAACTCCAAATACCAAATATAAAGTTAGGAAGGTGAACAGAATCAACACCATATGGAAATGCATTTATCTTCTTTTTTTTCCTGCCATGATTATAATAATATTGTCCCATATCCGTTGTTGTTCTTTGGCAGAGAGAAATTATCACCAGTCTAATAGCAGGAGAACATTTTTCATTAGTACTAGAATAAAGTATAAATCTCCTTCCTACTAACTCAATTGGTAACCACCTTGGCCTAAGGAGCTACTATTTAATACTAAAAGTAGTCCACAATCCATACTACATGTTATATGTGTAGTTCAGCCTCAAGCAGGGCTATGGGGGGAAAAAAATAGAATACAAAATATTTCTGGTTATTGCCCCAGCTGTCTAATACTAATGGATGTAACAGTCCAACAAAATCTACATTACCCTGAGCAGGAATAGAACGGTATTAGAAGAGTTGTCAATTTAACATCAGTGTACAATTACGAAAGGTATGGAATGCCAGAGCAGGAAAATGAACTTAGCAGGAGAAAAAAGAACCTGCATAAAGTCCACCATCAAACAGATATGTTAAAGAGGAGCACAGGTTAGACAATAGCGCAATGCTATTTCCTTACAGTTGATCCCTCTCCCTAGCAACTGATATTTATTGTTTCTAAAATCTCAAGATTTGGGTAGCATCATTAACAATCATTCACAGATGTATTTCTCATTATTTTGTTTAATCTTTTAAAAGCATTTAAGTCAAATCACATTGAATGGGCATGATACCAATGCAGCAAATTGTGTAAATTACACATTGTGTGAAGAATTTCTCACCAACCTGCAGGTGTTGTTTTTTGAATTTTCAGGACAGTAGTGATGACAGTGACACCACAGCTTCTTTTGGGGAGGAGCAGCTACTGTGCTCCCCCCATCTTCTTTCCTGGCATAAATGTTCTCTTTCCCAGAATTCCTCAAGGGCCTGCTGTCTAGGAAGCTTGCTACACAGGAAATGAAAAAAAACAAACCAATGTAAATAAGGCTAAGAATTTTGGGTCTGCAGTCCACACATCTCTGGAAGAAGTCAAGATTTAGATCATGAAGACTCACACACACAAATGACTCACTGATGAAAACATTTTTGTAACCTTTCCTATACATAGCAACATAAATATTTAATTTAAATCTGCATTTTCTTTAATATTCATTACATAAAATTTACCACCCATCATTACAGATTATGTATCTGTATTTGATAAACATTCCTATTAAATATCCCTCCCCACTTTTGAATCTGGGATCCTTGATATTTATCATATCAAGGGCTTTTTCATACAGCACTGTTTCCACTATCCAAGGTTTTGAAGCTGAATGCAGAGATATTTTCAGCTATGTAGAACTCAAAATCTATATGCTGCAGGAAAAGGAACTAAATTTAAATGCTTATTCCCTCCAATAGACTATCTGATCAGTTGCTATAAAGGGGAAGCTGCAAAGCTTCCAAGTTTGCATTTCAAAGCCTATGGCTAGCTCTGAAAGTGAAAGGATAGTGTTCTGGCAATTTTGCAACCAGAAACCACAGTACGATCTACCAAATTTTTATATTTATTTATATTTATTTATTTATATTTCAAATTTGGACACCACCCATCTCACGAGGAAATTACAGGTAATCCTCAACTTACGACCATTTGTTTAACAACCATTCGAAGTTATGACAGCGCTGAAGTGACTTATGACCAATCCTTGCACTTATGACCGTTGCAACATCCCTGTGGTCACGTTATCAAAATTCAGCGCTTGGCAACTGATATGTATTTACAATGAATGCAGCATCCCAGGGTCACGTGATGGCCACCTGCAGCCTTCCAGGGAGCTTCCAACAAGTAAAGTCAAGAGGGGAGGCCAGATTCACTTAACAACTGTGTGATTTGCTTAATGGCTGCAGTGATTCGCTTAATGACCCTGGCAAAAATGGTTGTAAAATCAAGTGCAACTCACTTAACAACTGCACCACTTAGTTATGAAAGTTCTGGTCCCAATTGTGGTTGTGTCTACTATACTACCTGTATAGTAGAAACTGTAAAGCAACATTAAACAAACTAGGTGAACATGATATCAATCTTTCTAAATTGAAGGCAGTGGTTGGCTGTATATATGAATACTCTTCAGATACAAATATCTTAAATGTGAAGTACAGGTAGTCCTCATTTAGCAACTGCCTTGTTTAGTGACCATTTGCAGTTACAACGGTGATGGAAAAAGTAATTTTACAACCAATCCTCACATTTACGACCTTTGCAGGTCTGTAAAGCAAAGAAAAGCTGAAGTAAGATTGTAAGCACAGTCTCGGTTTCACTTAGCAACCACTTTGCTTAATGCCCAAGTTATTGGTCCCAACTGTGGGTCACTAAATGAGGATTACCTGTACTAACTTGTCCATTTTTGCCTTCCTCCAAACAACTAGTTAGAAAACTAATTCCTGACTGGTGGTGAAATGTTTTGCTTCCAATGCAGTCTTTAGACAGAAACTTTCTAAATATTTGAGCATATTCCATGCTAGGAAATTTTCCCCCAGAGTCCCACATCAATGTATTATAGCAGATGATTTTTTTTTAACTTCTTTAGCCCAGCAGAGTACAGAATATATTAACAATTACAAATCTGAGATCTGAACTTATTTTATATGTTGAAAATGTATTTACTTAACAAACTTACATGTTGGCTTAACTAGAAAGTAACTCTAGGTGGCTTACACATTAGGACAGGCAGCTTTCTTTTTAGAATAAGTAACTTCAATCTGTAAGAATAAGCCATAATTTGGCTCTAAGGATTTTTTATATAGTACTTCTTTTAGAAAGCCACTCTCTCACACAATATCCCTCAATGTATTATTTTTTTTGTATCAGGGCATTTTAAATTCCAGCCTACAAAGAGCAATTTAACATCAACAGATGTTCACTTTTTGGGTCAGTGGAACAGGGCCTTTTAAAACTAAATCTCAATTTTCAGCAAATAAGCACAAAACTGGGATTGTGACTAACATTGTTATTCATGGACAGAAGACTGACTTTTAAAAATGTTCTAGGCAGAGGTTTCAGACATCTGGCAAAGTGAAATGAGAAATATTACAAATTAATAGTAATGAATAAAAATACCAGAGACTGTTTTCATCTGCCATGTAGATGTCTTTTTTAAAGATGTAACTAATTTTTTCCACTTTCTGACACTTACAGAAGAAGCTAATTCAATCTCTTTATCTCATACATAGCTGTCACACACACACACAACCACCAAAAATAAAATACAGCAAACATTTAGGAACCCAAACTAGTCAAAGGTACTTTTTAAGTTCTGTAGGTTTAAAGCAGAGATTTTTAATGGAAAGAAATGAAATCAATTATGAAACTTTCCCTTAAACTTTTTGCATTGCTGTATATAACCACAGGTCCTATTCTAAACTGCTCAGTTTCAATCCATTTATAAAATAACATCAGGAAATGCACCTTAGCAGTGCTGAATTTCACAAAGGCACCATCGACTAACTGATTTCCTCTGAACAAACCAAATTGCATTCTAAAATGGGTGCTTTACGGGAAAGGGAAATATTAAGTTTTTAACTCCCTATTATTTTTCAGGCATCATAAAAAAAACTTCCACAGGATATTTTTAGCAACTCACTAGTGATGGAGCAGAATCACCAAAAGGACAATAAATCATATCTTTCAAACTATAGTCCAGACTACCATTCAGAGCGTGATGGTAAAAGCAGAGTTTTGTGATAAGTCTTTATTAGCAATGATCACAAACTCTATGAAACACAGCCTATGTATCCCTATACAGTCTATTTAATAATACAATTGGAAAAGCTCTTCTGAAAGGTTGTTATTCAAAGTTTTTGAGGAACAGGTCAAAAATCTCTCAATAGGCCAAGCGGAATCCTAACAAGGAAGTAATTAAAATTCTCCTTGCATCTTTTTTTTTTTTTTGGCTAGGAAAAGTCTTAATTACAATTCTACAGAACAAATAGATGAAGGAAATAAAACGAACTGCAAAAGTGAAAAGAGATGAGATTGAAAGTGTTCTACTCTTTAAAAAGTGACTAAGAACAACAATATCTAACCAAAACTAGTAGAAACTGTGTAGGTACAATGGTAAGGTTGACTTAAATACTTAAATATTTGATTTAAAATCCCAATTAAGAGAATCCTAATTTATCTGATTATTCAATGACTCCAGGTGGCACTTAATAAAAACAACAAAATGCTGCAAGGTGAAATATAAATAAAATATAACAGAACATAAAACAAATTCTGCAAACAATTTAACAACTGGAACAATCATACTGGATAGGTTCACAAATCCTCCTGAGCCAATGCCTGTGGAAAAGAAGGGAGGGGGGGAAGGCTATCAAAGCCTTATGAAAGGCAGACAGGACATTGCTTAAGAGACAGGACCCATAAATGGCAACTCTCTCAGATCTAATTGGATGGGCAGAGATAACTGGAGACAGGTAGTCCTACAAATAACCTGTGCAATGAAGGACTTTAAAGGTAACAATCAGAAACATGAATTGCACCTGGAAGTCCACTGGCATGCAGTGCAGTTCACTAACTAGCAGGGTTAGATAGACTCATTGAGGTGCACCCATAATTATCTGCAGCACTACATTCTGGGCCACCTGTAGCCTCCAGAGCAGTCCTACATAGAATGCATTGCAGTAATCTATACAAGAGATGACCCAGGAAATGCATGGCTGTGATTACAATTATTATGAGTACTTAATAGCTTTGTTGAAGTAATCCTTATAAGGTTCAGATGAGATAAAAGAAATTATCATTTACAGCCCACCAACAATCTTATTAGCATGGTTAAAATCTACTCCAAAGTTATATCTATATCAGTGTTTCTCAACCTTGGCCACTTTAAGCTATGTGGACTTCAGCTCCCAGAATTCCCCAGCCAGCATGGCTATACTGATCTAATATTAAAGCTTTTGTAATCACCAGCATATTGTAAGGAAATGCAAAACAAGAGAACTTGATAATCTTCTGATTAAAATAAATGGGATCTTTTGAAAAACATCTAATAAGAGTAACTTGGAAACAATTTAATGACTGACATACTGGACAGATTAGAAAAATAATTTCAGAGCAAATAATACGTGGGATTTTCAACCTTTTCAAGAAAGTATGAGTACGTGTGTTAGAATGTTCTTAATCTAAGCTGCTATTAATGAATATAAAATGCATAGCATTAAATAAAATCATTACAACACTTTAACTATTAGTATATTAATTTGCTATAATCCTTACAACAACCTTGTAAAATGGATAAAAATCAACATGTAAATTACTACTTCCTAGAAACTAAAAAATCTATACAAGTTAGTCCTTGTTTAACAACACTAATTGGGATCAGAAGCTCCATCACTAAGCAACATGGTCGTAAGTAAAAAAAAACTGTGTGACTACACCACTTAGTGACAGCAGTTCTAGCAAGCCCTGGTTGCTGTAGTTAAATGAGGACCTCACATGATTGCAATTTTCAACTATCTGCCAGCTTCCCAACTTTGCTTATGGGAAGCTAGCAGGGAAGGTTGCAAATCATGATCACATGACTGTAGGGAAGCTGTGACAGCCATAAATACTAGGTCTGGCCATAACTACCACTCATTCATAGCTGTTGTAAGTTTGGACAGTCACAGAATGAGTGGTTGTTAAACAAGGACCACCTGTAATTTAGTATGGACTGGTAATTGACTATAATAAATAATATATAATTCAGTCTCTTAGCTACTCAACTAAAACAGCTCTTGTAAGAAACATAGACATCATCTACTATCTAGAGATGAGTAGCTACTAGAGAAACGTAGTCTGAGTTTTCTTCACTAAGGTAATTTGTCTTGGCATTCCTTCCCAAGGGATTTCCACTGGTGTTCAACCATCCTTATCTTCCGGAGACAGTTATAAGCTTGAATGAATAATTTTCCAGATGATTAATTTAATAACAGAGCCCTTATTGTGTTAATATTTTACTGTGTGATGTGTTGCATTGATATGATGGTTTGTCTTTGCATGGGTCCTGGTTTTCTGGCTTTATTGTATTTGTGAGGACCCTTTTCTCAAGAGCACACCAGGCCATCAATTTCAATAAAGGAAAAGAGGATGTGTAATTTTCTTGACAGGGTAGGGAAGCAGGTATCAGGTGCCTAAATCCACCAGCTTAATGTGGAGCCTGTTGTAATGGCCAAGAACATTTCTACTGCAAACCTTAATGACTATCATACAAGAAACAATAATGAGCTTTCGCCCAAGGTAATCTGCCAATTCCCTCCCAAACTGTACAAATATTTCTGCTTTTCAGAAATTCAGAGCAGCTGTTAAGTTTAGTTATGGTGGAAGCACCCTGACTTCTGAATATTCTAACAAGAATACAGAGGAATCTGTTTGCTCTTTTGGCAGACAGCCACAAGTTCAGGAAGGGGGTGGCTGTAGGAAGAACTAAAGCTGTACAAAAAAAGTGCTGTGTCAACTAACTACTTCATACTTAGCTGTAGATGGAAGGGAAAGAAACATACGTAAGATCTTTTAATTTGCTTTTCAATCTACAAAGCCCTATCTGTTTGCATGTATGTGTGTAAATGTTTATATGCAGACTTTGGAGAAGGAAGTCTCAGAATTGGAATTTAAAATCAGTCTAAAATATAAAACAACTTAAATACAAATCTATAAAAACATAGCTGTTTAACTGAAGCTAGGTCACAAGGATTGTTCAGACAATGTAGAAGAGGCCTTTATTACTTCTGTACTTTTCTTTCCCACTTCCACATTGCAAGGAGAAACAACTGGAATCAGACACCCTACATTAATCTAAACGCAGGATCTCATCAATTCCATACAGAAATTACCAAAGCAACATCAGGTTTTCTGTGTTGTAAGTACTTGGTTTATTTTATCCATAGAAAACCAGCAAACCTGTTTTTGCCTGCTGGAGATACCTGACTCCTGTAAATTAACACTGTTTCAGTTTCTTCCAGAGACCACTGTGTCTAATAGGCAAATCTCGGGGGGGGGGGGGGGGGCGGTGAGTGGGTTTAGTGGATGCAGTTCTGAGCATCAGATTTTAGGAAATATATTAACAAACTAGAACATGTTTAGAGGAGTGCAACCAAAATAATCAAGGACCACGAAAGAAAAACTTAGAAGATATGGTTGGAGGCATTGGTTATGTTTAGCCTGGAGAACAGAAAGCTGTGAGAAAGATAGCTGTTTTCAAGTATCTAAAGAGCTGGCACATACAAGAAAAGGCAGAATTGTTCAAGAAGAAAGATAAGAAACACTGCATTCAAATTAAGAGGCAATGAATGTTGGTTGGACATCAAGAAAAATTTCCTAATGGTAAAACATGTTCAACAATGGAATGGGTTATCTCAGAAGGTGAGACGTTCTTCCACTGGAAGTCTTGCAACTGAGTCTCAATGGCTGTCTGTCAGCTTTCCTGCAATAACAAATTCCTGTCCCGGGCAGGCACTTGGACAAGATGGAGACCCTTCTAACTCTTATATGATCAGCAAATGAAGACAGCTGAAATATACTTAGAACAAGGAAGGGAATCTAAAGATAATTCAGATGAATGGTAAAAAATCTTGTGAGTGGCATCTTGCTATGTTTATTCTTGAAACACTTTTTTTTTTAATTGACCTCTGACCAACTTATCTTGTAATGGTGCTGACTCTTCTCACTTCTATGACCTGCTCTTTGTGATTTATTATGGCTTTGGCCCCAGACTGGCTTACTTACTCCTTGTGTTGTCTACTGCCTGACTTCTGCAATCAATACAACTTTTGACTGGATTTTCTCAGCTAATTACTTGCAGCCTTGAACAGGACAGTAAACCATCAAAAAAGATATAAAAACCATGCAGTAAAAAAATCAGCATTCTGCCACTTATGGTTACATTTTGCCAGGCACAGCAATAGACAGCCATTCTAAAGAAACTCAGCCCACACATTCATTCATAGCAGAAGTTTCCCAGGCTCAACACAACTAAAAAAGTTGCTTTCCTGCAAAGAGGTAAGTCAATTACACAATGAAGAACATGACAAGCCAGCAAGCCAGCCACCTATCTGTCCCTGGGATTTAAATTATAGGCTTTCTTTCCCCAAATGAACTTTTGTTGCTCTTTTCCTGGCCTTGAAAATCAGAGAAACATGTTCCATGGCTCAATAATGGTTGTCTATGCCTGAGAATTATCAGTTCCCTCCTTCCCAGTTTCAGCCCTTACAGTAGATTTCAGCATCATGGTTAGGACCTATTTCAGTTCTATGAGGAGCTTGGGGAACACAATATAGTTTTATTTCTTTCAGGAATAGCTATGTCACAGTGCTGTGTTCAGCACAGCCCGCAGCCTACCCTAATGCCAAGCCATATTTTAAAATGATAGAAAATTTCCTTGGACATTTAAATTAAAGTAGAAGAAGAATACATTATGAGGCAGAAGCTGGGAAAGAAAATGCAGAGTTGGTGTTGCCTGGTACCAATCTTCCATGGAAGTTGTATACCAAGTAACATCTCAATATCCGAAACTAGAAAAGTTTCCTTTAAAAATACAAAAAGATGTTATATGTATTTACTTAGACCAGGATGTTCTTCCTCACCCAATTAGAGGACAATCTCAGTCTATAATGCATCAGGACATTACAACTTGCCTTCCAAAAGCAAGCTCTGAATTAAATTAACTTAAGCAGCCTGGTCCATTATGATTGTTTTTATATTTATAAAAAAACCCCATCAATTCATAATACAAAACCACTTGATTTTATACTACTTTTAATCCTCTTATGGGAGAGAGTCTTGAAAACTGCTCTGACACTACATGGATCCAGAACAGGCTATAAGCCTCAGTAAGTTTTTTAAAGAAAGGGAAAGTGTTTGTAAGTTGTATGTTTGTCTCCAATATAACAAAAGAACTGAAAACCCCATAAACCAATCAAACTGCCTTATACACAACTTCCCTGGTGCTTGTTACACATATTATGGAATTATTTCACCAACAGAAAACCATACTATTTTCCAAATTTAAGAAATGAAAAAAACATTAGCATTAAACAATTAGTTTTTAAACACACCCCAAGATTCTAGGAACACTTACTTCAAAGGAGATTGCATTTCTAAATGCATATGGTCAGAATCAGGCTTATTACCTTGAGTAATGGGGAGGTACAAAAAATATTTCTTGTAGCTACAAAAGTGACAGAAAGCATATGCATTTACCATATTTTTCCAACTATAAGACGATACTTTTTTCTAAAATCCTTACCCTAAAAATTGAAGGGCATCTTATTCAAGGGAGTCAGCAAGGAGAGAACCACGCAGTGGCAAAACTGCCCATACTTTGTCTCTGCAGGCAGGCTTCCTCCTATTGCTAGCCTCCAATCACGAGTGAAATAGCTTGTCTCCCAAACAGACTTCCTCCAATCACGAGCCTTATGTAACTGACATCAGCTGATGCTGAACAAACCAATTAGAGGAAGGCTGTTTGCAGAGACAAGCTATCGGCAGTTTCACTCGTGCTTGAATGTAATCAGTTATGCAAAAGAGCATGGAAATAGAGCTGCAGAGAGACGGTTTGGACCTCCTCCCACCAAGTGTATCAGGTCAATGTTAACTAATTACTAAATAAAAATGTGTTCTGCACTATCTTTAAAATATTGATTTCTTAATTTGGGGTTGGAAAAATGGGGGTCATCTTGTACATGGGGGCATCTTATTGTCGGAAAAATATGGCAATAAAAAAAAAAACACTAAAAGCATCCCCAAGTGAAACTCAGCTCTTGGTGACTACTTCCATGCAGTTTTCCTAGCAATGATACAGACTTATTTTTAAACTTCCCAGTTTTAACTTTACAGCCCTAGAATTGCCAGGCAGTCCCCATCTAATTACTATCCTTGGCTGATTCTGCTTAGCTTCTACAAACAGGCAAGGTCAGCTGGGTGATGCAAAAGCTTGCGTCAAGTTAAATAACTTTTCTCCAGTCATAATGCCTCCATGCCTATTTTTTTTCTTTGTAAAATGCTGTTGAGCTTCTTTCTTCTTCCTCCTTTGCAAAAGAATATACCCTGCTCCATTCTTCCTTTTTAAAAACTCTTCCCTTCTATATTTTTAAAGAAAAAACAGCTACAATGCTGACCTTGCCTACTTACATTCATCTTCCATTGCTTGTTATATCCTTGCCAAATCCCTACCCCAGATGAAAATCATACGACCAGGCAGTGAAGCTGCTGCTGCTGCTAAGGGGTTTCCATTAACAAAACGGAACGCCGTATGTTGGGTTAAGCCTGCAGCTGTGATCAGCTATTCGCCAGTTAAGAAATGCAGCTCGGGATATAGCTGCTTAATCCATCTCAGCTGTTCTCTCCCTCGCCTGTATTCTCTTTGATTGCAGAGTTGGCAAGCAGAAACCTGCCTGACTAGGCGAAGAGCCACGTGTGTGATACTGGCCACATGACAAGAGAAAGGTGAAAGAAAGAGAGTATGCTGGGGGAAAAGACAGAGGGATTACAAATTGCCCACAAAACTCCCGTGTGAAATTTTATGCAGCAACTGCAATACCCAGGAGGTAGATTGCCTATGTTTCTACTAGTGTTGTATATGCAGTGCACATAAAAAATCAGCAAAGCTTCGATCATACCATTGTGGCTACCATCTTGCCTTTTTTTTACCAAAACCTGTGGGCACCCCTGAGAAATATTAACTAAAAATATTATCTATCTATCAGTATATATTTATACTGGGTCTAAAATTAAATATAATGCAATTTTCATTCTGTGTTATTGTAAATTTTGAAATCACCTATTTACAAGAGGTTTATTTTAATTATCACCTGAATTCTAGGATTAAATAATAACAGAACTACCCAGAAGAAAAAAATAAATCCAGACTTTGGACACACTGCCATCTCATATTTTCCTGCTTTGCTAATGTGACCCTTTAGCCCAAAGTTAAAAATTACTGTATTGTAAACATAGGTTTTTTTCAATCTGGTTTAGGACCAAAGCCCATTTCTTATCATCTTGGCTTTCTCTGAGCCTTATTCAGAATTGGATGAGAAACCTTGGTTTAACCATGGACTCTGTCCCCAGCTGACTGTTTCACAGCATGTTTCTTTAAAAAGAAAAAAGAATTATAAAGTTTAAATAAAATCAGGCACCCAAGACTGATTGGATTTAAATCCTTTGAGTGACTATTAATAATTAAAGCAATACAACTGTGTACAGTTGACCCTATATAAAATGTGGACAATGACAATCTGTTTACATCAAGTGTGAGATACAGTACTGTGCAGAAGTTTTATGCAGGTGTGAAACAATGCTGTAAAGTAAGAATGCTTTCAAAAATATATATTGTAATTGTTTATCAATTTACAAAATGCAAAGTGAGCGAACAGAAGAAAATCTGTTCAAAAATCTAAATCAAATCAATATTTGGTGTGACTACCCTTTAGCTTCAAACCAGTATCAATTCTTACACTTGCACACTTTGTACACTTGCATAAAGTCAGGGATCTTGTAGGATTAAAGTCAGGTGTATGATTAACCAATTATGCCAAGCAGGTACTAATGATCATCAATTTAATATGTAGGTTGAAACACAGTCATTAATGGAAACAGAAACAGCTATGTAGGATGCTTAAAACTGGGTGAGGAACAGCCAAACTCTGCTATGAATGTGAGGTTGTAGAAGACAGTTTCATGTCACAAGTCATACACCATGGCTTGACTGAGCACAGCAACAAGACACAAGGTAGTTAGACTGCATCAGCAAGGTCTCTCCCAGGCAAACATTTCAAAGCAGACTGGGGTTTCAAGATGTCTGTGTAAGCTCTTTTGAAAGAAATGGGCAATGTTGAGGACGTTAGATGCAGTGGTCGGCCAAGGAAATTTAATGCAGCAGATGGAAGACACATCATGCTTACTTCCCTTTGACATTGGAAGATGTCCAGCAGTGCTATCAGCATAGAACTGGCAGAAAGCAGTGGGACCCAGGTACACCCATCTACTGTCTGGAGAAGTCTGGCTGGAAGTGGTCTTCATGGAAGAATTGCAGCCAAAAAGCCATACCTCCAACGTGGAATCAAGGCTAAGCAACTCAACTATGCATGAAAACAGAGGAACTGGGGTGCAGAAAACTGGCAGCAGGTGCTCTGGACTGATGAGTCCAAATTTGAAATATTTGGCTGTAGTAGGAGGCAGTTTATTCGCTGAAGGGCTGGGGAGCAGTACAATAATGAATGTCTGCAGGCAACAGTGAAGCATGGTGGAGGTTCCTTGCAAGTTTGGAGCTGCATTTCTGCAAATGGAGTTGGAAATTTGGTCAGGATCAATGGTGTCCTCGATGCTGAGAAATACAGGCAGCCATACCATCAGGGAGGTGTGTGATTGGCCCCAAATTTATTCTACAGCAGGGCAATGACCCCAAGCATACAGCCAATGTCATTAAGAACTATCTTCAGCATAAGGAAGAACAAGGAGTCCTGGAAGTGATGGCTTGGCTCCCACAGAGCCCTGATCTCAACATCATTGAGTCTGTCTGGGATTACATTAAGAGACAGAAGGATTTGAGGCAGCCTACACCCACAGGAGATCTGTAGTTAGTTCTCCAAGATGTTTGGAGCAACCTACCTGCCAAGTTCCTTCAAAAACTGTGTGCAAGTGTACCTAGAAGAATTGATGCTGTTTTGAAGGCAAAGGGTGGTCACACCAAATATTGATTTGATTTGGATTTCTCTTCTGTTTGTTCACTTTGCATTTTGTAAATTGATAAACATAAATGATCACAATATATGTTTTTGAAAGCATTCTTACTTTACAGCATTTTTTCACACCTGCCTAAAACTTTTGCACAGTATTGTACATGCATAGCCAGTTGTATTTATTTATTTATCAGACTTGTCCCCGTCCATCTCCCCCCAATGGGGGACTCTGGGCGGCTTACAACATATTGAAACAATAAATAAATATACAGTTAAAAAGAATTTAAAAATATTCTGGTAGACAAATCCAATAAACAAGTGTATTGCCTTCTCTGTATGAATAAAGGTACCTGTGTGAACTGCCTGCTTTAGGCGTCTTAGGATAGAATCACTATTCAAGAGAAGCTTGAAGGGAAAATTGTGTATTTCTGCCAATAACGATAGACTTTATGCCCCTGAATAAGGCAAAGTGAATTCATAAATATGCATGGCCTAACAGTAAGTAAATGAGGAATCAATTTCTGAGTTTTGGGTTTTGGTTTTATTTGCATTGCTCCTGCAGGCCTGGACCTGTCTAGGGTCAAAATCTATGCAAGGTCAGTATTGGGAAGGAAGGCTACTAGAGGACCTTAGGGCTATAGGCTGTATGGAAAATAACATTTGAAAGAGTTCAGGCAGATGCCTCCCTAATTCACTGGAGTATAAGAAGGAAGGAAGAGGAGATACAACACAATCAGACATGCAAGATTCTGTTATTATAGCCAATCTCATTTTAGCTTTCCTCTAGAGGGAATTTCCTGGTCTGGTCTACCTAGCAGGGCTGACAGGAGCTGAACAAGTAATCCAACATTCTGTGCTCTAAAGCCTCTATGTAATGTAGTTCTACTGCCTGGTCACATGATTCTCCTCTGGCCTGGGGATGCAGCAAGGCTTGTCAGAAATCTGGTGAAACATAATATAAGTGGACAAAGTCACATTCCACACCTTTTTATGAAATATAAAAGGGTGAGGGAGAAATGGGGAAGAATGAATTTGAGGTTATCCTCATGCAAGAGGGGAGGAAGAAACTCAATGGGTTTTTGCAAAAAATCAGACTTGGAAACATGACTGGAGAAATGAATGTAATTTGAGATGACCTTCTGCAACACCCAGATGACCTTGGTTGTTTTCAGAAGGTGAGCATTTTTCAGATCTTTTGGCTGCAAAATAAATAAATAATAAAAATTTGAAGGTGAGCAGAATAAAGCCAGATTGGTATTACTATTGACCACTAAAACAATTGGAAATTATAAAGCATCAAATACTGAAAACCCACTAAGAGTTTTGAATTAGTAAGTTTTTGTTAGTAAGAACAGTGCAAACTTAACAATGAGGACAGTTCACTGTAATATGAGAGGCATAAATGGGTTTGTGATTTATGAACTTAATTAAGAAAGAATATACATGAGTGGTTTTAACTAGACAGCTCACTGTATATCACTGCATATTTAGAAATCATGAAATCTGGATGCTAAAAATTGACACTTAAAAAGTATATCCCCCCACCATAAACAACCACTAGATCCATGAGAGAGAGAGAGTGAGAGAGAGAGAGGGAGGGACGGAGGTACAGAGATAGAGAGAGAGAGAGAGAGTATAGAACTCCAATAATATTGGTTCTGTCATATTTCTTTGACTCTTGGGGAATCCTCCTATTGCAATGAAGACATTTTCAATGAAAGGAGGACCATGTTTTTCCTTAACAGACCACTAATATCCACAGACAGTCACAACCATTCTGGCAGGCTGCAGCGGAGAGTCAGAAGGGTGGAGGGATTTGGATCTCCCTTGTCAGCTAGAAGCAAGCATTCCAACTTACTATGGCAGAGAAATAGTGCTGAAACAGGTTCAGCTTCTCTGAAAGATCGGCTGCTTTTGGCTTTTCTCCCTCACTTGTTCTGAGCTGCAGTTCCTTCTGTTTGAATCTTATCTTCAGATTTACATTCCATTGTTCCCACACTGTCTTGTCCTGAAAATGTGAGGTTTTGGTTTTCCTTCCCACTTCAGACTTTCTCTCTTACATAGATCCCAATGATCCTGCAGACTTCTTGGCTTATTCTCTGCTTGACCCAAAAACATGCCCTAGAGGAGGTTTCCCCATTATGTCTTCTCTGGGGATTTAGTTGAGGCACAGAAAAGGGGATTTCTAAAATGAAAGCAAAGATATCCATAGGAATCTGCAGCAATAGACAAGATTACATTAAAATGTCAACACCAGGTGATGTCAGGGCACAAAGCCTGCCCTTATATTTCACTCCTAAGGTCCGATGCTAGTACTTAAGCTGGGGTTTGGTATTATGATCCATGCTTCATCACTTGCCTTCTTTGCCCACCTCCACAGATATCCCTCCACAATCCTATCCTGCAAAAACCATGCAAACTGTCCCCAAGAATTTCAATGTGGATTTTTGCCCTTTAAAAAAAAATAGTTTCCAACACAAAATAATTTTTATTACAGTCCTAATTTTATCAGAATCTATACTAGCTAATCACTGTACCACCTATACACTTTAGAATAGATTATTTGCTTTCTTCCATCATCATCATCATCATCATCATCATCATCATCTACTAACTTTATATGCCTTTCATCCATACAGCAAGGTTGACAGATGTTACTTACCAAGGAGCATAGGTGGGCCTGGAATGTTACAAGTACACCAGACAGCTGAAGAACAAAAAGGGCATTGGAAGAATATCTGAAGGACAGTGAAGAAGATACACTGAAGCTAGTACGCCATGAAGGCTTACTGAAAAACCAAAGAAACCAAAGTGGACTATAAGAAAGACCAAATGAAGAATAGAAAAGAGACATGGCAAGGCAAAGTATTACATGGCCAGTACACAAAAAAACTAGCAGGCAAAGCAGGTAACAATAAGACCTGGCAATGGCTAAGAGCAGGAAAGTTGAAGAAAGAGACAGAGGGACTAATTCTGGCTGCACAAGACCAACCCTTAAGAACAAATGCATACAAAGCCAGAATTGAGAAGACAGCAACAGACAGCGAATGCCACCTCTGCAAAGAAACTGAAGAAACTAGTAGCTGCTGCAAGAAGATCTCACAGACTGACTACAAATAATGACATGACAAAGTAGCAACACTGGTGCATTGGAATATCTGCAAGAAATACCATTTGCCTGCAGGCAAGAACTGGTGGACCACAAAACAGACAAAGTAATAGAAAAGAAGAAGCTAAAGTGCTCTGGGACCTTAGAATTCAAAGAGACAAGCACCTGCCACACAACACCCCAGACTTAACAACTGTTGATAACAAAGACAAAAAAGTCTGGATAGTGGACACTGCAATACCTGGAGACAGCAGAAGAGAAGAGAAAGAACTGGAGAAAATCACAAAATATAAAGACCTGCAAATAGAAGTAGAATGACTATGGCAAAAGAAAGCAGAGATAGTACCTATAGTAATAGGCACCTTAGGTACAATCCCAAAACATTTGGAGCACCACATGAAGACCATCAACATTGACAAAATCACCATCAGTCAACTGTAGAAGGCAGCTTTTCTTGGAACAGCTTATATCCTGCAACAATACCTTTAACACCATCAAACAACATTTGCCTATTCCAGGTCTTGGGAAGGACTCGATAGGTGGATAAAAATGCCAAATCCATTCTAAACATCTGGCTGACTGTGCGACCAACAATAATAAATATAATGAAATAAAATTTATATGCTGCCCGGCAACTGTAAAAAAGAAAAAGAAGGGAAGAGGGCTTCAATCATGCTCACCAAAGGCCTGGGCAAAGAACCACATCTTCAGGGCCCTTCAAAACACCACTAAGGTGGGGGCCATTTGAATCCTGGGGAGAACCTTATTCCAGAGGGTAAGCACTGCTACAGAGAAGGTGCGCTTCTGGGGTCCTGAGAGATGGCACTGTTTAAGTGAATGAACCCGGAGCATGCCAACCCTGATAGATCAGATTGGCCAGGCAGATATTATGGGAGACAGGTGGTCCCTCAAGTAACCAGGCCATATGCCATGTAGGGCATTATAGGTAGGAACCAGCACCTCTATTCCCACCCAGAAGCAAACTGGCAACCAGTGTAGCTCACGAAACACAGGTGTTACAACAGGCATATAAAGGCATGTCCATCACTGCCCACATTACTGCATTCTGGAACACCTGAAGCTTCCAGGTGGTCCCCATATAAAGCTTCCTTCTCCTTTCTTTTCCTTTTTGTTGTATTCATCCAGAAGCCACTTTTGCAATTTTTCTGGCTAGAGAATGAGATAAAATACTAAGAGCAATTATTTGGATTACACATACACAATCTTTCTCCAACTGCTTTCCTCTGAAGGCATCATAAACAACACCTTCTATAATTGTGTGCCATCTCTAGAATGCTCGCCTCATGTTTTAAATCTTTTCACACCAAGCATATTTTTAAAATGTTAGGCAAACCTTGTTTTCATTCTGAGGTTGTCTTTAACATTTTGCAGCATATGCTACTATGCTTAACTTTATGGTACATTTTAGTTGTTATATAGCTGCCTGCAATTAGGTTGCCAATATACTTCATTTTATAAAAATGTCAGCAGTAAGTGAACGTTAGAATGGATAACCTCTTTACAAATGATGCATAGATGTTCTACACAGATTCCATAATAAATGCAGGCTCTCCATTTCATTAGAAAAGAAAAATAAACACATGTTTAAAACTCCAACTGATACCTGAAATCTGAAAGATTTCGAAAGATTGGTCTAGCTATGTAGAAGAGAAAGTTTTTCTTGAATGACATCTATGTTTTAATTGTTTTTAGAACTTAATTACAAATCATATACATAATTATGATCAACTATGCCTCACTTTTTAATAATGAATAGGTAGAATAGAAATTTTAGAGAGACAATAAATGAAAGAAGTTTTGGAACATATGGGCTAACAAATCAATTGTCAGTGCACTTTTTTTAAGCAACATTGCCTTGAGCAGCCTTTCCTTCAGTTACAGTAAGTTAATGGTGAGGGAGTACCACATTCTGTTCTTAAATGCAAACAGAACAGCGAAACTCCTAACAGGCGCCACTCTTTCAAACTACCCACGTACTGTATGGAGGACTCATTCTGATTTCTTCTGAGCTGCAAGCCAGCAGATCATTAGTTATGACTAGCAGAGTCTCAAAGATAATATGTTGACTCTTGCCTCAGGAATGATTTTACTGCAAACAGTGTTCTGAAAGGTACTTATCTACATTTTTAGCATAAACAGAAGGAGTCATTCAGTTTAAAAGTGCAAAAAATAGACTGAGCGTTGCCATTCTAAAGTATTTAGTTGAAAAGAGACTGGGAATAATGTGTTTTTAACTAACACGCTCTCACCCTTAGATAAATAAATAGTAGGTAAGTAAATAAATAATCTGCAACACCCAAAAAAAGGTGCATTTGTCATGACAATTCGTTTAGAATATCTGCAATGGAAAGTACAATTCAAAAGACTAAATCATAAAATAAGTATTAAGTAACAAGCTATGCCAAGGACGCTTAAAATGTGCCAAAATCAGATATGCCTGAGTTTTGAAATGTTAAAATGTAAATTTGCTGGATGCTATGGCTTTGCATGAAACTGTGGCCTAGATCTGGCACTGTAAGATAAAAATAGCAAAGCTTTTGTTATCAAAAATCTTACTCTCTTACCAGTTGCACAAACTATGTTCTGGAAAGATGATCATTGATTTTTCAGTGCATCTAATTATTCTGAAACTCAAAAAAAAAAAAAAAACCTTGCAGTCTGTGATAAAGAAGTTAATTGAAGTGATCAAAGAAAGGAACAGATTAAACCTGCTCTTTGTCCTGTCACCCATCTCTCTCAACTCTCTGTCCATGCCACGCACAGACTAATCTTTCCACACTACCATATTTTTCCGACTATAAGATGATACTTTTTTCTAAAATCCTTACCCTAAAAATTGAAGGGCGTCTTAAGGAAGTCAGACGAAAATCGCACGGTTGCAAAACTGCCCATGCTTTGTCTCTGCAGGCAGGCTTCCTCCTATTGCTAGCAAGTGAAATAGCTTGTCTCCCAAACAGACTTCCTCCAATCACGAGCCTTATGTAACTGACATCAGCTGATGCTGAACAAACCAATTAGAGAAAGGCTGTTTGCAGAGACAAGCTATCGGCAGTTTCACTCGTGCTTGAATGTAATCAGTTATGCAAAAGAGCATGGAAATAGAGCTGCAGAGAGACGGTTTGGACCTCCTCCCACCGAGTGTATCAGGTCAATGTTAACTAATTACTAAATAAAAATGTGTTCTGCACTATCTTTAAAATATTGATTTCTTAATTTGGGGTTGGAAAAATGGGGGTCGTCTTGTACATGGGGGCGTCTTATTGTCAGAAAAATACGGTATGTTTTTTCAATGATGTTTCTAAGATGGTGCTATATTCAGTCTGCTGCTATTTTAGACTAACTGCACATTCATATAGATATGATATTTTCCAAAAGGAGATATATAGACTCAATGGAGTATTTAGGTTAGTGGGCAAACTTTAAATTTTGAGGTCTTATGAACACCAGCCCAAAATAAGGGAATTTAGAAAATATAGATCAACCAGTCAAGACGCTGGAAAAACTGGATAATAAAACTTCTACTTCCTTGAAATTACAGTGCTCTCTTTCTCTATCTCTGATTTCTCTTCCCATTTCTCTAGCACATGTGAATACTCACTCAGTGGAGTGTTTTCTTTTCTGGGAGGAGGATGTGGAGATTCACTACATGGGGAGTGTGTGAAAACCTCTAAACTAAGAGCAGAAGTAAACAAAAAATATCCCCTTTCCCAACTGAGCTTGTGACCCCAACTGAGATGCCCCCGCCTTTCTACGGTGATGCGCACCTCTTTTCTCTGACTGCCAGATCCCCCTCATTCTGAAGGCTCAGTGTAGTTCTTCCATATCAAGAATAAATAAGATATACCAGCTTTTCATTATAAAACAGCATCCAATATAAAATATTTTATATTCAAAATATGAAAAACATTTATTTATTGTATTTTTTGTTTGTTGTATTTATATTCCACCTTTTCTCTAGGAGGTCAAAATGTGAGTTTCACCTAACTTAATTCCCATAACAACTTTGTGAGATACAGTGACAGCTCCAAAGCACCCAGGGATCTGCTTGACTGAGTGAGGACTTTGATTTCATTCAATTAACTTAATATTTATTATTTTTTCTAAAAGCAATTCATTTTCTTGTAAGAAAGTAGTCCTGATCATTTTGACTGGCTTCTTTTCAATCTTTCCTAGGAGTAAAGTAATCTTTTAGGGACTAAATACATACCTTCAAGTCAGTGTTGATTCTTAGCAACTACACTAATAGGGCTTCCCCAGGCTGACCTATTCTCAACCTCACCCCTCAGGTCTTCCATGCTGCATCCATTGTGGCTGTAACTGAATTCATCCACCTTCCTTTTGTTATCTTTTTATTTTCTGTTCTTCCACCTTTCCAACATTACAGATTTCTCAAGGGATCTAGATACTGACACACTGACCTCAAAAGATAATTTGAGTCTGGCTAGTTTGGAAATAGGTTATTATAATCCTACCACAAGGCAGACCACAATTGGGACCAGAATTTCCATCGCTAAGCGAAGTGGTCATAAAGTGAGATGTCACATGACATCACTTAGCGACAGCAATCCCTCTTGCCATCATTAAGTGAATTTCACCGGTCGTTAGCCAAGGACCCCCAATCCAAGCCATTCTGGGCTTGGTCCCTCCCACCCCCAAGCTCAGTAAGATAAGGGACTGCCTCCAACGTGACCCACCCACCTATCTCCCCCCATCTCTGTCCTTTTGGCTGGCCTTCACCCTACCTTGTGGGGTAGCAAGCAGCCCCAGAACTGCGTGACTCCGGGGCTCCTTGCCACACTGTGGCTCAAGGCCACAGCCACCCTGGAAGCCTCAGCTGCCCAGCCCACCCCAGCAAGTGCCAGCAAGCATCCAGCTACCTTCTCTCCCAGTTCCCCACACCGACCTTTTACCCTTCGTGTCCAACTGGCGCAGCTGAAGCAGAAGCACTTTGCTCCTTTTGCTCCAGCAAACTTTTCCTACACATGGCTCCCCAGCGGGGCCCAGCAGTGTGGCGCAAATGCCAGCCAATCGGAAAGGCTGGAAATGGTTTCACCCTATCGAAAAGCCTTTGGAAAGCTGCACTGCCTTGAGAAAGCTACACTGTCTTCTGAAAGCTGTGCTATCTTTCCAAAGGCTTTCCAAAGACAGTGTAGCTTTCCAAAGGCGCAGGGAGTCATGTGTAGGAAACATTCACCATGGGGGTGCTGCAATAGCCATAACTTTGGGGACTAGTCATAAGTCCATTTTTCAGCACAGTCATAACTTTGAACAGTCACTGAATGGTCGTAAATCGAGGACTACCTGTAAAAGAATTAGAATATGGGCAGCAATATTTTCATTTCTTTTCCTCTCTTTCAGCTGCCATGCACTGAATTGATGTTTTTGCCGTGGATCACTTTCCAAGTTAGTTATCATCAATTCAGATATTATTACTTATGTACGCTTTAATTTAAAATGTTGTGATCCCTGCATGCATCACTTTGCACTTCCCTACAATGAATTTAGGATACGCCCAGTTTGAAGCTATCATTTTATATAGGTAGTCCCCAGTTTAAGAATGGAGTTCCGTTCACAAGGTCTGTCCTTAAGTCGAATTTGTATATAAGCTGGAACAGTATTATTCTGTAATACCGTACATGTAGTACTGTGTAATTAACTCAGACCTTTATGTATTTAACTCAAATCATTGTGTATTTATCTCGAATTTTGCTACAATAGGTTCCATACAACTATGGATCGTCTGTAAACCAGGTGTTCTTAACCCAGGGACTACCTGTAGTTTGTCACAGTCGTCTGGATTCTACTTTTGAACATGTTGTTTGCTACTGCTTCTGAATTTTAAATTACAACATGAATCATGCTCATTAGAACTATCTGTGTCCAGCATTTGGAGATCCATGAGTTGTATAAGCCTGCAAAATTGTGGCAAATGTTGGACTAGTGTCCAAATTTATCCTCTCGTTAAATCCTTCTTCATTCCAACTGGCTGTCTCTTCATTATTTTGCTTCATGATAGACCCAAACCAGAAATACATGACAGCTGAAATTATATTTCTTCAATTGGTTGGTTATGTTCTCAACTTCACTTTGGGTAGAACGCTAGGAGCTGACATTGCAATCAATCTGGAAGACCCCAGCTTGGAAAAAGGCTGCAATATCATCAGTTGAAATGATCTAAACTATAATTCCTATTCATCATCAACCAACAAAGAACCCAAAGCTTGCACAAGGCCTCCCGTTGCAAGTGTCAGGTTTTTTTTTACAATGGCAGGTCAGAAGTGAGAATGCCCAGGTGTGCATTATGTCACTAACTGAAAACAACTCAGGTTGTCTGGAATCTGATCCCACTACCTACACATTCCTCTGGGCATTATAAAACCCTCCCTAAAGGAATATTACACTAATGCTGCCGACTTCATACAAACATCTTTGTAAACCACCCTTCCTCCTTTCTCTAGACTGTGCAAATCTGGTTTGCCTGGAAACACGAAGACTGTTCACGTAAAGGGTTTTTATGTTCCTTCAGGTCAGTTCTTCTGGACATGCAACACATAATCTCTTTTAAAAATATGTCCTTATTTATTTATTCATAATTTCAATTTATATTATGACATCTTTCTAGTGTCTTGTGATACATTGGTATATAAATCACACATGTATTTGAAGTCCTACTATCCTCTTATAATGATGTAGGACAATGGCCTCTTTTCCTAAACAAATGCTGCAAACACACATATTTGCTAAAAGGATGCAAGTGCAATCCTGGCTTGTGAGACTGGAGTCCATGGCAGTAAACCCCAACCTCTTGCCCTTTATGCACATACCAGCTGGTGATGATAAAAATTATACTCTAATGCACCTGGAGGGAACCAGGTTGGAAAACTCTTATCTATGGTATTTCGGCTACAAAACCATTGTAGAACCAAGTCCAAAGTGGCCAAAAAAGAAAAAAGAAAAAAGCTCAAGTCCCATATCACAAAGAGGATATGGAAGAAAGAGAAAAGTCACAAATCCTAACCAAGTCATCTACTTACTTTTGTCATCCCATAATCTTTTTATTACATCACTGCATGTAATCCACAGAGCTAACCAATATCTCCTTTCGTTTGTCTTCAATTATTTGCACACTTGTGAACGCCTGAGACATCAACCTACACACAAATGCTAAAGGTAATTCCTTCCCTTGAGAACACATGAGTTTCCTTTTTGTACGGTGGAAAGAGAGTACTAGTATGGCCTTTCTATTTATGACCTTCTCTTTCTTTCACAGAAAAATGAATTGAGCAGAAACAGGGATCAGTATTAAGCAGCTATAGGAAAACAATCTTAAATGAATGCAGTGAGTCACATTTAATGCCCACAAGTAAGAAGGTAGGTGGGAAGAAGACAGCTATATTCTTACTGGCTGAGATAATATAGTTAGCGAAAACAAGTCTATATCCTAATAAAATAGTATGCTTAATACCTTCCAACCCAGTCTCATGTGTATTATTTACACTAACTGTTCTTCCTTCGAACATAGGATAATTCTACTTTAGTAATAACTACAGTTTAGGAATTTTAACTTTTCTTTAAGTTTTTTCCTCCAGGAACAGAAACAATCTGTTTTCTTCACACACTACACCTATTCGTCAGTATGGGCTTATCAGTAGCTTCGTATCTCCCTTTTTTGGACTTGCCCCTTGACGTTCTTGTACTGCAGAAAGATCTGGTAGCTTCAGTTTATACTATTTTCTACCAACATACTTTCCACTGATAAGTAAACTGGCATAGGAATATAGTACCCAGTTTCATTATGACAACAATTCTCTAATTTTCTAGCCAGCATGGCCCTTAGCCAAGTTCTAAGAGTTATGATCTACCAAACAATTATCCTAAATCAAGATAATGTTCCCAAAATTTTTCAGGAATTATAAACAAGAATGGGAAATTCTAAGATTTTTATTGAGGATATAGGTATGTGCAATATTTCTGAACAAGTGATATGTAGTGTTTAGGTATGCAGGAATGTTGTCTTTTCTACCAAGTGTCTATATAACTATCCTTTTTTGTGTGTTCAGGAATACTTTTTGTTCTAAAGAAGGAAGTATTGGAAGAAACAGTAAGTGAGCTGAGAACTTATTATTAAATGAGGTTCTGTTAATTTTTCCTTTCTCTTTGATTATTTGCAGGTTCATTTTATGGTTCAGTATCATTATAATCCATTCCAATTTTCAATCAGTGCACAAACAGGCATGCTGACAGCTTTCTTCTTGATGTTCTCCAGCAAATACTTGGAATACTATAGGCAGGAGTTCTCAAATTTTGTAGTGCCTAATAAACACATTTCTATAAACCCTACCCCCAAGACTAGGGCTATTTCGAATTACAGTTGGGCAAGAAATTTGAGCACCGTTTACTCTTAATATTTTTTTTTCATAAATACTACTAAGAATTCATAGAACCTTGCAGTTTTATAAAACAAAATCTTCCACTGAAAACAATAAAACAATCTGAGTCAAAACTTTTATTTTTAATGGGAAGTAGCTTGCCTTGCAGCTCCAGAAGATCCTGGAGGAAACGGATCATCTGGACCCCTTCCAGTCAGGTTTCAGGCCTGGATTTGGGATGGAAATGGCATTGGTTGCACTCATGGATGATCTCTGGTGGGAGTGGGAGGCAGTGCAACCATCCTTGGTCTTCTTGACCTCTCAGCAGCTTTCAATACCATCAACCATGGTATCCTTTTGAGTCAACTTAGGAAGTTGGGAGTAGGCGGCACAGTTTTGGGCTGGTTCTCTTCCTTCCTCCAAGGCCAATCCCAAGCAGTGGTGATTGGGAGCGAGAGATCCAGCCCACGGCCCCTCCTTTGTGGGGTGCCGCAGGGCTCGGTACTCTCTTCACTCCTTTTTAACATCTACATGAAACCACTGGGTGAGATCATCTACCACCATGGGATGAAGTATCATCAATATGCAGATGATACCCAGTTATACATCTCCATCCCAGGTGACATGAGTGATGCCATGAACACCTGGAGGCTCTGGGGGACTGGATGAGGAACAACAGGCTTCAGCTGAACCCTGATAAGATGGAGTGGCTGTGTATTGAAGGCCTCTCTGTATCCGAGAACTTACCATCTTTGGTTTTGGATGGGGTTGCACTGCCCCAAACAGACACGGTGCGTAATCTGGGGGTCCTCCTGGACTTGCGACCACTGCTCAAAGAGCAGGGGGCAGTCATGGCCAGGAGGACCTTTGCCCACCTTCAGGTGGTGCACCAGTTACGCCCCTTCTTGGATCAGGAGGCTCTCTGGTCAGTCACTCATGCCCTGGTCATCTCTCAGTTAAACTACTGCAATGCGCTCTACATGGGGCTACCAGAAGCTATAGCTGGTTCTAAATGCAGCTGTGCAGATATTAGGTGCCCCTAGGATGGCACATGTAACATCTCTGCCGCGGGAGCTGCATTGGGTGCCAGTTTGCTTCCGGGTCCAATTCAAGATGTTGGTTATTACCTTTAAAGCCCTTCATGGCATGGGCCCACGTTACCTGAGCGACCGTCTCATCCCCATTACATCAACCCATCCCACCTGGTCAGGCAGAGATGGCATGATGCAGATCCCATCAGCAAGGGAACGTCAGCCGACGGGGCCCAAGAAGAGAGCCTTCTCTGCCATTGCCCCCGCCCTTTGTAATATTCTCCCCCCAGAGATGCAGCAGGCCCCCAGCTTTCTGAAAATATTTACAGACCTGGCTCTGTCAATGTGCATGGGGTGATATGGGCTCTACTTGCCCCTGAGGGCGGTTAGTCCCCTGATGATGCTCCCTGGAATTACTTGCCAGTTTTCTATCTTCTTGGAATTTAGTTATTTTTAAGATTGTTTTTATGTTGTGTTTTAATGAATTTTTATCTTGTGGTAAATCGCCCAGAGTCGTTTCACGAGATGGGCGGTGACAAGCTGATGAATAATAAATAAATAAAAGTATGAGCTTCCCAAAGGGAAGGATGGGTTTTATTTTGCAACAGCCACTTGCATTTTCCATTTTATATTTATTTGGGATCAATATTTTCTCTTTATAGCAGCAGCTGTAGAAAATCCTGAGTCTGTTTGTCCAGTTTGTCCAGGAAGAAGAGGAGTGAATTTGATGTGATTCTACTTCGTTTGTCTAAGTTATCAGGTAGCACTTTTGTTTCTGATTTGCTTGGATAAGCTGGCAGCAGAATGGGAGCACTTTCTGATAGCCACCTGGTCTGGGATGTTCAAGCAACACCAGAATCCTATTAGAACCCACTCCAACCTTTGCTTAGACAAGCTGGCTTCTGGCTTGCCCAGGCACAGTATGGCCAGCTCTGATAATGATCTAGGATTGCACACACAAAACCAGACCACATGCCTCTTTGCTTTGCCTGTCCAAGCAGAGCAGGGGCAACAAGGATCCCGCTTTGCATATACAATCCTCCAGTATCAAGACCTACCTCTAATTTGTTTGCGAACCCCAAATGGATTAAAAACAGTTTGAGAACATCTGCTGTAGGAATACAGCCTCATTATCTGCATCCTACCCTTCATAAACATATCCCAAGGTAAGCTTTAGTATCAGAAAAAAATTAATTTGAGGAATGAATATTCTGGAAAAAAAAATCATTTGGTTGCAAAAATGGTTCTATCAGGAAGTTCTTTTCTAAAGACTCTACAGAATACTGGAAGCTAAGAGCAATAAAGAGGAGTGCAGATTGTGAGATTTCAAAGAAAGAATGTATTAAAAATAATATAAAGGAACGCTGTATTCTCAGGGCTTTTTTATGAATTTGCAAAAGGTACAAGAGACATTACCACTGTGTACCTTTCCCTCTGACATCTATTTATGATACTCTAAAAATACAAATACACACTCACATGAATAAACAGTGGCTTTGTAAGGACTGCATTTAAAAAAAAAAAAAACAGGCACATAAGAAGGGAAGAGCATGAAAGGCCAAGTGCCCCAGACTATGATAGATTCTAGTACTGAAGAAGAAACAGAAAAAAAGATAAGTAGAGTCATGTAATGCTTCAGAAAAGTTGCTTTAGAGCACACAGGGACACGCTGTCAGTGTCTTCTTCAAGCAACTAGTTTGTTTCCAGAGTTGCTGGATGTTTTATCAAGCTCCTGGGAGGTGCAGTGTTCACGTTCTACATATTCCTAAACATTTTTTTTCTGAATTTTATCTCGAGCATTACGCAGGTCTTACAGCCCCAAAAGTGATCTCTAAATATGAAGGATGCACTTTCAAGCTAACATACTCTCCACAGTAATTATGCAAAGGACACTAAAAGTGAAGATTAATTGCCTACTATGCTGTGTAGACTAAGTTCAGAGGAAGAAAATAAAAGACTTCCAAGATAGTTCCTAACGGTAACATATTCCTTCATTTTTCACCCAAATGTATTTGAACTCTTTTAATGAACTCAGTAGAAAGAAAGAGCTATCTAAATGCTAATATTCATTCACTACAATAAAAGCAGTGGCATGTTCTAATGAAGTAACTATGCTAAAGATCAGTACCATTTAGGTTTTTACTACATTTTATATTACCTAAATGAAAATAATTTTTATTGGAGCTGATGGATTCAAAGAAATGGACAGGGCTGATACCTCCATTTCTGTCTTTCTCCTGGCAGAAGAATGAATGCCAACACTTATAAGTTATTCCTTAGCAAATGGGCAGATCAGTTACACTTACCAAGATTCATTCTAATGAGGCTTGTGAAATCAAAAACAAAAAGTTCCTTTTAAAAAACAGGTTTGTCTGTGGGTTATGAGCATTTCTGGTTGATATTTGCATCTACATATTTTCAAGTATTATATAAAAATGTCTGAAGTAACAGGCATGACAATTCAAAAAATGTGTGGAAAGCACAACTGATCCTTACTAAAATGGATTCTTTTAATGAGTGACTGTGCCAAACATCAGAGAGACTCATTCTATTGAACTACAGTGAGAAAAACTAATTCCCACTATACTCCATTTTTATCTAATAAATTTATTTATTATATATATATATATACACACACACACATAACTGATAACTGATAATCAACATAAACATAGGTTTCGCAATCATATTTAACCAGTCAATGAATATTAAAAGGTTAACTCATTTCAGTCAATGTACCTGTTATAAAACATGCTAAAGGAAGCAGATAGAGAAAACACAAGTTCAATGTTATTTGATATTAAAAACCTACTGCACGTACTAGGGGTTGCTAAATCTTAACTCTTCCTGTCCTATACAGTACCTTTCATGGGAAAAGAGAACAATTTCCAGCCGTCATAACAAGCCATACAGGTAGTCCTTAGCTTAGCACAATTGGCAACTCCGTTACTAAGCACTGCCGTCGCTCAGCAAAACATCACGTGACTGCAAAAGGCTTACAACCTCACTTCCCTTTCAATCATTAAGTGAAACATCATGTGATCGCAACTTATGATTTTACTTCCACCTTCTCTATTAACTCTGCTTGTTGCAAGCCAGTTGCAAAGCATGCAAATGGCGATCACATGACCACAGGGCACAGCAATGGTCATAAATGCAAGGATTGCTCGTAAAGCTTTTTTAACGCCATTGTAACTTTGAACAGTTGTTAAATGAGGCAGTCTGTAAGCAAGGACTACCTGAATATAGAAAAAAATGGGAAGCATCAACTTCTTCTGACTTTATCTCTCATCCTATGGAGTAACAACAAGATGCTACTTAAAGATGAAGGAAGCCTTGGTTCAGTGCAGGACAACTTTTTTGTGCATGCATGCATGCAGAAGGTCCCAGATTCAATCCTCACATCTCCAGAGACAGCCCCAAAAATCCTGCTTGACACCTTTAAAAGAACCAACCAGTAACAATAATATTCAGCTTGATGGGTCAGTGATCTGCATCAACAGAAGGTAGATTCCTCAGCTCCTGTTAACCTGTGAATAATCCCACTCTAGCAAAATTACATTCTATAGTGAAAGATTTGGGCATGCCACTCTAAAGCTTGTATGAATGGAAAACAACCCATTAGAATTACCTACCTCAACTTGTGTTCCTCTGTGTATTGGGCAACTCCCAGAATTCTCAGCCATTGGTCATGCCTGATAGGAATTCTGAGAGTTGAAAACTGAAATTCAGCATGGAAGAAATATTCTCTTCTCTTTCCCAAGGCTAAAGAAGAACATGAGGTTGAGCAGAAAGGTGCTCTTCACATGCATGAAACATGTTTCTATAAAAGCCCTCCCCAGAAGATTTTGCTTAAAAACACAGAGGTCTCCGTTTGTTTTTCAAACACAGCATGTTCTTTGTGACCCATAAAAAGAAAAATACTGAGTTATTTTATTAGTTTTTAATGCTTTTATAATAGCACACTTCCAGTAAAGCAGCATTTTGGATACTCATAAATAAAAACAAAGTAAGTAATAACAGAAAACAAAACAATTTGGTCACACTCAGAGCAAACTGAGCAGAAAGCAGAATATTTGTAGATGCCTTTGCTTCCAGGCCAAAAAATAAAAAATAAAAACCTTATAAAAGCAAACGTGTTGCCCCAGAAAGAAGGCTGAGAGATTATTATTCTTATTGTTGCAGTTGAAGCATGCTTCATTTTTCCTAGCTTCTGGTGCCATGATTCAATCCAGAATTCTAAAGAGAAGTAAACTACAGAAGCTATTGTTGTAAATTTCTTTTTCTGACTAGATTCCAAAAACGTTCCTGCACTTTGTTTTGCTTATAATTCAAATATTTGAGCACTCCCACAGAAGAAACGCTCAGGAAAGGCAGCTGAATGTTTCTATCTGAGGAATATCTCTGTTTGATTTATATTGTCAGAGGGGGGAAAGTCTTGTGAGATGAATACCATTGGTATTTGGTGTTTGGGTAGTTCCCCCCTCTCTCAAGAACACGTAAGTATATCAAAAAGAGGAAGTTCAAGATTCCACTGTGCCATCCACTTAAAACAATGCAGGCTTACCAAGAATAACTCTTGTAGGAATTGTGCCCATTTAAGATAACTGCCACCAAAGTAGATTGCTAAATATATGCCCCTCTTTCTCTCCATACCCAAGTAGATTTTGCATAAGTGGCATGCTAGACAAGAGGCAGAAGATACTGAAGAGGATGCAGTGGGATTTCCTTTTCAAGTATAACTAATAGTAATTCAGCATTAGATTTGGATAGTGGGGCTGGGAAATAAGTGTTAAGCTATTTGGGAAGATCTTTTTCTGATCTAAAACTTAAACATATACCTGCTATTGCTGTTTGGGGAAAACTTAAGGGAAATCACCTGAAAGTGGGGGAACAGAGATGGGGAAAATAACGCAGAGAAAAATGCAGCACTGAAGCATATGGCCCCAGGCTGAGAGACAGTCAGAGAGGCAGGAAGTCTTAAGAATTCTGATCATACTTTCCCCAACTATTTTTCTCTTACTACATCACATGGTGAACATTTTGAACTTCACCTTTATGATAAATCAGATGTTATGCGCCCCCTTTCCCAATGTGATCATCCAAAGAAGCTTTAATGGTACAAAGCACCAGTTAGTCCTTCAGACTCATCTATATATGGTGTCTTGCATGATACAGCCTATCAGCCAATCTTCAATTTCCAGGAAAATAGGCTTCAGTTATCAATATATGAGAACCTGAACATGATCAAGTTGGAAGACATAACTGAGCTTATACATAGTTTATCTCTAAATAATACCTAAGAGCTGTAAAGTTTATCTTCATGACCAAAATTTGAATTCCAAGGGGCATTAAGATAGGTGTACAGGTATTGCAAAAGCCATATAGTGATTTCAGGGAAGCATATATTATATCCCCATCATGGAAGAGAGTCTGGTATAGAAGAGCATACTATTTAGAGATGGTTTATGAATGTTGTTACCCGTTATAAAAATTAAGGGGGGGGAATTTGAAGATTTCTGCCATCAGAACATTCTCAAGAGAAGTATTTTACAAGTTCTTGATGCACAGAAAGAGGTAGCTACTTAAGTTCCTAAGTCCAGCAGTCTCTCCCTCCAAAATGTCATGAATAATTCTGTATGTCATAATGTTATTATTCTTAGTAGACACTTTATACAAGTCTGGAAGCTCTTCAGACATTTTTACATTTTCTGTCTTTCTTTGAAAAAGGAAAATGACCAAAGAATGGAAGAGGTTTAAGCTAATGTGGTTAAAAGGACAGCAGCTATAAGACCAGTAATAACGCAAGATACTTTTTTTCCCCCAATTTACATCACTGATGTTATGAAACTGGTTTTTATTACAGGGCAAAATAGGGGCATCTCTCCCTTTTTCATGCCATATTTAAAAAAAAAAAATAAAGCAACACAAAATAGCTCTGGACAGCTTCCGTGCACAACCATTTACCCATCCTCATACAATTATTAGATTTTGCTCTTTTAATTAAACAAACATCATTATTCTTATGGTCCATACTGAGTAACTAGATTTGCACGAAATTGCATTTATTGGCCACCATTGCAATCTTCTGTGATTAATCATGTTCACCATGGAAATAGTTTCCTCTTTACAAAATAGCTATGAGTGATTCTATTTGTTAAATGCTATTATTGTACTGTGCACATGGGTAATGACTAAAAGTTAAAAGGGAAAGAAAGATGTGGCTAGAATTAAAGGATTTGGTGTTATGGCAAAGAGATTAGTTGGGTGGAGGGCAGACATTTCCAAATACTATTCATGGCAGAGCTGAATTAGATGACACAAACTGTTTGTTCTTTCATCTTCACACTGCTTTTAAACTTCTAGGACAAGGTCAAAAAGAAGTATAAATGATTCACACATAAGAGGGGAAAACATACCACAGCAACCAAGTTCCTTACTGTAAGGGTTTATGTACAAATATATTGTATATATTGTACATAATAACACTAGATCAAGCACCACATAAGCAAATGTTATTTTAATTTCATTTCCAGCTGATTATAAATAGCAATGCTTCTGGGAAGAAACCTAAATGTGGATATAGCTATTCTCCTTTTATGGTACTGCAGCATTTTTGTATTCATCTAGATACCTGAAATTTCCAAAAAGTTCCAGATGTCCTAATTATCTATATGCTTGGGAAACACAGTGCCACACCAGATGTTTGTGACCTTTGGAATATAAACTCCAGCCTACTTACTCTGGTAGTGTCCATTTTGGTTCCATAGGTATATTTGGATTTTCAGAATGTCCCAAGTGGTTTTCCATCCCATGTAGAGGAAAATGTACCTCCTTGCCCCTACATGTTAGGATTTTCTCATGGGAAGAAATTCATCTCGCTATCTCCAAAACATATTGTTATGGCTAGAGAAGCAGGCCAGATGCAAATTGTTATTGTTAGTGTACACGTATACTGCTATTTACTGCCACCTATTGGCGTCTCTATGCTAGTTACTAAAGGGGTGGGGTATAGTAGCAATAAAGTGTGAGTGAGCACATGTCTCACTTCTCAGTAGAATTTTAGCCATCATGTAATCAGTTTTTATGGGTTATGTAGTAGTAACTAATAACCGAGTAGTGTACCTCTTCTCTGAGAGTTTTTGGCTAGAGACTTTGTTAAACTTGTGTAGTGGATAAGTCTTGGAGGCCACATATATAAGAAGTTATTTTTTTCTCTGTTTTGTATGAAACTTGTATTTTATGAAGTTTTTGCATTTTTCTCAATAAAAACCAGATATTTTATACTTTCTGGCTGGATTTCTTTGGAGATCACAATAAGGATATTGCATTCTTTAAATCTCTCTAACGCTGGTGTATTTTTTTGGCACAGCCTGTGCTTATAGCTGCACATTGCATAACACTACACACAAACACACATCCACACCTTTTAGTTGTTCTTTGCTTTTCTGTGGGTTCTGATTTTTAGAAGACATTCCTTCTCAAAATTGCTGTCAAATAAAGCTTATATTTGTGTCTATAAACTGCCTAATAAAAATTGCATATCTATGTATCAATCGTTCTCTTTACCATTTTTAATGTGTTTCGATTTAGCGCACGTATTTGTAGCACAGTTATTACTATGATCAAGTTTGTCAACATTATTTCCACTGCAAATAGTACTTCAGAAGATGGATATTGTTAATTTGGCTGGCAGAGTTAGTACATCCTCTACTACCCACATACTGATCCCAGTGAGTCATAAGGCATGATAAAGACTTGTGCAATTTAATTTCATTAAGTGCCACTCAAATCCATTTTACTTATCACTGTCAGGACAAACTCTAGAACATTTTGTATTTTTATATTTTTGTAAGAGCTAAAATGGTAGATTATCAACTCCCCGCCCTCTCAAGGAAGAAAGCCAGAAGATATTATCTCAAAATGCTTCTGGGCAAAATAATGTTGAGTCTCTTCTTTGACTCAAAAAAGCTTCCTAAGGAAATCACCTACAGAAGAACTAAAATAAGCCCAGAGATTTAAGATACTGCCAATATCTTTAAGCATACACCTGAAATATTCCACTATTCTCAGGACAGCAACCAAAATGAGCAAACTTCCATCTTAGTAAATTAGAAACTACCAGCATTTAACAATTAAAATTTTCTCAGAAATAGATTTTTAAAAAGTGATGTTGATTCCTTATTTATTCTATATTTTTCCTCCAAGAAAACCAAACAGCTCTCCCAAACTGCAATCTGTTAGCTAAAAAGAAACCTGCAACTGGTTTATCATAACACAATGAATTGATTCAGACTGTACCTGTGTTGAATCCTATTTCCCCTTGCACTCAGTTTCTAAGCTCAGAATAATCATTCACAACTGTAAAACGGAAAAGTTGCACAAGCACCTGCTCTTTTTTAAAAATATTTTTTATTGAAGGCTTTAAAAACAATAGTAAAAGAAAATACAAACTAAAATCAGAAAGAATGGAAAGTAAAGAAAAAAGACAATAAAATGTGTACAGAAAAAAAAGAAAATAGTAATCTTCATCACAAGTACAAACTTAATTCATCACCCCCATAACGTTACATGCAAATAACTCTTCTTTCCATAGCCCATCCCTTATCCATATGCAAATCCTTAAATCATTAACATTTCAGTCCTAGTGTCAGCAAAATGTTCAGTCAACATAAAAGGATCCCAGATTTATACAAACATGTCTTATTTTAATCTTGATCAAACAAACCAACCTTGTACTCCTTTCTTTTGCTTCTAACAAACAATCTTTAGATCATTCAGATGGTGTCATAGGATTTGATCTCTCTTCCATTTTCCTTTTTCCCATCTTGAAGATTCCTTCAAGGCTTTAACCAATTTCTTTTGTAAGTCTAGTATAAAGTCCTTATCTAGGTCAATTTTTGCTTTTTGCCATTTTATTTCTAATTAAGTTCTCAAACCTATAGTTAATTTTTCTTTTATTCAAGAATGAAGATAAACTCACCAGGTGACTTTTCAAACTTGTCATTTTGAAGATCTCTAATATCCTTAAGATAGTTGAATAATTTCCAAAAGTAATTAGAAAGTGAGTTGGCGAACTCAATGTCATTTAAAAGGCTACGGTTGAGAGCATGATGGTTCCCTTTGGCTCCCAGCACTCAAGCCCATTGTCCTGCAGTCTCCTTGTTTGATGCAGCCATCCAGAACACAAGTGGGCTATCTCCCATCCTCTTCTCCTTATCCGAAGAGGTTCCATGGGACCAGTCTACTCACCAATCCTTCGGTCTTAGCCGCGGTCATTTCCACTCATTCAGAGATGTCTTAGTTCACAATGTGTCATCTGGAAGCTCCTACAAGCACATGGTCTTTATGTAAGAGCATAATGGTTAGCACAATGTTTGGCTGACAGATGCTCAGAATTTTGGAAGATTTTTTGTGTTAAATGCAAAATTTAATGAGATTCAGCAATCTGTGAGATCTTAAATGAGACTTCCAAAATCTTGCAGGATTTTGTGACCTTGTGCAATTTTATCTTCCTTGAAGAGGGGTCATACATGTTTCTTGTGGGCAGGTCTCATGCTCCCTCTCTTGGTGTAAGTTCTATAAACTCTTACCTGCTTTATAGATTAATAGATATTCTGGAATCTCTTAATAATTAGTGAGGCAGAAACACTTCAAGGACAGAAGTAAGCAGGCACACAAGAATGTGATTGTCATTTTCCAATGCCATATTTCATTTTCGCATTCTAGTACCTATTTCTTGCCAAAGATTAAATTTTGACAACCCAAAATGTCTCCCAATAATCAGAAATTTTATATTTTATCATAATAAAACAAAGTAAAGGGAAAAAAATAAGTGCATGAAACAGAAGTCCTTCCAACTAATATTCTTTAACAGACGTTTTATTTAACCTTTCTTTTAAAGATTCAATACCAAACAGTAAAATTAAGCGAAAACATCATATCTAAAAACTGCAATATATAGCCTGCCTGCACAGAAATATAACTGAATGGCTTGGACCGTCTCCAAAGGTAATTTATTGCATGTCTAAATATAAAGTAGGTTCCCTTGACACAGGACTGTGTAATGTCTACAAGACAAAAACCAGCACACACTGTTAGTTAGACAGACAAGGGGATGGACAGAAACAACTATTCAGAGCTTTGCTGGCTGGCTGCCTGCCATTCTGCAAATGGTACAATTATAAAATATTTGAGATCATGACTTTTTATAAGATTAAATGCTGAGCTGTGTGTGATCAACACACAAGCTTAACAATAACTCACCTTGGATACCAAAACCATGGCCCCAGAATGATAAATTGCACGTCCCTTGCGTGCACAAAACGGTCCTACTCTAGGGATAGATAATGTACAGTAATAAGCTGCATCCTATCCCAGAAAGCTGTCATGTGAGAACTAAGCCAGGGGCTCTTGATTTAAGATAAACTATTTTAACCATGGCAGAAAATGCATCTATAGCAGGTGACTTGCTGTATCTCTGTATGCTGATGAAGAGAAACATGACACCATAGTATCATGATTATAAACAGCTAAGAGGATAAGTTTTGCTTAAGGCCACAGACAAAGCCTGATGGAAGGACAATAGGCTTAAGAGTGACTAAAATGCACCTGAGTAGTTTCTGATTACATCAGAATTTAGATGAGAATTCACTATCATAATGGCTATAAATACAAACTCCAAGAAAACAGATCACTGAATATAAGGCAGGAAAAGAGCTATTTATTTATTTATGAAATTTATATAGCTGCCCATCTCACCAGAAGGGACTCTGGGCAGCATACAACAATCAAATAAAACCACAACATAAAAACAATCATTATAAAAATATAAACAATCTTTATTAAAAAATTTAAAAGTCATTAAAAAATTAGATCATTAAAAAATCAGAGAGAATCATACTGCCTTTGCATGTGATCTGCCCATCACTAGTATTTACCACTGTAATCGGTCAAAATAGGACATCCATTAATAAATCATTCCCATTAGACCAATGTATAGGAACACATCTTTCTATTTATGTAAGAAATCAATGCATTGTCACTATATAGTTAATGACTGCACTCATCATATGATAGCCTGATGATCTAAAACTCACATCACAAGGCAATTCACCCTAACTGATTTATGTCTATTTATGTCCAAGATAGCAGCAATGAAAATAGGATGGTACGTGGAACCAATGTCACCATAATTCCACTGAATTCTGGAAGATAAAATATTCCAAAGCATCTTTCTCTAACCTTGTACCTTCCTGAAAAGTGAGCCTAAAACTCCCAGAACTCTGGGGGAGACTAATTAGAATAAGCCACATCCTAAAAAATGATTTGGGAGGAAGGAGAAGGGTACTCAGGTATGGCAAATTACACACAACTTTAAATTTCACGAGCATCCCAATGGAGGAATGGAAAAGGCAAAGCAGACATAAGAAAATACTGCACTGCAAATAAAATACAGGTAGTCCTCAACTTATGACAACAGGGACAGGAACTTCTGTTGCTAAGTGATGTGGTTGTTAACTGAGTTGCGCTCAATTTTATGACCTTTTTTGCCTTGGTTGTTAAGCGAATCTGGCTTCTCCCCGACTTTGCTTCTCAAAAGTCCCCTGGGAAGATTGCAAATGGCAATCCTGTGACCCAGGGATGCTGCAACTGTCATAAATGCTGGTTGCCAAATGCCCAAATTTTGATCACATGACTGCAGGATGCTGCAACAGTCATAAGTGCGATGACCGGTCATAAGTCACTTTCTTCAGCACCATCATAACGTCAAATGTTCATTAAATGGTCATAAGTCGAAGAGTACCTGTATACCCCAAAGAATTTCTATTCAAACTTCAATCTCTCTTCTTATTACGACAGGCTTTTCCATTCCTATTCTTTTTTTCCCCCAAAATGTGGGGTGGGATGAGAAACAAATGCTGTGCATTTTAAGTATTCCTAAAATGCTCTGAATGTTGCTATGGTGTGTGTCAAAAAGAATTTCAGTGACAATAATCCTAACAAACATAGTTTTAATAATCATTCCGCGTGTTTCCAAAGAGGACATTGCATTCAGCATTATTCTGTGGGAAGGATATAGATGTGTTGAAACAAACAACTCATCTCAACTTGGCACTAAGATGCTGCTGCTGGTTTTGGAAATGTTTTCAAGAAGCTTCAACTCTGTTTACACATTTTGATCCACATTCTCTACTCTACCCCAAGCTACTGACTGAAAGAGTCCATGTTATACTTAACTTTAAATTACCATAAAGGTGTAGTAATTTAGTGAAATGAGAAGAACGACAAAGAAGAAGGTATAGGAAAGATTTTACAAAATCTGCTTATGCAGATAAGCAGGATAGTTTTAATTCCTATTTCCTTATTCATTATCCTGTGCTGGGGAAATAAAATAATTTTTCACTTCTGCTGCATATATCAAAGCAAGCAAATCTAATATAATCATGGAACATGCATCCACCTAACAACCTGCTACTCTACAAATCCTCTTCTTAAGAATGAAAACATAAATAGGAAGGAATAATTCTGTAAGTCTATTACCAAAGGATGAATTGAAATAAGTGTAAATCTTTAGAGTTCAGTCCAAGAACCTATATCAAAATAATTATAGTGATAAACTAGGAGAGATCTGATCAGTAGACATTTTATAAAAAATATGGCATTCGCAACACTGCCAGACTTATGAGCAGTCTTACTGAGGTGTTTTTAGGCATGTTCCTCTCAAGACCTTTCTAAAAGAAGGTAATTTCTATTAAAAGCACAAGTGAAAACTGAAAAACTGAAGCCTAAGATGTCATGTCTATAGTCTCCATTATCTCTCTAAAGAGTTCTCAAAGTACACACCGAATCTCTCTATAAATTACCTTTTGTTTCTTTAAACATAGTAATTAAACTTAAAGCTTTTCTCCAAAATTATAAGCACGTATTTACCACAATAATCGGTAAAAGTAGTCCTCAGTTTAAGAACGAATTCTACTCCCTTAAGTCAAATTTGTATATAAGCTGGAACAGTATTATTGTATAATACTGTTTAAGTAGTATTTTGTAATTAACTCGAACCATTGTGTATTTCACACGAATTTTGCTACAATAGGCTCCATCTTAACTATGGGTCATCCTTAAACCAGGCATTCTTAAACCCAGGGACTACCTATAATTCACCAGATGTCAGATTTTAAGCTATCTACCATTTTTGTCCAAATGCTTATACAGCCATGCGGTGCTTCTGGATCTGATCTCCAAAACAAGCTTTGGAGCATGTGGGATAACAAGTGTACAATTGGAGGCCCCAGATTGCATATGAACAAAAAGCTTTTAATTTGGCCATCAGAAGTCCTCCAGAAATTTCAGGGACTATACTCTAATTACTGATGTAGAAAAGTAATTGCATGGGGAACAATTATATAAAATTTATGCTAAAGAATTTAATTGTAATGATATTTAAACTGAATGAAAACAAATTTAATTGCATGTTAATCTTCTTCTTTGTCCTGGCCCCACTTTCTGTAAGGTGGACCCGAGCAGGTCAGCCAAAGACCAAGTAGAGCCTTTAGCTGAAAGAAGACTGCACACCTGACACACATATTAAAAGTAAAAACAGTCCCATACAGGATACAGCTGGTTGATACAAAAGCGTAAGAGGGTACCTTATATAATAAGGCCAAATGCACTAAGTATTTTGCCCCTTCCTTTCTCCTTCTCTGTTGCACTGCTTAGCAATACATTCAAAACCACAGAGACTGTTTTTCAACACACTTCTATCCAGAAGGCCAAGATGCTAGAAGTGAAAGGTAAATCTTGTCATTTTCACTAATAGCCTTGTAAAGACAAATTGCTATACCAACTGTACCACATCTTTAATTAGCTCTTTAAAACCCTTCACTTATCGAACATGGGAGTTAAAAGCTCAACCACAAAGCTGAAGTGCATATTCATGCAAAAGCTGCAGCTAAGATGTATACTGCCACTAGAAGTTAAAGCGCAGAACTGGAAGGAGATATGCGAAGTCTAGGGGAAGAGATTTACTTTTTAAAACAATGTGTCAATATGCACAAGTGTATATATCTCATAGAAAAATGGAACTAATTATACTTAGGCTATTAAGTGTGATGTAATTAATACTGCAATAAACAGCATTATTTAAATCTAAATATCTCATAGGCAGAAGTAGACTTTAGTAACAAAGAGGAAGAAAATACTTCCTGGAGTTTTACAAAAATTACATGATTAAACAAATTAACAGAAAGAGAACAAAATCACTTTTTACACAGATATTATTTTATATTTGTATTGTTGTATTTGAAGTTATTCATATATTGCAAACTTGCACAGAATGTAACATCCTGATCCTACTAAAACTATGTTTAAAATAATTTTAAAGGTTGAGTTGCTCTGATTCAGGTCAATCTGTTTTCCTCCAGGTAACTTCCACAGCTAGTTCTGAAAGTGGTCAGAGACTCCCTGTAATGATCAGTCATGGATGAAGATGTTATTACCCTGTAGATGTTTCTTGTTTCACCCTAGGCCATGGAAGCTGGTCTGCAGCTATGCTGTTTTCAGAGAAAGAGCATAAAGTACACAATTTGTTCAGGAATGAATGCTTAGACAATGTCAAGAATCAAAACATGAAGTAGAAGCTGAACAGCCCCAGGTTTGCCCAAACTGTAGGTGGGAAACCAACTTAAGTCTTCGTGAAAAAGGGAATTTAATGTTTCATAGATGACTCACAATGATATGGTCTTCAGCTTTCAAACAACCTAAGCTCAATTAAGTTGACTCTATTGAAGACAGAGGTTATAACATAAGGCTATACTAAATATTGTCTCTTTTCCCTCCTATGTAATAATGGACATACTTTTACAAGCGGGTTACATGCCAGGTTTGGGGAGCACATTACCAAGATAACAAATAAAATAATTCATTTTGGTAGAGCTCCTTCTCATCTTTATTGGAGGAGGGGAATTCTTCCTGGTGAATCCAATGTTCAATTTTTTCCTATTTTCTGTAGTTTGTCTGGAGGGTGTACTTTCTTTGCAGTCAGCATTGACTGCTATGTCAGAAATGATTGGAGACAACCTCAAATTTTAAAAGACTGAGAATTAAAAAGATCCACTCATAAAAGTTTTGTTTCTATGTGTCTTATTATATGAAATGGTTATGCTAGGAGGCTCATCATTAACTCCATCAGTGTTACAGAGGTAGGTATTGGAGTCATTTTTTCAGGCTTTGATATTGACTATTTCTGTTCTTATTGTTGTACACAACAAACAAGATAAAGAAATTCACAGAGTTGCCTTGAATTTCATCACACAAGCAAGGTATGAAACATAACTTGAAATATATACTTCAAGTGTATTTCAACCCCTTGGATGCACCCAGGGCTCTGCTTCCAAAATTTCATTATTCTGACCACATGACTTCCTTTTTTTAATCCAGCTCATTTATTGTGCCCAGGCTTCATTTATTCATTTATCCTGGCCCCCCTCCAAACACACACACAATTTTTCTCTGTATCTTCAGATTCTAAGCCCTTGAGATTGGTGTACATCATACGTGTTCTCTGTATACCATTTCCATAGGTCATGCTGATCAACTGATAAATAACAAACAAATTATAATTATAACAACAGTCCATTTATTTGCTGCTTCTATTGGCCATACAAAATAAAGACAGCATTCAGATTGGATTATGCCAAATTACAGGAATTGCCAGCTATCTGGGTTTATATCTGTGTTTTTGCCTTGCTTTACAGAAGTATTGCAAAGCCACACCAACCAAAAACTACAGCTGTTTTGCTAACAAGAAACAGACATTTGCTCAGAGTAAACCTATATAAACAAAACCCAGCTGCTTTGGCTAAAATATCAGATGTTTGCATAGTGCATGGTTTTGGTAGGCTAAATGAGGCAGAAGAAGGAGATACATAGAAAAAAATAGTTTTGCAGTAAGAGTGCTTTTAAGCTTGCACAGAGAAAAGGAACTGCTTTTTCTGCATTCAAACACACTGAATTATAATGGAGATATTCATAGATTTCCTATAGTTTCATGCAACTAGTTTACCATTTAAAACGCTTAAGTATTTCAAAAATTACAATCACTGGTATAATCCCAACTTGTGCTATAAACACCAATCACTAAAAATATTCAATAGATTACCTTTTTGCTCATCTATTCATTTTTTCCCCAAAATCTGGTCTAATGCATAAATTTATAAAACAGCCTGAAAACCTAATTGCCAAAGCAACTTTACCCTTTCTATTTCCAAGAAAACAAGTGCATCTCCTCGAAGAGCACTGAAGCTACAACTGGTCCAGGATGCAGTAGTATGGGCAGTTTTGGGCATTCCATGATGCACTGATGTAACACCTGTGCCCCACAAGCTGCATTAGCTCCCAGTAGGCCTTTGGGTGTACTTCAAGGTGTTGGTTATCGCCTATAAAGCCCCACATGGCGCAGAGTAAGGTTACTTGTGGGACCACCCATCTCAGATTGTCTCTGCTCTTCCCACCAGAAATGTTCCAGGACCCTTCTATTAAAAAGTGTTATCTTATGAGAGTTAGGAGTTGTGCTTTCTCTTTCACTGGCCCTCCCCTGTGGAACAGCGTTCTCCACAGATAAAGATGGCCCCACCTTGTTGGTTTTTTGTGAGGCATTAAAGATCTGGATGTTCCCACAGGTTTTTGGGCTAGCAGGTTAAGCAAGGTTGTCTGATTATTTTTTTTAATGATGAGAAGAGGATATAAATAAAACCAGGCTTCTGCAAGCCATAGTTATTGTAAGAAACTTGGCAATCTTTGTACTAGTTGTCCAAGTTAGGTCTTAAGGAAGGGAAATTGTAATTTCTTGATCAGAAAGACAACAAAACTTTCTGATAATCAGGTTTATGAGTGTCATATGTCATGGGTGGTACAATGGACAGTGTAGAAAATGTGGACTATTGACTCTACCTCATTACCTGAGCAGAAATTACACATGATTGTTGTGTGGGAGACTAGTATATTTGCCTACACCCTCCATGATAGGTGGTATACTAACCTGAACCAAGGTAAAATGTCTCCTGTGTAAGAAATTAAGCATGTTGCAGAGGTAGCTAGGAATTGTATGTGAATTAACACATGCAGGTTTTGAAAAACCATTCCCCTTCAAATTGCTAATTCTCCTCATGAGTAAGAAAAACTTATTCACTAGGGTGAGGTGAACCAGTGACTCACCCCAAAGAATTTGTCTCAGCCAAAACCCAGGCAAGCCCTAAGAGAAATGCAGCCAAACTCTAGTTGAGCAAGGACATTTGAAGCTGAGCATGGGACACAAAGTATGACTTTCAGAAATGTGGATTGAATGGCTTCTAAAGTAGGCACATCCTTATAAACACAAAATTGTACACTATATAACACAAGCCCTTTGCTTTAAACAATTTTATTCCTGCAGGAATATAATTACTGCCATGATGACTAGCATATTTTAAGATTCTATTAGAAACTTTTTGAATAGAAAGTTCACTCAGTTGGTTGTTACAGCAGGTGGGTGGTTGGAAGTGGATACCTAGATACTTGAAGTCCTTGACCTGATAAATTGGTCTTTTGTTAATTTCCCATTTAACAGGGTACTTAAATTGGAGTAACTGATTTCAAGAAATTCCCTAGAACTACAGGATGCTAAAGCAGCTAGACCTCTACAAAGGCCCACTTGGGTTACAAATAAAATGGCTGCATCATTTGTGTACAAGACGACTGAAATAGGATGATGTGCAAGCATTGACGGGTGGAACTGATAATTCTGCTGCATTGAAATACTACTACACAGATCAGAGGCAATTGTAATGGTGATTTAACCATCCCCATCCTCAGAAGAGTCAGATAGGCTGTATCCTTTCCCCTTTATTGTTCAACCTCAATATATCTGACATAATTGCAGCTCTTTCTCTAATAACAGAGAAGCAAGCAAACAATAGTAAATAAAGCACAAGCAAGAAATAGCTGATGAAAGAAACATCCAGTGAACTCTCCATTCTTCTTATGAAGTAATATAGTTATATTATTAAGTTAAAATGGAGATTTTAAATACAAATGCATACTCGGTGAAGCCTATTCTCACAAGAAAGCCAGAGAACCTTATCATAGAAGACTGAAAGTGATATTTTCACTTCTAAAAATGGCTCAATCAGTCAAATGGCCAATCATATAGCAGGGCCTCCAACTGCCTTTCTTTCCACGGCCCCACTGATTCCTTTCCACTCCCACTACCCCCACTTACACAGAAGTAAGCTCCAATAGGACTTACTCCCACAGAAGACAACCTGAAAATTTAAATAGCCTGCAAGATGGGTGCCTTAAGAATAATCTGGTATATTTCAGCTTTGCTCTGGGTTCCCCAACCTTCAGAACTGCAATGGGCAGTGATTCTTTTTTTTAAAAAAATGCTGTGGTTGATTGGACCTCTGCAGTGTGCATCTAATTTTTTTTTAACCTAAAAGGGGTAATAATTCTGACAAGATTAGGACCAAAGAGTGCATTAAATTCTGTGATTAAAAAATAAATATATTTGCAAAATGCACTAGAGTGGTATTATCTCATATTCCAGAACCAAGCTGCATCATACTTGCCAAGAAAGACTGGCCATGAAAAACAAATTCAAGTACAGTAAATGTAATAACACATTTTAGCCAGTGTAGAAGAGTGATTTCAGGATGAAAGCAGGCTGACATGTACAGGTAAGCAAAAAAAAGGGTGGTGCACACGATCCTGATTTCCTTCCTTCCCAATAATGTGCTTTGTGCCCTAAGAAGGAAGCTACCTATCACCTAAAAGTATAGCTTGGAGACATTAAGTTCAAGGAAAATAATGTATCAGAGAGATATCTGACTGTAGTTACACTATCTTGGAACTTGCCCTTCAAATGCTACTGGTTTTCTTCTGTTCTGCTGACCCTAAAACTCCTCTGATTATTGTCTCCATGAGTTAAGATATGCAAAACATATCACAGCTTTAACCTTCTAAATATTTTCCCCACAGGATATGCAATAACTGCCAAATACTGAAAGGAGTGACCACAGTGTTAGTTCCCCCCCCCCACCCCAAGAAAGTTAAATGCTTGGGGTTTTAGGCTAATTTACATTCTTTTCAAGTGATACCACCAACATTACATCTATCTTACACAAAACAACATATTTATTGGAGTGTTCTGGAACACCATTAAAAAATGAAAGTGAGAAAGAAAGATAAGCTTTTTAGATAATGTAATGAGAGACCAGCTTTCAATAACACATTTAACTCTAAATATATCAGTTTAAAGTATCCACTTAATGCAACCCATATCAACTGATTATAAAAATATGGAGAAGTAATAAACTTGTCAAATGTTGTCAGGCAGTTAAAATAAAGCAGCCTGGAATATTAGATTCTAAATTTGCAGTTAAGGACCTGTTACCTTAATTTTGATATGCTACCTAGTTATGGATAGTATTCTGTAAATAATAAACATAATTATTATAAAATATAAATAGCTCTATCCTAAGGCAAAATTTGAAAAAGCACATCCTAATTAGGAAGTTGTCTTGGAATACTACATCTTTTTCATGGCAGAAAGAGAGAAGCAATGTAAAACAATGTCAAGTTTTTTTGTAAATTTCACTAAGGATGATAGAACAGATACATTTGCCAGCATCTATCATGCTGAGCATTAAGTGCTATATTTACTGAATTTATAGTTGAGAATAAAACCAAAAGTGCTATGAAATAAATTTCATATTACACTTTGGGGAGCCAGTTCTTAAGTCAATAGAGCCAAGCCCATTATCTTTCCAAGACCTAACAATTTACCCATTCCTAAACATAAAACGCATGCACTTACCCCAACTCTGGGCTAACCTGTCTGTCCCAACTAATGAGACTTCCACTGCATTTTGCAATTTGATACTCAGGATCATTTTACACTGAAACATAGTATTATTTAAGAATGCGCCATAAAGCAGCAAAATATTAGCCTGACTTGGGCCATTGTTTGAAGCTTAAGGTATCATGAATTACAGACCCATAAAGGAATAATAAAACAAAACATTCCTGAGAGAAGCTACTCATTTCCCCCCCACCCCCTTGTATATTGCTAGGGATTTTTATTTCCAGTTTGTTTTAAGGAAGGATTCCTTGTGGATAAATAAGGGAACTCTGGGTTCATACCAGGATAACAGCCAGATTAATGGGTAAACCCAAGTCAGATATGCTTACTATCTATTTATTTATTTATTTATTTATTTATTTATTTATTTATTTATTTATTTATTTATTTAATTTGTCCCCGGCCATCTCCCCTACAATGGGGGACTCTGGGCGGCTTACAACCACTAAAATCACAATTAAATTAAAAAAGTTTAAAAATTATACACTATAAAATTATACACTATAAAACTAGAAATTTACAGAAATTTACTATCCCAGTTGTTAAGTACCGGATTCCTGATTTGGATGTAAAAAGGATATTTCGAATTTAACATATCAGATACTATGTTCTGAGTGCATAAACCACAACTCATGACATTCTGAATATTGTTCCAACCTGACTTTTTTCACAATATACATCCTTATATCTATCTAGCCCAGACTTTCAGACCACCTTCCCAAACTTAATGCCCTTCAGTAATATTTGAGTTACAACTCCCAAAATTTTCTACTAGCAGCTCCAATGAATTTGGACAACAAAAAGTATGTATTTAGCTTGCGGAGTTATTTCTTACATTTCTGGATGGAATTATTCAATGACAGTAAACTTAAGGGAGGAGCAACTGTAAGGCAGTGGTTATGATTTATTATCACTTTAACTAATCACTCACCCAAAAACAGAACCCAGAATGGGATTTGCAGTACGCAAGTCAAGGCAAGTTTTATTCTCCACTACTTTCACTGAGTATAATTGGACAAAATTAAGAACTATATTTTCTTTAAACAGTTCTTGAGCTTTATGTAGTTGAAAAGTAATAAGCAAGAGACAAGAGTGAACAGAGAGAGTTTCAGAACTATTTTAGAAGTCAAATGGGCTCCTGTCATGGAGATACTCAGAATAATTTATGGCTGCTTCTGAACAGTGATGAGCAGCTTCCATTGGCTCAAGGGCAAAATCAGGTTTACATGGCATGGTGACAGATGCCTTCTAAAAGTGGGTGGGACAAGAACCCAATTTTTTAGATTTTTTAGGCTCCCATAGAGGGTGAAATAGCATCTTAATCTCTTGCAAGATCCTTCTTGACCCTTACCACCCCCAAACCCCAATAGTCTTAATTCGCCTAAGTTTTCTTTACCTTACAACATATATTTATTTAATTTTACTGAGAGTATAGGTTTTATTTATTAATATATATTTAAAAACAATAATGATCTGTTCTTTTAGTTATGTGACCTATTTTGGGGTGGTTTTAAAGATGGGTAAAATAGGGATCTAAATCCTGTGGCCCCTTACTAGCATCACACCAAATTGTCTTTGCTTCGTACAAAAGGGTGGGCAAACATAACAAGAGTGAGATAAAATGGAGCAACTGTGAACAATAAAACAGGGACAACCTGAATTACCCAAAAAAGAGTGCTGCCAGCACCCACTCCCAAACTCACTTCAAAAGTGAGTTTGCACGAGGCTTAAAAGAAACTGAAACAGTAAACTGTCTCTTAACATTTCTTCAACTTAATCAGTTTCTTCCCACTCTCTTTGAACTTACATTATATGACTATATCTTCAACAGCCCAGGCTGAATTAAACAGCTCATCCACAAGCTGATCATTATGCTCTCAGAGTCTCTTTCCCAAATAGTTAGTCAGTTCTGATTTCATAATTTGAAACTGAGGGTGGTTTTTTCATCCCCAGGGACACTAAGTTGCAGTTACTTAGAAGTCCCTCTTCATATATTATTTCTGTGAATTAATGAGTGCATAAAAAAAAGTTGTGTGCCTAATTCTAACTATCAATTATGTCCAAGTCCGCTGTTCCAGGCATAATCTCATTCTTCTGCATTCATGAAGCTCTTCATCCAACTTAGAACTGTTACTGATTAGTGTTCTAGATGATTCAAGGATTTTTCTTCAGAAGTTATAGTGAAAATGGCAAGAACAGGGGACCAAGGCAACTTTTGAGTAAGGGCAAATTCTCATCACATAAACTGAAACTGAGCTACTGTACCTTTGTGTTATTCAAATATCTCATATTCTAGCTACCTGCAACATACAAGAATAGTTTCCTCATTCTTCGCTTAACTTCAAATCACTTATGAATAATTAAAAAAAAACAGGACTTCAAAAAAGCATATTATTCATCCTAAAATGGAGAGAATTTCAAGAAATCCCTGTCTTTAGGGTTGCTTCAGCCAAATATGTTTTTAGTTTTTAGAGTGGCTTAGAAGATAGCTTTTGAGAGCCATTCACAGTTCAAACTATTTTAGTAATACAGGAGGTCTTCTGCCAAACTACTAAGATGATGGAGATACATGAATAGATCTCCCAAACATTTTAAGAAGAAGTCTGAATCATAACTGGATTAAACCTATTAGGCTCCCTCCCTCTTCCATTATTTTCCCAATTTAAATAAAACTCAACCAAATTGTTATTCGATCTGTTAAAGAAAAGTTACAAGCGTACATATTTTCTCTAATGAGGCCAATAGAAGCTCAGAAATCTCTTGGGAAAATGCTGTGAAGGACAGACATCATCAGAGAGTCCACTCTATCCCATGTCCAGGAAAATCCATACACATTTAGTATCTTGTTTAGCTTGGCCTTTGGGCGATGTGTACACCAAGTGAAATTTTTTATCTTGTTTGAGATAACCTAACCCATTTTGAGATGCAAACCAATCTCCTGTTCTAGGAAGAGATATACAAATAACTCTGCAATAAGAATTTCCTAAACATAATAATTTGGTCTATGTAAGTGCCAAATGGCATATTTCTACATAGCATAAAGTATCGTTTGAATAAACTTGGAATGAGAACAACCTTTCTGCTTTTATTTTTTTAAACCTGGAAATAGTTATCTCCATATAAAAAGATGTAGAATTGTCCTGCTCTCTGGATATTCTGGATAGTGAATATACCAAATTTCACAGCCTTACTTCCCTGTAGAATACCTCAATAATATTAATAATTGAAGTGAAGAAGAAAGTAAGGTCTGTATATATGCTTTATGCACACACACAGGAAAAGGAAAAGGAAAGATACCATTTTTAGTTCAGATTGTGAATTCATATTTGTTTTAGTTTTACTCATGTTTCCCATTTTTAATATTCTAATCAAAAAACAATATTCAGTTCCTTTGGATAGAAACACTGTCAGTATTAGTCTTTCAGCAGTTCACTGCAGGTTTCCTGCATAAATCTCTCCACACCCTTACAGATGTTCATATCTCAGTACAGATCTATTTCCCTTGAGAGTTAGCCAAACCATTAAGAATCTGCATTTTAAGGTGGGAAGAGCTGCATGGCATCTGGGAATGGAATATAATCTATCTATCCAAAACCTGTTTAAGACTTTAATTCTTCAAAAGTCACCCCTGAACTTCCTCAATAACATGGGAACATTTTCTTTCTAAGGAGACCTCAAAATATTGTTGTTGTTTCTTAAATAAGCACCTCCATTTCAACAGCTAAATTTTCACGAGGAATATAATCTACATTACTCCTATTTGGAAGGAAGTTTTTTAAATGGAATAACAGCCTGGGGTATGAGTGTTAGTGTCAGGTTGTATAAGGCCATTTGCTGCAAATCTATTGGGTAATGCTGGTCTACCACACAACATGGGTGAGGGGACTGGTCACATGGGTTAGACTACAGAGATTCTCAAGTGAAGGTCATATGATTCCCTGGGGGCCCTAGGACATTTCAAAGGGGCCACATTTAATGGGGGGACTGTGATTAATGGATAGTACATCACTACATGAAACAGCAACAAATGTAAAGGTAAGTTACATAAAGCTTGGAATATTACATTCTCAACAACCAGTTAACTTTAGCTAAACAATATTGTTCAAATTAACAGAAAGGTTCTATTTTTGGCCAAAGTATCTTCACAGCTATACACATAACCTGACTTCATGGGGTGTAGTAGTTACCGATATAATTTATTTAAATCAGTCTGTACTATCTCCTCCGCTATATATCAGTTTCTAGATTTTTGAAGCACATCAAACGTTTAATCCCAGAGCAGGTCATTAATTTGTCTTTCTCTTTCTTCCTTTTCAGTAATTTTTCAGTGCTTCTAAGGGAAAGAAAGAGGGTCCTGTTTCTCAAGTGTCATTTGCATTCATCAGCTACTGTACCTTAAAAATGCTAACAGCCCAAATCTCTTAATACTGTCTTTTTCCTTCTTTCCAACAGCTGTTTTAAAATTGCAACATTAAGCATCACTTGCTACTGATTTTGAACATGCTCTCTAGAGCAGTGCATTATTCCATTTGAAATGTTATTCCAAGAATCACACAGCAGTATTTTTAAAAGACAGAAAAAGTGGCCTGCAAGTATAACATGCATCTATTTCTAAATTAAGCCTTTCCATGCACAATACTATAAACCATTTACCTTGTGAAATCTTGGACACAAACCTTTACTTTAAAAATTCATGAAGTTCAGAGATTCTGCCTCAGCCGCACTTTTTATAGCACGAGCAAAGATGCTCAGCGCCCTATCAGAAATACATTTTCTCTTCTTACCCTTCGTGTGAATGGAGAGCAGCACAAGGAAGGAAATGTGAAGCTGCCAGTTTGGTTCATCTAGCCAGTTCATTGCAGCAGCAACAGCGGCAGCTTGTAGTTCAAACCTCCTCTTCCTTTCCCTTCCTTCGTTCGCTGAGAGCTCTTGTGCTCCCGCCTCTCAGCAGTTCAGAGGAGTTTTGCCAGCAGAGCCTAAATCAGAGAAGTTGAAAGACAAGCCTGTTACAAACTGGTTCTGTCACCACATAGTCCTCAACTGATCACCCTTGTAGGAAGGACAACAAAAGGGCAGCAGGAGTCCAAGCAGGACTGGATTCCTGAGACAGGAGCATGGACTGATTGCTGCCCACACAGGGAATTCATGTAAACTTAGAAGTTGCAGCAAAACAGGAGAGGAGAGAGAGAACCAGGCAGAGAATGAGGCAGAATTTCAGCTCCCTCGTCAATTTCACACTTATGCTCACAAAACAAAGCCATGCTGTTTCAAAAATCTGACACTAGTTTCTAACGGGATACATAAATCTGCCAAGCATTATCCAGAAACAAAAATAAGTCTGTTTTGCTCACCTCCCAAAGTGTAACTGTGATTTTTTTCTTGGTATTGAACTTTGTATCCTGTCATATTGTTTCACTGAATGCATAAGTCTTTTAATTGCCCATTTCTACATCTCCCAAAAAGGGGCAATGATAAATAAACCTTATTTACACAATTCTTTATAGGTTTACCCAGATTTAAGCCCATGGAGGTCAACAGGCTGCCTACTCCTATGTATTTAGCAGAGTCTCACCACAAAATCCTGTACGTATTTACTTAGAAGCAAGTCCATTCTGTCAGTGGGAGTTTATCCTCTGGTAGGAATCAAGGGTTACAATGCTGGGCTAGGATGGGACCCAGATCCAAATCCACCCTTATCCATGGATACTCACTGGGATTCCGGGTCAGTCCCCCTCTCTTGTTCAGCCCAACAAAGCTTATATGCGTAAATATCTACAGCAGTGGTTCCCAACCTTTTCTATGCCCCATACCCCTAGGAAATGTTTGATTAATGTTCACATCCCCTACAAAAACAATATCACATTTTAAAATGAAGAAGTCTAATCTCTAATGTGGGTGAACAAACTGAACTTTAAAAAAAAATAATCTTTTAACTCAGTGCATAAAACTGTTGCACCCCCTGAAATTCCATCTCCCACCCTCTAGGGGTGGGGGCACCCCAGGTTGGGAACCCCTGATCTACAGGATCAAATACTTTTCTTTAAATGACAGAAACAGCAGCGCCATTGCAATGCAAGCGCACCCCCTTTATACAGGTGACATTGCACTGTTGCTGCTTTTGTCACTTGCCCTCCCCCCACTCCCTTGACCCCACCTGCAGACATGTCTATTCACAAGGTTGTGCTGTGGGGGTAATAAAGAAGATCCCCATATTAGTCATCTTGAGCTCTTGGAGAAAAGAGTTATAGAATAAATAAATAAAACTGTGCCTTTCATCTAGGTCCATTAGTTTGGTGATCTTAACACCATATTGCACTATATTAAAACATGAAACCTCATATTTTCTATGGTGAAGTAGCACAGCATTGTTAGAATGGGATGGTAGTGCTGCTTTGGTTAAGGATTACAAGAAAAAAAGGCCTTACTATTCTACTGCTTGTAAAAAATGAAACACCAAGAAAATATCTTGGAATTTAGCACACAGTCTCTAATTAAGGTGGCCCATAACTGTTCTAAGCTTCAAATCAATCTTATAAAAGGATTCATATGTTTAACCCCCCCCCCAACAAATAAACAAAAAAACACCACACTGAAAATTTGGCATCCTTACATTTTTTTAATTATAATTTTGGAAAAGTATATCTTACTTTGGGAAAAAATAGCTAATCTTATTCAAGCTTGTTGAGAAAGGCAGATCTTCATTGCTTGGATGAAGTTCTGCCAGCACTGAAAGGCTTTTTTGCCTTCTTAAATTTGAAGGCAGTGCTTTTGACCGTACTACATTTCATCCTAAACTAGATCCCTACCAATATCACTCCAGGGTTTTAAGGGAAATTCCATACTGTAGAAAGAATCCAGTGAATTATATGTGAGATGTCTGTTCACTTAGTTATGGAATACTATCTTAAAACTTCAAGTATATGTTACTGCACATACTGAGAATATAAGGCATAAATATTAAGTCATCAGTTTCCTCTTTTTTTAAAAAAAAACCTGTGTTATGGTATGGGGATGGAATGTGAAGAAGAAAGTAAATACTACTGGCCCAAATCTTGAGTATGTTGTTGGTTTGGATGCCAATCATAAGCTACTGAATATTCTGTGCTTTTAAAGAAAACTAGGCACAGAATTCTGTAAACATTGATTACATTTGTTCTTTCATTCAAGGCTCAGCTCATACAATCAGGACTCATGTAGTCTAAACCAGGTAAGGAAAATTCCCACAGTAACAGCTTTCTGGAAAGACTATATACACTTGATTCTATAAAGGTCATGCCAATTTTAAATTGAAAATTTGGAACAAACTGGACAAATTGATAAATTGCATACATACAGCTATTCCTCAAGTTGATCCTTTTTATTTTTGAGCAGGTGTGATTTCATCTGGAGGTACTAGAAAACTGTTTTCTCAATCACCTTCCACAAATCTGCACCCCATCTTACAATATTTTTCATGTCACAAAACTGATTCTATTACATTTCTTAATGTATCTTCAATGTGTCTGTTTTGTTTCAAAACCACTCTGAATGCTTTTCAGAAGCACTCGCCATTGTGGAAAGTTTGCAAAAAGGTGGCTTTTATCAAACACTGACATACCATTTTGAAAAAGGAAAGGGGCAAGACATCCACGAGGATAAGCGCTTGTGCATTTGTTCCTACATTTCAACTTACTTAGCAGCTTACTCTGCTAAACTTTGGTGACATAAAGTTTAAGGCACAACATTGGGAGGAAATCTCAATTAAGTAGAAAACATCTTTTATGGGAATCAGCTTCACATTTAAGGGATTTTAACGATTTGCAAAATGATAGTGATGCTACTGAAAATTATGCTAACATCACATAGGTCTCCACCTTTATCTGAAATAATGTATACAGATGGTTCTGACATGATACCAGTAAACACCTAGCCTCCTTGGCAGGGAAAATGAGGTGGCTGAACTGTAAGAAGCTTAAGGAATTCTACTGGGAGGATCCAATTTTATTCCACTTTATTTTTATTTTCATAGTCCTGAGGCAATTAAGAAGTCAGACTGTATCCTGTATCTAAATGAATATTTATGGCCCTATATATGATAACAGCAGCACAATTAAAAATAAAGTGTGAAACTACTACAGTATAATTATGCCAGATTTATAAGAAGACCTCTAAGCTTTTAGAATTTTTCATTCGATGTAATCTATATTACATTATTCAATTATATATTACTAGGACAAATATTATTAAATTCTGAATGGGGGGTTCATCAATAAAAGTCTTTAAAATTATATATAAATGAAGAATGGCATCATTGTTTCCATGCTTGTTAAGCCTATCAGTGGTGTAACTCTACCTTTCTATTTCTAATTATCCTATGTATTTTCTTGTATTGGAAAGCTCTGGACCCATTAAATAACAGCATAAACCAAGAGCTGAATATTACTGTTCTTTCATTGAGATGGAAATAACTAAATGATATGAAATTTTGTACAGGTTAATGATTCTCATCTTTAAAAAAATGCTAGTTTGTTTCACCAAAAAAAAAAAAGGTTTGGTTGGTTACAGAGATAGCCAGAGTGATGCAGAAGTTCAGGTGCTGGACTAGGAGTGGAGAGACCCAGTTTCTAGTCCACCTTGAGCTACAGAAGCCCACTGGATGAACCGGGCCAGTCACCCTCAGCCCAACATACCTCACAGGCTTATTGTTACACGGAATATAGGGGAGGGGGACATTACATATGCTGCCTTTTGCTCCTGAATGAAAAGTAAGATAAGAAAGAAAAGGGCTAGAAATTAGCAAGTACAACATATTCCAGTAAACATTTAGCCTTCTTAAATGTCGGTTGCCGAATGGCTAGCCATTAATTTTATAAAAAATGCATACATCCACAGACTTGTTTCCTGGCTTTGAATATGCATACTGAAAAGAGAAAAACCAAGTGAAATGAGACTCTGTATATATAGAAAATTTATATTTACCTGACATTTTGTCTGCACGGACACATTATGGTCTTAATATGGTTTGTTTGACTTAAGATGCAAACCCAACCAATTGTGATCTATTCCATAAATTATGATTCAACAAGCCATGGCTTAATGTAATATGAACCAAGCAACAATGTGCCAAACATCACATTTAAACTTTGTTTGCCTTATCTGAACATAAAACATTAGTAAAACACAGGAACTTTACCCACTTCAAATTTAAATCACTTTATTTCAATCAGTGACCAGAACATCCATGTCACAATAGTTTTCCTTCCCTTATCCATGCCTGATATTGCTTTCAAATCAGGCCAAGTCCCATAGAAATGAATTTTTTCCAAGATGTACTGTATAGGATCACAAAATGTAAGTATTCAAAAGCTTAGCAATCTGCTGATTGGTTAACCAAATCCAGTTTTTTCTCAATAATTCTCAAAGAAAATTCAGTAAGTTTTTCTTTCTCCTCCTTCAAATTAAACAGTCCTTTTCCCCACTCCATTCCCAATTTGCAATATTCCATGTCACTAGCCAGGAACAACCCAAAACAGAAAAGTTCCTTGAACCTTCCAGTGAAAAGACTAATACTTGGTTACAAAAAAATAAATAAATAAATCCCCCCTCCCATTCCCCCAGAGCTGCCTTGAATGAGCAGTATTACATTCCAAGCATGTATTCCCTTTCCTTTCAGAATGATGTTGGTTCCTCCCTCCCCTCCCACCCTCTCCAAGACGGAATGAGGAGAAAAAAATCCCACAATTTTTTTTCCAAAGCCTGCAAAGGATGATTTGTGTTCTCACTTATGGGGTATGACTGTCACTCTTGATCTGCTTTCAGGCCTAGATTACATGGGATAAGGGCTGACCTTATTTGAGTATTCACACATTATGCACTCATGAAGAGCAAGCAGGGAAACAAAAGTCCCTCAGATGTTCTCTGCATCAATCAAGCTCACAGCAGGAAGACTGCCAAACCTTTCTTCCATTTAACTTTGGAGAGGAAAGGAGAGTCCAAGACAGACTTAATAAAGTTTAAAGCTGTGTCACGGTAGACTTGGGTCCAATTGTCTACCCCTCAAAAAGTGTGTTTTTCAACAAATTCTCAGCAGTTACTGTTGGCAACAAATGTCTTAAGACAGTTAGCTAAGAAAAAGTCAAAGAACAATCAGCAAAAAGACACTTTAGTACTGTTCTCATGACTTTCAGTAATAAGCATCAGCCAGTAACCCTTAAAGAAATAAGAAAAAAGAAAGAACAGAATTACCTCTCTTGATTAGAAAACTGAAAAAAAGAATAACACTACTAAGTGTTCCACCACTAGAATGCTTTATATTTCAGAGAACACAGAGTCTTATACATGCCATTGGGTAACAGCAGTACCTTTTTAAAACAGTGTAAAGCAGCCTTCTGCAATCTGATATCCTCCAGATGTTTTGGGGCAACAACTGCCAGCAATGAGCTTAGATAAATGGCAACCCCACACAATAATTGAAAAAAATGCCAATTCAGCACCCATATTAGGGATCAACCCACTATGATTTGCATGACTGCAGAAGTCTTTTTTCAAATTCCATAATGCCAGATCAAAGGCCACTGTCTACCCTGCACTTTCCCAGATGTCTCTGTGAGGATTAGCACATACAACAAGCCATCCAGAGAATCCAAAACTGAACCCAATTATCCACTGCATTAATATTTTGAGACAGGGATTTAGAGAAAGAGGAGAGATGAAGGGATCCATTGCAAGAGGCAGAGAAGTTTGGGGATCTTAAGTTAGATAGCTAAGAAGATGAAACTTTTTCAGCCCAAGGACCACGTTCTTTGTAAACATTTGCATACGCAGCAAACAGGCACAGCCAAAGCAAACAGTGGTTTCGGTCACCTGCACTTTTTCACACATACACCCCAAATTCATTCACACATACTTTCAGATTCATTCCAATCTGAGCCAACTGGGGGCTTTTTCAAAATTAATTATCTTCTCTAGGCACAATCCAAGTGAACTTCGTCTTATACATATGGTGATTATATTTTAAAAAGCTGTTATTGTTTCCAATTCAAAACAAAACTGTTTCCAATACAGTTTTGCTTCTTGTTCTCCCATTTTTCCTCAAACAGTGCAGCTGCTTGGTTTAGAAAATGCATAGTGTTTTTGTGAACAACAGTCTACAATAATCTCCTTAAATCCTTCCTAACACTTTCTAATTCATACAGGATCTTCTTCAGCTTTGGCGAATGTTGCCTAAATTGTGTCTTTAAAAACTATTCTAAAAGGAAAAAGAGAAAAAAAAGTATGATGGATATAATGTGGAAACAAAGTATCAGGGAAAAAAAAAGATTTAGTAGAAAGAATGCACAAAGAATGCTGCAGACATAATCTTCATTAATCCAAATTATAATAGAACATATTAGATACCTGATAATGACACACATTTATAAAAATACATATCAAGAATCAAGTAAATCTGCATAAAGTTACTTTTTGCTTGAGATGTTGTATCAAAATCACTCAATATGCATTAGCTCTACTTTTACTGCATTTGCTTTAAAAAAATACAGCATTTTACAAAAAAAACAAAGCAGAAAAATTAAAAAATATTTCAATATCTAGTCAATCTGCCATTTACATGTATGATGAGGATATAACCCTATTCATGATTAAGAGGAAAATACTGGTTATTTTGCAGTATTTACAACATAATTCTAATATAATTCCATTACAGGTAGCCCTTAACGACTGTTCGTTTAGTGACAGTTTGAAGTTACGACTTCAAACTGCTAAAGAAGTGACTTACGACCTGTGCCCAAACTTATAGCCATCACAGTGCCTCCCCAGTCATATGATCACAATCCAGGCACTTGGCAACCACCTTGCACTTACAACAATTGCAGCGTCCTGGGGTCATGTGATCACCATTTGTGTCCCTCCCAACTGGCTTCCAGTTAAGTGTGTGACTTGCTTAACGACTGCAAGATTCACTTAACCAAATGATTTGCTTTAACAACTGCAGTGATTTGCTTAACCACCACCACCACCACAAAAAAGGTCATAAAATCTGGTCCAGTTATGTGATGATTTGCTTAATGACCACATCACTTAGCAACCTAAATTCCAGTCTCAATTGTGGTCATTAAGCAAGGACTACCTATACTCCACAAGGAATATCAGTATGTTCAAAGTGATTATACCAAAGGAAGTCTATTTAAGATGGAAAATGTAACTGAGAAATCATTTGGAATTTTGCATGTTATACTGGTTAGATAGGGAAAAATACAGGAGGAGTAAGAACATGCATTTATTCTCCACAGTGTAGCTGCAAACTTTTCTTTATAATATACTGGTGTAGGGTTTAGTGACCATGGTCTAAAAACAGTTTTCCTGATGTTCCACTAGCAACTGTGGCTGGCATCTTCAGAGACAAGGCAGTCAGCTATGCAGACCCGCAGGCAACTGAACAGAGACTGACTGGGCTCCTGTCTTTATATAGCAGGTGCCCTGACTTCTCACTGATCTTTAGCTGAACTATTTTCTGATTGGTGCAAGTTGGTGAGGGCTAGTCTTTGACTGGTTCTTTCTTTGGGCCCAATTCTGATTGGTCATTTTGGTGGTGTTGGTTCCTGATTGCTCCTTTGTTCATGCCGGCTTCTGATTTGTCATTTTTGGAGTGCTGATTCCTGATCAGTTCTTTGTTTGTGCTGGGTTCTGGCTGGTTAGTCTGAGCAGGTGAGTCTTGATTTTCTTCAATAATATTTATATTCTACCTTTCTTCCAAAATTTTCAAGACATGTACCCTATTTCTATTTTATCCTCATAATTCTATGACTTAGTTTAGGGTAGCCTTCCACCATCTTGGGATCTTCCAGATTCTAATTCGCAGAATTTCCAGCCACATGGGTGGTTTCCTAACCCATAAACAAAGGTTCATAAATAAAAAGTGAAGTCAGACTTAGACATAGTACAAGGGTCCCCGATCTTTTTGATCAACAGACAAATCTGAAGTTTTGAGAGCACACTATGGGCTCCATCACTGCCATGAGAGATTGCCGTTTATAAAATGGCTGCCATGGTGACATGGCCAGTCACAAAATTTAAAAATGGAGCAAATGGAACCCAGAGAATGCCAAAAGAGATAGGTATCCATGGATACCTTTCCATGAGCAGTACATCGTGGACCCAATTTAATGCAATGTATGAACCCAGCCTCTATCTAAGAAGATAGGAAATGAGGAGTACAGCATAAATCAAGAAAGTTGCACTTCTTCCATCCATAGGCCAGGAGAACAGTTTCTGATCTAATCCCAGCCAAATAAATCTAGAAAATCAGTTTCATCCAGGAATACTTGTTCTATGACGGCCCACTGCTAAAACACCTTGCCCAGGTGTTTGTTTATCACTGAGAGAAGTATGATGTGAATGTCTCGCCTCCATAAAAACTAAGTTACATTGCTTATAAAACCACACACAGGAGACCAGCCAACTTATACAGGCAAAATAAATAAAATAGCTGAACTCAGTAATTAGAGGGCAAATACGTGGAGAATATACTTTTGGCAGCTGTGTATATACAATCTCTTTATAATATGTATGCATATTTAAAATATGAACCCAAGTCAAAACAAGGTCCAGTAAAGTCCTTTATCCTGTAATGTCCCAATGTGGTTTTGGTGTTAGTTAAATGCACCACAATCTAACTATTCAAGAGAAGTAGATTATTTACTATTCAAACAGAAATAGACCCCTAAATCATCTGGTATTTTTTCAGTTGGGTTTCAGGCATGAGCACAAAACTTAGACTACACTGACTGCTTCTGTAGATGACCTGTGGTGGAACCATAAAGAGGAGTGTCTCCTCCTGATCTTGCTAGACCTCTCCTACTAGCTTCATCTAGATATTAAATGATACTGGACAAAGGGTCAAGCTTCAAGGTACCCCAAACAATAGCACCTATGGACTAGTGTCTCATCCCACACTACCATCACCTGGAAGGAGTGATGGAACAAGGAGAACTACTGCAAGACAATGCTGTCACTATAAACCTGTAAGCACCCCAAAAGATACCATGACTAATGGCACTGAATGCCACTGAGAGATCCAGCAAGACTCAAGAGGACTACACTCCTGTCACAAAGTCATCTACAAGAGCAATCAGTGTAGTTTTAGTTTTGGGCTCAACCTGAAACTAGATTGAAAAGAGTCCAGATGATCCACAGCTGTCTGCAACTGTAATCCCACCAACAGTCTTCCCTAAAGAGGAGAGATTGGGAACAGACCAGGAGTTGTTCAAAAGAGCTGTTCTGACTGATGGATTCTTGAGGAGAGGGTATACCACCACCTCCTTCAAGGTAGGTGTCATAAATCCCTCACCCAAGGATCATAGTCCTCTGTGATCCACAAAAGTTTATGCAGTAACAAGCTTGTTAGTCCTTCAGATGTCACTAGATTCTTAACTAGTTTTGCTATAAAAGACTAACAAAGCTGTAACACCGTTTTATTAACTAATCTACAATATTTTGTCCAATATTTTTTAAGTGAAGTATTTTGCTAGGATTCCATTAACATGTTGTAAATTAAATTCAACAACACCAGTTACAAACTTGAACTTATTCATTTAGGGAAATACCTATTTATTTTCTCCATTCCTAATTTAAGGTTGAGACAAGGGCATCCTTAATTTTATAGGTACAATAGTTGAACTCTCCAAAGTTGTCATTCTCCTTTCAGTGAGTGCCACTCAGCGGGCACTTAATTTTGATCAAATTGTACCCTTAAAATTAAATAGAGCTGATTGAAAATATTAAAGTGCTTACAATTTTCACTTATTTAGGTCTAACGTCTTCAAATATCTTAATTCATATTTAATATCTTGCTGGCTTTCCAGAAGGCCGTTAAAGGTTGGCTTTTCCCTCAGACATTAGGGCCGGGGTACTGGTAGAGTGTGAAATGCATGTTTTGGAAGGTATGAGTTGCTTCTGAGATGCTCTTGGTCTCATACTCTATAGGACTGCTTTTAATTGTATTTTTCTGTTTTGTGTTTATGTTGGTTTTTGTATTCTTGTTAGCAGTTATTTGCTTCTTGTGTGGCCATATAAATTTTCTAAATAACACAATGATCTATGCATTATGAAAATCTGAATAATCAGTTAACTTTTAGGGAGATTATAAGTGTTCACAGGGCAGCCAGGATCAGAACATTTTTAAAGCAACCATAAGCCATAAATTATGTCAAAATATTGGGTGCCCCAAACAACAAGTGTGTTCAAATATATTTAAAAGCATTTAAATGTGAATGTTCAAGGAAATTTTTAAAAAGACCATTACTAGTCTTCACACAATGTTTGGATATTACAGCATGATAAGATAAACCAAACAACCATATTTTTCCGACTATAAGACAATATTTTTTCTAAAATCCTTACCCTAAAAATTGAAGGGCGTCTTATTCAAGGAAGTCAGCCGAGGAGAGAACCACGTGGTTGCAAAACTGCCCATACTTTGTTTCTGCAAAGAGGCTTCCTCCTATTGCTAGCCTCCAATCTTGTCTCCCAAACAGACTTCCTCCGATCACGAGCCTTATGTAACTGACGTCAGCTGATGCTGAACAAACCAATTAGAGGAAGGCTGTTTGCAGAGAGAAGCTATCGGCAGTTTCACTCGTGCTTGAATGTAATCAGTTATGCAAAAGAGCATGGAAACAGAGCTGCAGAGAGACGGTTTGGACCTCCTCCCACCGAGTGTATCAGGTCAATGTTAACTAATTACTAAATAAAAATGTGTTCTGCACTATCTTTAAAATATTGATTTCTTAATTTTGGGTTGGAAAAGTGGGGGTCGTCTTGTACATGGGGGCATCTTATTGACGGAAAAATACAGTATATTCTGAAGTGGACATTGTGTTACTGAATACTGTAAATAATCAAAAACGTGAGAGACCATTGGTACATCTTGGGATTCTATAGCTCTTGAGGTTCTTGAATATGGCTTGGTATGTAAGCTTGAACCAAAGAAACACAATCAACAACCTGTTCTGATTGTTTATAAATTGTTTTCAGATGAAATATTTTTTTAAAAAAATCAGTAAGTGCTAAGTTTACCAGAGGGTCCTATAGCATCAGTAAAGCTATTGAATTCATGCTACTTCAGTGAATCCCACAAACTTTTGATTTGCCTTAAGATGAAAGTAACCTGATGCAACTTCTTACCCATCTGTTTGCTATATGTATCAATTGTTTGATACATGGACAGTCCTACAGGACTTTTTCCTCTGAAATTAGAATATTTCTGAGATGTACAATTATATTAAAACTGGAAAATCTGTATGCCCTGAATATACAAAATATCTAAAAGATGGGTCAAACCAAATCAATCTTTATCAGAGTTACTGATATGAAAACTCTTGGAAAAGTTGTGAAATAGGAGTTGAAATACACATAGAAGGACAGATTTGCAGCTGTATCAAATCTGGTGCTGTATTTAGACATTTTATTTATATTTTCCCATAGCTGTAATTACAGAATTAAAAGTTATGAACAAAGAACCCTTATAAATAAATGGAAAATTATGGATTATCAGCTTATTATAAACATTTTTGAAGATGAGCTTTTATCACCTTTGCAAAAAATGATGAACTCCATTTTAGATAATGGAAAGATACCAGGCAGAGGCACATATAATACTGATTCCCAAAGAAGGACAGGATCTGATTTTGCCAAAGAATTATAGGCCAATATCATTACTGAATAATAATTATAAAGAATTCATGACAATTTTAGCTGAAAGGCTGAAAAATGTTTTACAAGATTTTATCCATGAAGACCAATGTGTTTTTTTTAACCTAAGAGACAATTAAGAGATAATATTAGAAATGTTTTTAATGTATTAGAATACTTGGAGCAACACAATGAAAAAATAGCTGCCTTAATCTTCCTTGATTCAGAGAAAGCTTTTGATAATTTAAACTGGACTTTTCTTTTTAAAATTTTGGAAGATATGGATTTTGGAAAGAACTTCATTACATGGGTCAAATTAATAATACTTCACAAAAGACACAAATAATTGTGAATGGGGAATTGACCAAGCCCTGTGAAATACAGAAAGGAATGAGGCAGGGTTGCCCACATTCTCCGTTGTTATTCATTCTTGCTCTTGAAGTTTTGAGTGGAGACATAAGACAAGATGAGAGAATTGCTGGAGTGAAAGTTAAAAAAAAAATTATAAACTAAGGGTATTTGCCCATGATTTGGTTTTAATTTTGGAGAACCGTTTATGAGGGATAGATGTATTAATGGAAAAAACTAAGAGAATTTGGTGCATTGGCTGGATGTAATATTAATAAGGAAACAACAAAGATATTGACAAAGAATTTGAAGATGGAGGACCAAAAAGCATTGTTTGTGAAAACTGGTTTTCAGGTTGAGAAAAAAGTGAAATATGTGGTATCAAAGAATTTCTGTGGTAAAAATGAATGTGTTACTTAGAATGTTGTTCTTATTTCAGACAATACCTGTTTTGAGAATTGATGCATCATTTAAACAGTGGCAAAAAGGCATATCCAGATTTATACAGCGGGGGGGGGGGGGGGGAACAAGGATTAAATATAAGTTCTTCCAAGATCCAAAGGAAAGAGGAGGACTGGGATTACCTGATTTTAAATTATATTTAAAACCACCCAGAGTCACTTTTTCATGAGATGGGTGGTATCTAAATTTGAAATATAAACAAACAAACAAACAAACAAAAACATTTTGCTACCTGCTGTTGGGTTTGGATGAAGGAATGGCTGTTGTTAAAAAAGATAAGACACTTTTAGATTTAGAAGGTCACGATCTGAGGTGTGGGTGGCATGCTTACTTAAGGTATGATAAAGTAAATGTAGATTTTAAAAGTCATTATATTAGGAATGCCATACTATGAATACGGAATAGATACAAACTCAGGCTATGCCTGAAAATATCTTTGTTGGCCTCAGGTCAAGAAACATTTTATAGAAAAGAAACTGTGGGCAAAGACAAATGGTTAAAATATACAGATTTGCTAGCATAGGAAAATGGGGAGCTTAAAATGAAATCAAGAGAACAATGGACTGCAGAGGGATTTAGTTTTCAATGGTTCTCATATGTACAATTAAGAGAAAGATTTAATATAGATAAAGAAGTACAAGGAATAGAATGTGATAAAATGGAATTTGAAAATGAATTATGTACAAAATATGAATATGTGATTGTTAAAATGTATACTTTTGTTGAGATTTGAAATGGAGGAAGAGCAAGTTAAAGAATGTGTGGTAAAATGGACCAAGAATTTTGATTATAATATTCAAATAGATCAATGGGAGAGAATGTGGTTAAAAGATCTGAAACTCACATTGTCTTACCATTTAAAAGAAAACTTTTTTACAAGTGTTGGTATATGACACCAGAGAAATTGTCTAAGTGTACAAAGGTACTTTTAATACTGTTGGAAATATGAAAAACATGGACATTTTATCATGAATGGTGTACTTGTGAAACAGCGAAAAGATACTGGAAACAAATATATATGGTGATGCAGAGAGTTTTAAAAATTAACATTCAGATGAAACTGGAACTTTTCTTATTAGGACTTATGGACACTCAACTAGAAAAGGCTCATGGACAACTGGTTTTATATATGGTAACTGCAGTGAGGTTACTATATGCACAAAGATGGAAGACTACAGAAACACCAATAATGGAGGAATGGATTGTGAAAATGGCTGAGTTTGCAGAAATGGTTAAATTGACTTGTTTGATTAAGGAGGGAACTACAATTACTTTTATAAAAGACTGGAAACCCTTTATAGAATTTTTGCTGCAAATAGTTAAAAATGAACTGCTGATTTCAGGATTTACTAATTAAAAGGGTTTGTTTGGGGGAAGAAGGGAACTATGATAACCAGTATGTGAGGGTGGAGATGGTAATTGCTTTGTTTGTAACTGCTTCAAGACAATCAGAAGTCACTTCTTTAAATATCTTTCTTTTTCTTGCTTTTTTGTTGTTCTTCACTTTTACTTTTACTCTTTTATGTCTTTATTTTTCTATTTTTTCTTCTAAGTTTCTGTAGTTTGTTAAATCTTTGTAAAATCTTCTTTCAATAAAAAAATATTCATAAAAATAAATGGAAAATGCATTTTCCAATGTTCTTGCTTACAAATTACATGGATTTGCCATTCAGCACTGCTAAAATATCTATAGAAAATACGTCTCAAAGAGCCTCAATATTCAAAGAATTTGACCTGAGAACAGAGCTCAAGCCTTAAACTCGTCATCCCATAATGTCTCTTAAACCCTCATGAGATATACGAATCACCTCAACTTTAGAGAAAACCTTTGCTTTTCCCATTTCATCTTAGAAAGCTTAGAAATCTTAAATAAACAGGAGCGACTAATAGCAATGGTCAAATTTGTAACCAACTATACAGTGTGGAATCCTTACATTCAAGAATTCTGGATTTGCCCACTTCCAAGATTTTACATTCCTTTCCATCAAAGTCAGTATAAGATGGCTACTCAAAGCTGAAAGGGCTTTGGCTGATTCACATTCCTTTTCAAATATTTATTTATACTTTTACAAACCTTGAGTCTCCTTCAAGTCTTCTACTACAGTTTCCCAGGGCATCCTGTTGGCTACAATGCTGTCAGCTGTACTCATCAATCTGAACTTGTTAATAGAGAAAATTAATGCAAATATATTAAACGGACAGAAAAGTCACCTCAGATTAATCAGAAAGTGTGTTTAAAATGATACTTGTATCCAATTGTGTAAGCTATTTTGTTTAATTAACATTTTTAGTGTATACTTACTATCCTGGAAAAAAGTCTCACTGAACAAAGGGTGGCTTTCCTCCAAAGGAAGAACTCTAATACATAGGACCACATACACGACATGACAAAGGGTGAATCTTGTCACCTCTGATCCAGTTTAGCTAACTGCTGGTATCCTAATTATGGAAACCAACCATTCCTAATTTGCTGCCATCAAGTTGGGTTGGAGTACAGCTCCCACGTTTCTCAGCCAACTCTGAAAAGAATGGCCACATAGCCTTTATAAGCTTTACGTGTATAGTCTCCTTGGCCACATAAACAAATATGCTTTCACTCTTAGACATAGAAAGATTTAAAACAATTTAATTTTGATATGTATGGGTAGTCCTCAACTTACAACCACAATTGGGATCGGGATTTCTGTAGCTAAGCAATGCGGTCATAAAGTGAGACATCACATGACCACATTACTTAGTGACTGCAATCCCAGCACTTCCCATTGCCTTTGTTAAGCGAATTCCACCAGTTGTTAGCTGAGGACCCACCCCAATCCAAGACATTCTGGGCTTGGTCCTTCCCAGCCTCAGTAAGATAAGGGACTGTCTCCAACTCCCCCCACCCACTTATCTCCCCCCCAACTCTGCACCTGCACCCTGCCTTGCAGGATGGCAAGCAGGCCCAGAACCGTGTGGCTCTGGCGCTGCTTGCCACACTGTGGCTCAGGGGTTTCTTGGCTCTCCTTCCTCCTTCACTCGCTCACACACTCAAAGCTCACACAATTAGAGTACAATCTTATGCATGTTTATACAGAGGCAATGTCATTTAATAGTTAACAGGAACAGCAACGTTTTTGGCATCTGAACAACATGCATATATATATTATCCATCATTATCAGCCTGAATCAATTTTCTGCAGGATGATTTGTTGATGGTTATGGGTCCTGATCTACCACACTAACCCAGTACAATTTGGTGGATAGTTGTTGTTGTTTTACTTCCCAGTCTAGACTTGAAAGAGAGTGACAGGCGGAAAGTCACCCAGGCAGCTTCCATGCCTAAGGGAGGAGTAGTCTAGCATTTCAGTTTTCTTGGCTGAAATCTTGCCTGAGATCTCATTCAAAAAGCTGAAAGCTTTCAAGATTTGACAATCACATGAGATATGGGCCATTTAAAATAATAATAATAATAACCTGGGGGCCTTAAAGCTGTGTTGCCAGCAAATATGGTACCACTCCTGACTGATCCTACAGCATTATAGCATAGTTTCAAAACATCTTCCTTCAATATCTTGCTCATATTCAAAATAACACATTTATTTTCACTCTCTATTTCCAAATGAATGGAATTTGATCAGAAGTGTTTGGTATTTGAAATACAGGTGCTAATAAATTTCATTCCATGAAGGAGCCAACCTGAATGAACTTTGAGGTCTAAAGAGAAGTTTTAAAGCAAAAATCACTATTCAAAACCGTAACAGCAGCCAAACAAATAAATAGTCAACAGTTGTCAAGGATAAATACCATCATTGCTACAGGCAACACACAACAATCAGTTCAGGTTCAAGGGGGCACATGATGAACCATCAATAACCCAAGACAACCTCATGATTTATGCAGCAACTTACACAAGCAATTAACACAATAAGAGATCATAAAGATTCTAAAGCAAGGCTTATTTATTTAAAAAGTAGTCCTCTAATACAACTCAAATATGCATTTCACTTTTCCAGATTTTCAGAGATGCAATTAGAAAATACTAGAGTCCGTTTTGGAACTATTGCAAAAAGTGCAACTGCTCTCTGTAATAAAAATAACACAACAATCTTTATTTTGCTCAAAGGCTAACATAAAATACAGAGCTATAAGAACTGCCGCCATTACAGCAATAAGTAACAATTATAATGACATAATAATGTAAAAGATTACAGTTCTAAATTCTATGGTCTAATTCCAGTGCTGCTGAGCTATGTAAGTGACAGAATACAGTCTATAAAAGATAACAATATAAAATAATTAATAAAAATCAAAAATTAAAAATCATATTTATAACACCAATCATATATCTAGTATTAATTTAGCTGTAACTTATAAAATACAAACTCTATGCAATGTTATCTAATGGCTTATCTTATTTATGTATTTATTTTTTACTCATTTTGTGGTGCACTTTCTATGTTGCAACACGAAACAAAGGAACTTGTAATAACAGCAGCATTTGCAGATCTGCAGGATCAGCATACTCTGAGTGTCTTGACAGCATCAGGGAGATAAAATATTTGTGTGTCTCTCTATAGAGCAGGCAATGAAGAAGGATCTGCTCAACAGCCCTACCTTGCTACAAGGCCATAAACACTCCACGTATGGCACCTTCTTATACCTCCCACAACAATGGAGTGGGAAAACATTCATGTGCATCGATGTAAATGCCTTCTGTACTTTGAGATGTCTCATTTTAGCTTTTCAAGAATTAACATCCAGCTTCTAACAGAACGGTGTAAGGGCCCTCATGGTTCTTCTGCTAGGACTTCTGGAGGAAACGGCCGCATCATCTATATAACAAGTCTCTTCTTCATCTTAGTAGGGTGTAAATGCAGCTCATTAAATTATTTATATAACACTTGAATAGTAGAAACAACAGAATTACAGCTGTGCTTAGCTTCCTTTCAGGAGCTAACAGCAGTTGTTAAATGTCTCTCAAGATTACATCTAACTTTTAATAATGTACTTTCACATAATGTGTGTAAATCGAAAGTAGCAGGCAATGGTCAACTACAGAATCTTCCAAGTTTTACTACAGATTATTCTGATGAACAGAACCAAATGCTGACTTAAAATCAATACACACTGCATACAGTGAAGGGATGGATCATGGAGAATATTTTTCTGTTATTTGCTGTGGACCAAATATTGATCTATAGCAGTGTCGCTCCCTAAAACCTGCCTATTCCTCTGCCAGAAGAATGTGCGCTCCAGTCCCTCACTTTCCAATATATGTTTCCAGCACAGAGTTTTCTAATGGTATAGCTTAGGTTAATGTGCCTTTAGTTAACAGGCCCATCCAGTCTAGGTGCTTTACAAATTTTTACAAGCACAGAACATCTTCATATTCTTCCTTTACAGAAAAATGGGGAACCACCTGTCTAGTACATCAATAGATGGCTAGCAAGAGAATCAAGAAAACTCTGCCATAATGAATTTACAGATAAATTGGGTGCTAAAGTAAATGTATCCAGCTGTCTGGATTTATGTAACCTAATTCCATTTTCCTTCCAATAAATCTAGTTAAAGTAGAATCTAAGACTTTTGCCTTTTGGTTGTAAATAGCTACTAGCTGATTTTATGATTTGTGAAAAGTTCTATTTTGGCCCTTACAATCTAAGATGAATCATGGCTTTGAACAGTATGGTGATAAGTACATCAGTCATCAGTCATGTAAGTTAGTTATTTTTGTAATTCCTGCACTACAGGAAGGATTAAAATACATTTTAATTTTAAGGATTAAATTAATGGATTCTACTGATATAAAGGACAAACCTCTATATTAGATCACGCTGATGCTCCTTTAATACTTGCTGCTTATACCATGATAAACTCTTTAGCTGATAGGAATCTTCTCAAAACGGCTGTCTAATACAGAGTTTAAGCATAGTAAAACTGGACTATGGTGATTTATGAATTGTGGAATAATCTCACATTTATAGCAGAACAGGTTCCTGTGACAATTCTGTAATTAGTAATGCCTCCTTTTGGTCTTCCCCCTCCAGTTTCGGCTTCCAGTAAGAATTAACTGAAACCAACTACCACTATCTATTAGTGGGGTTAGTGTTCTGGATCAGTATGATATTGTATTTTGATGTAAAATCAAGAATGGAAACATCCCTGCAGCTGGAATGCTACCCTGCAACATTCTAGCTCAAGGAGTAGAAAACCCTTTTATACTCATCTTCTTATTTATTAGTCAGTGATTGTATTCATGTTGTATTTCTGCAATGGAGGAAGGCAAGAACTAGGAGCAGTTGAAGGGAAGGAATGTAATGAACAAAAGTAACCATGGATGGAATAAAAATAACTGTGCTCTGAATATTTTAGTTGCCTTATAAATCAGCATTGAAAGTTCTAATCAAAATATGTGTGGGCCACACCATCAGAATAGTATTTTCTTTAGTATCTTTTCCAATATTCCTCATATATCTCCTTTAAAAGCTTTCATTTCTTTCTTTGAAAATTCTTGCAAATTTGTTTTGCAGTTGTATTTTATAAGTTTCATCTAGAGTTATACACTGGAGGATACTTTTACAAAATCAGGATAAATAATGATGTGTTAGTGCAATGTTATCTTAACAACATAGTTGGAAACAAGAGATGATTCTGAAAGGTCACCCAGGGAAGCTTCACAATTTGTACATTTTAGCAGATGATTTCCAAATTATGAACGTGTGACTAATAAACAAATCACACTCTTTCATTTAAAAATCTCCATGGATTATACTCTCAGCTGTGTTTAAGTTTCCAGCTTTTCCTACCCACCACACCTGGAACTGGCTCCTTGAATTACATACTCCCACAGTATTTTTATTTACTTTAATCTCATACTAAGAGGTCACACTGAACTATTTTCTTGATAAGTCCCAGGAGTTCAAGTAATTTCCCAGGACATCTCTAACTGGGTGAACATCTTGCTCCTCTTTAAATCTTGAAATATGTTGATTTTCCTTTTCTAGATTTCCAGTGAAATAAAAATAGACAATGAACAGTTAACTATTTCAATCTTCAGAACAAGGCCACAAATAAATACAGATACAAGGTTAATAATACTCCAGAATTAGAAGACAGTTTTATTATCTCATCTTGTATACATGGGAGGATAGGAATATCTATAACTGTCACATATCAAGTCAGAACATTATCTACCTAACAAAGACTCACAACCACCCTCTAGGGTTTCTGACTAGAGTCCTTCCTAGCCCTATTTTGACAGCCAGACCTTTTGCATGCAAAACATGTATTTGTCCCCTCTATTTATCACAGTTAATGAAACAAGCCAAGTCAAGTGAGATGTCTTTGCTTGTACTAGCCACTATGGTGCCAGAAATTTATTCTTCCTTTAAAACAACATTCATCTTCAATGTGTTGGAAATAAAATTACTCTTATATTTTTTTGAGGAAGAGAAAATGCAGTAACTTTTTGAGGAAGAGAAAATGCAGTAACTTTTTTTGGGTGGAGTATAGAGCTGGAGTGGAGGAAAGCAGAGTGGAGCTGAGTGGAGTAAGGACCTAGTAGCCCAGGAAGAAAAAACAGGAGTCATCTACAACATACAGTGTAAGGACTGTAACAACCACTATGTAGGACAGACAGGCAGAAGGCTTGCAGAGCGTATCCATGAACACCAACTAGTTTCAACTAGGAAACTCTCAGAATCTTAGACCAAGCTAAATCCAAAAATGCAAGGGAATTCTTGGAAGCTTGGTATTCAGACAAGGTAGCCATCAACAGGCACACAGAGATAAACAACATCTACACACCATTCAAAAGAGACAATAGAAAGGAAAACAAAAGACCAGAACATCTCGTCACCAGCAATCATCACCCAGATAAACAGAGATTAACACCAAGATTACCACCAGACATACAAGCAGTAAACAATACCTTAATCAAGGAATGACCAGAGGGAAAAAATAAAACAAAACCCACACACACCCAACACTGACAAGGCATGCCACAGCATATAAACAGAGCGCAAACCCCATTCCATTCTACCACTGAAGATGTTACCTAACCGGATAATGAAACATTTGCAATAAAACAACCAAGCTCAGAGAACCCCAAGGACTTCACAGTTCAACCCTGAGCTACACATATTCGCTTCTATTGGTATAGAACTCTTGCATATATTAAGATGCTGCTTATATCATTCAGTATATCATCATTGGTCCAGCAGACTGTAACTTTCCTGGCTTCCCATACTTCAATCCAACCTCAAGGGAACTCTTGTCATGTGCTTTTTCAGATCAGGAAGGAAGAGCAGCCCGCAGGACTGCTGTATGATTTATCAATTTATCTATCAATTTATCTGCCCAGGTGACTCTAGGTAGCTTACCCAATAGGATTGAAACATCAACTAAAAATAACAAATATCAATAACTAAGCAGAAACCTAAAGTACAATACATAGCAAGCATCAGGAAAGTTAACTAAACAAATGTTTCCCAACCAACCACCAACAGGAAGTCCTACCTCAGGGCCTACTGGAGAAGACTGAGGTTATGGCTTTATAAAACCTAACAGGGTTGGGGCCATGCGGATCTTAGAGGGAAAACTGTTCTACATGGCAGGCACAGCTACTAAGGAGGTGAATCTCTTAGTTCCCACATGACAACAATGCTTTATTTTTGGGACCTGGAACATGCCAAGTTATATGTAGATCTTACTGGTTGGATAATAACAACAGATGAAAGATGATAGATATCCAGATCCTAGGCCACAAAACGCTTTATAGACAACAACCAAACCCTTGAATTCCACCTGAAAGCCTACTGCTAACCAGGCCAGCTCATGAAGCACTGGTGTTCCAACTGCTTATACAACCACCTGAGTTGATATCTGCCCTTCAAGGTACACCAGACTAGGAAGCTAGAGTTATGAATGCTAATACTACTTTTATTATAAGTTTACAGTAACAGAATCTTGCAAGTCTGAATGCCCTTCCCCCCTCCCTTTATGTTCATGAGAATTGCGGGGGCAGTCATGCCAGAGATGTTTTCTTAAATTACATTTCTGCCCCAGACTCAGATTTTTTTTATCTGACCACTGTGTTGGTTGCAGCTCTTCCTCCTGTTCCTCAAGGTTATTCCTACTTCCCATTACATCTGATCATTTGGAGCTTCTAGTAAGCCTTCAAGGGTAGCCCCATATGGAGTGAAATGTAATGATCCAAACCTACATGTATAGATTACAGGAAAGAAATACCCTGTATTATCTTTCAAAACTACTGCAAGTTAATTTGGAAGTACCCTGAGACTGAAGTCATTTCCACGTTAGTGAAACAAAGCATATTCATTATCTCTCTCAGCAATGTTTTGGCATAGCAATGATTGTGTAAGGTTTAGCCCAGGAAACTCCAGGAGACTATACAGATTCAATCCAGCAAGGTTTAATTGGCTTCACTCCATTCACAGAATCTTCTCAGACTGAGAGCAGTTCCCAGGGTCACACTACAAACATCCTTAGCATTCCTCAGGGAGGGGCCAGTCTCATTCTCTTATCTCTTGTCCGCTCCTCTGGGGATGAGAGTCCATGTTTCACACCCCTGCTCCACACTCCCACAGATTGGGTGATTATTGGCTTTTGTTCATCCATGCTTCCACACGGGCATATTATTAATTTTATTTAAAATACAGGCAGTCCTCACTTAACCACAATACGGCCTGGAAAATTGGTTGTTAAGCAGGGTGGTCATTAAGCGAGTCACAATGTGCCCAGACATGATTTTACGATGGTCGTAAAGCTAATCACCATGGTTGTTAAGCGAATCATGGTTATTAAGCAAATTTAGCTTTCCCAATGGACTTTTTTGCTGGAAACTGGTCATAAATGCAAACCGGTTGCCAAGCACCCGAATTACAATCACATGACCACAGGGGTCGTGCCACTCTTTGTGACTGTCATAAGAGTATAGGTCGTGAAGCACTTTTTTCCGAGGCTGTCATAATTCAGACCATCATTAAACGAAGGTCATTAAATGAAGACTACCCATATGTTGTAATCTGTATGTTTAAAGCATCTTCACTTCCTCAAAGGAGACTAATATTTGTAGCAGACTAGCACTATAGTCTAGTGCTATAATAATATAGTCTATTGCCGTCTGCTGGGAACCCTACATGTTCTTTTGTAATTTCTCACAAAGTGAAAAAGGGGGGTTGCAACTTATACTTCTTAATTTTTTCAAAAAAAAAAGTTTATGTTCATCTCTTGTGAGATTTGGCTATATCCCAAGGAAGGGCTAAAACCTCTAGTGACATATTCAAATTATGCAGTCAAGAAGTTATATTATTGAAAATTGTTTCATTTTTTTTCCCATTTTCTATTTTTAATTGCCAGTAAAACAGTACAGGTTACTATATCATGCATCAGGGTTAACTGCCAGTAAAACAGTACAGGTTACTATATCATGCATCAGGGTTAGACAGCAGAAGCCAGGTGAGCATCCCATGGAAAATAGGAAGTGGCAAAACCACTAAGATACATTCCAAAAGGCAGGAGGCACAGCCAGGGTGTGAAGATCAAGAGGGTTTCTGGAAAGAAGGTTTGAGACTTTGATCCTAAGGGCTCAAGCTGTGCCACTACACTTCCTTTAATGCATGTGGAAAGTATAATTTTGAAGCCCTGCACAGAATGCACAACAATGTAGTACATGGTATACTATTTCTATTCTCTTTATATAAGCACGTTCACTCTACTCTTGGTATTTTATATTTTCTTTCCAAAATATACCCTCGAAGGCAATAGTTTAGTCTAAGGTGAAGCTCTTCCATGCATATCATGAGTAATGTTTATCTATTGTCCGCAGATTTTATTATTCCTCTACTTATATAAGGAGGGACAGAACCTGATTTTAGACTTTGCTCTCTGCAGATCCAAGGTGAACAGTGTCTGCGATGAAAACCCACAATGCCACTTACCTTGTTCAATTTCTTTTCTTGGCCTTTTGGCCAAGGTCAAATACAGTATAGAATGAAACTGAATGGATATGAGTTAAGGGAAAAGATAATTGAACAGACAAGGAAGGAAGAGTTTCCATCCACATATTGCAGAAGCCATGTGTGCAGCCATTTGCATCTTTTGCTCACCTCTTCATTTTCAATAACTTCTATTTTTATAGTGGATGTGACAAGATATCTTCCCTCTTTGTACAAAGGTAATTATTTGGAGGGGGGAAAACCCTCTGTTTTCTTAATCAGTAAATATGGTATGTTGGCCATGCCAAGTTTGAATGGGTAGCAGAATAAGATGTCCAGAGCTCTTAAGAGAGGTGAGCCCTAGGAAAATTATATTTCCCATACCTCCTAGAGACTAGCCTTTCCTCCACAAAATTACCAATAAATGTCAAAAAATGTAGGGAAAGAAAAAAAAAAAAAACTCCATAATTTCAGGAGCAGCAAAATGATCAATAGCCCTGCAGACTGAAAGACAGGAGTTAGTGGCAACAATAGAAATGCACAGACCAGATTGTCCAATGTGGTAATGCTTCCTAGGGAACTGAAATCCAACATATTGCGAGGCACCAAATACAGGAAGCTCGTCACATACAGATATAAGAAAAGGATTAAATTCCCCTGTTCTCCCAGACATATCGCTGGAAGAACAATACAGTCAAAAATGATTGAAATTTCAATACTTAATGTCCCTTTTAAAAAGAAATGGCTTGCCAACAGGGCTAGTGGGTGTTTATTACTAAATCAGAATGCTGACATTTGAAACTGTCACCAAATCCAAAAATATCCAGCCAAAACCTGGGGGAAAGGAATCATACAGTACTTTTATGTTTTTGACTACACACTTTGTATGTTATAAGTAGATATTTTAAAAAGTAAAGCGTCAATGCAACAAACTTTGTCATTTCCCTTGGAAATATATATATGATGCAAACCGGCTATACATTTATTGGCCAATTCTCATGTACTTCTATGTAATATCTGAAATATTAAGCTTCCTCAAGTAATGAAATCTTTACTCAATTGGCATTTGTTTAAATAATACCAATTACAAAGCCAGTTTCAAGCTTTCCCATCTTTGTACTACCTACATTTAGCATACCCAAATACTGGATTTGAATTTTCAGAGAAGGAATCTAAAACAGAGAAAGAGAGGTCAGATGAGGAAATTTAAATTCAGTCACTAATCCTTTGAGACCTATATCTTTGCCAGTATCAATTTGGAGGATATCTTCAAGTAATTTGAAGACAGGAAGGTGAATAAAAGGTCACTGTCCTTTGATTCTCTAGAAGAGTTTGCCAGCTGAATATCTTAGAGAATAAGTTCTTGTGGCTAAAAAGGCTGCCAGAAACTGCATCACCTGAAATGCTTGTTTTTGCTGTTTGCAGTTGTTGTCATTGTAGGCTGATATCAGTTCTGACTTGCAATCCAAGAGGACACAAAATAATGATTACTTAAAAGACAGTATAGCTGGTTCTGACACATGGAGAACAAAATATCCCATGTCGTGGAGAACTCTGCATAGAATCCCTCCACCCAAATTATCTGTAAGAGAATAGCTAGACAGTGTGCGAAGAGGAAACCAATCTACAGCATACAAACAAAACTTAATGATATATTGGTTTAGCAGTCTTTGGTTTTACATTTTTATAAGATGGGAATGCCACCTTTTCCTACACCTCTCTAATTTGCTGAAGTGACAGGAAACACACATCCTTTTGCCAATCAAATCTCAGAGATCTTTTCTCACCGCAACCTCCCCCACCAAAGCTTTATTATAGAGGCTGTATGACCTTGATGAGCCCTTTCCAGGAGTATGAGCTGCACCTGTGGGCGCCATCTGACATAGCTGCAGAGGCAATTCGATTTTAAATGCTCTATCCCTTTCCCCAAAGTGAAAATTATGGGATGGAAGCTGGCAACAACGATTGTGCTGTTCCCTGTGAAGGAGAAGGCAAGCAGCCATTACTTTCTATCTTTTATATGGAGAAAAATTCCACAGGGACTGTCTAGTTTACATAATGATTCAGACCATTATCCTCAGGGTTCCTCAACCTCAGCAACTTTAAGATGGGTGGACTTCAACTCCCAGAATGCTGGCTGGGGAATTCTGGGAGTTGAAGTCCACCCATCTTAAAGTTGCTGAGGTTGAGGAACCCTGACTATCCTGATACAAATATTCTACTTTTGATGCTAGTAGGCAAGAGAGGCAATTGAAAAACTCAAGACAGCAAAGCGTGTTAGAATAGCTTTCACGTGCACTGTCACAATATGGCAGAGGTTAAGGTTGCCCAATGATCTTCCTGTATTTCTATGCCTTACCCATTATTATTATCTTTATCATCTCAAGTGGGTTTGTAAAGATTCTCTTGAAGAATTGTAAGCACCAAAGTAAAAGACCCATTCCTAAAATCTAAATTAGGTATCTTAGGGAGTGAATATTTTCATACAGTTTTTTTCAAAGAAAGAACGGTAGTGTATCAAGCTGGGACAATTCCAACATGGAGCTTTAACCTGGAAACTAAAACAGCAGCAATAACCTATCGAAGTCTGTGAGCCCACATTTGTTTTAATTAAACAGAGAGATTATACAGATGCTGCTGACAAGGATTATCAAAACAGAATGGCAGCACCTGACCCTTGCAACCTCACTAATTGGTACTGAATCTGAGGTACCAATTAACAGAAAAAGCAGGGAGGAGTCAGCAAACATAGTTCAAGGCCAACAATTTCATGCTGAGCACAAAAGGCATTTGCTGCATTATTTCAGGAGAGGGGTTCTAAATAAAGGTTTCAGGGTTTCCGAGTTTTGAAAGTATCTTTTGTGGCGTGACATATTTTCATTGTCAGTTGTGTCTGTCTTGCTTGCATTCCGAGCTGGACAAAAGACACACTTCTGTGTGGTTTGGGTAAAAAGAAAAGACATCTTCCAAAGGCTTCTCCGCTAAAGAAAGGGAGAGAAAATTATCTGCATTGTGCATTTGAACTAGAAGACAACACTCTTCCTAGCCTTTGAGTGGCATGACAGCAATTAGGGCTCCAGAGTAATGGGCAACAGTAGGTAGAAACTAAATTTTACTGAATGTAATTTAAATGTAATTAATAGCATTCATCCAAGGCAATTAACTTCCTTTGCATTTAATAATTTCACCTTCTCTCTTTCCCTTTCTTTTAAACTAATCCCCCAGATAAGAATTCCACTAAGCTCTGGGCACACAAACCTGTTTCAGTGTTCTGTTCTAAATGTCTAAAGGGACACTGCCTTATCACAGCTGCATATGAATAGCATCCATACATTCACTGAACACAAAATCATCTGCAGGTTTCAAGCATGTCATCCAAATATGGAGACCAACAACTGATGGGCAAAATGCATGATGGAAGTCTCCCTGTATAATCCACTCAGTGGGCCTAGTCTAAAACGGGGGAATCAACACAGAAGTTTACAGCAGTACAAAACATGTGGCTTATATTATCTGGACAAATCTGGAGTTATTCCTGATCAATATTCCTGTAGCATTTTTCTATTACTGGCCTCATAAAATCCACTGGATTAAAGGAGTGGTTAAAAATGGCTATTTAACCGTTGGAAGTGTTTCATGTTAGAAAAGGCAAGAATGGAGACAGCTGCTTAATACCATATTTACAGGATAAATTTTCCTAAATATCTCTGAAGAGAGTTTTACTGATAAGAACTGAAATGGAAATGGCTGCAAGTGTGGAGATGCAAAGTATGAATAAGTCCGTCCGTCCGTCCGTCCTTCTGTCCGTCCGTCCGTCCTTCTGTCCGTCCTTCCTTCCTTCCTTCCTTCCTTCCTTCCATCCATCCATCCATCCATCCATCCATCCATCTCTGCTGAGTTATCCCTTCTCTCACCTCCTCTCCATCCAACATTTTATCCTGTTCCGTTTTTCTTCCCAGTAAAGCTACCCTTTACCTTTTCTCTATATCCTTCTATTGGAAAGAAAGAGGGGAGTGAGTGAGTGTCCTTAAGCTTCTGCATGAGAGGGGTTTGTATCTCAGAGAGGCTGACTGGTATATAAACATTTAATTATTTTTTTAAAGGCGGTACCTTATTGTACAAATTAATTTTGATTGGCAATTATTATTTCTTTTTTTTAATATATACTGGGCCTGTCATTTTTTTGGAAAATACATATATGCATGCATAAGTGTGATACATTAACCCATTTATTAGGGGAATGGGAAATCACTAGGATTAGTCTCAGAGTAGGCATCCATAGACTGAAACAGCAGTGATGGTAGGAACAGAACACATTTTTTTTACTGTGTTTATGAGATCCTTCTAGTTGCATTCCTTTGGGGTAAATACCATATATAAGTTTCAATACTTTCTTAGCTTGATTTATTTGTCTTTCAAATGAGAATTAACAGAACAATTACAGGACATAGTTATTCTCTGTGCCCTCTGGCAACTATGGGACCCATCGAATAATGACTGATTAACTCATTAGTACTTCAGATTCAACTGACCATTTCACACTCCAGTCATGTCATGTACCATAAACATTTTCTCCTTTCCCAAGGCTATATAAAACACCGAAAAAACATTTGTCTTTGGTGATATATTTATTTATTCAGCCGTTCTCTGAATTTAATGGGCTTGTCAGGTTACAAATTGCACATGGGATGTTGATCTCCAAACATAGAACAATATGATCAGAAAGCAAAGGAAGCCAAAAAGGGCTGCCAATAAAATTCCACTAACATATTCCATAGTTTAGGCTTTACCTTTCCCCCAAAATACACGTGCCAAATTCAGCAATATTAAATACAGATATGTATTTCAATTATGTGCTAATTTTAAATATATTTTAGGCGATCTTTCCAAATAAACTAACTTTCTGAAAGCCTGACTTTTACTGCATTGTTTATTTATTTAAGAAATGTATATGTCTGGCCAACTTGCATAAATGCAACTCTAGGCGGTATGCATCATTAAAAATATGTAAAAGTTCTATTAAAATTAAAACTGCTACTTCCAGGATTATCAGGAACCCTCAGTATACACTATATCTTAAAAGGTGGAATCTCCTAGCATTCTGGCCCTAATGCCAGAGGAAGAACCAAGTTCTTAATACCTTTTTAAAAGCCAACTCTGTTGCACCCAACTATGTATCAGGAGGGAAGATCCTTGGTACCCTTTCAGTCTGGATTCAGGCCAGAACACAGTACTGAGCCCACATTGGTCACACTTGTTGATAACTTTGGTGGGCTCCCCTTTATCACTATCCAGGCATTATCCAGACACAGAATATTTAGATCCAGCCAGGCTGATGATTCATATACCATAAATTAAAAATGTAATTTCCCTGACAACCAGGAGCAAAAATTCTTTCTTTATTTTATACATGCATGGTGTTAAACAATAGTAATAACAGTAGTAAACAATAGCAATAATGAATAATACAAATCACAGGAAATAATTTATATATCTAAACTACATTGTAGCTTTTATTTATAATCTCCCTTCTGATCACTCTGTAACCACCTTCATGTATATCTTGAATTAGGGTAAGGGTCAGAGTTTTCACAACTTTGGAGGGACTGGGCTTGGACTTTATGAGTTGGGCCACCTCCAGAAAGCAAGTAGAAATAAAACAAGTGTTTAGGGTCAGTATAAAACTAACTTAATATGAATTTAAATTTAATCAGATATAAAGTATGTAAATGTCTTCATGTAAATGGTGCGCTCCTTAGAAATCAGCAGGATGTAAAACTCTGGCACAAAACTATAGTTCCCAGATTTGCCTCTTTATGGCTACAAACCCCAAACAGCATAACCAAAGGTGAAAGGTACTCAAGGCCACCAATATCGCAGGATAAAAACTGTAAATTATTCCTCTGGATGACAATTGGCCATCGTTGGCTATTTTTCTCTGTAATCCCTAAAATCCAACTCCTTTGTTCACTGCCTACTACAGTCTGTCTGCTCATTGTTAATTTATTGTGTGTACAATTTTGAGGCCATTTAACTCCAGATGAGTCTGGACAGCTGACAATTTAAAAAGCAAAAAACCATAAAAGAAAAAGAAGAAAAATCATACATATCAAGCAAAAGAAGAAAACCTACATGGCCTCAACAATCCCTCTACCTCAAGGCCTGGGAAAACTGCCAAGTTTTGAAAGACTTTCAGAACAACACTGGGTGGGAGCCCTATGGATCTCTGGGAGATGCTATCATGACAGAGAAGGCACAGAACTATCTACAGAGTTGGACAGGGACCTTCACTTGCTGAGTCCAGTTTTCACTTGCTGAGTCTAATCTGAATTTGCCCACAATAGCTCATAATCCATCACCTAATAGCACCCTGACTTTACAGACAAAAAGGTTGCCTAACTGTTCTAGAGGCTTAGGAGCTGATTTTTCAAAGTGTGATTCCTTGATCTCAGCATCACCTTACAATCATATGATACCTAAAACCTCAAAGAGTCACTGTAGGAGGCTGAAGCAAGGCTAACAAAGAAGTGAAAAAGAAAACTACAAGAAACCTACAAAGCTACCCAGGCTGGAATCTGATGGGCTGCTCAGATAGTGTATGGCTGGTAATCATCTGTAGCTAGATCGAAGTCCAGAAACTTGAGCTACACTGGAACTGGATTGCATAATTCTTTCTCTCCAATCTACAGCTTTAAACTTTTGCTCATCCTGAGGAAAACTATCCAAAATAAATTAACATATAGATATTTTATAATATAGATATATTATATATTATATTTTCCTATATGATTTCAGGAGCCCATTTTATCACATCCTATTTGAAGCAGGCAACTTTCAAGTTGCAACCAGCCATATAAGGAAGTCTTCCTACATACTCCCCGACCCATGTCCACAGGAGAGATACTTCATTAGTCAATATGGTGTAAACTGTTAAATAACTATTAACCTCTGGATGAAACATGCTCTCAAATTCCTATGGAGTGCTTTATTGTAAGGCATACATTTGCTGATGCAGCCATGAAACACAAAACTTCTTTCAAGGATACTTATTAGCATGATTTGAACAACCTTCCAGCCAAACTTCAAACTCACCTCGTCACTTCCTGAAGGTCATGCAACAGATGTTAAGGAAAGCCAAGTCTTGCTTACATTTGCCTATTTAAGAACAGAATTAATGTCTGCCTTTTTTCCCCTGAAAAGTTAATAACCACTGCCCTGAAGGTGACTTATTTTACAGAAGATCAGTTAAAGAGCTGTTCACTGACAACTTAGCACATGTGCATAGAATCGATATTCCCATTATTTCTGAATAAAAAGGAGGTTAGCATTATAATTTTTGCCTCTGTTAAGCATTACAGACTGGCACTGAACATCACTTTCAGTGCAGTTCAATTGTTCTCAAAGTGCATTTGCATCAGAAGACTTGTTACGAACCTGTAGAAAGAGCTTAATTTATAAAATTAAGTTTTCTTTTAAGTCAATTTATTTCTGTAATTGATTGTAATTCTCTTTACAAATGAGGATGAACAGAACACTGGGCTGCAGCAATATATTGTGGCAATTAAGTGTGTGTATGTATATATGTATATAGGTTTTTGTGTATATTTGTATATATATATATACATTAACAAAAATAATAATTGCAGCAACAAAAATCATAATAGGTTACCTTACATGTACCTGTCCAGGAATATATTATTTCACAGGCATATGTTAAATAAACACTACAATAAAATATGACATTTGTACATTTAGAATAGATTGTAGTAGATTAATGTCTTATAATGCAATTCTGCACCAAGCTGTAGTACATATGCAAATAATGGCCATAAGCAGATGAATGCATAATCAAGTAATATGGCTTTACAGAACAATACTGTTTTACTGAACAATAAAACCAATGCTTGTTGAAAGATAATTTCAAACTCCATTTATACCTAATTTTGACAATCATCCCCATGATTGTTATTGACAATTTTGACAATAATCCATCATATTTGAAGTCACAAGCAAGTATCAAGGTCATTCCTAACATTCCTGCTGATCTGCTGCACTTCCTTTCTGCAGCTGGGCTCACATATGATATTAAATCTGTCCTTGTTGGGTTTGCTAAACTAAAGTGCCTTGGTTCACTACCAAACGATACCATCATTTCAGGATTAAGATGGAGTTCCCAGATACATGAAGTGCGGGGATCTGTTAGTAAAAGATGCTATATATCCTTGGCATTTAAGAGACACCATGGAAAACACTGCCTCACCGTGACATTTCAAAGAAGCCTCCCCAACTAAGTCCTCTTCAGATGTCTTGGGATTACACTGCTAACTGGGGAAATAAAGAACTCTAATCTCAACACATCTGGTTAGAGAAAACTATACCTCAGGTTAAAAGCTAAGAGTTGTATGATGTTAGAACCTAAAGCATACAGTGTGCTATCTTGAACAAGATGTGTGTGCTTTGAGTCACTGTTGACTCCTGGCGACTGCCTGACAAGTCCCTGCAGTGTTCTTGGCAAGATTCCCAAAGCGGTTTGCCACTGCCTGCTTCCTAGGGCTGAGAGAGAGGAACTGGCCCAAGGTCACCCAGCTAGCTTCGTGCCTAAGCCAGGACCAGAACTCATGGTCTTCCCATTTCTAGCCTGGTGCCTTAACCACTACACCAGAATGGCCCCCTCCTCCACACATCTCGGAGAACAGTCACCACCTCTCCCAGAGGAAGAAGGAGTGAAGTGAGGGACTGGCCCAAGGTCACCCAGCTAGCTTCGTGCCTAAGCCAGGACCAGAACTCATGGTCTTCCCATTTCTAGCCTGATGCCTTAACCACTACACAAAATGGCTTTCATCCTTGAACTTTTCTGTTTCCTTGACTAATAAAGAAATACCAGTGGGTGTGTTCCAGAATACAAAACTTGTCTTAGATTAAATGTTATGTGGGAAGAGGAAAATGATACATAAATAATTATCCAGGTACTGGGAACTTCTTCCAGCTTTGTCTTCACAGTGCCCTGGTGACAAAGAAAGGGTCTCCTAGTGGGCAACGCCCATTATTAACTTAACAAATTAACTTCTCCAAGTTAATTTGGCTGACCCATTGTTATCGCTAGTAGATAGATGTAATCTATCTTTCTCAGAGGATCTGTTTGATTTCTGTTTGAAAGCCTGATTATGCTGCCTGATTATGTTGCCTCCTGGAAAGTCACAAATGGTGATCTTGTGACACTGGGATGCTGCAGCTGTCGAAAATACATGCCAGTTGCCAAGCCCCGAGTTTTGATCATGTGATCGCAGGGATATAAGGGCTGGTCATAAGTCACTTTTTTCAGCGCCATCATAACTTCAAACGGTTGTTAAACAAATGGCATAAGTCGAGGACTACTTGTTTAAGAAGGGGAAGGAGATACAGCACAATCAGACTGACAAGATTCTGTTATAGTCTTCCTGTGGAGCTGATTTCCTGGACTGGTCTACCTAGCGGTGCTGACATCCAGTGGCAACTAAGGATAAAAAAATATTCTCACACTGCAAATCTACCCTTTCATGAGAAAAGCAGCCCCACCCAAATTATGCTATCCCTGGAATGCTAGAGACTTGTGTCTAGATCACTTATGTTGCACCAGATAAAATGGTTAAGTATTGTGGAATAGTAGAACACAGTTCATAATCTCAGTTTAAATTTGGTGATTTCTATTGAAATATATGAATTAAAGCAGAAATAAAAAGAACTCTGGCTCCCTGAAGAACTATCACAGCAAACAGTATTAGTTCAGATGGACTAATGATATCTTCTGTGTCAGAGAGATATTTATACCCATAATAATGATGATGATGATATATTGTTCAATCAAGTAAGTACCAAGTAAAATTGGCTCCTCTTACTGTCTACTCAGTTCAGTCTATGATCCAAATTTGGGGCTTTCCCCTAACCATCAGCAGTAATATCTGTTTTCTTATACGCTTGTTTTTGGCAAGATGAAGAGCCCTACTAAATGGGCTGCATATTTATAGGGGCTATATGGTAAATGATCCATATCATAAGTACTCACATTTTCCTCTCTTCTCATAGAAACATCTGAGTTAAGTTTGGGGGATTTTCTTTATCCACAAAAGAACCACCATCTTTCGATAAGCAGTTATAATTTAATCCACGTTATTCTGAAACCTCTATATTTAAAATGTTTGAAATGGGGGTCGGGGGCTTGAAATTTTTTTTTATTTATTTATTTATATTATTTATATTTTAAATTTAGTCAGTGCCCATCTCACTCAAAGAGTGACTCTAGGCAATTAATAATGGAAAATTATTAACCACCCAGAGTTGGTTAACAATTTTCTAAATTATTTCTAAACAACAGAAATATTATTTCTATCAGAAAAATTAGAATTATTGGTGTTTTCAATAAGCATACTTTCACAACTATATAAATAGTTACTATCTCTGCTCTAGTAGTATCATAAAATCAATCAACTCAATACATTAAAATAGATTCAAAGCTTTTCAACAATCAGATCACACATATGCTCAAGAGTAATTCAAATCAGCCCAGCTGAATATGTTCAGAGCACTGAACTGTTGAACGTTTTACAGATCCTGGGGAAAAAAAAGAAAAAAAGATCAGGGTCTTAAAGTACTGGGTCCTACTTTTTTAAAATTGTATTTTACTTACAGTAAAATCACCATTCATATTCTGTATTGGTGCCCAAATGAGCTCAGCTAGAAGTTTGTTAGAAGCTTAGCTCCAATTAAACGTAAATCTGCCATATGAATTGGTAAATATATATATATACATGCATACACACACACACACACAAATCTTGCTCTCACCATTATATAATTATATTATTGTAACAAAACCCTCATTCATCTCTCTCTCCCATACACAAACACACACACACTTTTCTTTTTCATTCCAAGAAAAATGAATCTTTAATTCTACAATCCATTTTGCACAAGTTACATATTCAACTCACCCAGTGCCAACTTGGGACAGTCTTTTGAATGCCACCCCCTAAGTCGTGAAACATGCTCCCTATAGATATCAGAACATATCTTATTTAGAGGCTTTCAGATAAACCATTAAAAACCCTCTTTTTTTCAACCTGGATTTTAATAATATACAATATCTTAAATTAAGGAGTTTTATGGTTATTTTAGTCTGGTTTTTTTTTTAATGCTTTTAAATACCCTACATTTCAGTGTATACTGCCAGAGACCTTTAGGAAGAGTGGGAAGGGACGGGAAGGGGGAGGGACGGGAAGGGAAGGGAAGAGATAATAAATAACAGCTTGGCAGTAGCTCCCAGTGGGCGGTATGTAAATATATTTAATATATTATAGCTTGTGCAATCTCTTGTACAAGTGAAGCAAAATCTTGGAATCTAATTTCATTTTTATCATGTAATGCTCTAATGTAAGACAGCAAAACTAACTTTCCAGCAATTATCAAAATTGTTTTTCAGTGCATGTGATAGACCAGGCATTTAAGTGTTTTACAAGTACCGTTCTATATAGTTATTATGAACTAAGATGCCTGTTATAAAAGTCATTATTACTCTGAATTATATAATTGAGACAGACTAAAGCACTAAAAGTTAATGCAAAAATCTAACAGCACTAAAGCATAATCCCATTCATCTTAATGGGACCCCTCTAGAGAAATTCCCTTGGAATATGTCAAAAAGAAACATGTAAAGTAATGGAATGTTTAGCCGATCATAGAAGATGCACCTGAACCACCTCCCCAACCAAATGCCCTTCACCAAGAAATCCACCCAGAAATCCATTGTTGGTTTCTACAGTAATACAGAAAATGGTGGGAAAAGGTTTCAAAAATTGAGGTGTCATTTTATCATTCCTCTGAAGAGCATATTATCAGGGAGCCATGTGAACTACCAAGAGATCGATTTAATCCTTTAAGCATTGGGTTCATTTATTAACCCTGATTTATGACAGTCTTGATTTAAAAGCAAGAATACTATATCGCACTTCCAGCATAAATAGCCATTGGCAGACAAGCAGAAAAAATATATCTTGTACCTTTGAAAGTTCATGCCATCTAATTAAGTTCCAACTGGAACTTAAGCCTTTCCTGCCCTAGTGTATTAACAACTGTGTGTGATTATGTGCTAAACACATCACAGTTTGTAAGTGGCATGGAACTCCTGAATATTTTCAAATGTATCCTAGTGATTCATTGGCACAGACAATATATCCCTGAAAACTAAAAGCACTGTATTTATATTATTGGGAGTAGTCTGGTAGCTTTATTCAACAAGGCATAAAAGAACCAAGGGCAGGTATCAAGAAAGGAACAGGTCTGATGTTTCTTAAGGACTTGAACATAGATTTTCCAAACTGAATATTAGGTTTCATAAAAGGAAATTTATTTTTTTCTCCAACACATCTGCCTCTGCTGGCTGCTTTAAACCATCCAGTTTTCTAAACTGATTCTACCAAGGCACCTTTACTATCAGAAAGACATTTTTGGGAATATCTACAAATACTTAAACCTTTCATCATACCCCATTCTTTCAGTAAAGATTTCTACTTAATCCCTCAGAATTCTCAGCAGAGGCCTGCTGGCTAGAGAATTCTGTGGGTAAAGTCCACACATTTAGATGGCAACCAGGTTGGGAAGGGCACACAAAGTCCTCTCTGTTAAACTCTACACATGTTCAGCGTCTAGATCAGAAACAAAACAAAAATGAAGGCAAAAGACATGGTCAGGATGAGACTGAAATTCAAGCACCAAGTCAGGTTACTGAGGATCAAAATTGATTAGACTCAGAGCAAGGTAAAAGGATAATCTTAAGGTAACCATAAAAAGCTGAAGAGTCAAAAAGAAGATACAAGACAAAAAGCAAGCATTGTCTGAAATCCAAGGCAGCAGTCAGGAAAAAGGAACAGAAGCCAACCACCTGTAGCTTTGAATGATTATGTTTAACTGCAAGAACATTATAAGAATTTAGAGAATTAGCTGACTGATTCTCTTCAGATGAGAATTGCACTCTTTCCCAAAAAGACCATTTGTCTGGACTTCTGAGGACCCAGAAGGCTGATGGAACAAGGGGCCAATCATTATTAGAAAACATTGTTCCTTTTATGACCACGAGGTGACCATTCTCCTTCTTTGGGACCAATTTTCATATACCTCCAAGAAAGTTCCAAATTTTTTATCAATAGAATAGCTATTGATAAAATAATAACCCTTATTCACATTACTAATTGTTTCAGGTCTTAAGAGATTTTTAATATAATTATGTGTTTTATCTGCTGTATTTGACATAGCATTAATGACTGGTCTTGGACTGTAAATAAACTTCTACCATTCTTGATGAAGCAGGACACTGTAATGATAACAATATTCCCAGTTGGGAAATGGGAAAATTGACAAACGTAGTGCAGCTGAAGAAACAAAGAGTGAGAAGCATACTGAAGAGAAGGCCAGGAGAACATTATCTCCTCATTCTGGTCACTGCTTGCATACCTGGAAAGGGTATTTGGATAGGTTACACTAGCAAGGAGGAAGAACAAACACCACAGTCAGGAGATTCTAGTAGTAAGTAAAGGATCTCCTACAGCTGCCCAAACTTTGGCAGATATCCATAATGCCAATCTCCTTCATATTTTTTCTGCATAAACAGAAAGCTGAAGAATCACATTTTTATTTTTTAAAGAATGTGCTCACATAAACAAACAAATATTACACCTCAAAATCTCCATATAGCCTATGACTAGACAAGCTGGGAGATATTAAATTGGGAAAGTTTACCCAGGCAAATTTAATTGCCCACTTTTTCAAACATGAAAAATTGAGTCATAAATAAGAAAGGCATCAATAGGAACATGTCTGAGCTTTTCACATACATCAGGAAAGCTAGCATGAATGTGCTGTTCCTTTGTAGTTTGATGTGCAACTATTAAATCATGGCTCAATATCTGACACTGAGGAATTTGTTTTCACATTAACCTGAAAGGGCGGCATACCATATGAAAGATACAGTGAAATATACAGTTCTTGATATATCTGCCACTGCCACTGCTAACACCCTGCCAAATAAATCAAAGCTCATAATATATTTGATCATGTAAATTATCAGACTTTCCTACAAAATACATGATGTTCAAGAGGCACATTCACATGTTATGAATCCTTCACCCCATTCCCCACTGACATTACTCTCATGACACTGGCTTTCCTTAAGGCTGTCACATATTTAGCTCAAATGTCCACAAAACAGAAGCTGTGTTAGCTTCCAGGACATTGAAAATGTTGACCTTGTCAACGCTATGGGGAAGCCTACATTTTAAAGGATGCCGGCAGGATTGGAACTCTGTTTCTAACAGAATTTTGACAGTGGGACACGGATACACACACACCCCTATGAAAGAAGGATGGTCAGAAACTCACTGAATGGAAGTCAGAATCCCACAGAAACTAGGGCAGGAGAAGAGACACAAAATGATTTAATACATTTTTCCCAAGGACTATTTGGCATCAGGAATTTCTGATATTGGATACACTAGCAGAACTTACTCCACTTTAATTTATTATTCAAATACAATTACAAGTCTTGGTAAAATGGCATTTTTAAAAGGACCTAATATTTAACTGTTACTAACATCAAAATAAACTGTCATAATTAAAAACTGCTGGTCTTCCAGTTCTGCTTACGGTCTGAGCCAAAATCAATCTGTGTACATTTTCTGGATCATACAACTTGCATTACATTAATTTTAAAAGTGGAGAACCTGGACAATGGATAAAATATGGTTTGCTTTCCTACACCACTACATGGAAAATATAATAGCCATTAACATTTACTTAAAGCAAAACAATCAACTTTGATTAAAAAAAAAAAAAGGCATAGACTATGAGGCAGAGAAATTAAAGGAATGTTGCTTTCCTATATACAGTCACTGTCACTGCCAGTCTGTACTGGTATAATCTCCTTTTAGAAATGTGTCTTTGACAAAATTATATCTAGACATCATATTATTTCCAAGGCATAACAACAAAATATCTGAATGTATCATTAATTCAATTTGTGGAAGACATTATGATTAACAGATTCCACCCAACCCCAAACAGCTGTGCAAAACAGCCAGCACAAGAAGCATATACAGTTTAATTTTAATTTTCTATTGGGAACTTTTAAACCATACTGATTCAGATGTTTATTTTTGCAATGGTTAGCATCTTAATTTCATATAAACCTGAAGACATCACAATTCAGAAAAATAAACATAAAATATGGAGTTAAAAAGCAAAATCTCCACCATCCTAAAATAATATAACTGGTATAAGTTGATTTTATATGTTAAGAATTAAAATAATGTGTTATTTCAAACATATACTAAAACCTGTCTGTCTGAAGTTCATCCCCCACCCCAAATTTATGCAATATTCATTTTAAACCTTTATACCAGTGTTTTTCAACCTAATCAACTTTAAGACAAGTGGACTTTAGCTCCCAGAATTCCCCAGCCAGCACTGCTCTATACACATACAGTAAAAAGCCAAGAACTCTATGACTGAATCGGCCTCTTTAATTATTTTAGACTACTTATCTAATTCTAGCCACTAGATGGTGTATGTACAATTTATTTACTGTAGATCACAAATACAGTGCTTAAAATTGTGTGTGTGTGCGTTTGTATGTAGATGTGCATGAATGAATATAAAAAAGAGACTCAAATAACTAGCACAAATTCAAAATCACTGCTTCTATCTTAAATTTTGCTTTCAACTCCCAGAACTTCCAGGGAACATATTATTTCTCAGAGATGTAATCCAACATATTTAGAGGACACTCAAAACTTACCCTTTAAAATTATAGCAACTTGCAAGGCAGACTTGGAAGCTGATGTTTAAAGGTAAAAGATAAAAGGAGAAGTATAAAGCCCATAAAGCTATTCAGGGTTATGAAGAAGCTTTGTCAGTCACCACCAAAGTTTGTAGGATCAAGATATAAAGAGTCTGAGTTATCAGCACTTGGATCAGACTTCTGCTGACGGCTTGGACTTCTGATCCACTGTTAGTATTGACTTAGAAGCCACCAGGGGTGGGCTAGGAGGCAGACTAAATTAGAGAAAGAAACAGAGAAAACACACCCAAAATATATAGCTTCCTTGCTTCTGAAACCTATGATCAGGGTGGATGGTATGTCCCAAAATTTATCCTTTAGCTATAAGAGACAGTAGAAGCCTTTCCTAATGATGCTGTATAAGACCCTATTAAAAGAGATTATTTGCTACCAAAAATGATGACTTTAAAATTTATTGAGATATTGCTGTCACTCTTAAATCATTGACTCCTTAGAACTAATTGGCTGCTCATTATAAAGATCCTCCATGTGTCTACCTATAGATTAATTCTACCCAATCTACACCTGGCACCTTCCTGATGTTTTGGGACCGTATCTCTCAGAATTATTAACAAAAGATTATGCGAGAGCCGGTTTGGTCTACTGATTAAAGGTGCTGGAATAAAAGTGGGGAGATTGGGAGGTCTAGTCCTGTCTTGGGGATGGAAGCCAGCTCAGTGACTTTGGGCCAGCCACTGTCTCTCAGCCCTAAGAAGCAGGCAAGGGCAAACCACTTCCCAAAAATTTGCCAAGAAAACTTCATGGATTTGTCCATGTAGCTGCCAAGAGTCCTTGAAGGAATACCCCCTACCCCACCTAAAAAAAAAAAAGTATAGGAATCTCAGCTCATCTGGAAGGCAGTAGGTTTGCTCTAATCTAACCTACAACCAACAGCTCCAGACATCACCTGGATAGACTTTCAATATGCTGCACTTGGTTATCCTTCTCAAATGAATCTTGTTGGTAGCATTCATGTTATTCCTCCAGTATTTAACTAACATAGACTTAGGAAAGAATGACATCGACTCCACCTAAATACCTTTTAATTCTCCACATGCTTGTACTTCCATTTTTCTTCCTTGCTCTTGCCTGTCTTCCCATCTTAATTTAGGCATTAGTAGCTACCATATTTCTTAAGTTGACACCAAGAAAGAGCTTATAAGCCACAATTCCTCAAAGGTTTTCTATTAATAATTAGCTAGATTTTTCCATTATAACGAATCTCATTTCAAAATGAAGCAGCCTTCAAAAGCTTGCAACAGAACTCTCTCCAGGTCGCTTTGCTTTCTCTAACCTTCCTGACTTTGCCAACGTATTTGACTTGCCAAACTTGATTTACCAGCAGAATACCAAGTATAAACATGGAAATCGCATTTCAAAAGATTAACAAACATCAATGGCCAGGCAAATGATTGCAGGGCAATAACATGTGATAGAATATGGTTACTTCTTGCACACAATCATCTTTGGTCATCTGTTATATTTTGCTAATTAACAATGTAGTGTGAAAAGCCAGAAAACAAATGATGGAAAACTAAGAAAATGATTATATATTGTCACGGGGAATGAAGGCATAGTCACCTAACCAATACAGAAACTGATATGTAATTTTCCACGTCAAGGCACAGGGACAATGTGCTTGTTAATTAAAAGTCATACTTTATACTTTACACTTTATACTTCTGGAAGCAGGGAGATATGTAATAAATAACCACAACTCACTGGTTTATTTCAGTTTTCAACAAAAGCCAGGTCCTGCTTCAATGCTTTGGCACTAAGCAAAGGATATGCTGACCTTCAGGGTAGGGAAAGAAGTTTTTAAACATATGGGTTTATAGTAGCATGATCTGGACCATGAAGGATATAGAAACATAAGGATAACTGGACTCCTGCTGAGTGAAAAGGGACAATTTATCTTCACAAATCAAAGTGCCTGCCTCAAAAGGGTATTCACATCACCAATTTTTATCTTCCTGATTTCTATATGACTTTGATGCCTTATGAACAGAATAATTATTCTACTTTCTCACTTATATTCTTGGCATTTTGGCAAAATAGCAATTTGGAAATATTTTAAAATTAAACAAAGTTAAAAGTTTCACTTTTACATGTTTTTCCACTTTTAAATATGTTTTTAAATTTTCACCTTTAAATATTTTTAAATGAGATCCCAAAATGCTTTTAAGTTACTAGTAGATATTGGGACTTCTTTTAAATTTATCAATCCAAAGCAGGAAAGCTAATTGACCTTTTCACTATTTTAATTCAGTTGGATCTGAAAGCCACTGGGAAGAGATTCCCCAACAAAATGCAAATGGTTGTTACTATGTGTGAGCCCAACTAAAGTTTCAACCAATATATGCATTAATTTAACCATGCAGGGATGACAAGTACAATATGAATAGTCATTCCTTTCCAACCCCCAGTACTATGCATTCATGACAGGTCCTGGATGAAACTCATCAACTTTTAACTCTATTCTAACAAGAATTATCCCAACTTTTACATAGTTCCAAGGTGGAGCAAGCCTTCATTTCCATTATGTTCTTTCCCTTGGGCCCATACAAAGAGAAAACTAGTCCAATTAATTGGGAGGAGGGTGGTCATGTGTTTTGTGTGAAAGTCTGCCAGTTTTTTGGGGGGGGGCATCAAGTCATTCTTGACTCCTGACGACTGCCTGGACATGCCCATGCAGTTTTCTTGGCAACGTTTTTAGAAGTGGCTTGCTATTGTCTTCTCCCTAGGGGCTGAGAGATACTGACTGGTATCAAACTCACCAAGATGGCTTTATGCCTAATGCAGGACTAGAACTCAACAGCTCCCCAGTTTGAAGTCGGGTGCCTAAAACCACTATACCAAAGAGTTCTTTTAAAATACTGCACTACATTTGCAAATAATATCTAGTAGGCAATCAGATGCACTAAACTATTGGGAAACAAAGAATATCATACATTCTAACACAATTCGATGAAACTCTGTTGGGTTTATCTTTGTTTCAAAGCATGCATTACAAAGGAAACAGGATTGCTAAAAAAGATATTCCCAAGGGTTGATAATTCCAATACTTATCTTATGAGGACACCTAATATAATGTTCTCCTGTCCCTACTTTCCTTTTTGCGAGTTAAGAGCTTTGTATTCAATTAGGTTGACAAGCCAGTTATGACCTAATCTAGAAATGATAGCTCTTGACTTGCTTATTAGATATGCTGTTACATCCAGGCAATACTGATAGAAATATATAACATCATGACACCTATGCCCTTTCGGTCCCCTGCACTCTGCAGCCCCTGCCATCCTATGCGATCTCTGTCATCTTCTTGCTCACACTGATCAAGCATCCCTGCCTCACCCTTTGTAAGGCAGCTGCTAGCTGCACAAGATTTTCTTCCCAAGGTCACACACAGTGGTTTCCTAGTGAGACCTGGGGAAGATGGCCTCATGTGCCAGCAGCTGCCTCATGAAGGGGGGCGACACACCTTGTCAGCAGCAGGAGCAAGAAGACTGCAAAGGTCAGCTGGGGTGGCAGAGTGCAGGGCAGGGTGGCGACTGCAATTGGGGCAGCTTCGCCCTGTGCTGCTGGGGCTTACCGGATGCAGTGGTTTTGCGCCGCAGTGCTGGACCAGGCTGAGGTAGCTGAGGCTTCCAGGGACGGCTGTGGCTTCATGCTGCACTGAGATTCTGGGGCTTCTTGCCAGGGTGGGCAGGGTGTAGGGTGGGCAAAAGGGCAGAGATGGGGGGGAATAGGCAGTTGGGTGGAATTGAAGGGGAGGCAGTTACCAAGGCTCTGGGCTGGAAGGGAGCAAGCCAGGAATGGCTTGGATTGGGGTGGGTCGTCCCCTAACAACCAGCACGTCTTGGGTTACAACAGCAACCAGGACTGCAGTCACTAAATGATACAGTCATGTGTCATTGTGCTTTACAAATGCATTGTTTAGCAACGGAAATTCCAGTCCCAATTGTGGTTGTAAGTTGAGGGCTACCTGTATACTGCTGTCTCAAGCAGTCCCATTTTTTGAGATAAAAGACAATTCTGTACTCAAGTTCCACAACACCTTGAGAAGAAAAGATCTGGAATATGAAAAGCTTTTAAAACTCCCCTTAATTGCAGTTAAAATTTGTATTCTGTAGAAAGTTTTCAGAAAGCTGTTGTACAAATTTAAAATGTATTACAATTCTTCTGACTTATCAGTGACAAATTGTCACTCATGACATTTTAAGACGCTGTATCACAGCTATTAATGGTGTTAACTTCTTCTTAAGACGGTGAGCTTGGAAACAGATTTTGTTCTTCATTTTATCTTATGTAAGAGCCTTAAATATATAGAAAATAAATGTATAAATAGTTAATAAAAAATGTGAGAAACAGTTGATTTCAATTGATGAAAAATCAATATGCATTCAACTGAAAACAAGAATAGCATCAGCATTATAAAAATACTAGAGATACTAAGAAAAAAAATTCTTTTGAAATGAATTCCTCAGCATTAGAACTCAGTAGAGAGATTTTTGTGTTGAATCAAGGACAAGTACAATGAACTTATGTGTTGGGCAGCCGGAGGGAACTAGCAGCTCCAAATTGGCTTTGGGGCACTTACAGGGTTTAGATGCAACTGCACTCTACACAATTCTGAGTTAAGGGCATAAGTGAGATTTAAAGAAGCAATTCCCCAGCTCATATGTTTAACCACTACACAACCCCACTTTTCACATGATAAAAATACATCATCTGATGCTGAATGTGATAAAGATCATTAGCTTCATTTCTATGCATTCTCTCTATATGCGGCTTGGCTCTAGGACAGTATATATAAACAAAATCAGCCAATTTATTTTGCATCTGAGACAAAAGAAAAAAATCCATGACAGCCTCACTCCTCCTTACTAACAAAAATACAATAATATAACTAACAATAATTCACAACGACATGCTTTCCGAATATAGTCTAAAACACTTGCACGATTAAGAGATTTTAAGTGGCTTTTCTCCCACAGTGATACGTATACATGAATTTTATTAGCCTTGTCTTTTGGCATAAACCTTCCTGTAGAAAGTAGATTCCTTGCAACAGCCTATATAATGAAGTCACTTTTTTCCTCCTCCAAAATCACTATAACTGGACTGTTCTTCCAGTCCTTTAGGGTCAATTTATATTAGCACTATTGACAAGACAAGACCCACAAATGATGCAAGATGTGCAGACTCATTTGTTTAAACCCAGTTTAGTCTTAATCAAATATGAAACACGCTGGCAAGTGGCTGAGTCAAGCAAGAGAAAAACGCACACAAGGGAATGATGGAATCCTTGCAGTCATCACTTATTCTCTTCTGAAGATTATTTTTTCCTGCCAAGCTCACTGGAGTTTGGATGAAAAGAAAAGAATATAGCTTGAAAGGAAATAAACTAATGGCATTTGGGACATTATCCCCAGCTGCATAACCTTTGATTTTTAAAAAAACTAATACTTGATGTGTGATTTGGGTAAATCTAAGAGAATGTATGGCCATATACTGTTATGACTTCACACATGTATTGGGTTCACTAATTGTGTTCAGCCATGGTTTACTAAATAAGCCACAAGCTGTCAGAGAACCATAGTTTACACAGTACAATGGCCAACTGGACCCACTGCACTAAAGCAAAAGCAACAAAACCATACTGTGTGGCTTAATATACAAATACAGCCATAGCTTAGGCAAAACACCATAAGGAATATTACTGTCCATTCACCCAATACATAAATAGGCTAGGATTTATTTCATTTCAATCCTACTTTTTAAAAGGTTAAGGCTACCATATCTGGGCTCCAAAACTCCAAATGAACCCAAGGGGGCTGAAAAGAGTAGTTTTTTATATATCTTTGCTGCCATCTAGCTGCTGCCTGGATTTTTCCAGTCCAGATATGGTGGCTTTTTACAAGAGCCTGGATGCACCAGAAGATATGCAGAAGAATGACGGTCTGAACAGATACCTGAACAGAAACTACAAAGTGGTCGGCGTAAGAAAATACTTTTCAGCCAACAGAGCTTTCACACAGTAATTCCATGAATGGAAACAACTGCAGTATACAACAAAACCCACAAAGGCAGCTCTCTTCACACCAGCAGCGGCAAGCAAACAGAATGCTAGCTACTAATCACAGAAACAGCTTATTGTAGCAAAGTCCTCTGCATGCAGTCACTCAAAGCTCCTCACTGTAAGTGAAGAAGTGAAAACAAATAAACCAAAAACAGTGGTTACGTACCTTCACAATCTTTCCTTTAGCCAATTTCCACTGCACTGGTGGAAGATAGTTCGCCTTAATCATAAGAAGCCCTTTAAACCTAATAGGTTTAAGCACAAATAAATAAAAGAAAAACAAAGCACTGCTCCAAATCCAAGTTGAACTTCAGTCCATGATTGCTTTTGATTCCATTTCTTCATATATGTGTGTCTCTCTTTTTTAGAACTGCTATATCCTGGTCTATAAATATTAGCTCCAGGCACTTGCTCCCTCCTTCACTTGCACATGGGACTGGTCTGTGTTATTGTATACCTTGGTATTACTTGGTGGCCAAGGCTCTCAGCTGCTCAGACAAAGGCATGAATTGGCTCCCTACCTGCCACTTTCTGCCAGACTGGAAATACCATTTTGCTGCCAGTTTTACAGAGGCTGTAGGCCTTTTCCTGAAGACTCAGATCAGGCACAGAAGACTAATTATAAGGCTCCCCTGAAGAAAGCAAGCTCTGTGGGGGGAGGGGGAAAAAAAGAAAGCAGAGGAGGTAGAGAAAACTAGCTATTCTCCAATTCTCTTTGCAGCTTTACATATATAAATATTATTCAATGAGGCTCATAAAATCTAATTGACGTATGATGTCACTGTCAACATGGCAGATAGACAGATAGATAGAAAATATATGTAAGTGTGCGTGTGTGTGTATTCCATCTTTGCTTCCTATTTTTTAAAATACCTCACCAAATGAGAACTCAAAAGCTGGCACCATCTTTTCTGCCTTAAGGATTGATCTTGTAAAACTATTAATCAGCTATGGACTTTCATAGTTTTATGATTACTTTTTATTTTCCAAAAGTATTTGAGAAAGCCCCTCTGTTCACACTTTTTCCCACTAGCATGCCGATGAAATCTGCTTAATTTCATTAATTTTTATTGAAGATTACACAGATAAATATACAAACTACAAAAGATAAAAAGATAAAAATAAAAAGGTGCAGGAAAAAAAATAAAATCAGAAAACAGAAAGAAGTAGCCTCCCCTTTCATCCCCAGTAAGTATACTTAACATTAACAATTTATCACCATCTCTTAAAATACAAGCCATCTCTTCATCCCAAATACCTCCATCTCATTCTCCATAAACAGATCTTTAAAGCATTACTCCATCTCAATCAGCAGAAGTCCATTAAGGGTTATCAGAAATAACAACTCTTACAAACTGTATGTAATAAACCTAGTTTAAATCCTTCCCTTACATTTATTAATCAAATATACTTTAAATGCAACAAGAGAATTCTCTTCATTTCTTAAAGATAAACGTAACCTTTAAAACATTGTCATTTGGTCCTAGTCAGCAAAAATCCACTAAACATTACTAGAAATAACAACCTGTCCATTTCAACCTTGATCAATTAAACCAACTTTGCATTCTTTTCTCTTTCTTCCGACAACATTTAATCCACCCCATGTCCTAGCATGTGTTTTCTTTTGAAATTCTCATCTTTTCTCTCAGTCATTGACAACTTTAGCAAGTCCCTTTTGCAAATCCACTATAAAAAGAATATCCAAGTCGCTCTTCATATTCTCAGTAACTCTTCTCACAAATCACTGACAACTTTAACAAGCCCCCTTTGTAAGTCCCATATAAAAAGATTCTCCACATCACTCTGTTTTTTTATGCCTTTTTTAATTGTTAGAACATCAGCCGGTTTCATTTGTGTATCCAATATTTCATATTTTTGTTTTAAAGAAAAGATAGATTTCAGTCTTATCTAATGAAACTTGTTCTTCTTCCATGACACCATCTAGTTTATCATATCAGATATCTTTGAAATTATTTTCTGAATCCAATAATCATTCTTTCATCAGATCCACTGATGTATTTGTTTCTACTGCCCTCTAGTGACCAGCCTTCAAAGTCATCTGTTATCTGTTATCAGTTATTTTTGTCCCAAGTGTAAACATAGAAAGTTTCCCACCAGCAGGATTCAATGAATTTCAAGGTCTTAATCCGAGTCCATCTGAGCCCTTAGTCCATTTAAAATTTATAAAATCAACACTCCAATCACCCTTTTGGTAATTTTTTTTAAATTTTTAAATTTTTTAAAAAACTAAGCAAAAAAAACCCCTTAAATTCATAATTAAAACCTTTCTTAAAGGATTAAAGAAGATTCACCCATGGATATGTTAAAACTTGCCATTCCGAAGGTTCTCAATCTTTAAAAAGCAATAAAAAATAATTAAGTCCAAAGGGATTAAGAGGTCTGGTTTGGTTGAACTTACAATCCATTTAAGCTACATTGACAGCTATAGCTTGATGGAGTCTCGCAACTCCCAACTGTTTGCAAGCAACCGCAAAAAACTTGGTTCGTGCCGTTTACTCACAAAAAACAGCTGTCAGGAGTACATATGGGTGATCTAAAGATCTCTCCTTTCTTTGGAGATATTTCAGTGGTCTGGATCCTGTCTCCAGCTGTCTGCAGGGCATCAGTTCACCATTCACACTTTCTAAATAGCAACAAGATGTAGTGACCCAGAACATTTCTTTCATATTATATGAAATCTAGTGCAATGCATGGATCCATATTGGCCACTAAACCCCAAAGATCCCAAAGATTTTATCCGTGAAATAATGGATAATTGCAGTTGTTTCTGTTGTATTCCAAGTCTGTATTGCAACACAACTTTTCTCAATCAGATGCCTTCCAGATGTGCCAGACTACAACCACCATTATCCCCAACCAACATATCTCTTTTGGTCATGACTGTCAGCCCTTTGAGGTCAAGAAACAGGCATGTCAGGGATTCTAGGAATGTTCTTTACTGTGGCAAAGTAGAATCTTGAAAGCCCATCCAAGTTTCTCTTTGTCCCATTTTATACAAAACAAAATCAAGCAGTAACTTCTCTCTTGCCCAGGACTGTGTAATCTTTTCTACAAATCCCCCCTTAACTCATTCCTTCTCTATTCCTGAGGTTATCTCTACATTCTTTTACAATGTCTCCTTAGAAATCACAAAACTTGCATCCAAAACACTTGAAGGACACCAAATTAGAGAGAAAATGCTTTGCATAGTGTGGGCACATCTGTACCTGACAGTGGCTCCTTAAAGAAGACACACCTTTTCCTGGCTCACAATGTGAATTTATATATACTTTTTATTAAGACGTTTGATTATAATAGTAAAATCTAATACAAGCTAAACTTAAAGAAAAGAGAAGTAAAAAGAAGTAAAAAGTGCAAGGGAAAAAAAAGAGAAAAATAGAAATATAAGGAAAGAGAAAAGAAATATAGAAAAAAGTGACTTCCAACCTTCATCACAAGAAGTATAAACAAATTTAGTGACTCTTCACCCCCTCTAAGGTTACAAACAATTATCTCTTCATCCCATATCCCATCTTTTATTTATAAACAAATCCAAAAAACATTTTTTTTCAGTTCTGGTGTCAGCAGAAAGTCCGTAAAGGGTCACTGGAGATAACAACACATGGTGTTTTAATCTTAATCAAATAAAGCAACTTTATATTTCTCCCTTTTACTTCTAATAGTCTTGATCTTTATGGCATTCAAATATTGTTATAGGATTTGATTTCTCTTCATTTCTTCTTTGTCCAATCACACAGAATTCTTCAAGACTTTAACAAGCCTCTTTTATAAATCCAGGTCACTCTCTTGGTTTGTATTTCCCTTTTAAATGTTAAAGCCTCAGCCAATTTCTTTTGTAGATCCAGTGAAACATCAATTCTTTCTATGTCTGCAGTGCAGTTTCAATTCCACTGTGGTGTATCATGCCCCAATCTCTATAATACTCCTTATGGCATTCCCTCACTTCAGTTTCACCCCTAAATCCTTTTATAACTTTAATTCTTAATTCCAGACTGGAGGCTTATTGTTTATCCCTCTTAACCTGCTTCCAAAATGTTTATCTCAAAACTGCATGTTCTTTGCTTCTTTTAATCTTTGCTCGTTTTGAGAATAAATGGAAAACTTAGCAAGTGGTTTAGCAGTAGAGCAAGGAGTATTTCAGGGCTATGCAATGTCCCTTTGGTTGCTTGTGATGATGTTAATGATGTTTTAGTTGGGGACAAGAATGTAAGAGCACTTCTGTATGCAGATGACGCTGTGTTCCTGTCTGAGAACCTCAATGGTTTTCAGCAAGCATTAAATAGATTGCATGGCTTATATAATTCAAGAAGGAGTATACGTTTGAAAATACATCAGAACTTATGGATTTGATAGAAGTAAATGATTGTAAATTATATGCAAATGTAAAAGCAACAACTACAACAACAACACAGCAAGTGGATGAATTTCTGTATCCTGATAGAATGTTATAAAAAAATGGGGGAAAGGATTTAGAAATCTTAAGATGTTCAAGTGCTGATAGAAAAGTGGGTATTGTATCTGGCCAGTTTCAAGGAATAGATGTTTATTGAAAGAAGTGCAAATGGCTGTGTATAAGGGAATGTTTCTGCCCATTTTAATAAGGAAGTGAGAGTTGGGCATGTAAGGAGAAACAGACAAGCTGAATGCAGTGGAAATGGGGTGTGATAAAAGAACAGAATCAGAATGAATAATTAAATTAGCATAGATTAAATAGCAACAAATAAAGTGGGTTGAGTACAGAAGTGAGTGATCAGTATGAAGGAAGCACACTGAGGGGGCTTGGTCATACAGAGAGAATGGATGACTACTGAATTGCAAAAAAAATATATGAAGGAAAGGTGAACAGGCCAAGATGAAGGAAAAAGAATGAGAATGTCATGGCTGGGTGGCATTGAAGAGATGCTCCAAAAAAGAGAGGTAAGAGGTTTAAAAGCAAAGTACACTGTATGAAGTGGTGTGTGAACATGGAAGTAGTGTGACGTGCAGGGACAGAAATGTATGGACAGGTAGGAAATGTATAGTATAGTTATAAACTAGTTTTAGCTATATTTTTCTATTTTAAAAAATCCTTAGCTTATTACTTCTTACTCTTTTTTGGCACTTTGCATAATACTGATTACAACAAAACAGAATAGCATGATGGGTAAGTAGGTAGGTATGTACTATAGATCTTCTACGTCTATATACTTTGTTTTATGCATGACCAATTTGTCTCATAAAAGATAAACTGTGATCTCGCCTAGGTTCTCTGAGAGGGAAGGAGACAGCCATCACTACTAGGGGGGTAGAGAAGTGGCATTTTTTAGCAACATCAGTGCAATTTCTTGCAATTTCCTTAAAGTTTACTTCCCCCATGCAAGAAGTGTCTTTTCTAGGATACTTGGAATTTCTCTGAAATTTCACTTAATTCGTTGTTAGAAGTGGCAGAAGGGCTACTGCTGGTGTTGTTGCTTTCTCTTATACACATTTCCATCATTCTGGAGCTCCCTGGCTGCCTATACTTCTTATTCTGCAGAAGCCAGTGGGAGAAATTTGCTCATGATGTCTCTTCTTGGGATTCAGTGGAAGCATGGAAACCAAGGAGGCAACAGACGACTGAAGAGATCCTTATGCTATGAAAGACACGTAAATATGCTGCCTCATCACTAAATAAGGGCAAAAACCCTACAGTACACACATCAAATTCCACAACAATTATCTTCTGAAATAAATTTCAAAAGCAAATTCTTTTTCATTGCATTGCAAGATAGAGAAAATGGCAGAATAATTTTTCTTCATGGCACTAATTATTATTTTTACCCATTTGCTTGTATGCCAATAAGTGCAGACAGAGATGAAGATAAAACCCTACCCGAGTGAGCTTATGATAAAAGGGTTGTGCAATAGGAAATGAGAAAAGAATAAAGCCTCTCTCGTCAATACTGGTTGTGGATATGAGTGAATGAGTTTTCAAGGGTGTATCAACATTCATATACCAGCTCCACCAACTTTATTGTCCCCAAAGCATTCCATCTCATGTTGATCTGTCTCAAATAATAATCAGTATTATTGATCCTGTTGATTTCCTTTCCTCCTCCTCTGACATCACACGCTCAAAGTATGTGAGTTTCTAATTGCTGATCATTATCTCAAGGGAACTGCTAACCGGAGATATAAATTGCATGTACTTTTATGCAGATAATGCCATGTTGTTGGCAGACAACCCAAATGAGGTGTAGTGGACTTAGACTGTATTATGTAACAAAGAGTATGGATCTAAAAATAAATGTTATCAAACACCATTTGACAGGAAAAATGGAGCAATCAGTTGAAAGTTATACATAAGTAGCAGGAAACCAGCAAGAAAATTTGTGTACATTGGAAGAATGTTGCTAAAGATGGGGAAATGGATAAACAAATTTTATGAGTTGTGACTTGTGGTCGAAAAGAATTGGTTATTATATGGCTTGTTGCATACAATAATTGTTAAAAGAACTGAAAATGGCTGTGTATAAGAGCAATCAATTGCACATTTTCTAATGTGGAAGTGAGCATTATATATATGAGGGGAAATAGTTGAATGCAGTGGGAATGTATAAATACATGTAGTAAAATGAAAAGAAAGATGCTCAAGAGCGAATGGTGCTGCATCAATGTAAACTGAATACTAAAGTGAGTGATCAGCACAAAATCAGCATGTAAAGTGGTTTTGTCATATAGAGAGAATGAAAAGAAAACTGAATTGCAAAACAAGAATATGAAGGAAGACTGATGGAAAAGAAAAGATGAAAAGAAGGGGGAAAACAAGAAAAAGATGTGGTTGAATAAAGTTGATGATATCCTCTAAAAGTGAGAGTTAAGAACACAAGAACAAAAGGTAATGTATAAATTGTTGCATAGGCATGGTGAAGGATATTTTACGCACACGGATATTTTACAAGGACAGAAGCAGGTGCCACAGCAATTCCCATCAGACAGAAACATAGAGCAAGTCCATTTCCATCTCATGGCTGATAAAAGAATAACCAAGAATTCATTGACTCAAAAGAGCAGGAGAAAAAAATCTTAAGATTTAAATCCTAGTTCTGATATATATCAGGCTTGACTTCAGTTTCCTGAATGCCAAGTTGAATTTCAGGAAAAGAAGAGATTTTAAGAACCTGACCTCAAATTCTGACAGGTATGGAAAGGTATAGTGGCATTAGTGTAAACTACAGCAAGACAGCAAACTGTTGATTAATCAAAACCCCATTTAGCAAACTCTGGATGCAGCAGATGAAATTTTACTTCGGACTTCACCCAAATGAGAGTCCAATGTTCCGAAAGTAGTCTAACAATTGATGTAATTTACATCATTTATGTAATTTTGTAATTTTCTTTTCCCTTATCTCATGCCTTTCCTTTACTTTCTTCTGACTTTTTAAAACTCTTTTCCCCTGATTCGTATAATATTGCTCAGCCCATAAGAAACAGCGTGATTAGTATTTATGTATATACAACCTGAAATAAAACTCTGATTGCATGGGGAATTAGTGTAACAGTTTGGCAATTTGCATGTTTCTTCACTCTTCTTCAGGACAGGTATAAATTCCAATAGAATTATTTTAAGATAAATGTTTGATCATCATTGAAATAGCAAATTATGCTACTAACATGACTTATGAAATTGAAAAAGTCCATTTCCAAAAAAAATAATACCCTGAGTTTTCAATGCATTAAGATGACAAATTTTCTATTGTTTTATTATAGAACTAGATACTTTGTACTGTTTGGCAATGTTGTAACACAGCCTTCTCCTATCACATTTTCTCCAGGTTTGTTGGACTTCAACTCCCATAATCTCCTGTCAAGATGTTTACTGTTTGTCATTCTTTTTTTCTTTTTTTGTTCTATTTTGCATTTCCAAATAATAATAGTTTTTAAAAAATAAAGCTGGCTCCTATTGATCTTGGTAACTGCTATGTTACCTGTTTAACAGTCATTTAAGGTAGCGTTTATTCATTTTCTTCATATCCAAACATGTTTAGCTGCAAACTACTAATCCAGAGTTTGCATAATTAGCCCTCCCTCCTGATATACACATGAAAATACTCAGTACTTATTTATGATAAAATGCAGGAAAACATGTCACTAAAAATTTACTAAGTTTGTATCCTAACTTTTCCTTCACCATAACAAAACCCTAATCAACAAAAATCAACCACAATATAACAAAATCTAAAAGACATCAATAATGTTTATGCACTTCCTGTGAAAGAAATTAATGTATTGTGTAAAACTGAATAAGGCTCACGCTCTGAATATTCTAATTCTCCACAGGTATAATCACATAGCAAAGAAAATGTGCTCAGTTAAGCTTTAAAACTTATGTTAAGGAACAAAGACAACATGGCATCTTACACAAATTGTCACAAATATTGAACAAATATTGCTTACAGGATCAATTAAAAATAGCCACAATACAAAACACCACCCCTTTAGCCAGTGATCTCTCAAAGTTTCTCATTTAAACCACAGCAATTCTACTATGTTGCTATTTCACAAATGCCTTAATGGCTCCGCCTTATTATTATTATTCCCTTTTTTGAAACATGATGTACCTCTCAACACAAGAAGAACAGGTACTGTATCTATTGGGATCAGCCTATTTCCTAGATATCACATCTGATATAACCAATTATACCAAATATATGTTTGGACTAAGGCTGATCCAAGCTCTGGAATTTTTTTTAGGGTGGGAAAAACCACTTCTGCAAAATGGTTTATAATTCTGCAGAAAAAGCCTTGGTTCTGTGATGTAGTTACATCTGATTGCATGCCATGACATTATCTTCTGGCTACATGATCCCTAACTGGTTGGACCCTGAGGTTAGCAAAAAAGAAGATACCTTTAAAAGGAGTCCTAAACCAGCTGCTGAATATGAAGAGTTGATCAGGAGAGGGACATTATTTTTTAAAAGCAAGAAGATGTGCCTTTGGAATAATATTTTGGAAGCCCAACTGTGTCCTTTACAACTTATTGAACTTTTTGTCCATGAAAAAAATTAGGCTGTAATACAAACAAACTGTAAAGGCTTTCATTTTTTATTTTATTTTTTTTTAGTAATACAGAGAAGGAATAGAGTAGGTTACTAGTCACTGTTGCCCATATCCTACTAACTAGGATTATATAACATACACTCATGACACCTTAAACCAGTGTTTCTCAACCCTGGCAACTTTAAGATCTCTGGACTTCAATTCCCAGAATTCCCCCAGCCAGCATGCTGGCTGGGGGAATTCTGGAAACTGAAGTCCAGAGATCTTAAAGTTGCCAAGGCTGAGAAGGTGATAATATGGACTTGGCAAAGTATGAACTTGGTAGAGGCAAGGGTAGTTTGCCAGGAACAGAAATACTTGGAAAGATACAGTGAATGGCACTGACATAAACTAGATTTAGTCATATTTCCTTTTCTCATGTTTTAACTTCGACTTACTCTTTCTTACTTCCTTTCCACGCTTTGCGTAACGTTGTTTACCCTAAAAGGGAACGGTGAGATAGATATATGTGTGTGCAAACTACAAAATCATACATTTCAGTAACCTTACAGTTTGTTTATAGAGAAAAAAACCTGAATTTTGTGCACTGTACTCAATGGAGAAAAAGGGCAAGGAGCTTCACCAATGGCAAAGTCATTGTGTCATTGTAAGTGCTGAATGTATTCAGACAATCACAAATGTCCTTTGAAACAGCCTTCAAGCATACATGTTTTTTTCAATACATCAAATACTGGATTTGCTTTCACCCAACAGTTCACAGAACCTTAATATATACATACACACGCACACAAACACACACACATATACATACACCATCTTTGGATTGACAACTGCAGCCTGAAAGACATTTATTTCATTTTTAAAAAAGAAAAACTATAAAGGTTCTCCTCAGTGAGTTGCTTTAAAAATTATTTTTATCTGCTAAGAGAATGTTGGCTACTGGCCTCTTGGAAATATAAGAAATAAACAATTCCCTTGATTGAACACAGAAAAGTAATCTGTTTCCAAGAATATCTCTGATACATATAATGAAGCATCAAAGGAAAACATGTTGGGGGGGGCATCGTCCTGACTAAAAGGAAGCCAAAGATTGGTAAAATATTCTGTAGAATATACACTAGAATTTACTTTTCTCCTTCAAGCTTTTATTTTTCCAGATAAAATAAGTAGGGGCAAAAAAATCATAAAACGTCTTGATGGCAACCATGCATGTTACTGATAAGTCCAAACACAAGATGGGTGAATGAGCTGTACCCCAGTACATATCATTAACAACCGAAAAGGCTCTCAGGATCAAGTGCTAAAATGTAAAATTCTTTGCTTGGAAAAAATTTGTCTGCAGTAACATTGTATTTTTCACAAACTAATCAGGGAGTAATAAAATACAAGTGATGTCTTTTTATGAATAGTTATAAGCCAGTGTGGGTTTCAGTGAAAATGACTTACAGAAGTACCAACTAGAAAAAAATCTTATATGAATGTAACCTATTGACGGACTATTTTCTACCTTCTTGTTTAATGAGAAGGCTGTTGCTTTCTAAGAATCAAGTTGCCTGTTGTTAAGTCTAAAAGTCTTTATTTTCACACAATAATATTTTCACAACTAGAGAGAGACTTGGGACTGTGCAGTAAGCTCATACATGGTTCCAAAAAGTGTTTAAACAAATCACTGTAGGTGGTAATTTATTATTAGCCACACAACTGCTGTCTGAACACTTAAGAACACTGTATACCGTAATCACAGCATGACTATAGGGGGAAGTATAAAGCTGAGTATTACTTTGCCTCTTTGTGCAATGCATTTCACAAAATATAGTTAATTATAACTTCAAGCCCCCTTGTGTTATATAAAAGAATGAAACCAATGATTCTTCAAGCGATGTCAGGATTAGCCCAGGAAACTCCAGGAGACAGTACAGATTCAATCCAGCAAAGTTTAATGGCCTTACTCCCGTTACAGAAATCTTCTCAGAGTAAGAGCAAATTCCAGGGTCACCTTCCCAACCTCCCTTGCATTCTTTAGGAAGGGTTCAGTCTCATCCTCTTATCTGTTCCTCGTTGCTCGGGTGATGAGAGTAAATTCTTAACCCCTCTTGTCCTGACTCTCACAACCGTAGCTCTTTCTCCACAAATCGTTCCCCAACCAATGATCCTGTGAGGTAGCTTGGGTTACAACAGAGTGACTGGCTCAACATTGCCCAATTAGCTTCCACGGTTAAGGCTAGACTTGAAGTCGGGTCTTCCAGTTCCAGTCCAACATCACTGTACTACACAATAACAGTGCAATGTTATTGCTGTGCAAAGCATTTGGAAGGAGGGCACTACAGAGTAGCAACCTTTCCTGAAAAGTTAAAGCTACTGGCTTCCTTAAAAGGCCAATGATCTGGTTCAAAGGCTTTTCCTAGCCACCTGCATATGAGTGTACATATACAACTGCTCCTCTGGAATAACTAGAAGTGTTATCTGTGCATCCACATGCAAACCACTGTGGAAAGGTTTTGAAAGAGCCACACAGAGCTGCCCAGAGGATGTAACTGCTTTAATACACATGCACTTTTCTTGCACTGCTTCTCAAAACACTCCTTGAATGTTGTGTGTGTCCCCATTGCTTCCATGAATGGCTATATAGATTGGCTTATTGCAAATTAACATGAGTTGAGCTCTCCAGATGTCACAATGGGAGGAAGGCCATCTGTAAGTACAGCTACCATATTTTCTTGGAAAAAAATAAAGGACAAACTTGAAAAAGGGGCAAAGATGGAAGAGGTTCATAAGAATAAAAAATTCATAATTGTTTATGTTTATAACTTTGCTTTACAAAGGAAAATTCAAGCACAAATTTAAGAAAATAAATAATTAAATAAATCTAAAGGACAGCTTTCTGAAATTAAGGACTGTCTTTTATAATAAAGACATATGATCACTGTATCGATATCACTTCCAAAAATCAAACTAGGAATGTTGGCAAGATTTCACAAGCTGGAATCACGTCAGGACTCTTCAAAAAAAGTCCTGATGTAACATGGTATACCAGTGAGCCTATTCCAAGCAAAAAACAGGCTTCAGCTAATGGTGCTGGGAGAGATCTCTGTCACAGAGAAGTAGCTCAAAGAGTTTATGAGAAGATGAATGATAATTAGAATGACGATCACTAACATCTGGCTGGCCTCCAGTTGGACTAAGATACGCCATCAGGACTATTCTTCTATGTTTTTACATGACTCTTACAAACTGGGTTCACATAGCCCATTTAGCTATTTAAACATGGTACACAAAATATACTATAGCATTAAACTCCTGCTCCCCTACCAAAAAGAACATCGTTCAAGAAACCACATTTTCTTGATTATTAGTTCTTGTTAGTTTTTATCTACTTTTAAAATATAATAAAGCTATTATAAAAAAAGAAACCACAACTGCTGGTTTCCCACAATGAGTTACCGTATTTTTCCGACTATAAGACGATACTTTTTTCTAAAATCCTTACCCTAAAAATTGAAGGGCGTCTTATTTAAGGAAGTCAGCGAGGAGAGAACGGCGCGGTGGCAAAACTTTGTCTCTGGGGCTTCCTCCAATCATGAGCCTCCAATCACGAGTGAAATAGCTTGTCTCCCAAACAGACTTCCTCCAATCATGAGTCTTATGTAACTGGCGTCAGCTGATGCTGAACAAACCAATTAGAGAAGGCTGTTTGCAAAGAGAAGCTAGTTTCACTCGTGCTTGAATGAAATCAGTTATGCAAAAGAGCCTGGAAATAGAGCTGCAGAGAGACGGTTTGGACCTCCTCCCACCGAGTGTAGCAGGTCAATGTTAACTAATTACTAAATAAAAATGTGTTCTGCACTATCTTTAAAATATTGATTTCTTAATTTGGGGTTGGAAAAATGGGGGTCGTCTTGTATATGGGGGCGTCTTATTGTCGGAAAAATACGGTAAGCTATATTTAAACAAACCACATTATAGCCTAGTATAATGATTGAACAGTGTTGTGTAGAAGAGATTTTCATGCATCTGTGAAGCTCATAATTTTTTCTCATTGTGCATCACAACTTGACCTTTTGTAACATTTAAAACATAAAACAATTATCTCCTCAGCAATAATACATTGAATTTGCTACTTTATTCAGTGAAAATCTGGAAGGAATCAATGTCTCTAACCCAAGAACAAATTGTGTTTCTCAGTTCCTACAGCCCGTGTTTTTGGTCATCATTCATGGAACATTCAAAATTTCTCAAAGCCCAGAATTGATATTGGCAGGAATTACGTTAGGCAGTAATAATAAACTGCCAGATTATTCTATCAGTTCATAAACTAGACACTGTAACAATAGGAAACCATTACCAATACTGGCTGCAAAGCACGATCATGTCTTTTATGATTAACTATCATCAGTGCCATAGGAAAGCATTTTTCCAGGCTGAGTGTACTTTTCTGCCAGTCAAACTCAGAGAGCACAGATCTTCCAAATCTTTTTAACCCTAGTATTCAGCAACATCTAGTTTGTGCTTTCCTATTAGCCTTTATCGTTCTCTTAGGTCCTTTAGACAAACATTCCAGGGCAACCTTCAGTATCATCTCTTTTGTGAAAAGGAGACAAACTATTGTCTCCTTTTAGAAAAATTATGGCTAAATGCAGCTACCTATTCCATACAATCTGGTTTTCATTCTCCAGGCAACCTATCTGACAATGCACCGTACCCTTACAATCCAGGCAGAGATTCTTTAACAGGTTTTGTCAGTGTCCGCACTATTGTCAGGTAAATCAATTGATATAACTTGGATTTCCAGAATTTTTTTTTTAAGAGCTGGCTTTTCCTCCAGGCACTCCAGCAAGTTTGGAGCCCAGGAGACTGTATAGGTAGATAGATGTTGATGACTGGGTGCTGGTTTTTTCTTGTTTATTGAATTGTTTTATTGTTGTGTTTTTATTACTGCTATTGGACACCCACTCACAAGATGGGTAGCTATATAAATCAAATACATAAAGATAAGAAAGATGTGTTTCCATGGCATCTGAGCATGTAGAATGAGGTCACTAGGCAAGCCCGCCACCTGCTGCATAACAGAGGCACATAAAGGAGAGTTTGCACTGTCACTGTGTCCACATAACTTCTCCCATTTTGCTACAGACATCCTCTTGTGGGGCAACCTAGCCAAACTTCATCATGGTGGTGGTCAATGTTCCTAATAAAGAGGAAATGCTAAAGGCTCTTTATTATTGGTTTATTTCAAATCATATGCCTTTGGCATACAAAAAAGTAAATAAAGGAGGAAAACAGAACAAGAAAAAAGGAAAAATTAAAAGGGAGGAAAAAACAAGAAACACACAGAGAAAAACAAAGAAAAACTACAGATTCTTAATTTAATAACCCGTTTTAAAAAAAAACCCTCGTTTTTGAGATCCCTGTTTCTTTGCAAAATTTCCAATCTAAGAACTACAATGCAAATACCCAATCACCACTTTTATTTTCTAAGAATGTTGAGATTGTCAACTCTGACCCCAGAGGCATTCTAGTTAATAAATATGAAGGTTAACTAAAAAGCTGGAGCATTGTTTTGCAACATGCCAGTCTCCTAATTAATTGTTTTCATTAAGTCAGATTTTAAAAAATAGTTGAAGTCAGGAGTCACAGAAGTCAGACTGACACTAAGAAAACTGTCTCTGGATAAATGGATGGGTCGTTGCTTGTCCGTATTGCATTATTATACCACAGATATATGACACAGCTGAATTTATTAAATATTAGGAAGTTCCTTAGGACCAGTATTTGAAGGTTAACTTGTGTTTTGGCTCCATGCCAATTAAGATTCCTGATAATGCTGTTTCTCTTTTAACCTGAATTAAACAGAACTTGGATTACGTATTAAAGGATGATTAATTAGGGTTAAAGGCATGAATTACCTAATGGTTTAAACCAGTAAACAGCCTCATATTTTATGTTTGAAAATGGGAGGGGGGAGATAAAGTCGTTTGATTATAAAATTGAACTTTAGGTTTAGATATCTAGAAGAGGCCAATTACTTCTAACTCAATATTTCTGGAGCAATAAAAATTAAAATCAGTTACAAACTTACCTGTAAATGGAATATGTTTACCAGAAATTATTAGATTATTTGTAACACAGAAAAAATCAGGCTGGAAAATCCAAATAATTTAATTGGCACATCTTTGTATTCTGAAACGGGTGCAAGGGAAGATTGGGCCTCTACACTTTTATTACAGATATAAGAGGCAGAACTCTTAAAACTCAATGGAAAAATCAAAACATTCTATATAAAAGATTATTAGTTTAGTTCTTGGCATTTCCAGATGAAAGGTAAAGATAGTCTGCCTTGAGTCAAACTTGATTCCCAATGACCAAATACATATTCAATGTTGTTTTATTTGCACTACAGAGAACTAGTGCCTTCTTCTGAGACTTTTCTTCAACTTATAGTCAAGTATCCATCCTGAGATGGTGATCTATCCAAATACCATGCAAGACTCTGCTTAGCTTCTTCAGAATAGCCAAGGTCAGCTAATTGCTGTCACATCCTAGCACTTACAGAGAACCTTGATCTCTAAAATGGTAGAGAGCTACAGCTGATCACCATAGATCAGTCTTCTACAACCATGGCTGTGTCAGTTAAGAAATGTGAAATAAATTAATATATACTTATTATTTCAGATAGATAGATAGACAGACAGACAGACAGACAGACAGACAGATTCATATAAACATATAACAGTATATTATCCTTCAAGGTGAGTTCAACCTAGTAACTTTATGGACCTATCTATGTTGATTTCTTGACATTTATCTTTCTTCTAACATCATTCCAACTTCTGAGAGCTAACTTAGGAAATTCCAGATATACTAGCTTAAAACTAATCCTTATTGTCTAATTCATTCTACTATCGTCCCTTATTATGATATCTTGGCAAAAACTTGCTATGGTGTAAGGCAGTCTGAAGTTAGAGTGAAAATGTAAAAACAATTGGCAGTGTCTAATAAAAAGAGGGAAAAAACTGAACTTGAAGTCATATTTCTGTAATTATTTATTAGAAAGAACAAAACCAAAAGACTGCATTTCTGTTAAAACAATAAAGTTTGGTTGAAACAAAAGATGATTTCAATTAAATAGGTGTCAAGGCATAGCTGATAGTTGAGTCACAGTACACTCAAAAATTTTTCCATTTGTGAACTTGTATGGTATAGCTCGCAATAAATATTAAACTGAGATTAACAACAATTTTCACCTTAATTGCATTACAAATTAGGAGCATGTGGAAGACCTAAGAAAAAACAGAGGACTAGCATCCAAGAGTCCCTCCTTTTTTTTTTTTTTTTTTTTGGTTTCTACCCAATAATATCTTCTGTAGGCTTTTCTAAAACTAATCTTGGACTTTAAGCCCTCAAATTTCAAATTTAAATCGCACATGTCTGAATGGTACCAGCTGATTTAGTGAAATTTAGTATATGATGTCTGTCATCAGTCTATGAGTTTTTTTGAGCTGGTAAAGGGATGTATGGAATAAAGGAGTTTCAATGATGTTACTACTATGCTTAACCCTGGAAGTTAGCATATGCAAGGGTGTGGTTAAAGTAGCTGTTCTGAAATATGAAACTAGGGAAACCACAAAGGAGCAGAAGAGCTTAAATGATACTTATAGTAGCATACAGGGCTTGTTAATATAACTCCTCTTCCAGGAAAAGGTCTCAGACTTAGAAAACCATTGATTTTATCAATGTGAAATCTGTAGATAACACGGATATTGCTATTGTTACCCACTGCATATTGCCATGGCATTATAGATACTTTGTTCCATGTGTGCATGATAAACTACAAGCAGGAAGCTTCCAGATTAGTTAGAAGATGATCAAATATGGAATAATTCATGTATTAGCCAATGCAATTGTACCACCTGTAACTCTTTGTATGAAAATGACTATAAAATCTTCCTTGTATGTGTGCTCAGGGGCTTACCAAGGAAATTACCAAACATATTTTTGTGCTTCTTTCAGATTCTGCAGACTCTGAATAAAGGTGTTTTGGAGACTTTCAAACTGTGCCAGACTGATCAGGCAAAGGGTCCCGAACTTCATTAGTCACATGACAAGGGAGAAGAGTGCTAGAAGGTATCCCAGGACTTTTTCTCCAGCTGTAGCCAATGATGAAGATCAAGCAGGAAATTTCACAATGTAATAGCATTATACTAGGTGGTGATTGATATTTGGTATGTAACTTGTTTTATTTTCATTATGAATTCTCTTTTGGTTTCTTAGGAGATTGGTAAGTTTACTATGGCTGTCTCATCAACATGTATTCCATTGTATGTTTTTGCTGCCATGAGTCATTAAGGATTCAGTAGCATAAAGATTTCATTTGTAGTCTTAGCTGCTTAAAATCATACAAATGCCTGTAAATAATAAACACAATTAATAATAAAAACAACAAAGCAAGGAGGATAGGACAAGCCATAACAATGTCATTTTGGTGCTACCACGATGTCTTTCAAAACATCACCCTCACTACCTATTTCCTGCTGGCTTTCCTTCTCATAAAATTAGGGGCTGAACATCAAAGTCCAAATAATTCATTTTTTGCATTTTTTTTTAAATTGAAGAGTCTATAGAGCAAGTACTACATGACAGGAACAAAATGTATTTGCATCTAACGTTGTATCCTTAAGAGAGATCCAGCTTTAAGTCTACAGTCACAGAAGCTCAGTTCAGTCAGCGATTTTGGGCCAGTCATGATCTCTAGACAATCTGTTTCACACAACTCATGTTAAGGGGATACAACTGAAAAAGGGAATACTACGCACACTATATGCAGCTCACAAAGGAAAGCCACGATATAAATTAAATCAGATCTAATCAATCAATGCTACTTTATACTTTATGTCATATTTACCCATTGGTTCAACTCCAAGTGAATGGAAACCTGTACTGAAAATAGCAAGACCTGGGACCCAGGCAATCATGAAAGTTTAAATTAGGGCAATCATAAAATAAAATATATTTACTCCCCCCCCCCCAAAGTACGTAAGACTGATTTGTTTCATGAGAACCTGTACCAATTGTCCTCTGCAAAAAAAAAAAAAAGTTTCTTTTTTAATCAGTACTAGTAAAACTGTTTGACACCATAAACTTTTTCCATCTTTGACTCCAAGGTATTTAGAAGCTTTGTTCTGTTCTTATAAGTTTCAGCAGACTTTCAGCTCCCTTTACCACCTTATTCCAAACAGCTTTTATACTCTTTTTAACCATTTTATGACAGAACTCTGAAAGCAATTCAAGAGAAGTGAACATGAATACTATAGCAAGTTTTTGCAATCTGTCAGAAAGCAACAAAATGACACCATTAAGAAGTTCTATTTAGAAATAGAACTTTCTTCATACAGTATTGTGAAATATCAATGTGGAAATAATTCTTTGTTGCTATTGTTATAGGGCTTCTATATTTTGCACTGACCAACCTGACAGCTATTCAAGAACATGGATAATTTATAAAAGGATTTTCAGGCATAAATTATCTCCAGCATTCCTTGTGCACCTAATACCCTTCTTAAACAGATGGCTCTACAAGTAAAGAGAGATTATATCTGCTGCATTTGCCATAAAAATTTCTGCTAAAGTAACACTGTGATTTTTATTTTTCTTTTCTTTATTCTTTTGTCCCTTTTCCTCCTTTCTACATATAATAAAAAAATAAAACAAGTATTGGAGTGGCATTAGCAATATAATAAAATCCAATGTGATTTCAGAATTAAGGGGATTCAATTCCATCAATCTGGTTTTACCATTAACTGGTACGGAATCATTTATCCTGAATCCAGAAGATCCATTTACTCTTAACGGAAATGGTTTACCAAGAACAGCCTTCCTACAGAGGAATTTTAAGATTTTGGTGACATTCCCCTTGGTACTTCCATTGTTCCCTGCCCCCACCAATATATTTTGAGTTTTATATAATCTCACAAATAATTAAATGGAAAGCAGCATGTTGTAAATAAAAAGCAAACACATAAACATAAAATAAAAGCCTGCTAAAGACTTCAACTTGTAAATAATCTGATTTCAACGTTTTGAATTATCAAAAAAAAAAAAACCTTGCTGAGATATAACTAATACAGCACAGAAATTGTGATGTTTGACAATTATATAGACAAAATGAAAAATCTTTAAGCTCAAGGAACTTGCAGTCTGAATGAGAAGTCATCCTAAAAAGCAGCAAAAGGAGACATAAATGTAGCAGCTGAGTATTCTTCACACACATGTAAAGCTTAGTTATTGTAGGAAATAAAGATTAAAAGATAAGCCAAAATACAATGACACTGATATCCAAATGTTACATTTATTTTTAAGAGGTGGAGTTATAAAAGAAAAAATATATATATTCTGGCAAGTCAGGCTAAAATAATACAGGTAGTCCTCAGTTTAAGAATGAGTTCCGTTCTCAAAGTCTGTACTTATGTCGAACTTGTATGTAAGCTGGAACAGTATTACTGTATAATACTGTTTAAGTAGTATTGTGTAATGAACTTGAACCATTGCATATTTAACTCGAATCATTGTATATTTAACTCGAATTTTGCTACAATCAGCTCCGTTCTTAACTATGGCTCATCCACAAACCAGGTGTTCTTAACTCTACCTATATAAGAACAGTAAAGTTTTAAAACAGCCAAATGAAGTACAGGTAGTCCTCAACTTATGACCATTCATTCAGTGACCATTTGAAGTTACAACAGCATTGAATGAAGGGACTTAGACAAGTCCCTGAAATTACAGATGTTGCAGTGCCCCCCCACAGTTATGTGATCAAAATTTGAGTGATTGGCAGGCCGCCCACACTTATGACTGCAGGGGCACTTCAACTTCCTCCACTCGCCTATCACTCCCCCATCTACCCCCTTTTGGCCCCCTAACACCCTGCGTTCCACTGTCCCAGTTGACCTACACTGTCTTCTTCTCAGTCTGAGAAGACTGAGGTCAGGTTTAGCCCAGGAAACTCCAGGAGACAGTAGAGATTCAATCCAGCAAGGTTTATTTGGCTTCACACCATTTACAGAATCTTCTCAGACTGAGATCAGTTCCCAGGCTCAGTAATCAACATGACTAGCATTCCTCAGGGAGGGGCCAGTCTCATCCTCTTATCTCTCCCCCACTCCTCTGGTGATGAGAGCACATGTTTCACTACCCTTGCTCTATCTCTCACAATGACCTCACGTGGCAAACAGCCGCCTTGCCAGGAGCCAGGCCAGGCACACCTTGTCAGCAGTGGAAGCAAGAAGATGGCAAAGGTCATTTGGGACAGGGGAGCACAAGGCGGCAGGGGCCTTGGAATGCAGGGTGGCAAAAGCAACTGAGGCTGGGACTGGGCTGGGGCGGCTGCAGCTTCCTGGGGTGGCAAGCAGCCCAGAGCCACATGGTTCTAGGGCTGCTTGCCACCCCACAAGGCAGGGTGCAGAGCAGCCAAAAGGGCAGAGATGCGGGGGAAGATGGGGGTGGGGGGAGTTGGAGGCAGTCCCTTATCTTACTAAGCTCGGGGCTGGGAGAGACCAATCCCAGAATGGCTTGGATTGGGGTGGGTCCTGTGAGACTAGGCTGAAGCTGCCATAACCTAAAGATGAAGCAGGCACGTAAGCAGAGAGGACAAAAGCCAGGAAACTTATCTATGGGATCCCTTCAGGGAGGTAGATAAGAAGGAAGCAAGTCGTTAAGGGAAAAACAAAGGACCTGAACCAGAAAGAGGAAGTTGGGCCTGAGCACATGGAAGCCCTCACCCCAATCCCATCAACTTGTAAATCAACCCAGCAAGGACTTTTGGGGATAAAAGGGGTCCCAAAGCCCGCCCACTCTGAGTCGTCTAAGTCATCTGAGCTGAGTCACCTTTGGATCAAGACTTGGCGGCTTCCGTCCCTCTAGCTAGTGTCTGGCAGCCTAGTTGGGAAGGACGTGGGTAAGTGTGGATGAGCGTGTGTGTGTGTGTATGAGAAAGAGCAAATGTACCTTGCAACCAGTAAAGTTTTGCTGTTACTTTAAATTCACTGGGTCTCCGTGTATTACAAAGAACCTCTTGTGCCTCAGTGTTCGGTTGGAAGTGATTTGCGTGTGTCCCTAATTATTTCCCGGCTGTTGACCAGGGCTGTGTGTCTGTCTGCTCCAGCCGCACCTATCTGGAAAACCCAGGTAGAAAGCAAGGGGGGCTGACAAGATCCGCGTGCCTCAACAGGCTGTGAGTGTGTGATTTGCGTGTATCCCTAATTATTTCCCGGCTGTTGACCAGTCCTCAGCTAACAACTGGCAGAATTCGCTTAACAATTGCAATGGGTAGTACCAGGATTTGCGTCGCTAAACAATGCAGTTACATGACACCTTGTTTTACAATTGCATCGCTTAGCAATGGAAATTCCAGTCCCAATTGTGGTTGTAAGTCAAGGACTACCTGTAATTGTTAAAGGCACTGGATTAGAAGGCAACAGACTGTGAGTTCTAGTCCTGCCTTAGGCATGAAAAACAGCTGGCTAACCTTGGGCCACTCAGTTTCTTAGCCCTAGAAAGAAGGTAGTGGCAATCCACTTCTGCCAGAGATCTACATGGACTTGTTCCTGTAGTCATCAGGAGTCAGGGTGGACTTGACGGACTATTACAACAAAAGTGTATACAAAACACATGACTTAAATTAGATCAAAGGTTCTGGAACACCTCTGATACAATACTGCTTGTTGTGCTAAAATGCAACCTTCTTCCAAGTTGTATTCAATTTTGAAAACAGTTGATAGACTAATGCTGAATAAGTTTAATATGTCAGTTGAACCTGCAATTTATAAACCCATAGCCCATTTGGAAATACTCCTTATAGTAATATTCTCTTTTAAAATTACAGAACCTGTTAAAAGTATTCTGACTCATCAGTTTGCCTGAGATAAAAGCTAGGCTTCCATGATCTCACTGTCAGAAAAGCTGCCACATTCTGTAACATAAAACACCCAACAAGTACACAGCAGCTGTTCATACTGGCTAGGAAAATATGTTATAGCAATGATGTCATGGAAAAAAAATCTGGAATTGATTAAAATGTATCAGACAGTCAAACCATTCAACCTCTTGAACAATACGTGTTCACATATTCCACCATCTGCATTACAGCACAGGGCAATGAAGAATAGATCCCTTTAAAATGTTATCATTTGAGAGAGGGCAATTGTCATGCTTTAGTAGTTTTATTTAATAAAACTCTGCTTGTAACTTGATAGTAATAAATATACAAAGCTAGAAGACTCGTAACTGTTAAACGACTGGCTTGACATTCACCATCAAAAAAAAAAGTCAACCTTTCAACGTTTAACAATACATGCATGTATTATGTGTTTATAGTAATGCATGAAGCTTCTAAGGAGGTGTTTTACTTGGCTTATCCACCCCCTTACAAGTGAAAGCTGGTTAAACATTGGGAATAAAAATGTTTAGAATCCAGACAGAATTAATTGGTTTGCCCAGTTCCAAAATGCTAACTCTGGAATTTCTGTTCCTGCTTATTTATTATACAAGTACACTGTTTCAATTTGTGAAAGAAGCAAGTTTAGCACATAGCTTTGCTTGCATCAAGCAACAGCCCAAGGTTGGTTTGTAAAGCAATCCTATTTATCGTTTTTAAAATAAATGTTATTATTTTTAAAATATTATATAAATCTTCATGCATTTGCAAATATATTGAATACTCTTCTCCTTTCCAAGCTCTTTTTAGTCTACAGATGTTCAAAAATAAGAGGAAAAAATGACAAATATACACATCTGGTGAGTATATAGATCAGTATTTCTCAACCTTGGCAACTTTAAGATGAGTGGCTGGGGAATTCTGGGAGTTGAAGTCCACTCACCTTAAAGTTGCTAAGATTGAGAAACACTGACATAGATTATATTAGTGTGTGAAAAAAAATGAACTCTCTTCAAACTATGCTTGCATTTCAGTTCTTTAAGTGTTGGGACTTTGCAAGACCGAAGACTAGGCCTGGCTATATAGAAATTAACCAATTAATAAATTCTCCTGAGCACACTGCAAGAAATCAAGCTACAACCGAACTGCAACTGTACTGAATCAATAAAAATAATTCTACAGAATCAGTTTTAAGGTAAAATAAAATTTTTCTATCAAAATCAGCAAAACTGAGATCATTATCCATGAAGAAAATCTGTATCAATTATCACATTACATGTAGTACAGCTGAGGTTAATACCCAGCAGAGAAGCTGTATTTCCTTTCCTGTATCTCTTAACCATAAGCAAGAGACAGGAAATGATAAGTAGATTTAAATAGGATTCCTAGCTAAAGAATACTGAATGGGGAGTCAATTAACATTAGCAAGATCACTGAAATGATATGACATGCTAAAGAATAGGAAATCACTCCAGACCCTTAGAGTAACAATATTTGTACTTTCTTTACCATATGTGAGCAAAACAAACAATCAGGAAACTAGGTTGGAAGAAAGAAAGACTGGTAGATCTAGGGACCTAAAATTCAAAAGAGCTACTAATCAAAATGTCACTCATTGTTTTCTTCCAAGCTGGTATTTTTTAACATGTGCTAAGACTGTAACTCCTAAGATTCCAGATAAATTGCAAATCTAACACATCCAGTGGGTGTCAGGATGGGAACAGCTGTTCCATACGAAGTTCACAGGACAGTGTTATCTCAACATTCTTGTCCTTTCTGCACAAATATGTAATTGTAATGTGCTACAAATACAGTTTTGAAAACTACTTTTAAATAATTAATGAATAAATGTCTCTACAGAGCAGCAGATTAAGGCCACCATGTACCAGAAATTACTGACATACTATAGTCTACAAGGGGTCATCAGCCTCTGTGTGACAAAAAAGGCTGAAATCTCATGAGATTACACAATTCATGCAAACTTCAGTAAACTTGCAAGATTACTTTAGAAACTGTAAATCTTTTAAATTTAATTTTGGGGAATCAGATGCTATCCAGTGTTGTCACAGATGCCACAAGTGAAATATTGAAATGAACATTTTACTTTCAACTAAACCCATACTTCAGCCCATTTAATATAATTAAGTTAAATGTTTTGGGATTGAATGTAGATTTAGTCACCCCTAAATCCAATGAAATTCAAGTTAATCATGATTAACTAAACCCCACTGGTTCCAGTAATTCTAAATATACACTTGGATATAATCCTATATAGATTAAGGGTTTTAATACAGACCCTTGTGTAGGACATATTCAGAACTAAATATTCCATACTCCTTGTTTCAGTATTTTTAACTGGAATAGTAAATCTCTTTTCAGTTTACAATCATAAGGCCTAGAGACACATGACTTCCAAATAAATACATGCATAGATACATTAATTAAACTCAAGCTCCTTTCCATTTACAGTTATTAGCTAGGAAACCTTTAGGACTGTGCACACTACAAAAAAAAAGAAAAAAAGAACAACTTAAGTGGGCTGACTAAATGGCAGAAAAGAGTTAAAGGCGTTAAAATATTATGTCTTTCTTTGCTGCCATCTCATGGCAACCTGGATTTTTATGGCCTAAATATGGTAGCCCTACAAAAATGATACAGAAAAAGTACTTTGAACTCACGCAGGAGTACAGCACCTTCCCGCTTTTCTGTGAAAAAAGATGAAAAAAGATACAGCTGTTTTAATGAGTCCACTCACTAGTATTAATGTGAATTTACAGCATTTGTCTTTATATTACTGAGAATACTGGGTAAATTAACTGGCAGTATGATTCTGATGAGGATTTAAGATTTGAGGGTACATTCAAACCCCATGTGGCCTACCCAATGTCAAGGATATTTTGAAAAAGAAAAAAAATTCATCTCCATGTTACCTTCCACTTGGGGGTCCTCCTAGACTCATGACTCCTGCTCAAAGAGCAGGTGGCAGTCATGGCTAGAAAGGCTTTTGCATGGCTTCATGTTGTGTGCCAGTTGCACCCATTTTGCTCACAGTCACTCATGCCCTGGCCACCTTCCGAATGGACTACCCTACTGTGCTCTACATGGGGCTGCCCTTGAAGAGTATCTTGAAGCTTCAGCTGGTGTAAAATGCAGCAGCACAGGCAGTTGTGTGTGCCCCTAGAATGGCACACATTACACCTCTACTCCACAAGCTGCATTTGTTGCCAGTTTGCTTCTGGGTCCAATTCAACGTGCTGGTTTTGACTTTAAAAGCCCTTCATGGCATGAGGACAGGTCCCCCCCCCCCACCGAGGTGAGATTGGCCCCATCCTTGACATTCTTCCAAAAGTTCCTTAAAACATGGCTGTGTCACCAGGCCAGGGGATCTCAAGGCAATGGTGAGTTGATGAGATGACTGCACTGTTTTTAACATCAATTCTCTCCATCCTGTTAATAATAATATTGCTGATGTTTTTTAATTGTATGTTATCATTGTTTTATTGTAAGCCGCCTAGAGTCACTTTATTGTGAAATAGGTGGCTATATAAATGTAAGAAATAAATAAATACTACTACAGAGAGAGAGCTTTAACCAGAGGATAATATTGCTTGAAGCATTTATAGTAACTCTTAGGATTTGGGGAAAAGCTTATGTTCATTTAGAAAGCTTATATATGCTTATACTTTGCAATAGCATTTACTCTTGAGTAATTTTTCTACAGCATCAATTGTTTTATATATTTATGTATTGGATTTGCAGGGCTGTTCAATTCTGGGCAGGGCATAATATTGAAAACAAGCAGAAAACAGTAATTAACAAAAGACTGATAGTGACACAGAACATTTACATTTCAGCCAATGAATTCACTTGATTCTTGATTTTTTTCCCCACTCTTAAAGCAGCAGAATTTTTTTTTTCAGACTTACATGGAAAAAAGAGGTACCTCCATTAATGAGCTCCCTAAGAGGTGCTATGCTCCTACAAACTCCAAAAGCTTTTCTTCCAAGTCATTTGCAAAGCACGCAGAACTCTAGAAATATTTCTGTTTCTCTAGCAAAATGCTACTCTGCTTTGATAAGCATTTGACTAATGTAATCATCTAAGTAGCCCCAATTTAATAGGTCCATTTTCCATAATCTTGGGAATTTACAGGCTTTGACTTCTATTTCACATATTCTTTCTTTCTGTGATAAAAACCCAAGGGAATGTTTCTGGAGGGCATTCTTCTCATGGGGATTTTTCAAATGGGAAATTTCAATATTTAAAATTCAAAATCAGTTACGAAAGAGTTCCAAAGAAATTTTCCATTGCCCAGATAAATAAGAGAGGAAGACACATGTCTCTTGCTGGAGAAGTTTTCAAGAAATTGGAAGACACATTTAAGCACACCATGAATCAAAACAGTTGCAGGATCCTGATTAAGACAGGTGCTGCTTAGACAAAGGTCTGAATGCTTCTATTCTTCATACAGAGAAAAGCACAGACAACTGTGTTACCAAGAATAAAGAATAATTAATCTGAATGGGTGAAACAGCCCATCTAATACAGAAAATTCAAATGCTAGAATTGTGATATCGGATTACAATAAGGGACAATAAGTTATGCCATAATCAGAATTACTATGAAAACCACTTAGAAAGTCAAACCTGCCTTCATTTTGCAGATGCAATATTTTTTTCTTCTACTAAGTGGAATTCATGCAAATCCGCTTTCTTCAACCTGGCACCTTCAGACACTGCCTATGTTATTCATGATCTCTAGCCAATATTATCACCAGAGCTGTTGACTGAAAATTATGGGAAATGTCATACAGCCATCCGCAAATGCAAGCTTGTGAAAGAGACCAGCAGGGGAGATTTTTACAAGTTTATGCAGAACTTTAAAAATGCTGGGTGAGCCAACTCACCTTGTTCCTATTCCTAAAGTAAAATAATGTAGTATTTTCAATCATGAGGTATAGAAGAATGAAATATATTTTCAAGGTGTCCAGTACATCTTCAAACATTTTCAGCAATAAATAGTAAAGCTTGGTTAAACTATTTCTATAAATTCTTTGAATAAGATCTCAGTGTGGCAATGCAGCATTCTTTTGCATTGAAGCTATCATAAAACACTGAACAGCTGCTAAAATCCTTCAAAGCCAGGTTTAGCCTGAATAAAATGAAGTTTATAACCAAATGAAGAATGCATGTAGATACCGAATCTTACCTACCACAGATTGCCATCTTAAGATCTCTGGCTCTCATATGCAAGCACAGAGCCTCTCTTATTTTGCAAATTATAGACATATCTAAAAAGACATCTGAAAACATGTCGAACATATTTAGTGTCCATAAAGAATCATATTAAGATCTACTGCAGTTCATTTTTGATTTCCACTTAGTAACTACAAGTTACATTTTCAGAAATACAGAAATTATTTGTTTGTATAAACATTTATGCCACCCTTTTGGTGCATCTGCACAATTCACCATTGTAAACAAAATTAAATCTAATTCAATGTAATAATACTTTTTAAAAAGCAATTACAAAAAAGCGTTGTATATAAAAAGCACTCAGTTGCAGTACTTAAAACATCAGACAAAGTTTAAATTTCCTACAGAATTTGCTAAGATATTACCCAAGCATCAACATTTGTCAGAGAACACTAAATCTTGCCTGGTAAAATTTCAACTCTTCCAGTTTAACTGCAATCACTGGTAAAGCCCTTCTGTTATCCCAACAACTGCACATCCATCACAGATGGCACATCCAAAAGATTTTCTTCATCCAATTGTAGTGCACGGGCATATTAGTATGGAAGGATGCAATAGAGTACAGTTGTGCAAATCAGGCTCTTACCTGATTACTGATTTAATCTGGAAAATCAATCTGCTGATTCAAACCAATTCAGAAAATTGATTCAATCTGGGTGTCTGAACTGAACTGTCAAATTGAGTTGACCTGATTCCAAATTGGTTAAAAAAAAAAAAGTTTTGCACATATGTAGGAGGGGTGCCATAGGGAAGTTAGTCAATAACTGTTTTCCACAGGCAGAAGAACAAGGACCAGAAATAACAGGTATGTAGCAAGCTGTATGACATTTAACTACCAAGAACAACTTCCCAACAATTAGATCTGTACAACAGTGGAACAATCTACCTACAGAGATTGTGTGTTCTCTCTTCTTTGGAGGTTCTTATGAAGCTACACAGCAAACCCTTTAGGATAGATTATCCTGTTGTCCCTTCCAATTCTACAATTCATAGATTCTATGATAATCTTAGTAACAGTAGAAAAGCAGTGAAAATTCATTCTGCCTTCAACGGAAAATTTCAGTTAAATGTCAGGCTCCCTACAGCAGAAACATGACATAAAAGAAAAGTGTTTTATACTCTTGGCACCAGTAGCATTGCAATATATTAATTTTTTTTAAAATGAAATGCTTGATTTTGGCACTGAATATCAGTTCTAATCAAAACTGATCTCTAAAACTTTTGCTCAAATACCCATTTATCCAAAGCATACGAAGCTACAAAATCACACTTTTTCTAATGCCAGTTGAATAATGCGGGAGGGAACACTAATAAGTACTAAAGCAACTTCTTTATGTACCAAGATGTATATAAATCACATGTGCTTTTACATTTCAATTTCCATGCCTTAAATAGTGGCGAAGCTAGAGTTCCATCTGATATCCATACTTCTAGTACTTTTGAGATATCTCAGCAACCAACATAATGTCATTTTCAGGCCATGTTAATCAATGCAGTTTACCATTTTATTTAATTTTTATACTAGTGTTCCAATGTTAGCACAGTCCATTAATTTTATATTAAACTAATTCTGGAGCATTGGACTGATAGTATCTTTAGTTAAGTTTTACTGGCCTATTTCTTTACTTCCTCACCCTTCCCAGTTTGATGACCCACATTGAACTGAGAAAACTAACTTTTAAGAAAGAGAGGAAGGCAGCTTGGGAAAGTATTTCAGAAACCTCCCCAAGATTTAGACTCTTCAGAAAGGTTGCCACCAGAAGGAGAAGGAAGCCTCAGTATCAGCTGGGCTTCTGATATGCATCTGACTGAATTTCAGTTCATGGTAATCATTCTGAATTAATCTTTGTAAATGGGTAACTTGTAGTCAGACTCAACTATTTGAAAAGATTATCATATGCCCATACAAAGCATTTCATCTGCTATAAGTTAAAAAAGGCCAGAAAACAAATCCACATTTAATAACAACAGTTCTGCAGACAGGGTTGCATATGGAACGGGGTAAGTTCTCATCTGAAATTATGTCTACTGTTTCATGGACAATGTGATTTTTTCTCCAGTATGAAAATTATGGGAGTCCCAGCTCACCTGGAGGTTGGAGAAGACTGTTATAATGGCGTATACATTACCCTACTCTGACAATTTCTTCACCTTAACTATAGAAAGACAGGGAAATCCTTGACTACAACAGGCTTATAATGACATTACAATGTGAGCCTGTATAGTTCTCAACATTGTTTTAACTACAACACATGTGTGAATCAGTATAAGATAATATGTAAAAGAAGCCTTTAAAAACCCTCAAGTGAACACTTCCAGGAAACACTCATCTCAAAACATTTATGTCAAAAAATATATTTGATGTAATTTACCAATATGTTCCATGAGAGTAAACAATACATTATTTATTGGGTTAAAAAAACATAATCCAACATTGTACAATAATGTATGGGATTAAACTAATCATAATTGAAAAGGAAAATTTATAATCATCTTTACAGCTTGTCATTAGCTGTAATTTCTAATAAAACATGGATTTTTAAAATATTTAATCTTCTTGATCCTACATATTGATATATCTTCATTGCAATTTAGAATGCATGTGAAAATCAGCATATTGATTTAATCATAATATGATAAACCCAATACATTTAATGTTTTTCATGAAGTACCTGAATCTCTAATATGAAAAGCATTTGGTTGTTTTCAATAAAATCTTACAACATGTTCAGACACTTTCATGAAATTATACAACTTTTTTCTTCATTTTTTTTCCTGCTTTTTTTTTGGATACTAGTTCTAAGACAAACTGGTATTGGCCTTATTATTTAACTATAAATAAAATATTGGTTATATGCCAAAAAAAGGGATAAAGAAACAACTTCTGAATATAAGAGATCCACATAGGCCTGGATACATCTGATACCATGAACGTGGAAAAATATTTCTCTTTGCTCAATATTTTTAAGTACTGTCACATCAAAAATTAATCAGACAACATCTAAACTTCCACTGGTCTCAAGAGTACAAGGAATTATATCTATATTCAACACCCAGCTTTCCTCATTTGTGTTTGCTGGGACTGGTGCAAGTTGTAATTTACCATACCCCCCCCCCGCCCCGCATTGCTCTCTTCCAAATTGCAGTGCAAATTCTTAGGGCCCAGAGTAGAACACTATGAAACAGAAAGTTATTAAAGCCATTGTTGATGAAACACTATTCTATGACTTCAAAAGCCTCACTATGGACATCTTTCTACTGATTGTAAAATACAGTAAAATTAAAACTGCAGTCCAAACCACAAGTCACAGCAATCACTACTAAACATACAGGAAGTTAAATTTAAGTGAAGACACAAAGAATTAAAACCTTAACTTAACAATAAGACCCTTTGAAATCATTTCATGTAAATCTATTTGGGCAAGCCTCAGATGTCATATAGACAAGATTACTAATTAATAGCTAACAGTGACCAAAAGCATTTTGAATTATCAAAAGGTAAGAAAAACAGGTTGAAATTTTATTAAAACAAATTGCATCAAACTATTTGAGGAACATTGTTTGGTAGAATGGAAAAGTCACCCTCACCTCAAACAAGATAATATGCTCTGGCAACAGGGCTCAAAATAATAAATATTCTGAATGCCGTGGTTAAGACTGAAAAACATATATACTGAATATTAAAAGTAAAGCGTGCAGGCTCGCTCACTCGCTCGCTCTCTCTCTCGCCCACAGAGCAAAGTGTGAGCTTCAATATTCCGGCCAATTTTTTCCTTAGGTAATTACTCTTACATACATCTAAGTTTCTTTTACACTTGCTATTGGATCTATTATTATCCACTTTCTGAAACTAATTATGACATGCTACCAGTAAGATTAGCAACAGTCTCCTCTTGGAAAGATGCTTTCCAGTTGGCTATTCAAACTATTCTAACCAAAAAAAAATGTGTAACAACAGTTAGCTGATTCCTAACATTTCTGGTCTGACCAGAATAGGGGCATCCATAGGATCCAGTACTTCAATTAAAAAGATCAGAACCACAATATTTTGAGGAATACTCCTGTACTGTACATTTATAACACAGGGGAATTTTGTATTCATAATATTACATGTATGGGTTAAGGAGAAACTTCCATCGTGAGCAACAATAAATATAAGGTTCAACTAAAGAATCTTGCAGCAGAAAGAGATGCAAGCTGTTTTGGTCAGTCTTCTCCAAACCCTAGTCTGCCAGATGTTTTGAAACTGCAGCTTCCAGAAGACCAAGGCACCTTGAAAGATGCTAGATTATGAAATAGGTCCTACAGGTAGTAATAAATAAACAACCAATATGCTATTTCATATCAAGCTATCAGAAGCTTATCAAGCTAATTTTAAAATGCATAGACAATTAACTTTTATTTATTTGACTTATTATTTAATTGGTTCAAACCATTTTTAGGCAGTAGTCTCATCTGGAATTTTGAGACCATGATATGCACTTTCGCACAAAATGGCAGCCATAATAAAAATGCTTTTTCCCCTTGCCAGCGCCTCCCCCCCCCCCGCCTCCTGGGGTCAAGGCTTCAAGCCCTCCTGGAAACTCTCTAGCCCTGTCAGTTTATATCTGCAATGCCTATGACACTCAGATGCAATAGAGAGAATTTGAAATAAAAATTATGCTGGAGGCTAATAACCTTGTTTTGTAGCACTCCACTATGTTATTCACTTTGTGTATTTTCATTTTAATGAAAATACATTTTTAGGGGGATACAGCAAGATGCAATGAGCAGTTAACGTGGGCAACTCAACTACTGTACATTAAATTTCACCCTGAATTTCTTTGTTTTTAAGGTAGAAAGATAGGATATAAGTATCCTAGTAAACCAAGGAAGTTAACCCAGCTGCATGTGCACATCATATTGTTCCTTGCATAAAGGGCAGATTGAACTTTTCAAATTAAAGGGCCCAACGTAAAGGAACAAATATCTGGTCTTGTCACAACATTTCCTGCAGTCGGAGCTCTCTTCATATGCTAACAAAAAGTCCTTTGAAAGCCAGAGTCCCTGAACCCCAAAGTTGATGCCTTCCATCTTGAATGTCAAACGCTCCAATGAGCAAAAGAGTTCCCAATTAAATAACTACCAAAGGAAAGAGTTAAGGATGTCATGGGCCTTTGTGTAACCAGTGACACAGTATTACAAGCAAGACAGTCACTTAAAGGTCAAAATTTAACTTTCATTTCTTGACTAAGTGATATTAAAAAACGTTGAAATTTTGAGGTCAGAATCTGGTAAATAAAATGTATAGAAAATATACTGTTTTAAAGTAAAAACAATATTTCCTTTTACCCATTTTAATGAGGAGTTAAAAGTCCCATCATAAGTTCCAAGTTAGCATGTTTTCTTTCTGTGGGTTCCCACCTTAAATTTACTAAGTAAGCAAATAAATAAAATGTGGCAAAATATTAAATACAAACATAAAGCACAAATTGACTTACAAAACTAAGAACTTCTTCCATCAACTCAAAGCCCTCCAGGTTAATTTTATTAAAACTTAGTTTGTTCAAGATATTGGTTGATGCAATCCAACACATCCAGAGGGTATCACATTGGCAAAAGACACTTTGGAATCATTTGAAAAAAAATGTTTTGTACACCATTTTTTGAACAACTGGGTACCACTTCTTGGTACACATAGAAAACTATGTTTTGAAATTTCCTTTTAGTTTCACAAGCGGTATGCCAAATGCGTGCATTATAGAGGTCCTTTGGGAATCATAGTTCTCTTTATCCTGAACGTATCCCTTAAGAATCATGTCTGGAATCATAACAGTTAATTAAAGTATATTCACACAACCTCTTAACCCATGCAGCTGTTAGAAGGGCAAGTGCTTAAAACCCAGGGGAGATCCATTCAGTTCTCGGCAAATTCGTTTCTCCTTCAAGAGCACCTTCGACCACATTTAACACTGAAGCTTCAGATAGGCTTTTCAGAGAGGGAATAGCTCCAAAAGTGGTTCAAATCCTGTGAATTTCTTCAAAATTAACCTAAATTCTTGGCCATTATCTATAAGGGGGTTCTTTGTTTATAACAGCATTTTCATGCTGATCTACTTCTAACAACTCAAGACAGTTACAAAATAGAAATAATTAAAAATTGCAAGTCAGCATAATACAAATGTAGCCTATTTCCACCACCTGCATTAAAAGCTTGCTAGAACAAAATGAGTTTCACTGCTTCTGAAATACAAGCAACCTGGGGACTTCCCATACTTCAGGAGGCCAAGGGCCTCCGTAATATGGAGACATCTACCAGGCAAGTTTCACATTGTCTATGTTAGATTGATAATCAAGGTTGTCTTTCTCTATTACATTTTGAAAACAACATGATAAGCCTGTACAATTGAGCCACGTGCATACAGCAAATTAGACTCTCAGGAATGTGTCTGTAATCTACTTTCGTTTGTAGATTCCTCTCTTCTGTAAAAATTATCTGTTGCCAGGTGTGACAGATGGCTTTCACAAGCTTGAGACACTGACAAGCGTATCTATCTTAAAACATTCCTGCAGTGTAAAGTTATTAGTGATTTTACACATACAACTTTAAGACTCAAAGGCTCAATGACTGAAACAAGATTTCACAGCATCAATGACAAATAATGGCAAATCAATGACAAATAATGACAAATCTAGAACTTTACTATTTTTGGGTGGGGCACATAAGGTAATTCTCAACTCTCACTCACATATAATAAGGCAAAGTGAGTGGGAAATCTCAATCTCTCATATCAAGAAAAATTAAAAATACGATCCAACTCTATATTCTCCAATATAATTTATCTCTATATTTGGCAATTTATCCCTATGTTCTGTAATTGTCATCTACATTTTTCTTAATGCATCAGCACTCTTGAATAAAACTACATTTTAAAATAGCGTACAAGGAATGCTGTATTAAATGTTAATAAATGTTATTGAACACTGATACTGGTTTACCCAAACAAAAAGCAAAGGCACTAAAGATTTCATTAAATTTAACATTGTTTTCTGTACAAAAACATCAAGACAACAGCTCTGCAAAATAAATACAGAAAAATTCCAAACACAATTTCATGCCTTTTAGCCCAACTGTATAATTATTCTAGCTTTCTATAATGCGTATTTTGGAATGTACCTGACCAAATTGCCTTTTAAAATTACATTCCCTGGTTTAAGAAGCATTAAACTCATTGTGATGTCATGAACTGTAACAGAAAACCTGTATCGCTTAGATCTAGCTTAAACACAACACTTGACTGTGAAGATTTTGAACTGGCAATCTTTATTTTCTTTAATAACAAATACAGAAATTGTACTTGGGGGGAAAAAAGTCTGAGCTGCCCCATAACTTATTCTTCAAAATATAATGAGATGAAACAACTTGGGCTGGAAAGTTTGATGTTCTTTCCACTCTGTTATGAGCCAAGGGAATAAATAGTATGTGCCAATATAATGGGGTCAGCTGGGATGGTACTAACAAGCTTTTATTTGCCATCTTTGTTTTTTTGTCTTGTCCTGTTTCTGTACTGTCCTTCGTTTTTAAATGCTTTAAACTGCCCAGAGTTCCTGGGAATCGGAGAGCATATCAGTTTAATAAATTTAACCCTAATTATTATTTTCAAAAATTAGATGATTCTGAATTATCTTAATATTTGCTTAGAGGCAAAACAAGTCTGATTTTGCATTCGCTAAATTCTTCTTTCACAAATCTCCAGTGATCCTTTATCATTTCATATCACGGTCCCTTCCTGTCAAAGGGCTTCTTTGATGTGGCCTAGATTGGATCAAGATTGGCCTAATTGCCTTCTGAATCAGCAAAGTTATTGACTCCAGTTAATAAGCAGAGCTAATGAGCAAACATTAATCACAAACCCAGGAAGCCTGGGTTAAATGCCTGCATCTCTTCCCCAATTCTCTGAAAACTAACCCAGATGATCAGCAATACACATGGTGCAGTTATTTTCAGACTATCCTATTCCAGCTTTACTCAAGTGTTAAAATCTCCTATCACATACCAGTATAAAGTCAAGAGATCAGAGAAAAGGCTACAAAGAAAAGGCTTTCTTCCTGTTATCCCATTTTTAGGATACGATGGTTTTTCCAACACCTAATTTTCCATATGAATTCTAGAAGTGGGAAGGACTAAATCCATGTGTACTCTATATGTATATAGTATACCAAAAGAACAGCTACAACATTAATGCATTTTGTATTGAGGTATCTTGAATCAAAATAGTGTTTCTCTTTCAGTCTACAGGTCTGTCTCCTGAAACCCACACTCTGATTATATTTGGGCCAGTTATTCACTATAAAAGTCACTATTTAGGACATGTATATTAAAAAAAAAAATTAAGAAAAGCTTCTGTGATAATCTTCTGTAACTCAAACAATTGTCTCAGTGTCTACCACAAGGAAGTTATATTTAGTTTGTTTAAAAGAAAAAAAAAAGCACAGTAATCCCCCATGCCTTTATATGGATTATTCCATCTTAAACAATGTTTTTTTTTCCCAAGAATTCTACTCTATATACACACAGTTGTTTTGAAGCTAAGAAAAACACATACATTAAACTTGACATTAAACCCATCAATACCAAGTGAAATAATCTGTGAAGGAAAAACAAAGTATTTCTACAGAAGCACCTTTAGTTTCAGACCGCTAACGTCAACCTTATCTTTCTCAAATACTTACACATTTCCAGACAATATCACATTAGATACTTTGCTGACAAAGATAGTTCTTTTTTTATTTTAGCTGTATCTATATTTGCTTTAAAGCAAAATGTCTGTAAGTACATTTGCACATCTAATATTTATGTTGACTGAGGCAATATTTACATTATTAAACAAGAAATTCTAAAAAACTGATAATTATGTTCAGCTTCAAATTATTAAAACTTTGATTCTCAGGAGTATTTGGTATTGTGACTTCTGTACCATTACCATTAATCGTTAATCTTGATTATGTTGTTATAAAACCTAAGAAACTGAATTTCAAATGCAGTTATGTATTTCCATAATTGCATCTACTGATTTCCACTCAGCTTAGGACCAGTTCAAAAATTAGGGCAACACTAGAAAACTCTTCCTGTTTCCCTAACGGGAAAATTGGAAGTCTAATTAAGATCAGTCTGCAAGGGGTCTTAAGATCAAATTTAAATGGATCTAAAAGCAGAACTCATGGCTACAACATCTGGATTTTAACTTACAGTATTCTGAAAAATTTGTCTCTTTGCCCTCACCCCTTGCATTTTATCCTAGTATCCACCTTGACAGAATACTAGAAAATGTGAAATCCTGCAACTGAATTCATGACAGTTTGGTTTGCCCCAAGAAATGTTTTGTCCAATTTTCCTTATCTTCCAACATGGCTGTCTTTGTTTTATATGCAGAATATTATACACAAATGTACATTTATATATATGACTATTACCTTATAATAATTTTTGGAATGGATAAAAACCATCCATTCAAATTAGTCTTGAGAAGGGGAAACTTTACACCATATAAAATTGTTGGTTTTTCCCCTCTCTGTATTTTCATTTTCTGACACAGATCAAAAAATATTATAAAATTAACTGATTCAGGATCATACATCTATGTCTAAATACAAGTCTGCTCTGACTGAAGGGTGTTACCTTCAATGTGGGCCACCTATTTTTGAGCCAAGGCAGTCTTACAAAGGTTGCCACAATGGTCATGGCCAGTCCCAAAATACCCATTTTCAAGGAATCAAATGAGGAGGTTCTGCTCTATCTCCCCCACGCCCCCCCCCCCAGATTCCTAGGATGTTTTCTATTACCCTTAGCCTTCGTCTTTTTTTTTTCCCCCCTGGGCAGATGGTACACTTTCAAACAAAGCACTAGGATGCACCCAACCGCCACTTTTATTTTCTAAGAAACAATATAGCAAATTAAAATAATGCTAGAGGCTGATGCTTTTAACAACGCTAGCTTGCTTTTAAAAATCAAAGAACCCAATGAAAAACAAAACAAGAATAGGCAGGGAAGTGGTGGGCACCAGGGAAGGCGTCTGTGGTTATATGGGGGTCACTACACATACAGTCAGTGAAAAACAAGGTATCAGCAAATCTGACTATGGCAAAGAAATGGAGAGATGGAACCCAGTCCTGTCACACAAAAGAGGCAGACAGGCAGCTCTTAGTCAGGGCAGGAAGGAGAAAGAGGTACAGAAGGGTTTGAGTATTGTTTCTATAAGTAAAGGTTGCTTTTGAAACACAGCAGTTGTGAGAATGCTTTCATTGTGGCTTCCTAATTTTGCTTCAATTACCACTGAATACCTGAATTCATTCCTTGCCTACTTGATTCCAATCCTGCCTGTCTGATCAAGCTTGACAAGACAGACTGATACTCAGGGCACCAAACTGACTGGTCTTACACAACTCACTTGATTGTCTTTTCATTTTCACACATGAAACTCAGCATGAAAGCAATCAAATGAATATGCTGTCAAACAGTCTGATGTAGGCTTGCTTTTGAAACCTAGCCTTAATTGTTTTGTTGTCTTCTTCAGATAAAAATTCTGGAAACAGACCGGGTACTTTATTTCTACTCCTGCCTCTCCAGCTTTCCCTTTTCAGCCAGCTCATGGTCACCTAATATCAACTCACGTTTAAAAATACCAATCATTCACCTTCTACAGTTGCTCATGAAAAATCTGGTAATAAATCACTGGTACTGAATATGAGAAATTATGTGTACATCAAACACTGTGGTAGAGAAAGAAAGTTAACCGTACATAATTTCCACTACAACTCAATCTGACAAATGTAGTTAATGTGTCAACATTAATTTTCTGAAAGAAATAAGAAAAAGACCTACTCCAGTTTAAGTATAAGAAATCTTTGTAATAAACTGATTTGTAATTGTTTGCCTGAATCCAATATAGATAACTGAACTTAACCCAATGCTCTCTTTCAAATCACTGAGAAATATTCAACAAGTAAATCATTTTCCTTTTTGCTTTCCAATGCTGGTTTCAAGGAGTTTGCTTCTGGCATTTTAACCTTTGAATGTAACACAGCATGGATATGGGGATAAATAATTGAAGCATTTCTCTGGAAAAAGAGAAGTAGAAAACAGGAGATATTATAGCTATTTTTTATTTTGTTTTTGGAATCCTGAAAACCTTTCAAAGCTACTTTCTACTCCAGCTTATGACCTAACCCAGTCAAGGTAGAGTTGTTTTGATTTTTGTTCTACTTTCCCAAGACTCAAATATCTTTTCTATAATGTCCTCACACACTCCTCCCTCTTCTCCTGAGACAAACCCACATTCCAGCACAAGACTTACTGCTTTCCACAAAAAGAACCATCACAAAGTTCTTTTTTGATATTCCAATATTCTCCATGTCAGGAGCTACATACTGAACATCTGACCCCAGGCACCTGAGAAGATCTCAGGTCTAAACATGCTGCTAAAGAAAATTTGTGTTTTGCAGAAATATGCAGGTGGTCTTTTTTTCAATTAAGAGTCCAGACTACAATACATGAGCTCACTTCAATTCAAAAGGAAATACATATTTGCTACTACTAATCAATCATGAGTAGATGACTTTCAGTGTTCACTGGTAAATTTCTAAATCTTTGCAAAATGTGTCTGGAAATCTCATCAGTGAGCAGTAAAGTTTAAACCATTCTTTGTTTCCAGCTTTCCACTATATAGTAATGGGCAGAGTTTCTTTTAGGTTCTCATTATTTTAAATATCAGCCAATATGTATTTCACCTACGTTGCAGAGAAAATTTCACCATTGATTTCAATGGTGGTTCTAAACGGCACACTTAAATACTACACTGATAAGAAATCAGCTTTCCATTCCACCAAAAGGAATGCATCTTTCAAAACAGCCAGTTAAGCAAAATGCAGATCAAGCCAAGGTCATTTATCACACAGAGTTTTGTTGCATTTTTAATTGCACCTCAACAGACTCACATTGCAAGAAGGTCTATTGGTAGGAAGCCACAACTGCATCACTGGCCAAAATCCTCCTTTGGAGCTCCCAAAATACATACCTGTGCTGAGGCTGCACAGATCACATTTGGATGATTGGCTCAAATCAGTATTCAAATTCGTACCAATACAGGTATTCGCTTAATGACCACAATTGGGACCAGAATTTAGGTTGCTAAGTGATGTGGTCATTAAGCTAATTATCACATGACCGCTTCACTTAGTGGCTGCAAGTAGTCCCAGTTACCATCATTAAGTGAATGCCCCAGTCCTTAGGCGAGACAACTTCCTGCTGGCTTCCCACAATGAAGTCAGTGGGGAAGCCGGCAGGACGTGGCAAGCCCCAGACGCTATTGGGTGAGAGAGGAAGTGAGGGGGGGTGTGGGGATATGTGAGGGTGTGGTGCAGGCCAGGTGCGCTAGGGCCTCAGAACCACTTGAATGTTCAGCCCCAGAGTCGAGAAGCTTCTGAAGCCTCTCCACTCCAGGGCTGAAAATCCTCCATGGCTGAAAATCCTGCTTGGATTTCAGCATGGAGCTTTTTCAGCCAGCCCGCAGAGGCAAGAGAAGTCCTCTTGGCAGGCAGCAGCAGCTTGCAATTGTCAAGTGCCCCACAATCATGTGATCACCCTTTTCAAACTTCCCTGCTGGCTTCCCCAGAAATTCAATGGGGAAGCCTGGCAGGGAAGGTCACAAGCCGCTGCCGTCTGCCGAGAGGACTCCCTCTCTACTATGGGGGGTGGCTGAAAAAGCTCCGTGCCAAAATCCCGCTTGGATTTCAGCATGGAGCTTTTTCAGCCAGCCCTCAGGAATGAGAGGAAGCACTGGGAAGAATGGGGGGAAAGGCTGCTTTCAGCTCTTTTTCCCTTCTTTGCAGCACAAAGCCAGGCGCAGAGGGCCCAGGGGCTAGGCCAGGCACACCTCATCAGCAGCAGGAGCAAGAAGATGGCAGCAAAGATCAGCTGAGGCGACGGAGCGCGGAGCAGCAGGGGGCCAAAAGGGCAGAGATGAGGGAAGCACCCCTGCAGTCATAAATGCTGGCAGGCTGCCAAGTGCCTGAAATTTGATCACTTGACCACGGGGGCGCTGCAACAGTCATAATTTTGGGCACAGGTCATAAGTCTATTCGTAATTTCAAACAGTTGCTGAACAAATGGTCATTAAGCGAGGACTAGCTGTATGCTTATCTTAGCCCTGGTTTATTTAGTAAATCAAAACTGGTTGTATTCACATAGCACGATAAGCCACATACTATAGCTGGATTCATATACCACAGAATGTCTTAAAATCATGTGTGAACCAAATCTTAGAGATGGCGAAGTTTGATTTCTGTAGTGAAAGGACCTATGACAGGAAGAATCATTACTTTCGATCTACCCTCAACAATTAGATTATACAGATTTTCCATAAAATATTCTGTTCCCAGGGCATTTAGAAGCTAAATTGGAGTTGATAAATCTCACTTTGGCTGATTCACATATCATGCTAATTCAGTCAATTGTAATTTATTGAATCAGTCATAACTAGCTTAATCCATACATAAATCATGTGTTAAATTACACTGGATGAATTCACTTAATATGCTAAGGGCTTATCTATATATCCTACTTGCCTGGTATGAGAAAGGCCCACTTACCGATTCTTGAGAACAGGAAACTGCTTCGTCCTCAACCTCCCCTAGCTCCACCACCCGGGCATCTTTTTTTGCTGCCTCAAAAGAAGAGTTTCCCCATTTCTGCCAGCTCAAGTAGTATCGCGCAGTCTGCCTGCTGGGCTTCATTCTACTGCAGGCGATGCCCCATTCCAACTGGCTAGCGCATGCTGTGGCAACCATACTCTGCAGCTGCCCTGGTCACTGTCTTCCATGGCCATTTCATTCTGGACTCCTGGAAAGGTGCAATAGTGAACTCTGTTTGCTCACTCTGTATGCAAGTGTGTGTTTAACCAGTCAACTCCTATCACTGTTCACCAGTAGACCTTTCTTTTTTGTTTTTTGCTTTTTCAAAGAGTCTCCTGGTGAACCAGTAAACTGATTTACCTTTCCTTTTCTGCTTTCTTTTTTAATCAATCCAATGGAAAGGATAGAAAACCAGGGAACAGCCACAGCCTATGGAATAGTGTTTTTCCCCCAAATCAGACCCCAGGTGGACTGTTCACTGTGTTCAAGCTTCTCCTGCACCAAGCTGGGGGATCGGATTAGATGATCTCAAAAGACCTTCCCAATGGTACAATTCTATGATTCTTTTGAATTTTTTTCCCCCTCACAAATAGAAACTGCAACCCTTCAAAAACGCATCCATGGGAAGAAAAACGATTGGCACTTCTTTTCCAGAAGTTGAAAGGGTGAACAAATTAGGGAAATACTCCCAATCAGACGACATGGAAACAGCCACTGGGGCACAATATCTGGCCAGCATCATTGCCAAAGCTAGAAATCTGGACAGCAATTTCTTAGGCCAGCTTCATTTCCAGCTGGTAGCAGCTTAAAACACTGGGCAGAATTGCCTAAAGACAGATAGATAGATAATTGGATGGATGGTTGCTTAGATAGATAGAAACAGCTTTTTCCATTTTAGATCTGAATTCTGCACCTTTCCATCATAAGAAATCAGGGGAAAGCTCCTTTTGGGAGAAAAATCAGGCTCCTATTCTACCCCAGCACCAAAAAACAGGGTTTAAAATTCTTATTTCTGCCTTCCTAGGAAATCCCAGAATTGAGTCACCAATAAAATACCTGCTTTTATTACTTCCTTGATCTAGCATGTAAATCATTATTTCCATGACTCTTGATATAGTGGTTTAATTGGTTCCCCCTCAATAATCTACACCTCTGAGTATCATATTTCCTCTAGATTTCAACAGTAGCCTGAGACAAATTGCACCTGAGACAGTTTACTGCACATATCTGTGGCTTTCGCATATGGATTTCTAATAGCTTTAGTCTGTGGTTGCTGCTGACAAGTGGGATATACCTGAGAAATGTTTCTCAGAGGCCAGACAGTTTATTTTTTTCTTTTGCATAATTCAGGTATTGGGAAGGATTTAAAGAAAAGGTGCAGGTGCATTACCAAGTAATAATGTGAACTCCACAAAAAACTCTCTTTAGGTTGTTAGGCAATTTATTAAATATTTGTTACCGGACAACAAAAGCTCAACAAAACACTCAAATCAGAAGACATATAATCAGCCAACTAAGAGTAAGGAGGAACAGATAAGGTAACAGGTAATGACAGGTAAGGCTATCTGAGAAATGGCTCTTCCTGGGGTACCTACATATGAATCTGAAGCCTTTTAAGGAACCTTACAATGAATATTTGTAGAAAGGTCACCTGATCCTATTGTACATGGCTGTAATTCATTGGCAGCTCATCTGCACGACCAGTCACTACATATGTTGGACTTTCTGATAGAAATCTTCATTACTTAGTACAATTAGTACCTATGTCCTATTTTCCACCCCTTGCTACCAAACTCAAGTTCAATAAGCACCAATCCCATTGCTTCTAAAAATATCAGAGTAGCTTATGCAGATGTGCACATTACTTTATGACTGGCATGCACAACATTAAAGAGGTGTTCCAACAGAGAGCCATGGCAGAAGCAAAAGAGTCTAAAATCCTTAGTGTCTGATGATCTTCATTCATTTCCTGGTCAATCACTGTTATCCCACTTACTAATATATTAATGGACTTAGATTTATATTCTACCTTTCCTTCAGGAACTCAAGGCAGCATATGCAGTATTTACTCCTTCAATTTTTCCCCAGAATAGCAATCCTGTCAGGAGTTAGGATGAGAGAAACTGACTGGCTTAGATCAAATAGTGAGCTTCTCTGGCTGAGGGTGGACTAAAACCTGGGTCTCCCCAGTCCTAGTCCAACAACATAACCATTCTACCATCCTAGCATACATATACAGTACATGCATGCACACTTACAAAGGTTTCTGCATATTATTACTAGACTGTGGCATGGATACTAATCACAGGTTGTGTTCCAACAAAATTATGAAATAACTATTTCAGTAGAGAGAAAATAATTATGAGAACTCTCAGACAAAACATTACAGCCCCCATGTTAATGCATATTATAAAAGATAAGAATACTAAATTACTATACTAATGCATTAGCATTAGGAACTAGGACATAAAGATACTCATTTGCCATGTCCAGGTCAATATTCTATCCATGTGCACAAATGTGCCAAATGCTCATAGAGGTGCTGTTTGTAAAATACTATAGGTAAACTGTATTCTTCCCCCTAAAGAAGAAGTTGATAAAGATGAGAGTACTGAATTCTGAAACAGGGGATGGTAGAACAGGACAGGGCACATGAAAAGAATAAGCCTTAACTGGACTATCCTTGAGTAGAATGGAGAATACTTGTTTATTATTCCAGGATATGGTATGAGACATGACCATTACCTTGTCCTCATTCTTTTGCATCCTTTTTCTCTGCTTCCATATAGCCAGTTCTAGACTCTGTAACTTGTTACTGAACTGGTCAAGGTACAAGACATAAGCAGTGCTGCCACTAAGAATGGACAACCAGATCCAGGTCCAGCCTGGAAAACTCCTAAATTTGGTAGCAAGATCCACAGTTTCCCTCCCTCCTGTTCTCCTATTCCTACCCTAGAGCCCTCAGAAGCACTAAGAAGATGCAGTGACCCCAATCCTGAGCTTAAGTTAAAATAAATCAAAATCACAAGTGTCAGGCTTCACACACAGGGTATATCTGTAAATCTTGAGTCTCCAGATACTTCAAGGCTTGACTTACTCGGCAGTAGACTTGACTGGTCAAGATAAATGACTTTATGGTAAACAAGAAGCCATATACACAAAGATAACCTGTCTACTGCTGTATACTGAAGTCAAATATAAGCCTTAATGTAAGTTTATATTCCTTTCCAAATTAACAGATAATGGAAATTCTCCTGATAGTTTCCAGAAGCACCTGATCTATGCTGACATACTGATTTTCTTTGCCCCAGAAACTGCTGGCTCCTGCTTTGTCAGCTTCATACTTACAGCAAAGGCTACAGCATAATCCCACCTCTGAGTGAGCAGAGCTGAAGATCAGATACTGTATTTTATTTAATTTTCCAATTCATCAGATAAATTCATATTGTATTTACCTTAAACTATGCTGAAATATGGGTTATGCTTTCTTGAAATTTTTCTTTCCTGAAGGAAGAAGGCTTAATATTTTAATTTATTTTCAAGATAGCCAAGAATATGTTTCCAATTCCAATGTATTGTTGGAAATTGCAGAATCATACAGTTGGTGGCTTTCTTTTATATTACACATTTTTCCATCAGTCTGAAGCCTCTCTGGCTGCCTACACCAACAAATCTGAAAAGCCACAGGAACAGAATTCCCTCGTAACATCTTTTCATGAGATTTAACTGAAGCATAAGAAGCCAAGGAGGCTAAAAACAGCTGGGGAGAGCATTGTATACGAGACATTCACACACATATTTTAAGAACCTCTTAATTAAAAATGTACAAGAATGTACACCTGACTCCAAACATTACAATTACTCCAAAATTCTCTTCTCCATTCAAAGAAGTTTCAAAAGCAAATTCTCTTTCCTCGGCTTAAGGAAACTGATACGACAAAAACCAAGTGAACTTTTCTGCACAGGTACATGTTTGTCCAAGAATGCCATGCCATCATTATAAAAAATCACAATCTGGATGGCCACAATGTGCAATAAGTGCAGATGGAGTAACCTCATCCACAAATCTGTTACTCCATCAACCTTTTACATTTCAAACTATTAGTGAACATAAAAACAAACATGGGAAACAGCAGATCCCTACAGCCCACAATGTGGCAGAGTCCTTTCCAGGATGTGCCATAAAATACACAGGATGTCAGCCCTTCGAGGTAGACTAGACTAGGAAACCAAAGTTATGAATACTAATATTACTTTTATTATAGTTTTACAGTAACAGAATCTTGCAAGTCTGAAAGCGCCTCCCCCCTCCCTGCCTTTATCTACAAGAGAACTAGGGAGGGTCCAGTCTGAGACATTTTCTCAAATTACATTTCTGCTTTGGACTCAATTTTCTTTTATCTAACCTTTTGGTTATCACAACCTCTTGGTTGTGACTCTTCCTCCTGTTCTTCAAAGTTATTCTCACATCCCATTACATAAGAGGTACTCTTGAAATGTAGTCTCACCCTCACAGATGAAAATGCAGACCACTGTTGGTGTCAGACACCAAAAGCCAACAAGAGTTTTATCAGTACTCCTGCAAAGAGCAGTGAGAAGCTGGTAGCCAGTACTATTATGTTGTCTTCCTAGTTACTGCAAAATTACTCGCAATAACATCGTTTTTAATAATGAATAATACACGGAACAATATCATGAGTTTTAAAACCCTAACACTTTTAAACAAGCATTTGTTGTTTTCCCCATTAAAAATATGATTTGATTTGTTCCTAAACTTCCGCTAAAAATAACTGAAAGAATGGCATCATCTTAATCATGCACCTGATTCAGGAGCATCTGGGGAGGAATCAAAAAGGCAAGATGGCAGTTGCAGAACTCAACAAAGTTCTACAACGAAGCCTCGTCCCTTTGTACATAGGTGCAATGTCAACGCACATATAAAAGGAGTGGGGCTTCTACTACAATGCTGATTGCATCTTGCTTGTCTTGACCTCCCCTGCAGAGACCACTGGTCTCAGTGAGCTTCTGTGACAGAATCAGTGTGTGTGTGTTGAAGGAGTAAACCAAGAGTAGCTCAACAATATGTTGATTTATAGGGCTTGTGGGAGAAGTCACCACTTTTACTGTTAGTAACAAGAAAACAAGCAGTCCTTTTAAGGAATGTACTAGCAATTGCCATATAGACATTCTCCTACACAAAAGCTCTTTCAGGGATATCAGAAAGAATACTCATAGCATTTGTCACCTCTACATTCTGAATTTTCAGCACATTCCTTGTTATACATAGTTAGCTCAGTGCCAAGATTTGGTACTTTTCATAATAAATCCTTGACCACATTGGCAGGCTTGGCTGCTTTGGAAAGACCCTATTCATTACATCAGAAAATGTGTGTGCACATTCACACAGACAAACGGACACACAGTCACTTACCAGACATAACAGCTTACTTGCTCTTATTCCAATACACTCTACACACTGAGGCCACCATCAATTCTCTCCAACTGCTTAAAGAACCCTACCATATTGCTATGATTAACAAGGATACAAGAACGGTCTAAACTGTCTGATTTTTCATCCCTTGCCTCTTCCTTTTCACCTCCCCCCTTCCCTTCCTCCCTGATTTTTCTATATGTGAGGTAAGGACTGGGCTACACATGCATTTCAACAGTAACCATCTGTTACTTTAGGAAAGCTGTATCCCCTTCTCATATTTCTTTAGGGTTTCTTGGTGTCTGACTTTTTTGTTGCAGCCACCTTTCAGCTTGCTATGAAGCAATTCTGAGAAAAACATTTTCAAGGCACACATAAAAAAGGACTGCAAACTGCCACAGTAGCAGGACCTCATGGCCATGTATTCATACATAAGGCAAAACAGAAAAAATCTCCCATTTTTCCAGCTGCTGCTTCCTACCATCCAAAAGCTGTAACTACACACACATGAACTCTGCCTTGCCTATTCTAGGGGGAAGGGATAAATACCCTTTCTAAATTCTTACCCCATCACTGCAATTAGAATCACAGAGATAAAGCTGAATCTGTAATGATTCTGAACTGTGTTAAATAAAAAAGGAAATTCCCAAATCTGTGATAATATGGCCTTAGCTGGCAGTTTCCTTATGAAACTCCTACAAAAAGCAAACAAAATCTGCCATCTTGTATACCATGATTTTGACTTGCTTTCCCTAGAAAGGAAATGACCTTTGAGTTAGAAAATAATTTATTTTCTTTATTAATGCTTAATATCTTCTTGATCCTTATCTACTTAACAATCTAGGAAGAGTAAGCAACTTCAAGGAAATCGTGTATTCAAATTCCCACTCTAATGTGCAATTCAAATATCATTATTTCCACTAGGTTAAAGAAGTCTGGAGGTTGAGTCATGGCAACTGGACTTTTCTTTTTGGTTAGAGACATTTCGCTACTTGTCCAAGCAGCTTCTTCAGACTGAAGAAGCTGCTTGGAAAAGTAGAGAAACATCTCTAAACAAAAAGAAAGTAAGTCCAGTTGCCATGACTCAACCTCCAGACAATTCCACCTGGATGACTGAGAATCTTCATAAAATAGGTTAAAGAAGGGATCAAATATATAAGCTAATATTGGCACCATTTCCACACTGTTTCAGGAATCAACATTTTCTACATTGATGAATTACAGCACTATGCAACGTAATTCTAATGTTGGTGAAAAACTCTAGTAAGATCCAGTTCTGCTGTGTCTCTACTGCCTTCTCAAGTTATTTGTAGAAGACAGTCTTCAGGACGAAGTCCTATGGAAACTCACCAAATTGCCTAGAACTTTACATGATGCTTGCAAAGAGATACCTATGAGCACAAATCTTTGTGCATTTCAATCTCCAGGAAAAACTGAGCCATAATCATGCAGGTTTCCCAATTAGAGAATATGTTTCAGAATATTCATTCTAACTCAGCATAATGGGTGGCTCAGTGAATATTTTATCGTCTTCCAAAGCACCTTCTCCCTTAGAATATGAAGCAACATACAGCCTTGTAGTATCTGTAACTATAAAAATCTATGTATCTCAAAGAAAGCCCATGCTGTTTTAAGTTCTAACATGTCTTCCTGCTAATTCTCCTTTTTAGTTAAAGCAGGCATGAAAAGGTTGCAGATATTTTACTACCAGCAATGACACTCATCTACTAATTGGCCTGCAAACTGGGCATTTTCAAATTAGGAAACAGCTAGTTAAATGTCACTTAAGTTTCTGATGAACTTCCTGAACTTATCTGGGAAGAAAGCACATCAAGGGATGAGTAGTGCGAAGCAATAGGTCAATAATGTTTCTACAAAAAGCAAAATGATCTGATACCTGGCACAAAATCATGACAACTTTGTGTTTCTGTTATGTTCCTTTGAACATAAAGCAGTCACAGATTCTGGAGTGCCTGTATGATACTGAACAGCTGGACAATATGTATTCTCCTAAACAACCTAGACCTTTTTTGTGACCTAGAAGCCCTTCAACAATTTCTCCATCAGGATTGCTCTTGCTCACTGATGTATTATTTACATAATCCTTCATACTCGCTGCCTGAGCACTGGAAACAATTTGTTGAAACCATGTAACAGATTTTCATATCTTCACTTTGGACATCAGGGAGCCTTCTCAACCCTTTGGTTTTGAACCATGTTAGCAGCCTGCCTTGATCACTGCTATACCTTTGTGCCTAAACACCAACAAATGTATACTATGGTGCTTGGTAGCAAGAAATGGAAATGAACACTAATTATATTAATAACAAGCCATGATTATGACATCACTGGCTTTTATCCATCCTTTTTGGGTAGTCATTTTATCCCTGCAATTTGCTATACATATGAGACAGAGGACATCCAAAAGGCAAGGCTGACCAGCATAAATACAAGCACTGTGGTGTTAAAAAAATCACTGTCACATTCTAGGTTGATGGTATTCAAACTGTGTTCCCCAGAACCCCAGGGTTCTGTGAGAATCATCCAGGGGTACAACATAACCATTTCTGTTTATATTGTATGAAATGTATTATTGCAACCTTAATTGTAATATTTTGTTCAAATAAAATGTATTACATGAAACAAAAAATTTAATGGGTTCCACACTGATTTTTCACATTGAGAAGGGTTCCTCTGATATCTCAAGTTTGAAGACCACTGTTCTATATATATACATCTCTCTAGGTAGGTGAGAATGCAGCATCAAATAGCGGCAACAGATGTCCAGCAATCCAAGGTTCTTTGCTGCTAAAATAATGGACCAGATGGTTCACCTTCAGCCACTGAAGCTCATAGAGTAATAGGGTCAAAGTTACCCAATCTCAGCCAACTCTACTTTACATGGGTTTTGTTGTGGGGAAAATAGGAGGAAGGAGTACTATGTACTCCTGAGTTCCTGTACAAATGGAGGGATATAAATCCAAATAAATAGAACCTAACAGAGAGGCAACTGAATCTTTGTTCAGTACTGGAACTGAAACAGCATCCTTTACTATATTTGCTGTCATCAAAATAGCTTGTTTAGGGTCAGAAGGCTAGAGTTTCCAATATTTTACTGATATCTACCACTTCTATCCTTTACCAAGTTGTTCACTAAGTCTACTGAAAAGACTGGTCCTTTCAGAAATAAATACAAAGGAATACTCTTATCATATAATTTTAAATACAATAACACAATCCAAAGCATTGTTCTCCTACTTGATATGCTCAAAACTTGCTGAGAAATATGAGATTTGGTTACACATCTGGAAGACATCAAATTGGGGAAGAATGATCTAGTATTAAAATCTGTGTTTCATGTTCAGTATTTGTGGTCTATATACGAGAAATTGTCTTGTTTTTGAAACATCTGCTGTCCTGCATTTTAGCACCACACTATGACTCGTTGTGTCCAACATACCCTACCTACAGTCCCAGGTACACATTCCCAGTTAATGTTTTGTCTTAAGCTATGTTAGATTCTCATCAGAGTACTGCAGCTTCGTAACAATTTTACTCCCCCGGTTGTCATTTGTAGCATGTGCTATATACCTGGAAACTACTGAAGCCAGAATGAGAATTCTCCATTTCTGTCAACGGCCACCAGTACAGAAGTTATGCAGGCTGAAATCAGGAAAATTATCTACACACAAAAGTCCTTCAACAGAAGAAAACTACAAGTATAATATAATATGTATGTAACTCTCCCTTCAAAAGATCTACATGCTAAACTACACAGAGCATGAAGCAGTTCTTCCATACAAAGTATAAAGGAACAATAAATTCTATTAAAACAGAGAACAGAATCACACTTAATGGGTTTTAAGTAGAATTTTGAGCATTATTAGCCAGTATGGTTGCACAGTGTGTTCATATAATGTTTTGTTCATTCTCTAATCACATACTGTAATGAATTTGCCCAATAGAAGAGAGTAAGGAGACAAGAAAAAAAATCAGAATACAGAGTTGTTGTTATTAAAATACTATGCCCTAAAAGAAAATAAAAACATAATTCAGTGTATCTCCAAAGGTCTATAACTATTCCAAATGTATGTGAAAAATGGGCAATAAATCCTTTTACGACAGTTGATAACCTATATAGTTAGAGTGTACTATTTCTGACAAAGCCACTGAAAATGTTATCTTAATGAATTATCACCAAACAGAAAAAAATGTTCCATGACACATTACAAGAGCTCAGAGCAGGGTAGATAAACAAGGTGACCAAGTCCCCATTTATTTATTTACTGAAAGTTAAGAAAGGAAAAGATAAAGTAAAACTTCTTTTTACACAAACCACTGCTGTTTCTTTTTCCTTCCTTCTCCTTTTTTCCACAGATCATTTGGAGGGATAGTGGAAAATGGTAAATTAAGAGAAAAGAGGTGACAGAACAAAAAAAAATTAAATGCTATATATCCCAAATCCCAGTAAAATTATTTCATCACAAGTATAATCTAGAGTAGAAATCATACTGTTTAGAATTCTGTGTTTCTTATTCTTCCTCCTGGTATTGCATTTCTTGAACAAAAGTATATTTTGTTGAACATCAGAGGTTGGAATTATTTTCTTTTTCTTTTAAAATAATCTATCCCTATCAGAGTAATCAATGTTTCTTCATTGTAACAACAAATTAGATTTTCAAGGAAAATGGGGTGCTCAAATACCAAACTAGGAACTGGACATGAATTTATAAATTAAAACAAAATCATGTCAAGCCCCCAAGCTTCATCCTTTTCCTTAGAGGTATAAAGATGGATGGATGGATGGATGGATGGATGGATGGATGGAAGGAAGGAAGGAAGGAAGGAAGGAAGGAAGGAAGGAAGGAAAAAAAACATAGAAAGTTTTTTCCCCCCAAAGTCTTTTTTTCTCTAGCCCCCTTCTCTCTCCCCTCCAAAATGGAACATGCTGTATTTTTAAAAAGTTTAAAAAATTCATCTGGAAAGTTAAAAAAATTCCCCAGATGAAATATTTTGGTTTAAAATAATGAATCCAGTACAACAGATTCTCTCTCTCTCTGTATACATGTATGTGTATATATTCCCCCCAAACATTTTAGTAACTTGTAATAGGAACTCTTTTATCAGAGTACTATAGTTTCTGTACCCAAATGTGAAAAAGTAGAAAAGTTAGTCTCAATCCAAGCAAATTTTCTGCTTTCAGAATCAGAATCAAGAGGGGAAAAAAACCTAAATTCAGTCTTCAAAGAAGAAACAGCTGACAGGTCAGACAACCCCCCCCCAAAAAAAAAATACTTGGACAGACAACATTAAAGGAAAAACCTTTAAGCAATTACTCTTCTTACCATTTTCCCCCTATTTTTCAACACATGTGAACATGTGGAAGAGTCTAAGACCAAAATATGTAACTGTTTATTATAATGTGGATGGTTTCTTCTGTCTTCAATGTTACATATTACCAACTTGCCAAACTAACAAAATTAAGAGGTACTAGATTTTTTTAGAGTTCTGCGAAGTTTCTTACAACTTCTGCAAACAGTTGTAAAAAAGAGAATGTGGGAGGTAATATAAGTAATATTGTCAGGATATGGCAGACTGAATGACTGGATCCACATAGCATGCTAAATTCTAAACATGAATTAACAAATTACAGCTGCTGTGTTCACACAGTATACTGTACTCAAATAAATAAGCCACATTATAGCTTAATAAAGCTGCCAGATTGGGGCCGAAGAAAAGGAAAGAGAAAGAGAAGAGAAAGAGAAATCAACCATTAGATGACAGAAAAGATACAGAAATCCCTAACTCTTTGCTGCCATCCAGTGGTCATCTCAATTTCTACAACCTATATCTGGCAGCATTAGGCTTCACATGCTAAGACTTGGTTTCTATAACATGTTAAGACAGTGTAATGGTGTGTGGGAAAGACCTTGGGAGATGGGGTGGAGAGATGCTGCCTAGGGAACAGTCAGATAAGAGATAACATAGCCCGCAGCTGCAAAATGGGCAGGGAAAGACCTCTTGCCTCTGACATTCAAGTACCCAATATTCGCTAAACAGGTGTTTGCTCTTCACACCTATAAGGAAAACTGGTAAATCACTTTTTTCATTGGGTATTCCCTCAGAAATACCATGCTCCCCACCCAGACATATTACTCCCCACTACAAGGACCCACCCACTCCACAATCTGTAATCCTCCACTTTGTGACACAATAAAGGACAACTGACCAAACACATTTCAGTTATAAATAAATGAAACATTCCCCTTCCGAGAATGCCCAGGGAAGTTTTCGGACAAATTGTTGATTTTTGGAACTGTTTTTTTTTCTTTTCCAAAATGAAATAACACTCAGAAAAGAGTGTGGTAAGATTCTGGAATAAGGGTCAACGATTTTGCGCGCACACACACACAGCAACTTCTCTGTGAAGCACCAAACATCCCTTGGACCAAAAAAAAAGTGAAGCCCCAGGGAGGGAAAAAGTCATTTTCTCTATTTTCTCTATTTTAAGGTACATTATAAATATGCATTCCATGTTATTACTCTTGAGTTCAGAAATTCAACAATATATTTCAAAGCTTCATACAAAGAGACACAGTCAAACTACTTAATAGTAAATATTTGTAAGCTTAAACTAACATTCTAACAATGAGACTCCAATGTGACAGGCAAGGAAAAAAACACAAGCGTTCTGCAAAATTTATTTCCTCTTGGTTTGTGGCATGCAGGCAATCAAACCACTTCATTCTGGGGAATAATAAAGCCTTTCTTGTTCTTCTTTTGGCCCATGTCAGCGTTAACGAAGTTAACAAAGTGTGAAAACCAAAGATGGAGGAACAAAGAATGCATCCCAAGAGCTAGTTTGAAAATCTGAATGAATATGTAAACAAAAGACATGCTGAAGCATCAAAGCATGAACGCGACTTCCATATGGTGTTCATTTGGAGCACCAAATGGGAAGCAATTACTGTTTGTTATTCCAGCACCTTATATCCCTCAGTTTCTGAAAAATAGTCTTCCAGCCCTGAGGGCACTGTATTTCTGCTATTTCTCATTCCAATGGACTCTTGAGGTAATAATAATAATAAAGGTTATTATTAAAGCTATCTGAATGCAGCTTGTTCCCATTCTAGCAACAACTGGTTTATTGTACGTAACTATTTATACAGGTAGCCTCATTTAGCAACCACAATTGGTACCGGCAACTTGGTCATTAAGCAAAGCGGTCACTCAGTGAAAACAGCAACTGTCCTTATGATCTTACTTCAGCTTTCCTTTGCTTTACAGACCTGCAAAGTTTGTAAATGCAAAGATTGGTCATAAACGTACTTTTTCATCACCGTTGTAACTGCAAATGGTCACTGTATGAGGCACTCACTAAACAAGGACTACCTGTAAAGAGTTGCAGCTCCTTTCATTGCAAAATCCTATTCCATCTCATTTATATATATTTATATTTATATTTAGTTTTACACATTTCTCTTACTGCATTAATTTCAGGATTTTTCAAGGAGCAACTAAAACTGCTTTCATCTTATCCTAGGGGTAACAGGATAAAAGCAGTGTTGGGTGCTCCCCAGTCTTTTAAGAAGTTCCCATATCACAAACCACCACCTGATACCTGAACATTTCAACCATGCTAGCTGGGATCACACACTGCATTAAGCCATAATGTGTTTTTCATAGTTTTGGTTTAATTCAATGTGCACTATGATTTTAAACCATGGTTTATAGTTTAGAGTGTTGTGTAAACTCAGCCACTGTAGTTAGTTCAATAATTCAAGGTTAAAACAAGCCAGGGTTTGGGATGATGCCTGAACCAAGCTAGTGTGTCTTGTGCTCTGAAAGAAATCTCCAGGTTATAACCTCTAATCTGCAATCTGCAGCAATCCACCCATTCCATTCAGAAACTCACATGCTGTATCTCTGTCATTACTTCCCTATCAAGTAAATGTTCACAACGAATAAGAAGAGGATCTTGTAAAGCCTTGTCCACTGGAAGGAGAAAATTTGTTAGGCAGACATGTAGGATCCCAAGAGTTCTGAATCAGGAGCGAACTTATCCTGTTGAAAAGGAATAAATAAATCTCCTCACAAGAGAGGATTCCCAGCACCAATCACTATTTAATGCTGGGACTGGAAATGCAGGTGCTTGCCAAGCTCCAATCCTCCACATTTTTTACATTAAAAGAAAGAAAAAGTATTTGGCAATTTTGCTGGTGACCTATTTTGAAGTCAACTTAACCAGCAAGCTAATATTACTTTTAAAAAGGGAGTTCCCTGTTACCTGGTAAACTGGAAGAGCTGGGGAGAGGGTGTCTGTGCTTTTGTACATGTGAATGTGAGCAAGATAGACAGGTATGTTTTCCTTTGCTCCAGATGAGTATTGCTTGCTTTGTTGAGATTTGGGCAAATGTCTATGTGTTTACAGGGAATAAGATTTGTTTACTTAGGTTTTTCAGGAAGTTTTGCCTCCATTTGTTGGAGAAAAGCTAGGACTGGGCTGCAGCAATCTGGATGACCATCAGAAGGCAGGGAAGAGTAGGAGTTTTCTGTAGGTCTCTGCTTCCATCAAGTGGCAGTCTGCATTACTACAGATCAGATCTGATAGTTCAAACAGTTTCTAGGAAACAAAAAAACTGAATACCACTTTAGATAGAATCCAAAGAATTTTAAGTAGGCAACAGATATTTTTTCAAAATGGCAGAACTTCAAGTACTTCTGCTGTAGTTTGACAAAATTCTGAAACAGCTGTTTGTATTCTGGTCAACTTCTTCATCTATTAACTTTCTTGAGAAAACCAGTCACTTTTATTTTACTAAGGCATTGACAGTCCCACATTCCAATCCTATTTAAAGTGCTTCATGAATAACAAATATGTTTAACAGGTCTTTGCTCCCCATACAAACGTTTGATGAATACTACTGAGTAAACTGGGTAAAGCCAATACTTAAAATTACACAGAGTGTGGAAATGTCCAGAAGTGACTAGGTACCCAATTATCATTCATTCAATATTACTAAATACAGCCACTCACTTATCTCAAAAGATACTCAGAAAGAATTAGACCCACTACTGATTGTATAAATAATGTTATTGTATATGTAAATGTACAACTAAGGTAGTTTTAAAAGACTGCTGATAAACCTACAATAAACTCTTACACACACACAAAGAGCCTTGACTTTTTAAACAAATATGAACATGGTTTTCTCTTTTTCTGTTTATTATAGGAAAGAAATTAACACTGCCCTATGTTTAAAAAACAAAAAAAGACTACATAGTCAATAGCATGCCAGACTCTAATGTCACAGTCTTAACTTTTGAATCAAAGTGGTCTATAAAGCATGGTTTATAGTTTAATATTACATATAAAGCAGACCATTTGTTCAACAAGTTATGGTTAAAACAAACCATGAGTTAACATAAATGCATCCAGATAATGAGTAAGAACAGAATGAGGAGAATAGAGCAACTATAGATAGATACATACATCTCCCAAAACTGCTCAAATGACTTTATAGCAAGAGCCACATGGAAACAATTGGTTTATCTGAGTTTTGCATTTAACTAAACATAGGTCTACTATAGCCACCATTCCAATAGTGAACACTGGCAGACTGACTATTTCACCAATGGAGAAAAAAAGCTGGAAGGAAAAGACCTCCAACCCCATGTTTTAGTCTCTCCAAACTGTTGCCATTTCCAAAACCTCAGAGTCAAGCAAGACAAAAGACTCATCTTATAGCATTCTCGCTGAACTTTATAACTTCCAACTACATGTGAAGAATTGCTGATTTAACACCTCTGCTTTTTTAAAAGGCCTTCTGTAAACTAGCCAAGAAGTCTAGTTTTAGTCTTCCTGCTTTGAACATGAGGGATGGAACTGATAACACACTATCTTCCTACCCTACAGAATAAAGGCAAGTAAAAGCTGAACCACATAATTTCCCCATTGCAAAAACTGGGTTGCAGGAGTTTCAATACTGATCTATACACTGAAAAAAGCTAACACTGGAGGCACATGTTTAAGTGTTTAAATGACATCACAACTCTTAAACAAGAAACGGAGCCCACAAGATTATAAGTCAGCTCTAAAGCAATCTGTAAAGAACACCAATATATATACAATGAACACTGAACCCATTGTGTACCCGTCAACACAACTGCCAGCTAAGCTATAGATCTTTAAATAAACATTAAAGCCATTTTTTTCCTTCTTAAAAAAAAAGCAAATAAGAAATTAGATAGCTAATCCTGACAGAAGGTGCTGGGATTTTAAACAGGCCGCTAAGCATAATAGGTGCTTTAATGAAGGGATAACTGAAATTCAATTTAAGGAAAGATAAGGGAGCCTGAACAAATGCTTCTTCAGTCAGCCTTCCTTAAAAGAGCTATAATACCCAGAATTCCAAAGTACTATGCTAGTGCTTATCAGGTTAGGACAGATTGCTCTAGAAAAACCTAGATGTTGAAGTATCAGCTTTGCAGACAGCACTTTCCAGGTACTTTACCCTTAACTTAGCACTGCCAATTCAAAGAAATTTAAGAGATTTCTGATGCGTTAAAGTAAGGGTTAGGACCCACAAAAAAGACCCCGGAGAGAAAAAATTCTGACTAAGAGGATTTCTGAACCAGTGACTTGAAGAGTCAGTATGGTGTAGTGGTTAGGATACTGGACTAGAATTGGGGAGACCCAAGTTTGTCCACCCTCTGTTATAGAAGCCCACTGGGGGGCTAACACAACCTATTTCACATGGTTGTTGGTGTGAAAAAACATGAAGGAGGGAGTGCTATATATGGTACCTTGAATTCTTAAATAAAAAGTGGAATACAAATAAAATACATAAATAAATGTCATCCAGGTTTTGCAATGATCAAGTGATTTCCCTAGAGATTAGTAATGTCTGCTTACCTCTCTTTTGTCTGTTACAACACAGGCATTAATCCATACTCTGCTAAAGAAGAGGCAAGTGCAAAATCAAGACAACAGATAAAAAACAGATGGCAAGCCCTTTTCTTTGTCTTGAATAGTAGTGCAAGTTTTTCTAATATTTACTTTCCATGCAGTCGCCTTCATCCTTTTGAAAATCTTTTCCAAAAGGTCTGGGGGAGTCTCCTGAATAACAGGAGTTGGAACAGCTAATGAAGGCCAGAGGCTATCCAAAATTTAAAGAATCATGTCAAAATTCTTACACAATATCCCTTACTGTCTTCAGGGAATGTGGTACAATGGGGAACAGAGGAGAGGGAAAATTTCAATCCATGAACCTCCTTTTAGGCATGATTTTCAAGATCCAAGCTAATTTTTATTTTTCGTATATTTAATGTTGAAGAATGATAAAGGAAAGAGATAAAAATGAAAGCTAACTATGTCCATAAGGCTACAGTTGAGGACAAATAGTATTTCAAAATTATCCAGGGAAATTGGTTAAGTGAATTTTTTTAATGTCTCCAGGAGAAAGAGAAATCTCCACCAATTTCTCAAGAGGAAGGGTCCTCTTTAACTGTACATGACACCACTACTGAAGCCCCAAGACAGTGCAGATCAAATGGGCATCACTCACTCTTGGCTACCCCATAATGAATAGGAACCTTTAAGTGTACTGCACTCCTGAGACTGTCTTTGAAATTCTTTTTTCTGTCGAAGGAATTTCTAATTCTCTAATAGAACAAAGAGGCAGGAGTATTAGTAGTAGCATCACTAACAGGAAAAGTGCAACAGCTTGAGCTTTCAAGTTCTAACACCAGGAACAAATTACTTCATTAACCTCCTAGGTAGGCTGAATGCCTCCAGATTCCACAGCAGTAAAGTATTAGATAAGCTCAGGTAAAATCAAAGATTTGTAACACCAAAACAGTAATTATTCAAGAATCTTTCATTATTAATCATGCTCAGTTCAAAATCACAGAAGGTAGCTAGATTCATTTTATAAGGAGTTCTCAATGAACCACAGTGTTGTTGGAGTTTGCTTTAAGACTGAACAACATTTGAAAAGAAAAGAAAATGCCAGCCATTAAAACTTAATCCACTGTGAATAATCCTGCAGAAGTGAAATCAAGGCAACCTAATAAAGCAAATTGGCCTTTATCCTGCTCTGACAATTACATGCCCCACCAGACAAATTCGGATAAAGAGGAACACACTGAAATAATTACAGAGGTAGCATTAAGATAATTAAGGAAATTACTTAAAATCAATAGACTTCAAAAAACATTTGAAATGATAAGAATCTATCATTAAACTTCTGAGAGTGCAGCAAATTACAAGAAAAGTGTTACAAGATGAAGAAGGTTCTCCCAGTTGTTTACAAAATGCTTCCATTGCACATCAAAATGAGTAAGAATGTTTGTATGAAAAAGAAATGCATGTTGTAATACACAAAACACTTTTTTTGGGGGGGGAGAAAGAAAAAGCATAATGCACCTCTGAAAACCAATGCTAGTTTTTGTTGTGGTTTTTAAAAATCATTTATTTTTTAAAAAATGAATAACAACATGTTATAGAATTGTTTCCTATAATAACTAGCTATAATAATTACAATAACTGTAATGGATCATGAGGTGGGAAAGAATCAGTTATATCCTCTCCTTTCTAAGGAGAGTAATATTTCATTTTTTTTACTAATATTTGCCACATCTACTTTACACATCACAATACTCAATAACCAAATGGGAAAAACCCTAATTCACAGAATCTAAGGGTTATTATAAATAATCTCCACAAGACAGAGGCTCTGTTTGTACAGAATAGTAAGCTAGATATCTTGTAAAGCTAGTTCACTTTGAATGAGCTGCCTGTGTGTACACAGTGTTCACTCCTGGCTTGGTCTGACCTGCTAGTGTAAATGGCTATCCAAATCAGACTCTAAACAAAGACTAGAAACTCCTTGCAGGAGCCAACAGGCAGAGCTAAACCATTCTGCTCATTATAGAGTTTAGGCATCATTATAATTATGCCTTCCAGATGGCTTCTTATCTAAATAATCTCACCCCTGGAAAACATTGGATTACTTTTACAAAGGCTAGATTAAATGCCATACAATCACATACACTGAAATGAAGATTTGCAGAGGATCTCTACTGCACAAAGATACTGCAACAGCAACAGCAAAAAGGCAAAATTAGTGGAGCATGTTCTTCTGGTTTGCCATTTTTAGGCAGGGGTTCACCAAGGTTTGGTATAGCTTAAATTAAAATTTATATCAGGCAGATCTAATTTTTATTATGCTATGTTTTTGTTGTCTGGCAGAGATCCTAAAGTGACTTTGGCAACAGCCAAATTTCTGGCAGTGACTATCAAACAAAAAACGCAGCTAGAAATGTACTTGGGAATGTCTGAATTATTTTGGATATACTGTTAATAGTTAACTAGTGTTGAATATTTATGGTTTAATTCTTTTCTGTATTGCTTAAGGTAATAAATTCTGCAGTATTTATTTTATATTGTTTCATATTGGGTCTGTTGAACGTAATCAACAGACCCAATGTAATCAACACACCCAATGTAATCAACTTACAAGAACTTCATCCCAAATCAGAAAAAGTTTGGGGTACCATCTAAATTTAGGATCCTGTTCTGCTGTTCTAAAATAAACCATAATTTACAAAGCAAGAAGAACAGAGCAGAATAACAAACAATTCAGAGAGAGGCATTCAGCTGGCCTTTCACACTGGCTATTCATGGTAAAATTCACACTTCAAATGCAATGCCAAGACAGCCACTGATAGAATGATGAAAAAAAAGTGCATCAAAACTGAATCTAGTTAAGATGGAAGTGCTGTTAACCAGTATTTCCAAATCTCTAGTCAGAATGTACAGTGGGTTGCAGATAAAACTGCACTGTCTCTGAAGGAGAAGACATTCAACCTCAGTATGTTCCTTCATACCCAGGGTGGTGTCCATAACTAGAAATGCAATGTATTTATTATCACTTATATCCTAAATTAATACTGGCTTTCATTTTGTGGTCTTAGAATTTCAGGAATATTTGGATAATATGTGTTATCTGGAATTATTTCCATCTTTCAGCAAGGATGTGAAATTAAGATGGCATTAGTCATCTGGGTGGATGAGCCTATAACTGAATCTGGCTAGGGGAAGTACATTCCCCTTACTAAGCTTGGACCTTTTACCAAGTTTTGATACCATTAACCATGATAATTTGCTCTGCAGAAATGCAGTGGTTCCAATAACTGAACTGTCACGTTCAGGAAATGTTGCCACTGGCCATGTTAACTAGAGATTCTAGGATCTATAGTATAACATTATAGAACTGTTTGATTTGGATCTTGCTCCCAGGGTTTTGAAGCATTAGAAAAAGGGAAAGAGGGAACAAAATGCATTCTTAAGTTTCCATTTTGTGATTTTTCATACTCTGATTTTTCTTTACTATTGAACAGGTTGTCCTCGACTTACAACAACAATTGGGATCGGAACTTCCATCGCTGAGCAATGCAGTCATTAAGGGAGTCACACCCAATTTTACAATCTTTTTTGTAACAGTCATTAAGCAAATCATGCAGTTGTTAAGCTAATCCAGATTCCCCCCATTGACTGCTTGTTGGAAGCCCCTGGGATGGCCACAAATGGTGATCACATGACCCTGGGATGCTGCAACCATCATGCATGCTTGGTTGCCAAATATCCAAATTTTGATCACATGACCATGGGGACACTGAGACAGTTGTAAGTGCGAGGACTGGTCATAAGTCATTTTCAGTGCTACCATAACTTCATATGGTCATTAAATGAATGGTCATAAGTCGAGGATTACCTGTAGAGATCACGCATCAGCAAATATAGCAGAATTACAGTACCTTATCTCCAGTGTGCAAGCACTTTAATGCTAAAGATAAAAGCACAAGTGTACCAGATAATATCCACAATTTAAGATGAGAATAGACTTCACTTCTTCATTATGCTTTTTAAAAAATAAAATTAATGCATTGTTTTTAAACAAATGAGAACGCACATTGATCCTTATGCAAATATTGGCCAAACCTAATCAATTAGCCATGGATATCATTGTAGCAACACTAGATAATAAGTCTACTTCTAGGTAGGAAAAAAAACAAATTTAGATATTAAACGCTAAAGCAGTCGCTTTTCAAAATACTTGTGGGTCATATTACAGTAAGCTAACTGAAACAAGAGTCACTGGCTTTGGGAGAGTGTGCTGAGATTAAATAAAGCAGAATGGTCTCAATTATACTGTAGTTCATTCACAACTGCAAGAGACTGATAAGCAAGTTAGTACTTCTGTGCTCATGAACCAGCCCATGTAGAAGCAGTGGTGGGAGAACAGGGTGCCCTATGGCTTAGGGAAGCCATTCCTGATTAAAGTAATCAGGTGACATTTTGAATCTTCAAAGAGTTATTACTCCAGAAGTAGAACTATATATACCTCCTGCCTACCAGGATTTATCAGAATGCAGTATATCCAAATTAAACCCACAACTCAATCATCATCATGTCTAGCTTTGGTCTAAATGTTGAACTATATACCAAAGCTTTGCAATCTGACTGTTTATCAGGAATTATGGTTGTACTGGGGAGGGAGCTAAAATAATTATATTGAGAAATTGGAAATGTGATCTTATCCAGATGTCAAGGAATGATTATGGGAAATATGTGATCTATCTGATTTGGAAAAAGCAATATTTTCTATTATTCAAAGGATCCTTCAATATGTGTTACTATGGCAGAGATTTTGTGATATTTTACAATAATATTTTTACCAACCATATGATAGTAGTGTATTCATTAATAAACCAGTGACCATTGATAAGTATCAAATATAAGGTAGGTGTTTTTTTTTCAATTTTTCTTTCTTTTCTTAGTTTGTATATTTAATTTGTTTGGGAATGTTTTTTTACTAATGTTTTAAAGGGTTTTTTTAAGTGTAAAGATTGTTTTGTTAATTTTGTATGTGTAATTTTTATAGAAAAATAATAAAAACTAAGGTTAAACAAATGATTTGTAGATGTCAACTTCAACCTGATTAAATTTAGATTACTTTTCTCTATATAAGTTGGCAAGGAACCTTACCAAATAATGTAACACTTGATAGTTTCTTAAAAAGTGGAAGGAAAAAACCCAATCAATATAATATTGAAAGTATGACAGGAATACAGGAAATGTCATGGTATCTGTCCATGAACTGAAGCTCAAAACAAAATAGGTCAATGCAGCAAGACAACAACCCAAAACACACAAGCTGTATAACCAAAGAATGGTTAAAGCAGAAGAAAGTTAATGTTTTGGAATGGCTAAGTCAAAGTCCTGACCTTAATCCTATAGAAATGTCATAGAAGGACCAGAAGTGGACAGTTCATGCAAGTCCACCAACAGCCCTGAGTTGAAGCTCTTCTGAAAGGAGGAATAAGCTAAAATTCCTCCAAGACGATGTGCAAGACTGATCAACAGTTATTGAAATGTTTAGTTGCAGTTATTGCTGCCCAAGGGAGTGTACCAGTTAATGAAAGCAAAGGCCACACATAAATATACAGCTTTGCATCATTTTCTTCAATGAATACATGAACAAGTATAATGTTTTTGACTCATCTGTTTAATTGGGTTCTCTTTATCTAGTTTCAGGATGTGTGGAGAACAGATCATGTTTTAGGACATATTTATGCAGAAATATTGAAAATTCAAAAGGGTTCACAAACTTTTAAGCACCACTATAGGTAGGACAGACTCCTTAGAAGCAGCCAAAATATGCACCAGTGCTTAGAAACATTTTAAATATGTTTATTTTTCAAGAAGGCTGACCTCAACCAGCAAGAAGGATTCCATGGATGGAAATCCTGCTGGGGAAAATAAATTCAGGAAAGTTGGGAAATTCTGAAAAATTAAATCATAAAGGCCCAAATACAAACAATACCAAAAAGAAAGAAAAATGGGTGAAGTCAGTATGACTGCATAAATAGATCAGTGATAAACTGAAAAACTAAAAAGTTTTCAAAAAATGGAAAGAGGGGCTTATAACAAAGTAGAACATCTGGGAGTAACCCAAATCTGTAAGGATGGAGTGAGAAAGGCTAAGGCTCAAAATGAGCTGTTGCTTTCAATACATGCAAAAAAAAAAAAAAGGGATTTTTTGTGTGAAAGAGGAAAGTCAAGGAAGTGATTGGTCCACTGGTTGAAGATGGCAAGATGGTAACAGGCAACTGGTTAATTCCTGTTTTGCGCCTCTCTTTTTGCAAAAGGAAAGAGATACAAACTGTCAGAAGTCACACTATATGGATTAGCAGATAAATGTGGATCAGAATAAGAAGGAACTGGTGAGAGAACACCCAGCTGCTTTGAATGAATTTAAATCTCTGAGCCTGGCTGGATTACATCCCAGGGTGCTAAAGATGTGATCTCAGAACCACTGACCGTACTCTCTAAGAACTTCTGGAGTACTATATAGGGGAAAGGCACAAAACTGGAGAAGAGCTAATGTTCCCTTCTTTAAAAAAGAGAAAAATAGATCTAGAAATAATTAGTACCTGTGAAAATGCTAGAAAAGATAACCAAGGAGGGGTTTGCAAACATTTAGAAATGAACAAGCCAGCACATATGAAAAAATGCAAGTCAATTTCTCTCCTCAGCATTAATTGCTGTTATTTGTTTCTTTATATATTCACTCATTCCATTTTATGCCTGCCCACTCACCAAGGAACCTTTTTAAGAAACAGAAATACTTTCTGATTTATTTTAAGTCACCCAAAGATTTACCAGAAGATTTAGTTCTACCCATGCCATTCCTGATCTAGAGGCTCTATAGCAACAACTCCAAATACACAACATGACTACATACGCATCAAAGTCAATAATTACCAAGTTAGTTTTGCTGCCTTCAAAATTTGTTCTGCCTGCTATCCATAATGTTTTAGAAATGGTGCCCAAAGGACCACAGACCACAGGCCTGCCAATTTATTTTCATTTAAAGATGAAAAAAAAAGATACACAATTCACTACATGTAACTTTACCCATATTCCTCCTTCAAGAATACCGTAAGATCTCATTCATTCATTCATTCATTCATTCACACACATTCCAAGGGAAGATGGGCGGGGGAGAAATTTAATAAAATAATATTTTAGTACTGTTTTTAAATTTTAGATATATTATGTGTTTTATATATATTTATGGTTTTAATGTTTTTTGTAAGTCGCCCAGAGTCCCCCATTGGGGGGAGATGGGCAGGGGAGAAATTTAATAATAAAATAATAAATAAATAATACGTACATACACATATACATATACATATATACATACATACACACATATATCAGTTGATGTTGCCACGGTGTTACACATTGCTTTTCTACATTCTGTAGCAATCCAAACACATGTAAGGCAGCATTATCAAAGATAAATAAATTCATCTTGTCCATTTCAGAGCAATGACCTGAACAGGCAATGCCAATGAATGTTAAGCAAATACCAAAGTGCAACCATTGTTCAGGATCATGCAAGTATAATAGAAAAATTAACAGCCTGAATCCTTTGCTCCTGCTGACACCATCTCTGCACAGTTTCTCTCTTACTTAAATATATATAGTGCAATCAGTGGAGAACTGCAACAGTGTAAAGTAATCTTTCCTAGCTAGCACCTTTCAGACATGTATTGGATCAGTTCCTACACATTTAGAAGATGCTAGGTTGGAGAAAGGTAGCCAAGAGATACCCACAGCAGCAAAAACCTGCTCAGTCAATGCTAGTAATACATGCCAAATTAAACCAGCAGGCTTGATATACCCTATTCCACATATTATAATGTGGGTAAGGTATGTCTCCCTGGCACAAGGGTCTTCCTCAAAGTTTTCTTGAGTTTATCATAAGGTAATGCCTGGAGTTTAAGCTCCTACTACCAGTATTTTTTCTAAAGTGAAGGGATAGTCTGCATTTCTTACCTTGAGTTGTTGTGCAAGGTTATAAAGTATAATTCTTTTTAGGCTAACATCATTCCATGTTGCTCCTTCAACTGGCCTCTAGGCTGTCCAAGAAATTTTTTTCCAATCTAGACCTTCCTTGTCTAGTCACTCAACAAAAGGACAAGTATATGAAACTAGTGTTATGATGGCTGGTTATGATTAAATAGCATAGGAACAGTGCAGACAACCACCTCTTAACCTTCCTATTGTCGAGTCTGATACAGGTTGAAAAAACCTGTAATTAAATATTTTTTAGTTTAAAACCTGTTGGTACAGATAGCCATGGAAATGTACTGAGAGTAATACAGCAGCAATAGCAAAAGATAAGAAAGATTAGTATCTACATGAGACCCCATCCTTGTAAGATTTTAAAAAGAGAGAGCCAGTAAAGAGTCTACAGATTACAAGTTTTGGAAACAATGCTTTTATTTACTTCCTAGAACTATTTATGCTGTACAGCGAAACTCAAATTGCCATCATCATTATGAGGGAGTAATTACAATATTTACTTCCAGATAGTAAATGAAATCTAACTGGGTTTACTTTAATTTACAAAACTTGTCTTATGGCAGCAAGCACAAGGCAGTAATTCTTTACAATAATTCCATTAATAATCAGCTTTTTTCATTGGGATTATTTTTACATGCCCCAATCATTTAGCAGGAAATACCAGGCTTAAGGTTTAACTTGCACTTTAAAAAATAATTTTAAACGGCTTGCGATTATAGATTAACCTGGTGCAGCCAAAAGCAGAAATTGTGTAACCTTGCAACTTTCTACCTATGACATTGTGGCTCAAATGGGAAGAAAAAAATGAGATGAAATTATGATGACGGGATTAGCATTAAATAAACTATTCAGCAATCTATTATTTAGCAGTTAAAAAACACTGCAATTTAAGACCAGTTAAATTACCTCTTTTTCATTCTAAATCCATAACAGCAATGATGTGCAAAGTCATAAATTATGCTGATTTACTGTTTACATTCAGTGAACACAAACTTTTTTCCCTTGAGACAGTAGAGAAGGTCATGTTGCTCTATTTCTTACTGCATTGTTAGACCACAGTTCTCCCAATATTTTTTGAATTTATGGGCACATTTGGAATTTTGACAGCATATTTTAGTGGTATCACAAAGGCATGGATGGTGAGACAATCACAAAACAGCTACCAGAGTGGGCATGGTCAGTCATATACATCTATCTACTGTACTAAAAAGTGAACTGTTAAGGATCTTCTCTGCCAACACTTCTTGTCCTCCAAGGTATTACTTCTCAGCCCTGACTGGATCCAAAACTAGGCACCCGCAGTTTACCTAAGCAATGAATTGCTAAGAACTGTCCTTTCCATTTTCTAAAAATGCCTATTAAGCCCACGTAAGGATCAGAGGTAGTTCTGGGAATAAAGATCATGCCAAAAGCAGATGATGGGGAGGAAGGGCAATATGCTAGCTTCCCATTTTATTTTTAAAGTAAAAGAGTCTAAAAGAAGAATCACATCAGGTGAGGTGGGAAGCATAATGGGCATTAAAGCAATGTCTGCAGGCACACTGATGTCCATGATACCATACTGAGGACCTCCTCTTCTGTTGCTTTCTCTTGCTCTGAATCATTCCTCTTTTGTTGCTTTTATCAGACCTGTAGCTTAACCCTTTTTTTAAAAAAATCACTGAAAAGGAAATGTAATCATTCCATAAATGGAATTTATCATTGCAAAGCTAGCAATGCCTTTGAAAAAGCTTTATGACAGATTGATCTATACGTCACATGAGATAATAAATATATAAATAATAAATACGAAACCAACTGTAATTATTATTTCAGTGAGAAAGATTAAAATGAAGGCTTCGGTTCTTTCTGACTTAGTTTTCAAGAACCTCCATTAAACAAAATAGAACCTACAGTTGAGACAGAAAGCTCAGACCTGTGAATTAGACTGGTCTCCTCTCATTAGGGTTTTGTCATACACAAAGTCAACAGATGTCATTTTTATCTCTCTCGTTAACACTAGCTCAGGCACAATCCTAATACCCTACAGCATTTTCAATTTGTAGAATACTTGGGGGGGGGGGATGAAAAAACACAAAATCTGTCAGTAGCTGCAGAGATGTGCGCGTATGAATAGTACATCCCACACTCAGCCTGAAGATTTCATGCAATTCTCTAGCATCCCATTTGCAACTCCACTGCATCCCAAAATACACTGCTCATGAAAGCAACCTTTCATTCAAAGGTATACCAATTTTCATTCTTAAATCTGCTCAAACACCAAAAGAACCCCAAAACAACCTAAATGCCTTAAACCCCATTGCATCGCCAGACATATCCCTATATCTCTATATGCACAATGGCAAAGACATCCCAAGATTTGTAGCATAATTTTTTCTTTTCTCCGAATATCCTGATTTCGTCAATAGTATTAGGCAGTGTAATTTCCCTAGCCTTCAGAATTACCTCATTTTGTTGACACTTCCCTGATATTTGTCCAGCACTGACATTGTTGGCAGAATAATTCTAGCCAGGATCCCCTCATTTCATGAGAAGATCACACACACATGAATTGGCCAGGTCTGATGATAACTGTTTAAAGAAAAGAGAAAAGAGAGCCCTCACTTCAGTGAAATATAAGACCCAAAGTTTCCACTTCTAAAATTTATCTCTATTAACACTTAAATCTTTGCAAAAAAAAAAAATTTTTTTTTTTTACACCATGCTATTATTAAAATAATTTCTTTAGTGGAGAAGGAAGCTAGCAAGTTAACAGGTATGTTCACTGTACATACTTTCTGATTTTACGATGTCCCTTTCAAAATACTGAGGAACACTACTGGGCATGCTGATCTTAAATAAGTGTAAATAAGTAACTATAAGTTCAGGGACAAAACCAAATGTGCCTGTATCAACCCATTAACTTCCTTTTCATTCTTTTTATTGTTCCTTTAATATACTTTCCTTGCCAAGGCAAGGCCTTAAGACACCTCATCCTTTCCGTTTGTTTTTGGAAACCATATAATGTATTACTGTAAGAAAGGAAATGTCTGGCCAATGCCAGCTTGATAACTGAACAGGGACTGGAAGTTGAGTATCACTCTTCCAAATCTAATCCTGTGTCCCCTGAACCATCTCCCTTTTCTAAGATGGTGAATTTATCCTTTCCTGATCAGTTACAAAATAACTTCTACACTAGAATTTTGAAAAAGCTTAATCACTTGGCTTTTCAATAACATGCTAAGGGTACATTCCAAAATAAGGGCATGGCCAAGACAAAGTGAGTCAATTGTGTTGTGCAAACCCAGACGCTGGTTTACAAACTGTGATATGTAGCTTAGTGCAGCTAATTGCCTAACTTTGGTGTCCCTCCAGAAATGCAGAGTTCAACTTCCAAAATTTTCAGCAATGGGGATCACCCAAGCAGGAGAAGGCTGTCTTAATACATTGTGTGCACTTAGCCAACCGTGGTTTATTCAGTAAACATGGTTACTACTTGTGAACCTGTTGATATGTATATATAATCAAGTTCAGTGAAGGCAAAATTTCTAAAGTGTGTGTGCGTGTGTGTGTGTATATATATGAAAAGATATGTATTACTCGTATTATATTGCTTCAAGCACTTTAGTAGTTACATCATACATATTATGGAAAAAGATGAAAAGGCATCTTTAGATTAGTAGTTTAAGGAAATAGAATTTAGAAGATAAAATGTGAAACTGCCCAAACTCCAAATATTATCTTCAACATCTTCCTGACCTTTACTATAATAAAGGACAACTCTTTGCATAAACACAACCTGTTCTGAAATAGTTTCTTCACTGAAGAAATCACAAATGCTTGGCATGTAGGTGGTCTTGTTCTACATCTTCACACAGACACACACACACACCTGTATAAACTATTTATTGTGGACAGAATCCCCGGACACTTGTTTAAATACAAAGCTGTCAACTAGTCATTTCAGATTCCACCCAGAAGGTAAATGGTGGGATGCAACTGATAAGATTCAGGAACTTTCAACATTTACCTCCGCAAATTATAGCACACCAACCGTGAACACACTGTAAAATTCTTATTTGGAAGTGATCGTAAAATAAAAATCAGGTTTATTTTGTAAAGAAAAATACATATACACGTATGCAATTGACCAATTTTTAAAAAAAACATCACCACTGGAATAAAATCAATATACCGTACAATAGTTTTACTATAGCATTCTCCAACCTGTTATGTTCCAAATGTATTGGACATCAACTCTCATTAATTCCTAGTCAACATGACTAACTTTACAGTTTTTTCTTATCTACTGATCAGAAGTTCTTCCTCATGGCCCTCAAGTATTCCATTGCCAATCAGCTAAAATCCTGACATTTCTGACCATTCTCCTTAACAAATATTTACAGCTGAAATCCAACCAACTTCGTTAAATTTATCCACACTTTACCCACACTTTTTCTTAATCCTCAGTTTATGTGCATATGGATCAAATGTATACTTACGTACAGCAACTCTTAAGACTGTTAGTTCTAACTCTGTGTGGTATAAAATAGACTGGACGTCCTCCAACTTTAAATAGAAATAAATTTTATTTCAAATAAAGTTATAAGCTGTGAAGTTATACACTGTAAATTGTGTTGATTACATCATTCTATAATCTAGAGAGGGCAATATGAATAGGCTCATTTTACCTGCACTGATTTCAACATTATATGTGTTATAGAATTTGTAAAGCCAATTATTTTATTCCAGCCAATTTTAGAACAACTCCAAAATTTCCTTCTTCCTTCTTTTCTTTATAGTTAGTTTGCAAAGACATTTATATTTTCAGAGTATTGAATATATTACTGCTGCTGAAATTGAAAAGCTATGACTGACAGCTGCCTTTGAATGAAATACTAATTCTGGATTACTAGAGATATAAAGTTAAATCATACTTGTAGGTAAATTATTGTGAGAATTAGAGACTTATAGCAAACCAGGAATCCTACCTTAAGGAACTTTCCGTCCATCTCTGCAGGAAGAGGAGAAATGCATTATAAAGAGCTGCTCTCTATTAACCAGTAAAAGAGGTACAGAGTACAGGTAGTCCTCGTTTAGTTACTGCCTCATACAGCGACTGTTTGCAGTTACATGTTGATGAAAAAGTAACTTTTATGTGAGATGGACAGCTATATAAATACGATAAATAAATAAACCAACAAAGAAACTCTGCAACCAATCCTTGCATTTATAATCTTTAGGGTCTGTACAGCCAAGGAAACCTGAAGTAAAATCATAAGGCTAGTCACAGTTTCACTTAGCGACTGCTTCACTTAGCAACCTAGTTGCCAGTCCCAATTGTGGTTGCTGTACCTGTAAACCCTTTAAATGTCTTTAAATCTTTTATTTATTTAACATCTTTAAATGTGCATTAAAGCTCTGTAGATATTTATTTATTTATTAAATTTGTATGCCGCCCATCTCCCCCAGTGGAGTAAAGCACTCCTTTCAAATCAAGTCAGTGGCCAAGCCACAATCAGTGACCATTTCCAGTGATTAAAAGAGGAAAGCTATCAAGAAATCAGAAGTACATTTCAAACCTTAACTATGAGCAAACACAATCGAATAATTCTGTTCAACAATGCCATGTCAAACTGACTTCACCGCTGTTATTGTAAAAGGGAAATTATGAAGAACATCCAAGCCATATTTACCCCATATAGAGCCTTTCTCCAAAAGGATAAACATCCACCAATTCTAACTCCTCATGTACTGTCATTTAAATGATTTAGTACATCCGCTTTTTCTGCCAATGCTAATGATTTATATGTTGTACATTTTCCTAATGCAACACCTACTGCTCTTGCTGTCCTGCCCTAGCTTGCCTTGGATTTAGACAATAATTCTGCTTTTACCTTTGACCCTTAAGGCTGCCTGAACTGGTCATTTCATCTGCAGATCCTTTACATACTGACCTTTGCTAACTTTTGTGTACTGACCTTTCCACTTTCTTTGAAAATGGTCTATTTTGAAAACTTCATCTTCTGCTTGCTTTGACTTGTTCCTTGCTGCCAAATCTCAATGCCTCTTCTGTGTCCTGACTATGCTTAGGAGCACAGTAACCACTTTTTTCTAGTTGCACAGGTCCAATACCAAATTAAGTGATTTCATGATTACCTGGACACTAATCTGCAAAAGCAAAAATGACTTCCCTTGCATGCTTCACAACTGAAAAATATTTTTATCCCCACTGGCTGCTTCTTTCAAAAGGTGTTCATATGTAGGAAAAGCATCAGAATGGCAAAATTTGATCCTGTAATGTTTAAAAGGCAAGTTGAGAAGATAAGTAAAAGTGCTAGGATAGGAATCAGCAAATTACAGGCAGTCCTCAGTTTAAGAATGCCCAGTTTACAGACGACCCGTAGTTAAGAACGGATCCTATTGTAGCAAAATTTGAGTTAAATATATCATTATTCAAGTTAAATGCACAATGGTTTGAGTCAATTACACAATACTTATACAGTATTATACAATAATACTGTTCTGGCTTACATACAAATTCAACTTAAGGACAGACCTTGGGAACGGAACTTGTTCTTCAACTGGGGGCTACCTATATATGTTACTGAATCAAATGCATCTCCAAACTTGTATGGTTTGCCCAATGGTAGAAAAGTAGAAGTGTGAGAATAAAAAAATGACTATGCCCACAGACTTTGTTAGTAGGCTTCTCCAAGTTTTTCTCCATGAAATATTAGTAAATTTAACTGTTAACTAATGGGCTTAAATAATATTGATCATTCAGGTAGCAATGGTGAACCTACAGCCTTCCAAATGTTGGTGACCCACAATTCTCCACATTAATCTTCATTCAGAGGCATCCAGAGCAACTCATGATTTTGTCACAGTGATGAAACTTGCATCATGATATCACATCACAAATTCACATGTGAAGGCACAAAACACATAGAAAAGGGACAGAATCTGTGACATCATTCACATTTCATAATTTGTTCCCCTTGGCCCCTCTCCATGTGTCCATGTCTCATTGGCCAGGTTAGCTTGGTCACCTGGGAGATATTTAGTGCGGTAACAGCCACTGGTTTCCTATTCTAAATCAGTTATTTCCTTTGGTACATTTTATAAAAATAGCCTTCCACCAAAAGCTTTCAGCAATAAGGTATATTCATAGCATGAGAAATTTCCATATGGCATAGGAAAGTAGAAAAGTAAGCCTGTTTATACAAAAGTGAATTCTTCAAGTTAGTCTTTGGAAACGCCTTCATTTCAACTCTATGCCGCACTTTATAAATGTTTTTATCATGATTAAATCTGGGCAATTAGAATTAGCACTACAATAGTTTAAGAGGCAGTTAGAAGATTTGTCCAATTCTATTTCATCCCCACCATTCCATGTGCTCAGACCTTTTCCACCAACTCTAAATGAACTGGATAGAGCTCCTGATTAGCAAATCATTGGCACAATTACTTTTAAAAAGCATGCTATCCTTCCAAAGGGGCACAACTGGACAGGAGCTAACCTTTCCAACAATGCACTGTAATTAAAATCTCTGCAAAATTGAAACAGACTTGAGGATTCCTGCTAAAAATTAGAAATATACCATTCACAGAACTTAGACTTTAACTCCAGATACCAATAAGGATGAGGGATATAAAGATGGAGAGGGAGAGACGAATAGGTGATCATAAGCGCCTGTATTTTATTTTCCAGAGCAGCCACTTGGGTGGTCCAATGAACAGCTTATATATAGGATTACCTCTAGCTCAGCCACACTTAGAAACAGATGTGCTCCCAGGTCTGGGAAATTAAAAGGGTATGGTCACAGCTGCCAGAAAAATCACAATATAATACTTCATTGTAGGGAGAATGATTGGCTACTGGAGCATACTGAGCATAATTCAGCGGTGAAGCACTGTGGATTACACTTGCGAATGCCTCCAGTGAGAGTTCCGTTCTTCACATAAAAGTCCGCCCCAGGATCAAAAATGTTTCTTGCTCAATAAGCAAAGGTCAAAGTAAAAGCATCTCTTCTAAGGGATGACAGACTTGATTATCATCACGCTAAACAGCCATTGATTATCCTCGCACACTGAACAGTCATGACTGCAATTTGAGGGCAAAGCATGCAGGTCTTTAAGTATGAATTTCCAGGATAGTTTAGCCAGCAATTCTTTTTAAGAAATCAATCTTTGTACAATCTGTTTATTTAGTCATACACAAAAATCAAATTCGTGTTGGTCCACTTAAAAATCTATAAAGTGTAGCCTGACACCTCTGACACCTGCCATGAACAAATGTGCCCAGCCCAGTCTACAGTGTCCACTCTGAAAGTGACCTTAAGACTGGAACAACTAGCCTAATTTTTTAACTTTGCAACTTTATGAATTTCTTCCTCCCACTCTGCTTTTTAATACTGTATCCTGCCCGATTAAGGGTTCTGGAGAGTCAAACCTATGTACTCTTTTGTGCCATTTTGATTGTATCTAATCAAGTGATTACCCAACTATGAATTTTGGATATTCAGAGTTCATAAAAAAAAAATGAGATCAAGCAATAATATCCTATTGAGCCAAGCAATGAAGATAAGGATGAAAACTTTAAATTACAATTCCAAGCATTTTACTTCCCTCAAGCAAATGAAATCGTGCTTACAACAAATACATTTGTCAACTAAATGTAGTATTTAAAGCTTGGCTTCTATATCCTGCCATGTGGAGATTGACTGATTATGTCCCATCAAGTCAGTGTCAGCACTTAGCATCCACATGGATAACTTTCTCCAGGATTATCTGTTCCCAACCTGGCCCTTCAGTCAACCAATAGTGCACCCATAGCTGTTGTAATTGAGTTTATCCACCTTACTGCTAGTTGTCCTTCTCTTTCCTAACACTTTTCCCAGCATTACAGACTTCCCAAGGGAGCTGGGTGCTTGCATAACATGTCCAAAATACATTAGCTCCAGCCTGGTCATTTGTGCCTTGAATGAGAACTCTGAACTGATTTATTTGATAATCCATTAGTTTGTTTTCTTGGCTACCCATGGCATTTTCAAGAGTCTTTTTCAACACTGAAGTTCAAAAGCATCTTTCTATCCTGCTTCTTCAAATCCAAATTTCATACTCATACAGTATGAAAAAGAAAATCTGTGACAATTCTGAACTTTATATATAGACTTATCATGGCATCTGAATATATTTTCTAAGATCTTCATTGCTACCTTACCAAGTGCTTGTCTGCGACATATTTCTTAACTGCTGGTTCCTTTAATGTTGACAGTTGATCCTAAAAGGCAGAAGCTATCTACTATTACAATATCTTCATTGTCAGTTCTAAGGCTGGTTGCTGTATTTGTTGTCATTAGTTTGGTCTTCTTTATATTTAATTATAGTTCCATTTTCTTACTGTGCTCAACCTTTATTATTAGAGCTTGCAGATTATTTGCTTTGTCAGCTATCACAGTAGCTTCAAAACATCCAATGAAGGGAAGCTCACCACTGCTCTAGATAACTAGTTCCAATGTCAAATGGATCATACTGGTAGACATCTGCTTTCTAACATTCCACTGCATCTACCTTATTATATCATAAACACAATATTCCATGTCCTTCAATTTGGAATGAGATATCTTGACCTCTTTCCATATGATATCCTTTCAGATATTTGAGGAGTGCAATCACATCCCTCTCAGTCAGCTTTTGAAGATACTCAACTCCTTCTACCTCCCTTTGTAGGTCATAGTTTCTAGCATTTACATCATCCTCATTACCTTTCTCTGGAACTATTCCAATTTCTCAGAATCCTTCTTCAAGTGTTATGGCCAGACTGGACAAAACATCCAAGAAGAGTCTCACTTATATAGGAACAATTACTTCTCATGATTTTGAAACTATACTTCTATTGATGTAGTCTGAAATTTAATTTGCCTTTTTTACAGCCATACAGCCAACCACATACATTGTTTCTCCATGCACTGATGAAATTTGATAATAGAACATCATTATCAGCAGCAGCAGCACAAGCTCTGAAGGAGTGGTTAAATATAACTAAAGCAACGAGAAAGTTAGCTTACATTGGCAACATGCTTCATATACTAAACTGGTTCTCAAAGCTTCAAGTTTCATTCTTCAAAAATAAATGCCCCAAAGTTACAATTTAAATTGAAAAGTAATACAAAAATATGAAAAAATGGCAATTTGCCAGTCAAATTATTGCTCTATGATGCTGATTTCTGGTAAATGTACATTTTATGATCAACTGACTCCTTCTTTTAATGATTTCTCAGTTAGTGATAGACTAGTAGACAGAGAAGACTAAAGAAATATTAAATGTCCATACCCATATTAAATTATGTCTTGATTTCTCTTTGAGAATTTTGGGAACAATAAAGATAATATTCATGAACCAACTGGGTTCTACAGTATACCAATATGCAGGGGTAAATGTATAAAGATGCCAGATGAGAACATGATTACAAACAGCCACAATATTGAATATAACCTCCTTTCTTCTGTAGAGAATGATGCCAATGTTAGTCCATTGTTATTTAGTAAAATTCCCAAATTTGAAACATAAGGATATATGTTTAAAGTTACATATTATTGCAAGCAGACTTTTTTAATTTTTCACCTTTAACTTCTGGATACTTTTTTCTTTTTTAATCTGATATACAGAAGTTGAAATGAAATGATGCCTAATTATGTTCTAATTTAACTTTCAATGAGTGAAATTCAGTGAGCCAAGAAAACAGTGTCACTTATAATGTGAATGTTATCAATTTCAATATTAGAAAATTTTAACCCAATATAGGTAGTACTTCAAATGTGTTGAGATTCTTAGTACAGTATAGTACATCTTGGTACACTTAGTATAGTATACTAAATTTAGTTTAGTATCTTCCACTGGTAAATCAGGTATGTTGCCTGTGATTTCTAGGTGGTAATATAGCATTAATTCCATCTTTTATCTTCTCAGTAACTCAAAAACCTCTCTACAAATGATGATGAAATTCTTAAACAATGGTTAAGTCACCTTCAGTTCATTATTTAGCACAGAAACAAATTTCCAAAATAATGTTACAGGTACAGTAGAGTCTTGCTTATCCAACATAAATGGGCCGGCAGAACATCAGATAAGCAAAAATGTCAGATAACACACAGTAACGATTGAGTGTGATAAAAAAAAAAACAATAACCTCATCCACTGCGCCTGTTGCAATCGATTTTTGTGTTGCGGCGCCGCACCGTCAGGAGCAACAAGAAAGAGTACACTCACGCTCGCAAACAAGCGGCACACTTTTCTCGTCACCGATTTATACGTGTTGTGGTTTTTTTAGGGGTGTCGGAAACGGAATGTCAGATAAGCGAAGGCCGGTTAAACGAGACTCTACTGTAGTCCTTGACTTATGCCCAAAATAGGGATCAGAAAATTCATCATCATGTGATGAAGTTTTTAAGCAAGGCATCACGTGACCACACCTGATTTTATGACATTTTGTGGTGGTCATTAAGTGAACCACCATGGTCATTAAGTGAAACATGTGGTTATTAAGCAAATTACACAGTTGTTAAGTAAATCATGCAGGTCCCCATTCATTTTGCTTGTCAGAAGCCGGCTGGGAAGGTTGCAAATGGCAATCACGTGACCATGGGACACTATAACCATTTTAAATACATGCCAGTTGCCAAGCACCCGAATTTTGATCATGTGACCATGGGGACACTGCAATGCTCGTGTGAGGACTGGTCATAAGTCACTTTTTTCAGTGTCATTGTAAGTTCGAATGGTCACTAAACAAATGGTTGTAAGTCAAGAACTACCTGCATCTGAGAGCTTTCTGTAAGCATAAAATTCTAGGAGACACAGTGGCTGTGTTTTGTTAAACCTTGCAGTTTTAAACTGTGGAATGTCGCTACATCACCCATGATTAGAAACTAATGGCTTGTTTTGTAGCAACATATCACATTTCAAGACTTGTTAGCCTAAACCCAAGATTATACCTTATCTGGGGGGTTTTTTGTTGTTTTTTTCCCCCTTATTACTGCTAAGCCACCACAAAAAATGATGACAAAGGACAACTGAGCTAGGAAAAACATTCCAAAGCCAGAGTCAATTCCCCAATGCAGACATTATCCATGCAAGGCCCACTGCCTCAGAACCAAGCAACCTGTTCTGGAACACACATTCCAATACTGAACCAACCACAAGGCAGACAGCACCTAAACATTATGGTTTGATGACCATGATTCTACAAAAATGGTATACCCCCTCCTCAAGAAGGTGTTGGACCATCTATCCTTTTGTTGAGAACGTGGTTGGGTAGCACATTCTCAGAGGGCTCTGAAGGATATGGATTATCTAAATTCTTTACAGGCAGGTTTCAGAACAGGACACAATACTGAGACAGCATTCATTATTCTTGTTGATGACCCCTGACAGAGCTGGAACAAAGTAGTGTTCATCATGGTTCTACTTGATCTATCAATGGCTTTCAATTCCATTGACCATGGTATCCTTCTGGACCACCTGCAAGAACTGAGAGTAGGAAACATAGTATTCTGGTAGTTCTCCTTTGTTGTGGCTCGGTCCAATTGAAGTTGGCAGGGAGGAGGGAAGATCAAGCCAAAGTCCCTTGATGTGTGTGGTGCCTCAAGGTTCGTCTTACCTCTCCTGTTTAACATCTACAGTACATGAGGCTGTCGGGTGAAGTCATCTGTTGGTTTGGGGCCAAGTATCATTAGTATGTTGATGACACCCAACTGTACACCTCAATCCCAAGCCAACCAGATGATGCTGTCAAGATCACTGTCCTAGTACTTGAAGCTCTACAGGTCTGAATGGGGAGGAAGAGGCTCAAACTCAGCCATTAGAAGGCAAGTGGCTATGAGTATTTGGACCACCTGGATCTGGTCCACTTTTAGTCCTGAATGGGGTTGCACTGTCCCCTTCAGGACTGCTGTGCAATTTGGAGGTCTTCTTGGACTCACAACTCCTGCTCAAGAAGCAGGTGGCAGCTGTGGCCAGAAAGTCCTTTGGTTAATCTAGTGTGCCAATTGCACCCATATCTGAATGAGGAGGCCCTTGTCAGTCACTCATGTTTTGGTCACCTTGCATTTGAACTAGTGAAATGTGTTGTACATGGACCTCCCTTGAAGAGCAGTCAGAAGCTGTCAGGAACAAAGCAGCATAAACAATTATGGGCATGCCTCGGTATGGGCATGTAACACCTTTACTTCAGGAGCTACACTAGTTACCAATAGGTTTCCAAGTGCAATTCAAGTTGTTGGTTATCGCCTATAACGCTCTTCATGCCATAGGCTTAATTACTTGAGGGACCATCTAACTTCCATAATTATTGCCCACCCGGCTCCAGGCATCAGAGTTGGTATTTTCTGGGTCCCGCTGATCAAGAAATACAGTAAGATTCTTCTATCATTGCACTTGCCATTTGGAATGACATCACCACAGAGAGTTATAGGGTCTCCACACTGACCTTATATAGATGAACCCTTAAGACTTGGTTCTTTTTCCAGGTTGGACTAGAGTGGGTGGCTGGCCCCTTGTGACTTGTCTGATTTGTCAGATGGTGGTTGTTTATCTCTACACATTATTTTTTAATTGTATTATGTGAATTTTTTAATTTAAAATTCTGTTTGTCATACATTAACCAGAGTTGTAATGGAATTAGGTGTCTTATAAATTTAATAACATAGAAATTTAAAATATCCCCCCCCATCTGTTCAAGTGAGCTAGCTTGATATTATCCCTACAAGGTAGACCAGACCAAGAAACAGATGCCACAAAGGCCTAAAACTACTTTTATTAGAATAGCTATAGTAACAGAATCTTGCAAGTCTGAATCTACTTCCCCTTTTCCCTCTTTTATCTTGTGAATTAGGGAGTGCCTGTCTGAGATATTTTCATAAACTTCTCTCTTCATATGGGCTTAAGCCACACATATCTATTCATTGTCTTGGTAATGGATCTCCCCTCTCTCCATCAAGGTCATCCTCTATCATCTCTACATCTACAGTGATTTCATGAGACAAATAATGAAGCATACACAAATCCAGACAAATAAAACAACAGGGGACTGGTGGGAGTCACTCCTGTACTATTCAGACAGCCACAATAAACCAAGCAATGGTTCCAGATCCAATCAATAAATCAAGCACATTATTGTTTCCACAAAACTTATTCCTGGACTAACTAGTATTAGAAAAGGAGTCATCATGTTATCAGGACAGAATAGAGAAAAGCCTTTTCATAGTGAATTATAGCTCCTGATAACACAGGACCAGCTGAAGAGTGGTAAAATGAGAGCCATTCCAATTGGAGCAGGTCAGAGAGGGTATACTTCAGCATCACTTCAAATTTTTAAATTTCAACACTGAGTCTGTGAGCAATATCCATCCATCCATCCATCCATCCATCCATCCTCAAACATAAGCTCAAACATGAGTTGAAAAATATTTCAGAAGAATATTCTAATTCTGATAGATTAAATCAAGGCATGTAGGTTTATGTGATTTTGAAATCACATAAAAAATTTAAAAAATGAGTGGAAGGTATTTAATACTAAAACTCAATCATGAACTATACATGAATAATCTTACTTCTATTTCTTTAGTAAAAGAGAGAAGGCCCTTAAAAATCTATCAGTGGTTAGAAGATTAAGAAATGATCCTTCAATTTTAGTACCCAAATCTATCAATGAAATGTGCATAAGATTAGAATTAGAATAAAAAACTGAAATATGCATAAAATCAGAATGAGAAAAGACTATAAATCAAGCCTTTTTTAAATCCACATTTGAAGGAATGCAGTAAAAGTTCAGAGAGGTAGGTATCTGGTAGATAGGAAAAGAAAACCAGTTTTATTCTCTACTACACAACTAAAGCATAAACTACAAATGTATAGAAGACACTAGGTTGAGAACCAAGTAGAAAGATGGATCTCAACAACAAGTAGATCTGGCTACAAACTTGTCAAAAGCCATACAGGAGGGCAGGGAAAGAATGTGATAAACTTACCATGAGCTCATTACTCAGGCTCAGTATTAAGCACAATAGTGTGTACTCAGAGGTGTGCAGGGTACCATGCTCTTTTGGCGGGATGGTGGTGGTATCACATGCCGTATTGAAGACCACAGAGGCCAGTTGTGGAAGGAGGTTTAATGGGCAAAGTAGAAAGAATTAGATTGGGAAGTTTAAAAAACATTCTGGAAGAAGGCAGTGACAAACCACTTCCATACTTCTGGTAAGAAAAGTGCATAGAACTGCCCTTGATTCAAGAGTGCCTTTATCTCTAAGACCAAGCAGACTATTAATAATTATTTAAAAGGGTGCATTCTTACATTCCAAAAGCCAAAAAAAATTATAAGTACTAGTGGATTAGACATAATATCACAAGAGAAAGGGAGACTTGAATCAGACTGCCAATGTATGACTTAAGGGACAAAGGAGGCACGCTTTTAGGATAAGGACCACCACCTGAGTGGAGCAATTCTCATCTCCTCCCCAACAATCACAAGCAGTTGTTGTTGTTGTTGTTGTTTTAAAATCCAGTCTTTAAGGAAGGGAAAGAAATTAAAACCAGATATAGGGATGGACAACATGTGTTTAATGTATCACCCAACATGTTCCTCAGTAGAAGTGGAAGCAGAATTCTGAGCCTTAGTTCAGCCTAAGGAACAGTGGTGTCTTGACAACTCCAGTTCTACAGACACATTCCTAAGGAACTGACAGTCTCCCCAGGCCTAAAGTATTCCATAAACATCTTCACTGTCATCTTTGCCTATTATCTATATTGTGAAACATCAGTCAGAAGACACTGGGATCAAAGAACATCTCTTAAGAATGCTCAATAAAACAAATTTGCATACTTTTTAAAAATATGCACATATAGAAATTGATTTTCAAATGGGTTAGTGTGTGGAATCTTTTTTAAAAATACATTAAAATAAGTGCAAGATAGGAATATTTCTACACTTGAAGTTTGAGGTGCAAGGGCAGCATATTATATAAATCAGAATTTTGTTGAATATACATATGGCTGCCTGGCAAGAAGTACATTTTACTTCCTAAGACACTTCCTTTAAAGTTTTGTACTGAAATTGCAATTCCATGGCACTTAGTCGGTTTTTTTTAAATACATCTATTCAACATCCCCCCCTTCTAGAACTATTAAATCTATGAGACCAAAAATTCTGTTTTCCTCAAGGTCAAATATTTTATGCCTTTAAAAATTTCCAATTTTTTCCAATTCCAATAAATATTCCAAACACAATTTGCAAACTGCACTGACAAGATATTATACACAAGAGTACAAAATTGGTATTACAGTAGGCTTAATCCACAATTCCCATTAAAACTAGTCAAGACTCACTTCCAAGTATAGAAGTGGAAGACAGAAAGAAAAAGAAAAAACTGAAGCGAGAGGATGCTAGGTGGCTTTCAAGGAACATCCCTTCCTTATGAGTAAAAAATGTCAGCCTGCCAATGGATTTTTGGTTGTGTTTATTGCCAACGGGCCTCTGTTCCAAACAGCAAACCACTTCTGGAACTCAGGGAAAATTTCAGAAGGAATTTGTCACCATGGTATACTTTCACATTATAATGCTAAAAGTCTCAAAGAACAAGTGCAAATCCATGAGTATTCCTAAAGGTGGGGCTGGATCCTGGCCCTTAAGAGAATCCGTGCAGCAGCTGTTCCCACCGACCCAAAGAAAGACAGCATACAACAAATTGCATTCTGCCAGGATTTTGATACGCATTTGCAGTAACATGGCTATTCTCAAACTAGAACTGAGAGGAAAATGATGAGTACTCTCTTCATTATTGTAATTTAAAATCAAACACAAAAACCTTCAACCTTTAGAAAAAATGGCATGGAAACTCAGAAGAGCTAAGATGAAAGGAATAGTAAAAAGGTAGCAAAACAATTCTTTTCTTATATATATATATTTTTAATTATTCTTTGAAATAGGATCTTGCCTCATCCGCAAGACACAATATTGGATTCTAAAATAATTTTAAAGGTGAGCTTAAAACTAAGTTTAAAGGTGACTTTGTCAGGGGAAGGGAATTATTAGCCAAGGAAAGGAAAAGCACATTTTTGTCTTCTATAAGAAACTTCAGCCAAAGACCACAGCTGCTGAAATTTATACATCTTTCTCCTTTCACATATTGTTTTAGTAATTTTAAAATTGTTTAAATAGATATTAAGACCCTTTCATGAACAAAAGTAGCTGGTATGCATTAGACAGATTATTACATGCTGTATCAGAGCCCTCCTGCTGCAAAGAATTCTCAGAAGCCCTTGTCCTTTATTTGAATGGAATTACTGCAATGAAATCCATTTTTATTGTTCACGCAAAGAGATAAGAATATTACGCACCGGAATTATATTATATTATATATTATATTATATTATTGTACACACAAAGAAATAAGAATAATATTACACATCGGAATTATATTATCAGATTTTCTTACTAGGGGATATTAGAAGTTCAACTAATGTTTGCATATGAATATTGCCAATCAGATTCTTAAACCAAAAAGACTATGTTCCAAATACTTTATTCACCACAGGTAAATGTTTATCATTTTAGCAATTATTTTCAAAAACACTTATCTAAACTGGACTTCAGAGCAAAGGAACCCCAATTCAGGGTTAAGTTGCAGAAACTATTGCAGGCAAGCATGCTACTTTTCACAAACTACTAGGCCAAATCAGGTATTTCATTAAGTTTACATCCCTGTCTAGGTTTTTCAAGTACATAATTTTAAAAGTAGGGGAAAAGAAATTTTCATCAGGATCACAGTGATGGAAATTGCATCCGTCTTTTTGCAACCAGATTTCTGATAAGAATTTCCCACTGTGACAACCTGGGAGCAGGGGGGACTTCCCAAATGCAATGAATTGAAGCTTTTCATCTAATTGTCAAAAGTAAAGAGATTATTTTTAAATTAATATTTCTCTATTTGGTGTAAATATCTAGGTACATTTGCTTGCTATTTGCTTCTGAATTAGGCCAGCTTAGAATGGATTGCTAGGTGTGCCAACAAGATGGCTATGAATCTAGGCAAGTTGTTTGAACAGTGATGGCTGATGCTAGAAAATTTGCTTGTTTTAACAGCATTAACTTTTCCATGAAGATAACATACATGTAATTTATGACTAACATTCATATACTTTTTATTTTTAATACATCAAACAGCGAATGACTATGAGAGATGCTAAATTGGGAAATTCAATGGTAAAGAAAAGTTTATTGTAGAATTGAACAGAGACCAAAAGAAATAGCTGTGGAGAAGTTTGTATATTTACAGATAGAAATAAATGAACATCTGGAGTTCTAAGGTTATCCATCCATTGCTCCCATGTTCAAACTTACAATTTTTAAAATAACTATTTTTAAGAAGATTAAAACTGAGGAAAAATAGGGAAAATAGCAAGAGGTTGGAAACTATAGTGAAAATGCACATTTATACCATGAATGCTTACTTGTCCTTTCCCAAACAAACCCCTCCCCCATGAATGTTTCTATCTGTGTGTGGAGAGAGGAGATGGATGGATGGATAAATAGATCCATAGAAAGATATGTATCACATTCTTTGATTTTTATACTATTGCTAGGCAATAAATGTGCTAATTCTGGAATTAATGCACCAACAAACGATATAGTATTAACGTCTTAGCTTTCATAGATAATATGTTCAGGAATAAAGAACAAAGAAATATACACAGTATTATTTCTTTACTAAAGTAGGCGAGTCCCATATGACAAGATTGTATATTTTGTTTTCCTTGCAGCCAACGAAAACCTTTTAGAGCCTCCAACTTGGTCAAAGGACAGAATTCTTATAGGATGTAAGGCAAGGCTTACCATTTAGGTATAGGCATGCTACAAAATATTTTTCACATTACATAAACTGTAACATTAAGCAAGAGGAACAAAGATGTATATATCTTGAAGTCTTATTTTCAAATATATGAGCTTTTAAGCCGTTCAAGACCAGCTTACGGGGAAAAGGGGGGATTTGTAGGATTCCTCTATATTTGTTAATAATTTCAATGTTTCTGGCACTTGAAATTGGTAACAGCTATATGGTATTCTTTATTTATTCAATTTATGTAGCCCCCCCATCTTACATTCAACTCTGTGATTCTTGGTGGCTTAAAACTGAAACATAAACAGTACCAAAAAATTAAAAAAATAAAACAGCCATACAAACAATACAAGCATTAAAAACAATTAAACAATCAAAGACATGCAGTACAATTCAGGCTCCACAGGTTCAAACTCCTCCCAGATAACATGGCAAGACTGTGTCCCAGGCATTTCCACAGGACCTGTACCAAGGCTGGTGTCCAGCTGGGAATGAATCCGAGCGATCTAACAGATGCTCTGCATACTTCTCGGCATAGCCTGGAAAGTGTACCCCAGAGTCCCCTCTACCCAACATATATAATATATCCCTCTCAGTGGGAAAGAATAGAGAATGCTTAGCAAGATTGTCACAACTAATCACAAGAGCAAATTGTTTTGTTACCTTAAATGATTATAGTCCAGGGTTATTGTATCCGACTAGTGGGAACTCCTCAGCTGGAATGGCTACCTGTATCAAACCATGATTTCTGTATACTTTTTGCGTATAATTTTCAAGGAGAAAATCAGGTTGAATCCCTTTTTCTTAACCTAACTTTCTATGTCTAGGAATGACAGTATTATTAGTGCTGCTGCTGCTGCTGCTACAGCAATAAAAAGGTGGCACTTCAGAATTCACTTTTGTCCCATTTAAATAGGAGAAGGCTACATCTAATAGAAGCAGCTCTCCTGATTTCTCAAATTACGGAAGACATGCAGGGCTCTAACCAATGAAAATAGGATTGGTTTCTTTCATATTAAACAAGAATTAAAAACATGGAATAAAAAACAGGAACTTCAAAAGAAACAAAACTGCATCTCTGTCTCAGGAAGAGACGAAATACTGTAGTGGGTCATTTAGCTGCAAAATTAGGATTCTACCAGTGACTCATCACAGATGAGACATGAATTTACTGAAGAAAGGTGTAGCATTCAAAGTCTGCTGCTTCTCCTGGTTTCCAAAGATGTCAGCACACGTAACACACACAGAGAAGCTAATTAATTTGGATGATGCTGAAAACCACATTAGAAACTTTCTATCCTGGAAAAGGATGCTAGTCGTACTAATAAATCAGCTCCCTGGCTGGCAGTACCTCTCCTCTTGTCAACACCACAGGCCACCAGCTGTCTTGTTCACATTCCTTATATACCACCTTTCTCACTGACATGCAAATTTCACTAAAAATTGCTCACTTAGCAAGAGCAGCAGCTAAATATGCCAAAAACAAGTGATGAAATAAAAACATAAAGTAAAAACAAATGTGGAACAGCAAAGACACCAACACACAGGAATGATGTGTGATGAAGGCTAATGTCTGAAGCCAAATGTACCCTACATAGCATAGTTTATGTTCAACTGGCTTAGTTTAAGGGCTTAGTCAACATTAATAATAAAAGAGAACGTAAGGCTATTGGAGGGTGATTTTTATAAACACTGGCCCAAACCATTTTTTTAGATTACATTCACTCTGTGGGAGCCGCCTTGTTCCATACACTTCATCCACTTCCAAAACAACTGTTATCATTAAAATCACTCCACATTTTCTGTCTCTTTTAATATTAACTCTTCCTTGATCTGGTTATATTTTGCATCTGTTTTTACTATACACCCATTATACTATTTCTTTCATTATTTTTGAAGCTATAATTCTCTTACATGCCTTTTCTTCATCCACAGCATCTTTCACTTCATCACTCCTTTTTTATACTTCTAATTGTTGCAATTCCACAGACTTCTGTGGCACTTTTCACTCTTTTCCAAGCAGCTTTTATCTCTTCTTTCCCACCGTACAGCAGCATTCATTGTGCTTTATCTTCTAATACTTTTTCATACAGGATTCATACTTTGTCTTCCTGGATAATTTGTAGTTTTTTTTTCACTTCTTTTCTTCCATGTCAATTCTTCCCAAGATCAACTTCAGAACCTCCTCTCATGACTCTTATATCCTTCACTATTTCTCTCATCTTTCATTAAAAACAAGCACATCAACCATCTTAATTCTTTTGCCACATATATAAAGAAATACTTAAATCACACATTTAAAACATTTTTCAAATCAGATTCTTACCTAACAGTCATCGTGTTTTCTTGGCTATACAAATACTGATCACTTTTTAAATGCTTTTTTGCCTTATCCCCATCCATCCTTTATTACCTGACAGAATAACTTTTCTCCACTGATCACATTCAAGTTGCACAATTTTTCCCAAAATTCATCTTTGGTTCTTCTATTATCACCATTTACTGGAGTTAACATGCAGCTATCACCAACCTATGGATTCCTACATTTATAACAGCAACCTAGATGATACCAATTCATATTTTCTAACAAACATTTTACCCTTTTAATTCATAAATAAATCTACACCTTTATTTCCTTGTTTGTATTGATCAGCTTCGCTCCACCAGTTAAGAGTACTTTCATTCTCTTTTGTTACATCAGTCTTCATGAACACACAACTTATCTTTTTTCCTTTCATTCCATTTACTTCTTCCATTCAATTTGCTATAGTTATCACCAGATGAGCCCAGAGATATTGACCTCCATAGCCAATCATAGCATTTATATGCCTTTTTAATACTTCAGAGAGGGATTAAACTAGGTTACATGCCTTAGTCATACCCAGGCTACATGCAGCATTCCCTGCTAATGGAATAAGTTACACAGAGTTCATTATTTTAAGTCTCATTATTTCAATGGAAGAAAAAGTATATGCTTAACTTATATGTATTAAAACAATGGGATTTTAATTCCACTGGATTTAGTCCAAAGTCACTTTATACAAAATTATTAAGATTTTTAATGAATGATAAAATACACAAATTAAGAGAAAATTTCAAAACTTGGTTAGGTTTGGCTTGTCAAGTTAGGCAGTTGAGAAAAAATAGAACACAAATAAAAAGAACCCACTATAACAATACATTACTTACAATCTTCTATAATGGATTAAACAAGTTTTTTAAATAAACTCTTAAAACAGCAAGATGAACATGACACACCTTCACTTAAGGGAGTCTCAAGCATAATACTCTCTTTAAAAAAATCCCCGAAGAGAAGACCTGAACATAGAGTTAATTGAAAATGTCACAGTGTAAAAGAACAAAGGGAAAACTATAACTTTAAAGTTGTAATTGAAGCACTATTTGATGCTGATATTGTCATGCAATCCAGCCTATTGCTAAACAAAGCAGTTAAAAAACTCCATGTTAACTTTATTTTTAAAAAAAGTTTTTATTCTCATAATTGTAGATATATGCATCAGTCTAATCTTAGAAAATATTGCATCAATGTCTCAGGGTGGGTTTAAGAAATTTATGGTTGGTGGATATTTAGCAGTAAACCATGATTTACTCGATAAACCAATAAAGTTAAATTTACAGAACACTCCAAGCCAAATCTAAGCAAACCATATTATGGCTTAGGGAACTATATGTGAACTCAGCCTCAATTTTTAGAGGTTTTGGTTGAAATCAAATGAAACAAAAATGGCCAAGTATTGTCTTGCTCCATCAAAGTTCTGTAATATAATATCTAATATAACTCCATAATTTCAGATTCAGTTCCATATTCCCCATGTATGTGTGCAGAAGAAGTATTCTTTTTTAAAAAGGTTTTCTATTTTGGAATCTATAGGATTTATGAAATACATTAACTACCAAGACAATTTTCACTGTGTGACCTACCCATGAATATTTAGTTTGTTGGAATGACAGAGAAACAGGACTTGATTGAAGTACTAGAGTTACAGAACCACCTCCCAAAATGGATGCCTTTGAGTCTTCAACATCTAATTCATGCAAGTATCAGATCATTCCTTTCCAGCACATATTTTCCCCCCATTAAAACTTCTCATGGCATTCCGTTTTTCATATCACAAGGCAGCTTTCATTTATTATGCTTTTATACTTTTCAAATTTTATAAGACACTCTGAAACATGAATATATATATATTTTTATATATTTATATATATATATATATATATATATATATATATATATATATATATATATATAAAATAAAAAAATAAATTCCCTCCTCACCCCTATGGGTGGGTATGTGTCTTCCTCAATCTCGGGTCTTCTACCAGAGGCCTGGGAGTTTGAGGGTTCTGCGCAGTATCTTAGCTGTTCCTAGCACTGCACTCTTCTGCACAGAGAGCTCGGATGTTGTTCCTGGGATCTGTTGAAGCCACTCTCCCAGCTTAGGAGTCACGGCCCCGAGTGCTCCTACCACCACTGGGACCACTTTGGCCTTGACTTTCCACATCCTCTCGATTTCCTCCTTCAGGCCCTGATACTTCTCTAACTTCTCATGCTCCTTCTCCCTGATGTTGCTGTCACTTGGCACTGCTACATCTATCACTACCACTGTGTTCTGGTGTTTGTCTACTACCACAACGTCTTGTTGATTGGCCAGTACCTGCCTGTCCGTCTGGATCTGGAAGTCCCACAGGATCTTAGCCCTTTTATTCTCCACGACCTTCTGTGGAATCTCCCATCTGGACTTGGGGGGGTCTAGCTCATATGCTGTGCAGATGTTCCTGTACACAATGCCAGCTACTTGGTTGTGCCGTTCAGTGTACGCTGCTCCTGCCTGCATCTTATACCCTGCCACTATGTGTTGGACTGTCTCTGAGGCCTCTTTGCACAACCTGCACCTTGGGTCCTGTCTACTGTGGTAGACCCCTGCTTCTATGGATATGGTGCTTAGTGCCTGTTCTTGTGCTGCTATGATCAGTGCCTCAGTGCTGTCTTTTAGTCCAGCCCTTTCCAGCCACTGATAGGATTTCCCAATGTCAGCCACCTCAGCTATCTCTTCATGGTACATCCCATGCAGGGGCTTGTCTTGCCATGGTATTTCCTCCGCTTGAACTTCCTCCCATGTCTGCTGCTGCCTGAAGCATTCTCTCAGGAGCTCATCTTTGGGTGCCATCTTACTGATGTACTCCTGGATACTCCGGGTTTCATCCAGGACAGTGGCTTTGACACTCATCAGACCCCGCCCGCCTTCTTTGCGGCTGGTGTACAGTCTCTGGGTGTTGGACTTGGGGTGGAAACCTCCATACATTGTGAGGGGCTTCCGGGGCTTCACATCAGCAGCCTCCATGTCTTCCTTTGGCCAGCTCACTATACCGGCAGGGTATCTGATGACTGGCAGGGCATACATGTTGATGGCATGGATCTTGTTCTTCCCATTTAGCTGGCTCTTCAGGACCTGTCTTATCCTTTGGTGGTACTTGGATGTTGCTGTCTTCCTTGCCTCCTCCTCATGGTTTCCATGTGACTGTGGGACACCAAGGTATTTATAGCTGGTTTCTATGTCTGCTATATGGCCCACTGGTAGTTCCACTCCATCGGTCTTAACTACCATCCCTCTCTTTACTATCATCCTGCCACACTTCTCCAGTCCGAATGACATCCCAATGTCCTCGCTGTAGATCCGTGTCAGGTGGATCAGTGAGTCGATGTCTCATTCACTCTTAGCATACAGCTTGATGTCATCCATGTAGAGGAGGTGGCTGATGGCGATTCCACTCTTGAACTTGTACCCATATCCAGACCTTGTGATTATCTGGCTGAGGGGGTTTAAGCCTATGCAGAACAGCAGTGGGGACAGTGCATCACCTTGGTATATGCCGCACTTGATGGCCACTTGTGCGAGCTGTCTTGAGTTCACTTCCAGTGTTGTCTTCCACAGTCCTATTGAGTTCTTGAGGAAGGTCCTTAGTGTCCTGTTGACTTTGTATAGTGCCAGGCATTCACAGATCCATGTGTGTGGCATTGAGTCATAGGCTTTCCTGTAGTCAATCCAGGCTGTGCTCAGATTGGTCTGCCTAGACCTTGAGTCTCGGGCAACTGCTCTATCTATGAGTAACTGGTGTTTTGAGCCTCTGGTGTTGTTCCCAATGCCCTTCTGAGCTGTGCTCATGTACTGGCCCATATGGTCTTGTAGCTTGGCAGCTAGGATGCCTGATAGAACTTTCCATGTTGTGGGGAGGCAGGTTATTGGCCGGTAGTTGGATGGTGCTGTTCCTTTGTGAGGGTCTTTCATGATCAGCACTGTCCTTCCTTGTGTTAGCCAGTCCGGGTGGGAGCCTGCTGCTAGCAGTTGGTTCATCTGTGCTGCTAGGTGTTCATGCACTGCTGTTAGTTTCTTTAGCCAGTAGGTGTGGATCATGTCCGGGCCAGGTGCTGTCCAGCTTTTCATGTTCTTGACCCGCTGTTGGATGTCTGCTACTGTGATGGTGACTGGTTCCTCTTCTGGGAGATTGCTGTGGTCTGCTTTCAGGTCCTGCAGCCACTTTGCACTGGTGTTATGTGTCTTCTCTTTCTCCCATATGCTCTTCCAGTACTGTTCAGTTTCCACTGCTGGTGGCTCAGCTGCTACTCTGTGGTTGCATTGCAGTTCGGAGTACACTTTGGATGGTTCTTTGGAGAACAGGGCATTTATCTTCTTGGCCTCTGCTTCTCTAGTGTATCTCCTTGGCCTGGTAGCCAGTGCTGTGAGGCCTTGTTTAGCAGTCTCTAGGGCTTCAGATGGAGTCAGGCCCATATATTTTTTCAGTAGCTGAGTCTTATCCCTAATCTCCACACGCTTCTGTAGTTCCACCAGCTGACTGACTTCTCTCCGAGTTGCCTTGATCTTAGCCTCCAATCTCATTTTCCAGGGTGGGTATGTACTGCTGTTCTTCTTGATCGTGTAGCCAAGCATTTCCAGGATTACAGTGGCTGTAGCATATACCGATTCATTGGTTTCAGTTATGGTGGTAGTAGGGATTGTCTGGAGGGCCCTGTTGGCATCTTCTAGCATACTATCTGATGGTACTTCTTCATTGAGCCTTGGTAATCGGACTCGAGGGTTGACTGTAGCTAGTTTATCCATGATCTTATGCCTCATATCAGCTGCTGTGCTCTGTAATGGAAGGGGTGGCAGTGACATTCCAGCTTCAGGTGTTGGCTGCACATCTGCTTGTTCTTCTAGGTCTGCTTGAGTCCGGGTTGTAATGTGGAGTTGGTCTATCTCAAGTTGTGAGAGCAGCTTCCTCTTCACTATGTTGAAGCGCTGGGTAACTAGTTGTTTCTCAGTTAGTGTGGATGTAGGCCTTCTGTCTATCCATAGTTCCCTCATACGTTTCATATATCCCCTCTCATTAGGTCTGCTGTTGTAGTAGCATTCCATCAATTCCAAGTTGTCTTGTCTTGTCCATTTATGGTTTGTTCCAGTAGTCCACTTAACATCAGATTGTCCTATATATATAAGGACAATATATACAATATTGTATATTGTATAATATTGTATATACAATATTGTATATATATATATAATAAAATTATATATATATTATACAGTAATATATAATTATATATATATATATATATATAATTAGAAGAAACAATACACAGCATTGGAAACTGTGAGACACACTTAAAATTTACATAATGTTCAAATAAGCCTAATATACCTACACACTACATGGATACATGCAAACTTCACAATAAAACATTTTGGATAAGATCCTTACGCTGGGAGAATATGCAAGGCAATTGTTCCCAGGGATCTGAACAGCTAATATCTTACATGAGTCAGCCAGAGCAAAAACAGAAACGTTAACAGCCTCTCCCAATTGTATAAATGCAATACAAATAAAAACCCTTTTGCCATCACAAGATTGTCATCCTACCTCTAGATCTGTTCTAGGCCCCATCTGTCAATTCAAAAATGTAATCCTTCTTTCACAAAGGATTCAACTAAGAATAAACTGCTTTAAACTTTTAAAAGGCTCTGAGAAGTTATCATCTGAAGTAATTTCACCTTTGAATATCAAGCCAAGGATCAAGCACCATCTGAGAAGTTACTTATGGGACATGTGTTCTTCCTTTAAGAAACAGCAAATAAAGCATCTAAGGCAGTGTTTCTCATTGCTGGCTGGGGAATTCTTGAAGTCCACACAGCTTAAAGTTGCTAAGGTTGAGAAATGCTACTCTAAGATATTAAACAACTTGGGCCAAGGATTCCAGGCAGATTTCCTTGTCTGTGTGAGACCTTGAGAATCAGCTTCTGCTCATGCTACAGCCTCCAGTTACATTTGGGTTTTCCCTACAACGTCACCCTTTTGGATAATACTCTTCCCCCTAATAGGCAGCTACCATATTGTGTTTCCCAGGTCTTTGTTATCTGAGCAGTGTATTTTCATTTGTTATTTTAGGCTTTGCATGTTAATGATTTTTCTCCTTTATCATTAAATGCTCTAGATGGTGCTTCCAGGTGTCTTAGACATAAAAATGGCATAACGAGAGTTAAAGACATAAATATCCCTCTAATCATCACAGTCCGAAGGACTGATCAGTTGCCCCCCTTGCTTGCCAGCACAATGCACCTGGAAAAGCTTTAGCTTAGGCTTGTTTTAAAGCCCAGGTCTTACTTTGCAAAAAAATACACCATCTGACAACTATTATGGCTAGCTGTCACAGGAAGAAGGAAGAATGTTTAAACCTACATACTGATAGTTCATATTTTACAGAGCTGGATGCAATTGCCAGATTTATGCTAGTGCTTCTCATATGACTCCAAACATTTAATATTCATATATAAGAATCAATGCCAACCATTGCCTCTAGATCATTCTCACTAAGTCCCCCTAAGTGTTGGGAGGTCCATGTTTTCCAAAAACATACAACTTATGACTCTTATAGTCCACACATTCTGAACTCTTCAAAAATTTTAAACAAAACTCACATTCAATAGCCTAACTGCACTATCCAAAAAGTTTTAAGTATATTCTCATCAATGGATCCAAATATAAGAAGCAAAGTACAAAGCTTGCTTTTAAAAGTTCTCTTTTTTTTAGCGTTATACACTTTAAACATGTATATTTGACCTGGATTACTGAGAAAAAGGATGATGTAATTTCGAAAACCAGAGTTCAGGCTATTACCACATTTTCCACCAAATATTCCTCCATGAACTCACCCAGACAGTAACTCAATTATTCAAAAGGTCTATTCAGTCATGAAACAAGACTAAAATGTTATGCCTTCAACATTTATAATTCATAGCATCAGCAATATAATTAAAAATGGAAAAGCTTATTAACCTACATCAAAAAAGTTCATTTTATATAGTGCCACTGTTTCAATGTCCTGATATTCTGGTATTCAAATCAACTTCCATGATTCTTCTCCATTAAAACAGCATGTTCAGCAGCTAAACTAAGCAGGGAGTACTGGGAAGAGCCTTGGAAAGCCCCTATATTTTGCATTTTCCCATGATGATGATGATGATTTTAAGCCAGTTTAGTTGATGCTCTACATGATACTTCTTTATTGAGATCCAAATCAGGCAACCTGATACTAACACATCTTGTAATGACATTATAGTTGGGAACATGGATGTGGGGAATTCTGGGAGTTGAAGTCCACCCATCTTAAAGTTGCTGAGGTTGAGGAACCGTGGCTGAGCAGTTACAAGAGAAGTCTGTAAGAAAATGAAAAGCCACCAAGAAAAAGCCCAATTGATGTGAATACGCTCACAAGCATTTGCAAAATACAATTATTTCCATAACTAATTACTTCAAACCCATGTGCATTATTTAACTAGTGCATTACTGTTCTTCTTCATTCAAAGAGATACTATCTCTTTTGTATAATAAACAGATTGATATTTCAGTGGACAACAGATTTGAAGTTTACAAACAATTCAAACCTTTGAAAAATATACAGAAAACAACCTTTCTCCAAGCTCTGTACCCATTTAGAAGCCTTGCTGACATCAGGACTACAAGGTATTTACTTGACAATGATCAGGTTCACACACTGAGCTATGACATCATTTATTTTACAACTGGCTGGGTTCATACATGCCCTAACCATAAAGCATGATTTACAAATAACAAAAGCTGAGTTCATGGAAAATGCTAAGCCAAATCAAAACAAATCACAGTATAGGATAGCACAAAAGATAACCTGTGGCACTCCAGATGTTGCTGAATTCCCAAAATCTCTAGAAAGCATGGCTAATAGTGAGGAATACGTCAATTATAGTTCAACATCTGGAATACCACAGGTTGCTTAAATATGGATTAGTCTATTCTGTGAAATATTTCATCATTTCTTACTCAGTGTCTGGAAGAGACATTCCTGCTTCCACTTGCCCATGAAATCTGGCAGGTCTTCCTCTGCTATATAACCAAGTCCAGATGCTTTATTTCTATTATTTTTATTTAATTACGATAGTGTGGCCCTTTCAATAGAGCACATGCTCCTGTCTTCAAGACTGTCAACAATAGTAACATCACATTTTTGCTACTGAAGAGGGGAAATGCTTCAGTTTCTTGCCATGCTACAATTCTTCCAAAGAAAAATCAGTTCTGGTGGTATCTTCTTATTGCCCTATTCTTCCTCATTCTAGTTAGGAAGCACTGGACATATGCATGCCAAAACAGTTTATGGAATGTGCAACCCACTATTCTTCTAACAGCAAGGCCCACTTTGTATTTCCTGCTTCTCAATTTTAATCATAATAATGTATACACACATAGAAATTCACGAAACACTGCCTTTCACTTAAGACAGACAATACATTACCAGAAAAAAAGAGCAAAATAGAAACGTTTGCATAAAACTGACATATGCTAATTTATATTATAAATTAAAATGTAGACATAAATTACTAGATTCAAGCATTAACATATGTTACTACAGTGGAGATGATTGTTAACAACTTACCAGCATGTGTTTGCTCAAGAAGCTGTCCAGACGTTTATAATATTTATTTTTAATTTCAGTTTCATTAAGATGGGTCATAATTATGACAATTGTGTGTTCCTAAATTTTACACTAAGCAAAGAAACTTAAGGGCATCTCTCCCTGTAAGCTCAAAACACGATGCAGTAAGGACTGTGAGCTCCTAATTCATTTCCCACAAATGGTACCTAAGTATAGCATAAAATTTATCAGGATTTCCAGAAGGTTTGTATATGAGGGTTGAAAGATATTTTATCCATGCATTTGGTAACTCAAAAAGGTATTTAATGCCACCCGATTTGTTAAACATTTGTGTTAAATCAGCTGAACAACATTTTCTATATGCCACCTTCCACGTTCCCCACCCATTTTTAAAAAACATGATACAGAGATCTTGGTTTAAGCAGTGCATCTGTACTCTATTAGATGATAACCGTTGATGAGAAATTTCAAGATCTTTGCTTCTCCTTCTTATGGCTTGAATGGAAAAAACCTTAAAAAAGAGGATACTTTCAGAACAAGTGACTGTCCTCTGGCAGTCCTTCAAGCTGAGAAGTACCATTGTAAAATAGGACATATGGATACCTAAGTTTCTCAATGACTACAAGATGAATCTTAAAGGAACAAAACAGATGAATGACAGAAGATACATTGTGTCAGTTAATCCCTTTTAGAAAAGGATTGGAAATTGGAGCAGTCAGGAAAACAGCTGACCACTTAGAACACACAGATATAGGGTTGTGCTACTTGACCCCATACAGATTATACTGAAATGCATCTGTATCTCCTGTATTAAGAAATACGTGCAAGTTTTCCTTGTTAGGAAGAGGATGTTCCATCTTCTGCATTTAATTATGCACTGAAAAATGAAAATGAATCAAACTATAAGCAAGGAAATAATTCATAAACAACTGAATTAGTCCCCAAGGCACCTGGAGTCAAAACTACTATAGAGATTTATTTTGCTTATTCAAGTTTGTGCCTCATTTCTTTCCCAACAGTGATTCAAAGCAACAAAATAATAATATTACAGATGGTCTGGACCTTCTCAATAGTATTTGGATCTGTCTTCAACTGAAAATATCTGTTTCATGATTATTTGAACCTATATTTATTTAGAATTAGACGGGACTAATTTCTGAATAAATAAACTAGGTACTGCACCGCTACAACTAAGAAAGTGCTATTTGCAGCCGTACCATCTCTTCTTACAATACCGCACAATATCAAAATCCTAACCTGAAGTCAACAAGGCCACAGAAATTTATAAAAACAGTCCCAACTACTGCCCAGAGAAAAATGAGCAAAAATCCATTTGTTCTCGTTAAATGTATCAAATATTCATCTGGAAAGATCTAGGATGTTTTCTCCCATGTTATCGTATGAACAAACCTACACATTCTCCCAGTATTTGAGTTTTCACATGCATGCTGATTATACGAAATCATTTGCTGTTGTACCAATAATTGTTTTGTTGTACCAATGCATACAGATTCTTAAAACTGTATCAATGCATATAGATTCACAAAAATCTGCATGCAATAGTAATATATGTACTTGCCCAGTTTTCCTCCAGGTGTCCTGCCAAGGAAAGTTAGATGGATGGCTATAAAGGAAAGACCTTTTAGCTATAGTGGCCCATTTCTAGGACACCATATTGATTGCACCAGGCTATGCCATTTCTCTTCAGCCAGGCATATACTTTTCTAGTTGGTTGCACTGCACTGAAACAGGAAATATATAAGATATAAAAATCTATTCTATTTAGTAATTGTATTTCATTCCTTTTATAAATTTTTTTTTCTTTTTTTACAAAAATATATGTTTAGCCACTTTTAGTATTTTGAGTAACTTTACTATCTGCCAAAAAAAAAAAACCAAAAATAAAAAACCCCTAGCATAAGAAAAATTTGAAAATTCCAGGATTTTTATCAGCTATTAGATTATTCCCTTGCTCTTTCTGATCTCTGTATATATTAGACATACTAGAATTTTAGTTAAAATGATATACACATTTCACCAATAAATATATGTACATTGCTATCCAGCAAAATAGAATATTTATCCTTTGAATCATGGAGTAGAACTATACTCATAACAGGTAGTTCCATGTCCACTTCCAAAACAGAGATGTCAGTGAAATGAATTCAAAACCAGGAAGATAAGAAATGTGGCTCTGTTTCAAGTCAACTTCAAGCACACAGAATTTGTTTCTTCAAAGGAAAAGCTCTCATTAGGGCTGTTTTTTATGTGATAGTAAAGTCAATGATTTTGTGGAATCTGGGCCTATGGCAAGCTCCATGAATGTTCACATTTTAACTGCCTCAACCCTTTGCCATTGGCCAAGCTGGTAGAAGGTGATGGAATCTGAAGACCAAAACATTCAGAAAACAAAAGGTCACCAAAGGTAAATTAAGTAAAAATCTCATCTCTCAAGGCAAAATGAAGGGACTGAGCACCATCACTGAGACAATCCGATCCCCTGTCATCCCAACAGATTCTGTCATATGTAGTCACAGACAAGGGCCTTTCTATACATTTTTCAGAATTAGGCAGGTCCATATGGAAGGAAACACAGTAGATCTAAACCATACATCAAAGATCATCCATTAAACCATCATCAAAGACCATCAACATTATACAGCATTATAATTAGTTTATGAAATCTATCAGAGGTTGCTTTATATTCGTCTTTACAAATACCACAAGTTTCAGAGCTTGTGCAGGGCAGTCCATCGCATACGCCTTCACCAAGTTTTCTCTAAAGTGATAAATGCCACTTTTTATTAGAACAAGTGGTCTATTATAAAATGATTCTAAAATACTAGCATGTCAGCTCTAAAAGTCTAGAATATTTCAGTATTATGCTATGAAAAACCAATGAAATTGCCATTGTGACAGATTTTGCAACATTTGGAATCCTTACCAGTACTAAACTGGTAATTTCTAGCCAAGGGCAGGTTTTGTTTTTGAAAATTGTCTCCAATGGCAGTACTTTCTTTTCCCCGGGGGGGGGCGGAGGGTTGGCCAGCCACTTATTTCATTCATGGGAGGAAAAAATCAAGCTGTGCCCTCACATATGCTTACAGTACAACATAAGCATTCATCCACATGGATTCCATTTCAGAGGTACACTGGGCCACAATTATTGGGAAGTGACTTTTATCTATATTACACTGAGCCTGTGAGTCAGAAACCCTGGTAAATCAATTACAAACCAGAAATTTGCAAATGCAAGATGTTTTAGAGATGGCTTATACTGTGCAATTGCCTTGCCTCATTCACAAAATGTAATAGGGGATTGAGATTATGACATCTGCCCCTTTATACAATCATTTGTAACGTTATACGCTCATTCTCTTGTCCCACCACCCAAACCATTAGGAAGAGACGTTTTATTTGCTCCCCCAAATATCAGGATTAATGCCCTTCCAGTAGGAACAGCAACAGGAAAAGAGCAATCTTGAGCAGGATCAAACTTCAACAAGATTTCTAGGTTTATTGCTATATAAACTCTACACAAATCAACTGATGGTCATTTTGTGCTTCATACTGGGAAGAAATCAAACCATGTATGCGATTTCAATATATCTGGTCTAGTATTACACTGGCTAGCAACTTTATATTATTTCCCTTACAGACATTTGGTACCAGAATTTAGGTCGCTAAACAATGCAGTTGTTAAGCAAGCCATCACATGACCAGACTCAATTTTACAACCTTTTTTGCAGCAGTCATTAAGCAAATCACTGCAGTCATTAAGTGAATCATGTGGTCGTTAAGCGAACCACCTGGTTCGCCACTGATTTTGCTTGCCAGAAGCCAGCAAATGGTGATCATGTGACCCCAGGACACTGCAACTGTCTTAAATGTGAACCGGTTACCAAGCACCAGATCATGATCACAGGTCAGCAATGAAACAGAACATTTCCAGCAGTTTCTACAAAAACCACCACTGAAGAGAACACTGTAGTTCAGCCATGAAGTAGAGGTCAAACTATCTCAGTGTGGTCTTACATTTTGTACTCTTACATATTGAACAAGCTACACAAATTAGTAGTAACATATTTGGAGATACCAGCTCCATTTTTCAATATTAAAAAGTATTACAGGAAGCACATTTGGAATTTAAGCAAATAGCAGGACCTTTAAAACATTTGAAAATTCCACTTTTCCCCTTATAATCACAGAGCACTCTTATAGCACTCTGGAGAGTTAAACACCAGAAACTGATTCATGTTAAATTGTACAGCCCATGTTTCCCAGCACTGTCAGACCAGTGGCTTCCCAGGGTCCAAGGCACATTTTTGCCCTGGTTTGTTACCTTTTGTTTGGAAACTTGACAGATTAAACTTGAAAATTCTGTACTTTTACAAGTCAGCCACAGCTCCTCTTTTATGTATCAATAAGCAAATGGGATCTTCTCCAAGCACAGCTTTATCAAAAAAAAGTTTATTTGTAGCTGTTTATGACAGTTTTAAGATGTTCCTCACTGCTTCTTCTCACAGATTCATCACTGTGAAGTTATGAATATGAAGTCATTCATTCCCTTCTGCTCAGAACAGTGTTCCTTCAAGAACAGCTTAGCTCTTCCAGCTGGTTTCTAACCCAACAAAGAGCAGCTTCTGATGTTCTCCAAAAGGCAAGGATAATTAGAAGGTATCAACTTAAATATTTTGCCCTGTTCCTTGGGGGGGGGGGGGGGGAAGGACTAAAAAATGAAGGTACAATGCCTTGGGTTTTACAGTTCCTGGAAAAGTACTCACTCATTTCACCCAATGCTGAAAATAACAGAGAAGGAAGAAGTGCAACACTTGTAATAGCTAATATAAATCCTGGGTGAAGAATGATCAGTGAAGCATTCCTGATTGTCTGTTTTATTTTTACTAACAAGATGTGACCAATTGCCTCTTTTCACATTCCAAAACTTGTGTCCCATGCCACTCCACACACCTGCAAGAGACCAGCTGCAGTCTGAGGAATCTAACTTCAGTAGCTTTGAAATGTGGCACCACCAATTTAATCGCTGTCAAATTACAAGTAGAGTTGGAGTTTACAGTTGTGGCTTATAATGCATGTGTATTTATCACTATTCTCCTTACACACACGCACTCCTCCACACATACATACACCACGTTCTATCACTATCACAGTTCCATCCTGCAGGGATGCAGTTGGCTTCTCCCAAAACCTCTAATTTTGGCTTAAGCTTTATATTATATTATTTATGTATTTATTTAAAAGTATTATAGCCGCCCACTCCCAGAGACTCTGGGTGACTTACAAATCCAAATCTCTAAAAACCATTAAAAGCATACAACCCCACAGGCAGTCGATCTGTTCAAACTCATGTAACGCACGTGCGCTCCACATGGAGAAGGTAATATTGCTGATCGATTCCACTCCAAGCAAGAGGAAAAGCAACTTTCTGCTAAAATATGAGCACAAGCAAGCTCCAATTTTAACTGCAGAAAGGAGAGTTCATGGTTTCTTCTCCAGGTTGGTTTCTCTCTGCATCTGACTGACCACCGGAATAAAATAATGCTGAACTGGACTTTTCTCAAGTCATTCTTACCCAGTTCAGGATTTTGGGGGGCGAGGGGAGGCTTTCTGCTATCCAAAAGTGTATTTCAATATTATTTTCAATATCGACATTCCTTACTTCCCCACAACATAGGTTATTCTTTTCCAATGGTTAAAAATCCCCCCTTTCCCCAATTTAGGGAGCTCCACCCGCAAAAGATAAAAGAACTTGTCCAGGCTTTTCCAACCCACTCTCCAGATATTTCACATCTGTTTCCACGTGATTCCCGGAACTTAAGTCGTTTGCTCACTTCTTAGCAACGTCCACCAACTTTCCGCGCCGCCGCCCCCCCCCCCGCGCCTTCAGAGCGCTTTTGATCGCTCTGCACGTTTTACTTACCGCCTAACTCTGCGATACTCTCGATCCTGCACAATTTTGCTGTAAGGAGGCGGGAGTCGTTCGGTGCAGAAAGGAAGGACCCTCCTCTTCCAAGCTGGAGGACTTTCGCAGCAAGCTGTTGCCCCCGCCTTAGAGGTTCCCCCAACGTGCGCCTAATTCGGCCCGAGGAAAGCCGGCCTCCCCCTCCCCCTCCCCCGGCTGACCATGCCAAAGCGCCTCTTAGCTAAGGGGGACGGGGAGGCAGAGGGGAGCAGCCATTCTAGCCGCCGCAGTAAAACGCGCGAAGAGCCCAACGCTTCGCCGAGTTTTGTCCCGCTGCCGCAACACCACCCCGAGCGCCGAAACTCACTTGCAACTCCGGAGCGCTGGACTCTCCGGGTGGCCGCGCAGAGCCACGCCGCCGGGCTTCCCAGCGAGAGGGCGATGGGGGCAGGAGCGGTCTTTTCCCCGCGCCTCGACACCTCTTCCCCCCGCGCCGCGTCTGGCTTCTCCCCTATCCCCGCCCGGCTCCTGCAGCTGCTCCCGTTCTCCGGCGCAAAGAGCACTCCGGGATTCGCCGTCCGTGCCCTCTCCAGCTCCCACTAGTGAGTGCCGAGCGCCAAGCGCTTTCGAGAGGGACTCTCCGTGGCCGGGCTTGGCGTCTTCTGCCTCCCCCGCGGAGCGCAGGCGGTTACCTTCGCTTAAGGTTGGTGCACGTGTTACAGAATCCGCCGCGCCCGTGAGAAGCGGCGCGCCACGTGCGCGCAACGATTGGGGTGCCGCGCGTGCGATGCCGTGCGCTCCCTTTAGGGAGGGTTTAGGGCTTCTTTGACTTTGGGCATTGGAGAAAGGCGGTTACAAGGCTGTCCCGGCGCGCACAAGCGGGGGTCAGCTGCGTTATAGACACCCTGACGGGGTTCCCTCCAGGCTGAGGTTAAAAGCCAGAATCTGCTTGAATGGCTTGCGCTTTGCAGGTTCAACGAGCTCTGCTCATAAAGCACGCTTAAATAAATGAAATGTTGGCATGTTGTGTGAATGTAGTCAATACGTGCCGTGCATATTGTGCAGCCAGAAACATGTGCCCACCCATTTCAGCCGCTGATGAAAATCAATTCTGTAACAGGGCTGCCAAAATATTGCAGTTAACAAAGCAATCTTAAATATGCTACATTACTTGGAAGTATATTCTATTAGGTAAGTAGCGGGTGTAAGAATAAGCAAGGGTGACATCTGTAGTTTTCCAGAAGCTACCAACAGTCGGTTGCTACCTTTGACCGTGCAGGTTGGAGCAGCAAAGAGGTGCAATTTAGGAGTATCCAGAAAACCGCAGGTTCCCACTCTGCATTTCAGCTAAAATAGCATAGGAGTGAGGAACGTTCACACCTCCTGGCTGGCGGCTTGCTATTTGAAATTACCGTATTTTTCTGACAATAAGACGCCCCCATGTACAAGACGACCCCCATTTTTCCAACCCCAAGTTAAGAAATCAATATTTTAAAGATAGTGCAGAACACATTTTTATTTAGTAATTAGTTAACATTGACCTGATACACTTGGTGGGAGGAGGTCCAAACCGTCTCTCTGCAGCTCTATTTCCAGGCTCTTTTGCATAACTGATTACATTCAAGCACGAGTGAAACTGCCGATAGCTCGTCTCTGCAAACAGCCTTCCTCTAACTGGTTTGTTCAGCATCAGCTGACGTCAGTTACATCAGGCTCGTGATTGGAGGAAGTCTGTCTGGGAGACAAGCTATTTCACTCGTGATTGGAGGCTAGCAATAGGAGGAAGCCTCTTTGCAGAAACAAAGTATGGGCAGTTTTGCAACCGGGCGGTTCTCTCTTCGGCTGACTTCCTTGAATAAGACGCCCTTCAATTTTTAGGGTAAGGATTTTAGAAAAAAAAGTATCGTCTTATAGTCGGAAAAATACGGTAGTTACTGTAGTGGAATGATGGGCTTCAATCCAGGCCTCCCTCCAGATAGAAATTTAATCAGAGGCGTTATTGCCCCAGTATTTGCTGACCTTTTTCTTTTTCTTCTTCTTTTGTTCGGTAATCATTCATTCCCCAGCACTCTTAATATCACCTCCATCAACCGTATGCATGGGTCGATCTTAATTCTGAAGTAACACAATCGGGTTGATACGATGCCCAACATTTTCCAAATTGGGCTAATGGGGCTACCCCGTTGTGTGCTGTGCTAAAGAATCCCTAGAGGCTGAACTTTACCCTGGAAATGTTTCACTTCACTCCTTCTTCCTCTGGGAGAGGTGGCGACTGTTCTCCAAGATGTGTGGAGGAGGGGGCCATTCTGGTGTAGGGGTTAAGTCACCAGGCTAGAAACCAGGAGACTCTGAGTTCTAGTCCCGCCTAGGCACAAAGCCAGCTGGGTGACCTTGGGTCAGTCCCTCTCTCTCTCTCAGCCCTAAAAAGGAAGCAGTGGCAAACCCCTTCTGAAATCTTGCCAAGAAAACTGCAGGGATTTGTCCAGGCAGTTGCCAGGAGTCAAAAACTGACTTGAAGGCACAACAAATGTGTGGAGGAAACTGGGGAATGTGGCATAAGGAAGAGAAGAACCACATTGGCTTCGTATCGTGGGAAAATATTGACTACATTTACCTAATGTGCTAAATAAACTATAAACAAGCAAACTTTACATAACTGACTGTAATTCTAAAATACAAAGAATAACAGTGAATAGACATCAACAAAAGGTTTTGAATGCTAGGTGCTGATACCAACAGCAGTTTTTAGATTTCTTTGCAAGGGTTGTTTTTCCTCTCTCCAATTTTTATGCATTTCTGTTAGGCACAGGTATTTGTGGGGACAGCAGATGACAGCGTGTCCCAGTGTTGCTGTGCAAACTCCACCTCTTACATGGAGGTGTATAAGTAGAAGCGAGAAGAGTTAGAGTCCCAACTCACAACTTCTGATTTTGATCATGACTTCAGATGGATATCTATTTTCTCAGGTTTGTCCTCCCTCAACGTGAAAGGTTCTGAAGAAGTAGCAGAAGTTTGCAGATAATGTCAAAGGTGCAAGAAGCATGGCTGAGCTAGCCAGATAGGTAAGTCCAAGAAATCAGAAGAATAGAAGCAGACCCCACCCACCAGTGAAGAAGGCAGTACTAGAGAAAATAGAGCTCTGGGAAGCGGATTGAGTCCTGGTCATTAAGATACTGCCTTACCGACACTCTAAAGCCAACTGAAGAGTTTTTAAGCAACCAGTGTTGTCACTTCTACCCACCCAGGAGATCTTCCTTGATTTTACTATCTTAGACTTCAGGAAAGCTAGGAAGATGGAGGATTCAGTTAAGTATCTGTCTTCTAGCAGAAACTGACGGCAAGGCTGCGTCCAGTAACAAACAGGATCCCAAAATGTGGAACTAATAAAGTGGTTTGAAGGTCCTTTTTGCCAAAGTCTTAGCTGTACCCTGAAGGATCTGGAGATCAGAGGTCCAAACAATATGATACACCGTCATCTGACCTGTATGGAAAGCTACACTGCCCGATGCTCAGTCAAAGAGTATTTTAAGCCAAACAGTACTTCTATTAGAGTAACAAACATTAAGGATCACGTATGTTTCCAAATTATAGTAGCTTCTTCTGGTTGGACTTTTATTTTTTTTTAATGAAAATGGTAGAAAATAGATGTTTGTGACTGAAATACTGATATCATTCGTGCCTGAAATTCCTATCGGTTAGTCATTGCAAGATGATAATATTGTCAGTGTTTATCCTCTCCTCCTCCTCCTCCTCTTCTCTGACACGTGGTGAATATCTGAACTATTGCATACTTGGAACTATTTTTGTTTGTTTAATTGTGAGTATATAATGCAATGAATATGTGTTTGGGGCCACTATTTGTACATATTTTCATGGAGAAAATAATGCTAATGTGCCATAGCTACCTTATGGCTGTTGGAAGAAATTTGTATCATTTGTCTAAGATGATGGTATTCTTGCTGTTTTGGGGTTAGCAGTGAGGAAAGAGCACCCAGGACCAAATATGGGAACACTTAGGTCACATGGCCATGTCCAAAGGTCAGAACTGCTTCTATAGCACTGTTTATCACTTGCCCCGAAATAAAATAAAAATGTCTTCAGCAAAAGCCATCATATATCCAGTGTCAGAGTTTCTTCCAGTTCTGTATTCATATGTCTACTCAGGTTTTCCTTGGAGCAATGCTCACTTTACAAGGAATTTTCTCTTCCTAGCTAAGTAGCCAAGTGGTCACGGTCCCACCTAAGTGGTGCATTAATTTCCAACCTTTTGTTTTTTCTCAAGGACCCCACCATTGTGCCACAACTTCCTATTCTTGCTTTTCCTTAGTGTCTCAGTTTGTCCCCGGTGTAAAAGCTAGCTGGCTAGGAATTTGTCTCAAAGGATTGGTTTTTGAAGATGCATTTGAGACTTCCTATTGTAACCCGCCTAGTCTTAGAGCCTTATTGCTATGTGTCCGAGTCACACAAATCATTTTTTTATCTTTCGCTCTCTGTGATGAAGGAAATTTAAGAAGGAAACAAAGAAGGTGTCTCAAGATTTTACGATATTGAAACAGACTGAGGAGCGTGCAAACCAGTTCAAAAGCAAACACACAGAAACAAAAAGTGCCTCTACCTGACCTGTCACCCACTTTGAGGACTAAGCCTTTGATTAAGTCCTTGACATGTTCAGTGAAATCTTGTTTGCCTTCTTCCTTTCATGCACCTTTGAGCTTGTAGGCCTTACCTGCTGGGATCCAAGCCAGGTCCGCTCAAAGCGTGCAAAGAAAGTTTAAAATTGACTGAACCTAGAAGCGGAAATACTGGAAGTATGACAAGAAAGTTTGCTCTTGTTTGATTTGTGAGTCTTATGTTGGCAAAATTTGAGTTCTAACATTATCCTCAAGGGTTCAGAATCTCTGATATCTTCAAGCAGGCCTTCTGTGCACAGCATGGATCAGTATTAATTCCTACTGCTTAGCAAATCTTTTTGTATCTCTTGTGGAAAGGTTTGTTCCAGTGTAATTGCTTGTGTAAGAAGGGTACATATATTACAAGATGATCTGCAGAGGACACACACACACACAGAGGCAAAGATGGGCTAGCGCCAGGGAGAGAAATTGTCCTGCTTTCTTTCACACTACATACTCAGTTTGATGAATGAGAACGGTCTTTAGAAATGTCAAAAACAAAAAGAATGTTGGATAAATTCTAATGAGTGTGATGTTCTTGTACATATTTAGTTAAGAGGTGGCTAAAGTGCTGTTTGTGTGTGTGTGCGTGTGTGTGTGTTCATGTGTGTGTGTGTGTAAAGGTCCCTTATTTCATTACTATCATGTGTCCAATGTTCTGCAGCCTCCCTGGTTTTTTACATTAAACACCCTCATGTGTCTTTTTCAGTAGAGGTGCTGTTGTCTCACTACTAATAGGGAGTCCTTATTTTCCAAACACTGATTTCCCCACCTCTCTTGTAGAATGCAAGCATGAAGAGACTGTGCATGAAAAACTACAAAACGTGTGCACTGGGTCCCTACACTCAGAGGTCACCAAGTTACCCCACACTTCCTGCTTATAGTGGCACAAAAGTACGAGCAGTAGAGGGCACGTCTATGACGGCAAAATGCTCCGTATGTGCACACATAAAGTCCGTGCCTGCACTTTCGTTGTCCCTTGGGAAAATTCTGCCTGCGCAAGATTCTGAATCACAGAAATTGTTTGTGCACAGATTAAAGGCTTACAGTTGTTTTGTTTTGTTTTGTACCTTTATAAATGAAGGGACTACTTCATTTATAATTCACTGGTTACCATTGTTGCTGTTGCGTTTTTAAGCAGCACCTATAAAAATTATTGGCTCCCAAGAATAATGTTTGAAAGAAATGTTAGGGTTATTTGACAAGACTGCTTGGGGTTGTCAGCTATAAATGGAGTAAAGAATTATCTAAATCTAAGATGATTTCTAAAGCAATCAAACAAAAGCTGCAAAAACACTCAAGCACACAGAGTTTTTTTGGATGGTTTCACCTCCATGATCTCAGAGGGTTGAGAGAAGTACTCTGAGCCTCCTTCAGATGTCCTATAAGTCAAGGCTCCTATCTGGAGCCATAAAAACCAAATAAAAGATATGTCATCGCTTGCTGACACAATACCCACAGCTCCAGAAAGCTGAGACTTTACCTCATTCCTAAATGATTACAGCATTCATTAACTTTTTAAAAATGATTATTCTACGGACATCTGAGGACTGATACCAGGTCTCTATCTGCAGCATCAGGTCCTCCTGGGTATTCCTTGGTCCAGAGACTCTAAGAGGCTTTCATTACAAACAGGTCTAAGTTGTATGTTATGTTTTCATCTTCTGCAAAACATGTGTTAAGCATTAGCCTTGCTTTTCCCAGACAGATTTTATTCCTTCAGAGCTAATTAATTCTGATAATTGTTTTAGGATATTATTCTCATCCTGCTTCATTAAGATGCCAGTATTAGATCTTAGCAGCCTCTGATATTACTCTGCCTACGTGTCACTTCTGCTCAGTTATTGAAAACCACTACGCAGGTATTAAAACTAAATGCACACTAGCATTACTACTTTTTCATACAGCTTATTTTTCCAGATAGTATTGGCATCTTGTAACATCCTCAGTTGCTAACAATGTAAAAATGATATCTTCCCACAATTAATATCATTGTATGATCAGAAGAATTCAGTGTGTTGGAACCAAAGGGTCATTCAATTTTATACCAAACCAGAGCAGGAAATAGAAGCCATTTTTCCCTTGCCTCTCCTCTAATAGTACTTTTTATGCTGTTGTTTACTTGCTTTTCACAGAGCAGCATTTAAAAAAGGAACACCCGAAGTCTCAAGAGATTGTAGTTAAATCTGCAACAAAATGCCTGGAGAAACTAATAGGTCTTAAATGTCTTGCAGAAAACAAGCCTGGAAAGATGTGCACAGATCTAGATGCCATAACATAAGAACCTAAGAATAGCCCTGCTTGATCAGGGTAAGCAGCTTAATCCAGCATTCGGTTTCCCACAGTGGCCAACCAGATGCTTCTGGAATGCTCGCATGTGGGAGATGGCGACATCCTCTCTTCCAATGTTGTTCCCCTGGAACTTACGTTTAAAGTCACGATGCTACCAAGCCAAAGGTAACCGTGAGCCATCAAAGCCTTGGTAGATCTGTCCTCCATGAATTTATCCAATCCTGTTTTAAAGCTATCCAAATTGGTGATCATGAATACATTCTATGGTAATAAATTATACACTGTGTGGAGTAGTACTTTCTGTCATCTGTTCTATACAAGCTTCATTGGATGACTCTTGATCCTAGTATTTTGAGAGATGGAGAAAGAAGCCATAACAGAAAGGATCCTGTCTCCCCGGTCCGACCATAAAATGCCCGAGTAAAAGAGATCACAGAATTGAATTTTACACATTGTTCCTGGACAGCTTACCATGTTTACTTTGATCACCTACTGTATTTTCTTTCAAAAGCAGCTAAAACACCACTTGGTCATCTATTTACAGGTATCACTAAAGCCATAGAAACTTAGACTGATTTATGTATATCTTCAAAACAATCATGTAAGGTAGGCTAAGCAGAACCAGGGATAACTTTTTTTTTTTTCCTGGCAGATGCCATATTTGGAATTTTACGGACACTTTCACAAAATATCTATTATTATTTATATAGCCCGTTGCAATATACTGTAGCCATATGCTTGAATTACAATTATGTAACCCATTTCTTTGTTAAGCTCTATGGTCTTTTGTCCATCTCTTATATGTAACTATTAAGAAACAAATGTTGTATCTCTATTGTATTTCTTCACAGGCAAGTAATATTGCCAGATTCAACTTTGTCCAATGTTAAAAGAAAGGTAAATCCAGAAGATTTATATAAGAGAAATAGGAATACTAGCAAAACAATGAAGAAGCAGACTTGGTGATGGTAGAGTGGGCTTTGATTTCCATAGAATTTCCATCAGAGTAAAATCCAGAAATTCTCATGTATACTACAGTTATCTCATCTCTTTAATTGCCAATTTTAGTTCAGCTTAAATCCATCATTTACAGATAAAACAGAGGTTCCACATATCTGAAATAAGTCAAAGGTTGGCAGATGAGCAACAACAATAAAAAAGAAGGATAAAGAGAGAGGAAAAAAGACAGTGAACACTGAGTATCTTCATTGATCTGGAGTGACAACTAACCATTGAAGAGGAAACTCATAAAACTAGAAGAGAAATTTGAACTGAGTGGATATAATCTGAAGAACAGGATCTATACAGCAAGATATTATTACAGATTGCACTTAAGGCTATTGAAAGCTATGTCTTTAACTTACTAAACAGTTTTCAGATTTGATCCAAATTCTCCCCAAGTCCCCTCTGCTTTTGTTCCATCCTTCTAGGTCCCTCTTGTCTTCCTATATAATAATATGATTTAGTTTCAGATTCCTTAATTATTCAGTAGACCCACTTAAATTTATAGAACTCAAGTTAGTCATGACTAATTTTTTTCCAATGAGTTTTGTCTATCTAGTGTAAAGGTGGACAGTGTTTTGGAAGCCAGGTATCCCCTGGGGAGAGAAATGAAGCAAAAATGCAAGACTTTATGGGCAGGGTAGGAATGTTCTGGTTCTTCCTTCTTTATTGTTTTTTTAATTTAATAAATCTCATTAAATTTTAGTGTGCCATCTCAAATGGTGGAAAACCAGGTCAAAATGGTGGAAAAGCAGTTTCACACACAGAGACCACTGAATTTTGACAGCACATACAGAAGAGTTCTGGAGGTGCAAAAACACCCTGGTCTAATGTTTGCATGACTAATTCTGGATCCAGCTCCATAATTCTCTAAGGTTGCTGAAGCCCTAGATCTCCTGGATCTGTGCACAAACTAGACTAGAATACCACCTTCCAGCATTTTTATACCGAACCTCTTCAATACAGTTTATGCATTTTTGAATTTTTGAATTATTTATATCTGTATACATTTTGACATCCGTCACAATAAATATAAGAAGATGATATTGCCCTTTTCTAGCCATCTCTAAATCACTGAGCCAAGAAGCCAGAATATGATCTATTCTCCTCTACTGAGGTGATGCCATAGATCTTCTTCAATTTCACAGCCTCCACTTCTGAAAGACAAAGTGAGAACCTCTGGATTCTTCATTGCAGAAGCCTTCTTTCAAGTTCAGAATAATATAAAATAAAAAAGGAAGAGTGACTGCATCCATGGCAATAAACCTCCACACAAACAAAATGCCTTAGGATAAAAATAGTATCCTTATGTTTCCAGTCTCTCACTAGACAAGCAAGCATCCAACCATTAAAGCCAAAGATGTAGGGTTACACGCAGATTTACTAACAAACCAGCACATTTGTGCTTAGTAATATTATTCCCCTGAAGAAATGATTCACAATTCATAAAGATTTCAAAGATTTTTTTCCCCTGAGGCTATGTTTTATTTTTCCTTTTGCTTTCAGCCCCATTAATTACTTGGATAATGTAGACTAATCCCCATTTCTAGTGTCATGTTCTATGGTTTTAATTCGTTTAACCAAATAATATTTATTCAGCAGAGTTGAGTGGTTAGTTGATTTCTTGATAATACCAACTCCTAAATGAATTTCCTCTTTTTAACATCTAAATCTGCTTTTGGTGATGTAGTCCAGAATGAGATAAGTTTTATATAATTATGCACCCTTTGATTCTTTGTCTATTTGCTCCATTTGGAATGGACTGTATATACAGTACTATTCATAAAAAAGGAGCTTAACTTTGGTGATGTTGCAAAACACCCCTTCAGAGATATCTAGTGAATGATGTGGAACCTCCACTTCTAAAAATGAAATGACATTACAACTTTACAACAGGCAGAGGAGACTTCTGTCTATCTGAAATTTATTTGCAAAATCCTGGCATGGCTGTGCAAGGCCTCAAAGCAGCAGCAACAACAACTCCAATTGTAATATTTTCTATTTATTTATTGCATCCTTTACCAGAGTGTGGTATGGATCAAAGGAAAAACACAACTATTACAAGAAGCACCTCATCAAAGTGAAGTCCAGCTGACTTGCACAGAACTAATTAAAAAGCCAGATTTAATTTAATGGACAGCCCTCTCCTGTTCTAATATTTGGAGGTGTTGAAATATATTCTCCTAATGTTCTTTACAACAGGGTTCCTCAACCTTGGCAACTTTAAGACAGGTGGACTTCAACTCCCAGAATTGGAGTTCTGGAATTCTGGAAATTGATGATGACCTCAGAATTCTGGAAGTTGAAGGCCACCCGTCTTAAAGTTGCCAAGGTTGAGGAACCCTGCTTTACAACATCCTAATACAGGTGTGCCAGTGGATTTTCTCCACCAGAGAGAATATAAGCCTCCATCATTTGGTCTGATGCTATCTTTAGAGCAAGCATTTATCTGATTTCTCATTTCCTAGTATGAAATTACTGTATATCTGATTATTACAGAATGAGGACAGGGGAAAAACACAAAATTTATTATATATTTGAAGGTGGTTAGTATAGTGATTCTGTATCTTGATGTACAAAATGTATCTTAATGTACATTTATAACCAGCTGGTTCAATGCAAAAACCTCCTCTCACCCCCTACCCTTTTATATTGCTAAAATGAATTTTAATTAAGGTAACTATTGTAAGAATACCTGAACTGACTCATGAACGTTTTTTTTTTTAAACGGAATGAAATGCTTGTTTAGGACAGAATCAATTTTATGAGAAGACTGAAAAGCAACAGGTAGACCAGTACCTTTGCCATTTATTGTATGTGAGTTAGCTCATACCTGTCATTCCTTTGTATTTCTTTATTGTGTAAGAGGATGGATTACTAGTAGTGTATGTTAAAGTTTTAAGGAGTCTGCAATAGACAACTATCTTCCTTGTGTGTGAAGGGGATGCTGCAGAAATTCCTACTCTTAAGCAGAATGAAGCAACTGCCTGAGATGAAAAATGCTGGGAGGTAGCAACAGTGCTGTGGGAGGAGAGAACTGCATGCCACTAAGCCTTCCAATGCAAGGGGAAACTTCAGCTAGAGGGACAACATTGAAATATAATAAATCTATCAATCAGTTGACTTTGGGGAATGATGCCATCTTGTCCTTAGCAGTGGCCGATCCCCCCGTTGCCAATCCCCTGGATGAAAAGATTTATCTGCCTTTCCTATATTCTGATAGCATCCAAAGTGGCTTTGCTTTTCTATTGGTGTGGCAGCAACCTTAACTGAGCAGAATGCAACTATGAATAATCTGCAGACCATCCTCATTAACACAAGGAAGTCAGAAGAGAAGAGGGCAAACTCAAAGCATATACAGTATCTCTACATTTCTTTATATGTATACGTGTGGAACACCTAAAGGATCTATGAAGTAGCTTTTCTTTATACTTTCAATGAGAAGCCACTCCCCAGATTTCGATCACCCAGACGAGTCCAGAACAGAGAATTTGCACAGGCAGTTGAATCCTGAGCTGAGCAGAGTTCTTGATTTTGGCAGCATATGTTTATTTGCCTTTTGATTTACATTTCTATCCGGAAATTCAGGCACATTTTTAAATGTCTATGGCTATGGACTTAGAAAAACACGTCAGTTGTATTGCATCTCCACTGGTATATTAAAGCAGGGATTCATTATTTCCTTAGCATTTTAGCCCAAGCCACCCATATACATTACTCCCCACCCCCCACCCCACCCAGCATACTCAGACAGATATTTAAAGTGATATGAAAAGAAATAAAGGAAAAGAAATAAAACAGGAAAAAAAAAAACCTTAAGTTTTTCACCTTTAAAAAATGACAGCCCAATCCCCCTGTATCTTTTTGTTCTTGAGGGCTAGAAATTCACCTTTTAATATAACTTTTAGACTTATTTATTTATTTATTAAATTTGTATGCCGCCCTTTAGACTTCATAAAGTGGCCACTTATATACATTGAAAACCACACCAGAATTTCAGGTAGGCCACACATCCTCCTTCTTGTCCTCCCTCTTTCTAAAGGGAGAGGAATGGTCATATAAAAAGAACAATAGAGAAAACTAGGCAAAGCATAAACAGACATTTCATGAAATGGCACAGAAAGGCTGAATATCTAATGATTTGTCTATTCTCTCCGATTGTACAGTATCTCCACTGTAATCATCCATTAGCTGATTAGTTCTCAAAGGAACAGCTCAGGGCCCTGTGTTTACGGAGTCCTCTTCCACATGTTTAAATGTTTGTTCTTTAAAGTACTGCTATGTTATACAGTTTATTGGACCCTGGAGAGTCAGGACAACTTTCCATCATTGAGCACTACTTATTTTAGTCTAACTAAGCTCCCAAAGATTCCTTTTGATTCAGAAAGCAACTAATAAATCAGGCTTTTCATTCATGGTGATTATGGCTAGGCTCAAGGAAAAGTTTATGGTATGCAATTGATCTTTTCTCCTCTGGACAAAGGGAAGCAGAGTCATTTGGGGAATCTGTAACGGGAAGAAAAATCCATTAGTCATAGAAAAGCATACCAAAATAGGGATTATATAAAAACTCACCTTCACTCTAGACTGCATATTTCACTTCAGTCAAGTAAATGCATGAATTTTGTGGCGGATTAGCTGTACTCTGCATCATGAATTCCAAACAGCTTGGATAGGGTGGATAACCTGAATTTGGTCTCAGGATTAGAACCAACAAACAAAGCCCCTCAGCAAAGCATTAAGAAACAATAGTCTATAACTTTATAACCCAAATCATATGGTTTAATTCAAGAACTGTAACCCAGGGACCTACATATGTAGTTTCCACATAAACAGCTACAAGAAAAGTAGCTCCAATATTACATTTAGGTACATTTTCTATTAGTCTCACCAATAAAAAAGTGCCCTGAATTGGTGATAAAAATGGTGTAACTGTATAAATATTTGCATTTCATACAATGTGCATATAATCATATTGGGGAAATTTAAATAAAGCCATAATAGTTATACAGTCATCATGATTCCAACTTCACTGAGGATATGAGCTGGCAGACTGACTAAGAATGAAACCTTGGGTTTATGATGGATACTTTGATGAGTATTTTGACCCACCATATGGCTACTGCTGTGAAAAAGGCAAATCCATGGATCAGGATTATTAGGAAAGAAAATAAATAATAAAAATCCAAGATTACCAAACTATGCTGATCTATAGTGCAAAAACATTTGGAAGACTATGTACAATTGTTGAATGTAAACAATTATTATTATTATGGTTGGTCACATAGTCAGCCAGATGTTTAGACTGGATTTGGCATTTTTATTCACCTATTGAGTCCTTCCCAAGGACCTGGGATAGGCAGATGTTGTTGCTTGATGGTGTTAAAGGTATCATCGCAGGATGTAAGCTGTTCCAAGTAAAGCTGACTTTTGCAATTGTCTGATGGTGATTTTGTCAATGCCGATGATGTTCAAGTGGTGCTCCAGATGTTCTGGGATTACACCTAAGGCACCTATAACTATTGGTACTATCTTTGCTTTCTTTTGCCATAGTCATTCACCTTCTATTTGCAGGTCTTTATATTTTGTGATTTTCTCCAGTTCTTTCTCTTCTATTCTGCTGTCTCCAGGTATTGCAATGTCCACTGTCCAGACTTTTTTTGTCTTTCTTATCAACAATTGTTAAGTCTGGGGTGTTGAGTGGCAGGTGCTTGTCTATCTGAATTCTAAAGTCCCAGGGCTCTTTAGCTTCTTCATTTTCTATTACTTTGTCTGTTTTGTGGTCCCACCAGTTCTTATTGCTACTTTGTCATGCTGTTGTTGTTATTATTTTAAAAGAACAGATGATCAATTTGCAGAGAGCTCTGCCAGAGAGTTGAATTTACCTCTGTTAAGAAACTAGAGAATTTACTGCTTTACCGATGTGCACATACAGAACATGAAAAATTTTGAATGTAAACATGTCAGCTTAATCATATATGGGAGTGGCCCAATGAGTAATCACAATAAACGTAGCTTCTAAGACAGGATGCAGTGATCCCCAACAGGCTTCAGGCACCATTTGTTCAGGTTAGAGATTAAACCATTATAAACAGCTCATGATATCATGTATTATGACAACCTTTTAAATCCCTCAAATCTCTACCTGACAGGTGAACAGAGGGAAAAGAATATATATTCTTAGATTAAAGAACAGAGCATTCATTTTCTGCTGACTAAGTCTTAAGGAAAATAAACAATTGCTATTGCTTACATTTAAGTTCACATAGATGTCTCTCTTAAGAAAGACTTGGCATAGAACCTTAATATAATTTTAAATGATAGTTCATATACACGTTGACAGCTATTTTCAAGGCCAGCCCAACAGTCATCGCAGTGTAAACAGAAAATGTTTAAAACATTTTTTTTAAAGAAACATCTATATAAATAAAAGAATACATTAGCCATTGGGCAGAACGATACAGGCGGAAGGGCAGAGCATTTGGTATGCTGAAGAAGAATCAGTAATTGCCAACTCAATCTATACTATATTTTTCAAACTTGGCCACTTTAAGATGTGCAGACTTCAGCTCCACTGCTGGCTGGGGAATTCTGGGAGTTGAAGTCCATACATCTTAAAGCTGGCAAGTTTGAAAAACACTGATCTGTATTACGGCAGTTGGTATACCCCTTTTTTTCCCTAATGCTGGTTACTGCTGTATGTATACCATACGGGTTCAATTTATTACCAGGTTTTGTGTGTGTGTGTACTCATATCATATCATATCATATCATATCATATCATATCTATATACATTAATAGATTACATTTCCCCCAAGTTCCCAATGAGAGCAGTTGAGGTAGGGGTTAAAAACCACAGGCTAAAAAATAGGGGACCATGAGTTCTAGTCCTGCCTTAGAGACAAAGCCGGCTGGCTCAGTCACTCTCTCTCTCTCTCTCTCTCTCAGCCCAAGGAAAAAACAATGACAAAAATGTTACCAAGAAAACTGCATTGTCCGGGCAGTTGCTAGCAGTCAAGACTGACTTGACAGAACACACACAAAGTTTCATCATCATCATCATCATCATCAAGCAGCAACTAGTCTACATTTTTCACCCCAATCTCCTCTGATTTGTATGAAAATAAGTATATTTTAGTCATTTTCTGTTATGGTTTCATGACTGTCCCGAAGAGAGAAATGAAGGAATGCAGGGAGATTGGACAAAGTCAAGCAGATATCTTGACAATGAACAAAGCAGGACCTTGGATAGCTCTGAGTAAGTCCTGCTAGCTAAGTGTCTCCTCTACAACAATAAAGTGACGTTGTCTCAGTATTGCCCTGTATCCAGCTGAAGCCCTATTCATATAACAGTGAATTGTAGAATTGTCAGGTTCATCCGCTTTAGGCATAACGGGTGACTTGGCACCAGGGGAAAATTTTCTGGGGAAAAACTGGAGCTGGAAGTGCTAGGAACATAAATCGAACAAATAAAAATAAACAGGAGATATGAACCAAAAACTATGTCCCTCCCCATAATAAACTACACTAGAGGTTATTTGTTTATTTATGCATTTATTTAAATGTAGTATATCTGCCCAACTCCAATTTCTACAGGTATTCCATTATTATTTTGTACAGGTAAGATAAATGTAGAAATATGCCATTTTAGCCAACTTGGTGTGGATAGAGGAAAAAACTGTCAGGGAATATTGATTCTTCAGGACAGCCATTTGCAACATGCAAAAAACAGTAAACTGACAACATGACTTTGAGTGCTGTCTGGACAGAAAGATAGAATATAAATTGATTGATTGATTGATTGATTGATTGATTGATTGAATGAATTAATGAATTAATGAATTAATGAATATTTTCATGGCTAATCTCTCATAAAACCATTATCTTCTGGTTTTGTTTCCTTAGTGGCATTTTGTTATACTGCCTCCTTTTTAAAATGTTACAATAAACAGAGAACATGCATGTTTACCATTAGCTGAAAACAGAACTGGTACATTTGAACCTCAGAAAGTAGTTAGGAGTAAAGCAGAACAACAGGTCCAGGGATTGCTATTGAACAAGAACCTTAGCCAGATTACTTTGAAAAAGTAATCTTAACTCATTTAGCAGTTATGGACTCCAGTGCTCATTTAAGATTTAAACAGATGAGAACTCCTTCATAAATATTGATTTCACCCACCACCATTAATGACTAATTCCACAGTAGTTTATTTTAGAATAAACCATGTTCCTGTTGATGGCATTATTTCTTTCCTTGAGGCAAAGCACTGGATACTCAAAAGTGACATTGCTTGTTGAAAAATCCAAAGATCCAGCAATTTATTTCCTCCTTCTGTATATAAAATGGTCCCAATATTGCTTCAAAGCACAAGAAACAAATCATTTCTTCATTGCTTTTTTTTGAAAAAAACACAATACTGGTATTTTACTTTGCTCATCCTCTCTGACATAAATCTCTCCATATTCTAGGAAGGCTCTAAGTATGTTTGGTTTTTAATTTCAGTGAAAATTCTACAATGTGCAATCTGTCTAGCCAGGATTATTTAGTGCTTTACATCCAGGCATGGGAAAAAATTACCAAAAAAGGAACTTGATTATTTAATCATCATTCTGCCAACATTTATGACTATACACTATAGGAACTTTTAAAAGAATTCCTTCAAAAAGTGATGACACATCACAGAGATGTGAGTTTATGTATCCAAAATACTTTGTGGTGGAAAGAACTCTGAAATTCAGATTTAAAAAAAAACAGATTTGCTTTGTATTCTGAAATATTCTCTCAAATTTTGAAGGGAAAAAATTATACAAATGACTTTACTGACTGATCTAGAATATCCCACCCATAAAATATAAAGTGGTATGGGGAATCCCATTTAAGCAAATTCTCAGGAGGTCTTCAGCTAAGGCCAAATTATCAACTTACTGCATATAATTACCCTTTGATTATAAACACTCTCATTCTTTTTCAATAAGATAATATGTGGTTGATATTTCACTTGGTGTTTAAGTCTAACTGTTATTTTCCAAAGAAAGGATTTTCCATGACTATTTAACTCCAGCCACATTAACTTAATCAAATTCTCTTCAAAGCCTGGGAAACCAATCTTCTTTCATGATGGAAAAGCAATTGTTTTCAGGACATTCTTTTTCAAAGACACACGTCTTCAGGAATCATCTCAAAAGTCCTGATCTCTGGCTTATGAAGCCTTCAGCAATTTTATTTAGAAGATTTTCATAAAATCTGCAGATACCGAATGGCTACAAAAAACAACATATTGCCATGTCTGAAAGAAACATGCATTAGTTTGGTTTTCAGAACCTGAAAATCATAGAATTGCATTAAAGTAATATCCTTCAAAAAGTTTGGGATGAATTGAAGTCAGGAAAGTAAGAAGGCTCATAACTGTCACAGAGATGGTTGTATAAGAAAAGGCAAGACTATGTGACCACTCATAATACATTACTGCAAGAATACCATATTGTACTGCAACATTCTCTTTTATAAAATTGCTTGAGAGTTGGTAGAAAAATGCAGGAGATTTTTTTCTGTTCTGCATTTGAATCAGGCTTCCATCCATAAAAGAGAGAGGGGAGTGATTTTTTTCCCTCCATTTTCTTGACCAATATGAATATCAGTATTTCCCAATATACTGAACCAATCCTCTGAAATAAATATGGAGAAGTACAGAATTCTCAAAAGATCATCTCTTCCTCTCTTGACCTTCTGGAAGCCTCCACTGAAGCAAAGAGTCTTGCAGCAATAGAAAGACACTAGTGTAATTGAACAGAACTGAAAAAATTGATAGGCACATTTCACTAGGCCATTATTTATATTTAAGGATGGTTTATTGAATAAACTGTAACTGAATGGGGTTGTGCAACATATAAAACCATAAACCATTACTTATAAATCACAGTGGTTGAGGGTTGATCTGTTTATTTCTGGATTCAAAAGGAATTTCCTAGGTAGTCAAATATTTCCAAAATTTTAAACAAGAGGAAATACATATTTAAACAGAACTATGAAAATAATGCTACATTTGTACAGATGTAACCTAATACTTCTTTCTTCTACTTTCCACTCAAGACTGAACAGCAACCATTTACTTATATATAGAAGAAATTCAAGGAAACATACAGGGGCACACTTTGAAGATGCAATGCTAAAAAGAAAAAGGGAGGGAGGAAATCTCAAAAAAACTCGAAGTACCTGAACTATTTCTTGTAATTTATTTACAAAAGAATGTACGGTAGATTTCAAACCAAACATTTTTGGGAAGGTTACACTCTACCAAAGGCAACTACAAGGAAATCGTTGCATGATTCCAACTCCCTGCCTGAACCTGAACTAACAATGCCAAATAATTCACCCTCAATCCCATAGTTCTGCTACATTTTTTTTTTTCAGGTGCTCAGTAACCAAATACAGGTAGCTGCTATATTAATTCCCACAGGTGCTTCAGAGAAATTTTCTCTAAATTAAAATGGTGGCTGCCTCATCTGATATTAGAAAGTGCCATGCTTTCCCCTTCAATCTGAAGCATCTGTGTATCCACCATTGGCAAACCTAGTCTTTCTAAAATGAAGCCTACTTTGATATTTCTCAACAAGTGGCAGGTTGCTAGCCAGCCTGAATATCTAAAAAAGCTAAGCAGGGTCAGATGTGATTGGTACTTGGGTGGTGGATCATCTGGGAATTTCAGGGCTGGGAATATACTGGGCAAAAATGGCAAATCACTTTCGTATCATTGCAAGAAAACTGCAGGGTTATGTCTATTTTAGTCCTTGGGGGTTGAAGTGGCCTGATGTCATTCTAACCTGCATAGGCCTATACTATGTTGCATTTTCTAATTGTGCTGGAGCATGACAGACTGTTTCAAGTTAAAGCAATAAAATAGTGAGTAAAGTTATAGAAGGGACTCTAAAACTGTTCAAAAATGCAATGCCTCTTAATTTCCTCTCCTTTTGGCTCTCAGTACTGTTTTTGCCATCTGTGCTACTTCAGTTACAAACAGGAATCTTAAGTTAATAAATGTACATCCCAAGATTTTACAGCTTCTCCCACATATGGCAGGAGGGTTAAGTTAGGGTTATATCAAAGATGCTGCTTCTCAACAAGTAGATGAACAATGAATATTTTAAAGCACAGATGACTCTTCTATGAACTTTTCTGACAATTCCATGGCATTTTTCATATAGAACCACCCTGGATCAAAAAATGTACTCACTCAGAATAACATAATGTGCTAGTATACTGCTGGCAATGACGTACGGCCTCCAAGTCCAGATTTAGAAAGCTTGAAATATCTGGAACTTCATTCTGATTCATCATTGCTTGCTGTTACTGTTATCTCAATAACTTGCATGAAGTGAGAACTCAGGGGAAAGCCCGTTGTAGCTGTGTATAGGACTACCTTCAAAGACAAGATTCCAGAAATAGAATGCTTTTCACTGCTCCTATAATACTTTCAATATTCCATGCCTTTCACTTATGTTAGGAGAAGCCCCAATGTTGTGGAAGGGCAGATAAGTTGCATGCAGAAAGTCAAAGATTCAGTTGCGGTTTCTTCTTCTTCCTTTTGAGAATAAGGATCAAGAGATTGAAGATTCAAAAAGGCTATTGCCAGTCAGTGAACTGTGAGCTAACAAGACTGTGAACTGGCAAATGTTCTCTCAGACTAGCATTTTTGCAAGTAAATGTTGTCTCCAACTTTTAAAAAATGACCTGCTACCCCTGAATGGAAAGGAGCTGGAAACTAATTTAAAGTAATAGTTTATAAATTACGCCTTATTTAACTGTGGCTTGTCATACTTGGACACAAAAGCTTGCTATACTTCGGATTTGCTTTTGCGCCCTCCCTCCAAGTATCAGGGCCACATTAAGACCCTTGTAGGTCCTAGGCATATTTAACCTCTGTAGGCCTTCATTGTGTTAATACTCCAGATGTTTAGGGTTATAAAAGTAGTTCAGGAACCTATATTATTCAATAAAGTGCAGGCAATAAGTTACAGCCAGTATATGCATATTAAAGTCATAATACTATCTTTGATAGATTTAATTTTAGGTTATATGAATTTTGATTTTACTGATTCCTTATTTTCAAACTTTTTAAAAATTTAAAACATTTTCATAAGGCCTCCCAAGTTTTGTTGGATTTAGGCACTGTGCCTATTGTGCCTAATGGATAACATAGTCATGCCAAGCTTCCTGTTAATCCGAGAAATGCAAGGTAGGAAAAGCCAAAAAAGTGCTAGCACCCTCCTAGTGCTAAAGTTTGTTATATTGCTTCAGGCTCCTTATCCAACTTTAGTTTTCCTGACAGGCTCACCACTGTCTCCTTAAAATGTCAAAGGAGTACCAATAGCTGAACTACCAGTCTGGTGCAAAGACCCCACACTGCCAATTTGGTGCAAAAGAACCATTTCACAGAAATAATACTGATGATGTTCAGAATAATACATAGATGAAAAACATACACCTATGGACGAAAACTGCAATGGCTCTCCACTAAAGGCATTTACTAGCAAACAACAAACTGTCAGGGAAAATACATGCTTCTTTAGGGGAGGGGGGAATCTTCTCCAATGTTCCTTCACACACACACACACACAAATTAACAATGCACAGAACAAAAACCTGTAAGCACACATATACAACTCTCCCCAAAATTGGCAGAAAAATACTCGCAAAATATTTGCAAAACAGAACAGAACACAGATGCACGTGCAAGCTCTATTATCCACACAAAACAGACACAATTTCCCAAACTGTCCACAAACATGAAACAATAACAACAACAACAAAGTAATATACCTTAAATATACAGATAAACCCCTTCTCCATAGTTTTTTGGTGGAATTAGGATAACATTTGGGTACTGTTAGATATGAAAGCAAAACAAACCAAGAATTGGTCAATTAAGTTAGGATTATTTAGTTTAATCTAAAACTTCATTCTGATTCATTCAAGAAACAGTGGCTTACCACTGAGTGCAAAGATACCACTTCAGTTTTAACCATAATATCTGATTTAGAATGGAAATCTACCAGACCTCTGGGGGTGGTATGGCAAACTGAAAATGGCTCTGCAAAAGTGGAGCTGACAACTGCAGCAAAGACCAAGGAACCACTGAGTAGACCAGTTCCTTGGGCCCTCTCCAGTTAAGGAGAGGACAGGAGATCGCCCACATATACTCTAGACAACTGCTTCGCACTTGGAGATGACAGGACAGTGGTTTTCGTCTGGTTTGAGCACTGGGAGGTGACGGGATCAGGCATCTTGCTTGCAACCATGGCGGAGTCTTTTAAAGAACACTACGTTCGCAAACCTCACTTTCTAATCACTTTCAGAAATTGCCTTAACTATATTAAAGCTATTAGAGACTTTTGGAACAACAAGTTTGAAAAGTCTTCATCCGTAGGAGTTTATCTTCAACTGTCAACAAAAGAAAAATTAATTACAATCTTGAAACAGCAAAAAGATAAATAAGATTTTGATCTAAGAAAGTTATAAGTGGATTAAAATTTGGAGTATTGACTTTTACTATAAGATTTTGGAGTTAACTATAAAAAAATAAACAACTTCTTGTGGGAGTTGAAGTCCACTCATCTTAAAGTGGCCAAGTTTGGACAACACTGCCTTAGACAATTGACCACTGACCACAACAAATCCAACCCCAACTAGTTCTGGAATGCAAATCAGCAGCAGGAATGATCAGCTCTTAAAGCAGCACTTGTGGATTATTTATGAACCTTCTTTCCCACCTTCTGACAACAGGCAGTATAGTCTCAGGAATTATTCCATATTTCCTAGTAATCAACCAGTTTGGAAAGGAGTGGGGTACTCTTTTATGATGGAGTCTCAGGTTAGAACAGGAGAGAGAAAAAAGGTTTAAAACAAATGTACTAGGCTTTCATAAACTCACAGCATTAGATCCCTCTCCAGCCTTCTCCCTTTTTTCCTTGGGAAAAGCAATTTGATAAGCCACAGATTTTGGGCCCGGATTTTGCACCTGCTTTAATTCACCACTTGGGATCTGTCTTTTATAATAAAATTGTGCAGAAATATTTATGACAGCTCCTATAGTACATTCTGTTCTTTTTTACTACTCTGGGCTAATGGGTCTGCCTGTTTTCCAATTCCATCATTTCCACCCACCTTATATCCAAAATATCATGAGTGCTTTCACCCCACCAATCTAACATCAACTTCCCCAAGCTCTGAAAAGTTGATGATGTGATAGTTCTGTTGTTTCAAATCTTCCAAGAACAAAAGTGTTGCCCTTTCATCATTTGTGAACTTCCTACTCCAGTAATTATTTTGTTCAGCAGTAAAATAAATGTTAAAAATGAGTAAATCACTTAGGCTGCTTATGGATTACTTACATGCTATAATATAAGAACTGTTTCACCACAGCATCTCCATCAATGTCTTCATGAATTTTGGAAAAATCAAATATATTTAAAGATAGACCTAAACACAAGCTGCCAGTTCTGATGCAGTAAATAAATATAAGGGTCTTTTACATCATGCTCATAAATCTTTTCCTGCCTCGATTCTGATCAACATAGGAAGCTACCTTATACCATCTGAAGATTGGTGCATCAATTTCAGTATTGTCTATCTTGATAGACAATCCTGTCTTCTGAGTTCCTTGAAATGTAAGGAACTAGCAAAAATTGAACCAAGGCCCTTTTGTATGCAAACATGTAACGATAGTGCTACAGGATAAAACCAAAGGCAGCCCATTCTCTTAATCTGTTCCTATAATGGCCAAACAGATATTTTTAGGAGGTCCACAGGGAGGACATCAACAGTACAGTGTTCTCACAATCCCTAGCAGGCAATTTGTACCGAGAGATGCATTGCTTCTACTAATGGAGGTTACAATTAAGAGCCTAAAGACATGGCTTTGTCATCTAGCCTTGGGATCCAATGGTGTTGGGGAAAGCCTGTTAAATGATTGTATTTCTAGGAAATGAATGGTGCTCTCCCACAGATTATGTTTCTTATAGTTCAATAGTTTTATTGTTTTTAATGATTTTTTTCAACTTTTTGCGGTTGTCTTTGTATTACTTTTTTGACTTTTAACTCTATAAGCCACCCAGAGTCACAGCAGTGAGATGGGTGGTTATATACATTTTATAAGAAAATAAATTAGCCCATCATGATTAATAGCTTTAACCATTCATGAATCTGATAAATGCCCTTTTAGAGCTGCCCAAATTGATGGCCATTTTTTGGAAGCAAATGCCATAATCTAACTACATGCCAGCTTCACTGTATTCATCTCTCTAGGATGTTTATTTAAAAAGATCTTACCTAAATTCTACAATTAGAACATACTAGGCTATGCAATATACATTATACACAGGGCCAATTGTAACAAGCCACAATGGCATCAAAATGGCACATACATCATGACGTCATTTTCCAAAGGATGGAACATAGTTCATGCATCACAAATATGCATTACTATGTGTGTATGTAAATCATGCCATTTGTATCATGGTGTCACAATGGATGTTCATGATTTGCCTCGCCCTCTGTGGTCCCCTACTGATGTCTGTGCTTATAATCTTACTATTTGCAATATATATATATATATATATATATTGCTCTTATTGTTTCTAACCCCAAACAGAACAAAGCTGTAACTTTTCCACTTTGCTCTAAGTCTCTTTTCTACTAAACTATGGCCCTTTCTCCAAATATATCTGCATTATGTTGCTTCTGCCATTTTAAACTCTAGCCAAGAATGTTGAAATACCAGAACTGAATATTTTTATTTTGCACAATTATTCTGAGTTTACACATTGCATTGTCTCAGAGCAAAAAAAGGATCTTACTTGACTTATGAAGGCAAAAAGTTGTTGAAAGTTTATTGCATAGTTCAGATTTTTCTGATCGCTCAGATTCTTTCAGGCAACATCATTAATTCAGAGGACTGGGTAGGGCAGGCTCAATACATTTTTCCCACTGTACTGAAAAGCATAATGCCCACCATCTGATATTTGTTATAACTGAATTGTTAATATTATTTGTTGGTCTAATATATTTCCATCATTTTTACACCTTTTTGTTTCAGGGTTTTTTTTTAATTGAAAATAATAATTTATTAAACTTGTATGCTGCTTGACTCTCAATGACTCTAGGCTGTTCACAACAAGAAATTACAATAAAATCAATAAAACATAAATAAAAATGGCATTATTTTGTTTTGCTGCACTTTGTTTACAGATACTGGCTTAATATATATTAATGATCTCAGCTCTGCCATTTCTAATCTAAGCTTGCTTGGATATCTTGCAGGATTGCTCTGCGCAGTTCTTTAAAAGCTTGGGAATTCCTGATGCTTACTTTTCTGTTTCCATGGCTTTGCTGTGAACACCTGTTCCAAATGCAATTAGAATAGCATTTCTGTATTCCAGACTTTAAGAATAGAATAGAATAGAATAGAATAGAATAGAATAGAATAGAATAGAATAGAATAGAATAGAATATTCCAAATTGTCCCTTGCTGAAGGGGCCCATATAGTGTCATTGCATGATTGCCAATGACTTGGATCTAGATCTGGATCCAATTTACTTTGACTGAAAGCAGTTCTCCCAAATCACAAGTAGAGTGTCTTGTCCCAGCATCTACTGTTTGATTTCTCAACTCAAGCATGTCAGAGATGTCTGTGTGCAAAACGATGCTTTCACTTATTCTTCTTCTCCAAATGAGGTATCATTGGTCCATTCAATCATGTTCAATGTAGTAACACAATAGATTATCCTACTGCCAGACAGTCATAGCTCTGATCTTGTCCCCTTTTGCTTCTGTTGTTTTGCTTGACTTGGGGCAAATCTTTCATGAACTTACCCTGAGATCCAAGAGTACTGAAGGTTAGAAATATTGAGACTTTCTTTTGGTCAGTGCAAATTTTGGGTCAAGGCCCTTCTTAGGGTTCCAATTGCCTGTGAGTTTAGTGATCAATAAAATAGGGATAACAACCTTGTAGATGTGTCAGTAGAGGACAAATGAATGGGCAGAGTGGCAGAAGTGAGGGGAGGATGAGTCCACTTAAGGAGGGAGCTCTCCACCCCATACTGTCATTGTATCTGCCATCAAGCAGTTGTTTCAAGAGTCTAAATTTAAGATACTCCTAGATTTATCTGTTAGGAGGTCAATGAAACAGGACAAAAAGAAAAAGAAGTTGTGGTTCTGTGAATGTGAGAGGCTTGAAGCAAAAAGCAAAATACTCCAACGAATAATTTAAGGTAAGATCTTATGACAAGGCTGGGCAATCTACAGACCACCAAAAGTTATTGAAGGTTGATTCCCAGCATCCACAATCAGTATGACCAATTGTGAGAGTTCAGCACCATTCAGGAGGGGCCACTGTTTATTGGCTTCTGCCTTGTTTAACTATTACGTGTATGCAGATCCTGTTTGAAGTTGTTTATGGTGGGGTTTTATGGTTAATAAGCAATTCAGTGTTAATTATTTTTATTTAATAGTTATTATATAACCATGTTTGAACAAACAGTGTAAAGACTTAATTCTCTGTGAATCTAATGCCATAACCAAGGAACTACCAACTCAGACAAACAATCAAGCAGTAAACAACAGCCTAATCTAGGAACAACCAAGAAACAATCAACACCCCTTCCATCACTGACAGGGGAAACTACTGTATATAAACAGAGAGCAAAAACCCAGCTCCATTCTAGCACTGAAGATGTTACCCAGTTGGGTAATGAAGCATCTGCAACAAAACAACCAATCTCAGAGAACCCCAAGGACTCTAGAAGAGAAGCTTCTTCCATTATGGATTTTGACTACCAAACAGCTCAGAATATGGAAGAAATAGCCATATAAAATTACGCCTAAAAGCAATTACAGCCACTTTTCAATGTTTAATATTCTGTCTGTTTAAATTTTTTACAAGAAGTTAACAGCAATGAAATTACACTGTTTGTTAACATCTGCCAGTTTTATGAGTTTTGGCCCATGCTATTTAATCAGTCAATACATTCGCTGAATCAAGGGAAGAAACAATAAATTATAAAATAAAACTCTCACTTCTATAAAAAATATGATTAATTATAACGGTGCAGAAAGGTACTTAAAATAGATGTCACTTTAAAGTAGGCAAATTAGTTTCATATAAAGATCATTTTTCCAAATAATAATAAAACAACAGCAACAATGGCAGGATATAAGTAGGGCCTGGGCTATAGGCCCACATCATAAAAACTAATAACAAGAATTTATAATGGAAGTTTTCACACAATCTTATTTCCAAGGCACTCTGACAGTGCCAACCCATAAAATCCAGCACTAAGGAGCCACAGCACTGAACTAAAAATAACTGAAAAGAACAAAGAAGCAAAGAGATATTCGTTCTGCTCAAGCTTTCAAAGGCTAATAAAACCTGTTGCTATTGTGTGAATATAAAAAGAGTTGCCAAATACTATCGAAAAGTTCACATGGGATTTAAACATTTTAACAGGCTGAGTGACAACTGAAAGCCTATTCTCAAAGCAAGTTCAGACTGGGTTGGCCACAGGTCAGTTTTCTTTTGCCAACTTCTAGACTTTTGCACACATACCTTGCCAAATGCCAAGCTAAAGTTTTGGCAAGCAGCAATGCCCTATTTGGGGCCTGGGGCCTCTCATGGTACACAAATTGCATTTATAGCCCCTTTTCTTCCAAAAAGTATATAACAACTCTTACAGAAGAACCTTCCCTGCTGAATTGCAGTGATAGAACAGCATGGGTGCGTTTGGATATGAATGTAATACTGGTTTTATTGGGGGTGGTTGGGTTTCAAGACTATATACTGTATAAGTCTAGAATTTGGGGGTAGGGAACCACTGTGAACAAAATGTCTTCCATGGAGTCTCTCCTATTTCAATGGGCACAGGTTGGCTTTACTACCCACAGCTGTGGTTATGATCAGCAATGTAGAGCAATCAATATCATTTCCTGCTATAACATCACTCTGAGCTGCAGTGGAAGATTATGGCTCTCAGATATAGAGGGCATGATAGACATCAGCCCAGCAATGTGTCCTTCTGGGCAGCTGACATCTGCCAAAGGTTCAGAGGTTGATAGACATCTGCTCCTAACCATTATGGCACCAAAGTTATAAAACATACATTGTGATATCATGATGCACTTTCATACTTGTGTTATAACATCACGTGTACAGGCAGAGTTTTGTCACAATGTTATAACACATTATATCACTTGCCTCCCCCTTGTTCCCCCATGGATACCTATGGATATATGGCAGCTGGATAGAAAGTAGTTGACCTGCAACTCAGACTATGTACTTTCTGAAGCTGCCATGGGTTAGTCTTATTGATAGTTCCTGTAGCACAATATGCAGCCTCCCAAAATATATAAGGACTTATGCATACTGTATATTTTGCAAATCTATAATCTGGATTCACATAATTATTTGAACCCAAATTTGTTGAGTAAAGAACAGTTGGCTGGGTTAGTATATGCCAACTCTTCAGTGTTATCCAGACCAGGAAACAGACTCCACCAGAGGACTAGAACTACAGTAGCAGAATCTTGGAAGTCTGATTGTGTTTTCCCTTCCCTCCCTCTTATAGCTCAGGGAGTCAGGATGGAACTAATTTGAGTCTCTTCCTAATCATGTTCCCTTTCCTGGGGCTCAAGGCATGCTCCTGCACATTTTGTTTTTGTAACAGCTTCTGACTATTTTTCCCACGGTCATCTCCATGACTCCCTACACCAAAACATATAAGCCATTAATGATAACTTAAAAACCATAATGAATGGTTTTACACAATATACTAAACTAACATAGTAAACCATTATAAGTACATGGAAGAAACCCAGTAAGGTGGGAACCCGTGTCCAGCCACACAGTCATTTAAGAAACTAGATGCCAAGTTTATTACCCTGCCAGCAGTTCTTACTGATAGGAGTGGGAACAATTGTATGAATAATGAGAGAGAGAGACAGAGATTCATCCATTCAAAGATGACAGGAACATTTCCTCCTTCATGCTATGCTAAGTCAGAAGGAAGAGTAGAAAGACCTGAAAAAGAGGATCTCTTTCTAGCTTCAGGCAAAGAAAAATGGAGGTGGAAGAAGGAGCACAATAACCTTCACCTCCCCACAACCAGAAGGAGGAAGGGGGAGATGCCTACCAGTTCCAGACTCAAAAGCAGAAGCAAAGGAGAAAATAGAGGAGAGGTGGTGTAAGGGCTCAATCTGGCAATGCAGGGGCTAGTGGTTCCCATGCTAGGGAAAGCCATTATCTAAACCGATCTCAGGTATCTCCCAAGGTCACCAAGCAATCCATCAAGTAGCTGTTGCTTCAGAAGGGTAAGAGAAAAACGTTCATGAGTTATTAAGCTAATCTAACCAAGTTGTGTCTGGTAATCTTCTGCCAAGTCTAGCCAAGAGCTGAATTAAAAGTCAAGTGTGTGGAGAGCTGTGATTTACTGCTGAGCCCCGGTACAAACCTGACAGAATACAGACTTAGTATGATGTGTGAATCCAGTTGGCTTGTACAAACCAGCCATTATGTTTTATATGCCATAATTTATTAATTAGTGTGTTTTTACTCAGTAAACCATGATTAATTAAACTGTGGTGTGGAGTGATTTAGAAACCCAATATATAAGTAATTGTGTTTATTTCTGAAAGGAAGGCCACATTGTTCTTATTTCAGCTCTTTATTTCAAAATACAGTGGTATATTTTCCATTTTCAGTGGGCAAAATGTATCCAGTATAACAAGATGCAAATAAAAAATTCCACAGGCCTCTCAGTGCCTTGTCTTTGAATGTCTTTGAGCAGGTCAGAAATAGGTTTGTAGATAAAAGTCTCGTTTGTAACATGCCAATGCCCTATATTCAAATGTTGCTAACAAACATATCCTAAAGAAAAGAATAAATGTTCATATTTGTGCACAACTGATACCTTTCAGCTTTTTGTAGCTTTGATGTTTAAGGTGTGGATTTAATTAAAAAATGTTAAGAAGTTGTTTGCTTAAAGTCCTGCTCCTGTAGACTAAACAAATGGACTGGCTTGGAGACTAGGTTATAGATAGGAGCCAGTATATACAATAGTAAGCTTTAATATGGCAGGAAGGTTAAGCCAATATTTGGGAAAAACATATTGACCATTTTCTCCTGCAACATAAGTTACTCTGCTGGCTTCCTAAAAAATTCTAAGCACAATTCATTGTGGTTATTGTTGAAACTCTAGATAGTTTGGAATCAGGGCACTTCACAACTGCTGGGTCCCAGGAGCTCTTGAAACCCAAACCTTTCTCTGAGTCACTTTTTGTGTAGTACAATCCATTAATTAGAGGGCAGGGAGTGAACTTTTTTCATCCCACCATCTAAGTGGTGGAAAGATCTCACCACTTTTACATGCCTGGTAACTACACACATGTCCTTCAGCATTGTACCACTGTATAACTTTTCAAACTTTTGACTATTTCATGTGGATTTACATTTAAAGTGCAATCTGGTACGCTTCCAGATCAGTAGGGCTGCAATCTCCTCTCCAATTACTGGATGTTTAACAATTCTTGGAGATATGGTCCAATGCATTTAGAAAGCATCTACACAGGAGTTTGATCACAGCTCAGAATTTAGAGAAATAATGGGCCCAGAGTAGACAGCTGATGCCTTCCCTCACACTTTTGATCTAGTCTTTGTGATACATCTTGTTGCACCCAAGAAGCCCTGAAGAATTAAGATGGTATAGAAAAACTTACTGAGTGATCCAGCTTGTCTTCTCTCTTGAATATAACATGTGGACCACTGATGCCCAGGATGATTCCAGCAAGATCAATCAATAGAAATTACATACTCTGAGTCAGGGGCAGCTCTTCATTAGGCAGACTTCTGGCAGTTGGAGACAAGTATTGGCTAATATGTGGACGTAGCAATATCAGCCTTTCCCTTTTGAACTTCCTGGCCTTTCTCCTCAATGAAAAACAGTGTTTTGCATTGCTTTCCATTTCTCTCTAAGGTAGCTTCCTATCTTTATGCAGTGAAGAAAGTCCCTTTATTTGGTAACCTTTCTTATATGACATTTCATGCTTTGTCTCAGGCAGCAAAGTGATTTGGACCCACCCTAGTGTGAGTGCCTATGTGTTGCTTTAAGCTTCATGTTCCCGTTTTGGTTGTTGTTTTTTTCCTGGAAACCTTACTAAGTGCTCAGAATACTTAAGAAAATGCAATAGAGAAAGATAAAAGGCAATTAGCATTTATAGATTACAGGACTGGTTTGGTTGGAGGGAACTGTCACTCTTCTGTTAAGAATATTATTATTAACCCAGCCTTTTCCAACTTCATGCTCTCTGTGTGTTGGCACTGCAACTCCCCACATTTGTAATTAGCACTGGAAGGAATAACATCCATCCTTTTCTTTCACAGTCTCTTACTTTAAAAGCAGGAAAGGCCCATTAGTTGTCACCAAATCAGAACTCTCAGCAGCATGCCCAATAAGGCTAAGGAAAAAAAGTGCTTTTGGATGGAAAGGAACACATATAAAGCACAATTCCGAAAGTGTTTGTCCAGTTGTTCCTGAAGTTATTCCTGGGTATATTCGCACGTAAGGTAATGCAATGCACATGTAGGCAGAAATAGCTAGGAGTAGCTTCTTAAACCATCCTGTGAACCTGGAAAAAATGCAGCTGGTTTAATGATTTGAAAAGAGGTGACTTTAAGTGTTCTAGCAGGTTTGAAAGCATATCTTTCAAAAGATTTCCATAGCCCTAAGAGCTATGGTGACAAATGCTTACAGTAATAGTTTAGTAGTTCAATTAGATTTGGTTAAATGGAACTAAAATATTTTTCTTATTTTATATGTAAAGTACAATAAAAACAATACAAACAAATGAGAAAATTTAAAAAAAAACCTAAAATAAGTTTGTTTTTGTTTTAATGAGTGAACTAGGCCAGTCCAAACTTAAATCATTCTCATTTAGCATCAGTTCCTCATTTACCAAATATAGAAAGTTCCAGATTTATTCAAATGTTTATAACTATGAATACTAAATCCTACCTTGTGGTTCTGAAGGGCCCTGTGCATCCTATTGATGTTATGAGCTACATTGTTGGGAGTGTGTATTCTCAGAATAGTCCCCCATGATGGGCAGGTCATAGACTAAATAGGGTCTACTGGATAAGAAAATGACAACCCACTCTAGTTGGGTTGCCAAGAAAACTGAATGGGCATTCCAAATCAGGATAGTATCAGCATGATGCTCGGAAATTAACCTACCCCCTTCCCCACGGCTGGAAGGTATCCAATGAGCTACTGGGGAGGAGCAGAGGGCAAGTACCTGTAGCACTGGTGTTTATGATGTGGCTGGACTAAAATCAAAGGATGACTAGAGGTAAAAGAAAAGAGTAAACATTGACATTTTAGGGGTCTGCAAAGTGAAATGGATTGCAATGGGTCATTTTACAACAGAGAACATCAGATCTCCTCCTAAAAACAAGAAAATCATAGAAAAAATGTAAGAGCCCTATCATTAACGACAGGATGTCAAGGTTGGTGATACAATCCAAAAAAATGATAGACTGATCTCAGTTTGAATCCAAAGCAACCTCAATGTCAGAGAACTCAGTAGATAATTATGTGAAGACCTAGCTCTCTGGAAAAGTGTCTAATGCTGGGAAAGGTAGAAGAAAAGAGAAGAAGAGGGTGATCCGCAGCAAGGTGGATGGATTCGGTTACAGTGGTGATGAGTGCACCATTGGGAGACTTGAAAGAACAGGTTAGGGATAGATCATCATGGAGAAGATCTATGTATGTGGTCACTAGAAGTCAAAAACAACTTGATGACACATAATCAATCAAGTAGTTGAACAATTCTATTATAAATTGCAGCCCCATCTGTGTACAATGCCTCCATGCCCCCCCCACCCCAAAAAAGATTAATTATAGGTGAGTGGAATGCTAAGGGTAAAAATTGTGTTGTGGCACTCAGCATGGCATAATAATGGTACTTGAATCATGGTTTGTGCTTAAACTAGGATCAAACTTTAAGGAATGGTAAAAATAGGCAACGTGTATCATATTTGGGTCTTTTTGCTCCTATGTACTTTCCCCCATGACTTTGCTTCTTTGAAATCTTATCATACCCCTTGCTGAGAGAGAGAGAGAGAGAGAGAGAGAGAGAGAGAGAGAGAGAGAGAGATTACCTTTAATATACCCTTTGACTTTAAGCTTTTAAAAATCAGATGGTAATTTGACTAGCTAATACATATTTTAAGAAAAAAACTACAGTGGTACCTCGGGTTACAAACGCCCCTCCTTACGAATTTTTCATGATACGATCAGCTCCGGCCCCAAAAATTTACCTCGCCGTGCAACCTCCGCCCCGCGCTACGAACCGGATCCGCGGCCATTTGCCCTGCTGCCACGTGGTCGCGGCTTCCTGTGGGCGAGATCGCGGTAGCAAGGAGACGTCCGGTGAGGCTTCTGGTGTGTTTTGTGGCGTTTGGAAGGTTTTTGGTGTGCTTGTCAGCATGGCTCCAAAGAAAATGCAGAGCAGGCTTGGCAAGAATAAGGCTTTGTATGTATTTACATTGAACCTTATGGGGAAATTTGCCTCGCGGTGCGACCAAATCAAGTTGCGATCAGAGTCACAGAACGGATTAAGTTCGTAACGCGAGGTACCACTGTATATTTTTTCTTCTAAATAACTAGAAGAAAACAAATCAGATTGTACCTATGAAATCTTACCAAATTGTAGCACTTGGATCAAAGGGGAGAAAAGAAGAACAATATGACTGAACCTCTTCCACTATCCACTGGGGATTTTTAAAATGTACCTCACAGAGCGAAGCCCCCAGTGATGAGATTAAGTTGAGGGAAGGCGAGCTACTGTTTTCCCATACACCTTGGTTTTCAACTCTCTTCAGTTCTAATCAGTATGACCAGTGGTAGGAGACTGTGGGAGTTGCAGACCAAAACATCTGGAAAGGGCTAGGCTGCTTTCCCCAGTAATATGTATTATACTGACTAGAAAATTAGCAAAGACTGTATACTGTATCTTCATTATTTTAGATCTTTTACTCCCATAAACAGCAGTCTCAAGATGTTAAAACTTGATAAAATACTTTATTTAAATACATTTTAAATACGTTATTTATTTGGGGGAGGGGGTTGATATTCCCTTTCTTACTGTATAGCTGTGTATAGTGGAAGACAAAACACTCTTGTTAAAACTACAGGAAACTGTATCAGCATAATTTTTCACAATGTATATTTAAAATTAATCATCAGATGTCCCACATGAAAGCAGTTGGGCAGCTGCAAGTCCTTTCACTCAATAAGTTAATGATTTGACATGGCCTGTAACAGGATCTGTCTATTTTGATTGAAAAAGTTCCACAGATAGCAGCTAGCAGTTCAACTATAGCCCAGAATGATCCCAAGGATTTTCCTATTAACTCCCAATACTGTAACATGGTAGGTTAACTTTCTCCAGTCAATGGATAAAGGAAAGCATGTCATAGGTGTGTCCGTAAAATGGTTGCTATTCAACTTGCTTATTCATTAAATGGATGCCATTGTAACCACATCTAGTCACAAAACACACATTTCACAGAAGGCAGAATGAGATGCTCCCTGTCCCCCTTCAGTGGCATCTGCAGGAAGGAGACAGGGAGTCAAAACAGGCAAGATGTTGGTCAGAATAATTGAAGGTTTTCTCCTTTTGTATGTACATTGAGGTCACACAGACATAGAACAAGGTGGGGCTTTCAACACACTGCCATGACTGCCATCTTTCTTGTTTCAATCCCCTCTTCCAATCCCCTCTACTGCCCCTTCAACTCTCAGCTATTATATACTATCCCAGCTCTTTGTCTTCCTTCTAGTCATATGGCACATTTCCAATGAAGCATTAGGTTTGAATCAACCACTATTGTATTTCCTAAAAATATCTAAGTGAGGCCCAAGGGATTACTGTAAATAAATGCTGCTAAAAGCTAGTGTTTTGCTTTTTGTAGAAAACCTCATTAACATCAATGGATGTATCTGCAAATACTGAGATACTCATAGGAATTATGTTGCCTGCATCTACTATAGAAAATGAACATTTTTGAACTTGCATTCAGCACATTGTTCAATTAGAATTGTTTGGTGCTGGAAGAGGGAGTCACGGGAACTCCTGGGTTCATACTTGTTCTTTTACAATTAGAAATTGCTGAACTTTATTTCCAGGAAGACATAATTTGCTGTTTTGTCCATTTGGGTTTGCACCATATCTCATGTTTAATACTTGCCATTTTCAATAAACAGGATTAGGTACCAAGTGCTGGGAAACTGTTCAGTCTGAAATCCTGAAGAACTGTTGCTGGTCACAATACAGGTCTGGATCAATAGTCTGTCCAGGTCTAAGCTTTGATGGTCTACAAGTGCTGTGTGTTTAAAAATGAGTGTTGAATCTGGCTTTGCAAAGAAGCATCTGCCACTATTTATTTATCAGGGTATGAGTGTCAAAATTCATCTATTGTCCTATGGAAATGAGGCTGAGAGTTGTAATGCCAAGCTACAGTTCTGAGGCTCAGTCTGAATAGCATTAATTTTGCTTCTTCTTAGATCTTCCACTGGATTCTATTTGGGTTTATCATTGGCAGCCTTGCCTTGGAGAACTAAATGTCACTTTAGTTATTGGCCTTTCCCCTCCATTGTTCCTTCCTCTTGCTCACCAGGAAACTGTAATAGCAGTTGGTTGCTAGAAGATCACAAATCAACATCCAGTTATTGATTTAATTTGTAATACAGGTACTTGATTTCATCTACTTGGTACCAACTATGTTCTAACTGAAGGAAAACCTCTGATGTTCACTTTACTGTATTCAAAATGCAGTTACATCTTCTTGTAGCAGTACTGTAGCAGATGATAATCCAGACTTCCCAAATCTTGTGCTTTTCATGTTATGTTGGATAACCATGCTCAAATTTCTAAGCCCTTGGTGGCTGTAGTCTTCCTAAATGCTTCTAGGTTTCATTCTTCCCACTCAGTAGACTGAGTTCTGCTTTGAAAATATAGGTTGCATAATGCCAACCTGAAGCTTATAATTGTATTATATAAATATGAAAGATGAAATGTGTTTGGCTAATAATGTGTCACGTGACTGTTTTTGTAAAACAAGTCCTTGACCATATCCTATTATATCCTTGATAAATGCAGTTTGTGGCACCTGTAGACCACCAACTACCCTAACATGCTTATCTCAGTATATAGCCTGCAAATGCTTATGCCAAAATAAACGTGTTAGCCTTATATGTTCTGCATAAGTCTTTGGGTTTTTTTCTGAATTAGCCCAGCACACGACACTCTAGAAATATTAAAGAATCAACTCCCAAATCAGTTATCCTTCCAAAAGCAAACTATTCATCTGCTTATTTTGAGATATATTTCTTCTGAAAGAGTTATTGAATAAAATTACTAACAAAGACAGCTAAGAATCAATCATTTAACCCCAATGATGTAAACTCCTTTTAATGGCTATTATCTTTCTCCCTCTTGGATTTATACTATGCAGTGCATGAAACAAAAGCCCAGTGAATTTCTCAAAGTTAGATGTAAATGTGTTTTTCCTTGAGCTTTAATTCAACTGCTGTCAAAACCTAAGTGCCCACCGGAAGACGTTAACACCACCATGGGGGAAAGAGATAGAGAAAATGCAGCCGAACATATTGGCTGCCTTCCATTTTACAACTGAGAACTATTCCAGATGGAGAACAATTCCAAAGGAGTTCCGACCTTCTGTCGAATGATACAGCAGTGTACCAAGCCAGAGATTAGAGTTTGAGGGATCCTGGAACATTTATTCCTTTGGGAATGCCAGAAGATAACCTGCCAAATGTGTACAGTGAAGTATCACCAGATGAAGCACATAATCTGCATACCACAAACACACAGTGGGGTTTGTTTAATACAGTGAACCATGACAACAAACCTTTAGGATTATTTCATCTTCCAGAGCAGCTGCACCACTGACATGGATGTTTAGAGGTTTACCCATATGCTTATATTCTGCACACACCAATGTAATTTGTAATGCAGAATTTTGCATTAAAAATCATTTTGCACTCCATGCACAAACATTTGAAAAATCTAAAACAGGGATATTGGCTTTATTTTTTTTCTCAGCATAAACTTAAAAGGAGTTTTGCAGTGCTCCAGGACTTTACAGTAACTTCACATCAAGAGCTATTCTATATAAGATTGTAGAATTCTGGACTATTCTAGCTCATATTCATTCATTCATACACACTTACCCCTACATAGGAAACTTTTATTGAAGCCATTTTAAATTAATTTCTAGTCACAATTAATGCAATTAACTTTCAACAATGTAGATGAAAATTATTAAAATTCCTAATATGAATTGGTAAATAAACTGCCAGCATTTTATATCTTATGCGTGTGTGTGTGTGTGTGTGTGTGTGTGTGTAGATGCATGTACTGTACTTCTGTGTATATAAATATATAATAAAAAAGTTTAAAAATACATATATATTACAGTGGCATGGGTGCATGATTGGAAGGTCTGAAGGGCCAGTGGAGACAGATCATCCTGGAGGTTTATCTGTATGGCAACTAAGAATCAACATCAACTTAATGACATATAATCAATCCATCAATTGTTAAAGAGTAGAAGAAAGACACAAAGGAGCTCAAAATATGACATCTTAAATATAAAACAATAACAAGAATAATTTAGTTTGGCAATGGTTTTGACTGAGAAAATTAATACCAAAAGTTGTAATATGTGATATACGTTGTATAATCTATCATTATTAAATAGTTGTGTTTTGAATGTGTTGTGGTAAGCATAGATATTAGGAAATGACTATACTAACATTTATTCCATGATGTTATTTTACACACATTTATAGTTTTCTACATGAAAAAGCATTTAAAATGTTCAGTCATGGAGGAAAAAAAAATCCTCCACAACAATACGTGTTATAATTTAAAGTGCTTTTGTGGATTATTTCAGACTGCATAACACAGAGAACCTGTGCTCAGTTATCAACATCTCAGATCAAATATAAAATCATCAGTGCTGAAATGAACGTGTTATTTTTTCATCCACAATATATGTTTTAAATAAATGCCAACTCAATTGTTGATGGTTATTATTCTAATTATAGAAGTATTTCTTCATGGTCTGCAAGCTCCCAGAGTCTTTGAGCCATCATCCATGCTTTCCATTTTTGCAGTATGATACATGGGCAATGAATGAGGTCCTATAAAAACAGTCTTGTGTTTTTCAAATATGCTCCATTTCAAAGGTATGTTTTCCTAGGGTACCCTGAAAAAAATTGGTTAGGATTTATTTTAAGATGGTATTGATTTTTCTTAATATTTCATTAAAAAAAAAAAAAAAGACGAAATAACAACATAGTCCTAGAAGGTGGGAGAGGTTAGTCTGTGAAGCTTTATGTTTTCACCAGCAACATCTTTTTGCTTCAGTAAAAGTATTCAGGAGTTTCTTACATTTTGAAGAGCATTGTTTGTTTAATAAGCCTGGGATGAAAACCTAAGCTTTCACTCCTGAAGTTTTATAGTTACCAGATTGGTTTTCTATTGTGTTAATTTTCATTTGTACACTTCATTCCATTTGGAGTCAGTAACCTCTAGGTCTGGTTATAATTTTTGCTATGCAGTACATTTATTCCTTGTTTAGTGACCGAGTTCCATTCATTAAGTGAAATGATCGATAAGTGTACACATGACAGAGAGAGAGATGCTGCAAAGATTACTGGTTATTGTTACTCTCACTCTGGCATGTATTGTTGCCAGGCGCACAAAATTAGGTCATAAATTGGTTGGAAAATGAATTTTTTATACTGTCATATTTGCAAATGGTCGCTACCCAAGGAAGACGCTAACCAAGGAGTGGGTGTTTTGTAAAAAAAATGATATTACAAAGAGTACTAAGGTGTTATTTTTGTAGACAATCTGGAAGAATCCACTGTTAAGAATGTTTACATTTTTTAAAAAAGGATGATACTATGTTTGGCACATTATATGGTAAAAAATAAATCCCATTCTTCACTTTAACTGAGTTCCTTTGAGGTTTTGCTGAAGGATTCGAAGTCCAACAAGTAAAAATTGAAGTGCTTACTCTATTACATTCATTGCTCATTTCCTTCCAATTAGTTATCAGTCTTGGTGTTGCTACTTAGTGAAACTGAGAACTTGAGCTGCAGCAAGCAATTCTCAGTGTGACAGAATCAGCTTAAATGCCCTGGTTTTCTATGCAATTATATTGAAAAATAGCCTCAGGTAAATCATGCTGCAGTAGTCTAGCTTCATCACTGTCAATACAGTATGTGGGGGGAAAAATCCAGCTGTCAAGTACATCATTATTGATAAATACTAAAGCTTTTGGAGTGAGCAAGAAAGCCTTTCTCAAACCTGCTAAAGCAGCTACGTCTTCCAGAAGGGCTGGCTCAGCTGTTTCTAAGACTTTCCTTCACTATGTGTGTGTGCATACCCAAAAACACAAACCACTCTCTCTACTGGGACTCTCTGTGAAGAGACTGTGCTAGTGCATATCACAGGAAACATCTTCAAAGCAGTTGAATTGACCTCCCAGGGAGAGCAGTTGCTTTAATGCTTCAAGGAGAACTTCACTCATGCCAATGTGCTTTATGAAGTTCCAGTTGAATGCTTTGCAGTCCTAGTTATTATTTTTTAAGTGATATTGAGTTCAGTAAGTACAGCTCAAAATTCACTTCTATAAACAGGCACTCCTCTTGGTCAATTGAAATGGCTTGCTTAGCTTTGTTCCATGAGTAGAACATCAGTTGGCACGTAACTAAAATTGTGTGTGTTTAATTGAATTTACTGCACTTTCTCCCTAAATAGCTCCCCCATGTGAGACAGTAATTGTCGTGTGAGTTTGCTTCATATTCTTCTGTTGTAAGTACCCACTACCTCAGCAAAGAGATAAACTCTGAGAAGCTAAATTAACAAAATAAACTGCTGGTAACTACGGACCAAATCTAGGACTGACTGACATGGCATTCTTCAACTAATGCACACATTATATTTTACATCTCTAGGAATTTGCAGGCTGTGCTCCTAATAACCTGGCATTTCTAAATTATTATTATGCACATGAAACAACCCAATGGCACAAAGGGGAAAGGAAAAGGATAGTACTGCTCTTATTCTAGTAGCTAGATCTCAGTAAAATGTGATCGATTCTGGGCTAAGCATACATAGAAGACCAATTATTTTTAAAATGGCTGATTTTATTGTCTTAACATAGGCGTCAAGAATCAAAAGTTCATCTGTGGAAGGATAGGAACAATAATGATGATAGTGAACAAACTGCACATCTTGGTACTTTCTGGCTAGCAGAACTGCCATGCTATTTTAATTACATATCCCTCTGTGCTATTAATGATTAATGGAAAATTAGCACACCATCTTTTAAAAATCACATAATCACACAGTTGCAGTTGCTGAAGAATTATGAAAACAGATGCTTAAATGAATAAAATGTATTAAAACCATTTCCTAAAAATATTACATAATGTGATTTAAATAAAAAAGATTTCAAAAACCAAATATGAATTAATAAAACTTCACTATGATCCCAGATCAGCAAAACAAACATCCAGATATAATTCATAATGCATTTCTGAAAACATTTCAGGAGTTATAATAACTTCTCTGCATAGATTAAAAAACTAAATACTAGTCAGGAAACTTTTATATGTTGATTTTTGTCTATAAAATCAAGACTTCTGTACCAAGTGTAAGACATCAATGATTTCATTTAGAATGGAATCATTTTGGAAGCTGTGACAGGAACCAGCATTCCCTCCCCACTTTTAAAATTTAAACAGCACAGAGGAGCCAGTTGACTTGGGAGGTCCCATGATAACAAACAATTTCTTGGAGGAACCGTAACACCCTATTCATTAGTTGGTTTTAGTGAAGCTAAGATCTTTCTGTGACTTCTATTTTGCCATCAGTAAAGTGTGATTTCCTAATAATTTTTTTTTACCATGCTATTTCTGGTAACTCTTTCTAATTAACACCAGACAATTAATAATACAATCTCTATGAGTTTCTGATATAACCAAGACCTTGCCTGAGACAAGATATCAGAATATCCCCAGAAAAGTTAAATTTCAGCCTAAATTAAGCTTTTATTGGTTAAAGGAATGTATGCACAGTTCTATAAGAAAAGCTTTGAAGTTCTTTCATCTGGTACAGTTCAACCAGTCAGCTTTCTGACTGAAAATTTTTTTCTGTGTTGAGCAATGAAAGGAGATGTATTTTGAAAGCACACTATTGAGCTTTAAGGATACAGATATTAAACTAGATTACAATTTCCTAATGAATAAACAAACATTTTTGTTTCTTTTTTGCATTTAATGTTAAAATGACAGAAACATACACTCTGCTGTTAAAACATCAAACATAGTCTTGATGCCTTTAAGAATTTTGCTTTTGGAGTTTAATATACTGTTTGCAAATAGCCTTACATTTGTCTTCATTGTAGCCTAAACACTTGCAGCAGAGGCTGGACTCCTGTAAAGCTGCCTCTAGCTTTTTATAGTCATATGCAATGTTCCTTTTTCCTTGTACAAACAAGGTTGAAAACAAGAGTACATTCTCCTAGAGAAAAGATACCCAGCTCATAAGAATCTTATGAGCTACTGTTATCATGAAGTAATTGACCATGTTACTATAGATGGTTAAGTATCGTAAGGTGAAATCAGAGAATGCTTTGTGCAAAGGCTAAATACAGTATCAGATAAACCTCGCTGGAAGAGATAGAATTGCAGTGCCTACTGATGGTCTCCAGTTTGGAAAGAGCATCAGGCAATCTTTGCACACAACTTTGTCAGCTATTGTGTTTTCTAGCCAGTTGATGAAAGAAAAAAAAGAAAGTTGAATAATTTGTTACAGGTAGAGGCATATGGTCACTTTGCTGTGATGTTATGAAACACAGAGGTGGGCATTAAGAAATAAAAGCATGGAAAACATAATTCCACAGACATGTTTATTGATGTGTACATCGTGTCAAGTTAATGACCAGGCTTTTTACAACAACTGAACTGAGAGACAAATGACAACAGAAACACAGATATGTGTTTAGACAAAGATATATTTTTTAAAAGAACCACTTGTTTTAAAACAGAGCAATAAAATAAAATGAGAACTGATCCAAATCACCAGAATATCAGTTGACTGAAACAAGCCTAAGTTCACACAGTGCACAGAGGAACCCAAATCCACATCCATTCCTCTTACTTTTGAATGCCACCCCACCACTCCTGACCAAAGTACAACCATCTTTAAATTTTACCTTAGTTCTTGTACCAAAGGGACTTTGTTCTATTAACAAAAAAGGATGTACTAGTTAATTACAATATGCAACAGCTTGTTCTTGATCTATGCTGTTCATAAATAGACTGAGTTTCAATTCTGTCTTATAAAATAAGTGGCTAATTATCTATGGAAAATGTTCTTAAATTACATCCAACTATCCTTTTCTCCTAGTGTATCCTATTTTCCATTTTTCATAACAGTAGCTAGGCCAATCTTATTCAACCTGCCACTCTCCAGAGACTGAAACTACAATTCCTGAAGTTCTCAGTCATGGGAAGGCTATGGTATGGCATTTACACAATGCAGAGCAAAATAACTTCTTGAATGCTCAGTGTTTGCCACTAAAGTCAAAGTCACCTTATTCTGCAAATTGTAAATTGCCCTGTAAAACTGCTGATTGGTAACCGTATTTCTCCTATAATATATAAATATGATATTTATATATGAATGAATCATATTTATTTATGAATGAAGAAAATAAATCTAAAGAGTCTAGGGGAAAGGGAACAAACCTCATATATACTGGGCTGGATACAGACTTGTTCATACTTAGAATAGATCAATAAAAATCAATAGGATTTAAATTAAACATGATTAATTTAAATTCCTTTGATTATAATGGTCTATTTTGGCTAACTCTGATCCAGTCCATTTACTCCATGCTTCTGAAGTGAAAATGCTGGAATACTTACAACACTGGAAGGAATACAGAGGACTACTGAATATTTAATACCCCCCACTTTAGTATGTGATATCATCACATGACACAACATTTAATAATTCAGTGAAACCCTCCTTTCTTTAGTAAGTACTTGAGAACTCTAAATTGGTTCCAATCTGGAAATACTATCGTTTATTTTGCAAAGCTATCATGGTCCAGCTTTCACGGATCCATAATCCACATAAAAAGCACATCTGCATGGCTATCCTGGCCATTCTGCGAATGCTTTATGAGGGCCACTTAGCCTGGAATTCAAGCTTAAAGAGGGCTTCAAGTTGTAAATGTTTAAAGTATTCAAATTATGTCTCTCTCTTTTAATGCTTTTATTTTGTTTTCAGGTATCATCACTTTTAATTTATTAAGGTTAGAGGTCCCAAAAGGGAGTAGTAGCCAATACCTCTCTAGGTCAACATCTGTAAATGGCAGATGCAGCATGGTGATCCAAGCTCCATTCCTTTTCTGCATGTGTCAATGTCACACAAAAGGGGTGGGGCTTGGATCATGGTACCAAGCTCACCATTTTGCAGATTTTGAACTTTTCCCCACCCTCACAAAGACCCCTGACACAGCCTGCTCAGAACACTTCCTTACAGTTTATGTTAACTCTTTGCCCATTTGGGAATCTATCAACCTATTCTTTTAAATCATTGCATTAAAGAACATATTATAGTATTAGTTCTTGCCTTTCCTTTTTCTCTCTTCTTCCCATCACCACCAGAACAGAGGAGCTGACATATACAGGGACAAGAATGGTAGTTATAAGTTTACACACACACACACACACACACACACACACAGATAGGAGGCAAGCAAGCATGATGTATTGAAACAGAAATTCAACATAATTCATTATGTATTTTACATATGATGAAGGCAGCTGATGACAAAATCACAAAAGAAAATAAAAATCTCAGTACTTACTGTATCTAAGAAAGCTGAAATTGTTTCATTCCCCCCACCCTTCTTTTCTGTATGTTACAACAAAATAGGTACTATGTGCACACAATGCAAATGATGAGTAAGCAGTTATTTTATGTAATCTGAGCTTGACTCAGCCCCATCTATCCATACTAATCAGACTTCTTTTAACAGTATCTGCTATATTTCAGGAGAAGCAAAACTGTATATTCTTCCTGAACACCCACAGACCTTTCCTTCACAGCTGAGTAATTCATTACTTGATGGGTAAAGTTTATTTAACTTTTCTGCATTATTTCAGAAATTAAAAAATTAAATGCAAAAGACAAATTTTATACCCTGTGGGAATTAAAGGAACTGTGTTGACACATGACTGTTTCAAATTCTCTTAATAACATGAATACTCTCTTTCGTGCCAACAGTTTTATTTGCTAGCTTTATCTTTGGAAAATCCAAATACCTAACATTAAAATGAGTAGAATACAATAATAAGAGTTCTGTCTTCAAAAGGGGTTTAGAAGCCCCACTAAGCATAACTGGACAAACAGAGATGTCTGTAGTCAGAAGAGACCTAATGAAAATTACTCTTCTTGGTCCACTGACAAATGTTTCTCTGATGGAGGGCTGGATTCTACCTGAACTGATGAATTAACCAGAATGTTCGTCCTTACCTGTAAAGCAGCTACAAATCCACTTCTAGATTTGCCAGATATCAGAGTCCTCACATCATCCTCTTTATGGTATCCAAGAAGCTGCTTATCACATGCAGTATTTAAGTAATAATACTTAAATTTGCTACAAATTTAGGCAAAATACTAAGGCAAAATATTATTTGATTAAAAAACCAATCAACATCCACTTTTTTTAGATTTATTCTCATTAACAACAAAGATCTAGCTTCAGTCTCTTATTAAAGATCACTTTAATTCAGCTATTTCCAACCTGATGCCCTCCAGATAAATTTTGAATTGAAAATTTCAGTTTTACAACCAAAACACAACTGGGAAGTATCAGACCAAGCTAATCAGTTACCCCTCCTATATTTCATGTGAAGTCATAAACCCTATTCCTTCCCAGGTCTTTGCTTCTACAATTTAAAGTTTATATAAATACATATTGAAAACCAACACCCAACAATGTTCTTTTCTTGTCATATATTTGTTTGAGCAACCTTTCATGTTTCAGATGTTCACAGAGTGAGCATGTTTCTTGCACAGCGGCTTGTCCTTCTTGGAGAAGAAAGTCTGGCCCTCCAAACTCTCACAGCATATCTGAAATAGCATAAAACTAATTAAAGGCTAGTGTTCTAAAACTTTACATATATGCATAAAATACAGATACTTTCAGTACTCAATGCATTATTGGACTAACTAGATTTCTTTGTTTCTGTCTTTGTGAATTATTATATACAAGAGAGATCTACAAGAAAATGGTGCAAAATGTCCTTGTTCAGATCATCATCATGACTTCCAAGTCACTGTAATCCATTAATTCTCTTCTTGGGTTTCCCCTTTTTTTCTGCATGAGAATCAATCAGCATTCCATAGTCACCATTTTTCATTCCCTATGTGCAATTGTGAATTCTGCTCCACCATTAGGAAATTTTCCCTAAATAAATTGTTGACTTCTGCACTGTTTTCCCCAACTCTGTACTATTTTTTCCTAATTGCTTGTATTAAACATTTCTATACTGCCTTTTACAATTGCAATCCTCCCAAAGTGATACATGGTAAAACGAAAACCTATCCAAATTGTACAATAAAAATCAAATACTAAAACCACAGTGGAAAACTAAATTTTATATTACATTTTTTAGTCTTTGAAGGTTAACACTAGCACCATGAATAGGCTAAAAATTGGAAATTGATGATGATAATAATTGTATCCAATGTTGAATACAATATAGGAATGACCAATACTAAATAGCAAGCCTTCATCAGCAACTGAAATTTTCAACCCCCTTGTAAAGGCAGCCAAACATCAAATACATTATATCTAGCTGGGACATTATCAAAGTATGAGTAACTGAGTAGCACAATCCCTGCTGAGCTAAAGGATAGAATTCTGCATTAAGTGACTTTTGCTTGTACATTAGTACTTCTTCATGCTCTGCGAAATGAGAAGCTGCAGTTACATTCGTGGCCTGCTTGTGGGCTTTTCATTAGAATCTGGTGGGGAACAGAATGCTGGACTAGACGCTAGATGTTTTGCTGTGCCCAGCTTGGCTGTTCTTATCTTTCCACTCCTCCCCACCTCCTGCACATTCCAATGTACATGACTCATAATATGGTTTTTATACTTACTGAGCACACAAAACAGGTATCATGCCAAGTATGGCCCAAGGCTTCCAGAAACCTGTCCCCAGCTTCAATCGGGAATTCACATCCATGGCACATGGAACCAAAGAGTGCATAATAATCTGTAGAACACATAATATAGACACTTAAGAGTTTCAGCAAAATCAGCAAGAGAATAAATGCTGTAGGCCTACAGTATTGGACAAAATCCTTGAAGATGAGACAAAACCAAGATATTAAAAAGTATTAGGGTAAAAAGACTGCCCATTCAATATTGCCCACTATATACATTTTTCAGCTGTTCTTTCCCTTTTCCCTATTAATATCTTACTTTGTCTGATCCTTTTTCAACAATAATTGTAACTTCTGATGTAACTGACAAGAAATGAAGTCTGCAGAACAGTTAGTTGCCCCAAATTTCAATTGAGTCAACCTGGCATAACAACATTGCCCCTGCTGATATGTCCACAGTTTCAGATTAATTAGGAATAGCTTATTCCAAGAATTACGTAGATTCTACCCAATTATATCCTGCAGCTATCATGGAAATTGCAACAGAATGCAATAGCTATTCATTCCACCCTACTGCTGTTCCCCTGTGTTATAAAGAAGTGGAGAGAGAAGACATAGACTTTGTCTATGAGTGCTTGTGGTGATTTCAGTGACTTGCATTTGTAAGGCAGTCCAGAGATCAGACAATCATGCCCAATCTTCATTCCCAGCTTGATCATCTGAACCTTTCACAAGATTAACCAGTTCTTTGCACTAAATACTGTAAGAATATGCTCTTTTTAAAGGGAGTGTCATGCCAAACATAGACTTGCTTAATCTTCCCATTAACCCCTACCAGAATCTTAATGGATGAGTGATGGGAGGACAGAATATTCAGCAAGATACAAATTTTTGCTAACACCTTTTCTCTTTGTAATACAACAATAAACTATAATATAACATTATATGTAATATAACAATAAATTGTAATATAACAATAAACTATAAACTATCACTTGTAGGAGGATTAAATATTTTGCTGCTGGGCAACCTTATTAGTGTAAGGGTACAAAATTAGGTATCACCACCAGATGGCAGCAAAGGAACCAACATAGAATTCTTTGCTGCTACCTAATGGCTGTCTTGATTTTTGCAGCCCAGACATGGGAGGCCCATGCTGGAAGTTAATCAGGCTGAAAACCAGCTGAATCAGTGAGACAGATAAAAAACAAAACCTTAAGTGACAATATGGAAATTATTAAAGTCATTGTAATTTTCTGAATAAACTTTTTGCATCAGATAATTTGATTCTGTTAAAAGGACCAAGATGAAATGCCGCTCATAGAGTAATGGATGTAATAAATAAAGAATCACATGCAAAGTAGAATTTATCTAAAATTTGTCCTAAGTCAAATGACTATTTTTGTACAATGTTTTTGTACTCTGCACACACCCTGTGCATGTACTCCAATAATCTATTTATTGCAGAGGTGAATGGAGCACAAACACAGGATGTGTGCATACAGAATACGCACAATCTATTTAAGATAGTCCGTGATTTATATAAACAATCAAGTGCGCCTATTTCTCCAGCTACCAGTTCAATGCTTGAAGCCAAATGGGAACTACTTTATCAACTCAAGGAGCTTGCCAAATTTGCGTGCTACCTTTGATATAATACATTATTCAAATATACTTGTTTAAATCTGACAAAGTTCTCTTCTCTCTATTTCACAGTATCATACTGAAAATGAATGTAGGCCTGTTTAACTTGGCTGCTGCTAATACTTTTAAGAGGTTTACAAACTTTTCTATGGAACAGTAGCCAGAACAGACTGAAGAGCTTCTGTTTTCTTTCCTTTTCAACCCCAGACACATAGTCTAAGATTTTTCTCCTGTTACATTAACCATGGTAACAGCAGCAACCAAAATAATCTGTGCAAGGAAAGTCCACAAAAGGCAGATCAGAGATGTGCTATTTCCAAGTGTAGACATTGAATCTGCATCTCTGATTCCACAATGCCACCTGAAACTCCAACTGAAGAGGAGCCCCCTTGAAAACTCATTGAGTGCAAGATCAACGCTCAAACTATTTTTCTTTACTACTTTTGTTACTTCCATTCAGTGCTGTAAAGCTGGGCTGCACCATTTTTTTTAAATTTTACCATCCATCCTTAACAAGAGCCAACTTTGAGGCATCTCTTTTGTTTGCACAGCAATTATCGTTCTCTCCCAAGAAAGCTTGCCCCTTGGATTTGCTAACTCAATTACAAGCAAGAAAGAAAAAGTGTGATTATTTTCCTTACAAAGAAAGGATTGTGATAAAAGAAAGAAAGGGGACATAGCAGAATTATTTTTAAAGAAGAAAAGAATGAAATGTGAAAGCGAACCTAAGCAATAATTAATCAGAATTTTAAAAAAATCAATGAAAGTGAGATACATTATATAAATAAAAGTAAATGAACAATACACTGCTGCAGGAAATTCCATGAATTCATACTTTCCCATTTTAGATAAGTTAACTGGATATGTTTTATTTCAGTATTTTCATTTTTATAGGTAGCACTTTATGGGGTTACTCATTACTAACTTTAAATTTCAGATATAATAATTCTAATTTGCCTTTATATTTTATATCAAGCCAAGAACTGAATTCCAGTTCAAATTAACTGAGAGAAATTCTGCTCTGCTTTAGATGCTGCTAACAGCACGAGGCCGACCTGTTTTCTAATTCTATTTTAAAAGTAGAAACATTATCAGCTGAACTGGTAGACTCACATCAGCAAGGAAGGAAATTGCCCAGTAATTTTTATGTCTTTCATTCCTGTTTCCCTTATTTGGGTTGCTATAGGTAATGCTTACCTGCCTCACAGTAAGGATCACCATCTTCCAAATGGAAAACATTGTTGCGAATGGGCTTGTGACAGGCCACACACACAAAGCAGGAGACATGCCAGGTTTGTTTCAAAGCATTTATTACTTCCTAGTGTAGAAAACCAAATCAAAACAAATCAAATCAAATCAAACCAAACCAAACCAAAACACAAACAAACGAACAAAATCTATGTGTGAGTATTTGAGTATTTGAATTAGATGGATAGCTTCATTGTTCTTTTACAGACTTCTGTATATTTCTGGAATGGAACGAAAGCATAAAACTGGGAAATGCAAGTCTTGAGCACTGGTACATCAACTCTACAGTTACTGTTCAACTCTACAGTTAATAGATTTACTGTTCTATTAAAAGCTAAGAACTGTAAATCTGGTAGAAGGGGCTGGATGAGTCCTAGATACCTTATGCTCTGAATACCACTAAATTCAGTGATGGTATTTTAGAATTTGAACATTTTTGAATCCTGGAAAGGCTTTCCACTTAACATTTAAAGATAGTTTTCAAAAATCTATTATTTTCTCCAGCTTTTAGGGGATGATCATAGCTCAAAATTCATTAGTGTCACCAATTTCATTAGTTACTATCTTGAATAACTATTTAGGATTTTCAATTAAGCAAGCAAGAAGCAGGCGGTTACATTAGCATACATGTCCTCTGCCAGCCTATTTGCATCTCTGAACTATACTTAAGAGCTGATGTTAAAATTCTGGCTTCTACATACGCTTTAGCCTCTCCCAACCCATGTAATAACACATGAGAAAGGTAAAGACACTCTCAAACTCAACTCCTAGTGGTTGTATGGATATATCTGTGCAGTGTTCCTGACAGCAATATCAAAGTGGTTTTGTGATTGCCTCCTTCTGGAATGTTTTTTCCCATTTCCCAGGCTTATTCATTGCCATGGAATTCCTGGTACTCTCTCATTCAAGTAATAACCAGATCCAGATTGCTTCCAGTCCCAAAGAACACTGGCCAGGTGTTGAGACTTGGATTATGATAATTCTGGGATAATTCTGGAATGGGAAGAACTAGAGAAAAGCAATGCACAACTTTGCAGATTAATTCTAATTTTGAAACTGAGATCAAAACGTTATTTTATTGCTCCTGCATCAATCTAAAGACTACTTACAGAAACAGCTAGTTTTAGTATGTCAGTATCTAATCTACATCTTACTTACCCCAAGTATCTTCCTCTGGCATCGGGCACATTCTGGAGCAAAGAACTTCTCATAGCAACCCTCACAGTAAAATGCTCCTTTCTCTTCCACAAAACCAATATAAGCCATGGAAGTTTTGCAATGAGCACAGTTGAACTCTTCTGGGTGCCAGGATTTTCCTAATGCTACAAGGAAAGGCCCTCTGTTTCAAACAAAAATAAATACTAACTTTAAACCCCATGTTTCATGAAATGCAGTTAAGCATCTACTTTCTATGGCAGCCAGAAAGCAAAACCTATTGCTAAACAACACACTGAGAGAATAAAGACTTCTATTCGATTTTTTTTATATATATCAAGGTATCACGTGGTTAACTCCATTAATAAACACTTCTCTTAGTATCATTTAAAGCAGCCATTTAATGGATATTTTCATCTCTTAAAAGACAGATTCTGAAAAAAAGAACACATGACAGACAGATAAAAACAAACACAGTTTTAGAACATAATATCCTGAAGAACCAAAAGTGATGTAAGACACATTAGAAGTACACTATATGTTATCCAAAAAGTGGAACAACTACAGGCATCACATTATGCTTCACCTTGAAACAGAATGCTTGTTATACATCAAGGAAGAACTTTCTGATTCCACCCAAGATACATCTAGACATGTGATGGAAAGTTCTGAACATACTCTGATGTGTTCACCATAACTTTGAATATATTTAGTTTTTGTTTAGTTGCCCCGCACGAGAAGCAAACCAAAAACCAGAAGCAAATCAAACAAAATGAAAAAAAGTTTCATAGAAAAATTAAAAAAAAGAATGCATGCCGTTTCATCTGTAGAACTATTTTCCATTGATGCATTATCCAGGGTAAACACTTCTCACAATATTGCAAAGAAGCTTTTTTCCATCTTTGCACTTTAAGAAAACATTTGAAAAATAAGAACACCTTCAAGAAATCAGTCCAGGTATCCTTGCTGCCATGTGGCTATCTGAACAATACAGATTGGCCTAACCCGATACCCTCTAACCTCTGTACAAGCACCTTTTTACATCAATGCTCTTTTAGTTATGCAGCAATCCAATTTAAGTCCTTGTGTACAACAAACTGCTCTCTTCTCACAGCACAGGCTAATTTACGAGGCTCATTAGGAAAAGTCCAAGACTGAGGAGGATTTCTGGCCCTAGCTAGGATCAAGTTTCCAATTGTCTGTACTAAAAGTACAGACTTGGAAGAGAACATAATAGGAACTGGGGAGGACGGCTAAGTATTTTGATACTACCAGCTACATTTAGCAGGGAATTTTTAGGCTTGGTGTGCTTTAATTTTCTTCAGCCATCTGAGAATTTTCATCTTTTGAAGCTTATGCTTGAAAAGGAATAAAGCCTCAGTGTGGAAAAAAGCAAATTATGTTTTCCAGTATTTCATATTCTAAATGAATCAATGAATTCTGCAGCTAAGACTACCACGTATAATGCATTACATTGCACTGAGGAGGTGAACATAGAATTCCCTTCAATAATTTGATTATTTATACTGTGCATGATTTACTGGGAATCACAGTGTGGGCAAGAAAACATAATATAGTCGACAGAAAGCATCAGTTGGACTTATATCCCAGGCAGAGATGGATAGGATCAGCAGTAATCCTTTTAAATATGAAATTTATGTAAATCAGCCAGTGTCCTGTTTCATGAATGAAGGTAATTTGGATGAAATACATAAATGCACATCTGTTTTGTAGTCTGAGATAGCCATCTATGACTATGTCTGATGGAAAGTAAAATATTGAAATAGTTAAGTCATGGACGTGCTCCCACAGCTGTGAAAAAATGTTTCTGTACCAAGGGAAAGAGATCATTTGTGGAACTGTTACTATTTGTGCAAGACAATGACTGAAAAGGCATGGATAGAAAATGAGACTTTTTGGAAGGCAGCAAGTTAGATTAGTGTTGTTATACTATTAAGTAACCACAAAGTAGTTGATCTATGACCAGAAGTTTGCTCTGACTTTTTAAAGGTGCATGAAGGCATGGTAAAAATGCAAACTTTATCTCAACTATCTTTCCCCAACAGCACTGCTTTTCTACTTCTAGTGACAGTTAAATTGTACTTTAATTTCTCATTTATCTTGTAGAAAATTTCTCTTTGTCAGTAATGGATAACTCCTATGATTACTTAGGGGGGGAAAAAAAAAGAAATTTCAACAAACCCATACTTAAAAAAAAAACAAACCCTTCCATGTAAGCGATACAGCTATATATTAATAACCAAGACTCTAAATTGACAACAAATTTAATTATTATTTTATTCACTGATATGCTGAACAGCTGTTGCCTATTAGCAATCTATTAGAACTTTACCAGAAATATTTCACAGGTATCGTACACAGCAAAACCCAATTAGTTTTGCATGTTGATATTGCAAGGTAGCATGAGAGTCTGTAATGAGATCATAGAAAAGTATGATAACTTTTAGATGATAAACATATCAATAATTAAGACTTTCAATTAAAAAGTTATAAGATAGCCTCTCTTAAATTTGGGGGGACTTGCACATCATGGTTATTTTATGCATTAGTGTAAAGTAACCAGGTGTACAATGCAGTTTGGCTGCAAAGCAGGTGTGCTGTGGAATGTCACCTGATCCAGTTCTTACCTTTTCGCAGGTAATACTGCCTCAAAGGGCATGAACTGTAATTATGCTAAAACCTCAACCCCAAAGGCTGAAGGCTATCATAAGCTTCCCAAAGCACTGTACTTCAAGAACAGAGAAACAACATGATCTACTGATTACAAGAATGTCAGGTGGCTCTACTGTATAACTTTCTCATTTGTCTTTCTGTTACCTTCCCAACCTATGTGAATATCTACTTCGATCTAATACTATGTCCATATAAGCCACAAGCTTGATATTACCCTAGTCAATGAAGCTATTCTGGTCCTCCTAAACATTTCTGGACTCATGACTGAGACAATTATGAGAACTGGGAAAATACTTACAGCACTTGAACCATGCAAGTGCTCATTTGCTTGCACAATTTTCAGAGGACAGCAACAGATACTTTCTCGGCTCCCTGTTAGGTTCCAGATGGGTACATGCATTAATCTGACTGACCATATTGTATGAAGCTAATTAATTAGCATTTATTTGTTGTAGTATGAATCCGTGTGCTCAAGATTAAATTTATTGTATTTTCCACTGGGGGCTTGCTCTTTAAGTATTATGTTTCCCAGTAGTTATATTATTTGTATACTGACTTGTTAGTGTGTGTGTGTGTGTGTGTCTATCTTACACTGATTTATCAGACAGGTATGGCAAATGTAATTTAATAAATGCAGTAATATAAATTTAGTACCATGGTCTACATAATGTATTTCGCTATTACCACAAACCAACCATTATTCATAATTATATAAAAATATTATTGTTATTTATTTTAATGTTTACGGACCAGCATAAGTAATTTGATTTAAATAAATAATAAAATGATAGACTTTAAAGGGGGCAGTAAGGTAGTCAAATTATCAAATTCAACCCCTAATCCCTGCAAGCATCTAAATTATAGTATTAATGGGAGATGATATCCAATGAAGGTAGTTGGTTCCACTATTGAATTGCTCTTATTATTAAGGTTTTCCTAACCTATTGGGAGGAATCTATTTTCCAGTAACTTTCATTCATGGTTGTATATTCTGAACTCTGAGATGAAAAAAGATCATGCTTTTCCGTGTGACATCCCTTTAGTTATAGTGAATAGTGATATTGTACCTGCCCCAAATAATAAGAATATGAAGGAAGCGTAGTTAGTGGCTTTAACTATGCCAGTGAACAACAACTATCTTTCAGCTGCACTTTATATCTTATGCGGTAATATATACACATCACTGCTTGGATTGTCATAATACCCTTTATCCAGGGTTCCTCAACCCATGCTGGCTGGGGAATTCTGGGAGTTGAAGTCTACCCATCTTAAAGTTGCTGAGGTTGAGGAACCTGCCTTTATCCATACAGCTGTTACCTCAGTCCAATGCCAGCTAAGAAAAAAGGAATGGGGGGCAAAAGCTGTGCTCCATGCCATGACAACAGAACATATCATTTTTTTTCTCATTCTGTTTTTTATCTAAAGTTGCCCTCTCCAAAACTACCACCTTCATGAAAACCACATGGGAAGAATGGATAGTGTTTATATTTGTGACCAACAGAAGTACATGTGAAAGCTTTCTGAGCGTGGGCTCATGGGACCCTATCAAGGGCATTTCCTCTTTAGTCTCACTGGTGGTTATAAGTATGGAAGATTGTCTGCCGGCAGCCTGATGGAGTTGTGCAACTTCTGCCTTGTTGCCAATAAGCCTATGGGAGGTGGCTGCCAATGACTTTGTAAAACTGCATTTTCAGTTGTGTTGCAACTCAGTTTTGCTTCTTTGGAGGACTGATGAACAATGCAATGCCACCAATACAGGAAATTACTGGGTTTCTAGAGATGCATAACATAGTCTGATTGGGGAAAACACTTTGACTAACAACTGACCCTTGTTACTGTAGGGTAGGAATTATCACTTCTTGTCCCTGAAATGGGTGAACAGAGTCACAGAACACACTGGATGTAGACATGAACCAGTTAAATATCTTGTGTGAACACAGCCAATATGCTTATAGTAGGATTTAGATGCAAGATGAGTTACCTAGACAGACCAAGTTAATGACAGTCAGAAGACCTGGGTTGAGAAGATCTAGATTAATCAGCACCAAGAATAGGGACAGTAATAAATAAAAGTCTCTAGCCAGCATCTGATCCTATATCAGAAGGCTACTGTAATATATACCCCACATGCTGCAACTTTACAACATAAGTGTCAACTTAAGCTTGTACAAACATAGTTCCAGCAATGATTCATCTTTTATTTATTGGCATCTAAGCTTAACATGGCTGAAATGATATTGTTCTCTTTTAACAGTGCAATTTTTCAAAGAAATATTTGCTACTATTTATCCTTTGGTTTTTTTCCCATATCACAATCTCTGCACCTTTTAATTTGTTTATCTTGCGGGTTTGACTGAAATGAATACTAAATCTGTTCCATGTTTACTTATATGATATGTCTGAGATTTCATTTCTGGTGACTCCTGTTTACTTTATCAGCTTCCACTGAAAGCAGATAAAACAATATCTAATGCTTTGAAAAACTGCACTTGGCATTTTTTTATTATATGATCTGAATGTATATTCAGGTTATATTTTCTGTGGAAATGGAAGTATCATCTAACAACAATATCTTGTCTGTTTTAAACACAACTGTGTGTTAGGATGAGAAACGTTCAGCAAATCATTTGTTTCAAATGGCAAACACTATGGTAAACACTAGCTATTCAAGAATTGCCATTTACAATAGTCCAACTCAGAATAGCTCTGAAGTAGTTTCAGTCAATGGGCTACAACTATTCAAATACAAGTTCTTTGTGCAATAAGAGATACAGTCCCGCACTTCATGTAAAGCAACCACGCATAGAGAAAATAGTACCAACCTGATGACTTGATTGCAATGAGCACACATTGGAGTCCGCTTGCCCGCTGGAATATGCTCTGCTCTCTGAACCAAAGTATCTTCATTTGTTAGCGGAAGTGCTGCTGTGGCTTTCTCGCCGCGCATGGCACTGTTGTTGGAAATCAATCCACTTCCAGCTGTCATGAATTGTAATGGAAGAAAACTGAACATTGAGCTTGCAAGGAGAAATGTCAGCAATCCAGTGTTTTAGAACATAAATGCAGAATGATTAGAAACAAAATTGTTGATGGAAATATATATGTGATGATTAGGGATGTATCCAGGATCCAAATAATTTGCGTCACACAGCACCAATGAGCTTCCTTTGAGTATGAAAGCAGTCACAACTTTTGCAAGGCTCACATGACCATTTTTAAAGCTGCTCTTGGTGGCCTCTGCATGTGCATGAATGCCCTTTGTGGACAAAAATGCTTTCAAAACTGTGAAAACCTTGTGAAAGATACAGAGGTGCAAATAACCTGTAAAGGTGCTTGATTTACATTCTCTCAGGGTAGAAAGTACCTCAAATCCTTTGCACAGAGATAATGTTGATAAACATATTTTCACGATCACAATACAAATTATTCCGTGACAGAATTATAAGGACTAATTGGTCTTATACAATATTGTAAAAATGTTAAAACTTTTTAAAAAATTAATCTGTGGTCAGTAGAATTATTAAATTGGTTATGGCTATAACTACTTACTTCTAAATACAAATCAAGCATGGTAATTTTCATCTTTAGCTACAAATTATTCTATATTAAATTACTAGAATGATGAGCTATCATAAATATATAGAAATAACAAACATGTAACATATATTTTATATCAAAATTAGAACAATACTTTACATAAGTAAATATTCAGTTCAAATACAGTGCCAAAATCTGTGTCATTCACCTGCAGATTTGTGACTAACTTAAATATTGATGACACAGATATCTATGTGATATAGATGATACCCAAAGTCTTCATTGCAATCTAATACTAGAAACTGCAAACTAATATGAGATTAAATATAATATAAAAACCAATAATATAATCAAATCCAAAAAAGGACATTTAGGAAAAGCAAATGCCCTTGCCATGCTAACATCCTTTGAATGCTAGCATTGCATGACTCAGTCACAAAATCTTTGTTAAGTAAATACATGAGAAATGCTACTTTCTGACACATTGCAAAGACAGGGAAGACAATCAGAAATCCTAAACCGTAGAAGACAAAAGTTTTCATGAAGCATATTAAGAAGTGCCATAATATTCCTGGCACTACATTAAGGAAATAAAATGAACGCTTTCTTCTGTTTAGTAGCCATTAAAGAGTAGTATTGCAGAATATGTGTTTTTTCCTTTATCAAAGAATGGTGAGTTGTGGCATGCTGTGTAACGTTAATTACTAAATAACTAACTAACAATATCAAAAAAATCCCTGCCAACAGAGATCCACATACGAACAAGAAGGAAAGCAGCAGTGTTTTCAAGGGAATCCCAAGATCTGTGGAAGTGCAAAAGAAAGAAAGGGGGGAGCGAGGAATCTAATCTAAGTCAGCCCAAAGAGGATTCGGTCTCCTAAAAACAGAAAGCAGGAATTGGTCAGTTTGAACCTCTTAGAGCTTGATTACTGGGGAAGTGGGAAGGCAAAGACCTGCCTTGGATAAGATAAAGTACAGTGACTGGTTGCATATTACAGCGCCTATCAGTTTGATATATTTATAACATTATTCTAAAGACACCAATGATTTTTGGCTAAAAAAGTACAGCATATTCACTCAAGAATCATTCACTCAAGAATCTGTAGCACACACTGGTCCAATTTAAGGAGCGGGACATGAGGTTTTAAAGGTAGATGCACATCTGCTCAAAGATTAAATTTAATTTTGTCTGGTTTACTGCCAAATAAGTGGCAAAGAATTATATTTTAAAATTTCAATCTCGATATACGTACATATGTATTTTTATGGGATTTATCGCTGTCTAGACTACTGATCATAACATAAGAAAAAGAACATAAATAGCACAAAAGTACATTAATTCCAATAATTATAATAATATAATAATAGTTAAAACTAATTTTGGCACTGATAACTCAGTCCCCAAAGGCCTTCTGGAACAGCCAGGTTTTTATCAGTTTCTATAAGGCCAAGAGAGGGGAAGTCATCCTCTCTAGGCTTCTATTCTATTGGCCTTTCAAGCAGTTCTATAGAAAGGACCCCTACAGAACATTCACCATCAGCTCTTTTCCTTGTCATTCCTCCAAATAGATGGGGAACATTAGCAGGTACTAACTGCCTGGATCAGGCAGGCACAGTCTATTTGGGAACGGTTCTCTTTCTTGGATATTCAGGCCCTGAGCCACACAGAGCTTTAAGTAATAGGGACCTAAACCATGAATTGCACTAGGAAGCAAACTGGTAACCAATGCAGCTCTTGCAGCAATGTGTAATAGGACAGTACTGTGGGCAGTATGTTTGGATCAGCTGAAACTTCCAGTGGTCTTCAAGGGCAGTGCTGCATAAAGCAAAATACAGTAATCTAACAGAGGTGACAAGGGAATAAATGTTTTAGTGCATCCTGTTCCAGGTATGGCTACAACTGGTATATCAGATGAAGTTGAGTAAAAGCTTTCATGTAGCTCCTCTTCAGCAGAAGATATCTGTCCAGGATGACCCTTCTCTGTGGGACCATAATCTCATCAAGAGGCAAAGTTGTAATCCTGGAATAAGAACGTTCTGAACTAACAGCCACTCTGTCTTGCTTGGGTTAAGCTGAATCTGTTACTCCTTTTCTAGACCCTGACAGCCTCCAGGCACCAGTCAGAACTTCTATTGCAACTCCCATGGACTTATGGAGATCCAGAGTAGTATCAGCATATTGATTACACCCTGGATGCTATTTTGTCCAAAACTGGTTTCAGTTGACTTCTCCTGGTTGCTTCATGTAGTTATTAAATTAAACAGTTTAGGAAAAAGAGCAATCCCTGAGGCACTCCACAACACAGTGCCTTGAAGCCTGATCTCTCCCCACCCCCTGCCACCACTGACTGACTGGGCATGCCCACTGAGTAAGAGTGGAATCCTTGTAACATGGTTCTTCAAATTCCCAACTCTTGTAGACAGTTCAGAAGGATACTGCTTTCAGCAAAATGAAATGCTGCTGAGAGGTCCAGGAAGATCAGGATAGTGAAATTCCAAGCTCTATCACAGTTATTTCTTAAAGTGACCAGTGTGGGTTCTCTCCCATGCCTGGACTTGAGATCAGACTGCCAAGAATCCAAGTTATCCGTATGCTTCAGGGCCCTCTATCATTCTATATCTAGGACCTCTATCTATCATTAACATATTGTAACCATTCATTCTTTGGTTCTCTAGACATGTCTCTAGAATCTCAAGTCTAAGGGGTACAAGGAGCAGAAAAAAAGAGAACAGGAAATTTCTCATTTAACATTCAAGACTAAATTTTTGGAATGTAACTGAACTTTCAAAGGGAAAACTAATTTTCTGAATGGAGTTTAGAGTCTAGTTCAACTGCAAAATTGACCTTGGAACTGGACAGACAAATTGAATTTATTCAGTTTTTTAAAAACTACAAATGTGAAGATCTATCCAGTATATTATAGTATTCTAGCCAATCTGCTTTACTTTGTCTTTAAACGCTAGCTCCCATTAAAACAGTTTATCTAGAATTGTTGAATTCTAATAAAAAAAGGCTTATTAAATAAAGTTCATTTTATCCCCAGCTGGATAGTTGCACAAAGCAACTATGAAAACTTATCCATTAGTAGACAAAGAACTGATCATTTTTTGTCCTTTATAGTAGACTAAAAAGAAATCCAAGTGGGTGAAATGCTGTAAATATGAAGGATAAATTCCACCACAGAGGGTCCTCGCATAACGATGGTGTACTTTGAAAATAGTACATTTACCCTCGGGAACATCCCAGTCAATTTTTAAAAATCCACACAACATTGCAACTGAAAAGGAAATTAAAGAACAGGCAACAATGGAGCAATCCCTATGGAGTACTCTCCCCCTAGAGGTGAGACAGCCCCGACCCTCCCAGTTCTCCGGAAGGAATTGAAGACCTGGCTCTGCCAACTTGCATGGGGTGAGAAAAGATACAACCAGCCCTGGGGGTGGCTGGCGCTTTGAAGACGTTCCCTGAGTTTGTTAACACCTAATTAACATCAGTCTCTTGGAACTATTCTATAGGAATGTTGTTGTGCTGTATTTTAATTAATTAATTAATATTTATTGTATTTTAATTAATATTTAGTCTGTTTTTACTGTAATCCGCCCAGAGCTGCTCTGCAGTGAGATTGGCAGTGATAAATTTGAAATATAAACAAACAAATAAAGGATCTCAACAAAAAAAAAAGCAAGGTGAAAAACCAGCAATGTCTGGGATGCTGAATTACTGGCAGATAAGCATAGCATACAAGGTGGCTAATACATGAATATAATACAAGAATATTTCAAAGTAAAGGACATCAGTGGAAGTAGAAGTGCTCTGTATGCAAAAGAAGTCCAGGTGCAAAACGTGTCATCTCTACGGAGGTCTGGAAAAATACCTTGTTGGAAACACTACAGAGCTACTGCTAGTCCAAGAAACTAGATAACACTGATTAGGTGTCCTATATCCTTAATTGTGTATTTGCTTTTCAATTTTTCTGATAGGTCCTTTTAGTAAGTAGCATGAACTAGATCACCGTATCTGAACAGGGGTTCAACACAAGTAGCTTTTCAGTACCTACCTTACCTACTAAACCACCCCAGTTTTTGGTCCTACGGCCTCTCTTTTGCATCTTTTCCTTTAGAAATAATGCCGAAACAGCTTCATTTTCAGCCATAGGATCTTGCATGCTTTTAACTCTGCCTATAGTCAAATTCATTAAAGTGTATTTATCTACTCATGCTTTGCCAATTCTACTGAAAAGGCAATTTAGTTACACACCTTTTCTGCCTGATTAAATTTCAAGCTCTGACAAACTGTTGAAGTTAAGAGATAAGACTGGCACCTTCTGAAATGTTTCTAGCCCCTAAAGTGACAACGATCTATGCTTTTTTCCTTTCGCTAAAGTGTGATAAACACCTGTAGATATTTATGATGCATTATCAGGATAACCCTCACCCACCAAATAAATAACGGCAATAAAGGAAATAGGAATGGTTTCCAGAGAAATGGGTACAATAAATAGTAATTGGTCAGCTTTTCATTATCAAGAAACACTGTATTCTTTGAAAATGGCTCTCTCGTGCCTCTGAGGCACTCCATTATGACCCAGTGATCACAGTAATTTATTTTGAACTATAAATGCTCTTCAAGTCTACAAATAAACACAGATAACAGGGGAAGAAGAAAAATAATGCTAAAGGATTGAGGTTGGTGTTGCTTTTGACAAATTGCACTTTTGAGCACTACCTCTGAGAGTTTACTGCTTCATTTTCAGCTACCAGCGAACAGGAAAACTGACAGAGAATATTCTTGAGATTGCTGAAGCAACTATGTAATTATGGATTTGTCCTGATTATAACACCCCAAGTAGCAATCTAATGCATTTGCTGACAATTTTCATTGGGTTTGAAAAGTACTCTTTTAGAAGGTTGTACTTATCCAGAGTTACATTTTTATAGGAGCACAACCTTGCCGCTTGGGTAACATTAAACACCTAGAAGAACCCGTAGGACCTCATTTTCTTCATATATTCCAGGTAAAGCCCTGCAATTGATTATAGAAGATGGCACTGAAACTTTGATGAGCTGCACCACCTCAGCATTTCTCCAATCCCTTTTTAAACTTCTTTGTCTTGTTACTGGTCCAACACTTCCAATTAAATGTACAATCTTTGTTAATACAGAAAACTAATTAGCACTGTTCAGTTGCTGGATTGTTGCAGTATCTGGAGATATGAACAACTCAGAGGCAATGGACAGAGAAAGACAGACTTGGATTTGGAAGACATGAGACTCATTAATAGCCTGGAAAAGTCACACTTTCTCTGCTGTGATTTTTTTCCTATCAGGATAGAAATAAAAACATGCGATTACACATCATTTTTGTGAAAGTAATGAATTCTGAACCACACTTGGGAAGTGAAGCATTAAATAAAAATGTGAGTTCATAATGTATTACAGCTGGTGTCAAATATTTTGCTACTTGTTCAGAAGGAAAAATGTCCTTGTTTTTTGTCATTAATGTGGGAAGGGTGAAAAGTTACCAGTACAAATGTTTATAAGGAGGGGTCATGGGAACTGAAGATGTCATTTTAAGACTCTGTCTAGAATTCCATTCATTGTTAAGGTAGGTCACTGATAAGCTGAGGAGGGCAATATCTGATATGTATGCAAGCAACAATACATAAATGCAATCTCGTATGTATTTCATAGCAAGATGAACCTTAGTACTTATTCTGACTTTAAAATTTTACATCACGGTAAGACAATTGACCTAAAACTAAGCCTATAATAATGTTGTCCCTCTGCTTGAAACTCCTCCCAATATACGCTACTCTTCACAACAGCTTCATATTTTATTTAACAGATTCAAAGACTACACTACAATTTGCTCAACTATTGGGCATCTACCATTGTCTCAGCATAACAAAGCCTCTCTTTAGGAAACAGACCAAGATATGTGCTTCAGTTGGGTAGTGAAAGCTTTGATTATATTTGTGTTAGTTGTGTGCATGTGAGAGGTGATTTTTTTGTTTGGATAGTACAACTTCATAAATACTTTTGAATCTCAAGGGCAGCCTATGCTGAGACAAAACACAAAACGTCACCTGTTGTTGGGATATAAAAGACAAAGATGTCTATAGAAGATATAACTTCACCGTAGAACACCGAAATAAATCAACATTTTCAGAAAGGGCTTAAACATACTGGTTGGCCGTTTCTCTGTTAGGCCAGGCTGGCAGCTGTTTTTTCTCTAGCTGGTAAAACCTCTTATCTTCCACTGCTTCGATCTCTGACAGATAAACTGCACCGGGCAGATTTTTCTCACAGTGCCTCCTCCTCTTTGTCTTCTCTCCAATCAACAAACCAGAATCAACAAAGCTACAGCAATGTAACACTGCCCAGTCCATTTTAGGATTACTAGCCACCTGTGTGCTTTCCTAAAACCAGCAGCTAATCTTCAACAGCCATAGCTGTCTAGATCTATCCTAGATGACAGCCATTACACACCATTTATTAGACTATTTATTTATCTATAAGACTTATATGGCCTTCAATCTTATGTGCCATAACCCTGGGTGGCTCACAGCATCACCAAAAATATACTGAAAAACAGTACAAATTGGCATCCAAGCAATTATATGGCCTTATATGGCCTTCAGTCTTATGTGCCATAACCCTGGGGGGCTCACAGCATCACCAAAAATATACTGAAAAACAGTACAAATTGGCATCCAAGCAAAAACAATTCCCAGCACCCTGAACAATACTCCCCAATAAAAAAAACACTTAAGAGTTACTGGGTTCCAGCCCCAACCTATCCTAACGCTTGGGAGAAGAACCAGCTTTTTAAGGCTAGAAGAGGGGGGGAGGCTTGCTGGATCTCAGGGGGGAAGGTATTCCACAGCTCACCGGTCACTACTGAAAGGCATGCTTCCTAAGTCCTGCAAGTTGACTACATTTAAGGGAAGAAGCCTGGAGCATACCAACCCCATCTGACCTCCATCAAGCTCTCTCCCAGGTCTCCTTCCCAGTGTTTTTAAAAATTCTTTGGTAATTTTAAAGATTCCATCTGTGATGGTAGCTCAGTAGCCCTTCCTCCTCCTACAGGAGCATTTCCTATGGGAAACTAAATTACTGCCTAATCTTATCAGCTACCTAGCAGAAAGCCATGGATGAATGTAGCCATCACAGTTAGTTTTGCAGAGGAAGTGACTACTTTAATACTTAGGATGAAAAAGGTTTGCATCCGCTAATACATTTTGAGGAGCACCTCTTTCACTTTATTCATTCATTCATGCATGCATTCATTCATTCAATCTGTACAGCACTGAATCCTAGGACTCCTTGCAGTTGATACTGTTTACATATAAAACATTTCCAGTAAACTAAACAATAATGTGTCCATGGTAAGAATAAATAAAAAATAAATATATTTATTTAGTTAATGTATTTTTTTAAAAAATTAAATTTAAAAATTAAAAAAATAACTCATCTGAAGTGACTCTGGGTGGATACAATAAAACCAAGAATTAAAACAATAAGCATGGATAAATCAAGACTATGAGAAGGAAGATGTTTACATACAAGATAACCAGCATGCAGGCTCCCTATTTATATTTTAAAATGACAATCAGTACATAACAGAAAAAAATCACAACCTATCACTACACTCATTCACTTAATCAACAAATGTTCTACAGAAGCATCAGTTTTAAACATTTCAGTAGAGAGGCAAAAGGCAGGTGCTACTAAAAATCAGTGATCTACAGCTCTCTTCACTTCATAGTGGTGGAGTACTAATAGCAGCTTCTCCCAGGACAACCAGATCAGCCAGGTTGATTCTGGTTAGTGAATGTGACTTGTAAAGTGTCTAGATACCAACTTTATAGAGCTTTATAAGTCAAAATCAGGACTTTGAATTGTACGCTTACTGGAAGCCAATGGAGGGTGCCTAGCACAAATGTAATATGCTTCCAATAGAGTGGGTAGGTCAACACTTTGTATCAACTGCAGCTTCCAGGTGGTCTTCAAAGCCTCTGAAAGAGCACATTGCACTAGTACAACAAAGTAGTATTTGTCAGCTCCACTAGATGGATTAGACTAGGAAATCAACTCCACAGGAAAGCTAAAACTATGTTTATAGAGGTCAGCTATGATAACAGAACCTTGCAAGTCTGACTGGGTTGTAACTCCTCCTCCTTCTTATACTTCAGTGAATTAGGGAAGCATCTGCCTGAGTAGCTTCTGAATGTTATCTTGTCGTTCTGGACTCAGAAAATGATTCAGACCCTTTTGCCTAGGTAAAGGTTCCTGCATATCTCCGTCAAGGTTATCTTCCTTAATCTCTACATGAAGGGAGCATGAATTATTGTGGCAAGGTCCTCTCCACATACTACTTATCATCAACCACACTATCTAACTTCAACTGAGCTACACAACAAACTATCCAATTATTGGTCCAGCATGCAGAAGCAGAGGCAATGATGGGCATTCTTCAGTTTCCCCATGCGATACCCCTGCTCCACTAGCTGCCCTGGTTATGACCTATGAAGCCCTTCATAATATAGGGCCTGGTTATCTGAGGGAGCACCTATCTCCCATGATACAAGCTAACAGGGTTGATGTGCTCTGGGTTCCTTTGATCAAACAGAGTCACCCAGGAAGCATATCTTCTCTATTGCAGCATCTGCCCTCTGGAATGTGGTCCTGAGATCTGTGTGCCTCCCACCCTGAGGCATTCCAAGGGCCTTAAAGATCTGACTGTTTGGCCAGGGTGGTTGGAGCCCCTTGCTGGATGTGATTGTATATCAAGAGAGGTGAATATATGTAGCTCAGGGTTGAACTGTGGAGTCCTCTCAACCATCGTTTTAACTCAACCATAGTTTTAACTGGGAAACTGTCAGCACTTTAGACCAAGCTAAATCCAAATATACAAGAGAATTCTTGGAAGCCTGGTATTCAGACAAGGCAGCAATTAACAGACACAAAGAGATAAACAGCATCTATATACTATTCAAAAGAGACAAAAGACCAGAAGATCGCCCCACCAGCAATCAATCACCAGCAATCATCACCCAGATAAGCAAAGGTTACCATCAGGCACACAATCAAGCAGCAAACATATGCCAATCAAAGAACTACCAGAGGAGCAAAACAAAACCCCCACCCCTACCAGCACTGGCAAGGCAGGCCACAGCACATAAATAGAGAGCAAACCCCATCCCATTCTAGCACTGAAGATGTTACCTAGCTGGGTAATGAAATGTTTGCAAGAAAAGAACCAAGCTCAGAGAACCCCAAGGACTCCACAGTGATTGTATATGTTTTTGTGTTGTTGGCCAGGTTCGCCATCTTGTTCATTTTTTTTTGTTGTTTTTAGTTCTTATTTACCTTGTTCTTACTTGTATTGTATTTTTATTACTTTTGTTATATTCTGAGTCATACAAAGTTATTCTGGAGTCAGGCGGTGCCTAAATCAAATGAATCAATAAATAAATGTTCCTTCTGAATGTTTAGAAATGTAATGTTCCACCCTCCCCACCACTTTGCAAGTTTATACTTCTTATTCAGTGTCCATTGGCTTTGTTTATCACTATGATGTTATCAACAGATACAATTGGGCTAAGAGAATTGCAGCATTAGAAAGTCACGAAGTACCTCAGTGAAGGATCTGCAATTCAAAGTCTGACTACAGATGATTTAAGTTCTGGGCTCGCACAATATACTAAACCCTTCACCCAGATTAACAAAAGACAATACCTGTATTCACACAGCATGCTACGCCTACGCAAATAAACTGTATCATGGCTTAATGGCATAGGCTAGTTCAAACAATATGCCAAGGTAACGAATTGATTTCCACAATGTGCTAAATCACAAATGATAAATAAAATAAAATTGCCTCACATTTTAGTCTAATGTAGCGTATTGTGCAAATCCAGTCATTTTTCAGAAGCTGATGTGGTTCTGTTGAAACACCCCCGATGAAAAAGAACATACCATCTACGTGTGCGTGTATACACATATAAAAATTATATTATTATATTTTTGTCCTATCTGTCCATCGATCTGTTGATCTATCAATCTGTATTGGTTAACTCAAGGTGACGAGCATACCTAATACTTCTGTCTCCTATTTTCCTCACAACAACAACCAACAACCTTGTGAGGTGGGTTGGCTGAGGGAGAGTGACTTTCCCATAGTGACCCAGCTGGCTTCTCCTAATGTTCTTAGTGTTTATTCTGCTATCAATGCATGATAAAAAGTGGGTTGTATTTTTCATCTGGCTTGTCCCAAGCCTGATTAGGGCTGAGAGGGAACAAGGTCACCCAGCTGGCTTCTGTCCCTAAAGGAGAACTAGAATCTGAGTCTCCTCGCTCCTGGTGCAGCACCTTAACCACTACACCACATTGGCTCTCATAGGAAGTTTCCTCTATGATTTAGCTGAAATGTATCTCTCTGCTGTTTCCATTTCCTGGTTCTTTGCTTGCTCTCTGCAGTAACATTGGAGAAATGTGCTCCATCTTCTACAAATTGGAAGCTGCTTTGAACCTTAACCCTTTAGATAATGAAGGTCTCCCTTATTTTTTCTTCTCTTCTGTTCTTTGTAAGACTTGGAACAGAGCTCTCATCATTCTAGGATTTTTTTTTTCCTGAATACACTTTAATTTGTTAAGGGTCTTAATAATGGCTGGCATCCAGAATAGAATAAAATACTCTATTTCAGAAGACTGAAATGCAGTAATTACTCTTCTATAAGAACAGTGTTTTTTCTGGAAATACTTCTATTTCTAGAGAAACATGAGAATATTCAGAACAGGCTAGGTTTTCATGGCATAGTCTAACACAAAACATTAATAATGAATTAAAATGTTACTGCAGTATTACAAGACAAGAATAAAGTCCACTGCTTCAGCCAACCTTTCTCTGACAGACATTCTCTTGACCATAGCAACAACTGAGACTGAATAGTTTAACACTCACTTAAATGTAAGATCAGGCATCATGTGAAGTCTATAAATAATAAAGATACTTCTATGCATACAAGTGCCAGAATTTCATTCTGAAGTGTTGTCATCCAATGGTTTATATAACCACTACCATACAACAGATGGAGAATATAGATGTTCTTATTACTTAGCAGACTATAACTCCTTGGCTCTTATTTCTTAATAGACTATATTGGCTCTTATTACTTAATAGACTATAACTCCTTGGCTCTTATGGATATTGGTGAGTTTAACATGCTATTAATATCCCCCTCCCCCCCCAACCCCCCCCCCCCCCAACTAAATGAGTGAGAAATTTCAGCCTCTTAACATTTCCCTAAAAGGCATGGGCTTAGGCAAGCAAATGAGAGAAGTCAAAGTCTTCAACAATTACTTTTTTTTTTTTTTGCTAGTTTTGTGGAATATAATTAAAGCTTTAAATCCTCCTACGATGAAAGGCAGAACAGGAAGGATTATACTGTTATCATTTCTTAAAATGACTGGGAAAGCCAGAATGTGCACCATGAAAAATCACAACAGGTGCATTAGAGGCCCAGTTACAATTTCAGAAGGTTAGTTTCCTGCTGCAGCAGCTAGCCTTTCATCTCTAAAGAGCTCAGATCAAATGGACTGTAAAGTTTCTTAATTAAAATGAACATTCTGGGCTGGCTTGGGTCAGGTCATCTTCTCATCTGCAGCATTTATGGGTCAGTCAAAATTCAGTAAAATTTGAGGGATTTGCTTTGTTCCTTTTAAAAAGTTAGTCTCAGGAAGAAGAAAATTGGAGCATTGTCCCACTGAGTTCATGCCTACTACAGTTATTTAATGTGTCAGACAGGAAGGCAAAAAGGTGCTCTGGAATTGTCTGGAGTGTGAATGTAGGATCTTCTGCAATTCCTTAAAACTGCCACACCCTTTCTAGGGACTGGTGTAGGAATGTACAGACGGGTGTCATGATTGCATCCCGCAAGCCCTGGAGAACCTTTTTGCCTTTGAATCTGAAGTGATTGCACAGCCCTAATACCTACCTGCTTGCCTTTGTTTACATTTGGTTTACATCTTGTGGCATTATTTGCAATAAGCCGTATATTAACATTGGAGTCAATGGAGGAGCAGTTAAGATCAAATATAGCATCATCTTTCTGCATTGAAGCTGAATGCATGGGAACAGCTTTATGGTATGGGACTTAAATAATTTCATTTATTTTTAGACATGTATCCTACCTTACCCCTAGAATATTGTAAATACTGTATATGACTAGTGGAAGGGCTATACATTTTTTAAATAAATAATAATGGATGCATTATATTAGCAAAGCTTGCTGGGTTTTTTTGGAAGGCACAACTGGAGCACACTGGTACAGAAATAAAACAAACAACCTGATAACCATTTCATAACAAATTAAGATACAATATCAATAGTTTAAGTTTGAGAAGATAAAGAAGAACCATAGAGTTGACTGACAGAGGGGCAGAACTAATTCTACAAACCCTTTGAGGAAAGGGATGGCTTGGGCAGATGAGGTAAACCAAGGAACTGGGGAAAAAATAAAGTTGGCATCTTACTCGTTTTTTACTCATATCCTCCTTATTTTGAACTGCTTGTGTATCCAGTGTCCATAACAAACTACAGTTATGTCAAAATGATGACACATGTATGATGTCATCATGCAAATGCCACATATTGCATCACATGTAACACAATCAGGTAAACCATGGCATTTCCATGGTGACATCATCATTCAGCTGTCCCCCTCTTCCTCTCCTCTGCCTATGGCTACGTAGGAACCTCACGCAATGGCAGTTTCATTTCGATCTGACAATAAATGTTTTTGAAGAAGTGTATGTTACTGCACTATCAACCTGTAACAGCTTTGGTTAGCCATCCTTTCCACCAGGTAAGGCAAAATGAACACATATTCTTCTGAATCTGTTTTAGATTATTGATCCAGCTTTCTATTATACCCATTAGGAAAATCTCTACTTAAGATTTTATAATAAGGGATAGCTGTTGTAAAACAGCCACTATAACTGCAGTTGCAGTGGCTCAAGAGCTGCCAATGCACTTCCAACATCTTTTCATTTCAACCTTTAAAGCAGAATAACACAATCCACTAGAAACTGGGAGACCGTGAGTTCTAGTCTTGTCTTAGACACAAAGCCAGCTGGGTGGCCTTGGGCCAGTCACTCTCTCTCAGCCCTAGGAAGGAGACAATGGCAAACCACTTGTGAAAACTTGCCAAGAACACTGCAGGGGCTAGTCCAGGCAGTCACCAAGAGTCAAGAATGGCTCAAAGGGACCAAAAAAAGAAAAAAAATGGGGGGGATTATTGAATACACAGTCAGAAATTATATGAACTCTCTCACGTGTTAAAAGTTTTGAGTTTAGGCCAGAGTTTTCCAACCTGAGTATCCTCTTTATGTGTGGACTTCAATGCCCAGAATTCCGTAGCCAACATGGCCATTTCTGAGAATTCTAGCAATTGAAGTTCATGCATCTGAAAGTTGTCCAGATTGGAAAACACTGACCTATGTTATTAGAAGGACTGCTTATGTCATCGGATATGTAAAATCATTCTCCAAAGCAAACTGATTTCAAATTGCAATATTTGGGGTGATCTGAAGAATGCTGTCTCCCTCTGGCTGCCGAAAGTGGCAGACTGTGAATGAGACAATGAACAGGGAGGCTCTTTAAAAAGTTAATTGAGAAATGAAGCTATGGTTTCATTGAAAAAGAGATGGACTATGGCTTTGCCTGGAGAGAGGTTGGAGTGGGAGTGCAGCTCACTGTTAGCAGGAGGAAAATGACATGGATGCATATTAACCAACTCCATTTGCATCTGATAAGAAGAGCATTCCAAATGAAGAATTGTGAAATTGTCTCTGCAAGATACTAGATATGAATAATAAATATCTTTAACAACCTTTTAATCACAACATAGAAGTGCCTTGTTATCCGTGGTTCCACTACTCACGATTTAGCATACCTGCAGTTAATAAAAATAAACCAGATTTCATTAATAGCAGGTAAGGTATTCATTCATTCATTCATTCATTCATATTTGCATGTGCAAAATGGTGGATGGATTTTGTACATGAGCAAAGCAGGTTTTTAAAGGTCTTGTTATCCATGGTTTTATTATCTGCAAGTTGGAACAAAACCCCTGCAAATATCAAGGGCCACCTGTACAAACTCTGTGGGAAGAGAGTTGCACAATCATCATATTTTAATTTAAAATGCACACGGGTTAAAAAAAAGAAAAGTACATCTATTCTGTTCCATACTGCTTCCAAGAGGTTAGCATCTCACATCACAAGGAAATGCCCCAGCTTAAAAGTTGATGCTTACGAAGAGCTTTTGTATGGTTTCAGAACACTTTGCATGGCTACACTGGAATTCACATTCGTTAACATGTCACAACCTGTGGTATGACAAAACAATTTAGCATTATTAATACTAGTGTCCATTTGTCAGGATCAAACTCCTCTGATGTTGCTATTGAACTCTCAGTCTACTCAACTCTTTTAGGACACTTCTATTTAAATTATGTCTCGCTCAGTTTCAAACTACAGCAAATAATCTGGCTAAAAACAAAAAATCAGGGGTTTTGTTCCAACTTGCACCATTGCTGTATGTATGGGTTTAAATCCCAGGAATCCAACTCATGAACTACAGAATTCTAAACAGCACTAGTTTACCGCTCTTGGCACTTGCTGCCTTCTCAACTGCCCAATCTTTAAAAGGTTATTGAATGAATTATGTATAGATACAAAATGCCAGCCCCACAGCACCTTCCTAATTTAAAAAAAAAAAAACACTATTGAGCCTCATATCAGCTATATGCATTTTGGAAATTAAAAAGGGGAGACTTTATTTGGAAATGTTCCCATTTATCCATTAAAAGGACAAAGATAAGCAGAATCATAGAAAACATATTGGATGGGCTGGAGGAAAAAGCATATCTGTTTGCCTTCTGATAAATAGATGTTACATTTTTGGCTACATCTATGTTGACAGTCATTTGGTGAATGACCAACCCCCCCGCTCTTTCAACATGGTTGTGATTGTGTCCATTGGTCCAAAGATGTTGCCAACTCTGGCATCAAATTACACCCTTTGCACTTCTCCTGCAGTACTCTTGACGCTACAAAGCGGCAAACTCATTGAGTCTAATCATTGTTCTGATTTTACTAATTGGTCCAGAGGCATAAGCAGCATCTAGAATTCCCACACCGTTGTCAGTATTGGAATGTGCTTTGGATCGTTTTAAGTTTACAGTATTTTAATAAGCAGTTAAAAATACTACCAAGTTGAATATTAATGGTTTGCAAAAACTCTGGGATTGGAATACTCCACATTAACAAATACATGGCTAAAGGTCTTAAAGGACGTTAAGTAAACTTCTTACAACTTAAGATGAGACTAATTCAACAAATACAGTGGTACCTCGGGTTACGAACGCCCCTCCTTACGAATTTTTCAAGATACGACCAGCTCCGGCCCCAAAAATTTACCTTGACATGCGAACTCTGCCTCGAGCTACGAACCGGATCCGCGGCCATTTGCCCTGCTGCCACGCGGTCACGGCTTCCTGTGGGCGAGATCGCGGTAGCAAGGAGACGTTCGGTGAGGCTTGTGGTGTGTTTTGGGGGAAATTTGCCTCGTGGCGCGACCAAATTCGGAGGGCAGATTAGCCGTATTTACATTGAACCTTATGGGGAAATTTACCTTGCATTGCGACCAACTCGAGTTGCGATCAGAGTCACGGAACGGATTAAGTTCGTAACCCAAGGTACCACTGTACATTTGTTTTATGCTTCCAGGAAAGCTCAGAGAATGTTTTAAAGGGTTGGCTGTCAACTTCGCTGAAAGTGTAAGATGGGTGAGGAGATACGTACTCATATCACATAGCCTTGTCCCACTACTGCCCCATTTTAGTTTAATATCCATCAGTTTTAAATTGGCACTATGAAGATTTAGAGATGTTTAGCTTCTCTTGAATTGCATACCAACATTCAAAAGTTATTATCATATCAAGAATTCACAATCAATTCACAAACACACTGATATGTGTTCACATACTCTACGAACTGGCTCTCTGTCATTATTCTGATCAGTATTTATTCCACACGGCCAAGATTTAAGAATGAATTTAAGACTGGGCTGAATGGTCTAAATATGCATATATGTATTTGTTGTTTCCTTTTTCTATTTTTTCCTTTTTTCTTTATCTAAAGTGATTCGCAAGTTTGGGAGTTAATTATAAAGGGAAATTTGTAGGGTTTTCAAACACTGGGGAAACAGTGAACTAAGAGAGTGAAGCCCAAGATCCAGTGAATGGAACATGGAGGCCAGGACAAGCATCTAAATGCTATGACTTGAGTAAGCACTGTGGGTTTTTATTTAGTTTTGAAATACTTGGTTTGCACTGATCCAGGCACTGTCCTAAGTTTGCAATGGCACAGAAAGGTAGTTGCTTCTCAAGAGAGGGGAAACTTTAAAAGTGTACTTTATAGAATATGTGTTTCTCTGACTGTTACAGCAGACCTTGTAACTTGGAGACAAAATAAGGACAAAATAAGGAGCAGGTGCTTACGTAATCTTAATGGCTGGATTTCCATTTTCACCTTTCCAAAGCCTACCTAGAAGAAAATGCATATTGAGGAGCACTGCAACTCATATCACCTCAGACTGCTGTACATGCCTAAATTTAATTCCAGTTATGCTTGGTATTAATCAGATTCTCAAATTCTGGTAAATTTTAGGAGAAACATGGCTATCACTTAGTATCACTGCACACAAAGCATCATTTAGAGCAAGCGAGTGAGAAAGATAACTACCGATGGAAAAGAAAGCAAGATGAACCTATATGTCTATATTATACTCTTAATCTCTAGCCAAACACAGACTTGTCTGCCCCAAGCACTCTTAAATTTTCCATTCCTGTTTTATGATAATCGGTATTGGCAAAATATTGAAATATATGCTAGATATCCCATTTCCAGGGTCAACAGGTCTAGAAGATGGCAACAAAAATGATACAGGGACTTAAAGATATGTTCTTCAAGACTGGCTGGAAGAATTTGGGATATTCAGTCCAGAGAGAAGACAACTGAGAGAGACATGACATCAGAAGTCAGATACATAAAAGGGTGACCTAGAGAAGATATTCAGGAACTATTTTTTTACTGTCACAGACACTAGAAACAGACACAATGAGTGTAAGCTACAGATACCTAGATTTCATTTAAATATAAGGAAACATTTCCTGGTGGTAAGATCTGAACAACAGTCAAAGTGTTTACCTAGAGCAGTGTTTTTCAAACTTGGCAACTTTAAGATGTGTGGAGTTCAACTCCCAGAATTCCCCAGTCAGCTGGTTATGGGTTCTCCATCTCTGGACTTTTTAAAGAAGAAATTAGTCAGTGATGTCTTCAGGATGTTTTAAATGGTGTCCCTGCACACTGTTGTTTGATTAGATAATCTTTGTGATTCCTTCCAATTCCAGAGTTTTATGATTTTAGAATATGTAGCAGAATACTGCATTTGGGGAACAGATATTGTTTAAAGATGCAGCAAATAAGCAGGAGGAGCTGAAACTTGATTAAGGTGCCTGATTAGGAGATGATAGTTTTTAATTTTTTGAGCTCTGCTGTGGCTTGAATATTTGGATCAAGGGTGGGAATATGTATCTAAATAACAACACCCTAAAGTCCCCTTCTCCCATTGATAAGATGTGGTCCAGATAACATTTGCAAAGCAAATGGCTAGTTGAGATTCTAAAGAGAAGTGTATCTTTCTTTGCATCATTTAATTTTTACTATTATATTTCTGCTCTGTTATACAGCTCCAAGAATTCCAAATCAATTTTCTAAAACAAAGATAAAGGTTTTCTATGTAACATGGAAGCAAAGCACCAAAAGCTGTTAATTCATCCTTTTCAGTTAGAAGGACAGCTTTCCAAAACAAAACTCACTGCTCAGAATGGCTTAAACAAACGAAGTAGTAAAACAAATGAAACAACTTCAGCAGATAAAAATAAACTGCAAACAATGAGATTCTTGAGAAACTTAAAAAAGCATTCAGAATATTGCCCTGTCTTGTAAAATATATAGTTACACACTTACTTCTACCACTATGCAGAATACCTTGGAGGTTAAACATTAAAAGATTATTTCTGTTAAATGTACCATAAATGAAAGAACACAGTGCACTCAAAATGTAAGAATTAACCTCCATTTCATTTCACAATAGAAAGAGAGGAAAAAAGAGACCAGTTCAACAGAATACAAATACAGTGATTTATCGCCACCTCAAGGTATTTTGAAGTATCACACCTCCAAAACCCCCGAAGGTATTTGTTTTATTGAACTGTCAAACATAGCCATAAGCAAACCAGGCCACACAATTAAAACTACCTACCACATTAAACATATGTTTTCTGTAACTGTGGATAATTTTGAATCCTTCCCTGATCAATATGTAATGACATTTTTCAAAAAAGAAATGCATCTGTTCACAAGTGCAGTTGAGTCTAATTGCTTTATTTATTTGATTGATTGATTTGGAACCTGTCTTTTCTGCAGGTGACATACATAGTATTCCTACCTCCTGTTTTTCCCTACAACAGCCACCTTGTGAGGTTGGTTCAGTTGAGAGAGATTGACTGGCCCAAAACATACCCACTGAGTTTTCATGGCTGAGGTGGACTAGAACCTGGGTTTCACCTATGCCAGTTCAAGACCTTAACCAATATACCACACTGAGTGCGTTTACAACTTGCACAGTTCTAAACAGATTAAGAGTATGCTGAAAGAGTAAGATAGAGTTTTTTAAAATTAACTCTGAAGGTTAAGGTCATACCTTGACAAATTGCCAATTTCAGTTGGCAAATCTAAGTAAATGAAAAGGTTCCCAAATGAAGGAAGAAAGATTGGATCAATTGATTGGACCGAATGATGAAAGATAATGAAGAAAGACTGGATGCAGAAGTACAGGTAAGACAAGTAAATGCACAGGTTTTCCTTCTTACAGTAGGAAGCATAGAATGTGTGAGTTCAGAACAGTTCTCTGCCAAATTGTGCCCTCTACAAAAAAGGGATTTTGGGGGGGGGGGGGGAGTGTTTTCCCTCAGAGTATAAAATCTTTTAAAAATCACAGTGGAGGAAGCTTATCTTACAAAATATGTGTGGTGGCAAAGAAGTCTTTTTTATACTGAAAATGTTTCTCCTGTATATGCTCAAAGCAAGCCTTTAGGCCTAACAATTTTAAAGCCAGCAACACTTCCTACAATGGTCAGATAGTGACTTAATATTGCACAGTCACAGAATCATCCCAAGTTTGCAAGAAGATCACCTCTGTGTGAAAACAGAGAGAGAGCAGGCAGGCAGACAGGCATGAAGATGTTGGCAAGTTTCTAGAGAAATCTGTCCTCCCTGGCTTTATTGTCCCCTTCTTAGTTTTAGCATCACTCAATATGAATAGATAAAATTATGGGTGAAAACATTTAGCAGAGCCTTAAATGACAGGCACACCAAGAAAACTGAACTGCATAAATTCCCAGTTCATCCAGGGTTGACAATTTTTATAAGAGTGAAGAATCTGAATTCCACATAATGATAAATTGTCCTAGAAAAAGAATCCCATTCCTCTAAAATAAATAAAGATCTGACCTAAATTTAGGAAGTTAAAAGAAACACATATATCATATTAAGTTTATATATAGTCTACATTTACCAATAGCTTAAAGTACTTGAACAGAAATCAAACATTAGTGCCCCCCCCAAATATCAATAAAGTATATTTAATATGATTTAACTATCCAAATGAATTAAAATCTTCATCTGGAAACTATACTTACTAGAATATTTGTAAAAACTTTAAGACATACAGCTCAATAGCCTATAGTTTTCTTTCCTTATTAGATTCCAGCAGCACAATACAATACATATTTACTCAGAAATTTCCCACCAAGTTAATGAGGCCAACCTTTTAATAAGGGTCCTTTATTGCTGCATTATTGCAGCCTAAAGAAAAACAAAAGGAGGATCTGAAAACTGCTAATATGCTTATTTTAGAGTACCAAATAGCTAAGTGCATAAATGTATGTTCTACCTACAGATGATCATAAGAAAAAAATCAGTAATTACAAGCTTGATTTTCAGTGTAATTAGCATGGCGCCTTATTTATTTATTTATTTATTTAATTAATTAATCTAATTCTAAACTGCAGTCCTATGTTGAAGCATCTTAAAGTTCATGGAGCTCGACTGAATGAAAAAAAACAAAGATTAAAACACAAGGGCACAAAATTAATGTTATTTAAAACCTTCAATGTGGAACATACTAAATGAAAGCAAGAAGAAAAATCCATTCATACTTAACATTCACACAGGAAGGTCTATATAAAGAAATCGGTCTAAAATTCCAAAGTAGCAGCCTTATGAATACTAAGGGAGAATGCATTTTGAGAGAGTAGTCGTACTGCAGAAAAATCAAACTTAGGAGTAACTCCCACATGATGGTCTGCAAGTGACAGCAAAGCAGCAAGACCACTATGATGACCTTAGTGTCTGCTCACTTCTGCTCACTTCACTAGCAAGTATTTTTGAACACAACACTGGTTGTCTTATATACCAGGCGGGGCTACCTTATTTGAAAATGGCTTGGTAGCTAACAGTAGCCAGGATGTGTGCTTCAGCAAAAGTGTAATAATTGTGTGTAAACAGGCATCTCACTGAGTATGCCACATTCTGCATCAGCTTCTACCAGCAGTAGCACAAGCAAAGCACATTACAATTACCTAAATATGAATTACTAATACTTCTAATACTAATACATGAACTATATTGGGCAGGATAGTCCTCTCCAAGAAAGCACATAACTGGTATAGCAACCAAGATGGTAACAGGCACTCCTGGCTACCGAGTTTATTTAGGCATCTGATGACAATGATAAATGTATGTGTTCCCCCTACTCAATTCTGGATGTTTCTGAATAAGTACAACTCTATCTAGAAACAACATACAGGTAGTCCTTGTTTAGTGACCACAACTGGGACCAGCAAACCAGTTGTTAAGCAAAGTGTCCACTAAGTAAAACCGCAACTGTGCTTATGAGCTTACTTCAGCTTTCCTTTGCTTTACAGACCTGCAAAGGTCATAAACGTGAGGATTGATCATAAAGTTACTTTTTCATCACTGTCATAACTGCAAACGGTTGCTAAATGAGGCAGTCACTAAACGAGGAGTACCTGTATTCTCCAATTTCCATTATATGTGAATAACCACTTACAGGCTCTTTGTCTGAAGGAGCTTAAGTTAGTCTTATTTCAGTTGCTCAATTTAATGTGTATTATTCTAACTTACGACATTATTAATTAATTTTACAAAATGACACATTTCTAACAGAAAAAAAAGCATAGTAGGAGACTTCTCTCCCCATGTCACTAATGGTAAAAACACATTACTCATCTTTAGTGATAACAGCATGGGGTGCTTTACCACACGAGAGTCTCACTGTATCTCCTTCTTCCATGTCCAAATGCCTGAGAATAAGGATCCCCTGACCAGCATACTTCTTTTTCTATTGCTGAGGTCAGGAATTGGGTGGGGAAAAGATATGAACAGTGCATAAAATCATCTCTGTATGCTACCTTGGTTTCTCTAATTAGCGAACAGAATATTGGTAGACTAGAAGAGTATAAGTCAAACCACTGGGAAAAAATTGAGTGGCCTGATGGGGGCTACCTATGGCTTCCAAATAGTGCAATTTCAGGAAGAGTCAAAGAAGTCAAATAAGCCAAGTTTCTCTCTTGTGCCCCTTTGCTTTATAAACTGAATCAATTTTAGACCAGCCCTTCTAACTCCACCCAGACCCATTTACAATAAAAGCAATAGAGGTAAAAGAAAAATTTAAAAAATATGTAAAGAAATAGAGCAACTTATCACTGACAACAGAGCTAAAACATATAAAGAGATCGAAAAGGCTGGACAGAAAAGGAAATTCTTCTACCCCAACTTCTCCCTCCAAAAGAAATAGAAAGTCCTGGAAAGACTTGTGACCCTGATCTATGGAAATTAATTATTTAAAACACACACAAACACACACACAAACACACACAAGATTAACAGCTATTCAATATGTAGCCTAGGCCAATGTATCATATCCGTGCCATAAGTAGGCATAGGCAACTAATTTGTTCCTGATCCTTTCTGTTCTATGTATTATTATTTACTGTCTGAGACTCTAACCCATCTTCCCTGCATTAGAGAGCTCATTTTCCTTCCATTATTAAACTCAAAGTAACATAACCTGGGATTTCATATTCTCATGTCCAGTGACTAGTGACAATACCACTGTGCTTCAGCATTCTGGGACCTCACACAACTCCCTTGATTTGCACAACTGTCATATGAATTGAGCCAACACGTAATTGAGCTTCATGGCCCTGCAGCGGCTGGGTCATGGTGTTCCGCACATGAAGACAATCCTGATATCTCTCTGTCCTAACTAAAAGGGTACGTGCAGTGGGATGTATGGAGACCTAAGGTTTATTTATGTGCCATATGGTACATATTACCCACACCCCCAATCTATATATGAATAAGCTCCAGATTAAGCAAAACCACCCCCTATGCTTCTTACATTAAAATGGCATTACCCATTCTTCAGAACAATTCTACTTACAATGGATCCAGATGTTAAAATGCATTTTTATTAATTCTGATATGCTTAGGCAAAATGCTTTTCTGTTTTCTGTAGTTTTGTATTGCATTTTAAAATTAAATTTGCAAGGCATAAATCTGGACTTGACATCAACTTTTATCAGGCATCAACATTTGTATATAAAAGTCTTTTGATTTCTAAGTCAGCAATCAAACCAATACTTCAACAACTTACCTGGTTGCTTAGAAGACTCCCAGCCTGAGGTTTTCACAGCATACTGAGGTCCCGTGGGCTTGAATCCTGCTCCAGACTCTGTATCAGCTGAAATAGGCCTACTGGCACCATTTTCTGGGTTTTCAGGCATGCTTCTTACAGCAGCAGCAGTACAAGTAGCAAATTGTGTAGGCTCCAAAGAATCACTGTTTGAAGACAAAAAAATTAGTTTAGCACAATCCCCAAACAAACACAAGGATCCAATGAAAATGTTCCTATATGAAGAAAGTTAGTTTTAATTATTAAAAAGTATCCTGAAAAACTGATCCCTGGGTATTCATTCTCTCTTTTGCACACACTGCAGCAAATCTCATAGGGCATGCTAATCCATACCATTTTGCATGTCATCTGTACCTGAACTATGGTTAGGATAGCTGTATTCTTATCTGTAGTCTATAACCAGGGTCTCATTAAACTGCTTCTTACAACAGCTATAGTAAATGCTAAGGCATGCTCATGTGAAACACCTTCTGATTGACTTATTCGTTTATAAGTATGGTGGCACTCCTTCAAAGTCCAGAAAGATTGTCACAATGTATAATACAAAGTCCTCTTCGTTACCCTGAGGAGAATTTCAGGCGACTAAGTAAGCACCCAAGAAAGAGGAATTCAGGAGTGCAAGACTTTGTCTTTCACAGTTCAGCCTCAGACTAGAAAAGGTGACTGTTCATTGTCAATCAGTTATGCGCAAATTTAGATTATGTATATAATGGTCTCACAGTCCATGTGTTCCTATTTTACTTTCTTTAAAATAAGGAAGGACAAACCATGCCTACAACATCTGAGGACCTTCCTGTTAATTATTTCCACCTCAAAGAGTGGTCTTGACAGCTCTACTGGTGGAACCAGAATATATTTTACAGATTGCATTTAATATCTACCATTTGCCTGATGAAAATTTCAGTTTAGGAAATATGAAAGTTAACATACCTTAAAGGGAGAAAACACTATCATATACATAACTGCTAAGATCTACTGCTTTAGAAATAGTTAAGACTGAAGCAATTTAGGAAAAAAAAAAACAAGTTTACATTTTGGGAAAGGACAAGTTTCTTTTGGATTTAGTTCTAAGTTTGCATGCAAGTTAAGTCACTCTGGAAGTTCTATATTTTCACTATTAAAACACTGGTCTGATATAGTAAATCTGTTTGAAAATATTCCAAAACAAGTAGCGGTATGAATGCATCCTCAAACTATACATTACAATAACTATAGTGTCTGGCTTGCCCCCTTGGGATCTTTTCTGAATAGTAAAGCTATGTGGTCTCTTTAACTTCTGCATGTGGTTGGTGATGATAGTTCACAAATGTAGAAGTAGAACAAAAGTTATTGCAGCCATAAAAGTCTTTTAGACACCTTTCAAGATTCACTCCACACGCTTATGATTTTTTAAATATTTAAAAGTACTCAAGAAAAGCCATATTTGCATTGCTTTGCATAGAAATGGATGCAGGTATTTATTTATTTATATGCCACATTTATACAGCCACCCATCTTTTTAATGACTTGTTGCTCCATAAAGAAAACCAGTGCCAAACAATGAAGACTGCAGTAAGTCTATGGTCTAACAAAGATAGAGGTAGCTTCAGGAATGCTCTTGCTGAAGAATACATTAATGCAAAGACTGCTGCCTCTCTTTCCCTTCTTGTTGAAATCTGTGTACTGTCCAGTAGGGTTCATGTCTACAATCTTTGGGTTAAGATACACCAATGGAATTATAACAGGATGTTATTGCCAAAAGCATTAAAACATGTAAATCTATACAGAAATCTATATGAAAAGTGGGATGAGCCATGCTAGTAAAGCTAAACTCATAGCTATGAAACTACAAACTTTGGGCATTTTCAAAGGAGGAAAGGTTGAAGTCTAGCTGAACAATGGGCTTCACATGAAACTTTTGATTTATGGCACACTCTATGCCTATTGAGGTTGGCAGGAGACTTTCTGTCAACATTTGCAGCAGACCTCACACACCAATAATATTGGAACTAGTTTTGTAAGACTTTCATTACCAAAACAGAACGTTTTTAGTTCCTGCCACTGCATTCCCTCTGGATTTCCTTCCAGAGTTAATCTTTATGTCATGTTCAAGTAATCATGGAAATGTTATCAATAGGCAACATGCTGACTTTAAAAAATGCTAATTTCCATAGCAGTTTGCTTTCTAACATAATTCTACGCATGAGAGATTGATTAATGGGTCATTGTCTAAGGGAAGAAAAACCCACTTTAATATTGAGAAAAGGACACAAGAATTGGCATGTGTCAAGTTACCATATCCAGCAAAAAGATACCGGTGTGCACATCTGGGCAACTGGAAATATTCATCAAGTAAATCTGTTTTTTCACCACCATGAAAGAGAAGGAAGGAAGGAAGGAAGGAAGGAAGGAAGGAAGGAAGCCATTGTCTTCTCTTATCCCATGGAGCTCAACAGGATTTTCACTGAACTTCCTCAACTGGAACTTCAAGGCCCCCATCAACCATTTAGAGCCCCAGAATATATTCATTACTGTACTTACTGTAATTATAATTTTGCTATACGTAACAGATGGCCGATCTGTCAGTTTGATTAATTTAAGATCCAAGTTTAAAAGTTTGCAGAGTTATGCTAAGTTAACTAGCACACCAATATGCTACACCATTCTTTCTCCCTTCCTCTGCACAAACACCTTTACATCTGGATAGTAAGGAATGTAGAGAGGAAATGGATGATAAGCAAAGGAATGAGTGTCCATGCCATGCCAGCCCTGCCTATGAATTATTCATATCCATGTCCTGTGGCACTCATCAGCCTATCTGTCCAGAGCCATGGCATTCTTCCTGTTTGCCATCTTGCATACCACCACGGGACTGCATGGGAAAAGACAGCAATGAAAGCTTTCTGATCCAGCTACAGCAGATGTAGGAAAAGGAGAAGAGAGGAGCAGAGGAGCACTGATTACTCTCTTGTAAGGATTCCTTTGGCATTCCTAAATAACCACTTTGAATTGAAGCTGTAAAGCAGAGGTGCTCTACTCTGAATGGCCTCACTCCAAAAGTAGGCAAAGGCAAGACAAAATGTGAGTGTGGTCCAAACAAAATTAAAATTTAATTTGGGGAGGATCCCATGCACCCTGGATATTCAGAATGTGGATCCTCACTACAATGCCCTGTGCTTCTTACCTAATTTATTTTACAGCAGAAACCCATGTGTGAGCAAGCTACCTGAATTCCAATAATAGTACTTGCATCTGAAGTTATGTGTGAAGTCACTGTATTCATGGTTTCAAGATACAGAAACTTGCTTTAAGTTATCAAGAAATCAAATTAGAACTAAGTGTAGGCAAATATATATATATATATATATATCATTAATGACATAGCAAACTTTAAATTAGCCTCAGTGACTAATACATCAGAGCAACAGAGACACTTAAGTCAAAGTTAATGAGATACAGGAGAGCTGAACCCTATCTCAGCTACTTGCCTACCCATTTCTTATATCTCTCCCAGGTAGAATTAAATCTATCAAGCAGATACAGTTTTCCAGATAACAATCTTTGTTCCTTTCCCATTCTCCTAAATTACCATCTCCTTTCTGAAGAACAAGACATATTTCTCAGGCCTTTTAAAAGGAATAGACAGACATTCTGTCACTTCCCAAGTCACTTTCTTTGTGTATGAAATTCAGTAACTAAGATCTGATACAATGCAAGACAGGATTGCTTTTTAAGGAAGAGAGATATTTTTAAGATGGAGAAATTTAGGTTGCAGAGTGTTTTAGACTCCAAATTGTGACATATTTAGTAAGACAGATATCCCCTCCCCTCACACTAGCAAAAGCTATTCATCCATTTTCAGAAAATAGTGAGACATCTGCTGGAGGTGTACAATCAAAGAAAGTGCCAAAATTTCAGCAGGACCACCACTCTGGTTTTTATATGCCATAATTCTTCTAGTTTAGGCCCTCTGCCAAGAAGAGTTGGCTTGCCCATAAAGATTCTGGCCTGGCACTGGCCATTTTGCTGTATTTTTTCAAAGTGAATGTTCCTAAAATTAGAAAATTTCCAGAAATAAATAAGCTGACATAAAAGCAAAGTGTTCAGAATGGAAACCTTATTCAATGCTCTCTGCAATCTAAAGACACACACAAAGCAAAGCCATTACCCAATATGATCTGTGCTTTCTGATCAGTCTCCTCAATATTGGCTTCTACATACTTTTTTTTTAAGCTTGTGCACCAGATAATGGTTTTCCTTGGTTTTATTATTTTTTTAATCCACTTAACCTTGGTTCAGTTGGCCCATTCAAGATTGGCCAAGTTCTCTTTTTATGTGTGTTTATAGGTATTGTTTTTCTTTTATTTGTAAGCTATCCAGAGTCATCAAGGAGTTGGGCAACTGGATTAAATAAATCCAGTTTATTTTATATATAACATAAATGTCATGTTATATAATGCACTGTGCGGCCAGAAAATGTCCCAGAATCTACACCCATAAATTGGTATTTTTACTTAGGCCTTAAAAATAATATTCCAAACTGATACAGTATCTCTTTATTAAAAACAACTGGCAAATTAAACAAAATCTGTCAGTAGTACAGTACCGTATTTTTCTGTCAATAAGATGCCCCCATGTACAAGACGACCCCCACTTTTCCAACCCAAAATTAAGAAATCAATATTTTAAAGATAGTGCAGAATACATTTTTATTTAGTAATTTGGTAACATTTACCTGATACACTCGGTGGGAGGAGGTCCAAACCGTCTCTCTGCAGCTCTATTTCCAGGCTCTTTTGCATAACTGATTACATTCAATCACGAGTGAAACTGCCGATAGCTTGTCTCTGCAAACAGACTTCCTCTAACTGGCTTGTTCAGCATCAGGTGACGTCAGTTACATAAGGCTCGTGATTGGAGGAAGCCTGTTTGCAGAGACAGTATGAGCAGTTTCACTTGCGATTGGAGGCTCGTGATTGGAGGAAGCCTGTTTGCAGAGTCAAGCTATTTCACTCGTGATTGGAGGCTAGCAATAGGAGGAAGCCTGTTTGCAGAGACAAAGTATGGGCAGTTTTGCAACCGCACAGTTCTCTCCTCGGCTTACTTCCTTGAATAAGACGCCCTTCAATTTTTAGGGTAAGGATTTTAGAAAAAAGTATCGTCTTATAGTCGGAAAAATACAGTATATACAAATTGCTGTGTGACTTGCCCAATCTCTAGAACTAATGCACCATAATTTACCGAACACACAGTCTAAGATGTTCATTTCTTAATCTTGGCACACACATAGAAATTTTAATATGCTATGTATAGTACAATCTCATCTATGTTTAGGATATATTTATAAGGACTGGAAAAATGAAGTAAATGTATTTGCAATGTCATCATAAGCCCACGACTGATGCAAATTTTAAATCAGATTCTTAAATTCAATCTAGCAACCATCTGAGTTACAGAACAGCTGATTTTATCTTCAACTGGTAATAGGAAAAAAAAAATCTTTTCAACTATTTGAATCCTGTTATGGAAGTCCAGCTTTACTTGTTAAGGAACACTGTCACATAACAGAATTCTAAGAGTGATAGGGACGAACAAGAAAAGATGAAAGACATCCATGTCATTCTCTTACTCAATATCACAAGAAAGTCACTGCGACTCAGAACCCTGATTTATCAAAAGCAATGTCATGATCATAGGTCATAAGTTGTCAGACTTTAATTCAGGCAATTGTACAGATGTTATCAATATCTGATATATAAAACTTTACTAGAAGGATTTGGGACAATTAAGTTTAACACCTAGGGATGCAGGAAACCTACAGACAAATAGGTTATTTCTTGCTTTAGGTTCCTACAGGAACTTGAATGGAGTCTGAACTGGCCCAAAGTAACGCCCAGCATTACCTTCCCATTCACCCACTGGAGTTAATGAGAGGCGTCTACTTTGAGAATCAATTTGCATATTAAAAATATTGAGCAGAATTTAAATTTTAAATCACCCTAAACTGTTTTTTTTAAAAAAAACAAACAAGCATGGCTTGCTCCCAAGTTCTGTTGTCAGACACAAACATAAAAACGTTTGCAGGAACAGCTCTCTGATCTTGGCATAATGCCCTATATGGTTCTTTGGTATATTTATTTCAAGGACTCAATAAATGTCTAACACAGCATTTCCAAATTGTGGCAAATTCCCTGTTTAGAGTTTGAGTCACAGAATTTTCCAGCCAGAACAGCTTTGCTGAGAATTCTAAGATCTAAAGTCCAGAAATCTTGAAGTTCCCAAGTTTAAGAAATCCTGATCTAAAGGGAGTTAATTTCATTATCAGTAACAGGAAAATTTGACAGACACAAACCCTTTTTTTAATCATTGTTGCTTTGTTGCCTTAAAAAAACCCCTTAAATATGATTTCTAAGTAAAATAAAATATCAAGATTTAATCTCTACAGAGTGATTCTACTCCCACTTATGCAAAACTGTCTGAATTTATCGAAGGTCACTTCTAAATGGCCATTGATTGTAGCTAGCCAGATTTATCACAATTTTAAGAGTTAATCTGCAATCAATTTTGAATTAAAAATTAAGGAATAGCTTTATTTAAATACATCTAAAATTGTTATTTTTTAAAAAAAAATTTAATAAATTAAAAATCCCTCTATTTTGCAATTTCTGGAATGTTAAACAAAGGAAACTATTGTAAAAATAAACCTATCATTTCACAATGGTTGTTGCTATGAGAAAAATATTTGGAAAAATTGTTTGGATATGGCAACGTAAAAAATGCTTAGCACCAGACTCACAAAAGACACAAAGAAGAAATTCTACTTCTTTCCTCCTAATCATGTTCTATTTGTGTTTTTTAAAATAAATCTCCAATGTAAAATTATAAAGATAAATGTTTATATGGCTAAAGGCAACCTTGTTCTAATGGATCCTAAGGAAAAAGAAGGAACAGCTAGGCATACCAAAAAATAGAATGAGTGGGGAAGATAAGTAAAGCAATACGATTCAAGATTTTTTTCTTTTTGCCTCCTGTTCTGCTAAAGAGTATGCAAAAGTGTGAGAATCCAAATCATTATCATGCTCAAATGTCTCTTTCCCAGATACAGAGTATTTTGGGAAAACAGCTTTCTAACATCACTCTAAAAAATAAGCATATTTCTTTTTTCTATGAAATTAAATTTTATGAAGGTGCTAATTATAGTATGCTAATAAGGTTCTCCAAGAATGTCTCAAGCTCAACAGATCTATTTGGTCAAAATTATTTTTTGCACATGTTATGCTCTACACCCATTAATTCTAAACTATGATAATTTAATTTTGGCTTCCAGTTTACATTGCTGGCTGGTGGAGGTATTTTATTTGTGATGGATCATTAGTTATTTTCTTGTTTTTTATGATGTTTGTGGATTGTGAGCCATCAATAAGGTTTGGCAAGAGAAAGACAGCCAAGAAATATTTTGGGAATGAAATGCAATGGGGAACTTCTGGAAAAGAAGAAATAAGATTCCTCTCCCTTCCCCACCCTTAATATTTGCCCCACCCTCACAATTTGCTCATGCTGCCTAGAGAATTCTGGGAGTTGAACTCCACACATCTTAAAGTTGCCAAGGTCAAGAAATACTGCTTTAGAGGAAAACAGTTCCTTGAAGGTGGATTCCACTCTAATAAAGCAACAACTGCCTGACACGTTAGGAGATAATTAGAAGAGTTTTCATGCAAATACAATGCGGGAGCTAACTTTGATTTGCAAATTAGAAACCTGGTGAACAAAGCATTTCATTCCCTCTAGAGTAAATTCCCCTCCCTTGCTTTGCCTGTAGAACATTGATCTTAGTTCAAGCAATAGTTTCAATTTTATAGGAAAAGAGGAGGAAGTTGGGAAACTATGCATTATTCAATAGTTTGGAGAGAACCTGAGTTACACCTGTTTTCTCAGAACAATCCTTCTCCATAATTCTAAAGCACTTTAGCTGGTTCACAAACATAGTTTAGCCAAGATTTTATAAAACATTAGTTTGAAGAACAAGACATAGTGGTTTGGGATGGTTCACACATTATTTCTAAGTATATGGTTCTTTTTGTGGACTGCAAAATATGTTTGCACTCCAAACCAACCATGAAATACCACTGGGAAAGAAACAAAGGTTTTGGAGTGGCCTGCAAAATCTCCAGATGAAAATCTCCAGAATTATTATTCAAAATCTTTGAGGAGGTCTCAGTCCTGTAGCACATGCAAGGAGGTCTAAGAATATTTCTGAACTACAAGAATTATGCAAGGAATAGTAGGAAAAAAATTCCAAAAACAAGAATAGAAAAAAAAAACTTAAGTTGATGACAGAAACTGTATTACAAAGCACAGATTGAAAGTGTATCCAAACTTCTGCACTGTTTTCTTATTTTGATTCTATAAGCAACTGTCCATAAACAGAATGTTTACATTCACATTTGCAGGAACATGTGATTAATTCTGTACCACAGATCAGTTCCTGTTCACCTAGGGATTTCCTGAGACACACAATTTGACCATGGGTGTCCAAATTTTGCATGCAACAGTTGTCTAACATGCCTCGTCCATTACTCTTGACATTTTCTGGATGTGTCTGCTGTAAAATCCAGGTGAAGTGAAGAATTGCTTCTGAGAGTCTTCAAAGATATACTCAGTTCAAAGTATACTATCAGCAGGGGATACAGAACTACAGAAGATATTGCAGTGGTCAGAAGCATATTATGTGTGCTCTCAGAACGTGGCAGATGTAACTGTTATTTAAAAGGCACAGGCTGTAAAGATTACATTCAGTTGACTGTGTTGCTGTAATGGCAAGTTACATTTTAGGGTTTTTTTTTCTCCCCACTATTTTCTCATACATGCACAATTTTGAAAAGGCTTTTTTTTTCCTTCCAAACTTTTCTGTACCTTGCTATTGTGAAATACAGACAGTAGTACTTTCATACATTATGAAGTTATCCCAAAAGTAGCATAAACTCAGATCTGGGGAGGATCAAATACAAAGGTTTATGATGCTCAGCAGGAAAAAAAAATCATAACAAAGTGACATTCCATTGATGATGGAAAAGATTTGAAGGCTGTTACAATCTTCATAACATAATAAGCCCTTATATATTAACATTTGGATGTTCTGAATAATGTGCGCTTATGAAGCATTTTAACAGTGAAATCATCCAAGCGACCCAAAGAAATGAGTTTACTAGACACAATTAATGAGCTAGCTGCATCTAAACCATCAAAACATCTGTTTTTTTGGTTAAAACAAAGCTTCTAATGTTATCATAGCTGTTGTCAGGAAGTATGACACAAAGCAAAAGGTGTCACCCCACCAGAAAACGTGAAGTGCTTTATGGAGTAAGTGGCAAATGTGTGAATCATCTTTTATTTGCTGCCCCATTTCCCAACCATTGCAGTCAGACTAAGTCAGTAAATATCAGGGGAATAGGAGGAGAAAAGCCTTCCTGTTCAAATAATATTCCTTTAGAACAACATGTGGTTTCCACACTGAAGGAAATTCTGCCAGGACCTCAATCCAGAACTATTGATTCCACTCTAGTAATATTTTCCCACCTTGGAGTTAACTGAAAGGTCATACTTCTTAAATAAAGGAAAATGGTTCAGTGCCATGAATCACATCATAAATTCAAAATGAGTTGAAGGACCACCTCCAACCTGAAATATCTTAAATGATCCTGATTTGAATAACATGACTCGTACCAGTAATGGACACAACCCATTTATAAAACATTTTGCTGTAATGACTGCAATATTTTAGCACAGCATAACATTAAAATATGACTTTTCTCTCCCACTCCATTAGTTTGAGACAGATACTATGCTAGTACTGTAGTGAATGACTGCTACTCATGCACAAAAGTTTTTGTGTAAATAAAGCAGTAAAATATCTTCCTCAGCTTTTAAAATGAAGAGCTTAAGCAAAAAGAAATCCTATAACTTTTATTACAATAGTGTAAGTGGGATGTAAATGCAAAACAATCCAAATAGCCAGTGAGTTAGAAGATACAAGTAAGGATGAGGTAGAAGTGTCAGGACTATTTCTATTATAATTTGACTACCTCCACTTCCTTTGCATCTCCAGAACACTTGTAGATTTCCTTGATGGCCTTGTGCTTTCCAGAAGTGGAGGTTTAATAATAGGAGTAATGAGAAGAGCATCCAACAGAGAACGATAGCTACTGTGATTGGAGAGTCTAGCAAGCATTTAAAGACAGAAGAAAAGGAAACCAGTTATCATAGTAAAACAGAAAGCTATCCATGCTAGAACTGAGGAAATAAAAATCCTCTTCCCTTTTCTGGTACTTTAATGATTTAAAGTGACATTCACTGCTATTCATTCATTCATTCATTCATTCATTCATTCATTCATTCAATAATACCTTGTAATGCTCCCAGATCTTGGACAAAAGAATCTGTAGCTCAGACCTTACTGAAATCTAAAGCATCTGGAAAGATCTCCCCATCCTGTTTTTTCATGACACATTAAGCAGGTCAGTAAAGAAATTCCTATGTATTCAATCGATTACAGAGACATTTGTACTAGCCTCATCTCACCATGACTGCATAAATACCCAGGGCGCACAGGACAATTCTACACCTCCCTACTGCTTTCAGATACCAACCCTGCTACAACATACAGGTGAAACTCGAAAAATTAGAATATCGTGCAAATGTTCATTTATGTCAGTATGGCAACTCAAAAGGTGAAACCAATATATGAGATAGACGCATTACATGCAAAGTGAGATATGTCAAGCCTTACTTTGGTATAATTGTGATGATTATGGCGTACAGCTTATGAAAACCCCAAATTCACAATCTCAGAAAATTAGAATAGTGTGAAAAGGTTCAATATTCTAGGCTCAAAGTGTCCCACTCTAATCAGCTAATGAATCCATAACACCTGCAAAGGGTTCCTGAGCCTTTCAATGGTCTCTCAGGCTGGTTCAGTAGGAATCACAAGCATGGGAAAGACTGCTGACCTGACAGCAGTGCAGAAAACCATCACTGACACCCTCCATAAGGAGGGAAAGCCCCAAAAGGTAATTGCAAAAGAAGTTGGATGTTCCCAAAGTGCCGTATCAAAGCACATCAATAGAAGGTTATGTGGAAGGGAAAAGTGTGGGAGAAAAAGGTGCACAAGCAGCAGGGATGACCACAGCCTGGAGAGGATTGTCAGGAAAAGGCCATTCAAAAGTGTTGGGGACTTTCACAAGGAGTGGACTGAGGCTGGAGTTAGTGCATCAAGAGCCACCACACACAGACGGATCCTGGACATGGGCTTCAAATGTCGTATTCCTCTGGTCAAGCCGCTCCTGAACAAACAACGTCAGAAGCGTCTTACCTGGGCTACAGAAAAAAAGAACTGGTCTGTTGCCCAGTGGTCCAAAGTCTTCTTTTCTCATGAGAGAAACTTTTGCATCTCATTTGGGAACCAAGGACCCAGAGTCTGGAGGAAGAATGGAGAGGCACACAATGCACGATGCTTGGAAGTCCAGTGTGAAGTTTCCACAGTCTGTGTTGATTTGGGGAGCCATGTCATCTGCTGGTGTTGGTCCACTGTGCTTCATTAAGTCCAGGGTCAACGCAGCCGTCTACCAGGAGATTTTGGAGCACTTCATGCTTCCTTCCGCAGACGAGCTTTATGGGGATGCTGACTTCATTTTCCAGCAGGACTTGGCACCTGCCCACACTGCCAAAAGTACCAAAGCCTGGTTCAATGACCATGGGATTACTGTGCTTGATTGGCCAGCAAACTTGCCTGACCTGAACCCCATAGAGAATCTATGGGGCACTGCCAAGAGAAAGATGAGGGACATGAGAACGAACAATGCAGCGGAGCTGAAGGCCACTATTGAAGCATCTGGTCTTCCATAACACCTCAGCAGTGCCACAGGCTGATAGCATCCATGCCACGCCGCATTGTGGCAGTCATTGCTGCAAAAGGGGGCCAAACCAAGTACTGAGTACATATGCATGCTTATACTTTGCAGAGGTCTGCTATTGTTCTATTTCCAATCCTTGTGTTATTGATGTCATGTAATATTCTAATTTTCTGAGATTGTGAATTTGGGCTTTTCATAAGCTGTACGCCATAATCATCACAATTATACCAAAGTAAGGCTTGACATATCTCGCTTTGCATGTAATGCGTCTATCTCATATATTGGTTTCACCTTTTGAGTTGCCATACTGACATAAATGAACATTTGCACGATATTCTAATTTTTCGAGTTTCACCTGTATAATGTTGCCAGACTCTGCGCAGCAGCGATTAAAATTTGTCAGATGATGACCTGTGTCATAAAGTAATCTAAATGAGCATCTAGTTCATCATACTAGCGTGTTCTGTAATTTGATAGTCTGCCACATACTAACCTTTATGGCCCCCACACCCATCTAAAGCTCCTACCCCTTTTAGATTTGCTTGGACTGTTTTTATATATCTGATTTAATACATATAATTTTATATCTTCTAGGTTTTCATAATTTTTCCTTTAGATCCCTTTTAGATATATATTTTCTATTTCCCTTTTTATTATTTTTCTGATGCATTTTCTATGCTTTTTAAATTGACTGTACCCCACCCTCCTTATGCTGGTCTTTGACCTTAATAAAGATTTGATTGATTGATATGTGTTCAATCTAAATATAGCTTGGAAAAATATATTGTTGCTTATGAGAATTATGAGCCAGGAAATTGTATATGACCTAGTGATTCACATGCAATACTGTACTATTATTAAAATATATAAAGATAGCTTTAAGTTCAATTTATACCCATGCAACTTTAAAGGCAGTGTGATAGAAGTGGTTTGCCACTGTTTTCTTCCAGGATCCTCTTCCAATTTCCCAGTCTAGCCAACAGTTGGGTCCCTAGACAAAGCACTAATTGGGACCCACCCTGCTTAGTTTTTGAGATTAGCGGAGGCAAGCTAGCTGTTACCGCCTAGACAGAATTATATGCCAACAGAGTAAATTCAGGTTTCAGCAACATTGCTATGTCAAAATTAGAAGGTTAGGTTGAACAGTTATTTAAATTTCAAACACAGAAGCTGCTCAATTACCTTCTATGAATTCATTTAAATAATTAGAATGATACACCATACATCCTGATTCTGTCTCCTTTACAAAATCTCAAGGTGATGGAGTTTTTCTTCGGGGCAATCAATTCAAGACATAATCAGAATTACCACAAACCCCTACTCATTGGGATAGAGGCGGTCAAATATATGCATACTCTGTGTGTGTGTGTGTATACGCAGAGAGAGAGAGAGAGAGAGAGAGAGAGAGAGAAACAGATTATATTACTGGAGACAATTTTCTCCATTGTAGATCCAAGTAACTAATCTGTCCCGTGAAAAAAGGGGGTATATTGAGACTCAGTCACAAGATCCAACACTGTGAATTAACTGTATTAAAAGTGCTAGCACATATTTCCTGTCTTAAGAGCACCCAAAACTACATCTCACATATTTCTGAATGTTGTGCTTCTCTCATGATATTCCTTTATCCAAATGATCCAATGGAATGTCTACCTGGAGCGCATCAACACAGCGGCAGACACAGCAGCAGCAGCGCTACTCCTAACATGCGTGGTTGCCTCCATTGGAATTGAAGGGAAGGGCATTTGAGGAAGTGTTAAACTACTTCCCAATGGATTTTCCAGTAGCAATTTCCTAGGATACAAAATTCAGTTCAAGGGAAGAAAAAAACTGAGACTGAGATAACTGTACATAAGCACAGGTTATGCATACAATTTCCAAAATAATGTGAAAAGAATAGCAGCACACCAATGCATCAACTTTTTCAGAAACTTTAATAGAAACATTACCTTGAAGTTTGGCCAAGTTAGCTAATGTATAGGTTAGAGTCTTATATTCTGGTATCTTTCGATCCTTGACACGTTTGGAAAATTGCATTTAGGTTACCTAAAGTCTTCCAACTGGCTAGCATTGGAAACAGAACTCTTGTATTCTTAGTTTTCCTAATTTGTTCAGTGGGACCTATGTCCAGTTAATGTGTGATGGGCTTTGCTTTGCAGCCAGATCAGCACTGCTTTTCAAGCACATTGTTAAGCACTGATATTAATAATGTAATCTCTTTTTAATTAAAAAAAAAAGTGCACGGGATGATGATTAAAATACATGACCCAAATACCAACCTGGGGAACTGACTGGTGTTACATACCTACTTATCAAAAGCATCCTCATTTAGCTATTGAAGCAGCAGGTATTTACGTACAGTAGGTATATGACTAGAACTTGCACCAAGCCAGTACAATAGTATAAGCAGCCTTGAACTCCATAGTGAACATAGATCTTCATCTAAGTTTACACAGTCCCCAGCTTAATTTCAGAAATCCTCTATAAGATAATCGGTTCTTATATCTAGCAAGAGTAACTGTTCTCTGGAAGCTAGCTGGAGAAGGAGGAAGAATTTGAACAGGGAAGGCAGCATCAGAAACAAAGACAAGACGTGGGCCTGAACCTACCTACCCTCTCACTTTGATTCTGCCTACTGCCAGACGTCAAGCACCAACAGATTCGTCTGGGGGTTTTATGAAGGCTTTCATAGGGAGGGAAAAAAAGCTCTTCCATCTTACTAAGGTGTGGCAGCTTGAATGAAGGGATTTTTGATCATCCCAGAAGAAGTGTAGCAACATCTGAAATTTCATGTTTGTCTTCTTAAATTGCAGCTTGACGTCAGCACAGCACTTTTGTCAAAGGCAATTATAAAGAAAAAATCATATAGTTTCTGATCACTTCCCCCAAGCTTAGTGCAGCACATTTTGTTTCAGACTATTTGGATCAACAGTTAAAAATGTTTAAAGAAGAATTTACTTCAGGTGTTCAAAAATGTAGCTGATCTGTCATAGAAAAAATAGTAATGGAGGAAAATGCATGAAGCTATGCTGAGCAACACTTCTTAGGAAGTTCTTGGAATAAATGTAATTTCAAGATACTGCCCTCCCAGGAAAAATCAATACAGGTGAGGTTGAAACACAGTTACTGCTTAGTATTAAGCTTCAAAGAGATTTATTATATTCAGTTTGTTTGGTGCACAACTTATTGACATTGAAATAATAGCCATTTCCTATTTCCTAATATTTTATTTTGACTGGAAAAACTTGTACATGGGCATGCTGACACTTTGGAAGACAAATACTGTTTTTCGATCTTTGCCTTGGTAGACAGCAATTACCAACAGAGGCGAATATGTGTAGCTCAGGGTTGAACTGTGGAGTCCTTGGGGTTCTCTGAGCTTCTTTTCTTGCAAACATTTCATTACCAGGCTAGGTAACATCTTCAGTGCTAAAATGGGATGGGGTTTGCTCTCTATTTATATACTGTGGCCTGCCTTGCCAGTGCTGGTGGGGGTGGGGGTTTTGTTTTGCTCCTTAGGTAGTTCCTTGATTAGGGTATTGTTTACTGCTTGCTTGTGTGCCTGGTGGTAATCTCTGCTTATCTGGGTGATGATTGCAGGTGAGGCGATCTTCTGGTCTTTTGTCTCTTTTGAACAGTATGTAGATGCTGTTTATCTCTATGTGTCTGTTAATTGCTACCTTGTCTGAATACCAAGCTTCCAAGAATTCGTTTGCATTTTTGGATTTAGCTTGGTCTAAAATGCTGACAGTTTCCCAGTTAAAACTATGGTTCAGTCTGTCCATGTGTTGTGAAATTAAGGAGTTTTCATCATGTCTTCTGACTGCTAGTTGGCGCTCATGGATGCGCCTCACCAGCAATCATCACCTAGATAAGCAAAGGTTACCACCAGGCACACAATCAAGCAGTAAACATGCTAATCAAGGAACTACCAGAGGAGCAAAACAAAAAAAACCCCACCCCCACCAGCACTGGCAAAGCATGCCACAGTATATAAATGCTGGGTAATGAAATGTTTGCAAGAAAAGAACCAAGCCCAGAGAGCCCCAAGGACTCCACAGATAGCAATTCGTTTTCTCATAACTGTTGTACATAATCATAAGATAAACAGAGAGGCTCCACATCTTTTAAGTAAGCCTTAATAATGCTAGGCTGTGAATACCTGCCAGTAATTGGAGGCACCGATGTGGATTTCTCAGGCTGGACTGTCAAAGTAGATTCCGTAGAAGCAAGAGGAAACACCAGTGGCTCAAAGGTCTGAGTTCCCATGGTACTCATCATGGGTAGGCACTTTTTATGATCAGCTTCATCTGTCCCCAACTTTGGAACCAGGGCAATCAATTCAGAAGACCCAGTTTTTAGTCTTCTTGACCTTAATTCAATTAAGAATTAGGTTTAAACAGATACTATATTAACTGCTTAATGAGTAATAGCAAATAATTAAAGCACTGGAGAATTTAAAAAAAAGAACTAACAAACATTGAAGGATCTGTGATCTAAAATAGGCTTTCCCAACCTAAGTGCTTTCTGGATGTAGTAGACTCCCAAAATTCTCTCGCAATGGTCCTATTAGTTGGGAATTCTAAGAATTAAAGTCTACAAATCTGGACATCATCCAGGTTGGAGAAGAATGATATAGAAGAATGTAGCATTTTAAGATCATCCAATGGCCTATTTTTTTTCTCTGCAGACAGTCCACTTTCTAAGAAATAAAGGGGAGTATAATCATGGCTTTTTTCCCCAGAAGTGACATGCTTCTTCCAGCTTCTGGCAGTCCAAGATGTCTAGGCCCTAAAAATAGATATTACAATCCTTTCACAAAACTTGGTAGGTAGGAGTACCATAAATTATACTGAATCAAGGTCAGTTGACATACCACAAAAAGGTCATCCAGACATTGGTGAAGAGGAACTAAGCTATTTGTTTCTAGGGAGGGATAAACTTTTTTTTTCACTGAAGGCTCAATATACATGATATGCAACACTTTTTCCTTTTAACAGAAATTGATTCTGATGAAATAAGTGGTAACATGATTTTTAAATATTATTTTTTCATACATTTATGAATCTGAAGATTATGTCTGTATAAAGGTGTTGGCATCTTTTTATTTGATCTGTAAAGAACCACAAGCATATGACCTCAAGGACTATGTAATACCTAGTTTTTTTTACTCAATATGCTGCTGCCATCTGGTGGAATAAAACATCTTTACTAGGATGAATATTCAAATTATTATCCTCAAGTAGTGTTAGCTTGTGGCCTTTCAACTAACTATATATAGTCATCTTGGGACATTATTTGACAGTACATAAACTCCAGATCTGCTTCTAAATAGTTTAATATATGTACTTATATTGCTTTGGAAATTTATCTTTTTATCAAGTCAAAAAGAAAGTAATATTACTGTGATAGAATGGAATTATGAAGGCCAGACTCAGGGAGAGAAGCATCCTTTTTCGTCTCCTGAGGGGTGAGGAAGAGATAAGAGGATGAGGCTGGCACCTCCCTGAGGAATTCACTCTGTTTTGACTGGCTGACCTTGGGAACTAGTTTCAGTCTGGGAAGATTCTTGCTAGAGGTTGTAGCTAATAAACATTGCTGAACTGAATCTGCATGGTCTCCTGGAGTTCCTTGGGCTAGGCCTGACAATTACTGAACCTCTGGCAGAGTTTAATACTCCTTTCTCCATCTCATCACATAAAATGCCCTTGCAGGCACAGAAAAGATGCAGAGCATTCTCCCTCCATAAGGGAAGCATGCAAATTGGAACGTGTCACAAGTAAGAGGTGAAAAGTAGCCAAAAAAGACAGTATCGGAAAAAAAAATAATTTTCTAGGTCTTTTCCCTTAGTTTTCCAAGCTGACAAGCATTTTGCTATCTCAAAGATTGTAGCAGTTCTCATGGATTTTAAAAATGGGGTTGGTTGGCCATGGTTAGGAATTATTTAAAGAATTCCTGCACCAAGCTGGGATTGGAATGGATAATCTATACATCCCTTCCAGCATATCCATTATATGATTTTACAAACAGTACACAACTGACACATTTAAAACTACCTAGTGATAACTGATGCCGTTTTGGACACAATGGCCATGTGGCTGTTAACACTCAGAATATGAACTGTAGCAGGTGGATAAGGTGCACACTTGGGTAAGGCTTCCAATGGATCGTTGAGAAAAAGTTCTCTGAAGAAGGAAATGTATAACACAAATTTAGAACATAAAGCTTTCTAACATTAGCTATGGATCTACAGTGCAATTAAAATCGGTTTGACTTTAAATCTTAATATTTGTATTGTATGTTGGTACAGCATTATATATAACTTCAAGTGTTCATATGTAATTTGGATCATACCAAGGAGTTACTTCAACAAATGTTAAAAGGAATTGCTCCTCTACAAAACTGGCTACATCTACCTTAAGCTAAACATTTAATATTTAGTTGGTTAACACTGAAGATAAAATGCTGGGATAGACTGAATTCTGAATTTACCCTTACAGCTCTTCATTCTTTATAATGGATTATCTCCAGATTTAGTCAATATTAGATTAAAAGATAAACATTCAAATCAAATTCAAATCCTCCTGATGGTATCCATTCAAGTATTTTTGGCAATACACCGAAGGAGTTTACCTTTCTCCAAGGGTGCTCTTTTTTTTTTTTTTTAATTTATTTCCTAGTTTAGCCAAATGCTTGAAATTCCCAGGTGGTCCAAGTACTAACCAAAGCTGACTCTACTAAGTTTTTGAGATAAGTCAAGATGGGGGAGGCACTGCCACCTATGGAGACTCCACATTTAGAATAGCTCTCCTGGAACAAATGAAAACTAAGTTATGTCTAGCAAAGACTAATTTGATTTAAAAGACTAATCTTACGTCTGGTTCCACCACTGACATTTTCTAACCACCGTATAATTTTTGGTATCTTTTAGAAGTGATGGAAATCCTATTGGTATTCATGTATAAATTCAGAATAATATAATTCTCCCTCAGACATTATGACTATTAATAATATTCTCAGATTACAATTCCAAATAATTTCTAGAATTCTACCAATGAAACTGTAGTTCAAATCTAGGCAACACAACTTCTAATAGAAAAACAAGGTGACTAAAGAACATATTATGATATATATTGAAGAAACCATGAAGTATTTACCTCCTGAAAGATGGAGCAGAGAGATTAGGTCCAGAAAGTGTGGTAGAAGAAATGGCAGTAAGAGCTGGTTCTATGGTCACAGAACTAGATGAATTTCCTTTTGCCCTGTTTCATGGGAGTTTGTTTCCATTCCATCCCCAATCCGAGAATAAGTCAAATGTTCAAAGATTTTTTTTTTTTCCAAAGTCTATATCTACACATTTCTTTGGATATACTGCAAGGTTATGTGAGTTTTGATACAGTGAAACACTTGATTAGTATGCATGTTAAATTTGAAGTTTGTTGCATTTTGTATAGTTCCTACCATTTTTCTAAAACAGTCAAGACTGAGTAAACACACACAATTCAGATCTGTGTGAACAATTCAATAGTTAGATAAAATAACAGCAGATCCTCATGATGCCCAGGTTTTATCTTACATTTGAATGTTCTGAATACATCCTCAGAATAAGTTTCAATAAAACGGAAATAGCATGCAGACCTAATCAGATCTAGAATAGCAATTGTTTCATTTTTGGCAAACAGACACAGAAAAACATCCAAGAGCGTATGTCATGTCGCTTTGGCACATTACTACTACTTTGCTTCCTCACTTCAGCCCCACAACAAAAGAGCATCAATAACATAATCTCTTTTTTTCCCAGAAGTTGAGATCACAGTAAGTTTCCCTTGATCTTCTTTACCACCTAGCAACTTTCCATGCAATAAGCACAGAACATATGAAGGATTATTATGTGTGAACGTGCCCTCTATGTAGAAAAGAAGCAACTGTAGTTTTTCCCAAAGACTTGAGTCTAATAGCAATTGGTAGTAGTTGGTAGTAGAAGTGGCGATAAACATAGTGCTCTGACTTTCATGTGATAATTACCCAATCAAGAATACTCGTGACTTTTTAAGATATTATCAATTGTTGTATTACTACATGGTATAAATGAGTTTTCATAACAAAGATTAGTCATGCCAGTGACCTGTGAATTGATGGAATCATGAAAGAGAAGCCAACCTTTGAACCTGTGGTGGTAGTGCTGATTGTTGAAATTCTTCAGGTATTTCACAGATCTGAGTAGCTACATGATGGGACTGTTGAGCTTCTGGTCCATTCATTAGATTTCTAGATATGATTTATATGTAAGAATAATACAGAATGTGTTTTTAAGTCTAGCTACTGTAGAAAATACAACTTTTTTATAGAATAAAAACAGTAATAGTAAGGCAATCAAATACATTACAGATTTATTTTTAAAAAATTTAGCTTTAGAAAGAAACAGATTTAATGTTTGATCTGCCCTACAAAGCCAGGATATGTAGATGGATGGGCTCCCCCCCCCCCCCACCATTTCAGCAGCTATCAGTATTGACAGTTATGCCCATCTGCATCTGATTCCTGGCAAAATAGCTTTATAAAGACTGAACTTGGTAAACTTGGTAAACAAGAATAAGGCACAGTTAAGGATTATCAGAAACAGAAGGAAAAAATGGTAGGAGCAATGGGGACATAAAGATCTGGGGGAATCAGTTTGTAGAAATATTTATGGCTTTTGGGGAAAAAAGGCAAGAATAATACAAATACTATGCCTGCATTGATATTGGCATAATCTGTGGGGAAGACTCAAGAAGGGACATGCTGGATAACAGCTGACGCTGAACAGAATCTGGTAGCTCTTTACAGTGCTTGTGTCTTCCAGCAGAAGGAACAAGGATCCAGGTTTCATTGTGACAGGAAAACGAAAATATATATATACAGGCCTATGCAAAATTCACATAAAAATGCTGGAAGCAACTGAATGGCCCTCCATTCTTTCAAATGGTAATACAGTGGTATCAAGAATATGATGTTTAATTCTGTGATGGGTCCTTCAAACCGTAATGAAATTAGATATTGAACTCAGAAGCTGTGTTCTGTAGGATCAAAATCAATACCTTTTCCCAGACTGAGAAATAGAAGTTGCATGGCCAGCGCTGAATCAATTTATACTGCTGTAATTGTATTTTCATTGGGGGGGGGTAATGTCACTAGATGTAACAGCCTATGGCTCTATGTATACATTTAATAAATAAACTAATCAAAGCTTTTGTCCAGGCTGAGTAAAAAACCATCTAGAAGACTTGAGGGGGCTACAAACCTTCTGTGAAGATCAATATAATCCAGAATCTAAGGTGGTAAAGTCTAATGCAAATTCCTATAGAAGCAAGTTCTGATTCCAATTATCACAAAGAATTAGGACCATTCTACGAACCAAGGAGAACAGACTTTAAAAGTTTTTCACTGTACCACCAATATATGTCTTACACCTTTAAAGAGGCAAGCATGGGAGCCATACAGCAAAGGATTAATCAGTTTAGCTCTAAAAAAATATTAATGGCAGTGGACACAGGGTTACCACCTCCACTGACTCTCAAAATACAATCCTAGGTTTAATCCTATGAGCTCAATTAGTGACAGTTTTGGATTGTTCGCTCCAAACTATGAAGGACTGAAAACTAATTCCTAAATATTTAAAAGCCATTATTTGTTCAATGCTGGTATTATTTATCGACCAATGAGGAGCGTGACTGGCAAGTCTTTTGGTGAACCTCACTATTTTTGCCTAAGGACTGTTGATGACAAGTTGATGACCCAATTATATCAAGCCATAAGGCTTGCTTGCAGGGAAGAATTGTTGGGTGCAGAACAGTAATGATGCACAGATGAAAATAGTTTGTGCTATGGAGAGGAAAAGACATATAAGGGGAAAAGGCAGACTGACCTAATACAGCGCTAGGGAAAAAACAAGAATGTGAATATTAAGAGGTACAATAAAAATAGGTGACAGACATAGGAATAATTACAGAAAAAAAACACTTTTCTTAAACAGTACTTTCCCACTTTTGCAAAAGCAATGCATTCTTTCTGAGTGAAGAAAAACATAAAAATGATCCAGGATTGATTTGCATAATACCTTCCCGACCCTACAAAGCTACAAAAATGAAAGACAACCACCAGAAGGCTAACTAAAATTATCTGACATCATTTTTCTGGTAAATTTTCCGGTAGATAATTTGGTAATTATTGCCAGAAACCAAAATAGGCCAGAATCCTATTACAATAATGGCTGTGGCAAACAAAGGAGAATTCAGTCTGTACTTTCACTGTTATGCAACTTTTTGTACAAATTCTATTCATTCCAATTAGGACTACCCCAAGGATGATATAAAGCATTTTTACCAACTTCAGTTCCCAGAATTCAGTCATGCTATGTTGGAACTCTGAGAGCTGTAGTTCCAACACATCTGGAAAACACCATATCAGTAAAGACAGATGTTTAGCCATTCCCACCAATTTGCAATAATCCGAACTGGCACCACTGGTGAAACAGTACTGAGGAAGAACTAAAAGTAATCCTGGATATAATATCACAATACATTATTCAGAGTAGAAATCATGCCACATTCAACCCTTGTGGTTTGCAACCACAAAAACACTGGAAAAACATTAGCCTGTTTTAAAAGATAGGCCAGGAAAAAAGAAATGACAGATTACTGTGAAAATTAATTTGTAGAGCCTATTTATTGCCTTCTGTAAACATGGCTCAAGTACAAGATTAAACATTGAAAAGCCAGCATAAATAACAGTTTAAAGCCCCAAAATAATGATAGCAGAGTAACTAAGTACCCTTTGAAGAGCATTTCCTGAAGTGCAGTGTTCAGCTTAGTATTGGTCCTTGGGGGAAATAAACCCTAGTCCTTCGAAATACACAAATAATTTTGCTCAGAGTGCGGCAATTACTGAAGGGGGAAGAGGAAAAAAAAAGAAGATTCCTCTAAAGCTTTCCCACTGGGAATTGGGCAACCTAAGACTTCAGAAACTTACTTTACTCATTGCAAAAGCCCACACATCATTTGGTGCACATGCATGTTTACATTTTGGGGCTGCAAAAAAAGTACTGGAAAGAAAAAAATGTTCTATCACTATATAAAATTTGGGAAACCCTGATTTAAAGTAATTTCTAGATCTGCCGTGAATTCCATCTTCAATTCCACTGAATAGTCAACAGAAATGTTAACCTGGAGAACAGTGGCTATCATGGCTAAGAAATCGGTGATTAAGTACCTCCCATGAATTTCTGCAAAATCCCTAATATGTTTTCAGGAGCTCCTAATACTTCCAAAAGCAACATTTCAATTATTACAGAAAACCACAGATTCGTCAATTAACTAGTGTTCATCCCATAGTGTATGATGATATAACAACATATTTTCAAGTGTTCAAATGTGCGTCAGGACATTCCTTCCTTACAGTAATCCTGCAGGTCAATACTATCATTCCCACAATGCAGATGGGGGAGATCTACAGTCGTGTGAAAAAGACAGTACACCCTCTTTGAGTTCCATGGTTTTCGTATCAGGACATAATAAAAATCATCTGGTCCTTAGCAGTTCTCAAAAGTAGGTAAATACAACTTCAGATTAACAACAACACATGACATATTACACCATGTCATTTGTTTTACAAAAAGAAAGCCAAAATGGAGAAGCCATGTGTGAAAAACTAAGTACACCCTTACTGCTTCCATAGGTATGAAGAGTAACTAGCAGCCAGGTGCTGTTAACCAAATGCCCTTGATCAACTGATCAACAGCAAGTGTGACTACCTCTATAAAAGCCGAAGTTTTAGGAGTTTGCTGGTCTTGAGCATTGAGGTGTGTGTTAACACAATGCCAGAGTAAAGACATCAGCAATGATCTTAGAGAAGCAATTGTTGCTGCCCATCAATCTGGGAAGGGTTATAAGGCCATTTCCAAACAATGTAAACTCCATCATTCTAGAGTGAGGAACATTATTCACAAGTGGAAAACATTCAAGACAGTTGCCAATCTTCCCAGGAGTGGACGTCCCAGCAAATTCACCCCAAGGTCAGACCGTGCAATGCTCAGAGAAATTGCAAAAAATCCAAGGGTTACCTCTTAGACTGTACAGGCCTCAGTTAGCATGTTAAATGTTAAAGTTCATGACAGTACAATTAGAAAAAGACTGAACAAGTATGGCTTGTTTGGGAGGGTTGCCAGGAGAAAGCCTCTTCTCTCTAAAAAAAACATGGCAGCATGGCTTAGGTTTGCAAAGTTGCATCTGAACAAATCACAAGACTTCTGGAACACTGTCCTTTGGATGGACAAGACCAAAGTGGAGATGTTTGGCCATAATGCACAGCACCATGTTTGGCAAAAACCAAACACTGCATATCAGTACAAACATCTCATACCAACTGTCAAGCACGGTGGTGGAGGGGTGATGATTTGGGCTTGTTTTGCAGCCTCAGGACCTGGGCACCTTGCAGTCAGTGAGTCGACCATGAACTCCTCTGTATACCAAAGAATTCTAAAGAACAGCTAAAGCTTGGCCGACATTGGGTCATGCAACAGGACAATGTTCCCAAGCACACCAGCAAATCTACAACAGAATGGCTGAAAAAGAAAAGAATCAAGGTGTTGCAATGGCCCAGCCAAAGTCCAGACCTCAACCTGATTGAAATGCTGTGACGGGACCTCAAGAGAGCTGTGCATAAACGAATACCCGCAAACCTCAATGAACTGAAGCAATGTTGTAAAGAAGAGTGGGCCAAAATTCCTCCACAAGGATGTGAGAGACTGATAAAGTCATACATAAAATGATTACTTCAAGTTATTGCTGCTAAAGGTGGTTCTACAAGCTATTGAATCACAAGGTGTACACAGTTTTTCACACATGGCTTCTCCATTTTGGCTTTCTTTTTGTAAAATAAATGACGACATGGTGTAATATGTCATGTGTTGTTGTTCATATGAGGTTGTATTTACCTCCTTTTGAGATCTGCTAAGGAACAGATGATTTTTATTATGTCCTGATACGTAAAACCATAGAACTCAAAGAGGGTGTACTTTCTTTTTCACACAACTGCATGTAAAACTACACAGTCAATTCACAGAGAAGCGAAATACCAACTAGAAGTTTCCTGATATATATGTACCAAATAGACTTCCTTTGTTTTTGAGCCAATGCTACTGTGGAACACTAGTATAAAACTAAAGCTAAGGTTGGGTAATTATAGAAGTATATGTAGTCTATAACTAAACATACAACTACAGAAATGCATTCCTAGCATGCATTTTTATTTTATCTGAAATTTGGGATGCACTGTAACAAAAATCACCACAATGGTGAAATGAAAGCCACAATAGCATTTACAAAACTTTCAACAGTTTCACAAGCAAGTGGACAATTAGAATGCAAGCCACAGTGTCACACTGCATTACTTTTGTGTACTAATGGAAGACTGCTCTGGTGCACATGCACTGAAAAGAGAACTGATGTTTTATTACACTTGTAAGTTTAACAATTCCATGGTTTAAACAATGAAGTATCAGTTAACCAAGAAGAACAAGTAAAATACAAATTTTAAGAAGGAGTTATTAGGCACTGATATTCTGAGTTCAACCACATGATGAGTACCGCTTAGTATTTGCCACTGTATTTGGTACTTTTTGTGCACATGTGCTGTTAATGTCAGAGAACTGAATTACCTTAGATCTCCATTCTCTGTTTGACTTTCCCTAGAGAATCAACAAATAGAAAGTGATGACAGTTGTCAAAAAGGCAGAATACACATCAGAAGAAAATTCTATGTAGAAAATGTTCATATTCAGGACAGTACCTCAAAACTTATATTTGAGTTTGTTACATGTATGAATGTAAATAAATCATTTGTCCCTGAAGTTCTTGTAAGTAAGATGGAGGCTCCCTTTAAATGTTAAAAAAATAAAAATGAACTGAGGAAGTGCCTATTTTCTTTAAGATCACAGTCAAGCAGCCTGTTCTTGTGGCAACAAACTGTTCTTACGCCTTCTCAGTAATGTTTTCAAGTAAGTGTATCTATGGTACATATGTGTGCAAACTTTGAAAGAATATAAAGAAAAAAGAGAAACTAAATTAAACACAATTATTTATTCAGTCGTTTTGAGCTCCACATAGCATAAATTAGATGAGTATGGATCTGCTATAATACATTATATTACAAAGTAATATGCATGATCAAAATTGCTATTAAGATCCAAACAATCCACTCCATAATAAATAAAACCTATATTCATTTAGCTCATACTATTTTCCTTTGCTGTTTTACGTGGCTCTTCTGTAACATAGTTTTCACTTGGATCTGTGTCCGGAAGAGTTCCGATGCATTCTCATGCACACACAGCAACATTTCTCTCAAGTAGAGCAAGAGTTGTATAATTCAACTATTGCTAAAACCCATTAACTAACATAAAAAAACCCACTTCTTCCTTTACCTCTTTGAAAACATTTACATCCTGCTCCAAAATATATCCACCACAGGAAACAAACATTGATTTTACAGAATCCAACCAGACCCATATAGGAAGTGCACACTGATGGTTAAAGAAGAGTTTATTATGCATGTTTTCCAAAGTATGCATTTCTGTAACTTTTTCTCTGTATCCTAGCATAGCACCTTTTTCAGTTAACAGCCAGAGAAAAGGCATCTTAGTTTTTCAAGCCATGATGAATCTTCTGTGCCACCTGCATGATGGTTTTTACAGAGATACTGCTTTAAGCCAGCACAGGTTCATCTCATTCTTAATACACTGATAGGAAATGTTTTAAAGAAAAAAATGATATATAAAAGGCTAGACTTTCTCAAAGCTGGTTTTTTTTTTCATTCCTTTCTTTGCAAAGCATTTGGAAGAGAAAGAGGAAGAAAAGGACTCATCATTCATATTTTAGGACTTGGCAAATCATTGGACGTTAAGGACACGTGCTGAAACGCCATGGTGCCAGTCACGTAATTTTGTGTACCTAGGGCCTATGATGTGGAGGGGGATCTTTTCCCTGCAGAAAGAAGTGACAGAAGAAGACAGATAAGAGGAAGGACGTCTGCATCTCAATCCATTCTACACGACAAACCAAGGCATGCAGAATTCACACAGGATTAGCAGTCTGAGTTTACACTAATTGTCCTTGCACTCCTGTACAAACTTGCCAACCTTTACGAGAAAGCCAATTTCTATTTCTTACAGTTGTGGACTGACCCTTGAAAATAAGCAGCCAATATCGGCTGACATTCAAAGGCCAGAACAGAAGTTGTTGCTCCTCCCATGATTAATAAACTCACAGTTATGCAAGGTAAGTTGTGTAAAGCTAATGAAGTTAGTTCACCTTGATGCAGAATCCAACTTTTTACCAAAAAAAAAGTCTATGTTCTATTTCTAACACTGCCAACAAATGTATGTGCTAGCACAACTGCATATGATTAAAACTGAAATGTCAGAAGCAAGATACTCCATAGTCCACACACCCCAAGCACATGTTCTGCAGTATCTTACAGAACACCAAACACCAGCTAGCGATAACTGAAGGAACTTATTCTGATGGAGAGCTCTTCCATAGAATATACTCTAGGTTTATAAGTCTGCACAGTATTCAAGGTTTAAATGCTGGTTTTTAATATGAATCAAGACCACACTGCCTCTTCTCATATGATCCTATCTTTTCTCTAAGGTCATCCTCAGAGGCCCTGCTCCAGGTTCAACCTCGTGCTGTGGTGGGATAAATAGCTCCTAGCAGTGGGTCTTCTCTCAATGGTATCTCCTTTATTCTGGAACATTCTACCCAAAAAGGCACACCTGGCACCTTCTTTCCTGTCTTTCTGGCACCAGACAAAAGATTCATATTTTAAAGATTTATATTTTGTGTTTCACGGAAGTTTCGTGATTCTACAATTATGCATAGATTGTATGTTTAATTTTTGTTTTGGTTTCAATGTTTTTATACTGTGATCAGTGTAAGCTATCCTAGGAAAACTTGGTAATGATGAGCAGCATACAATTTTTAATAATAAAATTTTCTAAAAGAAAAGGAAACAAGTAAGGGCACAGACTTTGTTTGATACTTTATGCTTTTAAATACTTCCATGTTGTAGCCAATAAGATCAGTTTCTGCTCCAGTAGCCTAAGCAAGACTCATTTCACTGCTAGGTTGCACTCTACAGAAGTACGGAAGAATGAATAGTAGAGATCCAGAGTGGATTTGAGAAATATTTCCAGCCCAAGACAGATACAAGACACAGTAAAATTTCAGATATTTGAAAAAGAATAAGCAATTACCTCTAAATTTCTGATTACTATTTCTAATATTTAAAAATGAATGCTTTTTCACTTTTCCTGTTCTATTGCTGACGCTGTTCCATTTTTACATAAGTATTATTAGCAACTTTCCATGTCTACGTAAATATTCAATTTTCTGCAAATTCATTTAAAAAAAAATCAAAGATGTTAAATGGGCAATTCTAGGCCTATCCCAATTTATTTTGAAACAACATGCAATAAAAACAGGTACCAGAACTTTAAAATGTCCATGATTTTTGAAAGACTGAAGAATCTTGTGACATCTTAAAGATTTTTTTTTCCAATACCACCAAAGCAAAACCATGCAAAATATTTTTTTTAAAAATAAAATCATGAGCTTACTTTATCTTCTTTGGATTCTCCGATTCCGGCTCTTTCACTGCAACAAAATAAGCCATTCATTCAGTTTCCATGAAACTGCCGTTCTTCATTGATCCATGAAACCTTTACCCTTAATTGCCCTTGAGAGACTAAGATCTAATACATCCTACTGTTACAAATGCCTTATGATACTCTAAAAAGTTCATATGTAGTACACCCTGTCCACAGTTTAAACTGTTATCTAAAGACATTGAGTTTTATAATCCATCAGCATTTATTACATACAACAAACCATTTACTACGATATATTACAATGTACTTTAGAAAACTTTCCCACTTTCAACGCACCTGCTCTGTAGCTCATGAAGAAGTGAAAAGAACTCAAGTTCAAAGACCGACCTGGGTCACAGAATTAATTTCTCACATATTTATTATTGTTTCATCCTTTACCATTCAAACTTGGCCAAATATACAATGCTGCTATATTTCATTACTGTGAATTCATTCTAATTAAAAAGTACAAATTCTCAAATATCACTTTTAGATTTTTACATTTATACAGCATTGATGACAATGAGTGAGAATGTGGATGGATTAATGACCCCCTTCCTCTTTGGGGGAAGCACAAAGCTGAACTTGGGGGATAAAAAGTAAGAATACTTGAAGAGATTCAAGGATGCATATTATTTGTATATGAGGCTTCTAAGAGTTATATATGTTGATATAGCTTTTAAAAACAAAGCTATCTTATTTTAAAAATAGGCACAATTAGGAATGCAATATTTATATATCTTTATCTCTTCCATTTTTTGTTTGTTTTTTGCATTAAAATGAGAACCAACTTACACAGTAAAGCAGTTTCAAACCAGTAGAGGCAATGAAACAGTGACCCTTTGAAATGTGCATAAAACCGCATACTACACTTCGTGCTTTAAAAAAAAAAAAAAATTCAATCATGTGGAAATACAGGTAGTCCTGCTTAACAATGATTCAAAGTTACGACAGCTTTGGAAAAAGTGCTTTACGACCTGTACTCACACTTATGACCATTGCAAACTATCGCACCACCCTCGTGTCCATGTTATCGCAATTCGGGCACTTGGCAACTGGCTGCAGTGTCCTGCGGTCATGTGATCACAATTTGCGACATTTTTTGCTGATTTCTGGCAAAAAATGTCCATTGGGGAAGCTTGATTCACTTAATGGCCACATGATGCATTTAATGACTGCAGTGATTGGCTTTATGAATGTCGTAAAAATGGTTGTAAAATCAGGTCCAGTCATGTGGTGTCTCACTTAATGACCATCCCACTTAACAACCAATTTTCAGATCTCTATTGTGGACATTAAGCAAGGACTACCTGTAGGCTGAATTAAATTTTAAAATGAGAAAAATAAGAGACAGAAGAAATGGACAGATTTGTCTAACCCTGGCAAAAAGTCCACCTAGATATTTTATATAATTTTTAACGTAAAACATAAAACTAAGGAAGAAGGCATACAGAGTCACACACATATGTATTTAATGAGCCTTGAGTTCTTTATTATAGTATCAACTAGTTACTTACTACGTTCAGTGCCTGTGATCTGTTGAAGTATCCGGAAAGAACGTGACTGAGTAGTTCCTGTCCTTGGGTGCCAGTCCTCAGTATCCTCAATCAGTCTCTTCTTGCTGTTGTTGCTATGAATCGGTGGATGGAAAAATTCTGTATTTCTGTATACAATGTGTTTCCGTGGTGGACTAATGCAATGAAGAAGAATAGTAAAATCAGTAAGTGAAAGAGAACTTGATAATGTTGACTTTTCAATTACACTGATCAAGGTCAAAATGCTAAGGATCTGTATTTAATATAAATCTTTCTGGAGTAGATAATCCATTCTTTCAAGTTAGATACATTTAAAATTAAAGCAGGTTTCAGCTCTTCCTTTCTTAAGAATTATAAGTTGCAATCAATCTCTATATCAGAACATGCATGGAAGTTAACTAATAATCCATAGAATCCTTCCAATTAATTCAATGAACAGCTCTTAATAAGATACCACATGCACTGAATCTCCATGTATACCTATACTGCCCTCTAGGAAAAACAAAACAGAGTACATTTTCCCACAGAAAAATATTATGCAGAAATGATTCTGGTGCTTCCTTACTCCCCTTGCTATATCTATTCTAAAATATAGTATACTCTTTTAATTTAATGATAATTTTTAAAAAAATGTTATGAAGTTGACCAACTGGTAAAGATGGTTTGCTAGCAATGCTGAGCTGGACTGAGGCTATGTAATCCTTCACCATATGGACGCCCTCTTTGGTAGATAAAGGTAAAGGCGTGGGGGGCAAATTTCTTAAATACAGAACAACTGGGAGGATTTTTTTGTATTGCAAGACAACAGAAAAGACCATTACAAAGAAAAGAGTTTTGAACCCTGTAGGTAGGTAGGTAGGTAGGTAGGTAGGAAGGAAGGAAGGAAGGGAAGGGAAGGGAAGGGAAGGGAAGGGAAGGGAAGGGGAAGGGGAAGCGGGAAAGGGAGGGAGGAAGGAATCCTATTAACACTACCTAGTAAGGAGGAAGAAGAAAAAAAATTGGAATGGTGCAAAAATTAATTATGGATATGCAGAACAATTGCAGGCAAGCTGTAAATTATTATCACAACTCTCTCCCTCCCCCACCCCCAACCTGACCAAACATACAGGCCATAGCACATAATAATGAACTCCAAACAGGCACAATTTTGGCTATTACCGTTTAGGTGGGTTTTTCCTTTTATTATAGTAGAAAGAGCAAGGCAAGAGAATACAAGGAAGTCCAGCATAAAGAGGCAGAAGAAAGAACAGAAAGACAAAAGAATTATAAGTATTCAGTTTAACTGCTGCTATTATTAATAAGTCACCAAATAAAATCATTTAATAATTTTATTTTCCCAAGAAAGAAACTGTCTTTCTTGAGCCCCTACCATTTTACCCCTTCAATCCCCCTGCTTAAGCTTGGCACAAAGTTGAGGACTGCTTTCTGTTTAGAAGAATTAGCAAACCCCGAACCTGTCAAGTGAGCTTACAGAGTCAGCAATCATATACATGTAGCCAATTACTCCTGAAGCAAAAAAACACCCTGTTTGATCCTGCTGGGCATACTGACCCTGTTTCTTCCAAAGGTGGATCCTTTGCAGTTACTGTTGAACCAGCAAAGGCTCCCAACTATAGAAGAATTGGCTCTTCACTGACATCACCAGCATGACTTGAGCGAGGAGATAGGCTACTCATTGCAACTCACACTGTGACTTGTCTACTTCTTTGCAATAGCTGAACAGGATTATAGAACCTTGTGTAATAAGGCCACAAAGGTCATCTAATCCATTTCCCTCCCTAGAGAAAAAATCACCTAGGGTCCCTCGTCTTTTCATCTCTGCTTCTATTGCAGAGGAACTCATCACTTCCACCATGGAGCCATTCAGACTTTTCTTCTGACATTTAGCTTCAAACTCCTCCCTAAAATTTCTGATATTGTAGTTCTATTTTACCAGTGGAGTCAGTAAGTGCTGAATACAGACTAGAATCCTCTCTAGAAAACGATTACAATATCTAACAGAAAGAAGAGGAAAGGAAACAATTTTCAGACGCAACCATTCCCGATGTAGTGTCTTTCTCAACTCCACTACTGTACTACAATGCCAACTATTTTAATCATTCCTAGCTCATGGGAATACACTCCAATGAGGCATGATGGCCATTGTAGTTCAAATGACCTGGAGGACAGTGATTGGAGAAAGTTAATTTACAGCATACTTTTTTTCAACCCTTAAAAACAAAAAAGTACTTAAAAAAAAACCCTCTCTAAACTTAGAGGAAACAGGACTTAATTCACAAAGGGTATCTACAGAATACAGCATTATTTTATATATACTGTAACTCAAATATTAAGAGAGATTAGTAAAGTACTTACACCTCATCAGGGTTACTGAAGGAATGAGGGACAGAAAAGAGACAAACAGAGGATATGATTCCAGGATGTTCAAGTACAGATAAGAAATAACATACAAAATGGGAGCAAAAAAGAGTTAATAAAAGTTAATTGTGATATTAAAGCCAAGTAGAAAAAATAGTTTCATTTAATCATAAGCAAACGATCAGGTAAAGCAAACATAGTTTCCAGTTGGTATTTCTAGAAGAATTGCTTGCATCAACCAGCAGCTACCACATCATGCCACAAGGTGGTGCCACAAGATAGAGTCATGGCAAATTTATTTCTTCCCTAAGTCAATGAAACAGTAGGGAAGAGGTGAGAAAAAGGCTTAAAAATCCTTGAATTAAATTTTATTTCAATAAATTTCTTTATTTTTGTTGTATTTAGCAACATTTGACCATCTCAGTTAAAAAAAAAATCACCTATTTTAATGTCTAATCACAGACATTAAAAAAGACTCATTCACTGCTATTATATCTACTATTTGCTAGTTACTCATATGACAAAATTTAATATTGTAAAGAAAACCACACACCAGTGAAAATTCAAACAATTTGTATTGCTCTACTTTAAAAGCCAAGGCTCTGTTTTGCAGAATTTTAATTCTGGATAGCCACACATGCCAATTATTCAAAAGCATAAAATACAACTCCATTCTAGCATCACCAAATACTAACTTTGTCACTGTTGTAATCTGTAAAGGAAAAAAAAATCAATGTTTATTATAGCAACTTCCTTCCTACTCTACTTTATCATACCTCAGAACCATGTAAGTCCATGTGTTTCCACACCTTTTGAACCAAAATATCTAATTAACCTATTGCATCCAGTGATTAGCCCATGGGATCAGTCTAATGCAAAAGATAATTTCCATGCATGGACTAAGAACACAATACAAAGCAAAAACACATGCGGCCACTTAAAAAACAAAACACCGGACCAGTGTGTCTGAAACTTGGCAATTTTAAGATATGTGGACTTCAATCCCAGAATTCCCCAGCCAGGAGTTGAAGTCCATACATCTTAAAGTTGCCAAGCTTGAAAAACACCAACCTAGAGAGTTGTGGGTTCTTCATCTCTGTACTTTTTAAAGAAGAGACTAGTCAGTGATATCAGCTGGGGAATTCTGGGAGTTGAAGTCCACACATCTTAAAGTTCCCAAGTTTCAGAAACACTGGACTAGTCAGTCACTGCTCATAGCAGGAACTCCTTTCAAGATGTGCCTTTATATCAGTGCTATTATCCAGTTCCAGCTCCCTCTTAGAATATCTCTTCTTCTTCAGTTGGATGTGTATGTTGTTTTTACCCTTGTATTTTGCCAAAACTCAGGGCCACTCTTCTTTAGTGTAAGACAGATTTATAGGAAGTGGGACAGATTGTATGCTTTACTTGGCTTATGGACTATGCGGTGGCTGATTCACACAGGATACTAAAACATTATTTTCATTTTGGGCCAAGAGGTGCTAATCCACCCACTAGGTGTCATACGCTCCTACTATTGAATTACTTTTGATTCTGATGAAGTGAAACTAGCTAGTCCTTAGCTGCAGAAATGTATTAGGTGTCCTTGGTCCAGTTACTCCTCAGTCTTAATCAGCTTCAGACTCTGTGACAAGTGGCTGATAAACAACATCCTCATTGTATTATCTATTTGTAGCTTTGCTGGAAAAATTAGGCAAGTGCATTGCAAAAACATGTAGACCCAAAAACAGTGCTGGACAAAGGCTACAACACATCTGTATTTTCCTAAAATTTAAATCGACTGGGTTCAAGGCAAGTATTCCAGAGTTTCAGAACTGCTGAGTCATTATAATACATTTTGTTCAGAGTTGATGTAGCACAGTGATTAAGTAGATGCTCCTGAAGTCTCATCTCAACTATGAGTTTCCCCAGGATGATTACAGTCAGGTATACTATATGGGGTCAACAACAGTGGCTTGATAAAAATGGCTGGAAAAGTAACTGGAAACAGAGAATATATTTTTAAAATCTGCTAGAAATATTAAACACAAACACAGTCCAATTCTCTATATATTTGCCCTATGGTAAGTCCTTTTGTTTTCAGCAGGTTTGTACCCTGCGTACAAAATTGTGGCAGGCTTAATAATTGTATATAATTATATGCATGTGCAATTGTGTGCAATTTTAAAAGTCTGCATACTCCTTAAAATACAAACTTTTATTTAGTACTGAATTTCACTGTTAAGCTTATGAGAATATTTCATTTAAAGCATGCAAGAGCCACTAGTCGTCTCATTTTATACTGACAAACTGACTACTCCTCTCTCTGAATTAATTTCTAATTTCTGCAAGTAATTCCTTAAGGCACAAAGGTACAGTCTTTTTAATTACTTGAGCTTAATCTCAAACTACGCTGCTTGAATAGATGTGCTACTGTCTATGACTGTTCCGGTAAACAGATTATATTACTCAGGTCTAAATATATTTGTAAAAAAGGGCAGTGCAACATCTTGCTGTTTCATCAGCACTAGAACTTTCATGTGGAAGCAAATTCTTCTCGCACAAATAACTGCACAGGCATCATTTGAAAACAATTTTCAGACTTTTCACCTTGTCAGGAAACCTCACTAAATTTTAAAGAGCAGAGGTAATACTTGCCTTGATTTCTTGATTTAGTTTCATTTATTATGAAATATAAAAACTTAAGAAAAAGCAAAACTTCATGTCGTTTGGCAACTTGGTTCAAAAACGTCTTCAGTTCAAACCACGGTGATCCACAAACAGACTTATAAAGTGGAGATAGATTTACAGATCTAAATGTCTGGGTTGCTGTATGACTCCTTTATACAAGACAAATAGTTGGTGAAACCTTTTTCGTAGCAGAATTTCGGAAAGCGATGGGAACAACTGCATACATTAGCTGTAGAGAAGATTGTTTGTAATCTACAGGAGGTGGCTGGATCTTGCCTGGGGGAGGGTTTGCTTGAATCTTTTTAGTACAAAGTTATTTTAGTTGTTATAAATTATTTTTGAATGCTAATAATTGCAGCTGAATGGCAGGTCTATACTTTAGATTGGCAAAAGCCCTTGTGGAAGGCTACAAGGCATAGCCAAGATATATTTATATGTACTGTGAGATTTGTCAGGAATTCATCCTCTCTATTTTAGATAGTGTGGCTCCATGCAACATTATGCCCTTAAAGGTAGTTACAATAACTATGTCCTCTACGCAGCATAGCTTGGGCGAGATTTTTGCACTGTAGGAATTTTGCTGAAAGAAATTGGCTGACAGAGGGAAAAAAAATATGAACAACAAAAAGGTCAATTGTTTTTTTCTTCAACCATTTATAACTTAAGACCTATACAAATTGTTTCAATGGAGCCAACTCTGAAGAAACACATACAGATTGGAATATAATGGCTTATTTTAGGCAACGTATTTGGTAGTCCTTTCGGTGAATCACTTTCATTTAGATCTAGGCCTAAGTAAAATCATTTTTTTAGCCTTGGTTTCACACACTTTTTTTTTTTTTTTTGCTTTGTGCCTATCTTATATTTCCAGTGCCAATCTTTCATAGTCTTTTATAGAGAATTGAGCTGCAGTCTTAATTGTGGTTATGCCTGATTTTGATTCATTCTTATAATGGTTACTAAAACTGACAGAGCCTTCACAAGCTCACACACTTAGATATTTGATTTGCATATATAATTGATTACAATTTGCATATACATTGATATAATCCTTGGGGATTCATACTTGACAATCAGCTGCACGAAGCACAGAAGTATGAACAGCTTTTTTTTTTTTCATTTTTTAGTAGACTGTACTAAATGGGGGCAAGGGGAAATAAACGATAAGAAATTCAAACATGACTGAGGTATCAAGCTTTTCTTCTACCACAGTGCATTCCTCAGAATGAAGTATGACTATTCTCAGTACATAACTGCCTCTTCAGATTCCCATTAATGGCTTCCAAAGGAATTTAACAAAACGTTATTGCATATCTGCTTGCCTCCTTTAGAAAAATCGAGATTTGTGCCATACAGGTAGTCCTCACTTAATGACAATAGGGATCGGAAAATTGATCGTCAAGAGGGTGGTTGTTAAGCAAGTCACCACATGACCGGACCCAATTTTATGACCATTTTTATAATGGGCATTAAGCAAATCACCATCGTCATTAAGTAAATCACATCGTTAAATGAATCCAGCTTTTCCAATGGCCTTTTTTGCCAGAATTCGCTTAGCAACCATGTGATTCACTTAACAATCACCATAAAAAGGTCACAAATCACAATCATGTGACTGCAGGGTGTGTGTGATGGTTTGCGATGGTTGTAAGTGCAAGTACAAGTTGTAAAGCACTTTTTCTGAGGCTGTTGTAACTTTGAACTGTAGTTAAATAAACGTCGTTAGGCGAGGACGTTCCTGTACAACAAAGCACAAGGAATGCTGCTGGAATTCAAAATCTAGCATAAAGAACTTTCAAATCTTTTGTTAACAGACAGATGTTGTGATTCTTTGAATTCAGATATTGTGCCCTAGTGAGATTATTGCAATTCTGTGAGCATCCCAATGGTGTTCTTGTTGCAATACATCATAGGTTTATATAAGTTTACAGGAAATCCCTAATTATTTTTTCTATATTTATTATGTTTACAAGTCAATATTGTTAACTTAGCCAAAAAATGGGAAATACTTGCAAATTTAAAAAGAAAATGAAAACTGCAGAAGAATAAGAACAAAAGCTGTAGGGGAAAATCATTAAGGAGAGAAAAAGCTCTGTATTAGTACAAAGGATGAGAAGAAGAAAAGTATGTGGAATATAGAACAGAAAACGCTTAGCTAGAAACGTGAAAAGAAACATTTTGTACAACAGGTCACCCCTTTTTCCCTTGTAAAACCAAAATCACAATGCATCTACAAAAGAATGCAGTTTTGCTATACATTTAAATCTTGTTCAGTAGTCATTCTTATTTTGCTGTGAATCCTTGGAAATGGCAATTTGGTGAGAGGATCTGACCATCTCCAGCACAGAACATTCAGCATTCTCACCAAATTATAATTTGGTTTGTAAAAGCAAATACATTTGTTATATATAGATCTGCTCAAAGCATATTTTATAAACTACCCTGACTTTTTACACTTATAATTTAAGGTAAAAAGAGCAAGCAATGAATTACTGAGGAAATATTTTTGAGACCTTTAAAATAGGAGGAAAAAAATGCCCCTGAAACTACCTACCCATTTTGCTGCTTATTGTCACCCTGGTTCTCTTTGAATCCGCTTCGCTGCCCCTCTGCCACCTCTGGGGCATTTTCGTTGAAAGGTGCATTGTGTGGGGGTTGCCATGGGGTATTAACAGCAGGCTTTGCGGCACTCAGCACAGGGGAACGCTGGTCAGCATTAGATTTGACATTAGCATGCACTCCTGAGGCAGTGAACGGGGGAGGTGTGACAGTGGCCAGGGGTGTAGGGGAAGCATGTAACGGAAGACTCGCACTGGCTGGAGTGAAGGCAGATGACGGTGATGGAATGGAAGTGACCTTGGAGGAGGACACAGCTCCAAAAGGCCTTGGAGCCTTATTGAAGGCCACGCTGGTTGTGGATGAAATTTTGGGTATGGCTGGAGATGCAATGGGCACAGGCTTAACTAGGTCCTTAGGCTCTACCTAGGTGAAATAAAAACAGAAAAATACACAGGAAAGCCACACACGTGCGCACACATGCAAATGTATCAATGTCATCTGTAGCAGTTTCATTGTGAAACCTCAATTGATTGACTGACAGGTTGCAATTACACAACTTTGGCCGTAAAGCACTAACTGCCAACATCACACAGCATGCATCATTAAAAAGAAAAAAATAACATGCGTGAGCTGGTAGCCTTAAATTCGTAAGACTATTTTAGCCAAAAACTTCACTGTAAACTGGGTCAGTTAAACAGTTAAGGGAAAAAGTACACTCATCCAGTGCAAGGTTTACAGATAACCAGTGAAAGATAGAATCCTCATAGTAAGTTTTTACTTACTAAAGGATTACTTGATCAGCTTCACTTGCCTCAGACAGATCTGTATTTGAACAATGCCTCTCCTTCCCTGTGACACATGGCCAACTTTTTTTAGATGTTAGTTTCAAAAGTAGTTTGACATCATGTAGAACTCTGACATCAGAGAAAGAATTTACAAGTTCTGTTGGTTATAACCAGGCTCTTGGATATACCTAATCTTATCTTGCCCTCATTTAAAATGTATATCTTAGCTTAACTTAAAGACAAATTCACATATGTTGTTTTGAAAAGGAAAATCTTTGCTTCAAAATAATGTGACAGTGTGTCTTCTGGTTACTCAGTTCATTGTAGTACAATGGTCACGAGTCTCTGCTCTACATGAATTTCAACTGAAATGGAGTTAAGCTAATCAAGAGGCATGCTTGAATCACCTATTACAGATCATGTTCGGCTAAGGAAAGCTAACCTTCCTACACCTTTACAGACCCCTCTTAGCAATTGTATCACACCTTTAGAAATCTGGCAGGAAAAGTCTTACATTAAGTTAGCTTTTCATAAGCTCCTATCAAACAGGCTTATAATCAGTAATTCGCAGAATTCAGGAAATAAATAGAACTTTTAAGAACATGGTTGACCTCTACAGATAGCAGCATTTGGTTAACTTTGTCTAGGCTTGGAAGCTAAACTAAACTAGGCCTTGTTAGTATTTGGACGGGGGACAATCAGGAAATTCCAGCATTGTAGACTAGATTAGGAAGTTTAAAAAAAAAACTGGTTTGGAAAGGTTGTGGCAAATCACTTCTGTACTGTTGCCAAAAAAGCTGCTGGAAGTGTCCATAAGTCCCCAAGAGTTGAATTCAACTCAAAGAAAACTCTGTAAGAAATGTAATAGACATTTCCCATTTTATTTCTTGTTTTTGAAACCTTAAACTTTTATATTAGTCTTGTTATCACCCCAATATAAACTTGACCAATTCCAAAACAGGCACAGGAAGGAGGACTGTCAAAGCCAGAAAGTACTCTACCAAATTTTCAGATAGGGAAAATGGCATATTTCAAGAATTTCCAGATGCCATGAATGAAATGGACATACAACAGAACCATGTTGCACTGGAAGAGCTCTTAAGATTAACAGTATTTATTAAAAGGAGCATTTCAGAGACGTGGAAGAGAAAACTGGCTACGGCTGGATTCTCCTGTACTCAGGAAGTGGGGAAAGATACCCTTACCTGCTGCACAGGAATTGGATCTGGCTTTGGAGCTGCAGGCGCTCTGGAAGAGAAGAAGAAACAAATCACATGATTTCTAAAGCAATCTATCCAACAGTCCCATATGTTACAATTTTAGATTCTAAAATCGCAATGCAGATTAAGTTAAGGCCTGGAGGTCCCATTGATTTAATTCATGCTTAATAATTCACCTGTCCTAATCAACAGGACTTGTCAGTATATCCAAAGTTTTACATAAGCTGTTAGTTTTCTTACACGTCAAAGTCTTATTTCAAACTTCAAAACATCAGTAGCTTCATTTAGTATGCGCTCAGCAAAGCATCTGCACCCCGAAACTGAAGAGCAAACCATTAAACATTAAACAAGAACTGTTCTGTATATTGAATGGATTTGTAACTCAACTGTTCCATGCATAAATGATAAAGCAACACTGCACTCCAACGTATGAACTAGCAGGAATCACACTGCTTGCAGTTTATACAATAGTGACAACATATATGGCATCATCTCATTTATCCAATGGGTTTTGCTTCCTACTAGATGCACAGCTTACCAACGTATTATACCTAAAACAAAACTGAAGGACAATTTTGGAAGTTGCTACATGAGTAAAAGACTTAAAAGCTTAAAAATACAGCCTTCTTCCCAGGCATTTACATTTCTGTTCCCTGTACGGAATATCCATGAGGAGTCTGAGTTCTACTTTTAAACCAACTATCACAATTTCTTACATAATGCACATATCCATTAAATATATAAAACTTCTGCTAGTCTCTCTTTATAGCAAGTGTGTTCTTTCAGCTCTTAAGTGCATTTAAGTTACAGTAATTTCATGAAATGACTTCTGAAATACATGGCTGGAACCCCTAAGATGCAATATTGATTTGTGGAAGAGATGTCATACATTTCCATAAAAATATATTCCTCACCCACACTATATAAAATTATAAAAATCTTTTTTTCTGGACTTTCTCCTTTTTTCTGACTAAAAATTAATGGTGCTTTGAGCTTGACTATGATCACTGATTTAAGTCACAAAACTGATACCCAAAGTTCATCTGATATGAAATAGTTCCTCAAGGACACTTGAGAATTTTGCCTTATACCCTAGTTATCTTCCCCCCTCCAACTTATAACTCTTAGCTTCATCCAATCTTCTTTTTAAAAATGGAAGCGAGATTCCTATGACTCCAGTAAAGCAAAATAAAAGAGCTAATCCTGGCAGTAAACAGTACTGAGAAAAAGGCCTGAAAGCAGTTTTCTTACATACTATGGGCTGATTCAATTACTTTCAAACAAAGGCATATTTTTAAATGTGTTTTGTGGCTAGATTCCTGAAATAGCGTCCTGATTATTACTCAGGATTGAATAGCACTGAACATTCTCGCTTGCACACACATATGCACTGATATGGCTAAGAAAAAAAGAGGTAATAAACAAGATCAGGCAGCCCCGCAGTGCAGAATTGATAGCTTTGATTTATTGGGCCCTCATAGATCAAGATTGAATAGACTGAAATCAGTCTATCTGAACTAGTGGCTGAACTAAGCCATTAACTAAGCCCCACTCCCAATTACAATTAGCTTCTTATGTGCAAAGAGGTTGCCTATCTCTATAATTTAGAGGATAAAAGTCTGCACCAAGAGAAAATATGTAGACCCTGCCACATGCCTTGCTTTCTCTTCTATCATCTCAAACAGGAGTAAATCATTTTTCCTACTCATCATTTCTTATTCCAAAAAAAGGAATGGTGCAACCTATTAGGACTGCTTTCTGTACACCAGTTACCGTTAGTTTCAACCTCTCAATTTGACTACAAGCCAATCATGATTAATACTAAGAGCATTATATATGTAATTCTGTACCAATGGGAAGGTGGAAATGCAATGTTTGTTTTCTTGCAGGAATGGAAAAAGTGGGAGGAAATAAGCAAAGTTACTCTGTGTTCCCTCAGTCTCAATTAACTAATTGGAAATGTCATGTCTGCGTCAGAACCGGCTATATTTTATGAATTCGTAGAAAAGAAAGCCACAATAAGTAGCAGGACAACTCTTTTAGGTGTTTATTAAAACAGCCCTTTTATCATATTGGTGTTCTAATTCTATTTAACAGAACCTAATACACAGCTTAGTGGCTTCTGAACCACTCATCAGTCCTAAATCTATTTAGTTTGAAGAACAGGGCTGCTTCATGTGCTTTCAGATCACAGCCTGCTTCAAAGTATTTGTAGCAAAATAGTCAACAATTCAGTAGGTCTTAGAAAGACTGATGCAACCACATTGGTGTAACAGTCTCCTAACTATTCTTCCTGTTTAATGTGGAGATGATATATAGAAAAAGCAAAACAATAAATCCACTTCAACCCATTCTAGCATATATCAGCCATTTCATACAATAAAACAAGGTGCCCTTCACTACAGGAAATATGAACCAACCAACCCTTCATTCCTTACATTCTTGTTTTATTCACCTTTTCCTGTTTGGTTCATCTTTTCCTGCTTATTTCAGACTTAAAAAAGAAGAACAAATATGGAGAGCTCTGTCTGCCAAGTCATCCAGCAATCTGGAAATCTTTGCTTCAAGACAAAACTGCTTTGTTTCAAGTCAGAGCAACAACTTGCTTTATAAAGCAAAATGCTGAAATGCAAGAGGGAATGGAAAAGAAAGAGGCACATAACACAATAGTTATTGAGATTGTACTTGGCTTAAGAAGACAGGAGTTAGCAGCCCCACTTAAGCACAAACTAAGCAACACTGGGTTGGGAGAGTTGGCTATTTTACCATACAATTTTGTTGCAAGCATTGCATTCCATAATCTCACAGACAATGCCAACGTTTCAACATTTGACATTCACAAGTTATCTGAAGTTGCTGTATCCCTAGGGGCTATGTTCATTCAACGTGCTTCCAAATCAAATAAAACTCTGCAGCTATGACAATATATTAGTTTAGGTCTGTTGAGGCTTAGCAATGATGTACAGGCATCTCATATAAGTCACAAAAATGCCATGGCATCACCATGCAAATGATGCATTTTACATGTAATTTTGACAAATTAAATCAACACACACACCCCTGCAGAAGCTCATGGTTAGTTTGACTTAATATATTGTGAACTACAGAAAATGGGGGTTAATACAGTAACCAGGTTAAATGTGTTACATTAATTACATCTATGGATGTGGGGAGCGGGAAAATGGAGAACAACTCGAGAGTTAATATATCATTCTAGCAATCATGATGACAGTCCTAGTTACAACCTACAATTACAGCATTAAGTGCAGTTTCCTGTCAATATTGGCAAGATCCTACCATATTCCATCAGAAAACTAAGCGTGTAGACTTCATCATTTCAGTATCAATCGTCTTTCTCTCTCAACATTCTTTCTAACAGGAACAGATCAGAAGATGTTGGAAAAATAACGCATTTTGACTTTTGTGTTCATTCGAAGAAAGAGATTACTCCAATAAAGGTTTTGGATTTTTCTGTCATTACAGCTTACTCCTTTTTGTACACATATCAAAGCTGGTTTGTAGAGAAGATTTTCTGAAGGGCATACAGTATATAAAGAAGTTTATTTATATTTTTGCAGGAATAAAATACCATTTCGGAATGCATTCTTCCACACAGCAACCTGCACACTGTGAATTAATAGTAAGGCATTGGGGTATAGAATTCTTTCTCTGTGTTGACACTATATGGTTATAATGCCTCCCCTATTTCCAATTTTAGCAATATTGGACCAGAGTACTCATTTTATTGGTGATTTTTTTGCTCCCTTGGCTGTTTGTTTTATTTTCTAATATTAGCACTGAACCCTACCCAACAGTAAGCAAAAGCAGCTCTTCATACAAGACAATCACAGTCTTGTGGGCCAAACACTGTTACAACAAGTAGGGGGCTAAAGGATAGGAAATTAAAGATTGGGTATCTAGGGTAGTGGAACTAAGTAGAATAAGCAGTAGATTGAAAAAAATATATAAGAATCTGAAGGCAGAAGTGATGGAGAAAATCAGAAATGTTAATGGTACAGCTGTAGGGAAGCCACAATAACATATAAAGCCTCCTCAGAATTAAGCTCATGGACACAGCCACTTAGTTTTCTTGGCAACAATGTGGAAGCGGTTTCCCATTAATTCTATGGGATGCTTTAAAATTTCCCCAATTAGGTCCATTATCCTGGAGTTTCCTGGTAGTCTCCTATCCAGGTAATGATCCTGACCTGACCCTGCTTAGCTTCCAAGACTAAACAAGATCGGTCAGGTGAGATCCAAGCCAGGAATATCTAGACATTATTTTCAGGATCAGTGGTACAGAAAAAAAAAATTAGCACACAGGAAAAGCATACAGAAACCAGAAGTGCTGTACCTAAGTAGAATCTAAAGGTGACAAAGATACTAAGGACAAGAAGCAAAAACAGGGGTGGGAAGAAAAAAAAAGTTGAGTTAATTATAGAAAGAAGTTGATCTACAAAGATAGGAGTGAGTACAGAGCATACATGCCATTGCTAAGTCTGCATTCTGGGACATATCCATGAAGTGGAAAAATTATGCCAGGTATAATGTTTCCAATCTTCTCAGTGCTGGAAAAATGAAACAAAATAGGGTGCAATTCTCTTTTTTGCATAATTATTAGGGTAAATAAGGCAAGACATGGGAATCCTAATGGGGCTTTAGCAAATGGCAGTTTCCTACAAATATATTTTGAGTTGGACAGGAGGCATGCTTGAGCTGAATCAGTGCAGCATAATAAATAAGAAACACTGGATGGTGGGAGGAGTATTCATTTCTACTTCACCATAATAGAGAGACAAGTCAAAACAAAAATCTAAACCTTCCTTCTAAGTGCTGAGTATTCAGAATGCAATTGCATATTACTAGCACTTCCTAACATGTACAAAATAACTGCATTTATAATTCATTTTTTCCAAACAATTTATTTTTCCATCTCCAATAGATACCTCATTAGATAAAACCAAGCATAAATAAATGACTAACATGGCAGCTAGCTTGAATAACACAAACAGTAGTTAGGGGGAAAAAACTTTCATATAAACTATGAATGAATAAAATTAATGCAATTCCAGCACATTTAAAACAGTCTGACAAATATGTTATCAACAGTATTCTACCAAACAGACATCACACTCAAGAGTAGGTGGTGCTGTTAGACATTCAAATTGAAAGCCACAATTTTCAGATCTGTCAAATGCATTTTGACCAACAAGGTCTTCTTCAGGAGCTTAGAATGGTGGTTTCCTTAAAAGAACTGATCTCCATCTTCCAGCTCTTGGCGGACAACACCAGGCTTTCCCTGAACTGAACTCTCTCCACTGCCACAATTCCTAAAAGGAGGTACACCGCTTTAAAAACAATGCAAGCTAATGCTTTTTGTTGTGCTGTGTAAACAGAAACAATTGGCAAATAAATTGAACAACTTAAGATGAATCAGCATTTTTCAAACAAAAGATACGAAAAAGTAATAAAAGGTAACAGGATTAGGTAAAACTAAGCAGAGACTTATTAGTATTGCTAGTCATTGTCTAGTACAGCAGCCTACTGGTCAAAATATTAATTTACTTTTAATGTTAAAGAGAGATTCAGAGGTTTTACAACTATATCATGGACGAGCAACCTTTTTTGGCCTCAAAGTCTGTACGAAATCAAGAGAGTATGCACATCTTATAAAACTGTTCCATGAACCTGCAATTCAGTCCTGCTGAAATTGCTGGCAATCAATGGTTAAAGCCCTACTGACACCTCTCCATTCAATTCTACCGCCAGATTTCCAGCCCTATTCTTGTGAAACCCAGCAAGGGAATCCTCTCAGAGTATCATCGGGTCTAGCTCAGAGTATCTTCATACTAAAAAATCTCTATAACTACTGGTCTGGTGGTGTTTATTTTTATAATGCAGTATTTCTATACTCCTCCAATTAAACTGGCTCTGGGCAGTGCACAAAAAACAGAAACAAATCACAATTACCACCACAATGACAATAATAAAGATTGCCCATCAACTGATGGCCCACTGATGGCCAACTGCCATTGGGTCTGATGGCCCACTGAAACAAAACAGTTTCACCACTCAGCCCCCCACATCCTACAGACGTTGGGGAAAAAAACTTGACAGCATCACTTTGGGATAGAAAGGCACAAATATCATCAGCATATAGTGATATGTGCTGATAGATTACTTCACTCAACAGTTTCATGTGGAGTTTAAACAGGATACTAGTAAACTCTATTCCTTTTCCCATATATCTTTCACATGGGAATGTTATAGTTTTGTATCCCCATTAAATATTATAAAGTTTTAAGGTTTTGCACATTACCTTTATCAACAATTTCTATTCTATTCAGAGCCATCTATTTTCTTATCGCTACTGATTAATGGGCAGTATTTCATAATTGGACAACCTAAGTTGGAATCGAACAATAAAAGTTGGAATCCAATGCGTCTGTTGAGTGCCAGATTATTCTTGGAGTAAAACCAGGCAGGAAAGAAGAGCTAATAAATGAACAATGAACTGCATACTGCAAATTTTACACAGAAAGGTACAAGAACATATATAAACATTAATTTACTGGTGACAATTGTATTCTAGCAAACGAACAACTTTTCAGAGAACAATAGGAACATTTTATATTACTGAGCAAAATGCATGTATTAGTATGCCATCTAAAACATAGATTTTTAATGATGCACATCTGTCTTAATTAGATATTTCAAAATACTCCTATATACTCTCTGGACATAAAATCTACATATCAAACATTTAAACATAAAGTTTGGATTGGATTAGTTGCTTATTTGTATACTCTTCCTCATACAGCAAATAAAATAATTCTAAAAAGAAAAAAAAAAGAAAAAAAATCACAGCTATTAAATAGAAGCCAGATTTTCTTTTTCATCTTTTTAAGATTTCCCAGTGCTTGAATTAAAAGCCTCTAATAGCATTTAATTCCAATGACATATAAAAGTATTCAAGTATAGTAAATACATTTGTTTCCCCATGGAGCATTAACCAGAAAACTTTAGTTCCTCTCAGACAGCCAAGTATTTATTTTTTCTTCCTACATTTATTCTGTAGCAAATGTTGCCTAATTAGTACGCTTTAAATGCAGAATAAAATGTACAGCGATGCACTACTCACAATTAGCTGTTCCAAGCAATGGCTGGTCTTAGTGGCGGGTCATTAAACAAACACTCCAGAAACTAAACAGAAAACCTTTGAAAATAATGCCTTCTAGATAAAATATCCTTATCTGCTTTACTTTCTTAGCCTGGCATCCTAAATAAATTCTAGGTAATTAGGCTTATAATCTGTTGGGCACATCCTAATGTACAATTATATGCTTCATTAGTATATATGACTTAGCCTTTTAACCTTTCACCGGTTTACTCAGGTCCAAGGCCATCTAGCAAGGAGCTCTCATCTTCCCAATGAGAAAAAGTATATTTCTGATATGGACACTATAAAGATAAATCAAGATGTGTGTGATAGTTTCCTTCATGGAAGAGATGGGCATCTACAAAAATAGTCTTGTGTACGATATCCCAAAGAAATGTGGTTTAGCATCTGTCCAGTATTAGGAAGTGGTTCACTACAGTAATCTATAAAATCTGGGTCACCAGCTAAGCACAAGTGGGAGCTTATGGGCTCATAGACATCTGCTTGGCAACACTAGGCTCTATGCCTGACCTGATGGTATTTCATGTTTAGGATTTTTTAACTGAATAAAATCAAATGGGAAGCTTGTACAGAGCCTTCAACCATAAACTTTATTTCCATTTATACCCCAGAGGCATTCTTAGGAGAAGTCTGGAGGATTATGACTCTCAGGGCCATCTGGAGGTGGCAGAAATAAGCTGAGCTGATAAGAAGATGGGGTGAAGAAGAGCAACTTTCTCACCTTGTCTTTTGGTAAATGGATGTGGCTTCTTGACCACACCCATCAGGCCAGCCAGTCAGATGATTTCAAAACTCCAAATTTACCCACTGATTCAAAATGATTAAGGACCTCTGCTGTACAATGTTATGTCAAGCATCCTAGTCTACAAATCATTTGCATTCATTATTTCTCCCCCCCCCTCCCCAAATAGGTCCTTTTCTGAACCAGAACAGCATCTGGTCATCTATAAGACTTCCAATTACCAGGTTTCTGTCACTGCTACTTATTTGATCTGAATTAAATGCTACTGTAATGATTGTTTATTCTACCTGGATTTTAGTGAAAAGATATTACTACTGTATATCAATTCCTTCTAATCTGTTTAAAAAGATTACATTTCTACAGAAGACTGTGACACTGCTATATGGGATATTAGAAGGCTGCCATCAATAGCTACCTACAGATGTGGTCACATTCCCTCAATGGAAAAGTAAACATAAGGGTAAAATAGAGTCTTAAAAGTAGTAATTCAAAGCTGAAAGGTAAACCCATTATGAATTGCAATTTCCTCTTAGTTCCTAACCTCCTCCTGTATATATATATCTCTTGAAGTCACTGATTGCTGCACTAGGGGGCCATTATGAGGAAAGGTAGTTTAGGTACATGGAGCTAAGTATTCAGAAGGTTATTGGAGACCTTAGAATTTGAATTCCATGGTCCTCAGGATCTGCTTTTAGTAAGCTGAATCTCATCACTGGCAGTATACCATGGCCTTTTGACTGACCCTGTTGGTGCAGAGTTTTGAGCAATTGTACATTACCTAAATGACAGACAATCCTCAGTGATCATGTGCAAGAGAGGGCATAACACTATTTTGTTAGCTATATCTGAAAACTAAATATCAAGATTGGTGCAGGAATTATTTTAGCTAAACCATGAGATAAACTCTTGTAAAAAGTATCAGTTATGTTTTAAATTAGACATTTTCACAAACAAACTGCTTCTATCAAGAGCAGATTCTCAGCTCTGAGTAGAACATCTAGTAGCTCTATCAATTTACATGCATATTAAGAGTGGGTATGTGTGTGTGTATCTCCTAATGAATACTCATACACACACATACATATATACAGGAGATTAAAAATACAAATATCTCCTAATTAACGCTCACACAAATGCTTATGCCCAGGAAACTAATACAATTTTATTCTTGAATACACCCTTTCAAATATCCAGTGAAGATTTTGCTGTTTGAGGGAGGGGAAATTGAAACAAATGACCACATTAATACAGTATACTAAGCTATGATTTGCTTAATAAGGGTTCATTGGAAATTGCAATTGGCTGGGTTCACATCACACTAAGATATAAACCATGACTTACTAATCACAGTGACAAGTTTACCCAACACCTTAAGCTTAAAATAAATCAGATTATGTAACACAAATTCCAAACTATATATCTGTGTATTTGCTAAAGATCTAAGCACTCCTGGGGAATTAAATTGGGATTTGTAAAATCCCCAATTAGCACAACAGAAAGCAAACCAAACATGGCAGAAACAAGCAATTTCCCTGAAGGATAGTGCTGAAAAAAGGCATTTGAGCTAAGATTACAAACATATTTAATTCCTAGAAGCAACAACAGTTTTTTTTTTTTCCTGGCTTATTTGTAGGGTGGTTTTAGGCCATGGAAGACATTAGAAGTGGCTGAGTTTCTAGTTAGCCTGGAATAAAATTTACACCCAGGGAAGTTCAATTAGCGGGAATAACATGCCTACTGATTTATGAAGTAAATCTTGTTTCACACACAAAACAAACTTTAGAATAGAACAGGCATTTGTGTAGAATTCATTTATCACTAACTTTTCTACTCTGCTTCATTCCATAGACTCCAGGTGGCTTACAAAAACATTCCAAAATAGCAAATACAAACTTATATATAAATAAAACATCTAATTAAATCAGAACAAGTGTCTTTTTCTGATCTCTACATCTTCTTAGGTTCTGTGATACAGGAAGGGAATAATAAAAACAGACTGCTTCTTGTACCCATGCTAGGATGTTCTGGGCCTCTTCACATACAGTTTCCCAGATAAATAGTCCAAAGCAGGGTTCCTCAACCTTGGCAACTTTAAGACGGGTGGACTTCAACTCCCAGAATTCTCCAGCCAGACGTTGAAGGTGAAGTCCACCGGTCTTAAACTTGCCAAGGTTGAGGAACCCTGGTCTAAAGTGTTATTTCTTTATAATGAAGCATTGCCACTAAAAGGTCACTGTGAAAATCACATTCCCCTTCCTTAGAGATGTCTCATATTTCTGACTATGCAAAAATTGAAGATCTGAGAATGCTTTCCAAGTAATATACGAAGACAGGGATTACAATTACCCCAGACTGAAAACTGCTCTCTTATATTCAAGGACCCAGAAGTTCTTTTTAAATCTTTCCAATATTCAGCCAAATTCCTACGAGTTAGCGTATCTTTTGCAAATATTATGTTACTTAAATGTAGGCAAAACATGTCAACATAGTCCCCTGGTCTATACACATGAGAAAACCAACTGCCTTTCTTCAGTATTCTTGGGATTTGTGTGTGATTTGTTTTAGAAACTGTTACTATTGTGGGATATCATTTAAAAAAAGAACATGCAAATGGTTCAATGTTATGCATATGTAAATTCTGGGAGTTGAAGTCCACAATCCTTAAAGCTGCCAAGGTTGAGAAACACTGCTCTGACGATAAACAATGATCTGGAATGCACACTTTAAAAGTGTTGTAGGTACTACTGTCATTTTATTTATTTATTTATTCCTCACCTCTGGTCCCCTATTTTGTGGAATTGATACGTTCTTGCTAGTCAGTAATACATAGAAAGGAATCTTGGGAAGACTACAGTTGGCTTCCATTGATCATAGGGAAAACAAGCTGCTGTCAGAAGCTTTGCCCCCTAGCCACTGCCAACAAGAACTCTCCGCTAGATTGAGAACGTAGAACGTAGATATACTGAATTCCCTGCTCCAGGACAAGAAGAACACTCTGTTCCAATATCAACTTCTCTTTATTTGCACAATTGACAAGGAAGCAGTCATTAGTTAGAGGACCTCAACAGGTGGCAGCATCTAGTCAACCTTGACTGAACTCAAAAAAGGCTATGCAGGGTCAGGCATGATTTGCCCTGAGTCACTTCTAGGGAGATGGGCAATGACAAATGTGAAATATAAATAAATAAAAAATAAATATAAATAAAATTAGGACATGGATGGTAACCACTTAGGAATCCCAGGGCTATAGGCAAGGGAGTAAAATGCCAAGAAGGCAATGGCAAGCTGGGGGAAAAAATCTACACAAACCAAGTTAATGTAATCACCAGGAGTCAAGTCCAGCCTGAAGTAGTTGTTACCTTTATTACGCAGAGGACTAAGGGCTGGTGAGGAGAATGTGTGTTTAGGGCAGGGTACAGCCCTTGCCTGAGACTCCCCCAAAATCTTGAGTCTGTCATTGTTAATGTAACAGAAATGGGAAACTATGAAATGCATAAGGAGTCACATTAAATGTATTTACTTGATTTAATCACATTAAATTTAAATTAAAGCAAACTAAGTTGTTCTGGCCACAACCTTTTTTTTTTTTGGAGGGGAGGTCAGAATATTGCCCAATTTAGGGAGTATGGTTCAATATACCATTTAAAGGCCAAACACTGTCCTTGGGCCAAAAAGAATTCCTGCCTTAATATGAAATGATCAGGTATTAAACACTACTGCTACTTCTGCTTCAGTGAGAAGAGGTGTTGAATATAAACTATAGCAAAATATGAGACTTATAAGATCTAGGGAGGAATACTTTGAAGAACTATTACCATGTTATGAGGGTGTACCCCCAAAAAACAAGCCCCATAGGCCAATCACAATATGTTTTATTAATAGTTTTTTTTCCCCAAAGAAAATGCTACTATATTAGGAATGTTCAAAGGTCATACATCAAACAAGTAAGGAAGTGTTTAGAATAAAATGGCAACACCCTGTATATTGCAAATACTCTTCTGCCACGAAGGATACAAAGGCCCTCCTAGAGCAGCTCACAAGTTAAAATAGCACTACTCAAATCTTTGCAAGATACTAAGTAATCATAATCCATAGTAGGGAACTGCTGCTCATTCTCAAATATCTGTTTAAGAAAAGGATACTATAATTCAGTTATCTGCATTAGTGAAATAAGAAAGTAATTTGATTTTGTGATCCCCTGGTATCTTAGCAATTTGTTTCATTCATGAACAGCTTTTATACATTAGACTCATACTAAAATCTGTTGCTATTTCATTTAATTTTCTATACCAGGACTCCCTGGATTGCTTAACAATAAGGTTATAGGTGAAATCTGAGCACACTTATACCTATTTATGACACTGCGGGAGATTCTTGACTTTAAAATGTATTCTCTGACACAAGAACCATCAACTTCTAGGGATTAAATGCATTCGTAGACTAAGATATTTAATCTGGATAAAAGTATATTGTTTCCTAGTTCAAAGATCATGTAATTTAACTTCAATGCTATTCATGATACCAACTAGCTATTTAAAAGGGAAAAAAAGAGTGCCAGCAAGACTAAATGTCACCAGATCTCGTGCACCAAGTCATCTGTATTATTTTAAGAAGTTATGATAAATGCTAGCCAAACTTACATTGTTTCCTTTTGTCATCTTCTCCATATCCAAACAAGCCGAGCTTAAAATAAACATACAAGGATAATAGTGCCATGTTCTGAATGCTATCTAGCAAATCAACTAAGCCAACTAGCATCCATATTCTCTAACAGAAACTATGAGTTAGGTGGAGATTTTTCCTAAGTGAGAACATCTCTCCTCAGTGAGAACAAAGGGTGGAGCGGAAGCTGATTTGGTACAGTTTAAAGTATTCGCAAATTTGTATGCAGTATGTCAGATGGTTCCTCCTGTTCGTGTACGCTTACAAAATCTTTCCATGGATAAACAGCAATAAATGCTAGACATAAGGCCATATGGCTTGTTGAAAACCTATAATGGGAGAGGCATGCAGAATTTGGTGGTAGAAATTAACCAAAAGGTAGGAATGAGGAGCCTACAAATTTAGACAGAACCTATCAGATTGCAGCTTTTAAGATTTTGTTCGACTTAAAATTGTGTGTCTGAATAAAATTCACACCTACAAATCAATCACTGGCCAGTTTGATCCACGCCTATCTTGTAGCATGCCAAGAAGACAAACTTCTGGTAACAGATTAAAAGTTACGGAAAAACAATACATTTGTGCAATCAGCTTGAAAAGTCTGTGAAAATTAGCAAAAGAAGAAAGAAGATTCAGCAGCCTCTTAAGTATTTTAAGTCTCTGTTCATTTGCAGAAACAATTTATATCCATTTAGTCCACCCAAAGATTTACGTACTTGCAGAAAAGCCTCATTAGCTTGAGATCAGATGATTTCACAGATGCATCCATGTATTTTCCATAGTAACATTAAAGAAGTAGTTTGCCAGAACTTCCAGAAATTTTATTTCTTTCTTTATTTCCCAGTCCAGCATATCTCCTGGTGCTTCAAGTTCTAACCAGATCTAACCCTGCTTAGCTTTTCAACATCAGCCAAGGTAGAATAGATGCAGATGGCGCACAAGTAAATACCTTTTAAAGCCAGCATAACCTGAATTTATGAGCTTTTTAGCTTAAAAAAGGGCATTAGGAAAAATGTGTAAATATTAAGCTAAGAAGAGGAGCCCTGCAAACTTTATTTGTGGACTGTGCTGTTAGCAAATATCCACATTTAAGAAAGTACTTGCTGGGCTGCAACCAAAGCAAGCACATTTTCCCACTGAACTGGCAAGAAATTTATACTTTTAAATCCTGCCATTTAGAGCACAGTCCTAACAGGACCTCTCTCCTGTAGTTTTACAACATCAGCAGGTATATTTCAGGCTTACTGAGCAATACCTTTATTTAGAAATAATATATTGACTCCTGAAATTTGTTTTTGAATACAGTAGTGGAGTGGAATTCAGAGTTTTTCACACCAAAGCCTCCTTATCCCCAGGCTTTCCATATTTCAACCTAATACTCAGGAGGAGGAGGAGTTTTATTCTTGTTATTGTCAAATATTTGGGAATCAGAAATTAATTTGTAAGTTTGCTTGCTGCCACAATCACTAGAGTAACTGCATCTGACGGTGCGCTGTGCCTCATGAAAGCTTATGCTTTTAAAAATTGTGTTGCAAAAGGCTCTACTAGACCCCTCCTGATTTTTGGCTACCACAGAATAACATGGCTTTCCTCCTACAAAGTCTAGAGTAATTCTAGGTGGCTGAGAAGGCCTGGGTGCCTACTTTCTGTCCCTATCTGTCTTCTGTTCATGTCCATCTCTATAGCGATGAGCAGAAATGGTTACTCTGGTCAGTTCTCTACAGATGATAACCTTGCCATCCGATTCCCTACCTAAAAAAGAAAGAGATGGTCCAGGCAAGTACCATATATCTTGCAGAGCTTAGATTTCCACTAGGATGGGCTGAAGATGCTGGGATTACTTGGCATTGAGTAAAGTATCTGAGGAGGCATCACATAAATGGAATAAAAGTGTTAAATCAGAGGAAGACAATTCTGATTGTTAAAAAAAAAAAGAATAGTAAGAGTGGTTCATTAGTGGCATCAATTCCTGAAAGAAGCACTGGGTTCCCCTTTACTGGACATGCTCAAGCAGAAGCTGTTGCTGTAGCTTCATTTTGGAGTCCTGGACTGAGCAAGCAGTAGACTGGATGGTCTAACCAGCCACTTTCAACTCAGTGATTCTATATATGTAAGGCTTCTATGTGACCTTTAATGTCAGCAACAGCTTTCAGAATGTAATCTAAGAGGAATTCCAGACCTCCGGATTTAAAACAATGCAGCTTGCCAGGTGACACAAAGCTGCTAAAATCTCATCAAGGATTGTGCTCCCGTGCAAAGATGTTCATCCAAGCACCAATGTTAAAATCTCTTTTCCTTTTAATTAAACTGAGGCAGATCCAGGTTACGCCCATTGTTTTTATTTTACTTCAGCATGATATAATGTAGAATGACTCACAGATGAATCTAGCTCATAAAATCAATCAAAGGCTAACTTTGATTGAAGAAAGAAAACTTTTAAGCTTTAAAAAAGTCTAGATAAGAAACTTAAATAAGAAATGTTACTCTCTGATTTCTATATTCCTGTGTGTTTATTTAAAAAGCTGGAGAGTTGAATTATAACAGCTTTTTAATCGTCTGCAGCTTCCAGGAGTAAGAATCTTGTGTAAGATTCCTTTATATTATTGACTAGCAAAGAACATATCAATTCCACAAAGTAGGGGACCAGAGGTGAGGAAAAAATAAATAAATAAAATGACAGTAGTACCTACAACACTTTTAAAGTGTGCATTCCAGATCATTGTTTATCTGCTGGCTGGAGAATTCTGGGAGTTGAAGTCCACACATCTTAAAGTTGCCAAGGTTGAGAAACATTTCATTAGAGACACAGAAGCACCTACCTATTAAGGCACCAAATGAATTAATCTCTGTGTCATTACAGCAAGTCTGATGCCTAAATATGGGAACAGGCTGGCTTTAGAATGGCTAATCCAACATTCCAGTTACTGGAATGGTCCTTTCATTTCATAACAGGAAGTAATCTCGCCTGATTGTAAAAGAGAATTGGAGCATCACTGCCTGCCAGCTATGGGTCAGGAGTTTCCGTTCTAAAGAACTTAATAAAGATGTGACATACTGAGAGATTTTCTCAGAGCTAGCATTTTGGAAATAAGAATTATATGTGCGGTCACTGGGTGCACTTTCTTAAATTAACCTTGGGCAGAACTGAGTTAGTCAAATATGAGAAACCGTAACAGAAACCCCTTTGTATTGCATATATGTTACTCAATGTAAAGTTCATTATTCTTTTGTTTCTTCTTCTTTTTTTTTTTAAGAGTTTCCAATAGGATCTGTTTGTTATTAGGAACTAATATGTATAACAAAAGATTACCATCAACTAGAAACAATGAACTTTGGTTGCAAAATAATTGCAAACTCTATATCCAATCTTTCTATAGAGCATCCATGGACAGAAGCATAATACATACAGGTGAAACTCGAAAAATTAGAATATCGTGCAAATATTCATTTATGTCAGTATGGCAACTCAAAAGGTGAAACCAATATATGAGATAGACACATTACATGCAAAGCGAGATATGTCAAGCCTTACTTTGGTATAATTGTGATGATTATGGCGTACAGCTTATGAAAACCCCAAATTCACAATCTCAGAAAATTAGAATAGTGTGAAAAGGTTCAATATTCTAGGCTCAAAGTGTCCCACTCTAATCAGCTAACGAATCCATAACACCTGCAAAGGGTTCCTGAGCCTTTCAATGGTCTCTCAGGCTGGTTCAGTAGGAATCACAAGCATGGGAAAGACTGCTGACCTGACAGTTGTGCAGAAAACCATCACTGACACCCTCCATAAGGAGGGAAAGCCCCAAAAGGTAATTGCAAAAGAAGTTGGATGTTCCCAAAGTGCCGTATCAAAGCACATCAATAGAAGGTTATGTGGAAGGGAAAAGTGTGGTAGAAAAAGGTGCACAAGTAGCAGGGATGACCACAGCCTGGAGAGGATTGTCAGGAAAAGGCCATTCAAAAGTGTTGGGGACTTTCACAAGGAGTGAACTGAGGCTGGAGTTAGTGCATCAAGAGCCATCACACACAGACGGATCCTGGACATGGGCTTCAAATGCCGTATTCCTCTTGTCAAGCCGCTCCTGAACAACAAACAACGTCAGAAGCGTCTTACCTGGGCTACAGAAAAAAAGAACTGGTCTGTTGCCCAGTGGTCCAAAGTCTTCTTTTCTCATGAGAGCAACTTTTGCATCTCATTTGGGAACCAAGGACCCAGAGTCTGGAGGAAGAATGGAGAGGCACACAATGCATGATGCTTGGAAGTCCAGTGTGAAGTTTCCACAGTCTGTGTTGATTTGGGGAGCCATGTCATCTGCCAGTGTTGGTCCACTGTGCTTCATTAAGTCCAGGATCAACGCAGCTGTCTACCAGGAGATTTTGGAGCACTTCATGCTTCCTTCCACAGACGAGCTTTATGGGGATGCTGACTTCATTTTCCAGCAGGACTTGGCACCTGCCCACACTGCCAAAAGTACCAAAGCCTGGTTCAATGACCATGGGATTACTGTGCTTGATTGGCCAGCAAACTCGCCTGATCTGAACCCCATAGAGAATCTATGGGGCACTGCCAAGAGAAGGATGAGGGACATGAGACCGAACAATGCAGCGGAGCTGAAGGCCGCTATTGAAGCATCCTGGTCTTCCATAACACCTCAGCAGTGCCACAGGCTGATAGCATCCATGCCACGCCGCATTCGGCAATCATTGCTGCAAAAGGGGCCCAAACCAAGTACTGAGTACATATGCATGCTTATACTTTGCAGAGGTCCGCTATTGTTCTATTTCCAATCCTTGTGTTATTGATGTCATGTAATATTCTAATTTTCTGAGATTGTGAATTTGGGCTTTTCATAAGCTGTACGCCATAATCATCACAATTATTCCAAAGTAAGGCTTGACATATCTCGCTTTGCATGTAATGCGTCTATCTCATATATTGGTTTCACCTTTTGAGTTGCCATACTGACATAAATGAACATTTGCACCATATTCTAATTTTTCGAGTTTCACCTGTAGTCATGAAGATTATTACTAGATTGTGACTAAGTGCCCATCCTGTCACATCTTCAGTTATTCAGAATTCTAGAACAAAACCCCAAACCAAACCTAAAAGCCACAGCTATAGCATGTCTAGATGTCCCAGTCAGGGCCAGCTTTAAGCTGAGGCTGTGTAGGCACTGGCCTTGGCCGATAAAGCTTAGGAGGCTCCGATGCTGCCTCTTCTTCAAAATTAATCAATGTGGCCAGGGGTGCCATATGTCCTTGATCTAGCACTGGTACCAAACTTTGTTACTGCACAGATATTAAAAGTCACTTGGCATGTTAAAGTCTCAGAGTTGCCCAAACCTTAATGGGAAGCTGAATTTAAAAATGAACAACATAAATTCTGTTCATGTATTAACAAGAACAAGAAGATCTGGAATGCTATCCTGAGTTACACAAATTCGGTGCTGCTCAACATCTGGAATTTATCCAATTTACATCAACTGTAATTTTTCCAGATTACACAAATAATGGTTTGGTATATGAGGAGCAAAGCGTAAACAGGGTCAGTGACTATCTAACAGCATACTATCACCCTTGGAACCCAAATTATTTACAGTAAATGAGTACAGGTAGTCCCCAGGTTACGAACCCCAGTTTAAGGATGACCCATAGTTAAGAATGGGGCCTACTGTAGCAAAATTCAAATTAAATACACAATGATTCGAGTTAAATACACAATGGTTCAAGTTAATTACACAATATTATTTATACAATATTATACAATAAAGTAATACTGTTCTGGCTAACATAAAATTCATCTTAAAGACAGATCTTGGGAACAGAACTCGTTCTTAAACTGGGGATTACCTGTATATAAAAGCAAAGACACCATTATGAATATATACCGTACAAGTTTGTAACTTGGGCTCAACTCCTGCTGACTTCACATCCATATAGTTTTCTTGGCATCAGTTCAAAACTAGGTTGCCTTTGCCTTATTCCATGATGTTTTTTCAACTTCTTATTTAAGCTTACATCCCTAGAATTTCTTGACAGTCTCCCATCCAGGTAGTAACCAGGCCCAACCTACTTAGCTTTTTGAGATCAACAAAGGTTGGCTCAGTGCTGCCACCTAGCTGGGCACAACACATAAATGTTGAATTATAATTCTGAATTAAGACTACATTTTCCAAGTTGAGCAATAGTAAGTACTAAGTTATATGAGGACAAAAGAGGCAACTTTGCACGACTTAGATAGGAAATAAGGAAAATAGTAGGAATCATAATCTACAGGAAGTCATAGAGGAGGGTGGAAGAGGAAATTCTGCCAAAAATATCAATTCCAGAATTTTCCAAAGATTCTCTGAGCAGGATCAGAACCATATGTGTGACACTGAAGTTTCATAAAGAACATAAAAGGCACACAATATTTAACTTTTAAATATGTAATATGTGTACACTATGGATCTAAAATTACTATACTAAATGAGTGTAAAAATAAGTATGTAAAATGACAGTCATTCATACCAGAATTACAAAACAATTTTACTTAGCCTGTCCTGGTAAATTTTTAAGTTCACGAAATAAATAGGCAAAAAAATATAGCTACATTCTAAGCTGAGGCTGGAATATATCCTCCAGATATATTCCACTCAACAAGTTGGAAGCAGCGTTTGGAAGGCCTCTGATTTCCCATTCCATTTCTAAAGCCATTTTTTCCCCCAAATCTAACACTACCATTGTAATTACCTGCTGCATTACACTAAGCAAGGACAATGATGGGTAGTAACACAGCTTTCTCCTGGTTCATTGGTATTTTTTGACAATAACTGACACTTGCAATTCACATTTACTGTAATTTTACCAGATACAGAAGTTTTGGAAACTGTAGTATAAGGCAAAGTAGCTAACATTATTATTAATAGTAATAATACTATTACTAGTAGAAGGATGGGAGAAGAGTTATGAATCAAGTATTCTGTCTCCTCCTAAACTGGGAAATTAATCTGCATCAGCTTTAACATCAAAGAAATGCAGAAACAATAAATCCACTGGCATGAAAATAAAGAAAAAAATATAGCCAATTAGTTACAGATTTTAACTCAGACTTTTTTTTTAAAAAAATTGAATTGAATTTATGATATAAATTATATTCATATTCCTAAAGCAAAATAAGCTATCATTATAGAATGGATATATGGCTAATCATCTTTTCTGACAAATATAACATTAAGAATGCTAAACTTATCTTATCATGAACAGAAGTGATTCAAAGGCACTTCCTATGACATCATTGGGACCTTCTTCCAAAAACAGAATGAATCATGTCTTCATATGATAATTTAAGAAATTTAAGTAATTGGAAAATAGTGACTATAAGAATATTATCTATTCACAGCCTTCCTTAGCAGAAGTTCTGTATCAACAGTTAACTATTATTATTTTCTTAATACAGACTGAAACTACTCTTTCCCCCATGTCCCAGTTACATTCTAAAATAGAACATGTGAAAAAGTTAGGGTTAGAGTAATTCAACTGCCTATTAAGTGCCTTGAATGCAATTTTCCATTCTACCAATAGGAAATATGTGTGTGTTGTATGTGTATTGCGCACAGATATTTTTCTTATTCAGCTGCAGGAGTGTGCTAATCAGTGCATATTCTCACAATGCAACACTGCAGTCCAATTTGTATGCCAATGGCTACAAATCAGCCCAAATGAAAGGCATTTCATTCAATTCCAATTCTGATTGCAGAAGTTAAATTTCCTCAATAGATTTCTCGACATGCCACAACTCTGAAGAGAACAGTCTTATAATTTGAGGGGCTGAATTTGCTAAGAACCACAACAGCAAAAAGCACTATATTAGGAAGATGGCTATTCATATTTGTAGCTATGTTTCATTATAAAATTGGGCAGTGCAAGAAAGTATGGAAGTTTCACAACGTAATCAAGAGGGTAACTCCTCTTCAAAACCAGAAATGTTGGTTTGCAAAATGTTTTGATGTCCAACTGCTTTAATTTCTAAGCAGTTAGTTTCAACTGTTTTGAGTTTTAAGTGCTAAATAACTTTTCAAAGTCAAAATAGTCAACTTCCCAAAAAGATCAGGACAGCCTAACTTAAATGCAAAATAACTTTTGCATTTTTAAACAGCTGTTTTAAACTCAAAATAGTTGTTTTTGAATTTGAGACAATTCAAATACAAACATGTTTTCCTTCTCCTTAATATGAAATAAAAACTCAAAAATATGAGGATAAATAAAAAGGAACATTTGTATCTGTGAAAACATATCTGAGGTGATTAAATTTTCCAAGGAGTTCTCTTGAAGCTGTTTAAGAACACATTTTGAAATTCTGGAAGATGGGTGGGCTGGCTGTGAACAGCAATTTTTTTACTTTAAAATTTAGAGAGAAATAAAAATATAAAAACAAATATTTTCTCAAGTTCGGTTTAAAAATGGCTCTCATAAGACTTTTTTTTCTTTTACTTCTCAATGAAATGGTAAATGGAAAATACACAAATCATTCAATGAAAATACACATACACTCAATGAAATGGAGAACGCACCAACTATTATTGAGGTAGCGATAATATGTAAGAGTAGTTTAAACTGTATTAACATCCAAGTTTTTTTTTTTACCCTAAGTACACCATTTTTTTCTTTATAATGTTTAAACTTTCTATGCTAGGAAGAGTATTTTCAAAAACCAACCCATAAAATCTGTTTCTCGAGGGTAGTATTCAGATTTGCCACCAACCGAATTGCTTGTGCAGCAAACCTGTTTTATTAGTTTTCTTTGCCAAGTTCCACTGGAAATTTTTATAAATGTTACACACAAGGGACACATACAAACTTAAACAGACCAAAAGGCCTATCTAATCCATCATCTTGTTTCTCAGGGGAAATCCTAAACCAATTTGATGTTTAAAGAGAGCATTCAAGCGGGGTAAGAAGTCAAATGCCCTACCCAATGCTGTTCCTTGGCAGGTGCAACTGAGAATAACAACTGGGGTGTGTGTGTGTGTGTGTGTGTGTGTGTGATTAATTCAAAATCAAATGCCCTGCCACGAAAAGCAGTGAAGAACCATCTGCTCTGAAAATGAGCTGTTAGCTTTACATCCTCCCTACTTCCTTTGGTCTCATGCATTATATTATTTTTATACTGAACCCAGTAGGTTCAGTATAAATAATAACTGTTGTTATTCTCAACTGTCTGAGAAGCCCTTTACGACGGAAAGCAGGATACCAATATTTCAAAGAAAGATACATATAGTCTAAACAGCATGACTTTTGGCCCCTGGAAACTTTTATCCTCCTTTTTTTTTCATCCCCTTCAAAACTATCTAAGCGCATAGTGGTTACCACATTTTTGGAAACATATTCCACACTTTATAATTTAGCTGTGTGGTGGATTTTGTTTTGATTGTGCTAAACTTTCCAACATTCAAGTTTTTATCACTATAAAAAGAAAACTTTTCATTATCCAATTTTGCTACACCATGCATAATTTGATGCACCTCTTATGTGTCTTCCATTTTCCATTCCATATTTAATTTTTTAAAATAAAATAGCCTAAATCAACATAGCATTTCCTCAATGTAATCGAAAAAAGGAGTAACAAAAAGACATACCGTATTTTTCCGACAATAAGACGCCCCCATATACAAGACGACCCCCATTTTTCCAACCCCAAATTAAGAAATCAATATTTTAAAGATAGTACAGAACACATTTTTATTTAGTAATTAGTTAACATTGACCTGATACACTCGGTGGGAGGAGGTCCAAACCGTCTCTCTGCAGCTCTATTTCCAGGCTCTTTGGCATAACTGATTCTATTCAAGCACGAGTGAAACTAGCTTCTCTCTGCAAAAGCCTTTCTCTAATTGGTTTGTTCAGCATCAGCTGACGCCAGTTACCTCAGGCTCGTGATTGGAGGAAGTCTGTTTGGGAGACAAGCTATTTCACTCGTGATTGGAGGCTCGTGATTGGAGGAAGCCCCAGAGACAAAGTATAGGCAGTTTTGCCACCGCGCGGTTCTCTCCTCGCTGACTTCCTTAAATAAGACGCCCTTCAATTTTTAGGGTAAGGATTTTAGAAAAAAGTATCGTCTTATAGTCGGAAAAATACGGTATATAAGAATAATTATCTATCCTTCTGGTTAATGTTTGGAACAGGGAAAAAAAGTGGTTGAAATGCATCCTTATTCAATCTATTCTTATAGAATATTCCAGTTATTATTTCTTTCCTTAGTAGCTTACAAAATAATTTATTTAAGTTATGTTAAATCACTGAAAGTTTGCCTCCAAAGGAGCATATGGTTTCCATATGTTTTTATGCAAAACAAAAGAGAACAGGACACTTTAGCTGAAAAATTAAAATCAAATACTGGGAATGCTACAAAGCCACTACGGAGGCTAGACTGCCATGAAAGATGCTGAGACCTGTTCACAACATTAGATAGAGTACATATGTTTCAGATACATGAACAAAACAGGTGATACAATATTGCAAAGTGAATACTTAAACTGGGCCTTGCAAGTAAATTGAGCATAATCCCATGACTGCTATTTCCTGCCATCAAAAACCCCTTCCTAGCTCAATGTATATTTCCAGTATTGTTCTCATCTTGCCAGCCAATATTTACTAGGCTTCTGGAAAAGGAATTATGCCAGTGCTGTGCTCAGTACTTGATACAGTCTTTCTAATAAAAATACCTCTTAAACCTTTCATAAAACAAAAGGTTAAAAAAATAATATACATGGAATTGTGTTTTTAAATGGGTGAGAACATATCTGACAATAAGTGCTTAAGAGTGTTAACACAGATGTATTCATCTGATGGATTGGCAGATTCTAGTTACAGATAATCCTCACATAACGACCATTCATTTAATGACAATTCAAAGTTACAATGGCCTTGGAAAAAGTGCTTTACAACCTGTACTCACACAACCATCACAAACCATCCCACCCCATGGTCACGTGACTGCACTTGTGACTTTTTACAATGGTCGTTAAGCAAATCACTGTGGTTGTTAAACAAATCATGTGGTCATTAAGCAAATCACATGATTAAGCAAATTCTGGCAAAAACGTCCATTCAGAAATCTGGATTCACTTAACGATGTGATTTGCTTAATGACCATTGTAAAAATGGTCATAAAATCGGGTCTTCTCATGGTGACTTGCTTAACGACCACTCCACTTAACAACCAATTTTCTGATCCCTATTGTGGTTGTTAAGCAAGGACTACCTGTATAGTTTTTTTTTTTTTTCCTTATGACTTCTAGGTCTATAGTCAAATGCAAAGTCCAGTTTAAGCAAACTCACAATGGGCAATTTTCTCTTTTGCAGGTAACCATGTTGACATTAAAAATGTCTGAAGACTGGGACTATTGGATTTACTTGGAATTAGCAACACAGCATCAGCATGAGCCCATTCATACATATAATACAAAATGTTTTGAATTCAAACTGTTTCCAATGCCAAACATGCTATTTTGAATGCAAATCTGTTTTGAACATTTTGAAAGTTTTGAGCAAAGAAATTTATGTTTTGAATTCAAAACCATTCTGGACTGAAATGTTTTACACTCTTCTGTAATGCATGAAAGTGGTTTATGACTTCTAATAGTCTTTCAATATAAATTTAAAAGGTCATTTACAGTAAACTATGTAATTTCAAGTTGTATAATTTTATATGAAACTATAATTATTTATTCCAGGCAGCACTTTGTTATAAGTAATGTAAAACCTTAAAATAGAAATTGGCACAGGATGTTGTAATTAAAATGGAAGTAAAAACTTAAGAGAAACTTGGTTAATAGCAAACTATTAGGGAAAAGAATATAGAATATTATTGTCACTATTGTTACCACTGTAAACTATGTTTCCAGGACCAAAAAACAGAATATTATTTGTTTAAAACTAAGGCACAAAGCTAAAAATCTAAGATAGAAGTAGGTTAAAATAAAATAAAGTGACATCTATCTCTCTATATTTGATATTATTCAAATATTATTGTTATACCAGCTTTTGTGGTATAATTCTCTGTAGGCATATAACGTGTGTTCATATGAGTCAGGCGGCATATAAATTTCATAAATAATTATATGTGAATAAAAAGGCAACTGGGGGTCAGTGAAAAATGAAATATGACAATAAAAAAAAGGCTTAAATGTAGAATAATTTTAGTCAACACTGAAAAAAATAACTGATTAAAAAAAATACCACACTATAATACATCATGTGCATCTGATGAAATGAACTATAGTTTATGAACATCCAATAATATTTAAGGCAGCCTCTCAGCCTGGCGTTCTCTGAATTTCTTGGGTTTGTAAAAGCTGCTCAAAGTATTTACTATTTATGGTGGCAGGAAAACACTACATAGGCACAGCTACAAAAATACATTGTCAAATGCTTCTAGGATCCAAAAAGGATTAAAAACAGATGGAAAATATAGGATTGGAAACTGGCAAAAACCCGTAAGACAACATTCCCTCTTAAACAAAGCTAAGATCCCATGTCTGGATCTAAGGACTCTTCATTTGATCTTTACTAGCCTAATCCTGGGTAATCTCTGCCCAGCTGCCAGGTAGCAGACACTAGTGAGTCATATCCTGTATGGGGGCTGAAACTGACTCATTTGCTATCAAGTTAGTGTAACGAAAACCCCAAGGATTTGCTAAACTAGCCATTAAATAAAAACTAAAAACTAGGACTTCTGCTATTTCTTTCCCTACATAAATTATCATTATTCCATTGCACTTCTTTATATATCCAAATGTTAGCTTTTATGAGAAATTTAATTCCTCCTGCAAATCTCAGTGGACATCACATGTAATGAACAGAGTTAAAATAATTTACTTTGGGTTGGCAAATCCTTCATTATTGAAGACTGCATATTGAAATGAAGCAGAAGGAACATGTATAAATGTCCTCCACAAAGCTTATTTGTTGCAGTAATGTGTTTTTTGGAACCAAGTCCTAATGCTAGAGAAAAGGAAACCCCTAAGGTGCTAACTTCATAAGATACTTCTTATGAGTACTAACTTCATAATATGAACTGTTAACTCCTGATGAGGCATATGTTGACAGTCTGAACTGTAGTTGACTAGTTAAATCATAATTGATTCATACAAAGAACAGTCATAAGGAATCTCTATTTTTAGTCATGCTTCGGTCAACAGGTCAACACTGTCTCTAGCTATAGATTCAAGGGACTGTTATTACTTTGGATCAAACAATCAACACCTAGACTTGAAAACAGGGTTTCAATAATCCTAAAATAATCTGATGTACTACATTTTAGTGGAAATACTATATTCTTGTTTTGGAGAAAAAACATCTACTAGCAATTTTTTTTTAAGCTGGATGCATCTGGGAAGACGGTGGAATATACAGTAGCTCTTGTTTTCAAATACCCAAGATGAGGCATAATCAGCTTTGTTATCAGGCAATATGTTGTTTAGCCACTTCCAATTTTCTGTGACCCAATGGACATCATTTCACCAGGACTGTCAGTCACCAACTGCTTCTTTGAATTCTTGTAAGCTTATGCGTATGTCATCAGTGTTAGCATCTAGCCACGTTTGTCATTTGTTGGCCTCTTTTTAAATGTCCATTTTTCCAAGCACCAGGGTCTTCTATTCTATGCCTGTGAATTTCTGAGCCCAGGAAGATAATCTGTTACAAGTTCTTCTCTGCCTATTTGCACTGCATTAGCTTTGCCTGTCGAATCTTAGTTTTTGTTTTTTGTTTCTTTGATATTGAACATCAGACCTGTTTTTGTACTCTCTTCGTTCATCTTCAACAAGAGATTCCTTAGGCCTTCTTCACTTCCAGCCTCAAAGTGATATCACCAGCCTGTTTGAGGTTGGGAGGTTGTTCTCCCAACAATTTTAATTCTAATTGCAATTTCTTCTAATCAAGCATTTATCATCATATACTCTGCATATGTGTTAAAGACTAAGGGGATAGTATGTAGCCTTTCCCAATTTTGAATCATTTAGTTGTTCTTTATTCTAACCGATGCTTCCTGGTCATCATGCAGATTCTTAAATAGGCAAATGAAGTGGTCTGGTAGGCCAGGTTTTTAAGGGCTAGCCAATCTGTGGTGGTCTATGTAAGCATTTGTATAATCAGTAAAACAATAAACACATTTCTTTTTGGAATTCCCTTGCCTGCATTTTCTGAATATAGTATCTGACGGTTCTCATTCCATGTGCTGTCTGGATTGCAAACTCTTGAGCTTTGTCCTACCAGCATGCAAGTTAAGTACAACTGTTTGGTAGTTTGAGCAATTTTTGGTATTGAAATGTAAGTTTTCTTTCCAGTCCCTTGACCATTGCTCTGTTTTGCATACTTCATAAACCACATGTAGCACTGTAACTGTAGCATTTTGAAAGATTTTGAACAGTCTGGCTAGTCCTTAATAAAAGAACTGCAGCCTTGTTGTTAGCAGTACTTTCTAGAGTCCATTTACCTTCACTTTCTAAAATGACTGGCTCTAAATCAGTGATCAAACATTCGTATCTGTCATTTTTTTTCCTACAGTTCTTCCATATATTCATACCACCTCTTTTTTATATCCTTTTCTAAATCTTTTTTTTTATTGTACCCATCTTTCCATAAGGTATCTCCTTGATATCTGTAATTTTAACAAATCGCTTATCCTACTAATTGGATTGTTATCCTCAATATTTTTGTATTGCTCATTTAGTTGAATCTCCTTGTGCTTTCCTGTTCTTCTCTGAAACTCAGCATTTATTGGGTGGGGTCTTTTTGTTCTGATTTTTATACCCTGTCTCTGTTGTCTTTTTACTTTCCACTTTGAGGGAGGCAACCTATCAGCAAACAGCTATTTCTCCTTCTTTTCCTTTTTGCATGTCTGGATATTTTTGTTTGCTTCACTTTTAATGTCACAAATCCAGAGTTTTTCAGTCGGTCTATTTATCAAATCTCACCCATTAAATTTATTACTTTCACCACATTTTCATACAGAAACTGGTTAAGTTATATCATGTTGGTCTGATGATTTTAAGTTGTAATTTTGCAAGAAAGGACTTTGTGGCTGAGATCACAAACTCCTTGCAAAATTACAACTTAAAAATATCTTTTCAGGAAGCAAAAAGTAGGATCTAGTGGTAATTGTGATTTGAACCACAGGCAGCACTAAATCTTGTTTTTGCTGACTTAATAGAATCCTTCCATTTTTCTTGCAGAATATGTAGTCAATTTTATTTTGGTGTTGTCCATCTGTTGATGTGGTATGTCAACTCAGCTTTAAATTGTTGGGAAAAAAAGGTATTTGCTATAAATATTAAATTTTCTTGGCACAACTATTAGCCTGTCTCCTGCTTCATTTTATACATAGAAACTAAATGTTCCCATTATTTCAGATGCTACTTTACTTCCAACTTTAGCATCCAGTCTCATATAATGAACATGGTGTCTTTTCTGATGTTGTGTTGACAAGTTGCTATAGAACTGTTCTACTTCCACATATCTGTGGGTGGAGCACAGACTTGGATCAGCATGATACTGATCTGAGATCATTCTATATTTTTTTGAGATCATCCTATCATTTTTTATCACGCTATCATATTTTAGCACTGACTGTCACCCTTGTATATATACTAATAGCTACTTCATTTCTCCTCTACTTTTCTCATCTGCAGTAGATCTGATGCTCTTTTACATGAAATAATTTATTTCAGCTCTGATACCCAGAACGTGTCTATGTTCAGTCTTGACATTTCTGCTCTGACAACATCAAGTTTGTCTTGGTTCATGGTTCCAACATTCTACTTACTAGTAATATACATATCTTTGCAGCATCACACTTTATTTTTGCTTCTTGACATATCAGCAGCTGGACATCCTTTCAGCTTTAATCTACCACATCATAAGTACCAGAGCTACCCATAGTTGCCCCTGCTCTTCCCTAGTAGCTTGGTCTGGGGGTACTTTTCTCCCAGTGCCATGCTGACATTGTCCTTATTATGAATGTCCATTTGGTTTTCTTGGAAAAATATTGGAATGGCTGTATTTCCCTCTTGAGTAGAGTTTATTTTGTCTGATCCTTTAGGGCCAGTGGGGTGGAGGGAGGACTTCTGGGAATAAATACTCCCAATGATATATCTTGTAATGTCACTGCGATGTACAACTCACTTCACTGCATTCATTCATACTATTTTTCAAGTTCTAAGAATGAAGTCTCATACAGTATTAAAAACTGGTCTTTAGAATGAGTATTAATTAGATTGGCTGTTTTTTTACCACAGTACGTAAAAAAAAAAAAAAGGAACAATGGATATATGGTTTAAAAAATAAGCTTTAAAGAGATGTTATGAATAAAGCTAAGTTAGAGGACAGTTTAGTTGTCTATCAGAAGGCTAAAGGATTAGGAATTATATGCAAGTAGTATGACATGGGTCCTTGCAATTCTGTACCATATAGCTATTTGATTGTTTGTTTTTTAAGAAATAAATTGATGGTGCCATACAGCACTACAAAGCTCTCATTATTACAAACAAATGGTGCAATCAGGACTAGAAAAAAGCATAAGCATTCCAGGAAAGAAGAATGCATGTTTTTTTTCTTCTAAAGTAATGTTACTTAATAACAGTCATGGTAATAACAACAGTCATGATAATTACCTTTGCAGATTCATAATCAGGTTACCCGAGCAGGTCTTGATTCTGTTTTGTGCTTCCAGATGAGTCATACCTTCTGTACTTATCCCATCAATGCTAAGGACCACATCACCTATTCCAACGTTTGCATTAGCCGCTTTGCCTCCATCGCTTAACTGCAAAATCATAAATGGAATAATGTAAGCATTATTCATTTTCATTTACATTCTAACAGCACAGTCATGGGAGCCAACAAGAGGAGTTACAAACATTTCAAACTGAGATAGTTTGATACCAGGGTTTCTGTATTCTTATAATGAGTCTACTCTATGGACAAGGCATAAGATCCTCTTAGGATGAGGTGGACAGTGAATGCAATAAACTGGGTTCAAATGCTGTATTAAACTATAACCTAATCTGTTCAATTCTAGCTAAAGGTATTTGGTGAACTCAGCCACAGTGATCCATAAAACATGGATAGTTTAGTTTACTATGTTAAGCCAATAAACTATGGGTTATAAGGAAGCTACAGTTCACCTATCAAACAGCACTCAACACAAATGGAACATCATGGTACTTGCATATATTTTAAGGACTAATAATCTTGGCACACTTTTCTAATGAAAGCCATACCCCTGAAGGCCAAATTTTCAATTACATTTTCATAGAAGACATTTTAGCAAAAGACTTTTCTCTTAGAATGATAATAAGCAGACCTAGGGAGGCTGGGTTACCAATAATGGTCAAATTGGAAAGGAATGAATTAACAAACATGTTACTTCTTGCACCAATTAGGAAACACAACCATACAGCTTGTATAGGACTACTACTTTGGGTACTAGCAACTTCATGCATATCCTAAGAAAAGTCAACCATATGCTATCAGAATCACAGAAGTAGAATTCCAGAGGCAAGCTATGCTCTTATTTATCAATTACATCACAAAATACATTAAAATGTGAAAAGTGCAACTTGATCATAGCAATCATATAATGAGCACAGGATTTGATATAGCACAGCACATCACTGCAGGGCTTGCATTTTAAGTAAGTATAAACAGAAGCCCAAGGCTCCAGGTTCTTGATCATTTTGCACTGGGTTCAAGAAAAATCCCAGTTAGGTAATTCAAGCTTAGCTGTTTAAGAAAAGGTCTGAGGAGTCCAAATGTTTTCAGAAGTTACTGCCCAGAAAGAAAAAAACAGCCTGCATGTAAAAAATGACTATTAAGATGTGAATTAACTTAACTCACAGAAGATAACTATTGTATCTTTCCCCATGCAGCTCTTCGAACAGATCAAAAGTTTGAGGAGGTCTAGATTGGAGTATTAGAGAAAGAAGAGTCCAGAAACATCCTTACTGTGAATTTTCTTCAGACCGCTAATTATAAAACTTCAAGTCCAATTTTGGACATGTATCTTCTCCTCCAGGGTATTTATGGATCCCATACTGCTTCCAAAAGGTAACTTTCCAGAAAAGATTTATGGATAGAACAAGAGCAACTGAGGGAATGCAAACATTCCTTTGTAAATTCCTTTAAGTTTACTTATCTTAGGATCTAAGCCAGATAAATTATTTCACATAATGTCCATATAGTTGGTATCAAAGTCATCAGAATAAAACTAAACCTCTTAGACAATCAAAATTAAATGTTCAATTTCAAATACTTTTCTTTGATCTTGAGTTATTATTCTCATGTCCTTATAATATTTGTACAATACAAAAAAGTAAAAAGTCATTTTAATTCTTGTCACACAAACCAGACAGAGCAAGGAAAAAAAATGGTATTTTCCCACTACTTAGAACTTGCAACTTCAGAGAGCACAAAAGATATATTTAAATTTATTTACTGGGGCTTATATGTGTCTCCCATCCAACGGGACTCTGGGCAAACTGAATTAATTTTAGGACTTGAGTTAAGAGCACAGATCTAAAATATTTAAAGCATTATAACACATGAAAGAAACATTAATGACCCCACGATCATCAATATAACCTAATATGTAATAAAAGTCAGAAGCATTCTCCATGAAGTATGGACATTGCCACAAAAGATTCTAACCAAACTGTTCACATCTGCAAACAATATCAGCCTCAGGCTGCAGCGTCTTTGGCTGAAAGGAATGAAATAGTACAACTTCAGCAGCAAATAAAAGAATGGCATCCCCATACAAAATCTTAAAAAGAAGGGAAAAATGGAAAAAACAGGTTATCCTTTCCATGTAGACTGCCAACGTGGGATTATTTCCTACTATACATTGGCATGTGCTTCTTATCCTGTCTAGTTTCAGGAATGGTTCGTGGGTTTTCTTTTTTGAACTTAAAAACATTGTGCTGCCATGATGAGACACAGCTCCCACTGGTGAGCATGGGATCACCCCATCCTCATCAAATAAAAGTATTCTGCCTTTATTTTGAAGGAGAGACATTCAATCGCTCAACAATTATGCCTGATGTTTTAGCTACCGTTCGTGTAATAATGATTCATGTTGGATTCCAGGTCTTTAATTTTGCCAATGTACTTGTACTTTCTCCATGAGGATAAATTAGGTTTATTTTTCTTAAAATTCTTCTTTATGCCTTTCTGGGCTCCTGCTCCTGTGACCACTGGAAGCTGCAGACCACAAACTAACCCTGAATTATACAGGATACGGGCCACAGGAATGTCACTTATGCCTGGTCACACTTAAATATTTTTTCTTCATGTATAATGTTAGTGCGTCCAAATGCATGCTAATAATATATCTAAATGGCCCAAGTATATTTTGGCACTAATGAGTCCATGCTAATTTACACAAAAGGGGTGCTTAGATTTGGTCCATATTCCAAATAAAAATCAAACCATAAAGAGAGATGTGCTGCCAAGCTGATTCAAATCAGTTTGCACCACATGCCTGAATACTTACTTATATATAAGAAAAACTGAGCTGGTTTCCTAGCATTCCATTTTAATGCAAAAGAACATAAAATAGCCAAGCTGGATCAGGCAAGGCCTATCCTAATCCAGCACTGTTTTTCAGAGTGGCCTGGCAGATATTTTTGGGTGCTCACAAGCAGGGGGAACTGCTCCCCTGAAACTAATATTTGGAGGTAAACAGCCTCCAAGCTGGAAGTAACAATGAATGTTCAGGTCTGAAAGACCTGTTCTCATGAACTAAAACAATTCTCTTTCCAAGCTATTCAGGTTATCAGCCGTCACTATGTACTGTGACAATGAAGTCCAGGGGTTAATTAAGCACTGAGTGAAGAATTCCTTTTGTTTTGTCTGTTCTAAGTCTCCTTCCAATTAGTCTTACTGGGATGACCTTTGGTCCTAAGGTTTGTAAAGGGGAGAAAACCTTCTCCACATCCATTTTCTCCATGCCATGCATATTATTATATACTTCAACTGAAAGACTTAACAGCCTTTTCTCATAAGGATGTAGGTGAAAGAATACATCCACACAACCAATGTATTCAGTCCAAAATGGTCCAACCAACCAAGAGATGTCAACAATAGGAAAAGGCAGGACAGTGATGATCATAATTGTCCAAATGATTTGAGCTGTCTTAATCTGAAGTTCCTTGTTATTTGTCAATATTTTGGGTGGCCGTATTTAAGCAAATAAGCTTTTCCTACTTGCTACTTCCCCATCATCCATACAAGGGATTGACAGAATTGAGGAAATCATTAGGGATTCTAATCCACCCACTGCTGAATTCAAGAAATCCAAGGCTAAAACATCAGCCGACTTGTCCCTGAAAATCCCTAGCAAAGGCTCCCCTACTCATTCAGTAATTATTTCTACTGCCATATTGCTGTGCTTTCAAGACAATTTTCCTAAAACTCCACTGTATTAGGCTCTTCTCTGTCTTAAGTCCACTGCATATCATACCCTTCAAGCAGCAGATAACAGTCCTTTCTTTTCTGTCAGTACTTTGCTTATTGGAAGAGGTTCTGTTATTTTCCTCTGTCTCCTCAATAGAAATGAATCTGTGCTTTTGAAGTTCACTGACTTTAAGCCATTTTGAAAACTTGGGGATACTTAATGTAACTCATTCACATGATTGTGTCTATCAAGCCACTAAATATACAGCGGATGGCAAGAGACACCCTGATAGTCTATGTGACAACACATTTAGATTTACTGCTATCAGTGTTTGCTCCTTTTAGTGAGCTCATGCTGCTTTTTGGCAGGATGGATGCTCAGTGTCTGATTTGGAATGGTCTCTGGAAGATACTGCAAACTTGGCCAAATGCTATTTATAGGGATCCCTCTCTTTATTACTCATGTATCCTCTTCTAACCTGATAAGAAAGGGAGAGCTAGTCAAATCAGTGGATTCCATTTCATCACCAATCCCTTCAAACTCTTTTCTTCTAAACCAGTGGCCCTTAAACTGGGGGCAACTATCCCCAAGGGGATAATTTGGGCATACCCTAGGGAAAATGGAACCATCTGTAATTGCTTGTTTGTGAGTCAAAGATCCAGTTTGGGACTGCTGCTGCCAAGGAGCTCGTGTAAAGCAACAGGGTCTCTTTGTGTGTGTGTGGGGGGGGGTGAGTTAATGACACTATTCAAGACTGGAAAAAGGGGTAATTGGGTGAAACTATTTAAGAGCTACTGCCGTAAGCTAATTGTAAAATAATAATTCAAATCATTAAGAATGAAAGCAGAATTCCATTCTGGGTGATATTACAGTTTTCTCCTGAACTTTGCTAAGTAGTAGTAGTAGTAGTAATGATAATAATAACAATAATAATGCCAATAATAATAATAATGCCAGTAATGAAAAATTGGTGGGAACATATAGTTGAAAAAGTAGTCGAAAATGAGCAGGTTAAAATATTGTGGAATTTCCTAATACAAACTGATAAAGTCTTGGCACATAACACAACAGATTAAACTGTGGTTGAAAAGAAGAAAGTGTGGATAATTGAGGTGGATAGTAGAATAGAAGACAAAGAATTAGAGAAGATCACAAAGTATCAAGATCTGAAAATCAAAGTTGAAAGATTATGCCATAAACCAGCAGAGGTGGCCCAGTGGTTACCGGCACACTGGGTGCCATACCAAAAAGCCTTAGACAGCACTTAGAAAATCTGTGCATTGACAAAATTTCCATCTGTCAATTACAAAAAGCCACTCTACTTGGATCCGCACCTATACTACACCAATAAGTTACGACATCCTAGGCTCTTGGGAAGAACTTGCTGTGAATGAAGGCCAACACCAACTAAAGAAATGGCAGCTGTGATTTCACGCTGTGAATAATAATAATAATAATAATAATAATAATAATAATGCTGTTTGCCTAAAGCATACAAAATTATTTATATACCTTTCTTCAAAAAAATATAAGCCAAATGTTTACTAGCAAAGAAACGGATTCTTCCACACTCATTCTTTATTCAACTTAATTCAAGAATTACCAAAAATACTTACATTCTTATACCCGTAACTGTCTCATTGCAAAAACCAGCTGTACCATACCATTAGATAAAGAAAACTGCTACACGCAGATTTGGCATGTTATGAATAAGCCTAAATTAGTTTTTTCCTTGGGTTTTTTTCCTTCCCTGGTAAGCATTCTTCAGATTTTCTGTCTCAAGCGTTTAAAACAAATTTGCCTTTAATACTGGTGCCTGCAGTCAAGCCGCTCTTAAAGTGGATTCACTTTTTACATATCTAATAAATGCTAAGTTTACTTGGAATTCCCATTTCTTAAGACGTTTTTTATTTTGTTGCTATGTATAAGACAGATGTCTATTTTTATTCTACATAAGGTTAAATGAGTGCGTTCATCTAAGACCTGTATGCATAAACATTTGAATGCTGTTCCTTAAGCTGTTCCACCGCCATTAATTTACCTGATCATCTAGTTAAATCTAGCAAAGTCCTCTCTATTGCTCTTCCCCAGTAGCCTGCTGACATTTATCAAGTCCCTGTTTTGAAAGAAACAATTATACTGCCTATGAACATTTGAAACAGCTACAACATATTTTTGGCAAAGAGTATTAGGTAATCAGAACTACAATTCAAGTCTTACTGGCATTGGGCCTAAATAATTTACCTAAGTTCAGCTATTCAAGCTTCCTGATTTGTGGTAAGGCACTATTTTTCACACCTCAAAGATTCTTAATGTGTCACTAATGAACAAATCAGTTGAGAAAGCATTTGGCTTCCCAGATGGATGGGAGACATGGGATATTGCTGGTTTGGGTATCTCATAGCTTACGTACTGCATCACTGCAATATATTTACTGCTGCACAAGACCTTGCCTGAGCCCAAAGCCCAAATGTACATGACATTTGCTAGTACTGTAAATGTCATTAGACACATACCATGCCATAGTATGTCACTCTGCAATAATACGGATTCCAAAATACTCTTCATACATTCTTCTTGCCAGGCTACATAACATAAATTTATAGTTAGGTAACACTGCCCAGAAAATTTAGCTTCAAGTAACATGTATCTGGGAGTCACATTAGTGGATTTCTTTATGAAATCAGAGTTGTGGTATATAATTCAGTATGCACAGAAAAAACCCTAATCTAGAAGTTCTGTATCTATGTATAGTACAGTCTACAATTTATACTATTTCATAATATTTCATAATATGGAGAGGGATAATTTTATTTATTTCATTTATAGCTTTATATTTTTTTTCCCATTCATGGCAAACTATATTGAGATCCCAGATGTTCTTCAGGGAATAATGCCAGACTTAACAGTGATATTCTGCCTTTAACCAAGGGTGAGCCAAATCTTTAGGGTCAAGGACTGTATTTAACACAGAGGAGAGTGCCAGAGAGACCACATGTGAAGACAGGTTTGGAGTAGAATTTGGGGTTGCTTGACTGCAACGTATCTGTTTCAGGAATTACACTCTAGTTTACCTGCTTCCCATCAAAAATGCAAAAAATCTGTTTTCAGTTTTTGAACTATGACCAAAAGAATGATTCAAAAGTTGAGGGAACTCAGGTTGCCCAGCTCAGATTTAACCCCCCACCTAACATGTCAGGCTAATCTAGTTTCTATATATGCTACAATTCTAGATCTTTTCTTTATTGTTCTTTGACATGTGGAACCATTCAAGAATTTTTTATTTGTACGATGTGCTTTAAAATGTAGATCATTACTCTAGCAATCTTGCATCATGTGCCTACAGCTAAGAAATCCAACTTTCTCTTAGCAAAATAGTCTGCATTTTGAAGCACATCATGTAAATAGCTAGAACATTGTTAGCAACTTGCCAAAACATTAGATTTGCTTTTCCTAGTCAGCATATTGTCAAATTGTTTTTCAAATGTGCCTCTGAAAGTTCTATTGAAAGAAGCTGACAAAATTATTTTGACCTGCAACCTGAGTAGAATAGGCTCCAAGGAAAGGAGAAAAATGGGGTTACAATATGAAGTTGTTTATAAATAGGAGGTATATAGGACAAGATAGGACATGCTCATTTTTAAAAGCTAATCCTACCCAAGACTTAAGAGAAGCATTCCTAAGCACCTCCAATCTATTTCTTGGATAAAGGACTTACAACTGAACATAAAACATAAGCAGTGCCCTGCTAGATCAGACTCCTAGTCCATCAATCTGTTCTCACAGTGGCCAACCAACTCTACAAGGAAGCCTACTAGTCTCCCAGTAGACAGCCTTCAGAGGCAGTCACACTTCCAACAAGACTAAGAGCCATTGATCCCCATGACTTCCATTAATTGGTCCAACTGTCGATGAATTGCACCTTCATATTTTTCAATACAAACTACAAGGAAGCCTACTAGTCTCCCAGTAGACAGCCTTCAGAGGCAGTCACACTTCCAACAAGACTAAGAGCCATTGATCCCCATGACTTCCATTAATTGGTCCAACTGTCAATGAATTGCACCTTCATATTTTTCAATACAAACTACAAGGAAGCCTACTAGTCTCCCAGTAGACAGCCTTCAGAGGCAGTCACACTTCCAACAAGACTAAGAGCCATTGATCCCCATGACTTCCATTAATTGGTCCAACTGTCGATGAATTGCACCTTCATATTTTTCAATACAAACTCCCATCAATCTTTATCTTTCACCATGTTAATTAGGACTGCTGAAAGCTAAAAGTGGACAACCGTGTCCATTCCTTATGTATATTTTTGAAGCAAGAAGTCGCCAAATTCTAAAATACCTGGATAAATTAAAAATGGGAACAGATTTTAATTATACTTTGAGCCCTTAATTACTGAATTAATGACATGGCATAATGGCAGTCCCATCAATCAGTAGGGGTATATATAGAATTTATCTAAAAAGAAAACAAACAAATGAACAGTTCTTGATACACATGGCCGGTTTGCAACTGTTTGTACTTAGCTACATTTGAGTTGAAACCACCTTAAGCAGTAGATCAAAATAATACATTAAAGGCCACTTAAAATATTTTTGAAAGGAGCATTTTTAGACCAATAAAAACCAGAACTGCTGTCTAGAAATTTAGAAGGAATGCTTTAATGTCAGTATTAAAGTCGTTCGTTTTTCCCTTAATCTGATCTCACTATTGAGATGCTCAGTATTAGAAAAGCTCTTTGTTTTTTCTTATTGCACATCTGGGCATTTCTTCCTGGAACAGCCATGTGTAAAACCATGGTTCCAAACATCTCTCTGATATCTGTCGAACTTTGCTTCTGCTTTTAACTAGCAATTAAAATAGGAAATGGAGTTCATGGACTGAAATTCAACTTGCTTTGGGTGGCATTCCACTTCCTTGGAAAGAAGAGGCCTGTGGTCTAGGAGTACTCAGAGATCCTTTTCTACATGGGGCTGCCCTTGAAACATGTCCAGAAGTTGAGCTGATACAAAATCCTGCAGCTAGGTGGCTAACTGGTACAAGGGGCCTTTACTGAAAGATCAACATCCATGGCCAATTGCTTAAGAAGGACAATCCAAGGTATTTGTAATATTATTTTTTATTTTATTTTCTTTTATTTATAACAACTTAGAGCCCAGCCAAAAGAAGAACTGCCTCTTGCATTATAAATCTGTCCAGGTGTTAAGATACATAGGAAAGTCCCTTGGAAGATGTCCCTACTATCAAATGCTCTTTTTCTCCTTTTCCTGCATTGTTCCCAGACAATGGAAAACATTCCTTGTAAGTTGCATTTGGTCCCCAGTTCTCAGTATTTAGGAAATCTATGAAGACACACCTTTCATGAAGCTTTGTTAAATGTTTTCAGATGTTTTATAACTGTTGTATTTTTTTACTTTTTGCACTCTGGATTTCTTTTTCTTTTTTTTAGCTGCCTTCAGTACTTGTCAGAGTAGAAAGACAGCATATTCTCATTCTCTCTCTCTCAAATTATCACTTAATTTAACTGAACTTAGTCTAAAGCCCTCCATGCATGATGGGGAAGATGGTCTAACTTCTTAAGAAATAAAACTTAGTTGAACTTCTGCTCTAATTTTCTTTTTAACCGATATTTTATTTAAACCTGGCTATAAACTGCTTTGAGTAAGTGATTCTAGCCATACAAGATTATCTGACAAGCCAAAAATAAATATTCTAGTGACAACAGATGCAAAAATATTCTGCTGGACAAAGAGATCTTAAATCTGGCCACTTTATTTATAGTCAGGAACTATAAATACATTACCTGGTAGCCATCAGGCAAATGAAAATCAATATCCAATATAACCACTATTAACTAAAAATAAATAAATAAAATTCTGGATGTTAATCTATATACTACTAAAACTCTCATTGTGTTTATCTGTTTGTCTGTTGATACCCTCAAGTTAGCCCTAACGGTGCATTACACCACAAAAGGTTTTGAATCAAGGTACCTAAAATCCGTTAACTTAAAGAATGCATAAAAAATACAGGACCCATTATTCCTGTTGAATTGAAATTTCCACTATGTTCACACCAGCTTTATTCGCAAAGCTATGGACATTGCAGTGTCCCTGCGGTCACGTGCTCGTGATTTCCGACACTGCCTGCCAGCTTCCCACAAGCAAAATCAATGGGGAAGCCAGCAGGAAGTCAGAAGTCACTCCCGTTGCTTTTTTGCCTGCCCGTGGTCATTCTGTTTCTCTGTTTAGGTAAGTAAACACTGACTTATTATTGAAGTTCATTTGCCACTACAATCATTTTTATATTTATGATATTTACTCTTTTTAGATGATTGTGGGACTGTCTAGCTTTGGGGTAAAAAAAATATGGTCAGCCTAAAATTTAATGTTCATTCTGGTCACATCAGACTGCATTACCTTTCTCTCAAAGGATGACCCAATGGGTCACAGGGTTTTCTAGTATTTACTATATTTGCCCAAAAGCAGTGACTGCTTAGAGCTGTTTATGCTTCTCATCACAGGTGCAAAGTAGGGCATGCAGGGCTAGAATAAGACCTCAGTAAACAGTTCAGTGTGATGCCTGAATGTAGCTGTCAGGCCCAGCCCAAGAACAATGGTGAAACAGTCCAGCTGGGTTCAGTTCCTTTATTTGCTTACACCTATAGACAGAATCTTGCCAGACTAAATCTATACTACTGCAAGTAGATATACCTGGGGAGATTCTAGGGAGTGGCTATCCTGAACCTCTTATACCTCCCACACTCCCCCTCTGGACTGTGTTGTCTTTTGTCTTCTTCTCCCTCCTGGAATGCACCCCCTCCTTCCTGACAGCCTTGCTGTCTGTTGCTATCCATCACAGTAGCTAGGTATGTTTGATTTGGAGCTCTTGTTTCACATTTACTCAAGCAGGTTTATTTAGTTTTTAGATTTATACCCCAACTTTCTCTCTTGAGTTCAAGGAGACATACACAGCACTCTGTCCTCCAATTTTTCCCCATAACTACCACCCTATCAGGCAGGATGACCTGGGAGAGTGATTGGCTCAAAGCTAGGTCTCCTAGAGTCAGCTGAGTACCTTAACCAGTAAAGCACCCTGGCTCTCAACCAAAAGTACTGTGCATTTTTTATATTTTGGGGCGGGGGGATATATGTATCAATTTAATGTATTTGTGTATCCTGTCTTTTTATGCAATCACACATACCACAGATATATAGAAAAAAAACCTCTCAATAATTATATAAAATAAATTGAAAAAAGGGTTTGCAATACAAAAAGCTCTTATATATGCATACTTGCATTTCCCGACATGTGGGTAAATCCTTACTTTTTTTGCAAAGTCACCATCAGATAGTTTTGATATCTAAAGTTTTACAAGGCTGATGCAGAGGACGTTGAATTCTGTGCATACACAAAACTTACAACATGCACTGAAACGAAAAAGTTAATCATTTTCATTGGAAAACCCAAAAAATATCAAGAGTTTAAATCAGCTGTCAACGTAAGGGAATTTTTAATGCTAAACAATAAGGGAAAAAAACATATTTCAAGCAATATAATAATTAACTACTATAAAGCAATGAAAGACAATCAGATTCAGGTGCTGACAAGACTGGTGCCCATACTGCTACGAAAAGAGTACCCAAATAAGGAAAAGCATAAGAGGATGAAAAACCAACTTAGCTATGGTTATAGCCATTAGAATGGTCTCACTGTTAATACACATCATGAAAAATTTATTTATTTATTAAACAAATTTATATGGCCACCATCTTCCAGCAGGAACTTTGTCACTACTGTCACTTTACCATTATCAAACAAATTTACCAAACTAAGAAACATTAGTCTTTTGCTTTAAAAGAAGAAAAATTAAGCAAGGAAATAATAGGAAGCATAATCCTAATCCTAATGTTAAATGTTATCATCCAATCCAGTACCATTTCAGTCCCAATGAGATCTTGTTCATCTTCCTGTTCCCTGCTGCAATAGAAAAATTAAAACGGCTCAATTCAGATCTAATTCTGCTGTTTATAAGAAGAAATAAGCTATTCCTATTTCTATGATGTCAATCCCACTTAATTTAATAAGACTGATTTCAAGGTAATATTTCAGCTTTGGAAATGTTCCATTTTCATCCTCAATACCTTATAGAAAAAGAATGTAAATATGAAAGATCCCCTTCCTGGCATCATCCCAGAATTCTACAAGACTCTCAGCACAGGGGTTCATACAATATGCTAAATCCGCTTTAAAGAAAATAAGTAGTTTCTGTTCCAATGTGCTATGCGCCTTTTAATAAGAGCTTTAGGGCTTAACATTAAGGCCTGGTTCATGCAGCAGGGTATGCCCACAACAGGGTGAAATGAAAATATGCAATTCCATTTTAAGCCTATGCTGGCAACCTTGTTTGCACTCAAGGGTTAAGCAAGGTCAGACCTGGTTAGTACTTGAGTGAGATTCCTTCAGGGAATACTGGGATTGCAAGCTAGCACTGGGAAATTAAAAGAAAAATACTTTCTGGAAGAAGTGTGGAAAGAAAACGACATGGATATATCCATTAAGTTACCAGGAGTTGAGATCAACCTGAAGGAGACTTTTCCTTTACCTTATACACTCTATGAATCTGTTAGGTTTTTGGTTTAATTATATCCAATGATACACATTGGTAGGTGAAACTATGCTGCTATAAAGCCATTCCCAATTACAAAAATAGTATAAAAACTTCTTCTTTTTCTTCTTTTACCATTCAATTACTGGTACAGAATTGGGAAATTGTAGAAAAAATGGTTTTTAACTCTTCTCTTAATTAAAACTATGGGTTTTTACAAGTTGGGGAAAGTTCACTTGAAAAACAAGATTACTTAAAAGAAAAGTTCAAAGAGACAAAGAACAGGACATTTTGTGATAAAACACAGAAGCTGAGAAGCTTGCATTCAGTTGACATGCAAATGACTAATGTGTCCTGGAGCTGTTTCTGGCATTCACATCCCTTATTATGTTTGATACACACATAATGTATCTTAATTTCAATTCTTGTTGACAATATAAGCTTCCTATCCTAATTAGTTTCAAGAGTGATACAGATGCTAGTGCTAAGGAGTACAGTTGTAAGCTGAATTCAGAGCAAGTTTTTGAAAGGCCAAGAATCCTGTCTTTTAAAAACTGAGCAAAATTGTGCAATTAATGCAGCAGTGCTGACAATAATAAATTGCATAGCTGTAAGCTGGAAAAGCTTAAAAGTAAAAGAGAACAGAGTGGTTTCGTAAAGATAGTACTTTATAAATCTAGAACAAAGAAACAAAGATGTTAAGAATTTAGAACAAAACAGAAGGACAGGAACAGCCTTTATATCTCAGAATAAAATGCACAGCATTTCCTAACTTGGAACCTGCCATTAAACAAAATTATCATCCCAGCCAGAATAGGTAAATTCATAGTGATTGGAGATAAGTTTTGGGAAGGATGCAAAATCAATATGGACAATGATGAGAATAATAATCAGCCTTCATTTTCAATGGAAAATAGGATAATTTAGAATCATGAAGCTATTTGCTAATCTAGGGATAGAAAACCTGGATATTTTGACTCTGCATAATCAAAAAAATGTGGAGGTCAATTAATTGCCTAATCTCATGTCAATTCACGCAACTCTCCATTCAATGATCCTCTTAATTATGGTAATTATTATTATTATCTACAATATACAATGTAGATAATTATTATTATCTACAATGCAGCATACAGATTTATATAGCATTTAACTAATAGTAAGAATTGGAGGAAAGCTGATCGGAAAGCCCCTTGAGAGTATTAAACACTAAATGGCCCGTGTAGCTGATCTTTAAACTTTTGGAAGTCATGAATTGTAAGTCCAGTTACTGTACAGAGCATGCAAGACTAAAGCAAGCAAAAGGATAACCTCAGGAGGTACAGAGACATTAAAGTAGCAATTGTAGATGACTGGATTGTGGACATAAGTATTGCAATTAGCTCCTTCAGCACACACAAGGGCATTAATAAACCAAGTGGGAGTCTAACCTATCTGGTGTTTCCAACTGCAGACAACTATGCCACATCACAGTTCTCAAACCCTCAGAGCTTCAAAAGTGGCTTACCATAAGTCAGGATATTTGGAAAAAACTAATGTCAGAGATATGCAGAACTACCAGCTTTTAAAATCTAAACCAGTGGAAACCTAGCAGCTTTCCTAATATATCCCTGTGCCTACTTAGAGACACAGCTAAAACAGATTTGGGACTGAATATAGCTTGCTCTCTGCACCAAGACCATGGCAGAGGCACATCTTGTCCTCAGGATGTAAACACAGGAAACTACAGTCATCCACAGCACTTGGGTCCCATCATGAATTCAAGGATCACCCTTGTCTATCCACATAAGCATATTTCCTTCTGATCCTGAACTTTAACAAGGGCTTTTGCATGGTTGAAGTGAGGAAAAAAGCATTTGCTTTCTATTAGTCATTCAAATGTCCTGCCCAGCCATTTGAGGATTTACATTAGTGCAATTTCTGCCCTTGGAAAGTTTTCCTGGCAGCTGAAGCAAATTTGCATGCAAAACCCTTGGACATGTGGAGTTTTAGGGGTAGTTGTGGGAAAATGCAGGGTTTCCTCCCCGACTCCAAGATTACAGCAAATATTAGGAACCTCTGTCATTAGCAGACAATCGAATCAAACTCTCTACACCCCAGAATGCTAGTGTAGTCAAAACTTTAATAATTAATCCACTGCTTTCAGATTTATGCTTTTCTTAATATTAGAGGACTTTAGTTAAGGAAAGCTTACATCATACATGTATTAATCTTTAAAGCGGACACAAACTGTTTTTTTTAATTATTAAGACTCACATATAGGTAGCTCACCTGAAGCCATCTATGTACGTGTCAAGTCCATAGTTATCATTTGCATGTTCTATAACTGTTTAAATGTTGTTTAAACATTTAAACAACACAACCAAGCAATCACTTTTTTCCTTTTTGGCATGAGCGTGTGTATCTCTCTCTCATATATATGATGATCTCATAAAGGAAAATGTATTTTGTAACAAATTACCTTCTGAACCAGAACAGAAGGACTCATGGAAGCAAACATCCAATTCCCAGTGGGTCCATAATTTTAAGGCCAAAATTTTCTCTGTGTTAAAGTATGTCATAACCTTGCTTGAGACTTGCTCACAAAAATAGCATCATCAGCCCAAAGAATCAAAGTACTCAAGTGATAATCTGAAACCTTCACTTGGTCTCATAAAAAGATAGAAGAGTACATTCAGGAGGAAGATTAGATTATCTTAATTGCTAATGAGGCCTCTTCATAACTATTTTTCTAACAATAAAAGGACATAAAGAGGCTACCTTACAGCACTGATATTTATACCACAGTTCCACTTCCACAAATTAAGAAAACGTTGTAGCAAGGATAGGTAGAAATAATAATTAACATTATTCTGTTCCTTAGATATTCAACAGGATAATGTATAATAATGTATTGGGTAATTTGATAGTTAAAAAGAGTAATACATTTACATATATTCATATTCATATTCATATTCATGTGTGTGTGTGTGTGTGTGTGTGTGTGTGAGAGAAAAGTTGAGATTCTCTAAAAACAGAACATCTCCCAAATGCCTATTCCAAGCAATAGGTTCTACTTTCACCAATAATTTATAAAAAAGGCTCGACATTAAGGTCCTGAGGAGGGAGTGCAAAAGTTATTTTGAGCCCTGGCATGCTGGTATCTCACTTTTACACACTCCCTTACATATTAAGTTTCAGCTTGGCTACATAATTAAATTCTAGATTCAGTTTTAATTCCCAAAGTTTGCAGACTTTTCAGCACAATAGATAGCATATATATATAAAATTTCAGAGGTATACTGAGGTTTATTATCAGATTTGCAAATCGAATTACATGGAACTGAAACCCCCACAAGATGTTTGGAGTACACGGCATACAATTCCACCCCTCCCTACTTCCAATAAATCACTCTACCATTATATTCAGTTCACTTTTGAGGAAAAGAATGCTGTATCTGAAGGCAGAATTACTTCTGATTAGTGTGGCTGCCTTAAACATTTTTTAAACAATGCTTTCCCAGAATTCTTTCCCAAATTCTTCTCCTTTGTTAGATGAACAAGAAGGCAGATCTTTACTACTAGAAAACAGGCATAGGCAGGAGCATGCTCAGATTCCATATACAGAACTACTGATTACAGCATTTCAAAGGAGACTTTGGAATTTAGATTCCAACACTGTGCACATAGAGATGATTCATATCATAAGTGGACACTCCTGGAATTGAGGACACAATGTTCCACTGTAAATCAGTATGCACATCCAACATTAGAATTAAAGTAGCAACCATATTCTGAATGTTAAAAAATCCTCTGCCCATTTCAACATTTGACAATACCATATCAGAGTCTGCAGTGGACCAAACTATGCATTTCACTGTGCAAAGAAAACTGCCAGGAAGCACAATTTCACTGTGATGTAAGGCACATCTTGCAAGTTACAGCAACCAGACCAAATACTGATAATAATGAAAGCATTAGCTGATATTCCTTAGGTAAGATCTTCCTACCCAAGTGTCCTCTGAAAGAAGAGCGTCTCTATCCTTTCTCTAAAGAACATCAGCCCTCTTGATCCCTTTTTTCCTTGCTAGATCACAGAGGGCAGGCAGATTCTTCCTGAAAAAGACAGCCCTGAAAGCAGGAAGGGCTGAAGCACCTTGAATTGGATCCAAAAACTTACCAAGTGACTTAAGACTAGTCATTCTCTCTTTGCCCAACCTCCCTCACTAGGTGGTTGTTTGAGGAAAAATGGGAGGAGAGAACCCTATGGGTTGGGTCCTCAAAGTGCTTATCAAACTGCTCACAAAGGCCAAGTAGTAGGACACTTTAAATAGTGCAGGTGCCTTAAGGGCAAAGAAGTGTTGATGATTTACCATCCTTATTACCATGGTGTAGGCGTGTTTCCATGTCTGGTTATATTCCCTCCTAGCCTTCCACCATCATCACTCTTTGGCACTTCATCTCCCTAAGTTACTCAGTAAACCAAGGGGTCCCCGTGGCTGGTGCCCAAGAAAAAGCTACTCAGGATCAACTCTATTGAGCCCCCTGCAATACCTCTGTATTCTACAGATCAACCAGGCCTCACACAGAGCTGCAAATCCAGTCACTGGGAAACCCCCCAAATGCCCACTGGAAATTAAGAACATCCATAAGACTTGGATGTTATCCAGGCTCTGTGCTGCACCTTGAGAGTCAACCATTTTTATTAGCTAGCCACCAAGTCAATATATCAACTGGTATATTATTTTATAAGCTCAATATTTAAGAGTAGCCTAATAATGGTTATTAAAAACTACAATGGAGTAACTTTACTTCCTTGATCTAAACAGTATACACACAATACTCTGTAGCCAGTTATGAAACCGTCCACTTGCTTTCCATAATTCTAAAAAACTGGGTAAGGCAGGCCTGTTACAACATATACAGATTGTTATCTTCTCTCAAACTACTCAAGTTTATTTCCCGTTCAGCTTATTTATACATAAAGGCCAGTTTATCACACTGCATTGAAACCACATTTATCTTTCTATTCATGAATAGTCAGAGTTTGTGTTGAACTGGCCTACCAGTCACAAGGTTAGTTTTCTAAAAACGGCACTTCTATTTATACAGGTATTCATTCTTTTATTAATTCCTATCAAGTTTATAACGTTCTTGGTAAGGCAAGTGCCCTCTAAAGAAAATTAAATGTACTTCTTATCTGACAGGAAAAAATAGAAATGATTCAATGAGCAATGCCTTTTAGGTCTGAAGTGCTTTATATACATTACCACCCATAATAACATAAATGCACACATGTATTGCAGTAAGTTATATATCAGAGGAAAAATGTTTAAATATATTAAGTACATTTAAAGAGAATTGCATAAGAAACAGGGCCTTTTTTAAATGTTTCAATCCTATACAACTGAGCAATTACTAACTTGAAGTTTTAGATCAATGGCAAGTTAGGCACAATGGTTAGAATTCAATATAATACCAAGCAATTTATCCTAAACCCCAAAAAATTAATGTATGATGACCTCTGCTCACTAGTTTATCTTAATACAACCAACCAGAGTTATAAGAAACTAGAAGAGTTCTAATGACATGTCAGCAATAATTACAGAATTATGTAATACAGACTCTGGATTTTGTGTGGACACAACAAATTTGTCCCACTGGTTTTAACAGGTCTAGCCTATCTCCATGACAGGATGCAAAGTTCTTTATGTTTCTGCATGAAAAACATCATTTCTGAAACACAACATCCATAGGCTTAAGGACTTAGAATGGATTCCAATGTTTGTTGAATGTTATTTCACACTTTTTACTAGATATGCCATTAAAATATATACTCCAGAAATCTGTGATAGAGTATCTAGTGACAGAAAAATCACCACACACACACACACAAATTATTGTGCAGTAAAATCCAGAGGTTGTATCTCAGCAGCTCTACACAGTTAACACCCTTCTGTTACAAGGGATGATGTTTGTTTAGGAAAAGAAAGCAAAGTAGCAAAATATTTGGAAATACGTGCATCTTTTTGGCTACATTTCAGAGGGTTTTTTTCCCCCCTGCAACACACAAACAAATGCAAAAGTTGAACCCTGATGGTTATCTGAAAATTAACAAAAGTTGTGTGCTAAGCACCGGCAGCAAAAATTATTGCTATGGAAAGCTTTATCTGATGAAATGAAATCTGGCTGCTTAGATTGGGAAGACTTTCACCCCCCTCACAGCTTCTCTGTTCAACTCTTCCTGTTCTCTACCATGAGAAGGTGAACACTGTGAACAGGCACAAGCTCAGCCTTATTATGCTTTCCTGAAAAAGTGAAATTCTATCACCTTAATTAATTTATAGCAATTGGTTTGTTATGCTCAGGTACGCCCACTGCCTCAGAAAGTATTTTCCCCCCCAGGAAAGATGCCATGGTTTAATTTTAGCTAAATGGAAGAAGAAGCCCAATGGAAGAAGCTAAATTAAACTGCAAGGAGCTTCTGGACACTTTAACATAAAAAAAAATATGATAGACATGCAGACATATTTGCCATATAAGTAACAGCAAGTACAACAAGAGGAGAGAAGAGTTATCTGAAATGAGGAATAAAAATTTACTAAATAATAAATCTGTTACTGTCTTCACAAAGTAGGCAAGCATCACAGATTCATATTTGGTCACATCCATCCTAGAACCAGTTTTTACAGTTAAAGGCTTAAATAATGCAAAGTTTGTTGCAATATTTGCAATAAACAGCTATTTAATGTTGAGCTACACAGCTTCTCCAGTTTGTCCCTGCTAACTGTAAAGTAATACCACTCAGCAATTTTGCATCAATATAGGAGCTAAACTATTAACCAGAAAAATCTTGTTTTCCTTTGCATACTAGATTTTCCAACAGAATCATAATGTGAACTGCTTTCTTGAAAAAAGCTAATAGCCCTTTTTTTCTTTAAAGTAATTCTTCCAATTTCATCCAAAGTACAAAAATGCAAACTACTACTGTTTCTTTCTCAAGTTCAGCTGACAGTTTCACAAAATTCCAAAAAAGGAAATGCTTTCTGGTTAGATACCAGTCTGCCACTTAAAGAGGCTTGGGAATACATACATACCAGAGGAGAGAAAAGTAACACCAAGGTCATTCGGAATATCTGCACCACATTGACAAATATGGAAATAATTACTGTGATCTCACTAAATTATGATTTATATCACACACTTTTTTCTTCAGCACAGATGAGGCAATCAGCAAATAATCAATACTGTGTAAACTGAAAGGGCAATGGAGAACGTTTCAAGTTGCTCACCTTAATGCACAACTTAGAAAAACCCTTAGAACAGCTTCTGACAAAAACCACATACATTTAAGGAGAAGCTATTGTATGGCATTCAATAACATGCAGCTGATTACGGTACCTTGCAATTTCTGAAACAATCACTGTGTTCGACCCCATACCAAGCCATGGTTTGTTTAACCATGATTTATGTCATAAATCACATTAACTACCAGCCACACCATATGGCAGAATAGCATGATAGATGATCTTATAAAGAAAAACTTCATCATAAATGAGAAGAGCTGGGGGGGGGGGGATTTTGTAACAAATTACCTTCTCAACCAGAACAGGAGGACTCATGGAAGCAAACATCCAATTCCCAGTGGATCTGTAACTTTAAAGCCAAAATTGTCTCAAACGGTGTTAAAATACGGCACTACCTTGCTTGAGACTTGCTTACAAAAATAGCATCCTCAGCCTAAAGAATCAAGACACCTTCACCTGGTCTAATAAAAAGATAGAAAAGTACATTCAGGAGGAAGGAGGAGGATTAGATTACCTTAGTTACTACTGAGGCCTCTTCATAACTGTTTTTCTTACAATAACAGGACATAAAGAAGTTTACCTTACAGCACAGTATAAATATCGCAGCTCCACTTCCACAAGTTAAGAAAATGTTACAGCTGGATAGGTAGAAATAATAATTATTAACATTATTCTGTTGCTTAGATATTCAACAGAATAATGTGTAATAATGTATTGGGTAATTTGATAGTTAACAAGAGTAACATAGAACTTTAATCCATGTTGATATTTCAGAGATCAAAAATTATGGATTACTTTTGGAAAGAAATCAAGCAAACAAGAAAAAGAGGTTATTTTCTGCATCTGTCTATTTCTCTGAAAATATTCGTTTCTGAGTCTAGTTTTCCCCTTTTTCATAAGCTCCCTTTCGTATTATGAGACCAACTTTCTGTGTAGTAGCATTATTCAAGAATTGTGATCTGCATTCAGTGATCACAATTACAGAACTCTATTAACCTAATTATTAGTCTTTTTAATTCTGTGGAGGGACTTAATTATGGAAAATATATTGATAAAAGGTGATTTTTTTAAAAGAATGAAGTTGTTTTAATTGTCACTGCTCCTACAGTTTGCACTTACACCTTGCCTTGTGCTACTTATGAGCCATTGTTGCAGCTGAACTATAACAAAAGAAAGAAGTGTGACTAACAAAAAGCAAAAACACAACCTTATTTGGCCACCATATACTTGGCAGTAGCAATTCACAACAGACTGCTTGAAACCCCATATAGCCTACTACTTTTCTGAAGGCAAAAGATTTCCTTTTCGCTACCTATGTGGTTTGTTAATGAATTTTGGGTATATTACCGAAGTGCTGTCAAACAGTTGATAGAAAATGGGAAAGGTTAATTCCCTTAACTCCCATCTACAACTGAGAGAGAACAAAGACGCTATGCAAGCCAAAAAAGCATACGTTTTAAAGATATTTGGGTTGCATGCAAGGAGTGTTTGCTTTAGCACTTAACCATAACATACATGGAAGGTTATGTCATAGAAATCATGGGCTCTTGCAGGCCCTAAATTCACATTCAGGGAACATGTGGAATAGCCATTCTATAACAATGCCATGTGTTGGGACTGTGACTCCCAGAATTTCCAAATGGAATTCTGGGAAATGTAACTATAATAATATGTCTTAAGAGCACCAGGTTGAGAAAGGCTCTTCTATAACACGATAGCCCAAAGAGAAGCTTTGTCTATAAAAGACATGGGCATTCAAGACTGAGACATTAAAGAGATCTTTGAAAGAGATTTCCTAGCAAGATAGGAGATACCTGTGCATACAACAAAGCAGTCCAGCTGAGAGGTTCACTGCGGAATTGTCTCCAGTGTCAGCAGTACAGTTAAGTTCATTTATCTTGGGATCTAAGCCAACATCTCTCCCTCTTCCTTTCTCTTTTATTTACACACATACACAGCCTTTCCCCCATTTTGGCCTATTTTCCGCTTACTTACAAAGGGTACTAATGAGCTACTAAGGTTTTCTACCCTTCCACAAAAATTTGAGCAATTCAGTATCATCATGAAGCCCTCTCACAATCCTTAGGAGGGCTCTCATATTGCTCTAGAGGGAAATGCAAGCGACATGCTTATTTTAATACTAATTTAATTTATTTCTTAAATAATTGAAAGACTCAGGGCAGTTTTCTATGATTTTAGGTTCCGTTTTAATGGCAGGGTTCCCACACTGCATTCAAGCCATAATTTAAGAAATCATAAGTGGCTGGGGTTTCAGTGCACTTTTAGCCATTATGGCTTAGAGTTTTTCTTGACTGAATTAAAATTGTAAAATATGTTAGAATTGTAAAATGTGCTTATATATTCAAATAAAAGTGTTCACTTTCACACTAGCATTTACACAACATACAGATCTCTTACTACTAGAGATGCAAGAATACCAAGAACAGTAACAGTGCAACTCAGAGAACTGAGAAAATAATTCACATACTTCCTTGAATAACTACCATGGAAGCCAAGCAGCTAGGAAAACCTCAGCTGCTAATCCAGTGCAATGTCAGAAACTCAGTCTTAGTTTGTTGCAACAAACAGGGTTAATACAACCTTAATATGAATGCACTGACTAAAGCCTCAGCTTGTATAAATCAGACTTCATTTTGTCAAAGTGTGAGGGGGACATTTATGTGAAATGTAATTCAAGTAAATTTCTTTTACTTGAAATGTAAAGGAAAGGCATGTCCTGTCCCCCCCCCCTTTCATTTTAATCAGGTGCATGAAAAGGTCAAGAAAGACAGCAATAGGTGTGCCAAAGTATTACAGAGAGCACAAACAAGAATCCACTTTTAAAAAATGCAGGATCCAGTCAGCATGGGTGGGTCTCCACGCCTGTTAAGCAGCAAGAGTAATATAAATGCAGATGATGTTAAGTACAAGATAAAGTTCTGGCCTCAGATGGACACAATCAATACATTCAGTATAGTTAATAGAGACTGGTCTTTAGAGCAGAATTTTTCAGACCCAAAAAACAGCACACCATTTGCAAGTTATTGCAGACATCCATTTAAGGACTAAGCTGACAGTGGTCTGCTGTATTACATTCCCAAAGTTCAGAAGCCAACTATGAAAAACATTTTATTTGGTCAAGGAAATACCAATATTCTTCCTATTTTAAGCTTTTATCATGCATTTCCTTTTATGGATAGTAGGATAACTTTTTTTCTACCAAAAGAAGTTAGAAACTCATATATGGCCTGGCTGTCCCCCAAGAGAAACAAACAAACCTTTCAGCACCACATCTCCTTTCACAATGCCCTTAAAGATAACCATCAGCAAATGAATAATGAGAAAAAAGGATGACTAAAAATAGCTGATTCGAATGGTGGGGACACTGACTGAAGTAGTCAGTCCCTGGGGGTGAAAGGAAAAGAAGAAAAACAATGTCTCACTCTTCTTAGCTTTCCTTAAACACAATAAATTCAGATGGATCTTGCCCACAGGCTTACTGTGCACTTTTTGCAGCCAGCCTTCTGCTATGCTATTTTAAGTTGTGCTTATTTTGAAATAAGAATTGCAAACAGACTCAAAAGAGGGTAGCTTCTTATGCTGCATTTATGATGCAGCAGAAACAGCACAGGAAATTCATTGCTCTCAGCCCCAAAATGCATGCAGTGTCTATCTATCATTTTGCTACAGCCCATGTATCAAAAGAATACATATGGACACAACACAAAGCTTCAGAAAGCTGCCCTAAAAGGAAGATAATGATGTCCAGGAATGGAGCTCTTGGCAACAGGATAGAAGACATGGTTTTCAGTATCCAAGTCTAGCCTACAGTACTGGGAATTCCTGATGGTTTCCCATCCCACCACTAACCAGTTCCAGCCCTGCTTAGCTTTTTCAAGGTTGGCCAAAGTCACCTGCTGTGATTGAGGAAAAAAAACTTCAGCTATACATCATCCTCTTCCAACAATGAAGTATGAGAAGATCAGAAAACAACTGTTGTCCATTAAAGATGTAAGCGTCAGAATGGCTGTAGCTGCCTTTGACACATTAAGAAAAACCCAGAAGCCTAATCATTTGGTTCTTCTTCTTTTCCATTGATTCCCAGGAACAATCCTAACAATCCTACTGGGATACAATTATTACTAAGTCATTTTAAAATGACAAATAAATGAACGAACAAACGAATGAATAAATGGCAATATCTTCCAGACCTAATTCTTCTTTCATATCCAGCTCTTTCCAAAGGAGCAAACGTTTGCTATATAGTTTTTAATACATCATTACATCCTAAATATATTATTTAAAAAAGCTGAGATCTTATGAAGTCTAAAATGGCTTCTCCATTCCACTGCTATTTAGAAGTGTTTAATTCTCATAATTAGCCACAGTAGCCAAGAATCCTGGGAAATGAAGTCCATCACATCTGTAGGATGCCAGGTTGGGGAAGGCTGGTTTAAAAAGCCTTGATAGATTAATTGACGCCATCTGGTGATGTTTAAAATTATAATGTATTCTAAACTATATTTTATCCCTAGTTTAGCTGATCATATTGCAGTTATATTACATCCAAGTCTCTTTTCTTCTGTGCTTACTTTGTGTGTATGTTTTTTGCACCCTATCATGTATTTTGAATGCAGCAATCTTGCCTATACTAAACATTATTTATGTGTCTTCTAGATGTATACCTGGGTTTTCCATCCAATAAGCCCATCTTTTCCTTGTACCATAAAGCAAGTTAAGCATAGGAAATTTGCTGTAGCAGGAATGGAGGTAAAAATTTCATAATACTTTTATACTTTTTCCTAATGTACAACTAATGTACAACAAACCTACTTGATTCATCCATTCATGCAAGTTCCAAGTCCAAAAGTTGAAATCATTCTTTCGATTTCAAACAAGTTGCTACCATATTCTACTAAAGGTGTTAGACCAACAGATAGATTTTAGTGACAGAAACTGGCTTTAGAAGCTTGCTTAAGGATAGCTTATGCTTTTATGGGTAATGGAAACTCTTTTCTATTTACTGCTGTTTTAAAACGTAACTCTGCATGAAGCAAAGTTTTGATGCCAACTCCCAACACAAAGGCCATGAAAATAACTGGCTTCCACAGACTAGAATGAATTGCATGCATGACTGCCCCAAACCTAACAAGGTCACAACAGACAGCAAGAGAATATAAACAGCCCTGCTTCTTTGTTCTTGCATTTCTTTATCAGCATTTAATTACTAGCACTTCTGGCTACACTGGGAAAGGAAAAGTGCTATGTTGAACACTCTGTTCTGATGTAGCTGAAACACAACTTAGTTCCCTTCTATTATCAAAGAAGCAATAGGTTGGCATACCAGAATGAAGTACATTATTTCCAGACTAAATGTTAACTTTAGTCTAGAGTGGTGAGAGGGACAGAGTTGCACACACTGGTTACATATTTAGGATATAGTCTGGTCAACTTGATTACCAAGATCTAAGTTAGCAAATACAATTCAGTCAAGTCAAGTCATGATCTAGTCTCTGGATGCATGAAAAATTTGTATTTTCTTCAGATGGACTTTCCAAGCAGATTTTCCAGTGGGTCTTGTGCTGAGACTAGGCCCTGAGTCCTTAGAATATCAAGATCCCTGTTGATACTTTCCTCAGGGCCTTTAAACTCCCTGCCTGTTTAAATGCTTGAGTAATTTCTTTTACTAAATAAATATATGGAAAAACAAACATGCTTCACAGGAAGCAACAGCATCAGGCATGATGGGTATTTTCATAAAATAAATACCAGAGGTATTTATAGAAAATAAAATGGAAGGGATGGGGAGCTGAATCCCAGTTCTTTCTTGTTTCCTGGTGCATTCAGCATCCATCAAGGCAGTCATCTTGTGAAAGATAAAGACTCCCTCAAGATGAGCTCCTGATGACTGCATGGATACCTCTTTAGAGATTTCTTTGCAACAAAACAAAAGAGGTTTCCAACTGCCAAGTTCCAAGATGTTTTTCAATTCCCCAGTCGAGCCTACAGTCCTGGGATTTCTTGGTTATCTACAGCCACTTTCTGATCCTATTGAGCCTTTTTCCCCCCAGATCAGCTAGTCAGAATGTACCTATTTGATCCCCACAGAGTTGGGGATCTGTGGGCCAGGCTTTGGTAATAGTCTCATGCAATATAAATAGCAGTCCAATTGTTCTTAAAAGTAGTAACATGCCTATTTCAAGAATTAAAGTTGTTAGAACACAGAGAACTTTAGTATAGTGAAAACCTTAGTTATTTTAACATGGTTTGGGATTCTTTCTTGAGACTACAAGAAAGAAATGTCACTTTCCTGACTAAAATCAGAAGTGTGTAATCTATTTAAAACCACTCAAAATTCAAACTTTATATATATCAGCATTTTTTTTTAATCCACACTCAATCGTGACCGATTCTGCAGCAACTGCCTGGACGAGTCCCTGCAGTTTTCAAGGCAAGGTGTTTTGGAAGTGGTTTGCCAGTGCCTCCTTCCTAGAGCAGAGCCCAGCTGGCGAGCACAGGAGGTGGGGTTTCCATTGCTTCGCGCCTTTTTCAGGCGCGCGCGGCTTCCGCGTTACTGGCAACTGCTCCCGTCTCCCGTGCAAGCGCCACCAGCATTTTTCCTCCCACTGGGGTGAGAGTACCCATTTATCTACTCATGTAAGTTTTTGAGCTGCTGGGTTGGCAGGAGCTGGGGACGAAGCAGGAGCTTGCTCTGCTGCACGGAGCTGGGCTCGAACCGCTGAAGTGCCGACCATTTCTGGCCGGCAACTTTCAGCGCCATTAAGCTGCTGCGCCACAGCGTCCCCTCATATATCAGCATAGTATATTACAATTGATCACAGCTTTCAACAGAAGAGAATATATGTAGCTCAAGGTTGAGCTGTGGAGCCTTAGGTGCTCTCTGAGCTTGGCTGTTTGCTTGCAGATGTTTCATAACCCAGCTAGGTAACATCCTCAGTGCAGGTGAGTGTGGGGTTTGCTCCCTGTTTATATACAGTCAATGTATATATCAACCATTGATATATTTATATAGCGTCAATGTTTATATCAACCATTAATAATTTTATCTTTTAAAAGTGATAAACCATTCTGGGCAACAAGTACCAAAACAGAAAAATAATATAGTTCTAAGTATGTTCAGAAAGGGAATGAATACCAAAGGTTAAGTTTGGTACTAACATACATATATTCCGTCTGTTTTCCAGGTCTATTCATAAAACAGACAAAAGACATGAATTCTCCAACTTACATATTCAGCATATCCACAAGATACTCATCCATAAGAGGCAGCTTATCTGGTAATCATAGTGATGATATGTATGATTTTTACAATTATTAAAACTTTTGTATTCCTGGATTCCCTACTTAGTGATTTAACATCTTTATCATTAGATACATCATCTTCTGAATTGCAGTTTTTCGTAAAATTCTGGAAAAGGGTACATGTAAAATTGTAAATGTATTTCAATAGATATAGTTAAATCTACTGCTGGTTAGCTATATTTCCTTAAATAAAACAACAAACTCAATTTTTTTTTTTTTTTTTACTGATAACAAAAGGGAAATATAGCCTATTCTATAGAAAGTATTTACAAAGTATGCAGAACTAGGGAATCTAGGACAAATTAAAATATCTTAGTGAAGTTTCTTTGAAAGGGTTGACTCACTGAAAAAACATTTTTAAACAGTGACATTTTCTTTTTGCATTTCTTTTGTATTTCCTTTGTTTGCGATAGCCACTTGCTTGCTCTCATTTTATAAGGTCAGGATGCTTTTCTTGTGGTTGACTATCATCACACACAACAAGGGCCCTTTTATAGATATTGTAACTTAAGCTTCCTTTTTATTGTAAGCATCAGGTTTTGCAAAAAGTAATGCACTAGCCTGAAATAGCAACAGGAAACTTTCTCTCACTAAGGCGGCACAGTGCTGCCCTTTCACAAGTCATATCCACATTTCTTTGTCCCAAGCAATGCAGGATTTTCCTGGTTAGTGACCAGCCCAGCCTTCACAAATTAGATTACAATTCTCTTCCCACAGCAATCACTCTCCACCCACTTGACTGATATATGAAAGCAGCCTCTCCCAAACTCATATATATTCAGAAACCAAATTTAGCCAAGAATGTCTATGTCTGGATGTACAGTCATGGTTTAGTTTTAGCCATGTTTATAGAATAAATCACAATAGCTGTCACTAAGCCATAGGCCTCAGTTTACAAATAATAGTTGGGTTAACATCAAATCAAAACTAAGTAAACCACACAGTATCTTAATGCAGAATATGGTATGGCAAGCCCCTTTCCCCTCAGCGGATGCATGTCGTTTAACAAAATTGGATTCAGAATTTCATCTTGTAGCTCAAATGACATACCATATTCCATATCATGTGGCATTTGTAGGTCAACAAAAAATGAGCATGCTATTGAAATAAAATTTTAAATAGGAAAAATTAGTTAAGTGTCCGCTCCTGGCACATCCTGTGAGTCACTACTTCTCTTAAAATTCAGGTGAATTCCAAAACTGCATAGTAGGTGTCTTAGCATCCAACAAAGAAACTGTTACTAAAATACTTATCTGCAAAGGTTTTATTGACACATGATTCAGCAGGCTATGCTTAAAAGGCTTTTTAAACATGCTTACCCGAGAGATAGTGAGAGGCATGTTGAAGTCCTTGCCACCTTGGAGCCTGAACCCCCAAGGAGCTGGACCCACCAGTGAAACACTGTAGTTATTCATGGTGTTCTGCAGTTAGGCTGTAATTCCCAGGGGGAACAATCTGTAAGAGAGATTTGAAGATTTTGAATATTAAACACACAACCAAAACTTCCATAATAAATAGTTCAGATGCTATTATTCTGACTGGGATCATACACCGCACTAAGCTATGAATAAACCACAGTGGCTGGAATCACACAATACACTAACCCACTGTATGTCTTAGCACAAGGCATGAATTCAATCACAAAATCTAGGTAAATCACAGCAACCAGGAAGCTTCCCTCAAAATTTGTTACGGACAATCATGCAATGAGTTATTTTAAATAATTTCTTCCAGGAATCTTAAACATTCCATGGAGAGAAAAAGTGGATGTGTTTTAATTATGGTTTACTGAATAAGCCACAATAACTGGATTCATACATCACCAAAGAAAGCACAAATTTTGACTTAACAGAAAGTACAACTGAGCCAGTCTATTTCTTTCTTCTAGGCAAGGAGATATCACTCTTCCCTCTCTATTCTGGAATATACAAACAACCCAAATGGAGAATGATGATCCCTTGTTTTGCATGATGTTTCAGAAGAGAAATTAGCATTTTCAACCTTCTCCTGAGTTTTGAGAAGAGCTTCCTCTTCTACAGTCTTCATGCATACAAGGAAACAGTAGCCGGGTGAAATCATGAATAATGTCCTAGTCAGAATTAGTGGTTCTCAGCTTTCAACTCATATGAAGTCTCTGAAGATCTTCTTGGAGCTTCTAAATCCCCCACCCCCAACATACACACACAAATATTGTGTTACATTATTTGTATTTTTATACTGCCATTATCAGGAGAAAATTGGGAATATAAAAAAACACACTAAATATGTTTGCATCTAGAAATTTAAAAGCACCCAGCCCTAATTTCATCAACATATTATGCCCCTCATTTTTATTTTTCCTTCTTCTTTTAGAACCGCAAAGTGGTTCTAAAAATAGATTTCAGGAGTAAGATACAGAATAAATTTAAGTTATGGATGTTGTTCAGAGGCTCTAGCTTAGCCTAGGAAAGGTATCTCATTCTCTTATGAAGGGGAAATGCTGGATACATTATGCAAAATGCCTGGCATTTGTCAGTTATAGAATGTGCTGAAAACTCAGCAGGCAAAATGTTCTAGATGTCATTTGTTCTTTCTACAGTTCTGAAGCCACCCAAGATGAGAATTTCAGCAGTTCAACTTCCAGAGGCTGTGGATGTCATATTGTTGCTTTGAGCATAACCATGGTGAACTAAGCCAAATCGTTAATGAGAGTTCTGGACTGAAACTCAATAATAGTTGAAGGATACTGATTATCTTTATCACACTGAAATCAATCAAGACTAAGTTAGCTTCCATTGTGGAATGGAGATCTATCTAAACAAGGCTAAGTTATGGTTTAACCATGGATTGAGGGATAGGCCAGAACTGTGGCTAAAACTATTGTGGTCACTGAAAGATGAACCCTGATAGGAAAGTGTTAACTCTATCTCTGCCTGCTAGAAGGCAGGGCTTAAGACTTCCTCCTCCTCCATGGAGGAAATCCTTCTTTTTCATCTGCAAGTACTGACTTCAACAGAGGGTAATTTAGCCTTTTCTTTATTGAATGAAACTCAGTCAAGGCACATCACAATTACAGATGGCATGTGTCATTGTAATCTGATCTCTGGTTACATGAATCTCCTTTCATTCCATTCTCTGCAGAAGGCAGAATTAAGGCTGACAGGGAGAGAGGTCTGTTTTGGAAAGGAGGAAAGCCCTATTTTCTATCAGGAAGAGGTGGAGTTAACTCTTTCCTGCTGGTTCATCTTTTGGTGATGGAGAACGACCGGGTTTCTTCCTTGCACTAAGCCACAAACCATGAATTATGAGCAAAACACGTTATAACTTAGCTGAAGGCTCTGAGCACAGACGAAAAAATAAGCAGTATGCTAAGTAAGCTTTTGATTCTTTCCAGCCTGATAGACTGCTGGAAATAAAAGGGATTGGTTTCTGTCTGTCCAGCTATCAGCAGCATAACTGTCCAAAAACTAAAGTGACTAAATTTAGTGTGGAGGGAAGTGCCAGCAAAAGAAAGAGAGTTCAAAAATAGGCCAGACAATATCACAGGGGCTATGAAGAAAATCTTTCCCCCAAATACTCCCCCAGTACATCCCTAGCAGAAATGCAGTTGGGCAGCACGTCCAAATGTTGCCGGCTGTTCCATTCTAAGGACACCCACCCACCCCCAGTAGTTTCCCTTCTGCAGGTATGACCCACCTTGGACCATACACAGCCTGCCCTGTGCTTCCAAATGTGCATGTTCCAAGAGGCAACCTGTTACTTCATTACAAAGAAGAAAATGCAGATGCCCTTATGGCCACTGCTGGCAAAGGGGTTGGAAGGAATTCCAGAAGGCAGGGTCTGCATGTTTTCCCTATCTTGTTTTTCTTTCCAACTTAACATAACGTTGGAAAGAAAGTATGTAAAGGGGCTCATGATTCTGTCTGCCCATCAGTAGGATAATTCTTGAAAAGTGAACCAAACAGGACCAAATCTGTTGTGAGGAAAGAAGCCAGCAAAAGAAAGACTGAGCTTGAAAATGGGCCAGATTTGATTAGGCATGGCAAAGAGAAAAAATCCTTCCCCCCAAAAAACCGATGCATCTCCATGGGACATGCAGTTGGACAGCAGCTCCGAAGGTTGTGGAGGCCTCCATTCTAAGCCCTTCCGTGGTCATGGAACCCCCAGTAGAGCTATTAGGAAGGGGTTGGAAAGAATTCAAGAACTAATGCTCTCCATGCTTTGCTTTCTCTCACTTTTTTTTTCTTTTCAATGTTTGTGAAAGTATTTCATTTTGCAAGTACAGATAGTCCCCGGGTTAAGAACGCCTGGTTTACAGACAACCCATAATTAAGAATGGAGCCTACTGTAGCAAAATTTGAGTTAAATACACAATGGTTCGAGTTCATTTCACAATGCTACTTATACAGTATTATACAATAATACTGTTCCAGCTTACATACAAATTTGACTTAAGGACAGACTTTGGGAACGGAACTCATTCTTAAACTGGGGACTACCTGTATTAATTGTTGCTCTAAGTCAGGATAATAGGACATTAATGAATATTAAACTGAAACTTGTAGTGTCTACAGAGAGGTTATAATATTAGGTAGTATGGCATGGTTCATCAATACCCCTGGTATTTAAGATGTAATTGCACCTCTCTACACAGCTTATTTTTAATGAGATATAATTATATATTAATTTCTATTAAAGAAGGAGCCTTTCAAAGTTATGCAAGTGAGCAAGAAATGGATACCTTCTTAATTAAAACTTTTCTGTTTTAAAGAATATATTTATCTTCATGGATTTAGTAACAACTGCTACCAATAGTACAGTAAGGATAAGCAAAAATAAAAATTGTTAAGTTTTTCAATTAATTAAAGCCCTCATTTAGAAGTATTTTGCCTACCTCTTGCAATACAGTTCAGCAGCAGCTGTTGCATGTCACTTACATAACACAGTGACATTAAGCAAGTGAAATATTTATTACAAGCAGCCAAGCCATAATTTTCAGAATGGAAAGATTTGGTTTTTTTTTTCCTGTGCCCAAGATTTCAACATCAAATAAATTACAATGCCAAAATATTTTCTAGGTAGAAGCTGTCTATTTTTATATATTTTATAACCCTAAAAGGCTGCACCAGAAGTAAAATAAAACCAGAGCAGAAATTATGCTGAAGTTATTTAACACCTAAGGTGGAACATCAGTTAATCAAAGTTGGGTGAACCTTATTTCTCTGAAGAACATTTATTTTAGGTGAGTATAGCTGGCAAATCAACAAAACTGCAAGCCCTGTTTGGCACTGAGCAAACTGTAACTATAAAGTTCAATATATTTATTTTATTATTAAATTTGTATGCCACCTGACGCCCAACAACTCTGCACAACAGTTACCACAGCTTTTAGCACAATATATTTCTAAAGATATTGTATCTCCAAGATAAATATTCTTGGACAAATGTTTTAAAAAATACAGTCTCTATAACCAATTATTTGAACCTGCAACATTCTAGTGGCTGTTATATTAGATCAGTGTTTCTCAACCTTAGCAACTTTAAGATGAATGGACTTCAACTCCCAGAATTCCCCAGCCAGCCATGATGGGTGGGGAATTCTGGGAGTTGAAGTCCATTCATCTTAAAGTTGGCAAAGTTGAGAAACACTGTATTAGATGTTTGATGTTTCAGCCATAGAATCAAGGGAGAGTGTGTTTACACATCTGCTGGGCTATGTCCTGTCTGATCATAGTTGATTGAGCAAGCAACGCATGGCTATACAGTATTTGTAAATGCTAAGCCATAACCAACTGACAGACCAATAACTAGGATCATGGCATTGGTTGACCCTAACTGATGGCTATAAGTTCAGAACTTCAGAGGACAGCAAGGCCTTTCAAACAATACTTGGTCACAGTCTTGCAGCAGCCAGCCAGCATCCTTTGTATGAATCAATGGATTAAAACCCTACCTTAAAAATTAAGGCTGATGTTGGATATCTTGTAATAAGTTTAGAAGTTGTTTGGAATAACATATGGGAATCATTAGGATTTATAGCAGAAGCACAGCAGCATACAACTATTATAAACAGTCTGTCTCAATGCAAAAGTTAGTTAGAATTAACCAAAACACTTAAAAATGTTTCTTGGAAAGTAGAATATTTTTCGTCTAGTCTTAGATATCATTTTGACTATTTTTAGCATGCAGGTCTTAAGGGGGCGGGGGGGAGGAGACTAGAAATAATCAACTACTAAATATCACCAGTAGTTCTTAAGTCCAGTAATACCATCTATTCCATGATACTATGATACATTCCAAATGTTTATTCCTGTTCTATTCACAAGCACCTATTGAAGATGGCACTACTGAAAAAAGAATTCATCAGAAATTGCTGAAATAAACAGAAACTCTTTGAACAGCTTGTCTGTGGGTCCTTTATATGAAATCTACATTTTCCTCATGGTAACAGAGAGATGGAGAATACTGGTACTTTCAAGCATGTGCAACTATGCACCCATCTGCATACACTAACAGAAATTCCAGAGCCCTGATACATCTCAGGAAAATGAAATCTCAAGAAATGTTACGAATTGGTGCCGTAAACTGAACTACGATGCATCAACAGCTACAAAGTTGGAGGGAAACACACGTTCCTATATGGGATTTGTCTACAGGATTTGGCAGCTGCCAAAAAGTCATGAGGACAAAGAAAAAATGGCATCAAAGCAAATTCCTCACACTTCTGCTTTACTTTGTCACCCTACTATGAAAAGATTTTGGCTCAGGTTTTGGTTTTTTGTTTTTGTTTTAATTCCCACTATCTTTTTAACATGCCCGGAGTTACTGATTTACCGACAGGCACTCGCGCCACTTAAATAAAGTCTTGCTGATGAAATTGGGGGGGGGGGGGGGGGGGGAAGAGATCCGGGGAAAAAGGAAAGCAGAACCGAAATCTGAGCCACACTGTAATCTCGGGGCACCAAGCAAGATTAAACGGGCACTTGTTGCCGCTTTTCAACTCTTAGATTACACGTCTTTTTTTTTTAAAGGGGGCGGGAGGGAATCGAACAAACACCTTACAGCAGCACTTTAGTGCGATGTCTGCTAAAAAGCAGACCGCGGGAGGGGCCGCATCAAAAAGGGAAACGTTTCGCAACGGAACTACAAAGGGATTTAACCGGGTTAGGGCGTGAAACGCGTCTGTCTGTTAGTCCCGTCTGCTCCTGCCCAGGGCGCTCTTATCCCAGCAGCAGCAAACACGCCCCCCCTCCCCGGCCAAGAAGGCTCCTCCCGTCCCCAAACTCAAGGCAAACTTTAGCCGGCGCCTCGGGAGAACGCGAAGCCATCCACACGGCCCTCCCACTCCGCAAGGTGCTGCGGAAGCGCCTCTTCTCCCTCGCCCGTTACGGACACGTCCCTCCTGTAGGCGCGCAAAAGCCTCCTTTGCCCACGCGCGCGCGTCCCGGACGCACGCCCTTCACCGGCCACCTTTCAGGGAAGCCCTCTCTCCTGCCTCGTGCGGGTCGCCTCGCCTCGCCTCCCCTCCCAGTGACCCACCCAGCCACCCAGCCACCCACCCACCGTCCCTCCGCAGGGAAACCTCCTCCTCTCCTCCGCAAAGCCCGTCCACGACTCACGTCCAAGGCGGAGGCTGGAGACGCGCGCAGTGGCAAGAGAGCGCCCGGCACCGCAGACCGCAAGCGTTACCACCGACTTGCGTGTGCGTGGAAGAGAGCAAACTCTACGCCGAAGCCCTCTCGCCCCAAGCTCTTGTTTGCACTTCCGCCCCTTTCTTTGCTCCTCCCCGCTCCGGCTCAGGAGGGACGGCGGGGTTGGCTCCAACCGAGAGCAGAGAGGGGAGGCGGGGGCAGCGGGCTACCTTCCGGCGCTGGCGCGCGGCTCGCCCTCCTAGGAGCCGAAGGCGTTCCGAGGCGCGCTGCCCGCAATAAATAAGAACGGAACTGCAGTCTGAAAAAGGACGGAGAAATGAAGCCTTTAGACGCGGATTCATGGAAGGCTATCCAAGCCGTGTACAAATCAAGTGAGTTAACCGCGTTTACAGGCTAAAATTTCCAAGTCACGGATTCTGGTGAAATGAGCAGAGTCTAAGAACAATATCCGCCTCTCCAAATCGATCTCGACATTATTTTATTCCCCAATAACACACACGACAGCACGATCGATCGCTCGATCGATGTGTGTGTTTGCATATACACGCGCAACAAGGTCCTGCATGCTATTGTTACTCTGGATTATTGCCCTCTTTGTTGCCATCTGGCGGTCGTCTGGATTTTCTCAGGCGCAACATTCATTTGTTTCGGTTACCACAATAGGCAGAGCATTGATTGATTGATTGATTGATTGTGTTTGGTGGGTTCTGGTGCTCCCCAAGCTTGGATTTTTTCTTGCAGACGTTTCATTACCAGACTGACAAGAACAAGTATGAAACCAAGCTCAGAGAACACAGAGAAACCAGAAATCCAACCCTGAGCTATGTGTATTCTTCAAATATTGTGTTTGTTTATTAAGTTTAATCTGAAGACTCTGGGGTGTGTATAGCAAAAAAAAAAAAAAAGAGCAAAAACAACATACTGTAATAAAATCCAGTGAAAAAATCAAAACACATCCCTTTGATCAGTCAGTCCAGGCCCACCATCTCCTTGAAATGAAACAGATTTATGCAATTCCCAGAATGTCTCTCTAGGGCAGGGGTCCCCAGAGTGGTCAATATTGACCCCCAAGGGTCAATGGGAGTATCTATTATTAGTAGTAATGCTATTCGTTGAAGTAGTATTAAATTACCTTCATAACCACCCATATAATAAATTTTGGGGGTCAACGAACAATCTGAAACTTGATGAAGGGGTCAGTGAGCTGAAGAGTTTGGGGACCCCTGCCTAAGGAGGAGATATTGCAGAGTAGGGGTTATTGCACAGAAGTCACAGTATTTCAGAATGCAACTATTGGCATCGCCAAATTTGGGGCTGAGTTCGCTCATTGAGTAAATTGTGATTTGGGTTGAATGTGATTTGATGAATAAGCCACAAGGTTTATACATTGTGCTAAGCCATAAACTATGCTTCGTTGATGACAGATCTAACAAAATCCACCCAAGTTACAGCTTTACACTATACAGGAACTCAAAGTATGGATACTGCTCACAATTTACAGTAGTAGTTGATTGTCAAAGCTGAAGACTGAGCAACAGGTGGGATCCAGCAGACCAGGACAAACCATCACTGCAGATCAGTTTATTTAAGGTGAGTAGAATTGTCCATGTTCTCTGCTTAATGCGGCATTCTAGAGATGCAAGCCTGGTCCTGAATCTGCTGACAGAAGTTTTGTTTGAACCAGACTAGATTGCCAGCCTTAAAAAATAACTTCCTAGCATGCTTGGTCACGTCTGCCTTGCTTAACCACCCATCATGACATACATATTCATCATCTCCTGGCCTGAATGAAATTAATTCACTTGTCTGCAGCAAAAAAGCCTTATTCTCTCTACTCCCAAGGACATCAGTCTCTGGCCTATCCACATAGCTCTCACAGGAATGAGCAGAGGCTACCTTGGCCTTTCTTTGTAAAAAGATCCTTGCCTTCCTCTTTTATGATGTCCATTCAGTGCTCCCAGTTATGTCCTTGAAGATCAAACCAGGCGTACAGAAAACTTCTGTCTGAACATGCCTGACTTATAGTTGATTCATACAGTGAAATAACTGCTTAACTAGGGCTGTCAGATCTCTGCTGCAATTGGGCAACCACTAGTAAAGAGACACGGAAAGCTACTTCTTTATTGCCATCTAGGGTCATGCAGAGTTTTGCAGATGTGGTAACCATAACTTGGTGACTGATAGAACCTACAATGTTTTATCTCATTTTGATACTCTGGCTGCCCACTCCTTTTTTCCTATCAATTCAATTCAATACTTTATTACTGTCACAGACCAGAATTACAGATAAGATACAAATGTATACAAATACAAATAAAAGTGCATTAAAATGAAATAAAATACAACATGATAATATTGATGGTGGGATCATCAGTGGGCAATCAAAGTCTGCCTAATTTTACAGAGAGTATAACAAAATTCAGCTACATTCAAAGAAACTGAATCATACTGATCAAATAGCAACAACTGTACATAAATTGTACATGTTTTCCTGCATACTCTGATATTCCAATTGCAGCCCCATCATTGCTATGGTTATTTCATCCCCTTGCACACAAAATACCTGTGAAGGTCAGATATAGTCTTGTTCACAAAATAAACTAAGCTATAATGTGGTTTGCTTGCTTAGTGGGTTGTATGAACCCAGCATAAACAATTATTTATGGCTAACTGTATTCCATTATGGTTTAGTCATTGGACTATAAATAGGCCAATTATGGCTTATTGCCATGTACGCTTACAATCTTTTTCTCTTCCCCAATATATTTATATTTGCACGGAGTCATGTACACATGTTTAGCATTCAGTAACAACAGCTCAGAACAAAACCTTACATATCTGTTTTGAGCTCAGAAGAAAATGCAAAAAAAAATGTGCACTCTGCATGCACACTGAGAAAAATCTCAAGCCAGGATCATTATCCACATGCTGTTTGTTTGTTTGTTTGTTTGTTTGTTTGTTTAGCAAATTTATATAGCCGCCCATCTCACAAGAAGTTATTCTTGGCGGCTGACAAGCAGAATAACCATTAAAACCATATCAAAATATAAAAATCATCAAACATGAATAAGAACAAAAATTGAAACATAAAAGAATAAAAACATTTAAAAAAAGATAGTGGGAGAACAACCATCATTTAGCCTCATACAACCACTTTGCAGGCTGTGATGGAATGTATCTCTGAGGAGGAGGGTGATGTGGGAGATCAAGGCTATCAGGAAGGAGGGGCCCATTCCAGGAGCAAAAAGGAGACAAGAGACTATACAGTCCACAGGGGGAGTGTGAGAAGCAAAAGAGATTCAGGATAGCCACTCCCTAGAATCTCCCAGGGCATATCCACTAGTTGCTGTAGTATAGAGTTAGTTTGGAAAGATTCTGTCTATAAGGTGTAAGTAAATGAAGGAACTTTACTCAACTGGACTGTTTCACCGTTGTTCTTGGGCTGGGCCTGACACAGACTCAGCATGGGATCCCCAGGATTGATGGAAGGACTACATTTTCAAGGCTTTCCAGAAGGATAACAGAGATGGGGCTAGCCTCACCTCAGCAGGAATGATGTTCCAAAGGGCAGGGGCTACAGTGGAAAAGGAACGTCTCCTGGGTCCTGCCAGATGGAGCTCTTTAGCAGAGAGGATCTGAAGCATAGCTCTTCTGCTGGACCTGATGGGACAGGTATATATAACTGGAAAGAGATGGTCCCTCAAATAACCTAGTCACATGACATGTAGGGCTTTAAAGGTTAAAATCAGCACCATGAATTGCCCCCGGAAGCAAACTGGCAACCAATGCAGCTTTCAGAGCAGAGGTCTAGAGCACACATAACTGTCCATGCAGCCGCTTTGTGCACCAGATGAAGCTTCCAGATGATCTTTAAGGGCAGTCCCATATAGAGCGCATTACAGTAATCCATTCTGGAGGTGACCAGGGCATGAGTGACAGTGAGTAGAGCCTCATGGTCCAGGAAGGGGCGCAGCTGGGGCACAACACGAACCTGTGCAAAGGCCCTCCTAGCCACGACTGCCACCTGCTCCTTGAACAGAAGTTGAGAGTTTAGAAGGACCCCTAGGTTGTGCACCAGATCTGTCCGAGGTAGTGCAACCCCATCCAGTACCAAAGATGGTAAATTCCCAGATCCAGAAGGCCCAAAAACCCAGAGCCACTCAGTCTTGCCAGGGTTCAGTTGAAGCCTGTTTTTCCCCATCCAGACACCCACAGCCTCCAGGCACTGGGACAAGATCTTAAATAGTAGAGGAATTTGTAGAGCATCCCTATAGAACCCTACATAATAGGGATTGAGGGCGGGATCTCACACACAATTAACACCAACTGGCACCAGCCCTGTAAAAAGGAGGCAAACCAGTTCAGTACTGTGCCACCCATTCCCAACTCACAGAGCCAATCCAGAAGGACATCATGGTTGATGGTGCTGAAGGCCGCCAAGAGGTCAAGAAGAGCAAGGACAGAAACACAACCCCATCCTGCTCCTACCAGAGATCATTCAAAAGTGAGATCAATGCCATCTGTGTCCCATGCCCAAGCCTGAATCCCAACAGAAACGGGTCCAGATAATCCACTTCATTCAGGGCCTGCTGAAGCTACTGAGCAACCTCTTTCTCCACAAACTTCCCTAAAAATGGGAGGTTAAACACTGGATGAAAGTTGTCCAGTATGGTAAGATCCAATGATGGTTTCTTGAGAAGGGGGCAAACCAATCCCTCCTTAAGGGGTTACAGAACAGCCCCCTCTTTCAAGGAAGAATTAATCACCTCTAGGATCCAACCACACAGCACTCCCATAGCAGCCTTAACTAGCCAGGAGGGGCATGGATCTAAGGAGCAGGTGGCTGAGCTCACAGTCATAAGGACACTGTCCACTTCCTCAGGCTCTACAGGGTCAAACACTTCCCAGATAACCAGGCAAGACTGTATTCCAGTCATCTCCTTTGGAGCTGTATCAAAGTTGCCATCCAACTTGGAACAAATTTGAGCGATTTTGTCTGACAGATGCTCTACAAATTCCTCCACCTGGCCTTGTAGGTGCACCTCTAATTCATTCTTCCCCAGGAAAGCTCGTGTCAGCTTAAGGCCGCCAGATGACTATCCGCAGATACAATAAGAATGGAGGTGTATCGTCACTTTGCCACCCTTACTGCCAGAGGTTTTCCCTCATCGACCTCCAATGGAGCTCTAGATATCTCTTCTCCCATTTCATTTTCCTCAGCTCCTCTGTGAACCATGGGGAGCGACAGGATCCACAAGAGGGGAGAGGTCACATTGGCGCAATGCGATTCAAGGCCACAACTGCCCTCTCATCCCAAATGATGGCAAGACTTCAGTCAGACTGTGCAGCAGATCCTCAGGAATAACTTTAATTTTAATTGTGAGCCACCCAGAGTCACCCTCTGGGGGAGATGGGCAGCGAATGAATGAATGAATGAATGAATGAATATAACCCCCAGCGCCCTCTAGAACCCATCTGGGTCCATCAGTCCCTGGGGGCAGACCTATCTAATAGGTCCCACCTTCCTGCAGCAGGGGGCAGCACCAGAGAATCTCATGGTTACCAGGGCATGATCTGACCATGACAAGGGAGACACTGAAAGCTCCCCCAATTCCAGATCACGTTGCCACTGCTCCAAAAAACCCAGATCTGGGGTGTGGCCATTGTCCCATGTCAGGCCCTGGATGACCTGGGATAGGCCCATGGCTATCATGGTGGCCATAAATTCCTGAGCCACCTCAGACCCCACCCCCTGGGAAGACAGGTTAAAGTCGCCCAAGACCATAAATCTAGGGAACTCCACTGCCAACCCTGAGACAAGGAGCTTAGGCAGGGAGGTTGCTATGCAGCAGGGAGGCTGGTACAATAGCAACAATCCCAAATGATCCCTAGAGCCCAACTTAAGGAACAGGGTGTCACATCCAGCAACTTGTGGAGTAGTGCCCCTGAAAGCCATAAGAGACTCTCAGATAACAACCACCACACCCCAACTCCTGCTGTGGAATCTAGGCACCACCCTGAAACCCAGCTAGGCATATTTCCAAGGGGGGGAACACCCTTCCTCCACAAACTAGCCAGATCTTGGAAATACAGTACATGCCAAGTTGGCCCTTTCATCTGTGATTACATCACAGATTACATCACAGATGAAGGAGGTCTTTTTACAGACTGACCTGTATTTAGCAGCAGCAGTAGCCGAAAGCTAGGACCTCTGAAGGTTATTCCTTTGCTGGCTCAGTTGTGACTAAGTAGGCAAAAAATTGGGGAAAGTATGCTTAACTGTAGCTACCTTCATCTATATGGAAATTTGTATTTTTTTTTTAAGAAAGAATAATACCCTTATTTTTTCTTTAGGCTAGGAAGTTGGCAATATTCAACAGCCAATTTACATTTTGAGCCTGAAGATGAAAAGCAAGTGAGGAAGATACTTGTTTTGAGTTACTACTGGCAGTATATTAAAAGTATCTCGGTTTTGTTCTTTTAGAAGGTAACCCACAATGTTCTTAAAGGTTATTTTAAAGTAGGCCACTTTGTTCTGAGTCTGTAACTTTTGAGGGGGTTGTTTTATTTTGTGCACAGTATTCATGATAATCAGGGAAATGGGTGGATTAAAATAAATCTAATGTTTGTGAGTTTTGAACCCACAACTAGATGGTGATTCCCAACATGGATTTACACGCAGCAAGAAAGAAATGGCATTATTCTACCATCAAACTTTCCAGAACTGAAGCCAAGTGACTGTTTAATTGCATCACCTTGACAACAAGGATTGGGTGTACACAATCTACTGCTTTACTTCTAAAGGGCAGAACTAGTCATCCCATTTCAGGAGTGATTGTTTGTTACAGCCTGTTGCTGTTTATTTTGCCCAAATATGCATCCCATGATACCAGCCAATAGATGTCTAAATACAGTTTTCCATTTGGACCTTTAGAAATACATACAATAATATAATATAGTCAGATAGGTGTTAGGTTTGGTGCTATGCTTAAAAAAAGGAGAAACACTCATATAATTACTATTTTCCCCTAGGGTGAAAAGAAAATATTAGCATGCTTCAGCATGGCAGCTAATGAATCTAGTGGCTTATACCTCAACAGCTGACAGCCACAATAAATGCCTTTCACAGAGGGAAAATACATTTTGGTTGAGATCTGGCAGCAGTTTTAGGTTAATAGTATTAGTAATCATTTTTGTGGCTTGCTCATAATCTTGAACTATGACCTGGAATTATACAGAGCCCAACCAGATTCAGAGTTCATCTCTCTGGAAATTAATAGAGAAACCTACCGATTAGAGCCAAACTATATGTTATTCTTCTAACGGAAGAGCTTGGCAGAATTGAAGCAAAGGTTGTCTAATTTAAAATCTGGTTTCATAAGGGCAATTATACTCTCCCGCTAATGTTCTCCAGCCAAGTGTTATTCAGAGGCAAGCTGACAATCTTGGAGTCATTGACAGAGTCCATTTGTTTGTATGTATGTCTCCTTCAATTCAAGTTCAACGCCTGATAATTTCATGAATGCGTCCAGATAGTTTTCCTTGCAACTATACGAAAAAGGTTTGCTGTTGTCTTGTTCTGAGAAGTTTCTTTGACTTAATAGTGATAGTCTAGACAACAGTTCCAGTGATCTACCATACAAGTACTAAATCTAAATTAGGTTGTCAAGATCAGCCAAGGATGACTAGAAGCTCTAGTCCCCTTTTAAAACTGCCAACTTAACGGTTGTCACCACTACATTGCAGTGATTATTCAAAGGGTAAATTAATTAGCAATTAATAGGTTTTATAACAATAAACCTTCCTTTCCGTGTGTATTATTATGATAATTTGCAGCCAGCCTGTAAGAGTGCTGCATTAGTAGATTCCTCATTACAGAAGGACTAATGCTAAGCATCGTTTTTAGACTAAGCCAAAAATTATTAGATGAGCACGTTAAGACATGTGCTAACCTGTAAAAATAGATGACACATCATATGATTCATGCAATACACTAGACCAAAATTAAACCATGTTAAAATGAATATTAATTGTCAAATTAATTTTAAAAATAAATAAGGCCAGTAACAAAAGGGATTAAGGCATCTTCTGCATAAGTTTGGTTTCTATAGCAGTATTTCTCAAGCTTGGCAATTTGAAGACATATGGACTTCAACTCCCAGAATTCCCCAGCCAGCAAAGTTTAGAAACACTGCTCTAGAGCATCAGCAGCATTCTCACAGTGCTCTTAACCCTTCTTGATCGCCTTACCTTCCCCCAGAGCTGCCCAGTGCTGTTTCCAGATTGGCCAATACTGGAGAGCTAAACAAAAAGTTAGCCCCATGCTCCATTCTCATCAGGTTTGCCTTTGTTGCAAGAGAAAAATGTAAAGAAACATCAAACCAAGAGGCTGCTGTGTAGGAGCTCACGAAAGTCATCACTCAGAACAGCCAGAAAGCAATGGGGGAAACAGTGGCAGGGCATCATTGCACTTCCACTTCAAGATACGAAGGGAAATCCCAGTGTGTGTGTGTGTGTGTGTGTGTGTATTTCTAATGCAATTATATAACTATTGTGCTTTTTCTTAACCTACTGTATTTTGTATAAATGAGTCCCATATTTCATTATACTTGTCCATACAAAGTCTATGTCTATAGGCAGTCCGCTCATAGTTGGCAAGTGTAATCAGGTCTTCAATCCATTGACTGAAAGGGGCCATACATTTATCTTTCCAGTGTTGCAGTCTCAGTCTTTTGGCCATAGTAAGGGCACAGAGAATCCATTTATGTTGTCCTGTTGTCAAATTTCCATGTACTAGGTATGTTATTCAATAGAATATTATCTTCTGAAAATTTTAGCTTTTGTCACAGTCACATTTATATGGTCCATTACTTTCTCCCAAAACTTAGTAAGTATGGCACATTGTAAAAACATATGTTTTAAAGAAGCATTATCCTTGTTACATCTCCAACAAAATGCTGTCTTAGTCCTTTTCTATACAAATGTAATGGAGTCCAATAAATTCTAAATATTATTTTTTGTTGTATAAGTTGTAGTTTAAGGTCCATTGACGCACTTGCTACAGAAGTTTAGACACTCTCCCATTGTCTAGGCGATATAGAAACCTCTAATTATTTATTCCACTCATCCCTTAACATCTGCATATCAAACTGATTTATTGATCATAAATATCTATAAAAGCTAATAGTAGCTTCTTTAGTTTTAAAGGATTTAACAAGTTGTTCTACTATCTCAAGTGTCTCTGAAGCTGAAAATGCTGCTGGTCCAAACAATATTGTTAACAAATGTAGCTGTAACTGTTGCTGTAAATAATGTAAATATTGGATTACATCTGGGTAGTACTCGCATACTATTTACATTAGGTAAATATATATATAGAATAGTAACTGTTTATTGTTGTAATGACATATTATACTTTATATTTTCATCGTTATCATTATTATTTCCGTTGTTTTTTCGCCACTTATTTTTAAGCACTTGTTATATAATTGGTGTGTGTGTGTGTAATGTATGTATCTTTGTGTTTTGTTCCTTTTTGTTTTCCTCTTTATTATTATTATAAAATAAAGGAAAAAAAGATGGGAAGGGAAATCCCAGGAGGTGGGAAAAGGAGAGATTTTCCTGCTAACAAGGAACTCCATGCATGTTTGCACTGTACAGTATTTCCTCTGGAGCAGCTGCTGAGCTAATTAACTTTTGAGGTTAATCAGCTCAGTCTATGAAGTCTGCCTGGAAATTCCCAGTGCTCTGGGGATATACCTTAACGGAGCCTGCCTGTAGAAATGTTAAGCTCTGCCTGTCCAGTTAGGTTCAAAGAAATGAACATATTGCAACACATGATAAAATCTCCTGTTTTCCCATTCCAGGGGAGATGCAGACCAGGGGAAATGCTGCCTCTTTAGACATTAGGGGAACAGAATCCTTATAACAATATGAATTTAATTTTTAATGGTATGGCCAGGCCCAGCGTCAGCAGTTGGTATATAGATTTGCCAGGACCCTTTGAGGCTGTTTAGATACTTCCCTCTGTAGCACTCAACTCTTTTTACCTAACACAGGTGATACTACGATGACCACAAACCTCTTCCTCACAAATGGATTTAGTTAGCTGTAATGGATAGGGAATTGGGAAACACAAACAATGGTGTTATGGAATTACTGAGGGCAATATGCTCAGGACTTTCTGAAGGTTGAAGTGGGAGCTATGTCTGTTAAGGTAGGAGCCCAAGGTAGTAACACTCTATGAAAAAGAAGATAGAGTTCTCTAAATAGGTACCAGTCTGTATCCTCCCAGTCTCGTTGAGAGTAACTATGGTAGTGAAGTCAGCTTCAAATTCAGTTTAAAATAGTTATGTAAAGGTATATTTCCATACCTTTTTATAGTGGTGAAGGCACTTACACATCTCAGTGATGTTGTAATGATATGTTTAGAACCAGACAGACATGCATATTGCACTAGCTGTACATTCCTTCATTATCCCTTAAGAGAACAGCCTCTTCAGCAGTTTGCACAATAGCCATGAGTAAGAGTCTAAGAAAGTTTCCACCTTAGGAACTAAGGACATAATTTGAATTTTAAAAGGGAAAACAATCCAATTGTTGACATTTCTCTAACTTTATCCAGTCCTCTTTCAATAAATCTTGAGACAAGTCTGGAAAAATCTTGTTTCTGATGAGTTATACCATACCATTGGGAGTGCACACCTCCAGAAGGGATACCCACCATGGGTTGACCATAGATGAGCAATCATATGAAACATAATCCACTGGAGAAGCAAATGGCAACCCAGTCCAGTATTCTACCAAGAAAACCAAATGTACATTCACAACTAGAGCAACCTCAACATGATAGTGGGAGATGAGCCCTCCAGTTTGGAAGATACCCACAAGCTGGTGGGGAAAATAGCACCAGTGCTTATGGTGTGGCTGGATTAAAGCTGAAAGGAAGTTTCTGATGTGCCCAAAAACAAAAAGAAAGTTCAGTGCTACAAAGTTATGTATACCACTGGTACACAGAATGTCAAGAGTCATAAAGCAGGGAACTTGATGTGAGAGCAGAAATTTCAAGACTGAACATTGACATTCACTGACTAGGAAGCAGTGAACTGAAATGGAATCAAATGTAATGGGTACCTTGCAGCAGAGAATATCTTTTGATGTGGACAAGAAAATCATAGAAGAAATGAGGTAGCCATCATTATTATCAATAGAGTGCTAAAGTCAGTGTTCAGATGCAGTCTATCCAAATGACAGGATTAGGCTCAAACTGGAATAAAAGGCTTTCAAAAGTAAGCCTTTCACAGTTATCTAAGTCTATGTTCCAAACACAGGTATAGAAGAAGCTGGTATTAAATAGTTCTACACCAACTTGCAATACTTTCTCAATACAACACCAAACAAAAGTCATAATCATAAACTTCTCTTTTTGGAAGGGAGATTTTAGGACAAGTCATTCTCTCTTGATCTCAGGAACATTATCTTCAGATACTGGTCTTTCGTAATAACTTCATCCATCAAAGTTAGCAGCTTGGTCTCCTTTCTCATGATCTCCCACTGCAAAGTACCTGTTCTATGCCCTTCTTTCATACAATAGTACTGGTCTGGAATGGAATGTCTTCCTGTTCATTCTGGCAAAATTGCCTTCATTAGTTATGTTTGCAAATGAACAGATCATTCTAGCATGACATTTCCTTTAAGCTGATTGTTAGCTATGTAGTAAACAATAACTGTGAACATACACAAAGATAACTTTCTGCTCAAACATGGATGCTCTTAGGTCAAATTCTTCTTTCCTTCCATATTTGGTTTTACAATAGTCCATTCCAATAAGGAATTCAGGACCCCAATTCATGAAACTAGTAAAGATAGCGCAATTAGACTGTAAGGTGCTAGGCTGGCACCTATATTCCAGTATCAAAGAAAGGCAGCTGTAAGTACTGCTCTAGCTACTTAACCATTGTATTTATTTCACATGCTAGCACAATAATGCTAAAGATTTTGCAATCCAAACTTCAGCTTGAAGTAACTAGAACTAACCAAACTAGAAGCTAGTTTCAGAAAAGGCAACGGCACTAGCTGTACGCTACAGATGTCTGATGGATAATGAAAAAGGCAAGAGAGTTCCAAAAAGACATTTATTTTTGGTTTATTATAAGGCCATGGACTGCATTGACCACAACCACCTCTTAAAAATATGGGTGTATTGGACTATGTACTCTGCATATTAAAATATTTCTGTGGTGACCAGGAAGCAACTAAAAAAAAAATTGGCCAATTTATTAGTTCATAATTGTGAACGGGATGCACCAAAGTTGTATACAGTACCCCAAACTATTTAATTTATATGTAGAACATAGCATGAGAAATGGTGGAATAGAAGAAATGGAAGCTGGAATTAAAATTGCTGAGAGAAACAACAACCACAACAATATGCTGAAAATATTACTTTGATGGCTGGAAGTAAGGAAAATGTAAGAAATCTCTTGCTGAAAGTGAAAAACCCTAAGATTATGTCTACTGTGAATACTAACACATTGCAAAGAAGTGAAAAAGTAGTGAAAGAAGTAATAGGCTGTATAGTATCTTCTTGGGCTTAAAACTCCATGGGGATGGAGTTTTTTGATCAAGTCATGAAAAAAAGTGGCTGGACAACTGAATAACAATATGTTTCCATGGAATCAGAATCATATGGCAATAGAAGATACCATGTTAATTTCATACAAGTCACTGTCACAAAGCAATCTATCATCCTGACTCATTAGAACAGTGTTGTCCTAACTTGGCCACTTTAAGATGAGTGGACTTCAACTTTCAGAATTCCCCAGCCAGCATGGCTGGCTGGGGAATTCTGGGAGTTGAAGTCCACTCATCTTAAAGTGGCCAAGTTTGGACAACACTGCATTAGAATGATTAGAGTTCAAACTGTGCAGCCCAGACCATACACAGATGTTTATGAAATGTGTTACTGTACATGAATTGGCTGAAGGTGAAAAATATTACACAGAAAATAAAAAAATAACTATTTAGTAAAGATAATGTTTTTGTTTATTGCATTTCATTTAGCCCACTTTTCTATAGTGAAAAGACATTTAAGGTGGCATACAAAAAAAGATTAATACAAATACTAAAAGCAATATCATACAAACCAAATAAAACAATTATTGTCCATCTGATAATGGAGAAGGAATGAGCCAGTCATATCACCCCTAGGAAGGCAGACCATAACTAAGAAGGCTATATTGCTAAACTAAACTAAATCAACAGAGAGGATAAGCCAGCAAAACAAGTCCTCCAAAGCATATATGTTGGAAGTACAATTCTCAAAAGACACATCAAGCATGGCTAAGAATTCTAACACCTCTGTAAAGAATTAGGTTGAGGAAGTTCATCATAGGTCTTCCAGAAATGAAATGAGTAGAACATAATTGTGCTGCAGCTACTTTCCCATGAATATAGGAAGATCCACTGCGAACTGGAATATTCTGTTACACAGCCTTAATGTTATAGTTGGCTTGCTAGCATACCTTCTTAGTATCTAATGCAGGACTGGTTCTTTTAAAGTTGGCAAATGCAATACATAACAAAGTAATAATGCATGTAGATTCATCACTCAGGCGGAGATTGTTGTTTTGAGAACTGGGACTCTATAAATATGTAAAGTAGCCCTTTATTGAATACTCAAGGATGTAAACCAAAGAGGGAAAAAAAAACAAACTTTATGAGAATTTTTTCTACAGGCCAAAGCCCATGGTATGCATGACACATATCCTTTCCCACTCCTGTCCCCTACAACCAATCCAGACATATATTGGCTGTCACATCTTCAATTAGAACATTGTGCATTGTCTCAACTTTGTTACAAGGAAGAATGCAGTGGCCAGTAGTTAACTTTATATTTACATTAATCAAGCAACTCCTATTTTAAGCCATTCTATAAGGTTTCCTGAAAATTAAAAGAATGGTCTAATATAGTCTGCCTGCCTGCACAAACACAAAAACAATATTACTGCACTAGAATTACTCATGAGCAAAATCTATAGAGCAGACAATTCGTTTCTTTTGCAGCAATTAATTCAAGTAGAGGTCAGCAACTAGCTCAACCATTGCATAGAATACAATGTGGGAGATAAAGTAAAATCCTAACTCATTTGCTATTCATAGGAAAATGAATGGAAACATCCAGATGAGAATTCACTCTGGGGAAAAGCTGCAGGAAGTATCTCAAGAAGGTTAAGGTTGAAGCTAATTGTTATGGATACCTGAAGGATATAAAGGCCTTTTGAGCAGCTGAAAGAGACTAAATAAGTTGCTGTCTAATGTTATTTTCTGCTCATATGCAGTCTGGTATAAGAATACACACACGCACGAACACACATCCAATATGCCATTCTGTAAGGTTTACAATACTTATGGCTGCTGAACTCAGTAACATGAAAGAAGATGAGAAGGGCCAAAATCTACTTTCCCACAGTAAATAAAAGTCCAGCTGACAAGACTAGCTGGGAAGAGAAATGTTTAACATAGTTAAGCTGCTTTGACACCCCAGTCTTAAACAGAACATAAATACCTAGATTAGATCAGTTTCCCCAGCTAGACAATTAATCAAACGCTCATTAACTTGGTGGCTAAATACCATGTTTACAGTAAAACGGATCTGTTCACTGTCAGCAGAAAACGAAATCTGCATCAGACCAATATTTCTAGCTCATAGACAGTGCCTATAACATCCCAGATTGCAGCAATGATTAAAATAGTCCAAGTCTTGATTAACTGCAGCTAAGTCTTCCAGCAGATTCTTCCAGGTGAATTGAAAACCCCTTATACAGAAGAGCAGGGAGTTTATTCCCCTGGGTGAGCGTGAAAGCAATGACAAAAGTTATAGCTTGGGAGTAATTGGAAGTAATGAAGATGGTTATTATCCCTTTGAAATAGTCAGCTTGTCTCTAAGGAAAGAGCCTGGAGGATTCTTGCTTGCATCGCATGCTAGCAAATGCCACCAAGAGATCCAAGTATAAGAAGAGATTTGATAGCAAATTGCATCTGCATTTTGTAAACAAGGTAATTTGATGGCTTTGACCATCATCATAGTATGGAAGGAATATTTACGCTCTCTCTCACAACCACACAGTAACATATTTGGAGAGATCATTTTACCCTTACACTATTTATTTTAGGCTTGCAGTTCAGCCATATAGTGTCTTCCCATTAAGCATTACATGTCCACCAAGAATACCCAAAATATGACTGATAATATAATAAGGGTGGTAGAAAGAGAAGTACACCCATCTCTTCTTCTTAAACAGAAAGCAAGAAAATGGAACATAAACACCCAGAGAATGATGAGCGGAGAACACCAAGTCTGTAATGAATCACAGAGTTTGAAGGGATCATTTAGAACATTTATACCACCTCCTTTTACAGCAGGAAACCATCCAACAGAGATGGCAATCTAACTTCCACTTCAATGTATCCAATGAAGAGGAACCTACCACTTTTCAGGGTAATTGGTTCCACTGTCAAACTGCTTTTACTGTTAGGAAGTGGGTTTTCTCCCCTTAAGATTTCAATGGAATCTACCTTTTTCTACCTACTCCTTTTTCTTTATGTAAACATGTCTCAAACTGGGTGTCCTCCAAACATGCTAACATCAGTTACCAGAATTCTCAGCAATTACCATAGTAGGTGAAGAATTCTGGGAACTGAAGTCTACATATCCAGAGGATAGCCAGGTTGCTTTGTTCTCTGTAAATTTTACCAGAAGTTCTGCATCAATGATTAATCATTTTAATGGGCTGAATATACCACTGATGATTATAAGAGTGATCTTTGTGAAGGTATCTTGGTATATGGTTTTGGCATCTGACACGCGTGCTATTAGGATTAATATATTATTTTATTAATTATTTGTTTGTTTATTGAATTTGTATACTGCCCAATTCCCAATGACTCTTTTGCCTAGAACTTTAGAGATGGTGCTATCTTGTAATTGCATTGATTTGTTCAAGCAAAAATAGAATTCTATTAAACCTGAGAAACCTTGCAACGGCTACTCTACTGTCTCCTTGAGACCTTGCTCCTACACAGTGCTAAGCCATAATGGCTGGGAGTGCCCACCATAAAAAAACCCAAATCACATTACAGTTTAATGTTATCTGTGAATCAGGCAGTAGTGGGGTAATAGATGAAGTAGATCATCTGATAATTTATGAACACCAACATATTTGTAGATACCTCCTCAGTGCTTTCAGGTATTCTTTGTGAACCACTGGTCTTTATTTTGCAAGGAGTGTTTGTCAGTAACTGCTTCCTTGAGTTCTTGTAAGTATAGATGCTTATGTATCTACCCACTTTAGCTCCTGTTGGTCTCTTTTTTGATTGCCTTCAATTTTTCCAAGCATCAGGGCTGGAAAAGTATAGCATGCTGTTTTTGTACAGTACCCCTGAAGCAGTACAAAATAAACATAGTTGCAACCTTGTGTTTTCTTTGGAAATGCCCATTTAAATGCAAGTTTAACTAACAGAACACACCAGGAGTGTGTCAAAAGAGTGTTTTGCAGCTGGTCAACCCATTGTAGCATCTATTTTATGAATAGGCCAACCCCCAAGGCAGCCATTTTGTGACAGTGCTGACAACCCTACTCTCAACATTCCTTATGTATGCAGAGACTCCAAACAGTAGTTTGCCCAGGAGATAGAACATTCATTGTAGATTGAAGGAACCTGGGTTCAAAGTTGTGATCCCTGAGTGACAGTGCAGCAGTCACTACATTATCTCATATAGTTATTATGGGAATTTAATGGAATAAAAACATGTCCTGTCTGCCGTAAACTCCTAAAAGGAAGTCCAAGATGCAAAATAAAGCAAACAAATTGCTGCTGCCAATTGTATCTCAAATATATCATCAGCATTAAATTTCTCTACACCTGTCCCCAATCCCCCGGGTCCCTTACCTCTGGTGATCCTAGAAAAAGAAGTGCGAGGTCTGTTTCAAAAGCAAAAGATTGGAAAAGCTCCAAGTCCAGACAGTGTGACCACCTCGTGTCTGAAAGTTTGTGCAGAACAACTGGCCCCCGTTTTCATGCATATTTTTAATAAATCGCTGGAGACAGGTTATGTCCCTTCTTGTTTTAAGAGCTCTACAATCATCCCAGTTCCTAAGAAATCCCCCATTAGTGGGCTGAATGACTACAGACTGGTTGAATTGACATCTGTGGTCATGAAGACCTTTGAGAGGTTAGTGTTGGCTCACTTGAAAGCCATCACGGATCCCCTGTTAGACCCACTGCAGTTTGCTTACCGTGGAAACAGGTCAGTGGATGATGCTGTTAATATGGCCTTGCACTATATTCTGCAACACCTTGAATTTCCAGGGTCTTATGCACGAGTTCTTTTTGTGGACTTCAGTTCAGCATTTAATACTATTGTACCAGAATTCTTTACAACAAACTGATCCAGCTTATTGTGCCTGACCATACCTGTAGGTGGATAATCAGTTTTCTAACAGGTAGGAAACAACACGTGAGGTTAGGTAAAATTACATCCAGTACCCGGTTAATCAGTACTGGTGCCCCTCAGGGATGCGTGCTTTCCCTGCTGCTTTTCTCCCTTTATACCAATGACTGCATTTCAAAAGATTCTTCTGTTAAAATCTTGAAATATGCGGATGATACAACTGTCATTGGTCTAATTCGAAATGGAAATGAGTCAGCATATAGATGGGAGGTTCAACAACTGGTCTTGTGGTGTGGTTGTAATAACTTGGAATTGAATACACTTAAAACCGTGGAGATGATTGTGGACTTTAGGAAGAATCCTTCTAATACTCCTCCCCTTACCATACTCAACAGCCTAGTATCAGTGGTAGAATCCTTCAAGTTCCTGGGTTCTATACTTTCCCAAGACCTGAAATGGACGTTTAACATTACAGCCATTATTAAAAAGGCACAGCAAAGGATGTTTTTCCTGCGGCAACTTAGGAAGTTTAAATTATCCCAGGAGCTCTTGGTACAGTTTTACAGGGGAATAATTGAGTCTGTTATCTGCTCCTCTATAACTGTCTGGTTTGATTCTGCAACCAAACAGGACAGATTCAGACTCCAACGGATAGTTAAGTCTGCAGAAAGGATAATTGCAACTCGCCTGCCTTCTATAGAAGAACTATATACTGTGAGGGTCAAAAGGAGGGCAGAGAGGATATCTGCAGACTCTTCTCATCCTGGATATAATCTATTCCAACCTCTTCCTTCAGGACGGCACTATAGAGCTCCATATGTTAAAACATCTAGACATCGGAATAGTTTTTTCCCTTGTGCCATTGCTCTGTTAAATACTATATGATTTGATATGTACTGGACAGTGGCTTCTTCTTTTGGAAAAGTTATTTTACTGGGCAGTGTTATTGTTACTGTTTAATAATTTTCTGTTGCTATCCAAACGCACCGTTGATCTTGCTGTTTGTCACCGAAGACAAATTCCTTGTATATATTTTATACTTGGTCATTAAAGTATTTGTATTGTATTGTATTGTATTTTCATTAAGGCAGAATGCTATTCAGAAGACCCACTAGCAATAAATTGAACACTGAGAAGCTTTTTAGTATCAGAGAATGTGTGCTCTCGGTGATCAAACTGTTGCAGATAAACACTGACCTCAACATACAGAGAGATGAAGTTCTCTGCTTTCATGAATTTTACTCATTTGCAGCAAAAGCCAGCTATGTGCAGCACTGATTGGCTGAGGCTTGAGACTTCATTAATAGACCTTAGTCTACTACAATCATCTTTTTTTTTTTACTTGAAAAAAAAGGAAAGCAGTAAATTAATATTGAATTGCATAAAATGTTTTTGTAGCACTTAAAAAATAATAAAGGCAGCAAACTGCAGGAATATCCTGAAGAAAAGGGCAACTGAGATGCATGTTCAAATTGTTGATAAATGCAGCTGTCAAATGCATTAGTAATGCAATGGAGAAGGAATCCAGGCTCATTCTATGAGAAAAGGAGGGAAATCAGCATAACCTGAATTAAAGATTCATCTCTTTATACTGTTGTACAGGTAGTCTTCAGCTTACAGCCATTCGCTCAACTTACAACTGGTTGTGGTGCCCTGCGCTCACATGATCGCCATTTGTGACCTTTCCTGTAGGCTTCCCCAGAAAGTCAATGGGGAAGCTGGCAGGGAAGATGGCAAGTTGCTAAGGTAAGTCTCCCCCACCGATGCACCTTTCCCCAGCCTCTCTGTGCTCACACCATGCTGGCCACTTGTGCACCCCCATGCACACTCCCTGAGCCTCACTGCACCTCCCTGCCACTCATGCACCCCCGCGCACCCTCCCCAACCCTTACCGTGCCTCTTGTGCACCCTTGTACACCTTCGCGCACCCTCCCTGACCCTCTCCGCTTGTCCCTCACATCCTTGCACACCCCTGTGCAACCTCGTCACCCCTGCGCACCCTACCGAAGGCTTAACGTGCCTCCCTCGCACCCTCACACATCCCCTCATGCACTCTCTCCCACTCAGCAGGGAAATTGTTAAATACATTCCTGGGGAATAGTAATGATATTTAATTTCAACAAGACTTAAATTTTAAACTTTAACATTCATTTCAGTTGATCAAGTCCCATACAAGAGCAAATAAAAGAAATCAGACGCACTCTTACGCCTATATCATAAATACATTTGTACAAATGAGGCTCTTTAACTTCCATGGTTTGTCATCTGATAGAATGGCAAAGTGAACTAATTACCAGTTGTAATTCCAGGGTGTAACCTGAGGTTACATGGAAGAGGTTGGTTATTTGGTTTGAATTAACTGTAAAGAGCTAGATGAGAAACTGCTAACTGAGGATTTATTTTAAAAAGATAGATGTATGAATATGCAGAGTTGTATGTAAAGGCTAACTGTAGATCTTATCTGCTTCAAAATGAGAGGTTTTCTTTTTTTTAACAGATGAAGCAAAAAGTGAAGATGAAAAGGCCACTGGAAGTATTATATTATGTAAAGGACTATTTAAAGAGCAATAGTTAACTTTTGAACTGGAGCAAGGCAATGGCAAACCACTTCAGCAATGTTGCCAAGAAATCTGCATGGACTTGTCCTTGAAGTCATCAGATACAATGAGTCAAGACTGATATGAAGGCACCCCCGCCCCCCCCCCCCCCCAAATATTTTGGAGTAATCTGCTAACTTTGAAAGGATTGTAGAGGAATTACTTTCAGGGAAGCAAAAGTAACATTTGAATATATTGATGACAAATTAAAACTGAAAACTTTGCAAAATTTGATGATGGCTTTAAACTGATTGAGAGCAATCTCTCTATATTAAAGAGAAGCAAGTGATCATTTTAGGGATATAAAATAGATATTCTGGATCTTTATTCATTTGTTTTAAAAATTAATTTAATTTTTAACGTGTTGCCTATCAAAATTAGGTTTCTGCTGTGGACTATAGTATATAGTAAGAAAAAAAGACATAAAAGCAATTTGGAAAGTATTTTTTTCTAAATAATGCCTCCAACATGAAAATCAGCCTAGGACTGCTAGAGGACAGTAGCAAATATTTGCCTACCTTAACATTTCTTCAAGAGTCAGTTTTGTGTAGTGGTTAAAGTGCCAGGCTAGAAACCAGGAGACGGTGAATTCTAGTCCCGCCTTAGGCATGGAGCCAGATGGGTGACCTTGGGCCAGTCATTCTGTCTCAGCCCTAGGAAGGAGGCAATGGCGGCAAGCTTTCTGAAAAACCTTGCCAAGAAAACTGCAGGGACTAGGCCAGGCAGTCTCCAGGAATCAACAATGACTCAAAGACATCCAAATAAATAAATAAACATTTATTCAGGCATAGCATCTGTGTGATAAAAGCTTAATTTGATATATGATTATTTCCCTTCTTCTGGGAGGTATGAGGACGGCTGGGAGGTGGGCTGAACTTGGGTTTACCATCCTTTTCCAATAACTACCCCACATTGCTGTGGGAATTCAAAGACCTCCAGTGGGGAGTGGGGAGGCCCTGCATTATTGGATGGAAGGTGAACTGAGAAGCAAGTTTTTACTGTGAGTTTTTATCTTGTCAAACGAAAGTATTACACTGGATGAAGAAAAATTAACTCTTACATGTGTGGAGATGTCCTACCAGTTTGAAGGACAACATAGTATACAATTATTATATTATGGTTGTTGGTTTATTGGACTTACAGAACTAAACAACTCAAACCATGTGACTCTGGGCATTGTTTTTGTTACTGGTATTGTATACACTTCACATTTTGTTGTTTGTTTCATAACAATAGCAGGACATTTTGGAATTAGAGAAGTGCCTATTTTGCCTATTTTTTTGTTTTTCTTTAGACTTTTGTTGTTGTTATTAAGACCACACTAGGGGGGAAAAAACTTTATTGTGCTATTTAAAAAAAATTGCAGCATCCCCTCACAAGGTTACAGACTCTACAGCAAAATTGTCCCACTTGCCATTCCCAGATGTATTAGAACTGCAAATATCAGAGTTGAAAACCAACACAAGCAGCCATAATGGCTAAGAAGGACCTTTGTTGGTCTAGCTGCAACAGGCAGACATTTGGAAAATAAAATGAGAGATAATCTCATAATATAGCTAAAACCTGCCAGGGCCAACCTGTACCTAGAAATTATAGTGAATGCTATGGATGGCAATTTTGGCCTGGCTTCACCTGCCATTTCTTAGTTTCTTCTATCTCTGTTTTATTAGCAAAAAAAGAAAAAAAGAAAACCATCCCAAAACAAAATAAAGTGCTACCTGATTTATTCCCCATGAAAATGTCCTGAAAATACCCAGAGAAATCATACCTTTGAGTGAGAAAAGCTGGAACTCGTCTGCCCTTTCTCTACTTTTAAACTCTAAATTTAAAAACTGGCAGCCGCTCGTTCACATTCTGGCTCAGCTCTGTCAGCTGGATATTCCAATAGCAATCGTTTATGTGCCTCTATCTGAAGGACATTTGTCATCCCCTCCTATTCCAGTGGATGCTTGCAAAGGAACAATCCAGGGCTCAAATGAGCCTACTTAAAGTTTATGACCTGTTTTTAAGGCCTGTTTGTTTGTCCCCTGAAACTAGGTAGCTAATTCAAGTAGAATGAGAGTTATGGCATTACCTGTTTTCAACATGAAATCAGCCAACCTGATAGTGGGAATGATGTCAGTCCTTCTGGTTTGATAAATGGCTGGCCAATGATCTCTGGAATGAGAAGCATTCTAACAGGCTCCTATGGAAGAGGGCTATGTGTGCTATTAATATGCCCTACTTTGGTTCCATGGAACATACTATACTGGATCTTTTGCTGAGGTCTTATTTTCTCCTTTCATGACACTGGGAAAAAAGGGGATAGATTTTAGATCCTGAGACAGGCAATGGAAACCAGCCTGTTTTAAATGTAAAATAAACATGAGACAAGTTTGTAGGGAAGCACTGTGCTTTTACTTAACAGTAGTTCTTCAAAGGATGTTCAGAATACAAGTACATAGAAATAGGTTGATTTTTTTAAATTAAAAAATGCATACTCTTAGATGTCTTGAGTGTGAAGGGTTGACCTCATTATACTTCTGCTATTTATCCTGAATTTGAGCTTGAGGCTCAGCTTTACTCTGGAGCAACTGCTTGATATTGATTTATCAACCTTTTGAGGCTGATTATTTGATTATTTGAGTTGGTTCTGACGACAGGGAAGGTAAATCCTTAATGTAAGCTTAATCTTGCCCCATACTGTTCCTCCCATCTCAGGTCTGAAGGATCTGTTGGGCAGCTTTACACACCTACCAAGTGCCTTCTTCCCATCTCTGCTTTTCCTTCCACAAGTTTTTGGAACTGTATCTTCAGAATTTTTTTTTTAAGCTGATGGTAATAAATCCATATGACTACCCTTCTATGTACTCAGGAGAAATAATGTTTAATGAAGAACAATAGTAATGAGCTGGAAGCAAAAAGAAGATACAGAATTTTAGAATGCGATCATGTAAAGCTAAAATACTTCCTCACTTCCTATCCTAGAAGTGCACAGAAAGCAGTGATGGACTCCACTCAGCAAGACTGACAAATCTAAAGACAAATACCCAGACATAGTCTTACTCCCTCTGGCCCATCTTTCCCAATATTATTTGCAGAAGATCAATAGTTTTGAGCTTCAGTGAATATTCAGAGGAATATGCTGATGCTATGCATTTATTTTTATTGTCTCTTCTCTCTTACTTTTAGTTGTGATTGTCTAATCTCACATTAAGCTCTGTTGCCAGCTCTGCCTTGCTTATTACCCATTTAAGATAGGAAAAGGGAATAAAAATTTTGCTTCCCTGACAGTGGATATTAATGTTGCAAGAGCTATATTTACTCTTCCTGATGCAGAGAGTTTCTTTGAGAGGTAGAAGTGAGAAAAAGAAAGAAAGAAAGAAAGAAAGAAAGAAAGAAAGAAAGAAAGAAAGAAAGAAAGAAAGAAAGAAAGAAAGAAAGAAAGAAAAGTGTGCATGCTCATTAGAATCCTTCGTAACAATTTCAGAGGTTAGAAGGAAGTTTATATAATTTATATTGTCTGGGAATGCCTTACCAACTTAAATTAATGTGCATATATTGTGCCAAAATATTAAAGAGAGATTCCTGGAAGGCTCATAATCTAGGCCAGGAATGGACTGTAACTAACCATGCTCACTGGAAATTCTGGGGGAGGCAGATTCAACAGTTTTGGGGAAGACTGTGCTAGCATTATGAAAGAATTAAAATGTCTTTATTTTGTCCACCACACCCATAATTTCCTAAATCTTTATCAAGGGATCCTAATGCATTTTTCCTAAACAAAGCAAAATAAAATCCTCCTTATCAGAAAGATTTACTGAATCCCAAAAATATTTAGAATCTTAAATGCTTTTCAAGGTATGTAGCCATTCTTCAAGGACTCTTATTTATCCAATGATAGATGAAGTTTTAACCAGAGTGGACTGTTTTTCCTTTAAGGTAGAACTGCCAAGCCAAATATTTCTCTTGTAGCTCCATACTTGTTACAGATTTGTGCAGTTTACATCCCAAATGATTAACTGAAACTATTTTCAAATTCTGAATATTTGGGGATTCAATATTGTAATTCTCTTTAAAATCTCTTTCCACCAACACTTTTGCCTGATTTTCATTGAATATCCCTTAATTTGTTTCTTTTTAAGTCAATGGGCAGTAATGCTATTATGGAAGCACTAATTGAATGTTCCATTTGTGCCCTAAAAGAGTTCTATTTTAGCATTTGGGGACAGTCAGTAGCTTACAGTAACATTGTTTGGATGATGTTATGCTTTGAATGATTTGTTCCACATCTATACATGTGTATGTAAAGAGGACTGTATCGGTATTAAAATGTTTAATTAATTAATTAAATGTTTAAATTCCCAGAGAACATAGCCACAGGAAGTTAGAGTCCTAAGACAGCCACAGGTTGTCAGGCAAGGAAAGAGTGAATTAAAATGGTTACAGACCTTCCCCTCCATGAAGTTTTATGGAGAGAGGGTCAATCACTGCAAAGAAAACAGGAGCAATGCCCTTCCACTGCTGACCTTTCATCAGATAAAATTTAGTTGCACGGACAGAGGCTGTAGATCACCTCCTTTAACACAGTATGTTTGTTTAAAAGTAGTAGCATTGCACTGGGATTGGAAGCTTTGGAAGCCAGTCCTGATCATCAGCAGATCACGTGTGTGCAAAGAGAGAAGTCATCACATGAATAAATGGATTGTGTGTGCTATTATTTAATTTGTCTTGAAATTTTATGGGGGCTTTGTTAACTTGGAAGGAATTTTTACATACTCCAGTCAGTGTCCTCGTCTTCTGAAGTTCCCTATTCTTGTATCCATTCAGCTCCATCTTTATATTTTTATTCATTCCTTGTTTTGGCCATAGAACTGTTTTACAGAACACCACCACAATAGCCCCGTTTCATCATTTGCTTTGATTTGGCAGGTTTTCAAGATTCTGTTGCAGTACCCTAATTGCATTAAAGTAAATTCCAAGACTCCTGTTTCCTGACCTTACTTACCTCAAAGGGCAGCAACTGGAGCTCAGATACATGATGTTTCTGATGCTTATTAACCTAATTATTAGTCATTGATTATTCAGGAATATGATCAATTCCTTTAATATTATTTAATATGGTTTCTATTACTACCTCCTAAAAAAGCAAATTTGATAGACTTGTATGAAGAAATCTCTTATTTTCAATCATTCACTCGGTAACTCCAGTAACATCCAAACAATGTTATATTCAAGCTTTCTTTATATACTCTTATCATGTCCATTCCACATTGCACTACTTTTTAATTTAAACTAAATAAAGCCAAATGTTGTAACTTTCCCCCCTAAGGAAATTGCTTTAATATCCCAATCATACAAGTTGCCTTTGCTACATCTTTTCCACCCTTATAATGTCCTTTTTGAGATGAAGCACCCACTACTGTATACAATATGCTAGTCACTGGTCAAGTACAAAAGCACTATCTCTCTATGTAGAGTGTTTGCAAAGATACAGTTAGATAGTAGAGTCTTTTTATACAAGTTTGGCCAAGATGAGTTTGGCCAAGATGACAATAATTGGTTCTGGGAAAAGTGAGAATGAGCAAAATGATCCAAAGATCTATGGGATAAATTGTGTGGAAAAATCCTGCATATTCTTACTGGATCTGTGATCATGATGAAATTGTTGGAATAGTCTTCTCCAACCATGTTATCCATAACATGTTGGGACTGCAAATTGAAAAATCCTCAGAGGGGATACAAGTTTGGAGAAACCTGCATGAAACAATAATTACAGGACCATTATATTTCAGAAGCATAACCATCTCTGGCTAATTGAATAAGTTCATATAGCCAACATGTATGTGAAACATTGATCTGGTTTGAAAATGAAAAGAGGAACTGAATCTTATTAACAAAACTGCTGTTGATATTAAAATATAAAGCATAAACATACAGTTCACATAATATAGACAATAATTCTATGCTCTTTCATCTAAGTCTAAACTGTAGAACAGGACTGTCAAATTTTAAGCAGGTCTCTAAGCCTCATTCGGAATACTTATGCTATGCCCAAGTTTGCCACCTTTGTAAGATGTTCATCTTACCCCATGACTAGGCTGACAATGAGCCTGCAATATCCATGAAAACATTGGCTTTGCACTGAATCAGACACATCATCCAGGCAATCCATGCCTTTTAGGCCCATAGGGCCTGTGCCACTCCCAGCTGTCCTTTCTCATAAGGAACCTGACTCTACTGAATCCCAGAGGTTTATCCTCATTTCATACAATGTGATGCCAAGAGAAAGAAGCTCTGATCCTTCTGCTGCCCACACCCATAATTTTAATTCAGGGTGAAAGAAGTCCTTGGTGACATGAGTCTACCAAATAAACAAACAAACAGACACTCCCATAGTTAACATTTCAAATATAGAAATCACTGTTCATGTCTTGCCAAAGAATAATATAAGTGAATAAAAGTATTAAGTCCTACCAGAAATAAAATATATACAAATAGAAAATGGAAGGAAATCAAAGGGCCATGTGACTATACAGAGTATAGGCTTTCAAAGGTTTTCAGAGTAGCTTAGTGTCCTTGATAACCCACATTCTCTTCCTCTGTTATGAAGTGCTTGGTTGGGCTTTCAGATTTGGTGTTCTTTTCAGATCTAAATTATATTGATTTGTAAATAAGGAAAACTTTGCTCTCACTATTATGCTCAGCTGTTGTTGACAACTGATGCCATGCAACAGGGGAGGGGGGCATTATATTAATGTTATGCGTCCCAGTAGATCCTTGATGTTTTTGAAGATGGCCTATGGACATGTCTGACAGTTCTGTTGTGGCCTTCGTTGATCTCTGCAAAAGGGACATGATGCAGGCTATTGATACAATTAGCCCTCTCCATACAGCATATAGCATAGCCTAAGTTTTCTGAGCAGTTAGGAACAGTTAATAAAATGGTAAAATGACTAGGAAATTAATTGTAGAAAACCCAGATTATATTCAACTAATTACAAGCCAAAAGACATATCAAAATCTACTTTTTGGAGGTGATGATGGCAAAGAAATGATCTTTCATTACCTTCATGTCTGCTCAGTTTTGAAAAGCAGAGCTCTTTCGAGTGAAGAAAAGCAACATATGCAAGGAGAAGTGCCAGGATTATTGGTAGTCCACCCTATTTTATACACAGAACTTTGGAGATAAAAAATGCTACCATCTCACTCACCACCACACACTCTAGATTTTTTCCAGCAACTGATTGTCAATGTAGGGTGTGGGTAGGGGGGAATACACCTATAGTGTCTGATGGCAATGGGGGAGGAGAAATCTGATGTTCAATTTCTCCTTCTGAAGTCATAACTCTTCCTCTGATCTTTGAGGAAGAGGAAACTGACCATCTTTATGGTCTTTAGGATGCTATCTCAAGAACCATAAACATTGATTCCTTATTATAATACTAGTACTGTACAGTATCTTGAATTCAGCCTGGAAATGAACAGGCAACAGAAGAGCTCCTTTGAAAACTGATGCACTGCATAAACATAAGAATTCTAAGCAAAATGTTGGCAAACTTATTCTCTCCAGGTGAATTTCTAAGTCATATTCAGCGGCAGCCTCAACTATAATACATTCCAGGAGTCAGCCTGGAAGCTTATCAAAATATGGTTTAGCATGGCAGAATATCCCTGTCCACAAATAGTCACAGCAGATGAACCAGGTAATACTGAATCTGTGCTGATTAAGCTGTTTTAGAAGAGCAAGCAATCCCATTCAAAACAGAAGAAACATCAGCTTCCCAGGCATGAAAACTGTTGACAGCAACTTTCCTTCACAAAAGTCATTAGTACAAATAAAAAAAATTGAGCTTGACACTGGATTGAAATTAGTACAGATTATTCCATGAGAACCTGCAGCTAAACTACCACCACCCATTTGAATACCTTTTATTGAGAAAGTGAACAGGTTGGGTGAGATGATAGGAGCAGGAAAGGAATTCTTATGGTCCTGTTCAAGTCAGACACAGGGTTAATTGAAAAAACCTATTTTACTGGGAAAGTTTCACATCACTGGTGGGAAATTATGAGAGCTGGAAGGAGATTTCTCTACTTTATATACTTTAATATTAACTGCTGGTAGAACAGGGGCAACTTGCAAGCATTTAACAAGGAACCTCAACATTTAAAACTTCAAATCCTCCCTATACAGGAATATCATGATAAAACATCCAATCGCATATTCCAGGCTGAAGTAGATCTGGAATGCTCATTAAAATTAGTATGATTTACAATATCTCATTTACTGTATGTAAGTATTCTTGGGAGACTTGGGCCTGATTTGATGACAGTGATATAAGGATGGATATGCATACATGTGTGGGGAGCTACACATATAATGCCACAAATCAAAGCTTTTGTATCACCTGAAATGTGGTACTTTTCACCTGAGTAATGCATTCTTTATTCAGCAATTGCCTGTCATAATAACAAAGTATGATACCTGCATGTATAAACTAGGCGTGGTTCATTGTTGTTAGAGAGCTCACTTTCCAAGTCTTACCCCACCCTTAAATCTGGATTAAGGTGTATATTAATAAAATGTTCTTAATCAGAGCCGGCTGGTGGTTTTTAATGTTTTATATCCTCTTTCATGCAAATACATCTCTTACTCTGGATGTTTCATTCACATGGTTTCCTAACATGCCCTGAAGCAGAACAATTGCACATTAAATACCTTGATTTGACCCAGAATGAAAAAAAAAAACCAGGTTATCCTGTTAGTGAAATACGATCAATTGCAAAATGGTTATTTTGAAAATAATCTCACTGATGACATCTAGTGGCTAGGTGATTTAAGTTATAGACGAACTTGACAACTCATTTGTATTATTGTTGTTGTATTTTTAATTATTTAGTTAAGTTTAATTTTGCACCCTGGGCATTTTATTGTGCTGTTGTTTACCTGAGGGCATTTTTAATTATCAATGCAATTTGATTGCAGTTGATACCAATCCAGTAAAGAGAGTTAAGTAAGTTAGAGCAGGCCTGTATGCTTGTAAGGATTTCACCAATATTTTGATGACGATGATGATAGTAATAATAATAATCACAACAACGACATTTATACATACTACACTTGAAGAACTACTTGCTCGTGTTACCCATCCTCACTCTACATAATGATAGCATTACATAACCTAAGAAAGAAATTGAACAAAACTGCATGTCAGTGTTCCTTTTGGTCCATTGGGACTCCGAACACAGATTATCCTATTTTCTTTCGGGCACAAATATCTTTATTGTGAGTAGGACTGCCAAGTTTGTGGACAAGGCAGTTCAGTTGAGAGCCCAATATATAGAACAGATTGGAGTATCATGTAGGGGTGATGGTCTTATATGAATCTAGATTTATGATATTAGCGATACATTATTATTTTATAGTAGTAGTATATTTTGTACTATGCCATTTTATTATTATAATATTTTATTGTACCATGGATTTTGTGTATTAGTTATTTGTTTCACCTTTACTGATGTTTCTTATTCTTGTTGATATGGTTGTAAGACTAATCAATAAAGTTGAAAGTAAAAGTAAAGTGTTCCTTTTGTATCACATCTGGGTTCCATACTATAGTAAAACTAATTCCACACTGCAAACCGTAAAAAGTAGACAGAATAACTCATGTCCTTAAACTTTTGAGCACTGGAATGTGGTGCATTCACAGTGGATTCTCTAAGGCTGAATTTGTACGGAAGTGGGTTGCTGAAAGCCTTTTCTTGGTTTTTACAATACACTGAACATATGAAGCCACTAGACTTTTAGCAGACTTGATTAAGCAAACACAGACTAAGAGTGCACTGTTTAGGGTCAAATTAGATATGACAGCATATACCTATATGATTCAGTCATAAAGGAAAGAGGGATGGTCAACTGTATTTGACAAAGGCAGCTATACGTCTTCCCACAAAAGGTAGAAAATGTGAGTCTTATCGCTATTTTTTCCTTGCTACTGACTGCTAGCCTGGGTTTATTCCATAACATGTTCTTCTGACTGCATATTTTTTTCTCCTCCCATTTGCTGCTATGTTGCCAGATTGATGAAATGGGTGTCATTACATCACAATATAAGCATTGCCCTTTTGTGCTGGCTTTGGGACATCACATGCAAGTGTGTAAAGGGGTGGGGTTTGCATCATGACACACTTTTCATTACTTGGCCCCTGCCCCATAAATACACAATTGTTTCAGAACAAATAAGTTTTTGCATGTATCAGTGTAGGGTTGGAAAGACTGGAAATGTTTGACCTCAATGAATCATAGTCATAGAGAATAATAACTATGCAAGAATAGCCAGATGTGTAGTCATACAATATATTCCTCAATTATATATTGACCAGCACTTCCATGCATACATATCTCATAGTTGGGCATTTCTGATCCAAACAACCTTGTTTCTACATCAACAGATACTTCATGTATATTGAACTAATTGCAGGTCAGCAGCATTTTGATCCATTTAGCTGAGAGACTTTTGAAATAAGATATCAGCATGATTGCACAGGCTTCTAGTTTTGCAACCAAGTATGCGCAATACTTTAGCCCTCTAAGGCAGTCCTACAAACCTTGTGACCCTCTGACTCTCAGGGTGATCAATGGTCGGGGTTATAGCAACTGGAATCTAATAATGTCTGTGGGGAAGGAACCATAAAGAGCTTGCAATCAACAAAAAGGAACAACCACATTACAGCACTTAAATGTTTTTATTGTCCCTTGTGAATAAAGCCTACTGGGAGAGTTCAACAATTCACAACTATTGACAAAGAACTATGAAACACAGTTGTAAATGTTTTGTTTTTTCCTACTGATATAATTCTAAAGAGAAGAAATGGTAGTATTGTCTCTTTGTCTAGTTCCTGCCAATGGGAAAATAGGAAGTGTTCGATCATATGCTTGACACCTTTACATGTGGAATGAAAAGAAATATGTATAGAAGCACTGTGCAAAGCCTTAAAACTTTGTAAATTAAATTGAATAGTACAGATCAACTGCGAAGTTTGTCCTTAGCAGATCATTTCTTAAGCAACTCTTATTTTCTGGTCAAATGAGTGATAACCATTTTCTAATACAACTGACACTCTCCAAATCTTTGGATGCAGCCCCTGGTTTCACTCCAAAAGTTGTCAGTCTTCTGTAATTAAATGCATAAGAAGTAATAATATTAACTACTATTAATTTAATTTAAATTTAACTTTTATCCTTACCCATCCACTTTTGAGAATGCAGTCCCTCAGTATCATTCAAAGGCTGAATGGATTTCAACCTCAAAAAAAATTTTCACCTATACAAATAGGTAAGTTGGAAAGGACTGCATGTCAGTGAGATAAAGAAGAAAGTGATGGTTTGAGATTAAAAAAAATCCTTAAATGTATACATTTTTCCTTAAATATATCCATTTTCAAATTCATCTCTCACTCCTGCATTGCCATTTCAATTACAGGACAGATGACAAATTAACTATTTTATGAAGTTAAAACAAGAGGTCAACATGCTAAACTGGTTGCGAGGAGCTACATGTTCTTCAACATGTACTCTTCAACCATCTCCACTTGACCCATCACCTTTCAGCTGATAACTGAAATAAGGAAGGATTAAGTCACAGATCTTGTGCAAGAGAAAATGAATAGTTGCATATATCCCTGAACTTTTTCTGGAATTTGTGATAGGACAGGCAGCACTGCCCTTACTCAATAAAGTATGGAAGCATGCAAATCTATTCCAATTATATAAAGACATATTTACTAGGTGGTTTTGTTGACAAACATGTTATTTAAGCTTTGGGCCTTCAGTCCCTATTGTTGTAGTTAGCTTCTACAAAGTGCATAAAGTTCAGAAACGACCTCAAGATTGCATGGGAAAATAACCCTATAAATTATCTTTAGTTTCATCTACACCATTCTGCAATTTTGTTTTTGGTATAATTATTTGAAAGAAACAGCCAAGCTTATGACACAAACTTCTCAACTGTGAGTAGAGGAGTGAAGCCTTCCTTTGACTAACAGGTGGTTCTTCTCTTGAGCAAAGAATAAATCAGTGTTTTCTTCCTTTCTATTTTCTGGCTCAGCTTGTTCTTCAGACAGAGTGGTTTCTGAGGTAGGAATGATAATGATGTGTGGAAGAGTGGGACTTCTCAAGGAATCCTGGCTACTATTTATTTGGTCTTCATGGATTTCTGCTTGAGAAGTGTCGATTCTCTTCCCTCTGCTGCTAGTATTCAAGTCAAATGGAATAGACGATGTTCTCAAAGAGCTGCTTAAGAGGAGCAGTTCTGGAGCCTTTTGTTTAAGGGGTCTCTCAAGCGGTTCTTCTAGACAGATGGAAGATAGTGGAAACTGTGGAAAAAGAGGGGAAGTTGAAAATGTTAGTCTTCTCCACCAAAAATGGGATAGCTGGTTCTCACATTGATAAGAAGTCTTGGAGTTTCCAAGACTGCCTTTCTTTCACAAGTGACAAATCCCCTCCCCTTCATGTCAGAAAAGCATGAAACCATCCAGAAACTTGTTGCCTTAAACTGCCCAGATATAGATTTCTCATTTGAAAGCAGAGTACTCACTGGAATTCCTGTGCTGTAACATTAACCTGGTTTCTAATAAATCCTACTAATCAGAGCACCAAGAGACTTGTTTGGACTGTTTCCAGTCCATATTGCTAACAACAACAGTAATAACAAAGTGTGTGGGGTGGAAATCACATATTCCTTTTAGAAAAACAGCCATTTTATATATCAGTTGCTTTCAAGGAGTCCATATAACTGGCTGTGGTAGGCTCTGAACTAGTCCTCTGGGAATTTATGGAGACATCACTTGAATGTTACTGCACAATACCCACGGATACTGAAGTATTATCCAAGCCAAGTCTACAGTGTATGTTTGTACACACCAGCTATAATACCACTGACTGATATTCTGAGAATATTGAACTATAGCCAACTGTTCATCAGTATTCAACAAAGGATGCTCTCTGTATTCACTAGTTTTGTGAAGGTAGCAGATGCCATAGTCTTCCACTCTCAGTGAGAAAGAGGAGTTTCTTTTTCACATTCCTCCTCAAAAGCAAAAAAAGAGGGTCCCACAATTTTGTTTTGATTTCTGGTATGAAATTTGAGGCACATGGTGGTAACTACTGAGATCACAAAATGAAGAAGAGATGAAATGGAGAAATGGTGAGAGAATTGTTCTTGGACTTTGCACTGTATCCTCTGTATGGGGCAGGATCCAATTTAGGCAAGGTGTTCTGCCCAAAAGAACAAGATGAACAAGCACTAAAATGAATAAAAATTAAATTCAAGTATCAAAGGGTAAAGTAACAGTGTTGGGTGGATCTTCTGTTTTACTCATCACTTCAAGTTTATTATGTCTTACTTGTTTTAGGTGATACTGTATGTATTTTACTTCATAGATTGTAATATTTTAGATTTATACTTGCATAGTTAATTAACATATCATTAGAGTAGCTTATGTTACACTTTTATTATAGTGTTGGTATTTTATCTCACCCATTTGATTTTACTTCCTTGTTGTATATTTTTTAATTTTGCTGGTCATTGAATGAATAAACATTACTACTACTACTGTATTGGGTGGAAGGATTCCACTTTGGGCCTGGACACAAGAGGATTTGTTGGTGAAATGTACAGGAGCATTAGAAAATACCACTTTAACCTTTTCTTCAGTTGGTACATCACAGCCCGGGGCCTTCATGGGCAGTTCATTTTTTTCTTCTGCATTTGTTGAAAAAGAGTTACTTTGAGGTGGCTGCAGTTTTGTATGGACTGACTCCACAGGATCAAGCTCTACATTGTTCCAAGTCTAGGTGAAAGAAAGGAAGGAAGGAAGGAAGGAAGGAAGGAAGGAAGGAAGGAAGGAAGGAAGGAAGGAAGGAAGGAAGGAAGGAAGGAAGGAAGGAAGAGGGAGGGAGGGAGGGAGGGAGGAAGGGAAGAGAGAGAGAAGGAAGGAAGGAAGGAAAGAAGAAGAGAAGAGAAGAGAAGAGAAGAGAAGAGAAGAGAAGAGAAGAGAAAAAAGAAATATTGGCTGAATGCATTTGTTAAGATGAACTTTAAAGAATCTTCTATATAAATATTTAGCATAACTTAGTCCTTTCTGGGATAGTGATATCCTGTCCTGATCCTGATTAACAAAATGTATTGTCCTCATTTTCTGTGGGAAGGTTGGTTGGCTGATGAATAGCTTATGATATGTTGCCCAGTGTCTGCTATAGGCCCAACCCCCAAGAATTTGCTGAGGCCTCAGTTGGTAGCATTCGCACTCCTCCTAAAAACGTATATTATGGGGGATGGGGCAGGGAGGGGAAAGTGGATCAAAGTTATGCATTTTGCTTGGATGACGGGAAAAAACTGGTTATTTATTTGCACTAAAAGGATTGGCATAAGACTATAATTTAATATATTGGATTGGCATAAGAATATAATTTCATACATATTAATTTAATATATTGGAACAAGACAAAGCTAGCATTGTTTAATTAAGGAGAATCTGGGGTCACTAGGGCATTCTGGTGCTGATATAAACTGCAAGTGAAGAAAGGACTTGAAGCAATATTTATTATTTATTTATGTATTTATTAAAGCAATTTATATGGCCACCCAACTCATGGTGACTCTGGGCAACTTATGCAAATAAGACCCCAAATGCAAAACCCACTACACCCTCACTCCAATAATACTGCTTTGCCTTCACCAGTACCGAAATCACTTTAGCTAGGGTAAGCATGGTCACCCACAGTCTATATGGGATTCCCTAGTATTCTTTTTATGGCCCCTAAACACTCCTCAAATCAGTGGGGCAAAAAGTTTGGAAAATGTTTTTGGAATTGCAAGTGGGGGGGAGACATGTTTAGGTCTCTGCAATAGTTAGTCCTCATTTAGCCCTTTTAAACTTATATAGACTCCCCAAAAGACTCACTCTAATGATGTAATAAGAACATCAGCCACATCTTCTATAAAGCTGTAGGACACTCTAAAGTGTGGCCCCCAACAATATGAACATTATTTTGAGTCAGAACTAGTAATTATGGAAGTAATTAGTAATCAAAGGATTGGTGAGACTTTATAGGCCATTTTGTCCAAACATCTAGTCTATTCAACCTCTAGTTCTGTCACTCTTTGTAGGGAGCAAGGAAGATGACCTTGATGAAGATATTGAACTTCTGTTACCAGGTGACAAGGGGTAAAATATGTTTTAAGTCATGAACATTCAGATAATATTCGGAAGTGGCTCAGACAGACACCTCCCTCATTCACTGAACTGTAAGAAGGAGGGGGAGGTATAACACAATCAGACTTGAATGATTCTGTTATTATAACTAATCTCAATAAAAGTAGTTTTAGCCTTCCCATGGAGTTGATTTCTTGGTCTGCTCTATCTGGTGGGGCTGACACTCTTTTTGATAATTGGTTCAACTTCTGAGTTGCAGTTATGATTCAAAAGTTTTCCTAGAACATAAGTTCTTTATTTAAACTTGCCTTTTGGTAAAGCAGAGAACAAGTCTTTTCTCTTTTCCATATGGCAATTCTTCAAGTCTCTGAAGTATTTTCATGCCCTGGCTTAGTCTAACTAACCTAAACTTACCTAGTATCTGTCACTTCTGTCACTGGATTTTTTTTTACACTTCTAGTTACATTTTCCTATATAATACAATGACTTAAATGTGCCTTAGGTTTTTCAGCAACTTTGTCTATTTATATCAGCATTTCTCAATCTCAGCGACTTTAAGATGTGTGGCTGGGGAATTCTGAAAAGTCCAAACATCTTAAAGCTGCTGAGATTGAGAAACACTGATTTATACAGTCCTTTGTATCTCAATTTCCTGATTCAAACTCAAATCACTAATGGCTGGCTAACCCAACAGCATACCCTTCAACAGTAAAAATCAAAAAACACAAGCAGAAGGATAGTCATCATTCATTGAAAGTACATACAGCAACAGGTAAAATCACAAAACTAAAACAGAGCCAAACAGTAAGTTCTCTGAAACAAAAACTTTTATAAAATGCAGGAAAGTCTCATACAAATCTTACAATGCAGGTGGTTCTTATGAATGAGCACTGCACTAGAAATACCCTTTCTCATGTCACAACAACTTAAAAAATGTAAGTATATCACTTCTCAGTGAAAACATTGAAATATATAATACTATACAATAATTTTGCAAAAGAAAAAAAATACTAATGCCAAGTAACAGCATTATTGTTTAATGCCAATTAACAGCTGGGAAAGGTAGACCAACATAAAATGATTTAAAAAGAAAAAAGAAAAAAACCCTAAAATACACAAGCATTGGGGGCTTACTGTTTCACAGAGAGACTGGGACCACTGAAAAGAAGACCTGTTTCCGATGATTGATTGATTGATAGATAGATACTATAGATAGATGGATGATAGAACAATGCAATTAAATACCAATTTGGTCGAAGATTCTTTGAACATCCCCATTACAAAATGCTCATTAGCTGGACTGAAACAGCTAAAGTGAACACCTTGTACCAGACGGATGTGAATCTGAATGTTTGTGTCTATGCATACTTAATCAGGCCACATCCAGGGTGATCTTGAAGCTATTATCTGAGAGACCCACACCTCCATGAGGCAAACTTAACTTTTTCTGCAGCAGAAATGGAAGAAATGCCACTGCTTTTGCTCCTGGAAACGAAAGAGATACGTCTAGATATAGACGTCTTGAATGAAGACTCATTTGCAGTACTTGTGGAAAGTTCACTTGTTGATATTCGTATGAGAAATCTCAAACAAGGAACAGCGCTTCGAATGGTTTTTCTGAAATGCAGAAAATAAACAAATGAGATTCTAAAATGAAACAGGACAAAATTGGGTGAATGAACACATTTATAGATATTTGGTTCATGTTCACTTAATCTTATTTTGTGAGAGGTAGCTACATGGCAAGGTCTCAAGAACGGATTAACTTATTTCTCTCTATTCTGCCAATTTATGATCCTGTTCAAGAATTGTGACTACAACATAATTGCCATCAAAAATGTAGTTTATCTGAGATATTTTTTAAACTTACAAATATGCTTGCCTTGTGTTTGAACAGATAAGAGTTGATTTATCTTTAACTGGCCAAGTTGCAGTAAATTCATTTTCTTCTTTCAGAACCGACCCATTTGCTAACAAGACACATCTGAAATGAATTCCCTTTTTTCCTGCCTTGCACTGATACGTAGCATTCATTTCTGAATTATTTTATTTATTTAAGTATTTTATTTATTTAAGTAAAAAAGAAAAAGAAAAGAAACAGGAAAAAGAAGAGAAACTAGGAAAGAGAATTACAAGGTATATAAAATTAAATATAAATTTTCAAGTAACATTAGATTAACACCATATATTAACATTTCTCCCATCAATTAAAAACTTCAGAACCATTATTAAAATCAACAAAAATTTGTTGCTTTTAATATTTAACAAAAATGGCCTGTATATGATAAATTATAAATCAGAATAGCAATTAACAAAAGTTTCTATCTGGTATAAAATTCCTTATTTAATGAATCAAACAAAATTTAATATATTGAAGCATCACTTTCATACAGTATGTAGATTTAAAATTCATAAATGTTTTCCAGGTTGAATTAAATTCTGTATCAGACTTGTTTTCAAATATCAAGTCATATTTGACATTGATGATATTCCATAGCATTGTTTGCCATTTTTCTAAGAAGGGACTTACACATGATTTTCAATAAAAGGTATAAAATGTACTGTCAGCTATTATCATATACAAAGCCAACTCAATATATTTTGCAGGGATAATGTTGGTAATGTTTTAGAGAAAACCTGCTGGCACGAAAGAGAATTGAACCTTTAGAATTTGTTTCATTCCATGATAAATCATCTTCCAGAATTTTTGAGGTTTACAACATTGCAATCAAATATGAAAGAATGATTCTACTTGATTATTGCATTTCCAACATTTTTTACAAAATGAGCTATCTATGTTGGCAATGGGTGCTATACCAAACATAAAATATATTGTGTCAGTTTTCACTAAACATAATATTCACACTACATTTAATATTTCATCCACTGATATTCCCTTTGTTGCATATCAATTGTCCTGTTTAAATTCTGCAACTATTTAATAATATAGTATTTAATTTGTTTGGTTTCTCAGCTGTATTTCAACAACAGCTTGTAAATAAGCCCCAATAATTTTTTTTTTAAGTTTTTCAAAAGTCTGATTATTCTGCCTTGTTTTTGTGATTCCTTTTTAATTATGTTGCTTATAGCTGCCTGGAGTCACTGTGCGGGGGTTGGGTGGCCATATAAATTTGTCCAATCAATCAATCAATCAATCAATCAATATTTGGAGATACTGAGTCAAATAAGGTGATTCTGACCATTCTGAAGAAATAATCTTGAAAGATTTCATTTTTGTTGTATCAAGAATTAGGTCTTGCAATATATACAAATTATCTCTCCACTGATCAAATGTTTTTGTATTTTTACCTTCATGAAAGTAATTACTTAATTTTGAGGTAAGGGGCAATTAGTCTGGGATGATTCTTCTTCTGTGTTTATCTCATACTTGTAATATGCAATTTATGACTGAATACTTTCTGATAAACTATGCATTTCCACTTGTATCAAGTCAAAAATATCTGTGAAAACAGGAGTCCTGTTCCCTCAGTAGAAGTAACCCAGCCATAACGTGATATAATTCAGTCTGTGATCCAAGCTAGACAGCTGGCTTGGTAGTACAATTTGAAATTTAGTACTGTTAATCCACCTCATTCTTTCAGCTCATGTAAAATCTTAAGCTAAATTCTCAGTCTTTTATTTAACCATATAAAGTTAGTTGTTTGTCTACCACTCATTTAATATCTTGTTTTCAGTTTTTATCAGAATAAATTTAGATAGAAAATTGAGCCATGGATGAATTACACATTCTGGACACCAGTACTTCAAAGGAATATTTGATGTTACATTCTGAAATAACACCTCGTTTTTCATTACAATTAAAGTTATAATGAAATAAGGATGATATTTAAAGTTTTTAAAGATAATTACAGGAAAAAACAGGAGGATGGGATATGCATTCTTTTCTATTCTGTTAAGCTTTTATGATTTTAATCTTAGTCCTAGAGATAAATTTATTGTAAACAAAATAAGCTTGATGCCTGTCAGCAATTAAATAGATCTGAGGCTGTATCAAATCCCTTATGTCATGCTTAATAAAGACTCCCTAGATTTTAAAAATCAAAATCAAAGTATATACAGAAGTCTTAAGATTTATTTGAATACACGCAAAGACACAAATGATGTATCTTCCTACAAAGTGCTACAGTTCTTTTTTAGTGTTCAAACATAATCAGCATGTAGCAATGAACTTGGGACTCAAGAGCTGTCAGCTGATATTAGCAGATGCTTTTAATCTCTCTTTTAATGTCTGTATAATTCTGCATCATGTGCTCAATTCTTCAAGGACACCCAGGCAAGCAGAACCAGCAAAGCAATAGGAAGCTAAATGTGTATATATTTTCATGAAATTTTCTGTTAGCTGATAACAAAGAGGACTTTGATAAGTGGGCAAAAATTCTTTCTGGAACAACAATATAAGACTAGGCATGAAGTAGAAATAGTATATTGCTATGGTTTTCAAAAAGATGTGAAAGGTATATCCATTTTGCTATCCAATCTTGCAGATTAAGAAAATATACAAATATTTATTTGTTCTGCAAACTTAGTTATTTATGTAACAATATTTACTAGCTACCTCATCCCAATAGATTCTTAGTGGTGAACAGCAAGCATACATACAAAAATTAAATTATCAGTAAAGGCAATAAAAACCATGATATCCCAAATTCCTGTAACGGTCAGCTAGGGCCAATTTAGCTTGTGGAATGCAAGAACAGTTGGGGCTGAACAGATTTTGGGGAATACATGTTCCAAAGAATGTGGGATACCACCAAGAAGTCCTGATCCATAACCATTACCCCTTGCCATTAACATTGCTTCTGCTAGCTATGGCAAACAGTATGCCAATTATTGTCCACCATTGACTCCAATACATCTGGAGGGCATCAGTTTGGAGAAGTCAATGCATTATAGCATTGTCCTGCTAAGGAAAAGGGCAAAGTTGAGTTGGAATCCTCATGATTTCATGACCCCATGCATGTAGATTTTTGAGAGCAATATGGAAACTGTTTGCTTTTTCCTTCTTCCTGGTTATTTTTCTGACTTCCAAGTTTAGTCTACAGCCCTGAAATTTATAGGATAGCCCTCCTGTTCAAGTATTAGCCAGGTCCAACCTGCTTTAGCATATAAATCCAGACAAGATCAGCCTTGAGCTACTTACTGCCTTTTGATAAGGAACTGATACATTTTAAGGTCACCTTTTTAAAATCCATACCAAAGAGATATTTTTACTAGTTAAATTGTTAAGAATATATGAATCCAAACAGAAGTGAAGTGATTTAAATGAAGATGTATTACAACAGTGAGTATCAACAACAGTGGATTTTAACTTCAAACATATCTCAGTATAAAATCAGTGTCTTAAGAGTACATTTACTATACCTGTAACTTGGGTGAATGATAGCGTAAATTATAGGATTGTAAATTGCAGAAGCTTTGGCAATAATAGCAGGCACAGATTTAGAATATGGAGTTAAGATCCTGGCATAGCTAGAAATAAGGAGAAAAAGTTTAGACTAATAACCTTTAACTAAGCACAACTTTGTATATTTGTTAGCAGATGAGATGCTACCGTGCCTTCAGATATATCAATATCTTCGGTGACTTTTTTCTGAATTTAACTTTGGAAGTTTTAAGAAAAAAATTAGGGATAGGAAATTATTCTATGTATCCAGGACAAATAGGACACACTGAGATTGGAAACATTTCCATGAAATGTGTCTCTCTTATGTCCTTTTAAATGTTTTAAAAACAGAGAGTTCCATACAATAAATATTTTACATGTTTTCACAATACTCAGTTTTTCAACCAATCCATAAATATAAAGAGATTGTGGGGAGGGGGGAACCCTTGGGGAAAAAAGCACGTAACAAGATAAATCATGCATTATTCCCATAAACTGTGAAGCAGTAGATTCATTTTCTCAACATGATATTTCAAGGAGAAAAATACTTCCTCTAACTTGGAGATTATTGAAACTTTAATATTCAGGATCCCCTTGCAGAGGACATTTATTACAGTTAATGCCAAGTAACTAAGTGATAGACATATTGAACAGTTCTCAAAGAGTTTAATCAACAGACGGTCTGAATCACTTTTCCCTTTTATCCTCTTTTTCTACTTTTGACTGAGATGGTTGCGTGCCACTTACCCAGCCCAGGCAATCAAGGTAACACAAGCATATGGAGACCAGGATACAACATAAACCACAATGGCTACAAAGGCAATTTTTGCCAGTTTCCATTCACTTTTTATGTTCTGTGAGGCTGAATGTTTCCGTTTATAGCTGGATCCTAATTTCTGAACATTCCTATGAAAGAATGAGAAAACAGCATGCCCAGTGATTAAGAATTCATTCTGCCACACCGGGCATCAGTCACCTAGTATCACTGTTTGAACTTTTTTTTCTTTGGTGGAATGGGCAGACTATATTCAAACCAGGATATCTGCTCAAGAAGTGATGCCAGAAAGTCTTGAGGATAAGATAAATGATGGCAAAGGTAGCTTTCCAACCCATTATTTACGATACTGGTGAACACCTCATAGGGAGCTGAAAGATGCTGGGCGCTCCTTAAAAGATACCGTGCCCAGGTTTCATGAAATAGTGTGCCAGCTGGGATGAAGCCTATCAACAATGGGTTTTTTAAAAAATCCTTTTATAATTTGTATTCAGTTTTATTTAAATAGTACCAGTGATAACAATGGAACACAAAATGTATACATTTTAATCTAAACTATTCCAAAGAACCATGGTAAAAGACAACTAAACTATACAATTAGAAAGGAATAAAAAGGAAAGCACCGGAAAAGGAAATAAGTAAAATACCAAAAAACAAAAAATCAGAATGTAATGTAATGATTCAATACAATAAATATTTCTGCACTTCTCTAATGTACCAAAACTAACCAAAGTCATATTTATACAAACCATTACATTCAATTTTTAAACAACAAATTAAACTGAGACCATACAGAATCATACTGTCTGATCTTTCATCTCTGGTGATATAAACTTTCAGCTGATAGATTTTGTTTGACCAACTTTTAGACTCTGGATTGTTTTGCCATTTTAGAATTTAATTTTATCTCCTAAGTTCCTACGACAGGGACCTTCTCAGTCACTTACTCATGGCTCCTCTGTGAACCAATGAGTAGGATGATCTCTTAACTGATAATGGAGGAACGTTTAGCTGGTAAGAAGATGAATCTCTCTCCAGTTCTAAATGCACCATTACAGCTTATGATCAATGAGAATATACTTGATTTCCTAATAATTATCATATTTTCAGTGATAGGCTTACCTGCCAGTTTTTCTTATGGCTAGAAACATGCATAAATAGCAATGGAAGATTATTATCAGAGGAATGAAGAACACACAGCAACATAGCAACATGGTGTAACTTCTGTTTGCTGGAGAATAGGTTACATAGTCCCATGTACAAGATATCATCAGACCTTCTGGGATATAGGAACCTAAGAATTGATTAAATTTTTATTATAAAGTGCATACAATAATTAATAAGAGATGTAGGAAAATGTTATTTAAGAAGGAAACAGCAACACTGTTCTACAGATGTAGTTGTATTGATCTCATCTTTAAATCTTAAACCTTAAAGATGAAGTAATTTATTCCCCTATGAAGTTTAACATTCCAGAATGCCATCAAGTCTCATTGGCTACAATTCCCATCAACCCCAGTCAGCATAGCTTGGAATGTTGTAGTCCAAAGCATCTGGAGGGACAGATCTGGAGATATCTTTACTGCAAGCTGACCTTATAAGTGCTCATTCAAAAGTAAAATCGAGAGAAGTTTCTCTTAAGAAAATGTATCTAGGTCTTGGATCTCATCTAAAGGATGCTAGCCTTTAGACAAAAATTTAGGTGGGTCTGAAAGTTCCTCCAAACTTTAGTCCTAAAAATAGAATCACTAGATATAGAAAAATATGTGCAGAAAACTACATATAGAAGGCTAAACTACAGGATTTATTTTATTTCACTTCAGATTCTTCTATGTTCGTAAATGTTTAAACCTAAAAAATTCAGACAGGAGCATTTAAATTTATATATAACCTATAGAGTCTATAAAGGTTTGTTTTCTTGCCTGCCATTTTACATTTGATCAATAGAGCCTTTGATCAACAGACATATGATCAAACTGGTCCTACAGCCGTGCAGTTCCATTCCCAGTGGCTTTATACATTTGCTTTCAAATCTGTTTTGAAAATATTTTGCCTAATATAAACTGGATTTGAGGGTTTTTTTTAATGAGGTTTTATTTGTGCATATTATTTTAATATTATTTTATTCTTTAATTTACAAGCTCACGTGAGAGGACTTCTACTTAAAAGCAGGATATGAAGAGCAAGATCCTGTAATCTGGGGTTAGTTTCTACATATAGAGAAAGAGGTGTTCTAGTGAAAATCCTCCATGATTTTGTTCTAATGGCAGTAGAGCCAAAAGAGATGTGATCATGGAGAAGTGTTCCAAAATCTTACATGGAACATAAATAAATATCACACCATCCTTAGAGTTGGTATCATTCTGCAGTAGGGATCCAGGTGCCCTCCTGACTGCCATACTCCCTTGCTATTACTCATACTGGCTATGCTTAACAGAGCTGAAACCTGTAATATCTGGACAGAATCAGTTTGACCATCTTGGTGCAGACGTTTTCCCTTCTGTTGGACACAAAGGAAAATAAAATTTTGAAAAGCCAGCAAACCTGGAATAAAATTGAATCTAATATAAACTTCCCCATTGGTTTTCTAAGCCTAAAAGGTTAGTGGGGATTCTTCCACAATTCTGTATAGGAATGATCTGGCCATAAATAAATGATGTGAAATCATATATATGCCATTTCAATTCAATGGAACTTCTAAGTGTAGGATTGTTTTATCTCCCATGCTCTAATGGAATATATCCTACATGAATTTTTTTAAATTCTTTAGAACATGGAAAACTTTTGGCATCCTGTAGATTCCTGAATCTGTTCTGGAAAAAGGACATGTGAATTCTATTGTCTAAGGTTGGTCTGTGCTCAATCACTTAGATCAATTTAGCTTTTAACGGGTAAATATATTGTAAAAAAGAAGTAAGAATTGTCAGTCCTTCCCAAGCATACTTTTAAGTTTTTCAAGTTCATGCCCTATTCTTTCTTGCAAAGAGCATATATAGTCAATTTTTCACCACTAAGGAGATTTGATATTTTCCTATTAAGAAGGCTCAGCTATGTGTTGTTCCAGATATTGGCATTTTCATTATGGGACTTTAAAGTTTCTCCACCTAAGATATTTCTTCTAAACAGAATCATAAATCCTAAGTTTTAGATAATGCTTTGTTTTGTTTTTTTCCTATATCCACATAAATGAAAATGAAAACCAAGATTTCCATAAGATTTAATTGCTTTGTATACATTTGTTTAAATTGGTCTACAACCAAAACATTATATATTTTATCAAAACATTATGTGTTTTAGTACAGCTCTACTAATTGTGAGGCTGACTGTTAACATAACATTGTATATGCAGACCTTTGCAGACCTTCTGCTGAGTTACACCAGAGCTATAAATAGCTCAAAAGATGGCAAACAGGCTCATTGATGCCTGCTTGGACCAGCCTGTGTACGGAATTACACTGCAAAGCCAACATTTGATGCTTTCCTATTGCCCCAAGTTATAATGGAGAGAAAAGTAAATCTTCCTTAGCTGCTGTTTATAGAAAGCAGGGATATTGCAGCAAATCCCTTCATTTAACCCAGAACCAGATGTTTTCATACTGAAAAAAAAAGAGACAGATTTAATAAGGCTCTGGATAAACTCAGCAGTCTGCTAACAAGAGATTTGCTTAGAATTAGTCTCGAGTCATTAAATCCCTCATAGGATAACCTTGATGTCAGTTCTTCCCTATTCAGTTTTTAGTAATATTACTAGATAATGTGATTGAACTATATTGTTCTGAATACTTGCAAAATATGTTCCCTCCTTTGGGGTGGGAGGTAGGAGAATGCCAACAGTAATTGGTAAAAACATCCAACAGAGAGAATAACTTAACTTTACCCATACCCAAATGCATGGCCGACAATGCTGCTAAAAATGATATATCTGAATCTTTCAAAGTCACAAAATCCTTTTTGTTCTATTTGATTACCACACTAAAATTATTTGAGTCGTTGCATTTAACACACATATTAAGGAAAATATATTAAAAGTCTTCTGTGTTGACATGATCTTGCAAACTTAATAAAATCTTATTTTTTATTTGCTGTGGGTGATTTTATTCCAAACTAAATAAATGAATCCCCAGTTCCACTTAACTTTTTGGATCAAATCAAACCAAGTCAGCTCTGCTGCTTGTAATATTATACCAAGAGAACACTCTGTAGCCTTAACTTTCTAGCAGATGTTCTCCAAAATGGTGTGTATATAAGTGCACGTACGCACACTTCCTATATACACTTATCACCTTCTATATACACCTATATATACGCACACCTATACATACATACACACACTCATCAAATGTATAATAAATTCAAACCTAATGTATCTTACAAATAAAATACAGATCAATCTTATTGGTATGATTTATACTCTGCAGATATACTACTATACAAATGTAGTCAATATGCTGGTGGAAAGAGTGGGATCTGTTGTTCAACACAATTGGAGGGCACTATTTGAAAAAAGTTGGCGTATATAGTGAGTACGGTATATGCACATGCACACATACAGCGTATGTACAAGAGCAAAAGAAAGAAAACTGATAACATACTCCACCCAAATAATGGACACACACTCCAACCCAGTGAGTAAAGCCAGACAAACATAATGATTAGACATGAACGTTTCTTTGAACTCCTTTTTATGGACTGCAGAGGCTTAGTAATCACACAGTAGCGATCAACTGAAATAGCTAACAAGGTCATCATTGAGGTTATTCCAAAGAGCGCTCCACAAAAAGCATAGAAGTTACAACCTGGAGCAAAACAAAAAACACAAGATGTTTAGTTTGCAATGGGAAGGAGGAGGAGTGGAGAAATCAGGAAAAAGCCAGCCACAAATATTTCTCATAGCTCACATGATAAGGAGTTGTTTGGATATAGTGCTTCTTAGAAATGTACCTCGTGATCTTTTTTTTCACATACTATTTTTAGTTTATATTTCCTGCCATTTTTATTGATTCCGTGAAGTCACATAGATAGCTAACTCATTCTGTGGTTTGTTTGATTTTGACTTAACCTAGCCACTGACATCTATTAACCATGGTGGCTGGCAATCTGTAGTCCCAGGACCTCATGAGGCTGTTGAGTCCCCTTTTCCTGGTCCTTGGAGGCTCCTCTGGCCACAATTGCTGAAAAACAACCACACTCCTGCTATTTTGAAGCAGAGAATAGATGAACTGTAGGCCTAAAACAAAAATGAAAGAAAACTTCCAAATATTAATTCTTGTTCACATATGTGCTATGGTCCTACCCAGCTTGAAGCCCTCACTGCCCCAAACAACTTAAGTGTATCTATAGATTAGCAAGTTGTGTGACTCTAGCCATGTGTACTTTATTCAGTAAGCAAGCCATAATTTAGCATAATGTATGAATCTGATCACAATACTGCTGACAGGTCTTGCATTTAACTTGACATATCTTGGCTTAATTAAGATATGCAACACCATTTTGCTGATGCACAAGCATTTAAGCCATTAAACCCCTGACCACAGCTTCCAATTTCAGCAGAACCAGGAAACTACGCTCATACGTTTGGAAACAAACTATGGTATTAAACTATATGGGATATTCAAACCCAGTTTGAAAAGAAATCAATATCCTAGTTTGTTTCAAACACCACAAATATAGCATCCAAATTTGAACTAAATGAGACAGTAAATATATTGGAATCCAGCTGGCATGAAAAAGTGGGACAGTGACAAGGGTTCAAAAGGTTTAAACGTATCTTGGTTAATTAATTAATGATCTGGACCACCAAGTCTGAAAGAATATCTGGAATTACCTATGTATTTGAACAGCGGTGTTCCATTTCACATCACAGACTGCAAAAGAGCATGCTTTGTTAATGCAGAAATGCTGGAAAGAAAATCCAATGCAATTAAAGTTACTTTTTCCCCTTTGGAATGCTTCCTGGTATACTGATCTAAACTACTTTTTAAAAATCCATGTATTACTCTGAAGTCATAATAATAATAATACTAATAACAAGTGATGATGATGATGATGATGATGCCGCATGCCAGTTTTCACATATTTACGCTTCAGGAATACTGATATCTAAAAGCTGAAATCTGCAGTTTTAAAACTAGAAAAGTTTTTCTGGTTTTTTTTAAAGCAGGTGGTATTGCCTATTTCCTGGTCCAGAAGAGAGACAATATGCATACAGTATATTTGATGTAAAATATACAACTCAGTAGGTGACTTTGGACTACTCCAACTATGTCACAGAGTTGTGGAAAAATTGGAAGAAGGAATGCTTTGTATGCCACCTTGAGTTTCTGAAATTGTGATAGAAATAAAACAAATAAATAAATAATGCTATTGACACAGATCAGCAATGTTTCTACATGGTTTTAACCAGAAAATTTTCCAGCTCTGCCAGAAGAAACTAGATGTTGAATTGGTATATTCTGCATGCAAAGCAAAGGCATGCCCCCTTCCCAAATTCCTAGAATTATATAATGTTCAACTTTTAGAACAAAAATATCCCTTTGCGCCTTCTGCATGTGCATGCTAAACTGGCATTCAATAGTGCTAATCAGATGGTGAAATATAAAATTAGCTCTGTGCAGAAACTAGATTCTGTAGAAATCACATCCCCAATGAAATGATTTAGGGTGAAACTGCAGTGAGAAAAGGCTGGGAGGAATGTTTCAGTGATATGTATGTGAGTGATTGTGTTGCATTGAAAAGTGTAATTGAAATAAATACTATATAGTTAATGTCCAAGAAAAAAATGATGAAAAGGAAATAAGTGCTGTTAGAATGTTGAAAAATTGTAAGGCTGCTGGTGTAGATGGTACAACCAGAGAAATGTCGAAATACACACGTGAATTGGAATCTCTTATGGAGTGGCTATGCAACTAGCTTACTGCATGTATGAAGACTGAATCTATGTCTGATGACTGAAAGAATGCTATTATTGTTCCAAGAGTGAATTCACAGGAAATTGGTTTGTTAAACACGCCTGTGTTTGGAAGAATTCTGATTGAAAGTGTAGAAGGGACCATGAACAAAATTTGGAAAGGGAGTGGAGCTTTATGCGGGGCAGGGAGTGTGCAGACCAAAGTTTTGCTTTTCAGAAGGTCACTGAGAAACATATGAATGTTTATTAGGCACGTGCTGATTTAGTCAACTGTATTATAAAATGCATAGGCCTGAATTACGGGTGACCCAGGAAAGAAGAGTTGCATCAGGAGGTCATAGTGAAGGAGCGAACCCAGATGTCAGGACTGAAGACATCTTAAAGGACAAAGGAACACACCAGAGCTCAGAAAGACGGTAGAGCTTGGGTATAGCTCAACTGGAACCCATGCGTTCATGCCCCAAAAAGCCAAGGGATTCAAAATATGACAGTCTTGGTATTTGTAATTCAGTGGGTCTTCACATGGTTCAACTATATATAACTCTAAAGACTATAAATGAAGTACATTAAACTATATTATGGTGTCTTTGATTTTGGGATAGTAATCTATATGAGTTCGTACACTGTAGTTTGTAAATTTATGGCTTAGCACATTAGGCAAGAATGTTTAATTCAACAATCGCATGCCATGGCTTATCATCATATGTAAACTTAGCCTATTACTTCAAGACTAGACAACTGTCAAGACAAGAAATTATATATGGGAGATGTGTAGTTCAAGAAGCTGGTTATTACCTATAAAGCCCTATATCGCTTATAGCTTGCATATCTATAAAACTGCCTTTCCCAGATAAATTCTGTCTGCCCAGTTCAGACAAACAGAGAATGCCTGTTGAGGGTCTCCATCTATGGACATGTACAACAGAAGGGGCACAAAAATGTGCAATCTCTGTGGGGGCTCCTCTCCTCTGAAACAGATTGCTCCCAGGGCAAGGGTGGCCCCATTCACATGGCCTGCTGGAAAACTTGTTAAAACTTGGCTTTTCCAGAAGTTCTGGAGAGGTTGGGTAACGGAGAATTATTGGTACCAGATAGATGAATGTGATGGGGCTTCATGGATCAAGTTTTATTCCTAATGTATTCTATTGCTCATTCATATTGTATTTTTGTTGCTCTTATTATATATATTGCTCTTAATATATATATTTAGGACTGAAGACTATTCTATAAACAATTAAACAAACAAACAAACAAATGATCTACTCTATTTTGTATAAGACAGGCCCCACCTTAAATACTGTTCTAGGCACTATATTAAAAAAAAAAAACCCAGAGAAATAGAACAGGTGAAAAGAAGGGCAATAAAGATAATAAAGGGACTGGAAATTAAGTATTATGAGTAAGGTCTAAAAGAACTAGCATGTTCACCCTTGATGAACAATAACAGAAGAAATATAACAGAACTTTTCAAATACTTAAAGGGTATCCCATAGAAGATCACAACCTTCCTTGAAAAACAGATTGCAAAGAAGCAGATTTTAATGATACCAGGAAGAATATCCAAATGATAAGAGCTGTTCAAGTATGAAACCACCCAGCTGAATAGCTGTTCAACTATTAGGAAGAAATGGAGTCTCCTTCACTGGAAGTATTAGCAGATGCTGAATGGTCATATGTCAGGGATTCTCTAGGGGTTGGATTGTATGGTCTCCAAGATCCCTTCCAATTATTATTATAAAACCTGTTTTTTACTGATTCAAAGTGCAGGGCACAGAATAGTTATATTAAATTTAAAAGAAGGCAGATTCCAGTTGAATGTTAGGAAAAGCTTTTTAACAGTAAGAGCCATTTGGCAATCAAAATAATTACCTTAGGGAGCAATGAATTCCTTTTAACTGATACATTCAAGCAGAAGTTAGTTGGTCTACTACTGGGTTGCTTTAGTCTGAATTTCTGCACTGAACAGTGTTGGATTTCATAGTCCAAATGGCCCATTCTAACTCTATAATTCTAGGATTTCTATCTGGGAGAGATGTGCAGTCCCCTTTCAGATGTTAGAGTAATATAACAAGCAAATATGTGCATCTCATATTTGTTTGTTATATTTGTTTTTTATAGTTTTTACTGTCTTTAATAATGATAATGGTTTTAGATATTTATTCATTGTTTTTGCTTGCACACTGCCCAGAGTTGCTTGTTTGGTGAGATGGGCAGCTATATAAATTGGACACATAAATAAATAAATAAATAAATACTCTTCACACATATCAAAGTCACTGTTCTATATACACACTCTTCATAATAATGGCAAATACAATTCTGGTTATTGTGATCCGTCATCATTCATGGTAATGGGCAGTTGCGCAATCATTACATATTACAGATGCTGATTCCTTTGGGAGAGGCAGAAAAGAGGAACTTAATTTGTTGATCAAAGGGCAGCGATGGTTAAGTTTTTTTTTTTACAAACTCTTGTTGATAAAGGATCCTGCAACCTTATGATTCCATTCACAGATAACAGCACCCCGAGGACAAGCTTGACATGACTGGGAAATGCAAAAATTTTGTGAAAGCACCTGTGTCTCCAAGTACCCACTCCTTATGCATACTATTGAAAAAGCAGACTGGAGCCTGAGTTGCACACATCAGAAAATCACTCGCGGCTAAATTCATGATGAAATAATTTGGAGGTGTCCTCAGTCTCTTGTTGCTTCACCGTGATCATCATCATCAGTCATGTAAAGGAGAAGAAAGTGCTTTGTTAGTTTCTGCTGTAGTTACAAACTACCATTCACCAAATATCTAGTAGAATAAAACTACAGATAGGCCTTTCAAAATGAAAACTGAAAAGAAGAAAATAATAGAGCAATTTGTTTCTTGTTTACAAGTAATAGCATAGCAGGGTTAAGATGTTTGGGCTGAGATATGCCTTCCAATATCTTGTAGTAGCTGAGAAATCTTTCTGGATTATGTCCTTTCTATAGAATAGGTCTGAAAATAGCTTCTACACTGGGGTAGCTGAGAATCATTTTTAAGCACTCAGATAAGAATGTTTAAAATCAAAATTAGAAAATTGTTTCTAGTGTACCTTTGCCTGACTAAGGCGTGTTGTAAGTCCCGAGACAAAACAATTCAGGTGATGACACAATACGCTACTCTTCTGTGCCTACAGAACTGGAAAAATTACTTGGCAAAAGTAAAACTGATCACTCAAACAGTAGCAGAAATAAGTTTGAAATCTAGTATTGCTTCATTGGCTCACTAGGCAAAACCTATTCCTTTTTAGTGTGGCCAAAAGACATTATGATTTGGCTGCAGTCAATGCTGGTCACATTGATGAGAAGTTTATCAGAGAGTCAGGGCACTCTGAAAATAACTCATGCGGGAAATGAGAAGTCAGAATCTGCATGTCCCTCAGTTACAACAAATTCTGCAACTTTCACACTCAAGTTATTTTTCTTCTTCTTTAGATACTTAAGTACATCCCAACCTTATCATGATTCTTTTTAAATTCAAACCAGGATTCAAACCCATCTTGAGTTCTGTGGTGCTTTGCTGTAGAGTGAATGGAAGAAAGGAGAAAATATTTCTCTGCTGGGTTTCAGGCCACCATAACTACATTTTTGGTTAATTCATTTCCATAATAAATATGTGACATACCATAATTGGAAGCATGCATCATTCAAAGCAAAACTGCAACATCACACAAACAAATTAAATATAATTACAAAAGTTTCTCACTTCCAGATTAGTAAAATTAAAAAAAAAATCAAGAATAGCATTCAGTCACAAGGCAGAGTTTTTCCCCACTTTATGTCTTCAATTTATTTTGTCCTAAGTTTGTGTGTGTGTGTGTGTGTGTGTGTGTGTATAAATAGATATATAGACACATTTCTACACACACACACACACACACACTTCTTCCATGTTCATGCAGGTTAACAGGTGCAAAACATGAGCAAAATAAAAATAGCAAATGCAGTAGATGTGTATGTCAGCCAAGTTCTAGGCACGCAAACTCATTCAGCTACTAACAACCTTGCTTTTTTCTGATTTCATCTCTATATGAAATAGATGAAAACATATATTAGTAATCATTTGAAACCTACAGATTCCCATTTTTTTAAATGCAGTGTGTTAATAAAGCATGCATAGTATGGCAATGTTTGTATATTATTGCAGTGTCTGTTAAAAATGGATTCATTTAGAAAATGTATAATATTAGGAACTGTTTACAAAAAAATGTGCCTATTAGGCAAAATGGCAGACAAAACTGAATATGATTTGAGATAGACGGTATAAAACTACATGTAATATTTGTAGAAACTTTAAAAAAAAAAAGTTCCATGAACTAAACTTGAAAGATCTGCAAAAAGAAGATACTGAGGGAACAAAAGGAAATGGACATCCACTATCCACCATGAGGAATGAAATGAGGAAATCCACTGCTCTTAATCAGGAAGTTTTGTCCATACAGGTAAGGGCAAAAAACAGATCTGCCCATCTTAATATCACCTAGTCTGCTGTAATATGAGAGCAGTATAAAAAAAGAGAACAGGAGAACTGTTGGCTGAACATCCCCCAAATTGTAGATTTCCCCCTCTTCCATCATTCCTATCCCCAGCTTGAAGAAACTATACCTGTAAAATGCATAGAGAACAAGGAGATTCCCTATAATTCCAATACAACCGATGACCAGAACACAAGAGCCTATAGCGTAAAGAACGTAATCAGGGGCATCAACTTTTGTTGGGTGAGCAGATGCCATAGTCTGGGTCTGCAAGTAAAACAGCAAAAGAACAAAGCGTTACTACAATTAACATAGTGTTGCTGAAGAAAATGGTTCAGGCATTTAATACAATATTGTATCCTGCAACTGTGTACAGTATTGGAACCAAACACATAATTAAAGAATGAACTATTCAACACAGGGTTCCTCAACCTTCCTCATGGCTGGCTGGGGAATTCTGGGAGTTGAAGTCCACCCATCTTAAAGTTGCTGAGGTTGAGGAACCCTGATACAACATATATATAAGATGAATAGAAGAGTTGATGCATTCCAGTAGAAGGCTCTGAGTCAACCAATGCTTTATTTGCATGATCAAGTCCTGTGATATTTAATTAGTCAGGCCTACTAGCAACTTCAGGTACAGTATCATTTTCACTATGACAGAAGTGAGATTCTGGATGATTTTTCTCAACATGGGCAAATACAATATCAATAGTAAGGAAAATTCCAAGTTCAAGCAATTATGGAGTCTCCTAGTTGGGTGCTGTATTTATAAGGATTGAAAAGAAGAGGAGTGGAAGAAACATGCTCTCTGGAAAATCATAGTTTTTAATGTCGTTTCTTTCCCAGCCAGCAATACAGAATTCTACTGCTCAGCAATAAGATGGAAATGAAATTTTCTCTTACTTTCTCCTCCACTAGCCCCCCTCCCCCAGGAAAAATTTATAACGCACAAATGAGTAAATGTCTCCTTTTCTATTCTAGTAAAAATGCACCAGGAAAAGTATTTCTCTTCTAACTGGTTTGGGACTAAATGTAGTAAGATTATACATGTATTATACTGTATGTATGTAGATATATGTACACCTATTCCATTGAGCAACCTAGTTACAAATGTGGTGACATTATGCAATAGATATGAGTTTTTGTGCCCAAGGGTTTCTCTCCTTTTGTTTTGCTGTCAGCCAGGGAGACTTTTACTGCACAATTGTCCTGGCTCATTTTTAGAATTTATGTTTGGATACAGGTAATCTAGTCTTCTATTTGCAGCCCTCTCATGTTTTGTCATGAATGTTTCTATCCTCTTCAGTACTATAGATACTGAATAGGTACCTGTACAGTAGTACAGTATATAAATACTGTATAGGTACAATAGTACTTCTGGACTATTGAATGCTGAAGGAAGCTTTCACTACTCCAGTCAGGTCTTCACACAAGTAATTCATTAGTGTAATCAGTGTGGTTTCCATCCCATGTTCTGGCCTGAACTCAGAGTGAAACCAACTAGGAAGGGCACAGATCTAATATAGAGGTCACCGCACCCACAGCTCCAAAGACCCTGTACACTTTCTTGGAGGCTCAAACTCATCCCACATAACATTGCAAGACTGTGCCTCAGTCACCTCCATAGGACTATGTAACAGGGCTGAGGACTTTGTGTGGTCAGCATGTGAACTTTCCAAAAGCCAAACAGGTGTGGGGAAAACGCAGACAAAAGAAAGATCAGATCTGAAAATGGTCCAAACCCAGCCAGTGGTTGTAAAGAAAAACATTCCAGATTCTGCCCCACCCCTTGCATCCTTGTGGGAGAGGCAAATTGGCAGAGCTGGGAATGTTGCTGAATGCTTCGTTCCAAGCCACTGGATGTGGCCCAGAATGGTGGCTCTGCAGCCTGTCCCATGCTTCCCAATGTACATATACCCAGAAGCACACACAGATGGGACATGAAATACACTCACATTACACAGAAAACACAGAAGCCATACTCTGCACACTTTCCCTACCTTATTTAAATTAAAATGTGAGATATGACTTTACTTTCTACAAGCAATTTTGAACATTATATTTGCAGCCTACTGTGTGGTGGAATTTATGGATTCTCCCTTTTAGAAGAACTGAAAATAGGGGTAAGAAAGAGTATGGGATACACAGGTTTGAAACATGGAATTAGTGTTACTGAACCACTGTTCTACCAATGAAGAGCTGCATTAACGGATGCAAACCTTTTATGTCAGAGGATGGAAAAGCTCTATTAAAAATGTTTGTTTGTTATTGTTTTGTTAAGCTGCTCTGTTGGCAATTACAGCAGTCAAAACATTTCTGTACAGTGACCAGCCTCAGAACTTAAGGTCCACAGACTGATTATACTCTGGTTAAATAACAGAAGTGAATTTGAGGGCAGAATTATATATGTTGCTTTTCTGCAATTCCTTGGCCCACGAAAAGCAATTTCAGGTTGGGTGTACATATGTGGGGGATGAGGAAGAGCTTCATAATCAGTGTAGGAAAGGAATTGACAGAGAATAGCTGCTTACATGCTCCATGTGCCTTGAAGCCACTGTTATTTTTTTACCAAGATGTTGAAATCTATTTTTTAGGGGGAAAAAAATATCAAGGAGAAAAGCTGCTAATAGAAATTTTGAAGGGACAAGAAGCTGGGGAGGAAAAGGAACTGCACTGCAAGAATTCTCTCACTGTCTCATCTTCTGTCCCTTCTGGGAACCATTCATGGAACTACACAATTTATTACTTTCCCTTTTTAACACTTCTAACGGAGTGTAAAAATTGGCAGAACTAAGTCTTCACAACAACTGGTTCTTCCTCATACTGGTAAAAACTGAGTATGAACTAACTAAACTAACCAACATGAACCATGATAGCCAAGTGATAACTGAGACTAGCTAGAGGAGAGATATTTAGGAATCATTATTATTTATTTATTTAATTATTAAAAGTATTTCTATATTGCTTCTGTTTGTAGAAAATCCCAAAGCAGTTAATAAAGTATGACTTTACTGTGAAATAAAAATAAAAATAATAAATGTGAGCTAAAAACAGGGTTCAGCCAAAGTGAAAATATTCTGTTAAATAAATATATCAAGAAGAATTAGTGGGTGGTGAAGGCCAACCTTGGCTGATCTTGGAAAGTAAAGCAGGTTGAAACTGGACAGTACTGGGGTAGGATACCACAGGGGAATATTAGGGCTGTAGATTAGCATCCCAGAAGATGACAGTGTCAAGGCACTTCCATATTGTTGCCAAGAAAATAACACAGCTGTGATGTGAGCGTGATTTGAGAGGATCTTTATCTCCTTAATCAGTGCTGGAGCGTGGTGTAGTGCCCAGGTACAACCATTCCCAAGCACAGGAGCCCCTATAAGAACTGCCTCTGTGCCAGAAATTTATAGTCCACAGCACACAGATCAGGAACTCTATCAAAATTCAAAGATGCCTATTGAAATTGTTCCAGTTAAAAATAATATTTGTATTTTGGCCAAGAACACAAACCAATGGATCATCAAACAAATGAACTCAGAGTTCTCACTCAGGGCACAAATGATTCTTTGGACACATTATGTGAAAACCTAGCTGACTAGAGAAGTCTATAATGCTATGAAAGGTGGTAGGAAAGAAAAACAGGACAACGAGAAGAAGTTGGATGAACTCAGTTCACGCGGTGATGGGTGCAGTATTGGAAGACTGAAATACCATGTTGGGGACAGATCTTCCTGGAGACTGTCTGTCTGTCTGTCTATCTGTCTGTTCGTCCATCCATCCATCCATCCATCCATCCATCCATCCATCCATCCAAGCAGTTGCCACCAACTTGATGATACACAATCAATCAATCAATCAATCAATCAACCAACCAATCAAAAAATTGATATTTTCACTGTCTGTAAAGATTGGTAAATATGCTACATTACATTTTATAACAACATTTTATTGTAGAACTGTGGGATGAACACCTACAGAACAGGCTTGGAATCTAATGACATTCTGAGGCAACATTTGTACATGTGTAAGCATGTACACAGAGAAAAATATTCTTTCCCAACCTGAAATAATAGTAAAGCATTTCAGAAGAGCCAGAATTCAGAAAAGGGATATAAAGCTACCCAAGAACAAGGGGTTGGAAAATACAGCTTAATATCTTAAAATGTCTTAAAATACAAAACAAAATAAAATCCCAAGTAAGAAATCTGAACTGTTTGTTGTAACCAGTTTGCTTAAAATGTACTACATCATCAGTAGATCACCTGTTACTGTAGAGTTCAAACGTCATTTGCCCACTAAAGACTATAATAATATATTCAAAGTCTCATATAAGCTACAAAAGCCAATTCATCTTTTTTCATGGAAAAACTAGAAATCCCACCCCAAAATAGATTTTGCTGTGATTAAATTAAGACACTGTTACAGTTTCATTGTTGAATTGGTGTATGTAATGTTTCTAGTTTTTAGGTTAAGCACCTAGAGCTTAGGAAAGGTGTGGCAAGAAAAAAGTTTATGGAATTTAGAGATTTTCAGTTCCCTGTGTAAGTATTGAGAACAGAAACGAACAGACAAACATGAGCTGCAATCCCTGATTTGGTACAGATAACGTATAACTTAGACAGCATATTAAAAAGCAGAGACATCACCTTGTCGACAAAGATCCGCATAATCAAAGCTATGGTTTTTCCAGTAGTAATGTATGGCTGTGAGAGTTGGACCATAAAGAAGGCTGAGCGCCGAAGGATTGATGCCTTTGAACTGTGGTGCTGGAGAAGACTCTTAAGAGTCCCCTGGACTGCTAGGAGGTCAAACCAGTCAATCTTAAAGGAAATCAACCCTGACTGCTCATTGGAAGGATTGATAATGAAGCTCAAGCTCAGATACTTTGGTCACCTAATGCGAAGAGAGGACTCTTAGATTGAAGGCAAAAGGAGAAGGGGACGGCAGAGGATGAGATGGTTAGATAGCATCACTGAAGCAATGAGCATGAAACTGAGCAAACTCAGGGAGGCAGTGAAGGACAGGAAGACCTGGCGCAATATGGTCCATGGGGTCACGAAGAGTCGGACACGACTTAACGACTGAACAACAACAACAAAACATATAACTTATCTGTCTTAAAGAAAACCAGCTGTGCCACATATTATATTTTGGCTTGGCAGGGAACAAACAGAACAGCTCAATTTATATAACCAACATGACACTCATAGATCAATATTTTGAGTCACTCTTTAGATTTGGTTCTCAGTAGGACATGGCAGCTAAAACCATGGTTCACACTAAAGCATTATGGAACACAGAACTGATTAGTATAGATACTGGTACCAGCTGACAGAACTTAGATGGCTGTGTTGCTGGATTTTTCTTTCTTTTTATTTAAACACACAGACATTTTCTACTTAGCAACACAGGAAGTAGCATATTTAAAACTGCATTTTGACTTTAGCAACTATAAAGTTGGAGCTTGGTACAAAGTGTTGCAGTGGAACTGTTCAAATGATTGGTGGGTGGGTGTGCACATGCATTCACATATACCATACAGTACAGAAAGAGTGGCATATTCACCAGACTTGAATAGGACCAATTTGTTCAAGGGTCTAGATGATCTGTGGGAAAATCCTTTTAGCATTGTTTTGATTAAGGCAAATGGAACAGATTCGAGGAAAAAGGAAGAGTGGAACAGGAATAACTTTCCCATCATCTTCATTGTTCTATAACCCACGAAATCTTCTTGCAACGTAGTACAGACAGGATAGGACAGGGAGTGCCCAGATTAAGAATGCACGGGTTACTGACGACCCATAGTTAAGAATGGAGCCTGCTGTAGCAAAATTCCAGTTAAATACACAATGGTTTGAGCTAATTACAAAATACTACTTATACAATATTATACAATAATACTGTTCTGGCTTACATACAAATTTGATTTAAGGATAGACCATGGGAACAGAACTTGTTCTTAAACTGCGGACTTTGTTGTTGTTGTTTAGTCGTTAAATCGTGTCCGACTCTTCGTGACCCCATGAACCATATTGCGCCAGGCCTTCCTATCTTTCACTGCCTCCCTGAGTTTCCTCAATTTCATGCTCATTGCTTCAGTGATGCTATCTAGCCATCTCATCCTCTGCCGTCCTCTTCTCCTTTTGCCTTCCATCTTTCCCAGCATCAGGGTCTTTTCCAAAGAGTCCTCTCTTCGCATTAGGTGACCAAAGTATCTGAGCTTGAGCTTCATTATCAATCCTTCCAATGAGCAATCAGAGTTGATTCCCTTTCAGATTGACTGGTTTGACCTCCTAGCAGTCCAGGGGACTCTTAAGAGTCTTCTCCAGCACCACAGTTCAAAGGCATCAATTCTTCGGCGTTCAGCCTTCTTTATGGTCCAGCTCTCACAGCCATACATTACTACTGGAAAAACCATAGCTTTGACTATGCGGATCTTTGTCGGCAAGGTGACGTCTCTGCTTTTTAATATGCTATCTAGGTTTGCCATAGCTTTCCTCCCAAGGAGCAAGCGTCTTTTAATTTCATGGCTGCAGTCTCCGTCTGCAGTGATCTTGGAGCCCAAATAAATGAAGTCTGTTACTGCTTCCATTTCTGCCCCTTCTATTTGCCAGGGATTGATGGGTCCAGATGCCATGATCTTAGTTTTTTTAATGTTGAGTTTCAAGCCAGCTTTCGCACTCTCCTCTTTCACCCTCATCAAGAGGCTCTTTAGTTCTTCTTCACTTTCTGCCATTAGGGTGGTATCATCTGCATATCTGAGGTTATTGATGTTTCTCCCTGCAATCTTAATTCCGGCTTGTGATTCTTCCAGCCTGGCATTTCTCATGATGTACTCTGCATATAGGTTAAATAAGCAGGGTGACAGTATACAGCCTTGTCGTACTCCTTTCCCTATTTTGAACCAATCGGTTGTTCCATGACCGGTTCTAACTGTTGCTTCTTGGCCCGCATACAGATTTCTCAGGAGACAGGTAAGGTGGTCTGGTATCCCCATCTCTTTAAGAATTTGCCACAGTTTGTTGTGATCCACACAATCAAAGGCTTTTGCATAGTCAATGAAGCAGAAGTAGATGCTTTTCTGGAACTCTCGTGCTTTCTCCATGATCCAGCGAATGTTGGCAATTTGATCTCTAGATCCTCTGCCTCTTCGAAACCCAGCTTGTACATCCGGTAGTTCTCGGTTCACGTACTGCTGAAGCCTAGCTTGTAGGATTTTGAGCATAACCTTGCTAGCATGTGAAATGAGTGCAATTGTGCGATAGTTTGAGCATTCTTTGGCATTGCCCTTCTTTGGAATTGGAACGTAAACTGACCTTTTCCAATTCCGTGGCCACTGTTGCGTTTTCCAAACTTGCTGGCATATTGAGTGCAGCACTTTAACAGCATCGTCTTTTAGTATTTTAAATAACTCAGCTGGAATACTGTCATCTCCACTAGCTTTGTTGTTAGCAATGCTTCCTAAGGCCCACTTGACTTCACTCTCTAGGATGTCTGGCTCAGGGTCAGTGACCACACCAGCATGGACATCAGGGACATTAAGATCTTTCTTGTATAGTTCTTCTGTGTATTCTTGCCACCTCTTCTTAATCTCTTCTGCTTCTGTTAGGTCCCTGCCTTTTTTGTCCTTTATCGTGCCCATCTTTGCACTAAACGTTCCTTTGATATCTCCAATTTTCTTGAAGAGATCTCTAGTCTTCCCCATTCTATTGTTTTCTTCAATTTCTTTGCATTGTTCATTTAAGAAGGCCTTCTTATCTCTCCTTGCTATTCTCTGGAAATCTGCATTCAGTTGCTTATATCTTTCCCTTTCACCCTTGCTTTTCGCATTCCTTCTTTCCACAGCTATTTGTAAAGCCTCATCAGACAGCCATTTTGCTTTCTTGCATTTCTTTTTCTTTGGGATGGTTTTAGTTGCTGCCTCTTGTACAATGTTACAGACCTCCGTCCATAGTTCTTCAGGCACTCTGTCTACCAAATCTAATCCTCTAAATCTATTCATCACCTTCACTGTGTACTCACATGGAATATGATCTAAGTCATACCTGAGTGGTCTAGTGGTTTTCCCTACATTCTTCAATTTAAGCCTAAATTTTGCAGTAAGAAGCTCATGATCTGAGCCACAGTCAGCTCCTGGTCTTGTTTTTGCCATCTGTATAGAGCTTCTCCATCTTTGGCTGCAAAGTATGTAATCAATCTGGTTTCGGTATTGACCATCTGGTGATGTCCATGTGTAGAGTCATCTCTTGTGTTGTTGGAAAAGAGTGTTTGCTATGACTAGCTTGTTCTCTTGACAGAACTCTATTAGCCTTTGCCCTGCTTCATTTTGTACTCCAAGGCCAAACTTGCCTGTTATTCCGATTACTCCTTGACTTCCTACTTTAGCATTCCAATCCCCTATGATGAAAAGGACATCTTTTTTTGGTGCTAGTTCTAGAAGGTCTTGTAGGTCTTCATAGAACCGGTCAACTTCAGCTTCTTCGGCATCAGTGGTTGGGGCATAGACTTGGATTACCATGATGTTGAATGGTTTTCCTTGGATACGCACTGAGATCATTCTGTCGTTTTTGAGGTTGTAGCCCATTACTGCCTTTCCCACTCTCTTATTGACTATGAGTGCAACTCCATTTCTTCTAAGGGTTTCTTGCCCACAGTAGTAGATATAGTGGTCACCTGAATTAAATTCACCCATTCCCGTCCATTTCAATTCGCTGATTCCCAAGATGTCGACGTTCAATCTTGTCATCTCATGTTTGACCACATCCAGCTTGCCTTGGTTCATGGATCTGACATTCCACGTACCTATACAATATTGTTCTTTACAGCATCGGACCTTTTTTTCGCTTCCAGATACATCCACAGCTGAACGTCCTTTCGGCTTTGGCCCAGCCGCTTCACTCTTTCTGGAGCTACTTGGAATTGCCCTCCGCTCTTCCCCAGTAGCATATTGGACACTTTCCGACCTGAGGGGCTCATCTTCCGGCGTCATATCTTTTAGCCTTTTAACATTGTCCATGGGGTTTTCTTGGCAAGGATACTGGAGTGGGTTGCCATTTCCTTCTCCAGTGGACCACATTTTGTCAGAACTCTCTGTCATGACCTGTCCATCTTGGGTGGCCCTGCATGGTATAGCTCATGGCTTCACTGAGTTACACAAGCCCCTTCGCCACGACAAGGCAGTGATCCATGAAGGGGAAACTGCGGACTACCTATAACAAAAAAAACCCCTTTTCCCACCCTCTTGTAACTTCTCCGTATCAAGTTTTAAGGAAAGGTTCTTAATCTGTTTCTGAAGATCTTGGTGGGTTATAACAATAATATTACTTCTGCCCAAAGTTTTTTCTAATTCCCTCCTGCCTTCTCCCTCCCATTCAGTTGCCCCTGAGACAAAGGGACAACTGAGGGCACGGGTGTTCCTGGCCCACTTGGTATCTTTGCAACCAAAGCTATCTGTGGCACTCCTTTCTTTGCAATTAAGACGCTGCCTGTTGTTCAGCACTACACAGGATGAATGTCCCCTCCCCTGTCAATCTTGGATGTGCCAAACACCAAGGTCAACTGGGACTCTTCATGTGGAAACTGTTGGGGGTTTCATGATTCCTCCCCTCTCTAGCCCATCCTCAGCTGGCCGTTGTCCGGGACTTATCCCTTTCTCCAGACCAGCTCCTGTGATTTATTGGGTTCAGCTGCAATAAGACATAACTGAGAGAGGGCCAGAGAAGGTGAACCAGCAGAATCCTTTGCCAAAGGGGTGGGGTGGGAAGACAGGAAAAGAAAAGACGGAGTCTTCTCTCTGGGATTGCTGGATCCAGAGGGAGGGCTCGGATCTGAAGCAGTAGCAATTTCATTCTTGTTAGTTATGTCTGATTTGTTGCTTTGCTCCTTTACTTGGCTCCCAAAAGCTCTCACTCTCAGTGGGCAGGTGAAAGCCATTTTTTCAAAGCCTGGAAGGGCACAAAGTAGATCTCACTTAGAAGATCCTTGGAAAGGAGACCGAGAAGAAGGGGGCCAAATTCCTTTCCTTTCCCTCCTCCACCCCCACCCCCATCCCTCCACCCCTTCCAATAGCTTTGATTCCAAAGTGGCAGGGGTGAATCCATCCAACTTGACATTAGATGAAAGCATAACTTGTTTATCCAATTCTTGCCCTTCTATATCCTGAGTCAAATTTGATGAAATGTGCCGATCAGTCCTTGTTTTGTCCCTTTAAATGTATCTATTTTTAAATCCTGTTATTCTTTAAAAAGTAAGAGCAGGTTCAAAAATGAGCCAATTTGTGCTTCTTACCCTTGCAGAATACTTAGTTCAGAAAATTCATTCTGCAACAGTCTGAAATTACAAGCGGGACAAGATAGCAGGCTGGCCACAGCAGCACATGCAGCTTAAAAACTAAATCTGTGTTCTAATGTAGAGCTTAATGTTCAATAATGGGGAGGAGGAGGGCAGGAGGGAGCAGATTGGGGAGGTGATTATGCCAAGATGCATCTCTAAACACAGCTAAATACCGTGTATAATCTCTCAGCCCATGTATAATCAATTAAGAAAGAAGTACTGGATGAAAAAGGCAGCAACAGAAAGGAGGGAAAGGCTAATAACGTGGGAATGATCTTCCATACCTTCTCCAAGATTTGAAGGAGAGGCTGTCCTGTTTCTTGGAATAATCAGTGATGCAAAAGTATTTGGGATGCATGACTGCCTTCTCTGTATGGCAAAACTCCAAGAATGAGATTCTCTTCCGTAACTGATTCATTTAACATCCTTGCTTTTTACTCCACCATCTGGTCAAAAGAGCATTTATGAGGCATACATTAAACAGCCTGAGTTTTATTTCAGCTGACTTGACTGTTTAATTTTTTTAATCTACTGCACTGATTTTTCAAGTCTATGTTTGATTGTTTTTATGATTTATATAGTAATGAGCTGCACTAAGTATTTTTTTCATTTCAACAAATGGGCTATAATTATTTTAAGTGTGTTTTCTGTACTCCTTGTGCTAGATCCATTTATCCTTTCTGTAACTGCTAGATGGAAAAGAGCTGTATGGATTTCTCCCTTTGCCTAATTCAGGAACTCTCCGTGCACAGCAACTAAATTGACAATATAGAAATGGAGGATCCCGGAAAGAAAAGTAACTCCACAAATCATTCAATCATTGTTTATTAAATAACTTACAATAGTCTGAGTTCACCCATTGCAATAAGCCATACACCATGGCTTATGAGTGACAATGGCTAGGTTCACACAAAATATTGTTTAGAAACAATTACAACATGGAAAATAATAACCACAAAGAAGCAAATCATATTTTCACGGAATGAGTACATGAACCCTACCATTTGTATGAAATTAAACCATTTTCATTTCATGAAGAAAAAAATATCTAGATGTTACAAATGCACGTGACAATGAAAGTAATATAAATCCTAAATTGACTCACTAATGCTAATAAAATAAAGCCATATTTAGGTATTACAAACAGATGTTCCACTGAGTTTAGTGAATTCTAGTGTTTTAGTGAGAATGTTTAGTGTCATAACCAAAGAATGCTAAATGTGTAAATAGCATCAAATCCAAAGCTCTAAACCAATGCAGTATAGCACATAATGAGAATCCATAAGCCCAAGAAAACATCTGGAATTGTCTTCCCCAATCTGGTGCCCACAAGATGTATTAAGACTGAGTTCTCAACCAGTATCTGGAAGGTTAGTGAAACTGTCCTAAGTGTGGCCACATTTTGCACAACTTTGTGTATGTCAGAAGTAGGTCAAGAAGAAAGTATCGGGGATGGGGAAATAGAAAGATTACAATAATTCTATTCTGTGAATAACTGGTGAGAACTGAACAAGCCTTGGTTTGTCAACCTTCAATCTATTGAAGACTGATTCAAGTGAAGCAAAGATGAAGTGGTGGAGTGACTCACTGTAGCTAAAAGCTAGGCATGTATACAATTTGTTGAACTGGCACAAGAATATGGCACATGCTAAACTGTAATTTTTTCATACCAGAGGTAGAAACATTCCTACTTCTCCAATCTTAGTTTGCAGTGAGCTGCCATATGTGGCTGGTAGGTTGTGGCTGGCTAAAGAAATCATAAGTTGTTCTATCCTATTTGAATAGACTCTTATATTCTTCTACCTGATATATGCTCCAAGTCACACAGGCTTAATAGCTGTACAGCCATATCACTTTGGGAAACACTGTTGTATAATGCTTCTATATAAAAATACAAAATAATAGTATGAATAAAAGATTAGTACAGGGAAGTCAGGGTTAATGTTTGTATCTGGTGTCTGTTGTATTACAAAGAGCAACCCTATTATCACAGTACCATAGTAAAAGTAAAAGAGGAAGTGGATACACATAGAATTAGAAAAGTGATTAAAATAATTGAAATTTAAAAATCCAGTAATATATTTTAATCACCGGCACATCGATATATGTACAAATGTACTGGCACAAATCATGATGTCATTCAGATATTGGAAAAATTTTATTCTAATGCCCTAGAAGTATATTCTTTGTAATTGGGATAATATAATAGAGCAATGTTTGCATACATTAAATAGTACTTAGAAAGTTACAATTCTGCTCATAAGTTTATCAACAGAAAATAGAAAGCATGCAGGTGAGTTTTATACTTTTTTTTTTTACTCTTCCTGTTCACTTCTGATTAAAAATTAAAGGGTAAATTATCATAAAATTTTGAAAGCATTGCTTGGCTGCAGAGCCCAATTACACTGCTAAGCTGGAACTCTTAAAAGACTTTTAAAATTTTCTTTTTTCTTCAGTATAACTTTCAGAGATAAAAGATTTTTGAAGACAACTCCACGATGCCAGGAAAAAGGCATAACAGCTTTAATGCATTGAAAGTGGATACTACATGAAGCATTGCATAGTCCTAATATTGCATTTTCTAACAGTTTCTAACAACTGAGAGCCAGTGTGCTAGAATGATTAGTGTTTGGGGAGATCAAGATTCAATTCCATCTTCAGCCATGGAATTTCACTGGGTGACTTTAGGCCACTCATTCTCTGTCAGCCCAACCAACTACACAGGGTTGTTTTTGTAGGAAAAATTGGAGGAGAGAATGGTATATATGCTATCTTGAACTCCTAGAGGAGCTAATAAATAAATAGTTTCATACTTATTTTATCTATTTTTTGTAACAGCAAATAGTTTAATAAAACAAAACAATGTTGTTGATGACATGTACCATGACTTTAGTAAAGGTTTGGCAAGATCTCTCATGAGATCCCTCTGAACGAGACAAATAAATGAGAGCTAGAGGGTGAATATGCAATTGGCTGTAACAAGTGCATCCAAAGGATGCTTGTAAGTGGTTATGCTTTGAGTGGGGTCCCCAGGGATCTTGACCCAATGCTATTCCACTTTATAAGATACTTGTAAGTAAACTACAGGATGGAATTGAAAGGATAATGGAATGGAAAAGATACAGACACCACTAAACTAGGAGCATTGGCTAACATATAAGAGGGCAAAATCATAATTTAAAATTATCTCCATACGCTTGGGCAATGCGCCAAATTCAACAGGATGATATTGGCAAGGTCCTGCATCTGGGTAGGAAAAGTTAAATCCATAGATACAGGATTAGGGATGTGGCAGTGCACATGGAAAGGATCTAGGAAAACTAGTGAGCCACCAGCTGAACAAGCATATAGCGCAGCAGTTAAAGAGGCCAGTGCAATTTGGGGCTGTGTTATCAGAAGCATTACATCCAGATCATGGGAGTTAATAGTTCTTTATATTCTGCATTGGCTAGATGGCACTTGGAATATTATGTATATTCTGGGCCCCATCACTGAAAAGGAAAAGTGCAACCAAGTTCAAAGGAGATTTTAAAAAAGTGTCTAGAAACCAAGACCTTTGAGTTAAAGGAGCTACATGTGTTTAGCTTGCAAAAGAAAAGACTAAAAGACTACATATGATAATGGACTACAAATAATGGACTACAAATATCTAAAGGGTTGTCATGGGTAAAAGGGGGTTAGGCTTATTCTTCATTGAAAATAAGGATTTTTTTTAAAGGAGATTTAATTGAATATTAGAAGACATTTCCTGATTAAGACTTTTTAAGTACTGGAACAATCTGTCTGGCATAGCAGTGGACTCTCTCTCAAGGCTTTCAGATAGGGGCTGGATAGGCACCTGCGGCCACTTGACACTGAGGTTTAGCAGATTTCTATATGGAATAGAAGGCAGGATTAGATTATGTATGAAATCCTTTCCAACTCACACTTTATATGATCCAGATCTACAACATGCAATGAAAAGTCTAAGACCCAAGAAAAGCAAACCTTTTACAGAAAAAATAATGTTGCAACTCTGACTCCCAGTGCAGATAATGACCAAAGGTAGCACAACACACACTGGGTAATATAACCTTCCTAGAAAGAAAGGGCAGTAGACTGGAACCAACTTCCATCCCATTCACTGTAATGTCAGAAGAGATAACTTAACAGTCTACCTCTTCAAGACAAAGAGTAGCTTTTCTAAACGAAGTGCATACCTGAAAAAAATGCAAACAGAGCAAACTGGATACATTTATATTTCTGATGTTTAACTGTTCATACGTTAACATTAATCTATAACTGCATTATCCTGGAATATGGTTAAATTCTGCTGGCATATATAATCATTTACATCATTTCCCCAACAAGGCAGAAAGTTGTGAATTTGTGTGGTTGACTAATCTCCAGTAAATTCCTTACTAAGCTTTTAAATTCTAGAAAATGAATCAAGTAAGATGATCAACAGTTATTTTCTAGAATGTTTCTCTAATCTTTCCACTCAGTTGGTAACTGCTGCTCTATCTTGGTTTACTTAATGGAATTCCAGCTTGCTGTTCTCAAAAGTATGCTCTGGGGTTCTACAAGCACTTGCATCCTCCATCAACAGTATTCATTATATCAAGGTCACAAAAAGACGTCATTGTTCCATATTCTAACAAATGAACAGATATGCAGGCAGACAGGTAAATCCTGAAACTGTATAAACTTTTGTTGATTTGTAATTGCATCATATGCCCACTGCTGCTTGAGTAGGTAACTCTTTTTGGAAAAGTTCACATTAGATGCCTACAGCTGCAACTGGGGAAACCAATTAACCCAAAATTGGATAATGTACTCCACAAACATCCCACTTTATTCCTTAGCCTGATCTTGCTCTTAGAACAGAATTTAAAGTTGCTCTTTCAAACTGTGTATTGTGTATCTGCATGGAAACGTTGTTCTGAGAGACCAACTCAGCACCAATTTATTGTCATGACTTTAATTTGGTTTTAAAGGGGTCATTGTTTTATTGGTATCTGTATTTTGCTTTTGTGTGTGTCTAGGTGGTTGTTTTAATATGTGAGCTCACCAGAGTCATGAATGTGAGATGGGCGGCTGTACAAATCAAATAAATAAATAAATATGCAACAAATACCTGATCTTGCCATGTCATTGGACCACCACTGCAAAAGATTGTAAGCTCTTTTTGAAGATGGTAACAAATCTGAAAGTCAATGAGGTGGCAATCTAGATTCTTCTAATAAAACTCTGAAACCTGTTCCTTGTTCTTTAAGAAACTGTCCCCTTTTCCCATTCTCTGTCCCAATATAAGAGAGTAAATTTAACACCTCAGCAAGGAATATATTCCTATTTGATAAAAACCAAAGATGCCCGTATTTGCTGAACCAGGCATAAGACATATTAAACTTCTGCGTGAACACAGATAGGATCACACTGTTATGCAGGTACAAGTGTTCATGGTCTACAGAACTTCCACCACAGAAAGCTGCTCCTTCTCAACAGAGCTTAATGTGAAAAAGACAAAAAGCTAAGAAAGTCCATAGGAAGCATAGGAGTTTTAGAAGTAGAAGACCATTTCATCTGGAAACTTAAGAAAGGCAGAATAGTTATGAATTGCTGGTTTTTAAAGTAGTGCTAGGAGCTGTCCATCTGAAAGTACTCAAAGGCTAAGAAAAGTAAAGACTAAAATCTCCAGCCAAGCCTGAGATCTTGGTAAATTTGTGGAGACTCCACGAAGTTTTCTTTCTGGTTTGTCATTGCTTTCTTCTGGATTAGAAAAGCTGTTTTCAAATCCCACTCTAGGGCAGTGGGATTTTTGGAATTTTGCACTGAACTGATTGCGCTTATTATGTTTAGGTTTTAGCATCAAATGACCAGTGACTATTAAAGATACTTTGCTGGTTAGCAATTCCCACTAACAGATGTTCAGGGAATTGCAAGAGGCTTGTGTGCAAATTGCGGCAGGGAGATGCTGTGTGGGGACCACATCGTTCCCTCTGCCACAGATAGAGGACCCTGATACTAAAAAAATTGGCCCAAATTGATCCCGCAAACTGTAACATCTTCTCCTTAGGGCAGCCTTCCCCTAGCCTGATATTCTTCAGATATTGGATGATGGACCAGCTCTCCTGCCGAGTTGAGTTTTCGGAATGGAAGTCCCAGCGTGCTTGGGAGGGCCCTGAGGAAGGGAAGGCTGCGCTAAGAGTAGGAGGAAGGACGAGAGCGGGGAGGGGGAGGGGGAAATCAGCATCTGTTTTTTCGCCCCGCCAGAGCTGCTGCTGCCCCACGTACTTACCTGCTGGTACCCTCCTTCCAGTCAGCTCAGCCGATCTCTCCGGCGCCGCTGTGCCACGCTGGCTAACGCAGACGCCAAGGAACCCGCTTCCCCAAACTCCGCCGACGCACCCCTCACTTTCCCCCGGCACCGTTCCTCGGAGGAGCTCTGCAATTCTGCGCCCGGCTGCCCCGCGCGCGCCCTCCTAGCGGACAAAGGGCCGGAGCGGCGCCGGGCAGTTGCAGCCCGGCCGGGAGAAGGAGGCAGTTGCGGAGACTCTACGCCGAGCGAGCCTATTTAACCGTGCCCGTCGCGGTAATGGAGCAGGTGCCCCGCCACGCGCGCCCGGCGGCAGGACGCTTTTCCCGCCTACTGCTCCCCGGGGTATGGGGCCGTCTAGCGGAAAGCGAATGAGGGCAGAGGCGCGGGGAAAGAGGAAGGCGGGGGAGCGGCGGGAAGACCGTCGGAAGGCCAAGCCGTCGCGTGGCCCATCCCAAACAAGTCTTCACGGGCGTTTCCTGGGCTGGGAGCACAGGTGCGGTGCGTTGAAGTGAGGGAGCGGGTAGGGCTGTACCACTTGAAGGTGGGGCAAACGATTCCAGCTTGGACCGCAGACTCTTTTAATGGGGCACGGGTGAAGCAACCCTGAAATGACTCCTGCAAGAGGGAGTGGGAGGGTTGGAATGGAGTAGCCTGAAAGATGGCATGACTGTTCTCAGCCTTTTAGAGATTAAAGAACTTCTGAATAGGGGAAAACGACAGATACTAATCCTATACAAAGCCTGTTTTAAACTGAATACTGTGTAGCTTTCAAGTCCTACCTCTCCCCGGGTAGTATGCATTAGAAATGCTTTTCTAAGTGCCAGGCATTGGCTTAGTGGTGTGCCACAGAGCGGTCTGCAGATGAGTGTGGGCTCAGCCCAATGGGCACCGCCAAGTGGCCCATGAAGATATTGTCCTCCCATTCTTCACCTGCAGAAGAGAATGCCTGAATGTATTGCCCTGCCTGCTGATCTCTGCTGTCCTTAAGCCAGAGCAGGCCACATTAACTAAGTGACTGGTGGAGCCCTCAGGCTTTGTTTTCCCCCTTACTGAGGGTCCCCTATTAGTGGGGGGGGGGGGGAAGCACCCAAAGCTGGCCTTGACACATGGCTAACCCTCTTAATATGTTTTGGGACAGAGTTGGGTGAGTGTATGCTACAGTGACCATAATACATCCTTTATTATAAAGGACAGTTCTTTATTTCAGAAAGCTGTCCTTTAGATTTATTTATTTTTCAAAAACTCATATTTGTCCTTTATTTGGTCATTTAACTTTTACCGTACAAATTGTACCACCTAATGCACAGTCTTGCACATCCATGTGAAAAATATGGAAACTGAATTGTCTTTTTTAAATAAATTGACATATACTGTTTGATTTTAGATATTTTTATTAGAATATGCATTTTTGTAAAGTTTTTCTTAGTTTTGCTCTTGAATTTCTCCTTGTAAAGCAAAATTATAAACATAAACAATTAATTTTTTTTATTCTTATGAACCTCTTTCAGATTTGCCCCTGAACCTTTTCAGGTTTGTCCTTTATTTTTTCCAAGAAAATATGGTCATTGTAGTGTATGCAGGCCCCTGGGAGAGAAGGTTAGCAAATTTCAAGTTGTCAACTGACAGATTGCAAGCTTGACACCTGTGACCTATCACTTGGACTATTTCTGAACATGTATCTAGTGCTCTGTTGAAAGAACGCTAAACGCATGCCCCCAAATAGCCTGGATGATAGACCACAGACATGGAGAAGACTCATAGGGTGAAACAGGAGAGAGTGATCTTGCCCTGATCCAAGTGACAAATATGGAGGAAAAGTTGTGAGAAGTATCCAGGGTGCTCACTCTTCTTCATCTTATAATCTTCTGCTATACCTATAACCTGTCATTTGAGCTAACAGGCTTAGAGGAAGGGTGAAGAGGAAAGGAGCAATCAATAACAGGCAAGGTCCATACTTGACCAGTGCTGCAAGAAATGGCTCACCCACTCTCAAAGTCATACAAACAGTATAACATGGTCATGTGAAACCCCTTGTCAGCAGAAGCAAATCTGCACCATACTCACTGGTATAGAACACGCACCACACAACTATCAGAACCCAGTTTTCTTTCCTGAGTTCTGATTTCCCTTCCATTAGCACAGAAAAGAATATTAAATCAAGTCTGGTGCTCTTTCAAAATAGCATTAAACCCACATATATAGGAGCTTCCAAAAGATCTAACAAGCATCTTGGAAAGCCCTAGTCAGACATTATGCAGGCAGCTGCACCTATGGACGTTAGGTGTCCAATCTGTCCAAAATAGCCATGGAGTAGAGTGACCACAGGGGAGGGTGAGTGACCAGTGAGAGTGGCCCCTGAGTATTTCATCAGCCACCTTGGCAGTGACGCATCTGCCATGTTCATAGAAGAGAGATAAGAGGAAAAATGCTACTTTAAAACTAGGACAGCAAAAACTTCTGCTACAGAGTGAGGACAATTAAAGGCAACATCCTGAAGATAAAAATGTATAAAAATGGTTACCGCAATATATTTGTGCTTAGATTAGAGGGACATTAGAATGAACCTTATAAAATAAGAGACTCAGCAGGTATCCTATACATTGATTTTTGAAAGAAAGTTTGCTTCAGTTCAATGAAACCTATACTCAGGATAGTAGTTTAGGAAGACAGCCTAAGGTATCTCATACTGTCACCAAATAAGAAATTTAACATGGGCTTTTCTGCAGGTTGGTGCATGAGAAAAATCACAATAGACGTTTCTTAATTCTATAGGAACAGGTACAAAGGGGTGAAGGTATGCAGAATGATTGTACTTGTGTTTCCCTACTTGTAATCCTTGCTTAAATCATTGGCTAAGCAGCTTAAGGTTTTGAAATAATGTTTCTGAGGACTATATCATTAACCAGCAATCCAGCCTTAATAATCTGCTTTAGTTGTGACAGGGAAAATTCTGGTTTGCACCACGATAGCATTCTGATGCTACAGATGTTCCAGGTAGAGTGGTAGAAAGCTGTAACTTCTGGGAATTGCAGTTACTGCACATCTGGAAAGGACAAAAACAGGACAGCTGCACTACAGTTACATTGGGAATCCATATATCCTTATGTCCAGGAAATGAGAAAAATAATAACAATGGCCTAGCCAGCATAGGTATTTTATTAGATAAAAATGAGCATTAATTTCAAGACATTATGGAATTTAATTATAATGAAATCTATATAGTATAGCTAATCAGCAAAATTCCATTCAGATACCTACAAACTTTATTCTTGTAGTTACTCTTAACCTTAAGGAATGTCACTTCCCTTTCTCTAGTGATTTATTTCTTTATTTGTGAATGCTTTATTCTCCAGGGATAATTACTTTCATTCTTCTAAAATTATGTGGCTTACAATTAAATTACAAATTAATTACAAATTAATTTACAGTTAAACAGGAGACTAAGTTCACATATTACACTAAGGCAACCTTCTTAACTCTGTAGTTGAATACTGTAAACAACCGTTGGCTGGGTTTACATATAATACTAAGCCATAAACCCTTGTTTGCCGTCCACAATGTCTAGGTGTATATAACATGCAGAGCCAAAACCAAAGCAAGCACCTTATGATGTATAAGCCCTGATGTAGTTTGCTGGTGCATAAACTATAGCATAACTTATGAGAGATCAGGAAAATGTTCAGTGAACTGTACTGCAATGATTCAGTATGCAACTATCAATGCTACTACTGCTAATAAAAATAAGCAACTGAATTACAGTGGCTTGAAGCAATAGTGGAAAACTGCAGCTACGCAATAAACCCATATATCACTCACTACTCATCATTTCCTTTATATATGCTGAATTTTAAATTCACCATTACTATAGGTGTATAGAATAAAAGCAAAGAGTGCATACAATTGCCCCCAACAGTTTTTTTTTTTAATGGCATAAGAATTTGAAAAAGAACCAAACAGATTCAAGTTTCCATCACCTCTGACTGAGCTAAGGTGGAGGAATATGTTCAATCAAGTCATTCAAATTCTAAAGAACCAAATAGCTGGAAACTCCAGAGTTCTAACGATGGAAAGTGAAAATAAGAACTGAAGTTCCAATGATTCACTTTTAATTGAGGTGAAAGTAGGACAAGTTTCCAATTATGATGAAATAAAACTAAAATTAACTACTGGAAACAAAAGATACCCTCGGAACATTTATTCTACTATATCATTAGAAGGGAGCCATCTTTTAGTATTCCTGGAAGACATTTTTTTTTAATCTGTTTTTGAGAAAGGATATTTATAAAAGTCTCAGATGATGTTACAAAAAAAGAAAAAGTCAATGTTACTACAGTTTGGCAATTCTGCCTCCTCTTTTTGACTTGGAAAATCAAAAATAAGAAAGAATGGGAAATATTTTTCAGATCTATACACTATGAATCGTTATTTGAAGACAGAAGAAGCAGAGGGCAAAATATCCACTTAGGGATAGCTGTTGATATCATTACTTGAGCAGTTTGGGCCGAAGTCTGAAATATGAGCTTGAAAACCCTGAAGAAGAAAAGAAGGCTGTCTTGGGATGTGGAAATACAATTACAAGTCAGATATACTGTGGTAGACCTAGTAGGGTTTCGCTGCTGCTGTTTGCCAAATGGCCTCTTTAACAATATGCTGTTCTAGGACCACAAAAAATATATTGGTATAAGCAAAAATTTAACTTGCCATAAGTTAAAGATGGTACATACATAGATACCTACATTTATCTGCAACCTTAGGTTTTAGCAAAATTAAGTTAAAGATGGTAAGAATATATATCTTAACCTAATTGATAGTAACTGGCAAATGTATTATAAGTTGTGTTTCTCCCCTTAGTTTTCTGTTGCAAGTACTACAGGGGGAAAAAAAATTCCAAGGTTCATTTGGTTTGAAATGTGTTGTGTAAACTCAGGAGATGTGAAGCAGGAAAATCTCAGTTTTTTTATAATGTCTGATAAAGTGTCTGCAACCACACTGTTTTGGTATCCAGTGGAACTAAGAACAATTGAAAGCAATTTTTCCACATAAACATAAGACTTACAGATTTTGTTTTATTAATGATGGAGGCTCTGTGTATTTCATCCCCAGTAGTTATTCTCTTTTCAAATTCTTATTTTCTGGCTAGAAAAACGGGATGATCAAAGTAGAAATCTTGGGAAATAAACAAGTCTTGAGGGGTTTTGTAGTCTACAAATATTGGCTGAACTGATCAAAATATATGAGCAGAAGATTTCAGAGAGAACAAATAAATCATTTTTGCACCTGAAACTTTTTTTTTTTTTTTTGCACAAAGTTTTAATCAAGTTTTATGCCAGTTTTGGTTAGGAAAGTTTATGCTTAGTTTTGGTTATAAAAGTTAAACAGATTCTGTTGCAGAATACTATAAACAATGAATTTTTATTTATTTATAGTCATGATGCATACAGTGGAGAAAGGGGCAACTAATGATCCTCTATTTAAATAAATGTGATCCTTGTCTGAATTTTAGCCCTCTTTGCAGGCAATCAGTTCAGCCCTCAGTAAGGAATTATCTGGACATGCAAGCTGGATGCTATGGTGGTGAGAAATTAAGCCAAGAAGTTCAAATTGGCCATACAATGCTTGGATTTACTAAGTTACTTCCAGTGCTGTTATAAAATTAAATGGGGATAATATGTGTTGTTACAAGCTATTTGGGTGATGATAATAAAAGAATTAAATCTTTTATTGATATAATTATTAACTGCATAACAATCATTTGTACATATAATTAAGAACTAATAATTATTGCTATTTAGAAGTAATCATTCCTTATGACATGATTGAAAGGTGGTTGACACACCAGAAACTTGGAAAAATACCAGTCAGGAGTCAGTGCAGGATGGAGTATAATCTGGTCCTGGGTGGAAATGAAGCCCAAGCTGGGGAAGCTCAAACATTTCCCAGGCCTTTCTTTTTTTGAGCCATACCAGCCCTATTTCTACACCCTTCTCTCTCTCTCTCTGTCTCCTTCACGTACACAGACACATTCAAAGCAGGAGACGAGGTAATTGCCAGGTTGTCAATCCAAGGAATAAGAATGGGCTCACAACATCCAAACTGTTAGATGTTGCTGAAGGCTTCATTTGCTTCTTCTGTCTTTTGAATATTTTCTGTAAAAAAAAGTTATATTCTTATGATGACTGTTGTATGGTATGGGTCCAAGATTTTATTTTCGATTTTTTTTTGGTCTCCTGCTACTTTGAAGTGAATATTTATGGGATTCCTAATGGGACCTGATCATGAATCACTCCTCACAGCATGCTCCGGAGTTCTGCTACATAGTCCTGCTGGAGAACTGGCTACATCAGAAAATACAATATCATTTAGTGACAAGAGGTGTTTTTTGTAGGCAGAAATGCCAGCTTCCACGTACAAAGACTGTACCAGTCAAAAATGGTGCCTTGCCCCCATATCCTAACAATACCATAGGGCAAGGCACCATTTTTGATTGGTACAGTCTTTGTACGTGGAAGCTGGCATTGTGGAAGCTGTAGGTCAGTAGTTGATGGGCTAATTAATTTTATTTATTTATTTATATTTCAAATCTGGTCACTGCCCATCACACTAAGGAGCGACTCTTAATGTTCTTCAGCTGCAGTGTCAGATCAATGCTGTAAAGAGAATTGGTTCCTCCCACTTCCTGTGCTTTTCCCCCTCCTTCATGAAATCAAGAAGCTGTAGTACCTTGCTTTGTTGTTCAGTCGTTAAGTCATGTCTGACTCTTCGTGACCCCATGAACCACATCGCGCCAGGCCTTCCTGTCCTTCACTGCCTCCCTGAGTTTGCTCAGTTTCATGCTCATTGCTTCAGTGATGCTATTTAACCATCTTATCCTCTGCCGTCCTCTTCCCCGTTTGCCTTCAATCTTTCCCAGCATCAGGGTCTTCTCCAAGGAGTCCTCTCTTCGCACTAGGTGACCAAAGTATCTGAGCTTGAGCTTCATTATCAATCCTTCCAATGAGCAATCAGAGTTGATTTCCTTTAAGATTGACTGGTTTGACCTCCTAGCAGTCCAGGGGACTCTTAAGAGTCTTCTCTAGCACCACAGTTCAAAGGCATCAATTCTTCGGCGCTCAGCCTTCTTTATGGTCCAGCTCTCACAGCCATACATTACTGCTGGAGGTACCTTGCTACTATTCCCCTTTTTCCTGGGTGATCTGAGGGGAGAGGGGTGATTGTTTCTCTCAGCACAATGTTTTTCTTTCTTTTTCTTTCCCAGCACACCAAATGCAGCAAAGTGACCCTAAGCTCAGCAGGCAGAATGCCAACTAAAGCCCCAGTTGTTTGTTTTCTGGGGAACCTTGACAGCCAGAGGTGCGGACATTTATGGAGTGGCATAAGTAGGATTGTATGGATTCATGGTAGTAGTGATGGTATAGTAGCTGTGGTGAAATGTAACAGTGTTTTGTTAGTGCTACCAGCTCTGGGCTATAAAAATATGGATGATAATTAAGTGGCATCAAAGAGTTACTTTTCTTTACCTCTCTGCTGCACTCTAGTGGCGATATCGTATTTTATACTCGGAAACTTTGTTCAAAATTAATTATAAAATGTCCTTCTGTAATAAGACCATGTCCTTTGGTAGCAGTGTTATAATAGGATTAATTATCTTAATTATTGCAGCCTAATTAATAAAGATTCAACGACAAATTTATAGTTCAGTGCAAATAATGAAATATGGTTAAGGCCACAGAAAATAAATTTGCATTGATTTCTTGTTTGCTGAATCTTGATTCACTTAGGTTGTGTGTGCACAACATGCTAAACCTAACATGGCTTATTTTGCTTGGATTGAGTGAATTCTCTGGAACCTAGTAATTGTAGTTTTTGCACCATGATGGCCCAATGTGCTGTGTGATTTATGTTTTGTTCAGTAAAACACACCTTGGTACAATGACTCAGTCTATCCTAAATTAAGGGTAGAAATGGAGAGTAAACTTTGCAGAATCAGCTGTGCTTAAGATGGGGCAGTGAATAGTTAATTCACTGTGCCTAAATAGAATACACTTGGATTAACATTAAACAAACCATCCTAGAGTTTGGAAATCAGTTAGTAGGGGGGATATTGCTGTTAATTTTATCCATGCTCATGAGGATTCCTCCAACAAGTGGTTGTCATAGTCAGATTATATTGTGCATCATCGCATCCACTGGGAGCATCAAGAGAGTTTTAAAAAGGGGGGGGGGGAGTTCCTGCAGATGCTATTGGCAATAATCCATATTTGGCTGTATTTGCAATTTACACTCAGCCAGCCTTTTAAGCTAAAGCTTATCTAAGCAAATAACCAGTTGTGTAAATAGTTTTCAGAAAGCAAGACATCTCTGAGAACTTTCCAGTGTGTGTGTGTGCGCGCTTCTGTCTTTGAAATCTCAGTGAGTGCAGTATTTCAGTAGAAAAAAAATTCACTTGAAGGATTAGCTGAGATCTGCTGGCATGTCTCCTAACAGAGTTAATCTTGAAACAGGAGAATGTAAGAAGTGCAAAGCTCTCTTGCGTGGATCTAGCACAACATCTGCTTCCCAATCCTTTCAGTGGACTTCAGAAAGGTCTGTTGAATCCCATTCTTCTTAATGAGGATTAGGAAGGACTAAGGTCATCCTGTACATTAACGAAGAAGAAATACATTGGTTTGCTAGGCAGGTATGGTACATGGGGGAATCCCAAGATCCAGAGAAGAGAATACCAGTAATACATTCCATGTGCCCAATAAGTAGACCAATCTACAAAAAACATTAGAGGTAATATTAATTATCTGAAAGGAGATGGGGGCTGACGAAGCCAAAGTTCAATTTGTTAGTATACTGTACATTTCCCATCAACAAGAAATGATTCTATTAATTGATTGTCCTAAAGAATAATAACAGTTTTGATCTACATATAAGACAATACTGAAGAGTAAGATTTTTATGAATTTGCATTGTTCTCAAGAATTTCTTAATTATATCTTAGAAATTGCTAAGTCAATTTAAATTTGGGTTCACTATAAGTTCCTCTTTTTTCAAAAAAAAAATATTGTTTTAGTTCTGGTTCAAACATCAGCTTTAAAACAGGAAAGAAATATGTGGTTCTCCAGAAGTTGGATTACCATTCTCACCATTTGTGATTGGCCTTATTAGTGAAGGGTAGTGGAGTTAGACTTTTGACAACATCTACACACCACCACAAACATCTCCCAGTCATTGATGCTAACAGTTTTATATTAAATCAGTTTGGGTACATTTCATGCAGAATAACAACTGCTCAGGCACAAACTATTCTCTTTCAAATGGAGCTTCCTTTTGTCCACTACCTAATCTCACAACTATATTTTCAAATATAATTCCCCCAATGTTATTGCCTCATTTCCATTCGTGGAGATACCTGATAGCAGCTCATTGAGCTAGATTAGAAACTGGCCTCAAGATAACCAATGATTTGGACCAAGTCCTTGCTGTACCAAGTGTGACATTTTGATACTTGTGTTTACATCAAAACAGAATAGCCTATCTTTGCTTTCTCTGCATGAGAAAAGCAAAGACATTGAGAGTCACTGCTTTCTCTGCATGAAAAAATGAGAATGCTGCAAGTGTAAAAGAATTGTGGAAAATCACCAGACTTTTTTGCAGCAGTGTAAAGCAGAACTGAAATAATAGCGCATTCACAATTTTGAGCGGAAGCCTATATGGCCTTGGAAGTGGGAACTCTGGATGGTAAATCCAAGTATGTTAGATTTTACTTAATGCATTTAATGTTTATAAGATGTTTTTCTGCAGAATTATATAGCATTCTCCTGTGGAAATTTCCAGAGGTCAAACAGTTTAGCTTTTAATTTTAAAAGTGAGAAGCCACCTCAAGCAATGTATTTTTGAGAGTTTGGTGCCTTGGGAAAACTCTTAGAATCAGTTCATAACAGAACCTGAAAAGCATCCATTAGAAACTAGCAAGGGAATTTGCAGATTGTTAGAAGAAGAAGAGGAACAGTCCATAAGACAGATGGCAACTTGGGAGCCTTTTGACCTGAAGTCCTTTGCAGTAGATTCCCGTATCTTCTTTTGTGTTCCACTTTCTCCTAACTTAACTGGAAGGCCATAAGTGCACTTCATCACCTGCCTTTCTCCCTCCTCCTCACTTTTCCTCTGTCCAGTTTCTTTCACACATCCAAATGTTTATGGCTTTTGAATTCAGAAAAATATATCTTGATAGGAAGCATGATAACGGAGATTATAAAATTATGCATGGCAAAAGTAGATGTGCATTTTCCCCCTTCCCTTACACATCATATGAACAGAACTCAATCAGAGGACATGAAAATGAAATACTGACAGCAGTAGCAGACATGCCTACTTCTATGGTTTGGAATGCATTCCCAATAGGATTGTGCAGAGTTTGGACAAAGTGCCTTAATTTAACAAAACTTTGATTGGATCACTCCTTTGAAGGAGATTCACAACTCTAAGTTGGGCTCTGCTTTGAAGCAGTGAATCAAATCAGAATGCTGCAAGGTGCTTCACAGTTTTGCAAGGTGCTTCACAGTTTTGCAATATGCTTCACAGATTGAATAGTTCTTCTGTTACTCTGGAGATGGCTACAGACAATACCACAACTTCATTTTTATGTGTGGAGAAAGTATTGGGGACAAGGGGAATAGGGCTCAGAGGCTGCAGAGATACAGCATTCCCAAACAGCAAGTCCATGGCCAGTCATTTTTCTACGTCCTGACTAGAAGAGGCCAAGTTTTGCTTATGTGCCTTTTTTTAAAGAATTCTTTTTTTCTTGCATAAGCTTTGACAGATTATTTAAATGGAAATCACACAAAAATAAAGATACAAAAAGTGGAAACTAAGCAACTACAAATATAAGTAAAACACACCCGCACACAAACATATATATGAAAAAAAAACTTGTAACACATTCTCCCTTTCCCTTCATTTCCCCATTTGTTAACCACTATCTAAATATTGTACCGTGCTTTGAACATTAACATTGGAGGTGATTCTAGTATCTGTTTAAGTCTTTCATATATTGTTTTCAACTGGTCTCTTAACTCTTTTCCTAAACACTGTTATTCCACATGCCTGGATTTACCTTGCTATGTAATGTGTTGTATATAAGGGAGACATCCCTGCTTGCATTTAGCTAGATCTCTATTATGAATATACACTGTTAGTTTTGCCATTGCACAAACTCTCCAGTTGTGGTCTCCCAGTCTTATATTGTCAGCAGAGTTTAACTTTTTCAATGTTGTGCCAAATATGGTCTTGCAGCTGTCAACATATATCTTAGTGAATTGTGATACTTTTCATCTGTATTTTCTGGAATTATTCCTAATAAAAATATTTGTGGTTTCAGTTCAAATGTCTTGTTTAATATTTTCTGAATGTTTTGAAGAATTTCCTTCAAGTACTTTTGAGGCTTTTTTAACATGATGAACACATGTGGTAAATGCTCCTCCTTTGTGGTAGCATTTCAAACATTTTGTTTTATGATTTATCTATCTTGGTAATAATTGATACCATCAATTTACAGATATAACCTATAAAACATTTAATACCAATTTTGTCTCACATTATAGCCTAGGGTAAATTTTATTTTTCCATAGCTGTTCTCATTGTTCTGTTGTGATTATTTCTTTGAAGTTTTGCATCCACTTTATTATGTACTAGTATGGAATAATAAGTACATTTTTCAAGGAAATAAAGAGGGCTTCCATTGTTTACATGAATCAGATTAACAGTTTCAATTAAAATGAACTTCTGCAATGTAATGTACATGAATTACATGTATGGTGGGTAAGAAGTTACATTGCTGCAGGGTACAGTGCATCCTGGGAAAGGTTCAGATGATAGTCTGTACCCATTCTTCTCAAAGTCTTAAGAAGGCCCTGGAGTTGCTAAATTGGCTTACCAGATGTGGCTGCAAAAGACAACTTACCTATGTCTTGTATTCTGTTAGTGAATGTGCAGTGAAAATTTGTGATGCCTCAGAGTGCCATATTTCAAACATCAAGAGGTTCATAATAACAACACAGAAAGCTTATGAAACTGAAAGGACCCATCATAAAAAAAAGCCATTGTCTGGGGAAAAAACCCAATAATTATCTGGAAAAAACAAAGAATTCAATGAAATTAAACAAGTAAACCGAGTAAGCAAAAGAACAAGGAATTTCATAAGTGGATCATTATTTTAGTTCATTATTAACCATTATTTGGTTCACTCTTTGACAACAATTTGAAACATGTTGAAAATTCATGGTTTCCCCCCCTGTCTTGGGGAATTATAATTGGATACTAGGAATTATAATTGGAACTTGCAGAAACTTTGCTCTCTGCCAACTTAATGAAATCTGTTGGAGATTCAGTCTACAATTCTAAGAATGCTTAAGCTATACTTCAATACTCAACTTCCTGAGATTAAGTCCCAAAGAACTCAGTGGTGTTCTTCACACAGCACATTTAATTGGGTCTGATGGGGAAAATTAGCACATCATGTGAACAGCAAACCAACTTAGTGGGGGTTAATCCTCTCATCCAGCCATCCAAAAAGAACCAGAGTTCTAGATTTCCCTTCCCAAAATAAGCAGGACTTCTCTAGGTACTGTATTCGGTCTCAGTTACCTTTTTGTCTTCCCCTATGCCCCACAGAAAGGATGAGACACAGCAAAGACAAGGTGGATAAGACTTTTCCCACTCGGTGCTAATCCCAGTTGGATGACTGTAGATTTTTAAATACTTTTTTGCTAAAGTGGGGGCAAAGAACCTCGGAAAGGAGAGTCTCACAGCCTCTTTTACAGTAGTTGGAAGAATGATGAAAATAACTGAGAGGACAGTAAGAATAGCTGATTCATGGGGACACCAGACAACCCACATCCAGGAGAATGGCTGGCTTAATCAGTACTGTTTTGTGAAAATGAAGAATGGGTCTTACTTGAATGCAGAGGGAGAAGATTGAATCACTTTGGAAAAGACAAATACGATCCTCTAGGATTCTGTGAATGAGACCAGAGTGTCCTGTGCCTGACTGCCTGAACATTATTTTTGTATTTTTTTTTCCTTTTCCCCCCTTCGCAGAATTCCCTCCTCGCAGAGGGGAGAGATTGCTTAAACAAGCTTTCTCTTCCTAAACTACTTTTCTTAGCAGGGCAGCACTTCCCTAAAAGGTGCTAATCGCAGGTTCACAAGCTCAGCTCCCTGCCCTTCATTAGTGAATGAGCACCCTTTCTGAAATTGGCAAGACCCTAATCAGTTTCACCTTAAAGGTTTTTTTTTGTTTTGGCCTCCTAAGTGGCTAGGAGGACGCTAAGCAAACAGCCAGAGCTAAGGCATTCCTTTCAATGTGTATTCCCCATTGTGTGCCTGCTTACTGTCTTGTAATCTCTTCCTCTCCAATGAGTGTAAATGCAAACATTAATTGCCCCTTGCTGGTTATCCCACAACCGAAGTGAGGATTCCAGAGGGCAGGGAATTGGGGAAAAAGGGTCTATAAGACAGTGTTTCTCAACCCTGGCAACTTTCAGATGTGTGAACTTCAACTCCCAGAATTCCCCAGCCAGCATGCTGGCTGGGGAATTCTGGGAGTTGAAGTTCACACATCTGAAAGTTGCCAGGGTTGAGGAACACTGCTATAAGATTTACCCCTTTTCCCCAGCTTCCTCATGAGTCATGTTCCAGAAACTTTCCTCCCCCAAACAGCTCACCTGTGATATCCTGATCCTTCTGATGCTGTAAGTATGTTCAGGGGTGATTTCTTAATAAACCTTTTTCAAGATTTATTACCATCCTGGTGTTTCCTTTAGTGTTCTTGTTCTTTGGTATCGGCCTTGCAAATTCTAAATTAAGTGTTGTGGCACAGATTAAAGACAACACAAGTCATTTGGATTTCTTTGCTTCTTCAGTCTATCAATATTGGCCGGGTGGCCAAGTTAGAGAAACTTACGGTGAGGCGTTCAAGATAGACAAACAGGAATTGCAGTTTGGAAAAGTACATTAATGCAGTTAATGTTGAAAGCCTGTCAAAGCCCTTTTCTACTTCAATTTATAATGGTTCACATTATTCTGACATTCTGTCACACTTACCACCGAAAGGACTACTTTGAATAGCACCATTTGATCCAGGAGCTCAAGGTGACATACTTTGGTCCTCTCTTTCCATTCCCCCACCCCCCAAAATTTTGTAAGTGCCAAGGTTGGCAAACTCAGGAAACAGGAATCATTTGGGTTTCTTGAATGATCTTTATTGGTACTGGATAATATACAGAATTTTAAAATCTGCCAAACCAATTCTCCTGATCAACTTTTATGTAGTGTAATTAAGGTGGAGTTACCTTAAGTGTCTTCCTCACACCCGGTCCTATGAACTAAGGAATATTTTCTGTAACTCTCCTCGTTCCTCCTACGATGGTCATACTTCCTGCTCTGTGTTCTTTGGTTTGCTAGATATTCCATCACAGGGCGGTAGATTGGAATAAGAGAAAATGACTGGCCTGAAATAACCCAATGACTTTTCATGGCTGAGGTTGGATTAGAACTTGAGGCTCCCTGGTACCAGTCCAGCACCAGAACCACTAAACCACCCTGTCAGAAGTGCAAATAGTAATCATCTGAGTCAAAATATCAAGAAGATAGCCTAAACTGGCCAATCTAAAGCCTTGGTGGAATCATTTCTACCCTGTAACAACCTAGAAAAGGCATTCGTGATTGCTACAAAGTATCATTTTGAAATACAGTATATTCACCCAATTCATCTTCTCCCAAGTAACATTAGCCAACGAAATATCTATTTCTGTGATGGAATGGTTTGGTGACGGCCGTGCTTGGGGAGATAAGCATTTCCTTAGCCCCCAGAATGAACGCGGGAAGGTGAAGAGGATGAGACTGGCACCTCCCTAAAGAATTCACAGTGTTTGCTTGCTGGCTTGGGAAGTTTAGATTCAGTCTGGTGAGATTCTGTCTTGTAGGTGGAAGCTAATAAATGCTATAGAACTATATCTGTACTGTCTTGTGGAGTTCTTTGGGCTGGGCCTGACATCAGTCTTATTCTGGGGGCTAAGGAAATGCTTATCTCCCTGAGCGTGGTCTTCACCAAACCATTCCATCACAATTTCAGGGGTTTTGTTCTAGGGGCTTCCAGTGGAGGTATGGGGAACTGAAGATGGCTCTGCGAAAGTGGAGCTGATGACTGCAGCAAAGATCAAGGAATAGGTGAGTAGACCAGTTGTTTGGAACCTCTCCAGATAAGAAGAGGATGGGAGATCACCCACATGTGCTCCCAATGACTGCTCCTTGTGAGGAGACTGCAGGACAGTGGTTTTCAGCAGGTTTGAGCACTGGGAGATGATGGGGTTAGCCATCTTGCTCACAACCTGTCAGGTTTAACCCAGGAAACTCCAGGAGACCATACAGATTCAATCCAGCAAGGTTTATTTGACTTCACCCTTTACAGAGAATCTTCCCAGACTGAGAGTAGTTCCCAGGGTCAATCCATAAACATCACTAGCATTCCTCAGGGAGGTGCCAGTCTCATCCTCTTATCTCTCCCTCGTTCTTTGGGGGATGAAAGTACATTCTTGATCCCTCTTGCCCATACTCTCACACAACCACAGCAGAGACTTTTAAAGGACATTAAGTTTGCAAGCCTCACTTTCTAATCACTTTCAGAAATTGCTCATTAACTACTTCAAAGCCATTAGAGACCTTTGGAATGACAAGTTTGAAAATGCCAGTGAGTCTGCCTTCAATCCTGAATGAAAGAAAATTTTAATCATAAGCTTAAGAATTTAAAGAATCTGAAATAAACAGCAAAAAGCTAAATAAGATTTTGATCTTAGAAAGTTATAAATGGACTAAGGGTCCAGATAAAATTGGAATATTGAAACTTTTACAAAAAGATTTTGGAATTAGTTATAAAGTAGAAACAGCTTCTCATGGGAAATAGATCCTGCTTTGGTTTTTATAAGACATAACATAGATGAGCAATTTCAGGATTTCAAAAACTGGTCACTAGAGGAGACTAAAGATTTTAGGTAGACAAATTATATACAGGCTTGTAAGATGATGCAAAACAATATGACAACAAAAATACTGAAGGAGACTTTTGAAGAATGGAATAAAAAAAATAATAGCCACAATATCAACAGTGTGAGTAATGATGTCTGGTTCTATGGATAGACTATATCCAAAAGATGTTATTGAACTAAAGATTAAGACTGTTAGAAGTAAAAGGAAGGAATGTAAAGTTGATTTATTTGATCAAGATTAAAACAAAATACCCCTTCATGGATCACTGCCCTGATGCTGGGAAAGATGGAAGGCAAAAGGAGAAGAGGACGGCAGAGGATGAGATGGCTAGATAGCATCACTGAAGCAATGAGCATGAAACTGAGCAAACTCAGGGAGGCAGTGAAAGATAGGAAGGCCTGGCGCAATATGGTTCATGGGGTCACGAAGAGTCGGACACGACTTAATGACTGAACAACAACAAAACAAAATATGTTAATTCTGGCAACCCTTTATAGACTTTCTGCTGACACCATGACTGAAAAGATGATGTTTATGGTTTTATATATAAGAGATGGGAGATGGGATAAGGAGATAAATGTTTATAACCTTAGAGCGGGTGAAGAGTCCTAAATTTGTTTATACTTGTTGGGATGAGGTTGGATGTTACTTCTTTATATATTTCTTTTCTCTTTCTTTATTATGTTCTTACTTTTCTCCTTTTTTTCTCTTTCCTTTCCGTTGCACTTTTTACTACTTTTCTCTATTCTTTTAAGTTTAGTTTGCATTATATTTTACTATTATAATCAAAATTGTCTCTCTCTCTCTCTCTCTCTATATATATATACAAATATAAATATTTTTCCCATTATCTTCTGAGCTTTAGAAACCTCCATAATTTTGAGATTCTAGATCCAAAGACTTTACTAACATGTTTCTAGGTACTTCATTGTTTCTTGCAAAGTTAATTGTGTAAAACTAGCTATCTAAATGTTTCATCATCTACTATGAATTGATACAATCCTTAAACATCAGTTTTTAAAATACCACTCCAATACAATTACTCCTGATTTTAAATCTGTTCATTCCATATCCTCTATATCTGGTTCTTCCTTATATTTTCACACCAGCTTAACTGTTAATTTTTCAGTCATAATATGAATGGTAACTGCTAACAGATTCTGATGGCTCTGTAATTAAACCCATTTAACTGTGATATGGAATTGCCGAGTGAAGTTATTAAAAAACAATTCATAGGCATCTTTTCCTTCCATTGCTAGCTAGCTGACACCCATCTTTCAGTTGATGAAAATGCTTATATTTGGTGCCTGTTCTGTTCTCCCACTCTGAAATCATCTTTTGCCTTTCAGCTCTGTATCACTAAAATATGCTTTTCTTCTTTCTAAATAGGCTTCTGAATACTGTCCTGTCACTATTCTTGTGCTTTCTCAACCCCTTATTTAGCAAACTATAATCTTGATTGTTTTTATTAGGACTCATATGGGAACAAACTACCATTAGATCTCAGTTGAGGATAGTCATTCAACTTTTCATTCTTCTGATAGCTTTAGTGAAATAAAAACTTACCTTATATTCTTGCTTTGTGTTCTTTAGTACATTCTTCACAGTATTTAAAATAGCGAATGAGCTGTTGTGTGCTTGTGAAACACCTGCCCAAGATCCTTGAATTTCCTTATCAGTGAAGTACATAGATATATGACTATACAAACATCTACCAAAACAGAGGCATCAAAGAACCCCCATTTTATAGAAGTCAAAATAACTTTTTTTCCCAAGTTTCCACCTGGAATTTAGCAACACAATCAACACAAGCCATTCCTACTTAGTATTCACATGTTGTGACTCCTAAAATAGCACAGTCCCAAAGGCTCCATGAGAAATATTTGAAAATGAAAGCGAAGAAACATGGACAATGTCTCTTGGGATCCCAGTAGACTAGACAAAGAGATAAGCAGACACAAAATGATACAAAGACAGTCATATATCAGGCAAGTGGATCCCTAGGGAAATGAAATTGGTTTGAGCATATTTCTTGGTGAAAGCAATATGAGCCTTTCCTGAGGAAATAAGGGAGACCTGTATTCTCTGAAGTGACTGTTATTTGTAGCTTTTAGCTTTATATATCAGCAAGGCCACAAGAGAAGAGAGAAGGACTTTCTGATCAACCTTATTCCCAATAATTCCCATTTTAAAAATTGGATCCAAGGTCTGTTTGATCTGTTAATATGAAAAATTCCATGCCTTTATTTCAGTTTTTGCAAATAACATGTGCATCTTAGCTATACACTTAACAGAGACTGTATACACATATACTGCCACTTCGTAATTTTAGTTTGTTCAGATTCCTTTTGCAGTTACACAAATGTTTTAAAAATTTGATTGACAGTAAGCTTATTTAAAGCATTAGTAGCCCTACTTGCCCATGAGTTAAAAACCAATCAAACTGGGATTGCTTCTCTACTGTTGCAGAAACATTGATGACCCATCCTTCATTAATGCAATATGAAATATTATGACAACTGTCCGAAGAAATGTAGCATAACCCATGGACAAATAATTTCATACGGCTCTCCACAGGTGACTCCCCTTATTAGTTTCTCAAAGCAACCTCTACCATTACAGAACTTCTACTACAATGGTCCACTTTATAGTATACCCTGAAGGAAGGGCATGGAATTGGTTGAAAGACTGTTGCTCAGGGACAACTCATTCTGAGCATGCAAAAGATATCCAGTTCAGTCAGTGGCATCTGCAAACAGGGCTGAGAAAGAGCTATTGCTAATCAGTGAAGGTAATACTGATCTGCATGGCTTGATTCAGCATAAGACTACTTCCTTTGACAGAGCAAAAGAAACCATTTATTAATTTTCTTTACGAGTAAAATTTTACTAAAGGGCTTTATTTTGATGTATTATCCATCCTTTTTTGGAAGGGGAGGGAATATGCATTTTTTTCATGTACAAATGGCCAACCAGGAGAGAGCATAACAGACTCTGCATATCGATGATCTCATGTTCAGTACTTGGAATCTTCAGGTAAAAATATCAGGTTGTAGGAAATGCTTCTACTTAAAACTCCAGAATTGTTTCCAAAATAGCATATTAGAGGGATGAAAACAGTGCATTCTTAACTATAACAAAACTTACTTAAGAGCTTTGTAGCAATGTTGAGTATAAATTGTTACATACAGGCTGTTTCCAGTTATGGTCGTATGTTTTCTTTTTCACTACTGAATCCTTTGCATCAAACGAACCGAAATTGGTAGTCACCAGTGACCTTTCAGCACATGGACACGGGGTGAAGGAAAAGCAATTATTATGTAGGAACACAGTTTCTGTCCCTGTTTCTGGTCTGGTGGGATTGCAACATTGGTGACTAAGGCTTTGGGAGCTCAGCTGAGGGCTTTGTCACTAGTATGATCTCTGCTAGCTTAACTTCCACCTCCACTGGCCTGCAACTTTCATACAGACATGACAAGCACAGTCATTCATGTCAGGAAGAAGGCATGTCAAAATTATGAGCAAATTGAAAGGGAAGAAAAACTGTTCACTGGGATACCAAAGATGATAATGATGACTCATGGACCCTAAACCTAAGCGTCAGGCGCTTGGTCAGTTGACTCACTCCAGGAGCAATTCCTTTCCTCAGGCACAAATCCGAGTTTTAACAAGGAATGTAAAGAGATAGCACTGCAAGAATTTCAGCTACAAACGATTTCCCATTTAGAATAAATTTTTCCCCTAGAGCATTATGGTAGAGTCTTTTATTTTTTATAATGGCTTTTTTGTGAATTGTTTATTTAACAATGGATAGCTTGCAGATGTCTATTTACAAAACTACCTCCTGATTATTGGGATATGACTGTGCTGTGTGTGATTCTATTAAGCCTCAAGAACACCAAATGGGGTGACATACAACTGTATCTCCCCGTTTTGCCAAGAACTTATAATAAATGGTATGCTAGAAAATCAATTTCAGAGGAAGAAAGTTTGACCAACAGCACTTAACTTAAATCTTAGTTATGCATTTTAACTGTATTTCTGTAAAGTGGTAACAATTGGTACAAAACTGCTCGGAAAATTTAGACCAATTGTAATTGGGGTGGCGTGTGTATGTGTTGCATTGAGCTCCTGTAAGAAAAGAAACTGATATGAAAATCTAAATAAATAACACACATACACACACACACACACACACAATAAATAAATAAATAAATAAAACAAAAGCTAACACGTCAGTAAGCATGTATTTTGTTAAGTAATTATGAGAAAAGGCCATAGTAAGCCTATACTTTTTAAATTTTAGACTTCCATCCTTAATCTTTACACAAGCTGGGAACCTATTTGGATTGAATGAAATTAAGTGGCCCAGGGTAACTCAGCAAACATTTTATAGAGGTACAGTGGAACCTCGGTTCACGAACGCATCTGTTCACGAACAATTCGGGTCACGACCAGCTCAGGCCGCAAAAATTTACCTCCGGTCGCAAACGCCAGATCGGGTGACGAACAGGATCCGCGGCCATTTTCCCTCCCGTGTCACATAGTCGCGACTTCCTGTAGGGAGGGGGCTCTCCCTCCGAGCAGGAAGCGCGGCCATTTTCCCTCCCGAGCAAGGTTAGCTTTCTCTCTCTTCATACTGTACTTTGTGTCATATTTTTGTGGTTTTTTAAAAAAAAACATGGTTCAGAACGGATTAACCGTATTTACATTGAACCTTATGGGGAAATTTGACTCGGGTCGTGACCAGAAATCGGTTGGCGACCAAATTTGGGGTCGGAACGGATTAACTGTATTTACATTGAACCTTATGGGAAAATTTGATTCCGGTCACGACCATTTCGGGTCGCGACCAGAGTCGCGGAACAAATTAAATTCGTGAAGCGAGGTACCACTGTAGTCCTGCCCTTTGGAATGCTCTACCAGGTGCTGGGATAATTAGCAAGAAGGAAATTGTTTGTATTTACATTCATTAGAGAGGAAGGGATTACAAGACAGTAAGCAGGTGCACAATGGGGAATATATATCAAATGTAATGTGCTGGCACTGGAAGCCACAAGCGTGCTATGCAAACAGGCTGGTGTATTCCCTATTCTGGTTATTCTGGCGTTCTCAGCTAAATGTCCTCCCCCCACCATGAATCATAATGGAAAACAGGAAAATAAATATAAACCAGAAACCAATAAAAAGACTTACATTTTAAAACATTACTTCAGAGTTAGAAGCCCATTGAAATATAATGGTATTTATTGTGCTGGAGGTCAGAACTACCTCTGATAAATGAATATACATGTAATCCTTTGTGTACTTGCATGCCACACTTCAGATAGCAAAAGAAAACAGACATCTGCAGAGCAGATAGGAAACCTAGTTCAGCCTCCTTCTGATGAATTTCCTCATCATATTAAATAACTGCCATTTATTTATTGGCTGATTTGTACAATAGATTTATATCCTGTATTTACTTCAGGGGCTTAAAGGAGGGTAGGTGGCTTTCTCTTTACCAATGCTTTCCACAGCTCTGTGAAATAGGTTGCATGGGGGGAGAGTGCCTCAGAACTTCCATGGTTGAGAGAGAACGTTAATTGTACCACCATAATAATTACTCCACATTGGCTGTATCTTTTTTTCACTGGCTTCCTTTATTTTTTCTTTCAATTCTAATACCGTCATCTTCTGAGAGAATAAAGATCAGCATATCCTGTAATATTTGTTGGGAGTCCCTCCCCCATCTCCCCCCAAACTGGAGTCTTCCGTTTTTCACCTAGCTCTGAATATGTATCCCATTCCTGCCCTATGCAATTTATGTGTGTGTGCACCTTTGAGACAGTAAATATCCAGTATATTCCTGGATGTGCTGATCCTTGAATAAAGATTCAAAGATTTCCCTCTTTTTGTCCTTCTGAGGCTGACAAAATACTGAACATTTTGACTGAGAGTGGTATGCGATTTTCTAAAATCATTTAGACCTTTATTGAAAGATCAATCCTTTTTTAATATGCAAGTAAAAGAAGAAATGCACAAATTACCTAATGTAAAATAATATACTAATGGTCAATAGAGTTAAAAATAAAATCCACACCTTCTTGATCCTCAGCCTAAAAAGTCCCCTTTCATCCTCTGATCCTTAGAGAAAAATTCAACTCTCCTTTTATTACTTTGGATCTATTTATGATTTTCAGCCCCTTCATGGATCACTGCCTTGTCGTGGCGAAGGGGCTTGTGTAACTCAGTGAAGCCATGAGCTATACCGTGCAGGGCCACCCAAGACGGACAGGTCATGACAGAGAGTTCTGACAAAATGTGGTCCACTGGAGAAGGAAATGGCAACCCACTCCAGTATCCTTGCCAAGAAAACCCCATGGACAATGTTAAAAGGCTAAAAGATATGACGCCGGAAGATGAGCCCCTCAGGTCGGAAGGTGTCCAATATGCTACTGGGGAAGAGCGGAGGGCAATTCCAAGTAGCTCCAGAAAGAGTGAAGCGGCTGGGCCAAAGCCGAAAGGACGTTCAGCTGTGGATGTATCTGGAAGCGAAAAGAAGGTCCGATGCTGTAAAGAACAATATTGTATAGGTACGTGGAATGTCAGATCCATGAACCAAGGCAAGCTGGATGTGGTCAAACATGAGATGACAAGATTGAACGTCGACATCTTGGGAATCAGCGAATTGAAATGGACGGGAATGGGTGAATTTAATTCAGGTGACCACTATATCTACTACTGTGGGCAAGAAACCCTTAGAAGAAATGGAGTTGCACTCACAGTCAATAAGAGAGTGGGAAAGGCAGTAATGGGGTACAACCTCAAAAACGACAGAATGATCTCAGTGCGTATCCAAGGAAAACCATTCAACATCACGGTAATCCAAGTCTATGCCCCAACCACTGATGCCAAAGAAGCTGAAGTTGACCGGTTCTATGAAGACCTACAAGACCTTCTAGAACTAGCACCAAAAAAAGATGTCCTTTTCATCATAGGGGATTGGAATGCTAAAGTAGGAAGTCAAGGAGTAATCGGAATAACAGGCAAGTTTGGCCTTGGAGTACAAAATGAAGCAGGGCAAAGGCTAATAGAGTTCTGTCAAGAGAACAAAGCTAGTCATAGCAAACACTCTTTTCCAACAACACAAGAGACGACTCTACACATGGACATCACCAGATGGTCAATACCGAAACCAGATAGATTACATACTTTGCAGCCAAAGATGGAGAAGCTCTATACAGATGGCAAAAACAAGACCAGGAGCTGACTGTGGCTCAGATCATGAGCTTCTTACTGCAAAATTTAGGCTTAAATTGAAGAATGTAGGGAAAACCACTAGACCACTCAGGTATGACTTAGATCATATTCCATGTGAGTACACAGTGAAGGTGATGAATAGATTTAGAGGATTAGATTTGGTAGACAGAGTGCCTGAAGAACTATGGACGGAGGTCTGTAACATTGTACAAGAGGCAGCAACTAAAACCATCCCAAAGAAAAAGAAATGCAAGAAAGCAAAATGGCTGTCTGATGAGGCTTTACAAATAGCTGTGGAAAGAAGGAATGCGAAAAGCAAGGGTGAAAGGGAAAGATATAAGCAACTGAATGCAGATTTCCAGAGAATAGCAAGGAGAGATAAGAAGGCCTTCTTAAATGAACAATGCAAAGAAATTGAAGAAAACAATAGAATGGGGAAGACTAGAGATCTCTTCAAGAAAATTGGAGATATCAAAGGAACGTTTAGTGCAAAGATGGGCACGATAAAGGACAAAAAAGGCAGGGACCTAACAGAAGCAGAAGAGATTAAGAAGAGGGGGCAAGAATACACAGAAGAACTATACAAGAAAGATCTTAATGTCCCTGATGTCCATGCTGGTGTGGTCACTGACCCTGAGCCAGACATCCTAGAGAGTGAAGTCAAGTGGGCCTTAGGAAGCATTGCTAACAACAAAGCTAGTGGAGATGACAGTATTCCAGCTGAGTTATTTAAAATACTAAAAGACGATGCTGTTAAAGTGCTGCACTCAATATGCCAGCAAGTTTGGAAAACGCAACAGTGGCCACGGGATTGGAAAAGGTCAGTTTACGTTCCAATTCCAAAGAAGGGCAATGCCAAAGAATGCTCAAACTATCGCACAATTGCACTCATTTCACATGCTAGCAAGGTTATGCTCAAAATCCTACAAGCTAGGCTTCAGCAGTACGTGAACCGAGAACTATCGGATGTACATGCTAGGTTTCGAAGAGGCAGAGGAACTAGAGATCAAATTGCCAACATTCGCTGGATCATGGAGAAAGCACGAGAGTTCCAGAAAAGCATCTACTTCTGCTTCATTGACTATGCAAAAGCCTTTGATTGTGTGGATCACAACAAACCGTGGCAAATTCTTAAAGAGATGGGGATACCAGACTACCTTACCTGTCTCCTGAGAAATCTGTATGCGGGCCAAGAAGCAAAAGTTTGAACCGGTCATGGAACAACCGATTGGTTCAAAATAGGGAAAGGAGTACGACAAGGCTGTATATTGTCACCCTGCTTATTTAACCTATATGCAGAGTACATCATGAGAAATGCCAGGCTGGAAGAATCACAAGCCGGAATTAAGATTGCAGGGAGAAACATCAATAACCTCAGATATGCAGACGATACCACCCTAATGGCAGAAAGTGAAGAAGAACTAAAGAGCCTCTTGATGAGGGTGAAAGAGGAGAGTGCGAAAGCTGGCTTGAAACTCAACATTAAAAAAACTAAGATCATGGCATCTGGACCCATCAATCCCTGGCAAATAGAAGGGGTAGAAATGGAAGCAGTAACAGACTTCATTTATTTGGGCTCCAAGATCACTGCAGACGGAGACTGCAGTCATGAAATTAAAAGACGCTTGCTCCTTGGGAGGAAAGCTATGGCAAACCTAGATAGCATATTAAAAAGTAGAGACGTCACCTTGCCGACAAAGATCCGCATAGTCAAAGCTATGGTTCTTCCAGTAGTAATGTATGGTTGTGAGAGCTGGACCATAAAGAAGGCTGAACGCCGAAGAATTGATGCCTTTGAACTGTGGTGCTGGAGAAGACTCTTAAGAGTCCCCTGGACTGCTAGGAGGTCAAACCAGTCAATCTGAAAGGAAATCAACTCTGATTGCTCATTGGAAGGATTGATAATGAAGCTCAAGCTCAGATACTTTGGTCACCTAATGCGAAGAGAGGACTCTTTGGAAAAGACCCTGATGCTGGGAAAGATGGAAGGCAAAAGGAGAAGAGGACGGCAGAGGATGAGATGGCTAGATAGCATCACTGAAGCAATGAGCATGAAATTGAGCAAACTCAGGGACGCAGTGAAAGATAGGAAGGCCTGGCGCAATATGGTTCATGGGGTCACGAAGAGTGGGACACGACTTAACGACTGAACAACAACAAAAATGATTTTCAGGTACTTAAGGGATGAACTCTTTTGTCCAGACAGCCCAATGCGTGTGCTTGATCAAATGCAAAATACACTGTAATACCTCTGCAGGGCAAACAATAGCTTGTTCTCAAAACTTGTTCATCCTAGCTTAATGAAGTACATTCCACACAAATTGTTCTATCAAAAATACAAAAGGCTAGGTTGAAGCATATTTAAATAATCTAACCACACATTTTCCCAGTTTAGTTTACTAACTATCCTCTAAGCAGCTGAGTTGTGGAGATCTTGTGTTCCCACATTACACTACTGGATGAAGGCAAAGAATGTCAAAGAAAGATAACAGCGCAGTGAAAAGGTAGGTATCACTTTATTAGACTGATAACAGATTGCAAGCCCACTGGATGCTGTCTATCCCTTTGATGCATTTTGAGCAGTATCAGGTATCTTAAACACTTCACAGTTACCACTTTATCTATTCCCATAAATGTAAGAGAACTTTTATCCAAAAACACAGAAATATACCTTAACAGGGAATCAGTAAATTAAATAAACAAAAATTTCTTAATTAATATGACAGTTAAAAGGAATCAAGCAAATGCACAATGGTCTAGGATGTTTTTTAAAAAAACAAAAACAAAACTTAATGGTCTATTTGTGGAGGGGAAAAAGTGGAAAAACAAAAGCTTTTGTTCTGCCATATCTTAAAGGCCAGCAAAGTTTGGAGAAAATTTCTAAAACATCATGGTCACTACTAAGAAGGCCTTAATGAAAAGCTATCATAGTTAAAAGAAAACAAATATGAAGAGCTTGAATTCTCTCTCCCTTTCTTCTGCAGTTAAAATAACCATTTAACAAAACAGAATTCGTTAAGGTTAATTTTTTATTATGTGAACAATCTGATATAAAACATTACAGTACTTCAAATGAAAACAAGCCAAGAGACAACAAATATGGGCATTTCAAATAAGGCACATGTAAAAAAACCACACATCCAGTGAAATAGACAGATTCTATATATATATATTTGGAGGTAGAAATAATTACAAAAATATGCAACAATTTTAAGGATTAGCAGTTCTGTTAAAACTAGGGTCCCTATTAAAAACTGCCTTGGTAAGATAGTTCAGATGGCATTTTATGCACTACATTTTTGTGGCAGCTGTACATTTTTAATTTGAGTACCAGTAGTGGGAAAAATGCTATGCCATGACCAATACAACAAGAATTCTTTAAAAAGCTATAAATGTTCATACAAATGTATTTAATAACAAAAAGTTCTTGAAGCACCACATTTTTTTCCCTCAAATAAAAAAAAATCTACATCACTTTTCTTTATATTAGTATTAGAGACCTAATGATGTTTTTAATAGTGTTGCTATATCTGCTGGAATGGCTCCTTCTTCTCCTGCAGAATTAAAGGAATATGTCAGATTTTCATGCTCAAATAGCATTTTATTCAACTTAATAGTTACAATGAATGCAATTAAAATATTCTTTAAAACCTTGCTAACTGGACATGAGAAAATTATCCCAATGGAGTATTTTAATTTTAAAACAATGGAATATAAAATTTGCTTGATTTGCAAATCGCTGGTGCAATTTAAGTTTCCAAATGAGTCTCTAGGTTTTGCACAATAGTTACTATACTGATAAATCATGTTGAAATGTTTGAATTAGCTGTGGTCCAGTATGGTAACTGGCATAGGTTATGATAAACTGGAACCCAGGTTCTTGTGCAAGTGTTTGAGCAAGCCCAAAAGCCAAAGCTAGTATTCCAAAAGTTATTTGGGGCACATTAAATGACTGTGCATAGTCAATGGTAATTTTTACTCTGATACATGCCTTTGCGTCCTACTGTACAAATTGTTTTGAAAGTCTATTAAATAGTTCAGTAGGAGGCATGGCAATGAGATCTATGAGAAAGAACTAACTAGGATTATAAAACATTTGCATGAATCTTTGCATTGTAAATTGACAGATGAGAACAAAACTGGATTTTGATCAAAGAGTAGAGCATCTTAGTCAAAACTTTCTATACTTGATCAAAAGACATTTGCTAAGAAATTGTATAAAACTTAAAAAACAGTAAATGCTACATTCTAGCTTTTCAGCTCAGGTTAAATGCCTTTTTTTTCTTAAAAAAAAAAGTACAGATACTGGAACAAACAATTTTATCTACCCAATATAGGACTCCATATTCTGAATATAAAATGCAATGTACATCTGGCTGACCTTAGACAGATTTCACAAGTTAGAACATTTATTCTAAATAATCATATGATATGTTGTTTGATTATGCTAATGCATTTCTTCATACATTCGTTTTAGGAGACATTTTTCAGAATATTTTTTTAAAGTACCTAAGTAGGGGAAGTTACAGGAACTTCACCAGGTACCAGGTTTTAGAAGCCATTATAACAGTGATTTGTACTGAAAAATAGTTAAATTAATTTTTGCTTGAACTGCAGTTTCTCCATGACTTAATTTTTTTTTACAAAAGCAACAGTAGATCTGACAATATGCTTATTATTTCCGTACTCCTTTAGTTTTATAAATACTATTTTTTTTCCTACCTCACATAATCATGGACCTTACATTTTTAGCACATTCAAAAGGATCCTGCAAGAACTCACCTGTGTCTGCTGCTGTCATGTCTTGCTCTAATTTTAACTTCTGCTGACTGATTTTGAGCATGGATTCCTCTATGGTCCCTTTACTTATAAGCCTGATAACTTTCACTTCTCTAAACAAAACAAAACAAAACCACATCAAATATTTATTCATATAATTATGTAAAACAGTATTTGTAGTTTAATCGCAAGTATATTATTTTCCATTTGGCGTAGTTTTATAGAAAACAAAGCTTGTTTATTTTTTCACAAATGTATCAATGACTCATTTCACTCACGCACAAACACACAAAGTGACATTAGCAACTGGGGATTAGAACTGTGATGTATGCATGTATCATACATGCAGTCACATCTCATATGCATGTACCATACATGCAGAATATTAGAAAAAAATTGCAAAGCAATTTTAATATTGGCAATTCCTACATTTGCATATGAATCACTAAAATTTTTTCACCAAATAAGGAGTCATTTTAACCAGCGCCCTAAAGTCTGCCTTTGTATCTGTTCTTGTGTTGGTGCTATCTCCATAATTTCAATGAAGTGAAACTTTAGTCTGGTCTCAAACAGTAAAGCAGTGACAACAACAAAAACAAGAAGACGTTGTAGTGGCTGAAACTAGAAATATAAAATCAATTTCAACTTATTTAAGTGAGATGCATTAGTGTTGTTGCTGGGCAAAAGTGTGAAGATAACATGGATGTATAGACAGATTACTTCTTGTGACTGGTCAGTGTTAAAAAAGGAGGGAGAGAGAATGAACACTGGACAACTGTTTAAGGTTTTATCTCCCACCAAGGTATCCATGCCAGCATACCAAATTTGCCATAATAAAACCAGCACTTTATAAAGTTGTGAACGTTGTTTCATCAATCCATACCTAGTTTGTCCAACTCTGTGGCATCTGTCTTCAGCCTGTTTGTCATTGTAAGGATTGCAGTCAATATCATGGAGAATGACCACGTTGGCTGAGGTCAAATTAATCCCAAGTCCCCCAGCTTTAGTTGAAAGCAAGAAAACAAATATACCCATATCTGAATTGAATTCATCTATCAGATGTATCCTATTAAAAAAGAAATAAGAAGCAAAGTATTCATCAGTGTGCAACCTTTTAAAAAATGTTTGTCCCCTACAAGTTGGTCATACTATATAGGTTGGTGCACACACCTGCTCATTTGTTGAGTATAGCATCAAGGCATATACAAAGGAAATCTCATACAGTAGATATGTTCTTACCTATCAGAGATCTGTGTCTTTCCATCCAGTCTAAGATAGCGATGTTGCTCATGTTTCAAGAGAACTTCTAAGATGTCCAGCATCATGGTAAATTGGCTAAACAAGACAACTCTGTCACCCTAATGGACAAAGGAGCATAGTTAATTTAAGGAAAAATTCCTGCTTACATCAGAAAGATACGTACACAAATAGAAAAAGTTGGTTTTGGCTTATAGGCTGATTTTATAATTAAGCAATGCACTTGAAAGCCAGGATTCAAACATCTGAGGAGTTCCAACATGCATATTAAGCTGAGAGCCAAAATAGACTAATCTATTGTTTTCAAGAGGACAAAAGAGACCATGTGATGTCACTTGATCATGAAATGAACAGTGTATCTGTCTTTGTTGGTTGTAATCTATGTATATGCAGTGGCTAATAAGAATTAATTACTACAGAGTTGTAATTTGTTAGGGCACAAGCAAATGGGATAAAACCATAATATGCTGCTAATAAAGCGCAGGAATAGTCTAATACCTTAGGATCAAGTTATTTTATTGTAGTTTAAGTAGTATAAAAATATGAACCGAATATAAATACCAAACTTAAGTGGATACATGTAAGCCTAGTTCCATATTTTCTAAACAAGATTTTATGTTTCCATCTTGGGAGTACTCAGTAGCAAATTACTACTAATTACTTGAACAGATATTTCCATTTTTGCCACATACGCATGCTATCTTTTCTTTGCAAGAATGATGCATCTACTTTCTCTTTAAAACTCTGGAGTTTGGTCTATGGAACTCCCCATCATGTTATTTTGTAAAGAGCTCAGAAAGAATTTATTACTTATAAATTCTCAAATATTATAAATATACTCTGTTATCGTACAGAAACTCAGAAGCAATTCCTATGGCACTGGCATGGATTTGACACTGCTGTGAGAGACAAATAATTAAACAAAATTAAAATGTTTACTACAGGAATAAAAACACTTAGTTCCTAACTTTCAATAGATTCTTTCCCAGTAAAGTAAGTTCTCAGTAGCCTTTTCTGAAATTAGATTGCCTTCATCTCCACTTTTGAATTATACACTGTACAACACCTAACTGCTTTAGGTTTCAAAAACAATCTAGTTGTTTTAAGGACTGCTTACTGAAGCTCCTCTGATTAGACCTCTATTTGAAGCTTTCAAATCCTGGCCTCTGCTTTCTGCTTGAAACCACCCCACTAACTCAAATTATGATTTCCTTTTCTCCCCAGCCACTAAAACCAGTATTTAAGTCTTCTCCAAAAAGGTTCTCAAAGATTAGAAAACTAGCTTCTGCCTTAGCTCTGAACCTCATTTTCTTTGGCCATCAGTTTTATAACCAACAATTAGCTGTCTCCAAATAATCTCCATTTTATTTATATTTATTTTTAATGGCATGAGAAGCCTCTCTGTCCTAAATAAGGCAGCTGTAACTGGCCTATTTGGTTACATTATAAAGTTTGTAATATAAACTCGCTTAGGGGTTAATCACATTACACCCTTCCCCAAATATACTATTTTTCACACAAACATTTGAGGAACCTACCTGGTGAAGAGTCCCTATGCACATGTTACACTACCCATGGGTAAATTGTGAGCAGGCAGGAATTTTAGCCATGGTTAATGACAAACCTAGATAAAGGGTATTGAGAGGGGAGATGAGTTCATAATCCTACAAGCAACTGCTGACCTTTAGCCCTGGCTAATGTTATATCTATTTTGTTTTCAAAGGACCTTACTGTCAGGAATTTGAAGAGAGCTTCCCACATTTTAGCCCAATATGCCTATGGTTTTCTAAAAGGGGTTTCTGTCAGTATAGTTTGCAAATGAAATCAGTTCATCTATTCACAAAGTGAGTACACTGAAAGGTATCATATGCAGGACAAACCTTTTCTCTAAAGTCCGATAAAATGCGTGCAAGCGTCCTAAATTTTCCAGAATCCAAAATTAGATCCATTTCAAGTTTGAAATCCTGAATATTTGCATACTGTTTACAAAGCAAATGCAGTTCATAATCAGTCATCACACACATATCTTCAAAAATAAGATCAGGGTTTGCTTCACAGTGTGTAGGCTCCTAAAACAACAAAAAATCTTAGTTATTTAAAAATTACTAATATTAACATGCAATATACACCTACTGTCCTGCCCTGAAATTTATTTTATTTCATAGTCCCATTTATAATAAAACTGTACAAACTGAAATGTAGCTTACAGTAGCATAGTTAACTTTTTCAGAATTATTTGGAATTCAATTAACATTTTTTTTAAAAATTGCCAATTACATTTCAGGGAGGATTTTCATTGGGATTACTGATGAGAAGGGAAAGGTTGAGACAACTTTCTGTTATACTATAATTTAATATGAAAATCAAAATATAAACATCTCAGCACAACTGCAAGCCATGCAGTGAAAGTACTATGCGTGGTGAATGCATCCTTGAGATAGGAGGAAGTTCCACTGTCCCTTAAGGGGACAGTGGCCCACCCCCCTCCTCAAGAAGTCATCCCTAGACCTGACCATTTTAGGTAACTTTCACACTGTCTCCAATCTCACCCTTTTAGGGAAGGCTGTTGAGGAGGTGGTTGCCTTGCAACTTCAGAAGGCCCTGGATGAAGTGGATTACAGGTAGACCTTGCTTAATGACTGCCCTGTTTAGCGGCTGTTCAAAGTCATGATGGCGCTGAAAAAGTGACTTTATGACCAGTCCTTGCACTTACGACCATCGCAACCCTCCCATGGTCATGCAATTGAGATTAGGGTACTTCACAACCAGCAGGCATTTACAACTGTCACAGCATCCTGCGATCGCCATTTGCGTGCTTCATAGCTGGCTTCTGACAAGCAGAGTCAATAGAGAAGCTGGCAAAATTGCAAGTTGTGATCACATGATGTGTCAGGTTTAGCCCAGGAAACTCCAGGAGACCATACAGATTCAATCCAGCAAGGTTTATTTGGCTTCACCCTTTACAGAGAATCTTCCCAGACTGAGAGTAGTTCCCAGGGTCAATCCATAAACATCTCTAGCATTCCTCAGGGAGGTGCCAGTCTCATCCTCTTATTTCTCCCTCGCTGTTCGGGGGATGAGAGAACGTTCTTGACCCCTCTTGCCTGGCCTCTCCCTGCGCTTACCCCATCATGTCTTGCTTAATGACCATGGGTGATTCACTTAATGACCACAGTGGAAGTGAGGTCATAAGCCCAACATGGTCACATGTCTTGCTTAATGACCATGTTGCTTAGTGACAGAGTTGCTGGTTCCAACTGTGTTCGTTAAGCGAGGACTACCTGTATCTTGACCCCTTCAAGTCAGGTTTCAGGTCAAGATATGGGACTGAAATCACATTGGTTGCACTTGTGGATGACCTCTGGAGGAAGGGGGTGGGGGTAGTGCATCCATCCTTGCTGTCCATGATCTCTCTCAATAGCTTTCAATACAATCAATGATGGTATCCTTCTGGACCAGCTCTGGGGGTCAGAAATTGGGGGTATAGTGTTATGCTGGTTCTCCTCCTTTCTCTGGGGTTGGTTCCAGTCGCTGTTGATGGAGGAGAAAAGTCTGCCCCACAGCCTCTCTTATGTTGAGTGTCTCAGGGCTCAACCCTCTCCAGTCCTGTTTTACATCTACACAAAGCTGCTGGGTGAGGTTATTCAAGGGTATTCATCAATAGTCATCGATACTCAGCTGTGTATCTTTGCCATGGCCTGGTCAAGAGCTGTGGAGGCTCTGTTTCAGTGTCTGGAAGTGGTGGGGGGTCTGGATGGGGATGAACAGGCTTCACCTCAATTCTAGTCAGATGGAGTGGCTTTGGGTGTTAGGGCTTACAGAAAACCCATGCTATTGGTGAATGATGTGTCTGGCAGCCACTTTATTTTAATCAACTGGGAGTGGTGTTTTAATTTTTTTAAAATATACATTGTATTTATATTATAGTTTAATTTCTGTTAGCTGCACAGAGTCGCATTGGTGAGATTGGTGCCCATATAAAGTGAAATAAATAAATGCATGCATGCATGCATGCATGCATAACCTTCTGAATTTCTCTTGATCATGCCAGGAAAGACATTATCACCAGTGTCTGCCTATTGCACTAAAGCCAGGTTTATAATTGTGAGCACATGACAAATGTATCTTGTGTGATCTTTTTCCAGTTTCTTATCCACTCATACCTTTGGGCAGATTAGAAAACCAGAACACTTTTATTTTATCATATAAAGCCATTTTCCATTCTAGAAACTATTCCCAATCGTTTTCAATTGTTAATGTTTGGTTTTGAAATTACATTAATTCGTCTAAAAATATAAAATTACTCATGGCAAGAGAGCCAGATTGGTGTAGTGGTTAAGGCACCAGGCTGGAAACTGGGAAATGTGAATTCTAGTCCTGCTTTATGCATGAAGCTAGCTGGTGATCTTGGGCCAGTCCCTCTCTCTCAGCCCTAGGAAGGAGGCAATGGCAAAGCACTTCTGAAATCTTGCCAAGAAAATTGCAGGGACTTGTTCAGGCAGTCACTAGGAGTCAACACTGACTTGAAGGCACAAAAAAACAAAAAACAAAACCTAACAACCACACAAACATGTACCTCAAAAAAAAAAAAAAAAAAAGAAAAGAAAAGAAAAAGACAACCACACACACACATATACGCAACGCATGACAAAACTAAAATGCATCAAGAGGATTTATTTAATTCTGATTCTTACCTTGAGCATGAGTTTTGACATAACTTTAAGTTTTTCAGAGGTATAATATTGACGGTGTAAGAGAGGATGATTAGCCATTTTTCTTAGCTGCATCATGACATTGCCCATTTCGGAATTTTTTTCTGTGAACAGAAATAATGTATGAGGAAACATATTCACATGCTTCCAAGTACATTCAATAAAAACTTCTTTTTTTACAGATATAATCAGAAAAACAGCAGAGCTCAGTGTTTTTGTTTCTGTACTACAGAACAGAAATAACTGAGAAGCATTTATATACATTCATACCTTGACTATCAATAGATTTCTTAAGGCAGCTAAAAAGATCTTGGTATAGTCGTTCTTGTTTCTCAGACATTTCGCACCACTCAACAATATCTTTTTTGGGAGGTAGTTGTTTCAGCACCTGGCAGACCAAGATCGAAATTCTATGTATTAGGAAGATAAACTTACATGCAGATCCACAGATACAAATCTGGAAGCTACACTTATTTATGGTAGCTTGATATCAAATAATTATTTTTCACTGCAGAATAAAGGAATACCTCTTCTTTTACTCTTCTCAAGATAAATGGTTTTATTATCTGCTTTGCATGGGCAATTCTTTCCTTTTCATACACGCTATGCTCCTCAGATGATTTCTAAGGAAAAAAAAAATCAAAAGCATAAAGAGCATTTCATACTGTCAGTGCAATCAAGTTATTTTAACATGAACAAAAATGATATGTATTTGTTCTTAATGTGAATACCTCAATCCAAAATAAAGCATGGTTCAAATTCCATGTTAAACAATAATGTATCTTGTTTTAGTTTAATACAAAGTTTGAACTCAGCCATTATCATTTATTAAACAACCCATTCTTAAACCAAAGTATGTGCATGTCCAGCTACACTGTGTTTATGACTACAATTACTAAAACATTTACTACTGTACAGAATAGTATCTAGAGTTGCAGATTTGAAGACTGCATGATGACTTTTCTGAATTATGTTTTAGAATTATCTTTAAATTACAATGGAAAAATTAACAAAAAACATATAATTTTTATCTCTATTTCGAAGCAATAAAAACACATACAAAGTACACTTACTGCTTTAGAAGAAAATATCCTCCGAATTTCACTGGTGCTACTACTGAACATATGTGGCATTACAAAATTCAACAGGGACATAAGTTCTAAAAGATTATTTTGAACAGGAGTTCCAGTTAGCAGCAAACGATTTTTTGCCTGTTTTCATAAAAATAAATAAGCAGTGATTAGTAAATCACCAACATTTTGCCAAAATATTGTAGTATGAGCATCATCTCACTGTTGAGAATTTTAATATTGTCACAGAGTTACACATTTTAAAAATTGCCTACAATGTTTACAATTATCAGGAAGTTGCAAATAACAGACTTAAATGTCACTGAAGTGAAACAATACAATGAAATTCTCAGATGTTTGGGTCATCTGACAAATAATAGCTGCTACAGTTGGCTATCCAATTAATCACAATCTTATTTATGTATGTTTATTTATTTAAAAAATGTATAAAGCCAACTCTCTCACAATTTGTAACTCAGGGATGCATACAAAAGAGAAAAAAATTAAAAAAGAATAAATACCATATAAAAACAAATAAAATCCCCAACCAAATCGAAAACATAATCAAAACACAACAGAGGCTGGTGATAAAAACATTCAGGCACATAACTGGGAGAGGTTGTTCCAAAGGGCAGGTACAGCAACAGAAGGGGCATGCCTCTTAGATCACATTAGAGTGGCATTCTTTCAAAAAGGGAACCTGGAATATGCCTACTCTAAGCAACCTTGTGGGACAGGAAGAGATGATGAGAAGAGGTGGTCCTGCAGGAAAGCCAGTCCTGTGTCATGTATGGCTTTATAGTTTATATATTTAGCCATAAATCCTCTTGTATATTAACAGAATTCAGTCAGATAACTGTTTACAGGATTGTAATTTAATGTTATAAAACAAGAAACAGAATACAGGTAGTCCTTGCTTAACGACCGTTCATTGAGTGACTGTTCAAAGTTACCATGGCGCTAAAAATTAACTTACTACTGGTCCCGAAGTTATGACCATCGCAGCGGCCCTGTGGTCATGCGATCGTGATCCGGATGCTTGGCAACCAGCTCGCATTTATGACTGTTGCGGTGTCCCAGAGTCAAGTGATCGCCATTTGTGACCATAGCCAGCTTCCAGCAAGCAAAATCAACTAGGAACCACTTGATTCACTTAATGACTGTGGTGATTCACTTAATGACTGCTGCAAAAAAGGTCATAAAATTGGGTCCAGTTATGTGACGATTCACTTAATGATTGCATCGCTTGGCGACCTAAATTCCAGTCCCAACTGTGGTCGTTAAATGAGAACTACCTGTATATATCAAAACATTTTATTTATGATGTAACATTTACTAAAACTTGAACATGTAAGTCATAACTGAGAAAAAGGGCCAAGAGTAAAGAAATGATCAGTGCCTTACATTAATTGTCATCAGGTGTTGATAGCGTACAGAACCCATATTTTTTAGCATATGACCTTCATCAAAGATTGCATAATTAAGTTTCATCCGGCGAAATAGACTACGATCTTCTGGACTGCTAATAGCGCAGTTATACCTATCAAGAGAAAAAACTATGAGCATACGTTGCTTCAGAAACATGCATAAATTCATTGATTAAATACATATATACATATAATATCTTCTAGCATTCATTAAGTCAGCTCTGATAGTATAATACAGACCTTTAAATGAAAGAGCTATTTAACTTTGGCTAGAGTCTCAAGAACCATTATCAGAAGAAAAATAACTGCTAGGAGCATTTAGCAATTGCTAGTGTGGGTATAGAGTATATCTGTGATCTATAGCAGTTGTTACAATTTCAAGATCATATTTGCGTTTGGTTGCATTTTTTGTGTAATACTGTGGCATAATATGCAAAACTGCTTTTCCATTACAGGTAGTCCTTGCTTAGTGACTGCCTCGGACAGCAACCGTTTGAGTTATGATGGTGGTGAAATAGCAACTTTGCGACCAATGCGTCCCTCTGTCATGTGTTCTTCATTACAGTCAGTTAGCATGCGTTGTCCTGTGTAAAATCATAAGGACAGTCACGATCACATAATTTTTTGCTTGACAACCACTTCACTTAATGACTGAGTTGCTGGTCCTAATTGGGTCACTAAATGAGGACTACCAATAGCATACTATACATTCAACATACAGAACAGAATCTCTAGAGCTAATTTCTTACTGGAAAAGTGTAACTGGTAATGAATCTTGGATTATGTCACATATTTATAGCAACACTCAATATTTTGAGCAAAGGTTACTGAAAATTACAATGAGATGAGAATTTGAACACATCAATAGAGATTTTATTATTGTTTTAGAGGTTTTCATAAACTGTAACATTAGTGTTTTGGTGGAATAGGCTAATTTAATTATTAATACTATGTACAGGTTTCTAAATGTAATTACATACTTGTGTTTTGCATGCAATTATTACATTTGGTACACCTACAAAGATATATTCATTTATATTTTCCCACAATAAATGGACTTTCTTCCTTCTCCAATAAAGAATCCTGTACTGATAATTATTCAGTCCAACAAATTATCCATTGTTATGACTTATAGCTGACTGAATTATGTGGAAGACATTTTATACTACACAAATCGTCTTTCTGGGGAAGGGTGTTAATAATTGTTTGCTCTGAATATACTGACACACTGGAAAGTCCACAAGATCCTTGTGACAGAGGAGGGTTTCATTCACACTGTGTTACAAAAACAGTGTTTGCTTCCACTGTAGTTATCTTCCCAAACATATTTTCTTTCCCTATGCAATTAATAACAATGACAACAACAATGGGAGAAAAGAAAGAACACACTCACTCCTCTCAGTCTAACTACTAAGAATCAATTTTACTCTTCTTTGTACAGCTTAATTCTGAATTAAAGTTTGAAATATTACTGCATGTGATGTTTGTACATCTCTTTTTGAAATTATTATTATACCAAATAAAAATGTCAAGCTCAGGTGAAAAGCTTGAAAAGAATTAGTTTGTTAGACCAATGACTATACTTTATATTGACTTATACTTACGTTGTCACGATCACATTGAAATCTGTTACTTTATTGTGGATATCCATTCTGAGATGCCTCCTGTCTTCTTGAGATCCTAGGCAAAAATGCAAAATGAGTTAAGACTTTTCAGTAACTCTAGGTAATTTAAAACATTCTTAAGAATTTGATTGCAATTCACAAATTCAATTTGCTACATTATGCCTAAAAAAAGGCATACTTACTGTATTTTAACTATAGATGTTTTACCTTGAAACACACTTTCTTACCATAATAAAATAAGACCTGGAGTTCAGGACACCACAGGTTAACTTCTCTTATCCAGTTATCTATTTTTAAAAAAATACAAGAAAGTGTTAAAGAAGCATTCTGTTGATCTACCTGCAGGTCAGCATTAGTTCTAAACTTGCTTACCCTAAAATAGAAAACGACAATACAGTTGTAACTGGCTGTGCTCAATTCTGCTCACTATGAAGCCATATGGGATCCTTAAATCAATCATCATCTCTCAAGACTTACCTCTTGTAAGTTATATTTAGGCTACAATTGAACTTCTACTTCAGAGTAAATTTCATTGAATTCTTCAGGTTTCCTTGGAGTGAATATGTATAGGGTTACATTATTAGTGGAAAGATCCCTACATTCTTTAAAGGAAGGGTACAACATATATGTAATTTTAAAAGATACTGAAACTTTTTTTTTTTAGTGATTTACCACTGCAGTCCCAGGTAAGGGGTGAAGGGATGCTGTGGAGGGGGTAGAGGAGGCCTGGGGAGGCCCAATGCAGGCCATGCGTGAGTGCAGGGAGGCTGGAGGAAGCAGGGTACATCTTGATGCAAGTGCTGAAAGGCAGGGGGTACTTACCAGAGTGATTTGTGACTTTCCCTGTTGGCTTCCCTATTGACTTTGCTTTTGGGAAGCCGGCAGGGAAAGTTGCAAATGGTGATCATGTGACGATAGGCGCTGCAACTGTCATAAGTGCAAGCTGGTTGCCAATCACTTGAATCGTAATCATGACTGTGGGGGTGGTGCGACGGCCAGAACTTTGAGGACTGGTTGTAAGTACCAGTTGTTCAGCACTGTTGCAACTTCGAACAGTCACTGAATGAGTGGTCAGTAAGTGAGGACTATCTATACTCAAACGAGGCAGCATATTGGCTCCAAGATAAATGAGGATATGAATTAATCTAGATGTTCCAAAGCCACCTTGTTGCTTTTCCATTTAGACATTTGGGATGTCTTTGGACTTCTTTCCGAGCCAATCTCTGGGAAATGCCTGCTTCAATACTCTTGAGGAATACTCCAGTGACTTCCAGGATTACCCTATAATGCTACAAACATACCAGGTAGCTCTAAACATGCAGGGGTCTAGACTATGCTAGACTTCCATCCTATAGAGGGCATATAGAATGGCTTTGAAGGACTGTGGGAAGATGTTACCAAGGCAATGATTAGACAATGATTAGCTTAAGTCCATTCCAAGAAACTAACTTGAGAAAAACATCTCAGATAGGCCCCTCCCTAAGTGAGGGAAGCACATTCTGACTTGCAAGATTCTGTTACAATATCTGTTCTAATAAAAGTAATTTTATGCATAAAGTATATGGCATTGGATTCTTAGGCTGATCTACCCTACAGGGTTGATACATCCCTAAGGTTAAATTGAAGGCAGACACTGAATGTTAAGATTACCTACTCTGAAATCTGTTGAATTATTACACTTTTAACTTTGTGAGGCTTCTTCTCAGCTTTAATAAATCAGATTCTTCAAAATTTGTAAGAACAAAATCAGAAACATTTAAATTCCTTTGGTATTTTTTCCAACACAAGGGTCCAAGATTTTACCTACCTAATGTTGATGCTGGCACTACAATCAAATGTGGACCTACATCACCCACTTGATAAAGATATGCCAGAAAAGCAATTGCTTGAATGGTTTTTCCTAAACCCTAGATAAAAATTTAAAATAGAAACAGTTATTTTTATAGCATGTTGTATATTAAATGTAAAATACAGAAGCATATGTAGAAGTGCTAATTTTTTTAATGTCACAAATAACATCGCCTCTTTCAAATAATTTGCGACTCTTTAAGTGCTTTCAAATATTTAAAGGCATTTCCTTTTCTGTAGACATAATGGCATCTCTTATCTATACAGTACAATCAGTAAACTCTTCCTTCACTCTTTCAATATGTCTTGACACTCAGGTCCTTCCTGGCAACTGCTGCTTCTTTGTCCATAAAACTCACTCTCAAATTTTTTAGCTTTTGATATTTTGCAGTCTCAGTATTGATTCTATTACTGCCACCTTACTGAAGTTGCAAGACAGCCATATTACTCTTCTCCAAAACTATTTACAGTCTGGAATGCCCCAGTCCGCACACTTGCAGTGTGATTTAGTCCTAGGTCTTCATGCTAGCCCAGTCAGATGTGGCATCCTCTCTTATGCGTAAGAGCCTAAGGTTAGTGTGATGCAATGATTAAGGGGTTGGATTAAGGCTGGGAAAGACCCACTTCAAGTCCTCCCTCACCCATGGAAGTTCATTGGTGACTGGGCCAGCTACATGTATTATGAATTATTTCAATACAAATAAAAGCTACTATGTTTTCAACTTACCATTTCATCAGCTAAAATACCATTCAGTGAGTGCTTATGCAAAAGTGCTAGCCAATTTAAACCAATCTTCTGATATGGCTTAAGTTCCATGCTGAAAATAGAAAAGAAAGTATATAAGTTACTATTATGTGAATTTAAACCTCCTGACCTGCACAGTTCACCAAACACGTAGCATAGTGGCTAAAAGACAGAGATTCCTTATTCAAAACTTGCCTTTGTATTGCACTCATGCTGCCCTTGATTGTCCCACTATTATATGGGAAATAATACTGACTTACTGTACATTACAGTTTTTGTATGAATTAGAACATGTAAAGATTTTAAACGTTCTATTGGGACCCCAGAAGTGCATCTTCACTGTAGCAGCATCTGCCTTCTGGAATGAGGTTTCCCCCCAAGATTTGAACAGCCCCCACCCTACTGGTGTTTCGAGGGGCTTGAGACCTGGCTCTTCTCCCAGGCTTTTGGTGAAGATGACTGAAATGCCCTTTAGACTCTGTGGGTGTTTTTGTTGTTGTTGTTTTCATCCAGTTTTGTCATTCTGGTCATTTTTACTCTTCATTTTTCGTCTCCTTTTCTTGTTTTTAATGTTTTAAACAATTTTTAAACTGCCCAGAGTCACTAGGAGTTAGGCGGCATATACGTTTAATAAATAATAATGGTAATTAGATTTAGCCATAGCATTAAGGGAAAAGAGAACCAAAACTTGCTAAAGTCTTCTTCTAGAACAAGCTATTATTTAATATATAGCATACAAGGTCACAAAAGGGTCTGGGGTGCTAGCCAAGAGGCTTGAAATTTCATGTTCAAGGCATTTGCTAGTCAGAACCATTCAAATTACATTTGTGTTAGAAAACAATGGTGAGCCACTGCTTTTGCTGCAGTAATCACAGCACTGCCTTACTTACTGTGCTTTTTAAAGTCCCTTCCCATATGGGATTAACTATGAATGTTTCCAATACTTCTCCAAGCTGAACTGAAAAGGCTAATACATTCTAGTAATGTTTTCTGATGTTAAGGGAAAAACAGTAGACACAATATAGACAGCTCTGTTAAGAAAAAGAGAAGCAGAACTGTATAACGTTCTTGGATTATTTTCTCACAGATTTTCTTCAGGATCATGTAAGCGAATGCTACTGGATACTTAGTACTTGAAAAGCCAGTCACCTTTTCAAGTCTAAGAATCTGAAAGCAACGCTACAGCTTACAGCTCTTTTCTGTTGTTGTTAATGTTGGTCCTGCTTGTGGTTATGCTGTGCTTGTCTACTACTTACAGTGAAGCTATCAATACACAATGCAGCAAGGGATTTTGTTTGTCAGGCAGATTGTCCCAGAGCCTGATATATAGCTGGGAGGGAGTGACTGGCCCAAGGTCATTCAGCTGGCTTTCGCAGCTAATGGAGTACTAAAATCTGAGTTTCCCTGCTCCTAGTCCACTTAACCACTATACCTCACTGGCTTTCTTTTCTGTACATGTAGCATTTATTAATAAGCAATCTTGCTAACCTTGGATTCAGGATGGATGGTTGGTCAATGTTCCATCCACCACCTCCATCTCCAGTGATCCTTGTTACTTGTTTGGTCAGTTTATTTGAGATCTCTTCACATTTGTTCATAAGTTTTAACACAACATCTCTTTCTCTTAGCAATGTTTTGCAATTCCAAATAATATCTTCTGACAAGCCATTGGTCCTGCACATTTTTGTGAACTGCCAGAGAGAGAAAAGTAAGTCACTAGGTTTAAATACAAAATCAAAATCAAACTGAGCATGGAGAATCCATCAGTTTTATTCCTCAGACTATTTGGTTATTTTAACTTAATTATTCATTAAACATTGGAATAGCATATGATCAGTGTTTTCTGGCATACACATAGTATCACATGAAAAGTAATTAATGTTCTTGTGCATTTTTAGAATGAATTAGCTCACATCATGAACCAAAAACAGTATTTTTCAAATTGCTTTAGCTGTTACATTTGATCATCATATGAAAACTGTAAAACCATGTTTCAACAACAGAGGGCACTATTAATAAGAAGCTGAAGATTTGTTACATTCTATATAAATAATTTTGTTCTTTGATCGTGTGCTTTTATTTATTCTGCTGGTCTGAACCAAAGTTAACAAAATAAAGAACATCAAAAACAAAGAGCTGCAAAGCATTCATAGGAATTATTTGTGAACTGTCAGGACTATGTCCACTGCTTACAATGACAAACTATTGAGGCAGTTGGTTGCTATATACAAAACTATCATTTCTAAAAGAGACAGAGCAGCTAAAGTCTGTGTGTTCTTCACCACCCACCTGGAAAAGATGGAATGCCCTTTTAAGCCAAGATAATCAACATGGACAATACTTGTCAGAGATCTATCTGCAATTTTATTATTGCCTCTGGCACTAAGAAACACCCTCCGTGCTTGTTTAAACAGGGAAGTAACTTGCTATAGGCAACAGAATGCAAAAGATGATGTTATTTTCCTAATCCTAAAGCTATAAAGATCTTTTGTTGAATCCATGACTGCAAACCAGTAAAAAATAGCATCTATTACCCTGTTTCTAAAGAAGGTAATCTCCTTCATAATGTGCAGGCTAAACAGGCATTCTTTTATTTTTATCTTGGTATTATATAGATTCATAAGACGACAATTTAAATGTATCTTATAGAAACATCAAGAATTTAAAAAGTTCACCTGCTCATCTGTTTCCAACAGCATTCTTGGAAATAAAGCTGATACTATAGGTTATTGGTTTGCAGTTTGCCTGTTTCCTATTCTTTTTTTTTTAATTAAAATATTCTAAAATCTGTTAAAAATCAGGCAGGAGAGGAAACATAACAGGTGCTATGGAAAGTTTAGGGGAACAAACATATATTTTCTTACCAACTTGAAGCTTGTTTTAAAGTGAACTCTGATTAATATTAATTCTAATTCAGACTGTAATGTGGTGGTAGAGAACAAAAGCAACAGCGGCAACAGGAATCCCACAACTTATAAAAGCCCTATCCTTAGACAAAGCTTATGAGTTATTATTTAATTTATAATGATAACATCCATAATTAAGTAACATATTGTGAAGTGCATTTCAGCTCTTCCTAGGACATTGTGGCTTTTATTTGGCAATTCTGATGAACCCTCTATGAAGAAAGATTAAACTTTATGAAATATGTTTGAATTTAAGCAGGATTAAACCACCAAAAGTGAATTTATTTTAACTATATGACATTTTAATAAGATAATTAAAACTTTAAATAAATTATTTTAAATGCCTAAATCTCAGATTGGTGTAAATTGTAATCTTTAAATATTACAGCTAAAGCGAAACCATCTGTTATAAAAACCATCTGGTTTGTTTCAAGCTGGATAATTACTATCTGTTTCCAAGTCTGAGTCAAAACAAGAAACACCTTCAGCCATTTTCCAAAATAAATCTTATGAATAATGGAATACATTCAGCTTGTACATAGTTAAGTCGGATTTAAACACAAATCCATTTGTTAAGTATGCATCCAATCCAAGTCAAAATTAAGCATTTTAACATTCCATTGACTTAAATGAAAGTGATCATATATTGGTAAACACAAAGTTTCTAAGTACAAGCACCTGAAGCTATCTTATAACAAATTAAGTTTCTCAAATTTCAACTAGTGCAATATAGCTATAAAGATGTTCAACTGATTAGACAGTTGAAGCATGCAGGGGCACTAAGCTGGAATCAGAGCATTTGTATGTCCAGATGGTTGGGGTCTGGTTACCTAAAGGACCACATTAATTTATCCCTGTGTTTTAGGATGTACCTCAGAAGCCTTGTTTGTACAATGGGGCCAGCGAGCTTTGTTATCCTCAATTCGTCAATCTCCATTTTGGTGGAGAGTGCCAACTTATGAACAACCTTCTATATATAGCGCACTTTGATTCAAACTCTTAATTGGCTTTTAAAAATTGTTTCAGGCTGCTTCTTCATTTCTAGGGCTGTTGATTTTTTAACTACATGAGTTACCTTAAATTTCTTAAGCTATTGTTTTTAAAGAAATGTTTGTTTTGTTATGAACTGTTTTGTTAAATGTTGTTTTAAACTATATTAACTAAAACCATTTCAATGGCTATAATGGACATACATATCCATCATACTATTCCTTTTTAAGGTAAGCAATGCTATGCAAAGTGCAGAAAAGGAGTATAATATACTAAGTGAAACATATTAAGACATGAGGTAAGGAAAATAACTAAATCTACTTTCCACCAACACCTTTCACTATACCTCTCCATACCTAATTATCCTCATGTTCTCCAATTCCATATACTGCTTGACACATTGCCTTTTGTTCCTCAAACTTACCACATATCTCTTTTTGAGGATCTCATCAACTCCATTCAAACTTTAAATGCAACTTTAAATAATAACCCAATGGAGCTATCTATTACAAATGGCACCCATTTTGCTCCAAGGCATTATGTTAACATCCATTTCAAACTTACAAAAATGATTTCTTGCCTATTCAATACTAGACTACTTTAAGGCATTCTAATTACTGAACAGACATCTGTGGGCAATTACAATAACTAATACACAAACTTTATAGAAAGGTATTTTTCCTAAATTCATTCCTTACCTGTGGCTTATATCTGATTAAGTTTGCATACAATAAGAAAAATCTAATAACCTATACAATCCAAATTCTTGCTATGCCATAAACTCATTGTGATTCTTTTATCAGATATTTTAAAGGAAATGTTGCAAGCATTTATTTGATAACTGAACAATTTATAAAACTAGCATATGGAAATTATAAGTTTATAACTTGTTTTGGCATATTTATGCATTATTCAAATTAAGAAACCACATATAAAATTATGACCATCAAGTTATTGTCAGCTCTTAGACATCACATATAAAATTAAAGGCGTATAACATTTTGTTAAAAAGAGACTGGAATACTTTCCTTATTTATTTATATTTTTCATACTTCAAAGTAAGACTATTATTTTTTAAAAAAATATTGCATTATTTAGAAACAAAAATGCTGGACTACTGAACAGTCTACTTCAGCATTTTTAGAAGTTATTTCTTTCTGAAAGCTTCCAAGAATATAATTTGCTCAATTTCATTAAAATTAGGGCATGCCATTACAGAAACTAAGTAAATATTTTGGTGCTGACAAATGCATCTTTTATGAAAGAGGCTTTGAATTAAAACAGGCCCACACAATTTCATTCTGTGGAACTATTTCAGAGAATGGCAGCTCTTTAGCAATTAATTTTGCAAAGAAGCTGTTTAGGCAAAGCTCAACTTGTTTCTAAAGAGACAGATGTTCTGTTCAAAGTGTAAGACTTCAGGCAAAACAACATCAGAGGCAGCATTGCTGTAAAGCCATATGCATGTATTTTTCATGTATGCACTTTAAAATATGCGTAAATATTATTTCTTTCATTCAAAATCCTGACCTAAACAATTTAGGGTCCAATAGGATTAAATACCTAATTCACAACAATGCAGCATCTATAGAAGAGATTAAAAAAAAAAGTTTAAATGCAGTGGATATAAAAAATAACTTATTTTTTGGCCTCGCTTCCTAGAAATACTGTTTTAAGGAACAAAAATCAGAAGAATTAGATAAAAACAACTTACTTCCATCTATTTTTGTAAAACAATGTCAAATAAAACTCACAGAGACAAAATACCAAAATTCCACAACTTTTTCTTTGAATAATTAAGAATCCCAACCACAAAGTCACACTGCTAAAACTAGAGACTGCTCATTTTGGTGGAATAGCATGAAATACAGAGTTACTGAAAACATTTTTTTTAAATTACCAAGTTTGGGACAGTGTAAAAAGTACTCACCAATAGGTATGTTTTCTTTCTTTCATTTCCATATTAAGACTTTTCTACTTTGTTTTTGAAAGTTAAAAAAAACAACACCCTTACAATATTCAAGAAAATTACTGGATTGCTTACTTTATAATATCAAAATTAAAAAGTCAGTAATAATGACTTAAAAAGAAGAAAATCATAAATAACAAAAGTTTCTTCAAACAATAAAGCTTAATACACTCATCCTGGCATCTCAATCATGGAGAAACCCTGCAAGTTGGTTGCCGATTCTCTGAGGTAATTGCAGTAAAAAATTGCCACATTCTTTGTTTCTGTATGGTTTCTCAACTACAGCAGATCAGAACAGACTAGCAAACAGCAGCTTCACAAATGAAAGCTCTAAATTCTTCTTCTGCAGTAAAGTGAACCAGGTTTCAGAGCTCCAGAATAAATGACAGTGTTGTCAGCCAATCAGCTTGTGTTTTTCAAGAAAATCATCCCTTAATACATTCAAAATTAGGTCATCTGACACTGTTTGAAATGCTACTGGCTTAGAACAAGCATAGTGTTTTAGCCTAGTTAGGTAAAGCCACCCATGTATGCCTTCTTAGAATGAAGACATCCCTTGAATATATTAAATACTGTTGATATTTTTTTAAAGAAAAGAATACAGACTTACCAAAGCTTCCCAACTATTAAAGGGACGGAGCTCCATTATTCTCTGAGCCTTTTTCTGAGAACACTGTGGAATCAAAGTGAGTTCACCAAGAGAAGCATCTTGAAGAAAACTAAGAATTTTAGCTCTATAACCATCTTCCATCACTTCATCACCACTGCTATAGTCCTCATCAAGGGAGCTACCAGCTTCTGAAGCAGATTCATACTCCGGCTCCTGTGAATCCTTTTTAGTACTCCAAATTTTTTTCTTTTTTTCTTTTCTCCTGAAGCCATTCTCAGATGTTTTGGATGATTTCTCTTTGAGCCTCACATTAGTGTCATTCTGGTGGTAATGGGTATTATTAATTGATATCCCCTTTCCATTTGAAACTTCACTTTTGGAAGGATATTGTGCATCTGTATATATAACATAAAAGGATACAGACAATTTGGGAAGTGAGGACAAAAGCAAAAACAAACAAAACCCAATAAAGCTAGCAGAAGTCTAAAGAAGCACAATGAAGTTGCTTCTGTTCAAATGTAACAACCTTTTAGATTCAGTGCAGCTCTCTTGCCCAATTTCACTCCTGTTAAAATGATCTGAAGCAGTCAGAGAACATTTCAGAACAATATCTGACAAGTTATTTGACAAGGCACTGCAAGAAGAAGCACTAATTTATGAAGGTTTTCTTGTGAGTATCACACTGGCAATGAATGGATAGTGCGGAGAACATGTTATTTATCTACTCTGTAGCACTGACAAAGTCAAAGTATTCTTACTTCACCACATTACTTCATTAAGTAATTGCTTAGTAGAGATTTCGTGGCTGGTGAATGAGCTGTTAAAACAGTCCTAGTGGAAAACTAGAAAAGGCTGCCATGAACAATTTCTGAGGTATTCAGAGAGTATTTGGATACCAGTGCTGTCTCTGCTGTGATGTTCTGAGCATCTTCTGCTTCTACTGAATCAGTTTCAGTCGTGGGCAGAATACATGGAGGGATTTGGACAATCTCCCGCATTCTTGAATATTTGCCCATCTTGGATTTTAGCAGCAAGTCGATGGAGACTGATTGCATGGAGTCCAGGAATATTTCTTTAAAAAGTGGGTAATGTTTCCAGGCATGAACATTCAGTTCCTTCTTGAGAAGTCCTCTTCAGTTATCTCGCAGTCACAAATATCTACTTTTGATAAAAAGTCTTCAACTCCACAACCTGTCATGGACTCACAAAGCACCATTTCATTTGCCATACTATCTATACAAAGCTGTGAGGTCATGTCATAATCATTCAATCATTATGGTGAAGTTATTTATCCTTCTATGTTATCAAATTCAAACAAAGCTGTGCAGCTGCTGTGTTAGTGCTTGGAAGTTAGTACTGAGCTAGATGATAAACATTAGTTGAATTCAGAAAGATGGAGAATATAGGTGGTCCTCATATCTAGAAATCAGATGAATATTCTGTTCTAGATGGGTTACAACACTTCTGAAAAAGCATGCAAAGTACATAGCTTTTCAATTAAGGCTCTGCTGAACTTTCTGAGGCAAAGATGGTTTCATTATAGGGACTTACACTTCCTGAATGTAATATCAGTATGTATGTTTGGCCTGTGCTCAGATATTTTAAATACATCCGAAAGGGGCAATGAAACTTAACCAGAGGAGAGCATGTTAAAGTGATAAAATAGCTGTATATTTGCTTCCAAGCTCACTTCAAGATACTGGAGCTTACCTTTAAATCATAAATGGCTTGGGACACAATACTTACAATACCAATTCTTCATATACCAACTTGTTCATGTCTAAAGATTTTCAGAATATACATTGCCCCAAGTTCTTTTGCTAGAAAATCATTTTGTAAGAATGAGACAGAAGGCTTTCTTCACAATGACAGTCAGTATCACTAGTAACTATCTCATGAAATGGTGCTGATAATGTTGTTTTAAGTCTGATTAAAACTTATTTGCATAAGGATTTTAGTTTCTTCATTTATTCTGATGTTGTATGCTTTTATTTTTTACTATGTCTTATATTTTTATTACATTACATTGTGATATATTTTGCTTCTCATGCCTCTTATGTTAAATCCTGATTCATGAAGTTAAACAAAATCCATACAGAATAATTTTTAAAATCTCTTTCAAACCTTTTATTAAAAACAAGCTATGCAACTCTTTGAATATCTGGGCAGTAAGAAAGATGCATGCTTCCTCAGTTAATGGTATATACTAATTAAAAGGAAGATATCTTTACCCTCTTGATCTTCCATAAATGCTTTTAAAGAATCCAGAGCTTCTTGATATATCCAGTTGTGCTCTTGAAGTACATCTCTCAATTCCTAATTCACAAAATAAAAAACAAATCCTGTATGATCACAGGATTAATAAACCATATAATACACATAGAGATCTTGTTATCAGAATTGCACACAGTCTTCTAAGTCTCATTAAGAAGCACTTCAAGAAAGAATCTCAGCATTTAGAACTATAATGACAACATACAGAATACTAACTCTACAAGAGCCTTTATATTTTATCTGATAATTAAGGCTGAGATTGCTATAGGGAGAACAAACGCAACAAACTAAACCAAATTTGCCAACAATTTTGCATGACTACCTTCCAATGATAATTTTTTATTCAGCTTTTAAATATTAGTCACCAATACGGCTAGATTACAGTTACTATATTTAGTATTCAAGCAAAATCCAAGTGCCAATCTTGTGGCATACAGGAAAAAAAAAAGCATATTAGCAGGTCTGGAGGAACTTCATAAATACAAAGAAGATCAATCGATCGATCGATCCAAAGTGACAATAAAATGGAAGAGCACCCTTGAAAATAACAAAGCTTGGAATACTCTACACATTTTGTTGCAACTATTTGCCTTCTAATCATTGTTTACCATTAAAACGTAAAATATGGTATTTTACTTTTTAATGGTAAAATAATTTAAAAAGCCAAAATAATTTAAAAAGCACAATATCTTGAGACAAGTCTTATGGATGTTTATTCAATGAAAAGTCTCAATTTCAGTGAGGCTTTCAATCCACTAGCCTTTATGTCAGATTGAAAACTTGGTTAGGAAAGGAGGGAATGCCAAAACCCCATAATTACATTTTAAAGTGCTCTTAAATTCCTATAGGTATAAGTGACAGACATGCAAAGTCTTTAATGGTGTCACAGCAGTGTTTCAATGCAATAGAACCTACACAGGGAACTGAGTTATTATGTTTCTTTTATTCTTGAATCTTTTATTCTTGAATCTTATTCATCAGATGTGGCAATAATATGGATCTATTTATATATCTACATAAAACACATATTGTGTCAAGTACAACCATACCTCTTTATCCAAACTAGGAAATTCTTTGTGCAGTTTGCTTACTAAATTTTCACGCTTTTCCCACTGGTTTTCAGGATTTTGCAACTATGGTAGAAAAAAAAAGAATTATTTTGCAATTCAGCTCACTCTACTAATTAAATTACTAAATAAATACACATAAATTTAAACATTTTATAAAAGTATTGAAATAATAATCCTAAAAACCTTACATAGACATCATCCTTTAATGAAAAAAAAAAAAAAACAATGACCAGAAAACACAGGTAAACTGGCATTGCTTCAGTTTTATGGCTGGATCTAAACATTCTCTTTCTCAAAACAAAACTAGTGTTTCAGATACTGATGTGAAATTTGGAAACTTCATCTTTACACAGTCACATACATACACAAAGGTCTGTGACTATACCCAAAAGCTGTAGCTTAATCAGAGGTGTGCGACTATGGTTTTTATATATCTATATCTATCTCTCTACTTGGAGATGTAATTTCCATGCTACAAATAGTGAAGACTTAGTTAAAAAAAAAAAAAGGTTTTAATCTAAGACAGGTGTGCATAGTCTATGCCCTCAGGACTTTTGGAACTCCAAAAGTTGATACCAAATTGTATTTTAGCATGTAACAGAAGGAGGGAATTTTAAAATAAATATGGAGTAATCGTATTACCTGCAGTTATTTAATTTAATTAATTTTAAATTAGTTTTTTGTCCTGGCTCCACCTACTTCTTTATCCAGACACTGAAGCCCATGCCTATCACTAAAGGATCAAATACAGACAACGGTACAGAGAAGTTGTACAACCTGGCTCAAGACAATGTTTAGCATTTAATGGTGTAGCTCAAGCAGCCACATCACCATTAACTGAGAAAATGAAATACTTGAAAAATCTATTTAAGAGCAAAGGAAGGAGAGCCAGACCCTTAATATGTTAAGCCAGTATTGTCCACAAAGACTTACAGTGGTTCTTTGGTGTCTCAATGAGGAATTGTTCCACTTCTGTGCAGAGGTATCAGGGACCAAATATGAAGTTTGCATCAACTGCTTTTACTACTGAGTTTCACTCTTAGTTTGGGTTCTTGTATTTATAGAAAATATGACCAAATACTCACAGGATCAAGCCTTTTCTTTTTTGCACTTTGGTCATCCTTATCTTCAGGACCACCCACTGCACCTTCTTCAAGCTTTCTCTTTCGAGATCCTCCTTTTAAAATAAAAAGGGATATTAAATTAATATTTGAAAAGAACTTTCAATCTAATATCTAAGTGATTCTGGTTGTTTATATTATTTCAGGGAATCAAAATAGTTAATTAATATAATAAACCTATGTAGGGCAGTCTTAGAAATTTACAGTACGCTCACAATCTTAACTTTCTCATCAAAATGAGTAATACTTTAGAATGATTAAGATTAGCTGCCCCATCTCCATGTTTTGAAGCAGTTATTTCCTATACATGTTCCAGACAATATTTCCAGTTCTGTTCATGCTCCCACATTATGTATTTGTACAGTGTATGTAAAGAGATGTATATCATTTAATGGTAAATCTATTGCACAAAAATAACTTCTCTAATGGTATATAAATACATAAAAAGCATTATGATACTATCCTAATATTGAAATTATGCTTGCCTCAGATACTATCATCTCTATTGTTCTGTTATCATCATCATCATCATCATCATCTCTATTGTTGTAGAGTAAAACACAAAGTACAATCCAGATAACTGCATGATTTCATACCTTACATATACAGTGGAACCTCGGTTCACGAACGCATCTGTTCACGAACAATTTGGGTCACGACCAGCTCTAGCCGCAAAAATTTACCTCCGGTCGCGAACGCCGGATCGGGTGACGAACAGGATACGCGGCCATTTTCCCTCCCGTGACACATGGTCGCGGCTTCCTGTAGGCGAGATCGCGGTGGCAAACAGACGTCCTGTGAAGCTTTTTAGTGTGCTTGTTAGCATGGCTCCGAAAAAGGTACAGAGCAAGCTTGATCAGAATAAGGGTTTGAAGAAAATAACCATTGAATTGAAGAAGGAGATTATAGAAAAGCACGATCGAGGTGTTCATGTGACTGATCTGGGCTCGGAGTACAAGATGCTGAAGTCGACAATCTCGACTATTTTGAAGAATAAAGATGCCATCAGAAAAGCTGATGTGGCAAAAGGAGTAATGATGTTAACCAAGCAGAGACCACAAGTGCTGGAAGAGGTGGAAAAGCTGTTGTTAGTGTGGCTGAATGAGAAACAGCTGGCAGGTGATAGCGTGAGTGAAGCTATCATCTGTGAAAAAGCCAGGAAACTGCACAGTGATTTACTGCGGAAAAACCCCTCTACCAGTGCAGCAAGTGAGGAATTTAAAGCCAGCAGAGGCTGGTTTGAGAAATTCCGCAGGAGAAGTGGCATCCACAATGTGGCAAGACATGGAGAGGCTTCCAGTTCTGACAAGGCTGCTGCAGAAGCCTACAAGAAGGAATTTGAGGCATTCAGGAAGGCGGAAGGATACGTCCCTCAGCAAGTGTTCAACTGCGACGAGACGGGGCTCTTCTGGAAGAAGATGCCAAACAGAACCTACATCACGCAGGAGGAAAAGGCACTGCCAGGGCACAAGCCCATGAAGGACAGACTGACCCTTTTGCTGTGTGTGAACGCAAGCGGCGACCTGAAGATTAAGCCGCTACTGGTGTACCATTCCCAGACCCCTCGTGCGTTCAGGGAACAGAATGTGAACAAGGCCAGACTGCCTGTCATCTGGAGGGCCAATGCGAGAGCGTGGGTCACAAGGCAGTTGTTTATGGAATGGCTGCACGAGGTGTTCACACCCAGCGTTAAAAAATATCTTTCTGAGAACCAGCTGCCTGAAAGGTGCCTTCTTCTTATGGACAATGCCCCGGCACACCCTCCAGCCTTGGTGGATGATATGGACGCCGAATACGACTTCATAAAGGTCAAGTTCCTCCCCCACAACACGACACCTCTCCTGCAGCCCATGGACCAGCAAGTGATCTGCAACTTTAAGAAGCTCTACACAAAGGTGCTCTTCACCAGGTGTTTCAATGTCACTGAGGAAACATCCTTGACTCTGGCAGAGTTTTGGAAGAAACATTTCAATGTCCTCCACTGCATCGGCCTCATTGACAAAGCCTGGGAAGATGTCACCTGCCGGACCTTAAACTCAGCCTGGAGGAAACTGTGGCCAGAATGTGTCGCTGAACATGACCGTGAAGGGTCTGATGCAGAGGTAGTGGAGGAGATTGTGTCCATGGGCAAGAGCATGGGTCTGGTTGTCGAAGGTGCAGACATAGAGGAGCTTGTTGAGGACCATGAGGAGGAGCTGACCACGGAAGAACTTGCTGAGCTCCAGAGTGAGCAACAGAAAGCGCTTGGTGAGGAGCATTCCACTGAGGAAGAGGAAGACAGGGAGGAGGTGAGCAGTGCCGAGATTAAATCCATTATGAAACAATGGAATGCGTGCCAGGACTTCTTTGAGAAGCACCATCCCAACATAACTGTAATGAACAGAGCGTTGAACATGATGAACAATAACGTGGTCTCTCATTTCCGGAGGGTTATGCAGCTCAGGAAAAAACAACTGACTTTAGACAGGTTTTTCCCCAGAACTGAGCCTGCAGCTAAGAGGCAAAGAAGAGAGGACTCTCCCTCCAAACAATAACTGCCTCCCCACCCCATTCTCCATCTTCATACTGTGCTGTACGTACTTTTTTTCATATTTTTGTGGTTTAAAAATAAAAAACATATGGTTCAGAACGGATTAACCTTATTTACATTGAACCTTATGGGGAAATTTGACTCGGGTCGCGACCAGAAATCGGTTGGCGACCAAATTTGGGGTCGGAATGGATTAACCGTATTTACATTGAACCTTATGGGAAAATTTGATTCGGGTCGCAACCATTTCGGGTCGCGACCAGAGTCGGGGAACGAATTAAGTTCATGAACCGAGGTTCCACTGTATAAGGTTATGTTTCTATTCATCAACCCCGCCCCCATTGTATTTGGTCATTTCATAATAGTTCATCATACACATTAATTTACACATTCCCAAAAAAACTGGTGGTGATCCTAACCTACAAGATAAAATTATAATTGTATAGATTCCAATATGTGTAAACAGTTTTGCTGGAACTCAGCCACACCCCAATGCTCAGTAACAACATTAGGCTGTTTCATTCAAATAATAATAACAAACAAGAACTGGTGGGACCACAAAACAGACAAAGTAATAGAAAATGAAGAAGCTAAAATGCTCTGGGACTTTAGAATTCAAATAGACAAGTACCTGCTACACAACACCCCAGACTTAACAACTGTTGATAAGAAAGACAAAAAAGTCTGGATAGTAGACATTGCAACACCTGGAGACAGCAGAATAGAAGAGAAAGAACTGGAGAAAATCACAAAATATAAAGACCTGTAAACAGAAGTAGAACAACCATGGGAAAAGAAAGCAAAGATAGTACCAATAGTAATAGGAGCCTGAGGTGCAATCCCAAAACATCTGGAGCACCATTTGAAGACCATCGGCATAGACAAAATCACCATCAGTCAATTGCAAAAGGCAGTGTTACTTGGAACAGCTTATATCCTGCGACAATACCTTTAACACCATCAACAACATCTGCCTATCCCAGGTCCTTGGAAAGGATTTGATAGGTGAATAAAAAGGCCAGATCCAGTCTAAACATCTGGCTGTGTGCCCAACCATAATAATGATGATGATGATGATTTGTTCTGGAAAGTTGTTCCAGCTAACTGTTCTGAAAAAACCAACATCCAGAATCAGAAATAACAGAACAGAGGGTAGCAGATCAATGTTGATTTATAATATGAAATAAAGTATTCACAGAAGTAGAATTGGAATAACTGCAGAGGTCTACCCAGGGTAAAGAAACTGAAGCCTTGCCAGAAGTAGCTCAGACTATAGAGGCAGACCAGGAGGAGTCGGTAGTAGAGGAAGCCAGCATAGCTATTGAATTATTTTCATTCCCAAACCTTTCCTCTGCCTTCTCCTCAGAAAAAATAAAGCCCTCTAACTACACAACAATATTGACAGGTCGATAAAAATGCCAAATCCAGTCTAAACAACTGGCTGACTATGCGACCAACAACAACAACAACAATAATACAAATTATATCAGCTGACCTGAAACTTAATATGGGAAATGTAACATACTGATAATACTGTTAGTTCAAATTAATTCAACAAATTAAATTTATTTTACCAAGCTTTGTTTTATTTTCACTATGTAATCAACTGAAGTTTTTCAGAAAAAATGAAGAATCTCCCCCCCAAAACAAACAGGTGTTCAATAATTGATCTTAAAACTTGCCCATTATTTACAGACCTGTTTATTCTTGCCTGACTCTGTACACAGGAACACCCACTATATCTTTGTCAATTGCTATAAAAAAGACCTGAAATCTTAGTGTTATGTTAAATCTTTGCTATAAAAGCAACAGCTGAGGGCAAAGAAGAAATAAACAAAGAACCACAACAAAACAAAACAACCTTGTGAAGTATTTAAGCAATGTACAGTTGAAACAGCATTTTATCAAAACCTTATAAATTTATAAAGTCTCAACATCAAACAATTTTGATAGATTTTTGAACATGCGGTGTATTATGAAAATGTATTTAGTTTAATGCTAAATTTATATGCATAAAATGATATTGATTCATTTGGTTTCTGAAAAAAATTACATTCACAGTGGGAACAATCACCTATTTGTATGTGTTCAGCAACAAGTCACTTAACCCCTACTGACACTTAATTTGAAATGTAAAAAATGTGCAGTATGATTCTCACAACATTGGAAAAAAGAATTTAAGAACACATGACATCAGATGCATCTGTGTGCAACAAGTGAGCTGTTGTTATTCTGAACTCTATTTCTTTCTATACAAGTTTCAGTATTTTATGTAAGTCCTATATTTAAATAATAATATTCGAAGAATAGTAAATAAGATGGTATGATGAAACAAGAGATATCAAACATGTCAATTACAAAAAATATGAGGAAAAAAAAAAAAAAGAATAGCTGTATACCTTCCTCAAACAATTTTAGACCAGCAGCTATAGCTTCATCCATTGTATCCGTTGATTCTATCAGCTACAGGAAGAAAATGAGAAAAATATTTCTTTTCTAAATTAAAATTATTATTTTAAAATTTTGCTGTGAAATCCTATGCATCTTTATTTGGAAGTGCAAAGAGGCATCTTAGAACAGAATTTGCGGAAAAACATAATATGGCATAAATATTTTAATAATTAATCCATAAATCATGAAAGATAGGTCGGGTAACTGCTTGAGTTTGTAACCTGCTATGGACAGATATGGACAGCTTACCCATAATGATCTAGTTCATTCAAGGTAAACATAATATCTGAAGTGGGACTTACGTGATCGCAATTTATTTTTAAACATTACAACTATCTTAGCCAGACACAGCATTATGTATAACATTAATTCATTGTATTGCTAAACTGGATTAAATAAACCTGGGACGATAATGTATAGACCTCATTAATTGTCTAAAAGACAATAGGTCACTAGAGCCATGAAAACCCAAGTCTATCTTTTGGGGGGTGGGCTGTGCTAGGATTAGAAATGGCATGCTGCAAGGAAAGAGAAAAACTGCTGGGTTGCTCTTTCTTCCCAGTGATCTTACCAGATGGCTCCCCCTTTCACCCAGCAACCCTTGTAGCATGATCTGCTGGGAAGAGTAGACCAGGTTTCCTATCTACCTCAACCCCAATAACAACAAAATGCTGGATTCTCATACTGGGTTTTCAGGAGTCTGCAACCAAGTTTACTAGAGAAGGAACCCTGCCAGTTTCCTCTTCTACCAAGTAATTCTGCTTTGGGATGCTTTGAAGGATGAGGAATTTCTTGGCTTCCTGATCTGTTGTCCAGCAAATTATCTTAGTTTTCCACCCTTTTCTAGTAGCCATACCTCAAACTCCAACACGGGAAACTCAGTAATCTCCAAATGGCATTGCTGTAGGTTGTGTGTGTGTGTGTGTGAGATAGAGAGAGAGAGAGAGAATGTGTGTATATGTGAAACATCACTGTTCTCCTCTTCCTAACATTCTGATCAAGGTTGTTGAAAAGCAAGGAAAAGAGAAAATAAGAAATCTCTAGAAGAGATTTGTCTTCAGACATTCAAGAGATATATGTGGATATTTCCTGGTAAATTAGATTAGGGAGGCAGTGAAGGACAGGAAGGCCTGGTGTGATATGGTTCATGGGGTCACAAAGAGTCGGACACAACTTAACAACTGAACACACACTGTACCTCTAATAATTCTTGGTCACTTTTTTGTGGAAAAAGTTCTTTTAGTGTTTGGAGTTTACAGTAGTTCAGATCTTCCTCCTCCTCTTCCTCTGTGGCATCTGACATTTCGGTTGGACCATTTTTATGGAGAGATTGTGATGATTCATTCTCACTTTCTTCATCAGAAGGTTCAGAACTGTAATTATGGAGATAAAATATTAAGCTTATTTTACTGTAGAGCTAAAAAATTGCATCTTAAAATACATAAACAGACATTAAGTAACAATGCTACTTTTAGAAGCCAATGGTAAATTCACTAGAAACCAACAATTCTAGCCCTATTATAAAATCTTACTAAAAACAGGAACAATTTATTTATTATTTTTCTATCTAGGAAATTTATTTGCATTTGTTTTATAATGTTTTGGCTAATGTAGTTTTTTAGATGAAACCTAATTTCTCGAATTATCCCTTTATAAGGTCAAGAGTTCTCGGTGCCAGAGCTGTGTCATGAAAAAAAACTAAAAACAAAACAAAACAAAACCAAGAAACCCTTTTCTGAAATTGCCACATATCTGATTTACTTATATATTGATTTCTAAGGCCAATAATTCACCAATGACTCTGTCCCAGGGAAAATCTATGCATTTATTTGCTAAAAAGCCAAGTTACCTTATTTATTTATTTGTTTATTTATTTATTTATAGTATTTGTATGGCTGCCCATCTTAAAGCACAAATTTCAAAACTGATGTCAAAATGCATAAAACTGTATTGTAAATGATTTTGAATGAGTGAGGGTTCCTTAAGTAATGATAGGACAAAATGGATCATGCTGAATTTTGGGGTGGATTATGTTGGGCTGATGGTTTTACTGGTTTTAAGGATCAAAATAGGGAAATTAAACCTCAATTATGCAAATATAATATACCTATTTTGCCTCTTATTTTTTGCACAAAAAAAATTTCTACAAAAAATTGTACTGCTGAAAATCAGAGCTTTTATGATGCAATTTGAACATACTTTGGGGACCTGCAAGCAACATGCAGGCTGTGTATTCCCATCTCTGCTCACATTGTACATTCAAGATAGGTTAGCTTTAAAAGCAAATTTGATCACAAGCCACTTGTCTTCTAAAACTTTAGAATTATACAATCTATATTAGCTGTACAATGATAGGATATAGCTATTTATATGTAGGAAAAAAATTGGTAAATCAGTAGAGAAACTGCTTCTGGGTGGTCTCCCCCCACCCCACCTCACCCCACCCCATCCCGCCTTTTAATGAGACAGCCTGAAGCTCCTTATGTTCTTCTCTCTGGAAAGAAAAGTCTGGAGCTGGTTTATGCCATCAATTGTGTGCTTTTCAAAGGTACATTATATGTGGAGACTATTTTGATCAAAAAGTAAAGCATGAATATATGTAAATAAATGTTATTCAAGAATGAGATTGACACTGGTCTTTTAGGTAAGCTTAGAATAATTTTGTGAACTAGAAAAATGAGTTTCTAATAATATACTTATTGTGGCAAATGATGTCCATGATTATACAAATTTAATAAATTATTACTATATCTTCTATGAGAGATGCCATTTAAACATTATCAGGAGTAGAAAACCTTGCATCCATTAGTGGTTCCTTTTATTAATTTTTTTAAAAAAGTTGAATAAATATGGATTGAAAAATGGTCTCCGTCTCTCATGATCACATCAAATATTGAAAATCAAAATATACCCAACATCCTTAATTCCCAATACTATATAGTTAACATATTAATCAAGGGACTGTTCATTGCAACAGCAGAATAAAGTGAAATGCAGAGATACATTAAGAAGTATTAAATTTGTTTCAAAAAATGCTTAAACACTGTTGTTAATTGCATAGACAAGAAAATTCATTTTCTCAAAAAAATTAACTTGTGCTTTATCATCTAAATCTCTTACAGATTGTGATGGCATGTTAACCTGAGGGCACATTAAAATATACATCTAATTATCAAGTTAGCATTTATAATCTCCTTCTTGGAGATACTATCTAATTAAGGAACATAACAAGCATTAGCAGACACAAAACAAAGCTTTCTGAAAACAGTAAATAATATTAAATTCATCAATTTCTCATTTAAGAATGTTATACTTTTAAGAATAATTTCAATTAGCTCATAAAACCAATTTAGATCAGATTATAAAAATATATAACAGCAATTAGGATAGCTTTTTTTAATGGAAAAAGATTATTCCAATAAGTCTAAAGATTTTAAATTTATCATTTTGCTTTTAACAGTAGACATGATACATGACAATGCTGTGATGATTAAGAACAGTATTATGTAAATATCACAAAACAGTCAGAGATTTACAGTAATCCATTTTGTTCTAATATCTATGGCTAAAAAAAAATACAAATTCTAATAGAAGAGAATATCTGTAGCTCAGGGTTGAAGTGTGGAATCCTTGGTGCTCTCTGAGCTTGGTTGTTTGCTTGCAGATATTTCATTATGTTATCAACTAGGTAACTTCATCAATACAAGTGAGTGTGGCGTTTGCTGCCTGTTTATATACAGTAGCTTGCCCTGCCAGTGTTGGTGGGGGTGTACCTGACCACTCAACCCACTACAGCACAACCAACACAAGCTATGAAAAGGGTAACACTACCATACACCAAAAAAATCTCAGAAACCACCAACTATTACAACCACATGGCGTTACCGTAGCATACAAACCAACTAAAGCCTTCCAAACCATCTTAAGTAAACCAAAAGACCCAGTAGCCCAAGAAGAAAAAACAGGAGTCATCTATAACATATAGTGTACGGACTGTAACAGCCACTATGTAGGACAGATAGGCAGAAGACTAGCAGAGCACATCCATGAAACCAACTTGCAATCAGAAGACATGATGAAAACTCCTTAATCTCACAACACATGGACAGCCTCAACCATAGTTTCAATTGAGAAACTGTGAGCATTCTAGATCAAGCTAAATCCAAAAACGCTAGGGAATTCCTGGAAGCCTGGCATTCAGACAAATCAGCCATCAATAGACACAGAAATAAACCATACTTACGCACCATCCAAAAGAGACAACAAAAAAGCTAAGAAGGAAACAAAAAGACCAGAACCCCAAAAGACCATTCTCTCCAGCAGCCAACATCCAGATAAGCAGGGATTAACATCAGACAAACAATCAAGCAGAAAACAATGCCCTAATTAAGGTACTACCAATGAGAAAACCACACCCCCACCAACCCTGGCAGGGCAAGCTACTGTATATAAACAGGGAGCAAACTCCACACTCACCTGCACTGATGATGTAACCTAGTTGGGTAATGAAATGTCTGCAAACAAACAACCAAGCTCAGAAAGCACCAAGGACTCCATAAAATTAGAAATGTTGTGAAAATGAAGAATTTGTTTAACTGTATTTACATCATGCCCTTCTGTACAAGTCTAAGGGCTGTAAGATGTTGATATTATTATTATCAACAAGGGTTGTTGATAATAATTTTATAATTTTATTTTAGTATGTATTTAGTACAGTAAGCATTTTCCATTACTGTCTCCTTGGGATCCAAGATTAGTACTTGCCTATCTATAGGGAATTAAAGGCAATTTCTGCTTCTGATGCACTAACCCTGAATTCCCTGAGGTGGTTATAAGTTTTCCTCTATTTTCTTTTTTGTTGGAGATAATGGGTAAGGGGAAAGATATGAGCACACAGAACAAACTTCCTGCAGCTAACTCTGCAGCTATTCTGGAGTTTTGGGGTCAAATGTACTCTGCAACATCTGCAAGGAAAAGGTCCAAAGACAAAGGTCTGTAACTGATATAACTCATAATTCGCTGACACTGGACTCAAGCTGAGATGTAAAGGCTTTCCAATATAAAAATTAAGATATACATTTGCTTGGCACCTGGCAGCCTGCTGCCTCTTAGGGTAGCAAATGGAAAATAGGGTAATTTAAATCAAGTTTTCTAATAATACTTTTCAGTTTTTCTCAAAACAATGGAGAAAAAGCTGATAAATACAACATAAAAAATTACATAGTAAAATAAAATTATTATAAAATTATTATCAACAGACTTGAATTTATTTGTTGCTCTGTGTTTTCTACATTTTCTATTTACTCATTGTCTTTAAAAATTCCAATTTTCACAAGACTAATAATCATAATAGTTTGTGAGAAAAAGTATGAAAATATGAACACCTAGCAATATTTTATTCTATTTAATCATTTCTAACTCATTATGCCATCTTCAGCCCACCTCTTCAGAAAAACAGGCAGAAAACAAAAATTAAATATCTGAGACTGATATATCAGAAAGGCAGATTGTCAACTTATTGAAAGAACGTATGAACTTTAATAATAGAAATTTTGTAGAAAGATCTGCTATGAATTAATGACAGTACTCTATACAATGTATCATATCATGTTTACATTTCCTAGACAGTTACACCAGGAAACTGTTTTCCTTCCTTCCTTGTGAAGTTACAGAGACAAGGACAGATTGAACTTTAGAAAATACTTCAAGAATTTTACATAAGCTGTGAATTTTAAGGAATAGATTTCTCCATTTACATTAGCATTTATGGCTGCACAAGTGGCCCCTTTCATTCTCCATTTAACAGCTTTCACAATGCTACTAATTAAAAAAAGATTCATGATGGATTTCTGTATGTTTATTCAGAACTACAGGTAGTTCTTGAGTTATGATGGCTATTGGGACTGGAATTTCCATAACTAAGCGATGCAATCATAAAATGTGATATCACGTGATTGCATTACTTAGTGATGGCAATCCCAGCACTCCCCATTGCCGTCATTAACCAAATTCCATTGGTCATTAGCCAAGGACCCACCCCAATCCAAGCCATTCTGGGCTTGGTCCCTCCCAGCCCCAAGCCTCAGTTCTTCCACGGTAAGGAACTGCGTCCCCTTCAACTCCCCCCAGATGCCTATTCCCCATCTCTGCCCTTTTGGCTATCCTGCATCCTGCCTTGTGGGGCAGCAAGCAGCCCCAGGACCATGTGGCTCTGGGGCTGCTTTCCACACTGCAGCTCAGGGGCTTCTTGGTGTGCCGTGGCTCCGGGGCTGCAAGAAGCCCCTGAACTGCAGCACAAAGCCACAGCTGCCCCGAGAAGCCTCAGCCACCCCAGCCCAGTTCCAGTCCCCCTCACCACCTTGCACTCCAAGGCCCCTGCCACCCTGTGCTCCATCGTCCCAGCTGATTTTCCACATCTTCTTGCTCCCACTGTGAAGAGGTGTGCTGCCCTGGCCCTTCGCAAGGTAGCTGCTGGACATGTGAGGCCAGCTTCCCCAGGTCTTGCAAGGAAACCACTGTGTGCGACCTTGGGAAGAAAGCCTTGTGTAGCCAGCAGCTGCCTCGCAAAGGGTCAGGCAGGAAAGCAGCGGGAGCAAGAAGATGGCGAAGGTCAGCTAAGGCGGCAGAGGCCACGGAGTGCAGGGGCCCAAAGGCATAGATGGGGGGAGATGGGGGGAGTTGAAGCACCCTAATTTTGCTCATGTGACTGTGGGGGCACTACAATGGCTGTAACTTTGGGGACTGTTCATAAGTCCCTTTGTTCAGTGCTGCCATAACTTCGAACAGTTGCTGAACAAACAGACATGAAGTGATGACTACCTGTATTTCCATTAGGTTCAGGAAGATTCCTGGTTTACTACCTTGTTGCCTTTATACTGAAAATTCTGTACTGTATTATAAGAAACTTGAGCATAATATCCTAAGATTCCAGATTGATTGTTAATTTTAAAATGAGCAGGTAATCTGAAAGGAGTTATAAAGGCTTACATTACAATGACATCCTTTCTAGAAACTGTGGGTTGCTTTGCATTGTTGTATTTGGTTGGTATTTCCTCGCCTTCACTTTCGGATGACAATTCAATAACATCTTTCCGATATTTAAAATACGTTGATTGCACTGTCCTCTTTGATTCAGGAGTTTCTGGAATACTGGAGTCATCTTTGGAAGCAGAATGAAGGATAAAAAGTATACATTATTCATGAACAGAATTAAAATGTTTACTGTAACTAATGTATATTTGGTGAAGCAGTCTATAACAATGGTAAATAAAAAATTGTTTAATTGTGAAGCCTAACTCAGTTTTGGCAGAGAAAAATGTGAACATACACAGAAATATGTAACCTTATAAACTGAACTGTGCCTATACAGATTTTCTGTCAGAGGAGAGGAGTTTCTGTCCCCTGATTTTCTGCTGCTTTGAAAAGCTGGCAGTGGGAAGGGGAAATAGAAGAAAAGGGAAAAGATTAGATGGTACACAATGAGATGGTAACAATGACAAACCATTAACAAAAATCAAGAGCAGTCTATGGTTCTTTCTCAGGACTACAACAATTCTGATCCTGGAGACATGCAAGATGTTCCCAAATAGGAAAGATAGCAATACAAATAAGGGAACAACAGGTGCAGAATAGGATTGCTGCCTGACAAAGGTTTATGGGATGTAAATTTAAAAACCAAAACTCCTTGAGAGATGCTTGATGGAAATTGCAATAAAGTTTAACCTTGTATAACACCAAGCAACTTGCTGACACTTGAAACAGGCTACATACAATGCGAGCTTTGAAAGTGGCAAGTTAGACATGCCCACTGAAATATAGTCAAAGTTTATTGCCAAACTTTAATATGGAGATGTGGCTAGAGAGATTTACTGAAATAACAAGATGGAAATCAAGAAAGAACTTGCAACTTGAAGTGCATTAGACTCAGAAAAACATAGTTTACAGATATCTGCTCTATTTAATAAAAGAATGTTTCATTAGGCCAATGAAACATATGCTTCTCCACTTTCCCAATATTTCATTGATTATACAACTACCACAAGCCTGATTAAAGAATATTCTATTCTCAAGTTTGGAATATCTGCACCGAAGCATTCAATAAATCCAGAATGAACTATAAATAGACATCACATTGAACCAGAAAAAAAAATTAAACACATTTTACTTTTTTAAAGATCAATAAAATTTATAAACAAAATTAATCTATTTATTTTAAGATTTTGATTAGTAATGTAGTCTACAAGTGCAGAGCCCAAGGAAATGGATTTTTTTAAAAAATCAATACACAAAACAAACTCCATTTAGAGTAAATTGAACACCATTTAATTTGGCATAACAAAAGCCCCATCTTACCTAGACTGAGACTTATTTTATTGTCTCTTATCCAATCAACAACTAAGACTAAACATTAGTTCAGAGTGGTTAACCCCTCTCCTGCACTGTATGAAAAAGCAACACCTTTACACTAATAACACTTTACAACAGTCCTTCAAGTAACTTCTTCCTTCAGCATGTAGATTTAAAAAAAACTATGGGGGTCAGAATAGAGCCATGAAAGATCCCAAAACAGATTACATGGGATACAAAAGCAGTCTCCCAGCACCTCTTTCTGGAACTGGCTGTCCACACAGATTTGAAATCTTTGTATCTCCTATTCCTAATTCAGACAACTTCTTTGGAACAATACTATAGCAAAGAAAGCTGTTGAATGACTCAGGAGAAGGAGTATATTTCCTGTGTCTTTCTCTCAGCTAAGGTATACCATACTGCAGTTAAGAAATCTTCACTGAAAAACGAAGCATAAATCACAAATCAAACAGATCATGATAATATTGCAGTAACTCAAGTTCACTACAAGTAGTCCTCAATTCACAACCATTCATTCAGCGACCATTCAAAGTTATGACGGCACTGAAAAAAGTGAGATATGACCGGTCCTTGCACTTACAGCCATTGCAGTGACCCTGCAGTCACGTGATCAAAATTTGGAGTGTTTGGCAACCGGCATGTATCTACAATGGTTGCAGTGTCCCAAGGTCACGTGATCACCATTTGCAACCTTCCCAGCCAGCTTCTGACAAGCAAAATCAATGGGGAACCATGTGATTCGCTTAACAACTATGTGATTCGCTTAATGAGCGTGGTGATTTGCTTAATGACCACTGCAAAAAATGTCATAAAATTGGGTGCAGTCACATGATGCCTCACTTAACTGCTTAACACTGAATATAGCTATCAGTTGTTGCCCTAATAGGTAGCACCCAGTTCAGGGCAAAGGAAATAGTCTTCTATGTGGAGCATATAAGATGTTAAAAAAATATCTAGGGATAGCGCTATAAAAGAGTTGGGAGATTTTGGCTCGGTCATTTTGGATATCTAGATCCCAAATCCTCTGCTTTAGTTCAGCCAGAGTTTAATCAAGTCCCAAAGCAGGTAGTGCTGACAAGGCAAGACTGCAATATGCCAAACTCTCATTGTCTTCTTAGATTGGAACACAACCTATCTAGCAAGGTCAGATGAACTAAGGAAGTTCCCCAATAGACTTGCTTCAGCCAGATTCTAAGACAATTAAATTCTTAATCAGTCCCCTAATTCTAGTTGTGTTAGAGCACTGGAATTTGAATAACGAACTTATAGTAAGATTTTCAAGAATGTTGATTGGATTGCTTCTAAAGTAGGAGGCTCCTTAAAAATTCATAACTAAGCACCACATAGTATCAAACCCAGAACTTTGGCTTTAAACAGTTTAACAGCTGATGAAACTTAATTGTTATCAAATTGATCTGCAAATTTAGCAGTTGCAAGGGATGCTTTGGGGGCTTTTACTAGATGCTTTCTTGTTTCAGTATACCAGAAGTTAGAAGACTCAGAACTACCTTAGATATTTAAAGGATTTTACCTGCTTGATGAGGTTGATTTTGATTGTCCATCTAATTAGGGCCTTAAAGAGAATATCAGTACTTTTGTTTTGGAGTACAGTAATTTATTTTGAGGTGTTCTGTAGAGCAGTAAAATGATGCACATAGGCTCTCTATTCATTTATAAATCAGGGGGAAAAAAACAACCCAAGATTTACCAGTTTTCTCAGACACATCAGATGCTGGAGAGGTTGGTCCACTACTATGATCATTATCATCTTCTCCACCAACAATAGCAGAATGGTCTTCTGAAGGAGGAGGAGATGTAGAATTCTTCTTTACAGTATTGAAAGCAGCAGGTGCTTTTTGATCTGCAGGAGAATCTGAAGATGGAGCATTCTGTCCTTCAATTTTTGTCTTCTTTTCAAAGCGAAAGCGGTCCAGATTAAACAAATTCATGATCTTTGTCCTTCACTTCGGCCAGAGTTTATGAAGTGCAACTTTAAAATCTCTGGGAATGATAACAGCTCCACATAAGTCAAGAGTAACTGGAGGAAAAAAAAAGGCAGATTATTGATGAAGATGATGCAACTATAATAATATAGTGTAAGGCTATATTACCAAGTTGTAGCTATAGTCATCAGTCAGCACTGCTCTATTCATGTCTAGCATTTTCAGATGTTTATTTCCAAATTGTTTTAATACTTTACATTCCAAGACAAGTCCCATCACTGCAAGATTTTAGGAAAGTCCTGAATATTTATTTATTCACTTCAGACATCCTTCAGTGTATTATATTTTTTTTAATCCATGGTTTTAATCCATGGTTTTATTTATAAAGGGCCTATTATTATAAGACCCTTTAAAGCTTTTGCCCTGAAAAAGCAGCACAGATGTATTTTAGATAAAGAAACAAGACACGTTTGAGGTATTTAATGATACAGAAGCCAAGTCAAAAATGATTTTAGAAACCATAAATGATATATCTAGAAAATTTTTGAATGTTTTAACATATGCTTTTGTTTAATAATGATCACTTGGATTTATATCACTTGATTCTATTATTGTTTTCCGTGATGTTAATGTCTCTGCTCATTCCTTGAGGAAAACCATCCAAGAAAACAATAATGTCTCACAATAAGAGTGTCAAGCATTTTGTGTCACAATGCACCAACTAGATGCATTTAGGAAACTTACAACCTTCCTTGCTTTCTAACAGCTGGTATTTAAGGTAAGTGTGCTTGTTATTGTGTGGATAAAATGAACAAGGAGAAGCTATTTTCCCCTTCCCAAAATACTAGAACTGGAGGCCAACCAATGAAATTGAATCCTGGAAGAATTAGGACAAAAGGATTTTTTTTTAACACAACACATAATTAAACTTTGGAATTTGCTACCTTGAGATGTGGTGCTGGCTACCAGCTTGGTTGGCTTCAAAAAAGGGTTGGACCAATTCATGGAAGTTATGGGGATCAACGGCTATTAGCCTTGATGGCAGCGTGACTGCCCGTGAACACGATCTGCTGGGAGACTAGTGGACTTCCTTGTGCACTATAAGAACAAACTGCAGGACTAGATGGACCAGGGTACAATCCAGTAGAGCATGGCTTAGGTTCTTATGTTGTTATTATATTCCCTTCCTGTTAGAAATATATATATAAATAATTTTGCAAGCCTGTAGAAAAATTTAGAGACATCTATCAAAAACTGGTGATGTATATATTTATCTACTTAGCAATCTAAATACCTGAGTTGCAGTACTTTACCTGGCATAGGTTGATGTGAAAACCATCTGACTGAAATTGAATATAGTAAGGAAATAATAGTATAAAGTGAAACTTTGATTTAATGGGCCAACTGGGGCAAAGTGGTGTCCATTACTAGCAAAGGTCCATTAACTTGCAATTTATGACATGTGCAGTGATTTATGTTATGTGTATAAAGATGAAAATCTTTGACGCAAAATTAATGTAAATTTAACTGCTTCATCCAGACTACTTTGGATACAGTGGACTTGCCCATTATTTGGGAGTAACTTTGGAACAAAATACACATTGCATCCAAAATTCCCAGTTTAATGGGGATCTATTAAATCAAAGTTTTGCTTTAGCTGAATCTTATAATTCAATAAAAACAGAGCACGTACTATAGATTGCCAGAGGGAATTGAACAACTTTCAAATGTTAAATGTTAGGATTCCAGATAAACTTTAAGTAGTAACATATTTATTGTGATGTAAACTTTGTAGATCCCTTTCCAGGTCACCAGTATTATCCCCTACTAGGTAGTTTCTATATTATTTAATTGAAACAGCTAGCTAATCTGGGTGTATCTCCCCCCTCCAGAAAAACCCACACCTAAGCAGACAATAGATTGCTGCTAACTATATAGGAAACAACAGGAAATCCTACGGATGCAAGTTAGCCTGGGCAGAAAAAAAAGTGACAATGGCAAACTACTTCCATGCTGTTAAAGAAAATCACATAAACACCACTATGGAGTCCCCATGAGTCAATATTACCTTTTTCTTTCAGCTTCTACCATTCTTAGGTTCACATGTCACATTAAGACAAGATTTGTTTAAAGAATTGTTTGTTGAATAAGGTGTAATTATTTAGTTTACATATCATACTAAGCCATCATTTATAAACCCTAATCATGATTCAGAGATCACCCTAAAACAAACAAAAACGAACGAACCCATCTGCTGTTGCATTTTTACAGACAAAACTGTAACTACAATGCATTCTACAGATTCCCACTGCAAATGTTTGAGGCTTCAATCAGTGTAAAATGTAGACAAATGTTGTGAAATCTGGTATTTGGCTCACCAGGCAGGCCTTCCACTGATAATCCTCTACATACATATCCATCATGCTCCATCATATTCCTATACCCTGACAGGAGAAGCTTATGAAGTATCCATGAAAGCCTGGAAGTCTTGGTTGCTTTTGTGATTCATAGAGAAGTACATGTTCCTGCCCATTACAAAGAACTTCATCTGAAGGATTTGCACAGCTCTTCAGTTCAAACAGCTTTTTTGGCAGCAACACTGGATCATCAAATAAATGCACTACATTGTCTTGAGCCAATGCCAGTCTGTTCAGTCAACAATATTATGGGGCCAAAATATTTACATGAATCAAAAGAAGGGTAAATGCAAAGTGCAAAATTCAAAAATGCAAAAAAAAGATAGAAAGTAACATCCAGAAACCACTACATGGAAATTTCACTGTGTTCTCCACAAAAAGGATGTGGTCAAGGAAAGGACTAAGTTGATGTAAAAGAAGTGCAATACAGTTAAAGGATGACCAAACAACTATTGGCTTTTTTCCTCACTACCGAAAACAATTGTCTTATCTGAAATATCAACACTGTTATTCTTCCTAAATAGCATAATTATCTGTAGATGCTGAGTTACTCCATAGACTTTGAGATAGATTCTGCAGAAAATTTATAGAAAATGCCAAGGTCATCCTAATCTGAGTTGTCATAAAAAGGAGAACATAAGTACTGAATGAATTTCTGTCTCTATCTCCCAAACATCCAATAAAAAGAATTTGATTTTTGCTGTAAGAAGTGTACAGACACAGCTGTTGGACTGGGAAGGGAAATTACATGTTTAGCACTCATTAAGCATGCAATTTCTCAACAAACTCTGGAGACATTTGCTTTTACGTGTATCTGCTCCTATAGGCTCTAGGAGGTGGATAGAGACACATCTACTGTGACAGAATACAGAAGATGTTCAAATTGGAATTGTGTCTGCCAATTCCCTTTAGAAGCAGATGTACAGTAGGATCCAGACAAAGACATATTCACACAGAAAAAAGTGCACAACTCAAATACAACTATTACCATGTTGATGTAAATATATCATACTGGTAGCAAGTAAGTTTTCCTGGGAAGAATTACATCAATTTTTTAAACAAAATAATTATGATTCAGATTGCATTGAGCTTGCAACTATTTAATTTATGATTCTCACAGCTCTTGCTTCCATATGCATATTTCCTTATAGCCACCTTAGGCATATACTCATCAAAGCATATGACCTATGGAATAAACTAGTTAACAGATAAAATAAGCAGAGTGAATGTCATATAGAAATAAATTGAATATTGTTTCCTCAGTATAGTATGGTTTTATAAAACATTAAATTTTCTGTAATGGTTGACTATTATCCTCCCAAGACAACTGCTGCTTTTTAATGAAAAGCTAACTGAAATTTAGATGACTTCGATGTTATTCTGCTTTATTTATTTCTGTAGTCTGTTAGAAATACTGTTTTGCTCACCATTTAAAAGTACAATAATACATACAAACACAACAGATACAATCAATCCTAAAATCTATTAGAGACCATCAAAGCCCTGACAAAGCCATTCATTTGTACCTCATATATAAATCTGCAGTTCATTATAAACTATCTTTCTGTTGTGTAGCAGAGACATATATAAGCAAATGTCTAACTCCAAAAGCTCCTGCCTATAAGTAAAATTCAGATGCCCTCACAAAGTTTTTGTCTGAAACTCCCACACAGACTATGAAGATTGTGGCACAATTTAGTACAAGATCCAGACATTTTAAGGACTTGCACCTTTTGCACAACACACAGTAGTTTATGTGTTTGTGTAAATTCACTGTCTTCCTTCACAGAGCTTTTAGTCTCAACATTTCAGGTCCATTAAATAGATTTGTTATGCTTCTAATGTGAGTAGCCTACATGGAGGGAGGGCCCTAGAAAAAGCAGAGCTGATGGAACACTTGTGGAAATATGTACAAAGAACTTCACTTTCATGACAGTGACTGTATGGTTAGAAAACACCTGAGAATTTAAGGATGAAGAGATTTATTTATTCTCTGTCATTCTAGCTGTTTCATCTTACTGAGGTCCTGAGATTCCAGGAACAGCAGTTCAATAGTATCATGAGCTCTTTTTTCCCATATTCAGGATCTCTAGTTACAGAAGCTCTGTGGAGGGATCTGCTTTGACTAGGAATGTCTCCTATCCAAAATATACATTTCTGCAGGCTGGGCTTGTACCATGAGTCTTTGCAGATTATTGTGATGTTTTAAGTTATTCTTTCAGGGTAAGCAATGTAACACAAAGGGTAGAAAGTGAGAAATAGTGGACAAAAATTTTTTTACTATAAATGCAGAAAAGAAAATGCTATTTAATTCTTATTTACAGTATTCCATCATCAACTGTACTACTCCATACCTTTCTATCCTTGCAAACCATCTTCCACTGCATCTACACATTGCCTTTCACTCCTTAAACTTCTCACCCCTCTGTTTAAAGATGTCATCACATCCATCCGATCACCATTCTTAGCGTTCCTGTAGACCAATTTACTCTCTATTTATATACAGTGGTACCTCGGTTCATGAACTTAATTCGTTCTGCGACTCTGGTCGCGAACTGAATTGGTCGTGAACCGAATCAAATTTTCCCATAAGGTTCAATGTAAATACGGTTAATCCGTTCTGACCCCTACGAATTTGGTCGCCAACCGATTTTTGATTGCGTCCCGAATCAAATTTCCCTATAAGGTTCAATATAATTACGGTTAATCCGTTCTGAACCATATGTGTTTTTTTTTAAAACCGCAAAAATATGACACAAAGTACAGTACGAAGAGAGAGAAAGCTAACCTTGCTCGATGCGACTTCTGGCGTGGAGGACAGGAAGGCGGGTGGGGAGGCGGTTACTGCTTGGAGGGAGAGTCCCCCTCCCTACAGGAAGCCGCAACCATGTGTCATGGGAGGGAAAATGGCCACGGATCCTGTTCGTAACCCGATGCGGAGTTCGCGAACGGAGGCAAAATTTTGCAACCGGAGCTGTTCGTGAACCGAATTGTTCGTGAACAGAAGCGTTCGTGAACCGAGGTACCACTGTATTTATTTTACACTTGGAATCTCATTCCTTTTTTCTGTGTGACTAAACAACTTCAAGGTAATTTTCTGTACTGGTCACTCACTTTTATATTCAATCTAGTCATTCATTACCCATTCATTCTTGACTCTCTTTACTTGTTTTATCACATATATCTTCCACATTCCCACTGCATTCAAGTTACTTTTCTGTTTTTCATGACATAACCTGACATAACAATTCTTATTTCCATATAACAAAGTGGGCAGAAGCATACGTTTATACATAGCCATTTTCAATTCTTTTGGTAAATGTTCTCCCTTGCAACAGATCACATACTATCCACAACCATAAATTATCAGCATTTGTACTTCCTAAAATCCCTCTGTCTATTTTTCTATTTCTAGTGAACAATCTACCAAGATTCACTTAGCCATTTATTTGCTGTAGTTTTTACCATTAGCACTTTGCAACCATTTATTCCATTTTTTCTGTCAAACACAACTCCCTCAATCTTTGATACATTAATTTACAGTTCCATATTCCTCTAACATTTGCATATTCTAACAGTTTTTGCAAATCATTGCTGGCTCTTAGCTAACAACACAGCATCCTCTGAATGTACACATACACATCCTCAACCAAAAGACCTTTAACTTCACCTCAAGCATGCCTTGTAGATTTATTAAAAAATATATTAAAAAAATCAAGGGGACATTGTCATACATGCTGCTCAATGCTGAATCATTTGTTAAGCACTTAATTTATTCTCATGCATTTTCTTTCTACCATATATACTCTTACCACAGTCAGCAACCAACCTTCAACTCTGTATTTGTGCAAAAACATTCCATAAGTCAAGCCTACTGACTTTATCATATGCCATTTCTAAATACAGTACTCAGTACGTTTTTATCATTACATTTCATCAAAATATTTGAGATCACCTCTATGACTAAATCAAGACTGCACATCCTGCTACAGCAGAGAACTGACAGTTCACCATATTCCATAACAGTTTGCATATAATACATGTACAGGTAGTCCTCGTTTAGCAACCACAATTGGGACCAACAATTCAGTCATTAAGCAAAGTGGTCACTAAGTGAAACTGTGACTATGCTTACGATCTTAATTCAGCTTTCCTTTGCTTTACAAATCTGCGAAGGTCATATATCCAAGGATTGGTTGCCAAGTTACTTTTTCATCATTGCTGTAACTGCAAACAGTCGCTAAATGAGGCAGTGGCTAAAGTGGCTACCTGTATTCATCAAGAAGCTACAAGGCTTGTTAGTGCATTTGATTATAAGCCATTCTGGCCCACAACTATGGACCATTATTTCACTACCTAGTCAGCACCTTCCTGTTGCTTTTTAAATGCATACGCAGCATCTACAGGGTAGTTTTAATACACGTGTGTTAGAAAGATTCTTTCCTCCTGCCTGCCTGGTAGAAAGGAGCAAGTTATATTCAGCCTATAACAGCAGCATCTCTCTTCAGGTTCCTCCGCCCCTTTGGGCAGATCGTTCCGGGTTCCCCTCCCCTTTGACATGATTTTTTCGACCTGCTCATCATTTGCTCGAAACGAGATTCCTACCGCACACCGCGGAATCCCGCATAACAAAGAGAGAATATTTCACATTACTCTCGTCGTAAACACACAGGTCCCCTCCCTCCGCTGCAGCGCGATTTCTCTCTATAATCAAGCAGGCCTTAATCCCCACCGTCTCTCGAGGGCTCCCTCAGCGCTCCAAAGCCCCTCACCGCCTTTCCGGCTACCACCATTCCCTTTTCTCCGTTTTTCCTCTCCTTTCCACCATCTTTCCGCATCTCCTCGAGCCTCCCCATCTGCCTTCCCTTGAGAGGGTCCACTGCACTGCTTGCATGCCCCCGCCCGGCTTTCAAGCCCACCACGCACACGAGGCCAAGGGGCTCCTCCGCACCCCTTCTACGCGGGCGTCATCCTCTCCCGGCCTGCTTTTCCTCGCAGCTGAGCCAAACTGCGAGAAAGAGATGGAGACAAAGACGGGAAGGGGGAGGGGGAAGGAGAGGAAACCGGCCGGGCAACGAGGCGGGCCGCCCAGCGAACGTCTTCTCTGCCACCCCCGGCCTCCCGCGTCTTCCTTACCCGCGCGCCCACTCCAATGAGGCGCGAGCCCTCGGGACGCCTGCCGCGGCGGCAGAACGAGCGGCGGGCTGAGGCGCGGGGGTAGGAGGAACCCGGCGGCGGCGATGACGACAACAACGGCGACAGTGATGACGACCAAAAGACGCGCCGAGCTCCGAAGCAGGAGCCGGGCGGCCTGGACTTTCCAGAAAGCTTGGCACCCCTAAACGACGCTTAGTGATGACCTCACTGAAGTGGTCCCCGTGCCCAGCATCCCTCTCGTCCAGTTTTTTTCCCTCAACAGCCGATGAGGTTTTTCTTTACATTTGATTGCTATGATTATGCCCACGCGCGCGGAACGGCCGAACCGGAGTGGAGTGCGCAGGCGCAGTTCTCCGCGCTCGCCTTGACAAGCAGATTTAACTCAGAGTAACTCATAAGTCTGCCTGGGCGCAGTTGGCTGGTTTGAGTAATTCCTTGGATTGCAGTCCTTCGTGATATTTAACGTTGCCCGACTTCAGTTCTGCGCTGGAGAGTAAGTCGTGAAGGAGGTCCCCCCACGAACTTTGCGTTGTTTGTGGCTGCACCTGCAAACTCCTCAGCTGCAGCTGTTGCGCCTCACCTTTGGGTACCCACTGCAATGATTATGTACAAAATAGGTTGAACTCAAAATGTGCGCTTCATGTCGAGTTCCCAACGCTTCCGAACTCAAAACAGCTGATGTAAGTGTCCCGGCTACTCTGGAAGTGTTTGGAGCTGGAAACAGCCCGTCTGAGCTTCGTTTACAGTTTGTGTCACGGAAATAGCCATTCCCAAGTATTAGTTCGTTGCCCAATTAACCAGACAACGGCAGGAAAACAGCCAGTATTTTATTTTGCAACTGCAGAATAACAGACATTCGATCAAACGTGCCTCACAAGCAAACCTAAACTCTTATGCTAAAGAACATGCCAATCAGGCTAACTCCAGAAGTCACATTTTTTACTACAGGTATTGATCTTTAGGTTTCAGGGCTCCCCCCTAACTCTGATGAACTTAATGCTTTTCTTATCTAGAGTTAGCTGACTCCAACTTTATATTCTCTTAACAATTTTGAAACAGATCTTTCGAGCCAAGCACATGTGAACATTTCTGGTAGAGTTGGAACAAACTGGAAATTAACTTCAAAATGTTTTCATATCCCTCTAGTGTTCTGCCTGTTTACTTCATGAATGTTTTTCAGCTACTAGCATGTCTCTTCTATGTTGTTTAGGGGATTCAAGAACAGAGAGACCCTTGAAAAGTTGGGACAAAAGCTACTGCTACTACCATCCCTAAATTGTTTTTAATAGCCTTCTCCATTTTGATCTCCTCCAGATGTGTTAGACTGACTTCCTAGCCAACATGTCACAAAGGGATCATGATAGATGAACTGCATATCTGAAGGCACTTTATATACTGTTGCCAGAACTACATCTCCAAAGATAAAACACATGTTAGGAATTCCATGTGATATCAATAGTATGGATAGCATATGTTCAACAGAAAATGACAGTGAAGCACAAGAAAATGATCAGGAAATGTGAAAAACTGACAGCTTAAAAATTAAAAGCAGTTTCATAAACTATTGAGAAACCTAAGGTTATACCAAAAGCAGATGCAGAGCAATAAAGAAGGGAAAAAATAAACTGCAAATACTGTGTTGGAGGGGATTGTGAACCATTCTGCTCTAAAGGTAAGCTGTCAAACAGTGAAAAAGTAAGAGCAAGCCAAGACATATCTCCTATTTCTTGGACAGAAAGTGCATTTTAGTGTGTTCTTTATTATGAAAATGAAACTTAAAGAAACAGTTTAAAAACAAACAAGGGAAGATGGTTCAGACTTGAGAAAATGTGGGAAATAAGCTGTTAATTGTTAGGTTGGTTGTTGGATCTTACAACAAGAGTTCCTGATTTGTTTAACTGGTCTTATAGTCAAGAAAGATGAGAAAATATAACAGTTACAAAAGAAACTGCACCTGTAGAAATTATTTTGAATTCCACAATTAAAAAAAACAACCTGTCATCTAATCTTTTGTAAATGTAGATTTCTAATTTGATTTGAAAACATAACACAACAAAACTGGCATATTACTTTTCAATTAGATAGATGAGACAGATGGGCCTATTTTTGTTTTATAATGGGACTACATTTGGCTTGTATTCAAAACAAATAGAGCAGCTTGTATTCTGCTCTATTTTGTTCCCAGTGTGCCCGTTTTAATATTGTGGTGTACGATTTACAAGGCATTTAACTTTTGAATCTAAAGTGAACAACTGCAGTAAAAAACCCCTAATCATTGAAAGGAAATTGCATAAAGTAAGACTTTAGAAAGGGATTGAACTTATAGATGTGTGTGGGAAAAGATGGCCTGTAAGGTAGCACTCTTGTAAATAATATTGCATAGTGGAGGGAATTCCTGCAGGTGCTTTGCTGTCCCCCATACTACGTTCCTTTTTTTTTTGTTTTTTTGAAAACTAATAAAGATACCTGTCAGTCTTCTTGGATAACATTGCTTCTCCCATATTCTATCTATCTGTCTGTCTGTCTGTCTGTCTGTCTATCAAAATTATACATTTGATTAATAACAAAAATATTAAGTTATTAAAAAAAATATTTCATATTATTTTAGATCTACAGGGGCTTAAATAATGTAGTGATAAGTTATTTTATGCTGCTGTGGCAACCACATACTTCAAGCATAGATTCCAATCATATTTTGAAGGAACTATGCTGGAAACATTGAGCAAGGGTCTCAGAATGAAACTTTCCCAGAGCTTTCTGCTTTATTTTGTTCTGAGTATGCCCATTTTAATCTTGTGGTGGACAATTTACAAGGCATTAGCCAGCTAACGTTGTGATTAGCTTAGCTTTTTGCTAAGCCACAATGTGGTTTGTTTGGTCTTCCTATTGTGTGTTCAGGTAATTCTTGTTTAACAACACTAATTGGGATTGGAAACTCCATCATTAAGTGATGTGGTCATAAGTCGAAAAATCACATGACCACGCCGCTTAGCAATGGTAGTTCTGGCAGTCCCGGTTGCCATTGTTAAGTGAGGACAACACAGGTTCACCGACTCCCTGCTGGTTTCCCCATTGACTTTGCTTGTGGGAAGCCAGCAGGGAAGGTTGCAAATTGTGCTCATGTGACTGTGGGGAAGCTGCAACAGTCATAAGTATGAGGTCCAGTCGTAACTACCACTTGTTCAGCACTGTTGTCAGTTCAAACAGTCGCTGAACGAATGGTCGTTAAACGAGAACTATCTGTATTTATTCTGGTTTGTAAACTGTTGAGCTTGATGTGTGATTCCAGCCTATTATAATCAGAGTTGACAGCCTTGGCTTAGAACAGTGCATAAATCCAATTTGTATTGGTGGATAGCGTGATGTGATGTGATCAACACAAATTACATACTTTGTGTCATTTAGGCTATGATGTCATGATACCTGTGACATTACTTGTCTCCCTTGACTCCTCTATGGATACCCATGGTGGATAATTTATAAAGCAGTTTTCTGCTAGGAACAGAACTCTAGTAGTTCTGTTTCGATGTTACCCTGGAACTAAGAAGAGAAATAAACTCAGAATGGCCCCATCTTGATTCTCTTTAGTAAAATCATATATATAATTTGTATTAAAACTTTTAAACAAGAAGATAAAAACTAACACAAACTAATATAAAGTGAGGAAGAAAAAAGAAAAAGAAATCAAAAAGTGAAAAGTGCAAGAAAAGAAAAGAAAAAAAATGAAAGAAAAATTTGTCTGTCTGAAATCTTCAGTAAATTCTGTTTGTGCAAGTATTCATCCACTTTTTACAAGGAAATTTCTTGATCTTTGTATAAAGTAGTGTAATACTAATGAAACACTTTTTGCATATTCACGTTATATGTTATTACAGTATTTTCTTCTTGTAACTTTAATATCACTTTCTTTTCTTTTTCTTTTCGCAACTTGTATGCCAACCATCTCCCTGGTTTATTTGCAAATTCAAAATTTCTTTGTTTTATGTAGTTCATCTTTATTTCCATCTCTCTCACTGTTAGCATACATAATAGCCTCTGTAAAAGCTTAATTTGGTGAGTTATAGTTATCATCCCTGGAGATTTTTTTTTACTCTTCTTTTTTATCTCATCTAAAATAATTTGCAATTTCTCTTGCCTTTTCTTTTTAAATTTACTATTATGTTGTATAAAATATCCTCTTACAGAAGCTTTACTTGCATCCCAAACCATCCTTACTTCTGTCCCTTTATTAAGATTATTCTTAAAGCATTCCTTTAACTTCTTTTTACAGTCTTCCACCAACATTTCTTTTTATAATATCATCTCATTCAATCTCCACCTAAAAGATTCATTTTTCCTCTTAAAAGTTAAAGTCACTGGATTATGATCTGAAAATGTCTTTGGTAATATCTCTACTTTATAAATATTATTATCCAAAGTCTTAGAAATCCAAATAATATCTATTCTTGAAAAAGAGCCAGGTCTTTCAGAAAAATAAGTATATTCTTTTGAATCTCCATTTTTATGTCTCCATGCATCAACATGCTCCAAATTATCCATTAAATTAAAAAAAATATATTTTGTAATTTACCCTGTGTTATTTTAATATTTTTCTCAGAAGTTTTATCTTTTTGTGGGGAAACCATTCCATTCCAATCCCCCAGGAAACACCAATTTTCATATGTAAAATCCAAAAGTTTATCCATAAGTCCTTTGTAAAATGCTGTTTTAACTTCATTTTGGACATAAATTCCCAATATCAAAATCTTAGCCCCCTGTAGAGTAATTTCCACCTCAACATATCTGCCATAGTCATCAGTCAAAATACATTGGATATAGTTGGGGATTTATATACAAAACAACTCCATTTTTTTTCAATCCTACTGAAATAAATTCCTCTCCCAAATTTTTGTGACTTAAATATTTTACATCTTTTTTTCTAATATGCTTTTCTTGTAGACAAATCACATTTTGTTTTAACTTTTTCAATTAGTGAAATATTTTTTTTCTTTTGCATTTACCCCATTTATATTCCATATAAGCATTTATTCCATTAAGTATTTATAATCTATAATTAGTCCAAGATCTTGGAAGAGCCAATACCTGTAGCGCCCAACGTGGAATCTTAATCGGTGTCTTGTATCTGTTGTGGCATTTGTTTAGTCTCATTTGTCATTGTCACTTCCCTTTGTGCCTCCTCCAGTTCTTTAATTTTTTTCAAAAAATATCTTGCTGATTAATATTCAGTTTGCAATCAACTATTGTTTCAAAACCTTTTTCACAAATCCCATTGCTAAACTAGTTGTCCTCTACCCTAGACCTATGCATTTCATTTCTGTTCCTAAGTTTAAAAAAGTTATGTTTATCTGTTAAATGTCATTCCATTTTGGTTTGTTTGGTTTTGACCTATTTTAAATAGGTATCAAGATTGTTTTGAATTTTATCTGTGTCTTCTAGGATATTAGTGACCTATTCAATCTTATGCCATCTGCTGATTTGATAAGCTTTCCTTCTACTTCCTCATCCAAGTCATTAATAAAAATGTTGAGGAACCCAGGACTGAATCTTGTGGTATCCCAGTTGATTATTCTTTCAGTACAATTCAATACAATTACTCCTCAATTCAATTTGATGAGTAACTGTTGATTACTCTTTCAATACAATGTTCAGGTTAGCAGTATACCTCTTTGTCATGCTATCCAGCCCATCCTTACCTAGTCTGCTTATCAAAATGTCATGGATACTTTGTCCAATACTTTGTATAGTCAAGGTACATTAGAGCTACAACTTTACCACAATCCATTAAGAAAATTATGAATGACATCGTTAGTCTTCCAAACTTGGTGATCCCAATGTACTTAGAGGATGCCCCAGTTTAACTCATGGTTGGAGTGTTAAATCATGCCAACATCAAAGCAAACTGTGCAGTTTTCACAGTTGGGCTTTTTAAAAAATATATTTTCTTTGTATATTGTGGGACAAATTAGTCTGTTTTTTACAGAGTCAATTCTCAGATTCTTGTCTGATATTATAATACTTCATTCTTAGGAATAGAGAAACATGCTTTGAGAAATTGCTCCAGAAGACCGATTTTACAATTTGTAGCAAAAATAATAACTTGTTAAATGATGGAATTAGTCCAGTAAAAGCACTAAATGCTGCTTTCCACTTAAAGTTAGAGTTGATACTTGTGAGGTTTTAGGTACCAACGGAGATCAGTGCTTTCTTTTAATCTACCCAGTGAACCACACCTTGAGATAATAAATATTCTTTTTATTTCTTAATGTTCTATAAAATGAGTGTTTGCTAGCCTGAACTAGTCCAAAATGATTGATGAAATGCTTATTTTCTTAAAATCCACTTTTAGTCAGTGGTATGTGCCAAAAGATTTAATAATAATATTTATAATAAAAATATCTCCAGGTCTTTTCCTTAGCAAAACTCTTCTAACAGTGAAACATCTGCTGGAGTTTCAGTTTGGAGATTCACAACCCACTGGGACATTCATTTGCTTAAGATCCTAAAAAAAAGAAAAGAAAAGGATTATTGCTGTATAAGAATATATAGGATCAATTTAGAAATTCTATCTAGGCCATTAGATAATCCACTTAAGAGACCTAGAAGAAGTTAACTGACATCTGATTAACACTCTTATATCTATAGCATATAACTTGTAAGGATTTCAATTTTAACTTACCGTTTTATTCAAGTCTCTTTGCTTCTCTATGTATACATTTAGAATATGGTTTGTGAGTTTTGAAAAATATTATATTTCATTTTACTATTTTATATTATTATTTCAAGAAAGGTTATCCTTTATTTTTATCTATTATCCTAGATTATTTATTTATATGTCACATTTATATATTTTATATGATATACAATAATTATATATAATAATATATAATAACAATGCCTTTAACACCATCAAACAACATTTGCCTATCCCAGGTCCTTGGGAAGGACTCAATAGGTGGATAAAAATGCCAAATCCAGTCTAAACATCTGGCTGACTGTGTGATCAACTATAATATAATATAATATAATATAATATAATAGCATAGCATAGCATAGCATAGCATAGCATAGCATATATATATATATATACACACACACACACACACACTATATATATATATATATATATATATATAATATATGTGTGTGTGTGTGTATATATGTGTATATATATTATATTATATTATATTATATTATATTATATTATATTATATTATATATGTTACATTTATATTTATATAGATTAGAATATTTTACTTGGAATAAAGTTTGCCCCTACCTGATGACCCCAAGCTGGTCAGAGGTGATGGGAATTGTGTGAAGAAAACTTCTCACATGATAAGAAATCTAGCAGCAGTTACCAAAACTATCAGCAGATGCATGCTGCCCTGCCTTCACAAAACATTCAAGCTTCCTTCCCTTTGCACCCAAATAGTTTGCAAAAACAGGCCAGGATTTTGCTACCTATATTACCTATATGCAGTTTTTTTCATTTGAAAGTTGAATGTTTGCTAAAATTCTTGTGTTAAACTTTAGCCTTCTGTTGGGTTCTTGGTGTGCCCTGAGCTTGGTTGCCTTCTTGCAGACATTCAGACAGTAAAGTTTGCTGATTGTTTACCTATAGTAGTTTGCCCTGCCAATCATGGTCGGGGTGTAGTATCCTTGATGGTTCCTTGACTAGGCTATGGTTTCTTCCCTGACTGTCTCTTGTTGTTTCCTGTTTATCTGGGTGTTGGTTGCTAGGGAGGATGTGCTCTGTGCTGTTTGCTTCCTTCCTTGACTTGTGGTTGTATCTTTTAAATGGTATGTGGATGGGGCTTATTTCTATGTGTCTATAGGTGGCTGATTTCTCTGAATGCGTCCAGGAATTTTCTAGCATTTTTGGATTTGGCTTGGTCCAAAACATCAATAGTTTCCCAGTTGAAACTGTTGTTGAATTTGTCTATGTATTGAGAGGTTAAGGAATTTTCATCTTATTTTCTGGCATATATAAACAACCAGCAAAGTCCACTGTTCCACGCATTGATGATGTTACCTAGTTTGGTAATGAAACACCTGCAGGAAAACAACCAAGCTCAGAGAACACCAAGAACCCAACAGGTCATCTCTGAATTACATATATTCTCTACTATTGGAGCATTAATCTTTTTTTCTAAGAAATGTTACTAGTCAGAGCTCTGAGAAACTTGTTCTTTGGATTAAATGGTACTAGTCCAGATCACTAGGAGAAAAGTCTGACAAGTTGTAAATCAACACATTGGAAGGGTGTCAGGTTGGAAAAACTGGCTTATGATTTGAAGGTGCCTGGTGCAACACTATTGATATAGTTTAGCAAATTCAGATCTGGTTATTAGGTTCTTTGATAGAAAAAAATGCAGGATATAAATGGAATAGATACTTTGTTCTGCAGTTTATTTGTTTAATGTGTGGCTGCCCATGTTAGAACACAATTCTGGGCAGCTCACAACAACAATAAAACCAAGAAACAATAAAAACCATAAAACAAACCTGGCACCTCCGCCATCCTTCTTGGATGCCTCCAATAAAACCATCCATAGGCTTCCATCTCACCCAGTCCTAGCTCCTGGGGGAAGAGGCAGCACTTTACAGCCTTCTGGAAGTCTAAAAGGTTCAGGGCTGTTGGATCCCTGGGTGAAGGGTATACTACAAGGCAGGCACCACTATGGAAAAGATATGCTTCCTAGATCCCACTAGATGGCAACATTTAAGGGAAAGGACCTGGAGCATACCCTCTGTATCTGGCCTGGTGGGGCCGGCAGATAACCTCAGGGAGAGGCGGTCCTGCAAATAACCTGGCCCATACCATGTGGGGCTTTAAAAGTAATGATCAGAAGCTGTAAATTTGAGTACACAGTGAATGCAATGGTAAGAAAAACAAAATCCACTCTAAATATTTCCAGTGGCCTCTGAGTTTTATATTGTTGGATCCTAGGAGGGTGTTTTTTTTTACTTACTTAAATGAATTTGAATGGCCACTCATCTCACAATACTTACTCAGGAGAGCTAACAAAGTTAAAAATAAAACAATGAAGAACAATAACAATAAATATACACATAGTGGCAGCCAAGGACAACAACATTCACAGCAGTAGCGGCCCCATTAATTTCCCAACCCCAACACCTGGGAAAACAGCCATGTTTTTAAGCCTATCTGGAATGCCAGCTGGGTCAGGCATGTGCAGCACTATGCACCCAGAATAAAGGTTTGTGTATTGCAAGGGCCTTGCGAACTGTACAGGTAGTCCCTCATTTAGCAACTAAATTGGGACTGGCAACTCAGTTGTTAAGCGAAGCGGTCACTAAGTGAAACTACAACTGTACTTATTATCTTACTTCAGCTTTCCTTTGTTTTACAGACCTGCGAAGGTCATCAATGAAAGGATTGGTCATAAAGTTACTTTTTCATCACTGTCATAACTGCAAACAGCTGAACGAGGCAGTCACTAAATGAAGACTACCTGTAGTGGATTTTTCCAAGACTAGGCCAACATTTTGGGTGAGAATGATAGAGGAATGTTGCTTGTTCAAAAAAGTCTGCACAGGGGAAACTGGCCAATAACAAGATACTCCATTACCCAAACTAACCTGGGAATGATAGTCTCTTTTGTACAGCCCAGGACATGTCTATATATAAATTAGACACTAGAGGTCAGAGTTTGGCTTTGCCACATGGCAGATTCCTGCTTAATTGTTTTTATTGAAAGTCAGATGGGGAGGAGTCTGGTAGGCAGTCCTGCATTACCCTACATGCTGGTGCACTACAGAATCTCCCCACATCCAGTACTCATGTTCCTCTTCTAATGTCAGTGGATATGGAATAAAAAGTGAAGCATGTGCTATTAATCTCTGATTTTATTGTTTTAAAAAGTTCATAAAAGCACTCCATTGAGTGGACAAGCTGAATATGCTTCCTGTTTCTACTGACCTTAGTATTTAACAATGAAACTTGCTTCTCATCTATTAATTTGTGTCAGAATGAGAATGCATACAAAATGTTCACTGATAAAATATGCTGTGTGTATATAGAAGGAAAGAATGGATGCCCTGCTCGGGAACAACACTTACCTCATTCCCTGTGAGTCAGTTGTAGACTTATAGATTGGCTTTGCACAACACAGACAAAAGCAAAATGTGGGTTGCTTTTTTTATTGCTTAGCATATTGTGTTTCAGTAAACCATAGTTAAGGAAATATTTAAATACAGAAATGCCCAAGTACGTTAGGGGGGTATTTACCTGAGCGAGATTTAAGCAGCTGGACACAATGGTTACATATGGAAGGTTCAACCAAGTTAACCATGCATGTGTTTGTGGAGCTCCAGAGATAGAGGACACAGCGCATATGTTATTTGAATGTTAACAGTATAAGAAAGAGAGAGATCAATATCCTGAATCACGCATTAGAGGAATGGCCTATTGGGATCCATGCATTTCGTGTGGTCAGAACTCAAATATTGCACATAACTCAGCCCTTTATCTGAATAAAACAGTACAGTTGAAAACTGATTGGGGTAAACTGTAGGGGTGATACAGAAATATGATTTGTATTTCCTTTTAGTTTTGCCTTTTACTCTATTTTATCACATTACTCTATTTGGTCTTATTGTTTTGTATTTGCTTTTTGTATTCTGATATAGCCTTATGGCTAATCAATAAATAATAATAATAGTTTTATCATTATTAGAATTAAGTATAAATATTGGCTTAATGTGTTTGTGAACACAGACGTTCAGTAATGTCTGAAGCTTTGTTTGGACCATCTCACCCAAACACTTTTGTTCTCAGTGCTGGAAACACTCTTCCATTATTTTAGTAAAACATCTACTAAATATGGGAAAATAGATACATTTTAACTATCCTGTGTCAAGAAAACTATAAAAGTAAGTTCAGTGCGGTGGGAGTGGAATATTTAAAAAGAATGTGCGGTAAAAGAGATATATGGTCGAGAATGAACGGGTGCTGAATGAACACAGACAGAATGTAAAAGTGACTGACCACTATGAATTTATATTTTTGTAAAGTTTATTTATTTATTTAAAGAATGTATATGGCCACCCAACTCAGGCTTTGTAACTACAGGTGGTGTACAATAGATAAAAAACAAAGCTAAATAGTTTTAGTTAAAATCCAACACATTAATAGGAGACCAAGAACTCACACTTGTGTCTCATGGAATGAAAGAAGATTGAATCAGATGGAGTTGATGAGATACTGAGAGAGTTAAAGAACAAATGGCAATGTATAAAATGATGTGTGGATGTAGTTTAACAATAGTGATTTAAAAAATACAGAGGTGTGGAAAGGTATAGGGAATTATATTGGTAAAAGCTAGTTTTAGCTATGGTTTTTTTTCTTACTTCATACCTTTACTCTTTTTGGCTTAGTTACTCCTTTTTTTTTGTTCTCCATCTTATTCTTTAAAGGGAATGGCGAATAGGATATCTATGTCTGTATGTAGAAAGTGAAATTTAATTTGACAAATTAAAAGTGAAACAAAGGGAAGAACATCATCCATCAATAAGTAATATAATAAGTTAGGCTGCTTCTAATAGGTTCTGACACAATGCAATGGTCATTCAGTAGCTAGTGATATTAGGGCACTGGTCGGCTAGCAAGAGGTAGATATGATGCTCTTACCAGGCCTTGCGAATATAATGGGACTGGTAAGGTCATGGTAAATGAAGAGAGGGCAACGTAAAAGTTCCTGGGCTAGAGACACAGTTTTTAGAACTTCACATGGGCATAATGCCTGAAAATGGGGATGTTACCATGCTTTCTAGGACTGTTGAGGGCAGAGCTTTAAAATAAACTGGGGAGAACATTCCGCAGTGGTTTAAATGTGGGCCTTATCAGAATGAATGGTTTTCTTTTAATCTTCCACCCAAAAAGTCTGATAGAAGCTCCCTGCTATTTTTGGAGGGCTGTACCTTGAGCCTGGGTATATGTGTTTAATTTCAGCTTTGGCCCAAACAAGACCTGGTGCCAGCAAACTTGGATCAAAGAGCCTCACTGATGTACATCTTTATGGGGCTGGATCTTCTTGTTGAGTTGATAAAGAATCAGAGCTGCTAAAAAAAAAAAAACTAGCAAAACTTAGTTTAAGTCCATAATTAAATTGACAAATATAGGCTGTTGCAAGCAAGACCAACCCAATTCAACTCCTTCAGATGTGTTAGAGACACAGCAAGATCCTTGAAATAGGGCTCTTAAGATTTTGATTAGATAGTTTCCATACACTGAGTACCATATAGCATCTGGGGAGCTGTTTCTGCTTCAAAGAACTTAATAGCTACTGGTATATAATAGCCTCCTAATTAACAGAAGAGAGAAGTATAACCTTTGTACACCTATTAGTTTTTTCAGTGGCTGACCTAATTGGTTCTCTCCAGGATCCAGAGGAATCGAAAGTAGGTCTAAAAGGCCTGACTTGCTGGATTAAATTTTTCATTGATTTACCAGCAAGGTTTATGTCATTAAATCTCCTTTGAAAAAAATCACCACTTTAAGTATGGAGTAGCTAATAGGTAGCTTTCCCTTATCATAATAGGTTGCTAAGGTTTGATGGCTTCTCTTGAGAGCAATCTCTGGAGTAGAAAGGATTTACAGTAAAATGTATAAACTAGAAACAGAAATAACCCAAAGCCATACACTTTGTGCTCCACTAGGGGGAGAAAGGTTTGCAGTTCAAGTTCCTAATCCAGAAAGGTACAATGCAATTTTCTACTGAATACTGAGTTTTATAGCCATTAGGGCAGCAACTGTTGAGATAGATTTTTTTTAAAATGAGATTGTTCTAAGTCCATGTATGGTTGGCCTACTTTTTCCACCTGACTGAAGAATATATCTGTATGAAAGCTCCCTTTCAGTCTGATGCTGGGTTGATGAGCCTTCAATTTGATTCCCACCTCTGTACTTTGGAGTTCATGTGAACTACGTGAATATACCCATAACAGTAATACTTTGTTCAGTAATTACGAGGTCCACAAATAGTCTGTTAGTCACTTATTTATTTATTTTATTTATTTATCGTATTTATATAGCTGCCCATCTCACACAAAGTATAGGCACAAAGTACAATAATTAACAGGATCAAAATTGATTAATGAGAGGCATGCAAATCACTAATACATGTTGTTTAGTCATGTCAGTATGCCTGATGTGCTGAAATTAAATGTGTGCAGTTGCTGCTCTCTGGGATCACAGAAACTTTAATGCAGTCCTATTTCAGATGTTCTCCTTAATTACTGTGTGCATTTTCAGAAGACTGTGCTATAAGACTGATAATTACTATGTATTGAGCATTCTGTATGTTCAAGGCATGAATTAGAATGACTAAGGAACCTGGTACTTTCCAATAGTTTCAGAATCCAAGTCTCATCAATGGTCTGTAACATGGCCAGTAATGAGGGATTATAGGAGTTATAATCTTGAATTGTTGGGAAGCAACTGGTTGCTTATCCTTGATGTAAAAGCTAACAAGACAGTAATAGCAACTGATTTATTAACAAGGATATATATATATAGATACACACACACACAGTTCTGGCAGGGTTCCAAATGCAGATCTGCAGTACGTTTCTCCTCAACAAAGCTTTGATAGATAGAAAATAAGGGTTATTTCTGTATTGCCACATTATGCTTTCCAGTAATTCAGAATACAGTTATGGATTAATTTCTTTATTTGCTAGAGCAATAGTTAAACTTTCATTAAGAAATGTCATTGATTTTTTTACACTGAAATTTGGTCTCCTTATGTTTAATTATGAGCTGGCAGGGTACATTTGTGAATGTACTTTTTTTTCATTGTATAGTTGTTGCTAGCAATCAGTGGTCTTCCCATTTCAAGGGAAAATTCCATGAGTTGGTAGCCTTAAATCTTTCCAAGCTTGAAAGTCAGGATTCAAATGTAATAAGTAAATAATAAACAAAGCATTAAAAACTCCTCTGATGGATCTTTTTCAGATTGAGAAGTGTGGACAGCCAGACTGGTTTTAGAATGATGGAAAGATATATGAGCAAGCTGCCTGCCACTTCCAATGATAAATAATTCAAAAATACTATCCAGATTAAAAAAAAAATTCTCAAGCGGTCAAAAAATAAACTTAAAAGATCAAAAGAATGGGGAAGAAAGCCCTTGAAAATTTGTAAGATAGATTTTGGCATTGTGTTCACTAATTTGAAGAATATGGGAAGTTAAGCAAGACATGAAGTAAATTAAGAAGTGAAGGAAACTGCATAATCTTAAACTTGAAGAAAAATTGTTGGGTTTTATTTATTTATTTTATTGATTTTTATGGTTTGATGGTAGCAAACTTTAGTCTTTTATAATTCAAATACCTCATTATTGGGAGCTACTGCTGACTTAAACCTAGTTGAACTGCTTTCTTCCAATGATGTTTATACCATTTGCATGCAAAAATTATATCTTGTCAATGGTAATCCTCTCTAGAGCCTTCAATTCTTAATATGAGTTTTTTAAAAAGTCATTTAAAAAAAAAACAAATAAAAAAGAGGATGTCTGCATCAACACTTAGAGACCCTTATTCTCTTACTTATGTTCATATAAGTAAAGCATGCCATGAACGCTTTAATGCATTAAATTGCTCGTTCAGGTGTAATGACATCATTTGCCCACCATTATTCATATTCCGATTCTTTTTGTAGAAACAGTATAGTAGGTAGCCAGAAAGTGACTGTTTGCAAGCCTGGTTGGGTTGCTTTCCTTTCATTCTGTCCAAGGTGTCTGTAGTTTTCTGTTTGACACAGAAGCTAAATGTCCACTAGATGCCAGGCTTCCTTTGCCTAGAACGGGAGCACTCTGGATTTTAGAGAACTTTGTGCAGCTGTTGGAGGGAAAAGATCTTTGGACTGATGCAAAAGGGTTTTAAAGCAGGCCCTTATACTTAAAATTATGTTTCAACTCCATGCTCTGGGGGTGGGAGAGGCTTTCCTTCATTCAGGCAGAAAAAGGCTCTCGATACCAGCTGTTGAGGAACGTGAACATTAGTCTGGCAACTGTAGAAATAGAACTGAAAATTATACAGCCCTTGGTATGAAATCTGTTGGGCTGGTGAGCACATGAAGAATTTTGAGACCATGTTGGGGCATTCTTACAAAATGGCAGCCATGGTAGTCATAGCCTGTCACAGTGCACCAATCTCTTTAGGGAAAATAGTGAGGTTACTCCTATCATTCCTTTTACCCTCCATGCTTCCTTTTCCACTTTTTTCCTCCTTCTGGCCATGTGGGTATACCTGTAAACATAGCACTGGGCTTCAGCTACCCAGGGATGTCTGTAGTGACAGTGCTGGTTTCAAAATGGTGGGTGCCAAGGGCTACTGAAGCCTCGCCTCTCTTTATGTGCGTGCGATGCATGCAAGATATCTGAAAAAAGGAGCCTTGATTGTCCTGTCACACGCGAAGCCAGTGTCTCTTGCTGTGGATGTTCCTGCAGCCAACCATTATTTTTATTTCTAAGAATGTCTATAGTGGCAATGTGACAGATGGCATAGAGGTTGATGCTTTGTATTTCAATAGGATAGCTTCCTAATGACTATTGTTTTTAATTAATTAATTTTAAAAAGTATGCAGGGCAGGGAAACTGAAGGTTATAAAGGGATATTTGCTGGCATATTGTTTACCTCTAAGATAGTCCTTTAATCTTATGCACACGCTTTTTCTTATGTTACATCTGTCCTATTTTTACAACAATCAGGGTTAGGCTTTAAAGCCTCATGAAAATTCATATTATTTTTGCCAGTATGCCTAACTTAAAATGTATTTCTATGTACACATTAACTTAAAATAACATTTTCTATCCATTGGGATACAATGTTTGAGCTGAGATAAAATCCAAAATATGAAGGGGTATGAAAACTGTAGTTGATTCCTGAACCATGTATTAATCTAGGAAGTAGAAAATATGGACTGAATGAAATCTGGTTTTAATACCAGATTAATAGAGACAAGTAAGTCCAAGATGATGAGGAAGAGTTTATAAGGAGAAGCTTTCTAGAGGAAAAAATGGCAATTAGAGGGAAACAGCAAGCCAGCAGAAGGAAAATCAGGAATGGGTTAAGAAAAAAAAGGAAAGTAACAATGAATAAGCTTTGCAGAAATAAGTGTTCTAGTTGTGCTTGAGTCCAAATGATCTTATGGACATCTCTATGTAGCTTTCGTTGTAACAATATCAAAATTGCTTGCCATAACTGTGTTTTCTTCTGAGCTGTTTTTTGACTTTTGACTGTCCTTGTATTTCCTGGTCAATTCTCATGCAAATACAGACCAAATCTAATTTTGCTTAGCTTTTTAATATCAGTTCAGAAAACATGAAAATAGAAAAATACTGTTTGTTCCTTAGCTAACAGCTTTCTTATTCTGTGTTCATTTTTCCTACATCATTTTGGGTGTATGTGTATGTGAATGTGAGTAGAACATGGCAAATCTGTCCACACTTGACTGGGAATATAGCCCCAGTTATGTCTGGGTATAAACCCAACAGAATGATTTACATTCAAGGAAACATACAATTGCATAGCACACCCAAAATTCAAATTTACACTTCTCAGATTGCTTTTCTAATTTTCCAACATAGTCTAAAATTGTAGTCCTGACCACCAGAACCTTCAGAGGAATGATTTGCCTGAGATCAGATAAAAATTATTTGGCTAGGAACTGTAAGGTTCAGAACGCTTTCTGTTAATTATATTTGTTTGTGGCTTAGTTATATTTATCAAGAATTAGATTGCAAATGTACAAATATGAATATGAATTGAAAGATTAAAGGTTTCATGCTCATATCTGAAATTATCAGCAAACTACTGTATATAATCAGCAATCATTTCTGGCCCTGATTGCTCTACCAAGAGGGGAAGTAGAGGCCAGAATCTCAGCACATCAGAAAAAAAAAATCAAACAAAATCATTTGCAAATCTCTTTCATGAGATTTTGATGAAATTGCATTATATTTTGAGACACAGAGCTATCTCTTTAGAGTCCTGTGAACATGTTCAAGTTCTCAGGCTCACTGTTGGCCAATCTTAAAGTCAGGATAATGCAGCAGCAGTACGGTATAATCCTGTTCATGTCGATTCAGAAGTAAATCCTTTTGGTTTCAGTAGGTCATAGGCCCTACTTAAAACATGACAGTTCTGTATTTGAAGGGTTATCCTATCCAACTCACATTTAAGATCATGCTGAAATGAGTAGAATGAGTAGAATTTATTTTCAGGTAGCCACTAGTTCTGAGTTCCTCTCTCTCTTCAAAGTACAAGAACTCAGCACAGTACCTACCAGGCCCCATTGTTTAAATCCTTTTTTCCTTTGAAAGAAAGGTAGCCAATAAATTTTCTTTCATCAGATGGATTGGGAATTGATAAGAAAAAATGCAGAAAAAATTCTCTTCACCACACTAGATGCAAACAATTGAGAGCATTTCCTTTTTTAGACTTTTCAGGTCAGGAGCAACTCCACAAATTGGTTTTACGTGGATGGCTTTAGACTGAAGGATTGAATCATTTCATTAATGTTATTTTGTATCATACGTGTGTTCTCTCACACCCACAGCAGTTGTAATACTAGAAATTGTTTTGGGGATATGGTGGAGCAACCTCTTAAAATTCATATAAGAAATATGCAAAGCCTTAAAGAATAATTTGGAAATAGGGCTGCTTCTACTGTGTGCAGGAATTACTTTTTGAAATACAAAGGGAAGCAGAAAATGTTGACCATTCCAAGTAACATAGTCACCCTGTTAGGACTATTGGTAGCTTTGAATGGTCAGTTTCCAGTGAACCAAGATAGAGGGAGTGAAGATTTTAAAATTCTAATTGTAGTCTCCCTTCTGCCTGCATTATTTAGTAGAAGGAACAGCCAGGCACCACAGTAGTATAGGGTAAAGTATTATACTTTGGGCTGGGACTAGAGAGACCCCATTTGATCATGGAATTCACTGAGTCATTTTGGACCTGTTATCTCTCACTCCAACCTATATCACAAGTTTGTTGTTAGGGAAAAATGAGGAGACTTCCCTCTGTATGTAGGCCTTAAGCTCTTAAAGACGAGGTTGAAAATGAATGTAGCTCATTCAGACTGTAATGAAAATTATTGCCTCTTCTTTTGAGTTAGGTGGCAACAAGACTTAAACAATTATCAGAGATATTGATGGAAACTCACTTGAAATCTCTGGATGACCTCTCCCCATGGTTTGCTAGAAATGTTAAAAGGCCATAGTTCCAAAAATAGTTACAGAGTACACTTTCCAAATTTGACTGGAGAAAGAGGGGCTGGAACCACAACAGAACAATGACTCCCAAGATCCAACCCATGAAACTATCCGAAGGAGATGAAGATGACGCATTTCTACCATCTTGCCAACCTTCACTGGCAGACTGGAGTAATATGACTGAAGCACGTGGTTTCTCTGTGGTCTATACTCATTAGCTGGGCTCCTTCAATTACTATTTATGAAAGAGGGTCATAATGGCACAGGTAAGTTTGCAGGGCTGCAAATGAGTAAGTATGTCCTCTTCCTTACACTCATTCATCCCCACGTAGAATTCTTCTCCACAGTACATACAACACTTATGTAGATCCAGGATGTACATATGCTGTAGAACAGTAATTGCTACAGCTTCTAGACTTGTGTCAACCATTTACAGACATAGGTTTCCTTTTCAATGTATTGGGTTTTACTAAAAGCCCTGTGGTCAGCGAAGCATAGTTGCTGTGAAACAACTTGTATATCACAGAAAATATGAATTTGCATTAAATATTAACCATCCTAAGCTATTAGAAAGAAAGGCATAGAGGTTTTATTCTCAGACCCATCATTTATTGTCTACTATTTTTTCAATGGTGCCACTCCTGAAAGATAGAGACATTTCTTTATTCATGCATCTCAGTGAGTGGTAAATGAGGCATGCTTGCCCAACTTATTTCGGATGAAAGTGAGTCTAATTAGTCCATCCAGCTAAAGAATAGTTGTTATATTCCAGAATGGAGCAAATTTGCTATAGCTGATATGTTACAGCCATTCTATTGTTCTTTCTGGAACCAGAAATTCCCTCTGTAGCAAGCTTCATGGAGTGAAAATGCACAAGAAAGTAACTCAGCATTATTACAAAAGCTGAAATTGGAAGAAATGTTTGCCATATATATGGTTTCATGAGCAACAGGGATTTGATTGGGATTTGGGAAAAGCAAGTGCAAAAGCAAAAGTGGAGGAAGGACGATGACTCTTGGCAAGCGTCCAAGGAGCTCTGAGGAGCCAACTTTATTACCGGCTGGCAAAAAGACTAAGATAGAAGATTTTTTTACCTCTAACGAGGGAGAAGAGGACTTTATTGTTGGTGGTGCAGCTGATTGCTGTGAGATTTGTGGAGTTGGAGGGTGGAAAAGTATCTGGGTTGGTGTTGGAGAAGCAAGAAGACGCCGAAGCCAGTCCTGGGGAGGGGCAATTAAAGAAGCAGCATACATTTTTCCCTAACAGAGCTTTGGAGTCAGAGAAAACTGGAAAAGGAAGTTGGAAAGAGTCAGAAGAAAAGGAAGAGCTTGATGTGCTCACCTTTGAGCAGTCTCACATTGCTCTAATTGCTCAAACAGTGAAGCGTATCTTTGCAAACATAAAAGGAATTGAAACTTATCTTTCCAGTCTTATGACTGAAATGAAGAAGCTCCATACTAAAATTGCTCAATTACGTCATGATCCCCAGGTCTCTTCTCCGGCATTTAATCAAAGAGCTCAGCAATTATGTCGAGTTCCACCTGATTGCCAGGAGAGTGAAACATCTCGGAGAATTAACAGCAAACTAGAGATTTCGCTAGAGCGTGAAGACTATACCCAATCTTTGGTATTACAACCAACCAAAGTTTGTTTAACAGTGTGCACTTATAAAGGGAAAATTCCAAGTTGGAAAAATAAATTTCAGGCTAAATCCCATCTTCACGTGCTTCTCCGCATTAGACCTCAATCGATTGATTTGGAATCAGTGGAACTCCTTAATCAGACTCCATGGGCACAAAGAATCATGTTAGTATTCCAGTCTGTTAGACTGCCCTTACTAATCCAAAAATATCAAAAGCACCTTTGGACAAAAGGGATTTTCTCAACACGCGTCTTTGTTAATACAACAATCAAAGTCCTGTTCCCTAAGAGGCCAACAACTAAGCCAGCCAACGAAGAACCCCAATTAGAGCAGCAGGAGTCAATGCTCCCTCAGCTGGCAGTGATTGATACAATAGATAGGTCTGCAAAAGAATTCCAACAGCCCTTAGAACCCATCGGTGAACAGTGGACTCAACCTCAGAATAGCACACTCTACAACATTTTGAAAAACTCAATTGAAGAAGATCTTCTTTGTTCTTTTGGAACCCTACCCACTCCGGACCAACAAATGATTTTAGAAAGATTAGATTCAATAAAAAACAGACTACAAAACATAAGAGATGATGAGGTTCCCTGCTCTGCAGTGAACAACAAAGAGTCTATGATCCTTTCTCCACTGAGTCCTTATGCGAAGCCTACCCCAATGATCCCTAAAGGCTTAAAGACCAGCCTGACTACTACTAACCCCCAGGAGTTATTGACTGACTCAAGCTTTACAACCACGGAAGCCATATATTCTACCTCAAAGGCCATTCCCCAAAATGGTTGCATATTTGATGATCCTTCTAATTCTCTGAATTACATAACTGAGCTGGATTGACTAAGTACTTATACCCCCCCTGGTTCCTTGAGTTTGGTCTCTTGGAACATAGCGGGGTGGAGAAACAAAATGCACGACATGGATTTTTTAAATTTTTTAACCTCTTTTGATTGTCTTCTTTTGCAGGAAACTTGGTCAGCAAACCCTTTTAATTTAAATGGTTTTAGAAACTTTATTCTTCCAGCATATAAACTTTTTAGTAAGGGCCGTCACAGGGCTGGATTAGCAATTTTAGTGAATGCTAATCTTGATGCACAGATTTTATTGTTAGATTCATGTCCCCCTATAGCTCAAGCACTTAGGTTGGTATTACCTTCTATGAATCTTATTATTGTTAATGTTTATCTACCCCAGGCTGCAGAAGGTGGTGACTATATTGCCAATTGGGACAAGTTTTTTAACTACATTTTGTTCTTAACTAAAAAGTTTCCTGCAGATCAACTTTTTATGGCTGGTGATTTTAATGCTAGAACTGGAAATAGTATTTATGACTGGTTCTCAAAGTTAGGCTTCGATGATAAAGAGCTTCTACTGCCGATTCTCTGCTTACCCTGCTCATCTAGTGATGCAGCTTTTAATACTGCAGGAAGGAAGATGTTAGACCTTTGCATAATGCACAATTTGATAATCCTGAATGGTTTAAGCTGCTTCCCTGACTCAAAGGGGTGCACTTTTAGCTCCACAAGGGGTCAAAGTGTTATAGATTATATGCTCTGCTCATATAGCCTATTGCCCGATATTTCCTATTTTACTATTGAATCTCGCATCGAAAGTGACCATCTGCCTTTGACTATAGTTTTAAAATGTAACTCATTAAAATTTGCGCACATATCGCTTTATGATAGTCATGCCTCCGATAATATCTTTAAAAGAATTAGATGGTCTGCAGCTTTAGAAAAGGATTTCCATGTTTTACTTGGATCTGAACCAACGATCAGCTTGCGAGTGGCTTTAACTAACTCAACTTCGGTTGAAGATGCTCTTTCTATCTTCTCTTGCTTAATTAGGAAATGTAGTCTAAAAGCTAAACCTGCTGAGGTAGCTGTCTCAAAATCTGCCACTTGGTTCGATCTGGAATGCCATATCCAGAAAAAGAAATTGAGGTGCATATTTAAAGAATTACGCCAGGCTGGGGACTTTAGTAAATATAATGAATTCTTAAATCATAAGGAAAGCTTCCAAGACCTTATCATTAAGGAAAAAAAATTATTTTTTCAGGGTAAATGGGACCAATTGTATAGGGCTATCAAATGTAAGGACAGTAAATCTTTCTGGAAACTTACTTCGAGCAATTCCAGTGATAACTCCTCTTTTGCCACCCCTGCTATTACATCTCAGCAATGGGTGGCACACTTCTCAACATTGTATGATGCCCCTGTAGCTCCTTACAATGAGGAAGATGATTCCACTGCCTTAGATTTACCACTGTGGCCTCTGGTGAGCACAGATGAAATCATTGAATTAATTGCTGATCTAAAAAGGGGGAAATCGCCTGGCCCAGACGGGCTCCCAGCTGAACTACTTAAAAAACATGTTGATTGGTGGGCCCAGCCATTGGCTTCCTTATTTAAGCTCATTGATCATTACGGCAAAATTCCGAACACTTGGCTCAATTCAATAATAATTCCAATTTACAAGAAAGGTGGGTTTGACCAGCCCAGTAATTTTCGTCCAATCAGCCTTTTATCTATTTTAGGCAAGCTTTACGCTAAACATCTTGAACGCCGCCTACTAGATTGGATGTATACAAATGATGTAATCCGGCCTGAACAGATAGGCTTCTGCAAAGGAAATTCTGCGATTGACCACTGTCTCACACTGAACTTCCTAATTGAAAAATACCTGAATTTAGGAAAGAAAAAGCTTTTTGTAGCATTTATAGATCTTAAAAGCGCTTTTGACTCAATTCCGAGGGATGTACTATGGTCTAAACTGAAGAAATAAGGAATAGACCTGAGGTTGCTGTTCCTACTAAAGAAACTGCATACAGACACCTCTTGTCAAGTTAAATATTCAACTAAGGGTCATTTAACAGAGAGAATACCCACACAGAAGGGAGTTAAGCAGGGCTGTGTCCTTGCTCCTCACCTTTTTAAACTTTTCTTGAATGACCTGGCCCACTCCCTTAGTTCAGTTAATGGTCACCCCCCCAGTCTTATGATATGCTAATTCCTTGTATTTTAATGTTTGTAATGCCAATAAAGGTTTGAATTGAATTGTGTATGGTTTCATATTATGTGGAATTAAGTTCATTTTAATTCAAAGAAAATGTTGGGATGTTTCTTATATTTTCAAGTACAAGAATTGTGAGAAACTTATTTCTTGCACTGAATTCAGCTGCATAGTTTTTATTTTATTTATTGCTTTAGTTTTAACTTGAGATTTTTTCCAAGATACTGATTCAGTATAGATAAGTTTTGCTTTTTCAAAACATGATTTCTTTCACAAGAGACACTAATAACAGAAAAATAACTTGGTACATGAAGTGATAGTTGATTCCAAGAAAAACCTGAATTATTTGGAATCTTTTGCAAAAGGGTTTTTTGGTAAGCTGTTGCACTCATTTCCCAACTTCAGGATCTCCCAGCCACCCACCAAATACAGATCAGGTACTAACAAATCTTTTAAAATGATCAGAATCATATCCCACAATGAATTTACATTCTTTGAGTGAACAATTCGGCCCTTGACGCCAACCTCTGAGGGAGAATATTGTGGTCATGGTGTCTGAACAGTGCCGTAGCTATGGCTACCTATATAATTCTTAGCAATGGAAAAAAAAGTGTGACAATGACATTAAATTTAATCAGGTCCCCCTTTTCGGTAGTTCCCACTGGGATGAGCCACTAGTGTCCTGCCTTAAATATTCAAAGCCTTCAAAGTTTGCATGCGTTTTTATGCTAGGGCAATATCCTGCTAATAGAGAACAATGGATCTGTCATGTATTTCTCCTCTGAGCAGCCGTAAGTCTGGATTTCTGTAGTACTGGGATATTATGATTGCTGCTTCAGCAATTGTCCTTATGTTAGCCTTCACTTAGGAAGAAGAAGAGGAAGAAAAAGAAGGGTCATTATAAACCATTGGCACTAAAATATAATACGTCTGTCTGTTTTTTGTTTTGGAATATAGATCAGAGACAGGTCTCTTTCTTTTTATTTCAGAAGACAGAGCTTTATTTCCAGTCACACTTCATCTGATATAAATGCACCAGTACAAAATATCATATGGTTCAATGCATTTGGAAACACAACCCAATGTATTTTAGAGAAAAGGAGGCTGAGTTAAGTATTTCTGCAAACCAAAAGCATTGGATTCTTGAGGTTTACCCTAAAGCTGATAATATATTGAGCTACTGAGTGTATTTTTTAAAAGCTGCTCACATAACTGTTTTCAAAGCTGAGTGAGATCTCCAGCCATTTCCCCCCTCAATATTATCCGTAGGAATGTGTTTATAGCTCCCCTGCACATTCTGAACTTTCTGTTTGTGTGTGAGGGAATTTAGTGTTGTACCTGGTAACTCTATTAAACAGAAGCCATTCTAATCATAAAACCAATTACATTGTACTGATCTGTACAAATCTTAGTTATGGTTGGAGTCCAACACACAGTTTCCTCTAAGTGCCCTTTAACAAAGTAGACAACTTTTATGTAAATTAGCAAGCTTGCATAATTAAAATGTTGAGTTAATTCACATATCTTTGGAATTTGGTTGGATCTAGACTTATTCATGTTTAGAATATAATAAACTATAATGAATATAATAAAATAGTCCATAACAGTCAACATAAAAAGTGCAGTTTAAGATGTGAACTTTCTAGAATATCATTTGAAAAGAAACAATTTTATCTTTTTTTTTTTTTTAAGTTACAGGATTAACAATATACATTAATTTTTCCTTGAAAACTCCTACCAGTGGTAATGGTTAAAAAAAATAACAGGGTCTAGTTTAAAATAAATAATTATAAAAGAAAATCTAGTGAAAGTGAGATTGATGTTTCAGAAGTAGCTGCGCACAAATATCTAAACAAATGTACGGGCTTTCTTTCTTTCTTTCAAAAAATAATGAGTGGAATTCAAAGATGTGATTCCTGCCTGCATTCTGTATTGATGCAGGCCAGGGATGGCTTTACCACATGCTTTCCGGTAACATATAGATACCCTTTAAATCAAGTATCTGGGAAAGCACACCTGTGCTTGCTTACAATAGCCATTCTTGTCTTCCTTATCTCAATTGCTGAAGCCTTCAAGGTATTCTGCTGATTGCAAGCGCTGAAGGTACAAGGGGGTGGGTTAATAAGTTTTCTTTTCCTCCTCACTTATCATATCTACTTGAATACACAATGAGACTGCTATAGCAGAGGATACTGCTATGCAGGTAAAGGAAAAACCTGGATTCCCCAAGACTGGCTTGGAAAGTTTCTCACCTGAAGTCCTAGAGAGCCATTCCTAACCAAGGTAGGCCGGTCTCCCCTGCCTCCACAAATGCTTGGGTTTCCAGCTTCCAGAATTATTGTACAAATGCTGCTGGAAAGTTGGGGCATTATAGTCCCAACACTAGGGCATTAGGATACCAGGTTGGGAAAGGCAGATGCATACAAATACAAAAGTCCACATTTCTTGACAGATTTCAAATATTAGTGATAAAACCAAGAAGGACATCCTTGACAATGCAGCTATCAGTCTAAAATCATGTGTATTTGATAAACCTGCGTATTTTGGCCTAAATGTGTCAATAATAAGACAAGGTCAAAATATATTAGTTAACATTCCTACACATAATTGTATAGCCAACAGCAGGATGATTGCAACCAAATCTTATTAAACATTCTCTAAGGGAATCAATATACACAAATAAAATTTTCTGTTGTATTAACCTCATTTTGAAATCAAAACAGCTGAATTTCATATTCTTCAAAGCAATTTTCCAATGATTTATAAGAATATGACATTTGGGCTTCTTATTTCAAAGGTTGTGTGAATAAGTGAGATCAATAGTAATTTCATTCAGTTCCTTCCATGTCCCAGAAAAATTGGTTACTGGCTTAGGAGTTGATTTCTCCATGGTATCCTGAAAATATGAAGAAACAAGTAGGGGAAAAATGGCTGAGGCTGCAGTACTCTACACCCTAACTTGGAAGTCTACGTCAATGAACACAAATGAAACATAGCCTTGAACTGACAAGCTACATTTGCAGTATAGAGGTACAAAGCATATGCTATGTTTGTGTATAATATATTGAACAGCTAGCTAGCCAACTGCTTTAAAGCCTGGAATGTACAAACCCAGCCAATGTAATTCATTTGTAGTTCAGTGTTAATCTAAGCCTAAAATCTAACTACTGTATACTCATGGATACAGGTATCCATGTATATTCATGGATACGTGTATCATGTGAACACAACCTTTGTATTTTCAGAATGATGATAGAATTAGAAATGGCATGCAGTATAAGTAAGCATAACAAAACCAAAAGTATACCAGTTTGCTCCTGAATATTTGGCACACGAAGATCAGAATAACCAGTGGCACTGTTAATCTAGTCAATGGTATTAACATACTTAAGTTAAATAGCATTAAAAATCTTTTAAGAAGCAACATGCTTCTTATGAGATAATAGATAAATAATGTAACAAATCTCTGATGAAATTGTTGTCAGAGCCATTCCCAATCTTAACAACAAATGGGAAGTCCATTCTTATTTCCTAAAGCATAAAATCTAAATAGCGTTGACCTTGGCCCCAAACTGTGGCAATAAATCAAATAATTGACAGTTTGATGCTTTTTAGTGTACCCAAGGCCTGTTTTTTGAGGCATCCTGTACCATTTCATTTTGCCTAATAGAAAGGCCAGTGCCAGAGAGATACTTTATTGCTTGTATAACCCTAGTAATGTCAAACATACTCATTAATGTGTAAGGAGCATAGGGCAGGGCTGCATATATGAGTTCTGCTTCTCAATGTCCTTACAAGATGGATCTGCTTCTTCATTTCCAAGCTAAGGCATGCACACATGATTTGTTTCTAAACAAAGAGAATGAAAAAGGAGCAGCTGAACACAGAAATAGGCAGACAGCAGTAGAAATACTTTAAGTCCCAGGACATTTTGAGTTCTAGGATTCTTCAGTGGCATCTAGTGGAATTCCAACGAAGTAGAGCTAAACCTGAGAAGCTTTTGTTAACTCTGGTTCAGACGTTTCATATCTATATTGAAATTAGAACAGTCCTCCTAGAGAATTGAGGGGAGCATAGTTACATTTATCCTGGTGAATACCAATAATTGATTAGTGTTTGATTTCTGTGTAAAAAAAGATCTTGCACATCTGAAGCCTACCCATTGCTGGTCTAGGGGAAACAGAATGATCTTGGTTGTGATCCACTCTTGCAATATGGATTTCATTTTTTTCATGGTCCTAACACTATGAAGTCCAAGTGCACAGAAGACTTCAACAATAATGCTCTCTGCTTATCCCAGTACAAGGAACACTCATATAGAATTCTGTAGATGCATTTCAGAATGTCTAGTTTCTATTGACATCTGTTAAAAAGCAGGCAATGAATGTTCCAGCCAGCTGTATATTGCACATAAAATGCAAAGCCAAAATGAGATTCTCATGTCAAATGAAGCCAAGCCTTTGAAATCCTCGACAAAGATGCAGATAAGACCTTAAATCTGAACTATATAAATTAAACTGCAATTTTATGCAAACTTAGCTTGGAGTAAGTCTCACTGAACTTAAAGAAACATTTCTGAATATAAATTAATGCATAGTGTTCCACTGTTAACTTTTTATGATTTCCCCCATCCATCAGCAAATATTGGAGGTGAAGAAGGAGGAGTGGATGGGATACCTATATGCTCACAATTAACTTTAGGCTGAGCAAATGAGGCCAGGGAAAGTTTTGCAAAGTATAGTAGGAAACTATATACTACTTTATTGTCTCATCAAAAAAATATTCAGCCTTAGAATATTAGCCTCAGACTTAGATCTCTGAGTACTTTGTCATGATAATGATAATCTAATGAAGTTGATTTCGTCAAATCTTTTCTCCATCCCTTTCAATAAGGTTGCACTGAATGTGCCTCCTATCCTGTGTAGATAAATGTAATCTATTCTGCTACAAACTACAATTTTAAGGGCTCTGTGTTAGTTTATATGGTATTTTTCCTGCAATACAATGGTTCAGTAAGAGAGTTTAAAATAGGTTCTCTTATCATCATTTCAAAGAGCTGCTACTTCCCATAAGGCAGAGCAAGACACTCACCTCAGGGGGCAGATACAGCTTGGTGTGCCAATAATTTTCCTGTGAAATTCTAAAGCTACCTCCTGGAGGGCACTAGCCTTTCACCATGGCTGAAGTAAGATTCAGTCAGCAGTATGTATTAGAGCTAGACTTCTAGACATAAGTGTAGAGTACCACACACTCTCAGGGTCTCTGAATTAGACTAGGCACTTTAGTACCATAATGGTAGGGTCTCTGAATTAGCCTAGGCAGTTAGACCACTAGGCAAAGGTCCACTTCTGTTGTCTCCTTTCTTCCCTATTCTTTTTCCTGGATCTTGAGCTGCTAAGCTTCAAAATGCTTTCTGTTCAAATGCTTCTGAATTCATATGAATTCAGAACACAATGCAATCCGTGCACGTGCTCACATCATCATTGCTCTGCCATAATTATAGTGAAGATTTGTAATGAAGATTTCTGATTACAGCTTATATTATGTAGGAGGACAGCAGATTATGATGAGAAAGAAATCAGGATTCTGGTAGCACCTTTTTCAACTAACAAATTTTATTAAAAGGCATAAGCTTTTAAAGCATATAATGATTTTTTAAGCATTCAAGTTTTATTAGAAGCTTTTTATGTCACTAACATTTTACCCTGTCTCTTGGGTTTAAGAAGCAGCATTCCATGATATTTAATATAATAGACTAATGAGTGTGGAGTAATAAAAAGTTGACTGAAATGGAGAGAAGGTAGCCAGAACAAAATTTTAAAATTTTCCATATAACTCTCCCCTTGCTCTGATGCACTTACAGAGATTTGTATATGAAAACTGGCTTCTTCACATGCCCATTTACTAACTGGATCAGAAAATATGGCATAAATTTCTGTCTGTATCCTTCTGGTAAAACGTTGTTTATTTCTGTGTTTGTTTGCCTATAGATATGCCCCTTGCCTGAGCAAAAAAAGCTTTCAGACATCTTGTATATAAATTTAAAGATGTGTCACAAAATGAAACACGGAGGGAGGAAAAAGGAAGAGGAAGGTATACCGTCTGGAGAAGCTCCATCCACACAGATTATTTATGGTGAAATGGCCACCCTAATGTAGATCTGACATGCTGAATGTGATGCAGAGAATCCAAATATGCTTTCTGTTAAACAGAATGCCAGATCAGTAGCCAGCTTTTACCTTGTATATATATTTGAAAGCATATTTCATTGATGCCCACTGATCTTAGTAGGCTGAAACACCTGACTCCATGGAACGAACTCTAGAGGCATTAAAATTAGAGTTCTCTGCTTCACAAGAGGAATGCTCACCTTGAGCCAAAAGGTTGATGTTCCTGCTGTACCCACTCCAGGGACAGCTGAACTAATTATCCTTCTGCTTGAATTAGGACATGCTGGTGTATAAGAAGGTAGGAGGGAGACAATTATATACAGAGGATGGAACCTCTGCATTCTTCAAGGATAGTTTCTTTCTTTTCTATAAACTGCGAGGATTGCAATTTATACAGTGGCCTTTAAAAGATTCTATGAATTTGAAAGGTTTAGTGGGAAATGGAAAACTATGGTCTCCATTTCATGCTGAAGGCTGGCATAAACTTTCTGAACTTTGGTACCCATGTTTAAAAGTCAAATGCATTAGTTAGCCTAGGGGGGTTTGGAAGAATTTGCTTGCTTTTCAATATTTAAATGTGCGCAGATTCACAATTTTCTTGTATTCCTTTAGTACATAGGAGAAATGGTTCCCAAGATCAATCCATGAGAAGTTTGAAATACTGGGAAAGATTCCATCTGAAATCCACTCTGTTCAGAATTCCCATACATGGAAAGGCAACTGATAGGAAGAAGCATGAAAGCTAGAAAGGAAAGAGAAGAAAGGGTTATAAATCAAATCATAAATCAGACATTCATCTCAAACCCAAAGTACTTACATCTGTGTAGTAGGATTCTAACCACAATAAGCTTTGTTGTGGCGGTGGACAAGAAAGACCTTGACTCTCACCTTTGGCTCAAGGCATATAACTCACAATAGAGCTAATTATCCCACAGTCAGTTTCACAATGGCGATTGCTGTGGTTACTGAAAATAACCTTGCCATCAGAAAACTGACTATAAAAAATGTAACAATGGGGAGTTTCTCTTATCTACCACTTTTTGTCTGTAACTGTGTGTGTGTATATATGTGTATGTATGTGTGTATGTGTATACACACACACACACACACCCCTACCTCCCACACACAGATACTGCACATGTATGCATGTACACATCTCTATATATTATATATGATATATACATATAATGCATACTCTCTCTCTTTCTCTCTCTCTCTCTCTCACATACACACACATATAAACCCACACATAGAGTATTTACTCCCATATATATTGAGTTTCCCCTCTGCTTAAAAAACTACCATAAAAAGTTCCATTCTTTTTCTTTACTAGTTGCTACTTTATTAAACAAAGAATTGGGGCCAGACAGTTAACAAAATATGCTGTTAGAATGGGGCATTCTTCCCTTTGAATTTAGCAATGCAGGGCTTGTGTGTTGGCTGTGGTTTGGAAAGCTAAAAAACAAAAAAAACTTGATTTATTTATACCACTAGTGACTTTTACCATTCAAAGACCTAAAGTTCTGCATCTTCCATGAAGCTCTCTAGCTGATCCTGCTGGACTGAACTCACTTTGCTTCAGTGTGGCTCTAGACCCCTTGTTGAAAGAATATGTCATTCAGCAAAAGATTTAGCATGGCTAAGGATAATCTCTGGACCTGTGCAAACTTCTAACAACCTCCTCCTCTCTATCCTCACAAAAGGTCTTGGCTGTTTAGAAAAACTGACAGATTGATGGATGTCTTTTAAGTTCTTTATATCCTTTCTTTTTTGTTGGAGCACCTCACTTTTCTGACTGCCTGATTTGTGTTTATAGCTATCCACAGCAGCATGACATGTACTGTATATATACTAATTATCCATAGAGTGACCATGTGTATCACTTTCTTGAGGAACAGTTCTTTGTTAGGACAGCTATCAAGGGACAGTCCTCTGTATAAAAATATCCCCTGTTTGAAGGACTGCCCAGTCTAAGACTGGTTTAAAGTTAAATCCTTTGCCCCTAAGAATGGAGAGCAAAAGCTTTAACGTAGTCCTTAAGTAGCTATGTTAGCTCCTGGCAAAAAAATTCAGCAGATACGCAGATCACACAGTTACCACTGAATTCTCCACCATGACAAGGAGTACATTGTCTTTCTTTATAAATTATAACTGTGATCCAAAAATTGTATTGAATTGTTGAAAGCCACGATGGACAATATTTTCATGGTGAGAGGTTGACTTATTTTCATGGTTCTTTTTGGCAGTAAAAGGAATCTGTTCATGCTACAGGGCCATCCCAAGCAGGGAGTACAGTTGAATTTCTCAGCTCTTTCCCCTCATTTTGAGGATTTGGGGTCTTTAAAAAAATGGAATAGAAATATTAAACAGAGGCTCCTAAACTCTATAGGCATGGGACAAATTTAACTTTTTGTAATGGAAGGTTTTTTTCCTTCTTTCTTCCTTCTTTTCTTTTTAAAAATCTGTTACAATGGATGTTGCTAGTCACAAATAATCAATTTACCAGAAACCAAACTTCCTGCTGGTCTCTCTGGACCTCTAGGACATTCACTATCAAGCTTCGGCTTATTGCTTTTTTCATGGCTGATGGTAACATTTGCAATCCAGGCACCGGGCTGCAGTCGTTCATCATTTTTCTTTTCCAAGAATTCCTACAGAGCTTATGTGTACTCTAAGGGCATTCTGGCAAATAACAATGATTCTGGGGGCTAGTGCTTTGCTCTGTAGTATGCTAGTTTCCTTTTTGATTTTGTTTTAAAGATTGAAAAAGTAGAGTAGGTACTGATGGGTTCAAAATAGGTAACTGCATGCACACCAGAGGACACAGGTGCCATATGGGGGTCTGTCAGGAACTGTTTTACTTGTTTGACCAAGAACCATGAAAACCTTTACTGAATTTCAATGGTTATGATCTTATAAGACTTTAGAGCTACAAAGAAGACCAGAAGCCAAGTGTGAACTGCAAGCTTTGGACTGCCTACATCTGGTCTCAAACAATATATCCAGTATATTCATTTTGTTATAAGCTGCCTGTGAAGCAGTAGATTTGGTAAAATGATGTTTTAATGCAAAACATGCATTAAATATGCACTGAAGTTTGCACTCACTTTTGTCCTCTTTTAAGATGATACATGCTATACTAATTATGAATCAGAGGCAAATATATCTACAGTATCTATCTATCTATCTATCTATCTATCTATCTATCTATCTATCTATCTATCTCACAACTTCAGAAATATTTCTGTCCTGTTCTGTCTGAGAGTCAAATTCAGATATTCTCTGTAGTCTGAAGATTTGAGGCTTAGTTCATTTACCCTCATATGATTTGTCAATCTCACCAGCAGCATTTGCCTCCATCAGTAGCTCTGTTGGTGGTGGTGATTATTCCCCATGCACAAGAAAGAAAACTTACCAGCTCTGGATAAAGGATAACACACAGGTGAGGCATACAAGCTTCTGGATCCTTTCTACTTCAGTTTTAGGAAACTCAGTGATTCCATCTCTCCATAATACAAGGTTCTAACTTGCAAATTAAGTTTATAAATTGAGAGCATTCCCTGCTTCAGGAGTCCAGGGTATCAGAATGGCTTGCACTACTAAGTGCATCTCTGGTCATCCCCCTCATCTGTTGATGAATGCATGGAGAAGGATGTCACAACAAGGATTCTGTTGAGTTCTAGAAGAGAATCTGGGCTGAAAGAAATTATACTTTCTTTATATATTCCAAGGATATAGATAGAAAGGTCCCTTCCAACCCTATGATCCTATGATTCTATAAATGTTCAGTAAATATTCCAAGTGAGACAATGCAATTGTTCCCTGAAATATTTTCCACTCCACAATTTCTTAAACAGCACGGATTAGATTCTTTTTTTCATAATAAAAGTCTTTGTCATTTCTTTTTGACCATGTGGAACTTGTCTTAGAATGTAGTCAGTTCAAATGCTTGAACTGAGTTCAACAGTGAGTATTCCTATGTAAGTGCATTGGATTGCAGCCTTAGGCAACTTTTAGTGTCTCAGTTTATAAAGCTGTTGACAAGTGGAAATTTCCCACTGTAACTTCCAAGCAACAGCTCTGTTCATCTCTCCATGCTTGCTCCATTGTTTCTGCAGAGTGAGTTATCCATTGTGAGAATAAAGGATATTGCATTTTGGGCGCTAGACTGGGTCTGAAAACAGAGGTTGAGTCTTCTGAGGGTGATTCCAAAAGGTAAGGAGACAAATCCAGCATGAAGTTATAAAGAGGAAAACCCACCAAAAGTCACAGAATTACTACTAAAATAGTATAGCAGGAATCTAAATTGTAAATGCAAATCCTTCTGAATTTCTCTTTATTCTTTATTTACTGATTGCTCTGAACATATTTTATACCATACAAAAAGTAGTCTTTCCTCACCTACATTGTATTGCCCCACTTAAAGCAGTGTTCTCCCCCACCTTCCACTCTTGAAACTAAGAGAATGATTGTCCTTGTGGACCAGTAGCCATGGTTGCAGACACTTGATCTGTTTATTCTACCTGAAATTCTCTGACCTCTGCATTACCTGTGTAAGAAGAATAATAGAGCAGTGGAAATACATTGACACAAGATTCTCCCTTTACTTGCAAGACAGCTCTAGACATGGGAAATTTGAATTAGAATGGGCAAGCATGCCCTTTGGGATCCAACTACAGTTCCTTCTGGTTTCCTCATTTCAAAGGCAACTGGTTCCTCCACCCCACCCCATCCTTGCCCAGGCTTTCACTGCTGGAGACCAGAGTTGTCAATTATATCAGCTTGGTCGTTTAAATTTAAGCCACCTCCTCTCCTTTAAAAAAAGGGAGGAAACCACTTTCTTTCTGTGGTATTGTCTTTTCTCTTGACCAGGGAAAGCTCATGCACATACTAAAACCGCATGAATTCTACCTCTGTAGAATAGTGACAAATGGCCAGCAAAGTTCATGTGCTGGGGCAGCAGGTCATATTCTTTACTTGTCACCTGATGAGACTGTCTTTTATTCTCACACTGATGGGATATGGTGACAGGATTTTTCCTGCCATGAAGATACCATGACTGGTATTGCAAGTAAGGAAAGTTAATTCCAGCAGAACTCAATCATTCCAAATCTAATTGCTATTGTTAATACATCCCTTATTATTATTTATTGTGCAAACATAGGTGGTTCTTCACATGTACAGGTTGGTGAAATTCACACAATATGCTTAGCCCTAAACCTGGGCTAACAAAATATATAGTGTTCCTGTAATATGCTACAGCCAAACAAATGAACTGCATTATGACTTAGCATCAAACTCCTACAACATGCTGAACCATAACTACCCCCATTTCAGCCTAGTCTAAAATGTCTTTTGCAAATTCATCCAAAGTATTCTGATAGTCCTCAGTTAAATATGGCAACTGCGATTTGATTGCTTTCTCATTTGTTAACCCTACACATTCTCATGAATTAATAAAAGGCATTAGAAAGATGTATCCATAAATAATGGAAGACACAATGCTATTTTATTGGAGAAGATTTGGTGAAATGTGTTCTGGGAAATAGTATAGTGTATTGTCCATCCGAAAATAAATTAATATTTGTATTAAAGTATTTCTAGTTTCTGAACATTTTTATTACAAAATGTCCTTATTTATACATGAACTTGAACATCTATACATGACAAAATGAGACCAAAGGTATGGCTTGTACATGATATTGTTACTTTGTATTTTGATGAAAGTGCTGATATTAATTCACTGGCAGAGAACAAGAATGAAGAAAACAAGATTTATTCTAGAAATACAAAATAAAAATAATCTAGTGGTGTACTAAGTCTTAGCAATGGACTGGTACACTGTTCCTTGTATATTAGGTTAGTAATTACAAATTATGTAAAATCTGGTTCAGATCAGAAGTTTGTTAAATTTTCTTTACTATATATTTTTATACCATTATATTTCTCAAAGATTCATGGCAGTATAAATAAAACCAATCTGATTCCAGAATTTGAATCTGATTCTGTTTGGATATTCCAATGAAATTGTGAAATCAATTGTTTCATATTTCAGAATCAGTAGAGAAAAAGCTGTATTTGTACATGTGCAGAAACATCTGAAATTGTTAAAATTGATTTAAAATGACAATTTGAATTTACTTTCTGATTTTACTTAATTGCCTTGAAACTGCATCTCTGAACTGAATTTTTACACAGTCCTATTATAAATACAAAAAGGAAAAACAGGGGCAGAGAGTTACAACTTATTAGATAAGGAAATGATATCTTTTGACTTTTAATGTTTAAAAAAGTGGGCTATGGACAAGGCAGAATGAAGAGATCTTGAGTGATTGCAAAAGAGGAAAAGATAGAATCAGAGTACATATGTATCTTGTCTTTGAATAATATGCACCCATTCTGGTTGATCACAGATATATGAAAACTTACAAGGGGCATGACTGAGCTTTTATTTTTTTAAGTAAATTTGCCCCTGAATTCAAAAAATGCAATTGTCTTGGCTGCCTGTATATCTTGGACCATCACAGGATCTATAAATGGCCTGAAGTTTAATATAACTATCCAACAATGGCTGGACTTTTGGCCAGAACTAAAGAACTGAATAAACAATTACCGGAGATGCCTTACCCAAGCATTGCAAACATAGAACTCGGAGTAAGTTCACTCCTTAGACCCTGATTAATCTAAAAGAAAGAAAAACATACAGAGAGAAATGGAATTCAAGGAGATGGCAAGGGAGAAGAACTACTTATTTATGAGAAATTTAAGTTCACACTATCAACTACTATGTTTTCCAGCAACCCAAATTGCAGCTTGTGAAGAGCAAGGCAAGCAAAATATACCTATTTCATGGTCTCATATGCAGCAAAATCTTAAAAGCCCAGCAATCAGTAGCCTACATATATTGATTAGCATTAATCAACAAGGTTTCAGATATGGGAGTAGAGGTGGGCTATAAACAAATGTTTAGGATAGGGATGATGAACCAGCAGTTTCTGCAAAAGTTGCAGTGTTGCCATGCAAATATAGTGCCTTGATTCTCTAGGCAAATATTATCAAGAAACTATCTTAATTTTGCACATAGCTAATTATCCTAATTAATAGACTTGCATTCCTAGTATGGGGCCCTCAAGTTGTATGGAACAAAGATATTCTGAACACTGGTGGCCTGTTTGATTCAGCATGTGTCTAGCATTCAAGAAAAGTGTTATATCCATAGCCAAAAATAGTCCAGCTGACAGATCACACACATACAATATGTCTCAGATGAAGCAGGAAGGAGTGATTAATAAGTACTGCAAGGGAATGCCAGTGTTGTCAGCAAGTGGTCAAGGCCAGCAGCACTTGATTTTCCCTGTACCCCTTGGCTGCCCCTGTGATCTTTTTACAGGCTGAAAGGGAAAACAGGAAGAACTCTTACCACTTTTAACCCAGCTCCCATATATCCCAAATGGGTAAGTGTGTCAGGTGAATGGCACCCGCCTTGGAGTATGCAACATTGTGCTGCCCCTCAGGTAATAAAACCAGCAGAAATTACAGCTACATGAAACCCATTTTTGGAAGCAGTGGAAAATCTCTAATGCACTAATTTGGGATGGAACCAGCAACAAACTGGCAGAACCTAGTTCTACTTCCCAATTTCATTTGACTGAAGTTCTAGTTCTTTTTATTTTTAAAAAAAGGTCTAGCACACTTTCAAAACATGTGTATAATAAACAGGTCTCATGTTGCTCCAGAAAAACACTAAATCCATGCTCCTGTAGTGCACACTGGCAGAAGAATCTGAATGAGCCAGGTATTTGGTCATTTTGCCCAAGACAAATGGCCATGGAAGGCAGTGCCCAGGAACAGAAGGAGTATACCCACAACAGCCTAGATCAACCAAAAGAAGCCAGACAGGTCTCATCTCATGACCATATACCACCAGTATCATCAATGAGGCATCACAAATTGTTCCTATGGCAAACTGTCAGAAGAAGAGTGGAAATATTATTTTAAAACTGGAACAACTAAAGATGAATTTAAGTTGCCTCCAAAATGGGGTGGAGATGAGATGAAGGTGATGTCATAAGAACATGTCCTCTGAAAACAGTAAAGATCACCCCTCATTTATGCTATTGTTCTGACTGGCTAACAAAATGTATTGTCCTCATTAGTGGTGGTTGTGAGAATATTCTGAGGATGCTTATTGGCTAATGAATAGTCAATTACTTATATTCCCCATCCTCCCTCCTAAGTTAAAAGCAACTCCCCCAGGAATCTAGCAATGACTGAACAGGTATATCCTAGTCATGTGAACACACCTCACCAAAATCTTTGTATTTGTGAGAGGGGAATGCACAGTAACACTTACATGCCATTTCATATTGTTGGCTTAAGCAGGAACAATTGGTTATTTTGCAGTTCATAAAGGAACCATACAAGACTGTTTAAATCATGGGCTGGGGATAATAGTAGGCCAATGTCATATGATCAAGGGGAAACACTGGGCTTACCAGGGCATTCTACTGCCAATGTTGTCAGCAAGTGAGTAAAAGACCTACATCTATAGCATAAATTAATTTGACCCAGAGTTTTAAGAAACTAAAATACTTACCTGGCATTAAGTTTCACTGTATGCATCAGGAATTTCTTAAAGGAAAACCTGTTAATGGAGCTTGCAGACAAATAATGATGACTATACTGGGCTCAACGTGTATTCTCTCTTTCTTTGTTTTTCAAATAAATTCTTTTCCACTTTTTTCCCAAAGGAAGAAATTATGATATTCTTGTGGAATAGGGGTTTCCATTTATTTGAGTTATAAGATGGTTATGAATGCTGTCTTTTCATTGTGTAGTAATTTCTTCAACAGTCTGCAGCCTCCCTGGCTTCCTGTGTTTCAATTAAGTCCCAGAGAAGAAGACATTGTGATGGAACTTTCCCCATGGGGTATTTAGAAATCAAGAAGTGTGGGCAGCCAGGGGTGATTTAGCAAGTAGCAGAAAACACCACCATCCTCTACCACCTCCAGAGATGCAGTAATTGCAAATACACCCCCAAGAAGAGGCTGAAATAAATCCTCCAATACCCTGAGAATAAGGCAATAAAACAGAAATCCTCTTCTGGATGGAAAGAAAAGAAATGCTTTTTAAAGAACACATTTTGGGGAAGTGAAAGACAGAGTTCGGTGCAGAAAAAGAGAAGTACGGGGATTGAATCTGTAGGACTAATCTGGCCAAGTTTCAAATAATCTGGTTTCATAGCAGCCACATTATTAACCAGTTTCCTCATAGTAAATCAGGTAGTTAGAGCACTAAGAAAGAAGAATTTTATTGGCTGTGAGTTCTCCTTGAAGGAAGCCATTTCAATACCTTTTCACTCTTCACTTTAAGACACACAGATAGGGCCGGGCAGACTGAAGGAGCCTACTTTAAATCAGGTTGGAAGCATTATGGGACATAGTGATTGGCAGCCATAGGCATCCTGGTTACATTGTCATCCAGAGACTCTTCATTCCCATCACCAAGTTCTGGTGTCACAGAAGGATGGCCCCCTGTGGTACTGCCAAGTTCCTTGCTGTCAGAAGGCTAGGACCTGGGCTAATTCATTGCAGTGAAGTTTAATTAAACTGCTCCAGAGTTGTTTCCCTGGTAAAATAAGTGTGGGAAGAGAATGTGGTGTCAAAAGAGACATACCCCTTACTGTGGTCTCTGTATTGTTATACCACAACTAATATATTGTGGGAATTCCCATGGAGTCCATGATAAACTGTATTATCAGCTTCCCTAAAGTAGGCGTTTTACCAGCGTAGGTTACTACTGTAGCTTACAATTCCATTAATCCTCCTACTTTATTGTGTTACAGCTGTATGTGAGGTCTGCTAAATTCATTGAGCCCTTTTCATCTTGATAAAAATGCTTGTTTTTCCTCCCAGATACAGCCAGTTATTACTTCAAAGCCACTTGCACAAAAATACAATTATGCCCTGGGAAATATAAACTGCATTTGACATGTTGTCTGCCATAAACCCAAAAGATTTTATTAGATCTACTAACTGCTGTAATATACACATCCCACACACTGAATTTTTATTTAGTTTTGGGATTATAGGATATTTTGCAAATGCAATTCTTGGGGAGAATACATCTGCTATCTGTATGCATACAGTACATGCATAGGTAGCAGACAAAACACAATATGTGTGTGTGCCTGTGAGACTGGCAACGATATAATGATAAAGATAATAATGAATATAAAACTGAAGGGAATGATTGGTTTTGCGATTTGATTTCATTGGGTTGTTTCCAACCAAAATTTCAACCAGAAGTTTTGCAAAAGCTTAGAGTATGTATGAATGTGAACAGATATGAGTATACATACATATATCAATACATATATGTGCACATGTGTGTGCTTGTAAAGGTTGCAGTGGTGTACACACTTACTAGAAATGTATCTGAATTCAAATCAGGTTGGAGGGATTGTTCTTTAAGAAGGTTTGAGGGCTGACTCGCATATGTATATTTATAATTTAACGACTAAACTATCAGGTAATGCTACCTATATAAATGGGCCAAAGAGATGTAACATGATAAACAGAACATTTAGAAGTGAGGTATAGATTAGAAATTGCTCTCAGGATTCCATATTTCATTCCACTACCCCAGACATGTTGAGGTTATTGGCCATGCCAATATTGGGGATGTTCTGGGAAAAGGTGGCCCCCTTAGGATTTTCTTCTTGACGCTTTTTCCTGAAAATCAAACTGCTCCCATGAGCATAGTGGTATTCCCCCGCCATGCCCCTAATCTCACAACATATTCATCGTATTCAGCAGCACCTGAGTTTTCTTTTAAAGCAGTACTGTGGCTTTACTTGGAAGATTTTCCAGTTACGTCTATTTCACATCTGTTTCAGAATACTCATGTATGCCCGTGTGAATCAGGCTTAAGAAAACTTACACACATTTCTATTTTCTTTAGCCCATTATTGCTTACTTTAACTGGCAGCATGCTTTTAAGATTAAGAAATATGTTGTCATCCACTGAGCCCACAGGTGGAATTAAGTCACAATTTCAGTTAATTGTGGTTTGTTAAATAAGCCATGCTGGCTAGGTTTATGCAAAATATTAAGCTGTAAACTACAGTTTAAAAGTTACGATGGCTGGGTTCATACATCATGCTGTGCAAAACCAAATAAATCATGCTACAGCTTTAAATGATACATAAACTGAGCACTGTTTTATACTTGTCTAACAAGTCTATGGGAAACATTTATTAATCACATGGAACACATGATGTGCTTAACTGGCAGTTCCAGTATATCATGGAAAGTTATTACTTGGCCTATTCTTTCTTGGGCTTGGCATTCTATTCTGACCCAGAAGAGAGGGATCATTTGAAATTAGCACAGAGGGAAGAGGACAGAGTAGTCTTGTAGAAGCGTAGCTTACTGTTTAATTATTATATAATGTTTAATACCCTCTAGACAAATAGGAGTAGTGTTCCATTGTGTAACAACATCAAATGTATCTTATTCTTATATGTTGTTGTCATTTATATGTCATTTTATTATACATTTTATTATTTTGTAAGTTGCCTTGGATGAGTTTTTATCATAAAAGAATGCCTAAAATGTTTTGAATAAATAAAGTAAAACTAAGCCTTAATGAGTAGATATATGCATTACATTGAACCAGAACAAAGGAACTGTATTGTGTCTCACATTATGTGTGAATCAGGCTTATCTCTCATAGTGTCCTTTATGGGCATTACAAGCTTCACTGTTCTTCTCAAATAAACAACTGACTTTATTATGCCACCTAAAGGGGAACCATCATAGTTTAAAAGAAGCTGAGATGTAGAATTCAGGAGGAATTTATCTGCAACTGAAATTGGCCCAGTACTCTTACAAATCAGCTAAATTTCTACCCCAAACATGTAGAGTGGAGCTGAACTGGGAAACTAGACCATGTTAGTCTACTTTCACTGAAACTTTTCCATCTTGTCAACTCACTGAGGCACTTGTTGTGTTTCAGCAGCCTATCTGATCACAAAGTTTCTTCTGTCTGGCACCTGTCCCTGAAACTTCTGCAAGCCAATAGAGCATAAACTCCAAGGTGGTAGTACTACTATCCCAAAAGCTGCTCAGTGCAATAGCTCCTGCTGTCCCTGTGAGTTTTCTGCTGGTATATTTTTCTCATCCTATGCATGACAGAAAATCTAATGGGGCCAGCCAGTTTGTTCTGTAACTTTTAAGCTCTACCTTCTAATGTAGTTTCTTATCAGCTCCCATCAATGCTCCCAAGTTGCCTGTCTATATATCAGAAACCACTGCAATATTTATGGCTTTATCCCCACAAGCACCCTTCAAGATAGAGAAAAGATAATTGGCTCAGAAATTCGAAAAAGAAACAGATATATCAGATTTTAATCCTTACGAACAATTAAATAGGTAAATAGCCACTTTTGGTGAAGTTCTAATCAACACACAATGTTTTATTCATTTACAGAAGCTTATTGGAAAACAATGTCTTGGTTTTTAACTTCAATTTTTCTTTCAGAGCAGATGATGCATGATCTGAATAGGAATCTTTTAACATTGTAAGATGTTTTCACATCTGGTCAAGCTGCAGATTGTGGGTGCTCTGAACCTCTCAGAGGGGAGTGAGCCTGTTAGGATGGTCCTCCTTAGGTACCAGAAGGATCCTGAGGGTTTTCCAAAGTTACTGAGGAATTTCTCAGCATTCTGTGGGAAAGTTGTGTCTTGTGCCTGATCAACTTCTACAATAATGAGTCAACCAAAGCATTGGACAACATTATTCCCATGAGATGTTTCTTCAGTCTACAATTCTGGGGCTTTATTGATTTACAGAGGAGCTTCAGAAAAAAAGCAAGTAAAGAGATAACCAGAATGTTGATGGGAAAAGAATAAGAATGCGTATGATTGAGCACAGGTACAATCCCACATTTGGACCTACATGTCATCATATACTTTGAAAATTTTAGAAGAAAGTTCAAAAACCTGGGGGCTCAGGCAGTATCCTCACCTTTTCTTCCAGCCATGGGAGAGGATCAGAAGGGAGAGGGTAGTGGAAATTTTATTGCAGTTGAGTAACTGGTTACACAAATAGTTTTGGGTTATGAGGAGTTTTGGTTTCTGGGGCTATTGTCTACATTATCTAGACAATTCTGGGAGTTGAAGTCCATACATCTTCAAACTGCCAAGATTGAGAAACACTGATCTAGATGATGGACTTCTTGCTTGAGGTAGGTTGCACCTCACAAAGACAGATAAAAATAGTTTGGCCAAAATTTTGATAGCTTGGCTAGGACAGTTCAAATTGAATCCTGAGGGAGATAAAAATGAAAACCTTGAAACAAGGATCTCATATAGAACTTGTACACTGTGGCTAAGAAAAGAGTTGCTGAAATGGACTTTTTAAAATCACTCAAATTAAAAAACATTATTTATTTATATCCATTTATATGGCTGTCCATTTTACCAGTACAACTATGGGAAGCCATGTAAATCACATAGAATCAGAAAGAATGTTAGGTCATAAAATTTATGACTGTTATTTTTTATCCACGAATAGAGTGTGGGAAATAAATAAGATGAACTTGAGCTCTTACTGCAGAAGATACCATTTGTTCAAAAGGATCAAGAAGCAATTGAAAGGGAAAAGGAGTTGTATTTCACTTTAAAAATATCCATTGCTGCTCAGAAATCCAAACGAATGAACTTCCCAATGTTTCAGAGAACATCTGGCTTAAAATAAGTGGAGGAACAAATACAAACAATACTATTGATATTTACTATCTCCCTCCCAACCAAGGAGAAGATGTGAAGACATGGATGATGTCTTCCAAAAGTAAACTGCAGATCTTTTGAAGAGGCATAAAGACCTAGTGATGGGACACTTTAATTACCCCGACATCTATTAAGGAACAAACTCTGACAAGCATTGTTCTTTCAGGAAATGTCTGACTTGCCTTGCTGACCACTTTCTCCTTCAGAGACTGGAAGAAGGCACTAGACAAGCAGCTCTCCTTGATGTGATACATTTTGAATAATGAAGATAAGTTGAAAAAGTAGAAGCAGCAGAAATATTGGGGGAAAGTGGCCATTTTAATGCTGGAGTTCTTGAACTTAAGGGAAACTAAAGCTGAGCACAAGCAAACAGTTAGTTTAGACAGGAAAAAATTGTGGCAAAGTGAAGCTCAAGTTGGATGGAGGTTCTTGAAGAAAGAGATCTTAGAAGTAAAATTACAAACAATTCCAATGAGAAGGAAAAATGGAAAACAGCAAAAGAAGCCAATGTGGCCACAAAAAAAGCTTAGTGAAAGTCTGAAAACAAAAAAAAGTACACTTACAGGATATGAAAAAATGGCTGGGTCACAAAGAAAGTGTACAGAAAGTAGTCCAGAACTGTAGACCTGATGTCAGGAATGCAAAAGCTCAGAATAAACTGGGGTTAGTGGAGGTTGCTAAGAATAACAAAAAGGACTTCTTTAGACACGCGCAAAATAAAAGAAAAAGAAAAGAATCAGTTAACCAGCTGCTCAGTGAGGAAAGCAAACTGTTAACAGAAGAAAAGGCAGAGCAACTACACTCTTATTTTGCTTCAGAATTTTCCAGCAAAAGAACTACAGTGGTACCTCAAGTTACGAATTTAATCCGTTCCGTGACTCTGATCGCAGCTCGAGTTGGTCGCACCACGAGGCAAATTTCTCCCAAAACACACCACAAGCCTCACCGAACGTCTCCTTGCTACTGCGATCTCGCCCACAGGAAGCCGCGACCGCGTGGCAGCAGGGCAAATGGCCGTGGATCCAATTCGTAGCTCGAGGTGGAGTCCGCATGTCGAGGTAAATTTTTGGGGCCGGAGCTGGTCATATCTCGAAAAATTCGTAAGGAGGGGCGTTCGTATCCCGAGGTACCACTGTATGTATCCCAAAAGGAAATTGTGAAGGACAGGATGAAGGAACAGGTTTGTTGGTTTGTTTGTTTGCTTATTCAATTTATATGCCAGACTGACTCTGGGCAGCTCATAATACAAGGAAATATAAAAACAAAAACCCACCTAAACAGCAAACAGATGGTGAATCCAGTCAACACATAAAAAAATATCGTGACCCAGCAGGGGCTCCAGTCACCCTAGCCCAGAACCTTGGAGAAGAACTAGGTCTTTAAGTCCCTCTGGAAAGCTGTCAGGGTGGGAACCATCCAGATTTCAGGGGGAACTTCATTCCAGAGGGAGGTGCCATGACAGAGAAGGCACATTTCCTAGGTCCTGAAAGATGACAATATTTAATTCAAGGACCCAGCACGTGCCCAACCTGTCAGTCTGAATGGGCTGAACAGACACTACTGGAGACAGGCAGTCCCTCAAATAACAGGCCCCATACCATGTAGGGCTTTGTAGGTCATAAGCAGCACCTTGAATAACACCCAGAAGCATACTGGCAACCATTGCAGCCAGTGAAGCAGAGGTGTCACATGGGTATGCTGAGGCATGCTCATTACTGCGTGCACCACTGCATTCTGGACCAGTAGAAGCTTCCAAGTGATCTTCAATGGAAGTCTGCCTAGGGAGCATTGCAGTAATTAAGCTGTGAGGTGACTAGGGCATTAATGATTGTCTGAAGGGCCTCCCAGTCTAGGAAAAAGTGCAACTGGCAAACCAGATGAAGATGTGTTAAAGCCTTCCTGGCCACAGCTGCCACCTGCTCATTGAGCATGATCTATGAGTCCAGGAGGACCCCCAGATCGCACAGCACTCTTGAATGAGGGAGTACAACCCCATCCAAGGATAAAGATGGAGTCCAGGCCAGAAATGTAATTTGAGTAAGCTTCTCAGACATAACCCTCCCTAGTTCTCATGAAGATAAAGGGAGGAAGGGAGAAAGCACATTCAGACTTGCAAGATTCTGTTACTGTAACCTCATAATAAAAGTAGAATTAGTATTCATAACTGTGGCATCCTAGTCTGGTCTACCTTGAATGGCTGGAACCAATCTTGCAAGTCTGAATGCACTGAAATTTAAAAGTTGAGTGCTAGGTTCTTCATTTAGGAAATAAAAATCAAATGGAATTAATAGGATGGAAACACCTGATGTGATAATAGTACTCTCAAGAAAAGGTCAGACAACAGTAGTTGATTGCAAATACTTTGTATGAGGCTACAAAAATGACAAATACAATTTTAGGCTGGATCAGGTGAAGTATAATTTATAAATCATAACTGTTCTACTCTAATCTGCTTTGATCAGATTCCATCTCAAGTACTCTGTCCAGCTCTGGGCACCATACTTTAAGGAGTCAAAGTAATTGGAATAAGTTCAGAGAAAGGCAGTGAACTTATCACAGGACTAGAAACTAAGCCCTATGAGAATAGGTGGAAGGAGCTTGATATGTGTAGTCTTGAGGAAAGACAAGAGGGGATATGATACCATTTTTCAAACACTGAAAAAGGCCAGGCCCTGTTCTCTCTCATTCCAGACTATAGGACATGGAATAATGGATTTAAATTATGAAAAAGTGTATTTTGACTGAATGTTAGGGGGGAAAAAAATTCTAGCAAATTCCTAACAGTAAGAAGAATTTGAAACTGGAGCCAATAACTTAGAGAGGTGATAGGCTCTTCTTCCTTGGATTTGTTCAAGGGACATAGGACAGCCATCCCCTCATGTCTACAGTACTTTCATCTCAACTTCTACACTGATCAGGAGGTGGGGTTTGATGGCCTAAATGGCCTCTTCCAAGTCTATATAAAGGTGGCCAAATTTTGTGTGTGGCTTGCATGACTGTCTCTTAAGAGGTACAAGGCAGCTTCTTTAATTTCTTTTAATTATGAAGCTGAGAAAAATTTGCTTTCTGATTTTAGGTTTTGTATTATTTTCTGCTAATTTATACCAGTCATGAGTTGGTGCGTACATGTATAAATGTATGATCTGGTCACTAAACAAAATAAAGTGATTTCTAGTTAAACTTTTAGATCTCTACTGATTGCCTTACTTTTAAAAAGTTCAAAGTAATTGATTAAATGGCAATAAATTAATGTAATATGTTAATATATGAGTAGGCACTGTGTAGTGCAAAGCCACTCTGTGCTTAAAGAAACTTCCCTTGCATTTCTCAAGTTTCCTTAAAAAATATTTTAATTAAACAAATATTAAGTAGAATTCTGTATTGCTGCATAGCAGGGTGTCAGCCTCTAGCTTTATCTTTTCTTCTAACAGTGCTTCTTAGAACATTTTTAAAAAGGGAATAGTGACAACCTAAAAGCTAAGCTGGGTAGTGCAGAATATAATGGGAGGCTGGGGAAATGACAGGAAATAACCTTAACCGTTTTTGGATGTTATATTTGCAATATCCTGTCAGCCATATCAGGTTGACCAGACTAAGATACAGACACCATGTGCGCCTAAAGCTACTTTTATTAGAACAGCTATAGTAACAGAATCTTGCAAAACTGAACGTGCTTCCTCTTCCCCTTATTTATCTTCATGTAAATGGGTGGGGTGGGCTGGGCTATCTGGGGTGTTTTCATAAACCACTTTCTTGGTCTGGGTTCAAGCCACATTTATCTGATTGTTGCCTTGGTAATGGATCTTCCCTCAGGCCTTCAAGGACATCCTTTATACTCTGTATATGTGCCAACCTGCTCATCCTGTATGGACATCTAGAGAGATCCTGTTTGAAATCCTGCCCAAGTAAGGGTAAAAGGGCTATGGAGAAGAAGATTGGTGTGGTGGGAAATCCACCCAAATAAACACCCACAATTGGGTGTTTTTGGGAGGATCCAACAATTGTTTTATTTTCTGAAGCTGGCAGATTGCAGTGAGTCACTGGTCTTTTGGATCAAGACAAGCCAAGTGCAATAGCTTCAAGTTTACATAGGTCTTATATGGAATGTTGATCAAAGATAGTTTGAACATGTGCCTGTATTAGCAAAGGATAGCAGAAATAATTGTTTTACAACTGATAAGGATACAAGGTAACAGTAAGAGAGATCCGGGTATCATTCAAAGTGTGGAAACATAACAGTTTGGATATAATGCTAAGGCTCTTATAATTATTCTGACATGCTGACTTTGTCCTTTATTGTAGAAGGAGGGAGAAAGAGAAGGAAGCAGCATTACATATCCTTGAATCAACAGCCTCTGCTAACAGCATAAATTCTATAGAGATTTAAATCATTGATAGTAAATTGGCAGACTTTATAATTCAGTATTTAAAGGAACTACCAGAGAAATGCAACTAAAGGCATATAAACAATGTAGCATTTATACAAAGGCTGAATAAAAAGCAGTTATAGAGATGTATAATACATTAAAACTAAAATTCTTATATCATTTCTCCACACTGGTCTTCTCTGTGGTTGCCCCAGCATCATGGAACATGCTGCCCCCAAAGGGAGACTTAATCCCGCACTTCTGGTATTCTGGAAGGCATTGAAAACCATACTCTTTCAAAGGACATTTGGCTTCTAGTAGATGAACATTGGGTTTAATACATTAGATTTTTACCAGGGCTTTAGGGAGGATTATTGGGAGGGATTATGTATTTTATCTGAAACTTTTACTCTGCCTCATATTTAAAAATATAAAATAACAAATAAAATAAAGTTGCAAGGAGCACCTAGCTAACATTTTGGAATGTGCCTAAGTGGTGCATGTGTGTGTGGGTGGTGGTGGTGGTGGTGGTGGTGGTTATATCACTTGTGTTATGGAAAGTTTATTCTAAATGGTCTAAATTCATACTACAGAAATCAAATATTTGAAAAAGTAAAGCCTTAGCTTTTCAGGTGAAAAGAACCTGAAAGTGTGTGGTGACTCGTCCATCATATTTTTACCAGGAAGTAGGCAAAGAATAAAGCCAGTCTGGTTTTATCAACGGAATGTAGCAAGGAAGCCTACATTCTAGTCTTACCACAGATACTTCCAAAAATGTTGCCTAGAAAACTGCATGGACTTGTCCATATTGTTACCTGGAGCCAAGTCTGACTTGAAGAAATAACAAGAACAACAACAATAATAGGCAAAGTATAGAAGGAAAACACCCTGAGAATTTGTCAGAAAATCCAGAGGGCGATCAATGATCCACAGTCTTACAAGAGGTCCATTGAAAGGGAAATAAAAAGGCAAAATATGCATTTCTCTGTGCTACTTTTAAATGCAAATCACATTTGGGATCAACTCTGAGGATGCAAGAGACTTCAGGGCCCAGCAGTTGTGTTGAAAATTTATCCAAACATTTTGTATATTTACTCTTGATCTTGAGAGACAAAACACACAGGTCAGCAAATGTCAATAACATTTTAATTGCTAAAGGATTTTTTTACAAAGCCACTTGGGAATGGGTAAAACAGGATACTGTTTATTCTTCTCGGCTTTTCTTTATGAAGTCTATTCTTGTCTGTACACCTGATAGTTGCTGTGCATACAGATAGAGTCTTAACAATACCAACCTGACATTTAAGCATTTTACCTGCTGCACAGGGCAACCTGCTTGTGCTTTTAAACTTGCTTCTTGGGCCAAATGCAAAGGAACCACTGTATAACTCTTTGCTTATCTACTGTACTTGAATCGGCACAGTTAGTGCCTGGACGTGTCAGGTATCACCTAGGGATTCAAGCAACAGCCTTTTTACATTCAGTCAGTCCCATGGCCTGCACTGCATTGCCTTTTCTTTGAAGGCAGGCAGTTCACTATAATACCATCCATCTCATTTGTCCTAAAACATACACTTTTACACTTTCCTGCACCTGCACCAGCAGTTAATAATTGTTTAACTCTTCTGAGTATTTTCATTCTGTTGGCATCTCATTGTCCTAGCATCCCTGTAAGAATATGGAGGTATATGCATGTAGGTTTTACTGAAATCCTTCGTTATAATATCTAGTGTTTTATGTAAAGTTCCGTTAAGAAAATTCAGAAGAAAAAGGGTTCTTCTTAAATATATTTTTATGGATAAGTAATGATTACTGGGATGACCCTCTCAAACACTGTTTTGAAGCAATGAGATGGACTACTCAGCATAGCTAGGCATATTATGGTTTATTTTTGTATGAAATAGCATTTATCAATAAATATGACTAATGGAGATAGCTCCATCTGCGGTTTGCTAGCATGCTGTCAAAACCAGGGACTTGGTCTTGGTCCAATATGAACAAGCCAGAAACCCTGGTTCAAGTGACACACTAAACAAACTGTATGGGAAAATGTCTGAGGCTTTTATGACTATCCATTCACAAGAGGACCCTGTGGGCACAATCCATAACAGAGGCTCTTTCTTAAGAAAGGTCCCCAGTATGGCATAGCAAAACTCAAGGAAGCTCCTCCAATCACTTCAATGAAATATTTTGCAATATTTGAGTGCTGGTACATATAAATTATAACACAAGATTCTTGAAATTTGCAGGATGTGTGTATGTGTGTGTTGTTGTTGGTCTCTCCTCCATTCCTACTAACTTGTCTTTTCTGACCCTGTTTCCCTAGAATGCATTGCTTTATTAGTCCCATCATTGGTTTAATTTCTGCTCTCTTCCTATTTCTGTGGAGAATTACCATCCTTTCATTAGCTAACTTTATTGTGCTTTAAGTTCCCTTGATTTTGTTCTTATTATATTCCTTCCCTTTTCTTCATCACTTAAATGCAGTTTGACTATCATTTCTCATCCATTGATTTGACTTCTTCCTTGATCAATTTTGACTTTTGACTTTTATGTTCTTAAAGCCTCCTTTGCTGCTCTGCCTATCTCTCATATCCATATAAGTTACCTAAAGGCTGTAAGAAGCTTCACTTCCCATAACTATCACTGCTTGAATTTTTTTTTCCAAGACCACCTTTAATTGTATATTAAACTAAATTAGCATAGCTCCTCCATAGAACTCACTGCAGATGATATAGCCCTATCATGGATGTGGGTGGAATATAAATTGTTGTTTAACTAACTAACTATACTAGATAGAGTCATTTGTATGGGTCTTTCTCACCCATTCAACATCCTCCTTTGGGGCACAAGTCTACTAGAAAAGACCCAAATGGTTAGCACTGTGTCGCATTAAGAAGCAACATGAGAAAAGCAATATGGCAATAATAAAGACACTTACATAGTCACAACATCTGAGCATAGATTTTTTTTTCTAAACCATTCAAAACATGGACATCTATAAGTGGTACCATATTCATATCATCCTTTAGGTAACTTTTGAGGCTGTTGTTTTTAGAATCAAAATCTTGCTGGAAATACAGAAGCAGATCAGCAAATAATAGACAGGACCAAATGTCTAAATTAATAGACAGGACCAAATTAAGTCAAATCTCTTTCTGTCTGTCCAAAGAGTCATGAAGACATCCATGCAACGGCTCAGGAAACAAAGGCCAACAACAGAATTTTAGCATGCTGACTGGGATTGAAATGTGTTGTACTGGCAATTGTAAAATCCTGGTGGCACTGACACTTTCTAAATAGGATTTTTCTAAGATCCAGAAAAATTCAGATTACTTCCTTCTTTTGAGATCCCCTAATTATAATTAAATATTTAAAATATCATAGGGTGAGACATAATTTGAATATGTTTAAATTTAAAAAATGTAATCTGAGGTCTCTTTTGAGCTGGAGGCCCAGGGTCCCTCTCAACCCACTCTTAAGTTCCTCTTAGTGCCTAATATTTCTTCACCTAAAATGTTCTATTTTTAAAAAATTAATAACCTTTTTTTTAAAAAAACCCATAAACAATTGAATAGTATTTTATGAAGGCCATCTCAATGCAAGCCTTCTGCTGTTGCCTCCCCTTATTTTGCTGTGAATGTTTGGGATTGGTCTGGCTTTTATTGTAATAATGGGCTTTGGCCTTTGGCCTGATCTTAGTTGAAGTAGTGAAAGTGCTCTTGGTGATTAGCAGATTCACTGATCTGCTTTACAATTAAAGGGAAGAACAATTTCTTCCATTGTTTGATAATATGACAATCTATGGCTACTGTCTAGGGTCCAGCATTTATATTGAGTATGTTCTGCTAATTTCTGAATAAACATGCATGGGAATCCATTACTAGTAATGTTAAACTTATACAAGGGCTGTGTTGGAATTTTAACTTCATAATTCCTCATAGTCTTCCATTATATAAATCAGCGTGGTCTCCATTTATTCAATAGAGCTAGAACACAAGCTATTGTGAGCTAGACATACTTAATGCAGAATTAAAATATAACTTTCAATTAAATTAATGTCACTCTTGAAAAAAAAAACAGAACTTGTCTCATGAGCGCTTTCTTTGGGGGAGGCTAACTCAATTGCTTTGATGTAAAGGTTCTGTCTAGTTCTTTTAAATATTCCTTTGACGTTGTATTGCTCCACTTGTAATAGACTGTTATTGCTCTAGATTGAATTTGCAGAGTAAGGTAAATCTTTTGTGATGTGATTGTGCTGTCCTAAACTCAATATTGTTCAGAGGGTCTTTTATAACTCTCTGGTTTTACTGCAGCAAACAGGACAAATTTTCATTTTTACTGTTTTAGAGGGTTTTTTTATTCCTTGTTTTGAGACTGAAACGGGGGTGTATATATGCACATTCCATGAGCAGTGAGCTCTTACAGCACAGCAAAGATCATTGGTAATGGTCCAGTGAACAGTGTTGGAGTTTTAAAAATGAATATATTGTATTATTACATTTCCAACAGCACTTACCAATATTATTACTCAAGTTCAGTAAGAAAGAAAGCAAAGTTTTTCATTCAGTTCAAGCACAGTTCAGCAATTATCTGTCTTTTAAAAAATATTATATGCTCAGAATAAGATCAACTGTCTGCTCAGTTATGTTGATTATCTTGGTGTTTCTGCAGCAAACCTATTCCATTGGATCCAGACCAGCTGCCCTTGGATTACTGTACATTTTTAATTTCAGTACAGTCAAACCAATTAATTGTGCATAGCTCACTTATAAATGTTTATGAAGATTCTCAGTCATCCAGGTGGAATTGTCTGGAGGTTGAGTCATGGCAACTGGATTTCCAAGAAGCTGCTTGGACAAGTAGCAAAACATCTCTACAAAAAGAAAAGAAGTCCAGTTGCCATGACTCAACCTCCAGACTCACTTATAAATGTAAGTACACGGAATCCTTATCCTGTGTTTTTTTGTCAGTTGCATCTGCCAATTGCTTACAGAACAATGTGTGTTGCTCACCTGTTTTTTAGAGGTTATAGATCCGTTCAGTGATTTCTTTTCAAGGTAAACCTATACATTTTATTTATTGCAGTCTCTTAAACTGTGTTAATATGATTTCCCAAATTATTTCAGATTAATGTAGCAGGAAGCAATAATAAAGGATACTGCTTTTTTAGAGTTGATTGTTCTGAAAATGTACTTAATTTAAGAATTTCAGGCAAACTTCCAAGAAAACACATCAGTAAATACCATTTTGCTACCCTAGACTCATACAGTAAAGAGTCCATTTTTCAAAAATACAAGAACAAGAGAGAAAAGTCTTGATCATAATTCAAAGTCATTTTACTTATGGGTAGAATGGCTGGTATCAGGCTCCATAGACTAGGCCTTGGCCATAAATTTCAGTCCTATGATTTCATACATGGCTTAACATGGCTGCTAGACTAAGGCTTGGCTGAAATATTTCAAATAAAAGATATGGCACAGCTAGATAAGCATCCTTATTCCAAACTAGAATGAAGTTACACTTAAGAGTTGGCTGCCCTCTATCAGCATGAAAGTACAGTTCTCTCTTAACCCATGGCAGTTTAAACTTGTCGCTTCTTTTTCTCACATTCTCATTTTACAGCAGATTCTTTGAGCAGTTGTTTGGCTTGTTAAAATAATTATAATATAATATAATGTCTGCCCTCAGCTAGTGTCTTCTTCTTCTTCTTCTCCTCCTCCTCTGCTAATGTTCTTATCCTAATTTTTTTCAGCCTGAACTCTTACACCAAAAAGTTGCCTCAAATGTTTTCTCCCAGGAGTCCATGCATTTCGATTATCTGTAAGTTAAAGTTTTGTGTGGGTGGGTAAGATGTAACCTCTCTGTGATAACATGATACATGCCTTGATCTCTTCACAAGGCATTTTGGTTAAATTCATTTTTGAACTTGGTACTATCACTAAAAAGGTATAGGAAAGGACATGGCTATCAGCCAGCTTTATATTTCCCTTATTTTGGGGCTTATGAAACCTCAACAAAGTAAGACTGGCTTTCAGAATCTTCCTTATTTGTATGAACCCATAAATATATATAAACACATATGTGTACTGCTACTAAATACTGTATATCTTCTTTAAAACAAAACAAAACCCATTGTGTCTTACAGGGAAATTCTGGAAATAGCAGAAACCAAGCAAGTTTGATAGGAAATTTTTGCAAGGCAGGGTTGGGAAATCTTGTGGTACTCCTGATGTGTTTAGATTCTAAATCCGAGCAGCCCAGATAATCATGGCCAGTGGTGAGGAATGATGGGAGATGTAATTCAGTCATGGGTCCCCAAGTTCTGTTCTGATTTCAATTGTTTCTGGATTTCCCACAACCCTCAAAAATCAAGAAAAAATACCAAGAACCTATCTGAACATTTTCAAGGGTATCCAGGATTCCCCTGATATTTCTACTGCTCTCCTGCTTCTCCATACCATCTCTACCACATGCAAGCCCATAAAGTAGTCTTATCTTTCACTTGTCCTTATCTTTAACAGGAGAGCAAAAGCAGGCAGGAGTAGTAACAGAAGTGAGATTGGAGAGAAGAGAAACTTTCTCATGTTTGCCTCCTGATGCACTCTGTAATGACATGATTTCAAAAGCACAGAGGATGGAACAGAAGTCAAGAACTCTTCTCCTTCCTGTGCACTGATCTGAGCTGGACAAAGATCTGGGAATGTAGAGGTGGGAAGGACTTATCAGCCTCTGCTTAGAGTCAATGCTAGACTTAATCATAGAATTATAGGGTTGAAAGGGTCTATTAAAACTGCTGTTCCTACTCTGCAGGAATCTATAGTGCAGCATTCCCAACAGTCTCTGCTTGAACACATCCACTTATTGGTCTTATTATTAGGAAGTTGTTTCTAACACTCTATTGAAATATGCTTTCTTGTAACCTAAGTCCTTTATTACACATTGAGTGTTTTGGAATTATAGAGAAAAGGTCTTGGCCTTCTCCTGTGTTACATCTTTTCAGGAATTTGAAGAGTGCTATCATATTCTCCATCAGTCTTCTTTTCTCAAGGTTAAACATTCCATGTTCTTTCAACCTCACTTCACAGAACTTAGTTTCTTGTCTACTAATATAAAGTAATAATCCACTTCTTTTTATAGCGCACATCCTTACTTCAGGGTTTCCATCTTAATTTCATCTAAAGAGTTCATTTAAAAATTCTCTAGATCAAGCTCACTCTGCTTTGGCCAGGATATTTTTTACCAGTCCTTGAGAGGTGCAGTCCATTTTATGACAATGATACATTATCCAGATAACTCAGACCATGGCCCCATAAACCAAACTTTTCCCATCAACACCATTTGCATACCCAGTCATTTACGTTCATTATTTTTATTTCTCTTTTCAGTTCATTTCCATGGACTGGAAGAATGGGTGAGAACATTGCTTGAGGCTTCCAGGATCTTGTGCTTCCTCCCTAGAGCTTCAGAGTCCATGGAGATAAGTGTAGTCATTCTTTGCAATATCCTATGTCCCACATGGATTAACAGGAAGGGATAAATGCCAATGTACTTAATACACTTGGAAGCTGCTTTGTTACTTGTCTCTGGCAGAGTTGCTGAGTTGGTACACCTTTGTTTTGGTTTTTCATAGTGGTGAGTCTCCAATGATGGTTCTCCTTGTCTTCTTGGACAGCACAGCTGAAATCCCTTCTGCCCTTTAGGAACCCACTGTTCTGTCTCCCATTTTTCAGTGTCACTTTTTCTTCTTCTGAATGCTTAGGTTCTGTTTCTTCTTCAAAGACCTGAAAACTGATTGGAGTTTCAGTGATGAATAGCACCTACATCTCATGTGTCTGAGTTGTCATTCTTATGCAACAGGCTTGCTCTTTTATTTGATTATCTTCATCATGAAGAGATGCTTCCTCTGTCAGCTCATATGATCGTTTTTGATTTGATAAAACAATGTTCTTTCTTATGAGTTACAAATATTCCACCTACAACTCCAATTCTCTGAGCTTTTTTTCAAATACCACTACGTGTTTGCACTTCAGCTGATGTATGTCAGATTGTTTTCTGACAGGATTACAAACATGCCATAAGTATTACAGGTGTGCTAGCTACTAACTTCTGTCCATTTTCACTTTTGTTTCTTATGGTGCTACTAATAGAAAATATTCGGGTTTTTTTGCTCCTTTTTCAGGCTTTCAGGATGGCTAAGTATCAATTCTTGACTTAGACAGAAAATTTGTTTGTGGCTCCCATGCTGAATTCAACTCTTGTTAATTCTCCATGTTGCTCTGTGAGCTGGAAACCATCTGCCTTATATTCTTATGTTCTCAGCTTACTCACCAGGAAGCAGTCACTCAGTCACCCACAAAGGGCTCTCAGGTCCCACTCCTTGCAATATCCAGCTATTCAGAGATGACCTTTTCACCTTTCACAGCTGAGCACACAGTCCCTTAGCTTCTCCAGTCACTCTCCCTTCTTCCTTCTCTTTTCCTCACGTTGAACTGCTAAGTCAAAATCCTATTTGCTCTTCCTCTTTACTTACTTTCTAACTAATTTAGACTTTGCTCATAACAAGCCAATGGCATTACTATATTTAGATAATACTGTATATTGCTTTTTTAAAATGCTCTAATTCATCTCCCTCTTCAGATGTTCATGAGAATTTATTCAAAATGTGGTAAACCATTCTGCTATGTTTGGGTGCCCTTACTCATTCTGCTGAGGCCCTTGGCTGCTACCCTAAAGTCTAATCTGAATGTACCATTGCTTGGAGGGGATCTTTTAAGAATTGTGGAAAATTGTTGGCAATTGACAAACCTCTTGTTTGTTTCCTTTCACCTCACCTACATCCGTCATGCATGAAAAACTGTGCCTGCACATAAGAAACTACACATATATTGCATAAGTACAAGGTACCGTAAGGGCCAGCTTAAGGAACTGGAAAGCAGAAAATCCTAATTCTCCAAAAATAAGCTCAGTTAGCCTGGGCCAATTATACATTGACAATGGAGAGATCTCACCTGTCAGAAATGGAGCTTCTGCTTAAAGTTTTTTGTAGCAATTTTATCAGTGCTGCATAACACACTTTCAAGCATCAACAAAAGAATAAAGATGCTTGCACAACCCGGCCAATAATGATAACGAAGCTTTGATATAGTGAGCCCCTATCATCTCTTTTCAATGAGTGAAACACAAGCCTGAGTAAAAGGCTAGAAGGAAATGCCTGATGACTGTACAGAGACAGCCTTAGATTAGAAAGATCATCTAACACATTCTGTTTTCCTACTTGTTTGTATTTCAGCTATGTCAAATGGTATTCTGTAGGTGGAGATCTTTAAACATTTTCAACAACAATTCTTTTGGGCTATATGTTTTACCTTTTATTAAATAAACTTCAGAGCTAAAATATTCTTTAACAGTTTGACACTGTAAACCAAAGAACCACTAATACATTTTTAAGAAAAATCCATTCTGCAATAATAGTCGTATATTTTGTTTTCTATTCTTTGTATTTAAAATACTTGTTTTTGTTTGCCATATAAACTTATTCTGATTTTTTTTAAAAAAAGTGACAACTGGTTTTGAGAGCATCTAAACTTCAGACCAGTGTCTGTGGCCTAATAATGCCAGTGAAAAATAATCTTTTAAATGGAAAAAAGCACCCTAAATTTATATAATCCAAGACCTACTGTATCTCAGTAACACAATAGAATTATTATGAATTAAGAACTCCAGCTGAATATTTTATTCCATAGTTGAACCTTTTTTTCCCCAAAGAGTTAAAACTGGGTGGCACTCTAGGGCTTATAACAAAAGTAACTATTAGTGAAAAACAATCTGATACATTCAACACAGCAGGACCCTGTTCCTTCCCTCTAATCTTTCAGCAAGACTCAAGGGAGGCTAAAGTTTAGATCAGTCTATTCTCTCTAGAACTTTGATTCACTATTAAATTCCATCTAATGAAGATGACTTTGCCATCTCACGTTCGTCAGCAGGCTATGCATAGAACAATGGCAGGATCTAGAGGGATAGAGGGATATTGTTCCTTTTCTTGTTATGCTGTACCTGAGTAGAATTGCATGAAAATTTACATCATGGGTGTTGTGGTGTATTATACTGGAGCTTAGCTGACTGAAAAATGTAGTAGCGCTGTCTTACATATTATGTTTACCTAAAAACAATGTGAGGAGATGGATGTATTCCTCTAAATGTACAGCGAGCAGGACCACTTCCGTATACTTATCCATGTTCCAATAGAAGAGAATATCTGTAGCTCAGGGTTGAACTGCAGAATTCTTGGTGCTCTCAGAGCTTGGTTGCTTGCAGACGTTTTATTACCCAACTAGATAACATCATCAGTGTATTTTGAAATAAGGCATACATTTCCTAGGACTGTGAGAGCAGCCTGAGATGCCATTTACATTTGGCTCAACTTTCTTGAACCTGATTCCCTGATGTGTTGAGATCTCAATTGCCAGAATTCCCAACCCTATTGTTGGGAAAGGTTGCCCATGGTTGGCTATGTTGATAGAGAATGTCGTCCATTTGGAATTCACTAGTTAAGGGAAAGCTTATTTTGCTTATGCTTGGATTAGTGATTCTAGTTAGTGAAGCCAAAAAAATGTCTGTAAGATGAAAAACCCCAACAACGAATAGAAAAACTCCAAATCCATAGGCAGCCTGTAGAAAGTACTAATAGGAGAGTGGTGAACTGTAGGAGAACTTTGGAGGGAAAAAATACTTGGAAATGGATGATCATCATGTTCCATGTGTGAAGTGTACTATAATCTTTACATTGGTACATGTTGCTATAATGCTGTGCATGAAATGCCTTCCAGATATGGAACTATTTACTACATGATGTTCTAGCTAGAAGGCTCATTATTGGCATAAAATATGCCTGTATTTAGTTCTTTAAAGTACAAGATATGAGACTAAAAAGAAGAAGCAAAGAGAAGTAAGAATGCATAATACAGTTCCCAGCTTTACTTAGCATTTTAATCATCTCCACAGATGTAGCGACTGGGGGCTGGATGATATGTCTATTACTCTTGGTTTTGGGCATATAGCTATTCTGATGGATTTTGTTTTAGTTCTATGTGTATGAAAGATGACTAATGAAAACTACCACATGTTTGTTATATGTGATTATATGAAAGGTTGCTTTACATCAACATTTCTCACCCGCCTCTCATCATCTGGTGTCTGCAGGAAGGCTGGGCATTCTGAGAATTGCAGTCTCACTATATCCGCAAAGCAACTGATTTAAGTAAACTATGTCACACCATTTCACAATCAGTTCAACCCAGAGAAACTGATGCCCCCTATTGAGAAAGTCCCAAAGAAAAATGTAATCATTGTTCACCAGGTCTAGACAAGAACAGATGTGGGTTGAAGAAGCTTTTAGATATTTTCCTACCAACTGGAAGCAAAGCAGGACTTAAATTAATAAGTAGATTTGATAAAAGTCTAATCTTTTACTTCTGAGGAAATCAACTTGTTTCTAAAAAGTAGTACAGATGAGGAAGGCCACATTCCTATATTGTCAGTGGACAGTCATAAAACCAGCCCTTCTTTCTCCCTATTCATCTTTGAACTTTCTCCTCCCCTGTGCCCTCTGAGCCATGGAGGAAGGAACAAACTGCTCTTGACAGAAGTCTGAAGTAATTACTTGCAAAGGTATTCAAAATTAAACTGAAGGCCATGTGAAAATTAGCCAGTGGCTGCATATGAATAGAAGGGTTTTTTTTCCATCAAAAATTAGGTTCATAAAATGGGATTCCGTTAAAACAGAATTTAAATGCAAAAATACTCAGATTTTAATGCTGTGCCTAAATTCTGAAGGTGGAAAGGAATGTCTTAACTGATATTCCACTGAAAGGAAACAAATTGCTGTACTCTTATCTTTGAAAGATGATCCTGTGGCAAACTAACTTGGCCTCATGTGAAGGTATCCAGGATTTTATAGAAAGAAGCACTAAACAGTTACAAGAAAAGCAAATGATGTTGCTCTCCGTATATTCTTATTAAGAACTTATTTTATAACTTATTATAGTTATAAAAGTTACTTTCAGGTACTTTGCACAGAGAGAATGAATGATGAATGCAATTATTGAATTTGATTTTTTTCCCCCTTAAGCAGCTATGCATAATAGAAGAATAAAAACACCCTACAGAGGACATGCTGTAACACTTCAATGTACTAGTTGTATATTGCATTTGTTTGCTTGTTTATATCCCACCTTTTCTTCAGGAACTTCTGGCCATTTCTCCCCTTGTTGCTTATATGTCTTCTAGTGTCACTGACCCATCATTAAAGTGATATAAAGCCTGCTGTCATTACTGATATTTTGGCACAACAATGATGGATGACTATAGAAGACAATGTAAGTCACTAGTGGAGATGACCAAGGCAGCATATAAAAGAATCACCCTTTAGCCCAGTGTTTCTCAACCTTGGCCACTTGAAGATGTGTGGACTTCAACTCCCAGAATTCCCCAACCTGCTGGCTGGGGAATTCTGGAAGTTGAAGTCCACACATCTTCAAGTGGCCAACGTTGAGAAACACTGCTTTAGCCCAACAATAACAACCCTGGGCTGAGAGAATGAATAACCAGCCCAAAGTCACCCAGTGAGTTTCCAAGGCTGAGGGCAGATTTGAACCTCTCTGATACCAATCCAACATCTTAATCACTGCATCACACTGGCTCCTTTCATATCTGCTCAACTATGTAAAGCAATGTTTTTGCTGTGACTATTGCTTGATTTTAAAAGGCCTATAGCATGACTCAGAAGTTGGATCTGGTTAGGGATCAGGTTTATGCCCCTTACCTGCTCTAACATCATGGGTGGTACAAAGGATGGTGGTAGACTGCCATCTAAGTGAGTTATAATCTCTAAATCCCCAGTTTTTATTTCCGTCTTCTAGTCTGTAAACCTTCTAGACCTTCTACAGGCAGAAATACAAAGTAAAACAAAATACAAAAAATATAAAGCCCAGAGTCACTTCTTATCAGCCCTTTGAGGTAGTCCAGACAAGAAACACCAACCATGAGTATTAACATTAACTTTATTGTAAGGTTACAGTAACAGAATCTTGCAAGTCTGAAAACACATCTCTCCCCCCTTGCCTTTACAGTCCAAGAAACTAGGGACAGTCCCTCTGAGATGTTTGCCATGCCCCCATTGCTTCTGCAGGCTAAGCTGCTTCTTATCTCCTCCTCCTCCTCCTCCATCCTCCTCCTCCTCCTCCTGTCTCTCAAGGACATTCTCACAGACCACAGACTTGTTGAGATGGGCGGCCATATAAATTGAATAAATCAATAAATCAATAAAATGTACAACCACTCTTCTGTCCATTTGTAAGAAAAGGCTGTTCCAATTTTTCCATGTTTATAGCTAATGAATGAATAATCCTAATTATGACTGAAATATTCACTGCCTAGAGAACATCTTTTTAAAAAATTTATCTGCTGCAAGTCAGATATGTTGGTGTTGGAGGGGTTTCTAGTGCATGCATGCATCCAGAGTGTTAAGCAAAGCTGCAATTTTATGTTTCTTTTACTTCTTGGATGGCACCTCTCGTCTCTTTGAACAGAAGTTGGTACTGAAATAATTTGTGTCTGCATGTCTATTAATATACTGTAAAGATCCCTATTGTGAAATATATCTTTTTTGTGTAAGATGCAGACAGCAAAGTCCTGGAGTGTGCTGCAAGAAATATCAACTGTTATTACATATCCAGAAGAAGCCAGCAAAAGTATGTAGGTAGGTTGGTATCTTTTTTTTTTTAATCCTCTCTTTCTCTCAAAAAATGGCATTCAAGGTAGTTAGAATGTTTTGATCTGCTTTTGATCAAGACCACCTCTTTCTAACCTGCATTAGGAATCAGTCTGTTTTGTGTCATCTAGGCAATCAAACATTGTTTTAGAAGGTGATCGGCTCTCCTGGATTGCAATCCTTAAAGATTTTTTTAACTACCAAAAAATGGTTAAAAAAAGAAAAAACTAGAAAAATACTAAGTATGACAGTTTCTGAAGGCCAGGCCTTGGTAGACCCAGTGCCAAGGCTACTCGCTCACCAGAATACGAGAAATAATTCACTTGTTCCTTGATACTACTCTGGGGTTTAAAAGTTTGAATTTTATTCTCTGCTAGCACAGCAAAGAAAACCAGAAATTAATCCTTTCTGATTTTATATTAATATAGTATAGTCACTTATGTAAAGCACTTAACAAGCAAAACCAACCCACACATAAAGCAAGGGATGCAGAATGCTTTCTGATACTGCAGCTAAACATAGTTGACCCCGAGGCAAAGAAGTGAATAAGAAGTTATGAAATGAAATCTGCCAAGCAAGGGGAAGCGTGAATCAGCCACCTTTCCCCAATAAACGGAGTGTTCACTTAGTCCAGCTTCCCTGCTCAGTGGGGCAGATCAGGAAACAGAAAAAGCGAGTATCAGCCTCAAGGTTCGGGTCCAAGTATTTGCCTCATTTAAAAAGAAAAAAAAAAGTTTCTGCCCTTGATTGCCTGGAGTAGTCTCTGCAGTTTTCTTGGCAACATTTTCAGAAGTGGTTTGCTCTTGCCTTCTTCCTAGGGCTGAGGGGAAGTGATTAGCCCAGCTGGCTTTGTATCAGCAGGATAGAACTAAAAATTCCCACTTTCTAGCCTGGTGCCTTAACCACTACACCAAAGAAGTTCTCTTTGCTCCATTAGTGATGCAAAATTGCGGGCTATACTAATGTATGTAATTAATTACACACTACATACTGATGACCACATTTTCTTTCTGTTTCTATCAATAATCTTCGCTGACCTAAGCTCAAAGCTCTCAGTTTCCTTTGGCTGAGACCCCATGATCTCCGCATAGGTATCTTAATAAAGAAAATCAAACTCAGATCTCGGTTGCTTTGGTTCTCATTCAGTGGAGCAACTTTTTCCCAGGACACTACTGGGCCTCTTTAATATGCAAACATGTAGCCAGACATAAAACCTGTAGTTGCAGGAATGTAGATGCATCATAGAAGTTAAGTGATGCAAAAGTTATGTGATGTGATGAAAAATGGAGCTGGTCAACAATGTGAAAGGAAAATGAGCTTCACATTCTGGCCATTTATATCCATTTCTACTCATTCTCACTGCAAAAAACCACTCCCCACCAGCTCCATTGCTACTTTCAATAACAACATTCCCCAGCCTGGATCTGCTCCAAATGTGTGGACGACAGTGTCCAGAATTCTCAACATTGGCCATATTGGCTGAAAAATTCTGGAAAGTGACACCCTGGAGAGTATCCAGATTGGGGTAAATTGCTTTACAGAATATTCACCAGTATTTCCAAGATGAAGTGAAGGGCTGTAGCTTAGTGGTAGAGCCTCTGCCGGGGCATCCACAATGGCAGTCATGGGCTTCAAACTGCAGATGTGACTGGATGATTGAAGCCATGTCCTTTTTACTGTGTGTTGTATGAATTGTTCTCACATAAAAAGGGGTGGTCCTTTATTGCCTAGCTGCCCCTGCCATTTTGAAGCCAGTGACTGCCGCTGTGGATGCCCCTGGCCTCTGATGTGTATAGAGAAAACCTTAGTCTAATTTCCAGTTTCTCCAGATAGGTCTGGGAAAGATTCAGTCTGAAATGCTAGAGAACTCCTTGCTGTGTACACAGTACTGAGATAGATGGACTTAGGTCTGATTTGGTATCCCTTGCTTGCAAATCATGAGAAGGTATCAAATTTTTGAAAAAAAAACAACCTGTGATGTTAAAAAAGAATCTAAGAAAAATGGGCAGATGTAATGCAGTGGCACTTGTAAATCTCCATCACGTCCTTAATTGTAACAAGTTATTATTTTTCTCCCAGAAAAATTCCTGTGGGCACTCTGGCTGGTAGGCCAAAAGTTGTCATGGAAGTTCTGAAAAAATAAGCCATGCCTCTGACTTTATCCATTTGTACATGCAGATGGAAATGAGGAGTGGGCTTATCTGAAGGACGTGTGCACTATCAGACATAGAATGTACAGCTCTCAAAGGAATTAGCATTCACATTCTCATAGGTAAGATAAGCATAGGCTGTGGGGGGTAAGGGTAAGGGGGTGTCGCTTCATTCTTCTTGCATTTTCCCAGTGGATTATATTATGCATAGAATGAACCAGCAGAAATTATGCAGCTTCCCTTCCAATGACAGAAAGTGTACGAAGGAGAAAATAACATTTCCTCATGGAAGAGGAAAAGGAGAATATGAACCACCCCAGAGCAGATGTTCAAAATATGCGGGCTGAATTACGTTCATGGGCCTGAGGTTCCCATCCTGGTGCCCCATTTCCATTTGACTGCAACAGCCACCAAGAAAACTTGACTCATAGCAATAAGAGGCTAAAGGAACTATCCCTATCCAAATGGCGGTGCTCATATCACAACAACTACTGACAAAATGGATCTTTTTACAGGTTCTGTCTCCATAGATCAGGATACAGAATGGCCCTAAGTTGATTAAAATGCCAACAATTAGCATTACGGTAAAATAGTAAAATGCTGCTGCTCCCTGTCCAGAGAGGTCCAAAAACTGAATGTATAAGGTCTGTCTCAAATGTATCTTTGCTGAACTTATCCCTCAGTTTATACTTTCCATACCTTCTTGCATGCAGTATTTCATGCAAGGATTTATTTGTCACCTCCCTCCCCTCTACAAAAGCAGCCTTTGTTCTCCTTCATATTTAAGCTAAATCTTCTTTTTTATTAACAAAAGAAGATTTATCGAAGTTCACCTTATCACTTTGTTATTAATCTAAATCTCGTAATACTATTCTTTTGGCAACTCAATTGTTCATTCTGTGGAGAAACCTGTACATGGACACACAGTATTTTAAAAGTGGCTGAAAGACTGTGTTTTCTCCTCCTTTCATTCATCTTTCAAAACTCTAATGTGCACAGGACAGTTCTGCCCTCCCACAGCTTCTCTCTTTTTAAATGCTTGTGCTGATCATATTTCTGAGAAATTACCTTATGCAAAAGATAAAGTTGCCACATCGTGTTTTATCTTTTTGGTTTAATTCTTAGGGCTTAAAATTGTGGTGACAAGACTGTGGCTCCCTAATAGTCCTGGTTGCCATGGAACTGTCCTTTCTGAAAAGAACAAGGTCCAGAGCCACTAAGGCCCCCCTTTTAATATTATCTTCCTAGTTGGCCTACACACAAATCCTTGCTCAGAGATACCAGAACTTGGTGTAGTATACATGGTAACACTTGCTGACAGTGCAGGCCTTTGAAAAACAAAAGGAAGGAACTTGATACTGCTGAACACCAAAGGCTCTTCAGTACAAGAAGTGCTTTGTCACTCCATCCCTGCTCTTGTCTCTTCAGAGGGTTGCGGAGCATTGCAGGGGAAGGGGGAGGCAGCAAAAAAGGGAGGCTATTTTAACGTGAAAAGTGGAAGCCCTGCAGCCTGAGCATTTTCAGTTGGTTCTGCCCAAAGGAAAGGGCAAAGAAACATTCCTGTGATTTACAAGCAAATGGCACTGCCTGTGATTATAACTGTGTCCAAATATCGGAGAGCTGTGTTCTCAACCTCACCGCTTGTGAGAGAGGCCCTGTTTACCACACAATCTAGGAGAAGTAGCTGGAATGAGAGAATATTCATTCCTTTAGTTTTTCAACCTTACAGAACAAAAACAAGATTTTATATGAATTGTTTGTGTGTGTGTGTGTATTTGTGCAATGTATAGCCTGATGCATATAGCATGTATATGCATATGCATTTAGCTACTAACATTCTTTTTCAAATTGCATTTTTCTTCCTCACTTTGAGAATTTCTTTCTCCCAGCTGCCTCCCTCTGGGTGCACAAGTTGTCAAGTTAAGCACTGTGTTTGTGTTCCAGCCAAGTACTAGTCATTGCATTTGGGCATTAATGAAACAAAGCCAGTGAGATGATGTGACAGCATCCTTGGCACTAGAGAGGGCTATGATTGTTTTCTGGGAACAAGAAGACATCAAACCCACAGGAATGGCTGCCTCTCAAACATGAAGGCATTTTAAAGGAGGCAGAGGCCAATCTCATGCATCATAGATTGGGGTGGGGTGGGGGTAGGGAAGCCAGCGAATTTCATGACAAAAACAGAGCTTGCTTTTGCTGACAGATCCCATATTTGAATTTGGATAAGCTGGGAGCTGAGCATTCTTACTCAGTGGGAAGTCCCCAAATCTGGCATTCACTTTACCTACAGTTTTAATGGAGTATTGGGCCATTATGACCTTCCAGACTGCATCACTTTCCTTGTAGCTGAGCCTATGAAAGAGCATTGCTAATTCACATACATTCTTTGGGGTCCCCTGATTCAACAGTGGCTAAGGAAGGGTGCAAAATAGAGAATATTGGTTTTTGTGTGTCACTTTCTCTTTTGCAGCAAAACTAATCTTGTTAGAAAAGGAAGGGGTTATCTTGATTTCTGTGCCAAAAGTTGCCCTGTGTATAAATTGACTCCTGGTTTAATTCTTTCAGCTAGGAGTGTTCTATAATAAAATGCTTAAATTAGAAAGTTGATTCCCTCCCTTAAAAAAAAAAATATCAAATCTGGATTACAAAAATGCAAGCAGGTACACTGTTATCTCATTGCCCAACTAATTAAAGCTGGACTTTGATAGCCAAGCAATATATGTTTTCCATGATTGCAGTTCCAATCCTAGGCATATTAAGTACAGAGTAAGTCCAACTGAACTTAATAAGATTCAGTTCTGAACAGAAGCTTGGATTGGCCTGTGGCCTGTGTGCCTATATATGTGAGTGTGGGAGAGGGGAGGTTAAATTAATGATAAAGTCTGGCATTTTAGGAAGAAAAAGGAGAACAATATTTTGAAATGAAATACCTATGTTCTTGCCAACTTTCAAATATAAAATTCTACTCCAGGGATGGAGAACCTCATGAGCTAATTAATAAACTTAATATCTCCCATCTGGTCTAAAAGCTACTTCCCTAAACCTGCTCCACCTTGTTTCTCCAGGCTCCATGGCTTTCTGTCCCATGGCCTAAAAAGCTTTTATCTCTAATCATTAGCTGATCAAAGGTAAGAATGATCCTTTTCCCTGGACTCTACTCTGGCTTGGCTTTTAAAAGACTCCATTGATTCCAAGGCTCTATTGACTCCAATAAATGGTTTTCAAGTGGTTGCTGAACATGGTGCTTGTGCCATTGATTTTAAGTTTTCTGCTGTGGCCCTATCCATGGTAGACTGAGGCCGCACCACAACTGCTATGTGTTTGGTTTGAAATAGGTCCCCCATTCTGTTTTATTCTATTGCTACAATAGGTTTTGTTCAGATAATGTTTGGAAGCTGCAGCATTTCAGATATAGTGCTGTATCCTTTATTTTGGCTGATCTTGGGGAAAAAAAAGAAGGCAAGGCTAACCTGATTAATATTTCCCAGGGCTGTGGGTTAGAGTGGGAAGTCAAAATAACATCCAGGAAGGCAATTGGAAGACTTCTATATTGCTGACAAGAAAACAAACATATTGATGTGTCATGAAGTCTCTAGGAGTTGAGATTAGTTTGAAGAGGACTTAATTTCACCTCTGTAAGCATACTAAGGCTGTCCAAATGTTGATCTTTAATGTAGTCCTTTAATGTTCTATACTGTTGCTAAGAAAATTGCATGGGTATTGAAAACATAAGCTTTATTCAAAGAAATCTTTACCTTTTATATCATAATGTGTGGACAAAAAGGAGCAAAGGGACTTTAATTGCATGGTGTTTTCTGTGAACGTGCATCGTATAATAATGCCTGGGGTTATGTTGCTAGATTTTGAAGTTGCACATTATATTTATTTAGCTGTATGTATGCCTTTTTAAAAATGCCATTGTTAACCTGCCAGTGAGATTCTGACCTTGTTCCCCTCAGTAACTCTCCTGTCAATCAAATTCTTATTAGACATAGATATAACATACACCCATGAATAACCATCCAGATAAGTGACAACTCATCTTAAGTGCTTTTTGAAAAGAAAAGAAATAGAAAAAAATATTCTGTTCTTTAAAGAGTAAAATAAGACAGTTGCAATTCTGCAATTCTGCTTTAAACTTATCTCCCAAGTGTTCTCTGCTGTAATCCATGCTTTGGTTCAGTATAAGTGGATAAGTTGAATGGTTTCATTGTTTATTGTAAAACATTATCAAAAATAACCACTTCATATGCTAAGTTTATATAATAACTATTCCAATTTTTTTTTAAAAAAAACCCAGATACTGTTTTTAGCTTATATCATATAAACACTTCCAAAATTCAGTAACAAATTGATCATTTTCAGAATCATCTACCCTCAAAAGCTATAGTGAGATAAATGCAAATGTTCAACCATCTATTATCTGAACATTAGCAGGAATGTCCCCTAGTAAATGATTCCACCCTTTTTAAAAGTTTTAAAAATAGTTTTAAAGTGTCTAATTCATGTGTGTGCATACGTATGCGCATATACATAAGCCTCTATTTATATAGAACATGGCATGCTTCACCTTCTGTACAGTTACTACTACATTGAAAATGTCATCTAATTCTGTTAAGCTGGAAAAGGAGTTACAGCTATTTATTTATAATGATAATTCAAAGCTTTGGATTTCCAGCTGACATTTAATTGTGATATCTAGAGAAATCAGCCAATTTCTGAAATCATCTAAGGCAAACTGATTTTTTTTTTTTTTTTTTACAGAACACCTTATTAGGGCTCTGAATCAAACCTTGTGATGCATAATCCTACACTTTATCTGCCAAAATATTCATCTATCCCATTTGAGTAAACATGCATTTGCTTTGAATTTCTTGAGTAATGTATTACTTATGCATTAACTTTTACAGTCAGACATTCTTGGAACTGAACAAAAAGATGTTTTCTGCTGGATCATTTTAAGAAGACATTTTTAGTGAAATTTTCATGGTTGGGTTTTAGGATTCTTCTGTTTCACTGAGTGGAACAGTAGAAGTGGATGTAACTGTTACTGTCTTTTATTGTATGATAATCACTACAGTGAGATGCAGCTTCCTTGGCTTCTCACACTTCTATTAAATATCAGGTTATGACAGTGTAGCCTGTTTCAAATCAAAAAGCTTAAGCAGCCATAAGAAATTCTAAAGCACCCTAAAAATGAGGTAGAAAACTGAAGCTTCTTTTACAGGGAAAGAAAACTTCAGTACTTGGAAGTTATTGGTATACAGTAGTATAACTATGCATACCCACAACACTTAAAATATTAGATCTCCAGACTTCAAACTCCCACTTCTCAATATTAGTTACTTCACCAGAATCCTCTGCTTCATCATAATTAAAATAGGAAGGATGGAAATATATCCATCTAACACTGAAAGTGTGTAAGGTAATGCTGAGCCCTTATTTTAATGCTTGGCTTGATCCTCCTGATGTGTAGAACCCGCCCTGCTATTAGGTGGAATGAAGCAGCATTTTTGGATAGACTGAGATGGATAGTATCTTGCAAGCAAAGCTCCATCTGCCACCTTTCAAACCTGCCACTCAGTGCAGCCCTGATGTTGGACATAAAGTATGCAATTCTCTGGCATGCTACAGTTATTTCAAAATGCATCAATATGAGCAGCCCTTCAAAGTCATGTTACTGAGCACTGCAGTTTCTGGGGATGAGCAGGTTGTCCTCCTGCCTCAGGTAATGCTCCTTGCCTGGATGAGTTGGAAAAATTAGTCTGAGCACTTTGAATGCCATCCAGTCCAACCCTGTCACAAGACAATACCAACAATACCTTTTTATTAGGCTCTGCATGACACGTTGCAACCATTTGGCACCATGTATATGAATCATCGGTTTCTTTTTCAGTAGACTGGCATGTTCCACAGTAACTGAACCAGCTGGGGTTCGGTTATAAAAAGAAATTCTCTCTTCCAAAAGACCTCTTAAAACCAAATACAGAAGCTGAGAAACAACGAGTCTAAGATGCCAGAAATTAGAGAAGTTTATTATTTTTAGGGGTGTTGCCTTTCTGATTCAGAGAAAATTAACAGGCAGGGCAATAAATATTTCAGACATTGACAACAATCAAAAGTAATTAACCATGCTCAAGCAACAGGTGTTAGATGGGAAAGGCTGTGTTTTATCATGTTTTTTGTGGATGTGTTCATCTTTTTCTCCTTCTCTTATTCACAGAATCTCTTGCAACTTTATTCCAGTGTTCATATTTAAAGGATATAATGAAACCACATTAAATATGTATCTAACAGCTAGTTACAGCTCTATAGAAAAGCATCCATTCTGTGGCTGTAGTTACGCAAAGGCTAAATTAAAGCAGTTTAGGATTTAAACTTAACAAATCAAAAGATGCAAAATCATAGAATGCAAGGGTTAGAAAGGGTCTTGGAGAAGATCTAGTCTAACACCTACAGGAATCCATTATTATTACACCCAAAACAGATGGCCATTCAGTAAAAAGAGCCCATCATCTGTGAAGGCAGCTTGTTACATTGTTGAACAGCTCTTACCATTAGGATTTTTTTTTTAAATGTCCAGTTGAAATCTACTTCCAAGTAATTTTAGTTACTGTTTATTGCCCTAGAACAATTCTTGTTCTGGAAAAATTTTTGAACAATTCTACCTTGTCTTCTAAATGAAAGCCCTTCAGCTACTTTCATTTCTCCCTGTGTTTTTTTCTTCTCCAGGCTAAATGCACCCAAGGCCTCCAACCATTCCTCATAATTTTTGGTTCTAGGCTCCTTACCATCTTGGTTGCTCTAGCTTGTCAATGTCCTTCTTAAAATGCCTAGAACTAGACGTAGTGTTCCAGGTATCATCAGCCCAGTGCAAAACAGAGAAGAATGATGAATCTTACATTGAGGCAGACCAAGATTAATTTTATTCTGTTTTGCTTTGTTTCCAGTTGTATCACATTGTTGGATCATGTTCAGCCTGTGGTCCACCAGGATTTATATCCTTTTTGCATGTGTTGCTGTCAAAATGTAGGAATTTGCCTTTATCTACAGCTAGTCCTTGCTTAATGACCACAACAGGGACTGGAAAATTCATCATTAAGCAGGATGGTTGTTAAGTGAGGCATCACATGACCACACCCGATTTTACAACATTTTTGCAGTGGCCGTTAAGTGAATCACCATGGTCGTTAAGTGAATCACGTGGTTCCCCATTGATTTTGCTTGCTGGAAGCCAGCTGGGAAGGTCACAAATGATGATCACATGGCCTTGGGATGCTGCAACTGTCGTAAGCACAAGCTGGTTGCCAAACACCCAGATTGTGATCACGTGATTGCGGGGCTGCTCTGATGGTCATAAGTATGAGGACCGGTCACAAGTTACTTTTTTCAGCGCCGTCGTAACTTTGAACAGTCACTAAACAAACGGTTGTTAAACGAAGACTACGTGTAATTGTAATGCCATCCAGACAGTACTTAACTAGCCTGCTAATCAGCATGTCATGATATATAACTCAGAGAAACATGCAGAGTGCAGTATCCTAACGTGTAGTGTAATACAGTTTGAATTATGATCAGAAAAGGGCCATCAGTCAATGGGGCTTTTCATATAAGATAAGTTTCTAATTAGAAGCATAGTTACACTATTTTATGGTAATTGCATTTGATAAATGAAAATGGCCCATGAACAACATAAATTGAAGAGACCTAATCCTGGTCAGGCCCAATATTCTTACAGTAAAATGGTAAGTGATCAAGTTTCTGGAGTTGGCAGATACAGACAGAATACCATACAATGAAGGAATGGGCTGTGTAAAATAGTTTGCCTGAAAATTAAAATGAAGACTAAACTAATAAAGCTAAAGATAGCCTCAGTCTGAGCTTGAATACTGATAACTACATAGATCTGGCAACAGATGCCGATTTTCTTGGCAACAATACAAAAGCCATTGATTTTTTCCATGATTTTTTTTTTAAACTTCTGGGTCTAGCCTTCAGTGCTGGAATTCCCTAGTGTTACCCATCCATGTATTAATCAGATCAAATCCTGCCTAGCTTTATTTTTAACAGTGTAAGTAGCAGCCCCACTGGGGGATACTTACTAGGATTGAGAGTGATAAAGGGAAGGAGCTTAGTAATTTCCTCCATTTGTAGCAGCACTGAGAAAAAAAATAACTCCTCCAAAGCTGCTATTTCCATTGGAAGGAAAACTCTTGTTCAGAGGATGATTTGTCATCAGGGCTTCACCAGCTGCAGAAGAAGAAAGAGTTAGGTTTCCTCTCTCTGTCTGCCTTGATTCTGATAATTATCAGCTCTCCTTTGCAGTTGTTATTTGCATTTAAATACTGGGAGTCAGGACTGACTTGAAGGCAGACACACAAAAATGCAAAGTGAGTGTTAAGGCTGCTTAGTGTTGACACTTTAATGTTTATTGGGGGAAAAGAAACATGGAATTATTAGACATGCCTTTTTTGAAGTAGCATACATCTGATTTGGTAATACAATGCAATGTAAAAATTTGTGGAAGAGAGGAAATAATTTTTGAATTAATACAGGGGAAACTTAATATGACTGAGATATTACTACTTAATGCCCAGACAACTAACCCTGGGCCTTTCTAGTGTGTATTTTTAAAATCAGACACGAATAAGCATGAATGTTAGGCCCAGTTTACCACTAGTGCAGTGGATACAGCATAAATAAATGCTGTTTAAAGCAGCCAAAGGATGGGGGGAAAAAATCAAGAACTAACTTCAAAGAGAATCTTAAGACTTCTGGCTTGGCAAAAAATGGAAGTGTGTGTCTATGCGTTGCCCATCTGCGGAACAGACAGCTGTTCACAGATGACCTTAAAGTAAAATGAGTATAAACTTTAAGCCTGCGGTATCAATAAATGTCTCAAAATCTATGCCCATACAAGAAGCACATGTTTAGCTTTTCATGCATCACAATAGATGTCCCACACCAACTCCCCCATCCTAGCCCCTTGTTCTTCAGGTTTCCTGCAGCCTCTTGACTGTCCCTGTCACCCACTGCCAGATGGGAACTGAGAGCTAAACTGATCTACCTCTTTGTGGTGGAAACCCCCAGAGCTTCAGCTACAGGTTACTGAAGTGCTCATGAAAAATTCAGTGCTGCTATAACAAGCTTGCTGAAAGTAAAATGTGTGTCACATTATCCAGGCGACCTTTCTGATAGCAGAGAGCACTCGCTGCAAAACTTTTATACGGAGACATCATGTGGAGGAGGATTCAGGATACAGAATTGACCCCCGATGATAGCCTGTATTGATAGCAGGGGGGATTCGTTGCTCCTGATGGGGAAACAGAGAAAATGGATGCATGGAGGCTCTCATTATAAAGGGAGAGACATTTTTTGAGCTGGTTTATTCAAAGATGAAGCAAAAGTTGTATATCTGTAGGAAGAACTTATACCACTACTGTTAGCCAACAAAATCATAACAGAGATCTTCCTATGTTCTGCTGGCATCTTTTCAGTGTACAAGAAGCAAGGCAATGCATCAAGATGCTAGCCAACTCATCGTCTTCAGATCAGCATGGCTTTGTGGTTCATTTTGTTTAGTATATGCATCACTCATCTTTCCTATATGAAGCAAGACAAGTTGGAATATATCAGGTCCCCAGCCATAGCCCCTATCAAGACAATAACCTAAGCTCAGGGGACAGCAAATTTTCTTGCATTAGTAGACATTTTGGAATTTTGAAAGCATGTTGGAGTCTCTGACATAAAGGGTACTGCGCTGGGCATTCCCCAAACACTCATTTACTAGTAAACTGATGAGCTTACTCCCAGTTACCCTCTTCTAATATATATATAAATGTTCTCCGCCCGTCCATCTTACCTTTGTCATTTTTCTGGGAGTTAAGTACACTTTCAGTCACTGGATTGCAAGCACCACCTATGTTTATCATGTTAAATATGATGCTCGATATCTTGTCATTTGCTTTATATTTTGTCATCTTCATTGTTTGTTCTTTTAATGAGAAGAACCTAAAATAAATCAATAAAATAGTGGCTAAGGCAATTATCTATGGGTGGATTGGTGTACATGATTATACCCTAAGTGTGAACAAATGTTGCCTCTGCTAGGAACCTGGTAGGTAGATTTCTGCAAATCATGGTTTTTCAGACTGAGCTCTCCCTTTCCAAATGGTAAGGTGCTGATAATAATATAGAGAACCATGGATTGTTTGGGAAAGGACCACAGGATCACCAACACAGTGTAAGCTTTAACCACAAAACAACAATTCTTGGCATCCTGAAAAGTTAAAGGCGATCCTTTTCCATGGAAAATACTTAAATAAATAAAGAGGCTGACTAGAGATAAAACATAAGCTAATGAAAATTAACTGCATTGATGATGACAACAATGATAGAGTTTGGCAAAGTTGACCATTAAATGCACAGGATTGATCTCATTTAAAGTTGAGGGCTCTGAATGGGTTCTCACATTTTCTAAGCATACCATACAGGATTCCATGTTGAACCTGTGGCCAAAGTCACTGTGCCTACAGATCAGTAGTATAGAAGCATAGTATCAGAAGCAAATGGGAAGATCATATTTAGGAATGGTAAATAGCCATGTATATTGGAAAGCCAAAAATTAAACCAATTTGAGGTTGTTAATGACTCCAGTTCTCTTTGCAGCAGATCTCAGAACTGCTTATGGCTCCAAGCAGCTCAGAAAATAAATTGAGAAGATGGTTAGGTCTTGGGCAGATAAAAGAACAGCAGTATGTTAGAACTGCGTACGTAGTATTTTTTTTTCAATAAAGGCATGTATTGTCCTACTGTTCTTCCCACACCTATGTTCCAGCCAAATCATAGGCTCCATTTTATCTGAAGTGCCCAATCCCTCCATTTAAAACTGTTTTAAATCCATAATTGGAAGCCTGGCATTATTGTTCCATTATGCAGAAGAAAGAGTGAGTGCAAAGACTACAGGAGGGTTAATTTGTTAAGTGTGCCTGGGAAAATGTTTAGCAAAATTCCAGTGTTTAACCAATAGATAAATGTAATTTTTGCACTTTGATAGTTGTTTACTAAAGATGGAGAAATAGAACAAGAAATTTTGAGATGCTGATTAAAAAGGTATTTGATATTATCTGATCTGTTGCATCATACTGAATATTTGTGAAAAGAAGTGAAAAGAGCTTTATCAAAGTGTGCTCTTTCCTTTGTTACATGTGAGTTTGGTATGCCAGGAAAAAACTAAAAGAGAGTTAAATGCAATGGGAGTAGGTTACTTAAGAAGGTCATGTGGAAAAACAAAAATAGATAGTTGTCAAGAATGAATGGGTGTTGAATGAATGTGGACTGAGTATAAAATTAAGTGACTCATCCAAAACACCTTGAGGTAGTTTGGCCATACATAAATGAGGATCAATATGCAAATCAAATAGATGAAGGAAGAGTGAAAGGGTCAAGAGAAAGGCAAGGACTAAGAAAGGCATAGTTGAATGGAGTTGAGAAGATCCCCCAAAGGAGAGAGGTGAGAATTTTAAGAAACATAATGCAGTGTATGAACTCACTTCCAGCAAGGATGATTTCAAAAGATAACAAGGTATGGAGAGGTGTAATGAATGGTGACTTGGTATAAACTAAATTTAGTTAGAACTCTTTTTCTCTTATCCCTTGCTTTCATTTTTTGTCCATCATTTCTCACTAAGTTTCTGCAACTTGGATAACATCGATTAACTCCAAAGGGAATAAAATGATGGTAAGTATATATACATGTTTTAAAATCCTCTTTCAGTAGCTGCAAGGAAAGAAAAGCTGTGTTCATCTTCATTTCTTCAAATTCCAGTTGAGATATAGATATTATTAAAGATGAAAAGATGGTGGATGTGTGGGCAACTGAAGTCTAGCTTCATTGTGCAATGATCCAGTATTCTGCACTCCACTCCTATGGAAAGGGAAAATAAGGAGAAAAATAAAGTAAGAAAAGAAGTATGGAGATGTGAGACTGGGAAAAGTAACAAAGACCTGAAGAGGAGGATCAAGGATGGGCAAAAACAATGGTGGGAACTGGGAAATGAGGGCAAGGGCTGAAAAAAGAACACCAGAGTGAGAAAGCAGGGAAGAAGAAGTGTGTAGAGTCTTGTAAAGTGTTGAACTAGATCAGTGTTTTTCAAATTTGGCAACTCTAAGATGTGTGGACTTCAACTCCCAGAATTCCCCAGCCAGCATGTTGAGGTCCACCCACCTTAGAGTTGCCAAGCTTGAAAAAACACTGGACTAGATAGAAAAGTGGTATGCTGAGTGAGGAAGAAATACACAGGGCTGGGAAGGAACACAGAAAAAAAAGGAGCAAGGGTATGATAAAGGCTAGGGTGGAAAAACTAAGCATGAGAAAGTGACAAGATTAGGAGAGTTGGCAAAACCAGACAGAAAAACTGTGGGCGAGAAAGAAGCACTTTCCCAGACATATACATAAAGTTTAAACCTAGACAAAAGAAGAGAGTGTTCCAATACTGTAGGACTGACTATGTCTCTTATAGCAATTTGTACAATTTTCCAGGGTACTTCTTTAACATTTCAGGCTCAGAAATGTTCAAGAGCCCTGCTTTACACTGACAATCTGCAATTTACCCAAGGTCTGGCCAGGAATCTTTTCCCACAGCAGCTTTAAATTGTCAGGAATTGGTCCTGGGATCTTCACATGCAAATTTTGGCCGAATGATAGAATGTATGAAGAAGTAATTCTTTGTGTCAGTTTGTAACTTAATGCTTGTTGACTTAATGGGGTGATCCTAAAGTCTTGCTTTATGAGAGATGGGGAACTATATTCCACTGATTAAATTTACTGAAATCAAACATATATGTCAGATTTCAGTACATCCTGGAACAAGACTCTAATGCTTTACTGTACAGTACTTATCTTGCCCATAAATGGCTGCTGCCAGTTTCATTTATGACTTTATGTTTTCTGAAATATAGACCTTTGCTTTGGTAAACAATGTTAAGATTAGGGATTAATACTGTATGCCTGTTCTGACATTTCTGAAGGGGGCTGATTGCTATTCCAATTATTTGCCCAACTGAAAATAGAACTGATAAGCAAGCACGCATAGAACCTCTAACATAGATGAAGTACTCAGGTGAGCAAGCTAATGTCAATGTCACACTCAAAATTATTCATCCCACTTGGAGGGAATTGGTCTGAACTGGGAACGGAGGCCACAAATCCTGCACATACTTACCTAGAAATAAGCCTACTAAACTCACATTACAATATATATATAAGATTTCACTTTGTTGTAAAGTTGGCTAGGCAAGATGGTCTACAATGCAATCCTATACTGTACAGGTTTACTTGTACGTACTGTAATTGGAAAAGCAAAGCTGGAATGTCTAGTACATCAATTGATTAGAAATTAATTGCATTGAGAAGACTTTGGAGAAGACCCTGATGCTGGGAAAGATTGAAGGCAAAAGGAGAAGAGGACGGCAGAGGATGAGATGGTTAGATAGCATCACTGAAGCAATGAGCATGAAACTGAGCAAACTCAGGGAGGCAGTGAAGGACAGGAAGGCCTGGCGCGATGTGGTTCATGGGGTCATGAAGAGTCGGACACGACTTAACGACTGAACAACAGTTCAGTCAAGTACTTCATCTATGTTAGAGGTTCTATGCGAACAACAACAACAATTTTATTTAGGACCCTCTAACCCAAAGATCGAATTTGTTCTTTGAAGGGATAAGTGTATTACACTTTGGCTATGTTCATATAACACACTATCCCATGGTCAATTTAACTCAAATAACACAATTTTATGAGTCCTGCACAACATACCAAATCATTAGCTGAGCCCAGGAAGTAGATTCATGTAATGGGCTATGATTAAAAAAAAAAATGGTTAGCTAGCTTGTGCTACAGCTATGAGAAAAGAGCTATATAAATTATCTTGATTTGTTTCAGTAACATCACATTTGCATTGAGCTCAGCTCCTGGTGATTTACTTATACAGTTCCTTGGAGGGCTTTTTTTTTTTTGCTTTTTTTTAGCAACATGTGGTTTGTCATTGCATTGTTCCTAAGAGATGATAGATAGATAGATAGATAGATAGATAGATAGATAGATAGATAATAGATAATGGCTTTTTAATCAAGCCTACAACAACTTCCCAATTGATTCTCCATCCTTAGCTGCTACAATAAGAACGAAATATGCAATGGAAGGATAGACATTTGCATTTGGTTTCTTTGGGCTGGTATTGCTTATATTGAAGTGGTAGCAACTTTCTAGAGTAGTAGTTATTCAAGGAACAAAGACACATTTAGAAGACTATTTTGAATCTTCTGCATAAAAATTTCCTATCACTGATCTACAGCTTTTCATTTTGTACATGCCACTAAGTAACATGACATGTGGGCAATGCCCAGGGAACCTTTGAACCTCTCAAATTATTTGCCTCATTTGCCAATAAGGATTCCCAAGCCATGTGATTGGAAAGGGTTGAAGTTGCCTTGGTAGGGGGCTTTGTTCTTACAGATTGAGTTCTTATTTGTCAGGCACAGCCCAAGAATGACAGAGAAACAGTCGAACCAAGTTTAGTTCTTTTATTGCTTACACCATATAGACAGAATCTTGCTGAAGATATTGATGTGTACATTAAATCTCAAAACAGTCATGAATTACTGACTTTTTCAGACTAAATCTGTACTACTCTAACCTAACCCTGGGAGATTCTAGGGAGTGGCTATCCTAAATCTCTTCCTCTTCCTATGATCCAGCTCCAGGCTGTGTTGTCTCTTGTCTTGCCCCCTTCCTGGAATGTGCTCCCTCCTTCGTAAGAACCTGCTGCATTACTGTAGTCCATCACATTACTGAAGATTGCTGTACTGCAAGTATGCTATTGTCCATATGTTTTTCTATAGTCTCAGAGTTTAGCTGTCTCTCAGCAATAGCTATTTCCTCAGCAATATTTGGAATATTGGAGGTCCTCTTATCTATGATGTTGGTAACATCTGTCCAAGAGCAATAAGGACCAAAAGACCATTCACATGGCATGTTGTTTTCCTTTCCATTTTCTTTTGTGTCACTGCCCTGGTCATCAGAGTTTATTGGGGTTACACTCCTGGAGAAAAAGTCAGTAATTCATGACTGTTTTGAGATTTAATGTACACATCAATATCTTCAGTTACTGGACATAACCCCTTTTGTTTATAGCCATCTCTAGTGAGGACCATTGCTTTAGTACCTGAACCTTTCCTTCATCAGCTCAGTTTGCAAATAGCTTTCAGTAAGTGGTTATAGAAGCTCTATAAGGAGGGGGCTATTACTTTAAGAACATAGTTTGAAATTGCAAATTCTCTGCTTATAATATTCCTTGAACACTGCCTAGTTTAGATGGCAAATTTCATAACCTTCCAATTTCTTTAGGTTCAGTTGTAATTTTCAATCAGACTGTTAAAACCCACATATTTTGATATAAACTTCAGGATGCCTATACAGTACCTTAACTAGGTTTATTTCCAGGGGTTTCAGATAATTTACAAGGCTTTCTATTTCTTTTACTCTGTCCTCCCTCTGAGCAACCTAAGATAGTTTCATAAATAATTTGCTTTAGAGATTATGCTCCAAAAGAGGGGGTATATGTATATGTGTGTATGTATGTATGTATGTATGTATGTGTGTGTGTGTGTGTATATATATATATAAAAAATAAAATTTAAGACTCAAAAGCTCAGATAAACTCTGGCTGTCACATCCTCCACATCCCCCGGAAGCTGGCTGCCCAGTGAACCAATCGGCAAGCCTGCTTATTTAATGATCCTTGGGTCTTTTCCATTCACTTGCAGGCTTTGGGCCAGAAACAGAAGCATATTTATCTGCCTATAAACCAAATACAAGTGGCAGATAAGCAGAGATGAACAGCTACCTTTGCAGTGACAAGAAGCAGCAAGAAGAGGGTTTTGCCTATACATCCTTTTGTGGGTTTCTCAAAGGGATCAGTTGGCCACTACACAGACAGGTTGCTAGACCTGAAGGGATACTAGTGTGATCAAGCAGGGTTCTTCTACTATTTTTATCAAGGACACCTAGTTTGCACAAGTCTACCCTCATGCAGAATGAGGGATCAGCATTCATTCTGAGATTCCATTCCAGAGGTATACAACCAGTGTACTAACCTCCAAAAACCTTGGGAGCAATCCCTCAAAATATTCTTGAGGTGGTCCCCATACTATAAATTTGAATGTAACAGAAAATAAAAAACTATTCAATGTCTTGGGATGAGCACACTAACTTTATTTAAAGACCTCATTTTAATTATAAATCCAACTGGGATAAAATTCAATTCATTTTAGCTTTGCTTCTGGACCACCTGTGTTTTTGTCCCAACTCTACTCATTTCTTGGAATGCAGCTTACTTCATGCCACTCAAAGATCAAATGAGGTCCTGGGGATTATGAAAGGTTGGGCGTCCCTGCCATTTGTTATCCAAGGACTGTAATAAAAAGAGGGAAAGCACTTCTACTCTGGAAAGCCCATCAACAGTTGGAAAAGTAAACTAGGCCGTAATCTTGGGAAAGAGTATTAAAAGTCATCCAGTCGACCACCTGCACTTGAGCAAAACTCCTCCCAGAGACTTTGGTTGTGATCACTTTGAATAATAGACAACTCCTTATCAGCAGAAGTAAAAACAAAGGCTTCCATTTATTCCTGTCCCCTCAAAACAAAACAAAACAAAAAAGAAAACTGTTATTTGGAAGCTTTAGTTCTATGTGATGGTAAAAACTTTTTACCGTGCAAATAATATAGCAAGAGGTCCCAGATAGAGTAGCCCAATTAACTTAATGAACATGATAAATAATTTACTGCCTTTTTATTCATTGGAGCAGAGTCTCTGCTGGTTTCTGAATAATGTCCAATTCTGCTTTATTTTATTTTCCATGTCTTTATTATCCAACAACCTAATCCTCTGCTAAGGGAAGTTTGGTTGCTTCTACATGCCTTCATTGTTTGCAGAATGAATAATGGATGACTGATAACTTGCAGTTGTAGAGTTGCCCTTCCCATTTTCACCTTCTTGTAACCCCTGAAGTACCATTTTCTATGTTTTTCTCCCTTCTTCCTGCTCTGTGGGATGCCACTTATGCATCTGAAAGGAATCGGTACCATTTTTTTTTTCTTCTAGTAAGCTTTGGGGATACAACTGATTAACTTATATTGAAAAGAAGAACCTTAAAAGTTCGGTGTGGCTCACATCACACACACACACACACACACACAAACACACAGAGCATTATGGTTTTATGAAGTAATCCCTCAAGAACATTCACCATTGGTTTTGTTGATGCTTTAGAAAAGTCAACAGGACGTGCCCTTACACCTCACTTTCTTTTATGTATCTTGTAAATGCAACTACATCTCTTGTTTCAACTGTAAAATGCCAAGAGTATTTTGAGATACATGATTAAAAATGGAGGGACAATAGGTTAGCTTTATAGATTATTGACAAACCAATCCTCACTGAAAAGTAGATACAAAGAAAATTAAAAAGTCAACTTGATGACTTTTGAACCAAATATAAATGGATGCTTAGGGAAAGCGGAACAATTGGTTGGCCAAGTTCAGACCAAAAAACCCCCTCTTACTATAAGGTAAGGCAAGTCTGGAAAAGAAAGAAATCTATTTCATAGATTTTAAGTAGGTAATTACATATTTCTGCATTCATTACCAAATGTGAGAAAAACCTTGCAGGAAAATCTTTTTGTGGCCATTCTGATATACATATCACTATGTTCCATCCTTTCCTAGAATTGAGAAATGTTGGGATAATTCAGGCAACCAGTCAATTATTGTCTTTGCCATCCATATTCAAACTCTTCCCACATTTAATCTCCATATGCATGGGTCCTGGGACTATCTACTGGAAGAAAATTAAAGAATTTCTAGCATTTTGTTCCTCTACCACCCCATAATCTAGACTCATTGATTACCTGAGTAAATGAACTCTGTGGAAGGTGGGAATAAAACGACCAGGACTTGCAAAGATGAGGAAGAAACTTGGAGGAATGAATACTACTCCTCCCCTAGAAGAACATTACACAAAGATCACTCTCCAGAAAGGAAAAGCATGGGTGTGTGATAGTTTCAGACTTTTTAAAGAATGAAAAGACAGAGATAAGGCTACACACTGGATGGTCTTGGCATTGTTCAGATTATCCTTAAATTTTACGTATGAAGGAAAAGCTTTAAATTGTCACTGCATTGCTTCTCTGGTCAATCTTTTGCCTTTTTATTTTAACTTATAATTTGTAGTTAAAGTCTCATTTTATGGACTTCTTTTGCTTTATTGTGCTAGTTTTGTATTACTATAATCTTATAAGACATATAAGGTAGGCATGTATGTATGTGTACGTGTGTGCATGTATGTGTATGTATGTGTATATGTATATGTACACACATACACATACACATACACACACACACACACACACATATATATATGAAGTTATATTGATATGGTACTTACCAAACATAAGAGCAACTAATTTTCATATAGATGCCAACTTTTAAAAAAAAAAATAAGTTTGCTAAAGGACAGTGTACTCATTTTACAACAGCCATAAAACGTTATTTTATAGAACCCTGGGCTTGCTACAGGATGTGTTTTATATTTCTTTAACAGGACACTTGGCTTTACGCCTCAAGCTTAACAACCAGGCATGTTGTTCAAGTAGTAAAACGCACACCCAGTCGTGTGTTTCTCATTTATTATTCTCCAGCTCAGTAACTGTAATTTGAAAGTGAAGAGTGACTAATGCTCCAAAAGAAAAAAGAAAAGAAAAGAAAATGGGGTTTAGATGAAAATTTTAATTGTATTGAAAATTATTTTATCCCTTTCTGAATTGTATTTTTCTTATTTACAGCATGTTTATTCTGTTCATAAAAGAGAAAAAAGAAAAGAAAACTCAGAAAATGAATTTGGCTAATAATGGGAATAAGTCCAACTGGCTGGGATCACACATTAGCAACCAGACTATCTGTGTTTTACGCATGGTTTTCTGAGCAAACCATAGTGACGAATCCATACATGACACTAATCCATAAACTATGCATTACCAAACAAACAAAGAAAAACCCCAAACAAACCAATTTCTGGGTTTATACATTGCACAAGGCCAAAACCCAATGTAAACCACATTATACTAAAGCATAATGGTGACTTAAAACTCTGGAATATTTAAATAAAAATTGAGATGCCTATACTATATAAGCAAAGAGACCATCATTATAGTACAGACATCATTTATCTAGAATTCTGAAGTTAACGCTACAATCCTAATCCTATTGTTACTCAAAGTACTCCCAACTGATTCAGTTTGGACATAATAATAAATTATGCTTGATGTTACGCAGCAGTGACCTATGGTAGCAGAGGATCTCCTTGCTACTAATACCCCTCCCCCTTCTCACTCGTAGCACCATTGCCCTGAGAGTCCTCTCACCGTGATGTCTTTAGGGAGCCTGAGGAGTGGTAAACCATTCCAGATTGCTGTGCACATTCAACAAAGGAAACAATAGTCCAGATGGTAGAACAGGAACACCATGCAACTGGCACCCAATTTTCTGCTTAACCATCATTTGCAGTTTTTCTATTTCACTTACCAGTAGAGCTGACCTATTTGTTACCTGCATAAGCCTTGTGCTTATGTGTTCCTTGCCCCTCAACTGGCCCAGCTGAGGAGTCTGGAAACTTTTCTATTTTCAATTGGTCAAAAATTTAAATTTAAATTGTGATGAATTGAAGCAAATCCCCTTCATAAGCTAAGATTGGAAGTTGGTTTAATATATAAATAGTAGGAAAAGTGGTATGAGCTCATTTATAATGCTAAACTGGATTACATTTTAAAAATAATGAGAAATTTTCTACCCTGTTTAGGAATGTGTAACCTGGCATTCACCTTCTCTATTTTCCTAAAAATATTATGTGACAGCCTCAATTGACCAAAGACATTATGGGTAGCAGAAGTCAATATCTATACGCTCCCCTTGTAAGAAGTAGCAATTAACAAATTAAAAGAAAGAATAAAAATAGATAAGTCTGTGAAACTAAGAGAAAGGGGCAGGACATAATAGATCTGAATGAAGGTAGCCTGATCTTCTGTAGTGTAGCTGATGAATACATGTAAGGAAGGGAAGGTATATGGTTCCTATGAATGAAAAAGCAAAAATGTAAATCAGAAATACAGTGGTACCCCAGGTTACGAACGCCCCTCCTTACGAATTTTTTGCAATACGATCAGCTCCAGCCCCAAAAATTTACCTCGCTGTGCGACCTCCGCCCCGCACTATGAACCGGATCCACGGCCATTTGCCCTGCTGCCACGTGGTCGCGGCTTCCTGTGGGCGAGATCGCGGTAGCAAGGAGACGTTCGGTGAGGCTTCTGGTGTGTTTTGTGGCGTTTGGAAGGTTTTTGGTGTGCTTGTCAGCATGGCTCCAAAGAAAATGCAGAACCGTATGTATTTACATTGAACCTTATGGGGAAATTTGCCTCGCGGCGCGACCAAATTCAGAGGGCGGATTAGCTGTATTTACATTGAACCTTATGGGGCAATTTGCCTCGCGGCGCGACCAAATTCGGAGGGCGGAAAGGATTAACTGTATTTACATTGAACCTTATGGGAAAATTTGCCTCGTGGTGCGACCAAATCGAGTTGCGATCAGAGCCACGGAATGGATTAAGTTCGTAACGCGAGGTACCACTGTAATGAATTTATATCATCTAGATTGTTGCAGTTAGACAAAGTAGAAATCCATAGGAATAGTAAAAATTAATACAGTAGGATGGTTATAGTTGCCTGTTATACTCCAGTGAATGGTAATAATAGAAGAATCAGGGATTAATTTTGGAAAAAGTATGTAAGATTCTGAATGAATATTATCTAGATGGGAAAATACTGTGTAAAGACACATGAATGGATGGGTAGTAATAAGATGAGAGAATACAGAGAAAGAGATGGGCTCATAGAAATTCAATAAGGAACGAGATTGTGGAGTCCTGAGGTTCTCGGAACTTGGTTGTTTTCTTGCAGACATTTCATTACCCAACTATGTAACATCTTCAGTGCTAGAAGGGAATGGGGTTTGTTCTCTGTTTATATACAGTAGCTTGCCCTGTCAGTGTTGGAAGGGGTGTTGTTTGTTTCTTGGTAGTTCCTTGATTAGGGTATTGTTTACTGCTTGATTGTTTGTCTGCTGTTAATCCTGGTGTTAATCCCTGTTTATCTGGGTGTTGATTGCTGGTTGATTGTTCTGGTCTTTTTGTTTCCTTTTTATTGTCTCTTTTGAATGATGTGTAAATGTTGCTTATCTCTATGTGCCTGTTGAGGGCTGACTTGTCTGAATACCAAGCTTCCAGGAATTCCCTCACTTTTTTGGATTTAGCTTGGTCTAAGATGCTGAGAGTTTCCCAGTTGAAGCTATGGTTGAGTCTGTCCATGTATTGTGAGATTAAGGAGTTTTCATTAATTCTTCTGCTAGTTGTTCATGGATGTGCTCTGCTAGGGTTCTTACACAGCCTTTTGTGGGAGGTTGTGTTGTTACTTTGGTAATGGAGCACTTGGTTAGTGTGGGTTGTTTTTTGATAGACTTGTATTTCTACTTTGCCATAATTTCCTCTGCTGATGTGGATATCCAGGAAGGTAGTGTGTTGTTGTTTTCTTCTTCCCTTGTGAATTTTATTCCTTTGAAGATGTTGTTGATGGTTTCATGTGTCTTCTCTAGTTGTTCCTTTTTTATTACAATGAAGGTATTGTCTACATACTGGATCCATACTTTTGGTTGTATGCATGGAAGTACTATGGTTTCTAGATGCTGCATTACAATCTCTGCTATGAGTCCTGAGAGTGATCCCATGGGTGTTCCTCTGATTTGTTGGTATATTTGTCCATCAAACTGAAAATAGGTAGTGAGGCAGAGGTTGATGAGGTCCATGATTCTAGGTATTTCGATCTTAGTATGTTTGGTTAGGTTGGGTGTGTTGTGTAGTATTGCTGCCATGGATTCTTTTACTCATTCTCTTCTATTGGAATGAGAATGGTGACTGGTAAGTATCTGCTTAGAAAAAGCTCTGTTTCCAATGTATGGTTTGAACATAAATGTATCTAAGGAAGACTCAAAAAGCACTACTGATTTGAGACAATTAGTGAAGGATAAAGAGTGATGAAGCATTCTGAATGTGATACAGGCCATTATTTGATAGTGTCAGAAGTGGGGGGAAAGGAAGAAAAGGAAAGAAGTGAAAGAAACTAAAGTAAACTACAGAAAGAATAACTATAAGTCCTGCATGAAAAAGTATTAGAAGATAGAGTAATCTCTTTACGAACTGAATGAAAAGGAGAAAGATGTGGGGACTGCTTGGAACAGACTGAAACAGAATGAAGAAATGATGTTACAGAGTGTCACAGAAGTGTGCAGAGTTATGCTAATGAGAAGTGTGAATGGTAGCATCTGCACGGGCAATCAAAGGTGGTCAGAGGGAGGCAAGCAGCATTGTGACACAAGTTCCAACTCTTTTTTAACATGCATTGCAATTTCACATACGCGCCCCAGAGGGGTGGAGCTTGCAGCCTGATGCTGATTAAAGCAGTGAGAGCATGCAGATACTGCTGAGTATGAGTAAGGAAGGTTGGCGGAATTATGAAGTAAAAAAGCTTGTAGATGAGAAAGATGGGAAAATAGATGGAGAAGTTTTAAGATGTCCAAATGCAGTGATAACATAGTGGGTAATAGGCAATCTGTTGTGAGGAATGAGTGGAATTTTGAAAGGAGTGTCTATCAGACTGTGCTTCTACCCACCTTGTTCTATGGAAGTGAGAGTTAGGTCAGGAGAAACAAAAGGAAGTTGAACATAATGATAATAGGATGCTTAAGAAGTTTATGTGGTAAAACAAAAAGAGTTAGGGTCAAGAATGAGTGGCTGTTTGAATGAACACAGATTGAATACAAAAGTGAGTGGCTAGTACAAAAAAAAATATATTGTGGTGGTTTGACCATATAAAGAGAATGTATGGGAACTGAATGGCAAAACATGTACCTGGTTTGCAAAATAGAGATATGGAAAGGTTAGTATAAACCAGATTTAATAAAGTTTTGTTTTATTTTTATGTTTATTTCTTATTGTACTCTTTATTCTGAAGTCTACATAATATTGTTTAACCTGAAAGGGAATACCGTGATGTAGATGTATGTGTGTTAATCATAAACTTAATTATATATTGGAAGCAACTGTTATGAGATATTTGGTTGAGGGTAGTGTCATAACTTTTACATGAATGGAAACTATAAACTAATACATAGATAAACGATACAGTATAGCAAGATATGGAGACCAATTAAGGGCACTCAGCCCTTGGAATTCCTGTTTGAAATTAAGTGAAGACTTACATTGCATGCACATTCAAACATTCAGCATTCCTAAACCAGATCTGGTTGCTTTCATTAGATACAGTATTAGGGAGTTGTTCCATCAACAACTAGACTATACTTAGATCTTGTTCTTAATGCTTTTGTTTCATGACTTTTTAGAGTTTCTGCTTTCCATGAACCTGTACTGAAATACCTGCTTTCCCATGTACCATTGGGAACCATAACTTAGCAGTAGAACATCTACCTTGCATTAAGAAGCTTAAATCTTTTATTTTTCCATTCCATGGCTCACATTAGCAATACTGATCATCTTAAAGGCTTCGTACTATGGTTAAATATATGTACATACAAAATAAAAATGCCATTACTAATCTTGTCAAAAAAGCTAACCAAGGTTATAATCACACATCACCCTGAATAACTGGCTGTGTTCATACAGTATCTTTAGTCACAAACTAGCAAGCCACATGTTAACCTAATATATAGTGCAATCTAGCTTCCCTATTTTATGAAATGTTCTCTCTCCTACTTTTCTGGCTTGTACTAGATGTTAACTTCCCAGTGGGATTTTGATAGGAATCCAATTCTATGACCATAGCTGATAACATCCTTAATCATAGCTTCTGATTGAAAGAGTGCTGTATTACAAATATGCTCCATTTTCCTTCATTCTGAAAATACTTCCAAATTCAATTCTCATTATAGGCACATGTCGGATACAATGATTATTGCATGGCCTTAAACTTGATATAATTTTGAGAAAGGGAGGGAGGGAGGAAAAATAAATGGAGCTTTTAGAAGACCTGGGATAGCTTTTTGCTGATTTAGAGATTGGGATGGGAAGGAAATCCCAATAAAGAGATTTACTATTTACTGTTCTTTGTTTTCTTTTTGCTCTCCATCTGAGTTTTCATCTGAATGAATAAATATGACTCTTGGATTAAAAAAAAAATCATAAGGGAAGTGCATGATGAACAAACATTAGGACTATTCTCATCAGGTAAAGCAACTGTAGCAGCTGTCATAAGTGCATGCATGGATGTGCATGCAAATCTACATCTATAACTCAATCTACATCTACATCTCTGAGTAAAGTTATTATGTACACAAACTGACATAGGTGTGGGCCATTTGATCCAAAAGGCTGTTTACTCGCTGCTGAGTCAGTTGTCACAACGGCCCCTCAGTGGTACCACAGTCAATTACCTAACCTGCCACCTGACCGAAACAAAGATCATGTGTAATTTTTTTTCGTTGCATCTCTGAGTTACAAATCTACCTTCCCAATCATGAATATATCATTGAAGAGATATAAAATATGTAATTCACAGAAAAGTAGTAGAGCATCCAAAATAGGGGCAGATGATTGACGGAGCCTCTGAATATGTTTGAATCCCACTCTGGGCCCTTAGTTGTTTATCTTTTATCTCTATAGGATAACTTTTGTTTCAGGGTTCTAAAGGAATTAGGACTACTAGAATAGACCCCTAAATCAGACTAAACTATAATCTAGTCCAGGAACCTTTTTTTTTTGTTTCTGTAAAATCAGATCCATAGAGGAAGTACATAAATGAGGCATGATGCCAATAATTCTCTCCTGCTGGTGTCAGTCAGCATTTGGAATTCATACTGCTTTTTAACATAGAACAGGGGACACCAGGGCTAGTAAACAATGACAGTTTCATTGTCCATATTCTGGTTACTATGAATTGAAAAGTAATCACAACGAATGTTGCCTTTGTACAATTTAAGTAGGAATCTGATCTAGTATCAGAAAATCTCAGAGAAGCATATAATTGGAAGGAACCATATAGCTAATCAAACCCAATCCCTGCTTAGCACAGAAATCCAAATTAAGACATTCCTGACAAGTGCTTATCCAGATTCTTGCCACTTGTGTAAGTAATTGATGGGTTGATTGTATTTATTTAATAAATTGATATGGCAGCCCATCTCATATACATGACTCTGGGTGGCTAACAATTAAAACAAAATAGGAACAAAGTAAAACACAACCAGGGATTAAAGACATCAATAACATAAGACAGCATAAAATAGCAGCTGAGAGTAAGCAAACACCCCACAAACAATATAACCAGACAGTGGGCTCACCTATACTATCAGGACTCCAGGCTTGATGGCAAAGCCAAGTTTTTAATGCCTTGCGAGTCTGATCTTGGGGAGATGGGGGGGGGGGGGATGAAATTCCAAAGGGCAGGCATCATAGCAGAAAAGGCCCTCCTTCTGGGTCCTCCTAGATGACACAGTCTCTTGTGGATAGGACACAGAGCATGCCTCTCTTGCCAGATCTAACGGGGCAGGTAGACAACACTGGGAAGAGATGGTCCCATAAGTAACTCATAAGTACAGTAATTCCCATCAGTTGCTCTATTCAGAATGTTTACTTCACATTTAACTGGAATCTCCCATCCTGTAGCTTAAGACCGTAAATCTGAGTCCTATACTCTGGAATTTTTGGAAAGATGTTGTGGTTCCCTTAGTCATCTTTTCTCAATGCTAAACATACCCAGTCCTACCAATCTCTTCTAGTAGGTCTTAGTTTTTAATCAAATGATCATTCTTACAGCTTTTCTTTGCACTTGTGCCAATTGAAATCCTTGTTAAAGGGGGAGGGGGGGTGGCTGGGTGAGGGAGAACAAGCTGAGATGAAATCCAGGTAAGATGGATGTGCTGCTGGGAAGATGAATAGATTTTGGGATTGTGATGAAACCTGTTTCTCGTTGCATTTTCTGGTTGCATTTCCCAAAAAGAGCAGGTTTGCATTGTGGGAGTGCTCTTTGACCTATCCTTGGATTTGCAGACAGCAACTTTGCTGATGACAGCATTTACCAAATTTGCTGCAACTTTCTGAGGCAGTTGCACTTAATGACAGAAATCCAAACTTTGGATTACAACCTGTTTCAGCCACTGTAATGCACATGAGGCTACCCTTGAAAAGGTCCAGAAAATGTGAGTGGAACAAAATATGGTGGCCAGGCTGCTGACCAGAGCAAAATATAGAGATCATTTGATGCCTGCATTGAAAAAATTTGCAGTGGTCTTCTGGCCACACTTTAAGATCAAAGTTTTAATTGTGAATTATTTTAATGACCAGTTTTAATTTCAAAGCATGGACTGTATGCCGATCTACAGTCTTTGCCCAGGGCAGAGTTCACTGTATATTCTGTATGTTCTCAGCATCTTATCAGTTAGAAAGGAGGACTCTGAAAGACCATGACTTGCAGAAGTCTACCTAATGAGTTCCTAACAGAGGCAGCATTTGAAATGGAAACTTCTGTGTTCACCACCAAGCTACAGCATAATCGTAGATCCAGGGGCCCTGGGCACCTGCAGATACACACCTGCTCAGCACTTACCACTTTGGTTGGTTTTGATTTTAACTGTACTATTATTGTATGTTTCATGCATTGGATTTTTTCTTGTTGTAAGCCACCTTGTGTATAAAAATAAACAGAAAGGTGAAGTATACATTCAATAATAAAGATTTCCATTGAAACCACAAATGGTGGTTATAACTGTTCTGTCCAGGAGTCAATATTTCAAATGCTCATTTCTACTGGCTATCATGAAAAGAGTCTCTGTTCAAAGCTCTTTTACAAGAATTATGTTACAATTTCTGCATAGTATCTGCAGTAAATACATTCTTATAATTCAGTTCCATATCCTCAGACCAATTTTCCTCTATTTCACACCTTCCAGAGATGCAAATGATATCGTGGGAAATGTGTCCAGGCTAGCTGGGGAATTTTGGAAGTTGAAATCTTCCCCATCTGGATGGGGAAAGCTGCCTCAGACATAATGTGGCCATGTGAATCAGTTTAGTCTTATAGTTTGAGAAGACCATTGTAACTAAGCCTTGGTGTTTGGATGAATATGAGTATTTATTTTGTATGCCTTTAAAAAGAAATTCCTGTGCAGATGCAGCGTTCAGTTAAATCTTATTGTTTGCAATACCATTTATTGCCCCACCAGGTATAATTCTACAAACCTGAAATTCAAGTGGCTTAATGAGTGTGAAGCCAACAGTTTTATTAGCTCTGTTTTACCTTATCTCTCATTTTTTATGATGATTCCTAAATCAGTTTAAATGTTCACCATATTGATGCATCACATCCTTGAAAACACCTGCCCCTATGTTGTTAATGAATTATTATTAGGTAAAAGTAAATGCTATGAGGTTCACTCACCAATAAAACATTTATAGCAGGGTGTGTATGACTAAAAATGCAAATTAATCTCAGGAGCACAGCAGTAGAAAATGAAAGGCTGTTGTTTTTTTTTAATGTTCACTTTGAATGCATTATTTAATGCTAGAGAAAAGATGTGAACTTTGTGAACAATGAAGATAGTTGTAACCCCAAAGATGATCAGATCTCTGTAGTTATTTAGACAAGAGTGCAGAATAATTTGCTAAGAAACATAAATTCTGTGAAGGCATCAAGACACTCCAGCCATTTGTTTTATAATCTGGATTGGATCAGCTCTCAATGTGATACTCTCCAGACACACTGAATGTATAGTTCCCATCACTCACAGTGGGTGTGCAAGATGGAGGTTATGAAAATGATGATCTAATACATTTGAGGGACACCAGGTTGGAGGAGGCTGCTTTAAAAAACTAGACAAATTCACAGAGTGAGTCATTATTGGCTATTAATCCTAACCATGATATTGTATTTCCAGGATCAGCAACATCATGTCTCTGGCTGGATTCACACATCATGAAAAGATATTTGTTTTAGTTGTGGTTTGTTGAATAAGCCACAGTGGTTGGATATGAAGTGTACTCCTTTATCCATTATACAGTGAAAACTGGATATCTCAGTCTGGGCATTCATTGTATAACAGATAAAGGAATATACTTATCCAATTATTGTGGCTTATTCACTCAAGAGGTAGCAAAGATAGCTACGTAAGAGCTCATTTTCGATATGTTTCCCTCAAGTTCAGTGCTACGGACTTCATGCTAACTTTTCATATAGGAAGGAAACTAATGTCTTATCTATTGAAACTGATGTCCTTTCTGAAATCTAACAACTTAAGATTTTCTTCAAGTTATAAGCATCAAGGGGTGATTACTGGGGAAGCATTTTGTGTGATACTACATCATTTCACCTTTTCCACATACAGGTAGTCCTTGGCTTCTGATAGCAATTGGAATGAGAATTGCTGTAAAGCATAATGTCATGTGGCCGCATCACTTAGTGATGGCAATTCCAGCAGTCCTGGTTGCCATTGTTAAGTGAGGACCTCACCTGACCATGACTTCCAACTTCCTGCTGGTTTCCCCACTGACTTTGCTTGTGGGAAGCCAGCAGGGAACGTAGGAAATCATGATCATGTGATCATGGGACACTGCGACAGCTGGAAATCTGAGGACCCATTGCAAGTCCCCTTTATTCAGAGCCATTGCAACTTTGAATGGTCACTGAACAAATGGTCATAAGTCAAGGACTATCTGTATTGCCATTTCATCTGTCCCATTTCACATCCTATGATAATTCCAAACAATGCACTCTCCTTGTAAGACTATATCATGAGATCTTATAATAGCCCTACATGGTATAAGACCTAGATATTTGTGGGACCGCTTGTCTCCAACTGTGTCTGCTTGTGCAGTAAGATCCAACGGGGTGGGGATGCTTCAGGTCTCATCTATTAAACAATGTCACCTTATGGAACCCAGGAGGCATTCCTTTGCTATTGCTGCACATGTCTTCTGGAGCAGCATTCCATCACCACTACCACTGTCTTAAAATACTCACAGCTCTGACTTTATTCATCTTCAAGAAAGCCTTGAAGACTTGACTTCTCCTGCAAGCGCTAGGCTTAGACATTGTATGTACCGGGAAGAACTTGCAAAAGGGTTTTATACAGAAAGCTTCATCTTAGAACTCAATACAGTTGTATATAGGGCCAACCCATTTAAGCATCAAGCAGTTGTTTCTCTTTCTTCATTATCAACTTTAAATTCCAAGGATGTCTAACCTCATTGCTTTATACTGTTCACTGCCATGAAACAGGAACCCAACTCAATTCCTTCTCCCTCAGTGTAAAAGTATTAACCCAGATAACATCCTGTGAGACTGTTGTAGGTTGGGAGTTAGTAGACACTGGACTGGGTTTCTAAGAAAAACTAACACATTCTTGAATTAGTCCAACTTTTGGACAGAATGGGAAAACAAACGAGAAAATTTCAACAATTTTTTTTTTGCTTATATCTATTTATAATTGAATAAATAGTCCATACTTCAAATATGTTGGCTTGCAGAATACCCAGTCTAAATAACATAAAAGAATATAAACATGAATACTAAAAGATCAGAAAAAGTGTACAAATCCCACAGCTTAAAAAAGGTATTATTTAGGGGAGGGGGGGAGAGAAAAAATATATTTCCATGAGTGCTGAAATTTCCATGAGTGCTGGAATAAAGGAAGGCTTGGGAGAACATTCCATAGATAGAGAACCATATATGAAAAGACCTCTATTTGGGTTTCAGCAACTGCCCTTCAGTCAGTGGAGGCATTTGCTCTTCAGGCATAGGTGATTCTTCAAGGATGTTGACCCCAAGCCATGCAAGGAATGACATTCAATTGCAGCACATTTATTTATTTGCCAGTAAACTGCCAATATCCTACTAAAAACTTTCCTTCATTCTGACAGAACCATGATTTTAGATGCATTGCTACATCTAGTATAAAAACTGCAGTGGGGAAATAGTAAGATCATATTTCCAGCTTTAAATGTGGGCAGAAATGGTAAGCTGTCCTCTCTTCTTCTCTCTGAAAATTTGCTCCCTTTTGGACTTTTTGCATATCTTTGCCACTGAATGTTATCAGGGCTTCATGTCAGTCCTACTGATATGTAAAGGGGTTCCGAGTGAACACATAACCCCCACATTTGGTGCTTGTTTCATTTATTTCATAAAGAAAATTATCCAATGTGTGATGTGCCCGTGTGAAAATGTAGTCTCCCCCTGCCCCCTGAGATCAGTTGGTCCAATTAAAGGATTAACAAAGACTAGTTATGTGGCTACTTCGTTAAACAATCAAGGTTGATTAGGATAGTCCTGTCCTTCATGGATCTTGCAAACTTTGGCTTCCCTCATCAGAGTGAAATAATCGCCATGTAGATTCTAGAGGCACTAAAAAGAACTTCATGAAGAACTCCCTAATAAGGTCATTGATACTTATATCTCTGGAAAAGGATACAAAACCATTTCCGGAGTTCCAGTTATCTATAGTTACAGACATAATCTTAAACTGGGAAAGACTCGGGATAATATCAGATTTTCCCAAGAGTAGCCAACCTGTCAAAATCACTCTGAGAGCACACCATAAAATGATCCAGGAAGTCACAAAGAAGTCTAGAACATCATCCAGGGGTCTGCAGATCTCTCTTGCCTTGGCTAAAATCAGTTTTCATGACCCACCATAAGAAAAGTACTAAGTAAAAATGGGATTCATTGGAAAACAACAAAGTGGATGTCATTTTTCCCTAGAAAAACATTGATCCTCAGATCTATCAAAAAGCACCTAGATGACCCTCCAGACATCTAGAAGAATATACTAAAGACAGATGAACATAAAGTGGAACCTTTTTTTGACTTCATGAGTGTCATTATGCTTGGTGGAAACCAAACATTACATTCTACAAGAAGAACCTTATAAAAACTCAAAGGCATTGTTGGGAGGGGAGGGGAAAGGGGGTGCAAGCGATAAAAAAATATGCGTTTCAATGCAAACTCTGCCCCTACATGATACAAGTGCAAAAGGGCAGGGCTTGTGCTGTGATACAATGGTACACATTTTGTCATTTTGGTACCATTGTGGTCAGGAATGGACACCTATTTAACAACTGTCACACACTGAGGTAGTGATGTCACGATTTGCAGAGCAGACTTTGAAATAAATAGATTAGGATTGCCAAATTAGGCAATTGTGGACTCTACCACTTGGGAGAGATAATAGCAAGGGTCATATTTTTAATGTTCTTACTACCTGTACTAAAATGCCTCCTCCTACATGCACAGATTCCCCTTTCCTTGAACAGCAGGTTCGCTGCATCCTAGGAAATTAGACCAATAATAGGGTGTGTCTTCCTCCGCGTAATAACATAGTCTCTTAAATGCTATTACATCCAGGACCGGCTGGTATCCGCCATCAAAGCTATCGGTGACGTGCGGGCGCATTGACTTGAACGCCGCTTTTCTCTGCTGCTTTCTCTCTCGAGGAAGGAAAAGGGGAAAAGAAAACAGCGCCGACAACAACCCACTGGGAGGCGCGGGAACGAGAACTCTTTCTTTTCCCTCCTCCTTTGTCTCTCCTTCTAACACCGCCCTATCCCCCTCCCCCCCGGCACAGAGCGCCCCACCGGTGCCCTCGCGTGCTGCCGGTTTCTGGGAGGCAAGCCTCTGCTTGGCTGCTGTGGGGCTCCTGGAGGGCTTGACTAATGCAGGCTGTTGTGCTCCGCTGGGCCGCGGGGGATGATGAAGAGGAGGATGGCGAGGGCGTTCAATGCGCCGCCACAGCTCCCCCAGGGGCTGCCTGAATGGCCCCTCCGCTCACCAGCTGACAGCGCGTGCTCCGCTCCAGACACTCAGCCCCGGCGGACAAGGGACGCCACCAACCCGCCTCCACCGCTCTTGCGCGAGACTTGGCTTCCCGGGCGCGCGAGACCTGCCCATTGTCCTCGGGGCCGCGCCAATTAAGTGAAGCTCGCGGCTTAACCCCTTCCTTCCACCCCCAGGGTCAGCTGTGGGACGGGCGACGGTTCTAGCTAAGTGAAAGCCATCATCAGAAAGGAGGGATTTCCTGATCCTATGCTTGTTTAGTTTCCACCAAGCATAATGACACTCATGAAAAAGTCCTATTTTGAGTTCATTAACTGGTTCAGTTTGCCAACAGGTTAATGAACATCCAGGATGCAGTCTTCATCATCCGAAATAATGAACATTAAAATCAACATCGCCATGATCTAATCAGTGGTTGTAGGAGGATTGAGATAAATGAAGAGGGAGAAAGCTTGGTTGCTGCTCAGAAAAAGTGACTGGTATGCACATGTGTGTTTTAGCTTGTGGGACTGGCATAATGTCTTGTGAAAACCTAGCCACTGTGGAGTATAATCCATGATTTATGGTTTAATGTGTGAACTCAGCAATTGTAGATATTCAATAAACCACAGTTAAAGAAGCCATGTCTGAACCTCATTATCAAAGCTAAACAAATCACATTATGATTTAGGAAGATATGCAACCCTAGCCAAAGATAGGCATCTACATATTGTTAAAATTACATAATGCTGAAGTTGATAACCAGCTTCCAGTTCTTTTAGGAACTGGTAATCAAGTTGATTAAATCAATAGCATCCAAACATCAGGAATGCTGGGAAGTGAAAAGGATTTTTAATTGGAAAAGTCATTTTTATCAAACACAAGAATATTAGCAGTGCTTCCTTAACTAGGAACAGTATTTGTCACATTTATGTTAAACGTCATTAATGCAAAGATATTTCAGTTAAACAGGTGAGGCAATGATGCCTGAAGTCAAATACCAATGAATTCACTCAAACTGATATTCATAAACATGTCCAGATTCCTGCTTCTAAATTTACAGTTGTTTAGGTTGTTTTTGTTTCCTAGCCAATGTTGGTTACACAGCACCACTCCTTCCCACTGAATCCAATGAATTTTTGATTAAGTGTTAAAGGATTAGAAAATGCATTGCAAAGGCCTTTGGAGGTTTGGGCCTTGATGGAAATAATTTTCTTCCAGTTTTCTTCTTTCTTCCAATTTTCTTCTAGGAAACTATGCATAGCATCAAGTTCCAGTGCTGCATTATAGGACCAGAATCATAACTTACCACTATCACTGGGGTAAAAGGTTTTGAAATCAGCACATACTCTGCCTCCTCCCCAATTGGTTTATATGTGTGAATTTATGAAAACTAGATGGAGAACATGTTTAAAATCTGAGTGCTATCCTTTAGAATGGGCAACCTGCTCATATCCTTTAAAGTAAAGCCTGCACAAACAGCAGAAGGAAGGAAGAAGGATACTGGTCCATGGATTGGACTACTTCAGTCTTCAATCCTTTGAATCATCCAGGGATTTTAATTAAAAAAAAAAAAAACTTACTATAGATAGAGACCTAACAACGAAGCAGAAAGATTGTGGTGGCCCAGCCTTAATTCCTCTTTTTGCGCTGTAGTTGGGGCATAACCAAAATTCAGATCTCTTCCTACAATCTAAAATGGAGCATTTCACTCTGTCACCCACTTGTCACATTCTGCTGATGGACAGGTAAATTGGAACTATCTAATCTATTGAGTTTGTATTCTACCTGACGTGGGACAAGGTACAACAGGCTAAAAGAGAGAACAGCTGGTTCAAAGTCACTAAGTGAACTTGCTGGTGGAGAAGGAAAGCTAACTTATTATATGGGCTCATTCAATACCATGTGCAACAAGAGGATGGCCTTCAAACCATGACGGGCACCTGGGTTTTTTCAATACAGAGCAGGTTAACCCCTTAACATGTACAAAGTACTTCGCAGAAGTGAATTAAGGCATGGTTTATTTTAAGTGAAATTTGTTGAACAAATGCATATGTGCTGGCAAGCTCTAATATATGAGTCACATGCCAAAATGGCCATATTCACACTACATATCCAATAAGGTTTGGTTGGATTTGGCTGTGGATGTTGTGTAACTGTGGTTTGTCTGATAAACCATGGTTTTTAAAAAGCTAGGTTAATGCTTTGTGTGAACCCTGACACTATATTCATTGGTGGTTTAAATACTCTAGTCCATCCATAAGCACAAGAAAACACTTTAATTTGCTAGCCTGAAGAAGATTAATTGAAATGCTCCTGTTGAATTATGTGGTAAGTCTGGCTCGTTTTCAAAGTTTTGAATTGCGTGAATGAAATAGAAATAATGTTTTCCTAGCAGGTAATCCATTCTAGTGGTTGGTCCAGATCGACGGTTGGATGTTGAATAGCTGAAAATCCCGGAAAGGATCCAGCATTTCTCAATCATCCCCACCAACGAAGATCTAACGCACAGCCCCCAGCCTCCCTCAAACTTCTTCCTTAGCTAGAAACTGCAGAAACGCGCTCGGATCGATAAGAGCAGCGTGTGTTTCACACAAATAAAGGCTCCCCCAGTTCATTTCACACTCCGATGCATAAGTTCCGCTCAGCCAATTGTTAACATCTCCGTAAACACGGCTGGTTTCATCGACTGGAAAGTGAGACACCAATTTAAACAACAACACAGGAAATTCTTAATCGGGCAACATTTGTGAACTTGTTCCCGAAAGATAAAACGCGTGCGGGAGTTACAGCGGCGTGTGTGAACACGCCCTTGTGACCTATCCTAACGAACACTCTGGGATTTCGTTTCAAAGTGGAGCCGATGCCACGGATGTAGAATTACCAAAAATAAAACTAATTGAGCTGACCAAGTCCGGCTTCCGAGCAGGCATATACGGAACGGTGTTTGGAAAGGTCACAATGCAACCAAATTTACGGGTGGTGCCTGAATTGATTGGTTGGTTCATTTATGTATGCACCCCGTCTGGGAACTCAAGCAGCATACAATGACATCTCTCCTCATTTTACCTCCACAACAATCCTGTGAAGTATGTTGGGCTGAGAGATAATGGCTCCATCCAATGAGCTTCATGATGAAGCGGGGACTTGAACTTCGCGTAACGTTGCTGTTCGCCCTGTAACCATGACATCACGAAGACTGTGCTCACATAGTGGCTAAGCCACTATTTGCTTAACTGTAGATTACTGAATTAGCCAACACTCGAAATGCGAAGCCATACGTTTACCCAGACCTTTGGCTGTTTTAATGTTTTTAATGTTTGCTGCTCTGGTTTATATTTTCCTGTTTTAATGATGCCTTTTCGATTATGATTCTCTGAATAGTATTCCTGTAAAACCCTCCAGGACAGCTGGAGACATGTACGCTACGTAACGAACAAACACAACGGCTAGGTCCATACAAAACACTAGAGAACCCAGTCTAATGGCTCAGCGTGTTGTGGGAATCCAGTCACTGGTTCTCTTGAAAAACTGCATCCAAAGCAAGTGGGAGTTGCGGTGAGTCAGGCTTCCCCGGCGCTCCAAACACCCTCCTGAAACTAGGGTGTATTTTCATCCCGCGAGAGCAGGACTATTCAACAGCTAAAGTTGAAGATCCGATGCTAAACGGCTGCTGTACCTTTCACTCCCCCTTCTCTCCCACACCCCCTCCCCCGGGCAGGGTCCCGTCCCATTGATTTCAAGGGATGCTGCTTCGCAGCTGATGCGATTTGGAGGAACTTCTGAAAGCCCCGCCGTGCTCTCGCTTTTGTTTGCTGGCGGAGCTATTAAGCACGCTTGGCGCGCGCAGGCACACCCCGAAGTGATTCCTGCGACCCCCAGTCTCTTGGATACTTGGCGCTGACTTGGGAAGGTAGAAGCTAATTGCTAATAATGGAGAGAAAAGAACCAGCCACCCTAGCAGGAGTGGCCCGGCATATGGCGAATGGGCAGCCTCTGACGCTCAATATTCACGTTTCCAAAATATTAATGAGATTAAAGCAACCTGCAGCTCCGCGGTGCAGCTTGTTAATGGTGAGCAAGCGGGGGAGGTTGACGAGCCGTTGTTAGGCAAAGTCGACACGGGAAACGGTGCCCACCGAATTTGGGTTTTTAATTAAGCGCACGGACTTTCCCCTCCCGCACTCAGAATTTGGCCAGGGACTCTGCATCCTGCATTAGGTTAAACTGTTTTGTTTTTCTTTGCCCGGCTCGATTATTTATTTCCTCCCGGTTGCCCGGGTTGCTGAAGGAGGGAGGGAGGAGGAGATCATCCCCTTTCTCTAACCTTATTTTATCTTTACACCAATTCTGTGAAGTTGGCTGGGTCATCTCAATAACAAGTTAACCCAAAGTAAGTCTTCCAGAGAAAACCCGGACACACACGTACAACTCACTCCTTCCTTGCGACGGTAAAAGCTCCAGGCAGGACTCTCCCTCTTAGCAGCAAAAGTAACACCTGCTAAGGTCTAAGGTGGTCTTCCTCAAAGTTCAGTATGTCCAAAGATGCTACTCTATGCACGGGAGGTCATGGTTTCTTGAACCCAACCGAAATTACTTGCGTGTAAGAGGTTCTGCTAAGAAGCTGAGGTCTTAAGTCTTCTATTGCAATCGAAGGTATTTAAAACTACCCCACTGTAGTCGGAGGTTAAGTGATATATCGGCTTCCTTCCTGGAGTAGTTTTCCATGGAAAGGAAGATGTGGGAAATGTATGAAGAGATCAACTTTCGGGTTCAGCTGGACCTAGAGTAATGATTGGAGAAGATGCTTGAAGAGAAAGAGATAATTACTGCAGCCTAAGTATTTCTGGAAAATGCTCTGGGGATAAGGAAGGGAAGGCAAAGAGAAAAGTGCAGTTTCAAAAAATGTAGCTAGAACTACCAATCTGATGGCAGAGAGTTTCAGGCTGCAAATCGGTACTCTCCCAAGGGGTGCCCTCCAGACGATCTGTATTATAACCCGCCTGGTCTCCAGCCGTCCTGTCTTGTGCACGCTAGGGGAGTTCCCTGCATAGGATGGCACAGTTGATCCTCGCGGGTGTGCAAGCCCATTTGGCTCCAGTGGAACCAAAACTTAACTTGGCAGGATAAAGGATGCATGCAAGCTTTCTGCTGACCTGGACGGCCAGAGGACTTCCGATCTGGGCTGGGCTGGACAGGCTTGGAGATCGAGGGCGGAACTTTCTCACTGCCGCCCAGATTAGCTTGGGAGACGCGCGGGAGAAAGGAGCCCGCTGAGTCCCCGCAAGCTACCCGCCCGCCCTGCTGAACTTTTCACCTCAGCAAGGAAGGGGACCCGGTGCCACCAGCTCGGTCAACAAAGCCTGGGGCAGGCGGGCTGTGCTTTGGGGTGGGTCGCTGGCGGCCGGGCTGGGCTGGGCTGGGCTGGGCTGGCGGCCGGGAGGCTCAAGTAACACGACGAGAACTGCCGGTTATCTCTGGCCCGCCGAACCCTGCCGGCCGCGCCAAAGGTTATCAAGGGGGCAGGAAAAGTGACCCCCTCTCGCACCTGCTTGCTTCCTGTCCCAGCGGCGGCCGCCTCCCGGGGTCAGACAGACTAGCCTCGGACGGAGCGCCTCCCTTGATTCCTGGGGGACTTGAGCAAACGGGAGCAGAGGGCTGGCTTTACAACGGCCGGAGTCGGAGGGTTGCGGTGCAAGCAAGCAAGCAAGCAAGCCAAAAGATGGTAGCGCGATCAGGTGCCAGCAGAAGGAAAAAAGGGGCTGCCGTCTGCGTTCACACGAGGCCTTGAGGAAACCAGCCGCACTTGGTCGTGCGAATCCAGGAAATGAGGTGAATTGAGTGAACAAGGTGTAGCGTGATCCTCCTAGCTTTTTCAGTACTTGGGAATCAATCCACTGCCCTGCAAACTCCGGCCGGCAGCTTTCTTTGCAGCCACCAGAATTAGAGTTTGCACTGATTGGAAGCGGAAAGAAAAGATTTATTCAGGGTGTAGAGAGAGCCAGTTCCAATCCCACTTGGCCAAGCCATCGTACCCTAACCTAACTCACCTCACCGGATTGCTGTAAAGGAGAAAGAAAAAATGGTGTTCAAACTCGATTGAGAAATGGCAGGGTAGATCAAACATTTATTATCAGTCATCATGTTTATTACAATAATTCGATTTCTCTTCAGAACTTTGGCTCCCCCTTAGGACTGAAAAGCCTTGATTAAGACACTGCAGATTGATTAAACTGGAATAGCCCCAGGACTGCCAACTTGAACACACATACCAATATACTAGCAATGTTAACCTCTCCCAACAAATACCTTGGGTGTCTTTACTGCCCTTGCACATGGAAATTGTGCTGTCTTGGGAATCTCTTCCATTTCTGAATATCAAACTGGTGTAAAGAGCACAGGAGTAGGGCCAGGAAAAACGGCAGGCAGTGCCAAATCACTGCTCTGCTGGGTCTGTTTGCACAAACAGCAGCCAGTCAGACCTGAGCAAACCACATCCAGCCACAGAGGAAAGATGCCAAACTCTAAAAAAGTACGAAGTACATGTACAAATCTCTACTAGGCAAAAGCAGGCAGAATTTGGATTAAAGCCTATGGCAGCCCAGCTCTAACCATATCATCTTGGAAGAACCAGTGCAGTCTATACATGATGATTACTAAAATAAGCCAGAATCAGAGCACCATCTAGAGCAATCTGCTCATTTACATTATTTTACAACACAGCTTAATCTTCCTTTTACCTGGAAGAAAGTTTCACTATCAAGTAGGTATATGTGGGATGGCATCAAGTTGGTCAATGGCCTTGAATGGAACCGCTATAAATTATAAGGTTTAGACTGGCTTCACACATTATGTCATAAGGGGGAGCGGAAGAGGATAGATCTTCTGTCAATTGAAAAGCAATGAGTGTGTGGCTCTAAATGTGGAGCCCCTCCATGCTGACATAGCCTGAACCAGCTCTAGTGACAATTATGTATTGAAAATAAGGAGTCTATCTTCCATAATCTTGTTGAATTTCTCCCCCAGCACAATCCAGATTTGTCCCTTGTCCTTCAGAAGGACTCAGACCAGGAAATGAAATTTAAAGAATTAAATATTCTTCCTGCAATCTTATGTACATTTACCCAGAAGTAAATCTATTGAATTCAGTACACGTTCTTTCCATTAAATATGCATAGGATCACAGGCTTCTTGACATAAAAGATTATTAGGTTAAATGTTAAGGTACCACAAACTTCTTTGCTGTTGTTGGCTTTTTGCCAATGGCTAATTGTTGCTTTACAAAGACCATTGGCCTTTCAGGAGTCCCATTCCGATTGGGGATACTTGGAGTTATAGTCTACCTTGGAGGGGGGACATAGGTTCTGGAGCCCTGATTTAGGATATCAATTAACTCCTGATGAAGCAGGAACAGCTGGCATGGATGGACTTAAAAGGGTTTGGACTGATTTATCAATGAGCCAGTTTGGTGTAGTGATTGGCACAAGTCTAGAAACTGGGAGACCATGAGTTCTAGTCCCACTTTAGGTGTGAACCCAACTAGGTGACCTTGGGCCACTTGCTCTCTCTCAGCCTAGGGAGAAGACAAGGGCAAACTAGTTCTGAAAAACTTGCCAGAAAAACTGCAGGGACTAGTCCAGGCAGTTGCCAGGAGTCAACATTGACTAAAAGGCTATATATATATGTGTGTGTGTGTGTGTGTGTGTGTGTGTGTAAAAATAGAAGCTCTCTCCTCAGAAGTTGTGTATCCTGGAGAGCAGACTCCTGGAAGATAAAAAGTAGAACAGGACTGTTGTCTAATGCCTGGCTTATAGGCTACTAGTAAGCACTAGTTATTCCTACTGGAATATAACCTTGCTAGGTCAAGCTATCTCCTATAGTGCAGATGGGGCAGAAGAAAAATTGAGTTTGTCGAGAAAGTGCTTTGCCTAACTTAATTGGTGGGCCAACAGCTCCAGGCTAAAATGACAACCACTTCTCTTTTCTCAGTGCTTAATTGTAAGTGGTCAGTGATCAGAGAAATGTGGTCTCTACATCTTCAGATACTCTTGTCTTTTTTGCCTGGAATGCTTCTGACCTAAACTCCCTTCATAGAGTAAGCCTTGCCTTGAGAGACCCACACTGAGTCTTTCCGTAATCAATTATGGGAAGAAAATTGGTTTCAGGCTATAAGTCTTAAGTAACAAATCTATTACTTAAGATGACTAAAAGGTCCCTGATCTTCTTTCAGACAAGAATCCTCCTTTAAGTCCAAACATTTAAGGTGAATGTGACTGGACAGGATGGCATTTATAGCCAGGAAGGAAGGAAGTTATTCCTTCCTGGATAAATAGATGTTGTATATTGGGCCAACTTTGCTCAGGAGGCAGGGAAGGCAGGGAAAACTTTTCTAGTTCCTCAGGTAATTTGATTTTCTCTGATGCCTTTTGGGTTTGTCTGGAATACTCTTCCAAAGCCAATGGTGAGTTCTCCCTACAAAGTTATTTCTCAGTCACTTGGTATCAGTTATCCCAGATCAAATCCTTTTAAAGGAACATCCCATCTTGCTCCAGCCAAAGGCTTTTCAGTAAGAGGGTTTCAAGAGAGGATCTCCTATAAATGTCAGGTCATGCAATTAAAGCATGGTGCTTAGAACTGGTAGAACTTGCTGCCGAGAGAGGCTTCCTGTTCTCAGGCACAAGAACCAGTGAACTCTGGGATCAGCTTCTGTGTAAGCATCATTAAGATTATGAATGGATTCCAAAACCGTGGTTAATAGCACAGTGGCTAGGTTCAACCAGCATGCCACGTCCATGTCTTAGCACAGAATTTTTCAACCTTGGTTAAAATGTGTGGACTTCAACTCCCAGAATTCCATGCTTGGCTGGGGAATTCTGGGAGTTGAAGTCCACATATCATAAATTTGTGAAATACTGGCTTAGCAGGGCTCATCCAGTGTCACACAGCTGTGTCATAGAGCCTCTCAGATTCATCAGTATTGATTGGATGAAAGGGACTGAGACCTTCCTAAGCTTATCAGACAATATATCTGCTAATCTTTAAAATGCCCCTGCCACAAGACTCTTGGCTTGTTCTCCAGTGAACAATAGTATCTCCCTTCCTGCAAGGAATAGATGCGGGAAATGTCTTTATGTGTATATATGCCAAATACTTTTCTTTGTGTGGCAAATTGCAGAGACTATCTCCATTCTCGTAACAGCATTGTTCCCCGTGTAGTAGTAGTAGTTCAATTATTATTAAACAGTAAGAAGTTATAAGGAGTAAGAATCCTGTATCAAATTTCATGTTACTTATTCACATAGCTATTTATATCCCATTCAACCACACTGTTGGGTTTACAAGGAAGTAAGGCTGCAATCCATAATGGAGACTACTAATGAGCACAACAGCACATATTTCAGAGTTAAAATATGCACAGAATACCCATATCTCAGTTTCTTTATATCAGCCTTTGCCAACCTGGTGCCCTGAAGATGCAATGGAAATTTGGGATGTCTGTGTGTTATATCCCATCCAGATAAAGAAACACTTCAACACAAATCATATTGGAAGTTTGTTTTTCTTTTTAATTTGATCTCTCTTCCTCTCTCTTTCTCAAAAAAAAAAAAAAAAAGTTACAAAATCAATGGCAACTGGCTTTTGCTAATGTAAAGTTTTGTAATAATAATAATAATAATAATAATAATAATAGGAACAGAAAGAGGAGGAGGAGGAAGAAGAATGACTTGCATGACACTCAGAAATCAAGAAATGTCAAGGACCTAAAGCATAACCAAAAACAACAAGAACAAATAGGGATAAAAACTGGGCACAACAGTGAAGCCTGTTAAATTTCAGTCCCGCTCTAGTCCCTTCTGCTGTTTGGTGGGTTTGCAAATGAGATTAATAAGGATCATTATAGCCATGGATGAGTTCAACCTTGGTATAATCCAATTGGCAGTACAATAATCATTTTCTCTTGGGAGCCGCGTTCCCTCTCAATCTCCACTCCAAGCGTCTTCTAAAGTGCTTGAGCCAAACCCTACCTACAAATAGACGCCAACATTCAGTTTGGAAGAAAGTTAAATAATGCTTCCTTTCCCTCTATTTACTTCATTAGGGGAGGGGAGGACTAAAGCTATGCATAAAAAAAATGAGCGACCTGTCTCTACCTGCTTGCAACATTTCCAGTCTGAATTTGGACAGCGATTCCTCTCTCTGCTCACCTCACCCCACCCCATCCCACCCCACCCCAAGGAAAGCGATTTTCCCTTCCACTGGCAGATGTCTTTCGGCTCTGTGGACCAGCAGGGTGGAGGAAGAGGCGATAAACAGAAGGCAGCGCCAACTATCTCAGAAGGAGCTGTCCTTGCCAAAGGGATTCCAGCCGGATCCAAATCACATTTATTTGAAAGACGAAAAAGAAAAGTGGAAGGAACAAGTCCCAGTGAGGCGTCTTTTCAGATAAACAGGTGAATAAGCGGAGCTTGAAGGTCAGGGAGTAAATAAAGGGAAGAAGGAAAAACAGAGCAAACCCCACGCTGTTGGACTGGGGAGGCAGGATCCACACCCATAGAAACTGATCTGGCCATATGGAAACCAACAGCCAACCCCAGATCACACAGTCAACTTGCAATCAATCTAATATTATCTCCATAGTCTACTGGGCTGACCTGCTTAAGGACTGCCATCATGACAGCTTCCAAGGGGTGAAATGCTGGGAACAAAATGCAGTCACACCAATATCGTGAGAGTTTTCTTCAATGGTCACAAGTACTTACAGTACTGCAGCTGCAACTTGTGTTGAAATCAATAAACTTTTATTTTCCAATAACTGTGCTTACTTGGAGTGGATTTTAACATGGCTGAAACCCAAAGGTCCTAAAGGTCTTGATCTGGAATTCTCCAGCATAAAATTTGGAGGTTCCATGGATTCTAAGAAACCATGGTTAAGAGTCCAGTGAGAAAAATATTTATAGCACCAGCTGTCTACAGTTTTATATGTATAGACTGGGAGCAGGGAAATTGGAGTTCTGGTCCTGCTTTAGGCATAGAAGCCAACTGGGTGACTGTAGTTTCTCTCTCTTCCCCTAGGAAGAAGTTAGTGGCAAACAGCTTCTGAAAATGCTACCAAGACAACTGCAGGGACTTGTCCATGTAGTCACCAAGAGTCAAACTCTCCCCCCCCCCCCCCAGCCCTGCAAGGCCATCATTCAAATGCTGTGTTCACACAATCTCCTAAACTATGTTTGTTAAACCACCAAGCAAACCATAACTGGCTGGAGACAAATGGCACACTGAACTACAAATGGTAAATTACATGGTTTACTGGTTTACTGTGTTGTGCAGACCTAAAGAGTGTGATGGCTTTAATTGGGTTGAAGAACTACGCTTAATAGGAAGTCCATTGTTTGGGGGCTTACTTTCAAGAAAGTCTTTAGGAGCGGTCTAGTCATAGGCTCATTTTAAAAAGTAGTTCTTCATTTTGAGTGGATCCCTGGAGGCTGTATTCCCAAATCCGTTTTACTGTCTTTGATAAGTAAATGAACTGATTCTAGCAGGGAAGTTCAGACAGATTTAAAACAAAAGAAAACAGAATAACAGGAGATGATTTTCGATCCAAAATCTAGAAATCTAGCAAATCCCTTAAAAGCAAAAATACTAAGAACGATTATTTGGGAGTATGTCCCACTGGAATAAAGAGCTTCACTTCCGAAATTATCTGACTTTCGGACAATTTTTTCCAGGAGATTCCATCAGCTTTCTCTACCTTTCTAAAACTGCACAGAATAAATGGCTACTTCTAGACAGAGAAACTGCGTCGGAGCCAACGGAGTCTCGCCCAACAAATTTCCCAAACTGTTTCGTTCGCAGTCTCTCACTTTTGAAAGGTTGATGAGGCTAGTCTTCCTTTGGCCATGATCCTGCTGCCCTCTAAACGCCAGAGACTCTTCTGACAACCCGTCTGCCCAGCACCTCTGTTCCCCATCGTGTCCAGCTAAGCGTAGATCTGGAGAGCAGCCCGAAGCCGCCTCCCGCCCCTGCCGCTTGGTCCCGTGCAGCAGCGCGCGCGCCTAGCTGGCCTCATCGGAGTCACTGTAATGCGATCGAGGCGAGAACTCCCCGTCGCTGCGGTGGGCTGGCGGTGAGGTTTTTCTTCGCTCTTGTGGCTGCTGGCCAGCCGGCTGAAGGAGCTGGCCCGGCGAGGGGGCTTTCTGCCCCAGAAGGGCGCCGTCCGTGAAGGAGGGGAAATGCAGTGGGTCTGGCTGCACCGGGTAGCCTCCTCCTGTCCCCGCAGCCCCCGGCGACTCTAGGGAAAAACGCGTCCTGCCGTGGCCCGCAACCTGGGCCCGCGGCTGGGGCTGCAGCGCGCCCCCTCCTGGGGGGGTACAAGGCGCGCGCTCGTAGGTCTGGCCAGCGGGCGGAAGAGAAGGGCCCTTGCCGCAGGAGGCGCTCTCGGGAGGCAGCGGGCTGTGCAGCAGCTCGGCTAGGGCGCTGATGTAGATCTGTGCCATCTGCAGCGTTTCGTACTTGGAGAGCTTCTTGTCGTTATTAAAGGAGGGGATGACATTGCGCAGCTGGTCGAAAGCGTGGTTCAGCCCGTGCATCCGCCGCCGCTCGCGAGCGTTTGCCGCCAGCCGCCGTTGCCTCTGTACGCCGTTCACCTGGGAGCCCTGGCGGAGAAGAGCGCTGCCCCCGACGGCGGGGCAGGGTGAGCGGAGCCGTGGCGGGGGCGGTAACGGCGTCTTGCAGGGGGCACTACCAGCCTGAGGATGGCGGTGGTGACGGGGCTGCTGGGGCTGCTGCAGCGCGCACAGCTGCTTCCCGGAGGAACTGTTCAAACTCCGGCCGCTCACGCGCTCAGTGGCACCAGCCCGCAAGAGCTCCTCCTCCTCCTCCTCTTCTTCTTCCTCCTCCTCCTCTTCAGCCTCCTCTTCCTCCCCCTCAGCTGTTCCCGAAAGCAGATACCTGGGGGATGAGGAGAGGCGGCCTGGGCAGCAGATACCCAACCAGGGGGAGGGGAAGGCGCCACCCCGACTTGCCGCCGCTGCCTCTTCTCCCAAGAGGAGGTTGTCTTCCAGCTGCTGCTGCTGTTGCGGACCCAAATCCCTGCCGCTGTCAGCCCAGTCACTGGGCGCACTCGGCGCGCGCAGGTGGCTCATCACGACCGGGGGCGTGCGTGGCGGCGACCGGGGGCGCAAGAAGTGCCGCTTTTGCCCTGCTCCCGACACTTTCTTTCTGCGCGCCCTTTCACGACCCCGTCTCCTCCTCCTCTGCCGCTGAGAGCCGCTTCTTCCCCGCGGGCGCCTTTACAAAGCCGGAAATCTCCCAGGACATATAAGTGTCTACCCACAGGCACACGGCCCGCACACTACCAGGCATCTCCGGTTGCGGAGGGCGCTGCGCCCCTTTAAAAAGCGGCACGCGCCAGGGTCCCCCACCCTTGCTACCTCCTCCCCCCCATACACACCTCCTCAGCGCCCCACCCTCCATCTCCCACCCACCTCGCGCCAGTCGCGTGTCGACTCAGCCATTGGAGCCCGCGGGGCTTGGCGCGTGCGGGCAGCCAATGGGCAAAGGAGTCGAGCTTGGGTGTTTGGGCTTTCGTTCCTTTTTCGTTTTTTTCCTTTGGCCCGCATCGGAACTGGGGGCGGGAAAGCAAGGGGGAGGGAGGGAAAGAGAGGAGAGCCAAGTTGACACAAAGGATGTAGAAGTTCCCTCAGAAAGAATTGCTCCGCCGCTAGGTTGGGAAGGACGTTTTCGAGCAGGTGCGACACGCGTCACTTGTGTGTGTGAATGTGCACGGGGGGTGTCGGGTGGGGAGAGGGGCAGCTGGTTTCCTATACCTGCAGGAGCTCGTGAGGGAAAAATGTGCCTGGCAGTGAGCAAGGAGAAGGACGTGCGAAGGCGCGTGTCTAGAAATGCCACAAGGCGCGCGCGTAAATCTCCAGCAACGGGATTTGGCCTCAGGGCGCCGGGTGGTGATAATCACTTTCTAATAGCTCTGCACTAGGCTGGCCTCAAAAGCCGCCTTTCTCCCCGCTTTCGAACAGATGAAGACTGACGGCGACCCCAAGGCATTTGCGTCGCTCCAGCGCGCTCCGTGAGGCAGCTTGGCCACCAACAGCCCAAAAACATTCTTTGCTTTTGCTTTTGCTCTGATCCAGAGGAGACGGAGTGCGGGTGGGACGGCGAGGAAACGCATGCTGAACATCAGGTCCTTTGGGGTCAGAGCGACGCCGCAGCGAAACTGCTCTGGAGGCATATGGGAAAACAAGTCCCTGCTCAGTCATGTCGAAGAGAAGTGCGAAAGGCAGCGGCTGGAACCTCAGGGTGGCTTCAGCACCCGATGCACGCAACCAGCGTGCTCCCCTCTAGCCCTTTGGACTGGGCAGCTTTTGCTATGGAGCTCGCCCCAAGGATACCCAGTTTGCTCGGCTGCTGCAGCTGCGCTGGGCAAGCAGAGAAAGGGGCTGTAACGCCTTCCAGGGCTGCCCCTGCACGCACACCATGGAGAGCCACTTCGGCTGATGTCTTGGGATGAATCCTACCGAAACTAGCCAAGGACTAGATCTTGAAGCCGAAGTCCAGGGCACAGCTCTGCTGTTCAGGAGGATGCCCCCCCACCCCGGGTCAGACCTTCCCCTTCACCCAAATGAACAACCCGAAGAACGATCTATTTAACACGGAGAGATTGGAGGCCTAGAATGATCACTGGAGCACACTTTGGATGGAAACCCCAAAGGGATTGTGTGATGCCAGAAGCAATTGATCCTTTTGTCCCTCTTAAAAGCTCCTGGCAGATGACTGGAGGCACAGTAAGCAAACCAAACATTACTTTCTGGGCTGACCCAGGGACCTTCAATGAAAGTGATAATGCTTATCACAGTATCCCTTTATTCCTTTTAAAATAAAAGTCAGAATATAGCTGCTTAGACAATTACACAGTTATAGGTGGTCATTTTATTACATTTTATTATAATATACTGCACTTTTCTACAATAATATATTATTGCCAAGGGAAGCAACCCCCTCCCCAATATAATTACTTACTTGGCTGGATCATTGAATTTGCCAGAAAGAAAGTGGCACAGGATCACAAAGGCTGTCCTTTTTGTATGCAATTATCTGTGTGTGAGCAGCACCGGATGTAACAAGGATAAAGACCTACAGATTTGTAACTAAAGGTTAAAGCTAAAATAGAAAGTCAAAGAAGGCGAGGGTAAAAGATCACATCTTTCTTCTGTATGTAAATAGCCTCACTTCTGCCTCTGACATGCAGAAATAAGTCAGTCTCTACTTGATACCCATTAAAAGTTCCTTAAAAGTTAGCAGACAGAACACTTTTAGATAATTTGGAGACACAATTTTATGTACACTTACCTGGAGAAGAGCCCTGCTAAATGCTGTGAGAGATAATTCTGAATGTATCTGCATTAGGCAATTATTATGCAATACTACTAGCTTGCTGGAGTGATGGCTTTGAAAATACCTGCTGCCGGAATTAATAACCTTATTAGGTTGATCAAGCTTGGTCTTCTACCTGCTTCCTAATTTTATGTTACTACATACATACATACATATGTCCAAATGTTTAATTTGGTGGGACTTATGTAACATATAACTTCCCTCCTCCCCATCCCTATTGTACTCTCATGTCCTGTTGCAATCTAACTTCTTTATAATAAATCAAAATGTTAGCATAAATGAGAATGAGTAGGTCTCAGCAGATGGTATCACCTGGCTCTCCTTGTCTAGGCTGGCAATCTAAATAGGGTCTGGCCTGATTAGTATTTGATAGCAATCCCCAGGGAACACTAGTGTTGTAGGCTAGACTGTAGTACAGGCTAGACTGTAGTACTACAGTAAGAGCAAAACAAAACTACCTTTGAAGAAAGCAATGGTTGACACTTGACAGTTTTATTGTTGACAAGAAAACTATATGGATATGCCCTTGAAGTCATCAGGAGTTGAACATGACTAAAAAGGAATACTTTTAATTTAAGACTTGGAAAAATTTTTTGAAAGGGTGAGAGATATGAAATTTTAGGAGTATATGTGAGTGCATGGCCAATCACAAAATACAAAAAAATAAAAAAAAATAAAAAAGAATTTGCTCTTCAGAGTCTTCTTTAGGACCTTCCCTTGAGGATGTTCTCTACAATCTCATCTTACTTTTGCCTTGGCATTAGGCTGCAGCCATAATTTTCTTGGAAAAGGATGGAGAATTATAATGATAGAAGAAAGAGGGAACAGAAGGATAGATGGTAGTGATTCCACTTGTAGTATGAAGGTGAAAAAAGGGAGGGGCAGAGAGTTTGGAGGAGGGAAGAGAGAATGTTATATAGTGCTGATGCACATAAGCTTCAGAAAGATGTCTTGTAGATTGGGGTAGAGGAGACAGAGGAAGAAAGAGAGAGAGAGAAGAAGGAAATCTTAATGAGAATTCTGTCTCAGAAACAAAAAAGCAGTAGATTATAAATGCATGCCTGTAATAGTGCAGAGAGATGACAAATGACCACAGGTTCCCTATTAGAGCAGGGATGGGCAACCTGTAGTCCTAGGAACAACCCTGTCTCTTGCTGACAAAGACTGAAAATTGATGTTGTTTCCTGCCATTCTAAGGTTGAGAACATATGAAATCAGTAAGGCAGGCCCTAAAATATGTCTAATGAAGCTTAAGAAATAAAAACAACCCCATTTCTCCAGGGGAAAAAGTGAAAAATGTTTGCCACATCTCTATGGGTGATATGGCCCTATCCATATTCTATCTTCATTCTATCACTCTAAGCCTTCAATCCCTCCAAAAAAGAAAAGTGTGGCTAGTTTTGTAATGGGATTAATCAGACATGCATGGCAAACTTCATCCTATTTGACAAAGCAGCGTGAAATCCTTGTTTGAGTGATGGTTCTAATCTCTTTCTATAACAACACTATCATTTATATATTTTTGACAAAGATATGGAAAATATTTCATAAACATGCTATTTTATCTGAATTTGGTAACTCATGTTTTAGTGATTTAAAATCAAGTTAAAAGTAAGATAAATAATGAACTTTAAGAAAAATACATATACTACACTGCCCAAATATTCAAAAAAAAAAAAAACAACCCTTCACACATGGTAAGCAACAATTTTTTTACAATATCAACTATGAACATATTTCTACTAATGCCTAAAAGAAAATATCAAATATTTGTTTCATGTACAGTATAAGTAAAATAAATGGGACAGCAAATACTGAATCTTGTTTCATAACTTCTTAAAAGGGCCATCATGGAATAACATTTTCTGGATGTGAGATGGAAGGAGTACTGAACTCATGGCATCTCTTAATTCAATAGAAATTAATGTGTTTCTTCTTGAGTAATCCAATTTATTTCAACAAGAATAAACCCTAATAGTAGCAGTAATATAAAATAAGTGTTTTGAGACCTATATAGCCCCACGTAGAGCTATTTTGCCAGTTTCACTAACTTCAGGATGGGGGGAGCGGAGGAAAAAAGAATCTCCGACTCACTGATTTATATGGATTAGTTTTTCCATCTTAATGTCATAATAGATTCACTACTTCATTCAAACTCTTTACTAGGTATATACATATCATTTGCCACTATGCATATGTGCCAGAAGTCAAAGTCAAAGGCAGTAGGTGACTCATGTACAGTTGGGTTTAGCTCTGTTCTCCCAGAATAAGATAAATGTTAGTGTTGAAGAACTCCTGGGGTTGGCTGAATTCATTTGGTATTCAAAAATGCCTGTCTCTTTTTTCTTTTACCAGTTCTCATTGTATGTTCCAGCCTACTTGAGTTTCTTTTCTCTTTTGTTAGACTTGACTCTTTTGATGTTATTCAGGGTACGCCCTGCTGCAGAGACAACTTCACAGGAATCGGAAATATAAGGATACAACTCAGGAACAGTCACTGTATAATAGCAAGAATATCTGAAAGCCTCAAGATATACTTTCTGCAAAATCTGGGTGAATGAAATATCAAAGGAATCAAAAGCATAAAAACATTCAGTTTCTTATTATATGTATCTTGATCTAAGTATAGTTGCTTGGAAATCTCTTCTGCTGAAATTAGCATGGATTTTTCTAAGCTAAAATATGTGATAAATCAAAGTGGGAATTAGGCAAAACTTTCAATCAGAAGATTGATCCTAGAAGAACACACGAGTCCAAATCAAAACAACTCATACAAATGTTAGAATCACATATTCTATAGCATAATTTTGTAATTTAATTTAATAACTTTATTACATTTATTATTCAATTTTGTTTTGGATTTATGACTTAAAGTACATATTTGTGATAAACATGTGCTGAAATGCAAGATCTCATTCAAGGAAGTAATAAGAAATGAGTTTAGCTTTGTCAAATTTGGAATTCTGTACCTATGAATGTTGCCTTCCCTTGTTTTTTCATTAAATTTCCCTTTCCCCACTAAATTCCTTTTTATATCAAGAGATTTGTCTTCATGTGTTTATTAGGATATCTCCCATTAAATCTTGCATGTGCAAGACTGCATAGCTATATGGGTAATTTCCAGGATTAGTATAAGATTTGTAAAACTCTATATTTCTGGGCTTTGGGAGAAAAGATCCAAAGCACTTTCCTTTCTGGAATTGGGCTGAAGGGAGAAGTCCTAGAGAGAAGAACTAATAACTCTGCAACTCAACAGTCTAAATCAGTGTTTCTCAACCCTGGTTCCGAAGGTTGAGAAACACTGGTCTATCAAGAAGTTCAGCCTGACTGGTGTCAGCCTTTCATGATTATCTTTTATTGGGGAATCCTTGGAAGAAGAGGAGGTGCCTGGGATGTTTTAAATTATCTCTCCCTCCAGTTTGTAACACATTGGTTACAATTTCTTTCTTGCCTACAGGAACATCAGGGCTTCCATGAAAGCAGCACTTTGTGGCACCTTTCTCTCGATTTAGAATCCTTGGGGTTCCGGAATGTTGATTTTTGCTTGGCTAAGAAACTGGAACTGACACAGCAGAGATGTAAGCAAATGATAAACTGCTTCTACCTGACCAGACACATTGGTGAGCCAGGTCTGATAGGATTAATTGTCAGGTGACTCTCTTAAGGTAGATACATCACATCCAGATAGTCAGCAACATCCACAAATTTAGTGAAAGTTCAGGATCATTCTTCCCTTTCAAAAAAAGAAAAAAAGAAAAGAAAAAGAAAGAAAATCTATATTACTTTAGAAATAAAATTAATAGCATGAAACTTTTTACAAAACACATTTCTGGACTCCTATGATTCAGTAAGAACAAACTTTTTTACCTTATCTTTTCCCCAGAATCCCCTCCTAGAGGATTACCTCTTTGATGTGAAGGCTCGGTAACTTCATTGACTCTATAAGCAAGACTGGTGGAAGTATGAGCTCCTGAGGTGATCATCTTTGCTGGTAAGATAAAAAAATGAAGCTAAGAAATAGTGACAATGTGAGAGCAAGCAGGGTTCAGTAGGTGTAGGGGAAGCAAACCTTTCTGGGAGAAAGAACTCCAAAACGAGGAAGGACAAACCGCTTCTATATTGGTATCAAGTAAACTATATGGATGAGACTGTAATATTTAAATGAGTTTGTGTGGAAGAGAAACTTCCAAGTCAGGGGGCATCCTCTAGTTATTAGGAGAGAGGGCTGGACTTTCATGAGTTGATCTGCAGATGATGAAGTGGTAGTCCAAAACTACAAGGAGGCCAGAATTGAAAGAGTTCTTAATTGCACAAGGATTCATATAAATAGAACATGGAATGTGAGAAACTTGAAGCAAGGAAACTGTGAAAGTGTCAAAGCAGAAATGAAACATAATACTGGATATTAGAGGAATAAGTGAACTCTGGAATGCTGGCATGGGCCACTTTAAATCAAATGATCACATAATATATGATTAAGTACATGAGACTTTATGAAACAATGGACTCATAATAATACTCATAGAGTATTGCTAAATGTAGTTCATAGTGCTAAATGTATGTTCATTTATAAGCTAATAAACAACACAATACAGTATATCTAATAGTGGCTATTCAGTGAACATCAATATTATACAAGTGTATGCACATAACAGAGATGCAATGTTGGAAGACACTGAAGGAATCAGTGACAAATTGCAAGAGGTGCAAACCACAATATCTAAAAAGGATGTAACATTATCAGAGTGTGATTAGAATACAAACATGAGAACGAATTCTTCACATAAGCAAGGTTTTGCTTACGATTTTACAAAGAGGAATAGAAGAAAATAATGCCAAATGAACAGGTGCAGAGACATGGGATCAGACAGCTAACATAAGATGGACAAAGGAAAGAGCACAACAATATAGAAAGTAGACTTTCTACACTTTGTGTAGATTGTGCTAGAATGTGGAATGTATTAATGATAATGGATATACCAGAACACCTGATGAGTCTTCTGAAGAACCTTTACAGCAAACAAGAAACTACTGTAAGAACTAATTTCAGAGAAACAGCATGGTTTAGAATAGAGAAGAAAATGAGACATGGATACATACTGCCCCTATCTGTGTTTAACTCATATTCCAAATGTATTGTAAGAATGGCAGAATTGGAACTGATGACAGTTGGAAACAAAATTGGAGGTTGAAGTAGTAACAGTTTCAGATATGCAAATAATGCCAGTTTGTTAACTGAAAAAAAAAAAACTAAGAAGAGATCACTATGAAAGTAAACATGGGGGCAAAGTGAAAAAAAAAATCTGGGTTAATATTTAATATTAAAAGACAAAGGAATTTGTCAGCATGGTTAGTGAACTTAGAGTTGACAGCAAAGAAGTGAAGCTGGTAGAAATAAAGAGATTAATCATAGGAAGGAAAGCAATAACAAACTTGATCATGAAGAATAAGGTTATTTCTAGAGTGACGAAGTTAAAGCAATGGTTTTTGCAGTAGCAACTATGCCTTTTAATTATGGATTCAGAATGACTTACCAAGAGTAATATGGGCTACAAGAAGAACTTATCAAGTTATTTTGGACCAACTAACCAAACAATCTATCCTGGTCCCTTGAGGCAATTAATAGTGAGCAGAACCTCACAAATTTTGGGTATGTGATGCAAGCAGATGATGGACTAGAAAAAAGGGACAACGCAAAGTTGTGGGAAGTAGAAAAACAGGAAGACAAAAGAGAGGGGGATTGACAGATTCAAAGCAGTCCTTGAAATGTCCTTGGAACAGTTACAAATTATCCCCAGAGACAGATCCAGTCAAGCATATAGTCACCAGGATTTGGACCCAACTTGATGGCACTGAACCTAATTTTCCAGACTCGAGAGAGAGTACTTTTAAAATCCAAGCCTTTGCAAAAACACTTGATCAAGTTCAGAAAGGGTATACTCTGAAACACTACTAAACATCCATAGTCAGTAGGATAACATTTGAACATTGTCAATGGATTGTAATTTTCTGAGGACATCAGTGGTGTTCCTTAGTACTTGTAGGCATTTATATGTATCTCAGTATTTATGTGAGAATAAGGTAAAGTCTCTGTTTGAGTCAAGATGGGCTCCTGATGATCTTGTGGACAGATCCATGTACTTTTCCTGGTAACAGTGCAGAAGTGGTTTCCTGCTGCCTTCTTCCATATTTTTTTCCCAAATTTTCCAAAATAAGCTGTACTATTTTTCTTGTGATCTCCCATCCAAATACTGGCCAGATCCAACTATGTTTAACTTTTTGAGATCAGCCAAGGTCACATCACCAAATGTCCTAACTCTGATTGTACCAGTACTTAAAATGAAGGGGTATCCAGAATTGTTCAGTCAGTAAAATTGGTTCCTGAATATACCGTATTTTTCCGACTATAAGACGATACTTTTTTCTAAAATCCTTACCCTAAAAATTGAAGGGCGTCTTATTCAAGGAAGTCAGCCGAAGAGAGAACCTCGCTGCTGCAAAACTGCCCATACTTTGTCTCTGCAGGCAGGCTTCCTCCTATTGCTAGCCTCCAATCACGAGTGAAATAGCTTGTCTCCCAAACAGACTTGCTCCAATCATGAGCCTTATGTAACTGACGTCAGCTGATGCTGAACAAACCAATTAGAGGAAGGCTGTCTGCAGAGACAAGCTATCGGCAGTTTCTCTCGTGCTTGAATGTAATCAGTTATGCAAAAGAGCATGGAAATAGAGCTGCAGAGAGACGGTTTGGACCTCCTCCCACAGAGTGTATCAGGTCAATGTTAACTAATTACTAAATAAAAATGTGTTCTGCACTATCTTTAAAATATTGATTTCTTAATTTGGGGTTGGAAAAATGGGGGTCGTCTTGTACATGGGGGCGTCTTATTGACGGAAAAATACGGTAGATTCTGAAGAAATTTGGTACTATATTGTATGATATGAAGTGACATATGAATTCAGATCTGAATAGCTTAAAAGTCAGTATTGTGCTGTTCTGAAAACAAAAAGAAAAAAAAATGGTGATTTCTGTAGGAACATAGAATCTGTGGCTAAAATCAACATATCCCACTAAGTCATAATGTGGTTTCTTAGATTTAGCAGATGTGAAATTTAGAAAATCACCATAGCTTTGCGCAATGAGTGAAATCTTTGACTCTGGATTTTCTAGAACAGCTGCCTACAGATTTGTCTTTATATTGCAGAATGAAAATACTATGGGTGTGCTGACCTGATTTGGCTCATCATTTTGATCCCATTCTAATTTATTAGGCAAATATAGTTGATTGGATAATTTAAATTGTCAAACTGAATCAGTCTACTTCATTGACTTAGATATATCCAAACTGATGATTTGATTCACTTTTCTGATTTGATTCAGAAAGTCAGTTTGATTCAGAGATTGTTTCAGACTGAAATTTTGCACAGCCTTAGGAAATACAACATCTCTAGGACATGATTGCCTTATTTGGTTTAGACATTTCCTACTGCAGCTGTTGAGATACGTTATTTTTTATATATATTATTTCATTGTTTAAAGGCTTTATGCTTCTAATGTTTAGAGAAAATTGACTTTCCTGCAATTTCTGTCTGTTGTTTCAGTCCTGCCCTCTGGTGGTTTATTAAATCATTACTATATTGATTAAAATGGCTCATCTGTAAACTGGACTGTTGGTTGCATTAAATCGAATGATTCTGATTTACTTTGCTGGAGACTGTGTTTTATTTATGAATATCTCAGTAAAAGCAAAAGTGTAGTGGTTTCATTTAATACTAATAATAAATATATATAAAGTATTTAACACTTTATAATCCTTAAATGTTTGTAACTCACACCCATACTTTTTTCCTTTGTATCTGCTTAATCCAGGAACTTTCTATGCACATCAGAACTAAATGCTTTTGATTTTCAGTGGTTTTTAGTTCTAATTGATTCAGTTTGTAGTTTAAATCTCCCTAAATATCTCTGCAGTACACACTGGTACCCTTTGTTTCTCAAGCAGGGCTATGCCACTCCTTGCAATTCAATTGTACTTGGAAAAAAACTAAGAAGCACAGCCTTGCTTCAGGAAGAGGGGAGTGGGGGGAGAACCTCCAGTGAAGGTCTGGGTGAAGTCATTTTCTGCATGGAGCCTTCTGCCTGTTCTCCTACCACTTTTTCTGGGAGCAGCCATCCCCAAGTTATGTGCCCTTCACATGTTTGGGATTATCACCGGCCCACACAAGCCACGATAGACAAAGTAATGAGAGTTGTAGGTTCAACAGATCTGGAGGGGATGGGTGGGGAAAGGATGTTGAAAAGCAGTGCTAGCTGTTTTTAGATCAATGGGTGGCTCTTTTCTGCCATAAAGGATTTTTTACTGAGGCCTTTCCAGTAGAGATGACTTTGACTAATCCCCTCCCTTCCCTGAAGCCAGGCAGGGTCTTACTTGGAAAGTACTTGGAAGGGAGACTACTAGGAAATCCTAGGACTTTAAACTAGTGAAGGGCATTGTTTTGTTACACAATTTTATACTCTCACATAATGTATAAACATACATGTGACAGTGCAGTCTGTCTTATTTCTAAAGGGTTAACTTGCTTTTGCCTTCTAAAGAGCCCAGCATTCTCCCACCCCATTTCCTTTAGAAGCAATTAGCCAGCCCAGTACCAGGCTGGTGCTGGCAGGGAAAGCTGCCAAGAAGAGACCTTGTAATTCCAAAGAAGTTGCAAAGAAAGGAGCCCTACATTCCAGAAAGAGATAAGGAGGTTCTGGTATGGTATTCCCTTGGTAACCAGAAGAAAAAAGTTAAACCTAGATTCACCTCTTTAGGACCCACCTTTGCTCCTCCTTGGACCATCCCAAAAATCGCTTGTATGGACGTGGGGGGATGTACAATCTGATTACATTTGTAAATGCCTATAAAAACTCTGTTGTTTGCTTTGCAAGTGTGGTTCTTCTCAACACCTTGCCACGGTGTTGACTGAGCCATCCAGAATGTTTCTTGGCCAATAAAACTTCTGTTAGCTAAAAAAGCCTCGTCTCAAGTTCTATTTGGTTCTCTGAACTTGGGTAAACAAATAAACAAAGGCTAGTGCCTAACACTAGGGTGGGAAGTTTAAAAGAAATCCAGGAAAAAGGCACTGGGAAAGAAAAGTACTCCCCAGTCTCCCCACAACGGCCCTCAGGGTTCTTTGAGGTTCTTTTCTGCTCGTGGAGACAGTAAAATCATCCGGACTAAGCCAGGCGCACTGCAACGCGGCTCCACGAAGCCTGCAAGAAGCCCTCAGCTCGGCCCTCCCCATGCGGAGGCAGGGGGCGCCCTCGGCGTTGCTCCCGGGCGAAACACCCGCCTGGTTGCTGAAGGCAACCTCGCCCTCCCGCCGCCGCCGCGCCCTCCCTCCGCCTGCTTTGTGCCCACGCCGCGCGGGAGCCCAAGCGCCGGAGCCATGGCGCCGGGGAGCGCCGAGTCTCTGCGCGGGCTCTTCGCCTGCCGCCCCCTCGGGTGGTTTTTTGTGTCGCAGGGTTGTCCCCTGTGCAAACAACAGGTTGAATATTGTAGGTGCAGGTTATTAAAATGTCGGGCGGACAATGGTAGTCTGTGTCTCATTCGCCACACTTGACTTCCTCTTTGAAAAAGGGCGCGCACCATGGGACGCGCGGTTGACTTCCAGCGTGAGGCAGTCTGCATAGTAGCAGCGCCTGCCCGGTCTCCTTGGAAATCGCGCTGCGCGGAAGGAGAGCGGGGAGAGGCTCTATCGAGAGCGGAGGGGTACGGAGAGGATTATTGATAGCCCGAGCGTTCAGTAACGCTTTTGGTTTAGGGACGCTCCGGCGCGGTTTGCGAGCTCCGTGAAGCCTGATTGGCAAGAAGCTTTCGGTACCAGAGCCCGATGCGCTTTCAGGATTCCTTCCCTTAATAAGCCGGAAATCCATCGCATGCGTGGGGTTGGGCCGTGTTTCTGATTTATTTCTTAAAGTTGATGGGCTTGTGTGTGTCCCGAGCAAATATGCCTCGTTCATGCCTGCAGTTTGGAGGCTGGAAACTAGTGTGTGCTTCTCAGCTCTAGTAAGATTTACTTCGTCGCAGTTTGGATGGAAAATTTCTGTGGAGAAAGACCATAGAACAAGAAGTTCGTTTTACCCAAACAAACAAACGGTCTCAGTAAATTACGTTTCAGATAACACATGATAGGATGCAAAACACATTGGTAATGTAAACTGTTTTGTTTACAATTTTTCTCCTATAGGTTAATGGGCTTTTCAGAAGCAGTGGGTATGATCTAGAAATCTACTTGAGTTGATGTTCTTATTATTTTTCAAGTGCATCAAATATATTTGTTAAAATTATTGAGCCTATTATTTTTCTTTCTGGTTTTATTTAGCACAATAATTTCCTTCATAGCACTAGAATTTTCACCTACAGTTTGGGTTCACACACCTCATGTTTTTAATCACATATTCTTCATTAAGCTGTTGTTCACTCCTATCACTGTCGTGTAGGTGAGCTTTCAAACAATGGTTTATCTTGCTGAACACAAAACACATCACTACTTAATGCAGTGTGTGAATCTGGTTATACAACGCAAAGAGGAGAATCTTTCTGCAAGAGGTTTACGTTTACTTGCTGCCAACACTGCTTTATGACCAGGGTCTGAGAAGGCAGCTTCCAATTCAAAGTTCTCTCAGGAAGTGTCTGCCTTCTATAGGCACAAAACAGTACAAAGTTTCCTCTGTTCCCCAGTGGTAGCCTCTGCCTATTTCAGTGTTCACACTCTGCATGGACTCATGGCAGTGTACAATGATAATGACAAAAATTTTGGTATGGCAAATTAATAATAATGATGATCAGTTTGCAATGGCACCTAGTGGTGTGCTTAGTACCATAGCAAAATATCTGCGAAGTGCTTGGACGCAATAGGAATGGATAGAACCTCGACTTATCAGTTACAAAAAGTTGCATGACTTGGAACAGCCCATATATTACGATGACATCTAACGCTCCTAGATCCTTAGGAAGGTTTCACTAGTCAAAAGTACCAAATCCAGTCATAACTATCTGGTAGACTGTGTGTAAATAATAACAATAGCAATAATGTTAGATGTACCAAGGATGGATCTTAAATAAATGTACTTCAGAACGGTTACATTTTTAAAGTTTTCTAAAGATCAGGAGTGATAAACCTGGAATACTGGTGGGAAACTGTTCCAGAGAGTAGGTACCATTAGTGAGAAATAAAAAATGTTCCTTTTAGGTTTCACATTATGGGAGGAACTTGCATCACCCCAGTTTGAAGTGTGAACCTGGAAAGGTAGCATATATTTGAAGCAGATGGTCCTGCAAGTCCTGAGTACTCAACCATATAAGAATTCAAAGGTCAGACTTTGAATTATTCCTGGAAGCTTATTGGTAGCCAATGCACAGCCATACAGCACTAAAGTGGGTTGCTGCATTTTGGACTAATTGCACCTTCTGAGTAGTTTTCAAGGTAGCCCCATGTAGAACACATTGCAATAATCTAGTTGGGAGGTGATAAGCATTTGGGTCATCATTACCAGGGCTGTCTCCTCCAGAAGAGTATGCAATTGGGACATAAGCAAAAGCCCCCCTAGCCATGGTCTCCACTTGCCTATCCAACAAGAGGTATCAGTCTAGGAGGACCCCCAAGTTGTGGACCTGCTCCTTCAGGGGGAGTGTTGCTCCATGCAGAGTTATTACTTGAGTGGAGAGAAATGGTTTCTGGACAGACCATAATGCAGTCTTGCTGGAATTCAATTTCAATTTCAATCTGTTTTCCCCATCCAGGTCCTGACAGCCCAGAGACACTCAGTCAAGTCTTCTACTACACGCTGGCTTAGCTGGGGAAGGAGATGTTTATCTGGGTACTCTACTTTTTCTCTTGAAAGTTCAAAGTAACTTATGGGGTGGTGTCCTATTATGTAAGCTGGGTTCAGAGAGACTCCCATAACTTAGCCATTCTTCTATAAAGGGGATCAAACATCATTTCCCATAAGAGGTATAAAGTATCCTTAAAGGAGTTAGCATATGCAAAACCAATTCAGTATACTTTGTCAAAATATATGGTTTAGTAAAGTTATTAGGAGTATCACAGTTTGAAAAGGACGTTTGCATTTGTTTCATTCTACTATGAATCATCTTCCAGAATTGTTGAGCCTTACAGCATTGCCATCAGATCATATGGAAGAATGATCTGACCTGATCATTGAATTTCCAACAGTTTTAAAAATAAACTATCCATTTTAGTGATCAGAGATAATACACCAATAATAAAACGTCTAATACCAATTTTCTGTAAATATTTAGTGTAATATTAATATCCTTCCACTGAAATTTCCATTGTTGCATATCTGTTACTATTTTTAAATTCTGCATCCATTTAATCCTACAGACTTTAACTTGTTTGGTTTTTGAATTTCATCAAAAATTTATAAATAAGGTCTGACAGATGTTCTGAATTGCATGTTATAAGATTTCAAATTCAATCAAGTCTCTAAATATTCTCCCTTGTTGCTGCAGTTGTTTTAGTACTGTACTAATTATCTGAAGATAGTGAAACTATTCAGGTGGACTAAGCCATTGTGTGGTTTAAGATATAAGGTTAAAAGATTTTATCTTTTTCTTCTTATTAATAAAATCTTACAATTTATGTGAATTATCCCTGCATTGGACTATTTCCTTTGTAATTCCCTCTTCATGAAATAAACATTTAACAGCAAAGCGAAAGGGGATAAATTCATCTAATTATTTTCCTGTATTTCCAATAGGAAAGAATATGTAGTTCAGGGTTGAACTGTGGATTCTTTGGTGCTCTCTGAGCTTGGTTTGGTTGCAGACGTTTCATTACCCAACTAGGTAACATTATCAGTGTGAGCGAATGTGGGGTTTGTTCCCTGTTTAGCCTTGGTTAGGATATTGTTTTCTGCTTGATTGTTTGTTTCCTTCTTAGCTAAAAAACAAAAAGAGCAGAACACATCCTCTCCAGCATCCAGATAAGCAGGGATTAACACCAGACAAACAATCAAGCAGAAAACAATACCCTACCCAAGGAACTACCAAGACGCCCCCACCAACACTGGTAGGGCAAACTACTGTATATAAACAGGGAGAAAGCCCCACACTCACTCACACTGATGATGTCACCTAGTCACGTAATGAAACGTCTGCACGCAAGCAACCAAGGTCAGAGAGCACCAAGGACTCCACAGTTTCCTCCATTTATTGCAAACTTTCAAAGCATTCAATACAATACAAAAAAAAAAATCATCTATATTATATATGAGTCTTCCCTGATTAGGGGCTGTCTAGATAGTTGGGACCACAACCCCCAGAATGTTTTCCCAACACCCTTGTTGGGAAAGGCTGCTATCAAGTGTTTACAAAATGATGTTTGAGGTTCAAACTCATTGCAAAATTATCACTGCCGTAGTCTTGAAGTGTTTTCAGAAGGATGAAATGGGCTTAAATGCAGGTATAGATGTTTAAAATCTTTATGGAAAGCAAAAACTAACACTTTATAAATTTGTATCATTTATAGTTACAACAAATACATTTGTACATATTTACTATGGAAAGGGAATTAAATTCTTACAGATGTGCCTGTTCTAGACAAGGTAAGTTGGTTAATTACATTGAGCTTAGAGGTTTTCTTATCAAAAGCAAAACATAGAATAATAATTGTATCCAGCTGTTGTTTTTAAATTTGTATTATAATGTTATTTTAATGCTTCTCTTTAAATTAATTTTAAAAAGCAAATAATAATATATTCTATTCCTCATTTTATGATTTTTTTTCATGTAAATAGCCGAGAAGATTTTTTTTTTTTAATCTTTAAGGGCTAGAATAGTTGAAGGGCACAGTGTAGAAGTTATCCTGGCTTCAAGGCTTTAAGCTGCTGGAAGCTCAACCCCATCTTCGTAATGCCATGGTTTGAGGACTACTACTAATAGAAAAAAGACAGGTCTGTTGTTAAACTTTTTTGCTGATATAAGCAGGCTTTCTAGGCAGATATACCAGCCTGCAGATAGAATGCCACTACAGTGGTAATAGGGCTAGCCTCTAGCCAGCAGATGTAGCATTTTGGAATGTAGCATTATTTGTTTATCCATCTGTCCACTCTGACCATCCTGTTTTTATGGAACCATTTTTTATTTAACTTTAAGGACTAATACATTTGGTATTACAGCTCTTAATACAGCTAGGTAATTAACCATGGTTTATAATCTGTAGATTGGTACTTCCCAACTTTGCCAACTTTAAATCTGTGGTCTTCAACTTCCCAAATTCTCAGTAATGGCCATGCTGGCACAGGTGGTTTAGATTTTATCGTACTACTAATTCACTGATCTTTTCTTGACTTACTTTCCTTGACCATGTTTTGACTGTATCTTTATTTCTTCAGAATTTGTATTCGTAATTTTACATTATTTCATATGTTTTGACTTCATATTTACATGTATATATACATAGATACATATGGAAGTCAAAGGTAATACAAATATTATATAACTTTGGGAAATACATGATGACTGCATGGAGCTTCAAGATACTCCACCTAGGAACTGGCTGGATTGAAATATGTTTAGTTTTAATATTATATTGTGTACTTTCACAACATAATACAGTATTATTGAATTTTCTGCTTAATAGTTAAGTTCCTTAATCTACTTACTAAATATATTTTAGATTGGTAGGGATTAATCTGCATAGTTTCTAATTACATCTGATCAGTGCTGGAAAGGGAGGATCCGGTGTATAGTAAGAAACAAATGGAAAAACAGTTGATATCTAAAAACTATATTTAAAAAGAGAAATTGCTAGGTATAGTACTAAAGTGCCATCTGGTGGCCATCTGAGATTTTACTGTTGCAAACATTTGCTGCAGATTCAGAGAGAAATTGCATATACATACATACATACATACATACATACATACATACATACAGATGATTCCTTTCCCCAAATGGTGATCTCATGCAGACTTTTATTTCAGCCAACACACTGGATATCAACTAAAAGTAGCAACTTGTCAACTACTGTAAAAATTTGAGTTTCATTTAGCAATACGCCTCTCACTTAGATTCTTTTCAGCCTCTGGTGTGTTCAATAATAAAAAACAGGTTAGATATATTAAAAAAAACCATAAAATTAACTGGGCTTATAAATCAGTTGGCTGTGCATTTTGCCTATGACATAGCAGAATTTAGCTACATTTAGGGCAACAGAGTCATGGATAAATGATAAGTAAAATTGATTGGAAATTTGCTTCAATGTGGAGTTATTAACTCTGACTGTTTGTCAGCAAAAACAGGCAGTGTAATAAAATGTGTTTAACAGTTTTGATAACCCCTTTCCCACATGGGCAAAACCTTAGCCCAAATAGGATACTATGGTAGCTCCCTTCTAAAACTGCAGTAGGAAGTTAAACCTGGAAGAATGCTCTCCTATAGTTAGGGATTGCCATTTGGTTTAGGTATCTAGCAAATCTAAAGAGGGTGATGAGCCAATCAGGAGTATATATCCTCCTTGGGAGGAGATTCCAGATCTAATTGGATATCAATATCTTTAATCCGCTGCCTCAACATTACTATTGCAGACTTGTACCCTATAACTATGTAGTGTGTCTGATACTTACAAACATACACATACTTACCAACAAATATAATGTACCTGATGATTACAAAGATTCACAAATATCAGACATCAGCCCTGAATGCTCTTTCATCATATAGTAGATTTTGATACATACAAATCAAAACAGCAAGAGGGACTGGTGTGATGCAGGTAAGATTCAGGAGGAAAAATTCAATTGCAGATGTGCAGAAAAAAATATCCTTATTTCTGACCATCCAAGTAAGCTTAGGGAAGTGCATTTAAAAGTCAGCAGTTGAACTTGCTGAACTTCTCAGAAAAGAGTGCCAGAATTAAAGCTATAGAACAACCCTAAGTGGTGCTTCAGCTTATTTCAGCCCTGACTATACAGTGGCATACGCCTATTGTAGATGCTTTCTCTTGCTTCCTATGGTGGCTCTGCACATTGGACAACAGAGGGATGTGATAAAGAAGCTGAAGTAGGAAGGCAGTACTGGAGTTAGCCCCTTGGTGAAACTCCATGTTCTATAACTCAAGCAGAGAGGGTGATGGGAAGTAGGGCCACCATTAACTCTGATGAGAGGCCACCTTCATTAGATTTCTCCTTCTTCCATGTGTTAAATAGTAGCAGTTGTTACATCAGATGCCAAAAATTATAAATCATCTGCCAAGTGACCGCTTTGGTAGCAAATTGGGATTGTTCATTTTGAGCTCCCCAGTTGCTCTTGTGGTAGAATAATAAATTGGGCACAAAAGAAATATAAGTAGTCAGATTGGTTTGGAGAAGTTGAACCTGACTAAATGTAGGGGTTATCAGAACAATTACCAGTTGCCAAGTGTTAGGAATAGTAAAATGTGGGAGAAATTGTAATTGCTATCTTGCTATCCTATTTTGGGGGGTTGGGGGTTGTCACGGTGAAGATCAACATAATATTAGCACTTTCTCCCACTTGAATAGACCTTTGGGATCCTACAACAGCATGTCCAGTTGTTTTTAATAATAAATGTTATGAGATTAGTGTACCCTGAAAGAGAAGCTAAACATTTAAAAAATCAATAATAATAATAATGTCTAATGTTCAAGAAGTTGGCTGAATACTTGTACGGTACTAGTATGGGAGGTGTCAGATTCATCTACTTTCTGAATAGTTTTGGCAGCAAGGGGACATTAGTATCATAACAGTTGTCTGCAATTTGAAAACACCAAAATGTTATATGGAAAAACTTCTGCTATATTCTTTCAGCTTAGAGTGGAGAGCCCTGATAAAATTACTGATTGGAAGCGAAGGCTACCAGTCATCAAATTGCATTCTGTCTGTGGCATTTTTTCAAATGTTGGGGACACTGTCCATGGGAATGACACCTCTCTTCCATTTATATCTATATGTGGCTTTAAAGTCTTCAGGGCAAATCCAGTTCTTTGATTTGTAGATGAATTGCCTCATATTCAAGTGTGATTTGAATATTTCTAAAGTAGGGATATTTTTTCTTAAATATGTGCTTTATCCAACCCATCCAATAACCTCGGATGAGGTAGTACCTCCCCATTCAAGAATAGTGCACAATCTGGGGTCTTCCTGGACTGACAGGTCTTTGATTAGCAGGTGGCAGCTGTGGCCCAGAAGGCCTTTGCAGAGATTCATCTGATGTACAAGTTGCACTATTTCCAAGATCAGGAAGTCTTTAGACAGTCACTCGTGCCCTGGTCATCTTGTGGCTTGACTACTGCAATGCGCTTTACATGGGACTGTCCTTGAAGACCACCCGGAAGCTTCAGCTGGTCCAGAATGTAGTGGCACGGGCAGTGATGGGCATATCTCAGTATGCCATGTCATACCTCCGCCTCATGAGTTGCACTGATTGCCAGTTTGCTTCCAGTTGCAATTCAAGGTGCTGGTTGTTACCTATAAAGCCCTACATGTCATAGAGCCCAGTGAACTGCCTGCTTCCCATAGTATCTGCCTGGCTGATTCAATCCAGCACGGATAGTCACTGCTGTCTTAATTAAGAATACAATAAATGTTAACCCCCACCCCCTACATATTTGATCTTGCCAAAGTACATTGCTCAATGTGACCATAAAATATTTTTATGATAAATACAAGAGGTGCTACCAAGGTATGAGTTTTAATTTCTAAGTTATCTGTGTAGAAGTAATAATCTTTCATCCACATTGAATGCTAATGGTTTTAAATGTGGGGAATTTGCCATTTTTTGGTCGAGCCACTAACAATAATGACTTCTATTTTTGGCATCTATTGCCCATATGATTTATGATAGATTACTCAGGACTGGAGGAATATTAAACCATAGAGTGACATTTCCACTTTTTTCTGAGTCTGTTTTCCTTTAAAAAAACATGGTCCTATTGAAACCTATTAGAGGATTTTCTTCTATTGAAGCCAATGGGAAGATTTTGATTTATGGCAATACCAATTTGGGGGTGTGTCTGCAGTATATTGCTATAATTTCAGAATGTGCTTAGTGCTGAGACATCTTAACACACTTACTTGCACAGCCTCTGCCATACCCCCAAAGTATGTTCTAGAGATGCTCTGACTAAATGTATAATTTCTGGAACATGGTTTTTGGACCCATAGTATTGAAGTCTTAGATTTATTTATTTTTTTGTCTCCATATTTAGAAATTCACGCCAGCAATTGTCTGCAGTCTTTATATGACTGAACATTTCTCGAATGGATTCTTCTTTTGCTAACTATAGTCCTTTTGTTGAAAATAATTCAGCCCTACAACTGGAGTTATGCAGTTATCCATGAACAAATAGCTGTAGGATAAAAAGGGTACTGGAATGTCCTTGGAACAACTGTTAAGTTATTCCTCAAGGTAAGTCAGAATGGCAGACATTTGTTCATGCAGTCACCAAGAGCTGAACATGACTCGATGGGAATTAATGGACTGACTCCTAAGTGTTGTGTTTTAGGGGAAACTGTTGATAAAGAGGCATCTCCAGGCAGGGGACAAAAAATGGCAAGCGTGAGACTGCATGATTGTCACATATAAAAACACGCGTGCATATTTGATTGCATATTGACTTTTTGGGCCCACTCTCATGTTGCTAGTTCTTTTGCAATTAAGATTGGAAGCACAGCTCATCCTGATAAATAAGAAGTACATCGATGTCCATAGTCAGTTACCAAGGTACAGGACAACTGACCTCTGTGAAGTAGCCCATTAAACATTGTTTCCAGTGAAGCAAGGTTTAAGTATTGAAGTATATTTGGTGAACATTTTGTCTGGGGGATTTCCCTGGTAAAGCCCACCCAGCACTGGGAAATTTCAGTGTAGACTTCCTCCCTCCATTTCTCTATTCCAGTGAATTCAGTGAACGCTAGGGGCTTGTGAATCACTAATTCTCAAGGTTGTTTTACTGCCTATGTTGCTCTGACACCTAACCATTTGAGAGAAGAGGACACTGATTTTTTAAAATACAATATAAATATTAATGAAATAAAGCTAAACATTCCTCATGAGTCTGTTCCTAGAAATTAGAAACTGAATAATGATTCTGCAGTTATGACTGTAGTTATGGCGCCAAGTCAGCGAGTGCTTTGAAGTCATACTTACTTGCTTGTCTACTTACATGGTCGTTGAAACAGGCAGAGAGGCAAGTTTAGAAAACCATTTTATTAGACAAATTATTTAGACAAATTATACACAGAAAGCTCTGCCACTTGCAACCGAGGCCTCCAAAATGTGTTTGTGTATAATAGACAACACGTGGAAATAATTGGTTTATCACTAAAACCACCGTAACATCTGCTATACCCCTATAGCTTGTAAAGAAATTTCGTCCCTTTTTTTTTTGTTCTTTTTCTCTTTTATAAATCAGTCGTGTAGATGTTCATGAATGTTACAAGGGGAAACAAGTTGTGCATGCTTTTAAACACTTGTACCCTGGAAACAGAATGGCCTTTCTCATGATAAGAAAATTGTTCTGCCTTACACAGTAGACAATATTATGCAGATTTCATACAAAAAAACAATGACAGTACAAGATGTTTTCCCAGAACAGAATTAGGCATCAAAATAGAATAGATTTGAAGAATATACCTTGAATTTCTCCTACAGCAGATCACCTAAGCTGGTTCCTATAATCAAGTTCTATCCACATAATTGAGTTAGATTAACGTAAATATATATCAAATTAAAACAAACAAAAAAACACAGAATAAGTTGGCTTGCTTTCTACTTAACCGCAGTTTAGTTTATAAGGATAACAACTGAAGCTCATTTTTACAGTTCTGAACAAGTAAGAGTGTTAGCTTCAAAAATGTCACCAGGCCAAAGGAGGCACTGTTTTTTGCTGTCATCAGTTTATCATTCTACACAATTGGAACTCACATCAAAAATACATCTATAATTGAATATGTAATAAAGATTTAAATAAAAGCTTATTTTCTCTCCCCATCCCTCTTTCTTGGAGTACTATAGGACTGCAATTAAGGCCACACCAATAATTCTCAACAGCCTTCCGTCACCAACTCTCTCCCCTTTTCCAAATATTGATAGTATCGATTTCAAAAGGGCTTATTCACCTTTCATGATCTGTTTTTCATGCCCCTGAGGCTGAAAATCAGACATCCCTGGATATGTATTTGTGTTTTTAATCAATGAGTGTTTTCCAATTTTGCAAATTAATGTAAAAGTAGCATGATTAACATTAACTTTAAACACTGCTGAATAGCAATAGCAATAGCAAAAAAAAAAAAAAAAGTAAATGAGTGAGTTATGCATTTAGGTACAAATGTTAAATTGCCCTGGACGTTGCAATAAAAAAGGTACAGTATAAAATATGTTCAATCAAACAATGTAAATCAGAATAGCATTAAAGCACCCCATCTTTTCTTTGCAAAAAGACTCCTTGCCCTGTACATCTTTCCAGAATACATTTGTTTTTACTAAAGCTTTAATTAGACAAATTGCAATAGCATTGGCTGCCATTTTATAGATATATTATATATATGTGTGTGTGCGTGTGTGTGTACATGTACATACATATATATTCCCCCCACACACGCCCACTCACATATACCAAAGCATGTATATATATATATAGGTATATATATGTATGTATGAGAGGCTAATTTATTCAACAGAAGATTCTGCCATATGATACAGTTCTCTGTACACAAGAAAACAAAAACTTCTAAACTCTGTACAATTCCAGAAAGATCATATGCACTGTTGCAGTGCAAAAAGGAGATTTAACTGTAGTCTTTACTGGCATAGCAATGGCTTCATGAAATCCTACAAAATTGCATTCTCATGTTAAATGGTCTCTCCCTTCTCTTTACCATTTCTCTCATTTTGTTTTCCTATAAAAACTGCAAGGTTGGCCTTTGGTCCACAGTTAAAAGGACACACAGTAGCAGAGAAGCATGAAATGGATGCTAGAGAACAAAGAAAAGACTGAAGTTATTGCAATTATATAAAAAAAAGTAAAGAAAAACGATCCAAAGGTATTTCAGTGAAGTAACGTATTTTTGATACAGACTTGATATTTAGTTCCTATATTTCAAGTGTTATGACATAATGCTGTGGAGACCTTCAGATTCAATTCCAGAATGGTGCTTTGGAACACGTGGGAGTCAAACATAGCACCTGTATGCACGTTTAAAGCCACTGTTTTATTTCTGAGATCATACAGCTGCTACAGGATGCCTAAAAAAGACATGGCTGCTTTACAGAATGGCAAACAGTTGTTACATTTACACCCCTGTGCACTCAGAAGCAGCTAATTGGGATCATAATTGAAGACCTGCACAGCTGAATAACTACTAACAGAGTATTAGGAGGATGGCAGGTAGTTTTCCTACAGTAGCTCAGGTTGCACTTACTTCAGAGTAGTACCACCAGTCTGAGGGTGGCAAAGTTGAGGTGGTCATACATTCTAGAGAAGACTTACTCCAGAACCACTTTAATTTAGCCAGTGGGGCTACTCTAAAGAAGCTGGGCTGAAAATCATGGCCTCAAGTAGTATAAGAGAGAAAATGAAAAAGAGGAGGGCAAGAGGAGGGATGGTGAGTTGTTACTAATACTCCTGATTTCTTTTAAAAAAAGTTACATCCAAGTTAGTTCCACAATATCACAGCCGCTCCTTGCAAAGGGAGTCCTAAAAAGAAACAGTGACAAAGCAATGTCTGAAGCTTTATATGGATGTGCCTCGGTCTGGATCGTTACCGATGTTAAGCCCTAAAGTTGGAGTTGGTTGATATGGAATCGAAGACATTGTTTTGATAGGACTTCTGAAAAAGCCCCCATTTGGAGCCCTGTGCCTAAAAGGGCCAGTCCGGTGTTCAGGCACACTGCCGAAAGAGAATCCAGAAGCAGCTTTAGCTGAAAGTGTGCGACTAAGAGTCTGGATCTGCTCTGGTATGAAGGTTGTGGTAGTGATGTGAGTGTTCCTGAAGTCACTGATTTGCTCTAGTGCTTGACGCGTGGGCAAAGTGTCAATGTCCAGGGGAGTCAAGTCAATGGATGAAGTGGAAAACTGTTTATGGGGGCTCTCATCATCTGTGCAGAGGCTGTTCACACGTCTGTGGAGATGCTCTAGATCAATTTCTTTGTCATCCTGGAGGGAGCAAAGCAAAAGAAAGAAAAGAAATAATTTACTCTTTGATGCCTTCATTTTCTAAACCAAAAACAAACATCTTCCATAGTGGAGAGAAGAAGCTGATCTGGAATTAGGAAATAGAACACTCATGATTTTGTCCAATTAAGCATAGATAAAAATGAATCAAAATGTAATCTTGAATAATGGCAGCAGGTTGATCAGATCATCTATCTAGAGGTCATACTGCAGTTTCAAGTGTTGTAGCTTTTGTCTCAAACACTTGCCTAGTGCTGTACAATGATCATGCAGGCAATTCCCTCCAGATTCTGTCAGTTCTTTGTCAGCTCTGACAAGGTTGGGTAAGCAAGATGCCATAGTTTGTGCCATGCAGTGCTGCTGTTGTGGCATGACATCCTGTGGTACCCATAGTACCATAGTCATTCTTAATTCTTCCCACTTCATATTTAGCTTTTAGTCTATAGAGACAACAAAGTTAGAATCAATAATTGATTCTCAGGCAGAATAAATTCTTGGTATTCCTATTCTTTAGGGATATTTGAGTTTTGGTGGTTCATAAGAATTATTGCAATCTTTGCAGTCTGCATAGAGACTTTTTTACATAACCCAGACATTAGTGATGTTAGCAGCAGATCTTAGGTGCTCCATTTTTCTTTTACCAACCCTTGTCACAAAACATGCAATTCATACTTTTTGAAAGATAATTCTTTCATCTTTAGTTCATCAGCTAGAACTTTATTTCACTAAAGTATCTATAAATCACTTTTATGTTGAAATACTAGCAAGTAGGTTCCTAAAAATTAGTTTCAATACATTTTTTTCATTCTGTTTGAGCTTCACTGGTAAACTAATTTGATGGTGTATATGTTTTAGAGTAAATAAATTTGGACAATGGTAATAAATATGTAGCATTGCCAGCAGCTTTGCCTAAGAGATTAAATCCAGATTATTCTTGATATTAAATAGAACAAGAGAAGACATGTCCAGAGACTAGTAAATCATGATGCTGCATGTTATAATCTATATCTCACTTTTCATGGACAATTTCCAGATGTAGGCTTTCTTTAACGACTAGTATTCTGGAGCACATAGCAGACACTTCCTGGCCAGATGTCAACTGTACTGATACTCACTATGTAGAGCCACAAAGAAAACTATCAGTGGCAATACCAAATTACAACTTATTTCCTGTCTATCTCTTAGAAATGGGATACTCTGAACACCCAAAGCCTCACCAGCAGGAGGACTCAAAGTCTTTCATCAGTTTTTAAGTGCAATTATTGTGCATTCTTTTATTGCTATTATTCATGATGGACATATTTTCTCTAAAGTTTTGCTTGGTTTCAGGCAAGGGAAGTAATACAGGGAAAAAAAGAGGAAAATGGAGATGAAGATAAAAGGAAATAATGCAAGAGGAAATCTCACAGAAGCCTTAGACACAGAAAATTCTGTGTGTTGTTGATAGGAAGATAATGAAAGGCTAAGGAAAATTTCTAACAGGAAATTTGTGGATTTTAAAGACTACATGTGAATTTCATATCTTGATGTGAATAAACATGCCAATTATTTGGCTGCTAATTTCTGATGTTTTATTTTGATGCTAATTTGGAGTTGGCTAATATGGGCATCTGAAAAAATGTAGTGGGGATTATAATGATGCTAGATGGAAATTAACAGCTCTCATACTGAATGAAAGCATATTTTTAGCCCTAAGCAGTAAATTTTCATTATATGAATAATACATTTTGAAGTTAAATTTTGTTTCTGCTCTAACTGTAAAATGTTATTTTTCAAACAATATTTATATATGTAATGCTAGCATAGAATTATTGCAACGCTGTATTTATTTACATCCAGTACAAACTTAACTATCTATGTTGGAGGGGAAAGATCTAATACTGTTTATTGTGTCCTGGTAGAAACTATAACCATTTCTGGTATCTGACTAAAGGTCTTAATATTGCCTTAATTTTCAAATGCACAGAAGTCTGCTTGTACATGATTTGCTCGCTCCTTTTTGTTTTCAAAGCCTTCCTGTCAAAATTCAGTATAAATGAGTATGCTAACATAACCAGGCAACAATGTGTCAACTAACAGAAAGCAAAAGAAAAGATAAATTACATGTATTGCATGTAATGTGTGCATTAGTCTGTGTACATACTAATACATATACACACACCCATACACACGCACACATGCATACACACACATAAGAAAAACAAGGGACAGAAAATACCTTATTTTCTTACTACTGTTATTTTCACTAGTTTCATTGGTATTTGGACTTTCTATCATGTCCTTAAGGAGCCTTAAGGAAACCAGAGAATTCCTGCAGGAATTAATGTGTATTAATTAAGTCTTATTTGATCAGGTGCTTGCATGGAATAAAGTCTAATGTGGGTCAAATGTATTAACAGCTAATTTACACTCCATATATGCATGCTTGTGTTACATCACTTTTTGTCACTTCATAGAAGCCACTTGCCAGATACTATAGTATCCATATTGCTTATATCCCATTTCCTATGTTTGCAAAGCATATATCTCTCTATAGAACAAAGGTCAAAGGAAACCGGTGTATGGCCTTGTCTCCTCCTAGCCATCTATTCTCTCCACGCTCCTCAATTGAAGGTTAATGGCTTGCCGAGAAGAACTTTTTTCATCCATGGAGTCTGGATGTTTAATTTAGAAGCACAGATGGAGGAGGCTGTCTTTTACCCAATTGCCCTCTACATATAGAAAGAGAGAAAAATACAATGAAGGTTGCTCTCTCCATTCTTTAGTGAGATTTAAACACTACGTTTAACCCAAGGAGAGCTTCTCATTTCACAGTAACCACGTTATACTAATAGGCCACAGTTAACTAACTTAACCAGGACTTAATAAACTTATGAACTACTAATAAGAATACAGGGCTGAGGTGAAAACTTGCAATGTGTTAAACCATTACAATGTGTTAAACCAACAACAGATGCTACTTTTACATCATACATTAATTAATTCAGACTCCCAAATGTTGACCAAGTGAATTTGGCCTGGAAATGCATTAGTAAAGGCCCCTTTGCCTTTTATTATTAATTTGTTATTAATTTTGTTAATTTTTAATTAATAATAAATTCGTTATTTTCACCTCATAGAAATATATTTAGAGAAATACTCTCCAACATTCAACATTATCAAAGCCAGCGTCTGCTCGTGCTGTGGGATTTGCCATCTATTCCCCTTCACATGTACTGTACCTATTCCAGTAGTTTGGGGACTATGGGGAGAAATGGTAGATAAAGCCATTCAGTTACTACCTGACCTTATTAGATACAATGTACTATTTCAAGTAGTTTTGGTATAATTTTATCTTTTTAGCTATTACTGATTCCTCAATATGATGGCAGGGGTGTTACAAATCTCAGGATTAACAGTGATAGACCTTATTGTACTTAATTTACTATCTCAAGATCTAACACATGTCAATTTATCTTCAAAGAGTTGTCCCTGTAGGGTAGAAAGCAATCATTGAGAGCTAAGAACATCCAAAGTCCAAATCATATTCTGGTATCTAAAATAAATGATCAGGGTATATGAAATTACCTAATATAGCCACAGTAGGACTTGAATTTAAATTTATATTCACTTTTAAATGTAGGATTTCTGATATTTTCACCTTTAATCTGGAATATCCTGCTTGCAAAGTTGACTTAATATATCTTTTATTCATTTGGTTTGATTTATGGGCAAAGAAAGCAAAAAACAATTTAACATCATATTTAAAGATCATTTGGGGTTAAAGGTTTGCTCTGTTGGCCCCAGAAATTAAATACAAATTCTGCTATTATATAAATAGAGTGACTTACTGACCAGGTTTCTGAATATCTACTAGTGGCAAAGCAAGCAGAAGGGGATTCACCCACAGTGACCTGCATGCATTCAGAGATAATATAGACTTCATCAGTATGACCACTCTTATGATACTCTTGTTAAAAATTAAGATGCTTGGAGTCCTTTTTTCCTAATGTAATATGTGAATTGATTTTGATGATTAAAGCATGATCAATGGGTTCAGTTAGACAAATTTTAATTTTATCTTTGCAGTAACATCTATTTTATCTTAAATAATCCATCCTCCATATCATTCCTATATGGTCTTCTAAGATTAGTTCATTTTTACTGCTGAACATAATCTCCACTGATGCCCAATTTATAATAAAATGAATGGAAGACTTTTAAGAATGATAATTGCCCAAATGCCATCCCTTGATTCATACTCCACCCACTCAAGACATCAAAATGAGACACCACTCACAGGATGGTTTGTGCATAGCTCCACAAAATGATTGCTCCTCTTCTTTCACATGTGCCTTGATCAACAGTGAAATATTCAACAATGCAGACATTTAAATTATCACCAGGCTTCAGAGTTTACATCCCTTTGAGATTAATGGGGACAGGTCACGCTTCTCTCAGAGCTATTGTTTAAGGCTGTCTGCAGACACAAGCAGACATGACTGCATGGGTTACTTTGGTTCACAACTTACAAGCTATTTTTACAACCATAAGGCATTTATTTGTTTGTTTTCTTAGAACAAAACGATTGCATTCTGAAGACCAATGGGCCTTGGATAAGTTGATGCAATGTGAACTCCATCTGGGGGCTCTGGAAGAGCCAATGGATTTCATGATGGTTAAAACGAATGTTAGTTCACAATCTTTGCTGCATGAATGAACCTTTATATCTTGGATAGAGAGAATATTCAGTATACATTTCCATTTGGAACTCCATATTTAAATAAAACCTTCTCAAAATAGAATAAGGACTTGGTTGCAAGCCAAACAAATTATGATATGAAGTTCCAAGATACTACTTCATGTAGATTTCACCCACATTTTAAATTGCCAATATTTGCAATGATTAAATGGTTTCCCCCCTCTCTCTCACCCCACCTATTTCTTCAGGCTGTAAATCACAAGGATAAAGTTTGTATAAGTTTCTTCTAAACAGTAATCTCATAAATTGATCCCTTGGCTGTCTGATACAGTCACGCTCTTCTTTTGTCAGTGGTCTGATTTAGAAGTGCAGACTCACATTTACTCTGATGAATTGCAAGCCTGCCTAAAGAGAATGATTGAAACAAAATCCAGAGATATTGCACCATGAGTAGGCCAGAAAAGAAATTTAAAAATAAACATTTCAGTGCTGTGAAAATGAAGCCATATTTTATATTTGACATTTTGATGGTGATGAATTTTATAAATACATCCCATTCTCTTGAAAGTAATAGGTAGTTGGAGCTTTGCAAAGCCAGCAAAAGCTTACTTTTATGCAAGGACTTGTGGGCTCAACCTGAATAGAGCGAGGGAATGCTCATGCCCCCTTGTGTTTCTGAGCATGTATGCTGCTTAGAAGCTTACTGTACATTTAATTGTAAGGTCTGAAGAGGACCTCATGCCAACAAGCTTGTAATTTGTTGAGAGATATATGTTTACAGCAACCCTTTGGTCTTTACGGTTAAATATATAAGAAGTCTTTGAAAGAGCTTGACATGTGGAGATGTTGGGGGTAGAGTCTGCACAAGTGTCCCATCACTCATTTAGCCTTCTCTTAGCAGGCTGAACAGACACACAGGGCTGCTAATAGCCCACTTTTCCACAATCTGGATTTGCCACCTAATGTACATTCAAAAGGGAGCTGTAGCCACTCCATGCCTTTCATTAATACAATGTCTGCTAACCATGCTCACTATATTGACTATGTTAGGTACCCACTTAAAACAGCTGAGGTCTACACGTAAACATTTAATGTGTGAAGCAGCTCTTAGTTCACATTAAGAAAATGAAATCAAGCAAGAGAGGCTCTTCCATTGATTAAGCTCACAAAGTACTTGCTGCCTGAAGGGCTGGTAAGAAGGTACCAAAATTAAGCATAAGGGCTAAACTCAAAAAATCACAGATGCAAGAGGCTTTAAGTGTGTCTTTCTTAACCAACTGTCTTTCTTTCTTTAGTAAAACCTTATTTGGAAACATAGGGAATTTGAAGTTGTTTGCAGTAGGGCATTGGAGATCTGCTGTTCAAAGAGGAAGAGGTCTGTTTGAGCACATAATCCCGGCCCTTGCTCAAAATTATTAAAATCTCCTTAAATAGGCATCTGACTGAAAAACTGTGTATAGTCATAACTTTTGGAAAAAAAAAATTAAAAAGTTAAAAAACATCTAGAAATCTAACCATTAAATCTAAAGAGAATTGTTTTTCCACTAATCTGAACACAATTTTACCTGAGTAGTTCTGAAAATGCTTAAAATAGCTGTGAAAAATCTTCTTGAACAATTTAAGACAGAATTTTGCAGCCAAACATGACAGAAATGATTGATAGAACTGTCAACTGAATAAAGTAATTCTAATAATTATCTGCCATTTAATTGGTTAGTTATTTGATCATTAAATTTAACTTTTGGGTGATCATTTGCAGATCACCAAAAAGGAAAAACAGAATGAAGCCCCCAAATGTATGTGATTGTAAGGAATGTATATGACAATGTACAGTTTAATAAACCATCTTTTCTTGTTCATATCTTATAAAACAGGGAAGTAAAATTTTATGTGAAGTCAAACTGATTAACATTTGATCCCTCTTTAATCAACTAAAAATAAAATTCAGTTAAACCAATTAAAGATGCAGTCTTAGATTTAAGCCCCATGGAATTAGTAGGATTTCTTTTGAATGTAGGATCAGGCTCCATTGTATGCTGGTAGAAGATAGATCTTATCCAGATTAGGAATAAAATACTTAATTGCTAATACTTTATAAATTATTATTCACTAAATGGTCATGAACAAGATATGTGCTAGTAAATCCCACTGAAATTAATTAGGATAAGTATTCATAACTACAACATTATATTACTTCTTTCTTGATTTTTTTTTCAGAGACAAATGGTTTACAATTGGCGATTAAAATGCTATTAAAAACATATCAGAAGATGCATTTTCCTTCTCACCTCTAGTGCTATGATGAAATGGAAGGGTCTCATACCTCTTTTGAAGGAACCCGTGAGCCTTTTCTTTTATTCCACCATGTTTCCAACATGGCAATTAAACAGGAGAGAACTATCCCAGCTGCCAGTATGCAAAATACACCTGCAAAGCTTTTTATGTCCAAGGCTCCCCCTTTATATTTGGGGTCCACAGAGGAATGAAGATCACACTGGGCATTCTTTGGCCACCACTTATGCTTCAGTAGATCCATGTGTCCATTCTGCTGAAGTTCTAGAATCCTTGGAGAGAAATCACAGAGTCATGAATGTCTTCAATAGCAATAGAAGATTTATATAGCTGTACAGTCCCTGATACCAAAAGAACTCATATATGTGAAAACATTCCTGATGCCAGCAACCATGTTGCATAAGCTATGATCCAGGCCTCTTAAGTAATAAGAGTAATACTGACATCATTAGATGACTACATCAATGATAACTATCATAATGAGCATTATAAATGGCCAGACTGATGTTCAAACTGTGAAACCATTGAAGAAGCAGTTGTATGCAGCCACTTAGCATTCCAATTCTAAATATAGATGTGAGAATTATGTTTAAATTATTTTTTAAAAATAAGGTTTATATAATGGCCACAATGTCTAGTACACTTGTGTGCTCATTTCATTGAAGTTTCTGATGCTTAAATAGTCCTAACACTGATACAATGAGTTGTATCCAGGTTTGGTGAAGCACTGTTGAAATGAATGGGGTTTAATCTAATAATGACTGTGTTAACTCCTGTACTCTGTCCAGAGTCCCTCGTGTGAGATGGGTTGCCACATAAATTGAATGAATGAATGAATGAATGAATGAATGAATGAATGAATAAATAAATAAATAAATAATTTTTTATGGATTTCAATGGTCAACTGTAATTTTACCTGGATCACACCTATCGGTTGGATTCACAGATCAAACTAAAGCCATGGTTTTTAAACTGTGGTCTGTTGAATACGGCAAAACTGGCTAACCACTTCATATAAACAGTAGTTAAGTCAGCTCTTATCAAATTATATTATGTATGAATCTAGCCCATGTATTTATGAGGATATAAATCATTTCAGTGCTTCACACACAGAGGGAGAAACAGTAGAGAAAGTTTGAGACGTGACATAGGAAGTCACTGTATCACTTGTATCAGAGCCTGTCACAGTTGGATTGTACAAGAATGCATAGCTGATTTGTGCTTTGTCAACTGCATGACAGATGCAGCTGATCTGATCTTATAGTTTGCATTACTTCTTGTGGACAATGAGAATGAGGGCTTGCTTGCTCTAGTTACTATGCAGTGTTCATGTCATGCGCTCTTACTAGCAGCAGAGCACCAGAAATGCAGACAGCTGGCATTGCAATAAGCCCAAACAACAGTATGCTTTGTACTCTATTGATTGTAAGCACCTGCTTTAAATGTGTTGTATTCAAATCAGTTGAACTAAAATGCACTTTAACATGGTTCTGTCTAAAGTCTTTGTTTTAGTCATGGCTCACTTGTTCTAAACAGCAACTGACTATTATCTAACACCTACTTACAAGGTTCATATTCCACACATTTTAAATACTTTAACAATAATACACCTAACAGTAATGTAAAACAGGTGACAAACGATAAAAAGAGATAAAAGATTAAATTATGATACAGTAAACTAGCATTAACATTACAATAAAATGAATACAAGAGAGGGTTAAAAGCAATGTGGTCTCTAGACTCATGGCCCAAATGCCAAATTTTAGCAGCTTTCAAAAATCACCCAGCAGCACAGGAGCTATTCAGATTTTGGGGGGCAACATATTTGAAAGGGACAGGTCTTTCTCTGGATTCCCAGCCTCCTAACCTCTCTCAGAGAAAGAACCCAAAGCATTCCCCCTCCCCCACTCTGGGATGACAATAATTTATTAAATTTATTTGCCACCCAGCTCTAGCAACTCTGGGCAGGATGCTGTAACCAGACAGGTGGTATGGTAACTTATATCTTAGACATTAAAATGCTATGTAGATTATAATCAGACCCTTGGATTGCATGCAAACACCTATTGGCAACCAATGAACCATTCACAGTGTGGCTGTAATGATGCTGAAATAACTCTCACTTGCCAGCACATGGACTGCTGCATTTTGTAGCAACTGTAGTTTTTAGATGGTCTTTAAGGGCAGCCCCATATAGAGCATGTTATGATCAATGTCAAAATAATGAGGACATGTAGAGAACCACAGAGATGATGTTGGGGAATTTAGGCAGAGGCAGATGGTTACCTAAACAAAAGCATTTGTTAAGCCAGGCAACAGTTAAAGTATGAGAAGGAAGCTCAGGTTGACTCCCCCTAATTCACTACAGTGTAAGAGGGAGAGAGTGGAGAACTCAGTCAGGCTTTCAAGATTCTGTTATTGTAGCGAATCTCAATAAAGTATAGTTTTAGTCAGATGTGTGGAGACAGTTGCCTGATCTGGCTTACCTCAAAGGCCTGACAGGATGTGAGTGAGAGTTGCCAGGACCTCAAGCTCTAAGAAGGCTGAGGCTGGGCAAAGTCTCCTCTGGCCACTGATTCTATTTGCCAGTGGAGTAGGAGCCCTAAGTCCAGGAGGAGTCTTCAGGTTGTAGACCTTCTTCAGGGAGAGGGCCAACCCCATCAAGAGTCAATGTGGGAGTCCCCAGACAACTAGATAGTTTCTGAATGAATAGCTACTCCCTCATGCTTCGTTTGTTTATTTAGTTATCGCATTTATACAGCCACCCATCTCACACAGAGCAACTCTGGGTGACATATAACAATTGAATAAAACAGCAAATAGATAAAAACAATAATGATAAAAGGACAAAAAGTAATTATTAAAATAAGAATGTTATCATTTTTTAAAAAAATATACAAACCCCATGGAGAGAGCAAAAATATCAGTCACAGTGAAGCCACCTAAGAATGTCTCTGGTTCCTAAAGACTTCCAGGCCTGATGACATAACTAGGGTTCAGGGACTTCCTAAATGACAGCAGGGAGAGTGAGCCTAACTTCAGGGGGGAGAATGTTCCACAAGGAGGGAGCCATGGCAGAGAAGATCTGCCTCCTGGGACCCGCTAAATGCAAGTCCCTGGCCAATGGAACTCATAGCATGCCTTCCCTGCCGGATCTGATGGGATGGATTGATGTAATCGGGGAGAGGCAGTCCCTCAGATAACCCGGCCCCATGCCATGAAGAACTTTAAAGGTCAAAACCAGTACCTTGAATTGGACTTGAAAGCAGACTGGCAGCCAGTGCAACTCGTGAAGCAGAGGTGTAATATGTGCTTTTCTAGGAGCACATATAACTGCCCATGCCACCGCATTCTGCACCAGTTGAAGCTTCTGGATGCTCTTCATCCAGCCCCATGTAGAGCACATTATAGTAGTCCAATCTGGAGGTGACTAGGGCATGTGTTACTGTAAGCAGAGCTTCCCAATCCTGGCACACAACACAAAGCTATGCAAAGGCCCTACTAGCCACAACTGCCACCAGAAGGAGTCGTGAATCTAGGAGGACCCCCAACTGTGCACTGGGTCTTTCTGGGGCAGTACTACCCCATCCAGCACCAAAGATGCCATAGTCCTAGAACTGGTAGGACCCTGTCAGGTTTAGCCCAGGGAACTCCAGGAGACCATGCAGATTCAATCCAGCAAGGTTTATTAGCTGCAACCTCTATACAGAATCTTCCCAGACTGGAACCAGTTCCCAGGGTCAATCAGTAAACACCGCTTGCATTCCTCAGGGAGGTGCCAGTCTCATCCTCTTATCTCTCCCTCATGCCTCAGGAGACGAAAGAGGATTTTTCACTCCCCGATTCTGGCCTCTATCTTCCCATACCCCCACAGACCCAAAACCCAAAGCCACTTAGTCTTGCCAGGGTTCAGTTGAAGCCTGTTGTTCCCCATCCAGACCCTCGCAGCCTCCAGACACCAGGATAAGGCATCCACAGCATCACTTAATTTGCCAGGGGCAGAGAGGTATAGTTGGATACTGACATATGAGCTCACCCAGTGGCCTCATGTAGATATTAAATAGGAGAGGAGACAGCACCAAACCCTGCGGCACCCCACATAATAGAGGCTGAGAGTGGGACCTCTCCTTTCCAATCATCACCGACTGGAATCAACCCTGGAGAAAGGAGACAAACCAGCACAGCACTGTACTGCCCACCCCCAATCCTCTGAGCCAATCCAGAATTGCTCCCATCCAATCCCTTATAGCCAGCAGACACTGAATTGGGACACCTTCTGCATCTCCTGCCTGGTCCAGGGTGAACATATCTAACCAGGTATCATCTGCATATTGATGATACCTCACTCCAAATCAGAGGATGGCATTCCCAGTGGCTTCATATAGTTGTTAAATAACATAGGAGAAGAGTGGCCAAGGGCTTGATCACTTATCACCCATCTCTTATTGACTGGAACCGCCCACTGAGGTAGGAATGGAACCAATGTATTATAGTGCCTGCAACTCCCAAGACTTAGGGATGCTCCATAAGGATCCCATAGTTGATGGCATAAAAAGCTGCTGGGTGATCTAATAAGAATGCTGCACTCCCCCTGTCCAGCTCCTAGTAGAGTTCAGTGATGAGTTACCAGTGCAGTTTCCATTGTATAGCTAGACCTGAAATCTGAATACAGTAGATCAGGATAACTCATTTCCTTTATAACTGAAGTTCAGCCACCTTCTCCAAGGTCTGACATTTCATCTCCTCAATGAATCCCCTGGTAAATCTCAATCCCCCCCCCTCCAAGGTTAAGGGGTCAGAGAGAGCATTTTTGCTCAACACTTTTGTTCAACACTGTCATTGCATCTATAATCCAGTAGTCAAGGGTCATGGCAGAACTACCTGTCATATCAATGGAAAAATCCTAAGCACCTGCAGGAAACCAATTGGATCCATAAATCACAGCATCAAAATTGGTCCCCCACCCTTGCAGAGATAAGTAGTGGCAACAAATTGTAGGCTGACCAGAAGGTGGTTTGGTCAGACTGGCCAGAAAGGCTGAGCATAGCAAGGAGTAATTTCAATGTCCTCCAACTTCAGATCATGCTCTAGCTGCTCCAGTTGCATGAGTTGGGCTAGTTATCAACTCATCCATTGTCATCAATGCCATGAACTCTTGAATCATCCCCAAACCACTCCCACAAGTCTGTACCCCAGTATGTGTCTGGGGGAATCCAATACCAAGGAGCTCAAGTAGGGTAGCTGTTGGGCAATACACCAACAGATCTCTAAATTATCTCTGTGGCTTAACTTCAGAAACAGACACAGTCTCTTCTCTTCTCTTCTCTTCTCTTCTCTTCTCTTCTCTTCTCTTCTCTTCTCTTCTCTTCTCTTCTCTTCTCTTATCTCTTCACCAGGTTCTTCAGCTTTTTCACACACTTTAATCTCCCCTGACTTCTGGCATTCAAAGAGCTAGGCAGGATTTTCAGTCACCCAACTACACCAGCTGATCTGCCAGTAGATCCTTAGCAGTATCTTCCGGTTTGATACCCATTAGTTGTTCTCTCTCTTCCACTTCACTTACAATAAGGGGCACTTCATTATCAACTAATTAATAAATTGGGTACCAAGGCAGTATTACTATCCAGAAACCATGAAAGGAAACTTGTAAGGAAAATCACGTAACATACATATTAGTAAAAAAACATCCATTTTATTTTCTTTTTACCCAAAATATGTGCATGTTGTTTGGATCCATGGCTTGCAATTTTTTTAAATTTATCCAGCAATAGAAAAATTGCTTTGATTCAGTGCTCATTTTACTTTTGCTATTCTTGATGAATTTTCAGTTCAGCACTTGTCTGATCTCTGTGATATTTTTGAGACTGAAACCTCTTCCTAACTGTACCACTCCAATTGGAATGTAACAGATAGGAAAGATTTCTTCCCAGCTATCAGAAATTTTGATTAGTTAGAGATACAGATTTTATAACCAAGGAGTAGAAGTGGAGATGTGAAAAGGGATAATTAAATTCTTCAGTTAGGGAAATTATATATCAAGTAAAATTATAGTAGCACCAAAGTGACTAGTTTGTCTAGTAGGCCACAAGTCAGATCAGATTTGCCCTTTGCAAAGTCGTGGATGTTCTGGCAATTTAATTCAGGTGTTTAGTAAAAGGAACTAATTTGTATGCTGAGGTTTTTGAACATAGAGAGAGCTTCTACCTGGTCCAGTTGCTACACAAACTCCATTAATGTTCATAGTGATTCGCATGGGAGGATAATAAAAAAACAATTTTGAGGATAATATTTGTCACTGAAAGCACAATTTCTAAAAAGGGATCTTAGGCAATGTCAGCATTAATTTGACAGCAATCCACTTGTGGTAATGTGTGAATGACCCACAAGATGGCACCCTCTGCACAGAAACTGACAAATGTCCGAGCTCCAGTGTTCAGGAAGAGTAAATAAACATTTTCCTGTTAGGAAGCAAACATATAACTCTATCATAATTAGAATATACAGATACTCACTTTTCAGAATCGTCACTTTAACATGGCTTTTTCAAAATTTGGAGTATATCTTAATGCTGGTATATTGGGACTATATCCTCAAACCTTCCAAACATTTGCTTTGCTTTACAAGAGAAGGGATCCAGTTGGAGTAAACTGAGAATTGGAGGGAATGGGGTGAATTTGCTGTCACAAGCTGATGTGCAAAGGTTTAAGGAAGACTGAATGCCAAGGAAAACAGGTTACATAGATGAACCAGGTGGAGCAAAAGAAAGCCAAGATAGAAAGAAGGAAAAGAAGCAGGAGCTTGGTCAGGCAGTATTCTCCTTCAAAAGCTGAGATGCTCAGATTGAGAAGCAAGCTCCCAAACTAAGGCTTTCTGTAGACTGATGATTTGTGATGGGCCAGCAGCTAGGATGAGCTCCATTGACTGGGTGCTCAGATAAGGTGCTCACTCAGCTGATTGGGTGTTCAAACTGCAGCATCAGGTTTGTACTGGTTACTAAGGTCAGAGGGAAAGAAATAAGTCTGGAAGCTTGAATGATGGATATCTTGGTTTGAGACCACCCTCCTGCCATGTGGTAAAGGTTGAGGATATTATGCAAATAACAGCCATATCTGTAGTTGTAATAGCATAGGGCAAAGCATCTTGACGTGATGAAATATATGTAATATGTATGTATTGACTGCAGTAAAATATAGATGCCAAGCACAGTATAATAACATTGTGGCAAACCTTCTACGCTGCTCAGTTTGAGGCAAAGCAGACAGTAGTCCATTAAAGTGCATGGTTTCAGAAATCTAAAAGGCATGTTGACCCCCAGACGGTACTGTTCTTGTTATATGCAGCGCTAATCTGTTCGCAGTTTTCATTATAAAAGGGATGAGAAACCCTGCTCTGAACTAACATTCCGTTCTTCCCTTAACATTGTCATGCTGCCTGGGGCTGGTCAGGGTCATTGTTCAGCAACATCTAGATGCCACAAGGACTAGGACTTCAAGAAGAAATTAATCCTTGTTTTGCTCAGGATTATGATGCAGTTAAATCATTACCTGCCATTTTATGCCTCTTCACATTTATACATACTTTTAAGCATTGTGCACTGTTTAGGGCTTGCAGGTATTCAAACAAATGGTGGCATTAGTAGGAATGCAAAGAGATTTTTTTTTTTAAGCAGCTATGCGAGTCCATGCCAGCTTTACTTTTTCTAGTAATTCAGTTCATCCATTGCTGAGATTCAAAGAGGCTTAATGGCACATTCAGAGAGGGGGCACAAGTTCTTTTCACAGATGATTGGAAGTGGCATGCAAGACTGACTGCCAGCTTCCTTGTAACAGGCCATGTTAACCAAGAGGCATTATTTCAGCTGCTTGCTTTTCCTCATTGAGAACCAATGAGGAGGAGCCATGCTAGCACTCAAGGTCTTGTAAAATGACAAGGAAATAATTTGACTCCATGTGGAAAGGACTTTTTCATTAAGAAAGCACAAGCTAATTAGTCACTGCAACAGTGGATACAAGAGTCTCTATGAAAAGATTGGATTCTAGCCCAATGGGGAGGCAGTCAGTCGGTCAATTCCTTCTTAAAGAAAGTGGCTGGGTTCGGTATTGCAAATTTGAGCAGAAACTCTGAGTCTGACATAGAACAAGGCGATCTGGATTGTGGGTAAGCGGGTGGGTGTTGGAGAGAGAGATTGAGGCATAATCGCTGTCACTGCTATTGCATCTCACTGTCACTCAGAAGCATACTCGCTTGCAAATAATTTGATTCATTTCATCATTTTCATTCTCATTCTTGCTTGATTTACCTGCAGTTAGCTTATCCAAATTCCTCTCCTCTCCCTCTTCCTTTTACATCATATCCCTATATTTTCAATTGTACTACTTGTTACTTTGTCTTCCCACATTCATTTATTCCTCTTGCAAATCATTCTTTATTGGCTTCTATTTTTTAAAATAAAATTGTGTGCATTTGAAATATATCATGTTGTGTGCTGATTTTCTTTTTTGGTTTTTATCCTTGTAAACAGTATCCCTCCTGTCTCATTTTAGCTGGACTGCTAGGGATGTATTGTGTATATTAGAGGTAGTACCTCTAGAAAAAAACTAGGTTGGGTCTAGATAGGGAAGGGTAGGGATTAATTTATTTATTAAATGGAATTTTGCGTGGCGAGTCATAATCTGCATGACTCGCCTGCTCCAACCTAATGATAGGCCACTGGCAACTTCTGTAGGGCAGGAAAATACAACGTTGTTCTCTACCTGCACACAGCACATTTTTTCCCCCTGTTATGCAGTGTTTGAAGACTTCTGCAAGCTCAAGTGATATGGTCTAGTTCAGCTGCTGGCCCTTCATTTCTGGAGGCAAATTCCTCCAATCCAGCTAGTTACTGTGCATTGGCAGGAACACCTCTTCTCCTCTGGACCCTGGCCACTGCCCTCCACAGCCATTTTTCACTGATTGCGCAGTGAAAAATGGAGTTCCGTTTTTTAACCAGTTGAAATAGACAAGAGTTTTGCACTTTTCCCTTCTAATCCAAGGACAAGAAAATGGTGAAAGTGTGGTGTTTTCTTTGTCTGTTTTATTTTTACTGGTCCGGGCAGGATAAAGAAGGAGGGGAATCCACCAATCAGGGTCTGTGGTAAACCTGGTTCAGACAGAACATCAAACTATCACTGTAGCCAAATTGGAGGAAGACAGTGGAATCCAGAAAAGGATTTCCTTAGCTCACTTCATTTCCTGCTGGTATATGCCGAGGGGACAAGCATCCTATGATGCAGTGTGGAAAAGCCATAGGGTGACAACGGATTACTGGGAATGCTGTGGAACTGATCTGAGCAAATGGATGCTACAGGTTTGAGAGCATAGCTTGAAAATCCCTAGATTTCTTGCACTGATTTCTCTGAAATATGGCATGTTTCATCCCTTCCTAATTGCTTAGATTTCCTGTATTACCTGCTCTGAGGAAAAAGGTGGAACTCAAAAATCCCTACATTTTAGAATGATATAATGGTTCATCCCATTCTGATGGAAAAAAAGCAAAAGATTGATTGATTGATTGATTGATTGATTGATTGATTGAATTTTTCAACCGCCCATCTCCCCCCAATGGGGGAACCCTGGGCGATTCACAACAAACATTAAAACATAAAATATATAAACACATAAAACCTTAAATTTAAAACATTACTAAAAAGAAGAAGGAGAGACCAAGAGGATGAAAAATCTGAGGCTGAAGGCAGAAGGCCTCTATGGGGCTAGCCATATATCTATATATCTATAGTCTTTGATACCAATAATTACGTGTCATGAAGGGAGAGTGATAATGACTGACATGACACCAATTAAATTGGGCTATACTGGAAGCAAGTTCAGTTGGCTTTGCTATCTACCCATCTTGCTAATGCCTGCATTGTTGGCCAGAGCCGCTTCAGTTTTTACTTATATTCTGATCTGTTTATATATATTTATACCTGAATATTTATTATTATATATGAATAATTGCCTGCAAGCTAAAACTCGGGTTGAGAATTTAAATATGCACCTGAATGGACTTTTCTTAAAAAGCCATCATTTCAGGATGAGGGGAGTTGTAATCTAGCACATTGGGAGGATGTTGGAGATTGGGGAACAGATTTATTTATTTATTTAGTTAGTTAGTTAGTTAGTTAGTTAGTATGCTGCCCATCTCCCCTAGTGGGTGACTCTGGGCAGCTCACAATGAAAGCAAAACCCACAAACAGTTAAAAAATAAATACCCCCATTCATTAATTAAAATTAATTAATTAATTAAAAAGTCAAACCACAAAAGCAAGCCTATACATAAAAAAACTAAAAACATTCAAGATGATGGGGGAGTAAAATCAATTACCCCACTTCCACTGGTGCAAGCCCCCATCCGGCCCCCAGGCCAAGATTTCACACTCTTCCTGAAGGCCATGAGAGTGGGGGCACACCGCACCTTGGGTGGTAGGTTGTTCCACAGAGTGGGGGCCAAGTCAGAAAAGGCCTTCTTCCTAAATCCCACCAGGTGAAATTCCTTGACTGGTGAGGTCTGCAACATGCCCCTTCTGCCGGGCTGAGTGGGGTGGGCTGATATAACATGGGTGAGATGGCTCTTCAGATAACCTGGTCATGTGCCATGAAGAGCTTTAAAGGTGATAACCAACACCTTGGATTGGACCCAGAAGCAAACTGGCAACCAATGCAGCTCGCATAACAGTGGTGTTATATGGCCCTCCCGGGGGCATTTGGAACTGTCCATGCTGCTGCATTCTGTGCCAGCTGTAGCTTCTAGATACTCTTCAAGGGTAGCCCCATGTAGAGCACATTGCAGTAATCCAACTAGGAGGTGACCAGGGCATGAGTGACCATGTGGAGGGCCTCCCGATCAAGGAAGGGGTGTAACTGATGCACAACATGAAGTTGCACAAAGGCCCTCCTAGCCACAACTGTCACCTGCTCTTCAAAGAGGAGTTGTGAGTCCAGGAGGACCCCCAGATTATGCACCAGGTCTGTCTGGGGTAGTGCGACCCTGTCAAGAACCAATGATGATAAACTCCTAGATCTTGAGGCTCCCCGTACCCACAGCCACTCTGTCTTACCAGGGTTCAGTGGAAGCCTGTTGTCCCCCATCCAGGCTCCTACAGCCTCCAGGCACCGTGAAAGGGTAGCCACAGCATCACTTAGGTCACCCAGGATGGATATATATATAATCGAGTATCATCAGCATACTGATGATACCTCATCCAATGGTGCTGGATGATCTCACCCAACCGTTTCATGTAGATGTTAAATAGGAGCAGCAACAGCGCCGAACCCTGAGGCACCCCACAAAGTAGGGGCCGAGGGTTGGAGCTCTTTCTCCCTATCAACACCGATTGGGTTTGGCCTTGGAGAAAGGAGCTGAATCAGCACAGAACTGTGCCACCCAGCCCTAACTCCTGCAGCTGACCCAAAAGTCATGGTCGATGGTATCGAAAGCCGCCGAGAGGTCAAGAAGAGCAAGGATGGATGCACTACCCTATCCCTCTCTTGCCAGACATCATCTAAAAGTGCAGCCAATGCTGTTTCTGTCCCATAACTGGGCCTGAAACCTGACTGATAGGGGTCCAGATAATCCATTTTCTCCAGGATCCTCTGAAGTGGCTGCGTGACTACCTTTTCCATCACCTTTCCTAAAAAAGGAAGGTGGGAAACTGGATGAAAATTGTCCAGAAGGGTGGGATCTAGCAATGGTTTCTTGAAGAGGGCGTGGACCAATGCCTCCTTAAAAGGTTTCAGGAACACCCCCTCCTGCAAGGATGAATTGACCATCACCAGTACCCACCCTAAAGCCACCTCCTTGGTGGCTTTGACCAACTAGAGGGATCTAAAATACAGGTAGCCATGCTAACAGCCCTGAGGACCCTGTCCACTTCCTCAGGGCCAACAGGATCAAACCGTTCCCAGATAACTGGGTAAGACCATGCCCTGGGCATCTCCACTGGACCCACCTCACGCTTGGCCTCCAACTGAGAATGGATCTGAGAGAATTTGTCTGTCAGGTGTTCAGCAAATTCCTCTGCATGGCCCTGTAAATAGTCCTCCGAGCCCTCCCTACCCAGGAGGGACTGAGTGACCCTGAACAGGGCTGCTGGGCGACACTGAGCATGCAATAAGAGCAGAGAAATAATGATGTTTCACCACCACCACAAGGTAGGCCTTAATAGCAGCTCTAACCCGTGTTTGGTCGGACTCGTCTTTAGTTTTCTGCCAACGGTGCTCAAGACATCTCTTGGCCCTTTTCAGCTCCCTTAACTCCTCCGTAAACTACGGGGAGCGCTGGGGGCAATGAGCCAAGAGAGGCTGCACAGATTTACTTTCTGCTGGAGCTGACTCTTTGTTGCAATCCCTGCCTTTCTGCAAATGCATGAACACCCACTCTCAAGGAGGCGGCCTCTTTTTCCAGAAGATGGAAGTCAGATGTCACCTATATTGGCTTAGTACTAGATTAAGTCCTGTACTTTTATTTTTATCTTAAAAAAAGAAGACACAAAACATTAAACTATAATGAAGTACCTGCACATTAATATGAAATGAGATATTCATTATGTTTATTGTTGGAAGAAGCACTGGGGAGAATTCTTAAATGTAGTGCTAGTATAGTTTCTTAAAGTTGCTTTTCTATTCCACTGAGCACTATGTTTCTAAAAGTCAGAATAGAAAGATGTTCTGCAAACTTAATTTAGAAAGGATGTACTGAAGTTATTTTCATGTATTGCCTACCCAATGGTAAAGGTGAATAGAGATATGAATGTCCATTTGCTGTTCCTAAATTGTACATATAATCTCAGGAAACTAGAAATGCTATATTCATTGTTGTTATAGGAAACAACAAATATATTCATTACGTTGCCAATGTTGACGGAACCATGAAAATTATTGGTAATTTTGAGAATGATATCTGTGTGATTTCAGGTTACCATTCAAAATGACTTTCTCTCTCTCTCTTGCTTTTGTGCAGAAGAAGACATGCTTTCTTCAAGATAGTGAATGCAAGATAGTGAATGAAACAATAATATGTTTATTCCTGTGCTTTGCTTAGTCCATCTAACACCAGCTTACAGGTTTTTTTGCTCAGTCTTTCCAGTCTGGTTTGCTTCTTCTGCCCCTTTTATTGCCTTTCCTCTTTCCTCCTGTGCCACACTGGTTTTTTAAAGTTGGAAGTCTGCATGTAGAGGCTTCATCATTTCCCCACTTAAAGAAAGAAAGAAAGAAAGAAAGAAAGAAAGAAAGAAAGAAAGAAAGAAAGAAAGAAAGAAAGAAAGAAAGAAAGGAAGGAAGGAAGGAAGGAAGGAAGGAAGGAAGAAAGAAAGAAAGAAAGAAAGAAAGAAAGAAAGAAAGAAAGAAAGAAAGAAAGAAAGAAAGAAAGATAGATATAGATATATATATATGTGTGTGTGTGTGTGTGTGTGTGTGAGAGAGAGAGAGAGAGAGAGAGAGAGAGAGAGAGAGAGAGAGAGATCCATGATCCTTGGCCTAATTTTAAAGCAGTATATAAAATCTTTCCCGAACCATTAAAATACAAAATGCAATTAGCATCTCCATGGCTGTTAAGTGTTGTGCTGACTAATAAGCTTTAGTATTTCTATATCTGTGCTATATGTTTATTGTGTGTCAAGGCTGCAAAAGTCAAGCACTTATTACAGAAATGTCAGGCGTGATATTTCATAATATGGAAGCTGCAGTTCAAATGAATGGATAATGGTCATTATAATCAATGTTCAGAATGATATGGGGTTGCTGCAAAGGATTCAGCACTGGTTCCCACAGAGACAGAAGCAATAATGGCAGATGAAAAAGGAAACAGTAGGGTGACATCTTTGAATTATCAGCACGATTCTTACACTCAATGTGATACTTAGGTTAAAAGACCGGTGGTGACGGGAACCGTTTAATTATCAGAATCCAGAGACAATAATTTAAGCCTTAGAGTAAACTTTCAGGCAATATAGGTGTTGGTTCTGCACAGCTGTACAAGATGGCCATTTTCAGAAAGCAACATAATAGCATCAGGCCACTGAGAGAGTAAGTGGAGAATAACCTGGTTTAATAAGATTTTGTTTACAGCCACACTGACGTGCATAATTTAAATAATGTGCTGAGGGAGACAGATTCCCCCCCTTTTCTTTAAGAATCCTTTGTTTAAAGAATCCACTGCAAGAGAACAGCATAGCAATCAAGTAAGAAATCGCAGCTAGATGCAATAGGACCCCAAGATATAAGGCAAATACAGTGTAAAGGGAGCTGATGTGACCTCTCATTGAGATTATAGGTACTATAAAAGCTATACACAACAAAACTTCTGCAGAAGTTCCAGCATTGTGGTTTCAATTACTTCCTTAAGTCTATAAATGATGACATTTGCAAGGTCAAAACAGCCTATTGTATTTACAGCCTGTTACTTGAAGATCAATTTCAATAGCATTGAATAAAAATGAAAGTAAGGAAAGAAAACACTTTTTGCAAATGTCTTCCTTAAAAAAATCTCTTTTGTAAAACATGTAGCTAATAAGACAATGCAACTCAAACTTATATAGCATCTCAACCATGATTTTGCAGTTATTCCATTATCATTAATAGAGCTGCCACCTTTTGCAGAGGTGGCAGCTAGGAGATCAAACATGCATTATGAAATTGAAAATGGAATACCAATGTAATATTTCCATAAGCTGAAACTCCAGACTCTCTATAAATGTCCAAGAAATTCATGGCAGTCCCTTGCATTAAAAATCTATACTATAATAGTATGCATCAGGACTATAATCTGGTACTTTAATGACAATTCTCAGAGGCAGTAGGAAAACAAAATCAGAGTTCTAGCAGAAACAAGTTTGCCTTTAGCTGTTGAGCCTGTGAACATCTATCATGCCAAAAGGCAAGAATAATAAAAACAAAGATTTTAGAAAATGAATAAGAAGATAAAGATTAAGGGACAGAATGCAGTTAGGGTATCACTCCCTTCCGATTGGAGATATTATGCATTCAACAAAAATTGGACTCAAGACATTTCAGAGAACATGTTTTTCTATCTTAAAAAAAAACAAACCAAGACATTCAGGAAATAAACAAGTAAAATAAAATATGATGTATTGCTTCACTGAAATCAGTTACTTGGAAAAATGCTAAGACTTTATTTCTGTTGGTGATATCTCATGTTGTGTGGACAATGTAATGGTGAAGGTGCACTGGTAGTTGATCATATCAATCAAGACAATAAAAAATGGGCACTGATAAAGGTTTGATCTCTTGTATTGGTTCATCTGTTTCATACTGTGTCACTGGTAGCTATCCAAATGTTTACCCCAAAATGCTGCCAACAACCCTGAATGAGGCTGCTCCTGGCCTTTGTTATCTGATATGCCCCTCACCCCACCTTCTCTGTACTGTATTTCCAGTTTGATTTCAGATTTATATGGTCTCAATACTCTGGCCAAAGCCATGGGGGCAAAAATGCAAACAAGCAACATTCCCAATGGAAATCATTCGTGAATGCACTAGAAGAGGCTGGCAGGCAGGTATGAGGCTTGCAAATGGACTTCAACCTAATATAGTGTTTCTCAACCTTGGTGACTGTAAGATATGTGGACTTCAACTACCAGAATTCCTCAGCCAGCCTGCTTGATCAGAAATGATGATCAAGTACTAATCAATCATATCATATTTTAGTCCAAGAAGGAATAATTACTTGATCTTGTCAGTTGAAAAATATTTCATTGCTGAAGTCTGAATTTCTCTACTGCACCATGGTAATATTCACATGCAAGTGATTATAGGTAGAAGGCCTCCATCTGGCCTCTTGGATATTTTAGGGTGGTGTCTTTGTTCTAACAATGGGGGAATTATTAGAAAGGTCTCAAATGTGTTAACTTAAGATTGCCTGCAGCTGAAAGGAGAGGTTAAATTCCAGCTTAGTGAAGGCACCAGAGAAGCCTCTTCAGATTCAGGCAAGACACTCTCAATATATATATAAAAAAATTCCCCTCTCACCCCTATGGGTGGTATGTGTCTTCCTCAATCTCGGGTCCTCTTCCAGAGGCCTGGGAGTTTGAGGGTTCTGCGCAGTATCTTAGCTGTTCCCGGCACTGCACTCTTCTGCACAGAGAGCTCTGATGTTGTTCCTGGGATCTGTTGGAGCCACTCTCCCAGCTTAGGAGTCACAGTCCCAAGTGCTCCTACCACCACTGGGACCACTTTGGCCTTGACTTTCCACATCCTCTCAATTTCCTCCTTCAGGCCCTGGTACTTCTCCAGCTTCTCATGCTCCTTCTTCCTGATGTTGCTGTCACTTGGCACTGCTACATCTATCACTACCGCTGTCTTCTGGTCTTTGTCTACTACCACGATGTCTGGTTGATTAGCCAGTACCTGCCTGTCCGTCTGGATCTGGAAGTCCCACAGGATCTTAGCCCTGTTATTCTCCACGACCTTCTGTGGAATCTCCCATCTGGACTTGGGGGGGTCTAGCCCATACGCTGTGCAGATGTTCCTGTACACAATGCCAGCTGCTTGGTTGTGCCGTTCAGTGTATGCTGTTCCTGCCTGCATCTTACACCCTGCCACTATGTGTTGGACTGTCTCTGAGGCCTCTTTGCACAATCTGCACCTTGGATCCTGTCTAGTGTGGTAGACCCCTGCTTCTATGGATCTGGTGCTTAGTGCCTGTTCTTGTGCTGCTATGATCAGTGCCTCAGTGCTGTCTTTTAGTCCGGCCCTTTCCAGCCACTGATAGGATTTCCCAATGTCAGCCACCTCAGCTATCTGTCGATGGTACATCCCATGCAGGGGCTTGTCTTGCCATGGCACTTCCTCTGCTTGAACCTCCTGCCTTGTCTGCTGCTGCCTGAGGCATTCTCTCAGCAGCTCATCTTTGGGTGCCATCTTACTGATGTACTCCTGGATACTTCGGGTTTTGTCCAGGACAGTCGCTTTGACACTCATCAGACCCCGCCCGCCCTCTTTGTGCCTGGTGTACAGTCTCTGGGTGTTGGACTTGGGGTGGAAACCTCCATACATTGTGAGGAGCTTCCGGGTCTTCACATCAGCAACCTCCATGTCTTCCTTTGGCCAGCGCACTATACCTGCAGGGTATCTGATGACTGGCAGGGGATACATGTTGATGGCATAGATCTTGTTCTTCCCATTGAGCTGGCTCTTCAGGACCTGTCTTATCCTTTGGTGGTACTTGGATGTTGCTGTCTTTCTTGCCTCCTCCTCATGGTTCCCGTGTGACTGTGGGACACCAAGGTATTTATAGCTGGTCTATGTCTGCTATGTGGCCCACTGGTAGTTCCACTCCATTGGTCTTAACTACCTTCCCTCTCTTTACTATCATCCTGCCACACTTCTCCAGTCCGAATGACATCTCAATATCCTCATTATAGATCCGTGTCAGGTGGATCAGTGAGTCGATATCTCGTTCACTCTTAGCATACAGCTTGATGTCATCCATGTAGAGGAGGTGGCTGATGGTGATTCCACTCTTGAACTTGTACCCATATCCAGACCTTGTGATTATCTGGCTGAGGGGGTTTAAGCCTATGTAGAACAGCAGTGGGGACAGTGCATCACCTTGGTATATGCCGCACTTGATTGCTACTTGTGCGAGCTGTCTTGAGTTCACTTCCAGTGTTGTCTTCCACAGTCCCATTGAGTGCTTGAGGAAGGTCCTTAGTGTTCTGTTGACTTTGTACAGTGCCAGGCATTCACAGATCCATGTGTGCGGCATTGAGTCATAGGCTTTCCTGTAGTCAATCCAGGCTGTGCTCAGATTGGTCTGCCTAGACCGTGAGTCTCGGGCGACTGTCCTATCTATGAGTAACTGGTGTTTTGAGCCTCTGGTGTTGTTCCCAGTGCCCTTCTGAGCTGTGCTCATATACTGGCCCATATGGTCTTGTAGCTTGGCAGCTATGATGCCTGATAGAACTTTCCATGTTGTGGAGAGGCAGGTTATTGGCTGGTAGTTGGATGGTGCTGTTCCTTTGTGAGGGTCTTTCATGATCAGCACCGTCCTTCCTTGTGTTAGCCAGTCTGGGTGGGAGCCTGCTGCTAGCAGTTGGCTCATCTGTGCTGCTAGGCGTTCATGCACTGCTGTTAGTTTCTTTAGCCAGTAGGTGTGGATCATGTCTGGGCCAGGTGCTGTCCAGCTTTTCATGTTCTTGACCTGCTGTTGGATGTCTGCTACTGTGATGGTGGCTGGTTCCTGTTCTGGGAGATTGCTGTGGTCTGCTTTCAGGTCCTGCAGCCACTTTGCACTGGTGTTATGCGTCTTCTCTTTCTCCCATATGTTCTACTGTTCAGTTTCCACTGCTGGTGGCTCAGCTGCTACTCTGTGGTTGCACTGCAGTTGGGACTACACTTTGGATGGTTCTTTAGAGAACATTTATCTTCTTGGCCTCTGCTTCTCTAGTGTATCTCCTTAGCCTGGTAGCCAGTGCTGTGAGCCTTTGTTTAGCAGTCTCTAGGGCTTCAGATGGAGTCAGGCCCGTGTATTTTTTCAGTAGCCAAATCTTATTCTTAATCTCCACACGCTTCTGTAGTTCCACCAGCTGACTGACTTCTCTCTGAGTTGCCTTGATCTTAGCCTCCAATCTCATTTTCCAGGGTGGGTATATACTGCTGTTCTTCTTTTCCAGGATTACAGCGGCTGTAGCATATACCAATTCATTGGTTTCAGTTATGGTGGTAGTAGGGATTGTCTGGAGGGCTCTGTTGGCATCTTCTAGCATACTATCTGATGGTACTTCTCCACTGAGCCTTGGTAATTGGACTCGAGGGTTGACTGTAGCTAGTTTATCCATGATCTTATGCCTCATATCAGCTGCTGTGCTCTGTAATGGAAGGGGTGGCAGTGACATTCCAGCTTCAGGTGTTGGCTGCACATCTGCTTGTTCTTCCAGGTCTGCTTGGGTCCGGGTTGTAATGTGGAGTTGGTCTATCTCAAGTTGTGAGAGCAGCTTCCTCTTCACTATGTTGAAACGCTGGGTAACTAGTTGTTTCTCAGTTAGTGTGGATGTAGGCCTTCTGTCTATCCATAGTTCCCTCATATGTTTCATATATCCCCTCTCATTAGGTCTGCTGTTGTAGTAGCATTCCATCATTTCCAAGTTCTCTTGTCTCGTCCGTGTATGGTTTGTTCCAGTAGCCCACTTAACATCAGGTTGTCCTGGTTCCCCAACATCTGACGCGGACCTTGTTAATCCGGGCGACGTCCGAGCCGGCATAACTCTCTTAGTTCATGTCACTCTCATATTTTGAGGTAGGCAGGTGAAGCGTTAGGGCATCTTTGCCCAAGGAGACTCCTACTGGTAAGGTAGGTACCAGCCAGGATTTGAAACCCGGTCTCCTGCATCAAAGGCGGTGTTCTAACCACTACGCTATCCAGCCACTCATATCTATCTATCTATCTATCTATCTATCTATCTATCTATCTATCTATCTATCTATCTATCTTTGCTCACACACACCATGCCCTCCTTCCCCCCTTTGCTTGCATACACCCTGCACTCTCTTTCCACAGCCTCCCTGCAACCGCACCCAGTCTGCACTCTCTTTCCCTAGCCTCCCTGAGATGGTACACATGCACATACCTTGTACCTTCTTCCCTTGGCCTCCATGAACATTCACCCTGTGCCCTCTTTCCCCAGACTTTTTGACCTTGCGCTGCACCAAGCACCCCTTCCCATGACTTGTGAGTGACCTGCACTGGGCCTCCCAGGGCCTCCCCCACCCCTCTGCAGCACACCCCCCTGAAGCACCCCTGCACTGCTTGCCTGGGACTCTATCCGCTTCCTGCCTAATGATCCGCACGTCTTGTGTTATGACAACAGCTGGGACTGCCTGGATTGCCATCGCTAAGTGATGCAGTCATGTGATGTCGTGCTTTACAACAGCATCACTTAGCAATGGCAATCCTGGTCCCAATTGCACTCATAACTCGAGGACTACCTATAGTTATATATGGAGTTTCTTGATTGGTGGGGCTGTAATGGATCTTGGCAGTATATATAAGATATATAAAATAGAAGGTTTCCTGTGGTCCCATTCTAGCACTGTAGTCTCCCCCATTATAAGCTTAGACTTTGGGGATGCAATTCAAAGTTCCATACTGTATCTTTCCATACACTGATATTTTTCCATACTGTATCTTTCCATACACTGATATTTTTGTAGGAGGCTGTTGCTTCTGTGGAGGGATATATTTGTTGATAAATAATGGTTTGCCACCAGTAAATCTTGCCATCACAGCATTTTCAAAGTGCTGGCAGGGATCAGGTTCAACCACTGTGGCACATACCTGGTGCAAATACAGTAAGCAATTTCAGGCCATCTTTAGCTCTACCATTAAGAAGACTGGGAGAATCAATCAGAACTTGTGAAGTGAAGCTGATACTACTGTTGTCTAAGTTTCCTGAAAACTTAGGAAATCAATGAAGTTTTTTGCCTTTCTTAAAAAAGGTCCGCTCTGCAGTGTTTCACATGGATATGTTGCACTGGGCTACATAATGTCAGTCAGAGAGATCAACTGATAATAAAGCTATCAAATGGTCAGAGGTGAAGAAGAGTTCTTTCTATGATCTTTGAGCAGCTGACACTTCTCAGATCTTGCTCTTTAATCAGTTGGACATATCTCATAGTTATCTCTTGGCATGGAGATTATCTGGCATAGAAATTATTGGTTTAATCTTTACTTAGGTACTCATCTTCTTATCCAAGCTTCATAGCTCTTCATTTCAGCAGCTTCAACCAGAACAAGTATTCACTGATTTAAAGCATTAGCAGCGGGCAGGGCTTGTTGAAACAGAAAAAACTTCAGCTATACCAGTAAGTGATGTTAATATGTGTTTAAGTCTTCCTGCCTACAGAGGTCTTCATACTTTGGTGGCATGCTGAAACCTGGTTTCCAATATGTCATTGAAATATTTTTGATCAGAGACAGATTGATTGCTTAAATTTTGGTTTGTTAACTTCATGGGTAGCACAGGAGCACTGGGGATGTTACCAGCTGACACTGCACTCATGCAGTTAGTATCAACATCTATTACTACAACTACTGTATCTCTGGATTTATTCTCATTATAAAATACCCATATTGCAAAAATACAGAACACAACTGCTAAAAGCAGGGAGCTAAACAATGGAACAATTAAAGAATACTATTTTTTTCTATAATACCGTTTGACCACATTCAGACTGATGGGATTTAATTTAATTTAATTTAATTTAATTTAATTTAATTTAATATTAGATTTGTTATGGCTGCCCACTCCTGAAGATTTTGGGTGGGTTACAGAAGCCAAAAAACAGTAAAACAATTAAAACAGTAAAACAATTAAACCAGTGATGATATTGGCAGTGAAAGAGTTGACTCAAACGCTGAACAATTGCTTTCTTAGAGAACCTGATTCCTCTATTAACGCTTTTGAAGAGAATCTGTGGCATGATCTGATTTATTTGAAGTTAATAATCTTGTTTTGTCAATTCGTTTACATGTTGTGAATCCAGTCTTGTTCAGTAATTGGTCTGTGTCTGGTTATCCAATGTGCCCACCAGCCAAACACTTTGAAGATCAATTCTTGAGCTTTTATAAAGCAATCACTCTGAGTCTTTTTTGCATAAAGGCTTCAAAGTCATCTTTTAGCTAGTTGATTTCTTGCTAATTGTTCAGAAATGGTAACTGCACCTTGTGCTGTTAAAAAAACATTGCATGGGTATGTAGTCAGCTAAATCCTCCTGCTGAAACAAGCCCCATACATAATTTAGGGGATGGGATCTCCAAGAAATTCTTCTGAGAGGAATTGGGAGAAGATATTCCACTATCTGGAATATGAAGCACTGGAGCAACTTGTTCTATTGTAAAGGATACAGAGAAAAGGAGAGCTTTATTGGCTACTGCCTCTCCAATTTTGGTTCCAGCACTTACTCTGATTCTAGCACATCATATTGGAAAAATAATTCCATTTATCCACTTTGTTTGCTGTCTCCTTTCAAGCTGCTTTGCTCAGAAATGGCTGGCTTGCTTTTGAGTAGCTGGCTTTGCAGAAATAAAAGAACTTCAGCTAATTCAGTGATGTTACTTCTTCCCAGTATTATCAAAGTATATTAGAAGTATGAAGCATTTGGATCCAGAATAGTCACTCTGGCTGTACCTGACAACAGTTCCTTAAAGACAGCCTGCCTTTTCTGGGCTCACACTGGAGCTTTTGAGCTCACCCAAAAATGTGTTTGAGTTAAAGAGGCATTAAGGAGCTGGTGACAGGGCAGTAAAAAGGCAGAGACCTGGTCACCCCTGGATGCCATCTCTGTAATTCTTCCTGAACTAAAATATGTATTTTCTGGAGACCCTATGGTTACTGTGTGAGCCCCGAGAAAAGCATAGCTTCTTCCAAGAACTGCCAACCAGTGCAGTGGGGTGCCTATGCCAGTTCTAAAACATGTTTGCCCACTTCTGATCCAAATACTGCACAACTTTGGTGTATACATCTAAAACTAATAAAAGGAGCCAAACAAATGAAGACAAAACAGGGACAGAGGTGTAAAATACCACAGTAATAAAAACAGTGAGTAGTAAATATGAATACAGATAACAAAAGAGAGGCTAAAGAAACTGGAAGGAGCCAGCTGTTTTAGCAGACTGTGTGCCATTTGCCGTCTCTATGTTTTAATCAAGTTTAATGGAATTGAATTTGATGGGAATTCGAAAAGCCAATGACTATTATCTGTATTAGTCAAAAACGTAGTAACTGATCTGTAAAGCAGCTCTTATAATTCTAAACAGAACAGGGGATTCCTTACTGGATGAGTTGATCCTAACTCCAAAGCCCAAGAACTATGGGCTATTTTCTATTGACCTTTCTATATTAAAATATCTACTCAGTGAATGACAGTACTCTAAGTTTTAATAACACAAAGAGTTTTGTACAAGTTGAGGGTGATGAAAATCCAACAAAAGATTCACTATCTCATTTATTGATACACAAATCCTTCTGGCAATATAGTGAGTGAAAGGAGTGACATAGAGATGAGGCTTGGATTATTTTACACCCTTGCCTTCATAATGTCTATGAAATTAATTATTTCTGCTCTTCTTCAATTGTAATAAAGGTCTGGTTTAGATAAAGAGACAAAGCAACTGCTAGGTTCTAGGTGGGGGAAATTATTTCCTTATGAAATAAAATATACATATATATGTAGCTCATTCCACATCCATCACTAGATGCCAAAGACTGAGACTGTATTGTATGTGAAAGAGCATTTCTCCATTTTTCAAATATTTACATAAGATTAATACTAGGACTTCCTTGTTGTTCCATCTGGGTTCCCAAAAGTGCTAAGAGATTGTCAAACTACATTTGGGGTTTGGACTGGAATCCAAGATTTAAATCTGATTTAGGATCAATGGATTGGGTGGCATTGGTCAAGACACTATGGACTCACAAGGTTTTTTTTCATCCATATGATTATAGTGGGTAGGTAGCTTCTTAGCTGACACAATGGCAGACAACAGGGGTCTGTAGGGTGTGTCTGCAATACATACAAAAAACGGGCAAAGCTTCAATTGCATCATGGTCACCATCTCGACTTTTTGACCATGCCCTGAAGACACCCCTGGCAGACCATAGACATTGTTTACAGGGAGTTGGGCCATGGAGGGGATGTTAGATTTCTGATTATCAGAGTGTTCTGCATAGATAATTTTGGTTAAAAATAAGAAGGTAAGTTGGTTTTGCTCTTGATTTCTGGTGGGTCGGTTAACCTCTGAGAAAAAGAAACTGGCTGCAGAGTAAGATCACCCTACAAACTGTTATCAAGGGTTTGTACTGTTTTTATGCATGTATGGTGGCCCCTTTTTCAGTATGTCTTCTGGACAGAGAAGATTGCATGCCTGATGAGGTGATGGCAGTAGGGATGACAGGCCTTGAAAGACTGGTATTCTGGGCCATCTGTCTTTACAGAAATGGCAGCTCCTGATCTGTACTTCCTTTAATTAAAATGAATTCAAGGAGAAGATCTGTAAAACAGTGAATAAATGCAAGGTTTTCCTCCAATTTTCTGAATCACCAAATTAGTTCCAGGCAACCTAAAGAAATCCCTTCAAACTGGCCAGTATATAAATTTGGTAGTAAAAAGTATTGAATCCTCTTTAAATGACAGATCAACAGGTTATTGCAACACTGGAGCACACTTCATGGTAACCTTTCCTTTGGAGTTTGTCTATCTGTCTCTCAGAAGCATTATTTTGTAATCAGCTAACTTTAACTCCATTACTATGATTAGAAATAGGGTACCTGTCAGGCCCAGCCCAGTAACAAAGATGAAACAGTCCAGTCGAGTATAGTTCCTTTATTTGCTTATACCTTATAGACAGAATCTTGCCAAACTAACTCTGTACTACAGCAACTAGTGGATATACCCTGGGAGATTCTAGGGAGTGGCAACCCTGAATTTCTTACTCTTCCCACGCTCCCCCTGCAGACTCAGCTGCCTCTTGCCTCCTCCTCTCTCCTGGAATGCACCCCGTCCTTCCTGATAGCCTTGATCTCCCACATCACCCTTCTCCTCAGAGTTACGTTCCATCACAGTACCCCTCTACAGGGTTAATTAGTCACTAATGGTAAAATGAACTTCCGTCTTTTAATACCAGCATTCCCAGGTTATCCCAGATTATAATTCCAAGGCTAAGTGTGTCCCTAGACTCTGAAAATAAAAATAAGGTTTCCAATGAAGTTCCCATTTTTAGTGGTGTTATTTTGTTCTACAAAGCTGAAAAACCTGGAAGGAGCCATGGGGCTTGACAATTCAAACAGCTTGCTGTTTTATTCTTTGGGCTTTTTAAATTATGTTTTTGGTGATTTCCTCATCTGATATATAAATTTTTGCCCAATTGGGAATACAGATTGTCCCCGAGGAATGTAAGGCAGTATAACTCCAAGTATATTTATATCCTGAGAGCATGTCTCACTTCGCTGCAGATATTTGTAATTACACAACAGTCTCCTGGAGAAAAAGGCAGATGAGAACACCCCACTACCAGGAGCCCAGTTTCTTTCCATTTCTGCCTGCCCTGTTGCTTGAACCTCCTTAGATCATGGCTCAGATAAGTACTTTTCCTGTTCGCATAACCTTATAATTTAATTTCATGATGAAAACTCAAGGGATGCTGTTTCTTTCTATGTGTGACTAATTTTTTTTTTTTTTTGCAATCAGAATACTGCTGCTTTTCCTGCACTAGAATGTGTTCAGCCTCCCAAACAAGTAATTAACTATCACAAGCACTTAGCTGCTCACTGTAATGCAATCACATTGCTTGCTGGAGCATCTTATTTTTTTCCTTAATTCAACAAAATAGCCTATTTCCAAACAAAGCTGCTGTGATAATCTGTCTGCTTTGGTTTCTGACAGAGATATATGTGCTGGTGTAGACAATTATTTTAGAGACTTTTTTTGGGGTTACGTTTGGCTCCTTTCTGCAAAGTAAACAAATAAACTAATAAATAAACACATGCTTTTTTTAAAATGTATGCAACCTTTCTTTCCAGTAAAATTAAATCATAAGGTTTGTTCCTGTATTTAAGAAAGAGAGTCTGGTGTTCATGTTTTCTTCCAACCAACCAGATCTTTTAAGTTGTCCATCCCTGCAATATCCAGAACTTTGATAAGTCATTCCTTTATTGATGCTGTAGCAGGAACCTTTTAGTGGCTTGCTAAACCTACCTTTGCCACTAACACCTGTTCTTTATTATTTATCTTACTGAGGATTAAAATGTGATATCCAGCTGGTTAAGCAGGATCCATGCTAACAGCAGTCTTGGCACTGGAGTTAACATGTCAAGTACTTGTGTCCCTCTGTATTTTATTCTATTTTGTTTATTTGCCACTGGGTATAGGGAGCTAGGATTGTGCTGGGTTAAAGGAGGACTGAAATCGACTATACAGTCAATGGTAAACACATCTCATCTATCTGCATTTAACTATTAAGTGCCAGTTTAATTTTTGTAAAAGAAGGAGAGATAATAACGTGTGTGTGTAAGCATATGCAAGGCCTGAACCTACAAGCTTTTGCATGCAACATTTCTGCTGTACAGTCCTTCTGAGTGACATATAGGTTCTTCAGAGATATAAGCCTTCTCAGATATTATGTGAGAAAACTACTAACTTCAGCCAGACTGCTTATTGCTTGTTAATTTTTAAAACAGGGTGAAAGTTAGGATTGCACAGAATGGCCTGAACCTGGACTATAAATACACAGCTCCTGGTGAAGAGGTTTAGTATATTACTGCCCTTCCTTTGAAAGCAGCAATAAATAATTCTAAAGGGAGTGTCACCCTTAAAACCAGCAGTTGCCTGACACTGCTGAAGGCTCAGCCATGAACAAGTAGATATGAGAAAAGAGGAGTAAGGCAATGCATGGTGAAGCAGTCAAGAAGTCTAATTTATGAGCTTGAAGAAGATTTCAAAAACTTACTGTACAGGTGTAAAACATTCCCCCTCCCACTCCAAACACTAAGGAAAAAAACAGAACAAAACAAAAATCCAAGTAACTTTTTCAACTTTTCCAACTGTTTTTAGAGTAAGGTGGCCACTAATGTATTTAAATGAATGAATGAATTAATGCAGTAGCTCCAAGTAGGTCAAAACAAGATGCAGTTATGCATGATCTTTTCAGATGCTAATTTATATATACAAATGCAAATTTAGAAAACATAGTTATAAATTAAAGGGAAACACAATATATCTCACTGAACAAGGGAAGAGATCTGTGTCGTTTGTTGATGGGCAATTTTAAGGTCTCTGCTCTACCTTCAGAGTTCTCTGTTTATCAACTGAGTCTGATTTAAGCAGTCCTTCAACTAGCACAAGGGAGCATAACTTTTTTGTGGCTGAGGCTGTACTTGTTTTATTTTTTAATGGGCCACCAAGGGCTGCAAGGGAGTTGACAATGATATAGTGAAGCTGCCAGAGAAAGTAAGGCCAAAATCTTCAGCTGTTTTATTTTGCTTTGGGGTTTCTTTAAAAATAAAATTGGAGTGTTAAGCCTACCAGTGCATCAATTTTGCTGCTTATTTCCTGAAAAAAATAATGCTGTCAAATTTGGGCAGTTCCATCTGAGAGAACAATGAAACAAAACAAAGCTGTGGACCTTGTGTTGAGAAATGTTGACTAGCTGTATGGTTGGTCTAAATAATTTCTCTCTGATGGGATAGATATTTTAAAAAAAAAACTCTAAAAGAGGATGATCAGAGTGCTGTAGATGAGCTGGTGCAACTTAAAATCACAGCACACCAACTTAGATTTAGTATTGATTTGCAATGTTTTTAGATAGCAAATCATGTACAAATGATATTGATAGTCCTATATTGTCTGTTTTTCTAAATTGCATTCTAATCCTTATAGTTCTTTTTGCTGCTATTCCTTCCTGTGTGTAAAAGAGTATGGAGATAACCCTGAAGAAGGAACATGAGGGTAGTAATGCACCAGCTCAGCCTTCTCTCTCACATCATTCACAGCAACTACTACAGATTTGCTAAGTGTTTACTATCATTTATTGACCAGCTATGTTATTGTGCCTTCCACTCTTTCTAGCAATTTTTTTTTAACCATCAAAACATCTTGGAAAAGTGAGGTTTAATGAGCATGTAGTCAGGAATGGTGACCTGTCTGTGTTTTGAGCCTAAAATCAATAGCACATTGCTCTGGAACTACAACCTATAGCAATGTCATTACTAAAGAATGCTAAAGAGTCATCTCATCATCCCAGGTGAACAACTGCTAATAAACCATCTTTCCTAACCCACTTCTAAATCCCCAGGAATCTTCTTACCATATTAAAATGGTGGTAGGCAAATTGAACATCAAGTTTATTATAGTCATTGACCAAAGTTTTATACAAATCTAAAATTATAAAGTATCCAGGAAATTCAGAACCAAAAGAAAAGGTAAAATAGATTCTTTAAGTGTACTGCTTATGATATTGAAAAGTGGATAAGATAATATTAAAAAAGAAGTTATGTATGTATGTTAACAATAAAATATAATTACTTAGGTTTTAAGAGCTAAATTAAAACAATCCCTTCAAATATTAGTATGCTAAGAAAAACATTATAAACTATAATTTAGAAAATCAGAGGTGAGAGTGAGCTTCCATTAAATCAAAAGAAATTGATCAATCCAGGGGGTGAACTTAAATGTTAAGTTAAAATTCGAATGGAATTGGTCTCCACTTGGGGTGCAGACTATCCTTAATTGTAGTAATTAAAAATGGATAAAAATAAGGATAAAAATAAAAATAAAAGAGGTTCTCAGTGAGTTTACTTATGTACAGTACCCTTAATTATCTGTTTATGGATTTTAATTGCTGTCATGTAAAATCTAGCAACATTATGTGTGAGAAGTGGATCATTATCTGCTAGGCCTTTCACACAATTTGATAAATCCTTTACAATAGTCACTTCTGGTGAGAGTTTGCTATCCTCTCTGGCAGTCACTCTCTTGAGAGGAAGAGATGGTCAGAAAGAGAATCTGCAGCCCCATTCATCCTCACCCACCACTTGCTTCAGCTTCTCTATTGTTGGTAAATGGTCCTTAGAATATTCATCTCGACTACATATGGACAGGAGGGAAGCTAATCACCCCCATTTAGGAATCCTGTTATTTGTAATGAAGAAAAAAAATGAAATACCAGTGCATGCCAGTGTAAGAAAATGCATATAAATATGAGAATTTCATCATGCAAGTGAGTCTTCTGTGTTCAGTAGGATTATTCCCCAGGAGATTATTCCCCAGGTTTTACATATACCTGGAATTAGTTTTGTTGAACTCAGTGGAACCTATTTCAGAGTAAACATGTGCCAGGCATTATGCTATTTCATGTACTTTGTATTTTCTATCCTATTAACTTGTATGTCAGGATGGGCAACCAAGGCTAATTGGATATTGCTGAATTGCAGTTCTAAGCATCCATCACAACTGACTATTCTGAATGAGGCTGCTGGGAAATGTTCAGTCATGTATTGATTACATTAAAACTGAGGTGGGTCATAGCAAAAAAACCCCACATGCATTGATTATTTCCATTCATTCATATAATAATTTGAAATGCACACTTAAAAACAATGTAGCATCTGCAAGTAATGCTGCATTCTTGAGTATAAGACACATATCCTCTTTCTTCTTTGAATCCAAAGACTGAAAAGGAAATTCTTGCATTTTATCACACTGTCACATATATGGCTTGCTCTGTTTTTTCTTACAGTGTATTTTTTTTTAACATATACTTTTTTTAAAAGAAGGATGTCTGATCCCTATTACCCACCCACTACTAAGTAGCATATCTTTTTTAAGTATTGCGTATCATAAAGATAGATACATAAAAAAATGAGATGAAAGAAAATTAAACATTTGGATTAAACTTGATTCAACATTTAAGGATGTAGAAATAGCTTGGAATTACAGGATTTCAAAGGTAGCTTTCACTGGGAAAATGTTGACAAGGGAGAAAACAGGAATCTATTTTGCTCTAACTTCAGTTTCAACCTTGCCCTTTTCTTTGACATACTGTACTTTCATCATAGAACAACTTCTGGGCATTGGCAAGATGATGTTCAGTTGTCAATAGCAATGACGTCAGCCAACTTGACACGGCTTGTTAGCTGTTCCAAAGCAACCTGGTAAGTGCAACTGTTATTTTTCGATATTGATATGGACTTTTTACAGCACCTCTACAGACACTGTAGTTATATCAATGTCTGTTCTTACTCATAAAGGCAGCAGACATACCTCTCTGCATTTAACACTACTTTCCTATTTTTCATAAATAGGAATGCTTCATGTCTAGAGGCATGGTAAGAATGTGGATGCATAATTTAGAGACTACAGTATCTAGAGGATAGGTTTTGGTGGGACTATAGCTGAGCCATTCTCTCCCCCTTCCCACTGCTTTGAGACTGCCATAGAGAATCCAGGAGAGAAATAAATTATTTAGCTGATATTTTCCACTCACTTCTGAAGAGGTCTACCTGCACTAAGCATGATTTATATGGCTTCTTCCATGATTTTGTGATTCTATGCAGGATCTTTGAGCAAGATGAGCTCTAACTTCATTTCAGCTATCGGGGCAGCTAGAGTGATGCAGTGCACTTGAACCAAGATATATTATTTATGCAGAAAGTAAGACATTGCTTTAGTTACTCTTTGGTTTTAATATTAATCTAAAATGTTATTGTGATATCTAGCTTCATCTGAAGTTCTTTGGGAGCTGTTTGCTAAAAGAGGGGACATTCATTATTTTTCTCTTTTTCTTTCTTGGTTACTGCAGATTGCTTTATGTCATTTATATCATTTAAAATGATAGTTTACAAAGGGCTCTTGAAATTAGACGAAGGCTACAGTCTAAACTTTGTGTGTGTGCGTGCATATAATACATATATAACATTGCCTGTATTGCAGAAAAAAATCCAACATGTGTTTTGCAACAACCACATCCTGGGAGGAAAACCAATGGATATGCTGTTGAGAAAATATGCATGCCCACCAATAACTGCACATATGTTCTGTTAAAAGTGATAATCTGGAAAGCCTCATCTTGCAGCTGTGTTGGAATTTAGCATCCTAGGAGGAAACAATTCCATCTGGGTCTGGTGATACACTGCATGCCAATAAGGAAGTATCATAATAGTATGAGTCTCTAAAACAGTATTGCTGATAGGAAATTATGTTAGCTTGATTTCAGATTTCCTAGAAGCATCTACTTGTGGAACTTTTGCTGTTCTAGTTGAAAGCAGCTGACAATGTACATCTTTGCTCCCTTCCCCATTGAAGCATCAGTTTGTGAGGGATGATATATTGATTGACAGATTTATTCAAGGTCACCCAATTAAAGCTAGGTGAGTGAGACAGTCTTTGAACTTAGATTGTCACAACGTGAGCCTATTCTGCTTTGATATTATTCTGGCTCTCGGAATGAAATATCATGACATAAGTACTGATGATTTCCTTCACGATTTCCTTCAAAAATGTTATACGTATAAAGAAAAAGTATGCTTACATCGCAAAGAAGAAAAATATTACTAATGAATACATGCAATGCTAAATAATTTTATAGACCATTGTCCTTTGAAATGTGCTCTAAAGAACAGGGAAAAATTGAAAAAAATCCAGCAAAATTGGCCTGCCTCATTCCCACATTAAAAAAAAAAAGTAGAAAGAATAACGGAATGATTTTAGGATGATGTTAAAAGAATAATGATGAATAATTCATTGCCTCTTTTCCAGATAGCTTTTGAATTAGTTAATTGGCCTGATAAACTTTTGGTCTGGTAGTGGTCAATGAAGTCTCAAGTTGGCAGAGAATAAATATTATGAAAACAATCATATCTTCAGCCAGCCCATTTTGATGTAAGAATTGCTTGGGAAGGTAAACCCAGATACTAGAGTGTCATTTCTACAGAGTTAATCTTCAGAGTAGACTCACACTTTACAAAGAAAACACTTTAAGGTTATTGATCTGCCCAGCAGAAACACAAACTTCCTATTACAATAAGACTTGGTGCAAACATTCTAATAGGGGGAAAAAACCCAAACACCTAATTATCACAGATAGACAGATACTGTAGTGGAAGGAAGGAAGGAAGGAAGGAACGAAGGAAAGAGCAAATGCAATGGAATTATTATTGTTGTTGTTGTTGCTGGCAAAAAACTTAACATTATTGATCCCAATTAGGAAGATGGCAGCAGCAATTCCTGCTATGCTGCAAACTGTTTCCATTTATCCATTCATATTATTCTAATCACCTTCCTCCTCCTTTTGCCATTTTTCCTTTTTTGTTTAAAAAAGAAGTACTTCATGTTTGTGGAGGCAAAGAATATGTTGTGTTGAGATGCATTGTTTTGTAAAGAATGGGAAGAAAAATGGCATTTCTTCCCTTTTTACATCTGAATATGAAAAGCCTTTTCAGTGATGCTTCTCTACCTTCATAAACAATCTTTTTTTTTTTTCCCTGCAGCTCAGGCAAAAGCCATAAATAAAGGGGCCGTAGTTTTAAGAATGTAGAAGAGATTTCTTTTTTTTTTTTTATCAGCAGTGTTTATTTTACTTATTCATTTATTTAGATGTTGAGGCTGTTTGACTCCAAACCACTCTGGGCAGCTTACATATGAAAAGTCACAAACAATAAAAACAAAACAAGATCAACACAACACAATGTCCCCCAAATGGAATTCAATGCTGCTTGACTCTGATGCTGGACATGGGAGTGAGGGAGCATTGGTCTTTATGAAAGGCAAAATTATAATAGCAGGATGCTTTGTAAAGAAAAGGATTTGCTTAAAAGAGAGACAGATCATTACTTTCTCATAAGCTAGTGGAAGGTCTGCTGTTCTAATGGGGACAAACTAAGTGTGAAGTGCTAGTCTGTGTAATCTCCCAAAACTTTTCTGCTCCCATTGCTTTCCTTCAAAACCCATAGAAACAGGCTGAAAAGAATTGGACCTGTCCCTTTCTGTGACAACATCATCCTTCTAGTGATATGACCTACAGTATTCCAGCTGTTGGAAGAGCAAGTGATGGATCCTGAACCTGGGAACATTTCCTACCTCTGCCTTGTATTGTAAAGGTTGATATAAACATGTGAGGAAGGGGGTGTCCCTAACTTGAGGGAGGCCAAACCACACAGTATCAGATTAGTGTGCTGGTTCCTAATTGCTTCTTGGACTCCTGTGAGATGGGCCAATCAGAGATCAGCTTGCCAAGTTCAAATACAACAGCCCAGTCAGCCCTCTTCCAGAATGCCTTTTCTGGAAAAGTTACAAATCCTGTGAAAAATACCTTCTGTGTGATTTTATTACATTAGAGAGTTCCCAAGACTCCTCACTGTCTAGCAAGATGTCCTTCCATGCTCTTCCATCACTACAACATCCATTTCCAAAGGTTCAGCTCCTTTGGCTGCTTGCCACCTTCTCTATTCCTTGTGATGCTAAGCTAGTTTTTATTAGCAAGAACCCTATACTGTGATAAATACTGAGAAACTGGGATTTGGACTGGGTTGAATAAGCAACCCCTCTTTTACTCAGCCAAAGCTCTTCCAATATTCCTAGCAAAAATATAGAATAACCAGAAGAAAACATTGAATTTATTTATTTATTAAACAAATTTAAAATATGTACCTAACATCACGCCCCAGATAGAGAGTCCTAGGAAACTGTTCTTTCTTATTGGACTTATATGTCACTCCTTTTTTTCTCTCTGCCCTCCTTTTATCCATCTTATTATTTTCTGTATTTGGAAAAGCAAGGCAAAACATTGTTGTTCTGTAGCCTTTCCAGTATCAATTGTACTCCAAAAATGTTGGGAAAGTTCAAACTCAGTACTGTCCATTGTGGTGTCCAATTTCAAAGTATCTGGAAGGTACTGGGGATCTGGTGAAATCCAGAGCACATTCCTAGCATTTAATATTGCACAAAAGAAAATATTAACCAATCCATTTATGCCATGCTTCATTAATTACAAAATGTCCTTCATGAAAGAGATGAAGATCTGCAGAATGAGAAATTACTACAATTAACTATATTAAATTATTTTATGAGTGCAAATCTCATAATATATGCATGACATCCAATGAAACAACCTAGCCATGTTTGAAGAACAACACCATCCATAAAAAATGGCTGTGACTTGTAAATCTATAACAGTTGTAGAATGGAGGGGGAGGTGGTATAAAATCAGAAGAGGACTAGTTGGTATAGATACTATAAAGAATTCTGTCAGATAAAATTCAAATTGAGAATATTTGTCTAAGAACATGCAGGTGTGGGTGCATTTTAAAAGGACTTTTAAACAATCTCAGCAGCTTTTCATAAGCAATCTGCTTCTTTGCCAACCAATCTGATGTTCCCCAAGAACATCTGAAGGACTTTAAACTAAGAGAAGCAAAGTAAAGAAATGTGATTTTTTAAAAATTCCTCGGCTGTTCCAAAGGCAGATCTAAGAGGATAATTGCCAACAATCAAATAAAATTGGAATGCATTGTCAAGATCCAAATAGCTGTGTTTATTTATTTATTAAATTTATCCCTGCCCATCTCCCCCTAATGGGGGACTCTTGGAGGCTTACAACTCATTAAAACAATAAATAAAAATACAATTACATAAAACCTAAAACCTATACAAAACAATTACTAAAAAAGAAAGAGTCCATGAGGCTGATGGTTCAGGGCAGCAAATGCCAGGCCTCTAAGGGACTAGCCAACCCCACACCTGATGTTTTCCCTCCCCACCCCAGGCCAGATGGCAGAGCCAGGTCTTCACATCCCACTGGAAGGCCAGGAGTGAGGGGCCTAATCCCCCTTCCGGGGGCAAGATATTCCAAAGGGCGGGGGCTACAGCAGAGAAGGCCTGCCTTCTGGACCCCGCTAGTAGGAGCTCCTTTACCGAGGGGGTCTGGAGCATGCCCTCTCTATGTGATCGGATGGGATGGGATGAAATCATGGGGAAGAGACGGTCCCTCAGGTAACCTGGTCCCATGCCATGTAGGGCTTTAAAGGTGATAACTAACACCTTGAATTGGACCCGGATGGTACAGTTACAGTTCTGTTGGCATCAGAGCTCATTAGAGTACTGCATTTTTCAATGCCAGGTCTCCATCTTTGAATAGATGATGTCAGAATAGATATATGAGCCACTGAGCATGTGTAGAATTCAGTTGCTTCATCACAGTATACTTAAAGAAATATGACATATCAGGGATTAGGGAAAATGACTGTCAGACAAGATGTTTTTATTTCCATATAGAAATGGGTCCTGGCATTGTTTGTCTTAAATATTAAGGACTGCAGCCTAATAGAAAGACCCTGCTCTCTCCTAAATCCCCAACAAATTGGTGTTTTTTTTAAATAATGCAATGCAATGAAATTTCAGTGAACTCTTATGGAAACACAGTCTGCATGTTTAATGCCTAGAACTTTTAAAACGCCAATATCTTTTAACATGGCATAAAGTTACTTCAATAAAGTCAAAGACTCTCTCAACAAAGCGTAAAATACATGTGTAAAATGAGTTTTTCTTCACCTATAGTAAGGGGGAGTCTCCAGACAATTCAATACTTTTTATTTCTATGGAATAAAATAAGTCCTTCCAGTTGACTTGAGCTTAACCAGAGCTGCCTTTCCTGTTAACAATATGATCTCTTGGTGCTAGGGAGAATATAACCCAGACAAGGTTATGGGTTATGGATTTTTCTCTTTTATTTTTAGTGTGATGTGTCTATTTAACCTATCTGCTTCTCTGGCTAATCCTGTTTTTCAGAATTATGTGGGCTTGAAAGTATGAAATCCATTAAAGCAGAAGTTCAATAAAAAGTTTATAGAGACAACTTTGCTGTATCATCCTTTCTCCATGCTGCACAATCATAAAGCTAAAAAGAAATCTGGCACCTTGCTAGTGCTGTTCAGGTTGTAGCTTTATCTGACGATGTAGAATAATAAGTCCTTCCTATTTCTAACTTCAGCTGTGAACTGAAAATTACCCAGGAGTATATCAGGGTAGTCTGCAGTCAGGAGCTGGAACTCTGCATTATTTTACCAAATGCATTTAACTTGGATTCTTAGTTTTATAAACAAAATTTGGTACGATGTCATAAAATTAGACAAATCAAAGTTCTCCTATGAGCAATCACCCATTATTTTGGTTCAAAATTACAGTTAACACAACTTTCAGTGCTTTGTAGAGAAATGTGGGGATATCCTTGATGAAGAAGGGCAGGAACCATTAAGGGAGGAGAAGTGATAACTCAGTCCTGGGAAAGGAGAAAGCATGAGGAAAAAGTCCAAAATAACCCTGTCTTGATTCTGTTTGATATTAGAGGGGACAAAGGGAAACTTTGGCAGCTGTAATGGGCAGAAGGGATAACCTTGAAGAGCAGGAACAGCTGCAACCAAGACAACAGTCAGATAAAAGAGAGCCAGTTTGGTCTAGTGGTTAAAGCACCAGGCTAGAAAGCAGGAGACTGGGAGTTCTAGTCCCGCCTTAGGAGTGAAAGCCGGCTGGGGGACTTTGGCCAGTCATTCTCTTTCAGCCTAACTCACCTCACAGGGTTGTTGTTGGGAAAATAGGAGGAGGAAGGAGTATTAGGTATGTTTGCCACCTTGAGTTATTTTTTTTTTAAATAAGAAAGACAGGATAAAAAAATCTAAAAACTAACTAACTAACTAGCTAACTAAATAAATCTGAGTTCAGGGCAGAAATGTAATTTGAAGAAAGCATTTCAGATAGGACCAACCTTAGTTCTCACAAAGATAAAGGCAGGGAGAGGGGAGGCATATTCAGATTTGCAAGATTCTGTTACTATAATCTCATAATAAAAGTAGTATTAAGCTTGCGTGTCTTTGATTTCCAAGTTTGGCCTACCTTGGAGGGCTGACACAGGCTTTTAAGAGTTTGTTAGTATACTCTACAACATTGAAGTAGCATTCCTGTAATCCTTATGGCATCTCTTTCCTGACCTACCATGAATGGCTGATATGCCTGTTTTGCCTATCTTAGTTATGTCTGAATATCTCCTCCTTCATTTCCTTTAATAATTCAGTCTGGGAAACCACTAGTATTCCATCCTGTACAGGTAGTCCCTGGACTATGACTGCAATTGGGACTGGAATTGCTGTTGCTAAGTGACGCAATATCACATGGTTGTGTTGCTTAGTGACAGCAATTCCGGCAGTCCAAGATGCCATTGTTAAGCAAGGGCCTCACATGACCATGGTTTCTGACTTCCTGCTGGCTTCCTCATTGACTTTGCTTGTGGAAAGCCAGCAGGGAATGTTGGAAATCACAATCATGTGACCATAGGGACAACTGTGCAAGTTTGAATGGTCACTGAATGAGTGGTTGTAATCCAAGGACCATCTGTATAGTTTTTGGATCCAGCCCATGTTTCCTCCTGCTCAAGTATAATGGATCAATCTGTCTTAGAAAAAAGAAGGGCCCAGTTTTGAAAATTTGAAGCTAACTCAAGAATTCCATAATGTGATTTGGTAGATGAGGATGTGGTAGAAGTAGATTAAAGTTTGACCAGTTTTTTTTCCCCCTTATTAGGGGACTAGAATAAATCTTGACAACTGATAGCCTATGGGCTGTTTGAGGCCCTTCAGCATTTAAGTCCATGCTATCAAAATTCAGTGGCAATATTGCCAATTTTCATGTATGTATTTGTGATGGAATGGAATTATGAAGGCCAAACTCAGGGAGGAAAACATGCTCTTTCGTCTCCTGAGGGGCGAGAGATAAGAGGATGAGGCTGGCACCTCCCTGAGGAATTCACACTGTTGTGACTGGCTGACTTTGGGAACTGGGGTTTCAGTCTGGGAAGATTCTTGCTAGAGGTTGTAGCTAATAAACATTGCTGAACTGAATCTACATGGTCTCCTGGAGTTCCTTGGGCTAGGCCTGACAGTATTTTTCTTAAACAAATTAGTCAAAATGTTCCTGAACTTCAACAGAAGTCAATGGAGAAATTTTTCATATTTCAATGGAACAACAAAGTAGTAATGTGAGAGGTTTTTAAAAGCTGCATACATTGTGGATAGTACCAATAAAAATCCCAGGTGCCTCCTTGTTGTCATGGGTGTTCAATGTTTTAAAAACTGTGGCCCCTGCCACTGTGTAAATGAATGAATAGAGGGCACCTGCTTGGCTTAAAACAGAGTGACAACAAATCAGATAACATAATACAGGTTTATGATTACATTCGGATTCTGTATTTTTGCATGCAGGAATGATCTTCTATGCACCCATTTTGTAAGAGCCAGTTAAATGCCTATCTTGACAGGGGAAAACTTGGTGACTGTGCTACAGAATATAATTAAAAGAGCTTGTATATATGTATTGGAAGAGTATGCCATAAATCACCCGTCATTCACAGCTGGGCAGCCAGCATCTGAGTTTGAATCAACATTTTCACAAGGGAGAAATTCTTTCTCTGTCATATAGGCACAGTGGGATAACACAATCCCTCCTTTGGCTAGAGATAGGGCTTTTAAAAATCAAGGGCAAACTCCAAAGGAGATTGAGGAAGAACATGTGAATGAGGGCTATAAGATGGAGTGAACTAGAAGTGTAGAACCCGAACCCTCTGATTAAAGTAAACATTCTAGAGAAAAGGAATGGAAGGAGCAGCTGTTTCAAGGGCCTGCTGCTTTTGAAGAGCTGAGGTTGTGAGCTGTGTAAGACACTTGACATTAAGCAGCTCTGTTCTTCTAGACTGCTATGGGAAGTTGGATGCTTAATGTCAGTTTTTAATTATCCATATTTCAGACTGAGTTGGGCATGAAGCTATTAATTTTATTTATTATTTTTTGAGGTCTGTATTATTAAAGCCTCACTTGTTTCCCAAAGATCACACTATTTGTAGTAGACCAGCACTATTTTGTGGAATATTACATGTACTTTTATACATTTTTTTCACATAGGGCTTTTGCAATGGATCCTCCTTCCTTCCTTCCTTCCTTCCTTCCTTCCTTCCTTCCTTCCTTCCTTCCTTCCTTCCTTCCTTCCTTCCTTCCTTCCTTCCTTCCCTCCTTCCCTCCTTCCCTCCTTCCCTCCTTCCCTCCTTCCTTCCTTCCTTCCTTCCTTCCTTCCTTCCTTCCTTCCTTCCTTCCTGACAAACTTTGATTTTGCTTACTCCTTGCAAGATTGGTTTATCTTACAAGGAAGGTCTGAAACCTCTAGTCACACCCCTGTATGCTATGTGGCCAGGAGGTTCCATTATAATATCCATTATCGTTTTCTTCTCACTTTCCCCTTTTTAACAGCCCACTGAACCATAGGTGGTAGCAGCAGGAGCCACTAAGGCACCAGCCCAAAGGCAGGACAGCAGAGCCATGATGTGAAGACCCGAAAGATGTCTAAGAGAGGTGGCTTGAGATTGCCAACTTTCCATCCTACAGGCTCAACTGTGTCGCTATAGTATAAGGCAATGTATTATTAGCTGGAGTCCATTTTTATTCTTAGAATTCTACTGGTATGGAATTTTGTAGAAAAGATCTTTGCTGTTTTTTTAGCTAGAGTACATTTGGAATGTTTAATGTGCCTCCTGGTCAATGTTTGTAAGCTTCTTCCACGGAGTGAATATTCATGGAGACTTTTTGAGTCTACTACTAGCAGAAGCTATTTGTTATTTATATATTATTCAGTGGCAGCACAGTGGCATTTCTTTACTCTTGGTTTCAAAACAAAGAACACTGAAGTATATCTGAATTGCCTTTGCTAGGGTAAGGATAAATTGTCTTGAGATAGTGCATCTTAAAACAATGACTATATTTTCTTACACTAGGAGGACAGACTTGAAAGGTTGGTGCCTGTTTCAATTCTTAATTGTCCTACATCAAGCCATGTTTATTTGTTAATGATAAACAGTTTATTTAAGTATTGCACTACTTAAGAATCCACCTGATAGGTCTCACATATCTTTAATTTGACACACATCCAATGGTACTTATCAATTGAAATGTCCTTTATATGCTATTGGATACAGTTGCTTTTCCTAAGAATGATATGTATGTGTCTTTGTGTGTCAGGTGCATTAGATCTGGCAGCAGACAAAGTTACAGTCTTTCTATATCAACCAGCCAGCCCTTATCAGCTTGGGAGCTATGCTTTCTTACTGTTGTAGATTATTGGGTATCCGTGTCACCCCTCCAAAATATGGAGATGCATTGTGCTCCTTCTGTAGTTTTTCTTGCTGTGAATTGGACATTATTTCTTTTTCAATAGGCTTCTAATAGTTTTCGTAAGCTGCTTTGAATAGCTTTGTTCTAGTTTATAGTAGTATTTTCTATCAAATGATTCGGTATTTCATACATAGGCTATGAGGTTACTCTCAAGTACCCTATGAAAAAGGTGGCTAAAGACCACCCTTAATATATTCTGAACTGCCAGATGTAATATACAAAGTGTATAAAGGAGGGATTTTCTTGCATTTTTCCAGATGTTGAGGTGGGAGGGGGGATTTTTTTTTTTTTTTTAATGCTGAAATCTACCCTAGGGCTTAAACTACAGTTTTCAAATATTTCCATCTCAAACGCTGCCAATTTCCAGCAACACCTGTCAAGGAGGGTTTGGGGGGAGCAGGCTTTACAATGAAAAAAAAGTGGGGTATAAGCAAGTTACTTATTTTACTTGCTATAATCCTGTTTTTCACTATGTGCATATCTACATTGGTACAGTTTGAAAGCATGTGACTGAATTCTTCCACACACACACATACAATCACAAAACTAGAATATCAGTGAGACAATTTTGTGTGTAAAACCTTTCTCTTAATATCTAACTTTCTATGCATATGGAATCTTTCATTTGGAAGAACATTCATTTAGATGAACCTGTAATTTAGGGAGTAAGCTCATTGGGATTTCTTTTAAGTATACAGAAAAGTTCATGAATTATGAGACATGATGATTAGAAGTGGACAATGTGTAAAGAATTGAAATATAAATGAATAAGTAAGTAAGTAAGTAAGTAAATAAATAAATAAATATCTGGGTGATGAGGCATCAGTTCTGTTGAAGCCAAACCAGAAAGACTTGTAACAACTGAGTTAATTTATTTTGATGGAAGATTTAACACACAAAAAATCTGGTGGTATATAAACATATGATTTGGTATGTCAGATACACACACACACACACACACAAAATGGAAAGATGTATATATAATCCTGCAGACTGGAATTATACTTCAGAATTCAATGGACTACATGAAGGCTGATACCTCATGGACCAATCACAGGCTATTCCAGTAACATATATATAAAGACGCCAATGCCTCTGTCTTCTGTAAGATGTCCTGCGGGGTCTGAAATGCTATTTGGCTCCCTCCCAGAAGGATGCTGCCAAGTTTAACACTGTTTTCTTTCATCAGGTTATCAGCTTGTCAGAGTTACGAACTATTATTGCTGATTCAATTTTATTATTGTGTGTAATGCATTACTTGCTGTCTTATTCATTTTTGGGGGGGCAGGGGGAGCATATAATATGCTGAAGCATAAGCCCAGGTTAACAAAATGCAATTGTTCATAATAGCATGCTATACCCAAACAAACATATTATTACAATGTGATGGCCAGGTTCACACAGCATGAGAAGACAATACTTGCTGGGTTCCTGCAGTATGTTGAGCCACAGATTACTCAGTTCCATTTTAGCTTAGTCTAATGGGTTGGGTGAACCCAGCTGCAGAGTAAAAGCGTTCAGAATAATAATAATCAAATAAACACACACAACCATACACTGTTGCTGAATGCTGCTTCAGTTTCACCAGTGATCTTTGTCAGCTCCCTTCATCTGATGCAGATTTTCTTTAGGCAATGTACTGCAGCATTCTAGAAACTAGAATACATGCTACCATCAATTGTAGTTCTTTTTTCCAAGTATATTTTAGCTTCCTGCTGATTAACAATGACTAATAGTGGCTACATTACAGCACACAATCCACTTGGAACTTTCTTCTGCATTTAATAACTGGATCTTGTACAATGCTGTCCCAGGGATTTGCTAATTTCTGTGGGACTTGTAAGAGCCCGTTTGGTGCAGTGGTTAAAGGTGCTAAACTAGAATCTGGGAGGCTAAGTTCTAGTTTGGCTTTAGGCATGGAAGCCAGCTGGGTGACTTTGGGCCAGTCATTCTTTTTCAGTCCTAAGAAGAAGACAATGGCAAACTACTTCTGAAACATGTTGCCTATACAATGGCATGGACTTGTCCATGTAGTTGTCAGGAGTTAAGACAGATTTAAAGGTGTGCATATACACAAACTCACACCCATGGACTTGTACAGAAAAAAATCCAACGTGCCCAAGGTTTCTTAATAGGAGGAAGTATGAACAATGCTTAACGGCAGCGGAATGACTTGTCTTTCTCTCGCTGCTTTTTAACATGCATGAAACAAATGCACCTTTCTACATGAAGTCAATAAAGGAATGCCACAGAATAGTGTGACAAAGTATAATGCACCAAGAAGGCAGCTTATTAAGAACCTTGCCATGGTTCGTTCTGTAATGACACCTCTTTATTCAGAGGTGTTAAGAGTGCTGATGAGTAGCTTGGGATCAATTTATGCTGATATTCAAGAAGGCAAAGCAAGAAAATTGGAGCTTGCAAAGGCATCTGGAGCTTTTCAGAGATTAAGCAGATTTCATTATCAAACCCTAAAAATTGCAGTCATCAGGCACATGCTGTCACCCATGTGGTATGAGAACACAGTTCTCCCTGAGGAATATTTGGCAGCACAATATGCCTTCATCTATCTAAGTGGTACAAACATACTTCTTCCTCTCAGATCGTGTGCCAGAGTTTCAAGACAAAGCAAGCGGTCAATGCCTATGCAAAGACAGTCCCAGATATTTTGGGTCCTGAGGCAGAAAATTCAAATGACCACATTATAACCATTTAAATGAACCATATAGAGGCAATTCACTACACTGTAATGATGCCTCCAGACAATGACAAGCCATCTCATTCTGTTAAATGGTACGGCTGGTTACTAAGGAAGTGGGCCTGCATTTGCTACTGTTAATCATTCGTTATGGATGGACAATATGCAAAGTGAGGACATCTAGTTCAGTGTCCTCACTTTGCATATGAAGTGCTTCTGGCAGTGTCCTTTTCCAACACAGATTATGGCTTGATTAGGTTGCAGTTCAACCCACTTCACCTGCTACGCTGATCATGAATTTTACTTCTGAGTGCCATAAGGAAAAGAGAGCTTGTTGCTTTCTGCTCTGTTGTGGTTCTTCCCCCCCCCCCCCCGGAAAAGTAGGTCAACAGCAGAAAGTGGAGAGAACTGGGTGCCAAAAACGCCCTTAAGACTGAATGCTAGATATTCCCTGGAAATTATTCTTTTGAAGGTTTAATGTGTTTTAGGAGAGATAACCTTGAGATGGACCAGAGGAAGGCTCCAAAGCCTCCTAATCATCCTATAATATGAGTAACATTGTAAGACACTTTTGCCAAACTAGCTTTTGCATGCTTTCCTCTATGATGCTTCATGGAGAAATTAAAAAAAAAAAAAATGACACTAAGGAAAAGGTTAAGCCCACAACTTGAATCCAGTGGGAAATCTCATTCAGTGGCTATTTGATGATGATGATGATGATGATTACTGCATTGGTGTTAAATGAGGTACAAAGCAAATAACAATAAATGACAATTATGGATGAAAATATAATCAACTTTTTATGCCCAATACTAACAATACATAGTCAAGTCATTCCCTTTTCAGGGAGGTAGACTATAAGTTTTCATACAGAGGTTCTTGGCATCTCCAAATGCCATAGAATGTCATAGTCTCCATACAGGACTCATCTTCTAAAGATGAACTTGAGGAGGATTTTAAAGCTAATGAAGGCCACTAGCCCACAAGCCAATAGGATGCAAAAAAAGCTATGCCCCTTGAAAGCCAATAGAATTGCAACAGTTTCTAACCTGGCAACTTCCAGATCACTTTCAAGCCTATTGAATTGGTGGCATCTTCAAGTGGATAGTCATGCACAGAAGACTATGCTTGTAAGGAAGAACAGCAGTCATACTCCCAAGTGGGTGAAGTAGACGCAGCTCAGCTGTGTGGAGAATGGAGGTTTGAATCTTTGAGGAGAAACTTACTATTGAAAGGTAAATTAGTGCTGAGAATAACATCTTCAGTTTGTGTGCTCCTGTGACCAGCTTTGCCTCATTCCAGGGGTAACTTCTTGGACCTGAATCATGTTTGAACCTTGACAGCACTTTTCCTAAATCCTTTGGAATTGGAACTTTCATTGCTGATACAGTTGATTCTTTGACATTGTTGAACGCAGTCTATACTCCATCCCTAGCTGCTTGTTGTATGGTTAAAGTGAAGACTTAAGCCTGGTAAATTCCATCTGCCTGTCAAATACTGAGACTTCTGTATGACAATAGAACAACTGGAAAGATTTGTGTTGGAAAACCTAAGGTATCATTGCCAATATTGAGTGAGAATGACTGATGATTCTGTAGATAGTTTCTGGTACTTGATGAATTTGGAAAGAGTTGCTGACCATATTGGATCTGATTAAACTTTTTTTCATACAGTCCAGTGAAGCTTGTTCTAGCCGAAACTAGCATTAAAGTCAGCTACTGAAGAATTTCCTAGCATAACCAACAATGTACTTAACAATGTATGATAAACCAAGGTGAACTGCACCACGATGAACAATGCATGATAAACCAAGATGAATTTAGGTAAAAACTGCAGCACAGTTTTTACCTAAATAAGGTAATATGTTATAATTAATAAAGCACTTCTTCTAGTCAGTTAGCATGTAATCCAAAAGTACTCACATTTCACTAAGCCATAAGTTTTCTTTGGTTTTGGTTTGCCTGATACGTGAACCTTTCACAGAAAAGGAACCATGAATGGGTTTTCATATCACAGTTCTCAAAATCAAGCAAACCATGTTATAGCTTAAAGTGATATATATTTATTTTCAGCTTATGAAAATAACCATTGATGTAGTTTTAGGCTATAATAAGTTCTCATACATGGACCCAAATGAGTAGCTCTTTTCCTACTTACATATCTATGCATTCACCCGCAGTTTTATACTCTTGATTTATGTCATATCATTTTTACTACAGATAGATACGTAGATAAAAATATGAAAAATTGTTCAAACACACTAAACTGCCACTATTTCCCGATCTGTATGACTTTTACATAGTTTTTTTGTGAGCAAAAGCACCCTTTTATGGGCTCTGAAAATTATTGGCTGGCCCATACCTAGACCTATTAAGTGCCAACTATCTCAAAATATATGAACACCCTATAAAAACAGAAAAAGACATTGGTCTGCCTCTTAAATGTACATAAAATAGACCCCAAAATGTTTTTATGCTTCTAGGTTGAGAAATAGAAATAGAAAATAGATTGTGTTAGTCTTAAGGGAAAACACAAATTATGGATATATCCAAAGCTCCAGAATGTATATTTATCCAAATCATCAGTCTTTGTATTCTCTTTCTATTTCTTAACCCAATTATATTCATACCTAGTTTGGTTTATGTTCTCACCTATTATGCATGTCAACGTATTTGAGTGCTTTTGAAAAATTAAAGGCCCACAGACTTATCACGCTGTCTAACTTTAGTAATTTTTTGCAATGTTGTGAAGGATATACCAGATTTTATTTATTCTGAAATTATACCAACAGTAGTAATAGATTTTGGCTTTATTACAAGCCATGATAAAGAAGTGCCAGTCCAAAATTATTGCTTGTTATTTTGCATAAGGCTATCCAATAATTTTGTAGAAATATTAGTAAGCAATTTAAATGTAATCCACCACAAGGAAATTTACCAGTAAGTGTCCATATTTCAGTCCAATACATGAATCAATGTGTTTTTGTTGTTGTTATATAAGTATCACCCTTTTCTGCAATCACTGGGGGAAAATAAGGAACATATCTCACTGTATGTCAAAGGGGCTAATGTATAGGGCTGAGTACATTGCTTACTGATGATGATGCCTATAAATGACCTTACCTGGCAGATCTACATTTAACAAGTAATAAGTTAAGTAATGGTCTGTCCTGAACCATTCTAAACCTCTCATCACCCTAGCATCCTTCACAAATTCTATCAATCTTTCACTATAAACAATAATAAAAGTCATGTTTTATTAATTTCTTTTCCACATGTATATATTAGTAGACTTATGCTTAAATCACATATTTGAAGCCAACAGTTCTTCTAAGCAGATACTCACCAGTTATCACTCTCATTCATTTTTGGGTCTTCAAAAGCCCAACAGCTTATGTACTCTCTCTAGTTCCTACCCATCCATTCATGTCAGAATTCGCCCCACCACCATCCCTGACTGCATTCATTCATAACGTTGCACAATTTTTCCTAAAGCACAAATTTTCCTAAATCTGATTCTTCCAATATTACCCCTAATTGAAGTGTGACACGCATGGACTATCAACTATGAACTATCAGTAACCTATGGATTTCTATTTTCATATGCATATAGCTAGATGGCACCAATTAATGTATTTTGACATGCATTTTAGCCCCTTCATTCAAAATTAACCTTACACTTTTCACTTCCCTGCATATATTGATTAACTGCACCCTATAAATTCAGACTGCTTGCATTCTATTAAATCTTTCCCTTTCAGTTTCACATAAACATATCTATTTTTCTTTTATTCATTTCATTTGTAAATGCATGTTCTGTACCATTTATGTATATGTCAAGCTGCATTCTACGTGCTGTGGTCATTACCAGATGGGCCCAAATATAATGACCTCTGCAACCCATCATAGCTTTGGTCAAACATGGCTTTCACATAGCACTTTTTAGTAGTATAGAGAAAGTGTAGACCAGGTTATCAGCTTTAGTTGCATGTGTGCCACATGCAGCATTCTATGCCCATAGTAGGGACAGTACTGGTCACTTTTGGCACATTTCACCTAGTAGAGCATAAATGGAATCAAAACTCAGTTTTACCCCAAGAATGCTCATGCTATTCTGTTAGGATCTGTAATCTAGAGCTGAATTTGCAAAGAACAAGTTACCTATGTCCCACCAGCTAGGAATTAGATGGGATGTAGATGCAGCGTAGATGATGATGATGATGATGATGATGACGATAGCCTTTTCTTCAAACTCTGTTGCTTCATTCTCAAATTTCACTTTTTATATCTTTTGAAACTAGGCTTTGCCCCTCTGCAAAGAAAATTCCTGCACCTGTCCATGCTCTGAGGCTTAACATTACAAAAGGTTGGATTTAAGAAAAAAACTTACAAGACCTATGTAATTATTTTACTCTTCTCAAGGCTTCAGTTTCCAGCTACAATAATAATAAATTTACTAGTCAGTTCTTACACTATTTACTGACATTTCATATCTCTTTCTTTTTCTTTATGTTTGTGTCCATGTAGAATTCTTTTTAGTTCTGGGATTTCATCTTTGAAGGCTCATTATAATGACTGTTATACCAGTAAACTACTACTCTTTCTAAAAAAATGAACCCATAACATATTTATGCTTATTGAAAAACACTGCAAAGATTTTCTGATGAAGAGGAATATAGGAACCGTGTAGCATCATGTGTTACCATGACAGTATGAAACCGTAAGATTTGGGAAACTGCTAAACCAAGATCCCAAGTTAATTAAATAAGCTGAGTTTGCATAGACCCACTGAATATCAGAGTCAACACATCAGACTTTGATACACAGAAAAAAAAAGAACCTTAATGCAGTGCTAGACATTTACCTATACCTACCCAAGTAACAATTCCATGAACCAGAAGTTCTTTCCAATTCAATTTTACCTGTACCTGTTTTTTGATTTTCTGGAAATTCCTGGGTTTAATCTGGGGCTGAAAGGATCTTGGCCTCAACTTTTTCCTTCTCTTGAGCCCAGAATACCCACTTGTTTCATGTTTTATTTCTCCTGGAGGTTTTCCCACTGTGTCAACAGGACAAAGCCTTTTTTTTTTAATCTGGACAAGAAAGGATCTCATTCTTGCCTATATAAAGGACCATGTCTGGAGAAATGTTGATGCCCTGTGTACAAAGAATGGTAGGAGGGGGCATTTTTACAATACATGGTTTGATAACTAGTAACAGCTGGAACCATCATAGTTTTCAAGGATTATATGTGTGATGGAAGGCATGAGTGGGGAAAGTTCCAGAATGGAGCTTCAAGGTTGCCAGGAGGAGGGAGAGACATTCCAGGGGAAGCACCTCCTCAGTCCCCAGACGGAGTGTGGAAAGGCCAAGAGAATGAGACTGGCCCCTCCCTAGGCCGTCATGGTTATACTTACTGTTGTTGTGGTATAGATTTAGTCTGGCGAGATTCTGTCTATTAGGTATAAGCCAATAAAGGAGCTAAACTGTTCTGGACTGTCTTGCTGTTTTTCTTGAGCTGAACCTGACAATATGTCATGACCAATTAAGCCTAAATCTAAAATGAAAGCAAAAGTGTTCAGTATCTCTTCTTAATTGTGAATGGGTGGGTGTGAGAGAGTTACTCATTCCTCTGATAATTTACCATAATTCAATAGTATGCCTGAACTATGTCATTTAGAACAGATTTTTCCTATCCTGAGTTCTTGGAGGAGCTAAGAAGGTGTAGAAGAAGTAGCTCTTCAGACAAACTCCTCACAATTTGCTATACTATTAGGATAATACAGTAGTTAGGCTTTCAATTTCTTTACTCACCTTTTATCCTACTCCTTTTATCTTTACCTTGGATTTATACCTACTGAGTGTTTTAGCTCATAAAGTTTTATGGTTTTCTGGAGTTTTATTAAGCACCAGGAGTGAGTGACCTGGAATAGCAACATGCCCAGCAGGTGGAAGAATGGCAATGCAACAAAGGTAACACAAAGAAGCTACACTAAGAAGCATCATAGAAGAACTTCAAAACAATTGGAAGTAGATGAACAGCTGAAATACAGAGCTGCCTGAATAACAAAAAGGCAAGTCCTGTCTGCTTCTTATATCAACAGCTGAGTTCTCAAATGTCAGTAAGCTATAATTCAAGTTAATATTTAGCCATGACTATGTTGATTGAGATGATGAGAACTAAAAAATCTGCAATTTTGTTTGGTGTGAAGTGTAGCTCAAATGTAAAATATATTTCAAATGAATTGAGCAGTCAACAAAAACTTGCTCATTCACAACCATTTCATCAACAGGCCTGAATGATAAAATTCTACATTGCACCTTAGAAGCATTTTAAAATAGGCACACCTGATACCACCCTAGAATGTTGTAAAGTGCAATTTCTTAATGGAAGTTATAGCTTATTCTGTCTTCTAGGCTGGAAACCTTTAAGAATGGATGAAAATTAGTAGGAAACAGCATGAAAACATAAAAGAAATGTTTTGTTTTAAAAGTGGTGTATTTTGGCCATTTGCCATATGCCAACGTTTTAGGTGGGAAAGGAGGCAAAATGAGGACAGACCTACAGATCAACTTGATAATGAAAATACTTTGCATATGTTTGACTCACAGAATGTTATGTTGCAGTTCTCAGTGTCTTTTTTTCCTACAGGAACTCTGGATAAGCACTGTTTCTTAAAGACTTCTGAGTGTTCAGACAATCTGTTGTTGCTATCTGCTTTAACATCACTGTAAGCAAACAGGTTATGTGCTGTACTTGTTAATTATGTTGTGTTCTAATTTAGGAAACTAATGTCTTTCATTAGAAATGTCTGATTAATGTTAAAGTCAAGGACTACAGATGCAAAGCAGAGAAGGTCAAGGGTCAAAAATAACAACTAAAGATAAAATGTTCAAAGACTAATGAATGAATACACATCAGGAACAAATTACAGATTCTATATAAATGTCTATTTTTAAACTATTATGTTTGAGTCTCTAAATTAAAAGTAGCTTGGTAGAGGCAGAAAAAGTGTTTGTTTAAACTTTCCCTTCAGGTTGATAGACTTAAAGAAAGCAGCCATTACAACTTCATGTAGTGGGGCTATAACAGAAAATGCATTCCCGATATGAATCATTCAGTTGAATTCAGGAATCTGAAAACTGGTGATAGTTAATGCTTTTTGCAATCCAGGAATAGGAAATAATACTTAGTAGTTTAGTGTAAATTCATCGGTTAGTTTCTTTCTGTCTCTCCACAGTTGACTATTTTAGCCACATATTTTTATTTTGTAGTACTGATGAGATGTTGAGGCTATAGTGATATACATTTATTATTTTCATGGTCCCCATTATATAAATTTGATATTTATATAATGCTGTAACATTCGGTGAGTGGTCACAGGCTACAGTAAATAAGGCAATTATGTATAGTGGGTGGAGCTGTGTAAGGCACAGAGATGAAGGTTGTTCTTTAGCTGTTAAGCTTATTTTAAACTTCCACTATCATTTTTACCTGTTTTCTTTCCTAGAATGGTGGAAAACTAAAAGTGGGATGGGGGATAAACATAGTGGTCCAGGACTCACATGCAACTGCCAGGCAGAGAAACTGTAGTGGATAGCAACAGTATATAGTTTTGATCCAGGTAAGATTCTCCAGTTATGCACTCAGTTGTAATGTAAGTGGAAATTACAGTTTTGTAATGATTATTGAGTTAAACTCAAATGTTTCAATTTAACACACCCTGTGCCTAAATAAATGTGATCGGCTACTTAGGTATTAGTGACAAAATAACATTCCCCTTTTCCCCTCCTTGCTTTGTCCGCTCTGCTATTTTCCTCAGAACATAACTATAGAAGGAGGGTTGAAGAAATTTTGCAGCAATACGTACTACAGAATCCCTAACTATAAAATTGCTATGAAGCTCTGCATGGACTTAAATCCACTATTTAGTGGTTTGAGTCAGTTGGGATTCCTAAATCTTCAAATAACTTTCTCATTTCATCTCTGACTTTTCAATTCATCCAGTTTTTAGATACTTTCATCTAGATACGCCCCTGTGATAAGTTGCCCCTAAAGCTAGAACACATGGGGGTTAATATTCAATAGATGTACAATCTACAGTCAGATGTGTTTTCTACCAAATAACTGCAGAATTAAATTTTAGGCTGAAGTCCTTGCAGCACTGGATATGCTATTAAACACTACCCTCTGTGGCACATTCATACATTATCAGTGAACTTATCAAATGTTTTGACAAAGCTGAGATAATATTAAAAGAATGATCAGAATTGCCCTTTCCATTTACTTCACTACTACTTTCTTGGCAGTTAATAGAGAATAAAAAAGAATAGAGAGAACAAGAGCTCAGCAGTATGAATACAAAAATGGAAATGGACAAGAAATCCCCAATGGGATCATCTAGCCTGCAGGCCATAATTCTTTGACCAGTTTCCATTTACATCAAACAGTTTTGTCTTCTCATGTTAGAACATAAAAGGTGCAGTTGTCAAGGCAGATGTCAAACAATTTTGACTGCTTCAGAGTTGACTAAATATAGAAAAGTCTGATATTTCTACACTAGCCAAATAAGATTGTCTTGAACTGTCTTTTGCCATCTCCTTGGCTGTCCTGATAAATAAACCATTTGCAATGAAGAATTTAAACCAATAGGTTGAAACCAGAAAGTTCAGTGAATTGGCTGAAGGAACACCCTCTGCAAAGAAGTAACAGCTGAAACAGATATATTTAAGATAGAACTAAATCTGAGCTGTTTCAGAATCCAGCTACTACACTGATATACTGTCCACGTTACAGGAATGATTCCAGGTTAGCCCTATTAAATTGAATAAAATGACACATTGAAAATAGCCTCCTTTTTGTGGTGCCCAATGCTCAGTAAAGGGGGATGCGGTGGCACAGCGGCTTAATGTCGCTGAAAATTGCCGGCCAGAAATGGTCAACACTTCAGCGGTTCGAGCCCAGCTCCGCGCAGCAGAGCGAGCTCCTGCTTCCTCCCCAGCTCCTCTCAACCCAGCACCTCGAAAACTTACGTGAGTAGATAAATGGGTACTCTCACCCCGGTGGGAGGAAAAATGCTGGCGGCGCTTGCACGGGAGACGGGGACCAGTTGCCAGTAACGCGGAAGCTGCGCACGCCTGAAAAAGGCGCGAAGCAACGGAAACCCCGCCTCCTGTGCTCGCCAGCTGGGCTCTGCTCTAGGAAGGAGGCAATGGCAAGCCACTTCCGAAACACCTTGGCTCGTCCAGGCAGTCGCCACAGAATCGGTAATGATTGAGTGCAGATTAAAAAAAAAAAAAAGCTCAGTAAATCCATAATTATTCTTTGTGATAAATTCCAAATGTTTGTTATATAAATTGAAAGTATATTAACACCTTTAAGCTATACTGAACTTTGTATTATGACCACATTAACACAATTATGGATATTAAATCAAAATAAGGCAATATTGTGTTCCTTCCTATTTGACATGAAATGTCCTTGCACTATACTGAAGCTATCTTTTCCATCATAATAATTACCTCTTTCTCTTCCTCCTCCTCCTCCTCCTCCTCCTCCTCCTTTCTGCCTCACCTACCATAATGAGCATTTGGCTAGTTTTGCATAATTGAGACAGCCCAGTAAACAGGATTCCTTTGGGCTTAGGATCAACGAATAATTATACAAATTGACATCTTCACTTGTTGCAAACCTGAGAGTTATCTGAAGGAGGTGGCCAAAATAACTTTTATCATTTTGACAATATAATGCCACTCCAGGAGAGAAAGGAATTGCTAATCTAGGATCATCCTTGGAGGGATGCAAAATAAAACAAGGAGGTTTTAATTATTTCTCACTAAAGGATACACAAAGTTCGTTTCTCATCAGCCTATGGCATGTCAGAATTTAGCAAAAACCTTAACTCAGACCATTCAGAAACAGCCATTAAATTCTCAAGATGCAAAATGAAAATGTTTGTCCAGACAGTCCAAGATGACATTTTAATTTAAGCTGTACCATTTCTAGCCCCAGCAGGTAACATGCTGACATTAAGAATAATGTTAACAGCCCTCCATAGTTTTAGTGATTCTGTTTCACTTTTAATTGGAGATTTTTTCCCCCCCTTCAATATCCAAAGAGATGAAAGTTTAAAGCCAGGTACAACATTTTAATTGCTAAGAGTAGCAAATTATTGTTAAGGGAATTGTGCCATTAATTTGCTGGCAGTAAAAATAATGAAGAAATAAAATAATGGGTAATTTCCTTGAATCTGCTGGTTGAATAGGGAAGCAATATGACCAGGTTTAAATCAGAATACTACTCAAGAGCTCCTTAATTTGGGCTTGATTAATACATTGCAATTATAGTATAGAAAATAATTTTGCCTGGACTTCTGAAGGCTGTAATTAGCAGTACAAACCATATTTTTATTCAGAAAGTCCCAGATTCAACCTTTGGCATCTAATAAATTGGGAAGATAGAACTTTTAGAAGCTACAAAGCTTCAACCAATGAGTGTACACAACACAAGCTAGGATATTCTTTCAAATCTGGTTTGGGCAGTGGTATGGGCTGGCTCAGATACATTTTGCTATCCCCAATCCCCATCCTCAAAAAGTTGTAGGAAATGCTTTTTAATGTCATGTCACTGATATTTTTCAGAAGCATTCTGCAGCTCATAATGGAACCAATTGCTTGGGGAGGTGGAGACTTTCCTTCAATAGATATCTTCAAGCAGAGTCTGAATGAATTTTTCTTTAGGGTGCTTTAGTTTGGATCTTTGAACACTGAGCAGAGGATTGAATTCAATGGCCTAAACAGTGCTTTTCAACTCTTTCTGACTTTGAGGTGGGTCAAAAAGAAGGGAGTCAAGAATAAAACATGGTCTAGGAGCAAATGCTGATATAGAATTAGCAAGGGAGATATCATGGAGGGCTTCAACTTGGCCCTTACAAGGAAAGTCGGGGAGGCTGGTGACTGACCTGTCTACCTTTAAGGTTTTAATCTGACCAGGGAAGACATTGTGACAGTGAAGGTGAGCCCTTGAATCTGAAAGCCCTGCTTTTTAGTGCCAAGTCAGTTGCTGGTATTTACTATCCAGGATTGATTTTTATGCTAATGATACAGATTTTAATTTTGCCTTTTATTTTATCGTATTATTTTTATTCTTTCATTTTATAATTTATATTTTCAGTTGCTGTAAGCTGCCTTGAATGTTAAATAAGTGATAGGAGGCCAATTATGATAGCAGTAATCCAAAAGTGTACAAATTCTGAAAGCAAAATAAAATTGATACTTATTAACGAAAGTGATGTGTACATAGATGGGCATTACCAGATGCAGCATGCAGAAATCAAACTGATTATATTATAGGTATAAGGAAGTAGAAGAACTTTGTTATAATAGCAAAGACATGGCCAGAGCCTGACTGTGGAATAAATCAAGAACCGCTCATGTGCAACTTTATTTAGTGACTCTTCACCCCCTCTAAGGTTACAAACATTTATTTCTTCATCTCATATTCCATCTCTTATCTATAAACAAATCCATAAAACATCATCTTTTCAGTCCTGGTGTCAGCAGAAAGTCTATAAAGGGTTGCCAGAATTAACAACATATTTTGTTTTAATCTTGATCAAATAAACCAACTTTACATTCCTTTCTTTTACTTCTAACAGTCTTAATCTTTAGTTCATTCAAATATTGTCATAGAATTTGATTTCTCTTCATTTCTTTTTTATCCCATCACAGAGAGTTCTTCAAGGTTTAACAAGCCTCTTTTGTAAATCCAGTAGGAAAAAAAAAATATCCAGGTCACTCTCTTGGTTTGTCATTTGTATTTCCCTTTTAAATTTTAAAACCTCAGCCAGTTTCTTTTGTAGATCCAGGGAAACATTCTTTTCTAAGTCATTCTCTTGGCCTGTCAGTTGTAAATCCACTTTTGTTACCATCTCTATCTTGTCAAATAAAATTTGTTCTATACCTGTCATTTTTTCAACAACATATTTTGGACATAGTCTATCCATAGAAGCAGACATCGTTACTGACATTGTTGAAATTGTGGCTACTATTTTCTGATTCCATTTTTCAAAAGCCTCCTTCAATATTTTCACTGTTATAGCACTTTTTCCAACATTTCAGAGGCTTGTAAATATTTCGTTTACCTAAAAACTTTAGTCCCCTTTAATGTCCAGTTTTTTTGAAATCATGAAATTGCTTATCTTTGTTGTGTCTTGTAAAAACCAAAACAGAATCTATTTTCCACAAGAAGCTGTTTGTTCTCTATAATTAATTCCAAAATCCTATTGTAAAAGTTTCAATATTCCAATTTTATCTGGACCCTTACTCCTTTTGTAACTTTCTAAGATCAAAATCTTACTTAGCTTTTTGCTGTTGTTTCAGATTCCTTAAATTCTTAAGCTTATGATTAAAATTTTCTTTCATTCAGGATTGAAGGTAGACTCACCTGGCATTTTCAAACTTGTGGTTCCAAAGGACTCTAATAGCTTAGAAGTAGTTAACGAGCAATTTCGAAAAGTGATTAGAAACTGGGGTTTGTGAACTTAGTGTTCTTTAAAAGTCTCTGTTGTGGTTGCAAGCAAGATGGCTTATCCCATTCTTTCCTGGTGCTCAAATCTGCAGAAAACCACTGTCCTGCCATCTCCTCATGAGGAGCAGCCATCCACAGCACATGTGGGTGATCTCCCATTCTTTCCTTATCCAGAGAGGTTTCAAGGAACTGGTCTTTTCACCAGTTCCTTGGTCTTTCCTGTGGTTGTCTGCTCTGCTTTTGCAGAGCCATCTTCAGTTCGCCATACATCCCCCAGAAGTCCAAAAAACAAGGAAAGTTTTCCAAAAGATCTCTGAACTCAGAAGGAGATTCTAATCTTCATATGCTAAAGGACAGCAATGCACAAATAATAATTGATTCAAAGATGATCAAACAGAACTGGAAGGAAAATACTGAAATTTCGCACATTGGAAATGTCAGCATCCAAGATACCTTGGAAGATATATCCTATTTACAAGGATCTCTATTACTTAAAGATGAAGTTAGGTCAGTACTCTGGTTATTGCCAAGTCAGAATGCTATAGGAATGTATGAAATATCTACAAAAATATGGCTAGCAACATAAGAAAAATCAGTAAAACTTTTAACCAAATTATGCCAGCTAATCTGGAGAATGACATAGAAGCTAACAGATTAGAAAAGGTTAGCCTGCATACCAATACCAAAGAAAGAAAATCTAACAGAGTGGGAAATCTATCACACAATATCCTTAATTTCACATGCTGGCAAAATAGTATTCAGGAACACCCAATGTAGATTACAGCTCTACATGGAAAGAGAAATGCCAGATGTTCAGCTGGCTTTAGAAAAGTTTGAGGAACCAGAGACATTATTGCTGATGCAATCTGGATAACTAAGAAGGGCAAAGAAATAATTGCCTATGGAAAGGCCTTTGCTTGTGTTGACCATGTCAAACTGTGGAATGACTTTAGGAAAATGGGAATCCCAGAACACCTCACTGTCCTCATGTGAAATCTATACACAGGATAGGAAGCCACAGTCCAGATAGAACATGGTAAAACAGACTGGGTCCAGGTTGGGAAGGGGTGGGACAACACTGTGTACTCTTGCCTTATTTATGCATTCTATATGCCACATCTATGGTTATGGAGGCTGGAGTCAAAGAAGATGATTAAAATCAAATTTAAAAGTTCTGCTCAATAAGGCCCTGATATATCTGATGATTTCAATGCTAGAAAGTAACCAAATTCCTACCCTAATCAGAACCAAGTATTTTCAGGATTAGAAGAGTACTAAATAGTTACTCTCAAGCTGAGCCCATAATGGTAAATAGTCTTGTTTCCATTCCAATACATGATCATGCTTAACAAATAAGCCCAATGCTATTGTTTAAAATGAAGAAAGTTAAAATCACCAATATTCTGGAAGAAGGCAGTAGCAAACCATTTCTACATTGTTGCCAGGAAAACTAGCTGAACATATCCATACAGTCACTTTTTTACCTTAACTTGTGCCTTCCCATTTTTTCTGTGCACATCTCCAACTCCAACCGATTTCTATTTATTATTTTCTTGTCCCCCATCTCTGGCTGGTAACCTGTGCCAGCTTCCAAGATTTCCTTGAATTAGTCTTTGCACAAGGACCAGTTGAATTCCTTTTTGAATGATTCGTTCCTTCCCCTACCGATAGCTAAGTCTGTACAAGGCGACAGTATGAAGGCCTCTAATTATTACAGATAATAGTGCCATTCATTTTCAATACTGCTTATAAGACTTCTGCTACTCCACATACTATAACCTATGATAAGTTTGGAAGTAGTTGAGGTGTGCATATTCAGTGTAGTTCTTTGATGTGGGTTGTCAAAGTGAACTCATTTGGAGCATAGCTATAATTTGGAGGGCTAGGTTGCTCTGGTTTGACACTTCTAATCAAAACACCAAAGAGAGCCATTTAAATTCTGGCACCCTTTTTGCTCTGAAGAAAACAGGATTTTGCCCTTTTATGCATGTATGGAAAAGCCCTTTTTTATTGTCTGGATCAAAACCGCACAACTGCCGTGATCTGACTTATCAATCCTGGGTGCTGGTTCAATTTAGCATTTTGCTTTGAAGGAGTACACCAGTCAAAGCTCTGTTGACTCAAAATGCCCTTTTGAAACTGAATAGTCCTGCCAGTCATACACATTTATTTCATATTTCATTTCAAGGTGAAGTATTTAAACATTGTAAATAAAATCAGGAAAATCACTTATTTTTCACATTAAATAATACACATAGTAAGTGGCTTTGTTACTGTATGTTATTAGAAATAGCGTACTGTATGCTAATAGAAATAATACAGACTGGTTCATATATTTATTAGGTGACATGAATATGCAAGGTCAGGAAGAAGGATTGATTGATTGACTGATTGATTTGTGCCATCAAGTTGTTTTTGACTCCTAGCGACCACATAGATAAATTTTTTCTGTGACAATATATTTCTAACCCATCCACAAAAATCTTAAAAAAAAAGTAAGATATTACTGTTGTTTATTTAGAGGTTTTGCAAAATGTAATTGAAGGTAGAAATTGTTTGTATTTCAGAAAATAGTTGGATAATACTTATTGTTACTATCTAAAGTATTATATTAGAACAAATACTATGCAACTTTTTCTCTGAAACGTCACCTCTCAATCTGAATTATTCCCCAGTAATCAAAGACTGAGAATAGGCAGTGTAAAATAATAGGAAGTGTCAAGATTTCAGCTGAAATATGAGTTAGTGAGACAATTTTTTGAAGGTGATTATTACTCTGAGGAGTCAAGCAACAGTTCAGGATGTTCCCCACTATTGTGGAATTGCTCAATTTATCTAAATAACATGCTCATCTTGGGAGATAAGGAAATCAAATGAAATAGAAATCTGTTATATCAAATCTCTACTGCAAGATGTAATAGGTTTTGGAAAAAGTAAGGAGAACGCTTAAGTAGATGATCTACTTAAACAGAAACCTCTTTATTCTCATCCTTATCAATGACTGTAAAAATATTTTTTGCAATAACTCTTTGTCACAATGGCCCAAGGCTTCATATACAGGACGTGCTCATAGCCCTGTAGTTGCCTTTGTTTCTCTCTCATATTCTGACCATAACACAGAAACTCTGACTTGAATTAAACCAAATTTTCCCAATAGGTTTGAACTAAAAGTTAAGAAGCCAGGGCATGTTGCAGGTGGGAGGGGGCAAGGGGGAGGGCTGTGAAGGGAAGGGAAAGCAAGATTGTGTTTATAAGAAGTATTTTATTTTTATTTCATATATAACTAGACATAATAAATGAAAACAAAATTGGGAAGAGACCAAATATTAAAACTTACTGTAATCAACTTATTTTATATGACAATTACAAACCTGAAAAGTGTTTGGCCTCCAAATATTCTCAACCTTCTTAGGAATTTGGGGGAGTTGGGATTTATAGACTCAATATCCTTTTGTTGTTTAGTCGTTAAGTCGTGTCCGACTCTTCGTGACCCCATGAACCATATTGCGCCAGGCCTTCCTATCTTTCACTGCCTCCCTGAGTTTGCTCAATTTCATGCTCACAATATCCTTAGAAGATACCAGATTGTAGAACAATGGGGTGCTGAAGTAATATTATATCAGGAAGAACAATCATTTCACAACAACAAGTATTCATAAATGATGCTTTAAAATAATAGAAAAAACTGAATAACAACAATTATTCAGAAACGGTGCTTTTTGACATAACAATTATTCAGGAATGGTACTTTAAAATAATAGAAAGTACTGAAGTTTTAGATGCAAAATGGATTCAAAGGGACGCAGCATGATCTGTGCTTCTTCAACTCTGTCTGAGTTGATCTTTGTATCAGAAAAGGGAATAATCAATAAAGCAAAAGGTATACATAAACTCCTTAAATGCGAAGCACCAGAAGATATAACAGAAGAATATAACTGTGACCTCTTTACTGCATCTAGCAATGTCTCTCTTTATCACAGGTTTAAAAAGAAGAGCCTCTTTTTATCATTTTTGAGATGAATGTTTTATGTTTTTCACATGACTTTTAAGTCTTTGAAAGAGGATTGTAATTCCTACTAAACTAATGTCACTGGTAGACCTTCCAAAGAAGTAGAATCATGGAATCTTAGAATAATAGGGCTGGAAGACAACTTGGAGGTCTCCTAGTCCAACCCCCTGCCCAGTAAGTCATCCTCATACCATTCTGGACAAAGGGCTGTCCAGTGTTTTCTTGCAAACCTCCAGTGGTAGATTGTAGATAGGCAAATAGAAAGTAAATGAGGATTAGTCTTATGTAAAGGACTGGCAGATTAGTTTATCTCAGTGTCATTTTCACTGCTTAATGTGCATTTTGCTGCTTTTTAAAACGTCTTCAGGATGATCTGTTCCCAACCTTGCCATTCAGGCCTTCCAATGGTATACCCATAACTATAATTCAGTCCATCCACCTTGCTGCTGGTTGTCCTCTTCTTCTCTTTCTTTCCACCTTTCTCAACATTATAGACTTCTCTAGAGAGCTAGGTCTTTACACAATGTCTCCAAAGGAGGATAAGCCTGATCATGTGTGTCTTGACTAAGAACTCCGGGTTGATTTGTTCAGTGATCCATCTATTCATTTCCTTGGCTATCCATGGTATTCTCAGAAGTCTTTTTCACCACCAAAGTTCAAAAGCGTCAATGCTCTTTCTATCCTGCTTCCTCAAACTCCATTTTTCAAACTATATGTTTGTTAATACATACTGATGTATTTTTTCCATCAAAAATATGTTGGAGTATACGGACGGGAAAAAAAAAAATAGCTTATGAGTAATTGTTGATATTTGCTAATTCATCAAATATCCCTAGCTTGAATAAATGCAATAATAAAAATGCTGCTTTCTCACCCAATGACAATAGTTCAATGAAACATCATATCTCTGCTTTCTGGTGCTCTGTATCCTCTGGGCAAACTTGAATGATTGAATTGCTAGTTCAGTTGGAGCTCATTCCTTTTTAATAAGACTACCTTTTTTTTTTTTTCACTTAAGTAATAAGAAAGCTAATCAGACTTTACCTTCTTCCAAGCATCTCAGTGTTTTCTCAAGTAGAATATACTGATTAATATAGAATGCACTTTGAATGTACAGATAAAATTGAGAATTCTGTATCTCTCTGACTACAATAAGTAATCAGCACCTAGAATTTGTGCCATTATAAGAAAGTGTATTTTCTGATATCATCTGCATAGATCACTCTGTACCTCCAAAGGTGTTAATGGGAAAGAAGTTGGGGTGGGGTGGGGGTGGGAATAGAGATCTTCTAAGTGAATGAAATCATGTACACCAGTTTTTAGAATGAATTCAATTTTCATTTAAATAGTATATAGCAGGTTGGAAAGCTTTAAGCTAGGACATTACCTACTACAGTGGAACCTCGGTTCACGAACTTAATTCGTTCCGTGACTCTGGTCGCGAACCGAATTGGTCGTGAACCGAATCAAATTTTCCCATAAGGTTCAATGTAATTATGGTTAATCCGTTCTGACCCCGAATTTGGTCGCCAACCGATTTTTGATCGCATCCCGAATCAAATTTCCCCATAAGGTTCAATGTAATTACGGTTAATCCGTTCTGAACCATATGTTGTTTTTTTTTAAAACCGCAAAAATATGACACAAAGTACAGTACGAAGAGAGAAAGCTAACCTTGCTCGACGCGACTTCTGGTGTGGAGGACAGGAAGGCGGATGGGGAGGTGGTTACTGCTTGGAGGGAGAGTCCGCCTCCCTACAGGAAGCCGCAACCATGTGTCACGGGAGGGAAAATGGCCGCAGATCCTGTTCGTAACCCGATCTGGTGTTTGCGAATGGAGGCAAATTTTTGTGACTGGAGCTGTTCATGAACCGAATTGTTCATGAACAGAAGCGTTCGTGAACGGAGGTACCACTGTACTTATCTATCTGAAATTCTGTATTTTATGATGGAATGCATCACTTTAATTTCTTCTGTGAATGGGGTTACTTCCTGCCTTCGAATGATCTATATTCAAAATCATTTAGTGTCAATCATTCACCTCTTAGCTGTCCCTGACCCTGCATAGTTGGTAATCCTGATGGCTACAGTGATAAAATTACAACTTACTTCTACATTTCCAATTCCTTGTTATATATGGATTGATGGTTTCATCCTATGTTAGCTACTGTAAATACAGCATTAATTTACAAATTAAAACTTAATGCGCAAATTAAAAACATTAAAATGCATTGGTGAGAATCAGAGTTCCTGATAATATACCAGTGTTTACAGGAAACTAACAAGCAGTATCTCTCTTCCCAGGAATGGCTATCCAGATATATGTTGTTTCTAATCCTGAAGTTTATAATAATATAGCCATTGTAACAAGGCTTATCGTTGTAAATCTGATTATTTTTTAAAAAATTGTTGAAATTGGTAGCCATTTATATATCTGGGGTACAGAAAATTCCATAGTTTAATAAAGTACCATGTGGAGATGATTTTTCATGGTATGTAGTAATAATGATTACAAAAATAAGAACAAGAGAAATAAAAGAGAAGGTACTATAAAAACCAGATACTGTATTTCTTTTTCTTTTGGGGTAACATTGGGTATGGAGAAAAATCCTTCTTTTCATTTATCTGTTACCATCACCAAGTTTCCTAAAATCAATCAAAATGTTTTTTTACCTTGTTATTTGACAAGGTGATAATGGATGCTAACTTTATATTTTCATTAAGTCTATGTCTATTGAAATAATTATTTCCTTTTGATTTGTGTATGGTTTATTCTGTTGGCAAGAGCAGTTTCTGTTTTACTATCAAAATAGCAAAAGTTTATGTCTTTATGGGCCTTTAAAAATCATGTGGGTTGTGAAAGAAGTAAACGTTCCTTCTTGAACTCTCTCTCTCTCTCTCATACAGTTACTTCTGCAGAGGAGCTCAGATGTGTTGCTACGGATTGACAACTCACTGTTCACATATATTTGTGCTGAAGATAATACACAGAGATTTCTATTTAGAATTTCTATTCTGATTCCATTTGTTCTGAAAAGACGGTACCATAGGAGAGAAACTCAATGAATTGCCACTAATTGACTCAAGGAAAAGCATATCCATTCCTGCTAATTAAATTGATAGGATAAGCAGGATTACAAATCACCACTCTACTGAAAAAAGTCAAGTCCCACTATCTTACTGTGTGAAACCTCTGTAGTAGAAAGAAACTCAATTGTGAAGTATTATCTGCCTATGTAAGCTTATTTTTACTGTTCAGAATGAACCTACTTTTTTCTGTTCTTTATGAATTACCATGCAGGGTGACATGGTATCTCTAAATGCTGGTTTAGGTTACAATCTTCTATCCATTTATTAGGCCTATACAAAATTGTTCAAATGAAGTGACCAAGCAGTTCAGGTCATAGAAGTGAAGTGTTCATCCTTGCTGAGTTGAAGAGACAACTTGATCTGGCTCGGTGAGTCATTTCATATCACCTCAAAGGCTAGACCAATGGTTCTGCTGGATGAAACCCAAGAAGAAAGGGCAAGTTGGTTGGGGTTGGGTACCACCAAAATCAATTCAAATTAAACAAACAAATAAAAGTGAAACAAAGTAGACATTGTTAGAAACAAGAGAGGGGACACAGTACTTTAAAGGGGCAGTTTCAAACAAGCATTGCCCCAATGAAGCACTCCTAGAATGAAGTTCTACCACTTACTAGAAGTAAACCCATCTAAGATTAAAGTTCCACTTGTTTGAGAAAAAGAAAAGTGACAGCAATTGTGCAGGCAATTTTCACTCAAGCAGACTACAAATATATTCAAGTCAAATCCAATTGCTTTACTTCAGCCAGATCAGCTGATATGTTAAAAGTGGCTTTGAGAATGGAATGATGGAGATCTAGGTTCAAAAGCTCTATTAAATGACTTGCTGGGTATAATGTAATTGACATCAAAATCTTGGGATAGAGTGGGAAAAATGCAAACAAGTGTGTTGAATATTGTAAAGATGAATTGATTCAAAGTATTTTCAAGCCCCATAGATTACAGTGACAGAAAGTAAAGTACACAGTGTGCAAAGCAATCCTGAATCTCTTGCTGAAAGCTAACTGAAACTAGACAACCCGTGACCCATTGGGTCATCTTTCAGAGATACTTCCTGACCTAAACAGAGAAACAGAATGACCAAAATAACAAGGGCAAAAAAGCAGTGGGAGTGTGAGTGACTTGTGACTTGCTGCCGGCTTCCCCATTGACTTTGCTTGTGGCAGGGAGCATCAGAATTCCTTCCTTCCTTCCCTCCCCTCCCCCCTTTCCACATAATATAGGTGCGCACCATTTGCCTTCCCTTCACAATCCTCAGGAGAAGCCTCCTCCTTGATTAATCCACAAAACTGCCTGCCACTTTGCTGGGGGAGGTGGAACAAAGGGAGCCACAGACTGCAAGGAAAACTGCATCCCTGCTCCTTATTCTGGTGTGTCCCCAAGGGCCCCCTCCCTCAAGGGAGGAAGAGGGCTCACCCCTCGACCACTAGTGCCCCCCAGCCAGCCTTACCTTGCCAGCAGGTATCCTAGTCACTCCTACATCCTTCCCTCAATGACCACTGCCATTAAGAGATTTCAAATTTCAGCCTCGGTCCCAAAACAGCCAATCACCGCTCACCTGTCGGGCCTTGCTGCTAGCCTATTAGGCACAGGAGCCAGAGGAAGCTGGGAAAGAGGTTGGGCCTGCCTGCCTGCCTGCCTGCCTTCCTAGAAGTTGCAAGTCACAGTCATGGGATGCCATGCTTAATGACCCACAGTGATTTGCTTAACAACCACAGCGGAATTGACATTGTAAGTCCTGCAGGGTCATGTGACATTTCACTTAACAACCATGATGCTTAGTGATGGAGTTGCTGGTCCCAACTGTGGTTGGTAAGTGAGGATTATCTGTACACACACCACCTCTCAATTCTGTACCTGCTCTCATCAGGTCTAATCAAGACCATAAAAATAGCCATTTCAATACCAAGTACAGACTGAGGTTACCTGGGAAGGGAATTGCTGTCCCCCACCATCTCACACTCAGAGGTATTCTCCATCTCAGTCTCCTCCAGTTCAGAAAGAACATCCACCACAATCCTTCTAAATTGCAGAATGAAAGTCCTACTGCTCTTAGTCCCAGAATCCTCTGATGCTGCAGATGTACACAACATAAAAGGTACTGGATTAGGCAGCTGGATAAAGGAACCAATAGTCTATTCTCTGTGGTCCCCATGGTACAATATGAGGGAGACAAGATATTGCTGCCTGGGTTGATGGAAGCCATAGGACTCAGGCACAACCAGAAACCAGGAGACTCTAAATTCCATTCCTCTCTCAAGCGTGGAAACTAGTGGGGTGACTTTGGGCCCGGCTCAATTTTCTCAGCCCAACTCACCTCATCAGCTGAGAGAAAAATAGGAGGAAGAAGGATTATGTATGCCACCTTGAGTTATAAGAAATAAAGTCAAGAAATAAATCTGATAAATGAACAATAAATAAACAAAGGGTGACTTGCTTGCTGCTAAATTCCCATATAGCGTTTACGGAACTGTTTTGTTGGCCAGGTGAAATCAGTTGAACTTAGAAATGTTACACAGTGGATTATGGTATCTGTACATACCAGAAGGAAGCCCCTCTGAAATCAATGGATTTGGTTGTGGGATTACGGCCTGAGTTTTGAGTTTGCTTTCTGTCATAAAAAATTAAATGTACTAGAAAACAGAATGCCAAATGTCACAGCCTTTGAAGGCTCATAAAATAATTTCTGATATGTCATTTATTGGCAGGACTGCCAAGTATGTGACAGTAACCCTTGCTGTTGTCCTAGTCATTTCCTCTGATTTGACTTGGGAGGCCTGTTTGTGAGTTAATCAGATCCATCCACAGTGCCATATTATAAAGTGAAGGTAAGACTATTGTAATATACCATAAATTGTATGGTATATATTGTAATATGTACTGACAACCTCTCTAGCAGTGCTTTGTTAGTGTTTTCTGTTGTGCAGTTTTGGCTTCTGTATAAATTAGGTGTGCAGAAGGAGTATTTTATGGTTATTGCTGCATGAAATACCAAAATCAATGAGCTATGAAGTCTAATCCTCTGCAGGTTTCACTTGGAAGTAAGTCCCACTGAGTAAATTACACTGAGTAAAATACACTTTCAATTCACTATGTGTATAATTGTTACCTAATGTTAGAAGATTGTAAACTACTGTTTTAGATTCATTCACATTTTAAGTTCAGGAGCTTTGAATACTGTCAGTATTTTCAGAGTTCACATAAGTAAATATTTTAATTAATTTATTTATGTAAATTATTTATATGGCTGCCCATTTTACAATGATGATTCTGGGTGGTGTACCTAATTAAAACAAGGCATCACCATCTAAACTGTGATGGCCAAAGTTAAAGCAATAAATGAAAACATTCATTAAAAACAGCATTAGTAATAGAACTTGCCTAACCTCCTGGCCCAAATGCCTGGGGGAACAGCAAGGTCTTCAGTGCCTTACAAAAGGCTGACAAGGTGAGGGCTATATGGATTTCTGGAGGGAAACTGTCCTAGAGGGCAGGTGCTGCAACAGAGCAGGCATGCCTCCTGGGTCCATCAAAATGACACTGTTTGATGAAAGAGACCTGGAGCTTGCCCTTCCTGGTAGACCTGGTGGGCTGAGCTGAAACAATGGGACAGAGGTGGTCCTGCCAATAGTATAGCCTCATGCCATGCAGGGCTTTGTAATATTAAACACTAACCTGCACTTTGAATTGTACCCAGCAATCTACTGGGATCCAGGGCAGCTCATGAATCAGTGCTGTCTTATGTGCATAATGGGAAATGCAAACAAAAAACAACCCCCCCCACCAAAAAAAAAGAAAAGAAAAACCAGGCCAGGTCAAAGTTGGGAAATCTTTGGATCCAGGGGTTTTTAATGTCCATAGCCACTCAACCTTGCTAGGGCCAATCCACAGTCTGTTCTCCCCCATCCAACTCCACCCCCCATGACTAGGCTCCAGACACTGGGAAATTTGGAGGGTGGGGAGCTGTATAATCTCAGAGAATTACCCAGTAAGTACATTTTAATAAATGCATTGAAGTGGAAATTTATTTATTTATTAAATTTGTATGCCAGCCATCTCCCCCAGAGGGTGACTCTGGGCAGCTCACAATTAAAGTAAAACCCAAAAACAGTTAAAAATATAAATATCCACATTAATTAGTTAAAAAGTCGAACTATATAAAAAGATCATATACATAAAAAAACCTAAAAACATTCAAGATGGCCGGGTAGGGGGTAGAATCAATTACTCCACAAGCCAATTCCAAAGGTGTGAGCCCCTATCCGGCCCCCAGGCCATCTAGCATAGCCAAGATTTCACACTTTCCTGAAGGTCATGAGAGAGGGGGCACACTGCACCTCGGGTGGTAAGTTGTTCCACAGAGTGGGGGCACAGCAGAAAAGTTCCTCTTCCTTGATCCCACCAGTCAAAATTCCTTGACTGGTGGGGTCCACAACATGCCCCTTCTGCCGGACCGAGTGGGGCAGGCTGTTATAACGGGGTTGAGATGGCTCCTCATTTTGCTGAGTGTGGGGGAGTGATCTTACTGATGTGCCAGGCTGCTGGATGTACATATAGACCTTGTTCTTAAGGAGACAAAAAGCAAGGGTATGTTCATCTCTAGAAGGGCAGTCCTTAGGCCTGGATTTTCATGTGTTCAGGGTGAGGTTTAAGCAATTGTTGCACATCAGATGAGTGCTTGCAGTAGAAAATATAACAAAGAGAATCTGGCAGTCTATCCTATCTGAAAAAGTTCAAGTTGCTAACTTGTCTACCTGACTTATCACAATTTACCATGTAGTAAACAACAATGACAAATAAGCAACAGGATCACTTTGGCTAGGAAGCATAATTTAATTTTTTCCTTTAAAAATTGCATTCAATGCCAAATACAGGTATAACTGATACACTCTAAGTTATAATATTTTATTGTTTCTCTTTCTTTTCCAGTCCCATTTTTACATTCTCTTTTATACACCTATCTGGTTATTTGCTATTTAATTTCCTTGCTCTAAATCTGAGCAAAATCACTGCGTGGCCAGCATGAGAAAACAGCTAGAAGCTGCAGTTCGTATCCTCAGTGTAAGTCTCCAGAAATTGAAGAGACTGTGGTAACCTGAAAATATCCTCACAAATCCCAGTTTATCTTGTGAAGTCACGCTATTTATATTATTCTGACCCTCTAGAATAAATGGTTGAAATTCAAATAAATATGAAACTCCACATTTCATTCAATGTAGGTGATCACAGATCACATTCAAGGACTACCCATCATGGAGATGGCAGCTTATGCACAGAAATTGCATCTTAGCATAATTTTTATAAAGGGCCTTTGACTCCCATGGCAAAATATGTCCTGGAAAGCTTGAATTTGAAGTAACTTTGCTTGATGTACCAGCAGGTGTCATCCTTTGCCTCAGCACTGGAGAACAGCACACCTTAACATGAAAGAGTTTTGCACAACTCAATCTCTATCTTAAAAAGAAGGCAGGCAAACATTATTTTCTGTTATCCCTCTTGAAGCCAGCCTCCAAGATTCTGAACAACTATTTGTATCAGCTTAGAAAAGGGACAAAAAAGTTTATTTCACACAACACATTTGTCTGTTAAATCAATATTTGCTGAACTCTGTTTCAGAGAACCGTGAAGTGTATCAGCAGTTTATCACTAGTTTTGCAGTGAGAAGATAGCAAAATGCTATCATTTCCTGAAAGCAAGCTTTTGATTGATCCCTGGATGCACAGATGATGGTTGAATATGCTCTGGGACAGGTTGGGAAGAAAACAAAACACACAGCATTTCAGAATTGGAACGAATCTTGGAAATCATCTAGACTATTTATTTATTTATTTTATTTAATTGGATTTATCTGCTGCCCATCTCCCCCACAATGGGGGACTCTGGGCGACTCACAAAAACATTAAAACTATAAATATATCCAAAATTTAAAACAATACAGACAAAACATCCAGAATTTAAAACAATACTAAAGAAAGGAGGATCCAAGCAGATGGAAAATCAGGCTGCAGAGAGCTGGCCACTACGGGGCTAGCCATCCCCCTGCTGGAAGTATTCCCTCCCCACCCCAGGCCAAGTGGCAGAACCAGGTCTTCAAGGCCCTTCGGAAGGCCAGGAGTGAAGGGGCCAATCGCACCTCCGGGGGCAGAATGTTCCAAAGAGTGGAATCCTATGCACAATGTAGAAATTTACAATTATAGGAATTTATAATTTCAAGAAGCAGTTGAGTGAACTATTGGACAATTTCTGCTGGACTGCTGAGGCCCTATAGTTAGTAAGATTTGTAAAGAGGGTTAGACTAGGCAGAATTTGATCTCTGCAAAATAGTTACATTATGAATTGACAACTTAGATGGGACCACTTAACAGTTTTATGCACTGTACAACCTCGGTGTAAAAATAAAAGTTGTTCACTATATCACACTGTAGACACCTAGCTGTTTTGTCTCCCAACCAGTAATGCTAATTTAGGCATTTGGAAAATGTAGCTGTTGCTGTTGTTATTTACCAGTCTACCAGATAGTTCTAGTTGAATTTGGCATTATCTACTATTGAATCCTTCCCAAGAATCTAGGATAGCTAAAGATGATGTTGCAATCTATCCACTGTTCCAAATAAGGCAACTTATTACTTATTATAATAACCTATTATTCTTGTTATTGTTGTTATTTGGCCTCAGAAGAATAGCACATTTAACAATGAGTTTTTTAAAAAAGAGTTACTCCAGTGTCATCAAGTTGGGCTTGAGTTCTGGGGACTAGACAAATGCTTACCAGCTTGACCAGTGATATGTTGTAACTCTTAAAAGACATTCCTGCAATCTTCTACCCTTTTTTCCATTATCTTTCCCTTCTTCTATTTCTCTCAACTTTGCAAACCATTGTTCTTTTTTTTTTTTTAGTCCATCATCTTTTGCATCACATGGCCAAAGTTTGTGAGTTTCTGCTTGCTGTTCATCATCTCAAGGGAGCAGTTAATCTTTATTTGATCCAAAAATGATTGATTGGTTCTTAGTAACTGTCTCCAGATCCATAACTATAAGGCATCTACCTTCTTCATCTTTCTCTTTTTCAATGTCTAGCTTTCACAACCATATTTTGTTGTTGTTGTTGTTCAGTCGTTAAGTCGTGTCCGACTCTTCGTGACCCCATGAACCATATTGCGCCAGGCCTTCCTGTCCTTCACTGCCTCCCTGAGTTTGCTCAGTTTCATGCTCATTGCTTCAGTGATGCTATCTAACCATCTCATCCTCTGCCGTCCTCTTCTCCTTTTGCCTTCAATCTTTCCCAGCATCAGGGTCTTTTCCAAAGAGTCCTCTCTTCGCATTAGGTGACCAAAGTATCTGAGCTTGAGCTTCATTATCAATCCTTCCAATGAGCAATCAGGGTTGATTTCCTTTAAGATTGACTGGTTTGACCTCCTAGCAGTCCAGGGGACTCTTAAGAGTCTTCTCCAGCACCACAGTTCAAAGGCATCAATTCTTCGGCGTTCAGCCTTCTTTATGGTCCAGCTCTCACAGCCATACATTACTACTGGAAAAACCATAGCTTTGACTATGCGGATCTTTGTCGGCAAGGTGACGTCTCTGCTTTTTAATATGCTATCTAGGTTTGCCATAGCTTTCCTCCCAAGGAGCAAGCGTCTCTTAATTTCATGGCTGTAGTCTCCATCTAAAACCATATTTTAGCAATGGACAAAAATGCTTTAATTATAAAGGCTGTTTGAACTTCAAACATGATTCAGAAAAAATGTTCCAGACCTAAATCAGTATTGTACAGTACAGTACAGTATTGCTAAGTAGAGTCTGCTATTCACTAAACATATTTCTTTGCATTTTGTGTACCAGTAGTGCCCATTCCTGAACTGTGGGCCCTACTCAACTTAATATGAGGCTGCCTTAAAGGCCACTTGGAAACTACAACTGATCCAGAATGTGACAGTGCAAATAGTTACAGACACACCTCAGTATGAGCTGCACTGGTTACCAGTGGGCTTCCAGGTACAATTTTAGGTGCTGGTGGCCATCCATAAAGTTCTTCATCATCTGAAGGGCCTGAATATTTGTGAGACTATCTGTCTTAAGTTATCTCTGCTGAGCCTATAAGATCTGACACAGCTGGCTTGCTCTGGGTCCCATCAATTAAACAGTGTCATTATTGAACAAATCCACTTTATATTCCTTCCATTTACTTTTAAAAAGCTTGATCTTTAATCCCTTCAAATAGTGTCCCACAAGTTGATTTCTTACAATTTTCTTTTTGTCTCCTCTCAGAAACTTCTTCACTAGGTTAACATGTCTCTTTTGTAAATTCAAGATAAGAAAGCTTTCCAAGTCACTCTTCTGATTTATTTGTATGTCCCCTTTAATTATTCAGACATCAGCCAGTTTCATTTGTGAATCCAGTGTGGCATCTTTTTTGATATCACTCTTGTAGTCTGGCATTTTAAAATCCATTTTCAGATCCACATTTAGATCAGCCTCAGTTTCTATTTTGTCCAGTAAAATCTGTTCCTTTTCTGTAAGCCTCTGTTAAATTCATTTTTATAGTGGCAGACAATTTTAAGAGTAATTTCTGGATACATTGTTCCTAAATATCCTTGATTTCTTCTATAGTCAAATAGTATTGCTCCACTGTATTAGTGGGTCTCTTCTCCTTTAATTGTAATCTTTAGCTCTCTCTGGTTCCCTCTAGTCAACCTTCAAAGTCCCCTCTTATCATATGTTTATTTTCCAATCAACAAAACTTTTGCATGGGAGGATTTCTTACAGTTCATTTCAAAATCTTCATATATATATTTTTATAAAAATTTAAACACCCACAAGAAATATTCTTTCAAGTCCATGTGGCCCCTTAACTTTCTAAAATCAACATGGTAGTTCTCCTTTTGCTGTATTTCACAAATTATTATTTTTTAATCCTTAAACTTACATAAAACTTATTTCATCAAGGATAGAAGGAAAATCTCCCAGCATAGTGAAAATTGCCATTCTGAAGGTTCTTAACATCCAAAAAATCAGTAATAATTTCCTAAGGTGATTAAGAGAAGAAGCGGGCAAACTCAATGTCCTTCTGAAGGTGCCAAACTGTGGCTTAGGCAAGATGATTCTCCCTCCAGTTCTAAGAACTCTAAAACCCACCGGAGATCGCTCTTTTATGATCTCTTCGTGGGGACCCTTTATATGGAGCAAACTTGTGGGTGATCCTAGTCCTCTCCTTAATTGGGAGAGGGGTTCTGAGGAGCCGATCCATTCACTGGCTCCTCTTTCCACCACAGTCATTGGCTTTGCTCTTTGCGGAGCTGTCTTCATTCTGCCATTGCTTCCCCGGAAGTCGAACAGTTAAACATTTTAAAATATATTTTAAATAAAGCAATTGTTATCTATTCTTGAGGCAAAGCCTCCCAAATCCAACTACCACTTTTATTATACTGCCATCAACTTTGCATTCATTAAGTATTCTGGTTGACATGATCTTAATATTCATCTAATATTTAACATTAATTCAAATTTTTCTTTTCTATTTTCATAATGAGGTCTTCTAAAGCTTTACCTTCAGATAACCAAATGGTTTTCTATCTGGGCATGATTCAATTTTATTTTGTAAGATCTTACATAAAACTTGGATCTCCCTTTTTCAGTGAGTCTGTGTTTTCATGTATATGTGTTTGAGAGAATGTCTATCTATCATCTGTCTATCTGTCTGCCTGTCAGTCTATCTATCTTCCTTTAAACCAGATGGCTTATTATACTTGTTGAAATAGAGCTGTTAGTACATTAACTGCCTCCTTTCAATGGGCATTTTATCTACATCTGGTATTTTCCTATTTGACAACTTGACTGCTACCTGTCCTACCTCTTGCTTTCTAATAGAATGAGTTCCTCAATATATCCATTACAAACATTGCTGTCATTCTATAATTCCATTTATTAAAAGGTTTAGCATAGCCTTTTCATAGTCTTTTAATCTCATTGGCCTTCATCTGTTCTATGATTACTCTCGAGCAGTTCTACCTTAGCTGCATTTTCCCTGGAATTTCTCTGATCTTCTTGCCAGTTTCCTGCATTATCATGTTTATTCAATCTAAATTTTCCTGTAATTCCTGATTCTTCCATTTCTCCAGCCTTTGTATTTCAATCTCCATTAGTAGTATTATATATGTTCTTGATATTGCACTGAAAATCTCTTGCAATTTGCCATCAAAGTCCTCAATGTCTTCTGCCATTATATCTATAGTTGGTGCATACACATGAATAACAATGATTTTCAGAGGTATTCAGTATGAGCCATGATTACATATGCATAATGACATCATTCCACAAATGACATGAATGGTGTCACAATTATGCCATGACACACATTATATCCTTTATACCCTAAACCCCTGAGAATTCCCATGGTGATAAGCACTGGATATCTACTAATTCTAATGGATACGATCTTGCCATTTCATGGGTTATGGATGAATACATACTTCGTAATGACTATTTGGGTATATCTGCAACTTCATTATTTTATATGCTTTCAACAGTACATAATTATATGTAATGTTATGTATATATCACATAATTATCTGATTTTAAAGTGCCTTTTTCAGTTCACCTAAATTCACTAATTCCTAAAATATTCAATGCAGTACATTTCATTTCCACTTTGACAGTTTCCAGTTTTCATTAAGTAATTCTTTGCACATTCATATTCTAATGGTTATGTGTCTTAGTAAAAAAGGAACTCCTCTTTTAATACTGACTCTGTCAATCAACAGGTTTCTTTGCAGCTTGTCATTGCTTTCAGATCCAGTTATGGAAGGTCATTGTTTTTCCCAGTAGATCAATATCCATCTGGCATCCAAATTTGACCCAGTGTTTCAGCTATGTCCATTCAATTTTCTTGGCAACAGTACAGATGTGGTTTGCCATCACTTTTCTTTTTTGATTTTGGAGTTCCTTCTCCAAGGTGACTTGGCTTCCATCATGTCTGCAAATCCCCACTCTTCTTATGTTATTGCTTCACCCTCTCCTTTTGATCTTACTGGCAAACATCACTCTATAAAGAGCTCCCACTCCTTTTTGCTTTGTTCACAGAGTCAGTGAAGCTACTAGGTCTTCCCACCATATAAATGTGGTATGTCTTCAAGTGTTTTTTTTTTAAATAAACAGCATTAAATTCTAATTGAAATTGTTGAAAAGCATATTTGTATATGTTTGCATGATCCCTGTTTTAGCAACTGCTACTTATCTTATGCAGTACAGAAGGCCTCCTCCTTCTAAAATATTCAACTGTTAACTCATTTGTTGTGTCCCAACAAACATCTATTCTTTAAAACTTGCTATTTTTGACATGTAATTGAATCCTTAGTGATGCATACATCAAATGTGAATCAGATTGCCTAGTTCTTCCAGACATATTAATCTACACTGGATTAATTTATGAACTTTTTCTGGAGACAGTATCCATTCAGAAAAGCTTCAAAGACCCAGATTACTAGACTTGTGGGTAAGAGACTCTGCTGAGTGCCAACTGATCTGGCTTTACAGTGAATGAATTTCCAGTACAATGCACATAATTTCGTTCCTTTATTTATTTTTAATTATTCTTTTCTGTAAGTTTCACAAATTTTATGCTGGCTTTCTTATTGTAATGGATCTCCCACTGTCCAACTATTTAAAGTATTCCTGAATATTAATTTATTCAGCTTTCATATTACTCAATATGTTGTTTTATCAAGCCATTTCAATATTCTTGGCTTAGCAGAAGTCTTTTCCCTTACTCAGGAACTGCAGCATGTAATAATAGCAATCAAGGCAGTTCATTCTGACAAATATGAGTCAGAAGAAAGACTGCTATGGCTTCGCAATATTGAAAGTGACTGATAACATAATGTGAAAAGCAGAATAAATGCATACAAATGGAAGTTTTAGCTGTGCTGTCAAAGTATGAACTAAATACAGTGTCAGAGGCCTGCACTGAAAGCACTGTGTATGTATGCTTACAGTGGCAAATTACTAAATGCACCCTCTAAAGTGTTTTTATGAATAAAGTGATGTGCATTGATTTTTTTTCTTGGTACCTAATTTCTTCCTCCCACCTTTCCTTTTCCAAACTCACTGGAATTCACAATGCCAAATGAAGTTAACTTGAAGCAAAAAGAGGAGAAGGGTTGAGAAGTGCTCCATTTTAATAAGGCACAACAAAATAAAGAAGTCCAAGGCTAAAACATCAATTTCCACTGGGAATAAAACTGTATTAGTAAAACTACGTACGTTTAAGTCAGAGCTCAGACAAAATCTGGCACCAATCTGAAAGTTGAAAGTTGAGTCTGGAAATACAGATATCTATATGAGAATCTCTCAACTAAAATTCATTTAAGCTCAACAGATAGGAATTAGTCAAGGGACTGATCAGAAATTATATCATTGTTCATAATATGAATGCCATTCATATTCCTATAATAGATTTATTTTGATCCCAAAGTGTGTGAATTTAGTTAAAGACCAGCTACAATTCACTTAAATACTAGTGGGTTGGCTAAGCTTATTGCCAAGTGTAGTAAAAATCTCAGTTATTTCCCTCAAGGTAAACATCCATATTACAGGAACATTACAAAGGAGTATGATGAAAATATGTCAATAAATCACAATGGTCTTTTACTCTTAGATATATATTTAGGGCTTATTATCTCTACCAACTTGTATTAAGAAGAAGAATGATTGCATATTAGCCACCTGTGTTTTTGCGCATAGCTAACTGGAAGTGTGACTGTCTCTCCTATGTCAAAATACAGATTGATCACTTTGGAACTATTTTGCTTACTTATTTAACATTAGCTGTTTATAATACAGTTTCAGAAGTTTCTTGAAAAATATAATTGTATAAGCAAATGGGGAAATCTGGTTCTATATGTGCAGTAAAGGAAACTCATAGATGATAGGGCATAAACCAAACTCTACTTGATTTTAATTAACTCGTGTTTCATAATTCTAGTGAATGATGCATGTTATTAGAATGTGTGCAATTCTTCTAGTGGGTGAGATCAAATAGCCAGTTATATGCCAGAGTCCAGACATGCAACACTTCCCAGTCATTCAGCCACCCTTCTTTCTCTTTTTAAGCCTTCCAAATCTCTGACCAAAAGAAGCAGGAAAGAATGATTTTAATCAGGGTCATGGGGGGGTGGAGTAGCCGTTGTTCCACAATCAATGGGAAATCAGCTCTTTTATTCCAATTCCTAGCAGATATCTGGTCATCTAGTTATGGGGCAAAATGAGTGAGTGACCTAGGAACTACATGGACCACAGTAAGAGTGACTGAGGCCTACAAGTTTCCTAACATGAAATATAGGATTGCTAGGCTTGAATAGCCTCCCCAGTGAAAGGGGAGGCACTTGATCATTCCCATTTCTTCTCCCATCTTTGTTGCCTGCCGACTTCCTCATTCCTGCAGCAGCTAGGAATCCTAATACAAGAAAGCCAAACCTGAGTGGGATAGCCTTGAACCCTTGTCATCTTCTGCCTAAAACCTGATTAATCATTTCCAGTCGGCATGGGAGGCATTGAATTTGATGGATCAACCATCGAACGCAGTATGTACAGAGCAGGCAGGTGTATTAACTTTTCCCAATTTCCAATCTATCTGGCAGCCCGAAAGAGGTGAGTCATGGTGGTCACACACAGAGTTGAGAGATCATTTGTATAGAGCCAGGCAGAATATCTAAGCTGAAGAAAGATACCCTCTGTTCAAGGGCTGCTTGGTATAGGAATATGCTTCCTCCTTTTTTCCTTCAAGGCCTTTCTGTTATAATCCTCTAAATCAGTGTTCCTCAACCTTGGCAACTTTAAGATGTGTGGACTTCAACTGGCTGGGGAATTCTGGAAGTTCCACACATCTTAAAGTTGCGAAGGTTGAGGAACACTGCTCTAAATACATGTGCTTCACAGATGAGCTAGGCTGTCCTCTTCCCACCACCTATTTATTCCTGGCTCTTCAATATTGTTCCTTTGATTCATGGGCAAACTTCAGATACCTTTGGGAGCAAAATCCAACCCTTAATGTGACAAGATTTGTAGAGCCATAGACCAGAAGAGCAGCTAACAAGTTAAATAAGGGAGGAACATGTTTTTCTGGAAAGTGCAATTTGGCCACATGCAGGATAACCTGTGTCTCTGTGCTCTTTGGAACCAGTAGGAATTAATCTATCTTCTCTTCCCTTTATTCACCTTTGTCAGCTCTCTTCCACAATAAATAAGCTGTGCATGAAAAATAGGTACTCAACTTTCTTAGGGAGATGGAGTAAAAGCTTTTCAGTCAGTTGTATGTTGTCTTTTTAAACTTAAGTTATAAACTGATGGATTTAGATGGGATGGAATTGATTTTATCTGAACTTTTATGTTTGTATTATTCTATAAACAGCTGGAAATATTTGGAAGTTAGCAGTAATTAAATAATGTTAAATGGTATGATAATGATACGATACCATATATAATGTTACTGGCAACTAAGAAAATAACTATGCAGGGATGGTTCTCTCATGCCCCAAGAGGTAAAAACTGCCTTTCAGGAGGAGGAGATGACAGTGGTGGATCTGAGTGCAGACGATGCTGGAGTGCCCTGTTTTTGCCTAGGTTTGGGGGTGGCATTACCAGGACCAGGTTTAGCCCATATTGATGCCCTCTCCCTTTAGCAGACTTGAATGTTGGGCTGTACAACAGCCTAACTTGGCCTCAGCAGAAAGATGCTGCATTATGCAGAAGTGGGTGACTCATGAGGAGGCTATAAGCACTCCCAGGACCTGAGCCTGTTGCCAATAACAGTTGGGGTAAAAGCTCTACAGCTGGATAATCCTAGCCAGAAGGGTACTTAAACCAAGCCATCACAGTTTCCCAGTTGCTGGAAGCAGCTTTGCAGCTGGCTCCTAACCTGAGCTCCTGATATCAGTTCACTGCAGCTTACTCCAGACAACACCTGTGATTTCGCCCTCCTTAGATAGAATGCTTGACCTCAGATTACCAGATCATATTTCATATTTCCCCCCTTGGCTTCAGAAGAACTTGGCATGCAGATACACACACCTTGTACTCCTGTCCCTTGGTCTCCATGCTAGTAATTCCACATGCAAATATACACACAATATTCACCTGACTCCTGTTCTTTGTGCTGCCGACTTGGTACACAAGTGCAAGCACCTGATCTTGCATCTCCATCACAGGGCATTTTGTCCCATTCACAGTTCCCTTTGGCCAGACTATAAAATGTTCCTTGATAATACACAAAATGATCAACTGCTTTTGTGAAACTAGTCCTGCATGGTTGGCTTTAACCAATCCACAAACTCTTTGTTTTTGGGTGTTAGAGACTAACTGATATCAGATCGGTCTATTTGATGACCAACCTAACCCATTTTTTTTCTTCATCTTTATGCCAGAGATGCCTGATATAGAGTCAGATCACTTCTGCATATATAGAATATGTTCTTCTAGAATTCTCTGGTCTATCTCTTTTCATGCTTTGATACAAAACTGCAACTTTTTTGCAATTCAGATATTATGTGAACCAAACCTTTAAATTATGCTAGATAATCCAGTAATTTGCATGTCATTAGCACAGATTTAAGGACATTCTGATGTATTTCAGTGTGAAGTTCTGTCAGAGGATTTTTTTTTATGCTATCGTGTAATTTATATGACAAATCAAGAATATACCTACACCTCTCTATTGCATATCATATCACAGTTTTGTTCTAAATTTCTGATAAATTAGTAAGGATCAATTATAATTTTCACAGAAATTAGTCTGTGAGTGTTGGCAAAATTAAACTGGCCAACAACATATTTTTATCCCCTAATCATTTACAATTGAAAATAAAGCATGTGTTAAAAAGGCCAGCTTCACTGATCATTAATAAGCAACTTAATATATATAATCTTAAACTATATTTGAGCTAAGAGACCCAACTGAGAAATGTTTTGTTAACTTTTCTAGGAGCTGTAGTTCAGCGGTGTTCAGAAGACCACAGTTCCTTTTTTCCTGAGCTGAACAGTTCAGTGATCTTATCTGCTATATAATCCAGCTGCTTATGTCTAGGTTAGGACAGGCTTTCCAGATAAACTGTAGCACCCAATATCCCTAAGAAGCATGGTTAATGGTGAGTGATTCTGTAAGACTCAGAAAATTGCTGACTATCATTATAACAATGCTATTCAAGTGAATTTTGCCACCTTTAGCTTTGAGCTTGGTTGGATGGATAATTCTTGCATAATTTGTGGTAGTTGTAGTTGAAATGGTGAGGTGCAGTAAAGTGTTATATGATGGAAAAAGAAGGACTTCCACTCCCTAATCCTTCCAAAGCATTTTGAAGGTGGGCATGTAATTGTCTTCACTCTTGCACAATGAACCAGTTGGTACTCTACCATTTGACCAATAGGAGGGTGCAAAAATAATTATTCAGTCAATGCCCTGCCCCTGAGCTACAATAGTGCCTGGACTAACAAGTCCTCTTTCCTGTTCCACACAGAAAAGGGAGATATACATTGTAAAGATCCCCTCACCACCAACCCTCCCCTATCATTGCAGTCTATGACAGGTGCATTTGTCAGGTGATTTTTCCCCAACGTATGACAGGAATGCTACCTGGCTGTCAAAACATCATTCTTCTTGCATATAATTTTCATTTAAAACTGTGATAATGGTATGACACCACTGTTTTGTAGCTAGATATTTCCTCCAGCAACTACAAGCATGGATTAAGGTTTGTAGCGTAGAGGCTCTGTGTGCTGAGGGACTAACTGCTGGCTTTCTTGAACAAGAATTGGGGATGCAGTATGGTGAAACTTCTGTGCAAACTGTTCATATCAGCAGGCAAAATCAAGCCAGACAGATTTTTAAAAAAAGAACTTGTGAAATTTAGTAGAATTAAGATTAGGTTCACTGTTAAATTGCCTCTAAAATCTACTAGGGAATTCCAAATTCAGGATCAGGATGTGGTGAAGCAGGACTTTCTGTGAACGGGAGAATGACTGGCCTCCAAGCCTTGTGGACCACCAATGTTGCAAACTGCAAAACAGCATCGAAGGACAGGGTTATGGGGACTTAGCAGCATAGTGCACAAAAGAAGAGCACAAATGCTATGTGTGGAAGAGTCCACAGGCTTCTATCTGAATAGAAATTTAAAGTTGGCACCAGTGGCATGCTGGCAAATGTTTAAAAGCTGGCTGTGCTAGCTCCATTGCCACTACCGCACCATACCACTGGCTGTGGAACAGCTGATCAGCATGCATAGGGCTCAGCTCTGCTCTCAACTGACTTGCAAAATTCCAGGAAATTTAACTATTGGCTCTCACAAGCCACTGTAACCTGGCTCTAATACACTACTGGTTGACATCCTTTTGGTCCATTTCACTTCCTTCTGATATGGTTAAAATCCTGTTAAGAGCTGACTTGCCTGTAGTTTTGGAAATAACACCCCAAATTTGGTATTTCTTTCTCATGTTTAATGAAAGTGACAAAACAACATGTCTTATCTGAAGCACTTACTTTCTCAGTGCTTTGTGGCTACAAGAACACTAGAGAGATTACCTGTTTTGTTTTCCCTTTTGTTCCATTATTTATGGATTGCTCTGTATAAGCACAGAGCATCTGAGGATGACACGTTTCTATTAACAAGTTAGCACATAGCCCCACTAAATTGGAGAGCTTACGCTAATCTTTTCTGTCTTCAAGGACAATAGTTAAGGAAAAACTGCCTGGTTAAGATCAGTCTTCTCAATATCAATTCAAATGGAGCATTGCCTTCTCTTCCCCTTCCCCTTCCCCTTCCCCTTCCCCTTCCCCTTCCCCTTCCCCTTCCCCTTCCCCTTCCCCTTCCCCTTCCCCTTCCCCTTCCCCTTCCCCTTCCCTCCCTCCCTCCCTCCCTCCCTCCCTCCCTCCCTCCTTCCTTCCTTCCTTCCTTCCTTCCTTCCTTCCTTCCTTCCTTCCTTCCTTCCTTCCTTCCTTCCTATACTTTCTGGAGTTCCAACAATAACAAAACAAAATACTTCAGAAATCAGTGTAGCCTTTCTGTCTGTCTCTCCTCTTGCTAAGTTCTTCTGTTGCAGCAGCTCTTGAGTTAATTTTTCTGACTCACTAGCAGAAAGAATAAAAACATGAAGAGGATTGTGAAAAGGAAAGCTTGAAAGAACAGTCCCTAAATCTGAGTGTATCCTCAATGAAATATAGACATTCAGCATCAGCAGCACATTTCAGAGAGAATTTAAATAAATGCTTGTTATTTGAAAAAGGCATTATACCAAAAGGTTATTTCCCTCTCCCATTCCAAAATGTAGCAGTTGTTGGGTTATACAAAGCATGGTTCAGGAATCAAAGTTAACAAAAGAGCTGGCATTCATAAATACAATTTATGAGTCTGGAGCTCCCTCATATTAATTTTTCCTGTGTTATGAACTTACCAGATGGTCTTGACCAAGCCAGTTTCTCTCCACTTCCCCATATTTGGGTGAAAATAATACTATCATATCTTGCACAATTGTTAAAACTGTTTTGCAGTGTAACCCTGTGCAGTGTAGAGGTTAAGGCATTGGACAAGTAATGGGAAACCCCAATTTCAAGTTCACCCTCAGCCACAGAAGCTCACTGTGTAACTTTGGGGCAGACACTTTCTCTCAATCCAGGGTATTTTATAGGGTTGCTGTGGATAAAAAAATGGAGGGAGTGCTATGGTATACCCTGAGGTCCTGAAAGAAGGGTGAGATATAAATTAAACAAACAAACAAATAAATAAAAGATAATTCTTCAGACATGAAAGTGCCTATTATGTCCTGTTATCAAATTGTATGCTGACATTATTTTTAGATGTGAAATATAAGTATCTAATTATATACTAAGTACAATTTAACACCTCTTTAAAAAGAAATAGACGCTTTCAGTGCATGAGGGAAAGTACCAATCTGCTGACTGAGCAAAGCACTTTTGAATCTTTCAGTTTCCCATATTATTTTAGGATTTATATAACCTTCTCAGGGCCACTTAATATCTCATTGTAATGGTATGTGGGAATGACCCTGGGAGATTGGGGGGATGGGGGGTGAGAGATGCTGCCTACGAAACAATCAGATAAGGGGTGGGGGGGAGCCCTCAGTCCCTAATGGGCACAGAAAGAAACTCAGAAAGGATCCTCCCTTCCTTATCAGGCTGTAAAAGAGACGGTGGGAGAGTTGTACTTTCAGACTTGCAAGATTCTGTCAATGTAGCCTTGCAATAAAGTAGAATTAGCTCATCTGGTCATGTTTCCAGTCTGGTCTACCTGGGAAGGCTGACACTCATTTATGTATTCAACACAGCTCTTCAATTTGCTAGGGATTTGCAACAATGTATTAATAGAAATTTATGATCCTCAGAAGCCTGATATTTGTACACAGCAAATAATACAGAACAGAACAAAGCAATAATACAGAAGAACATGGATGGTGGCAGGGTTCCAGTCTCTTCCAGCTTATTAACACTAATATAAAATCATACACTGGGGCATTTTTTATCAGAAAGATCTGAAAACAGAACCGCATCTTTACTTCTGTTTCACACTTTCATTCACCTACTTGATCTCCAACATTAACCATTACTAACTGAGTGATGTTAAAATGGCAGAATTCTTGTTCATTGAAAAGCAGGCCAATTAAGGGATAAATGAGAGCTATGGTGGCCTTTAAAGTTTTCCCAATAGGCATTTGGAGAAGAAACAAATGGGATCCAGATGCTATTTCTTTATTTTTCCAAATGCTTAAATCAACTGACCCTTTAGGTAGAGTGAGGCAAATGTCTTGGGAGACAGATGCTAGGATGCAAGAAACGATTGCTCCTGAGAATTCTTGTCATTTTCTTCTGTTAAAGAAAAGAATTGTAAGTGCTGCATGGCTGATCTGACAACTTTAAAGTAATACATGGCTGCTCTCAGATCGAATGGAAGATGCTATCCTACTGCCAGTATGGAAGAAGGGCACTTCCACATAGCAGTGCTCACTATGTTCTTACTCCCCTATCCCTCACAAACCAATTAGAAGATGATTTTGATTGTCTTCACTTTTGCTGGCCTCAGCGTGCTGAGAACAAGCAATAGCTATAAAAGTTAATCAGTTCTGCTTCCAGTTAATCAGTCAAAGAATTCAGAAAGTGGGACTCAGATGCTTGAGTACCAAACATCCCTTTGCCTCCACTCCATGCAACTGGGGAAAAAAAGATTGCTAGTGCATCCTTCTTCCCATTTTTACTAGATGTCATATGCATTTGCCTGGCCATTTACAAAACATCTCTGGAAGGATATCATGGCAGCATGTTCCTACAGCTACTGACAAGAAGATTGGATTCATTAATAAGCTTGTCTGTATTGCTCCCCTGGTATAGTTAGTTTGCAGGAGTTGACAAGCAAGAACTTGCTTGTAAGCCCAGGAGTTGGAAAGTTAGAAAGCACAGTGAAACAAGAGCAAGAAGAAAACAACAAAAGGAAAATGGATGTCCCAGAAGCCTCTGTGTTGCAAAAAAGCCCTAGGCTTGCCAGGTAGTTCCCAGTTTAAGAATGAGTTCCGTTCCCAAGGTTTGCCCTTAAGTCGAATTTGTATGTAAGCTGAAACAGTATTATTGTATAATACTGCATAAGTAGTATTCTGTAATTAATTCAAACCATTGTGTATTTAACTTGAATCATTGTGTATTTAACTTGAATTTTGCTACAATAGACTGTTCTTAACTTTTTTTTTTTTTTTTTGTCTGCGCTCAGTCATTACTGACCCTGCAGTGACTGCCTGGACAAATCCTTGCAGTTTTCAAGGCAACTGTTTTTCAGAAGTGGTTTGCCATGGCCTCCTTCCTAGAGCAGAGCCCAGCTGGCGAGCGCAGGAGGCGGGATTTCCGTTGCTTCGCGCCCTTTTCAGGCGAGCGTGGTTTCGCACTTACCGGCAACTGGTCCCGTCTCTCTGTGCAAGGCGCTGCCAGCATTTTTCCTCCCACCGGAGTGAGAGTACCCATTTATCTACTCACGTGAGTTTTCGACCTGTTGGGTTGACAGGAGCTGGTGGGGGGGGGAAACAGGAGCTCACCCTGTTAATGCGAAGGCTGGACTCGAACCGCCGAAGCGTCAGCCATTTCTGGCTGGCAACTTTCAGCGTCATTAAGCCGCTGCGCCACCGCGTCCCCCTGTTCTTAACTATGGGTCATCCTTAAACTGGCCTTTCTTAACCTCCGGACTACCTGTACTTACTATATGAGGTCTGCAAAACTCTGCATGAACACTGGATGGCAGCAAAGTGTTTTCTGTATCTTGCTTGGATTTTTGCAGCCCAGACTTGGTATTTCAACATTTTGCTCTGGTTTCAGATCAGCTAAGTCAGAAAAACTCCAGCGCAAAAGCAGTAGATGTCATGGGGACAGGTAGGTTTAGAGCCAAACTGGGAACAGCATAAAAAGTATGCATATTTTGATTTGTTTGCAAATCCAACTATTTTCTGCATGTGGAATGGAGAGGGGTTGGCATTATCTGGTGCTATGCCAAAGGCAGTAACCTGAATCTTATGAACTAATTGCAGCTCACAGAGATGGCTGCAGTCCAGGGCAGGCAATACAAACACAGTGTTCAGTCAGATTCTTCAGATGAACTGTCATTACCTTTGCTGTATTCTGCTAATGGATCATGAGTTGTTCAGGATTAATATAAGCAGATGTTTCATTATCCAGTGTTTTACTGAGGAGGACATGACTCTTCCCTTCCTTAAATGTAATATTAATGCATTTATTTACTGCCTTAGCCCTGATAATTCACAGCCAACATGGCCTCTGGCTATAAAGAATAAGTTCTATTATACAATAGTGAGTGGGGAATTAGATCTAGAGAAATGAGACAAAAGAGGAAGATTTCTACTTAGACTCTACCAACTCTTTCATACTGAACAAAGTGAAATAATGGCCAGATGTAATGGATGTTATGATTACTGCAAGAGACAGGCAAGAGATTGAAAGCCAAATGACATTCGGTCCTAATCAGGCTGATGGATGGATAGAGCCACATGAGATAATTGCTGATGGATCTCCATACTTCCTAATATCTCCTTCAAGCTCTGCCCTGCACCCCAGTCCTCCTAAGCTGCCTCACTGGGGTGGTGGTGATGGTGGTGGTCTGAGAGGAATGAACGAAGAATGCTGGGAATGTATGCCCAAAGCATGAAGGTTATCCCAGTTGCCCTGCAAAAGTAAGTGGCACCTATATCAAGCAGCAGCCATATAGGGAGATGCTGGAGGTAGATGACCATTTTGGTGAAAATAGCAAAGGTGTGATTTCATACTGTGTGGGCAGTGGTAAGCCATTCTTGTATTTTACTAAGAAAACCACATGGACAGACAATATGAAGCAATTGATGACATGGTACTGGATAACGGGCCTCTCATGTCAGATGGCATCCAACATGCTACTAAGGAAGAGCTAAGGATCTTTTGGAGTACTAATGGTGTTTATGATGCAACTAGATTAAAGCCTTCCAGAAGTCTAGTTACTGATGCTGCCGTGCAGGAAAATAAACTTTCAGACACAAAACCATTCTGTTTACCACTCATGACATCAAAACAAAACAGAACAAAACAAAGATGAAAAGCAGTGCTGCTTTCATAGTCAGGAAGCAAAGAATAGCAAAGACTGTACTTGGGTACAATGTAATCAATGAATATTATCATCTATATTTGGTGGATAACCCTTAATATGATAGTTATCTCAAAAATTGATGAGCTTATGGTCAAGTTCAATCTGACCAATGCAAGCAAGATGTGCTGCTTGTGGCTGGAGACTGAAATGCCAAAGTTGTAAATAATACAGAAGAAAATGTAGTCGGACTGTATGGTCTAGGAAACAGAAATTAGGCAGGACAATGACTTATCAGTTCCTGTCAATCCAATGATTTTTTTTCATTGCTAACATGTTTTCAAACAACCGAAACAATGCCTCTATATAGTATCTGAACATCACGAGATGGAATGCACAGAAATCAATTGAGTATATGATTGCTACAATAAGGCCAGTCAGAAAGACGTGGCCAGGAGCTGACTTGGAACAGATCCCAAATGGCTCTTATGCAAAAGAGACTAACTAGAGTGTGCAAACTATTGCACAATATCCTTAATGTCACACATTAGGAAAATAATGTTTAGGATCATCCAGTGCAGATTAGAGCCCTACATGAAAAGGGAAACGCCAGATGTTCAAACTGGTTTTAGGAAAGGCCAAAGAACAAGAGACATTATTGCTGATGAATGCTGGATAATTGAGAAATCCATTGATACTAAAAAGAAGTGAACACATGCTTGGATTGTGACAACCATGTAAACTTTGGAAAGTCTTTAGGAGAATAAGAATTCCAAAACACCTCATTGTCCTCCTGTGAATCCTATACACAGGATAGAAAGCCCTGTCTGGATGGAACATAACAAAAACACACTAGCCCCAGATCAACAAAGCAATGATACAACATTGTATACTCTCTCCTTATTTATTTAGCCTATATGCTGAATATATATTGAGGGAAGCTAGAATGGAAGTTGATGAGTGTGGTTTTGATACTGGAAAAAAGAAACATCAATAACCTGTACTATGTGACGACATTATTTTGATAGCTAAAAATGCAAATGAACTGCAAGCTCAAAATCAAGGAACACAGAGAAAAAATGAGATTAGGATTAAACATAAAGAAGACCAAACTACTGATACCAGGTACAGCAACCAGCTTTATAATTAACAATGACACTACTGAAGAGATGAGTATCTTCTACCTTCTAGAATTGACTATCAGTAGTAAAGGAACTAGCAGTCAAAAATATGCTGCAGACATGCACTTGGTAGAGTAGCAATGAAGGCCTTGGAAAAGATATACAGATGCTGGGATGGGTCTATACCTATACAGTTCGGAATACTGGAGGCAATGGGTTTCCTTGTGACATTATATGGATATGAAAATTGGACCTTGAAAAAGCAGAATAGAAAGAGTATGGATGTTTTTGAACTTTGGTGTTGGAGAATATGTCTAAGAATACCATGAGTAGCCATGAAAATAAACAAATGGATCATGGAATAAATCAATCCAGAGTTTTTCTTTGGTTAATTCTTAAACTGACTCTGTGTCTCTCCATTTTAAATTTTCTTCTTCTTGTTACTTCAATATTAATGGCAAACTGAAAGAATATGTGAGAACTTCTTTTAGTTTCTTTTTTTAAAAAAACAAATTATCAAGCCATATGATATGATTATGAAATCGCATCTAGAACTGAAAACTCCCATATAGGTTTGGGGAGATGAGGCCAGAAACCTCTCAGATCTATAAAATTTATCTTATTCCCTTTATCTATTTTGAAGAGCACTTATGTTGTGGATCATAAAGCAGAATGAAAAATCCTCAGCCTATTAAGAGAAAGTGGAGGGAAGTGAATGAGGTCAGAATTCCTTTCTGTCACCTTTTTCTTGACCTTGCAATAGATGGGACATGAAGAAAAACGAGCAACTGCTATATGACTGTTGGCAATATTGACCTTCGCACAACATAGCACTAGTTACATCTGCCATTGTTATTGTTGGTCGCACAGTCAGCCAGATGTTTGGACTGGATTTGGCATTTTTTATCCAGCTATCAAGTTCTTCCCAAGGACCTGGAACAGGCAGATGTTGTTTGATGGTGTTAAAGGTATTGTCACAGGATATAAGCTGTTCCAAGTAAAATTGCCTTTTGCAGTTGACTGACAGTGATTTTGTCAATGCCAATGGTCTTCAAGTGGTATTCCAGATGTTTTGGGATTGCATTATTATTATTATTATTATTATTATTATTATTATTATTATTCTGATGCAGCAAGAGGTGCCCAGCTGATTTTTAAAGCTTGAGATTAGCCAGTGACTTTAATATGCAACACACATGAATTCCCATTGAATTATGACAGAACTCTCTAGAATTCAACATTTCTACCAGATCGCTAAAGTTGCTATAATTAATAATAATGGAAAATGCACTTTAATTGGTTTGTCTTCTCAGGGACTGAAGGTGAAAAGAGCAGCATGGACATTTTTGCACAGGCAGCAACATTTAGTTTCTCTGATAAAAACTCCAAGAAGTACATGAAATACTGAAACAGAGATGGTGATGTTAGCTAAAAGAAATGTCAAGGGAGAAGCCAGTGAAGGGAGTTTGTCCATGAGTTTTGCTTCTCACTCTCTTTCAGATTAAGTTGAAGCTTGACTGTAGATCCATTTACCTGGTGAAATGTGGGCTCTCCTTCATTAGAGCAGTTCAGTGATACAGGAGTGTCCATAGGAGATCATGATGGCAGCCACAACCATGTGACGGAAGCCCTGCTCCTTCTTCATGTGTGTTGTGACACATAAAAAAGAGGCAGGGCCTCAAACACATGCTTGTGGCTGCCATCTTCACTGTTTTGACCACTTACCTGTGGATATCCCTTGGACTTTAGACAGCCTACTGTAGGGGATACTTCAATCTAGATTCCTGTACTGAGCAAGGGACTAGACTGAATGCTCTAAATAGATGTTACCAACTTTATGATTCTATTAATATTCTAGCCTGAGAATCTTGTCTGTAGCATTAGCTGTATCTGTATTCTGATGAGGATCTTACCCCTACCTGTCCATAGTGTAATATTCTTCTAACTTGCCTGCATCACAGATAGGGCTAAATGAAGGATTGACATGATGTGCATAATGGGCAAGGTTTAATAATTGTTTAAAATTATTATAATTGTTTGATAATCATTATGCAAATGTTTTACAATTATTTATTTGTGATGTTTATCATGAGAGCCAGTTCAGTGTAGTGGTTGAAGGCACTGGGCTAAAAAACCTGGAGACTGAGAGTTCTAGTTTTGCTGTAGGCGTGACGCCAACTGGATAACTTTGGGCTAGTCACTCTCTCTCAGCCCTAAGAAGTAGACACTGCCAAGCCACTTCTGAAAATCTTGCCATGGACTTGTCATGCAATTGCCAAGAGTTAAGATGGATTCAAAGGCATCATTTAAAAAAAAAAAAATGCTTATAATGCACCTTTCAGCTTTCTAGTCACCACATTCTAGAAACCGTTTTAAAATACAAATAATTACAGTTAAACAAGTAAAACATATGTTACTGAATATTAGAACCACTAACATAATTTCATGAAGTCCAATACATTTTCTAGAGACTTTTTCCCACATGAGACTATATACTGTAGGTGTATGAGAAATTACTGGCAATGTGGAAGAGAAAATAGAAGACATCTTATTTGTCATTCATCTCCATTGCCAAGGAAGCTATGGATGAAAGGACTGAGATGCAAATGTCCTCTCTTCTTGTGCTCAGTCCTAGCAGGAATTCTGGGCAATGCAGCTTCATTTGTTCTTCAGGGAACCTGGCAGGAGCAGCTCCCTCATGGGAGAAAAAATAGGAATGTGTTTTGGGTGCCACTAAACAGAGTAAGGGAAATACAAATGTTTCCTAAGGAATATAATTCAGTGGCATGTTCTACCTATAAAAATCCACTGTAATGAGCTGGAGTTTCCACTCATTTTAAAACTGTGTTTACAATGATATAAGGTATGTCCTGGGTCAGGCAACCCTGATTCTTTAGTGGGGCTCATAGGCACATATGGAAATCTGAAAGAACATCATGGGCTTCCTCACAAAATGGCTGTCATTGCCAGTATGATTGACCAGCAAAAAAACAAAACAAAACAAAACAAAACAAAAAACAGAAGACAAACTGGTGGAATTCCTGCCCATCATGGTTTCTAGCAGGTCCCCCAATCCCTTCTACAAAGAGAGCTTACCTTTGTCTTTTTCCTGGTTGGGCACTGGGTGCACATCTAAACAAAGCATTGAACTACACCCCTTTCATATTTATGTTTTAAGAATAGCCTCCAGGTTGCATGTGGAGGCTATTATTAGAAGTAAAGATTAAGACAGAGCCTGGTGCTTTGTTTTGCAACATGCTAGCTTTCTGTTAATTTGTAAAACCAAAAATATCTTAAAATAAGATCAGGAGGTGGGGCTTGGAGTTTGATGGGCACCAAGAGAGCTGTCTGTAGACACTTTTGTGCCTTTGGACATATATGGTCCTTTGTAAAGTTGGGTGTGATATGGTGATAAGCCACTGGCATATTCTGCCTTAAGCAAGGGAGAATTGTTGGGATGTGATTCTGTCTTCTAAAACTCCAACTTCTTTGATATTTCATACTTTTAATTCCAGTGACATGGAAGAGGGAAGGTATTGGTGATCCCTGATATAGTGTTTGTGTGTGTGCGTGTATACATACACACAAACAAACAAACAGCAAAGGATTTAATAATTCTAGAAAGGTTTACCAGAGCATGTCTTACAGCAGGGCCATAATTTTTACCCATAGCTTGCTTTGGCATACATTTTATTATCTCTACATACTCTGTTTTCTGTTTATGTTATGTGTTCAGTAATTTAAAAAAAAACATGCAATGTTGACAATTATATCAGTTTTTCCAAACCAGATTTGTTGGGAATATAGCTGTCCAAATTCTAATCGTTTGGCCCTGGTGGCTAGGAATATTAGAAGGTGTAGTCTGAAAACACCTGGAGGGTACCTGGTACAGGAAGACTGTTTTCAAATAGTAAGACAATTAAGAGGGAGAGAAGACTGAGAAGAAAAGGAGGCGTATCCATTAGAGAAAGGAGGAGTAAGAGTGGGAGAGAAAAATGCTCTCTGGTGGGAATTATGTATGCTACCAAGCTAGCTATAGATCAAGATCCTGAAGTAATACAAAAAGCAAGCATGTACAGATGCTCAGAATGTGCTTCTGCGTTATTCATTAAACTGTGCACAGAGGCAGAAGATGCAAAGGAGTCCCTTTAGAGAAAAGTTAATGGCAAACACCAGCTCAGTGAATTATTCTGATCTCTTTAAGACTTTCCAAATGAGTCACAAAATCCTTCCGGCATTTCTCTTCTCTTCCCCAATCGAACAGTTAGGCTAATTTGTATTAGGCTTAATGTGTTTCTTACCCTGAAATGCCAACGGTTTGTAAAATGCACCTCAAAATTTGTCCAAGCAAAGTATTTCCCCTGTGTAATTTGTTTTATTAATGATTACCTCCAGTTTCACATCTCCTTCTATTATCTTAATGGAATTTACGAATGGCCTAATGAAGTTTAAGTAATCTTCAAACCAAAAATACTGCAGTTTCCCCTTGGAGGAAAAGGGAGACCATAACCCCCCTAGTTGAGTTACTATATGAGCATAAAAACATCCCCAAATTGAATTAAGATAATGATGCTGGGTAAAATGGCATCTTAGCTCCAATGTTATCCCATCCTATTAAAATTAAGACTGCAATCCCATACCCACTCACCCAGTCTTATTTCTGCCAAGCTCTGTAAGTAGAGTACACAAACAGTCAAATGTTTAAAGCCAAACAGAAGGCAAACTAATGTTTTTCAGTGATTTCTAAATAAAAAAATGCATGAGTAAAATGGTGGGAAGAAAATATTGTATTGTCATTTTGCCTATTCTGTCAGGAAACATATATCTGTACAAGCAATATATGGAAACTTTTGGAATTTGCCATATGTGCTGTCAGAAACAGTCAACTATCCAAGACCATTGTGAAAAAAAAAGCTTTTGAACATTCTCGCCATCCAGATCTTGCCCTACCTTGACCCTTCTTGAATTCAGCAGTCATTTAACTTTCAGCTTTTGGATTCATCCTCACAACTCACAGCTCTTCATTCAGCCATGTCAGAAACAAAGATCCCTTTCTTAGTCTAAGCTTTTTCTGCAATCCTTCAAGATCCTATGTCATGGTCACGTAGGGAGGTCCAATATTACATAGCTGTAGAATCCCAGTATTTCATAAAACAAAGCATGATTTTCCTCCTCCTATCTTAAGAAAGAGGGGAGGCATGAATCACTGATGCATTTTAAACAGATCCCCCATCACATGAAGGAATTTGAAATATTGATGTGAATGTTTGCTAATTCCACTGAGCAAAAATTTATTTTTGCTGCTACTTAGAATTCAGAAGCAGTAATTCAGCTTCCTCATCAGAAAGGCAAAGGATGATTTGAAAAACCCACATGAGAGCAGTCATGGAAAACTGTGCCAAGGGAGTGATGAAAAACCCCTCTCATAAGAATGCTTCCTATTGATGCATCTGCTTGCTAGAAACTGCTTTCCACTTTATAATCAGTAACATTCCTACTGGCCCTTCCTGCAACTATGGCCCCCGGTCTCTTATGGCTCAGTTTTCAATACTGATCATCTAATTATTTTCTCATTATGTTAATATCTCTCATCTTCAGTCTCTTCCAGCTCTAGAGTTCTCTCAAACATCTGTTCATCCAGAGATTCATCCCAATATTAACTAAGCCACTACACTAATCTACCTGGATGCAAATCCAATTTTTCAGATAAAAATCTGCATCCTACACTGATTTCCAGATATATAGAAAGAATATACATACATTTTATGAATAGTGCATTCATGTCTAAATTACAGGAAAAAATATGAACAGTGAACAGGAAGAGAGAATCCATGACTGCATGTGCTTTGACTATAAAAATATGCTTTGAAGATGCTATTTATTCATATATTTGCACAGGAGTAAGTGCCATATATTCCATGAGAATTCTCTTTAATTTTTCACCCTCTAGGAATCAGATCAATATTTGTGCATTTGGATAGAGAACTTGCCACTGAAAGGCTAATTTTAGATCAGATAAAATTGCGAATACAGACAGCTTGAATTACAGTAAAAAAACCTCTAGAATAGGGCATTGCATTTTCCTTCAATAAATATAGTTCAGCTAGACAGAAGGAATAAAGGGCCAAACTAGATAATATATAAAAAGCATATATGTATTTCATGAATACAGAAGATATCAAATGAGGCAAAGGAGGGAATGCCATTAAGGAAAATATCAGTAAGAATATTATCTTGCTTTCGATGTACTTTTGCAGGGATAAATCACATGAAAGGACCCTAAATTACAAAGCAAAAGGCTGTTAAAGAGACTGAAAGTGATGCACTTAATAAATATGGCTCAGCTGCAGTGCAAGAAATACCTTTTGCTGTTTTTTAAATCACTTCTTTAGAAAATAATGTTAACAAAGTCACATAAAATACTTCCTTGTTTAACAGAGTCATCTGAGAGAAAACCTAACTATTTTGCACAATAACAGGAGAAATAAAGACACATTCTGTGCTACACACTGATTTGTAACATAGAGCACAGTCTGAATAATGACAAAAATGGTCGCTGCTTAGCGTGAGACCTCATGGTGAAGCCGCTGTTGCAGAAGATATGCTAAGGCATATTTCTAAGGGCAGTTTAGAAAGAGGCATGAGACAATGCAAAATTCATTCTAAAGTATGGTTTACATCTCCATGAAGATAGGTAAAGCTATGGTTTGAACTTCCAGAGGTTCAGGTAAGTCATGGCTTGAAATTGTTCTTCTGCTTTTGTACCTGTGCACCTCTCCAACTTGCTGTAGTTTGCTTACTGCAGTCAAGACCCATAAGAAAACAGTATACACAAGAGCGATGCACAACTATACATACAATGGGCCAATTAAAGCAATAAGAATATTTATAATGTAAACTTAAAAAATGTAAATAACAACATAATAATTAATTATTTAATTCCATATCCTCTATTTTGAAATGACTATTCTCAAGATTATAGGCTTCTGTTATATATATCACTGTACTGTAGAATTTTACTAATGTATTCATCCCATAGGTCAACCCTGCATCCAAGCCCATTAGAAATTGTTCTCTTACATGCTTTCATAGCTACTGCCAAAAATTAGCAACAGAATTGACCCCACCTTTGCGGTTACCCTGCAAGTTTTAGGTGTATTGGCCTCCAGCGATGGAACAATAGGGTTTATCTATTTCAACAGCACAGTATCAACTATATATTGTAAAACAAGATTTGTAAATTCAATTTATGCAACTGTTCTTTTTCGATATTGCAAATAAGTAATAAACTATTCTTTGTCCATTCAGATATCATACCAATACATGGTCAAGCTTTTTCTATCCATAGAAACTTATATTCACTCCTGTTTCTGTATGCATCTCTTTGCAACTTCCTGTAGGAAATCAACCCTTGATAGAGCTTTTGTCCTCCTCTTTGCCAGAAAGCACATATTGCTTAAAGTATCAGTTTTCTTGCGACTTCACAGAGCAGAGATGGTCAATCTGTCATGTGATCTACAGAATCTAGAATTCACAGCCCCAGAATCCAGCATACTCCTGCAATCCCTGGAGCATTCTTTTTTTTTTGTGTCTGCGCTCAGTCATTGCTGACCCTGCAGTGACTGCCTGGACGAATCCTTGCAGTTTTCAAGGCAATTGTTTTTCGGAAGTGGTTTGCCAGAGCCTCCTTCCTAGAGCAGAGCCCAGCTGGCGAGCGCAGGAGGCGGGGTTTCCGTTGCTTCACGCCCTTTTCGGGCGAGCGCGGTTTCGCGCTTACCTGCAACTGGTCCCGTCTCTCTGTGCAAGGCGCTGCCAGCATTTTTCCTCCCACCGGAGTGAGAGTACCCATTTATCAAATCTCATTACTGGGGAGATTAATGGGGGAGGGGGACTGGAACAAAATGGGCATTCTAACTCTAGCAGAGCCCTAAGGCACCTTTAAAACTTCTTATCTTCTTTCCCCTCCAAAATAAGATCCTGCCTAAATGAACCAAGTATTTTAGACCTACCTACTGTGGTGCATCATACCTCCTGTGGCCCTTGGAGCTTTAAAAAAATACCAAAATATTTGGTAATGCAGACCCCAGTGAAAAAATCCCCACCTTTGGTATAGCAGAAAAGAAATATATTCTGTCCTACTGTTATCCACAGGACCAAATACAACTTGGAATTTGTCCTTCCTATTTCCCTGGAAGGACATCATAACAAGTGGAACAAAAATCTAGCCTAATCTATTAGACTGAAACTGAACAGCTTCAAAAAGCATGTTTCTGTTTTGCCTGGCAAAGATCAGAGAGAAGTCTAACTTCAAATTATGTAGAAGAAGATGGAAAATCGATCTGGCTTCATTAAGAAAACTTTGGACTGAAATATTTTAGGTGGTTATTTTTAAAAGTTCCTCATATGTTGCCTATCGATCATTTGACTATAGGTTTTCAAAACAAAGAATAGTTCTTCAAAAAGATCTAAATGGACTCCATATTGATTTAATGAAAACTGAATCACATTTAAATGTTCACTGTTCAGAAGAGACTGATGATCATAAGGATCTGCCCACCTGGCAACAGAAGCATGCTAGCTGGAGCCTAGAGTAAATTTTAAAAGAGGCTATAGGCAGAGTGAGGCATATGCTGTGCAGCGTCATGAGATATAGTCATTTTGATGAGGATGTAATAGAAAACTCAACAAAACTGTATGCCTTAAACTGGACCACTGGTCAAAGAACTTGAGTGTCCTTAAGAGCTTGGGTATCTGGAGGTATGGTCCAAAAAGCCAGAATGACAGTCATAATGGTGTAATCAAACCCTGCCTGTTTTTTAATGCAACCTCATTATATTCTCTACTGTAATGGCTCTTCCTTTACTACGCATTCTAGTCTCTGCCATTGTCTTCTGAACACATTCGAACATTTTTTAATTCTAGCAAAAAATTGATATGATACCCACCATTTCCCCCAATCAAAATCAGTGCAACAATATTGAACTGCTTTATGGTTGTGAACCACAATATAAACCATCCTCAGCATTATTGTCCTTACCGCCACATCTCCGTTATGTTCCAACTCTTGTAGGCATAAAGTGATATATTTTTGGCACTGACAAAACAAAACAAAAATCTTGAACAGTTTTGATATTCTTCCAACAACATTACCTTTGTGAGAAGACGTCTCTGTAGGGGCTTCCATGTTGAAGGGCAATTCCATATCCTCGATCTGCAATAGTATTTCCAACAGTATAGAAGGAACAATCTGGATCATTCAGAGCAACATATTCCAAAACTGCTGCATCCCAAACAAAGGCATAATTTCCATATTTGACCTGAAACAACAAAAGAAAATAAATGATCCAATTTTGCTTCAAATGTTTTGGGGAAAAAAAAAGCTATGAACAGAAACAATATATTTTACAGTCTATTTGAGAGTGGGGTTTTTCCAACATCATTTTCAGCATATGTAAATATGAAAAATATCCCAGCCAGAAACCTGTTTCATTTACAGGACACCTTCTTTCATGAGACTTAAGAGGACATTTGCAGTTTAAGTCTGATGTGCCAACTGTAAGGGAAGAGCTAGGGACCACAATACATGCAGTGATAACCTCAGGACTGGATCACTATCACGTGTTTCATTTCTGTTTCTGTCTGTCTATCATGTGCTCTATGTGGAATTGCCCTTGATACTGGTTCAGAAGGTACAATTCATGCTGAATGCAATGGCTAGGTTATTAACTAGGCTGTCATATCTACAACTGTGTTAAAACAGTATGCGCTGGTTGGCTGTTTGCAACTAAACCAGGTTCAAAGTCCAAGGTATTATTAGACAAAGCCCTAAACAACTCCATTACACTAGGCCCCAGGCTCAAATGTTAGTTGAAGTGGCACCTATTCTATCAATGATATCCTTTCTGCTAGCATATCAGTCCTAATGGTGGTATATTTAGGTGTTCTTTAACATATGTTTTTATATTGGATTTCCTGAGCTGCCAACTCCCATTACTAGCTTTAATGGCTTGCTTTTATTTCTTGCCATTATTTTATAACATCATTGTAAAATACTTTGAGAGCTCTAATAAATAATTGTCAGCCTTCCCAAGTAGCCCAGATAGGAACCACGACCAGATGAGCTAATTCTACTTTATTGTAAGGCTACCTTGACAGAATCTTGCAAATCTGAAAGTACAAATCTCCCACTGCCTCTTTTACAACCTGAGAAGTTAGGGAGGTTCCTTTTGGAGTTTCTTTCTTTTCCCGTCATGCAGTTGTGGGCTATGCCCTCTCTTATCTGATCGTTCCCTAGGCAGCACCTCTTCCCCCCTTCTCCCAAGGTCATTCTCACTTACCTACAATAATAAATAGAAACTTCATATTTTAAATAAATAAATAGTGAAGTACATTGGGTGGGAAATAATGTTCCATCTAGGTATTGACACAATTTAGATCCTCTAGGCCACAGTAGATGACAAGATGTAGCTAACCTTGGTTGCTCTAGATAAAGCTAAGCAGGTCTGGACCTGGTTAATACTTCTGTGAGAGATCCCCAGGAAATCCCAGGGTTATAGATTAGACTGGAAGATTGAAAAAGACATCCTAGAAAAAGGCAGAAGCAAATCACTTTCACAGAGTTGCCCAGCAAGTAACATGGACATGAGGAGTAGACCTCCACTCAAAGGAGAAGTCATTCCTTAATTCCATGTATTTAGCAAGGTGCTGTGTTCTGTGCCTGAAGACTATGACATTCATTGTCTTCATAGCTTCCAGTATTTCCAAGCATGTGCTGGAATTCTAAGTGAAGAGAAAAATAATTACGTTTGAAGAAAATCCATAATGACAAAAGCATGCCTTAAAAAGAAAAAGCTGAGCAACTGCTAAAACCTCATCCCCCTAATGAGTTTTCCCTTCACTTCATCTATAAAATTCTTTAATGTCTATAAAATCTAGCACAACATATCCCATGTTCTGCCTTCATTCACAGGCACAATACCATTGGAGGGGCTGGGGAAATGACATAATGACTTATTACTATTACTATTATTATTTATTCAATTTGTATGGCCGCCTATCTCATCTAAGTGACTCTGGGTGGCTCACAGCATAATGCTGAACAAGATAATACAGAGGAGAAGGGGAACAGACTTTTCGTTATTAACAGTTGCAACATATTCCTCAAAATGTGTGTTTCCCCTTTTACTCTTAAAATAGAGCACCCATTTAAAAATTGTTGAAAAATAGGAAATTATTGTGTCAGCCCTGGACTACCCCAATCCTCTCTCATCTCTACATCTGCTATTTCCCAGTTATCTACATGTATATCTGCTCTTCCATCAAATAAATTCTTTTATCAGTTGTGTCAGCTTGATTCTTTGCACATTGCCTATTCTCTAGCTGTCTGAAGAAGGCAGTTGCTTTCTCTCATGGGTCCCATGCAGTACATTTTCTTTAATACTCCAACCAATTACACTATCTCTAAAGGAAAGCCAAGGCAAACTCATTAAATGTGTAAAGTCAACATGAAATAAATATGTAACAACTTATAAAATAAACAATACAGTTTACAAAACAGGCTTCCTGGGCTAGGCAAACCGAAGGGGAATTGTAAAAGAAAAAAAAAAAACCCTGGCAGAATATTAAATTACATTCTATCGTTATTAGATTACTGTTCAATGTTATAGATGATATTTTCAAAATCTGTTTACTTGCAGGAATTACTGAAGTGTACCAGCCCGGTTCCTTATTTCTGAGATGCACCAGAGGCATTTTGCCTTGGAATGCATGATTGGTCCCCCACCTTTACCCAAAAAGCATAATCCATGTTTTCTTGAATAAACAAACCAAACAGGGAAGAACAGTGAGTTGCTCATAGCTTTAGAGCTGAAGATAAACTTTAGGAGGAGATCCAATGAGAGAATTTTGGGTTGATTTTGCTAGCTTCAAACTCTAAGGATTTGGATACTGAATCCTCTGAGGACTTGGATACTGAACTGGTTTGTCAACAGGACTATATTTGATGCCAACAATTTGTAGATTTCAGAAGAAAGTATGCTGGGAAAGGACTTGTATGCTATCTTTCTCTTCTTTTTTTTTCACCTCTTCTTCTATAGATCTTGACTTGTATGACTGCTCTCCAAACCTAGCACATTGATTCAGAACCATTACCTAAGCTATGAGCTGGAAATCCCTGACTGAAATGTAAAGTGATTTGTATTTGCATGAATATAGGAGAGACCAACAGGTCCAGGTATCCAGGCAGTAGCAGGAGCTCCATTAACATTTTCCCGACTGCTCAATTTGTTCCACCCTTTCAGTCTCAGAATATTTGTATTTAATACATATTGCTGGTATGGTATATTGCTTAAGATGCTGGACTAGGACTAGAGAGACATAACCCATTGGGTGCCTGTAGGTCAATCACTTTCTCTTGGGCCATCTTACTTTACAGAGTTGCAATGGATATAAAACAAAGGAAGATGTCCATGTAAGCTGCTTTGAGGTTCTAGAGAAAAGCTGGGATATTCATCAGACAAACCCCTTCACTACCTTAAACATGGTCTTTGTCATGGTTTAGATCTTCAAATTACTTTTCTTCTAGAGGTTCCCCTGGATTTCAGCCTCATCTTAGGCATGAAATATGTTAATTCAAAGCTGTCCATAGATTTTTCATAGTAGTCATTAGCAGGAAGAAATCAATATAGAGAGAACTGTAAACTTAAAAATGATGAATAGATCAGCTTGATCAGCAGGTGGTGAAAATAGAAGTATTGGCTGACTCTATTTGTGCCTGGTTTCTGATGCTGTTTTTGCTTAGTGGTAACTGTAGTTTTAGGATTTAGCTAGGAAATGAAGCTAAATTCATTCTGGTTGTTTCTTCTTTCTTTTTTCAAATGCTACTCTTTTTACTTGGAATATTATAGATATACCAGAAGTCTTAGATAAGGAGAATAGAAAAAAAATTGATTTCATTAATTTGCTATAGTTTTCAGACAGTGATTGTCTTTCAATCCAACTCATAAAAAGGAAAAGACAGGGACTGATTTAAAGAATGAAAAGTTCAAGACAACAAAGTTAAGGAACAGGGGGAATAAGTTGAAGGAAGGAGAAAAGTATTCAAGGTTTGCATTTTAATGTGAACCTAACTCATTTGCATTTCCCAAATCCATATGCATTTATATGAATTTTAGCAGCATGATGGGAGGATGGAAGGGAACCAAAAAGCAGTTCAGAATTGTAGGTTGACCATCCCTGCATTACTGGTTAATTTGTTTTGATGCTACAGAGATACCATTATTGACTTACCTGCTACGATATTACAGAGGATCTTTAGATCTTTGAAGCCTTAGATCAGTGTTTCTCAACCTTGGCAACTTTAAGCTGTGTGGACTTCAGCTCCCAGAATTTCCCAGCCAGCATGGCTGGCTGGGGAATTCTGGGAGTTGAAGTCCATGCAGCTTAAAGTAGTCAAGGTTGAGAAACATTGCCTTAGATCATACCAATGAGTACTAAAAGAGGCTATACTAGGAATTTAAATTCCAAGGTATATGAGTCACCTTCATTAAATTATAATGCAGATATATTATTGGTGCAGACAGGCAGACCATTCTGATTGTTTATAGCATTTTTAGGACTAATCTCAGTATTATTGTCTGAAATAGATAAACTTTAAGTTCTTTTCCAGCACTGAAACTCTATGACCCAGCAGTAGTATATGCAAGAAAGGCTGTTCAAGATAGGACTCAATCATCTGAATATCATTCCCTGCACAGAGAACATTTGTATTCCTACATTCTACATTTCTACATTATTATATTGCCATTTCATGTGGAGATAATGGTATTTCAGGGTAGCAGCAAATTGGAATTTGAGACACAGGCTTCCTCCACACCACTTGGGATCAGCAAAGCAGAACTGGCATAAAGGAGGCATATTGTCATTCATCAGGAATCATGATTTTCCAGTTAAATAGGGTAAAAAGTATGTGCACTATGAACTAAAACTTTATTTCCATCACATTTTGCCAGCACTCACACATATCTGCTACCACTAGGGAATCACTGTGCAAGAGACAGAAAGGAAAAATATGATCATTTGATCAAGATCCCTCAGCTGATACTACAAACCAGACAATTCCTGAGTAGATAAAGGTCATGTTTACTCCTGCACTAAACTGGAAGTAAAGCTACTAGATACATTTGTGGCTCATATAACTTGTGAATTGTGCTAATTATGAAATTTATTTTTGCATGATATATAATGGGAAATTTCTAAGAACAACACTAGTGATACACAGATCATTTTTACATGAATGGTTACACATAGCTTGTTCCAGGACTTCCTTTACTTGCAGTCACACACACGTAGCCTAGCTGAGAGCATTTGAGTTACTCCACTGCTCTGTTTGCACTAAATTAGGAAGGAATGAAGTGCATGATCATATGAGTTGATACGAGTCCTAGAATGAATTTATCATAGGAGCGATCAGTTCTCTTCAGGCATCTGATACCTAGATAATGACGCATGTGAAGGAGCAGCTGAGAATCCTTCTAACTAGCTCTACCTAGTGAGTGTAGTGGCTGCAAAACTCACTGTAGGAGCCCTTATAGAACATAAATCCTGCTCTGCTCTATCAGATTTTGTATTGCCATATAAGAGGTCCTATATCCATGTATTCATATCTATATAGGCCCAACTTCAAATTGATGCTAATCTACATTCAGCCACAGAATGGCCAACAAATATGCCAACTGTTTAGATGCAGGGCTAGTTGACTATGTTCTCAAAAATCCCTTCACCCCTGCACCTTTACTTCAGACTGTTAAAGTCCTTTCCCAATGCCTGGGGACCATGTGGGCCTGGATGGAGAGGAACTGCCTCTGACTCAGTCTTACTCAGTGACTATGGATCTTGGGGCCACCTAGTTTGCTTTCTATCTTTGACCTTGGTTGGGGTTGCACTTCCTCATTCAAGGGTGGTGTGCACTCTGGGGGTCTTCATGGACTCACAGCTCTTGCTCAATGAGGAGATGGCAGGTATGGCCAGGGAGGCCTTTGCATAGCTTTATCTGGTATGCCCATTGTGCCCATTCCTGATCAGCAGGCCCTTCAGACATTTACTCATGACCTACTCACTTCCTAGCAATGCATTCTACAGGGGGTTGCCCTTGAAGACCACTCAGAAGTTTCAACTGGTCCAAAATGCCAGTTATGGGCATGCCTTGGTATGCTCATGTGATACCTCTGCTCCACAGGCTGAACTAGTTGCTAAGCAGCTGGTTATGACCTATAAAGCACTACATGGCATAGGCCCTGGTTATTTGAGGGACTGCTAATCTTCTATGGCATCTACCCCACTGATTCAAGCTGACAGGATTGGTATGTTCCAGGTTCCTTCAATTAAACAATGTTGTATATCAGGACCCAAGAATTGTGCCTTCTATGTTGTAGTGCCTGCCCTTTGGAATGAGGTTCTCCCTGAAATCCAGATGGATCCTACCCTGTTGACATTCTGAAGGGTTATAAAGACCTGACTGTTCTCTCAGGCCTTGGTCTAAAGTGGTTGGTGCCCCCTTTGCTGGATGTTGGATGTTGGTGGGATGTTTGGAGATTTGCTGGGTTCACCATCTTTCACTTCATTATTTTTCTTTGTTCTAGCCTGTTTTTGTTGTCTTTTGTTGCTATTATATTGTTTTTATATTGTTTGGTTTATGGTGAGCTGCCCAGAATTGTTTGGAGTCATGCAGCACCCAATCCAATCCAATCCAATCCAATCCAATCCAATCCAATCCAATCCAATCCAATCCAATCCAATCCAATTCTAAATAAAGGATGTCCTCTTGGGCTTGGGACAGGAGTGGTACAACCATTGTGGCTCTCCTAGATCTCTCAGTAGCTTTCAATACCATCAACTATGATATCCTTCTGGACCAGCTGTGGGGGTTGGGAGGGGGAGGCAGTATTTTGTGGTGGCTCTCCTTTCTCTGTGGCTAGTTCTAGTTGGTGCTGGCAGCGGGGGGAAAGAGGTCGAGCCCTGGCCCCTGCAGTATGGGGTGCTTCAGGGCTTGGGTCTTTCACCTCTCCTATTTAACATCTACATGAAAACACTGGGTGAGATCATTTGATGGCACAGGGTCCGGTATCATCAGTATGCTACTGATTCCAAGTTATATATCACCACCCTTGCCCAGACAGGTGATACGGTTGTGGTGCTGACCGAGTGCCTGGAAGCTGTGAAGATCTGGATGGAGAGGAATGAACTTCAATTCAACCCTGGCAAGGTGGAGTGGCTTTGGGGTTTTGCCCCCTCAGAGTCTGGTGATATGTCATCTTTGATTCTGGATGGGGTTTCACTTCCCAGACTGAGTGGGTGGACAATTTGGGGGTCCTCCTGGACTCAGGCTTCTGCTGAATAAGCAGGTGGCAGCTGTGGCTAGTGTGTGTGGGGCCTTTGCACAAATTTGTCTTGTGTGCCAATTGTGCTCTTTCCTGGACTGAAAGGCTTTGTTCATGGTCACTCATGCCTTAGTCACTTCCCACTTGGATTACTGCTTTGCGCTTTACATGGGGCTGCCCTTGAAGACCACTTGGAAGCTACAACTGGTCCAGATGGCAGCTGCACACACAGTGCCAGGCACTTCAAGGTTCACCCATGTCACACTTCTGTTGTGCGAGCTGCACTGGCTCCTGGGTTCCTACTGGGTGCAATTCAAGGTGCTGGTTATCACCTTCAAAGCCTTACATGGCATAGGACCAGGTAATTTGTGGGACCACCTCTCCCTGAGAGTATCTGTCTGGCTTACCAGATCAGATAGGGTAGGCATGCTCCAGGTCTCCTCCCTGAAATGTTGCCACCTAGTGGGACTTTGGAAGTGTGCCATTTCTGTGGCTGCCTATGGATCTCCCCTGGTGATCCAGTAGGCCCCCACCCTTTTAATCTGCCAGAAGGCCATCAGGACTTGGCTTTTTACCCAGGCCATGGGATAGAGTGAAAATGTTTCGGGTTGATTATTGGGGCATCCCAAGAGAATGACTGACGCACCAGGCTTTGGCTGTGTTTTATGGTTTTATGTTTTTATGGTTCAGGGTTTTATTGTTCTTGTGAGCTACCCAGAGTTGTGTTTTAAGATGGTTGGCCATACAAATCTTTAAAACGATAAAATAAAATAAATAAAATAAAATAAATAACCATACCTGTCTCAATAAGGATATTTCTGATTTTATTTTTTTCATTAAACCTATGAGTCTTAGAGCTCTCTTGCTATGACCCACAAAATGGTTTCTGAAGTATCAAGGAAGTGTTCCTCTCTTAATAATACTCAGTGATTCATCACTAACTCAGATTCAATTAACCCAGTTTAACTAGGGAGAAATATCAATTTTAGGTACAATAAATCCTTGCTGCCCTTTTTAAACATTGCTTTCCTGTTGCTTGGATACAAAGAAGTGTTGTTGTTGAAACTGGAGCTCTCCAACTAGAATCATATTTACAGGGATAACATTAAAAATAATAACCTTAGATGACAGTGTCAAGTTGATCTTACAGCAGCATAGGTGCAACCTAGCCAATGCAAGTTGCTGTTGTACTACTTCAATTCCCTGAAATAAATGGAAAGTAAGCAATGACGCTGCCTGCTTGATAGATCACAAGGTGGTTGTAATAGGCTGTAAGAATAACCTTAGGAGACAGGAGGAATAGTCGTAGCCTAGACAATGGTCTCATCAATAAAATATGAGTCCAGAGGAGGGATGAGGGTGGAGAAAGCATCTCAGAAGGGACCTTCCATAGTTCTCTGGAAAGTAAAGGCAGGGGAGGGGGAAGCCCTTTCAGACTTGCATTCTGTTACTGTAACCTTATAATAAAGGTCGTATTAGTATTCTTGCTTTTGGTTTCCTGTCTGGACTTCCTTGAAGGGCTCACAGTTGTTGTTGTTGTTGTTAATTAGATTCGTATAGCCTCCCATCTCTGGGCAGCTCACAACAATTACAAACAACAGCAAGAACAATACAAATATAAATCAACAGGACAAACATACAACCGTACTTAAACCACTATTAAAACTCAAACACGAAGCATAAACACAATCAGCAGAGGAATACAAGCCATACATCCCATTCAGTACAAACATCGCTACTACCAGCATGATGGCATAGCTACGTCTTTAGACCCTTTTTAAAGGCCAAAAGGGCAGGGACGAGGGGAATGATATGCCAAAGGGAGGGCGCCATGGCAGAAAAGTCTCTCATCCTGCCAGATGACATTTCTTAGTGGATGGAACCCGTAACATGCCTCTTCTGCTGAATCTGATGGGAGGGGTAGATGTAACTAGGGAGAGGTGATTCCTCAACATAATGGTATGTGGGAAAGATCTTGGGAGACTGGGCAAAGACATGCTGCCAAGAGAATGGTCAGATAAGAGACAGCATAGCCTGCAGATGGATAGTGGGTGGGGCGAGAGGCTCAGAAGAGACTCTTGGGCTGTAAAGGAGATGGGAGGGGGAGAACTGTACTTCAGACTAGCAAGATTTTGTCAGTGTAGCTTTACAATAAAGTAGAATTAGCTCATCTGGTTGTGATTCCTATCTGGCATATCCTGTGAGGCCAACATCAATCTTGTAAATCTGAAAGTACAATTCTCTCCTGCGCCCCCATCTCCTTTACAGCCATCTCCTTTACAGCCTGAAAAGCTAGGGAGCCTCTCTTCTGAGCCTCTTGCCCTGCCCATTATCCATCTGCGGGCTATGCTGTCTCTTAACTGACCATTCCCTTGGCAGCATCTCTTTGCCCAGTCCCCTAAGATCCTTTCCACATACCATTAAACTCAAATATCCCAGTCCCATGCCATGTAAGGCTTTATAGGTCATTAATAGCACCTTCAATTGCATCTGAAAGCACACTGGTAGCCAATGCAGCTTGCAGAACAGAGGGGTAACATGACCAGTGCACATAATTGCCTGCACTAACTGCAGCTTCCAAGTGCTTTTCAAGGGCAGTCCCATGTAGAACACATTACAGTACTCTGAATGGGAAGTGACTAAGGCATGAATGACAGTGAGCAAGGCCTCCCAGTCCAGGAAAGGGTGAGCCTTTGCCAACCATGAGGGACATGGATCTAACAAACAGGTGGCCAAACTCACAGTCATGAGGACTCTGTCTGCTTCATCACTACCAATAGGGTCAAGATAACAGGGCAAGACTGCATCCCAGGTACCTCCATAGGCTGGAGTCCAACTGGGAGTAGATCCAAGCAATTTTGTCCGACAGACACCTAGCATGTTCCAAAGGTTCCCCTTTGGATCCTTTCAGGTGTCACAGTGGTGGTAACAAGGCAGTGGATTTTAGTGATTGCTTACACTTGCTTCAATATCAGGCAATAGAAATAAATGCCAAATTGGGAGAAGAAAGACAATGTGGCTTCTTTAGCTAATATTAGATCAGTTTAGAGAAGGGACTGAAAGAGAGGTTTGGCAGTAGATGATGGATCTCCAAAAAGATTCCATTGTAGTCCCCTCCCTTCTCAGGTTAGGGACTTTGTAGGGTAGGGAAAATACAGCGGTGTCATCTTGGTCTGTCTATTCTCTTAGCACTTTGATCTTAAATGCCTCTCAATGAAAAAAGCCCTGGAAAAAGATCACATTACTTATTTTCTTTTCACTATGAAGATGGCCAGATTCTGCTCAAATGCCATTTTGTTGCCTTGTTAATTGCTAGAAGTAAGTTAACGGGATTACTGATTGATTTGATGCTTTCTTCTCTTTTAGGTAATCTATCTTTCCTTCTTTCATTTGGAAAACTTTTATATCTCTGTCTTCAGCTGTATGATGTCCCTTTTTTCTTGAAAGCTGACATTGGATCATTACATAAAAAAAAAAGAAAAAAAAGATTAGGAGACAGTTTTTTACCCTGACAATCTTATGAACTATTCCATCAGAGGAGGGCTCTGCCCTTTCCTTGTTAAAATAATACCATATTTTAACTGCATTTTAATGTAAGGTTATTTAAATTCTGCCATAATGTTGGGATTTAGCAGTAAGCAGTCAAATTCTAGTTACCAGTGTGATCCACAGAGGTAGAACGTTCAAATCATTTCTCATCTCTAATGCAATAAATGAGCTTAATCATCGGTGATAAATTTGCATTCATGGTATATGAATGATACAATGTTGGCCAATGATATATGAAATATAGTTCTTCAAATTTGGTATTCATAAACAAATAGACCCCCCTCCCATTCATCACTGTGAGTCCTATAAAGTTGTTTTCTGATGCTAAAAACCACAGTGCTTCAGAGATGCTCTTAGATTAGACAGGTAGATCACAAAGACATTTTTGTAAAAAGAAATACAGAGTGACATCCTTTTTACTTGAGTTCACAGCTTGAGGCCAGGTGGGCACATGAGCAATTGCAAGAAAAATATTCTTAATTCCCCATGCATGCCAGATTTACTCAGTGCTGTAGGTTTTCTTTGATCAGGTTTTTATTTGTTAGTTTTGCTTCCATTTTTCCAGGTCCCCACCAGCTGTTACTCTGAAATAATTATATGCAGCATCCATTTACTTTTATAAATGGCTGAGAAATATTTCAGAAATCAGTTCCAGAATAGCAGTTGTGTTAGGTGTACAACAGCAGCAGAAGCAACAACAAACAAAGCCAACAACAACTAAATTGCCCTATTGTGACATGAGGTTTCAAATGCATGTAGTCTAAATGAGGAAATAATTGTTTCTTCTTTCTGGGAGGGAATTTTAAATGGGACTATAACAATTAAGTCATTTCCCCCACCTCCTTGCAGGTATAAAACTACTAAAGTTACGTGGCACTTCAGAGGGGCATTTCATTTTGACAAAGAAGTACCCAGATTGAAGCAAGGGTTCTCTTCCAAGTATTGGCTCAGAATGGTGATGCCATTCCAATTCAGATATTAGAAGGCCTTCTCAGATGGGCTGCACACATGCAAATGACCTTTTCCACCAGAGCAAGTTGGCCAAATGTATTTGAGACATCAAAGCAAAGCAACTTAATTTTTCTAGTAGAGAAACTTCCTGAAAAAAATCACTACGAATGGTCCAAGACAAGACAATTCTTCAGAGGGGAGCAATGTGATTTCACACAACCCTAATAATCTATAACTGGGCTTAGCGATGAGAATAAGCTAAATGCTATTTGTTGAAGAATACTGAGCTTATGATTCTTCCAGGATGGGAAGGTCATATAATCTTTCCAAAGCATAATAGCAGATTGGAAGGTGAAGGACAGGATATTGGGGAAGAGCCCTATCACTTTTCCAGAAGTTCTAAACTGCTTTTAGAAGGCTTAGGAACTTAGACTATGGTCATGCCCACCTCTGACATAAAGGGTCTTAGGACAGTTTGGTTCTAAAGCTGTTAGCCCTTCAAGGTAGACCAGACTAGGAAACCAAAGTTACACATATTAATACTACTTTTATTATAAGGTTATAGTAACAGAATCTTGCAAATCTAATGCTCTTCCCCTCTCCCTCCCTTTATCTTTGTGAGAACTAGGGAGGATCTTGTTTGAGATGCTTACTCAGATAACAGATCTCCCTCAGATTCCCTGTCCTTCAAAGTTATTCCTTCTGCCCATTACAAAGGCTCAGTCTTGTTGACTAATCTGCCTGCCATACCCACCCAGATTACAGAAGAGGCCCTTGCATCAATTTATGCTATGGTGTACCTGGAACTTTCTATTAATAATACTTTGGCATGTAAATTGGGATAGTGAAAATGACCAGCAAACAGGCCATATGGTCACTACCAACTCTAGCAGCTAAAATTAACAAAAAGTGTGTCCATTTAACCTTCTTCTGTTTGTTAGTATTGCAGCTTATGCCCAGTACCCATTTTCCTACCTTCTCGATGCTGCTGACACGATTATATGTTATAGCTATTGACAAATGGATTCAGAATTTAAAAAAGCTCCCAACTGTGCAAAATAGCTGAAAACAAACTCATATCTCAAATAGAGGTAGATGACAGAATTTTAATTGCAATATATTGTTGTGGAAGAGGAAGCTAGCAACCTTATTTTAGAAATTTATATTTGCAGGAGTTTTAAGAGGGAAACATTATGGAAAAAAACCCGGGGAAATAATCCATCCAGTTAAATGTCTCCATCTACCTTCTGACCATTCAATATATTTGATGATGAGAACATCACATGTCTCCCCCTCCTCCCCCTCCTCCTTACCAACAATGTCAAAAGTTCAGTTAATATAAATAGTATAGGTGCTTAGATACTTTTTTCCTACTCTTCTTTAAATTATAGCTAAACTACATGTGACATTAAATGTGTCTTTGCATAGAATGTGCACAGCTTTTGAAAAATGCACCTAGGGTTATTATGGCTGATAATAAATGAAATCAGAGTAAGAGTGGAGGAGGCATTCCTATTATTTACTATATTTAACTATAATTTTCTTTTGACTGACTGAAAAATTTTCAATAGTCCTTTAAAAGTATGGGATTAAGTTTTAAAGAAACTTGTATGTCTGGTACCACTTATGGATACATTCCATTAAATATCTGCAAATGTAGATGAATTAAACAGTTGAATTAAACAGCTGGGAATAATCAGTTTCTACTTATCTACCATTCATAAACATTCAATAAAATATTTTGTCTGACTTGAAACTGAATACTTAAAAGGTAATGAGCGATATAGTTAGTTAATAGTGGTTATATTACACTAAATAAAGAAGTCAACATTATATTATAGAATTATATAGTTTGTAGGAACCTTCAAAGTCATATAGTCCAATCCCTTGCACAGTGCAGGATTCACCAGAGCATCTCTGATAGATGACCATCTGGTCTCTGTTTGAAGACCTTCAGCAAAGGAGAACTTAACCTTTCATGTGGCAGCATGTTCCAGTAGCTGACAACTTACATAGCTGGGAAATTCCTCCTGATGTCTAACCTGAACCAACTTCCTTATAGTTGTAACGCATTGGTTTTGGTCCTGTCTTCTGAGGCAATAGAGAATAAGTCCACTCTTTTTTTTACATGACAACCTTTCAGCTCATATCTCCCATAAATTGTCTCTTCTTAAAGCTAAACAAACCCAGATCCTTTAACTATTTTTATAGGGATTGTTTTAAGTCCTTTTTGATAGCCCTCCTCTGAACCTACTTCAGTTTGCCACTGTTCTTTTTGAACTGTGGGGCCCAAAACTGGACTAGGATTTCAAGTAGGGTCTGACCAGGACAGAGAAGAATGGAACAATTACTTCCCATGATCTGGACTCTATATTCCTGTTAAGGCATGACAAGATACCATTGCCCTTTTATCAACTGTATCACATTACTGGTTCATGTTTACTTGCGACTGAGAAACCTATATAGGAAGCCACAGTATGGACAGAAAATGGTGAAACAAACTGGCCCCACATTAGCAAAGGAGAGACAAGACTGTATACTCTCCCTGTATTTATTCAACCTATATGCTGAATGTATATTAAGCAAAGCGGGATTGGAAGATGAGCATAGTTTAAAATTGGAAGAAGAAACATCAATAACCTGCTCTTTGCTGATGACATTACTCAGCTGAATATGCAAAGGATCTGCAAAGTCTAGTAATAAAAGTCAAGGAGCAGAGTGGAAAATAGGACTAAAATTAAATATAAAGAAGACCAAACTAATGACAACAGGTACAATAATCACCTTACAACAGATAATGAAGCCATTGAAGTGGTTGATAGCTTTTGCCTTTTAAGATCAACCATCAACAGTAAAGGAACAGGGAGTCAAGAAATATGCTGCAGACTAGCACTTGGTGGACCAGCCATGAAGTCCTTGGAAAAGATATTTAGATGCTGTGATGTGTCTATATCTACAAAGATCAGAATAGTGCAAACCATGATATTCCCTGTGACACTCTATGGAAGCAAAAGTTGGACTCCGAAGAAGCAAGATAGGAAGAGTATTGATGCTTCTGAATTTTGGTTTTGCAGAAGATGCCTGAGAATACCATGGACAGCCAAGAAAACAAACAAATGGAATGTTGAAAAAATCAACTCAGAGTTCTCACTTGAGTCACAAATGACCAGACTCAAATTACCCTACTTCAGACACATCACATGAAGACCTAGCTCTCTGGAGAAGTCTACAATGTTGGGAAAGGTGGAAGGAAAAGAAAAGAAGGATGCCCAACAGCATCCTTTAATGCAGTGCACCATTAGAAGACCTGAAAGACCAGGTTTGGGACAGATCATCATGGAGGAAATCTATCTATGTGGTTGCTAAGAGTCAACATTGACTTGATGTCACTTAATCAATCAATCAAAATATCCCTTTGCACCTGAATACTTCACATTTAATAAAACACACACACACACACACACACACACACACACACAAGGATGCCTCCCATCCCATCCAAGAATAGTCAAAGTAGTACATTAGATGAAAGGTGCTACATAATAAATTAGTCAAACTTTTATTGTACTACATAGATCACTTACAGGTTCTTCCAGAATTATTTCAATGATGGCTGGCTGAAGTTATGAAGATGCTCTAAATCAATACTGGAGAAATTGTCTAAGTGTTTTAGCTGGTGAAACAAGTTCTTTCTTTCATAGATAGGAATTAACTATATGTCAGATTTATCTGTACCATTTCTCTATTGCTTCAATTCTAGTGGACTTTAGGTGGTTTATGGAGAATAGTTTATAAAATAACAATAATTCAAGTGTGCTGGTAATGACCTATAAAGCCCTACATGGCATGGGACTGGGTTATCTTCCCAATCACATCTACCTGTTCTATCAGATCTGGCAGGACAGCACGTTCTGAGTCCTGTCAGGTAGGGAGTGTCATCTGGTGGGGCCTAGAAGGATACCCTTTCCTGCTGTGGTTCCCACCTTGTGGAACATCATCCCCCCAGAGATTTGATTGGCCCTGACCCTGCTGGTCTTTTAAAAGCCCCTAAAAACATGGTTCTGCCAAAGGGCACAGGGATCAGGAAATGTGGCAGAGCCAGCACAGTGGTTATATTAAATGTTACGGTCAGAAATGATTACCTTGGCTATGAATTTTATGAAGTTTTTATTATGGTTTTTAGATGCTTTTGTATTGTTTTTAATTGTATTGCCTGGTTGCTTTATATTGGTTTATCTGTTTGTAAGCCACCCAGAGTTATATACAGTATATGAGATGGGCAGCTATATAAATTGGAATAATAAATAGATTATTGTTTGCAGGCAGGCAGGCAGGCAGGCAGGCAGGAAGGAAGGAAGATGTTAGAAACCAAATGTCACCTACAGAGACCAAGATTCTGTAGAGAGAGAGAGACAGAGAGAGGAAGGGATGACAACCTGTATTCCAGTTTCAGCAACCTTCTCCCAGAACTTAACTCTAGGAAGGATCCTTTGATAGGTTAGATGTGTGCTTTATGAGTCCTTCAGTATCAAAGAGTCTGAAAGTTATCAAAATCAGTCTCTATAATGCTCTCTTTGAATTTCTTGTTCCATTTCTGGTTGAACACAAGGTGAAAAAAAAATTAACAATGGGTAACATGGCTTGCAGGAATTATGTGCTTTTTCCTATCAAACATTCCCCTTGTGATATATGTTGGTTCAAATTGTATTGTATTATGCCATCAGCTACATGACGCTAGCACTATACCAATTTTGGTATACTTTATCTATCAAACCTGAAGAAATGTATATTGAAGCAGATGTTTATTACACCATGTGACATGTTTTATATCCATTATGTGATTTATGGTCTTCATTTTGACAGACTACTCAATATATCTCTTCTACAAGCACTTTTATTTGTTCTTATATATATTTTGCCATATTTTATGTTCCAATAGGTCTCTGGTTCTGCCTTACAGCTCCCTCAAGATGAAAGGCCACACATAAAATTCTTACAGCCCAGTTCTCTTTTGGGTGCACATGAGAGTGAAATATCATCCTATGTATTGCAGTTGATTTTAAGTTGTTAAAATGAGAGAAAAGTAGATATCCTTTCCAATTTCGTGCCCTCTTCAATTCCAGTGGATTTTGGGGAAGGAAAAATGAGAAACCGAGGAAATATTTGCAACTGTGGCAGGACTAACATTAAAAGACTTTCTGGTCTGCTGAGCCTAGAAGTTCAGATATCAGCTGTTTGAGTCATCCCACTTGCACATTATGACTTCCTTTAGACTGATATCTTTCATCCATGGCTTTGTAAATCCCAAGTGCAACATCTGCTATGTCTTCACATGGGTTTTCCTATGAAAAGAAGTTCCAGCTGGTGCACAATGTCCCTGGGACTCATAACTAACATGTCCCATTAATTTGAAAGAGTCTGAGACAACTGGTAAGTTCACTGGATTTGGCAAGCAGAACACGTGTCATGTCAGCTCTTTATTTGGGATATGTCTTGACAAAGCGTTCTTCTCTACTTCTGGATTTAATTGCTGGAAAGCCAGTATCTAATTAATGAGGCATTTGGTTTGTCTGGATTATTTCTTGTATTGCTTAGACTTGACTGGTCATTATGAGGAACACTGTGCAAAAGTCTATGAGGAGCCGCAACATGCCATTTGAAATTACAGATTGTAGAGAGACTTTTTCCTATCTGATGTCCCCCAGCAGATGTGCCTGGCCTTTGTGCTAGCTGTGGATTCTTTGAGTTAGTTTTATTACACCTGAAAGGTGCCAAATTGGGGAACACTGCTAAAAAATCTTTCCTGTAGACCTTCCTAGTCAGCAGATATGCCTTGAGAAAAGAACGCAGCTTTGCCTGCATCCTGTTGATGCTTGAGATGTCCACAATGTGGAATGCTTATTGGCAGGTAATGACCCAGCCTCCAACTCAAAAGGCAAGGTGTAACTTTATCTAGTCAAAACAGCTGCTGCCATGCCTAGGCCATGAAATAGAGAAGACTATCTTCCTAGGAAAGAAACAAAATTCTATTCTTAGGCCCTGCAAGAATTTCATACCATGCCTGCAGAGGGTGGACTTCATTTGAAGAACTCATGCCTCCTAACAGAACATCCATCCTGTCGCTGGACCCTCTGCTATCATCTCCAAGATCTCAAGGTCAGAAACAACAGGTCTGGGCAGAAGTTCAAACTAAACATACAGGAATAGGGGTTTTTTTTTTAAGCCTTCTTTCAGATAGCCTAATGAGGAGCAGATTAGAGCAACATTTTGCTCTAGAAGTTGCAACATGGCCCACTGTCTTTACCAGACAATTAATGGTGCAAATACATTCGGATGATGTATGCACTGCTTGTGTAGATCTCCTTATTTATAATTTTGTTCCAGCTACTCATGGCACTGCTGGATAGTGCTCCTCATGATCCTTGCCTTCTTCACCTATAGATGAACTGCTGCCCATATATTGCCAGAACCCTTTCCATCATGCCAGGCCAATAGGAAATTATGGACACAGGCAACTGCTAGCTTCCCAGTGGCAATCTGGCTTCAGGCATCTCATAAATACTTTCTAGAGTGTCATGAGAAAACTGCTACATCTTGCATTGTATTTATTCATTTGTACAAAATGCCTACAAATGCACTGTAAATATATTTCATGATGGTGAACATGATGGTGAACAACTCATGCCATGTAATTTATGTTTGGGATGAAGTCCCTTGATAGCAGTACAGGATTGTATTATACTATTGCTCGTCTATTTTTTAAAAATTATTATTATTATGGATGCATTGTATTTTTTTGGGGGGGGTATTCTTTTTGATATGGTATTGGTTATTTATGTTCTACTCCATGCTATACTCCATAGAATACACTGTATTTTTATTTGATTAAAAAGCAATCCTAGGAGGATTCAGAGGAGCCTACATATAGCAATCAACCATTTAATGGTAGGAAGGTATGAAATGAGGCAGCAATAAACAATTCCCTGCCACAAATGCTTTGGCATCAAATTCAGCAAGTGCAATGTTAATCTTGACACCTTCTTCTACAGACTAGGAAAGATAAAAAGTGTGATTGCAACCCAGATAAGATACTCCAAGTCACATTTTCCCAGACACTTTCAGCTTATATATCAACCATTGATTTATTAAAGCATATAATTATGGAATAATTTATTTGTTACAACTACATAGGGAATGCAATTCAAAGGAAGGATCAACTACATAGGTCAATGGAGCCCTCTTTCTCTTTCCTTCATCAGCCATTCACATACAGATAGCAATTGATTGGCCATTATTTTACAGGAACTCAATATGTGGCCCTTCCATTTAGCAATTTTATTTCTCCTTCCTAAAGATATGGCTTGCGAGATACTGATGCTCCAAGCTCCAGACAGCTAAACAAAGGAACAAGGGCATCTTGATGATGTTAAGAGGAGAGAGGATGTCGTGGATTGTAATCTAAATCAGAGGTGTATTAATTGTGATCCCAGAGCTTCAGGCAGGCTCCAGATATCTCCAAAAGTTGTAATGTTTCATGAGACAGAAGGGAAATTAATTATACTAATTATATGTAAATTTAAATGTAAACACATTTAATTTTATCCGTCCTAACACTTTGGAGTGAAGCTCCAGTAAAGTACTTAAAGGCCAAGGACAGCCCTTGGGCTGTCATTACACCTGTTTGATAAATTAAACCAAGATTAATATTATAGGAGAATTGCATTTAGTTTTGCTTTTATTATCATATGCTTTTAAGGGCGTATGACCCTCCCTTTCAATAAAACTAAAGGCTGCCTTGAGTTGTGTTTCACTTCTCATATCTATGTTGTTTTCTTGCTACCATTATGGGAGAAGTTTGTTATTGCCTTCTGGATCCACCCCCCCCCCCCCCCCGCCTATGTCCTTGTGATTTTCTGATCATCTCCCATGCAAGTACTTATCAGATCCAACCATTCTTAGCTTTTTTAAAATTACCCAAAGTCAGCTAAGTGCTCCAACTTGCTGTGACTTCATCTTCAATACCTTTTAAAAATGTCTACCAATTCAAAATGTCTAAATACACCCCTTACCATGATGTTATGTAATCCCATAAATGAGTGCCATTTGATACACAGTTAATCAACAGTGAAAGCAGAGAGAACTTCCCCATTATCCTTCAACCTTAGAATTGATACTTGGGAGATCGATATGAAGAGAAAGGAGATCACATGAAAGAGGGAAGAAAGACCTCACAGAAGGTCAAGCAAAAAAAGGCCACTGCTTGCTGATAAAGGGAAGGGATACAGAGAGGTAAGAAGGGAACCATTCAGCCAAAGCAACAAGCTGAATCTCAGGAAACTATTAGAACTTTGCTTAATCTCGTCATAGATGCTCTTAATCCAGAATTAGAAAAAGATTCTGGATGTACAATGTACTATCACTAAATCTCACATAAAATGATGCTGTGTTGCATTTGTAAGCACAATAGGTGCTAGTTCCATATAATTTTGCAGTGGAGTTGGGCCCCATTTAGCCACAAATATATGGCCAAAAATGACACTCTACACATGGTCCCATCATAACAGATGTTTTCCTTTATTGCTAATAGTGGTGCTATATTAATGAATGAAGATATATTGGTGATTCAAAGAATCTTGATAGTATTTATTTCAAAAAGTAGGGAGTAGCTTTAGTTGTTCCAGGCCAAAAAAAAAAAAAGGTGCTAAGATGTATTTATCAAATGCAGTATTGTTAGGCTAATACCATTAGAGCAAATCTATATTTTAGGATGGAATTATTGCTTTGTGCAAGGAACTGTATGAAGAGAACTATGTTAAAGGAAGCAAATTCAGGCTTTGTTTTGTTTAATAATGGATGGAACTATTCTTTCAGATATAGTTAATGCTATGCAGCGCTATGATTGATTTCCTTACATCTGGACAAACACTACAGCTGGGACAATATGCTGGCTAAGTATCTTGGCTGCTCTTCCCAGACTTCTGCCATCTTGCTAGACAAGGGATCAATTTGGAGAAATGCAAAATGTGCCAAGGTGCTCAAGCACTGTGATCCACCGAAGACCAATATTTTTTTTTAAGTACCCCAGGTTTTGCCAACCTTTTAAAAACTTTAGACATCCTTTCTTTCCCCTACCAGTCTGTAAAATAATCATGATCAAATTCCATCTTTTGGATCGGGATAAAATAATTTTCCTGGAAAGCATGAATTTACTAATGTACAGTATGTGTAATAGAAAATTGTTTGTCACCATTTTTGTTCTTTGTCTTCCAAGGAATCCAGAAGGGATTAACGTAGAGTGCCTAACAGTCTTCCAGTATAAGACATTCTGAGTGTTGGATAGACAGAAAGTCAGAACATAAATATTATTGTTATTATTAGAGCCAGATTTGGCTGGCTTCAGTAGTAGAACTGTATTTTCATATCATTTTCTGTGTAAGGTTAACCTAACAATAAATTGCAACAGTCAAAATGTTAAGCAGAAATTAAACAGACAAAATTAGCCAGCCAGTGCCCTTGTTTAAGGTAACCTATTCTCTGCTAGGGAGGGAGGGGCTCAAAGGAATATCGTCAGGCACCTGATGGACAAAGTCACTCAGATCTGCTCAGAGTTAAACTCTGACTGGGCAAATTGAAGCAAGTTGCCTGAGGCATCATCTTGTCCTATTACCTGGGAAGTGTGTAACCTTGTAACTCCTAAGGAAGTGGACAGGATCCTTGGGTCTGTTAACCTAGCCATTTATCCATTAGATCCATGTCTTTTCTGGTCAGTCAAGACTCCTTGGGAGGTGACATGCTGTTAGGCCCATGTAGTGATGAATGCATCATTGAGTTAGGGTATGGCTCCACCTGCTTTGAAGAGGCTGATGGAACTATCACTGGACCCAACAGCTCAGGACAGTCTTGAATGTTTCCTTTTGAGGGAATGTTTTTGAGAAGATGATCAAGTTACAGCTTCAGAAAGCCCTGGAGAAAGCAGATTATATGGATCCTTTTCAATCAGGTATCAAAGAATACAATATGGAAATAGCACTGATTACGCTTGTTCATGACCTCTGATGAAGCCAGAATGAGAGTGGTGTGACTGTGCTGGTTCTCCTAAATCTCTCAAGATCTTTCAGTACCACTGATTATGGTATCCTTCTCTATCAAGTGCAGGGATTAGGAGTTGGAGGCAGGGTGTTGTAGTAGTTTTCCTCCTTTCTCTATGGCTGGTTCCATCAGTGTTGACAGCTAGGGTAGAGCTCTACACTCTCACCCCTCTTGTTTAACATCTACATGAAGCTACCAGATAAGGTCATCCATCAACATGGGATCAGATATCATCAGTACACTGATGATACCAGTTGTATCTCTCAACTCTAGGTTGAATAAGTGATGCTGTCAAAGTCCCACTACTTGGAGACTGTTGGGATCTGGTTGGGTAGGAAAATTCAATAAAAAGGTTAAAACAGTAAGGCCAAGATTAGAAATGCATCCAACCAACAAAGTTCTTGATGAAATAATTCCACCACCTTTTTGGGGTCGCATCCTCAGGAAACAGTCAACTATCTACTTCTTCCACGAAAGCCCTTAGGAAGAGCCAGGCCTTAGTGCTGTCCAGAAACTAGCAGGGAAGAGCCCACTCTTATTTGGCGACAGGCTATTTCAGAGAGGGGGGAGGGGGTGCTGATATTGAGAGGGCTCAGCCTTGGAGTCCCTGCTGATGACATTCACTAGGAGTTAGGACTTGGAAGAAGTCCTCTCTACTTGATCTTACCAGATGAGCAGATTGCAGCTGGAGAAGGTGGACCCACAGATACCCATGTATGAGTTATGGCTTGTCAGTTGGAAAGAACTATATAGGCTCCGCTCAGTCCAGGAATCCAAATGATAGCATCCAAGACAGATTGTCTAGCATCTCTTGATCATATCCAGTGAAAGGCACCTACCACTTCTGAATAACTGGTTTCACACTGAATTGCTCTTACTGGTAGGAAAGTTTTTTCTTACATTCAGTTGGAATCTGCTTTCCTGTAACTTAAATATATTATTCTTTGTCCCGAACTTTGGAATGGTACAGGTCTGGACCATGACTCTATTCAACAAGCCATGGTTAAAATACCTTGCTTTGTTTGTATACACAACGTGCTCAACTAGGTTAGTTAAAGAACAAGCAATTGCATTTGCAAAACCATGCATTATTAAGCAAAAAGCACCCTGATTCTCATAAAACCCAAAGGGCAAGCTGCACATATTCTGTTGCATGTTACTAGGACAACAGTAACATATTCCTATGTTATTATTATAGAAATATTGGAATAATAGAAAAGAGGCATAAAAATGTTTAGGAATACATTCCAGGATAGGATTAAGCCTGCTTAATTCTGTTTTAAATCACAATTCTAAACCTCCAGTTTTGTAGACATGGTAGGAGGAGAGCTGGGCTAGCTTATGGTAGCAAAAATTGGAAGGAGTCTGGTATTACCTTTTAATTTTACTAAAAGGCATAAGCATTTGTGAACTGTTGGTGATTTAGGATTATGCTATATATAACATATATAGATAGGTTTGCACATTTGGCTAAGAAGTAACATGCTGCTTCTGGCTTAACATATTGTGTGGACTCAGCCACTGTAGCCTATTAAAGGCTTAGCAATGTGTGCGAACTCCTGCAATGGTTCATGGCACAGCACAGTATGTTGAAGCAAACCGAAATAAACACAGTACTTGCCACTGTGGTCTTTTCCCCCTTCATGACAGTTCAGAGCAGACACGGGAAACAATGCTCCTTTTTTAGCTTGTTGTAGACCCATGGAAATGCCCGCTCCCCCCGCAAACCAGCAACAGTTTACCCTACATTTGAAGTTTCCACTGCCGCCAGTGGGAACCTCTCCCCACTCCAGTTTAACTGAGCATGGATCGTCATCAGGAATCAAGTAGAGAAAGAAAGAAAAAAAAATCCTTCCAAGGAATCATTGCGCAGAAGAAAACTACACCTTTTAATAGCATAACACAGACATGCACACGCCATGCAATCCCAACTGGATCCCATTTGGTGCCCTATTTGGCATTTGCTTGCTAGCTAAATAAGGGACTTTTATGAATGAGACATCATTTAAAAAAAAAAGTCGGAAAAACTCTGCAGTCCTCTAGATTTAAATAGGAATGTGTGCACAGCACCCTCTTATATTTTTAAATAGCCGGACTTGAATTTCTACAACAAAAAATGTAATCTTTGTAATCCTGGCTGCATTCCTGGAATGCATGGTGATCTTGCCACTTCCTTAACAAGCTTTAACTGAGTGATACCTCTTTTTCAGCAAGGTCATGGAAGAGAGAATGTTACCAGCACTCCAGCCGTCATCATGCATAATTGCACAGTCATTACATTGTTGTGTATGACGTAGCCCAGAAAATGTCCTTTTTTCCTCTTGGCAATGAGCACCATCACAATATAAGGAACAAGAATAGTACTTTTAAAATTGGCAGTGATAGTAACAACCCCTTTTCTTTCTCCTAGAGTGTGTTAATGTGTCTTCTTTGCATGGGGTGGAAAGAGCAGGGTTTGTTAATGTTATTTACAAAATAAAGCATACCCTAGAGAATAGCTTGTACTGCAAGACTGATTTCCAATATGCAGATGCATAACAAATATATTTGTTGTTCATGAAACAACACCATTTTGGAGAATAGGCCTCACTTATTAGAATAGGGAGGAGGAACTTGTGGTGCAATAAATATTGCTGGACAACAACTCCCAGCACCCCTCATCACTGGCCATGGTTTTGAGACCTGCCAGTAGTTCAGCCATGTCAGGAAGGATACAAATTTATATACTGTTCCCAGGTTTTGCAGCTTTGGAATGTCATAATAACAATTGCTTATTGTTTTGGAAAAGTTGGTTGATATAAACATGCCCTCTGCCAATCTTCTCCCATAACAACAACCTCCTTAGCTGGCTGGGCTGAAAAAGACTTTGGCTGGTCCAAAGTCACTCACTGAACTTCCACTGACTTGCATCTTAGTCTTATGAAAAAGCAGAAAATACTGGATACAAGTACATATAATGATGCAGAGAACTTTAAAAATTAACATTCAGTTGAAACCAGAACTTTTTTTAAACTAGGACTTATGGATAGCCAACTAGAAAAGAGTCGTGGAAGGTTGGTTTTACATATGGTAACTGCAGCAAGGCAGTTACAATGCACAAAGGTGGAAAACTATAGAAATACCCACAATGGAAGAGTGGATTGTGAAGATGGCAGAACTTGCAGAAATGGCTAAATTGACTTGTTTGATTAGGGAAGCAGCAATAACTACTTTTATAAAAGACTGGAAACTTTTTATGGACTTTTTGCTGAAAACAGATACAATGAACTGGTGATTGAAAAGGGCTGTGTACGGGAAGAAGGGAACTATGTTATGTAATTTGATTAGGGAAGCAGCAATAACTACTTTTATAAAAGACTGGAAACTTTTTATGGACTTTTTGCTGAAAACAGATACAATGAACTGGTGATTGAAAAGGGCTGTATACGGGAAGAAGGGAACTATGTTATGTAATTTGGGAGGGCAGAAATAGTATTAATCATGTTTGTAACTGCTGCAAAGAAGATCAGAAGTCGCTTCTTTAACTATTTTTTTTCTTTCTCTTTTCTTGCTCTATACTGTCGTTCAGTTCCTCTATCTTTCTCTCTTTCCTATTTTTCTTTTTATACCTTTTCTTCTTTTCCATATACCTTTTTACTTTTCTGTAGCTTTTAACTTTGTAAAAAAAATTCCTCAATAAAAATTATATAGAGATTTATCATGAAGCCATATGATATAAACGAAAGCACATTTTGTTTGTGGAAAGTTTGTGAGACCTCTGGTTGAGGGCCTTCAGAATTTTCCTTCTTCAAGGTTCTCCTTCCCTGTCCAGTTTACCTTGATGGCTACGATGACTTCTTCCTCTTCCATGATGATGGCAACAGACTCACCAGCTAGCATCTCTTGCAGAAACCATGTGCTAGCCAGTCAGCTGATATTACAAAGCTCTGTATCATTTGCAGTGAAATTGTTTTTCTAAATATAAGAATCAGGCTGCTGAATCAAACAGATGTCATAACTGGGGATCTGGCATAACCGATGATATCACTGGAATGGCATAAAGGCAACCCTAAATGATTTCATTCTTGTATTTTTAGTTTTATTCATTAGATTCTACTATTCTTTAATTTTAAAAATTGTTTTTGGTTTTTTAAACTACACTGAGCACATATATTTTGATGTTCCTCATTTGAGCAATCTTGTGAGGGTGTCATTGTAAAGACAGCATATTATGCTTATTATGTATTTTATCCTCCTCCTCCTCCTCCTCCTCCTCCTCCTCCTCCTCCTCCTCCTCCTCCTCCTCCTCCTCCTCCTCTTCCTTTCCCTATCAGTCTACTGGTTACCTGCTGGTTGATTTGTATACTTTTACCAACCCACAAAACCCCTCTATTTTCATTGCAACTTCATTCCTTCTTGTTCTGTGCCAGGTTCAGGGCATTTTCTTGCAGAGAAAAAGAAGGTAGCAATGAATGGATATGTACATCATGCATCATGGCTTGTTTTCTTTTCCTTTGATGAGGTCGACTTCTCAAAAAGATCACTGGATTTGTTTGCCATCAATGAAAATGACAATATAGGATGCTTTTGCAACCCCCCCTGTTTAGATGGTGCAGAGACATGTACAATGCAGTCTCTGCCCATGGCAAGTATTCTATGACCTTCCAAGAGCATAAACAGGAAGTGGCCATATTTAAATAAAATCAGCTACCAAAAGCAAAACAGCAGTGAGCTTTTAATTCCTGGAAACTATAGTTTCAGAAAATATATCTGTTGTTGAATCTTTAAGGAACACCTTCCCAAAAATTATTCAAGATAATGCTGAACTGAAATCTATCTTGTAATTTCTCATAATGTTCCCCCCCCCCCCCAACTTGGGAAATAGTTTCTGTTTGTCTATCTTAAATCCACACTGTCTGAGAATTTCAGTGACATTTTTCTTGGTCATGGTTTTGATCAAACTCTTGTGGCATGAGATGACTGACGGTGGTGTACTTTTCTGTTACTTTCTATTGCTCTCAAACCACGAGGTTTTCCTTTGGAATAAAAACAAAGCATGGGAAACCATGGAGGCTGCAGATTACTGGAGAGATTGTACAAAGATCGCTGCCTGCTGTTTTGTGCCTAAGTTAGGACAAGAATATCACACTTACGCCATTATAAGAATTTCTCTTTTCCTTTGAAAAAAATGTTGAAAGCAAATGCTTTTTCATCAGATTGAAAGATGACTGGTAGGAATAATTCAGAAGAACATTTCTGCATGGTACAAGTTTAAAGTAATGGCTTACAATGAAATAGGCATGATGCAAATGTGAAAAGGAAAGAAAGGAGACAATCAGTGGGCACGCTCCAGCTCATGTCGATTAAGCAGTGTGACATTGCAGGACCCAGGAAGCATTCCTTCTCATGGATGGCTCCTGCCCTTTAGAATGACATCCCCAAGGTCATCTCCCACCCTTTTGACTTCCTGCAAATTATTAAAGACCTGGTTGGTCTTTCAGGCCTTGGACTAGGATGGTGGTTGAGCCCCTTTGGGCGTTTGTTTTGTTGTTTGAGTCCTGTCTTCCAGACAGCTGCATTGTTTTTCTTTAATATACATGTTTTCTTTTACATGTCTTTTAAATTGTTTAATTGTAAGCTGCCCAGAGTTGCTGGGCGGTTGGGTGGCCTCAAAACCGAAATAATAAACCAATAAGCAATAAGCGATTTTGTGATTACCATATCAGGTCATTCTTGGAAAAGAGACCCACCCCCCCCACACACAAAAAAAGAACTTAGTCTTAACCATAGTAATACCAGGGATGTACCCCTTCCAGTGCACCTATTGCAGCAAATAGTTGAAAGCAGATAGGTCAAATAAGATGCAAACATATTTTACTTCTGTCATTCAGTGTGTACATGCATGCTGTATGTGTTTGAGTCTGCAAAGATAAAGTCCCAGGGAAATAGCTTATGGATTATAAAGCCTGCACACCAAGATTATTTTATGGATTTTTAAAGTATTTTTCTAGTAAAATATTCTAGGCTCCAGTATTTACAAAAACAGTGTCAATACTCATACTTTTTTTTAAAAGAAATCCCACTTGGCTGTTCTTTCTAGCTGGCTGATAGATATTGAACATCACTGCTATTAGGCATCAGTTTTGCCAGGGCATCCTTCGTGTGTTGACAGGTTGTGAGATGCTAAAATTGGCTGATGGAAAGTTTACAGGAGAATTAGGATTGTTCCTGCCATTGTTATCAACATTTCATGGATACATCTGGCTCATATAATGTACGGTCACAGATAAAATACAGAGAAATCAAAGTAATCTAGTGCAGTTATCCCAGTCCAAGTTGCTCAATTCTTATTATTCAAAATCCCAAAGTGGACAGAGGTAAATAATTATGAAATGAACCCTAGCCCAGTTTTATCTATTTTATCTGCAGTCCCTATCTGTTTAATAAAAAAATAAGTCCTTTTTCATCCATGATATGCAAATTAAATTTTACTCCCCTAAAGCTCTGAAGATGTCCAATAAACAAATATTACAATGAAAAAAAAAAATACCTGAAAATGGCAGATGGATTAACATGGCTGGATTGACTTCTACTTCCAGCTCTCTAGGAAGCACTCTTCTCTTACTTTGGCTGCTGACCTAATAGGTAAGTGCTCAGAGAAATTAAAAATGCAAGGTAGTCCTTAGATCTGGAGCTGTTAAATATGAGAAGGCTCTATTGTCATTCATGTATACAGAGCAATTCAGTCAGACTTCCATTCAAACCACTCAATCATTATTATAGCCAATAGTAGCATTGGATTAGTTAATTATTATAAATGCTACTATATTTATTTTATATATTTGATCTATATGAAGTGTCTGTGCTCCATCTGAAGGTGTTATCTCAACTTACACCCTTGCAGTGATCCAATTTGAAGTGGTACCTTGGTCTGGAAAACTCTGTTTCTCCATTCCAACCCTTCAAAATTAGGCATCAAAGTCACTTGCTTTAATCAAGTGGAAAGTTATTCTATACAGTTATAAGGTAGTCAGTGAATGTGAAAAAAATCTCCTCAACATCTGGAGAAAACTGGGCTGGCTGCTCCAGTCTTGTATTCTGAAAAGGATTTGAGTGCTTTGTATCACAGGGATGCTTCAATTAAAAGTGCATGGGTGCCAGCCATTGGTTCCCCATGGGGACCACTTGGCAGATAGCTAAGGAAGGCAGTAGTAGAGGCAGGAGCAAGGGCTCTGGATTGGCCCTCATATGTCTCACAACTTCCAAGCCCAGACTTCTGAGACTCTGTAGATTTCTCCTCCTACAAGTAGACTCAGTAGTATGAGGAATCAGTCTCTCAGCTTCAGAGAAAAAGATGTGGATCATGGCTGTAAACAGCATCCTAACAATTATTGTTCATAATTGTCTATAGCTACATAGTTAACTGGCAGCTTCTATGTAAGTTTAGCATTCTTGGATGGGGGACCACCTGGAAATTCCAGGGCTGTAGGCTAGACTGGGAGGTTGAAAATCAGCTTAGAAGAAGGCATTCACAACCTCTTCTATAATACTGCTAAGAAAATTGCACCAATATAGTCACTAGGAGTCAACCTTGATTGTACATAAAAGGAAAGATTCCCTCTGATCTATTTCACCTTAGTGTGTGACTCAGGTAGAAAAGCATTGTGGCATCATCAGCCCTAGTAATTCTTGTCAGTGCAAGGAATTTAACTATCATAATCAAAAGGTTATTTGTCAGCAAAATAAAGAAAGTCATTCTTTATCCCAGTAAGAATTAGGGGGAAAAAAAGAGAAAAAGGAGTTGAAGAATCAATCTATCTGCAATTCAGCTACTGCTGAGTTGGAGCCTGAATATTAACATCCTGGATTGCAGAATTGAACTTCTTTTATTGTGAAATCCAAAAGCTTTATTTCACTAGACAGTAATTCACAGTTTTCGTACCAGTTAAATATTTTGTATACCAAGTTAAATGTACTGAGGTATTATTTAAGCACATTGTGATTCTGTCTATTCACTGGGAAAAAGATATGTTTTTCACAGCAGATAATTGCAGAAGGGAAAGGGGAAGAATAAGCTGTAAAGTGGGGTGCCATATATCTATAGATTAATATAAATGGGATAAAGGACATTTGGTATCACTGGATGGCAAAAAAGGAGTAACAGTGAATAATGATGATAAACAATTAGTTGGACCCAGTTTTTCCCAGCAGACATATCTATAAAATTAATTATTTAACAAGCATGAACCTGTGGAGAACCAGACTCAGATTCTCTGAAGCAAGCGAATCTTTTAAAAACATAAAGCAGATCAACTTGTCTCTTATCAGAAAACCGAGTGTTCTTTACCAAAGACCTCCTTCTCCTCCTCCTCCTCCTCTTCCTCCTCCTCCTCTTTTTGGAAAAACTGAAAGGAAAAGGGTTCCTCATCTCTTTAGGCAAGTTGGCTCACTGGTGAACCATTCTTATTCAAGAAGTTCCTTCGATTTGCCAAACTGCAACTCAGTAGCTGTAAAACTCTGAAGCCCAATGAGCGTTCATGACCTCTCTCCCTACTTGCTGCTTGCATGCCTGAGGTCTTGATCTCTACTGCTGCAGGAAAAGTAATTTGGTGGCAGAACTTGTGAAAAAGTTCATAGATGGGACTTCTATATTTCTAGTGTAATTAGTAGCCCTTTAGCTGCAATGCAAATCACAAGTGGTAACCTGATAATCTTGTTTCTCTGAATGAATAAGTAAAATCTGTCACCCTAAGCCAGGGTTTCTCAACCTCAGCAAGTTTAAGATGTGTGAACTTCAAATCCCAGAATTCCCCAGCCAGCCATGTTAAAGTCTTCAAGTCGCTGAGGATGAGAAACACTGCTCTAAGCAAAAAGCAAGGTTCTTACCTGTGAACAGCTGTTCCCTCTCTACTTGCAGAGCTAATTACACATAGATTAAAAAGAAAAAGAAAAAGAAAAAAAACTTGATGAACAACTGGCTTGATCTTTTCAAGGGAAAATAAAAGATCATTGACTTTTCTTTTGAAAAACCATATAACCAAATGTACAAAACATTCCAATTTTAGGATGCAGTATAGTGAGCCACATGCCAAAATCACTCTAAGGTAATTATTTTTCATGTCCTAACAACTCTGTAGCAAAACACTGTTTGCAAAACAATCCATCTATTCCCAAGAGTTTTTCTAATGGTCAAGAAAAAGGTTGGACTATTGACTTTACCTTATGAATGCCTATTTGGGATTCTTGCACATTATTCTCAGACCCATTACTTCGGTTAATCATTTGCCACAACTTCGAATACATGTTGTTCTTCTCAAAAGGATTCATCCCTTTCACCCGTACATGTTCATAGACTGCAGAATCCAAAACGGTGCCATAAGGAATATCTGTCTGTCTGGAGAGATCTTGAAGAGACCTTAAATATTGGAGAAGACAAAAAACACAAGATATTTGATTCCACATTGCCAGGCTTTTGGCAAGCAAAGGACAACACGTATGACAAGAGCTCTTAAGCATTTTTATTTTGTTTTTATATGATTCTTAAAAGTCAAAGCAAGGCTAGGAAAACTGCCTTTATATTTTATGGAACAGGGAAAAGTACAGAGCTAGAGGGTAAAGGAAAGAAAAGAAAAGAAATTGGATTTTTCTTTTCTTTTTTTAAAAAAGAGTGATCTGCAAAAATCAGGGCAGGTCAGCTTCTTTTAAAGAGCAACATAGCAAGAAAGGTTTGATATTATTTATTTCATTCATTTCCCACTTTTGAGTTTTAGAGAACATGCCATTCCCAAAGTGACTCAACACTATCTTCTTAAAAAATGGTAATGATAATTGACTATTTAAAATCTCATCTTTTGGTTTCATCCAAAAGAAACCAACAGAGCAAAAGAGCAAGGACTAAAGTTGACTGGCTTCATTTATCTGTCAAATTTATATGCCACCTTTCCATCAGACAGTCCTCAAGATGTCAAGCAATAACCATAAATAGGAATCATACCATTACTATCTATTTGGTTTCACCCCTGGATATCAAAGTAAAGGCACTCCTCTAGCACTGATAAATTACATCTCTACACAGTTTGCTTCTATCACAGGTACAGCAAACCTGGGTTATTTCCCATATTAAAATCCTAAAAGAGTCCATCCCAAGCATCAATAAATGGCGAACTGAACTTTAGTATCTCTATAATCAGAAGAGTTAGTTGGAGGAACATGTGAAAGATCAGCATACCACAGATCCATAGGGAATAGGACTCTGCTTTCTGTGGGTCAAACCACTGATTCATTTATTTCAGGGTTATCCACACCGATAATGCATTTCCCCCTCCCTCGTCCATCCGCTGTCTATGACTGGAAACCCCCTTATTCAAAAATTGGCAGCACACCCCTGGATACAACTGTAGTTGGCAGGACCAGTCCTCCAAATCAGCTTTCCTGCTGCTACTTCTGCCAGCAAAAACAACAACAACAACAATGCAGTGAAATACCAGAAGCATTAGTGAATAACTAATGAAAGAAGAAGTCTTTGGTAATAAAAACAAATGGAATAATGACAAAAACATGATTTTCTTGTGTGAAATAGATGTGGACTTGGATCTCTAAGTGATCAAACAAGACAATAATCAGTTCATGATCAAGAAGTGAATAATTTACATGTACTGCTTGGTTCTTTACTAAAGTGAATGTAATCAATCGTCTGCTCATACTACTGGTGGAGAACAGATAAATTGCATTGCTGAAGGATTAGTACATTAAGTGTCACTGCAAGGTGATTATGCTATGCTGAACTTAAACAATCCATGATTTGTTTGTATCTGAGATGATCATTTCTCACAGTGAATCTGTCCATGAAGCATCTGACGTCCTTTGCAATGGGGACCAGAGAAAATCTAACAGTAAAGTTGGTGTTAACATCATCATCACTAGTTCCCACTATAGAAGGGGCCACGGAAAGAAAACAAGACTGAAATAAGTGTCTTCTCATATGTTGGTAGTGAGAACAATGGTAAATTATAATGGTTTGTCTTTCTTGTCAGCAATTATGTCTTTGTAACCAGGGAACTCTGTATTAGCTATTTTATCCAACCCAGCTCTTACATGTTACCTGCAATTATCACAATGAATGGTTTTGAAGTTAAGGTGACAAAGAAAAGGAAGATAGTTACAAAAGGCTACCATTTGTCAATGTGTTGTAATCCAAGAATACTAATTATGGCTTTTATAATAACTCTTTGAATACCAATTAGAGGTGGAATTGGCATATCTGGGAAGCAAAACAAAGAAAGCTTAGAAATAAAAGAACACTTGACAAATATCCACAGTCCTTTTTGATAAAATTAATATTGTTATTAAGTGTTAATTGAAAGAGTAGTGGGGGTTATCTGAGTCACATTGGTTGCCTTCCATCCCTAGCTTCTGCATAGTCAAATGAAAAGTGGAACCACACTCGTTTAGGTAAAGCTCCATAGATGCATGGGTACAAGGTTTAAGCACATATAGTTGTAAATGTATTCAACCTACAGCTTCTCAAAATCTTTACCTCAAAAATGGATTCAACCTACAGCTTCTCAAAATCTTTATCTCAAAAATGGATTCAACCTACAGCTTCTCAAAATCTTTAATCTAGCCCTCAGAGCTCTCTTCAAAAATAGCCACCAAACTGTGATTTTTAAAGGGACAGAATTAAAAAATTATTTGCTACCCCGAGAATAATTATATTAACTGTTATTAATTAATTGAATTGTGTGTCCATGCATTGTATATCCCTCCAAGCTGTGGGAGGCAGGCAACAGTATGTTGGCCTGCCAGGCAGTCTCCAGGTAACAGAGCCCGTCTTACAAGGAATAGTGCAAGCAAGTACTTTGGACTTTATTTATGCTTGTGGCATACTGGCCAAACTTGTCAAAACTGAGTGATACTGTCCTCACCTTTAGCAGAGAATGCTGCATATGGCATGGGTATGATTATGGCTAGTAACCTGCTCTATATTACAAAAAAGTGCTATATGAAAGCCTTGATTGATTAAAGCCACGATGGGCACTGGAGCATAGACAATATCTATGTGAAATAGGCTGTGCTTTAAAAAAGATGCGCATGAAAGAATGATTGCTATAAAACATGAGGATGAGAGATATATACTGTGTAAAGTGTATAAGGAGAAATAGTTGCAAAGAATGTAGACAAAAAACCAAGGGACTGTTATGATTAAAACAGGGAGAGAAAACAGAGAGTTTTAGGAGAAATAAAAAGCAATGTTCTTCAGCTGGGTGAAGAGCAGCATCTAGCAGAATAAATAGAATTAAAAATAAAAATGATGAAATAATTTGGAATAGGGTGGAAATGAGGAAATGTTGGAAGGAGAGTTAATGATAGAGTTTCATTAAAATGAATGTTGTCAATGTTAGTGTGCCAGAAAAATTATGAAAAGGAAGTCATAGGACTGTGAAAATGTTGAAAAATGGTAAAGCTGCAGTTGCAGATGGTGTAACTTGGGAAAAGTTAAAATATGGATCTGGTTTGCTTATGGAGAGGTTGTGCAACTTGTTGAAATATGTGTGAAGACTACATTTGTACTTGATGATTGGAAGAATGTCACTACTGTTCTTCTGGACAAAGGAAATATCCTGAATGCAAAAAACTGCAAGGGCATTTGCTTTTTAAATGTATCTGGGAAGGTATTTGTCAGAAGTCTGATCAACAAGGGACAATGAGCAAAATTTGGGAAAAGCAATGTAGTTTTATTCTGGACAGAAGGTGTGCAAACCAGAATTTTGCTTTTGAGCATGTCACTCAGAAATGAATGAATGCAAAAAAGAAAACTGGTAAGTTCACTGATTTAGAAAAAGTCAATAGGTTTCATGTCTTGTGCAAGTATGAATATGAAGGTTGTTTGTTGAATGTGCCAAGTGTTATGTTACGGAAGTAAAGTATGCATGCCCTCCAAGTCCTGCCATGCTGCCTCATCATGGTGGTGGTGGTGTGTTCCTGGGAGGGATGAGTGAAGAATGCTGGGGGTGTATACCAAAAGTGTATGCTCCCATTAAGGTACCTCAAGGCATGAAGGTCATCCCGGCTGCCCAGCTAAAGCAAGCAGGGAGCCTATGTTGGTTAGCAGCAATATGGGAAGATGCTGGTGGTGTACTGTCACTTTAGTGACATCAACGAAGAATAATTCATCCTGTGTAGGATATGGCAATGGTAAACCACACCTGTGTATTTCCAAGAAACCAACACAAATAGACAAGAAAAAGTAATTGTCAATACAGTGTAGGATGAAGAGCCCCTCAGATGAGATGGCACTCAACATACTATGAAAGATATGCTGAAGATCTTTTGTAGTACTAAGGGTGTTTATGCTGTGGCTAGATTAAAGCATTTTGGATGCCCAGCTGTTGTTGTTGCCACCAGGAAAAGAAAATCTAAAGCTGCAGAGACAGAATTACAGTGGGAACACAGAACATAAAAAGTATGAACATGGGACAGTTCAACACAGTGAAAGATGAAATGAATTGACTACACACTGATGTCTTAGGCATCAACCAAATTAAATGTACTAGAATTGGAAACTTTTAGTCAGAAGATCACACTGTTCATTACTCAGGGTATGAAAAAGAAGGAATGACATTGTTTTCATAGGAAAGATCTAACAAAGACAGCACTGGGGCATGATCCAGTCAGTGACCAAATAACATCGTTGTCCACCATTTTGTGGACCACCCTTTAATATGATGATTATCCATGTTTATGTTCCAACTACTGATGCAGAAAAAAGAGAAGGTTGACAAGGTTGCTGCCAATTTCTTCATTGCTAACACAATTTTCCAGCAACCAAAATGATGCCAATATACATGGACATCACTAGAAGAAAGACATCTAATTGACTATATTATTGGTAGAAGGAGGTGGAAGAGCTCAGTTGTAACAGCAAATATGTTCCCATGGGCTGAATGTGGAACAGATCATATGCTTCTAATGTGCAAGTTCCAAGTCAAGTTAAAGCTGAGGAACAAAGCCAATTGGTTTCCACAATATACTCTTGAGCATATATTCACACAATTTTCAAGGAGAATATCAGGAATCACTTTGAAGTCCTGATCCTTATTGTTAGAGAACCAGGGAACTGTAGAATGAACTCAAAGAATGAATGTGAAAAGAGACTGTGAAAAACCAAGAAACAGAAGAAAGCAAACTGGATGTCAGAACAGATGGTAGGAATTGCTAAGAGTAGAGAAGCCAAAGAAGGACAAAGGTCTCAGGAAGAAACTTAACAAAGAATTACAGAGAGTTGTCAGAAGAGGCAAAAAGCAGTATTATGATATCCATAAAGATATCTAAGATAGAATCAGACATAGAAAAACAAGAAAGCCACCCAAAAGACCTGTGGACTCAGAAAAGGTTCCAACTTCAAATTAGCATTACCAAATTGGAAGGCTACAGAAATTGATTGAATATCTACAGAACTATGTCAAGCACCAAGAACAAGCGGTAAAGATTCTAATCAGACCGTACTGGCAGACATGGAAAATTACAGTGTGGCCAGCAGGTGGAAGGGGCCAGTCTGCATGCCAATATCAGCGAGAGAGAATTTAACAGAGTGTGCAAACTATCACAAAGATCCTTAATTTCACTGAGAAGAAAGTCATGTTTAGGATCATCCAATATACAGTAGATTAGAACTTTTCATGGAAAGTAAAATGCCAGTTGAAAGACTGAAAACTGATATGGATTTTTTTGCTGAAAGAAGAAAGAAATAATATCATGATCTATGGATCTGAAGATTAAGAAAGACATGGATTAAATGAGGAGCTGAAGGGACTTGTATAATGTCTAAGACGGAGGAAGGACAATAAGATTGTAACTATCTATTGAAAAGAAGGTCAGAAGTCACTTATATAGTTTCTTTTTCATAAAAATAAGAATCCCCAAACATCTCATTGTCGTCACCCAAAATATATATACAGGACAAGAAGCCACAGTCCAGATGGAACATGATAACACCAATTGGCTCCAGGTTGGCAAAAGAGTGAGATGCTGAGGCAGTCTGGATTGGAAGAAAATGAGTGTGCTTCTAAAATTGAGGAAGAAATATCAGTAAACTGAATTATGCTGGTGACACTATTCTGATAGCTGAAAATGCAAATGATCTGAAAGCTCTATTATTAATGAAAATCAAGGAGCCCAATGAACACATGAGATTACAATTGAAAATAAAGAAGGCTATGGGACTTATGGACAATGAACTAGAAAAGACTCACGGTAGATTGATTTTGTATATGGTATCTGCAGCAAGACTATTGTATGCATGATGGAAGAACAATCCCACAATGAAGGAATGGATTGTGAAAATATCAGAATTTTCAGAAATGGCAAAGCTGACCTGTTTGGTCAGAGAAAAAAGAACAAAAACTTTTTTGAAAGACTGGAAACCTTATATGGACATTTTGCTGAATGAAGAAAAAAATTATGATTTATGGATCTGAAGATTAAAAAAGATGGGATTAAATGAGGAGCTGAAATAACTTGTATAATATCTAAGAGGGAGGAGGAATTATAAGATTGTAATTATCTGTTGAAGAGAAGGTTGGAAGTCATTATATTTCATAACCTATCTTCCTTCCTTCCTTCCTTCCTTCCTTCCTTCCTTCCTTCCTTCCTTCCTTCCTTCCTTCCTTCCTTCCTTCCTTCCTTCCTTCCTTCCTTCCTTCCTCTTTAGATTTGTGTTTTACTTTATGTAAAATTCTTAGTAAACATAAATTAAAAAAAGAAAACAAAGAAGACTAAACTAACAACAACAAGAGATACATGTAATGAGTCTTAGCACTGACAATGAAAGCACTTCTGCCTTTTAGAGTTGACTATCAACAGTAAATTAACCATCAATCAAGAAACACATGGCAGAATAGCACTTTGTAGGATAGAAATGAAGGCCTTGGAAAAGATATTCTGATGCTGTGATGTGTCTATTCCTACAAAGATTACAATCATGCAGGCAATACTTTACCTGTGATACTGTACGGAAGCAAAAATTGGACTTTGAAGAAGCAAGATAGAAAGAATATTAATGCTCTGGAACTTTGCTGTTGGAGAAGATCCCTGAAAATTCCCTAAATAGCTAAGAAAACAAACAAATGGAGCATAGAGCAAATCAATTCAGAGTTCCCACTTGCAGCCTAAGTGACCTGGCTCAAATTACCATACTTTGTGATACGTCATAACATGAAGACCTGACTCCTTTGAGAAGTACATGATGGTGGGAAAGGTGGAAGGAAAAAAGAAAAGAGTATGACCACCTGCCAGTTGGACTAACTCAATTACAATGATGATAGGTCCATCACTGGAGACATGATGGGACAAGAAGGGGACAGGTTGTCCTGGAAAAGGTTTATCTATGTAGTCACTATGAGTTTACACTGAACTGATGACACATAATCAATCAATCAATCAATCAATCAATCAATCAATCAATCAAAGCATATATGAGAATAAATGGAATGCAAATGGATCAGGATTGAGCATGGAGTAAGACAAAACTGTTTAACGTACTAATAGATAAAGAAATGTTTTCAGTGACAGTAGATGGGTATTGGTTGGAGATGTGAATGTATGCATACTTCTGCGTGCTGTTGGTGTTGTATTGTTGGCTGAGCACCTGAATGATTTGCAATGAATGTTAGATAAACTGCATGATGCAACAGAGTATGGATCTGAAAATCACTGAATCCAAAATCAAAGTAGTTGTGGTTGATAGGGAAAAATGGAGTAAACGATTGCAAGTTATACATAAATGGCACAAAAAATAGTAAGCAGACAAATTTATGAACCTTGGTAGAATGTTTATCAGATATGGGGAAATTGATAGAGAAATATTAAAATATAGAAATGCTAATAGAAAGGTTATGGATGGTATGTGGTCTGCTGAAAATAATCTAAGATTGCTGTTTATAAAGGCATGCTTCCATCCAATTATTTATATGAACAGAAAGTTGGATATGTTAGTAAAAATGTAAAAGTCAAAATGAATGGGCACTGAATAAAAGTGGACTGAATACAAAAATGAATGACATACATTGAGGTGATTTGATCATATAGATGTAATGAAGGAGGATCAAATTTTAAAACCAACATATGAAAGATGAATGGCTGGACAAGAAGGGCAAGACCTAGAAAGTCATGGTTGGATGGGGTTGATAAAGTTCTCAAAAAGAGAGCGGTAGAAGTTTAAAGAACAAAATGCAATGTATGAAACAATGCACGGACATGATGGAAAGATGGATGATTGGCAAGTAGAGAAAGGTATAAAAAGTATACCAAATCTGGAGGTGTGTGAGAGAGATATAAACTAGTTTTTGCTAGATTTTCTTTTCTTACCTCTTTCCTTTAATTTATTTGACTTATCATTGCTTACTTCTTGGATAAAACAGAAATGGAATAGTGTGCTGTGTATGTATGCGTGTATGAATTGAAGTTCATATTAAAATAAAAATAAAATTCCTATATTCCAGAGTATACTCATCAATCAAAAATATATTGTGCAAAAGTATTTTATTTAAACTTTGAACTGAAATGTGAAGCGCGTCCTGTCATCCTAATTCCCCACCTCTCACATGAACAGAAAACAGGATGTTACCCGAAGGGACTTTGATATTTCAGCCTCAAACAGTGCATAAAACAGGTGAGTTTTTGTTTTAATCTATCTTTTCATGAGTTCTATATTACGTATATACCCAAATAACAGAAAGGGATCGTGCTGTGCTGTATCTATTTTCATAGAAAGATTCCATTTTTATAAATAGGGACGTTCTGAACCTTTTGTTCATTTAGTAGTCCTCTAGCTTTTTCATCTTAATCTCACAGCATTCTTTGCCAACCCCTCCTGTTCCTTTTTTCCCCATCAGCATATGCACATTAGAGCCTTTATATATGGAGTTTTCAAATGCCATCAGCTTCAAATCAATTTTCAGACAGTCTCTGAAAGTCTGCAGACCTGACATATTTTCCTCTATTTACCCATCCTTATGGACCACTTAAGCATGCCTTTATTTTTTTTAATGACATTCATTAGACTTTCTGAAGGACTCCTGCAATCTAACAGCTAGGACCCATTAAGAACTTGCTGGCACAAATTAGCTTTATGCAAGTGCACAAATCTCAGTGATGACACTTAAGGGCAGCTAAAAGGGCTGGGATGTTTAGAGTCTTTTGCAAAGCCAATGAAAAATGATAAAATGCACACATAAGAGACTGCAGAACATGAACCAAAACGTAGGAAACAGCATCTCCAATCTCCCAGATGTGTTCCACTACAAATCCCATCTTACTGGGAGATAAGAGGGGCTGTAGTCCAACATTTCTGGAGGAAGTCAGATTGGGGAGAGCTGTTTTGCCACTGTCTTCCATAGCCATAAAATCACTTGGGTTATAGAATATAGAAATTCAGGATTTTATTCTAATCCAGCAATAGGTGAGCGACTCATTCCCTGCCCTTCTGGTGTTATATACCTGCAGGAAGTGCTCACCATAAACATAAAAACTTACTTGTTGGGCTGGGCTGTGTCCAATAACACCCCCTCACCTGCCTTTTGAAACTCACAGGCAGGACATGGCATTATAGTCACTGAACAGCCAATCCTATCATTTGTAACCAGGAAATCAGCTGCACGGCTTCTAAACATGTAAGCTTAGTTTGGCTCACCAAGGTTAATGCATATTTAGTATAATATCCTTTCCCTTAATTGGGGAGGGGGTGGGAGGAGAGCGTGGGGCTTAAATCCTACTGGGTGCTCAATATTTTCATTTAGCTTTTTCTTATTTATTTATGGGTGCAATTTTTCTGCTGCCTCAGTCCTCAGACTCTAAGCAGTTTACTGATACTGAAACAGCAATAAAATAAAATTACCTTTAGAAATGTCAATACCAAACTAGTAACGATTAATATCAAATTAGAAGAAATATACCAACAGGCATAAATAGATATAGATATATGCAACTGTGACTCTAGGATCTGTCTCCAAAGGCCTTCCAGAAAAGTCAAGTTGTTACCAGCTTTGGAAAGGCCATGAGGGTGGGGGCCATTCTTGTCTCAGTCGCCGAGTTGTTCCATAGAAGTGGAACTGCTACTGAGAATGTTCACCATCCAGCCCTCTCTTGCTACACCTCCTGGTAGGTGGGGACCCTTAGTAAGTATTTTCCAGCTGCCCAGGTTGGATGGGCAGAGACTATTTAGGATAGGCTGTAAGTTATACAGATTTTTAAAGGTAGCAACCAGCACCTTGAATTTCACTTGGGAACATCCTGGCAGCCAGCAGAACTCCTGAAGCAAGAGTGCAACATGGCAGTGAGCAGGTAAGAAGCTGCCTTCTAGACCAGTTTTTGAAGTTTTTGAAGAGTGCTCTTCAAGGGCAGCATCATGTAGACCGAATTACAAGGTGTTTTAATTCAATAATATTTTTTAATCTGCAGAGGTTGCAATAAAGACAGTGAGAGTGATCCACGGGTTACTGCTGCCCTAATTGAGAGATGGGGCTGATTTTGCAAGAATTCAGGACAATATATTTCAGTTTATGTTCTGTTTCATTCTGAATTGACCTGTCAATCTACCAATGGATCAATTCTGCCCAGAAAATAAACCTGATTTCTAGGCCAATCGGCTTTTTAGGCTTCCAGGGAAGCGTTTGCTCTCTGTTAGAGAACTGCCTTTTTAAGAGCACCTTAATGGCCAATTTGCTAAAGGCAAGAAGGAACTGCTAGAGGAAAATAATAGCCTAATAAAAACTACACTGGATTAGAACATTCCTTTGGATTTGGTTTATTTGTACATAAGCACTGTGGACACTGTAATAATTTGTCTGCAACCGGAATTGATGTGTGTGCCCAAAGCTTTCCCCAACCTCTCAAAAATCTAGATAAATTGTGTATATCTGTCCTCAAAAAGAAAATGTGTCCTGAAAAAGGAAACTGTGTAAAAGCTTTACAGCCATGAAAGATGCTGTAAAAATCTAAGCTATGCAACTTTAATTTCAAGTTGCCACTCATTCTCTTAATAAGCTTCTGCATCTCCTGAAAATGGTTTTTCCAACATCAGATAACATGTAGGAACATTCTATAATTGCAAGCATAGCTGCTGTGCACCTAATGGTAATGGGATAGGAGACAGCTATTCCTCAGTCTATGGTTTCTAATGAGGATATCTTGCCAATTTGACTCAGTTGCTTACAGGATTCATCTTGGGATAGGAGACAGCTCTTCCTCAGTCTATGGTTTCTAATGAGGATATCTTGCTAATTTGACTCAGTTGCTTACAGAATTCATTGGGGCCACAAAATTCATCAAGGTAAGATTCAGCACAGCAACTTCTCTACATTTACCGCTGTTAGAATAATTGATAGGTATAACAGATGCTGGGGAACACCACTGAGTCATGGTGATGGGAAAATATTTCTTCTTCATCTTAAAACTCCAAGAGTTGTACTTTCATAGCATAAAAAGCAAACCAGAACAATGCTACAGATAACTCTCCTTCCCACCACTATAATAGCAAATAAATAGAGAACAGAATAAAAAAAGCAGAAGATAAATGTATATGATTCATCATAGAATGATGACACTACAAAGAAATCAACAGCATTTATGGCAGGAACCACAGCTAAATGTTAAACATATATTCTGCATGCAGGAAGCTCCTGGTTTTATTCATAATATCTTCAAGTATTATGTGAAAAGAGAACTGCTCTCAGCCTAGGCAAAAATACTTGAATATGGACTGATATTCTGCTCTCTCCATGAAGTTTGTATATTTTAAAATTTAAAATTTTTAAATTTTTTGATAGTGTTTGCATTTTAAAAATCACTTTTGAAAGCTTTTATAATGATCATTTTCATCCATTTGTCATTTTATTCAATTGTTGTATGCCACCCAGAGTTGCTCTGTGTGAGATGGGTGGCTATATAAATGTGACAAACAAACAAACAAACAAACAAACAAACAAACAAATAAATAAATAAATAAGGCATCATTCCATGAAATTTTTAGTCCAATGAGATAATCTTGCTCCTTGAAATCCAAAAATATTCAGTAGACTAGAATAAGTATAATATGTCAGAATGTGTTAAAAACTTGTATGCTGCCTGAGTTGTGAGCACACAGATAGCACACAGATAGGATTAAAAGATCAAGTAAAAAAAGGACATAATCACCAGTAAAATTCATGCCATGCGTTGAAAATGACTAACTCCAACCAACCACCATCAGAGAGCCCATGTCTATGCTGTACCCTAGGGCATTTCAGGTTTCTATGGCTCTAGAAAAGCCCAACAGGGTTAGGGTCATGTGGACCTCAGGGAGAACACTGTTCCATTGTATTGGTCTATGACTGTAATAAAGATTGATTGATTGATTGATTGATTGATTGATTGATTGAACACTGTTCCACTGGGCAAGTGCAGCTACCAAGAAGGCATGTCTCCTTGGTCCTACAAGATGACATTGATTTACAGCTGGGACCAGCAGCACACCAAACGATCCTAATCTTACTGGGTGGGCAGAAACAACAGGAGAAAAACAGTTCAGCAGGTAACCCGTCCTAAGCCATGATGAGCTATATAGGCAACAATCCATACCATCAATTCTACCTGGAAGCCTATCAGTAACCAGTTCAGCACACAGAGCAGTGGTCTTACATGGGCAAACTGAGAAATGCCCATAACTACGGGCTGCATTCTGGACCACCTGTAGATTTCTACTGGTCTTCAAAGGTAGCATCATGTAGAATGCTTTGCAATTGTCCAAAAGAGAGATGGTTATGGCATGAGTGATTGTGAGGAGGCATCCCAGTTCAGAAAGGAATGTAAACAGTACACAAGACGGATGCCTCCTGGCTACAGCTGCCATCTGACTGGAGATGTTAGTTCTTGACAGTAATAGAGCAATGTAAGGATAACAGAAGAGGAGTGGGGCATGGACATGAGTAGCATTGTATTTCTTATGGCAGTATTGGCTATGAAGTGCCAAAAGGTATGGTGAGGTCCAGATTTGGGTAGAGGAACGATGTTTGTAGAAGATTGAAATCAAGGGCCTTTCGTAAATACTGCTTATTGTTCCAGATGTGGGATTTTCTGATGAAGAGCACAGCTTTATTTTCAAAACTGTATTGTGGAATTATAAAAAGGGATAAAGATGTCCTTCAGCTAATGCCTTGGTGACTACATGTAGGGTTTGCTTTTTTTTTTTTTTTTGCAACAGTATAGAAGTGGTTTGCCATTGTCTTCTTCAATGATTTTTTTCCCAACTTCCCAGTCTTGCCTGGAATGTCCTGGTGGACATTCCAACCAAGTAATACTCAGATCCTGCCTTTCTTAGCTTTTCCAGTATCAGCCAATCTCACTAGACACTGCCATTGCTGTAATGCCATGCCCAGCAACCCATGTAATCGTAGTGAAACCAAACCGGTTCTCATACTTTGCTGAAGGCAGGGGATTTATGGAGCCATCCCAATGCCTTCACAGTTGTTAGTATAAAGCATATAAAGCATATATGTATTTGGGAAGTATATATATTTTGGGAAGCATATATATATTTGGAAAGGAAAGAGAAGACCTGGGGGTCTGGCAATGGTGGGGAGCTCTTACAGTGGCTGTACTGAGCTGACGTAGAATGAATTCTGTTGTTGATCATGATTTTCTGTTTTTTAAATTGATTATGGACAGTTTTTATATGTTTGTATATTGGTCTTTAACTTGTTTTTATTGGATTGTTTTTACCTGTTGTCAGTGGCCCAGAGTCACTTAGATGAGATGGGCAGCCAAATCAAATTATTATTAATAATAATAACAATTGATAGGTGGATAAAAATGCCAAATCCAGTCTAAACGTCTGGCTGACTGTGTGACTAACAATAATAATAATATGACCAACATTAAGGTGGGTGGACTCAGTTACAGTGATGATGGGTGCACTGTTGGAAGACCTGAAAGACCTGGTTAGGGGCAGATCATTGTGGAGAAAACCTATCTATGTAGTTGCTAACATTCAACACTGACTTGGTGGCACGTAATCTCTCCCTCTCTCCCTCTCTCTCTCTCTCCCTCTCTCCCTCTCTCTCTCTCTCCCTCTCTCCCTCTCTCTCAGAAAAGAACATGCTACTGGAAGGATCCACCAGGTACTTTGGGGAAAACTTCCTCCATAATGGCAAATATTGCTTCAGCCCCGTTACTAATGATTTGTATTTTAGATCTCTCCCCTTAGGGCATGACGGACAGAATGCATACTTGTGATGAGAGGAGGAAGATAAATAAATAGATAAATAAATATTTTTTATGTGCTGTGTTAAAAGGAACACTTTGGATATTCCAAGTTCCTGTGATTAATTTTTGTCCCATACCTTCATGGAAGTATGTGTGTGTAAAGCGAATAACTATTAACATGGCTTAAATCTGTTGTATTGCCATGTCTTAAGGAACAGTCACACTTGGAATCTTAATGTAAAGAAGTCAAATGCCTCAGCTCCATTTGATTAATTTCCATTTCCTTATTTCCTATTTTAGGGAAGTCGCTTAAGCAACTGGGATCTGAGCCTTGCAGTTGAAATGGCTCACAGGATTGGGATGCTGGGTATTAGAAACTCAGGAGCGTTTCATTTTAAAATGAGCAACAAAACACCACAAACTAATTTTGCTCCTGACAATTTCTAATTGCACAACACAGCTCTCATCAGATGGCAGAGGTGTTGTTCCACGTAAGTTTAAACAATTCCCCCCAAAAGAAAGAGCACATTAAAGCTTGTGTGTTACAATTGCATATAGAAAACAACAACATGCCTGCAGAATGGAACAAGCTTGTCTTGTTCCATGGAAACTGTCTGCACAGAGACAATTAGTCACTAAATAATGAGGATGAACTCCTAATTGCTTATTCTAAAGCACATTTATTTATGACTCTAATTCATATAAAACTTTGCCCAAGCAGTTCTGTTCTCCCTCCCTTTTTCTATAGTTCTATAGTTATGAGGATTAATTCTAAATAGACTGAAGAGACAGGGCACAAAAGAAATGCTCTGATGTTCTGCAATGATGACTTGTCAGAAAGTAATAATCACACTTGCTGGTTGGCTTGAAAGTTTGGGTGAATCAAGTTTTTTTCTTTAAAAAAAAAAAATAGAAAGAACAGTGTTCATTCTCCCTTTGGGGAAAATAAGAAATTTATTGGAATTAAGTTTCAGTGATCTGAGCCAAAGATCACACTGTAAATAGCCATTGCCTGAATGTTCAAAAGCTTTCCAGAAATGTTCAGTTTGATGTGAACTGTGGCACAGGAAAACAGAATGTTTTTGTTTAGGGAGTTGAATGGAGAGGAACCCGAATTTTATGTGAAAAGGGAGTATGGTTATACCTAGGCCATCTTGGATGGTTATATTCTCTCTTGCTTGCAAGTTCACCAAGGATAGGTGCAGGATATCCTTTTCACACACACACACACACACACACAGAAACACGATAGAAAAATATCCAAGTACTCTTTCTATATAAGGAGTAACAGCAGTTCTAGGGAACAAGTAATTCCTTCCCTGTCCCCTGGTGGATACCTTGACAGTCCTTGAGGCAGTGGCTTCCAAATAAATAGAGCTGCCCTCAGGAGAAGATGACAGTTCTCTCCCACAGAGACAGTAAAGCAGTGGCAAAAAAATAGTAAAACGGCAAGAGCCAGAAAACCCTTCACCTCTCAGCAGATAAAGTGAGACCACCAGCCATTCTGATAGTCTCTGTTTTCCTTTTCTTCTGTTATTAAAACAGGGGCCTGAAGAAGTAGAAAAATTGGGGGGGGGGGAACCTGTTGCTGGTCAAAATTACTGCTGTAATCACTATTAACCCACCACCATGTCTCAAGGCTGTCTTTAGAACATCCCTTGAAATGTTGTACCTGAGAACATACTCTGGTGTTATCCCAGATTAACTTTGGAACTACTGAAATGATGGGTGCAGGCAGCCACCAGCAACACTTGCTGGCCAGACTTATTTCGTGTCTGTGTGTGTGTGTGCGTGCGTGCGTTTCACTATGGTAGTCTTACTTCAAAAAGTATGGGGATGGGAAAGAAAGGAAAGGGAGATGGAATGTGACACTGACTAGCCTTCTGGTTGGCTTGGTTCTTGGCCAAAGAGGTTTTCCAACCCCTGGTTGCCTCTTACTCCCAATGCTTGTGCAAACTTACTGGATGGAGTTCTCAATGCGAGTGATGGTGAGAAAAGCCGCTAGATTTGCAGTGTAGGATGAGATGACGATCAAGGCAAACAGCCACCAGGCACCCATCATCATTCGAGTTGCCAATGTGGTATAGGGAACTTCTCCTCCTGTTGAGCAAGAAGGGTAGAATGGTAAGAATTCTAATTGCATAAGAAAATCCCTTTATTCTTAGGAACATGCTCATATAAAACAGCATCCTTGATATCAGTCAAAAAAGCTTCTAGGAAAAAACCTTGGAGCTGTAGGTAACTGAGACCCATAAATGAAAGCCATCAAAAGAATAAAAGGCACTATTCCATGATATCTAGTTATAGAATCCTCTTAAATATATATCTGCTATTTATCAAGAAATCTGGGTCAATATCTAACATAAAGAGCATAAATACCCGAAGCATTTCTATTCCTCTGCAATTTTTTTTGCTATTGATTTTAATTAAGCTCTCTGGAAATGTAGATATTCTTCAAAAAGAGATCTGGCATCAAGACATCTATATATAAACACACCATCTGAATTTTCTTTAGTCCATAAAGACACAAGCACAGTTGCTAAATGCTATAATACATGCACACACACACACACTAGAGGGAGAGGGGAGAAAGAGGAAGATATTAATTTATATTCAGCCATTCAGATCCAAGATTTTTCCCTTTGTTGGTAAGATACTTGATAAAATAGAATAAAATTGAAAACTTCAACCAATTATTAAACAAAGTAATCATCCAAATAATATGTTTATAAAATGTCTATATGCACACACAAGTACATTTTTATCGATAAGAGTAAAAAAAAAACTTCCTTCCTTCCTTCCTTCCTTCCTTCCTTCCTTCCTTCCTTCCTTCCTTCCTTCCTTCCTTCCTCCCTCCCTCCCACCCTCCCTCCCTCCCTCCCTCCCTCCCCTGTCATCTTGGGTTTGTTCAGTCAGTGAACATGAATAATTGGTTGATAAATATAGAGGAAAGAAGTTTATTCAAATAGTCTTGTTTTTGAGAACACAGCAGAAATACCAATAGAATAGATGAATGTGTCAGGATGATGAAAGAATATATTTTCATTAACACATTCCACAGTTGCACTATATGTTTTATACCAGGAAAAAATTATTACCTATACAGAAATTAACATAAAAGCCATTCTGAAAGCCAGAAAAGTATCAGTCTGATGGACATGAATCTGAAATCTCTGACAAAAAAAGAGATGATACTGTATAAACATTTTTTTTCCCAGTTTTCCTCCCCTCTCCATCTCAGTTACATCTGAATCCAATATTCATCTACAATGCTGGATATAAACCTAGACATAGAACATATATTGACAGTAAACAGTTCATTAAACACACACCTACACACACACCTACACACACATCAAAATACTTAGAGTTTGCCTCTCACTTATTTTGAAGCTCCATCTAGCACAGTCAACTTCTTTCCCATTTAATATAATTCAGCACTAAAGAGAATGGTCAGAGATAGGGCAAGAGATCTCCTAAATAAGCAAATATACATGGCATTAATCATACGTAGTTTCCATCAACATTTTCCATTTTGTGTGTAAAACAGACAGCAATTGCCTCTAAGATATGTGCCTGGTTGTGTATGTGAATCAACCTTATCCTGTCTGCAGCTTTTTTATTTTATTTATCCTAGTGATGGTAGCATAGGGGACAAGCTCCAGCACTTTGAATTTAATTCCGAATACATATCCATTATTCACTCTTAAAAGCCTGGAAATGGAAGCATTGCTAACCATGAAAGGAGTGTCTATGAAATTCAGGGTTCTTTGTCTGCATCGATGCTAAATCAATTATATTATTATTCTGATCCCATTAAGTACAGCCATCATCATTTTCTTGATTATAACCATTTGAATAGGTGAGTGTATATTAAGAAAGAATTGCCTACTAAAAAAGTTAATAAAGACTGCCATGTCCACCCTATTCTCCTACAGAAGTAGAGTTAATTATAAATGGTGTCTCTGATGCATGTAAGTTTTGTCTTTACAAACAAAGCCTACTATTAAATAAGACAGGATCAACATTAGTCTCTTATATATTTGGCATTTCTACCTACTTCTGAAAACCTTATTATTGTAAAAAAAAAAAAGTAGAATCTCCTCATTCTATTTGGATAGTTTAATTCAGTATTAAGACTTCAGGAAGATGAAATATCTAACTTCTGGAAACCTTATGTCAGAGCTGAACATTAAAAAAAATTGTGTATTTTTATCTTATCCTTTTTTTGTTGTTTTTGTTTTTAATCTTTCAATCAAAAAGCAAATTACATTTGAATTGTACTTTTTAGTACAGATACAGAATAAGACCAATAGATCTGATTGCTCATTTCACCATCCAGTGTCAATCTCCATAATTTGCTGTGAATTAAATTGAAAGGGGTAGACCGGTGAAGGGGAAACCTGCAATTTCTCAAGAACATCCACATTCTCATTTTTAAAGCTCTTGAATAAAAACTAAATGCTGTTCCACACATTTTTTTTTTAATTGAGGTGAATTGGCAGGATAAATAGAACAACTGAAAGTCAATGTTAGGCATTTTTATTCACAAATGAAGCTCTGAAATAAGAAAGTGAAGAGGAATGGAAAGGAAGAGGTGGAGCTGAGAGTTGGATCTTGCTGGATTATTCTTCTGCCAGGGAATCTGCATGCAGATACAATGGTTTTCAGCTTACTAACACCTTTGGGGATGGTGTTATGGAGCTATCTTTTTTTAAAAGACATAACCACCATCTATAGTTCCAAGAACTGCAAGATCAATTCCTCCAGAACTGAAACAGGTAATTATTTTGGGGCTAGGAGGAGTGCTGCATTTTAAAACATCTTTTAAAAACCCTCCAGTGGCTCTGTAGGTGATGTCATGAGGATATCATAGTAGGCAAGGTTAAAAATTGGGGGGCTTTTTTGTTTTTTGGAAGGGCTGAATGGGGTTTTTTAATAGATGTACAGCTGTTTTTCTCCTTTGAAGCGCCGTCCTGAAAAAAAGAAAGTTGTCAACATGAACCGGAGATGCAGTAGTTCCATATATGGCATGTAGTAAGCTCGTCCTGCTGTTGAGTACCTGAGTGGATGTATTTATGATTTTGTAAAAATATGTTACTAGACCAGTGTTACTCAGCCTTGGAAACTTTAAGATGTGTGGACTTTAACTCCCAGAATTCCCCAGCCAGCCATACTGGCTGGAGAATTCTGAGAGTTGAAGTCCACACATCTTAAAGTTCCCAAGGTTGAGAAACACTGCACTGGACAAATCTTGTGGCCTGTATATATTAAACCAATAAAGCTACAGTCTTGTCCCAATGAACTTAGGTGGGTTTACTTCTGAATCACTACAGGGTTGTACTCTTTTTTTTTTAACGGTAAATTATCACATTACTCTAATGGAGCATTCCTGTGAGTGGGGTATGAAATCTGAAGCACTGCTGAGTTTGCAGAAAGAGGGAAATGATAAAAAGTGGTGTTCCCTTACCTTCGGGGTTTTTTTTGGGGGGGGGGACATTTTCTCTCCCACTAAGAGCAATTCTGGGACTTTCTGAGTTAGAGACCTAGACTGCAAGAAAACGACGCAGAGCAATGAGATCTGTGTGTACACGTGTGTGTGGGGAGATCAATCACCCATTATTAAAAACTAGAATGTTACTGCATGTCTCCATTTTCATCAATGAGGCACAGGTGCAGAGATGGGCAACGGGTGAGCCAAAACTTCATTTCACTTTTAATGGAAAAATGGTTACTGGTTTACATTTTTAAATTCTAACTATGGCTGATACATTTTATATTAGGGTTTTATAGTTATCTTTTATATTGGTTTTATAATTTCGTGTTGTCCTTTCCAATCCACCTTAATAGCTTGGTCTTATTTGTTTATTTCTCATGAAATTGGCCTGCCAGGAACCTTGAAGGATATGTAATGTAACTAACATGTAATGTAATGAAGGATTTTATGTAAGTTTATGAGAAAAAAATACAAACACACACACACACACACACACACACACACACACATTTGGAACCTTACTGTGAAGTAAGTTTGTGGGGTGCTGCAGGGTTTAGTACTTTCTCCCCTCCTATTTAACATCTACATGGATTGCACCCCAATCCGACAGTCTGGGGTGATATCTATATACTGTATCTCCACCTCAAGCTGTCTGAGTGATGCTATGGAAGTTTTACCTCAGTTCCTGGAGGCTGCAGGAGCCTGGATGGGGAACAACAGGCTACAGCTCAACCCAAGCAAGACAAAGTGGCTTTGAGTTTTTGGACCTCCTGTGTCTGGGGACCTTCCATCTTTGGTTCTGGATGGGGTAGCACTACCTCAGATAGAGCTGGTGTGCAGGTGGAAGCCATGGCTAGGAGGGCCTTTGCACAGCTTCATGTGCATCAGTTGCACCTGTCCTTGGACTGGGGAGCCCTGGTCACAGTTGCTCATGACCATGTGACCTTCCATTTGGACTACTGCAATGCACTCTACATGGGGCTGCCCTCGGAGCATTCAAAAGTTTCAACTGGTGCAGAATGCAGTGGCACAGACTGTTAATGGTGCCAGTTATTTGGCACATGTGACACCACTGCTCTGTGAGCTGCATTGGCTACCATTTTGCTTCTGGGTGGAACTCAAGGTACTGGTAGTCACCTTTAAAGTACTACATGGCTTAGGGATGGGTTACTTATGCGATTGTCTCTTCATGGTTGTTTCTACAGGTCCCATTCGATCTGGCAGTACAAGTTGTTGCAGGTAGGGGCCCCAAAGAGACTTTTCTGCAGTGGGACCAGCCCTTGGGAACATCATCCCTCCTGGCCCCCACCCTGCTGGCCTTTTGCAAGGTTTTGAAAACTTGGTTCTGTGTCCAAGCCTGGGGCCTCAGGTGTGGGGCAGAGCCTGTTTCTTGGCTATGTTGAGGGCATTTTATGATTCTTTGGCTACTGTGTGTTTTATTTTATTATTTGTCTATATTGTATTTATAGAAGAGAATATATGTAGCTCGGGGTTGAAGTATGGAGTCCTTGGTGTTCTCTGAGCTTGGTTCTTTTCTTCTGAACATTTCGTTATCCAGCTAGGTAACATCTTCTAGTGCTAGATGGAGGCCTATTGCTCTCTGTTTATATACAGTGGCTTGCCCTGTAAACCACTGTGTACAAACAGAGAAGAAACCCCATTCCATTCTAGCACTGAAGATGTTACCTAGCCAGGTATATTGTATTTGTTTTAATATTATCAGCTGCCCAGAGTCATTTCCTTGAGATGGGTGGCTATATAAATTGATTGATTGATTGATTGATTGATTGATTGATTGATTGAATAAGTAAGTAAGTAAGTAAGTAAGTAAGTAAGTAAGTAAGTAAGTAAATAAATAAAATGTTTTAGTTGAGCTTGACCTGAGAGACTTAATGTCCTCAGTAGTGGGGCAAAGTGTTGGTAATGCTGAGGGTACTTTGGAATAAAGTAGGAGATGGAAATAATGGAAAAGCAGGGAGGAAAATTCAAGGGTACAGGGAACAAGAAGGAAGGAAATATGTAGGTAGATTTATCCTTCTCTAAAACCCAAGATGGTTATGTGTTTAAAAAAAGGGGAAATATAAAGAGGCTTTTTTAAAAGCTATAATAGCAAAATGTAACAAAATGTAACAGAGGAAAAAATATAGGAATATGAAATGTTCATAATAAAATACTTTTATGAAAAAATCCATTGAGTTTATATATCTCAGCACCTGTGCCAATTGTTTTATTAATGTTCCAAAAAAGTTAATAACTCTATCATGTTGAACCAACCAAGTTAATAGAGCAAGAAGAAAATAAAAAGACGTTTTTCATAAAGTTATAATATAGGTTTTTAATATACTCTATTCTTATTTTAAAACATTTTTAAAAGGCAAGAAAGAAAAAACTAATATTAGCTAAGATTAAGCACACAAATCAAATAGGAGGAAAAAAATCTCATAAATAATTTTGCATCCTATAGCATACTGTTTATTTTAGACAGTAAGAATATTCAGAAGCCATACCAAGTGTCAACATTCAGAAGCTGAGCACATTTTATCTAGATATGATTCCTAACTGAATCCTTGGAATCTCAAAAAAACAAAAAAACAAAACACACAAACCCCCCCCCCCCCAAACCAAGCAATTGGATTGGAAAGCATCTCAATAGAAGAGAATATGTGTAGCTCAGGGTTGAACTGTGGAGTCCTTGGGGTTCTCTCAGCTTGGTTGTTTTCTGGCAAACGTTTCATTACCTGGCTAGGTAACATCTTCAGTGCATCTGTTTGGGCTCACATCAATCAGACCAATAAGGCAATCATACACGCAGCATCTGTTTCTTAAGCTTCCAGCCATTGGCCATCTAAGGCAGAAATGGTCTCCAACCATTTCTGTTGTTCCACCAGCACCCTTAGATTATCCTGCCAAAATTCATGGGCACAGCAGCCACATTTTGTTGGAGTGTTTTTTTTTTTTGGAGGGGGGGATTTCAGATAGTTTTAAGGGTAGGGATGATGGAGGCCTATTTTTAGAATCCCACCATCCCAAAGTATAGCTAATGGGCAAAAATAAAGTAAAATAAAATAAAACTAGAGTTTCCTGCAATTCTTCAGGAGGTTGGACATCTGAATTGTAGCCCTTGGTCCCAGAAACATTGTCTGCAACTTTCTTCAGCTATGTTGAAATATCCTATTCTTTTGCTGGTAGCAAAATAATTCAACTGCCTCATCAGTCAGCTGCTGTGAAATGGGAGGTAGAGAATTCTAACTTAACTTTGCCACAGACAATATTATTTTGGAACACCCTGTTAGCATACCTATGGAAGCAAGTGCTGAAGGCTTTTGAGCATTAGGAATACCCTAATTGAACATTAGGAACACCCTCCAAAAATTATGCTAACAATAACAAATGAGGGATCAGCAAATAACAGGTTACCCACATCAAAAAACTGCAACTCATGATCTGCATGCAGACCCCTGAATGCTTTTGCTACCCAATAGCCTACCTAGAGTGGATTGGGTTGACATTTGTGGTCCTTCCTTTGCATGTTTAGACTTTGGGAGGGTTAAGGGGTGAAATAAAGCCTTGCAAAGGCTTAAACTAGCCATTGGATCTCTTAAAAACCCACAGATCCCTAATCCCTGAAAGAAGGACTCCAACTACATTGAAAGAACAATTGCAGGATTCTTTTGCTTTCTCCAGATGCTCTTACCAAAAAAGTCACAAAATAACAAACATTAAAAGAAGATCATAACATTAAAAAAATAAAATAATTCAGGAAAAATAGTGGCCTCACTCACTTTGGGATCAACAGTCCTAGCTAATGGACCTGTTCACACATGAGAAGAGTGGGGTGATGGTGGTAGTAATCTGTTACTGTCTTAAAAAGAGTAGCTAATCTTCCCTTACTTGCTCAATTTTAGCCATATAGTAGGGCTGTCTCTTCCTTCTACCACAGTAGCTTTCTGTGCTGACCTTAATTCTGAACTATCCAGGTAAAATTTGGATGAGCACTCTACTTTCCAGCATACCTCTTCAACCTTCTTAACCTTTTAAAATCTACTGCAGCCTTCCCACCTGGTGATTTTCAGATGAGTTTTAATTAGAACACGCAGAATTCTCAGTTATGCCAGCTACAGGGTGGATAAGAGTGGTCTACTGTTTACTACATTTTTCAGATGCCACTACTTCCTATAAAAATTCATAGCTTCCATGTTTATCTAACTGGGAACAACTTGGAGAAAACATGTTATTTGGATATTTTATATTCACTTTTAATATTTTTCTTTTAACAGTTAATTCCCCCCCCCCCCCAATATTACAACTGAAGAATATTACACTTCTTATCAACCTGTTCAAAGTTCATTTCTAGCTCTGTTATTTGCAGAATAATGAGAACACCAATTATTTCAGCTAGACCAGCTCCACTGCAACATATTTATAAGCCACAGAAAGTGTTTCAGTTCTTTAAAAAAGTTTTCTCCTCACCGCTTGATCTCTGTGTTTCTTTTTTAAAAAAAGACATATAATGAACCTCAGAAGCTGACATTTTGTGTTGCATCCCAGGTGAACATGAGTGAAATGGAAAATAAGAGAAAGTAGAAATTCATGACTTGTTTTAATCTTCTGCAATAATAAGAGTATTCTGTACATTCCTCATTTGGAACTCTTTCTTACACATTTGAGGATTTTTTTCTTCTTCAAATTCTGATATAAACTGACTTGGTATGTAGATCAGTATATGAATCACTAAATCTCTAACTATATCCCCATACCCACACACAGACATATAGATGGAGATACAGGCACACACATACACATTAATATTTTTGGTTCTGATTTTATCCTATAAGTTATACACAGCATTGTCCATATGAATCTGTCCAGAGAAGATTCTTATTTTTTTCTCTATCCCAGCAACATCAGAGGAACATCATGTGGGGACATGAGACAGGAGGCAGGGAGATATTGAGAGAGAGGTGGCTTTATGGCTCATCCCAGGATTTGGATCTCCTTGCCAAGTAATAATAAACCAGCCTTCTCTTGGTTCTCTTCTTACAAGCAAACTAAGTGTTTTTATCCATGTAGGCCTTTATTGTCAGCCTTACTAGGTAGGCCAGACAGGAAACATGACCAGATGAGCTAATTCTACTTTATTATAAAGCAACATTAACAAAATCTTGCAAGCCTGAAAGTATGATTCTCCCTCTGTCTCCTTTACAGAAGAGGGTCTCTTCTGAGCCTCTTGCCCTGCCCACTATCCAGCTGCAGGTTATGCCCTCTCTTATCTGACCATTCCCTAGGCAGCATCTCTTGGCCCAGTCTCCCAAGGTCTTTCCTACATACCATTACATTTATGCTGATATGGAAAATGATTTTAATTAATGGGTGTGCTTATTTTTTGTTCTTCATTTATTTTAATTGATTTGTAGCTCTATGTTAACAATAATGTTGTACCTCTTCACCTGTCCCCATAGACAGACTCACTATGTTTTCGAGCAGTTGATCCAGAAGCAAGGTCATAAATAAAGCATTTAGCTGTATATTTTACATTTATTTAAACTTATTTATATAATTAAAGTATACTGTGCATGCGCAAATGTCAGGAACTGCCCTCAGATCAGATGAGCATCAAAGCTGCTTGAGTCAGGCACTGAGACTTTTGGAAAAGTGTTTCTGGATCTTTGGCACAGAACAGGCCTACCCTCTTGGACCTTTAAAAAAAAAAAAACTGGCCAAGACACCTGGACTGAAATACAGAACTGTGAAAATCCTGTTCAGACTAGGATGCATGGCAAGGCTATCCATAGAAGAAGTAAGGAAAGCCTGTAGAACATGATTTCTGGAATAATAATGCTGGTCTGGGTCACATGACCAGAAAGAAAATGGTAGGGGGTTTAGAATGGAGGGATCAACAACATTCCAAGTTGTTCCCTAACTCCCACTCTCATAGGGATGCATTAGGCTATTGGATTTTTTTCTCCACAGCCCTCAGCTGGATCTAGACCATTTTCAAACTCTATCCTTTGCCAGTTTCTCTCATATGCCAAATTTGGTCCCATTTTAGTCTAGTTCTTGGACAGTTATTCTGCTGATGCACAGGGAGACAGATCAATAAGAGACCAAAGCCCCTTTACATAATCTCTTTCCAACATTTCTTTGGGTTGGAAAGAATAAAGAATAAAGAATAAAGATCAAAAGAAGAGCCAATGCTGAAATATAAAACAATCCCAGATTGCACAGATTAACCTGTGCAATGTGGAGTGGATGTAGCTGAATAACAGAAAAGATCTTATAAAGAGAACCAGTAATAAAAGCTCTTGCAAGCAATCTCTAGGTCAGTGCAAATGTTTGTCACTAGGGCTAGTTAAGTCTGAGCAATGTGCAATCTGCTTTGCAAGATATGGGGTCTGTAAATTTAATTGGAAACTTCACCTCTACTACGCTATTTTCAGCATGTGATATGTGTCTATTCCTGACTGATGCTCACTGTTCCTACCACATGCAATGTTACTGTAACTATAAATGTTTAAATCAGGTCCAGTGTAAAAGCTGTAATGTAAAGTATGCCACTTTTGGTGTTATGCTTTGTAATTTTGCAACATCCAGTGTATTTCTGGTTCTCTACCTCACTATAAACTGAGTCAAACAATATCTCAAAGGAGAATCACTGGCCATTCGGCGGTGAGAAGAATATTGCTTCCGGGCTCCCAAAGGAAGAAATCAGTCAAAACTTCCCCAAACCTACTCCCTCTTGCTTATGCATGTCAACTGGCTCTTTCTTGAGGACAATATTTATTGAACACTTGAAGTATGGTTTGATATTTTTGCAAAATTATCTCTATCCCAGTTAGATGTGGATGATTTTGCAAAGATGTAAATGAAGTGCCAGACTGACCTAAGGAATATATGTGTGTGTGTTAATGCTTTAGCAGATATTTTTTCTGCATCTTTGCTAGTCCATTCCTTTTCCATCGGATAGAAAATGAACTTTTTTTTTTTTATGGAGAGAAGGATTTTGGCTTGAACTTAAATCAGCAAAAAGCAAGAATTATAAGGAGGCTGAGTTTTGTTTATAAACACTTCACATGCATTTCTCTGGCAATCTGTAATTTATCTGGGTGCTTCAGTTTCATGCCAGAGAAGACACCATGAAGGAATTCACTCATGGACGTTTTTCAAATTAGAAAGAAGAGGCAGCCAGGGAAGCTATATAGCAGTATCAACATGATGTCTAACAGAAAATTACTTTATTTTGCAAGGTGGCAGAAAGTGTTGCTATCAAGTAAACCATAAGGAAATTTCCACTCAAAGAAATGAGAAAGCACTTTGATGGTAAGGTTGGTAGATAAAAGGGTTTTTTTTTTTGGCAGAGAAAGAAAGTTTAAGAGACAATTGGCAGTTTCAGCACAGTATTCACATAAACAGCTTGGAATAAATCTCTCCAAGCTTTTGCTTTAGGGGGTCCTGAGATATTTTTGTAGTTTCCTGAATAGCATTTGTTCCTAATACTAGTCCTGGTAGATTTTGTGATCCACCTGAGTGGCCTCCACAATCATAGGCTCTTTTCATCCAAGCTGCCATTGGAAAGGCCTGAATAGTTGTTGTACGTCGCCCAGAGTCACCTTGTGTGAGAAGGGCGGCTATATAAATATGATAGATAGATAGATAGATAGATAGATAGATAGATAGATAGATATAGATAGGTAGATAGGTAGATAGGTAGATAGGTAGATGGATAGATAAACTTGTGAGCAGTATGTCTTCAAAAGTTATCACCAAATCTGAGAAGACTGTAGAGTGGCATAAGCTTTGCTTTCACTTAATATTCTAGCACAGGTCTTTCCTTGTCCCCCCCCCCCCCAAAAAAAAAGATGAAGAAACACTTGCTCCCAAATGCCCCCTGCTGAACTATATGCACCCTCCCCCCCCCCAAAGGATTTCCATTCTATTGTAATGTCCTTAATCCTATCCTTGTAGTTTGAGACAAATGTATAATATTGCAAAATATCCCGAGGAGAGCAATTGTGAAGCTCCAGAGCTTATGAATACACATGGGTAGGAGATGATGAAATAATGTAAGAGTTTATCTCTTTTCCCCTTGTGGAGGACTTTGCAGCAAGGGGCCATGCTGTTCTCTAAGTAGATATATTGTCTTCCCAATGTACAATAACTTCACTACTCTGGCTGAAGTTAGAGTGCTGAATAATATCCTATTATTTTGTTAGCTGTCAGAAAAACATCCTGCTTAAATCTAAGGTGAAATTCCTCCCCAGATAAAGGGGAGGACCCAAGATCTCTGATAGTGCTCCATACGGATGCTCCCTGTGATGAGAGGGTAAAACAGTGGTCTGTGGAAGATTTTAGAGCTCTGGGAGCCAGGAGATTCAGCTTTGTCTAAGCCATAGTTCTGAGCCTTCAAAGGGACACTGGGTTTGCCCACTTCCTCCCTTAATCACTTCTGGAAATGGCTTGTAAATTTATTTTTGGATACTAAGAACCTTTAGAAGGACAAGTTTCATCACAGTGGGTGATTCTCCTTCAATCCTCAGCAAAAGAAGTTTCATGTAAGTTTAAGAATGTAAAGAATTATTTAGAAATAAGTAGCAAAAGGGTGATTAAAATGTTGATTTTAGAAAGTTATAAACAGATTAAGGGGCCAGAATGACTGGAAATAAGATTTAGAAACTCATTACAAGAATCCTTCCTGTGGATTGTTTAAAATGCTATTAAAATATATGAAGATTTTGAATCTAAGTGTAAGAAACCTTTCTATGGGGATGTTGTGGATTAGAGGAAAACATGATAAGAGGAGACCTTGAAGGCTGATTACTAGAGGCAACCAGAAAGAACTAAAGATTATAATTAAAGGAGAAGACCCACTAATACAGAATGGACAAAAGTATTTTAACTTTGAAAGAATTCAAGGATATTTGGCAACAATGTACTCAGAATGTTCTCTTAAGTTTGTCTTCTTAAAAAAATGGATTTTAAAGAGGAGATAGAAAGAATACAACTGAGAATCAGGCTGTTTTGGGTATGGATTTAAAAATGAGAAGCTACAAAAATGATATTGACAAAGATGTTATAAGGCCAAGAAATGAAATTGGTTGATGTTTTAATAGCTAAAAGGGACACACAAATAACAAATAAGAAGAGTGACTTAGATGTGTGGATTTCAACAAGGAAGAGTGACTTGGACAACTTTCTTATTTTAGACCTATAAAAGAGATGTGTTGTACTTATGAAGGAGTTCCTGAGAAAAGATAATGAAAAGAAATCAGCTTTTGGGACATTACTTAAAAGGAATAAACATCAAGACTTTTAAAAGCAAAAAGAAGGATTATAAAGTTGACCTATTTGATCAAGGTTAAAATATGTATGATTTTTTTTTCTAATAGCTTTTAATGCTTTTTTTTTTTGGCTGGGACTAAATTACAAGGCTTTAAGGATTTGTTTATAGATAAAATATGGGAAGAAGAGATTTTTGTTGTATTTTTACAGAAAGTGATAGGTGTTAAAATTGAAGGAAAGCGTTAAACTTACAGAGGAATTTCTGAGAGGAGACAAAGAAAAATGATAAGCATTTAATTTGTGGGACATTATTTTGAAGAGATTAAGATCAAGATTTTCAATATGTTGTTTCTGGTAGCTCTTAATGGAATTTTTCTTGATTAAGTTTGAATGATAAGGCTTTAAAGATCTGTTTATAGATATGAGATAAGATATGGGAAGAAGAGATTTTTTGGTTGTAATTTTAGAGAAAATGATAAGTTACTGTGTAAAGGAAAGGAAAGGAATATGAAATTGTTTTACTTGTTTAAGGGTAAAATATGCATATTCCTATTTTTGGTAACTCTTGATGGACTTTTGTTGATTCAGATTGAACGATGAGGCTTTATTATGTCCTAATAGATAAAAGTTGAGAAATGGGAAGAAGCGATTTTTGGTTGAAATGTTAGAGAAGGTGATAAGTTACTAAAATTGTTTGTACTTGTCTTGATGAAGAGGGAAGTCATTTCTTTATGTATCTTTTTTCTTTATATTTTTCCCTTCCCCCATTTCTTTTTTCTTTTTTCCTCTCTGCACTTTTTACTTTTACTTTTTCTGTTAATTTTTTTTAGTTTGTATTAGATTTTTATCTTTGTATTTTTAAACTTCAATAAAAATTGTTATAAAAAAATACCTGTGAATGTTGGCAGCCACGTAATCTTGAGAAGTCCACCCCTCCAATTTTTTATGACATACTCTGATGCTAATTCAAAATGATGAAGCTACATGAATGAGTTTATAAAATATGATCAGGATGTGGGAAAAAGTATTTCTTTAATAATATCCAAAACAAATGAGCTTAACAACTACTGATCAGGAACTTTTATTTTCCAAATCCTTTCCATGAAACAGTGTTCTGTCCCTGAATAGGGTAGGGGAGCCAGTACACACACACACACACACACACACACACACAAGCAGCAAAGCAGATAAGACCTGACAATGGCTAAGAGCAGGAAAGTTGAAGAAAGAGACAGAGTGACTAATTCTGGCCGCACAAGACCAAGCCTTAAGAACTAATGCATATAAAGCCAGAACTGAGAAGATAACAACAGACAGCAAATGCCGCCTCCACAAAGAAGCTGAAGAAACAGTGGACCACCTAGTTAGCTGCTGCAAGAAGATCGCACAGACTGACTACAAACAACAGCATGACAAAGTAGCAACACTGGTGCACTGGAATATCTGCAAGAAATGCCATTTGCCTGCAGGCAAGAACTGGTGGGACCACAAAACAAAGTAATAGAAATGAAGAAGCTAAAGAACTCTGGGACTTTAAAATTCAAACAGACAACACAACACTCCAGATTTAACAACTGTTGATAAGAAAGACAAAAAAGTCTGGATAGTGGACATTGCAATACCTGGAGACAGCAGAATAGAAGAGAAAGAACTGGAGAAAATCACAAAATATAAAGACCTGCAAATAGAAGTAGAATGACTGTGGCAAAAGAAAGCAAAGATAGTATCAATAGTAATAGGTGCCTTGGGTGCAATCCCAAAACATCTGGAGTACCATTTGTATACCATCAGCATTGACAAAATCACCATCAGTCAACTGCAAAAGGCAGCTTTACTTGGAACAGCTTACATCCTGAGACAATACCTTTAAAACCTTCAAACAACATCATCTGCCTATCCCAGGTCCTTGGGAAGGACTCGATAGGTGGATAAAAATGCCAAATCCAGTCTAAACAACTGGCTGACTGTGTGACCAATATTAATCAGAAGCTTCTTAATGTTTAGCTTAGAGAGGGACTCAGGTCACTTATTAAAAAGGGCAGAGTAAAGAGTAAAAATAACAACAACAACAACAACAAAAACAAAAACAATGAAATACAGTAATAAACATGGCCAACTTTTTCTACTTAGAGAGTTTTCAATAAAACTTGTGAATGTAAATATATATTGAAATATATAAATAAATATTATAAAGTAGAGCACTAGCAGATTGACTCCAAAATAACTGGGATCCACCATGATAATTGGAAAGTCTAACCTTTTTACAAGTGAACTTCCAACTTGGCATAGTTACCAACAACAATATTGCACAAACATAATTCATTCCTTAAATTTATTCGGATTAAATCAACGTTCTTAAAGACCAAACTGTCCTTTAATAGTATCTTGATTAAAGGAATGTTAAAATTTTAAAAGTAGCTATAGCAAATGCAGATTTTCACAACCCGGAAACAATGTGAGAATAAATTGGATACAGCTGAAGTGTGGAAACAGGAACTGTTTATTCAGCCTTTCTCTGGATAACTAACATGCGAAGGGGAACTAAGATCTGAGAGTATGTGTGTCGGTTCCACCAAACCATCCATGCAATTATTATTTGAGTAATTGAATGAACTGAATACAAATATATTAAATAAAAACATGTAACAGCTGAACAGGGACTATGTACACAAAAGCCCTCTGATTCCCATATACTAGCCTCCATGCATCTAATTTTATGGCTATATGCACAGGTCAGAATGATGAAAACATTGGACCATGGCCTCTGTTCCAAAGACAATTGTCTTTTCCGTAGGAATACTGATTAAAAAAAAAATTAGCTACCAATAAATGGCAATAATCATAAGTGGTTAGCTGTCCCAGCTATATTCCCTCGATTTTATCAGCAATATTTTCAGTTAAGCTATTGGTAGTCTGTATGCAATGCAGACTTGTTATTTTATTCAGATTTTGGGTTTACCATCCTATGCATCTGAAAAATAAATTTCAGGCTTAGGAAAGGAAGTTTATTTGTATTTGTGACAGCAAAACCTTACCTAGTTCGTGTCACAAAAATAAACCCCTTAGTCTAGATAAGCACAGTATTTTCAAGGGCAAAGAAGCAAAAAGTTTAATCTGCCATGGGATGTCCTTTAATAACTGAGATCTGTTATTCTGCAAGAACAGCAAAATGAGCTGGGTTGGAGAAGAAAACTAGGATGACCCACTCTGTTACATGCAAAGTGTCATTATATAGCATTAGAATTTTAATGCCTAGATAGAAAAGTAGGTGATGTCATATCCAGATGTTAGCTTGGAATTCTGGGAGCAGTTCCAACATATATGTATATATTGATAGATAAATATTGACAGAACTGCACTATTGTGCACTTTTTATATTTCCCTCTTCTGTCGAAATTCCAAACGAATGACTGCAAATGCATTCACATATCTTTATTTATTTATTAAATATATACACTACCTCAGACCAGTTGGTCTCTTGGTTAGCCATGGCTTGTTTAACTATAATTTATTGAAAAGCCATAATTGCCTAGGTTTTCACACACACTAAGCTTGAATGAATCACATTATCTCTTAGCATGTTGTGTGAAGCTAGAAAGTAAAAAGGATAAGTTTTTTTGTTTGTTTTTAAACAAATCTTGGTTGATCAATTAATTGATTGCAGCATCAGTTCAATTTTCATCCCCTACTGGGGTGTGCATATATGTGTGTCACATAATTTGGTTTTCCAGCAAAGCTGTACACTCTCAACATAGTGTTAAGATTCTCCACATTGTGAACAATCTTCAGAAAATAGTTTGAACTGATAACCCAGATCATTCTTCATGGTCACTGAGGCTGGAAACCTACGCCCCTTCTTTAAATGAAGAAGGCTTATGTCTTCGGCAATTAGCATTGCTACATTTACAACTTCAGAGTAACATGTATCTCCAGAAGTTGGCTTCCTTAGTAAAATGAATGCCTTTCCCTGAAACTTTTTGTGGGCTCCCCTATTTGCTGGGTATTGAAACCAATACAACTATTGCAGGATGAGTATAAAGCTATTTCTTGAGGTTTAAAAATCTATGATTTTATGTTTTGGATTAATTCTATGGCTGCCCATTTCCACACATACAAAACAATACAGCTAGGTAGCGTGTTTTGTGAAGATGTAACAATGATGTCTTCTATTCAAAGCATTCTTGGTCACACAAATTTTCTCCTGGATCATTACAAAGCTAAAGAGACTGGGCATGGTTAATTAAGAATAAATGTCAATAGAAAAGAATATTCCCACAGGATAATAGCTTTCTGCCAGCAGGGATATGCCAAAAGAAAGATAAGTAAGACAGAGTAATTTATTAAGCAACTGTACACTCCAGGCAGTGCATTTCTGGAGATTATTGCACGCCTTGGGTGGTAATATAAGGAGCAAGACTGAGGGATGAGTGGCTTTAAGCAGGGGAAAAAAGGAATCACCCCATAGCAAGTCCCTTGCTGAATCTCTTACTGCTCTTTTGTAATGGAATATAAGGACATAAAATAGCCAGATCTGTTCTTTCACTATCCATTATAAACTACAATGAACTTTTACTGATTTCATCGAGAGCCATAATGTTGCATGTGTAACTAATCTGTTAAGATTTAGTGGTTCTCTCACCCAAAGGCCATTAGATGTTCATTTTACAATATAGTCCATTATCCTTTTGATGCAGGCAGATATTCCCATTACTCTGGCTGATATTGTGTCATAATTTTTAAGCTGTTGAGTGGGGGACAAAATGCAAGCAGGCGAATGAAAAAGGCTAACAAGTAAAAGACCACCAGTTTCTTAGAGGAAGCAACATGGTCTCTACAAAGATTTTAACTCCCTCCTTACAGCAAACTGCAAATCAGTCTTTTGATCTTCTTGTCTAACCTTCTCCAGAGCACAGAAAGTACACAGTGACTGAGTAGGAGTGGCCATAAAGAAAACTATGTGATTATTTGAATGGCTGATTAAAGTTTGGACCTACCCTTTCCATCAAGGAGTAATTAAGCTTTAAAAAATACTATGAAATCATTACAAGCAGCTTCCTGCATGTAGTCTCTGAACCACATTTTTTATGGTGTAAGAACTTTCCCCAGGATCAGGCTACAACACTTTGACAACAAACTGATGAATTATGAAGACACATTTTCCCACTGTTTTTCCATGGACAAAGAAAAAAAGGCACATATGCTTTATTCACATAAAATAGCTAAAAAAACCTCCCCAAAATCTACCTTCCTTTTGCCAAAACATTATTTTTATATAGAAAAAAGCATCTCCCTGAACAATTAAAGATTTTCAAACAGTGATAATTATTTGTTCGTTTGCTTTATAATAATGTTTACCCCACTTTTTTTAAAGATACGCCAAAGAAAAGCTACACAATACTACTTATTCAAAAGTTAAAACCAGAGAAACTAAAAGTAGAAAAGATCAGGAAAATAATAACAGGAACAAAATAATAACTGAAATAACATAATAATGTAGCACCTTAAGTCCATTCAAAAGATAGGACAAACAGGTTTTAGTGGACAGAGAAAGCTGTCTAGATTTGTTACCAATAGAAATTTCATAATTTGTATTCTTCTTTTGAGAATATTCATCCACCTACCCTACTTATATATTGCCATAACAATGCAGCATTTCTTTCAGGTTGTTGAACAGTGAATGACTGAATATGTGAATGGTGTAAATGGAATTGACCTCCCCAGGTTCATCCACCTAGATTCAGGGTTCATCATTAATTCAGGAGAGAATCATTGTCATCTGCTGCAAGGAAACCCATCTGCTATAGTGACAACATTGAGGGAATATAGCTGGTATTGGACAGAAGGACAGGACAGACACATAGTTGATGTATCATTCTCCATGTTCCCAGTGGCATCTTAGTCAAGGTGGCTGAGGTGTCTTAGAAATGTTATTGGAATGCCCCAGTTTACTTTAACATCATGTTGTGCTTACTATATGGCAGTGAAGAAGGCCAAACTTTTTATCCCTGCTATTTCAGGTTGAGGTTCCATCCAACAGAATGATTTTGCAGGAGCTCCTTTGCAGTCATCCTGAACCTGATAGCTGAATTTTCATTTCAGAGCATGAGAATATGAACAAGACACTTGCTTCTATCTGATTCACCACATGTAGACTTGCCTTTTTTAAAATCTTGACTGTTCAGATCAAGGGCTTGACAGGGTGCATTCAGCAAATAGTAAATGCCTCAGAACATTAGGGCGTATAGTCTCTGCCTTAAAATAGACAGTAATATGAATTCTCTTAAAAAGCACATCCCTGAGGAACTAAGGAACTAAGGAACTTGGGAACTATTCCTCTGTGAACAAAGAAATTTAAAACAAGGTCATCAATCAGCACAATACATTTTTAAATTCCAGTCAGTTTTCAGACCAGCTTTCATCACCAACGTGATTGCCCTGATAAATTACTTGTTATGGGGGAAAAGATCTTCCTGGACCATGGAACACTGTTGAATCAATTAAGTAAACCTGAAGTAGAAGGCCATGTTCTTCAATGGTTTCACTTTTACATGCAGGGTTGGGTCCACTGGTTGTTAGGTTGTGGGGACTTGCAGGGTCATCCCTGTTTTTTTGTCTTATATATGAGACACTGAATGAGGTTATCAGGTGGTTGAAGGTAAAATGCCACCTGCATATGAATGAGACCCAGCTCTGTCCTAGATGAAATGATTGTATTATTGGGCTGGATGAACACTAATAATTTGAGACTGAATCTTGATAAAATGGAGTATTATGGGTTAGTGACTCACAGGTCTACAAAATGGATAAGCCCCATTCCTGTGTGAAGAAGCAGGAAGCTTTGTGTTTACTTAGGATTATGTCTATCACTTGAGGCTCAAGTAACTTTGGTGGCTCAGAATACATTTGGCCAACTATAGCTGCCCCACCCATGCATGGGCAGGGACAATTTAGCCACCATAGTCCATACTAATATAAACTTATGGTTGGAATACTGCAATGCACTTTATGTGTGGCTACTGCTGAAAATTAAACAGAAGCTGCGGCTGAAGCATCACCTCTCTCCCAGTATGTACCTACTATGTGGGATTCTACAGCTGGAAGAGATATATTATGTGGAGACATGGGACAGCACCTTCTCTGTCAGGACACACTAACTTTGGAGTGTCAATATTGTTGTCGCTGTTTAAACAATTGAAGATTTGACTTTTTCCCCATGCATTTCTGACTTAATAGCTATAACCTGGCAGTATATTATTCTAACAATATACCTCTGACTATTATATTATGGTAACTGCTGTTGTGGTGTTATTTATTTTTATTTCATATGACTTCTTTATAGATTTTATACATTATAGCTTGCCTAAGATCTTTAGGACATTGGATGGGATATAATTTCCCCCCCCCCCCAAAAACGTATTAATGCAAATACGTAGACATAAATGTTTAGTATCTTCAAGAACACATTCTCACTTAATCTTAATTACTAGGCAGATACTTAAGGAATAAGGTGGTCCATCTGATCCACTGACCATTATTATTTGTTAGCAACTAAATGAATAGCCTTTCTCCCTTTGTGAATGCTGCTCTAAAATCCTGCTCTAAAAGTCTACAACAATTAATGCATCACTGTTTTATAAAAGAAATGGAAAGAGAATTGGTCAGTTCTGCAGAACCAATCCTTAAATCTTTTCTAAATGACATACTACTGTTCTTTCCCAGAGCAAAATCTTGGGATTAGGCAGTCATTAAAACTAAAGCTGGGCACAAAGGGAATTTTGAAATTCTCCATTAAATTTCTGGCAGATAATATTTCTGTATTTTCTACAACCTTTGTGATCATGCCATGTTTTATATGGCAAATCAACAGAGTAATTAAATAGTCACAGAAATTGGAATTGTAGTTATGCTTTTTCTTGCCCGGCAGAAATGCAGCATGTTATGAGTTGATAAAACACCTGATTGCTCTTGATTGCTGCTAATTAGTTATAAGATTGGATTGCCAAGGACATCCAAAGTTCCCCTTTCTGTTTTATACCAATATGCTACATATTTTAATATTCATTGAGTTTAAAGAGAAGACTCCATCTGGACATGAAGAACAAAGAATATAATAAATCATAATTCCTGCAGTACTGCTATCGCTTCTTCTCCCATTACCTCTGCAAAAGAAAAAAGCTGGAAAAAATAAGGAAAATAATTCACAGTAAAAATGGACAGACTCCCGCCTGGCTTCTGCAAAATTACCTGTTCCCTTGTAAGAAGCATGCAAAGTCATGTCTGCCTATTTCTGGGAGAAGAAAAATCACCAGAGAAGAAGGTCATTTAATCTGTAATTTATTTAACATCCTTAAATTGTTTTATTTTTTTTAAAGCCATGGTTGTACTTTCTTTCCAAGAATTATAACTAGCCATGCATTGTCATTTAACTGTTGTGTGGTCAGCCAATCACCCCAGAAATAAACTACAAGATAGAAATCAGCCCGTGTGGGTTTGCAGATGAGCAGGTACATAGCAATGCTTTTTAAAATGAAAGAAGGGAAGGGAACCTTCTCTTCTCTTCCTTGTGAATTCTCAAAGGAATCACACCTAGCCATTTCTATTCTCTCTCCTTTGTTTTGTTTAGAATAGCAAAAATGAAATGAATTAAAGGGGATTGAGTATGTTAAAAACCCTAAGCAACCTCTCTATGGAGAAATATAAAATGTCAGGATTAAAAAAAAAAGAAATGGGCAAAGGAACAATTACTGGAAAACTCCACTGCCTGACTTCCAGGAACAATATCATGGGAAAGAAAGAGAATCTGCACTCCACACTAATCAGATAAACTCTTGCTGAAAAAGAGGCTAATTCCTTTGTCCTTTTGCCAAAGAGACATGTATAAAAGCTATTGTAGTTGGACAGCCATGTCAGTCTGTAGTGGCAAACTTTCAGATGGAGTCTAATAACACTTTTTCCAATTAACAAATGTTATTAAAAGGCATAAGCTTTTGTGAACTGCAGCTCCTGAAAGCTTATGTCTCTTATTATTAACATTTGTTAGTTGAAGAAATACTATCAGACTCCTTATAAAAACTATGTAACAAAAACCTAGTCCCTAAATTTGCTGTTTTTTCTTCTTTACACTCAATCTTTATTTTCCTTTTGTACTACATCTTTCAGAATCCAACCCTACCAGCAAGGACTGCATTATCACTAAACTTATAAGTGACTCTCACTCAAACTCAGTTACAGTGGCATTGAGTGCACCACTGGAAGACCTGAAAGACCAGGTTAGGAACAGATCATCATGGAGAAAATCGATGTGGTCACTAGAAGTCAACAGTGATTTGATGGCACATAATCAAGCAATCAATATAAGCCACTCTGGAACTACCCTACTGATGAACAGGGTGAAAATATTTAAGTAATTATTACATTTATAGCTGGGGAAAGCAGAAAGGTCTTGATGCACTAAGGTAAGTTTTGATCTTGGATTCATGGGTCATTTGACCCCATCATATTTTGGTGCTTGGTTCTTTAGATGGTAACATATATTATTTCACTTGATTCAAAATAAGTACAGCTCTGCCTCGTATAGAGGTCTCCTCTTCATTCTTCTGCATAAGACCCAGCCACATGTGAAGCTGGCAAGGAGGGACAGATAGATTTAACAATGGATGAGCCAGTGTCTGTGGCAGAGTGAGAGGCTGTGATTGGGACCATGTTTTAAATTGGTCTCAAGTGTAAAGATTTGTTTTTCCACTTCCTAATGCTATGCAAAATGTCACAGATCCCCAGAAGTGTCAGTCTTTTAGTGAAAATATATAACGGACAGGTCTTTTAGGTAATGTTGTTGGATACTGCTGATGTTGTATTTGTGTTGTGTAGACTGGAGGTGCTGTGTGACTCCAGGAACGGCTGGAGAAGGCATCTCAGATCTGCAGAGTGGACTGGCTCATGCAAAAGATGGCTGCATTTGGAAAGGACAGACAAGAGGTCAGTGAATATGGCTTGACCAAGATGCTGGAATTTCAAGAAGTGCAGGAAAGATTTCTTCTCCCCTGTTTCCATCTTCCTGTCTATAAACACAGAAAAGAAGTATTGAAGTATTGAAGCTGCCTAACAGACTGAGCATATGAAAGTTGTGAGAAGAAACACCTGTGTGAATCAGGGAGTGAAGAAGTGAGACAGTAAAGAATCTGTAAAAAGATGTCGATGTCGATGAATGCATAATTTGTTAGGCTAAAAACCTACTATATCTATTAAAAATAAGCACACATTGTTTATTTGAGAAGCATTTAATCATAAACAATGTAATTTAGAGATGGTGTGAGTGTCAGGAAAGCTCCTTTTCCCCATCTTCTGACAATGTCCTAATGAATAACAAGGGCAAACCTCAAGATACACCTATTGCTCTCATATGCTGCTTCTGGGTTTCCAGATGTATTTGAAACATTACAGCGGGAGACAGGTTGCTGGAGTAGTTGAGCCTGTGGTCTAACACTGGAAAAAATTGCATTGTTCTTCTTTGACTGTAGACCCTGACTCCCTAATGTTGTGCCAATGTGTCTGGTAAGGCTCCATTCCCCTGTGGATTTCATAATTAAATAGAATAAATGGGAAACTGATTACAAAGTAAAGCACCACCCTCAAACCTAATTTAATAAATAGAGCTGAGCAACACTTCATCATAATTAGAGCAGTGCAATACTTCAGACTCAATCTCCAAAAGTGTTCAGAGCCTTCAGGAGTATGAATGTAGCCTCTGTCTAAAACATCTTAAGGCAACTCTATCTTTCCTTGGGATGATTGGACAGGAGTTGTGCGATCCCAGGAAACACCTCTGTGGGGGGTTGCAGATAAGTGCTACATTTGTCTTCCTATGCACACCTGTGAAGGAATGCTTGGATGAAGGCCGCGCTCAGGGAAATAAACGTTTCCTTATCCCCCAGCGGGAGCATGGGAAGTTTAAGAAGATGAGACTGGCACCACCCTAAGGAATTCACGATGTTTTGGCTTGCTGGCTTGGAAAGTTAGATTCAGTCTGGAGAGATTTCTGTCTTGAGGTGGAAGCTAATAAACACAACAGAACTGTATCTGCACTGTCTTGGGAAGTTCTTTGGGCTGAACCTGACAACACCTGTGTTTTTGGAGAACTAATCTGAAGCTCCATGCAGCTCTATTGATCAGACCTCTAGCCTCAGATAGATCCTATCTGGTGGCAGAAGCCCAGTGCTTTATTTGGAAAAAAAAATAGACAAAAACAAGTTCAAAAATTAAACTTGTTAATTTTTGAAATTAAAGGGAGGAGCAGGAAGCAAGCACACCAGTTAGCTTTGGTTTTGAGATTTGCCATTCCCACTATGGCAGACATTTTGGGAGAATAGCCATAATGTGACCTCAACATTCCTAATCTGCTCACAAGTCCCCAAAAGTTTGGGCATCCCCTGCATTAGATTTCCCAATTTCCTCAAGTAAATTTCTGAATTTTCAGTGTTTAAGTTGGTTTAAATTATTGAACAATACAAACCTATTGGCAAGTATGGGTTCTGTTTTGAATACTAAAATACCAAAACTTTTAAATGCAGCCCTATGCACTTCAGCATCATGTGTTATTTACTCTCCTTTCTCATACTTACTAAATATGGACCAATTCAGATAAAAATGCATAATAAGGAAACAGAGATTAGATGAACATTCTTTCCTTTTGACAAAGGAATGTATTTAAATAGATAATAATGCCAAGTTCATTCATCAGTGGAAATGTTCTCTTTTAACTGTAATCTTCTTTGAAAGTGGCAATTTAGGGAGACATATATAGCAAAGGCCATTATATAAGGCCACATGGTGGCTGACTCTTACATTTTAAAATGTGCAGACAGTTGCTGTCAATCAGTGCGAGGTTTGCCTGTTCCAATCACCCCTTGAATGAACTCAGAAATATTAATTCACACAAGCAATTTGGCTGTTTCTATAGTCAGCTTGGAGTAGAGGTTCTTCCGGAACACTATTGTAAAAGTACACATTTAAAAAAGTGACTCTATTAGCTGCTTTTAAACAGTTTTTTTTTAATCAGCCTGATTTCTACTGATTTAAATTTGGATGCAGCTGGTTTTATTAGTTTGGAATCCCTTCTGTGAAGTGATAAGGCAATTCAGAAATGTTAGAAATAAAGTTCAGCCAGCCAGCATAACATTCTAGTCACCTTCTTCCTTAGCTGAACAAAGGGCCTATATCTTTGCTCTTGTTTTCTGCCTTTGTCATCCTGCGCATTTGATCAGAACTGAAATGTGCCCAACGCTTGCTTTCTAAAAGATGAGTGAAAACTGTATTTCAAAGGCTTAGAAATTCAGTTTCAAAAACCTACCCATGAACTCAGCAGCTGCCATGTAATCATGAACACATGGAGTTGAACCAAGTATAAAATCTATTGCAGGTGGAAGAAGTGTTGTAATGTTCCAAATGAAATAGCATGTCCTCTTTGCTAAATCCAAGTATGTGTATTTTTACTCTCAATGAGCTATTTTCTGCTTTCAAGGCTGGAGAGAATGAACTTGCAGGATTATGAAACTTCAGTTAGTAGAAAATAAGGAAGTTGCAGATTTTAGATACATTGATGGCATGGAATAAAATAGGTGGGGTTATAAAGTTTTAGTAACCAGAATCACACATAATTTGTCACTTTTCAGTGTATGTACATTTAGGTACAGTATCTGAAATGACTACCATGTCATGTTTGAAATCAATTGTTGACAGTGATTTCTTAAATGAACATGGCAATATTTAAGATTTCCCATATTGCCTTGGTTAATGTGCCAATCACAATTAATCACAGGAGATTAGCAATTCTAAAATAAACAAACCCACAGACTACTTTTGCAGAATGGAAAGCAGGTGAGGTATTAGCACAGAAGCTAGACTTAGCTTTGTAGCCAGTCAGTCTGTCACTGGGAATTACCATCATCTTTTCCATTCTCCCTGCTTCTGAATTCACTGCGGGTAGTAAACAATTGGGCTTCTACTAATGCAGTTTTTGTTAGATTCAAATTGAATATGAAATGCTGGATGACATTATAAATGAATCTCCTGAGCTGCTGCACTAGAATTCAAGGCCCTCTGTGTCTTAATTATTCAAGCATTCTGTACATTCATATATTTTGATATGAATGCCATCAAATTATTGTTCTTTTCTTTCCAGCCAAATGAAAGCTTGTCCTCCTGTCGGCTGTTTGAAGGAGATACATCTTCCTTAATTCTGTTTTGTTCAAAAAGGAATGTGACAGAATATATATTAAAAATGAGTAACAATTTTCTTTGTAAATATGAGGTTATGTCCGGCAACTATGGAAAAGTTATTAGAACCATTACAGTTACAGAAACTACAGATGTCTTTCAAAACAATAACATTTCTAACTTTGCATATATAAGAGGCCTGTGCAAATCGTGATGCAGTGGTTTTTCTTTCTTTCTTTTTTAACAGAGAAGGCAAATTGTCAAGGGAGGGCCTTGCTCAGACACTTTACTTCAATGGAAGTAACCTTTGTGCACACACAGGAGCCATTCTATCCCACTAGTTCGAAGTGGGGGCTACAGCACTTAGTAGAGAATCTTCATTAAAGCGAATCCTTAGTTCCAAGATATATATTGCCCTAAGAGATTACACATAATTCTGTTTCTGCTTTCTGTTGACTTGTAATATTTGGCATTTCACCTGAATTAATGCCCCTCTATTGGTGACAAAGCTGAAGGAAACAGTGGCATTGCTTGATTAGGTAGCAAGCTAAAATAGCAATTAATAACCCTTCGGGAATAGGTGAATATGTGTTGGTAGGAAAAATACTTGGGTTGGGGAAAAGAAGAGTAGATAAATTACATTAGGGAATAGTGGGACTAGTACTGAAGGCTGGAGGGAACTGGGGGAACAAGGTCAGGAGAAGACTTGGTAGGTCTCAGAGAAGTAGAGCAGAAGCAAGATCAGTCAGCAGGGGCCAGAGGCATGTCCACTAAGATAACCACAGGACCCAAAAGCTCCACTGAAGCTGAGACCAAAGAGGTTGGCTCCTGACTGTGCCTTAGCAAAAAAATCGTCATTTCATGCTATGAATAAACTGTTAACAGAAACTGCAAATCTATAGAAGCTGAAGAAAGAAAATCCACTTTCATGTAATGAACTGGAAAAATGATGGCCTGAAAAATCTTTATTTTGAAGACACGGCTTGAAATGGAAGGTAGGCCATGAATTTAAGATCACAGGAATGTTATCAATATGTAGATTTAATTGCTTTTTACCAGTCCTTTGGAGAGTAGAGTCTTTCATTCTTCTACGTGTTCAAATTAACTTGATCATAGACTCTAATGAATTCAACTATATTAAACTTCTGGGGTACAGAGGTGACAAAGAATACTTTTGATGGCTATGTCAGTACCGTATGTTAAAAATTAAGAACAAAAATAATAAGATTATTATATTACAATAATATATTATAAATATATGAAGTATATGTTTCACATTCATTTCAAGGGATTCATAACTGAGGAAATAATGGAGAACAAAATAATTATGGGGGAAGGGGTGAACTACCCACAGAACTAACCTAGTATTTAACTTAGGTTTTTGCTCTTATTCTCTAACAAGTCATTGTTTTTTTTTTACACACCATACCTTCCTGTCCATTTTAATAAATACAGACATACGGTATCTGGGTTACAAAAATCCAAGGAACCACTATATGGCAGTGAGGAGTCATTCATTCATTCATTCACTTACGGTATTTACTAAGGCTTCTATGCTGATCATTTCCCCTAAGCTCTAAGTTGTCTACATAACACCAAATCATTGGATTAAAAATATCCAAAATATATGTACCAATCAAACAATGAATGTATATACAATGATCACATCACATCTAGGTTTAGGCTACATCTCCATATCCATAAATGCATTCCTGAAGAGCCAGGTTTTTATGGGTCTTTGGAAGCCCAATAATGTAGAGGTGAACTGACTATCAGGGGTAAGCTGTTCCATAGAACTGGGGGCATCACTGAGAAAGCTCGTCTCCAGGCATTCCCTCAAAGAAGGGACTCTCAGAAGCCCAATCTCCCTGCTTTCACTGGCTTTGCAGATTCAATCCAAAGAAGGTGGTCTTGAAGGTATCTGGGCCTCAAGCCATGAAGGGCTTTAAAGGTGACAACCAGTGTCTTGAATTGCACCCAGAAGCTAACTGGCTAAATGGCTAATGCAGCTCCCCAAATAGTGGTGGTACATGGGCAAATTTTGATCTGCCCATAACAACATAGGCAGCTGTATGCTACATCACTTGAAGCTTCCAAATGGTCTTCAAGAGGAGCCCCATGTACAGTGAATTGCAATAGTCTAGCCACGAGGTGATGAGGACATGAGTGACCATGCACAAAGGTCAACTTAGTAAGGACTTACCCCAACTACTCAGGCAGTAAATATGGAGGGCGGGAGATTTGTACTTTCAGACTTGCAAGATTTGTTAATGTAGCCTTGCAATAAAGTAGAATTAGCTCATCTAGTCGTGTTTCCTGTCTGGTTTACTTGGGAGGGCTGAAAATAATACCCAAACTGTGAGCTAACTCCATATGGGAGAGTTAAAGTTTTCTCTGTCTGTTTGCTACTGTCTAGTGGTTCTGGGTTTTTGCAGCTCAGATACAGTACAATATGGGTCCACTCTATAACCATTTCTTGGGGTAACTGCTGGTCTAGCCTCCCCACCTGTTTTCTTCAGCTTTTTGCCTTCACCTCAATATCTAGCTAGATATCATTTTTTTCTACATCAGAACCTTATTTCTTCTATTGCATATTTGTTGTCGTTATTTAAGTGCCTTTGTTCTGTTATTCTTTTCCAGCTGTTGGGTTTCTTGAACTGGAAGACTGAGGAGCGGTTGCTTGCTCTGTTCTGCTCTGAAGGCTGCTAGGGAGAAGGAACTGTTCAATTCCTGCTAAGAAATATGGAAAGTTAGATGGGAGTCCTATCTAGTGTCAGTGATGACTGTGGCCCAAGATCTCTAATTTTGTCAGTCCACAGAGAGTTTTACTGTCCAGTTTTCTGCCTCCAGGATGTCAGATCTCCAGCAACTTGTCTCTGATAGCTAGCTGTTTTCATGCTTTACCATCTTCTAGTCCTTTACTTTCTATAGCTTTTTTCTGTTTGTTGACCACTATTTTATTTTTATGTTTCCTATACTTGTTTTGCATTTGGTCTATTTTCCTTTGTTGTTTACTATTATGGGAAGACCAATTCTTCATCAAGCTCATCCATCCTCACTTTCAAGAAGCATTTAAGGATTAATCTCAAGCATTTTTCACACTATTTGCTTCCTCATTTCTCAGCCATGCCCTTGTGAGTTATGTCCCTTGTCAGAAGTAAGTAAATAAGGTTACTGTTGTAACCACAGATCATAACATATCTCTTGTCAAAATGGGAATTTGCAAGTGGTCCTCATAGTCTATTTAATCTCCTTAAATACCTACATTAATTCAAAGTATATATTCCACCAACTGCATTTCTTACCTTGCTGCACGAAGGATCCATAGACAAACCACATGGAGTTGTAGAGTGTTGTTGAAGTCATTGATCCCATTTGAAGCCGTGGAGGATTTAGCCAGTTGAGAAGATATACCAAGAGTCCTACAAGTAGCACTGTGCCAGCTATGCAAGCCCAGAGGGAGAGGTCAAATGGTGCCAAACAAGCAAACATATCCATGGTCTTTTCAGCCTTTTGTAGCAACACTCCCACTGAGTAGTCCATGTAGCGAGTTGTAAAATCAACTACATTCTCCCGGTCTGGTGTAATAGTTAATGCAGAAATGCCTATATCAGCTCTCTAAAGGAAAAGAGACAGAGAATTCATTTCCCTTAGCAAGAGAAAAATAGCATCACTTCCATCTGATTTACAGCCTCTGAAACCTCTCTTGGAAAAACAGTTGCCAAGTTTTGCTTATCTTGCAGTTTGTGTGTATCAACCCAGGGAGCAAACAGGTAGAAAACAGATACAAAGTTGACTATGAACAGCAAGATGGATTCATGGAGGTAATGTGAAAAAGAATATATTTCAAATAAAGATAGCTGCTGGAAGAATTTTGACGCCTATTTATTTTGGAATTTTTTATGACACCGAAACTACTTACTGAAAAATGAGAAGTTCCTTTGATAGTCTGTTGATTATTACTTTTGTCCAGTTAAAGAATTATAATGGACTTCTCTTATTAGTTTTATAATACATCTGCATATCACCAACACCTCCATTTACATGCCCCTTAGACATACTGCAAAAATGTGAAATACACCACAGTTCGACAAACAAAATGAAAACTCTTTCTTAGAAAGTAAAGTCACTTTTGTTCATTGTTGTTGTTTTCATTTCCTATTTTATTAGCAGTCGCCAGTCCCAAAAGACATAAACACATAAACAGGCTAGCAGTGCTTTGGATTCAAGAGCAAGAGATATCTTGAAGGGCACAAGGGCACTCCTACAGATCTGCCTGCAACTTCTTAAACCAAATGCCTCTTTCACCAGCATTGCAAGGCATGAGGTAGCGGTACAAGCCTGAAAAAAGATGCAGTTGCTTTTGTGCCTTCGAATCCAAAGCATTGCACAACCCTAATGAACAATGTGACCCAATCAGTTCCCAAAGACATGGTCTTTGTGAATGCATACTTGCATAGACTATTGGGGACATCTCTTGAAGCCATTTGCTAAGCCTTCTAGAAGACATGGCTGCTTTAATGCTTCAATGAGAGATGCTTTGCTTGTGCCAATGAAACCTATTTTGTATTGTATGCATCGTACAGCTGTAGGTCACACAGTTACTAACAGCTTTTCCAAGGTAGAAATGAATTCACTTCTCTAGTGGGTGAAATGAAAGCCAGGGGTGGGACCTTGGGAAGAGGTAGATACATCTTCCAAAAGCCTTTGCACTGCTGCTGTATGTTTCTTTGCTGAGTCCAAGGCTGGAATTGATGCAATCACATGGAGGGGCAGCAAGATAGATATTGGTCCCAGAATCTCTGGGATCCATCTATATGTATAAAAGGGGGCAAGGGGAAGGAAGAAGAATGACTCCCAGTTTATTGCTTCATTCAGAGAAAAGTAGTGCCTTCCTTTATGTGTGGCGGACCACAAAGAAAAATAAGGGTTCATGATTCGAGGTATATAGGGTTGGAGGAAGCAGAAAAGATCCTGCTTGAGGCCCTATCACTTGGATAGGGAAGTCTGCTGGGTTCTATTCAGCCCATGGGCCAGGAATCCCCTTATAATAAATTTGAATCTCAGCATCAGATAATGTGAAAGGCCTAAAGAGCAACCATAGCCTGGTGAAGGAGTGTGTGTTTTAAATATAGAAGATTACAACTTCAGTTCAAACATCTCAAGGTAGTCCTTGATCTGTTTCTGAAACCGCTGAACATCACTGTAAACATATGCTTGATAGTCTGATTAGAGATGTGAAGGGCTTGGAGGGCAATATTTCTCTCCCTCTGATTCAGTATGTTCCTTAGTCTTTTTATTTCTGATGGGTGGCACAATTCATATGTGACTCTTACGGAGAAATCCAACATTTGATATTTGCCCAAAGTAGGTGGCAGCTGTGGCCAGGAAAGCCTTTTCATCTAGTGTGCAGTTGTGCATATTCTGAGAGCAGGAGGCCTTGAGACATCATTCATGCCCTAAGTGCCTCATGACTGGACTACTGCAATATACTCTATATAAAGCTGCCGTGGAGTGCTTTTTTTTCTCCTGGATGTACATGCCTTTTTTCTTTTTCTTTTATTGTCCTTACTTTTCAAATGTAAGGAGAATTGGGACAGTTACAAGATTTTAACCAGACCAGTTGCTTAGATCCAACAATTATTTTTCCATTCGTGTATAGATTTATATAGTTTATGCACTAATATAGCAGAAACTCAATATAATAAAATAGATTTTTGCATATTACAAAATATGATATGCAAGCTAGTGCTGAATCTCCAATACTAAATATCATGAAATTATAGATAGTCTCAACCCTAACATGAACTATTTAAGTTCTAATTGGGTTCATGATTCAGAATACATTATGTAAATACAACGGAAGATTGCACTTAAATCTCTAACTGCATCCTTGATCCATTATGGAAGACTATTCATCATACTTTTGATCTCCCAAAAGACATTTTGATATAAGTATTTTGAAAACTAACACACATACCCCCCCAAAAAACCCAAAACAAATGCAGATGAATAGACCTGATTTGATGTTGCAAGAGATTCTGAACCATATTAATTACAACAATCTTCTGTCTTTTACAATGATGGCAGTGATAAAATTTATTTAGTGTTAAAAACAAAACTTTTATTTTATTGCCTCATTCTGGAATATATCCTTGCAATCTGAAAATGCAAAAAAAGTAAAAACAAAAGATAACAATACTTTCTATTTTCAGAGCTTGTTTTCAGGAAAACATATTGTTTTATGGTTTTGGAAATCATGTTCCGGGTTTCTAAATGAAGATTTGATTGAAAACCTTTTAGACCTCTCCGTTATAGAATTAATAATATAGGAGATATAGATCAGAGAAAAATAATTCATTTTGCAATTGTTTTTCTATTTAAATGTTATTCTTTTGCTAGAATTTTACTCATGCATGGATTTTTTTTTTATTTAACTGATGCTTTCCTGTTATGGTAAAATTCCCCCCCCCCCCCTTTTTTAAACCAAATATTGTACTGAGAAAACCAGAATAAGAAAGGGAATTAGTATGGGAAGTAAGAGGTCACCTTTATTTTTATATTTAGTAGAAAATCAAAACAAAGGGGGGGGGGGGAAGGAGAGAGAGCCAGTTTGGTGCAGTAGTTAAGGTGTTGGCCCAGAAACCAGGAGACTGTGAATTCTAGTCCCACCTTAGGCATGAAAAACTGGTTGGTGACTTTGGGCCAGTCACTCTTTCTCAGTCCAACTCACCTCACAGGGTTGTTGTAGGGAAAATAGGAAGAGAAAGTATTGGTATGTTTGCCACCCTGAGCCGTACAGGTAGCCCCTGGGTTAAGAATAGTTTAAGGATAGTTAAGAATGGAGCCTACTGTAGCAAAATTAGAATTAAATACACAATGATTTGAGTTAAATATGCAATGGTTCAAGTTAATTATACAATACTATTATTTATTTATTTATCATATTTATATAGCCGTCCATCTCACATAAAAGTGACCACTTATAACTTATTATACAATAATACTGTTCTGGCTTACATACAAATTCAACTTAAGGACAGACCTTGGGAACAGAACTTGTTCTTAAACTGAGGACTACCTGAATGTGAAAAAAAAGGCAGGATAAAAATCTAAAAAACAAAAAAAAAAATGTATTCCTGCTTATGATTGTACAATTGGATTTCTTAGTTATAAAGTTAATAGAATCATAAGTCTGGTTCACACACTGCCCTAAACCATGGTTGGTTTGACTCTACTTTATTGAATAAATAGCAATAGATTAAGTCATCTGCTATGGACTACAAACCACAAGAGTGGCATTCACACAACATACTTAGCCAAGATCATGTAAGACACACTGCAGCATGATATGCTGTATGACTCCAATCTTAAAATTGGAAGATGTTTAAGAAGTTATTTTATGCAACCTCTCTTCTAAATGCAGGAATTTCTAACTGCATCTATAAATCTGTAGCAGGTGGCAATCCAGTTTCTACATGACCATAACAATCAAGCCATTCCATGCTTTGAACAATTTTTACCATGAGGGAGTTTTGCCTAGCGTCTAGTGGAAATCTGTTTGCCTGCCAATAATAATAGTCCAGCCTGCTCTTGATTGTTAAATCCATATTTATAGCAACAAGAACAGCAATATGTTTAACTTTGGTTGAATAATGCCTGGTAGATTTTTTTGATACAAATCAATACACTTTGTCTATTTAACAGTTTTTACTACTGTGGTGGAAAAGAAAGAAAGCATTTCCCCCCATCAATTTAATGAAAGATAATTCATTTCCAAAATGTCTTTTAAAAGGCACCAAAGGAACTTTGGTGAAATTGTAAGAGTGGAGTGTGGTGTACTTGAACTAATGAAGTAGCCAAAGTGTTTTAAAATAAACTGGATTTCATTACTGTTCTCTTTCCAGTGGTCTGCTCCCTTCCCATACATCAGTTAAATCTGAAGAGAAGGCCTTGTGAGCACACTCCTTTTCCTGGGGTTCAGCTTGGGAAATGCGGGCAACAAAGGAAGCTTGAAAGCAACAGAAAGACATGTAACAAAGCAATAAGACTTATGCCATCACTAACAACTAAGCTTAGAAACATCAACAAGAGAAATTTGAAAGAAATTCTCAAGCATCCCAAGAATAAGTTTGAAAAATGGAAACTTCTTTCACAAGGACAGGAAATGGCCAGGCACATTTCTGCACAGCATTAGCTTTCAACCCAACACAGACACCTGAAGGCATCTTTTAGCAATGAGAAGCAGTTGGGTGCATAGGAGGATCAGCAGAGAGAGGTAGCTGCTGCTGTTACTACTGTCACTGCCTCTGTAGCTAACTGGTAAATAACTCCTATTGCCCTGCAGTTAGCTGTCTCCCAGAGATTCATATACCCCCCATTCTAATGGAGGAGAACAATAGTTTCCCAGGACCTTGTGATGGAACAAATGTGTAAAGCAAGAGAAGAGCCACTGTCAGAATCAATGTCTTCACATAATGCAGGTCATTCCAAAAGGATGCTATTGACCATGATAGCAAATGCAAGTAGGAAGTTAAAAAGGATTGAGAAGAGGATTTCATCAGTTTTCTTCCTAATGACAGGCAACCACTTAACCAGGTCTGTATCTGAAGCAATTTTATTGAAGTCAAGCTAAATTGGTCAATTTGAAAATAGCTGAAGAAATGGAAAAAGCAAAAGATAAGAGAGAGAAAAATTTGTCCACCCTAATGCTGAGTTTCAAAGAAGAGCAAAAAGACACATAGAGTTATCTCTAAATAAGCAATGCAAAGATGATTACAGTTGAATGGGAAGACTATTTAAGGAAATTACAGAAAGCTAAGGAAAATTTCTAGGTAGAGATGGACATGATAAAAGACAAGGCAAATATCTCCAGTGAGATCAAGCCAAATGAAAGCACTCTGGATCCCATTGATAAAACAGTGTCATCTTACGGGATTCAGAAAGCATGCTTTTTTTCTGGTGGCATGTGCTCTCTAGAATGACATCTCCCAGAGATTCATATGCCCCCACCTTAATGACATTCAGGAAGTCATTAAAACTCGGTTGTTCTCCCAGGCCTTGGGATCAATTGGTTGTGGAGTCCCTATTAGTTGAGTTTGGTTTTTACAGTTTGTTGAATTGGTCTTGTGGTTGGTTATGATCTTTTTATATGTAGTTTTCTTATTTTTTGTTTGTAAGCCACCCAGAGTCATTGAGGAGTCAGGTGGCCTTGAAAATCAATCAATCAGTCAATCAATCAATCAATCAATCAATCAACCAACCAACCAACTTGGGAAAGAAGAGATAAAGAAGCAATTTTGCAAATATGCAGAAGAACTCTACAAAAAAAAATCTAAACATTGATGATATGCATGAAAGTTTAATCAAGTATGACCTGGAGTCAGGTATTCTGGAAAGTGAAGTAAAATGGACTCTAGAAAATATTGCTAACCCCAAACTGCAGTTGTTTAAAATATTACAAGATGATGCAGTTAAAATGATGATGTGGTATGTGAACAGATATGGAAAACAGAAATGATACCGGAGACTGCAAAATATCAATTTGTATTCCCGTACCAAAAAAGGCAGTGCCAATGAATGCTTGAACTACCAAACAGTTGCTCTTACCTCACATGCTAATAAGAAATGCTCAAGATGTTACAATCCAGACTTCAACAATGCATGGAATGAGAGCTGCCAGATGAATAAGGGGCAGCTAAGTTCACATTGCTAACATCCAGTGGATGTTGGAAAGGGCAAGGGAATTTCAGAAAGAATTGTGGATAGCCCTTAAAACCATGTGTATACTGAGTCATGTCATCTGCCTGTTGAAGAATTTGTATGATGGCTAGGATGCAACAGAACCAAATACAGAGCAACTAAACCACTCAGAATCAGGAAAGGTTGCATGTAGTCACCTAATTTATTTAATTTATATGCAAAATATGTCATGAGAAATGCTGGGCTAGAAAAAAAATAGACATTGGAATTAAGATTGCTAGGAGAAACATCAACAATCTCAGATATGCAGATTTGAAGACCGAAAGTGAGAAAGGCTTAAGGAATCTCTGGCTGAAGGGGAAAGAAGAGCATACAAAAGCTAGTTCACTGCTCACTATTTAAAAAAACGTCATGAAGCAATGTCAAGCCAATGCAAACAGGTGGAGAAGAACCTGGAACAGAAACAGACTTTATTTTCCTATGTTCAAAAATTCACAAGGATTGTGATCATAGCCATGAAATAAATAAATGTCTTTACTTGGAAGAAAGACAGATCTGAACAAAATATTAAAGTGCTAAGACTAACAACGAAGGCATGTACTGGTAAGGTCTTGGCTTCTCCTGGTGTAACATAAGGCTCTGAAATTGGACTATCAAAAAGACACTATGAAGACAAATTGATGCCTTTTGAATGGTACTGGAGGAAATTCCTGAGAAGACCTTGGCCTTCAAGAAGAACAAATAATTCAATACTAGAAAACGTAAAACCAGAGTGTTTACTGAGAACAGTAATAGTGAAGCTAAAATTTAGATATCTTGGATACCTTAAGAAAGAGGGAGGGGCCATTAAAGAAGACTGAGATGCTTGGAAAAATGGAAGGCAATTAAAAAAAAGAAAAGAACCTGACAGAAGATAAGTTGTATGGATACTGAAGACATAAGCAGCAGCTTATAATAAGTCAACAAAATAGTTATTTTGGTCTATTTTGACATAATATTCTGGTAAAATGATATTTGCTGGGTCACCATGGATTGGAAGTGACTGGTTGACTGAACAACAGAAACAAGGTTGCTTCTTGAGGCCTGCAATTCTTCAGCAGGCTGATACTGAATCAGGCTGCTATAGCAAGACACACCGTGCTTAGCGATTCAGCTGATGATGTTGCAGGAGATAAACACTGGGCATCTGGCCTGAACCCCGGTGGTTGCCTTTGCAACCCCTTCATCTTATCTGGTACAACTCATGTGGAGAACTCCTTCTCCAATGAAGCTACCATGCTGCATATTGAAAGTGTTGCCCAAGAGTAGCTGTATCCCTGCAGATTTGTCAGAAAATGCAGGAAGGATGTTCTGCTGAATTCAGTTCTCTGACCTGGTTCGAGAGAGTCTTTTGAAAGTAGCACAGCTGCCTACATGGGAATTGGAAATCCCCAGTCACTCAGAAAATTCACCTCTTCTATCTTAGATGAAATAGTGCCAAACTTTTATTACAAGGTCATGTCCAAAAGACACAATATGATGTTGTTCTTTTAATCTGTCCTGTGGATATTGTCACTGCAAAGTAACTTCAGAATAATACATTCCTCCCTTCTCTGAAAGATGTTTAATAGTATCTGAAAATGAAGCGGCCGCACCATATGGCTTCCTGTTCTGTATGTGTCAACCATGCTGCTTTTGCTCTTTCCAGATCTATTTAAGATGTGAAGAAGAGCATTAATACATCCCTTAACTAGCTTATTGTTCAGAGCATCTCATGAGACAGCCATCACAACTTTAATAGGTGTAACATTATTTTTTTCCACATGGGGCATTAAAATTGTCACACACAAACTTGCACACAACTGCACACAAACATACACTCACCAAAAAAAAAAAAAAACACCTCTGCAGAGTTTTTACAGTGATAATTTAACTTTTAAAAGAAACTGAAATACTGAATAACTGACTGGCCATTTAAAAAGTATAAAAAGGAACATTCAAATACTCTGAGCTTCTGCTCTTTTGAAATAATACATTTTGACTGCAATTAAAGCTGTGTGAGGTCCTTTAGGGGAATCTCAGCAATGTAGAGGAGGAACAGAAGAGTTTGTCCATTACACAATGGATCAATCCACATACCACTGTATTAAACAATAAGAACATTTCTTTAAAATCTATCCTCATCGTAACTGTAATGTGTTAAAAACCCATTGTGTTTGTTGAGATCTTTTGAGATACCTTGAAACCTTTTGATATATATGAGTTCAGTAATCTCTTGAACAATCATGCTGTTAAAATCTCATTTTTCCAAAATGATCACCTTGAAGTTCGCAATAGATTGTCCTGGGAAGTTGAAATGCTCTTAAATGACTTTGTTTTAAATTCTGATGCCAAACTTGTGTCCATTAATTCTTCTGTGCAAAATTTATCCCATTTGCCCTATGTAGAATCCAGAATGCCATTGCTGATAGATGATGGCATAGATCATGTTAGAGGAAGAGCACGTGAAAGCACCTCTAATCTTGTGTGTGTACTTGTTGGGGCCTGTGATAATGCTGTTGGTGCAGATGCAGAAGCAAATTAGACATCCGGGTTTGTTGCAGGGTCTGGTTCCCATGTTAGCATTGTTGTCCTTGTTGCTTGTGAATCTGCTTCAGGTTGGGTGGTTGTTGATATGCAAGTATGGGCTTGCCACCCAGTGCCTGAGAAAGGACAGTGACAGTGTCCAGTATGGACTTTAACTTATTCATAATGGGTGTGAGTGCTTTGGACTGTGAGTTGTAGGTGACAACCGGTAGTGTTCTGTTGTTCTGTTTTTGTGGTTTGCCTTTTTATTGTCCTCTCTGAGGATTGATCTGGCTCTCTTGGTTTGGTCTTAAAAATGAGGCTATGATACCAGAAATTCTAATTGATGTATATTAGACAATTGAGAGAGTATTTAATAAGGGTTGGATGTAATTGCCTTGCTATTGGAGGTGCAATTCAGAAGCTAGAACATGAAATCACATGGTGTATACTTATCCTACTACTGCAATGTTGTGAGCTGAAATCCACAGCATTGCTAACATGCATTTAGATATATCATCACTAGTGAAAGACTAAAATGTTCTGCTCACATCTTCTTCATTTAGAATATATCAAGACATGAACAACCGTTAAACTGTCATGTATAGAAAATGGTGCAAATAATTGTTATATAACTATGGAAGCACAAATCAATACTTGACATGCTGCAATAGACTGCTTGTACATGCAGCAAAATCTGTTTCTGTCCATTTTACTGAGAAGAAATAAAGGACTTTCAAACAACCAAATAATTTTTTGAGAATTATTTTGTTCATGAGATAATTGCCCATGCCATTTTTCCTCACTACTTTTTGGTAGCATTCGATGCCATAGTATTTTGCTAACTCTCTTTATATAAATATCTTGGTTGGTTGTCCTTTTGTATTTCCTTGTTCCTTCAATCTCTTTTCCCCCTATATGCTTTCTTAACTAACTTGCTTAGGTTCCATCCACATTGCTGAAGGCTGGCTGGGACTTTTACATAAAAAGAGAAAAACAGGGACAATGCATGCAGTTGCCCAGTTAATGCTAAAACAGTGAGAAAACCAAAGTGATTATTTCTATTTGACCAGACTTCCATTCTTAAACAATTAGATTAAAATGTATTTATGTGATTCAAGTGTTACAATTTTAAACAGTCAAATAATCAGATAAATGCTTTCAGCTGTAACATCAAATAAACAAGGAGAAGATAATCTGAACCTCATTAGGAGCTCTGAAAATACCTGAAAATTCTATCTTTCTTGGAGAAAATGTCATGCAGGTGCATTGTGTTGAATACTGCTCTATTTTAACGTTGGAAATGTAACTACCCTACTGCCTTATGTCTCTTGCGATGGCGCCTTTGAGATATGACACACCTTCTCAGCAAGGTGCCCTCAGCAGTCTTCATGCAAAACCTACTGTTTTCCACAAAATGTGTGGGCTGGCATAATTTTATGTCTCAGCACTTCCTAGCACTGCATTTTTAAAAGAATCTCATGACGGAGCTTTCATCCCAGAACTGTTTGAAACAGCAATTTCCTAGAGACTCAATATGGCAGTGTAGGTGAAGAATGGGACTCAGCCTTGGTAAATTAATGGTAATCTAATCCATCATTCTGCTTTCCATGTTGGCCAATCAGATCTTTCTGAGATGCTTAAAAATAGAACACAATGATAGTAGACTTGTCCTGTTACCATTATGTGGCATATTGTATCAACACTGGAAAATGAATATAGCCATTATATTTAGTAGCTACTTACATATCTGCCCTCCACAGACTGGATTCAGTCACTACTCAGAGCATGAAGCTCACCACTTAACCTTTGGCCTGAATATACTTCCATAATTTAATCTATGTAGGTGGAGAGCTCTCTATAAGTAGCCCCAAATCAGAAGGAGTCTGGTGTTAGAAGTCTGATGCATCTGATGACATCAGCTGCAGCCTGCAAAACCTTTTGCCTTTTAATAAAATTTGCTTGTCACAAAAGGTGCTATCAGACTGCTACTGATAATATAATCTAATATCATTGTTGAAAAGTAAAAATGTGCATAGAGGGACTTGGTAGATACATTATCCATATATATCCAAGAAAACTCTTTGGAGGAAGACAGACAAAATAAATAGAGGAAATATTTCACATACAACTTCCTAGAAGCAGACAACCTGATGATATGTACATGTTTTGGATCAACTCCCACAATCTCTTGACAATGGAGATTGTCCACAAGTTGTACTGGTTTGGGCTGAATCCCAAAACATTTGGAAGGATACTCAGTTGACTATCAGTTGTCTAGTCTATATTGTATGGTGGGTTGTTAATAGGGTGAGTGGCATATTGCTTTTATAGATGAATAAATAAGATGTTGTAATTGCAAAGTAAGCATTCAAAATACAGGAAGGGATCAAAAAGCAAGCACCACTTAAACTGATCAATGATCTTTCAAGCCAGCTTCTCTATTCATCCCCTTTCCATTTCCTATAGGACTGCTCTGATTTTTTTCTCTTATCTTTGTTCACATGATCCAATCTTTTTCTCTTTGCAACCTGTCTTACTCTCACCTCTGTTTCATGTTATGCTGATAAACCCAGAGTCAACTATTTTTTTTTCCACACAAAATATGAAGTGGGGAAAAGTTTAGAGATAAAAGAATTCTCGAAGTATGGAGAAGAATGGAATTTGGGTTGCTGTAGTGTTCAAAGCAGCTTCATTGTTTGAATTGTGCAATTGTTACTGTAAAATAGATGGAAACAAGGAATTTTTGCTCTTTCAAGCATGGTCTTTTCCCTCAACTTTTCTCCCTTTGATCTGACCACTATTCTTAGGTCCGCCTTTGCCACCCAATATACTGAACCTCAACCAACCCTTCTTAGAGTATCAGGTAATACCTATCTCTGTTCCTGCAGGTACCCAGCACAGATCTTTGGCTCCCCATGGCCCTGTACTGAGATGAAGTAAAGCTGAAAGACACTTCCCAGTAACAGTTCACAATCAGTGCGAGATGAAGTTATATTGGTGACTTGCCTGGCAGGCTTTGTAGTGCCCCAAACAAAGCAAAGAGGCACACCAGTAAAAAAATACAGGGCCATAGCTGGCTGTAAATTGTGGGGAGAAAGAAAGATAATCTTGAACTTTAATATGGTAACTGGAACCAGTATGTGAAGAATGCCAAAAGAATGGAAGAACAGATTAAAAATAATTAGGGAATGGCTTTATATGAGCAACACAGAAGGGAGTTTCCAGTATTGGAATCAGCTCCCACCATGGTAGTGGTTAATTCAACCTATACTGCTCTAAATGACATGGGATCAAAGTATTTGAAGGACCATTTCCTGTTCATGAACCTGTGGGCCAGTTGCATTTGTCTTCAAATGTCTTCTTCATTCTTTTGCCCACAGAAAAGTTGACTGAGTGAGAAACAGCCCTTTTGGCCATAGTATCCCAGTTATGCCAAAGAAAGATTTATTGGTCCCTGCTTTGATAATCTTTAGAGAAGAGATTAAAGCTCTTTTGTTATATCAAGCTTTTGATGAATTTTCACCTTTAAACTACGAATTAAAAATCTGGTTTTGGATTTCTTTATTGGCTTGTTCTGATGATACTTTTTCAATGAATTGTTATTCTATTACAAACAGCCTGTGAGTACACTGACGACCAAAAGTCCATTAAAATGTCTTTAGCTCAGCTTTTCATTAAATCTGCCCTCACCTTATTTTCCTGTTTTTTCAAATGATTATTCCTTTTTCCTGCTCTCTATTCTTCCTTAACTTACAACAATATCTTCTGTAGTTGGGGGGGAAAAGCACTGTGATATAACAGTGAATCTATGTTTCAGGGAAAAATGCAACTTTAAACTGCAAGCATCAACATGGAAAACATGAATGGTTACCAAACAATTTGGAGTCAAGCTAGGGACAGAGACATTGGGACTTGACTGCTACATATCACTTTCATTATGCACAATATTGTGGGGAGGGAGCCCTAACTCTAATCCCCAGAATTTTGGATGGGGCCTCTAGAGCATTTTCAAGAATTGCCTATGAATTGCCTTTGTAATGTGACAGTAGAGGAAAATTATAAAATACATGGGGATTTGTTATTAGGTCTGTGTGAAACAGCCTTGACATAATTCAGATTGGAATTCTAAGACTTGAAGATGATATAGTTCAATTCAAGTATGCACTTCAAGGTTTGAGGGCAAACCAGTTAAGCTTCAGCCGCTCTGAAATGTGAAAAAGAAAAGGAAATTGCCCATAAGTTATAATGGGGAAGCATTAAAATTCATGCAGCTATTTTTATTTGTAGAGTGGGATATAAATAACAAGGTTGGTAGATACTTTGGAGGAGACCAATCCTGATGAATTTCAGCAAGATATTTGCACTGCACTTTTATTTAGAAAGAGGTAGCTGGGATGAGGAAATTGAGCAGATACCAAACAAACTGATGAAGTTCTGCATTTTGAACTAAAGCAGAAAGTGTCCTGCTTCAACTGAAACATAAGCTCTTTTTCTTTACTTCTCCACTTCCTTTTCTGCTTCTGATCACTGGGCTTTGGTGGGTTGGAACACCTGTTTGTTAAGCTTGGCTTCTCTTAAAAATGACCCCTTATCACCAGGGGAATGTCAGGCCTGGGAGGTCTCCTCTGAGTGGTCTCAGAATCATTTTCTTTGACCTGTTCTTGTGGGCTGGTGTATCTTTGCTCCCTCTGATTTCTAGGACACAGTTTAGGCAGAACACATTGGAAAACCTTGTCCCCTTATGAGCATGACTTGTTCCTGTCAGGGTTGGGGCTTGCTGCCCATATTTTATGTTACTTAGTTTGCAGAGGCATAAAATTAGGCTTGTACAGTAAGACATAATCCATAGATAGTTAGCTCACAAAAAATAGGATGGCTCAATGAAAGTGGCATGTTAAGCCTTGCCAATTCTTATTAGAATTAAATGCTTGGACCAGCATCTGTAAAAGTTAGCCTAGCATACATTCATTATTGTTGAAAGAGTTAAACCTGTCCCAATTATGAATAATATAAATGTAAGTTTAGACCCAATAGCTAAATGGACTTGCCTGAGCCCATAATCAGAGTGCTGAGAGCTTAGCTGAATTCCCAATTATATTCATAGGATCAGCATAGATGTATTATATTAGCCCTAAAGAGAACAAAATTAAGGCTTCTGGCTGGACACATCAAAGAGATTAAGGAGAATAAAGTCCAAAGCAAAGTTAGTCTTACTACTCCAGAAGACCTCTGATGGGCAGATAGTTTGTTGAGGTGATAAAACGTGCTACTCATGTCAATGTCAGGCAGTTCATCACACCACTCAACATCACCACCCCTCCCCAGCATTGCCACTTCTGCAGAAACAATTGTTGGAGGCTTTTCCAAAAGAATTACATCCTTACCAAACTTTGCCTTAATGGAAACAGTGTCCCCGGGGATTAGAATGGACACAAACATCCCTGCCCAACTCTTGTTTTAAACATACTGTTCAGGTTATGTTCACTATTAATTGAAATAATACAATTTCTTCAGTTCTTTATGGATTCAGTCCAAAAGATGAACGCACACACACGCATGCAAAATGATCATGGGATATATTGTACTTATTTCTAGTAAGTTATTGATGATAGAATTATTTGATTGAATTAATTATTTAATTGATCAACTTAATTAGAAAAGGATGATTTATTAATTTAAGATTAGAGTTTATATACCCAGTTCACACATCTACACATGTAAATAGCATTATGCATAAAAAACAAAACAAAACACATTTTCTGTTGATCATATACCTCCATTATTGTTCATGGCTATCAGTGCTGTGCATTATTTATAAAATGTGCTAGCTTATTAAAATCACACTACTTTCCCCTAAGATTGCTTTACACTGCTTATTTCTTCCCTTGACATATTAAACACCCTCATGAAGACTGATATATTTGCTTCCTTTCTGTGATGCTGTTTTTATGCCCCTAATATTCAACTATCATAGGAATAGGCTTAATGACCTGCAGAAGCACATATTTGATCACAAAGCCATAGTGATATTCACTGTGTCCACCAGCCCTCTCTCACTGGATAGCACTGTCACTAGGAACAACTTTTTACAAGATTAGTGAAGGGTATCCTTATTGATTCATTCTTCTCTTTCTGACTAAAGTAACCAAAATCCACCTCACCATTCTTACTTCTGTGCTTTATTTTAGACAATCATGGATACAGAATACCTTTTCCAAGAGAAAAACCATTGCCACTTGTTCTGAGATGAATCCTGCCAATGGAATGAGCAAAGGGCTGCAAAAATTGGCTGCTCTGTTCTGCTGGCTTTCATTGCTATTCGTGTGTGTTGTGGGAATGTGATCCATGTCTTTCTGGGAACAAGTGGATTATACAGAACTGAACAATGCTTCCATTTCAAATCATGTAAAGATGTCTCAGCTGTTCACTCTTAGGAAGGATAGAATTTTATGTTATTCACGTTTCTAGTAAGGCATATTCCTATACACTATCAGAAGAACCATGTCAATCCTTCAAGCTGAGTCCTGCTGTAAGAATTGTAAGAAGCTAACTATACATATTGTAGAACTGAAATTTGGGAGGTGAGAAACTGATTTACCCACCCATTCCCTTGACTTCAGTGCAATTTCTTATTACATTAGATGCAGACTAGTTATGCATATCAGGTTTAGCAAAAGGATGTGCCTTAGACCATTGCGAATCAAATTTGGATCATCCCAAAGCAAGAAAGCAGCAAGAAATACAAATACTCATACAAATACTAAGCCATAAAGGACCTCGTTTTTTATTTTCTATCTTGTGTAAACTAGCCAGTGTGATATGAATCCAGATAACTGCAACTTCCTTAACAGAACAATGGTTTAGTATGATATGAGAATCCAGCTAGTATGTTGATAAAAACTGCAATATTTCCTCAAGATTGTCCCAAGACTCAAATGTTGTTTCCTACCACATAAATTCCTAGTTCTGCCTGTCCTGAAACCGTTGAAATCATGCAGATTTAATGTCCAGGCTGGTAATGGCAGCAAATTACCCTTTTGTTCCCCCATATTTTTAAAGGCACTGAACCCTTTGAATCTAGTTCTCAGAATTTTTGCTGGAACATTTCTATGAAGTATGTCTTTCTAAAATTATAACTGGCATAGGGGGAATAGTAATGAGTAAATCTTTTTTTAAACCTCCAAATTATAACCACTGCATTTGGAAATGCCCTCTATGCATATGTCTTTATATTTGTATATCATATTCTGAATGTATGTTGGTACACTGCATATACTTCCTAGTTGGTGGGATGTGGTCAACAGTGTATTGGATTGCACGGTATTCTCTATATTAGCTTGCATAGAATAACATTGGGTAAAACTGGGCTTTGGTTGTACTTGGGCAAACTGTGCTTGGGCGAACTGGTCAAAATCTACAACTGATCAGTACTGTCCTTACTGTTTGCAGGAAATACTGCATGTGGAATGGTATGACCAAGGCTGCTAGCATACTCTACCACTTCTGCAAAAGCCTCAACTGACCAAAGCCATGATGGCCAGCAAAGTTCATTATCGATGGCAAAGATAAGATAAATCTGAAACTCCAGAATGAACAGGAAGACATTCTATTCCAGACCACAGTATTCTATCAAACATGGGCATAGAAGACATGAGAAATGAGACCCAGTGACTGAAAGCCAAACCCTTATTCTGATGGATGATGGTATTGTGGATGACTAGTATCCAATGATAATGTTCCTAAGCTTAGAAGAAAACAAAATGTCCCAAAGTTCCCCTTTCACTTGGCAGTAGTATAAGAAGAATGAGGAAAAAAAGGCTAGTTAATTCAGCTACTCATTCAACTTCTCTTCCATCAGTATAACATAGCTCCTAACACCTTCTATTCAGCTTTCATCTTGATGGGTGGGAAGACTGACTGGCTATCAATTCTTCTTATGCCTGCACCTGGGAGTAAATTACCTCACTGATTCTATTTGAATTAATTAGACAGGAAATGCAGGATTATAAATCTGATTCTTCCTTATGTGCTTAGACTGTAACTGAACAAGTAAGAGGTGGATTTGTTAGAAGAAGTTGAATGTGGTAGGAATGGGATACTTAAAAAGTATGTGTGGTATAAAGTCAAACAAAAAGGGTCAAGAATGACTGTGAGCTGAATGATGTATATTGAATACAAAACTGAGTGACCAGTATAAAGGAGGTACATGAGCTATTTTGGTAATTTAGAGGAAATGAATGAGGGCTGCATTATAAAACAAATATAGGAAGGAAGAGGGAATGGATGGAGTGGAAAGGGAAGACAAAGAAATCTAATGATGGAATTGAAAAGAGGCAGTATAAAAACAATGTATGGTTGTGATGGCAATAAGAATGGCTTGTAAGAACAGAACGGCATTGAGGGATAAAGTGAATGTTATTAGCGTAAACTTGTTTTAGCTGCGATATTTTTTCTTATCTCAATCTTTATTTTCTTTGGCTTAGTACTTATTACTCCTTTCTGTCCTTTGCATAATACTGTTTACTCCAAAAGGGAATAAAATGATCTCTCTCTCTCTCTCTCTCTCTCTCTCTCTGTCACACACGCACGCACATATGCGCGCTCCATCCATCCAACTATCAATCTATCTTTTGGTTTTTTTCCTCAGAAGGTGCAATGAGGTATAGTTGTTCATTAACTTTCCTAGTGATAGACAGACATACAAAGCTCTTGATTTTCTGAACAGAGATTCTAATTTGAACTTGAATGGCCTCTGAAGCTATGTTAGTTGCACAGGGTGGCATTCTTACTTGAACAACTTGGCCCAATTGTTGTGCTCAATGTACACCTGTATTTACAGAAAGTTTTAGTATACTTTTCTCCATTTGTTAAAAAACTTGAAACAGTCTAGGCCAGGATACAAGTGAAGAAAACATGGGAAATGGCTAATTCCTCCAACATCTTTTCCACCATTCATTAACCTTCCCAAGATGCTTCTTCATCTGCATTTTGAAAGATAACGATTGGAATTTATTTATTTATAGTTTTTTTAATCCCACCCTTATTATTTTTTATAAATAACTCAAGGTGGTGAACATACTTAATACTCCTTCCTCCTCCTATTTTCCCCACAACAACAACCCTGTGAGATGAGTTGGGCTGAGAGAGAGTGAGTGGCCCAAAGTCACCCAGCTGGCTTTCATGCCTAAGGAGGGACTAGAACTCACAGTCTCCTGGTTTCTAGCCTGGTGCCTTAACCACTAGACCAAACTGGCTCTCATTAAGTAAAAATAAATGATTTCCAATTACTGTGGAGAAATATTTTTGAATTATATAAAGAATAATCTGACTCATTGCAAAGCCCATGCAGATCCTAATGAGTTGTCCATTTTACTGATCTTTTGAAAGTTAAGTTTGCTCTAATTACTAATTTATTTAATTTCCATTATATTATGTTAATCATTACTTACAATCTCTTTCAATTTGGAATCTTATGAAGAACTAAAGGAGAAGCATTGAGAATTCAATTAATTTCAGTACTATTTAACTGGATCTCCTTGTATTTGGACTTTGTCTAATGACTAGAAATAATTAGAAGGTGAAAATTATATACATGCATTTGCCCTCTATATGTTTTCAGTCAGTGGTTATCAATCTCCTTACCTTTAATACTAGTTCTCCTATCAGTCCATTCCAAGTCCCATTCTCCAGTGGGAGTCCATATTTCTGATCTGGTGCAACATAAATTTCATATGTGAAGCCGAGGTAAGTAGATAAGGATTCCAAGACATCAATTGAGAAGCCCTGATATTTCTTTGGTTTGCCCAAAACATTTTCTGACACCATCACAAATGGTTCCTCCTATACAGAAAAGAAAAAGAGTCACACTTATGGCAAAGGACACTAATATTTTCAAACCTTATTTTTTCACTATTCTTTATCCCAATTTCCTCTCCTCATTTCCTTTCTAAATTTGCAGAAATTAAACAGTTTACTGATGGATTCTGGTGTTTCGAAGTTCTCAATCCTAGGTTATTATTTCTATTTCATGTAGCACAGGAAGAGGTTTCCTGTTATGAAATGTAAGGAAGCTCAAGTCTAGAGGCAGAATGAACTTCCTCAATTCTTGATGGTCAAATAAGAGTACTTCAGATAAGTAGTAATGTGTTTTACTATATTCCATTAAAAATAAAAATTTGTAATAGTATATTTTTGTTTTTAGATTTTTTATCCTACCTTTCTTTATTTTTATAAAATAACTCAAGGTGGCGAACATACCTAATACTCTTTCCTCCTCCTATCTTCCCCACAACAACAACCCCGTGAGGTGGGTTGGGCTGAGAGAGGCCAATTGGCCCAAAGGCACCCAGCTGGTTTTTCATGCCTAAGGTGGGACTAGAAATCCCAGTCTTCTGTTGCTAGCCTGGTGTCTTAACTGCTAGACAAAACTGGCTGCCCAGTTATTAACTAATACATTATAAATAAATAAATAAATAATAACAAATAAATATAAAATATAAAAATAAAATATAATCAATAAATAAATACAAATAAATATAAATTAGTTGTCCAATTTGCTTGGAAAGCATGTTTCATAAACATATCAATGAGGTCAAAGAGTATACAAGATATGGACTATGCATTGCACTCATCTGAATGTGGCCCCATTACACTGAAGTAAATATTCCAATTCTGCAAAGTGTGATTATTATGAAGGACTATGAACTTCTGGACAGAGATCATCAGAATGCAGCTAAACTCACTGAATGCGCCTTTAGATGTAAGTGGAACTATGCATCCTCATTCAGAGTCACAAGGCATACAATTATATGAGTGACAGAATTGGTGATGAATAATCTTGTACTAATCCAGGACCCTCCTCCTCATGCTGGATAATAGCCTTCAGCATATATTGAAACTATAGTTATGTTACTATATGCAGCCCTGCTGGATCAAGCCAAAGACTTATGTAGTTCAGAAAGATACAGAATGGTCAAATAAATGCATCTGGGAAAAGTGCATGCTTGCATAGAAGGGCAACAGCCCTCTTCTATTGTTCCCTATGAACTGATATTTAAGATGTGCTGTCTGAGATTCAGTAAATAGTCTTTAAACGGGTAGCTGTTGACAGCCCTATCCTCCATGACTTTATCTCATCTTCTTTTAATATAATCTAGTGGTGGCTTTTCTGTAGTTGAACACATCAAATTCTATGGGTTGAATAAGGAGGACTTCCTTTTATTGGTCCTGCATCTTTCCACACTTAGTCTCAATGAATGATTCTAACTTGGTGAGAATGGAGAATTTTTCTCTCTCTTACTTTCACATCATAATGACTTTATATGCCTCTGTGCTGTTTCCCCTAGCTGCATTCTCTGTAAACTGAAGATCCCCAGGCACCGTAGCCTGTCTCTGTAGAAGAACTACTTTAACCCCTTAATTGCTTTTGCTGTACATTATCTTCCTTCCTCTACTGTATCCACTTTGAGATGTATCATTATATTGGCAGTTTTTTTTTCAGGGCCTTCCCAAGGACTCCTAACCTGGAATTTGCTTTTGTGAAATCACCAGCTGCACTTGATGTCCAAACCAGAGCACAAAGTTAGCAATTGCGTCACAGGAATCCCTCTACCACACAGTTTGTATCCCAGTTTGTTCCGTAGTTAATCCAACTATGCCTAGGGAAACTGCTTTCAAAATGATCTTGCTATGTCTCATCTTAATTTCCATAGCTGACAAACTGCAGCTTTTACTCTAGTAACTGTAAAAAAGTAAGGAAAACTTTTCATATTATTCAGTAGGTCTCTGCATGTGTTAAATTGTCCACCTTTCAATGTTCGGTTTTCATATTTAAGTTTCTAGCTTCATGTTCAGAATTATTGGTCTGAACTATTTCCAAAAGAGCTAAGAATGATTACATGACAACATAACAAAACTTAATCCAAGGACCTTTATCATTCTGAAGTCATTATGCAAGAAAAGAATATCATGCTCACCCAACTGTATTTTAAATCACATATATAGTATCTCAAAACAGATCTTAGGGAACTACTTAGTTTTGTTTTTTTTAGTTTTAGGCAACAGTTAGTTTTCTATACAGAGTATACTAACAGTGAAGTGACAGATAGAGTTACTGCAACACTGAACAGAAAGCTTATTATATATAAACACATTCTGAGTTAGTACAGATCAAAAAGATGGCTTGTTTCTCTGTACAGTAAATCTTATCTGCTGCAGTTAATGAAAGCCTTTACACACACAGAGGGAGAAATATACTTATATACAAATCGTTTACCAATTTGATACATTATGTACAACATTCCTTAGACCTCTTTAGAAACAGAGTGATTCAGGTGATAATCTTCACACTAGCAAAGATTTATTCCTAACTCCTTTCTTGGGATATTAGATAATAGCAGTTCATAATTCAGAATTTGTATTCAGGCAGTTAAAAGTGACCACTAATTGCTCATCTGATAAGATTTTTGAAAAGGCTTGTACAGCTTTGCTGTTCATGCTCAACTTTCAGGAAACCAAGGACAAAAGTAGGTGGAGAACTTAGGGTGGATTCTACTATACAACAGTTAGCCACAAATTACAGATTCCCAAACTGTCAGGGTATTAACATTTTGCTCAAGCATGACGTGGATGACTTTTCAACTCTTGAGCTGATTTATTATGTTTCATTTTTCAGAGCATCCAAATGCTCACTCCAGATGCTAGGCTCCAGGGGAAGTACACATGGCAAAATCTTTGTGCTTGAATTTTTTGCAAAGAATGCTCATTAATATGGTCATTTCTGTAATGACTAAAGAGCTCTACTAAAAATTTGATATCTCAAGTAACATGCGTACGCTGGAAAGGAAGGATACATTCTGAAACAAAGAAGAGCAGCTCTGGAAAATGTTGCTCAAGTTGGGATGCAGTCACAAGAATTGTTCCATAAAATTTTATATGAAACCACACACACACAAACGCATGCATTTCCTTCCTTCCTGCCTGCCTGCCTTGATGTGGCTAGAACTCCATGCATCAGCTGAAGTAGACACTTATCTCATAATACACTTATGTATTTGGCATAGCATTTTCCCTTGATTTGCTGCAACTGATTAAGGGAATTACATTTCCAGAATCTGGTGATCAGTGAAGCCCTGAAGGGGATTCTAAGCATCCCAGGTCATTCCAATTCAGGAAAACACCCTGTGCTTCTTTCTCTGTTATCTCAGCTTGAAGTTAGAGGCTCCTTCTTCAATTTTTTCAAATATACAGAGGATGATGGTTTTATATATATATTCAACTATGAGGCTTCAAAAAGTTGTTATTTACATCCAAAGTTAATAACAAGCTGGGATGGAACAGAATTAATCTGGTCTTGCAAAGCTTCTTGAAACCATAGTTGGCCTTAGATCCTGATGTAAAGCCATCTTGTTGAGATTTATCTCAGACCATGTAATCTTCCACAGTGGGCTCTCCAGAGTCCTGCCAGAGCCAATGTATTCTTCCCTGTCTATTGTCTAGAGTACCAAATCCATAGCTGGCTTCTGCAGGACCCTCAGGAGATCAGGGCAAAGATTATTTCTATAGAGTTTCAGAAGAGGTACAGATTAGCTACTCTTTTCATCACTTTGTTTACTAATGCTGCTTTGTTTCATTAAATAAACAAACAAATAAATAAATAATAACAAAAGAAACTACGGAACTAATGAACCAATCTTGATATTGATTAAAAGCATCTGGGTGCTTTTAGGAAATCTCTCTTGAAATATTTAATCATTGAATGAAAATTGACTTAAGGTCATTTGTAACACACAGCTGTGTCATTATTTTGTGCCTGGTAAAGTAGATAACTTTCACAAATAATAGATTCCGATCAACCCCAATCCTTTCCATCTTCCTTCTGGAGATAAAGGGTAGTTATTTCATTATCTCACATGCTTGACGATGATCAAGATAAAAAGTATGCCTGTCTTGATATGGCTAGTAAAACCATGTATGATAGGAAGAATTTTTAAAAAGGCAATCAGTAGCACAACTGAGTGGCAGATCTTCCTTAGACTTTACCAAACACAATAATATCCTGATACTTTGTTGCTCATGAGTATACGTTCAGTTAGGAAACTTGGTTTGCTTTATAGCTTCACCGACATTCTTGTTGGGTTACAGAGAATGTGCAGAAGAGATTTTTGCTGACCTCAATTTACACATCCCTGGTAAGGAACCAGAAGACTCATGTCTTTATATTCCTTGCATGAAATGTCAGGAAACGAGTAACAGGGAAACACACACACACACACACACACAAACACATCGGTCTCAGAGCAGCAGTTTCAAAGAAGCTTTCTATACTAGAATAAATTTCCTGAGGGCTAGTTCAAATATTCCAGAGATCCTCCTTTATTTTGCTTCGTCCACTGTAACCTGCCTGGCCCCCTGCAACCATAAACGTGTGGTTTAGACTATCACTGTGTTTGTTGAACCATTGCACAGAGGTAGCAGAGAGGAGATTAAATTGGAGATGAATGAGGGGACACTCTCTAGCCTACCCTTTGCTTTCTACCTTGGCGGAATGATTTGAGTGCAAGCTAGCAAACCTCGAGTTGGTCTACATGTATATCCTCGAAATGTAATAGAGAAAAATAAATCAAAGTGCTATGACAATCTTTACGATCTCACCATGATTTGTAGTTCTTCCTGGATAGAGAGATTTGTGTCACTCAAAATTCAAATCATGCTGTGTGTAGGGCTGTTCCTTAAGACTCTTCAGAAATTTAGGTTAGAACACTGCTAAGTGAGACTGACTACCACCTTCACTATCATAGAATTTCAGCTAAAAATCTGTTTCTAGCAAAACAGAAAGTATGGTTAACGGAAACCCCGCCTCCTGCGCTCGCCAGCTGGGCTGTGCTCTAGGAAGGAGGCTCTGGCAAATCACTTCCGAAAAACAATTGCCTTGAAAACTGCAAGGATTCGTCCAGGCAGTCACTGCAGGGTCAGTAATGACTGAGCGCAGACAAAAAAAAAAAAAAATGAAAGTGGTGGCAGCACTTGGCCAACCATGGCTGATCTAGAAAAAACTCAGCAGGAACAGGGTGCATAGTAATTGGATGGGAAACCAGCAAGAAATCCCAGGGCCATAGAGTAGTTGAAAAAAAAAATCCTGAAAGAAGGCAAGGACAAACCACTCATTTATTATTACAAGGAAAAATACATGGATGTGTCCATAAAGTCACTAGAAGTTAAGCTTGATTCTAGGACTTTGTGACTTTACATTGCCTTTTTCAAGGATTTCTTTTTAGGACCAGAACATCTGAAATATGCATTATCACATGAAACTACATGGATATTGCATTCAACATGTCAGGCTCCTAGCCACATTTCCCCCCATTTTTTAACATTTGGTAAATAATGTCTAAAGAAAGGACCTTATCAGCTGTGGCATCCCAAATCTGAAATACCCTTGCAAAGAGGATGTTCTGGCAATAAAATGAATGCCCTTCTGGCATCCCATAAACTTGTCTATTGCACTAGATCCTTTCAGATGTTTTTAATTGGCCACTTTTATTGAAATTGCTGAATCTTAATGTGTTTTTATTGTGGTGCTACTTTTCTTTACTCATAACTGCGTTTTGGGTGATTCAGTGTTTGGTTCATTATTTATTAGCCATTTTGAGAGTTTGTGTTGAAAAGCAATACATCTCCAAACACATTTTCTGCCACAAAAATGGTCTTTAAGCTCCTTTCCATTCTATACAGGCTACCTAATTACAAAGTTATAAGGGTCATGAGTTTTCTAATATGTAGGTTTGTTTGTGTGTATCCATAAATATATCTAGAGAATGCCCTTTCAAACTGAAAATTGCCCTGATTTTATGAATTAAACATGGGGTATGCTATCTTATATGTATATGCCAGGCATACAAAATAACGCCCTCCAGATGTTTCAGACTGAAGATCTTAGAGACCTGTGCCACTGACCATTCTGGCTGGCTGATGGAAGCTGTAGCTCAGAACACTTAGTTGCCTATTCTTGATGTAGGTGTTGAAATACAATATGTCCCACCAAAGCAAAGAAGATGTCTGCTGTTCATAACTACTAAACCATCCTCTAGAAATGAAATTGACTGCTCCTTAACTTGGGGATATCATGCCAATCTACTGTGAAATACCCAGCACTCATTGTTAAATATCTTCTTAAGCCACAAGATCCTATTTTTAGCTACAATATTACTAAGAACCCATTTCTTTAAGGTAAATTTTTTTTAATCCTCTTTTCCATTGGTAACATGACTATCTGTCTTACCTTACTGAGGACAACCTACTGTATTTAAAGACATCCTTTCTTCGAAGGATTATCTAGTAGAAGTAAAATAACAAAGAAGAGAGAGCTACAATTTTCAAGTAGTTCATAAACAAATAGTGTTCAGACAGCAGACAGCCTTCTCAAATTTGGCCTTAAATATTGTGTTGATATTTAGTTCTACAGCGTCTGTCTGTCTGTCTGTTTATTTATTTATTTATCATATTGATATAGACGCCCATCTCACACAAAGCTACTCTGATTGGGTGGCTATATCAATGATTGAGTATCATCAGTGTACTGATGATATCTCACCCCGTAGTGGCGGATATGCTCACCCAGTGGTCTCATGTAGATATTAAATAGGAGACGGGAGAGCACAAAACCTGTGGCACCCCACATAGTAGGGGCTGAGGGCAGGACTTCTCCTCTCTAATTATCACCAACTGAAGTCTACCCTGGAGAGAGGAGGCAAACCAGCATGGCATTGTGCCACCCACCTCCAGTCCCCTGAGCCAATCCAGAAGGATACCATAGTTGTTGGTATTGAAAGCTGCTGAGAGGTCAAGTAAGGCAAGGATGGATGTGCAAAGATGTATATGCATCTTTCTATATAATGTAACATATGCAAATTTTATGCAACCTGCACCCTTTTTGCCTGCTTTCTTTGAGAAGCCTAACTGCCTATTTTATTCATTTTAAAATGAATCTTCCTTTAAAAATCCAAACATCTTCTAGCAGGTCTGCAAAATCAAAATGAAAGCCAAGAAAGAAAGGGAGACATGTTGATTGGTGAGAAATATAAAACGGAATCTACAGAGGTCTCAAGCACATTGGAAGGTTTGTTCTGCAAACTCATGACCTTTTACTCCCTTGTTGAAAGAAACAGCAAGATCAAATAATTAGTCAGACTGTTAGCATTCACAGAGCATATAAAATGACTTAAGTTCAACCTCTTAGAATTTTCCGATCAAACTAGAATATATCTTAATACTGATCTTTTAATCCATTAAGTTGAACTCTGCAAGTAATATCATTTTCCATTCTGCCAAACAAGAGAGAGACACTTCCTTGACAATGTTGGAATACTGTATAAAACCACCCAATGCTGTTTATATAGGAGACAAATCACAAACGGCAGCTGCTAGTTCTGATCTTAGATGTACAGGTTTAAAATGTCCCAAGGGAATTTGCTACTGTATATAAAGAACAAGATAATCAGTAACAAAACTGATTGGATAGGCTGGTGGTTCCTACTTCATTGCCAGTGATGGGGTAGTATCTATTGCATCTGAAGGCAGCAGACTAACTTAGAGGCTACAGGGCAGGCAATGTGGCACATACACACACTTACACACACACATCTCCTGCCTGAGCAGTCTTTCTCATTTTGCCTAGTTGAAGGACTGATGTCAGACTTCTCTCAGCAAGTACTGCAAAATTAAAAAAGAAAGAAAGAAAAAAAAACCCTCAATCCAAGCCAGACAAATGTCAAGAGATTTCCAAGGACGTAGAAGCTTAGATAAGTAGATTTATTGTCAGAACATTATTGATTTATTATGAAAGAATTCCAGCAACAGCCATGTATCAAATATAAGCTCCATTTATAGCAAAATCAAGGGTCAAATTTCTTGTGCCTCTTACTCTCTCCTGAGTAGTACAATAGGATAGTCACATCTTTTCTTTTGGCAGACTAGTTTTTATCTTTCCCTTGCCTGAGTAACAGACAGATCTGTTATCAGGTGTTATTATTTTTACTTATGTGAGGGCTAGTTCTCACATCTGTCCTGTTTAAAATAACACTTCATTCTTGCACCTCATTCTGCTGCATGAGTAGACCAGCCGGGAGATAGTGAAATCAGCAGCAAAATCATAGAACATCTGTGCAAATCATGATACAAATATAGATCTCATATCTATATGGCACAATCTCTCTCTTCTGATTCCTCAAAAGTTTTAGGTGCTCTTAGTATTAATCATACTGTATTTCTTTCCCACAAACTTTCAGGAAGAATATAGAGATACCGATACTTTATTTTCTTGATTGCTTTATTGACCATTTTTTCCTTCATTTACACTTGAGCAAAGAATGGCATAACAGCTTGTTATTTTTAATTGAACAGCAAAATGCATTATCTTGATGATGAGAATCAATCGATGGCTAAAATTGAATTGAAACATTTAATATTCTCCTTATGGAAGCTCTCTCTTGCTAGCCATGGTTAAGACAACAATATTTAAAAGAAAATGACTGATCATATAAATAGGCTAGGGAAAAATAAAACAACATGAAAAGTTTAAACTGTACTCCAATAACTGGTCAATGAAAACCAGGCAGAACCAATGCATCATAAGGTTGTGGACAGTGTTATGCTACGAGTTAAAACAGTTGGTGAATGAAATCAGTGAGAACAACTGTCATTAAAGGACAATTTATTATTATCATTAATTATACCCTAAAGAAACCACATCCATAGATGTCTATGTCTGATATAATAAACCTTGGCCCCCTTAGTGTACTATCTCAAATTGTCTTGTGCTTCAGGCTCAGATTATGACCAAAGGATGATAGGAGATGTAGTAGTCTTCTAAAGGGCTGCCAAATCCTTTAAAGACACAGGAAAAACACTTTTGAAAAACATAAGTTTATGCTCTGCTAAAGAAATCTATCCTAGGAGCAATAATTCTTATGATCTCGGTAAAGAACGAGAAACCTGAAGTTTCCCAAAGCTTGCAGAATTACGATTCCTAACAGTCCTCACAACTGCCACTCTGACTGAGATTACAGTTTCCCTATAGTAGACTAAGAGGTGATGCTATTGTGAAGTTAACTCTCCCTGTTTTGGAGTTAGCTTCAAAGGCTTAGTGAGTCTGGCTGAGGCCCTGGGGCCCTGTTGCTAGAGAATTGTTTTTCATATTCATCAACAAGTTGACTCCACTAAATAATGAAAGACAACAACTACTCCTCCCAAAATACTTTTAGTCTCCTTCCTCCAGCTTTCAACTTAATAAAACATTAAACTCCTTAGTAAAAAATGAAAATTCTATGTAATAAAAGCTCCCTTTTATGTCATAAAGCTGATTTCTTGGCAGTGTTACTGATGTGGTTTGCTTTTTGGGGAAGGGGAATTTATTTTTTAACTATCTAGATTAGACAACAGCCTTGGAATTCCTTAAAGGTCTCCCATCCAACTGGGACTGATCCCGCTTAGCTTCCAAGATCAGCCAAGGTTGGCTAGATGCAGCCACCTGTCAAGGCAAAACTAAAGTCTTCTGCAGCATGGATTACATCTTTCCTTGATTGATTATAGTTTCTGTCATCTTATCACTCCTTAAATTTATTTTTTAAGAAGCCCTATTTCCATGCAAATTGCATCACAGTGAAACAATTTTCTCCCCAATGTAGAAGAAACCCACTTAAATCAAGCAGAAGCTAGTCTCTCTTGAACTGGAGCTAAGGTTACAAACTTAACTGTTTCCATTCTAAATTTAAATGAATGCCTAGTCTTTATATCGTGGTCCACTTTGGCCCACAAGTATCTTGTCAACGTGCAAAATGACCTCGGAAAAGTTTAACTCTGGCTAACAGCTGCACTGGAAGCAATTACTTCTGTTTAGATACTGAATTACCTGAGGTATTATTTTTACTGGTGTCAACCATTTCACAACCTCTGTTACTTACTGCATGTTATGTGTTTTAAATTAAAAATGACAGCTTCCCAGAAATCTCAGGAAACATATTTCATATTTAGTGACAGCTTCCAATCCAAGGTCTGGTATGACTAGAAAGAATAGCAAATAGTCAAGCACTTCTGTCATGCATTAATCCTCATGATGATTTTATTCATCCAGAAATAAAATGAGGCCATTTATCAGGGCTGCTGTAAATTAGCAACATTTCAGGGGAAAAAAAAATCTTGATTTTTTTTTTTTTAAGATTGTCCATCCTGATGCTTTTTCTTCTCAGAAGACTATAAATAAGACAAGCAGCAAAAAATATAAATATAAACAAGCAGCAAAAAGGTGATGCAGAAAATATCTGCTGCCTTGCCATTTCTTTACTACGGTCAGCTAAAGATTCTCAACAAATCTTAACATAATGCTCAAATACTTTTTAAAAGTAGTTTTTATCATATCATGTGCTGATTGGTAAAGAATACTGTTCCATTTCCATTCCCTTTCCACTCCCCACCAAATCACTCTGCAATTTACGAAAGTGTCATTATAATAAAGATTAATGCTATTACTTGTTTATAAATTGCCATAGGCAAACATGACCCGTAAGTGAAAAGCAATGCCATGATTTATGACCTAACAAGCTTACATTTTGAAAGAGGGAGGAAAAGGAGACATACAAATAGCAAGGGACAAATTTGAGTCCATGCAGTGACACATCCTCGAGCTTTGATTCACTATAATTCCACTGTAGGAGGCAACATAATCCTTTGTACATCTCCCTTGGAAGCCTCCACACTTTCTAGGTTATGTAACTAAATTTTAAAATATTCTTTTAATTAAAATGCATATAAATTGGAATCTGGCATTCTGCAAAGGAAAGCATCAGTGTCTCTGTTGATAAGATCACTTCTAGGCCCTGCATGGACAAGCCGTTTGGGAAGTAAGCCCACCTGTTCAAAAATGAAGTCGGAGATAACCTGAACTGGTCCAGAGCATTTTGGAAATGCTATCAGGAAGCAACCTCAACAAGTTGCCTTCTTGTATATGAGTGTTTTAGAACAGGATATAGCTGTCATGGCAGTCATTTGTAAAATAGGGATTTTCCTCCCCATTTTGTGAGACTGTCCATAATATGATTTTAGGACTCTGCTAACTTAACTTTGACTCTTGCGGGATTGTGTTCCTCAGCCAAAAAGAAACTGTGTGGGCGAAATGCTGAAAACTCAATCTATCATATTTATGTGAATGTTTAACATTTTTCTGCTTACCTGTACATATTTTAGAAATGTAAACTACTAGGCCTTTCTTCTTTGTAGCAGCAGAATTGTCAAGATAAGACATTTATTAAATGGTTTAGAGTGAGAATTGGCAAATATTCACTAAAAAACATAATGACAGGAAGAACAGTTTGAATCTTGGTCAGAACTGTACAAAGGACCAGCTAGCTAGTTACTTTTATCTGATGCACACCAGGCTTAAAGGAAATGCTAATTCAACTGCTGGTGATTGTATGGACAAAAGTGTAATACTTTTACCTGCCTTTAGCAATAACCCATAGCTCTTGCAAGGACATTTTTTTAAACTCATGGACTTTGGACATAATTTGTATTCTCTGATAAGTTATCTTCTTAGCACTGTAAAAGTTACTCTTTGGAGTTTCCAGCCAAACTAGAAATGGCTAAAGATTTTCAGCCACTGCTTTCAATAATGCTGGAGAATTGAAGCAGATAACACTCAGAGTATAAACTCTCTCTCTTGAAAAAGGCATTCCCCTTCTGTGCTTCATCTGACTTGAACTGGATTCAGATTCCTATCATACAGATATGCATTTTCAAGCTTTTCCTGTTTAGCTAGAAATATTTTAGAAATTCAAGGTAATGGGCCTACATTTTGCTTACTAACAGAAACAACAGGTTAAGGTATTCATGCAAATGTTTTAGATTGAGGATTACCAAAAGTCTTCACAAAAGAACAGTGTGTTGAAAAAAGAATAATGTATACCTGGACCTTTCTTCATCTATCTAGTAACTCCCAAACAGAGTGCATTGCCACCAACTGCCGTGTGGGACAAATTCTTGAACAAAAGGAGAAAACAAGTGAAGAAAGATTCTTCCTGTTCAAATCTTCCCTTCTCTATACACTCCTGGGCACTAGAAGTCTGTTTATTTTAAAATAATATGTATTGTGTTTTTATTGGCAATAGTTTGTGCTACTGATAAGCTGCTTTGGGAGGATTGTTATTCTGAAAAGTGGACTCTAAATAATACAAATAAATAAATAAACAAACAAACAAACAAACAAATAAATAAATAAATAAATAAATAAGAACAAGCCATTATCCATCATTCCAACCATTATCTTCTCTGCTAAATGTAAAAGGAATGAAAGGAAGTCACAACAACATGATATTTAACCTTTCCTGATAAAAAATGACCCACTAGCTAGGCGCATGCAATATACTTTACTTGGTTACTGAAATAATCCATTTTCTGAGTTTGTGCACTACATTGAACTATAAACTAACAAAACAAGGTGGAATCTGCAAAAAGAAATAAGAAAAAGAAAGAAAGGAAAGGATCCTGAACAAGTTGTTCAGATATAGCTGCAAGCTCTTTAACCGACCTGGTTTATTATGTTGCAACTATCCAGTTATTGGATAATGTTTTTAATCATTGATTATGAACTCTAAACATTTATTCAGCTAATCTCATTTTTAACTTGGGGTTAAGAGACCACTCCACACAAACAGCAAGAATAACGAGAGTCTCTTTCATGTGGCAGCTCCCAGCCGAACTTGTCTGATCTTAAAAAAAAAATAAAAAATTAAGAAGTGTCAGACCTGTTTAGTACTTGGATGGGAAATGGCCAAAAAACCCCACTATGGGATAGACTGGAAAGTAAGTAAATGAATGAATGAATGAATGAATGAATGAATGAATGAATGAAAAAAACCGCTTCCAAGAAGGCAATGGTATATCATTTCTAGGCAGATGCCAAGGAAATACATGGATATGTTAATATGGACACCAAATAAGTTCAACTCAAAGCAGCATTTACCTTTTACCATCTTTGTCAAGGTGGAAAAGGTGACGGGAAGGAAGATCTCCCTCCTTCGCTGTCCTAAAACTGTTATGTCATTAAAACAATACTTCCATGAAAGTCAGCTTAAATTTGTGGACACACAAGGCAATGAGAAGATTCTCATTTGTTATTCTCAGTTGTCCCTTTTTCTTATCTGCAGTTTTGTGCTAAAGACAGCCCTTCAGTTTCCTGAAACGTTTCTTCTACCCTCACCTTCAGATGCTTTAGACTTATCAGCAGAATACTGTTATCTGAATGAATACCCAATCATTAAAAAATAAATAAAATAAAAACATAAATCTGGGCAACAGAATGGGCATAAATACATATTTTACATATATTTTCAATAAACTGAAATGTGTTTTCATTGTCTTATAAATAATGGTACTGAATGCAGTCTGGGGATTCTCTGTGTATACACGCATCATTTCAAAATGTTGCTAAACTATTATGCAAGCAAACCAATAACCAAATCAGTGATATAGTTATCCAATAATGTGCTGCAAAGTATGAAGTCAGGCCAATTCTCACATGATGTGCAAGCAGATGAAGCATTAAACAGTGTTGACTCCAAAAGCAGATTTTGGAATTAGCCCAGACCAGAGAATCAATGAGTCATTTGGTCCAACCACATACCAAGTGTCAGCCATTAAGCTAGGGATAGGTAGCATTTTGGATAAAATTTAAAATTCAGAAAGCATGCAATGGACACTTTCACAAAATGATGATCATGGCAGGCTGGTCTTTATACAAAAGATATGCCATGATGGGCATAAGACAATTACAAAACACCCTTTTACAAGATTGCTATCTATCATCTCAATGGAATCTTTTTTGGGGGTCAAAGGTATACTGTAATTAGTATCATGCTATAGCTCATGCTTAGCACTGGAGAATGTTGGATCCTACTAATTTTTCAAATTAAAATGTTTTTAAAAACAGTGGGATAGGGAGCCTAGGAGGTATTGAGGAACTGGGGATAATTGGTACGCAAGGTCATCCAACCCTTGCCTTTCCAAAGAAACTCTATCTTGTATATACTGCTCCTGAACACACTCTTATTCATGGAAAGATCTGTCCCTTAGAAATGTGGCCTGAAGCTTCAACTCTTTGCATTTCTCAAGACATGGCAAGGTTTTGCTTTCTCCTTCTGATATGGATGAGAAGACCCAGCTGTTTCAAACTGGGTCACAGATCTATCAGTGTTTTTAAGATCTGAGACACTTCTAATAGTTTACCCATGGCCTCTGAAAGACTCTTCCTGAGAAGTATAAGGGGACTGTACTGGAGGATCTAATCTGCTGAATGTGAGATTCTGAACTTTCAATTTACCCTTTTGGTCTCTCTCTTTGGGATCTTATCAGCCTTCACCTGCATGAGTGGTAATGCAGTACATCTTCCTTTGCATACAAGTATATCCAAGTCACTAAAAAATTATAGCATAATTGGTTGCCAAAAGAACACAACCCGGCAAATTGACTGAAATGATAAAAGGGTAATGAAATTATAAAACTGATGGGGGATTTGAATTTCCTTTAAGAGAAAGCATTCACTGAGCATACTCATTGCAGGAATATTATACTAAATTCAAAGTATAAAGACCTTATTTATTCTGTTGTGATATTACTTGGATGAACATCAAATTAGTTTTGACACAGAAAGTTACACGTGTCACTTTGGCACTTTGGTGTTATTCCAATTTATTTTACTAGAAAAGAAAATGTATGTTTAACCTGTACAACTAGATGGCATTGAAGGACAGCATGCAGACATGGGCAACTTATGGTTCTACAGATGTTGTTGAAGGCAGATACCAGCATCTTTCTAATATCCAATACTAGGCTACAGTGATGTCACCTGAAAGATTTCATGTTAGCTCACAGTTTTTTTGGTCTGGACTCCAAATATTTGAAATTTATTATATTAAGTTTCAACATTTAGTCTGCTCCCTAGCTTTTCTCAGGTGTTAATTCTGATGTACTTGTTCTATTGAATGTATAATTGGGGACATAGGAGCTTATAAAGCTAATTCTTGGTTAGACAATATGCCAGCCCCTCTCAAATGTCCCTGTGCCACTGATTCTACTCTGATTTCTACCCTGAAAAGGAGTATTTGGAAGAGGAATATTTAAATCTTCAGTTTCATAGGGTTATGGCATCTAATTAAGGGGAAATTCTAAGGGTGTTAAACTGAACATGTGAAGATTCTCCCTTCAGGCCTTTTCATTCAACATGCTAAGGCTGGACATAGTGGCAGTGTAGTATGACATGTCCAACTCCATTTTTGAAAAGAATTTCTTAGTCTGAGCATTTTCACAGATGGAAAAAACCAGGACACATATACTGTACATCTATCTAAATGGGACCATCCCATGTTTTGGGAAGAAGTTGCAAGATGTTTTTAGGGCTGAATTGGGTACATCAAGGATGTGCAAGATTTAAGATAACTTGTTGCCCTTTAAAACCCTCAAAACGCAAAGAAGGCCACAAATTGTTGGATTTTAATTTGCAGCTGAGCAAGCAGGGAAAAACAAATCCACCACAAAGTTCAACACTAAACATACTCTGTGGTGACACAAGATGAACAGAAAGGGACAGAACCTCCACTCATCAGGATATTGTTGTTGTTTCTTTTGCTTAGATGAGCATTCAAAGGCTAACATTTTTTTTTAAATCTAAAGATAAAAATATTTTCCAAGACTAGCCCCACATAAAGCATGCTCTAACATAGGATGTAGAAATGGTTCTCTATGCATCAAACAGGATTAATTTAGGAATGGTTGTAGCCAGTTCACTAGCCTTAATTATATGATTGGCTGTTCTTCTGCTAAACTACTTGTGGGGCTGCCTATCCCTGGTGGTTTCTGCTCATCCCACCAGATCTGGCAGAATGTGCATGCACTGGGTCCTAACAGTGTCACCTGGTGGGTCCTAGGAAGTGCCTTTCTTGTCCTACCAGATCGTCCCAGCTACCCCCAGAGATATGGACAGCCTTGAGCCTACTGGCCTTTCAGAAGGCTGTGAAGAACTGGCTCTTCCCCAAGGCATTGGGAACAAGATGATAGTGCTTTGGCATGTACACGTGGCATATGGATTCAGAGATTTTTACTGGGGGAGTCTTGACTTGGTTTCTGTTTGAGTTTTATAGTTTGATTATGTTTTTTACTCTGTTCACCATCCAGTGTTTCATTGGATAGATAGGTGGCCATATACTATAGATGATAGATAGAAAACATGTTCTTTGCCATAGTGTTTCCCATCCGCAAAACCAGTGACAGCTGAAGAAATAAATTCATACAAAACAGTCCAAACATCCATTTCCACGTCCAATTGTCTGAATATAATTTAAGCTTAATCACCTCATCCAGCACAAAGGCCCAATCTGGCCATATTATTCAGAAGGATACTATAATGTTCTCTTTGGGGACGCAGTGGCACAAGGGCTTAATGACGCTGGAGTTTGCTGGTCAGAAATGATCGGCGCTCCAGCGGTTCGGGCCCGGCTCCGTGGGACAGGGTGAGCTCCTATCCCTTGTCCTAGCTCCTTGCCCACCCAGCAGTTCGAAAGCTATTCCATCTGCGAGTAGATAAATGGGTACTCCCGTTTAGATGGGAGGAACTGGCGGTGCTACGCGGGGGAGCAAAATACCGGTGCTGGCCGAACTCCAAATGTAGCCAGCGTGAGTGACGAGTGATGCGAGCGGCGAGGAAGATCTACGGAGGAGGAAAAAGCCCAGATGACCCCCTAGCGACCCCTGCTGGTCACACAGTGTAACAAGCACTAATTGTATAATTGTAAGATTTGTAAGATTGTAAGAATTCACTGTCTCACTGTTAGAATTATATATATATGTACTTTGTGAGCCGCCCAGAGTTCCCTATTGGGGGGAGATGGGCGGACAATAAATCGAATGTATAAATAAATAAATAAATAAATAAATAATCAATGGTAGAGAAGACTATCAACAGTCCAGGAGAACCATCAGGGCTGTAATCACTTTGTTGATTTAACAAAGGACACATACAATAAGCTGTACATCTATCTAAATGGGACCATCCCATGTTTTGGGAAGAAGCTGCAAGATGTTTTTAGCGCTGATCAAGGCAAATAAAGCAATCTCAGAACCATATCCCAGCCACAAACCTAGTTGAAATGGGTCCAGATCAACAATATTGTCAACAGGCATCTGGAGCTGTGAATCTATTACTCTATTGTTAGTCACGTTCTCCAGTATTCTAAATGGAAACCTTTCACAAATTAGCTTCTATTATTTAAAATTTCCAGTGTGCCCGCAAAGGTTGGGATGACCTGTTTTAACTATATACCATGGGCAGAATCTATCTCATTTTTAACTGGGGTACAGTACTTGATAAACATTACAACTATTATTCTATTATTAATAGTGAATTTTAGAAGCCTTGTTGGTAACCAGGATGTGAGAAAAAATAGGTAGAAGATAAAAAGGAAATGTGTTGGAAAAGGCTACAAAAGATGAGCTAAACTAGTCTAATTCAGTGTAAGAAGAACTTTAATATTTTCTGAGTACAGTAATTTGTATGAAACTGCAATCTCTTTACTACCATAATTGGTGAATGATTGCCTTTAATGCATCATTTAGAGCTTTTGTTCTTGGGCCCACTCTGTTTTTCCTCTTTGAATTAATGTGCACAGTCCACATAGTTTAGCACAGTGGAACAATGCATCTGCGTCCCATGGTGAAACAAATATTTGGTGATGGTGGCGGTGACAAATTCCCATTAACCCAATATGGATAAATGTAAAGACCAATGGTTTAATATTTAGTATGAAGGTTACATAAATTTGATCATAGTTCTGTTTTGTTTTATCTATCTTCTTCACAGGCCTTTTTAGACATTCTTATTCAACAAACTATTTGTGATAGCAAAAGTAGTTTGAGGAGAGAAGGGTGTGCTGATTTTCATGAATCCTATTTCAATCATTCTAAATAAGCAAACTGATTCAGAAACATCCAATCTGATTTGATGGGTCCAGTCCACGTCCTCATTTTGTTTCAGAAAGCTGATTCAATTTGGAGATTTAATGAAATCACCACACAATTTCTAAACTGATGATTTATACAGCCCCAATAGATCTATACCTACAAATGTTTTTTTAAAAAATCTAATTCTGCTTACCAACACAGTCACTACACGAAGAACTACTCCCCGCATGTTATTTTCCAGCCTTCTGTCTGTTAGTGACCCATTGAGACCAGTGACAGGATTCCAGCAGCCCAGCTGAAAAACAGAAAAAAGAAAAAGAAAGGATGTGTCACACCAATGATCATAAAACCTGGTCAGTTGCTTCTATTTAGATAGTATGTATATGTGCATAAAAAAAATGTTTTTATTTCATCAATGAATTATATTCAATTTGGGCTTGAAGGATCTCTTTCCTGCATGGCTTACAAGCTAAGGAATGTACTCGCTCTGGAGTAGGGTTTACCCCTCACTCTTTCTGCCTTCGGGAAATGAGTTAGACTTTCTTCTTCAGCCAGACATTTTGGATTTCACATAACTTCTTGCCTTTTAAAATTGCTTTGTATTTTGATTTGAGACCTTTATGGGTAGAAAGACGAGATGTACACTGAACCAATAAATAAATAATTTCTTCCGTATCAGCTTCCTGCAGATCCTCTCTCTGAAGATCTCTATATGTCTCAGAGTGATGCTTGCCTTAATCAGGTTTAGGAAACCCTGACTAACATGCTCACTTTTGTCCCTTCATTATTGGTTTTTACCTGCAATCTGAAGGGTTTTTACTTTTTTTTGGCAGTCTTGGGATGGGGGCCATGTAGTAATCCAGGATTTGTTTCACTATGCCTTCCAGCAGCCCTTGTTAGCCTGGCAATTGGAGTGGGATGCTGGGAGCTGTAGTTCAATAACATCTGAAGGAACTTTCTGCTGACTGTCCTAGGGGAGGGAAGGGTTATTGGTTTAAGTTTAGCCATTAATTCTGTAATTTCCATCAATGGAGTCATTGATTCTCTCTGATGTTTATTTAGACTTTATTAATCTTGTTTATGTAGCTGCTTTCTCCTTGCTAGTTTTACCTGCTGCATATTGTCTCCTTGGTTGGTTTGTTTAGTTTTATTTTGAATTTTTGGATTTCAAAGAAAGACAGGAAAATAGTTTAGGATCTTAAGCAGAAAACAGCATTTGCAGCATGGCTACTACTAGTAATATTACTATAATACATTTTGGATATAGAAGAAGCTTTCTGAAATAAGTGGCTGCAAATGACAAAGTTGTAATTCAGTGCATTTGATGCATGGGTATCTGCAGAGAGGACAAATGACATCCTAAGTATCATGACGTTATCACACAAATGAACTGAATTAGAAAGATGAGTTATAAATCAAACAGATTTTCATGACACCATGATATAACTGATGGAAATTACATAATTCCTTGAGAAAGTTGCTGGTGTATGATGGAAGAACCAATAATCTGTAGCTAATGTGATGGGAGCCAGAACTGACTCCCTAAGATTTCTGACATTTCAATAGCACAGGGTAGTTGTGAGGAAAATAGGAGGCAGGAGTATTAGGCATGTTAATTGCCATGAGTTACATATATTAAAAAAAGATGGGATAAAATAATTGTAATAGTAATAGTAACACCACCACCACCATCGGCATTGACAAAATCTGCATCAATCAACCACAAAAGCAAAGTTTATGTGGAACAGCTTACATCCTGCAACAATACCTTTAGCACCATCAAACAACAACATCTGCCTATCCCAGGTTCTCGGGAAGGACTTGATAGGTGGATAAAAATACACAGTCTAAACATCTGGCTGACTGTGTGACCAACAACAACAACAACAACAATTATTATTATTAATGCTGTGGAGTCCTACTGGCTAATCTGATGTATCTTTTTTTTTTTTTTTTTTAATGCCAGGGATGGGACACAACTGTTATGGATCCTGGTTGAGGGTAGCATAGCTTTTTGTCCTTTCATGAGATTCTGCAGTAGCTACATCTTCTTTTCCAGTGCAAATATATCTGCCTCCATCCTCAACTTTGCAGTTCTATGTTTTGGCAAAGTCCACAGGGATCTAGGAGAGGAGAAGGCCAGATGTACTGAGTGGGGAGACTCTGTAGCAGTCTTCTACTACTTATAGCCAGCTGTTGATCCTGCTGGTAGAAAAATATATTTAAAAGGAAAGTAATGAGTTTCTATTCAAAGTGTTCACAGATAGGTTTTGTTTTTTCCTAAACTTTAATCACTACCATCTCCCAGATGAAAGAAAAGCTAGCCTTCTGCCTTTAAAAAAAAAAAAAAAAAAGGACATTAAAACTGAGTGTTAGGTTGAGCTCTAAAAGCACACTAAATTCATTCAGCACTCTGTTATTTTTAGTTACATAAAGGAACTAATTAGAATTTAGATGCAATAAGCACAGCCAAACATGTGGAAAGTCTGATTACCAGAGATACTGTACTGCTTTTGCCAAAAATAAAACCATGTAAGAATACAAGAATTGTTCTCTTTGGAGGTCAACACCAGCCCATTTTTAATTATGTTCATTAATCTGTATTTTTATATAATTAACTTTTTAGCCTACTCCCATTCTAAGGAAAGGTGTGTGTGTGTGGGGGGGGGTGTGTGTGGGGGAGGTGAAATGATACCACAGCCCTAAGATAACAAACATTTATCTGAAGTTCTTTTCCCTGTTTAAAGGGTACTGTTTGCTTTCCAATGCCCTCATTTCATTTCCAACTGTCTTTTGGCATTTACGTGGTAGTCGAATGCATGACAAATGTGTAGTTGCATGCAAAGTAAACATAACATTGATGTTTCAGGACTGGAGCTGTTTACTGAAGATTCATTAGTATTGATCATCTTTTATAAATTAGGTTTGAATGGTTCATTCCAATACTCAGGGAACTACCTCAGGATTATTCTTGAAATATAAGGTGTTATAGTACACGTCTACCAAGAGTGAGTATCATGTGGTTGATGGGATGAATGTAGCATTGTCCCCAGCTCTTTTTTTTTTTCCGTAGCTTCAAAGGACACAAAATCTCCCTTCCATAATCTTGCTTTCTAATACATTTTACTTAAAAAAAAAACAAAAACAGAAACCAAAACCACACCACACCATCTGGAGCTCTATGGTAAGGAAAAAGCAGTTTTTTAAAAAGTTGATTTCCAGATTGCTTTTATGGACTCACAAAGCTCTTTTAATCATTGTACTCAGTATTAGAACATATGGGATATATGTTCTTCATTGTTAAGGCCTTTTCTCATAGTCTGCTAAGCAGAAAAACCCCATGCTGTTCTTTTCAGTATATCTATATATCATTAGTCCCCTCCATGCACTACAGAAATTCTTCATGTAAGATCGGAGAGCAAAACCACACGCTGGATATATGCAATAGAGATGGAGATCTACAACGGGAAAATCAATATATGTAAAATTGTACCAACTAAGGCTCTATGAATGCCTGTGTGGGTAGTGTATGGATACTTTCTGGCTACTAATAGTTGTTAGACTTTATATATAATTGACTACAGAATTCTCTTAGATGTTTACAATAAAAAGATAAAATATTAATGCTAAGTTAAAATGAAGGATATTAAACATATTTCCTTCTGCATCTAAAACATGTTTGTCCTTTCCTACACAATCACTCTTTCTTTACATCTAAAATTGATTTGCTGTTTCATCCACAATAATCTTTTCATTTAAAAGAAATGCTTTTGGGAGGAGATGTTTAGTAGGGTCTTGGCCCAGGATAGAAAGGGTTAAACCCTTCCCCACCTCACCCTGTTTCTGAGTTGCTAAACCATCCTTTGACTACCACTTGCATAATTAAGACCAGTGCCTATTAAACTGCTTTCACAACATTTGCTCACCCTTACTTGGAAAATGTAGTTATAGTGTTTTTGCTTCTCACGGTCAAAGAATTCCTTCTGTAAACTTTATACTAGATAGGGAATTCAAAGGCAAACTGGTTTGGAGATACATTTTTCAAAGTATGGAATTCAGTTTTATACTTGTAACAGTACCACTGTGGTCCAAATGGGAGGTGAAAGTTGACATTCCCAAAGCATAACCTCCTTTTATAAAAACAAAACAGAGGCTAAAAAACCCAAAAACCTAGTTCAGTAGGAAATCAGAAGCATTAGATGTATTTGTCATGCTTTGTTTTATAAAGATTCAAATAAGGTAACAGAAGAAAAGATATGAAAGGTGTGGACTATTCAAATGTATAGGACACCATGCTGATTTGTTCAAGTCATGCAAGCTTCTTTGATATTTCTCAAGGAATACACAAATAATTTAATCCAGTTGTGGGCATTGGCCAAATGAATAGTGGTGAGGAAGATGGTGTGGTCCAAGTATAATCCAACAGAAAAATATTGTGTGTACAAATATTGTGTGTTCCTGCAGTTGAAATACATACATATATATATATATATATATATATATATATATGTACATGTGTGTGTGTTTGTGTGTACACACACACGTACATAATGTATATAGAAGCAGAAACGGAAGTGAGCAACCTTCAGCTTTGCAAAAATGTTATAATCTTAGTAGTTCCATTTGTTCCTAAGCAAATTCATCGGTAGGACTGGGACGATAAGCAATTGGAGAAGTCCTTCAGAATTAAAATGAACTTGTAACTGGTTTGCATATGTCTCAAAAGACCTGAAAAATGTTTCTGGTGGAGAGCTGTTGCCATTATAGCTAATAATGGATTTATGAACCACCAGCCTGAGTCTATATATGGCAACTCCTTACATCACTATAATACTTGACAATTGAATGAAATATGATCTATTATGGATATTGCTGCATTGGGGATGATGGTCCCATATCTTTGGTTTACAGCTGTTAGGTCGCCTTCCACTAGCCTTGAAATCAAGTATATATTTCATGTTTCTTAACCATAAGAGATCTTTTAGAGTTTTGAGCAACAATCCCAAGAATGCTTATGAGAGATGAAGTCTTTGAAATTAGTGGAATACCTATCCAAATCAATAGGGTTGGCACTGGGCGGTATGGACTTGGAAGAGTGCAGTTTGCAGTGAAGATGAGCTACACCAATATGTACAACTAATTTACATCTTCCCACAGGAAAAGGAACAAGCCCCAAATTATTAGCCTTCCAAGTTTCCTTCCTGTTATCATAGCATCTGATCCTAAGGCATTAAGGAACTCATCTATTCTATAGCAATATGATCTTCTGTGAGATGAAATAACCATCTTAAAATGAAGAATGACCCTGATAATATGGGGCAGCTGGCTTACCTGTGTATAGTCTGAATGCTGCAAATCATTGGCTATTGCCAGCCAAATTGCCTAATACCAGTGAGACATGTTTCTTCAAGAAAATGTAGATTTATGGATTGGGTTTTTCTCTCCCTTCATTTTAATTTTGATGCCTCCTGGCTGGTCCATGATAAATGAGGTAGCTCCTTCAATGGCAGAGAGTAGGGGCAAGAATTATGATATGAAAAAGGATGAGGGTACAGATAGAAATGAGTGACATTTTTCTCTTGTTTCTGAGTTTGCAAAATGTTGTTAAAATTCCCAGAGAGTATCAGTATATAGAATAGAATAGAATAGAATAGAATAGAATAGAATAGAATAGAATAGAATACTTTATTGTCATTTCACTATACACTACACACCGTGCATAATAAAATGAAATTCTGTTGCAATTGACTCACAATTTCGATCAGACACTAAATACAATTTAAAATACTATACAATGTACATTTTTACCATCTGGCAGCAGATTACAGTTTGCATTTCTATAAAAACAAAAACAAAAACAAAAAACATTTAGCGAGCATTCAAAAGTCTAATAGCCCAGGAAACAAAACTGTTACTCAATCTGGTTGTCCTACATCGAATACAGTGGAACCTCTTCCCAGAGGGTAACAAAGAAAACAGGCCATGATGTGGATGGGGAGCATCACTGATGATCTTTTGAACTCTAGACAGGCAGCACGCATATGCTAGGTCTTGGATGGGAGTCAAAGAGATCCCAATTATCTTTTCTGCTGCCCTTACTACCCTCTGCACAGACTTTCTATCCGAGGCACTACAGCCCCCAAACCACACAGAAATACAATTTGTAAGCACGCTGTCTATGGTGCCTCTATAGAAAGTAAGGAGGATGCGGGATGGAAGATGTACTTTCCTCATCCGGCACAGAAAATACAATCGTTGCTGTGCTCATTTTACGAGGAATGCAGTGTTGAGGGACCAGGTCAGACTGTTCATTAGCTGCACCCCTAGATATCTAACACTGCTGACTGACTCCACAGCTATGTCATTTATGAAAAGTGGAGTGTGACTACACCGGTTCTTCCTAAAATCTATAATAATCTCCTTTGTTTTTTCTACATTTAGAACCAGGCTGTTTTTATAGCACCGCTCCACCAAGCCCTTCACCTCCTCCCAATAAGCCCACTCATTGTCATCCCTGATAAGACCCACCACCATTGTATCATCCGCATATTTCACAATGGAATTGGGGGTAAACCTAGCACAACAGTCATGGGTCATCAGGGTAAACAACAATGGGCTCAGAACAGAGCCCTGTGGGGAGCCAATGCTCAGAGAGATAGAGCTAAAGATATTATTTCCCACTCCCACAGCCTGAGACCTCTCAGTAAGGAAGTCAAGTAACCAATTACACACAGGAGTACTGAAGCCAAGAGAACCTAATTTGTCCACCAAATGTTGGGGAACAATCGTACTGAATGCTGAGCTGAAATCTACAAACAGCAATCACACATAACTGTTCTTCTCCTCAAGATGTATCAGACTTGTGTGAAGAAAGAGCAGATTGCATCCTCCACAGAGTGATTCTGCTGAAAAGCAAACTGAAGTGGATCAAACGAAGGAGGGAGTCTGGAAACAATGTAGTCCTTCATCAGCCTCTCAAAACATTTCATCACAATGGGAGTAAGTGCTATCAGGTGATAATCATTTAGACCCGTAATCGTAGATTTTTTTAGATACAGGTATAATAGTCGCAGTCTTAAAGCCTACCGGGACCATGGCTTGATGCAAAGACATATTAATTATATCTATAAAAACACCAGCCAGCTGCTCAGCACAGTCCCTCAATACCCACCCTGGAATATTATCTGGGCCCATTGCTTTCTGAATATTAGTTTTTCTCAGGGTTCTCCGAACATCAGCTATATCAAAGGTAGGTGCCAGCTCGTCAGGCTAAGATACAGCCTTCCTCACAGGAGTATTGTTAAGTGCTTCAAACCTACCAAAGAACCTATTTAATTCATTAAGAAGATCTGTATTCTCCTCACATGATGTCAGGGTAGCCTTACAATCTGTAATAGTCTGGTTACCCTGCCACATATGCCTTGTATTTGTAGGGTCATGAAAAAGTTTCTGAACTTTCTGACCATAAGCCTGCTTTGCTGTTCTTATAGCCCAGTTCAGATCTGCTCTGGCTATTCTAAGAGCACCCATATCACCAGACTTAAAAGCGGCATTTCTCACTTTTAGCTTCACATGTACTTAACTGTATATGATTCTGTTAATAGAATCATGGCTTCAAAACAAAACACAGTGTTTGCCTCAAATGTTTTAGTGACTTTTCTTTCCTTTTTTTCTTCCCTACACAATTTTCAAGACTTGTTTATTCTATTTTATACTTTTTAAATCCTTCTTAATAGCCATATAAATTAGAATGTATGCTGTTGGTGAATAGTTGCACTCTTGTTCAGAATTCTCCATCAGAAATCCTCAGGCAACCTGATGTCCTTCAGATATCTTGAACCAGAGTTGTGACAGTCACTTACCATTGGCCAGGCTGGGTAGGACTGATGGGAGACAGGTATGCAGTTTCCCTAACTACTGCTGTGAGATCTGACTTACCCAGTGTTCAGCATTTTCACTTCTCTTTGCAACAGGAATTGCATACAGCCAGTCTCACTAATAAATGTTTTTAATCATAGTCATTTAAATATGTGGTTTGCGAGCTTTTCACTTTGAAGAATGACTTTCTACATCTACTTGTCAGCCAAAGCTCTCTTTAGACACTACTTTTTTATGCCAGCTGGCTCCATTCACAATCTCAAAATCCTTCAACTCATGTCCCACAGAATTTATTGGATCCACTGAAGCCAAGGGGTGGAGCCAACTGTCATGGTGACAATGAAAGAGGCCAGCCAATGGTCCCCAGCTTCACTAAATAAAGATGATGAAGATCATTTCTGAAGAATTCTTTAGCGTTGGCATAGGCTTCTGAAGATAAAATAATGTTCTAATAACTCTGTTCCTATGGGACATTCTGTCAGTACAAGTTGGATCTACTGTTAAGCCTAAAGTGAGAGTACATTCCCAAACATTCCTAACTGATCTTTTCTGCTTAGCAATGCAGAGCAAGGCACTGGGTGATATTCTAGGTCTCATCCTTGAATCCATTATCTAGTCATGCTTCACCATAACATTTAAGGCTAGAGATAAAAGTGAGAATTACTAGTGATGGGCAAGTTAGTTAGCCTACACTTTCTGATAATTTTGAGGAACACTTATAAGATTTCTTGAAGCCCAGCTTACCAACTCCCTATAGCCCAGGGACTCAAGTGGGAGTCCCCCACCCCCCAGGAATTGTTCTTAGGAACACTTTAACTTTCACTTCACACTTTTGTATTAATTAACTGTTTCAGTGTGCAAGGAATGAAGTTTGTTCCCAGGCTCAAGAGAAGTACTATGTTAAACATGTTTTAGCTGCGGCCACCTCCTATGACCTTGAAGAGAGCAGTAAAATATCCCTTGACTCAGAAAGTGGGAAGACAAAGGCTGGAAATCATACATGTGCATGCATGCACGCACGTGCACACACACACACACACACACACACACACACACACAGAGGCTTGACTGCTGTGAACTGAAGTAGGCAGATCTTCTGTTGTATACGGTTTCATTCTTTCTGCAAAGGTCACTAATCTAGCTATGTGAGCCTTCTGCAAAGTAAGCCAAGAATATAAAGTTCAGAACCTGGAGAACCTGGGCTTATGATCATGTCAGTTGTTAAGTCCAACATAACAGATTGTGGAAAGAATGCTAGAAAGAACAGGAAGAGTAAGCTTTGTTCTGCTTACAGAGACAAGCAACTTAAGGCAATCATTCTGAAGCCATTACAGGTTTCATTCTGAATGCAGAAATGATGCTGGTTCCCATTACACTTATACACTTGTCAGAGCAACCTACCTTCTATAATAATTTAAATAGCAGGTAACATATGATAAGCATCACAAAAGTTTTATTAAAACCAATAATAGAGAATTCTGGTATAGGGAAAAATGGTAAGTCATTTATTTAAAGGATGAGATGGAACAGTAACATTCTTGTCAGCTTCCAGAATAGCTAAAATAGTGCAATCTATTTTTATTATGAAGAAAAATCACTGCAGTAATGATACCAAGGCTTCTCACAAATATAAACCAACAGTTTATTGCAGAAATTAAATTATAGTTGCAATATAACTTTCTCTTCTAAAGAAAAGAAAATACATTCTTTGGGACATAATATTCTCTAATCAGATCAAGATCAGTATTTTGATTTCACTGAATTTGGATTAAGGTGAAGTTAATTAATTAATTTTTTAAAATTAATACAGTTTTTTCCAGGGCATTTATATCACTTGGGCAAGTCTTGAAATTTCTAAATTAAAACAATCCCATTAAAAAAGTCTGGAGGGAGATACCGCCCTTCCACAAATAGCTGTCATAGGGAACGTAACCTATGTAAAGTTACAGAACAGCAAGTTACCAGAGTAGTAGCTGCCATACCTTCTAGCTATGCTTCCTACAGGAATCATTTTTCTGGTAGGTGAGCACACCTTCTTCCCCTAACGCGTGGCATACCACCTTCCCTTGCACATGCACTTACACATGTGTGTGTATGCACACATGTGTGTGCACACACATGCACACACACATGAAATCAGATAGGGCATGGAGAAGATCAAGTGAAGGTTGATGCTGTTGACAAGGAATGAAGTATTCCACAATCTGATGTGATCAATGAGAATACTCTCCCTCTTCCTCTTACCCACCATGCTCCCTATGTAATACATCTTACAAAGCACACAGGCTAGTTTTTAAGGAAGGAGTTATTTGGTATCCTGTGTATCCTAGATCCAAGCAGTTTAGATCCACAGTCACCAGCATTTCAACCCCCCCTCCAAAACAAATACCCAAAGAGTAGCATCTGAGAAATCATTGCAATATTTGCAAGCACTTCCTACTGTTCCTACTGACAATAGATGGGAGTCCATTTTCTGGACTTCTGTAGTGGTATGTGGGAAAGATACCACATCTTGGGAGACAGATCCTAGAGACGCTACCTAGGGAAAGGTCAGATAAGAGATAGCATAGCCCGCAGCCTGATAATGGGCAGGGCAAGAGGCTCAGAAGAGATTATCCTTAATTTCTTGGGGTGTAAAGGAGATGGGGAGAGAATTGTACTTTCTGTGATGGAATGGAATTATGAAGGCCAGGCTCAGGGAGATAAACATTTTCTTAGCTCACCAGAAGAGCGTGGGAGGAACAAGAGAATGAGACTGGCACCTCCCTGAGGAATTCACACTGTTGTGGCTGGCTGACTTAGGAGATGGGGTTTCAGTCTGGGAAGATTCTTGCTAGAGGCTGTAGCTAATAAACATAGCTGGACTGAATTTGCATTTTCTCTTGGAGTTCCTTGGGCTATGCCTGACATCAATCTTCCCAGACTGAAACCCCAGCTCCCAAAGTCAGCCAGCCACAACAGTGTGAATTCCTCAGGGAGGTGCCAGTCTCATCCTCTTGTTCCTCCCACGCTCTTCTGGTGAGCTAAGAAAATGTTTATCTCCCTGAGCCTGGCCTTCATAATTCCATTCCATCACACTTTCAGACTTGCAAGATTCTGTTAATGTAGCCTTACAATAACGTAGAATTAGCTCATCCGGTTGTGTTTCCTATCTGATCTACCTGGTAAGGCTAACAACTTCTATATACACAGAAATAAAATAGACTGCAATAATTCAAAATTGATATAACCGTTTTTCCCCTGAAATACATCACAATTAATTTTTCAGTTAATTAAAATGTATTCTTAGGTTCTGTTTTTGACTGAATTAGTCCAAATTCAGATTCATCTCAAGCTGATTCAAAACTCAATGGATCTTGATGGAAAGAGCATCTTTTGTGTTTTCTTCCATTGTTTAACCTTCTAAACAGATCTTCAACAGTGACCTAAAAGATGCAACATTTGATGCTCATGAACTCTTAGGAGAAAGAGCATTCCAGAGTGTGGGTATCACCATAGAGAGAGTGTCCCTACAAAGAACCATGGAATGTTATCAAGCACTTCTCAAGATAGATAACCAATAGCAGCTCCAGATATGAACATTCCTTAACCAAACTGCTCTCTGATAGGACCTTCTCTGTAGTTTCTGAGGTAGCAGAAAGCAGATGTTTTAATCTATATCAGCTAGATGAGAGCCACAATTTTAATTTCCTGAACACCACTGTCCCAGGAAATAGTAAGAAATTAAATAGGCAATTGGGCACCTGTCCCTCAGATATATTCCAAAGAAATCCAGGGCAGGTTGCAGGGTTACTTTCAATCCAATGTTGGAATCCTAACATCTATCTAGGAGGATGGGCAGACGGATATGCCCTTTACCCCAAGGGCTAGTGATGTTGTCAGCCTTACCAGTGATACCCCTGAAGGGATTGATACTGGAATTGTTATTCATTTTTTGGGAGAGGGGAGGAGGTGATTAAACTTAGAAGGTTCCTGCACCCATTTTACTTCTATTATCTAAAAATTGTGCCATTGGTATTTGGTGTTTTCTCACTGAATTTCAGTGCAAAAATCTTGGAAAGTTCATAGTGGTAAGAATGGGTTCAGGGCTGCTTGTGACCCATGGACTATGGGTTGCCTAATCTAAGCAAAAGAGATATGAGTGTCCTTAACTTAGTAATGATTTCAGTGATTACTTGTCCTCTCCCAACTTCTCTTTCAAAAAATGAACATTCCTGAAAAGAGTAATGTTCCATACATTTCTGCAAATACTCTGCAACAAAATATCTCACACTGAAGGGAAGAATAATGCATTGGAATCTCATTATATGGTATAGTGCATATCCATTATATAAAGCATAAACAAAAGCAATTAGCCTACTGGCATTAGTCCTGATTTAAATACTTTTTCTCAAGACACTTTCATTAGCTGAGTTGACAGAAACTATCTATTATTCATTTTACCTGCATTTAATTGCAGTTTTAATATGCAATGTTATATCCTAGTTGTGGGGGGGGGGGAATAAAGAAATATCTTGCTTGGCGCAAATGAGCACTGCTTTAATATGGTTAAATTACTCTACAGTTATTGAAGATCAGACCAATATAGTTGGATCCTACAGCAATGCATTCATCTTTCTCATTCATTTTCTGATCACATCGCCATTAAGCATTTAACATAAAAAAACAAACATAATACAGGACTGGTGTTTCATAAAGCAGTTAAGAGCCACCAACAGGATATTTCTGCATGTCTCTGTAAAATATTGTAATTTAGCATAGAGTAGATGAATCATTCTATTCCTCTGAATATTTAAGTTTTTTTACGTTTTCCTGCCAAAGTCAAATCCCCACTATTTCTACATCAGTGTTTGATTAAAAAAGATCCAAACACTCAAAAAAATTAAGTATGCATTTAAATGTTGAATTGATACTTTCCAAAAAGTACACACACAAATCTAGAGATGAATATAACCCTAACAATACACATTTTAGATATATTTTTCTTAAAATGTATACTGTTTCATGTTGTAAATATGACAATATCTTTTATTATATAATAGTCTACAATTAGTAATAAATAAGTGAGAGCTAGTTTGGTGTAGGCATCAGATTAGAAACCAGAAGACCGTGAGTTCTAGTCCCGCCTTAGGCACAAAGCCAGCGGGATGACCTTGGGCCAGTCACTCTCTCAGCCCTAGGAAGAAGGCAAGGGCAAACCACTTCTGAAAAACTTTGCCAAGAAAATTGCAGGGACTAATCCAGGGAGTCATCAGGAGTCAACACTGATTCAAAGGCACACACAAATACACACATATAATAAATAACTGCATAAGGAGCCTCCTTCACAAAATTCCAAAAATACATAATTTGAAGGATAACTGTCCTTCAATCCACATATTCATGAGGTTGACTAGAGTAGCTTCATTTACCTATTTAATATTTATTCATTGCATGTTTATCCTACATTCTGTCTGCAAGCTCAAGGTGCTTTATGTGATGGTGTTTCCTAATTTTATCCCCAGAGAGGTCTGTGGATGAGGGGAAACTTGAGCCTGATTACCCACACCTGTAGAGGGAAGAGGGAATGGCCTTGAGGGGCAGAAGGAAGAGCTGCTACCAAGGCAATGGTCAGATAAAAGGGACCTGAGTCTAGGGCAAGAATATAACATGAATAAATGTAACAGATAAGCCCCTCCCTAGTTCACAGGAAGATAAAGGAAGGGAAGAAGAAGCACAATGGCCTCCACCGAATCTAGTGCAGGAGAGCCCATGCAAATTGGTGCAGCCAAGAGATCCCTCCCCTCTCCCAAGGAGAGAAACAAAGAAGAAGGGATCTGGGCCTGTGCTTTTACCATGGAGCTCTCAGACATATAGCCAGGTCATCCACAAAAAAATTTCAAGTCTCTATCACAGCAACAAGAGGTAGAACCTGTAAATCTATGCAGCATGTAGCAAGTAAGTGCCCAACTTGCTTCAAAGCAATGATGTCTGGAAACTTTGCAGGCTCCTCTCCCAGGAAGACGGGGTCTCAGACAGCCTACAGTAGGTAAGCATACTTTCTTGTTTCTCTTTGTTTAGATTCAGTCCAGAGTAGAACTCCCTGCTCTTTTGGACTCAGGGGCCACTAATTTCATAGATGTAGGCACAGTACAAAGATTAAGGTTGCCAACCCAGACTCTTGAAAGATTGACGATAGAGACAATAGATGGACAGCCACTGAGAGTGGGACATGTTTTGGGGAGCATAGACCTATTGCGGCTGACAATCCAAGATAACACAGAACTCATACCATGCTATATAACTTGCAAATGCCCATTGTCTTGAGAATCAAATGGCTGCAGTTACATGATCCAGACATAGGTTGGACATGAGGGACATTCACATTTCTATCATCTAAATGCAGGAAACACCAATTCAAACACTGTACATTCCCCCTCCCAACTCAATATACCACAATGGAATAACTACCCTGCCAGAGAAATACTCCGACTTTGCAGATGTATTTGGGGAAGGAGAGGCTACTGTGTTGCTTCCCCATTGAGGGTGTGATTGCACCATCAATTTGAAACCAGGAGCCCAGATTCCAGCAAAGAGACAATATCCCATGTCTACTTGTGAGTTAGCCATCCTGAAAAAATATTTGGATGTCAACATTAAAAAAAAAAAAAAATCACCTTTCCAAATCCCTAGCATTAGCACCAATATTTTTTGTCCTTAAAAAGGATGGTGAGGTGGAGGGCCTGGCGGGGGGGGGGGGGGGGGATCAGAAAGGAATTGGAGTGGGGGGGTCATGAGGACTATGCATGACTACAAAAATCTGGAAAAGGTGACTATTAGAGACTGCTATCCTCTATTCCTTATTTTGGATCTCCTGGGCTGCCTGCAAAAGGCACATGTTTTCACAAAATTAGACTTAAGAAGTACTTACAATTGACTAAGAATGAAGGAAGAACATGAATACTTGACCTAGCCTGATCTACCCTGAAGGGCTGACGTCAGCCCCAAGTCCAACTTTATGCAGCCAAACTATATTTACTTTGTTTCAAGATTGGAATTTGCTTCAAGAAGCAGGATGAACTCCACAAGCATCCCCCAACCAAAGATCCAATCTTGCAGGATTCTTTTTCTCTGAACAGCCACTTCAAGAAAGCTGATAAGCAGAACATGAAAGGAGAAACTTTTGCCATTAGTTTTGTCTCCTCTGTGGAGATGCCACATAGCAGTCTTACAAAAAGTCAGCATGGGCAAAAGGAATGACCTCAAACATTAGGAAATAGATTTTTTAAAAAATTACAAGTATGGAGAGTTTGGCATTTCTCTTCTTTTTCTTTTCCACAAAGGTTAAATTCTGGAAAGCATTTACGACTCCCTAAGTGTTTTTAAAGTAGTTCTGAAGAACTCATTTCCCTATTTTCCTTTAAACTGATCTCATAACCATAAACCGGATTATACTGCTGAAGTCTGTATAAATTATAAAGTTGCTTTGTTGCATTTTCCCCTGTAGAGGGATAGAATTAGTAAGGCTGCTGAACACAACAGTTGGACTTTGGCTTTTAATTCTTTTTAGCATTCATACTACAGGCAGCTTCAGAGATAAAACATTGTTTTGTTCTCTAGAGAAGACTACACAATATAAGTATTCCTGGAACTTTCAACCATACTGAAGATAATATTTAATGTCTGCCCTTTTGGGTTTTATTAAAAGACTGATGATTAACTGTATGATTGGCAGCTACCAGCTAACTGTAACTGCAATATTTAAATTGAAATAATTCCACAAAAGCCAGCAATAGGGTTCTTGTTGGCAGTATAGATCAACACTTAATTGTTGTAAGAAAAAAACTGGAGAAGCACTATGCATACCATTTTGAGCACCTGAAGGTAGTAGAATACAAACCTAAAAAGAAGCAAATGCAAGCCAGTTTTATTCAGCCAATGAATAATGTTGTGCCCTGTCCAAGAATGGTCAAAGATGTTTGCCAGGGTACAGAATATCTGACAGCCCTTCTTTCCTTAGTACATACCACCTTTTACATTGCCATCACATGATTTTCATCATGGTGCACACAGATGGCCTCCTTCTGAATATCAGAATGGCTCTGAAAGGAAGCGTCACTGAAAACCTCTTGACTATGGGCCCAGAAGAATGGGCTTTGCTATTGTAACATCTAAGCCAGGAACCCTCTATGTGGAGCTGCTTTTGAAGATGATCCAGAAGCTAACAGCTGGTACAAACCGCAGTGGCTAGACCTTGGTTGGAACAGCCCCATCAGGCTAGAATCAAAGCACTTTTGAAATTGCTACACTGACTGCCAGCAGGTTTCCAGGGCCAATTCAAAGTACTGGTTATACCCTTTAAGGGCTTTGCTGCAGCACTAGGATATATCAGCCAACATCTTGCCAGAAATGAATCTGCCTACCCAGTCTGGTCATTGAGAGAGGGCCTGTTGAGGTTCCTCTCTTATGAGGTAAATGAAGGTATGGTGCAGGCAACAGGCTTTCTTAATGGTGGCAATACTCTCTCTATGGAACACTTTCCCTCTAGACCAGTGTTCCTCAAACTTGGCCACTTTAAGACGTGTGGACTTCAACTCCCAGAATTCCCCAGCCAGCAGTGCTAGTCTAGTGACTAGAGTATAGTCAGCCCAAAGCACCAAGTGGTGCTTTGCCCGCAAGCTTAAGCACTATCATTCCAGCGTGCCTTTATCTGACCATTTGATAGTATTTTTAACTGTCCTTATTGGATTTTATATTTTTCCTTTTGGCCGTTTTGTACTCTTTCCAGAGTCCATTACAGTTGGGGAAGGCAATAAATATTGGTAAATAAATAAATAAGCAAGCAAGCCTTTCTTGGAGAGGCAGTCAGAAGCTTCTATGGTTACTTCATGTTTGGGAGAGGCAAGCCCAAGGCCCTGGTCCATATGTTACAATAAATAAACTGCACAAGGAAGTACCAGGGTTTCTTTATCCATTTCCTCTGGCAGAAGGTACCAAGAGGAAGCACCATCACACTGCCATGATGAGTATGGTCATTATGTAGAAATTGTGTGATGTCTAAAGTCATTATGACCAGACTGTGAGAGCTGATGGTATACATCAACATTCTTGAATCTTACTGGGCAGCAACAGTATTGCAGAGCAACTCAACTGGAAGGAATCTTTATCTTTACAGTTTTGTAGCTCAGAGCCAATTTTGGCACAGTGCTTTTTCCTTTAGAAGGGAATACACAAAAAGGAATATCTTCTTTCAAAAAAGAAACACAGATGAAGCAGAATTCTGTATTTCTTTTCCAGTTCTTGCTCACATGTATGAGCAAGATTTATGTATTCTATATACTTTATGTATTCTATATACTTTAAAATGGCATTCTGTGTATTCCAAATATATTCCTCATTGGAGAAATACACCTAAAGAATTGAAATCTGTTTTCAATTTTCTGTTTATCCATCTGTTTGGACCCCTGCAACAAAAGGTTCAAAGAAAATATAAGAAGTTCACACCTTTTCACTTTTATATGAATAGTAATCCAATTTCTGGATACAAACAATAATTTTCTCTCTTGATGTGTGTTAATATTTATTGATTGTAGCATATAAAAATACGGCAAATTTCATAGGATAAGTTGGATACATGATTTTTTTAATGGACAGGTTAACTATATTTTGTTCACTTGGACTTTTCAAGAATTGAGGTTACCATAGTAGCAGGGAAATGTTCCATAGTAACAGGAAAACGTTCAGTTCTTTGATTTCTAACAACAAAATATAAGAGCATGAAAGAATAACAGAAAGAGGTCCTTGTAGAATAACTTCTGCTTGGCATGGATCTTTTGCAAGCCACATGCAAGTCCTTAGGACACACGTTTGTAACAACCTTGTTGTAGCTAAGCAGATCTGAGTACTTTCAGAGCTTTGTGATTTCCGAATGTAAGAACCACAGTGCCCAATAATCTATATAACTCATAGGATGATCATTTGGAATCTATCTGTATATTTAGCATATGAAGTGAGGATGCACTTTACACTTCTGTAATATTACTGGTTCAAAAGCAAAATACATCACTGTCCTTTCATGTCACATTGGTTTTAGAGCAATTACAAACGCAACAATTACTAGGCTGCAGGGATGTGAAAGGAATGTATTATCAATTTTTCACTTCACAAAACTACCTGCAAACTGGAGTGCAATTGCCCTTTGATAGTCATACTTTTCTGAACATTACAATGCAGTTCTCTTAACACAGAAAGCATAGACATTTGCATACATTAAGGAAAATTGTGAATGAAAGCAATTTGCTTGTAAAAATGTGCATATTAGAAAAATGTACATATTTGGAGCTCTGAATCCTTGCATAATTCCCTACTAGTTCAAAAACACTTCTCAGGCATACTGCAGATAATTCTCTCCCCATTTTTCTCACCTTAAAATTGCTATCAGGAACATTTTCATTTTTTAAGGCTACAAGTGATCTGGTATTTTTAAACTCAATGTGATTTGAAATGCATAGTCCTGCAGGCAGACATACATAGGCTGAGTTAAAAGATTGCAATAATCAATGGTTTATTACCCACAATTGCCTGAGTTAACACATCATAAACCATAGTAACTTATAAACTACAATGACTGGGGTCAAACAACATATTGGACCCCCAATTAGAGTGATCCTGCACCAGAGAATCACACATTTTGTGTTCTCTTTCTCTCATCAGTTTTCCAGCCTCCTGTGTGCCTTCATTTTCTCTAATTGCTAAACCATGAGCAGTATACCAGCTTCTAGTTCACTGCTGTCTAATTTCTCTTCCGTTCTCCCACTCCTCTTCTCTGAGAAGACTTTTATAATTTACTTATGATTTTGTAATTACATCACTTTTTTTTGGATGAACTCAGGCATTTTGCTAAATGAAAGTTCCTAACATTACCAATGCTGCACCCCATATATACACTGGCAAGAATTAATAATGTGCCAAAAGTTGGTTCCAATTAGATTGCAACCCTGTTCATCAAGGGACAAGGCAAAATTGAAGCAGAGCTACCTTTGCTGACATGGAGCCCAAAATTAAAACAGAAACCTTCTGGAGAGATATTACCTTAATTATCCAATGGCTTGTTCATCTTTTAAAGACTGTGTGCATTTGAAGCCTGTGAGACTTTACACTTTCCACTCTCTATTGTATTCTTAAGAAATGATAAATGAACACCTGACCACAGACACTGTAGTGTGGTAACCATGGTGACTGTGCAATATTGTGTGGTCATTTGATCACTTCCTAACACAATACTGAGGATGTCTGGGTGATTTTGGGCCTGTCACTCCCTCTCAGCCCAACTCACCTCACAGGGTGGTTGTTGTGGGGAAAAATAGGAGACAGGAGTATTAGGTATGTTTGCTGCTTTGAATTTCATATATATATATATATATATACACATACATATAAAAAAGGTGGGATTAAAACAAAAATAGAAATGCCATGGTCTACTGGGGTGAATCCAGAGAATGAGAAAGGAATTGGTGGCAATAGAAGTCTGTCTATCCGAAGTCTCAGGCTTGGGAGGGGTGGAAGCAATTCTTCCACTTCTGAGCCTGCAACCTAGTCACCTGACCTTGAGAACTCTTCTTAGTGCCCAAGCCGATGAGAACAAAATTACTGCAGTGTGGCAAAGCAAGTGCAGAACAGTGGAGAAGTACACGGCTTCAAGTCTGGGACCTTTGAGGCTAACAGGTTAATTGGAGTCAGGAATTTCTCAAGGGCATGTTCCTTAAGAATGAATGAGGTCCAGTTGTGCTTTGGATGGAATGTTTTACTGCATAAGGCAGACAATTGCTGAGAGGATTAGAAGAACTCCCTCCCAGCTCTTCATTTTCTAGTTGGCATCCTTCTTGGACTGCAAAAAAGTAAACTTCCTATGATTATAGAGACATGTATCCCAAATGAACACTGTAACACTGTATGAACAATAACAACTAAGAAGTCATCATCTTAGATGACTACAATGAAGAATTAGATTGTATTATTGTAATGCTTTCAGATGAATGCACTGACTTTACCAGGAGAATGATTACATTCTAACCTGATCTTGTTCTCTAACCAGCTCATTGCATGCTATCGTCAAGCAAACTGTGTGGATAACATGGTAGCTGAAAGAGAACAACAAGAATAATATTCTGTACAAATGATTTTCTGTGCCAATTATCTTGAGAAAATAGGGGTGGTTCTTTCATTTTCATAATGCAATTCATTTTCTTGTTCATCTTTTTATGAACTCTTTTAAATCCTATAGGCTATGGTTCAACTGGTGGCACACTAAAGCTTAGTTTCACCCTTGTGCCATGTTCTTTTGAATCTACCCAGGAAAATAATTTGTTTCTTAAAATATATGCACTTGAAAGCCACATGCTGATAACCAAGTGATAAGAAAGAACTTTTAATTTCTCTAGAAGGTTGAAAGATCCAATTTACCATGAGGCATTAAGAACTAAAGAGCCTCTTGATGAGGGTGAAAAAGGAGAGTGCGAAGGCTAACTTGAAACTCAACATTAAAAAAACCAAGATCATGGCATCTGGACCCATCAATCCCTGGCAAATAGAAGGGGTAGAAATGGAAGCAGTAACAGACTTCATTTATTTGGGCTCCAAGATCACTGCAAATGGAGACTGCAGCCATGAAATTAAAAGACGCTTGCTCCTTGGGAGGAAAGCTATGGCAAACCTAGATAGCATATTAAAAAGCAGAGACGTCACCTTGCCGACAAAGATCCGCATAGTCAAAGCTATGGTTTTTCCAGTAGTAATGTATGGCTGTGAGAGCTGGACCATAAAGAAGGCTGAACGCCGAAGAATTGATGCCTTTGAACTGTGGACTCTTTGGAAAAGACCCTGATGCTGAGAAAGGTTGAAGGCAAAAGGAGAAGAGGACAGCAGAGGATGAGATGGCTAGATAGCATCACTGAAGCAATGAGCATGAAATTGAGCAAACTCAGGGAGGCAGTGAAAGATAGGAAGGCCTGGCGCGATATGGTTCATGGGGTCACGAAGAGTCGGACTTGACTTAACGACTGAACAACAACAACAATTAAAAAGAACTGTGCTGATAAATTAATCACCCTTTTCCCATGACCATTCAAGGATGAACCAAACTCAGGTACAGGTGGTAAGAGCTTAAGTAAATTGTGAGATGATTCTTTCTGCAATAACGCTCAGCATTTTATTGTGTTGAGAGCTGTTCATGGCCCCTTAGAAGTTTACAACAAGTTTACAACAAGAGCTAATATTCATCTTATGAATTGAGCAGACAGCATATGAGATTGGAAACACTGCCTGTGAAGTGTTTAAAAGAAGTGGGATTTTTATGGTTTTTATGTCAGCCTTTACAGTACATATCTTTTGTGCTCAAAGGTATATTTGTTTTAAGGTTGAAGCAATAATCAGTAATCTTATTGACTGAACTGAGCCATGTAACACTTAAAACCTTTATGATTTTGGAACAATTTAGACAATGTTAATTGCAGAATGCATTTTTAATATCTGAGTGTTAGGTATATCAATGGATTCACATGTTCTAAACCATGGTTTGTTTAAATTTTATTTTTTAAATTAACAGGATCAGGCAACATACTAAGCTATAAATAATGGTTTATAAGCTACAACAGATGCATACTGGTCACATGTTAAACCAAAGCAAAACAAGCCATGTTATGGCTTAACATCATGTGTGAACCCTATGATGACAGCAACTAGGGAGGAACCCACACAACTGACATATATTCACTTCTGAAAACTCTTTCCTCCCCTTCCAGAGTCTCAATAAAAATCCACTCCCCCAAATGTTATTTGCATCTAGAAGAATGTTGCTTTTGGTTTTGGAATCAACAGCACTTTCCCTGTCTAGCTCTACCCATTTCAATATATGGAATTATCTTTGAAAGAGAGTATGAAACAAAGGTTCAGCTCTCACTCTACTTACCTTGTTCATCACTTGATCTGCTCTGTAGCTGCCCATTTTAAAATGAAAGTGCTATTAAATGAATCTTTTCAACATTATCAGCCAAGCCAAGATAAAAAAGGAAGTCTTGCTTCATAATCATTGGGATTATTTCAGATTTCTTTTTTTACAAAAGCTCTACAGTAAACTGAGAAATATTATTTCCATAACAAAGATAAAGGACCAAGAGAAGCTACATTATTTATCTCTACCTCCTTTCTGCATGTGTAGTCCTCACTTATATTCTGCACCACCAGAAGGATAATATCTTTGAAGTTAAACTTTGTCCACTGGAACTATAATCAAGGAAATCACTCCTATAGGATTACAGCAGCAACCCTGTTTCCAGATATGAACATTTTCATGAGGAAGTTGGGTATTCCAAGCTGTTGTGATAACTACGGCTGTGGAGGCAAGAAACACTTAACGCTTGCATTTGCTGTGGATTTTATGCTTCCATTCTCCACTGAGAAGAATTAATTGAACATTTGCACTTGCTCATTCTTTTCAAAATATAAAGAAAGACAGTTGGATAATTATATGAAGAGATACACAAAACTAGTAGACAGGGCAGATGGACTCCTATTAATAGTGGTTGTTAATTGACTTGTAGAGTTAATATGAGAACAGATTTTCTCCCAATAGTTTGTACACAGAGAACTTGAATTTCAATTCCCACTCTTATAAATGAGAGCTGTGCATTTAATTTCATTTGTACCATATTAAGAAGCTGATAATATAAACATGGTGAACATAAATCCTTATTGCTTTTGAAATACAGTCATACCTGTATGGTATTAAATATTCTAAATCCTTGATTTAATGGACTAGTAGGAGAAAGAGGTATCTGTTAGAGCTGAATGTCCATTAAATCATTAATGGGATTTTACATAAGCGTGAAGTGTACATAATGTACATAAAATGTACTTTGCTTGTACTGACAAAACTCAGTTTGGATTGAAGCCTGAATGCAGGTTTTGTAATTACAAGCAATGTCTATTGAATCAAATTCTGCAAAATCTAGGGTTTACTGTAGTTACATATACAACATATCTCACAGACTAATTTTAGTTCAGTACAAATACTTACATTCCTGTGATAAAGTAATCAAGGAAATAAATATTTATTTTATAAGGTCAATGGTTTTGTGGTTGATATGCACAGAAGGTATAACAGGGCACCTCAGCCATGATTTTGTACTAAGCCACGATTTTTTAAATGATGCTTTGTTGAGTAAGGCACATTGTTTGGGGAAAATATCTGCTCAGTTAAATGAAAATACACTTCAAAGTACATTAACCACTGAATGGGGCAAGCCTACCCAAATGTCACTCTGTTATTTTGCATTTCTAATTGTGGTTTAAATCTTTTATAGTTGCCCTTGATCAGCCTTCTTTGACTTGGGGCACTTCAGATATATTTGGACCAAAATTGTCAGAGTACCCAGCTGTTGGTCATGCTAGATAGAAATTCCAGGAATTGTAATTTCTATACATCTGGGGAGATACAAGCATAGGGAAAGCTGTCCTTGATAATAAAATGTCCTACATGTAATTAGGAGCCAGAAGGAATATTTTAAAATTCCTTTTTATAGCTAGTTCTAACTTGTCAAGGCTCCAAAATGTCCTCCTGTGAAAGATTATGATATAACTTTGCATGTTATATCTCTGATCTGTCTTTCAAGATATCATTATAAAATATATTTTTTAAAATAATTCATCATAATGAATTTTCTGGAAGACTTCTGTGTGATCTTCAAAGATGATGAATCACATTTTTTGGTGAAATGTGCTTCCCAAATACATGCACACTTGTAGCAATATATTCAGGAAGCTTGTAGAAGCTTGCAGAATTTTATACATGGCTCAGTGGCACAACACATATTATTACATATGAAGAATTCCAATATTTTTATCACCATCTCCAGAAGAATCATGTTAACCCAGTATTTTAAAATCATGGTCTGTTGAATAAGCCATAGCATCTGCTTCATACATAAGACTAAGCTACAGTAGCTGGATTCAAACTCAAGAAGAAACTTATGGTGTTATGCAGTTTTTACTCAACTATGAAGGCACCTGTAAGGGTATATATCAACAGCCCATGTTGTTTGCTATGATCAAGGTCTTTACTTCCCTTTAAATTTGGATGGTGACCTTGACAAGCAGTTCCCTGCTTCCCTCACTCTCTTCTTTCAACTTCAGCAATAGATTCTTAATCTTCCTCACTTGTAGTGAATGAAAGTGAGGAAGATTAACATTAACATATCTGATGCTGTTGATATTTCTCCCAGCAATTAGACTGATTATTTATATATTGGATTTCTATACTACCATACTGCATTAGTTCAGCATTTCTCATGATATATTCTTCAGGTAGGATAAATAAATCAGTAAAGGCTTTTGCAGATGTCTGGGTGTTGGTTTTGGAAGATCCTTTAAAGGGAATTGAAACATTAATGGGAAAACTAAAAGAATTTGGCACATTAGCAGGTTTTAAGATCAACAAGCAGAAGGTGAAGATGTTAACAAAAACATGAAAAGAGAGGATCAAACAGAATTGATGAATAAAATGGGTTTTAAGATTGAGAAGAAAGTAAAATATCTAGGTATCACCATGACAAATATGAATTGTATATTATTTCAAAATAACTATGTTAAAACATGGAATGAAGTTTAAAAAAGACATGTCAAGATGGGAAAATCTACAACTGTCATTGTTGGGGAGAATTTCTGTTATAAAAATGAATGTCTTGCCTAAAATGATGTTTTTGTTTCAGACAGTGCCTGTTTTGACAACTGATGCACCATTTAAATAGTGGCAAAAGGATATACCTAACTTTGGCAGGGGAAAAAACCATGAGTTAAATATAAGGTGTTACAAGATGCAAAAGAAAGAGGAGGATTGGGTTTACCTGATTTGAAATTGTATTTTGCAGCTGCTGTTTGGTTTGAATGAAAGAGTGGGTGCTGCTGAGAAATAGAAATCTTTTGGAGTTAGAAGGACATGACCTGAGACTTGGGTGGCGTGGGTATTTGTGGTACGATAAAATCAAGGTTAATGTGAATTTTAAAAATCATTATGTTAGACATGCCATATTGAGAATATGGAACAGATACAAACCCAGGTTGTGTCCGAAAATACCTTGTGGTTCTCAGTACAAGCATTTTATAGATGAAAAATAATAGGCAAACACAAATGGCTAACTTATATTGAGATACTAGAATTTTATCAAGGAAATAGAAAACAAAATCAAGAGAACAACTAGTGGCAGAGGGATATGGTTGCCAAAGGTTTTTGTATTTACAGTTATCAGAAAGATTTAAAGGAGATAAAACAGTTTATGGTATTGAATATTGTGAGACTGATTTTGAAATAGAATTGTGTACAAATGATGAACATGTAGTTACTAAAATGTATACACTTTTATTGAAATTTAAAACAGAAGAAGAAGAAGTGAAAGAATGTGTGATGAAGTGGGCTATATGTTTTGGTTATAAGATACAGTTTGAACAATGAGAAAATATATGGTTGAAAGGATTGAAATTTACATCATATTACAATCTTAAAGAGAATTTTTATAAAATGATGTACCATTGGTATACGACACTAGAGAAATTGATGTTAAAGGCCCTTCAAATTTATGCTGGAAATGTGAACAACAAGAATGACAATTTTATCATGCTTGGTGGATGTATAAAAAAGCTAAAAAAAATTGGATTCAAATACGTACATATGCTGATTCAGGAGATTTTAAAGATTAGTATACAACTGAGACCAGAAGTCTTCCTCTTGGGACTGATGAATAAAAAGTTGGAAAAAAGTCATGGAACTTTGTTTTTGTATATGATAACCACAGCAAGATTATTGTATGCACAAAGATGGAAAGATTTGGCACTATCTACAAAGGAGGAATGGTTGGTGAAGATGATGGAATTTGCTGAGATGGCCAAATTGACTTTTTTGATTAGAGAAAAGACAATATCTATGTTTACTGCTGACTGGAAACCCCTTATGGACTTTTTGTGTAAAACAGAAAAAAATGAACATATGATTTATGGGTTGTGATGATTTTTTTACAGGATAGATTATAGAAAGAAAAGAGTCATGATGTAACCTTAGAGAATAAGGTAAACTTATAATTTACCTCTTTAGCTGCTGTAAAGAAGATCGGAAGCCACTTCTATCTTTTTTTTTCTTTTATTATTTTTTCTTTCTTTTGTATTAGTTTGTATTAGTTTTTACTTTTTAAAAAACTTTTAATGAATTTATACACAAGGTTAGAAAAATAAATCAGGAGACAGTATAGAACAGTATAGTATAGAACCTAGACGTACTTCTTTCCCAATTTTGAACCATTTATTTATTTATTTAACAAATTTATATGGCTACCCAACTCACACACAGTGACTCTGGGTGGCTTACAAAGTAAAAATCCCCAACACAAAAACACAATCAACACAACCACTTGATTGGCTCCTTTTGAGCTTGGGGTCCTCAGGCCCACTGGCAAAACCATGTCTTCAGGGCCTTCCAGAACAAGAGAAATAAATGAAAATAATATTCATGTCTTATATACAGCTGTGAATTTCTGCAGCTGATTGGAGCTTCCCATGGTAGAAGATGGGGCTCAAGTGGGTGTATGTGTTTCAGTTAGCATCTGAGGTTTTGCTACTTGCAGCAAGCGTCAACACATTGGCGTTTACTTGGTAAGAGTAGAACAATATAGACAGATAGGTTCAAATTAAGGGACAATTTTCAATAGTCATTAAGTCCTGACTAATAGGACTATTAAAAACATGAAAATGTTGGACCTAAGCCATTATTAATTAATGTTAATTATTTTTCTAGATAGAAGCGTAACTGATTGCTTAGGTGTTATCAAATTTACCTAAGGGGAAAGTTAGTCTTTACCAGGTGCAGTAAGAATTATTGGTCTCAGAAAGAACAGTCTTATATTCCACAATCACTCTTCCTCATTAGCTCTTATTTCTCCATAGGCTTTAGATGATGGGCTTCAGAAAAGCATACTGCTTCCTTGATGGGGAACAAGATAATAAGCAACTGGATTGCTTGGAATGGAAGAACACTTGTACTGGTTGCTGCAGAAGCATTATAAGGGCCTTGGACTTGGGTTCCAAACAAATGGTTGTGAATCATAGGATCATAGAATTGGAAGATGCCATTTAGGCTACAAACTCCTGCTCAGTGAAGGAATCTAAATAAAAGCCATCTGTCCAGTCAGATTTCTGAACTAAGTATGGGGTTGGACTATTGACCCTTTCCAACATTATGGCTGTATAAAAGTATTTGCCCAATCAATACTATTCTGATGCCTGATTCAAACTCTCAGAAGTCCCATTCAGTTACATCACAAAACATGATCTAAGTTTGAAATATCCGAAATTCAAAATCACAGTTTTGAGGTGTTCTGAGTATGGAATAAAGCTCTGGGTAGCCAGGGAATATTACAAAAGAAGCATTACTCAGGAGAGTCTGTGGCTAGAGGAAAAAAATCAAGATGGTGGCTACAGTGGTGCAATCAAAGCCCTTCCTCCTTTTAATGTATGTCATGAGCAGAGCACATGTAAAAAAGGGGCAGGGATTCATGTGCTTATGGCCACCATCTTGACATCTTTCTGTGAATGTCCTTGGTGCTAGAGATAATAAATCTGTCATTTCTTCTCTGATTTCAAGTTTGGTTTCTTCATTTCCACTGCAGTTTGTGAATTTATTTTATGCTCACCTAATTTTCTGTGCATTTTCCATGAAATGTTTTCTTCAAAAGACATCTTTTGATAAGCAATTTTCCACAATAAAGTATTTTTGTGCTGTGTGCTATTTTGCGTGATGTGAAATATGCACTTTTCCTTAATAACATTTTCCTAAATGCACTGCAAAATTGACAGATATTAAAGAATAACTGTATTTCAATTCATATGACGGTTCAGGAAATGTAAATTTGATCAATTTGCATTTAAGGGGAAAACAGATTTCTCTGCCATGTTTACTTTGCTGCTTCCCTCATAGTTCACCATGTGCATTATATTAGGGTAATGAATACTTGGGTCCAGAACATTTTTCTAGAGGTGTTTTTATTATATTATGTGAACGATCTGGAACTAATTAGTAGAACAAATCAGATAAAAGCAATGCCATGAAAAGAAAACAAAACAGTCAACCACAGTTTGTTTAAAAAGTTATTTACAGCTGCAGTATCCCAACACTTTTTATGTATGTGCAAGTGTGTGTTTCAATAAACATATTACAATATGCACATTAACAGTTTGCGTAAAGCTGCAAATTGGAGCATTTTGTCACTGGCATTTATTAACCTGACATCTATCCTTTCGTCCTAATAGCTGTGCTTAATAAAACATCAATGACTTTTTTAACTACACCCTTGTCGCTGTGCACTAGGGTTCTAAATGCACTTTTAAATATTTACAAGATTTTCATTAAGATGCAGAAACAGGTAGAAAAGCTAAAGGCAGTGACCAAACAGTCTTTTTTAGTTGTGTGTAAAAGTTCAATAAAACCTTTTATTAACACTGCATAAATGAGGAGCTTGTATCAGTTCTGATACAATAAAAATATAATTATTATTTCAATTAAAATACAGCTTTATTCAGATATGAACATCCAAGGAATATATGTTGTGGCACTGGTGGCAGGGACTTCCTTGTAGGCTGCAATCTATTTAGAACCTTTACTGAACACTCAAGAATACATAATTTCTGAACTTCTGTCCTTGTTGAATTTATTTAAAACGTGGTTTCTTCTTTCTTGGATTTGGCTGTTTAGTTATTCTACAGATATTCATTTGAATTGTGGGTATGGTAAGAGAGGTTGAACTATCTTTATGGTGTGATCAGGTGGGATGATTCAAAGGCTATTGTTGCAGAATGCTCTGGAGAGCTTGGAGGAGTGGAACAAAAGACCACTGGAGAACAGGAGGTTGGGACAAGATCTCCCCAGTGATGGACAGAAGGAGATACAGTGGGAAACTTTGGATTGGCCATTACAAAAGAAGGGATATTGTCAACCTGGAGTTGGTGTCAGTTTCTGGCTCAATTATCTGTATGCAATCCAGGATGCCAGATTGCTTGGACTCCTCAGCCTAATATTAATGTCAGATGCAATAATGCAATAAAACCATGCTTCTCCATGATTTGGACATAGAAGATTGAGTGAACCTGGCATTATTACTTGAGTTTCAGCAACCATGACTCCAAATCTAGGGATGTGGGTGGTGATGATCCTCTGGGTCACCTTGTTAGTGACTAGATGTCTAATTCTACAGATGATTGGAATGCAATTCCATGCATTTGAAATTGGGCACAAGTGATAAACTAGGAGTACTGGTGGTGTACTATCATCTGTGCTGCCAAGCTGTACCCCTGGTAATCCAATACTGGCTGTTGATGCTAGAAGACTTAATCTTCTTGCCTTGGGGATGGGATCAAGATTGGCTCAGGATTTCATGGCCTCAATACGAACCTTGAGATTGTCTCAGGTGATTTTTGGATGACTCATACAAGTGATCATATTCTAAATTTATCTTTTACGCCAGAAAAGTTGACATGCGATCAAACCCCACCTTATTTAAGATGGTTATCCATTGTTCAAGTGAAGTAACATCAATATGCAGATGATACCAAGCTATACATCTCCATCCTAATCCAATCAGGGATACAGTGGAGGTCCTCATGCAATGTCTGAAAGCTGTGAAGGACTGGATGGGATGAAACAGGGTCAAGCAGGCTGAATACCAGCAAGACTGTCTGTCTGTCCATGTTAGCTGCAAATTTGACTCTGGATGGGGTCACACTCCCCCAAAGGAGAATGTCTGCATTCTGGGGTACATCTGGACTTGCAGCTCTTACCAGAATAGCAGGTGGAGGCTATGGGCGGAAGAGCCTTATCCCAGTTTCCACTGATATAACAGTAGCGATCCTATTTGGAGCAAGATGCCTGTCACTCATCGCCCCATCTTTGGATTACTATAATGTGGTCTCCTTGGGGTCTCCTTTGACAACCACTTGGAAATTTCAACAGGGTAGCATCTATACTGCAAGGATTTGTGTGTCCAATTCATGATACTGGCAATAAAGCTCTATATGGCTCAATCTGGGTTGCTTACAGGACCTTATTATTTGAATACAGTCTTCCTGCTTGAGCAGAGAGGCCATGCTTAAGATCACCAACCTACTGGAGTTGACAAACTAGGAATACTCTGTGGCAGCCCTGGCATTATGGAATTGCTGTTCCCCAACATCAGAACGATCCCTTTGTGTTAAGTTTTCAAAAGGCAGTCAAGACCAAGCTCTTCCACCATACCTTTGGAAGCAATGGTGATGAAGGAAGTTGTCTTTATTCTTGCGTTGGTTTTAGTAGTTGATTTTTTATTTTTGAATTTATTACACTTGGATTTTTTTATGTATTGAGACTTTGATTGGGGCAGCATACGGTTTCAAAATACATACATACATGCATTTCATGATTATGGTCAAGGTATTATGGATTAAGGTAGTATATTTTGAATTTGTTTATAGTACCTTCATTATTAGGTTCAAAAGGTAATAGTTTGCTGTTCAGACTATACAAAAGCCACCCACTGCAGTTTTCAGCACCTACTCAGATTTGTCTACCTGGGTTTCAGAGACCATTGCAGAAAGGAGATGGTGGTATGCTCACTTCCTTTACCATGACACTGTGGTATTTGATGGGATATTTCAACAGCACCTTCCAATTCCCTAACAGGCAGGATGCAGCTGATAGTTACAATGAGATTCAGGGTTAAGTGAGCTAAAGAATGTTTACCTCTTTGTTGAATTGTAAACTACATAACGATTCTCATAAAAGTCTCAGCCAAGGCAGACTCTAGTAATTCAGTGTTTCAGACCAACACTTTATTTCTCTATATTGCAATGTCACAATCCATTTGGGTTGGTGAGAAAATCTATTTATTTTCTCTTCTCTGGGAAAAAAAAATCTACAGATTTTCTGGCATGCTGCAAATATAAGCAGGATCATTTCCCAGCTTTGATGCTTGCTTTATTTCTTTAAGGAAAAAAATGTATTTATACAAAAGTATAGAAATATGCTCACTCTGTTTTCCTTCAGTCACCAGCAAGGCATCATTTACTTTCTATGTTTTTTTATAAATAAATTCTTATCATCTTCTTCTTCTTCTTCCTTCTCCTCCTTCTCCTCCTCCCTCTTCCTGCTGTCAGTAACTGCAAAATACAGTTTGGCACACTAAATAAAACTTTATGCCAAGTTCAGCTTCACTATTTCATTTCTGTTCTACATACACCAATGTTCCATGTGTAATATTGCTTGAGGGAACTAAGCCCTTGTAGGGGTGCTCTTTGATTCCAAATTATCCAAAGTAAAGAAGTTACTGCAAGCAGCTAATTTAGGATTAAAAAAACAAAACAAAACTGCACAAGGGACATTGTATAAATATAGCAGGGCTTGTTCACTCAATTCTGATACTGAGCTATATGACTATGAAGGAGTGACCCTTTTTGTCACCCTAGAAGCCAGTTCAGGAGAAGGGGGCAAAAAAAAAAAAAAAGCATCTGAACCTATCAGCAAAATGACACATCCTCTAACTCTGACGGTATATTCTGTTCTCCTCCATCATGCTTTATTTCTGGACTATTATCAATTAAAACATGCCAACACTTGAGCCTTACACAATATTTCAGTCTCTTTTGGAAAAATAGACTTTCCTTCAACGTCTAGTATATAGTCATTGATACATGGGGATGAAAGCCACTGTGTGATAACAGTCTGTCTTCTTTACTGAAAAATTCATTGTATTCCAGAACTAAGGTTTGAAATAGAATATATTTTAAAATCTACAAATGAATGAAAGCTCCCTCTAATCCATCATCCCGCAAAATGGCCAACCAGACATCTTGTTCAGTAGCCATAGCCAAGCTTGAAAACAACGATTTTCCCTCCTTGATTTGAATAGCTTCTGTTCATTATGAAAATTTCACATACATTCTAATAGCTGTATTTTTCACTAATTACAAACATCTGAATCAGTAGCCATCACTAATCTGAACTAAAACCTAGCCCTAAGAGACTTCTTAAATGTCAGATCTATAATGAAGATGAACTATTTCTTCAGCATTAATCTCCATAAACTACTTCAGACTTTAGGAAAAAAGAATGCATGTAAGGAAGGCAAAGACAAATGCTATGGGTTCACTCCCTCCACTTCTGACTTCCCTCTGTTGATGAGAAGATCTGCAGTCAGAATCCTACCATGTTTAGCTTGGATGTGCTTACAGATTACACAGGACTCCCTAAATGCCCAAAAAGAATATAATCTGAATTCTTAATTTTGACATGGATTACAACACTTTTCAGACCTTCTCTTCAACAGGGACAATGGAAAACTTCATCTTCTAGATTGGTTTCTAGCCCAAAAGGCATGACTCAAAGGGAGACTTCCTTCCCAGGGATGAGAGCCTATTTTTCATTAAAAAAAACAAAAAAACTTTATTTGCAGAGATGTAAGTTCATAGGTAGAATCTGAAGAAATAATGTTTAGTATAATCATGCCACCTCTATGCATTTTCTGGTTTATTCCCTGATTCTTTATCACCACAATTTTCCTAGTTACAATATGCTGGTTTATTCTTCTCCATAGTACAAACAGCTATGTGTTATTTTTTTTTCTCAACCTTTTGACATCAGGAACAGTATAAGGCCAATGCTGTGATGCAGTGAAATAAAACAACATCAACAACTCCCCTTCATCTCCCTTTTTAGACAGACACATAACTTTTGTGGCAGTTGCCAGACCTAACATATCATTTAGAACAGTGTTTCTCAACCTTGGCAACTTATGTCCACACATCTTAAAGTTGCCAAGGTTGAGAAACATTGATCTAGAGTGTGGCAGGCTGGTGGGTCTGCAGAATGGCAGGCTGGTAGTTTCAGCACCACAGAGTGCTGCAAGTGAACAACTTGCTCCAACAAAGGCTACCTTTTTGTCCATTACTTTCAGCTCCTCTCTTGTCTAAAAACTGTAAAACTCTGAAAAGATAGATCCCTTAGCCAACAAGAGAGTGATCACTCCTTTTTATGTGGTCTTGTCCCTGACACAGTTGCAGAGGAACTATTTTATTCCTCCAGCGAATCAGGCTCAGTGGCTTGTGTTCCACAAATGTCTGGCTTCTAGCTTCATGTTCATTATCAGAAACTAATCCAGTTCCTCAGCTGCTGATATAGCTTATCCTCCTCTGATTCTGAGTTCAAGGTTGGGCCTATGACAGAAGGTGTAGCATCTAAGTATTTGGAAGCTCTTATAATAACTGAAATCCTTGTAGAAAAGGAAGGCCACTACAAAATCAAAGTCAAAGTCAAAGTCAAAGTCAAGTCAAGTCAAGTCAAGTCAAATCAAAACACATTCAGGTTAGCTGACTTATGGGAGGAATCTACTCAATTTCTATGCAAAATATGAAAGCACTGAAAACCAAATTGCGTAAGCTAGTATGACACAGTGGATCAAACCAATATCAAAGTAGCCCAGAAGATATGCAGACAATGAAATAAGGTATAATGGTATCCTTTCCTTGTTGCTTTCACCTTGTGCTGCAGCATGAGATATATATCATGCCTTTCAGCTGTATATTCTTAAGAAGTGTAGTATCCATTTTCTTCTGATGGGTTCCAGTTCCATACACACATTAATTTTTTTGATAATCTTGGAGCTTGCTTTCCAAATTTATTGATTCAGTTCAACTCTGTATTTTTGAATTAGCAGGAAATGCTAAATGCTGAAAATTGTAAACTATATCATTAATAAAAATGAAACACCCATGCCACAAACCATTAGTATTTGTAGTAAAATGTCAGTGCAATATTAACTGCTCTAACTGGAAACTTGCACACTGGTGGATGGCTATTTCCTTGTTTTCCAACGAAAGAACAGAAGAAGAAAAAGGAAATGACTAGACATTATTTTTCTTGTTACCATGGGTATAACATTTGGCAACTTGTCACATAAACAGACTGGATTTCAAATTCTTCTGTGGTGGGAGGGAACTGGAGGTAGGGGATTTTTGCATGCATACTTCAGATCAATGCAGGACTTTGATCAACCTTGGATAGACTTGGAGGGATATAAGTTAGATATTCCATTATTTGCTGAAGAAGGAAATAGTTCCTGTGTCTCATTTGCTTGAATATACTGAATATCCATATCAAGAATAAAATACATATGTATGTACATGCACACAGAGACAAACTCTGGTTACAAAATGTGTATTTCTTGACAATATGGACATTATAAAAATTAAGAAGTATTTCTTTTTTTATTATTTAAGATTTTAATATTTTTGGTGGTCTCTTTAGAAGGTTAAAGATACAAAACAAATGAAGAAAAAACAGCTATAGAATTGAAAAAAAACATTATAGAGAGATTTTTTAGTGATGTTTTCTCTACTTCCCTTCCACTTCTTTCTCCAAACCCTAATCTAAATATTGGTACAGTGGTACCTCAGGTTACGAACTTAATCCGTTCCGTGACTCTGATCGCAACTCGAGTTGGTCGCAATGCGAGGTAAATTTTCCCATAAGGTTTAATGTAAATACGGCTAATCCGCCCTCCGAATTTGGTCGCACCACGAGGCAAATTTCCCCCAAAACACACCACAAGCCTCACCGAACATCTCCTTGCTACTGTGATCTTGCCCACAGGAAGCCGCGACAGCGTGGCAGCAGGGCAAATGGCCATGGATCCAGTTCGTAGCTCGAGGTGAAGTTCGCATGTCGAGGTAAATTTTTGGGGCCGGAGCTGGTCGTATCTCGAAAAATTTGTAAGGAGGGGCGTTCATAACCCGAGGTACCACTGTACTTTGTATGGAACAAGGAGAGTTATTGCTAGTATCTATTTACGTTATTTCATCTGTTATTTTTGATTGGTCTCATAATTATTTTCCTAGAAACCATATTCCAAATGTCTAAATTTCCCTTGCTGTGTGATGTGGGATATATAAGGGAGCCATTCCTGCTTAGATTTGGCTATACTTCCATTATGGATATATGCTTTCAGTTTTGCATTGCTCCATATTCTCCAATTTTGATCTTCCAATCTAGTATCATTGGCAAAGTTTCTCTTTTTCAATGTTGTGCCAAATTTGTACTTCCAGCTACAATCATATATCTTAATAAATTGTAATTTATTTTTTCTGGAATTATACCTAATCAAAAAATTGTGATTTCAGTTCAAATTTTAGAATTTTCTGAATATTTTGAGGTATTTCTTCCCAGTAGGTTTGAATTTTTTTACTTGACCATCACAAATGCCAAAATGTTCCTTTTTTGTTGTGACATTTCCAACCCTTATTCTTATATAATGCATCTATTTTGATTATTATTGACAGAGTTACTCCAAGCTACAACTTAAAGGAAAATGGTTATAAAATGTTTTACAGATGGTAAAAAATTAAGAGGTATTGAAGCAAACAACTTCTGGAAATGGCCTGCTAATTACACTGGAGATGAACTCATCTGTGATCTTGTATCCAACCAATCAACTCTAATCTGAATCACTGATTTTATTTCAATCAAAGAGTCAGTTTGATGCTTCAAACTGTGTGTTGGGTTTTTGATTCAAAGAAGGAGCATCTACATATGTGCAGAAGCCCTTCTGAATTGAACTGAAATTAGAGATGTCTATCTCAGAGATTTGTTTTGGAAATTCATTTAAATAATCTTCAAATAGAATCTTCAAAGCCAAACTCTTGCACAGCCCTAGTAGACACATAAAAATAGGGTTCCAGCTAACAACCAGTTTGGCCATAGATATCAATAGACTCTTCCTGCATAATGCTTCCACCTCTGCCTTATTTATTCCATTACTTGTATATTTCTGGAAAACTTCCTGATAACAATAATACTGAATTTGGTTCAGGTCATAATTAGTTTGCCCTGCATGCTCTAAATTAATGGCAAAGAAGAAATATAGTACTATATATCACAGGCACTCTAGTAATATGTAAGCAGCCTTCATGAATGTTCTAAACAAAAGCAAAATTCTTAAATTTTCATTCATGTACGGTTGATAAAAATGAACTGAAAATGTAGGAGTATGACAAAAAAAGGAAAAGAAACAGGGTCATAATGTAGATACTACATTGATTTGAGTTTTGTTATGCTTGAAATGAAAATGAAAGAAAAATGAATTATCCATTGACATAATTAACTATTATTTAACAAGTACTTGCCATTGGTCTGGTAATAATAACATGAAATGTACCAAGCATAAGAAATTGCTTTCCCACACTGGTAGGTATGATGGAAGAAATGGGATTGCAAAGGTTATGAGAATATTAGGTCATAAGAATGAAAAAGATTTTGAGATAGAGAGGGAATGTAGGTTGGTTTGGTAATAAACTGACCAGCTTCTCAGTTTTGAAAGTAGCTATCTGCTTTTTTGAACCTTGGATACTAGAAAAAAGGTGGCAAGTCAAATCTAGCAGATAAGAATTGTCAACTTGAAGTGAATCTGAATAAGATATCATGTTAAGGTAAGTTGGATACATTGATATAGCATAGTACCAAACCAAATTTGGAGGATCTCAAAGTAAAATAAAGAGGTTCAGACCTCGCTGGTACTTCAAAAACAGGGAAGAAGAGGACTCATTTTCTGTGCTGGGACAACTGGTTGCCAAAGAATAAATTATTAGGCTATAAATCTATCATGGGCTATAGATAGGCAATTGCAGATCTTCCTCAAGCTCGGTGATGTGAAATAGTCTTTTAGAAAAATCTTATTACAGTAACTTTGAGGGAAGATTGCCCCTGTGATCCTACAGGCTAGGCATGAATCTAACCTGGTAAACAACCAGTCAGGGAATGAATCCAGAGGAGAAGCAAGATGCAAGGTCCAAACCACAGCAAAACAGGCTATTCATAGATAGATTTACATAGGTTGTTCCCAAACTTTCCAGAGAGAGTGGAAGCACTTCCACCCAGTGCACACCTGAAAGTCATTAAAAAATAGTTGCACAGCCTGTTCCTCTGCTACCTCTCATATGTCTTTTTGCTAGCCTTTCAGAACTACAAAGTCCAGCTCTCTGATCCCAAAACCTTCATTAAATGCCTGGTACTAAGTGATTGAACTTCTGAGTCTGAACAGAGAATGAGTCTGCAAACTTGCTGAATCTGTCAACATGAGAACAGGGACACTGACTCCAGTACTTCTGGGATCTCCAGTGACAGGACTGTGATACATGATGCTTCTTCCCCATGTGAAGGCAGATCCTCTATCAGGGCTATAACAACCTGGGTAATTACAGCCTAGACAGGTTGATGTTGCTTACAGGCAAAACTGTGGTACGGATTATTAAGCAAATGATTAACCCTGCACCAATAGACATAGAGCATTAAAATCAAAAGAAATCAACATCCCTCTATATTTTGCATTAGCCAGACCACACATAGAATATTACATCCAGTTCTGAGTACTGCATTTTAGGAAGGATATCGCTAATGTCTGAAGGAGGGCAATCAAGATGAAAAGAGATAGCATAAATGCTGACTGCTCAATGGAAGCACCAATAATCAAGTTAAAGATTCAACATTTGGCAATGTAATGTGAAGGCATGCATCTCTGGAGAAGACCCTGATGTTTGGACAAAATGAAGGCAATCAAAAAAGAGGCTGACAGAAGACAAGGTGGCTAGATACTATCACTGATGGGATGAACTGCAGCTTACAAGACCTTGAAGAAGTGCTTAATTACAGATAATTCTGGTGAAACAATGCCCTTTGACAAAAAGTCAAAGCAACTGAATGACTGAAGAACAAAACTAGCTGGTGAATACATCTCACTGTGATGCAGAAATGGCTCGCTAATCACAAATAAAGTATTAACGAGAAAATTCTGCACTGCTGAATTAATAATTTGCATTCATTCTAAAAGAAATAAACAAAATATATTAGTAACAGTTGCCCTGTTTTTTTCTGATATCTTTTTTATAAATGGAAAAATAAAGAAAATTTTTAAAATTTATATTGGTTAAAAGCATTACTATGTGCTCTCTTAATTTTTTTTACCTCTACGCCTAACCGAGGAGTGATTGCTGGATTATTAATGTAACAACAGTCATACAGTACACAGTGGCTCAAAATATCTGAGACACACAGTGGCTCAACATTTTTAAACAGCCTTCTTCTATAAGCTATCAGATTTTTTGGCAGCTGCCTAAAAACAAAAGTGATTATTTACGAAGCATGTTTCTACAGGTTTCTTTAGCAAGATTTTACTGAGATGAACAGAATGGTGTTACAAGAATTTTAGCAATTGAAATATTTTCCATTTAGAACCTTAGGGTGGAAACTTTCTGATTCTCATTCTAACAGCCTTCCTATAATCTAACAAGGAGGTAGCTCTCTTCACTGATAACAGGGACGCTTGCAGTTGGCTTTTAATATATGGTCTCCTGAATTGTTAGCAGTCTAGAAACCAACTAATACAAAAGCTTTAGCAAAGTTTTAAAGTGTACCAGGAGTTTGCAGCCTTCAAATAGTTATTTTTCCAAGTTGTCAATAGGTCTGATTTTTTAATAAAATCGCATAGAATAAATAAGTCATATCTGTCTCTGCAGACTGTCTTTTACTGCCAATATTCAAACCCATCTAGTCTGCTTGCAGGGGTAAATATTTGCTTTTTTCACTTCAAAGAAAGTGTACATTACTGCTCATTTTCATTTCTAATTTGCTACTAAAAGAAAAAGCAATCAATTTATCAAGATTCTTCAGTCAGAGAGTGCAAGAACTTATTAAAAATGTATAGCTCTTTCAGGTGTTAAGTTGTGTAAAAATTGAAGTGTTCTGGCAGGAAAAGAATAGAATTGATTGGAGGGTGGTGAAGTGTTCACGAGTTCATGCTGGGAACCTGTATCTCTAATGTGAATCCCTAATGTGAATCAATATAAACAGCTAAAGATGGCCTTATACAATGAAAGGCAGTCAAACAACTTCAGTAAAAGGCAGACCTCCTTCTTCTGCCAATAAAAGGCATCATGTTTATTGTAAAAATCAACCTAAGGAAGGAATTATTTAATAATTGTAGCTGTTTAAATTATTCCTCCTTTATTTGAAACAATGATATTCATGAAAACAAAAAGAATAAACAAAATGATTAAGTATTTGGAAGAATGTATGGAAGTCATTTCATTGAGATGCAAGTGAAGTTTGGCATTCTATCACCTGCTTTGGGGAAGGAGCACAAATCAAGTAGTTAAAACACAGATGCAGAATGTGACAAGGAGGAAGAAGTAGACAATCTATACTTCTCTCATTTGTATTGCCAGTTACTTTTCTGTTTAAATATATATATATATACAGGGGGAAAATTGCTTTAAATGAAGGGATTCCTATTAAAAATGTATGAATTTTCCCTTAATATTGGATGAGGAAGAACAGGTTGTGGCTCAACCTTGCCAGAACTGAGTGGTTATGAGTTTTGGGTCCCCCAAATCTGAATATTGCAGTCTTTCCATATTTGGTTCTGGATGGGGAAGTCTGGGTTTTTCCAGGACTTACAGCTCCTGTTCCAAGAGCAGGTAGCAGCAGCGGCCAGGGGGGTCTTTGCACAATGGCTCCTTGTGTGTTAATTGCACCCATTCCTGGACTGGAGGGCCCTGTTACAATGTGCTCTACATGGGGCTGCTCTTGAAAACATCTGAAAGCTGCAGCTGATTCAGAATGCAGTGGTGTGTGTGTAGTTGTGTCCAAAATGAGATGTGCTTATCATTATGCCCATGTAACACCACTACTCTGAGAGCTGCACTGGTTTTCGGTAGGCTTTTGGGTTTGATTCAAGGTGCTGGTTATCACCTTTGTAGTCCTACATAGCATAGGACCAGGTTACCCGAAGGACTGCCTTCTCCTAAGGACATTTGTCCACCACACACACAAAAGGAAGGGCATGCTCCAGGTACCCCCCCCCCCCCCCATTAAATCTTGTCATCTTATGGGATCTAAGAAGCATGTCTTTTCTGGGGTTGCCTTTGTACTCTGGAATGATCTGCCTGAAATGATCTCCTGCCTATTCAATAGGCCCTAACTCCTCTTGCCATTAGCAAATGTGTTAAGACTCTTCCGCAAGGTATTAGAGGCCAGCTGAGTGACAGTCCCCTTTTGGTTGTTTTGTTATGCACTGGTTAACATTTTATATTTTATATTATATGTTGTATTTGTTTATTATTATATGGCGTTTCTCTCTGTTTAATTTATTGCTTGTTTTTTATGCTCTATACCACCCAGAGTCACAATGTTTGAGTTGGACAGCCTTATAAATCTTACACATACATACATACATACATACATACATACATACATAAATAGTATTCACAACAACTTTTTTTTAAAAATGAACATCCCAATGAAGCTGAGCAATGCATCGCCATCTGTGGGTTTCATAAAGACTATGTGGGTGACAGAATAAATCAGTTCCTGAGCAGTGAGTTAAAATCAAAACAGAAAACTAGTGTCCATGCATTCCAAATGTGGGTAGGAGACTCAATATTATGAAGACAGGGCAGCACTATTGCTACATGAGCTTGTAACTGAGAAAAAGAAAATAGTTGGGAAAATGGACATTTTTTATTTCTGGGGAATTCTCCAGAAACAAAGTTGTTGTTGTTCAGTCGTTAAGTCGTGTCCGACTCTTCATGACCCCATGAACCATATCGCGCCAGGCCTTCCTGTCCTTCACTGCCTCCCTGAGTTTGCTCAGTTTCATGCTCATTGCTTCAGTGATGCTATCTAACCATCTCATCCTCTGCCGTCCTCTTCTCCTTTTGCCTTCAATCTTTCCCAGCATCAGGGTCTTTTCCAAAGAGTCCTCTCTTCGCATTAGGTGACCAAAGTATCTGAGCTTGAGCTTCATTATCAATCCTTCCAATGAGCAATCAGGGTTGATTTCCTTTAAGATTGACTGGTTTGACCTCCTAGCAGTCCAGGGGACTCTTAAGAGTCTTCTCCAGCACCACAGTTCAAAGGCATCAATTCTTCGGCGCTCAGCCTTCTTTATGGTCCAGCTCTCACAGCCATACATTACTACTGGAAAAACCATAGCTTTGACTATGCGGATCTTTGTCGGCAAGGTGACATCTCTGCTTTTTAATATGCTATCTAGGTTTGCCATAGCTTTCCTCCCAAGGAGCAAGCATCTCTTAATTTCATGGCTGCAGTCTCCATCTGCGGTGATCTTCGAGCCCAAATAAATGAAGTCTGTTACTGCTTCCATTTCTACCCCTTCTATTTGCCAGGAATTGATGGGCCCAGATGCCATGATCTTAGTTTTTTTAATGTTGAGTTTCAAGCCAGCTTTTGCACTCTCCTCTTTCACCCTCATCAAGAGGCTCTTTAGTTCTTCTTCACTTTCTGCCATTAGGGTGGTATCATCTGCATATCTGAGGTTGTTGATATTTCTCCCTGCAATCTTTATTCCAGCTTTTGATTCTTCCAGCCTGGCATTTCTCATGATGTACTCTGCATATAGGTTAAATAAGCAGGGTGACAGTATACAGCCTTGTCGTACTCCTTTCCCTATTTTGAACCAATCGGTTGTTCCATGACCGGTTCTAACTGTTGCTTCTTGGCCCGCGTACAGATTTCTCAGGAGACAGGTAAGGTGGTCTGGTACCCCCATCTCTTTAAGAATTTGCCACAGTTTGTTGTGATCCACACAATCAAAGGCTTTTGCATAGTCAATGAAGCAGAAGTAGATGTTTTTCTGGAACTCTCGTGCTTTCTCCATGATCCAGCGAATGTTGGCAATTTGATCTCTAGTTCCTCTGCCTCTTCGAAACCCAGCTTGTACATCCGGTAGTTCTTGGTTCACATACTGCTGAAGCCTAGCTTGTAGGATTTTGAGCATAACCTTGCTAGCATGTGAAATGAGTGCAATTGTGCGATAGTTTGAGCATTCTTTGGCATTGCCCTTCTTTGGAATTGGAACATAAACTGACCTTTTCCAATCCTGTGGCCACTGTTGCGTTTTCCAAACTTGCTGGCATATTGAGTGCAGCACTTTAACAGCATCGTCTTTTAGTATTTTAAATAACTCAGCTGGAATACTGTCATCTCCACTAGCTTTGTTGTTAGCAATGCTTCCTAAGGCCCACTTGACTTCACTCTCTAGGATGTCCGGCTCAAGGTCAGTGACCACACCAGTATGGACATCAGGGACATTAAGATCTTTCTTGTATAGTTCTTCTGTGTATTCTTGCCACCTCTTTTTAATCTCTTCTGCTTCTGTTAGGTCCCTGCCTTTTTTGTCCTTTATCATGCCCATCTTTGCACTAAACGTTCCTTTGATATCTCCAATTTTCTTGAAGAGATCTCTAGTCTTTCCCATTCTATTGTTTTCCTCGATTTCTTTGCATTGTTCATTTAAGAAGGCCTTTTTATCTCTTCTTGCTGTTCTCTGGAAATCTGCATTCAGTTGCTTATATCTTTCCCTTTCACCCTTGCTTTTCGCATTCCTTCTTTCCACAGCTATTTGTAAAGCCTCATCAGATAGCCATTTTGCTTTCTTGCATTTCTTTTTCTTTGGGATGGTTTTAGTTGCTGCCTCCTGTACAATGTTACGGACCTCCGTCCATAGTTCTTCAGGCACTCTGTCTACCAAATCTAATCCTCTAAATCTATTCATCACCTTCACTGTATACTCATAAGGAACATGATCTAAGTCATACCTGAGTGGTCTAGTGGTTTTCCCTACGTTCTTCAATTTAAGCCTAAATTTTGCAGTAAGAAGCTCATGATCTGAGCCACAGTCAGCTCCTGGTCTTGTTTTTGCTGTCTGTATAGAGCTTCTCCATCTTTGACTGCAAAGTATATAATCAATCTGGTTTCGGTATTGACCGTCTGGTGATGTCCATGTGTAGAGTCGTCTCTTGTGTTGTTGGAAAAGAGTGTTTGCTATGACTAGTTTGTTCTCTTGACAGAACTCTATTAGCCTTTGCCCTGCTTCATTTTGTACTCCAAGGCCAAACTTGCCTGTTATTCCGATTACTCCTTGACTTCCTACTTTAGCATTCCAATCCCCTATGATGAAAAGGACATCTTTTTTTGGTGCTAGTTCTAGAAGGTGTTGTAGGTCTTCATAGAACTGGTCAACTTCAGCTTCTTTGGCATCAGTGATTGGGGCATAGACTTGGATTACTGTGATGTTGAATGGTTTGCCCTGTATACGCACTGAGATCATTCTGTCGTTTTTGAGGTTGTAACCCATTACTGCCTTTCCCACTCTCTTATTGACTATGAGTGCAACTCCATTTCTTCTAAGGGTTTCTTGCCCACAGTAGTAGATATAATGGTCACCTGAATTAAATTCACCCATTCCCGTCCATTTCAATTCGCTGATTCCCAAGATGTCGATGTTTAATCTTGTCATCTCATGTTTGACCACATCCAGCTTGCCTTGGTTCATAGATCTTACATTCCATGTACCTATACAATATTGTTCTTTACAGCATCGGACCTTCTTTTCGCTTCCAGATACATCCACAGCTGAACGTCCTTTCGGCTTTGGCCCAGCCGCTTCACTCTTTCTGGAGCTACTTGGAATTGCCCTCCGCTCTTCCCCAGTAGCATATTGGACACCTTCCGACCTGAGGGGCTCATCTTCCGGCGTCATATCTTTTAGCCTTTTAACATTGTCCATGGGGTTTTCTTGGCAAGAATACTGGAGTGGGTTGCCATTTCCTTCTCCAGTGGACCACATTTTGTCAGAACTCTCTGTCATGACCTGTCCGTCTTGGATGGCCCTGCACGGTATAGCTCATGGCTTCACTGAGTTACGCAAGCCCCTTCGCCACGACAAGGCAGTGATCCATGAAGGGGAGCGGCACTCTAGATGTCTTTTAATCTATTTCATCCCTCTCAATTCCTCTGTATACCACGGGGGGCGATGAGGTCAATGGGTTGGGAGAGGTCGTTTGGGCACAATCCTGTCCAAAGCCCCTGTCACCTTTCTATTCCAGGTGGCAACTAGGGACTCGGAAGGACTACGCAGCAGATCTTTAGTAATAACCCCCAGCTCCTTCTGAAACCCATTCGGGCCTATCAGGTGCCGGGGCGGACTGATCTAATAGGCCCTGCTTTCCTGTGGAGGGGCACAGCCCTAGAGAAGCTTATAAATATACCTCTGAATTTAACAAAACCACTATTATTCCAACAGTAACAAACAATAAATAAAAAAGAATTGCATGGATTAGGAAAAACAATAAAGAGTATAAAATATTTTATAACACACCATAATGAGAACCATTCATGCATGAGGCTTTAGTCTGCAAAGTGGAAGACTAATATTGGATTCTAATTCAAAAAGTCAAGGTCAACAAGTCATTCTTCAGTCCAATCTCTTTCAAAGGTGACATGGAAAAGAAGAATCCAAAACCTACACTGAACTTTTGGAAGAAAGAAGAAAGATACATTTAGATTTATGTTAGAAAGAAACAAAAAAAAAATCTTTTTGGCAATAATGAGTTTGATTTGTGCAATATATCTGAGCAAACCTGTCTCTATATAATCTAAAATTTAAAAGAAACAGATCAAAGTGTCCATTTCAACCTCATATTATAAGGCTTCCAGGAAATCACTAGGGAATACTATAAGATTTGAATATATTTTATTATAGTTAGCTCTTAAATTAAATACAAGAATGAACAGAAAAAAGGCCCAGTTATACTCTTTGATGGCCATTATTAATAGTTCTTGAGTTGCCTTAGAATCCTCATCTGTCCACTGGTGAAGGAGAGGGCAAATTTGAGCATTTGTGTGTGAATTTTTCTCACACATCTGAATTCCTATTTAGCTATTTGGCTAATATACAGTTAGGATCATATATGTGACAGAATGACACTACATTATCTGTCTTCCTCCATTTTGTCTCCATCACCCCATCATCCATGTCTTAAGGAAGAGGAGAGCAATGCCTCTGATGAAAGTATACCTAATTATTATTACATTATATCCCACTTTTCTGTTATATAATAGTCAAGACAGCTTACAGAAAGTAAAGTACACATGATAAAACATAAGAACAAAGAAATAAAAGCAATGAAATTTAAGTCAAGGCAACAGTATAATCAATATCATTCAATTTTAAATAAAGCATATATATACATTAGTTGGACTGAAAATTGTAGTCTAATTTTCCTTATCAAACTGAAGTGTTCAGGAAGGTGTCATCAGGTTCAGTGCTAGGTGCTTTACTCTTCAACATTTTTATTAATGATTTGGATGAAGAGATATAGGGAGTACTTATTACTATAAATTTGCAGATGATACAATTTTCAGTGAGATAGCTAATGTACTGAAAGACAAAATCCAAATTAAAAACAATTTCTTTAGGTTACAGAAACAGGATTAAAGTAACATAATGAAATTTAAAAGAAGCAAATGCAATGTTCTTCTCCAGGGGAAAAAAAATCAAGTGCTCATATAGGATGGGGACATATGGTCTGGTAATTATGTTTGTGAAAAAGTTCTTGGAATAGCAAGAACTGGATATGATTGGATTGCAAACTGGATATGAGTTAGTAATGAGACTGGCTGTCAAGTGAAAAAAAAACAACAACCAGTGTTTGGCTGCATCAACAGAAATATAGAATCTACATCATGGGAAGTAAAAGTTCCACTGGAACTTATTCTGGGCACTGCAGTTTAAAGCAGGATTCAGAAAAACTGAAACAGGTTCAGAGAGCAGGACAGATTGGAAATAGAAATCCAGTCCTGTGAAGTAAGTTTGAGGAAGTCAGAATGTTTAGCCTTCAGAAGGGAAGACTTATTTTTGGGTAGAAGAAGATTGGATGGCTCTTTTCAACTAGTTGAAAGGAGTTACTCAGAAGAGGTCAAGACCTTTTCTCTACCATCCCAGAGTACAGGGCACGGAGTAATAGATTTAACTTACAGGAAGACATGTTCTGATTGAACATTAGAAAACAAGGTTCTTAACAAGGTGAAAAGTCCAGTAGAGAACCAATTCTGGAGTCCTTGGTGCTCTCTGAGTTTGCTTGTTTGATTGCAGACATTTCAAAACCTGCCTAGGTAACATCATCTTTCCATGGTAGCTGTACTACACACCACATCTGACCTAAGCAAATACACTAAGATTGAAATACCCAGAATCATGGACCTCATCAACCTCTGCCTCACTACATACTTTCAGTCTGATGGACAAATATACCAACAAACCAGAGGAACATCCCAGAAGCCCAAGAAGAAAAAACAGGATTCATAGCAGAGACTGTAATTAAACATCTAGAAACTATAGCACTCTCATGCATACAACCAGAAGTATGCATCCCGTATGTAGCCGACACTTTCATCACAATAAAAAAGGAGCAACTAGAGAAGACACATGAAACAATCAACAGCATCTTCAAAGGAATAAAATTCACAAGGGAAGAAGAAAACAACAATACACTACCCTTCCTGGATATCCTCATCAGCAGAGGAAAAGACGGCAAATTAGAAACACAAGTCTATTGAAAAACAGCCCACACTAACCAAGTGCTCCATTACCAAAGTAACAACACTACCTCCCACAAGAAGAGCTGTGTAAGAACATTATTCAGACAGGCACAAATGCACTGCAACCCAGAACCCCAGAAAAAGAAACAGATCACCTAATCAACATCTTCCAACAAAATGGATGCCCACATAACTTTATCAAAAAGTGCCTGGCTACTCAACCAACTATAGCACAACCAACAAAGCTATGGAAAGGATAACACTGCCATACATCAGAAACATCTGAGAAACAACCAACAGACTATTACAACCACACTGCATCACTGTAGCACACAAACCAACTAAAGCCCTCCTAAACTTTTTAAGTAAACCAAAAGACTCAGTAGCCCAAGAAGAAAAAACAGGAGTCATCTACAATATACAGTGTAAGGACTGTAGCAGCCACTATGTAGGACAAACAGGCAGAAGACTAGCAGAGCGCATCCATGAACACCAACTAGTACTCAGGAGACATGATGAAAACTCTTTAATCTCACAACACAAGGACAGGCTCAACCATAGTTTCAGCTGGAAACTGTGAGCATCTTAGACCAAACTAAATCCAAAAATCCTAGGGAATTCCTGGAAGCTTAGCACTCAGACACACTAGCCATCAATAGACACACAGAGATAAACCACATTTATACACCATTCAAAAGAGACAATAAGAAAGCTAAGAAGGAAACAAAAATACCAGAACACATGATCTCCAGCAGCCTACACCCAGATAAGCAGTGATTAACACCAGACAAACAATCAAGTAGAAAACAATACTCTAATCAAGGAATACAGAATACAGAATACTGTAATGGCCAAGTATAAAATATATACAAGGAATTTGTCTTCAGTGACAAATGGCAAGATCAACAGTGCATTTGGATAGCAACAGAAAAATAATAAACAATAACCCAGTAAAATAACTTTTTCAAAGGGAGAAGCCACTGTCCAGCACTTATCGAGTCATGTAGTGTTTAACAGAGCAATGGCACAAGGGAAACAACTATTCTGATATCTAGATGTTTTAACATATGGTGCTCTGTAGCCCCATCCTGAAGGAAGAAGTTGGAACAGTTTATATCCAGGATGGGAAGAGTCTGCAGATATCCTCTCTGCCCTCCTTTTGACCCTCACAGTATACAGTTCTTCTATAGAAGGCAGGTGGGTTGCAACTACCAAAAAGACAAATAATCCAGCAGACAAACAATCAAGCAGACAACAATACCCTTGGAACTACCAAGGAGAAAACTACACCCCCACCAACATTGGCAGGGCAAGCTACTGTATATAAACAGAGAGCAAACCCCACAGTTTCACTGATGATGTTACCTAGTTGGGTAATGAAATGTCTGCAAACAAACAATCAAGCTCAGAAAGCACCAAGGACTCTATAGTTCAACCCTAAGCTACATATATTCTCCAATATTAGAGAACCAATTATCCACAGAAGAGACAGGCTACTCTTCACTGGATATATTTAAGCAGAGACTAGACAACCATCTTTCAGGGATGCTTTATGTTGGATTACTGTTACTGAGCAGGGGTTACTGTTGATAGACTAAATGGTCTCTTTCACCTTTAGGATCTGTGAATACCTTTAGTTTAAGATGAAACCCTTTAGTTTAAAGGGTTTAATTATCAAGTAATGCAGCTACTTTATAGGATTACTGAATAGGCCTGTAAATAATTGTACAAACTGCATAAATATATCCAATGATTTATAAGGTATTATTACAGTGTAAACAGTTAAACAGTTCAGTGTTGGAGAAAAAAAATTAAATCGATCAATCAATCAATCAATCAATCATGTGCATGTAAATGGAGTAGGGCAGCCATAGTAAATTAATAAATTCCAGCCATGATGTACATTACCTGATTGCAAAAGAGAAATGTATTGAAAGAGATGTATTATTCTTTTTAATCTTTTGACAAAACTTAATATTTGATTTGTAAATCAAGGACAATCAGAAAAAGGAAAAAAGATGTTGCATTTTTTATTCCTGATCTATTTCATATGATTAAAACTGTGATACAGTTTAGATTATTTACGGTCCAGCTAAATTACAAAATAGGCAGCGCTGAACTAAATGGATGTTTGTTTAAACAGATCTCTGGGCTTCTTATGAAGCTTAAAATTGGAACTTTAAAATATTTGTTTCCTCCTGTTTAGAGCTCTTCACATAATTCTTTCACCTTCATAGCAGGTTGCCACAAAAATCTTAAAAGTGTCATAAAAGACGCACTTTCTCCTTTGTTGCTATGGCTACTACTATAGTAGAACATGCAAGTACACATGCCTAATTAAACTAAGATATAAGTTGATATATCTGTTCTACTTTTGTGTGAAGACTGAATACATGTGAGTCCTTTACAGGAGTAAAATGCACAATTCAACTGGACTTCTAATTAGCAGCTGACATTATCAGCCATGGTACTTTTCTGGCTCACTTGCATGGATTGGGGCTTGTGGACCCAGTTTCATATAAGTTTCTTAGAATTTGGATTGTAATAGTCAATAGTGAGAATGTTGTGGATTTTGGGGGAGGTTACGTTGGTTTTTGGCCAATGATGACCCACAAGTTTACTCCATATGAAACATCATGGAAAACATCTTCATAACATGTGAGTACTGACAGCATTAGTTCTGTTTTACTTTTGCTCATCAATATTCCAGAAATAACATGGAGACAAAACTGGAATTAGGCAGGATATATGTTTTCAATAAGATTGCATATCTCTTAAAAACTACATTTAACAGATCAAGACGTTACTTTGGGTGTAGGATTTTTTTCTTCCTACAGTTACACACTTGCATACAAATGCACATATGCATATATCCTTATGCAATAATTACTTGCTGTTAGCCCTGTGAAGTAGTCCAGACAAGAAGCACAACCAAGAGTATTAGCTCTATCTTTATTATATTAACAGAATCATGCAAGGCTGAAAGTATTTCTCCCCTCCTTTCCTTTTACTCTCTGGAAAACTAGGGAGGGTTCCTTCTAAACATTTCCATACCATCCCCCCTTCTGTGGGCTGAGACACCTTTTACATGCCATTTGTCCAGTCTTTGGATCTCCCTCCTGTCTCCCAAGATCATTCTTACATACCATTACATTTTCTTGCTTGTTTTTCTAAGACAAATGTGGGACAAATCGCTGTGACTTTTTTGTGTGTGTGTGTGTGTGTGTGTTTTCAGTACATCCCATTTGATCAGTAATTATATTTTTAGGAGTGATGGATATCAGGCCATGAAGATCAGGGCCATTACAGAGTGAGCATCCTTGCTCATTCCAGGGGCAGCCAGTGGTATAAAATGGGAAGAGGAGAGAAAAACATAGAGTACGACAAAATGGCCTTTTGAAATTCTTCAATATGTTTGTGGGTACTAGAACTGAGCAGACGATTTTGCTGAGTTTTTCTAGGGGAAGGAGAACTTTTCTAGCAGTTCCTCAAAGACAAACTCCCCCCTAGAGGTGACCATAGGACCACTACCGAAGCAAGCACACAGTGGAGGAATTCATGGTGAGGATTTAATGGAGTTGTGGAATGACAGAGAGGCAATAGAGAGGGGAATAAAAGAGGGATCACTTACCTGTACTTTGCTGCATCCTTTGGAACAACACACTCACTAATGAGAATTTCACTGACATTTTTCTCTTCTTTGAAATAATTTCTAAATTAAATTCTCTTTCAGCTAATCGAATGAGAATTGGCAGAAGGAAAGGAAAGACAATTTCTCTTTCTGGAGTAATCCCAAATAATTTCTTTCTGTATTTATTGTTTATAGTGTATTTCTTCCTTTAGCTTTTCATTTTTTAAAAAATTCATTTCTTGCATTGAACCCCCATTTTAGATACCCTCTTTACTCTTCAAATCATGATTAATCTCCCACAGGGTCTTGTGCTAGTAAATACAAAAGCCAACTACGGTGGGTATATTGTAATCCAATTTTTTTTAAGTTCTATTCCTTCCACTCTGCATAAAAAGATACAATTGTTCTCCCTGTCAACAAAGTCAAAAATGGAAAATTAATAACCATCTTTTGACCTGCTACTTGAATTGTTTTTGCTCCTTCTAATTTCCTGCCAAAGCACGCCATATGGTTTTGCAAGGTGACATTTTCAGAAGCTCCGTACAGATTGATAGGCTAAACTACTGAGAAACTGAGAGAATTCTTATAAAGAATGACCTTCATCCATTATATATTCAGATCTCATGATGCTATTACTGCTAAGAAAGGAAAGGGGAAAAAAAGCTTCTTACAAATAAGCAGTCACAAGAAAAGACTCTGGCAGGATATAGATCACAAGGAAAACAGAAAACAAAGCAATATAATCTGCAAAACCAAGATAATGCTTGGCCAAAAAAGTATGATTTCAATGTTTTCAGTGAATACAACATACAGAAGTATTCTTGAAAACTTTTGAAACATAATCCAAGACCTTGATATTCAGTAGAATGAGATGAGAATAGGATAGACAAGAAAGACTGGTGTGATTATCATTACAGCAAATGGGGAAGGGATCACATTTTTAATGTTCCCTGTTGGGGGGGGGGGGTTAGACCTTTTGTCCTCAATGTGCTCATGTTTATTCTTTAAATAAATGAATAAAATGTAGGATTTCAAATTATCAGATGAAAGGTGAGCTTGCTTGGGTCTATATTCCATACCAAATCCATATCTCTCCAGCATGACCAGTACCCTCAGAATTGAAAGGAATGTCTTGATATCAGATAAATACTCCTCTTCCAACAGAGGTCATACTCCAGTGTGCAGTTCTCCACTAACATTGGTTTTCTTTCAGTGTGCACATTGTACTGCTCTTGTCTGAGATTAATGACTTTGGGCAACAAGAAATGGCAGAGTCAATGACCACAGTGGAATGAAAGACAAGAAGAGGACTTGAAATTGCCCACAAGTGCTCCAGACAGTTGGTCCTCTCAAGGAGACTGCAAGACAGCAGTCGCCAGAGGGTTTAGAGCTCTGGGAGACAAGAGAATAGCCATCTTGCTCAAACCATGGTCAGTGCCTTTAAGGACACTGGGTTCACATACTTCCTTTTCTAATCACTTTTGGAAATTGCTTGTTAACTGCTTTTCAGCTATTAGGAACCTTTGCATCGAGAAGTCTGAAAACACTGGGTGAGTTTCCTTCAATCCTTAGTGAAAAAATTTTTAAATACAAGTTGAATCTCCCTCTCCCTCTCCCTCTCCCTCTCCCTCTACACAGCAAACGGATGATTAGAACTTTTATTAGAACCTGAGCATCAGTAACAAGATATTCAGACTTGCAAACAAGTACCTGGATGCATCCCAAGTCTAAATGCTGACACTTACTTGACTATGACCTTAAAGATGTCACCATCACCTGAGCCACCTCCATGTCCACAGATGAACTGTACAACAGCACGTCTTCTTTGAACCCAAAGGACAACCATTAAGGGTCCAGATGGATTCGAAATGAGATTTTGAAATTAGTTATAAGAATCCCTCCTGCGGGAAAATGCTTTTGTTTCAAATTCTTTTTAAAAAACATGATAGGATGAGAGTTTGAAGGTTGAACACTAGAGGGAACCAAAAAGAAAATTAAAGGAGAAAAACACTTAAATTTGACTTACTAATACAGAATGAAGCAAAATATTTTAACATTGGACATACTGAAGGATATTTTTGAACAATGGACCCAGAAGTTAATTTTAAGAGTGTCTGCCTCTATAGATAGACTGTGTTTAAGAAATGTTATGGAACAGGAACAAATTTTACCTGACAAGATTGAGACTGATCTGAAAGTGGATATAAAAATGATAGGCTACAAGAATTATATGGAAAAAGATGCTACACTAGACATACAAAAGAAACCAGCTGATGTCTTAATAATTAAAAAGGGATATACAAATAACAAACCAAGAGAGTGACCTGGAAAATTTTCCTATATTGGATTTACAAAAGAGCTTGTTAAACTTTTGAAGAATTTTGTGAGAAGGGACAAAGAAAAAATGAAAATAAATCATGTTTTAGGACATTATTTGAAGGGACTAAAGATCAAGATTTTTAAAAGTAAAAGGAAGAAATATAAAGTTGGTTTATTTGATCAAGATTAAAATAGATATGTTGTTATCTCTGTTAACTCTTAATGAACTATTGCTGATTAGGACTGAAATGACAAGGCTTTAAGGATTTGTTTATAGATAAGAGATGGGAAATGGGAAGAAGAGATCATTTGTTGTATTTTAAGAGAAGGTAATAAGTTACTAAAATTGCTTTTACTTGTTGTGATGAAGGGGGAAGTCATTTCTTTCTTTCTTTCTTTTCTTATTCTTTACTATATTCTTATTTTTTTTCCTTTCTTTTTTATTTCTTTTGTGATTTTTTTCTCTTTTCTGCAAATTCTATTTTTTCTCTTTTTCTCTTTCTCTTTTCTCTTTTCTCTTTTTTTTTAGTTAGGGTTAGTTTTTATCTTTGCAATTGTAATTTTTAATACTATTAATGAGATCAATGACTATTTTTTTCAGAAGCTATTTTGGAAGACTACCCCCAAATCTGGCTGTGTTGCCTCATGGCGGTGGTGGTGAGTGTGCTCCTGGAGGAATGAGCAAAGAACATTGGGAGTGGATGCCAACATTACATAATCCCAGCAGGGTCACCCAGGCATGAAGGTCATCCCAATTTACAAGCTAAAGTTGGCAGGCACCTATATTGCACAGCAATGATATAGGAAAACCCTGGAGGTAGAGGATCAATTTAGTGATGCATGCAAAGGTATCACTTCATAGTTCATGGGAGAAGGCAATGGTAGGTCACTTCTGTATTTTACCAAGAAAACTACATGGATAGACAACTCTCTGGATAAGTCTACAATGATGGGAAAAATGGAAGGAAAGAGAAAAAGAGGATGATCAGCAGCAAGGTTAATGGACTTAATTACAGCAGTGATGGGTACCCCATTGGAAGACCTGAAGGACCAGATGGGGGACAAATCATCATGGAGAAAATCTATGTGGTCCCTAAGAGTCAACACTGACTTGAAGGCACATACTCAATCAATTGAGAGCCAATCTGGTGTAGTAGTTAAGGCATCAGGCTAGAAACCAGGAGATGATGAGTTCTAGTCCCACTGTAGGCACAAAACCAGCTGGGTGACTTTGGGCCAGTTTCTCTCTCTCAGCCCTAGGAAGCAGGCAATGGCAAACCACTTCTGGAAAAATCTTGCCATGAAAACTGCAGGGACTAGTCCAGGAGTCAAGACTTCAAGGCACCAAAAAATAAAATAAAAATAAATTGATCAATCATAATCCATTTTGGAGGAGCCTAAATTTAAGAAAAATAAAATACAATAAAGAGTGTAATTCACTATACTCTACTAAATCTAAAACACTCTCTCTTCCTACAGTGCCTACACTACACTGAGCTAATTATGTTAAGAAAATATACATCTTCTTGAAAATATATTTAACAAGTACCATTCAATGCAATAGAATTTACTTCCAAATAAAGTAGAATAGAATTATACTTTCAACTTTGCATAAGAATTGCATTCCCAGAATAGAATTTAGAAATAACAATGGTAAAACATAATGTGTTTATAAAGTAAGCACAGCAATGTGCAACATGATGTAGAGCTATCTAACACAGATCAGATAATGAAGAAGGTTAGATATCAATTTATTATAATATTTGATGAAAGACAGTTACTTTGGAATTCTTGATTAAATCTCCTAGTGAAGGTGAATCTCTCCACAACTTGGAAAATTAAATCATATGCTTCAGGTTGACACAATCTATGCAAAAATGATCTATCATTCATTGAACATTACTTAAGGATGGTATGTGGATAGTCCTATTACTCAAATATCTACCTACTCAGATACCTAAAGAAGTCCTTCAGAAGCCATAAAGCCACTACAAGAAGCCAACATACTATTACCCCTATAAAAGTTTACTTTTCTTTGAAATGATCTACAGTGAGTACAGACCAAACTGATGTAAACCCTACTTGCAAGGCAGATTTTACTGTTCAAAAACTGGATCATGCAGGTGTCACGTTAACCACTAGATGGCAATGAAACAGTTCACAAACCACAATTGTAATAATAACTATGATACACATACACAACAGCATACTACAGTAAAGATGTGCAAAGCTGTCCACTTCTGTCTTGGATTCTTCCACCTTCTCACATCCCAACATTGCTTTTCCCTGCAAAGGTAAATGTGCATTTTTGATAATGCACTTATGAATCATTAAAGTATGCTGCATGGCTATCTTTATGTGCAAGTGACTTAACTGAACACTATATTCCCTATTCAAAACCACAGGTTATTTTTAAGCAATATACTACAGATCTGAATCATTGTTGCAAACCAAGTTAACATTGCTTTATACTATTGGATTAATCATCAGCTGCCTTCAACGTCTAGTCATTCCTTTCCTTCCCTTGTGCTTATTCAGGAAGCAAAAGCAAATAAAGAACTTTTGGGCTAAGAGTAGAATCCACAGTATTCATAAGGCAGCCTATGAAATTCAATGCAATTGAGGAAATATTTCAGGGAGGATGTTAATACATTGGAGACCATGAAGAGAGCTCTAAAGCTGAGATAGAAGTGATGGGATTGTTTATGAAGACAAAAGACAAGATGGTGAATAATATCTATAGTCAGTAGTTTATTTGATCCTTCTCACTAGGAAAACACAAAAGCAATGGGAGCTGAGCTACTGATATAGCTCGGTGCCTTTAGAATACTTTCATAATCCAAATCTATTGCTTGTCAACAGTATTCTTTACAGAGAACACACACTTCTTTCTTTTTTGAATACAATAAGGAATAAATAAAGGTCTCACTTAGGGAAATCAATATTGTACATGATCATATGGAACTCCAATGATGTTTTTGACTTTCACATCATTCTGTTCAGATGAAAGAGACAAAAAACATTTTTAAGGGGCACACTAAGCCTGAATTTATTTGCAGCTGTGACACAATTTAACAGGATTTACTTATGTGTCACCATAATTGAGCATCAGCTCAGAAGGGCCTGGGCATCTCTGTGGGTATAATAACCTTTTGTGATTTAATTGTCCTCCACTTCCCTGATTGGTTGACTCTTTTATTACAGAATTTCTCAGTATATATTTATTCATTTTTAATCTCTTCCACAAAACCTGTATCCTGTAGCAAAACCAGTTCTCTTTCTCTGCATATGCATTGAAATATAATTCCCCTCACATCTATTTAATAAGCATAAAAGTTCATCTGAAGTATTCTATAAATTCTCATGATCTGGGTTCAGACAACATGCTTAGTTAGATCATTTAAAGACATGGCAGCTGTATGTTCATAACATGCTAATTTTAGTTATGTCCAGTCTTTATTAAGAAAACATGATCAATCAAGGCCAGGGAGACACGAGACAATTACAACAGGGAGAATACCACAAGAATAATACAAGAATTCTGAATAACATAGTCACCGAAGGCTGGTGTGGGTCTTCCGGGCTGTGTGGCCGTGTTCTGGAAGTTTTGTTTCCTAATGTTTCGCCAGCATCTGTGACCGGCATCTTCAGAGTGCAGGAGCACAGACAGGAGCAGGTCTCTCGGTGCCCAGGATGATTTGACCATTTTGTGGGTATTTATAGAGATCTGAAGGGAGGGGATGGGGGGATTGGGGGGGGTGGGGGTGTTAGGGGGTGGGGGGGTTTGGGTTACCAAGTGGCTGCTTGTTTTGGTGTCAGAATATGTGTGTATCTTCCTGGGCGTTAGGCAGGGTTTTTTCTTCTATTGAGTTGTTAACGAGTGGCTGCTAAGGGTGATTAGCATGTTCATTGTTTCAATAAAAAATTTTCAATAAAAAAGAGGAGAGTCTAAAAATCAACAAAACCTGGCTACCAATCCTGAAAAATACAGCCTGCAAAAGGTCAAAGAACTCAGCTCAACCACCAGGACGTGTGAACAGTTCACACAATGAACATGCTAATCACCCTCAGCAGCCACTCGTTAACAACTCAATAGAAGAAAAAACCCTGCCTAACCCCCAGGAAGATACACACATATTCTGACACCAAAACAAGCAGCCACTCGGTAACCCAACCCCCCCTAACCCCCCTAATACCTCCCCAATCCCCCCATCCCCCCCCCCTTCAGATCTGTATAAATACCCACAAAAGGGTCACATCATCCTGGGCACAGAGAGAACTGCTCCTGTCTGTGCTCTTGCAGTCTGAAGATGCCGGTTACAGATGCTGGCGAAACGTTAGGAAACAAAACTTCCAGAACACGGCCACACAGCCCGGAAGACCCACACCAGCCTTCGTATACCGGCTGTGAAAGCCTTCGACAATACATTTAACATAGTCACCATTTTTATGTCCAGAGGACTAAGCAGAGATGACAATTGAAGGTTAAGCCAAAGCTCAGAAGTTCGGATAAATAAATTGAGTCTACACTGGGCTATTTCAATACAGAGCTTTTTATAACAGGATTTTCAACCCTCCACATCAACCCAATTGAAGTGCATTAGATTTGCTCAGAATGCAGGGCTACTCAGAAGTGATAACAGCTCCTGAGTAGATCCTCACACTCTCAGTACTCTTCCCTGCAAGTATACTCTTCTATCCCTTTCAGTCTTTTGATATCCTATAGTTCCCATGGACACAGAGATTTTTCCAGAAAATTTGGACCAGAGTCTCAGTCCCAAATTTGTGGGGGATGATTATTCCCCAATCCTTATGCTAGGCCTTGGACTGTGGGTTCAGTGCTTTCATAACTATCTTCCTCTCCCTTTGGAAGGAGAAGATGATGAGTAATCCAAAGGGACCTTAGGCTTAGTGTAGCACATTGTGCAAACCCAGACTTTAGTTACTTTAAAATCCATTGGATTGTGATTGTGCAAAACCAGAAAATAACTGAATTCAGTGACTAACTGAAACATGATGTGGGAACCCAGCCACAATTTATATGAAATGAAAGATAAGTATATAATAAATACTAGGATTTCAATTGTTCAACTGAAAATATGAAAAATGATAGGCAATAGATCCAAGCTGAACTACATCAGCCAGCTGTGGGAAACAATGGAATGGTAGGATTCTCTACACTAGTCAAGGTGGTGGTACTGTCAGATGTGACAGAACCTTGGGCAAAATGCAATTCTCCTTCTCTCTTGAAGAGAAGAAAAGAGTGGACCAGTCAAGGATAAGGAAGGACAGGACTACATATGACTCCTTAAAATATATTTTTAAAAAAAGTATGCTATTTGGCAGATCTCAAAAAGCTAAGTAGTGTTGAAAAAGCTTAGTACCTCAGTGGGAAACCACTAGGAAATTCTGGAGTTGGGACTTCAAGAAACATCCTGGAAGAAGTTAGTCGCAAACTTCCTCCATATAGTTGCAAAGAAAACAACATGGATATGTCCATGTAGTCACTAGAAATTGACCTTGATGCACAGAGTCTTTAAAAAAAACAACAACCCTTTTCAGCTTGCAAATGTCAGTATGATGTTTAGATTAATCAGGGTCAATTTAATAGCCTCCAAGATCTGTTCATGAAAGATTTATGGTAGTTATGTGATTCTGAACAACCTCCAGCTAAAGCAGTGGCTACTGCTCATTCATCTGAAAACATACAGCAGACTACTTTCATTCTGTATTTTATCAGCTTCATTTTCTTGAACTTTTTATAAACCTTTTCTCCCCCCACCCTCCTAAGTCTTATGCTGGAAGAAAGATAAATTTCATGCCAATCTAGAAAGCCATTAGCAATGGTCTGTCTTGAGAACAATGGGAGATAAGCAAACTGCTCCTGAGAACTTTTAAGTCTTTCCATGATAAATAACAGGCAAAACTAATTTAATTTTTATATGATGAAAAATGCACTGGTGGTCCAGGAAAAGCTGAGCTCTTATATTCATTGCCTTTTAATGATTCCCATAAAATGAAAGCAGTGCAACTTTCATGAAGGATTGGATCCAGAGTTGATTTTCTTTTCTCATTTTTTAAAAAATAATTGATAGCTAAGGGTTGGCCAGCAAGATTTGTATGTAGTTGCAGATGTAAATGTTATTTATTTATTTGTTCTTTCAAAATATATAACTATTTTCCATAAAATTATGGCACTTTTCTCCAAGGAAAGAGAACAGTACATATTGCCAAAGAAGTTGTTGACCCTCACAACCTTCCATCCGCATGATGAAAAAGTCTAAAATTATTCAGCTGCTCTACTATTTCTCTCAAACTGCTCTATAAGATTCCTGTTTCCCAGTCATTTGAAGTAGATTTTCATGGGGCATGTCCTCCCAGTTCAGATACACAGGCTTTCTAGACAAATCATTCTCAGCTTCTCATTCTAATTCTACTACTAACACTTCTTTATGCCTGGAGGAAGAAAATCTTCAGAAGAGACAAACACACACACACACATACATATACAAACAAGTCATGTCCATTTGCAACACAATTAACAATCAACGAAATGGAAATGACAGCTTCAGGTTGAGCTTAGCTTTGTACTGTAGTTTTCTTGGCAGCAATATAGGCATGCTTTGCGCTTGTCTCTTCTGAAATGTATTTTGACTTCCTAGTCTAGCATGCACCCCTGGAAGGTCTGTCATCCAAATCCTAACCAAGCCCATCCCTGCTTTGGCTCAGTCCAGTGAAGACCAGCTAGGTGCTACCACCACTGTGAACAAAGGGATAATTGAAGACTGTGCCTCACTTATAAGGCTGTTAAATGTTTATGTGAAAAGTTATTCTATTTTAATTTCCTTTTTACTTGGGGGGGGGATATAAATTTTGGTCAAGGAAGGTGTATTTCAGAGTGCTGTTTTATGCTGGCATTGGATGAATTTAGATAGGATAGTATTGAAATGAATGTTAACATATTTTGTTCAAAATTGAGGATAAAGCAAAAGTGGAATAGGGTTGTTTCTGAGTTCTCAAATTTCTCAGTGCAGTTAATCGTCCCTACTCTCCCACAATCATTGCTTGGAAAATTTAATTAACTAGAGACATTGCATATCCTGTATGTTCAGAAAAGGTACACAGCAACACATTCTAGTCTTTTCCCCCCAGTTTTCATGAATGAAAGAGAAAGTATACAAAGAGAATGTATGTTCTCTTTCATGCACTGCATTCATTCATTCTTAGGCATAGTGTAATATAATCTAATTTAGTCTTCAACTCAAGTTCTGCGTACCAGTTTAATTTGATTAGTTTAGATTCCAGGGTGTTAGGAAACTGGGAGTTTCTGTCAGGTATATAGAACACTTAATCCAATTTATGAGGATCCAGTGCTAACAGTCTTTTGTTTTTTATTTTCAGAATACCTATGATGATCTAATGATAATATATAGACCTACCTTTCTCCCACCCCCAAGCCCCACGCCACCCCCACCCCCAAATGCAATCAACATGCATTTATTCAGTTCACATTTCTAAAGCATGTTTAACACAAAGCCATGAAAAATCCCCACTTTATAGTCCCATTGATCATACAGGTTGAACAGCTGTCTTAAATCTCTGCTGTGTATATGTAGTCCTATCAGGCTATATGTATGTATGTATGTATGTATATTTCTCACTCCTTTGAATTTAACTACAAACATACGCATAGACGTAAACATGAAGATGGAACAAAAAAGAAGGAACATAATGGAAACCTCAGTCCCAAAATGGAAGCCTTTTGCCAGCTTTATATCACAGGGTTTGTGTTTACTTTATTGATGCTTTCATTTTCTCTGATGTAAATTTCCTGGAGAAATGGTCTGTCCCAGCAAGTAGCATACTGGAAGGCAAACAGCTTTAGTGACTAATGGAGTGACTGATGGCCTAGACAGGTGACAGAAATTCCAAGCAACCTGTGAGGAACTCAATAAAAATACGGTTGAGGAAAGTTGGGGGAGGGAGTTTGAGAAATTTAAGTTTTCCTTTCTTCTTTTGATAATATTATTTTTTTGTAAATCAACATATAGTTAGCCAAAACCAAAACTTTAACAGAAGGTAGATAAAGTTTTAGCTTGAGGCAATGGCAGAATCTGATACTTTTGTCAGAGTGATGAAATGAGTGTCTACTCTTTATGTATATATAGAGTCACTTGTACAGTGAGATGGGTGGCATATATACATTTGAAAATAAATAAAATAAAATAAATAAATAAATAAATAAATAAATAAATATGCATGCATGCATGCATGCATGCATGCAGTGTCATGACCACACATACAAGAGGAACTGTGGGTGTGTTAGGATGTGGCAGTGCTTGTTTCATTATTTGCCCTTTGCCTTCACTATGGATCCATGTGGAGGTTTTATCCATCCTTGCTTTCAGATTCATGGTCTCAGTTTAGACTGCTTGACGGTAAATTCAGGAGAATAAGAAAATGCATCTTTGCTTTGGCCAAAACTACACAATGCAAGGGCCCAGGGTTGCATACCTGGAACAGTTACTTACAGCTTGGATAAATTCTAATATGACAGGAGTAAAGTCATTATACCTTAAAAGTAAATTACATTACATTAAATCAGATACAGTCCCCCCCCCCCCCCCCCCGGTCCTGCTCACTTCTTTGTCCTGACCCTACATACTTTGGGGAGTGGGTCCAACAGCTTCCCATTCAAAGGCCAAATCAGGATTTTGGCATAAAAAGTTTTGCATAACATGCTACTGGCACAATTGATTTTGTGGAGTTAGAAGAAGCAGCTTGTGTAACTTATGACTGGAAGAGAGTTCTTTCCAAAAACGCAAGATGTGATGAAATTCAGCATCCACCCCAAGAATAAGACCAGTTGGTAGAAAATAACAATGAGAGAGCAAATTGCTTTCATGCTCTTAGTTCCTCATGCCACTGTGAGAAATTCTAGATCAGATGGCTCTGTTAATATGCTCCATCAGGACTTTCCTAAAGCTCTTTTTATTTCAAAATTACTGATAGTACAAAGGAATGCCATACTTACAAAACTGCACAAGCATGTTTCTTTGTGGGTTTTCAATGAAAAAAAAAGTATGAAGAAATAAATAGAAAAGAAATATATCAGTAGCACTTTGCTAATTTGCTCAAGAAATATCTATCTTGGGTACTTATTACAGAACAAATCATGCAATATTAATGCCTCAGGGTTAGTGTTCATAAATTGATTTGGTTCAGGACAAAGGATTTTAAACTGGTTTTACATGTTCCATTTACTTGTGGTTTTATTATCCATGTTGTATAGATCACAATTAATACAATGCTTTAATGCATGAACTGCAGTTTCTAAACCATAATGATTTATGATGATTCAATGGTTTATAATGGCTTAATCTCATGGTATAACAAGATCACACAGTATGTTAAACTTCAGTCAAAGAACCCACATTATGCCTCATTGCAAACATAGAATCAAATCAAAATTTTTCTTTTGGTCACTGATCAGCTTAAAAAAAACATTAGAACTTTCACATTTACAACCATTCCAATATGAACAGCCTAACCAATCAGCAATGGAAAAATAACTAAATGCTAGAACTACTAATACAAAATGACTAAGTCCCAGTATTATTCAAACCTATATGTGAAATTATAATTGATATTTTACATTAAGACTGTGCTGTGTGCAAAAATTTAAAACATAAAATAATTTAGTCTAAACGATAATATGTGAAAAGCATTAGCAGTAAAAAGTAAAGGCTAAATAATTAGACACAATCAACAGTGATACAAATTTATGGATAAAGATTTTGTCTGATCTAATAGCTCCTACTGACTGCCAGTTCCTGGTGAATGTTATGGCAACGCTATGTGTTGGAGAAGCCTTACAATCTGAAAGTAGAAAGCAGACATAAAATTGACCTGTGTGACCTGGCAGCATTACAAGTATTGGTGAGACAACAGCCTTTTTCATAGTGCTATAGAATGGGCACTGAAGGAAGACTTGTTTGACATACTCAGCTTGCTCAGAGTCACAGGGGCCATAGACTTTCCAAGAACAGGTTCCTCTTATATTGTCATTCCAGAAGAGGTGTAGGGGTAGCATTAGAACATGCTAAAGTAAAAGCCCTTCTATTTTAGGAGGGGATTGCTAGCTGCATAAGATATCCTGCAGGTGTTACTATATACCTGTGGTTATCCATGATACAGATATTGGAGACTCCATGTAAAGCAGCTTGACACTCTGTATTCAGAGCTTGATCTTTTAAAAAAGATCTAGCTTGTTTTCTCCCTTCCCCCTTTAAAATTTCATACATATTTCCCCTCTCCGCAAATTCAATCTTTTTTAATTAACAAAAAACAAAAATCATCCAGGTCATTTTTAACTATTTTCAGCAACAAGTCCATCAAGGGTTTTTAAAATCTTTTTTGAAACTACTTATTATTTTACCCCAATCAAACAAGTCTATTTTGCATTCTTTCCTTGTAGGCAATGTTCTATTAGATGTTTCTTTGGGCAAAATTAACTTGTTATTGAAGCATTTTGTTGTATAATTTGATCTCTTGTCACCTTCCTAACAGAGTGCACAGGTATATCTCTTAAAACATTTTATCTTTACATATTTTGCATTAATTCTGCACATCCTGTCTGCTTCTGTACCCTCATCTTCCTCTTCCCATCCCATTAACTCTGTTAAAACTTCAACAGCTTCCTCCTTAATGTCTTCCCCAGGTTGTTTCAAAATTACTCTCAAACTCAGACAAATTTCTTCCTCTCTTAATTCCGATAATGCCACATCCAGATCTTAATTCATTTCCTGGTTGTTATTTCCATTTTATTTTCTGGGATCTCCATCTTTTCCTTGATTTGTTTAACTCCCCCAATCATTTGTACTGCAGATTCTTCCAATTTTTTATTCAATTTCTCTCCCATATTTGCAAACCTTTCAGCCAGTAAGGTTGTCACTGACTTTATAATATTCTTCCCCCATTCCTCAAACATCCTTGGTAACATCCCTGGTGCAATGCCTTTTCCTGTTGTTTGCTGTGTTAGTGATGCTATCCAAACTTCTTCTCCCACTTCCCTGATGAGAGTCATTTTTCTCTGTCTTTTTAATTTGTCCAACAAGGGAAAGCAACAGCCAAAAGGGAACCCTTCTCTCTCTTTTTTCCTTTTCCCTTTCTCTATAATGTTAACTCATTAATCCCATTCAGTACATTCTACAGTCTATGTACTTTAATGACAGTCCCTTGACTTTTTGATTTAAAAAAATCAGCCAATCATTTCTCTTGGAGAATCCAAACAAGTCTGTACTATTTATTTATTTTATTTGTTAATGAATTCAAAAATACTTTAAAATAAGCAAAATCCAAAGTCAGCCAAACCCTTTATCCATTTGAAATTTTCATAATCCAAACTCTTAGCAAGCTTTTTGCTGTAGATTATTTTTAAATTCTTGTACTTATTTCTTTCCATTTCCCTGCTCTTCAAAGATGCATGAGTCTGCCATTTTCTCCACCCAGATCTCTGCCCTTTCCTTATCAACTTTCACCATCCCATGTTTTTCCTAATAGTGGAAATACTCCTCCTGTACTCTCTTTGACCTGAGGATTTCTGTCAATGGGACCTAATCCTGTACTACTATACTCTTGCTGAAATCTCTTGTGGTCTTTCTTCTATAATGTTGCTGAAATATAGTCCCCATGTATGACTTTTTGTAGTACCTTAAATTCCAAGATGACACGGATAATTCCTTCCAAGGATCCCACTGCTCTTCAGCCAGCTCTTCCCATTGATCAGCTACAGGAGATCCTATCTCCTTGTATATCCTTCAGCTTTCTGGGAAATAACATACTCAGCAAGATGCCGAAGAATGAAAATATATATATATATATATATATATATATATATATATATATATATATATAGGTCATTGCAATCTTGGCTGAGTTGGCTTTCTAAGCATTGTGTAGATACTTGAAGTTTCCCATTATGGGAACCAGGACAATCTGATGTTAAGTGGGCTACTGGAACAAACCATACATGGACGAGACAAGAGAACTTGGAAATGATGGAATGCTACTACAACAGCAGACCTAATGAGAGGGGATATATGAAACGTATGAGGGAACTATGGATAGACAGAAGCCCTACATCCACACTAACTGAGAAACAACTAGTTACCCAGCGCTGCAACATAGTGAAGAGGAAGCTGCTCTCACAACTTGAGATAGACCAACTCCACATTACAACCCGGACCCAAGCAGACCTGGAAGAACAAACAGATGTGCAGCCAACACCTGAAGCTGGAATGTCACTGCCACCCCTTCCATTACAGAGCACAGCAGCTGATATGAGGCATACGATCATGGATAAACTAGCTACAGTCAACCCACGAGTCCGATTACCAAGGCTCAGTGGAGAAGTACCATCAGATAGTATGCTAGAAGATGCCAACAGAGCCCTCCAGACAATCCCTACTACCACCATAACTGAAACCAATGAATCGGTATATGCTACAGCCGCTGTAATCCTGGAAATGCTTGGCTACACGATCAAGAAGAACAGCAGTACATACCCCCCCCTGGAAAATGAGATTGGAGGCTAAGATCAAGGCAACTCGGAGAGAAGTCAGTCAGCTGGTGGAACTACAGAAGCATGTGGAGATTAAGGATAAGACTCGGCTACTGAAAAAATACATGGGCCTGACTCCATCTGAAGCCCTAGAGACTGCTAAACAAAGGCTCACAGCACTGGCTACCAGGCTAAGGAGATACACTAGAGAAGCAGAGGCCAAGAAGATAAATGCCCTGTTCTCCAAAGAACCATCCAAAGTGTACTCCCAACTGCAGTGCAACCACAGAGTAGCAGCTGAGCCACCAGCAGCGGAAACTGAACAGTACTGGAAGAACATATGGGAGAAAGAGAAGACGCATAACACCACTGCAAAGTGGCTGCAGGACCTGAAAGCAGACCACAGCAATCTCCCAGAACAGGAACCAGTCACCATCACAGTAGCAGACATCCAACAGCGGGTCAAGAACATGAAAAGCTGGACAGCACCTGGCCCGGACATGATCCACACCTACTGGCTAAAGAAACTAACAGCAGTGCATGAACGCCTAGCAGCACAGATGAACCAACTGCTAGCAGCAGGCTCCCACCCAGACTGGCTAACACAGGGAAGGACAGTGCTGATCATGAAAGACCCTCACAAAGGAACAGCACCATCCAACTACCGGCCAATAACCTGCCTCCCCACAACATGGAAAGTTCTATCAGGCATCATAACTGCCAAGCTACATGACCATATGGGCCAGTACATGAGCACAGCTCAGAAGGGCATTGGGAACAACACCAGAGGCTCAAAACACCAGTTACTCATAGATAGGGCAGTCGCCCAAGACTCAAGGTCTAGGCAGACCAATCTGAGCACAGCCTGGATTGACTACAGGAAAGCCTATGACTCAATGCCACACACATGGATCTGTGAATGCCTGGCACTATACAAAGTCAACAGGACACTAAGGACTTTCCTCAAGAACTCAATGGGACTGTGGAAGACAACACTGGAAGTGAACTCAAGACAGCTTGCACAAGTGGCCATCAAGTGCAGCATATACCAAGGTGATGCACTGTCCCCACTGCTGTTCTGCATAGGCTTAAACCCCCTCAGCCAGATAATCACAAGGTCTGGATATGGGTACACGTTCAAGAGTGGAGTCACCACCAGCCACCTCCTCTACATGGATGACATCAAGCTGTATGCTAAGAGTGAACGAGACATCGACTCACTGATCCACCTGACACGGATCTACAGTGAGGACATTGGGATGTCATTCGGACTGGAGAAGTGTGGCAGGATGATAGTAAAGAGAGGGAAGGTAGTTAAGACCGATGGAGTGGAACTACCAGTGGGCCACATAGCAGACATAGAGACCAGCTATAAATACCTTGGTGTCACACAGTCACACGGGAACCATGAGGAGGAGGCAAGAATGACAGCAACATCCAAGGACCACCAAAGGATAAGACAGGTCCTGAAGAGCCAGCTCAATGGGAAGAACAAGATACATGCCATCAACATGTATGCCCTGCCAGTCATCAGATACCCTGCAGGTATAGTGAGCTGGCCAAAGGAAGACATGGAGGCTGCTGATGTGAAGACCCAGAAGCTCCTCACAATGTATGGAGGTTTCCACCCCAAGTCCAACACCCAGAGACTGTACACCAGGCGCAAAGAGGGCGGGCGGGGCCTGATGAGTGTCAAAGCCACTGTCCTGGACGAAACCCGAAGTATTCAGGAGTACATCAGTAAGATGGCACCCAAAGATGAGCTGCTGAGAGAATGCCTCAGGCAGCAGCAGACAAGACAGGAGGTTCAAGCAGAGGAAGTGCCATGGCAAGACAAGCCCCTGCATGGGATGTACCATCGACAGATAGCTGAGGTGGCTGACATTGGGAAATCCTATCAGTGGCTGGAAAGGGCCGGACTAAAAGACAGCACTGAGGCACTGATCATAGCAGCACAAGAACAGGCACTAAGCACCAGATCCATAGAAGCAGGGGTCTACCACACTAGACAGGATCCAAGGTGCAGATTGTGCAAAGAGGCCTCAGAGACAGTCCAACACATAGTGGCAGGGTGTAAGATGCAGGCAGGAACAGCATACACTGAACGGCACAACCAAGTAGCTGGCATTGTGTACAGGAACATCTGCACAGCGTATGGGCTAGACCCCCCCCAAGTCCAGATGGGAGATTCCACAGAAGGTCGTGGAGAATAACAGGGCTAAGATCCTGTGGGACTTCCAGATCCAGACGGACAGGCAGGTACTGGTAGTACATCGTGGTACTACATCGTGGTAGTAGACAAAGACCAGAAGACAGCGGTAGTGATAGATGTAGCAGTGCCAAGTGACAGCAACATCAGGAAGAAGGAGCATGAGAAGCTGGAGAAGTACCAGGGCCTGAAGGAGGAAATCGAGAGGATGTGGAAAGTCAAGGCCAAAGTGGTCCCAGTGGTGGTAGGAGCACTCGGGGCCATGACTCCTAAGCTGGGAGAGTGGCTCCAACAGATCCCAGGAACAACATCAGAGCTCTCTGTGCAGAAGAGTGCAGTGCTAGGAACAGCTAAGATACTGCGCAGAACCCTCAAACTCCCAGGCCTACCATATTGGTCATTGCAATCTTGGCTGAGTTGGCTTTCTAAGCATTGTGTAGATATTTGAAGTTTCCCATTATTATTATAATTATTTCTGAAAATTCTTTCCCTTCTTTGTGTTCTTACCCCAATATTCCCTACACGTGTGTGTAGTTCTTTCACACATAGTACAGTCCTTCTCTAGTCTTTACAGATAAGTTACACCCTTAAATCCTTGCATTCTAATGGTGAATTTCATCCCACCAGGTTTCAGTAATGCTTATTACTGTGAACCAACACTATGGCATACATAGTTTAGGATAAGGCTTTAAATATATAGTCCCACAGTTGAAAATGTCTAAGAAAACTGTGAAAACTATGCATGATAGATGTGACCAACTCTGAAATTTTAATTATTCACAAAGGCAGACAAAGCAACACAAGTAGATTTTGCCCCATCTTTTTGCTCATCCATTTTTCATTCTGAATGCACTGATAACAAGCTTTTTCAATTTGATCTAAGTTGGCCTTAAAATCCCTTAGATTTCATTTGCTGTAAGAGAAAGAGTCTTGGGAACTTGACAGAAGATACATTTTGGTTAGTAAATAAATAAAAATAAAATAAATAAAATTAGATGCACCTTCCATTCTAGTGCAATCTAATGCCTTATTTATCTATAGGATGAAAAATTTCTCTCTCCAAATAATTAATTACCCATGAATGTAGGGCGGGGGGTGGGTGGGTGGGAGAGAAATGGGTTACATTTACTGATATGTGGGAGAAGCTGTGGAAAGCAAAGGAATGGAGAGGAGGTGCAAGTGACTGCAGACATCAATGCTGAAAAGTATGGATGCATTTTTTAAAAAATGGCCTGCTGAGTTTAATCCTTTTGGAATACCTAAATAGGGTTCTCTCTTTCCAATGACCTCTGCTCCTGATTCCCTCTAGTTTTGTCTCCCCCTTTCATTCTCATGGCTGCAATCCCTTCTCCTTTCCCCATCTCCATGTTGTTTCTTCTTCTTTTTCTTGTTTCCCCTGGAAGGAGAGAGGGAATGTGTGAATGTCTGGGTGTAGTGTGTTTTTACGTCTGAGAGTAGTTTGTGTATGTGAAAGAGAATGGATGCTATATTGAGATAAGGCACAATTAATTTTGTAATCTGAGTACCTTATTTTAAAGGCAATTAATTAATTTTAATCAATATACTCAATTAACACATTTTTTGTTATCAAAACTGAAATTTCTGCTCCATGTCCTTTCTGGGAATATGGCTTCTGGCATGCACATATGCACGTACACACACGCACACACACATGTAGAACACATGTAAATACTTTGGGGGAATTTCCAGAATGGTTTTCAGATGGAGTCTAAATTGGTGCATTGGACTTGCATGAGATTTTTGCATGTGCTTATCACTTTTTCCCCTCATCTTTTATTACTTTTTAAGTAATAAAAAGTATTACTACTTTTTAAATTCAGCATCACCTTTTTAGATACATGCAGTGTAACATAATCATATAACACTTTATCTAATTGATGAAAACATCGCAAATAAATTAGTTCAGTCTTCTTTACAACACAGAGCTCTTTATGGATCCTATGGTTTCAGCATGACACAAGATTAATCTTTCTGATCAGCTCCTTGTGTCCAATTATTTCAATGAACATTTCTCCCATTATTTCACTAAACTGTTCTCAAAAATTCTCTTTTCATATCAGACTGCCTGACTGGTAACTATGCCTTCCTGTTGAGTACTAGTTAGGGCTACCGGATCTAGCTACAAAATCTGGATGGCTACCAGATGAATAGAGTTTCCTGTACATCTTTGCTGCCAACTAGATGAAATCTGGTGTTTTTCAACTCAGATCCAGTAGCCCTTGTATAGATATGAATAGAATGGCCCTGCTTCCACAATATGATTAGACCAGGCAACCATTATCCTAGTCATATTACCTTACTGATAGTTCTAGATATACACAATGTGGTCCCAGAAATGTTTTACAAGTAATTAGGACATCTTCTATTACGTAATGCCTCCAAAAATATTGAAAGAATATCCCTGGGAATTGAAATTTGCTATGAATTCTAGGTACACTAGAATGGGAAAAGCTGAATTAGTAAGAAATACCTAGGTGAGTACAGTATGTAATGTATTTATCTACCATGAGATATACATTGCATCCATTATTAATCACATAAAATAGTTCATACTATGGAACTAAAGGAAGAATGTCAGTCTCATGTTTAAAGTTTGGGGTGTTGTGGATCCTAGAAAGTTTGGGGAATTGTAATCTTAGAAAGATAAAAATTCTAAAAATTCCCCTCTCACCCCTCTGGGTGGTATGTGTCTTCCTCAATCTCGGGTCCTCTACCAGAGGCCTGGGAGTTTGAGGGTTCTGCACAGTATCTTAGCTGTTCCTAGCACTGCACTCTTCTGCACAGAGAGCTCTGATGTTGTTCCTGGGATCTGTTGGAGCCACTCTCCCAGCTTAGGAGTCATGGCCCCGAGTGCTCCTACCACCACTGGGACCACTTTGGCCTTGATTTTCCACATCCTCTCGATTTCCACATCCCATGCAGGGGCTTGTCTTGCCATGGCACTTCCTCTGCTTGAACCTCCTGTCTTGTCTGCTGCTGCCTGAGGCATTCTCTCAGCAGCTCATCTTTGGGTGCCATCTTACTGATGTACTCCTGAATACTTCGGGTTTCGTCCAGGACAGTGGCTTTGACACTCATCAGGCCCCGCCCGCCCTCTTTGCGCCTGGTGTACAGTCTCTGGGTGTTGGACTTGGGGTGGAAACCTCCATACATTGTGAGGAGCTTCTGGGTCTTCACATCAGCAGCCTCCATGTCTTCCTTTGGCCAGCTCACTATACCTGCAGGGTATCTGATGACTGGCAGGGCATACATGTTGATGGCATGTATCTTGTTCTTCCCATTGAGCTGGCTCTTCAGGACCTGTCTTATCCTTTGGTGGTCCTTGGATGTTGCTGTCATTCTTGCCTCCTCCTCATGGTTCCCGTGTGACTGTGTGACACCAAGGTATTTATAGCTGGTCTCTATGTCTGCTATGTGGCCCACTGGTAGTTCCACTCCATCGGTCTTAACTACCTTCCCTCTCTTTACTATCATCCTGCCACACTTCTCCAGTCCGAATGACATCCCAATGTCCTCACTGTAGATCCGTGTCAGGTGGATCAGTGAGTCGATGTCTCGTTCACTCTTAGCATACAGCTTGATGTCATCCATGTAGAGGAGGTGGCTGGTGGTGACTCCACTCTTGAACGTGTACCCATATCCAGACCTTGTGATTATCTGGCTGAGGGGGTTTAAGCCTATGCAGAACAGCAGTGGGGACAGTGCATCACCTTGGTATATGCTGCACTTGATGGCCACTTGTGCAAGCTGTCTTGAGTTCACTTCCAGTGTTGTCTTCCACAGTCCCATTGAGTTCTTGAGGAAAGTCCTTAGTGTCCTGTTGACTTTGTATAGTGCCAGGCATTCACAGATCCATGTGTGTGGCATTGAGTCATAGGCTTTCCTGTAGTCAATCCAGGCTGTGCTCAGATTGGTCTGCCTAGACCTTGAGTCTTGGGTGACTGCCCTATCTATGAGTAACTGGTGTTTTGAGCTTCTGGTGTTGTTCCCAATGCCCTTCTGAGCTGTGCTCATGTACTGGCCCATATGGTCATGTAGCTTGGCAGCTATGATGCCTGATAGAACTTTCCATGTTGTGGGGAGGCAGGTTATTGGCCGGTAGTTGGATGGTGCTGTTCCTTTGTGAGGGTCTTTCATGATCAGCACTGTCCTTCCTTGTGTTAGCCAGTCTGGGTGGGAGCCTGCTGCTAGCAGTTGGTTCATCTGTGCTGCTAGGCGTTCATGCACTGCTGTTAGTTTCTTTAGCCAGTAGGTGTGGATCATGTCCGGGCCAGGTGCTGTCCAGCTTTTCATGTTCTTGACCCGCTGTTGGATGTCTGCTACTGTGATGGTGACTGGTTCCTGTTCTGGGAGATTGCTGTGGTCTGCTTTCAGGTCCTGCAGCCACTTTGCAGTGGTGTTATGCGTCTTCTCTTTCTCCCATATGTTCTTCCAGTACTGTTCAGTTTCCGCTGCTGGTGGCTCAGCTGCTACTCTGTGGTTGCACTGCAGTTGGGAGTACACTTTGGATGGTTCTCTGGAGAACAGGGCATTTATCTTCTTGGCCTCTGCTTCTCTAGTGTATCTCCTTAGCCTGGTAGCCAGTGCTGTGAGCCTTTGTTTAGCAGTCTCTAGGGCTTCAGATGGAGTCAGGCCCATGTATTTTTTCAGTAGCTGAGTCTTATCCTTAATCTCCACACGCTTCTGTAGTTCCACCAGCTGACTGACTTCTCTCCGAGTTGCCTTGATCTTAGCCTCCAATCTCATTTTCCGGGGGGGTATGTACTGCTGTTCTTTTTGATCGTGTAGCTGAGGATTTCCAGGATTACAGCGGCTGTAGCATATACCGATTCATTGGTTTCAGTTATGGTGGTAGTATATGATATATACTGTAGTAGTATTTGATATATATATATATCAAATCAGTATATCTATCTATCTATCTATCTATCTATCTATCTATCTATCTATCTATCTATCTATCTCAGTATTTGATATATATATATGAAACAAAGAAACTTTGGGATATTGTGAATCTAGAATTGAAAAGGAGGAGGAGGAGGAGGAGGAGGAGGAGGAGGAGGAATATTTTCAAGGCAGCACATTCCAAGAAAAATTGTACCAACCTTTAAGATTGAATATAAGACTTCTGTGCTCTCAAGAATGATCAAAGCATTTGTATGCAGTGCACTGATTTCTCCTTTACACAGTCAGCTGGAGACTGATCAGGCACCAAGCAACATGAAGAATGGAGTCTTTGGCAAGAAGAGATTCATCATGTCTACTCTTCAGATGATAAAATAACTAAGGGTAACCAAAGCAAGTAGGATTATGCTCATCTGCAATCAAACAAGCAGATGCAAGATGTGTTTACTGTGTTTTACTTAATTACCTTGCACACTTTAACATATTCACCCCAAATCAGGCCTTATATCTGAGTAATCAAACATAAATCTCCCTCTTGATTTAGAGTTAGGACCATTATAAACCCACATGCTACCTCTCCCAGTTTGGGTGGATAGATGCAATAGATTCTGATACTAATTATTTACAGAAACTGTTGCCTCTGTTAGCATTAGAAAAGAACAACAGAATACTTAATAGTTTCTGAAAAAAAACATTCTCATGTGGTGACAGTAAAGGATTATAGGAGGGAGGACTTTCTCCTTGTAAGCCTTCACTGTAGCCAAGTCTGAAAGTTGGGGATAATTTTTATCTCTCTTCCCCACTCCTCATTCTCTGATTTCTAAACCCATTTTTATTCTTGATGATGATGATGATGATGATGATGAAGAAGAAGAAGAAGAAGAAGAAGAAGAAGAAGAAGAAGAAGAAGAAGAAGAAGAAGAGGAAACACCCTATAACAGCTCTATATTGATCTAATTTATAAATCTACTGGGATGTTAATGAGATGAAGGGTCTCTGGATCAAGGCTACCCCCAACCACCCAGAATTGGAAACATTGTAATGGAAACATTACAATTTCTGTAAATCTGTGGGATTTTGTATAGGTATTCTTGGGTAGTTCTGAGTAGAACCTTTGTTTTTGTGAAGCCAACATTTTCAAGCTATCTAGTAACAACCTGATAAGCTTTGCTTAGCTTTAGGTTTGCCCCATAACTTCAACTTCAAACATGTTGACTATATTTATTTAAAAGAAGTTTCAGCTGCATGTAACAAATTTTCAGGGCCATCCATCCATCCAAGTTGCATCCCAAATAAAGTCAAAACGTAGCATAAAATTAATTATACAAATTATAAAAGGAAGATGAGACAAGAAAGCGAGTAAAAAGAAAAGTGCACTTCATTGGTAGGAATAAGTATATATAAAGCAGATATATAAAGTTTCATATTCCCAAAGGTTCCTATGGCCCTGGGCAGTGGAGAAGAGAATTTTCTAAAGCTCTCTGTAGTAAACATGTTTTTCTTTACTGAACCGAACACATCTTATCTAGTAGCCCTGACAACACTTAGTTTCGGTTAATGTACCTGCCTGGCTAAGTTCATTCCCTGGCATGCAGAGCAATTAGGAGGGCATGTCAGTACTTCATAACACTGACCTCTCTCTGTGCTGTTTTGAACCTCACTGTTGGCAGCTCAGCCAGTTTCGGAATGGAATAATAGTCCCAGGGTCTGTTCCACTGCTGAACTGAAAATGAGCAGGTTTCTTGGAAGCTGAAAGGGTTTTAAGTCCTTTACACAAAGTCTTCACTTCTGCGAATGTTTTTCTGTCTCACATCCATTGAAAAAACCCTGCTCCTGTGCAAGGTGACAATACAAGGAAAACATAGTGAAACACTTTTGAAAAAAGGCTATTGGAGGTGAGTTTGTGGATACATCTGCAGTCATCTTGGCAACAATATGGAAAAGAGTTGCTATTATTTTCTTCCACGATGATTCTTTGATTTCCCAGTCTAAGATTAAAAACCCTAAGATTTCCTTCCTTCTCTGTTTAGATTTCTGAGATCAGCCAAGGATTGCTAGGTGCTGCCAACTTGGGATATCCCATCATTTTCAGCCTTTAGATCAAAGCTGGTATTCTTCAAAAAGTCAGAATTCTGTACTACAAGTAAAGGTACATATTTTATGTAAGAACATCTGGTGGAAATGTTTTATCCTGTAATTTTTTAAACTTTCCATGACACTACTAGCAAATAGGGTCCTCTGCATCTGCCCAGCTCAATCATAATTATTTTCCTTTCCCTAAACTATAAAAGGAAAACACTTTACTACACAAATAACAGCTAAAAAACTTTGAGATAAGTTTATAATTAGTCCCCCCCCCCCCCAACTTTCTCAATTTATTTCTAGTAGTTCAGATGACATAAATTTTGGCTTTCGTGTACAAGATTTTGTGAGATCATTGAAATCTCATGAGATTAGCATCCTGGCTACTACATGAAACCACAGAGTGGCACCCAGAACCTTTAAGGACTGTCATCATCTGATTTATATAATGACATTTTCATAGAATCCATGGCATATAAATTCAGCATTCAGAATTTTGGGTAGGAAAAAATGTATTATACCTGTGGAGTGTCATATGTCTTATCAGAAATAACCAATGTTCCCTTGTTTCATCAACAATACATTGATGCTGCTGAAACAAAATCAGTATTTTTATCCATCTTCGTAGATATTTACTGCTTGTTCCTAAGAGGATTTTAAGATCCTTCCTTTCATTTGTACAGTACTAGAATTGACCACCAATCAATTACAGCACTAAAGTACTATAACAGGGTTTAATGAAGTGCCCTCAATCAGTATGGAACATAATAATCTCAAAGCCACTTCAGTTCATTCACAGCACAGTCCATAATCCAAAAGTCTTTTCTACCAAGAGCAGCAACAGAACAAATCTTTTAATGATTGCCAGTCAAAATTGAGCAACAGTGGTAATCTTAGGACCATGGTTTTCAGACAACAAAGGGTGTTTCCTCAAACAGCTATAGACATGCTTACAATGTTCCAGTCATTACTACCACCCAAAGTTTCATTTGCTTGTTTATTGAGCGAGAAAACTAGGAATCCCAAACTGAACAGGTGCTAACCAACTCAGATCTTCTAATAAGAACAGGATATTATAAATGCCTAGAAGCATTACAGAAAGAATCCAAGGAAAGGCAAAAAGTAAGGATGTTTGCTTTGTCACCTGCACTGACAACTGAGCTAGTTGTTTCATGGCTTAGTTCAAGACATTTTTCATATATATAAAGCCCAACAAAGCCCTTTTCAACAGGGGTAGACAACCCTTTGGTGGCTGGAGGCTAAATGTCATATGTTTGTAGCACCAGGGCTGAAATAATGCAAAGTGGTCGAGCTGTGTCATATTTATGGATGGAACCAGGATCATGTTAAACATAAGTGACCTTCAGCAACTTGGCTTAGCCCTGGAAAGGCAGAGTCACTATTCAAGACAAGTGTGGAGGGGAAAATATTGACATTCTGCTGGGACACTGTATGACTAATTATGGGCTGTTATCCCATTGAATAAGGTTAAGTGTGTGTGCATGTATGTAGATACACACATACACATATACAGACACACATAGATACACAGACACACAACACAGCATGGCTAAATTGAAAGGAGGGGGTGAATCAGTTTCTATATTTTATTGTCTTTGTTATATAACAAACAATATACTTCTGTAATATTTATCTTTTATTGTTGTGGGCCACCTTGAGTGCTGGAATAAACATAAAGGCAAATCATAAATTCAATGATTGAATTTTTACTATAGACCTTTCACTGTTGTTGTAGGCTTCTGACTTCAAGCTGCAAATCCCAAACCACAAGTCGCTATTATTTTCCAGGTCAGAACAGCCTGCACAACCAAAGTTGCATAATTAATCATAAAATTGAAAGTGTGATTGTCAATATGAACTGGTCTGAACTTTCTAGGTTAATGTGGTATGGACTGCTTGGTTAGGTCAGATCATGTTTCTTTAATCTTAATTTAATAAATTGCTTTACATTGCTTTTTCTAAAGAAAATATGTATTTTAAAATCAACATCATTCCAGTCTAAACCAGAGTTTTTCCAGCAGACTTTTCATTATTATTATTTCTTCAAAGTGCCAATTTTTGGCAATGTTGGATAGAAAGAGCTTGGGGGCCTGCAATTTGCCCACCTAAACTTAATCGAGTAAGACCAAATACCTGAAAAATCATATCTTCCTACAGTTTCCTGCCATCTAAATTTGTCAAGTCAGTTTTTTTTTAAAATAAAAACTTCATTTGTCAAGTCAGTTTCTACTTCAACAATTCCCTACCTAGACACAATGAATTGTAGAGCCTTTATAAATGGGGCAGTTAGACTGTGGGAAAATATTCTAATGCAATGGGGGGAAAAATCTTCTTTGCATGCTTTAAGGAAGAGCTGTAAAATCTTTTTTTTTTTTTTTGTCCCTAATTTATCCCATTATGTAACAGCAGGTAAAAGCTGATGATTACATTTGCAGTGAAAATAATTCAACTGTATGATTTGGCAATTTCACCTGGCTGTTGAAAGAAGATGGGACGGTAACAATACTGCAGATATGGATGTGAAAAGTGGTAAAAAAATCATTTTAACTCTGCCCTGCTGCTTCTATGAAGGCTCAGTTAAAAGAACTTGATAAGATGGTGGAAGATTCATAATCCTTACACAGAGTATATACAATATATGTATTTTTGGGATAGAAAAAGCTTTCTCCTTAATGCTTCCTATTCCTGAATCATATCCCAGTCTCTTTTACTGCTACTCACATCCCAGTTTGGATCCTGTTCACATCAGACCCTGCCAGGCTGTCAATACAGATACGAATTTGAAACATCAATTCATGGCTGAGTTATCTCTCCATAACTGATAGACACAATTCACATCTATTCCCTAAATTTGGATTTGGAAAACCATGTAGGATTATGTGGACCATAGTAAGACTGAGCATAAAGGTTAAGGTTAAGGTTAAGGTTAAGGTGGGAACCAGCAGTTTCCCAGCCACAGAAGACCGTCATGTAACCATACCACCAACCTCTTGGTTTCAAAGCTACCAACTGCTGCACAAAATATCAATTAATGCAGAAGGTTGAGAGAAATAAATCAAAGTTTAATGCCCCTGAAGTATAAACATCATTTACATCTTCTCACTGACAGTGGGAAATTAATGGTTTGGTATCGCTTTGTTCTTCTCTACAATAAAGATACTAATCTAACTGAGCCTTCCAAGTGAAGCCATGAAGTGACAGTTCTGAGATTTACCGCCAAGCCAGGCCAGGAAGCTTGACAGTTAGGACAAGGGAAATCAAAATTATTAAAAAAAAAAAAAAATCCCATTGAGATTTGCAGTTTTGAAACTGTCCTTAGGCAAGACATCAACTGCACAAAATGATTGCAAGGATACACATTATAAACTATAAAGTTTGTACAAAGTCAAAGATTGTATAAAGTCAAGATTTTAAAAGGTTATTTTTCTATTTTCCACTCTGAAATGTGTTTCAGAGACCATAAATATCCATTTCCAACAATTCATAGCACCCCAGGGTGATCCAGAAGTGGCCTATGCAGATACTGTATAGCACTGATATTTTATAGTTTGTGGGTCTCTAGGGACAAAAATTATCCTGTCCTCTCCCCTACTTACATGAATGGATTTTATTCTCTCCTAGGAAAAATAAACAATGGTAGTTGAAGACACTGTTGGGCTTAAGAGCAACCCTCTGTATCGGATAGAAAATCTCTCCCTGACATGCTTTGAATTCTTCCAGTTGTCTCCACTGGTGGTGCTAGGCAGGAACAGGCTGAAGGGCCCAAATTCAACGCCATATAGGCCTCTTAAAGGAAGGTCAGATTGTTGTTGTTATTATTACTTAAACTTATATGCTGCCCATCTCTTGTCTCTGGGAGGTTTACAAATTATTTATGTGCTGCCCGTCTCCTGTCTCTGGGTGGTTTACAAATTATTTGCAGCATGGGAACAAGACAATAAAACAACAAGAAATAAAAAAGGGTAGGGAGGGCAGAATAACAAACCAGGCAGAAACAACCTAGGTTAAAAGGATGCTTCAGTCATCCTCACCAAAGGCCTGGCTGAAGAGCCAGATCTTCAGGCCCCCTTTGAAACACTAGCAGGGTGGGGCCTGTTTAGATCTCAAGGGGACCCTCTTTCCATAGGGCAGTGATTGCTAGAGAGAAGGCACACTTACAGGGTCCTGATAGATGGCATTGTTTAATTGAAGGTACCCGGAGCACACCAACCCAGCCAAATCAAATCAGCCAGGAGGGTACTATGGCAGATAGGTGGTGCCTCAAGTAACCATGCCCTATGTTATGTAGGGCTTTATAAGTAACAACCAGCATCCTGAATCACATCTGGAAGCGAATTGGCAAACAGTTTCTATATTGCTTTCCATCTTTCTCTTCTTTCAACCTTCTACGGAGGCTGCTTCATAAAATTAGGATGTAGGCACAACTGCAGCTTTGCTCTGCATGATAATCAGATACTGATAGAAGTTAAAACAAAGAAAATAGAAAACTGGAATGCTACGGGGGACGCTAAAGAGAGAAAGGGAGAGAAACTAGGGCTGAAGTTCCAAGGAATATCTGAGATCCCAAAAATCACTTTTTTTTTTGGTCAATATCTACCTTTCCTCTAGGAGCTCAAAGCAGCATATGTCCTCCAATTTTTTTGCTACAACAGTCTTATGGGAAACTTAAGACACCTTGCCCAGGATCCTGACAAATTTTGCAACACCCAGAGTGCCTTGTAATTTTCAGTCTCTTCTTATACATATACCCCATCTCATTGGTATTTATGTATTTTGCTAATAAATAATAATGAATAACTTCAGGAAAGAAAAAGAATCAGTGAAATATTACAGAGAATACCTCAGACACTTCATCACTGCATTATTATAAAGAGTGCTAAAATAAACAGGAATGTATTCTGTTTATTTTGTTTCCTTGCTCTTTGTTTTGCTTTCAGTAATGCTGCTAACATTTAATTTTTCTGTAGTTGTTTATTGGTAAGCTTGTTAGGCTTGTTCTTTAAAGTCATAATGGGAGATGGTGGGGCATACTGGTGCATGAAAAATAAGCTCACACACACATATACCCAGGCCAAATGTCATACGCCATCTAAAGATGTCAAAACATTATGGCATTTTCTATTGAAGTATTCACTAATGAATAAACTCTCACTTTCAGAATTCAAAAAGGCAAGTAAAAATCCTTCTGTAGACCATGTTGAAAGGCCCCAAAGTGATCCATGAACTGGCAATAGTTAGCTTACTGCATTCCAAGTATCTGCCATATGCAGCATATTGTGCGGAAGCCATCTGCTACCTGAGGGAAGGCTGGTTAGGATGATAGCAGAAAATGGTGGGTTTCCCACATGATATACTAAATGTCTTGGGATCAAATGGATGAGAACACAATTGCCTTTTCTCTGGCATTATGCTGCGGTCTCAGCATGTGTTGGAAACATCTCAAGATTGGTTTTCCACATCAAAATCTATCAAAAATCAGAATGGAATAAACTATCTGGAGCTATTCTTTAATAATAAAGGTAATCCCATCCTTAAAAGAAAAGACAGAGAATAGTATTGTACTATAGTCCCACTGAAATGTTTCCCAATTTATATTATATATCACCAAGGATGATGGAAGGACACAATGAGATGGTGGTGGTGGGAATACATAGGTCAATCCACCCATTCTCTGTTATTGGAATCTTCTGGCTGGCAACGAGAATTAATCTGGAACTTTCATCCACCAGAGTCCTCAGGGTGTCCACAACAGTTGCGTGCCTATGCTACTCCCAGCTGTGATCAGAGCAAACAAGCCACAAGAGCCAAACTGATTCCACTGAACATCTGGTTTAATGTTATGACCAAGGAATCAGATATAGAAATAAATGGAAAAGTCACCCAACTGCAGTGATCTAAGCAAATTGGGTCCAAACTGATCCAAAGATTGTATACCATTGACTCGTTATACAGGACAGAAATCAGAACAATTAATATTCCACAATAAATGGGGGATAGAAATTACCAATATCTAAATAAATGCAGTAGATAGTTGCTTGTCAATCTTTGCACAGGACCATCTGCTGGTAGCTTGTAACATATAAAAGTACAGGTTTTATATCCATATCTATATCTATACACATTCATTAAATGTCTAAGATATATGTAATATGTTGCTCTATGAAATGGTATAGTGAAATATTTTATTAATTCACCAAACGCTCTCTCTCTGTGTCTCTCTATATGAATTTTTCAATGTAGTAAAAAAAAAAAAAAAGGAAAGAAAATAAGAAATAGAGAAAAAAGAAAGAAATAAAAAAAAAAAAGGGGGGGGAACCTTTTAATTATGTCTTCTGCCCTTTTTTCTATCAAGCAATTATCATCCTAAGTTTTTCTCCAACCTCTTTGTCCGTCAAAAACTTTCTTAATATCCATGATACTATATATCAGGCATCAAACAATGAAGTATCATTACTTCTGAAAAATGAAAATGGATCAACTTCGATAAAAAAGGCTTGAAGAATTTACTGACTTACATTATTGCTTTGACCATTTTAATCCAAGTGTACTTTTAAATCCTGATCCAAGATGAATTTGTGTTCTGAAATACCAACCATTTTTTCAGGGATCTAAGAACCAATTCACAGAGACTTGTCATCATTCACTGATTTCAAGTTCCAGTAGCACATTTTAATACAAATGCAGCATTATATAGAATACGATCACCCAACATCTACATTAAGTACCTTTTTCAATTTAGCAGTTCACAGATTCTGTCAAATGCTAAAGGATCAAGAAAGCAGACAGCAAATTATCCATATGCATGTGCGATCATGCTCAAAATGTTCTTTGGGGCCTTCTGTTTCATTCTAGAAATTATGGTTATCTGCTTTACTTTTCCCTCCTCTTTCAGCAGAAAAATGAGATAAATAACTTCCTGAGAAAGTTTCTAAATAACTTAGCTGACTTACTATATACGAGGACTAATTTATGTTCTATATTATAGTGACCCTTTCAGCATGCTTCTTATTTCCACTGGTGTGGCCTATAAAAGTTACATGATTTTCTCATTGCTTAATATCTTCTGTCTTGATAACTTTGGTTGCTAGATGACTTAATTCCATAATCTCAAAATGTACTTTAGTTCCTGGTAAGATCTGAGAGAGGCAGTTGCCATGTTACCTTTAAGGAAGCATGAGCAATTCATAACCACTATAGATAAATTGACTTTTATACAGCTGAATTCAATTCTCTAATATATTTTCTGTGTTTATGTGTATGCATGTGCAGGCACCTATACATGTGTGAATACATGCACACAATTCAAAATAACGAGGGCTCAGAATAAATAGATCACATATTCATCAAAAGTAACAAAGACGATTTAATGAATTCATACATCAATCTATCTATACACTATTTGTTCATCAATTATTTTGAACAAGATTTTTCTTGTCCAGTTGGTTTAGAGGCCATTTGTTTAAGAAACAATCTATTAATGCTTTCTCAGAAGTCAATCAAGTTATTTCCTAAGAAGTGAATTTATAGTTACAGCTTAAGATGAATTAAGAGCCACCCTTAATAAACTCTAAATGAAAATAAAATTCAAAATGCTGACAAATATATTTTCTACTTGTCTAATTATAGAAATAATATGGCAAATATTTCATATAGAGCCATATAAATTCTATTTATAAGAAAAGCTCTTCATCTTTTTTATAATAGAAAAACAACTAGTTTCCCTTAATTGAGAAACTTATCTTCAAGACCATTTTTTTCTTTATTAGATATTTTTCTCTGAGTTTCAAGAAATAAAGGTGTCGAAGATGTTTTAGCAGTAATGGAACTGCAGGAATGGTGGTAAGACTGCAGATTGATTCACACACTTTAGAATATGATAGTTGATATCCTAAAGGCCATGGAAGTCTATCCAATTCACTTAATATTATCTATAAGATGCAAAGAATTAGTGCTTCTATTTATGGGGCAACAGTGAGAACAATATTGACCAATAAAGCATAACACCTCATTATATTCTTCTATTTTTGCACGGCTGCATAAATCACAAGAAATAATAATGATAGTAAAATAGATTTAATTATATTACTATATATATCAGATAAAGAACATTAATTTTGCTTTATATTCACCAATATTAAGATGATCTTAATTTAGAAACTGCAAACTCATGACATTTACATAACATTCAAACCAATCCTACCTGTGTACTGCATAGTCATGCACCTTAAATGCCCCATCATTGTTAGAAACTCTCAAAATAGTCTCAATAAACCACAAAAAAAGACGGTTCACAAAATGACAAAATAAGTTTGAGTGACTCGTCTTTCATTTCCCACGTTTCCAGAACATATCCCCAAGTCACAAATATATATTTTCTGCTCTGAGAAAGATGTTTGGAACATATTGAGAGAATGCACACCTTCCTCTGTTGCATGGAATTCCAAAAGACAGAGAAAGGTTGTATGTCTTTTTCATAAACAACTCTTCTTTTTAAAAAATGGCTGACATTTAACAAACACTTGTAGCAGCCTGACTTTTGGGTCTTAATTTGGTCAAGGGAGGCAGAGCTTGACATCCTGTAAGCCAGTGCTTAGGAAAACAAGATACTGCAAAAAAAAGAGAACATCATTCATTTTATAGGTTAGTAGCTGGACTTACTGACAAGGAACAAGAAATAGGTCTCTCAAAGCTATAGGTCCCCTGTTTTTTATCTACATTTTTGCTGTATATATGATGCCCAGCTGATCTCTTGACTTTATTTTACCCTAAGCTAAGGCCGCATTTCATCTATATGAAAATAAAATGTGATCCCAGCTGAATGAGAAACAATATTAGCTTATACATGACACCAAGAATTCTTCTCATAATAATAATAATGTTTATGTACAGCTGTAAATAAATTTGGATTGCTGAATGAAGATCACCCCAAAACCATGCCATTTGCATTTCTTTGACATAGACAGAAATAGTAGACTTCAGCATTACCTCAGATCCCTCATTAAGAAAAACTGTTCAAGAATGAAATATCGATAATAAAGTTTTTGATCCTGGATTAACCAACCAAAGTTTTATTTTTTTTTTTTTCCTTTGCAGTATAGTATGAAGAAAAGCTAAAAAATCAAATTCTAAGTCAAGCCAAATTAGTTTTCTAATTTTCTGAGGACTGAAACAATTTGATTAGAGAATTATAAATTTAATCCTCATGCAAATCATACATCTAACATCAATTACATGTTTTTTTTTTTTAAACCAACCACAGCAAATGTCACCAGTTACAGCAATTTCTCAAAATATGCTCTTTTATTCATAAGAAAATGAGAAACTAAAATACAGGAAAATGTAATTTTGCGGCTGATTTTCTGTTTGATAATTAACATTCTGAAATAGAAGTGTATTATCTCAATTCAAAATTCTGTATTCGTGTCAATGCAAAATATTATTGTGGAGGAAAAACTATTATATAAGCAGCCTTCACTGCATCTTGCCAACACCTGCTCACAAGGGCCGTATTTCCATATGTGGATCTGTGAAAAATCTAAAGATATTTTGATAATCTTACCAAAACAAACAAGCCTCTGAAATAAATTTCAAAGCAATATCTAATCTTGTTTTTCTAAAACCATTCTCCCAACCAGTTAGTTATATTTGTTTCAATTTTTTGTTGCCAAAATGTTCCATAATATATCTGAAACATTTCCAAAAAAGACAAGAAAGAATTTCACCTTGCGAATTCCTCTGCTCAGTTCCTCTCCATAATTTGTCCCTAGGATTTCGAACAGAACGTTGGGATTCCCACCATTGTCTGCAAACTCCAGGTCTCCTGTCAAGCCGTTCACTCCACCCTGAATACACGAAAAACAAGAGGGACAACACTTTCAGACGTATACTTCATTCAAAATATAACTTCCCATCCTTATGAACTTTACTCACAGCAAAATATAGACGTTCAGAGATCATTATGCAAAATGTTTTATGCATGTGTGAACTCTTAAAAACTCCCAAGGTAGAATAACGTACTAGAAGAAATGTAAAATAGTTGCAATGGTTTTAATATATTGGCTCTTGCTTTCTTTTTTGGCCTCTTTATGCTTCCTTAAAAACACTGTGCAAATACTTAAAAAGGTAGTGTGTCTTTTGGGGACCCGTGTGCTTCTTAGCCAAATACAGTGGTACCTCGGGTTACGAACGCCCCTCCTTATGAATTTTTCGAGATATGACCAGCTCCGGCCCCAGAAATTTACCTCGACATGCGAACTCCGCCTCGAGCTACAAACCGGATCCGCGGTCATTTGCCCTGCTGCCACGCGGTCACGGTTTCCAGTGGGCGAGATCGTGGTAGGAGACGTTCGGTGAGGCTTGTGGTGTGTTTTGGGGGAAATTTGCCTCGTGGTGCGACCAAATTCGGAGGGCGGATTAGCCGTATTTACATTGAACCTTATGGGAAAATTTACCTCGCGTTGTGACCAACTCGAGTTGCAATCAGAGTCACGGAACGGATTAAGTTCGTAACCCAAGGTACCACTGTACTAACTTTCCAGGACTCAGTCTGATCAGTCCTGTGTAACATAGGCAACTGGTGAAGCCTCTACAGACAACAGCATCCGATTAGGTTGATGAAGGGATCACATTTTGTGAATGTTGAAAGCATGAATATTTTCCCATGCAGGTAGACAGCTGCATGTCCTCTGATATGCTAGCTATATGGGCAACCTGTATTTGGAAGTGGAATAATTTCAAAAGGATTGCAGCACATACTTTTGAACTAGATCTGCCAACTATTTAAATGTTTTCCACACAGTATAAAAGGGACTATACTGTACAGTCTTGGATAAGACTATAAATAGTAGGTTAAAAAAATGTTGTCTTCTTAAAATAGCCTCGTGTTTTTCTAAAAGAAGAGGAGCTCCAGAAAGATATTGCATAAACAAAGCAATTGTGTTGCACATTTATTTGCATTTATTCTCTATTAGTATCTTTCCTATCAAACCCAGTGCATCTACAATCCAAAACCTGATTTTTCTAACCCGAAGCCTAATCAGCTAACATAAAAATTAACTGTTGTCTCTCCTACTTCATAAATCATCACTACCTGTCACTGACAATAAAGAGTCAGAAATCAGAATGCAGGCATCAGATCCATGGATGATTCATGAGATCAAGGGAAAACAGTGTCCACAGCTCCCTTTTCCACAGGATACATGAAAAGAGACTTGCCTTTTGTCAATACCTAAATAAATGTGACTGGGAAGACCTAGAGGGCAGCTAGATGTAATAATGTGGCATCATTTTTCTTTAGTGGGTATTGTCGCTATCACCTTATTTAATAATTTACATAGATTACAAATGGAATAGTGCTACTATTATTTCACATTATTGGCCGAGTCACCATATTCTTGAAGTGTCTTTACTGAATAATGCGAAAATTGTCAGAAGCCTGAATAATGAAAATAGGGAGTTTTTAACCCAAAACATCTTGATGTATTCCAATAAAGAAATTGTGAAAATGATCTAATTCATTATATTTCTTACAGTTGTGAGATATGAGGGCAAATATTTATTTTGGCTCAAATGGGAGTTGCGACAATCTTTACTTTTACTAGTTTTCTAGAGTTTATGCTGAATCTAAAAGGGATAGAACTTGTGCTGAATTCTTGCAGCAGCTGTTTTCCTAGGGAATATATTCAGATTAGATTCTATTTCAAATCCATATTGTAACCCAAATGGTACACATATGGCTGACCAGATCATGCAGTTGATAAAATGTTTAGATTTTTATAAAAAATACACATTGTTCAACTAAAAGCTTATATTAATTGGCTAGTTCACATGACTAATCCTTTAAAAACATCAAGTAACCACATGATTAAGATAAATGCACCAGATAGAAAAAACACACCAGGATGGTTCTATTCATGTTTGCTCACAAAAGCAACAAAGCCCCATATGGAATGTTCTGAAATATTGTAGTCTGGAGGCCATTTCAACCCCTACATGCTATGATACGGAGAAGCCTTTCCTTTCCTTTTTCTTATCTTTTCCCACTCCATGCAGATAACTTGTTCATACAGGCAGCTAAACCTTCTTTCAACACTTGTGATGGGGCAGTAGTCTACTACATTCAAGGGTTTCTAGGGTTTCTTGCTGAACTTGATCTTGATAAACTCTGGGAAACTGAGCTAATCCTCAGTCAGAAGGCCAAGAAAAGTATCATAGATAAACACTGGCTTTTGTAATTTTTTTAAATATTCCACTGAATTTTTAATTCAAAATGTATTAAAATGCATTGAAGCAGCATATATTAAAATAAATAGCATTTAAGATATGGATTTTAGAAAAAATGCATTGAGAAACGCAGAACTTGAGATGGAAAACTGATTATGTATACAATATATGTAACAATATATGTATGTAAACAATATACGTATGTAATTACATATTTGAATGTTTCCTTCTGCACAGGTCAGAAGGGCTCAGGGGTTTTCTAAAAACATTTGCCACCATTAAAAACAGCTCACCAAGAAACCCAAATTTGCAGTCCAAATCAATTATCCTTTAAATTGTTTAAATCATACTGCATTTCTATCCCCAAGAGCTGCAATTACTGAATTGTAATTGTTTACCTAGGAGCACTATGGCAATGTGGCATGTTTCCATTTATTTTAATGGTTCTGGATTATACCTTAGTCAGTAATACAGTTTAACCATGTGGAAATTACAGCTTCCCATTGCTAAGTAGCTATATGAATATTAAAAATAGGTGATCTCTTCATGATTGCAGTTTGAGCAGTCTGGTGGTTTATACCAGTAAGGAAGAAAAAAAAAAGAAGAAGAAGAAGGAACTGCCATCACAACTTAACAGCTAGAGCCACGTGTATGTGCTATGCTTTAGAGAAAGGGGAAAAGGTCATACCAAAGCTGTAAACTTTTTATCTGTCAAACGCAGAGGGAGAATTAGCCATAGAACTATCAACAAGAGCTCCGCCTGAACCTTCAGAAAGTCCAATTGTTATTGTTTATGTGGTATAGACTCTCTACATTTTTCACAAACTAAAAATTGAAGGAAAAGCATTAAAAACCCAAAGCCCAGAGGTAATAGCCTGAAACCAGAAAAGAGATTAGAAATTGATTATTCCCACTTAGAAGTTATAAGAAAAGCGAAGGCCAAAACCTGAGCAAATCTTTATTCCTGCCACCTGAACTTTCAGGCAACTGAACGTCCAGACTTAAGAGCCAGTTTTATCTATCAAACATAACTTACCCCTCTAGAGTAATTTAAGAAGCAAAATCATTGAAGATTTATTTTTATAAGTGGCCAACAGACAGACAGACAGACAAATAGACAAACATGCAATCCAACTTTTGTGATATTATGAGAACATTGTCATTAATATTGTCTGTAATGGAGCTTATCTGGATTATACTGTTTTTATAAAAATCAATGCACTTCTCATCCTTACTAAATCCTACTAGATGTACAGCATGTAATAGGAATTGAGGGGAAAAGAACCATGTTAGGAGTACAGTGAAGTAGAACAAGCCTACCTGGGCTATCTGAAGGGACTAAATAATGCTTGGGATACTGTGGATAAGACACCCACAGTATTTTTCATATTTGGGTGGCAAGTGTTTGTCTTCAAAAGTTGCAGGATGAATGAAGAAATCCCTCATCCTTCAAAATGGTTGAAGTCACCTTCTACCCAATATAGAAACAGGAAATAAATACCTCAGGTTAAAAGAAAGAAGAAAAAAGAAAGGGCAGGGAGCTCTCAAGCTGTGGCAATTTCATCTCACTCTCCCTAATCACAGAGTAGCACCAAAATATGACTCTGAAAAAGAAATCTCAATGTAGAGAAAAGCCATTTTGAAACAAGCCACTTTGAACAGCTGCAGTGTTTTAGTTCTTTCTCACACATACAGAAGGTTAAGGAGCATAACAGAAGGTTAAGAGCACACACATACTCTATCTCTTGATTCAAAGCCTGGATTAAAATTTTGTTCCAGAAAGGAAAATGATGATGCATGATGGGGCAAAAGTGATGAGGGATTAATCTATGAATGCTGAGCTACTGGTGATCCACTTTGCCTCTTGTGTAAGACTTCAAAAACATATCAAGCAATTAAAACAAAATGAAGTTGGCTTATCCTCATCTGAAGATGCATCCAGCAAGTAAGTAAGTAAGTAAGTAAGTAAGTAAGTTCCTCTATATATATGTACACATGTATGTATGCATATAGCCACTAAGGTTTGAACAATTGTGCAAATCTATTTATACATTTACACAGTTTCTTTACTCTTTCAATCCAATCAGACTCTAGACAGTATACAGATGATAATGATAATGATATCAGAGAATAATGTAATACAATATGGTAATTTTGTCATTAATGGCTCCACAATCAGTCCTCAAAGACCTTCTGGAAAAGTCAGTCTTTACCACCTTCTAGAATGTCTTAAGAGTGAAGACCATCTTCTCCCCAGGGGACTGGTTACTCCATAGGAGGACATCTGCTCAAAGATCATCACTGGAGTCCTACCTGTCACACCTCTAAATAGACTGGCCATTTAGCAAGCATTTTCTACCCCTTTAAGTCAGGCAAGCAGAATTGATCTAATAAAGGTTGTCTCAGATACCTAGACCACTAGTCTTATACCACAATTGATATTAAAGGAATAGGAAAGTCACAACATCAACTTCTGAAGTTCTCCGTAGCCATGTTCTGGGAAGGCATATAGGTTGCAAAATAGGAATGGAAAAGCCTTGAATCTCAGTCTGATTACAAAATCTCTTTGTGAATAATCAGTTCAGACCTTCAGCCAAAGTAGCAAGACATCAAAGAAGAAATCAAGGGAGAAAGGCAGAGGAGAGGGGAAGAGAGAAAAAAGAAAAAAAGGAGAAAGTGATGGACCATCAAAAGGAGGGACATGTGTGAGAGAAAGAGAGAGAAAAGACAACAGCAACAAGAAAGCTATAGCCTTTCCAATCCTAATTGGGGCTTGATCCTATCCATTGTTCTTTTCATATTTGGATGCTCCCTGCATGCAAAATCTGACATATCACTCCCTAGAAAATGAAACCACTGACAAATTAAGACATTTCTAGCCTTGCTGAAAAGAAGGATTCCTGAAGGCTGTGAAAACAATACAGGGGAAGTAAATAGCAAAGAATGGCATGGAGCTTGCTAGATAAAGTAAACATCTCACCTTCACACTTGCCTCTATCCACATTATAAAGCTGCAGCTGGTGTTTAGATGCTTTCCTCAAAACAGAGTTACATAACGATTATAATTTTAAGTTCTAATCCAGTGCCAATATCTCAACCTGACACCTCTCAAATGCTCTTTTCCTTTGCACAGAAAGTATGTTTTTGTATCTTATTCCCCAAATACTTGAGATTTTTTTCTCCCTCTTAGTGTCATTTGCAATGTTTATATTATTGTAGGAAATGGCAAAAGGTACTAATGCTGATTGTCCTTCTCAATCTGAAAAAAGGCCAGTGGAAGGAGTTTCTTCAGATGTTTTCCTCTTGGAATGAACGGAAATATGGATAGTGAGGGAGGATGCAGATCACTGGAGAGAGGCTTGTACAATGAAAGGACATTCATACCTATATCAACTTTGGGCACCCCATAATAAAGTAAGAGAAAGAATGTTACATTCCCCCTATGAAGATTTCCCTGCAATTGTCTTCTTTGAAATAAATGCAGGTAGGAAATTTTATTTCATGAATGAGAGCTGGAAGGACACAATAGGGTTGTTCTCTGCATGGTACTAATGAAGTACTTCAACAACATACTTAATATAATTAATACAGAGATTGCTCATTTTCTTTATTCCTTTTGTACTGCTTTGAAGTTGTATAGGGCTGGTCACTTCTTTTTGTATTGTGGGGAGAATTGTGTCCGAAATTAATCATTACTCTGAATAGCACCTACGAGTTAAAAGGGTAAGTTTATTTTCTTAATCTTATTTTCAAAAGGCTGAAAATATCAGAAAACAGGCTGAAAAACAGGCTGGTGGCGGCGGGATTCTCCTATGCTGCCCCCCTCCGCAGGGAGGTGGGACCTATTCGAACAGTCCGCCCCCGGCGACTGATGGACCCGCATGGGTTCCAAAGGGAGCTGGGGGTTGTTCCTGAGGCCCTGCTGCACGGCCCAGCGGAGGCTCTGGCCGCAGCCTGGAACAAGGAGGCGGCTGGGGCCTTGGACAGGATCGCGCCTGTGCATCCTCTCTTGGCCCATCATTCCCGGAGCTCCCCATGGTTCATGGAGGAGTTGAGGGAGCTGAAAAGGGCTAAGAGACATCTAGAGCGCCGCTGGTGGAAAACTTGGGACGAATCAGACCGAACACGGGTTAGAGCTGCTATTAAGGCCTACCTAGTTGTGGTAAGGGCGGCGAAATGCCAACATTTCTCCGCTCTTATTGTATCCTCAGAATGTCACCCTGCAGCCCTGTTTAGGGTCACCCGGGCCCTCCTGGGAAAAGGGGGGGCGGAGGACTACTTGCAGGGTCATGCAGAGGAATTTGCTGAACACCTGATGGATAAAATCGCTCAGATCCGTTCTCAGTTGGAAGCCAAGCGTGGAGTAGGTCCGGGGGAGTTGCCCAGGGAGCATTCTTGCCCAGTTATCTGGGAACAGTTTGATCCTATTGCCCCTGAGGAAGTGGACAGGGTCCTCGGGGCTGTCAGTGTGACCACCTGTGGTTTAGATCCTTGTCCCTCCTGGTTAGTTAAAGCTACCAAGGAGGTGACTTTAGGGTGGGTCCTGGCGGTGGTTAATTCATCCTTGCAGGAGGGGGTGTTCCCGAAGCCTTTCAAAGAGGCTTTGGTCCACCCACTCCTCAAGAAACCATTGCTAGACCCCACCCTCCTGGACAATTTTCGTCCAGTCTCCCACCTCCCCTTTTTAGGGAAGGTGGTAGAAAAGGTGGTCGCGCGGCAGCTTCAGAGGATCCTGGAGGAAATGGATTATCTGGACCCCTATCAGTCAGGATTCAGGCCTGGTTATGGGACAGAAACAGCATTGGTCACACTTTTAGATGATCTCTGGCGAGAGTGGGATGGGGGAAGTGCATCCATCCTTGCTCTTCTTGACGTCTCGGCGGCTTTCGATACCATCGACCATGGTATCCTTTGGGGTCGGCTGCAGGAGTTGGGGCTGGGTGGCACAATGTTGTGCTGGTTCAGCTCCTTTCTCCAAGGCCGAACCCAATCGGTGTTGATAGGGAGCGAGAGGTCCAGCCCCCGGCTCCTACCTTGTGGGGTGCCACAGGGCTTTCACCGCTCCTATTTAATATCTACATGAAACCGCTGGGTGAGATCATCCGGCACCATGGGGTGAGGTATCATCAGTATGCTGATGATACCCAACTATGCTGATGATACCCAACTATACATCTCCCAGGTGCCTTAAGTGATGCTGTGACTGCCCTCTCGCGGTGCCTGGAGGCTGTGGGGGCCTGGATAGGGAACAACAGGCTTCAGCTGAACCCTGGTAAGACGGAGTGGCTGTGGATACGGGGAGCCTCAAGATCTAGGACTTTGTCATCTTTGGTTCTTGACGGGGTTGCACTACTCCAGACAGACCCAGTGCGTAATCTGGGGGTTCTCCTGGACTCACGACTCCTGCTCGAAGAGCAGGTGGCAGTCGTGGCCAGGAGGGCCTTTGCACGACTTCGTGTTGTGCGGCAGTTACGCCCCTTCCTGGATCAGGAGGACCTCCGCACAGTCACTCATGCCCTGGTCACCTCTGGGTTGGACTACTGTAATGCGCTCTACATGGGGCTACCCTTGAAGAGTATCCGGAAGCTACAGCTGGTGCAGAATGCGGCGGCGTGGACAGTTCTTAATGCCCCTAGGAGGGCACCTATAACACCACTGTTGCGTGAGCTGCATTGGTTGCCAGTTTGTTTCTGGGTCCAATTCAAGGTGTTGGTCATTACCTTTAAAGCCCTTCATGGCAAGGGACCAGGTTATCTGAGGAACCGCCTCGCCCCGGTCATTTCAGCCCGTCCCACTCGGTCCAGCAGAAGGGGCAGGTTGCAGACCCCACCAGTCAAGGAACTTCGATTGGTGGGGTCTAGGCAGAGAGCCTTTTCTGCTGCAGTGCCTGCCCTATGGATCATCCTGCCTTCTGAGGTCTGGTGTGCCCCCTCCCTCATGGCCTTCAGGAAAGGTATTAAATCCTGGCTCTTCCAGAAGGCCTGGGGGCCAGAGGGGGGCCCGCACCTGTGGAGATGGCTGGTGGGATGATGGGTTGTTCCCCCCCCCCCCCCCCCAGCATCTTACAGGTTTTTTAGGGCTAAAATCAGAGGAGGTTTTTAGGGCATTTTTAATATATGTTTTTTAATTATTTATAGATTTTAGCCATGTTTGGAGAGATTTGTGTTTTCTGTGTTTCTTCTTCTTTTTTATTATTGTGAGCCACCCAGAGTCACCCATTGGGGGAGATGGGTGGCATACAAGCCTGAAAAATAAATAAATAAATAGCTAGTGAACAAAAGGATTTGTAGAGTGTGTACATGTATTTACATACATACATACATACATACATACATACCGATCATACTATATTCACTTTCAGATTTTCGCAAGGCACAGAAAAATATGTAGTAAGCAGAAAAGGAATTCAAAGCAAGAGAGAAGAGAAAAGGAAAGGAAATATAATTAAAACTAGTTATCCATATGCTTTACACCTTGCAAACCAGCCTTCCTTCCACCAGGTCCATGCACTGCTTTATACACTGCATTTTTTCCCCTTTATACTTGGAGGATCTCACTATATGATAAAACCACTTCAGTGAGGGTTTTTTTTTTTTGTTTTACTGGTCACTTACTTCTGACTTCAGTCCACTCATTCATTCTTGACCCTATCTCTATATTTTACAACACACAATTCTCAGGTAGCCCAATCCCATTGCATTCAACTTACTTTAGCTTCCTCCTCAGATACCCAACTCTCATTTTTGTCTAAGAAAGTGGGCAGAAGTACACTCATACTTTTTCTTGCTTTTTTTTTTTTTTGACACTTACTCCTAACAACAGATCACAAACTACTTGTCTACCAGCTTTTGGATGTCAACATTTTTCCATCCATTTCTTCATATTTAGTAACTATTCTACCAAGAGTCACAAAGACATCTACTCTTCCTAATTTGTTACCATATATGTATAACTTGTAAACATTCATTCCACTTCTCATCTCAAATGCAACTACTTTGGTTCTTGATACATTAAGTTTAAGATTCATACTCTTTGTTGCATCATACAAACTAACTAGCATTCACTGCAAATCATTCAGGATCTCAGCCAACAAAACAGCATCAATTGCATAAGAAATACACAACTTTCATATCCCAACCACACACCTTTAGGGTCAGCTCAAAGATATCAAAACAAGGACACAACTTTATAATGTCCATAAATACAGTTAATATAAATATTTATGATATATAGATGTATATCTATATAATGATTCATTGACATTGTGATTGCCAAGATTCAGTACTCAGTCATGAAGTTCTGAAGCCAAGCTTTCTCAGAAAGATGGAGTTAACTTAGCTATTTCTGTAAAGTAACAAAAGAAGCAAGCTTCAGAGTTTTTGTAGAACCATTATTCAAGAGTACCTCTCTCCCTCAATGTTTCCCTGTCCATTGAGGTTTTTAACAAATAAATTAAAAAAAAAAATCCAGACCAAGTTCTAAGCATCTGACATCTAAAACAGGATCAGCTGTCAACAACATGAAAGAATAATAAATGCTATGTGTGGATCTTACTGCTCCAGAAACTCAGATTGGCTCCCTCTTTACTTGTGTACAGTACTACTAGAGATTGAAGGATGTTGCAATGAATGTTTTGCTGCTGGAGTTCTATACTTATTGTTTAAATTCCTACCTTTTTTTTGTAAACCTTTCATGTTTGCCTGGGTTGTGAAAAGTGATAGATAATCAGCTGCACAGGCACATCCTTAACTGGGTGGATATATGCATGTTGTATATACAGAGTGGAAAGAGCTATTCCAAATATTAGCTTTCCCACTGAACGCTAATTCAGTGATACTGTCTACTCATCTGCTTCTGGGCCAATATACTTGCCCAGCAGACACTCCTGCAGGATAGTCAATATAGCAAAGCCCCTCATGGAATGATCTGCACAGGTCTAGTGCATACACACATGCACACGCACAGAGAGAGAACTGTATATAAATAGGCATACATCTTGGCAAAGCTCATATGTATTTCACCAACAAATTCAACTCATTAACCATATAAAAATCATGATAAGGCTGATCTGGAGTACCTTCTTGATTGTATCCAGCATAGATCTCCCTCCTTGCCATGGTTTTGAATTCTTCCGAATGCATGTCAAGCTAGCCATACTGTGCCACTTTCGGTCCTCCAGCTTCTTATGAAACGCATTTGCCAGCAACAGCACAGTATCATATATGTAAAGGTTGGTAATCTGTCAAAGAGATTAAGAATTGATTATAAGTAACTAGCACCCACATGCTGGCAGAATTCAGAGGTAGTTTGTCTCAGCTGTCACCGCTCAAGCTTTCATGAACTTAAATGTAATATCACCACAATAGATTGCCTCACATTTTACAAACCACTTGGGCCCAGAGGCTGTTATGTGATTACTAGTTAATTCAGTTTGCATTTCATAAGTGAAGGCATGTTCCTGGCTGCTACTTGAAGTGTTACATTTTTCTAATCTAAGGGTTATTTCAATGCATGTCAAGAGAAGACATCCCAGGCTTGTATGGTATCAAGATAAGGTCTGGTGTCTGTATACTGATGGATGAACAACTGCATACAGCTTGTGCTCCAGGTATAAGTCCTAATTGCACCAGACCATCCTTCTCATTTCCAAATACAGTTAAGGAGACTAGATGACAAAGTTCTACACCTCCTCATTTGGGAGTTTCATGTTTCAGATTAATGTTCCTAGCAGGTATTTCAAATAAGCCTTCTCCAAAGGTATCCTTTAATACAATTTGCTATCCAAGGTCTAACACTCTGATGTGTGTATTTATTCATTTATTAAATTTATACAGCTGCCTATCTCATGACAAGTGACTGTGGGAGGCATACAACAAAGCTAAAAACAGGTAGTTTATTTACTAGGAACATTAAATACTAAACACTCAATACCATAATTATTATTAAAAACATTAAATAACTATAAAAAACTAAAAGAGAAGGAATATTTGGCAAAGAGATGTTAATAATAATGTAAAATTAAGAAAAAGAGCTTGACTAAGAGATGATTGCATCAGAATATGGCCCAAACCTAGTTTAAACCTCAAGCTATGCCTGCAGATTTGGCAAAGAACATAATTAAATTCAGGATTCAGGATTAAAATGATTCACATTAATACAGACACATATGCATGTATGTATGTGTGTGTGTGTGTGTGTGTGTGTGTATTCATTCATTCATTCGTTCATTCATTCATTCATTCTGGTGTTGGTCATAAAACATCAAAAGTAATGTTGAAACCTAGTCAAGAGTTTTGATACTCCTATCTCTGCAAGAAGCTTTTACCATTCTTTGATTTGTGGTAGTGCAGCTGGATAAGATTGAAATGGCACATACTGTATGCCAAGACTTTTTCCCCATATGTCAGAAAAAGATGTTATGTATCACATATAGCACCATCTGTCATACTTTAAATTCCAAGAATTTCCATTTGGGAAATCCTGGCAGGACTTCCCATCTTTAATGATCAGATAATATCTATTCTTGGTGACTATATAAAGCAAAGTATCTAGAGTATAAGACAATTATGTACATATCAATAATTCATACAATTAAACAAAAGTTATACAACAACTATGGATGTTGCATTTTAGAGATCTTCTCACCTAGGCTCATAAAATAATAACAAGAAAGACTTAAAATATTTTTAAATAATGTAGTAAAAACAGATCTAGCACTTCAAAATAGCAAAACACTGTTATAAAACATTTTTTAAACTTATTTTTAAAAATCTTATGTGATTTTAGTATCTTCCTGGCTGATCTGATCTGGCAGGGTGGGTGTGCTCCAGGTTCTGTCAATTAAATAATGCGTCTACTGGGACCCCAGAAGTGCACCTTCTCTGTAGCAATCCCTGCCCTCTGGAATGAGGTTCCCTTTGAGATTTGAATGTTCCCCACCCTGCCGGTGTTGCGAATGGTCCTGAAGATGTGGCTGTTTTGCCCAGGCCTTTGGTGAGTGTGATTGAAGCCCCTTTCCTTCTTTTTCTTTGTTCCCATCTGGATTTGTTATCTTTGCCATCTTTGTTCTTTTTTCTTTTACTGTATATTATTTTGTTTTGATTTTTTAAAAACATTTTGCAACCTTCCCAGAGTTGCTAGGAGTCAAGTGGCATATACATTTAATAAACAAAACAAATAGCATAGTTTTTTGGCTCTTGTCTCTTTGTTGCCCATTACTAGCATTAAAATCTCATGTTTGAACAGTTTTTCCCCTGCCATGGACATAATCGATTCCTGTGATATCCTTGTTGTGATTACAGTATGGATACATAAATTCGCAGAGGTAACTGTCAACCATCGATTGATAACCTTGACCTAAATGCTAACCCATTTGGCAGGAAAAAAGCGCCAGACAGCTGAAAGAAATGGACATGGTGTGCAGAATCTTTTTTGGTGGGCAAAAATAACAAATGCCATTTTTTAAAATATAAGAGTTTAGATTTTGTGTTGTTTTATTTTGGAATTTTTACCTTGAAATGACTTGTGGCTTTGAACAAATCACTATTCATTAATTCCCCTTGTTGTCAGACACCATCTTTCATGTAATATTATAAGGGTAGAAATAGTAACAGACTTCAGATGAATGGCAGTCAGAATGAGAAATCACCTTTTAATTGAAAGTCTGGCCCTTTTGAGCAGATTTTCTGAGAAAGGATATTTGCAAAGCAAATGAATACAGATATTGATCTTCAGGAAGGCATGAATATATGTGATTTCATTATGGACTGTATAGGGATAGGTGTGTCCGTGTGTCTGTGTGTCTGTGTGTTTGAATTTATGAACATCTACCCAGCTGCATAAGACGGGGTGAAAATTTCATTATATAAAAAGCTTTCCCCTTCCTCATCCACCTAAGTTATGTTTATAGCATAGAATTAGAGGATACCTCCATATTTTGGGAGAAGGGGTCCTTAGGATCACAAAGTGATGAAGATATTCGGTGGTTCCCACGGAAACAGCGCTGACTGATGTTTTGTGGTACAGGAAAGTTCTGCCGAATAATTGTTAATCTTCCAATTGACTTTCTCACCAGATCCTGTACATCTCCATCGTTGATTTCCTGTAAGATAAAGCAAGAATATATGGCAAAAAGAATGCAAAATCTTGGAAAACTAAAAATACTTGCTGTAAGCTATGAGGTACATGTAGGATACTCTCATTACAATAAGCTCCAGTATCTATCAACATCCAAGCAGGTTGTGCTTTACAACTTGAAAGCTTAAACCTTAGTGCAAACTATAGTCAAGAACCCAAGAAGAAGAAATTCACCTTGCAGGTAGCTCCTGGGTTAAGAATGCCTGGGTTACAGATGACCCATAGTTAAGAACAGAGCCTTTTTGTAGCAAAATTCAAGTTAAATACACAATGGTTTGAGTTCAATACACAAGTCTATTTATACAGCATTATATAATAATACTGTTCTGGCTTACATACAAATTCTACTTAAGGACAGACCTTGGGAACGGAACTCATTCTTAAACTGGGGGCTACCTGTAGCTTATTTAATACTCTTTTCATACACAGACACTGAAGGCAAAGAAGCAAAACAAGCAGGAAAGACACTGTGCACATTGAAAGCAGACAGAGAGAAAGGGCAAGATGAAGAATAGGACAAGTCTCTTCTGTCACAGAGCATACAGGACAAAGTAATGTCAGAGCATTTCCATCTCCCAGGACATTTTATGGCAGATCTCAAAGTGACTGTTTTGAAAAAAAAAAAGGGGGGGGGGACTTTAAAGGCAGCATTGAGTGAGAAATTGCTGAACATCAAAAGGCTTCGGGCAATCTTAGAAGATTTCAACAAGCACAGTGGGCTTTTAACACATTACAATTATTAATTGTAACCTGCATCTCCATAAGGAACCTAGCTCCCCCTCCCTTTCCCCTGCATCTTCCCCTTTCCACTTCAACCCAATTTAAATCCTGCATCAGTCCAGCCATCCTATGCACCTGATGAAGTGAGCTGCATCTCCCAAAAGCTGATGCCTTTTAAGAAAAATTGTTAGTTGGAAAAGATGCTATCAGACCCCTAATTTAGAACATTCCAGAATACACTAAACCAGCCTTCACAATCCTGATGCCCTATCAAAGTACTTCTATTCAAGAGTGATCTTTATCTCCTATAATTCCTATAATCCAAATCCACAAAAGGTACCCTTCTGCCAGGTACCAAGTTGGGGGATGTTGTGCTAAACCTGTGATTAAAGGATTTCTCTAAAGAAAGATAATGCCATACTGAAATTTGACTTACAACTTTTCATAAGTTTTCTTCTGTCTCTACTTCAGTTTCAGGTTGCATGAGAATTCATTTTTAATTTTTCTTACTAGTGGTTTCTGAGTTTATTGTAAGAAGTGGTATGCAGGTTATATATATATAGTTTCTGTGGTTTTTTTAATACCTTGAAAATTGTTCCACAGTGATATTCTGTTTTACTCTTATTTGGGCTATGTGGGAGTTGTGGATGAACCCTTCTACCTCAGGTTATTGCTAAAAAGGTACACTGGTATACCACAAGAGGTTTTTAAAAAGAAACAAGACAAAGCACAGGAAAAAGTAGGAAGTTTAGAAGGAAAAAAAACCCCAGTAATTGCACCCCCCACCACACACACATTTCTGCTGGGTTTTGAACCAACAATCTTCTATTGATATGACAAAAACTGTAGCCATTGTGCTATTACAGCATTCATGGTAAAAGGGAACTTTAAAAGGTATCAGAGAGCATGCTAAGCATTGAATCAGTTAAAGGGACATTCCTATAAAGTAACCAGTTAACTCCTGGAGTTACCGGTTTACAAACTGAAGTGCACTACCCCAAATTGGCAAAAATGTTTGAGGTGATCTAACATGGAAAAGTGTGGTTTGGAAATAAAAACAACAACAAAAACTCCCTTGAGGTCACTTTGATGTTGTGCATGGGATTAAAAGAGGATGGTTTATCAGAAATGGTTAGCAGGGCAGCTGGACGGTGAGGATAAACTTTTATTTGAGGAACTGGAAATAACAGCGATACTGGGGAGAAGTGACCATGTAATATTGAAGTCCTTGATTTTAAGGGAAGATAAAGCGGAGTGTAATTAAAAAGATAACTTGCTCATACAGATTTTAATAAACTTAGAGCAATGAAACTAGGACAAATTATTGGGGAAAATCAAGATGGGTGTGAGTTGCTTTAAAAAATACTAAAATTATAAAAAAGGAAAGCATAAACAAGGCCAGGAAGATATGAACATAAAAAGGGCTAAGTACAGGTAGTGAAAAGGGGCTAGATCAGAAAACAAGGGTACAAATAGGAAATTCTAACTTTATAGTTGGGGTCAGGAATGATAAAACTCAGAATGAACAGAGATTGGTGAAAGATGGCAAGAAAAATAAAGAGGGCTCATTTTAATATGTTCCAAATGAAAGGAAAAGAAAAGAATCAGTATACCAAACTGCTCAATGAAGACAATACTCAGTAGCTGTTTTGACTCAGTCCTGTTTCACCAGGCAACTGTGAAGAGCAGAAGCAAGGGGCAGGATTGATAGTTGAGATTGACAGAAACATGGTCATGGATAGAATATTTTTTACTCTGAGTTGTTGTCTCAGATGAATTACACTCAAGAGTATTAGGGAACTTGTTGATAGCCTGGCCAAACTCTAATGAATTATTTTTGAGAAATCTTGGAGAGTGAGTGAAGTAAGTGAAGAAATAACAAATGTCCCTGTTTTGTTTTGTTTTTTAAGGGGAAAAGAAGAAAGTTCTAGGAACCTCAGAACAGTCAGTCTGATATTAATACCTAGGGAGATTCTAGAGCAGATAATAATGTGATTGATCTATAAGCACCTTGAAAAGATTATCTGGTGATTATCCAGAAATCATTATGGATTTATCAAAAACAAATTTTGACAGAGTGATCTTATTCTAGTTTTTGATTGGGTAAATTTTGGTGGATAGAACATGGGAATGCCATATAGAAAATACATCTTATTTCATCTTCAGCAAAACTTTTAGTGAAGTAACCATTGAATTTTGATAAACTATGGGCTGGACAGCATAATAGTTAAGTGGATATGTGCTGGCTCAGACTATATTCATCAATGGTTCCTCAACAAAGGTGAATGAATAGGATGTCCCAGGTTTGTTCCTGGGCCCTGTAGTCCTCAACACTTTTATTAATGATTTGGATGGGAAAGTGAAAAGAAAGTTTATCAAATTTGCAGGTAACACTTGTGATAGCTAATACCCTGAGAGACAGAAATAGCATTCAAAAGGATCTTGGTAAGAAATAAATTGTATAAGAAAAGGTTCAAAATGCTATATTCAAGGAACCATTAAGAAAAGTTTTGTTTCTAAATCATAGGAAGTGATTGTTTCCCACTGTTCTGCATTGGCCAGACCAAGTCCCAAGTAGTTTGTTTAGTTCTGGGTACCTGATTTTAGGAAGGATTCAGAGAAATTTCAGCAGATTCAGAAAAGGGCAGTGAGGATGATCAGGGGAGAAATTAAGACTTAGGAAGAGAAATTGAAGCATTTGGGATGCTTAGCCTTTCTAAGACTGAAGGGAGATACAATATTACCTTTCAAATACCTGAAAGGATGCCACGCAGAAGTTATGTGGTCTTTTTGTTATCAGGACATGTATAATGGAGTTAAGTTAAAGGAAGGCAGAATCTAACTGAAAGTTAGGGGGAAAAAAACCTCCTATCAGTTATAGTAGCTTAATCATGGAACTAGTTACCTAGTGAGGTGGTTGGCTGCTTTTTGGAGTCAGAAGCTAGACAGTTATCTCTCTCTCTTCCCCCCTTCCTTTTCTGTAGTCATTTATTTTGCTTCTTGATGTTTTAAAATAAATTTTAAAAAATGTTTAACTCCCCATCCATTGCTTTAAATTGGATTCCTGAACTGAGTGGGGGGTTGGTCAGAAAACTTATTCAAATTATTCAGATATTTGATTTTGGGAGGGAAGAACATGATTAATTCCCATATTAATCCAAGGTAAGAATAGGAGAGCTTGTCCACATCTGTGAATCTGAAAGTCAGGTTTTTTTTAGAAAAATTAATGCAAATAATCACATATAAGAAAATTACGAAAACAGTGGCTGTAACTTGGAGTTACTTTGACATTTTCTTAGCTGATAAAGTAAATATAATCTATTTACATTAGAGATTGCATATATAATCTATCAGCTATTTGTGTTTTCAGGAGTATGGATTAAAATATAAATAATGATCCATGTTGCTACCTAAACATGCCTATATTTAAATTTTCTACAACTAGGTCAGATGCAATACTACTGTTGTTTTATTTCTTTAATGGTCCAGCAAATAAAATGCTGAGAGTTATGAATTTTAAACATCAATCATCTTGACTATACTAAACCTATTTTATTCTTCTTCATAGACTGTCATAGACTTCTGAAGCCATCTGTTATTTTTGTTCTTTATGAAATATAGATTTTTCAGGAAACAAAATAACACCTGGCATCAGCTGTGTCCAGTGTAATATCCTGAATTTCGGGTCGATTAATCCTTAATGTACCATAGATAATGGCTTTTCTCAGCTTACAAAGCCATCTTATCATTTAGTCTGTATCATTTCAAATAGCCACAAGATGGAGAGCAAAGTTAGTAGTTTTTACAAAATACAAACTGTTTTTACGGTACCAACAATATAATTAGGGATGAAATTTTAGAGAATTTATTAACTCAGTTATTTTATAAATGAATGAGATTGAAAGGAAAATGATTAACTTTAGTGTATACATTATTAAGAAGCAGATACTTGCTTGGCTATTAATGGGAAAGCATACCTTTAAGGTGGTGGGATCAGAGGTGGATAATTCTAAATTTAGCAGTTCCCATGGGTAGAAAGCTATGTATGTATGTATGTATGTATGTATGTATGTATATACATACACATACATACATAGCATTTTTTATCCTCTACTGTTGAAGCTGGCATCACTGTTGATTTTTTTAAAGCTTCTCAGAACTCAGGACATAGAAAAATGGATAAGGAGACAGTTCCATGCATAAGGGATAGCTCAGTTCTGCATGGGACAACTGTAACACATGTTATAGTTTATAACACACTTTATTGAAAGGTGATCCTTCTCCTCACTTTAGACCCTAGATCAATGTTTCTCAACCTTGGCAACTTGGAGACATGTGGACTTCAATTCCCAGAATTTCCCAGCCAGCTTGTTGGCTGGGGGATTCTGAGAGTTGAAGTCCATGCATCTTCAACTTGCTAAGATTGAGAAACACTCACCTAGATGTATCTACCAGGGTCTAAAGAGAGCAATAGCCTCTTCCACTTGTACTTCTGTGTCTCTTCTTCCTACTATGCTAGTTAGGAAAATAACAACCTTCTTTGTGTTTCTAAGTTAATTCATACATTTTCCAGTGTGCCTGTACTAGACAAGCTGTCCCTCGGGCTTCTAAGCCACATATATCTCCCTCCCTTAAATTTTTCAATGTGGTCCCAAATGTTGCTCTGAATTTTCATTTTTCAAGGAAAGTTACTAAATTAACAGGGAATAATCAATGGTATTTATTTAAACTAATTTCATTTTCAAATAAATTTATGTCTGTCATAGCTTTGTCCCTTTCATTATTTTGGCTTCCCTCAACTCATCTGAGTATGGCTACCATCGCGACATTCAAATCCAGATGTGGATTTAGGCTCCCAGAGGTTATACTCTGACATAATCTGTCATTCTCTGACATACTCTGACATGTAGGGGAGATGGGTGGGGACAAATCGAATAAATAAATAAATAAATAAATAACTAAATAAATAATAAATAAATAAATAAATAAATAATAAATTAAATAAATAAATAAATAAATAAATAAATAAATAATCTGTCTATATGAGCAACTCTGCCATCTAATCAAAATGTTCTGAATTGGGATCTCATTAGATTACAGATTATTGCACCTAGGATGACTTTCCTACATGTAAAATAGCCTTGCTGCGTGCACGGTAGGACAAGTGAAATGGGCTATGCATCTCTGTGGTATTAAGAAGTGAGCAAATTATTTAATGTTGTGAAACATCATACTCACAGGCCCCACAAAATTGCTGGCATCTATTTTCTAAGAAGTTTGGACTCTTAAAAGCTCTGCAAACACTTATCCTTTGTCTCTCAAGAAGTGCAGGGTATTCGGCAGTTTTTTGCATTTTAATTAGAAATCACTGCTTTTATTTTATTTGTTTGCCTTTAGGCAGTCACTGCCCCAAAGACATATTGTTTATTTTGCACATACTGTCAAGAGAATAAAAATACACTGAAAAGTAGGGTTAGGAAAGTATAAGCAATATATGTTTTGTCACTGTAACGAGGCATTATAAACAGGGCAGAGAACAAGTTCTTAACGCCAGCATTTTAAAATGTAGATTGGACTGAGTTGTTTTCTTTCGTGTGTACCTTCAAAGTTTTTAAAACAGTAAACTCTTCTGATTTATCTGTTGTTTTCTGTAGTTGTGGAGAAATTAGTGTGACTATAAAAGAAAACAGTAAACTAACATCAGTATTACTTTCTACTGATGGAACCGTTTTAAAACTAGAGTTAGTTATAGCTATTTTTTTTAATGCATTTCTTTTATTTTTAAAAATTGTTTTTCATCTCTTATAACTATTTTGGAGTGGGAAAGTATGGTGGAGGCAGGGGTAATCCTCCAGGGGAAGGACAAGAAGCAGGGGAAACAAATATAGTGTGCGTTTTACTTGCAAGAACTTTGATCCCATTGATCTCTGGATTCAGAGACCTGGCACTTAAAAAAAAAAAAGTTTGCTTCCTCCTCCTTCGTCTGCTACCTTCTGCAAAGTCTAGAATGACAACTTTTGACAGAAGGCTAAACTTGATAGTATAGCCATCCATCAAAATGTGTCTTCTTCCCATCACCATCTCTACTCTCCTTCCCATCAGAATTCCTGATTCTCTCCCACATTAAAGAAAGATTCCCATATGAACTCACAATAATTATAGCATGATCAGCTTTGAATTTCTGTAATTGGATTTTCGTCCATATGCTTGGCAGTTGGAAAGTGAAAGAGGGCTTTTTCAATTATGGCATACCTACCCAGGTATGTTCATCTTGGCACCTACTCTATTTAATTTTAGGCAGCATGTCAACATTATCCATCTTTTCTGAGAATATAGTAAATAACATGGATTTTTAGTGGCAATATCCTGCACTGATTTATCAGACTGTATTTTACTGCAATGTTAATGTTGTTCTTACCATCTGTTTCTATGGTTAGAAGCTGCCTTTAATGGAAAGGTGAAATTACTGTGAATGAATATTTGTCTTTCTGGCAGCCTCTGATGCTGTTGATCAAATGATTTTGGTAACACAGCTGTGAATTCAGAAAACTAAAGTGCTCTGAAGTTTTCCTTAAGCAGATCAAAAACCAGAAAGTTCTGAAAACTAGAGATGGACAATCATTTCATGATTCACCCAAAATATTGACTGTGGAGACTTAGGTTCAATTTACCCTCTCTTTAGCTGGAGAGAACAGTTTAATGTTAGATGTGGATTGGTAAGAACCAGTCTCTAACATTCCTTTTTTTCTCTCAGCCTTGAAGCATTCATGGTAATCCTAGCTCTGAATACACAGTAAATTGCCTCTCAGAGTTGTGAGCGAAAAAGAAGTATGTAAAATGCCTCAGCTTCCTTAGATGAAGGGCAGGATATAAATAATGACATTAAATAAATATATAAATATGATTTTATTGTTTATTATTATTCATTTAAAAAAAAATTTTTTTGGGGCTGCCCAACTCTAGTTATAATGATGAAAGCAGTGTTGGATTGAAATTCTCCATTTTTATCTAGCCAAGGTACTAAAAGAATAAAAGGAAACTACATTTCAATGCCTAATCTGTAAATTTAAGATATCATACCTGTCACCTGACACAGTTTGGCCAGAGACAGCTGTGACTTTGAAGTCACCCTGCCTGAAAACCCCTTGGATGAGAACAAGAGTGGGCATGCCTCATCAGTCATTATCATCTCATCTTCCTTCTTGGAATCTTCTCCCAGGTTGCACAAGAACTGCAGACAACAACCATTCCTCTTATACTAGTGGAGAGAATCTGGAATTATGATATGGAATTATGACAATCTGAAGAATATATCCTGCATGCCATTGCGAGCCCCCTCATCATAGCCTGGAGGGATGGACACTAAACCATCCACCCCAAAGTGTCTTGTGCACCAGAGGCCAAAGATTAAATAGGGTACATTTGTGAGTGCTTCTCAGTTAGCTCACCCATCCCTTCCTTAAGAGCACCAATGTGACAAGAAATAGTACTGCCACATAATGGATTGAGTTATCAGGGAGGAGCATGGCAATGGCCAGCATAGCTCCAGAATCACTGGACACAGGGTTAGAAGGCCCCTTGGAGGGTTGTGGTGGTTTAAGAGATCCTAGAGGAGTAAAATCAAGGGTCTTTCTCTTGAATGCAGCATTTTGTTTTCAGAAACTGCTTAATTGCTGAAAACAAATGTAGAACTGTTATGTAGAACAGTATTTTCTTTCCAAAAACTGCTTATTTTATTCTAGGACTAAACAAAAATCTTATAAAATAAAAACTCCCTTGAATCAAGTTCAGCTCTGGGGTACATCCATGTAGGATGAAAAAAAAGGCTTGTTGCTTTAAGAATGATCTTATCTTCAATGAGTGGATTCCTTAAAGCAGTGGCACATGTTTCAGGCTCATGTGCAAACCTGAAAAGCTTGAGTTTCATTAATGAATGGCAGAGAGATGCTGTGCTTGATCTCACGAAAGGTCCAAAATGCTTCTTCCAAATAATATTTGAAACATAAATCACATGGTATCCATAGTGATATCATAGAAAATGAAAAAAATAAATAAATAAGTATTGCAGTGTTGCAACACAAGCTCCATCCCTTTGGTGTGTGCATTGCAGCATCACATGCATGTATGGAAGGAATGGAACTTGTGACACAAGGCTGTAATATTCATTTCATCATTCTGACTAAAACATTGGATTCTGTGAGTGTCTATGACTCACTGCTATATAAACATTTTTTAAATAAATGAAAAATGCAGGAAATTAATGAAAAAAAAAATTAAGCACTCGATGAATTCATGTAGTTCACATCAGAGTTGTGTAATTTTTCATTTTCATTTGCAGGTCCAGAAATTGGTTTCAAGATTTTCTATCTTTGGCTCAGCAAAGACAGTTTAACAGTATGATTCCCACCATAAAAGGGAAGATTCTTTAAAGCTCAGGTTTCCTGCTGAATTTTAAATTGAGAAACAAAGAAGCCAATAGGCCCCAATTAGGCTAATTTATTGTAGTGTAAAACAATGAAGAGAATCTAATAATTAAACATGAAAGCAGATGTTGGCAGCAATCAAAAACAGATCAAAGCATGTACACATGATTTCTCCAAACAATAGGTGATGCACATTTTAGTGGTACAGTAGGTGATATACAGTTTACTCTGGGGGCAAATTACCTTCTCACTTAATTAAAATAGAGTAATGATGGCATAATATATTACTTGTTAAAAATTGTATGCTTAATCATTAACACAGAACCTAGCTGAACAATATTTCTTATAATGTATCCTAAGCAAGTACCAATATGTTTTTTAAACATCTTTTAGAGGTTTTTAATGATTTTTAAATGGATATTTAAAAGATGAGTAGATAAATAAATGTAAAGTAAATATTAAAGGTAACAGAATTTCATTTATAATGGACTTCATCATATTCTATTCTAGACATATTATTCCCCATAAGATGAGGTACAATTTAAGAAACACAGTTTTGTTTTAAAAAGGAGAAGGCTAAACTGATAGCAAGGCACAAATGCAAGCTTAACATTACTTTAAGTGTTTAACGTATTTAATTACATATGCTAAAAATGTTTAAAGATTATTTTAAATTTCTAAGATGTGCTCCTTGACTTTTCTTCAGGTGATTTCTATACAAATATGTGCTTTGCTAATTATATTTTTCTTCCCATTTCTCTTACAGCAGCCACCAAACCAAACCAAACAAAAACCAACCAACCAACAACAACAAAACAACAACAACAAAAACCCCAGCACTTCATATCTCGTCAATTTTGTTGTTTAGTCGTTAAGTCGTGTCCGACTCTTCGTGACCCCATGAACCATATTGCGCCAGGCCTTCCTATCTTTCACTGCCTCCCTGAGTTTGCTCAATTTCATGCTCAATCTCGTCAATAACTGAGTTCTATTTTCCAAAGAATGGCACTTGCAAAGGAGATATCTGTAATTCAAATTCCGGGGCACTGCTGAACCCACACAAAAGTGTACAAAAATAGAAAAGGAATAGTAATACATTTGAACATGGAGGAGCCTATGACAGATAAGGAGATGGGAGAACAATCCAAAAGTGACAGAATGCTAGGAAGCACCTCAGTGAAAACAAATGAAATGTGAAGTTTGGCTGTAACAGCACATTTTAAGAGGATTTGCTGTCATTGTATTATTTACATCATAATAAACAGAACTACAAATAAATTGTAGATCTATGATCTGAAAGTAAACCTCAACTCCTTATTACTATCTTTAAATGTTCACATCTTCAGCATAAAGACTGAGCAATTAGATTGCTCCTAGAATAGAGAATCCTTCCCCAAACCATCTCTCCACTTCAATTATTATTTAGGCAGCCTCAAACCATTGCGTATCCCATTTGTCCTTTAAAACAAAGAAAGAAAGAAAGAAAGAAAGAAAGAAAGAAAGAAAGAAAGAAAGAAAGAAAGAAAGAAAGAAAGAAAGAAAGGCATTCAGTTGAATGAACATGTAATCCTTATATAATATGAAGCCAATAAAAATTGTAGTCTTAGCCACTTACCACTTGTATGTTCAGCTATAATTAGAATATACTGTAATCCCTCAGAAATAATGGGGAGCTTAAGTTAATAATGACTAGGAGCTCAATTATTTCAATAGGTCTATTTATTGAATATTTATTGGATTTATTTATATATATTGGATCTGCAAAGCTTCCTAATCATGACACAACTTGAGACAGTGTACAAAGAAGATCTACTTTTAAGTATGTCTAAATATAGCCCAATCCATTATATTTTACTCCACCCTTCATCCAAAAAGAAAAAAAAAAGCCATTCATCATTATAGCCTCTATAATCCTTGCCACAACCTTAAATTAAATTAGGCTGAGAGCTGGTGATAGCAAAATGTGATGGAGGACTTGGATGAGGAGGTTCAAGGTCATGGGGAGAAGCATCTCCTCAGCCCACAGCCTGAGCGTGTGAAAGCAAAGAGGATGAGACTGGCACCACCCTAAGGAATTCGTAGTGTTTAGTTGCAGACTTTGGGAGTTAGAGTTAGTCTGGCGAGATTCTGTCTAGCAGGTGTAAGCTAATAAAGTAACTGAGCAATTCCAGAACCGTCCCGTGGAGTTTCTTGGGCTGAACCTGACACAAAGTCACCCAATGAATTCTATATTACAGAAGAAGGAAAATTTACTCAAGGTAAATTGGTTGGTCTTTGACGTGCCACAAGATTGCTTATTATTATCTTTGTTTGTTTTGTTTCAAAAGACTAACCTGGCTACCCTACAAAAACAAATGATAAGGAAAATTAAAATGATGAGATACTAGCAATGCTCCTTGGTTTACAAATGGTAATGCAAGCTGGCCTGGGGGCTCAAAGAATTTTTCACTGCTGAACCATGCAAATTTTAAGGGCTTTTTTTTTTTTTTAGGTAAACCTTTTTCAAGCCTGTGTTTATGAGCTTAAGTAGAACCACAGAAAGCAGGCAGTAGTATTGGAAAGGATTAGCCATATTTACCAAGGTAGATGGCCTTGGGATTTTTGGTGATTTATTGCCAATTCTAATTTGGAAACAGTAGCTCCAGTCAAAGAAGGAAATAATCAAACAGACAAACAAGCAAGCAAAAACTACAACACAACTAAATAAATTCTGCAGTGAAATCTTTTTCATTCAGACTGCACAATCTTTTCAGTTCTGTTTCCTCAACTTATTAAAACACAATTTCCACCCACTGGCTTGCCTGAACTTTTACTGCTGTTACTCGTTTCTTCTTGGCAAAGACAAGGCCACTAGGAATATTCTCACCCTTAGATTAAAAACAGGATTCATGTTTGGCTGACAGTTACCTCATTTATAATGATCCAGTGACAGTCAAAAGCAACCAAATTGGCTTCCACAACCTGAAATAGAAAACAAACCAGCCATCAGTCATCTCATTTATACAAAAGCCAATGATTGTTAAATAGATGCTTCCCACGAAGGACAGCAGGGGCTCAGGAGTGGGGATGGGGGCAGGAGGCACAGCAGAGGCATTAAAACAAAATAAAATAACTAGGAAACCCCATATCTGAAAAGACTCACTTTGCCCATTCTGTGGAAATAGAAAGGCTCTTTGTGCAAGCACAGTCCCATAGCATTTGGATTACTGTTTGGTGTGTTAATTAAACTGTGGGATTAGAGAACTATGAAGGTCTTTTCCTTCTATCCATCTATCCATCCATGAAAAGTCCATATGATTTACGCTTTAATCTTTAATGATAAGTTGAAAAACACTGAGATATTCAAGATGCACAATTTTTAAAAGCTGATTTTCCACTGTAGCTGCAGTGGAAGCGCTCTGACTATGTTTGGTTAATAAATGCCCTCCCTTGAACTGAGCTTAGGGAAAACTCTTTCTCTGTCACTGGAGCAATATGAGGTAGAAGGGCAAGTGACAATTCTTTAAATAACTACAGATTATATGTAGCCCAGGGTTGACCTGTAGAGTCCTTGGGGTTCTCTGAGCTTGGTTGTTTTCTTGCAGATATCTCATTGCCCATCTAGATAACATCCTCAATGCTAGCATGGATAACGAAATGTCTGCAAGAAAACAACCAAGCTCAGAAAACCCCAAGGACTCCACATAACAACAGATTCTCAGGAGTGAATTAGCAATAGAGACACCCCATTTTTGCCTGGGGGAATCATAATACTACTCCTGTAATTTCAGCAGTAACAATTGCACTTGGATCATGAATCCAGCTGGCAGATATCTATTAGTTTTTCCTAAACCCAGGACACCTCATTTCAGAGCACTGTGCAAGGAAAAGAGCAGCTATCATGACACAAGTGAACCAATGATGATTGAGGATATTAAGAGAAAATCCTGCAAAGTAGCCTTCTTTTTCTAGGTCACAAAGTGAGAATAAGTGGTGGTGTTGGTGGTTTAAAAGAATGCTTAAAAGATTTCTGAGAAATTTAAGTTTAGTTCTACTTATAACGTCATTGACCTATTCACCAAACCTCTTGAAGAACATGAAATTGGCATTCAGCAGTGAATGGATAATAGCAAATGCTTCATATAAGATGGGTTACATTATCAAAAACATCTTTAAATATGAATCATATCCCAAGCATTTAATTCCAATATGAACATTTGTTAAAGTATATCCATAAATTCTCCAAAGGATATTTTAGCAGCATTCAGTCCAACAAAGTATATGCCCTAATTGGTAACCTTCTCATGGTCATCAGAATGGTATCTACACCTTCCTTAAGCATTCAGAGCAGAAAGATATGTAGATGTTACATTATGTCATGTCCCATGCACAGAGTTTTCATGACTTCCATAACCACCCTGGAGGGGATTTCTCTATTTTTACAGAATGAATATCCTATGTGGTGTTTTCAGATGAAACTGGTCTTGTGGTGCCTCCTAGTAGTCAGGGTAAGTTCACATGCCAGGGGCATATTGTAAGCTGAATAGGCAGGGTGAATACTTTTGGTCAAATTTAGGTTGGAGGGAGGGATGCTTTAACCCAACAGTGGCTAATGTCTGAATGATCAGGGTCCACAACTCAGCCCCCTGGTCTTTCAAAACCATCCAGTGACATCCACTGATACAGTGATGTGCCTGAAAGGGGTACAAGCAAACATATTGATTCAAGATAGGGATGGGAGCATGAGGGCTGTGAAGAAAAATGCTCCCAATTTTAACCTTAACTCACCTCCTCTGAAAAACAGCCTGAAACTGTTTTTTTGACAACTTTAAGATATGTGGACTTCAACTCCCAGAATTCCCCATTGGCCTAATCCAGTTGCCCAGGTTGAGAAACACTAGTTTAGGCCAATGTTGGACTGTTTCTCAGGGGACTGGGAAGGTTTGAGGTTAGGGATGACACTGGAAGCCTTCTCTTCTGCTCCACTGCCACCCTTAAACCATCAAAAACCCTTTAAAAAAGAAAATAGCTATTTTGGGTCCAGACTTCTTGCTTCTATTCCCAACCCTTATTTTTTCATAAAGAGCAAACAACCACAATACCAAAAAAAAAAAAAAAATGTACACCACCAACATTTTGGATATTTTGTGCTGAATTTCAATGGCTTGATCTTGAGAAGCTGGAGTCAATGTGAATTCACTAGATCTGTGTAGCCCTCGACCCGGCTTCAAGGTCCCCATTTTGCACTTTTAAACCTTCTCAGTGGGAAAATTGGGGATTTCTGGGGCAACAAGGGTAAGGCTAATTTTAAACTGTGTGAATTGCCCCCCTTGTCCTATTTTTCTTTCTTTACAAAGAGCAAAATTTGCATGGGGGAAATGTGGTGTAACTGTATTTTCATTGTAAAATCCTACTTGCAATAGCATGTGGCTACCCTAGTTTTAATGAAATGTAAAGGGCTGTTCAGATTAAGAAAAATGAACAGCTAGGGAGGCTAGATAGTGGTGGAATGATGTGTAACAGAAACAAGAAGTAACCAAGCATCTGTAGCACACGAATCCCCGTTTCTTAAACAGACTTAAACTTTTCAGTAGTAAAACAAACTCAAAACCATGACCGATACAGAGCCACAAGTATCATGCGACTAGCTCAGAACCACTGAGCAACCACTTTGTCAAGGAGGAGTTGAAACCTAATTCAATCAATTAAGTAATCCACACACTTTATTCCCACCTCCATCTGACTAAAACTTATTTGAACAAGAATTCCACTCTTGTTTCCTTCCTCCTCTTCATTATAATCATTTGACAAAAGCAAGGGTTTCCATTCTTCAGCTATTGTGAAAAACAAATTTACGTATTTATCATCATATTAAAACTGTATTTTTTTAGTTCAAAAGCAGCTCTAACACAGGCCAGATCCAATTAGTTGTCAAGAATGGCCCCTTCCCAGTCTTGCAGTTTACTTCACTCAGGTGGATCGCCTGAGAGGGAAGAGACAGAATGGGATAACACTAATCAGGGAACAGGAGGCTGGAGAACCAGGGAATATTCTTCATTGCTAAACTTGGAAAGATGAAGTGAATAAACCAGATTCCTGATAAGCTATATATATATTTTTAAAAATCTATTATTAAGAGGTAAAAATAGTAATAGCTCAGAACAAAATAGCTGCACTATGCACTAGAAGTGTGAAATCACTTCAGGAGTAATAAAACAGATGCTCCCTTGTCACCCTAACACATTGGTTGTTTCTGAGAGAAAGTAAGGGATCAGCCTAATATAAAACAGCAGGAATACCAGGATTAGCATTTAGATAGATTGATCTAAATCATCTCAGTAATTTAGGCAACCAATCTGTCAGGGGGTTGGATATTATTGAGCACAAATGTTGTTGTTGTTAAGATCTTGACCATGACATGGGGAAAAAAATCTAGTCTTAGCTCTGGGGCTCACTAGGTGGTTTTGGGCCAGCCACTTTCTCTCAGCCCCCTTACCCATAAAACTGTTGTTTGGGAAGATTTGGAGGAGGGAATGCTATGTATGCTACCTTAAGTTCTTGAGGAAAAGGCTAAATGTAAATCTATTAAATAAAGGATAAAATTATATTCTGTAGGTCAGTTGCAGGGATCTGAAATTGAGAAATTCTATATAGTGCAATCCTACATATGTCTATACATAAGTTCCACTGAGTTTAATAGGATAACAAGCAATTGTGTTTAGGGTTCCTAGCCCCAAAAAGTAATGAGTCATGGTTTCCTTAATTGTGGTATACTAAAGAAAAAACGTATTAGTAAAATTATACTTAGTAACATTAATAACATTAATTTCGATAAAATTGTGCTAAATCATGAAACCATGGCTGAGTTGACACAGTACACCAGATACAACCACATGATAGTATAATGGATAAAGTCAGATATCATATTCATGTCATCCTTCCTCCTGTTACACGAAGTAGTTTGGGGGGCTTCTCATTTTGTAATTCATTCTTTTCTGATAATCCAAGCATAATGCATTTTCCATGGCATATTATTCTCAAACAATATTCTCAAACTGTACTACCTTTAAAGGTGATAGACTGTTTCAATAAGTAAGCAAGAACTTTACCTTTTAGCTAAGTGGCTGAATCTATTATACCACACTGCCTCATCATCTGTGGCAGATACAGTAACCAAACTTATGTCACTATTTTTCCTAGATTCCATCAATTGATACATGTGAAATTACCATCAGCGTTATTTATGGAGAGTGTAGTTTCCAGGAGTGTGGTTCTAATAGGGAACTTGTGTAATCTTTCTCAGAGTAGGACTATCACATGTGACCTATAAAAATCTGGATGACTATTAAATGGCAGCATCTCTTTGTTGCCCTCGATTGATCCTTTTCTAGTTCATTCACTCTCACATTTCACCTCCTACATATAGTGTTGCGTAGTAGAAAGACTGTGGATGAACTTATACGTTGGCCTGACTGCAAAATTGATATACACACTGAAGATCATGACGTAGTCAGGTAGTCCTACCCGATCAAAGATCTAGTTAATCCAGGAATGCAGAATATCTGTCAATTGCAAACCAAGTTTAACACATTGAAGGCTGCACTTCTAAAGTAGATTGGGAAGAACCTAAAGAGAGTGGGCCTTTTTAAATTTCTGATTTTATTTTATGTTCACATTTATTTTCATATTTGTTATACTAGAGTATTTAACTACTTTTATTTTTAACTGTTTTATAACTTGTCATTTATTGACATTCTAAATTCTAAAAAATCCCTTTAAAACAATTAAGTGTGCGTATTTATTCATCTGTAGAGGGCACTATGGTACTGAAACTTTCTCAGCAACATGCCACCCTCCGCTGATGGGAAAAAATACAATTTATTCATTTTGCTATTATTATTTTCAGGGACTGAAGAAGTCACTGATTTTTCCATCAGTTCCAGGTAAAATAAAATTGCAGCTATTGCATGGGGAAACTGAGGGGATTTGGGAAGCCTGGCAGGTAGGCTGCAAAGTGAAAAACTGAGAAACCAGGTTCACCTTAGGGTTTGGGGTAAGATGGAAGATGGGAAGAATAGATGAGGAAATTAATGTTGGGCATAGGAAGGACTGAGTGCAGGCAGATGGAGCTTGTAGGAGGTGTGGGGAGGGGGGAGGCAAAAGAAATGGTAGATGATGTGTGGAGCAGGTAGTCTGAGCTGTCAGGAAAATGGCCATGGTGGAATCTTCTGAATGTGCATGATCTATGTTCTATTGCTTTATTGTTTTCCTGCTTTTAATACTGTAAGCCATCAAGAGTTTTGTGGAGTTCTTTCAGCCTCTAAACCAGTGTTGTCCAAACTTGGCCACTTTAAGATGAGTGGACTTCAACTCCCAGAATTCCCCAGCCAGCCATTCTCCCAATTCTGGGAGTTGAAGTCCACTCATCTTAAAGTGGCCAAGGTTGGACAACACTGCTCTAAACTGTTTTTTTTGTTGTTGTTGTTCAGTCGTTAAGTCGTGTCCGACTCTTTGTGACCCCATGAACCATATTGCGCCAGACCTTCCTATCTTTCACTGGCTCCCTGAGTTTGCTCAATTTCATGCTCATTGCTTCAGTGATGCTATCTAGCCACCTCATCCTCTGCTGTCCTCTTCTCCTTTTGCCTTCCATCTTTCCCAGCATCAGGGTCTTTTCCAAAGAGTCCTCTCTTCGCATTAGGTGACCAAAGTATCTGAGCTTGAGCTTCATTATCAATCCTTCCAATGAGCAAGGAATAAATCAGTGTGGGAACCCCAAGGGCTGCATAAGGGGTTGGAGTGGGGAGGGGAGATGGTTGCAGCTATGTCAGAGGGGCAAGATTTTGGAACAGAGGTGTTACTAGACTCCATCAGTTGCTGTCACCACCACCACCACCCATGCTATGATGGAAACAGATTCAGAAGCTAGCAAAATCTCTGAAAACCATGGCATTGTTGTGATGGTTTGGTGTCACTGCTGACAGTGTTATACTGCAGTTAAACACAAAGCTTCTCTATGTGTTTTTATTTCAGACTGCTGATTCTGGAGGATGAGGCAATGGGGGATGCTTGGGTTTTTATAGAACAAAATATTGTTGGATAGCAGCTGTGAATGACAACCTTAAGAGCCATGGTAGGGAACCCGTAGTCTGCCAGATACTGTTGAAGTGTAGCCCCAGCATCATTCCTCATTACCACACTGGCCAGTGCTGCTGAGAGTTGTGGTTCAACAATATTTACAAGGCCATAAATACTCTAATCTAGACCTAAATGTGGGTTCACTTGTTGCACTAATCCATAATGGGATCTGTTTGATTTCAGCTTAGTGCAATATATCAACCTGGGCGTTATACGGTTGTTGTTGTTCTTGTTTTAACTATAATATATGACTTCGGGTGACATATAACAAATCAGTTATATATGATATGTACCCAGGCAACATCTGATTGATAGGATCATTGGTGCAAAAGCTGTTCAGTGGAGAAGCAGGAAAAGTAGTAGGTTCTACATGCTGGCAAAATCATTTAAGGCAGTGCTATTAGGAAGATCGAGGATCTATGTGGCAAAGCCAAGTGCCTCACAATTCTGGCTTTGTGAAGGTTAACAATTTCCTCCAGTGACAAGCAGCAGGCAATGCAGCACAAAGGAGGTTTACTACAATGCCATCCCCACTGCATTTTCATAAGGCTGTGCAAAGCAAGGAGAGCAACAACAACAAGGTTTATAAATATATAGCATAAAGAAATCCTTTCCATAGTGGGAATATATGGCATCCAGCAGTTTTATGACCTGCACCTCAGACGTCTGTGCATGCTTGGAATTCATCTGTCTCTATTGCTGGTTTTGTGATGGCAAGGAGAGCCCTGCTCTCATAAAAAGGAGGGACAGATTGGAAATTTCCATATGAGACAGAAAGCCTACAATGATGTTGTTTATTCAACTCACATCATGAGCTGAAAAAGAGAAGAAATACAGAGCTCAACTATAGAATGCATTCCTGATGAAGGCTGGAGACGCATGTAAAACCTGCATTCTAAACCACAGGCTCCTATCCTGCAGTAGATTAGAAGTATGTCAGTCCAAGAAGTAGTGATTTTTTTGACTGAATACACCAGACTGGCATTGTTGTATTGTGAAGATATGAGTGCCATTTGGCCAATGAGTACAAAAGTGGATAGAGAAAAAAAACAGATTATTATCCTTCTTACGGTAGGCTCACTGGGGAGATTTTGCAGAGCGCAGGAAAAGCCTGTCAAGAAGACAAGGGATGAAAGAAGAAAAGCCATCTGTCACTGGCAGAAACTCCAGAACTTCTGAATATTTGGAAGCGTCTAACAATTTATCAGTGTTTTCTTCTGTCATTCTTTTCAAGCCTTCCAACAGGCTAAATGGAAGACAATTTGATGCAAACAAACTGGCAATGCTGCCACTTACAAGGTTCTCTCATTTGTAACAAATAAATAAGCTAAGTAACAATTCTCCAATTATTTGAAATGAAGACCTCTCAGTTTAGCAGAACAAAGCAATCCTCCCAAAATGGTACAGTTTGCTGTCATTCCCAATAGTTCTCTCCCTCCCCCTCTTACTTTCTCTGGGATGTGTCAAGATTAAGAAATGTGATACAGGGTCTATGACAAAGCCTGAAGCACAAGTAGCCATGGGGGGGGGGGGGCAGCAAAGGGCACAGGGGGCCAAAATGTAAAGATGGTAGTTGCAACCACATGAGTGAAGCCTTGCATTGATTGCATGGTTGTGGCCACCAACTTGATTGATTGATTGATTGATTGATTGATTGATTGATTGATTTTCCTCTGATGAAGGTCCTGGCCTGAGGGCAATATTATGCAATTTCTGTTGGCTCAGGGATCACTCCATGTTCTAGAAGGCATAAAGCATCTGTTTTACCCCTTAACCTGAATAATAGATTTTTTAAAAAGACTGTTACTTCTTAATTTCCATTCAGTCTTGGGGTGATTCTTAAAGCAACAACAGGGATGCTGACAGGCCACATGTGTGATCCTGCCCTATGGAATATATGGAAAAACACATTTCACTTTCAATGCCATTTGGACAACACAGAAACACTTCACAGAGCTTTTGCAAATTGTGCCTGTAAAATTCTTTTGCCATCTTACTTGGGAGACTGATTGCTAACCTCAGGCTGAAAGGAACATCTCCTACAGTGATAGAATCTGTCCTTTTGGCCCAGGTGCCATTGAAACATTGGTGCTCATTCTGCTTTATTGTAGCATTTATACATATAAGTGTGACAGCATATTTTGCCTCTGACTAAGAATAATGCTGGATGCCCAGATGACTTGTTTGTTAGATAAAAGACCCAGACTCTACATTCCAGGTTGAAAAATTTTGCTGCTCTGCCTATTAAACTTGTTCCAAATTTATGGCTAAGTAGAATATGGTGGCATTTTTATGCCAGATATTCAAGCCTCCTGCTTATAATGTGCTTTGTTGTAAATATTATTGTATCTCATGGGTACTTGCCTGAGATCAAAAGTGCAATTGGTTTCTCCACCACAATATGGTGCATATTACTTTCACCATATTATTGTATTCTAGTTTTCAACTCTAAGTAACCCCCTTGAGTATGAATTCATAACAGTGTGGAATCATAAGAAAGAGTATGGTGCAGGGTTATATATACAGGAGAACTGCCATAGTTCAATTTAGCTCTACATTCTCCATTCTAGACTCAAATTTATTTATTTATGTATGTATTTATTTGTTTATTTATTAAACTTGTCCCTGCCCACCCCCACCCCCAATGGGGGACTCTGGGCAGCTCACAACATATTAAAACAATAAATAAATATACAATTAAATTTTATAACAAGACACTTTTACAAAAATAAAAGGAAAAGAAATCCAGGAGGTGGATAGTAGCAACACCAGGCCTCTAGGGGGCTAGCCAACCCCACATCTGATGACCTCCCTCCCCACCCCAGGCCAGATGGCAGGGCCACATGTCTGCAGACTGAAATCCTTAGTTACCTTTTCAAAACTATTTCTTTCAATTCTGTCTTCCTGATTTCCAGCTTTACACTTTATAAAACCCTGGGAAGTTATGTTCCACTTCTAATTCTTTTACTCATTCAAGTCTGCAGATTTATTCTTGAGTCAGTATTACTCTGTTGCCTCTGACCACCCTAAGGTGGTACTACGATACAGTATTACATCATTCATTTATCTGCTTACTTTCTTATTTATTTACTTATGGCAAAAAATGAGAAGGAGGAAGAAGAGGAGGAAGGTCAAAGGCATATACAAGTGACATTTAACAGTCATTAAAAAGAGAATAATACACAGTAAAATAAAAGAAGATAATAACACCTGAAGTTATTCAACACCCAAGCAAGGTATTTAAATTCTCGGGAATCTATTTTCAATCCTCCACTGCATGGAGGTATCAGTCTCATGACTTCTCATTCTGCCATTTAAAATATTGGGAAAAACTAATATTTTGGAGTGGGCCACTGGTTCAGTCCATCTTGATTACTAGACTTGCTCATCATGGAAAAATGGTACAACTGAAGTCTTATCCTAGTGTGGACTTTCAGTTGAATCTCTGATCAGGCTTGGCCCTGAAAAAGCCTTAATAGAGGCCACTTTTTAAAAAAATCCTTGATTTGATTGGGCAGAGAAACATTTAAAGTTTTGAACTATTGCAATAAAGACCTCACTTACATGTCTTCTTTTACATCTTTATTATTCCTTCCTTCCTTCCTTCCTTCCTTCCTTCCTTCCTTCCTTCCTTCCTTCCTTCCTTCCTTCCTTCCTTCCTTCCTTCCTTCCTCCCTCCCTCCCTCCCTCCCTCCCCATTTTTCACAGAAGACCTTTCCTCTATCAAAGCTTACTGTCATACCCTCTAGGTGCTAGAGGGAAACTATAGTGCTGAGCCCCAATCTCTGAACATTTATGTCCATTCCCAGAGGAAGCTACTGAAATAGTTGCCACGTACTGCTGAAGTGATAGTTGGCAATCTGAGTTAAAAACTCCCTTCTTTACAGCTAAATTCTGTTGTATTGCAATTGCCATCAGAAAGCACTGGGCTTGAATTTGTGATGTAAAAGAAAAATGTTTCTTCTACATCACAATCAGCTGAGCTCGTGATTCTGGAGTAAAATACAACTATCATCATTGTGGAATCCAACTACAATACCACTTCTTTTGCAAATACCAGCTAAGCAGCAAGTTTGGAATAGGTGAGTTTCTGAAATGCCATGCTAATCTTTTGCCATGCAACAATACTGAACCTCCAGATCTTACCCTGACATGCCATGAAAACTGATACTCTTCACAGCAGTGTGTGACATAATCCAAAATCATAAAAAGCATAAGATCGCATCACATAATTTACAGTGTTAGAATTTGCTGGGCAGAAACAAAACTATCAGGACAGCATCCTCATTTTGTATTTACTGGAGTGGGAAAACTCTACATAAACCTTCATTTTATGCCTGTTTGCTCACATACACAAGTCAGCCTTTCAACAGAAAGAATACTGAAAATTTTGATCCCAAACCAGTTGGAAATGTCACCAATGCTAGTATTGTCACAAGCTCAGTGGGCTAGTTCTTGTCAGCATTCTGTTCTTCTATTTATCTGCATCTACTTTCTCCCTAAATAAAGAAAAGTTGCCAGAACTGAGAGTCACACACCAATTCAGTGATCAATCCAGCTCAAATGAAACAAGAGGAGTCTAGCAGTATTACCTCTCTGTAGCAAGCAATTTCCCTTCCTTGCCTATTAACATGAGGGAAAAGCTGAATCTACATTTTGGCCTCCAGAAGGCCAATGGAAAGGAATTGTAGGGAATGCACACACCAACAGACAAGCAGAGGCTGTCTTAGCCGATTTGATAGCAAGAAAGAAACAGAAGAAAAAAAGTGAGAGAAGATTGCATAGTCTGTGGCAAAGTAAAGAACTGGGAGAAATTCATTCAGTCCCCTGAAGGCCTTTTCCTGGATACTCAGTGGGAGTCTTGCCCTTTTTCTTTCCCCAGCTGCTGTTTTATGAAACTGTTGCCATGTGATTTGATTATCTGTATCATAGCTTCCTGCCTGGGTCCAAAGCAGGTCCCCATCCTATGTCTTTGCTTCTAGCCCCTGAGCTTCTCAAGGGAGAAATCAGCCACAGATTTATAAAGCACATTCTTGCATGCTAGAAACGGATGCTCCTAAAGCTATTGCTGTGCTCACAAACCTACTGTCGCTACAGGCAATATATTGTATGCTTTCCTGCATGTGCCATTAGGAAACAGAGATTAATACAACTTCCCAGTTGCATTACTGGGAAGCAGCATTAAGCTTTGTTTCCTAATGGCACGCACTAGGAAGCATACACAAACACACAGAAATAGAGACGGCAAATGTGAGCGTGTAAGATATAGCAATGTAATTAATGAAACCAATGCAATGCATAACATATTTTGCTTCCTTGAAAAGAAGGATGCTTCTGACTTGTCGATAATGATTTTTTTTTTTTTTTGCGGTTTCTTTTTAACTTACTTCCATTTCTCCTTGGTCTGGTTTTTCTTACCTAAATGCAGAACCTTATATTTCTCGCAGCTGAACAATATTTTGTTGGCTAGGGCCTAATATTCAAATCTATCAAGATCCTTTTGAATCTTGAACTTGTCTTCTGCTAGCAATCCCCCCCCCCCCCCGCCAGCTTTGTGTCATCTACAAATTTCATGAACTTCCCTTCTATTCCATCATGTTGAAGAGTAATGGCCCAGGACAGAACCCTGAGGTACCCCAAGGCTTCCATCTGAAATTATGGCAGCATTGAAAAAAATGACTTATGACTGGTTCTTGCACTTATGACCATCTCAGCTTCTCTGCGGTCAAAATTCAGGCACTTGGCAACCAGCATGTATTTACGATGGTTGCAGCATCCCGGGGTCACATGATCACCTTTTGTGACCTTCCCAGGGGGCTTCCAACAAGCAAAGTCAATGGGAGAAGCCAGATTCACTTAACAACCACATGATTCGCTTAATGACCATGGCAAAAATGGTTGTAAAATCGAGCGCAACTCACTTAATGACTGCATCACTTAGCAATGGTAATTCCAGTCCCAATTGTGGTTGTAAGTTGAGGACTACCTATATTGTTCACCCAGACACTTTTCATCCTTGGTATTGTACATTTCCATACTGGTGTAGTCATTCTTTACGTATAATGTGTCTCTACCTCCCCTTTTGTTGGGTCTGTTTCTTTTGAATAAATTATATTCTTCCAATACTGTATTCTAGTCATGAGATCCATTCCACCAAGTTTCAGTGATACCTACAATATCATATTTGCCATCATTTACTAGGATTTCAAGTTATTCCTGTTTGTTTCCCATATTCTGTGCATTGGTATACAGATATCTAAGCTTTTTAGTAGTGGCCTTCTAAAGTTTCCCTGCTGTATTCTTGAGTACCCCTTCCTTTTTACCTCTTCCTTCCTTGTTGTAAGGTTTACTGCCTTTGATCTTATGTTTTGGGTGTGGGTCTAGGTAATGATCTCCCTCTCCCTACACATTTAAAGCCCTCCAGATGACTTTAGCAACAATTTTAGCAATCCTTGTGAGATGTAAAGTAGCCCATCTCTTGCCAGAAGCCCTTCCTGTACTTAGTGAAGACCATGGTCAAGGAATCAAAAGTTGTCTTAATGATATTTTCCGCAGAGCCAGAGGTTCACCTTCAGAATCCTCTGCTTCTTCCTTTGGCCATGACCATCAATTGGAATTTTGGTGAAAACACCTGTGCTTCAAAGTCTTCTGCATCCCTACCTAGCTTCTCTTAGTCTTTAGTAATTCTTCTCAGCCTCTTTCTGGCAACTAGTGGTGGTTCAGGTTTTTGCAGCCAAGAACTTGCAACCTTAGTCCACTACAAGGTTCCTACCTTATGCTATAGCATAGTTGTAGCTAACTGTCATCCTATTTGAGTTAGTGTCTGCAAGCAGTGTTCAATACCAGCATGTAATGAACAGGAATGATGGAATCTAAGCTTTGCAAATTCTAGTATAAACTACAGTTAATCACTGCAGATAGTAATTTAGATATACTCTACACTGGTTTTTACAGTTTTCTAAATGTTACAAAATGAATTTTGGAAGTTTGAACACATGAAAATATGATGCAAAGTATGTTTGTAAATGTATACTTTGAGGAAAATTATATTTTGAAATGCATAATTTGAGGCAATACAAAGTTAAAACACATATTTAAAAAGTAGATTTTGATGTAAGGGGATGTGTGTGTATATGTGCATGCATTTCAGAAGTAACTATATAATCTATCATTTGTTGATATAAAGACTACAATGGACAGATTATTTATTTATATATATAAAATTATATCCATCATCACATGGAAGAACCCATGCTTCCCCCCCCGCCAGATCAACTGAAAATATTGTGATTCTCCCAACCATAGCTGTCACTTAGTGTAGAGGGCAAGGAAGATGACCAGATCAACAAGATAACATTTGGAAGTAGCTCAGGAAGATGCCTCCCCAATTCACTGAATTATAAAGAGGAGGAGGAAGTATAGCACACTCAGACTTGTAAGATTCTGCTATTATAGCCAATTTCAATAAAAGTAGTTTTAGCCTTTCTGTGGAGTTGGTTTCCTGGTCTGGGTTACCTATTGGGGTTCCCCTCACTGTTGTTAAAAGAAGGAGAATTTAAAACATGAAGGCACAGTACTATAGGATGAATAGTTCCTGATATCACAGCAAGAAGAGATGATGAGAGCAAGCAACTAATGTAATGATTTAGTAGCTGTGCTATAAATCATGAAGTCATAGCTGGGAGCTAATTTTTTTAGGAGCCAACCAAAATAACACAAAAGAGTGTCCAATTTTGAGTTACCTGGAACTCTTTATGAAGCCAAAGCTTACAAAAAAACTGGGGGATGTGGAAAAAGCAGAAAAAAGTCCAAACATGAGACCAGATAAGGCCAATTGTAGTCTTCATTCAAAGTTACTCTTAGAATGGAAGCTCTTGTCTGGATACAGAGTTAGTGTTTGATGTTGTTTGTATTAGATTACACTTAATCTTCAGAGACAATGAAAAAGATTAACCCCACCCCAAACCATGAAAACATAAAGATAATTCCTTTGCACATAGCTGCGTTGATTTAGCAGAAAGGAGAAATAAAGTAACACCGCAGTCTTTATATTGCCAATCCTTTAGTAGTACCCTTTCTAGTAAATCCATAGGTGTCTATATTTCAGTTACTCTGTTGTATTAGCTCACACACATCACTAGTCTTTTTCCACTTGTATTCCAATGAACTCCCAACTTACAGTATGGTCAATAACTCAGATATCTTCTGAGGAGTGAAAAGTACTGATTAAGGGGAAAGTGAGCATGGCACTAGTTGTATTAACTGTCCAAGTCATGTCTGAATTTCACAGAGCACCACAATTTTGACAAAACTTCAGCTATTAGCATCCATGGGGTGTGTGGAGATTTTTCTAGCAGGAACTCAACTGTTCACTGCTCACTTAAATCTCGCTAAAACTGAAAAGAAATCCATGTAATCCCCCCACCCCCACCCCCATTTCCATTCTTTGGAATGGAGACATTTTACATTACTTCATCCTTTCTCACTCTCAGAACAAACACTAAAAGCAGTACTAGGAAGAAAATGATTCTGATTCACCAAGAAAAACAGTTGTACATAGGTTATAACCCAATTCCTGCATGATATTTTAGTTTCTCAACAGCTTATAATGACATTTCAGACTTTATTCAACACATCTGTAGACAAATTATATAAAGCATGCAATTGTTTTTTGGAAGTGAATATAGCAACACAGTTCTGAAATCACAGGATTAAGTGAGTAGCTCTCTAGAATACTTGAACCTGAGCCTTTATGGCACAGTTTTAAAGGTACTAGCTGAAGGATGAGTGCAAAGCACTATATCATTAAGATAACGTCACAAGGTTAAATGTACTCATTCAGCTTGTGATGGAATCCCATGAAATCCTCCATAAATCCAGGCTTGACACAATATTGCAGAGTTCCAAAATTCACCTTTAGGAAGCCAAGCATTTTGATCTAGGCATGATCCAACAGTCTTTCTAAGAGCGAAAATCTCAGACACACGATTTCACTGCAAATTATGCTTTGCATAGATGCCTACAATATCGGCAGCAGAAACAAAGGTCAGCTGAGAAGCTTTTCTAGCTTATGTAGTACTTGTCTATTTAAAGCAAATATTTCAGAGACATGCTCAGAACAGAGATTCACTTTCAGTACTTTGTTTTTAAATGTGGTCAAGTCACTTTTGTTTACATTCTGAGCCTGAAGCTGATTAAAACGATATTTCTGATTCATGAAATTCTATTGCCTTAAAAATGTTATCAACCTATTTATTTGGGAACGAGTCAAAAGAAAAGGACTAATTTTATACTCATCTGACATGTTGGCATTCTCCTGAGTATGTAGAATTCATAGGAAAAGGTTCCCATATAGCTGGAGGAAAGACAGAATTACAACATAGCAGTTCCTTCTTTACCCAGTTATATGGTAGATGTAGTACTTAAGGTATTGAACTAGGTTCAAATAGACTTCAACTACAGAAGCTTTTTGGATGATTTGAAGCCAGTCACCATCTCTTAATTCCATCTGTATCACTAATTGTCTTAGTGAAAAATAGGATAGTGCTATGTAGGCTACCTTGAATTTATCTAGTCCTGTTATTACCTTCACTATCTCAGACGCAACTATGCAGCTTTCTTCCAATGGAAATTCAACTGCAGTGGTTTCATTCATGACTGTTTCTGACATTCCCTTGTACAACTCTCAAATCTTCACTGGATAGAAGGGGTTTAGGGAGTCAAAATTAGTCTGTCTGTCTGTCTGTCTGTCTGTCTATCTATCTATCTATCTATCTATCTATCTATCTATCTATCTATCTATCTATCTATCTCCCTTTCTACACAGAAATCGTCAGTTTTAATAACATAGAGCCAGAGTTAGACAAATATGAAAACAAGAAGCCAGACGATTGCTTTCAATATGCTTGAGCTGTTTTGCTCTTTGAAAAGAGAAAGCACTGAAGATCTATGCTTTGTTTTTATGCAAAAAAACAAAACAAAAAAACAAGTAAACAGAACATTCCACATTATTAATTTAAAATCCGTTCAGTATTTTAAATCCAGCAAAAAAAGAAGTTTTTCCTTGTAATTGAGTATGATAACAGTGAACATTGGATTTAAAAGTCTTAAGTAAGTAAATAAATAAATCCTTTGGGGGGTTTAATTTTAGTACCAGATCACGACCTGATTATTACACTCTTTTGAATGCAATTTAGTACATGTTAGTTTGCTTATTAGTGTTCATTTTATAGTAATGATAATAGATTGTTCTTTTTTCTGGATTTAAAAAAATAAATATGGATGGCATATTCTTAGCTCATAAAATCATAGATCTGTTGATGTAAAACTAAACAAGAACTTAGCAGTAAATCTCAGTCCCTGTCTTCCCATGCTTAACTTCAGACTTGGTCAAAGTCTTAGATACATGACTGGCATAGCTAGATAAGGCTCTTTATTGCAAATTGGAAGGAAACTACCTTGCCCTTGTCAGAGTGAGAATGCAGTTCCCTCTTACATCCACAGCAATTTAAACCCATTGCTTCTTACAATCTTTCCCACATTTCAATGGATTCTTTGACTTGTGTTTTATTGTCTTAAAGCTGAATGTTGTTGGTTATTGACATAACTGCCCTGAGAACTACTGGCTCTTGGCCCGTCTCTCATACAAAGTAAGCTAAAATATGTTGATAATTCTCTCTATATATCTCTTTATACTGGAGTTTGGTGATCCATTTTAGGATTTAGATCCATTTTATCCATAGATATACCCTTCTTAGTAGTTAGTCATATTTGATATTTAAGCTGTTATCTTTAATAAAATTTAGAGTAAGCCCTAACGAGCTAAATAGGACTTACAGGGTTCCTGGAAGTCATATACAGGATTCACTGTTATTCATTCCTAGTGAAAGTTCAGAAAGTTGGGAATTTGAGACACAGTTCCTCTGAGCACTTCAATAGTCTTCCTTTCTAACAGCTCCTTTATATAATGTGAGCTTGCAATATATTTCCCAGACATAACTCATTCTCTCAGGTTATTCTTTTATTATGCTAAAAAACACAGGTTCATTTTTGAATACTGTATCAGATCATTACTATAATCTACTCCCATCTTTAATCCACAGGCCAAATCCATTTGTTTAAGCACTGCTTAGTAAAACACCAGCAATCTAAAAACATTTGCATATCACATCCCACATTTGTAAGTACTTATTGAATACTTTACCATGATTAATTTAATAATTCTCTGATACTGAGAGTTTAGAAAATACAAATCCTATTTAATCTGCATTTATAGAAATGCCAGAGAATGATCATGCTGAATATTTTTTTACTACCAGAATAATTTTAGAACTTCTCATCAATGAAGGAAACAGGGTAGAATCAGGTCAGCTACAGATAGAGCACTGCCACATGAAAATAGTAGTGGCTGCAACAAAACATGAGCAGTGGTATCAGGACACACCATTTAATTACCCTCTTTTTTTCACCCTTCTCCCTGTTCTCAGTCCTAAATTTAATTACAATGACTTACATCTTCACTATGTATTCACTAATGGAAAGGCTCCTTTCATTTTTATCTTCTTTTGTTAAGTTGCGAGCCACCCAGAGTTGATCTGGAGTCAGGCAGAACCCAAACAGAAAATAACAACAACAGTAACAACAACAATCCCCCAGTGAGGCACTACCTTGATGTGGTTGTGGGGCTTGTGTGCTCTGAGGAAGATGAGAACTATGCCAGAGGTTCAACCAAACTGAACAGGTCTTATCAGAGGAGCCAGACAAAGAATGTCTCTCCCATAAACAATATTGTAAGACATAATTTATGGAAACCCATACTGAATTGGTCATCATCTGGGTCAATAAAGACTATACTAGGTGTTCTAGTTCCTGGATGTCTGGTGACAAGTGAGCTACAGGACTCAGGACTGTTGGCTGAGCAACCAGGGCCAGCAGCTCAGGACTACTGGAAGAAAAGTTGTTTACCCATCACAAATATATGAGGACTGAAAACAAAGAAATAATGATCTGCTATTACAAATCAAGCCCAATGAGAAGAGGATATCTGAAAAGAATGCACCAGTTCTGGAAAGAACAACATCCAGAATCAGAAATAACAAAACACAGGCTAGAAGATCAATGTCGATTTATAATACAAAATAAAGTATTCACAGAAGTAGAATTGGAAGAACTGCAAAGATCTGCCCAGGGCAAAGCAATCAAAGCCTTGCCAGAAGTAGGGCAGACAGTAGAGCCTTCTCCTCAGAAGGAACAAAGCCCTCTGTCTAAAAAACAAGAGGAATTGAAACAAAGAATAACTGAGCATCTAGAACAGTACAAAAACAACAGTATAAGGTTGCCTGCATTGAAGCTTGCTACAAAGAAACAGCTAGCACAAGTATTAAAAGATGCCAGTACTGTAATATCAAATATAAGCACCAGCTCACTGCAAGAAACAAACCAACTGATGTTTTTTTAGCCATCACAAATATACGAAGACTGAAAGCTGCAGTTATAACTGAATACCTTGGATGCAAGTCAGCCAACAAGAAAAAAAGGCAGTGCACCACCAAAATGGAAGATCAGGTTGGAAAATAAGATCAGCATACTAAGATCAGATGAAAGCAAACTAGAACAGATGAAAGAAAAGAAGATGAAGAACAAAAAGACCAAAGAATACCTGATCAAGAAATACCATTTAGAAACAAGGAAGCTCGAGGAAGCACTGGAAATAATAAAGCAGCAAATAAAAGCCATAGCCAAGAAAAGCAGCAGATACAAAGCTCAAACTGCACACTACAGGCAGAATCTCTAATTTCAGTGGAATCAGAAACATTTCTACCAATCCATCAATAGAGAGACTGCAATGAACCATTCAACACCTGACAAAGAAGAAACAGTGCAATTCTGAGGGCAGCTATGGGACAACATGAATGCAGCTTGGATAAAGGAGGTAGATAAGAATAAAAAGGAAGCTGAAATGAAAGAACAGCAGAAATGATGGAGAAAAGGGCAAGGAAGATCAGAACTGGTCAGCACCAGGTGAAGATGAACTGCATGGTTTTTGGTTGAAACATCTGACTGGTCTGCACACACTCATTGCCAAGCAGTTTAACAACATACTGCAAGGAGGTGAAATTGAAGATTGATTAACATCTGGCAAAACCTACCTGATAATGAAAGATACAACAAAAGGGGCAGCACCAGGCAACTACAGGCCAATTACCTGCTTACCAACAACTTTCAAATTGCTGACTGGAGTGGTAGCTGATGCAGTCCAACAGCATCTAGTTGAAAACAAGCTTTTTCCATCTGAGCAGAAAGGAAACTGCCCAAACAGCAGAGGAACAAAAGATCAGCTCCTAATTGACAAGAAGATTTTGGAAAACTGCAAGAGAAGGAAGACCAACTTGAATGTAGCTTGGATTGATTACAAGAAGGCATTTGACTCCCTGCTACATGATTGGATAATCAAATGCCTAGAAGTAACAGGAGTCAACAGAAACATCAGAAGCTTTGTGCAAAGATCAATGGTACAATGGAAGACACAGTTGCTGGTCAATGGCAATAGACTGGGAGAAGTTAACATCAAGAGAGGAATCTTTCAAGAAGACTCACTATCGCCACTATTGTTTGTCATTGCATTGATTCCTCTGTCAACAATACTATCAACAAGTCATGCCATGGCTAGCAAACATCAAAAAAATCTGCTATCCCACTTCCTTTACATGGATGATCTGAAGCTGTAGGAAAAAACAGCATCTGAAATAGAATCACTGCTCAACACTGTCTGAATATACAGCTCAGATATTGCAATGGAGTTTGGACAGGACAAACGTGCCACCCTTACCATCAACAGGGGAAAAATAGTGAAAACTGAAGGAATCAAGATGCCCTATGGAAATAACATCAAGAGTCTGGATGAAGAAGAACACTACAAATACCTGGGCATCCTCCAAGCTGACAACATCAACCACACTGAAGTCAAGAAGAAGGTTACTAGTGAATACATCATGAGAGTGAAGAAGATCTTAAAGTCCAAACTCAGTGGAGGAAATACCATCAAGGCAATTAACAACTGGGCAATTCCAGTTATTAGATATACAGCTGGAATAGTGGGCTGGACTCAAGCAGAACTAGAAGCCCTGGATAGGAAGACCAGAAAAATAATGACAATGAATCATGCCCTTCATCCACGCAGCAGCATTGACAGACTCTATTTACCAAGGAGCATAGGTGGGTGTGGAATGTTGCAAATACACCAGACAGTTGAAGAAGAAAAAAGGGCATTAGAAGAATATCTAAAGGACAGTGAAAAAGATGCACTGAAGCTAATACACCATGAAAGCTTACTGAATACCAAAGAGACCAAACTGGTCTATAAGAAAGACCAAATGAAGAATAGAAAAGAGATTTTAAGTCTGTCAAGTATGCCATTGAATATCAAGGAGTATGTGACCGTTTTGTTTCTATTTTCTTCTTTCCCTTTCAAGGAAATGCTACTTTTAAAATAAAATAATAGTGGATGATAATTACTTTCTGTATCCCATTAATGCTCAAACTGCTTTCCGACTTCAACCACACTGATATTCCAAGTTCTTGTGTGCAGGCAGGTCAGATACCAGTCTGTATAGTTTATGCAGTGAAGTCACACTGGCTTTGTATCTTTGGACCTTATATAACAGAAATGGTTGCAAACAGGGTTCCGATTTTCCTCATAATTAACAGGCCAGCTGCTAGAAGTATTCTAGAAGTAGGGAAATAGATGGAGAGAGATCATTATACCAAAATCTTTTGGCACAGAAAGCATTTACAAATATTCCAAACAGAAATTGGTAGGAGCACAGACAATCATTTTTGGCAGAGAGGGATGGGAATAGCTAAGATTTATAGTGAATGCAGGTATGGTTCTAAAAATAGCCCATTATGCCTAGTGATGGTTCTTTTGGTTGGGTTGGCACTGATTACATGAATGAGCTATATGAGAGGCTACACACTGACATGCGCACACACATTGGTGATAAACATTTACATTAAGACCATTTTAATCTATTATCTTCTGCATCCTTTCTGGATTAAAGATAACCAGAACAATGCTGTGCTGAAATTTTCCTTTTAATTTCTGAAATGTTTTGTTTTCCTACTGTACTCTCCCAGTGCTTGAAACTTTATTTCAAAGTTCTCAGAGTTCAGTGGTTTATTGGTGGAAGTGGTGATGAGCATTAATGTTCTTGTTTTCTGTTACATATCTTTCCAACAGGGCATTCACTCCTAGCATTTGGCTAGCTTGTAACTAAATAAATGCAAAAACACTACTGCTTTTTGTTTTGTTTTGTTTTGTTTTTTTGAAATATTATGAAAGCAAAATCTCTTTCATCAAATTGAGTGAAAGGAAACCTTGAAACTACTAAGAGACCTATGGGCTATTCAGGGGAGTAAAACCCTTCTATCTCAGGTGATTGGAATATATAGGTGACCTATATTTAAAAAAAGGAAAGGAAAGGGAGAATTAAGAAATTTAGAAAGAAAAGCAGTAATTAAAAACAGTTTCTGCTGAGTTTCAGACAAGCAATATTTGACTATAATCAGTTGAAGCAGCGTCAAAGGTGGGCAAAAAAGCCACAAGAAACAAAACCATACCCACATATAAAAGCATATTTCTCCTGGAAGACACACCCACAGGAAGGAAAGCAATTGGCAATCACTGGCTAGTTTGGGCACATTTTGTCCAGGATGCTTCACATACAACCAAAGCCTAGTTTTATTTAAAGCATGCTCAAAGTATTCTATGCAAGGTATAGTCTCTGTTCTAGAGACTTCCTTTCAAACTAACATACTATTACCCACATCCCACCAGTTAGGAAGTATTGCAATATGTTGACATGTACACAGGCTGCTAGAGAGCTGAGAGTACTATTTACATATTATCTAATTAACCCATTCTCTGTTTAAGTACATCACAGTTTAATAGAAATCTGTTATGTGTTTATGTAAGGCAGAAATAGTAAGCTAGTAGTACATCAAGTGTTGCTAAACTAAAACTCTCAGCAACTTTCAATGGGAAAGGCAGTTGAGACTATTGGGAGTTGTAATTCTGCAAAATCTGCCAACATAATGGTTGCCCACCCCCAATGTATCATTAATAGTGAAAAGGAATCACATGAGAATTGTCATAGTCCACACAAGCTTTACAATTACTTATTTGCACCCTTCTTTGTCTCAGCATAGAGTTTCAACCACCAGCTAAAAAGTGGCTCCTTAAAATCCCATGCTTAGTAACTCAAGATAATTGCCAGAACTTTTTTGGCAGTGTCAAGAGGCATCAGAATTCCCAGATATACTGATCTGGAAACCCCTAATCTCACATATACAAAACATTTTAAATCTGGAGACTTTCCAAGAAAAATAGGGCAAAAGAGATTTGCTTTGAGCACCACATTATTTGGCCTTCAGAATTTGAGATTTAACTCAAAGATCTGCACTCAGATGTGAGCACAGAAACAATAAGCAACCGTTTTAGTGCCTTCGCTGACCATTGCATATTTTGATCGTAACATAAACAAGGCTCCAATAAATTGATTTAAAGACTGATTTCATATCTGTCACCATTATTAACAGAAACACTATAGCCATGTACTGGAACTCAGCAAAATACATAGATTTTAGCACAAGCTGCTTGAGATACTATCTGACTCATATGCCTGTACAGTTTCCTTTGATTTCAGTATTTGAAATGTCTGTTATCATATTGGACAATTTTAATCATCTTCTGCGAAACCCAGAGGATTTGCAGAGGTTTAGCAAGAGGTTCCTTAATAAGAAGGTGCTAATAACATACCACCTGCTCCAACCAGAGTTTTTCAGTTATTGCTAAAGGCTATGCATTGACATTTAGAGGCTAGAAGAGTTTTTGAAGGAAGGGCTAAAGCTTTTTGAGGCAGATAAGTTTGGAAGTTCTGTGCCTGATCCAGGAGCTCCTGATCTCTTGAGAGATACATCATTTAATTCATCACCTTATATAGTGGTGGGCTTTCCACCCTATTGTGTAAAAGAGGTTGAACCATCACTCACTTCTAGAGAATATATATAACAAAAGATCTTAACTTATTCCATTGCCAGGCAACAAACTGCCTAAGCAACAGTGGTGAGCTAGTTTTTTTTAATTGATTGGGACTAGCAAATAAATTCCCTGTCCAATTGGAGGACTGCAGCATATCTTCTAGTGAAATAGTGATGTCACCAGGATAGGGGAGGGTAAATAGAAAAATAGAACTTCCATATCCACTCTCACCAAAACAATCTAATAACGGGCTAAGTTCTGAGGCTAAAATGTGGATGGTATGATTTTGGATTGTTTTGGGAATTAAGAGTAGAAATTGAGATTGCTTTTCTCTCTCAGAGGCCTCCTGCTCTCTTTCCCACTTTTATTTTAGGGGGACCTTCTCTAAAAATAATCACATTGTTGAAAACCATTTTGCTGGCAGATTTCTAAGGTGCAGTCTCAGGTTACTGAGAGCCTCATCCTCTACCCTATGGATTCTCCCTTCCTGCAATTTAAAAAGCTAAGGACTGAACTTCTTTAAGTAATTACCCAACAGCAAGGCTGTCCTCATGAGAAAACAATTTGAGGACATTTTTTAAAGACCTGAAGCTGATCCTTGGGTCACATTCTTAAAACATGTGATCACCAACTTGCTGACTATCCAGATGACAGTATTCCTGCTGAATTTGTGTGATGAAATGAGGATTTCATTTGGTGCCTTCTTCTGTAAAGGTTATAACCTGTGCTAACATTGCATTATCCTCTTTGCTCTCTGTTTGCAAATTCAACTTGCAATTTCCAAACTGCCATCTGGGACTAAATTTGCTTTGATTCTGTTCACAGAAGACAAGTGATTTGTGGTTGCTATTGAGCTACATCTCTCCCACTTATCTTGCTGGTAAAATCTAATGAAATAAATGCATGCCGTGACATGAAGCATTCCCTTGTCCTTTACAAATAGCAAACTGTGGATTGGAGAAGTATTTCTGAGTTACGCTGTTAACAGTAGATTGATATTATCCATGAGTCTTGGGAACAGCTGAATGTCAAGACCAAGAATCCAAACTGGATGGCAAACCAGAAGGCAAAGTCGAGCAGTAAAGAAATTGCCCTGACTAAAAAGTAACCAAGGAGACAGAAACCTGCCATAGCTCAGGAAGAACTTGTTGCTTAAAGAAACTTCAACAGGAAGAGGAAAGCCTATTATCTTCCTTTCTTCCCAGGAGTTCATATTGTCCTGATGTTGTTTATGGGACATTACTACAGAAATGCATAGGAAAAGCAAGGAGCAGTAGGTTTGAACATCCTCTCAGAAGGTAGTGTTAAGCACTTATCTCTCAGTCAGATTCCAGCATGTATTCTCAGAATAGAACAACCATGAGACCTGATTGTTTAGTTGTGAACTTATATAACCTGGGGCTATAAAATAAATAATACCCCAGAGAATCCCCTGAAATGCACAATTTTTCAGTGGTGGATGTAAATGCATTCTTTGGCAGAAACTCAAAGTGGTTTCCATATGAGTAGGAAGTTTGAAACATCCTTTTTGTAAAGATTTTACTGTTAAATTATAACAGTTTGGATTTCAATTTGATGATTTAATATGATATAAATTAAAACCTTTTCAAGAGTAACAAAGTAGTTAGCAGGTCTTTACTCTTCTTTTTATTAGAAAATGACTCAGGTTAATAATTTTCACTTTAGATGAAGCACAGAATAGTTCCCAATTCAAAAGACTTTGCAGGGTGAATAAAGTTTTGAGACACCTTCAAGACTAGCAAGAGTATTATGGCATAAATTTCATAGAATGTAGAATAATACTTTTTGTACCAAATGAAATTGATTTTATTCCATTTCATTATGCCATAATAAATGTGATATTTTAAAAATGCTATATAACAATATAATTTGCCTGATGCTGCTGATCCATCTAGCTATTTTCTACAACAGCCACTGGTATCTCCTACTGGCTTAAAGATGTGATTCCTGAAGCCAAGGCCTTTCCTTTCCTTTCCTTTCCCGCTTTCTTCTCTTCTCTTATTTTGTGCAGGTATCCAATGCAAAGGCTCTTTTTTAATACCTACACCACCCACCTTTCTTGCATTCTATGAAAACCAATACAAGTTTAGAGGGAGGGGTTGGCAGAATCACCAGAGAGAAAGTTTATAGCTCAGTGGTAAGACAGATTTTCACAAAGGTGGTTCCAGGTTCCATTCTTAGCATCTCTCAATACAGCAGGAAAAACTCAGTTTCATGTCAAATCTATATAGACTAATGGTAGGGAAAGTTTTTCAGCCAGGCTCACCAGGACTTTATTCAGGTTCAGATAGGTGGAGTCACAGTTAGCATGCATTGCTACATATTCACACACTCACACGTAGAACCGCATTGTCCCATTCTTACAACCTGACAGAGCAGATCATTGAAGAACTATTCCTTCAAGATATCTGGAGTAAACAAATTGGTTTCTTTTGGTACTTTTTGGTACTGAAAGAAAGGATGAAGGTTGAACAGAGCATTGGAGAATCAGACTGCCACATGATCCCCACAGCTCCTTCAAACTGCTTTTTCAAATAGGAAATAAGAGAACCAAAGTCTTCACTGAGCCCTGAAGGAGATTCTCCTGTAAATGGTGGGGAGTGGCTTTGTGAACAAATGGGCTTCTTTGCAGGCCTAGAGGGCCCAGATTTGAAAGCATTGGTTAGCCTGTGAATTGGGGGTTCTCCATGACTTTTTGCTAATTTTAATTTCAGCAATTTTATGGAACAGCAAGGAAATACAAAAAGACTGCATTGTATATAAACAGCAAGAAAGAAGTGACATTTTGCTAAAAAAACAAAACAAAAGCACAGCTAAACCCTTTAGCTGGAGGCCTCATGCCTTACTGCAATATATTATCTGTTCTGAAGCTGTATTGAAAGCGTGCTAAGCCTCTCAGCATTCCTTTCATGCTATAACTGTCAATCTTCACAGCACAAATCCATTTGCAACTATTAACTATTTTTATTAGCTAAAGTAGATGAAGGATTTTTTTAAAAATTTATTATTATTATTATTATTATTATTATTATTATTATTATTATTATTTGCAAAAAGTTGCTGGCTTGAAACAATGCTGTCATAACCAGCCGCAACCAAAAATATGTTACTATTTTCCCAATCTCACTCAGGAGGCATTTACTAACAAACAACAACAACAAAATCTTGCTGGTGCCCCTGCATTAAAAAATAAGAAAAATGTTTCCAAAGTGTGAAAATGCTTTTGAAAAAGCTTAGTCTCTGAGTCAGACTAGGAACTTGACGAACTAAAAGCTGCTAAAGATTATCAATGGTGCTTATGATATATGTAAGTTTTGATGCCGGTAAGCGTCTAAGAAAGATAGCCTTTCAGAGAGAGAGAGAGAGCGAGAGCGAGAGAGAGAGAGCGAGAGAGAGAGATTCTGTTCAGATAACAGAGTACTCTTTTTTTCTAAATGTCTGACTGATTACAATGTGGCAAAATGTTCCTTTGACAGTTTACTAAAGCTCCAATCAAGTAGTGATAGATCTGATTTGATCAGAAATTCAAATGGGACAGATCTAACATGAACAGAACATTTGCTATCTTTTAAAGATTTTAAATAAGCTGGGGCCCTTGCCATTCTGATAGCTGCCTGAGAATCTCTGTCTTTCTACAGGGTCTTCAACACTTTTATTCCTTTGACTTTGTCTTGATTTGCAATTTGTGTACAAAGTGAATGTTTTTGCAACTATAGTTTTTAAAGGAATTGTTTATATCCACTTGAGAACTACAACAGGACTGATTCATGTGTTTGGTTCCTCTATCGTTTATTTGAGTTATATTTCACCCTCGTTCCAAAGTCCTGAAGACATGGTTCTCCTCTCAGCTTCTATTCACCCAAACCCTACAAAATAGATTAGGGTTAGAGATAATAACCATTGGAGTTGACTGAATGCATTGCATAATCATGTGAACATTTGAACTAATCAAACCATTTTTAGTTAAGAAGTTCTGCTTTACTGGTCTTTGTATCAATTGTATTCTCTTCTGTGTAACTCCTGTTTGTTGGTTCCTGTATGATGTGAAATTATGCTTTCTTTAATCATGGTTTGTTAAATATAGTGGGATGGCTCAGTTTACACACTGTGTTAAGCTGTGAACTATGGATTGCAAACCACAATGACTGGGATTCACATAACAAGCTAAGTCAAAACCAAGCACTTACTTCATGGTTTAGCACAATGTATGAAACCAGCCTATGTCTTGTACTGCTGTTGAATAGGATTATTTCTGGGTTGTTTCTTCCAGAAGCTTTTTTAAGGTAATGTTAGTAAATTATTCTTCCTTTCGACTTTCTTAGTTTGAAAATCTTACGTCCCAGTTCCTGTTTTCTAGGAACATCTTGCAAGTCCAGTGAGGGTAAGCCAACTACTGGAGCTTCTGTTGCTTGTATGAGACTTCTGCTATTCCACCATATAGACAGTCCACTTGGAATTCTGCAGCAGCTACCTGTTTTGTAGTCTGGCATATATACATTTTATATCAAGATGTTTTCCTTCACCATTTTTCCATAATCTCTGAAAGCATGTACTTCTTTAACTTCAGAGTTTCTATAATATTGGAACTTTCCTGGAGGATCCTGTAGCACAATGGCTATGCCATGCTTCTCTAGCTACTTCATGTTTGCCGATGTAGGGTAGTGCCAATCAACAGAGGGTAAAATCTAATTTTGTTATTTATGCAACACAGATTAAAAAAATAAATTAGTTTTTGCTCAAAGGTATCAAAAGGTCTTGAATTTTTAAAGTCAGCAAATCTCCTGTGGATTCTACTATGATTCAGATATTATATTGTTGCTTGGGAATATAAGCCTTCTCTGAAATTTCCATAAAAATCCAATTTACCTACTTTATAATTTTCAAGGCTTAAACTATAGGTCATGGTTTGTGTTTTCAGAAGCTTTAGGACTGATTTAGATTTATTTTAAGCTTCTTTCTTTCCTTTTTTCTTTCCTTCTTTCTTTCCTGTTACTTTGTGAACAGCTTGTTTTCATCAAACGAAGCCAATCTAGATGGGGTAGGGGTGGGAATGAAAACATTCAACACTGGTTTTGTAATACAACTCCCTTACAAGGAGAGGGAGGAAACTTTCAGGGCAACTTCAGACATATGGTAAAGCTATGTGTTGTATGACCCATAATGATATCTGAAAATATTATCTGTCGCTAGGACATCCTCCTTTGTTTGTGTGTAATATGTGGCATCAGTTACTTCAAGCTGAATATAATCAACACCGAAATATGCTGATCTATCTATTCTTACCACTGACTAACTGTAGCTGAGGAGACAAGGCAAGTATTATGTGTTTCAAATAAAATTGGACCTTAGGGAATTAGGTCTTGCAGAGAATCAGGAAGCAAAAGCCAGTTGACAAAATGCACTTGGCCACTCTTGGCTAGATGGAGAAAATTAAAAGAATGATCAAGGCGTGTTGTCAGGTTTTTCAAAAGCATAATATGATCATGAACAACCACTTGAAAACTAGAAGTGAAAAAAGAAGTAGGCATAAGGATTTTGGATACAGAATATTCAATCATCACCAAATTATAATTCCCAATATTTGATGGCAGTTAGCTTGCAGTGCAGATGTGTCCAGATTGCAAAGATTAGCCTCATATTACATTTTATTTCTGTTTTCTAGGGATGGAAAGGCTGTATCAGGACAAGTCTATACTTCCAAGCAAAAACTTCTAACATCACTAATCCAAATATATTATGCAGTGATTCTGTATTTTCATCCTAAACAGATTTATTCTGTGGAAAAAAGGAAAATTGGTGAGGTGGGAGAAAAATCTTAATGGTTACAAATAAAGCATATCATTTGTCTGGAACTCTGATAAAATTCTGTTAGTAAGAGAGGACAAATGCATACTAAATGCATAATAAATCAATATTGCAACACCTCTGTGTGCTAGGAGAAAAGGGAAAGAACATATCCTAAAAGATACTGTAAGGCGGTCACTTGGATAACTAATTACCTTGCAGAATTAGGTATAGGTTTACCATATTTGGGCTTTAGCCTTGGCAGCAAAGAATATTTTTTTTTATGTATCTCTTTGCTGCCATTTGATACTCATTTGGATTTTCACAGCCTAGATATGGTAGCTGTAATCAAATACAGGTAGTCCTCATTTAGTAACCACAATTGGGACCAGCAACTTGGTCATTAAGTGAAGCAGTCGCTAAGTGAAATTGTGAATGTGCTTACTTCAGCTTTCCTTTGCTTTACAGACCTGTAAAGGTCGTAAATGTGAGAATTGGTGACAAAGTTACTTTTCATCACCGTCATAACTACAAACAGTTGCTGTAGGAGGCAGTTGCTAAGCAAGGATTACCCATAACTGTCATCCATCAATTGGACATACAAACCAAGTTCTATATTTCCCCTCATCACCAAAAGTAGAGAAAAGCAGTAATGGTAGCAGGTATGTTTGAACAGAGTTCAATATTTGGAATCTCCATATGGGACTGGGAAAGTCTTGCCCCAAACCAGAGAATCAACCAGAATGATAATTAAACACAGTGTGGTTACTTATGAGTAAAGATGTATCAGGCTATTTACACACATCTAATTTTTAATTTCATAAGAGTTTTCTAGGTATCTCTGTACAAGACCATAACAATTGTATGGTACAAAAAAAAATCATTATTAGACAAGTTGACAACCTAAGATCAATAATACAGCTTGTAAACCACCTCAGGGGTCTTATGCAGCCTGACAAGTGGGGTAGTACTTGAATTATAACACCAGAAACAGCACACACTGCTAAATTATTAAATGTCCTATGGGAAAACTCAGGAGACTCAAATTCGTGTCCTCATATTCCCTTTCATTTTCCTTTATTCCAAAGACATCAGACTTTGCTAAGTTATTGTTAGCTTGAACATGTAGCGTATTTTTTCCTGTTTCGTTCCAAGCTCCTATACCTACTAAAACAGATAAACCGAAGTTTGTTTCCATTCTGACTGACTTCGCCAACCAGGTTATTCCTAGTTATACTGAACTACCATTCCTAGAAATCCCACCCAGCCTCAAAAGTGTAGCTGAACATCTGAAGAATCCCAGGTTGGAAACTGTACTCTACCTTAATAAGTTACATTCATTCTGCAAAGCTACTATCATGTTTCTTCTCTAAAAAAATGTTTATATGCTAGGCAACCCAAGAATAAAATAAATATACAATTTTTATTACTAATGGAAATGGAATTCTATCTTGGCATTTAAATATGGGACCAAAATGTTTAACATTACATTAAACCGCTCTTTCTTACATTCTCTTCCTCATTCTATTCTCTGTTGAGAAAGGTTGATTTTTTTTCTTCTTTTCATTGCACCTGATCATTATCAAAATGCGGGCGCATTCAAATTCATGAATTTTTCATTGAAAACTATGGTGGGGAGGAGAAAAAAAAATTGGTCAAGTGAGAAAGGGCAGTATTGTTTTCTTGAGTTGTAAATCACCTTGGGTCTTAAAAAGGTGTGATTTCAGCTGTAACCAACAGCAAGAAATCTCACTGTAGCAGAACATATGGAACAGAAAGGCGATGCCTTTTTACTGAACAGTTACAGGTAAATGACCGTCATAAAAGTATTAGTTTTAATTGCATAACATATGCTTCAGTGTGGGTTATTTCACATAATACTTTGGGAGGGTTTCAGCATTTTCTCTCAATGGTAAAAATAAGGTGATTTAAACAAGGGACAGGATAATCAGTGGGAAGAGATAAGAGTTTTAGCTTCCATTCATTTTTAGACACGACTGCATTTGTGGTCTTTTTCCGAATCATGACTCGCAATTGTCTGTTGTGGTGTCAAGGATCTATTCATCACTTCCTTTATGGACCACAGACACACTTTATAACTTTGGCTTACAAATATAAGTTTTATTTAAAAAATTAAATACATTTCTCTAGTGTCTGTAAACTAATACCATTATTCAGCCATGAGGGGATATTATGTACATATTTTGAAACTCTAATCACTCACTTTTTTGCCTTAGAAGCTTGGCAATGGGATTTCCATATGCAACTATGCAATTTACCAGAAAGGAGGTAACTTTCTGCTATCATTTCATGTCACTTTCATATATGTTTGCTCAAGAATGCATCTTAACTCCTTAATAAATTAATCTGCACAGATTTAAAATTCATTTTAAAAAGGATCTTTTCTTAAACCAAGAATTGCATCAAAAGATGCATATAAGTATGCTGAATCTACTAAAGAAGTAGAAAAGCAGGGCTGCATGTGCTTGGAAAATGGTTAGAAAGAATTGCTTTGGAGCACAGCTTCCATGTAACCCTGAAAAAAAAAAGTAGCACATCAAGGGTCCAATTATAATTAATTTAATAATAATAAATTTAATTTATTAAATAACTGACTCTTTAAAGCAGCCACACCTTTTTTCAGCTTTAATGTAAGTCTGAAAAAAAAAGGAACTGCTTTAATAAGTAGCAGGAAAGTGCTATGTTCTTACTTTGTCAAAGTATTTCTTCATAATAATTTTGAACTGTGCATAGCCCTACTAGAAGTGTATGTGTATGTGTGTAGGGAAAGTGGCAGAGTGTTGAAATTACTCAGATAACTGAAAGATGCCTTGAATTTTTCAATTCTCTGTTGGTCTGCCTTTTGACCATGGCCACAGGAAGAATATAATTACTTTTGGACCAATTTTGTCTACCTTGAAATGGAAAGATTCAAAGTGGTCATGCTGAGAGTTGGATCTTTTAGCAGTTCTTGATATGCTTCATCAGTGAGAATTTGTTCCTCTGTGGGAAATAGTAGAAGCAAGCAAGGTAGGTTTACAATACCTCTATTCATGCTTTTCAGGTGTGACCAGTGGTTGCAATGGATAATTGGGTTTATACCCCAGGGGATCTTCTGATTCATTTCTTCTCTCCTTCTGGTCAACACTAATGCAAAGTAGATTGGGGTGGGGCACTACAGTACTGCTAGTTCAGTTTCTGAAAGTCAGTTCATCCTAACTATACAAGCAATACTATAGTTTTTTTTCCCCTATTGTATTTATAGGCTTTAAGTAGGAGATCCAATGATATTGCATAGATTAAAAGAGCTGTCACAAAAACAAGAAGTGTGTGGAGAATTTATTTATTTATTTATTTATTTATTTATCATATTTATATAGCCACCCATTTCAAAGTGACTCAAAGTATATCCACTAAAATGAATAAATATAGCATTTAAGGATTTGGGTGGGATGAGGAATTATTTATAAGTTAATAAGAAAGTGTTATAATTGAAGTGTATAAAATGATGCATAGTGTGGAGAAAAAGGGTAAGAAGTTTGTTTCTTTCTCATAATATTAAATCTGGAGTCATCCAATTAAACCAAATGATAGTCTTCTTACTGTCTATATTTAATATCCTTTTTTTTCACACAGCATGTATTTAAACCGAGGGATTTGCTATCATAAAAGGTGATGATGGTTATTTACTTAGATAATTTAATAATAAGGGATTACTTTCATTGATAGATGAGAAAACTATCTGTGGCTATTAGACATGAAAATTATGCATCACTACCAGGATTAAAGACAGCAAGCCTCTGAATTCCAATTGCTGGGGAAGACCAGTGGGATAAAGCTTTTCCTTGCCGTAGTCTTGATACACCTCTAATTTAATTCAGCCATTTTTCCTTAATGCTGTTATCCTTCCATTAGTAGATACATTTCCCATCAATAAATATCCGTTCTTCTTCCCAGTAAAGAAAAATAATAACCTCCTTGAACCTAAAACCAACACGTCAAGAAAAAAAGTTCTGTCTATTTCTTTTTTCCACAGAAACGTTTGGTCATGTGAATATAGGTCTTCCTCCAAATGTGAGGGCAAACAGGCCTGCATCTGTTATAAAGAGAATTATGTTTTGCAGCCCCAGATGAATCGAAGTAATTAATTTGCTGATTGTATAAACTGAACCACTTTTTACTTTTTGTGACAAAGTCAGCGAGTTTCTCATGAATCTGGGCTTGAAAAGTACATTGGGAGGTTTTATGACAGTCCATGCGAGAGGTTAGGAGAATTTAGCCCTCAGATTCTTTTCCATCTTGGATTACAATTCAATCTGGAGAAGGACTGCCAACTCCATGGTTTAATAAATGATTGATGCCGCCCTCTAGTCCAGGCTTAGAGATTCTTTAAGGAAATACTTTAGGACAGTGTTGTCCAAACTTGGCCACCTTAAGATGAGTGAACTTCAACTCCCAGAATTCCCCAGCCAGCATGGCTGGCTGGGGAATTCTGGGAGTTGAAGTCCACTCATCTTAAAGTGGCCAAGTTTGGACAACACTGCTTTAGGAAAAGTTAAGAGTCGTTTAACTGCAAGGAATTGCACAAGTGATAAATTCAAAATTTCAAAATAAATAAGTAACCATGCTGCATTGCACATAAGTGAGAGATTTAGGAAGTGTATCATCAGACTGAATTTCTGAGTCTCACATTGATTTTTTTTTCTTTTTCTTTCTGGAAAATTTAGGACCACATCCACATCAAAGGTAATTTTCGGAGGCAAATTTGGGTGAATTAAGATCTCTCTAACCTTTAAGACTGGGAGATAGTGAGCTAGGTACCTTTCTATACTCTCCTCATATTAATCAGATACATTTTCTAGTTTCTGTTGCTCTGTGAATTTTCTCTCTCCTTTCCTTTTCATATGCTGTTTCAGAGTTTATCCGTTCCAGTTTTTCTTTGACATTTAAGGTTATGAAGTGCAAAACGAGAGGCAATGTTCAACCATTGAGCAAATCAATCTATATGGGTAGACAGTGTGGATTTTGGAACTGAACCAAAATCTGGAAGCAAAACTAAATCTCTACATGATAAATAAACTTCCCAGAGTTAGAGCACTCAAAGTAGTATCAAGATGTAAATATGGTGACAGAAAGTGACCAATATTTAGACTGGATCAAAATTTATGACATGACTCTGAGAATTTCTGAATATTTTTAATATGGTCACCCAGCCCCCACCCCCATAAAAAAGAAGAGACAAAAGTGGTTGGGTTTTTTTTTTTTTTGTCCTCTCCCCCCGGAAATAAAGTAGGAAGCCTTTTTATGAAGAAACTTTAGGTATCTTTCCCCCCGCTTTGATTTTTTTCCCCCTGATTTATTCCCAGATCGATTAAAAAGTTCAAAACTTGAACATAGCTCCAGCTTTATTTATAAGTATTATTTATATACATTTAATATAAGTATAATGATGTATGTACATCTAAAAAAAGTTAAAGAATTTTTTTTTAAAGAGTAAAACAGCAATGAAAATATATTAATACTCTATAGATAAGAGGCATTAATAAAAAAAGTTCTCAGTCAAAATCCAGGACAAGTAAAGACCAAGATTTATAAACCCTTCTAATCAAAACAGCTTTAAAACAAAAACAAACCCAGCATTTTTATTAGCTGTACTGTCTTTAAGTTGTTCAAATAAAATAAGTGTAATAACATTTTTTTAGCCCCAAACCAGTGCTTCAACCAGTTTTCTTTTGATTCCTTATGCTCTTTGGCCCAATAACTCCACAGGTATATCTATTTAAGAGCAAGATGCGTCTGTTTGAAAATTGGAAAGTTATTTCTCTTTATTCATAATTATCCAGGACAAAGTCCTTTCTATACAAATGTTTGAACATATACGAATTTATTCTTTGGAGCATCTTTTTATTCTTTGGAGCATCTGTAAGATTGCCAGCTATACTGTTTTTTTGAAAAACTATGTTTAAACAGAAATGTAAAAAGGTCTATCAAAGTTTTGGTGGTAACTGGAGAAACTTGAATAATCCATTTCATCTGCCTAATTCTCATTTCTTTCTCTATCCCCTTTAGGTGATGGTGGTGGTGGTTTAAACCTAACTCAACATTATATTTCATTGCTTAGTCTTACTTGTTTTAGTTCAATTTCCTGAGACAGTATGATACTACTAATGTGAATTAAGCAGGATTTGGCAACTTATAGTAATCAGATGTTAATGAACCAGAATTTACATGTTCCTTTCCTAGAGATGCTGAGATCTGATCTAGAGAATTGAAAATGCCATTAAATTTAACCTTGTTTTCTAAAAGCAAAAGTTTAGACTTATCCCTTTCAAGATACCAAGTTGGAGCTGTTAGCTCCTTCATTCATATTCTTTCATTTCATCCTTAAAAGATGTATGTTTTCCTTACTTGTACAACAATGAGCCCTTAATTCTTATGGACGTGGTACACAGGCTTTAATATGGGTTATTCTGAGCTCTCAGCTTATCTCATGGAAAAAGAAATGTTTAAAAGAGCTAAGATAGTTTCCAAACTGGTTTAAGAGGATCTTCAGAATATTTTCTGATTAACTAGCATATGTGAAATAAATAAAAAGAAGGTATAATGCCATCATAATAGTTTTAGAGTAATTCCTCCAAGTTTATTTCCAACAGTGTTCCAATTCCACATGGATGAAAAATCCATACAAGATGGAACAGTTTTTTCCCATGCAAATATTGAGCAAATATTTGAATGTGCCATGAAAAAGCAGCCTCCAGTTCAGGTTTAGAGAATACAGGCATACAGTTACTTCTCTAAAAACAAGAACTGTAATGGAAGATGGTAGAATTAGCTTGACGACTAATGAAGATAACTATTGTCCAACAAGCAAATCTGCTAAAAATAGGACATTTGTATATCAGGATTTTCTCATGGGAAGAAGGTCATCCCATTCCCTATACAAAAACAGGTGTCGAGATTATTCTATGAAGCTAATGTAAACAAAGAATCTTGTGATTCTGTTATGCTTTTTACTGCCACCTACTGTAATGTGTATGTTAGTTATTCAGTGGGGGTGTACATGCTGGCAATATAATGGGAAGGTAAAATGCCCAGCCTGTTCAGTTCAGTCAGTTTGTCTTGTAAAGTTAACCATGTAGGTTTTTATAGGTTATGTAGTCTTAACTGGTAACCAAGTAGTGTACCTCTTCTCTGAGAGTATTTTTTAGCTAGAGACTTTGTTGTAGATAAGTCTTGGATGCTAAGATGAGAAGAAGTCTTTGTTATATCCTATATTTTGTATGCAACTTGTATTTTATGAAGTTTTGCATTTTTATCAATAAAGACCAGTTAGTTTATATTTTCTGACTGGATTTTCTTTGGAAAGCTAACTATGGATATTGCATTTTGCAAGCTCTCATGCTGATGTGTAATTTTCCTGAGAGCAGGATTTTTGGGACCTTTTGCTGCACTCTGCACAACAGGTTATTGGCCCAGGGCTCAGGGCTAAGTTTCAGAGTCCGGAGGGGACCCAGGATGTAGAATCAGGACCAAGTGCCCAGGACTGAGGACTGAGGTCAGTGGTTCCGGAACAGGATTCCAGGCGGGAGGTTCCAGGAATGATGTCCACGGCATGAATCCAGGAGTGCTGGAAGCAAGGACTGAGATTCCTGAGTGATGGGAGATTTATGGATTTATTACCCTGCCTGTGACTGTTTCATTTGAGGTTTGGATTTTTTCTCTGTGGTTGAGTGCTTGTTTTAAGTGAAATATGGCAGCAGCTCCACCTGCAGCAGTGAGCCTTCCGTTTGAAAGGTTGAATTCAAAGAATTACCAAACGTGGAATATAAAGATAAAATCTTTTTTCATGAGAGAGGGGCTTTGGCGTTATGTAAACAACGCATCCCCAGTGGCACCCACGAATGAAGAGCAAGCTTTGATGGACCGTGCATATGGTAATTTGATTTTGGGACTTGAGTCTTCAGAACTGGTGCATGTTCATGGTTTGGAAACTGCTAACACATGCTGGGTGGCTTTGGGTGGGATCTATGCGAGGCAAACCTCATCTGCTATCGTAAGTTTGACAAAGCAGTTGTATAACCTTAAATTGGAGCCAGGAGCTAATGTAATTGGGCACCTGAATAAGATGAAAACTTTGTTTGCTGAGTTGGCAGATCATAATCTGATAATTCCCGAGCAACAAAGAGCATGTATAATTCTTTCAAGTCTGGATGAGTCGTTTGACATATTAGTAGAGGCCGTACAGTCGCTACCAATTGCAGACCTGACAGTGGAGTATCTAACCAACAGGTTGCAAGAAATTCAATGCACACGTGATATGCAGACTGATTCTAAGAAAAGATTTGATAACGTAAAGCAGCAACCTTCTCCTGCTGGCACAGAATGTGCATATTTGGTGAGAAAATGTTTTCGTTGTAATTCTACCAAACACCTTATAAAAGACTGTCCTATGAAAAATCAGCCTGCTGAGAGTTCCAGAAGGTTTGTCCGTCGTGGAAAAGCAACAGTTAAGAAACAAGGGAGTACTAGACTGGTGTCTGCTTTGATTTCTAACAGAGACAAATGTTATGCTGATAAATGGTTACTGGACTCTGGTTGTAGTGAAATCATTGTAAACAATGAGCAGTTATTATTGACTGAATGTAAACCTAAAATTCAACAGGTTAATTTGGCTGATGGTTCAGTAGCTAAAGTAACCATGCAAGGTGAAGTGTTCATACCTTGTTTGGGAGAAGTAGTTTCTGATGTACTCTGTTCCTACACTTGATTTTTCTCTTCTCAGTGTCCCTGTATTAACTAGCATTGGTTATTCTGTTATGTTCCAAGGTTCTGAATGCTATGTTACAAAAGAGGGGGCTGAATGTGCAAGAGGGAGAATGGTTAATCAATTGTATGAAATGCTTCGTAAACAAGATGTGTTAATTGGAAGTTGTGCAGGTAATGTTCCTTTACATGATAAATGCATTCATCATTATCATAGAGTATTAGGTCATCCTGGATTGAAGTGTTTGTCACAAATGGCCAAAGTGTATCCAGAACTGAGATTCAAGAAGTGTTCTAAGTTCCTTGATTGTACTGTGTGTAAACAATCTAAGATAAAATCTGCCCCTGTCGCCAGAAAAAGCAGCAGGATTTCTACAAGACCATTTGCTCTTGTGCATGCTGACTTAGCTGGTCCGTTTCCTCCAAGTGAAGGGGGAGCAAGATTCATGTTTGTTTTAGTGGATGATAAAACACGTTTCACATTTTGTTATTTGTTGAAACAGAAGTCTGAAGCATTCTCTCGTTTCAAAGAATTTGTGTCTATGGTTGAAAAAAGACATGGATATAAAGTGGGGAGTTTGCAGACTGACAGAGGGGGTGAATTTATGAGTCTTGAGTTTAAAAATTGGCTACGTAAGAAAGGCATTTTCCACAGATTAACAAATGTGAGCATGTCTGCTGAAAATGGGATTGCTGAGTGCAAGTTCGATGTTCTGAAAGTAATTAAGGATAGCTTACTCATTGATGTTCAATTGCCAGCCCGTTTTTGGGGAGAAGCTATTTTAACAGCAGTATTTCTTACTAACAGACATTGGAATTCAGCTGTGAATGAAGTTCCTTATTTTTTGTTGTATGGTAAACATCCGTGCTTAAAGCATTTGCGTACATTTGGAACTTTTGCTTATGTACAAATTCCTAAGTCTCAAAGAAGGAAAAACCAACCAAAAACACAGCGTTTGAGATTTATTGGTTATTCTCAGGAGTCAAAAGGTTATCGGTTTTATCTGGGCCGAAACCAAGTTGTTATCTCTAGAAATGCGAATTTTGAAGAGCCTTCTGAATGGCAAAGGCTGCATGCAAATTCAGAGGTTTTTTTGGAGTCACACACAGATTTAGCTAGAGAGCAAACACCACTTGTTGCACCCTCCTCTCTGCAGATAAAGCAAGAAGCAGAGGCTTTAGCTGAAGTAGAAAAGAAAGAGGAGAAAGTAGAGGAAATACAAGAGAGTACTGAGATTCCTTGTAGGTCAACACGAATAACAAAAGGTGTTCCACCAGAAAGATTTGTTATTCAACAAGTCAGGGTGTGTCAAATAACTTGTGAGCCACAAAATCAGATGCTATCAGATGCTACTAGTTCTTTAAACTTGGTAAAAGAATTTGCCAAGCAAATGGAGCAATATTTTAAATTGAAAGATCTAGGTATGTTAAGATACTACCTTGGGATTGAAGTGCATAGAGCTGAAAATGGAGAAATCTATCTGAGTCAAAAGAAAAAGATAGAACAGTTGTTAACACACATGGGAATGTTAGATGCAAAACCTGTAAAAACTCCAATGACTTGTGATTTTTTGAAAAATGAAACATGTGAAAAGTTGTGTGAAACACCTGCAATGTATCATTCTGTGATTGGTTCTGTACTACACCTAGCACAATGGACATGTCCAGATGTATCTTATGTTGTTGGGATTTTGAGCCGTAAGGTGGCTAATCCTACAGAACATGACTGGCTAGGATTGAAAAGATTAATGAGATATTTAAAAGGTACAATAGATTTTTGTCTTAAAATGTCAACTAATGGGTCAGAAAAGCCTGTAATTTTTGTTGATAGTTCATTTGCAGAAGAAAGTGACAGAAAGTCCATAACTGGGTTTGTTTGTAAATTTAGTGAATCTACAATTGCATGGAAAGCAAGGAAGCAAACCTCCATTGCCTTGTCTACTGCAGAAGCTGAATTCGCAGCTTTATCAGAAGCAATCTGTGAATTAAGATGGTTTCATCAATTATTCACTGATTTAAACATTCAAGTATCATTGCCTTATACAGTGTATGAAGATTCCCAAGCCTGTATAGGGTTAGCTAAAACAGAAAACATTAGAGCTCATACAAAGTATGTTGATGTAAAGTATAAAAATGTGAGACAAGCTATGTTAGAAAATTTCATTGATCTTGTGTATTGGGCATCTGAAGCAAATCTTGCAGATATATTTACCAAACCATTGCCTATTGTACAACATGAAGCAATGTTAGCAAACCTTGGATTAGAACAAATGTAAATTGTTGTTGTATTGCTGTAATCAGTTGTTTATACTATCTGTAACACATGTTATTGTGTCGTGAACGGGCTGAGAGGGATATCAGGATTTTCTCATGGGAAGAAGGTCATCCCGTTCCCTATATAAAAACAGGTGTCGAGATTATTCTATGAAGCTAATGTAAACAAAGAATCTTGTGATTCTGTTATGCTTTTTACTGCCACCTACTGTAATGTATATGTTAGTTATTCAGTGGGGGTGTACATGCTGGCAATATAACGGGAGGGTAAAATGCCCAGCCTGTTCAGTTCAGTCAGTTTGTCTTGTAAAGTTAACCATGTAGGTTTTTATAGGTTATGTACTCTTAACTGGTAACCAAGGAGTGTACCTCTTCTCTGAGAGTATTTTTTAGCTAGAGACTTTGTTGTAGATAAGTCTTGGATGCTAAGATGAGAAGAAGTCTTTGTTATATCCTATATTTTGTATGCAACTTGTATTTTATGAAGTTTGGCATTTTTATCAATAAAGACCAGTTAGTTTATATTTTCTGACTGGATTTTCTTTGGAAAGCTAACTATGGATATTGCATTTTGCAAGCTCTCATGCTGATGTGTAATTTTCCTGAGAGTAGGATTTTTGGGACCTTTTGCTGCACTCTGCACAACATCGTATTCAGCCTAATTATTTATGAAATACATCTCAGGTTTTTTGCTAGGATTTTCCCAAGGTGCTGACAAGAGACTATCATTGTTTGATCTCTGTATTAGATTTCTCCTTGGGAAATTTTGCATGCTTGGTTTCATTTTGACATGAGTGTCCTTGTACACTGCATTCAAGGAAACCATCAAGCAATCAATACAGTTAAGCATTACTTTATGTAAGTTGTTCATTACTTTAAGTTACAAAACATCATTCTGGGGAACTCAAGGTAATTAAGCAAGAAGGGGAATGGATATGAAAGCACAAACATGCTTTGGAGTACATGGGGATCAAATGCAATATTTGACTACAATACTTTAAACCAAATGAGGTTGCATGATCCTGGGAAAAGTTTGCTTTAAGGAGTTTGTCCTCAGATCTGAAGTGCTGTTCAACCCTAAAGAAGCATCACTAATTTCTGATGCTATCCAGAAATTAGTTAATGTGGGGTTCTCAGCATATCAAACTTTTCTTTGAAATTCTACCTCTTTCCACCCCACTAGCTCATGACAGTGACAAATCACTATAACTTCAACTATCTTAACTGTGATGAACCTCGTGTAGCTTATAGTGGACAAAGAAGAAGAAGAAGAAGAAGAAGAAGAAGAAGAAGAAGAAGAAGAAGAAGAAGAAGAAGAAGAAGAAGAAGAAGAAGAAGAAGAAGAAGAAGAAGAAGAATGTAAATCTATGAGCATATTACATTTTTGAAGAGAAAAAAAAATGTCAGAACGGCTTTCTTGAAGTGGCAACTTTAAGAAGTTTCAATGGAGGAATATGAGAAGTATTGCAAATACTTTTCATTGACTGAAAAGAATGGACTATTATTATTTAAAAAGTTAATGTATAAAAGTGCATATTGCTTGCAATTAATGATATAGAAAGAGGTTAGTATAATTAACAGTATTTGTTCTCTGCTGGAATTAAAATAAATTCCAGCAGAGAACAAATAAAGTGAAGTCCTTGGTGCTTTCTGAGCTTGGTTGTTTGCTTGCAGACATTTCATTACCCAACAACAGGTAACAACATCAGTGCTAGTGAGTGTGGGGTTTGCTCCCTGTTTATATACAGTAGCTTGCCCTGCCAGTGTTGGTGGGGGTGTGGTTTTCTCCTTGGTAGTACCTTGATTAGGGTATTGTTTTCTGCTTGTTTGCTTGCCTGGTGTTAATCCCTGCTTATCTGGGTGTTGGCTGCTGGAGGGGACATGTTTGTTTCCTTCTTAGCTTTTTGTTGTCTCTTGTGAATGGTGTGTAAATATGGTTTATTTCTATGTGTCTGCTGATGGCTGATTTGTCTGAATGAACAAATGAAGATTATGTAAGTTATTTTATGTTATTAATAAGATAACTTAGTGTTTCCCCAGGGAGCAAGCCAAGTGATTTAACGAGTAGTGAAAACAACTGATTTGAGGAGACAATATCTAATTTCTATCTTCTTAAAACTAATATGGGTACTATCTTCTAATTCAGGGAAGATTAGTAATTTTCTTTATAAAAAACTGCAACTAAAATGAATGATATAGGAATTAAATTACAAACTTACAGAAGGTGGCTAACTGGGTACACAGAAATACATAATAATCCGTTTTTCTTTTTTCTCATTAGTCTAGCATGTTCCAACTGTTCTCTATTATTGCAAACAATGGAAATGATTTCTGACTAAAAAAGTCTGTGTTTGTATATTTAGAATGCAGTACTTGAATCCAAAATGGTTGAGATGTAACTAAGCTCTGATCTTTGCTCCTGGCTTCCTCTTCTAAAACTCAGAAATCTGCACTTTTGAGCTTGAATTCAATAAGATGTTCTCTAGTAGATGTGTATTACAATCTTGCCCAAGCTGGCACCCTGTAGAAGAGCTGGACCATCTCCCATTAGAACAGTAATGTCATAACTCACAGGCTGAGTGAAGTTTTGATTTAAAGGGAATTTGATCAAATCCCTTCCTTCAAACTGAATTGCAAAATCAATTTGCTGATCTGAATTGCTACAATGGATTTTTGCACAAGCAAGCAACCAATAAAAAAAATAGCATTGCTTCAGCACCAAACTTCGCAGAGAAATGCAGCTGCTCTTTCCAAAATGTCTTTTCTCCCAGCATGTAATTGGGCATAACCCATGCAGAGCTCTGTCCTTACACTGGCATCTAAAGTTCCTCACTGTTATGTCTGGTAGGCCTTAAGGTCACACAGACAATCAAGGCTGTAATGAACCCACTGGACCCTCTGATTTATTCTAATTTTGCTTTACCCTTAATCTGTAATACTGTAGAAATTCAGAGGAATAACACTGCTGATCTCTATGATAATCTTAACTCAGCTGGAGGTAATAAAGATGAATGGGTTTCTCTACTGGCTCCAAGGACTGGAGAGACAAAAGTTTACTAGTCCATCTTACCTCTCACCAAGATGTTGACAGGGAAGACCAACATCTGAGTCCTGCAGGCCTATACACTAGTGAATCCAGAAATAAATTGGAATGGCCACTCTCCTCTTGGTCTAATGTTATGGGGAAAGTATTTGTGGGCAGTTTGTGACATAATAGTGTAACACCTTTTCTACCATTTACCTTCCTTACACCCCCCTCCCCCCCTGCAGATACCTCACATTCATGTGTTGGAGGGGTGGGTGGATTGGACCACAGGTCAATTATTGGGGAAGAGCTGCAAGTGATAGAGCAAAACTTCTCTGCACACAGACACATGTCTGTTCCAATCTTTCATGTCATGAAGGATAGCTACCTGAAATGCTGAAGAATCACTCCCATCAATAATCTGATAGAAAACAGCTACCAAGATCTAAACACATGGCAATGTCTCTCTTTCAATCTGTAAATTGTTAGAAAATACATTCCATTTAACCTGCACCATTCTACTAAGAAACTTCAAAACTGAATCAAGACATAGAATAAGCTATTTTTAACATGGAATTGTCTGTTTAATATAAACCTTATGCAATCTGTTTAATATGGAATCTTATGCAATCTATCTATCTATCTATCTATCTGCACAGCTTTGTGAAAGGAAGGAAATATAGATCCCCTTTAAATTCTGACATGATAGTTTTGAGCTAATCAGTTGCAAAAAGCATAATCAAGATGCTGCAAACAGATCTAGGAGCACTAGCAGCAATATATACAGAAGAATAGAAATGATAACTCTCAAGTTTTATTGGTAAAAAGCTAATTTAAAAATAAATGTTGTGAAAGGAATAAGAATGCAGACATTCTAGTATATCTTTAAATGCAGACATTCTAGTATGTGATGGTGGAAGTATCTAAATAAATAATAGTGATCCAACTTTGTTTTAAATGTGGAATGTTATAAATTGGATGCTTTACATTTCATTATATATGTTCAACAGTCTGTGTAGGCAATTTGTTATTGTAGCTACATGAAATATGGCAAGTGGAATTGAAAATGTAAATACTATAATCCTACAAAGCAGTTTAAATTGTTCCTAATGTATGCACATATATTATGTTCGTCAAATAAGTACCAATCATGCAAAAAACCCATAATTTCAAATAAATTAGGCAAGATTCTTTTAAGTGTAATTTAACCGGATATTTTACAAGTTTATTTATTAAGTAGCTGTTCACTTCTGAAGGTTGCAAGGGAACTTGTTGAAATTCTTTAACATAAAGTTGCTGAGAGCACAATAAGGAAAACATTAAATATTTCAGTTCAGCAAGTTCAAGAGGTGAAGAGAATACAGGGGGGGAAAAGAATCAACATGTTTTGTTAAAAGGGGCAATGTCGAAAATGGTTATACAGGTGAAACTCGAAAAATTAGAATATCGTGCAAATGTTCATTTATGTCAGTATGGCAACACAAAAGGTGAAACCAATATATGAGATAGACGCATTACATGCAAAGCGAGATATGTCAAGCCTTACTTTGGTATAATTGTGATGATTATGGCATACAGCTTATGAAAACCCCAAATTCACAATCTTAGAAAATTAGAATATTACATGACATAAATAACACAAGGATTGGAAATAGAACAATATCGGACCTCTACAAAGTATAAGCATGCATATGTACTCAGTACTTGGTTTGGGCCCCTTTTGCAGCAATGACTGCCGCAATGCGGCATGGCATGGATGCTATCAGCCTGTGGCACTGCTGAGGTGTTATGGAAGACCAGGATGCTTCAATAGCGGCCTTCAGCTCCGCTGCATTGTTCGGTCTCATGTCCCTCTTCTTTCTCTTGGCAATGCCCCATAGATTTTCTATGGGGTTCAGGTCAGGCGAGTTTGCTGGCCAATCAAGCACAGTAATCCCATGGTCATTGAACCAGGTTTTGGTACTTTTGGTAGTGTGGGCAGGTGCCAAGTCCTGCTGGAAAATGAAGTCAGCATCCCCATAAAGCTCGTCTGCGGAAGGAAGCATGAAGTGCTCCAAAATCTCCTGGTAGATGGCTGCATTGACCCTGGACTTAATGAAGCACAGTGGACCAACACCAGCAGATGACATGGCTCCCCAAATCAACACAGACTGTGGAAACTTGTGAGAGTAAGGGCAAGAGGTATAAAGAATGTACTCTCATCCCCCGAAGAGCGAGGGAGAGATAAGAGGATGAGACTGGCACCTCCCTGAGGAATGCTAGTGATGTTTATAGATTGACCCTGGGAACTACTCTCAGTCTGGGAAGATTCTTTGTATAGTGTGAAGCCAAATAAACCTTGCTGGATTGAATCTGTATTGTCTCCTGGAGTTTCCTGGGCTAAACCTGACATCAATCTTCCCAGACTGAGAGTAGTTCCCAGGGTCAATCTATGAACATCACTAGCATTCCTCAGGGAGGTGCCAGTCTCATCCTCTTATCTCTCCCTCGCTCTTCGGGGGATGAGAGTACATTCTTTATACCTCTTGCCCTTAGTCTCACAAAACTTCATGCTGGACTTCAAGCATCGTGCATTGTGTGCCTCTCCATTCTTCCTCCAGACTCTGGGTCCTTGGTTCCCAAATGAGATGCAAAAGTTGTTCTCATCAGTAAAGAGGACTTTGGACCACTGGGCAACAGACCAGTTCTTTTTTTCTGTAGCCCAGGTAAGACGCTTCTGACATTGTTTGTTGTTCAGGAACGGCTTGACAAGAGGAATACGACATTTGAAGCCCATGTCCAGGATCCGTCTGTGTGTGGTGGCTCTTGATGCACTAACTCCAGCCTCAGTCCACTCCTTGTGAAAGTCCCCAACACTTTGGAATGGCCTTTTCCTGACAATCCTCCCCAGGCTGCGGTCATCCCTGCTGCTTGTGCACCTTTTTCTACCACACCTTTCCCTTCCACATAACCTTCTATTGATGTGCTTTGATACAGCACTTTGGGAACATCCAACTTCTTTTGCAATTACCTTTTGGGGCTTTCCCTCCTTATGGAGGGTGTCAATGATGGTTTTCTGCACAACTGTCAGGTCAGCAGTCTTTCCCATGCTTGTGAGTCCTACTGAACCAGCCTGAGAGACCATTGAAAGGCTCAGGAACCCTTTGCAGGTGTTATGGATTCATTAGCTGATTAGAGTGGGACACTTTGAGCCTAGAATATTGAACCTTTTCACACTATTCTAATTTTCTGAGATGGTGAATTTGGGGTTTTCATAAGCTGTACGCCATAATCATCACAATTATACCAAAGTAAGGCTTGACATATCTCGCTTTGCATGTAATGCGTCTATCTCATATCTTGGTTTCACCTTTTGAGTTGCCATACTGACATAAATGAACATTTGCACGATATTCTAATTTTTCGAGTTTCACCTGTATATTATTTCAATTTCTGTACTTTAGTCTTTTATAATATATACAATGCCTGAGACAATAGGTAATTGATAGAATTAATGATAATAGATGTTATTCATAGAAGCACAGAATGTAGATTGTCATTTTTTAAACTTCTTAAACAAGGCAGTGCCATGAGAGAACAAAACATAATTATCTGTGCATGTATTCATGATTATGCATGCATAAATATCAGTATTAAATTGATGGAGTTAAAGACACCAGTAGACTTATCAGAACACTATCAACTTATCAAGGATCATTACCAAAGCTATTCCCCTCCCCTTTATCATTGATTGCTTCAGCCATACTGATTACCAAGTTAAAAAAAAAAAGTTTGCTGTATACCATGTACATTACTGTCCAGTTAGTAGTTTATATTGCAATAGCTTCATAAATAAGAGATATTAAGAGCCAACCATCACAAGTCCAGGAAGCATAGTTGGGGAAATGCTTGGATCCCAGCAGGAGTCAGCTGCCTCCACCAGGCACTTGCTTTTAGAACTTGCAGGAAACTAACATTTGACTATCATGCAATATCCACTGGTGGAGCTATTAATTCTTCTTTTATTACTGTGTACGTTTACTTACAGAACAGTAATACTGGTGATGAAGAAAGGGAGGCATTTTCTCTTCCTGAATTATTTTGCTCATAGCAATGGGCAGCATTAGAAAACTGAAAAGGAGGGAATCACTGTGTCTGGAGAATAACCTAAGTTTTCATCCTACAATAAGGGTGGATGACATGACCCTTTAGATGTTGTTGGACTTCAACAATTCACTCAGTACTGGCCACCCTGGCTACTGATATCTGGCTACTGATATCTCATCTCTGCCTAGAATATTCCATCTCTGTAGGAAAAAAATGGCAATGAATTAAGAATCCAGTATCGAATGAAGACCCATTCTGACATAGAAAGAGCCTTTATTTCTGCTTTCCCTTTTATTTACATATCACAATACTGTAGATCTCAAATTAGGAATTATTAGTAATTACTTATACTTCTCTGTACCATTATTAAAAGTATTATATATTGTAATTTTAAGTGATTTTAACTATTTTGTAAACCTCCCAGAGTAGTTTCAATGAGATGGGCGGTGACAGATTTGATAAATGAATGAATGAATGAATGAATGAATGAATGAATGAATGAATAAATAAATAAATAAATAAATAAAGCTTTTTTGATTTAGTGCCAGTTCTCATTCAGTTTGAACTTTCAGAAATTTTATTAAAGGAGAACATTTTAAAGATATTCCCCAAAATGGAGAGGTCTGTCCTTCATTGTATGATTATTTCTCAGTGATCTGCAACCTCACTGGATTCCCATAGATCCTAAGGTACATCAGGAAGAATTCTTGAAATAATATGACTACAATCATTGTTAAGGAGAATCATGCCGTTGAGAATTTTTTTTTTAAATATATATTTTTATTGAAGACATTTTTAACAAGATGAAAGCAATACAAATATCCTTTGCACAGATCCATCTTGTGTGCCAATTGCACCTTTTCCTGGACCAGGAGGCCTTGCTCACAGTCACTCGTGCCTTAGTCACTTCCCAGTTGGATTATTGCAATGTGCTTTACATGGGGCTGGCTTTGAAGACCACGTGGAAGTTACAACTGGTCCAGAACGCAGCAGCATGCACAGTACTGGGTGCTCATAGATTTGCCTATGTTATACCTTTATTGCATGAGCTGCACTGGCTCCCAGTTTCCTTTCAGGTGCAATTCAAGGCATTGGCTATCACTTTTAAAGCCCTATATGGCCCAGGACCTGGTTATATGCGGGACCACCTCTCCCTAGGAATATCTGCCCATCTGACTAGATTGTCAGATTCAGCCAGCGTGGCATGTCTAGGGACTTGCCCAGCTGCGCTGAGTCAGTTCCACTGCCTGAGCGCAGCAAGGCAAAAAGGGGAAGTGAAAACTGCAGACTGATTAATGGGTCAGCTGGGACCACTTAACTGAAACCGCGGAGCGGATGTTTTGAATTGGCACCCATTAGCCTTGAGCGCCACGGACAAAGGGTTGAGCAGTGGCAAGCGGCAAAGCGATCAGCGTGTGATTAGGAAAACCCCGGCTTTGCGCACAACAGAAAGAACCAACGAAGGCATGGCCCCGGCAGTGGGGAAAAAAGCAATCAAGGACAAAAGAACTAAACTGAATCTGCCATTTTGGCGAAGGGGGAAATTACCACGGGTGATTTGTAACATAGCAATGGGGTGAAGTGTGGGAACAGGGGAACTATAAATTGTAATGTAAAATGTGCCAAGCCAGTTCTGGCTTTGTCTGTAATTACGTACATTACACTTGAGGAAACTTCTTTGTTGAACACATGTGTCACGAGAGTTTCTCTAGACGAACGGGGTACACCTTACATAGATCAGATAGGGTAGGCATGCTCTAGGTCCCTTCCCTGAAATCCTGCCACCTAGTGGGAACCTGGAAGCATGCCTTTTCCATGGCTGCCCCTACCTTGTGGAGCACCCTCCCCCCAGCGATTCAGCAGGCCCCCACCCTTCTAGCCTTTTAGATGGCCATTAAGACCTGGCGTTTTCCTGAGGCACTGGGATAGGATTGAATAGGTAGAAATTATGGAATGAGGGCAACTGGAGCTTGCTGTGGGGCATCCCAAGGGGATGATTAAGGCTCAGGTTTTTGTTTTGTTTTATTGCTTTATGATTGTTTTACAGTTATTGGTTTTGTTATTGTTGTGAGACGCCCAGAATTGTTTAAGATGGGTGGCCTTATAAACCTCTTAAATAAAGCAAATAAATAAAAAAATAAAATATTAGAAAAGAAACAAAGAAAATAAGGAAGAATAGTGAATAAGAAAGGAAAAAGAAAAAGGTAATAAAGAAGAAGCTTCTGATGTTTTTGACAGTGGTTATAAATGCATTTATACTTTACTCTCTCTCTCTGTGTCTAAGATTACATCATAATTTCTTTCTTTCTGTAAACTACCCTTTCTAATTGTCAAACTCATAAATCACAGGTTTATTTTTTTTTCTTTTTTCAGCAAAAAGTCCATCAGGGTATTTTTTTTTTAATATAATTTTTATTGAAGAAATTTTTAACAAGATAAAGACAATACAAACATTAGGGGGGGAAAAATAAGAATAGTGAATAAGTAAGAAAGAAATTAGAAAAGAAAAAGAAAAAAAATGCCTTTGAGAAATTGTTGAAGAATTTCCTCTCCTGGAGAACCTACCATTTTAGTTTTTATTTTGTTTTGCTCACAAATCTGGGAGAGGATTTCAAAAAGCCATTTGTGGCCAGCATTAACATTATTTCTAATGTCATTGTGGTCATTGGGGCTAGCTGTCACCTACAAAATCCCACTATTTGAGAAACCTGGTAATCGATATGAGCAAACTATGGTGTTTTCCTTCTACTTAAAAGTTTGGGTGAAATGTTTCTTGCTCTCAATTTCTCTCAATTACTATTAAATTAGCGGATATATTATTAGAAAAAGTATTTTCCAGTTAACACATCAGGAAGGGGCAAGGGAAGCAAGTGATGAAATGTGTGTCATACCAACTCTGCAAATCAAGGATGAAATGTAGAATTTGCATTGTGATGTCATGACACATATTTCATCATTTTGGCATAATTAATAGTTATGAATGAACACCTATGCCTTCAATAATTTGATATTTGAAAGTAAAACAATAAACACAGTACAATAATGGAATAAATTGTACAGGAAAATAATTAAAGAACAACAATAATAAATGCTAATAAGACAAAATACCAAACCCGATAAAGCATTAGGTTAAAAGTTATTTTTATTTTACAAATAATAACCTATATGTATTCCTTCCTCAACCTGGTGTTCTTTAGTTGTGTTGGAATTTTAAGACCCATAGTTTCTGTACATCATTTGCAAACCGATTATTGGATTTAGAGTCCAAAGATTTGGGCAGATTAATACATCCATTCTCACATACGCATGCCATTCAAATAAAGGAAAAAAAGAATTGCATAATAAAATCAGATTTCCTTTTCAGCAATGAAAATCAAATGGTTTCCTCAGAAGTTTCAAAGGACACTGAATTTTAAGTGAACAGTCAGCTGGCGCTTTCACTTACCTCAGCAATGAAAGACTTGGCTGTTGATGGGTTCATTACCAGAATGGCCCGTCTCAGCGTGTCCCGATAGCGGTTGAGTTCTTCAATCCGCATGGTGGTGAAGAGTCCTGTGATCATTTTATTGATATTGTTCTCCACTTTCTGAAGTGCTACATCCATTCCCTGCTGAGATACTTTGTCCAAAAACTCTTGTATTCCACGGATATCTGGGAACATCAAAAACTCATCAGAATGCTAATTACCACATAGAACACGGACAAAAACGATTTGGTCTTATCTGGAGAAAGGTATTCTGCCTCATGTCAAGCAACCACCCCCTGAAGCCACATTAACTTAATATTCATTGCGACTGTTCGTTAGCTACACTCCTGACATGTCCTAAAGGGCTAATTTGTGAACAGAAAATTTTAGGCACTAGTTTATTTTGAAAAGAACAATTTAAAAAGGAATTTAATTATCCCTGGTTTGCTTTCCTTGTTTGCTCATCATATGATTCCAAATCCTGACAGACTATGGTGTTCATTAAGCAACACCTGCCTAGAAAAGGACAGTAAGTTATCAAAGGCAACCCACCACTGATTTTATTCCATTTGATGGAACCCAGAAATCACATTATAACAATAGCTCCCTTGTCCTCAGGAAATAATATTATAATTTTGAAGTGGAAAAGATTAACAGTGACGATACCTAAACTAAATATGCCAGAGGAATGGAGAATCTGAAACAAGTGTCTTTATTGTACATGTATTGAGTTACAACTTGAGACCAATAGCAAGAAAAATCCCTCCAAAACCTAATGATAGGAGCAGTTATTGGGGGGGAAAAAGGGAAGCCAGATACAAATTAATGTGATCTGAGAAGGATGGGCTACCTCATGGTAATCAGTAGGGAAAAATGGATTCCTCTCTCTGTCGATCCAACTAAAGCTAGGTTTCTAAAACTGATTATTTACATCTTAAGATTGGAGTGTTTCAGGCTTTTCCTGAAATACAGATAGCACCTGATATTTGTCAGGTCTAGGTTAAGGGAAAAAAAATACTTAAACTTCTATATCCCTTCTCTCCCTTACCTGAGATTTCCCACATTTTGTCATTTACAAAAAAGCAAAACAAAATAAATGAAGCAATTAACTTTTCATGCAGGTTAGCTCTTTTTTTTTGAAAGCAGCTCTTCCTTTCCATCCAATCTTTCTATTTAAAGTTTTATTCAGGTATGAGTTGACAATATTTTGATATATGTACCATGTCTAAAGCTCCAAGAAAAATACTGAAGGTTAAAAAAGAGAAACCACCACCATTAGTTTTTGCTAGCACTGTTACAATAATTACTCAACTAACGACTGATTTAGATATGTCAGCTTTGATAGAAGGTCCAGAACACCCTTAGGCTTCCTCTGACTGACCTCATGTATGGAACTAGTCAGAACTGGATGTCATAATTTTGGTTAAAGATCATTAGGCAGCTCGAACTAACTTTCTTAAAGGAAGAACAAGTTAGAAGTGTAGATAAATGCATGTATGTAGGCAACTTGATGTCCCTGAGCAATAAAGGACCATCAATGTCTCTTTTGGCACTGACAAACTTTTTACCATACTGTCTTTTAGTTTCTTTAGTTTCTCTTTTAAAAAAAAAAGAAAAAAGGAAACTGATATATGACAAAGCAAAGCAGCAGAGCCTATCAATCTTTATACCTGAGAATGCCCACATTGACCACATCAACATTTTTAAGACATAAAAGTGATAAGTGGCTAAAGCCCAGTACTGTTTGAAACTCATCTGCTCAGAAAAAGGATGAAAAAGATATTTGGGTAGTAGAAACCATCCTGTTGGGTTCAGTAGAGGGAATGGTCAAGAACAATTTTACCAGCTTGTTTTCTGGTTAACAACTGCTTTGTAACTGATCACACCCATCAGGGCAGCCACATTATAAAATCATCCAAAATATGTTCTGCATATTCAAAGTGAGCTTACTCCTACATTATTTTATTCTTTGCTTATGTGAGAGATTTCACACTAACTTCATGGCTTGTAAGCCAGTCTGGAGTTCTTCTTTAAAAAGATCAATATAGTGAAATGAAGATATATGGGGCAAATGTTCTCTTGACATGGTATTATGCTAAGTCTAATAGGTTTGTTTAGAGTCTGCAGAGGCATTAATATGGAAAAAGTTCATTGAAAATGAAAAAAACCCAAAACCCATGCATTTAGAAAATTGTGGATTACAATTCTCCTCAACCAGCAGATTGCTTGAAAATCAGATATGAATGTGAACTGGAGCTCAAGGAAGAGATGGTCTTTTCTAGAGGAAGCAAGGGATATAATTGCAGTATTTAGCCAGATCCTTCAGTAAGTTTCAAGTAGTACTAAACACTGAATAATAGCTTAATGCTGCTAAAGTATATGCTCATTCTAAAAATATACTTCCAAAAGATAGTCAGTGATGGTTAATTGCAGCTCCTATTTAATGTCTAAATCAGGGAAATTAAATTCAGTCTAATCAGCGCTGTTAGAGGTCTTTTTGGCACTTCAAGGACAATTTAAGAAGCAACACAATTATCTAAACTACTACAAATGTGCCAGATTTTAAGTGCACCATAAAAATATATGCTCTAGCTTTAACCCTGGAATATATAGCTATGTAAGGGTATTCTTGTAGACTTGCAGAATTAGTACAAAGTTTGAAAGAAGTTTTTAGTTAAAAAAAAAAAAAAGATAGGCATGACTGAATTTAGAAGCTGTTGTGTATAAGTTATATCCAAACAGAGAATTAAATATTTTTTTCTCCTTTTCCCCAAGTTCAATGGATATTATTCAGAGAAAATTAAATTAAGTTTAGGAGATCTGGTGCAGCATTGGAGCTAAGAAATTAAAATATATACCAAGAAATCCCCAGTTCATTGTCATATCTACTATGAAGTTACTTAGTAAGACTCAGGCCCACTACATTTGTAATATATGTATAATATTTACAATCTCCTTTACATGGCAACTGTAAGGATTACAATAACATAATGTGTTGAAGTCTTCAGAACATCCCAAAATATTATAGAAGTACTAATTATTATTGTTATAAGCATCATCATTAAATTATACTAAAATAAGTGATAATTATACGTTGTAGAATTAGAATGCCACCAACAGCTTTTAACAGAATTATAGCATTAACTTCCCTTCATATCTGCTTCTTGGATAAAAAATATTAATTCCTCTACATCACCCTGTGATCTCCCTCTCTAAATTTCTAGTTTCTGCTGGCCTTATAATTCAAAGGGAGCAACCCATAGAGAAGAGAAATTAGGCAATATTCCACTCAGGTCAGGATAAATTTATATCTAACAATAAACTAGTTTCATTTAGGCTATTCAAACAAACAGTCAAGCTGAAGGAAGTGAGGAGACTCTGGTCCAATATCTTGTATCTAGCTCAGAGCAGCTACCTGGATAACAAATCTGAAGAAGAGGCTGCAGAGAAGATAGATAAACCAATGATGCAGTGACAAACCTAATGCACATGAACTTTTTGAGGTAAAGGCTTCCACCCTGGGGTGCCATCAGATAGCATTTCTAAGCCAAATCTTCCAGAATGATACATCATGTTCACCACTAAGACTTCCATCATTCACCAAGTTTTCATGATTCACCATCCTGCTCATTAAAAGCAAGCAGTGAATGAATAGAAATACAGGTATGTTTAGTATGATGGAACATTATTTCACATTTTCAGTTAATTAGGTATAAGATGGTATGGTAAATGCAGCTTTAGCTGAATTTAAACTCTAAATCAACCAAAGTAGAAACCGGGACTTGAGTTAATTTATTAAATGCCCAAATAATCATCCCCATCAAACTAGTTTCCCTGTCCACCTTCCCAAAAGTCAGTTCTCTTCCTTGTAACATCTGTACATGTCACAGTGTGACGGGGTTCCTTTTTGAACTGGAGGTGTATTGTTTTGTAAGGGTGGCAACTGACACAGAAAAACAGGACAATGGAGGCTTTTATGTTTTTTATTATACACAGTGGTGTTATTTACAGCAGGTATTTACAACACAATACTTTTCACCTGACATCAGGTTTCCTCCTAAGTCTCCCTTCCAGAGACTATACTCCTGTAGCTTTCCTGCTTCCTCCCCCTTTCTCTCCATCTCCCTCCTCCATTTCTGGGCTTGACAGGAGAGTGAAAAGAAAGGTATGGGCTGGAATTTACTGTAGTGTGCTCAGCATGGCTTGACCTCTTCCTGGAACTGCTCAGCCTAACAACTACTGCTTCTCTGTTCACTTAAGAACCTCTCTCAGGGTCTTCTGCCCAGTCCTTCCCCAGAGACCAGGGCTTCTCCAGTGACAACTTAACTTCTCCTTCCCCTCTTGGGTCTTGGGTGAAGCCACTGCCTGCAACCAGCCGGGTCTCCCCTGTCTGTTCTTGGTCTAGGGTGGAGATGTCATCCCTCTGGGTCTTCTCTTCTTCCAGGGACCTTTATTCTCCCTTCCAGATCAGGACCTGACAACTGCTCCACACACACAACTTATCTCTCCAACTTTTCTCTCCAGCCACTCCATTCACTTCATGCATAGACTTTTTCTCTCTTCTCTTTCTCTCCTTTCCCTTTCTCTCTCTCTTTCCCCAGTTTTTAGGTTAGACCAGCAGCATGTGTCCCAACAACTGACGACGTGGGTGCCCCCCGCCCAGGGCTCTAGTCCCCAACACCTATATACCAGGCTGTCTTGACATCTCACCATACCAGCCCTGGCTAGCAGCCAATGTCAGCTCATCGGGCCTGGTGACAGCATAGCTACCCTTCAAGGCCAGAACTGAACTGCTGTTTCTTCTTTTACTCACTACAATGGCTGGCTCATGCCAGCAGAACAGCAGCCATGCCAAGCCACTAAAACCCATATGCCACAATTCAATACATTTGGAAGCATTTCAACTATAGAAAGGCAGTGGAACGGAAGGAAATAAATAATCATTTCCTCTTAAGTATATTGTTAATACTTCTGGATAAAAAATCCAAGTGGTCCTTTGAGTTATGGTTAACCTAAATGCTATGACAATAGCAATCCAGCTTCCAAAATCAAGTTGGTTTGGAACACAAACTAACATATTTCTGACATTTTGGAAAAGAAGTTTTAAAAAATGTATTTTCGAGCCAATCCAATTGGACTAGGAGGGAAGGAAATTAGCCCATTGCTCATCTTAAAGTAAATAATAAATGAATTTGAAAATTGAAATGTTCTCAGCTGCAAATTTGACTGAGAGGTAGTAATCTATACAAGTTTACAGTTCATTCACTCTGGCATGTGCTAGATTAATCTCACAGTGGATTGTTGCTTTGATCATAGTGTTATATCTTGATGGTCATTATTTTCTTACTGTTAAGCTCTAAATCTACGAAAGTAAAAGCTGTGTCTTCAGCTAATTTATCATTAGTTGTGAAAAATAACTGAACAGTTACAGCCCATGATCAGCCATAAGGCTGCAATGTGTTCATTGAAGCTTATGAAAGATGAACACACAAATCTCAAATGGTTAAATTGCATTCACAATGAATAATCTAATCTAATCAAGAGGAGAAGCTGTGGAAAAGCTACAGCCTTCCCACTCCCCCCCCCCCCCCCCGTAAGCTTAATGGGGAAAATGGCAAAAATAAATAAACTGTAGGTAACAGAAAATCCATACATTACCAACAAAGGCTGCGATAATTCAAGTATACCATCATTAAATTTTATAGAAGAAAACATCATGTTACCCCAAATAACATTTTTCTCCTCCTACCACTTCTGTGAGAATCAAATTATTCAGTTAAAGGGAAATGCATTTAAAAAAAAAAAAAAAAATCACCAGGTGATTTATGCAAAAGGCTGCCTTGTTCCCAGGAAAGCCACAGTATTACAAACGACACTGTCCAAATTCTTATCAACAGTGCTTTGTGGACCTGTTGCAGTCATCCTTCTTTGCCCAGTGATTGCTGTAGCAGCAGAGGTGCTTCATCACAGAAATGAACTGCACACTGTTCAGGCATAGTTAAATGGCTTAGAAGGAATTTCACTTCTCCAGACAAAATGCTGAACCTGCTGTCCATATTCACATGAAACTTTTAACACAACTAATTGACACAATCTCAGGACTCAAGAGGATCTCCTTGGCTTGCTCTCTGTCAATTATACATTTTCATTCACTTGTACTGTGTTCTAAATTACATTATGCGTGTCATTCAGCTGAACTGATTGAAAGTAGTTCTCAGGACTGAATATCACCACAAAACAATAAAGCAGTCACCAGTCACATGATAATGGACACATTGGAGGAAACCTCTAGGAACTATACCCCGTATTGATTGATTGATTGATTGAACTTATATAGCCACCCATCTCACATGACTCTAGGCAGCTCACAACAACCAATAAAAACAAGTATAAAAATAAAACCACCCTTCCCTTCAGGTGCCAGACCAAATAGCCTCCCAGCAACACCCCTATCCTAGCCCAATGTTTGGGAGAAGAGCCAGGTCTTCATGGCCTTCCAGAAGGCTAAATAGGTAGGGATCCCTGAGAGGCTATTCCAAAGGGCTGGATCAGGCACAGAGAATGTGCACCTCTGAGGTCCCATCAGATGACAACATTTATAGGAAAGGACCTGGAGTGTACCCACCCTATGTAACCAAGTAGGATGGGCACAAAACTTCAGAGAGAGGCAGCCCCACAAATAAATTTGAGCTCTGATGGGCCTGGACTCTGCTTAAAATGAATACAACTGATTTTACTCAATCCTGTGTAGTATTGTATTTCTTGCATTATGTCAAACAGCCTACCTGAACATATTTATGCTAGTAATGCTTATACAGCTAGACTAATTCAGCTCTCAGTTCTTGAACACATTTTTCTGCCAGTATAAACTGGGTGAAAGATATTAGAGGGGAAAAAAAAAAATGATATACCAGTGAAGGAGACATTTGTCCAGTTCCCCCTCCTTTTTTTAATGATTTCAATTTGTATAAAAAAATTGTATATCTTGAATCTGAAATGCACTTTTGCTAAAATCTGCACTTTTCAGAATAGTGCTGTTTGGAACTAAAGCAAAAATAAAAATAAAAATAAAGTATTTTATTTTGCTTTATGGGAAATATAGGTATTGCACACACTAAAAAAGTGCATTCAAATGTATTAAAAGAGAAAAAGATATACTGAAAGAAATAGGCAGGAAAGATGTTTGTGCAAACTATTTCTTTACCCTGATTACAAAACAATGCAAAAAAAGGTTGAAAAGAAGAAGTGACATTCACTCTTTAATTATACATGCTCAGTGAAGGTCATTCAATCTCTGGTGCCAAGATGGTAGAAAAGCAGCCTTTCCCTTCTAAGGCATTTTCATGATGATCAGAAGATGTTATTTATGTAATTAGGCATCTTGCTTCAGGATTCAGTTGAAAGTGTGAGGAATTGGATTTTTTTTTTAAGCTAAAGAAGGAAGTTAAGAACAACTGAAGCAATCTGAACCCAAACTGAAATGAAAAGACTGTCTATATTGCAGAATTTCCTGCTCCCTCTTCTTGTAATTTATGCATTATTTGAACTGGTTTAGAAAAATTACTGAATAAAGTTATAAGTCATTCCTCTATAGATTTACATAAATTCTCTGATGCAGAAATTTTTTCTATGGCCATTATTTGAAGTCAGCCTCAGTACGATTATGTGACATTTTTAGACTGGATAAATGATACTGAAATGATCATCTCTCTTACTCAGATTTAGCCCAGCCTATGGGCGCTTCCTGAGAGTGAACTGAAAAGAAGAGGACCTCGAGGTGTTCCTTCTCGGTTGTAGCCTCAAGGCTATGAAAATATTTGCCCCCAAGCTTTGCCCCCATATTCTGTTCAGCTTTTGTAAGTCTTTAAAAATTGCAAATGAGCTTTTGATACCAGTGTGGAACCCAGTCATTTTTGTTGCTGTTAGTTTATGGTTTTACCTTGTTTATAAACTATGGAAGTAGTTGATATACAAGTGATTGTATAAAATCAATTCATTCAAACCACGTTCTACAGATATTCCTTTTCCTCTGCTCTAGAGACAGGGCAACTAATACTACAGCTTCTTAGGTTTCATTCAAAGGATGTTCTTAGTGCTAGAAGATGGGTGGGTATAATTTGTTTCTGTATGTTCCTTAAACAAATGCAATAAACATGACAGATGCTAAAGCAGGCTAGATTATATAGACCAATTGCCTTCATAGGAATAAGTGTTAATCCTGTGAACTCCTAAGACTCTTAGACTCAATCATCCACAAATAAAACCTATATGCTAGAGATTGTGGGGAGGCAGGGAGGAGAATGGGAGGAATGCCGGGCATGAGCAACAAGAGACAGGAGGGGAATCAGTTGAACATGAGCTTATCTCATAAATGGCAACTCAGTCCAGGTGACAAGAAACCTGGGAAAATTCAATGAAAACATTGCAAGAGACATGAATGAACTCAGTACTAAACGAGAGTTGGAAATTCCTTTTGTAGTGTCTAAGGTTCTGTATTTACCCATAATACTAGCATTGAAGACTCCTTACTAAAGTCTGTGCAATTCTCATTTCCTTAAGCTTCCTTAAAATGTAGCTGTCATCTCCCAAATTGTATGCTAGATGAACCTGCTGAGAGTTTAGTTAATGTAGTGCTTAACTGTATTGTTTATTTTTCTTTAAGGCTTTTATTGGTATAGTTTTCACACTGCCAATTGCCACATAAAACTCTATATAACCCAGAGCTTTTAGCTCCTGGAGAATCAGAGAAGGCTCCTACCTCAGGAAGATTCTTTTTTACAAACCTAAGTCAATTGAGGTCTTTGTTAATCACTTTAAAAGCTTTCTATAATTTTTGAAGCAGTACATTATTTTTTAAACCTACTATTTCCACATTTAATTTTCCCAAGGAGGGGGTTGAATGGGAAAGTTATCCCTGGACAATTTTGCAAAAACAGATTCCTTGTTGCAAGGGAATACTGTTAGAAACCTGGTGATTTTTCTCCCTTTGCAATCCATTTGCAATATATTTATGCTACAATTTGATTGGAGGTTATTCGGTATTAAGGATATTATTTGATATAGGCTGCTGTTTATTTTTGGCATTGCTGCTATTTGATTATTACTGATCTTTATTGCTGTTTTTAGTTTACCGCTCTTTTTATTTAGTTTAAAAAATATATATGCAATATTGTGATTTTGTATTTCTGTGATGGAAGTGGCCTTGGGAAGGCTTGGCTCTAAAAGATGGCATGTGAATGATTTAAACAGATAAAATTTACATATCTGTTTTGTTTGTGTACAGAGGAGCTGATGTGCAAAAACCCAGCAGCCAGTGTTATTCTTAATGTAACATGATTTTTGCACCACTCAAAGCAAGAAAACCCTTCTGGCTATCCAAGATAGCTTCTTTCCAGTCAGATCCAGAAATAAACATCTCCCTCCCATTTTATATTTCTCTAACCAGCTACTTCACACACATACACAAATGCACCACTATCACACTCTGTGCCATTCTGTTTTTAGACCCCATCCTGAAAGGAGACACAAAGTCATAATCTGTCTATTTATATGCTTCCCCTCTTGGTTAGCAAAATGGTTCAAAAATCAGTGGGTCATTGGCCATTCTAACTGGTACATTATGCCTTTATTGTATTTATTGATACATCACATTGATATAGCCACCCATCTCATAAAGCATTATGTTGTCTTTTTCTAATTTGGAACATTGTGGGAAATTAAATTAGTGATTCCAAGTCACTCAATACATGAACAATTATGAAGGAAACTCATCTTAAGGCAACAGCCCTGATTTTCCTTCTCCTTCAGAAGAAAAATACAATGTGGAAGAAATTACATTTGCCATAAACTTGTAGTGATAGAATGAAGGAAGAAGAAATCTATTCCTAACTTTCCTCAGTGGAATGCTAATATATGGAAACATTTAAACATTCTTGTGCAAGAGCGTCAAAGAAAATTATTTTCAAGCAATTTAGTCAGAATTTATTGAGCCGTTTTTCTATGATATATTTTCATGCCATTTCTCCTTTTATTTTTAAATTTACAAACCATAATATAACTCCCGAGTGGGGTAATAAAACTAAAATCAATAAATAAATGATGATCGCAATAATTATCGCCTCAATTAATTGTATGTCAAATGTACTGAAATTGAGACTTGTACTTTCACTATTTTTCTCTTACTTTTTAGGTTAATAAAGCAAAAAATGAACAAAAAAGTAGCTATACATCCTTCAGGATGCCCACGTGACACCCCTGCTTTACAAGATGCATTGGCCAATGGTTTGCTCATGGGTGCAATTCAAGGGCCTCCTTATTTGAGGGATTAGCTATCTCCTGTTGTGTCTGCCCAGACAATACAAGCTGACAGAATTGGCACATTTTGGGTCCCTTCAATTAAAGGGACCTTTTGGGACCTAGGAGGCATGCCTTCTTTGTCACAGTGTGTGCCCTCTGAAATGAGATTCCTGTGGGTGGCTCCTATGCTGATAGCATTCTGGAGGGCCTTCGACCTCCCTGTTCTTCCAGGCCTTGGGTTGGGGTGGCTGGAGCCCCTGGTGAATGTTGCTGATATATGGGTTTTTTGTGTGTGTTGTTGACCAGATCCACCATCTTGTTTGAATTATATTGTATTTTATTCTTTTTGTTATATTGTGAGCTGCCCAGAATCGTTCTGGAGTTGGGTGGCTGTTAATTAAATTAAATTAACTAAATTACATTCAGAATGCGTAGAGGTGTGAACACAGTATCAGTATGCAATTCCTATAAGCAGTTCTATATTTTCTCTGAATTGCAGAGCTGCCTGCCACACTATCCTGGGAAAAGATGCTTGATTTAAGGAGTTGCATACAGTTGCCCTCCAACAGCCTTAGTAGTATTGTAACTTGTCAAGTAGCTGCATGACTAGTAAACCACTCAGATCTAAGAATTCTTGGAGGATGAAACAGGTAGCATTCCACACAATCTCAGGAAAAGATGCAACTGCTTTAAAGAGTTGTAAGATGGCACAAATCCCGCAATTAAGGGAGCTTATATGATTTGCTTTTTCATGGAGAATTAACAAGCATGGCAAAACCTCTGAATTCAACAGTGTTCCTGCCAAGCATAAAGAAAGCACAAGCAGTCTCTTGGAAAGTACATCTGAAAACCACAAACAAACAAACAAAAAATAGACATTCTCATCCACCAAATAATTCACAGCATAGCATTAAGAGAAGCTACAGCTCCTATGATACATCACCCAACCTCATCTTAAATTGAAAATCAGCAAACGAAATTCTCAGTTTTTCTCCTTGGCAATCTGTTAGATTTTTAATCCTGAAATCAATCCCTATCAGATGAATTCCTTAAAAACACCATCCCCTTTCTCTTGATTATTTAAGAAAAACTATTACAGCTGATTCAGACACACCTGTTTTTGACCACATTTCTCTCAGAGGATAGGCTTTATATTAACTTCCCCAATTGAGGCCCTTCCCAATGAAGACTTATTTATAGATGCCATGCTTTGCTTATTGTTCTTCGCCTATCTAGCAGGCAGTAGTAGAGTTCATTTGAGGAACCTGGGAAAAAAAACAGCAGGTTCTACTCAATAAGTCTTAACTGTGCTAGTTTCTGCAGTTAAGGGAAGTTTTGACCCTTCTTAGGCATATACACCATTTTCATATAATAATTTACAGTATGGCTGTGCAAATTATTCAGAAGAGGTGCGGAAGCTGAAAATGTAGCACTTGTTTTCAAGTTGTTAAAGCAGCTGGGAGATTAAAACTGCTCCTGGATGTCTCCTTAGGCATGTATGTGCACAACCATTTCATTTCTCATTTTCTCCAGGGTTGGTTCACTTTCTTCAGCATATCATGATGTTACCCTGAAACTGTTTCTTGTTAGAAAGATAATAGTTGGGTTAGCAACATGGTGCTAATGAATGCCATGTACCTGCTGAATCTCCTAGGGGTACCGACTGAGACCATAAAAAATTTCAAAATCTCATGCGATTATACAAAAGAATTCTGCAATTATTTTGATATTCTCTTGCACGAGATATCATAAGATTTTAGCAGGTGAAGGTGAGATTGCCCAGAGTCAGCTGGGGTCAGAAAAATGGCTGAACTCTGGGTATCAGTAGCGTTTAAACCCTGTTCTTCCCATATTATGATGATCTATATCCTATTGTGATAGCTTTACACCAAACCAATGTGATATGTGTCATACAGTTTACCCATATGTAGTTGATTCTTTTTGAACAAATAAACAGAATGGGTGTGGGGTGGTAACAGTATGTGTTGACAAGAGGAGCCTTGCCCTTTTTGCCTGCCAAGCTTCCATTGGTAATTGTTCCCAATAATTGTGAAAACGGGCAATTTACTCCCCTTGAATACAGATGAAAGGGTGGGAAATTATGAGTAGGACCAAACACACTTCTATCATGCCATGGTTCTGGTGTTGCATAATTCTACCACCTTCCAGGTCATCCACTTGTTTTAGAAAAATCAACTACATTTAAGCAAACTACTTAGCCATAGCCATATTGAGCTTTGCTCTCTTTTAAAATTGATGCTCCAGTTTTATTAGATGTCTTGTTTGTTTTTCATATTCATCACATTTTAAGTTTCATTTCAAATGTGTAATCAATTCATGGTCAAACTTATCTGTGGATGTGAAGTGAGTTCTCAGAATCATTGTCTGCTCAGCCCTCTAATTAGGACTTATATGGAAATAATAACTTCTTTTGAAAAGCTTCTATTTTCTTTGTTGGAAAGAGAATTCTAAATGGACTGCTGGCTTCTACCAAAGAGAAATAATAGGACCCGTCCATCTCCCCCTTCCACTAGCTTAATAAATCAAATGAATAGGGTCAGTTGCATTCAAAAAGAATTTGGGCTATTTTACAAAGAGAAGAAAATTCAAATAACTCTTTGCCCTGCCGAAATACATAATTCCAAATATAAATTATGCTCTATCATTCCTCTAATGAAAGGCAATCATTGATAGCAAAGATAAAAGTCAAATGCAATTCCAGTGTGTTGAACTTAAAACCTATGACATTGATAAATGGATATGTAAATGAGCGCAGTCCCTTTGTACAATGTTAGGTTTTTGGATTAGCATGATATTTATTCTGAATCCCAGCACGGTTTTGTTGTAGTGAAATTTATTATAAATACCAGAAAGCTTACTTTCCTTCAGCCAGCAAGTATATTGGAAGGCATAATTTCAATAATGCTAGCTAAGTATTTCCTTTTAAATTGAGAGATTAAATAGTATGAGCAAAAAGGGTGCATGATTTGTAATAAAGGAGTCCTAAATATAATTCCTATGATTACTAAATATGCAGTTCAATAAAATATGTTTATATTCTCTCTCTCTCCCCCCCCTCTCTCCCCCCCCCCCTTTCCTTCCAGCTCAGCAACACCCAGTAGAACTTGGGTTCTCCACATGTAAGGTTAACATTTGGACGAGAGGACGCCAGGGACTGTAGACTACCTTGGGACATTGTTGAGATTCTGGAAAAAAAAATCCTGAAAGAAAGCAACAGCAAACCACTTGTGTATCTTGCCAAGAAAACTCCATGGATATGTCCATTTGGTGACTAGGAGCAGATCTTGATTTAAAGAAGGCTCTCTCTTCTCTTTCTGTCCTTCTCAGCCTCTCAGAACTCAGACAGAACAGAACAGAGGGATAACTCAGGAATAATAATATTTCCTGCAAGCAAGAACTGGTGGGACCACAAAACAGATAAAGTAATAGAAAATGAAGAAGCTAAAGTGCTCTGGGACTTTCGAATTCAAACAGACAAGCACCTGCCACACAACACCCCAGACTTAACCATTGTTGATAAGAAAGACAAAAAAGTCTGGATCGTGGACATTGCAATACCTGGAGGCAGCAGAAGGGAAGAGAAAGATATGGAGAAAACCACAGAATGCAAAGACCTGCAAATAGAAGTAGAATGACTATGGCAAAAGAAAGCAAAGATAGTACCAACAGTTATAGGCACCTTAGGTGGAATCCCGCAACACCTGGAGCACCACTTGAAGACCATTGGCATTGACAAAATCACCATCAGCCAATTGCAAAAGGCAGCTTTACTTGGAACAGCTTATATCCTGTGATAATACCTCCAACACCATCAAACAACAACATCTGCCTATCCCAGGTCCTCGGAAAGGACTCGACAGGAGGATAAAAATGCGAAATCCAGTCAAACATCTGGCTGGCTGTACAACCAACCATAATAATAATAAGAAGAAATAAGAAAAACTGGACTTGCAGTACATACGTTAGCACAACAGAATGTCTTTATATGTACTTGTCTAGAAGCACTGAATTGAGTGGGATGTATTTCTAAGTGGTCATTGGTGAGGGCAATCTGCAGCAGAACTGGAATTGTAGCAGGAATGGATTTTTTAAAGAATGGAAACAGTAGCTTTAGGTTCAGATAGTAACAATAGGGAGAAAGTCTCTGGATACATATTGTTAATTTTGGTACAACAAAGCAAATATGGGGAATATGAAGCATGGGATTCAAAATATGATTGATAATTATACTTGGGCAAGACTCAGACAGTATTGAAATGAATTTGCATTTCTTTGAATCAGAAGGAAGGTCATCCCAAACTTTCCAAAATGAATTTGAGTCCTCCCAAAATATTTGTCAGAGATTTAGAAGCCCCTAGACAGTACAAATTGTGCTGAAAAATAATATGGTTATCTTACTGTTTGCTTGGCATGTTATGTTATTTCACTCCTTATGATTTATAAATCATTGTTTATAACTTAGCATATTGGACAAACTCTGTCAATATTGATTAAGCAATAAACCATGGTTAAACAAACCACAGCTCAGTATATGAATCAAGTCATATATTTCCTAATAACTGATGTATTTCTCAGATGCCCCATATAGAAGAAATGCCAGATTTAAACAAGATGGAAAGACTATTCCTACCAAGAAACAACTTTATATGGGCTTTGCTTTCCACTTACTGCCATAATGTTTTGGAAAGGAATGTAGTGGCTCCTACATGTTCATTGCATTTTGTGAGAGCAGCAGCAATTTCTAGGAATGGCTTCATTTCAGAACTGGCATTGACTTAGTAGATGCCTTTATTGAATAATGGCTGATCAGTGGGTGATAGCTGCTGCTAATCCCAATTCCCTAAGCAGGCATGGAGTTCTCACAGGTCTTAAAGATGAATTCTTTCATCTGGGTATCTCCATATGCCAAGGATGTCACATCTAAGTAGTAAGTGTGTTATTTTCTGAATGACTGAATTAGGGTCCAAATTAAAATTTGTGATTGGTGGACACCTCTAATTCCAAAATATGTTTTTATTAATAAGTTATTAATAAGACCTTATGTTTGTTTGTATTAAGGATTATACTGTGACGATAAGAACAGCAAAATGTCATTATTGTTCTGCCCTTATTCAGTCTGTAGAATGCCAGCTGGCAACTCTGTTTAGGGTAATCTAGCCTCTCTTAGGGATGAAAAGGTTGGAGGAACACCATAAGGACCTCAGTGAATATCAATCTAGGCATTCAATGGTAAAATTGCTTGGATTTGCTCTGAAGTGGACTTTGGTTGTGCAGGTCCTGTTGAGGTGTTTGAGGCATGGTCTGGATTGTTATCTGGAAAGAGTTTGAGCCTGTTAGTCTCAAGGAAGTGGACAAGATCCTTGGAGCTGTGAATACAGCCACTTGTGTATTAGATCTATGCTCCTCTTAGTTGTGTCCAGATGGTAGTGAATTCATCTTTGAAAGAGGGGGAAGTTCTACCTGCCTTGAAGAAAGCCACAGTCATCATGGACAAAGCATAATATACTTCAAAAGCAAAATAATAGTTCAACAGGGAAAACTGCAACCCAATAAACACTAACTCTATAGAAAAATTAGACAACGAAATCATGAACACTCTCAGTACAAATCAGAAAACAGGAGCAACAGAGGATGAAAAGCAATGGTCCTATCTTCCCATGTTTCTATGGATGTCCAAAAATACACAAACCTGACATCCTTTTCCAATCTATTATACAGGTGAAACTCGAAAAATTAGAATATCGTGCAAATGTTCATTTATGTCAGTATGGCAACTCAAAAGGTGAAACCAAATTCCAACCCCAAATTCACAGTCTCAGAAAATTAGAATATTACATGACATCAATAACACAAGGATTGGAAATAGAACAATATCGGACCTCTGCAAAGTAGAAGCATGCATATGTACTCAGTACTTGGTTTGGGCCCCTTTTGCAGCAATGACTGCCGCAATGTGGCGTGGCATGGATGCTATCAGCCTGCAGCACTGCTGAGGTGTTATGGAAGACCAGGATGCTTCAATAGCAGCCTTCAGCTCCGCTGCATTGTTCGGTCTCATGTCCCTCATCTTTCTCTTGGCAACGCCCCATAGATTCTCTATGGGGTTCAGGTCAGGTGAGTTTGCTGGCCAATCAAGCACAGTAATCCCATGGTCACTGAACCAGGTTTTGGTACTTTTGGCAGTGTGGGCAGGTGCCAAGTCCTGCTGAAAAATGAAGTCAGCATCCCCATAAAGCTCGTCTGCGGAAGGAAGCATGAAGTGCTCCAAAATCTCCTGGTAGATGGCTGTGTTGACCCGGGACTTAATGAAGCACAGTGGACCAACACCAGCAGATGGCATGGCTCCCCAAATCAACACAGACTGTGGAAACTTCACACTGGACTTCAAGCATCGTGCATTGTGTGCCTCTCCATTCTTCCTCCAGACTCTGGGTCCTTGGTTCCCAAATGAGATGCAAAAGTTGCTCTCATCAGAAAAGAGGACTTTGGACCACTGGGCAACAGACCAGTTCTTTTTTTCTGTAGCCCAGGTAAGACGCTTCTGATGTTGTTTGTTGTTCAGGAGCGGCTTGACAAGAGGAATATGACATTTGAAGCCCATGTCCAGGATCCGTCTGTGTGTGGTGGCTCTTGATGCACTAACTCCAGCCTCAGTCCACTCCTTGTGAAAGTCCCCAAGACTTTTGAATGGCCTTTTCCTGACAATCCTCTCCAGGCTGCAGTCATCCCTGCTGCTTGTGCACCTTTTTCTCCCACACTTTTCCCTTCCACATAACCTTCTATTGATGTGCTTTGATACAGCACTTTGGGAACATCCAACTTCTTTTGCAATTCCCTTTTGGGGCTTTCCCTCCTTATGGAGGGTGTCAATGATGGTTTTCTGCACAACTGTCAGGTCAGCAGTCTTTCCCATGCTTGTGATTCCTACTGAACCAGCCTGAGAGACCATTGAAAGGCTCAGGAACCTTTTGCAGGTGTTATGGATTCATTAGCTGATTAGAGTGGGACATTTTGAGCCTAGAACATTGAACCTTTTCACACTATTCTAATTTTCTGAGATTGTGAATTTGGGGTTTTCATAAGCTGTACGCCATAATCATCACAATTATACCAAAGTAAGGCTTGACATATCTCGCTTTGCATGTAGTGCGTCTATCTCATATATTGGTTTCACCTTTTGAGTTGCCATACTGACATAAATGAACATTTGTACGATATTCTAATTTTTTGAGTTTCACCTGTAATGCTACCAGAGATTCCTACATATAACCTGTCCAAAAACTGGCTAAGAAACCTGGACAGTGAGCACTCCATCAGCTCACCACTACAATTACTTGAAAAGAATAATAATAATAAAAAAGACCTAACAACAGAAGAGAATGAAATCATGATACCCTTTGATGTCACAACTCTCTTCACACTGATCAAGCCAAAACTAGCCAAACAAATAATTACAGTGCTGCTACGCCACACACCAAACCTAACTGAACACACAAAAATCAAAGTAGCAAAATATATGGAAATGATAGATTGGCACCCCACCACATACTTCCAGATTGTGAGCCAACCTAAGAACACATCAAAGGTAGCCTGGTGGGTTCCCCATCTCAGGATTCATAGCAGAAATAGCAATGCAACAATTAGTCTTCCCACTAATTCAGCCCAAAATATAAATTCAGTATGTAGATGAAACCTTTGTAAAAGAAGAGAACAGTTAGAAAACACATATGGTTCAGTGAGCACATGTTCTAATAATGAAGTGGCCATGTGCTTTGCTTTGCCTCACTTCTGAGACCTCCTTTGGCATTTTCAGTATCTGGCAGAGACTTCTGAGAATGATTTGTGCATGAGCAGAAGTCTGTTCTGAGATGTTTAGCTTGCTTTAAGTGCCAGAAAAGACTATTGGCACTGCCTGTTGAAGTTTTCAGGCGATGAAAAACATTCGTTGAGAAAAATCACCTCACCTCTTCACCTCAGCTTGTAGAATGGAACCACTTCTGAGGTGAATCCATGCTGCCTCACACTGACCTTGGCTACCTCATACATACGTAGGTGCAAAAATACCACACTCAGAAAAAAATTCTCCTTGAAAGCAAATTCTCTTTCCTGAAATTAAATGAGCACTGTAGGAGGATAAAGCGAGAATTCTCTGTCTGGCACTTTTTTTGACCTGGTATGTTTTTGTTCAACTTGAGGAATTCTGCATTGAGCAAAATCTAATAAAATCTGAAAAGATCTAATGAAATGACCATCTTACAGCTATCATATATCACAAATGATATTTCCTCCATATCATTTCCCAGCAACGTATGGCACCAATGCTATCTTTTACTCACTCTGACTCTTCAGTCTCATATCTAGCCTGAGGGAGTGATCTGTAATACATGAGGCTTAGCACACCTACTATATTTGTTATTGCCAACAAAAATGTGGATCATCATTGTTATTCACTTGTTTGCCACTACATTTCAGCAGAAAAATCCCACAGAGTTCTGGGGCTGATAAACACACAAACATTCATCAGCTTGGGAAAATGGACAATATACTGCAGGTCAAATTAGTCATCTCTAGCCTAATCTCCATTCTTCAAGTTATCACATTGGTCAGTCAGATGACTGCTATTAATATATATACACACACACATATTATTGAAGGTATCTGTAGGTATATAGATATAGATATCTTCAATAGTATATGTGAAATTATGTTGCTGCTTTTCCCTCTGATTCAGCAACCTTATACTTCATATTTCAATGGATTTTCAATCAGTCTCTCTTCCTAGCAATCTGAGTTGAAATATTGATATATTTGTGGGGGATGCATATTCAGTCATTCATGAGTCGTATGGCTGACATGAGGACTTCACACTACTATTTTGGATTAAAAACTGCACAATAATGTATTTTCCCTACTGTAAATTTAAAAAAAAATTGCAAGTTTTTATCTCTCCATTTCCAACTGTAATTCTTTGCATATTAAACTATGCCTACAATGTAGTATTTTAAAATGGTAGCTAGTAGATACTCACTGGCTGAAAAATTGCAGTGTATATTGATGTTTTCTACTACTACTAAGTTAATACTACTCTATTCTACTTACCTGTTCCAAAATTTGGCTTCCAGGACCTCATAATTTTATTTGTCAGTATCATGTATCACAAACATTAACTCTATCCATTATCTCGACAGCCAGCTTTTCCATGAGGCAAGCAAGTCACTATGTTATCTTCATGTCCTTCAGATGGCCCACATCATCATTCCTTAGAATATCCTCTTCCTTCCCAAAGAACGGGTGTTTTTAAGGGCATCCTACTATAGCATAAGTCCTTCCTTCTTTCAAATCTCTTTCCTACAAGATAGCAGACAGGGGTATCTGCAGGAAAGTAGGACAACTTATAGCAAGCCCTACCCCTTAGTGACATCATAAGTCTCTCCTTCAAGCTACCTGCATCATGATGCCACTGCAGGGCAGAGCCTGTGTGTTGATGTCACTGCACATGCTCAGACACTGCAAAAGCACATCCTTGCTTGCTAGCAAAAAACAGGCCAGCCCGCCCAGCTGGCTTCTGTTCTGCCAGTAATTGTCAGTTATCAGCCAGGAGCAAACTAGCTGCAGCCTGTTTCTGCTGGACTGTTGACTGTTTTGATTTTGCAGTTTGATGCCCACAGCTTGGATTTTTTAAGAACATTTTTGGGGAAACATGTCAATTGACATCACTGCTATAATACAGGAGCTCTTGACCGAAGATATGGGTCAAGTGCTTCTATATCATAGAACAGAAGTTTCCCTTGCAGTGGGAACCACACTTTTACTTACTTATGTAAAAACTTATATGGCCACCTATCTTCCACAAGATAATCCTAGACAGCTCACAATAATATTAAATAAAGTGGAATAAATAAAACAACCAAGCCAACAACCACACCACATATCCCAAACACAGTGTCACATCGCATAACCTCCCCATGACCTTACATTTGCTGGGCTCACTTCTAGCTTAGCCTAAAGCCCAGGTTTGAATATCAGGTTCCCAAAGCTCTCATCCATTTTTTGCAGACTTCCCAGTCTCAAGGGAATGAGCTGTTCTTTAAAGGACAGACTCATTCCACAGAAAGCTCATTCCAGGAGGCAGGTAGCTCTACTTGTCAGACACTGTGCACAATGCAAGGATAGGCAAACCATAGTATTTCAATTGTGGCTGAACATTCAGTGTGCCTCATCCCTGGCTATCTATTTTAGACATGCCAAGAGCTGTAGTTCAGCACCATCTGGAGTGCCACACTCACCCTTGCATATACCCTGAATAGCATCCCTGCTAGCTTCCTACTTTTATGGGTTTTTTAAAAATTATTATTTGTATTTGTTATATTAAAATCTATACCTTGCTTCCTACTGTATATAGCATTGACAACTCAGCACTGAAAGTGATGCAACTTACAATCCAAAACAGAGAGGGATTCACCACCCTGGCATTGCTCTAAATTGGGGATTCCAGCAGGAAAGGCACAAAGAAATTCCATAATGATATGGTGTGAGGATGTGACATTTTTAGAAGCATTTAGGCACAAAGGCAGGTGTGTGACCTTGAGCAAGTTATTCTCTCCATCAGCACTGGGAAGGAGGCAGTGGCAAGCCACTTCTAAAAAATGTTGCCAAGAATTAATCAATCAATCAATCAATCAATCAATCAATCAATCAAATTTATATAGCTGCCCATCTCACAAAAAGTGACTGGGCAGCGTGCAACAATTAATTAAAATAATAAATATATAAAAACAGTCATTATTAAAATGTAAAAAACCACAAGGTACAAGAGGGAGTGAATGTTAACCATGGAGCCATCTCAGGGTTTCACTGGTCTCCTGGGACTCCCAGGCATGATGACATAGCCAGGTCTTGAGGGACTTCTGTAATATTCACAGAGGTGGAGCTAACCTCACTTCAGGGGTTAGAATGTTCCATAAGGCAGGCACCACAGCAGAGAAAGCCTGCTTCCTGGGACCTACCAAGTGTAGTTCCCTAGCAGATGGTACCCGCAGCATGCTTTCTCTACCAGATCTGATGAGACAGGCAGATATAATTGGGGAGAGGCAGATCCCTCAGATAACCTGAGTCCATGCCATGAAGGGCTGTAAAGGTCAAAACCAGCACCTTGAATTAGACCCGGAAGCAAACTGGCAACCAGTGCAGCTCGTGGAACAGAAGTATAACATGTTCTAGAAGCACACATAACTGCCTGCACCACTGCATTCTGCACCAACTGAAGCTTCTGGATACCCTTCAAGGGCAGCCTCATGTAGAGCGCATTACAATAGTTCAAATGGGAGATGACTAGGGCATGAATGACTATGAGCAGAGCCCCCCGATCTAGGAATGGGTGCAACTGGCACACAACACATAGCTGAACAAAGGCCCTCCTAGCCATGACTGCCACCTGCTCTTCCAGCAGGAGTTGTGAGTCCAGGAGGACCCGCAGAATGTGCACCAGGTCTGTCTGGGTCACTGCAACCCCATCCAGCACCAAAGATAGTATAGTCCTAGAACTGGCAGGCCCTAAAACCCAAAGCTACTCAGTCTTGTCAGTTCACCTGAAGCCTGTTGTTCCCCATCCCCATCCTCACAGCCTCCAGACACTGGGATAAGATGTTCACAGCATTGTTAATTTGCCAGGGGTGGAGATATATAATTGGATATCATTGGCATATGGTTGATACCCCATGATGACAGAGGAGCTCACTCAGTGGCTTCATGCAGATGTTGAATAGAAGAGGAGAGAGCACTGAACCCTGCTGCACCCCACATAGTAGGGACCGGGGTGGGATCCCTCTTTCCCAATTACCACTGACTGGAACTGACCCCAGAGAAAGGAGGCAAACCAGCACAGCACCGTGCTGCCCACCCCCAGTCCTCTGAGCCGATCCAGAAGGATGCCATGGTTGACAATATCAAAAGCTGCAGAGAGGTCAAGAAAGGCAAGGATGGAGGCACAACCCCCATCCTGCCCTCACCAGAGATCATCCAAAAGCATGACCAATGCCATTTCTGCTCCATATTCAGGTCTGAATCCTGACTGAAAAGGATCCAGATACTCTGCTTATTCTAAGGTCCTCTGAATCTGTTGCAAAGCCACCTTCTCAATCACCATCCCCCAGAAGGGGAGGTTAGACACTGGACGAAAAGTATAGTGGGGTCCAGTGATGGCTTCTTGAGGAGGGAGTGAACTAAGGCCTCTTTAAGAGGTGAAGGAACAACCCCCTCACTCAAGGAAGAATTAACCACCAGTAGAACTCACTAACATGACATGCCCCCCAGGCCACTTTCACAGCCCAGGAGGGGCATGGATCTAAAGAGTGGGTGGCTGACCTCACAGACCTAAGGACCCTGTCCACTTCCTCAGGCCCAACAAGCTCAAACCATTCCTAGATAACCAGGCAAGATTCCTCCCCAGGTATTTCCTCTGGACCCACAACAAGACTGGCATCCAACTCCAAGCAAATTTGTCTGATTTTGTCCAACAGATACTGAACAAATTCCTCTGCACACCCCTGCAAGAGGTTCTCTGAGCCCCTCCTATCCAAGAGGGCTTGTGTTATCCAAAACAGGGCTGTGGGATGGCTATCTGCAAGCACAATAAGGGCAGAGAAGTACTGGTGCTTTGCCACCCTTAAGGTAGGCTTTAATAGTGGCTCTAACCCATGTTTGGTTGAGTTCATCCCTTGTTGAATGCCAGCAATGCTCTAGATGTTTCTTTTCTCATTTCATCTTCCTCAACTCCTCTGTAAACCAAGGGGAGTGATGGGATCCCCGAGAGGGGAGAGGTCTCATGGACACAATCTGCTCCAAAGCCTCAGCTGCCCTCTTATTCCATGGACTTGTTCATGTGGGTACCAGGAATCAAGACTGACTTGAAGGCATGCACACACTAATAAATAAACAAATAAATAAATAAGGGGCATGATGCCCCCCACCCCAATAGAATTCCTTCTCTGGACAACTCTAGTAGTTACAATTTGGAGTATAACAAATATATACAAAAATCTTGTATTCCAGAATATCAGTGTTGTGTAGTGGTTAAGTAGCACTGGAGAGACCAAGATTCAAGTCCATTTTCAATCATGCAAACTCAGTGCCTGTCTTTGGGCTGATAAGTATCTCTTAGGTTTCTACCCTCAGGTTTTGTGTTGTAGGGAAAGATTAGAAGGAGTATTTTGTATGAGAAAGGATATAAATCCAAGGAATTGACAAATAAATAAAAGCAGATAACCCAAATCACATACTGAAGGCAATGAGAAAAGCGACATTGTTAAAGATTCTGACTGATCTAATATAAACATTGATAATGCTATGACATTATGACAATGCCTATATCACAATGATATAAGCAGAGCATAGCAGTGAAGGAGTCCAAGGACAAGAACATGGAGTTGAAATTCATTTCACGCAGCAGCTTTCTTCCAACCATTGAAATGTCATTGGCTATCATTATTGTTTTAAATTCCTGCTTCTCAAATTACATATCAGATAGTTTGCATAGTAGAGGTTCACTGAGAAGGAAGGAGTAATACAGGTGTTCTAAATCACTCTTTTCCATTTCTTCATCACCCAAAGAAATTTCATAGAAATTGGCAAAGTGCAAGGTAAGTGAAATTTAGGTAGTTTTGCATCAATTATATCAACTTCACAAATGTGCTCTTAATGTGGAAATTAAAAAAAAAAAAAAGAATAGGATGCAGTCCATTTAACATGTTTTCTGTTCTGCATAGGATAGAAGGGGCTCAAATTATCTTATCAGTGTTACATATAAAAAATATCCGTAGTTATTTAGCTGGGCACTTTTCAAAGGAATTATCAAGCAAAGCTGCTAAAGTTGATGTAGGTTTTTTACTTTTGTTTCTTTTTAAAGCCTAAGGATTACATGAAATGCTAAAGCTGTCATCAAATGCTTAGAGAAGAAGGTAATCTAGTGGAAGATTTCAAAGCTTTTAATGCTATTGCATTTAATAGTATTATCTACATTGGACAACAGCAATTTACCCTTTATGCACACACACAGACAGTAAATACTCACCATATTCACTGTCATAGAAAATAATAAATTTCTGCCAGGCATATTCTGTGACCACCCTCAAGATGACATCATTGATGTAGACAGGTGGGCGGACAAAAAGTGTGTAATCATCATTCCTATTACTCCTTGTAGTGCCACAGCCACTCCTTGGAGTCCCAGCTGTTGACCTCTGGATGAAGAGATGAGGAATGTGCATAGCATCTGCCAGAGACTGGAGTGATCCTGCTGATGTACAACCAATGGAGCTGACTAGAGCCAGGATCCCATGGTTCATGAGTTCACAGGCTGCAAAAAAAAAAAAAAAAAAGCAAATGAGAGTCAAGATGACAAGATGAATATAAGAGATACACTTTTTTCTTTAAAAAACAAAGATCCAGCTAACACAAAATAGTGAACGTTGACATGCAACAGATTCAGTCAAGTGAGAAAAGGCTCAAGTGTTTCCATAAATTTGATGTATCTTGTCTTCTCTGAAAACAAGCTTGTTTTAAAAAGTCAGTATGGTGCCATAAAAGCCTCGAGGCTTGTCCATTCATTTCAAACTGCCAAACATATTACTGTTAATGAGACCTATATGATGCCCATCCTTTACAGCCTGGGAACAGGGGAGAGTCAAAGAAGGTGCTACATCCATAAATATTGCCTTTGGAGGACTCTGGTGGACATTAGTAATAGAATCCAATATTAAATTAAACCGAGTTATGGGGAGATAAATGCAGCTCAAAGTCAACATGCCAGCTCTGGAATAAGATATTTTGCATTATATGTGGAGAGATTTTGAAAGAATAATGGTTCAGAGTGGAATATAATATATGCATCTTCATCCAGAAAGAACAAAAAACCTAAATTACTTTGGTGCAATAAATAAAATCCTAAAACAACAACAACCAAGAAGCAGCATATTTCAACTAGACCTTACTTTTTCCATAGGGGGAAATTCAGAGACTTCAGGTATAATTCCATTTTAAAAAGGATTGGGTATGAGAGCCAGTGAAATTGGCCCACAAGGAATGATTTCAACATCCTGAGAATTTGTATTGTGTTAAGTGGTACTGCAGATCTATATGTCACAATTCTGTGCTTCTCTTATTGGTGGGGAAGGGGAGAAAAGGGGAAAGGTTCTCCTAGGAGCGTCAAGGATGGCAGAGTCAACATGAATAAGACAGAAAGACAGAAAGAGATTAAGTTCAGTCAATGCTTGATTCTTAATCTATGTCATGAGATCTTTCTTCATGTATGAGAGTGGATTCAAATATTTTGGTGAAAGTGATGGACTACACAGCCCAGTGATGTCCCAAGAACTAATCTCTGGCATCTCCAGTTATCAAAATCTATGTGCGGAAGGACTTCTGCTCAGGACCCCTGCTAACTTCTGCCGATGAAAGCATGTAAGTGGACAGTATTCATCTACATCAACCTTCCATTTCTTTGCCTTCTAACCCACAGTATGCAACCAAGCAAAAACTCTTACAAACAAATCTTGCCAATGATGAGGGGATTCTTTTTAGAAGATACCAAGCTTGTCAACCAGCTATGCCACCAATCTTCCTGGCATACCAGAAAACCCAGCGGTCAGAACAAACATCATAGCTAGCTACCCCATAAGGGCAAGTCAGTGGCTATACTTTTAGTTTATCCAGAAGATTTTCCAACATGCCCTGCTCAACCTAGCACCCCAGTGAGGTGAGGGGTGAAGGGATCCTTCCAAGGAGGGATGAAGCTTGCCAACCAACTATGCCAATCCTTCTGATACCCCCAGAAAAACAAGGGGAAACCTCATTTTTAATACAGTTTTTGAAAGTGCATATTTTTAATTGAAGTAGCACGCTTTCTGCACTGATTCAGTCAACTTCTTTATGAGATCTTTGCTGGGCAATTTGGAAGCTGTTGAACTGCTCATTAGTACTGTTGTGTTCGACCCTGCTATTTTGATCCTAAAAGAGCTACAGAGGGGTATTTGAAAAATATATTGTCATAAGACCCTTTAAAGCCTCCAGATAAAACTTGGCAGCTTTAACTACAGGGTCTAACTTCCCTATTATTTTCACTTCACTCTGCCAAAAAAGTGGAACAGATTCACATATTTGGAAATTTCCCCATTAGAGCCTATGGTTGGATTTTCTTTTGAAACAATTCTTGAATTGGCTCAAATTGAATCTAATTGCCATTGAATCTCAAATAATGCCTTTTTTGACTCTCAGATCCTCAATTGAAATAAAATCAGGAGTGATTTGTACAGGCTTGATGTTTGTACAAAGAGTATGTTATACAGTTAAGTTCATATGTGTACAGCCATATGCAAGATGACTCTTCTTTACCTTGACAAGGCATTTTGTATAATGGAAGAAGCAATACTTGCCTTCTCAAAGTGCAGTGACAATGTAGTTCATTCTGTTGAGGCACTTTGCTTAGCTTATTGGAACTCCTCTGGTATGTTTTTAGTAGGTATACATGCAGAAAATGTGCATAGGAGCTTCAGGATGGCTACAGGATGTGCCAAAAGCAGCAATCCAGAAACAATACAGCAGCTTCACTTTTAGAAACAGGAAGCCACTTTGTTTTGCAAAGCATCCTTGAGGAAATTATTTATTTGAAGCAAGGCATTCTTCTGAAGCTTTGCACAGTCCTGGGCTAATTAGCATAATCCATTGCAAGTTGGCATTTGGGGAATTTCCCAGTGATCTGGTGGGCAGTTTAGTTGAGTGCTTGGCTGCCAACTGGCAACAGGAGATGAACTGGACATTTGATGAAATTGCTCCCGAGTAGTCTATTTCTGTTTACTGATCCTGGATAACCCCTTGATCTACCAAGAAGCTCTGAAAGATGAAGCTGTCTTGAGAAAGACATGATATAAACTTAACTTAAAAGAGTATGAACTCAAGTTCAAGCCTACACTGTGGTGAAAGGGAAGAGAAGCATTATTACTTTTTCTTTATTGCAGTTAGTGGGCAGTCAGAGGGCCTGGTAGAGAGCAGAAAGTTCTCCTAAGCTATCGGAAGTTCAGTTCACAGTATTAGTTCAATAGCTTCCAAAAATATTCTTGCACTGTAAACCACAGTAGAACAGAATCCACAGGACTTTAAAAATACATCAAAATATCAATATAAGAAAGACGGTGTTCTTCATGCAAAAAGTAACACCTTGCAACTAATGGTCCGATTAATGAAGGCTGAGCAGCAGTACAAACACTTGAAGTGCTATATTAATGACATCCACATTAATACTAGAAGTGTTTATCATGATTAATGTTATTGCAGTTGATAAATATCAAAGGAATTAATAATGATTAAGCCCATAATTTTGACATATTACTCCTGTGAGAAACATGTAGATGGTAAAGTGTTTATGTTGCTTTCTAATGAAGTTGAAACCTGAAAGAGGAAGCAATGCAACTTTTTCAAAGTATTTGCACAGTATCCAAGATTTTTCATAGTAAATTTATGCTTAGCCATCAACATGGGTAGCTGACCTGTTCTTCAAGATTCAATGCAGGCAACTGCACATCTAATGAACTGCTACATTAAACTGCTGCTTCTGTGTATATATGTGCTATCAACTTTGACCAGATGCATATATTTTGCTAGTCATGGGCATTTACTCATTTCTCAGAAAATTTAGTGTGTGTTGAAAGTTCATAAATTCAGCAACAGTTGAAGAAAATTAAATAAAGACTTATTTTGAGTCAGGACTTAGACTTGCAACACCATTTCAAAGGCAGGAAAAACTAAGAATAACTGGATATTAAAGGATGTACTCTGAATATTGGCTGTTCCTTTACTACTGACAGAGTCATTGAACTAAATTCTATTGAGTCAGTTGGGGTACCATATTTGAACTTTCTATAAAAAGGGGATACTTGGGAGATAAAGCATCTAGTAACTCATGTTGCAGTAACATGCCCTCAGTGTTAACCTCCCATAGTTACTTCACTGCATTGTTGCAGTGATATTGCCATATTCACACTCAAACCAAAACTTGGACATACATTGTCAGGATCAAAAACAGACATTTTGTCTGATGTGCTGCACTTAGGACAAATTTATTTCTTCATGGTTCATACAGTAACTTAGTTAAGCATGCTACCTGAATACAACCAAATAGCCTCAAACATTTTGCAACAGTTGGTTGTAAGAGGTTTGGTTGTACAGTAATGTAAAACACTATTCTGTTAGTCTAAAATATAAGGAGAATTACCATACTGTGCCCACAGAAGCCAGTCCAGTCCAGTTCATCAATGGTTTTGACAGAGATCATCAATAGTTCTGTCAGAAAGGGAGAAGCTGACATACATTTACTCAGGCGTTGCCAGAGATAGTAACTTTAATTTAAGATTAGAATCAGAATGTGAAATTGCAAGTAGGCTGCTAGGAAAACCTCCATACCTTCATTTTCCATATGGTATTGGTCATGTTAATAATACTGCATGGTGCCTTGCATTTATTCACAGTGAAAGGGAAAGGAGATGAGATTTAAGTTTACTTTTTTCTAAAACTGTAAACTTTGTAAATGGAAAAATTGGATGGAAGTGGAGATATTGACTTTGGACCAACTGACAGATGATGAAGATGAATGTTTAACCTACGCTGTGTTAAGAGATAAATATCACCTATCAGATGTAACCCAATGGCAATATTTACAGCTACATTTGTTAACAACATTGTTTGGACCAGCAGCATTTTCAGCCTCAGAGACACCTGAGATATTAGAACAACTTGTTAAATCCTTTAAAACTAAAAAACCTACTATTAGTTTTTATAGATATTTGTTATTAATAAATCATTTTGAGATGCAGATGTTAAGAGATGAATGGAATAAAGAATTAGAGGTTCCTATATTGCCTAGACAATAGGAAAGTGTCTTAATTCCTATACCAAGGGTGTCAATGGGCCTTAAACTACAACTTACATAACAAAAAATAATATTTAGAATTTATTGGACTCCACTATGTTTGAATAGAAAAGGTCTAAGACAGTATTTTGTTGGAGATGTAATAAGGATAATGCTTCTTTAAAACACATGTTTTTATGATGTCCTATATTTACTAAAATTTGGGAGAAAGTAGTAGATTATATAAATACAATTGTGTGACAAAAATTAAAATTTTCAGAGGATAATATTCTCTTGAATTACATATCTATTACATGGAATTTGACAACTGGACAATGTAAATAGATTCTCCATGCCCTTACTATGGCCAAAAGACTGAGACTGCAACACTGGAAAGATAAATGTATGGCCCCTTTCAGTCAATGGATTGAAGACCTGATTACACTTGCCAACTATGAGTGGACTGCCTATAGACATAGACTTTGTATGGACAAGTATAATGAAATATGGGACTCATTTATACAAAATACAGTAGGTTAAAGATGAATGATGGTTATACAAATATATTAGAAATAAATATATATGTAGTTGAATAATTACATTAGATAAGAATATATAAAATTGTAACTGTTTTAACAATATATTATTCTTTTTTCTGTTGCATTTTTTCACCTGTTTTAAAAGCACTTTTTATGTGTTGCTTCTTTTTTTGAGAATGTATGTATCTGCATTATAATTATTTTTGTGTTTTATTGCTTTTCTTTTTCTGTTATTATTTTAAAAGCAATAAATAAATAAATAAATGTTTACAATTTTGTTCTCAATTATGGAGAGTAGTATAACAGAAACAGAGTAATAATCCAACAGAAAATAAGAAAAAAGACCCTTGACAGAAGGAAAAAAGAAAATCCTGCAATTCCGGAAGTGAAAAGAAGTTGCTTATATAATCTGAATATGTGGGAGTGTGAAGTCAAGGTATGAAACATGGACTCTCATCCCCAGAAGAGCGAACACGAGATAAGAGAATGAGACTGGCTCCTCCCTAAGGAATGCAGAGGATGTTTGTGGGGTGACCCTGAGAGTTGCTCTCAGACTGAGAAGATTCTGTAACGGGAGTGAAGCCAATAAACCTTGCTGGATTGAATCTGTATTGTCTCTTGGAGTTTCCTGGGCTAATCCTGACAGAATAAGAGGAAAGGCATCTCCTTAGAAGGATAGGTGGCATGGCTGTTGTTGCTTCTGCTTTTATATCTCTCCCTCCCCCCATTTTCTTCTTCTCACAATGTGTGTCAACTGGATCATGCCTTGCTCTAACCTGACAAACACTTTCATAATGCTGCCTCTTTTCCTCCCATCTCTTGGCCTTTCTGCAAGGAACTTGACCCTCTGTGCCCTCAGGCTAACCACAGGAACAATTGGAAGAAGAGGTTTTTCAAGTGGCAGAGGAGGCACACTTGGGCCATCAGGGAGAGGAGGTATCACTGAAGGAATTTGGTGTGCTCGTCGAACACATCTGGTGGCATTAGATTGGAAAAAAGACATGCTACAACATGCAGTGGACAATTCAAGCAGATATTCTTAAACTTGGTTCAACATTACACTAAGCTGGGCTTAATTAACAATGGTTTGATTACTAATCCACAATTGGCTGAGTTTACAAATTGCACTAAGCCAAAACCAGGTCATCAATGTTACTTCTTAATGCAATGTGTCAACCTACCCATTTTCTGTGACTTTCAGATATATTTAAATGCAAAAGCCTGTGTTCAGATAGCAAGCTCCAATACCAGCCAGCTCCAAGAAAAATCTCAGAAATGAGTATCTTGTCTGGAGCAATAATTTAAAATAATTACAGTACTCATGTGTTTTTGTCATCTCTGTTGTATTCAAATACTGTGTGTTGCCCTCTTAAAAGAAACAGCCTCTGCTGCTGCTCCTATGTCTGAAATATGAATTCTATTTGAAGAGCCCTATAGAACTGCCTACTATGGGGAAAACAATCTACTTTTTTTGCCTAATCAAAGAGAAAGAAAAAAGATTCTAATTTAGGAGGAAAAACAAGAGATGTGTGGTACAATTGTTTGTGTAGAGATGAGTTGCTGCTGTCAGAACTTTGTAACAACAAACTGAATTCAAAATGAACAACCAAGGAAACATGTTTCTCTGAACTATGATTATTTAGAGTTATTGAGAAAAGTTTAAGGTGACAGCAAAGAAGTCTGGCCAGAACTTCTCTTAGGCCTGGAAGCTGGCTGGTGATTTTGGGCCAGTCACTGTCTTTCAGCCCTAACCCAGGAGACTGAAAAGCACATCTATCTACACCTAAATGGGACCAGCATAGTAGTCTACAGTACATAACCTTCCATAAAGTGGCAGTGGATTGATATGGACTGATGCTTTAGGTGGAAGGGAGTTGTAGGATGGAGCCTGCATTTCTTCTGGAATGTGAGCCGGATTGTACATAAAGTTTACAAAATGGTTACTATCCTACTTATCCATGGGTGAAGTCTCTTTCAGTGTCACATAATGAGTGGGGTAGATGGAGTTGCATGTATGCTTCTTCCACTGCATTTATTTTAGAATCCCACTTCCACGGCTACCATTTTCCTCCAAGTGGCTTACCAGGAGATGGCATAGCAGTTGGCACCTCAAAAGAAAATATATTATCCCTTAGACCTCCACAAATTCTCTTCCTGCCTCCAGGATTTTCAAAAGAGAGCCTTTTATTTTAAAAGCTGGTATAATTGATTTATCCTTTAATCCTTCTTTCCTGCCTGACTATAGAATATGAGTTGAATAAGAGTACTAAACTTCCTTCTGCCACTCCAATATGTCCACAATCCCCACAGACACAGGAAGGCCCTTTAATAGAAAGATCTTGCTATTGGTAATTGGGGGGACTCTGTTTTAAGGGAAGTAGAAAATTTATTTTTCTCTTTTTCTCTCTCTAAACTTTCAAATGCAAATTGGAATCTTTCTTTGAAGAGTTATTTCTCACCTCAAAATGATTGGCAATGCTGAAATTGATCAGCTTACAAGAAAATAGTGACTTTTAACTTGGAAGGGTAGCTTAGCAAATATTGCTTGCTCTTTTCATTTGAAATGCTCTCCTGATGACCTTTTCTAATTAAGTTGCAAGGCACACTTTAAGGTACCTTCCCAATGAAGTTTTGCACTGCCTTTGGATTGGCTCCAGGATGGATTACTAGCACAATTTAATCTGTTTTGGGGAACTGAGTCAATTTATTTCTGGCTCTGCTCCAGTTTATTGGAAAGCATAGTAAAGACTGGGGCATTATTTTGAACTGTTCAATTCTGAAGCCTCTGTGGGCACTCTATTTTCATGCTGGTAGAAATTCTTGCCCTGCCCTGTTTCCCAGCTTCTAGGCTTTGACCAGCTATTATTTTTGCCCCAGGAGTTTCAGCATCTTGATCTTGGAGCTTATCTCTTTCTTCATGTATACATTATTCAGAAGTGGATTGTTCCCAATACAGTCATCTTAGCAATATGAAACCTTGGTGAAAGCTATTAGGAAAAGCGCTTAGTTGCAAAATTGCTGATATGCTATTATTTCACCTTCTCACATCACAGGGGCTTTGTAATACAATACTGTTGAGAAATGGTAGCTTCATGGCTAGGAGCTCTTTAGGGGATTTGCATATTTTGGTTTACATATTTTACAATCAACTTTTATTCACACAGCTTCTCCTCATAGAGGTCTGTCTGTCCATCTGTCTGTCCGTCCGTCCGTCCGTCCATCCATCTATAATCTATCCATCCTCCCTCTCCAGATAAATGCAGATGTCTCCAGATAAATGCAGACAAACAAACATGTTTCAGGGGAAGGAAGATATTAGCAATTTATTTTATTTTCATTGTAGGTAGAGTGGTGGGATTGTTGTCACTCCATGACTAGTGACAGCTATTTTTTGCATACTTCTTTCAGGCAACTGGAAGGCAAGAGGATGAACATTAATTGACTTATTATATTCTTCAGGTTTTGAGTTTGTCAGCTATTTCAAATGGTGAAGGTGATTGTGGGTGGGTTTTAAATCGCTTTGTGAAGGATTGTGACTGGGTTAGAAGCGTTGGTAGTATAGTTTTTTTTTTTTTAATTTTGCTGATTTTTTTTCTGACCACAACCACAATTTCCTCTTTTCTCAACTGAAAAAAATGCTCCTTCAATTCATTGTCTCCATACAGATAAAAAACAAGGGACTTGAAGTATATAAGCTATGAGCCAGCTGTATTTCCCCTCTTCTTTAAGAAAAAAAATATACCGTATTTTTTCGACTGTAAGATGATACTTTTTTCTAAAATCCTTACCCTAAAAATTGAAGGGCGTCTTATTCAAGGAAGTCAGCCGAGAATCGCGCGGTTGCAAAACTGCCCATACTTTGTTTCTGAAGAGAAGCTTCCTCCTATTGCTAGCCTCCAATCACGAGTGAAATAGCTTGTCTCCCAAACAGACTTCCTCCAATCACGAGCCTTATGTAACTGACATCAGCTGATGCTGAACAAACCAATTAGAGGAAGGCTATCTGCAGAGACAAGCTATTGGCAGTTTCACTTGTGCTTGAATGTAATCAGTTATGCAAAAGAGCCTGGAAATAGAGCTGCAGAGAGACAGTTTGGACCTCCTCCCACCGAGTGTAGCAGGTAAATGTTAACTAATTACTAAATAAAAATGTGTTCTGCACTATCTTTAAAATATTGATTTCTTAATTTTGGGTTGGAAAAATGGGGGTCGTCTTGTACATGGGGGCGTCTTATTGTCGGAAAAATACAGTATGTTTATTTGGAAGTAAGGGTTCTCTCCATACTTCGTAAACTTAGAAAGCCTTGAAAACTTTTAAACTAACTTACAACAGAAGCCTAGGCATGTCTATTCAGAACTAAGTTCTGCAGATGACTTTTCAAGTAGGCACATTAGAACTCCAGTCTTCATCTCACATAATCATTTCTTCTTCCAATGAATTTTATTACAACCCTCTGCCCTACAATGCTCCCCAATTATCTTTAGATTTCTATATCCTGTTTAGATATTTATTTCAAAATACCTGAATAGGTTCCATCAAAATATCCCACGCTCCTGCTACCAACAAGAATGCCTGCTATTAAACTCAAAAACAAAAATTAAACTTAAAACTTTCTCAGGTTTATTTAAATTGAACCTATTGGGGCATTTTTTTTTTCAGGCACAGTTTTGTTCTACCACGTTTCTGCATCAGTGATTTTGAATACTTTGAAATATTTTGAGTATACATTTTTGTTTGCATGTTTTTAATTATGAGGAAAAAAAAATTAAAATGTGGAAGAAATGGAAGGTAACTCGTTCCAGTGTGTATATTTGCTTGTGAAATGCAGATTAGATCAATTCATATTAAATATGAACCAAATGCTTTTTGTATCCCTCTGTACCATATGGAGCTGCCAGTAACAAAGCACAACAAATAATATAGCACCACATCTATGTTCTGACTGACACCCTGAATATTAGTTACTCCATAAATTCACTGTCAGAGCAGCCTGGTTAATTCTTGATAGTTCAGTTTGGAATCAACTTTTTACATTTCCTTTACAGAATATGAGAAGAGATATCTTCAAGCTAATCAAGCATGCCCAATTGCTTATAGACATATTTACACACAGTAAATATTAAATATTTATTTAATATTTAAATTCTAACCTTTGCAAATGGAAACAGTAGTAACAATAGAGAGATCCCTGATCACAGTCACTGTGAGCTTTAGTCATCTCTCATTTGGACTACTATAATGTGCTCTACATGAAGCTGTCCTTGTAGACCACTTTGAAACTACAACTGATCCAAAATGCAGCTGTACAAATGTTATGGTCTTCTCTGAATGTAAAGAAACAGACAAGATACACTGGTTACCTGAAGAACCATTAGACAATGTGACAGTTGTGGCCACTCCCAGAGTCCTGAACCGATGAGATCAGATTGAGATAATGAAGGGCCAGTGTTAGGAGGGTGCCTAGCCCAAGACCAACAACAAGAAGGGTTGAGCAAAGATTATCAATATGTCTCCTTGAGAGAAGATAGCATGACTCTAATCAAGCTACACCTGCACCTAAGGCTATATAAGAGCAGCCTCCAGGTCCTTACTCCTTTTTTTTTTAAATCATAGTAATTTTATTAGAGATTATAATTACAATAGTAAAACTAAAAAAAAAGAAGAATAAAAATAAAAAAGTAGAAGTGCAGAAAAGAAAGAAAAAAAGGAAAAAAGAGGAGAAATAGAAATGAAAGAAAAAATAAGGATGTGGCATATGTGTGTGTGTGTGTGTGTGTGTGTGTATATAAGCACCAGATATATATGGCACTAAGCACCAGATCCATAGAAGCAGGGGTCTACCACACTAGACAGGACCCAAGGTGCAGATTGTGCAAAGAGGCCTCAGAGACAGTCCAACACATAGTGGCAGGGTGTAAGATGCAGGCAGGAACAGCATACACTGAACGGCATAACCAAGTAGCTGGCATTGTATACAGGAACATCTGCACAGTGTATGGGCTAGACCCCCCCAAGTCCAGATGGGAGATTCCACAGAAGGTCGTGGAGAATAACAGGGCTAAGATCCTGTGGGACTTCCAGATCCAGACAGACAGGCAGATACTGGCTAATCAACCAGACATCATGGTAGCCAGAAGACAGCGGTAGTGATAGATGTAGCAGTGCCAAGTGACAGCAACATCAGGAAGAAGGAGCATGAGAAACTGGAGAAGTACCAGGGCCTGAAGGAGGAAATCGAGAGGATGTGGAAAGTCAAGGCCAAAGTGGTCCCAGTGGTGGTAGGAGCACTCGGGGCCGTGACTCCTAAGCTGGGAGAGTGGCTCCAACAGATCCCAGGAACAACATCAGAGCTCTCTGTGCAGAAGAATGCAGTGCTAGGAACAGCTAAGATACTGCGCAGAACCCTCAAACTCCCAGGCCTCTGATAGAGGACCCGAGATTGAGGAAGACACATACCACCCATAGGGGTGAGAGGGGAATTTTTAGAATTTTTATCTTTCTAAGATCACAATTCCCCAAACTTTCTAAGATCCACAACACCCCAAACTTTAAACATGAGACTGACATTCTTCCTTTAGTTCCATAGTATGAAATATTTTATGTGATTAATAATGGATGCAATGTATATCTCATGGTAGATAAATACATTACATACCATATTGGTCATTGCAATCTTGGCTGAGTTGGCTTTCTAAGCATTGTGTAGATACTTGAAGTTTCCCATTATTATTATAATTATTTCTGAAAATTCTTTCCCTTCTTTGTGTTCTTACCCCAATATTCCCTACACGTGTGTGTAGTTCTTTCACACATAGTACAGTCCTTCTCTAGTCTTTACAGATAAGTTACACCCTTAAATCCTTGCATTCTAATGGTGAATTTCATCCCACCAGGTTTCAGTAATGCTTATTACTGTGAACCAACACTATGGCATACATAGTTTAGGATAAGGCTTTAAATATATAGTCCCACAGTTGAAAATGTCTAAGAAAACTGTGAAAACTATGCATGATAGATGTGACCAACTCTGAAATTTTAATTATTCACAAAGGCAGACAAAGCAACACAAGTAGATTTTGCCCCATCTTTTTGCTCATCCATTTTTCATTCTGAATGCACTGATAACAAGCTTTTTCAATTTGATCTAAGTTGGCCTTAAAATCCCTTAGATTTCATTTGCTGTAAGAGAAAGAGTCTTGGGAACTTGACAGAAGATACATTTTGGTTAGTAAATAAATAAAAATAAAATAAATAAAATTAGATGCACTTTCCATTCTAGTGCAATCTAATGCCTTATTTATCTATAGGATGAAAAATTTCTCTCTCCAAATAATTAATTACCCATGAAAGTAGGGTGGGTGGGTGGGAGAGAAATGGGTTACATTTACTGATATGTGGGAGAAGCTGTGGAAAGCAAAGGAATGGAGAGGAGGTGCAAGTGACTGCAGACATCAATGCTGAAAAGTATGGATGCATTTTTTAAAAAATGGCCTGCTGAGTTTAATCCTTTTGGAATACCTAAATAGGGTTCTCTCTTTCCAATGACCTCTGCTCCTGATTCCCTCTAGTTTTGTCTCCCCCTTTCATTCTCATGGCTGCAATCCCTTCTCCTTTCCCCATCTCCATGTTGTTTCTTCTTCTTTTTCTTGTTTCCCCTGGAAGGAGAGAGGGAATGTGTGAATGTCTGGGTGTAGTGTGTTTTTACGTCTGAGAGTAGTTTGTGTATGTGAAAGAGAATGGATGCTATATTGAGATAAGGCACAATTAATTTTGTAATCTGAGTACCTTATTTTAAAGGCAATTAATTAATTTTAATCAATATACTCAATTAACACATTTTTTGTTATCAAAACTGAAATTTCTGCTCCATGTCCTTTCTGGGAATATGGCTTCTGGCATGCACATATGCATGTACACACACGCACACACACATGTAGAACACATGTAAATACTTTGGGGGAATTTCCAGAATGGTTTTCAGATGGAGTCTAAATTGGTGCATTGGACTTGCATGAGATTTTTGCATGTGCTTATCACTTTTTCCCCTCATCTTTATTACTTTTTAAGTAATAAAAAGTATTATTACTTTTTAAATTCTTTAAATTAAATTTAAAGACCCGAGATTGAGGAAGACACATACCACCCATAGGGGTGAGAGGGAAATTTTTTTATATATGACTTCCTAACTTCATGACAATAAGCAGAAATAATTTAGTGACTTATTACCTTCTCTTAAAATACAACCAATGATCTTTTGCTCCCATATCCCATCTCTTATCTATAAACAAATCCATAAAGCCATGTCATTTCAGTACTGATGTCAGCAAAAGTCCATTAAGGGTTACCAGAGATAACAACATATCTATTTTAACCTTGATCAAATAAAGCAACTTTATATTCCTTCCTTTTACTTCTAACCATCTTGATCTTTAGTCCCTTCAAATAAGTTGTAGAACTTGTTTTCTTTTCATATTTTCTTTGTCCGTTCTCACAAAATTCTTCAAAACTTTAACAAGCCTCTTTTGTAAATCCAATATAGGAAAATTATGCAGGTCACTCTCTTGGTTTGTTGTTTGTGTATCCCTTTTAATTATTAAGACATCAGCCAATTTCTTTTGTATGTCCAGTATAACATCTTCTACCATATCATTCTTGTAGACTGTCATTTTTAAATCCACTTTCAAGTCAGTCTTGATCTTATCAAGTTCCTCTTCCATAACACCTTTTAGACACAGTCTATCTATAGAGGCAGACACTCTTAAAATTAACTTCTTGGTCCATTGTTCAAAAATATCCTTCAATATATCCAATGTTAAAATATTTTTCTTCATTCTGTAATTGTAAGTCAAGTTGAGTGTTTTTCTTCTTTAATTGTAATGTTTAGTTTTCTCTAGTTCCCTCTAGTGTCCAATTTTTAAAGTCTTATCTTATATATAAATAAATAAAATAAAAACTAAAGCATTTTCCCACAGGAATGATTCTTTATAATTAATTCTAAAATCTTATTTCAAATTTATCTGGACACTTAGTCCATTTATAACTTTCTAAAATCAAAGTTTTAATCACCCTTTTGCTGTTTATTCCATTTTTTTTTAAAATGTTCTTAAACTTGTAATTAACACCTCTTTCACTAAGGAATGAAAGAAACTCAGTTGGTGTTATAAAATCTGTCAGTCCAAAGGCTCCTAATAGCTGAAAAGCAGTTAACAAGCAATTTCCAAAAGTGATTAGAACAGGAAGTATGCAAACTTAGCGTCCTTTCAAAGGTGCTGACCACAGTTTCAGCAAAATGGTTATTCCCTCACCTCCCAGAGCTCTAAACCCACTGGAGAATCCTATCTTGCTGTCTCCTTGTGAAAAGCAGATGTCTGAAGCATTTAAGGATGATTTCAAGTCCTCACTTTGTCTGAAGAGGAATTGTCAAAGAACCGGTCTACTCCCCGGCTCTCCACAATGCCACGGTCATCAGCTCCACTCTTTGCGGAGCCATCTCCAGCCCACCATTTGTTCCCCAGTAGTCCCAAGTCCTTACTCCTATATTTGAGACAATTTTCCATCTCCTCATCTGTAATTCAACCATAACCATGTTATTCTGAAAAGCTTAAAATTGTTTGGCTTTTCAAACAGGCTGGGATGATTTCTGATCATGCTTGTCTGGTGATGGTGGCTGGAAACTTCTTGTTGTATAGTTTGTCAGTGCATTGGTATTTCTGTGTTTGGTCGTACATTCTCATTAGGCTTTAAATTTTGTACATTGCCTTGAACTTTTTTTTTTTTAATTTAGCAGCCTTCTACATCTAAATGATGATGATAATGATGCTCTACATTCAGCACAATGTTACATGACACATTGTCTTCCCTCTTACATATTGAATTGTTATTATGTCTACCTATTAATATTTTTATCAGTGTTACCTTATTTAGATTTTTTTTCTTTTTGTCTCCCTGAACAACCAAATAAATAAATAAGAATATTTTCCCCCTCTCTATGTTTATTTCTCTCTATTTCTCATGGGAAGAATGATACGTATGATCCATTTGGGACCAGCCATTCTTCTTTATCGCTATGGGGAATGATTCTAGAAATACATTTGGGGAGGACCATGTCTCATGTTATAAACCTCCTTTCAGGATGATGGTGTTACTGCACTCACAACTAACTCCAACTGTATTCAATGGGTTTATAGTGTATATAGCATTGCAGCTTACTGCTGGTACACAGAACAGTTGCATTTCAATATATTCCCTGTCAAAGAGGCTTATACACACTTCATTAGACAGTTCTCATGCCAAAACAAGCAAGGTAGTAGAAGAAGCTGCAAGAAAAGATTACTGAAAACCTATCTGAAAATGGAAAAGAATGCACAGACACACACACACACACACACACACACACACACACAGACATAAGAAAGAAGCATGGGTCATCAAGAAACATTACATACAGGTATTCTAGAACTGCAGAAATGGTGTCAGGAAAGTTTAAGCTTAATGAATTGAGATTGGTAAAGCACACTAACAAGTTTTAGCTATGATTAAAATAGAAGGAAGAAAAAATAATCAGTATAAAATCTGCTCACACAATGCTAATGAGTAAGAAAGAAAAGACAGAACTATTTAATTCCTATTTTAGTTCTGACATTTCTGAGAAGATAGTATCTGTCTTACCAGGCTATTATAAAGAATAGGATCAAGGACTTGAAATTGATAGAAACAGGGTCAGGGTGCACCTATTTGTTTTCTGTTTAAATCATGGAGAGAAAAGTATCTTGAGAATACTGCAAATATGACCAAAAACCTCTCTTAGATTTCTCAAAAATGTTTTACCACACTAATCATTTTTTTTTATAATCAGACTTATAATCAGACTTTGGATAATCATGCTCCCAACACTGATTCTGTATCTTACTGTATTTCCTGAAATGTGTAGATATTTCTGCCTGCCGTCTGGAATGAGGTTCACCCCAATATCCAGGTGGCTCCCACCCTACTGAAGTTTTAGAGAACCCTGAAGACCTGCCTCTTCACCCAGGCCTTTGGCTAGGGTGGGCGAAACCCTTTGGGGTAATGTGTATATGTATCTTACTGTTGTCTGTTTTTTTGCCATCTTTTCCTCCTGTCTTATTGCTGTTTTTATTATTGCTTTTATTATGTGAACTGCTGGGAGTCAGGTGGTGTACAAATTTAATGCATAAATCCTTCCAAACCCATTCTACCTATCAGCTATAAATGTATCCCCAGGTGTCAGTTTAAGACCTGTTCAGCTATCTATGTTATATTATACACCAGCAACCTGGCTTGAGTGGAGCCTCTCTCTCTTGTACAGTACTTTAAAAAATCTAAACCCTTCTGTCTGATCTATCTGCTAAAGTCTGTTGGCTCTATGAAATTGAAAGGAGAAGATTTAGGATAAATGCTAGGAAACATTTCTTCACATAGTGCATTAATATATGGAATTTGGTGTCTCATAATGAGATTATGGTGATGGATTTATGTGGCTTAGAAGACAATCAGCCAGAATCCCATCCTGGAAACTCCAGGTTTAGAAGCAACCAAATACCAACTATTGGACAATAGTCAGGACTTTTGCTCCACATGGGAAAGAATTCTGGCCTCAAAAGGCATTAAGCTTGATTTAGCCTTAATTAACTTCAACACGTTAGATTATTTAAATACCTTCCCACCCACCCCCACATTTCTATTACTCTTTTCCTATCTATTTTTGCTATCCAGAAACCATTCCATAGAATAGAGAAATCAAGAGAGTATTCTAAATTGCATACCTTATTTATGCAGGATATTAGCCCTCCCTGGTGGGTCTCAGTGGTGCCATATGTGAAGTTAGAACATGTATTAACTGAACACACCAATCACTTCCCTCCAGATGCACCTTGCAAATGAATGATCTATAGCACTCAGCAAGCATTCTTTCAGGCTACTGCTGATATTCTCAGTGATAGACTGCTGAGAAATCCCATTGAAACACTATTTTAAAACTATTAAAGATAGATTTATGGGATGTATAAAATATATGAGAAGAATAAATTATGATTGAACCACTGGTACCAATGATATAAATGTGAAGTTCATCTGGTAGTTTAACTCTAAATACTCCAGGGGTGAAAGAATGATACCTGACATTTAATGGCACTGCATTCCAAAGGCTAAAGTTTTGTATGTATTTCTTTCACTTTTATCTTGATCTACTCAAGAATGGAAGGAAATGGGAGTTACATTAGGGTATCAGGTGCAATTCTTTTTCTAGTTATCTGGGACAGAGAAGATTATTTATGCCCACGGTAAACAAATTGCTCATTGCAATGCACCTCTACTGAGTAAGAGACATGTATGCTAAATACCTTGGCACATCAGGTCTCACTGATGATGGTCTTTAATCATCCCTTGCTGTAAAAGTCAAAAGGGAATTAACTCTGAGGATCTTTAGTTTTGAATCAAACAACAAATCGATCTAACCCTAAAAGGCAGCCCAACATTTTACATTTATTTATTTATTTATTTATTTTATTTCATTGGATTTATCCGCCGCCCATCTCCCCCACAATAGGGGACTCTGGGCGACTCACAAAAACATTAAAACTATAAATATATCCAAAATTTAAAACAATACAGATAAAACATCCAGAATTCAAAACAATGCTAAAGAAAGGAAGATCCAAGCAGATGGAAAATCAGGCTGCGGAGAGCTGGCCACTATGGGGCTAGCCATCCCCCTGCTTGAAGTATTTGCATTTGGAAACCTTTTTTGAATTGAGATTTGGGTAGTGATGTTTCCACTGGGGGGAATGATCTGAAAAGTTTACTCAGACACAACGCAATAGGGTATGTAAAACCTGTATGTTGGAATGGGGAACTTGTGGCTCTCCATAGGATGCTGGACTATAGCTTGTAGCAACTCAGCTGGTGTGGCCAATAGTAAGGATGCTGGGCAATCAGCAACATGTGAAAGGCCACAGTTTCTCTACTCCTCCAGTAAACCATATGAAATTGCAACAATATTACAAATGCGCATCAGCACTTTTGCAAATGTTCACACAACTTAAATCAGTATGTAACATATTTGGTATTCGGCTATAAATTATACAACTGCTCATACCTCATAGCTCTGGGTATTAGTAGTCTAACTAGGACACTTGTGGAAAAAAAAATCTCAAATGCATAAAGAAATATGGGCCAAATTCAGACTAAAGTTACAGAAAGACAAAGAAGTTGTAGATGTATTGCAAGGGGAAGGAGAAGGGGTCAACTGGTAACACATGATGGAAAGAAAGCAAAATGTTTTAACACATTTTTTATGTCTGTCTCCACCCAGAAGGGAAACAAAGCCCTACTTGGCCATTGTTGTGCTAGTAGTGGAAGAGCAACAGCTCAGGGCTGATGATAGCATAAAGAACACTTTGATAATTTACATGAATTCAAATCTCCAGGGCCAAATTATTTCCCAGTGTAGAGAAGTAGAGAACTAAAGAAGTGAATATGTGTAGTTCAGGGTTGAACTGTTGAGTCTTTGGGGTTCTCTGAGCTTATACATCTGGGAAGAAAAAAAAATGGAAGGCACAGCTATAGGATGGGGGAGACTTGGCTTGGCAGCAATACATGTGAAAATGGTCTAAGAACTGATAAGCTATTTGGAGTGTAAGGATTCTGGTTATTCTACTACTTTGTACTGGTGATTGTTGCCTAAGGCTATGATCATTATCTGCCTTTTCTTTCTTTGACCCACCCTGTCTGCCACCACCACCTTGGAGCTCAGATTTCTTCCTAGCTCAGCACTTGTTTGTAACATTTTGATCTAGCTGGTGCCTGTCTTCCTGTTTATGTTTATGTTTCTGATCCATCTCTGCCTATGAATCCCAACTGTAGCCTATTTCAGAGCCATGTCGGATTCTGGCAGTCTTTGAGAAGAGTGACCAATTTAACTGCATTATCCAAGCAGTTTGTCTTGGAATGAATGATGAAGTGATTTAAGACAAAGAAAGGCTAAGCGGCCAGTTTGTCTCAACTATCGTTTGTTTAAAAACACACACACACACAAAATTAGCTGGGTTCATGCAATACACAAAGCCAAACAAACTTCATACATGGCAACCAAAGGTTCTATCTGAAAATCTTGAACGGAGCAAAGGATAGTTGATTTTAGAAAGTCTGTGTGTCCATAGCTTTCCCAACACTCCAAAGTACAGACCCAGATTTAATGTGAAATAGTCTATAATTGGTGAAACAGTTTAGACCAACATGAGAGAAGTTATATCAATCTTATCACATCATCCTTAGAACATGACCCCTATAGCATGCCTTTAAAAGTGACAGCCAGCTGCCATAATTTAGCAGGAGGACAGTGCCTCCAAATTGTTAGAAAGGCAATGCCCTTATGCCAGGTATGTAACAGCAGATTAATTGTGCTATAAAATTGGTCTGCTAATGAGACCTAATTTAACTAAAGGGGATGCACTTACACAAAAGATAGTTTAAACTGCAGATGCTTAAATTTAGGTTGACATTGGTGGAAGTCAATACTCTATCAAGCCTGCTAACTATGAAACCTGCGAGACATCATAATTACAGTAGCAATCCTGGCCATCTTGAAATTCCTTGTCTAACACAACATCTTAGAACAATATATATTTGTGTCTAGTATTCTGAGTCTAAACAAATAGGCTTCTACCATTCCTGATTCTTGACTGTGGATTTGAAAGTAAGGTGCCTTGTATTTTCTAGATCCATTTGGATGGAACAGAAATCACCTTGATCACTGTAGCGAATCAGGGAGATAACCTTGATGGAAATAGGCAAGAACCATGATATAAGCAAAGAGAAAAACATTCCTTAAATCCTGGGAAACAATATAGCATTAAGAAGAGACTCAGACTGGCTCCTCCCTGACTCCCTGGGATAAAAGGGGGAGGGAAGAGAAAATGCAGTCAGGCTTGCAAGATTCTGTTATTGTAGCTCTCAATAAAGTATAGTTCAATTCTTCCAGTGAAGTCTGTTTTTTTGATCTGGTCTACTCCAAAAGGGCTGATATCAATCTTGCAAGCCTCATTGTACTTTACCTCCCTCTTGCAACACTGGTAATTTTCCAGTTGGGTTATTGCAATGCATTAGACAGGGGACTGCCTTTGAAAATGGTCCACTAACTTTAGTTAGTTCAAAATTGAGCAGCTAGACTGCTCACTGGGATTAGCTAATATGAACATATTATGCCAGTATGCCATCTCTACTGGCTGTTGGTCCATTTCTGGACCCAATTCAAAGTGATGGTTTGGACCTTTAAAGACCTAACAAATTATGGCCAGGTTACTTGAAGGAGTGCCTGTTTTATATGTACCTACCTGGATCTTCAGATCTGCTAATGAGGCCCTCTTCCATATCATTCCATTAGAGGGGATGAGATGGGTCTGTGCAAGGGAGAAAACTTCTTCTGTGATGACATCCCATTTATGGAATTCTGTCCCCAGAGAGATTCAACTGGTACCAACTTTAGCATCATTTTGATATTAGGTGAAGTCTTTTCTATTTTTCCAGGCTTTTTAATTTGGTTTTCAATTTTATTTTGTATTGTTTTAGGTTTTGAATGACCACCTTGCTACCACCTAGTGTGTACGGTGTTTTCATTTTACCTTTTATCTGATTTTATTGTACATGTTTTAATTCAAACTGTATTTCTTGTGTGTTTTATTGTAAACCACCTGGAGAGCTTTGGCTATTGAGCGGTTTTAAATCAATCAATCAATCAATCAAATGATGGAACAAGCCATGTGAAGAACAGATTTTTTATAAGAATGGCTTCTAATTTAAATGTGGCAAGATAGCAATATTTGGCCAATTACTTTTTCAATACATAAATCACAGGTATATTCAGATGTTTACATACTCTTGTAAAGGCTGGGAGGGGAGGGGAGGAGGCTGTATATGTCTAAAAGGAAACAGGTTGTTATATTCTTGTCTGGCAGCATATCTATATGAGTCTCCACCCCGCCCCACCCTGTCCCCCAGCACCATAATCCTTGTTTTCCAACCCTACCATTTTAGAAATAAGGGTGGGAAAGTCTGATCTGAATGTTAAGTGTATGAAAAGTAACAGATTGTTCTTGGGGACATGACAACTATTCAACTATAGGTAAAAGGTAAATGTAAAGTCTCCCTTAAGTCAAAGTAGATTTCTGATGATTTCATGGACATATCACTGTAGTTTTCTTGGTAATAACACATTTTTAAAAGTCTTCGTTAAGGATATTTTCTTCAGCTTCCCAATCTAGCCTGCAGTCCTGGGGTTTCTTGTGCTTTGTACTTGTAAAATCCATGTATTTTCCAGATCTAATCCTCCCAAGCTTTTCAAGATTAGCCAAGGCTGACTAGGTGTTGCTGCTTGCCGGGCATCCAGCTAGGTATCATCAGATCTGGTTTGACTCCTGATGTTTGCATGAATGATGTCTGACATCTCAACCTGCCTTTAGTAATAACTCTCCCAAGAACATTCCACAAATTTGTTTGATCCTGTATCCACCATATACATTGTTTTCCTTGTATCTCCCTCAGCCTTGCCAAACACAGGTCCCCCCCCCCCCCCATCCGTCCTTGATTTGCATCATGTGCTCAAGTATGCAAATTTCTGCATCACACTAATCATTGCCTCAAGGGAGCATCCAGCTTTTACGTGGTTGGAACTGATTGACTAGATCTTTTTGCAGTCCAAGACAGTCCTGGTAACTGACTCCAAATCCATAATTCTGTAGACAGCCTCTAAAATGCTCTTTCAGAACAATGTAACAGAAAGCAAAGAACTGATTTTCATTCCATTAGGAATGACGCCAGCATGCTTACATACCAGTCCCCAACTTTGCCTCCACTCAATTTGTATGCCTCGCTTGCCCTCCAAGTTTAGCTGTGTGCCTGCAATTTGAATCTGCATCTAGAAGGTTCCAGGCTGAATCTTTCATTTTTGTTTGCTTAGTGTGCAAAAGTTCTTCACTAAGAACAGCAAACTGTGACAGTCTTGCCAGCGCCAACTGCAACATATGTTTGCCGAATAATTAATAGTGACAGTTAGTTGGCTCTTCTGGAGGATTCCCCCCACCCCCCAGAGCTGGACTTTTAATGAATCCTGCATTCTTGAACTCCTGCTAAATAACAGGATTTTTCACATCCTTTTATCCTCAACTGCTAGGGTGTTTTCTTCATGCTGTCCTCTTTTTATCTATATATAGAACTCTTAAATGGATAGTGCCTCTCTCCATGTATTTTAAATAAATAGTCTGACTTTGAACCACATGATGAATTTAGATTTGTTTTATTGTTCCTTATCTCTTTCTTCTGGCAACACAGCAAAGGAAATTATAACCCTCAATACATTTTCCATGGATGGGTGTATTTCTGAATAGTGCTGCCTGTTACTTCAATACAGATTTCTCTGATAAGGAAATTTGGAACAAGTTCTATGGCTGCATGCACACGCACACACGCACACACAAACACACATATTTCTGCATCTGTTTTTTTCCAGAAGAGTGGAAACTTCAAGGAATGATGTGTCAATACTGGCAATAATGCACAACTAGGATGTGCTAGAGATGTACATTTTCACACACACACACAGAACCCGAAAATCCAAAAAGAAACAAAAACAACACTCAGAAAAAAACAAACCCAACATATAGTCATTGTTCATGAGTCTAATCTATCTGTGTCTCAACTATCAGAATGATGGGATCCCACCCACAAGGTGGCAAAAGATGAGCATACCAACTGGCGTAAGTAAAGTGTCAGAATCCTCACAAGATTTCATAATAGATTATTATATGGCTAGTTTAAAAAAATGGCTTTTTACATGCTGCGGTTCTGCCATTGTAAAAGGATGGGGGGGGGAGTAGGAATGAGAAACCGTTTAAAGCAGATGGCTCCTTATCACGGGCTCTGGCATGCTCAAGGACATACCAGCAAGGGAATCAGAAGACCAAGAACTAAGGGCGATGAAGGGGGGGAGAAACTAAGGGCAATGTAGGGGGGGAGAAAGTAAGAAAACAGCTTTTGGCGCGCTTTTGCTCAGTCTTAGCAATGCTTTGGATCTGTACACTTATTCTCAATAAATGAACTTTCTTTTGAATCAATATTGGTTGCAAGGAAAGTTACTGGATTTGGGATCAACAGGTGGCAGCTAGTTACATTTTGCTAAGATTCCCAGTGCAGACTTCCACCAAAGAGATTGCCCTGCGGGGAGTCCAAAGCCTCACGTTGACCAGGACCAACCGAGCAGCGGGATGGCTGATGATGTAATTGAGGAAGAAGAAGAGAGACCGGTCCCTCCTCCATTGGAAGTGAAGGTGATAACCCAGGCGGAGCCGGTGCAATCATCACGCCAAGCCCGAGCGGGGCCGAAGGCAACGGTGACGAAGGGACGGGGTCCTTTGATGAAAGATCGCATGGGGAAATTGGAAGGGCAGATGGGGTCCCTATCCAATTATATGCGAGCATTAAGGGCAGCAGTGGATCAACTGCTTGGAGGGGGATTTACGCCTCCCACGCGAGAGTCAGCGGCCACACCGGGAGGTATGGAGGCGGCAGAGCAGTCAGCCAAAGGTGAGACCTCCAGCGAGGAGGAGGAGGATCTCACACCTAGCAGAGCCAAGAAGAGCCCGATGCAGCAGCGGGGCATCTCCATGAAATTCGAGGGAGATGCTGAGCAGCTGGCTTGCTTTATCACCCAGGTTCGGATCTACATGGAGGGCTATGGAGGTCTGTTTTGCAGCGAGGAGGAGAAGGTCTCCTATGTGTCCAGTTTTTTTTTAAGGTACGGCTGCAGAATGGGTGGTTGGCCTGCATAGGGTGAAGGACCGGGCTTTAAGGAGATTAGAGGATTTCATGGCGGCTCTCTGCACGCGCTTTGAAGACCCGTGTGTGGTGCTTAAAGCATGACGTGACCTGGAAAGGCTGAAGCAGGGGTCCAAGTCGATATCAGAGTACGCCTACAAATTTCGGGGGTTGGCTCAAAGGCTGCCTCATGTGCCTGAAGAGCTCCTGATTGAGTTCTTCCAGAGAGGCTTGCAACCCGAATTGTTGCAGCGTGTGGTGTGCCGGGGTTTCCCCAAAACCTTTAATGGATGAGTCGCTATGGCCGGCGAAGTGGAGGAGCAATGGTGCACCATAGAAGCAAGAACCCGACTTCCGCCCTTACCCGGCACAAAGAAGGCGGCGCCCAAGGCGAAGACCAGCGCGCCGGAAAGTAGCTGGAGCCGGTGTGTCTGTTTCAACTGCGGGGAGCCGGGGCACTTTGCTGCTGCGTGCCCTAAAGCGAAGACGGAGCAAGGCGGCAAGAAGGCAGAGCGGAAGGGGCCGAAGTCTTTGAAGCCCGGCAAGAAGGAGTCAGCGGCAGTAGGCAGTGAGACGGGGGCTAAAGTGGCAACATGCGGTGGTGGCAAAACCCGGAAGTTGTTAGCTCCGCTCTCTCTCCGACAGGCAGCTGCTCTTCCAGAGAAAGAAAGCAGCTCACGGGAGGACTCAGAGAGCAAAGAGATGGGGGTGAGTCCCATTAAAATTTGGGTGGAACTAAGGGTGGTAAGGACGAATTGGAGGGCAGAGATACGGGCGCTGATAGACTCTGGCTGCTCCCGAAATCTGATTAGCCCTGCCCTTGCCCGGGGTTTGGGTCTGCGCTTAAAGAGACTCAAAACCCCTGTGATTTTTACCCAGCTGGACGGATCCCCAGTGGGGGGAGGGCTGGTGGAATATCGTACTGAAGAGCTTGAGCTAACTATGGGGGACCATAGAGAGACTATTAAATTCCTAGTGACTCCCATGGCATGCAACCCAGTGCTTCTGGGCATGAAGTGGTTAAAAAGGAAGGACCCAGAAGTGAACTGGGAGGAAAAGATCTTGCGTTTCCCGAAGGAGGGGGGAGTGGAAGTTGAAGGAATTACCGAAACATTGTCAGATGGAGAGACGGGCGCTGTGAGTGGGGAAAAGGCAGTGGAGGCTGCAACCCAGATTCCCAAGCAATACCGCGAACTGCAGGAGGTGTTTAGTGAAAGGGAGTCAGATCAGCTACCCCCCCATCGTGCCAGTGACTGTGCCATAGAGATTGAGCTGGGAGCTAAATTTCCAAGGAAGAAAATGTATCCAATGACACCCAAAGAGTTGGAAGCATTGCGGGAGTTCATTGATAAGAATCTAAAGAGGGGCTTTATTGTACCTACACATTTTCAAATTGCTGCACCGGTGCTTTTCAGAGAAAAGAAGAATGGCTCCCTACGTTTGTGCACAGATTATAGAGGGCTAAATGCCATTTCTGCTGACAACCGGTACCCACTCCCCTTGATGAAAGACCTGTTGGCCCATTTATCCAAAGGGAAAATTTTCACGAAGCTGTATTTAAGGGAGGCGTACTTCAGGGTGTGAATCCGGGAAGGAGATCAATGGAAATCCGCCTTTAACATGCCCCTGGGGTGCTTCCGTTATGAAATAATGCCGTTCAGATTAGAAGGAGCGGCGGGGGTGTTTATGCAACTTATAAATGAGGTGTTATACGAGCATTTATACCAGGGGGTGTTGGTTTATCTGGACGATATCCTGATTTACACTGAGACCATGGAGCAACATGTACAATTGGTCAGGAAGGTACTAAAAAAGCTACTGGAGGCTCAATTGTGTGCCAAGCTCTCCAAATGTGAATTTCATAAACAGCAAATTGACTATTTGGGGTATAGAATTTCGCATCAGGGAATTGAAATGGACCCAGTCAAGGTGAGGGACGTCCTGGGTTGGGAAGCTCCCAAAACCAGGCATCATCTTCAAAGTTTCCTGGGCTTTGCTAACTTCTATCGGCAATTCATACCCAACTTTGCCCAAGTAGCACTCCCACTCACCGATTTGTTGAAAACCAAGGGCAAGGACAAAGCGAAGGCATCAAAACCTGGAGCCCCCTTGGCCTGGACTAAGGAGTGCCAGGAAGCTTTTCTAAGTTTAAAGCGTCTGTTTACAGCTGAACCGATCTTAAAGCACCCTGATCCAGAACAGCCATTTGTCATACAGGCAGACGCTTCAGATGTGGCAGTGGGAGCTGTGTTGTTACAGAAGGGGGCGGGGGGGGGGGAGCTATTTCCATGTGCGTACATATCCCAGAAATTTTCAGAAACTGAGAGACGCGGGTTGGTGTGGGAAAAGGAAGCGTTCGCAGTACTCTGGGTGTTAGTTTGCTGGAGATACTTGTTAGAGGGATCACCCCATCCCTTTGAAATTTGGACTGATCACAAAAATCTAGAAGCTTTGACTGCACTGAGGAAGCTGTCACCCAAGCAAATGAGATGGGCACAATATTTTCATCGATTTAACTTCTCCCTGAAGTATATTCCTGGGGGAAAAAATTTTCTGGCAGACGCCCTGTCTCGATTGCCTCAACACAACAGCAAGTGGGAGGAAGTAGTCGCTCCTGTAATTCCATGTACCGAAGCAGCCCTAAGAGTGGTCACTAGAGCTCAGAAAAAAAGGGGTGAAGAACAACCAGAAGGAGAGTTGTTGAAAAAATTAAATGCCCAGATTGCTCAGGATGATTGGTTTAAAAGCAACAGCCAATTGCTAGTGAACAAACAAGGGGCATGGTGGTGGCAAGATAAGCTGTATGTCCCTGCAGACGCTAGAAAGTGGGTCTTGCAAAGAAGTCACGACAGCAAAACAGCTGGGCACTTTGGTTTTGTGAAAACATTACATCTACTCAGGCGTCAATTTTGGTGGCCAACAATGAGAAAAGATGTAGGGGAATATGTAGCTACATGCCCCACGTGTGCAATGGCCAAAAGGAGAGGAGGCAAACCAATGGGGCTTCTACAGACAGTAGCAAACCCAGGGGCTCCTTGGAAGCAAATTTCCATGGACTTTATTGTAGACCTCCCTGAAAGCAACAAAAAGACAGTTATTTGGGTAGTTACAGACCTTTTTTCCAAACAAGCACATTTTGTGGCATACCAATCCCTTCCATCAGCCCCCAGACTGGCTAAGTTATTTATACAACACGTCTACCGAGCTCATGGTGTCCCAGAACGAATAATTTCGGATCGCGGGGTCCAGTTTACTGCCAAGTTCTGGAGGGCGTTCCTAAAACTACTGGGAGCATCGCAAGGCTTGAGTTCGGGGTACCACCCCCAGACAGCGGGATCATGTGAACATCTGAACTCAGTGTTGGAACAATATTTGAGATGCTTCATTAACTACCAACAAGACAATTGGGATGAACTGTTACCGTTTGCTGAAGTAGCTTATAATAATGCAGTGCACCAAAGCACTGGCCTCACCCCTTTTAAAATAGCTACAGGACAGGACTTTGTACCCATCCCAGAACTACCTAAACAATCCACTCAAGTCACTTCAGTTGATGAATGGGTCCTACAAATGACACAAGTGTGGCCTCAGATTGCTGTGTCATTGAAGGAGGCCAGAGCAATGTACAAGAAATTTGCAGATGCTAAGAGAACCCCAGAAAAAGACTGGAAAGTAGGAGATAAGGTTCTTTTATCTACCAAGCATCTTAAATCATTACAACCTTCCAGAAAGCTTGCTCCAAGATTCATAGGGCCTTTTGTTATAGATAAAGTAATTAATCCAGTTTCACTACAATTACAGATGCCTGCTACCTTTAAAAGAATCCATCCAGTGTTCCACTGTGACCTGCTTAAACCCTATAAAGAGTCATCTCAATGGCATCCCTCCCCAGTACCTCCTAAACCAATGATGGTTGAAGGAGAACAACATTTTGAAGTTAAAGAGATATTGGACAGTAGAAAGCATGGGGGGGGGGGGGGTTCAATTTTTAATTCATTGGAAACATTTTCCCAAATCAATGGCTGAATGGGTTGACAAGAAACATGTAAAGGCTCCACATTTAGTTAAAAAAATTTATGATGTTTATCCTACAAAGCCTTAACAATTAGAATGGTTATTGTATTATGTTTCTCTTTGCTTTTTCTTTTTTAGAGTGAAGAAGAGGAATCATCTGACTGACATCCTCTTTTGTGGAGGGGCAGCATGTCAGAATCCTCGCAAGATTTTATAATAGATTATTATATGGCTAGTTTAAAAAATGGCTTTTTACATGCTGCGGTTCTGCCATTGTAAAAGGGGAGGGGGAGAAGGAATGAGAAACCGTTTAAAGCAGATGGCTCCTTATCACAGGCTCTGGCATGCTCAAGGCCATGCCAGCAAGGGAATCAGAAGACCAAGAACTAAGGGTGATGAAGGGGGCAGGGGGGGGTGGAGAAAGTAAGAAAACAATATTGGTTGCAAGGAAAGTTACTGGATTTGGGATCAACAGGTGGCAGCTAGTTACATAAAGCCACAAAGAACAAAAAGTCATAGCCTTTAACAGGAGCACAGAAGGCAGAGAACAAGGAACTGTAGACCATGAAAGAAAAGAGGGACAGAGGCATATAAAAAGCAGTGGCAGGGCACTAAGCTGGAAGCAGAAAATCCAAAGCAAAATTACAGAGTTGTATTCATTTTATATGCACAGGATCACCAGGAGATTGAGTAGATACAGATTCATAAGGAGAGGCTGGCGTCAAGGCAAGCATATGAATATAGTCACACTCATCACAAAGTGCTTCATAAATCAGGTCCCTAAGGCCAAGGGTTTCTAAAATATGTCTTCCACTACATACACTGGCAGGAAAACTGTTTATATATTGTCTCAGAAAAGGATGGAAAGGTGCCAAGGCCTCTTTGTCCTCATTTCCACCTTGCCAATTACCTTCTGGCAAAGTGTTGGATATGTTAATGTGTTACTGCCTTAGCTGTTCTACCAGTGGTTCTATTAACTCTGACTAAAGTAAGTCAGTGTTCCCCCCCCCCCCATTATATTGCTTATATTCTGCAATTTGTATTCTTATGATGAACTAAACAGAGGCAACAAAGTCCAGGGTACTGCAGAGTTCAATAATAGGAGTAGTATATAACCATATGATCAGCTGGTCAGATGGTAGGGATAGGTGAAAATTTTGTTTAATTTTTTTAAAAAGTAGTTATCAAAACAGAAGAGAAAGTGTTAATTGATCCAGCTGCAATAAAGTGATTACATAGGCAGCAAAGAAACAGCAGATATATAGAGACTGAACAGGTGATATTGGAAGAAGATGAGTTGGTTTTAAATTGGAGGAATAAACTTCAATAACCTTTGCTGATAACACTACTCTGAAGCTGAAAATACAAATGAATTGGAAACTCTATTAATGAAAGTCAAGAAGCATAGTGAAAAATGGTACTAGGATTAAATATAAAGAAAATCAAACTAACGAGAACAAATGGAGCAACATTTTAGAACCGACAATTAAGATACTGAAGTGGTGGATACCTTCTGCCTCTTAGGATTGACCATCACCACTAAAGGAACCAGCAGTCAAGAAATATACCACAGACTGGCCTTTGGTAGGGTAGCAATGAAGGTGTCAGGATTAGCCCAGGAAACTCCAGGAGACAGTACAGATTCAATTCAGCATGGTTTATTGGCTTCAGTCCCGTTACAGAATCTTCTCAGAGTGAAAGCAATTCCCAGAGTCACCCGACAAACATCCTGCATTCTTCAGGGAGGTGCAAGTCTCATTTTCTTATCTCTACCTCTCTGTTCTGGGGATAAGAGAATGCGCTTAACTCTTTCCGCTCTAGCTCTCACAGAAGGCCTTGGAAAGGATAGTCAGATGCTGTGATATGTCTATAGTTTCAAAGATCAGAATCGCATAGGCAATTATTTTCACTGTGAGGCTCCATAGAAGCAAAAGTTGGACTTGAAAGAAGCAGAATAGGAAGAGTATTGATACTTTGGGACTTTGGCATAGGAGAAGACTCTTGAGAATACCCAGGATAGCTGGGGTGGCGGGGGCGGGGGGAGATCATCGAACAAATCAACTTGGAGTTCTCACTTGAGGCACAAATTACCATGTTCAAATTATCATATATTGGACATATTATGTGAATATCTAGCTCTCCTGGGAAGTCTATAATAATGGGAAAGGTGGAAGGAAAGGGAAAACAAGGACAACTAACAGCATGGTGGATGGACTTAATTACAGCAGCAATGGATGCATTGTTGGAAGATCTGAAGTACTAGGATGGGGAGAGGTCATCCTAGAAAAAATCTGTTGGACAAGAGTTAACACTGACTTGATGGTACATAATCATCAACCTTTTAAAGATGGGACTGAATTGTATTTTTCCCATAGAGTGGTACTATTACTTCCTGTGATCTTGACACCCTATCTCTATTAATGCAGCCCCAAACTGCATTCTTTTGAACCTTGAGTATGTCTTCTGAGGTGTTAGCAATCCCCCAGATTTGTGGCGTCTGCAGATTTTAAGAGCATCTCTTCTATTCTGTTATCTAAATCATTTATGAAGATGTTGAAGAGCACTGGGCCAGTACAGAACCCTGAGGTACCACTACATACTCTTTCCATGTGAACATAGATCCATTAAGGACCATATTTTGGCTACGGTTGTCAGCCCACTGAGAATCCATCTGGTAGTGAGACCATCTATCCCACATTGTTCCAGTTTATCAAGAAGGAGGCTATAATCTACTTTATCAAATGCCTTTCTGAAATATAAGTACACAACATCCACAACATTCCCTTGGTCTACTGATCATGTTGTCGAAGAAAGCAATACCATATGTCAACCTCTTTTAACAAATCCATGCTGGCTTCATGTCATCACCTTACTAATTTCTAAGTGCTTGCAAACCCAGTGACTGATTGCTTTTTCTAGAATTTGTAACTTTCTTATTTACTATAACTTTGGACCATCTCATTTTGGCTGTTAGGGGTAGCAGATAGCTTAAAACAAAGAGAAAAGATCTTGTTAACAGGAATTGTGAGGAATGAGGAATGGAACAAAATGCCTAAAATATCTTGGTTTTATATTAAAATTCAAGACACACATGAGATGTCAAGGCTAGCAGCTAAAAAAAAATAAAAAAATATACAAGGGAAAGACAAATAATAGGGGAGAGGGTTCATTTGGGATCAAACAGGTTAAAGAAATATGTTTGATAGAGACACATGAAGGTAAAAATTCAGGAATTTCTTCAGATTTCAGTAGATGGTATGCCTTTGATAGGGAGATGTATGGAAAAGATGAAAGTTGTGGAGAACAAGGGCAGGTTATTATAGGCTGTACAAATATAAAATACAATAATAAATAATACCTGTGGAATGAGAGGTTCCAAGAAGTAACATAGAGTAATTGGGGGGGGGGGGTGGGAGAGAGAAGAAAAAATCATGGAGAACAAAAAACTCCAAGTAAAATAAATATGTGTTGGAAAATAAAATATATTTCAACCCTTCAAGATTGGCCAGATCAGGAAACAGACTCTACAAGAGGGCTATAAATATACTTTATTGAGATAGGCTATTATAAGACAATATTGCAAGCCTGACTGCATTTTCCCTTCCCTTCCTCTTATATCCCAGGGAGTCAAGGAGGAGTCAGACTGAGTCTCTTCCTAATACTTTCCCTGTTTCACAGACTCAAAGCATGCTTTTAGTTTCTAAACAGTTTCTGCAAGGTCATCTCCATGCCTTCCACAGATGTGCAGGACACCACTACAGAACAGGACATCCAATGGTTGGAACGGGGTGATTCAATTTAGTATTCCTTAACTTGAAATGTTTCTCAGATTTTTAGTTACCAGTGGTAGGGATACATTCCTTTCAAGTAAGCCTCTTATGTAAAACGGCAAGCTGACAGATTTTATCTAAATGTGGAGCTGCCCAGCAGGGGATTTAGAATAAAGCACCATCATGGGTATCACCACTGCCTGGAAACCCATTAGCATTTTTGCAGTATGGATAGCTCCTTCCCATAATTCCAAGAGCCAGTGGTCTTATCCATTTGTTCCAAAGAATAAAGACATTTCCTCAAGCCCTGAAGCTTTTTATCTATGATGTTTTGGTCAGAGGTTTTGCAGAACATTAAAAGTGTGCTTGAAAGAAATGAAAGGAACAGAATAGGACAATTAATGACCAGTGTTGTTTGATCGCTAAGTGATACAAACTGAATCAAACTTTAGCCCTTTTCTCACCTGAAGGGGAAAAAAAAAATCAAAGTCACTCATTTTCTCTGTTCATTATTTTTAATACCACATAGAAAAAGAGGTCACAGATAAGGAAACAATAGCCTTTTTAGAATTTGCCATCTGAAGGAACTGGTTCATGCTGATTGATGGCAAGGCCACCTCTGAAGAGAAGTTAACCATAGTCATCAATTGTGAGTGATCAGCTTCACTCTATTGCTTAGCCTTAGCTTGAGAGAGGCAAACTTCTGGCTTAATTCACTTTGAGGCATATTGCATTAACCCTGCAGTGATACAGAAAACAAAGAGACAAAACAAGTGGAATTTATAGTGGACAAAAATGGGTGAGGCAGATATTCTAGATTAATGGACCAGCTGAGAGTCTTCCTCAAACTCTCTTTGTCTTAGGATCAGCCTTCAGATTATGATGGTAGATCCAAATTATCACAGATTATCATGTATGTATGCACACACATGCATACACGCGCAGAGAACTCAATATTTTTCTACCTGCCAGTAATTTCTAGCCTATTAGTCATTTAACCTATTAGAGCCCTCGGAAAAACATAAAGACATATGATCTTTCCTCACCTGCTTGCCTGGAAGTGATTCTTAGGATCCCTTGCCCCATTATACCTATCTACTCCTCCCACATGGCTTAATGCTCTAGATAACCACTTAGGCTGGGATTTTGCTTCTTGCATAGTTGAACGATAGTGCTATGGAACGCCATCAGAGCATCAAGGCATCAAGACATAGCACTGTGATTAACAGCAGGGCCAACATTACTATCAGCTACCACCAGCACTCCAAGCTTCACTGTGCTTTTGTAATCCTTACAATAATGGAGGAGAAAATGAATTTTCCCAGAAGTGATACAATGTGAGCTATCCCTGTTGTCTCACAGTGTCATGATATCTTGTGATAAGTCTTGTGTTTTGGAACAGCTTGGTTTTGTGTAAGCAATTAAAATTTAGGGCTGTTTTGGATTTGATTTGCAAGAGTACTGCAGCCAGTATCTGGGACTCATCAATGTGGCTGCATCTGTTTTCAGGAACTTGGCAAAAGGCACAGCTGGTTTGATGAGTCACAGGTAGGCACTGCATTCACCTCCTATATGTTCCTCTTCCAAATTACATTTGAAGCACTGCACCACCCCATTAAAGTAGATAAGTTTTACTCAAAGGGCTGGGTCTGGCAGAGATGGAAACAGTTACAACTGGATAGGTTGCATTCTTCTCCTTCTCTCTGTTAAAGTTATAGGGACTGAGTTGCTAATTTATCTATGGCTATGTAGTGAATTTGTGACCGAGGGGCACCGAAGTTTTCATCTTCATAGCCTTCAGCACTACAAGATGCAGTGTGTGGACTCCACAGCCTTCAATACTGTGGAAAGCATAGCTACGCAGTCTTCATCTCCAACTATTCATTTACCTGATCCTTTCATACTAGCCTTGCCACCATTTTCTGAGTTACATTAGGTTGAGTTAAAAATAATTGCCTCAAGGTGCTGCATGATAGAATATAGCTTTCATTAAATATGACAAAATGCTTAACATCATACCAGACAGGGCAGAGAGAGAAAGCATTCTCCTGGCTAGGAGTCACACATGGTTTTTACGGTGGGTTGGCTGGATATGTGGCAGCGTTACAATGCCATCACCAGGAGGAAAGGGTAAAAATTTCCACACTTTTTAAAATTTTTGTTTTGTAGGGAATTGTTAAGGATAGTAAAATAGGTGTGCTAAGCATGCTCCCCATGTGGAAGGATGCAAGTCTTCCATTAATTCATCTGGCATTTGCTGCCTGCTTTCTTTTCCTTTATATCATAGGAATAAAGGCCTCAGAGGATGGACTGTTAGCCAGCTCTTCTTGTACTATTGAAGTCTCTCAAGGGCCTGTCCTTCAACTCTCCTCTGGTATAGTAAGATTTAGAGGGATGATCTGCTTCATCAGCCAGCAGTGAGCTACTCATCCTTGCTCCTTGATGCTTATTGTTTAGTTTATCTTTTACTTCTACAGTATTTTGGACCAAGTAAACCCCATTAAAACTAGAGTGAGAGCCAGTGCTAAAGGTGATCTGTCTGTCTGTCTGTCTGTCTACCTACCTATTTCCAAAAAGGGATATTTTGATCTTAATGTAGAAAGCATCTGTATTCACAACCAAATGACGTGAAAAATTGAGAGAGAAAAGAAAAATGAAATGAAAAATGGTGTTTTGCATGCCAGCAGCATTTTGTAATGCTTTCATAATAAATTGAGATAACAATACTTCAAGGAAATTGAAGAATTCTGTATATGTATTGGCATGTAAGAAGAGATCACTGCTGTATAATCTTATTAAAAAGCTTGGCTCAGCAACAATGAAAATGATTAGAATGAAAGCTGCTTGGTGTGTTGCTGCTGATAATGAATACTGGTGCCTGCAGGACTAAATCTCTCATCTCAAAACAAAAACATATTGAAACTGAGGTGTGTATGTGTGTATGGCTACTACCTATGTTAATAAAAGCATGTATGGATGATATATTACCCTGCAGTTTAACAAATAACTTTGAGTGATTTACCTGGACAACCACACTGTTACTCACTTATGGAACTGAAAGCAAACTGAATACTTCACATTGCATTTCAGGGAGTTATATCTTGCTTTCTTGATAAATTAAAGTGATAATTGTAATTTTGAACACAGTGTATACCAAAGATGATTAAAATGGAGGAATATGATAATACTCCTCAAATACCAAAACAGATGTAATATGGAAGATCTGTTTTTTATTTTGCTAGCTTGCAGGATTGATAATAATGCATTTAAATGAAAAGAAGGAATTCTGGTTGAATGTTATGGGAAAAAATAACTGGAACAACACTGTGATGGTGGAACCATTTATCCAAAGAGTGGCAGAATTCCCGTTTGCTGGATTTGTTCAAGTAGAGGCTAGACAACTATTTGTCATGGCTGCATCAATCTGGATTCTTGAAAAGACTGTTCAACTGGGCTCAGAAATCTAGATCAGTGTTTGCTGGCTGGGGAATTCTGGGACTTGAAGTTCACACATCTTAAAGCTGTTGAGGTTGAGAAACACTGGCCTAGATGATTCCTTCCAACTCCACTTTCCAGATGTATTCCAAACTGAAAATCACTTCCACCTTCCAAGCTGGAGCTTTGGAGAAAAAAATTTCTAACAGGTGCCAGAATCTAACATAACTGGTTATTAACAGGTGACACTGAAAAAATTTTAAAGGAAGGTACTGAAGTTGAACAATTACCCCAGGGTGGTCTTCAGATAACTTTGTTAGAAGGGTTCCCCCCCCCCCCTTGGAAAGCATGAGAAGAATCATAAGAAAGGTAAGATGGCATTCCATGACAAAGTGATATATTAAAAGTCACTGAAAGAATTACATTTTTGATTATCTTCTAACCAAACAAGGCTCTGAATCAGAATATTGAAAGGAGGAGAATCTGCCTATCTTCCTTTGCTATTAGCATGGCTACTGGCAATGATCTGGGATTGGAAGAAATAGTGTTGAGAATGTTAGAGAAGGGGATTGAGAATCAACATTCTTCTGTAATTATCAGCTGCAGAAAATAACATGGAGCCATTGTTAGTAACTGTCTATGATCCTCTAGACTAACAGAAGATATTAAGTGCAAATCTCTCAGTTGGTATTTAATCATGATTAGGATGGATCCAAATAAATCCTTTATCAGAATCTTAATGAAACACAGAAACTGAAGTACTGATGGGAGTTCCAGAGAACTGCACTGGCTGATAGTTGCCTTCCAGGTGCAATTCAATGTGTTGGCTGTCGCCTTTTAAGTCCCCTGTGGCTCAGGGTCTGAATATCTATGGAACTGCCTACTCCCAGTGGCTTCTGCCCATCAAAGGGATTGAGTACAGCAGGCTTGCTCTAGTTCCCTTCTCTTTAGGATTATTATCTACAAACTCCACAGCATCAAGACTTTTTGGTTATAGCCCCTCTTCTTTGGATAGGTTTACCTCCTTAGATCAGACTAGTCTCTACCTTGTTGTGTTTTAGAAAAACCAGGGTGAGAGCCAATCTGGTATAGTTAAAGGCCCTGGACTAGAAAGTTTGAATTGTAGTTCCAGTCTTGTCTTAGGCACGAAAACCAGTCCCTCTGCGTCAGCTGTGGGACAAAGCAATAACAAACCATTTTCAAAGAAGTTGCCAAGAAAACTGCATTTACTTGAAGGCACAAAAATAGATCAATGTTCTTGGGCATTATAAATATTTTGAGGTATCCATAAACATGCTTTTTCAATTCTTAGGAGAATGAGTAAATGACATTACAGCTCATTTTTTTTTTTACCTATTTGTCTTTAAAGCGCAACATTGTAAATCATGAACAAATTAGATTTTATTCTGAATTCTATGAGGCTTTGTTTATTACTGTCATTCCACAGGAACAAGAGGAAAAAGTTGCCCTTCTTGAGCAGTAAGAAAAAAAAAAAACCCTCTCTTAATTCTACTTCTTTGGATGTGGTTTGAATTACAAACATGTTTCCTTTTTTTACTTGATTAAAAGGAAAAGATTGCTTCTGAAAATTAAGGCACAAGTTTGTATTCTCAGATAATGTTATCCGGAAAGACGTCTGAGTTTATTTTTAAAGAAAGGAATACCAAACTGATAGTATATATGACTCTCTCTGTACATAAAAAAGATATGTGAAGCAGACTACACTGCAAATTCCTGGAACAATATGCCTTTTCTCCTTCTTTAGATAAATGGTCAGTGTAAATTTGGAAAATGAGTTCTATGCACATATATCCGTGCATTAAGAAAACAACTCTCCTTAAGGGAGGAAAAAAGCTGATGATGTGTACATGTCCTATTTAAATATATAATCACTCTCATAAATGTTTGTAGTAGTAGCATCTGCAGGAGAAGTCAAAACAGACAAGATGTTGGATATGGTGTCAAAATCCAAGCCCCATGTCTTTTGAACCTACATCTACATTGCATACACATACCAAGGGGGTGGGTCTTAGATCATAATGACATGTCTACTCACTCGTGTGTTTGGGACACTATCCTGTTCCCCTAAAGTAAGAGAGATGGCACGAAATTCTGGTGGTGGGCAGGAGAAGCTTGTATGGTACCCAGAACTCTTTTATGTCTTCACTGAATATACGTCATGTAAACCACCTCATTTTTAAAATTATTTCAGCAGAAAATAATATCTGTAGCTCAGGGTTGAACTACGAGTTCTTGGTGCTCTCTGAGCTTGGTTGTTTCTTTGCAGATGCTTCATTACCCTATGTTTGCAAACTCCCCACTCCCTCACACCGATGATGTTACCTAGCTGGGTTAAAATTATTTCCCTAGCAATTTAAATATGGCATTGCAGGCATAAGAGTCAAACTTCATATTGTATGTCTTGATGCAAGAATCTTTTGAGTATGCTCTCTTTAGGGTTGTAATAAGCTCAGGTCCTCCTCCCCATTTTCTGACATACATACTGTAAGAAAATAGCTCATTTTATTTTGAGCCAATCTTGAAATCACTTTCCAAACCATCCTAGAATTCATGTCTATGAACATCCAACCATCCTACTTTCAAATATGCTTCCCACCAATAGGTCAGAACTCTGGGGCATACAGAAGCCACCATTCATACAACTATACACTTGAAGCTATCCCCTATGCAATGATTCCCAATGTACAGCCATATATCAGAGGGACAGACTATTTGAAGCACACAGTGTTATTGCATCTCACATATTTATATGCATGTTCATCAGACAGTGGACAAAGCTTACATAGTGCTCTGTAAAGTGCAAGGTAATGAGATGGCGGTGTGGTTTAACCTAGTATCGAGGAGAAATTCCTATAACCTATAGTACTGCACAGAAACATTTATGTCTTCTAAGAAAAGAAGAAATGTCCTCATGTATCTCTATTTCCCAAGTTTTAAATGCGTTTTACTGAAAGCAAATATGAAACTAAAAAAAATAAAAATACATGAAACTTAAGCTTCTGCTATCTATCATGCCACTGTGACTGAACACAAACTCCACAGCATCTTTTTGCCTAATTAAAATTTTTCTCAAGGGACTGTTACTGATATTAATCTGATATAAACAGTTATAAAAATCAACTCCAAAATGGGTTGGAAAATCGGAAACCTTCTTTTTGTTCCTTCCATACCTGGCATGCCTGTGTATGACTCAATTGGCACTCAGTGGCTCACGTTGCCAAGATGCAGTGATAGACTGAAATAAGCCTTGCTTGCAACTACCGTTAATGCAATTGCTGGGAAAAATAAAAACATTCCGCGGTGATATTCAGAATAAACAAAGATCAGAAAAAGCTAGCTTGGCTGACCACATAATTAGAGTTTGTACAGAAGCAAAATGGAATATAACTATTTGATCAAAGCCAGGTAAACTTAAAAGACAAAGTTGTTTTGATTCTACTAGTTATGTAGAAAAGGTGGGGAAAGAACTTCTTCCATTAGAAAAAGACATGGTTATGAATATGTACTGTAATTCTTCAGAAATAGCACAGCCTTCTAAGACTTAAGTGCTAACAATAGATTTCTTACCTTGAAGGCACATCAGGGAATATGTGCAAGGAAAACTTCACTGAAAGGGAGCAGGCTGGGTGAATTTAAATGACAGTGTAACATTTTTATTTGATTTTGTTTGTCTTTTGCCAGCCATAATAGCAAGGGATCCTTTTGTTAGACCTGAATAACATTAGTTTGGTATGGAATAAATTTAGGGCAAAGTGGGATAAAGGCAAAGCATGTCCAGAAGGCAGTTTTCAGTTGCACACCTACATCTGATTTAGACTACAAGATAGGTGATTTTGCTATTACCTAGTCATCTTTTGTAATTATCCTGGCATCTCACCTAGAAGCTCAGTGATTACAGTCCTTGTAGGATTTTCATGCCCAAACTGATAACATCTATTTTCACATATAGATATACTGTACATTTTATGGGGCATTAAATTAATTCAATGGGTTCATGTTAGTGCCAAACATAGATCACTCCTGAATTTTTCCAACCAATTCCAATTCAATCTAATGAAAGAAAAATAACTTTTCACAGAAATCTTTCAGAAATTATCATATATTGTATCAGATTGTACATGTACTTGCACTTCCCTTGCACTTCCCTAGCTACAGGGTAGTCAAGAAATGTGAATATATGCCCTTTCATTACATACTTATCAATTAGTGGTCTCCAGTCTCTTTGGCTTCTTACACTTCAATTAAATACCACAAGATGCCACCATGAGATAATGCCTCTGTGTGCTATTTTAGGACTCTGTCTGGAGTTTTTGCTGATGTCTGAATTGGAGAACACATTATTATTGGATCTGCCTATAGTTAAGAGATGAGTTATGGGACAAAGAGTTTTATATCTGTTAATTAAGAGGAGGTGAAGAGATTGTGAAATTGTTTATACTTGTAATGAGGGTGGGAAGTTGCTTTATTAGGATTCCCCCCCCCCCTTTTCTTTCTTTTTCTGCCTTTTTGCACCTTTTTCTTTCTTTTCTTTTTTAGTTTGTATTATGTTTTACCATTGCAATTAAAACATTTAATAAAATTATATTTAAAAAGAGAGAATGCCCCTGATGGACTTTTTTAGGAGCCATCCTACTATGATGGCAGAGAGGGACATTTGGCTTTGAGGAATTGTTGGAAAACTTCACCTACCTCTGGAGAAATTCAAAGAAATCACATCTCTATTTCTCCACTTACAATGTTATTGGCAAATTTAAAAATTTGTTCCGATCTCTAATTAGGCAAGTTATTCAGTTGCAAAGCCTTATACAGATAGCACTAGGATGAATGAATGTTTTTAAATGTGAAGAGATTATGAATTGCCACTTTAGACTGTGGAGCCCAAAGTGGGTTGACATCAGAAGGATTTTGTATTTATACTCTATATATACTCTATATCTCTATATATTTATAGAGATAAATATAGTATAATTTATATATTAAAATATATTTATTTTGTATTTATCTCATCATCTAGACTTGGGAAGGACATCCCCCCAGCACCTGATAAAACCAATGAAAGTGGAAAAGTATAGTTTTTAACTATTTGCAAATCATGTCAGGTATGGTTTGCTTTCATATGAAGCAAGGCTCCTCCCCTAATGGTTTCTAGCACAACATTTGATTGTGCTCCTAATCAAAAGACACGGTGAAGTTATTCCACCTGGATCTCCTATATAAGAACTAAAAATATAGCCCAAGCAATGGGAAAACACAGAGTAGTCACAAATGGAAGACAGTGCTGACTTTCTTCCTAGTTTCCAGGAATTAAACAAGGCAATTACCCAAAGAAATTTTGTCTGAAACTTCCCAGAGGTGGAGAAAGCACACACATGCACACACACACAGACCTTTGGCTATTTTGGTCCTCCAATTATTGCTTTGTCCTCTCACATGGTTAAAAATGGAAACAACTTGGGGCATTAAGTGGCTAGCACAAAAGCCAAACAATCAATTATAATTTAAGGCCCAAGCTGTTAGGATGTACTTCCAATCCTGTGGCAAGGGCCAACCAAGAAGTGGAAAGAAATGTTGAATCTGGGAATGCTTCAGCTCGGTGCTGGCCAATGGTTCACAGATGTCAATGAAGATCTTATTAATAAGAACAATAATTAGTCAACACTTTCAAATTTAGGAACTGTTAAAACTGTCTCTTCCTCAGAAATTCAGAGAGTATATAACTATTTCAAACAAAAGGATGTGAAGAAAAATGAACCATTAAAAACAAGCATTTCACATTTGCTGCATTTTAAACCCTGAAATAAGATAATTGCTTTAACATGATTTTAAAGGGGGAAAAAAATCTCCTTTAGCATAACCTTACATTTCTTCTTCTTCTTTTGATAGCAGTTACAACTCCTATAAATATTCATAAAAATAAGGATGGCAAGGATAGTAATAAGGCTAATAAATGAAGCCTTACACATACGCAATTTAGTCCCTTGAAATTTAGTTAGATTTATTCCCAGTTTAATGTAAATAGGGCAGTTCTGTGTGTGTAAATGGTAATCTGTAGGGGGGTGGGGGTGGGAATTGTAAAGGTCATGTTTATATTTTATATATTTTATATTTATATTTACATTTATATTTTTTATTTTTTATTTTTATGCCAATTTTCTCAGGGTGGGATATATTACTAATCCTATAGTATCCTATTTTATTTCACCACAGTTCTAGGAGGCTGGACAGGTTGAGAGATGTTTAGCCAAGGGGCTGCCTGTGAATTCTGTGAATCTCAGCTTCTCGAGTCAAATTCCCCAAATACAGACATTACACTATGTTTTCACCAGATATTAGAAGCTTATAGACTCTTGGCTCTGCCTACAAAGCTTCTCCACATGTAAGAAGGGGTGATGTTTTAGAAATCATGAGAAAGCACCTCTTTGCCCAGTAGTTTATTTGGAAGAAGAAAAAATAACAGAGATGTGCCTGGCTTTCTATACCTTAAACTCTGCCTCAACTTTCTAGATATCTGAGTGCATGCTGCCATGTCAATAGAAAGGAAAGATTACAGTGCAAATGCTTTATTGAATAGCCAAGTCAGAGAAGATTCAGCCTACATTGACTTGAATGCCAGGAAAAAAAAATCATGTTTTATTTCTTAGCACTACATGTGAGCCAGACCACTATTCCTAGTTCAACAAACTATGGCTAGAATAGACTACGTTTTAACATGATATTGAATTCGGCCACTGTTTCTGCTAGGTAAATCTATGGCAAACATAGTCATGTGTTTGTATGTTTTTGGGAAAATCAGAAAGAGAACAAACTACAGGTTTCAAAATGAAATCTCAGGAATTATTGCTATGACAGTTCTCATTTTGTGTAGTTGTGGATCCTGAACCAGAGCATTAATTTAGTAACCAGAAACATAAAAAACAAAAGTGGGCAAAGTCTACAGCAGACTTTCTAAATTTTAAATTCATTTGTAAGAAAATTTTGACCAGCTTCCTGATTTTGCATATGTAGGCTCCCACTTTTTTTGAATTTAATTAAGGCTGAGGATTTCTAGTATATTAAAATTCATATTTGGAAGCTGCCAATCAAGTTCAGCATAGCTAGCAAACAATCAAAACCTGATTAAACTTGACTTAGCCATAGAATCCAGCTCCCGCATCTGAATGATGCTATCTGTTCTAAGGATCTGTCGTGCTTCAGATTTGATTCCTAAAAGATGCTTCAGCATGCAGTTATTCAAACATAGCACCTATCTCGCAGCTGTGTCTTTTCCTAGGAATATGTGGCAACTGATTCTGAATTATTTTGAAGCACACAGAGCTTTAGTCTGTTCTACAAGGTGGCAAAAGCAGGGCAGAATTTGCTGAAAAGAAAAGCCCTATGCTGAAGAAAGGTGAGAGCTACAATACATATGGTGAAAGGTTCAGATGACCTTAAAGAGATGAGATGAGTGTTGGAAAAAGGCTGAAATAATTTTCTTAATGATACTGGATGAACAAATTTGCCAGGTTAAATTTCTCACATATTTTATTTTTAAGTATCTTTTTTTCTGTTTATCTCAATCAATCCACAGTTCATTTGGGTAGCTGGATATTGTATAGAGGTTCCCCATGAATTTTTTTCCTTGTAATTTAAGAAACTCAAGAGATGGTAGACTACAATGAAAGACAGTTTTCATTCACACACCTTTCCACCATCTCCTAAGATACACCAACAATTCAACCTCATCCATCAGAATTTAATTGAAGATTTTTCTCTTTTGAAATAAATTTCAAGAGCAATTTATTTTCCATCAAGCTGAATAAAAATGATATGAGAAATATTTGACATATCCTAGTTGTACTGGCCTGGTTATTTCACTGCTAAAGATGAAGAACTGCTTCTCTCTCTCTCTCTGAAGAAAAAATATTCTAAGTCCTCTAGGTGGGTGGACTAATCTCTCAGTTTTGATTTTCCCTATAAGATCATGTTAATCTTAGTTTATTTCTTCATGAATCAGGAGAAGCAAACTTATAAATCAGGAAACCAAAAATTGCAGAACTCAAAAACTGATGATATAGTACAGAAGCACAGATTGTGGCCAAGACAGAAGAATTACATTATTATATACACTGGGCACAATCATATTAACAGAGTTTAATTTATTTGTATTAAAAGTAAGTTAAAAATTAATTTAATACAAATAAATTAAACTCAGTTAATATGATTGTGCCCAGTGTGTATAATAATGTTCTAGCCTTGCCATTTTTTATAAGTGTGCCTTATGAAAAAGATTTGCACATTGTAATGCAGTATGATCTCAAACAAACAGTTCCATGGAATTATCCATGTGGACTCATTCCTTGTATAGCAGCCTCTGAGTCCTTAATAACAAAGAACATTGTAAATGTTTAATATCCTTCATAAGGCATGTAGAGAGTGTGGTGAAAGCTCAAAGTATGGAAAGAATGGGGCTGTGCATACAGCTCTAACCATATGAACAGGTATCATACTGGTGTTTGCTTGAACATGATATAGCAATCAGTATGATCTACGATTGTCCTTTGTTACACTTTTGGATCTCATTGACAGCTGTAGTTCCATTCATATCCACAGGAGTGCAACTTTCTTCAGACTTCCTGGCTGGAGAGAGGCAAGTCAGGTTGTAAGAGTGGCTCCATTCTCTCCCCACTTTGAGACCCCTATAAAGATGCCTGAATGGAGCTAAATTTGACAAATTTAACAGTGCTAGTAGACTTCTCCATGGAAACTCATAATATGCAATATACCAGTGCCCCATGAAATTGGTCCATCATTACCAAACACACCTGTTTAAATAATTACTATAGTAGAGAGACTGACAAATTTCTTCTTCAGGAAAAGGTGGGGGATGAACTCATTAGCATGGAGTACATGGGGAGCAATTATTTGATGCTAATTTTCATGGGGATAAATATTGGTTTTAAAATGTATTTGAGAGGAAAATAAGGGGTAGGTATTTATTCTTTTTCTGGGCAAGGCTGACTTGTGTGTTCCCATGGAAATACAGTAAAGGCCTCTCCTAAGGCAGCTGCTGATTACGGTTTGAATGTCATTTGCATTCATGATTAAGGAGAATTATGAAAGGACTGAGGTACAGAATTTTTTAAAAAAGCAATAAGAGGATAAAAAGCCTTTCAATCAATGCTCCTCAGCTCTTTTAATTAAATAAAAAGGAGAGGTGCTAGAATTCCATGAAGTTTTATTTAATGGTTGGATGGTTGCTACAATGGCATTAAAAATGTCATTGGGATGAATCTGAATGGAGATCAAGTAAACGATCAGATTCCTATTAGACAAAACAAACAGGTAGATCATCTTCTTTTTCCCCAGTGTCCTGGTCAACATACATTAATAACTTTCAGGATTGAAATACTAGTATAGGCAAGTTCCTTTCTAATTACTACTGAGCCATGTTATTGCCTGAGTATTAAATTGTCTCTGTTAAAGTATGGAGTTTGTCTTCATGTTGAAGGGCTCTGTTAGGTCCTCCTTTTTCTTGACCTTTTGGTTGACTTTGATACAGTTGCTTGGTAACTTTGGTAATTTCTATTGATTCTCTTTAGATTAGATATTTTACTGCCTGATATTGCTCAGAAAACTTAGTTTCCTTTGCAGTGAAAGCCTTTAGTTCTCCCCATGCCCCATCTGCTGTTCAGTGCAGGTAGATGTAACAGTAATGGATTCTGAAATGCCAAGGCAGAAAACTACCCATTTTCAGTTTGCTGCTGTTCAGAAAGGGATGAACCCACGAGCCATGAAGAATAAAAAAATATCTTGAGCTGAGCTCCATATTTTATTGTACCAAGCTGTTTCCTTGGCATTCTCTGATGTCAGCCTGCCCCTATCTGTTTCCCATCAGATTAGATAAAACACCTACAGATATGTATTGTGTTCTTTGTGCCTGCTGGAATTATGAGTATCCTGGACACTTAGAACTTAGAAATATTCCTAATGGTTGAGATAATTGGGTCTAAATGTTCTCTTCCTATTTTCAGAACTGTTTTAGCTGAATATGTTATTCAGTTGAAGAAAATAGACAGTGGTAGAAATGTACAAAAACTCTTCCCAAATCTGGTTAAATATGAGTTTATTTTGGGCCAGTAGGGGTGGAAAACAAGGGTCTCTTTTCATCTTCAAAGGTGGTAAGGAACCTATTGCAATCTGGCCCAGAAAAATGAATAGTTGTATACATGGTGGCACCTAGGACAATAAGAAGACAACATGGTATACATTTGTCACAACTTAAACGTTTAAATGTAAAGCAGTTCCAATACTGGAATTGTCCAGAACACAATCTGATTTAGTTGTATTGGATAAGGCAACATTGCACAATTGGGCTCAGCTAAGGAAAATTATCACAAAGAAAGGAGAAAAGGCAGAGAAACAGCTGTGAAAGGAATCTCAGGTAAAGGCAAAATATGAAAAAATACTAAGATTTGGGGAAGGACCAGCTTTGTCAAGTATTACTGCTGGTTCTCAAATTTCCTTGAAGTTATCATGTGTGTTACTGATATCCATCCATCCATCCATCCATCCATCCATCCATCCATCCATCCCAGTCAATTCTCTATTTTTCCTAAATGTAAAAATGTAAACTGACTTGGGAAAAGTGTATATTAATGTTATTTGTGAATATGGTATGCAGTGCAACACCATTTTTTTGCACCAGCTTATCAAATATAAGTAAATTGCTCCCAAAACTTTATGCCAACCACAACAGGACCTCAAATCACTGGAGTTTCCAGATGATGTTCAGCTGATTCCTTCCAGATTTCCACAGTAAAGAAACACATTCAAAACTCTGGAAATCATTACTGCTAATGAGTTGCCTCAGGCACATGATAAATCTACAGCAGATGGCTTCCCAAATTCATATCCAGGTCTTTCACCACTAGGCCACACTGACTCTGAACTCTGTAGCCTTTCTTTTTTCATTCCTGATTGAAGGGAATGCTGCACCAGAAGGAACAAAAGTGTCTGAGGACAAAGAAAGGAAAAGGTGGATTTGGGGGGACAAAGCTGTTTCACACATTTAATGTTTTCCAAACAGTCTGATCCTCTTAGAATTACACAGTTCAATCAAATCATAAGACTGCAGGCAGAAACATATTATAATGTAAAAATTCTTCTGACTAGTTTTTAAAATGCAAGTCTTTTTCCTGAAAATGGAAAAATAATGGGACTCGTTCATCTTTGTAAAGGAAGACCTTGTGGAGATGGAATATACAAGGCAAATGAAAATAACAATTCTCAAACTAACAATTAACATTTTAGATACATATTTCAAAGATAATATCAATATTAATCTACAACTATCTTATATAAAAATGTACACATAATTTAAAATAGCACTAAAATGTACATGTCTCTGAAATAAATATATGTATGATTACACGAAGCTCCTAGGAGATTAGCAGGAAAAAAAAATAAGAGTAATGAAGAAACAGCAAGGAAAACCCAAGAGAAGCAGATGTCCCAGCATTAATGTACACAACTTTTTAAGGATTATGATTAGTGGTTCCTTCAGCTAAAATTCCAGTGCAGACCTACTTAATGTCACCCACTGCATGAAAAGCCTCTTCCCACTAGCATGCACAACACTATGGTTAATTTTCCTTTTTTCTTTCTGTCAACTGTACAACTTACCAATCACTAGTGGCAAGAAAGATTTAGAGGGTTGATTTTGTGTGTGTGTGTGTGTGGGGGGGGGGGTATCTCTTGACTGCCATGAGTCATCATCCAGATTTGTGGAGCCAAGATATAGCCATTGGATTTGTTGCTGAAGAGCTGGAGTTGGAAAAATGGGTTTACTTTGGGGATTGATGTGGCCACGGTTGGAGGCAGCCCTAAAAACATTGTGTGAGGAAAGAAAGTGAGGAACCAGGGATTCCCTGGGAATAGTGGCCATTGGGAAGATAAATCCCCAGCATGTAGGGTACAGTAGCACAACAGCCCGGTCTTTTCAATTACACTTTCAATTACATGAATTAAATTAGTAAATTCCAAAAGCTAGTCAATTCCAAAGATTCAGCTCTCTAGATGGACTGGTCAACCAACTGATTTTTTTTTTTTTTAAAAAAAGTGGTTGCAGAAGCCAGACTTCCTATTTCTGTCATAGCCATACCAGTACTATAGACCAGGTACTGAGCCCCAAGAATGGATGGAAGGGAGAAATCCAAGAAGATAGCTGCCTCCAACCATGTAATCTCAACCTCCTCCTCCATGCATCATGGCTTGTCCAAGATAAGAGGGAAAACACCACTTCCAAAATCGGTATCTAAAGCTGTCTTTGCCCTGCCTCAGCTGTGAGCTGATGATGAAATGAAGGCACTGGCATGAGGTCATGTCCTCTGGAGATAGCTAATGGACCATCTTTGTGCTGGGGCAAGGAGGTTGCGTGAATGTGGACTTACAGGGGATTAGAAAAAGCCACATGGAAAGGAGGAAACAACATCAGGCAATAATAGCCACCTGATACAAACTATAGTACCTACAATGACAAAAATGTATATCAAGAATTTTGAAATGCAATCCTCAGCCTTGTGTCTTGTATCCAATGCTGGATGCAAGTGCACAAATCATGTAGTTCTCATTGTAACATCACAATGCACTTTTCATCATTTGCCACCTCCTTGATCCCCCTGCAGATTCCTATGGTAAAGAACATAGGGAAAGGGAAGGCACAGTATGATAACTTATTTGCTGGGTTTTCCTTCTGACCAATCTTTGGAAGCTGGATAAAGAATTGAAATTAATTGTTGATCTAGTTGCTCGCTATTTATATAGGAATAAGTTTTGGGCGGAGGTAGTTACCATGTACACTTTGGTTTAAGAAGCCCATTCAGTTTGCAGAGTGACTCTCAGCTGGTCTTACATACAGTACCTGTATAATGATCGTATGTCTTTATGCTGTTTCTTAGTCAAATATAACCAAATCTGTGGCAATTCCAGTTAGAGGGTTGTTTGGGATGGGGTGGGGGGCAGTAGATTGTGGGCTGAGACAAATCCACCCCCTGTGGGTGGAAGCCTTGGGAGCATGCTTATTTTAAATGAATTGCAAAGAACCTGAAAGGGATCCTGCTGAGAGGCCCATGTGGAGCCAGGTCAGTACCATCTTCTGTGATACTGCAGTTGCTACATAAATAATGATGCAGGCAAAACGACAACAACCACAACAAAAAACCCTGAAGCTCTCACAAAAATTAGCCCGAGAGGAGTAAACATGTCCATACAAGTGGCTGAAAAAACAAGACCGTCCCTTAAAAAATAACTGCCAGGACTTAGGAGCCCAGAATGCACTGCCCAAATACTCATTGGCGGCAGTGGCCAAGCCATACCTCCTGCTGCCTGTTTGGCAAACAGGCCAGGGATGTACTAGAACTCGCCGGTGGGTTGTATAAAGTGAGTGGAGATTACGTGTACTTCAAATAATGAACTCTAAACCAATTTGCATGATTCTGGGTTAGTAGAACCACTGGAAAAGAGGTGGCTGACTGGGATAAGTGTGTTGTGAGAATATGACCAGCGTGTTTTTTGAGGCAGCAAATCATACTTAGTTCCTTAGAAGTAGATATCACTAAACCCTATATAACTTCCTTCTGAGTAGAAATACACTACTACTACTGAGTAGAAATACACTACCTGTATTAGGTACAGATGTTTTCAAAATTCCACTGCAATCTCAAAAGCAAGTAGCTTTTAAAATGTGTTGATGGAAGAGTTTTCAAATAGCTAAATGTCATGCAGTGAAGCACCCTCTATAATCAGATGCAGTTTGTGCACAGACCTCTCATGTATTTTTCCCCCAGAATTCATAAACTTAATTGCTTGTTTTGCTGGTGCACATAAGAACAATATACCTTTGGAAATTGGGGAGGTAGATAAAGTTAATAGACTAGATTAAAGAGTATGGTTGTAGCTTGATGGCAAGCTGCAGAAGGTCCCAAGTTAATTACAGCAATATCAGCAAGACTTTCTTTTTCTTTTTGCAAAAGAGGATAGAGAACCACTGCTAGTCTGTGCCAGCAATACTGAGTTAGAGAGGTTCATTATTGGACTTGAGATAATTCAACTTCCTATATCTCTTCATTTCTAAGGCTATGGGTTCTAAATGTAATTACATGGAGTGGTTGTTGTGGAGGTCCACACCACACATTTCCCCAAGCCAGTGATGTCTTAGTAGCTCCATTCACATAGCACATTAATATTAATTTTCTTTGGGTTGCATGACATAAAACCAAAGGATCAGGGTATCTCACCTGATACACAGGTGCATAAAAATTATAATTATTAGTATATAATTGTGCAAAGGGGGAAGTAAAACCATTAATAGCACAAAAGAGACGCAATAATAACTTCTGTAGTGTCTTTTTCCTAAGTAGCCCTTTAAGTCAATATTCATATTTATTTTATTTATGACTAGATTAATGTATTTGTTTAACCACATCTGTGTAGCTGCCCATCTCACATAGTGACTCTGGGTGACATACATAATAATAATCAAAAGTGTATCAAAACCATTAAAACAACCAATTTGAATTAAAGTAAAAACAAGATAAAAACAAATTTTTAAAAATGGTGGCAAAACATACAGAGAATGCATCCAGTTAACTATCATATAGGCATCTAGCAGGCTCCACTCTATCATGGGATTCCTGAGCTAGTTGACAAAACTATGTTTTAAGGGCCTTCCAGAAGGCCAACAGGGTTGGGACCAACCTCACCTCAGGGGAATGATAAGGAATCCTGCCTTTATATTGTAAAACTCAGGGAGGCATACATAATGCTTCTGCCTCCTTTTTTTCCACAGCAACAATCATGTGAGCCGGCTTTCATGCTTAAGGGAGGATTCACACCCTTCCAGATTCCAGCCCAGCACCTTAACTACTGCATCAAACTGATTCTCATGTCTCTTGATATGAGATTCAGTCTATCAATATCTGATCCATAGTAAATAACTTCAGACAGAATGAAAGGATGTGCACCACTTAGCATAAAACAGTAAATCCAATACAACTCCCTCCTTAAGAGTTTTCTTTGAAAATTGCCATCTTCAGCTTTAACCTCAGTGCAGCAGAATTTTATAACCTCTGTTGTATGCTCCTCTTAAAATAATATTTAGTAACAAAGCTTGAAGTCTTTTTCTTCTGATAGAGCTGCAATTACCATTCATGTGTGTTTGAATGGACCTGGATGTAAGAATAACTTACATGGATGAGGGAGAGCATGAATAATTCCTTTAACCTGCTGTAAAGCTTCTTTTGTTGCCTTTCTAGGGCATACTCTATTCCCTCATTCAGAGATAGTTCATAATCTGGGGGTCGTCCTAGATTCACAGCTCCTACTCAACAGGTAAGGTGGCATCTGTGGCTAGGAGAACTTTCACACAATTACATCTTGTGCACCAGTTACATCCATTCCTAGATTAGGAGGCTCTGCTTGCAGTCATTATCCCTTAGCCACCTCCCATTTGATTGGTGTAATGTGCTCTACGTTGGACTGCCCTAGAGGAACATTTGGAAGCTTCAGCTGGTACAGAATGCAGTCATCTGGGCAATTATGGGTATAAGGTGATATACCCAGATAACTGCTTTGGGAGCTGCACTGGTTGCCATTTGCCTTCTGGGTGTGATTTAAGGTGCTGATTGTCACCTTTAAGGGGTGGCTCTGGGACACTTTAGGGGGACACTTTCACCTGTAACCATTTGCCTATCCAACTAGATTGAATAGGATCAACTCCCTCAAGGTCCCTTCTTTACAATACTGCCACTAATGGGGTTTCAACCTTGGGCTTTTTCTATAGCTGCCTCTCCCTCCCTGTGGAGATTTAGGCAGCTCCATCCATCCTGGGCTTTAGGAAAAATATCAAGACCAATTGGTTCCAGTTAGCACAGGATGAGGATACGTTATGATTGAAGTTGTATTTTCCATTTTTTACATTTAATGTTGTCATTTTTAATGAATATTTGGGGTTATTTTTTCCCTCTTTCTCTTTATTTGTGCATGTTGTTTTATTTTCTGATCAGACTATTAGCTACCAAAACCTTTGGGATTGGATGGCATACAAATGAAGTAAGTAAGTAAGTAAATAAATCAAGCTGATGCTACTTCTCAAAACAAAACAACCCCCCCCCAAAGGTTATGCAATGTTTAGAATTGTTGCTTTTCCCAGATGTTTGGGGCTTTTATTTGTATTTTATTGGTATTTTTAACTTTATACTTCCTAGAGACACTATAGAATTTGGCAGCCTTAAAAATTTAATAAAATGAAAATGAAAAAAAATGAAAAAACAAATAATCTCAATAATTGAGAATAAGCATTTTTTTCCTTAAAATACAGTGGATGTGCTTTCATACTACAACAACGAAGTAACATCTGTATATTTCCTGTATGTCTCTGTCATAATGCTATTGTTAATGGTGCTAACCTATATATACTGTATATTGTTGTTGTTAGCATCATGTAAGGCTGGATAACACTACACATTTTTTTTTCTTTTAATTTCAAAATCAGTTTTAGTGATCCATATCACAAACAGCCATGGACTGCAAATTTGTCCCAGAAGTAATTTGCACATAAATTATTTTGAAAAAAAATTACCTTGAAACAAGAAGCATTTCCTTATTTCATTTCCTTTCATTTCCTTATTTATCTACCCAGTTTAGAAAATCAGTTAATGCTCTACATGAGATTATGATTGATTTATTAAGTGCCATTAAGTCATGTCAGATTCCCTCAGAGTGGCCTGATTGCCACTTGGCCTTTTATCTCTCTCAGTTGTAGACTCATTGCTGTTGTAATCAATTCCATCCACCCTGTTGCTGGCCATCTTCTTCCTCTTTTCTTTCAACTTTTCCAAGAACTATGGACTTCTCAAGCGAACTGGGTGTCTGCATGATACGTCCAAAATACAGGTTTTGAAGTTTGGTCATTAGTGTTTTGAATGAGAATTCTGGCTTGATTTGTTCCTGACTGCCCAATGCATCAATCTTCCATCTATACTACTGTTACTTCCAACTCCATCTTTCACTTCCACTGAGTTATGGTTAGGGTTAGGGTTAAATGAAAGCAAAAACAAAAACCCACGACCAAATAACTCTACTTTTCTAGGAAAGGTGATGGAAAAGGTGGTCGCGTGGCAGCTTCAGAGGATCCTGGAGGAAACGGATTATCTGGACCCCTATCAGTCAGGGTTCAGGCCCAGTTATGGCACAGAAACAGCATTGGTCGCACTTTTGGGTGATCTCTGGCGAGAGCAGGATGGGGGTAGTGCATCCATCCTTGCTCTTCTTGACCTCTCGGTGGCTTTCAATACCATCGACCATGGTATCCTTTTGGGTTGGCTGCAGGAGTTGGGGCTGGGTGGCACAGTGTTGTGCTGGTTCAGCTCCTTTCTCCAAGGCTGAACCCAATCAGTGTTGATAGGGAGAGAGAGATCCAACCCACAGCCCCTACTCTGTGGGGTGCCTCAGGGTTTGGTGCTTTCGCCACTCCTATTTAACTGTGATGGAATGGAATGGAATTATGAAGGCCAGAGTCAGGGAGTGAAGAATCCTCTTTCGTCTCCTGAAGCATGGGGAAGAGATAAGAGGATGAAGGCTGGCACCTCCCTGAGGAATGCATGCTGTGTTTACTGACTGACCCTGGGAACTAGTTCTAGTCTGGGAAGATTCTTGATAGAGGTTGTAGCTAATAAACCTTGCTGGATTGAATCTGCATGGTCTCCTGGAGTTCCCTGGGCTAAACCTGACATTAACATCTACATGAAACCATTGGGTGAGATCATCCAGCACCATGGGATGAGGTATCATCAGTATGCTGATGATACCAATTATACATCTCCATCCCAGGTGACCTAAGTGATGCCGTGACTACCCTCTTGTAGTGGCTGGAGGCTGTAGGGGCCTGGATGGGGGCCAACAGGCTTCAACTGAATCCTGGTAAGACGGAGTAGCTGTGGGTATGGGGATCCTCAATATTTAGGAGTTTATCATATTTGGTTCTTGATGGGGTCACACTACCCCAGAAAGACCCGGTCCGTAATCTGGAGGTCCTCCTGGACTCACGACTCCTGTTCGAAGAGCAGGTGGCAGTCGTGGCTAGGAGGGCCTTTGCGCAACTCCATGTTGTGTGGTAGTTACACCCCTTCCTTGATTAGGAGGCCCTCCGCACGGTTACTCATGCCCTGGTCACCCCCTGGTTGGATTACTGTAATGCGCTCTACATGGGACTACTCTTGAAGAGTATCCGGAAGCTACAGCTGGTGCAGAATGCGGCTGCGTGGACAGTTTTGAATGCCCTTACGAGGGCACATATAACACCGCTGTTACGCGAGCTGCATTGGTTGCCAGTCTGCTTCTGGGTCCAATTCAAGGTGTTAATCATCACCTTTAAAGCCCTTCATGGCACAGGACCAGGTTATCTGAGAAGCTGTCTTGCCCTGGTTACTTCAGCCCATCCCACTCGGTCCAGCAGAAGGGGTATGTTGCAGACCCCACCGGTCAAGGAATTTCGACTGGTGGGTTCTCGGCAAAGGGCCTTTTCTGCTGTGGCCCCCGCCCTATGGAATAATCTTCCTCCCAAGGTCCAGTGTGCCCCCACTCTCATGGCCTTCAGGAAAGGGGTGAAATCCTGGTTGTGCCAGAAGGCCTGGGGGCCAGATGGGGGCTCGCACCGGTGGAGGTGGCTTGTGGGGTGATTGACCTTGCCCCCCCCCCCGTCATCTTGAATGTTTTAAGTATTTATGTACAGGGTTTGCTGTCTATATTTGATTTTTAATGGATTACTTTATCTTAACTATTTATGGGGGATTTTTAATTGTTGATGGGGTTTCTGATTTTAACTGTGAGCTGCCCAGAGTCACCCGTTGGGGGGGAGATGGGTGGCATACAAATTTAATAATAAATAAATAAATAATAATAATATTTTTTGTTGGCATAGACACATCATGGGATTTGAATATCTCAGAAAGAAAGTTAAGTAAGGCCACAGATCTCTGCTGCAACATCACCTCTCATCTAATGGTTTTCTGGATTTTTGCAGCCAGATCTCATATCCTAGATTAAGCATGTGGTGTAAACAATGCAAACAATCACTTTGCATTGTGTTCATAAATAAATAAATACATAAATACATAAAATCAAGCAGTGGTGGGCATTCATTGTTCTCTGTAAGGATTTCATGTGGTCCTTAGATCTTCCTCCTCATTTGTCACCAACATTCAGCGAGGAGGTGTTTTACTGTTAAATTGGGTGGAAACAGACTGTACAGTTAATTAATTAAAAAAAGAAAAAAAATCTAGAATTATGATAGGGTTATCAAGTTAAACTACAGAAATATTTTAGAATTCATATTTCACCTTTTAAACGGCATCTCTTCCTTTTTTTTCAAATGCCACACACAGTGGTGACATGAATTGCTTTTATAGAATGGTTCATATAACTGCACTATTAAGAGAATAAACTGGGCAATAGTGGCCAACTCTATCAATCTTGTACAATAAAGTCTCTTGCCTTCATCTGGATCTTGTAGAACATCCAAAAGGGGAAAAAAAATCCATTCATATATTAAATACATTAAATATAATCTATACTTTTATACTCACCCCCCTGGGCCAACTGCTGTTTCCATGGCTGCACCACAATGTTAGAATCCAGCTTTTAGATATAGCCCTTGGCCCAAAGAAGCCTGTCTACACTGTTCCCCTTTTTCTAGGTCAGTAAAGTCATATATTTATATTATATTTATAATAAGTAACAAACTGACTTTAAATAGTTGGAATAAGTTCATTATCATGGATTACCTGAGAGACAAGTTTAAAATGGGTTAAAATTCCAGAGTGAAGAACACTATGTATGTATGTGTGGGTCATGTATGTATGTATGTATGCATAAGCAAATGTCTATGGAGAAATGTACCCCTTTTATAATTAAGCAGAGGTGAAAAACCTCCTGTTCCAATTTTAAGAAAGAGTAGAAGGATCTTTTGTTTTGTCCAAAAGCTTGTCTTCATACATATCTTAAATACATCACAGTCAGCTTATTTATCTGTAATATTTAAATCCATATACATTGATGGAATGCTAAAAGGAAGAACAACATATAACAAGCAACATAAAAAGCCATTTACACATTTGATTTTCATTTTCAGAAGCCCGTTCTTCACAGTCTGTTCTTTTTTCACTTGCTAGTGTTTTAACTGCAAAACAAACATTTTGAAAAAAGGTCAACTGCTTATTTTGAATGTGATGAAGGGAAAATAATAAGATAAAAAGATATAATCCACATCGTAGCTCAGAAGTCAGACCCATTACCTTCCACTAACATTGATAAAAAGTAGGAGGCAGACCCTGTGTCAAGAGCTGAATCTTCCAGTTAGAACTGAAATGAAATGCCAACTCCAATTCAACATTCTGTTTACTGACTGTGTAAGGTCATGGAGGACATTTTGCTATTTGCAAGTGGGGTGAATTTGGAAGGAAAAAAAAGTATGACATTTGGAGGTACTGTGTGAAGCAGCTAAGACCTGGTACTTAATAGTCCTGCAATGGGTCTCATTGGGCCTGTCTGCCACTGCTTCTCTTATCTACTACTTTCCGCATCGGCATTCTGGGACTGCACAACCTAAGAGACCTGGAATTTAGCTCCAGCTGCATCCCCAGAGGGTTCTTCAGCAGTTTATTCAGCCTCTCCATTAATTATTTATGTGTAGTGGCGATTCTGTTGTAACTTAGAAGATTTTTACATGCTCATGTACATTTCTTGTATGGTATCATCATCCTAAAGACAAACACGACTGTGGCCTAAAATGAAGTAGATCACTATTCAAAGCCATTGCTTCGTATTTATAAGAAAGTAGCAATGGCTGTGTAGTTGTAACTTTGCTGCTAATAGCAAAATAAAACAATAATCTATTCATTATTTCCCTAATGTATATTTCAGAATTATACTGATAAAATTTTATCTGTTAGCAATTGCTAGTCTACAGGCTTGCAAACTTCAGGTCTAGCTCCCCTTGATGAATACCCTTAGCTACAGTATCTACTTAGTGGAGTGACTTATTTTCTCTAGAAAGATTTGTGAACCTAATAGACTGCCTAAGAATAAGAAAGATGCAATAGAAACATTACTTCTTAGCTTGCACTGCATTTATAATTCATATACTAATTATAATTCAGTAAATAATTTCAAGCTGACTTACAAAATACAAGAAAATAGAAACTACAGTAATTAAGCAGAACAAAACTGGAGCCCATTCTAAACACAGTCAAAACGGCACAACAGTTGAAGTATCAGACTGGAGACTCGGATTCTGGCCCCCCCTCAACTGCAAAATGTGTTGGTTGTCTCTGAGCCAATTGCTAACCTACGTATCTCATAGAAGTAGAAAGAACCCCTTTTCAAACTAGCAAGATATTTACATCATATAATCATCTCCAAATTCTGAAGAGCACTAATTTTAGCACGCTTCAACACTTTCCCCACAGATGTTTTAGAGGGCCAATATAAAAATGTTCCCTATGAGTTAAGACTATGCCCCTGTGGATAAGGGGCCACAGAAACTACAGCTCATGTCCTGTAATACTGTATCCTCTATAAGGATCCCAGGACCCACCTGGAAAAAACTGATCTTTTTTATGTACAGTTATTGTTATCAAATCAGTGTGATTTAGTTTCTTTGAACATGGTTAAATTCTATTATAACACCTGTAAGATTAGATACACCCTGACCGCCCACAGATCAGCTGCCACCAATTGTAACATTCTTATCCTGCTTTTCTTCTGATTTTATTTTTAATGTGTTTTATTTTGAACTCTGGTTTGTGACTGTAATAAACTCTATCAATCTACAATCTATCTACAGTATCTACAATCTTCAAGAAGAGAGAATATTAAGAACTGGAAAACAATATATGCTACAATATCCTACTGTTCTCTCAACCTGAAGATTGTAGAGAGATTTTGCTGCTGAATACTCTATTATGCTGTTCAGAACAGTCATATCAGAATATGTGATTAGAACAATTGTACTGTGTTCAGAATTATCTGATCATGAAGCATTATACAGGTGAAACTCGAAAAATTAGAATATCGTGCAAATGTTCATTTATGTCAGTATGGCAACTCAAAAGGTGAAACCAATATATGAGATAGATGCATTACATGCAAAGCGAGATATGTCAAGCCTTACTTTGGTATAATTGTGATGATTATGGCGTACAGCTTATGAAAACCCCAAATTCACAATCTCAGAAAATTAGAATATTACATGACATCAATAACACAAGGATTGGAAATAGAACAATAGCGGACCTCTGCAAAGTATAAGCATGCATATGTACTCAGTACTTGGTTTGGGCCCCTTTTGCAGCAATGACTGCCGCAATGCGGCATGGCATGGATGCTATCAGCGTGTGGCACTGCTGAGGTGTTATGGAAGACCAGGATGCTTCAATAGCGGCCTTCAGCTCCGCTGCATTGTTCGGTCTCATGTCCCTCATCTTTCTCTTGGCAATGCCCCATAGATTCTCTATGGGGTTCAGGTCAGGCGAGTTTGCTGGCCAATCAAGCACAGTAATCCCATGGTCATTGAACCAGGTTTTGGTACTTTTGGCAGTGTGGGCAGGTGCCAAGTCCTGCTGGAAAATGAAGTCAGCATCCCCATAAAGCTCGTCTGCGGAAGGAAGCATGAAGTGCTCCAAAATCTCCTGGTAGACGGCTGCGTTGACCCTGGACTTAATGAAGCACAGTGGACCAACACCAGCAGATGACATGGCTCCCCAAATCAACACAGACTGTGGAAACTTCACACTGGACTTCAAGCATCGTGCATTATGTGCCTCTCCATTCTTCCTCCAGACTCTGGGTCCTTGGTTCCCAAATGAGATGCACAAGTTGCTCTCATCAGAAAAGAGGACTTTGGACCCCTGGGCAACAGACCAGTTCTTTTTTTCTGTAGCCCAGGTAAGACGCTTCTGACATTGTTTGTTGTTCAGGAGCGGCTTGACAAGAGGAATATGACATTTGAAGCCCATGTCCAGGATCCGTCTGTGTGTGGTGGCTCTTGATGCACTAACTCCAGCCTCAGTCCACTCCTTGTGAAAGTCCCCAACACTTTGGAATGGCCTTTTCCTGACAATCCTCTCCAGGCTGTGGTCATCCCTGCTGCTTGTGCACCTTTTTCTCCCACACTTTTCCCTTCCACATAACCTTCTATTGATGTGCTTTGATACAGCACTTTGGGAACATCCAACTTCTTTTGCAATTCCCTTTTGGGGCTTTCCCTCCTTATGGAGGGTGTCAATAATGGTTTTCTGCACAACTGTCAGGTCAGCAGTCTTTCCCATGCTTGTGAGTCCTACTGAACCAGCCTGAGAGACCATTGAAAGGCTCAGGAACCCTTTGCAGGTGTTATGGATTCATTAGCTGATTAGAGTGGGACACTTTGAGCCTAGAATATTGAACCTTTTCACACTATTCTAATTTTCTGAGATGGTGAATTTGGGGTTTTCATAAGCTGTACGCCATAATCATCACAATTATACCAAAGTAAGGCTTGACATATCTCGCTTTGCATGTAATGCGTCTATCTCATATCTTGGTTTCACCTTTTGAGTTGCCATACTGACATAAATGAACATTTGCACGATATTCTAATTTTTTGAGTTTCACCTGTAGGTATATATATATCTAAATACCCTGGAAATGAAGGCAGAATTGTTTTTCCTAGACTTTTTTTTTTTAAGCAATAGGAGGGCAAAGATATAAATCCATCCAATGTCTGATCTCAAGTCTTCTACCTCCCTGTTTGGGAAATCGAGAATGGGTTAAGATTAGCCTCCTTTGGATCCAGGGCCACAACTGCAACTTTGGGAGTTTCCAAAGAGATAAAGGGCTGCATTTTTCAAGAAAGGCGAAGATGCTCTTAAGCTGAACTTAACACAATAACTTCCTGGATACATCCATGCAGTTTTCTTGGCAATAATATTTGCCATTATGTTCTTCAGGGATGTTTTCTAACTTCCCATCTAGCCTATGATCAAACAATTTCCTGGAGGGCTCAACCTGCTTAGTTCTCAAGCCCCGACAGGTCATTTCACAGCAGAACTGTATAAATACCTACTTAGAAGATAGAACAGTCCTATTGTTGAATACATGCAGAAATGACCTGGACTGGAGAATAGATTTATTTGCCCTTATCTAAAGCTGGTAGCACTGACTGACCAAGGAAGTCCAAAGGGCTGTGAACAAAATACACTTCTGGGATGGATTTCTTTTGGGTATAATTTCATGACTTTGGTTTAATTTCATGGCCTATGCTATCACTCTGTTTCATTTCCTGAAAAGTCTAAGTTGGTCACACCTCAAACCTGGTGGCCTTTTTTTTTTTCCTGAGACATTCTGCTTAAGCACTAATTCTAGTGCAATCCAGGGCTCAATACTTGAGTCATTGGGTGTTTGATTTACAGCTGGAAAGGTGCTGTGCATTCCTCCAGCTGTGCTTCCTTAGCTGCCTGAGACGTGCAACAGTCTGACAGCAGCCGCTGGTTCACATCAACTTCTTATTTGCATCAGTGTGAAATAGCAGCTTGTGACATGAATAAAACATGCCTCTTCTTTACCTACCCTGCCAGGGGGATGCATCTCATCGATTTACTTCTGAGCAAGCAGGGATAGTTTTGCTTTGTTTCTAAATAAGCTGCCTTAATTCATTTCTTTTCCTCAATATTTACCCATCACATACTTCAAGGTGTTAAACAGCCTCTTTTCTGCAGGCAATACCACTGGCATTTGTCAGAATGTTCTCCTGTAATGGCTACATTGCTCCAAAAACAGACACATGAGCAGGAGACTTACAGAAAAGGATGTTGCTAAAAGTTACATCTGAAATACTTACCAAGCTGGGTAAATAATAATAATAATAATAATAATAATAATAATAATAATAATAATAATAATGCTGCTGCTGCTGCTGCTGCTGCTGCTGCTGCTGCTGCTGCTGCTGCTGCTGCTGCTGCTGATCTGGGCCAGCTAAGTTGACAATAATAAAGACTCTCACCAGATAGAGACTCTGTAGTAGAAAATTAGGGAAAACTGGATTTCCTGAAGCTGTTCTTTTGAACTTTGAAAATGAAACTAGTGTGAAAAGAGATGAGGTAACTGACCATGAGAAATATCCTTGGTTGGAAGGTCTTGGCTAGTGCACAGATTCTATTCTTATGGCTCTTGCCTTACCCGCTGTGTATCCTTTGAGAAGATGGACAGACAACTGAGCAAAGACTTAAACTAAGTTCTCTCTTGAGGTCCCACCTATTGCTGTGGGTTCCATACTGAATTTGAGCTTATCTGGTATCAGAAGCATTGTGAAGCAGCCTTGCTAGAGCCACCTTTTTAATTTCTCATGATACACTGGATTGTCATTTCATGGGGACTTTAGGGAATGAAATTGAATGGCCTTGCTGGATCTATACAAACTAAAGCAAGCAGTGAGAGACTGCTGTAGGGCTTTGCAACTACTGAGAATGCTGGATATACCAAATATCCAGAAGCCCCTCTGGCAAATTTTAACTCACTCAGACATTACAGTTTTTGTTTTTTGTTTTAAAGAGAAACATGAAATTTATTTCCAGAAATGCATATCCAGCAGATATGCTCATCAAGGAGACAGAACAAGGTGCTATTCCTATGTGTGTGTGTGTGTGTACACATACACACATACGCATACATACTTAGTCAGGTTTATTGTCATATATACATTAATGAATCAAACTTGAAATCTGAGAGAAACCAAATTCAACATATTCACCCATCCCTGGGATCTAATTCACAAAGCCCATATCTAAATTTCTACTTAAAATCAATATAAACTTAAGAGAGGAAGGGAAGGTCATTTTATGATATGAATTCTTTGGAAATTAATATATCTGAACCATAATATAATATGTGTTTTGTGTGATAAAGGAGAATGAAGGGGAAAGTAAATACATTTTACTTCTAAAATGCTCAGGACATATGGAACGCTGAATTTTTCATGTTTCCTCATGGACAAGTTGTTGTTGATAGATCTGAGCACAGAGATCAGTAATCTTGCTAAAGACTAAACCTAAGTATTCATTTCACTAAATTCATTGTGAAGTGTCTCCAACCAGCCACTTGTTTTGTGTTGTATCAAGAGTGTTTCCCATGATAGGCAATGTATCTTTTCAACAACTGATATGCAATGATGCCAAAATGCATATTAGTAAAATACTGCTACCATAATAACGAATGGACAAGAGGGTGTGAACGAAAGAGAAGGAACAAAAAGTGAATATTGAAAAAAAAAATGCAGATAGTTTCACCTTCTGTTTCATGGAAAGAAAGGACATGGTCAGTTTAATACTTCCAATGAATGTACTCAAGTATTTTGACTGCACATAGCTGCAAAAGAGCTTCACATTGACAAAGCTTTCATCACAGCACCCATTCAAAGCAGCACCTGGCATTGAAGTAGCACTTCTCTTCAAATTGCTGGATCAGGGGAGTTACACAGATTTGACCTGGGCATTGAAATAACTTTTGTGTACAGACAAAGGTCCATTTTCACTGTAGAAAAGTGGCCAACCAAACTGGGTTGGCTTGCTTGAATACTTCAATCCAGGGTGTTGAGGTGGAGTGAGGGGACTTTCTACACTGAAGCACCATCACTATCTGAATTGCTGCAGTAGTACAAAGTAAAGTGAGACCTTGGAGCAGAGCAACACTGCTTCTTACATCTGTACTAAATATAAAGCCACTCACTTCCACTTTACTTGTCTTGTGAATTACCATATATAATTTGCTTTTTAGAAAACAGTTGCCTGATTTTTTTTTTTTTAAGATTAAGTGGCTTTTACTTAATTACCTACTTATAATTTGCCCCTTTAACAGAGACTTTTGCTGAAAATTGACTTTGGTATTTAATGTTGCTTGTTCTCACCTTGCATTATCAAAAGCAATGGCTAGAGCAATTAATAAAATCAAGGGAATAATTACAGATTCCTTTGATTAGACAGGATCTTAGACCTCTGCTTCACAGCAAGATCACTATCCTCCTGACTGCAAGAGAATAGCCCCTACCCAGCATTAGCCCTGTGGCAATACTGAAAACGTAAGAAAGAAAATAAAACTTTCCTGGATTATAGTATGGATTGTCCAGTATCTAGTTTCCCAAAATGGCTAAGTGGATGACAAATAAGCCCACAGGCTGGGCATGGGACCAGTGTCTCCCTTCCATTTTTGTCCTTATGATTAGTATTCAGATCCTGGAAGTAGCATACGGCTATTATGATTAGTAGAAATTAATATTTTTCACCACAGATTTCTCTACCCTATGTTTTAGACCATTAATTTGGTGGCCTGAAATAATTTTCAGGTGAGTAAAAACAAAAGAGGCATGCTTTAATTAGTGGTATGTTAATGCTCGTGTGAGATGTGAAGACTTCTTATGAATCATTTGCAAAAAGTGCACAATATATTAATTATATTGTTGCCACATACAGTAGGTAGGTTTTATATCTGCAAAGTATTATTGCTGTAAATGCAATTAATATCCCGTACTTTGATATCTTAACTTTGCTTACATAATTCTCCATATAAACTATCTGAAACATGTAAGAGAGTAAATACAGACACTCAGTACAATAGCTACTTTTGAATTTGTGTGTGTGTGTGTGTGTGTGTGTACCAAGCATATGTCTATGCAAAGGCCATAGGCGAAATATGACAGCGTTAGCTTTTCTTCAGCAACTTATATAAAAAAGTTCAATATTTCTGATACTGGGCTACAGAAATAATATATAACCATGATGAAGAGAAATAATGGGTAACCTTTATCTGCCACAACTTTGTCATGTTGAATTCTGTGAAAGTAAAGCACATGACTTCTGATCTTGGAACTGGAACATTGAATACTCTTCACACATTTTATTTTTGTTGGGCATATTGTACTGAAGCACATCTTGGTTTAATTATTTCAGCACTTCCCACATCAAGTTGTATCTTTGGTTTTCAGGTAACAGAATCACTATCTTCCCTTGTAACTGACAAGTCTTCAACTCAGCCCTCCCCACAATTTCACTAACTTTCATACTTCCTGCATTCTTCAAAGGGAGAAATGCATTCTGCTCTTACAAAACTACCAGATAAGCTTGGGATAAAGATGGTACTTGTCTATTACCACACGTTTTATTGTTTTAAATCAGAGCTTGAAAATATGGTCTGAAGGCCTCATGAAACCTACTGGCAACTTTTCACAGCCTCATCTTAGCCCCCTCTATTTGCCAGAGAATGCTGAACAGGAAGTGGAGATGAACAAAGCAGAACAAGGCAAAGCAATAGAGCCACTTTGCTCTTTGAAGCAAGGAGGTCATCTTGTTTTGGGAAGCAGTTTCAGTTAGATGACTTCTTTGCTCAAAAATTCATTGAAGTGAAGCAGTCTACTCATAGTTTGCATAGCCATAGTCCCTGCAACTCTCTGGGTTTAAGTTAACATCTGAGTCCAAAACTGATTAGTTCCACCAATAATCCAGTGCATCTTTACTTAGATGCAAGTTATTCCAAGAAGCCATTACTTGGCTTTCTTTAGTTGGGGAGTTGTAACTAAAGTTTAGGAATTCTGCCTGTATCTTTATCATATTCTCTTCTTAAGGGGGCACATTTGGAATTTGCAGGACATATCATAAGATTTAAAACAAAATGACTCCCATAGGATGAATTAACTATTCCCCAAATGGCCATCATGGCAAATACTGCCAGTCACAAGATCCCATTTGTTAGAAAACAAAATTATTAAGTAGATCCTTGCTACTTTCTCTCTCTTGAATACTGTCTACAACCTCAGCTTACCTTTTTTTATCTTCTGGGCACATGTGCAGACTTTTAAACAAAGAAGATAGGCACCCAATTTTTTTTTAATTTTTGAAGCTTGCATGAGGTTCCTAGCTAAGGCTAATGCTAAAAGGGGATGAGTTGCTTTGAAGAATGTCCACTTTTTTTAAAAAAAAAAGACCATGTGTTTAATATAAAAATATTAAGTTGGATGGGGAATAGAACCTGGTGAATGCCAGGAGAGGTACTTATCAGCTTAATCCCAGAGGGTTCCCAGTTGGAACACTCAGTGTTAGGCATTGTTAAAATACAGTACTTTAAACTGAAGAAATCCACTTATTTTAAATAAACTTTTACTTTCAACATTCAGTCTTTTAAAATCATACTAGATCTCTGAAAATATATTCAGCCATTTTATGTGCAGGTATCATTTATTTCCTGTTGGTTATCCATTTAATTTGTCCAGAAGCTGTATGTTTTATTTAAGCATTTCAAAAGTTGCTTATAATAAGAGTGACATGGAAGAACTAGTTAAACCTAGTTAATTTCAGCCCCCATGTTCTCATTCTCATTGCCCTCATAATGTTCAGGATGAAAGAATTAAGTGGTGAGCATCTTCCATCTGTGGAGACATTCTCCACAGTATAAAACTCTGACTTCTCACAATCAATTGCTAGATGTTCCTGAAACATCTTAGTCTGTCCACTATGAGAAATAGTATCTTATCTCTGTATTTCCTACATTGCTATTTGCCAACCTGGTGCTCTAATTCCAGGAAATATTCTACATTAGATGCTAATGATAGAATACAGGGTAAGGCAACCATGCCCCAACCCCAGTTTTGCATTCCCAATCGTACCAAGTTGGCACTGCTAAATTTTGGTGACCAAACATATCAATTCCTTTGCAATCAGTGCTTTCCGTGCAATCAGTTCACCAGGAAGGCAACAATTAACATCTCCCTGGGGATGAGTGAGGAATTAGGAGTAGACATCTACATGTCAAAGACTCTACTAATCACATCTCCTATTGTTCCTCAATAAGCCTATCATGCTAGTAAGAAACACAGACACCCTGGAAGACTTTTATGGGGTCCCCCTAACCAACTGTTTAGACTGAAGAAGCTGCTTGGTCAAGTAGCAAAACGACTCTACCAAAAAAGAAAAGAAGTCCAGTTGCCATGACTCAACCTCCAGACTCTCATCAATGGTCATGCTGGCTAGGGTATTCTGAAGGGCACCCATGGCCAAAAGTTTATTTTAAAAAGTGGATATTTTCTTTCCCCTACAATAAACTATACAGTGGGAAATGGAGGAAAGAAGGCAACAGAATGGAAATTTAAATGCACAGCATAGTTGCAAGTGGGAGCATAAGCATAGCTAACCAGAAACAAGAGGTGATCTATAAATATTCAGATGGAAATGCCATCTCCCGGGGTAGCCTCCAGAGAATGTGCCATTCATTTCAAGAGTTGCTTGGCATTCAGTTCTCATTCCAGTAAAGCGTATGAGCGTAAGGAACATTAATCATGCTCTGAGTAAAATCTTCTCTCCTACTAGATACACACTGATTTCACATTAAATGTTCCACGAGCTAGCCTAAGGCTCTGGATGAGCAGGTTGTTCTGATTACTTAGATCCCAGCAAGCTTCATTACGGATGCACATTTGGGGAGGTGTTCCATAGCAGTACTCTGTAAACTCCAGACTCACACATGAAAAGCCATACTTCAAGTTAAGCAAGGCCTCCTGTTAAGATAACTTTATTTTTGTGCTTGTCTTGATTAATGATGGGGAAAATGTCTTTATTTCAGTACTCATTTTCAGATGTCTCAATTGGTAAAACTTCACAGAGTTCTTCTTTCCCTTGAAGAATCTGAAAGACTACAAACAGAATAGTTTCTCTCGTGCTGTAGATTAACTCAACATACAAACATTTTGATGGGAGATTTTTTTTCTATGAATTGAGACAACTGCACAAATGCTAGTCATAAAAAATCTATCATTTTAAAATTCTTTTACAGCGACAATTTCCAATGAGTATAGTGAAATCCCCATGCTCCTGCATTTTTTTACATTTCTATTCTCATCTGTCCTCTTGAAAATAAATGTGTCTTTCCTATAGTCATGGTTCCAAATTTACTGGAGGAGTTAGTTTCAGCCAAAGAAAGAGCTCTATTAAAGTGCTAGTAAAGTGGAATACTAAAAAAATCGATCATTTTAAATAACCCCCAACTCTCCTGCTCCTGAAGGTAAAATAAGATCGTTTTCTTGCAGATAGCCACATATCTAAAAAAGCAACAACCTCCTCTCCATACATCCAATATTTGGAGAAATATAAATATTTAGGATATTTATATTCTATAAGGGACTTAGGCATTCTCAATGGGTATGGATTAATATTATTATTTTCTTAAAATAATTTTATTGATTTTTTAAGAAAAACAATAATAAAAGATAATACAAACTAAACTCAGAAAGGAAAAGAAAAATAAGAGAGAATAGAAAGTGTAGGAGAAGAGGAAAAAAAGGAGAGAGAGGAAAAATAAGAAAAAGAGAAAAGAAATATTTAAAGAAGTGACTTCCGATCTTCATCACATTTAGTACACATTTAGTAATTCTTCATCTCCTATGAGGTTACATCAAAATAACTCTCCTTCTGATAACCCATTCCTAACCAGATGCAAATCCATAAATCATTAACCTTATCAATGGGTATGGACTATTGAAGGAGGAGGGAAAGGTGGAATTGAATATCCTAGAAGCAGTCAAGCTAGCTTGTTGGAATCCTGAACTCTAATATACAATCCATACTATGTCCACATGGTGACATTTTGTTAAATATCCTATGTGTTTTGCCTAACACCCTGGCAGGGCCCTGACATTTGAATCAATATTTAAATTATTTCCACTGACTAAATAGGCATTGAGTGCCACAAAGAAAGGTGGAATATAAATAAAATAAAAAATAACTTCTATTATTTGGACAATATCTGTGTGTATGTGAGAGAGAAAGAGAAAGAGAAATGTCTATTAAAATGTATTAAATATCTTAAAAGACTAGTGATACATGAATTAATTTGTGAAATGTAATTAATCATAATGCATCCCATCTGGTTCCTGCATAAATCGTAGCTTGAAAAACTGTATTTATTTTTGGGTGGAACTTTCCCTAATATTACTGAATCAAAATGTTTTTAAGTCTGTATTCTATTCTAGGAAGCATGATTTAGACTGCTCACTTCAAAATGCAGGCCAAACAGAATTCTAGTCCTATCCTAGTAAATTCTCCATGCTGCCCCTCATTCAAATGCAGAAAAGAATGCATCCATTGTACAATATATCTGCAAAATGAATACATCTATTATACGATATACTTGTACAGCTGAAAAACAAAGCATCAGAAACAGTTTTGTTATCTCCAACCCCAAAAGGAACATTCTTGCTACCCCTGTCCAATATTGCATTTGCATACTTGCATATGAAATGTGAAAATCTAGCTCCTGGCTAGAAATTGGGTTCTAAGTATTCCCTTTGTAGGTACAACAGCTTCACAAGGGAGAGATGCAGCCAGCAAACTTCCCTCACCCCATAAAACTGAGAATAGATCTATACTGCTATAGCGCAGATCTCTGAGTCCCACAGTCTTGAATGGTACATTTCAAGGTCTCCTCTTGTTCAATGGTACTTTAAAATGGCCAACAGATTCCTATTTATTGTGCTGCACATTATACTAAGTTCCATAATAAAAACTATAACATAGACTCCCTCTTCCACTTTCCAAGTAGGAAAGGAGAATTTCTTTTCTGACCCTCATATATAAGGGAGGAAGAAGTGAACAAAGGGAACAAAAACTTTCTAAAAGTTCTCCAAGCTACCACGTAGAACAAGGTTTCATTGAAGGAAGTCATAACATTGTAAGAAAGTTCTAAAAAATATTTACTGCTGAAGCAATATCTTTCTTGCTGTCCTAGCTGTTGGCCAGTCCTTCTGCTCTCCTGAACTTGTCTCTTTGATCCACAGATCTAGCCTGAGTGAGACTGATTACAATCACATAGTGAGGTTGTACCATGAAAAGCCCTGCACTGTCCAGAGACATAAGAACACCATGGACTTTCCATGGTATTCTTATGTCTCTGGACAATGCAGGGCTTCTCACTGGCTTCTTATTCAAGCCAGAGCCCAGTTTAAACTGTTGGTGCTGACAACATATGCCACGTATGCAAACCATAGTATGTTTCCTGTCACTTCTGGACCCCCAGATATTCTACCATGGAATGGATGGGCAAGTGGTTATCTGTATAACAATGTGTCTTTGTTTCAGTATGCACTGCCATCATCCTTGCTGTCACTCTTGTTTCAGTGTGATGGGTATCTGAACTATCCTTTCTTTTATTCTTTTGGTCCTGAATTGGCTAGGTTTTTTTTTTGTCTTTATTAACCTGATTTTGGGGGGGGGGGTGAAGGGGGGATGGTGCTTATACAAAATTATTTAATTAATTAGGTTTACAAGGACAGTGTGTGAAATGCTCTATCTAGAAGACAGTAAGTTAAATGGGAGTGAAGGAAATGGTGAATTTGTTGGAATGATAGAGGGAAGAGAGAGGAGCAGGCAATAGTTATATTTCAAATAGAACATTCTCTTTTTCAGCAAAAGAAGTGGAAAATATTTCACTGAAACACAACATGAAATCAGTCCAAATCGGCTTGTGGAAAATTAATAGTGACAAGCTAAATATGATTATATTTACCTCCCTTTTACTTTGAAAGTTTTTCAGATGGCAGAGGCCATAGAGACGGCTAAAGCACAGTTTGAAAATCAAGTCCTTTTGAAGTAGTGTCCTCGAAATGCTGAATTTGATGGAAGCAGATTAATAGTTCCTCAGTGAACTGGCTTACATTTTAGGTCTATAACTGTCTAGAATGAGGCTTGAAGCAGAATGGATAGCTTATTACCAGGATCACTGCCCTAGTGCTGAAGCATTTCTCAATATGTTGCTCTCCATATTTATTGGCTGCAACTCCCAGATTTATCCCCAACTGCCACACATTATGTGGTCCATCCACGTTCTCCTCTATGTAGTTCACCCATATAGGAACATGCTGGCTCGGGAAATCTGAGAACTGAAGTTCCAACACACCTTAGGTGGATCAGAACAACTCCTCCCCCTGCCTTTTTCAGAAAGAAATATTAAAAATAAACTTGTTTCAGCCATACTACATAGACATTATGCAATAAACCAGTTTCATTAGGTTGCCCATTCATTCTATCAGCTATACTCTGATAGCAGCAATTTCTTGAAGTGCCTTTTTTCTTCCCCATTTTTTTTTAAAGCTTTCTGAGTTCCACACAATATATTGTATTGAATGTGCTCCCTACCTGATGCTACCCGTTCTTGTTTTTTGCTGTCTCCCACAGTGCTGGATTCTTTTTCCAAGTATCTCCGTTCTACCCACATGGTCCATTCTACCTTTTATCAAGAATGTACAGGATCTCGTACAATTTGGTGGTGGTGGGGAACTTGCTTTCAACATTTGTTTTAAAGTAGAAACAAAGTTTGGAGAAATTCTCATGGGTGAACTGTTGTGTTCTTAGACTTATTTATTTATGAGATACTTGTGGGAAATGTAAGAATTTTAGTTGACATTCACCTCTTCAAGGGTTCTCCTACTGGGGAAATTTGTAGAACCCATCCTCCTAAACTCTCTGTGCATAAATTTGGTGGAGAATTAAAATAAATAAATAAAAATTGTGTCCAACTCTAGTCTCAACGGGGGCAACACTTGTCCAACTTTATCTGGCCTCAGTCCTGGTTAGAATTTGGACAGGGACTTCCAGGGACTTCCAGGGCTTTAGGTCAGAAAGAGAAACTGAAAACATTCTGGAAGAATGCAAAGCTAGATCACTTCTGTACTGTTGCCAGTGACCCACCACCCCCAGTTATGTCCATAAAGTCATCAGAAGTCCACCTTAACTCAAAGAAGACTTTACTACCTTTGCTTATGGTTATCTATCTTTCCTGGTTCAGTCTTTCTACTCATATACTTATTTTGGGTTATATAGCTAAGCCACTAGCACTCTTTATTTCACAATTTGCCATGCAACTCCAGTCTCCCCCCCACCCCAATTGCTCTTTGCTGCAAACAATGAGCAGAAGGAACAGTTTCTTAAGCATGAGCCCAGAAGACCATATTAGATGGCCTTTGTCCAGACTATATTAGTGGTTTGTATGTGTGTGTGTGTGCACGTACACACACATGTAGATCTTATGCAAAAGAGAGAGGCAACCGCCACTACAATTTCTTAGAGTACAATTGGAATCAAGAGGAACCATACAGAAATCTCCAGGCATCCAAAGAAACACAGGTTAAAAGCCTCCCCCGTCACAAACAAATGATCAAAACAGCAACTTCTTGTTTGTAAGATTCATTCATTCATTCATTCATTCATTCATTCATTCATTCATTCATTCATTCATCTTATATGGCTGCTCATGTCAACATGATGATTCTGGTTGGCTAACAGCAGTTAAAAAGAAAAGCAACAGCAAAATGAAATACATAACTGACAGCCAAGATAAAAACCAATCAAACAACAATTAAAATAACCACCTCATATACTCTAACAATCTGACTCTCAGGCTTGGGAATACAATCACATCTGCAAGGCCTTGCAAAGATAGCAATGATTTACAGTTTCCCTTCACTCAGGGGTACCAAAGGAGCATACAGATATTTTCTCTCTTTGCCAATTGCCAGTATAGAAAAAAACTGCTTCTTCTTCCTTAGCAGAATATTAAATCCTATATTTGCTCACCTTTGATCCTTCTCTACATCTCCATCCACATCTAAAGATCAAAGCACATCTAACTTCAACTCAATAAATTATTGTCTTGATTTTTTTTCCCATGTGTTTTCCCACCCATTTATTTTGCAATCCTCATCCACTTTACATAGAAAATAGAGAGCTTGCACTTGTAGTAATGTTGCTGCTTTTATTTGACTGTTTCAGTAGCTGCAGCTTGTTATTCATCTTACCCATCTGAATACTGCATTTCATTTATGGATTTTCTCATGCGTAAGCAGAGTTTTGCTTCACTGCAGCAAGATTTTTTTTGTTTCTCAATGCTATGGCATTTTCCACTTTCCTTTTATTATTGTCACTTCCCACCACCCACTTAGTTTATATTTTCATTAAGTTTTCCCTTTCCTCTGTTATGTCTTCCATTTCAAAATTCTACTAAAAGTACATTTGCAATAACTGTACATGGCATATGTAAATGCTCTGGACCCCACATTAGACAGAACACTCCTTTCTCTGAAGGGCAACCTAAGGACGCCACTGTCATATGGCATCATCTCTTTGAGGAGTGGCACAATCCAAGTCAGTTTTAAAACATCAAACTTTAAGAAAGAAGACTTGAAAGTGCCAATCAGCAGTTACACATCAGATTGAGCAGGCACATTGGTCATCTATCACAGTTTTCTCCTTGTATTACCTTTATAGTAAAATAGAATAACAATTTATGTGTATCTGTCTATGGGTGTATCCTGATATCTCCCAAACTGCAGAATGAATGTATCCTTTTAACCATTTTATATGCCACATCCTTTTTCAAGTAGCATTTTCCCTTTTCTCCCAACAGAATTAGTTGCTTAGTACACATGTGTGTAAGTATGTATGTATGTATGTATGTATGTATAGATAGATAGATAGATAGATAGACAGACAGACAGACAGACAGACAGACAGACAGACAGACAGACAGACAGACAGACAGTCATCCTTCTCACACAAGTCACTGGGAGTCAGGCATCATATAAATTTAATAAGTTATTGTTGGTTGCACATTTATTGTTTTTGGTCACAACAATTATTATTGTTGGCATTTTTATCTACTGAGTCCTTCCCAAGGACCTGGAATAGGTAGATGTTGTTTGATGGTGTTCAAGGTATTGTCGCAGGATATAAGCTGCCTTTTGCAATTGACGGTGATTTTGTCAACACTGATGGTCTTCAAGTGGTGCTCCAGTTGTTTTGGGATTGCACCCAAGGCTCCTATTGCTATTGGTAGCATCTTTGCTTTCTTTTGACATAGTCATTCTATTTCTATTTGCAGGTATTTGTATTTTGCGATTTTCTCCAGTTCTTTCTCTTCTATTCTGCTGTCTCCAGGTATCGCAATGTCCGCTATCCAGACTTTTTTGTCTTTCTTATCAACAATTGTTAAGTCTGGGGTGTTATGTGGCAGGTGCTTGTCTGTTTGAATTCTATAGTCCCAGCGCACTTTGGCTTCTTCATTTTCTATTATTTTGTCTGTTTTGTGGTCCTACCAGTTCTTGCTTGCAGGCAAATCTTATTTCTTGCAGATATTCCAGTGCACCATTGTTGCTACTTTGTCATGCCATTGTTTGCAGTCAGTCTGTGTGATCTTCTTGTGGTGGTGGTCCACTGTTCCTTCAGCTTCTTTGCAGAGGCAGAATTTGCTGTCTGTTGCTGTCTTCTCAATTCTGGCTTTTGTTCTTAAGGCTTGGTCTTCTGCAGCCAGAATGTCTCTTTCTTCAACTTTCCTGTTCTTAGCCATTTCCAGGTCTTTCTACTGATCCTGTTATTTCTAGACACTTGGCTTCTGCTTTGCCTGCTAGTTTTGTGTGTGTGTGTGTGTGTGTGTGTGTGTGTGTGTGTGTACTGGCCATGTAATAGTTTGCCTTGCCATGTCTCTTTTCTATTCTTCATTTGGTCTTTCTTGTAGGCCAGTTTGGTTTCTTCAGTAAGCCTTCAAGGTATACTAGCTTCAGTGCATCTTTCAGTGCATCTTTCAGTGCATCTTTCAGTGCATCTTTCAGATACTCTTCCCATACCCTTTTTTTCTTCTTCAACTGTTTGGTGTACTTGCAACATTCCATGCCCACCTATGCTCCTTGGTAAGTAGAGTCTGTCACCATGCTGCATGGATGAAGGGCATGATTCATTGTCATAATTTTTCTGGTCTTCCTATCCAGGGCTTCTAGTTCTGCTTGAGTCCAGTCCACTATTCCAGCTGTATATCTAATAACTGGAATTGCCCAGGTGTTAATTGCCTTGATGGTATTTCTTCCACTGAGTTTGGACTTTAAGATCCTCTTCACTCTCATGATGCATTCACTAGTAACCTTCTTCTTGACTTCAGTGTGCTTGATGTTGTCAGCTTGAAGGATGCCCAGGTATTTGTAGTGTTCTTCTTCATCCAGACTCTTGATGTTATTTCCATAGGGCATCTTGATTCCTTCAGTTTTCACTATTTTCCCCCTGTTGGTGGCACATTTGTCCAGTCCAAACTCCACTGCAATATCTTGGCTGTACAGTATATTCGGACAGTGTTGGGCAGTGATTCCAGTTCAGATGGTGTTTTTCCATACAGCTTCAGATCATCCATGTAAAGGAGGTGGGGTAGCAGATGTTTTTGATCTTTGATAGCCATGGCCTGACTTGTTCAGTATTTTTGACAGAGGAATCAATGCAATGGCAAACAATAGGGGTGATAGGGAGTCTCCTTGAAAGATTCCTCTCTTGATATTAACCTCTCCCAATCTGTCACCATTGACCAGCAACTGTGTCTTCCATTGTGCCATTGATCTTTACACAAAGCTTCTGCTTTGCACAAACATAAATCTATTGACCCCTGTTATTTCCAGGCACTTGATTATCCAATCATGTGGCAGGGACTCAAATGCCTTCTTGTAATCAAGCTGTATTCAGGTTGGTCTTCCTTCTCTTGAAGTTTTCCAAAATCATCTTGTCAATCTTTATTCCTCTGCTGTTTGGGTGGTTTCCTTTCTGCTTAGATGGAAAGAGCTTGTTTTCAGCTAGATGCTGTTGGACTGCATCACCTATATCACCAGTTAGCAATTTGAAAGTTGTTGGTAAGCAGGTAATTGGCCTGTAGTTGCCTGGTGCTGCCCCTTTTGCTGGATGTTTCATTACATGGCCAGTACACACACATAATTGTACATTGTGCCAGATGTTAACCAATCTTCTATTTCACCTCCTTGCAGTATGTTGTTCAACTGCTTGGCAATTAGTTGGTGTAGACCAGTCAGATGTTTCAACCAAAAACCATGCAGTTCATCTTCACCTGGTGCAGACCAATGAGAGGCTGGGATCTGCCGATCTCCAGTTGGTTATTTTAGGCTGTTGTGGGCATACTTGCTTCCCTCCTGTCTCTAATTGCTGCCCTCCATGGGCCTTTTGATTTGGGCTGCAGTCTTTCTGGAAGGTTTCTCAGGTTTAATGGGGACTATCACTTACCCTCCTAGTAGCAGAGGTCTTCTCCTTTTTGTTCTACTTTCTGTTGCTCTAACCCCTTTTGCTAGCTTAGAGAGGCAGTGCAACTGGTTGAAATTTGGGGAAAACACAGGACAGCACAGATGTTTAGAGAATACAGAAAGAGAAGAACAGATTAGCTTTTACTAAACATTTTTTAAACAGGTTCAGATCTATCCATCTATCCATCTATCCATCTATCCATCTACCCATCTACCCATCTACCCATCTACCCATCTACCCATCTACCCATCTACCCACCTACCTACCTACCTACCTACCTACCTACCTACCTATCTATCTATCTATCTATCTATCTATCTATCTATCTATCTATCTATCATCTCATTTTCAACTCTGACCTACCCCAGCACTAAAATGATTCCTAACCATGTCTTCTTAACAGGGAGAATTATTCTCAGGCTTGGACTGTAAGCCTTCCACTGACCTGTCCTTCCAGATACCCCTCCCTAAATTTTCTGTTTCAGCTCCCTCTTTCAACTGGAATATAACCTGGGAAGAGTTGCCCAACATTGTCATCCTTTAATTGGCAGTTCTACTCCCCAGTTATCACACAGGCTCCTTAAATAAAAAGGTTTAAGGGTTTCTGAAGTCATGAGAAATTGAGCTTGACTTGAAGGAGACTTCACATTATATATTCTGTTTGATCCTAAAGGATAAAATCTGGTTGATTGTGATATAATTCCTTTCATTCTTCAGCTCTGATTTCTTGGTTTATTCTTACACTAACTCCCTGATGAACTTGTGATTCCCAGCTCCCGTTAGCTACCCATGACAACTGTGGGAGCAAATAACTTATGTGAAAGATATAGTCCCTAATTCCTAGTCCCTAAGTCCTCATTACAGAAACTTTTCACCTTCTGCTTATTTCATGCGCATTTTAATTCTTATTTCATTTACCATTTTCACATTCCCTACACTTGAAACATTACCCCAAAATAAAAATGGAACATGAAAAATCCACCTCCATCATACTAGAATATTTCTCTGTCAGGTATATCCGGGTAAAGAACTATAAAGATTAATTTTTTTGCAGTCTGAGACTCCAATTTTCACTTGGTTATTCCTTGGGGAAGATGTCTGGGGAGGTAACAGCGGATTACAAAGTAAGAATCCTATGACGGATCACTATTATCTTGCTAGTTAAAGAGGCCCACTTGATTAAAAAGAAAAGAAAGATTAAATTAAGTGACAGAAGTGGTAGATGATTTATCATTCAGCAGAGAACCAATACCAATTCCAACAATACTCTAGGCAATGACAATTTTGAGAGAAAGAAAGATTTCACATAGGTAGAAACTTATCCAAATTCATACTGGGCACGAAATCAAGTTTATAAAGGGACACTTAAGCGTGGAGCTACAATGATGTATGACTGGCCCATTTGACTTTGCTTACTAGCTGTAAGTCTAAGCTGTTCTCTAAGAGACAATCTTGATTTTCTGATACCCCGTCCCCTACCCTGAAGATGGCTTTTATTTTGAAGGTTAGGAGGGCTATTTACACTGGGTGTATGTTTTTTACCACTCTTTGCAGATATTAAAGAAATCACATTTGAAAGGTTTTCTTGAACACAAAAAAATGTCAGTGACATCTTGGTGAGTAGGTCATGGGTTTCCTTTGCTTCCTTGAGTTAAAGTCATGTGGGCGCTCCGTATTTCATTATACAACCAACCTTCTGGAAAAGTTTTGCCTCTGTCAGGCCTAGCCCAAGGAACTCCAGGAGACCATGCAGATTCAGTTCAGCAATGTTTATTAGCTACAATCTCTAGCAAGAATCTTCCCAGACTGAAACTCTGTTCCCACAGTAGCAAGTGAAAACAAAGTGAATTCCTCAGGGAGGTGCCAGCCTCATCCTCTTATCTCTTCCCCTCCCTTCAGGAGATGAAAGAGGATGCTTCACTCCCTGAGTCTGGCCTTCATAATTCCATTCCATCACAGCCTCCCTGTCTTGTGGGTGACAAAATCCAAAGAAGTTATGCAATCACTCAGGTGGTATTTTTTTCAGATCAGAAAAAATAGCAGGAATGCAGTGGGATGCATTAGAGATAAGTAAGTCGGATACATTGCAATGTCTGCTACCCTGTGATTACAGCAAAGTTCGAGTAATGCTAAAGTAATGCTAAAGTGCTTTCAGAATGAGGCAGGAAAGCAAAAGCTTCTTTTACATGGGGAGCAAACTTTCAAAAACTGGGAGGAACATTTTAGCACTGCACTCAGGCATGTTCATGGGGAGGCATCAAAGAAATCAAGGTGGAGGCAGAAGCTTCATGTCCGATGCCCTCCCCTTTACATTCATTGTGATGCATGTTAAAAATGGGTAAGGCTTTGATTGCAGCAGCCAACTTGATTTTTTTTTACTCCCCCCTCCCCCATGGACACCCCCGACTGTACTAATTTCATGTTCCGAAGGAAATTGTCTGCAGATGTGTGCTTCACAATAATCAGGCATTATAATTCTTTTTTCATTGGCAGAACAATGGTATCTAGAAGCAAATACACAGAGAAATAAAAGTCCACAGGACTAGTGAAAGTTTTGCTAGTCATATAATTCATGTTTCTCTGTGCCATTTTGAGGGGACCCAGTTATATGCTATAGGGATCTACCTGAATGGACTGGAAGTTTTTGCTATATTATGAGAATCTTGGTACCAAAACTTTCACAAAAGTCAAGAAAATAACACTGCCAGACTCTTAGGACTTTTAGAGGTATTGGAAATTGAAAGAGGAATCTGGCAGCAGGACTCCACGTGCCTCTTCAGTAGGCATAAGGCAGGTCACAGGCAGAAGAAACGAGTGGTCTGATCACTCTGCATTTTCATCTGCGTAATGGCCAGAAAGAGGAATCAGAACTCTTCAGTCATGCCAAACAAAATGGTTTAATGACAAGGGTAGGGATCCTGTTCCCTTCCACATGATGTTGAACTCCAATGCCTGCGTGTCCCAGACAGTATGGTTAAGAATGAGAGATAGTGGGAGCTGTGGTTCAGCAACCTCTGGCTGGCTGGTAGACTGGTAGAACTGCTGCTCTAGCCTTCAATTCTCAGAGCAAGCAGCTTCTCGGATGTGGCCCTTTAAAGAGCGATGGTAGAAATAGTTTGTGTCCTGCATTTTTAGATACATTCATCTTTCTATTCCATTTCCGTAATCTCTATCAAATCAATATATCTAAATATACTTTCTAATAATATGTCCTTCTTCAATTTAATTTATCTACCTTTAAAAAAAAGCAATACATTCTTTGGAACACCTGTGCAAAAGCCAGTGGACACCTACATTTCAGGATGCAGGTCAGAGATTCATAAAGTCAGAGTTTTTAAAGAACGCTATGTCCCCTGCTTTCACTCCACTCTTCTCTTAGATAGCCACCTTTGCAACCTTTCACATGTATCTGATCCTAACAAATCAAATATTATATTCAAAATAACTTGGAAGGTGATGTTGATTTAACTATGGAGACCTTCTGAATGTGATGGATTTTTAATGTGTGCCTCTGAAGTTAGCAGACAGTGGTTCTCTGCTGTTGACTTGTCTTCCTCTTGGTCCTGGTGCCCCTTCTGATAACTTTTAAATGTTTCAGTGTCACAAGATGATTAGCTTCATAGATGCCAAGGAATTTAGTACAGTGTAGGAGATGAAAGGAATTACAGAAGTACAAAGAGTAGACAAGGACAACAAGGACTGGATGTCAACAAAACTTTCTAAGACCATTGCTTCAACAGGTAGTACAACCTCAAATCCCAGGAACAGTTGTTTTGCCCTTCAATGCCAGTGAAGATATTTTGAGAGGCTCTGCACTGATTCATTCTCTAGCCACTCAGAGTAACCAGATGTGATGAACCCCCAGGACCTCAACAGCAGTGCTAATGAAGAAACAATGCAGTGAAAGACAGGGGTGGGTGGAGTTAGCTGCACAACCAATGACACCCTTGACACCCCCCTCTGCCTCAGTCATCTGATTTGGAGAAAGTTATGACACTGTCCCTCCCCTTTGATCCTGGTTCCCCTTTTATGCATTCTAAGCAACATCACTGGCATTATTCCAAGCCTCTCCTCAGATATCAGAAAGCTGTTTTCATTTTGGTCTTGGAACCAATAAATAAAAAGCCATATATATTGATCCCAGATAGATAAGATGCTATGGCTTAGGAAAAGACTCTTGCTAGTCTTGCTCTCCTCATGATAGGCAACTAATTTTTTTTTTACATATCGTCCAACATTTATTAGGTGTATTTCATTGCAGTTGTTTCATGCTAGTAGAAATCCTGTGGGGAGGAGAGAGTTCATTAACGGAAAGATTATTTGAGATTTGAAATCTTGCCTTCAATATTATTTAGATACATTTGTACACTTAAGTACAGTGTCTGCTTTTTACTTTGATGTTCAAACACATAACACCCAGATGTTCAAATGCCAGCAATCAGCATATGAAAGCAAAGACAAACTGGATAATATACTTGGATAATAGTTTTCACTCCAGTCTGCAAACAAAGTAGATATACCTTATCAACTGCTACAGTTACTGAGAAAATGGTAGTGGATCTGTAGAAATAGTTATTAGTGAAAGAGCAGCATCTGGTAATTGGGATTTATTGCATATAGAAAAGTGAGGTGAAGAATAATTCACATGGATTTGGGTTTTTTTCTTTCTTTCCTGAATTTTGATAATATGAAGACATTGCTTGAATTTTTCTACATCTGGAAGGAAGTTTGACAACTATTTGTTACACTACAGATCCAGTAAGGGCCTTAATTTCAGAATGCATTGATATTAATATAGCATGCAGACCTGCCCTCACTCCAAAAAGAGAGTAAAAAAGACAAACAAATGAAGAAGATTCTCAAAGTTTCTAGGAAATTAGGAAGGTCATTATGGGGTGACAAACTTCTAGAGCCAAAGGCCAACAGACACATTCCCCACATGGGCAGGCCTAGGACAATTACCAACTTTAAGTTAAATTAATCACAGATTGAATTTAAAATTATGAATTGCTGGCAACTTTGGCAGGGCATACATAGTGTTTTGCTGAACTACATCTGATTCTGAAGTCTTGGAATGTGCACTCTTTCTAATATTTGAAGAGTTCTACCAAGACAGAGCAACTGGAATCTGAGAAGTTAGAATACCTTGCTAAGAATTTAATAAAGCAAGAATGAATTTTTCTCTCTTCCAAATTGAAGATATGAGTTTATAAACTAGAAATTAAGGGATCTTGTTACTATTACAAGACAGATGTCTTTCAGGCTCAGCTATGAAATTAAAGCGGAGGCAGTCTAAACTGTTAGAAATGTATACTGAGGAAGTTTTACATGAAATTGCCTTACATGCTGTTTGCTTCATTTAGAAAGCCTGTTTCACTGAAGGAAGAAAAATCTTTCCATATATTTGATTGCTTGTTATTATTGTTTGCACTGATGTTCATTTACTCAATTTGTAGGTCAGTTGTTTCAGGTACAACAAGTAAAAAGATAATTGATTTTTAAAGAATGCTCATTATTAACTTGCACTTTAGACACTCAATACTTGTTTCTATTATCACTGATACTCTAATTTGGTCTTGTTTACATTGTTGTTTGCTCTTATATTACATTTTGTGTTAGCAATTCTGATACAGATTTGCCACTACCTACCTACCTACCTACCTACCCTCCTCCTCCTCTATGATTCAGCATCCTTCCCCATACTGTCTTCTAGGATTATCTAACAATTGCTAGGCCAAAATAACAGTAATAGTAATGAAGACAGCCTTTAAATAAATTCAATGAAAGCTGGGTCATGTATGAAAATTCCTTAAGTCACTAGTGTGCCTGAATATATTGCATAAGTACACCTTTTTGTTATGATCATAAGAACACAGACCACTGCTCCAGTATATCCATATTATAGAAGTTTTCTAATGATTGAAAATGAGAGCAACTGTTAATCTCACACAGCATTTTTTATCAAAATCATTTTTTTTAAAAAAAATTGGACACCATACAAATGGGCAGAGTTTCTTCTTGCAACCTACATTCTACTCATTCACCTTGCAGTCTCACAGTGTAGAAGAAGTAAGTATCTCCTGAATATAAATATCTCCTGATCATTCATTCTCAACTTATAGGATAGGAACAGGCTGAGAATAAGCGAGAAATAGAGAGAGCAGCTTCGTCCCTTGCTATTTTAGGGATCCCTGAAGATATCAGTGAGGATGAATCTAAATAATTTCACTCTGAAAAACAGTAATTCAAGTGCTCAGGCTATTATGGTGATCACACAGGGAAAGATGATGTGGAAACTGATACTACTGATTTTCTGATTGCTTTCTTTTGCTTTATAAATAGCATATTCTGAGTGATTAGTTCAAAAACTAAAGTAAAAGAGTGGATTTCAGTTCCTTTAATGTTCCTATTGAAGACATGTAAAGTTACATATATGCACACAGCAAAGATATAAAAGCTTTAGACCCATCAACAGTACTGTACCAAGTCATCTCCAGCAGAGAGTGTCACGACCTCAATTCCCATATGATTCTACAACCAATAATATTAAATACCTGGATAGGTGTGCCTTCCCCCCCCAGTACTTTCTTGTTTTTATTCATTAATGTATAACACTTTGAAAGCTAGGATGGACAAAATATCCTCCTAAGATTGCCATTTAACATCCATTATTTATAAAACAGTTAAGTATGAGACTGGGAAGCAAGGAGCTGAATGATGTTTGTGTAGCTAATTGTCATGAGAGATCCAAACTGGACACTTATTTGATCTGCTGACAACTTGCCATAATGTTTGACAAATGGAAAACGGAAGTAATACTCACTAAATTCGATCCTAGCTATGTGGATACAGCAACTTTCCTCAATGTGGTGACCTCCATATACTTTAGGACTATAACTTCCCCACAGTTAGGTAACAGTCATTAGAATGGAGACTATTGAGAGGTTATCCCAATTCATGTGGACAACATCAGGTGGGAAAGACCGAAGTATGGGGATGTCATCTTAGCAATTGCAAAAGTCAGTAATGACATCATAGCAATATTATAATGGCTTCGGTCAAAGCCATCCAAATAAAAATCCTTATTAAAAATATAACATAACTTGTCTATACATAGGCTTGCAATCTTTATTACAAGTGTCTGTATATTTCTTTGTTTTATAACAACCTTATCAAGATGCTGACTGGATAAATGAAATATCACTGATCAGCACAGACCTATTTTGTTGCCTTTGCAGAGGTATGATGTACTCCCTTCTTGGTGGTGGAGTAAATTCGATGGCATGCTTAGCCCCCTAATTTTGCCATCCCAGTATGACAATGCACATATCAAACCACTGACGATGTACTGTATGTGAATGGAGAGTGGGCTATATTAAGCCTGATGTATTACATCTTGAACTTTGAAATAAAGAAATGTCTGCTACTTGGGAGAAGGACTGTAATAGATAAAGGCAAATACTAAAGTGCAGAGACTTTACACTGACAACAAAGGGACATATTATCATGGCCGTGTTTATAATATGTAGCTGTGAAAGTTATTCAGAAAGGCTGAATAAAGAAAAAAAAATTCTGCCCTTGAGTTGGGGTGTTGGAGAACATTTTAAAAAATGTACAAATAATTCCATCCTAGATGAAGTAAAACCAGGCTCCATACTGGAATGAAGCTTAATGGTTTGGGATATGTAATGTTAAAGCAAGAGATGCTTGGAAAAATTGAAGGGAAGGCAATTAAAAAAAAAAAAGGTGGCCATAAGAATACAAAGTGCCTAGATGGTATTACTGATGATGGAAAGATGAGCTTACAAGAATTCAAAGCAATAGCTATGGACAGACAGTTCTGGCAAAATGATGCTGTTCATGTCATGAACAGATGGGAGATACTGAATGACGGAAAATCAATGTCTTGTACTGAAAGGATTATTATGAATAGGTGCAATGGTACCTTTCCTGTGTACCCAGGCACAAAACTCCCATTTTATGCTGACAGTTGCACTACTTTGCATTCTTTCCAAAGGTACTGATATCAATACACATTCTTGGATGAATTCAATAAAGCCGTTTTCCAATAGAATACAGTAAACCAGTACAGTATAGTACATGGTAGTAAAAATGGGCACCCCAGTTAAAAATGAGTACCTTAGAAATGAATTAATGAATAAGCATAAAATGATCTGAGCGCATTTCAGTTTGAACAAGTGAAACCACAGTTTTGGGAGGGGGAGAAAAAGCAAGAAACCTGGGAATTTCATACATGAAAATACTTTTCAGATATAGATAGCTATAATATTTTGTATTTACGAATAGCAACATATCAGAAAGTAGCCAATTGTTTTTGAATTTCTTCACAGTCTTAAAAATGGGTGAGAAAGCTAGACCTTCACCTTTCACATTTTATGAAATGCTTGCAGCTAATTTAATTATTTCTCCAGAGAACATAGGCCTCCAACACCCTAAATTAATGATTCCATGCATACAAAAAAGCATGATGCCTCTATGATATTGGTCAGCCTATATCCTGAAATGTTAGAGGGAAATAAATTCAGATTTTTGTTTGATAAGGTCTTCTCAAACTTGATAAAATTATTCCAATGAGGAGATGCAGCCAGGAAGAAGGGGAGGAGTAAAACTTGTACTGAGCAATAGCACCAATTAGTCAATCACAACCAACACCCCCCCCCCACACACACACACACACTATAATTAAAGGAGCTTTAAGCCAATTTCATACTTTTAATTATGTACCCCAGCACCAGTCCTCAGAGGGGATTATTTAATAGCAAGTCAGGCTGAAGATGTCTTTTTTTTTAAATATAGTATCTAAGAAATGAGATTCAACTCTTCTGGGTATATCATGTCACCTGTCAGGCAGAACATTGAAGCTCAACTGAATTCATGTTGCTATAGTCATAGATGTGTCTATGAGAACAGCATGTAATATCAGGAATCCACATTCTCAAATCATTCTCTCATTTCATAAACAAAAGCAATATACTCACAGGACAATCATCATTATCACTATCATCATCATTTAATACATAATCAGGCATAATTTATGAAGTTGGCATCTATATATGTTTATAGCCTGCATGTTTTTATTTCTTATTATTTTATAACATATTTGAGTTCCCTCCAGTTTCTCTGGAAAAGCTGTTCTTTCTTCACTAACTTCCTACTGAAAACGGAGGTGATTCAGCTCACACATTACATGCAGTTTTCTGTATTCTTCTGCTGCATTTTGGGTGGACCTACATGGTTTTTTGTTTTTGTTTTTGCAGGGCAGAGGTAATTTAAAAAAAAATTGTAGTACTAGCAGACCAAATGTAGGTGAGAAAACATCTATGGAATCTTTAAGACTCACTGTGCTTTTAATTAAAAGCTTCCTTGAAGTTTCCCTTGTGCTAGTGTTTTCTTGCTCAGCACAAGTTTAATAAGCAAGCAGAAGTGTTTTACTAGAACAGATGTAAATAAAGTAAGCACAGGTGTGGTTAAGTAAGTGCAGACTAATGGTTAAAGAATTTGGACTATGATTGAAGAGAACTAGATTCAGATTCACCATCAGCCATGAAAGCTCACTCTCCCACAATTTGTTGTTATAGGGAAAAATTGGAGGTAAGAGTGCAGTGTATGCCTTATAAACTTTTGGAGGAAAAGAGATTAAAAATTTAATTAACAAATAAATCCAGGAATGAGTTTTTAAAGGTGTAACAACTTCAAGATGCTCTTAATTGGGTAAACTGCAGGTTTATTATATTCCTGCTTGAGAAACATGTAGTTATTCAATTGTCTGCAGCCCTTTCATCATTAAATGTGGAAAAGAAGGTGATTTTCAATGAGAAAGACATCATTTCCTTTTTTTCTGAGTAAAGAGAATATAAGACACTTCTGTATATACACACATGGAGTATAACTATGAACACATAGTATGACTATGATTTGGAGTATGACTATGATAAATACACACATACACACACATACACAAATATACCCAGGCACTTGTTTTTGAACATTGTCATATCTTTGATTCAGATGTATCTTCCTTGAAAGTTCATTCCACTCCTGATTTTAATGTGAGTTTTTGTCACTATGCATTGTCCCAGGAGAGCACAAATAACTGACTGCAACTTTTATTATAGACCATAATTCAGCATCTGTGGCTTGGGCAGTTAGTTTGTTTTGATCTGGGGTCTTAACATACATTCAAAAAAGGTCTGTAATCTAGGAAAGGTATACAAGCGTGGAACTAAAGTTTCGTGATTATATAAATCAGAGTTGAAAATGGAATACGACTATGATTTGCCTGTCATCTTCATGTATTATTTTTCATAAAAAGGCCTGTGAAATTACTTTCATCTTCTATCAACCTTTAAAAAAACATCACCTGAACACTGAATTTCTCAACTGACTAAGAATGGGGTAGGAAAATCACCACATTTTTTCCCCAATTACAAGTTACTCTTTCACTCAATTTAAATGAATACTTGCATTAAACTGATGCGCACAGTTTATAGGCACACCTGGATAAGGATATGAGTCTGTTTTCTCTCCATCAGTTCTGAACATTGACTACTTGGAGATTCATCCTGTTGGGGTATAACACATTTATAAACCTGTTCTCAAACTCATGGTTCACACTCCTACTAAATCATGGTTTACTTAACCAGGCTTTGTTGAGTTACAGAACACATTAACATCATGGTTTACAAGTCATAATGGGACAGTTTTTACCCATCCCATTAAATCCAGCAAGAGAGGTGTGGTCATATTATGGGATCTAGGAAGCCTTGTCTGTTGCTGCAAGGTTGTACAAGGACACATAATTACTCTATTTAACTTTGTTGCACATACATTAAAAGTAGACAGAACAATCATTACTGGGTCAGAAAACTCCTCTAATAATAAGTACTTCAAAGCACTGCTGAGACATGCAGGAAAGAAGGAGCAGTAATGGGAAATAATAGATACCCCTTGACTTCTCTAACATTTTTCCAAAATTGTAGGCATGGAAGATAATTTGGAATACCTTGTGTTTCTCTCACACTCTCCTCAGGATCAGCCCCAACCAACCATCTTTTGAGGAGATTCGACATTAGGATTTCTTGACAAGCAGAGGAGTGGGAGGTCCTAGCCTGCCCAGTTGCAGGTTAGAATACAATATCATTTTAAATTCCACAGGAAATCTTAAATATCGAAAGCATAAGATGTATAAATCCTTGTTTCTGTAAATATGGATATACAGGTTTCACTACATAGATACATACATATGTACATACCCATCACTCTGTTCCTTTGAAGGTAATTAGCATTAAGCAAGCACAGAGAAATAGTAAAAATATAAAAAGCAAATTAATTCAAGACTGGATATAAGAAATAGAAAAAGAAATCTATCTAGATCTAGTTTGTACCAATACCGTACATTTACTATATCTGTCCATGCATTTCTGCCCTTGTTTCATCAATGTCCATACACCATAATTGTCTTTCTGTTCTTCAAAGTTCTGTAGCTTTACCAAACCACCCTTTGCTCTTCCTTTCAAGCCATCTCATCTTCAGTCGTTTGTACAGATCACTCCCTTTCATTCAGCATCCTTTTGGACTCTTGACCACATACAATTCTTAAGGAACACATTCCCACTGCATTTAAGTTGCTTTCATTTTTTTCCTCTCAAAAACAACTCTCACTTCCATGTGGCAAAGTGGGCAGAAGCATGTTCTTACCATATACACAGCCATCTTTTGCTTGTTTCAAGAAATCTTCCTTCCTTGCAACAAACCACATTCTACTACTTTTCTATCAGCATTTGGACATTTACCACAGTACATAAATTCGTCTATTGTTTTTCCCACCATTTATATATACTTTGCAATCATTCAGTCCGTTTTCCCTGCTGAAAACAGCTACCATGGACTTAGGTACATTAATTTTCAGATCCACACTCCTTGTTGCCTCATGAGATCTATCTAAAATCCACTACTAGTATTTGCTAAATGTTCCATTTATTCTTACACATACTTCACTTCCATCATATACTGCTCTTATCACATACAGAAACCAACTTTCAATTCCATATTCAAACTTTAAGTGCCATTATTCAAGCCTATTTTATTATACGCCTGTAGTTGTATATAAATGAACAATAAACTTACTGTATTTGTTTCACATTCACACATTTCTCTGTGACCTGCTGAATGGCAAAATCTGGACTTTACACTCCCTGCCTGGCACACTGCACTTCCCCAAATTAATTCACTGTCACCTCACATAACCTTTTAATCAAAATTCTGCTGAATAACTTCCCCGGCATACTTCACAAACTACTCTCACCATAGCTTTTGCATGCACTCTTGTTATCTTTCCCTTTCTGAAAAGAGAAAAAGAGCATTCCTCCAGTTGTTAGGGACAGGCAAAGTCTTCACATATATTAAACAACTTGCACAGACACTTTATAAACAACTGCAGCCATGTTTTTAGCATTCATCCAGTTACACCATCACCTGCAGCATTTTTCAATTTTGTAAGCATTTTTATGACTTCCTTTTTATATAATTTTCTTGGACATTAACATTTATAGCACTCATTTCAATTCCAGTACTTGACATATCTGCATATTTCCCATATAAATCCCTAAGATATTCATCCCAGAATTCCCTCACTTCAGATTCATCCCAAATAATTTCACCACTTTTATACTTAATTTTATTCACTCTCTTGGAGGCTCCTTGTTTATCTCTCTTCCCAAAGTTTTATTTTCATTAAAACTGTTTTGTATTTTCTTTCTCTTTTTAAATATTAACCATTCCTTATCCATGTAAGTACAACTGAGTTTTGTCATATTTTGGTCAGCATACCACAAATGTAACCAAATCCCAATTTTATCCAGAGCATGCTCACATGATTGTACGAAAGCTAGAATTTCTAATCTAGATACTACCGTACTGTTTCCGTATGCCACTAACTAGTAGGTGTGTTTAGTGTACTGAGACACATTCAGGATACAGTTCATTAAAGACTATTATTATGATGTTATATTAAACACCATAACAATATTCCAGATGCAGAAGTTCAAGTCTGAGAGTGAAGGATCATTATTCTCTACTCCCATTTTTAAAATTATAAAATTATATTAAATTCTCATAGTCTTACTTACATGAATTGCCATGCATGCAGAAAGCTATCTTTCCATTTCATTCAGAGGTACATCTTGGTGCCTGCCAGATGTTTTGTACTGTCATTCTGATTGTATGCATCTAATATGATTATTGTAATTAAGAAATGGTTCAGAATATAAGTAGGACACCAAGTTGCCTGCCCTGATGGAGTCAGCTTCTTTAAAAGTTGTCTGAGTTGGCCTCCTAAACCAACACCTGTATGATTAGAATGGCCATGGGCTTCTAGCTTTCTGCTTATGTATGTATGTATATAGGCAGGCAGGCTTTGGGTTTGCTTTATTTCATATTTGCACTGAATTATTTTACATAAAAAAATCAGAAAGTTCAGCATACCCTTTTCAGAGACGCAAAGACTAAAGAAGCTAAGCCCTTTTATAAGGACAAAAACCTACTTAGCATTGTACAAACTCATATACATCAAGCAGAACCCTCTTTAATGTCATGCTTTCTTGCTATGATTTGTTCACAGGCCTTTATTTATTAACTTAATAAACTGATCTCTGAAGTCATTTTGGTTTGTAAATGCAATTTATATTACTTGGCTCTCACAATAGAATTAACGTGAAAAAAACACATTTCTTTTTGTTACTGATGTACTAAATAGAACAATCACCATAGGAGGTCATATTTCTTTATGCATAAAGGCATACACACACAGGGGTACTGCAGCTAAAACAAATGCAACATTTATTTTTTAGATATCAGGATATTGATTGCTTTATTTAATATGCTGCGACATGAGCCAGTGAGCTCTGTGCAGAAGTTGGTTTACAATTGAGGCAGACAAGTATTTTGTAAGGGCTAGCAGAACCCAGCCATGCTTTGTTGCAAAATGGGAAAAACATAGAATATGATTCTGATGGGAAGATGTATAGATCCCAAACACATTTAATTATCTTTAACTTTAAACTGTGCTATTTTCTTCAGGCATCCATGAGTAGCGACCCAAGAAGATTGCTGTGAAAAATCCTCATTTCTAGTGGCACACTGAAGGGAGCAGCAGACCGATGCAAACTTGCCATTTTGGCTGGATCAAAACCACAGCCAACTATGGAATAGGGGTTAAAGACTGAATACTGGAATTAGGAATTGGGGCATGTAATGTAGTAATGGGACTAAGTCCTTGCCTGGATTTGGAGCATCAGTTAATAAGTTCAAGGATTATCTAGCAAGGCTCTTGTGAAATTCCAGTTTAACTTGGCATCTCTTGTTCAAAACATTTGGGTAAAGCTGGTGATTGGCCTGCACCACCCAAGATCCATCTTTGTGTTGCTTTCTATTTTAACCTGTCAAAAATCGTATATACATATATTTTCCACCAGCTTCTAACAGTTCTAGTTTTGCATTAAGGATTAATCCCTACAATATGTTTTGGACCTTCTTTTCAGTTAGCAATAGATACTAACATGAAAGGAAGATACCGATGGAAAGGTGGACTTTTGAACAGGCCATGATTTTAACTCCCAATTTAATGTATAGCAGTTAATTCAACAGATCATTTGCAAATCAGAAATACATCCATTCAGAAATGGATGCATTTAGAAATCCACTGATATTGATTGTTTTAGTTCATTCCAGCACTTGTTTTCAAAAGCACCATAAATGGCACTAACTGGCTCTAAAACACTAAATAAAGAGTTCAGGGGATCCCATATGGAATTTTTGTTGGGTTGATCATTTACTAGTCATCCAGAAAGATTCATGAACCAGTTATTCATTCTACATACGGTCAATTTTACAACACAATCACTGCTATTTAATTAACTGTCTTGTTTTCAAGCTGAAATTGAGTAGAATAAAACTGCTGCTGGCTGCCACTTCTGAGAGCTCAGTGCTCCAGGGATTTTTTTTTTTTTTAATCTAAATGTTTCCAAATCCCAGAATTTTAGTCATAATATGGGAAATGAGTCACCTGGCAAGTATCAGCAAATTGACAGAAAAAGAAAAATCAATTAAGAGTCAGATTTCAGAGTTATAGCAGATGTTTATAGAATAACAACAGCAACAACAACAAAACAACAACAACAACAATAATAATAATAATTTATATGCTATCTGATTCCCAGTGACTCTGGGTGGTTATTTAATTAAATCAATAACTATAGGCAAATTCAAATACTACGGCCTCCAATCAAAGGCGGCTGAATTTGGCAGTACCAATTATAACCTTGGCCTGTAAGATCCATAGGTGCATATGTTTAAAATGCCCTTTAATGAGGTAGAAAATCTGTGCAATATATCATCATCCAAGTCATATCCAGCCTCAGCACACACATTTATCCATTGGTATTCAACAGTAAAGTACACCTACTTTAATCTGTGCATTTGATGTGTTATGACAAAAACTGGAGGACGTTTAATGTCCATTGGATGCTTATAACTGGCTATTAACCTGGTTGTCTGAAGCCAATATAACAAAGGAAGCCAATGTGACAGAATGGTGACCAAACTGGTTTCAGGATATAGAGAACTCTATTTCCAGTCTCTTCTCCTTCTGAATCTCTGTGTGACATTGATCCTATCACTCTCCAGCTAAAGTATGTCAAAAGGATAACTGTAAGAATAAAATACCACTCTGAATTTATTGCAGATATTACAGTGACAGAAGACTGTTCTAAAGTCTGCAATAACTAAAGCCATCATGTTAGTAGGCTCTTAATCTTGCACTCTAATAGCAATGTAACCCTACAGGAAGGTCAACTATCTCAAGAATCATGAAGTAAAACTATTTTAATAGAGTTGTTCTGTATTTGATTTACTACAAGGCACCCAACTGAAATCCATACTTCAAACTGGATCATACGTTGTGTAGCCGTAACACAGAATAGGTAAGAAATTTCAAGCTGTGTACGTGACACGTAGGATGCATAGGCTCCTTCTTGAAAAATGGTGCTAGCTCATGTGAATCTCTGTTTCTTTCCTAGAATCCATTGGGTATTTCTCTGAGGAAGGAATTTCCAGTTTGGAATTTTGCTTTATGTGCATTTGCATGGCAATTCTAAACCCAAGTGTTATTAACTTTGCTCATGCTATGACGTTTTCTATTAATCACAGGCTGTTAACAGCGCAAATGAAAAACACTAAGAATATACAGTTTAACCCATAATTCTGCGTTTAGGTGTGATTCTCAGATATGCATATGTAAAGCACGCTGAGAAATTATTGTAGTCTTATCGAAAAGTCCTTTCATTTGCTCAGTATTCCCGGGATGTTCCTTTTGAATGGGAACCTGCATGTTTGCCTCAACACTGGGGCTCCCACCCTGATGACGTTCTGGAGGCTTGAAAACCTGGCCATTTACCCACACCTTGGGGTACAGTGGATGGAACTCCCTGTTTGTGATGTTTTATGTTTGTTTTGTTGTTGGATCACCATCTTGTAATTATTTTGTAGTTACTTTTGTACTTGTTCTGGTTAACTTTTTAATATACTGTATTTCTTTTGTTTTTAGGTTACTCTTATTATTGTGAGCCACTGAGGGTAGGTTGGAATTGGGCAGGATCCAGATTGAATGAATGAATAAATAGACAAACAAACAAATCCCATTGCACCGTAGGGATGATCCACTGCCTACAGCTGTATGATTGAAGCAGCTTAAAAGCACTCAAATAAATAGCAATTCAGCCGGGCACCATTTGTTATTCAATGATTCTGTTTCTTTCCACTCCAGCCATAGAAGGAATTAAGAAGGCTGATGTGAATGTGTGCACATGGCCCGCTGAGTAAGGCTAAGAAGTATTTACTGAATTTCCCACTGTATCCTTATTACTTTAACTATCATTATGGGAACTGTGTTACTGCATAACTTAAGCTTCTGCAAACCAGTTTAAGTGCACTGATACATACTATAATCTGAAAATGATGGGATAAATTCATCCATCTACAATCTCACTAGAGAAGTGCATCTTGGGAAGCTTTTCTATTCTTTTTTTCCCCCTTCAGAAACGAAGGCATCAACTTTTCTGATAATAGCACCTTAATAGCTTAATAGCACCCTTTTATTCTAGATCAATGTTTCTCAACCTCAGCAACTTTAAGAGGTGTGGACTTCAACTCCCAGAATTCCCTAGCCAGCCAAGCTGGCTGGGGAATTCTGGGAGTTGAAGTCCATACCTCTTAAAGTTGCAGAGATTGAGAAATGCTGTTCTAGATCATCTGCAGTGCAAATGTAGCTTATCTTTCATAATGTTCAGGTTGTGATTTACCCATTTTTGTGGCAATTTAATTCCAGCAATGTCCATCTTCTAAAAAGATCATCAGAATTGCACATTCCATCCAAAATATACTGTCTGTGTTTTTGTTTGTGTGTGTGTGTGTGTGTCACAATTTACATACAACTGGCTGCTTTTTCTGCTACAATCAATTGTGCGTGCTATTTGGTGATTGTACGCATGATTTTTCTTTGAGCTTAAATTCATTGTCTTACCACTGTTCCTTCCCAAGCATATATTACAATTATTGCTTTATATTTAAATTACTAAGGTCATTTGTATGCCAGAGATAATCTCCCCTAAATGATATGTTTATTTGATGTATAGATTTATTTCATTTTTATCCTGTGCTCTATCCAAATAGTTTGAATGGAGTGAGGTTGGGAACGTAACTTCTTCTTTGCTCATGCTGAGATCATATGAGAGAGCTTCCCTATGCTGTCAACCATCTCTCTCTCTCTCTCCCTCTCTCCCTCCCCCCCCCCCCGATAAAAGATATTGCCATTGATGGTGGAACATTGCATCATCCTAATGACAATGAGTAAAAAAAGGAAGAAGACAATATGGGACAATATAGTGGGGCAATATGAGAGCTGAACTACATTATATAAGAACAGTTTAGACCACAATATAGCATAAGGTTAGCCAGGCCAGAACTAGTCCTACATGATACCATACAAATTAAATTTAGTTGAAGTCCTGAAAGACCATTCCTTCCCTTTTTTGAATCAGATTCAAATAGCTGAATGTCAACTCGCTTGGGTTTTACCATTTTTATCTAATTAGAACTGGGTGAAAAATTGCATGAGTGGGCCAATGAGTGAACATATGTCAAAGTGCAAGGAGGAAAAAGTCTTACCAAAAACCTAAGTAATCCATCTTATTATGAGGTGAGTTATACTGAGACTCTTTCCAGAATCAGACTATGAATTTTATGGCTGGGCAATGATTTGAACTTTGATTAAATCTGTAAGTCTGTTACTACATCACTCCAACCAGGTTTTTATATTTTCACTACAAAAAAAGATAAGTAAGATCAGACTCAGCAGTCTGTGCCTGTAAAGCTGCATAAAGCAAGCGTATTTCACTTTACAACCACCTCTTTTGATCTAAGACACTGTGGACTTTATGTAAAACCTTTCTGACCGCAGCCTTTCTTGCCTTTTCTGTCTGCAGCAAGGCAGGATACGTTCTGGTCTTGTACCCTTATTTTATCGTTGAAGAAGAAGAAGAAGGAATCATTCTCCAAAACTGGAATCTTTATCAAGAGGTATGATTTCTGGTTCTAGCAGATCTCCTGGTTGTTCATTGGAATGGCTATAGAGATTTCTCACACTTATTGTATCCAAAAGGCATTGTATCTGATTGGAATCTCATGTGCTGGTCATATCTCACAAGAGGCTTGTTTATTTGCTTGTCTGTTTATTTGAATAATGTATAAGGCCACCCAATTTGAACAATGTGGCTTACAAAAACCCACCAAAATAAAAACAACAGCCAACAATATACAGTAGAATCAATAATGGGAGACCTGGCACCAATTCATACCTTTTTCAAGTGGATTTTTTCTCATTCCAGCATCAACACTCAAGGGAATAGCCACCTTTTTAAGCCCTTTCTAAAGACCAGCAGGGACAGGCCAAACAAACAGTGGGGGGTGGGGGGTTGGGAGCAGGAGGGGAGACCATTTCAAAAGGCAGGTACTGCCACTATAAAGGCACACCATCTGGTTCCCATCAGGTGGCATTGCTTCAGGGAGGGGACCAAAAACATGCCTACCTTATTAGAGTGAGTGGGACACGAAAATGTTCTCAGGGGGAGGTGGTCTCATAAATAACTTGGTCTGATGCCATACAGGACTTCATAGGTGATAACCAGGGTCTTGAATTAGACCCCAAAGCTGATGGGGATCCAGTGCAGCTCACAAAGTAGCAGCATTACATGGGCATACCAAAATGTGCCCATAAATGCCCATACCACCACATTCTAGACTAATTGTAGCTCGTCAAGATGATTATTTATTTATTTACTCAATTTGTATAGCTGCCCATCTCAAACGAGTGACTCTGGGCGACGAACAATCATAACATCGATTAACCAATTAAAAACACAATACAAAAAGAAAAATTAAATACATATAGCAGCCATGAAATATTATAATCCATAGGTGTTAGCATAACCAGGAAACGGGGCTCTTTACATACTTGGGATCCCAGGCCCAGGCACAAAATCAGGTCTTCAAGGCCTTATGAAAGGCCAACAAGGTTGGGACCCTCCTAATCTCAGGAGGGAGGATGTTCCAGAGGGCAGGTGCTACAGCAGAGGAGGTATGTCTTCTGGTCCCCACCAGCTGATATTCCTTGGCTGATAGGATCTGGAACATGCCCAGACTGGACTGGATGGGAAGGAACCACTGGGAGAAGATGGTCCCTCGGGTACCCCAGTCCCAAGTTATGAAGGGCTTTAAAGGTGACAACCATCACCTTGAAGTGCACCCGCAAACACACTGGCACACAATGCAGCCCACGAAGCAGTGGTGTTACGTGTGCCGAATAACTGACACCTTTTACAACCCATGCAGCTGCATTCTGCCCCAGCTGAAGCTTCTGAATGTTCTTTAAGGGCAGCCCCAGGTAGAGCGTGTTGCAGTAGTCCAGATGCAAGGTCACAAGGGCATGAGTGACAGTGAGCAGAGGCTCCTAGTTCAGGCATGAGTGCAACTGGCGCACAACCCAAAGGTTCTGCAAAGGCCCCTTTAACGACTATCACCTGCTCTTTTAGCAGGAACCATGAGTCCAAGAGGATCCCCCAGATTGTGCACTGGGTCCATCTAAGGCAGTGCCACCCCATCAAGGACCAGAGGTGGAAAAACCTTGCCACCAGAAGGCCCAAGCACCCAAAGCCACTCAGTCTTGCTTGGGTTGAGCTGAAGCCCATTGCATCCCATCCAGGCCCCTACAGCCTCCAGACACTGAGACAGGACATCCATGACATCACTCAGGCAGCCCCGGGTGGAGATATAAAGCTGGGTATCATCAGCATACTGATACCTTACCCCAAACTGTTGGATCACCTTACCCAGAGGCCTCATGTAGGTGTTAAATAAGAGGGGAGAGAGGATTGAGTCCTGCAGCACCCCACAAAGTAGGGGCCATGGGATGGACCTCTTCCCCCTATCAACACAAACTGGAACCAACCCTGTAAGAAGGAGGAGAACCAGCACAACACAGTGCCACCCACCCCCATCTCCTGAAGCTGGTCCAGAAGGATACCATGATTGATGGTATTGAAGGCTGCTTAGAGTTCAAGAAGAGCAAGTATGGATTTCCCCCCAAAAATGTATTGCTCTCATTCCATATATGATAAATTTTGATTCTCGGTCTTTCTAATATAAAAATTGAATAGAGGTACATTCTTATCCATTAACATCTGCAAAATTCACTCACTACAGCTTTTCCCAGCATTAAAAAGAACATGTTCTCCCTTCCTGCATGGAGTTGTTAAGCACCTGCCCAGATTATGAATTTCTTATTCACTTTCACCCATATCCAGATTTATAAAATTTCAACTTGTCCCTGAGATCAGGATCTGTGATGGAAGGCTAGAAAATGGCCAGAGTAACAACTTTTAAAAAGGGATTGAAGAACTATTATTTAAAAGTTTGTTCCAGTAAATTGGCATAATTAAGCATAGAAATCGGACAAAAAGAGATCGGTGATTAACTCTGTGAGGCTACAGTAAACTAATATTAAAGCCTTAGTATTCTCAAGGGGGAAAAATATATATATGTTAAGTTTATATTAACTAAAACCTCACAAATTCATGCTTACACTAGAAGTTCTACAGTACTGTATTTAGATGGACTAATTTCAGGTAAGTGTGTACAAAATTACTTTTTTTTTGTGGACAACATTTAATCTTCCATGTAATGCCTTATGCTATGCTCAAAAAATGAAAATGGCCATAAAGCCCAATGAGACTTAAGGGAGGGGGGATTTTGTTGTAACCAGGAAGAGAAAAAGGCTTTTTTGTGGTTAAAATACTCATCTTACAGAAATCTGATTGAGAACCTTTGCTCCTACATACAGTATATGCAACAGAATCACATTTATCTATGATCTACTTAAAAAGGATAATTGTCTTAGATTATTGAAGAATATCTAGCTCTTTAGCATAAATGAATAAAGAAATGGGTATTTAATACTAATTTCTAATCAAAAAGGAATAACAGGCATTTTTCATAGGAAGGGGGGAAAACAATCACAAACAGCTTGCACAGAATCAATATATATGTTTCACTATTGTATCCAATTAATCTAAATCACACTTTTAGAAATATTATCTTTCTCCCCCTCTCTCTTTGAGTCTGTTGGGGCTCAATTAGAACTGATGATGTTCTTTTTCAGTGTTGTTAGACCTGACCTTAGGCAGATATTTCAAAGCTAATATCATATTGATGTTAATATTTTATGCATTAAACATTTAGTTATAGGTTTCAAAAATAAACTGAATAAATTCTGAGCACTGTTCCTCATTTATTTTAATGTTTATTATTAAAGTTTACTTCATTTCCTAAAGAGAGAAAAAAGGAAGATAAAGTAAAGAGGAAAATAGAAAAACAAGTTCTAAAAATGTAAATTTAACAAGGAACAGCTGGGAGAAAAATAATTTCATTTATGCTTACTTGTCTGATTATCACAAAATATCTGCATATAGTCATATAAAAGTAATATGCTTTGCATGTCTGCATATATATTAAGTGTATAGCAAATCAGACAAGCATTTTGGAATCTTGCTCAACAATTATTTCTAGAATCGGTGAAAACTATGAGGGAGAAGAGTTGACCTCATCAATATGATTGCAATTAACCCTTCTGATTTATTTGCATTTAGATTCATGTTTAGATTTATATCATGCCTTTTTAACCTTAGGGCATTCAAAGACATATGTGTCATGTGGAATACTTTCTACACTCCTTGCCTTATTGGAGTCAGAAAACAATAATTTATTTAGTTACAAAGTTATGCAGCAACTTCTTTTGGGGTTCTAATAAATCCAGTGAATTATCACAAAGCAGTCTGGAGACATTTTGTTAAGGCATCTTAACATATTTTGGTATGGTCAATAAAATAATGCCTGAGAGTGCTGCATTTTATGAATTACATATACAAGAGAGTGAAGAAACAGATATTTGTACAGTGGCTTTTGACACTTTTATGTAACATGCTGTGCAAATTAAAGAGTGTCTTTATAAACCACTTTTGAAGTCTAAAAGTTTTCTCACATCGTCTCATTGTAAAAAAATGTCCATTCGAGTGAGGCACCAAAACATGGTTATCTAAACATTTACAGTAAATCAGCAACTGCTTAAAGCATTGAAATAAATGAAAAGATAACTAATGCTACTTTTATCTAATGCAAAGATGGTTCAAATAGAAAAATCTTTAGGAACTGCCTATAAAAGAAATGGAAGTGGGGCAAACATAAACTTGGTAGGGAGCTCCAGAATACAGAGGCTACCATGGAAAGGGTGTTACCACTAGGGGTGTTGGGGGTGATGGCGTCAAAATGTCAAGATGGTGACTGTAACTGTGCAAAGCCCTACCCTTTATTGCACATGTTGTGACACACTTAAAAAAAAAGGGGGGGGGTAGGGCTACAATCACATGGTTGCAGCCACATATTCCAGAAGAACTAACAAGGCTACACTGATATAAATCACTCACCAGAGCAGCCAAACCTATTTCACTTCCATTTTATATCCTAAGCCATAAAGGAATGGATCCAGATAGTCAGTTTCTTCCAAAGCTGCCTAGAATTGAGATGTCACATTCTGCCATAGCTTAGTCATAAAAGACATGCTCACACTGTATAGATTCTTATCCCAAGCTATTGCAAGAGTTTCAAAGGTTTGATGTTTGTCCTGTTCCTCTTAACTCAACAGACTACTGAAGGTATGTCATTATGAATGGGTCTTTCCTTGGGTCTCCACTGTCCTGCTATTCTTATGGCTTGTGCCCCATAGGCATCTGTCAATATAAACCCACTAAAATACAATTAAGCCTTAAACAAATGAACGTTTAAAACAATAAACTCTTTTGTAAAACAGCAGTCAGCAATGAAATTACAGAATCAGCAGTAAAGTAAGGAAAAGCAGCATGTAACCTATTCTTTATAAGCCCAGATTAAACCAGCCATCTGATGATCCCCTTGAACTAATGGAAAGATACCCAAGTTTATTAAGATTTGATTAGCAAAGAATTTTGAAGTTCTATGATTATGAAGGACAGCTAAAAATATTATTGCGCTGTGTGCTCCCAGAAAGATTTCCCAAACGTTGTAATTAAAATAGTGGGAGTTCAGTACTGAATAACAAATAATTATAAGACTAGCATCAACTGTGGCTACTACTGTCCTATCAAGTGCCAGCTTTGAAAGGAGATATTGGTGTACTGAGAGACTAGACTGAAGCTGCCATAACTAAAGATGAAGCGGGCACATAAGCAGAGAGGACAAAAAGTTTCTTAGATTTTGTCTAAAAGATCCTTTCATGGAGGTATATAAGAAATTGTTAAGGAAACAAAGGAAAATTGTCACCTGAACCAGACAAAGGAAGTTGGGCCTGGGCACATGGAAACCACCTCCCCAATCCCATCAACAGCTACCAGACTTGTAAATGAACAAGGCAAGAGTAGATGCCAGTCTTGTGAATCAACAAAGCAAGGACTTTTGGGGATAAAAGGGGTCCTGAAGCCCACCCACTCTTTGAGTTGCCTTTGGATCCAGACTTGGCCGCTTACATACCTCTAGCTAGTGCCTGGCAGCCCAGTTGAGAAGGACATGGGTAAGTGTGGATAAGTGTGTGTGTGTGTGTGTGTGTGAGAGAGAGAGAGAGAGAGAGAGAGAGAAAGAGAGAGAGAGAGAAAGTTGATTGCCATGGATCAAAATGGAACTCTCCTTCAAAGTAGTAAGCAATTTTCATTTCCAAACTCTTTCTGTTTGATTTGGTATACCAGGAAAATGAGATCCTTATCCTAGATAAACAGGTTTTAGCTTACTGACCCTCCGTTGACTTATATTTATCTATTGGCATCCACTTGTACCTCTAGAAGAAGTTAACCCAGCATGCTGAGAATGGATATGCTACATCTCCAAAGTATCTCAGATCTGATTGCAATATAATGAAGAGCCATTTAAGTCATTACCTCCACATAAATTACTCAGTGCTCCCAATCTATAATTGCTAAACATTTTAAGCAGCATGGTTTCTAATCAAGGGGAGGGAAAAACATGAATCCTGGAGTGAAGGAAGAGAATTATAATTGAACACTATGCTATATAGTGCATTTCACCAGCAGGCCTGCTGTTCGTTCTTATGCACTATAATATGCATTGTCTCATCTGATCATGTAATCAATGTGTTATAGAGATATCATTTTAAATAATACAAGTATTGACAGCTTTAGGTATTTATAGGAACTGATTAAAGGAGAGTTCTACATGGCCCAGCATATTTTTTTCTAGGAGTTTTAAATATTTTATCATTTTTATGATGCAAATGTTGCAAATTAAATTTTTGTTTTTAAAAAAGGGAACATAGACAATGAGAAGCTGGGTGGACTCCACAGAGCCTGAGAAAGTGGATGCCAATTTGCAGGTAATACATCATCATTAACATCATCATCATCATCATACCTACATGATGTCCTTCAAGAAGGCATACTTAGTGTTCCCTCTCTAATTACAGGACTGGAACATAGGATCAAAGAGAGGCTTCCAAACTGAACTTACTGATAAATGGGGTAGTAAAGGACACATGTTCCGTTTTCAAGATTCTGTAATCTACTGTCCCAACCCTCCCCCTTTTTTTTCCTTTCAATAATTTGGTTAATCATATTCTATGAGAATCTAGCCTTCTTGATTGTGATTGGAATACTGTGTGCACCGAACATATATTGACAAATAGGACTATATTCAGGGAATAGTGACCAGGATGGTGAAAGTACTAGAAAGCAAGTCCTGTGAGGAATTATTAAAGGAGATGGGTATGTTTAGCCTGGAGGAAAGAAGATTAAAAGAAGACATGACAGCAGTCTTCAAATATCTGAAAGTCTGTCATGCAGAGAATGAAACAAAATTGTTTTCTGCTGCTATTCCAAATGGCAGGATTAGACATATTGGTGGCAACTGTAAGGAAACAGAGTTCAGCTACATTTTAGGAGAACTACCCAATGGCAAAAAGAGCAGTAAAACATTTCTTCCTGAGAGATGATAGGCTACTTAAGCAGAAGCATGGGACAACCCTCTGTTAGAGACACTAAAGTAGCATTCCTATACTGATCAGGGAGATGATCAAGCTGCATGGTGGTTCTAAGCTTCCTTTATTAAGTTATGAAGTTCCCCTTCTGGGGAAGGGGAAAATTGAACATCTTTTTCCTTCCTTCTCGGATTCTTGTTACCAATCTGCATATTCATAATGGAAGGCAGCAGCACATAATACAACAACTGCATAGGTTTATGGAATCAAAGCTTGAATATAGTTGTCCTTAGTACATTTCTCAATTCCACAAAAGTAAATGGAGGTACACATCACTGATTGATATGATTTTCCCAACTAATGTAAGTAGGGAGGTTATCTGCATTAGCAATCAGAGTTTCCAAAAGTTGTCTTGTAGATCCTTGATTTCAAAAAGATTTCCTAGTGCAGAAAAGCTACATATTTGGTTTGAAATACAGAATTAAATCTATAATTCAAAAGCCCAAATTAAATCAAATCAAAATTTATTCAGAAATTTGAATCAAATCAAGGGTGATCCCCAAATACATGTAACAATAAATATTAGCTGCCTTGTAAGCAGCAGCTTGTGAGGAATGGCTGACTTTATTTCTTGATAAGCAATTTGATGTAGTATGTGATCAGATAAGACTCTCACATTATCTTGGGGGCTGCTTCAATAACTTTGTCCTTTTTCTCAGTACATCAGTTTGTTCAGGAAAAAGGAACGCTGGTTAACACAGAATATACTGCATACAGTATGTTCTACTGACAGAAAGTTTTTGGCTTGAGACCACTGAAGTATTCAGAGAATACAATGTAGAGACTAGGACATTCACACTTATTGTTGCTATCTCCACCATTATGATCAGGCTTCCCTTTGCTGGCAGTGTAAAAAAATTCAAGAATAGATTTCCAAGAAATATGAAAAATCATAACTGTTTATTGCAGAAAGCTACAAAGCCATTATGAAATAATTCCAGTGAATATGCATATCAAGTGAGAGCTCTGTTTATAGTGAAATTAAGGTTCAAAATTCTTACATTTTTCTCCCACCCGAGCAGTGTAAGACACCTCTCTTTTTTGGACAGGAGGTCTGGTATCCATCGATCTATTGATTTGGTAAGGGACAGGCTGTTTATTTCTGACTGTAACTCTCAAAATTAAATTAAATCCATGGGTTCAAGTTTAAAAGTATTAGCTCGTCTAAGTTAGCCAATTTAACAGCCAATATTTTTAATTATACTAATCTAATTTTTGTGTGCGTGTGCCAGTGAATGCTAGGTTGATGACATTTTCTAATATTCAGAAGTTATATTCAGGCATTCAGCTGAACAAGTAGAAGCCTTCAACATGGATAAAGTAGGGTTGAACAATTTTCTGAAGATCAAGGACTGTAAGTCACTTCCTCAACCAAATGGAGGGCTGCTGTGATGACACTTTGAAGGACAGGAAATGTTTGGCCCATTTTTCAGATTTTCGAGGGCTTTAATGACAAGAATGGGAGCAAGAAGCCTCTAGGTACATATTGTGCTTAACTACATCTTTTAAAAGCCCCCAAAGCCTCCTAAAATGGACCAAAATGGTACCATCAAAATGTTAAAACTTCAGCAAGACAGCATTGGGACATTTGGGGAGAGTCAAAGTTGGAATTTGGACTCATTTGCTCTTTCTCTCGTTTCCTTCTTTACACTGAAGAATGCCAAAAATAATGCAGCCAAAATGTGATAGCATTAGCATTAGCATTTCAGCTGCTCAGCCTCAGAGGGTTTGAGTGGGGGATGCTAATGATGCTAAGAGAAATGCATGCAGCCTATAGATTGTCAGTTGCCCATCCTGGGGTAAAGAATGGGGCTACATATGAAATGCCACATCCTACCTTCTCTAACTTTAATGTATTCAGCTAGAGATAAGAAAGAGAGGATCTTAGCAAACAGCAGCACCTCACTGACCTTAGCTGACATTACAAGTTAAACAAGGGCAGAACTGGTTAGATTTAGATGAAGCAATACCTAAACTTCCAGGGCTGTGGGCTATATTGGGAAGAATCATATTCTTTATTCAGTCTTCACCTTCCAATGAAATTTTGTTTGTGAACAATAGAGAACACAGGCATATTTCCTTATGCCATTTTATAATGTTCCATGTATAATAGAAGCATATGCTTTATTTTCCTAAATCTAAACTACTCCCTTTCTCTAGCAAATCTGTCACTGAGGGAAGACTTCAAGCTATTGTTCCATACCATTAAACTAATACCACATGATGGTGCATAAAACGTTCGTCAGCAGTTGCTATAGACTGTCATCAGTTATAACATTCATATAAGATCTACTTTAGTTAACTAGATTGTCTTACAGATGACACTCAGCTTTGATGTCCACAGGATTCTGGGTGCTGCTTATTTTATTGAATAGCCCAGGGCTATGTCTTAATTGGTTATCTCTAAACTCTAGAAGGACATTTGATTTGTCACAATGTGCTGAGTGGAACCGAACATCCACTTTCCAAGTGTGTTCTGCTTTAAAAAATAAAAGTCAGATAAATATGGAATTACAATAGATTTTGATCCCCAGTTTTCTTGAAGGACGCATCATCACACTCCATTGAATTAATGGAATATGATTACAATGTTTTATTTTATTTTATGTTATTTTATTTTAGGATAAAAACTCAAAAAGTATTCATGGATAAAGTTAAAACTGAAATTAAAACTGTTTCTCTGTGAAAATAAAGATTTAGTTGCCAACCTATAGGTAAAAATTCATCTTCCTGATAAAAAAGCAAAGAGGAAGTGGATGTGTCTCTCTGGCAATAAAACAGTCAGATACCTAAGCAAGCTAGGGGTGCAGTTTTTCAACCTCAATGAATCATCATCAACATCAGCATCATCAGCATTATCTGAGCCATGCCATTATTAAAACAAGCTTTTCAAAGAAGCTAAAGCTGTGCTTTCTCAAGGAGTTTTCCTTGCAGGAGGTTTCTGTGTAGTAGGAAGTGGTAACATGTTATATTATAGGTGGTGAAGAGATAATGGTACAATCCCCTCAAGGAATGGTGGGAAAGTAAGATATAACATACCACAGGATCAAAAGGGAGCTGCTCACTTATTTACTTTAGTTCTGCAAAGTTGTTGAAGGAGCCATGTAGAAATTCAGCTGAAGCTGGAAGCTGCAGACCCTGCAGAATTGATATCTGACCCAAGAAATGCATGCTTTTGAAGTATCCAGGATCTCAAACAATGAAAGATGAATGCCTGCCTGCCTCAAGGCAGAGAGGACCACCCCCTCCCTCAGAGAAGTAGGCACTACCACATGGGCCAAACACAGGTCATCTCTCAAGCCGCCCAAATTATCCAGAAGACAGACAGGTGGTCAAGCTCATAGACTGGAGAACCCTGTCCACTTCCTCAAGAGTCACAGAATCACAGTCACTCCAGGAAAACAATGAAATGTCTAGTGGCACCTATCACATAAGGGTTTTCGGACCACAGTCTAGTTCATCACATAAATGGCACACAGTCCTAAGAGCTGGGTATTATATATGTACGGGCTGCTGTTCAGGGATGTAGTGAAGATAAAGGAAAGGGGGAATGGTGAAAGGAAATGTGAGAAATATATATCTAGAAATGATCAAATAATTTAAAAAAATAATTATGTGTGAAATGGACATTTTTGCATTCATCAACTCATTTGGATTCTGTTTTAAAATGAAATAACCTCATTCATGCTCCTTGACTCTGGTGATCATAATACAGTTATCCTTTCAATTTTATACTTCTCTGAAGTTTGCAATGCAGTTACCTGTTAAAAACTTGCAAAGCGTATAATAAAGAAAAGTGCAAGCAAACTACTTGGAGAAAGCTGTGTACAAATGCAAATATCTTTAAAACAAAACAAAACAAAGAGTGATTCTGAAATCTGATGGAACAGAACTGAGATTGAATACATGCAAAACTGAGATAGACGAGAGGTGTATTAATCCATACAACCCTTGCCAGGAATCATGCATCTGCAGTCAAGTCAGGACTCAGAAGTCAGGCCAGATGATCAGAGATAGGGGCTTTGAGTGAAGACCAGAGATCAAGCTAAGAATTGGATCCAATAAAAGTGATAATTACCCAATCAAAATTCCATACAGACAGAGCAGGGAGAACGTATAGCTCTCTCTGTTGAGTAAATACAAACAACAACTTAGACAGATGGAGTTGTTCCAGTGCTTTGGGAAAGAATGGTATTCTGTTTCACAAAATACTTCTGAATTCACAGTACTGTGGATGCTGTCCTTACAGCCTGAGCTTAACCTATTTCACAGGGCTCTGAATGATGAAATGAATGTGGGGAACCCCCATATATGCATTATATTGAGCATCTTGATTACGTGTTAGATAATGGTTAAGAATGATTGCTCTTTTTAATGTGTGCACACTATTGCTAAGTATTGATATGGAACAATGCAATGGAAACAGAAGGGAAGATTCACTGCCTACCTGATGCAAATTAAGCATATCTGTCAAAGTTATTAAGTGCAATCAGACAATTGTGATGCCTTTTATTGCAATGACTTAATTTAGTGTCCAAGCTAAAAGGCCTTCAGATTTCTCTTGCCAGTGCAAAAGTAGCAACCTATCTTGTGCCAGCAATCCATCATCAGATAGTTCCCATACTGTATATGACCCCAGAAACCAAATCTATCGATGTCATTTTTATACCAGCAATTCATTTGCTTACCTCCTTTTGTAGTTAATCTTTCACAGAGTGGAAGGGAGTTTCTTGGATAATAGATGTTCTCAATAGTATCATTCGTTTACTCTACATACCGGCCACCTCAGTCTCCATGGCAATGTTAGGCGACTTACAAAAATATCAGTTATGAAGGTTAAGACAAACAGAAAAGGAAAACAGTAATAGGGTCCCTAAGTTGCTAAAAAAGCCAAGTCTTCAAGGTTTTCTGGAAACACAACAGGTTAGGGACTGTGCAGACATCAGGAAGGTTTGAAGAGCAGGATCAGCCCAATATCCTTGGCTCTGATTGGCAGCAGCTTTCCAAGGTTTCACACCAGAGTGTTTTAAACCAAACCTGGAGATGCCCACAAAGCATGTGCCATACCTCTAACTTGGGACCCTACACTAAAAGCTGTCAAAGTTGAAAAAACTGAGGTACATCAATATAGTTTCTTTTTCTTCTTTAATTTGCCCATCAAGTTTGGGAGGGACTGCATCATTAGCCCAAGAAACCAAAAGAGGATGGGGAGGGGGGGAAACCCACACAGTAACTGCATGATCAGTCTGTTTACTGAAAAATCCCAAAAGTATGCCTAATACCTCAGTGTGAAGCTATAAGCAGGGGAGTTAACAAGGAGAAGCAGGACATAAATAACCACCAGGCCATATTAAGAATGCAATTCTTTTAAAAATAATCATAAGCACTGGATAAATGAAAATAGACTTCATAATGTTATATTGGCAGATGTGGCAATGTTATCAAAAGACCACATACACACCATACATACAGACTAACACAAAAGCTCAAGACACGATTAGCTCTGTTTTTCATAACCTCTCCGCTCATAATAACTAAAACAAGTTGCTGTTAGTCAGTCTAACCTTTGCTGTTCTGATTGTTCTCCTGTTCAAAAGCAGCCATAAAACAAAGTAATTCTATCATTATCCCCTAATCTATCGTTGGCAAATAGAACTGTGCTGCTATTCGTATTGTTCTTGCAAGCAGAAACACCTCTCTTTGTTGCCTATGATTTATTCCATTTGCTTCTGATGTTTCACTGCTCTGCTAATCAGTTCAAGTAAGGTAGAGAGACTCTTAACACCTGCAGCGATCCAGCAGGAAGTGAAGCGGGAGGTGGAAAGGGGGAAGGCCCAGACCCCCTGGCGAGATGGAGCAAGGAACTCCACTCATCTTAGCTGGCAGAAGCCTTCTTTTAAATCTCTGAGGCCTTACTTCAAACAAGCCTGACAAAATACCTGATTAGTTTTCCAAAGCACCAAGTATGGGTCTGGAAACTTGGGAGTTTAAACTTCAGTCTATTTTTAATCATGCCAACTGCCCAGATAGTTGGCAGGGCACTGTATTGCTAGACCATCTTTTTTTTGCCTCCTGACATGTCATCTTTTTATGCAACAGGACTAGTTATTAAAGTCATTTCTCCTGTTATCTTAGAAACCCAGCCTGTCTTTAGTTCCTTGTATACTAGTCTTAATGCATAAGCCAGGTTTCACCTGGATTTCTCTCAGATGCCCAAATTCTGTAGCTGTATCAGCACCTGTGTGGCAAACTAAGGCTCGGGACGGTTTGCTTGGGGAAAAAAACAGTTGTCTGAATTGATTCTTGGAGAACTGCAAATCCATATTTTGAAGTAGAATTAGGTTAAAGGTGGTAGCATATTTTTCTTAAGGCACCACTGCAAAAATCCCATACCCCAGCAGATTCCTATATATATATCATGTCAGACTATTTAATCATAATACAGTATTCTGTACAGTGTTATCATTATGATGCCACAGGAATGACTTGGGTAAAGAATGCATACAATTATGCACCTATACCCCATGCCAGCATGCTTAGATCCTTGCTTAGTGCATGAAGGCTGTAATGGCCTGGGATGGGGAGAACCTGGCTATGACTCAACCCTAGCAATATGGAGTGGTTGTGGGTCTTTGCCCACCCCTCCCTGGTTGGGGAGAGATGATACCTTTGACTCTGGATGGGGTAGTCTAGAATGGAGAAAGCCAAGAGAATCTCTAGGAATTACACTTTTTCCCCAGAAATCCAAGAGATCCCAGAGTGATGAACAGAATATGCTTGTAGGGGTTTTGACTTCTATAAGAGGCTCACAGATATGTATTCTAGTGACAACCTTCGTTTTGAAAACCACTCTCCTAAAACTTCCTCTTTAGGAAGTTTAGTTCTTCCCCTATGAACCAGGAATTAATAGGCTTGGCAATTAGGCTTAGGAATGAAAAGTCAATGAGTTCATCATGAAGGTTTCTATCCATGGCTGACTGAATCATTGTTTGAGGTTTTGTTTTAAAAAAAACCTCTTATCACGGCAGAGGTATACTGATTTAAGTGTAAGGGCTGATGATGGTAAATGGTTTTGATACTCAGTTTGGCACCAACATTCTTTGACCTTTTATAAGCAGAAAAGACATTCCCACACCATCTCTGTTGATCTCAAAAGCAAGCTGTTTAAAGGCTTTTATCTTCTATTGTGTGTTTGGAACCAACTTGTTTGATCTTTGCAAATTAACCTAGGTTGACCTACCAAAGATGAAATTGCTTCAGAGGCAAACAGTAATTATAATTACTACACTATATATTCAAGAAAGTTTTCCTTTTATATAAAACTACCCATAATGCAGCTATTTGGGAAGGGTCATATAATCGTATTAAGTCTATCCCAATACTCTCACTGTCTTCTGCAAGTCTTCAGTTTTGCTGATAAATGTGCTTATTCCTGATAGAACTATTGTTTGATTTTTATGCTGCATCTGTATATAGAATTTGTAAAGGGGGGTATTTAATAATTTTGAAGAATGGGGGGAAAGACCTGACAGTATCCTGTACTTCATGCCCTATTAGAGATAGAAATTCAAGTTAGAAAATGAACTGAGTGGTCAAAAAAGAAAACAGAAAGCATTTTTTCACCAGGTTTCTTGCATTTGTGGGTCTATGAATTATTAACTGAGCATAAGGGCCTAAGAACATAGTCAGAGAATTAACTTCTATAAAGTGCTACTCCTCTGAGGAGCATACAAATCAAAGATTAACCAAAATGACAAGAGGAATTTAATAGCTTTGAGTCAAGTCTAGCATCTTCTAGATGGGATCAGGAAGAGCATACAACAAAACGTGGCATTGTTATGAGTGTACTCTCTTTGTGAATTGATAAGCTCGGAGACTGACGGTTGCTTATATATTCTCAGTGCATATTCAGAGAGAGAGAGAGAAAGGGAGAGAGAGAGACAGAGAGAGGAGAAATTATGGGACTAACATTGTTTCTCAGAGGTTTGGATTAAAGTTGGAATGTCCAAGAAAAATAAAGTCTAGGTAAAAGGAAGTGCAGAGAGGGGTCAATCTTTGCTTCAAGGGGGGAAAAAACCCTATTTCTGTTGAAGAACTACATATTCTAGCCACAATTGCATGTTATGTTTTATTTCTTTATTTGTTCCTGTGTGGAGCTAAGTCAAATCTAATTTCTCTGTACAAATTAAGAAAATTGAGTTTTATGTTAGTCTTCAATCAAAGTTCAGATTGGATACAAGAGGAAATTAGAATGTTGTTCATAATTTTCTTGTGTTTTGTACAATCTGAATCCTGTTCCTACTTCTTTATAGAGACCTTTTTATCTGTAGCAGACCACTGCCATCTGCCAGACCATCTGCCTGATCCATTTCTTTTCCACTTTCTGGTGAATTTTCTGTTCTGATATTCCAACTCTGATCAAGGCAACTCTGCAACTTCTTTTCTACGAGGTTGAATATAAGCATTTTTAAGATTTAAAATGAAAAAGGATTTTAAAAATACTTAATGTCTTTTTATAATACATTTTTATTTGATCATCTCTTGTGAGATGGGTCGATTTTCCAAGAAGCACTGAAATCTTCTGGTCATCTGTCTCTAAGCCGTACAACCAGGAAGTAGCATTATAAAAATTCTTCCATCCCCCTCCCAGAAAGTTAACAAGGGTTCTCTCATATCCTGAGGTGAGGCTGGGAATGCCCGAAAATAGATGGAAGATAGATGATAGTAGCAGAAAACTACCAAGTTGCTAGCCAAAAGCTGAGGGCAGGGCCAGGATGTGAAGACACAGAGGGCTTCTGGAAGAGGGGTTTGAGACATTCAGGATGTTACTTTACATGTGCAGTTAGTTCTGCTGTACACATATATAACTTTCTTCAGTGAATTGGATGGAAGGAAAAGGAAAAGGAATATTATGCATATCAGAGAAACAGACACATAATATGAGCATGTAGATGGGAGGAAACAGAATCAAAAGAAATCTCAATAATGTACTTGCCTGCTTTTCTGTCTCCCTCTCTTCCTTTTCTCTTTCTTGTTGCCATACTAACAGCAGACTTTAGACCATTTTAGACCATTTCTTCAGAGTTCTGGAACATTTTCTTCATGTTGCATGGAGTCTTGAGAAGTTTGAGCAGCACAAATATAGGACTGGGCTTACAGAATTCCTGTAGTATATCATTTCAATATGTTGCCTATGCAACTGTTGGGTACCTCATGTTTCCATTTATAATGTTCACAACAAAAGCATGCTTTGTGTATGCTTTAGTATTACATGAAAAAGGTGCTTTAGTATTAAATGAACTTTAGTATTAAATGAACTTCTCCAATCTATAAATAAACTTATCTACTCTATAAATGAACTTCTTTTCTTCCATAATTAATTTTACAATCCTAGATAAGGGAAAGTTTCACTTCATTATTTCTTATGTATCCCATTTCAAGTACACTCCAACATTACCCTTAGAAATACACATTATAAAATGAAGAAATAACATCAAAATATATTCACATTTAGTTCCACAGTTGTGCCCTGACATAATTATTATTATAGAGTAGCTATGGAAAATCATGTTGGAGGTGGGTTTTGATGAAATAAAATTGATAAGAATAGTTGATAGATGTACAGAGATAAATAAGCTGCCAGTGTTGTTATTAGTAATCCATACAGAGGAAACATGGCCTTATAAAGGTCACTTAACCTTTGCTCCCAAGTATATTCCTAAATCATTTTTTTCTCATTACTTGGACTGTCCTATATATTTTGTAAGAGTGAATCTGAATTTGATACTAAGAATACACTTGAAACAGGAAGGTTCAGCCAATCATAATTCTGTAGGTGAGCATATTAATGACTAATAGATGACAGCAAGATTTTCCTTTTGTATCATTTACTTTTCATATGTAAAGTTTAAGCTAGGGGTCTATATTAGATTTGATGAATCCTGAATCCAAAGGTTAAGAAGGAACATTTGAATAGATGTTTTAGCCCTCTGATTAAAAAAAAAAAAAAAAAAGACAGACAGACAAATCATTGTGTTTTCAGTCCAGATCTCACCTCTTTGAAGACTTTAATCCAGTATATAGGTCAGGATCTTTGAAGTGCTATGGTAGCAATTTAAGAACAGATGGGACTAAGGGTGGAGGCATTCAGTGATTGGCAGGCATTCTTTCAATTCAGAGTATGAATTGAAAGGAAGCAACCAAGCTTGATTAACCCATTCCCAGTATCATGAGGATGGGATTTATTTTGTTATGATGATTTGCTCCAGATGGCTGTGCTCATTCTCAGTCAACAGAACCTCCTCCTGCCTGAGGCTGCTTGTTAAACTATTTGGTTTGCTGCTTTAATAATTTCTTCTCTTCTGTAATTGCTACACTTAATGGGTATGATTTCATCCATTTTTCTCAACAATTTTAACCCCCTTTTCTTTTTTATAATAAAATTATTTACTAATTGGTCGAATGAAATAATTTGAATAGTGTAATTACATGCTTATGCTTTATGACAACATTTCTATCATCTTCTTTAACAGACACTTTCTTAGAAACTGTCTCCCTTTTGCACTTCAATTATTCACTCTAAGTGTCTGACATCAAAGATTGGTGTTCCCTACTAAACAGATTATTAATGCTGCAACTTTAATTAACTTCAGTCCTAAACCAAACATGTTAAAATATTTAAAGGCAAATAACTTGACATTTCCTACACCATTTTCTATGATTTGGTTAAAAATGAATATTGGTATATCTGCCATTCTGAACTGAGATTCCAAAGTAAATTTTGTGATCTCTGCACATTCTAAGCTTTATTTTAAAGCATTTTTAAGATATACCTCCCTTACCCCTATTAATCTATTAAAATCTATTAAAATAGATTAATGTCTATATTGTATACAGAACACAATAATAATAATAATTAAAAAAACTATCTTGCTCTCACATTTTCAATTCCCATTGGCCAATGATTCTTTTACTATCTTAATCTATTATGAGAAATAGCGTATAAAAATAGCCTTTTTGTTATACTTATTAAAGTAAAAACAGCAAAATAGCAAAACAAAGAACATCTCACTTTGGATATGATTTGATTGTATTTTGAAGTCTATTTGCCATAAGACACTGTTAATGAATCTCCTTTCCAAAATGTATAGACAGAATCAATAAGGTGTTAAAACAGTAATGGCAATATAATGACCACAGTGAAAAAATGCATTGTAAAAGAAAATCTCTACCAAGAATGGAAATAAATACTGCTGAAGAATTTATGTCCATGAAAATGGACAAAATAGAATTATTGCAATATTCAAATTATGTGCAAGCAAAAATCCAAAGATTGTGGAAGAAACTTCCATTTTGCTATGTGTATCAACTCTAACTATAGTACAGGTTGAAGGCATCACATATCTGAACAAATTGCACTTCTACTATATGAATGACCCCTGCTTTTGTTTCACTAATATCTTGAAACAAATTGTTTTGAAGCTGATTATAACAGTAGCACCAATGTCTCTCAAAAACAGCACCATGACAGAACTGACACACAAATACAATGAAAGCTTTTATTGATAGGTTATCTTTACTCATAGATAAATAATCATTCTCCAGTAATCCCTGAATTGGGGAGAATTTGATTATTGTTTAAATTTGGATGACTGATGAAAAGTTTAATCCAGTATATGGGATTAAAATCTAATGAATAACAACATGTTGATTGTAACATTTGTGTTATGCTTCACCGGGTTACCGTTGTTGACATATTGAGGCACTGGTATTATGCAAATCCCTGAAGAAACTTGAGCCATCTATCCATTTGTGTTTTCTACAAAATCAGTATATCAACTGAATATGAAGACTTTCTTTTTTGAAAGCTACTTTGCTGAATTACTTGCTTACTACTACACTCACACTTTAATAGTCTTGGTTTCTGCATATAAACTGAGTATTATGGAAATAGTATAGTGTCACCCCTTGTGAAGACTCTGGGCAGTAAATGTCCAGAGTGTTATTTAATTATTTGTCTGATTTATATCCCAACAAATCAATCATTGAACAAATCAAATCAGACTTCTTACTCAAGGCACAAATGACCAGGCTCAAATTATCCTACTTCAGACATATTATGTAAAGACCTAGCTCTCTGAAGAAGGCTCTAATGCTGGGAAAGGTGGAAGGAAAGAGAAGAAGAGGATGACCAGCAGTACGGTGGATGGACTCAGTTACAGTGGCTGTGGATGTACCATTGAAAAACCTGAAAGTCCAGGTTAAGGACAGATCATCATGGAGAAAATCTATTTAGGTGGTCACTAAGAGTCAACAACAACTTGATGGCACATAATCAATTATATCCCACTACAAAATAAAGGACTCTCAGTGGCTCACAATAATAGACAAAACACAATATCAGACCAAAAATATTAGAAATGCATTAAAACATGTCAATCAATAGTTGGCATTGGCTCTCAAAGGCACTCCAGAAAAGTTCTATTTTCAAGTTTTTCTGGAAGGTAGAAAATGTTGGCGACAGGTGTGCCATTCTAAAGGTCTGGCCAACTCATGGGGAAAAAATCCCTTGAATGGGGAGCATGCTTCAAATATTTCTACCTTGTGCTAAAGTAAGCTTTTCTATAGTCCACGTCCTCCAGTTAAATTCATACATCGAGTTCAAACTGGAGGTTTGAGTTCCAGAGATGAATCATTCAATGATGTATTCACTTCTTGTTTTCAATATCTGTCCCTGGCTATCATATTCAGGAAGGAGCAAAAATTCTATGACTCTGGATGCAAATGAAAAACCTAAATAACTACATAGATACCCATCATATTATTCCTTTCTGGCATTAATGAGAACACAGATAAGGAATAATAGTAAACCAAACAACAGAAGGCATGAGATAAGAAATGGAAATATAGTTAAATCTACTTAACATCAACACCAATCTTTATACTTCCTATACCTCTAGACTTGCAAAAGATCCTTACTTCCATTACATCCACTCCACCCAACTGTTACTTTCTCACTCTTCAACTTCTTCCTGATGTTTCTTTCTTCATATATTCATTTTGTAATTTGATCCTACTTCTTTGTCTCTATAAGATCAGACGTCCTTAGTGTAACTTCTCCCATACTGGTCAATCACTTTCTATTCAATACAAATTGATTCAGTAACTATTAATACTTGGTCCTATCTTTCCTTATTTTACCATAGACAACTCATAAGTAACATATTCCCACTGCATTTTATATTTTTCATAGCATACCCAACTTTCAATTCCACATAACAATGGAGGCGGAAGCTTACTATTCTACAAAGACATGTTTGTTTCTTTCAGCAAACATTAAATCCTTGCAACAGGCCATATAGGACTAACTACTTTTAATCAGCATTTACATGTCTGGATTTCTCCGTCCATTTCCCCAACTTTGGTAAATTTATTTATTTATTTTATTCATTTATTCAATTTATATAGATGTCCTTCTCAGACCAGTGACTCTGGGCTGCTAACAATAATAAAAACAATCAAACACCTAAAACAATAAAGAAAATTAAATATAAATATAAATATAAATATAAATACAGCCAAGAGATCTTTAAAAACCGTATCAGCACAACCATGAAACGGGGCCCTTTGCACACTTGGGGCCCCAGGCCCGAGCATAAAGCCAGGTCTTCAAGGCCTTCCGAAAAGCCAAAAGTGTTGGGGCCATCCTAATTTCAGGAGGGAGGATGTTCCAGAGGGCAGGTGCCACAGTGGAAAAGGCATGTCTCCTGGTCCCCCACCAGCCAATATTCCACCAAGGTGTCTACATTCTTTTGGCTGCTCTAATTATTCACTATTTAGGTATAATTTACTTTTTTTTTTCCAATTTTCCCTTCAAACATGACTGTTATCACCCCTGAAACATGAATTTTAGACTTTTACTCCTCGTTGCATCATACAATCTAACATTTGCTGCAAATCTGGATTTTCAGGCAACAAGGTATTATTTACATACAAAAGTAAATATACATTAATAATACAAATCAACACATCTTTAATGTCACCATAAATATATCTTATATATTTACCCATAAATGTATTAAGCAACCAAGGGGACATCACACATCCTTTCTTATTCAGTACTCAATTTTGAACAATTTGCTAAGTCTCCCATTTATTCTCACACATGCATTGCTTTCATCATATGCCATTCACACCACATTCAACCACCAAACTTCAATTTCATATTTGTGTAAAACATTCTGTAATTCCAGCCTATTCACTTTATCCCACACTCCCTCTGGATGGAATAACTTTCTTTCTCACATTCATACATTTTTCAGTGATCTGCTGAAGAGCAAAAAAACCTGGTCTGTATATACCTGTCTTGCAAACTGCACTGCATTTCCTAAGTTATGCTCATTCTTCCTCTTATCTTTTCCATCAAAATTCTGCCAAACACCTTCCCAGGTCCATTTAGCAAATTCTTCCCCCCTTACCCTTGGATTCTTGCTTGCTACTTTTATATAGGGGAAAAATAATGGCATTCATCCAGTCATCAGGCACAGTGCAGGCTTCACATGCATTAAGCAAGCTGGCTAGCCACTCCCTAAGCCAACTACATCCATATTTGACAATGTAACTTGAGAAATGAAAGACAGATCTCCAAAATCACAACACTGTCATAAAAAGTGAATTATACGTGGCTTCTTGACTTAGAAAGCATAGCAGAGGCAGCACTGGTTTTTCTCCTTTCCTTTCCTTTCCTTTCCTTTCCTTTCCTTTCCTTTCCTTTCCTTTCCTTTCCTTTCCTTTCCTTTCCTTTCCTTTCCTTTCCTTTCCTTTCCTTTCCTTTCCTTTCCTTTCCTTTCCTTTCCTTTCCTTTCCTTTCCTTTCCTTTCCTTTCCTTTCCTTTCCTTTCCTTTCCTTTCCTTTCCTTTCCTTTCCTTTCCTTTCCTTTCCTTTCCTTTCCTTTCCTTTCCTTTCCTTTCCTTTCCTTTCCTTTCCTTTCCTTTCCTTTCCTTTCCTTTCCTTTCCTTTCCTTTCCTTTCCTTTCCTTTCCTTTCCTTTCCTTTCCTTTCCTTTCCCTCCCCCCTCCCCCCATGTCTGGCTATGTAATAAAATGAACATTTGTTCAAGCTCCATTTCAAAGCCTGAAGGGAGCTCAGAGATGAGAAAAAGGAGTAATTTTTGAGCCAAAAGTTATACAACATTTATCTCAGTAAGTAAAAAAAAAAAAAACTTGACATCACCATCTTTAAGAGATGATCAGAAAATCATTTAACACAAGATCTCAATTTGTTTTGCTTCTGCATGTTGGATGATGGAAAGGGAATGAAGTCTATGCTTTATGACTCTGACAATGTTGTATCTTTTAAAGTGAACTGGATTTCCTACAGAAAACCACAGACTTGGATATTGATCAGTTCAAAGAAAATTCTATCCTGTTGAAAGACAAAATGCAAAAGATTTATGAGTCAAGCTACCATCAAAACCTTCCTCTGAAACCCCTTTATACAGCAGCTGAGCTAAATATTACAATATATTCCATATATCAGCACAAAATCATGGGGGGAAAGAATCCACTGAGCCATGAGCATACCTTTTCCTATTTTAATTCTGTACTGTATTAACTGAAGCTTAGCTCCAATACCATAAACTAGAAATTTCAGACAGAATTACAGAAAGAATAACTAAATAGGTTCCTCAAATTGGCATGTGATTGTGTATAGCCAAAACAGTGGTGAGGGAAACAGAAATGTATGTGTGGGGAGGAGGGAGTGGGAGAAGAACCAAAAATCTTAGGAGGTAACACAATAATTAGCTATGTTCCCATCTTTCAATGTTCCATCAGTGAGGAGAAACACATCTTTCAGTGTTCCATCCTGAAGGGAAAAAGGTGTCCTGCCCACAGACAAATGCTGCTATTCATTTTCAGATTTCTCTTAGCTGGCCTAGCAAGAAACTACAAGAGTAGATTTCCACATGCTCACAATAATAACTAATTAAATTATTTTAAAGATTGCATTTGTGATGGATTTACAATGGTTGCATTCCAGCAGCCTGGTTGGAGATTGGCAGATTTTTCTATTTCAACTAATTTCAGGAAATCTGAGTCTTCTTTTTCCCCCCTTAAATTGGCATTTCAGGATCTGGCTCTGGATATCCACAGATATGACGTTCTTCTTTTGGGAACATGGGGGCATTCTGGAATTTTATAATTCCAAGTCAGACAGAAGCTAGTCCACATTCTGCTCAGATTAAATACTGGCTCTTCTTGAGTTTTATCCTCAGTTCAAGCATCCTCTATTCTTGAAATCAGTGGTAAATCCTCAATGGCTTCCTTTTCTTTGTCCAATTCATCTAAATCAGACTGATTCATGACATCAAATGAAACTATGTTAAAAATACATACTGAATACTATTAATATGGGAAATCTAGATCACAAAGCACAGAAATAATTGAGTTCATACATTGTATTAACCCATAATGTGATTTATTTGTTTGGTCTTATAATGTGTGTACCCACCCACTACATTTAGTTTTATATGGAATCAGAGCACTGTGGCTTGTCTTAATACTATGGCTAAAATTCCTAGTTTTGTATTATGCACAAAAATTGCCATACATCTGTATACAAACAGAAATAATCTAATATAGTTAATATTAAGGTAGAAGAAAGGGAATATACATGATTTAGTGTGATTGCAATGAACAGAACATGTTTATGGCATCCAGGGCTTGTAAACTTAAATTATAATTTTATTATGGTAATAGTAATCTTCTTAATGGTGAAAAGTCCATGGAAGTCTTTGCTTAGATTAAAAGGAGTGCTGTTCACACTCTTAACTATATTTGAAGGATGCTTAATAGATGTTGGAATGGAACACAGGATAGAGAGATTTAGTTTATATCAATAATGCATCGTTTTTCAAAGCAGCACAGGGAGCGCTATTGATATGTAATGTTAGATTAACGTAATCAAAGTTTTCTAATCAAGTTAAGTTGTAACAAAGCTGCAGTTTCAGTGAAGATAGAAAAAACAAGTTTAATTAAGGAAAATGCTGTTTCTGGGAAGGACTTCAGCAACAAGTGCCTGCAATGGTACTGATATGCTATCAATTGATCATTCTTTTGGTAGATAAATTGGTAGCTAGGAAGCCAGAATACTCAGCTGATGGAATTAACACAACATACTATGTAACATCTTGAGGCAAGTGGGCACACTGGGAATATAGAGAACATGTCATGGTGCTCTCAGAAAATGGCTACCAGTCCATATTTTTATACAGATGATCTGTTTCACTGTTGTGGACTAATTTGCAGATCAGAATGTTGTTATCCATTTCCAAATGTTGTTATTCATTTAACAATTCAAATAGGGAAAATGTCAGAATTCATATTTTAGGAACGATCATGCATTGTAGGATAAAGTTAAATGATTCATTATGAACTATTTTACATAAAACATGGTACCAATTAATAAAGGACAGATCAGATTTATAACTGAACTGATCTCAAACTGAAATTGAATGAAATTTGAATGAATAGTGATGGTGAGCTTCTTGCAATCTAAACACAAAATAAATCAGAGTTCCTATTGGATTCACCCCTCTTCCTTCTGTAGATAGACTTCGTGAAGTGTGGCAGAGAAACATTATTTGAAGTTACTTTACTGTGTAAAGCTACTTTAGTCTTCAGAAGTCTTTTTTTTTTTTTTAATATATAGCTAGTTGGCTCCAGGATGTGGCCATCTGTCTAAAAACAGGAAGAAAATATGCCATGATATTGGTAATGTTATTTTGAAGCTCCAGCTGAGTAAGCAGCCTTTGTGAGCAGGAAGTGACATAATAGCTTTCGATACGTGAGAATGAACTGAAAGCAACCCTCAAGCAAAGTGGTGTTGTTTGTATGTAAGAGTAGTTGATCTCTATAGAACTACATAAATTGCCTTTAACGTTTTGTTTGACATTACAGAGGCATTTGCCTACTCATGTTTCCTTTTCATAGTGGAGTATCAGAAAAGAGCAACTACCTATTGTAGGTTTATAGATGGTAAGAAATTCCAGAGATTATTTAACTTTGATTTCTTTGGATGGGATATCTGTAAAGGTTTAGAGAAATAGAACATAATGGAGATACAGGAAATTTTACATGCTATTAAAAAAAGCAAACAAAACTATTCTATATTAGTCCCTAAAAGAGACCTAATGTTCCAAGGTGCTTTAATTCTAATTTTGGTTCTCTACCTTCTGTTTTGGCCATGTTGTTTGCAACCTTTTTGAACACTGTGCCCAAATGGAGCTTCCCCATCCCCAAACCCTCTGTTCAAATCACTCTTCAAAGGATGCTTCTATAAAAATCACTGGCTCAACTCCTAATCTTAATATACTATAGAAATAAAGCATAATAATAGGCAGTTGTCTTCCTACCCCATCCCTCTTGTCTTCTCCATAAAATGCAACTTCCTTCTTTCCCAGCAGCCAGAGATGCAGCCATGATGGAGATGAAGATGTTGATTGATGGACACGGCCACTTGCTGGATCACCTTGCAGCCAGTGTGGCTAAGCAAGTTTGCTGGGGTGCAAAGCTGCAGCCATGTGACATGAAGGGTTCAACATATTTGTTCTATCATAACAACTTGAAATACCTTGTTTTCCTCTGCAAGAGTATGAACACCACCCCGTTGTCCTTCTGTGTTCCCAATCAAATGTTTTGGAGAATAGTTCAAGGAATGTCTCCCCACAAAATCAAATATGGTCAAGCTGCCTTAGAAAGGCTGAAGGTTTTGGATGGAATCCTACCACCTTAGGACAAATACAAAAGAATGGTGGTACTAATGGCTTTGAAAATGGTTTGGTTCAAACCCACACAGGATTGCTTATTTAGGTTGCCTTGCCTGTGAGGTTAGGTAGAAGTACCAGGTGATCACAGCCAGTCTGGAGAAGAAGCATAAGGGGAAGGCCAAGTTCCACTATGCAAGAAGGAGTAACTGATGAAATTCCAAAAGCAAGTAAATTGTGGAGGGCTAAATACACAGATGTTCTGAAACAGCATGGTGTCCTGATTTACACTAAAGTCTAGGTTTAACTCACAATAAAGAATACGGTTTACACACACACACAAAAGTATAACTACTGGCAGACATGAAATGAAGTCTGTCAGCAATATATTTTGCTTATATTAATCTGTAAAGCATGTTGTGCCTCTGCGGGTGGCAGAAACTAGTTGATTTTGACTGATTTCAGAAGCTAAACAGGATGAAACTGGATTAGTGTTTTGAGACTACTACTATAATCCCAGGGATATAGCTTAATTTGTGAAGTTTAAAAAAAACCCAAACCATTCCATCATACCCCCAAGAAAACTGCATGATGCAATCACAGGAGTCAAGGTTAACTTGCAAGGATCTTATTCTTTTTAATTAAATTTGTAGTTGTATTCAGTTTAAAAGCAGCAATAATAATATAAGTGGTACATTCTGTAAACTGAGTGTCATAGCATTAGGATATTGGACACTATCAGCTCAAATATTGTCAGGCCTCAAGGGTAGACCAGATTAAAACCACCTTTATTGGGACAACTGTAGTAATAGAATCATGCAAATCTGAATGTGCTTGTCTCCTCCCTCCCTTGATCTTCATGTGAATTAGGGAGAGGGTTGTCTGAGGCATTTACTCAAATTAATTTCTTGGAATGGACTTAAACTGTATTTGTCTGATTGCCCCCTTGGTAATGGATCTCCTCCTTGTTCTTCAAGCCCATTACCTATGCCCTTTACAAATGTATTGAGCTGTTATCAAAATGTAGTTATATGATAACTAGTTACATGGTCTCAGAAGATATACTATTTATTAGAAATAAAAGCTGCTGACATATGAAAACAAAACAGGGCAGCCAAAGCACACAAAAGATATATATATTTTTTCTTTTTTTAAAAAAGACCAAGTTTGAAGACTAGGCCAAATAGTCCTTCTGACCAAGCTTCTGAGACAGCCTTCTGAGACATGTCTTCTCACACACTATAGTGAAATAGTGGAAGCCCTCAATCCAATTTTCAAAGGCCCACATCATAACCTACTTTATTCAGCAATGACCTCTTACCCCTTGGGCAGGTGAGAAAATCTACTTCTTTCAGACTGCTTGCATGCAGCTCAATGTGATTCAACCCACTGTATAAGTGAAAACATCTGCTATCATTAAACATATATCATGTCTATTGGCATCATACCAAAGTATGAATGTATGAAATAAAACCAGTGTTCCTTAGGAAAGAGGCACTATGCTCCACTTATATTAATGCTAAGATGAGATTATTTGGACAGTGGGTGTATCCATACCATCTATAGTAAATTTTCTGGATTCTTGACATAAGCAAAGGGAAATTATATTTCAGATAAAATGCAATAATTGTACAGGTATATACACTGACTTGGAAGGAGTATATTGCTGAATTCTCAAAAGTACGTAGCAAGGAAGTTAATTTATTCCCCCAAGAATTTCAGGTTAAAGCTCTTCTTTGGGAATAATTCCATTTCATTTCTTTCAAGGTAAAAGCAAAACTAACTCACCTTTGTACTATGTAATAAATAAATAAATACAATGGCACATGGCAATATATAAAAGCTACAAGAAAAATCCAAGTTTGTTTTCTGCTTGGCTTTTGGATTTGGGCTTCTGATAGCATTGCTACTTAACCCCTGTTCATTAAAGCTGCAATTTTGTATCAGTTTTCCTGGGAAAAATCCCATGGAATTTAATGACTTTTTTTTTCTCAAGCAGATGTGCAATTCTGCACAGTGAAGCAATAGACCTTCACAGTTCTTTTTTATCACAACCTAATTGTACTGTTTTATTATTTTAAAGTTGTCCCCCACCCATTATTTTATCTTGCATATTACTGTCCAGAAAACTACTGTCTATTCAGTAGTTAGAAAGGAAAGAAATTAATAGGCACATTAAAATGGATGGTAGGTTGCCAACTATCAAGCACTTTCTGCTATTTGATTCTAAGGTATGCCCAGAGAGACCAGCATAGACATATATACTGGTAAAAGTGCAAAAGATCACGAAGATGATGGAGTTTACTGAGATGGCAAAATTGACAGCTTTGCTTAGAGAAAAAATATTGACTAATTTTATTGCCATTTGGAAGCCCCTTTTGGACTTTTTGTAGGAGACAGGAAACAAAAATGAAATCATGATGTGTGGATTTGTTGGTTAGTTAAAATAATAGGTTATACAAAATATGTATGTTAAGATGTAGTTTAAGAGTAAGAGCTGATTCATTTATATTTGCCGTATAGGAAGTCAGAAGTCATTCTTTTTGTAGTTTTCTTTTTTTCCTTTTTTAAAATTTTCATCACTTCTGTATTCCTTCTTTATCTTTAACTCTTTTATTCTCTACTTTTCTTTTTGATTATTAGTTCTTGTTTGCTTTTACCTGTATGCTTTTTATAACTTAATAACATTATATATATATATATATATATATATATATATATATATATATATATATATATAGTTGCAAGGAAAAGTATGTGAACCTTTTGGAATTTCATGGTGTTCTGCATTAATTTGTCATAAAATGTGATCTGACCGTCATCTAAGTCAAGAGTATTGACAAATATAATGTGCCTAAATTAATAACACAAAAACAATTCTGATCCTTCATGTCTTTATTGAGAACAACCATAAAAACCTCATAGTCCTAGTGGAAAAAGTATGTGAACCCTTGAGTTGACCTCAAAAAAGCTAATTGGAGTCAGGTGTTAGCATACCTGGATTCTTGTTAAGCCTTGGAGGTGTGGACTAGAGCTACGTTGACTGATAAAAACCACTCAAACTTTTTGAGTTTGCTCCGCACAAGAAGAATACGCTTATGTGAGCCATGCCTCGTCAAAAAAAGCTTTCAGAGGATCTACGATCAAGAATTGTTGATTTACATAAAGCTGGAAAGGGTTACAAAGTGATTTCAAAGACCTTAGAAATTCACCAGGCTACAGTTAGGCAAACGATCTACAAATGGAGACACTTTGGGACTGTGGCTACTCTACCAAGAAGTGGGCACCCAGTCAAAACGACCCCAAGAGCACAACGAAGACTCATCAATGAGGTAAAGAAACAACCCCGAGTGACAGCCAAAGATTTGAAGGCATCATTGGACCTGGCTAACATCTGTGTTCATGAGTCTACAGTATGTAAAACATTGAACAAGCAGGGTGTCTATGGCAGGACACCACAAAGGAAGCTGCTGCTTACTACAAAGAACATTGCTGCATGCCTGAAGTTTACGAAAGAGCACATTGACACTCCACAGCGGTATTGGCAAAATGTTTTGTGGACTGATGAAACAAAGATTGAACTATTTGGAAAGAACATGCAGCACTACATCTGGCATAAAAAGGGCACTGCATATCATCATGAAAATATCATCCCAGCCATAAAGTATGGTGGAGGAAACATCATGATTTGGGCCTGCTTTGCTGCATTAGGGCCTGGCCAGCTTGCAGTCATTGAGGGGAAGACGAATTCCCAAATGTATCAAAAAATTCTTCAGGATAATGTGAGAATGTCTGTATGTCAGCTGAAACTCTGTAGAAGTTGGGTGATTCGACAGGACAATGACCCAAAACACCAGAGCAAGTCCACAACAGAATGGCTTCAGAAAACAAAATCCACCTTTTGGAGTCGCCAGGTCAGAGCCCAGACCTCAACCCAATAAAGATGCTATGTAATGACTTGAAGAGAGCCATACACATGAGACGTCCAAAGAATATGACAGAGCTAAAGCAGTTCTGCCAGGAAGAATGGGCTAAAATCCCTCCTGAATGATGTGCGGGTCTGATCCACAGCTACAGGAAGTGCCTGGTTGAGGTTATTGCTGCCAAGGGGGTGTCAACCAGTTATTGGTTCCAAGGGTTCACTTACTTTTTCCACTAGCATTTTGAATGTTGAATGAGTGTGTTCAATAAAGACATGAAGGATCAGAATTGTTTTTGTGTTATTATTTTAGGCACATTATATTTGTCAATACTCTTGACCTAGATGACGGTCAGATCACATTTTATGACAAATTAATGCAGAACACCATGAAATTCCAAAAGGTTCACATACTTTTTCTTGCAACTGTGTATGTGTATGTGTATGTGTATGTATGTGTGTGTGTGTGTATGTGTGTGTATATATATATATATATATATATATATGCAAAAGTGCAAAAGAGAAGTAGAGAATGAGTTGGGCAAGAAAGGAGCCGCATTCTGTTACATACAAACCTAGGCGAAAAGAAGGAGACACTCACAACAATAGCACACCAGTAATTCACTGTTTGAATCTATTGGTATTCAAAACCAAGCAAATAAACATCCTATAGATTCCCTCCTGGTCTGGAAGGGGTTTCGTTTCAGCAAAGCTTCACCAGCTTGCTGTAGTTTCAATTGGTCCTTAACCATTTTAGTTACTTAAAATTAGCCACCCATCAGTAACATAAACCAGCTGTTGTGATCTGTAAACCATATATTATGGCTCACTGCGTTAGGCAAACCCCGTGAATTATGGTTTAGTGTGATGTGAGAACCAGGTCAGTATGCATATTCATGTTGCATTGCCAATACACATAGATCGTTTTTAAAATGTATGTTCCTATCAGAGCTCTAAAGAAAGCCAAAGGCAAAGAAAGGACGAACATGAACTGTGCGGCAGAATGGCAAATAAGTCCCTTTGCAGACCTCATTCACCATTGACTAGGTGGTGGAACTGACTGATTTGCAGGGTTGGCATAGCATAATGACAGGCTCAGTTTGGACAACCCGCCAAACCATACACATGCACGCACAAAACCCAACCATCGTTGACATTAACCAAGTTCAGCAAGTTACACAAATGGCAGTCAATGAGCTTGTGTACTGAACAGAGGTACAACTAATTAGTTTTGAGAAACAAGAGCAACATACCACGTTAGGCTGACTGAGCACTGAGTGCTATTTGCTGTATATATAATAAATGCTAACCCCCAGAAGGAAGGGAGGGAGGGTGAGAGGGTGAGAAAGCACATTAAATCTCTTGCAGTAGAATGTCTCATTTTCTTCCGTGTCCAAAGGAAGTGCACTGCCGTATTTTAATTTGATATTTCAAGCTCGCTCAAAAAGTAAAGTGATGGGCAAAAGCAGATTCCCACAAAACATATTACATTAGAAATTAGTAGCATTCCTGTCTCAGTAGCATTGAAGCACTGAATACCCCAAGGCCCTGCTAATACAGTGGGGGGAAAATCGTGTTTGAATAATGAATGTAATGTATTTTCTCGGCTCAGGAAAGGAAGATTTAGGTAGGAAGATATGATGAATGACTTGACATTCTGCAAGGGGCTTTTACTGTTGTAGCTGTTCAAGAATGCACCAAGGCTCAGTCATGCCACTTTGCATTTCTCCAGGCTACAGTGAAATGAGTACAAGTGAGAGGATCATAACCTCATGCCACAAAAACAGCAACATTGCCTCTCTCTGTCTTGCTCTGCCTTTTCCTGGCCTACAAGATACAGGCTCTGCAACATCAAGAGCTTAAGGCCTGACTCTACTTCTCCTGTTACAAACCTGTTCAGGGGTTCAGACCTGCAGGATAGGGCCACTTGAAGATGTCCCTGTGCTCAGAGCTTTGTCTTTCTGACATATGAGAGACAGCCATCACTCATGTCACATCCAGGCTGTAGAACACACTTCTTTGGAGCACTATACTTAACACTCACACTTTCAGCATTTAGAGAACATATAAACATGTGCTTACGGATAGATGTTAAGATCCATCCAGTTGTTACAGGGCTGTTATCTAAAGTAGGAAACAACCAGTTCCCAAACAGGAAAGGAGTGGGGCAAACCAAACAGGAGATGGGACCAGTATGCTCAGAACAGCTTCCCACACTGTGGGGAGGATCTTTCCCATGTTCCTGGGCTGCCATAACAGGCACCTTCAGTGGGGCTGTCCCTGTCCCTGCTTAGCCTGATATTGAACAGAGAAATCCCAGTCCTTTGTGACCTACAAATGTTAGAATTGCTGTCTTCCACATTTGTAAAGTAGGGCACACAAAACACAATTATTAAGGAATTAATAAAATAAATTGCTAAGCACTATATGTCAACACCAGAGCAGTAGCTTCATCACTTGTTTAAATAAAGGAAACAGAGGCACATATTTTGCAATATTAGCAGTATTCTAAAAACTACTTGTTTTCATTTTTGCCAGGTTTACAGTATTTGAGAACAGCATTCCATATTCAGCTAATTTTCATCTAGAATGAATTATTTCAACCAGGAAATGGAAAAAAGACACATGATTAACGCTAATAGAAGTATAATTTTGCAGTTTATAGTCAAAACTTGTACAGTTTTAAAGGATGGAAGAGTAAAACATTTACCCTTTTTTTGTTGTTGTTCAGCCTTGTGAACTGCAGTGTTTGCTAAGAGTTAAACTCTTAGCAAACACTGCGATCAGCTGTATGTTCCAAACAACTCCCCAACTTGGGTCCTGGTAAAGCTGGCATTGTGTCCCCCAAAGTGTCAATTATGCTTGGCAATCTGGATGATTGGTTCTACTATCAAACTGCTATTATTGTTAGACATCTTGTTCTAACATTCAATCAGAATCTGCCTTCCAATAACATAATCCATTATTCCAGATCTTGCAGTCTGGAATGATAGCAAATAGGCAGCAGATAGGTTGCTAATCAGCACTTCTCAAATAGATAGTATCAGATGATTGATTTTACTCTTGGTTTAAATTAAACTATATTGACAGGGCTAATTAAACATAAATCTCTGCTTAACAAAGAATAAACTGTTTAGAACTTTGTACAGCATAAAGCAAAATTAACTCCCATATTTCTTAGTGTCAATTCAGTTATGCATAGCAATCATCAAACAGAAAATGCAACCTGTGTCAAAATGGAAGCAAATATTCCAAAATCACAACTTTCTATCAAATAGTGCTTGATACTGGGTTATGATATTTAGATTTAGATTGTTTTTTACCCTGCCTTTATTATTTTTATAAATAACACAAGGCAGCAAACACACCTAATCCTCCTTCTTCCTCCTATTTTCCCCACAACAACAAACCTGTGAGGTGGGTTGGGCTGAGAGAGAGTGCCTGGCCCAAAGTCATCCATTTGGCTTTCATGCCTAAGACAGGACTGGAACTCACAGCCTCCTGGTTTCTAGCCTGGTACTTTAACCACTAGATCAAACTAGCTAATTTATTTAATTTTATATTAATTAATTTTAATTATGCCTTATCACCTAATTTCCCTGTTTTCCAACCATTATAGACCTTGCCAACCATTATAGACCTAACTTCCTTCACATCTATCAGAAAGAACTATTGAATGTATTAAGTACCTATGTGAGGGGCTGACTGCCCCCTTGATACTATGACACAATGCAGTATGATGACCTGGTACACCCCAGTACCTTAAATTGCTGAAAACTCCCAAGATCACCAAATTTCTGCAAGATTTGATGTTTATCCTCCATGAATTAGCTTATGCTTTTTAGTTCTACCCATCTAGTGGTCATCAGTGAACCATACATTCTGGTAGTAAAGTTCACCATTTAATTATATATTGTATATACAAAAATGTTGCTTTGTTGGACAACCTTGCTTTATCATATTACAAAAGGGGGCAAAGCCACTTTTTAAGTAATGAACAATTATACATACCGTTGTTTCCCCTTGAAACATGTTTTGTTAGATTTCTAGCCTGCTATAGCAGGATATAATACAGGCATACAATAGAAGTCTGCTAGATCACGTCCTTGAATCTCTCCCTCCCATCCACAATGTGATTTCTGGGCTGTCTCTGTGCAGCTCTTCCCCTGGATAGGACAATTCTTCCCGCCTGGGCAGGTCCTTCAGCTACTGCCAACTGTTGGGAGAGGCTTTCCCTGTTTTATATTCTCTGGAATCTGGAGGGGACAGGTGAGCCCCCTTCCCCATGGCTAAGCTTTTAAAGAAATTATTCCAGTTTCCCTCCTTTAACCAAAATGACCAAACACAAGTAGTTTTCGAAAGTGTAATGGCAGCAGAAACCCCATGCTGGAGTAACAATGAATACAGGATTTTTATTTTAGCGAATACAACAAAGGGGTTGCTTGCTGAATAAGACAGCTGAAGTGTATTTTTTTTATCAGCAGATCAGTTCACTGGTATCTCTGTTAAATTCCATTCAGTTGTGATTGCCTTTAGGAAGCAATTTGGCTTAGAATTCTGTTTCACTTTTTATGAGTTTCTGTTGATTACCTGATCACTGTATCCGGTCCATGACAATAAACAAGCAAACAAACTCTCTTTGCGGGGAGGAAAGCTACAACAGGCCTATATGTCTGCATAGGAGCTAGCAAGCATTGATCAGCAGACTAGAAACCATTAATAAACAAATACAGGAATAACAAATATGAGCAAATTGTACAACTGAATAAAGTAGCACTGAGAAGAAATAAAACCTTTCTAATGCTTCTCCCTATATTTTCTCTGATTACTTTATAATGCTAGTTGCAGTTTTCCAAAGCAGCTTTTCTCCTCCAAATCCAGTCCATTGGAAAAACCTACTACAAAATACTAAAGTCACAAGTCAGCCTGCAGCCCTCTTATTCCATTACACCTGTCTTTCTTCCAGAAGCACATAACAGTTTATGTGAAGATCTCTCTTCACTTTATTCGAACAACCCTAATAGGGAAGTTGAGCTGAGAGTGATTGAATCAAAGTCAACACATGAGTTTCCAATGGCTGAGGGTGGTGTGAACCTGGTTTTCTCTGATTCTAGGCCAGCACCTTCTCCATGCACCACAGATCATGTCACGTTTCCTCAGAGGTACTTGTTCTATCCTATTTGAACAGAATAAAACAAAATAAAAATGAGGAGAAATCAAGAAATCAAAAGCTAAAAGGAGAAGAGCATATCCTATATTTATAGCTATTTTAAAGCTATATTTCCATTAAAAGTAATCTTTGAACAAGAGCTCAAACACATAATGTTCATGTGTAAACATGGTATTAAATTGGGTTCATAAGAATGCACCACAACAAACTTCTTTTTGGCAATGAAACCTAAACAATGGTTTGTGATTAATCTTAATGTATGATTTAAAGTTGGCACACTAAATTAGTTTGTTGATTGTACGAAATACAAGAAGATTCAGCTGACCATCAAACTCCTCATGTTTGAAAAAGGGAAATGTATTAAACAGGGAAGAGGGATCACTAAATTTGTATCTAAAGTATAATTCACAATTGCATCTATTACTAACGTTGAAAAATCTACAATCAATTCTTGTTCTCTTTTATAGATTATGCTGGAAATGTAAAGATCATGAGAGCGAGGATAACCATTTGAACTGTATATTTTTTCCTCTCCAAAATTATTCTGGTTCTATATTATTTCTTGTGTTTTCTATATTGGATGCCTCTGGCATCTTATCCACAGTTGTTAGGAGTCAGGTGGCATAATATTGTTGTTGTTATTATTAATAACAACAACAATAATTAGTATCTGTAGGGCATGTTATTATCCTTTGTTGTTTGTGATGGACATGTCCCTGCTTTATGAAGGGATCCTAGCAACCAAGCCTCAGTCATGTACCTCTGTAGTCATATAAGCTACTTACTAGAATATTTTCTGTAATACACAACAAACGGTAAAATTTTGATATGACTTTCTCCAAATTATATGGATTTGGAGCATTCATATTATCCCCAAAGCATTAATATTGACAGTACTGTATTGTGAAACCTAAGCATGACTATACAAAATACAGGAAGAATACTGAACTTAAATAAAGCAAATACACACTTCATTTCTGACATATTACCCTTACTTTGTTTCAGTTTCTGATACAAAGTATTATTTAGAATCTTTTGCATACTGAAAACCAAATCAGATGATCTAGATTTGAAATAATATGATGCTGCTGAGTGCTGCAGCTGGATGGGACAATGAATGTAAAGCTAAACAGGGACCAAAATTCACTGAAGGCATCTTATGATAGTCCAAAATTATAACTGATAATTTGAATTAATTATGGATAATGGATACTTCTATTCTTAAATTAAGCAAGGAGCTGGCCTCTTCCAACTCGATGTATTTATTGTTATATTGTATCATCAATAGACCTAGAACAATCCTGACTATAATTAATCTTTCAAATAAGATTCTTGCATGATCTGAGAACTTCATTGTATACACCCTTGTTATTCAATTATTACATATAAGCTAATCCAACCTTCAGTTTTATGCCTACACTAGACACAGGTATCTCTTATATCACATAAAACTGCTTTCTGGTTCACTATAGGTTAACAATTTGAGGAAACGAAAACTCTCAGAGGAAAGTGTATTGATCCAACACAGTGGAAAGGGACAAGTGTTTTTTTTTCCCCAAATGGAAAAAGAATCTGTTGCAAAGAAGAAACAGCAAACGAACCAGTTAACATAGAAGGAGCATTCAATGGTTATCTACAGCATAAGCAATGCCAATACAGAAAGTTAAGTCATTTTTGATACTAATCAAAAAAATTCATGTGACTGAAAGAGATGCTGATCCATGAAAGTAGTCCTGTAACCACCCTGCTTTAGGCTTGCATGTACAACAACAATACAGACAAACAAAAAACTTTAGGAGAAAAGTTTTTCCAACCTTATACAGTATAAGGCACATTAATGGCATTATGGATATCTGTCTCTTATTATAAAGCACGTTACACAGGTTTCTATAAGATAGAAAACTCTTTAACTTTAGCCAGCATATACCACACCATCATTTGTATCATTTGCTGCTAGTTAAGGTCTGGACTTTAGTCTGAATATCCTGACATCTTGTATAATATATTTTAAACTTACAATTTTAGTTTTGTACTCTTATATGGTATCCTTTTCCCCATCCTTTCAACACTCGACAGCTGATCTCTTTTAGATTTATTATATGACTTCTTTTAAAAACCTTTCTCACCTTAAAACAAGAGCTATTTAAACTAGGAAGGTTTAGAATTAAGGCATTATTAGAATCAATAATATTTTAGCCAAAATAGAAACAGCCACTGATTCCTTTTGTAGCAAATACTTCTGGGCTATTGCATTTTATCTTGCTGGGGTAATATTGGTCATGAAAGTAATATGAGGAGTTAGGAGAGCTTTTGTCTGCAAGATATCATTGTGTGATGCCTAACAAAAGGACCTGTTTGGTAAAGACAGCCTACAGCTGAAAGGTTCTATTTCAGTTTGAGAAAGACAAAGAAGTCTCTTCATTAGTAAAACTCAGACATGACATTCTCAAGTACACTGACTATTATGTGACTATTTTATTGACTTGTATTTTTATTTTTATATTTGTGTGTGTGTTTTTGTGTGTGTGCGCACACGTGTGCGCCTTTGAGTCAGTTTTTGATGACTGCCTGGAGTCAGGCTGGACTAGTCCCTGCAGTTTTCTTGGCAAGGTTTTTCAAAAGTGGTTTGCCATTGCCTCCTTCCTAAGGCTGAGAGAGGGAGACTGGCCCAAGGTCACCCAGCTGGCTTCATGCCTAAGGCAGGACTAGAACTCATGGTTTCCCTGTTTCTAGCCTTGTGCTTTAACCACTACACCAAACTGGGTCTCCTGTTCCTTGTATGCTGTTAGATGAATATTATTTAAGAAACTGTTTTGACTGGATAGTTTGATTTTTGAACTCCGAGAACACATAGAGATTGTCATGGAGAAAATCCATCTATGTGGTCGCTAGGAGTCAACACCCATTTGATGTCACATAATCAGTCAAAATCTTAACACATATGCCTGTGTCGATCCTGAAGGAACTGGTGCTGTGGAGGCCCAGGTTCATTCCTCATTAATTCTAGGAAATTCACTGAAATATAATAATTTTTATTAGAGTTTTCAACTACGAGGATAAAAAACTAATACAAACTAAGGAAATTAAAAGAGTAAAGAAAGAAAAAAGAGAAGTGCAAAGAGAAAAGAAAAGAAAAAAGAAAAAGGAAGATATATAAAAGATGACTGCCCTTCCCTCCAGACAAGTATAAACAGTTTCAGTAATTTAACACCTTCTCTAGTATTTCATTAAAAGATTATCTTCTTCCCATATCTCATCTCTTATCAATAATCAACTTGTAAAAACACATCTTTCAATCCTCACCAGCAAAAGTCCATTTAGAGCAACCTGAAATAATAACACATGTATTTTAATCTGTCAGGATTAGCCCAGGAAACTCCAGGAGACAATACAGATTCAACCCAGCAAGGTTTATTGGCTCAACTCCCGTTACAGAAATCTTCTCAGAGTGAGAGCAATTCCCAGGGTCACCCCACAAACATCGTCTGCATTCCTTAGGGAGGGGCCAGTCTCATTCTCTTATCTCTTGTTCGCTCTTCTGGGGATGAGAGTCCATGTTTCACACCCTTACTCCACACTCCCACATAATCTTAGTTAAAAAAAAAATCCATTTTACTTTCACTTTCTCTAAAAAGTGAAACAAAAGAAATCTCTCCCCACTTATACACAAATCCAAAAAACCTCATCCTTCAGTCCTGCTCAGAAAGAAATCCCATTGTTAGCTACCAGAACCACAACCTATATTTTAACCATAGTCAAATAGATTCACTTTATAAACCTTCTTTTTACTTTTAAAAAATTTAATTTTTAATCCTGACAAATAATGTTCCACAAACTGATTCCTTATTATTTTCTCTTTGTCCTCTTTCAGGAACATCCTCAAGAGTTTATCTTTGTCTCTTCTTAGGAAGAGCTTCATTGTTTCAAACACCCCTTTTTAAAATCCAAAATAAAAAGGCTTTCCAATTCACTCTTCTGGTTATTATTTGTATGTCCCCTTTAATTATTATGACATCATCTGATTTAATCTGTAAATCCATTTTCGCATCTTTTTCCAAATCACTTTTATAATCCAGCATTTTTTTAAACTCAAAATCCACATTCAAATCATCCTCAATCTGTGTTTCCTCCAATAAAATCTGTTGTTCTTCTGTATCCTGTTATAGTATCAGACAGCTTTGTAAGTATTTTCTGAGTACATTGCACCCAAACTGCCTTAATATATTCTATAGCCAAATAGTGTTGCTCCATTGTATTAATGGATCTCTTCCCCTTTAAATGTAACTGGTGTTCTCTCTAGTTCCCTCAGGCAAGTCCCTTTATCATCTGCTTATTTTCCAGACAAAACTTTCCCATGGGAGGATTTCTTACAATTAATTTCAAAATCTTCATCTATTTTTTTAGTAATTTTTAAGCACCCCACAGAAATATTTTTCAAGTCCATTTAGCCCCTGAACTTTCCAAATGCTTTTCCTGTTCAAAAAGTAAATCTTTTCTTTTTAATCCTTAGACTTACATGTAGCTTCTTTCATCTAAGGCAGAAGGAGATTCTCCTGGTGTAATAAAACTTGTCCTTTAGAAGTTCCTTAACTTCTAAGTAATCCATAAAAAGCAACTTCCTAAAGTAATTAAGAGTGGAAGGCAAACTCAGTGTCTCTTTGAAAGGTGTGAACCCTGGCTTAGGCAGAATATTTTTCCCTGGCTCCCAGAACTCTCAAACCTGCTGGAGATCACTATTTTACGATCTCTTCACGGGAGATTCTGTATGGAACAAACTTCCGGGTGATCCTTGTTCGCCCCTTAATCCGGAGAGGAGTTCTGAGGAGCTGATCCCTTCACCGTCAACAATTTTTACCATGGCCATTAGCTCAGCAAAAGTGGAGCTGTCTTCAGTCCACCATTGCTGTCCCTGGAAACCCTGGAATATTCAGAGAGATCTATGGGTTTATAATCTCATGAAGGGAAATTCTGACTTGAGTCTTCATAAAGTGAGATACTGATCCACTGATTTGGAATTTGTCCATTAGAAAAGTTGAACAAGGTGACTTCTGGGGAGACTGGCAAACTGATGCCCCACACTCTGAGGGGGACATTGTGGCCTAAAGGCAGATGGATGCGGGATCCAGATTGCCAATAATTATCTCTGGATAAAAAAGATAAAAGATAAATTGGAAAATAAGATACTTACTGGAGTAGCTACATTGAAATTATATATTTGTTGTTGTTGTTTAGTCGTTAAGTCGTGTCCGACTCTTCGTGACCCCATGAACCATATTGCGCCAGGCCTTCCTATCTTTCACTGCCTCCCTCAGTTTGCTCAATTTCATGCTCATTGCTTCAGTGATGCTATCTAGCCATCTCATCCTCTGCCGTCCTCTTCTCCTTTTGCCTTCCATCTTTCCCAGCATCAGGGTCTTTTCCAAAGAGTCCTCTCTTCGCATTAGGTGACCAAAGTATCTGAGCTTGAGCTTCATTATCAATCCTTCCAATGAGCAATCAGAGTTGATTTCCTTTAAGATTGACTGGTTTGACCTCCTAGCAGTCCAGGGGACTCTTAAGAGTCTTCTCCAGCACCACAGTTCAAAGGCATCAATTCTTCGGCGTTCAGCCTTCTTTATGGTCCAGCTCTCACAGCCATACATTACTACTGGAAAAACCATAGCTTTGACTATGCGGATCTTTGTCGGCAAGGTGACGTCTCTGCTTTTTAATATGCTATCTAGGTTTGCCATAGCTTTCCTCCCAAGGAGCAAGCGTCTTTTAATTTCATGGCTGCAGTCTCCGTCTGTGGTGATCTTGGAGCCCAAATAAATGAAGTCTGTTACTGCTTCCATTTCTACCCCTTCTATTTGCCAGGGATTGATGGGTTCAGATGCCATGATCTTAGTTTTTTTAATGTTGAGTTTCAAGCCAGCTTTCGCACTCTCCTCTTTCACCCTCATCAAGAGGCTCTTTAGTTCTTCTTCACTTTCTGCCATTAGGGTGGTATCGTCTGCATATCTGAGGTTATTGATGTTTCTCCCTGCAATCTTAATTCCGGCTTGTGATTCTTCCAGCCTGGCATTTCTCATGATGTACTCTGCATATAGGTTAAATAAGCAGGGTGACAGTATACAGCCTTGTCGTACTCCTTTCCCTATTTTGAACCAATCGGTTGTTCCATGACCGGTTCTAACTGTTGCTTCTTGGCCTGCATACAGATTTCTCAGGAGACAGGTAAGGTGGTCTGGTATCCCCATCTCTTTAAGAATTTGCCACAGTTTGTTGTGATCCACACAATCAAAGGCTTTTGCATAGTCAATGAAGCAGAAGTAGATGCTTTTCTGGAACTCTCGTGCTTTCTCCATGATCCAGCGAATGTTGGCAATTTGATCTCTAGTTCCTCTGCCTCTTCGAAACCCAGCTTGTACATCCGGTAGTTCTCGGTTCACGTACTGCTGAAGCCTAGCTTGTAGGATTTTGAGCATAACCTTGCTAGCATGTGAAATGAGTGCAATTGTGCGATAGTTTGAGCATTCTTTGGCATTGCCCTTCTTTGGAATTGGAACGTAAACTGACCTTTTCCAATCCCGTGGCCACTGTTGCGTTTTCCAAACTTGCTGGCATATTGAGTGCAGCACTTTAACAGCATCGTCTTTTAGTATTTTAAATAACTCAGCTGGAACTTTATGGGATTCAAGGATTGATAGGAGGGAGAAGAAAAAATAAGAAACTGATTTATTTGATTATGGTTAAGTAATCAGTGAGGGTTGTTATTTTTGGTGATGTTTAATGGTTAGCTTGACTGGATAGCTCTTTTCTGGAAATGTTCAATTGGGTGTAATGGATTAGTTTGTAATATCTATGTTACTATTTTTGGTATACAAATAAGGGATTATTATTTCTGGTAATGTTTAACAGTTTTTATTTTTCTGTAATGTTTAATTATTAATTGGGATTAATAATGGGTTGCTATCTCTGGAGATGATTAATGGTTATTTTTTATCTTTTTGTAATGTTTAATTGTTAATTGGGATTAGATTTTGATTATTAAGAGAGAGATTGGGGGATTATGTTTAAATGAAAAGGGGGACTAAATACTTATGTTGTTAGTTATGTCTGTTAATTGTCACACCTTTTGTTGATTAATAAGGAGAGCTGAGGACTTAGAGATGGGTCTATAGAAAATGGGGTGAAGTATGGAATGAAGATGTATTTGGTAGTATTTTAAGTGATAAATTTTTAATGTTGAATTTACTTGCTGGGGTGAAGGGGGAAGTTTCTTGTCTTTTTTGGGGGGGGGGAGATTTTTTTCCCCTTTCCTCTGCATTTTCTTAATGTTATTTTTTAATGTATTTTTGTTTTAGGTTTCTATATTAGTTTTATCTATTTTATATAATCTGTAGTAACATTATTGGGAAAAAAAGGTGAACAAGGACAAAAGTCCTGGAAAGCTGTTCATCGGATTTCCAACAGCTTAATAGTGCTACTTCCTTGAGGGAAAAGGCAAATATCTGTAGGCAGGACTTCTAAAGATGCCAGACAAGGAGTTTTGGTCCGCTGTGATCCAATTGCAAGTTATTCATTCAAGATTTATACCTTCCATGTTATCCATTTTATATCAGGCAGAATTGGTCTACAAATAGAATTTAGAGAAGTATATGGCAACAACGTTTGTTCATCTCTACTTCCATCCCTCCCTGTGAATAGCTGTTGCAGTGCAGTCATAAGATTGCAGTATACCAACTCAAGCCTTGAAAAGCATTAAGCTACTGGTCAAAGCCTTCTAAAATATGATAGTGCCATATTACAGATATACAATGTGTTTGGATATAATACTCCTGTGTAACATTCATCCTTATGTCTCTGCCTCTAAAATGAATTTCTGACAAGCAGAATACATAAGAGTTTCAGCTGATAATGAAGCTGCTAATTTATAGCTATCTGGGATGTTTGTAATAACAACTCATCCTTGAGTCTTTGGGGATATTTTGCTGGTGATGTATGTCATCTCCAAGCAGCATAAAACGTATCAATCACTATCCGGGATACGGTTGTTACATGAACAGGTTGGATTCTTACTTGGTAGAAGGGTGACTTAGCTTATGAGGTGGACTATATAAAACTCTAGCATACTATAATTACAACAGAATCTTATACAGATGACATTGGCAAGGTTTGTTTTTAAAAAGGGCCATGTATGTTGCAATCTGTATATTTAAACAGCAGCAGTTCTGGAAACTGGAAGCAATTTATTTTTAAGGCTCAAAAAAAAAAAAAAAAAAACAGTTTCACAGAAAGGACTTCTGTGAGAAGAGAGTTCACTTTATGAAGTTCTGTAATCCGGTATAGGGCAGGTAGATCTTAGCAGTGGCTTGCTATTCTTCACTTAAAAAAATAGATATGCCCAGAGTCTTATATGTACATTGAATACATTAATATAGAGCAATATTAACTACAACTTTGTGGTAGATTGCTGGGGATCATCAGATAATTCTACTGCAGTATATTTGATGAAAAAGGGAGAGGGGAGGAAGGAGATGTTGAGACAGAGGGCTTATCTACACTGCTTAGTTGCCCCATCATTGGAACAGGCACAAAATTATTTCTGGAGAGCTGAAATGGATGACCACTCCACTCACTTTTAAAGTGACTTCAGGACACATTTTTCTGCTCCACTTCCAAAGTACAATTTTTGCTGTTATATCCTTGTAAAACCTCATGTCTCAAATATTTCAAAAGATTATGCTGTTTAGGTCCGTGCTCCGAATGGTCCAGATATGTGAATAGTTTCAAATGTTCTTATCTGCTCAACTTTATTAAGTTGGATTCATGCTATAGAAACAAATAAGAGACAATGTCTAATGAGATTTTAAAAAATTACAGGGAGAGAATCCCAAACCCATGTGTTTGAAATAATAATTATAATGCAATACAGTTCAATTTGTTAAGTATTTTTTATTTGTTTTCATCAACTTTATTACACCCTCATGGTCAAATAAGGCTTAGAATATTCTGAAGACTAGACAAAATCTTTATGATATCTTTCAATCAAGAAAAGAGCAGAACTGATTATAGCGCTTACAAACCTTTCTATGTTTAACAACTAAGATCAGTGCCACCTAGTGGACAGACTGTATAATGCCACTATCCACACTCCTCAAGTAAATAACAACGCTGTTTCTGGTTTATAAAGAAAAGTAGAACACATTCAATGAGATATGAAATGGCAACTTGTAAAGATTAAGCATATGACCGAGATGGAAATATGCAAGAATCGCTAGCTAGGTGAAAGGGCTGAAACTTTTTTTAAGTCCTGAGAAACTAGATGATATTTGGAAGCTGTTCAGTCAGATGCCAAGGGAAAGGAGGTACAGCATGATGAGATTTGCAAGAGTCTGTTATTTTAGCCCACCTCAGTAAAGGCAGCTTCAGCTTTCCTGGTAGAGTTAATTTCCTGGCCTGGTGTACCTGTAGGGCTGACAGTGGTACACATCCAGTATGATATGAAATACCAGCAATTATGTGTGTGGCAAAACAATGTGTCAGTCACTTAAAGTTATTTCTGTCCTAGCTTCTCCCTTGTGTTTTAGAATTGGTGGGCCAGGACATACGCTCTTCCTTTTATAGAGATATTTGTGAGACTCTGGATACACCAATATTATGATGTTTGCTCACTTTAATTTTTTGTAGGGCCAAAATTTGAGCATTTTCAGCATCTAAGACTATGTTTTACAGAATTGCTTTTTCCGCACATGAATTGCTGGTAAATGCAGGTGTTATAGAGCTGCATATTTTAGAATTTTAAACTTAAATTCAGGGTGTCTTCGTTTGATAGCGAGAAACTTGCTATATTACATGGGAGGATTCATCACAAAGCTATTTTTTTTACACCATCCTAACTTGGAATGGTCGCTAAATGAGGCAGTTGGTAAGCGAGGACTACCTGTAGTGAATCCAAATTTTTCTCAACCGTGAAACTTTAAAGCTGGTCTTTTGAAAATGAAATCTATGAAATTAGATCCAGATGGCTCCCAGGAAGCTATTAAAACCCTGGCTATTCCCCAGGTACTGGGACAGAGTGAAGGTTGTACCCCTATTTGTTGTTTTGCTCTGCTTTGGGTTTGTTTTTGTTTGGTTGGTTTATATCCTTCTCTTTGGGCCGCTCATGATCTCTTTTTTGTCTTGTATCTGTTTTTCACTTTTTTATGGTAGCCACCCAGAATCGTTGGGAGTTAGGTGCCCTATAAATTGTATGTATGTACATATGTATGTATGTATAAATAAATCTATTCAACTAGAATAGGGTCTAGATAAGTCCTGACACAAGTGTCCTGCCCTTCTAGTCTTCTTCCTCCCTCCACCGGCAATTTCTCTCTTGTCTTCCTTCCTTCCACTAGATGTTAAGCGTTAGCAGACACAACTGTAGATTTGTTTCCCACACAGTGCAGGCAAGCAGAGGAGCTGGAAACAGCAACGTCAGCAGAACCCCTTCTTTGATTTATAAATGAAAATGAGATCAGCTCATGAATGCTGCTTGGAACATTTCAGAGAAAGGTTATTGTGCATATAATTTAATATCTGATCCTAACCCATTTTTTGGGGGGAGGGGTGTTTCCATTGTGAACTGCATATGAAAGCATCACAGGACAGCAGGCAACACAAAGGGAAGTGCTTCACCTAATTTCCTGGCAGATGAGATGCCCTCCATCATTTCATGGGTGCTCTATTTTTGAGGATTGATTTAAAGCTTGCATAAACACACACACACACACACACACACACACACACACACACACACACCCTTCATGTAAAATAAATTTTTTAATTTCCTGTAAATGAAACATAACCAGGTTGGCATTGACATAAGAGAGAGAGTTACTATTAAGAGTCAGATGGGTGAAGGCTGTAGACGTGTTTTGATGAGCAAGTGTATGACATAACCCAGATGATGATTTCTTCTTCTTCTTCTTCTTCTTCTTCTTCTTCTTCTTCTTCTTCTTCTTCTTCTTCTTCTTCTTCTTCTTCTTCTTCTTCTTCTTCTTCTCCTTCTCCTTCTCCTTCTCCTTCTCCTTCTCCTTCTCCTTCTCCTTCTCCTTCTCCTTCTCCTTCTCCTTCTCCTTCTCCTTCTCCTTCTCCTTCTCCTTCTCCTTCTCCTTCTCCTTCTCCTTCTCCTTCTCCTTCTCCTTCTCCTTCTCCTTCTCCTTCTCCTTCTCCTTCTCCTCCTCCTCCTCCTCCTCCTCCTCCTCCTCCTCCTCCTCCTCCTCCTCCTCCTCCTCCTCCTCCTCCTCCTCCTCCTCCTCCTCCTCCTCCTCCTCCTCCTCCTTTTTTTATTTTGGACTATATGGGGAGAAATGGTAATTGTTCAACAACAGAAAGCTGAGAAATGGGGAATTATTACCTACTGGCAGTAGACCCATGGAGCTAAATGCTTGAGAAGAACGAAATGTGATTCTCCAAAATGACTCTGGGGTAACAGGTATAAAATGGAGCTGTTATCATACCCTATGGGATATACACATTAATACTTTGGATAAACCTTATGAGGTTTATCCAATGTATTAATGTCAACACAAAATATCAACTGTCAACACGAAGACAGCTTAAAGAAAGTCTTGCTGGGAAGCAAAGGAAAGGAAAGAAAGAACTGCAGCTACATCTGATGAGTTCCAGGTAAGGACAAAATCAGTTGTATACTGCCTCCTGATGTTCCATATGAATCAATGCTTCTCAACTTTGGCAGCTTGAAGATGTGTGGACTTCAACTCCCAGAATTCCCCAGCCAGCCATGCTGGCTGGGGAATTCTGGGAGTTGAAGTCCACACATCTTCAAACTGCCAAGGTTGAGAAACATTGGCTAAGAGAATTATTTTACTCCAGTGGAAAGACTGTAGTGTACCTGATTTAAAACTCTGGATGAAGACATGTATTCACTTTTTGCATATGAACTGGTCTTTTATTGATGTCACAGAAAATCCAACTATTACACCACATGGTCAAGTTTTAATTGTTAAAGCTTGAGCTTCCATTGTACATATCTTTTTCAAATGTGATGTTTGTTCTTCTTCCTTTTGCTCCTCTTTGTCTTTTGGGTTTTTTCTTTGTTTCCCTGTATTTTTTAACTTATGTGTATTATTATTATTTTTCCTTGTTTACAGATGAAAATCATTTTTTAAATGACATGATAAAAACAACAAAATCTTCCTCCTGTACTGTAAAGGAGAAAAAAATCAGACACAATTTTCGGTGGAAGCTGTCAGAACTGTTACTGCCTGACCAAAGCCATGTAAGTGAAATTAGTAGAGAGTTCATTTCAATACAGAGGTTCTCTTTGATGCACACGCTGTTTTGCCTGTTAAGAGAGATTTTCTGTATCAAGCATCACTGTGAAATTTTCACTAACATGTTGCCATTGTGCCTTAGGTGCCTCCATAGCAACATTTCTAGACAGATATTGTGAACGTATTTTATGTCTATATAAGTGTCAGGCCTAGCCCGAGGAACTCCAGGAGATCATGCAAATTCTGTTCAGCAGTGTTTATTAGCTACGATCTCTATCAAGAATCTTCCCAGACTGAAACTCTGTTCCCACAGTAGCTGTGAAAACAGAGTGAATTCCTCAGGGAGGTGTCAGCCTCATCCTCTTATCCCTTCCTCGCCCTTCAGGTGATGAAAGAGGATGTTTGCCTCCCTGAGTGTGGCCTTCATAATTCCATTCCATCACAATAAGCTATGGTATTTTCATGTTCTCTACAGACTTAGTAGGTCTGCAAAATCCATAGATCTGCCAAAGGGTATTTTATTTTTCCAGAAATAAGCCATATAGATTCCTCAGCCATCTCACTCAACCAAGAATTGATAAGTTATGTATGTGTGTGTGTATGCACACACACAGACACACACACATACATGAATTGTCTTGAAGTAAATCAATTAGGAATACTAACACCAGAACTCCTGGGACAGAACTCTGTCCCACAGTGATATACTGTATAATATCTAAAATCTCCATTTTAAAGCCAAACTATTTGTTTGAATCAGCTGTCCGAAACTCTTGGCCTCCAGAAGTTTTAAAAATTCCAAGTTCCTAGAACTGCTACCCAGAATTTAATCTAGATACATTTGGAATGCACAAGTTTAGAAAAGATTATCTAGATTGTTGCAATCTAACCTGTCCAGCATCAACTTTTTATGGTGTCAGATGGGTATTTTCTCCAGTTCTGTTAACTATGAAACTTTTACCTGTTTATACTTGGACTGAACACAGGACCCTTCACTCAGAAAGCTGTTATCTATTAAGTTATATGTAACTTATGTTTCTGCATTTCTTTGGCCAGTATATATCTTTCAGCGGCCACCATAAAATGTCTTCATGCTCAAATCAACCTCCATTTAATATTGTACAGAAACATGACTTCAGGGTTCTTCTCAAACCTTAATCTCACTCTACAACATACAATTGAAAATGTACAGAATCCAGCTATCTCAAAAGCTCATTTACTTTTGAGTATTAAGTAATTTGCATTATGTTCTCTTCATACATTTTCAACTTCACTGGCTGATTGATAGGTGTTTCTGTTCAAAGTAGTTTTCCAGATAAGTTAAAATAAGTATGAAATCAAAATCAGAAAGTAGAACTTCTTATTTTGTTTCTTTCTGGTGAAACATTTCCCTTAATTTTCAATGTTGGTCTGCCTCAGATAACACTGTAAGATCACATTTTCCCAGAGAATCCCTAATCTTCTTGCAGCATATAGTTTTCAGTTAAAATTTGCATGAAACACACCTGGCTGGTTTAAAAAGTGATATATCTCTGTACATCATGGTTGTTACTTATCTTTGTAATCAAAGCTTCCTGAAGAGCGAACAGAAATATTGATGAACCATAAATGAGCTGACATTAATCTAAAGGACTACCTGGGGAAAGGCACAAAGGAACCAAATTCTACTCTGCCACCAAGAAGAAAGATATTGTACATGCAACTCAGCAAATATTTAAGGAAAAGCCCATTTAAGTACTGAACACTTGATTTGACCTTTTATCAATGAATGGCTGCCAGATGGCACTTTATGTTCCCTAGAAATCTTTAGTATGATGCAAAAAACAGCAAGAGGCCTTACTTTTATGACATATAACTGAGCAACATTAATAAACTAAACTATTATGCATGCAAATAGATACACAATGGACTTTGCTTGCAAATAAGTAAATAGCATTTTGGAAAATAATTTGCCCTTGCTTTGGGCTGTCTTAGTGTTATAGGAAAGAAAATACAGATTCCCCCTCCCTCCCTTTTTTTTTTCTCTTTTACTAGTTGTTATTAACCACTAACAGGACCCTAGTGATACAATCTGTGATGGAGCTTTTCCTAGGGCATGGCAATAAATATCTCTGTAGAAACTCAGTCAGCACTCAGGAGCTAAGAGTCAAGGACAAGACTCAGATAGATAACTAGCTTTTATTGCAGACACAAGAAGTCTTAACAAGGTCATCTGCTGCACATTCTAGCAATCCAGCCTGCTAGTGTATATGTAACAATCCAAGGTTTAAATCTTACGTGTCTTTCTCCCATCTCCTTACATGGCATTGGACTTTGTGCCCTTTGTTCCTTGGTACCTGCATTGTGTTTTGATAATAGACCTACCTGATCTCAGCTGCTTTGCTTCTGGCCTTATCCTAAGGTAGGCCAAATCAGCAAATGAGCAGGAACTACTGGACATTTACTTTATTGATATAGGCTATACAATATGAACAGTATCTTAAAACCCAAGAGCAGGTTGTCCCTATTTATATCAAAGAGAGTCAAAGCAAGGCAAGTTTAAGTTTCTTTTTCACACGATCTTATATTCCCAGGCTTAATTCATGTTTTGTTAACAACATTTGCATTCCTTCTCCAAAGTCAACTCTCCAATTCCCTATGCCTTGACAGATTTAGCCCTCACATCCACTCTAGGTATTCCACGGGTGAAACTCTCAAAGGGATGACCTGGTCCTAAGTACAGAAGCAATTTCCTGAGCCCAGCATTGTGCAAGAAGGAAACTACCATCCACTGAGAAAGTAAGCGAGCCCTTTATATATCTTTCAGAGCAGTGAGAATTGATCAGGAGCTATGAAGGGTCTTCCTTTGGATATTTAGAACAGGATAATAATGTTTTTTAAAGTAACCTTCCATTTTCTGGACATATGAATATAATCCACTTTCCTGCAAGTAATCCCTTGTTTATTAGACAATTAGTTTATGTTCTTACAATGACATTATTGTTGGTTGCACAGTCAGCCAGATATTTCAACTGGATTTGGCATTTTTATTCACCTACTGAGTCTTTCCCAAAGACCTGGGATAGGCAGTTGTTGTTGTTTGATGGTGTTAAAGATTGTCACAGGATGTAAGCTGTACCAAGTAAAGCAATTGACTGATGGTGATTTTGTCAATGCCGATGGTTTCAAGTGGTGCTCCAGACGTTTTGGGATTGCACCCAAGGTGCCTATTATTATTGATAGTACTTTGCTTTCTTTTGCCACAGTCATTCTATCTCTATTCGCAGGTCTTTGTATTTTGTGATTTTCTCCAGTTCTTTCTCTTCTATTCTGCTGTCTCCAGGTAGTGCAATGTCCACTATCCAGACTTTTTTGTCTTTGTTATCAACAGTTGTTAAGTCTGGAGTGTCATGTGGCAGGTGTTGTCTGTTTGAATTCTAAAGTCCCAGAGCACTTTAGCTTCTTCATTTTCTATTACTTTGTTTTGTGGTCCCACCAGTTCTTGCTTGCAGGCAAATGGTATTTCTTGCAGATATGCCGTTGTTATTATTATATTATATTATTATTATTATTATTATTATTATTATTATTATTATTATTTCTCTGAGTGCAGAAGTACTTCCATGAAGAGCAATATGAAGCATGTATCATACCAGTTATGATACTAGAAGTGTGAAATGTGGAGTCCTTGGTACTCTCTGAGTTTGGTTGTTTGATTGCAGATGCTTCATTACACAACTAGGTTACATCAACAGTGCTAGTGGGTGTGGGGTTTATATACAGTAGCTTGCCCTGCCAGTTTTGGTGGGGGTGTGATTTTCTCCTTGGTAGCTCCTTGATTTGGGTATTGTTTTCTGCTTAATTGTTTGTCTGGTGTTAATCCCTGCTTATCTGGGTGTAGGCTGCTGGAGATCATGTGTTCTGGTATTTTTGTTTCCTTCTTAGCTTTCTTATTGTCTCTTTTGAATGGTGTGTAAATGTGGTTTATCTCTATGTGTCTATTGATGGCTGATGTGTTTGAATGCCAAGCTTCCAGGAATTCCCTAGGGTTTTTGGATTAGATTTGGTCTAGGATGCTCACAGTTTTCCAATTGTAACTATGTTCAATGTTTCCAGTTGAAAACTATGTTCAATATACAGTATGTGAAGTGTGAAATATTAGAATCTAAACTGGAAAGGTGATTTGAATCAGGCATGGGTCTACTCTTGCACCTAGTGATTTTCGAATAACAACTGTGATGAAGCCAAATAAAAATCTCGTATAATTCAAAGATTCTTATTTTTAATTATGGCATATCAGTAGATAATTATGTATACCTCATCAACAAGTTTATTAGATTACTGCAAGTCACTTAAAGATCCTTTTATTTGGGCAGGTATTATTTGAACTTAAATAACTATTTAAAAACCCATACATCTAAGGATACTTGCAAAATGTTGTCATGGAACAATAATTATTTCTATTTGTAATGGAAATTAAAGTGTATTCAGTGATTTTTGTCTGCAGAGAGGTCAGATCTTAGGTGGAAGTCTTAAAATAGTGGCTGGATGGTCAACTGTCAGAGGTGCCCTAGTGGATCCATCACTGAACTGGGGACTGGACTAAATGGCTTTTCAGGTTCTTTCCCACTTCTATTATTCTTTTATTATCCCCTCCCCCTTTTACATTTTTGTTTAATCCTTTGCTTTCTTTTATGGGAAAAAGAGCCTTGCTGTCACTTCAAGCTATGGCTTAGCTATTTTAAACAACTATTTCTTCCAGAGAACAGAATAGCCCAGGGAAAGTACTATGTTATGGGATTGATCCCAGCAGTATACTTGAGAAAAAGAAGGATGACTTTCATATGGGCCAACAGCCTAGCACTACTTCAAACAATAGCTGTAGATAGTTATTTTTCATGGATAGTTATATCATGGAGACTGATCTGTAGTATGTCTATATATCTCCACAAAAGACAGGTTGTATAATGTCAGCTAAAGACATTTCAGGAAGTTTTGAATGGGTGATGAAAGTAGATAGGTTAGAAGGGCTGATAATGTGCTTCAGCTGGTTCTCTGTTTTATTCAGCTCAGTTTTGATGCAGCTATTTCAACAGGTTACAAACATACATTTCACACATATTCAGCCTTCCATTTTTATGAGAGAAAAAAAAGTTAATTTTAATAGAATCTGTCATTTTATATTCAGAAGTCTAGGAAGGCACTCTCCATTGCAGGTGGCATTCAATCTTACTGACATTTAGAAGTTGCATTAAAATTTTGTCTTTTGCCTTTACAGTATTCAAGGCGTACAATGCAACTTCTGTATAATCACCCCCCAAAAGATTTCTTTCACAACCTTTTCTTGAATCAATCAACCTCCTGAGTCTCACGCAGAAGCACTGCCAGGAATGTTCTTGTGACTAAGCAAGGTCACAAATTCACATGGACATTCCAGGAAGTGCTGCCAAACCAAGAGTTATTGCCTCACATATACAGTTCTTGCTTTAAATTTTAAGGACACAGCTGACCTTATAACTTATAATAAACCCAAGGAATGCTCACTTCAACAAAAGATTAAAGCCTTTTGTCGTCTTGAAAAGTTTGTAAAATAAACACCAAAAATTCTCTTTCACCAAACATTTTGCTGAAATTCTGCTGTTGTCACAAACATTGCAGAAACATGTTGCTCGGTTATGTGGAAGTTGAATAGAACTGCAACGCGGAGGAGCAATTTTGGGACATTAATGTTTTAATTTGTTCATTAATGATATTATCTATAATTAGAACTTTTAACATCGACCTAAGCTTTCTACTGACTTAAATTATGCAAGCAATAAAAAAAAACTGATTGCAAGACTCCTTTGAAGGATTGATTCAAAGTGGATGAAGGCAGAATAAAGACCCAGTATGATTCAAAGCATAAGTAACTGCATAGGGAGAGTGTGTGAAGTTATTTACCATGCCACTAAACTACTAAGATGTGCAAAGTAAGTGAGCTCCTCCTTGGTACCGTGCTCTGATTCTGTGCCCATCCTTGCTTATGAAGCATTAAGGTGAGAACAATCTACTTCGTCCAAACTGTAGGAAATTAATCAGGTTTTTTTCCCCCTACTAACTGCCCCTCAACTGTGATTTTTCATCTGAGAACAAGCTTCAGGATGTAGTTGTGAGTATGCCATACATCTGCTGGTATTACTATACCCAAAAAGACACACATTCATAAACTGGTTAAGAGTCACTTGGGGCTGGGGGCTGGGTTGAGGGAAGAGGGCAGTGGGAATTGTTGTATTTATTATTATGTTACTGACTGCTTAGGATTGAAGAAGAGGAAAGAATTATTTATCTACCTTGACTATTTTTGTGAGTAGCACTGTATGTGTTAGAGAGAAGGATGGCTGAATAGCAGAGAAAGTAAAAATGGAGAAGAGGATAATGGGATGGGTAGAGAGAAGCACGGGGGGTGGGGGCAGGGGGTCAGCCATTCTGTGGAAGAGAAATTGGAAATTTGATTCCAATTTCTACTTCCATAGCCAACTCCCCCTCCCCAACCCCCAGTTTCAATTCAGGAACCAGATAACTGGATTGCTAGGCACTCAGCGGTCGGCATGATACTATGGAATGCCATGTTGGTCTGTTATAAAGCCAGCCTCTTCCACCATCTAACTGTGGAGACAACAGAGCTGGCATATTCACCGAGACCTGGTGACCTGGTTGGATGAAGAAAAAAAAAAAAAAAGGTGGGGGGAGGCGCTCATGGGGATCTGTCCAGGTTTCCTGTTTTGCATCAGTCCCAAACCTAGGTATTGGGTTGGTAGCGTGGCTGCTATCCTTACTGCCTTTTGGAAGCAGGTGAAAACATGGCTTTTCCAGAAGGACTTTAGGAATGAATTATACTCAGCAGCACTTTTAGTATTGATTTAATTGAAAATTAATTGGAACTAGTACCTTAAATAATTCTTACTCTGATTTTGTATTATGTTTTTATTATGTAAATTCTGTAATCTGCCTAAATGTCTGGTTGGTAGTAGACAAGTTTCATAAATAAATGAATACAAATGAGCTTTCTTGAACATGAAAATTACATCTCTGAAATTAATGTATATATCAATGCTATAATGAATCCACTTATTCTAAACTTAATTTCTATAACTTATTATTTTCAATATCAAAGTGGTTTACAGCTAAAAACAATAAATAATTACATATAATTCCTCTAGCTGAAGTACATGAGATTGTAGAGTTTGGAAGAGATGAACTTCACTTAGGCTTAAAATGGGTGTCCATATATCCTAAGAGGTCGTATTTAATATATTTCTTCATAAAGTCCCAAATCAGCATTTTCATAAAGCATGCATGGTAATAGCATATCTGTCATTCAACACTCCCTTTTCACATGTCACATTATGGCCATGTGTTCCTCTCTCATGATCTTCATAAATAATGGCGAGCATAAACTCAGTGAAATACTGAGCATGAACAAAGTCACATTAGACATGCCAAAAAGATTTCTTTTGCTCATAAGTAAAAGTTCTTGGCTGGAAAATATAAGAAGATTCTTCCTTGTCACCTGGATAACAAGCAAACATTGTAGGAGAAACAGGAATTGTGAAAATAGGTCTAGACCTTCAGTTTTAAGATATTCTCATAAGAATTTCCAAATTAAATGCATTAAAAATAATAAATCCAGGCATTACTATAGCCAAATATGACATAAGCATGTATCCTACAGGAATAAAATGGGGAAACCTCTCCTTTTTATGTCTCAATGAAACTGTAGTCAAAACTAAAGCCAAAATCCTGTGAAATGTCTTAAAATCATGAAATGTCAGAGGACCAACAAACAAGATGGAGTCTGCACATAATCAGAATATAAGTCATGACTACAAGGAAGGAAGAAGAGGTGATGGACTCCCCTTCAATTAAAGTCTTCAGTCAGAGGCTTGACAGCTACATGCCTGTAAAGATCTAATTTGGATTCCTGTACTGAGCAGGATGCTGTATGACTAAGCAAGCTCTTCCAAATCTGTGATTTCATGGTGGTGTTAATGCTCATGATGGTCTAAATGGCCCCTTCCATCTCTATTATTCAATGAAAATCCTTGGGTAGTTGAAACTGAAGAACAGTAGAGGACAAGAGAAGATGCACGTGTAAAAGCACTGGAAAGTCAGACAACAGCGAACCAAAAATAATATTAAATGACAGAAGAAGAGGAAGGAAGGCACAGTACATAGCAAGTCAGCAAGAAATACAGAACTGTTTCACTGGAGTCAGGAGTTTTTCCAAGACAAATGCCAGGGCAATCAGAAGGCTATACTTGCAATATTTCATATTCTGGAGCCAAAGTTGAAAGACATAAATGAACACAGGCGTGCTCATCAGAAACTGGCCTTTCAGGAATTTTCAGCATTTTCCCTTCCTGTTCCCTGAAAAGGGGCTGTCTGTCAACAATACAGTCAGTTCAGAAATCACATTATCAGGATCTGGCAAGTGAAGAATTTGGTAGGGCATTTGAGAGATACAGTGCAGACATGCAAACTTGTGGCTTCACGAAAATTCTTTTATTCCACACAGACAGAATCATCCCTTCAGATCTGTCTTTTCCTGACTGGATTTGACTAGACTGAACATTGCCTGATTTATTTCCCCAGAAGAGACTTAATCCAATTACATCTGCATCCCCAGTGAGCCTGAAGCCACAGTAAAGTGGAATATGTTCCTCAGCCATTCAAGAATCCTTCATCAAATTAAAACTGTAAATCTTGACTAATTCAATAGTTTATAAGGACAAAAAAAAAAAAAGTTTTGCTAATAACCAAGGCCAGATTATCTAGGCTTTTATTGTGGAAACTACATTATTTTCCGTATGAAACAACTGTGGAAGAGAACCATCCTCATAACAGTTTGTTTGTTTGTTTGTTCTCTTAATGGCAGAATGACTTCAAGTATTTAATGGAATAAAATTATTTCAAATAGTAAAATAATTTGATTTTAATTTCTGGGATTCATGCTGCTTTTGTTCATCTGGGAACATGCAGCTTTTCCTCAACATTCTGAAATATGCCATGGCATGGCATTCTTTTATGTTTATAATCCTTTTTTCACACAGTCGTTTCTAAATGACGGGGATTAGAGGGAAGGGAAAAAGAAATTAAGAATAGCTCTGGCAGCTTACAGTAACTTTAATCAGTCAATTTTAAAAAAATTTCTCTAGTCTCCTGAAAATATTTGGTCATGTATATCAACTCTTTGGCTGGATTCTGCTGCATGGGAAGAAAAGCTTTTTTATACTGATTATACAACTGTGGCATCAGTTGCACCTTAGGCACAAAGCCAGCTGAGTGACCTTGGGCCGGTCACTCTCCCTCAGCCCTAGGAAGGAGGCAATGAGAAACCACTTCCAAAAAACCTTGCCAAGAAAACTGCAACTGCCAGGAGCCAACAGTGACTCGAAGGCAAGGAACGAATGAAGGCAGGCAGGCACAGAGGCCCTGTGAGAAAGACAGAACCATGTTTTCAGGAGGAGTTTCCAGAATATATAAGCCCTCCTTTCTTAAACCTATTCCCTAAAAGCTGTTCCAAGAGTAAATAGAGCAACAATTTCTTAAATCACTATCAATTGCAAATAAAAGCCACAAGTGCAGAGTGTCACGTGTTCACCGTTGACCAGTTCAGACATAAGACAAGCATTGCAGTTGATCACATTCTATGCACATTCAGGCTCCCTCATTTGCAAGTTTGCTATGCAGGCAGCCCTCAACTAGTTTGCTATTCCATATGTTTGCATAAAAGACATAGCTGTGTTTTTTTGGAACTAAGACAATAGCTTCAACTATGGACCGAATGTTAAACCATACTTTCTTGCTGTGGAAATGACCCTTGCTCAGGCTTGGATTGTGTATTGCAACCCTCATCTCTCCTCCAGTGGAACTGCAATGGAATCTCAAGACTGGATTACTGAAATGTGATCTATGTGGGTCTGCCACTGGGTCTGATTGCAATGTCTAGAAAGATCTGCACTTGCAGCCAGTATGCTGCAGAGGCCATTGGTATTAATATATAAAGTCCTATACAATTTAGAATCAGGATATCTAAAAAAAAAAAAAAAAAAAGTGAGAGGAAAATAGTGAGCTCCCTTTCACTGGATATGTTCAGCAAGGTTGGACAGACATCTCTGGGGCAGTTCTTTAAGTTGGATTTGGATTCCAAACTGAGCAGGAGTTTGAATAGCCACTTGAAACTCTATGAATGAATCAACCTTCCAGACACCTACAATCTTTGGGGAGATCTTTCTCTCCATTCAGAAGCTTGGAGATCGTGAGGTGTTGGAGATGCAGAGGTGGACTTTTTTTACACTAGCACCTGCCCTACTGAATGACCTCCCCTTTCATTTGTGATATACAGACTTTCATGCTATTGTAACTCTCTCTGAGATGTTTAAATTATGGAAATATTTACATAAATATTTGTAGTAAATAACTAAATAAAGAACTTGGAAACATGAACCACACTGTCATGATTTTGAGATAAAGAACCACTGGTAGTTTCAAGTACAGGTTAACTTAACAAGCCACAAAATAAACTATTATTGGAAATGAGTTGACTTGTACCAACTGCAATTAATCCTAATTGAAATTAGTGCTTAGTGACTGGGTTCACATAACATGTTTGGGCACATTTTATTTAACCATGGTTTGCATAAATTAGAATTGGCTGCGTTCAGAAAACAAAGCAAGCCACAAATAAGGAAAGAACATTTTGGCTTAGAATGTTTCATAAACCTAGAAAATGGCTAATTGTGCCCTGGTTAAAAATAAAAAAATGAAATCTAAAAATGCTTTTGATATCCTTGTAGCCATAAGAGAGAAGAAGAGAGCAGGAGCCTAGCAACAGATTCATTTGTGTTTGGTTAAACTATGGCTTAGTGCAGCAGACTGCGTTATCTCATAAGATGAATGCATAAATGGAATATATCTATTTTATCCCATTGGTTCTCCCTTCCAAGAGCAATAGAGCTTTACTGTCTTTATCTGAATTTCTCCCTTGTTTCCCATTGTCCTGTACCTCTGCCAGATTTTGTTACACCCTCAACTCTTTCAAACGTAACACTATTATAACCATAATATAGCTCTACATGAGAGAGCCTGACTCTGGTACTCCCCATTTTCTGGTATATCTATTAAAGAGGATATTGGAACTTCCAGTGATCCACAAATTGTTTTTATTCTGGCTGGGAAAAACAATAGTCATTTAATCCACAGTGGTTTTTCCAAACAAGCTATAGTCACACTATGATACATATCTCAGATTTATAAGCTACAGACCAGGTTTTCATATTTTTTCAAGAGACAAAACTCTAGTGATAGAAAATAGGCTGTGTTCACGTGACTTTTTTTTTTTTTAACCCTTGTAGAAAATGCTGTAGACTGTCACAGAACCCCATCAATTCTCAAAAATAGATATGTGTTAGATTTTCAATTCATTGTTGACTAACCTTGTAGATGTGGAGGTGGTACTATCAACATACACAGAACATAACCCAATAATTGTTAGGTTGAATAGAGAAATCCTGTGGTCAAACAGGTGGAGACTTAATGAACTGCTACTATTGCAAGGAAAGATAGCGTCAACAAGAACTGGAGAGTTGAAACTTCTTTAACTACAGTATGGGAAGCTAGTAAAGCCTTTATGAGAGGTTTGTTCATCTTTCTGGTATCAAGTAGAAGGAAAGCCATGCAAAACCAGAGAGATACCTTACTGAAACAAGTCTAAAACTAAATCCAGCTTTGGAGTAATTTGAAAAGCCCTGCAGTAGATTGTAGCTAAAACAATAGTTCATAATTTGGGTAAAACTATTACTTGATTGAAAATGGAAAGAAACATTTTTTATGTCCTTGTGATCCCTGCTGGAGCAGGAGAGGGGTGAAGAACATTCTTATGCACACAACACCAAACTTTGGTCCTGCATTGCACTCAAATTTGCTGTTTGCTAAAAATAATTCTGGAAAATCACAATCACAACATATATTTAGAATTGAGGTGTTCAGCATAAAGATAAGGTAATCAATTAAAGATGTGTGAATCGTTTCTCAATGGAATGGATGCCCATAGAAGAACTGATTGAGTAGAGGCATTCCATGACAATATGGCTGAAGAGATTGTTTTAATAAATGGAACAAATCTTTTTGCCACACAGTATGCTGAAAAGAGGGGTGGTGATGGTTCTGCACTAAAGAATCAACATATCTATGTCTTTATGTTCATTGTATCTGAGTATATACAGCAGTTCAATGGAAGGGTTTTTTTTTCTCCCTAAATTCTTTCCCTTATTGCAAGTAAGAGGAATCAGAGTTCCAAAATAAACTGTGAATAAAACCATTTTTCAACTGTTCATTTTGTTAGCACTTATCTACAAAGTTCCATTTTGCCATACACAAGGGAAAAGGATATCATAGTGTCTGCAGCAAGAGATAAAGCTTGATTGCTTGAGAAGATGAATGAAGATCCTTACTAGTTACATATTTTAAAGAAAACCTGAATTTGCCTACAACATTATTTCATTTGAGAAGCATGATCAGTGAATGGGAAGCGTTAAGCAGATGTGATGGGGTTTTGTTGGGAAAATAGATGTATGACCAAAGAATAGTAAAAGATAAGATGATGTAGCCTTACCGTTAAAAGTTTAGATTTTGTTTTATATAATATTGTTCCTGCAGGCTTCATATATTTGTTTTCTTGGAGCAAAGTAAAATTCCCAACAGTTTAACATATGGCTAGCCTAATAAATAAAATGATTTTTTTCATTGATTCTGTAACATAAAACTGTTGGGAGAAAGAACCATTGGTAGATAAAACTAGAAGCATTTATGCAAGTCTAGCTAATTCAGTTAATACCTAGAGAGGCTCCTTATATCAACTGTCAAATAGTCTTCCCATAATGGGAATAACATTATGTCCAAAATGTGCCAGGTACATATTGACCCAAATGGTCCTAAAATGGTCAAATAAACAATGGGAGCTGGCTACATGCTGGGTTTAAGTGTTTAAGTGTGCTTAAGGGATGGTTGCATTGAAACTATGGCAGATTTTGCACTAAAAGATTCAGATCAGACCTGCTGCTGAACCCCAGTTTCTGCAAGAAATTAGATTTATTAATGAACAGTCACTCATTAATAGCCACCTACTAAAACAGAGCTGCTTTCGCTGGCTGCATATGCTCCAATTTATTTTAAAAAGAGTCTTTATCAGAACAAATTCAAGCTTAGTTCTAAAACAGAGTAAAGAGACACAGAACTATTAAAACCTACCTTTATTTATGAGCCCTGGTTCCTTCTTTGTTATGTCCTAGAGAAGATTAGTAGCTAAGTTCAAACTATGAGTAGGGCTCAGTTGCCTGCAATTATTTCCATTTTGTACTGCCAAGATTAGGTCATAAATGGCAGAATTTACTGGAGGAACTAAATGGCAACTGAATCATTGAACCATACCTTTTTTCTGGAAAGGTACTGCTCCCAATATCCATTCATCTCGGCATGACTACAATTAATGCTAGGCTCCAAATTGGATTAGCCATGCAAGACAGCTCCATAAGCAATGGGATCTATCTGCTAATGGCACTGTTACTGATATCCAATTAGTGTAACCAGGTATTAATCTAATGCAGTTAATCTGCCAGATTAAGAAATTTATAATGCATTGTTGTAACATTTTAACAAAATAAAAAAGCAATTATTTTTCATGTCTGGGGGTGGCTCACATTATTATCTTCATATTTCATTTAAAGTGACACACACATTGATTTCGAAAGAAAGAATAATTAACTAAAGTTTCGTAGATCACATTACTTGAGCTGGACTTATTATGTTTCCTTAATTCTCTCTGAATGGGCTTCTGAGTAAAACAGTATGTCAGCCATTTCTTCAGCATGCATGCTAAGATATTTTTGACAATTCTATTGATGACAACTCTTATGGAATGTATTTGTAATGTTAACAAAAGAGTTCATAATTATTCATAAAGAAATGGGAAGAAAAATGAATAGTTTCCTATCATTTATTGATCACATTTAAATGCAATAATTTGAAATTAGAATTGCAGACTACTGAGACAGAAACATTTTCAAAGTGATTACAAAGTTACCGTTAGTTTTCAAAAAACTAGAGACACCAAGCCCAGTTTTACCATGAACCTCATAGCTGTAAAATGGTCTAGTATTCATTTCATGTATTATATCCCAGGCGAATAACTTTCTATTTAACAGTCATGATGGGAAGGTAAAGACATAAATTAGAACATGATTTTTAAATTCTTAAAAACCAGAAAGCTGAATTATATCCACAGATTAAGTATACCCTTAATGGCACTACCTTGATTTCCTTTATGAGTTGGAGTAGATGTTCAACACATAACATCTGCTTTATTTGTATAGGTAATGTATCTGGTTTAGAATACTGGAGATAGTTATGAGATTAGTCTAAGTTCATGTTTCTGTGATGATCTTCATGCCCTTCCCACCTCTATTCCACAAAATGCTTCAATAGTAGACTCAACTTTTATCTATTTTATCAATTCAGGGGAAAAAGGGCCACCACTTGAATGAACTGTGATATGCTTAAAGAATATACAAAAGCAGACATTCATTGTGGACCTTGCTGTGCAACTGTGGTCCTAGATTCTGTCCAGTGTATTAGATCAACATTAACAAACAGAAGTGGGAACAGGGATTCTGTCCTTGAGTCTGTTCTGTTCTGTTCTGTTCTGAAAGAGTGAAGTTTCCTTAACAATAAACACACAGATATATTTGGGGAAACCTATTCAGAACAGATATTACAACACCAGTTTGAATAAGGACCACAAACTGAAAACTTTTCTTTCAAATCAGTGCATCAGGACTTGTAATTCAAGACAACCTGGAAGACTTACTGGTACACTGGATAGCAAATCTATCCTTTGTGTTGTGAAAATTGCAGAGACATCATAATTGCATTCAGGGTTCATGTAATCAAGCAAAACCTCAGAAAGGACATGCACATACTTTAGAAGAAAATATCTACAACAATAACCTATGCTGCCACAGCATTCCACTAACTGAACAATAGTTATAAAATGGATTTGGTCAGCAGGCCAGTCATTTCTCTGAGACATGTTCCTGAATGAATGGCTATGGAAATTTAATACAGTCTAACCATGATAAACTGTTGACCAAGCTGGCACAGACCAGTATGACCAGGCAAGAATTCTGATCATATGCTGTTCCCTAGGCAATAAAATGCATAAAACAATCAGTTAAAAGGTGTTTACAGAACCAGTTAAATTATTGTTTTCAGTGATCAAGGCTTTCCCAATAGATACCAAATGGGAGAGAGTACTTGCCTCATAATAAACAACAGAGGAAGTTCATTGTATTCTCTCTCTCTCCCTGTGTGTGTGTGTATGGTGTGTGTGTATGTGTGTGTGTGTGCATGTAAATTATACAATTAGGACCTGATGTGTGATTATATAGTTAAATAAATAAGAGTCAGGAGAACCTCGTATGTGTTTTAACAATGGTATTGTAAATTTGTAAAAAAAAATCTTAACTATTTATTTAATACTTATTTAATTGATTTTATGTATATGCTTATTCTTATTATATTTGCATACACTGCACCATCAATGTATGCAACTCCTAAAGGGAGGGATCTGTCTGCTCTGTCATACACAATATTTCTGATCGAAAAATTCAAAGAATGCATGAACGGGCAATCCAGAGTTAGACCGGTCTGACTCTGAATAAGAAAACTTATATGTAATTTACAAAGAAATATAGCAACACAATTTCTGTCCTTAAAGTGGCATCCAGTCCTAGGCTAAATGATTAATGTTCCAAATAAGAATGTAGCAAATATGCTATTGGATTAAGTTAAATATAATCAAGAATATTATTCAATCTCTTTTATATTCAACTTCCTGATTTTCAAGTTCAGAATGCTTCTTTTATATGCACCTTATTCACCAGTAAGAATTTTTCAGTTCATATCCATGTCTGGATATGTCATGAGAGGGCAACAAATTGATGGCTTTAGTGCATACATAATTCTGTCTTCATTTAACTCTCTGAATAAGCATTGTAGATAAGAATCAATGGCCTTTTCACTCTGAGTGGCTTTACACAGATATATTGTCCTTCAGCCACTTGAGAAGGTTATTATTCTCAAGACTTTCAAAACAAAAGGCTAAACTGTTTGAATTCAATACCCATTCTTCCAATAAAGGTAACTCATGCTTCACAATGTATGGAATTCTTCTACCAAGAATCCTTCTTCATTCCAATAACCTATGAGCTTTTGATTCATAAACATCAAACTTGTTTCTTGAGCTTGCATGATAGGTAGGCTGTTGGCAAAATAAATACAGTTTTTTTCTGAAATAAGCAAAATGATTCTGAAAGTGGGCATTGGGAATATGTTGAAAGAAGAAAGACTTACCATCCAATGGTGTCTGTGGGGAGGGTCTGGAGAGGCATATGAGAACACATTTGTCATTCCATCATATTACTTATGGAATTCCTAATTATACAATTTGCATAATTTGCATGATGATGTCATAATGCACCTAGCATCCTCATGGCTTGTACTTGAGATCTATGTTGCCATATCAATTATTACACCATTAACATGTAACAGTGTTACAGAATAGATTTTCCCCTTTTGGGTCACTGACATATTTGGACTTCACCTCCAGCCATTAGCTAGTATGACATGAGATTAGGAATAGCAGTTATAAAGGTTTTGCAGAAATGTTGCATTCTCTGATTAAAATTTAAAGTCACCAAACTAGAGCTCACCAAGTTTAATTTTTATGCTTAATGTTTGTTTGTGTGTTTATCCTAACCAATTGGAAATCTTTGTCAAGAAAATTGCCTTCTGTGGGAGGAAAGGAAAGAGGGGAGAAATTAAATTAATCATTCTCCCTTACTCTTTAAGTATGGGAAAGCAACTGTAAGTCTCTCATATATTCATTTATTTATATTTCTGTCCATTACGGCAGGTAGAGGGTAGAGCTAGGTATGAATAACAATTACGTTATTGGGAATGAGAAGGAGGGGGTGATTTTAACCTTCCCACCACCATTCCTCTTCCCAAATTACCATTGAAGAAATACAACTCTGACTGAAAAAGACAGTTAAATCCTGGTCTAAATAAGGGGTAAGAGGACTCAGTAGGGCCAAGAAAGAAAAGGGAGTATTTCAAAATCTCACTAGCAATAGAGCAGTTTCAATGTCAGACATATCTGGGAAGAGGGGAGTTAGCCCTACATTTTTACATTATGAGGGTAAGAGATTCAAACAATGCAAATCCATCTTAACAAATTCATTCTAAAAGTGAAGGAGACAGATTTGCTTTGTCACTTTCCAGAATTCTGCATCCTTTGTTGTTTAGTCGTTAAGTCGTGTCCGACTCTTCGTGACCCCATGAACCATATTGCGCCAGGCCTTCCTATCTTTCACTGCCTCCCTGAGTTTGCTCAATTTCATGCTCATTGCTTCAGTGATGCTATCTAGCCATCTCATCCTCTGCCGTCCTCTTCTCCTTTTGCCTTCCATCTTTCCCAGCATCAGGGTCTTTTCCAAAGAGTCCTCTCTTCGCATTAGGTGACCAAAGTATCTGAGCTTGAGCTTCATTATCAATCCTTCCAATGAGCAATCAGAGTTGATTTCCTTTAAGATTGACTGGTTTGACCTCCTAGCAGTCCAGGGGACTCTTAAGAGTCTTCTCCAGCACCACAGTTCAAAGGCATCAATTCTTCGGCGTTCAGCCTTCTTTATGGTCCAGCTCTCACAGCCATACATTACTACTGGAAAAACCATAGCTTTGACTATGCGGATCTTTGTCGGCAAGGTGACGTCTCTGCTTTTTAATATGCTATCTAGGTTTGCCATAGCTTTCCTCCCAAGGAGCAAGCGTCTTTTAATTTCATGGCTGCAGTCTCCGTCTGCGGTGATCTTGGAGCCCAAATAAATGAAGTCTGTTACTGCTTCCATTTCTACCCCTTCTATTTGCCAGGAATTGATGGGTCCAGATGCCATGATCTTAGTTTTTTTAATGTTGAGCTTCAAGCCAGCTTTCGCACTCTCCTCTTTCACCCTCATCAAGAGGCTCTTTAGTTCTTCTTCACTTTCTGCCATTAGGGTGGTATCGTCTGCATATCTGAGGTTATTGATGTTTCTCCCTGCAATCTTAATTCCGGCTTGTGATTCTTCCAGCCTGGCATTTCTCATGATGTACTCTGCATATAGGTTAAATAAGCAGGGTGACAGTATACAGCCTTGTCGTACTCCTTTCCCTATTTTGAACCAATCGGTTGTTCCATGACCGGTTCTAACTGTTGCTTCTTGGCCCGCATACAGATTTCTCAGGAGACAGGTAAGGTGGTCTGGTATCCCCATCTCTTTAAGAATTTGCCACAGTTTGTTGTGATCCACACAATCAAAGGCTTTTGCATAGTCAATGAAGCAGAAGTAGATGCTTTTCTGGAACTCTCGTGCTTTCTCCATGATCCAGCGAATGTTGGCAATTTGATCTCTAGTTCCTCTGCCTCTTCGAAACCCAGCTTGTACATCCGGTAGTTCTCGGTTCACGTACTGCTGAAGCCTAGCTTGTAGGATTTTGAGCATAACCTTGCTAGCATGTGAAATGAGTGCAATTGTGCGATAGTTTGAGCATTCTTTGGCATTGCCCTTCTTTGGAATTGGAACGTAAACTGACCTTTTCCAATCCCGTGGCCACTGTTGCGTTTTCCAAACTTGCTGGCATATTGAGTGCAGCACTTTAACAGCATCGTCTTTTAGTATTTTAAATAACTCAGCTGGAATACTGTCATCTCCACTAGCTTTGTTGTTAGCAATGCTTCCTAAGGCCCACTTGACTTCACTCTCTAGGATGTCTGGCTCAGGGTCAGTGACCACACCAGCATGGACATCAGGGACATTAAGATCTTTCTTGTATAGTTCTTCTGTGTATTCTTGCCACCTCTTCTTAATCTCTTCTGCTTCTGTTAGGTCCCTGCCTTTTTTGTCCTTTATCATGCCCATCTTTGCACTAAACGTTCCTTTGATATCTCCAATTTTCTTGAAGAGATCTCTAGTCTTCCCCATTCTATTGTTTTCTTCAATTTCTTTGCATTGTTCATTTAAGAAGGCCTTCTTATCTCTCCTTGCTATTCTCTGGAAATCTGCATTCAGTTGCTTATATCTTTCCCTTTCACCCTTGCTTTTCGCATTCCTTCTTTCCACAGCTATTTGTAAAGCCTCATCAGACAGCCATTTTGCTTTCTTGCATTTCTTTTTCTTTGGGATGGTTTTAGTTGCTGCCTCTTGTACAATGTTACAGACCTCCGTCCATAGTTCTTCAGGCACTCTGTCTACCAAATCTAATCCTCTAAATCTATTCATCACCTTCACTGTGTACTCACATGGAATATGATCTAAGTCATACCTGAGTGGTCTAGTGGTTTTCCCTACATTCTTCAATTTAAGCCTAAATTTTGCAGTAAGAAGCTGATGATCTGAGCCACAGTCAGCTCCTGGTCTTGTTTTTGCCGTCTGTATAGAGCTTCTCCATCTTTGGCTGCAAAGTATGTAATCAATCTGGTTTCGGTATTGACCATCTGGTGATGTCCATGTGTAGAGTCGTCTCTTGTGTTGTTGGAAAAGGGTGTTTGCTATGACTAGCTTGTTCTCTTGACAGAACTCTATTAGCCTTTGCCCTGCTTCATTTTGTACTCCAAGGCCAAACTTGCCTGTTATTCCGATTACTCCTTGACTTCCTACTTTAGCATTCCAATCCCCTATGATGAAAAGGACATCTTTTTTTGGTGCTAGTTCTAGAAGGTCTTGTAGGTCTTCATAGAACTGGTCAACTTCAGCTTCTTCGGCATCAGTGGTTGGGGCATAGACTTGGATTACCGTGATGTTGAATGGTTTTCCTTGGATACGCACTGAGATCATTCTGTCGTTTTTGAGGTTGTACCCCATTACTGCCTTTCCCACTCTCTTATTGACTATGAGTGCAACTCCATTTCTTCTAAGGGTTTCTTGCCCACAGTAGTAGATATAGTGGTCACCTGAATTAAATTCACCCATTCCCGTCCATTTCAATTCGCTGATTCCCAAGATGTCGACGTTCAATCTTGTCATCTCATGTTTGACCACATCCAGCTTGCCTTGGTTCATGGATCTTACATTCCACGTACCTATACAATATTGTTCTTTACAGCATCGGACCTTCTTTTCGCTTCCAGATACATCCACAGCTGAACGTCCTTTCGGCTTTGGCCCAGCCGCTTCACTCTTTCTGGAGCTACTTGGAATTGCCCTCCGCTCTTCCCCAGTAGCATATTGGACACCTTCCGACCTGAGGGGCTCATCTTCCGGCGTCATATCTTTTAGCCTTTTAACATTGTCCATGGGGTTTTCTTGGCAAGGATACTGGAGTGGGTTGCCATTTCCTTCTCCAGTGGACCACATTTTGTCAGAACTCTCTGTCATGACCTGTCCGTCTTGGGTGGCCCTGCACGGTATAGCTCATGGCTTCACTGAGTTACACAAGCCCCTTCGCCACGACAAGGCAGTGATCCATGAAGGGGTTCTGCATCCTAACCCTTATTAAATCCATCCGTGAATCTTATTTCCCTGCTCATGCTCTGCTATCTGGGGTAGGAGACAAATCTTCAATGCACAATTGCAGTGTAGAAAATCAGAAGCTGAGCCACTGACTTAGGAATTCTATGAACACCCTAGGTGGTCTTAGGTAAACCAGTCTCTCTCACTTTCCCATATCTGGGGAATAATAATAATTTCTACTTACTGACAAACGTATATGATTGTGGTAAAAAAATAATTACCAATGGCATATAAGTCAACTCTAGAGTTTGTCTTGACAACTTCCAAAGCACTTAAGTTCATTGTCCTCTGTATTTCTATCCACAAGAAGTTTTACAATAATAGCGGGAGGGGTAGTGTTAACAAACCGATAGATAGATACAACAGAGAAAAATAGAAATCTAAACACATCAACCAACCTGAATTCAGGAAATAATTTGAGGGAGAGTATCTTCCACTCCAACCCTTGCAAAATCCCAAGAACCCTTTCTCCAGACTAACCCCATATACGACCAACTTTCCTACTAACCAGCAGCTGCAGGAAAAATGGAGGCACAGACTGAAAGGGAAAAAGGGAAGGTTCATCATTCTTTTCGGAAGCCCTCAGGTAAACAACAACCTTACAGACCACAATATCTTTTATTCTTGCATGCTGCCTGGGCAGGGGACAATTCTATCTTCTACTTCCACCCCCTGATAAATCCAGGAGTGGAAAGATGTCTTGAACAAACAGGAGCAAGTTGCAAGTTCTCTGCAAGTTCAAAGAAGGCAGATGGGAAAAAAAAAAAAGAAAGGAATGGCATGAATCCTAATTCAAGTCAAGAAAAGCTCAGAGACTCATAAATCTTTCTGTGGTTTTGGGCAAACCTTATGTGGGAAGTTCTGTTGACATGTCTGAGTTTAACACATTATTATTTTTTTCCACACATCAGTGTCGACAACAATGGTTTACATATTCTACCATTCTGAAACTGTTTCTAGAGTAACAGGATAATTTATTCTTCTCTATAGCTCCAGATGATTATAGAAGTCACTGTTTTAAACCTTCTGAACTTCTCTAGACTTGCATGTGTATTGATGCCATAGCCCAATTTGTCACAGCACAGCTTGCAGATGTTTCCTAGGCAACTAACGTTTCTAAAAGATTGACCCTTTCTTCTCCACTAAACATATATTGATCTTCAGTTTTCAATCTAAGTTGATAATGAAAGTGGTAGCATCCTACACTCTGTGGTAGCATTGCTCTTACAAGCTAAGAATTTCGTGCTCTGAAATTATATGTTGTGCTTTAATAGATGCTACAGATTTAGATGTGAACTCCAGAAGACTCCCTGTTCACATCAAATCTACTAGCTACTTTTCAATAAAGTTAATGGAAATTCCTCTTTTCATCATTTTTATCATTGTATATAAAAAATCTTACTGCTAATCTATTCTGAAGTTCAAATATAAAGCAATTTTCCTATGGCAAAACTAATACAGTGCTTTTAAAAAAAATGAAGCACATTACCTCAATATGAAACAATGGAATACAACTCAAAATATAAGCATCCTTGGTGCATTGCTACAGAAGTCTATATATTTGGAGAATGCAGTGTTCTAATCCTAACAATGAAGTCAGAAAAAGTCTCTGAAAACTGGAAGTCATGCTCAGCCCATAGTTTTCAAAGACTCCCCCTCTTCCTCTGAATTAATAAATACTACTTAATTGGAAAATATCATTTAGATCCTTACAATTTCATTTGCTGATCTTCTTTTGGACTATTTTGTCATCCAGTTGTGAACTTGCCAAAGGAACCATCTATGTGCATTGTTGGGCTCACCTTTCTTCTATGCTTGTGTGCATTTACTTTCTAGTATGTGTACTTCGGCAAGTGTATTTCCCCAAGTGTTTTTCATGTATGCTATCCATGTATGCTTTCATGTATTTTATGTATGGTATTCTGTAACTTGTGAACTGAGCTGCCACTGGAGTGCCTGTAAGGATGATTTTGAGGTCAGATTGTTCCCCATCTCCTCTGGAAAATAAAAAAGCACTTCTTTCAGAGACAGGTTGAGAACAATGGCACTCCCTCTTCTGTTTTGCTCTGATATACAGTGTTAAAATGATAACGATCTAGACGTAATTGATAGGAAGGAAAAAAAAATACTAGAATCCAAAGACACCTAATGAAATTGAAGGTTAGGTGATTAGGACATAAAAAAGGAAGTGCTTTTTCATTGAGTGTATTGCTAAAGCCATCAACTTAAATAGCATTAAAAGAGGATTTGTCAAATTTTTGGAGATGGTTATAAATACTTATTCATCATGATGTTATGTACTTCTTCAGAGGCAATAGTGTTAGAGAGGGTAAAATAGGAGAGGGCTTTTCCTTTCATGTTACATTGTTGTGCATGAACATCTGATTGTCCATTGTAGAGGCAAAGTTGCTGGATTAGAGAGAGTATGTCCTTCAGTCAGCTTCAGCACAGCTTTTTTTCATTATGTTGAAATGACTGATGATTCAGATTGGAATCCTTTAATACAAGGTCAGCCTGGTATTACCACCTGCTGGGTCCTAAAGGATATCACAGTTCAGGTGTATGCTCAGAAAATCTTCAAACTGGGAGCTTGACAAGACGGGGAACTAGGAAGTTGCAAGAATTGGGAAAGCAATCGCAAATTAATTCTGCATCGTAGCTATGGAACTTATTCCAGTTTTTGGAAGTGTCAGGGATAGTTTCTGAAGTGACCCACAGTACCTCAACTCATCTCACTGCTGGGCATTCAGGCAGGCAATGTGTGTCTGCCTCCCACAGGACCAATGTGGAGTGTTCACAGTATAGCAGATGTAAAAATACATTAAATAAACAATTAAAATAATGTCTTGATGCATAGGATGATTTGATGAACTACCTAGTAAGAGTTAGTTGGCCATTGCATGAGATGTGTATAATATTGAGGAAATTCATAATATTCAAGTTATATATATGCACACACACACACACACACACGATAATCACAAGCATTCTACTTATTGTAAATGTCTTAAGTATTAAGGTAGAAGCATTCATTGCAGTCCTGTCTAATCCAGAAATTTTTGCATGGGAACAATGTTAGCATCACTTACTTGAGCCCAGTTTAATGTATTTGTTTTCTTCAGTGACTATAATCACGGTTGATCAACGACTATAAGTTAGCTGTCTGTCATTTAAGGTTGGAAGGATGATGGGAAGCTAAAGAGGGCTTGTGCTGGGGAAAGACACTGCAGTGTGCTGTTGATGAAATCATTGTCCGTCTTGGTAAGGGGCCCTACCACCTCTGCTTTATTGCCATGCCAAAGGGGACATAGCACCTATAGTTGTAATAAGTGCCCTGCAAACTCCCTAGTCTTACTGTTTTACCATAACCTTCACAACTGTTCTTTTCTATATTCATATATACTTACATACATGCATTTAAATTTCAGTGGAGGGGATTAGACTATTTGTATAGAAACTAATTAAGAGGAATACCTCTTTCAATACCTTTGGTAGTTAATTAATTTTGATTTCCTGCTGCCTTGTTGCAAAGGCATAAAAAAATGTGATCCTTGGTATATGTTTTTAAAGGGATGTTTTAAACACACACGCACGTATAATACACAAATCCCTGCAAACAAGAAGTGCTTCATTATTTTGAAAATTGCATATGTAGCCTGGGAAAATATTTCAGATATTTCTTACTTGTATTTGAAAGACTGGTCACTAAGGTCCTAGCTGAGAAGATTAATATCTATTGACATTTGGAAGGAATAGACTGACCCCTTTTAAGATCTAATTGGACACCTGTCAGTATGACAATGGCTCCACAGAATATTATCAATACATGCATTATGCAGAATAAAGCTTGACTTTAGCTAAGAGTATACTCAGGAAGGAATTTGAACAATTACGGTCCTATAATGAGTCTACTGCCTGATAGATGCTTACAGACACATCACTTTCATTCTGTGCCTCTTGCATTAATTACTGCAATATTGTCTCATGTACTTTTGTTGACTCACCTTGAACTCCTCTTAGCTATTCAGTTGGCTTCTGCCAAAATATTAACTTTTCTTGTCACTCTGATTGGATACATTAGCTGCTTGTCAGTTCCTGATTTGAGCACAAGCTCCTGATCTTTATTCTCAAAGCTCTCCTATTAGCCTTATACCCTCCTGGCTTTCTGATCCTGTTTCCTGATATATCCTTACCCATGACCTTCATTCATTCAGCTCTATGTGCCGCTTGAATATTTCAGTAGACTCGTGCTTCCTCAGATTCTTTCTGAACCCCCGACTTGAAACTGCTTCATAAAATGCCACCCACTTTTACTCCCTTCAAATATCTCCTTAAAAAATCATTTTATATGAAACATTTTGCAAGGTCAGCCTATTTCTATGTTCGCTTATGGCTTTCCCTAACCTAAGGCCCTCCATCTATATTGGAACTATATCAACAAGAATTCCTAGACACCTTAACACATAAACTCTCCAAATTATAATCCTATAACAGCAATTGGGCATGATGTATGATAAGCCTACTTGCCAGCCCTTCGAGGTAGTCTAGACAAGAAGTACAAATCATGAGTACTAACACTATAATAAGTACTAATTATAAGGTTACAGTAACAGAATCTTATAAGTCTGAAAGCATTTCTTCCCTCCTTTACTTTTACTTTGCAGAAAACTAGGAAGGGTCCCTTCTGAGATGCTTCCCATATTCCTCTTGCTTCTGTTAGCTGTGATACCTTTTGCAACCAATAGTATTCCCACCCCTCACCCCTATGTGATAAGCAAAGAAAAACATTATACATTTAGCAAGTGAAAATAACACAAGGTTGCAGATGTGTATGTTCAATAATTGGCATCGTACTGATTTTTCCTTGCTTCATTGTCAATATGGTAAAGTATAGAAGCCAGGTGGGCTGGCCAGATGGCAGTAGATGAAAAATTATGTATTACAAGCATTTGCTTAGCTATAATTTATCATGAAATGACCATAGAAACACATATGCAACCCTACCACTCACTGAAATCAGTCTCCCAAGAATGAACAAATATAGTGAGAGCTAAAAGCTACCCAGTGATATAAGATTTTTTCCCCCCTTCAATTTATCAGATGATATTCATGAATCTTTTTCACTCGCCCAGTTTTGGAATTCGCTAGGTCTCCAAATGTACACGGTGTGTTAGTTACTTTAGCAGTCTGCATAATATAGATTCCATATTCATCAGCACCTCTGAAGATAAGGTTTGCAGATATTAGACAATGTATAGCCTTTGCACTTTCTGACACACGATGCCCATGGAAACTTTTTTCCAACACAAGGAGCAATCATGAAAGTGAAAAGGAGAAAGACCATCAGGAGAGAAAATCCCCAAACAAGAGATCTCAAATCACCATGTGGGCCACTTGTCCACATCTAGCCATTTGTGGCTTTTACTTAGGTTCTCTCAGTTTCTTAACACAAATACCTAGCTAATATAAGAAGTTTTTGCTGAAGGTTCTGAAAACCCACAAATTCCAGAGGCCTTACAAAAATGCCAGGCTTGTGTTTTCTATGGATGGGAAGAAAGTCAAGGGGAGTGGGGTGGATGATGAATAGCCTGGAATCAGTAGCCTGGCCACAACTTCATAAATCCTAAGTCTTTCACATAGCACAGGTTGTATATAGCTGAGAATAACTCTGCTGGAGAGGTAAACATGGGGACCAAAGTCAGCAGATGAGACATGCTAATTTTCCCAGCATATAATCCTTATCAATTAATCTCATAAAGTGAGCTGGTTTGCAATTCCTTACCATGTGACCTCTACCCTACATGCAGAACTTCTTGTGGGGTATGAGAAGAGCAGAATTCTATTGAGGAGTAAGCAAGAACCTAAATCCCTCTTTTTAAAATAATTTCAGAAGGCCAGCTGTTCATGCAAATAATTTATCTGAAGTTCTCATAACACAGCTTTACCCAAATGATTCATTTAATAGCTAGTTTATATGATGGCAATATCTGCAAATTTGGACAAATGTAAAGTACTGGTAACCATGGAGCTTCTTCATCAAAGCCTAATTATCTAAATGACATATGTGAACCTGATTTAGGTTATGTTTTGCACTCTGATGACAGTTGCAATTTGAGAGATAACTTAGCTATTGAAGGATACAGTAGATGTCATATTGCCAGAGTTGGAACAATTAAAATTATTTCTTCCCTTTACCATAGTCATTAATCCATGCTTTTGCTATTCAAATAATTTTTTTTTTCCAGTGATAACATAAGGGGAGAAAAAAAAAGCACGAGCACTGTTCTGTTTCAAAGCTGATGGACAGAGCAAAATTGAAACAAGGCTAGTTTATAAAAGGGATATAAAAGAGATTTGTTGAATTTGTTGTGGAAGACTTGAAAGAACTATGAAAAATGGATTCTGTTCTAACATGAAAGGCAACCAAGAACTGATTCTGTTACCATCAAGATTTCTGTAGTCAAAAGTCCATGTGGAAATGCACGTACTAAACTGGAAAAATTTACATAACAAACATTGGATAAATTTGCTTTTAAAAACAGTTTCTCAGGGATTTCAGGCTGACAAATTATCCTTCTATCAGCAGGCACAGCCAGCATTGGGATGGGTGGATGAATTTGCCAATTTCCACTTCTGATCTTTCCAGCTGTAAATCCAGATCAAGCCTTTTCTACATTAACTTGAAAGTTGTTTAATTATTATGCACATTTCTCCTATGATTTATTGTGTATATGTTTGCAAGAAATTTTGTAAATTTTGTGTATGTGATCTCCAGTAAAATGCATATGTTGTGCACTTGTTTTCCTGATGTTTTTTAAAATGTCACCAAATGGAGAACTGCATTATGAAGTTCAGAAAAGTGCACATTTCAGTTACTGAATTGCCAAAATTTGCATATTAGTTTGGAAGTGCCAGTTAATTTACAATGTAATGCAAAACCCACCTCCTCTGTCCTAGAACATTAGAGATTCTGACTGCCATAACAATTGCCAGCCACCAAGAACCATTACAATAGCAGGTTAGCAGGTCATTACAATCACAGTGTATATTTCTAGACACTCTTGTGATGAAACTCTACAGAAATTCAGCTGACTACTGGGAAGAATCCAAGATAGCTATAATTTTAGTTGTATGTGCTTCATATTCCTAGGGGCAAAGTATCCTGAAAGGCAGATTAAGGATCCCCCCCCCCCCATAAATGAAATAAAGCTTTCTCATGCAAATCTAGTTGGCAACAGTACATTGGTGTCCACTATATGAATCTGCAGCTTCATTTCTCAAGTCAGACTTTACTGGGGTGTCCCTTTGGCTCATATACAAACCTTCTTGCTCCAGCATGAAGATGCTCCATTTACTCTTTGCCAAGGACATAATCTCATGACATTAACTTGAAGGGAGCCAATAGACAGCTTCAGCTGTTTCAGTGTGAAAATGATATTTGCCCAGTTATGCCAGCACAGGGCATTCCATGTGACAAATTATAAAGTGCCTGGAGGATGCAGCTTGAGATGATATGTATGGCGTTGGCAATCTGCTTGGGTCCAGTTGGTCCACCAGATCTGCTGTAGGATCCCTCTCTTCCATCTGCTTACTGGGATCTGTGTCTGCTCTTCATTGTACAGCATTATGTGACCCCCATACTAGAACAGGCATTTTATTCCTTGTTTTTTGATGTGTGTGTTTGTTTGTTTGTTTTTTTTGAGATGGATGGATGGATGGATGGATGGTTGGATGATAGATTTGTTATTACTCTTTTCTGCTTGCTCAATGATTTCAATCATCCAAGAGTCACTTGGATGATTGAAATAACTTATAAGTTGAATAAACAAAGAAATAAAACTCAGCTTTCTCAGCCAATCTCTTTGTGATTTTTTTCAACAGGTAGGGTGGATAATCAACCTGTGGTTGCTGTCTCAACCACCACACTCCTTTTTTTGAATACCAGTTCTGTTTATGTTGTGCTGTGGAGTAGGTAATCACTGGGGCTTTATTTATGTATTAGGCATAGAGTGTGGACACAGGACATTCTTTTTAATAATTAATAATGAATTAAATTTATATGCCACCTAACTCCCAACAACTCTGGGCAGTTCTTCTGTGTTTACTATTGTTCTGGCTGTGAGGGATGCCATTTCTGCAACCACAGTTTTTCTGCTTTTTAATGAGGAGGTTGACCAACTGATGTACTGAGTGCTCACTGCAGGAACCCATCTTTCTGCAAGGACCCCTAGATCCATCTGCTTCATGCACACCATTTGCCAGATTTATCTGCCGTACCTCCTCACTCACTATAAACAGGTATGCCCATACATAGGTTTGAAGGTCAAAAGGTGTTGGTTGGAAGAGCAGTGAAAATGAGAAATGATGACATTTTTATCAAACCAGGTGCAGACTACAGAAATGGGAGAGTTAATCATGAAGATAAAGCTGCCACAGGATGTAGCATGTACATAATCAAGAACACTAACCAAGAAAGAGAAGAATCAAGTCTTTGTAATACACATCAGTACAATATCACAAACTCCAAATGACATCTGTGCCCATGCTATAAGTAAGAATAACCAGAATATAAGAGGTTTCTTAGATCAGCTGTCATTCAGATAAATTATTATTGATATCTTGTTTACAAGAGAGCTCTTAGAATGATCTAAGGCTACTTCAAACAATCATTTCTTCCTGGTATTCACTGGATGAGATGGGATTGCAACTCCCATTATTCTGATTGAGATTTCTGGGAGTTGTGCTTTTAAATCCTCTGGAAGATTTCATAGTGGGAAAGGCCGCATTACATAAAGATACAGATGGTGAATTGTTTTCTCAGTTTAAGGGTATACATCTTGCTGTAACTATATGGTATAAAATAATTAAATTAGAAAAAGCAAACTATGGTAAATTGAAAATAACCTTACCTTTGTTTTTTTAATCTTTTGCAAAAATAGCAGGGGCGATAACTCTGCTTTGTTGTTGTTAATGTTAAGCTTCATAAAATGTCCGTTTGCCTCATTCTTTTCATTATTACCATGTGTATGTAATAGGTATCCAGGAATAGACCAGAATGCCTTGCCTATATGACTGTCACATCACTACACCGGATTTGATGAATACAGCACTTCCTTACCTCACTCTGACAGGACTCTTGCAGCTTTTGCTACCAGTGATAAATGTATCTCACTGTTAAATCACCAAAACACCACCTCTAGTTCTGCAGCATGTGGAAGGCAGACTTCTTTGTCCTACATTGTTATTCAATCATCTGCCAGAGGCAGTCTTCTAGACTGAACCAATCAGTGTTCCTATCCTATGGATGCCTCTGTGCAGAAATTAGCTGTATATGGGCATGAGAAAGTGCTTGTGCTTGGACAACTTTGTCAGTGTCAATTACACATAAAGCTTCAGAATGAATAGAGAATGGGACAGCACATGCTAACCCTACCTAATTTATCAATGCACCTTATCCACTTTTTTTTTTACTTTGTCCAACCTTGTTTACAGAGGTATGAAGAGAAGTTGTGATTGTATTAAAGGGAACATAAGTACAGTTCCTTTCAGATATCACAGCTGATGTATAGAGATTGTGAGAATAAGGGCAGAAGGGATATTTGGATGTAGGGGATAGGGCCAGCACGTATCATTTCTCCTTTTCTACCCAATTTCAAGTTCTTATGCCTTCAGGCAAAAGCCTGAATAGGGCTACAGGCTCTCCCCAATTCCAAACTGGTGGGGTATTGTTATTTTTTGATAACAATACCTAACCAGTTTTTTCATTATGTGCCATCAAGTCAGTGTCAAGTCTTAGTGATTAGACAGATTTGTTAGGCTTATTATCTTCCCCAATTCCAAAGCACCAATTTCATGGTGATTATTAGCATCATGAAAGTAGCATGTTTAGTAAATTTGAGAATGGAAATGAAGCATTATGAATTACTGCACTGCATCAATAACTGTTTTCTAAACATGATCTGGGAGAATGTGCTTGCGTTCATGCACAGATCAGAGCCAATATGTTTTATATTAGAAAAACATGCACTATATTATAGCCTCGATTAAGATCTTATTATATTCTGTCTAATTTATGCAACACTTTTTGCCATCAATGACATAAAGATCTGATGTATTACATATTTGCCTAGTTAACATCTTTTTCATCCTCTTGGAACTAATTATTCCTAATCTATTAAATTTCCATTGGGCTGACAATAACTGATATTATACTTATGAATGAGAGCAATCAGTTATTAATCACAAAATATGAATATATTCAGGTTTACATTTATACAGATTTGAAGAAGTCTAATCAGTTATCTTTTCACTCTATATACCATAAGGCCTAATTTTAAAAATCATAGACTCTTAAATAGTTAACTAGCAGGAAGATTTTTTTTTTTTCATAATAGCAGATGTGGCATAGCAATATCAAAAAAAATAAATAAATGTAACTTTAACGCAGGCAAAGGCAAAAATACAAACTTGAAATGTGACGTACAAATTTAACAGCCACATTTAAAACTAATTTTAGTATGGCATGTACAGTATACTGTTAATGATGAAATTCTAAAATTAATTTGGAAAAAATCATCACATGTAATTCATTCAAATACTGCAATCTTGATTACAGAAGAATTCATATATGCTGGCTTTTTAAGTTTAATTCGTGGCTTGTATTTTTACTGGTATCACCTGATGCTTTACAGAAACAATCCATTTTGTTCTGGAAAGGGCAGCAATGTGAGAGACTTAAAAGCTGTGAAGTATGAGAAGAATGTCCCAGATAGCTGCAAGTGGGTTATAGTCTAGGTGCTGCCTTGGCTGATTAAATTAATGGGAACAGATCTAATGGAATTGTTGACATGTGCAAATACCTACCTATCTATCAAGCCACCACTCTATCAGTTCAGGTTTCAAGGGTGTCTACAGAGTCTTTGTAAGAAAATGGTCATTTCTTCATGACCATGAGAGATCATCTCCCTTCACATGCTATTCGTTTTTACACTTGCAGCTAAGTATGATTCCTGCATTTTGGAGAGCTAAGTAGCAAGGAACCTACTTGAGATGTCCTATCTTTTCCCCAGATTCATACTAATGATCCTTGTGTTCTGCTAGTAAAATATCAGAGCCATTCAGTCCTTGGAATACTATCTTTGGAGTCCTTTAACTGTCCTGGATATTTAGCATATTTCTGCATTTTAATTCAGGTCCAAAAATATGCAGAGATCTAAGACCATCCCTTATAAAACCTTCTGAATTACTACTTATTCTCCATTCTGAAGTCAAACCAGAGCCAGAGTCTCATTTCTTCCTTTAAACTTCTTTCTTGCTTCCTTTTCTTAGAATTGGTATTGCCTTGTTCACTCAGAAAGAATGCTATATTTCCCAGTAAAGTACCACTGAGTGCAAAATCTCATTCCATATGTGACGTGGTGTAATTGTAAGTTTCCTAGTACACGTCTGCTCTTTTGCAGGTATCTGTACTGCTTCTAAGCCTGGTATATTGTGAGTGAAGCAGAGAATTAACAATAATCTGGAAAAGCTACTTGAATCAAGTGCTACACTTCAGTCATTTTTTAAAGGGCAACACCCAAATCCCTTGAGATATCTTGTGCCTCTCTTGTTTTCCATAATATAATCATAGCCTAAGGAGAATATCTGTTTTCAATGTAAAATTCTATATGTATTGTCGAAGGCTTTCACGGCCAGCATACGAAGGCTGGTGTGGATCTTCCGGGCTGTGTGGCCGTGTTCTGGAAGTTCTGTTTCCTAACGTTTCGCCAGCATCTGTGACTGGCATCTTCAGAGTGCAGGAGCACAGACAGAGCAGTTCTCTCTGTGCCCAGGATGGTGTGACCCTTTTGTGGGTATTTATAGAGATCTAAAGGGGGGAGGGATTGGGGGGGGCTGGGGGGGGGGTTTGGGGTGGTGGTGTGGTGGTGTGGTGGGTTAACCTGGCTACCAATCCTGAAAAATACAGCCTGCAAAAGGTCAAAGAACTCAGCTCAACCACCAGGACGTGTGAACAGTTCACACAATGAACATGCTAATCACCCTCAGCAGCCACTCGTTAACAACTCAATAGAAGAAAAACCCTGCCTAACCCACAGGAAGATACACAGATATTCTGATACCAAAACAAGCAGCCACTCATTAACACCCCCCCAGCCCCCCAGCCCCCCCCAATCCCCCACCCCCCTTCAGATTTCTATAAATACCCACAAAAGGGTCACACCATCCTGGGCACAGAGAGAACTGCTCCTGTCTGTGCTCCTGCACTCTGAAGACGCCGGTCACAGATGCTGGCGAAACGTTAGGAAACAGAACTTCCAGAACATGGCCACACAGCCCGGAAGATCCACACCAGCCTAAAATTCTATATTTTTCCTAAATTATTTTTACCCCAGGAACCATGGTAAGCTTCTGTTCAGTCTTTACACAGTAACCTCACCACATTTGTCAGACATTGTCTTCCCAAGATTCCTGTGCTTACCTGTTCCACCCAAAAGTAATATTTTAGAAACAATGGGAACATAGATGTGAGAAAGAGGCTGGTTCTAGCACATATAACCTACACGTATTGATTATAAATGTGAGAGTACTCTTATGGGTAACAATTGTATTATTGTATTGTCGAAGGCTTTCATGGCCGGAATACGATGGCGGGTGTGAGTCTTCCGGGCTGTGTGGCCGTGTTCTGGAAGTTTTGTTTCCTAACGTTTCGCCAGCATCTGTGACCTGTGGGGCACAGAGAGAACTGCTCTGTCTGTGCTCCTGCCCTCTGAAGATGCCGGTCACAGATGCTGGTGAAACGTTAGGAAACAAAACTTCCAGAACATGGCCACACAGCCCGGAAAACCCACACCAGCCAATTGTATTATTGTTCATTACCTTTCTGAAAAACATTACTCTTAATATACATTCCAGGTTTTTTTTTTTAATCATCTTGAAGCTATATGGAAGCAGAAAGACTGACCTTTCTAAAACCATAGAAATGAAGTGAAAATTAATTATTATCAGAAATGAAACAATTGAAATGATTCAGAATGCCCCAGAGCAACCAGGCTCCAACTGGTTATTCCAACAGGACTAAATAATACGTTTGCTTGAAAAGAGTATTATAATTGTTATAATTTTATCCAAGGCTGTAAATATCGCTATAAAGTAATAGGTGCTGGTCTTCTGGAAGCTTCTTTGTATAAAAACAGATATATTGAGCAGAAATCATTGTGGGAACAGCAGGTGTAGTTTTAAATTGAATAAAATGTACAGGTTCCTGAGTGATGACCTTTTAAGCAAGTCTTCTGATGTGCGCAGTCTCCTGAGGGCAATATTAATAGCATGTTATAGTACGGTGGCGGTGGCGGCGGCGGCTGCTGCGGCGGCGGCTGCTGCTGCTGCTGCTGCTGCTTCTTCTTCTTCTTCTTCCTTCTTTCTTCTTCTTCTCCCTCCCTAACTCACTCCCTCCCTCCCTCTCTCTCTCTCTCTCTCTTTCTTTCTTTCTTTCTTTCTTTCTTTCTCTTTAAAGCAACAGCTTCCCATGCCGAATTGGTATTGTACCATGGTAAGATTCTAACCTTGTGTTGTGGAATTTAATGAATGGCTCTCGTGGCATCTGCAAGGCAACAGACATTAATATGCCTACCTCTTTTAGAGCAAGGTTAAATGCCCTGCAAAGGCATTTGATGTGCATTGACTTATTAGTACAATGCCATCCATTTCTAAATGGAATTCAGAATATCTGTAGATTATTTATGAAGGAATAAGAACCTTAACGTGGTGTATTTTCTTTCTGATCCAATTCAGTTATTATGGTAAATAATCAGAAATATTGGGGGAATATGTGCTCCTATGGATGAAATCATCACCATTCAACTAAATATTCGGTTCTGAACACACGCATATATACCCAATATCTTCCTTATGCCTCTGAGGGAAGGAGGATTTGTGGTAGTTTCAGAATGGGAACAAGACAAATATCAGTATGCAGTATTGCAAAGTTGAGAGTTGGCGCCTAAAATGACATAATCCTAAATCAAACCACTTCTACCAATACACTGTTATTTGCTTGTCTGGGCTTTCCCTGATAATGCTGCCTACTTCTAATTGATGAATAGATGGTAACATTTTAATTGTATGATTTTTATTTAGGAATTCTTTAAAAAAAATTAACTTTATTTTATTATTTATAACTCACTTTTATCCTCTATGTCAGTATTTCTCAATCTTAGCAACTTTAACATATGTGGACTTCAACTCCCAGAATTCTCCAGCCAGCATGCTGGCTGGGAAACTGGGAGTTGAAATCCACACATCTTAAAGCTGCCAAGGTTAAGAAACACTGCTTTGTGGAATTCAAGATGTTGTACCTGGGGTTACTCCTCATTTTAGCCAATTTAAAAAGCTCAAGTAATCCATTCTTCCCACATACTGAAGTCCCAGTTCCCACTAGAGAAGCTGGGCAGTTTGAATGTATTTAAGTTAAGCTTGAGTAAATAAATGCATTTGTTAAAGGTCCTAGTGTGATCAGAATTGACAAAGCATTCCAAAATTGTGGGGTTGCTGTGAAAATAGTCCCTTCCAAAAGGTAGGTACAAACAGGTGTCGTACAGAAAAAAGTATTTATGGAACAAATGAATTTGTATGTGAAAAATATTAGAAATCAAAAGCTTTCCCTTAGTTCATGAAAATGTCAGCGCTCATTTATAATATGGATACCTTTCATAAGTACACTAATAAATCTTAATTTTTCTGTTTCTAATTATGGTCTGAAATTACTCGAGAAGCTCTGCTGAAATTATAGCAGTCTAAACCTGGTCACTGCTAAATGGAGGAACACTGAGGAAATGTTTCATATAATTTTATTTATTTTTCAATTATTAATTTCATTTATGGAGCCAATTTATTACTGAAGCAAGGCAGTGTACAAGAGGGTTAGAAACATAAACTGACAAGGGAATAAACAATAAACTACTATGCCAAGGGCATAAAATTTAAGCTTGAATACTACAGCAGGTTTACAATTCACCCCTGCCCAGGCAGACTTCCAATTTCCAATTTCAGTTTCCTATTAATCACTAAGACCTCCATCTTGCCTAGATTTAATTTCAGCTTGTTCTCCCTCGTCAAGCTTAAACCAAGTTCAAGGGTAATGATTGCGTACTTGGATGGCATGAAACAATACAGGTGAATGTCATATTAATTGATCATTATGACTAGACTAGATTATTTGGCATCAGCATCAGCTTCATGAGTAAGTGGTAGATGCATACCATATATGGGCAGTGAAGATTAAGAAGTAATTGCATTAAATAATCCAAAAGGACCCCACAAATTTGGGGGAACATGATAGCATGCATATGACAATTAAAAGGTATTCTAATATAGAAAAGTTTCCTTCCTTCCTTCCTTCCTTCCTTCCTTCCTTCCTTCCTTCCTTCCTTCCTTCCTTCCTTCCTTCCTTCCTTCCTTCCTTCCTTCCCTTTCCTCCCTCCCTCCCTCCCTTCCTCCCTTCCTCCCTTCCTCCCTTCTTCCTTCTTCCTTTTTTTTTTTTGAATTGCCCAAGCAAGAATCCCACAAGACTCCCACCTGACCACAAAGCTAGTTATAAAACTGTATCTCTGCATTGTCCAAGAACTATTCAAAGATGGCACCAAAGCCTAAGTTTTCTTGACTGGGAATTCTGAGAATTGCAATCCTGAATGCCTCTTGAAAATGCTAGATCAGGAAGGCTACCTTTTGAGTTTCTCTTCAGCTGTGGTTTATGCTAACTTTTCAGCCTGTGAAACATGGGAAAAAATCACACTGAAGCATTTCATAATCAGATATTGTATATTTCCCAAAATGTTAGCAGCCTCCATTATTTTTCCCCACCTTTGTTTGGTTTCTGAACAAATTCAGCTTCATTAATAGATAACAGCTAGCTATTTTTTGATGCATCACAATCAGACAAATACCAATTTGGAGTATGTTTTTCATGAAATGTAATTATCTTTAATGTAACCTAAAACTTAAATATGCTATCAAACTTTAAAAGTGGAAATATTTAGAATAAAACACTCTGCTTATTGATGCTAATATCTAATGTGTTAGTTCATACATTTTAATTAAATAACACAGGGAATTCCATCATTCCAAACAAAGCAAAGGTCCTGATCAAATGCCTCAAGAATTCAACAACAGATGATTAATCTACAGGTTTAAAATATGTCAAGCTTTATTTAATCAAAATCACCATTATTATGTCATTGTTACAAGATCCCCCTGTCTTCATGCCAAATAGGGTAACAATTTTTTAATATATTCAGCAAAGAAGCCTCTGTTGAAGTTTACTTAAACATGCAGGATACATATTACTCATATATCATATAGCCATCAAGCCGATAATTATTGTAATATGCATGACTGATGTGGCTTCAATATGTCTTTAAAGTGGCCCCCATGTGCCTGCTGTAATATATACATCAGTTCTACATTGGACAAAAGAGATTACACACACACACACACACAATACATACATACACATATATACAGTACACTCACCCACACCACATGACTCTGAGTCATAAAATACATAAAAACTATGAGATAGTGAAGTAGCCATGTTGCTGTTGTGGAGCATCTTCAGGGGACTGTTACCTGGAGTAATTGTAAACAGTTCAGTGAAGGTGTTGATACAATGTGCATCTGCTGTAAAAAAGGCCACAGCATTTTAGGGATAATAAGGAATGATATTGAAAATAGAGATGGTTTATGGTCCAGCTACACCTGGAATATTGTGTACAGTTCTGATTGCCACTCCTCAAAAAGGATATAGTGGTGCTAGAGAAGGTTCAGAGCAGGTTAATTAAGATGATGAAGCAGCTGAAGCAGCTTTCCTGTGAGGAAAAGTTGCAACATTTGGGGATTTTTTTAGTCTAGAAATGAGGTAAATGAGAGAGGATATGATTGAGGTGTGAGAAATCATGCATGCTGTGGATGACATGGACAAGGAGAAGCCATTTTCCCTCCCCAACATACTAGAATCAGAAGTCACCCAATGAAACTGAATCCTGGAAGAATCAGGAAAGACAAAAAGATTTTTTTTTAACACAATATGTAATTAAGCTTTGGAATTTGCTCCCATGGGATGTGATGTTGGCTATCAGCTTGGCTGGCTTCGAAAAGAGACCAGCCCAATTCATGGAAGTCATGAGAATCAATGGCTATTAGCCTCTGCTCTGAGGATCTGTGACTGCCTGTGAAGGCCATCTGCTGGGAGACTAGTGGGCTACCTTTTGCAGTTGGTTGGTCACTGTGAGAACAGACTGCTGGAGTAGGTAGACCAGAGTTCCGTTCGGGCAGGGCACAGCTTATGTTCTTACTTTAAACCAAGGCACAACCAAGGTCCATTTTTGCAGTCCCCAGATCCCCACCCCTAGGATTAGACCATTGAAATTTTGCATCAAGATTGTGATTTTGGGCAAAAGAGTTTTTGTCACTTTTTATCTGAGAAGCATCATAATAAATCTGGGATACTTAAGTTATCTATTTTTCATTAATGTCTATCCAATAATCTTAAAAACAAAAAGGGCCAGTTACATAGATCCTGTCCATCACCACGAGGAGGACATTTAAGAATGAAATTAAAGGACTTACAGTTTAGCTTAGTGGCTAAATTAAATTAATTACATTACATTACATTAATTAAATTTGTGGCTTATTAAACCAACTCTGGCTTATCATGACATGTGGTTCCATCCAAGATGGGGAGGCAGAGGGGGAGATGCAGATCGGCATTTCCACTGCTATTTTTCAGTTTTTAAAACTGTCCCGTAGTTACTTTATACAACTTTTGAATACTGCCCCAAATGACTCTGATCTGTCTTCAAAGTACAGTTTAATTTGGGTGAGGCTGTACATAAGAGTGTCAGAGATGGAAGTCTAGGTTATAATCTTGGTCATCCCCACATCAAGTTACTAAACCTGAAGGACTCTATGTCGTGAAGCTGAAAAAGAATGGACACAATGACTTTCATTATTCCCTCACTGTGCCCAAAGCCAGGAAAAACAATATCATGAACCTGGACATCTCTTGCTTACTGCTGCATGAACAACAGAAGCTTTGGGTCATACAATATACGATATCCTTCAGAAGCAAGGCTATGAAAAGCCTGTATTTATGTTGCCAACAGTGCCCTGTCACCCATTCCCAATATTCCGTTTGGCTATCTTGTAGGTACACGGCTGATAGATGCGTGGGTAACACACAAAAGAAATGATCTTTTATGTATATTGTCAGTCAGGAAAAGTGGTTTTTTTTTGGGGGGGGGAATTCTGGGGCCTAATTATTCAGCATTACAGGAGTTTGTCCCTAAGACCATTACATCCAGTTTTATTTTTCATCGTTGTTGTTGATGTTATTTTATAAAGGAATACTTGTACATTTTAAATTAGTAATTAATAAACAGAACAAAAGTTATGCACACATACAACAGTATTAACAATATGAACTGAACTAAAATGAACTAATCATAATACAAAATGGACAACCGTTTCTAAATTTATGTTAAACAAAAGCTCAGCGTTAGTGCAGTAGGTAAACCTTAGCTGTTGGGACTGAACCAACAGAGAAAGCATGTGAATAGAAGCCGATTACTGTAATCACCGACATCAGAGGGAGATAGAGTCCTTGCAAGAGTAATGAGATGTTGTGTTTTCATACATCTAGCAATGTGCTAAAAGACTGTGAACTGAATCTGAGCTTTATACAAACTGTTGCTTGTTTTCTTTATGCCTGTTTTTTGCAGTTTTGTTCACTTTGGAGTAAAACTGGGAAAAATACTCCCAAATTAAGTATTACTATTATTAGTATTAGTTTAAATTTATTGGCCACCCAAGACCAGTGAACTCTGGGAGGCATAGAAAACTACACAAAACATAAAAACAGCTAAAAACATTATATTACACAGACAGCCCAGATTAAAATGATCTAATAAAAAACAAAATCAACAGAACAAAACAGGAGCCATTAAGCAAATATAGGTAGTCCTCACTTAACAACTGTAATCGGGACTGGAATTTCCATCACTAAGTGATGCAATTCTGGCAATCCGCAGTTACCATTGTTAAGCGAATCACAGTGGGTTGTTAGTGAGGACTTCACATGACTGTGACTCCTGACTTCCTGCTGGCTTCCACATTGATTTTGCTTGTGGAAGCTGGCAGGGAAGGTTCCAAATTGTGATCACATGACCATGGAACACTGCGTTGGTCAGAAATCTGGGCTGTTGCCGAGTGTCTGGATTACGATAAAATGACTGTGGAGGTGCTGCAATGGCCAGAACTTTGAGGACTGGTCGTAAGTACCACTCATTCAGCGCCATCACAAGTTTGAACAGTCACTGAATGAGTGTTAACCAATAAACATCAACCCCAGGCCTGGGACCAAAGCCAGGTTTTCAAAGCTTTCTGGAACCCTAGGAACCATCCATTAGTGGGTTGGGTGGATCAGTTTTATTTGCCTTGGGGAACAGATTTCCATTTGGCAAAATTTTGGTTTTATTATTGGCTAAAAACCTTATTAACCTTATTGGTTAATACCTTACACGTAAAGAGAAGGGTGCAACAGTGCTGCATTTTGCCCCCCACTTTGTTTAATTTTTATATGAATGATATGATTGGTCTTTTGGATTCCCCGGACTTTCATGCACCAACGATTGCAGGTTGCAGGGGCCCATATTACTCTACGCAGATGAGCTCCAATTATCTCTTCCACATCTATTGGACTCAAACGAAGGGTGAGAACCATTGTTTACTACTGCATTCATAACATACTGGTTATAAACTACCAGAAATCTAAAATCATGGTTTTCTCCAAGAAACCAAAACAGCAATTCTGGATAATTAAGCAGAACAAAATGAAACAGGTATATTCCTTTAAATATTTGGGGGTAATCTTACATGACACAGGATCCTGGAAAGCATACCGTGGGCATATTATGCAAGTGGCATCAAAATCTACAATGGCCATCAAAAGATTCTTTTACCCCCGCTGAATTGATACCGACAGTGCTGAAGCTTTTTGAAGCTAAAAACTTAGCCTTCTCTTATATAACCCTAAATTATTGTTATAATTAATAACTTAGTAGGTATTAAGCATCAACAATTATACTCAAAATATTCTAGCACTTTATTATTTTAGTGTATGCTTCTGCATTTTATCACATTTTAAATTATCTAAATGTTTTAATATATTAATATTTTGATACTCTACTAGACTGTCATTCAGCAATATAGCTTTGTACACTTAAGCATTTCTTGCAATTTCTGCTGCCTTGTTTTAAATAGGACCTGGTCCTCTAGTTCTTACCTGCTGTTTTTAGTTTTCCTCCTCTTTGTCCTCTCTTTTGTGTAAATCTACCTTTATCCTATCCCCCTTTCCCCTCTATAATATTGTTGCTGAATTGTACCTACATCTGGTCATTGACTGTAATAAAGGATTTGAATTTTTTTAGAAAAGATTCTACTGTAACCAGCCCAAGATGTTTTTCCATCTTCCTAGTTGGAAGCAGCTCTCCCTCCCATACATATGGCAAATTCTTTGTTATTGCTATTGTTGTTTGAAGAGTAAAAAGGAGTGTTAACTATAACATTTTTTTCCCCTAGATTACAGTAGGCTAAAGGGGCTGATCTCATTTTCAGGGTTCGAAGTCATGGATGTTTTTGTAATACTCTTATTGGAACTTCTCATGTCATATAATTTGCAACACTGAATTGGCACTTCCTGTAGCATATATCCTTTGATTCAACTTTCAGCATAACCTATACTGTTTCTTTTAGACACAGTATCTCTGTTTTGATGTCTTGTTTGATCACTGATAGAAATTCCTTGACTTCAGAGCTATGGAATATTGCAATTTAACATTTCTAACAACTATATAGGGCTGACCTGAATGTATCTTTCTCCCTTGTAGAATATACTCCTTCTTAGCCTGCTTGCTTATGAATAGTCTTTTGTTACACAATCTATCCTTCACAAACAGAATGAATGAATTACATGGTCAAGGCCTACAAATACAGTATATAAACATAAGCTATGGCTCACATTAAAGTTATGGATGCTTTTGTTTTAAATAGTTAGATAACCATATAAAAGAGAAGTTATTTATTTAGATACCATCAAATCAAGTTAAGCTTGACTTCTGATGACTGCTACCAGTGCTTGCCACCAGTGCTTGCCATCTTAACCTCTCCCTAGCTATAGGACTTCCAAAGAAAATGATGTGATTTTTCTGATGCTATACTGTAGAGGTAAGGAAGATGAAGGAAATATGCAAGAACTGTTATCTAGGCAAAAGGGGCTAAAACACTTTTATGTCCAGAGAAATGAGATAACATTTGAAAGCTGCTCAGCAGATGCCATGCTGATTCACCGAGTATCAGAAGGAGGAGGAGGTACAGCACAATCAGACTTGCAAGTTTCTGTTATAATAGCCAATCTCAATAAAAGTAGTTTGAGCCTTCTTGTGAATTTGATTTCCTGGTCTGCTCTTCCTAGTGGAGCTAACACATACCTCCACTCTATCTGTTCTCTTCCCCTTTCTTTTACTTCTCTTACACTTGCCAAACACAGTTGATTTTTCTAATTTATCATCTGCTCACAACACATGTATAAAGTATGTGAATTTTGATGAATCTTTATGTATTATTTGGGAAAATTATCTATGCTGCTCAAGAACAAAGATATTTACCATGGTAATGAAACAATAGAACGTAGAAATATTAGACACTGTGTTGCTGGGCATGACAAATGAATCAGCAGCAATGGCAATATAAAAGCTATCAAACTACCTAGATTTAACAAGACATCAAGAATGAGAGACATCATAGTTTCAAAGCAATGACTATGTCTTTGTGTTCTTCTGTGGGGAATCCTGTCTTAAAAAAATAATAATAATCAGGTTTGGGGCATGTTTTATATAAGATGTTCATGTCCAGATCTAACTACATCCATCCCCTGAAGCTGGGATCTCTGGAAAATAGGGAAACAGCCAGGGGAACAGGACCTTCCATGATTCCCAGCACTTCCAACAACTCCATGCGGTTTATGGTTATCCACCAAGACCTTTACAGAATTTGGAAACAGGTAAATGTAATAGAGGAAAGGAATCTTCCACCTACAACTGGAGCCTGAAAGAGTCCACACATGACTTTATGAGCTTCAGGTCCTTTCTACACAGTCTAGTGAGCCAGGAGCCAAAGCAATGTTTTATTCAGGCATTACATCAACTGAAGCTGAAAACACTTCCAATGATTGTGTTTCAGAATTTGAATCTGAATTTCTGGGATCTATTTCAAGTCTAGAAAAAGGGCCCTGACAGGAATTACATTATTATTCAATATAACACACTGTAATAACTCTATTAGGTTCAGAGAAGAAGTCAGCTGTTGTTTACAAATAACCAGCAAAGGTCCCTTTCCAAGGTAAGAAACTAGTTCAATACTAAATTGTTCAATTACTTGAAATGACTGTTATCACAAATGGGTTTTTTTGTTAGAAAAAATGGGGGGAGGGACTCAGGAAAGAAATAAGTGACCTTTATTATACTTTGTTTCTTCTTTCTCTTTATTCTAAAAATGCAGTACTGAGTTACATGAAAAGTAAGAAGAGGTAAAAGCCTATTACAGCTGATGATAAGCTTAAAAATATTAACAAATTTTCTTCAACTCTACTCAGCATCTCACAGAAAATAATTATGGGTTGTCAAACACATTCATGTAGAAACGTTTCATTCTCTGAGGTAGTTTAAAACAAACAAATCCTTCTCCTGTATGCTCTTTGCATATTTTAAATACACCCCTTTTCTCTATCTCCTCAGTAATGTAAAAAAAAACAAAACTACTGTATTTGGATGCTACATTCAATTTCTTTTTTTTCTCCAGGAATTTGTCTCTTTCTTCCCAATATGTTATCTTCTATTCTTGATCTCTCATGGCTTTGATACAAAACCAAGAATAAATAAACACTAATAAATATGGACCCTCAATTATCACACTAGACATGCAGAACTAAGAAACAAGCAGGAAAAGAGAACAATATCCATGAGAAAGATGTAATTCCCAAAGAAGAAAGTGAAGTAGGTCCTGTGGGTATGTCAGGCAGTGATGATTGTCTAGTCTATAAATGGGCTGAATGTAAATGGTAGATGGGCTGAATGTAAATAGGATGGGTAATATGACATGTAGAATTGAGACTTGATGGACATAATTTATGAAGGAAGGAGCAAAAGAAGAATAGATCACGTGGTTCTTAAGGAAAAAGAGAAGGTATCTTTTTTCTAAAAATCATTGCTATTTAGGACTTCGTTAAGGAAGATCAAGTACTGGGCCTGCAAGAGTTGTAGCTTATGAAGTAATGGTGGAACAAATCATCCTACTACTATGAAAAAAAGAAAAGGAAAGAAAAAAGGATTAAAAAGGGCATTTTTATTCTCATGAAGGCAAAAGTTTTGCTTTTGCAAAAAGATCACCATCATCACCACCAAAATTCTGTTTCAGTTAATGCTAGACATACTTGATTATATGCACCAAAATGAACTTACCTGGAAGTAATCAGATAACCATTTGTTGTCCAAATTCTCAGGTTGCTTTTGAAGTGTGTTTAAGGATAAATACACAAATAGGCATCTGTAGGGGGGGAGCAAACTCTGCCCTTTATTTACTTGGCTGCATTATTGCAATGCAAGTTTGAAACAGTGAACAGAATTTGCATCATGACATCACAATGCACGTATCATAATTTTGGCATCATCATGCTTCAGAATGATCCCTTGGTGCAGTATTGTACCTCTGAACAGGTAACTGTTTTGAAACATTATCCCTGCCTTACAGAAAGATTTTTATATAGTGCTATAAGGATTTTAGTTTGTTGTAGGTGTGGTGAATATAATGCATTTACAGGTAATGTTGATGCTTTATATATGGATGTTCTTTTTGCCAGAACTCTCAACTGGCCAAGTCAGTATGCATATTATACAACCTGGCTGGACTTGAGACAGAGTAATTAGAGGAGCATTTGCAAATTCAGTGCTTCTCATGCTTTATAAACCACAAAAAATTTACCCCTGGCAATTTACTTCTTCCAATTTAATCAGGCTAAAGGTCAACAAGTGTAAATAACAGCTTCTGTGCCCTGGATGATCCTAAATTTGTTGAGCTACTTGGTAACAGATTCCTGCATGTATAGTAACACCATCATACTATAAACCAATTGCCATCCTCAGATGAAACTTTCCAAAGCCTTGGCTATGGCCCCCAGAAACCCTTCAAAAGTTGCTGCCAAGTTGTAATTTTTGGAGTAAGAGAAGGAGATAATTATTTAACACATGGGGATGAACATTATTAAATGGATTATTGATTCCTTTAGTCTAGGACAGTATATGACTGGCTGCTACTGTGCAAGATATCAAACGGGGAAAAATAGGTTTATAACTTTATGCTATGTTACGTAACATTTTCATATTAGCACGTCTATGCATATATGAGTGTGCAAATTAGTATTTAAACAGGACAGACAAAAAGGGTGCCTCATCTGGATTATGACCATGGCATGGAAAAGGACAACTTAACCTATTCTTCCTGTGTTACCTTTCTGATACAAGTTATCCATTCCCTAAATTTTAAATCAAAAGAATATATTTCATGTGCAATTTGAAATACCAGGAATTGATCTTGAGAATGTTCTGCATTCAGTGCATATGCTCCTTTCTGAGCTACAGCACTGGCCATACTGCTAGTGATTCATTCATCATTTCTTCCAAGTCTCAGATGGAAGCAGCAGCAGAAAGATGGAGCACAACTGGATCCATTATTTATTTTAGCAACCTTTGAATCTTTTCAGCATGCCTGAACAAACACGACCAGGTAGTGAGTTGGAGATACCTATGCATGCTTATCTTGTAGTTGTCTCACAGTGCAACAATGAAAAAAATATTTAAAAGATAAGCACTACTATTATGTAGTAATATAATGGGAACATATGCAAAATCATCTCTGACCTACACAATTCTTACAAGCCTTCCCCTTAAAGGATCACCTTTCCCCTTATATACTTATTCTCATAGTACTTTTAAGTATTTCATTCCTTGCTATGGCTTTAAGGAAGCATTATTAATAGTTTTGTAAGTTAGTTAGAAAATAAATAAAATAATCATCACACATGAAGGAAATTGCACAGTGAAGAGCATAATTCACCTGTCCTACAAATAGAGTATTTCAGTGATGGAAAGCATATTTTCCATGCAGAAGATCCCAAGATAAATCTCTAGCATTTCCAATTAAAAACATTTCTGGGCTAAATGCATGTAATGTAATGTAATGTAATGTAATGTAATGTAATGTAATGTAATGTAATGTATTTACTTATTTACAGCACTTCTATACTGCCAATTCCTTAAGGATGCCTAGTAGTTTACAAAACACTTTAGTGTTCAGTGATCACCTTTCTTGCTCTTCCTCAGTTAAAAGCTCTGAGGAAAAGCTCAGCTTTAACTGCCCTCTTAAAGGCAGTCAGGGAGGACACCTGTTGGATCTCCTAAGGTAAGCTGTTCCATAACACTGGTGCATACCTGGAGAACCATGGTATTCTCATCCCCTTGATTTCAGAAGGAGAGAGGACCCCTTCATCATCCCTTCTCAGAATTAATGAACTGAATGGATTGATTCTACCTGAATTAGATATCTAGGAAACAAGTCATAAAGGGCTTAATAGGTTAAAACTAGCACTTTGAATTATTCTGAGAGGCTTGCCATACTCATGTTATATGGTGGCACTGATGGCTCTTGCTTGCCAACAGATGGGCTACTGCATTCTGCACCTCCAGGTAGTCTTCAAAGGCCATGTAAAGTAGATTGAAGAGGTGATGAGAGCAAGAATAATTATTGCCAGGGAATCAAACTAGAAAAGTCTGCAACTAGCATACCAGCCAAACTTGGGCAACCCCGCCCCCCCCCTCCCAGCCCTGGCATCACCTATCTAGCACTGTCTATCTAGCCAACTCTGAAGTTGCAGTTCTGACTCTTCAGGGATAATCTCCTCTGTCTAGTATTTATCACTCAGGTAGTCAAATTGCCTGATGGTTTCAAACAGCATGGTTTCAGTATCAGGTTGTTTCTTCTCATCCAGACCCTAATGGTCTTCAGACACAGGTCAAAATCTCTTCAGCATTCCATATGTAGCCCAGTGCATTGTTGTTCAGTCAGGTATTTTCAGTATATTGGTGACACTGCACCTTGAACCAACAGATTACTACTCCTAGTGGCTTCATGTAGATGGTAAAAAATATGGAGGAGAGGGCTGAACTTCTTTTCCTTTATTACCATGACTGGCATTGCCCATTCAAAAAGAGTGCAAGACAACCCTTATGTCCTCCACAATGGCCATCAAGGCCATGAAATCCTAAACCTCCCCCAGGGCATGAGGTCTCCTAGCACTGAAAGCTGAGGGTTCCCACCCCTAGCCCTGAGATAAGCTCTAGGGTGTCAGGAAGGAAACTTGCCATGCAGTAAAGTGGGCAGTGCATAAATGCCTGCTACATTAAGTTGAGCCTGTGTGTATAAAATAGCATGATTTTCAGATTGCAGGTAGAAAGACCTATGCCTGAAATTCTGGAAAAGATAACGCCAGGATAAATTAACCAGTGATCAGACTTAATAGAAGACAACTACCTGTATTATTTTGGTTTTTCTTTCTTCTTTTAAATAGGACAATTATTTGTAAAGTACAAGGTTTTCATGTAAGATACTTGAAAATGAAGGAATTTAAATCTAAAACAGTTTTTAAAGACCTTGGATCTGCATTTATGCTGAAGCAACTTTGCCCAACTTTGGTCCTTTGGTGTAATGAGGAACTATTTAGCATTTTTTTTCCCATTTAGCTCAGGAACATACAGTATATAATTCCATCCATCTTTTTCCACCTCTCTTATCCAATCTTAAAAGTTTTAAATGTAGCCTATGGAAAATTTATGGTAGACTTAGGGTTGCACTAAAAGCTTTGGGATACTATAACATTGTAGGCTTTAGAAGTTGGGAACATAATAGAGGAAATGATGCTATGGCAGGATAATTAATATGAAACATACAAGGAACCAACTGGCATTTAGGAGCTCTGCTGAAAGTGAAATAATGAAGCCCATTGCATATCCTTTTTGTCATGATTTCTGGAAAAATCTCCCCTCTCAAACTCTTCTTTGCCAACATCAACTTTTCTTATTAGGATAGTAAAAAACAAGTTCTACTTTCTTAAAAGGAAACAACAAAAAAAAAATATTCCTCCTCTGTGGCATTTGATAGTATTGGGAAGATGGAGGGAGTGACTTTCACTAGAAATATTTATTTAATTACACTGATCCTGAAATGATTATTTTGATTGTAGCTATGATTAGTATTGAACTACAAACAGGGGAAAGAGGAAAAGGGAACAATATATGTTATGGGGAATCATTATTGTCTTTCAACTCTTCAACTGATGTAGCAAATATTCTTTATGGAATTACTTTGTCAAGTAGCCTGAAAATACTATGAAGAGAAATTCAACCATCCAAGCATCAATAAAAGTTACTATGGGCAATATGATTATTATTATTTTTTTTTTTTGCTTCAGCTCCATTAAACAAAAAGAAAATAGCCATCACTATTTTGCATTTGAATAATAGGAACAAAAAGGCTCAAAGCAATTGTCCTATTTACTAGAGCAGAATGCCAATTATGTTCTTTTTTCTAACTAATCAATGGAAAGCTGATCCACTGTTCTTACTGAAGGCCTATCTGGTGATTGATCACAATTATGTGTGTTAGCTTGCAGATATCTGTGAGTTCTGGCCCAGGCAAGAAAGGAATTCTTTATTCCATTAAGTGAGAAATGAATTGGGATGCTTGATTTCATGGCTTTATGTTTTTATCTATTCTACATGAAGCAGAGCAATACATTTGATCTTAGCAAGATGAATCCTGAAAGACTTATGAAAAGATGCTCACTCTTATGTCAGGAGCAAATATCTTAGTAAGAAAATATGAATCCATGCAACATCTTAATATAATACAGTGTTACACCTTATATCACATGAATAATACCCACCCAGAAGCCACAATTGTTTGTGGTGTTCCAATAGTACAACTAGTTTTCTAACTAGCAACTTGTCTTTTTGTCTGTGTAGATGTCACGGTGTGGTATTTTTTATATTTATTCTATTTTAGTTTTGCAATGTTATCAATAGGACTAAAACAGGATCAAAATAAATATAAAGAAGACCAAACTAATGACAATAGGTACAATAACCAGCCTTTGAATTGATAATGAAGATATTGAAGTGGTAGATAGCTTATGCCTTTTAGGATCAACCTTCAACAATAAAGGAACAAGCAGTCAAGAAATAAGGCGCAGACTAGTAATTGGCAGAGCAGCCATGAAGGCCTTGGAAAAGATATTCAGATCCCATTGTATTAGTATACCTATAAAGTTCAGAATTGTGCAAGCAATGGTATTTCTGTGACTCTCTATGGAAATAAAGTTGAATTTTGAAGAAGCAAGATATTTAAAAGAGTATTGACACTTTTGAACTTTGGTGTTGGAGACGACTCTTGAGAATAGCATCGACAGGGGAAAGATGCTTGAGAATAGCATCGACAGGGAAGGGGAAAAAAAAAAGGATCATCAAACAAATCAACCCAGAGTTCTCACTCAAGGCACAAATGACCAAGCTCAAATTATCCTACTTTGGATACATTATCTGAAGACCTAGCTCTCTGGAGAAGGCTCTAATTCTGGGAAAGATTGAAGGAAAGAAAAGAAGAGGATGACCACCAGTAGTTACAATTGTCACTGTAACTGCTGCTGGTTGTCCTTTTCTTCTCTTGGAAGACCTGAATGACCATGTTAGGACAAATTGTCATGCATAAAATCTATCTATGTGGTAGCTAAGTTGACACCAACTTGATGACACATAATCAATGTGACCCATGAAGCAATTACTGAAATTTGCTTTAACTGCTATCTTTCTTTTCTGCCAAAATTGGTGCTCCAGGCTGCAAATACAGTGGAACCTCAAACCCCGAAATGGTCACGACCGGAATCAAATTTTCCCATAAGGCTCAATGTAAATACAGTTAATCCATTCCGACCCCAAATTTGGTCGCCAACCGATTTCTGGTCACGACCCGAGTCAAATTTCCCCATAAGGTTCAATGTAAATATGGTTAATCCGTTCTGAACCATGTTTTTTTTTAAAAAAACCGCAAAAATATGACACAAAGTACAGTATGAAGAGAGAGAAAGCTAACCTTGCTCGGGAGGGAAAATGGACGTGCTTCCTGCTTGGAGGGAGAGTCCCCTCCCTACAGGAAGTCGCGACCACGTGACACGGGAGGGAAAATGGCCACGCTTCCTGCTCGGAGGGAGAGTCCCCTCCCTACAGGGAAGTTGCGACCACGTGACACGGGAGGGAAAATGGCCACGCTTCCTGCTTGGAGGGAGAGACCCCTCCCTACAGGAAGTCACGACCACATGACACAGGAGGGAAAATGGCTGCACTTCCTGCTTGGAGGGAGAGTCCCCTCCGTACAGGAAGTCGCGACCATGTGACACAGGAGGGAAAATGGCCGCGGATCCTGTTCGTCACCCGATCCGGCGTTTGCAACCGGAGGTAAATTTTTGCGGCCTGAGCTGGTTGGGACCCGAATTGTTCGTGAACAGATGCGTTCGTGAACTGAGGTTCCACTGTACTTTAATGCAATATGATGGAGACTGAGAATAGGACATTTTCACCTTGGTTTCATCATCAAAGTGAGCAGCTTTGAAGGAATCATGGCATAGCCAGTTCCAGCCATAATCCTAATAAAGAGGCAAGCAGGCTAGTTGTTTTTAACTTTTTGCTCAAGTATAAGAAAAGACACGCATTGTTCTGCATCCAGTTGTGTGTGTGTGTGTGTTTTACAAGCATAGTACTTTTGTGGCATATGTTTCTCTAATTTTTCAATCAAGTAATCATACTCTGAGCCATAGTTCATAACCATAGCAATTGTCTGTGTCCAAAACAGGTATTATATCAGCCAAGGAAAAGAGGATAGGGTTGATTTCAATAGTGTGTCTTATACATTATGCTAAGCTATAGTTTCTTTAATTTTGGCTTGTTAAATAAACCATATTTGGTTGGGTTCATGAAACATGGTAAGTCAAGCTATAGAAATTTCATGTTGAAGTTAAAAGTCAAGGCCAAAATCAGAGATAGTGAACAAGATATTAGCAAGGTGCTCAGAGACATGAGTTTGTGCATCATTTCTAAGGATTCTACTAATATAATTATATCAAATTATAGAAATATTTTTTTTCACACAATTTTGTTGGGCATAACTCTTCGGTGTATATTTTTATACGATATGTATTTCTCTGTTCACATTCCCCTTATATATAACATTTTGTATACATTTTTTATTGGAGATATAAGACACCAAATCTGGTAAACTATGAAGGAAACTGAATATTGGATCTGTGTTGTTTTTTGATTTAAAAATAACACAGAGAATCTTGTCCTCCATGAAGAGCAGGAAGGAACCATTTATGTAGGAGGAATCTTTAATCATTTGTTTCCCATAAGATGTGCTCCTTGCCCAGAAAGTAGAAGTTTACAAAAGAAATCAGTAGTAAAAATTATCCAGTAAAGACTTTGGTCAAAAGCAAATCAAAGAAAACCTTCACTAGTAGGAAGAAAGTTAGAAAAAATAATTAAAAGATCTTGAGATAAAGTCCAAGGAGGGGACTTATCTGCATAAAAAGCTGAAAGCAAGGTCTACATTTTATTTATTTTTTAACCTTTACTATTCTGCTTGTCTTGTTTTACAGCCTTGGGTAATAGTTTTACCTTTAGTTTTCCACCTTTATTTCTTCAACCTGTTTATATGCAACTCATAAGTATTTGTAATATTTAAAGAAAAACTCTTGTATGATTTGCTTTGTCCTAGAGTCTCCACGCTTTGTTTCACAGCTCCTTTCTAAATTCATCTGCTCTGTATTATGGCCATAGACAGGAAGCCCAGATGTTATCTGCATAACAATGTATAAATATATAGTCTGATTAGCAGTCAGACTTTGCAACATACTGTGCCTAAGTTATCACTATGACAAAACCACCAGGAGGCAAGACCTGTGCGCATATGGGTTCCCACACCTAGTTATGCTGCCCACAGCTTCAAAGCTATAAGCTAGCAGTTTGCAAATGCCATTCCAAATTATGCCAGTTTTCACTTACTGTATGCAGTACTGTTTAGGGCTGGTAAGGAAGCAGATGTGATTCTCCCTAGTGCAACACAAGGAAGTGCCCTTGATCTGATTGTGATTTAGGCTTGAAAGTCCCTATTGCTTAAATTTAAGCAGAGCACATGAACGTGAAACTGCAGTCTAGCTAGGTGGCAGTACCTTGCTAATCTTGGCTGATCTCGAAAAAAATAGAGTTAAGCCTCATTAGTACGTAGATCACAAGGAAACATGAGTGTGACAGAGAAAGTACCACCTGCATAATTTCATTTAGATAAGAATACTAGCAAATCAAATATAGAAAATCTCCATGAAGAAGCATTTGGTCATAGGCCAATGAAACAAGAAGAATTCTAGGAAGAAGCTGACAGCGCATTTAGTAGGAAGCAGCCTCATTTAATAGGAAGGTACATTCCTTACCTTAACTTTAACCCTTATATCTGATGACTCCATTGTCAGCAGAACTAAGAATCACCAAATGAGAGTTGTTAGTGTAATAAATTCCTTGTTTGATTCTCAGATAGGCAGGCCTCCAGAAAGTGACAGTTGTTAAAAACAAAACAAAACACTGCACAGTTATTAGGAGTATAATTTTACCTGTGTAACTCCATCTTATGAAATTATACATTGGTAAAAAAAAAAAAAAATGCTTGACAGAAGAATGTTCTACAATTTGAAAAGAAGAGGGCATCATCTCATGTTGTTTGTTCCTAAACTTCCAACAAGCATGATATTCAGTAAACCCAGTCTGAAATGAAGAACTTAGTTTATTCTTGCATAGGGTTCACATATACCTGCTAGGTAATTATTGTATAAGCTGGGTTTAGAAACTGATGCATCTTCAGCAATGGTTCCTGACTTTAAAATAACAGGTATGATCAGGTGATCAAAGCTCCCTGCTTTTTTAACACACACATATGTAAGAAGGAGCATGGCTTCGGTCACCCCTTTTTACTCCCACTATTTTAAAGGTTCTAGAAGTGTGAACTGACCGGGTGAATGCTATGTGGTGCTACGCTAGCTCTGGAATCTTTTGATGCAGAGTTTGCCCAGTGTTAATCTGTGTTAAAATTGTATTTGAGAAAACAATACTTTCTGACTCACGGAATCATCTCAAGGAAAATTTGACAGTATAATTCAAAGTTCTTAAGCATGTTCAGTAAAGGTCAGATTAATGGCTTAACAAAAACACAATCCTAAATGGACACCTCCAGGCAGAATTTTAAATCCCGACAGCATTATATGGGTCACAAAGTAATGCATGTTGGCTTACCTACAGTGCACATTTTATGAAATGTCTTTATTGTTGTTGCTTGTCAATCATTTTTGGGGCAGGGGGAGGAATGGGAGATTAAATACAAGTCAGACAAAAAAGTACTGCAATTCCCTGTAGCTCTTCCTAGAAGTAAGCTCCACTGAGTTCAGTAGGGTTTAATTCAGAAAAGACATATAGATTTGTATATTTTTGTGTGCATTTCATTTTTAAAACAAACATTTTTATGCATTTTCCACTTAAAGTACTCATGTTGGCTTGCATTTCTCCCGTAATACATTTTTTATCTAAAATACATATTTTTGTATTCGTGTGTAAGCTGGAGAACAGTCCAATCTGAAATATAAATGCATCTAACCTATTGGTCTAAAAGTGCAAATTAAGTCCATTTATTTAAACATTCACACTCAACAAAAGTCTCCATCAATAAATGTGGAAGGAATCAGAAGCTTAGTTTGCATAAACCCTAAAACGGAGGAAATAACAGATCTGAACCAAAGATTTTCTATTACAGGAATCACTCCTTTAACTTTCTAATGTATTGCTAAAAGGATTTTTTTTAAAAAATAAAATTTGCTGTTTCCAGAAACTTCCATGGATCTACATCTTGAGTTTTTGCTGTAACTAATGTGCTTGAATATTTCTCATTACTCACCCAATTTAAATATTGTCATATATATAAAACTTCAACTCTACTTCTAGCCACTTCTTTGACTTCATCTTTTGCTGAAAATAGCCTAAATCCTTGCAACATCTGCCTAGATCTGTTGGAAATCCCTTCTTTCTTGATTTAATCTTTGCTTTAAATCTTTAATTTCCAATTGCCTTGCAGCTCAATAATCTCCATGCTTCAGTATAAAAGCATTAAGGAAACTATCATGCTTTGTGCCACCGATACCCTATGTATTGCAATCTCCATTTCTATTTATTTTTAAAGAATGTTTTTTGCAAAAATAAAAAAAAGAATCAGGCAACTAAGTTATACCTAAAAAGTGTTAATTTTACAAAATATTGGACCTGAATGACAATACAATATATGCACATTCAGTATGTACATACTGTATAACCTTTTCTATTCTCAATGTTCTTCCTGGATTTGCTTAACTCCATATTTTTCCAGTCCCAAGAATATATATATATATATATTTCCATTTCTGTCCTAGTTGATGCCATCATAAATTAGTGTTCAAGGTGCAAAATGTTTTAGTCCATTTGCAGTAACACAGTTAGTCGCTCTTTTGGAGGTTATTCTTTCTCTTTTTCTCTTGGTCTTCCCAATATCTCTATTCTGTCTTACATTTTCACAGCTTAGCTCATTCTTCCACACAGCTCAGTATGAAGATGAGGTCCTACATCACCTCATTGGGCAGCTTGAAACTCCTCACTTTAGAAGCTGAAGCTTTGCCTTCTCTGAGCACAGCACATTTGACAGAGGCCATTTCCTTCCTTCCCATCACTTCTGCTTGCCCAGAGAAAGGCATAGGAGCAACAGCAGCAGCTAATGAAGGGAGGTAGCTAGTAATTTTATGCCCTGGACTGAATGGTATTAGTGGGCTGGGATACTTAGATACTCTTTTTTTTTGGTTTTAAACTTTCCTTCCCTGCATCACCATTCTGGACACCATGCTATATCATTTTTTAAAAAGAAATGTATGGATTTCCAATTATAAATGAACATCATAGAGTTTGTTCCTATTATCTTCATGATAATAATTTTTTTGAAGTAAATAAGATTATGTAAAGTTAGAACAATAAAAAGAGCGGTATGCAGGCTGTATCCACTCAGAGGGGAGGGGAGGGGAGGGGAGGGGAAGACAGGAGAGGAGACGCTCAATTCCAACATGCTTATTTCAGTCTAGAATACATGCTGACATACTAATTTAGTATCAAATTACTATCCTAATCCCACCCTCCTCTCTCTGTAATCCATTTGTCTTCCCCCTTGCACCAATTCTAGACTAGTACCTTGCATTCTGGGACCAAAATTCTCAGCTATTTACTGTCTGTATCTCTTAAGATGCACTCTTTGGCTTCAAAAGTTCACAAATTATTTATTTATTTATGAATATATAAGTCATCCCCAAGGGATCCTAGAGACATAAGATCCCTTGGGGATGACTTATATATTCATAAATAAGGATAATAAAATACATCTTTAATGTGGTAATGAAACATTTATAAAATAAGAGCTATTAACACTATTTATCCAAAACTAAGCAGTGATACTTTTTTTATATATCGATTACACAACACAAGCTTTTGTTATTGGTAATTTGATACATTTTGAGGGAAAGTGTGCATTTAAGAAATAACTGTTAAAAACAGCTGCTTTTTCCTGCCCAAGAAGAATTCAGGAGGCAAGCATGGCTGTTTTTGCTCACACAATGATAAAACTTGGTCAAGTTTTGATTAAAAGATTGAGTCATTTAATTGAGATTTAAAAGCTTTAGGGGCAGATCAGCCCACTTTAGCTATGTCAGACCTATAGCTTTAAATATTGGCATGTCAGACAAAAGTTCAGAAAAGAATCACATGGCAGACAATTCATAGATAAACTGGTCCAGGGTATATAACCTTAGGAGGAAAGAAACCAAGGCATTACTAACTACTTCATGCGGTGACAATGCTAGCTTGTCAAATCTTCATCAAGAGTGTTTAATGAATTTGTTTCAGAGACACATCGTCCCTGCCCTTCTCAGCAGACTTTGCTTTTCCCTGTTAAACTGAACTGGAGCACAGAACTGGTTCTACATGTTAACAAAAGGGTGCAGTGTATATGCAACATTTCCAAAAATAAACAGCTTTTAATTAACTCCAACTCTTAGCAACTTTCTGGATACAACCTGAGTTACTCCTTATGCATGGAAATTCCCTTTACAGGCAAAGCTGATCTAGTTCGCAACTGATGAATGGCTATCAGTTTAGCCATTCATTCATACATCTGAACCTGAGGTTAGCCATCCATGGACCTAGTCAAATGTTGATCTTAAATGTAAGTCCAGCTAGCTTGCTCACACTAAGCAGAGAGGAAGAGGCAGGAGAGAAATACGTTGGTCCAAGCAAAGAGAATTAATCCTCCAAAAGCTGGCATCACCTGTGAGTCAAGGCCACCGTAACCACCTTGGAACTGATCTTCAATGGCATGCCAATAGCTTGGTTGCAAAAAGGTGATGGATATTATTAAGCAAGTGAAGCATTACATTGTTAAAAGCATCAATCAAGGCTAATCAATACATACAATTAAAATCATAAACCTGTGATAGGGTCCTTTGTTTTCTTGTTTCTAAAAACGAGTGATCTAGTGTGGTGGTTTGCTTCAGAAACACAAAATCTCCCTTAGAAGTGGAACCCCAGCTACATTCCAGAAGCTCCCCCTTGGCCCTAGAGGGTTTGGCTATGGCTCCCCACCCACCTCGGAGGGCTCAGTTGGGACCACTCCATCTGCCCAGGAGGGCTCACCTGGGGTTCCCCACTCTGCCCAAGAGGGCTCCTCTGGGGCCCCTCCCTCTGGCCCAAAGGGCTGGGCTGGGCCCAGAGCTGGGATCATCCTAAGCAGTGCATTGGTCACAGCAAGAGGTAAAGCCAAGGGGGCAAGAAGATCTATAACACTATATGGTGGTGGATCATCAAGATAAGGTGGCAGGGGAGGGAAGAGACAGGGAGGAGAGGGAGGAAGATGATGGGGGCCAGGAATTGGAAGTATAGTGGGAGGGTAATGCTCATCCATCTCAATCTCTTCTGGGTTGTCATGACAGCGTCTCCCAGAGCACCTGAAAACATTGAAATTGCAGCAAACATTCCAAACAATGATGCTGGCAATGAGAATTCCAATAAGAAACCAAGGGACATTCATCCTGCCATCTCCTCCTTCAGGTGGGGGCTGGCTGGTCACCTTGGGATGCAGCTCGCTGCTGACTGCCACCCCCTGGCAGAGAGCGGGGCACTGAGTTGGATCTAAGCACCTCTCCTGGGAGGTGCAGCAAAAGGGCACCCTGCAAGCTCTGCAGCAAAAGTGGGCATTGGCACCATCCAGAGGCCCCAGGCAGCAGAAGGCTCTGAAGGGGGACTTGGTCCCCTCTGATGAGGGGTAGCACATCTGGCCCAGGTGTTCCCCACACCCTCCCCACTAAGCCACCAGGAAGAACAGGATGCACAAAAGGAGCCTTTCCGTTGTGTACCCCTGAGTCCTCCCCACCCCAAACCCTCCCCATCTAACAACAAATGACCCCCAAACATGCTGAGCAATGACCCTTTTAGCAATCATATGGACAGACAATATGTTATAGTGGTTAAGGTGACAGACTAGGAGTGGGGAAACCTAGGTTCTGACCCTCCTTTAGGCATGGAAGCCAGCTGGGTAACCTTGGACCAGTCCCTTCCTCTCAGCTCAAATCAGCATCAGGCTCTGCCACAAGCTGGCTGCAAAATAAAATTCCTCTTTGCAACATGCGCTGATAGCTTTGCAATAAGAACTGCAGGGAGTGCAGTGCAAAACAGACAGAGCCTGCAACCAAGTGGGGCAAATGCTTAAGTAATAAGAGCTTTTAGCAATTGTTTAAGGTGATTTTTGGTTGCTGAACATTTAGGAATAAATATCTGCCTTGATATACTCTAGCAAGTGTAAGTTGCAGGACTAAATCTATGATTGGAAACAGAAGCATGACTGCTATAACATGTCTCTCTGTGTGTGTGAGTGTGAGTGCATGTGTGTGTGTGTATCTATATCCATCCATCCATCCATCCATCCTCTGTAGTAATTATTTGCCCTACACTACAGGTTGTCATTAATTTAAAGAATTTTCAATTTAACTGGAGCGATGTCCCTGTTTTCTTCTGAATGCCTCTGCAAAACTAAGTATTTTCCCTCTGTGGGTAAAGCAGCAGAAATTAAGTGAGCATTCACCTTTCTTAATTAAGAGATTGGTACATGAGAACTCTATGCTCCTGATATACATCAGTGCATCACATTCATTAAATTTAAGTGGCTACTGGGAGTTCTTTAGCTTTTCAAGAAACAGACTGCAAGATAGCATAGCTTCCCTTAGGATTTGTCTGTGTTAAAACTTTCCCAAAGGTCAGTGCTGAACTGAAGTTGATTTAACCAGTAAAGAGTCAGGTATTTCCTATTCTGAAACCATTGATACATTTGAGACGTTACATTTGCATAGTCCCATTTTTCATCACGCCAAAGAATTTTGCTGCTAAACACCTGTGGAAGGACACCACCTGAAAAGGGGTTTATTTGGTCAGAACTGGCATAATTTCGTCTACATTTATTTTGAAGATATAGTCTACAATCTCACTGCTACCGCCTCAACATGTTAATTCAGAGTTTTTATACTGGGATTATCCAGTACAGTGGTACCTCGAGTTACGAACTTAATCTGTTCCGTGACTCTGATCGCAACTCGAGTTGGTTGCAACTCGAGGTAAATTTTCCCATAAGGTTCAGTGTAAATACATTCTTGCTAAGCCTGCTCTGCATTTTCTTTGGAGCCATGCTGACAAGCACACCAAAAACCTTCCAAACGCCACAAAACACACCACAAGCCTCACCGAACGTCTCCTTGCTACCGCGATCTTGCCCATAGGAAGCCGCGACCGCGTGGCAGCAGGGCAAATGGCCACGGATCCAGTTCATAGCTCGAGGCGGAGTTCGCATGTCGAGGTAAATTTTTGGGGCTGGAGCTGGTCGTATCTCGAAAAATTCGTAAGGAGGGGCGTTCGTAACTTGAGGTACCACTGTATTTTAGGTGTCATGAGATAGAGGTGTGCAGTATTGGGATATTAGATTAGTTGGTTTAGTGCAGTGTGTGAACTGAACTGAATCAAGATATTGTGAAAAAGGAATAAGGAGAGAATTTTGAGGAAGATTATAAATAATTCTGAAATGAATAAAGAAGAGCGTGTCTTTGGGATTAGTGACTAGATTAGACCTTCATGTTTCTATTGAGTGTAGACTCTGCAGTAACACAGAAGCCATCCAAAGTTCAAGAGTTGATTCTACCAGAGATTTCCCAAGCAGAAACTGTCAACCCTGCCCATTCTGGGGCATCCAATAAGGAAAAACAGCTGTCCTGTAATTGTGATTTTTTTACCGCTTTTATTTATATCATTAAGAAATAGCATGTAGACAAAGGAACATGAACATACAAGTACAATAGGAATTCTAAGCTAGTGGTTTTAATGGGTATAGCTCAGAGTTTGTCAGGTTCAGCCCAAAGAACTCCAAGAGACAATGCAAATACAGTTATGTTGCATTTATTAGCTTACACCTCAAAACAGAATCTCACCAGACTGAACCCGAGTTCCCAAGCCAGCCAGCCACAACACCGTGAATTCCTTAGGGAGGTGCCAGCCTCATCTTCTTGAACTTCCCATGCTCCTGTTGGGGGCTAAGAACACGCTTATCTCCCTGAGCATGGCCTTCATAAGTCCATTCCATCACAGAGTTACCACTCATCTTCTTACACAGCCACCTGAACATTTTCTTAAGGGTGTATTATATTTCTAATATGCATTTAACAATCCAGCTGTCACCCCTTCCCTTGGCAAATATGCTACTGGTAATTTGTCTTGCCATAGAGTCTCATGTCATTCTCTTCCAGATTCCCTCCTCATGGGCAAGACCTCCAATCAGCTTCTCTCAGCCTGTCCTCCTCTTGGCCCGCCAAACCACACGGTTATGCTTCCTCCAAGATAGATATTTTTTCCCCCATTCTAACTCCTAATTCATGACTTTCAAACGCAGAGGTGGTTAAACTATAGTTAGGTCAAGGAAGAGCTTCCTATATCTTTTTAAAATCTGTATTTTTATTTACCAACCATCTCCAAGTTATCATATTTCTTACATTCAGCAATTTAAATATTTAGCTTAATGATTTTAATGGCCTTATACCAACATCCTGAAAGAAAGTCTCTGAAAGACAGAACTGGGGCAGGGAAACAAAAATTGGATTCAAAAGATAGATACTTTCTGTTCCTCTCCCCTCCCCTATTTCTCTCCCTCTGTCTTTCAGAGATTTTCTCACAAAGCATACAAAATTATTTTTATAAGGTTGATGATCCTGAACAATAAAATGTTATCCAACAAAGAATTAAGGAGAAATAGTAGCAATTCATTCTTTGACCAATTATTCTTTGAATGTAGAAAGGACTGAAAGCCAGGTAGAAGAAAATATATGTTTATGAATCCAGCACGGGACTTTGAAATAGGCCATCAGATAGAAAAACAGCATGAGCCCTGCATGTAGCTTTTTATGGTGGACTGCTGAAATATAAACAAACCCTTAATTCACCCACAGTGCTGTGAGCTCCATATAGAGTTAGAACTAAAGCCAATTCTGGATGGCAGTGAAGAAAGGAAGCAAGTTTGCCAACCTTGCCTTTATCTGCATGTCAGGTTCATATCTCAAATAAAAAGGCTGAGTGCAGTAAACCACATGCCCAAAGAAATAAATAATAATATAACCATTTATTAGATGCAGAATGTTTATTCTGCATCCTCAGATTTGGGGAGAGGAATACAATCGAACATGAAGTGCCTGCTCTTTCTGTGAACAGAATAGTATTGTGAAGAAAACATTTTCAGACATTGCTGCTGGCAATGATAAAATAAGTGGAAATTAAACATTTCATCTATTTATTCCCTGCAATCGTGGTGCTCTTTAACAGTTTTTAACTGAGTTGAGAATAAGAAATGGAAAACATCACTCTCACCCAGTTTGAGCACATCCTTAATGTTTATTAACATACCTTTGTTTTATATGTCATTGCATTTCAGAATTGCTCCATCTTCTGAGGCTTTCAGTCCATTTGGTTAGTTTGGAGTTCTAATGATGCCAGTCTAATTTACATCTTCTTTATGGCTCTCCTAAATGCTATTAAGAATGTGAAAATGTTTCCTTGTCTTCAGTTTAACATCAACAAAGCTATCCCATGAATGAAGTGAAGCAAAGATGTAGAAAGTCTCAATAGATATGATTACCAAATTCAAGACTTGAGTTGCCCACATAAGGATTGGTTTTCAATATTTTTATTATAATTTCTTTAAGGAAAAAAATGAAGACAAGAACCCCCCAATAATGCCATGGTAATAATATGACACTTTATCACTATAAGTGATTTATTTCAGTTCAGATAAGCAGTATCCTTTCTCCCAGTTCTCAGCATGCCTCCTGCTATTTTTTCTCCATGGTTTACAGAATATAACTTCCCATGGAATGGCCCATATGACAAGATTCAAGTACCACTTTTCATCCATTCTTTTACTATGCTAAATTTCAGCAAAGTTATGAAGGGGAAACTTCCAGATCCATTATGGGCTGTGTGAAGAGAAGAACTTGAAAATTCAGTTTCTTACACATGCACACATGCAGCCCTTGTGTGATGATTTCTGGGTATATACCAATTAAGTGCAATAAGACAGGCAGGAAAAAAGCAAACTTGGAGACTTAACCTCACCATAGTTAACTAGTTTTTAAATTTAATCAGTGGTGTCTCCAACGAGTGGAGAAGTGAGGAATTATAGCTGCCTTCCTATAGTCGAAAACATTATTCTGAGATTCATTTCAGCTGTCTGTGGAATAACACAGCAAGTAAATCTCTGGCCAAGCATCCAGCAATACATTCCCCATGATAGATAAAGTCATGGATGAAGTTCATACATATGACTGAGGATCAGTGAGTGAAGAAAAGGAAAGGAAGATGGTTCAGTGGTTTAGTGACTTTAGTCTGGTTTAGTGACTTTATAATCATTTTAAAAACATAAAGTGGAATCAGCTGATAGAAGATGGACATTTCATCTTCTGTATAGTAATATGAACACTGATTAAATCCAGCTACTTCAATTTACAATGATTGCTTCCTAAGCTCATTTTAATGGTGAACTTAATGCAAGCGGAAATTGAACAACTCAACAATAAAGGATGGATGAGTCTAATAGGGCCATGTAAAGCATTTAAAAAGAAGGGTTAGCAAAGCACACTGGGCCTGAAACATTAAATCCGCTACCCCCTCAAAGATTCTGGGTCTGGTTCAAAAGCATTCGCACATGTATGTGTGTACGCAAAGGAAGAACTTCCACTGGGACTACCAGCAGAGAGAGGGAGCTGTACGTGCATATACCTGAGCAGTGACAAATAGCCACACAAAACTTCCAAAAGATATGGCTGGTTTAATACTTCAAGAAGGAGTGCTTTGCTCATGCTAATATTCTTTGGGAAACTCCTCTTTTGAAAGCCTTGCAGAGCCTTAAAGTCTCTCAAGCTTGATTTACCCAGTTTCTCATTTTACCAAGCCTCAGTTTATTCCATTCCACTCCTGTGTATGTAAAATTTTAAGAAAGATTGTGCTAAATGTTTGATCTACACACTTTCAAGCACATTTATCCTAAAATGCACAATGATGCGTCATTTTTTTTTTCTTATTCTTAAAATAATATATTCTCCTCTTATATACACAGTTTTTGACCTGGGAAACTGTGGCATCTAAATTTGCTGTTTCTAGATCATATATAAGTTTAGGGAGCACAAATTGGAATTTATCCATCATCTGTCTGTCTGTGTGTCTGTCTGTCTATTTATCTGCAAACATGGCACTGCTAATATTGCTAAATGGCCTCTTCTCTTCCTTTGTACTGCCCAACAAATATGATGTTTTCTTCAGATTTGATGGTGATTAATTTATTTGAATAATTTATATAGCCCAGGGGTCTCCAAACTCCAGCTCATCGACCCCTTCATGAACTTTCATATCATTTATCAGCCCTCAAGCATTTATTATATGAAAATAATTTAATAAATACTACTTTAACTAATAGTACTACAAATTAAAATAATAATAACAATAGATATTCCCATCAATCCTTGGGGTTGATAATGACAACTTGGGAAACCCTGATATAAGCCCCTCATATCACAATACTGACTCTAGGTGGCACACAAAGGATTAAAACCGAAGACAACATAATTTGCAAAGATAAACATCCAGAACAGTAATGGAATGTGCTGGGTTAATTCCAGTTCATTAAAAACAATGACGAAGCAAAACAATCAACGTGACTGGCTTAACGCCCCAGCCCAAATGCTTCAGGGTGCAGCCAGTCTTTAACATCTTACGAAAGGGCCATCTGGTTCTCTGGTTGGCATGCTATTCCACTGGACAGGCACTGCATCAGAGGAGACATTACTGCTAGGTTCCACAGGATGATATTTCCTAATAAAGGGGACCTGGGACATGCCAACTCTGCTGGTTTGGGTGGGGTGAATCAGGTGCTTCTGCAAATAATCATGGCCCTGTGCCATGTAAGGTTTCATAGGTGATAACCAGCACATTATGGATATCATATTGCCCATGTTTATTCATCTTGATAAACCATGATAAACTCAGGACTAGCGTTTACAAGGTAAGAAACAAGGAACCTGGAATAGAGAGAACTAGTTTGTAAATAAAGCACAGGGTACAACAAACTGGCCACTGTGAAAAGAGGACTTCAAGCAATCAGTTACAAAAGAAGGTGACGAAGTTTAAACCTTGGAACATATATGTATATGCAATTAAATTCTTAGCTTGCCAGAAGCTGTTTGTATTGACTAAGGCTGTTTTTAGATGCCATAAAGAATCTTATTTACTCAAGTTACGTCTTTGGCTGCAGTGACAATACCAAGCTCCAGAGGAAAAAAATATTGCAGGGGACTGGGAACAATCTTGTGATGGGAGGGAAGGAGTGGGTGGGGAAGGGGGAGAGAGAGAGAGGGAGAAACTTCATTTCTTCTTCCCTAATGGAAAGGGCACTTGGCAACTGTACCAGTCTTGTTTGAAATATTTCTATTATTCTGATTTTTTTAAAATGCTTTTGAAGTAATTCCTATAGGTGGATAAGAGACCCTACAAAGCTGAAGCTGCCAAAATATATTTGGCTAAGCACATTACAACCCATCCAAAGTATTTAACAAAGGCTTAGAAAATAGGCAACATTCCTTTTGCTTGATCAAATCCTTGTTTTTGCAGCCTGTGTGGGCAGCCAAACAAAATACAGCAGCGTTTGTCTATAAAATGATCATATTCATCATTCCCATTACTGTCTGATCATTAGAGAAACATCAAGGCTTTTATGAATGCATTGTTTGCTCTGTTGGAGCTCTACTAAAGCTCAAAGTTTGTTGTCATTCTCTTTAAAAAATGTTCATCTAGGAAGTGTCTGAAGGCCAGCCAATTAATTCTTGTAAACCTGAACATGTAACAGGGAGGGGACAACAAAGCTCCAGAGTAAAGAATACAATCTACTATGTTGCCAGGATAAATTTAGAAAAGGGACACTGATTCAGCACCAATACAATCCCCACCCCTCCTTCTTATTAATTTCACAAACAATTTATAGTTAGCATATGCTGAAATTATTTTACAAATAGCCTTTCAAAACTTTCCACTAGATTTGTGAACAGAAAAAATGTAAATATTTCTTCCATAAGGAAAATGAAACCTTCTAACAATTTCTCAAGGGCAAAATTCCCTATTAGTGGAATAGATTTTTAGATCCTAAACAATACCCCTGAGAAAAGTTCCTCCATAAGCTCCTCCCTTGGAATCTGATGGAAGACTAGGAAGCCAGCAATGCTAAATAATGCTGGGAAGAAGACCGCTCAAGGCAAGACTCGCTGATAATTAAATATGTGTAAGAATGGCACACTCCATCCAATGAAACTACTTACATCAAATGGAGAGAAGCCTGGTTGGAAAATATTGCCTGAGAATTTTTATGAACTTCTATAAAACCCTTGCTTGTTTTCCATTTTTCTCCTTCAATCAACAGCCTGTACATTGCAACCCATTTTCATAGGGTTATATCATTTTCCAACTCTCCGATACTTTGGTTCTTTAAACAAAGCAAAGCGAAAACCATCCCATCTCGACAATCTTTTAAACTATAAGATATATTCCAATGATTTGGAGCAGAAAAATTAGGGTATTAAACAGTACTCAAGCCACATGTTTGACTATGTAGAAAAAATGTATTCAGAGAGGGCTAGGAAAAAATCAGCAGCAAGACAACATAATTTCTCAGAGCATAAGGTTCCAGGTTCTTCTTTGTGACAACTTCCAACTTGTAAAATTTTACCTACTTGTACAATTCATCTGGGCCAGCTCTGCTGATTTATTACAGTCAAATGATTTACAGACACTACTCTTTAGATAATGTGCTTCTTTTTGCATTTAATGTAATGTAATGTAATTCAATTGCTTTCTTTTTTCCTCCTTTTTCAGTTTATTGTAGTGCTAGTTTTATGAATTATTTCAGAACATGAAGTTCCCAGGCACTAATCAGAAATCAGCAATAAACACCTTACAAGCTTGTTCACAGGTTTTTTTCTTATTGTTCTGATGTGATTTTATTGTTACAGACTGTATTCATATGGAGTTTTCCATTATTTGTAATGAAATCTGAATTGAAATAATCCTCATAAATCTGTGTTCCTGAAACTAACCCATTTTTTTAATGGGGCAGGTAATGTTGTCCTTTAAAGCTCTTGGCTGATCTAGGATGCGTATCAGCCTGTTCCACTAGAGCTGATAGGGTGAGTGTGCTCCAAGTCCCTTCCCTTAAATGTTGCCATCAAGTGGGACTTAGGCAATGTGCCTTCTTGGGAATGACCCCTGCCCTCTGGAACACCCTTCCTCCAAGATCCCGCAGGCCCCTACCCTCCTAGCCTTCCCCAAAGCCTTGAAGGCCTGGTTTTTTCCCACAAGCATTGGGACAGTGTGGGGCTGGAACCTAGTAAAGTTCTTTGTGTGCAGATGTGTTATGATTGGAAGCACCAGGAGTTTCTGTGTTTATGTTTTTTACTGTTTTGTGAGCCACCCAGTGTCAAGTTGCATAAGATGGGTGGCTTTATAAATCTAATAAACAAAGAAACCAACAAGAAAGATGGATAGATACAGGTCTACGTAGTTTGGTGTCTTACCTTTAGTAGCCCTGGAATGCTTCAGAGATTCTAGAACAGAGATGAGGAAACCAGTTCTCTAAATGGTTTGGGTCTCTAATTTCCATTGAACCTCACCAAATATTCATGGATACCAGGCATACTGATGGCCATGGCTTGCCCCATTCTGTTTTAATAACATCAGATGGTTTCTGAAGAGTGGGGAAACATCCCCATCATAACTACAAAGTACTTGTTACTTTTTTGAAGTAGGGGTAGAAACCATGCTGTGAGCCATTTTCACAATTAACATGAAAGAATATTCTTGCTGAGAAAGAGGCTTACATTATCAAATAGCATATGGTGATGAAATTGATAAAAGCAGTGCTGATGCATAGGATTGCTTAGGAAGAGTATGTAAAGCAAACCAAAAATAAATGTCAGGAAGCAGGGTTCACACTGAAAATTACAAAAATGACATGCAGAAAGCAGCAAATGGGCGATGCTTTGGGCTGACAAAAACAATAGAGAGACCTACAACAAAGAACATGAGAAAACTGGGGGAGGCACAAACAGCAGAGGGGGGTTGCAGACAATCTTGATACATCAAAGGACTTTGAAAGTATGTTTTCTTCTTACCACTCTATTATTTTTTTAGCACAGAAATTAAATGTCAATGCTCTTTTTAAAATCCCACCTCTTTATTGTCTTCACAGTACTAGGAATTGTAGGGAACTTATTTTGATTAAGACACCTGGTAAAAAAAGTATAACTGTTATTCTTATAATCAGGATTATGTGATGGAAACTATGGAGAAATAGGATCTTTCATAGATGTTGACCTGTATAATAAGATACAGGTAAATCCTAGGGATGAACTCATTTCTAAATTTCACTCTGTTCACACTCTTCACACCATTTCAATTACAGCCTTGGGCAGATGATGTCACTCTACAAGTTCAAAGAAAAGATAGGATAGTAGATAAATATAATACTAATACTACTAATAATAGATTTTGCAGAATTGTGGTTCTGGATATGACATTTCCAACAGAAAATGCAATCCTCCACAAAATGAGAATCCATCCATATTAGAAACAATAATTAGCTATGTATAGTGTCAGCACTGAAGAGAAATATAAAAAATATGTGAGACAATTATATCCTTATGATTGCGGGAGGTTTACAGTATTTTCTTCCATTGCATTAGTACTACAATATGTCTGCTGCACATATCTGGTTGACCTCTAGATGGCAGCAGTTTTCTACCTCAAATGGTTGTCTAGATTTTTGCAATCCAGATATGGTAGCCTTACACAGGATGCTATCATGAATATAGACTTGGTGTGGTATTAATTTGGGGGGAGGTCTTTATAGCAAGAATGCTATATAATGCTGCTATTACTATAATCTATTAGGATTATACTATAATACTTTGCTAGATCTACTGTGCAGAATGATAAACGTTTATGTGAATAAAAACACATACCCCATTTTTCTTTTCCCCCAAACTAGTTCTTGTGCTTTTGGAGACAAATGGTTTTAACTATGATTTGTTGACATCATAAAGGTCTGGCTCTAACAATAAGCCATGATTTACAAACCATAGTGACTGGGCTCATATATCACCCTAACCCAAAATTGAACAGAACACTTAATGGGTAGATATTAGAGACAGAAGCATTGTACAGACTTTCTACTTTTGGTTACCACAAGCCAGCCATCTACAGGCCAACTGTGCGTGATGGAGCTTCTCCCTGCAGTCCTCCATATGATAAAGCAAACTTTCTAGGGAGATATCCTTGGTATGTATATCAGTCAATACTAATATACAATGTTATAAACTACATCCATGGTCGTATAACATATAATATGGGATATATCCCTCATGGAACATTAGGGAGGGAGAACTAAGCAGCCTCTGGCTACCATGTTCAGGTTAACCAGGAACAAAATGCCTGCATCCAAAGTGCTATTCAGTAGCTGGTTTCCTGTCCAGTAATTTCAACAGAAGAGGAAACTATAACAACTGTACCTATTTAAACTTGTCTATGATAGAGTTTTATCTGCCAAATTCCATCTTTGACACCATTGATAAAGATCTATTTCTCTTGCATCAGTCACTCTACCTCTTAGTGATTATGTACCAAGGTATGCTTTTGATCTCCCACAGAGTAGAAGTGACCAATGCTATATCATTTATTTCCCAAACTTCTATTCTTAACTACTGATCAGTATCCTTCTTCTGGTATCCTTTGAGAATTATGATGCTGTATCATCCTTGTTTAATCACTTATTAGTGCTATCATTCAAACAAAATGCTGTATTTAATCAGAACTCACCTTGCTTTCTAATTAAATATATATTAAACTCAGTATGGTGTGTTTATTCCAATCTCAGCTGTGTACCTGATATTGTGGCTTCTTTTATTCTCTCCTTCCACAATGTATTTAGCAAAATTATTCTTTGTAGGAGAAAGGAAATAACAGCCAGAATTTATGTGAGAACTTCTTACAAATAAATATTAGGGAATAAACATTTTAATATGTATGGCATAAATGTTTTATATTTTTTCAAATATATTTTTGTAGCATATTATGTAAATCTCAGTATATAAAACTGTGGTCGGGCTATATGCTTTCAGCTAAAAAAGGCAAACAGATAGACAAATTAAAGAAGCATGGTATTCCAGACAGTTTACAGGAATCAGAAATGCAGAGGAGCTAAGAGTTATTATACATCTTTGCTGCTGTTCTAGACAATATTCACTGAAATCACTGAAAGATTTACTCCATAATAAGTTTGTAGAGAACTCTGTCCACTATATAGATTATATCACTTAAATAAAAATAATTTATACTCTGGCAAATATATTTGAAATCAAACTTAGGTCAATCCAGAATAAGTGGTACTCAATTTTCACTGAAATCAAAACTCATTTTCTTCACACTAATTTCAGTGGTATTAAATTCAACAACCCATGTTTGGATTTACACATCATATTAAGCTATGTTTTGCTAACCATTCTTTATTGAATAAGACACAACTGTCTGGGCTCTTACATCATACTAAGCCATAAACTATAGTTTACAAATCACAATGGCTTGGGTCGCAGAAAATGGTAAACCAAACCACAGTATAGTGCAATGTAATGTATGAACCAGATCAATTTCAGAGACCACTGAGCATGCAATATAATCCTATACATGCCTACTGTACTGTGTAATGTAGTTTACTCTCAAACAGATGGATATAGAATTAAAGCCTTGTACAGTTATAACTTTTTGATAACTTAAAAAAAAAAACTGGAGACAGGAAGGTGAAGAAAAAGAAGAAGATTTCATTTGCTAAATCCCAAAATGATACCTTATGAAGTTGCAAAATTGCTAATGAAGATGGTTAAAACCAACAGTGCTATTTAATATACTACATGTGAATATTATTCAGATGTACAACTGACTGCACAGACAATGATAGAAATAGAGTAGGGCATGGACAGTAGTATAAATAGCAGTCTTAGTTTCATCAAAATTAACTAAGCCTTGATCCAGTAGAAAGGAACTGAAATAATCTAAATTGATATTCTGCTAAGGCATCTCTAATGCCTAATCATCTCAGAAAGGAAAAGGTTAGTGCAATATATAATGCAGGCTCTTTCCAGTGATGTCATCACTCAGCAGTCATGGTCTTGCTCTGTTCTCAGAACCTGGGGCTGTCTTTATATTTTATTGCAATGCTCTTGCCCAAGCAATAATAATGAATTTGGTTTCACACATCAGTCATTTTGAAGGACACAAGCATTGAACATTTTTAATATTAATAAACATGTGAGGCCTATTCTGAGGAAATTGGAATATAACATAATGTGCCATTCTTCATTCTCTAGGTCTCCACTGTAATGGACTAACACTTATTTTTTCTCCTTTTTTCTTATATGAACTCTTCTCAGACTTTAAAAATAATTTTCTTGTTAATTCCATTCTCAGGTTAATTCCATTCCTTATCACTAACAATCCTGCAATAGTTTCCTGATAGCAGGACATTGAACTAGATCTAGATTAGTCATACTTAGAGTAGACCTACTGAAATCAATGAAATTAGTAAGTCTAGATTCATCATATATTCATTTTCAAAAAGTTGGGTTTCTTAAAGTTGATTTCCTCCAGAAGTATATGCAATAATAAGTATCCACTATTAAAGTATGAATGAAATATCTTTCTAAGAAACTAACTTGCATAGTTTAAAATATTAGTGTTCAGTCTGTACCATTTCAGAATGTAGGCTGAAAGGGTTTCAGTTCTTTAAACAGAATTTCTATAGTACAGTGGCTGTTATTGTGAAACGGGTTGGCACAGTTTTCTTTGCACACTGATGAAGATAGCTAAGAACTTCCTTTTGCCTGCCAATGTCACATATTAAAAGCCTAGATTTTTCTAGAAAGGCTGAAAATTTAATTTGATTTACTGGGTTTTGGATAAGCATTTCCCCCAAATTTCTGTTCTTATCAAACAGAATAATAACATACAAAAGATTTTTTTCCCAAGTTTGTTGAAGAAAGCAAACGATATATTCATGCAAACAGATATGTACCTTAGAACTTTGGATTTGAATTGTTCTGTACTAGAATTTCTGCTGTTTTTTCTGATAGTTCCCAAGTGGGTGGCAGGCAAACAGAACATAGTTTTCTCCTAGCTGGGAACAGATTCTACTGAATTTAGTTGGTGAAGATAATAAGAATTTTGTTCAGTCTGGCTTTATATATATAAAACTTAACCCAAACTTGCAATTTCTTCATAACAAGACAGAAATATTATTCCCCTCATCCTCCTGGATTTTTAAAAAAGTATATTAAAATAATTAATCTAAAAAACCTACAGAGACATGTAACAGCATTCACAAAATAATATAACTTTAAAATTATTAATTGTTATACTAATAGTAAAAGGAGGAAAAAATCTAGAAAATTCTGTTAAGAACTGAACTCCATGAAAAAAACCAAAACGATCATATTGTCAAAAAGCTAACAAGACATTTCAGAGGTTCAGTGAAAGGTGGGCCCAAAGCAGGAATTCTCTCTGGGAGCACGCCTTCTCTAAAACAGAAACAGTAACTCTAGCCTTCTGGAAGCTCATAAAAACTTGGCTGTTTTCCTTAAGATTTGAGTACTATAGAGCTACCAGTGCCATAAATATTATATTAAGCATCTTTTAAACCATAATTCTAGGTTGTGTGTTTCTATGATTGTATGTTATTGCATTTTATTTCTGTTGTTGTATTGGTTGTGTCTGCTGTTTTTGTGGAACACAGGGAAGCCTTGACTGAAGCAGATTATACATTCATAAATAAATGAACACATGTCAACAATCCACTGCTACAAACCCGATGTAGATTTCTCATTCTGGTGGTGTAAAAGATAATCCTTTTAGCCAGCTTCCTTGTCTGAAAAATATGCAATTCTTGATGTCTTCATAGGTTCCAAGTAGACATGCATACCTTTAACATGTCCTCACTTAACAACCAATCGTTCATCGACTGTTCAAACTTACAACAATGCTGAATGAGTGGTATTTACAATTGGTACTTGTACTTACGATGGTCACAGCATCCCCGCAGTCACGTGATCACGATCTGGGTGCTCTGCAGCTGGCTCACAATTGCAACGTTGCAGCATCCTGCAGTCACATGATCATCATTTACAATCTTCTTTGTTGGCTTCTTACAAGCAAAGTCAATGGGGAAGCTGGCAGGTGGTCACAAATGTCAACCACACGTCATTGTGCTGAGTGACGTCATGGGATTCCCTTAGCAATGGCAACTGGAAGTACCAGAATTTCCATCGTTAAGTGGCATAGTCACATGATGTTGTGCTTTACAACCACATCACTTAGTGATGTAAATTCTGGTCCCAGTTACTGTCATTAAGCGAGGACTACTTGTACACAGTGATTGAACCATCTCAAATGTAAGAACCTCAAACACACCTTTGTGAAAATGCTGTGTATTACTCTTTACATAAGTTTGTCACCTTGAGTTACATATAAAAAAGGCAGGGTAAAAATCTAATTACATTATTATTATGCACAACAACATGAAATCACAGCTGCCAGTTCTTTAGCTGGTGTTGGCCTTCATTCACATCGAGTTCTTCCCAAGAACCTAGGATGTCATAATGTATCGGCATAGTATATGCGTGGATCCAGGCAGTGTGGCTTTTTGTAATTGACAGATGAAAGTTTTGTCAATGCACAGATTTTCTAAGTGCTGTCCAAGGCTTTTTGGTATGGCACCCAGTGTGCCGGTAACCACTGGGCCACCCCTGCCAGTTTATGCCATAATCTTTCAACTTCAGTTTTCAGATCTTGATACTTTGTGATCTTCTCCAATTCTTTGTCTTCTATTCTACTATCCCCTGGTATTGCCACATCAATTAGCCACACTTTCTTCTTTTCAACCACAGTTAAATCTGGTGCATTGTGCACCAAGACTTTATCAAATTGTATTCAGAAATCCCACAATATTTTAATCTACTCTTTTTGAACTACTTTTTCAACTATATGTTGTCATTATTATTATTTTACAGTTGGAGCTCCAGGTTCTTATATCCCTGCAGTCAGATGTGAACTGAACTGAATCAATAACAGATATTAAGGGCCTTTATCTTTCTAAATCCAAAATGGCAGCCTTAATCTGGACTAATCCAGTGATCAAAATCAATATAGTATATTAGTCTGGAAGGATAGCCCATATTTGAAAGAAACTTGTTTTTGAAATGCATAATTCTGGACATGCCACTTTTAGATTACAGGGGCAATTCCTAATTACTGCCTTTGATTCTAACAATATGTTGGATGGCACTGGAATTCTACTTATTTATTCTTCAATGTTTCTTATTTATCTGTTGTCATATGAAGGTGGTTCCCCACTGAATGTTCCCTGGCAGCTAATCTGTATACAAATGATTTAGTAATTAGTCATTTACACTAATATATCCATCTGTTTCTAATGACATCCACTGCTTATATATATAGTTCTTTTTTACATTGTCCAAATTGTGCCTGTGCAGGGAGCTGAAGTGTTTCATGCCATACCCTTTCTGATGGATGCCAATATTTATTATAAATGAGCCCCAGCCTTTTTGCAGAAAGCAGAGTGTATTGTTGCCAAATAAGCTCTTCACTCAGACTCAGTACTCCAAAGGATGGATTCTATTTCTAATTACTCACTAGGTTCCTAAATTAATTCACATTTCTGGCTATAGGAAACGGCACACAAATGAAAGGAAGTGCAAATGATATGTGTGTTCAGAAGACTGAGATGCTGGAAGATTAATGACAACTGAACAATAAACATGTTCATTCCTCTAAGCATTCCACAGTAAACTTCATTCAAGTTAAATCATAAGAGGGGTTCACCCACTGAATTAAACCATTTGGCTTTGGCTTAGCGTGATATGGAAACTCCATCCCAGTGTTGGAAAAGATCTCAGTGGCTATCCAGTGCAATCGCTGCTCAAAGTCGAATCTGTAATGTAAAAGACAATTACATCATCCTGACGAATAGCCATCTGTCTGTGTTTATTTAAAACTGTCCAGCAAAGAAACCCTTCATTTCCCAAAGCAGTAGGTCAAACACAATATTTATTGCTAGGGAATTTTTCTTTACCCTGCCCTGGCTTTAAGGAGGCATAGAGCAACACCATGGACAGCTCCAAGGTAGCTCCCTCCAACAAATACTGGAATAGTTTTTACATGTTGAAAGCCAAAGACTACGGCACTTTGCCTTTCCTGAAAGGTAGAAATTCTTAAAGGTGCAGATTGCTGGCCTGGGATCTGGTATTCCATCTTTTCAGAGGCTTATGCCAGGAGTGGAATTCTGTAAAGATGCTCAGGGTTGGGTTCTTTTTTAAACATTAAACCTGCTGAGGATGAAATATGACAGTCCCTGTATTGGCCTGGAATGTCTCAGGCTTGGCCCAATGCTTCTTCTGCTTGGTCCTACTGGTTCCTTCTTTTAAATCCAGCTTACATCTCAGCCCTGGAATTATGACAGTCCAAATATTCTATATTTTAATTCTTGTCTGCATTGGTGGGTTGTCATACACGTTGTTGGAAGACGCAGAGTATTTTTCATTGTTAGTGCTCTTGTTGTGAAGTGGAAATCTGCTTTCTTGCAATTCTTCTGCACCTTTTTCATACTTCATGAAAAAGAAAATTCTGTTTAATAATTTGTTTAAAATAATTTTTAAACCTAAAACATATTAAACTCAATATGTTAAGAAGTATAACAGCTATTGACAAAGTCATTTTATCATATTATTGTCCTACATTGATTTTTTAAAATCTTCTTTTCATCATTTTGGTCTGTCATGCTTGCCATTTTTCATCTTTTATTGATTTTATTGTAAATTCTTTGTTTGACTGTTTTGAGCTGCCCAGAGTCATTGAGAGTTGGGCAGCATAAAAGGTTAATAAATTATTATTGATCGCACAGTAAGCCAGATGTTTAGACAGGATTTGGTATTATTGTTATGGTTGGTCACACAATCAGCCAGATGTTTACACTTGATTTGATATTTTTGTCCACCTATCGAGTCCTTCTCAAGGACCTGGGATAGGCAGATATTGTTGTTTGATGGTGTTAAAGGTATTGTTGCAGGATGTAATCTGTTCCAAGTAAAGCTGCCTTTTGCAATTGACTGATGGTGATTTTGTCAATGCCGATGGTCTTCAAGTGGTACTCCAAATGTTTTGGGATTGCACCTAAGGCGCTTATTACTATTGGGGCTATCGTTGCTTTCTTTTGCCACAGTCATTCTATTTCTATCTGCAGGTCTTTTTATTTAGAGATTTTCTCCAGTTCTGTATCTTCTCTTCTGCTTCCAGGTATTTCAGTGTCCACTATCCAATCTTTTTTGTCTTTCTTATCAACAACTATTAAGTCTGGGGTGTTGTATGGCAGGTGCATGTCAGTTTGAATCCTAAAGTCCCAGAGCATTTTAGCTTTTTCATTTTCTATTACTTCATCTGTTTTATGGTCCCACCAGTTCTTGCTTGCAGGAAAATTGTATTTCTTGCAGATATTCCAGTGCACCATTGTTGCTACTTTGTCATGCCATTGTTTGCAGTCAGTCTGTATGATCTTCTTGTGGCGGTGGTCCACTGTTTCTTCAGCTTCTTTGCAGAGGTGACATTTACTGTCTGTTGCTGTCTTCTCGATTCTGGGTTTATATGCATTTGTTCTTAAAGCTTGGTCTTGTGCAGCCAGAATTAACCCCTCTGTCTTCTTTCTTCAACTTCCTGCTCTTAGCCATTGCCAGGTCTTGTTATCTGCTTTGTCTGCTAGTTTTTTTTGTGTACTGGCCATGTAATACTTTGCCTTGCCAGGTCTCTTTTCTATTCTTCATTTGGTCTTCCTTATAGGCCAGTTTGGGTTTTTTTTGTATTCGGTAAGCCTTCATGGTGTACTAGCTTCAGTGCATCTTCTTCACTGTCCTTCAGATATTCTTCTAATGCCCTTTCTTCTTCAACTGTCTGGTGTACTTACAATGTTCCATGCCCACCTATGCTTCTTGATAAGTAAAGTCTGTCAACATTGCTGCATGGAGGAAGAGCATGATTCATTGTCATTATTTTTCTGGCTTTCCTACCCAGGGCTTCTAGTTCTGCTTGAGTCCAGTCTGTGTATCTAATGACTGGAATTGCCCTGGTGTTAATTGCCTTGATGATATTTCCTCCAGTGAGTTTGGACTTTAAGATCTTCTTCACTCTCATTATGCATTCACTCCTAACCTTCTTCTTCACTCCAGTGAGCTTGATGTTGTCAGCCTGAAGGATGCCCAGGTATTTGTAGTGATCTTTTTCACCTAGACTCTTGATGTTATTTCCATAAGGCATCTTAATTCCTTCAGTTTTCACTATTTTTCCCCTGTTGTTGCTAAGGGTGGCACATTTGTCCAGTCCAAACTCCATTGCAATATCTGGGCTGTATATTCAGAGAGTATTCAGCAGTGATTCTATTTCACATGGTGTTTTTCCATACAGCTTCAGATCATCCATGTAAAGAAGGTGGGTTAGCTTGGCAGATGTTTTTGATGTTTGGTAGCCATGGCCTGACTTATTGACAGTATTGTTGACAGAGGAACCAATGCAATGACAAACAGTAGTGGTGATAGTGAGTCTCCTTGAAAGATTCCTCTCTTGATATTAACCTCTCCCAGTCTATCACCATTGAACAGCAACTGTGTGTTCCATTGTGCCATTGATCTTTGCACAAAGTTTCTGATGTTTCTACTGACTCCTGTTATCTCTAGGTGATTATCCAATCATGTGGCAGGTAGTTGAATGCCTTCTTGTAATCAATCCAAGCTACATTCAGATTGGTATTTCTTCTCTTGCAGTTTTCCAAAATCATCTTGTTAATTAAGGAGCTGATATTTTGCCCCTCTGCTGTTTCAGCAGTTTCTTTTCTGCTCAGATGGAAAGAGCTTGTTTTCAACTACATTCTGTAGGACTGCATCAGCTACCATTCTAGTTAGCAATTTGAAAGTTGTTGGTAAGCATGTAATTGGCCTGTAGTTGCCTGGTAGTGCCCCCTTTGTTGGATCTTTCATCACCAGGTAGGTTTTGCCAGGTGTTAACCAATCTTCCATTTCATCTCCTTGCAGTATGTTGTTGAACTGCTTGGCAATGAGTGAGTGCAGACCAGTCAGATGTTTCAACCAAACACCATGCAGTTCATCTTCACCTGGTGCTGACCAATTCTTGATCTTCCTTGCCCTTTTCGCTACCATTTTGCCGTTATTACAAGTTCTTCCATTTCATCATCTCCCCCCCCCCCCCATTTCTCAACCTCCTTTATCCATTCTGCCTTCTTGTATTTCTTTGGGTTGCCTATAACTGTGCCCAGAACTGCACAGTTTCTTCTTTGTCAGGTGCTGACTGGTTCATAGCAGTCTCTCCATTGATGGATTGGTAGAAACATTTCTGATTCCACTGAAATTGGATATTTCTCCTATACTGTGCAATTTGAGTTCTGTATCTGCTGATCTTCTTGGCTATGGCTGTATTTTCGCTGCTTTATTATTTCCAGTGCTTCTATGATCTTCCTTGTTTCTACGTGATAGTTCTTGATCAGGTATTTTTTGGTCCTCTTGTTCTTCAGCTTCTTTTCTTTCATCTGTTCTAGCTAGCTTGCATCTGATCTTATTTTCCAACCTGATCTTCCATTGTGGTGGTGCACTATTTGGCTTTTTTTCTTGTTTCTTGATTTTGCATCCAAGGTATTCAGTTATAGCTACAGCCGTGCTGTACACTAGTTGGTTTGTTTTTTGCAGGGAGCTGGTGCTTATATTTGATATTATAGTATTGGCATCTTTTATTACTTGTGCTAGCTGTTTCTTTGTAACAAACTTCAATGAAGGCAGCCTTATTCTGTTCTTTTTGTGCTGTTCTAGATGCTCAGTTATTCTTTGTTTCAATTCCTCTTGTTTTGTTTTGTTTTAGTTAGAAGTCTTTGTTCTTTCTGAGGAGAAGGCAGAGGAGATGGGTGCCTGGTTTGGGAATGAAAACAATTTAATAGCTATGCTGGTTTCCTCTACTACTGACTCCCCCTGGTTTTCCTGTGCAGCCTGAGTTACTTCTGGCAAGGCTTCGATTTTTTTTGCCCTGGATAGACCTTTGTGGTTCTCCTAATTCTACTTCTGTGAATACTTTATTTCATATTATAAATTGATGTTGATCTGCTAGCCTCTGTTATTTCTGATTCTGGATATTGTTTTTTTCCAGAACCACTGCATTCTTTTCAGATTTCCTCTTCTTGTTGGACTTGATTTGTAATCACAGATCACTGTTTCTTTGTCTTCAGTCTTCATATATTTGCGACAGCTAAAAACTTTTTTTTCCAGTAGTCCTGCAGCTGCTGGCCCTGGTTGCTCAGCCAAGTCTAAGTCCTGTAGCCCACTTGTCACCAGATGTCCAGGAACTACAACACCTAGCACAGTCCTTGTTGACCCAGTGACCAATCCAGATGGTTTTTCCATACACATTTCTTGGTTTACTTTTTTCTTTCCAGCATTTTCTATTTTTTGTATGATTACTTTCAACTGGACCTATGTTTTTGTAATCCCGAAGAATCGACCAGTGCTGACATTTCCCACCATTCTTGTCTCTTGTTTTTTAATGTAATAGGAAATGCCATGTTTTTAGTCTCAGTTGTTTTGCACTAGAAAGCTTCTGTATTATATTTACAACTGACATAAACAATACTTTTCTTATCCTTATCACACAACCAACGGTAGCTGAATAAGTCTGCATCATTCATATTATTTGTCAGACGTGTATTTGTTTGTTGGTTGTTTAGCTTACTCGTTTTGGCTGCTGTTCAGCTCTGCACCAAAATGCTTTAGGTAAATCCTAATTAGACTATTTTCAGCCTTCTTCACATGTTCTATGTGCACAGTGCCAGGGATTCAGCTGAATTTCTTACACTACCCAAAATGTTCAGAACTTCTCCAAAGTACACAGGCTTGTTACAAAAACATTTGCTACAACTGTACGAGTACAGAGCACTATAAATATGGAGTTTCAGATGACTGGGCAACTTATTTATGAAGGTTTTTCCTGCAAGAGGATTTAAAAGAGAATGTTTAGGGGCAAATAATGTGGAAGGAAGATGGCTTTCCTCCTATTCTTCTTGTATAAGACAAGCTAGAGAATTATCCTGAAATAGTCAAGAACAGAGAACTTGTTTTTTTCCTTCATTTCCCATACCCGAGGGAAGAGATTAGGGAAAAGCCAAACGATTTAATCCAGAGTATTACAGTTAATATAGTAATAATGTAAAGATTAAAAAAAAAAAAATAGAGATGGATAGAGCAGTCATATTCTTGCTCATATTACTTTGCTTACATTTAAGTTCAGTTTCCTTAAATCTAGTTTTGCTATAAATCTGCAATGAAAAAAATCTGTATGAAACCGTGCGTTTAAATATATGCAATTATATATGTCCTTTTCAGGCACACTTCTCTAAAAAAAATAAATATACACCACTATGCATATTTTATTTCAAAATGACAATACTTTTTTGAAATGTGTCAGGTCATTCAGGAAGTGCAAAAGCTGGTGAATAAACTAACATTTATCCATTGCCACATTTATCTAGGAAATACAGATTACATCACTTTATACTGAAATTTGTCAGGATCAAATTCCTCAAGCTTCTCTAATGGGAAATGTATCACAAATAAACACACTAAATTACCTTGCTGACACACTTGATGAAAGCTGTGATTAAAATGCATCTGCATTTCAGGTGGCCAACTCAATTCTTATTAATGCACAGCCAAGCTGTTGCTGTCTCCTGTCTGCTTCTTGAGTAGCAATTTACAATAAAGAAGGATGTTTGCCATGAAGAAAATGGTGTTATTATTCAACAACTTCTGGCTAAATATAGCACCAGTAGCTATTTGAGTGTGCTACTATAGTATTTCTACATATATATTATTTCTTTCTTAATTTCCAGGAAACTCCACCCAATCTGGACTACTCTGAGAGTTGCAAATAAAAGTAATGGATCTGTATCTGATGGGCAATCTATGTCCCACATTCCACTTCAAAACTCTTATATCGTAGAGATACCTATCTTTTCCCCGTACCCTGCTCCTTTGGAGGAAAAAAGTGTCAGAGAAAAAATGGAGTGTTGTTGTGGTGGGGTTTACCCCACTTACCACCATCCCTCTTCTCCAGTCCCTCCTACCACTTGCCTCCCAATGGAATATCCTTTAATTGCCCTCTACAAAAAAGAGATTGCCCACTCCTGTTCCATTCGAAGACCTGAGAGAGGACAGTCCACTATTTCAAGTCTTCTGTTTGGAGGATTATCCAAGTAAAGTCTAATTTAAGATAAAGGGAGATTAAGCATGCAAGAAGGACATGGCACACAAATCATCTGGTCTCAGCCTATCCCAGCTATGGGGGGATTGTGTTGTATTTCTTTCTATGTTGATCATTCCTAATTTTGCCTCTATATTGGTAAAATTAATATGTGAAAATTATATGCCGCTTAGTATCCTTTTTCTTCTGTTTTAGATGGTGCAGATATTGAGGACCAATTGGACCTGTGCTACTGACTCAAAACATTCAAATTTTCCTCTTCCAATAAAGCCAGACGATTTTACATAAGGTATCTGGGAGGGCCTTTGTAAAATGAAAAAGTGATATATATTGGTTTTACTATACATGCTTATTTTCTTTTTGATCTATGAGAAAAGCAAGTACATTCTGCCATATCAATTCCCTCATAAATTATGATGCTAAATATATATAAAACATTAATACATAACTTAGTCCTATTCATAAAGGAATGAAGTTTAAATAGTATGGGAAACAGTAGTATAAAGGAAGATCAATGCTGATTTTACAAGAAACACGTGGCTGGTTCAAGTAACAATTTCTAACAATTTAATCAATATGGCATAAATTACTAGATTTTTTTTAATAGGGGAATTGAACATTTACTTAAAAAAAAAAAAAGCTATAATGCATTTTAATCCATATCCTAGGAAATATATTTAAAATTACGTATGGGTTTGGGGGAGAGAAATGCACTAAGGATTAACGCCCACCTCTCATTCATAGAGAAAGGATGTATCACATTTTCTTTTTCCAGGTTTACTGGCACTTGTAAGAAGCTATTTTTTAAAGAAAAACGTGCATGGTCTCATCTCTGTCTGGAATGCTCATATGTCCAGCGTTAGATCTGGATCTGGATGCAATTTCTCGGTCTGGAGAAAAATAAATTTTGCTGCAGCCAAATTACCTACTTATTAGCTCATTAGTGAGGCCTGATTCAAATGAAAACATGCCACTCGATCCATTCAGAAACCAAGACAAGAACACATACTTTTTGTTGGGGTGAGCCAGGACAACTTTGGCCTTCTCCACACTTTCTATTTATTCGACACTGAATCAAAAGTACTTGAAGTATTATGATTGAAAACAAAATAATCAGAGAGTAAAGAAAGAAGTACCACTCTATTCCATTCAGTTGGAGAACCGTAGCCCATTCCCGGCACTGCAGCTGAGCAAGTTTAAGAAATCAACAGTTATGGAATGTAGGAGTTGCAAAGATGATAGCAACTGGAGTTCAAGTATTATTAGGAAAAGTCAAAAGGGTTACATATGTTTAGTTTGGTAACAGCTAGCACAATAGTATTCAATATTGTAGATATCGAAATTAAGTTTGAAATTCCTGCATTAGCAATTAGCATGAGGTTAGATTAAATGGTGGTTGAGGACTCTTCAACCATCCTCCCTATCCACTCTTTGCAGCTAAAGACTCTCTCACTCCCAGTGCTGACACCTTAGTTGTCTCCAAAATGTTCTTATTGGCAGAGTGGGTCAGAAAAACACTTCTGCTCTTTTAACCATAATCCTAATAGTAATTCTAATTCTCCCAACTGAAAAAGTATTATCAAATTTAACTCTGTTTGGGAGTTTGGTAAAGGTTCTGATTTCAGCATAGCCACAACCCACTGCGGTCAAGAAAACAAATTTCTTTTAATGATGAAAGAAGGGTGCCCAATTTGCTACTGCACCCCAGATATCCTTGCCTGCCCATCCTGATAGACTGCAGAAGTTACTGAAATTATGCTTCTGTGCACAAAATGTTCTTATAAAGGTCAGAAGTATCATTTCAACAAATTCTAAAGTAAATTTCCCTTTATCATAGCTACCCAGCCTATTTAGGGATTGAGGGAGAGGTCATTTTACTTTTGCAAGCATTCCTTGTAAGTACCCTCGTAGTTGACCAAATATTAGTGAGGAGTGCTTACAAAGTCTAGGTGATTTTTGAGACATGTAATAGTCCATTCTCTATCAGACCTCTGATGAAATCCAGCCCTCAAATGCTTCATTAGTGGAAAATGTAGTAGTGATCAAGGGACTTACTTAACATATTTTGGAGAGCTGCAAAGTGGGTAGGGTAGAGCCAGTTTGGTGTAGTGGATAAGGCATCAGACTAGAAACCAGGAGACTATGAATTCTAGTCCCACCTTAGGCACAAAGCCAGCTGGGTGACTTTGGGCCAGTCATTCTCAGCCCTAGGAAACAGCCAACGGCAAACCATTTCTGAAATCTTGCCAAGAAAGCTGCAGGGACTTGACGAGGCACTCACTGGAAGTCAACACTGATTTCAAGCCACAAAAGAATAAAAGTGGGTAGAGGCACATCGGTATGAAGGTGGAGCTGCATTTTGTAGGTTTTTTTGTAGGTTTTCTTTGATTGTTAACTAAAATATGCCTGTTTTAGGATTAAAGCACAGTTTCAGATTTCTACACTAGTTCTCAAAATGGTGGGAAGCTGTATTGTCAGTTTGCAGCCATCATATCTGATGAGTCTCAAATAGCTACAAAAAGGGGCACTGAGAGCCAATGAGGCCTTAGGCCCACAAGTGAAGCACTCCTGATTTACATAGCAAGTGTCTTGAAATTCCTTCTCCTCTTCCTATCTGCCAATGTCTTAAGCAAAATAATAGGCAGGCGTGACTCATGCAAACTCACATTGTATTTCATTTTTTTAGGAAAAGCAGTCCATCAGATACTGCATGTTGCAGCCAATTAAAAATGAATGGCAGACCCAGATGCTATAGCAGACATATAGTGAAAAAACTTTGCAGGGGGGAGGACTAAGAAATTCCTTCACTACCAGGTGGATCCTTAGTACATGCTTCTCTGTGTTCTTTTCAATAGGTTGGAAGGACAAGCAGCTATTTAAAAAATGTTATTCCTTAGTTCCAGTGAGAGCATTAATCAGTGTGATTAGCTGATTAACATCTGCACTCTAAATCTTTGATTAATAATTTAATCATGGTTGCACCCAGCAAAAGGAGGTTTAGTGCTAATGGCAGCTTCTGTAAGTTATCAGTGTGTTTTTTTCTTTTTCTTTTTAATATAGGTCTGTTTAGAGTTTATTCCAGCCAGCAAATTATGCAGCTATACTTTGAGTCAAGAGAAGCATTACCACAATTAAATGACCTAAGCATTAAACCTGGATTTGCATGTATGCATGCCTGCACTTAGAGAGAGATGCAGCTAATTGACTTAAACTCTAAACACTTGGCAGCACCATCACTTCTCTCTCATTTCTCCAAGACTTTGAGAAAGTGTTTAATGCCCATGATCACTAGTGGGTTTATGATCATATTCCATGACTCTGGAACAATCCAAAAGAAATATGAATCAACTAATGCCAGAATCTATCTATCTATCTATCTATCTATCTATCTATCTATCTATCTATCTATCTATCTAATTTGTATGCCACCCATCTCCCCCAGCAGGTGACTCTGGACGGCTTACATTTAAAACAAAACCCACAAACAATTAAAAATAAATACCACATTAATTAATTAAAATAATAAATTAAAAAGTCAAGCTATAAAGCAAACCCTATACATAAAACTAAAAACATGTCAGGTCTAGCCCAAAGAACTCCAAGAGACGATGTAAATTCAATTCTACTGTGTTTATTAGCTACAACTTCTAGACAGAAAATCTCCCCAGACTGAAACCTAGCTCCCAAGCCAGCCAGCCACAACACCGTGAATACCTCAGGGAGGTGCCAGTCTCATCCTCTTGAACTTCCCATGCTCCTCTGGCGAACTAAGAACACACTTATCTCCCTGAGTCTGGCCTTCATAATTCCATTCCATCACAAAACATTCAAGAAGACTGGAGAGGGGCAAAATCAATTACCCCATAAGCCACTTCCACTGATGCAAGCCCCCATCCAGCCCCCAGGCCATCTGGGATAGCCAGGATTTCATGTTGTTCCTGAAGGCGTGAAATTCCTTGACTGGTGGGGTCTGCAACATGCCCCTTCTGCTGGACTGAGTGGGGCGAGTTGATATAACAGGGGTGAGACGGCTCCTCAGATAACCTGGTCCCTTGCCATGAAGGGCTTTAAAGGTGATAACCAACACCTTGAACTAGACCCGGAAGCAAACTGGCAACAAATGCAGCTTGCATAACAGCAGTGTTATATGGGCCCTCCTGGGGGCATTCAGAACTGTCCACGCCGCTGCATTCTGCACCAGCTGTAGCTTCCAGATACTGTACTCTTCAAGGGTAGCCCCATGTAGAGTGCATTGCAGTAATCCAACCGGGAGGTGACCAGGGCATGAGTGACCGTGCGCAGGGCCTCCCAATCGAGAAAGGGGCATAACTGACGCACAACAAGAAGTTGTGCAAAGGCTCTCCTAGCCACAACTGCCACCTGCTCTTTGAACAGGAGTTGGAGTCCAGGAGTACCCCCAGATTATGCACCAGGTCTGTCTGGGGTAGTGCAACCCTGTCAAGAACCATATATAATAAACTTCTAGATCTTGAGGCTTCCCATACCCACAGCCACTCCATCTTACCAGGGTTCAGTTGAAACCTGTTGTTCCCCATTCAGGCCCCTACAGCCTCCAGGCATTGCAAAAAGGTAGCCACAGCATTACTTAGGTCACCTGGGATGGAGATATATAATTGAGTATCATCAGCATATTGATTATACCTCATCCCATGGTGCCGGATGATCTTACCCAACAGTTTCATGTAGATGTTAAATAGAAGCAGTGAGAGCACCGAACCCTGAGGCACCCCACAAAGTAGGGCCTGTGGGTTGGACCTCTCACTCCCGATCAACACCGATTGGGTTCGGCCTTGGAGAAAGGAGCTGAACCAGCACAGAACTGTGCCACCCAGCCCCAACTCCTGCAGCTGACCCAAAAGGATACCATCGTCAATGGTATCAAAAGCCGCCGAGAGGTCAAGAAGAGCAAGGATGGATGCGCTACCCCCTTCCCGCTATCGCCAGAGATCATCCAAAAGTGCAACCAATGCTGTTTCTGTCCTATAACCGGGTCTGAACCCTGGCTGATAGGGGTCCAGATAATCCGTTTCCTCCAGGATCCTCTGAAGCTGCCGCGTGACCACCTTTTCCACCACCTTTCCTAGAAAGGGAAGGTGGTAGACTAGACGAAAATTGTCCAGAAGAGTGGGATCTAGCAATGGTTTCTTGAGGAGGGGGCAGACCAAAGCCTCCTTAAAAGGCTTCAGGAACACTCCCTCCTGCAAGGATGAATTGACTACCACCAGTACCCACCCTAAAGTCACCTCCTTGGTGGCTTTAACCATCCAGGAGGGATGAGTATCCAAAATACAGGTAGCTGTGCTAACACCCCCAAGGACCCTGTCCACTTCCACAGGGCCACCAGGATCAAACCATCCCAGATAACTGGGTAAGACTGCTCCCCGGGCATCTCCGCTGGACCCGCCTCATGCTTGGCCTCCAACTGAGAACGTATCTGAGCAATTTTATCTGTTACCAAATTCCTCTGCACAGCCCTGTAGATAGTCCTCCGAGCCCTCCCTACACCCTTTGGAACCCTTGTGGGTCCATCAGTCACCTGGGGTGGACCGTTCGAATAGGTCCCACCTCCCTGCAGAAGGGGGCAGCATAGGAGAATCTCAAGGCCACCAGGGAGTGGTCTGATCATGGCAGAGGGGATAATATCAAATCCCCCACCAGATCACGCTGCCACTGTTCTGACAAGAAAACCATGTCTGGAGTGTGACCAGTGTCCCGAGTTGGACCATAGATGACTTGGGATAGGCCCATGGCAGATTAAAGTCCCCCAAGACCATAAGCCTGGGGAACTCCACTGCCAACACCGAGATGGCTTCTAACAGCTGAGGCAGGGAGGTTGCTATGCAGCAGGGAGGCTGGTACAGAAGCAACATTTCCAACTGATCCCGTGTGCCCAGCTTAGAAACAGGGTCTCATATCCAGCCACTTGTGGGACAGAGCCCCTGAAGGCCAGCAGAGATTGCTGGATGACCACTGCCACACTTCCCCTGCCCTGGGGTCTCGGCTGGTGCCAAACCCTAAGCCTAGCTTGACACAATTCCAAAAGGGCAACACCCCCTTCTGGCATAAGCCAGGTCTCGGTAACGCATGCCAGGTCAGTCTGCTCCTCCCCAATAAGGTCGTGAATAAAGGGGGCCTTATTATTGACTGACCTGGCATTCATCAGCAGCAACCAAAAGCCCAGGCCACTGTAGGCCTGCTGACCAGAGGCCTAGAACATGCCACCAGTATAACACATCGGGGACATCTTCCCCTGAAATGGCCTGCTCTCTGGCTCCCGTCATAATGTCCCATGCCATTCACCACCTGAATACCTGCCCTGAATCGCCCAAGGTGATCCTCCACCCACTCTCCTGGCCTCTGACCTAAGGGGCCTGCCATACCACAAACCAGAAGCTTACTTTTTCAGTATGGATAGTTTGTGTAAGTGTTGTTTAATTCAGAAGAGATCACTATAGTTACATGGACAAAAATAAAATATTTCATTTTAATCTCCATCATTAAAAAAAAAAAAAAAAGTGAAATAGTCCCAGAAACTGTTTTACAGAAATGGAAATAGTGTGAACTTCCAGAGGGCAAAAGCATTGCTTCATATGCATATGCAGATCTGCATTTCTCTTACATTTGCATTTCAGCCTGCTTTTTGTATACAATTCTTGCTAGCAAATCTTCTAGGCAAAAATGTGTTTTTGTGTACAATTTTTCTGCATTGTATAATTTCCATGCAAATTTCCACCAATGGATTCAATTTTGCACATTTGTTGTCATTGTTGCTGCAAATGGCATCACAAAATTCTGAAAACACAATTTCTAGCATCCATGTTCATGTCAGCCTCTGCTATATATTGGGTATACCTGTATGGATCAGTCAAGATCCATCTAAATGAGGAATGTCTTCTCATAAACACATGGGTGTTCACCTCAGCACAACACAGCACAGCAAAGAATTTTATTTCTTTTTTTAGTTGTTAAGCAAATTTATACAGCTGCCCATCTACCAGAAGGAACTCTGGGCAGCGAAGTAAATAAAAGCACAATACAATACAACATTCCACAAGACAGGTGCTATGGCAGAGAAAGCGCGAAAAACCGCGCTCGTCCGAAAAAGGGGCGCGAAGCAACGGAAATCCCGCCTCCTGCGCTGCCAGCTGGGCTGACGCTCTAGGAATTAGGCTCTGGCAAAGTCTAATTCCGAAACTAGAAAGATGCAATTGCCTTGAAAACCGCTAGGGGGCGGTCACTGCAGGGTCAGTAATGACTGTTAAGCAGATAAAAAAAAAAAAAAAAGGCAGAGAATGTATCTTTCTGAGGCCCCACCGGGAGACACTGCTTCACTGATGAGACCTGGAGCATACCCACCCTGACAGATCTAATAGGATGGGCAGAAACCATTGGGGATAGGCAGATAGCCTGGTCCCATGCCACGCTGGCTTTAAGGGTGACAGCCAGAATTTTGAATTGCACCCAGAAGTATACTGGGAATCAGTGCAGCTCATGCATCAGTGGTGTTACATGGGCATACCGAGGTGTACTCACTGCTGCCCGCACTGCTGCATTCTAGACCAGCTCAGCTTCTGAATGCTCTTCAAGGGAAGCCCCATGTAGAGTGCATGGCAATAGTCCAACTGGGAGATGACTAAGGCATTAGTCACCATGAGCAGTAACCCCTGATCTATGAAAGGATGCAATTGGCCCACAAGCAGCTGAGTGTCCAGGAGAAACCCAGGTTGTGCACCAGCTTTGACTGGGGGAATGTCACCCCAGCCAGAGTTAGAGATAGCAATTCACCCTAAAACCCACAGCTACTCCGTCTTAACTGATTCTTCCTCATTTGGGCCTGTACAGCCTCCAGGCCCTGGGAAAAGTCAAGGCAGAGCTGACCTCTTTCAACAATAAACCTTGTTTCAACATGGCTTTTCCTTTCTTTCAGTAACAGAGTGCTGGTTCAGTTCCCATTCCTTTTTTTTCCAAAAAGGTGCTTTGATCAGACTTCAGTAAAGTGAATTGCCCCTCCAAAATCATACACAGCCTTCATATTTGATAGGTCTAAAAATCATATATAAGTCTAAAATTTCACATGGGGTGAGTGCTGCATCCATTCCTCCCCAAATATGCCAAATCAGTTTGACTACTGGCATGACAGACAACATCAAATGTGTATTAGGAAGAAAGCATTGCTAAATCTTCCTTTTTTTATTTCTCAGTCCATTTCACAGTGAAAGTTGTCTGATCCTTTTGTGTAGTGAAGAGAGCAAATTTTCATTCTTGTGCTTCATCTGAATGGTACAGGATATACCGTCTGCCTGACAGTTTACAACGCAGGCATCATTTACAAAATTTATACTTTGAATCATGAAATACAGTTGGATAGTATTCAAAGCCTACAGAAGCAGGATATCTGGCTGTACAACTTTCTTGAGAGTGCATCGTTTTTTAAACAATCTCTAATGACAGAATTCACTACATTTCAAGCAGTTTGCCCCTGTTTTGAACTGCCCATACATTTTTTCCCCTAATACCAAGCTGAATACCTCTTTTTCCTAATACAATTATGCTGGTTCAGGCTTTACCCTCTGAAACCAGCAACACCAAATATTCTCCAATATCTGCGTAACAGCCCTTCCTTCAAATATACACATTCTGCAATGATATTGCCTTTTAATCATATCAGCTCTTTGTTGAGCATATCCAGCTCCCTGAATCTGTCCTCGTGAGACAAGAACGTCTGTGTTTCTCATCACCTTTGTTGACCTCTTCTGGATATTCTTCACTCTCTTACTTTTATCTTTGCTATGTATTCCCCTAAACACTAAATGAACAGTTTCATCTATCACTAGTTATAACTCTTGACCTAATGAGAATAATTAAGGATTATAAGTTTGGTTCTACTGCTCTTTGTTGTGCAATTTCCCCTTTTTCGGGAATTATGCTGAAATCAGCAGCAATTTGTACACAATATTAAGTGACCCTAATAACAAACAAGAGAATAGCTCATTATTTGCTAGGCATCTGATTCTGCACTGAGCAATACAGAGGTAATAAAGGTAATCCCCTCCCAAGAGATCCAAGCTAGTACAAAACTGTACTGCGTTAGCTATCAGTGGCAGTCTTGTTCAAAACATGTTTACGGCAGCCCTGGCCAACAACTCATTTAATTAAATTGTGTCATGTAGAATTGATTGGTTTGCCAAGTGTGGAGCAATGCAAAAGTGCCTAATACTGTACCAAAGTTGTCCTCACATATATTAACCAGATTCACACGCAGGTTTATTTTCTCAGCTGGTGAAAAGTGGCATTAAGAACCTAACTTTCTGTTAGCAAAGAGAATGGTGTAGAGGGCAACCTGCTATCATTTTCCAAATACTGACAATGAAAGGAAGAAAAATGTTGAACAGGGAGACATAGCCATCTGTGATAGCCAGCTCATGCAACTTAATGTTTGTCTTGATCCTCTAATATTTGTGTCCCCCGTAATCTTAATTACACCCTTTCCATATTTCCATTGGAACTCTGTATTGCTTCCCTCAGAGAGTGAAAAAGAAAGGATTGCAATGAAAATGATGAAACTATAGATATTTGCTTTGTTGTACAACTGTGAAAATACTGGCATGATTTTCAATATATCTCTTATGCCTGAAAATTTCTTTTAGATTGTTTGTCTATTTGTTATCTTACATATGAATATTTCTTGAACAAGGTGACTTAGGTACCCAGAGAGTCTTAAAACAATTTTATTGATTTAAATCCATAATTTGTGTTTCTTTGTAATTCTTATTTCAGATTGCTGGTTGACGTTAATGCCCGATGGGCAGTTAAATGAGATATAAAATACAAAGTTAGACAAATAGGCTGCATTGCACTTTAGATTCAAACTCTAAAAGGCTGACAGATGACTGGATAGTTGCAGAAAGGTCACTAAATTTGTTGCAATTGCCACTGCTGTCATACATTTAACTGTAAAGCAACTGTAATAACTGAGGTAAGGGACGCGGTGGTGCAGCGGCTTAATGACGCTGAAAGTTGCCCGCCAGAAATGGCTGACGGCTTCAGCAGTTCGAGTCCAGCCTTCGCTGTTAACAAGGTGAGCTCTTGTTTCCTCCCCAGCTCCTGTCAACCCAACAGCTCAAAAAACTTACATGAGTAGATAAATGGGTACTCTCACTCCCGTGGGAGGAAAAATGCTGGCAGCGCCTTGCACAGAGAGACGGGAACAGTTGCCAGTAAGCGCGAAACTGCGCTCGCCCAAAAAGGGCGCGAAGCAACGGAAATCCTGCCTCCTGCGCTTGCCAGCTGGGCTCTGCTCTAGGAAGGAGGCTCTGGCAAACCACTTCCGAAACAATTGCCTTGAAAACTGCAAGGATTTGTCCAGGCAAGGATTCGTCCAGGCAAGGACTTGTCCAGGCAGGCACTGCAGGGTCAGTAATGACTGAGCGCAGACAAAAAAAAAAAAAAATAACTGAGGTACCTTTCTACATAAAGTTCAATTAGTTAATTAGCTAATTAATTAATTAATCTCCAAAGTGCCTGTGTGCTCTAAAGAACCTTTGGAGATTGAATCAAAACCACTGCACAGCCCAAATTTATATGTTTCTAATAAACAGTCGTTGCATTCCTATGATCAAGCAAAGTTATGTTTGGCTTTGAGTTGTCTGATAAACATTAGTACTCAGATGAACTAAACGGAGGTGAAACTTTCCCCAATGAAAAACATGGCCCTTCTCATACAAAGAGAGCCCTTTTCCTTGCCACTCCTTTGCCTACGAACTTCTGAAATTACGCTTTCCATGTTCCATCTGCCATTTTCTCTCTGCATCACTCTCACTTTCTGTCCTTTAACTTCATCAGTGGTTCTTTCTTCATAACACATCATTTTCTGCAAAAATGCCCAAAGTATTAATTGATGGTGGCAGTTAAAAAATATTGTAAATTAAAAATAAATACATTTTGAGTCCTCCCTGCCTCGAGACTCTCACAGTCCACACCTTGTTCTACTTTGTCCTTTGCTGCTAGCTCCTCTTTGTGTGTATGTGTGTGTGTGTGTCTTAAACAGGATAGCTAATAAGTTCAGTTTATTTTGCCTGCGTCACTCACTATCAGCTGGCAACTGGGCTCCACGTCAGACTGACTACTTCTGTTTCTGCTCCTTTGTCCCAGTCTCCACACATTAAATGCATTATACAATATTTTAATCTTATAACCAATTAATGTAACCAATTAACCATTTTAATTGAATTTTAGTTATTAGCAAGCTCTTTAGTCATTTAATTTTTTATCATCTCTCTCCTATCTCTATCTTTACATTTGTCATAGGAAGGATCTTTTAATGAATTTACTGTATATAATGACTGGCTATAGCAACTTGCCAAAGAAGATATTCAGGATTGTCATATCCCAAGTGTGTTGTGACATTCCTGATAGATATTGGACACTCAAATCCTAACCCTGTCCATCTCATGTCTTCAGCATTGTTTCATATTTTTATTGGAAAAATACTTCTTTTTAAAGAAAAATGGTCTGCCTGCTGAGATAATGTTAACTATTAAATATGAATGGAAATGTGCTTTGAACAAAATGAAAAAAAAAAAAAGCATTAGCAGAGACAACTTTAGTTCAACAATTAAGCAAATTCTATAAATGAGTCACAAGGGAAAAAAAAGAATATATAATCCTAAAATAACGAAAATCCAACACTGAAGCTCTTAGAACCGTTTGGCTTAATGTATATAAAATCAGTTTCCACCATAATACGTAACATTACCTCAGTCACATTCAAGACTCTCAAGATGCATCCTTATACCCTGAAAATATTCTGAAATATTTGGTTTTGTATTTTAAAACAAAGTTTATAAGTTTATCTTCTTATCCTTTCTTGTCCTCTGCTTTTATTTTTGACAGCCTTGTGATAATCATTATGTTCATATTACTGATCTTGTGAGAAAACATTTTAGCCCCTAATGTCCAGGAGAAGAATGGGTAAAGTACTGAACTTGGTTGGACTGTTTCCCTGTTGTTCTTGGAAAGGACCTGATACTTCCTGAGGAGGGCCATATCACTACTTACAAACCAAGCACAGCATACACATACTCCTTCCTCAAGGATGTCTTCATTATCTCCCATATCGTGCTGTGTCTCCTTCTCTGGTGACCCATATCAGCCAGAAGGAATACAGATATAATTTACAGACTGCTGAACTCATATCACAGAGGACCCTGCCCATTCTTCAGGAGTAACAGACATGAAAAAATCCAGGTCTTCTTTTAAGATGTTACCTATGTCATTGTATGATCTTGCCATCTAGCACCAACTCATAGCAAACGGGAGCAAATTTGTCCTTAAAAGGCCTGGAAAACTGTCCATAATAGCCAGCAGGCATAACATCTATGGCCATATTACATGGTACGAACATACCACCTTAAGGGCTTCTGGCCTGCACTCTGCAGATATAGTAGGTACTGATGCAGGTTTAGAGAGAGAGAGAGAGAGAGAGAGAGAGATGGAGGGAGGGAGGGAGGGAGGGATACATGGCTACATACATGCATCATGTTTCCTATGTGTTGCTATATAGGAAACATTTTTGTATGTATGGCTTCCTAATTCTCTGCAATAAGCCTACATATTTAACCTTTTTTTTTCTGTCTGAGGAGCTGAGAGAGAGTTTTATAGGCATCCCTAATACTGAGCATTGACATTAACAGCTCAAAACTGTTATCTATAGTGGCTACCATTCTTGAGTTACAACAAGAACAAACCCAAAGAAATATGGCTAGAGATTTGTAACAGACTAGATGTTCTCTATCAGAGCCTCAAAAGCAGTAGATAGATTAAGCAGGCAGAGGTTATTATGGTTATTACTCTTAATTGCTAACTATTCTTAAAATGCTGATGTCAAATTAAACATCTGATCTGTATAAAATGTAAAACAGGTGGCTCTAATAGATATATAGCCATCTGCTTTACATCTTATACACATAGTGAACCCTTCATATCCCGTCTGATTTTAACATGCAATTAAGCCAAGGATGGCACAAATCAATGTACTTCTTTTTTTGTTCTATGCTTAAATACAAATTGGCTCACAGAAGCTGCAGAAAAGTCTTTGAAATCCAGAATGTGTCTTTGGTGCATACACACTGAGAAGAGTTAGCTAAGATAAACTGATCTTCTTTTAAATATTCAGAGGGGAAAACATACTGGGATTCAATACCCATTACCTCCATGTACCTACAGTAGTACCTCGGTTCACGAACTTAATTCGTTCCGCGACTCTGGTCACAACCCAAATTGGTCGCACCCCGAATCAAATTTTCCCATAAGGTTCAATGTAAATACTGTTAATCCGTTCTGACCCCTACGAATTTGGTCGCCAACCGATTTTTGATCGCGTCCTGAATCAAATTTCCCTATAAGGTTCAATGTAATTACGGTTAATCCGTTCTGAACCATATGTTTTTTTTTTTTAAACCGCAAAAATATGACACAAAGTACAGTATGAAGAGAGAGAAAGCTAACCTTGCTCGACGCGACTTCTGGCGTGGAGGACAGGAAGGCGGGTGGGGAGGCGGTTACTGCTTGGAGGGAGAGTCCCCCTCCCTACAGGAAGCGACCACGTGTCACAGGAGGGAAAATGGCCGCGGATCCTGTTCATAACCCGATCCGGCGTTCGCGAACGGAGGCAAAATTTTGCGACTGGAGCTGTTCGTGAACCAAATTGTTCGTGAACAGAAGCATTCGTGAACCGAGGTACCACTGTACTTGTAAAACATAATTATTGCAAAGTAACATGAGAAAGTAACACCTCATCTGCCTCACACTGATCAGTGTAAATTAAAAATAATGCTAAAAATCTTGATGATTTAGCATGTTATATATAAAGTGTGCAGATTCCACTGATTGCTGTGGTGTCTGAAGTTAAACAGTCCTGTGTTATCTAATTATACTAGGTACATTTAATCCGTTTAGAAAGAAGGGACAACTATTAAATTCCAGCTCAACAGCCATGGAGAAGTACTACTAGTCTAAACTGAGCCAGCTTGATCCAGGGTCAGACTATGGAAATTCATGCATCAGAACAGGCCAACTTGTTAAATGTACAACATCAGTCTCCACATGTCATTCTGAAAATTTGCAGTAACTTTCTGAATAATCACAATTTGAAAAAGAAATGAAGACCATATCCCTGAAAAAAACACACCATTTCTTTCTTTGATTAAATCATCCCTGTCTTTATTGGGTCACCTTAAACATGAGATTATTATTAGACATAAATATAAAGGTGTTCCATATGTCAATCATGACCCTGTAATCATGAAATGAGGAACAGGGGTGAGCAAAGTATCAGTTTACTTCAGTAAGGAAAGGCCAGTCCAGATCTGGGAGTGTAGCAGTTAATGGAAAATGAACAAGTTGCAATCATCCAGTGGACAGAAAGATGTAAGCAAAAAGGTCCAGTGGATCATCACCTTTCAGCCTCATCAGATGATCTGTATCTAAGCTAAAACAATGAATCTTGGCAGAATACAGTCAAAGACGCCTCAGTGAACAATCAACTGCTTTTATTTCCATCTTCTAAATTCTATAACATATCCCACATTCTGTAACATATCCCAAAAAGCAAAATAAAAAGTGCTTTATTAGGTAAGGATATCACCACCACCATTACCAATAGTAGTACAGGTGTACTTACAACAATAGTGCATGTTATGTTGTCAATACTATTACTTCTACACTGCAGATGAATAACATATGATGAAAGAATGGTCCAGTCCAGACGGAATGATTCTGACTCCAAGCTCCCTTTCCAAGTCATCCCTATTTACTTACTAACTTGCTTATTTATTTATTTTTCACATTTGTCACTGCCCATCTCACTGCAGAGCGACTCTGGGCGGTTTACAGTAAAAAAGAATAAATATCCCTCTCTCCTTCATCCATGCTTTTACTATAAAAAAAGCTATCCTTGCATCAAACTATTGTTATAGTAATGTGCAATTATGGAATACTGACTACAGGTGAAACTCGAAAAATTAGAATATCGTGCAAATGTTCATTTATATCAGAAAGGCTAAACCTCAGAATGAGAGGAGGCTTGCAAAAGATATCAAAAATGGGGTGGGGGGTATGTGGGGGAAAAAAAAGAAAGTCAGTGAGGGCATAGGTTTGTGGTGAAGGAAAAAAAAACCTGAACAGATAATAGGTGATGGTGAGAAGACAGAATTCCTGTTCTGAGTCTGTCTTCTCTCAGAAAGGAAACAGAGTCCTAGCCTGTCATCATTATGTGACTGGGAGAAGGAAAGAACTTCACTTTAGAATTGGTAAGGAGAGGATCTGACAGAACTATTTAAAATATTTAACTATTTAGACTATTTAACTAGCTAATTAAAAAAAAAATCAAGTCTCCAAGGGCTTGATAATGTTCTAGAGTACTGGAGGAACAAATGGAGGGTATCACAGAAATGCTCTCAGTAATCTTTGAGAATTTCTGGAGGACTGATGATTTCCAAGAAGACAGCAAATGTTGTCCCCTTCTTCAAAGAGGGGAAAGAGGACTCAGGAGGCTATAGAACTGTTCTCTCTCCTAGGCAAGATCTCCAAACAGTTTATTAACTAGCACATTTGTAAGCATGGATAGTATGCTAGAGAAGCCAGCATGAGGTTGTTACCAGACTAACCTTACCTGGGTCTTTGATAGAGTTACTAGTGTAGATCAATAGAATACTATAGACACAGGTCCTGTATCTGGTCCTCTTCAAAGCCTTCGACAGTCTCTCATGATATTCTCCTTAATTAAATGGTAAAGTATGGGCTAGATTATACTACTATTTAACGGACTCACAATTGGCTGAATGATCACTCTCAAACAATGCTTGCTAACAGCACCCCTTCAGCTTGGAGGGCATAGTTTGGAGGGCAATATTGAGTAGAGTATCCTGGGCCCTGTGCTGTTTAATATTTTTATCAAAGGCTTGGATGAGGGGGTTGAGAGAATGCTTAGCAGTTGTAGATGACACAAAGCTGGGATGGTTGTTTAATAGTCATAGGAGAGCTTGGATGTAATACATCTGAAAAGGATCTGAGTGGCCTTCACAATCACAAATTAAGCATAAGCCAACACTGTGGTACAGCTAACAGGAAGCAATTGTTCTGCCTTACTCACTCACACACACACACACACACACACACACACACACACACCCTTGGAATAACGTGTCCAGTTCTGCTCCCCACAGTTCAAAACGATAGTGGCAATCTGGAACAAGTTCAGAGCTGTATGAGAAGTGGTAAAAGGCTGGGTAAGCTTAGTCTATAGGACAGATGACTGAAGACAGATCTGATAGCAGTCTTCAAATAACTGAAGGTCTATAAAAGAAAGAGGGGGTAGACCTCTTTTGTGTCGGGGCCAGATCAGAAGCAATGGATTAAAACAACAAAGAAGTAGTTCAAACTAGACATCAGAACTTTCTGATTATGTAGTGTAGGAGAAGAGCCATGCTAGTCTATGCTACACAAAAATTAGGATGAGTCTGATAGTACCTTTTCAGACTAATAAATTGTATTAAAAAGCACAAGCTTTTGTAAGGTGCCACAAGGTAGCCATCTTGGAAAAAAGAAACTTTGCCCACACAATTGAATGAAAATACTGAACTCATATCATATACCTCCAAACGTTTCAAGCTCTTCATTGAAGTTCTCAACAAACATAATGGATTTTTAACACATTACAATTGGTAATTGGTAAGCTATTGGTAATGTGTCTCATCTGCATAACCAATCTATCTTCCCCTCCTTTACCCCTGCCTGCCTCATCCCAATTTAAATCATGGGTCACTTTAGCCACTCCATTGCATCTGATGAAGTGAACAGCAGCTTATGAAAGCACATGCCTTTTAATAAAATTTGTTAGTCTTAAAAGGTGCTATTGGACTTCTGGTTCCTTAATATAAAAGCATCAGCCAGCTTGAGATTTTCAAACAGAGGATGGATGGTCATCTTTCAGTGATGCTATAGCTGATTCTGCACCAAACATGGAATTTTTAAAATTTTACTTGCCACACTTGTAATAGAAAAGTTTAAAACAAATTTGCTTAAAAGGGCCATTTGACAACTGACTTTTCAGGAGGGAATTCCAAGGTATGGGGTTAGCCCTTCTTCCAGATGACCAATGACATACTTTCTAATTTTCACAGAGAGCCTACATTAGTAACACTGCAAAGATTCCTCCTCCCAATTTTTGGAAGGTCAATTTCTCTCTTTGGTGTTTAGATGCATTTAGGTGAAATTTCTCACTGGTTGCTAATTGGGACTATTACAACCAACATTTTTGGAGCTGTTTTACCAGATTAATCATAAAGGGAAGAGGAAAGAATAATCTCACTCTGAAAATCTGTATGCTAAACATTTTTCCTTATATTCTTATCTCCATTTCCTTACTCTGCAACATTATAGAAAGTTCTTATAGAACAGAATATTTAATTCTATTAAGAAGCAATTGCAATAGTTGAATCTCTAGTTCTGCATGTTATATGCATGCATACCTTTGAACACAGAAGAATGAAGATATGGTTTCTCTGTTATAACCATAACACTTTAATGCTTTAACCATAATGCTTTTTGAATGTGGATATGGTAAAAGAAGAAAGACAAAGGGATTAATCAACTCACTCAACTCGTGATGCTAACCATTCCCAAAGATGAAAAGAATCAACTGCCATTGCATCTGAGTGAATTTATTCGTACAACTGACCTTGACACCAACATGTTTTCTGCACTCATTGCAAAAAGTAAAAAGATAAGCAGCAGTTTCTGCACTGGTCAAAGAAGCAGAAGCCATTCCTTCAGGGAAATGACATATAGTATATTGTGAATGGTGACCTAGTGGCCTTCATTTTGAGCTGTGCTCTGGATATAGCCTTGCCAATGACATTGTCTTTGATTTTCCACTTGTAAATTAAAGGGTGTAGACATTTTTACATCCTAGGGAGAAAGTACCAAGAGTTATTTCCACAAACACTTTAACAATTCCTATTTGCCCCTATGTCTGCCTTCCTACAGTTAGTATTTCCACTGAAGTAAGACGCAATTCATATTATACGAAAAAATTAAGTAAAGAATGTGTCCGTTTCCTACATTTATTTGTATACAAATATGGCAAAAGATATCTTAGTCTGGCAACAAGTCAGTTCTGTAAGTGACCCCATGTTTACATAATATGCTTGAATTGGGTTTAGGAGAGAATTCATGAGTCAACACTGGAGTTCGTATTAGGCCAAAATAGTCCAAATGTTATTTTGGGCAAAGTATAATTTCCCCAATCACCTAAGCTGCTCACAAGGAACAGAAGCTTAACTGCTGACATAGATACCTAGACTAGACCCATAAAAACATAGGTTCTCTAGAAATACCATCTTTTTCTTCCAACCACATTGGGGAAGAGGGGGCAGAGAAGCAGCTGAAGTTCATCAACTAAACTCAACTGTTCATCATGGCTACACAAAGCAGAGTATCAGGAAATCTGGGTGAGCTTCAGGGTTTTCAGAAGAAGGAAAATCTCTTTGTAAAGGCCAGATATCACCACAAAGAATCCTGGGGCTATGGAAATTAGTTCATTAGTGCAAACATACAAACAAAAGAAGAAACATTTTCAAGGGAAGATAAAGGAAGGAACTTATCAGTGAAGTGCTAAATAGGGAACATTCCACACAAAAACTTTATTTAGATCCTGCCAGAGAAGTTTCAGTACTGACAATAAAGGTAAATATTCCCTTGATCCAAGCTTATCTCTTAGGGACTACATGACCTGGCCCATTTAGCTTCCTTGACAGTGCTACAGAAGTGGTTTGCCACTGTCTTCTTCCAGGGATATCTTTTCAACTCTCCAGTTTACCTTACAAAGCTGTACTAATCCAGTACTAATTAGGTCTTATCTTAGGTGGTTTTTTTAATTGTTTTTTGTTTAGATCACCCAAGATCAGCAAGAAACTAGCCTTTCCTATGATATAGCTTGTAATATATTTTAGACACTATTCAGATGGCATTTTTGTACCAAGTTTCTTTCATTTTGCTAAATACCATTTAGTACAACATCAGTGATGCATGTTGAAACAAATGTGAACTTACATGACAACACAAACTCCCCATGGCAACATCTCATGGAAATGGGATAGTCATTATGGCAAGTCAGATAACTCATTTCCTTATTGTGCCTTGCTGGTAAAGCAAGAGAAGAGTAGAAAGAATATTAATTTATATTTCTGAAACTACAAACTGATTTTTTTTACTCTAGCCTTCAAGCTCTAGTTTAGTTTAGTTACAGAACTGCAGTCATTTATTTATCATAGCTGCCAATCAGTTTTCTGCCAATGTATACACGGGCTTTAGCTGAAAGATTCCCCAGTTGCTGCCTAAAGGAGGAAAGAAGGATTTAATCAGTTCTGCATTCATTAGAACAAGGATTACTGCAAAATTTACTAATGTAATCTATCATTCCCAGAAAGCTCAGCTTATACCACCACCAATACTATTTTAATTATGTTTTAGATTGATGGTGTTTGGAGCTATACTTTTACTAAGCTAAATTAATTCACTACACCACATTCTATAATTTGTGTCTGTGCATGCACATCATAGGTTATCCTTTTTAAAAACAGGCAGTTAAGTAAGTTTTTCGGAGGCGAATAGATACTCTGTTTTTAACTCCCTGAGAGAATATTCCCTTTTCGGTACACTTTTGTGCTTCCAGACAACAAGATTCTATACCCACCAAACATTGCAAACATAGAATATTATGTTGATTAAATCATGAACCTTTTCAGCTGTCAACAAATCTAAATGTTGACAGAATTATATGAATCATGCTGGCCATGTTTGCACCAGATGACTGATCCAGGCAATTTTCCCTCAGGGCAAATATCATCATGTACTGGCAGATGTTCAGAGATGTCCCAGCCAAATGGGGTACCGCTATTTTCTATTTTCTAGCAGCCACAAAGGAGACTGGGAGACAATCACATCCAGGCTTTTCCCCATTCTACTGAATACATCTATATAGAATGTCTGCCAACCAGGCTCACTGTTATCATAAGCAGAAAAAGCTAGCCCATCTCCCTTCTGTGGCCATGGAGGGGGAATAAAGTGAAATGGAGGTAGACTGCCTAGAGAAGCTCAGCTGCAGCCCGATGAGAATGTTAACCCTCTGTAGAACTTAGTTTAGCCCCCAAAAGTCATGATTAGAATTAATTTTAAATTAACCCCCTTGAGTTTAGATCTCTGCTCCCCTTCCCTTTACCCAGTTAAGTGCATCATGCAATGGGACCACTGCATCTTAAAAGGATAAGGATATGTTTTTAATCTGATAATTGTTTAGCTGTATTGAAAAAAGTTTCATAGTTGGTGTAAGTGGTACATATTTTTAAATAATTAGTTTTTAATGAAAGCAATTTTCACCACTCTTTTGTCTATATCACACTTCAGCAGCCACTTAGTAAAGATTCTTGGATAACAGAAGCTTTCAAATTCTTACATTTTCTGTTTCAGTTCATTGTGTTAATTGGAAATTAAGTATCTACCATATAGTTACTGCTGTTTATTTTGAAAACTGTCATCTCTGCTTATTTTATTTTATTTTATTTTATTTTATTTTATTTTATTTTATTTTCTGAGAGCCCTCCTGAGTTATTCATAAGCATTACAAGGGTAGACATTTTCTTTTCAGCAGCTGAAAAAAAAAAAATAAAGATGATAATATATGTTTTCTTTCAAAATACAAGTATTCGGATACCTACTGAAATGCACATTTAAATCTTTGAATTTTTTTTTAATGCAGGTTACTGTGGAAATGAAACAGAATTATCAGTGACATGAATGTGAAACTGATTTACTATCGTAACTTCAAGATTCACTTTTACGCAAATGATTACCATGTTTTAGTTTGTCCCTCTATAGGCAACCTGGGGCCTCTAATTCCCTGGGAGAGCAAAGACAAGGCCTTCTACCATCCCAGGGGAATATTTTTTGAAAATGCTCACTGCACCTTGAACTGGTGGCTTTCACATACGCTGGCTAATTCCAAGCCTGGAAAAAGTGAGAACTGCTACCTCAAGTGGATGACCATAGTCTCTATTTAGCCAGCTTTGTTTCTGAATAACTGAAGTTACAGGCAAGTCTTCAAAGTACTTCTTTCAAGCATGATGCCACAGCAAATCCTTCCCTCCCTCCCTCCCTCCCTCCCTCCCTTCCTTCCTTCCTGACTACACATGCTTATTCTCCAACTTTCATAATAGTTTGTGGTAAAGACATCCCTTTATATCCATTATTTTATATGTGGTGAAGTGTCCTCATGCATGAGATAATTCATTACCCAAACATTTGATATATCAATTAACTCACGGTCTAGGCTAGGGTCATGAGTAAGGGAAATTTAAACTTCTTAGATTCATATGTGTAAAGGGCTCCATTTATAAGTTTGCTGTAGTCATGAATATGAAGAACAAACCATGTTTACAACATTCAGATATAGTCTCATAAGATGTCTGTTACTTTTTATTATAAACAAAGTCAGATAAAAGTGTGCAGAAAAAATGCAATGTTTGTATTAAAGTTGGTGGAATAAGCAGAAACACTGTTTGTTTCTGGTTTTCTACGTCTAATTGTTCATTTTTCTCAGTATATACTAGCTTCCTAATTCTCAGTGGAAACTTGCACTGAAATTAAAGCTTTTTGCTGAAAAGCAATGATCAACTACAGGGAAAAAAGGACAGCAAAATTCAGAGTCAGCTGTGAGTTAGAGCAGCCTTATAAATCAAAATTATAAACCAACTAACAAACACAATTACCCCACAGGTACTGAGAAGAAAATTAAGAAATTAATCATTTATGAGCACACTCCATATTTTATTTATTAATTTATAATTGAATTTATACCCTGCCTTTTTTTGTTTGTTCCAACCTTAGATCCTGTAAAAAGACTTTAAACTGTTATATTTCAAGACCTACAGAATTTTGCATTGCGAAGCACTGTAATTGCAACCATTTCAGTGAAGGGATACAAATATCAGGCAACATTTTATGTCTTGCTTTACTGCTGTATGTTGCCTGATATTTGTATCCCCTCACTGAAATGGTTGCAATTAACAGTCTTCCTGAACCAGAGGAATACTGGGAGTTGAAGTCCATATTTGGAGGTTGCCTAGGATGGAGATGTCTTGAGCAGCAGGACTACCGTACCAAGATGTATTACCTAAAAGCACTTCCGTATATGACATTTGTACCATTTTTGCACTGGTTCTGCATTCCTGTGTTCCCACACCACCTCCTCCAATAGCTGAGGCAACATATTTTCAGCACAGCTGTACTAGAACAGAAATCACATTAGAGCTGAAATTCTAAATAGAAATGCTGGAGTTTTGGGGTAGACTGTTTTCCCATTGATGGGAACAGTTGCCTTACTTTGTCTTCTGGCTCCTAGGCTCTTCTGCTTCCCTATGAAGACTAAGATGCACTGTTTCTATGCTAGTGACTTGCCACTGATTTTATACTGATGATAGGAATAACACACAGGAATAACACACTGGCAAGATATAAAACATGACTCACAAATATGTGGTGGGTGGCGAGATGCCTTTTTTGTGTTCTTCAGTTGGTCAGCTGTATGTGACACTGATAAACACATGTGGTGCTCACAAGCATCAAAGACACAGTGAGTCAGTTTGGAACAGTTTCTAAGGATGTGGGAAGTGAAAAACATGGACACTGGAAGGGGCCTAAAAGGCCCTTTGTAATAAAAGTACACTTATTTTTAATAGGGATTAAAATACCTTAACCTTAACTTTCCTGGACAAATAGGTAAAGCAGCTCTGGCAGAATCCTATCATTGTGCTGAGAAATATTTTGTAACCACCACCACTAGAACCACCATTACCACCACCAATTTGATGGCATCTTAAAGACTAAGCAGTTTGTGATCACATTACACTCCCATGGATCAAAGTACACTCCATGAACCTGATTACAGGTAGTCCTTGTTTAGTGACTACCTCAATTAGGGACCATTCCCAGTTACAACGGTGATGAAAAAGTAATTTTATGACCAATCCTAGCATTTACAACCTTTGCAGGTCTGTAAAGCTAAGGAAAGCTGAAGTAAGATCATAGGCACAGTTACAGTTTCACTTAGCAACCGCTTCACTTAACAACTGAGTTGCCAGTCCCAATTGTGGTTGCTAAACAAGGACTACCTGTATTTTTTTGCCATATTGTTTAGCGTGATCTTAAAAATCACTTAAGGCACCCTTTTCAGTTGCAGAATCTAGAGTCACATTTGCCTGAGTTATGTGCCATATAAATATCTTACATATACTGTATAAATACCTTTAGGGGAAAATGAAAAATGACCAGATACTTTACACTTCAAACTACAACATTAAAGACACACAAAGTTTATATGTCCCATTTAGTCCACTAGACTGTTACAGCTTCAATGATCAGAAAATATGGATAATTCTTCTATTAGGTTTTTGCACGAAGTATTGCTCAAATTCACTTTTCACCTGGTATGTTTCTGTAGTGTTTTTTGCTTTTTGGTTCTTTTCAATCTTCTGTCATGGATGTGAGGGAGTCTCATATTTATTCTACAATATTAATCAGCCTACTAAAACATTATGAAATCAAGTAATAATTCCTTTTAATTAAACTTAACAAGGAAATGTTCACCTATCCTTACTCTAAAAGTGTTGATTCCATAGATATGCACTGTACAAGGACTATAACCAAGAACTGGGGAGTAAGTAGTGGCAAGCCCACATTTGTGCATGGCATAATTTAATTTTTAAAAATCTACAATTAGTACCTCTAATGAGCATTCATCTTTTCTTTTTTTTTAACAAAGATAAGACAATTACCTACAATTTACATGTAAAATGTGTAATATCTGAATCCTACCCACTAGGTCCAAACAGCATTGCAAATGGTAATATTCACATAGAATCATTCTGGTTCGATGGCATCTGTGGACACATAATAGCTATACTTGGCTATAATTATGAAAACCTAACACTTTAATAGAACGGTAATCAATAACACAGTTGGATTTTGCAACTATCTGCTTTTGAAACTAAGTCAGCAATAAAAAGGCAACTTCATGATAATAATACCTTAATATCACAGCAGCAGCATTACAATTTTAATAGAAGGCAATAAATTGCTAATCACAGCTAGATCTTCCCCTGGAATTTTTTAAAAAAGTGATTAATATTTAAATTCAGGAGTTCATAATTAAGCACTTTAAAACACTGCACAAATTGTCGTTATATCAGTAAAACTGCCTTGCTATCCAGTTTCAATTTTGTTCCTGTTGCTGCTGGAAGAGGCTATGAAACTTAAGAGCCAGGAGATACCCACCAACACAAGAGACTATCAAACTCACCGTTCCAAAATTAAGGCAGGGATATGAATATTAATATCCTTCCATGCTGGTACTTCTCAGAATGTTGTAGTACCATTTCTTGTTCCAACAAACAAACAAAATATGTACAGAAATGTGTATATCACAGAAAATGTGTAGTACCAGAAATGGCATAATGTAGAAAAATTAGTAAAGAACACAAAAATCACCATGTCCAGAAAAAAAGAACACCATAACATGATATATACAAATATGACTTTGTATTCTCCAGCTTCTAGAGCAAATGGACTCCTACTGGAATGGTCCAGCTGCTCAGACTGAGGATTAGAATTTTTATTTTATTTTAGTTTTAGCTCTCTGGGGTTTTGTTGCTGATAAAATCAATAATTTGCTGAGGAATTCTGGGAGTAATGGTCCCAACACATTTGGGGCTACCACGCAGTGGAAGTTTGGACTGAAAGCTGCTATTTATCTGAACCAAATCTTGCTTCAGTGAAATTATGCACAACTTTCACCTTCATCATTGCAAATGTTGCCTTGTTGTTGTCTTGTCATTGTGATTGGTACGATCAGGTTTAACTATCATGGGATTGTGTAATAAGGCTTACTAAGGTTTTATGACAGTAAAGCATTATTCTGTTTGTTATACTACACCATGGATATTTTACTGTTCTGGCATACCAGGTTTGTTTTAATGCTTGATTCTTTCTTGTGGATATTTTAATGGTTTATTGTTTACCATGAATATTTTAATGTTATCTTTATTGTCAATGTTTTAGTTGCTGTAAGCCCCCATGAGTCACATGAAATTCGTGCCACACAAATTTAAAAATGAATTAATACATGCATACATCTAAATGCTGTAATCTCCTACACAACTTTTTATCTGTTCCTTCCAGCATGGGATGCCCAAAATGGCTTATTTCATTTTTAAAGCAAAAATAAGTCATTAAATAAATAGTAACAATAAAAACAATGAAATATTTTGCAGGCCATTCTGCTAAAACGTTTGTACTGGATGAATATTTTAGGAAGCAGGAGAGCAAGTATTATAAATTCACTCTTAGCGAAGTGAATTTAAAGAGATTTTTCATCTAGTGGATAAGTTAAGTAGCCAGCATCCTCCACAGTTTACTTCTCTGTTACTACTGTGTGCTAGTTATGTTTAAAAAAATATTGGGAAGGCAGAAAGGAAAAAAGTAAGAAAAAGAAAAAAGAAAGACTTCTGTGACACCTTCTAAGGCAGTAAAATAACTGTTAGCTTAAGTTTTGTTTTCTCTTAGTGTGTGTGTGTGTGTGAGAAAGACAGAAAGGGACACTCATGAATGCAGTCATACAAACATTTATATGTGGTGGTAGGGAACTTCTTAGAATAGAAATATGGGTTTATCACGTATGTGGCTGTAAATGCTATTTTTATAAAGGGAGAAAAAAGCATGACCTTTTCTTTCTATGAACCACGTAAACCCTCTACATGCCACTATACGCTTACCTTCAAATTGCTGATGACCATTTTCTCTTGTGGCTAAAATGACTTGATCATGTCAACATGAAGGTTAATTAGCACCAGGGAGATACGCATGCATGTGTACCTACATCTAACCTCACAGAAATAAATGTGCACATTGTTATATGTGTGCCCAAGCATTTGTGCGCATCACCTGCAGAAAGCTCTCATTGAATTGAAACACACAGATATATACACTTTCACTTGCTGAGTTTGCAATGTACCATCACTGGAGGGGAAAGATGTAGAGGGCATATATAATTCATGAACTGTAGAATGAAATAGTTTGGTTTCTGTCAAAATGGAATTGCCGTGTCTTTTTGAAATTGGAAGGAACAATGAGCAGTGTCATCTCAATAATTGATGACACACCATGCTATAATCCTGGAGCTGCAATTGTAACTGGTCAAAGTCTCTCTTATTTCCCCTGCTCCTAGTTAAGCACAACTGGAATATCTTGTAGTGTTGGCTCAACATTTGATCACCATTCAATATCCTGCTTTCTTTGCGATATAAATATAAACAGTAGGACCTTGAGATGCTCAGTCTCAGATATCCTTTCTCACAGTTAGGAATTATGGATTATTGGAATGTTTGGAATAATTATCTGTCACCATATTGGTGTCAACTCTTAACAACCATATAGGTAGACCTTCTCTAGGATGATACATTCCTCATTATGTTCCCAATCCAATTACAGATAGTTGGCAATCTGGAAGATGTTATATTGATAGGCACCTCAGCTACAATCTGTTCTGAGGAAGGATGCTGCAAAGAGTGGACTTTCTGGAGAGTTGCATTACCAGCTTTACAATTTATTTATAAAGTAATTTATGGGGCAGGTTACTAGCTACGCAGTGTGCTATGTTACTCTGAAAACTTTCAAAATGAGCAATTAAGATGGGACAGAGGGCTAGTAATCCAGCCAAGCCCTGATTGACAAACCCTATTAACCAGTTACCTGGGGTACCAAATTCACTTTCCCTCCTGGCTATGACTCAGTGCTCCTAAAATTTGATAATGGGCCATGATAGATTGAACCCTGCCTATAGACATCTGCTCAAACACTATGATTTTCAGTAAAGTCAGATTATGTATTTAACTGCTAGCCATTAAGTGTACAATCATCAAAAGCAAAATATTCCAAATATTTGCAGGCATTTGTGAACAACTGTGAATATCTCTCTACATTTTATGTACTCTGGGGAAAAGAGTTCTATATTCATACACGGCATTCCAGTGTAGATTTATTCAGTTGCTTCAGTAATCTGGTGGCACTCTTAATGATTCATTTAATTGCTGCTTAAAACAGATTTCATATTGCCATTGACCCTCACTGCAGCCATAATGGATACAATACCTCCCATCAAGGATTGTAGGTCAATGTCAGAGAACTTATGATCTTACATTCAGTCCTTAGCAATTATAAAGGGAGCTGGGAAAGACCCTCAACTGAAATCCTATCAATTAATGTAGAAAACACCAAGCTAGATGGTCTAATTATCTGCCTTAGTAAAAAATACGTTCTTATGTTCTTTCATGGCATACACTGATTGTATATTTTGAAGTGAAAGAGTGCATTCAGTTTGCTTATTTGTCTAGCAGCAAAGCCTGAGAATTCAGAAGATGGAATGGAATCACTGACAGAGAGAAACAGTCACAGGGGTGGAAAACGTGCAAGTCCAAAGCCAGTTTTCCAGTCTTCCTAAACCAAAGTTGCCAAAACCTAATGGCAAAATGGTTTCCTCCATTCAAAAACTGTGTAAATCCTAAAATAGATTTGGCATAATTAATTTAAAAAGGACCTCTGCCCCAACCCAAAACTTCAACTGCAGTTTTTAAATTGTAGTAAAGTAACTTGCTTTTGAAGGTAAATTTTAATGAATGATAATACCTCTAAGAGTTAATTTAGCATTTCTCCTGTGGTCTGAAAGGTAACCATTTTAATTGCATTAATTTTACCTTAATGGTATTTTAATTCATCTATTAATACCAGATCAGCTTCCCTAAAGATAAGACTGAAGAACACATGGATATTTTGTAGCTTAGACTTTACCTATGTGACTTTGGAGATATGGGATTCATCTCCACTGCTTGTGTGGTAAGCTTTAAAATATCTTTGTAATAATTGAATACTATGTGATTCCTGATCTGAACATCACTTGATCATAATTACATTGTTCCTTTGCTTTTCAACACAGGGGAAGTCTGAAGAGAAAAGGCAGCAGGATCCACATGGCATCTTCTCACAGACTTCTGAACAGGCTCTTCATGTGCCCTGAAGTCCCACATCTCAAGTCCTCAGGGTCCTTAAATTCCAAAACAATACTAACATTCTGGTAGATCTATTCCCAATTCCCATTGTTTTCTATCAACTAACTTCCCCTGTTTCTGTCTGTTACAATGGCAGATTTAGATGCAGTAAGAAGGGAAAACTAGAATCCAAATCCGGTGATATAGGAAGAGGATATTTTCCCTCTGATTTCAAGTTTAAAGCACTGGATTGCCCAGGAGTGGGAACTGAAAAGAATGATTTCCTTCCTCTCTTCTTCCAGGACAGCTGCACTCCATGAAGGTTGATTTATAGCTAACCACTTTGGAAGTATATTTTAACATTTTCTGCTATTTCCCAAGCCATGCAGAAATTAGTGACTGAGTGGGATTCAACTCTCTCATGACCACTTTCAGCCTAAATTGTTTACTAGATTGAAATACATTTATACCTGTGCCAATTCTCATTATGGGTTGGATAAGGGTAATAAGGGGCATGACTGAGCACTCAGAAACATTATTACTGGGGGCTGAGATAGTATGCACAGCATGAGTTATATATCCCAGGAAAAGTGTACTAGTGTGGTAGATGAGGATAAAATAGCTTTGAAAGTTGCTTTCCATGGAGAATATCTAAAATAGAAATTAGTAAAATATATCACATTTTGTCATTAAGTGCATTTTAAAACAAAAAATGAATGAAAACCATTGATCTGAGTTGGATTTGCCAAAAGGAAGGCTCTCCATGGTTACTTCAAGCTTTGAAGGGGGTCAGGACCCTCAAAAGGGATCCCGCCTTGATGAAGCACAGATGATTGCAAAGAGCCACAGGAGCAGGTTTTCATTTTGTAGCTGCTTACTGTTATTTTTAGGGGAAAATTAATGATACAACAGAGTGAACATAGTCAAATTAGGAGTCAGAGTCCTTGGAACTCAAATAGCTGAAAGAAAATTTCAGCATGTGCCACTTTTCTCAGCATTCTGCAATCTTTTATGTAGTTATTAGAAATGGATGAATCACTTCCTTTATATAAATACACTAGAAACAAAAGCTGGTAGAAAAACACATTTCTTAAATACATAAACTATTTTCCTTACTGTACATGAAAACTTACGCAAATGCACTTGTGTCAGGACTGAATGTTTAAAAGCATGCAACATAATTTCCTCTTCTTTATATCAATAATGATACAAAGTTTGCTAAGCTGCATGCTGAATTACTCAAATATAAGATTTTGAAAGTTTCACAAGTACAGAATACATGCTAGAACCCTGGCTGGTTCATACAGACAAAGCCATGTTCTGAAGGACCAACTTGGGATTAAGATGTTGGTATATTCCTTTAAAGCTTGAAATATAGTACCTGAAGGAGTGCCTTCTCTTACCTCCAAATGCCTGAGCATCAAGATACTTAGAGGAGGCCTAGCTGTAAGGTCATCATATAAGAGTTACAAAAATCCAGATAACCAATAGATGGCAGCAAAGAATTACTGTATCTTTTTGCTGACCCTAATGGAAGTCCAGATATTTGTCCATGAGATAGGTCAGCCTATTTCCAATCTTTTCATCTATAGCTGAATCACATTATGCATATATTAAAACAGGATCTTTTCTCTGGTAGTTATCTAATGATGGAACATTGCATCAATGCTGTTGCAATGCTTTCCTTTCTGTATCAGGCTTATTTCTCTTCTAATTTTTTATGCTATTTGAATGTGGATGGTAGCCATGATATATCGCAGCAGCCAACTATAATTCCATTTTTTAAAATATGGCAAGCTCCAAGCTCCAAAGCTTTACAAACAAATGTCAGTGGAAAGACAGACTCTGGGGAAGTGAAGGGAAAAAGAGAATAGGATCATGAAGTAACGTAGGCTAAGAAGGATGAAGGAAAGAATTGCCCCTCCATGAAAGGAAAATGATAGAAAGAGATTTAATAAGCTAGGAAGAATGCAGAATGAATAGTCACCTTTGTGATAAATAAGAACTCCCTAGGCCAAAGTCAAGCTATGATATAGTGAGCTTTCAAATCATGGGACAAATGCTAGATTAACCCTCAGAGGCATTATACCTAATTGAACTTTAGTACAATTTTAAAATACTATCACTTTATTTTAAGTGTTGTTTTCATCTTTTATAATTTGGTTAGTTTAAACTTGTACCCCACCCAGAGGCACTGTTATAAGGTAAGTGGCCATATAAATCATTTCTATAAATAAATATTGTAAGATTACATTGCTTTTACATTTTTACATATACTCCTTATAAACAAAACTTAAATCCATTTTTGGATGAAGATTTGGTTTATATATTGTTAAAATGAATAAATAAGGTACAGGTGCACAAGGTACAAGTTCTAATTGTATGAGATACCTCTAGTTCCTTGGTTTGGAACCAGAAAAAAAGATCTACATCTTAATTCTAAAACAGTCACTGCTTTTCATTGGATTTTTCCCACTGCAGGTTTAGGAAATGTTGGACTGAAATTTGCTCCTTGCATACCCTTAAAGTAGTTCTGGGTAATGCCCAAAGCATGTTATTTTCTCTGAATCACATAAATATCCATATAGCATATTCCACTAGATTCTTAGTTGCACATTAAGTATATGCAATGGAATGCATAACAACTCAGGATGTGCTACCATAAGAACTGATTTTATGTTCAAAGGATCAACCGTGGTATAGATAATAACTCGTATCTCCTAATCTTTTTTTGTCACTCCCAGATGTCTCCCCAAAGATCATGAAAATTAAAAAGCATTCCAAAGGACACAGCTAAGAACATTAGTCAATAAGAATGGACTAAGTATAGAATATACACTTCTGTGCAGTGGTATATCATTCCTAATACATTTAATTTTTCATTGGGTTGTAAAGATTGTGAACAGTGTTTACAAAAAGAAAAAAGGGGAAAAAAGCAGTAAGTTTGCTTTAAATATATGTTCCAGAGGGTAAATGACTTCTGAAGTGCAATAAATGGTACAGAAAATTGCTGTTACTTCTAAAATATATTCCTCAATTTTCCTTACATAACCTTCAGTTGAAAGCATGTTATTGCTATTTTATTAAATGGACTAAATGAAAAATAAATTGAAGGCTTTTTTAATGGAAGTTTAACTATATTTAAGATCACAGTTAGATATGTAGATTTTAATGGCAGGATGCTAAATTACATTGCATTGGCAGTATATAATATGTAGAACAATTTTTAAAATAATCAAGGGGCATGATGGGACATCCATTTGATTTCTCATAGAACAGATGTGATTCCGGGGGTCTAGTATGCCTTTCTTCATGCTATTCAGTTAGTCAAAACTGAATGTTTACATCCAAGACACCAGCATGTGGCTGTTTTGTTTTAAACTTTAAAGATGAAAAATGCAATGAATGCTGTTAGGTTATTGGCTGTCTGTACAAAATACACACTGCAGAGTGTAATGAGACAGTGCCTGAATTTTTGTACAATTATTTCAGCTAACAAGTTAGCCCTATACAACAGTGAGGTTTTTTACATTATTCCCCCAAACGCAACATGTTATGGGAATTTGAAACTGATCCAATACCTACACACAGAGATATCTCAGTGAAAACAAAGCGAGAATTCTGACAACTAGTACATTTCTTATTGCAGTGGGGAAGATAATTCCACATAAATCTAGCATTCCAAAACTGGAATAAGATGAAAACACTAGAGCTAAAAGGCCTAAGATAGGAACCAAGATAACCCATAGTAAAAGTGTAATGGAAGTACTAAGCAAACTACAAAATTCACCAGATGATCTTATTTCAGTCACTGTAGGTTTGTTTATCCACAGGTTACTGAATAGGTCACAGTAGGCTGAACTACAAAAAGCTAAACCCCAACCAAATGTACTACTTTAGTATGCTGTATAAATCCATCTACCTTTAGGCTAGAGACTATTGTTATAATAAAATAGGGGTAAAATAAGAACAACGTACATTGCCTTGGATTCCTTGAAGGTGGACGTGTCTCAAAGAGGTCACTGCTCTGAAGGTTTGCAATCTTAACATTAGTACAGGAAAGACCACTAAGAGAGGAAAGGAGAAAGATCAAACTGGAAAAACAAAGATATGAATTACATTTATCTAGTACTCAGACGTACTCAAGTCAATTAAAATTGGAGTGTTTGGCTACCATACCAGCTGAATTTTTTATTAGCACAGCCTTGTTGTAAATGTCCACTTCTGGCATAGCTGGCACATTAGATCATCTAATTAGTGTCCCCATCTATAAAAAGGATGCACATGGAAATCGACAGTCCTTGGAAGGATCCTTTATACTAATGCAAGAGGAAAGAGAAGCCAAACATAGTTGAAAAACATCTCCCAGCATCCTTCATCATTGGTGACTGATGCTGGGAATTGAAGCTCAACAACTTCTGCAGGGCTAGAAGTTGCCTTGTCTCTCTTAAAAGAATTATTGAGAGAAGGGCAGATATTCTTAATGGCTAAATATCTGTATTCGTTGCTTGAGATTTAAAATGGATTTTCTTCCCATTGTTTTTATCAAATAATGGTCAGTTGGGCTGGGTACCTGTAAAGTAATACTGGTGAGAATTCTGATTTTTCTTTGATTTAGTTTTATCTTAGAAATAGATTGGATGAATGCTGTAAGTAGGCAGTAGCCTTCGACAGCATATATCTGAATATCTGCTAGAATGTACTTCTACCACATCAGATTTCTAATTTATGACAGGCAGCCAAAATAAATAATAGAATAATATAGTTTAGCCTAATGTCTAGCCTAAACCTATTCCCTTGTAGTTTTAACCTATTGGTTCTAGTCATACTGTCTGGTGTAGTCATAAGTCTACTTCTATGTGACAACTGTTTAGATATTTGAAGACTGCCATCATACATCCCTTCTGTAGGCTAAACATATCCATAACTTTAAGTATTCCACATAGGGCTTGGTTTTCAGACCTCTCACCATCTTCTCCTCTGAACTAAGATCTAAAATGATACAATATTGAGTTGATAATGACTAACAGTTACGTTGGAAATTCAAGGCAGATTTAAACACATGCATACACACAGAGATAAAAAGATAAACTATCTTAAGTATGAACTGATATTTGCTATGTGTTGCATCTTGTAATTTCCCCCATAAAATAAGGAAATACAAGATAGGCATGTAGTTAGACACAGATCATTCTGGGCTGTATCAAAAGAAACATATCATACTTGAGAACTACATTAATTGGATGTGGGTAATTAAATTACTGTTTCCCATCCTAATATTTAAGTTCTTTTTAAGGTTTACAATTGTTGAAGAAAGTTACAACAAATTGCTACTAAAACTAGCAGTAGGCAAGACGATCAGAAAGATACCAAAAAAAAAGTGTGTTTCTGACTTTGACTAGGAGTGGGGGTAAAAAAAAAAAAAACTATTTGCCTGTCCCTGAAAATATTGAACTTTCTCTTTCAACAAGTTCCCACACCTGGAACCTATGGATTCTTCTACAGCATGTACAGAGAATCTATTTCATCCTTAATGTCAATTTGATAATGGCTAAAAAGGGTTGCCTTCCAGAACAGGGTCATGCCACAGATCCAGTGGGGAACTACCATATTGCAAACATGCAGTTCTGATGCACATTCCTAGAGAGGTACATATCCAGTCATTCTCACACAGTTAAAGGGCTAGAAAGGTTTTGTCAAAAAACAAAAAACAGAAAAGACAAAAACCGTAATGGCTAAACAAGCCATAATGCTGAATTGTGGGGCACTTAATAAATAAACAAACAAACAAACAAGCACACCTACATATAGCATCAGAAATAACAGTTGATTTATTTATAAGGTTCTTACTGATCAGGTGGTTCACTAGTTCGATGGTTGAGTTTTGGTAATGTATAGTGACAATGAGAAATGGAAGAAGTATTTAGGTAATATGGTATGTTGAAAATAAAGAGAGTTAAGAAGAAACGGTGGACTTTTTCATGGAGCCAACGACCGTGGCAAAGAACCGGCTCTTTAAATCTCTTTGGACAAGAAGAATACTTGAGATTGCCCACAAGTGCTCCAGACAGCTGCTCCTCACAAGAAGACTGCAAGATAGTGGTCTCCAGTGGGTTTAGAGCTCTGGGAGATGAGGGAATAGCCATCTTGCTCAAACAGCAGTCAGTACCTTTGAAAGGACACTAAGTTTGCATACCTTCTTTTCTAATCAGTTTTGGAAATTGCTATTTTCAGCTATTAGAAACCTTTGGATTGACAAATTTGACAGCACTGGGTGAGTTTCCTTCAATCCTTCGTGAAAGAAAGTTTTAACTGCAAGCTTAAGAATTTTTTTAAAAAAGGGTTTTTTTTGAATAAACAGCAAAAAGTTAATTAAAACTTTGATTTGAGAAAGTAACAAATGGACTAAAGGTCCAGATAAATTTGAAATAAGATTTTGGAATCAATTATAAAGAATCCTTCCGTGGGAAAATGCCTTTGTTTTGAAATTTAAAAAAAAAAAATACATAATAAGATTTTAAAAATTGGACACTAGAGGGAACTAAGGATTACAATTAAAAGAGAAGAATACATAAACTTACAATTACAGAATGGAGCAAAATATTCTAACATTGGACATATTGAAAGATATTTTTGAAAAATGGACTCACAAGTTAATATTAATAGTGTCAATAGAGACATCTGCCTCTATGGAGAGACTGTGTCTAAAAGATATTATGGAATAAGAACAGGTTTTGCCTGACTAGATCGAGACTGAGTTGAAAGTGGATTTACAAATAACAGGCTACAAGAATGACATGGAAAAAGATATTACACTGGACATAAAAAAGAAACTGGCTGATGTTTTAATAATTAAAAGGGATATACAAACAATAAATCAAGAGGATAACCTGGATAATTTTCTTGTATTGGATTTACAAAAGAGGCTTGTCAAAGTTTTGAAGAATCTTGTGAGAAGGGACAAAGGAAAGAAGTCAAGTTCTATGACATTATTTGAATAGACTAAAAATTAAGATTGTTAGAGGCAAAGGAAGGAATATAAGGTTGGTTTATTTGATCAAGTTTGATGACGTTTTTAAGGATTTATTTATAGATAAGAGATGAGATATGGGGAGAAGAGATAACTTGATGTATTTTAAGAAAGGTGATAAGTTACTAAAACTGTACATGTTGTGATGAAGGGCGAAATCATTTCTTTATGTATTTTTCTTTTTCTTTACTATATTCTTATTTTTTCTTTTTTTTCTATTTTTCTTAAAAAACTCTTTTTCTTTTTCTTTTTTCTTTTCTTTAGTTTGTTTTAGTTTTTTATCATCGTAGTTGTAATTTTTAATAAAATTACTATTAAAAGAAGAAAATAGCTTTCTTGTGTGATCGAAGCAGACTTTTGCTTTCTCATGCATGCTGATTAAAATGGCTTAAGCATGTATCACTTATCAAGCAGGCAAGACTAATGAAACAGCCCTGTGAACATTTTAAATAACTGTCCAAAGTTAACTTCAATGTCAAAAAGTCAATTTCACCTTCGTATTCAACAGATTTCTCATGTTCATCTAAAGAACAGAAAGTTGGCCATTTTAGGCTACAGTGAGCCACTATCTTTGGGTAAATTTAGTCTTTGTTAAATTTAAGGCAACATTGGAAGAATACATTGTATATAGCTTTATAACTTTTTTTTTTTTCCAAAGTAGAGATTCCATTAAGTCCTATCTATCTACAGGTAGGCATTGACTTACAACCACAACAGGGACTAGAAAATTAATCATTAAGCAGTGGGGTCATTAAATGAAGCATCACATGACTGCACCCGATTCTATGACATTTTTTATGGCAGTCATTAAGTGAATCACTGCAATTGTTAAGTGAATCACACGGTTAAGTGAATCATTGATTTTGCTTGTTGGAATCTGGCTGGGAAGGTTGCAAATGGTGATCACATGACCCTGGGATGCTGCAACCATTGTAAATACATGCCGGTTGCTAAGCACCCAAATTCTGATTATGTGACCACAAGGATGCTGCAACAGTCATAAGTGCAAGGACCAGTTATAAGTCACTTTTTTCAGTGCCATCATAACTTCGAACAGCTGCTAAATGAATGGTCGTAAGTCGAGGACTACCTATATTTCCAACATCTCCATTCACAAAGCCACTCAAAGGCCAAAGGCAACTCTCAGTCTGAAGAATGTTTGCAACTTGCAAGTTTAACCTGCTGAAAAGTTTTTTAAAAATTTCATCATGTGGAGGTTTTTTTTAAAATCATTCTACAATTTAGAGTCAGGCATAAGGGAGAAGGATGAAAAGGTAATAGGAATGAAAACATACATTTTAAAGGGAGAAAGTAAAACATCTTTCAATGAATATTAACTTTTCTCCAATTTCTCCAATTTCTGAATTGAGTTATTACATTTTTATTTAAAACAGTTTTACATTGGCTTTCTTCCCTTGTTGGATTTCAGACAATAAGCAATAAACAAACAAATCCTATTTTCTCTCTATCTGTTCCACACAAATTGGAGAGATTGGAGGGGAAAAAAGTAACTTTTTCTTTTTGCAGACATAGTATTTGTATGCCTTCAAAGCTCTATCAGTTCAATTCATGATGTCTTAATTTCCCAGTCTAGCATTGCTAGTATTAGATCAACCTAATTTGTCTCTGTTTGAATCTGCAAAAATTGATTAAATTGGCCAAACTGCAGCAGACTTCTAATACGTTCACCTAAAGATGCAACTCAAAAAACAAAACAACTCCCTTTTTCATTATCCTTATTTATAAGTAAATACAAGCATGCTGCTTTGGCCTGTGTAAAGCAGCCAGTGTAATTCTTTATCTACAAACAATTTTCGGAATTATTATTTCAGAATTATAATTAAAATTAGCAAACTGATGGAAGAGAGAATTTCTGTTTGATAAAATGGAAGCATTATAGAAAACAAATCTAAAAGTTGTGAACACTTTTCTTGTGCCTTCTATGGAACTTATTTTTTTGTGGGGGGGGACTGTTGCTATAAAGTTGGGGGAAAGGATTTAATAAAATGACCTTTGGTATAAAGGTAAACAGGAAGTGTATAGAGAACTTCAGAGTTGTCAGGCAGTTTATGTGGCCCTTGGTGGTCCCAGTCAGTGCTTAGTATCCTCAGAAGTACTTTGTGGACAGAATTGTTTGGAGTCATGCTTAATTTAATGTCATGAGGCAGTATTATGCCTATGTTATTCTCTAATAACATCTGCCTGAGTCGGTTTCATTGCTTCTCTCTTGAAGAAGTTGAAAAGCTTCTTCATACCTCTAGTTCTCTGTTTAGTACAAAGGGCTTCTGTCCTGCTAATTCTTTCTGATATTATGGACATCTCTCTAGGTAAGGACTAGTATCACATATTTATCCAAATTGGTGAAGAAGACAGTGGCACGACAGATGCAGGAACTCAGCTTAGTCACATATTAGGAATGAAAAGGAGAATATTACTCTATTGGAGAATCCTGGATATCTCAGTGGATTTCTGATACACATATTGATACATAATGACCATATTATTCTTTCAGAATTTGTGACTAAGTTGATAATTGAAGGCTTTCTTTTGAAGTGGTTCCACTTTTACTTTTCTGGGTGCTATCACAAGATGATATTGAGATATAAGCCTCTCCCTACTTGCACATTGTAAATTGTGGTATGTAGAAGAACAAGCTAAAGCTGAATTGAACAGGATGGAATTAGGACTAGACTTCAACATTAAATGATAGGATAAACTACAATGACCTTTAAAGAACAAGTCTATTGTCTGAAGATCCACCTGGATCCAGCATTGACACTAGACAATCACATAATATTTAGGGGTCTTTTTATCAATTTGCTTAAAGAACTAATTGTATCTACCCTTATAGGAAGCACATACATTGGAAACCTCAAGGTTGAAATATCAAGTTATTTGGAAACTGCAGTTGGCCCAAATACCTTAAGTTAAAGGCAGGAACTAGTCTCCCACACATTCTGCCCCATGTTCTTAGGTCTCCAACGGCTTTACATTTTGGATATATGTAACAAAAACAATAAATATGGTTTGGGGTTCTTGATGTTCTCTGACCTTGGTTGTTTTCTTGCAGAAATTTCATTACCAGGTAATATCATCAGTGCATGGGAGTGGAGTTTAGTTCAACCCTAAGTTTCACATATTCTCTACTATTGAAATATGTTTTTTTTTCCCTTAATGCAACATAACACATAATCAACCAAAGAAAACAAGTGGAGTTTAGGAAGTTTAGGAGTTTGAAGTGTTAGTTCAACACTTTACCCAGTGCTTAAAACCTAGGTCTTAACTCAGGTCTTTTATAATTTTTAGAAGATTTTATACTGCTGCATAGACTGTATGGTTTTTAATATAATATAAATACACACAAAAAGACTTTCAGGAGTGGGAAGCATATATTATACACTCACACACACATATGTATATAGCTATATATGTCTGTATGTGTTTGCAATATATACATATACGTAGGAAGATCCCCTTCAGAAGACAGCAGCATGGTTTGAGTCCAAGAGCTATGATTTAATTATCTGAGTGTATCATAAGCCTGTATCTTTATGCCTAAATTGCCAATCTGTAACATTAACCTGAATGGAAAAGCAAATAAAAAAGCAAATATATAATAGCTAGGAAAGCACTATGGAAACAGGAAACAGTGAGAAGTCACCCTGTTAAAAGATAGCAACATTTTGTCTACAACTGGTATAGATAATTAGGAAAGGAACCCAACTATCTAGATGATATTTCATTTACAAGTATTTTTGGATTTAAAGAACCCCGAATATTCCTACGCAGAAATTAAAAATAGCTTAATTAAATTTTATGAGCCAAAGAAGTCAAGTTGACAATGAAGTCCAGAGCCAAGATGTGTTGTCAAGGCAACGTAGGCCAAAAATTTCTTTTGATCTGGGTGAGACCTGACACTTGATAATATTAGACAATATCATACAGAATACTGATGCATGGGGGCTATCATTTTCCTTTCTAATAATAAAGCCTAGGAAAGAAACACTCATGTTTTGAAATGAAGAGTAATTTTTAGCTTGATTTTTACTCATGCCAATCATGTTGTAGAGACTTGAATGTTAGGGTCAGCTCAGCATAATTCTGGCAACAGTGTGTTATCTCCAATTTAAAGAGAAGCTGGATAACCATTGAGCAGTGATGCTGAAGATCATTTCTATCAGCAGTGGGTTGGAAATGGGCAGAAGAGTTCTGAGATCACCACCAGCGTTATGATTTTAGGCCTGCATTTAACAAAGAAATGAGATGGGAATATCTCCTGAGTATGACACTGAAGAAAAGCAACAAAACAGGGACCCTACTATAAGGGTTCTTTCTTTCTTTCTTTCTTTCTTTCTTTCTTTCTTTCTTTCTTTCTTTCTTTCTTTCTTTCTTTCTTTCTTTCTTTCTTTCTTTCTTTCTCTCTCTCTCTCTCTCTCTCTCTTTCTTTCTCTCTCTCTCCCTCTCTCTCTTCCCTGTTGTGCTTTCTAGAGTTTTTAAAACTATAAAATGGCTATCTGTGTGTGTGTGTGTGTGTGTGTGTGTATTGCTGTACATAGTGTTTCTCTATTTATATAGTTCTATCTACTTCTCTTTAATTTTCTCCCTTTGGCAAAGAAATAGAGTACCACAAAATCAATGAATTGTAAAAATTACCTGTATTCAGATAAAGAACTTTGTAATGCCCACAACTAAACTTCAAACAAAATAACATCACTATAGTACAAATACATGGTTCTTAATTGAAAAAAAAAAGCATTTATATTTTAAAAGCAAAATGCCAATCGCTATGATGACCATTGAAGACTAGTTCTATGTAGCCAGGAAACTTAATAAACTTTGGTAAACAAACTCTGGCATCTCTAAGTCTTCTGTTGTTGATGATGTTATGGAATCTTAAACAGTAATATATCATGAATCAATACTGTCTTTTGAAAACTAGCAATGTTGGGGACATCTTAACCTCAAGGGCCACATTATTTTCAGTGGCTAGGGCACCACTGAGAAGGCTTGTCACCAGATTCCCATCTCTAACATCCTTTGAGGAAAGATCCAAAGCATCCATTGAATAAAGACAGCCCTGTGGACAGTAAGAACATGCCCTAATCAACCCTTTGAATTGTACTCAGAAAGAAATTGGCAGCCAATGTAATGCCCACAGCATAGGCGCTACCTGTTGAATCCCATGCAGAGCTATCAAAGGAAGTTGCTTAGCAATTTGCTTAGCAATTTGCTTAGCAATTTTCCCCTATAAATTAGGAATGTGGTTCTTTCATCACAATAATTTGTTCCTCATTTTCCATTTGTTATTGTTACTTTTGTTGGTTTGGGTTTGGGGTTCTGATATTATGCGTGCTGTGAAGTAATTTTGTTTTCATACCTTCTTTAGTTATTGTATTCAGCTCTTATCCTATTCTATCCTCCCTCTTTCTTTCTTATATTAAAGTGTAATTTTATTGTGTTCTGTATTACTACCAGGACACCTCATCTCTATACATTATTTTAAGCTGCTGATTGCCTGTAATAAAGCACATCTCCATCTATTATATAGTTTTATCATACTTGTTTTTTGTTCTTATGATGGATATTTTTATTGTATTTTATTTAGTTGTAAGTTGTCAGGAATCAGAATAATTCAGCAGCATGCACATGTTATAAATAATAGTAGTAATAATAATGATAACCATACAGATGATTTGTGCCAATCAGCTGTGGAGAAAGATACACATATAAATCTCACACAGAAGTCAGGATCCCTACCTGACGCCATTTAAATTCTAGATTTGTATTTCCCTTCACATTTCCTATTGTTCCTATTGTTCTATAAATAAAACTAATTTTGTTATAAGTTAAAAAGTCAAATACATAAAAACAACAATTCTGCTGATGTACAAGTAAGGGACTTACTACTGTGCAAAGAAAGGAAATAATGGGAAACTATTCTGATTATGACATTTAGCTTAGTTACAAACCATCAGAGAAGAACCATGAGAGTGAACTTTCAACTGATGATTCATTCTGTGAAGTGAATTTAACCTCCACCAAGATACACATTTCTAATTAAAGTCCAGAGGAAAGAATCAATTTATATTCCAACCTCTGCTGTTAGCTCTCTATGTGCTTTCCTTATTTGATCTGATCACGATTCCCATTCATTAAAGTAGCTCCATTATTTAGTCAGTTTTCTTTTTTTTTTCTGTTCCTTTAAGCGAAGAGTAGAGATAAATGGCCTTTCACACGCAACTGAAAGACCATTAACAGATCAGGATAAACTTGCTGAGAAACAGAGGGTGAAAAGTGTGTAAATTTGTAACAATTCAAGTAAAGAATTGCTGCAGCTTGTGAAACCAAATTAGTCTAATGCACTCTGTGCTTACATAAAATCAGTCAATACCCATAATGCCAACATTAATGAAGCAGATATCAACATCAAAAAATAACACATCTCAAAATGTTTGGCTTTTTCAGTATAAAAAGCTGGGGGAAATATGCAGATGACAAGACAAAAAAAAAATAGATGGAAAAGATCAGTCCTTAATTCATCTGATACTATATTGCTATACAGCAACTAACATTAATCTTCTACTTAAGGCATTGTTCTTGTATAATTATGCAAATGTTGTAGATACATGAAATCATGAAATCAAGTATGTACACAGGGCATTCAACTGTACACCTTTCTGCTCAGTTCTTGGATTTATATGACCAATCTACGCTTGGAAAGGGAAACTATGTTTGTATTAGTTTCATAAACAATAAAATAGATAATATGGGTAATTATTTTAACCAAAGCCAAAGAGGAATTATACCTCAATAAACTTATCAGTATTTTCACAAGGCATATTTTTATATATTTTAAGTAGCAGGAACCAGATGGTGTCCCCAACTGGTTTTGGTTGATCCTGAACATGCAAACAGGACTAGATCTGGTTAGATTGGGATGGGAGCCCATCAAAAAATAGTAAGACTGTATGCTAGAAGAACTATACAAGAATGATCTTAATGTCCCTGATGTCCATGCTGGTGTGGTCACTGACCCTGAGCCAGACATCCTAGAGAGTGAAGTCAAGTGGGCCTTAGGAAGCATTGCTAACAACAAAGCTAGTGGAGATGACAGTATTCCAGCTGAGTTATTTAAAATACTAAAAGACGATGCTGTTAAAGTGCTGCACTCAATATGTCAGCAAGTTTGGAAAATGCAACAGTGGCCATGGGATTGGAAAAGGTCAGTTTACGTTCCAATTCCAAAGAAGGGCAATGCCAAAGAATGCTCAAACTATCGCACAATTGCACTCATTTCACATGCTAGCAAGGTTATGCTCAAAATCCTACAAGCTAGGCTTCAGCAGTACGTGAACTGAGAATTACCGGATGTACAAGCTGGGTTTTGAAGAGGCAGAGGAACTAGAGATCAAATTGCCAACATTCGCTGGATCATGGAGAAAGCACGAGAGTTCCAGAAAAGCATCTACTTCTGCTTCATTGACTATGCAAAAGCCTTTGATTGTGTGGATCACAACAAACTGTGGCAAATTCTTAAAGAGATGGGGATACCAGACCACCTTACCTGTCTCCTGAGAAATCTGTATGCGGGCCAAGAAGCAACAGTTAGAACTGGTCATGGAACAACCGATTGGTTCAAAATAGGGAAAGGAGTACGACAAGGCTGTATACTGTCACCCTGCTTATTTAACCTATATGCAGAGTACATCATGAGAAATGCCAGGCTGGAAGAATCACAAGCCGGAATTAAGATTGCAGGGAGAAACATCAATAACCTCAGATATGCAGACGATACCACCCTAATGGCAGAAAGTGAAGAAGAACTAAAGAGCCTCTTGATGAGGGTGAAAAAGGAGAGTGCGAAAGCTGGCTTGAAACTCAACATTAAAAAAAACTAAGATCATGGCATCTGGACCCATCAATCCCTGGCAAATAGAAGGGGTAGAAATGGAAGCAGTAACAGACTTCATTTATTTGGGCTCCAAGATCACTGCAGACGGAGACTGCAGCCATGAAATTAAAAGACGCTTGCTCCTTGGGAGGAAAGCTATGGCAAACCTAGATAGCATATTAAAAAGCAGAGACATCACCTTGCCGACAAAGATCCGCATAGTCAAAGCTATGGTTTTTCCAGTAGTAATGTATGGCTGTGAGAGCTGGACCATAAAGAAGGCTGAACGCCAAAGAATTGATGCCTTTGAACTGTGGTGCTGGAGAAGACTCTTAAGAGTCCCCTGGACTGCTAGGAGGTCAAACCAGTCAATCTTAAAGGAAATCAACTCTGATTGCTCATTGGAAGGATTGATAATGAAGCTCAAGCTCAGATACTTTGGTCACCTAATGCGAAGAGAGGACTCTTTGGAAAAGACCCTGATGCTGGGAAAGATGGAAGGCAAAAGGAGAAGAGGACGGCAGAGGATGAGATGGCTAGATAGCATCACTGAAGCAATGAGCATGAAATTGAGCAAACTCAGGGAGGCAGTGAAAGATAGGAAGGCCTGGCGCAATATGGTTCATGGGGTCATGAAGAGTCGGACACGACTTAACGACTGAACAACAACAGCAATGCTAGACTGAAAAGTCAAAACAAAACAAACACAGAAGAATGTGATGGCAAATCCTATTTATGTTTACTTTTGTTACCAAGAAAACTAGAAGGATGCTATCAGACTCAGGTTGGATTCAAAGAAGACTTTACATCTGTACTTCAGGTGGTTTACACAGGGTCTCCTTTCATTTTATCTCCACAATAATCCTCGGATGCTGGCTAGGTTAAGAGAGGATCATTGGAGAGAATCCCTCAGTGGGTCTTCATGGCTGAAATCGATCTGAAACTGTTTTTCCTTGCCCAATTTAACTCCTACTCCACATTGACTCTTTTGTCTTCAGGATCCCAGAATTTCCTATCCATCCTGTACCTATGCAGTATCTCCTTCGGTATTTCTCAAGAGCAGTGCTTCACACTTCGGGCATTCTATTTCTCCAAATAGGGTTAATTGCACATAACTTCTATTCTGTGCCAAAAGTTCAGACTTCACAAAGGCAATACAGTCTTTATGTGGTGGTGGTAAAGAGCATGCTGACTCCATCTCAGATGTAATATCACAGATGTCACAAATGTTCTATATGAAGTCCAGTTGCAGAAATGGCCTCTTTGTGTCACTTCCCCTCCCCCTTCCTCAAAAGAAGAATTGTACAACTTGCAAATTATTTCTCTATGGCCATCTCTAAAAGCATATTCTGCATTTCATTCTAAGTAGTATTTGTCATCTCTTTCAACACTAAGATTACCTGCACATGAAGCAGGTACACTATATTTTCTGAGGGAGATAGCAAGGGATACTTCTTCACCACATCAAGAATCTTTCTGTCTAGTTAAGTGACTGAACGTAGTGCAAGCCTTTCCAATTTGTTTCCAGTTGTGATGACAAAGTATTTGGTTCTGTGCCTTATGAATAGAAAAAGAGGTCACGTAGCTATATTTTTGCACTGAATACTCATTACGCATACATGAAAAAGCAACAACAATTAGATTATGTCTCAATCTCTTTTCCTCAGATGCTCAATATTTAACTTCTGAGCCAATCCCACAAAGACCTTTTTTTTCCATATTGATTTGATTCTCGTCTTCAAATGTAGGTTTCATCCAGGTAGAGTTTAAGAAGAAAAAGAAAAAGAAAAAAAGAAAAAGAAAAGGAAACAACACTGTTGAGACCTGAACTATTTTTTCTTGGATTTTGGTAGTATATCTCATGCAAATTATTTCTTGCTTTATTCCTCCCTTTGTGCATTGTTGAAATAATATTCATATAAACCTAGAGCTCAGACAAGTGGTATTAATAAGAACTTCATCACTGTTTAAAGAGACTGAACATGACATCATAGTCTATAAGTCCACATTAAGACTTTTGACATAATGTTAAACACTTTGCTTAACTTTGCTGAAAGGGTTATTTATTGGGAAATAGCTTGGAAAGAAGATTCACACACAACTGGCCTATATATAGTGGCATCTATTAGCTGTAACCTTCTGCATTATTCCATTTTCATATATTGGATGAAAATCACAACTGTTTCCAAGATAGTTATCAGCATTTTTTTCAGCACATTACATGGGCTGTTTTTCTCACTTATAACCATACACAAACACTTCCCCAAAACTAGGCTGGTCTTTTGATCAACATGAGTTTAATTATATTTCTTTTTTTTTTCTTTATTTTCCCACCAAGTCCCCAATATAACATTGCACAAAAGTATACCTCAGATGTTTGCAAATCCTTCTGTTAAGTATGATGAGTACATTGTCCACCAGCATTATTATTTTAGTAGTAATAACAATAACAATAATACCAATAATTGCCTGCCCCATAGAATACATTTTCTAGGCAATGTATGAATATGAAACAGATACAAATAGAATAAATGCTAGAGTCTAAATGTAGCAAAATCTGGAATAATTGTGGTTATCAGCATAGGTAGGAATGGTTTAGTCAAAGGTAGTATACCTGGGACTATTCTACAACTCTGAAGATCCACAGATTCTACATCCCTGGTTTAAATCAGAAAGTTGTCTAGGGAATTACTGTTACTTTTCCCTGGCCAACTTTGAGGCAGCAGAGTCACTACATTTATCCATCCCTTCTGAGAACTTCTGCTCTTTGTGTGAAAAGACCCTATGCACCTCCAGCTGGGAAACTGGATCATAAGATTCTCAGTACTGTGCCTGTGAGTACGTGCTTTGAATTGCATGCATGTAGACCCATCTAAAAATGTTTGTGCATGTGGCAGGTTGATACCCAGTGGATGTTATAAACACAATGCCCTCTCTTTTTCCACATGGCTCTGTAAGAAGTTCAAAAAGTTAAATTTTGTAAGCCCCTTCTGTATCAACTACTGGAAGAACAGAATGCATAGAACATTAGTTAACTTTTAACCTATAAGATTAGGAGAGGGAGAGTAATAGAATTAACGTGGGGTGATTTGTGAGCAGTACTCTCATGACAGGCCTTACAGCATTGCAAAGATAATCCCTACAAATATAACACCCTTCCACAAAAGACAAACATATTTAGTTCAGTTTTATTATGTCATTGACCAAAGTTCACACACAAAAATATGCACATACATACATAGAGAGAGAAATAGATCACACATACGCATACATACAGAAGATTAGTATATCCAACGTAAATAGAAAGAAATAATTGTTTTAGTGGTAGTTCTGCTAGCAGTTTTCTGCTGCGTGTGTAGTTTTGCAAACACTAGTGATCCTATTCCACACCCATTGCTGAAACAATCCTCATCTAAAATAATTTGATCTGATCACTGCACAAAGTCTGTGATAGTAGCATGAGATAAATCATTAGAATATTGTCACTGCTTTTTATTGTTTATACTTTAAACAATTCAGTCAAAAATTCCATACTAAAATATAGACCTCTAAGAAAATGAATTATATGACTACAGCCTAATGAGCAATTACCTGGAAATATGCTCCATTAAATTTAGTGGTGCTTGCTTCTGACTGCATATATTGCAACTGGAAAATACATTAAACATTAAAATTATCTCTGACCAGTTGGAATGCACTCTTTAGCTTTTAATTAAACAACGCAAACAATTTTTGCAAACACTATTGCTACTTCAAACATTGCACAGCTATATAATCTCCATATTCACCTGCCAGACAATAAAAGCTTCATAAAATATCTGGGATAATGGAACTGCTCTATGTTCACTTTCTACTCCATCCCTGAGTAAAAATTAACATAAATCTTGATTTTTGCAAATACTAACATTAAGTTATTCCTTTATTCTCAGATCAGTGTATACATTTATACAATATTAAATTATATTCAATCCAACAAAAGGAAAGAAAAGTCATTCCCAAAAGTTTAATGAGTAAGTTTTACAAGCTTCCTTATCCTTTTATATTTTTGTATCCTATCCTTTCTTAGTCTTACTGAAAGACCTCTGTGGGTACAGCAGAAATTCTAGTCCAAACTAAGCTACATGAAATACTAAAAACACATATTATTTTAAAATTAAGTAAAAGAAACAGCACAAATTCTGACAGGGATTGGATCTCCTTAACAATTCCAGTGTTTGAACATGCATAAATTAGTAATAATTCACTATATATCTCCTATATGTTTTCTGTCCAGCCTAATGAACAACAGTGCTTATCTTATTTAAAGCTGCCATAAATCTATCAGGCTTATCTCAAATTCATAAATGTAGTCCAAGTTTCCCATAGGCATAAGCAGAGTCACTGGATAGGCAGTATCCAAAGAACAGTGGAGGAGGAGTCTGAAGACAAACCAATTTATATCACAAGGAAAGGTTTTGGCAGCTGGGACTTCTAGACAGGTTTTCCTGGAAATCATATACAGATCAGTATAACTCTAGCACTTTTATTGAGCCCACATTGCTTCCTATAGAGCAGTGTCTGACCCTAGCCTAGCCCAGCAGACCCTGATTAGGTCTTGCATTCATTAATAGGTAACCCCTGAGTAGCCAGGCACTCCTCTACTTCTCTGTCTTTTAGTGTTGTTTGATCAGACATCAGCATTCTTGAGGATTAGGTAGAAAAGACTCCAGAGTCTCCATTTCTAGGGCCAGAATCCTGGAGCTGGCTGCTGACTCTTTTTCCTTGCTAGGTCCTGGTAGTACAGGATCTCTTTTTTGGACTTCCTCCCTCTGTATGCAAAGCCCTTTGAAATTAGACCATGTCACCTGCTCACTTGCATGTCTTAGCCCTTTAGTCAGCCCTTAGGGCAGGGTTGCGATCCTGCCTGCCAGAGTCTCATCCTGTGTGGACAGGGCTAAAACAGTTGGCTCTTTTTAAATAATCTGGGAGGATGGGGGATTGAGAAGCAAAATAGATTCTTTGAGCGATGCAGATATTTAATCCAGACAAAGTAGACCCAGTGATTTTGGAGTACAGACCCAATGTGCCAAAGATTTGGGTGGTCTTGAGTTATGCAGCCTTGCTTTACGTTAATGGAGTAAATAACTAATGATACTTTATGTGCTTGCTATTGAAAGACACTGATTTTGTTCTACTGGTATCTTAAGAGAGGGAAGGAAAACATGTGTATCCAAGAAAGCTAATCTTAGAGAGTAGTGATAGTTCTATATGCCTGGCCAAGCACAATTGGCCGGGCAAAGGGAAAGTTGTCTTTTGCCATTTCTGAAATGAGATCTTAATGCAAAAGCTTCTGCTATCTCTGAACCAAATGCTACCTAATGACAAAATAACTGTGCACAGAGCACTTTTTTTAACAAAAAGGAAAGGTGAAATGAATTGTGTTTCAAATAACAGTCTAATTGAAAATTCCATTACCAAAGATATTGCAGCAGTAATAAGATTACAGATTAATCAAAAGCTATTAAAACCCTCTCCTGTGGCCCTAATGATTCATAGGCTTTTCAGCAGAAAACTCAGCAAGATTGCCCGTTATTTGACTAGTACAGAGGAGGAAATGTAAAAATATGTACCTTTCAGAGGCCTCGTTACAACTTTATTCCGTGCTGCTTGTGAATCCCTCACCTCTAAACTTGATAAAACAGTGACAAGGGCTGAGAAGGAAACATGTTTGTTGGAGGCACTCACCAGCATAAGCCCAATACTGCCATCTTTTCATTACTGGTGCTTGAAGAAATCTCACTTAGGGCTAAAATACATGCAGTAGCCTGTGAATTCAATCACAGGTCTGCTTTCTCTAATAGAAAGTTTAATGTGATTGAGTCTATTCCAACCTTCCAATTTGATCATTTTTAGATAAATTACCATTACACTTCCCAGAATTTCCAGCCAATATAGAAATTAGTCTAAATCTGAAACAAATCAAAATTTTACCTCTCCCGAAAGCAGCTTCCTGATATAGGGAGCTAAATCTGACCTCCTCCCTGTTCCTCAGCTTCTACAATCTGTAACCAAGCATCTTTCCCATGGGCCTGACTTAACATTAAAGAGGTTGAAAAGAACTTTAATATTAAAGCAGGCTTGGACCTGATTAATATATGGATAAGAGTTCTCAGACCCTCACCATGGGACAGCAATAAATCTCCCTCTCTAGAAACTTGATCAGCACTCACAGTAAGAGTGAAGAATAAGTTCAGATAGATACGTTGTTTGGGGGGGAGAAGAACAAGAAGTCCTACTAACAAGATCAGCTAATGCAGAATCAAGCTTACTATATAAGACACCCTCAGGGTTTTATTTTATTTTATTTTCTATTGATATTATAAGGTAACAGAATTCTTGCCATTTACTCCTCAACTCTGAATGTGGAAGATATTACCACCATGTTTTCATAATTTTCCCATATGGTTTCAAAATCTTTCCTTCCAGCCTTAATGAACTGGAAGCTTCAGACTTCACATTAGGGTCATTGATTAGGAAGTGGCAAAATACACTGGAGAAAGGTTGTGCAAACTGCTTCCCTATTGTCACTAAGAAAGCAATGTCAATATGTCCATGAAGTTACCAGAAACTAAGCCTGACTTGAGGGAGCCTTTGTTTTACACACAGGCATTCTTTGATGATTTCATAAACAAGTCCACCTCCTTCACAATGTTACAGGAATAAATAAGCGTATCATCAGGGACTACATTTAATTATGGCTATTTAATTTTTATGACAGTTGTTTGGAATGTATATTGAATTACTGACATGCACGCAGCTACCCTTCAAAACTTTTCAGAAACTTCAGTAGTCCACAATAAAATATCAATATTGTATTGGGCTCTGCTGTTTGTACAAGTGTTAAATCTGCTCCTAGTCCTAATTCATAGAGCTAGAATTAATACTGAAAACCTTGAAAGGCATGATTGTAGCTAAATCCTAAAATCCTAAAAAAACATTATAGCAACCAGGGACCTAACCCCGATCATCAAAGGCCCAACACACGCTGGGAGTCTGATTTTTGTCTTGGGACAGTGGTGATCATAATATACAGTAGAAAGTCAGTATCCATTTTTGTTATTCTGCACTACCTGGTATCTCTCACCACTAACCATGCTGGCCAAAACTGGCAAAACAAAGGTTATCTAAGCCTGCCTTTATTTAACACTTCACTTATACAAATATAGTTTTCCTTTCTAGTACAGTTAATTTTGCCTGTCTTTCTTCCAAGATCAGACTAAGAACATATCCTTATGTCTGCATCTTTGCCCCATAGTTAGTTTATATACAGTGCAAACTATGTCTGACCCTTTGAGAAATAGCCTTTTTCTAAATGTAAGTCTTGTTTAAAGTAATGGGAAATAAATGAGTTGTATTTCTTATCCTGTTGAAGTCAAAGGGACTTCAGTATAGCTCACTGAATAACCACATAAATTAGGAATAAGTGATGAGAGGTCAGCAGGCAGTTATGCCAGTGAGAAAACATATAAAGGAGATGTTAGCATTTCCTAACTTGCTATTAGCATATGAGAAATGTGACATTTGTGAAAGCTGACTTGAGCTCAACAAGAAAGTTGGATGATGTAGTTAAATCCATTTGCTTCTCTACTCCTTTGAAAATTCTATTCTGATTTGCTTTGGTAACAAAATAAGAGACAAGGCAGGCAGTGTTCCGAGCCACTTTTAATTTTAACCCCCCCCCCCCAAAAAAAAGGCCAGGAAAAATAACCTGCATTGATCTTAATATATTCAATACACAGAATCATACTCAATTAATTTTAATTACATTACTTCATTAATACTGATTTTGCTCAACACTGTGTACACTGACCTTCTATTATATGTTATGAACTGGTAACAATACAATGACTTTTACCATAATGGGAATTACTTCACTTAATGCCATTATTTCCTCTATTAATGATCTGGAAAGAAGAAAAAGTGCATGCTCATTCTGATTTTAGCTTTGGATCCATATGCTTATTAGAATATTGAGGAAAAAGAAGAAGTAGGGAAATAATTAGTATTAGAGTACATGCTTTGTATGTGATTGGGAACAGCTGAACTAGTCAGTGTAGCACTAAGAGTATGAACTCTTAGTTTAGCCATGAACTTGCTAAGTGGTCTTTAGCTAGCTTCATATCTTTGACTCTGAAATATTTCTCCTTAATATATTAGAAAGTGAGGCAAATGCTAATCAGGCATGGTACCGGTATAACATACTGGGAATCACTAGGCTCCCAGTATCTTTCAACAAACATTTCTCTCCCCTGCATTTCTTTAATGAGTTTAGAGAACAGCTCTTATCTTAGAACCACCATTTTAATTTCCCACAAGGTACTAAATTACCGTATTTTTCCGTCAATAAGATGCCCCCATGTACCAGACGACCCCCATTTTTCCAACCCAAAATTAAGAAATCAATATTTTAAAGATAGTGCAGAACACATTTTTATTTAGTAATTAGTTAACATTGACCTGATACACTCGGTGGGAGGAGGTCCAAACCATCTCTCTGCAGCTCTATTTCCAGGCTCTTTTGCATAACTGATTACATTCAAGCACGAGTGAAACTGCTGATAGCTTGTCTCTGCAAACAGCCTTCCTCTAACTGGTTTGTTCAGCATCAGCTGACATCAGTTACATAAGGCTCGTGATTGGAGGAAGTCTGTTTGGGAGACAAGCTATTTCACTCGTGATTGGAGGCTAGCAATAGGAGGAAGCCTCTTTGCAGAAACAAAGTATGGGCAGTTTTGCCACCGCGTGGTTCTCTCCTCGCTGACTTCCTTGAATAAGACGCCCTTCAATTTTTAGGGTAAGGATTTTAGAAAAAAGTATTGTCTTATAGTCGGAAAAATATGGTATATTATGCCATAGGATTACAGGAAACTGGAAAACTACTGTTTTTAAAAGGAATGTATAAATACTCTCTAAAATAAAAGGCTTCCCATATGATTTAAAACATGTCTAAAAACCCAATACCTTAAAAATATACACTAAAAACCACAGTATAAAACAGATTCTAGAAATGATATAGTATACAAAATAAAACAGTAAATTTAGTATATGGTTAAAACAGCCATGAGATAGAATGTAAAGGAACAGATATAAAATTAATTAAAACACTCCACTATAGCATTATTAAAGAATTAACACTGAAAGACTTAGGAGAATTTAAAACAAAATCCTGGTGTGTTGAAAATAATATAGATATTCCAAAATTTAGATGCCACCATTGAGTTCTGTTCTAAACAGCGATCTTTCGTATCTCAGCCTGGGCCAACTCTGGGAACAAGATCTCCAAAGAGGCTCCAAGATTGAAATGGTATGTAGGAATGACTTTGGGAGACAGGAGGAAGAGAAAAGGCACATGGGAAGTGTTTCAGAAGGGACCATCCCTAGTTTTCCAGAGAGTAAAAGGAAAGGAAGGAAGAAATACTTTCAGTCTTGCAAGGTTCTGTTCACGCAACCTTACACTAACAACAGAGTTAGTGCTCATACAGGTGAAACTCGAAAAATTAGAATATCGTGCAAATGTTCATTTATGTCAGTATGGCAACTCAAAAGGTGAAACCAACATATGAGATAGACGCATTACATGCAAAGCGAGATATGTCAAGCCTTACTTTGGTATAATTGTGATGATTATGGCATACAGCTTATGAAAACCGCAAATTCACAATCTCAGAAAATTAGAATAGTGTGAAAAGGTTCAATATTCTAGGCTCAAAGTGTCCCCCTCTAATCAGCTAACGAATCCATAACACCTGCAAAGGGTTCCTGAGCCTTTAAATGGTCTCTTAGGCTGGTTCAGTAGGAATCAAGCATAGGAAAGACTGCTGACCTGACAGTTGTGCAGAAAACCATCATTGACACCCTCCATAAGGAGGGAAAGCCCCAAAAGGTCATTGCAAAAGAAGTTGGATGTTCTGAAAGTGCTGTATCAAAGCACATCAATAGAAGGTTATGTGGAAGGGGAAAGTGTGGTAGAAAAAGGTGCACAAGCAGCAGGGAGGACCGCAGCCTGGAGAGGATTGTCAGGAAAAGGCCATTCAAAAGTGTTGGGGACTTTCACAAGGAGTGGACTGAGGCTGGAGTTAGTGCATCAAGAGCCACCACACACAGACGGATCCTGGACATGGGCTTCAAATGTCATATTCCTCTTGTCAAGCCGCTCCTGAACAACAAACAACGTCAGAAGCGTCTTACCTGGGCTACAGAAAAGAAAAAAAGAACTGGTCTGTTGCCCAGTGGTCCAAAGTCCTCTTTTCTGATGAGAGCAACTTTTGCATCTCATTTGGGAACCAAGGACCCAGAGTCTGGAGGAAGAATGGAGAGGCACACAATGCATGATGCTTGAAGTCCAGTGTGAAGTTTCCACAGTCTGTGTTGATTTGGGGAGCCATGCCATCTGCTGGTGTTGGTCCACTGTGCTTCATTAAGTCCAGGGTCAACACAGCCGTCTACCAGGAGATTTTGGAGCACTTCATGCTTCCTTCCACAGACGAGCTTTATGGGGATGCTGACTTCATTTTCCAGCAGGACTTGGCACCTGCCCACTCTGCCAAAAGTACCAAAACCTGGTTCAATGACCATGGGATTACTGTGCTTGGTTGGTCAGCAAACTCGCCTGACCTGAACCCCATAGAGAATCTATGGGGCATTGCCAAGAGAAAGATGAGGGACATGAGACCGAACAATGCAGCGGAGCTGAAGGCCGCTATTGAAGCATCCTGGTCTTCCATAACACCTCAGCAGTGCCACAGGCTGATAGCATCCATGCCACGCCGCATTGCGGCAGTCATTGCTGCAAAAGGGGCCCAAACCAAGTACTGAGTACATATGCATGCTTATACTTTGCAGAGGTCCGATATTGTTCTATTTCCAATCCTTGTGTTATTGATGTCATGTAATATTCTAATTTTCTGAGATTGTGAATTTGGGCTTTTCATAAGCTGTATGCCACAATCATCACAGTTATACCAAAGTAAGGCTTGACATATCTCGCTTTGCATGTAATGCGTCTATCTCATATATTGGTTTCACCTTTTCAGTTGCCATACTGACATAAATGAACATTTGCACGATATTCTAATTTTTCGAGTTTCACCTGTAGTTGTGCTTCTATCTGGACTACCTCAAAGGGCTAACAAAAATTGATCTTTAGCAATTCCAGTTATGAGATCTTAGATAGCAGAACAGGGAATGTACCAGTTTGAGAAACCCTGAAAACTAAGGCAAAGACACTTTGCCATGGAAAGCAAACAATTTCAGCAGTTCAGTAGAAGGCTGGACTAGACAACACTACAGTAACTATCATTTCATTAGGTACCAAGGTTCCCCCCCTTAAATGTGCAGAAAAATTGGAACTGAGCATCACATATGGCTGGCAAATCATATAGATAATACAGCAGGTCATACAGCTGAGGCTTAATATGCTATGCAGAAGAACACTACTCTAAGACTGTACCAGGAATGTAAGCAAGGTTTCTAATAGAAATAATATCAATATTACAGTATGTAATAATACACATCTATTACATATCATGTGGAACTCACTGGTGAGTCATTTCTGAATTCAGTGGACTTACTAGTAAGTAGACATATAAAAATTTGCAGATAAAATGAAAGTGAGCTGGAAGATTTGATAGATTTTTATTAGAAAGATCCCTAATTCTTAAAAAAAATTAAAAAGACCTTCAGCTTCAACAAAGGGAACTGTTTATAGAGTACAACTCCCAACAGCACAAATCAGTCTGTGTTCTGCTAGACTTGACTACAATTTTGATCAACAAAAAAAACAGATCCTTAAACTTTACACTAAGCATTTTTCCTAGCTCTGAAAACAGACATAGATTAGAATTTCTTGAGAAGTGGTGAAAACAAAATGAAGGGAAAAGGAAGTAAATGATTTGATTAAGCAGAAACATGTAATAGGAACAAAAAGGGGACTAGCATATACAGAGAAGATTGTCTATTTCGGCTTAAAAACAAACAGACCTGTCTATAAATAATTGACATAGTGTCAGGGGGAAATATGGATTCACCATTTTCACTCAATAAATCTCATGAATCTGGGAAAACTGGGCCAGTCTGAATAGTTAGGAAGTTTGCCAGTTGGGATTAGCTTGTTCTTTAGAATAATTACATTCAGCAAATAGATGTGTTAGTCTCAAAATGAACCCATCTGCAATTGAGATTTGGGAAGTGGGTCAGTAACATCAATGTAACACCTCTGTAACATCAGTCTAAAGCAGAACGATGATGATGTGGTATTGCTCATGCTGATTTCAGTTTCTATGCCAGCTTTCTGTTCAAGATAACACTCAAGGTTAGACATTCATTTCATAAGTAAGCAAACATTTTAGTCATAAGTAACATTTAACATTAAATAGAATTAGCACCTCCTGGAGAAGTGAAACAGCCTAAAGGAATAAACATGCAGTCAACACCGGCTTTAAAGGTGCTACTATGTTTTATTGGCTACAGCTTACATGGAATTTGGAATGAAGTAAGATCAAATAATTAGACAGCCCTATGGTTGGCTAATTCTTCACTTTAAGTCTACAGACTGGTTCAAGCCCATTCTTCTTGTGAAACTGGCTTGCTCCAACCAATAGCTTTCAAATAGATTTAGTAATAATCACTTCCTACCCAAGTATATACAGTATGTCATGTGTAGAGTTGCAGTGTATGTCCTTGAGTCAGACAGAGAGAAAACTGACTATCCCAGGTTTACTCATGATTACTCATATCCTCAACATCTAGGTTTACTGGTCCAGAGATGGCCTAGCATGCTGCAGAGGGCTGCCAGTAGACAGAAGAACTATTGGAAAGAGATGGCATCTTATCTCATTCTTTTACAAATAGCTATTGTCCTTCTGAGCTGATGTTACCAAACTTAGAAGAAATTCTGTTCCTTTGTTGCAGTCTAAGGAACCTCCTTCTCTAAAGGCACTATGTGGTCTATAAAGAAATTTCATATCCATCTGAAGTAAATAAATCATGCTGTCATCACTACGTGGTTAGATAACTGTCACATTCTCTGTGTTGGGCTGGCTTTGAAAATGACCCAGCCACTACAATTTGGTTCAGATCACAGTGGCCAACATGTTAGTACATATGAACCACTACTGTAATATACCATCTATTCTCTGATCTCTTCATAGATTTCTGAATTCAATTTAAAGTGTTCCAAGATACCTCAAGAATTGTCTCTCCAAGTGGAATTTGCCCAGCCCATGTGTCCATGTATGGAAAGAAGGTCCCATCCCTGTGGCAGAGAGGGATATGGGTCCCAAGATAGTTGTTCTCTGCAATGTCCCCCATGGTCTTAAGCACTGACTAGAACAAGAAATCAGAGATCCCCATTTTGGGTCAACAATAGGAAACTATCTTAACATCTATATGAAAAAAATCAGTAGATTTCAGGTTATAGCTCAGTCAACAAAAATAATATATAATGACTAAATAATTGTGTTATTGGATATTCATTTTTTGTGATATACTAAAATTATTATATACTAGGAAGAAAGTATTACACATATTTGATTTTGAGACAGGATTAATATTTTCAGCCTCCTACATTCTTCTGAACTACATACCTATTACATGGAAATTGATGGCTGGACAATGGAAATGCATTCTTTGCACTTTAAGAGATTTGGAAACAGATAACTTTACCCAAATTACTCAATGGATTTAAGAATGGATGTTTCTTATGACTTATGAGTGAGCATATGGTATATGGATTATTATAATGAAATATAGTCATCCTTTACGGAAGCTTTTGTATAAAACTTTCTGCACATATAAGCCTGCATGAGAAGTCCTTATACATACTTTTATTTTCGTTCACTTTCACTTTCTTTTTCCCTTTTTCCTTTTCTGTTATTTTTTCTGTTCTGTTTAATTACATAAAGGTAAACAAAGGCAAAATTAAAATTTGCATGAGAAGACTTTTAACAGTGAATGCCTGTAACAGAACTCTCAGGCAAAAGTTCTTTGATGTTGCTGATCAAACATTCATTCAGTCATGCTGCTAAACAGAATACACTTTTGCATGCTATTTTGACATCTGTACGAATGAGGAATATCATGATAAATGGAGTATTGAAAGCTTTCCACCCTTAGTGACCTTACCTCCATAATGCTATAATGACATGATATTACCCTGAGACAGGAACTTTTTCACAGCGTCAGAAGGCGCTTATCCTTTTGAACTATGAGCATGAAACCCCCCCAAAGCACTTTTAAGAATTAACAATCAAGCCCAGGGTCTTCTACATTCTATATATTCAGCCACTGGATACATGGGAAAAGATGCACAACATTCACCTCCAGGATGACACAAAAACTTTTATCAGTAGAATTAAACAAAAATGTCCACAAGATTAGCATCACCTTTTTGCTAACTGTAAAACTAGATGTACATTGAGGGGTAAAACTCCCTACTTATCACAGCCAATGTATGTAGGACTTTCCTCAAGCTGCTTTACAGGTAGTCCTTGACTTACAGTCACAATTGGGACTGGAATTTCCATTGCTAAGCAATGCGGTTGTAAAGCGAGATGTCACATGACCACATTGCTTAGCGACTGCAATCCTGGCAATTCCCCTTGCTGTCATTAAGTGAATTTCACCAGTTTTTAGCCAAGGACCCACCCAAATCATTCTGGGCTTAAGCCTCAGTGAGCTAAGAGACTGCTTCCAACTTCCCCCACCCACCTATCTCCCCCCTATCTCTGCCCTTTTGGCTGCCCTACACCCTGCCTTGTGGAATGGCAAGCAGTCCCAGAACTGTGTGGCTCTGGGGCTCCAAGAAGCCCCTGAGCTGCAGCATAGTATGAAGCTGCAGCTGCCCCAGCTCAGCCATGCAAAGCTGCCCCAGGAAGCTGCAGCCACCCCAGCCCAGCTGCCCCAAGCCGCCCCAGGAAACATCCATTTGCAGCAGATAACGGGGAAGTCAGGAAGCAGTTTTGCCCAATGGGAAAGGGCTCGGGGTTGCTTCAGGGAGCCACATGTAGGAATTGTTCATTGGAGAAACTGCTTACAAAGGGGCTTGCTTTTGCTGGCTTCGCACAAAGGGGCTTCTTGGAACAAAGGGCCAGGCTGGGCTAGTTAGCAATGGGAGCAAGAAGACAGAAAGGTGAGGTGGGGTAGTGGAGCACAGGGCAGCAGGGATCTCAGAATACAGGGTGGCAGGGGTGACTGTGGCGGGACTGGGACTGGGCTGGGGCTGTTTGCCATCCTGCAACACAGGGTACAGGGCAGCCAAAAGGGCAGAGATGGGAGGAGATGGGGGGTGGGGGGAGTTGAAGTACCTGTGTGGTCATAAGTGTGGGCGGGTTGCCAAGTGCCTGAATTTTGATCACATGACTGTGGGGATGCTGCAACGGCTGTAACTCTGAGGACTGCTCATAAGTCATTTTTTTCAATGCTGTCATAATTTTTAATGGTCGCTGAACAGATGGTCATAAGTTGAGGACTACCTGTACTTGAGTAGCCCAGTCTACACTGTCTTCTCCTGGAGGAGTAGGAAAACATTCAAGTAACTGTTTTGGAATCATTGATTGGGTCACAGAATCTGTTTAAAAAATAAAAATCACACACCTTGTTCTTTTTGTAATGCCTGCAAGTTAGCTTACTGTACATGCCAATGCTTAGCTATCATTAATGTCCTCAGACATTAGGACAAAGGACAGCATGGATAGGAAACGGGATATGTGATTGGCTCCACCGATTGTGAACCTGGTCTTTTCTCCACCAGCCATCACCACCAATGTTTATAAAAGTGTTCACTTTTATATAAGCGAATTAAAATATAATCATTAAAAAAAAATCAACCATTATAATGAAATAGGCCATGATGCCCAGTCTACTCTTCTCTTTTTTTAAAAGTGGAAAATTATGACATTTCTAGTGGTGCAACTGGGAATGAATATCAGGGTCAAAGTCCAGGATCCCTAATATGGAAGTTCAGATGATCAGCAGAGAAGAAGAGGTGGTAAGAGATGTGTGTACCACTGCAGGATATTTTTTTAAAAAAATCAGTATAGCGTTGAGCTACATCAGGCAACACCATGCTAAAACACCATGATGACCCTGCCTATCCAGGCTGATCATCAAGATGGGGTCTGTTACAGTCTCTTTGTGGGATACATGGGGAGTGAACCAGGTGATAGGAATTCTCTATGGTGGCACCCATTTCATGAAATAGTCTCCCTCTGAAGCTACAGCCCCCCCCCCCCCCCAATCCTGCTGGCATTTTGTAAAAAGGCTAAAGCAATCCTCTTCCAACATACATTTAGACTTTGGATTTTGACTTTAGTTTTATGGATGATTAGGCTTTGGATGATTTATTTTAATATTTGTTACTTTTTATTGTTTCTCTTGACTTTTTGTATCCATCCAGAGTCTCTTAGGGTTGGGTGGGTTATAAATATAAACAAATAAATTTATGATTATTATCAGGATGTAGGTGTCTTCAGGATTTACATGTGTATGTTCATCTGTACATGCTAATACATGTATAAACTATTTTTTTCCCTTTTAAAAAAAGAATGAATTGGATTTTGCATTACAAGCAACTCCATTTTGTTCCTGCAGTTGAGAACTTGCCTAGCTTCATGTTAGGGTATAACATTGCCTTGTTGCATCACTGAGCATTTTAATTTATTGGTGTGCTTATTTTCTTCCTTATTGAGCAGTTGATTTTAATGGCCCTTGTGAAGAGTAAATGAGGTATAAGACCTGATATTGGCAAGGCAGGACTCAACAATTCTCAGGATAGAGAAAACCATTATTTTCGGGTGCTTCCCAAAGACATCAAGAGACCAGCCAAGAATCTGTTGACTCAAAAGAGGAAAAAGCCTAGAATTTAAGCTCTGAAACCCAGATATACAGTATATAGAGGCTCTGACTTCTTTGCATTTCAGCGGGCAATCAATTGTTGTATTTAAGGCTTTATTCTTGTCTAAAGTAAAGATTCTAATGTAGCTGAGTTATGTATGTTGGAGTATTTGGAGGGCTGCGATTTACCACTAATACTGGTAACAAGAATTGGAGCATAGACCCAATTGTACCTAGTAAAGCAGCAACTGTTGAAGGTGATGAGGAGCATTAATAATGTTCTTATTTATAAAGTAACATTCTTATGTATGAAGTCACTGACTTCTACCAAAAAGTAACACAGGAAATATAATTAAATCTGAATGAAGAAATGTGTCAGTGGTAAATATCACCATGCAGGAGATTATGGCTCTGTGTTACAAATGAATCAACCTAATGGGGAAAAAATGTTCATTTTTGAAGGGAGAGGAGAATAAAGGCTATGGACCATGTAAGGATTAAACAGAGGATGAACCTGGCTTAAACTTCTCGATTTTAATAAGTCAGAGCATGTCTCTTGGAAATGGATTCTTATCATAATGACCTCTGAGTCCCTGCTTTAATATTCCTCCCCATATTTTAACTTTCCTTTAAAAATTCTTATTGTTTATTCTACAATAAAGAAGAATTTCCATCGAGATGCCTTTAATGACTCTGTCCAAAGGTTTTCAATAAGCTTCTTCCACTGACTAAAGTTCATTTTTATGCTCTGATGAGTTTAGGGAAATAGGGGAGAAATCCACAGTCACAACAATCGTTACCAAGCAACTGCTGATGGTTTTTCATCAATTCAGGTGAACAGTGTTAGAGGCAAATTGATCCAAGTCCATGAATATAAAACGAAATAAAATCTATGCTTTTGATAATATGTCTGTATTGCTCTAATTTTGTTTTCTTCATTAGGGGAAAAAAGACACTGTGCTAGCAAACAAAAACAGAAAATAGAAAATGTATCTCAGAAAAGATATATATCAGACCAGACAAGAGTTAATAATCCTTGACAAAGTCAAGTTAAGTAGTATGATTTGGCTGGTGTGAACAAAGTGACCTTGTATAATCCTATAAACTAGTCCACTATAAAGAGCTTTTAGGTTTGATCTAAGGGTTACAATTCTCAGGTGTTTGGTGTTCACCACAGCTTTATAGAATGACCATTAACAAGTCATTTCTGTTAAACCTTAGTTCTCATCTGCTGATTTAGATATACCCATTTTATGCGATATGAGTATAAAATAAGAATGCTAAATTTCTATTGCACTCAAAAGGCATTATTTTATGTTTAATGTGTTAGGCCCTCATTTAAAATGTGATATTGCACTATATATCGAGAACTATTTCTGGAATATTTCATGTCCCCCATATTATCAAATTCATTTTCTAATTTCCATGCTTTCTTACTTGTCCCCACTGCCAAAATAAGGGAGAAAGGGGGTGGTTGATGTGGTTGTTTGGAAACTACCCCAGCCAGCCTGGTGAGAGTGTCTGGTGTGGGGGCGGGGCATGAATTGTTGATTGTGGAAGAGGGGTGGATTTTGGAGATTCCCTGTGGTGCTGAAAGTTTTCAGCTAAAGTGCCCGGGGATTCAGCCCTTGCCCCTCTGGGGCATGTGTTGGAATAGTGGGATCTCCTATTTCTGGAACCAGAGGGCATAGGATGGAGCATGTAGGGACCTTGAAGAAAGGGTTGGGGGCAGGTAGGAACATTATGGTGGTGATGGGCATAGGAAGTTATGGCAGGAGATTGGAGGCAGGCCACTCATGAGGAAGGCAGGCCCAGTGACTTGTACCAGTTCCGTGTTCCAGCCCCAGGTCTCAGCCGCATTCCCTGTTCAGCAGACCTCAGAAGACTTAGCTTTCGGCTGCTGCTGCTTAATGTCAGGTCGGTCTGTAATAATGCCTCCCTTATCTATGATACGGGTGAGAAGGCCAACCAGGTGTATATTACTGAGACCTGACTGGGTCTGGAGGGAGGGTTCCCCTCTCAGAAATTCACCCAGCTGGGTTTCAGGAGTGGCATTAGCTGAGACTCCATGGCAGGGATGGGGGTGTAGCGGTTGTCTTTCAGGAGTCTCTTACAGCTTTCAGAGGTGCTGCTCCACAAGTTGCCAGATGTAAGGCCCTATGTGGGAGTGTGGAGCAGGGGTGTGAAACATGGACTCTCATCCCCAGATGAGCGAAGAAGAGATAAGAGGATGAGACTGGCCCCTCCCTGAGGAATGCTAGTGATGTTTGTAGTTTGACCCTGGGAACTGCTCTCAGTCTGAGAAGATTCTGTAAATGGGGTGAAGCCAAATAAACCTTGCTGGATTGAATCTGTATTGTCTCCTGGAGTTTCCTGGGCTAAACCTGACACCCTATTCCTTGAGTTGGGCTCAAGGGATCAGTTGGATTGTTGCTATTGTACCGACCTCCATGCTGTGTAGCAACCTCCCTAAGCTTTTTGACTCTATCTCAGGGTTGGCAGTGGAGTTCCCTAGATTTATAGTCTTGGGCAACTTTAACCTGCCTTCCCGGGGGTGGGGTCTGAGGTGGCTCAGGAGTTCATCGCCACCATGACAGCAATGGGCCTATCCTGGGTCATATAGGGCTCATCATGGGTCAGTGGTTACACTCCAGATCTGGTTTTCTTGTTGGAGCAGTAGCAACGTGATCTGGAATTGGGGGAGCTTTCAGTGTCTCCTCTGTCATGGTCAGATCATACCTTGATAACCATGAAATTCTCTGGCACTGCCTCCTGCCACTGGGAGGCAGGGCTTATTGAATCAGTCTGCCCCTAGGGACTGATGGACCCCGATGGGTTCCAGAGAATGCTGGGTGTTATTCCTGAGGACTGCTGCAGGGTCCAACTGAAGCCTTGGCTGTTGCTTGGAATGAGAGGCTTTGGATCAGACCATGCCCATGCAAACTCTCATTTCTCATGGATCCTGTCACTCCCTATGGTTCACGGAGGAGCTGAGGGAGATCAAACAGGAGCAGAGACATCTAAGGTGCCGCTGGAGACATTCTTAGATGGCTCCACTATGACTGATATTCTGAGAGCCATCTAAGAATGTCTCCAGCGGCACCTTAGATGTCTCTTCTCCTGTTTGATCTCCCTCAGCTCCTCTGTGAACCATAGGGAGTGACAGGATCCATGAGAAATGAGAGTTTGCATGGGCATGGTCTGATCCAAAGCCTTTCTCCGTGGGGTTTGCATATTTTAAAATTTAAAATTTTTAAATTTTTTGATAATGTTGCATTTTAATAATCACTTTTTATCTTTTATAATTATTGTATTTATCTATTTGTTATTTTATTCAATTGTTGTACACCACCCAGAGTCACTTTTATAGCCACCCAGATGGGTGGCTATATAAATATATATAAATAAGAATAAATAAACTTGAAGAAATAAACTTGATCAAACACAGGTGAGAGCTGCTATGGGAACTTACCATCTATGGTATTGGATGGGGTTGTACTACCCCAGAGAGCCTTGGTGCGCAACTTGGGAGTCCTCCTAGAGGAGCAGGCGACAGTCATGGCTAGGAGGGCCTTTGCACAGCTTCTTGTTGTGTGCCAGCTGTGCCCTGCCCTGGACCATTGAGCTCTACTCACTATCATTCATGCCCTAGTCACCTCCAGAATAGATTACTGTAATGCAATGTACATGGGGCTGCCCTTGAAGAGCATCCAGAAGCTTCAGCTGGTGCAGAATGTGGCTGCATGGACAGTTATGTGTGCTCTAGACCTCTGCTCTGAAAGCTGCATTGGTTGCCAGTTTGCTTCCAGGTACAATTCAAGGTGCTGATTTTAACCTTTAAAGCCCTACATGTCATGTGACTAGGTTATTTGAGGGACCTTCTCTTCCCAGTTATATATACCTATCCCATCAGGTCTAGCAGAAGAGCTATGCTCTGAGTCTTCTCTGCTAAAGAGCTCCATCTGGCAGGACCCAGAAGATGCTCCTTTTCTGCTGTAACCCCCGCCCTTTGAAACAACATTCCCCCTGAGGTGAGGTTAGCCCCATCTCCGTTAGCCTTCTGGAAAGACTTGAAAACGTGATTCTTCCATCAACTCTGAGGATCCTATGGCGAGCCTGCAAAGTGGTTGAATGAAGCTAAATGATGGCTGTTCTCCTGCTATCTTGGTGTTCTTTTATGTTTTTATCCCTTTGTGTTTTTATGTTTTCATTTTTGTTGTGTTTAGATAGATAGATAGATAGATAGATAGATAGATAGATAGATAGATATAGATATATAGAGATATGGATATGGATATGGATATGGATATGGATATGGATATGGATATGGATATGGATTTGTTATCCTGCTTATAAGTCACCCAGAATTACTTTTTGTGAGATGGCTGGCTATATAAATTTGCTAAATAAATAAATAACCTCCAAAGCAAAAGAGATAAAGTTCCCATTACAACTGGGATATGCTGCATGTTGTATTTCATGTATTTCATGCAGCATCATCTAAGTAATGCTACCATTTGCTCTATCACAGTGGTTGGTCAGGTCATAATATCTGTTGATAGTATCTTGTCTTCATATGTCATCTCAAATGTGTTAAAAGCAGGATGATGCATAATTAAACTAAAATCCACTAAATTTCAGTCATGGGGAGAACTTTTACCAGTCTTGCCACAGTAACTCATGCTGTCATCAGCACTTCCCTTAGATTGGTGCAACACTCTCTACATGGGTCTGTCTGTACAGCCACCCAGTATTGTTGGTAATTGGTGCAAAATGTGGGAGCCAGTATATTAGGGAACTGAAGTTGCTACAGTTATATAACTGTTTTATGGCCACTGCATCGATTACCAATAAGCTTTCAGGTGCAATTCAAAGCATTGTTTTTGATCTATAAGGCCCTCTATAGGACCACCTTCTTTGCATAGAGGTAGGTCACCCAACTGTCCCAAAGTGGACCTCCTACCAACTTCTTTTAATAGTTTCCCATGTAGAGGATTTGAAAAGGAGTGAGCCTGCAGACAATGTTTTCCTGTTACAGCCCCCATGTTCTGGAATCCGACATACATCAATCACAGCATCAATCCGGCATACATGTACTGATGTGTAAGATCCCTGGCTTGATTCCTAAAATACCCAATTCAAAAGATTTGTAGTGGTGACTTGTAAGATTAATATAATAAAATATATGCTGCCAGTTAGAATGGAAAATATTGGGCTAAGTAATCCAACAGTCTGATCTCGAATAAGATAGTCTTCACTGATCACAGATGTTACAGATAGATAGATAGATAGATAGATAGATAGATAGATAGATAGATAGAATTACTGCAAGTAACACTCAGCTGTAAGCTCCTAGTTTTTATAGTGTGTTAGCATACCTGATTAGTGATGCGCAAAACCAGCTACCCATCAAAATAGCTTATTTTGCCAAACATCTAACATCAGTTTGGCTGAGGCTCATAAATACTTAAAGTTGCTCAATATCTTCTTACTTTTCATTTTTTACAATGATTTATGTGCACACACAGGTTAAAATTGCAGCAGTAATTCAGGGAGAGGACTGAAAATCAGCTTACATTCAAGACCCTTGGGAGTTGTTTTCTAGTTAGTGGGTAGAAAATGGACTAGCCCAAGACCCCAATTTGCTGACACTTGCCCAGTAGAAGGGCTTCAAAATTGTTGGGTTAATCAACTGGCCTTGATAGGGAGAAAATAGGAAACTGATCATACAATTTACTCCGTTTTTACAAGCCATACTCTCACTGAACCAAATTTGTCTACCAGTCTTTAATTTTCATATGAAATGACCCACAGTTCTTCTTCCACAAAAGCAATGTTAACTGAAATTATCCGGCAGACCAGCATATAGCTATGGAGGCATGCACATTTGGTAACAACAGCCAGCCAGCATGCCAACTGCAGCAACTCTGGCTGATATAGGAGAAAAAACAAATGTAATGTTACTGTTGACATTAGAAAGGCATGCAGTTTGTTTCTATCCAGCCACCTGTGGGACAGGGCATCAGGTCACCATCAAAGTTTCTCTGAAAATTTACCACCTGTCTCCCCAGCCTTGGAAACAAGGCTGATTCAACTCTTGAAACCAAGACACATTTCAGAAAGAAGCCACCCATCTGACCTAACCCAGATAGGATTCAATGATACAGACCAGGGGGTTCTTCTCTTCCATGATTAAATTGTGCAGATGTATAGTCTTAATACAGGGAGATTTGGTACTGGGCAACATCAGCTTGAGGCCAAGCTGCTATCAATTTGGAATCCAGGACCCTGGATTGAAGCAGATGAACTAGAAGATGAGTTTGGCACCAAATTTCCAGTCTGCCTTCCCTTGTAATGGCTTGTGTCTCAGGTTCCATCTTCTTTCCATCATAACCTCAGTCATCTACCTGCTGCCAAACTCCCCAATGGCTCCCAGGCCCCCTCCTGAACAGAGACTCCTATACCCATTCCCTCACATTTTCTAAACCTTTCCTCATGATCACTTGGTTATCTATCCCTTGGCTCCTTGTGCTGGGTTCCTTGCAGATTCTTGCCCCAGATTCCCTCAAGGCCTCATTTCACACATACAGCTCAAACCCAATCTCTCTCTTTCTCCAGAGGAAGGCAAATATTTCATGTTGCTTGGGCTCTGGGTACCACCAACCCCATGCGCTCACATTTTCAGAAGTTCTGTCTGTACCCTGTTTTCCATAATGCATCCTTGGCATTTGCTGACAGTTTTCTGTTGCTACCTAAGTAGTAGGCAACCATTCCCTGTGAAGACATGAACTAATAACCATATTTAGATTATTTCAGAAACATATTTCCCAATTTATTGATTCTTGTTACTGCAGAAAATGAGATATTTGTTTTGTTCTTATCCTCACCCCCTGTCTTGAAGTTTTGCTTGGAGGGCTAGAATCTCCTTATTTCTGCACTGTATTATTTTCAAAATGGAATGGTCTCCATTAATCTGATTTTTAAAATCAAAACATATTTCAGTATGCATATTCTCTTTCAGAACACTCATTTAAAAGCACATTTGGAATCATTTAAACTGCTGAGAATTGTGTTGCTAGATTTTGAAAATGCAGACTAGGATTGATGGCTAACCCTGGATAGTGCAAGAGATGCAAATTGGGTCATTTTGGATACAGTTTTATAAAGATAATATTCATCAAGTCTTCATATTCATGTATTTCCCTCTGGTGTCTCACAATTACATGAAGGGGAGAACAGGGTCCACACTAGGAGGGGTACATTTGTAAACTTTGCTTTTTGTGCAGAAGACCCATTGACCAAAGCAGGACAAAGGTTCTGTTCTCTTCATGCAATTGTTCTTTTTAGAAATTTAAAATTCTTCACTATCTTTAGCCCAGTGCAACTGGCTCTTTTAATCAACCAATGTTATTCTTCTTCACAAGTACCAATTTTTTCATCAGCAGCTTCTCTGCTACGTGCTGCACTATGCTACAATGCAATTGGTTCCATCAGATATTAACTTTCAGGGACATGAATAATTTTAGTTTCTGTCTTTTGCATCCCCCCATTTCCATCCACAACCAACTGACCTAGAACAACCTCTTGAAAGTTTCCAGCATCCCCTCATTCTTTCCCATCAGCTTTCAAACTGGAAAGTACACCTGCCCTGTGAAAAGTAGGATGACCTCATGAATAACTCCATCACATAACCTCCTGCATTCATGCACAACAGCTTCTAAGGTACATTTAATAAATTGGTGGATACTCTAACTTCTGCCTCCAAAATTCTACTATATTTTGAGCATTGGTGTGAATGGCATATCAATTCATTTCTTAAAAGGTATCAGAGTTATACAGTTGTCATTTTTTGATACTACTGGTATGGTCAATAGCCAACTTAGGGAATAAAAAGAAGTGCCTATACTGGAAAAGCTTAATACATCTAAACAAGACGTTAGCAAAAATGAATATTAAAATATATGAATATATTTTAAAATTTGGAATCGAGTAAGTTTAACAAATCCAGAGGTTCTCCTGGCCTCCTGATTCCTGCTGGGACAGCAGGTAAAAGCATGCCCTCACCATCTTTGCTCTTGGACCATTCCTGGAAGCGGCAACTAGTGCAAACACGCACCCCGGTGCCAACAGGGATAGAATGATATTACCATATAATGCCAGTACTTTTGCAGGTGCAATCCAGGATTGAGTCTGCCCACCCAAACAGTGCAGACATCGCTTACTAATTGTCCCTACCTCCTGCAAGATATGAAGACATCAATCTTATTAGTTGGAAAAGTTGGTTATTTCAAAGACCATCAGAGGGCCAAGGTGGCTAATTATATGTGGAATAATTGAGGGTGCTAGGATTAACATTGGTTATGGTACAATTAATGGGTTTGGCAGAAGATTATTATATTATTACTGTATGATTGTTGTGTCTGTTTTGTGAATATTGTATGTAGACACTGTATTATTGTGCTTTTACTTGTGATCACCTCAAAGCTGGAATGACTGAAGTGGCATAAAAGCATCAATAATAAACTAAGTATATAAATTAAATTTCTGGCATGCTAGATAGATTAATCCATTTTAGAATGCCTGAGATATATGACTTTGCAATATTCTCCTTTAAAAACATAAACCTGCATGGAAGAAAAACAAAATCAACACAGCAAGGGAAAAGCTGCAATATTATGTTTATATTTGTGCCGCTATTTTTACATAAGATGGAACAGCTTTCCAAAATCGTGTCCTCCTTCCCCATTCTGAAGTGGCATATATCATATCCGTTGATTTAAGCTAAATACGAAACTTAGAAATGGAATATTGATCCATTCAGAAATGAATTAAGATAGCCACTAGAATGTAGTATTTTCATAAACTGGGTGAAAAAAAGATGCCTATTTCAAAATGCACTCAGCAATATGGTTGCTGGGTGACCTTGAGTAAAATGCTTTCTCTTACCTTAGAATATTTCACAGAATAGTTACAGAGATAACATGTGTGTGGGGGGGGGGGGGGAAGCAGAGAAGAATAGTAGTAGCAGCAACAGCAGTAGTAGCAGTATTAGTAAATTTATTTATCATACCTACAAGTAAATGGAAAAATTATGCAGAATGAAAAGAGCAATCATTGCTCTAATATATTATAGTCAATTGTAAAATCACAATATAGAAGCTTCTAGACTAATAACATCTTTGCATTCAAATATAACTCACACCTACACATGCGTGTGTACAATTTAACAGCTTCCAAGGGGCGCAGGAAAAGTTTTTAGGAATTTGTTTAAATTTTAAAAGACCTGATTCCAAGCATAATTCAGGTTGCAGCTCATTCCAGAGAACTGGAGCCAGGCAAGAGAAAGCTCCCAGCTATGAGACAGCTATTCTAGTGTAGGGAACAATCAATCAACCCTAGCCTGGTAGTAGGACAAATTTCAGAGTCATGTAAGCTACCAGGTCTTTCAAATATCTGATATGCCCAAACGCAGAGCATGAGGTATCAACAGCAGCAATACTATATTATATTAGCATATTCTCCAATGCCCAACTAACTTAACTTAAAAGAGATGGGGTGAAATAAGGAAGGTCCCAAATAGTCCCAAGAGCAGTGTTCTGAATGGGAATCAATGGGTGGAGGGAGGTCTTTGGTAACCCAGACAATCAATACAACAATAATCCAAGTCTGATACAACTAGAACATCAACCAACTACTTGGTGCTCTCAGTAGTGAGAAACCAATGCGTCCTACAGACATTCATTATATGGCATTACAGATTTTAACAGCTTTTTTTAATCTCCCCTCCCCCGCCCCGCCCCAGTGAAAGGCTTTAAAGGCAATCAGTCATATGACTAAAACAAAATAAAATCCACATGAGATTTAGCAGCTTGCACTCCCACGGAGTGGAGGCAGGGCTGTTTCTAGCGGTAGGAGATGGATGAGGGAGAGTGTGTCCTGGCAGGCCACAAGTACTATAGGTTTTTGGAAAAGACTGTCCATAACTATGTATTGTATCTGCTGGATAAACTGCACATTCTGGGAATATTATGAGAGCTGGTTTGTGGCAATGTCTACTTCATTATCTACTTATATTTAGATATTTCTGAGACAGACTTTATCATCCTGAGGTTTCATCGCAACCATGCTAGGTTCCACTCTATAAATTAAATACAGGATGTTTAAACTTATGTAAAACACATGTAAGGAAACAAAAGCACTGTCATTTCCACTGAAGAGCTGAGTGAAATCTGGACCATATTTTATTAATGAAGTGGAAAGCAAAATACAGAATATGTCAGAATAATCCCTCTTCCCAGATCCTGTACTTTCAGCTCCAATGAAGAACAAGTCTTGTTTGCAGATTTCAGTGGAATATATTTTCACAACATCTTTTAGATAAAGAATGGGCAGACAATAGAACTAAATGAAGTAAATCAGAAAAGGAGCATCAAAATCTTCCAACTTCCAACTATTAAACAATTGAAGAAGAATGCCTTCCTTCTTGCCTGAAATCATACTCTGGCATTGGAATCACTTTTTTAAATAATAACAACAACAACAACAACATCCCCTCTTACCCCTACTTCCTCAATCTTGGGTCCTCTACCAGAGGCCTGGGAATTGGAGGGTTCTGCGCAGTATCTTAGCTGTTCCTAGCACTGCACTCTTCTGGAGAGAGAGCTCTGATGTTGTTCCTAGGATCTGTTGGAGCCCCGAGTGCTTCTACCACTACTGGGACCACTTTGGCCTTTACTAGTTCCTCCTTCAGGCCCTGATACTTCTCCACTTCTCATACTCCTTCTTCTTGATGTTGCTGTCACTTGGCACTGCTACATCTATCACTACCACTGTCTTCTGGTCCTTGTCTATTACCACAAAGTCTGGTTGATTGGCCAGTGCCTGCCTATATGGAAGCTCCACAGGATCTTAGCCCTGTTATTCTCCATGACCTTCTGTGGAATCTCCCATCTGGACTTGGGAAGGTCTAGCCCATACACTGTGCAGATGTTCCTGTACACAATGCCAGCTACTTGGTTGTGCCATTCAGTGTATGTTGTTTCTGCCTGCATCTTACACTCTGCCACTATGTGTTGGATTGTCACTGAGGCCTCTCTGCACAATCTGCACCTTGAATCCTGTCCAGTATGGTAGACCCCTGCTTCTATGGATCTGGTGCTTAGTGCCTGTTCTTGTGCTGCTATGATCAGTGCCTCAGTGCTGTCTTTTAGTCCAGCCCTTCCCAGCCACTGATAGGATTTCCCAATGTCAGCCACCTCAGCTATCAGTTGATGGTACATTCCATGCAGGGGCTTGCCTTTGCCATGGCACTTCCTCTGCTTGAACTTCCTCCCATGTCTGCTGCTGCCTGAGGCATTCTCTCAGCAGCTCATCTTTGGGTGCCATCTTACTGATGTACTCCTAGATGCTCTGGGTTTCACCCAGGACAGTGGCTTTGACTATGCATGTATGTGTATGTGTATGTGTATGTGTATGTGTATGTGTATGTGTGTGTGTGTGTGTGTGTGTGTGTGTGTGTATTCATTCATTCATTCATTCATTCATTCATTCATCATTCATTCATATTCATGTTTTTTAGCCAGGGACCTTAGGGTTCTTGTAAAAACTAAACAGACCCAGAAACCTGATTATCTGCCAAATTCAGTTTTAGGTATAACAAATAATCATCTTCAGATTTTTTTTTTTTTTTTTGGTGCCTTCAAGTCTATATTGACTCCTGGCAACTCCTGGATTAATCCCTGCAGTTTTCTTGGCAAGGATTTTTTGAAAGTGGTTTGCCATTTCCAGCTTCCTTGGGCTGAGAGAGTATGACTGGCCCAGGGTCACCCAGTTGGCTTTGTGCCTGAGGCAGGACTGGAACTCACTGTCTCCCGGTTTTTAGCCTGGTGCATTAATCACTATACCAAACTGGCTCATAAAACCTAGAAACTCTTTATGGAATACAAACATCATTTTACACATATATCTTTCTGCATATTTGTTTCCTTCTATCAGGATATCAGAATCCCAGCTGAGAGTGTGCAGTAGAAACAAATCTAGAATCTGGAGGCCCCATCCACCGCTCTCCCTCTCTAACAATAGGTTATGTACAGTAATTAATGCCCTGGACTCGTTACCTGTAATCAAGCAGCTCAATCTGCCAGATATAATAAGGCTTCAAATAATTCTCTGAGAAATATTCAGTCATTGTATGAGCAAAAGATAACAATTTTGTGCATTGGGAAAAATACATTTGTGCATGTGTATAAAAGAAATAAATAATGTGTTATACTGAAACAACATGCAACAGACACAAAACAGGCTATCGGGGCCATGAACAAAATAAATAAGTATTTATATTCCACTTTTCACCATGCGTTGTTTTAGTTTTGTTAGCAGCGCACAATTTTTATTTTTCCCTACTCTTTTCTTTACTGCTTTTTATTATTTAATTGTTGTTTATTGCAATTTGATTTTTTTTACTTTGGCTTATAAAGTAATTGTGTTTCTTTTGATGAAAAGCATTGCAAGGCTTTTTTTTTTTCCATTTTCCAATGCATATTTTATAAATTTGTTAAGTATTACTGAAAAGAAAGCATGCATCAATATGGTGGTGCTCAGGGATGTTTCTGACAGCACCCAACCTCGGGGCTCTGCTAGATCTGAAAAGAGATCTATTTAATTAAGAAGCAGCTGTGATCCCATCTTGGCCTAAGAAAAATGTGAACTAAAAAACCTGCTTCTAATATATAAATTCTCAGGAAGGCCAATTTCTATGTGAATCATCTTCTAGAAGATTCAAAACCCTTCACTTGTTCAGTAGCCAAATTATGGCCGCAATGAAAATAAAGCATAACAGTTTGCAGGAATAACCACTTCAGTTTTATTCACTACTTCACATTTAATATACAGATTCTGCAACTGTGTTATTTTGTTTTAGGTGGCACCCATTTTTACTCCATAGATTATCATATTTTATACTTGCACATTTTATTAAAATCAAATCAAATATAATTACAACATTATATGTTACTCTTTTATTATAGAGATTCATTGTTATGTTGGTATTTTATCTTACCCATTTGATTTGACTTTTGTGTGGTATATTTTTTTTAATTTTGCTGGTCAATGACTGAATAAACATGATTGGTACTAGTAGTGTTTGATATTTATTTAATGTGATGTATGTAAACAGACACTGTATTTTGTAAATCACTGTTTACAGAACTTCTGGCAACAATAATACCTTAGATGACATTTGTGGAACCCCCAAATTAAATGTTTTTTTATTTTGCCATGGTCAAAATCTTGCATGATCAACAAATCCCTTGTGACTTCAGTCTCCCTTCTTCATGAGATTTCAAACAAAATAGATGAGATATTAGAGGTGAGAGCAAGCAACATTTTAAAAATTCAAAAAGCAAAAAAGTTTTGACTTCCAGATTCTTGTAATGGGAATAAGGGTTTACAATCTTCTTAGGTTATTGAGTGGGAAGCTTTGAAAGCATATATTTGAGGACAAGTTATTTCTTATGTTCCACACAGAAGAAGAAAGTTAAACAGGATGTTAAACTATTGTCTCAATCCACTACTGATCCTTCTTTAGATCTTTATAAAGAATTGCAAAAGAATTAATGGAAAATTGTTTTTGCTAAGATAGACGTAGCAAAGCCTATGGCAGAAATTTGAAGAATTTAGAGACCTATCAGACAAACTTTGTTGTATTAATAAAAGAAAAAAGAAACTCCAAGTTTATCATAATACATATATAACACCTGAAGATATAAGTGTAGGATTTTAAGAATTTTGCTTAAAACTCTTCTTTTTTTAAAAAAAAAAAAGGGGGGGGAAGGATTTGATTAAAAATGGGTCATTCTTATCTCCCTGCATGTATTTTCATACCAAGAATAGCATGGGGAAGATCAGTATGCAAAGGGGAGCAGCAGTGTTGCCCCTCCTCTTACAGAAATTCAAGAGGAAACAGGTAAGGTATAATGGCATCAGGAGTACTACAAGAACTAGGGGGATATTTAACGACCTAGGGGGCAGAATGGGTTAGGAATTCCCACCAGTGGGAAACTGGCCACCTTCAACTTCAGAAGAAACACTCTAGTATTATATTTGCTGTCATTCCTCTGGAGCAACAGTTGAACAACAAAGTCCTAAATACTGAGGATATTGTAGGGACTCCGGGGTGTGAAACAGGTCCGCAAAATACATGCACACACACACATACACATCACAGAAAATATGAGCTGAAAGAATATTTATAGATCATCTAGTCAACCCCTGTTCCAATCCACAAAACCTGAGAGGCGTCTATCCAGCCCCCATTTGAACACTTCTAATGAACCCATCAAGATTGGAGAATGTCTCAGACTGGGACTAGGAGACTTCCCATGACTGGATCTTATATATTAAAAAATAATGTTAATGACTCATACAGGTATATATAAGGAATACTTCCACTAGTTTTATCAAAAATATTTAGATTCCTTTCAAAACGTTTAAGAGTTTTATAAACATTTATTTAAACAAAAAGCCTATCAGATATTCTTTCATTTTCCTTTAAACTCAGTATGCTAATGTTTAGGAATGTGATGATGCCCCAAAGTTTTTCACTTATTTAAGAACATTCTTAAATTCCTTCAACATTCCACCAATATTTAGCATAAATTTGCTTCAAATTTCTAGGCAAACTGGAAGGGGATTTTTTTCCCCCGACAGAAGCCTAAAGTTTATCTTCATTTTATTTTATGAGACTAGGTATTCTTGAACCTTAACTGTGTCAAGTGATCCTAAAAATGAAAGAAAAAGAGTATAATTTTGATCTTTTAAGTATAACAAGGAATTTTAAGTTATCCTAGTTGTAATTAATTTTAATTATATTTTTACTTATAGAAGAAAATACATTTTTGTTGAACAAAAAAAGATCCCTTTTAGCTGTTTTGAAAGCAAGCAATAAATTTCTCACGTATACTAGTCTGATTAACAGAAGCCTGGCTTTTCACCATACACAATGTGGAAGGATTAACATAAAAATGGATGACATCTATAAAAGTTAATAGGCAGAACACTAAAAGCTGCCAAGTGTAAGGGTTGAATAAAAATCTTGTCTTGTGAATACCAATATGAAAAGGCATTAACCTCTTAAAAAAATGCTCTCAGATCTTTCAACTGCAAACATGATGTTATGCAATTAAGCAACATTGATCAATACATGGGATAAGTAATAGTTCATGCTTTTTAGAAGAGTTCTAGGAAAACACCTTATGAAACATGATTAAATCTGAGAAAACCTATCAAATCCAGGAACATGAGATGGAACCAGAGTTCAGCAATGGAAAAAGATTTTAGATCCAAACCATCTCCAGGTAAAAAGGGAGTAGAGGTGGGTGAATTTTGCATATCTCCATGTTAATTTATGGTTGTTTACTAATTCTTAAGTCCTTTTCCTTTTCAATTTATGAGGAATTTCTGACTTTTCATGCCTAAATAACTTAATGAAATTCCCACCTGTGGCGTTTCCCTAATAAGGGCATATTGCTAAATAGACCTCTTCCAAAGACTCATACAACTCATTTATGTATGTGAACAATGTATATAGCCAGTTCTCCTTCACAAAAATGTAAAACCAGCAAAACCAAATTAACACATCAAAAACACATCAAATAATCCAATTCAGGAGCATACAGTTTTCAATTATTCTGGGAAAACTCAAGAATGATTTAATGATTGGAGAAAGGGAAAGGAATTTAGAGATGAAGTAGTATGAATAAAAAGTCCTACACGTTATTGTTGCTGAATAATTTTAGGAGAGCAGGTCTTGCTGAGCAGTTATTATACAGGACCCTATGAAAGCATCACTTTCTTGTGTATGTAATTTACATCCATTTTTAAAGGCTGCCATAGCCATCATAAAGAAATATTCCAGTATTCAGTACAGGCAATACAATCCATTTTGCACAATCTCCAATGCTATCCTTCGTCTGCAACCCCAAGAACATATTTATCGTATCCACTACAAACAGGAAAAATAGTACTTAGGTTTGGAACCTGCTGCATGACATTTTGGCAAAAATGTCCACCAAGATTCAGAAGAAAATGAACAGTGGTAGGATGAAGGGACACTGTCTAACTTCTTTACAGTTCTCTTATGACTCATGCAAATAATAAATGCCGTGAAATACAAGACAGTGCTTTATGTGAGTTCCTGTTATGTATTTTATTTTATTTTATTTTATTCATAGATTTAAAGAATGCCTAACTGCAAGTGACTCTGGTAAATCTACATTATAAAAAACCAGAACAGCACAGTAGAGAGTCAGATGAGGAGTCCCTGGGGTTCTCTGAGCTTGGTTCTTTTCTTGCAAACATTTCATTACCCAGCTAGGTAACATCTTCAGTGCTAGAATGGGATGGGGTTTGCTCTCTATTTATGTGCTGTGGCCTGCCTTGCCAGTGCTGGTAAGGGTGGGGGTTTTGTTTTGCTCCTCTGGTAGTTCTTTAACTGGCATATGTTTGCTGCTTGATTGTGTGCCTGGTGGTAACCTTTGCTTATCTGGGTGAATCACCCAGATAAGCAAAGGTTACCACCAGGCACACAATCAAGCAGCAAACATATGCCAGTTAAAGAACTACCAGAGGAGCAAAACAAAACCCCCACCCTTACCAGCACTGGCAAGGCAGGCCACAGCACATAAATAGAGAGCAAACCCCATCCCATTCTAGCACTGAAGATGTTACCTAGCTGGGTAATGAAATGTTTGCAAGAAAAGAACCAAGCTCAGAGAACCCCAGGGACTCCACAGTTCAACCCTGAGCTACACATATTCATCTCTACAGGAGAGTCAGATGATATGCATTCAGAGAGAAAGAATAACCATACAGAAAATCACAGAATCTTATAGGGGTTCACCAGCCACCCTACCCCAAGGCCTGGGACAACAGACACGTTTTTGGTCCCTTTCAAAACACCATCAGAGTAGGAGCCTTCTGGGGGCTTTGGTCCCACTAGGTGGCATTGTTTAATCAAGACGACCTGAATGTTGTTCAGCTGAGCAGGTACCTAGTTATACTACAATTGATTCAGACTAATCTGGAACTGATTTGAAGAGTCAAAGGACCAATTTGACTGACTGAGTTAATTTACATCCTACCTTTATTTTTTATAACTCAGTGCAGAGCACAAAATGTTCCTTTGTCGTGAAAAAATGTTTGAACCACTTCCTTTTCCCTGGGCTTCACCCCCACCCCCACCCCCAAGTCCAGTAGTACACTATTTCATAATTTCTCCATTCACTTGATTTTTTTGAAGTTACTTGAGTTAAGAAAAAAATCATCCCTTCAAGTGCCTGGAAAAGTGATGAAACAATGCACTGCTGGACTTTTTTTTTTTTTTTAAAGCCCAGGGAAAATTAAATAGCTGTGGAAAATAAAAATGGCATTTAAAAAAAAAAAGTTTTTATTAGGTTTCAAATCAGCAACCTTCTCCTTGAAAGTCAGGTGTTATAAAGTCTAAAAATCATTGGAGACCAACAGGGCAGCAAGAAAGGAATTTCTATTTAAAAGCTAGTTGTTGTACCTGCATCTTTATGAATTTTTATGCCTTAAATTTGAAGTGTTAACATGTATGTGTGTGTGTAAAATGTAGTGTGTATCTGTTAATATATAATGTATGTATATAAGAATATATCCAGTGAGATCCACCACAGGAAAGAAAGCTATTTGTAATTGGAACAAAAAAGGCACAACATCAGGAGAATTGTCAATTAGGAAGGCATAGTAGACTGCTATTCAGACTGAATACCTAACAAACTTGCAAATTTTCTTGCTCCAGATAGGATTTTCTTACACTGGCTTAGAGTCAAGCTGGCATGAACAGAGGACAGAGGGAGCTTAAAGATACAGTGTGGATATACAGTGGCAAATCTGTCTTTGCCCTATGTGAGCTCTGATATGCTCCTCTCAGTAATCAGGAATCAGTTCATCTGGACACTTGAAGAAGCTGCCAGCTGATTTATAGCAAGTAAATCTTTCTTAATACGCTTGCATTAGTAATAACCAACCACTTACAAAACATACCACACTGGCTATTTTACTGCAGTTGATAAGAGCTCTGAAGATCTCTTGCTGTTCTGCAACCTGTTCTGATAAAAGTCTCACCAGAGATTTGCCCTTGATTCTGAAAGCTTAAGACTATTCCATTAAGGGCTGTGAGTGCTACATGGGAAAATATTAAATAAAAATGAAATGCAATGAAATGAAATAATGCATTCTGCTTTAATAGCATTTAGACTTGTCTTTCATTTTTTTTTTTTCAGTTGAGACAAACAACTATGTATGTCAAGCTACTGGAGATTTTGCTTTTTAAATAAAGTATATTAAGCTTAGCATCCACAGACTATGTAGGAAAAGCTTCCAACGTGGTGTACATCTGAGTGAAGAAATAGAAAAAAAAAATTAGCTACAGGTAATCGCTACAAAACAACAGCAGCTATTCAGAACTGAGTTATCTGATAAGGTGGCTTTCCTAATTTCATTTTGCTTAAACACATTTCATATTTATATGCTATGGGTTCAATATTTATTTAGGAAAAAAGATATAAAAGTAGAGGGCTTATTTTTGACAATAATTAAAGGGAGCAAAACATAGTGGTAAAACCAGAAATTCCATCCAAACATAATTAAAGCAATGGCTATTAAAACAATGACAGGAAATGCTACGGAAATTTCAATGGAAATTTCATTAAATCTAGTGGTGGATTTTTAAAAACCTTATCATTCACCAAAAGATGAGAATGTAAGGCAATTGATCTTGAATGGGTAGCAAACACAGTTATGAACATCTCTCTCATTCTCTCTCTCTCTCTCTCACACACACACACATGGGTAAGGCAAAGAAAAGATGTGCCAGCTGTCTGAGCATCTGCCAGAGGACTGTTCCATGTACCACAATCATGTATCAAGAGCAATTCTGACCCTCTTTTACCTAGTAGCATGGCCGTTCTTTTCCTATGCTAGTGCAGCCTTGAAACTTTGCAAATGGGGGGAGGGGGGCTAAACACTGATTATACCCACTTGGTAAGTGCAGCAGACAAACCAGCTTGGCAACTACCTGCTTTCCCTACTTGGTGCACATGGATGTGTCATGTACAGGCTGGCATTGCCTTTGATTCCAATACTGATGTCAGCCTTTTACTCTTTGACAGCAGAGCAGGAATATTCTCTAAGTGGTTTACTGGCTACTTGCCATTAGCTGGATAGCAGGCTGCAATTCATAATCTTTAAATAAACAATAATTTATAAGGTATTAAGCAGCTGTACATTCCGGTGCTTTAATGTGGTTCAAATTGGTGTGGCCTAATTTTGAAAAATCCTTTTTTTCCCCCAGCCTTTTCATCCCTTTTCTATTCTTTAGTGACTCTCCAGATAATGTACTTGAGATGGGTGGCCATATAAATCAATCAATCAATCAATCAATCAAACAAACAAACAAACAAATCAAATTGTGCAGGGAGCCGAGTGTCATAAGGAAATGCGAGGATGTGAGGGTTCTGTTTTTGTTTGCCCTTAAAACTCCTTTGTCCAAGGAAACCTTTAAGCTTATATGTAACATAATAACCCCAAAACTTAAGCAAGAAAGTCTTCCCAGAACAGATGTAGGATAATATAATGTCAGTTCTAAAATATGCCTGGGAAGAAAGGAATACCAAAGACTGAATACTGATATGGATCAGGATTATTTTCATGTAACCCCTTGAATATGCAATCATTCAAGGGAGCAAAAATGAAAGGAAAAAAGATGGCTCAGAAAATCATTTTGCATGACTCTATATCCTAGAGAATATATTCAAAAGATGACAATATTCCATTTCACTAAAAAACTGCTCTACAAGATGTTTGGCGGAGGGGGGCACTGCTCTTGTTCCAGACGATGGGATCTGAAGCCCAATGACCATGCTGGTTTGCTTAATGTACACGGCAGTCTCTAGAAGCCATTCTCATAAGCCACTTTCTTTTCCTACCCATCTTTATGCACCCAAGTCTGTTCCTTTTCTCTGACTGCATGGTCATTGCAGTGGTTTTATGAGTACCAGTAGGCACTGGTGGGCTTTTCCTTTCCTTTTTCCCCATACAGACATAAAAATTGTGAAATGGCCGGGACATAAATCCTTCTCACTTTGCAAGGAGAAAGTGAATTCAGGGGAGTGAATAACTGCAGAAGCCTTTTCCTGGCCAACATTTGTATCTTGTATCACAGCCATTTCTTTCTCTTGCCACTTCAGGAACTTCTGCAGATATTTCCCCAGAGAATCACAGCCAAAAGCAGGATGGAAAACAGCAAATAGCATTTTCTTTTATTCCAGACATTGAAATACCGTTACAAATATGACCCAAGCATTTATATGGGGTGCAGGGAACAGATTTTATCCAAGCTGGATGAAGACATACTCCAGATGGAAACTGTGTTCTAGTATACAGGCAGGGCAGGTAAAATTATAGATCATGCTTGACAATTTCTATGGGAAGGTATTTCCCCAATATATCTACTGCCTTGATTTTGTGACTTTTTTTTGGGGGGGGGGGGAATCTGAGTCTTTAATCAGAAACAACAATGTTTATGAATTGCTAGCCCAGGAGAAAATATACTTGTACAGTTAAATTAGGAGTCATCACCAGAGGGACACGAGAGATTAATACTTTCCTTTGAGACCTGGTTTCTCAAGTACTATCACTCCCAAAATTTCTTACTAAGATCAGAGGAGAAGGACATTGATAATCAGGAACACTGATACTAGGAACAGTGGGAAACGGCTGAAGGAACAATTTACAGATTTATAGATATAGATAGATATGAAAACCTGCCTGGTGCATTCTTACGTTTGTTCTCCTCTCTCTCTCAAACACACACATGCACACACATGCACACACACACAAATACAGTGTATAAATATCATACTGTCAGGTTTCACTATGTCCAAAACCTGAAATTTTATAGGCTAGAATTATGATTGTGTGTATAAAAGGAAGCTTACACTGAAAGTTTGTAATATCCACCAAAGACGCTTGAATTTAGATGATGTAGTAGGTGTAATCCTTCTAGACATATTATAATTGCTTTGATTGACGGTTGGTTGCCTGGCATTTTTTTTAAAGAAGCTGCAAAGGATTCCATGAGCCAGAAGGAAGAAAATTGTTTCACAAACACTTACAAAACTATTTTATAGCAAGAATGGGATATTGCAGTAAATCCCAAATTCTTTCCAGGCCCTTTACCTGCATTAATATTCAGACTCTGAAGATACTGCGGAGAAGAATGGCTTATAATCAGTTGTATTATGCTAGAATCAATAAACATCTACACTCTTGTTTACTCTATATTATTATGTTCCGGTGGACAAACATTTGCCCCCAGTTTTGCTACAACAACACCCAACATAGAGAACATCAACCTCAAACATATTTGACCTTGGGTAAGATATGTAGTTACATTTCTTTAACTTTAACCCACCTTCGTGTATTTTTTTATATAAAAAAATGACCCTACATTTTTTTTCCCTGTTGTCTCCCAGTGGCATAGATCGATTTCTTTATTTTGACTCCCCCTGTTTTTTTCCAAAGTGATTTAGAACCAATCTCATTTCTACTGCCTCATGTTCACCATATGTCATATTCCTAGAGAATATATTCAAAAGATGACAATATTCCATTTCACTAGAAAACTGCTCTACAAGATGTTTGGCGGAGGGGGGTACTGCTCTTGTTCCAGACAATGGGATCTGTACCTGTGTCACTTGCTATACCTACAGGCACAGTGATTTGAAAAACAAAAGCTAATGATGATGATGATGATGTGGGTCTAATTATGAATACCCACATATCTGTGCTACTTTCTATGAGTGCAAAGACATTCAGTGAAAGAAAGGTTCCCCCTCCCCCTTCAAATGTTGAAGCAGAACAGCTCTCTCCTTTCAAATGGGGCTTCTGCCTATGGGTAGCACCTGAAGACCTATTTAACTAGACCAGGAAGCCAACAGAGATAGATTGATGTAGCCCCAGTGATTCAGAGAAATGGTTCTACCTCAACACAAGGTGACCTCATAAAAAGTATATTTCTTCTAAAAAGTAACATATACATCTATTTTAGTATATAAATCAGAAACAAGCGGAACCTCTTGCCCACCCACCCGCCCAATGTACAAAATATTCTGGTTCAAAATTATCCATCGTATCATCACTATATTTTCTATTCTCTCCAATATGTTCAGTCCCTGTTGACTTACTTTAGCATTTCATTATCTCCGCCCCTCTTTTTTCCTCCCCCCAAGGACTTTTTATACATTTGGACACATCTTCCATCTTAAACACGGATGGTGCAGTTTTAGTTGCATAAGAGTCTACACTTAGATAATGAGCTTGCTATGAGTATACAATGCAAATTAACTGGTACATTACTTGCCCTGGAGTAAGATGGAGTATTTCCCACTTTTAATTTTTTTTTTCTCATTTGGATGATCTGGAGTACCCCCAGGCTTAATAGCACCTACTACTTGCACATTTATTTAGCTTTGGAAGAGCTGGAAATCCTCAGGCTTAATAGCTTAAAATATTTGCCATACCACATTTGCTTCATCAAGCTGCTAGGCAGTGAAAAATATCTGTTGGACAGATTCTAAAGTAAAAAAAAAAAAGCAATTTTTGTAGCTCATCTGCAGTTCAAGGCTTCCGGTTAAAAGGAAATCAAGCTCTTTTTACTTTTAATATTATTTGATTCAAAGTCCAGTGACATGCAGTTATTTTATTCAGCTGGTAGTTAATGAGAACTAACTGCATAGGAAGATTTCCTAATTTCAAATTCTTGATTACCTTCTACAATTAAGCTCTGGATAATCTATTTCACAGAGGCACAACTATTTATTCTTGTGGAGGAAAAAAAAAAATTGGAACACTGGAGGGGATACCCACAGAGCAGCCATTTAATCTGTTCATCTATAATATCCAGTAAAGAGATCAGGAAAAACAAATGAGCATGTGTCACTTTTAATGAGAAATCTTTAGAAATGTGCATGGGAACGGCCTTTGCTTCTCCAAACATTGCAAGCTGCCATCAGTGTTGCATTCTAACTTGTAGGTGGTTTGGAGCAAAAGAACAGCAGCATGCTGTTGATGCCTAGGGCAAGCTCACAGCAAAGTATAAGCCACTTTCAAAGGGGACAGTATCAAGATGCATACAGCCTCTGATAATATCTGATCCAGGTATTCATTTCATCCTTGTAAAGCTCTCCAGGTTGGTGGCCATTATTAGATCTTCTGTAGTCTTACTGTGAGGAAGTGCTGTGGGTCTTCACTTCTGAATCCAGATGGTTGTGCCCTGTGAAGCCATCCCTTCTTTCTATAAGATATAATTATATAATTTATAGCCCATGAGAAATCTTTTGCTGAGAAGTCTTTTGCTGAAGGATTTTTGAAAGAGCTTGATAATGGGGAAGCCAAGTTGATTTTCTTTTAAGCATAACAAATAATTCGACACATGCCACAATGTATTATTTAATAATGCTGTCTATGAATTCAAATAAAATAGATATTTTATTGTTTAAGGGCTCCTTTGATAAACTGGATGACTTTAATTACATGTTCCTAGAAGATAAGCAAATCACATTTAAATTCTTTAAGATGCAACAATAGCACTCCCCTGAAGCCCCCAAAAGACCATGGAGGAATTTAACTGGTGGATACTACTAATCAAAACTGGCTTAAACTTATCACTGAGCAAAAGAAAACAAAAGGTTTGTCAGTAGAGGCAGGGCTGCTGGATCAGGATTGCTGCAAATAATCGTTTTATTTCTTTCACTGAGCAATGGTGCAGAAACTTCCTTGCCTGATTTTATTTACACTGTTACAAGTAAATCAGCAAAAGACTTAATTAAAGACAAACATTAAGGCAAGGAACCAAAGGAATTTTTCCAAAACTCCTTGGACAGGGATCTATTTTGTTTATTCTACTCACTGAAATGCTATATATATTGATGATGCAGCAAAGCAGAGGTGAAGAACCTGTGACCCTGGCTGAATTGTAATTCCCAGCATCCTTTACCATTCTACATGCTGAGAGTTGGACCCTGGCCATTTTTGGAGAGCCACAGGTTACTCACACCTGCAGTGAAGAATGTGTGTGTGGGAGTGGGAGTATGTGCACATATGCTTTTATATGGCTCAATTTGTAAAAATGTACTGTGCAAGTAAGCTAGATTTTAATTTGGAATACCCAGTTGTTTTATTTCATAAATTGCTCTGACAAAAATATTTTTATTATCTCATATAATACTATATTGCTGCTGTCTAATATATAGCAGCTTCTCACAAAGCTCTTGACAGTTTTCTGTCTATTCTGAAGGTCTAGGAGACCATTGAAAGAATGTCTTATTGACCTAAAGATCATCTGGTGGGAGGTAAAAGGTATTTTTGTTCTTGAAATATGAGTACTACTTTTCCTCTGTGACACATACAAGGCTGCCCAATAAATCTTTTGAAATGTATTTGTAGTCCTCAGATTGTTGTGGGTCAAATATATATATATATATATATATATATATATATATATATATATATATATATGCATGCTATGGAAAGCATAGCTCAAGGTCTCCCACGGTATGAAGGCATAAAGGAAAAGAAAAATGTTGGCTTAAACAAGAGCTGTCCAAAAGGGGGGAAAGAAAGGAGCTGTCAGTGTCAGCTTATACTTGATTTGAACTATGATTTGAATTTATTTTCTTTATTAGCAATATTTCAACAGTCTATAGTGTCCTCTAAAAATCACATCAATTGCCTGGTTCAGTACAGGCATAATACTTCCAAGTCCTTACCAATATTAAGCAAATGGAAGAGGACCAGACACTGAAAACAGACACACACACACAGACACATCCCTTTCCGCAACTTTCTTGGGACAGTCTTAATCTGGGTAGGCTTGTGATCATATTCATCAACTTGGTGGGGTGTTTAACCTCTTGTATGTTTACATTTACAAAAAGAGAACATGCTACTCTTGATCATTCCCTTCCTTATCTCCTCAAGTGCAACAGGAGTATGATGGACACAAGTAAATTCATCGTCTGACTGACAAACATAATTATGCAAAATTCTAGATCAAGCTTCCCACTTAGAATGTTGGCATTAATGCCTTGATGGGGTTGTCTAGGATATGACAGTGGGTCTATCCCTGCTTCTCCAAGTCCTCATTACTAAAATCATGGGATCATAAATGTTTGAACCAATAATTTACAATTGCAGCAAAAAGACATTTTAGAGAATAGATAATCTGACAACAGCAAAAAGATAGGTATGCTGAATTTGTAGTGAAGGTAGCTGATCCACACAATTCAAAGCAAACCCCAACCATTATGTTGCCCTGTTAAAAAACAAAACAGGAAAAAAATGCTTAAAATAGGGGAAAACAAATAAAATTAGGGAAAAATAGAGTGAGGCTTAGGATATTGCAGACCATTCCCCAATGGTATTTCTGGGGTTCCCAGGATGGCATTTTTAAAAAATAAAAATAAAAAGGAGTAAATACAAAATAAGAACAAAGTATATACATTTGGAAAGAGAAATTTAAAAAATGGCAAAGATAGGGGAATTCTAAGACACACACAATACACGCCTGTGTCCATTGGATTTATTCCCAGTTCTATTATTGAGCTCAAAAAGTCCTATTTCCTACTACTTATGCATTATGAACTGGCTGTGCAACAGTTGGAGTGGGGAAGGGGAATTTTCCTTTTTTTCTTTTTCTTTTTACAATGTGTAGTGGGCACAACATTATTTTATTGTCATCACAGGACAATTCCTCAGAAATAAATTATTTCATAAATTTGACTGAACTGAACAAATGGATAAAACTAGACAACTGGCTAAGTAAATTATATATTGTGCATGTGTAAATGCTATGCCTTCTGATTGAGGGTAAATGAATTGATTGCCACATGAGAGTGTTTAATGGGCTGCTGTATGCACTATGGTAATTAGCCTTTAGTTGGTGTTTAATGAAGATTTAAATCTTGCCAAGGCAAGCAAGAGCAAGATAAAATGAGTCTCCTACAGTACCTTTGCTTTCCATGGAGAATCCAGTTGACCTCATGTCACCATACAAAATGTTCTTGGCTGTGGCTGCTTTGACATATGCTTAGTAAAGATGCTGAAAACATCTGCTCACAGAAAACGCTAACTTTTTATTCCGATAAGGATAAAGTTACTTCCTTATGGAACACAATCCTCTCCGGGATACCCTAAGGTTTTAGATTTTGCAACAGGGATGGTCAGATTTAACCAACTATAGATGTCATTTGTATACTTTCTCTAATGACAAATTCTTACTGTATCTTCAACGTCTCTACCTGCCTTTAAAACAAAGTCAGTTTTCCACATTACTGCTGGCAAACTGCATATCCTGATCAGTCCAAAAAAATCAATGTTAATTCCTGCCTCACTGAAGAACATAATGGCCCCACCAAATCTATACTCTGTAATGCTCACCAGTTTTATAAGCAAGCAGAAACAAGCAGTAAATTAATCTATTATAATGTACTTTCAAGGCTTAAAAATAAACCTAAAAGAACACTAAAAAAATTATTAGAGCTCAGCCAAGTGTTCATTGTAGAAAATTATTCTTTGAACTTAGAGGCTGGAGGTATATGAGAAGTTTCCCAAAGTTTCGTCATCATTTTGTCATTATCTGCACCACCCACTATTTCATCATTTAGGTTAAAGTAGTACAGCCTCAACATCAAAGTCTATATATGGCCTCCAAACGTTTTGAATATAACCCTAAAGCCCTTCCAAAAATTGGCATCACTTTTTTTTAATGTTTGCTTGCCCCTCCCATTTATTTTTGCTAGACCTGTCTACCTTTTGGGCCCTGACCCCTATGCCACTCAAAAAATTTGTTCACCTCTAGTTCAAGCAGATCACTCAGAACATGCATAACAGAACAGAATAGGCAAAAGAAATACTTCACTCATAATTAATCTGTGGCATTAAAAGAGAGTTCAGGGACAGGACTATCATGGGCTATCAGTCTGAAACCTAGTGTCATCTCCATCTTAGGGGTAGTATACCTCCAAATACCAGTTGCAGGGGAAAAATGTTGGGAGGGCTATGTCTCCAGCTTCTGCTTCTGAACATCCCAGAACCATGTGGTTGCTGGATTCTGCTGTTGATTTTATACATTTTCTTGCAATTCTATACATTTTGTAACTCATAAGATTTGTCCTTTTTCAAATGCTTGATGATGAAATTAAATGTTACACTGTTTGGTCAGCAAGTATCAAATTTCCTTTTAAAATGTATGTTTCTGACGAAAAGCAGGTTTTGGAGGAAAAATTAAAATATCAAGATAAGGTTTGTTTGTTTGTTTTTAAAAAGTACTATTGATTGATGTAGAAATAGTGTGGAATAAGATTTTCTAAGTTCATTCCCTTCTGTATCCACATCAATCAGTAGTTCTTAAAAAACAACAACTCTATATTGACATTATAAAGTGATAATAAAATTTCTTTTAAAAAATGAACACACCTTCTGTTCTTAATATATGATTGGTCTTTTAATAAAACATGTTTCTTCCTTGCAGACTGGTCGATAATAACTCACCTCTTTTCCTCAAATAATACTTTCATAAATCAGTATATCATAACAATTACTTGATATAGTCTGCATAAAAGAAATTCCATAATAAGGAGCATGGGTAAAATGCAGTTCATTTCCCCACCTTAGGAAATAATCTTCACAATTTATTCTGGTCTCCCATCTCAAAGGAGTGAACTATGCTCTGTTAAACTGGGTTGAGCTGCTGATATTTTTAATCCATAGTTCAGATCTGTGTGTCACCCCAGAAATGACAAAAGTCATTGATATTGCTTGCCAGCTCATTGCACTATAGCACAAGATGTTTGTGACACTAGGAAAGAATTTCAAAACATCTTTGGAGTTTCCATAGTAAAATCTATTGCCTTTGGGCAGCATTCACCTGAACTATAGGACAGATAAGGTGATTTCTACTGAAGGCTTAGAAGGAAGGTCCTATCTCTTGGGGAGACCTGACATTGCAAAATCTTTGCAATCATTATTTCTCTGACTCTGGACATCTGGCAGGGGAAAGGAGGTTAAAAGGCAATTATACCTTGGTTGCACTAGCAGAAGTTTGTAACATAGCCAAGTATTACACATTAGCCCTGCAAGGAAGAGCATACAGGTTGAATGAATGAATGAGCATATATATTGCTTGTAATAGACAGGAAATAGATTCTAAGGAGAAACGCCAATTAAGAATGGGGGTAGGGAGATCTCTTCTGCTTTGCATTTGATGAGAAAGTTCTGGGACCACAAAATTCTTGATGAAAAATTTACTCTGTAGTACAGAAAGAAAGAAAAAAGATGTACAAGACAGAAAAAAAGAATGAATTGCAATATAATACAGAGAAAGGATTACATGTGCATATCTGGGAAGATTTCTTACTGAAGCAGATAGAAATTTTATTTTATTTTTATGCACTTATTTATATGTATTTTTATTTTAAAGGACTTATAGGCTGATCCAATTACAAGCAACTTTGAGTGGTCAAAAGGTTCCTCTCCATATCTCAGGTTAAAAACAACAAAATACAACTCAAATCCATAAAATCACCTAGGTAAGGAAAAAACACAATCAGCTGAACCACAGTTAAAACAAATTCACTGTCAGGAGGACCAACATCCCAGGGATAAAGATTCCAACTTTATCCATGTTTATGTGCAAATATATCCCAGAGACTGCGATGGTACTGCTTTTTAACAAGAGAATTTAAAAAAAAAAATAATTTATATACCACTCATCTCCCCTAGATACCATGCATGTGTCCTGAGAAGTAAATCACTGAGTTCAACAGAATTTTAGTCCCAATAAGAATGTTTAGGATTGTAGTCTTGATAAGTGGTTTATGTATTATTAAAATGTATATAATCTAGCATCCAAAGAGTAACTAAACATTTATTTCATTTATGACCTGTTTTTCTCTAACATGGCTTTACCTGTTTTTTGCTCAACAAGGCATACATTGGATCCCTTGCACTTTTGTTTACATGACAACAATCTTTTGATGTCAGTTTGACAGATACTGACTAGCTCTGAATATGGTTTCAAATTTGGAAGAAGAAATGTCAATAATCAACACTATGCTGATGGCACAGCTGATGATAGCCAGAAATGCAAATGATCTGCTATCTCTGGTGGTGAAAGTCAAACAGCACAGAGGAAAAGTGGGATTAAAATTAAATATAAAAACTAATAACAACAGGCACAGCAATCAGCTTTATAACTGACAGTGAAGATATGGAAGTGATGGATAACCTTTGCCTTTTAGGATTGACTATAATCACCAAATGAACCAGCAGTCGAGAAATACACTGCAGATTGACGTTTAGGACACTAGCAATGAAGCCTTGGGGGAAAAAAAAAAAATAGATGCCATGATTTGTTTATACCTACAAAGGTCAGAATTGTGTGACACTCTATGAAAATAAAAGTTGGACTCTGAAGAAGTAGGACAGAAAGAGTATTGATGCTTTCGAAGTGTTGGAAAACACTCTTGAAAATACCATGGATAACCAAGAAAATGAACAAATGGATCATAAAACAAATCAATCCAGAACTTTCACTTAAGGTACAAATTATCATATTTTGGATACCTTGTGCAAAGACGTAGCTCTTCTGAAAAGTCTATAATGTAGGGAAAGGTAGAAGGAAAGAGAAAAACAAGATGACCACCAGCAGTGTTGATGGATTTAATTATAGTGCTGATGAGCACATTGCTGGAAGACCTAAAGGACTAGGTTGGGGACAGGCCTACTGGAGAAAAATCTATGTGGTCACTAAAGCTGACACTGACTTGATGACAGATAATCATGAATCATGAATCATATGAATCACAAGTAGTACTGTACCATCATTTTGGAATTGTCAGGAAGAAATGCAATGAATTTGGATAAGAGAAGCTTTGGATATTAGGAGTTCATACAGTCATGTTAAACTATAAAATGCATTAGAATATGAATATATACATATCCCAACTTCACCCATGACATACTGTTTTACTGTTAGAGAAAAATGTAGCTAGGGGAATTGAGATCAGGGACAAAGTGTTAGAGCCTGTGTTTAAAAACTGGAAAACAAGAGAGTCTTGGCCAAATGCAAGGCATTTGAGAAGGCTAAAGCCACAATACTCATTCATTTAAGTATTTTGCTACAAGATCTGTTCTAAACTTGATTACCACTTAACAGGACTAATACTGGCCTCAATTTTTCATTTTAAAATAACTGCAGTATCAAAATATATTACAACAATCACTGAAATGTAGTAACAAACAAACAAAAAAACAGATTAACCAATTGGAGTTTTTAAAATAATAGAAAATACAGATGATCAGAATCTATCATTCCTTGCTCTGAAAGTGTATACAAGCAGCTTGAATATTAGAGGAACTTGTCAGTCCATTACAAGACTGGCATGGAATCATCTTCTATCAATTTTCACTCAAGCCAATTTCAAAAGCTAATAGCCTGCTTCACAGTTCACCTGTCCGGTTGATCCCCTTGGAGCAAAATATATGCAGTGTCCATCACACAGTGCCCACACCTGGGAATTTCAGTGATATCAGCTGTTCATCAAGCAACACTCAGTGCATGGTTGATTGCAACCTTAGTCTGCCAAGAATTTTAGATAGGGCTGAGTGTGAGATATCTTGTAATATTCCAATCATGAGGCAGGGAGAAAGACAGAGACCTCTATCTGTCTGTTTGTCTGTCTGTCCATCAATCCATCAATTCATTCATCCAACTCATATTCTATTAGTGGTTGCATCATCTTCCCTATACTTGATGTCTTCAGACTGGAAGTATCTCTCGCATACCCAAATAAAACAGAAACAGCTAAGCAAAGCAATTTAAGCCTGTGGATTATACTGACTTTAAGCAATATAATCTTTAAGTTCTGAGCTCATCTCTTCCCTTGGGAAGAGATGAAAAAAGGCTCAACTGCAAGGTCTTGCAGAAATAGGGACTTGGGCACTAAACAATTAGGAAAAGGAGAATGCTGAAGGGAGGAAAAAAATGTATTATAGAGGAGCCATATTTGGTTCAGCCTTCTTCTTTCATTCCAGGAATGCAGGTATCTTTTTAAAAAATCCAAAATGATATTTTGCTAGAAAAGCTAACACTGCTATTCCAGTTTAGGCAGTTTGTGATGGATTCCCTGCCAATGCAATTTAGAAATATAAGTAGGCTTCTAAACTGCATGGGAACTGGTCTGCTGAAGACCACTGCCCTCTACTATAGAAGTTAATGTCTAATGCTCCCCTTACTTATATATAAAACTTAAAGCTTTTAAAATGTCTTAAAAGTGTTTGGGCCAATACACAATATGCATATATTATATTCTCTCTCTTCCATTTCTTTGCCACATGCTTTACATTTCAAATTCTCCTCAACAAAATAGATTTTACTCAATGGACTCTTACCCTTAAACATGAATATATCCCCTAAAAAAAAAGTCAAACACATTTTATTATGGAATAAGAAACCGTACCTGAAAACGAAATTGAAAAGCAGTGAGGAATTGCAATATCATAAAGGTTTAATCTGAACCTGAACATGCACCAGTTAATAAACAGCACTTCAAATCCAAGCCCTCAATGCATCTGCCAGAAATTTAGCAGTCCATGAAATGTGCGGATTTTAAACTATTTTCTGTAGCAATCAGGAAAACAGGAAAGGACAACCTTATCATCGTATTGCTTCAAGATCCAAACAGCCAGAGGAGCTTTATCCACCAGGCCATAATTTTTTATCATAAAACTTTTGTCGAAAGAAACCTTATCAGTGACCTTCAAATATTCTGTTGCCCCACAAACCTCATTTAATCTATATCCTGTTACTGTGGGCTGAAATCCTATTCTGTTGGGGCTCACTGCCTTATGTTCTCCAGTTATGGCAAGATTAAAAACAAAAATAGAGGGAATTCAATTAGCATTCCACTAAATAACCTGAATCGTTATTTCTTGATTCATAATATACTTTTTAAGATGAAAGGAAAAAAAGATCAGCATTATTCTTTCTATTCTTCAAGCAAAATGAACGTGAACTTCTGAAATTTGCTATTATTTATAGAAAGGTATGCTATAAAAAGAATTACAAAGTGAGTACATCAAGCCCCTGCAGTTAGTTTTGGCATGCTAGTTGTTACAAAACATTGGCTAAATTGACTGTATCCCAAAGCACAGGAAATTCATTCCAAAAGTAGCACACGATAGGTTTCCAGATGCATTCAAAGCAAAGTATCCCTTTGGCGCCTTGTGCAGCTCAGATCCAATCTGATGCTATGCAAATGGTGGTCCAAAATAGAGTTTTGCAAGAAGCCTCTAGAGTAGAAAGTCCCCAAAGAGCTGCCTCTCCCAAATTCCTGCCTCTCCCAACTCCCACTGAGGCCTCATGTTCCTACTGCTCCATTATGTTATTCTATCCTAAAACCACAGATTCTAGCACCATTCTGACATTACTAAATTGGAAGTGTTCCACACACAACTCCTCCCGATAAGCCCATTCATACATTCAACTTGGAAGTCTGCAAGAAGAAAACCTTTGTGGGTAAAATTGGACATGTGCTATTTTATGTCACTCAGAACAGTGACAATGATGTTGCAAAGTCTTGGCTTGTGTGGCATGGCCAGTTGCACTCATGTTGCTGTCTTGGGGAAGTTAACATTCAATGCAGGAGTTCAAGGTTAATTTGGGGTGGGGTGGGGTGTGCGCGCTCATATTTGGCACTCCAAATTTAATAATGCCTACCTAGAGCTAAGTAATGCCCTACTTAGCCTTCTGAAATGAAAAACTGCTCTGGATAATCCCTGCATTTTCAGTGAACCCATATTTTATACTTTCAATCAGTTCCCTTCTAGATTGCTAAAAGATCAGAAAGCTGTAACGCTAAAGGAATATATGGTAAACACTGAAATTCACCATGGCTCAGTGACGTAGCACATCCTTTGGCTAAATAAATCCCAAGTTTAATTCATCTAGTTCTCTGTTACCCCGGAGTGCTACATTCAATCAAACAATATAGTTTATATGGTCTAATAGTCTGAATCAGCAGAAGACAATGCTAAGGGAAGTTGGGAATTAAGGAGCAAATAAAAACCATCCCCAAACAGGATTTAAAAAAAAAATTTTTTTTTAAGTGTAATAGTAAAAAACTCACACACTGAAATTTAGTGTTAGGACACATTCCTAAAAGTCTCTGTAAAAGCAAGTGTGACTTTCCAATTTATGAGATCAGAGCTTCAAGCTGAAAGAGCTAAAACTTTGACATGTTTGAAAGCCAGACGTTTGCAGAGGCTTTTGGAGAAGGTTTCCTTTGCTAAGCCCACTGAAGGGAATAAAGAGTCATCTAGGTATAAGCCAAGTCTCAGGTGGTACTAAGCTTTTCACAGCTGCTCCATGATTAATGCTGTGAAGCAAGGGACAAGATAGTTAATGATATATGATAGCCTAGATCTTGGGAAGAAAGCAGTGCTCTCACCAGAAGAATTCTAGAAACATTATTCTGAAAATACATGTGTCTACCAGGGTGGCCTAAGAGATATTTTTAATCTCATCTACATTTCACAGGCTTGGGGAAAAACAGCTATTTCTAGACTCCCCATTTAGAATTTTCTAGCCTCAATCTCACAAATCAAGACAAGTGTAGAGAGTAAGGAAGATAGCTTTGATGAAGATATGAAGAAACCATCACCTAGGCAAAAGGAGTTGAAGCAGTTTTGAAGTCCAGAATGAGATAACATTTGGAAGTGGCTCAGGCAAATAATTCACTGGACTATAAGAAGGAAAAGGAGATACAGCACAATTGGACTTGCAAGATTCTGTTATTACAGCCAATCTCAGTAATAGTAGTTTTAGCCTTCCTATGAAGTTGATGTCCTGGTTTACGTAGCTGGGCTGACAACAATTGCCTTAGTAATGTCCTTGTTTTTTGACTGCTGAAGCTTCTTTGCATGGATTTTTTAAAAAACAATTTGGCCACTTGCACTTCATACAATTCATCTCTAAATACAGCGTCTGTCACTTCATATTCATCCAATTTTGAAATTCTGATTCATTTGTGAAAATATCCATCTTAAAACCAGTAATTTTTAGACCTGATAGTCAGACTTGTATGAATGCAACTCTTTTGTCTTCATGTTGGGTTACTAGTTTTGTGTTGCAAAAATCCAGATGACCATTAAATGACAGCAATGGTATGCAGAACATACCAGTTCTTCCAGAGTTTTATAACCAAAACGTTCCTTCCTTGTGGGTGTGCAATTTTCTTTGTTTAAAAGGAATAATATAGTAGAAAAACAGCTGGACACATTCTGATCTGTATTTAATCAATGCAAACCACCTTGTGTAGCCCACATGAACTGCTTGGTTAAGCTATGTGAGAGCAGAGTCACTATTCAAGAGAAATTGTTTAAAAATACAGATGTGCTCATGCTGAGAAATATACAATATAGATGTACCTATTCTGAACATTAATATTTATGGGCTTCTATCCCTTGGAACAAAGTAAATTGAGATAATAAATAGGCATAGGTAAACTGTAAGGAGATGGGATCAGTTACTTTGTTGTTGCTATTATTTTTTATTTTAAAAATTCTGTGCAAATGCTGCAAATCTAGAGTCCTTGTCACTACCCTGAGAAGCAAAAGAAGCAATTGACGAATCATAAAGGAGAACAGAAAACATTGGTACAAAGACAGATTTGGGGTTTGAACTGGTTGAGTTCATTTCAACCATGCACATTTATTTTCATGTTAAATGACTTGCTGCATTCTGTATTTTATAGTTAAAGCTTGGCTGGAGGTATGAAAGAAAATCTGTGCTGTACTGTTATGTTTCCTTTCACTGAAGAGCAAGGAACATTTCCAACATAGAATATGCATGTCAGTGGGGCCATATTTTTGAGATCATTGAAACAGGGTCAGGAGGAAAAGGTAAGTCCCAATCCAATGTAGCACAAACTAAACCAGTTTAAATGTTTTTACAGGAGATCCAATCACAGATCTTCTGCTGTCACATACAGTTGAAGCAAATTCATATAATCTGGATCACAGTCCAAATAATGACTATATAAGAAAGGTATAAACAATGCTGAAGACAAGGAGGTGCATATGATTCTCATAATTTGCTTCATGACTACAGAAAGGGGACAAATGCAGACATTCTCCTCTTGCTTATACAGATGTAAATTTTCTTTATCAGGAGCCTTAATTCCTCTACTTCCTGTAGTTCTGGACATGTATCTCATTCCAGTCAAGCTGATATTGGAAGGAAAAAATTCTGAGAGCCCTTAGAGCATGTACAGAGCTACAATAGTAAGTGATTATTCAGCTTGACCAAAAGTGGTTTTAAATACAGTACTGACAATAACTGAGATTTACAAAAATTACTCAGATATCTTTAAGAATTTGAAAGCAAGAACAAATATTGATTAACAAATAAACAGAACAGCAATGAATAATAAAGGAATTCTAATCAATACAGTTAAAAATAAAGCCTGCAGCATTTTGAACAGTCAATTGTAATTCCCCCAATTCCCACCTCTGATGTTCCTAGCAAGATTCAGCCCGCTGCTTCCGAAGTTACATAGTTGAACCTTTTATACCTGTCAGGCCTCAAGTAGCCTGCTTCCATTTGGGCAAATGAGGATCTTGGCTCAACAAAAGGCAGAGTGCAAGCAACTGATAATAATACAGCCATAACTTGTTCACTTAAAAAACAGCTTACACTGCTTTAATGAAATACATTCAGGAAAAAAAAAATGCTGGCATTTTTGGCAATAATACAATTTATGACTGAGCTAAAAGGTTAAATTGAAGCATGTTCAATTATATATTTTGAGATTATGAAACAATGGTAATAGAGACACAGAAAAAACAGAGGGATCACCACTGGTTAAACATACAGACACCGGAAGATATGTAGGTCTCAGTTTTAATTCCCAATACCATAATTTAAATGACTGAATAGGAGATGTGAAGACCTCTGCCTCTGATCCCTGGAGGGCTGTATCTAGTCAGAAGAGACAATACTGCACTATATAGCAAAATAGCTTGGCCTTATATAATCCAGTTTCTAAATTCCAGAAAAGGCTAGACACTGTTTTTTGTTTCAGTCTTCAAGAGTCTGTATTAGAATAAACTACTGCAAAAAATAGCATGGGAACTAGAATTCATTCATTATATAAGTAAGATACAATTCTATATCTGGATGTAGGCTTCATTGAGCAAAATAGAACCCACTTCCATATAAAGGAGCATAGGGTTTGATTGACAGTTCTTTAAAGTTTTCAAGTTTGGTTTTTCTATCAGCATACAAGCTAGATTATTTTATCATAGTGAGAGAATTGCCATATAAGAAATATAAAAAACTCATTGTTTTTTAATATGAAACATTATCAGGTCAGCCTCTGTAATGGCATGTGGGAATGACCTTGGGAGACAAGAGGAAGAGCCACAGACTAGATCAGTGTTGTCCAAACTTGGCCACTTTAAGATGAGTGGACTTCAACTCCCAGAATTCCCCAGTCAGCATGGCTGGCTAGGGAGTTCTGAGGAGTTGAAGTCCACTCATCTTAAAGTGGTCAAGTTTGGACAACACTGGACTAGATGATGCAAAAGCTATCTCAGCCCACAGAAGCAGAAGGGATGTGGGAAGCATTTCAGAAGGGACCTTTCCTAGTTTGCTGGAGAGTAAAAGGAAAGGAGGGGAGGAATATTGTTCAGACTCGCAAGATTCTGTTAATGTAACCTTACCATAAAGATAGAGCTGGTATTCATTGTTGTGCTTCTTATCTATACTACCTCAAAGGACTAACAGCCTCTACTAGAGTACCAAATCTGGTCTGCAAAAATCTAGATGACTACTAGATGGCAGCACTGATAGTGAGAGAGACTTTGCTCCCATCTAGTCATTGTCTAGATTTTTGCAGATCAGAAATGGTTGCCTTGATGTCCATCAACCTTGTTAAGGGTAGAACTTCACCATGGTGTGTTATGCTAAGGGAATTATCTTAATTTTAAAAAGTATTAGATTTTATACTTTAGCATTTTGTAAGACACACACTTGTTTCCTGAGATCACTTGTAGTTTTACACAAAAATCTTTCCAGTTCATGAGAAGAAAAAAATTACCCATTTTTGTAATTGATGCTTTATAAATCAAATGAGGAGTATTAACTAGGCATCTTGAGATCTCTATGGGAGAGGAAAAGGCCTCAGGGTATCATAATAATTTACACAAGGAGATTAAAAAGGATGACCACTTGATCAGGAAGGAAGACAGCAATCTGTGCAATAAGATATCTTTTCTGCAAAACTCCACAAAGAATGTCATAGGACTTGTTTATAATTATATATAAGACAATTATTCCATTAAAATAAGGAATGTCATTGTTGTGCAAACCATAGCCTAAAGACACTTCAGCTTAAGTAAACATCAGCAATAATATTTAGTCTATAAGCAAAAGATTGGATCAACTGTTCCGGTTCTGTTTTCACTCCATTATTTGTTTCCTACATCTTATTAAATTTCACTCAAAAATTCTGTGATACAGCTGAAGAGAAGAGCAAAATATCTGGCAACTAGTCACAAAGAAAATACCTCCTCCTCCTCCTGTGTTTTCCATAGAAATACCTACTTTAAACCCCCAAATTAAAGTCCATGAAACCCTAAATTACAGTATTTGAAGAAAACCAACTGTACCATCGAGTTTCATCATGGTATAATAGACAAATTACCACACTTCCTCCAGAAGGAATATCAAGCGAGCCATGTTTGTTATAATTACACACTGATAGCTATAAAAGCTGCAAGTTCAACGAACAAAACAAAAGCAGACCAGCTTTACTCACAGAAGCCTATTTTGTTTTATTCTGTTTTCTTTCACCATGCAACACGATAACACAAAACATATGAATGGATTCAAATTTAGACACACTGACAGCACAGCTATTGTAATCACTGGGCCTTATCATAGTTCTTACCAACTTCAGTTCCATTGATTTCAATGGACCTATTTTAAACAAGAGTAAATCAATCTGAATTGAAAAGAGAAGTAGGAGAATACTGGTAGCTACTTATACAAAGCAGAAATCAAAACCAATTACCTGCCAACAAACCACCAAGGCAGTATTGTTTATACGGGAGCATAATTCAGAATACTAAGATGTGGTGTATACATATCTGGATCTATTAATAAAAACATGAATTTTGCATGCTATAGAAAGTTGAAATTCTGAAATGTAATTACTTCATCAGAACTTAATTTCTAATCTCAGTTTTAGCCACTGTCATCTAGGGAAAACAATGATGCCTCAGTTGTGTATAACTGCAGCTGAACTATATTAACAACTTGGAAAGGTGACAGGGCAGACGAAAACCTCATGATTTTTGGACAAATTTAACTTTGTATCCCTTCTAAATGTTATTGATAAAAAACTTAAGATAAAATGAGCAAGGACACCAATCTCTTGCCTCTGCTACTCACACTCCATCATAGTACTGATAATATAACATGTGTGAACATTCATTCATGTTAAGAAACCTTAAATTGATATTTTTGCTTATCAGAATCTCCTGGCATTGGACCAAAATAAATATCATGGCATTTAAGAGGAAAAAGGAATCTCTCTCCTCATTTTTTTTTTTTTGACAATCATCTTCAATCATCTTCTACAGATTAAAAGAGTTCATTCTGTCAGATGCCTCAAAGTTTCCTAATTAATTATTATGATTAAAAGCAAAATTTGCTGCTCCAAGTCACTGTCATTTAAGAATAAACGTTACATCAATCTGACAGACTCCACAGAATACAACAAAATGCCATCCCAAATCCAGAGCTAACTCCTACAACAGGACTCAATTTGTGAGATTTCCAAATGTAACCAAAACACAACAAGGAAATAAATCAGCCTTGGAAACTCTACCTTCCTGAACTGCCTGAAATGGGTTGTTGCCATCCACAAAAGTCACAGATATGGTGATTTTCTCTGTTTGTAAGATTTCGTCATTTTGGTTGAGGTCAGAAACTGCCATGCGAAACACTTCCTCATCCTTTTTTGCAGATTCATCAAATATTGCCCCTAAAGAAAAAAAGAAGACATGTGGTCATTATCAGTGACAGCAAATATTCAGACCAAAGACATCCAGGACTTAGCACTTGAGATACACATTGCCCACATTCAAAGGATTTAGAAACATTGCCCTTTCCAAATCAGCAGTGACAAGCTATTGTAGAAAAAATACAGATATTTGTCAAATCAGAGAGCAGGAGGAGAATCTTCAGAAGACGGCTCCTTCCTCCTTGCATCTTCAGTATGGCGACATACCTACCCAATTTAACGCAGCCCTACCTAGCAGCCTTCTGAAGCAGGAATTCCTAATGGGCTGTTATGTATTTTTCATCTACCTTGAAGGCACTTTAGCCGCTGTAATCTGTTTTGTTGGTTTGTTTGTTTTATTTTGGTTTAATTGGGTTACATTTTGATCAGTCGCCTGGTCATGCTATAAAATAAGCAAGCCCAAGGCACTGGGATGATAAACAGCCACATGGGCACCTTAACTCTTACTGATGGCAGGAAGGAAGCAGTTTTTAGATTCCGTAAGGCTTTAAATATTCCTGATTACATTCCCAATAGCACCGGTCAGCATGATTAAATAATAAAAGATGGTAGTTCAGCGATATCCAGCTACCTGTTCCCCATTCCTCATATAAATCGTGGAGTGGAATAGTTAGGGGGCATCCATAGACTTCTTTATAATCAGCAAGTGATATAAATCCAGATCTGGGAATTCAAACCAGGATAACTTCAACAATTCCAGATACACTTAAGGAGTATGCCCCTGTCCTAATTTCATTCGCATTTCAGATCCTTGATACTGTTCAGTAAAGTTGTGACACAAAGCCTTTATTTTGGGAGTAGAAGATGCAAGACTGCATTTAGTAAGCTCACATTTCAGCATGGCCAAGAAATCAGTTATTAAAAATTGGGTTGGGTTCAAGATATTTCAGAACTAAATAAGGAAGGCATCTCACAATGCAATAATTTGTGAAGATTTGCTGAAATTAGTACAAGGACAGAGCCAGGAGACTGAGATGCCAACACCCAATATCATTATCTCCTCCAACAGAGATGATAAAAGAGCAGTACAAGGTACTGTGGCTGGCAACCTCACCAAGATCCTGCACAGCCAGGTAAGAATATACTTTATGAATATACTTTATTCATAATATGCTATTGTCTATACTTTATTCATAATATACTATTCATATATACTATCGTCTACTAGCTATTTCAATCTAAGTAAGGTAAATATTAAGTTCTCTTGAGATAAGCAAAATGACTTCTCATTGCGCAGGCATGCATCTTTGTTGGGGTTTTTTTTGGAAACAATAAAGACAGAGTTTAATATTCCTACTTCTTGGATATTTTTTCTGCTTCCAAGTCCAGCTACAGCTCTGGGATTTACTATCCATCTCTTATCCAGGTAAGCAATCTGATCTTGTTTATCTTTTTCATGATTGGCCCAAATCAGGTAGGTGTTGCCATTAGCTACGACCCACTGTAAATATTTACTGTATATACATAATACACATCTTTTTTTTTTTTTTTTATGGTGACCAGGTCTTTTCAGGTGGAAACTATGCATCAAGGATTGGCAGCTTTTCAGATAATGGATACCACCGTGGATTTTTATGCAAGGGCATGGGTGCCAAAAAAATAGTCAAATTACAAGATCATACTATACCATGAGATTTTGATTATCTCATTCCCAAAAGCTTGCAAAGTATCATTTGGGCACATGAAATTTAGCAAATTCATGAGATTTTACCCATTTTTAAAAATTATTATTTCTTTTATGTTTGGGACACTATTTAGGATTGATGAGGGTACACTAGTGTCAGTTAATGACACACTGCCAATTCCTGAAATATAATCAGACAGAGGTCAATGGCTTCAGTAGCAAGGAATTATAATATTCTTTAGGTATAAAGGTGATAGACTTTTTTAAAGCTGTGAACTAATGTAGAAGTTGTGACATTATGCTACTAATCTACATTACAGTGGCTGGAACACTATATTTATTAGATCCTATTAAAGCTAATAGGCCATCTTCTAAGGATGTAAAGTTTAGTTGATGACATGGATATGTTGTGCAAGGGTGGGGAAGAAAAAAAAAAAAAAAGATCAATGGAAAATCCTCCTTCTCAAATGTTAAAAGACTTAGCAGGTTTGTCCTTCCTTTGCACCTGATTGCTCCAAAGGAAAAGTCACTGTTTTCCAGAGAAAACATTTCCCAAATGGGACCCTGACAATGAATATACAGGGACACTGCGGGACATTTTAATTTTTTTCAACATTCATTTGTGAAGCTGGGTTTTGCAATGTCATATCTTTGCAAAGCTGGGTTTTTGGCAATTGCTTTGATGAAAAGTATGGTGTGAAAATCAATGTGGAACAGGATATGAGTGCATGGTGTCCAATCTGTTTCCAAGGTTTGAGAAGTTGCGCAGTGACCAACAACGCACATAACCCATTAGTAAGTAATTGTGGTTATTTAAGAATGATTTTTTTTCCTTTCAGGTTGTGGATATTATTTCTTCAAATCGCTACTGAGTTGCTGGACATAAATACTTCTTTAGTTGTTTGGACCTAACTACTTAATTAATAAAACTGTTGCATATTTCTTTTAGCTTAGTAGTACCATGAAAAAAATCACTGAGACTAAGCACACCATGAACCAAGAAAGTTTGGGAACCTCTGGTCTGGAGGCTTCTCCAGTGAAGAGATGAAAGGCAAAACACATGTTTTTTGTTTTTTTCCCCAAACAGCTTAGTTTTCCATTATCAATCTTCTCTTCCTACAAGGAGACTGTTGAAAGGACTAGCCCTACTGTTTTCCAAGCATGGTAACTTTCTGATATGTGGACTTCAATTCCCAGAATTCTCAACAATGATCATACTGTTCAAGAATATCTGAAGTACACACATATGGAAGTTGCTGTAGTTGGGAAACATTGCCATAGACCAAACAGCAGGCTGGTCAATAAGCATCTTTTACAGTTTTCTTTAGCTGTTTAATTCTTGAATGAATCCTTTTTACTGTATTTATGGCTCACTACACAATTTTGATGCATGAATTGCTTGCATAGGTTACTCCATCTTAGTAGATTATCAATTTTGTACATTGGCTTGGATCCTGAATAATATAACAGGTCTGTGTAAAGTGGGTAGATTGACTTGATGAAGTGACTCAGGCCTTGGAATCAAAAAGATCAGCCAGTTTACCTTAACAAAAACAGTTTGGATAGTCTTAAAGACCTCTCCCTTTCAGCGCTGGCTGCAGTGTTTCCACACCAGATGATTAAAGCTGCTCAGCCTGAAAACATTTGAAATAGTGCTGTGAGAGGAGGTCAAAATCAGACTGAAATGGAGGAACCACACTGCTTCGCAAGCAGCTTTGTAAATGTACTTCTCTATAGTGAATCACCTCTTTGAAACTGTGCATAACTGTACAAAATAGTACTGAAACATTCTATGAAAGATGGAAAGAGGCTTTTTTTCCCCCAGCATATCCCCCATTCTCCTATAGCCCTTTCAGCTGCAGAGAGTTTGGATGATTTCTTTCACAGGCAGATCAAAATGAAACAAAGGCTAAAAAGATACACAGTTCAGACTCACTTCATCATTAAGCATCAATAAAACAAATGAATAATCTTCCACAAGTTAAAACCTACACTCTAATTTGCATCTACCTTCCTCTGGTTGCTAGCTTGCTATGTTTTCTGAATCTACAGTCCTAGAATCCTGGGGATTTAGGGTATTTAAGTTAGCCAAGAAGTGATGCTCTTGCTTCTCCCCACAAAAGAAAAGGCAAAACACAGACACAGTTGTGCTTCTCTCCTACTCCTAAACCTTATTTAAGGGTGGGAAACCTTCACGATCCTAGCTGGTTACTCCCAGTTTGAGCTTCTCAGGTTTTCATAATCTCTGCCCACTATCTAGATTGATAGGTTAGATTTGATTGACAGATCAAATTCAAATTTTTCCTTTAACTCTTTCTTGCCCAAAATTCTTGAGATGGGATTTCTCCCTATTCCCTAGAATCAGCCTGCGCTATGTGAGCAGAGCAGAGGAAAATATGAAAATTACTGCCCCATATCAACATATCAGGACACAATTTTGTTCTTATCCAGTTCATCCTATCTTGCATTCAGCTCTGTAATATTACAGATTTTGCATTATAATGAAAGTCCTCCACAGATCAGTCAAAACAGTTTATTAGGACACTTGAGACCAGTATGTTCTCAGTCACATCCTTGATTTTTTTAAAAAAAGAACACAATTTCCCTGCCTTAATTTATCATGGTCTCTTTTCTGTATCCTATGTCATCAATTTTCCTGCCAGCACTATTCATTTGGTGCCAGCAGATTCCCTACACAAACTTTCTCCATTTTGACCCACAAATTTTCTTTTCTACTTCTCTTGCCATCTGGAGCAGCTGCTCCATGCCTCTCCATCTCAATGGCCTGTCATTTCCTTGCAAATCTGAATTGAAAACTTACATCTTTCCTCTCCCGCTCCTTAATTCCTCCATCATTTTGCCAGTTCCTTATTTACATACAGAGTAGGTTCACATAACTCCAGGAAGGCATCGTAAACTCCTGGCAACAGCTGTTGTGAATAAACTCTCTAATGGGAAAAAAAAAATCTATATGCACCATTTAAAGGTGAGAGTCATTTACTATTAGCTCTAAAAAGTTATTTTGGTTTCTCACAATTCTAAAAGGACTTCTTCTAGACCAGTAAATAAACAGTCTTTGTTTGTTTGTTTTGATTGATATCCACCATGGCAATTCCACTAACATATCAATATAACTGATGATAAAGTTATTGAAGAAGCATTCATCTGTCAGACAGCTGTGTACAAACTGGAACAAAGTAGCTTCAACCTCCTTTGCGAGATGACATAAAATCCTATCACTCTACATCAGAGACATATACTTTTTTTTTTTTTTTAGGCCAAAGACCTCACATGGACTGTGCATGGTGTGGAGGTGAAGCCATGACAAAGAAGATGATAGGACTAGGTCAAAAATTAAAATTGATTTAATGTTAATGTAAGTGTAATTACACTGAGTGGCTTGGGCTTTTTAAGCAAATAGACCTTTTGAAGGAGACCTGGCATGTCTGCTGCTTCCCACTCAAAGGTAGCATTTGAATGGGCCTTTCAATGATTCAAATATTTCACTTTTCTGGGGGAGGGGTGTATTCCTGGTCCAGGAGGGAACAGTACAAAATTGAATGTATTCTCAGTCTGGTTGGAAGCCGCAGCTCTGATCTGTGCGTTTACAGGAAATGGGGCACTAAATATAGTGTCCAGCTTCTGAGATATAAAAGGGAGAATTCTGATAGAAGAACAGCACTGTAACAGCAACACAGACCTGCAACACATCTTCCTACAATGAAGGAAAAAATATCATTGCTACTGTGATGCGGTTCACCCTGACTTGAAAAGGCAGGAGGAAGAGGGCTAGAATTTAAATCTGCAGCATATGTACAGCCTTTGACCTCTGTTTATGGCATAATGTTGATCTTCTATGTGTGTATGTGTGTGTATTCATTCTTTCCTGCGGTAAAGAAACTAAACTAGCTGTGTTTTCTAAAAAAGCCTTCTGCCAAGGAAATAAGTTCCTGAATAAAGGATTAGTATCTGGAAAGTTGAGATGTTTATTCATGCCTGGGTGACAATATGTAGCCCTGGGTCTAAACTCAGGCATCCCTCAGCCTAATTTCAAACAATTCACATGAAAGCAGAGGGTTAGTCCTCTGGCAAGAGTAACCTGTCTAACAGAGGGAATGGAATGGGAATGCTGTAAATTAGAAGAAGGCATGTCTGGCTAGAACCATTAATAGGTATATTTTCACTGTAAAGATCGTCATGTGTTTATTTCAATTTATATGGCTGCCTGTGTCAAATTCATGACCCTGGGTAGCTAACAGCAGTTAAAAACAATAAGAATAGTACATATATAATCAACAACAAGGCAAAAGCCAAAACAACCAGTCAATAAATCAACACAATCATTTTATGGGCTCTGCCATACATCCAGATCTCCAAGCTCAGTAACACAACTATGTCTTTAAGGCCTTGCAGAAGGCCAGTAGGGTTGTGGCTAATTTTATCCCTGGGAGAATGGTGGGCACCATGACAGGAAAGGTCTTCTTGCTCAGTCCTGCCAGATGGCATTCCTTAATGGCTGGGACATGGAGCACGCCACTTCTTCTGAAGTGGTGTGCTCCATGTCCCATCTGTTAGGGAATGGAATGGGTAGACATAATTGGGGACAGGTGGTCCCTCAAGTAGCCTGGCCCCATGCTATGAAGTTCTTTATAGGTAACTACCAGCACTTTGAATTGAGACTGGAAGCATACTGGCAACTGATGCAGCTTGTGGAGCAGAGGTATAACATGTCCTGATTGAGCAAGGCACATAACTGCCCCCACCATTGCATTTATTTATTTATTAAATTTATATACCACCCATCTCTCCCAGTGGGTGACTATGAGTGGCTCACAATTAAAATCAAACATTAAAAACATAAAAATATAAATATCCATATTAAATTAGCTTTAAAAAAAGATACCAGCTGCAGCTTCCAGATGCTCTTCAATCGCAACCCAATGTAAAGGGCACTGCTGTAGTCTATTCAGGAAATGATCAAGGTGAAAGGAGCCACTAGTCCAGGAGGACCCCCAAATTGTGCACTGATTTTGGATGGTTTAATCCCATCCAGAATTAAAGATGGAGAGTTCCAAGAACCAGGGGACCTTAAACTCAGAACCACTCAGTCTTGCTAGGGTTGAGTTGAAGCTGTTGCTCCCTATCGAGACCTCCAAAGACTCCAAAACAAAGATAGAACCTTCACAACATCACTTGGGTAGCTAGAGATGGATATGTAAAGCTGGGCATCACTAGTATGCTACTCCATGCTGCTGGATGACCTCACCCAGCAACTTCATGTAGTGGTTAAGCAGAAGTGGGAGAAGACTAAGCCCGATGGAACCCCACAAAGCAGGAGTAATGGGCTAGATCTCTCCCCTCCATCAACACTGACTGGAATTGGCCACAGGAAGAGAACCAGCACAACACAGTGCAGTCCTCACCCAACCCCCAGAACTGATCCAGAAGGATACCATGATCTATGGTACTGAAAGCCACTGAGAGGTCCAAAAGGCCAAGGATGGACACACCATTCCCATCCCAGTCCCACCAGAGGTCATCTACAAGTAGAATCAACACCACCTCAGTCCCATACCCAGGTCTGAATCCTGACTGAAAAGGTTCAGATAATCCACTTCCTCCCACATTTATTTTTCACGCAACCATCTTCTCTACAATCTTCCCTAAAAAGTGAAGATTGGAGACAGGGTCAAAATTGTCCAGTACTGTTGTGTCTAGCAATGGCTTCTTGAGGAGGGGGTGAACAACTGCCTATCTAAGAGAGGGTAGAACCATCCCCTCTCTCAAGGAACATCCCCAGAACCCTCACAGCACCTCCCAGGAAGCCTTAGCCAACCAGGAGGAGTCTAGTACATAAGTGGCTGAGATAACAGTCATGAGAACCCCTCATCAAGACTAACAGGATCAAATTTCTCCCAGGTAACCATGCCAGATTGAGCCTCAGCCACTTCCATAGGACTTGTTCCAAGGCTGAGGTCCAACTTGGAGTGAATCTGAGCAACTTTATCTGAGAGGTACCCAGCATATTCTTCACAGTGTCCTTGCAGGGACCTCCAAGCCAGCCCTTCCCAAGAGGGCCCAGTCACCATAAACAAGGTAATCAGGCAGCCATCTGCAGATGCAATAAGTACAGACAACACTACCATTTTGCCACTTTTACTTCCACAAGGTAGATTTTAATAGCGGCTCTAACTCACACATGGTCAGGTTTTGTTGCAAATGATATGTACATACAGATGTAGGCTGGTGTGAAAGGAAAAGACAGGAAAATCATTGTAGAGGTGTTTTGCTTTGATTTTAGAAGGACATCATGTTCTACAAGATTGGAATTTTTCTTTCTTTGGTGGATCTCACTGAGTTCTGTAAAATACGACTTGCAGCATTTTTCAGAGTTGGAAAAACACATTACTTCATGGGAACCAAAACCAGCGAAATAGGCCAGCTGATCAACTATAAGATTATAACATATTGTTTCACAACTGTTACTTGCAAGCCACCAATTCTGAAGTAGAAAGTAGTAGAAAATCCTTGAGACTTAAGTATTGCACTTTTTAAATATAAAAATGTCATCGGAAAACAGCCATGTATAGTCATGTAAATGAGAAAGTAGCCATGTACAAACATTATTCCACATGAATTAATATAGACTGAAATATTGCACCTGGGTGTTTGATATTCTAATAGATCAAAATTATTGGCATTAAAAAAAAAAAACTTCAGGCATTTAATGTTCTAATGAATGTTGCTTAATATGATTGCTTCTTGTCCCCAATGACATTGTTGGTTGGTTTGTTCCAGTGTGTGAATTCAATTACACTGTGTTTTCCAAACTGCTGATAATGCATTATTATGAGATCTGATATTGCTATGGGAGTGGGAGTGGGGGTGGGTGGGCATTGAGTTATAGGACAGAAGAAAGAGTTCCTTAATTCTCTGTTACTTGTGATCAAAGTATACTGTATATGAAAGTATTACGTTACCTGTCAAATTAAAGCATTACAGTAAATGTGATTTAAATGTTTAAGAATTCCAAAGGAATGCTCTAGCTACATCTTAGTTTGGATATTAAAATTTTATTGTACTTATTCTGTAAGATTGTGTGCTTGTTTTCCTTGTATTTATTGTTTACTGTATATATAACATAAATAGTTTTAACTTCCTCCACCATCTGAAGGGATCTAAGAATAGATTTTTACAATATTGTTATTCACATAGCTAAAAATTGTCTGCCCATACTTAGCTGAATTCAGACTTTGCTTTTATGAGTCTCTAAACTGTAGTGATCCTCAGTACCTTTTCTCCATGTTTGGTCCTACTTTGTCAACTTCAAATGTGTTGCCCACTACAATTATCACTGATAATTTCAGACATAACAACAAATTATAGTTAGTGCAACTAGGAAACATTTCATTACAGGATGAAGGGAGAGAAAATAATACTTATTCTTGATGTCTGAATGTAAGCTGAGGAAGATAACCTGGTTGTTCTCTTCACTAAAATTTTTCAGTCACATCTGCTTAAAATCCAGCAAAATGAGAAGAGATAGTTTTATCATCCGAGCATACCAAATCATCTGCTTCTGCTGATGAAGCAGACAAGATAATTTCTTACGTCCTTTGTCCCAAACTTATAGCAAACCAATCACAGATGTGTCAGTTTTCCAACCCCCCCCCCCCTTTATAAATTACTTGACTACAAGAAGGTGCTTTACTCAATTACATTTTCTCTTTCTCTCTTTTACTATCCCGCCTCAACTATATTAAACAACTTGACATGTTGACAAAAAGAATAAAGACTCAGCTTGTAACACGGAAGCTCACCTTAATGGATTTGCATAGAGTACCTGCAGCATCAGCTCTTGCTACCTGTCAGGATAATTATTTAGAAGACAAGAAAAAAGATTGCCTTAGTTTGAGCAAGACAGGATGCAGGGCATTTCAGAGGAAGAGGTCCTCATATAAGGACAATGCTGCTGCAAGATAACCCCTCAAAAAGGATTTCAAGATTCTCATTTTTCAAAAACAAGCATGAAAAAGAAAAAGGAAGGCTCTTACAGCATTGTAGCATCTCTTTCTGCCACTGAGACTCGTGCTAGTATTCGCAAAAGGAACAATTTCTGCAACGCCTTCACAGAGTGAATTAAAATCAGATGAGTCTTTTTGTTTAGACTCATGCTATGTGCACTTGAAATATATACACCAGTACACATCATTTCCCAGATACAAATGCAATACATTTCCTTTGACTTGTCTTGTAGGTGATTCTATTACACCAACTATGGCAAAAGTAAAAGAGGATAAAGAATCTGAAAAAGTTATTCCCACATTCAGGAGGAAGTTGCCTTCATTTCTGCTGGTCTCTTTTAGCTTTTTAAAAAAATAACAGCTTGATACCAGAATGTGGTGTTGTTTTATCCTCCGTAATATTAGTATGGTTACATTACCTTGAAGATGTTACAGAAATTGGAATACGTATGTATGAGTCTACAAAGGTGACATTTTGATTAATTAAGGAATGAAAGTGTGTGTGTAAGGTTGGTTGGAGTAATCTTTCTTTTTCCCCCCTAACATCCCATATGAATCCAACATATAGCCCAGAATGGAAACAAAGCTTTGTCATTCCTGGGACGACTGCTGGAACAGCTTTTGTACTTAGGAAATAATAGAAGAAACCAATCTGTATAATGACAATTTTATTATAACCCCATACTCCTAATGAATTTTTTTTTTTTTTTTTTGATACCATTCTGGTATCAGATCATGGTATTTTTCTCAGACTTTTTACTCTCCAACCCCCAAAAGAATGAAAAACTGTTTGTCAAATATTTTGCCTAGAAATAGTCCTTGCTATTCTGTGGGTAATTTAGGAGTACAGAGGCAGGTAACATGTAGGCCATAGAATAGGTAACTCTATGTAGGTAATATACAGTAGGTAACTCTATAGTAGATAACATATAGCTGACATATATTGATCCATTTTTGTAGCCTCTACAACAATTACCTCCAACTGGTGAAAGTTTCCATCCTACCTGAGTTGTCGGCACAGAAAATTGTAGTGTAATTCTTAAAATAGGCTTTAAAATGTCCCTGAATCGAGATTGACTCTTAGAGATTGCACATGCACTTTTCTTGGCAGCCTTACAGAAGTGGCTTGTCACTGCCTTCTTCCAGGGTATTGTTTTTACTTCCCAAGTAAAAGTCAATAGTTGACATCCCAATCTAGCAAACATTCCTAGGTAGTGCTCCATCCAAAGAGTAACCATGGTTGAACCTGCTAAGCTTCCAAATCGGTCAAGATCAGTTGGATGCTGCTACTTATTATGGCTCAAAATAACATAGTTTTAAAATTCTGACAAACTCATTTCTTCCACAGACTCCAGGAGAGGAAAAAAAGCAAATCCTGGCCTTGCCTATGTATGTCATGGCTCACTTTACATCCTCCTCCAATCCACAAGGTCCCACTTATAAAACACTTGCCTGCTCCAACAACCAATGGAAGACCTCATAAACCTCAAATATCTTCCTACTTCTGTTCCTAGCTTCAAATCTAAATAATAATACAAAGTATTATATTGCAATAAATAATAGGGAAATGTGCTTAAATGCAATGATTTTGCTGAGGGGTTAATCTATAGGCAAAGGTAAACCTCAAGGAAACCATACTGCTCTGTAGAGGTTGGGAATAAATTAAAAGAAATTAGAAATTGCTGCACCCTGCCACTCTGTAAAATCTCCTTAGTTATTTAACTGTAGAAATAGTAATTTCTAGGAAGCTGTAACAGCAATATGCTCCTTATGCAGCCAGTAACCTGATGATTACCAGTAGCCCTCAATTTTCTACCTGATCCATTACACCCAAATTGGACCTTCATTGTTAAAATAGGTGGTTTATTTGGCATTATTATCATATTATTATTAATGCCCTAGAAAGAAAGTTACTGTAATGGTAATAAATCTGCTGAATGTTGCTGTGTCCTTATAGTGGGCATTAGTAATCTTCTTACAAATGGTTTATAACCAAGGGGAAGCTGATACAAAATAATATTTCATTAGACTGTTATTAGCAATTGCCTTGAGCGCTAAAGAAATACTTATCTGCCAGAAAGAAAAACATGGCTATAGTGGATATCATTCAGTGTTTATCTCTCCTTTCTGCTCAGTTGAATACTCAAGGCAGTTAGCACTAGCAAAAATACTAAAAGAAGGAAAAAGTTAAAATCCATGCTAAAATTAAAATTATGAATAATTGAATGCTTAGAAGTCTTACAAGGCACAAGATAGAAGCCTTGATTGCTCTTCTAAAAGGAGGGGGGGGGGGGAGAGAGAGAGAGGAGGCCAAACACAAATCGCCACTATTGCATTTCATGGCTGGGGAACAATATAGGAGAAAGTCCTCTCCCACATGAGCCTCTGAAAGCAAGGAGACTGTCAGAAGAGCTTCTGCTGCAGATCTTAGCAACCATAACAGAAAAAGTGGTCCCTCAGATGATGGCATCATAAAGCATACTTAGGGCTTTACACACCTTAAATTGTGCCCAGAAAAGAATTGGCAATAAGCACATGGGCGTCATGAAACCTTGACAGCAGTTTGGTTGCTACATTTGGCATCCTGGATACTCTTTTAATAGAGCCCCACATACAGTCCATTGCAGTAGTCAAATCAAAATATAACTAGATGAGTAGATGCCAAATCTTGCATGTGGATGCAAAAACTTAGCAATTTCATGAAATTTCAATCTGTTCAATATTTTATGTATTTATTCATTTATCATGTTTATTTAACTGGGTCAGGCAAGTTTGTAAGTATCATTGTGGAGATCCATCAGAACCTATAGGTATTATGTTGTCAGCCCTTAGTCTTCTGAAAGAGACACAAGTAAATATGCTATTATGGCTTTTATTGTTCAATAGTATACACTACCATTGCTACGAAGATCCAAAAAAACAGTTGGGGTTTCTGAGAGAATTATCATGTGCTCAGACATTGTCTCCCTACCCTCAAAAAATCCTTGAAAGAAAATTTCTGGAGTATTGGCTTAAGTGAGAACAGTATTGAACATGCACACTCACTGTTCACTGTAGCAAAATCCACGTACCTTGCCACCTAAAACTAATGTAAAAACAAGTTAATTCAAAGGCTCCTACATTTGCCACATTCTATTTAAACTAAAGGCTGCACATGGGTTAAACTACCAAAGGGTTATTTTAAAAATTTTCTACTAACAGCATTTCTACCCATAAAAGAGTTTAAAATGCAACTTCTGTGTTAACACAATGGATGACTTTTATTGAATTCCAGTCTCTATAACCTATTTCCCAAGGCAACAAAGAGACCTATTAGTCTCCTTTAACTGTCTAATAAAATCTGATTTCACTGTTTTCAAATGACTCTACCATCTCCTGACAATGTAAAATGTATTCTGAAATTGTAATGTCATCATCTGAAATGTCTCTGACTTTTCTGCATTTTACTGATTGCTTGGGTGCAGTTTAAGACTGCAGACAAGCTGTATGTAAATAATTTTTCACTTGGCTTCCTTTTCCTCTTCTCCTAGTGAGTCGGGAAAGTGGATGTGGAACTAGAGCTTAACCTTTTGTTCCATCCTCTTTCTTATCCACCAGTGTATTTGGCCTCCTAAAGTCCTGAAAGCATTGGCAACTACATACTGGTGTCATTATTTGGGAGCCTGTAATATCGTGGGCCTTTAAATTCTCTTCATATATAGGCAAGACTTGGAAACAGAGTTTCTCCTTCTCTGTTCTTGGGAAAATAGAGTAAGGGACATGCAACCATTCATCGTGTTTCAGATGCAACTGCCACTTCTCAGTTATTCATTTGAAGGCCAGCTGCTTAAGGTCTTTCTCTTCCAAGGATCTATAGTTCTGAGAAAAGTATTGGTCTAATTTAAGATTTTATAAACTTGTGTATGTCAGCACTGAATGTTATCAGAGCTTCATCTGAGTCCGAATATACTGTATATAAACGGAATCATAAACCAAGTCATTCACTTGCAATGTCCCAGGGTCAAAAGGTAATAGTCACCCTAGTCCAATCAATTCATTTAAAGGGATAATAAGAGTCAGTTGTTTTACTGCATAATTAAATATTCAGAACTCATTTGGACTAGTCATACCCTACCCAAATCTCACACACTTTGGTTCCCTTCATCATAACAAAGTTCTCACCACACAGTGTTCAAGAGGAACATCACACTCTGTTCAAAATAAATTTCTGATTTAAAATAATCATTAATTCCTTAAGGAATCTGCAAGCCTCTCTTGCCTTGACTAATGTCAGCATGGATGATGCTATCATCCAAAAAGCACTAAGTAAAAGTGGAATTCATGGAACAGTAGCAAGGAGAAAGCAACTGTGAGCTAAGACGACCATTTATTTTAGTCTCAATTTTGCCAGAAATAAGTAGATGACTCTCCAGATTTAGAGAGGAATGTTTTGCATACATGAGCCCTTAGTAGAACATTTTAGACTCAGTAGGTGCCATTGTCTCTGGATTAAAACAAATACTGCATTGGAGTGTCAAGACAAAATCCTAAACCCCTCAGAAATGTGACAGACCTGAAACAAGTACTTTGTGCAACAAAACCCTCAAGAGCTACTAAGTTGAAGCAATTTACCATGGGGGAATGAGCTAACATTCCTACACAGAGATGTGACAGACTTGTCATGAATTGGAGGAAATGGTTTAAGGTGGTGCAACTAGTTACTAAACCCACAGAGGATGCCTACATTTTCAGTCTGGCACAGCAGGTTTTATGTCTTTGTTTAGGAAGTAAATGAATCAAGTACCAATATTCACTTTATATATTAGTAAGATCCACATGAAACTCTGATAGCATTTGGTAGCAAATACATGCAAATATTCAGAAAGCCAAAAGGGCAAATTCTCTTTTATAGTACTATACCTATTTCTCTGTGATAACACCTGCTCAGTGAGAGCAAACAAACAAACACCAGTGTTAACTAGCCATCATTACATAATGCCATGATATAATGCCATATAATTGTTATGGCAAGTATCTGTGTGAACGGACATATATAAAAAACAGGATATTGGAGGTCCACTCCAAGCAGATCAAAGAGACAAAAGATTTGCTCGTGAAGTTTTAAATTACACAGCTAGTGCAAAAGTACCAGAATGACAACTTGGAAGAAGATACAACTAAATAATGGTTCCCAAAACAACAGCTAGTTCCCATGTTTACTGGATGAGGCAATGGCATTCTGGAGGAAAAATATTAGGAGGTGTGAGAAAAGTGCCTGGTCCTGGGGAACTATCACATACCTCAAGCATTCTGTGAGGTGTCCCACCTTGATTCTTCTGGAATTCATCCCTAGCTTTGACAGGCCAAGGTAAACAATAATAGTTGAAAACATGCACTCATTTCTTCTTGTCTGAGCCTCTGGAGCAAAAAGAACAGGTAGAATTGGAAGTGTTTTCCAGCCCTCAGAGTGACAGAGCATCCTGTTCCTCTTTGTTGTAACATAGTCAGTACAGAACGTTTTTGGAGATGGTTTCTTGGCTGGAGAACTTCCTTCTCCAGAGTAACTGCCCTCCCTTTCTTCCTTATGGTTGAGCTCTCTGTAATGATTAGATTAAAATAAAAGCTATCTATTGTTCATTATTATTATGAAATGCTTCCATTTTGAGTATTGACCAGACTGTAATCTATGGATTTGAGTTGTTTGTTTTGTATTTGTATCCATTCTATAGAGTTCCTTCAGTGAATATGTGCTAAATAAATAAACAATACCATAACCTACCCTGTGATTCCTGTTTTTGAAAGTGAGGAATCCAAGGGAGGAATAACTGCCTCAAAGTGCTATAAATAATATGAGGGCTTGCTTACATATGGATTCTGCTGTGTGCTCATAATTCAGGTTTTGATCAAACATGATGGAAAAAAAAAGGCACACAGTTAACTGGCACAGGGCTGCTGGAATAAATAAAGGCAGCCCCGAGTCTCTTGCTGCCAAACATAGAGATAAAATCATTACTTTTAAGTGGGGAAAGTGAAAAGAATGTCACCCTTTGAAGAGGACAATCTAAGTTCAAATCCCTGCTCAGCTACAGATCTCGGATATTGGCAAATTATATCTGAGCATCACCTCAGAAGATTTTTGGCTACTCTTTATTGTACTTGATTTCTGAATTTATATAATGCTTTTTGCTGAATCATTTCAAAGCTATTTATCAAACTCAAAATTTGAGGCACCCTTATCTTTATCAGTTCAATTCAAGAATGTGCAATGTAGACAAAAAAATTAAAGGTGTAGGAAAATATGCTGGAGCAGATCTCCATTTACATACACATTTGAAGGCTGATGAAAAATGGATCAGGCATTCAGAAGGTACAAAGATGATTCCGCAACCTGAGCTGTTTCAAAAAGGGGCTAAATAAATTAATGGAAGGTAGGCTACCAATGGCTACTCATCACGATGGCTATACAGTATACTGTATTGCATCCAGTATTTTAGGCAGCATGGCTAGCAATATCGATCTCTAAGAGGAATACAGTATTGTTGCTCTCACAGCTGACTTATGGTATCTGTTTTTGCATCAGATTGGCATTCTGTGAAAAAAGTTAGAAATGCCTTTGGGTTGATCCTGCACTCATAGTACATTCATAGAACTGACAATTCTGATCCCCAGGACAGTAATGCAAGCTTAGCCAGTGTCTTGAAATCATACTAAAATAATTTAAGAAAGTCAAAGTTGATTTTTAATAAAAAAGGTAGATATAAATTCCTGGTTCTGAATCAGGTCTAAATCTACAAATTGGAAATCTTAGGATATGAGTCTCACTGGCCACAGTGAAACTTACTTCTAACTAAAGCCTGCCTGGAATTGTACTACTGTATATAATTTTCCTATCTAGGAAGTAATTGAAGTTCAAAATCACTGTAATTCTTTCACAGTCAAGAATTTTTAGAAAATAAATGATGCCACTAAAAAAATGGACATCCTAGGAATCAGGGCTAGCTCATGGCGCACTTTGTTACATCAAGCAAATGGCAACAAGATAACCTACAGTATTCTATGTGCAGAGTCAAACTAGACTGGCAGCTACATTTTACTTTCAAACTGGTGATGGGGTAGGGGGTGGAGGGAAAGATATGGCTTACACAGCTTTATCATCAAATGGAGAGGAACAGCAGCTTCTCCCTATGATGGCAGGGCTGGTCCTACTCTGAATCATATACATCAGCCAGTGAAGTTAGAGGGAGATTATGATAAGGGTTGCCTCCTAAAATAAATAAATAAAATGAATACTCACTTAGAAACAGGCAGTTGACTTTTCATTTCCAATTAACTTAGCCTGCCTTTGTTTGCTGTTTGTTTGTCTGTTTTGTGTGGCAGTGTGTATTTGACCCACGTCTTTAATTCAAAGCTGTTATCAGTGGGTGGGTCGACAAGTCCTGCTCCAAATGTCTAGAGCTTGCAATGATCTAAAGAGCAGAGAAAAGCCCTCCTTCGTGACCGCTCTGCTTCTAAAGGAGCAACTTAAGGGATGCAGGCTGGGTACAGCCAGCCTTCACTTGGAATTCCTGTGCTTTCATCAGTTTTAAATTAAGCCATTAGCATAACAGTAAATAGCTTTTGTATAAACTTATTTACTTTTCATGGGGGATGAGAGCAGCTGGAAGCAGCAGCTGGGACAAGGAATGGAAAAGTGAGTGGTAGCTAACCTAAGCTTTTTTTTTCTTTAAGAATTTAAGATTTGCATTAGATGATTCAGGCCTCCTCCAGACAATCTGAAAATCCAAGTGCTCTCGCTTTACATCACAAATGACAGCGAGGGACATGAATGCCTGGTTCAAATGTGAACTAATTGGAGTTTCAATTTTTATTTTATGTTTTACTTTCGAACACATTAGTTGTCAAATTAAAAGGTTGGCAGGTGGTTAAATTAGAAGTGCAAGTTCATTCTTTGCAAAGCAAATCTTTGTCTTAAGCAGCATTTCAGATGAGAAAGGGAAGGGGGGAATCAAACAGCATATAATCATGCATCACCCAGTCCTCCAGAACTATAACACATACAATCACATGGGCCCAAATAATGCATGGAGCCACAGACAGGATTGTTCTGTTCTTCATATATATAATCATTGTTATCAGCCCATCTAATGCAGGTTAGTAGGTAGATATATTTCAATTTCCCAGTGTAGGGCTGAGAGAGAATGACCGGCCCAAAGTCCTTCTGGCCTATGAGGGGACTTGAGCCCCTTCCTAATGCGGTACCCTAACCAGTACACCACATTTAAAACATTCAAATTACAAGTCAGAGTCAAGGAAAAACAATTGTCAGCACCATTGTGCAGCACTATAAGAATTGTTTCCAGTATTTCTGACACTGTCACAGAGTAAACAAGCCAACTCTTGAGGGTGAATGAATAGATGGAAGCATGCTTCACATGCGTCTTCTTTTCTTGGATAACATTAAAGAGACATGCTGTCAATAATTTCTTCTATCCTTTGCTCCATTCTTCTAATTCTAATCCATTGGCAAAGCCTGCCCATTGAACTGACATCAGTTACAGAGCCGTTGCAGGGATCCATTATTGAAATAAATGGGAAAATGATTCAAAATTCAAAGTTGCAATGCTACAACCATTTTCTGTACTATGTAAGATTTATTTTGAGCAGATGTAAATAGAATGCTTCTATTACAAATGCCCCACTGCTTTGCTTAAAAAAAAAGTGTTTTACATTTCCCATCTTCATTTGCCTACAATAGATTTTTTTTTAAAAAAAATACTATTAATTCATTTCATGTTCTGTTTCTTGCAGTGTGACCTGAAGCACAGCAGTTATTCCAAAATTGGCTTGTTTTTGAAGTAGTTGAAAGCACTTATTAATACAGGGATTAACAGAAAATAACTTAACCAATAGCCATTACAGAATGCTCAGCAGTTAAGACTTTGATATTTTTTATTTCCAAGATTGTGACATAAAGCCTTCCTTATTTTTGAGTGTGTAACTCTTGGGTGCATTTTAGAACTGAAATACTATTATGATTGATATCAAGTACCTTCTTAAATCTATATTTCCTTGATTTCAAATGATCAGCCAGTAAGGATATTAATTATAAAACTAAAGATAGTATAACCTAGGCACAAATGTATGATTTCAGCAGGTTTGGAGGATTCCACAAGGATTACGGAATAAATAAGCTCACACAAAATCAGATTCAATCCTGGGAGCACCTTTCCAAAAAATAAACACATAAAAATAGGCAGATGAAGATTAAAAATGCTCAATAGCCAAAAACTGTTGCTGACTTTTGGAAGAGAAGGAAGGAAGGGAGGAGGAGAGGGAGGAAACATCTGACAAACAACACACTTTGTTGTTAGCTCCATGGGTAATTTAAGCCATTTCCAGTGAACAACATTGAAAGTGCACAATGAAAAGGGACTCAAGACAATAATAACTGGAACTCAATTACAGCTTGTCCATTTCTTCATCTTCACATTAAAATCCATGTTGACTTCAGAAACTGCCTGACAAAGCAATCTGCAGGCTTCAAAAATTAGCACTTTTTAAAACACTGAGTTGGACCTAGGATAAATGCTGCCTGCTATAGATTTGAATGTTTTTAAGGCCAATGCAAGGGGCCGCTGCTTTCTGTTTGAACCATTTTCTGCTGTATTTTCCTTCTCCAAATGTATAAAAGCTGGTGTCAGATGATCTCAGAGGAACCAGTGGAATAGATCAACAGTTCAAGGATTGTAAGGTGCTGCATTAGAAGTAATACATTTTAATAATTCCTCATTTCAACAACTATTACTGGAATAGTTTCATAGTAAATTCCAGGCAAACTAAAGCATGAAGCTACACAATCTGAATATTAAATAGCATCAATCATTACAAAAGGACATTGTGTTCTAATTTGCTTAACTACACAGAATATTCTAAGCATAGTAAAATGGCATGATATAATTAGCATACATGCAAGTTTGTACCTGAAGATATGTGGGCATTTATGTTTGTATACTGAAGGAGAGAAATCATTTTTTTCAGCCTCTCTACAAAGCTTTTGCATCCAGAATGAAACCATAGCTCAGTAGCACTAAAATAAAGTGCCTGCTCCAGTTCTCAGCATCTCAGTTTTAAAAACACTTTTTGTGGTATGAATGGGAAAGTTCTTTGTCCCAAGATTTAGTACAGACCGTGTGCTGAACAGTGAAGATTTCAATCCCATTTCATACTTTTCATGCTTTTTTCAAATTCTTTTCCCTGCTTTAATCCCCCTCATTCATGAAAACTGAGAGTGGATGCAAATTTTCTTGTGGAATTCACAAGAGTGAAAAGAGAAGGTCCCCATTACCCCTTTATATAGAATCTCTTTCTCTCTTTCTGTTTTAAAATGCTTCAATGTGCACCCACACAGTGACCACGGTAAGGTGACTCTGTGTCCTCCTGTATAGTCTTTCAAGGTATAGTCACCTTGTATGGTATGGCAGCAATTTTGTGACCATGGAACATGGTCACATGCTAATGTGATTATACTTTGAAAGGAAGTATCTCCCCTTGCAGTGGTTCAGTGGGTTTAAAACAGAGAAAATCAGAGAGTAAAGAATATTGGAAACACAGGGTGTGGCAGGAGCACCCAGTTTTGATTTATATACAGTGTAACAGTTTTACAGATTTATCTTTTTTATATACTACAGCTCAGTCAATTTCTCATTTTTCTTTTTTAATGGTAAAATTTCTGAAATTTTTCTTCTACTCATTCCTTCCTTAAAAAAAAAAGAGGGGGGAGGGAGATAAACAGGTTTCCTCCAAATAGTTCACTTGGTTTTTCCAGTGATTGTCATTGTCCCATCCACAATACTATAAAACAACGTAAAGCACTGTGAAAGCTACAATATTGCCACAACCCTAACCAATATATAAATAAGTTAGTCATCTCAGGAGGGATAGGAAAAGAAAAAATAAACACTACAAGTAGTAGATGTTGTTCAGTTAGATTGCACTGAATCACAGTACGCCAAAATGAGTGCCACTCTGAGAATCAGTCTTGACTATGTTGAGGTTAGCAGTTATATCATCCTCTGGAAATAACATTCTGGATAAAACAATCTAAAACACCACATGAATTTAGAAATAATATGATTAAGTCATCAGAACATGAAACCTTTTCAGCAGGCAGAAGTATCATTGATTAGCCAGCAACAAAGAAATGGAGACAAAGTACTTCATTCAGGAGACAGGTTCACTTAGATGCTCTGTTCCAGTGCTCTGCTTCAGCAAGCAGGAAAAAACAGATGCACATGTGTGATCACTGAGCCCAAGACACTACAGCAGACAGAACTTGAGAAAACAGTAGAGCTGGATGTGATGTACTGGATCACCCAGCAGTGTGTGCGTTTGTGCGTTTTATTGTTTTGACACATGTTCAGAATCCTGATTCTTCACTATACCTCCCACTTGATGGACAAGTCTGTAGACTCTAAACACATGAATATGAAAAAGGAGATGTTATTCAAAATCTTTAATCTAAACTCCAAAATCTAAATCCTGAAAAAAATGAGGAAACAAAATCCCATAACAACAAGAATTGGCAACATATATTTATCCAGAGGTCACACAAACTTGGGAGAGTGACTAATGCAAAGTGAATGGGGCTGTAACATAGTTTTTTTTAGGAAAAAAGAGGTTGGCCAAGAGATTTATGAAGCAGAGTTGGTGCACAAGTGAAAAAACTCTTGGCTAGATCAGTCCAAGTCAGGCCTACATTTGTAGCAGTGTAGGCAGTGAAAAGAACAGATTTCTTTTTGTGTGTTATGACACATCTCCTTTACCAAAAGTTGGGGGGGGGGGAGGCAGAACATCTGATGGCTTGCAGTAAACAAGCCATCTTGTTTCTATTTGTGGATAAGTTCTATTTGTGGATAAAAACAGAGAGATCCTCCTGAAATTGGATTCTAATGTTAAAAGTAGGTCATAAGGAAGCAACTTTGGTAACTGTCCTGTTATCCTGGACACTTTTCAGTTGCAATGGGCAAGTTTTGAAGACATAGATGGAAGCCCTCATGTCTTCACACACTCTGAAAAAAGTGTGAAAAGTGCTTTTGTATACCCAAACTAGTGTACCAGCCTGAGCCAGTCATATCTGGCAACAGTGAGCCACAGCTTGCATCCCATCATAATTCTTGCAGCCCAGTGATTAACATTTTGTGCAAATGTACTCAGTAGAAAACATGGCAGCTGCAGGTTGAGGTTTAAGATTCCTGTAAAGCCTTTAGTGAGAGAACTCCATTGATTCTCATTTGCTTACTGGACTCAAGTTAAGATGGCTTCAGAACTGACTGAGGGATCACAGCTCCCATTAAGAACTGCAGGAAAGAAACTATTTCCTATATCCTCAGACTGGGATTACATATATCTGAACAGACAAAGGAGACCACGAACGATTGGAAAGAAGGATGAATGGGAAGAAAAGGAAGACACACTAATTGTTTAACTTTCTTGGCATCCATGACAAAAGTTATAGCAAAAACCAGCAAAAATAAATAAATACATAAATACATAAATACATAAGTGCTTAGGCCTACATTACTTTTCAGAAAGACTGGATTTTCAATCACAATATTTTTCCAACAAATCTTTATTTTCAAGAACATATGCTGGTGATAACATAGAATTGATGATGACACGCTTTTCAAATTTAACTATAGAAATGTAGGAGGAGTCATGTCATCTACAAACTACAGTGATCATACATTTGAAGGGGCTGTACTGAAGCTGATTGCAGGAATCAGGAAATAAACTAAATAATGTAAATCTGTTGGGTGTGTCGACAGACATGGGAAAGAAAGAAGCAGAGAGTTGGCAAGGTCACAATATACAAAAGTTTGAATGACTACTGTTGTGAAAACAGTCCCCAACCACCACCACCCAAGATAATCAGAAAGTTGGACAACATTTGATTTTAAGACTATGCCTGCCAGATAGACGACATGAGAACAAAAAGGAGGACATGTTCTCCTTTTTAATGACATCTGGTAACTCTTTTAGCCTTCTAGAGGACTGTGAAGACCTGGCTCTTCCCCCAAACACTGGGCAAGGATGAGGGGTTGGTCAGTGAGGATGTTTGGTCTGGCACCTGGTTTTTAACTATGTTTTATGGATTCTTGTGAGCTGCCTAGAGTCCTTGTATGAGATAGACAGCTATATAGTTCCTGCAAATTAATTAAATAAATAAATAAATAAATAAATAAATAAATAAATAAAACCCCACCTCAGAAGACTGAGACACTCTATGAAAGGCTTAAGTACCTACAGATACATGCATACCTTTCTATGTCTTCACTGACAAATGGAGAAATAGCTAACAAAGAGATACAAACCAGACAGAACAAGTTCATGAAGTGGAGGAAGAGGACAGCTACAAATGTTTTTAAGGTTCAGTTCTTTACACTGTATTCCAAACCTCTTAGGCCTCTCATTTAATACTGGAAAAATGCATGATGAAACATGTCGCTTTTGTGCATTCTACTACTACTAGTCACAGACAGTCTTTTCTTTCATAAATTCATCTTACTATCATTTAAAGCCAACTGAAATAGAGGCCATCATCACATATTGTAGCAGCAGGTTTATAATGAGGAAGCAAGACAAGGTACAGTAGAAGCTAGAAGGAAGAAGGCACCTCTAGCAAAAGGGCATTGACAACGTTTGGAAATATTAAAAATTTGGTAGAGGTTTCCATACGGGGAGTATATAGTATCTTGCATTCCTTGCAAGACTATTCTTTGCAGACTCCTTTCTTTCCCTAATTTGATGCATAAATGAATATAGATGATTCTCAGTAATCTTGTAGCAAGAGCAATGAAGATTATAAAAACAGAGCAGTGATTTTACCTACCCTTCCTTTATTAATGGGTATATATTCTCATTGCAATCCAATGAAAGGGAAAAAAATAGTTCCAAATGAAGACCCAGGAGCATGCACCAGGTTTTTTCCTCTATGATTGCAGGGCTAGGAAAATTCTGCAAAGTAGCTTGATTGCATGTACTCTTAAACACTAACAACCAGCTGAGATTCATAAAAAATACTGTGACTTAGAGTTTTAATAAACAATAGGGCTTTTTCTAATATACAAGCAAAACATAAGACACAAACAAAGACTGTATGAATAAATAAATTGAAGAACAATCTTTGGCAAGCGCTTATAATCAAATTGGTTCACAATATAAGAAGCAGCATTTTAAAAATTCACTCTGCATTCTCATCTTTCTCTTCTTTGAGCCTTGTGGCAAGACTCAGTCCTCTGCTCCTAAAGTCACAAAGCTGACTTTTCTGTTAAAAAGGTAAATATGCCCTCAAGCCAAGCTCAGCTCTTTGTGACAACACAGACTACAACTAAGCAGTTTTCTTAGGAACTGTATAGAAGGGGTTTGCTGTGGTTTTCCTCCAGGATATTTTCTTCAACTTTTCCATCTAGCCTACAGCCCTGAAGTTCCTAACCAGGCCTCCTCTGCCCAGCCAACATGCTGGCTGATAAAATTTCACAAAATTTTCTATTACTTTATTAGACCAGTGTGAAGCAGCTTTGATCTGCATGGAGGAGCTTCCTACCCCAAAGAGTCACAATGTACTTTATTGAGGCAAAGGGGTGACAAAATTGAGGCCCTTTGAATTTTCACACAGCTTCTCTGTGCCTTCTCTGACATTTGCAAAATCTGGATGAAGCTTGTGTGTATCTTAAGTACTTTTAAGGGTGGAAAAGCGGGGTAAAATTGAATGAATGAATGAATGAATGAGCGAGCAAGTAAGAAAGCTCTGTCTGGATGTAGAGGAAGAAGGTTCTACACATGTGTAGCACTTGCACAGAAGCCTCATCTGGGCTATTACAAGTGCCAGAGGAAGCAAATGAAGCAATGTGGCCACTTTGTTATGCCATTAGAAGACAGGGAGCCACATTGCTTTGTGAAGCAGCTTCAAGGGTGCTTTGTCCAAACCCTTCCCAAAGCAAAACATTCCCTTGAAGATCCACACCAGTCTATTATTGATAAACTCTCAGTCACCAGCTAGAAAGAATGGCCCAGAAACTATGCTTGACCAAATGGAATCCACAAAGAAATATGTTTGCAAGCTAAACAATAATAATGCAGAATAGCCTGCTTTAAAAACCACCTGAAACCAGCTTAACCAAACACCTTCAGCAAGGCAAGAGGTTTTAGTAGCAATAATGCCTGGTAAAAAGACTAGACAGAAGCATGGCCAATCTTTATAACCCAAGAGGTGTGCCATTGAAAGTCTGCAACTTTTCTTTTCTTTTGAAACAAGCAGGCCTGAGGTTAAAAAAACAAAACAAAAACCAAACAGCGAAAACTGAAGCAGGTAAAGGCAGGATTCTTTTACACTTGCCTGCAGAAAAAACTCACAGGTTTGTTTTCCAACAGCTTGCCAGTGGCTATTGATAGCTTTCCCACCGGCTGGGTAAAAGAACCAGCTAGAGAGCTTAAAAGTCAACCATATCCACAATGGGCTTCAGATGGCAAGTTGCCAGAATTTCAACCTACCTGGATTTGAAGAGAGACAGAAACTGTGTTACCCCCCCCGCCCCCCCCCCCCCACCGGGAGCACCAGCAAGGCAATGGATGAGAAAGTCACACAAAATAGGGAAAGGATGAAATAGCTTTTCTGCTATCATACCACGTGTATCACCTACTATTATACTTTAATCCTTTAGCTTTACAAGAGAAGACAGACACCTAGACACTCCTGGTTTACAGCTATGATGCAAGATAAAAAAGAAATCATTTTCTTGATATAAGAACAGGAACAGAGGTAATAACATTAATTTAAAAAATATATATAGCAAAGCCAATTATTTTGAGCATTTTTGGTTAACAAGAGAATAAAATGTTCCAGTGTATGCAAATAGGAAACACTACCCATACCTTATAAATATGAAACAGCACCCTAATCTTCCAGATCTCCAGTTTAAGTCTATTTTCTGCCATACATGTAGCTTGGTAGCTTAGAGATAAGACTAAGAGGTATTTAAATTAAGCAAGCCAATATGTGGGTCAATCCAATCAATTTTCTCAGTCACTGGCACCCCACCCCAAGGCACTAATCAAATGGGAATGCCCCATGCTATATGCTCTTCTTAATTTTGTATTGCATCTTTTCTCTATAGAGGTCAAGGCAAATATACAAAGCCAACCCTTTTTTTTTTTCAACAACCATTCTGTGAAGTAAGCTGAGCTAAAAGAAAGTCACCCAGTGAGCTTCATAACTGACAAAAGACTTGAATCTGAATCTTCCTAGTCGTAGTCCAACAGTCTACGCACCAAATCATACTGATGTTTATTTGATTCTGACTCTTATATATTCCCTAATGGAGTGTTTCTCCACCTCAGCAACTTTAAAATGTGTGGACTTCAATGCCTAGAATTCCCCAGGCAGCATGCTGGCTGGGGAATTGTGGGAGTTGAAGTCCACACATCTTAAAGTTGCTGAGGTGGACAAACACTGCCCTAACGGGTAATATTGTTGTATAGCGGTGCATCACTCCACTGCAAAAAGAACATGCACTCTGTTGACAACATTGTGTAAAAGTGAAAAAGAAGGAGAACCACATTTAGACAGGAAAGAAAACCCACTTGAAATATTGCTGTCTCACTGGTTTGTCAAAGAACTCACACAACTCTTTGAGCAATGTATGTGTCCTTAAGAGTCCTGTTGACAATCATTGGTTAAAAACTGTATACTGCTAAAATAGAAATAAATGAATATGCTTACCAAAGGCAATCTAACCACTTAAAATGTTGAAAATTAATTAAACTCTTATCCAGAGCCTCTAAAAAGCTGACAAAGTTCCATTTGCCTGAACAAGCTTTAACCTTATGGCAGAAGAGAGCAATATTATTTCACTCAGTGTAACAGGCTGGATGACTCACTCTCTTACACTGGGAGGAGGTTTAGAATAAAATTATACAAATTAGTGTCCATTTGCAGTGCATACTTGTTGTTGAATTGAATCCCATATGTTGCTCCCAGCTTTCATTCTCAAAATATTTACTTTACAAGTAGTATCTATTAATAACATGGAAATCTAGTGTATTTATGATCTAAGCAGGAAAAAAAATATCAGGAGAAATTGGTAAGAAACCATCCAAGAAATTTGTCCCTGAAAAAAGGTGAATCAAAAGCAATGGCAAGAGTTGTTACAAAAACAACGAAGAGTCTTGTTTCACAGAGCCTTGTTAAACAAGAGCCTTGTTAAAACAAACTACATTATTATGATTTTGTGGAACAGAAATCACTTCATCAGATGCAAGGAATGTGTCATGTTCAGCCCAAGAACCACAAGAAGACAGTCCAGGAACAGCTCGGTTACTTTATTAGCTTACACCTACTAAATAGAATCTCACCAGACTAACTCTAACCCCCAATGACAGCAACTATAACCTTGAATCCCTTAGAGAGGGGCCAGTCCATGCTCCAGCTGGGGGCTGAGGAGATGCTTGGAATGTCTCTCCCCCTCTCTGTAACCTTGAAGCTCCACTCCAGGATCCTCCTCGCTCATGCCTTCTATCACAGAATGTCATATTTGGTCAGCATACCTTTCTCTGTGTGTAAATGCACATACAAAGATACATACTAGGGCTGTACTTGTTTCAAAAAACAGAAACACAGAAAAGTATATTTTACCAACTCAGAGTAGTGGTTCTGTTAGCCCTGTATGGTCTACTGTGACTGGCATTAGCTCCCCAAAGTTTCTTAGGCCAAAACTGAACCTGAGACCTTTTGAATACAAAGCATGTGCTCTACCATTGAACTATGGTCTTATTGATTTGGGGCAGGATGGCCTGGACATCAACCATCCTAAAAGCCCTCCCAACCACATTCCAGTGTTGATGTCTTCCACGTTCAGCTTAGAACTTTGCTCCAGCCACTATTACCCAGCCCAGTTTTCAAATATTACCCACTCCTACAAAGAATGGAAAGAATACTTCCAGATTAGCACAGGTTGGTTGTGCACACATCAGGGAGGAACTCTTCTGCCAAGGATTAGGAGTGCCTCCTAATTATACAATCCAGTGCTAAACTTAAAAATGAAAAATAACTGAATATCTGATAGGCCCTACCAAAAATTAAATAATATGGAGAAAATAAAAGATATGCCTGTTTACAACCCCCTAGTACAAGAGAGGAGAAAATTCCACCTAAAATACTGAAATGGAACAGAAGGAATTGGAGGATTTGGGTAGCCTGGTGGTTAACTTCCAAAAATAACAAAATTTCACAGGGCTCTCACAAAACCAATTCTTCTCTTTTGGTAAAATTAAAAAAGCGCGCACACACACTACTTCTACTAAGCAATCAAACAGTAATTGATGGCACTTTTAAAATGTAGAACAAAGGTTAATTAAGCAGTAGAATTGTGTATTGCTCAATCCAATAGGTAGTAAAAATTAAGGAAGTTATAGCAACTTAACAGGGCAGCTTTAATTTACACAACTTAAATAACATTCAACTCTCTTCCAGACAATTTATGTTAATCTTTGACTTTGTGAATTCAGAAAAGAATCCTGCTGATATGTGTTCATTTGACACATGGATAACATATCCATATGTTCTTACCATTTCATTGTTATAAAATGGTTATTGAGGTTTCCTTACATACCACCTAAAGCTAAACAGGATAGTCCTGTTCCTATATTTCTCTGGTTTAGGCCAATTTGATTTGTGCTGTAAGAGATAGGTAAACACAGGAGAATTTGGGGGTATTCATCAGAAATTTAGTCCTAATTAAATAAACATATTAACTGTATTAAATTAATAAATTAAATCAATAAATTTAGCCCTCATCAAACAACTTCATTATTGGAATGCAAAGTTAGGTGGAACAGCCTGGAATGGATAAGCAAATGATTGCAATGTTTATGTGGGTGCAAGGGTGCAGTTTGGGTGCAGTAGAACTGCACACCAGGCTGCAAAACAGCTGCTATGGATAGCGGGACAAATCCTATAGCAGGTTGCTATGGAAGTGTCACTATTACGATACACATGTATGCAGGTAAACTTTTGGGGGATTTTCCACTTACTTAGAAATATGTAAGTAGCCAAATGTGAATTACAATGTGATTACAATGTGTTGAAATTCCTTGTATGGAATTGACTATATAAGCTTACTTATACAGTGGTACCTCAAGATACGAACGCCCCATCTTACGAAAATTTCAAGATACGACCAGCTCCGGCCGCAAAAAATTACCTCAACATGCGAACTCCGCCTCAAGCTACGAACCGGATCCGCGGCCATTTGCCCTGCTGCCATGTGGTCGCGGCTTCCAAGAGGAAGTGCTAATGAAATCTGAGCGGGAGGACAAAAGCCCAAGGAAAGCAATGCAGAAAGAGGAACTGCTAATGAAATCTGAGTGCACGGGGCGGGGGGGGGGAAGCTCCTGCTCCCGGCTGTGCGCGCGCACTGATATTGCTTTCACTGTGCTTTTGTCGCTATGGAGAAAGGAAAAAGGAAAAGGAAAAGCCATTTGCCCTGCTGCCACGTGGTCGCAGCTTCCTGTGGCCGAGATCGCGGTAGCAAGGAGGCGTTCGGTGAGGCTTGTGGTGTGTTTTGTGGCGTTTGGAAGGTTTTTGGTGTGCTTGTCAGCATGGCTCCAAAGAAAATGCAGAGTGGGCGTGGCGAGAATAAGGCTTTGCAGCTAAGAGGCAAAGAAGAGAGGAAACCCCTGAAGGAGATCTCCCCGAAGTCCCTTTGGAGGGGGACTCTCCCTCCAAACAATAACTGCCTCCCCACCCCATTCTCCCTCTTCATGCTGTGCTTTTTTTCATGTTTTTGTGGTTTAAAAATAAAATGCATATGTTTCAGAACTGTTTGTATTTACATTGAACCTTATGGGGAAATTTGCTCTTTCCTTTGGCCATAGCCCTTGGCCTGGTGATTGCTTTCACTGTGCTTTTGTCGCTATGGAGAAAGGAAAGAGCGTGGAGGAATGGGGGGGGGGAAGCTCCCGCTCCCGGCTTTGCGTGCGCGCGACATAAGCCTCCCCCCCCATTGCTTTCAGTGTGCTTTTCTCGTGCGCGCCAAGGGCTATGCAAAGAGGAAAGAGCGCGAAATTAAGAAGCAGCAGTACGGGGGTGGGGAAGCTCCCGCTCCGCTGTGCGCGCGACATAAGCCTTCCCCCCCATTCCTTTCACTGTGCTTCTCTCACGCGCGCCAAGGGCTATGCACAGAGGAAAGAGCGCGGAATTAAGAAGAATCAGCACGGGGAGTGGGGGGGAAGCTCCCACTCCCGGCTGTGCGCACGGGAGCCTTTCTCAGATTTCATTAGCACTTCCTTTTTCTGCGCTAGGGCTGACTAAAGCGCGCCTGGGGAATTTCTTAGCCGTGCAACGCCGGCTGACACATTGAACCTTATGGGGACATGTGCTTCAGGATGCGACTAAATTCGGAGGGCGGATTAGCCGTATTTACATTGAACCTTATGGGGAAATTTGCTTCAGGATGCGACCAAATTCAGAGGGTGGAACGGATTAACCGTATTTACATTGAACCCTATGGGAAAACGTGCTTCAGGATGCGACCAATTCGACTTGCGATCAGAGTCACGGAACGGATTAAATTCGTATCTTGAGGTACCACTGTATGTGTATTCAGGGTCTTTCACCTGGCAACATTACTTAACATGTCCTTGCATGTCTGTCCAAGATTTTGCAGACTCTTAGTAAACTTTTGGAGAATTTTAATCCATGGCCAGACAGAGTAGAAGAACAGACCAAACCTCACCACCCAAGTGGCAGAGAAGGGTGCAGGGAGATTTTCTCAAAGTATTCTCCAACCATGCCACCCTGTTGCATTTTACTGAAAACTTATGAATAAAGAAACCCCTGTTTTCTCCATTATGATTTTCTGTCTAGAGAATAATTTAAATAGGAAGATCTACTTTTCACTATCATGTTTAGGTACCAGGTTAAAATATCTCTTCTGTAGAGTGTTTAATTATTATCTGTTTTTACTTCTGTTTTTTTTTTTAAATAAGTATGTATCAACTTTATAATTGATGGATTTTATATTTCTAGATTATTAATAAAATATTTCATATAATTTGTTTTTCATCAGACTTCAGGAAATAAATTATGAGCAATTAGCATCATATAACACATCTTGTTAGCTGAGTAGATAAAACTACTATCACTGTCTTCCATTATTTCCACAGCCTTCCTTCTGCTGGACGTCTTGTACAAATGCATGTTTGTTAATTTTAAACATTACACTATGTGTACATATACAGAAAGAGAGAGAGAGTGAAACCTTGATTGAATAGGTTACTTTGAGAGGTTTCCGATATTCCCAAATGTTTGTTAATTACACAGATGATATAAATGACATCATTCACAGTGACTTGCATTATTTCCACAATGACACACATCAGTGTGAATGATGCAATATGCATCACTTGCACAGTAATGTCATTAGGCAAATGACATAAATTGCCATGAATGGCATAACATTAACAGAAATTTAGCAAAAATCTAACTCATTTATCAAGACTCTTTTGGATGCAGTTGAATGTCCTGTTATTTCAAGGTGTCTGAACAGAAAATTTGGACAGAAATTAGTCGATGCACTTGATGTACTTGACTGTGTCCAGGAGAACTACTATTGGTATATATGCAGTTGCAAAGACAGGGCTGTGATTAAAATACTGAGAATATATTTTATATACCTAACACTCAACAATAAAATGGACATTAATTTAGCTAAATATTGAGCTAAACACTTTGATCTCTGCATTTCCATTAAACTAACAACTGCATTAATTACAATGACTTAACCAGGTCATGCTTCATCACAGTATGAATTGTGCTTACTACATGACAATTTCAACCAGATAATATAGTTCTTGGTTGCTACTTTTATCACAGAAATAATTTTAAAAAACCAGTCAAACCAGATTAACCTATACTTGGATTAGCCACCTGCTTCTGAACTTGCAAAATTTTAATTATAACCAGGGTAGTAATCTAAGATAATTCTTGATTGGTTATTTTTATCCAGATAAACACATATAATTTTTCCCCCTCCAAGACCTGATCATAAATCTGAGTCAATTTAACAAGATCTATTTAGCAATTATGCTTGATGCATTTTCATGTTACCACGTAAGTGAAAAGGTCATTCAATGAATTTTGTTGGTGACATGAGTACTGCAAGGTTATCAACACTGAAGATCAAATTAAAAACATTTATGCACAGGATTTATAGCTACTATCTCATCACTTTACTCTTCTTAGCTCTTTATCCTTCCACTTTAAGATATGTCCCACTTAAAGACTCATGGCCAAACAATTATATTAGAACTGCATTTATGTATCTGAGCTGTGTATTTATTCCCTTTTTACAACATACTGCTCAACTGAGACTCAACCCAAGTCTTTTAGCTCATTTTTTTGTTCAATATTTGTACAGAAGTGTGTTTGTGTGTGTTCGTTATTGTTCTATACTGGAAGATTCTACAAATTTGTGTCACTGTAGATAGTAATAACTGCATTCAAATAACCCAATCTGAATAAACTGGAATTGGGGTCTTGCTTTCTTTTTATCCAGGTGGCAGCATCTAACATATTGGCCAGTTCTGCCCAACCCGTCCCTAAAAGGAAAACTAAAAAGGAAAGCTAAGCAGGATCAGACTTGATTAGTAGTTGGGTGAGAGGACTTTAGGAAATCCCAGGGCTGTTGCCTTAAACTAAACATAGCTCAAGGGAAGGCAATAGCCAACCATGACCATATGGGTTGTCAAGAAAGCTACTGAAAATTGAGCTCAGCCCAAGGAAATTTGTAGCTAAATGGTTTCACATACTCTAAATATACGGCACTGCCCTATACATCATTCGTGTTATTTGCAAGCTGGTATTTGTTTTTTTGAAATTCTTTAAAATGTATTGATGTGCTGATGCCGATGTATTAATTTCTGTCAACAGATGGTGACTGTGGCTACTGCAGTCATCTGTTTTAAAAGTACAGGTAGTCCTTGGGTTACAATCAGTCATTCAGCAACCATCCAAATTTGCGACGGTGCTAAACAAGTGGTACTTACAACCAGTACTTGGAGTTCCAGCCATCACAGCACCCCTGCAGTCATGTGATCATGACCTGGGTGCTCCGTGCCAGGCTCGCAATTACATCCCAGTGTCACATGATCACGACTTCCAATGTTCCCTGACAGCTTCCCACAAGCAGTCAATGAGGAAGCCAGGAGGAAGTTTGAACTCATGGTCACATGAGGTTCTCACTTAACAATGGCAACCAGGACTGCCAGAATTGCCATCACTAAGTGGCATGGTCACGTGATGTCACACTTTATGACCATGTTCCTTAGAGTTGGCAATTCTGATCTCAATTGCTGCTGTTAACTGAGGACTTCCTGTATGGCCACTGGTATGTCACATATAGGTCACAAGCTGGTATTTCTAAACAACATTTAGTTTAATAATTCTTCCCAACAATTACAAGGTAATTGTAGATCAGATTTTATAAATCAAAGAAAAAATGCTGTAATTCTCAATATAAAAAAAGCAACAACTACCTTCAAATGGTTGTACTATATTTTATAATTTACTTTTTCAAATACTAAAAATAAATTCTACTTTTTCACAACAATAACTGTCATTTCCAGTTAGATCTATAGAGATCACTCCTTTCTGCAATCTGTCTATGCAAAAAAAGTGTTTTTCTCTCCTTTTGGCCCTCCTCTGGGTAAAATAATTTGTGAGTTACAAATCCCTTCAGTTGATAGTGAAATTAACAGCAGTAAATCTGACCCAAGTTCTCAGTTATTACTAGAAATCCCAGAGGTTTTATGGCCCATTAATCCTATATTGCTTTATGAAAGTAGACTTCATCTTATTCCCATGAGCGAAGGAAGATAATCTCTATACTTTTAATCTCTAAATTCTAACTGTTCCTGGAGTTTGTTATTCAACTCTGTCATCTAAATAATGGGGATAAGCAACTTATTAAAAAGTCTAAGCCCTGCCTATTAGCCAAAAAAAGTGGAGTTAATCCATTCGGCTCCCTGTTCAGGTGGCTGGAAACAGCTTCAGGTTTGTCTGAGAGTAACAGCGTTCCTTATGAAGGAAAAAAGAGCAAAGTCTCTTGTAGGTATCTTTAAGATGAACAAATTCATTATAAGACAGAAAGGAAAACTGCAACATAAAACTGCTAAATTATGTTTTATCAAGAGGTTTACTTCCATCATCCACAGCTTAAATCAGTACAAAAGCATTTTCTCATACTGGCTGGGTTGACATATCTCACCATTAGCCTAATATTTTAAAAAGATTGGTTTTAAGTGATTTTCCACAAAAATTCAAGTGCAAAAAGGCATAGCAGCTGATTTTTGGTAATGAATGAGGAAGGGAATTCAAGGGTCACAACTTAGATGGTTTAAGTAGGATTGCAGTATAATTGTATGGTACATCATATTAAGAAGCCATTTGTGTTCTTAACTGGGGGACATGTGAGAATGAAAGTTGAGCACTGAACTGAATATATTCAAACAGGCTAAACCTAGAGAGTTTTATGATTTTAATGTATTTGATAAATCAGTATGACAAGTTATTAATGCTGATCAAAGATCATTCTGAAAATAAAATTCAGTGCTTCAGACACAAGTCTGATTTTAGTACTAAGCAAGCAAATATGTTTTATTTATCTCTTCCATTTTTCAATCAAATCTGAATGAAAAAATATTTTCCATCATTTTGTCTGCTACAATTATACGTCTTTGCAATTAAATACAGAATTCAAGAAAGAGCAGACAAACCACATGCCAGCAATCCAACTGATCAGGGAAATATAGTACATTGCTCTGCTAAAAATGGAAATTATACACCTACAATATTATTAGTGTGTCAACTAATTAATGATTATTATTTAACTGTCTGACTTCTAAGTGATTAATTGATCTAATGTCTGATTAACTGTGTAATCCGGTACATATTTACTCCAAATTAATTGCCATGAAACTCAGCAGGTTCTACTCCATCGAAGTATTTATAGTTGCAGCCAAACTTTAACAAAAGCCTTCCAAAAGAAGAAAATTTCAATAATGCATAAAATAACTTTATAATGTGTCAGGGTACACGCAGCAGTCTATTGAGAGCTGTTCCTTAGAATGACTGGACCTGGTAACATTCAGAATATTGGGATATTTTGTATAGGGTCTTCTAAATCCATATAATAAAAATATACTCCAGTACAGCTGAACTAACAGGGTTATTTCTTCTGAGAAAATTTCTGACGATTGTTTTCTTTTTTTTACCCTCAGCCTCCTGAAAAAGTATGCCACTGGGCAAAACTTCATATAAATATTCTGTACTATTTTTATAGCAGATGTCTTGTCCTGTCAGTATATACTGGAATAACACTACCTGTGGGGTATTGTGAATGATGCAAAAGGCCAGATAGGCTGTCAGCAAAGTTACTGCTATTGCACAACAAAAAAAACATCGATCAACTGATGGAGAATTTCTGATAAGCTAATTGCACATGGTCAGACTTTACATAGACTTTACATTAGACCTACTTATAAATCAGAAAGTAAATTGAAGACTAAAGTATTTTTTAAAAAATATACAGTGATCAATAACACACTGAAAATTAAAAAAAAACAACTAAAGAACAGAAGCATAAAAAAGCAATCAAATATTGCAAAAACCCAACCAAACCAAAACCCAACGTTACATAGTCTGGGAGTATTTAAAATATATTTACAGTGTTAAGAGAATATTGTTTCAAACATCATATTCCATATTTTCATTCCATACCCCCGAAAAAAATAATTGGATAATACTAATAATGTACGTGAAGTTGCTTTGCTAATATAACTAAAAATGGAGACCAAAGGGGAATGAACTGTAATTAAAAGATTCTTCAAGATTCTTTGCTGCTATGTTGGTTTTTAGCCAATCCTATTTCCTATATCTTTAAGTTCCATTGATCCAAGAAAAGTTGCAGTTTCAGTGTTTTGCTATGGTACATCTGGTGACTAACAAGAAAAGCTGAATTAACTTCTTGTATGTTGTATCATTCAATATATCCTGGGGAGAAAAAAAGACAATATAACCATCTAGCATTAATTATTAAATTGTTATCATTTTCCCCACAACTTTTAATGAAAATGAGTGATTAAATGGGCATTGCACAAGAGATGGTAATATATACTAATCTGATACAACCCCTCCAATACAATCTAGAAAGACTCATGAATTTAATGCAATTTTAAGGGAAGATGCTACTACCAAGAGAGAGGCAGAATGGTGGAGTGGTTAAAGTCCTGGACTAGGAGCATTGAGCCCCAGATTCTAGTTCTCTCAAAGGCATAGAAACCAGCTGGGTAACTCTGACCAGTCAGTCCCTCTCAACCCCTCACTGGGAAGTTGAAAAACTATCTCCCAACTTCACTGGACCAGAATGGTAGATTAGGGTCCATAAGCTTCAGTGAAGAGGCCTTCATCATCGGCAGTGGCTTGATTCAGGCTGATAATAATATTAGTACCATCTATAAATTAGTTTTATATTCAATGATTGATTACTCACTGAAATAGGTATAAAGCAGCCTTTATATCAAAAAGAGTGCCAAAATGACTAATCAAGCTCAAATTTCATATAAAAATTCTCTCATGAAGTCTTTTTACATTCTCCTCCAACAAGAATGCAAACATGCCCTAATAATAGGTGTAGTTGGGGTTCTCTTTAGGCAGATGAACAATCATTGCACTTACCCTGCAGATCATCACTAAACCTTTTTGCTTTCCAAACTGTTTTGTGTTTACTGAGTCTCCTTGCTCTGTTCAAATTTTCCTACTTTCACATTCATGAGCTCACTCTCTTGGAAGTTGTCTTCCTTATATGTCCTGTGAAACTGTCTCAACTAGGTCAGCAGCAAGCAATGGTCTAATCTAACAAAATGGGCAATCAGCAGTGCTCAGGTAACTGCCCACGGAGTAATTAGTCAGCTATTTCTACCTACTTTCTTGGCTCTTCTACTTCGTTCTTCATTCTCTCTCAGTTCTTCCACTTCCCACTTCTGAATTGACCTCCCACACAAAATTCCCCTGTTGGCTTGCTCAGTGTTTGCCCAAGGCAACCATTAGTCTGTTCAGAATTACAAGCCATAATCTCACTCACAGCAGTAAATGACTGCAATGTATGTGCTGCTGTATATCAGACCTATGCGAGGAGGAGAGTGGTGTTATATATCAGGCTAAGACAAAGCTGTGTTGCCATTATTCAATATGCTAAATCCTGAATTATGGTTTACAAACCACAATTGACTGAGTTTGTATAATGTGCTATGCCAAAGCCAAACAAACCCAGCTACAGTTTCAAGTTCTTTCAAAACATCCCTGATAATTGGTTTTAGAAGATACAGGGAAGATTGTTGATCCTCTAAATTCACATTTACTTGCAACTGGGATATTTACAATATGCATTTTCTTAGGCTATAAATTTGTTAATCCCGCACTGGTTGCATAGGTTATTAATGCCCACTGTACAAGAGGGATATTATTCTATTATGGGCACATTATGTGAAGACCCAGCTCCCTGGAAAAGGCTGTAATGCTGGGAAAGGTGGAAGGAAAGAGAAGAAGAGGACAACCAACAGTAACGTGGATGGAGTCAGTTACAGTGGCAATGAGTGCACCATTGGGAGTCCTGAAGGAACAGGTTAGGAATAGATTGTTATGGAGAAAATCTATCTATGTGACCACATAGGAGTCAAAAATGACTTGATGGCACATAATCAATACAAGAGGGAAGGAACTGGTTGCACAAACTTTACCAGCTTCTGAGTACTTAACCACCAGGAAAGTGCCTTTGAGTATGATGCCCTTAAAAAATTCATTTTTAAATCAAAGAAAAAGCAGTCTACAGTTCAATTCCCTGCAACTGACTGCTTTGATTTTCCCATGAGAGCAATTCCAGTGGTGGTATCTTGAGTATCTCCATGTTATCTCCCTCCGCAGAAACCTGTAAAGTACAGTAGAAGCTTTGGCAATTCTGTTGTCAGAAACAGAATCTACAAAGTGAAATATATGTTTTCTTTCTTCTCAGCTACTCCAGAAAATGTCGACTTTCATACTTTTGCAAGAGTAGCAAGACTTTCTGAACTTTTCTGTGTAATAAAGAGGTTTCAGAAATGCTCTTTGTTCCCTCTACTATACTGACTCTTTTATCTCTTAATTTTATATGCCTTAGCTTTTTGTATTTTTCTTGTAGACTACACTATAACAAAAATCCTAGAAGATATGGCAATGTTTACATTGCCAAGTAAACAACTTGGACTTATCCATAAAATCACCAGGAGTCCAACTCAGCTCAAAGAAGACTTTACTAAATAATCAGGATGAACTTCGAGGCTGAAGCAGAAATTTTATCTGAACATCTATGGTGCAGGTATGCACAAATGTCAAATAAAGAAGGGACTCAGGGTGCTTAAACCAGGGTTATACTGTCAAGTCCTTAATACAAAGCTATCACATTAATTTAAATTCCTAAGAATATAAGAACACAGATATAAGGCATTGAATTGTACCAGGGTAATCAGTAGATTTGTCTATGAATCTCAGTATTGTCCCATTTATGTGGAATGGCTCTCCAGAAAGAAAGAAACCTGCCTCAGTAATCCTTTTACTTTTAAACAGAAAAAACCAAAGATGGAAACTCTGTATGGATATTCCGAATGCCCCAGATAAGGGTCGGTGGGGCAGAAGTTTAGATCTCAGAGACAACTAAAAAAACAAAAGCCTAACTATGCTTATTTATTCAAATAGGGGATTTATTCAGAATGTTATTTATCTCAGAACAGGGTGATCATGCTTGATCACAAGGCAGAAAGATGCTTCTATGATATAAAAGATGCATGCCATATAAAATCTTCATAAGTCAAAGTCAGCCTCTGGAATAGCTGGAGTAATTGTCATGTATTATGTTTTCATGTCTTTGTCCATGTTACTGGTTAGGAATTTATGGAGAGAAAGATCCATGTACTAAATTATACAATCCTCTGTTAACTCCTTCTAATTCTTTTATTTATTATTGCTAGCCTAGATTCCCATCTGTCTTGAGTTATATTATTGCACTATGTGGCCCTGGGGAAATGATGTTCAGAATAGCACACCTTCGCTTTAAGATTCACATGAATGACAAGGAATAAAACCAGCTTGGCCCTTGAATATTTATATCTATGTGAATCACTGAAGGGATTTATGGCTTATACAATGAAACTTTGAAAAACAAACATTCTGTTTTTACATCTGCATTCCAGAAAAGCAAGTAGGATTGTCAGAAATGGCATTCAAAGGAGCAACAGTCAAATAAATGTATTTAAATGAAGGGCAAATTCAACCCAGCTGTATTTGGAAGCTTAAATGTAGTTTCCAGAACAGCCAACACAAGACCCATTTGGCAATGCAGGGTAAATATCTATTATTTAATCCCAAGGTACTTTCATTTAGCACAAAAAATGTGCAAAATGGAAGTGATGAAGCAGCAGGGAATTTCACTTGACTTTTTTTTCCCCCATCCATAGTTATACTTTCATTTAACAGAAGATGGCTCTTAAATGAACACAACCACCATTTCCAGGTTGCAGCTTGAAGTATTGTAGAAGACCACAAAATATATTTACTTGTCCCTTTCTGTTTGGCGTTGGCTTTTTTGGGCTACAACTCCCAGCTTCATGGATCACTGTCCCCATTGCCAAGGACGAAAGCAGATATAATCCAAAATATTTCAAGGGTAGCAAAAAGCGAACATATATTTTTAGATAAAACAAAAACATAGAGTTGTGCGTAAACATGCTTATACCAAACTGCCTATGTAGTGGGGTGAAAAGGGACAGGAATATATTCATACATACATACACACACACACTAGTTTCTCCAAATTAAAGTGTTGTTTGATGTTACAGTGCTATTTAAATAAATAAGTTTTGCTTATTCATATTATAAAGTGGTCTTAGCTTCACAAACTACTAAATATACAGTTATATACATACAGAGTTCTTTATAGTTCTTTAACTATTTCACTTGCCTCTCCCTTATTCATAGAGGTAGCATTAATCAGTGTTTTGTTCTAACTCATTTACACAGTTTCACTTTTGGCTTGCTCTTAACTGAGAGAAGAGGAAGAAAAGAGGGAAATATAATCTTTTCCTGACTTTCTTGGAAATTCATCACCTTGGTCATGACTTCTCAGTCCTTTCCAAATCTGCATTGGTTCTTTTCACCAGCCAATCCTTTCTGCAGATTTCCTTTTCTGATCCTGTTGGATCCTCAGTAGCACATTCCTCCTTCCTCCAGAATCCTCTCTACAACTCTGATTTCTGCTTCTTCCAATGGTTCAGTTCTTATTCCTTGATTCACCCAGCACCTCCAACAAATACAACACCAACGTCTTCTGTTGCCTAACAAATCACAGGTGCCTTAATTAGTCTGAAAACCTGCTCACTGTTTATGCAATTCTTGGCATGGAGTTGACAGACAAAAATCCTAACCTTGATACCAGTTACAGCCCTGTGTTGATCAATGCAGTTTACCCTGCCACTGCATGATCTGTGCCAATCCATGAAACCAATCTGTGCCAATCCATGAAACCAATCTGTGCCAATCCATGAAACCAAGCCTGAGTGTTCTCCAGTCTCCATGAAAAACTGAGCAGAAAAGCAACAGGTCTTTGAGGTTGTAGAGGATACATCTTGGGCTTCTTCTGTGTGACACCCTTCCAGGTACCTAGACAGAGTTATCTCATAACCTGTTCAGTCTTTTCTGCAAAAGATATCCAGTTCCCTTATTTTCTCCTTACAGGACTCAGCTTCCTATCTTCTGGTTAACCTCCTTGCCCTTCTTTAATCCCATTTCAGTTCCTCTAAACTCTTTTAAAGGGATTGCAGAATAAACTGGAACTATTATTTTCTTCAATTTATTAGTAATGCTGCTTCCAAAAGAGAAATGTTTCAAAAATTATATATTCCTTTTATCACTTAACAATGACAGTTAGCATATGTGCTCTATCACACACACACAAACACACATACCACACATGTGTGCACACACATACCTCTCTGTAAAGCAAACTCAAATCAGCTATTAATGAACAAAATATTTATTTCTCCCTACCCATCCTCCTCCACCCTCATCATTTTTCCTGAACAAACCTTTCAGAAACAAAAGGTTCACAACAACCCCAGAAGAACATCTGGCAAAGAACAAAATAATAATAGGCAGAAGGTGTGAAGAAGCACTAAGTATCTTGCTCTATGCAAACTGTTCTTAAAATCTGATATCATGCCGTTTATAGGTGCTTTTACTAAAAATATTAAAGAACTACATTTTCCTGTTGAGAATAAGCAACAATTATTGTTATGGAAAATTCCAGTGCAGAGTACCGTAATATTAAAAATAAAAATAAAATTGGTGACCACAGACAGTGTTCAGCTTTTGAAATGATATTTGCTCCGATCATGAAGGTTTATGCCTTTTAATAACATTTGTTAGTCAGAAAAAGCCAGAATCCTTCTGATTTTTGGCTATCATGAAATAACGCAATTCTCCTCCTGCAAAACCTTAAAGTTGACAGAGGTTACTGTTATATGGTTTCTTGAACCAGTTTCCTAATGCCTGTTAAGGGAAAAAAAGGACAAGTCTCTGTGCTTCCTCTCTGAAAGTTTTGCCCCTGTCCCCAGTTGGCCACTGGGGACAAATAGTCCATTTATTTTATTTTTATTTTCTTTTAAATTTATATGGCTGCCATCTCACTGCTGTGACTCTGGGCAGCTTACAAGGTTAAAAATCCCAAAAAATACAGAACAACCAAAAATAACCACAGAAATCATTACAAATGTTAAAAATAAAACTGTTTAAAACAAAACATAATCTGCAGGGGAGTTCTATTTGTTTTCCTAACATATAGCCATTTAGCAGGCTCTCCACCAACATCACCAGAACCCCACACCAGATGGCAAAGCCATGTCTTCGGGCGTGATAAATAATAAATTTAAAGATGCAGTACCATCTTTCTCTCTTTTTAAAGTAACCATGTAACATGGAACTTTATTTGTGTGTTATCCCAGGAATTCATATATGGATAATTCAGGCTAATGTATGGCTAATTAAAAGCTGCTGAATGTTAGTGCTTTTTTCCTGCATTTTTTTCCCAGAAAAGCCTAGATATGGGGAATTCTGGGAGCTGAAGTCCACATCTTAAAGTTGATGAGGTTGAGAAACACTGGTCTAGATATTAGAATGTTGTTAAGGAGGATGTAAAATAAAATCAAGAGGAAAATTGGTGGCAGAGGGATATAGTTGTCAATGGTTCTCTTATTTACAATTATTAGAAAGATTTAAAGTAGACAAAGAATTTATGGTTTTGAACATTGTAAGATGGAGTCTGAAGTGGAACTGTGTACAAATGATGAACATGTAATTGCTAAAATGTATAAACTTTTATTGAAATTTGAAACAGAAGAAGAACAAGTGAAAGAATATACAATGAAGTTGGCTAAAAATGTTGGTTATAATATACAGATAGAACAATGGGAAAATATGCGGCTGAAAGGATTGAAATTTACGTTATGTTATAATCTTAAAGAGAATGTTTATAAAATGATGTACTGTTGGTAATATGACTCCAGAGAAATTGTTGTGAATGTATAAAGGCACTTCAAATTTATCTTGGAAATGTGAACAACAAAAAGGGTCAGTTTATTATGTTTGGTGTAAAAAAGCTAGAAAAATCTGGATTCAAATACATACACTGATTCAGAGGATTTTAAATATTAATATACAATTGAGACCAGAGATTTTTCTTTTGGGACTGATGGACAATTAGAAAAAAAAGTTATGGAACTTTGTTTTTATAAGTGATAACTACAGCAAGATTATTGTATGCACAAAGATGGAAAGATCTGGCATTATCCACAATGGAGGAGTGGTTGGTGAAAGTGATGGAACTTGCTGAGATGGCCAAATTGACTTCCTTGCTCAGGGGACGGGGGAGATTTTGCAATGGCTCCCTTATTAATTTTATCCCCTCCTGTTTTGTGTGCTTTTATATTTTTTTATTTGTAATTGTTTTTATGTATTTATTCTTTTTAATTGTTGTACACTGCCAAGAGTCAATTTGTGCGAGATGGGTGGCTATAGAAATATGATAAATAAATAAAATAAATAAATAACCACAGTTGTAATTTCAGTTAGTGACTGCTTCACTTAACGAGGACTACCTGTAATGTAGAAAGCCAACATGTGCCAATTTCTGCATCTTCTTGGAGACTACCCAGTCGTACCTGTCATCTTATTCCAGAGGTTTTCCCAATGAAACAAGTCTCTTGAGATCCAAGGTAGAAAAAAAATCAACAAAAGTAACTTCCCTTCCTTTCTTGCCAGAATTTTCTAAACAGAATGCCACCCACAGGACCTTAAACATTACAATCCAATGTATCTGCAGTTCTGTGAGAAAGACCTCCTCCTCCTCCTCCTCCTCCTCCTCCTCCTCCTCCTCCTCCTCCTCCTCCTCCTCCTCCTCTTCTTCTTCTTCTTCTTCTTCTTCTTCTTCTTCTTCTTCTTCTTCTTCTTCTTCTTCTTCTTCTTCTTCTTCTTCTTCTTCTTCTTCTTCTTCTTCCTCTTTTGGAAAAAATGTTGCAGGATAGTTAAGGGATAGTTAAGGGATGGGATGATGCATCAGGAGAGTTGTGCTAGAACAAAACTGAACATTTTCCATTGTAACATTGCTCTAAAGGAAGCAAAAAAAACAAACTTCCCTCAAATTTCAGTTTGCACTAAGGCAAGAAGCAATCTGCCATTAAGATAACACAACCCTGAATAAAATATTCACTGTAGAAGGATATATAGCACTAAACTAATCAGACCTATAGGCCACGAATGGAGTCCAAATACTGTATAATAGAAATAAGGATCTCTGATATCTTGGTAGATGACAAGCTGATATTAAAATGGCATTACCTGCATCATAGTGTTATTGGGCTAATGATGTGGATTACATACTTGTAATACTTGCAAAATTATGCAAATGTGTCTGCCTCATTTGTGATGATGTTATGGCACCATGATGGCACTTGCCTATGTTGCAAACAACCATGTGGACCTCCAGCTGTTGCTGAACTGGAACTATCAGCAGTTAGTAAGTAACATTTGGAGCACTACAACTCCCCATCTCTGACCCAGAGGCTTAATATCTAACAAGAAAATGTCACAGGAGTATTTTATTGACTGATCTTCTTCTCTGTCAATTTTGATTTCTCTCCATTTCTTAGTTGAGTTCATCCCATTTCCATTTAGCTTTCAGGAAAAAAAAAAGTGTATTCATTTTTCTTCCTATGAGATTTTCCATTCCCTTGTATTTGGGTCTTCATCAGTCTCATCCCCCCAACCCCTGCAAAAATAAATGCTTCTCCTAAGTCTGAAAGTTATTTTGCATATCTACAGCTCTGGTGTTTTAACCGAAACTATCCACTAATCAGAACTGAGTTTGTTTATAGCACTCCCAACTTTCAAGTCTCCCTTGTGGAGAAACTCTTACAGCTATCTATTTGAATTTTGGCAGGATTTATTTCCACAGAAGGAGCAACTACACCAGCAAATGTAATTTAATGCTTGTAACAGTCATGATCTCTTTTCATGAAAAAAAAGTACCTTAGGTACTAGTATTATTTGTCTCATTTTTCTCAGCTTGCAAACAGTGTGGACAGTTTCAAGAGGACATTTGCACACATCTTCACATCTCCATTTCTTCTTTATTCCAAGTCAACAGCATGATCTGCAAGGAATTTTACCAAAAAGGATTGTTCCGAGTTGGCAGAGTTCACAGCCCCATCATCTGTATGCAAAAGAGGGTCAAAGAGATGTCAGGTTGCCAGCTGCATGCCTGCAAAAGATGGATATTTGTTTCTTTTATTGATCCCAGAGTTTAACCTGCATAATTGCTTGCCCATGAATTTCTAGAAAGCATGTATTTGATCATGTAAAGGTCATGCAGGTTCCCAGATTGATTTTGAAATTTAAAATAGTATATTAGAGCATTTCATTTTGACAATCTGTAATCTTCATGACTTCAAGTGGCACTTAAAAGTCACTAAGAATATTAATGAGACCAAACATATCTATTATGTCTCGATGACAGAAAGCAGCTGAGAAACCATCATCTGACTTTAGATGTGCTTTTACTCATACTCTGTGCTAATGTTATACACCAGAAAATCCTAAGACACAGACAAAGGAGCCATGCATTGTACTGAAGTCAATTATTTGGATATAGCTAGTTTTTTTTGCAGTGTAACCCATGAAGAAGATTGGCCTGCTGCTTTTGTTCTTGTGCATTTTTCATTGTTACCTAGCTTATAATCTTTGCTTTCACTGATTTGGGGAAATTGTCTTGAGACTATTAGCATTGAAAGGCAGAATAAAATATTGTATAAATATTCATTTTTTATATTTATATTCCATCCTTTGTATCAAAGCTCCGAGTGCAAGTACAAATTTAATTACTCCATAGTTCTCATTGCAAGCCTTTGACACAGGTGAGGTTTATGAGTGACCCATGGTCTCCCTAGTCCACACATCTGGCAATAATCATTGTGCTGTGATGATTCTGGCAACCAGGAGGCTCCCCTTTCCTGTAAACTAAATAGTTCCAAGTGTTTTATATATGAAGTGCAGGCCCATTTAGACCTACAGTAGATAGGGCAAAACAACACGTCCATGGATTCCATGGAAATAACAACAGCTGTAATCAATATCCAATATCTAATGTTGAGAAAGGTGGAAGGAAAGAGAAAAAGAGGAAGACCAGTATCAAGGTGGATGGGCTCAGTATCAGTGGTGATGGGTGCCCTGTTGAAATACCTGAAGGACCAAGTTATGGACAGATTGCCATGGAGAAAATCTATCTATGTGGATGGTAGGAGTTAACATTGCCATGATGGCATATAATCAAATCAGTCAATCAATATCCACACAAAATGTTGCAGACATAAACACATATATGATGTATTTTGTTAATGGCTAACAAAATAACAGCATGTTTCATGAGATCTGAGTGATCTGAAATGTGATAATGCTCAAACATCAGATTTAGCAACCTCACAAGTTTTCAGCCATCTGGATTTGGAGAGGGGCATTGCCTGATCACACACTGTGTGTATTATTTATAAATTATAATTATAGATCACAGATTAAAAGCCGTGAGTTGGTTAGAGATATAGCAGCTCTTGAGGCAATATTGCACATGATTTAAAAGTCAGTTTGGGTTTCCATACTTTGCTATCCCTACAAAGATTATTGTTTTAAGCTGACTTAACAGAATTGGCTTTTAGAATTCTCAAAGACAAGAGTGAAGTTGCTGATCTATAGTTCCTAGTTCTCAGGATCTCTCATCACTTGCATCTGAAGAAGGATGGCATGTTAGTTAGGTGTCACTGAATCAGGCCTCCTGAATCCTAGTGTCTATACAGACAAGTTGTATAGCTGCGATCTCAATCCAAAGCTTTCTCAAGGAATCTCAGTAATTTATTTAATGCTATTCATCCACCTTATCCATTTTCTTCCCTTTCTTCTACTTCTGCCAACCTTGCCACTCATAGTCATTTTTTTATGGTTTGTTTAGACATTAACTCTCAATTTAAACTGGGGGCAGGGGAAGAACCAAAGATAAAGCAATATTAAGAATATCTTGTGGCACTTAAACTGAAATATTATTCTATCATTCCAACTGATTACCTTGACTCTCTGACTGAGGCTATTTGCTGGGATGAGGGAGGAAGAAGATAAATCTGTTTGAAGAAGAGAAATAAATAAAAAGCTTCATAGTTTATCTAAAGGGTCTCATATGGTTATTAAACTATATTCCAGAATTCAATAACTAGGGAACAAAAAAACGACCTGGGAAAAAGCTATTTCTAAACTATGAAAATTAAAAGGAAGGACCAATAATGAGGTGTAACTTAGAATTTCTAAGACTTCTCTCCTATATTAACATGTCAAGAATTTTTTTTATAATAACTTTATTAAATTTTTAAAAAACAGATAAAAACTAACAAGAACTAATAATCAAGAAAGAGAATAGAAAGAATAGAGAGAGAGAGAAAGAAAGAAAGAGAAAAAGAAAGAAGCAGAAATACAAAAAAAAAAAAAAAAAAACTTCCGATTTCTTTTACAGCAGACATAAGTAAATTAAACTCATATTCTAAAATTTCAACTTAACATCCATGTTTTTCCTATAATCTATTAATTTTACTAATCATCAAATCCATGTACATGTTAGAATTTTTACATATTTTGTTCATATTCTGAAGTCAGAAGACAGAAAGACAGCCTTATATGAGCCTCCAGCAGTATGAAGTTAGGGGCACAATACAATATATTTGCATATGTATTGCCTTTAAGTTACAAGTTCAGTCCCTGGTGCACCCAGTTGAAGAATCAAAAAACAGCTGAGGTTTACCCTAGATGAGGCAAAGAGGGAGGTGTCCACAAAATTAATATTGAAATCCTACATTAATTGATAAAAATAAATCTGGATGAACATTGGAAAATAGTTTCTGAAACTGCTGAATCTCCATCAGAAATTAATTGATTAATTGATTGATTGATCAAATTTGTACCCAGCCACAATTCCAAGGGACTCTCAGTGCCAATAGAGGCGAATATGTGTAGCTCAGGGTTGAACTGTGGAGTCCTTGGGGTTCTCTCAGCTTGGTTCTTTTCTTGCAAATATTTCATTACATTAATGGAACGTCTGCAAGAAAAGAACCAAGCTCAGAGAACCCCAAGGACTCCACAGGACTCTCAGTGGTTAACAGCAATACAAAGTGATTGTGCAGAAGGCTGTCATAGTAAGATTGATCTGATCTCAGCTGGGAGGCCATTCCATAGGACCAGCACTGCTATTGGGAAGCAGCACCTCCAAATGTGGGGAAGGGCCAGCTGCCTTACCCAGCCAGACTGAATTGCCCAGACTAATTCTAGTAGGAAAGTGCAGTCCTGTCGGTAATTTGGTGCAAAGCCATATATGTCAGCCTTGTGACATATATATGATATTTTGATAGTCCAGGAGTACTAACCCTATTTTTATTGTAAGTTTACAATACAATTAACAGAACTTTGCATGTCTGAAAGTATATGTCTCCCCTCTTGCCTTTACAGTCCAAGAAACTAGGGAGAATCCCTTCTGAGATGTCTGCCATGCCCCCATTCCTTCTGCAGGCTCAGCTGCCCTTTATCTGACCATTGCCTAGTCTGTGGATCTTCCTCCTGTCTCCCAAGGTCATTCCCACATACCATTACAATATAGTACTATAAATTGTGTCCAGAAGCTGATTGGCTATCAGGGTAGACCCTGCAGCACTGGTGTAATGTGCTCCCATCAGTGAATGCCAATTAGCCCCCAGGCTACTGCACTTTGAACTAGCAGTAAGGACATCTCCATGTACAGTGTGTTACAGTAGTGCATCCTGCTAAAATACTATGGAATCTCTACCCTCCTTCCTTCCCTGTGCAATTATTTTAGATTTTTTAAAAAAAATCCATATCCAAAAGTAGAAGTTTGAATGCATAAATATGACTTCTGTTTATTCATTTATTGGATTTATATAGATACCCATTTCACATATGTGCATCTGGGCAGCTTACAACAATTAAAAACAACAGCAATAAAACACAATAAAAATATAAATAAATTCAACAAACATAAAACCATGATAAAAACCACCAATAAAAGCTGTTGGTTGTATTTACAAAATACAAAACATAATCACAGCAGGTGAATAGATCCATTCAATACAACCATGTATACTTACATACTTACACACACACACACACACATCTAAAAGTACTCCTGTTTATTCAAGGAGAAAATAATTCTGAAAACAATGACTAGATTCTCTATTTAGCATGATAGTAAATTCAGAAGATCAAAAAGTAATGAGAGTGCCTTGCTTCCATTATGCCTGTAATGGAATACAGATGTGTCCTATAATACGTCCATACAGGTAGTCCTTAACTTGAAACCATTTGTTTAGTGACCATTCAAAGTTACAACAGTGCTGAAAAAAATGACATACGACTGGTCACTGGCATGTATTTATGACTGTTGCAGCATCCTGGGGTCACGTGATCGCCATTTGCAACCTTCCCAGCTGGCTTCCGACAAGCAAAATCAATGGGGAACTACATGATTCACCTAATGGCCACAGTGATTCACTTAACGACCACCACAAAAAATGTCATAAAATTGGGTGTGGTCATGTGATGCCTCACTTAATAACTATACCACTTAACAACAAATTTTCCAGTCCCTACTGTGGTTGTAAGTTGCGGACTACCTGTATGCATAATAGCCTTGAGAGTTTCCCATAAGCACATGCTTGATCATTCTGAGAGCAGAATGCAGGATTAGTTAGAACTCATATCAGCTTTGGAAGGGCTCTTCCAGTGAAGTTAAATGGCTTAATTAGGTCATCATGCATATAGTTTTCCAAATTAAGTGTACACCTGCTGTGTGCCATTATGCACCTGGTGAGAGGAAGAGAGTTGTGCCACTTCAGTTGTGCCTTAATCTCAGTCCCTTTTCATGATTGGCACTGAAAATGTAAAATCTACCTTTGCCTGCTTCAAATCCTTTTGCAACAGATTAAGTAACACTCTTTGTTTGCTTAATATATAGAAAGAGTATGCTTTCCAAATATACAATTTCATTTTGTCATGTTACAAAATAAATTGAAGTTATCTCCTACAGAGATTTGCAAACATTCAGATTTTCTTTTCTTTCCTTTTTTTTTTCTGTTAAGATAACCAGAGCAATCCAAAAAAAAAATGACGAGAACAATGTGTCTGTCCACATTTTCAAAGGGATCTGTGTTTAAAGGACTTATTTAACTTCTCACATTCTGCATGATTAAAGCAGAAGAGAAATAAGATATTCATCTGTGGGAAAAAAATTATGCAAGTTAATGAGGTTTTGTAGTATTTCATTTTCTTAAAATTCTATTCCATTATAACTGTACCCCTTCTATAAAGACATAGATGCAGACATAGATGTCAAAAAAGAACAAAAGGTTATGCCTTCTTGTCTGACAGCAGAAAGTGTTTAACTTCACTATGGTAGAAGCCAAGATTTATTGTTATCTCGATATTATGCCTGATCCCAAAGAGATACATAAAGTGGGCTCAATGTATCTGGTACAAAAATGAGCACATCTAACAAATGCAGTCCTTCAATTTGTATAAAAGTATATGGGTGATTCCTTGATGTATAAATCATTGAAGAACTGAAGGTCTAGATTTTAGTTTGCAAGTGGCCTTCCTACTTTTCTCTCATTATTTCCACATGTATAACCCACTAACTGCATTTCTAACTGACACTCTTTTGTTCTTCTCACATATTTCATTTTCCCTGTCTGTTATTGCCAAGTAAAATGCATGATGTATCCATTCAGTCAACCAAAGCTGAACATGATTTGAGAAATCTTCACTCCATAGGTAACACGGTATCTTTGGAATCTCACAGATAACATCACCTAGCACATCCTGGCTGAAGTTAACTAGGATTGGAACTGGTTAATATTTGGATGGAAGACCACCAGGGCTATAAACTACTTAGACTGTGAACTCAAAACCATCATCATCATCATCATCATCAAAAAACTTAGAAGCAGCAATGACAAATCACTTCTATACTATTGTCAAGAAAATCCACACGTGTCACCTCTTTACATCAAATCTGTATAGTTTCTTGAATTTTACAAATTATCAGTTAGGATATACATACATTTGCAATCTACTTTATAAGCAGGATGGGGGAGAGAGAATGACAGAAGTAAATTTACTCTGTGCGTCTATGGCTACCTTATACTGAATTGGATCCAAGACCAATTTTGTCTGTTCCAAAAGTCTCCCCCTCCTTTGCTACCCAGAGTTCACTGAATTGCAGATGATAGGAACTGAGGTTTAACCTAAGTCCTCAGCTGAGCTTAAGACCTTTCCATTTGTTTTAGCTCCAATTTACAGGGAGCCCAGTTCACTTCAACTGTACAGTCAAGATCTAAAGAACTGTGAAAGTAGTTCCAAGAGCCCAAGGGGGCTTTAGACTTGTTTTCTCAAAACAATATCACACCATGTCACAAAATAAACTGCTTTTAAATAGGAGACAGGGGGTTTCAAAAGCCATTCACAATATGCCATGGGAAATCAATTCAAGGGAAAGCAACAATTCCATTGGGTAACACATAATCCATGCAGAAGCCTAAACAGCAACCTGGACCTAGCTGAGACATTTACCGAACAAGAAAATGCAAACAGGAAAACAGTGATGCACAGTGGAATCTCTTAGCCCACACAGGTCAAAAATTCAATATTCCAGTGACAATTCATACAGGTATCCAAACAGATCAGTGTTTCAACTTTTCTTTTCTTATACCTCACTAACAGTTTTAGACATTTTAGTCAGACATTTTAGTCTGACTCTATACCTTTGAGATTACCTATAATTTTTTTCTCAGAAAAATTAGTATCACTGCATTTGCTTTAAGAGCATGACTAGAGAAAAAGAAATGAAAGATTCAACTTGGCCTGGAACTTTTATTCCAGGCTTCTTGGTTTCATTGCACTTCACTGACAACCACTAGCAACCTCACAAAACTGAGCAGAATTAGACCTAGTTAGCATCTGGATGGAAACCACCAAGGAAATCCTGAAGCTGTACCCAAGACTGGGAAATTGAAAAGCAACCTGGAAGACAGCAGTGGGAAACTACTTTACTGTAAAAACACACTCACACACACAAACACACACACTTTACAATTGCCAAGAAAACTACATGGATGTGTCCATATAGCCATATAAGAGCAACAGAAGCAGGACCTTTAGCAACCCAACTACTTGTAAACTGTTTTGAAAACTTACACATCAAAATAGGGATATATGAATATTTTCAGTAAATATCTCCCAGTTTGGCTCACCAAACCTTGTGAAGGAAGAAGGAACATTTGGTTGCTTTGGCATCAATATTGTGTCACAGTGAGCTACAGGTTTCTCAACCATAATTTACTGAATAAACTACAATTAGCTGGCTTCACATACAATATTAAGCTATAAACCATGGCTTGCAAACCATAATGGCACTGTGCTGCACCAAAATTAAATAAGCTGGTTTAAGTGTAAACACATCCTATCTCTACTTCACAGCATAGTTCAAGTCTTCCTTGCTTAAGGTACCTGGATTACTTAATTACATTGTTCCTTCCATTTACACAGGCATTTCTGAAGTGGTTTCTCTCACTGTCTACTGCCCCAATTTGTGCAAGAACTATAGACAAGTTGATGCAGCTTAATTTTTAAAAAGAGCTCTTCCATAGCATACTATTTTAGTTTAATGCTTGGTAGAACCTGCTTGGTTTAGTAATAGGACTTAGATTTTTCAGTCCAATTATCACAATTCCCTCTTACATATTTTTTTCTACTGCCAAGATTTGGCCTTCTAATTTAGCAGACTGACTTTCAATTATACATCTCCGTTCCAGGTGAATTAGGTGATGCTGTGGATGTTCTTTTGTGGTGCCTGGAGGCTGTGGGGGTCTGGATGGGAAACAATAGGCTTTAATGAACCCTGGCAAGATGGAGTGGCTGTGGGTTCAAGGCTCTTTTGTATCTGTGGTCTTACCATCTTTGGTTCTGGATGGGGGTGCACAATCTGGGGGTCCTCCTGGACATATGATTCCTGCTCGAGGAACAGGTGGTAGCTATGGCTAGGAGGAATTTGCTCAACTCTGTGTGCCAATTGCACCCTTTCCTGGATCAGGAGGACTTCTCTCAGTCACTTATGCCCTGGTCAGCTCCTGTGTGGACTATTGCAATGTGCTCTACATGGGGCTACCCTTGAAAAGTATTTGGAAGCTGCAGCTGGTGCAGAATGTGGCGGCGCAAGCAGTTACGGGTACCTCTAAGACTGTGCATGTAACACCTCTGCTATGTGAGCTGCACTGGGTGCCGGTCTGCTTCTGGGTCCAATTCAAGGTGTTGGTTATGACCTTTAAAGTCCTTCATGGAATGGGCCCAGGTTACCTGAAGAACTGTCTCATTCCCATCACATCAACCCATCCCATCCAGTCTGGCAGGAAGGGAATGTTATGGACCCCATTGCCTAGAGAGTTTCAACTAGCAGGATCCAGGAGGAGATCCTTTTCTGCTGTTGCTCCTGCCCTCTGGAATGTCTTACACCCTGAAGTGAGATTGGCACCCACTCTGTTGGCCTTCTGAAAGGGCGTTAAGACCTGGCTCTGCCAGCTTGCATGGGGACCCAACAGAGGTTTGCAGTGCTGGGGTTGGTTGGTAGCCTGAGGATGCTCTCTCTGCCTTTTTAGTTTGCACTGTAGTTTTAACATTGTAGCTTAATTTTAACCTTTTGTAGTTTTTAACCTGTATATTTTTTTTCTAACATTTTATAGTTTTTTACTTGTGATGCTGCCTGGGATTGAGATGGGCAGCATATATACATTTGAAAAAATAACTAACTAACTAACTAACTAACTAAATAAATAAATAAATCACACACACACACACACACACACACACACTATTGGGAGATTTGTATTCCTTTTATTAACTCTTTTGTAAAGCTTTCCAAACAGGATCTCATCTGCGCATAGCTCCTGGCATTGTCAGTCTTTCCTTAACCTATTTAAAAGAAATCAGCCAATGCTCTTGAATCAGAATCAAAATATTGGTGGGATTTTATGTGTTTAACAAATATTTATTTAAACGGCTTGCTGTTTTCTGAACTAGGTTTATCCTTTTCCTAGTTTTTCTTCCATCCTATCCCACCCTAATACAGGGCACAACATTTGTTTCTCTTTTGACCTCTTGCCTGTTAAAATTCTATGCCTGCTATACCAATCCTAGATTTTCTTCATTCTGAAGGTTACTGACTTATTCTACTTCTTTTTTAATTACTTCTATCTCAGTGACCCTGATTTAGGATACATAGCCATAAATGTTCTGTCTTATAAATGTGTTCGTAAATATTCATTTAATGCTTGAAAAGCTTAGTAACTTGGATGGCTACATTCCTTTCTATAAAACATTGTAACTTCTTTCTGCCTTAATCTTTTCCTTTTACAGAACTGAAAGAATGAAAAAATGCTATTCCTTTTGCGTTCTCTCAGTGCAAAGGTTGGCTATTTGATTATATTAATATAAATGCATTTTTTAGCATTCCAAACCAGTCTAAGGGCCGGTCTAGTTCATTTTGCTCACAACTGGAGTTGTGCAAAGCATCTAAAGGGGATCTTGTTAAAATACACTCTCCCAATCCAAGCGGCCCATTTTGCAACATCGAGATGCAATTTTAGACTCCATACGGTTGCTTTGAGGACTTTTCCAAGTTGTGCATGGATATCCCTATGCTTGGGCAGATAATACTTCTGCTTCACTGGCAAAGCAGCTATGCATACACGTGCATGCAGAAAAGAGCTGGAAAAACTATTCATGCAGCACTGTTAAGAGAGAGGTGAATAACTCAGTGCTTCAAGGAGAAATATTGTGCTCACACCAACATGCATTGTGAAATAGCCCTTAGAATGTTTCACATAGCCTTTCTCATAATCGTTGAAAGGAGCTATTTAGATGCATGGGTGGGCAGGGAGAGAACCAACAATTGGAGAAAACTTGTGAGTTTTTTAAAGCACCATTGACAATATGGAATCACTCTATTACTTAAAGGACATTAAATGTATCAGGTATAACTTGGTTTGGCCATAAAAGCATAATGCTTTTATATTTAAAGATGAATTTCCCTTGGCTTTTTTTTCCCCCATAAAATATCAGGTTAGTAAGAATTCACTTACAATCTACCTTAAGAAGTTATGAAAATATTCTTATGTAAATATCCTGAATTCCAAACTCTTGTCTTTCAATAAAGAAGTATACAGGGAGACCCGGGGTTAAGAACAACCAGGTTACAGATGACCCATAATTAAGAACAGAGCCTATTGTAATACACAATGATTTGAATTAAATAAACAATGGTTTGAGTTAATTATGTCAGGATTTTCTCATGGGAAGAAAGTCATCCCGTCCTCTGTACAACAACTTGTTTCGTCTACTATGGGAAGTTAATGTAAACAAAGTATCTTGTGACTGTGTTATGCTATTTACTGTCACCTATTGGCATGTGTATGCTAGTTATTCAGTGGAGGGGTACATGCTGACAATATAACGGGAGGGCTAGATGCCCAGCCTGTCAGTCATGTATAGTGTTATCCATCATGTAGTTTATGGGTTATGTAGTTGTAACTAGTAACCAAGTAGTGTACCTCTTCTCTGAGAGAGTTTTTTAGCTAGAGACTTTGTTGTGGATAAGTCTTGGATGCTAAGATGAGAAGAAGTCTTTGTTATTTCCTATATTTTGTATGCAACTTATATTTTATGAAGTTTTGCATTTTTATCAATAAAAACCAGTTAGTATATATTTTCTGACTGGATTTTCTTTGGAGCGCAAAATCTGGACATTGCATTTTCCAAGCTCTCATGCTGATGTGTACTTTTCCTGGGAGCAGAGGTTTTGAGAGCTTTGCTGCGCTCTGCACAACAGATTACACAATACTACTTATAAAGTATTATACAATTATACTGTTCTGACTTATGTACAAATTTGATTTAAGGACAGATCTTGGGAATGGAACTCATTCTTAAACTGGGGACTATCTGTACAGTGTGTTCTTTCAGTGCTCTGTTTTGTTATAGATCTCAAAGGCAGACCCTTAGGACTAGGAAGAGTTGCTCTAGACCTTGACATCTGTATTTTAGACAATGTTGCAATCTGGAGCAGGAGCCTAACCTTAATAACTGCTGCGTACAAAGCAAATGCTTTGCCAGTGAGCTTTAGCATTAGTAATTTCACTGTAGTTTTATAGAGGTTGTTAAAGTTCTGTTAATGCTCTTTTCCTTTGAAATGGCTTATCTATTTTTATGCATAATATAAAAGACAGCTGTCTCTTTCCACACAACACATATATGGGCAATGGCAAAAGAAACCTGTTTGTTTTAAAGTATTAAAATGTAACTGGACTAGCCAAAATGCCATGTTCTTATTTTTATATTGTGTATTGTATGTATTTTATCAATTTTATTGTAAGCTGCCTAGAGTCACACATGTGAGATGGATGGCTATATAACAGTAAATAAATAAAATAGCCATAATCCAGCCTGGACATCTTTCCCCATCCTATTATTTGCAATGACCACTTTCTTCTCCTGTTGAATTAGAGAAAAATTAATCAGGCAAAGTAAAATTAGAGGACATATTCACATCCAGTTGGGCACCTAATTTTCAACTGTGTAAGAATTCCTTCTAAGGGGCTGAAGTAGCTTGTCTATAACAGGCTTGAAGCAAATTGGACAATGAAATGACACATTTTAACATGACCAGAAATAGATCTGTATTCATTCCAACTACTTAAAACATTCTTGTTGGCAAGAATGAATGGAAACTGAATTCTTTACTGCACAACCCAAATATATTATTTTAGGTTTGTCTCCTTAATTTTTTTTGGGTGTGTGTGTGTCTAATATGAAAATCATGATTCTGTCCTACAGGGCAACACATAGAATATGCCAACCTTTGCACTAAGTCATCACCTAGGCAGCATTAATGAGCAATTGGCAATGCAGATTGTGCCAATGGAAATGGCTTGGATTTTTCAATCATGGAATATGTTTCTGTGATGAGACGTTTCTTGCAAGAGGTGGCTGTACCTCACAAAGGTGGGAAGGATATGGTTGGAAGGCACCTTGCAAACCTAATCCAAAGGACTGTATGCTGAATCCTAAGGAAGAGGAAGAAGAATGTCCAGAAAATACTAGAGTAGGAATAGGAGAAGCACCCAATAATAATCACATAAATACAGGAAGGAATAAATCAAGTTATATAACCCAAGATTTCTAGTATCTCTGTACAAGTGCATGGAGTATGGGAACAAATAGAAAAATAGATATGATTTAGTAACCATTACAGAGACTAGTACTCAGGAGAACAGCCATGAAGGCCTTGGAAAAGATATTTCAAATGCCATGATGTGTCTATACCTACAAAGATCAGAATAGGGCAAGCCATGGTATTCTCTGTGACACTCTATGGAAGCGAAAGGTGGATTTTGAAAAAGCAAAATAGGAAGAATATTGACACTTTCAAACTTTGGTGTTGAAAAAGTCTCCTGAGAATACCATGAACAGCCAAGAAAACAAGCAAATGGATATTCAGGTAAATCAATCCAGAGTTCTCATTCAAGGCACAAATGACAAGGCTGAAATTATCTTTCTTAGTATAGTACACTATGCAAAGAGCTAGGTCTCTGAGGAAGGCTCTAATGCTGGAAAAGGTGGAAGGAAAGAGAAGGGGAAGACCAGCAGCAAGGTGGATAAATTCAGTTATTGTAGCAATGAGTGCACCATTGGAAGAGCTGAAGAACCAGGTTAGGGACAGATCATCACGGATAAAATCTATCTATGTTGTCACTAAGAGCCCATAACAACCTGATGGTACATAATCAATTATTGAAATTTAGTAGAACAAAACTCATGAATAGAATGGAAGAATTGAAGGATACAACTTATTCAAGCCAGACAGATTAAACAAAAAGGCAAGAGGGAATGATATTATACTGTGCATGAAAGAAGTGCAAATACTTGTAGAGGTTCAAGAATTTGAGTGCAATATTCCAACTGTGAGCATTTGGATAAGAACATAGTGCTATAAGAATGGCAGTATTGTTTGTATGTGTGTGTGTGCATGTGTGTGTGGGGGTTACTATAGATACTGGAAATACAATCATACACCACTACAATGAGAAGAAAAAGTGGATGGTGTTGTGTCTTTTTTATTAATTCAACAAAAGACATTAGAAATTAGAAATAAGCTTCTTTTGCAGCTTGCTTTACTAGAACTTCTAGAGACCTAACTTCAGTGAATCTGCAAGAATAACAACATAGACAAGCACTTCAAGGTAACTGAACAAAAATACAGGATTATAGGCATGCTTAATCAACTAATAATAACTTAAAATGCTATAGGAGGCAGTTTACAAAACTTCTTTGGATGTATAGGGAACTTTTGACTGAACTAAGGTTTAAACAGAACATTTATAGGAAAAAAGACTTTGATGCAGTCATCAAGAGAATATATCAGCAAGTAGGAAATCTCTTCAGAAAGGAAATTAGAAAAGCTAAAGTGCAAAAGGAATGTGAAAGGAAGGAAGCTAAAAGGTCTTTTTGACTATATCAGTAGAATAAGCTAGAATGGAAATGGATCTAAGCAGAACAATTTGAAAAGCATCTCAGACTGGACCCGCTCTAGTTCTCTTTAGGATAAAGGCAGAGAGTGGGGAAGCACATTCAGGGTCGCAAGATCCTGTTATTGTAACCCTGTAATAAAAGTAGTTTTAGTATTCGTGACTTTGGTTCAAGTCTGGTCTACCTTGTAGGGCTGACAATGAGCCAGCAATTCCAAACAAAAAAAATGCAATCCTATGCTGCAGCAATAGTAGTATCAAGAGAAATCATCATTCATGTTTATTCTGTGTTAGACCATAGTTCAGGACACTGAATTTTAGGATGGATCCTGACAAACTGGGATGTATGCAGACAATAGCAGCATTCATTCATTCATTCATTTTCATTCATTCATTCATTCCTTTATTTACTAAATGTGGACACTGCCCAGCTTCCAGATGACAGCCTGGAAAGAAAACGTTATATAGAACACTAGATATATTTCGCCTGGAGGAATGGCTGTCATGTAACATTGATCAGACTATATCTGTATAATTTCAGAAGAGGAAACAAGACAAGATATAGACAAGACAAGAACTAAAGGAAACAGATCAATATTGGACATAGGAAGAATTTCCTAACGGTAAAAACTGTTCAACGGTGGAGGTGGTGAACTCTCCTTCACTGTATATATTTAAACATAGCAGGGCAGCTATATGCTGGGGATGCTGATGTAGTAGATTTCTGCACTGGATGAGGATTGGCTTAGATTATTTCTATGTGTAGAAATATATGTGTATATTTCTATCTATATACTACTAAAACTCTTGTGTCTGTAACCTTCAACTGGGTGAAAGGTTGCATCACAGGGCAACAATTTTTGAATCAAGGTACTTACAGAATGCATCCAAAATCCAGGACCCCTGACTCCTGTGGGATTGAAATTTGGGAAATTTGTGGCTGCTTCAGCACTACTGTGCTGCTTTGCCGCTGTGGTCAGCCCAGGTCACATGATCACCATGGGTGTATCTCTGAACTCTTTCCCACCTCCATCTGTCCCCCCAGCAAAGTGGCAGGCAGTACCACTGCTCAGAGGAGGAGGAAGAGGGGGAGGGGGAGGAGGAGGGGGAGGGGGAGGAGGGGGAGGAGGCGGTGCTAGCAGCTTCACCAGGGATCTCCTGAGAGAAGGGTAAATGGTGCAAGCCTATATTATATGTAGAAGGGGAGAGGGAAAGGAAAAAGGAAGGGAGGAAGGAAGGAAGGAGGGAGGGAGGGAGGGAGGGAGGGAGGGAGGGAAAGGGAAGAAAGAAGGAAGATTTCTGATGTTCCCTGCCAGCTTCCCACAAGGAAAGTCAATGGGGAAGCTGGCAACAAGTCACAAGTCACTCCCACTCCCACTCCCACTGTTTTTTGCCCTTGGTCATTCTGTTTAGGTAAGGAAATATCTCTGAAATGATGACCCAACGGGTCATGGGTTGTCTAGTACATTCTATGATTGCACTCCAACTAGTAGCTCATCTCCAAGTTCTGGATAGATATTGTGATACCCAAATTCTTTTCATTAGACAGGTCAGAGATTAAGCATGGGACTTTCTGTACATATCCCAATTCTCAACTGCAGTCCCAAAAAATAAATAGCAAAGATTTAATTCAACCAATATGCAATTAAGTCCAGTGCACATTTCCTTAGGTGTATTCCCATGTATACATGTATCATGCTAAAACCAAGATTCTATGCCCCCTAATGCAGTTTTTTTTGGTTCGGCTTGTCATGTTGTATGAACTCAACATTTTTGTTTTTAAACCATTATTTGTGACCTACTGTCATGACTAAACCCAAACAAAAGTGGCTTATTCAATAAACCATGGTTGAGCAAACCATGACTTAGTACAAAATATCATGTCATGATCATGACATTCCATAAAAAGTAGTGATTTCATTGAGAGCATTGCTGGCTCCAGGGGTCTGCTACATACTACCTACTGAACCTTTGTGCCATACAGGGAAGGTGAATGATATAAAAGAAACTGGAAATGCAAGTGTCTTAGGGTACTGTCAGGCTGATCAGTGGCCCCATGCAAAACATTTGGATTAGTTACCTTGGCTGCCCTGGAGGGAAAAGGTGACAGCTCCCTAAATCCTGTCTTTTTCCTTCTGCAGTTGAACAGACAAGCGTGGCTTTTTGTTTCAACATTGAACTCTCTTACCTACCAAATCAGTAATTCAATAAAAGCTGAAATTTTGCTCAGCTGAGAGAGACACAGTCACCTTGAGGCACTGATTAGCCCATGAAAGAAAAAAGAGAGAGGATTTAGTTGAAAATAATACAAGCATTCTGCAATGCAATAAAGGTGAACTCTGCAAATGAAGGCACACAGCGGTGTTCTGGTGGTTGCTATTGGCAACTGCTCCAATACCATGCTATAGATTTCATATTAATCTGTTCTGTTTGGCCTCAGGTGATTCAGAGCATTGTTTAAGGTGTTTATTTGTTGCATGCTTAGCATTTAACATTGCTTATCCTTTAGAAGTTATTCTCCAAAAATTATCCTCAAATATTTTAGTACTCATTCCTCAGAAGCCTCAATACAATATTGTTGCAAATCCCTGTTTCCCAAAAGCTGTGCTAAATTCCAAAACAATACAATACTGGATTTAGGATGAGGATGTACTTTGGAGACTTGAAGCAAGTATTACAAATATACCTTTTTCACAAATATACAAGAAGGTAGCTGTAGAAATGACTACATTGCCACACACCTATATTTTGCATCAGATTTTCAGAAAGAAAAAAAAAATGAAACCATAAGATGTCCTTCTTGAAGCTCATATTTATGGCAGCTGGCTGGGGAATTCTGGGATTAGAATCCATGCACTGGGAAGTTAACAAAGTTGGATTTTTCTTCTGGGAAGGACAGAGTCTGGCCATAATCTGTTATGCTCAGAATCATGGTAGGAGTGAAATACCCAGATTCATTCCCATTAAGGTTCCAGGTGGACTTCACTTGAATCCCTCTCCTTCTCCTCATTTAATCCTCATAATAGACTTGTGACTTAAATGACTGACCCCTAAATCTCCACTGAACTAGAATTAGCCCAACACTCTAAACATCATTTACTATCAGAGTCCACAAGTAGGTTTTTGTCCTACTTCTGGCAGTACCTGTTGATCCTTTTCCTGCTTTTAGATCAGTGCAACCATAGCCAAAGACACTCATCTACTGTTCCCAATATCCAACCTCTGAGCAATGAGTGCAGGTATATAATAAGAACATCAGGTTCATCTCCTGTCCCTGCTTAGCACCAGTGAAATTAGCACACGATGGGCAACATAATGGAGTAACATGAGTGGAAGAAGAGAGTTACATCTATGTGTGAATGAGAAAAAAACAGAAATGTTTAAAGAGAGCCACAACCCATACTGTTTGGGTCCACATCCTTTGTTAGCATCTGGCTCCAGTCTCTGTATCTACACGTGGCTCTTAGTAGCAAAATCAGAATTGCTCGGTTCTGTGATACTAAATTCACAGGGAGAGACTGATTCCTTTTGTCTTCTCTAACCATATACAGAAAAAAAATGCCCTGCTTTAAACTCAAGTATAGTCTGGAAAGCCCCAGATATGAATGAATTACTACATTCTGATGGTTTGAAAGTTCACTAACAATCTGTTTAGTGAATTGTAAACTTTAATGTTGCAAGAAGCATGACAAGAGGTTTCCACAGATGAAGAGGTTCTGGAAGTCATATTCATTTAACTTTATGCACTTTGAAACCCTCCGATTAGATGAGTTCCTGAAGTGCTGGACTCCCAACAGCTTTATATTTTTTATGAAATTGGTTGGCATCCTCCATTTAACTAACCAGTTGGAAAGCGTTACGCTCAAAAGCAAATGAATTTGCACAGCCCCTGCCTTTACCCTCTATAATCTTAGGAAATTTTTATTTGGTCCTACAAGTTGCTGAAAGTCTTCAACTCACAGAATATATTGTTTGAATGAAATCATTTCAGCCTTAGCCAGTATGATCAGGCAAACAATACAATACAGTACAATAAACTACTGCACAGCATTGTTTACAAACTGTTGCAAATGCACACATCATCTCTGAACAGCAATACTTCCATTATATTTGAGGCAAACCTTTGAGGCTATTCCTAGAGCTGTCAGGTTTTATACTAGGGAGGGGAGATAGAAAATAATCTCTTACCTTCCTCCTTTGCCAGTAAGGCTTTTGATAATCACAGAATCTCCCTACCACAAGATTGTACCGAGCTAAATTTATGGACCTTTTCTAATTTTGTATAATGTAGTTTTATTCTGGAAACCACAGGAAGGAAGGAATACTGAAATACTGCCCACTGGCCATTAAGAAATAAACCAACTCCTTTGGCTTTAAAGGACTCACCATAAAAAAGTCAAACTTATTTTTAAGCCTGCTTTCACCACCACATTTAAGGTTTGTGATTCAAATTAAATTCAAAATTGACCTAAATTAGTGTATCACCAAGAAGTGGGAAAAATAAAATTAAACAAAAAGGGAAGGCAAGGCAAGGCAAGGCAAGGGAAGGTCACAGACTGGAATTCAGAAAGCTAAAGTTTTACTGTAACACATGGTGCCTTGTCAGATACCAAAAGTGAGTATTTTCTTCTTCCGATATATTTGTAACTGTACATAACATATCTTGGATCAAATTCCTCAAGAAGATTGCTTTATACATATGTTGGCCATACTATACGCCACAATAAAATATCTGTTTCCAACCATATTTATTTTACTATAAATACTTCATACCAAGCATGTGCCTTTGGGAGGCTTTTATAGTAACATATAATCCTTAAGAATTATAACATATAATATTTAAGAATTATAACTTAAGAATTATAATTAGATATATAATTATATCTAATATCTAACTTTTCAGAATTCTAAATGGTCGTGTTAATGATGTGAGCTCTATTGCAACACATAGGAAGGTTTGTCTAGCTTAACATTGTAATAATCTTTTCTACTACGTATTTTCCCCATTTTACACTGTCAAGAATGCATTGTTGTCAAGAAGATTCATATGACCTACCTAAGCTTCAGAGTGAAAGGAGCAATCTTCATGATTTCTTAATGTTAATTTGGTAATTCTCCAAATCCTTCGCCCCACATTATAAGGAACAGTGCAATAATCTACTTGCAAATAAGGTGAACATCTGGATGCCCTTCTAAGCAGAAAATATACTACAATTTGGAGGCATAGTTGGATGCTTTGTCTGAAGAATTAAAATAGGTTGAGACTTTGCCAGAAGAAGAAGAAGAAGAAGAAGAAGAAGAAGAAGAAGAAGAAGAAGAAGAAGAAGAAGAAGAGGAGGAGGAGGAGGAGGAGGAGGAGGAGGAGGAGGAGGAGGAGGAGGAGGAGGCGGCGGTGGTGGTGGTGGTGGTCTGGGTTATTGTGTAAGACAGATGTCCTCTTATGCAACCTATTCATTTCTCAGGAAAGAAGTCACATGTCAGTCCCACTATGTAGACCTGACCAGAAAATCAACTCCATAGGAAGACTTGAACTATATTTTATTGAAATAGGCTACAATAACAAAATCTTGCAAATCTGATTGTGTTTTACACTCCTTATAGTTCAATGAATTGGGGAGTTGCCTGAGTTGCTTCTGAATTTTATCTTGTTTCCCAGGAGTTAAATAATGTTTCAACCTTCTTTGTCTAGGTAATAGTTCTTGCATATTTCTATCAAGGTCCTCTCCCTTACTTTCTACATCTCAGGAATCTCTGGCTATCTCATAAACTGTCAATACCAACATGATTATTATTAATAAACTATGAAACTATGAAACAACAAAGGTAACACTCTCTCCTTCACTTATCTTACTGGGCACAATGAAATTATTCTTAAATTTCCTTAAAGAGTGGAAGAGCTTATCTGTTGGTGGGATTCTGCCTATTCAAGGGTGAACCAAGGATATAACTGTCTTATGGTCCTATCCCCTTACAACTATCTAAATTGAAATACTTTCACTAACAATATCAGTGGACTAAACCACCCCTTTCAACTCTATTAGTCTAATATTCCAAGTGTTGTTTGTTGTTCAGTCGTTAAGTCGTGTCCGACTCTTCGTGACCCCATGAACCATATTGCGCCAGGCCTTCCTATCTTTCACTGCCTCCCTGAGTTTGCTCAATTTCATGCTCAATTCCAAGAGTAGACCTACCATAAATTTGTACAAGGTGCACACACAGAAGCTTCTTCCAACATTTCCTGTAACTGACTATTTAGAAATAAGGGGAGTTGCACTGCTTCAATAAAACACTTTGCTTGAGACTTCATGGAAATGAACCACCCCTTGAAGATCTTGAATAACCAAAATAACTATGCAAATCTCTGTACTTTTCCCCTTCAGAATGGGGGGGGGGGGGATTTTAGCCCTAAATTTATTGGAGTGTCTGTATCAACAAGGGTAGCTGTATGTAAGTATATCACTACTATTAAAGCTTTTCATTCAGAGATTGCCTTTTTCTAAAAAGCAGCAGGTAAGGTCCATTGTTAATGGTAGCTTAAAACAGTATATAGTTGGTTTCAGCAATATGTAATGATCCTGTAAATGAAAGAATATTTGGAAAAGATGCACCTACCAGATTGGAGGTAATTAATTTTTAACCTCCACAATAGTTAATGCTCTTTTTGACCACAAAGAAGACATGGAATAAAAAAATTGCAATGGCTGCATTTCTCATTCTGTTAAAGGTCAGGAAGAGAAGATCAGGGAAAGCTCCTATGTAATTAGATAAAGCTGAAAATACACTTCTGAGGAAATGATTTAAATCAGCGTTCCTAATCTGGATGCCCTTCAGATGTGTGGACCAATTCTAATAATTCCCAGTGACAGCCCTTTGGCTGGAGAATTCTGGGAGTAAAAATCCACAGTATTTGGATCAGTTTGATTAGGACTAATTTAAGTAAGTGAGAAAAAATATTTTATTTATAACCATCTATAGTTAATTCCAAATGTACCATTAATTCCAAATTGAATTCCAATTCCACACTTGGAATGCTTCGCATAGTCCTGGTCTCAGGACTTCCAAATGGATACCATAGAGCTGGTAAAGGTACAAAAAGAGGAATGAAGAAATGTTATAACTTTCTGAAAAGGGGAGTTGCTTTGGAAATGAGAAATGTAGACAACCATGCAGTGCAAAGAATATGCAGAAGTGTATTTCTTCCTTACTCTTATCATTAGCAGAATACAGGATTATCTGATGAACTATATTGTACTAGTAGTTTTTACTTTTTCACCCAGACCAATGAGTTACCGCACTGAGTGATTAACACCACCATTTTAGATTATGCCTAGGGGTCACTTAAGGCCTTTTGGGATTTTTCTGCACCAGATTCTTCTGAATCAATCTTTTGATTCAGTGGTGGAACTAACAGAAAAATATACCATCCTAAAGAAAAGCGGACCACAATCGGAACCCCTATTCTGCCTCAGTAGAATCTCTGGAAAGGAGAGAAACAGGATGGGAAATGTTTCCTTTGATACCAGAAAAGTCGCTTCTTCCAGCTTAATTGCTCCATCCTATGGCTTCATCACAACAGCTCCAGAGCCACAGGGGGTTCATCACATATACTGGACATGTTTAGAATGCCTTCTCCCAGTGTTTAAGTTGGGAGAAACTTCTCTGTCAGCTGTCCATAGATTTCTATGCAGTAGGGGGAAACCTGAACCAGGGAAAAGCAGCTTTTCTACTTGTACTCTTGTAGGGGAGACGTTCTTCACACATGAAAGTGGTCTACTGGTACATCATGGACACTTGTGAAGATTACACTTCTCCAGAAGCCCACCAGTTGAGCCCATGTATAAATAGCCTCCAAGCAGCTTAGGTACTATAGCGCCTAAGCTGTGGATGGGTGGGGTGGAGGATCAGCTGTAATGTGGGGAAGAACCTGTTTAGGCAGTAGCTCTGTGGTTAAGTGGAACTTCCTTCAGGGTATTGGGCCTTTTCAGTGCATGCAATAGCTTTGTGTGGTCAATTGAAACAAGGCAGAGTCCCACTTCTAAAGTTAGATCAGAACCTTGCCACAGACTCACTGCTTGGTATAGCACATCCCAGCGGAACTGGAAAAACCCCACTTTAGAAGCAGAGTGAGAAATTATACCAGAAGCTGTTTTTGAGGTGCACCAGTGACAAGTTGAAACAGCATTGTGTATCATATCCTCAACAAATTAGTAATGTTGTGTTTGCATGCTGGAACAAATAGGACAAGTCCTATGCTTCCTCCAGGATCAAAGTCATGGCACCTTTGATACTATCAAGAGTACTATTGCACTCATCCTTCTTGTAGAATTATGTCTAGAGCTCAGAAGTAAATCAGAGTAGTAAGAACAAACAAGAAAAACTGAAAATGAGGAGGCAGAAGCAGTGTGGATTGTTAAAAATGAGAACAGCAGAATCTTATATGCTTTGTAAGAATCTTCATAAACTAGCTAAACTATACAAATTTGTCACATGAGACACCAGAGGCAATTGACTGGCACCTCTAGAAAAATGAGGTGAACTTGATATCTCTTTTATGTGGTCCAACATGACTCTTCTGATTAATTTTTTCTTCACTCCAACATCTCTTTGGTTCAAATTACTTTGAATTATCAACTGACTGACAGTATGAATTCTCTATCAACCAATTATGGGATTAAATTATGCATAAATATTGAGTCAATGTAAGTTGGATTTTGAACTACCTTTAAATCACATACCCTTCCAAATTATTATGCTGTTGAAATACATCAAATCTTACATTAGTACATGCTGTTTGGCTTTCTGATCCAGTTCAGCTGCATTTTATAGAATACTAGAAGCTGCAATGATAGAACTTTGAAAATTTCTTCTTGCTAACATATTCATTGATTTGCTGATATTTCTAGGCTGCTAAATCCTTAAATTTCCTTGCAAAGAAACAAACACAATAAAGTAGCCAATTAAGTAAAGATTTCCCAGCTCTGCTTTAATTCTCCTCTTCCTCCAGTTTTCAAATAAATCAGCCTTAGGTAATCTCTATGAGAAGGGAGTTCTGTGGGATTTTGGGCCAATGAAGCAAAGGGGGAACCTCCTCCAAGTTTCTTTCCTTAGTGTCTTGTGTAATAATGTCTGCAATAAACAAATACAAGATCAGATTTGGCCTATCACTAGGGCAGACCCTCTTTTTCATAGGCATTTGATTGAGTACAGTGCAAATAAATAGCTCAGGGAGTTGAAGAAGCAATATTATATCTGGATAAGAAGATGTGGCTTTATGCCATGGCTGGGTTCTGAGCCCATATGAGTTCATCCAGCTATGTCAGATTCCTACTGCCACTGCCATTTATGCTTCCTGCGCTACTTGCATACTATCTACTTATTTTTTAATATTATGAAAAGTCATTTGTTCTGCTTAATGTCTCCATTTAAATAAATTCTTTCACACTTGACCAAAAACAAAAAAACAAGGATCCAAATGGATCACAGAATAATGGACAGCCACATTGTTTGCAACACTGGGTATGTAGCATTGATAGACATACAGTCAGGACCAGAAATATTGGGACAAGGATAACTGTTTTGGCATTTGGCCTCTGTACACCACCACATTGAAGTTGAAAGGAAACACACCCAGATGGGAGCGAAGTCAGGACTTTCAGCTATAATCCAAGGGGTTTGACAAAAGTGGGGCACTAACCATTCAGGAAGTACAGCCAGTGGCATACACACACCTCCATCGTTGGTGGCTCATAAGTAATGGAACGAATGGCTGACAAGCAACTGCATGGCCAGGTATGGCCTGTTTCCTGGGTACCCCATGACCAATCAAGCAGATAAAAGGCCTGGAGGTGGTTCTGAGGGTTACATTTGCATTTGGTAGCTGTTCACTGGACCTCTCTTTGAGGTCCAAAGAGGTGTCCATACAAGTGAAGGAGGCCATCATTAGGCTGATAAAACAAAATAAACCCATCAGAGAGATAGCAAAAACATTGGGAGTGGCCAATACAACAGTTTGGAACATACTGAAAAAGAAGGAATTAACTGGCAAGCTCAGCAACAGCAAAAGGCCTGGAAAACCACCAAGGACCTGGATGACCACAGAATTCTGCTCATGGTGAAGAGGAACCCTTTCACAACATCTAGCCAGGTCAAGAATGCTCTTGAGGAGGTAGGCATGTCACTGTCAACATCTACAGTCAAGAAACGGCTTTATGAATGTAAATACAGAGGCTTCACAACAAGGTAACACTCAAGAACAGAAAAGCCAGATTAGACTTTGCCAGCAAACACCTAAAAAAGCCTGCCCAGTTCTGGAATAAGATTCTTTGGACTGATGAAACCAAGATTAACTTGCACTAGAATGATGGGAAGAGAAAAGTATGGAAAAGAAAAGGAACAGCTCATGATCCAAAGCATACCACATCATCTGTCAAACATGGTGGAGGCAGTGTTTTGGCATGGACATGTATGGCTGCCAATGGAACTGGGTCACTGGTGTTTATTGATGACCTGACTGCTGATAAAAGCAGCAAGATGAATTCTGAAGTGTATAGGGCTATATTTTCTGCTTAGATTCAGCCAAATACTGCCAAACTGATAGGGCACCACTTCATATTGCAGATGGATAATGACCCACAACATACAGCAAAAGCTACTCAAGAGTTTCTCAAGGCAAAGAAGTGGGATGTTCTTCAATGGCCAAGTCAGTCACCTGATCTCAACCCAATAGAGCATGCTTTTCACTTACTGAAGACAAGACTGAAGGCAGAAAGACCCACAAACAAGCAGCAGCTGAAGGCAGCTGCAGTAAAGGCCTGGCAAAGCATCTTGAGGGAGGAAACTCAGCATTTGGTCATATCCATGGGTTCCAGACTTCAGGCAGTAATTGACTGCAAAGGATTTTCATCCAGGTATTAAAGGTGATCCTTATGTTTCTAATTATGCTGGTTTGTTCCATTACTTATGAGCCACCGATGATGGATGTGTGTGTATGCCACTGGCTGTACTTCCTGAATGGTTAGTGCCCCACTTTTGTCAAACCCCTTGAATTACAGCTGAAAGTCCTGACTTCACTCCCATCTGGGTGTGCTTCCTTTCAACTTCAGTGTGGTGATGTACAGAGGCCAAATGCCAAAACAGTTATCCTTGTCCCAATATTTCTGGTCCTGACTATACCTCTTTTCTGTGAATAAGCCAGAGGTTCCCTTCTTTTTTGTTAATCTTCCCTCCTTCTTTGACACAAGGGAAGCTTTCTTCTTATTCTGTTCCCATATGAAAGAAAATATACTGTAATGCCTTTCTGTTTATATTGAGAGTAGCTGTATAATGATCTTTGGTTTTATTGACTCTGAATTCCAAAGACTGACAAACCAAATCATCACCTCCATGTCTCCCCAAGCCATGAAAATCTTCTCCTTAGTTACTCCAGTGACTTCCCTCCCATGCCATCATCCCCTTGCTCAGTTTTTAAGGATGATTGAAACATAATGGAAACAGAGCAGGTGAACATTCCGTTCAACAGTTACAATCCCAGAAACAACACATCTCAAATAATAGAGGAGTAAAGCATATCTGGTTGCTTTGATTGTCTATCGCTAAATATCCATTTGGCACTTGGAAGGTTCCTGGGGTTTTGATTGTTTATACTCCAGTGTTTGTAACTGAAATCTACAAACCATTTAATAAAAAAGAAAAAATAATAATTAAAATGGGTATTTCTGAACAAAACTCAGAGAGCAGAGGACACAAGAAAGAACATTTACATCTCCAAATTATGATTATTCAGCAGTCTCATAATTCTGTGGTATGAGTGGATGCATTGGTAGATACATCTGATAATACATCACTGCCTTATTTTTTTTTTTTCCATAATTGTTCTGTCTGTCAGGTTCTCTTCACTTCCTAGTAATTCCTAGTGACGGTCAGCATGTATTCATTTCTGACACAGCCCTCTTCATTTTACATACACATTTTACATTTTGCATACACATTGCAAACCAAATAAAAGAAGTTCACTCTTGCACAATCTAAAGCAAATGAAAGCATTTTCTAATGTTGTTTGCTTATGGTTTGTTCCACCATAATCAAAAAGGAGTCCTGACAGTTAACATCAACAAGAATATTAAAAACAAAAATAGAAAACCTGTAACACAATAATAATCTATAAACCCTGATGGTGTCAACCCATCATCTTCCAAATGTTCTCCGGAAAAAATTGGTTTTCACCAGCTTTCAAAAAATTGAGAGGGTGCCTGATAAGCTTTTCTCAGATGGATGGCTATTCATAAAACAGTGGCCACAGCTGAGAAGTCTGCAATTTTTCAGACTTTCTATCTTAGACAACAATAATTTAGGCAGCAATACACGGTGTGTGGTTTTTTTTGTTTTGTTTTGTTTTTGTTTTATGTGTGTATGTGCCTTCAAATCAGTCATGACTCCTGGTGACTTCCTGGACAAGTCCATGTAGTTTTCTTGGCAGCGTTTTTCAGGAGTGGTTTGCCCTTGCCTTCTTCCTAGAGCTGAGTTATGAGTAGGCATTTATAGCATTGAATTACCTTGAAAAAATGTCAATGTACATCTCATAACTTTACATTTGCTTTCATGGCTTTCCAAGTCATTTACATGTGTGTGTGTGTGCATACATAGCTGCTTTGTTTCACCAACACTTCCACTGGTCATATTATCTCTGCATCCACTAGTGGGAAGCATAGTTTTCCAGTGATTTTGTCTATATATTGATTTCTTTTTCTTTCCTAATTTTTTAAGAACCAGAATAGGGTCACAACCAGAATAGGAAATCAGAAGCGTTATTGAGGGTAAGGTAAGGACATCATATTTCATTCAGATCTACCCTTTAGCCAAATCATCTCCCTAAAGTAATGTATAAATGTAATGTTCAAGATAAAGTGACATTACCTGAAAAGGGTATTTTGTGTTCTTCATTTCTCATTTGTTACAGATAAAAGACTAGGACCATTACTGGAAAATTCATGACAATCATGTTCCATTCATTAGCATGGGAAGGATGGAAATAAAATGTAGGCAGTTGGTGGGGGGTGGGGAGGATCACTGAAGCATCTAGCATTTTCCTAAATGCCACAGAAGTATAAAAAAGATGTCTCACTGTGGTCCCAATTACATCATTTTGATAGATAACTGTAATGGTATGTGGGAATGACCTTGGCAGACAGGAGGATGAGCTGTAGGCTAGACAACAGTCTGATAAATGAAATTTGTCTGAAAGAGGAGAGGTGGTGAAAGCATCTTAGAAGGGACCTATCTAGTTTTAGGGAGAGTAAAAGGGAGGGATGGGAGGGGCACTTTCAGACTTGCAAGATTCTGTGAATGTAACCTTAAAATAAAGGTAGAGCTATGTGATGGAATGGAATGAGAGGCGTCAAGGACAGAAGCATCTCCTCAGCCCCCAGCGTGAGCATGGGAAAGTGAAGAAGATGAGACTGGCACCACCCTAAGGAATTCGTAGTGTTTAGTTGCTGGCTTGGTTAACCTGACATCAATCTCACCAGACTCACTCTAAACTAACCAAGCCAGCAACTAAACACTACGAATTCCTTAGGGTGGTGCCAGTCTCATCTTCTTCGCTTTCCCATGCTCACGCTGGGGGCTGAGGAGATGCTTCTGTCCTTGACCCCTCTCATTCCATTCCATCACAAGCTAGTACTCCTGGCTGTGTTTCTTGCCTGGACTACCTCACAAGGCTAGCAACGACAGTATAGTGGCAACATGATGCAGCACAGGATGCTGTCTGTAGCAACGGGAGCTATAGGTGATGAAACTCTCTTTGTGTTTAGAATGTAGAGTTGTGAGACTCTTCTTTCCACTCCTTTCATCAACCTGACATTTTATGGAGCACTATAAAGCTCTGAATCACTCACAGAGCTTTCCAGTTCAGATTCAGCCATTTTGTAGGGATTCCATTTTACCTCATTCCATCTTGGAATTCAGTTAGAATTAGCCTGTATCAGATGGCTTGATGAATATACTCATCATCCTCTAGGTACATCCTCTTGGTCTGCAATCTTCTGCATGCTTGTATTGAAGTAAGCATCATCGAACTTAACGGCTTCCTTGCAAAAAAGTGTGCACAAAATTACATGTACGTTTTCCTAGCAAAGCCTAGGCGTGGCCTCTGTCCTCTTTTCTATACTAAGTTAGTCATTGCTGTCTGGCCTTATATCACCATTTTCTACTTGCCCATGGAAAAATACTTTAAAGTATTATTTCACATGATTTTGTGTAACTATTCTATGAGAATATTAGAGCAGAATAGAAAAATGGAAAAGCAATGGATTTCAATGGCAAGCATTTTTTAATATACATGCCCTGTGAAATATTGTCATGTTAAAGTTCTACAAAATATACATGCGGTGTCATTACAAAAGTATTTCAGTAATAAAACCTCAGTCTCCAAACAGTAAATATATCCAAACAGCAACATCTTTATAAAATTACTTCAAAACAAAGGGTGGAGGAAAACAGAGAAATTAAGTAACAGTGCACTCTTTCCATCTGATTCAAAAACAGAACTTACTCATTTCAGGAAGCCATAATTCTAGGAAAATTTATACAGAACTGCAGCAAAGATTGCATCCTAGGTATTGTATATTTACCTGGAAATAGGTTCACTGAGCACTGTAGGATATACTTCTGATAAATCAACACAAAGGAGTGGGTTGTACAATAAGAGATAAATATTAGGATGAGCAGGATAGATATGCATCAGATGGCTTGATAAAATCTAAGAAGGTCCAATACTATACAAACTTTCCTTGCTCTCAGTTGATCTCAGTGAGACCCGAGTAGACATGCACAAAATTATAATGATCTGTATTATAGCTAAAATGAAATGAAATACTTCTGAAAGTCATAAAACATTCCTCTGAAAACTTCAAAGGGAAGTTACATTTGATATGTTCATTTCAAGTATGCCTTGTTGATTTGGAACAACAGAGTTTACTCAATCTTGTTTTTATAAATATTATTGTAGCTACTGAAATAAAAGTCCACAAGTTAATTCAAATAATGTTAACCCAAACTATTGGATATTGGTATTCACAGTGTAATGAACAGGAATATAACACTGTGAATATATTCTCATTTTTCCATATTTCTGGTAATGTTTTCTGTATCTCATTCCCTCCAGCCCTATTCAGATGAAGTAATATTATCCTATGATACAATCTGGAAAACTGCTAAGTTCTTTGTGTGCCTTGGTAAGAACAAGTAACAGGAGAAAATCAAATAGGTTTTGCAGATAAATATCAAATAATATGTTCTCATCACTCGCCATTCTATCAACTTGTTTATAGAGTAATATTAATGCCTCAGAAATAATGGAACTTTGGCAAGATAACAGGTAGTTTGAGGAAGGCACAGGACAGCACATTACAGATCTTTTAAAAATGTAAAGCTTGAGAAAACTCTCCAGTGCAAAATGCTGCTGCACAAAAACAGGCAGTCAGTCAGTCATGGACACTTCTAGAATGTTCCATTCCATTCTTACTCCATCTCACCACCTAAGATCTTCCTTTTCTTCTTCCCTCAGGCATAGCCCTCCTCAGGCCATTTTTAAATATTATTTTCTCTTCACTTAGGTTTTAAAAAACCAAGCAATTTATGAAAACAAAAGAGATGGGAAAGGCAAGGCAGGTTGGATAAAGTGAGGATAAAGTAAGAATAGGAATGAAGATAATGACCAAAAAATAAAATTAAAAAAAAAAAGCCAATTTGTCATAATATTACACCATTGCTAATAGGCTTCCTAGGTTCCTCCAAGCGTTTTCTACACATTTTTTATTGTCTAATAAGAGTTCCACTATGACATATAATATGCTGAAATTCTGTGTGGTGCCATTGGGAAGATGCTGATTCCTACAAAATGTTAGCAATAACTATTTTTCTCCTCAAATTGTTTAATATATTTTATATAAGGTAATTTTGTAGAGGTTTTTGATTTGTCCATACCTTATTTATCTTATTTCTATCTAGATTTGATTTGCTTGTTATATAGTTTTATAGGCTTGATTCTCCCACTATGCTAGTTTTTGCCTCTATTGCATCAGTTTTTATTATATTATGATGGGGTTTGTATGCTTGGCCTTCCTCTTTGTATTATTTTCTCACTCTATATATAGTATTCTTCTGTGATGGTCTTTGGCTGTAATAAATTTGATTTGATTTGATTTGATTAGTTGGTTGTTAATAAAAACTGAGAAAAACACTGCCACACCGACAGTAACACAAAAGATCCTGTGTGACAATCAGATGTGACTGCAAGGACAATAAATATCTATCTATGAATCTCTCTTTGCAACCCCCATCAGCTTGCCACTATTCAAAAGACTGTGATTGTGTGAGGGAATGGAATTATGAAGGCCAGGCTCAGAGCAAAAAACATTTTCTTACATCTCCTGAAGAGCGTGGGAAATACAAGAGGATGAGACTGGCACCTCTCTGAGGAATTCACAATGTTGTGGCTGGCGTTACTTGGGAGCTGGGGTTTCAGTCTGGGAAGATTCTTGCTAGAGGTTGTAGCTAATAAACATAGCTGGACTGAATTTACATGGCCTCTTGGAGTTTCTTGGGCTAGGCCTGACAGATTGGAGGCCACCAATCACAAGGATCATGGTGATTGATGGATAGCCTTGTTATTCCCAGAATTCATTGCTTCTCCTCCTTACCAAGACATTATGTGAGCAACATTTTTGATATTGACACATACAGTGTACACACACACACACAGGGACACAAACACAGACACACACACAATATTTTCTTTATGTAATCCCCACAATATATATTATTAGTAGGAAATGCATTATTCTTTTATGAGCCACAACTGTAATTATTTTTTAAAAATCCATTTTCATTCGCTTTCTGTTATTTTTGATGAAATGCCCTCTACATTATCATATAGTCATTACTGCTTTCTTTTCCCTGTTTTTATAGGTTTCTTTATAATTTATCACTTAAATGAGAGTGTGGTTTTATGTTTTATATAGCAGGCTTGCCCACCCTAGGACAAAGAAAGACAAAAGTTTGTTAAATGATTAAAAAACCTTCATCCAACAGGCTTTCTTCTTTGGCTGAGTTCATAAATGAACTTAGACCACAGTCATATGTACACTTATCTGGACATCGCTCATTAACATATAAACCCCTTTAAGTTGTGACCAGTGATCAGTATAGAAATGTTCTGATTAATAAATACATACATTCATAAGCAAGCAGGGAAGATATCATTCTATTTGTGTTTGCCAGATTACCATTGTATATTTGTATTGGCTTAAAAGTTATTTTGGATTAGCAGGATAATGGGGCAGGGAGAGAAGAGAGTTAGAGGTGTTTTTTGTTTTTTTCCTATTTTCATTTATCAAATGCTGTGGTGCATGCAGCCATGAAAAAGGGTTGCAATGCAAGTTGAGTATGGCAAACTTGCATGTATTGAGTTATAAATCAGACACACATCAGCTGTCCTCTTTCGGGTGTATAAAGCCTTCCTACTGCTATGAGATGGATGCTGGGCTTCTGGAATATAGCATGTGTAACATAGAAGGTGGAGTTAGTCATCCTTCTGTTTCCATCATTGGCTTTCTGCCATAAAATGGCTGAGTTCACCGATCATATTAAGGCATAAAGCATGGATTTGTTAGTCCTTCGAGATAGTCCAAACAAGAAGCACAACCATGAGTATTAACTCTATCTTTACTGTAAGGTTGCAATAATCTTGCAAGACTGAAAGTATTTCTCTCTTCCTTTCCTTTTACTCTCCAGAAAACTGGGGAGGGTCCCTTCTGAGAAGCTTCCCATGCCTTCTCTCCTTCTGTAGGCTGAGATATCTTTTACATACAGGTTGTCCAGTCTGCCACTCCTCCTCCTGCCTCCCAAGGTCATTCCCACATACCATTACAGGATTACAAACCACAACGATTTTTCACAAATACTAAATTAAATACAAGCAAAACATAATATGGCTTAGCACAATGTGAGAATGAGTCACTTAATATACATCGAGTGCTAGAGTAAGTTAAATTGCATTTGAGGACTGTTTTGGTTTCTGCTTCATAGCTATTTCCCCCAGCTCTGCTCCAATCACTGATTCTAGGATTTATTTATTTATTAAACTTATATTGCTGCCCATCTCACGTATGTGACTCTGGGTGGCATTCAATAAAAAATAATGCAAAGTGTTTGAAATTCCTAGAATTATGCAAAGGTTTAGCTTCCTCCAGAAGGCTCACAGCAACTGCTTCAAAGGCTTTCCCAGAATGTTTGTGTGTAAATATCCAGAGAGAACTACTATTGGATAGCCACTAGAGCAGCTGTGTGTATAATATATAGAGATTGACAGGGTATGTACACAGGTTCAAGGCAACGGCCTGAAAAAGGCAGGGCTAAATAGCTGTCATCATCACCACCACCCTCCTCCTCCTCCAACCAGTAAGAAGCATTTTCAGTAAAACTTTATCAGAACAGTCAAGCAACTTCACTTTCCTGGATTTTAACTAAATTAATTGTTTTATATTATTTTGAAAACAGTTTCCCTCCCATCCAATAGCCTAGCTTAATGCAAAAGTATAAAATGAACATTTCCCCCCTAAACTCTAACTTCTAGCTCAAAGCCATTTTAAACATTATTCTATTGCAATTTAGAATATAAACTTAAGAAATGTGTATACCTAGTATGTGTTGCTAAATACTGAAACTACTTCTATCTAGAGTTAGGAAAATCTTAAAGTTGTACTGGCAGACATGTCTCCATTAGTCAGAGTGGCAGGTCATTTGCTGACTTTTTTCTGGCAAATCATTGAATTTCTTGTGTTCTGTTACCTTCAGCTCCATTAAGAACTTTTCCATTGAGTACAAAGGTCAATGGAACATCCTCCTCTTCAGCACACTTCTTCAAGTAGTGTCCATACAATTTTTTCAGCAATCTTCCTACTTGCCCACAAACCAATCTAATTCAGGTTTACTAGCCCATATTGAGTTTTACTAAAACCAGCCACTTAACTTCAATCACAAATTGCTAAGTCCATTTCACCCATTTTAGTTGCCAGTAATCACCTCCGCTTCCAACCTCTCCTTTCTCAGAATGTTTTCTGATTGTTTTTAAATCCATTTCTAATACCCAGCATCTACTATTGATACCAGTCTACCTGCAGTCCCTTTTTGTCCTTTGAGAGTTTTTCTATGAGAATCTAAACTAACATCTACTTTCAGCTTCTTATCCCCTAAGCGAGTACAGATTGCTTTTTTAGGTGTCTGCACGGATGCATGAATGCCTAAAGAAGCAGTAAGATGCCATTGTGGATAGCAGAACCCAACACAACTTGAAAAAACCTTTGAAGAAGCTGCAACCAGCCTTCTGGAAGACTTGGCTGCCCCAATAACTTAAGGAGGGGCACTTTGTTTGCAGTAAGACACTCCCGGAAAGTTTAATCCATTTATGTTGCTGTAACAAAAAAAATTATTGAGGTGTGTCCTCTGTGTCTGTGTATGTGTATCTTTCTATACATCTTGTAGCATCAGTCCTACCTTGTCTGATCTCACAAGCTAAGTAGGATTGGGCCTGGTTAGAATTCAGATAGGAGATCACCAAAGAATCCTGGGCCTATACATAAAAAGTCCTCACAACAGGTCTGTACTTAACTTTAAAAAAGTTGAACTTAAACTCTAAAGTTAAAACAAAAAATAGATACAGTGATTTATCAAGAAAGATCATGGAAAACAAAGAAGGAAATATGATACAGTGGTAGAATACATGTTTCATGTGCAAAAGGTCCCAGGTACATTCCTTGACATCTCCAGATAGAGCTACTGGACAGAAATTGCTGATCAGTGGAAGCAGTACTGAACTAAATGGATCAATGGAATGATAAGGCAGCTTCCTATGGCAGGACTGGGAAAAAGTTCTGCTAAAACCTTCAAAGCCACTGCCTATCAGTATAGGCCAGCCTTCTGTAACTTGGCAGACTCCAGAGGTTTTTGACAATGTTGACAATGCCAGTTGAGAATCTGGGGGTGCTGGAATCCATCACATTTGGGTAAAAAAGCCAGGATGGAGAAGCTGGTGAATATAAAAATGAAACAAATAAGCAAATGGTCTGACTCAGCCTCATAAATATTTAGAATTACTCTTTCTGGTAAGTAGGGCCAGTTGCAACTTATGCATTCATAAAGTATCTTTAAATATGCAATAGTGGGAAGTGAACAGAAGGATTAAGAGAGTCCTTAAATTTCTCCCACAGCACATATCACATATTCCAATGTATTCATATGAAATTTACAGCTAGTTACAACCCAAAACTACCAAAATCTTTTTCACTGCTTAATTTCTTTAATGGAATATGTATAATAGAGGACATTTTGAAAATGATTTGGAAAAGGCAATTTGGAAGAAGTGCAAGCACAGAACCTCTCTGCTGTTCAATAAAGTCCCCCCCCCTTTTTTTTTCTCCAAGCTTCAACAAGAGCCTGAAAAAAAGTTGCTGTTGCCTTAAGAGTCACACTGAAGACAGGCTGCTTTATTGAATAACAGAGCTGCTGCACTCATGCATGGTCCAAAGCACTTCTTCCAAATTATTTTCAAAGTATGAACAATCTTAAAATATAAGCTGCCTGTTTTCCAGTCTGGTAGGATGAATTATTCCAGCCAACAGGAAAGGAAATTGGTGTGCATGTAGTCCTATTGGCAGAAAAATTGAATTAAAGTGTAACAAGCAGCAGGTAGACTATCAGCACAATTTCAGTACCAACTGGTTAAAAACATTATCTTAATGTTGCACTGTTACCCAGTGAAGCTAAAGCCAAAGTACACAGCCAGGGAGATCAAATACATAACATGCATGCAATATTCTACCAAATGGATATTTAGCCACTAAACCGTTTGGCTAATTCTCAGTTCATCTCACCCTAGGTTAGATGTCACTCTTCAGCTAACATTATTTTTTTGGGTGACTCATTAATATCAATAGTTACATATCACGAAAGCCGTTAACTGTTTAGAGATGTTACATTAATCATAATGAAGGATATTTTTTTCCTTTTTCTTTTTTGCAAAATTTTAGGCATTCTCTGGATAGTCTATTAATTAACTGTTAATCGAATAATTCAGAAAAATAAATTCTGAGGGTTTCCTCATTATGGCTATCGAAATAAAAGAGTGCAAAAACTCACATAGCCCTATTGCCAAGAGGAAAACAAGGGATCTGCTTTGAAATTGTGAATCAAATCCAGTGTTTTGCAGATTCAGTGAAGTTTCTGTTCCTTCGGGAGTTAGGACATACATTAGACAATGATGCAACTTCACTTCCATATATAGAGATCATCAGGGAAGGGGTCCGAGGAGTTTGTTTGGCTGGTATTAATATCAGTATTAGCCGATGAGCTTTATCACTTAATTAAACTGTCTGCCTCTCAGAGTTATTTTTGGATCACAAGGCTAACATTGCTTTGAGCGTCATTCACTTTCTCAGCTCCCAACCTCTTCAATGTTGGCAGTCTTAGTTTTGTTCTTTACTGTGGCAGGGAACTATTGCACATATGTGCTGGTCCTGCAAACACAACTGGGATTCAACTCAATTCTCAGGGGTCAAGGATGGCCAGCCTGGTATCCATGCTTACAGCAAAAGTACACTGGCAGTGGGGCACGCTGGTTTTACCAATGACTGTAGCTTGGTTTTGCTAGCTTTTTCACTGTGACCTGGCTATTCCCATAGTATTGTATCTCACCATATTGGCCTGCTGCTGCTACCTCTGCTATTTAACTGTTTAATATAAAGACTGCAAACAAGCCACCTCCCCCCACCACAAAAAACAACTAAGTCCTGCCACTACTGCATCTACTGACTCTGCTATTTTCGCACCATTCTGTCAAAAAATGAGACAGGTACAGGCATTTTGATGCTTCTCCATTATAACCTTGAATCATGAAGCAAGCAGGTTTACTCTTGAATGGCAAATTGTAAACTCAGATGAAATCACCACTTGGAATCTCCATCTCTAACCTGAACTGAAACATGGCTGATTCACACAGGCCTAATGCTGACCCAGCTCAACACCCTGATGGTTTGTATCCCAGATTCTTCAGGATGCTAAATCTGTTTGCTTGCTACTTTTCTAATTCCAGTGATTGGAACATATTAAGAATGGATCAGAGATATAATGAGTTGCCACAGGTAGAAACAGAGTTTATTAGAATGTTTAATATGTATGAAAAAGGAACTATGTTATATTTAGAGCAGAGCACAATCAACATTTTCAATCTCTACTCCTTCTTCTGGGCAGCAAAACTGGGGAAGCATTTTGTTAATATCTTTATAAGATAAGATTCTCCAACCATTTCAGTGGGAGAAGGATACCTTTAAGATGAGTAACAATATCTTTCAGGGAAAGGTAGAAACCATATGGGTTGAACTGAATGGACAAATCAATTCACTTTGTTTATTTTAATTTGAATTTACCAAATTCACAGCTCCAAAAGTGATATAAAAACTGGAATACAATTATGTGTCAAAAATAGCAGTTTTCCAGAGCCTGAGATATAAATCTTGGAAACAAAAACATATATAGAAATGTTTGTATTAGAAAATGCTTGCAATAAATTGTATTTAGTATGCAAGAATGCTTTATATTAGATTAAATTACTTGCAATAAAATATGCATTAAAAGTGCATTCAAACATTTAGAGAGGAATTGTGCTTGACAGAGAGCCTAAAATATGTGTATAAACTGACTTCAACATAAACATGTTGTGGAGGATATATTCTCTGAAATTAATCTAAGAATATCTTGAATAATGATCTCCCTGGGGGAAAAAATTACTGTACAAGAAACCTTGGATTGTATGCCCAGAATACATCCTGGTAACATTATGCTCAAACTTGATTTAATTCTTAATATTAGTTTTTAAAATTAAGTAATTCCCAGACAGAGGACAGAATGAGCAGTATCTTAAGTAGACATTCAAATGTACAAACAGGTAAAATATAAGGTCAGTAATTATGTCTGGCTGTCCAGTTACTTTTGTACATTATCCAGCATTAAAGTGTTTTCAATAAATCAATTTAATCTTATCCATTGGAACAGTGTGTCAAACTGCCACACAAGCAAGAGGTTTTTTTCCTTAAAGTTGTCTTCACTTGTTCAATTTATAAAACAATTTATTTTTATATGTCCCTAATTCACTCAAATAGCCTTCCATCCTCTCACTCCAGCCCACACATTATCTAAATGCATTTTCAGGACCTTGAGTCAATGACGCTTACACAATTCACCTGAATAATTTTCCATACATTTGGATAAATATCCCTCTTTACCGCCTACTCAGGAACAGATTGTAGTCATAAGTGCTAAAAAACAACAACAGAAGGGTTTTATCAATAAATGTAGACTCTGACATTAACAATGTAAAGTATGAGAGACAAAAGCTTCTTTGAGCCACAGTTCACTGGTACAGCTCATACTTTAGATGTAGGAGATTCCAAATTTAGTCCTCAGCATTTGCAGTTAAAAGTTTCTCCACCACCAAGGATTCTCTGATTTGTGTCCCACACATTTCTTAAAAAAAAAAAAAAAAAACTTGAGTGCCTCCCTCAGAAATGGCAAGTTACCATCATTGAAAAATATTCTACCTTGATTATATCCCAGCACACTTTCAGGGGTGACTCCCCTAGAAAAATGTTTCATAAGATAATCTATGGTATCTTAATAGAAAGAATACACAAACTTTGGATGATATTCTGGTCTGATACAGGAGCAAACCAAGGTGAGCAGTGTGAATGAAGAGACTTTTGGACTAGTCTCTTTTTTACTAAGATCAGAAGAAATTATATGATAAAACTACATTTAGTAAACAGTAAGCTTCACTGAGTTATTCAGGAATTAATTCTAAGAAGAGAGGTATAGCTGAGTTATTTCCACAAAAGTGAGGGAAATAAGTGAAGCTAGTGTGAACTGGTAGAAATTTGCCATGAGAAGTAAGGACATTCAAGGATGCTAGGAGCCTGGGTGTTCAGGATGATAAAAGGGTAAATAAGGTAATTAGATTACAGGATGAGAAAAGGGGCTTCTCAGGAGACAAAATGGACCCTGCAAGGAAATTAGAATTAGGGACCACTCCCTCTTAAAAGTGGAGGAGACATAGTGTTACAGTGGTTCTTTTTTTTTCTCAGGTTAGTTCCAATCAGTATTGGTGGCAGGAAGATTAATCCTTTAGCTCCTTATGTGTGGGGTGCCTCAGGGCTTGACACTTTCTGTTTAATACCAACAGGAAACCAGTGAGTGAGGTCATCTGCCAACATCCTGTTTCAATACGCGGATGATACTCAGTTGTATATCTCAACTCCTAGCAGACCAAGCAGTGCTATCAAGGTCATATTCCTGTGTCTTCTTGAATAGGGAGAAACAGGATTAAACTCAACCCAGACAAGCCCAGATAGCCCAGACAAGGCTATGGGGTTGAGGTTCTCCTGGTATCAGGGGTTTCCCATCTTTGGTTTTGGATGCAGATGCACTTCCCCAGGTAGAACTGGTACGCAATTTCAGTTTCCCCACATCCTACTCAAGGAGCAGATGGCAACTGTGGCCAAGAGGGTCTTCTCCCAGATTTGTTTGGTGTGCCACTTATCCGGACCAGGATTCCCTTCTCGTAGTTACTCATGCTTCAATGCCTCTGGGCAGTGAACATAATTTAAAAATATCAATATAGATAGCAAGTAGCAAAAATAACCAATAACATATAGTACAACAAAATTTTAGTTGCCTTATATTTCCAGGTCTTATTTTTGGGGAGGGAGGAAGCTTTAGTAATTTTATCAGGTCATGCCATCTTATTGGGAATTTAGAGTTCCTTGCTGGTTGCAGATCATCAGCAGGTTTGATTAAAGTGTTTTTGATAGAAAATAAACTGATAGGGGATACTATGGCTAGGAGTTTCCCTTGGCGGACATTGACTCGAACTCAGGACCAATTACTGTGGAAAAAACAGGGCTATCCAAAAAGAGCAACATTAAGACTTGTAGGAAAAAGTGGGATTAAAAAAAATAAAAAGCCCTGATAGACTGATGTAATTGATCAACAGAAGCTTCTATACATTTGTGTGGTATCACTGCAATTCAGGATTATCTGTATCTGTAGAAGACATCAACCTTGCTGAAGTGCTATAATTTGAGAGGAATTTGCTGCTATTATAGCTAGATTTTGAATGAACAACAAATAGCATTCACAGTCTATTTCGATTTGGTTTCTATTATTTTTTAAAAAGTTGGGAATAATTGGGATCATTTTTGATTTTGGGATAGATAAACTATTATATTGTCTAAAGCAAACCATCATTAAGCCTTTAATCTGGTCAGTCTAATTTACAGGTATACCTGGGATAATTAAGATTCCATACTAAGCCAACTGCAGTGATTGACTGATGGAAGATATCATCCATCCTTTTCAGTGTAAAGACCTTCTATTTGTAGACAAGTCTAGAGAGAAGATCTGCCCCGTCATTTGCTTCATGTGACGGAAATACTGCACAATAGTATTTCTATTGGTGGGGAGAGACCCTAAAGGTACAGGCTTACACTGTGACGGTTTTATGAGTAGGCTGACCATTTATACTATGAGTTTCTTTATTCATCACAATACTTTCAATAAGCTGGTTGTCTTATTGAATGTTAGAATAATTTCGCCTTCTGCCGTACATACATAAAAATACATTATAAATCTGCAACTGACTGTAGTTAGATGCAGGAAGGAACAGACTTCAGATTTGTGAGGTATTTTCATTATTATTTGAATCCTGCAATTGGTGTGTAAAAGACAGACACTTAGATTTAAGGAATTCCAAACCTTGGAGTTCATTTCGAGAAGCAGAACTTCAGAGATTTCAGTTGTTCTACAGTAAAAGCAAAAACAAACACAGCCAAAATTGTTGCTGACAACCACTTTCTTCATTTTAACCATGTAATATAGGCAGGGGAAAACCTTAGTAACATACTCTGGTATGAAACAGAAATCCTTGCTGATCTGCTGCAAATCAGTGAAAAATCATCCAGTGTGTTCTCACCTATCATCTGTCCAGCCTTTCTATAATAAAGTCCAATAGTCCATTCACTGCTGCACAGGTGTATTGAAGAAATCTTTGACCTTGTCTAGGGGTTTGCTGTAGTCCTGCTTGCCTGAAACTTTAACTCAAATCTTAAATACTTTATCCCTCTTGCAGCCAATAACCAGGACCAATTGTTTTTAGTCTCTTTCTTTTTCAATTGCATATTTCTCATCCAAAAAACTAGTATGGAATCCCTCTGTAGGCAGTCTTTTCAGTTATGGTGAAGGTGAAGTAAATATCCTGCATTAAAAGCATTGGATTCTTTCTGGTTCTTCTAAGGATTTTCTTTGCAAATTCTTTACATCTTCCCGCTGTCAACATGACAGAGATTTATATTATTAATTGACATCCTTGGAGAATGTAAGCAAACACATTTTTCATTTCTACTTGCTTTGAGTGCAAATGTCCCGTATTTAGCTTAATGTGCAGCAAAAAAAGAAAAGAAAAGAAAAGAAAAAGAAAGAAGTATATACAGTCATATATATGTATGTGTATTTATATAGATACAGATACACACACATACACACACTGATGCAAGTTCCACTGAACGCAAAAAGGCTTATTCCTAGGCAAGTAACGAGAGGATTGCAGAGTCTTACAAACACAACAGAAAGGTAAAACTTGAAAAACAAGAGTCTAGAGCAAAGCTTAAAACATCTTTAATATTAGATACATCATCCCTGTCCACCAAATTGTTCTTTAATGGTGCAAAATAGAGGAAAGATCACCAGCTGTCCTCCCGTCCATCTCTATTTGCTGCTGTCATGTACAAAAAAGGGTTAAGTCCAGAATAACCAAAGGCTGCTCCCTTTGGGATTGTCTATTTTAATGATACACAGTAGTTCTAAAAAGTGTGTGCCTTTCGATAGATATAGTGATCATTTAAATTCTTACCTGTTGTTCATCTTTCTCTCTTTATTTTGCTTTGGGTCTCATTTTTGCCAGTTAATTGCTTTTTATGTTTAATAATAAATATCAAGCTATAAGTTTGCGACCTGAACTAAATGGCACATGAGCTTGTTCTGGTTGGGATAGAGGGATTGATTGGGAGAGGTGCAAACTAACCGGGACATTTTCCACAGCAATTTCCCAACCATTAATAGGCTGACAATTGGCAAAAAAGGGAAAAAAGGAATATGTGATCAAATTTGCATAGTATTGTGTTTGTGCACAAACACATGCAGAGAGAGGGAGAGAGGCTGTGAAAAGGGTGCTCCAGTTTGAATGAAGCACTGTTTTAAAGGTGCACCCTGGATGAAAACAGTGCTTCCATCCAAAGTACTACACTGGCATGTCTTGAAAAGGGGCTAAAAGCCCATCTTCAGAGATATCCGCAGGAAAGAAGGTACCAAGTGAAGTTAGCCCACTTTGATTCAAGGCATCAAAGTGAAAGAAGCTGACTGGATGATTTAGAGCAGCGTTTCTCTGCTCTGGGGAATTCTGGGAGTTGAAGTCCACACATCTTAAAGTTGGCAAGGTTGAGAAACACTAATTTAGAGCATCACCTTGAATCAGACCAGGAGACAGTCCAGATCAAGGTGATGTCTCAAGGCACCGTCGCAGGATTTTACACAGCTGTAATTTGAGTACTTTAAAAGAGGAACGTGTCTCATTTGCCCATCTCAGGGGGAAAAAATTGTGGGGATAGCACTTATTTTCTATAATGTTTAAGGTAGCTCAGAGTCTTCTGTGCTTTATTAAAGGGACATGTATGGGTAAGCAAATGGAACTCCCTTTCATCATCTTGTTATAAAAAATCCTAGAGAATAAGAAAACACTAGTTGGACTTTGTTTCTGTTAGTGGTAATAAAATTTAGTAGAATAACTGGATTAGAAATTTTGTCCCCAGCTGGACAGTCGAGTATGGACTTCAACTCCCAGAATTCCCCAGCCAGCCAGCTGGAATAAACTCTTGGTCCATTTTAATACAGGAATAATACAATCATTATGCTAAGTGGCCCTTTTTGTTTTTTTCTAAAGACACCTTCATAGCCACTGGATTTTACAATGTACACCATAACTGCCATTAGCATCTACTATCATCCCAATTTTGGGCACTTAAGAATGCCTTCATGTAATTCAAATTGCGTGAGAAGAACAGAGCTAAAAGGGAAGCAGAAACTTTCCATATAATTTAGAATGTTAATTGTACAAGACTCTACATCAGTGTTTCTTGACTTTCAACGGCCCTGCTGGCTGGGGAATTGCTGGAGATGAAGTCCGCACATGTGGAAGTTGCCCAGGTTGCAAAACACTATTCTAAATCATTTGTAGAGTTTATGGACACATATAAGGCTCCAAACTTTTCTGCATCATGCAGCCTTGCTCCTTTCGTGGCTTTTCTCCATGTATCATTCATTACATTTCCTCAAGGCCCAATTGTGCTTGAAGCATATGGTGAATTTGGAGGATGACACTCACTAGAAACATAAATAGAATTGCTACATAAAGGGAGCAAGTATGTGTTTATTGCTAAATTTTGCATGGTATTTTAAATCATCATCACCATTACCATCACCCTTTCTCTGTCATGTTGATACCTCTGTAGAGGAAGACATAGCACAATCATTTCTTTAGACCGCCCAGAAAGGAGTGGAAATGGATATGAGATACCATACAGATTTCTGTGAGCAATACCTCTACAGAATTAAATAGTCTACAAGCATTCACACTGAGGGCAATCCAAGCATCTTAAGACTTTATTCTTTGTAAGAGAGAAAAAATGAATGAATAGTCTAGTCCAGTGTTCTCAACCTCAGCAACCTCATGCTGGCTGGGGAATTCTAGGAGTTGAAGTCCACATATCTTCAAGTTGCTGAGGTTGAGAAACACTGGTCTAATCAGATTGATAGTTTCATGTTTAATTATTTACTCATCTTGGGGGATTACCTTAATTCTCTGAAGTCAGTATGGCCACCTTATTAATACCCCCTTGTTTCATTTTCAAAAAAGGAGGCATTCATTTCCCCATTTCTAGACTGTACAGCCACCCAGAGGATTGATCAAGGAACAGTCTTCTGTTTCAGGTATTGGCAAAATATAATGGAAACCATTTGCAATATATTTGGTAGGGCTGTCTAACATTTATAGCCAGTAAATGCAATTTCTGCCTAACTTAGAATGCTGAAAAAGAATATTTAAAAGAAAACTAGGAACAGAGCCAAATGAGGGGTTGGGAGGTTGAGAAGGGATGCCAAAGTATAGTGGTAACTTGATACAGCTTATTTCTTAATGCTTACTTGTACCTACCTGAGCCACCATTTTGTACCTGGATTCAGTTGTGGGATCTTGGTATATTATAGTATAAAAAAGTAGATTTCACAAATTTGTGCAATGCTTACTTTGCTAAATTTTATTGCTTTCTCTTCCTCAGCCTAGGTACCTTCCAGATGTATAGACTTCCATACCCAGAATTCTCAGCATTGGCCAAGTTGGCTGCAGAATTCTGGAAAATGACACATCTGGAGGATACCCCACTTGGGGGGAGCATCTATACTGAAACATTAGCAACTCTTTTGAGATAACCTTTGATTTCAGCATTCCTTTCAACCTCAATTTTAAGTTGAAAGTTCACAACAATTTTTCAGCTCAATGTGACCATCTCTCTTAGAGTAAATTCTTAAGATTACCTCTGTAATAATCCAACTCAGAGGCAAATAATAATGAAGAAAATGTAATGAATTAGAGGTATTAGTACTACTACTACTACTACTAAGATGATGATGATGATGATGATGATGATGATGATGATGATAGCTGTTATCAGCTATTAGTGCTGAGCTGGCCTGTATTTCTTTGTACCATATTACAAGTCAATGCTGTTTTATCATGAGTTTGTTTGTAGGAGGATAAAGTGAGGCTGAGAAAAAGGAAAGCTGTTCCTTCTGCTGTTTCTCTCCATTTTGTTCAAATGAACATAAGACATAAGAATTGAGAATTGAGAATTATATTTTCCTTGCCTGAATTTGAAAAGGAGTTGACATGGCGCACTCGTGAGCCAGTCCTGTAAACATTCTGTGTAGTTATGTGCACATGGAAGGCTATGAAACATATAATAACTGATGGAAAGGAGGAAGAGGGAGGGAAAGGCAACTGCTGGTGAAACTGTTGTTTGTACCAGAGTTATGGAGGCAAAAAGTTTAGATATCCATTACTAGAAAAGCACACGAAACAAGAATCAAAAGATAAGCATAACTGTGATATTTGAAACGTCTCCTCTAAATTGTACAGGATCTTCAGCATACAATGTAATAATCAGTCACGTTATAAAGCCGGTGCTTTGGCAACCACTTGCAGAAAAAAATAACATTTTCTTGATTGTCATCTCTTCGTGTGTGTGCCATTTTTTTTAGAAAAATGTATATGAAGGTGGCATATTGCCTATGAAACTAGTTTTTACTTCCTCTTGAAACGTGGGCATTTCCCAAAGCTTTGTAGAGGGTTAGGAGATATTTGAAACAAATTTGGGTTATAGATGAGGAACAGGAGAAGGTAAAAAATGAACAGAAATCTGTTGTGCAGACAGGAAAACAAAATAAAATAAAACCCTGATATAATATTCCATATAGCACATCAATTCTACTCTGGAAGCGAGAGAGATTTTGACTTTTAATTCCAGGTGCAAAAATATAAGCCCAGCATTAAAGAATAAAGAAATATATATTTATTAATGTACATAAATTGCATTAAAATGGTACCCTTATTTAGATATAGATAGTGATGATAATAAAGGGCTAAGCATGTAGTGAGGGTGACTCAGGAGTTTATTCCACGATAAAACCAAATTTATTTAACTGGAATGAGTTTACTTTGTGTTCTTCTACTTAAATAAAACTACTGTGTGCAAAAAGCATCAAACTGATAAACCAGATTTCCAGAAACGATACCTTAGATGTTGCATGCCAGAGTACCTAAGCTTAACAATAGGTGTTTGTTTTCAGAGAACACCAAGTACAGATACAGAGACCTATATAAAAAAATTCCCTCTCAGACCTTTACATGGTATGTGTCTTCCTCAATCTCGAGTCCTCTACCACAGGTCTGGGAGTCTGAAGGTTCTATGCAGTAGCTTAGCTGTTCCTGGCATTGCACTTTTCTGGACAGAGAGCTCTGATGTTATTCCTGAGATCTGTCGGAACCATTCTCCCAGCTTAGGAGTCACAGCCCCGAGTGCTCCTACTACCGCTGGAACCACTTTGGCCTTTACTTCCCACATCCTCCCTAGTTCCTCCTTCAGGCCCTGATACTTCTCCAACTTCTCATACTCCTCCTTCCTGAAGTTGCTGTCACTTGGCACCGCTACATCTGTCACCACTGTTGTCAGATAAATAGACGGACAGATATTTCCTTAGATTTTGCCCAGAGAAGATGCTAGGCATACACTCTTATTCTCCTGCTTTGCCCTTCATTCTCACTTTAAACATAATCTCCTTCAACTTGCCATTGTAAAAGATATTTCATTGTATTGTAAAATACTGAGCCTAACTTAGCAGCATGTAGTCTGGCAAATAAGGAGAGCATCTCATTTCCTCTCAATTTTTCATTTGCTGCAGCCAATAGAAGAAGCACTCATTTATCAGCAATCACTGCACATGACAACATTCACACCTAGCAAGATTACTTTGTTGTACATGTGCCCTCTAAGATAATCCTATTCTCCAAAGGACAAATACCTCTCTGGTAGCAAGGACAGTGTGCAAAGTGAGTATCAGCACTGATTTCAGAGAAATTCATGGTTGAGAAGATGGACCTCTCCAGACTTGCATTTGATTTTATTAGCTATACAATAGGTACAAATAAAATTATACTGAATGTGTTTGCTGCATATTTCAAGATAGCATAACAAATAGCAATTCTATTAAACCATAGTGGAGCAGAGAGAATAAATAATGCATGTTAATACAATCTTTTATGATTTGGATAGCCAACCAACTTCTTTAGCACTTCAATGTCATATTTGATGATGCAAAGCAAAAATAAAGGCTGAAAATAACTGAGATAATTATCATTAAATATTTCCTAGCATTGATCACTAGGCTTTTAAAACCACATTTGGAAAGAGTAATGCAGTAGTAGAAAAGAATATGCAGCCCCAACATATCAATGGCTCAAGTCACAACTATACAAATGTTGTTTAGGGTTGCACATTTTCTCTTCAAAGTATGTATTTTTTATTTCAAGCCAGAATATGCCAAACACAATGCAGGAATTTTAGTGAGCTGTGCTTTTGATCCAACTATAACATCCCATGCTAATTTTCTGAAAACAGAATAGAAATTTTATTTTTCATGAAATCTGAGTTTTAGTCAATAAAACTTCTATCAGTTCTAGAAAGACAGCTTTCAACTCTGTAGCAGACTTAAATCAATACCTTGATTCTTTCATGTATCTTCTTGTGATTTTGTTTGCTTGTTACACATGGACTTTGCTCCCACTAACTGTATCCCTGTGAATTGGACTAAGCTGAGAGAAAGTGACCCAGCTACCCAACAAGCAAATGGGATTTTCTTGTTCAAAATGCTTAGGCAACTATAACAGTGAAATATTTTCTTCCAACAGCCTTACTCTGGATGCAACTCTCCTTCTCTTGAATAAAGTACTTCTATGCTTTGGCTCATAACGCATGAAAGAAAGTCAATAGAAGGAATTATGCTTAAAATTACATCACTAAACCTGATCTAAGAGCCTTGACATGTCTCTATCCTAAATCTTCATTCAGGTAACTATACTACAGCTCCTATGAGTTAAAATTCTAAAATAATTGCTACAGACTTTATTTATAAAAAAAACCCTTTCATTGGTTTGGTCATTTATGTAAGGTAAATCCTGTTTCCATATCATAATCACTGCTATCTATTATAGTATATGAAAACAGGACAGATTGTCTTCAGGAAAATGGCCCATCTGCTTTACAAACAACTGAGATAACTTTGAAATTGATCCTTTATGTGCAATTTATAAGTAATAGAAACATTATACTACAGCATAATTAAACAGCTAATACAGAAGGAGGGATGTGGTTGAGACAACAAACAATTAATACAAGTTTATATAAGCATGTGCTTGCTTTATCAGCCATTTAATGAGTTACAGAAACATAACAACGTAACAATATCTGACAATATTTGATCTCACAAACCCATTTCCATGAAAAATTATAGTTTAGGGACCAGTGCTTTCATCAATAACGTTATAAATGGAAAAGAAGCTGAGAAACTTCAGATGATTGCCTTTTTCTCTGTCCTCTTTGACTTCATTTAGTTCTACTTTCAGGGAACTGACCCAGTAGATGAAAATATTTGCACTGACTGCACAGTGAATCTCTGAAATTGCCAAGGAATGATAAATTGGTGACATAATTAATCATTACAATTAAGGATGGCTGTCCACATTTTTAAAACATTAAAAGCAACCATGTGCTTGTGTGTGTGTGTGTATACATGAATCTATACACTGTGTAATTTGCTTCTAATAATTAAATAAGTCCTAAAGTTGATTGAAGTGTTTTGTTTGGGCTGCATTTTACAGCAGTTTCTAGGCTGAAATAGATATTTTTCCATTGTCTTTGCTTCTTCCCATTCTGCAATGCAGAGCAGTCCCTCAGCTCAACAAGAAACATAAAATGCTATCCTTGTTAGCAAAAGTGGCTTCCAAAAAAATGCGTGTTAGCGAATTTCCCTACTTTTTTTTAAAAAAGACTGCAAGCCAACACGGAAATTAAATATAACATGTTTATCAGTGAATAGACATGATAATAAAATGGACCAAACACAGAATGACTACTTCATTTCCAGCCATCACCAACTCTCAATCCACTCTGTATCATAGCCTTGTAAAAATGAAAATGGGGAGGGATCGTGCATGCCACTTTGAAGCTTAGAAATCTATGCCGAATATTGTGTTGCTCATTCTGTTCCTCCTTGAAAGACACTTAATGCAATCATTTAAGTAAATGTTAGCACCTATGCAGCGTTCTTCCTCAAACAACTGATCAATAACTCCCAGTGGCATTAATGACTCAGAAGTGTTGCAGAGAATATTTTGCCAACACAAGACTAAGCAATCAGACATTAAAAAAAAAAAAAAACCCTGTGTGGGATGTAGACCTAGTTTACACTTCTATTTTCCAACTTTAAACTACAAATCTCTTCAGCATTTCATATGTGCCAACATATTACTCAAAGTTATTCGTTAGCCACTCTTCTTTCTTCTTTCAAGAGTCTTATATAGCAAGACAGATTAGAAAGGCTTTATAACTGACCACCTATAATGTATATATTAAATTAAATAAAACTCTTCAGCACTGCTGGTTGAAAAGAAGCTTTATGGGGTCAAAACTGCCATCTTTTTATACTGACAAAAATCTATCCGAGTCTGTGTTTTTAGCATGTTTATTCCAACCTTTAGATTAAACTTCATACAATAAAGAAATTCTCCGTCTTTGTTTGCAGAGTCAATTTCTTTTAAAAAATGAGGAAAGAAACCAATTGGGATGACTTTTTTTTTTTTTACTAGTTTGGAATGCTTTATGTATTTAGACAGCTAAGAAAAGCATCTTTTTATCCTTTCTCCTACATACATACATACATATTTAAAAAGACTGCAAGCCAACATGGAATTTAAATATAACGTGTTTATCAGTGAATAGACATGATAATAAAATGGATCAAACACAGTATGACTATTCTATTTCTAGTCATCCCAAACTCTCAATCCCTGTATCGTAGTCTGTAAAAATGAAAATGGGAAGGGCCCAATGGATGTGGTCCAATGGATGCGGAACAAAACTAGTTTCTTAACTACTCTCATGGTCTTTCTCTGCATGTCTTCCATCCCCTGGAACTGTGATCCTTAGCTACCTCTTCCCTCCCTGGGCCTTCGCTACCTAAAGGCACTTAACCACACATGGATGCTACTCACCTAGTTTTCGGTTTTCATTTACAAAAAAAAATAGATTCTTGCTTTTTTACTTGTAGGGAAAGGAAGTAAGCAATATTCCAATGGTGTGGTTTGTTAAGAAATAAGCCAGATGTCATCATACAGTCTTCTAGCCAATGATTGCAAATGCACTCTGGTAGGTAAAAAGCAATCACCCCCGATTTAATATTTTATAAAGTTAAATTATACATGTGTATTCTTTCCAACCCAACAGAACGTGGTAAAGAAATCACACAAATGGCTCAGAACTGTATCCATCAGCAGGATAACTCCTTGAAAACAAAACATATCAGGACCACCTTTGGTGCAGCTGGAGAAGCTGACAAAAGATCAAGTTCAAAAGCAGGCCAGATTCAGCTGGGGGCTGCAGAGACAAAAACAAACCAACAATGCATCTCTGTAGGAGAGGCAATTTGGCAGTTGCTTGGAATGTTGCCAGCTCCTCCAAAAACCTCCTCCATCCTAGTCACATGGTGCAGATTGAAGCATATGCAGTCCTCCCTGTGATTCTCAGTACATGTGCACACATAAGCATACATAGGTGCAACATAGAGGTAAAGCAGAAATACACACAAGCAAGCAATGTATATGCAGCTGTCCTGATTACCAGACAGACAGAGGCAATACATATGCACACACTCTGATTAGTACCTGGTGAGAATGTGTCCATGTGACTTTGTCACGTAGAGGAGAGAGAGAAAAAAATCAGATGCCTCCAATAGCCCCTGCTGGAAAACCGGTCTGAAGAAATCCAGAAGCTATGCTCTGCAAGTTTTTCCTACCTTGTTTAACATTTTAAAACTATATAACGTATTACTATGCACTACTTTTTTCAAGTATTTCAAACCCAGTTTTAAATATTGAAGTTATTTTATTTAAATTGTATTATTCTATAAAAATGACAATTTTAACAAGATTTCTGCTTATCTGGAGTTTGCTATTCTAATTCAAACTCAGGTTAAATATGAGCAGCCTATTTCTGCACGTAGTACTTAAATGGTGAGTAGACTATTGCTGTGAACAATAATTTAACTTTGATTATGGAAGGACCAAGGTCGGCCTATTTCCTGATATATCTCTCCATAAATTAACACCTTTATTAATCTCTACACAGCTGTAATTCTCACAGAATTCAGTGGAACTTTCTTCTGGGAAAGAAGGCATAAGATTCAAGCCTCCTCTGGAGCTTCCACCTAAGTGAACAACTGAATCTTGATGGTGGTTGCAACCATTGTGGATGCTTTCTCCTGAGTACTTTGCTTGCTGTCTAGGGCTGGCCTTATCATGAGATGAACAAAGCACCCACCTCAGATGCCGGATCAGGACCAAAGTGGAGAGAGTATGTTTGCTGTTAGTGCATGAATTTTCTGCTGTAGATGCAAAGAAATGAGAGCGGCACAGAACAAGGATGAAACAGAGGACCAGAATCACAGAAAGTGGTGGGACTGCTGAAAGCAAAGGAGTCTGGACTGATTAACACCAGCTTCACAGGGAACTTCCTATTTCCTACTGCTTCCAGAGTCAGTGCCTTCTGAACTTGAGGAGAAAAGGCAATCAGCTGCTCAGAGGCAGAGGAGAAGATCCTAGCAGGATCCAGTTAGGTACTTATGATGCTAATGTCTTACCTCACTCAGGTCTTCCTAGCAGCCTGCTTAGTTGTTCCTTTCAACTGATTCTTGAAAGCTACAGCATTTGGTACAGAACAACACTCATGAGTGAAAGAAGAAAATACCCTTCTGAAGTAGCTTTCAAGTAGGAAAGATCTTACTTCAAATCAATAAACACCAATATCCATAAATCGCTTTTATCTCAGTGAGGATATGAGTAGGGAGGAGGTACTCGATCTTCCACTTAGAAACAGCTCTACTAAGCTTAGTTCCTTAAGTCTAGATGATCAAGGACACAAGATCCACTTGAGCCATGGACAAGTCAAGGAACCCAGAAGTATATTGGGGACTATTTGACTTATGATTTCATCAAGGTATTTTCAGATTCAGAGTTAATTTTTTAAATAATTCTTATCATCCTAGAGCTCTCACTGCCTTCCTCATTTATTGTGCTGTTGTATTTTAATTATATAATTAAAATATTAATATCATTTATAATAATTTATGGATGTATTGTGTGTGTGTGGGTTTTTACTTTTGTGCTCTGGGAACATGGCTGGTGAATAATATGTAAAATTCATAGGAATAAATAACTATTCAGTTTGGAAAGGAGTTGAAATAAGAAATATTGGTTACATAAGTTGCTCCCTATATCAAAACTGAAATTTGCTCAATTGCTTCAATAGGAACTCAACTTTTGCAAGATAATGTGTATTTTTAAAAATCAGAGATATGACAGAGCCAAATATGGTAGAAAATTAATATGGTTATACTTAATAAATGTGAATAGTGGATAGCCTCTAGATTGTATTGAAAAGTCCCTTGGTAAGACATAACACATTTTTGTAGAGTTAATTATGAATAGCAGCAGTCAGCAATTTAATTCTTCAATGCATCTGTTTTACCAGCAACACAGTCCCTCCCAAAATTCCAGACACACAAAAGAGTGGGGAAAGCACTGAATGAACAGCAATCACAGGACTCATCTTAAAATTATTTAGCAAGTTATCTCCCAAAGTTTTATGTATTCTAAAATTCAGAAATTCAGAAACTGTGTGCACAACAAGAAGGGGCATTTTATCAAGTTTGGTGGATGTGTAAAAAAACTAGAAAATTCTGGATTCAAATACATACACTAATTCAGAAGATTTTAAACATTAATATGCAATTGAAACCGGAGGCTTTTCTTTTAGAACTGATGGACGAACGGCTGGAAAAAAGTTACGGAACGTTGTTTTTTACATGATAATTGCAGCAAGCTTATTGTATGCCCAAAGATGGAAAGATCCACTACCCACAATGGAGGAATGGTTGGTGAAGATGATGGAACTTGCTGAGATAGCTAAATTGACTTCTTTGATCACAGAAAAGACGATATCTATGTTTAGTGTTGACTGGAAACCCCTTATAGACTTTTTGTGTGAAACAGAAAAAAATGAATTTATGACTTATGATTTGATGATCAGACAGAATAGATTATAGAAAAAAGAGTTATATTGTAACCATAGAGGAAGAGGTAAATTTATAATTGTACCTATAACTGCTGCAGAGAAGATCGGAAGCGACCTCTTTGTATCTTTTTTTTTTCCTTTCCTTTCCGTTTTCTTTTTACCTTCTTTCTTTCTTTCTTACACTTTTACCTCTGCTTTCTTTTTTCTTTATTTTCCTCACTCTATATTAATTTCTATTAGTTGTTATTGTCTTTCTTAAACTCCTTCAGAAAGAAAGAATATTATTTCAGAAAATAAATTCTTTGTTTAGAAAATTTCTATGGGGTTCTTCAATTCCCAGAATATCTTTACAGAAAGTGCAATTATCAATTAATGAGGGAGGATTCGGTCTTCCAAATCTGGAGCTATATCATCATACTTATCTATTGTCAAGTATTAAATGCTGAAGAAATTATAAGCCTTTATAGAAATCAACTTCCTACATGCAAAGGGTGGTAAGAATACTGAGAAAATATATAATTTCATATTGCCAATGATTGATCACTTTTTAAATGAAATTTAAAAATCTAGAAATAGGACACCAGAAACAACTGGCAAACATTTCTGACACACTACTTTCCTAATTCTAGGGAGATACATGAATATGTGTCTGCATATTTTACATGCAAAATATGTGTCCTCTGAGCCAGTACTGTTAGTTTACCTGTGAACATATGAAATTTGGGCTATAAACACATAAAATTTGGACTATAAATTGAACATACACTTTCAAACAATAAGAATGTGGGCTGTGCAGAAGTTCAAAAAGGATACTTTGATTTGACAAAGCTCCAGATGAAATGTTTCTTCTAAGTAGTGTCCCAGGACAAAGCAACATCTCCCCCCAAAGTGGCTGTGGTACTTCTGTCTGTATAGTAAAAGGAGTATGGGGATATTTCTAACTGAGAGTCAGAATAGATGAATCAAGTCAGCCATCTCAATGATTCATCTTGAGCCATTGATGAAGATCAACTTGATTTTCCAAGTCAAGACATTGTTTCATATGTGATCTTCATGACTTAGATAATGCCTCAAGGCAAAGTTTGTTTGTTTGTTTGTTTATATTTCAAAATTGTCACTGCCTGTCTCACTGCAGAGCAACTCTGGGTGGCTAGTTAGGTGCCTTGAGTCAGCTGCCTTGGGTCTTTCCAATCTGACAGTCATATACATCTAATAAAATAACAACAACACCACATGCCTACATGAAATAGGAGTACACAAGGAATCTACACATAGGATCAAAAACAGATTAAGATTCCCAGGCTCCAAGTAGGATTATTTAGTGCCTACATAATTCTTTATATTCAGAATTGGCATACATAGAATAATTGATTTAAATTATCAACTTCCCATCATTTACTGAAATTGGTGCTGTTTTCATAATTTATTTCATATAGATTGTGTGGAAACTTCCAATTTTATTTTAAATAATATTATATAAAGTTGCCCTTTTTGCTCTATTCCAAATTTAAACTTAATTAGTCATATATTTAGAGATATTATTGTATACTCAGTCATTTATATCAATGTATAGGTTGAACTAATTAAAATCATCTGGCCAGTCATCAACAAACATGCTCCATCAACAACTGTGGATGGTCACAGTTCAATAAGCAAAATGTTAAACATACCCCAAATGCCATAATAATAAAAGATAATGAAGAATAAGCACAGCATGAAAAAAGTTGTTATAGAAAAAGCCAGGATAAAATAATAAACTGCTTAGATTAAATGCAAAAATAAAACTGAGGGAACTGAAGTAATTTTCAAAGGCTTGGGTAAAGTATTGCATTACATCCATACCTTCATTACATCCATACCTAGAAACATCTGCAGATGCAGACGAGGTAAGAAAAGCTTTCAACCTTTTTCTGGTTAAACAAAGAACTATCCTGAAAATGAATCTTCTAAAAAAGGTCACATACTCACCAAAAAGCCTTAGGAAACTCGCCTGACCATGATCTTCACTAGGCAGCAAGCGTGCCGCAAAGCATGGAAATTTCAGTTAATGTTCAGTGTAAAATAATTCAGTACAGGAAAACCATCTAAATATTACTTGGAGAGTTGGAAAGGTATGGTGTAATTTTTAGCTTGTGTCTATTCTAACATCTGCTTCAACTGACAGCAGTATGACTGGATAAGACTTAAATCTCTGATTTGTGTTGTTGAAAAGAATGGAAAGCATAGCCAAAATAGCCAGATTAGAAGGATCAAGGAAGGAACTTTCCTGAGGGTTAATTGAATGGAAAAAGTTTGTATAAAACTTTGCTTATGCATTTTGCATAGAAGTTTCCCTTGATTTATGTACTTTTCAAAAAGATACCTCTTCTCCTTCTCATTTAGCTGTTATCCTCAATTGCTTTGCATTATTTATTTAGATAAATGCAGCTTCTCATTTCTCTCTGGAACTCAGCATTTAGTTGAGCCAACGTTCCTCTTTCTCTGTTGTCTTTTGCTTTCTACTTGTCTATAGCTACTTTCAATGTATCAGTAGACAGTCATTTTGATTTAAAAAAAAAAATTTTTTTTTGGTTTCTTTCATCTTTAACTATGTTATGAATTTCAGTCCAGAATTCCTCAGGCACTTTATCAAATCTAACTTAAAGCTATCTTTTTACTTTACAGCATAATCATACGGTTCATATCTGGTTGGTTTGTTTACTTTAAGTTTTTAATTTAATTTTGTAAGAAGTAATTCTTGAGCCAATCTATAATCAGCATCAAGTTTTATTTTTTGCTGATGGAGTAGAGCATCTCTATCTTTGCTTATACTCAATTTGATTTCAGTGTTACCCATCTGTGATATCTATGTGCACAGTCGTCTGTTAGGTTGTTGAAATAAGGTATTTACTATAAATATTGAATTTTCTTGGCAGAATTATATTAGTATGTTTTCTGATTCATTTCTTACACCAAGACCAAATTTTCCCATTATTATAGGAGACTGGAATGCTGAAGTTGCCAATTTTATTTGATAAAAAGTATGTTTGTACTTTGCAAAATTCTACTGCATTTCCAAATTCATCTGAAGGTACCTAACTTGATTCAACTGATCATTCCAAGATGATGATTTGATACAAAGGAGTGATTTGATTGAACTGCCTTTTAATCTTTGACTCAAACTTTGCAGGATCCAATAAAGATTATCCAACACATTTCAACCTGTTTCAAATTAGTTTTAAGTGCTGCATGGTCTCCTTTTGTGAATGAATAGTGAGCATTTTTCATAAAGACCTCCAGCCCTTTAACAAAATGATGCTTCTCAAATCCCTATGATGACAGTGTAAACATGAGAGTTACAGGCCTGAGAAGTAATTTCCAAAGAAAATATTGACAAAGTAAAAAGACAATAAAATTATATGGAAAAGGGCAAATATTTTTCTATCATTGAAAGGAATGGCTGAAAGCAGATTCTTATTGATTTTTCTTCCTCAACTCAACTGTTTGAGATTCCACCCATAAACTAGGAATTGCATTTTTTCCTTCAAGGCTCAATTCTAGCTTCACATAAGGTAGGGAGGGAGCTGTCAATTCAGACCTATTCATATTTCAATTGTATGAATAATACATAGGAAAATTATCATGAGAGACAGAATTCACTCTTCTTCTATGGAAAATTTCACTGCTCTATTTTTTTTACCACCTATAAAGAGGACTGTAGATCATTAGTCACTAGAAAAGACAGGAAAGGGCTTGCTCATATATGATCACTGGGAGCTCCTTTAGATACTCCCATGCATACTAAGTCAATGGAATTCAGACTATAGGTGGGGAGGAAAACATAAAGCAAGTTTACAAACAGAATTACTCCATGAGTTGATACAGATTTTTGGAGGCTTCAAAGTGGAGCCCTTCAAAACATGATGTTATACTAGTTGAAATATCAAGCGACTAAGTTGTTATCTTGAAGAAAGTAAGAGAGGAATTATATAGCATGAGACAGTGTTATGATTTGCACACCAATTTCACTAGAAAGACACATTCTTGGTTTATTGTTCATAAACTCAGAATTTCTATTCCAGCTCTGCTGCCCAACTTCAAGCACCTCCAGCACAACAGAATAGGTCCCATTTGTGGTTTTCCCCAGATATTATTGGTGCCAGTTTCTATTCATGACTTGCTGTTGATGAGAAGCTGAATACTAGAACAAAACATGCAGATAAACATTAATCCAAACTCTTCTGTTCTAAGTGCAAACAATGAACAGCTGCTTCAGCTCTTCTAGTCTTTTATATAGTGAAAAACTGTCGACAAATTCCCTCCTGTACTGCCATGTATTTTTCCAAGCTAAATATGTCCAAGTTCTGCAATCTGGAGCCAGTGTTATTCCAACAAATTGGCTAATGATAACTCAGACCGATAAGATACATTTTCAAAGTCCACTAGGAATCCATTACAATCTTGACCCAGCCTGATAGCTATATAACTGTTGAAGACAGCATAGGCAACAACTGCACACTAATAACAATACATTTGCTGTGAGTGTTGTGTGCAGTGTATATTGGGGTTAGTTGACTAGGATAGTTAATACCTTTTTGATGTTCCCACAAGACACTAATCTTTACATTGACCCACTTAAGCATGTGGTAGAAACAGACCAATGATAGTCCAAAATATATAACTGTTGAAGACTGGCAGATAGAGAACTAATAGCCAGCACTTCAAAAACATGCAGGCTTCTAGGTCAATAGTTAACCTTAACAAATGTGCATGTTTAAATATCAAATCAATGACCTATTAATAAGTTGTGTGTATATTGGGGTTAGTTGACTAGGATAGTTAATACCTTTTTGATGTTCCCACAAGACACTAATCTTTACATTGACCCACTTAAGCATGTGCTAGAAACAGACCAATGATAGTCCAAAATCCCTCAGTGGATTTTATTAGAGTTAATTTAAGCCTCAGACTCCTTAATCCAAATCTGACTTTCTAGCCACTATTACTGCAAAAGAAGTGAAAGATGAACAAACTTTAAAGCATTTTGATTTCTCTTTGCCCTCAGGGGGGTTTGGTTTTAGTATGGTTAAAAGAAAAACTGTGCCCTAAAGGTACTATGGAATAATTAAGTAATTCCTTAAGGAGTTACTTAATAATAATTAAGTAATTACCTTAAGGAGTTAAATTTAAGGAATTACTACAACTGAGCTTGAAGAAGTTTGGAAAGAAAAGAGAACTGCAATCAGCTTTCTGAGATACACAAGTATGGTGTAGTAATATTATATTTTTGGTTTCTATATATTATTCATTTACTCCTGGAAAACCTCAAAAGCACAATTCTGAATTTATTCTCCAGCATAGGCAACAACTGCACACTAATAACAATACATTTGCTGTGAGTGTTGTGTGCAGTTTTTACAGAATAGACAGGCTCAAATCAATTGAGAAAGGATGTCTAGAAATTATAGACAAAGAGGAAAAAAAGAAAAAATGCCAATCTGACATTTACTGTCGTATCTGCCAGTTACTTTGTTGAGATGAAAATCCAGTTTTGAGGCAGCCTTGGGAAGTTAATTTTTCAGCTAACCCTGTTTTCTGTCTGGGGTTTCTTTTTTAAAAAAAATAAATAAGATTTTCTTGTAGATGAAGAAGGAAGTGTTAAACTGTTCCTTGTAAGTGTTTGACAGCTAATGCAGGCTATTCCAAACAACTTGTGAACTGTTTCAGGCTCTTTTTTCTTCCTTTTCTGGTGTGGCTCAGTGAATTACTCCTTTGGCTTCTTAAAATAAAAAGAATATAATGAATATTGTGTCAGCTTCAATTTAGGAGTTGCCGGCCAGAAATGGCTGACGCTTCGGCGGTTTGAGTCCAGCCTTCGCGTTAACAGGGTGAGCTCCTGTTTCCTCCCCAGCTCCTGTCAACCCAACAGGTCGAAAACTTACGTGAGTAGATAAATGGGTACTCTCACTCCGGTGGGAGATAAAATGCTGGCAGCTCCTTGCACAGAGAGATGGGACCAGTTGCCGGTAAGTGCGAAACCGCGCTCACCTGAAAAGGGTGCGAAGCAAGGGAAACCCCGCCTCCTGCGCTCACCAGCTGGGCTCTGCTCTAGGAAGGAGGCCATGGCAAACCACTTCCAAAAAACAATTGCCTTGAAAACTGCAAGGATTCGTCCAGGCAGTCACTACAGGGTCAGTAATGACTGAGCGCAGACAAAAAAAAAAATTGTAGCAATTGCTAAACAGTACATCCTAGCTTGTAAAGGGCACTTTGCGCTGATTTAAGCATAACTCAATCCATATTGATCTGATTTGCCAACTCACCTGACCATCCCTTTAGCCATTTTGAATCAGTGATGCCCTATAGCAGGACTTCGATGTACAAATTTCGCCTAAAGATCATCAGCAGGGCACAATTACCTAACTGCACCATTGACTTAACTACATACACATATCAGAACATTGTAGGAACTGGAGAAACAGAGCCCAAAGAGAGTTCAGGTTTAACTTAATTGCATTTTTATCTAAATGGTTGGCTTTATCTCTCAGTCATAGTGCAGGGTACTGACAATGATGGAGAAATGTCTCTGAAATGAGTATTTTGATTGAACTGCAATATTGCCATTCCTCAGTAAATACTTGTTGTGATTATTGTTTTGACATTAATTATCTTGTTTTATAACAATGCAATTTTCCACACTATGTCTCTTTGGTTATAGTTTCCACAACATGATTGATATTTAATGAAGTTTGCTGTTTCAGTACGTGTATGCATGTGTGTGTGAGCATCAGAAAGAAAAAGAGAGAGACGGGAACAGATGAAGATCTTTCGTGACCACATTTATAAAGATGGATTAATAGAAATATGTTAACAGCTCTTGCAGTAGAGCAAACCAGTAGTTAGGTTGGCTTGACCTCTAAATTAACATTACTAAAACTCATTATTTGTTCTATTTGCACATGATTTACAATCATGACCACTATGATATGTCAACAGAAAATATATTCTCACAGCACACAAATATTAATTACCACCATTTTCCCCCAAAATTCAATTAGAAAAATGTAAATTGTCCTACTTAAAGAGTTCAAAATATCACAGTGAACTAGAATGCTTGTGCTCATTTTCAGAAGCTCTGTGAAAATATACCTTTTGCAAATTAAATTTCTAAGTCATTGGAGGTAACGATGCTTTTATGTTTAAATGGTAAACATAAAACCAGAGACCAGAAATGTTTTTCAAGTGTTAGGGTCTGCTATACAGTCATAGGTGGTAAGTTTAACATCAAAACAAAAAAAAAACAAAAACAAAAAACCCTAATATGACAACTTTGATTAAATGCAAGAAATAGAGAAAGATTAGATTTTTCCAATTCCCCCCAAAATGCAGAGCATATATTCGTGATGAGAATGGGAAATTAAAAGATATTGATACAACTGAATAACTGGTAAGTTTTACTATCTGCTAGAAATTATTGAGTAATTGCATATAAAATTGGTTGATTTCTCATTTTCCAGGGTAACTAATCCCTTGCAGTACTGTGTTTTGTATGTAAGGCTAAGCAAAGTCCCTTAATGAAGCCATTTAGGACCTCCCAAAATGGAAACCAAAAAAAAATTCCTAAAGTGACTTTGATGAAGCTGTTCTTCATGTTGAGCATGCATTAGGGGAGAATGATGTTTGAGGCAGTATTCCTCAGATTAAATTGTTTTCTCTGGATCTTAACTGCTTTCAAACCCCCCAAAGATTTTTTTTTTTTTTAAATCAGGTACTATAACTTACTCAAGTAAGAAGTAATGGAAAAGTATTTAACAAACTTTCTGCTTCTCTCCCCATTGCTATAAAAAATGTCATCTCCAAAACTAAGGTAATCCCCACATTCTTCTGTAGGTGAGTTAGAGGTCTGCTTGGACAGTCATCTTGTGAATCCTTCCATTTTTGCCTCAACTAGGTTCAGTGGTTTGGTCCTGAGAAAAGCACTACAGAGCTTTGGTTGGAAGGAAAGAAACATCTCTCTCAGCCTTTGAAGGAAGTGAAATATCCAAAAGCTAATGGATATTTGGATGGATATACCTTGCCAAGGTATCTCCTTTGGGATGAATATACCTTCCCAAAATCCTAAAACTACAACATGCACATATTTTAAGATTAATTTATAGAATACTTTGATATGTTTATATTTTAATCCAAGAATTTTGCTGGGACATTTAGGTGGTTAGATAACTAAATTCCCTTTGTACGGTAGATGCAAACAAGTTCTAATCAGAATTTACAAAACAGCAGACCAGAAAGCATGAAAAGTAGACACATTGATAAGAAGCAAAGGTGAGAACGTTAAAAGTTAAGAACGTTAAAAGGGAGAAGGGATGAAAGTGAAAAAAAATATGAATGTGTCCCATGGTACCTTCAAAACTAACAGAAATTTTACAGCCAGTTTTTGTCAAATATAGTTCAGTTCGTTAGATGCATAAAGTATTATTTCTGGGCACTAGTGGATACATATTGCTGGGCCATGTAGACAGAGAGGTCAGGGGGGAGTGTAATCATTTTCCAGGAATGCGTTTTACTTAAGAAAAATAGTTTGGTTTCAAAACAAGCAAACAAACAAACAAAAATGGCTATAAATCTGACATCAGAAATTGCAGTCTTAACAAAAACATATAAAGTTCCCAGGTTACCTTATGACTGAATTTAAGCAACAAAGGAACTTCAAAGAGAGTTCACAATATGAAGCCACTGGATTGCAATCCGTGAACAGTTTCAGTTTGATCATCAGTGGCTTCAATCAAAATAATTTATTTTGTCACACTAGAAGATAGCATTTCATGCAGCAGATGAAATGGTAGCCAAGACACTTTATTAGCTTTTCATACCAAAAAAAAAGCCTAATAAATATAAAACAAAACCCACCCTGTCCCTTTACAAACTGTAATTTTGAATCTTCATTTTATATATGTTGAATGGTTGCAGGTGATCCTTTTTTACATTTCATTTCCATCTAATTCTATCCTTCACAGATTCTGCATCCCACAGAGAAAGAGAGAAACACACACACACACACACACAACATGCACACACTTGTCTTTTGAGGCTTATATTTCATGAATCAGATGAAATGAACTCACAAAATCTGATGTCCCTTTGACAAGACTCTTCATTTGAATAGAGAAAGAAATTGCAATTCCAGATCATTTTTTGTTAACCCTGAATGTTCAGTACTACAGCTTCATCTTCCCAATACACTCTATAATATACTTCATAGGCTGCTATCCTTCAGAGAGAGAGAGAGAGAGAGAGAGAGATGATAGATAGATAGATAGATAGATAGATAGATAGATAGATAGATAGATAGATGAAAGATACATACATACATACACTTTCTGAAAGTATTATGTAGTCTTTCTTATTTATTTATTTAAGCATTCTGCTTCAATTCTTAGCTAAAGTCTATTTAACACATAATCCTTTAAGATTCCATATACTGTATTTTTCCGACTATAAGATGATACTTTTTTCTAAAATCCTTACCCTAAAAATTGAAGGGCGTCTTATTCAAGGAAGTCAGCCGAGGAGAGAACCTCGCGGTTGCAAAACTGCCCATACTTTGTCTCTGCAGGCAGGCTTCCTCCTATTGCTAGCCTCCAATCATGAGTGAAATAGCTTGTCTCCCAAACAGACTTCCTCCAATCACGAGCCTTATGTAACTGACATCAGCTGATGCTGAACAAACCAATTAGAGGAAGGCTGTTTGCAGAGACAAGCTATCGGCAGTTTCACTCGTGCTTGAATGTAATCAGTTATGCAAAAGAGCATGGAAATAGAGCTGCAGAGAGACGGTTTGGACCTCCTCCCACCGAGTGTATCAGGTCAATGTTAACTAATTACTAAATAAAAATGTGTTCTGCACTATCTTTAAAATATTGATTTCTTAATTTTGGGTTGGAAAAGTGGGGGTCGTCTTGTACATGGAAGCGTCTTATTGACGGAAAAATATGGTAGGTACTGCTGGATCATGTAGAATAGGACTTTGCAGCAATCCAGGTGCAAGGGGAAAAACAGATGAGATGCACATCTGGTCTGATACGTTGCACCTGTCAACACCTGTTAAAATCAAATGCAACTTTTTTCTGGATTTGTGCACAGACAAGGAACAGGTACAGTTGCTTCAACTTGACAAATACCACCACTGGATTCCTGCAGTTTATCATATCATTTGCCCATGAATTCTGCCCTTGGTAAACAGAAACACAAATCAACAAAGCAAGGATCTTTTAAAAGTTTATTTCTATGATATGTAGCCAATGGAAGCCATAGGCAAATGACACAATAAACTTTAAACAATCCAGCAACAGCTATCTCCAAAATGCATAGAGGAGCTACAGTTTCATATATTCACAGTGAACCATAATATAGATTAAAGTTGGATCTGAATGCACCCACTAAAGGAGGACCACAGTGATATGGTTGTTAGAATGCTGAATAGGGACTTGGATTGTGCTTATGAAGATAAAAATAAGGAATGACCCCAACTTTGCAACCTCAACTCCTTAGAGGGAAGGCAGGATATAAATGAAATAAATAATAAATAAATAAGTACGTTTTGGTAAGAAAACATTTATAGAGAAGCAATTGCTTCACTATCTATAGGGTTTAAGTAGGTGTATTTAAAAAAAAATGTTAAAAGAAAAATAGGAAAGGGCATTTAAAGTCAAAATCAAGCAAAAGTAATGGAACAGGAAGGATATGATATCTCTCTCTCTAGGACAGAGATAAGCAATTTTGTGCCTATCATAACTGACTTTATTCTTTAAGTTTCTGATTGCCAGTGAGCTTCCAGATGCAACTGAAGGTGCTGGCTATCCCATATAAAATCATTAATAGCATAGGGTCAAGTTATTTGAGAAAGTGTCTATATCTCATGGTTTCTGCTTGTCTGGCAAGATGAGGCAGAGTCACTGTGTTTCAGGTCCTTTCAATCAAACAATGCCACTGATTGGGATCCAGGAAGTATGCCTTCTGTGTCACTGTGTCTGCCTTCTGGTATGATAGCCCTCAGTGATCCATTTGGCTTCCACTGGTTGGTGGTCCGGTTGGTGTGTTTGTCCAGGCACAGGATTTTCTGTTTTAGTGCTTTCTATTTTTAATGTAAGCCACTCAGAGTGGTTCTGGAGTTGGGTACCTCTAAATCTCATCAAATAAACAAGAAAACTTTCTTAGAAATTCTAGGAAAAACCAGATGATGATACAGAGCATATACGTTAAAAATGTGATGGGTAAATTGAATTCGTATGTATAGATTGGCCCTCTATTCTTTTATCCCTGTTTGAAAAATAAATATTGTAATCACAAAAACCTGCTCATTGTCATTTCTAAAATCAAAATCAAAATCATCTATTTGCTTAGTTTTTGGAGACGACCATAAGGTTCCATAGATGTACTATGAATTAAAATCCTTGCAGCAAGTTACAGTTTGCTTGGAAGTGCATTCCCTTTCTCCTTAAGTGACTCTAATCCACTATCAATCTTTCCCACATTTTCTTGCAGTACAGAGCTATCTGATCATCATTGCCTCAGGACAATATAGCCACTTGGTGTGAAAGACAAAGATCCTTCTGTCTGATTGAATATTTACTTCCATTCTACCCTCCATCCAAAAGATGACAACCATGGCTGATTGAGTGTCACCTTCTTCAACATACATTTTCTTCCATATTTCTAAATACTATGTTTGCTCATATGATAGGAAATAGCTTTACTATTGTCAAGAATCAAAATATAAATTTCAGATAAAGGACTACTTAAAATCAGACTTGTTCTGAGCAGAAATGACCTAAGACATCTTGCTATTTATGGTTGGGCACCTAACGTTTTGGTTTTTTTTCTTCACCTACCTCCAGTCAAAACCACTCAAGTAATTTTAGTACATGAAGAATTACATTCCATAAGGTTCCATTAAGTCGTACCCCTTGTCAGCAGTAAAATATATTCATAGTAATTAAATAACTAACAAATTGGTTAAATAATTATGGTAGAGCCAGCTCTAGAGCTGAGAATATACCTGCTTTAATATACTTTTAGTAGAAGTTTTGCCACTGGATCATCTACTTTTATTTCATACTTCTACTCAGGATTTGACCTTTCATTATGCAAATTTTATACTACAATTAATGTAATTAATTAGAAAATAAGTGGAACATAAGAACAGATTTGCCTTATGAATACAAAACTGGACAAAAAGGGTGAATGTTTTATTACATCAAAGGCAAATCTCACATGAGAATGTTGCTAACTTACCTTGGAGAAAATTTAGGTTTGATAGATCTAACGTGAATCTGATCTTCTGACCTAATATAAAGTAAATTAAATTTCAATTTTATAATAACTTTCCTGGGTGCAAGCCCTAATGGACTCAGTCAGGCTTACTTCCAAATAAAGATGCAAAGCAATATATTATTTTATTTACTTTTAAAATGTATGTCTTTTCACTTCTAGCTGTGCTTCTAGGCGTTTGCGCTAGTCAGCAATGATTGCCAGTTCAACAGGAAGCATTCCCTAATTCCATTAATAGAGCAATGATGAAGTTAAGAAGTCATCTCTGGACCCAATCAGTATGAATAACTATAGAGTAATGTCCAATATTCCCTATTTAGTGAAGCTGGTGGAGAAGAAGTAGCAGTGAAACTCCAGAATTCATAGAAGAACAGATTATCTGTTCCAGACTGGGTTTAGAAAGGCTTTATAATCCATTCAGAGTTCAGGAATCCATCTAGTTATGAACAATGATACTACATTAGTGGCAAAGGGGGGCAGAGGCAGTCCTTAGCTTTGACTCAGAAACCCAATGCACCCGTTTCTGGAGAGAGACCTAGTGGAAGTGACACATGTGCTGGAAAACTCAAAACTGGATAACTGCAATGTGCTCTTTGTAGGAAAGCACCTGAAGATAGTCTAGAAGCTGCCATGTGAACCCTATGTTGAAGCAGCTAGATTGCTGGTTGCTTTCTGGGTTCAGTTCAAGGCTAGGTTATTTACAATAGTGCCTGTGTCACTACAGTCTATCTTACACTCAGACCTACCGCAGGGCACCATTTTCAGATTCCCACCACAGATGCATCTACTATTGACACTGAGAGCAACTTCTACTTTTCCACGGTGAGACTTTATCAGGGAATAAACAGCCTTTAGTCTTGTAATGTCATTCTTATCACATTTAGGAGAGGCTTAAAAAGGTTATTTACACCCAAGCCTTTGGGGCAGCATGTTTTTGTTTTTACAAAAGATGCCGTTTTAAGCCAGTTTTAATTTGTTTTTTATTGTCATGAATATTTGTAAGCTGCCTGGAGCCGCAAGTGATATGTAAAATGTTAGGCTACATAAATGCATATTCATGCACTGATGCACATTTAAGGAAAAATTTTGGACTACAGCCATGTAAAATAGGAAAGGCATATGAGGGGCTAGGCAAAGAAGCAAGCATGAGCAAAAACAGTGAATTGATTTGTCTTCTATTAAAATTAGGAATGGATGACCACTGATAATACTGGGGATACAGGCTAGACTGTGAAGTCCCAGAATAAGGCAATTCCAAACTGCCTGCGTTGTTGCCAAAAAAGCTGACCGGTCATCACAAAGAGTTAAGCTTGACTCAAGAACATTTTTATCTTAATATTATTACTTCCCATTATTTAATAATTTCCCTTTTTGTTGTTGTTGTTGTTACTATTAAAAATTACAACTTATGGTAGCTCTTGATGGGCTCTGGAAGAGGTACCTAGGCCCTATGGAAGTTAAGGCCAAGACATTTTGGGCTGCACACAGACCTCAGCCTGAAGTAACGCATTGCTGAGTTATGGAATGTGGTAGCTTCAGACTTAATGTATTGAACATATCATAATGCTAAATTGGATATTTCATTGGTTATAACAGTTCTGAATGTATTTTTGGTTTTTCACTTGAGATTATTTGGAATAGCTTGCACTAGGCTAGCCTTCCACAACTTGATGCTCTTCAGAAGCAATGGGTTACAACTCCCAGCCAACTTTTTTTTTTTTTTTTCGGTGCCTTTGAGTCATTGTTGACTCCTGGCAACTGCCTGGATCCAGCCAACATTAATCACCTGAAATTCTAGGAATCTTATGCTATCACACAAATTCTAGGAATCTTATGCTATGCATCTTGTTAACCAATTTGATCCCCAAGCTTTGTAGTTGGCTTAGATTCTATGGTGCTTCAGTCCACCATGTTCTGGTTCAGGAAAAGAGATAATATAGAAGGCAGCCATAAGAAACTAGAGAGCCAGTTTGATGTAGTGGTTAAAGCATCAGGCAAAGCATCAGGCTAGAAACCAGGAGACCATGAGTTCTAATCCTGCCTTAGCCAGCTGGGTGACCTTGGGCCAGTCCCTCTCTCTCAGCTCTAGGAAGCAGGCAAGGGGAAGCCACTTTCAAAAATCTTGCCAAGCAACTGCAGGGACTAGTCCAGGCAGTTGCCAGGAGTCAACGCTGATTTGAAAGTACTGTACATATACACACACAAGTACACACATTTTGCAAGGTTATTGTTAAAGATAATCAAAGATGGGATTTTTCGGCTCTGCCAGTCAAAATTTGAGCTATAATACTCAACTATTACACTAGATTCACTGTTTGTGTTATCCTAAATTTAAAAGTAACAGTTAAGAGTAGGAGGCATTAATCTGAAATCTCCATATTTAATGCAGCAAATTAATAAATGATGGATATCATAAAATAAACTATTACCCACAATACTATGCAGCAGTATAAATAATTTGATTCATATTCATAAAAAAGATAACAAAGAACTCTATGGAAAGCACAAATGAATGAATCTTTTTTGCAAAAATGTTGGTTATTATTTATCTGACCTTGGCATATTTTCTTTCTCTTTTTTTATCCCAGCATTCCATATCTCCTCAAGAGACACACAGTAGAAAAAGCAATGATTTTAATGCTTGAATTGCTCAAATAAACCAATTTCTAAGTACCTTTCTAAAGCTTGTTGATGTCAAAACAGCAGTTTAGTTAAAAAAAAACAACTCATTAATTTTAAATGACTGTCTGCAGGCCTTAGTAGCCAAGGCTGGATAACCATAAGACTTTATCTCGGCATGAACAGAATTTGCCACTGAATTATAATATCAGTTTTATTCATAGTTGTCAACACCCAGGGCAAAAATTACACAAGATGTACAATTCACCTGTACAATCTTTACATCTAATCTGCAGGTGGTTTGTTTGCCATTTCCATGCAGTTTTCATTAGCTGGGAAGTAGAGTTGGGAAGGAGCTGGACAAATCTGTCAGGGATGTTTCAATTTCCGTTGCTACATTGAGCAATAGGTTAGACTTGGTCCAAAGGTTCCCTTCTATCTCTAGGATTTTATAAGAGACAGAGCAGGCTCTGAAAGTAATCTTTCTCCGTTCCTCTTCAGCCCTAAGAAAAAGTCTCCTCTGAAGCAAGTATTTGCAGTTGTAGAGAACAAATCCATAAAAAAAATTATCCTTCACTGTGTTTTATACAATGAGGTATCTGACATCACTGTAATGTGGCCCTAAGATATGGATAGGAAGCTAGAGTGGCCAAATATAACATTTTTATTAATGTTATTAAAACAGAGACTGTTTTCCCAGTGTGTTCATACTTGCTCCCACATCAAACTCAAAATATGCAAAGTCTTTGAATTTTGGCATCTCTTTTCCAAATGTGTTTATATAATATGCAAATGATATTGTAACGTTATACAAGTAAAGTGGACTTAGACTCTTGTGAAATAGTCAGAATAATGAAAACTAGTAGAAATAGTCCTAATGTTTTTTCTAGTTCTGTGGAAGACCTACACAGCCCACTGACACTGAAAATGAGTACAATATTCTAGAACATAGCTAAGCTTTTCAAAGCCATTTTCATTCTTCCAGATCAGAATCATATACTTGGACTTGGTTCAGGGATAAGAAAATCGATGAAAAGTAGTTCACAAATAGAAAGCTGATATACTCTGGGATATAACTAATAGAAATGTTTATTTTAGAGACTGGCTTCTGATTTCCATTCAATTTACCATAATTTCTTATTTGGAACAGACAAATTCTACAAAAGACCATGCTGATTTCCACAAATGCATATTTTTCTTTAAATTTCAGAGAGATAATACATGGCACCATTCAGGTGACGGTTAATTGCACTAAATTAATCACAATAATTATATATATGAATTATCTAATTCATAAACATGCAAGTTACTGTTTCATTATGATGTCATCAAAAACCGGCATACATGTATGAACATATCAATGTAAGTTTAATGCATGTGTTCATAAAGTATCCATTCAGTGAGCATCCTAAGCCCCATGACTGTAGCTTCCTTAGTAGGGACAAGGGAAGCTAATCAGAGATAGTGGTAATGTCCATCTGATTCATATCAACATAAGAAATCTTGTGCTATATCTCAGGTTCAACAAAGTAAGGGGAGGACATGTCTCTTGCCCTCTCTGTCCTGGAGTCTAACTGCTATAACAGCATTAACTAGTTTTGATTTAGTAAATATTTAAAATTTGCTGAACCACATCTCCATTTTTTTTAACCACAGTGAAATAATACAAGGTTGACAGATCGTATCATGAGCTGTGAACTCCATCTTACTGTACAGAAATGAAATATAAATCCTGTTAGTGCAAAAACATTTTGGCATTGGCAAAAGAATTTTAGATCACTGTTAATTTCCTTTGTTATATAGGTAAAGTATTTCATTTTGAATAAGCATTTTACACTTTTAGATACCAACATTTCTATATGATGAAGTAGTGGGAATTTACATTCATCCTTGAGTGACATCATCTGCACATCTCATAAATCCTTGAATGATATTCCATAGAACAGCAAAACAACCAGCCAGATGAAGCTATGTATGTATGTTGTGGGGAAAAAAGTCCTCAGTAAGGATATGGAGAATCAGAAATGGGGCTACATATGTCATACATTTATTAAGAAATATTTAAAGTCTAATCCAAGAGCTGAAATCTTGAAGAGAGGGGAATTGAGACCTCAATAATGTCCAGGTCTCACAACATATAGGCCTATGTTGACTGTGGAATCAAAAAAGGAGGAGTAATTTATTGTAAGCAGGAACTCTTTATTGACAGTTGATTGTGATACAGAACCCTTTGTAATTGGGTTCCAGATCTGCATAGGCTTGCTCTCTCCAAATATATTGGGGCATGAGGCCAAGAATGCTTTCATTATGTATAAAACTTATACATGAGTTGTTATGGAGTGAGGTGGCTTTACAAATTTGTTAGGTGGATAAATAAAAACTAGCCCAAATATTAGCTAACTCCAATTCTGTCAAATTCCAATTCCATAAAAATGTGCACAGGTAGAGGAATTTTCCATTTCATTTATAGTTAGTTTGCCTTAAAAAAATTTCTGTTTGAATCAAAGAGGGTACAGTTCTGGTTGGGTATGCCTCTAAAAGTGAGCCTTACCTCATATACAAGTGAATGGAACAGCTTGTTTGTGAAGTATATCCTTATATACATTAGGGAAAACACATTAAGATCTAGAGTGAGAGTGTGCAAGCAAGTTGCATTGACCAAAATCCCTTTTTATATTTGGAAAAGATTGTTGGTCCTAATATTTTAGTGAAACTATTTCTTTTCATTGGGCAGTGACAGTCTCATCAGCTGTATTTAACTGCAAAGCACGCACTTTGCACCCATTTGCTTCATTTGTTGGTAGGCAGTAAACAAAATCAGGTTTCTGCATCTGTCAAAAGCAGCTGGCATGATAAAACTGGGAAGATCATTTTAATAACAGATTTTAAAATAGCAGACATCCAAATAATCTGCTCCCCAAATGCCAAAGTAAGCAAATTAATGGTAGACACATGGAATTTGTATGAATATGTTAGGAGGGTAGGAGAGAAAGGAGCAAAACTGATTGTGACTGATGTAGGTACAGTACACTTTAATTTTGAATGTGGTATTATGAAATACCAGTCAAATTGGATCAGACAAAAAAGAATAGAATTAATTTTCAAACATACCACCCATAGGAATGACTCGTCCTAGTTTTTGTCCTTTAAAAAATAACTAAAATGACATCATTTGTTCTCAATATAACCTTGTTTTTCCTTCTATTTTAACCAACTGTCAGGCCATGATAAAGTCTTTTTTTTCCCTCTTAATATACAAACCCACTTAAAGATCTTAAAACAAACAAAAAACGGATACTGTTAAGAGATGGAAAGACTGCCAAATCACCATGGAAGAGTACAAAGAGGTGGAATTGTAGAGATGATGTCAGAAAGTCTAAGTTTAGAATGAGCTGCAATAGACACAAGGATGGCAACAATAAGAAAAGGAATTTATTCAGATATGTTCTAAAGAGAGATGAAAGAAAATGAAAGAAGTGGATTCTTCAATATTTCTAATTAATTACTTGAAGGAGGAAGTAAAGAAAATACTTATTACATTTGCAGATGCCACAAAATTAGGTGGGATAACTAATATCCTAGTAGGCAGTAATATATCCAAAATGGACTTGGTAGATTTCAAAAAAATAGGTAAAAGTAACAGAATTAATTTAAGAACCCTTGCAAAACTCTTAGAAATCAGAAATCAAATGCACTGGTAAAGAATGGCCTGGTAATAGTACTTGTGGAAAAGCTATTGGAATAATAATTGAGTTTAAACTGAATATTAGTCAGTGGTGTGATATGGCTACAAAAAAAGGAAATGCTGGATTGGGAGACATTAAAAAGTTTGTAATAAAATAAAAAGGGAAATGCATTGTTAGGCCTGCATGAAGATGAGTAGAACTTCTAAATCATGAGAAGTTATCATTCTATATTTTTCTGCATTGGTCAGATACCTCCTAGGCATTCACTTTAATAAAGATTTAGACAATCTACAACAGCTTTTAAAGAAAGGCAAGAGTTGTGATTAGGGTGCTAGAAAACTCCAAAGAAATGAGATTAAAGGAATTGATAGGGTTTAGCCTTGAAACTAGAAGGCTCAGGGTGCATAGTAGCCCTCTTGAAATATCTAGAAAGAAGTCACATAAAAGAAGGCTAAGACCTCTTCCCTCTCATCTTAGATGATAGGGCACAGAATAATGCCAGATAAAGGCAGATTCCAGTTAAATCTTAAGAAAAAAATCCCAACAATAAGAGCACTTCAACAATGTAACAGAGGTGGTGGGCTCCACTTCACTGGATGGCTTCACGCAGAGGCTGTATAACCTTCTGTCACGGATTTCTTCACTGATCTGGGAGTTGAACTTGTCTAAATGCCAACTCCATGATTCTATGACCCCACTATTAAACTTCTTCTAAGTTGAATCACAAGGTGAAACATACAAGAATAAAATCTTGATAAATCAAGAGTTTATGGTAGGGAATGAGGATTGGGAACTGGGCAAAGGAACTGACTGTAGAGTGTCCAGGAATGGTTCTGACATCCCAGAATCTTGTTAGCATCAATGGTTTCAAGAAGCCAAATGGCCTAAATGAACAAATTCAAATCTTATGAGCAAAATTAAGGCAGAGAAGACAGTTCACCTTGAGTCTGCTTCCTTCCTGCATTCTGCATACATATTTATCCTTTATTTTAGTTTCAAATGGTGGACATAACAAGTGTTTCCAGCTAGTAATGGAGTATCCTTAAGCATCCTTAAATAATGAAGTATCCTTAAGCATCTAGGTTGCCATGGAGAAATGCAGTTCTCTAGTGTTTCTAATGCTGCTACTCTTAGGATACTGATCATGGCCACTGGTTCTTCAAGGAAAAATGCTTGATGAGCCCCAGTTTCATTTTCAGAATGAGCAGTAGTCTATACCGCTATCTCTATCAATCACACATCATCAATTTGTTTTAAAATTTCTTGCTGGCCTCACTCCAGGTAGCAATGACTTAAAATGGCATTATCATAGAATTAATACATGTAATAAAGGCATAATTTGAATGCATAATGATTCACTCACTTTTATTTGAAGGATTATATTTAGTTCAAATGTGTACAAGAGATCTCCCTACATTTTCTTATTAAGGCCTGGTTTACTAATTTCACTTCTGACCTGCCTCTACCGCTCTGCAACAATTCATTTATGCCTCCTCAAGATGCAAAGACAGCTGCTTCTTTAATCATGATAAATGTAATTGTTTTCTACCTGAATAGTTTTTCTTGCTTGCATTTCACAGGATAGGTGCTTCCAACAGGCTTCTTTCATCTTGTTTTCTGGCAAAATTAATGTTACAGAGTTTGGAGGACATTTAAAACTCTACTCAAGAAGACATATGTTACCACCCTGGTAAATGACACCAGGCTAGACTGAAGCACTGATAGCTTTATTGTCTAGCTGATTATTTACATGGACTGGCAAGCAAAGGTATCTGCAGAATCTAATAATTTCATCCAAATGAATAAACGTTGTAACAGCATGATACAAGCTCCACTACTTTAATACATGCATATGAAATCATGATGAATATTCAGTACAGGTGAAATTTGCATTGCACTAATGCAACTTATGTTTAGTTAAAATTGGCAAGCTACATTGCCATTTATACTACCTTATCTGTTCAACCAGATTACTGGTTGCAGTACATTTTCAATACTTTCAGACATTTTTTCCCCATTTCCTCTCCTCTTCTTTTTCCTCCTTTTCTAGGATTGCAATGATTACTACAGTAATACAGGGATTACCATTTTACATGACCTGTAAGACCTGTAGGCTTCAGCTAATGCAAAATGCACTGGCTGGACTGCTGTGTTGATTTATTAGATTTATATCGTGTCTGTTATTCATGCATATTCACCACCATATGACACATCCACATTGATTGATATTTTCCAACTGAACAATGTGGTGTTGGGATTAATCTATACGATTTTAAAAAGACTTGAGTCCAGGGTATTTGGGAGAATGCTTTCTCTCATACAGTACTCTGAAAAAGACATAGGCAGGTGTGAAAAAATGCTGTAAAGTAAGAATTCTTTCAAATATATATATTGTATTTCTTTATGTTTATCAATTTACAAAATGAAAAGTGAGCAAACAGAAGAAAAATCTAAATCAAATCAATATTTGGTGTGACTACCCTGTGGCTTCAAACCAGCACCAATTCCTACACTTGCACACTTTGTACATTTGCACAAAGTCAGGGATCTTGTAGGATTAGAGTCAGGTGTATGATTAACCAATTATACCAAGCAGGTGCTAATGATAATCAATTTCACATGTAGGTTGAAACACAGTCATTAACTGAAACAGAAGCAGGTGTGTAGGAGGCTTAAAACTGGGTGAGGAACAGCCAAACTCTGCTACTAAGGTAAGGTTGTGGAAGACAGTGTCATGTCACAGGTCATACACCATGGCAAGACTGAGCACAGCAATGAGACACAAGGTAGTTCTACTGCATCAGCAAGGTCTCTCCCAGGCAAAAATTTCAAAGTAGACTGGGATTTCAAGATGTGCTGTTCAAGCTCTTTTGAAGAAGCACAAAGAAACGGGCAACACAGAGGACCGTAGATGCAGTAGTTGGCCAAGGAAACTTAATGCAGCAGATGGAAGACACATCATGCTTACTTCCCTTTGACATTGGAAGATGTGCAGCAGTGCCATCAGCACAGAACTGGTGGAAACCAGTGGGACCCAGGTACGCCCATCTACTGTCCAGAGAAGTCTGGCCAGAAGTGGTCTTCATGGAAGAATTGCAGCCAAAAAGCCATCCCTCTGATGTTGAAACAAGGCTAAGTAACTCAACTATGCATGAAAACATAGGAACTAGGGTGCATAAAAATGGCAGCAGGTGCTCTGGACTGATGAGTCAAAATCTGAAATATTTGGCTGTAGCAGAAGGCAGTTTGTTTGCTGAAGGGCTGGACAGTGGTACAATAATGAGTGTCCACAAGCAACAGTGAAGCATGGTGGAGGTTCTTTGCAAATCTGGGGCTATATTTCTGCAAATGGAGTTGGAGATTTGGTCAGGATCAATGGTGTCCCCAATGCTGAGAAATACAGGCAGATACTTATCCATCATGCCATACCATCAGGGAGGTGTATGATTGGTCCCAAATTTATTCTGCAGCAGGACAATGACCCCAAACATACAGCCAATGTCATTAAGAACTATCTTCAGCATAAAGAAGAACAAGGAGTCCTGGAAGTGATGGTTTGGCCCCCACAGAGCCCTGATCTCAACATCATCGAGTCTGTCTGGGGTTACATGAGGAGACAGAAGGATTTGAGGCAGCCTACATCCACAGGAGATCTGTGGTTAGTTCTCCAAGATGTTTGGAACAACCTACCTGCCGAGTTCCTTCAAAAACTGTGTGAAAGTGTACCTAGAAGAATTGATGCTATTTTGAAGACAAAGGGTGGTCATACCAAATATTGATTTGATTTAGATTTTTCCTCTGTTCGCTCACTTTGCATTTTGTAAATTGATAAACATAAACAATTACAACATATATTTTTGAAAGCATTCTTACTTTACAGTATTTTTTCACACCTACCTAAAACTTTTGCACAGTACTGTATATTTCAGCCTGACCGCTAAGATCATCAATGGAGTAGTCCTGGTTGTCTCAGATTCTGTGGATATTCATTTGGCATCAACCAGGAAGAGTCTTCTCTGTCAAGGCTCCCACTCTGTCGACTACACTGACCACTTCTTCATAAGTAAATGCAAAAATACCATATTCCATCCATGATAGTTTCTCTAAAATTGTCTTTTCTTTCCACTACTTTCATCCAGTAGTGATTTCAGTGAGCTGAAAGAGGAGAGAATTATGCTTTCTACTAATATCCCTTTGCACCCTAGCATGTTAATCCAAAGGGCACTTCAATAATCTAAAACCCTTTTAATGAAGGACATCAAAGCTACAAAGTAAGAAAAATCAATAATAATAATCAAAATTATCCATTTTGCTCTTTTTGGGATTACAACCTACATATTTTGTCTAGATTCACATTTTTCTTTCAAGTTATAATTACTTAAAGCTTTGCTGCCAAGTAAGATTTCTGTTTTGAATGTGTTTCATATAAAAAATGCAAACAGGATTTCTTTCTTCTTCTTCTTTGTTTTATTTAGACAGAATAAATAACAGCAACAAAGACAGACCTGCCTAAACAAATGGCTTGCAAATCTCATCTCATTCAGAAATCATAGTAAAATCTGATAAACTATAACAGATAATATTGTCAATTGTGGATTGGCAGGAAATATAACCCAGGCACTATATACCTATAATCCAGATATATTATTTTCTTGATATTGGTCACTTTGGGGGAATTTTTTTTATTGCAAATATGCAAAAGGAAAAGTAGGAATTGTATGCCTATCTAATAAATGAAACACAATTACCCTGTGTAGTGCCACAGTGGGACAAATGGCAAGATTTTGACCAAGGATTCTAGTTCAACATCCACAAAGCTAATTCTCAAAAAATAACACCTTTTATTTCATTGCCAGCTTTGCTCTCTGTCTCAGTTTTCTTAATTTCTTGAACAGAGAAGAAAAAAGGTAGGTAGCAACCATTCCTGAAATCTAGATTCCCACCCACCTGCCCCAATTACAATGTGGGAAGCTTATTTGTTCAATTTTATTTTTATTTACAAACATTTAACTTTCTAAAATCCTACTACTATCCTGAAAGCACAGTATAAGTAATTGTAGCATCTTCCCCATCACCATATCTATTGGCACCACCATAGTACCCATGGGTTTACATAGCACTAAGCATGATTGATGTTCTCATAAAGAAAGTCTTGATAGGGACAAGTAGTCAATGGCTTCTGCCCATGGGTCTAAGTTGACCATTTTTGATGTCATGGATTAAGATTGCATAATCTGTTTGAACCATGTTGAACTTCAATGTCAGATCCAGGCTCCTGAAAGCAGTGCCTCTGTCTTTCAGTAATGTATAATGTAGGCTTCCAGGTGTGATTTAAGGTGTTGGTTATAACCTATAAGCCCTAGGGCCAGGTTATTTGCAGGACCACCTGTCTTCAGTTGTTTCTGCTTGTCCAGCACAACTAGCAGGAAGGATAATCTCCAGATCCTTTCTCTTAAACAATGTCATATTATTGGACCCAGAAATCATGTCTTCATTGTTGCAGTGCCTGCCCTTTAGAACAGTATCCCTGAAGAGATCCAGATGGCCTGATCTTGCTAGGATTTCATAAGGCATTCAAGACCAGGTATTTGGGCTGGGAGGTTGAGCAAAGTCTGCTGATTGATTGGTTTTACTACAGTTTCTACTGTAAATTGGAACTATTTCTTTTGATCTGAGATATTTGTTACATGGATTGTTTTAATTCTTTTGGTTTAAATTCTTGTATACTGCACAGACTCATTGCTATTAAATCGGTGGTCATATCAATTGTTTAAACAAATATATTTAAATCCAGCTTAAGATCACTTCTCTTCCTTTTCTATAAAAAAGAAGAACCTTAGAAATTTGATATGAATTCTCTTCTTCACACTCTGCCAAAACCCATTTAGGTTCCTTTTCATTGTGGAAATTAAATTCCAAACGTCTCCCTATATTCTAGTGTGCATAAGAACTTAGGAGTTCAGTATCAGTAGAAGCACAAAAATTCATTCCTATATGAAATATAATTTTGGCTCAAGTTATAATTTAAAGTTGATGGATGATCAGTTTCCTGCATTAGATTGCAATAATCTCCCTACTATCTCTGGTAATTCAGCTTTCAGGATAGAAAGTCATTTTTAAAATTAGAAATAGCTTCAGATGATGGTACCCTGTCCCTCCCTTTCCATTCTTTCTCTCAGTAAAATGCTTTCTCTGAAATCCTTTTTAGAAAAGAAAACAAGCTACGGCCAGTTCTGTCAATTGATTGGGGTTAAGGCATTGCCTTGTTTCTCTAATCCAAAGCATTTTTACACTCTTCTGACAAAATATTTAATGGACTCACAGAAATCATAACAATTCTGGTCTCTTCAAGGATGCTTCAGTGCACAAGGTTCCTATAATTATTATATGCCTGTCCTAACAATAGAACTTCTAGGTAAGAGACTACAGCTATATAATGACATTTAGGATCATTTCACCCACGGATGATATAGGATTTGAAAGATGCTTCCTAAATAGTCTTCAGATGGCTATTCCTCTTGTCAGAGTAGACAATAGACTGAACAATTCTTCCTATGTATTTCATCAGTCAGTAGATAAAAAATTTGCTATGGGTGACAAAGAGGGACTGGGTTCATAGCCCAAACCTATGCTGTGCAAGAGAAGGTAGATTCTTGCTTCAAAATGAAGATTTCTGTAGATTCATTGCTATGAAAGACATTTGTGGTGTTTATTTTGGAAAAGGCAGATCCCAAATCTCCATGACAGAATATTTGCTTGTTAAAGCGAAAGATTTAGTATTCAAACCCTTGCCATCTGCAACTAGGTCTGATTCCTGTCTGAAATAAGCTCAAGAAATGTGATACAATTTATGATACAGAAGTGAGAGATGGATATTTTCAGGAGAAACATAAAATTAAGTTGAACACAGCATGGGAATTGGGTACTTAAGAATTGTATGTGGTACAACAAGAAGTAATGTGGTCAAACAACTTGACTGCATTCAGGAAGATGCTGAAAACATAGTTATTCCATAAAGCATTTCAGCTGAAATATGACCATCAATTTAATGCATTGATTAATGGGCGGCGGCTTGTTGATGTTGTTGTTGTTGTGATTTTGTTCAATTCTTTTTAATTTGAGCCACATTTTAGTGTTACTTTGCACTAGATAAACTGCCAGGAGTCAGTTTTGACTGTGATGGATGTAAATAAAATAAATAAATGTAATGGATGGATGGATGGATTGATGGATGGATGGATGGATGGATGGATGAATGAAGACTGTATACAAATATGAGCGATCAATACAAAAGAAGTATTGAGGGGTTTGTTCATGTAGAGAAAAACATTAGAACTGAATTGCAAAACAAATACATATATGAAGAGTGAATAGGTTAAAAAGGAAAAGATTGGGAAAGTCCTAGTGGAGTTGATGAGAATCTCAGAAAAGGGGGAGGAAAGAAGTTTAAAGAGCAAAAGAAAATTATGAATCACTTTATGGATGCAATGGCAGCAAGGGTAGTTTGCAAAGACAGAAAGGTATAGACAACTACTGTATAGATAGTTTCTATCTTTTCCTTTTCTTATTTTCTTATCTTCCTTTTTTTATTTTCTTATCTTTTGCTTTTAATTACTTCTTTTTCACTTCTTATTCTTTGTCTGCCCTTGCATAATGCTGCTTAGCCTGAAAGGGAATAGGATGTTATGTGTGCATTTAGTGATTGATTACATGCCATTAAGTCAGTGCGGACTCTTAGTGACCACATAGATACATTTTCTCCAGGAGATCTGTCCCAAACTGGTCCTTCAGATCTTCCAAAGGTGTATTCATCACCACTGTAATTGATCCTTATCATTTGTGCCTCGAGGGACAACATTGGGTTGATTGGTTTGAGAACCCATTTATTTGATTTCTTGGCTATCCATGGTAGAAGTCTCCTCCAACATCAATGTTTGAAAGTGTCAATACTCTTTCTATCCTGCTTTTTCAAAATCCAACTTGGACTTCCATATAATGTCACAGACAAATTCTGATCTTTGTAGGTATAAACACATCCCAACAGCAGAGAATCTATGTTTGGCTTCTGTCATCTACTTTATTTTTTATTTATTTTATTAGATTTGGAAGGCCAACCAACTCTGAAGTGACTCTGGATGGTTTACATCATTAAAAGGGATGGCGGTAGAGAACTATTAAAAAGAAAAGAACATGTCCTTGAGCCTGGTGGCCAGGGCATGTGATGGAGTCTGTTTCCTGGTTGTGTTGATTGATGTTTTTGTAATTTCTCTTTTTTACTATTTTTAATATTGTTAGCTGTTCAGAGTATGTATATGGGATGGGTGGCCATATAAATCTAATAAATAAATATGCCTTATATTTGGGGGGGGGGGGTATATTTTTTTACTATTTTTAGTATCATTAGCTGCTCAGAGTATGTATTTGATATGGCCAGCCATATAAATCTAATAATTAAGCAAGTATGCCTGGAAATATTCACCCACGGCATTGCAAAAGAAAACTGCCAGAGGCTCAACAACCAACCTAACCCCAGATCTGGGAGCAAAGCTACGTTTTCAAAAATGTACAGAACCATTGTAGAGTGTGAGTCATACAAATATTGGAGAAGACAGGTGTCAATGCTGTTCCAGAGGGCAGGTTCCATAACAGAGAAGGCACATTTCCAGGATCTCAATAGAGGGCATTGTTTAATTGAAGGGACTTGGAGTGCACTCATTCTGTCTGATCTTCCTGGATGTGCAGAAACCGTTGGGGACAGGGTGCCCCTCAAATAACTGCCCCAGACCATGAAGGGCTCTATATGTGACAAGCAGCACCTTGAATTATACCTGGAAGCCAACTGGCAACCCGTGCAGTTAGCAAAGCATTAATGACACATGGGCATATATTGAGGTGTGTCCAATACTGCCCACACTGTATATAAAATATTACTTTTTACTTTGTTTTTTTCCCCCATAAGACAAACTCCATCACTAAACACTTCATAACGTTCATATTCATTTTATATATTCCCAATAGATTATCACCAGCATAGCATTTGGTATTGTCTTTTATCTATTAATTTTTAAATATAACTTCTTATAAAACATAAAACCTTAAAATTATAATGTTGATTTTACCCTCCCCTTCTCCATTCTTGGTTTCTTTCCAACTTAACACAGTTGTTTTTCACCAATGTCCCTTTTCTTTCAACTAAAACTTTAAATTCTTCACTGAAAATTGCAATTAACCTAAAATAGTCTTAAGATAAACAATCTTAAGCACACATTTAGAAATGAAAAACAGAATTGGTAAATATAATTCCCGACCTTAATGATCCATTAATTTTAAGTTTAATCATATATGTGCATACTTTAATGACATTTATAAACGCATACTTAGAAAAGATATAAATAATCTTGAGAAATAATGGCTATTATAAATCAATTACTGGGGGCCACAAAGTTTAATTGTAAGTCTCTGTTTAAAACACTGTGCACACTGATCAAGGATGTGCACTCAAGTAGTCAAATACATGGATGCTAACAGCAAATAATAATTTTTCCTTTCTTTTTAAATACTTAAAGGTTAGAAAGATTAGAAAGATATAAAGAAGATTATATCCCATTATTGTTAATGTGACCTGTGCATGTTTTCTTTCATTTGAGGTGTCTTAATACAGAGGACCCCTTCATGGATCACTGCCTTGTCGTGGTGAAGGGGCTTGCGTAACTCAGTGAAGCCATGAGCTACACCGTGCAGGGCCACCCAAGACGGACAGATTATGACAGAGAGTTCTGACAAAATGTGGTCCACTGGAGAAGGAAATGGCAACCCACTCCAGTATCCTTGCCAAGAAAACCCCATGGACTAAAGGGGTTAAAAGGCTAAAAGATATGACGCCGGAAGATGAGCCCCTCAAGTTGGAAGGTGTCCAATATGCTACTGGGGAAGAGCGGAGGGCAATTCCAAGTAGCTCCAGAAAGAGTGAAGCGGCTGGGCCAAAGCCGAAAGGACGTTCAGCTGTGGATGTATCTGGAAGCGAAAAGAAGGTCCGATGCTGTAAAGAACAATATTGTATAGGTACGTGGAATGTAAGATCCATGAACCAAGGCAAGCTGGATGTGGTCAAACATGAGATGACAAGATTGAACGTCGACATCTTGGGAATCAGAGAATTAAAATGGACGGGAATGGGTGAATTTAATTCAGGTGACCATTGTATCTACTACTGTGGGCAAGAAACCCTTAGAAGAAATGGAGTAGCACTCATAGTCAATAAGAGAATGGGAAAGGCAGTAATGGGGTACAACCTCAAAAATGACAAAATGATCTCAGTGCGAATCCAAGGCAAATTGTTCAACATTACAGTAATCTAAGTCTATGCCACAACCACTGATGCCGAAGAAGCTGACGTTAATCGGTTCTATGAAGACCTACAACACCTTCTAGAACTAGCATCAAAAAAAGATGTCCTTTTCATCATAGGGGATTGGAATGCTAAAGTAGGAAATCAAGGAGTAATCGGAATAACAGGCAAGTTTGGCCTTGAAGTACAAAATGAAGCAGGGCAAAGGCTAATAGAATTCTGTAAAGAGAACAAGCTAGTCATAGCAAACACTCTTTTCCAACAACACAAGAGATGACTCTACACATGGACATCACCAGACAGTCAATACCGAAACCAGATTGATTATATACTTTGCAGCCAAAGATGGAGAAGCTCTATACAGAGAGCAAAAACAAGACCAGGAGCTGACTGTGGCTCAGATCATGAGCTTCTTAATGCAAAATTTAGGCTTAAATTGAAGAAGGTAGGGAAAACCACTAGACTACTCAGGTATGACTTAAATCATATTCCTTGTGAGTACACAGTGAAGGTGATGAATAGATTTAGAGGATTAGATTTGGTAGACAGAGTGCCTGAAGAACTATGGACGGAGGTCCATAACATTGTACAGGAGGCAGCAACTAAAACCATCCCAAAGAAAAAGAAATGCAAGAAAGCAAAATGGCTGTCTGATAAGCCTTTACAAATAGCTATGGAAAGAAGGAATGTGAAAAGCAAGGGTGAAAGGGAAAGATATAAGCAACTGAATGCAGATTTCTAGAGAATAGCAAGGAGAGATAAGAAGGCCTTCTTAAATGAACAATGCAAAGAAATTGAAGAAAACAATAGAATGGGGAAGACTAGAGATCTCTTCAAGAAAATTGGAGATATCAAAAGAACGTTTAGTGCATAGATGGGCATGATAAAGGACAAAAAAGGCAGGAACCTAACAGAAGCAGAAGAGATTAAGAAGAGGTGGCAAGAATACACAGAAGAACTATACAAGAAAGATCTTAATGTCCCTGATGTCCATGCTGGTGTGGTCACTGACCTTGAGCCAGATATCCTAGAGAGTGAAGTCAAGTGGGCCTTAGGAAGCATTACTAACAACAAAGCTAGTGGAGATGACAGTATTCCAGCTGAGTTATTTAAAATACTAAAAGATGATGCTGTTAAAGTGCTGCACTCAATATTCCAGCAAGTTTGGAAAACACAGCAGTGGCCACGGGATTGGAAAAGGTCAGTTTACATTCCAATTCCAAAAAAGGGCAATGCCAAAGAATGTTCAAACTATTGCACAATTGCACTCATTTCACATGCTAGCAAGGTTATGCTCAAAATCCTACAAGCTAGGCTTCAGCAGTATGTGAACCGAGAACTACCAGATGTACAAGCTGGGTTTCGAAGAGGCAGAGGAACTAGAGATCAAATTGCCAACATTCGCTGGATCATGGAGAAAGCACAAGAGTTCCAGAAAAACATCTACTTCTACTTCATTGACTATGCAAAAGCCTTTGATTGCGTGGATCACAACAAACTGTGGCAAATTCTTAAAGAGATGGGGTTACCAGACCATCTCACCTGTCTCCTGAGAAATCTGTATGTGGGCCAAGAAGCAACAGTTAGAACCGGTCATGGAACAACCAATTGGTTCAAAATAGGGAAAGGAGTATGACAAGGCTGTATACTGTTATCCTGCTTATTTAACCTATATGCAGAGCACATCATGAGAAATGCCAGGCCAGAAGAATCACAAGCTGGAATTAGGATTGCAGGGAGAAACATCAACAACCTCAGATATGCAGATGATACCACCCTAATGGCAGAAAGTGAAGAAGAACTAAAGAGCCTCTTGATGAGGGTGAAAGAGGAGAGTGCGAAAGCTGGCTTGAAACTCAACATTAAAAAAACTAAGATCATGGCATCTGGACCCATCAATTCCTGGCAAATAGAAGGGGTAGAAATGGAAGCAGTAACAGACTTCATTTATTTGGGCTCCAAGATCACCGCAGATGGAGACTGCAGCCATGAAATTAAAAGACGCTTGCTCCTTGGGAGGAAAGCTATGACAAACCTAGATAGCATATTAAAAAGCAGAGATATCACCTTGCCGACAAAGATCCGCATAGTCAAAGCTATGGTTTTTCCAGTAGTAATGTATGGCTGTGAGAGCTGGACCATAAAGAAGGCTGAGTGCCGAAGGATTGATGCCTTTGAACTGTGGTGCTGGAGAAGACTCTTAAGAGTCCCCTGGACTGCTAGGAGGTCAAACCAGTCAATCTTAAAGGAAATCAACCCTGACTACTCATTGGAAGGATTGATAATGAAGCTCAAGCTCAGATACTTGGGTCACCTAATGCGAAGAGAGGACTCTTTGGAAAAGACCCTGATGCTGGGAAAGATTGAAGGCAAAAGGAGAAGGGGACAGCAGAGGATGAGATGGTTAGATAGCATCACTGAAGCAATGAGCATGAAACTGAGCAAACTCAGGGAGGCAGTGAAGGACAGGAAGGCCTGGTGTGATATGGTTCATGGGGTCATGAAGAGTCAGACATGACTTAACGACTGTATGAACCTAGTGACTTCCAAATTTATTTATGTATTTATTACTAAATTCATACTACACCATTCTGTTTATTCCAAAACCTAAGAAGGTTTGATTGATTGATTGATTGATTGATTATGTGCCATTAAGTCATTGTTGTTAAGCCTACTCCTAACTCTAATTTCTTTTGTTAGATCAGTAAAAAATACACAACACCACCCATTTTTTCTTCTCATTGTAGTGGTGTACGATTGTATTTCTAGTATCTGTTGCAGCCTCCCACATACATGCACACATACACATACAAACAATACTGTCATTCTTATAGCACTATGTTCTTATCCAAATGCTCACAGTTTGAATATTGCACTCAAAATCTTGAAGCTCTACAAATGCACTTCTTTCACATACAGTACAGCATAATACCATTCCCTCTTGCCTTTTTATTTAATCTGTCTGGTTTGAATAAGTCGTATCTACTCATAATTTTTTTTTCTATCAGATTTTAGTAATTGATTATGTGCCATCAAGTCATTGTGGACTGTTAACGACCACATAGATAGATTTTCTCCATGATGATCTGTTCCTAACCTGGTCTTTCAGGTCTTCTATTGGTACACTCATTGCCACTGTAAGCGAATCTGCCCACCTTGCTGCTGGTTCCTGTTCTTCTCTTTCCTTCCACTTTTCCCACCATTAGAGCCTTTTCAGAGAGCTGGGTCTTCGTATAATGTGTCCAAAGTAGGATAATTCGATCCTGTTAAATCATGGCATAATTTGTTATTCAAGACAGAATTTGTGCCTTGAGTGAAAACTCTGGGTTGATTTGCTTGATGATCCATTTGTTTGTTTTCTTGGCTGTCCATGGTATCCTCAGGAGTCTTCTCCAACATCAAAGTTCTGTGGCATATTTTTTGACTACTTGTTCCTTTACTGTTCCTGATTGATCTCAAAAGGCAGAAACTATCCACCACTTCAATATCTTCATTGTTGACAAGAAGGTGTACAGTAACAAAAATATAATATTAAAAACAAAACATATTTTTAACATTTAAAAACAAAATCAAAATTAAAATCAGTGATTAAGCTAAAAGATATTTTAGGTCTCTGGCTTTGAAAATACAATTGGCCATGCTGACTCAGAATTGCATTTATTTATAGCAGGGTGACTCAGAGTTTTAGTTACTTACAGCATTTGTTATTCTCACCTTCTGCTTACAAGGTTCTCAAAACAGCTTCCATAAATTGAAAAAAGAAAACCAGACTTTGTCTGCAAGCTTACAGTCTAATAGTTGTGACCCACAAGAAAATGAAATGAAGAGTAAAAAAGTTCACTCTGATTCTAAACCCTAGAAAGTTGTATCCCTTGTCCAAAATGATCCTTGGCTAGAGAGCATACGAAGCTCAATGATCACTATTTCTAGAAGGTTTAGCCCTAAATACATACTTTCTTTTCCTGATATTAGATTCTTTCAGCAAGATACAATAAAAAGTGGCTTAGGTTTGAAAAGACCCTGGATAATGAGTTGCTTTTTTTTAAGTCTCTGCTCTCAGGTTAACTCTGTGATGAATCTAGACAGAATATTATTTCAAAAAGAGAGAGGAGTTATTTTAAAATAACTGACATAACTGAGATTATGACCAGTTATGTTTATAGACTGTATCAGTGGTTCATGTTAATTTGTTATTGTTATTTTATTGATTCACTTGTTTGTTTTATGACTTGTCATTCCTTCAGGAACATACATAACATTCCTTCCTACCCTCTTCACTCATAACAACAAACCTATATGTAGTTTAAGTACTGATACATAATTGACCAAGGTTTCAAATCCCAATTATTTTACCTAAAGGAACTTTGCAAAGAGGAATAGGAAGCATCTCTCCCCAGATCTTGGAATAACAATTGCTACTGTCAGTTCGCAGACAGCACTAGCCTTAACAATGTATTACCAACATCAGTCTGCCTCTGTTCAATAAATACCATTGGAACTCAAGCATTACTGGAATGTAAATAATTTCCTTTCATATTCTCAACATCTATGGCCAATTTGTCATTCTGTATTCTTTACATATCAGTAAGAGCTATTTTCAAAGGAAAAACTGTGTTATAGTTCACCATTTTTGTTAAGAATTTGGTCTGGAACTGTAGTTTAAAATTTCTCTTTAGTATAGTCTTTATCATAGATGAATATGAAATAAAAACACTCTAAACATCTTCTCGTATAAGGTGTTTCCAGGATCCTCTTTCCAAGCCTACAATAAAGTTTGCTGTACCTCATCAGTTTCACATAATGAAGGGTTTCTATGGAATGTATCCCTTCAATTTGTGTTGGGTGTTACTTGCTTTTTGTTGCCGTGAAGAAAATTTCATGTATGCACATTCATCATCTGCTTTTCCATCACTGGATTGCTCAATGCTTGATTCAATGAAACAACATTATATCTGGATTAGTAAGAAGCAGTATCATGATCTTGTCTGTCATATTTGACGTGCAACAGTTCATTCATATATGCTATCAGTACTTGACACAAGGTTAAACTAAAGATTTGAGAATGAGCAGCTGTCATCTACATAGAGAAATAATTATGAAATAAGCCCAATATGAAATTCCTTTATAACTTTATCACATTAAAAAATAAGTATGCAGATTAAGCCTAATCCAGCTCCCTTGAGCTCCTCACGTTAACAGATGCCTTCTCTACCATTGATGCTAGCAGACAAGACATCCTATTCCTGCCCAGCAACTTAGATTTGGCAGGGCCTCTGCCCATTAGCATCATCAGCTGATTGAATTATTATTTCAGATTCCACCATTATACCCAACGTTAAAATCCACAATTCGAAATAACTTACATAAAATACATAATGGCTTTTGTTTTTGTTTAGTGTAGTCTTCCTGTAGATATTTATTTCTTATGGCTAATTAGACAATCTAATTCAGTATGTTTTATTATAGAATTATACATGACATAATTATATAATTTATCATGTATGCGATAAGCAATAATCAAATAATTTATACTATATATTAATCTATATTAACATCCTGGTAATTACCATGACAAAGATTCCATCATTTATGGATCCCATCATTTGTTATATTTAACTCAGAATATGTAATTGTTTATGTTAGATGTATGTATGGGAAATATGCTTGCAAAGGTAATAATGAAGAAAGACGGAAAATATCTCAGGAATGTACAGTCCAATATCTATCTTGTTGTTCTGCTTCTACTACTTTTATGTGGATCATGGCCTAAAAGTATCTGACTAGAACTTTTACATTTCTAGTTTTACGTTCTTTTAACATTTAAAAAGCGTCAGCACTTTCTAAAATGTACTTCAATAACATTTCCCCTGCTCTCCTGTGAAGTGACAAATTGTTGTCTTCATGATTTCTCAACTTGGGATTGTCACAAAAGAAGTTAATGGTTTTTAAATATTATATTTGTAAAATATGTACTGGATCATGGTGTTTGCCATGTAGTATTTGCATGCACACATCAGGCTGAAATCTGCAACTTTCTTGCATCCATGATGGATGGCATCTTACAGTTCTTAGTTCATACTTCACATGGACATCAATGAAATAATCCTTTCTTAAGCATATGTTAACCAAGCCAGCATCCTTCATAACTTAGTAGCAAGGAATCACATAGCTCGCCTTCTATTTCCATATAAGGATTTTATTCATAAAAATACTCATGAACAAAAAAGAGGAAATATGTCACCAAAATAAAATGAAAACCACATTTGCATAAACACTGTGCAATATGCATATAAGTATATTTACAATTAGGAAAAAAAAGTCTAAATAGAAATGCAATATATTTTATCATAATGGAGAAGGCTATACTTGGGTAACATGGGCATGCTCTGTCTGCTGTCTGGTAACTAATTATTGATGATCCATTTTATGGCTCCTATTGATCTTTCTTATAATTCTTGATTTTTAAATTGGATCTGGAATAGACAACACTTCAAGTGGAGGATACCTTCAATCAGAAGGTGAAATAGAACATTCACGCATTTTCCCAAACTCCAAAATACTGATAACTTATCCCAAGATAATCTTCTCAGGTAGAAAGTGGGATCAAATCAAAACAATTATTTTGAAAGATACACTGATTGCCAGTGAGCTTCTGGGTGCAATTCCAGAAGTTGGTCATCACTTATAAAGCACTTCATGGCACAGGTTTGGCTATTTGCGGGGCTGCCTGTCTCTGATTACCTCTACCTGTCTGATAAAATCTGACAGCTTAGCATGTTCTGTCTCCCATAACTTAAGCAGTGTCATCTGGTGGAACCCAGGAGATGTGCCTTCTCTGTCACTTTTTTAAGGAATAGCACTCCCTCTGAGATGACCCTAACCCTGCCTGCCTTCTGAAAGACTCTGAAAATATGGTTTTTATCCCAGGTCAAGAGGTTTTTTGTGCCCATCTTTATTGTTTCTGATTGTCTGAGCTGCCTCTGGTGCAATATGTTTTACTGCCCTCCTCCTCCTCCTCCTCCTCCTCCTCCTCCTCCTCCTCCTCCTCTTCTTCTTCTTCTTCTTCTTCTTCTTCTTCTTCTTCTTCTTCTTCTTCTTCTTCTTCTTCTTCTTCTTCTTCTTCTTCTTCTTCTCCCTCTCCCTCTCCCTCTCCCTCTCCCTCTCCCTCTCCCTCTCCCTCTCCCTCTCCCTCTCCCTCTCCCTCTTCTTTTTGGCTACTATTTGCTGCTTTTCATTGCATATGCCATCCTAGGTCACATGTTGAGAGTATGGTTATATAAATTGAACAAGCAAACCATTTGAGTGATTAATTGGTTTAGCAATAAACATCAATGCCTTGGTCATTGTCTGGTAACCCATTGGTTTATCATCCTAGTTCAAAGTGCTGGTTTTAACATACCTAATCCTATATGCCTATAGGCTGCTTAAGGCTCACATTAACTTTAGCAACAGTGGCATATTTTCCAGACTTATTCGGAAATCTGAATATATATATCTATATCTATATCTAGAGAGAGAGAGAGAGAGAGAGAGAGAGAGGAATTGTGCTTGCATGAGGCACAAAACATTTCTTCTGAAAAGTATACACAACTCTATAAAATAGTAAACATATCTTCTGTAGTTTCCTAACCAACAGCGAGTTCATCCCTATGCAGATTACAGTTCAAGGAAACATATTGGAGATGCTAAAATTATTTCTTCTAAGAACTGAAAAACTAAATTACTTTGATCTATTTTATGTCCCTAAGTGCTGAAGAAATGTGCTTCCTCCTTATCAACTCTTGTATCACAGATATTTATAAACATGTAACTATGGTCCCTCAGAGAAGAAATATTGGTCTCACTGAAAAAGCTCACTAGCACTTAATTTCCTCCAGACATCTTGAGGTTTCCATTACAATCCATTAATTTTCTTTTCTTAGTAGAACAGTGGATTAATATACACCTTTGACTGATAAAAAGCAATCTTACTTCCAAATTAACATGCCTCACTCTCAGTCTACATCTAACTTGTGGAAAACACAATATTACATTTTGCTGAATGAAATGACTCAATGTACAAGACGCAAATGTAAAGCCAGAACTTAATTGTTTAATTTTGACCATACCTCAGCTTTCAAAGTGGTGGTGATGGTGATGGTGGTGCTATACTCATCTAACTGGCTATATGGCAGTTACTATCTCTATTTTGTAATAAGTTATAAAATCCTGGACTGAGTGTAAGACTGCACACCTCAGGCAGTTTTCAAGATAATTCAGTATGAGTCGCATGTTGGTTCCCTCAATTCCATAGCTTTGATAGCAATCCAACAGATAAAACTGGGGAGGGGGGAGAGATTGCTCCCTTTCTACAAATCTCTACAGTGGAGAAACTTACTGAAAAATATTTTACACCCAGATATAGACTTCATACTGTGGGGTGGAAGTATGGTGCAGATCAGCCAAGAGATATGCACAGTATGATTTTTCAAATTTATTTATGCTACAAACATTTCCTATCTTTTTTTTTTACAAAATTCCAGTTGCAGTATAAAATAATATAGCATCTATAGCTGTAAATGAAATACTTTGGATCTTCTTTGTCATTCAATACTATATGTTCTGATCTCTATACTTGTCAGCAATTATGCCATGCTCTGCTACCTCTCTTATAAAAGATGAAGGAAGTACAGATTATTCTTGATAATCTATTTTCCAATAGCAATTTTCAATTTCTTCCTGTTTCCTCAGTCCTTCTTACATTCTGGCTTCTACTGACTCTTTGGGGCTGGACCTCCTGTCAAGCAGAATCTCTGGGAACACCCCACCTAGTCTCTGCCTTCCACATTAAAAAAAAAAAGTCAGATATGTGTATCTGAAATGTACAAATTGAGTGGGGCCATGAACAAAGAACAAGTAAACTTTACAACTTCAAGTAAAGTTTTCATAAGAACAAACTTATTCCCAGGACAAGCCAAGGTTGCTAAAGTAGTAAATATAGGGAGACCAGTAGATGCACACGTACACACACAAACACCACTGCAAAAACTAATGTGATTGCCAAAACTTCAATTCTGTGAAGATATTCCCTGAAACATCATTTCTACTGTGATGGTGAGAAATCATGAGAGTTTTATTTAAGGTATCTGAAAGTGCCAGAATAAGAAAACCCATCTTATAGAATTTTATTCCTACTGAATGTTTGGTACCGAGCTCCTTACATTTATTTTGGTATATAATAGTTCAAATCCATTCATTTTTATAACATTTTAATATTTCTTTAATAGATTTCTCTAAGATTTATGCAGTTCAGTATCAATCATAGCAAAAACAGAACAAAATCACTACAAAACAATCTAATTCAATACAGCATAAAATAAAGCAACACATTATAAAATGAATATGTATAGAAAACTGAAACCACCTTCCAAATAACAGTTCCAGCCATTCTACAAGACTTAAACGGTAAATGTTAAATACTAAGTATACTAAAACAAATAATGGGCTTGAGATAATGGAAAAGACCCTGGTACTAAAGAGCATTTTGTGTGAACTTCCCTGGAGAGAACTGTGTTCTAGATAGAGACAGAATTCTTGAGATAAAGTTCCCTTTTGAAAATTACTATCCTCTGAGAAGGGGTAGGGGTAGGGCTGAGAAGGAGTAAGGCTAGAGAAGCCCATATTCAAATCCTCACTCAGTCACATAATTCACTATGTGACTTTAGGCCTGTTATTTAGCCATACTAGGTATGCCATCTTGAATATCTCCCTTTTGAAAATTACTACCCTTTGAGAAGGACATAAGTAGATTATCTTAAGGCAGCATTCCATAATGTTCCACAATCCCAAGGTGTGTAAAGCTTTAGATATTTCAACCATCACTGTAAGTTGAATCTCACCACCCCTGCCTTTGAATCAAACACCAGTGCAGAAGGAAAAAGGACTGGCATAATACAACCATAGTCCTTAGAGTCAGTCAGAACTCTTGCAGCTGTACAGCATGAGATATGATCAAGCCAAAGCACTCATTAAACAATGTGTAGCAGACACAGAGCACCAACTGGATCTAGCCAGGTCCCAAACCTTTATTGCCAGTGAATCCAACAGGTACTCTGCGTCCCCTGAGAGATACTTAACTAAACTCAAAGTACCTAAACTCCAGAGGGCCTTTACTCTGGCACGATGTCATGCCCCCCCCTCAGCTATTCTTGAAGGCCAATACAGGAAGGTTCCTTACTTGGAGAGACAATGCCCCTGTGACCCTGGACACCCAGAAACAACAGAGCATGTGCTTCTCCAGTGCCTGTATTACAGAGTCATTCACACTAGACTCATCTCACCATGACTGCATAAATACCCAGGGCACACAGGACAATTCTACAGCTCTCTGCTGCTTTCAGATACCAACCCTGCTACAAGATATAATGTTGCCAGATTCTGCGCAGCAGTGATTAAAATTCGTCAGATGATGACCTATGTCATAAACTAATCTAAATGAGCATCTACTTCCTCATACTAGAGTGCTCTGTAATTTGATATAGCCTGCCATGTGCTAACTTTTATGCTCCCCTACACCCATCTAATGCTCCTACCCCTCCTTTTAGATTCCTTTTAGAGATATACTTTCTATTTTATACTACTACTACTACTATTACTACTAGTACTACTACTACTACTACTACTATTATTATTATTATTATTATTATTATTATTATTATGAAGTATTTTCTATGCTTTTTAATTGACTGTACCCCACTGTCCTTATGCTGGTCTTTGACCATAATAAAGATTTGATTTGATCTTGCAGCTGTATTTTCTAGTAGTTGCAGAAGCCCATCTTATAATACATTAAAATAATTCAAACATTACTTTCAGAGCTCTGGCAGATTTTCAGAAATTAACCTAATCCATGTCATATGGTGAAACATAGCCAGTGGAGTATATGATTCAAGTGGTATCTAGGGCTAGAGAAGTCCATATTCAAATCCTCATTCAGTCACATAATTCACTATGTGACTTTGGGCCAGTTATTTAGTCATACTAGGTAAGCCATCTTGAATTCCTCAAAGAAAGGTGCTTTATAAATGTAAGAAACAAGATATCTGATCCTGAGAATGGCTTTGATGTCCAACTATATACAGACAGTCCTCTATTTATGAACAGGTTATTTTCCAAGAGGCAGTTCATAAGTCGATTTTGTTCGTAAGTCCAACCAAGTATTAAAAAACATGCCTCCCAATGCATGATAGTGCTGCCAAACATATGTATGTGGTGTGCCATAAACTAACCCTTTCCCACCTTCTACCACCTTCCAGGACCTTCTAGGTTGGAGTTGTGGACAGATTTGTTCATATCAGCAAAAGTTCATAATTCGAAAGTTCGTAAGTAGATGATTGTAGCCATACATATCTGCTTTTACTATTATTGAGGCTGATGCCAATGAAATATTTCATTGTAGTTGCCCTGCTATGAGCGCATGAGACTAGCTTCAAGAATGTAGTACTACATAAGTCAAAAGCACCTTGCCATCATCTCCCACTTTCAGAATGTGCTATTTGATAAAGTTCTGAAACAGAATTGGGGGGGGGGGGGGAAACAACCTTTTCTTTCTCCTTCTGGATTTCCCAGCCCACTATGGAAGCCTACTAAGGAAAAATGCATTAGGCCCCAGCAGAATCAGGAGAAATCAATGTTAACTGGAAAAGCAACACTAATGGTTCAAGAACACAGTCCACAACAATATGTACATCAGAGCTCTTTGCACTCTCACCTACTGTGTTTGATTTCAATACCAAACTTGACCTTCTGGTAATGTCTTTTCCTTGCTACAGCTCTATACTAAAATGTTCTCAGCTGACTGAATCAAAATGTTGTGGCCATAAGCAATGCAGGGCCTCCCTTTCTTTATATAGTTTTGTTATTAAGTTATTGCATAAGAAAAGTAAAAAAAAATGCTGGAGAAATCTTTTACTGTTCATATAACATTCCAAACTTACTGCCATCTTTCTTTTCAATATATGTTGTAACAATTTATAGATAACTTCTCCCGAGATATTATTTCAAAAGGATTCCCTGCTCAGTTGTTAATATACTCCAAATAAGGTTAAAAAAACATTTTCAAGTGAACTCTGTGTTTGATTTCTTTCAAAGGAAATAAACCTTTTATAAGGGAAAGTTCTGATCATTTGATGAAGATAATTAAAAATGGGACATCTCATGAACTGATGAATATTTTGAGAAGAAGGTAAAATACTTCTATGGTATTCTAGGTATCACTATGACAAATATGAATTTCTCATGAAATGAAGTTAAAAAAGATATGTCAAGATGGGAGAAAATATAATTGTCATTTTTGGGGAGAATTTCTGTAATTACGATGAATGTTTTACTTAAAATGTTATTTTTGTTTCAGACAATACCTATTTTGACAACTGATGCACCATTTAAACAATGGCAGAAGGATATATCTAAATTTGTATGGCAGGGGAGAAAACCATGAGTTAAATATAAGGTGCTACAAGATGCAAAAGAAAGAGGAGTTCTGGGTTTACCTGATTTGAAATTATATTTTGCTGTTTATTGTTTAGTTTGGATGGAAGAATAGGTTTGCTGAGAAATAGAAGGTTTTTGGAGTTAGAAGGACACAATTTGAGATTTGGGTGGCATTAAAATGTGTGGTATAATAAAGATAATGTTAATGTAGATTTTTAAAATCATTATGTCAGGCACGCCATATTGAGAATATGGAGTAGACACAAATCCAGGTTCTGCCTGAAAATACCTCTCAGCACAAGAAGCATTTTATAAACAAGAAATTATAAGCAAACACAAATGGTTAACTTATCATGAGATAATGGATTTTTTTTCAAGAGGAATGTAGAAGACAATCAAGAGAAGATCTGGTAACAGAGGGATATACTTGTCAATGGTTTTCTTATATACAATTACTAGAAAGATTTCAAGTAGACAAAAAAATGTACGGTTTTGAACATGGTAAGACTGAACTTGAAATAGAACTGTGTACAAATGATGAGCAGTAATTGCCAAAATGTATACACTTTTACTGACATTTGAAACAGAAGAAGAACAAGTGAAAGAATATATGATGAAGTGGGCTAAAACTTTTGGTTATCATACAGGTGGAACAATGGGAAAAGCATGTGGCTGAAAGGATTGAAATTTACATTGTTATAATCTTAAAGAGAATTTTTATAAAATGATGTATTGTTGGTATATGTCACCAGAAAAATTGTCTAGAGAAGAGATTGAATGCATGCAAGAATTCACTTTCCTAGGATTTCAGATTGATCAAACCAGTGAATGCAGTCCAGAAATAAAGTGTCAAATTGCACTAGGTCACACAGCAATGATGAGCAAGAATCAAATATGGAAAAGCAAGGACATCAGCCTGGCAACTAAATGGAGATTAGTCTGCACCATCGTGTTTCCCATAACTACCTACAGTTGAGAAAGTTGCACCATTAAAAAAATGGACAGGAGGAAAATTTTATTCATTCAAGCTGTGGTATTGAAGAAGGCTCCTGCACATTCCTTGGGCAGCAAAGATGACAACAAGCAAGTTCTGGAGAGTATAAAACCAGACATATCACTGGAAGGCAAAATCACAAAATTGTCCCTTACTTATTTCAGACATGTCATGCAATCAAACTCCCTGGAAAAGGCAGCTATGCTTGGAATAGTCAGTGGCAAAAGGAAACGAGGTTGCCAAAAAATACCGTGGCTAGACACCATCAAAGCCAGCATCAACCAGACCATAAAACAACTGAAAGAAGCTGTAGAAGATTGGATAATGTGGAGAGAGCTGGACACGACTGAACAGACAACATCATCATCATCACCTCAAATTTATGTTGGAAATGTGAACAACATGAAGGGACATTTTATCATGCTTGGTGGATGTGTAAAAAAGCTAGAAATGTTTAGAAAGAAATACATACACTAATTCAGAGGATCTTAAAGACGAATATACAACTGAAACCAGAGGCTTTTCTTTTCAGATTGATGGACAAAGCTGGAAAAAAGTAGTGGAACTTTGTTTTTATATATAACTGCAGTGAGATTATTACATGCACAAAAGTGGAAAGATTCAGCATTACCCACAATGGAAGATGATGGAATTGGTAGAGTTAGCTAAATTGACTTCTTTGATTAGAGAAAAGACAACATCTACATTTATTGCTGACTGGTAACCCCTTATAGACTTTTTGCGTGAAACAGAAAAAAAAATGAACTTATGATTTATGGTTTTGATAGTTAGAAAAAATAGATAATAGAAAAAAGAGGGGTTTTTTTTCTCTTTTGATCTTTTTGTATTTTACTGCTTTCTGAAATTTAATAAACAAAATTTATTTAAAAACAGAGTTTTCTTTTTGTAATCCCAGAATAAGAGTTAATTTTGTATTTGTACTTATAATTGCTATAAAGAAAATCAGAAACTACTTCTTTCTTTTTCCTTTCATTCTTTCTTTTTTGGCCTTTTGGTGTTTTCTTTGTTTTCTTCTTTTCTTTCTTTCTTTTCTTTACTTTATATTAGTTCTTGTTAGTTTTTATCTTCTTTTTAAAAATCTTCTTTTTAAGTTTTTATCTTCTTTTTAAAAATCTTCTTTTTAAGTTTTTATCTTCTTTTTAAAAATCTTCTTTTTAAGTTTTTATCTTCTTTTTAAAAATCTTCTTTTTAAGTTTTTATCTTCTTTTTAAAAATGACATGAAAAAAAGAGACTTCAAACAAAAGTAGTCCAGACCTGTTATAAAATATTTAAAGAATGACAAAATTCAGATACAGCAATTAATCATTCTATTATTTATAGTAATTCAGGAGTAGTTCACACTACATTAATCAGGGATAATGTCTGCTTCATTAACAATGCTGCCAAAAATGTCCAACGAGACCATAAAAATAGCACCAAGTTAAAAAGAATTGTCAAGGGATTTATAACTAGGAAACAAGGCATCTTTTCAGTTCATCCAGGTACTTCTCCCCATTCAATTTCCCATAACATTTCCAGATGATGAGAGTTGATGGTGAAACAATTGATAATTTATATTCCAACAGAGTTAGCCCGTCCAAGGAAGCAAACAGAAAGCTTTGCAGAATGACAACTTTCTAGGAATGAGTTCAACATCTATTGACTTGTAAAGAAAAATATTGCACAAATCTCATACAAATAATTCTCTTAGAAGTATTTCATACAAATAATTCTCCCTGGGAAAAATTTTAAGACCTACTGTCTGGCAGGAAATTTAACAAAAGGCTGTCACTCAGTGATGGAAAGCTGAGAAAGATACCTAATTGACACCCTGGAGAATACCTTCCATATTCAATGTAAGCACTGACCTGGGTTTGTGCACTGCACTAAGCCAAAATATAATTTGCACAGTTTTGGCTTAAAAAGTTATATAGCCTCACTGTGACTTCTAAATCATTGTTCACAGCTTACTTAAGAGATGATCTTAGCCATTATGATGTATCTGACCACACAGTAAACTATAGCTTAGTGTGACACACAAACTAACTGCAATGAGTTTAGATAGACTTATATTATCCTGTGATATCAAAACTGAAAGTAAATGTCTTGTGCCTGGTTAACTCGTTTGGATCATTTAAAGCATCAATAATGCATCATTGTTTAATAATCAACATATAGAAACATGAAGAAAAAAATGTTAATTTATCTAAGGCTGGAAAAAGCTTTATAACAGTTCTGATTTTTTAGTGAAACTATGTACAGTTCTAGAATTGTAGTAATCTCTTTGGTAAACTACATTTTTTTTTTTTAGATGTCACCCATACTTTTTGAGCTTTTACAAAACAATCATTATCCATCTCAAAGTATTTGGCTTTGATGACAACATCCTCTTGCTTAAGAATTTTATGGCTGTGAATATTATTGGATTTAAAAATTTCCTCTAGGTCTAACTCACATTGCAAAAGATACTGATTATAAAAAAAAAACAAGCAAATAGAAGCATAATGCTATTTGATATGCAACAGAATTTTTAAAATTTATTTTAATTTTAAATTGATTATGACATTTTTCACTGGTAAACTTATTTATTAAATAGACATTCATAATGTGTGGCTTCAATAAAAAATAGTAGATTCCTTTTACTTTTGTTACTTGGAAGTAGCTAATCAAAGAGAAATAAAAACTTAATGATATATAAGAAACAGTTTCCCGATTTGCATTTTAGGCATAGACCATTAGAATATAAGATCTAGTTCAAGGATGATAGACTTTTACAAAGTTAAATAGCTGTTAAACATTAGATACGTGCAAAGAGGTATTCTGATTTATATAAGCAATTTTATTTTAATTAGTATATGCAAATGGTAATTATATCAAGTCAAAACAAATTTTTGAGAGCTTATATAATTATAGAAGGCATCAATGGATCTTTAAATTTTAAAACTTCAGTTTAAAGAGTTCCTAAATAAATTATGGGGGGGGGGGTAATTAAATATCATCTATTAAAGAAAATCTGCTCAGACACTGCTCAGATTACTTAAGCAGCCTGAATGAGTTGTATGATCAATAAATATCCCTATAAATGAAGTAAATATACTTCTACATTTCAAGAGGAGGAGCATAATCAGGACAACTGCAGGATGTAGGCCTTTAAATACTGTGTTTACTTAAGGTGCTGTTTCTCTTACTTATTTTCTGACTATCCTGACAGTCTATTCTTCCCCCTATGGAGATCAAATATCCATAACAGACAAGGAAAGAGAACGGGGGGATAGTAAGACAATAGAGCAAAAGAAAAAAAAAATCATGTTTTTTTTTACATAGCTTCGTGCAGAATCCTGCTACTTTTAGTAAAAGTTCTAGAAATTTCAGTTACTTAATTCTGTTTTGTCTGTCTGTCTGTCTGGTGTCTGTCTATGTTTATATGTCTTTGTGTGTGACAGAAAAAGAGACACAGGTGAAAAAGCAAAATGTAAGATGTATATTTTATACATGAATAATCAGTCTCTAATGCACCAAGTGTCTCTCATTATAAGAATGGCCTTTTGGCAATCTACTTAGATTTCTATTTTCATGCCCTGGGGGTTTCCTCAAAGTTTCTACTGGACAGTATGAGAAAGAGATTTCATGGTTCATAGGTCCTGGGTCTGATTCCTCAGCCCTTTTTTTCACATTTCTGAATACATCCAGAACTATGGAGGGGCCCATTCCTTGGGTTCAACTGACTTCAACAAATCATGTGAAATGAGAAACAGTTCCACTCTTTCTAGATTTCTAATCTCCCAATTGGGGAATTCTGAGAGTTGAAGGCCACACATCTTAAAGCTGCTAAGGCTGAGAAACACTGTTCTAGAAGACCTGAGGGAAGAAGAGTCATTCTATCACCAGAACAGAAAAATATGAACATCTGAAGCAGTGTATAGGGGCCTCAAGTAATCTTATACTGTGCTGGGATTTAACAGGTAACCATTAGGAAAATATTAGGCATAGATATAATTTTGATACTTCCTCATGAAAGCTTCAAATTGTATCACATATTGGGAAGTGAATGAGATATCTAAGAGTACAGGCAGGTTAGGAATTCCTTCAAATAGTCAGGACTCAAATCACTGGTTCTTATGCCAGCATCTTGAATTTGAGCTGGAAATAAATAGGTAACCAGTACAGTTCTTTAAGGAACACTGTTACATCATCCCGAGCAGCTATATCTGTCAATAGGATGGAAACCACATTTTACATCAAATGGTGATTTCTAGAACATTCTCAATTTTTCTAGAACATTTTCAACATTTTCATGTAATCTACATTCAATCCAAGTTTCTATCCAATAGGCACACAGGGTTGATCCAAAGCCATTTAAAGTCTACGAAAATTAAGAGGGACCCAGACATTTTGACTCTGTTGTGACAAAACAGTTATAGTATTGATGTAGGATAAAATAGATCAAAATAACCACCATTTCCCAGGTGTTTTGTTTTTTTTCTTAAAGACAAGGATCTTTCCTGAAAATGTTGAAGTCCACACAGATTTGTACGAATCATCTGATAGCTCAAATGTAATTTAAAATTGTGTACGTCCAAACCAGCATTTTTGACTTTATTAGACAGATCTAATATCTCCAGGAATAGGCACAACTGGCATAAAATCTATGCTTGAAACACATCTAGTTTTTATTTTATTTTATTTTTGCTGACATCAGACTCTTCCAAGAGTGCATACAAATGACACACCTTACACTTCAGAGAGACAAGTGAATCTATTTTTCAGCTGCCGCAGACCATCTGTCTTTTCTAGATAAACTTCAAATGTAAGACTTCATCCAGTCCATTACCAGACACTGATTTAGAACATGATGGAAATGAGGTAGAGTTTGGTGTCATTTTAACTGTTCTACTGAAAGTAATGACTTTTGGCATGATATCAAGGTTTGCTCCCACTTACTTGGCAACAGAAGCATCAAAGGGGTCATTCAGCACATTCTGTGCTTTCCTAATATTTAAATATCTTAGATAATAGCATTTTCTCCAGCCAAGTGTGTTAACGGTAATGAAAAATATTGCTAATATGAACTCTGGTTGTGATCTTTTAAATCAGGTTCTTGTGACAAATTTAATGTATTCCAAGCCCAAAATTCAATGTCTTAACAATATAATATGGTGCTACATTATTTTTCCAAAATGATTCTTATCAATAAAGAGCCCAGTAAGTTACTTGGGGGCATTATAGCCTCACTTTTCTGTTGGTATTCATCAGACGAAGTAAGACAGTATCCAAGGGCCTGAATTGTCAGCAATGCAAAGCAATAAAACTCTAGGCTAATAAGTATGAAAGCTGGTGAGTAATATGTTCTGTCTGTTCCACAAGTGCAGAGAACTTATGTGCAATTATGCATCCTCAGTGACAGTGAGCAATTCATCTCGATTAAGAATCCATAAGACTTAGCTTTCCATGTCCCCAAGTTATTCAAATGTGGAACCATGAGCCATTTTTGGTATGAGTTGCTTTACTCTCACCAACTCTTAGTAGGAATAGAAGGAATAGAAGTAAAACGTTGCTTTGGCGCAGGCCAAAGTAGCAATAAAGAAAGGATCTGATAGAATTATCAAGTCTACTAAGCTGAACCAAAATACCAGAGTTCAGGGGGATGGATATGTAAAGACAATAAGCTTACAAGTAGTCAAGGTTTCTTTAGAAAGTTGTTTGGGGGCTCTTCCATCATACACTGTTATCTTTCACAACTGGCTAGATTGGTTGAAGTAGATAGGAACTGAAAGCTGGATGGCTGTATGATGAAACACTTCACAGTATACATCAACAATCTCTCCAACGTTTCACGCAGTCTTTCCCAACTATACTTGATGGTGCCCAGGACTGAATCAGGAACTTTTGCATGCAATGAATGCAAAGTACTTTTCACCCAAGACTTAACTTCAATGTGTTCACCATGGAATCAGAACTTCTATTTTTAAAAATCTTTTGCCATATCACCATGTACAAACTATCTCAGATCATACCAGCTGGCAGCACTCAGCCAACCTTAGCAGTTCTTGAAAAGCAAAATAGAGGCAGCTGTCCTTAGTGCTTGAATAGGAGACCACTAGGAAATCCAAGGGTGGTAAGTAAATGAGGAAGTAAAAAATATCCCAGGATGTGGCAAATCATTTCTGTACTGCTGTCACAAAAACAGGTCATATAATCCATGAGTCAAACTTGATCAGCTTTTGAGATAACATAAGCATAGGAAACACATTTTAAGCACTAGTAATCCTTGGCTGCAGTGTGGTTATAAGGTTCAAAATATATGCATATGAAAAACACTGTATGAGAACAAAATTCCTGGAGGAATTCAGCTTTTTGTATGGTTTGTGGTTGCACTTCAGAGGCTTCCAATAACTTCAGGGGCCTGACTGATGATGCAATGATATCTGAGCTAAAAATGGGGGTGTTGGGACAGTTCATCCTGAATATACCTAGCTCACCCATTCTTTTGGTGAAAAATTGGCTGCCAATTTTCAGGATTGTGAGAAGGCTTGGAGTCCACAAAAATGAAGCTTTTGGCTACCCACTCTATCTCCCTCTCTTTCTCTCTCTCTTTTTTTTTTTAATAATAAAATCAGAAAATGATTCCTAGGATCAGACACCACACCATTCCCAAAATCCCAGTGTGATGTGCTTCTGAGGTGTCTTCAACCACAGGAATACTGGGCATAAGTAAGAATTGTCACAGCAAGAACCATTCATATTTCCTCCCACCTCTAAAACATTAATAGTTAAACTTAATCTTCATAAATGAGGCTTCTGATATATTCAAAATCTATTCAAAGGCTACTGTACACCATGCAAAACACAATTGTTTTAGTATAACTTTATAGTTTGTTTTAAGAAGGCAAAAATATTCTAGAATGAGCATGCACAATATTTACCATGACTTTGCAAGATAATTAATCCAATATAGATATATACTGTATGTATGTGTGTGCGTGTGTGTGTGCATGTGTATGCATGATTATATGAATATTATATACAGTTATGATTCATGAATTGTCTCTTATAAAATGCTATTATCTTCATGTGGTTATGTATTTCCCAGAATAACTTTTATTTATTTTGGGAACACACTCAGCCATTTTTTAAAAAGTAATCTATTCAGTCATGCAATGGAAATGAGCATATTTACCATACATACTTTTATGTCACAAAAATAGTACCAGCTAAAGCAGTGTAAGGTGAGCATATCTCTGTGTGGGGTCCACCTCCAATCCACCCTTCCACAATTAGGTTTAGAAGAATATGGCCTTCCTTTTTAGGGAAAACACCCTTTTTAGGGAGAACAGTGAGCCTAACATGGAGATAAGGATCAAAGACTTTGTAGACCATATAACGTGGCAGCTGTGTCTTTACTTTGATTCTCTTTATCTAGCTCCTTCTTACTCTAAAAAGCTACTGAACATTTCTACTCCAAATTTAACTCTGAACACAACTATATGTGATGTTCACCATAGTTTACAGCTTGCTGTGAACACATGGGACATTGTATGCTGGTACATTCCTGTAGATACCCAATCAACTGCAATTGCTAGTTCATTCAGAATGTGTTTGAAGATGTACCTATTATCTGTCAGAAGTGTTTGCTTGTGGCTTATTTTAGGGTTGTTTTCTTAGTAGTGGGTAAAAGCCACTGCAAGACAGCATGAAAACTCTCAAACACCTTCAGTAAGCACTGGCAGCTGCTGATGAGCTGCATAAGGCCATGGGGAGGCACCAGCATGCAACTTAGATGTATATATAACAAATCATACATCACTGTGCATAAGTCATCCAAATGCAATTTCTTGTTCAATTTAATCCATATATTTATGTTTCCCTTTGCTTTGCTTCTCTGCCAAATGATTTAACATTTTGTCATCTTCTTCAGCTTTCTTCCCCATGCACAATTAATTAACTTTCAATTTTTGTCTGAACTGTTTTACTATGCATTTCTACTTACATACATATCCATCACACTCTTCCCTTCAGTGTAAACAATATTATACAAAGCACAGAAGACAAGTAAAAGATAGTAAAACAAAGACATTAAGACCTGAAATAACAAAAAGTGAAATCAATATATACAATCCAGCACTTGCTTCCAAATTTGGCACAACCAAACTGGTTTGATAGAAAATAGGGGCAGACTTTACTTTGGGGAAGCTTCGAGTGCAACATCACTAGAAGCCAAGCTTCAAAGCACAGAGATTGCCTGCTTCTAAGCAGTAGAGCAGACAGAATGTGCTACTTTGTACGAACCAGCAAGTCTATTCTGTGCATGCACAGCCATTGCTCAAATACAAGCTTCAAGGCAAGGTGGCTGTTCAGGATGGATTGCCTTGCCCCACTCCCACGGCTTGTGGAGCAGAGAGCATTACCTCTATGGAAGACACTTTTGCAAATAGGCAAATTCCCCTTGCTTCAGAAATGCCACTCCCAGCTCTTTAATGTAGTGAAGGGGCAGAGCAATCTTAATCCTCCCTGGACACCACCTAAAGGTGTTAAAAGTATGACAAAAGATATCTTCCACTGTAATGAGAAGCCAACTAGTGGGCAGGGAAGGAAAGTAATCTAGATTGATTTGATTAATCCATAGTTCATACAGAGGACAAGGAACAAAAGTGCAAAGGAAGCCCAATTCTAATTCCATACCTCTTTCATTAGATTTCACTCAGTAAACAAATCTTGTCTTCTCCTAACAATATCTAGTAATATTTCCTAACGGTTACTAGTTTGCAGTAAATGCAGATCAGGTATTTATACCACCATTCTAATATAGAAACCCACTCTAGAAAAAATTATAGTTCGTATTTATTTCTGAATATTTATTTTAGCTTCTCATCTCTTTTGCATTCTACAGTGCAATGCACCATACACTAATATTAGCTGTACCAGTTGTATTCTGTGCAGTATCTGAATTCTGCTACAGCACGATGGAAGTAAGGCTGAATTCTGTATTTCAATTCAACCTGAACCCAGAATAGAATGGGCTGATTCAGCATTGTTTTTACTATTTACAGCGGTGGTGTATTACTCACTTTTGTCTTGATCTAAAATTCTTCATAAACTCCACTTCCAACATGTTGTTTGGGAGCCCAGCTTACTAAATGGAAAGTATTACTTTTTGGCACCTTCTAATGTAGCAGGGCTTAAAATTTGTTGGATGATGACCTGTGCCATAAACTAGACTTAATGAGCATCTAGTTCACCATCCTAGAGTGCTCTGTAATTTGATATTGTCTTCCACACACTAACCTTTATGCTCCCCTACACCCATGTAATGCTCCTACCCCACCTTTTAGATTCTTTTAGACTTGTTTTAATATATACTTTCTGTTTTAAAATATTTTATATCTTCTAGCTTTTCATAATTTTTATGCATCTTCTATGCTTTTTAATTGATTGCACCCACCCTCCTTATGCTGTCTATAACCGTAATAAAGATTTGATTGACTGAATGTCTTCCCAGTAGTAATATACAGCTATGAAAGCTGGAAACTGAGAAAGAGAAAAAGAAGCTAGATACCTTTGAATTATGGATTTAGAATTAGTTACCATGGACTACAAAAAGAACATTTCAGACAGTCCTGGATACGTGGATAATTTCTCCCTTGAGATAATTATTACAAAGCATAATTGAGGTAATTATTAGGAAGAAAAAGATGACATATTTAGGGATGTGATGCAGGCAGAAGATGAACTAGACAAAACAATTACACTTAGCAAGGTTGAGCAAAATAGAAGAGAAGAACGATAGTTTGGGAATGGACAAGATTAAAAAATAAAATGTTCGTTCAGTCACTAAGTGCTGCAATGAACTTGATAGGAACCGACTAATCCACTAAAGTCTTGATGGAAAGAAGAGGGAAAACAGAATATTTAATTCAGGGTCAAATAGATCTACCTATCAATCTCTGATTCAGGATGATGCTTTAAATTAGATATCATGAGTTCTTTCAGTCATAGCAACTTGGGGGTGGTGATGGAAAGACTGTAAGAGAGAATTCCTAGTTTAACTATTTACTCACCACATTGTATTCCACCACTTATTCTTAGAAGTTGTTCCATGGCTATCTTATCTATCTGGCTGGCTTGAGTGCTACATATTTTTTGTTTGTTTGTTTGTTTATATAAAAGATGAGTAAATTAATCTCTTGCATTTCTTGATCCATTCAGGAAATAGTGTCAGTATTCCACCAACAATCCTTTTCTTCATATAAAATCTCTTCAACCACTGATTGTAATTTGTCACAGGTATTTCTTACAGTAAGATTCACTTTCACTGCAAATTTCCCACTCAAAACAAACAGAAATAAAGTTATAGTAACATCTTTATAAAATGATAATTAAGAGGCATGGTTTCCATGAAATTCTGCACAGTTCTTCTCTTAGTAGTAATTTAGTTTGTTGTAAAATCTGACAAAAAGCAAAAATGATGCAGGTACTTTTAAAAACCAAATATTAAAGACAAATAATTCAAACCCCTTCCCAGCACCAATTTACAGAAAATTGGGCTTGTTTCTTTTCCATAGGATGTTCCAACTATCTTACAAATGCCATCCCCCTTTCATAAAACAATTATAACATTTATGTGTTTCTTTTTATAGATAATAGAAGGATAGAGCTGCCAGGGTCCTGAATAATGTCCAAGAATCAGGAACAAATCTGGATGAACCATCTCCTTCTACCCCAAGATCAAGGGAAGCAGGTTTCTGAGTTGAATATCCAATCACAAAATGAACATGGCAGTTCTGAGGATCTCTGCTTATCAAACAGATGCAATGCAAGCTTCTAGCTCCTCGAGTTCTGCATATAAGTATTAATTTTCATAAGTGCTACCATATGCAACTCAGAAGTTAAAAAGAGACTGAGCAGAAGAGTCAGACTGCAGAAGTTCTTCCCCTCCTTGAGTCATAGCAGAATAAATTATGCAGATAAATAATGAAAGTGTGCATAATGTACATCAATTAAGTGATATATAATATAATAATGCTTAGGTTACTTTGTCTCATAATCTTTGTAATTGGAAGAGTATACACTGCTCTGGTTTTTGAAACTGCAGTGAAAGCCCGTTCTGCAATGGGCATTTGTTTACAAAGTAATTAGTGTCTGTTCAGTGAGTCATACAAATGCAGCTGAATTTCAGTTCTCATGGTTTGCATTTTACCACTAATAAAGAATGCACATTCTGCAATCAAAATTTAGCAAAAAACAGTTGGAAGCTACTATACGCAAGGAGATCAAATCCATGTAAGAGAATTATTATTGTGTTAGCTGTCAATTTCTCTTGTTTACATAGTCTTCTATATCTATTTTAGGATAATCTCTTTTAATATAAAAGAGTGGGTGAAGAGGTTATCAGACAGAAAGCAAGCCCTAGCTTCACCAAGCATGTTTATAAAACAACCTCTAGATATCTACTTGAGTTTTAGCAAAAATGCCAAGATTTCAAACATCAGCAAGAAGGGTTAAGCGCTTCTTCATTAAAAAAAGGAGATGTGACTTGGAATAGTTTATCAAAATTGGACATCTTATAAAGTGATATTTCTGGGATGAAATAAATCACTCAATTTGCCCAAGAGTTATTGTGCATTGCTACAGCACACATTTTATGAGTGGATGACAGAAAAAAAGAAAGAAAGAAAGAGAGAGAGAGAGAGAGAATAAATGGTGGGAAATTGAACCTATCCATTCAATCATTCAAAAGCAACCAAATTGAGAGCTTGCATTTAGAATATCTTTGATTTATGAGCTGCAGAATAACATGAACTCTATAAAAAACAGAATAACATTTAAAAATATTTATTCTGGTTACTTTTAGGGGGAAAATATAAGAAGTATTTAGTAATGTATAAATTATACTTTCATGGACTTCTGGGGAAGAAATAGCGAACTGAAAATGGCTCTGCTGAGCACAGAACCGACAACAACGGCAGAATGAAGAGCTGATGAGTGGACTGACTCTTCATGTTTCCTCTATGGACAAGGAGAGGACTTGGGATTGCCCACAATGTTTCAGCAGTTGCTCTTTGCAAGAAGACTGCAGAACAGCAGCTTCAGGTGGGTTTATAGCTCTGGGAAATAAAGGAATGCCATCTTAGCCCAAACTGTGTCAGCACCTTTACGGACACAGGGTTTACATACTTCCTTTTCTAATCACTTTTGGAAATTGCTTGTTAACAATATCATCCAATTTTGAGGCTGCCCAACTCCTTGATGACTTTGAGTAGCTTACAGATATACAGAGGTGGGATAACTATACATATAAATGTGAGTAAAAAGAGATCTTGGCTGACTGGGAGAACAAGACACTCAGCCATAAGGTAAGCATAACTAAAGAGGGTTCTGCAACCACCCTATCACAAGACATGAGGAAACAACCATATTTTTAACAATTTCTTAAACATCATAAGGGTGGTGGCTGCATGAATCTCTTGGGGAATATCATTTCAGAGGACAAGCACCACAAAAGAATAAGCACACTTCCTGGGCCCTATTAAGATGACATTGTTGGACCTGGAACACACCCATCCTGCTTCATGGTACTGGACAGACAGAAATATGTGGCCACTCAGGCAGGCCTTGTCTGCTTTCCTGGGATAATATCTATCTATCTATCTATCTATCTATCTATCTATCTATCTATCTATCTATCTATCTATCAAAAGCAGATGATAGATAGATAGATAGATAGATAGATAGATAGATGATAGATTGATAGATAGAATTTACAAATACAAAGATAAAAAACTAATACAAACTAAGAAGAATATGAAAAGAAAAAAAGAAAAGAAAAGGTGCAGAGAAAAAGGAAAAAAATAATAAAGAATATTATTAGGAGCATGAGAAGCTGGAGAAGTACCAGGGTCTGAAGGAGGAAATAGAGAGGATGTGGAAAGTCAAGGCCAAAGTGGTCCCAGTGGTGGTAGGAGCACTTGGGGCCGTGACTCCTAAGCTGGGAGAGTGGCTCCAACAGATCCCAGGAACAACATCAGAGCTCTCTGTGTAGAAGAGTGCAGTGCTAGGAACAGCTAAGATACTGCACAGAACCCTCAAACTCCCAGGCCTCTGGTAGAGGACCCAAGATTGAGGAAGACACGTAACACCCATAGGGGTGAGAGGGGAAGATAGATAGATAGATAGATAGATAGATAGATAGATAGATAGATACGATATGATATATGATATGACTTCCCCCTCCATTAAGATAAGTACAAACTACTTCAGTGACTTATCACCTTCTCTGATATTTCAACAAAAGATATCTTATTCCCATATCCCATCTCTTATCAATAAACAAATGATAAAGCCTCATCACTCAGTCCTAATCAGCAAAAGTCCATTAAGAATTAGCAGAAATAATAATATATAAAATTTAACCTTAATCAAATAAATCAGTTTTATATTCTTTCCTTTACTTTTAACACAGTAACTTAATCACTTTCTCTAAAAATACAGCAAAAAAAAAAAAAATCTTCTTCACACATCTTATCTCTTATCTATAAACAAATCTTTAAAGCCTCATCATTCGGTCCTAGTCAAAAAAAAGGCCATTAAAACTACCAAAAACAATATATATGATCAATATATGATCAATATGACCCACTTTGTATTCCTTCCATTTACTTTTAAAAATCTTGATCTTTAATCCCTTCAAATAGTGTCCCATAAGTTGATTTGTTATCATTTTCTCTTTGTCCCTCAGTCCAAGTCATTCTTCTAATTTATTATTTGTATGTCCCCTTTAATTATTAAGACATCAGCCAGTTTCATTTGTAAATCCAGTGTAGCATCATTTTCCATGTCATTCTTATATAGCTTGACATTTAAAATCCATTTTCAGATCCACATTCAAATTAGTCTCTGTTTTATTCAATAAAATCTGTTTTTCTTCCATAACTTCTGTTTAAATCCATTTTTATGATAGCAGACATTCTTAAGAGTAATTTTGGAATGCATTGTTCCCAAATATCCTTGAAGTCTTCCACAGTCAAATAATGTTGTTTCATTCTGTATTAATGGGTCTCTTCTCCTTTAATTATAATCTTTAGCTCTCTCTGGTTCCCTCTAGTCAACTTTCAAAGTCCCCTCTTATCATGTCCCCCCCCCCCCCATAAACACTTTGCCATGGGAAGGTTTCTTACAGTTAGTTTCAAAATCTTATATATATGTGTGTGTGTGTGTGTGTGTGTGTGTGTGCATGTGTGTGTAAAATAAAAATTTAAACAACCCAGAGGAAGTATTCTTGTAATTAATTTCAAAAACTTATTTAATTTAATAAATAAATAAAATATATATGCATCTCCCAGAAGGCCATGTAATTTATTCTCATATATATATATATATATATATATATATATATATATTCAATGAAAGTAAACATTTGTTCTTAATTTTCTTAATATGTGCATCCATTTGCACAACCATTTGCTTTTTCAAAGATATTTGGAAACACAAGTGTAGTCTAATGCTAGTGGGACAAAGCACTTCTTCATAGTTCAGAACAGGGTTTATTCTAAGCAAGATCTATTACTGTACAAACAGACAGCCCAGAACTTTCCCAAGTGTTAGCAGAGTTGGCCCTGCTTAGCCTGTGGCCACCTTAGCTCAGCAATTTGGGCCAAGAACCATTTAAACAATATATGAAGGAACTGGATCAGTTTGGCTGGATCTACCCCTTTTCTAAGAAACTCAGCAGTTAGCTAGCATGCAAGGTAACTTCCTTACAGTAATGCCTGTATCAAGGAAAAACAGGGCTGGGGTGGGGTAGAAAATATATGTTCTAGTCTTGCTGGGAGTGAAGGTTAAGCAACTAAAATTATATATTTAATGCTTGCAATAGAAACATCCATGTCTGTAAACTTCCCAGCAGAATTAGGGTTGCAATAGCCATTAAAAAATCTGTGTTTTCAAAAACTAGAGTGAGATACTTTACAGAATGTGCCCTGATGGGTAAAGTTCTTTTCCTTTTTTTATGCAACCTCTCAGACTGAATCACGTGCAAAGCATATCCTTTGCAAAATGGCCGATTGTTATTCTAGCCAAGGATTTATTTTATTTTATTTTATTTATTTCCCCATTTTCTTCCTTCCCTCATCAGTCTCCCCCCACCCACAGTGCTGTTGCCATGATCACTCCTGCTGGCATGTGTCCTATCCCACGTGGCCATCTTTACAAAAGTGCTCTGCTGTTTCCATGGATACCCCAATCTGGAAAATGTTTGGTTTCTTTTCAAAAAGAAAGCACCTTCACCTTTCTCAGGAGACAATGTAATGTCATTGACTTGAAGCAATTATTTTAATAAAGAAAGGAAAAACATGCTTCCAAAGTTTATAGGCACCTCCCAGTCTCTCATTCATTCTTCAAAGAATGAGCTGAGTCTCTTCTTTTGCAGAAAAGCTGAAGTCACTCTTTTAATACATGTCTGACTGCAGTTTCCAGCCACTTATGACCACTAAACATCTATAGCTGAATGGATTAAACTTAGACCAAACCAGACATCTGGAACAGCTGTACTCAGTGCAGCAGCAAATTTTAGCTAAATGTTAGGAAAAGTTTTCAGGTTCCATCCTGTGTGGGTCCTTCTATTCAAATTTTCACCACCCAAATCTATCTTCTTTCCTAGTAACACAGCAAACATTTTGGCATATCTGTGCAACATGAAGCAGATTCTGTGGAATTTGGGCTAATCTTGCCATGAAATGTCAAATCACACATGATCAGAACCCGAATCATAACACATTATAAGTCACCAGTTTTAGCCATGGTTTATTGCATCAAACACAATTAACCAGTTTACACATTGCATTAAGCCAAATATGATATAAATCAAGGTTAGTTTCATGTAGCATGCTGTGCAAGTAACAAGCAACATTCTCACTTAATATGATATGTAACAGATTTCTAAATTGCTTATATTTATAGAAAACATAATCTAATGAACGACACAAGGGTGTATGTTCTAGTGACTGGCACAAAACAGAGATGTACATTCTAAGAGATTTTATGAGTGAATACTTAAAGCCTCACTTGAATTTTTGCACTAAGTAGCTCCTGAAATGGCAGATATGGGCAGCACGAATCTGGAGAGTTATTATGGAATTGGAACCTCCCCAAAAGTCCAGATAGATATTCACTCTGGAAATACTCTGCGAGTGCTGTCAACTGCCTGGTGTGCTTTATACAAATTTAGAACAATCAAGCAGATGTGACCCAATCTAGGAAAAGCGCCAGCATGGCACATGCCTTGTTTACGTCCAGTTTAGATTGCCACAATATGCTGTATGTGGCACTGCCCTCAAAGGTTCAGATTGTATTACATTTTTTTTTTCTGTACTGACATATTACTTTGACTGCCACATCAGCTGTTAACTGACATTATGGACTCAGCGTCCTAAGCATCAAAGACTGAGATGGAGGGGCCTGATCCTTCAAGACAATCAGCCATCTGGATCTGACAGGGCAAAAAATCAACAGGGGCACGCATGGGAAGAGTCAGGTGGCAAGAGCAAAGTACCTAGGCCCAGGACACACCAGCAGCTTTGGACAGCCTAGCTGAGGAACTCTACTCAGCAGCTGATCCTTTGGTGGGATCACCAATCTCAGATCTTTGTTCCTGTGTCCTTGCTTCCTGAGTCTCAGCTTTTCCTCATGGATTGGCTGACTACCCTCCTTGGCACTTGGTTCTTGGACTGTCATGGACTATGTTTGCTTCTCTGAATCCATGCACCATTTGACTCTGGACTATCAAGCAAGATCTCACTTTTTTGTATTTTGTCCAGGGTGTGCGTGCACTTGCATAACTGTGTCTCTGCTTGTACTGGACTGCTTGCTACTGTCAATAAACTCCTTGTAAATCAAGCTGGCATGTGCATGTCCTCAGTTGGAAACAAGACAATTCATTTCTGAATTAATCTCATGGTACTGGTTCGGGCTTTAACCCCTACATTTAGGACCATACTGAAGAGTGCTTATGGGCCTGAACTCTCGGCCACTGGTGACAGCCATCAGGAGATAAAGTTAAGAGTTTTCTCATTTGTGTAAGCACCTATTTCTTTTGAATATACACAGGGCAGATGCATGGCACAAAGATAATGACTCAGCCGGGGTCAAGCAGAAAAACATAATTTGGCTGTGTATAACAGAGGGTAGTCAAGGTGGTGTCTATCTCCATTCCATGCTTGCTTTCTTCCTAGCCCATCTGATTGTTTTAAAAAAATATTTTGTGTAATAAAAAAGGGAAGTTGTCACTCTGCAAGAGCAAAAGATCTATCTGATCGACAACAATGCACCTGAGCCCACAGGAATTCTTAGAAAATAATGTTAACTGCAGCTCAGTGCTTTATACACAAGTGTGCTCAGCTAAAGAAGAAGAGGATGAAGCAAAAGGGAGGAAGAGGAAGACAGGGAGAAGGAAGCAGCTACGGTAATAGTAAACATCCTAGGAAGCAAGAACAGAGGGTAGACCAACTTTACTGTTTTGCCTTCTGGTTTGAGACAGGTGAAGTCTGTTGTGGCAGCCATTTTGTGACAGCATACAAAATACTCCCCCACATTACATTGGACCCTCCCCTCCCAAACCGCTGTCTACTCTGATCTATGAATTCCTCCAGTTTAATTTACCAGCAAGCTTTATGCTCAAAAAGTCAGATATGCATCAGGTGGATGTCTGCAGGACACCAGTGGAATTAATTTGGCTATAAACTAAAAATTAGCTCATTGTTTCATTGGTTTGGAGATTTTGGTGCTCTATCCTTTGTGCTGGGATAGATTTATAAATATTTCTGTTTTATGCTGCTGATCCAAGTAAATCTAGGATTAGTTTAAATTGCATTCAGGGATCAATATTTCTCTTATGCCATCATCCATCCTATCAGTTTTCATATAATTAGATTATCATTTCTACCTATTTGACAAGTTTGCTTACTACCAGTATTATTGTACAACTAATAAGCATGGGATCATTATTTGTGTGGTACTAAAAACTTGTAGTTATGCATTGGGGACAGCTTAGAAATGAATATAGGCCCATGAGATAATTAAGCACGCTGAATAAATGCATGCCTTTGGAATGCTTATACAGCACATATGACAAGAGGCAAAAGGTGATCAAAGAACAGGATTTTTTTTAAAAGATAGAGGTTTCTGTAAGAAATTAAAATATTTATCTAACATCAGATTTAAACCTCCCCTTAATACCAAACTCTGTCACATGAAGCATTTAATGCTCATATTTAATTCTTGGAATATCGCCCATGCAGAGACTGAGTTACTTTGCTCTGGGCCATAGCACATGAAGAGGAAGTTAATCTTTTTTCCTGTACTCATGTAGGTCCCACTGAAACTCAACCTCTTCTTAGTATTAGAGAATAAAGTTCCACTGGTGCCAAAGGCTAACTACTTTTTCTGTGCATTGTGGTTCCAGTTTTCTCACCCCTTAAGATTTAAATGACCCTGAAATTGTAGTTTTTCAAGAACAGTATAGCTTTTACATGAGAATGCTTTCAGACAATATGCTTCACTGCATTAAAACAGAGATGGTGCAGTTCTATGGGAATCAGCCCAGCCAGCAAAAAAAAAAAAAAAGAATTAGCCTAGGTCTAATTACACCTCAAGGAGAAACACAGTGGCTTTGTTCACAGAGCATGCTTAACTAGATCAGGTGCTGCTTTCCTACAACATGCTAAGCTTAGTGATAACCATATTTAAGGTTGGTTGGTTGCTTTTGGGGGTGGGGGTTGTGGGTTGTATGAGTCCATCTGAATTCATTATGAACTAATGGACTGGAAGTACCAAGAAAACTGTGAGTTCAGTAACCAGGTTAAAATATGTCACATGGACACAGCCAAACTAACCAACAACATTTTGCCTTGCTCGGTTGTTCAAACCCAACCCATGTGATTAGTTTATGGTTCAGTGTGTCATACAAACCATTTTTATAACTCTTTTTTTTTCTTTTAACATGCCAGAAAACTAATAAAGTTTTCTGGCACCTTGATTATCAACTTCAGTATAAGTAAATTGGCAATAATAATAATAATAATAATAATAATATCATCATTGAAATATTGAGCTACATCACAGCTCTGTAAGGCTTGCTATTTGACTGGAAAACCTTTGCTTACAGCTCAAGGATCTATCATCATGTCATCACAAAACCAATTTTATTTGCAGCATTTCCTGCAACATGAATCACAGTTGTGAAGAACTGCTAGATCCATATAGTTACGACAAAAAAAAGAAAACTACTGAACTTCAAAGGATAGATTCTCAATGAAGTACTTCCAGACCCTATACTCTTTCTACCTATCCAGGCTGGACATTGAACCCTCTTGGGCAGGCAAGGGTATCAAGGTTCTTCTTCTTTCAATAACATCTTCTCTGATCAACAGAGATTATGTTCTTATGATACGGAAGTCTGCCCAATTCACAGAGAAGAGATGCAGCCTGATGTAGGCTTCTTTGCTACCTGTCAACTGGTTTTCTTTTTGATTCTTTTAATTATATATATATAAACCTGGCATGCTGCAAATCAAAGCTACTGCCTCTAGCATCATTTTGATTTATAAGAATGCTTCTAGGCTCCACGCTGGCCTCAGAAGCATTATTATAGAAATACAAAATGAATGGTGGCTGTAGTCCAGTGCTTTCTTTAGAAGTGTTCCAATCTTCCCAGGGGAAAAATAAATGCAAATTGGATGGCACTGAGTAACCCCAAAGGGCTAGAGGGAATGTTGATGAGCAACCTCACCAGAGTATGTTTTGCTAAGCAAAGTGGCTCCTGCTCTTACCCTGCCTGGCAGCCATTTTATGAAATCACCCATGACATTCTTTCAAAATTCTTAATGTGGCCATTAGCCCCAAATGGTTGCTTTCTTCTGTCCTTGTCCTCCTCATTCCCACCATTGGAACACTCAAAATATTTTTGCTGTTAAGCAAAAGGAGTCAATCTAGTAATGATCACCTATCGATCACCTATGACAAAATTCATAGCTAAGAGACAATGAATATCCATTATATAATTCAACACTGGTAGTTTTTTGTGGCTAAGCATGTATGAGATGGTCATGTTATGATTTGTTCTGCACAGAAACATAAAATCTGGGTTGAGCAGAGCAAGGTTAATTATAGGTAAGTGAACTGCATGGATGTTGTGCAAAGATTTCCATCAGAACTCTTCCTTAAACCGGGGAACATTTATCTAGGAAAAGACATGGCTTAGGGATTTTAGTCTCATCATATTAAATGGAAGACGCTCTTGAAGATTAATTAGGTTACAAAGTGTGTCAGGTTACACAAAGTCAGTCCAGGCAGGTAGGGACTGCTGGATCCAATAACTTGTTTGTTTGTTTAATAGATTTAAAAGCTACCCAACTCCAGAAGGATTCTGGGTGGTATACACTTGTCTGAATAAATTACACAACAATCAACCCCTTGGGGCTCCACAGATATTTTATCCCAAGGCCTGAGAGAACAGCCAGGGTTTTATTGACTTGCGGATCATCATCATTATCATCAGGGTTCAGATACATGGATCTCTGCCGAAATATCATTCCAGAAAACAGGCACTGTGTCCAGAATCTGTTCTGGTCACACTTTTCCAGGTAGTTCTACATGTACCCTTCAGCAACTTCTGCATCAGAAACAGCCAAACTGTTCTAAAAGTGCAGCTATTGAGGTGAGAAAGAACTGCATCTATAGAACAGTAAAGTAAATGGTATAGATTTCCTAAATCACTCCTCCTAATTCATGGCTTAATTCAAATTACTTTAGGTCAGCAAAGATTTCTTTACTGATCAAAAAGGGAAATCTGAAAGTCATGGTTTAACCAAATTACATTCTAAGAATGACCAGATTGAAATGATTTGTTCTCATTCTGTTTCTACTTAGCTTTAATACAAAATGTTCCTCAGTATGTACAAAGAGAATCACTGTTCAAGATTTCACAGTAATTTAATTCCTGATTAAGCAGCGTTAAATGGTGTAGCACTGCAGGAATTGTTTAGTGGAATGAATGTTAATAATAGGCTGGATCCAGACTAACTGAGTAACTGTAGGTGGGTCAGATGAAAATGGACATGAAAGCCACAATAAAGAGATCTCTCTAAATTAGAGATGGGCAATAAAATGGCACATACAGTTAAAATTTAAATAGAATAGTTTATAACAGACATCAAAACTTTATGCACATGTTGAGGTTAGATGGCTAGCCAGAGGAAGGATCTTTTTGATCCAGACAACTATTAAAAAGTCAAAATCCATGTTGAAAGTTACTGGGAAATACAATGAAACTATAAGTACTTACATTGTTAACAGCCTTAGATATAAATCTAATGTGTCACCATACTGGGAGAAACATGTACAGTTTTCTTCAGCACATTTTACCACGGAAGTTTGGAGATAATGAAAAAGATAAAAGGACAACCAGAACAATGAAGTAGCAAAAGTAACTTCTACAAGAAAAGCAAATGACATCTGGGCCTTTTTAATTCTGGAGAAAATTATACAAAAGGAAATATAAAGAAGTATAAACGTTATATATTATATGGAAGAAACCTGTTTCAGTCAGACCCTTGGATGAGTGGCTACCAAGAATTAATCAAGGCTGTAGGTTAGTCTGGAAATTGAAAACATCCTGGAAGAAGACAAAAGTAAACCATTTTTGTATTGTTGCTAAGAAAATTATATGGTATCTCCGTGTAGTCAGCAAGAGCTGAGCTTGACTTGTGGACTTGACTTTTACCTTACAATCTGTGCTATTGAAATGATAATACATCTGCCTTAAGACAGTTTCATAGAGAACGAATTTGTACAGATTTGATCTCTTTTTTTAAAAAACCTAATGCATAAATTATAGTTAGAGGAAGGTCCAGAATTGTAATTCCATATAACTATTTCTGTAAACAAGACTTGGGTGCTGATTTAGTCTTTTTCATTTGTACTTGGACTCAAGTTTCCCCTCCCCCACTTCCTAATTCAGACATAGAATAAAGGTCTTTGAAGATCAAAAGCCGACATATCCTCATCAAAAGAGTAGGGCTAATGAATCAATCACCCTCACACATTTCTGAGCTTCAGATATTTCTCTATTGGAATCTGTACTGTCTAGGGTAATTTTTATCTACCTTCTGTGTATTACATTATAAAGTGAAAAATTCTTTCTCTGGTACTATGACAAACAAAAAGTACTTAATATTCTGCACTATTGAAAATATTCTGTGGGTATTAAGCCTGCCTGAGTAACGATTAAAAGTATGGTGGGGGCAAGAGATACATGCATTGATCTAAAGACCACCACCACACATAATAGCAGGAAGAGAAATTAGGTTAATGTAGCATCTTGAGAACATTACACTGAAGTATTCTATAGTTAGGACTGAACATATATTCACTATTACTCAGAGATAAGTGTCACAGGAGACTTCACACATACTACCAAGCCCGGTTATATAGTCATGGTTTGCTGAATAAGCGCCACTGATCTGGTTTGTGCAGAATACTGTACAAGTGGGTTGTAAAGAACACTGTATGAATGGGTTTACACATCACACTAAGTCAAAGAATGAATCTATGAATGCTATATAAATTGAATGAATAAAGAAATAAGGCATGACCTCTCAAGAAACAGCTTTTTCCTCTTTAAGAAAAGAAAAGACTTGACAAATGAGAAAGCTTAATAGCAGTGAAATTGAAAAGATAAACTGTGACTTCCCTGGTCAACTGGAACTGCATTTTTTGCTTCAGTGTGGTCCTTTCAGTCTTTCTCCAGGACCAGGTCAATCTTTCTGCAAGGTCATTCATTTCTTGTCAAACTCATTTGAAAAGATGTCCAAGCTTCAGAGGAATTTGCATATATCAGTTCATTAATTTCAACAGAACATGAAACAAAGCATAAAGAATAAGGTATATATACTCAGGAGAATATACAGCATTAGCAATGGTGCTAAGATTAGAATTTGCATGTCTGGCTTCCACACCTATGTTTATACCAAATCCCAGCCACAGTATATGTCCTTTATTGGCCGGGGGGGGGGGGGGGGGGGATATCTTTCCCTGAAAAACATTCAATTTGCTTGACTGTTGGCAGATTGTGACTTCTAAGGAAAAAGTAAGTTTTGTGCTAAAACCAAAAGATTATTCAAGAAATACAAAATGCCCTAGAGGTGTTTGGGTTTGGGTTTGTTCAAAAGCAGTTCTGCGTGTCATGCAACAACCCATGTTTGAAACTCAGAGGGTTGAAAAGATCTGCTTTTCAAAGAAATGAGAAAATAAATGGCACACTTGGGTATTTCTCTAATATGGCACAACTGCTGTGTGTGTGTGTGTGTTTAAATTATCTTGAGAAGATTTTAGGGCGGCTTTATGGCATACAGCCATTCATGCTATTGTACAGGTAATAAAGGAAGATGGTAAATACAGCAGAAATAACTGGCTCAAAAATCTTGAAAATTATTGAAAAATGTGAATTTTTCCAATAATGACATTTTTTTTCTGAAAATGTGTAGCTCTTTCTGAGGATGGACGTCCTCCATATAGAGTAGAAAAATGGTAGGGAAACGATGAGTTAAATATTGTTCCTTCTAAGATTTTAGTCACCTTCTGGAAATTACCTGCCTCCTCCCCAGAATGTAAAAGGACCAAGGAAATGTTACAGGCACCAGTGGCAAATGTTGATTTTCACTAAGTGATTGATTAACTGCCATCAAGTCAATGCTGACTCTTAGCAACTACTTGGATAGATTCACTCTGAGTAGTATTTGCTTCAAAAATGTAAATGTTGACATATATTCATCATACACCTAGTTAGTTGTTGCTTTTTTGGAGACTGTAAGATATAAAGGGTATTGATCTCCATTTGTTCAATTGACCCAAAAGACAATTACAGCAAGATTTCAAATTCACATCAGAAGTAACTGGCTCTTCTCCCAACATGCACGCATATCCAGATCTCATAGAATCTAGAGTTGGAAGGGGCAATTTAGGCCATTCCCAACAGATGGTTATTCATTTTATTTCTGTTTCTTAATGAAGAATTTTATATTTGTCTCTTTTAAATTTAATTCCACTATTTTCAGCACATTTGAAGAGCATTTTAAATGTTATTGCTGACTTTTAAGGTATCAGCCAAACCACACAATTTTATATCTGCTGCAAATCTGATAAACATCCCTTCTACCTATTCATCCAAATAATTAATAAAAACATTGAACACTGTAGGTCCAAAGACTGAATACAGTGCCACCCTATCTGAGATCTCCCTCCAGTTTGATAAGCAACCATTGATAAGTACTCTTTGCGAGCCAGCTATATTATCGACTTAATTGTCATGCTCCTCAGGCCACAGTAAACTAGCTTGCTAATCCTATTTTTTCCCCCTTTCATTAGATTTGCTTGCAATTGTGCATAGTATCTCCATTTTTAGGAAATCCCGTGCATCTTGAACTCCTTTAGTTTGGGCACCTACTTCTCATTGCTCTGATTTTATTAAAATCTACTTCTTTGACATACATTTGACTACATGAACCTTTCCTTTCCTTTAAAATCAGGAACTCCAGCAATATCTGGTCACTTTAAAGTTTTCAGTATTGGTTAGTACCAAATCAAGTACAGCTGATGCTCTTATGCCTTCCTCCACCCTCTGAAGGAGAAAGATATCAGCAAGTCAAGTTAGGAATTTCCTGGAAGGACCTTTCTTCACACAGTTAACTCTCCCATCGAATGTCAGAACAATTAAATCCCTGTTTCATTTCATGCCTCTTTGAAATATATGCACATTGCTTTTAGAAAGCATCCATGTCTTCTCCTTGGATGGGCAGGTACCAACAGCAATATCAACAATACTGATTTTATTCATTCTCCCACTTACTTTAACCCAAACTTCTCTTCTGTATCACCAAGTTTATTCTTGTAGATTTCAGAGCAGGCATGTATATTTTAATGCATCCAATTCCTCTTTCTTTTCTATTGCTTCTGTACATTTTGAACAAATTGCATGCTTCATTCTATATTTCAATCATGGGGCTTATTATCTATGAATTTGTATTTCCCTTCCTCTATAAAAAGTGCAAGTTCATCTAGTTTATTTTCCCATATTCACTATTAGTGTCTAGAAAACAATAGCCAAGAACACGTGAGCCAAAGACCCCGCGTCCTCTGATTTTTCAGTAACCGATTTAAGAGGCCTCATTAAAGCAACACTCCTGTGTTCTATAGTGCAGAAGCCTTCATTTCCTTGCCAAATTCTTAGTATGCCAAATATAATATTAAATGTTCAGAGTAATATCAAATATAGTGCTGTACTTGTAATTTGCAAAATGTTCTGGAAACAGTGAGAGAATTTCTCACTTGGGAGAAAAGTGGATGTTTTAAAACCACTATGCAAATGTAAGGGAAACTTTAGCATGTTATAGAAGAAGCAGGTAGGGTGGCAGCAAATCAAGGCTATTTTATAAGCCCTGTTCGGTTTCTGGATTTAGAAAGAGCTTCATTCTGCTAAATCCATTAGCAGTATCATATTCATAGGTATACACATCTAATGCACTTATGAAAAGAGATTTGTTATTGTGCACAACCATTACAAATTAGTGTTCTCCTCCTTTTCTCTGAGAATAATAGGAAATGCTGGCAGTGATTCATCAGAGCTTAATAAGCTCCTTGAAAATAGCCAACATAACCCAGTATTCTCAAATTTTGGATGCCAAGGAAAGGAGAGAAGAGACAATAAATAAAACTGAGCAACACTATGAGATAAAATCAGGTAAGAAGGGAAATATGTATCCAATCACGGTGCCTTCCCAAAATGCAGTGTTATATTTATCATAGTGCCTTATCTGCAAGCAGCCAGTACTTCAGGCGGCATCTTGTTTTGTGTGTATAATTCACTGGCATTCTCTCTTTTCTGATAAGGTGTGGAACACGGAAACTATTCATTCATCTAACTCAGGATTGTCTATTCTTTATAGGAGATGCTTGTCTGAGATCTCTCTCTTTTATCCCTTGCTATCTTACTGATTTAACTATACAAGCCAGGATTTAATACTGAGATATTCCGCATGGAAAATATGCACTCCTGACCCTGAGCTACATCCACTGTCCTAGATGAAGCAATTCTCTGGTGCCCTGTGAGGTGGCACTGCCACTCTGTCCTCCGCTAAATGACTAAAAGAGTTTGATGATTTGGGCTTTGCAAAACCTGGATAAAATCAAAGTTCAAATCCTCTGCATCCGTTGTAGCAGGCAATTGCCTGACTGAATATCTATACATCAGAGAGCTGCAAGAGTTTAGTTGTTTATCACTTGATAATATAATGGATCAAGAGTGAAGAGTCCAACCTGGGGGAAAGCTCCCATTAAAAACCCTTAATCATTAATGTAACTTTAGTCTCTTCTGATGTTATGTCAGCAAGGTAATTGTAGCAGGAGCAGTTAAGTCAAACTCTCTTTTAAACCTAGATTCTTCTTTTTTTTAAAAAAAAAAAAAGTCATATAATTAGGCTGTAACAGCAATTACCTGATGCACTATTCTAGAAAAGATTCTGTTGATAAAAAGATATTAACATCACTAAAGTCATAAATACATTTGTGTGCTTAATACTGAAAATGCATTTCTCTTTTTTTCTACCAAAATTCTTTCAAATAAACTACTTTTTATAGCAATGGAGGTGAATATGTGTAGCTCAGGGTTGAACTGTGAAGTTCAAGAGAACCCCAAGGACTCTACTTTTTATACTCCAGAAGCAAACTTGAAAGATATCAATACGTTGCTTTCCCACACAAAATATCTCGCTTCTGTGTGGCTACATCCAAACACATACACCCTTAATAATATCTGTGTATTCTCCAGTTCATGAGGAAAAGAGAAGAAAAGCAGAAACAAACAAAATAGCTTTCAGATAATCCAGGTATTTTGTTTGAGATCTATTCATTCCATAATATTTTAGTTCATGTAAAGATTTATAGACCAACATTGCCAAACAGATGGTAGCATCTAGCTGACTTTGGATATCTCAAAAAGCTAAGTAAAGTTGGACTTGGTTAGTACTGGAATAGCAGGTTCCAGGAAATCCTTGGGTTATTTTTGCCCAGAAGACTATGTGGAGGTGAGATGTCACCAGTATGCTGATGACTCTCAATTATATATTGCCATCCGAGGCCAAACCAGAGATGCTGTGAAAGCCTGAACCATTGTATGGCAGATGTTAGGGACTAGAAGAGGTGAAACAAGGGCAGATTAAATCCTACTGAAACAGAGTTGCTATTTGTCACTAAGGTGTCAAGGCAATCCATTAACACTGGCCACTGTAGTTACTGTGGATGGGGTCATCCAGGAGTTTGTTCATTACTTGGGGTAGAAACTGTGGCCAGAGAAGGTTAGAACTGGACCAGGATGCTTGGTAATAACTTTTGCCTTAATTGTCACATGGTTAGACTACTACAATGCACTCTGCATGGGGCTGCCTTGGACCCAACTTGGAAGTTGCAACTACTCCAGAATGACAGGTTGCTGCATTGGTTAGCAGTGTGTTTCTGGGCCCAAGTCAAGACAGTGGTTACCACTTACAACCTTCTACATGGTACAGCATGGAATACATCAGACACTGCCTTGCCAAAATGAAATCTGCCCATCTTGTCTGAACATATCATGAGGGCCTGTTGAGAGTTCCTCCCCTATGAAATACATGTGGTTGGGTTGAACTGCCTAGCCTTCTCCATTATAGCATCCTCGCACTGGAACACAACTTTCTGAGACAATTAGGTCCAGCCCCCTCCCTCCTTCATTTTGCAAGGCAGTACTCTTTGCCCTAATCGATTGCTCTCATCATTGTTATCTTTTCCATGTTTGGTTTGATCCATGCCTTGTTGACTGCTAGGAGCCCTATTTGATTGGGATTGTTTATAAATAAATAAATGCATACTGTACATATACAGGTCACTAGGCGTCTTAGTCTACAGGAGTTTTATCTTTGAGTTGAAACTGCTACGGACACCACTTAAACAGCCCCAACAGGTAGCCAAAAATCAGCCCTGTTCAGGTATTCAAATCCTTCATGCCATCTGAATTACTTGAGAATTACTGGAGTGAGCACCATCCCCTTGAACATGAGCTCATCTCTGGCTCTGTCTTCCTCCTCATATTCTAGACTGAATAGATGCAGGGTAGAAACAAAACAATCCAGCTTCTTAGTACTGTAGGGAGAAAATAGCTTATTAAACAGGCTCCACAGCAGGTGCTAACAATCAAATTCATGTAGGAGGGAATATTGAAGGGCATCCCCAACTTCTGTTTAATATAATTGTAGATAATTGATCTGAACATACAACCAGGGCTTCTCTAATACTTTTGACCCTTCTTTGTTATTTTGTCCCACTTAAAAGCTACAATTAATTGTACTTATGCAGACACCTAGATTATATCATCATTAATATCTGCTAGGGAAGAATTTAGTCTACATGTACCCCATCCAGAAAAGGTATCCCCTGACATTTGCAAAACAAAGGAAAGTACAGCCAGATCTGATTAGTACAGTTGAATAATTGTGAATGTTCCTTAAGGGCAATATAAATGTTACCTCATCCAACCTCCCCTAATGGTGCGGTTTCTGTCTTAGGTGAGCTTTACTCTGTGTAAGGCGAATTTAATTTACTTTGGAAAAATAGTCAGTAAATATTTCTTAACATTGCTCCTGCCATGATATTCCTTAGAAAGCAAAAACACACCAAATACACTTCGCAGTGCATGTCTGTGTGTATGCACGTGTCACACAGGTGAACCCAAAAGGCTAATGCATACGACCAGCATGCATCTTCAGAGCTTTATCCTTATTATGCATCTCAGCACAGGCCTGGAGATTCAGTATTAGGTCCATGAAGAAGTATTAGTGCAAAACTGCTATTTCTATAACTGCTGGGAAAAAGCCATTCCAACAGTTCTTTGCTGCAGCAGGGTGGGAATGAGGCAATAAGCAGGGCTAATCTAATTTAATTAATCACCATAAAGATTGGTTCACACATGCTGATTTGACTTTTCACTCACTTAATTATGTGACACTTGAAGACCTGTGGAGGACATGACCAGTATTATTTGTGATGTATTAAAGATCACAAATTGACTAGCTGAACTCAACTTGAAGGAGACTTCACTTTTCCTTAATCACTCTAGGTAAGCATATGTAACACTAGCCTGTACTTCCATTAGATCTTATTTGAAATTTTATGATGATGCAATACATATTTAAACGGTGGATATTTATTTATTCTTGGTCATTTTGGAGTCAGGCAGCTTTCTAAATTTAAATAAATAAATAAAGTGACAGCTCACCAAAATTAAATGACTCTTGGAGGCTTTCCAGGTGTACAATAACAGTTAAAGTATCTTCAGTAAAAACACCTGCATTATTTGTTTGTTTGTTTGTTCATTCTTCATTTAACAAATTTATATGGCTACCCTTCTACCAATGGAACTTTGATGAAAGGAGAAGGAGGAGGAGGAGGAGGAAAATAGAACATGAACATAGAACATAAATCAATTAAAAGAGTTACAGTGACAAACATAAACATATCCCACACCATCTATGCTGGAGTATATTAACATCCTGGCCCCAGTGCCTGAGGAATAAGTCAGGTCTACATACCCTTCCATAAAACCAACAAGCCTCACAGAAAAGACATTGCAGTAGTCTGGCTGGGAGATGATTATGGCATAAGTAACCATGGTTAATGTCTCCTGATCTATGAATGAGTGCAACTGTCACACAAGATGTATTTGTGCAAAGGCCCTCCTGATCACAACTGCAACCTGTTCCTCGAGCAGGAGCCAAAAGTCCAGGACACCCTCAGACTGCCACTAGCTCCATCTTGGGGAGTCTTGTGAAGGTTGAGCTGAAGCCTATTATTCCCCATCCAGACCCACATAGCCTCCATGCACTGGGAAAGCACCTTGAAGGCAGCACTTGGAAGGTGTAAAGCTGAGTTGTATAACTGAGTATCATCAACATCCTGATGATACTTAAACCCATGCTGATATATGTCCTCACCCAGCAATTTGATGTACATATTAAAAAGGAGTAGGGAGTCAGTCAGACCCTGTGGGTCCATCCACAGCTCGTAATAGCCAGGATGGGCAAGGGTTTAAAAGGCAGGTAGCAGACAGGAACTTAGATATCACCCTATCCATTTCTTCACAAACCAAAAGGAGTCCCAAATAATGCCCAATATGTATGATTTTGTATGGTCTTTCAAAACAGTCTTCAAGAATTCTTATTATAAAATTGGCTGTATCAGTTTGCTTTAAATTAGGAAGCCCATTGTATGAACTTGGGCAGCCAAATTTTTTTAAAAATAAAGATAAATAAAATTATTTATTATTTCTTTACAGAAGTTTTTTTTTATTGTATCTGATCAGCAAGTTACAAGCATATATACTGAACAGGCTGCTTAACGGGAGGGAAGGTCCCACAAGGAATATCATCTGTTAGTATCCTGGTGTTCTCTGAGCTTGGTTGTTTTCCTGCAAAAACTATAACCTAATCAAGGAAGAAACCACACCCCAACCAAGACCAAGCTACTATATAGAAACAACCAACAAACTTCACTCTCCTATGCATTGATATTACCTAGCCTGGTAACAAAATGTCTGCAGGAAAATAACAAGCTTAGAGAATATCATGAACGCAACAGTTCAACTCTAAGCTACATAGCTTCTCTCTTATTAGAATATTATCTGGAGTATTCAACATATGAGAATTCCCACTGCTTCTTCCCCGATGTCACTGTAATGCTATCAACTTCTGCAGGCATTCCCATGTCCATCCTGAAGGTCTGCAGGAAAACCGCCTTCCTGGGTACAGTTGTATGTGCATAAGCCTTATTCCTACAGTTGTTGCATGAGTGACAAGGTCAGCAGGGAGACTGAACTAGAGTGCTCTTTTAGTAAGCAATGTAATTATTCAATGTTTGAACATGGTTCACATGATGTCTCTCCTTCTCTACATATGTGAAGGCAAAAGATGGACAGTGAAATAGAACCTCGAGATTCAAAGGTGCCTTTTTTTTTTTTTCCTGAATACTGGTTGGAGAATGAGATGGAAGAATGGCTGACAGGGAGAAGTGCCATTGCTCTTAAATTTGGTTCATGTCATTTCCAGAAGCATCAGACTTTAGAAAGGTGATGCTGAAGTTGATGAGCCATTTGTAATATCCACTGGGGCTCTTACATTTTCTGATACAGATCTGTCACACTTACCCTTTAATGCTAATCTTGATATTTGGCCGTAGGAGTGGGAAATAATTGCCACGTCTCTAATTTTGAGAACTGCCTCCAGGTTTCATCTGGATGTGTCCAAGCTCTCTGCTAATTTTTTTGTAGTACCACACTGATATTAGAATTGGCGCCCATATGGCAATTATTTATGAACATGTCCTTTCCAAGCATACTGTATGTGGCCTCTTACATGCCTTGTAACAACTTTCAAAAATGAATCTTCAAGCTTTATGTCTGGTTTTGTACCAATCAATGGCTCATTTGCAAACTGACAAGGTTTGCATAAACTAATCTGCAGAAATTTCTCTTTTTATGGCAAAGAATAAATACCTTCTTGCTACTGCTGTATTCCCTTAGGTATCAAACTGACATCTTCCTGTAATAAACTTTTACTCAGTTCCTTTTGTGTTCAGAAATAAAATACTAAGCCATTATTTACAGTAGACAGTGTAGAAACAAATATTATTTACCTAACCTTTCAAAACTAGCACAGCATGTATGCCCTCATCAGTTTTTATTTGAATATATCATAATTACAGGAATAATGGATATAGGAACATATCATAATATCTATATCACTAAACTCACATTCATTTTATATTATGTTTGGTAGGTGGTGAAAACATCAACAAGCAGACCTACACATTTCCTTTCTATCTCGCCTTCATTGCTTTTATTGGAAAGTAAGGGGCATTTCTGAATAACTAAACACTAAGCAATGAAATAAAATTCAGATTGGCTTGTGTATTCCTCAGTATTTTTTTTAATTTATCATGGGTATCATGTCCCATTCTTTCCTCCTTTCCAAAATTCAGTTGCATCTTTAGCAGCATGTTAGGACAAGCATATGATTTTATTTTTCTCAGAGTTGTTTGTGGTTCAGAGAGTTTCTCTCATACACATTCAGACTAAGGAAATGCATTTCCAATACATTTTATAGCAGTAAGATTTAGCCCATAGCCCACTATTACTCCTCTCAACTCATGACTATTGGGCTGTGCAGGTGGAGATTATAGAAGATATGGTTCAATTCATTTGGAGGGTATTGGTTGGAAAAAGTTGCTTTAGACTATCATTCAAAGTCACTCTACCCAGACATTTGTGGTTGGTTAGGAAAGGCTTTGTCCAAACATTATCTATCTGGCAATGTGTGGGTGACTTTTTTATTGCACTGGTAACTTCAGTCTGCATCATTTCATTCAAATAAATGGTGGAAGTATTTTCCATGTTAATATCAGATGAATTGGTGATCAGTGCTCTGTCCACAGCACCATAATACCAAAGTATATACATTGTATTTCAGAGAAAGCTTTGTTGTGGTGGTTGTCCACCACAAAATATTTTTTACTATATTTTTTGATGAGTGATATCTTCAATAAGTTTTCTGGGATGGAAAAGACTAATATTTTCCACTCCAGGAGGACAGAAAAATGGTTTAAAAAAAAAAAATCTGCAGAGAAATGGTGCTTAGTCCTATTGTTAGAACGGTCATAAATTTGTCAAGCGTTGCTGCTCCATCACCAGCTAAACGTACTGAATGGTGATTGGATAAATTGGTAAATATTTTATTTCATATCTCAAGTTCTACAAGGCTGTGCTCAGAGTTTTATATGAAAATTGAGAATTTTAACTATCTAATCATCCTTCCCCTTTCTACAATTGTTATAGGCTGTATAATCTGCATAGCCCTTTTGAACTAATTGTTAACCCAGGATTGTTTAGAACACATGAGATTGGTTGGTTGGCTGGCTGGTTGATTGGAGCTATAATCTTCAACCATTTCATATCACAATCTTCTTTATTTAGGGATTACCTTTATTTATAAAGTAATAGTGGTACTGCTGTGACACTTTTGAAACAGAACCTGATCCAACTATTGGTTCTGACCCTCTAGATGAAGAACTGTGTATAGGAGGACTTCCAATGGTAAACCATAGATCCTTCAGAATCTTTTTTAAATTTGGGGTAGAAAAAATCAACATAAGGGTTCCTGAATAATGAGTCTACACTTGAGAAATGAAAAATAAAAAGAAGAAATGTCTCCACATTGCCTTCTGGATCATACAACCTCAAAAGGTATGGAAGAAAAAATATATATCCATATATCAAAAGCTAATTACTAGGTGTTTTAAATGAGACCTGATGTAGAGTTGATTGTCTCCTTTTTCCAGATTCGAAAGTAACATTTGAAGTCAACTAAGCAGAGATCTTCAAGGACTCAACCTTTTTCATAGGCCATATAGCTGTTGAGTGTTTCCAATACATAAGTCTATACTTGAAATGTTTGCAGTGCTAAACATTACTGAGGGTTTCTTTTTAAGCATTTCCTCTCTCAAGTGTGACACCGAAGCATAAAAAATGTAAAATTCCTGAAGGAAAAAGTTGCATCTTACTCTCTTCGTATGGGTATTTTTAAAAATTTCGTATGAATCTGTTAACTCTGTAAGTTGTCTGCCATATACATTCACAGGTTATTTACTCAGGATGGATATAATAGGCATAATACTTCCTCTTCTTCCTTTGGAAAACATGACAAAATCTTCAAATAGTCATTTCTCATTACACAGTGAAAACAGTTTTCTATGGGTTATCACAAAGAACTGAGAAGAACAAAACACGGACGCTTCTGCCCTTCCCATCTTTTTCCTTCAAACATATAAAATGGCCATGCATACCTACTAAGTCTGCATGCTCTAAATAAGTACCCATTTCCACTTTACCAAATAAGAAATGGATTGCTTAGAATTAGGGATGCTTCAAGAATGCCACCTTTGCTAATCTAGCATGAACTGACCCACTTTGCTCTTCCCAGACTAATGAGCAGATGAGAACTCGATATTATCCATTGGGATTTGCGCTTCCTAAATGTTTGCATCATTTTTGTTTTGTTTTGTTTTGTCTTAGAAGCTGGCATTAAGCTTTCGGAATTAATTAGAAGGCACAGAAGAAAATACTGCTTGAATTTTTTAAAAATAACATAAAATAGCACAGGCATTAAGTGAAACTTCTTGGGAGAACAAAAGCTACACTGCGAAGACCCCCTTTCATCTTCCCTCCACTTAAGCTGAGAAGGTCTTCAATGGTAAGTTACATGATACCCTGAAAATGCAGTCTACAACTGTCCTTCCACTTCCTAATCACACATGAAGAAGACTAATCCAGGCCCTATTTTTAAAAACTCTAGCTACCTATCTTCTGCTTTAGTATATCTGGGATCTGGTAACTGATTAACGGGGACCATTGTGTAAACAGAAAGCTGCAAACCTGTCTGTTATCTCTGAAGATACCTGCCAACTCACCAGTTATTCCATTATTTCAAATGGAAATAACGCTGTTGCTAGAATTCTTGTAACTCCATTGTTTTCATCACCAAAAACTCTGCTAAAGAGATCCTGTGAGAATTGTAATCAGAAAAGAATTGCTTTCAGTTTTGGCAGATGCCAAATAGACTAACACCTCTGGTGAAATATTACCAGTGAAGGATAACACATTATCTACTGATACCCTTTGGTCCACCCTCAAACACTTCTTACAACTAAGCAATTTTCTTTTACTGCTCAACTCAAATATACTTCTCACCCATCAGTGAGCAAAAGTCTGTTCCATCTTCTGTTTGACAGCTCTTCAAACATTTGAAGACAGCTATTATATCTTCCTTGATGTTTGTCTTCCTCAAGCTGAGTCCAGATCTTTTAACTACCCCACAAGGTTTGCATGTCAGTTTCTTTATTTTCCTGGTTGCTGTACTCTGGATGTTCTCCAGTTTGTTGATAACTACTTAAAAAATGATACCCAGAATTGGACTTCAGATGTTATCTGGCTGAAAGTTAAAACTGTTAAATTTAAGAACTGGTGCATAAGATTTTTTTCCCCTTCTCCCTGCAGGTAATTCTTTTAATGAATGTCATCACTTTCAGATTAGAGGTCTGAGGGCAAGAACTGTTGTACTATTGATCTCTCTAACCTGTTTCTGGAGCATTTTAGGCTAAAGAACAGAGTGAAAAAGCTTTAAATAATAAAACAAAAACAAAAAAATGTAACACCTTTGAAGAAACTGGAATACTTTTTCTTGAGGATTCATCCATTCACTATAGATCCTTGTCAGACTTTACAGTTAACATATTGCTAAACTCAGGATAACTTTCATTATGCACCATGCTCCAAAATTTAATTGGTGGAGTATTGCATAAGATAGTGGTAAATTCCCAATGACAAAAATGAAGTGAAGCAGCTTCTTAGTTACTTTTAACACTACGATCAGCACTAAAAGTGTCTTTCCATAGGCAAAGTTGAAGAAAAGGTTGTTGTTGTTGTTGTTTTTAATGGGCCAAGATCTGATTAAGAAAGATAAAAAGGTTGTCCCAGCTTTAAGCAGTTTCCCTCTCCTTTCTTTACACAAAGGCCACTGAAGATGACACACATTTTCAATTAAAGTGTCTGAAAACAAAATGCTGATGATTTAAGGTATATTCATGCCCCTCTGACTAGAAAAAATGAATTTTAGCTAAATAGTGATGGTTCCATGCATTTCTGTTTAGTTACCACAACAAGGAAAGAATATTTCTGCACCTGCTTATTTTTTTCAGTGACTGTGTTACATTTATCATTGACAAGTTGGGCCCTCTTTTACAGTGTCTGTGTACTTGCAATGCCAGCCTGTCCCATAAATCACATGCAATTTCCAGTCTGAGAACTTCCTCAACTAAGAATAGGTGACTCAAGTTTTATATAGGAATGCATCTGATATCCTCTATAAAATTCCATGAAACAGAATACCCAGAATAAAACAGAAAGTCAAATGGCACAAGTCAGAGGCAATTCTCCTGCACAAGTCAAACTGAAGTAAGTAAAACTCAAACAGGAGAATTTCCCTATAGATGTGATTCGCTCCATCTCTCTTCGGGCTCTGCTTTCTCACTTCCACTGGGTCCTGACCACAAAGTCAACATTAAATCTGAGGTTCTGAGCAACACAGAGAAAACTGTATCACTAAAATTTAGTGGCAATGGCTGTTCTCTGTGGAGGCAACCTCTCTCTGTAACATTAAAAATTAACAAAAGCTCAAGAGCAGCTTGAGAGCCTCACAAAAAGATATTTAGAGACCATATCCAGCCTGCTGCTTGTGCATCCTTGTTGCTGACTGTGCTTAATGGTCTTAAACCTAAACAAATCATTACAAACCCTTTATAAATTATGACCGCAAACTCAAAGACACTTTCACAATTATAAACAATATATCTGTGTTGTAGGAACCACAACCTTATTTCACAGTCTCTTCCATTCTGTTGTCTGTTACAGCTACTACTTATAATACCTCAGTCTATAATCTTCAACTTCTTTCGTAACTGCCTAGAAACTTTCCTTGAAATCCACACAATACTTCTTAAAACCAATGCTGAGTATAAATGCAAAAGAGGATGGAGCACTTTATGAACAACTGAAACAGAGTTCTTTGCCAATATGGATGTGTTGGCTTACAGATCATTCTTTTTGAATGACAGCAATGCATGTCAATTGCATGCTAGAAAATGTGCCTCTGTTTTATCCAGCACAGTGACCTGGGGTAATGTTATTCTAGCAGGTCCTTCAGGGTCTATAGAGGCAGTTGCAATAATATCCTTTTGCTTCTCTGGTCCATGTAATTAATCTTGTGATACTTTGCAATAGCTTTTCTAGCTTTAAAGGCTCTGGAAATCTTTCTAATCAAGTGGAAGTACACAAAGTACTAGATGAAGAAACTGAGAGAGGTCAGTAAAAGTTAGTATATGAAGGGGTAGGAGGAAAGAGTTAAGTCCTCTAGATCACATAGCCAGAATATGAGGCTAATCATACTCTACATAAGTTTCATGGTGGCTATAAGTGCTTATAAATCAGTGTATTTGCATTTTTAATATATTTTTGAATAGTGAGTGATGAATACAAAATATGAAATAAAGACATCATTTCTGGACCTGACTTTGAGATTATGCTGGTCTCTGGTGGACCCCCATCAGACAAAAGTGGTGGACTAGGCAGACTTTTGGTAAGAATCCAGAAGACATTTGTCATGATTTTAGGTAGTTGTTACAGCACCAGACCGGCTGTAATATTCTATCCTTAATATCTGGCAGGGCAAGGCCAAATTTGAGTGGAAGTTAAACTGTCCAAGTGAAATGATAGATAGTGAACTAACAACTCTGGAAATGCATTCCTTTTTTTTCTCCCCATAGTTAACAAATCCAGATTCTGACTCAGCTGTCATTGAACTGTTCTTTGAGCTAAGTTACCACGCAGCAATATACAGGTAGTCCTTAGTTTAAGAACGAGTTCCATTCCCAAGGTCTGTCCTTAAGTCGAATTTGTATGTAAGCCGGAACTGTATTACTGTATAATAATGTATAAAAGTAGTATTGTGTAATGAACTTGAACCATTATGTATTTAACTTGAATCATTGTGTATTTAATTTGCATTTTGCTACAATAGGCTTTGTTCTTAACTATGGGTTGTCTGTAACCTGGGGACTACCGATACTACAGTATTCTGAAACACAGATGTGTCTGCTGTGAGGCCTAAGCTGCATTTATTTTTTACTCCAGGAAAGTCTTTGAACCATATTCTAAAAGCTTGGGGAGGGAGAGGTTTCTGCCTCGCAGATGCTGAATTGAAAAGCTCACATCACTTAATAGCTCCTAAACAACTTTCTACTGACCAGTCAAGCTAATGGCTAAACATTAATGCATATTTTGTTCTTCTTATGAAGTTCTCCCTCACATGCTAATAGCTGTTTTTCCCCATTGGTTGCTTCTTCCCAGTTTAGCTCCTAAATAATTTTAAAGTACAAAATAAATAAATAAACATAAATCTACTTTATTTTCTTTTTTAAGAAATAAAAATAGTTGTTGCAGTCCTTTTACCAAGGGAATCTGAAATCCATTTAAGGAGAGAACAGAGTGAAGGGGTCTGTTATATGCATCCTCTTTTAAGGAGTGATCCAAAATTCATAGTTACTGCAGAGAACAAATAGTACAGTCTGCTGTTTTAAGTCCACTAAGGTATAGTCCAATATGGTACAGTCTTAAACACAAGCAAACATTGTAAGAGTCCAACTAGGATGCAGTACTTAGCCTAACTTGGCTTATCTCAAAAAGCTAAGCAGGATTGGACCTGCCTAGTACTTGGATGGGAGATGGTAAAAAAATATTAGGATCAGTATTAGTTATACTGATAAACATAAATAAAAATAAAAATCCCAGAAGGCAATAGCAAATACTTCTACACCATTCCCAAGAAAACTTCAAGGGTACATGTCGGACTTCTCATAGCAATAAATCTCAGCACTGTAGAAATGTAGGACATTTAGCAGTGGTTTTACTAAATCAGTGAGGGTTAGAGATGTTGCTTTGTTGCAGACAAGAAAAAATTCAAATATATGCACAAAAATCAAGTTGTGTGTGCATGTATGTGTCAGTCCCAGGGTTCAGATTGTAAGCCTTTTTCTCACACTCTTCCAAGTCAATGGATGATCACCACTGATTCCTGCCTCATCAACCTCAGCTCTCATCACATGATCATGAAGTCAACAACAATCGAGGTTGACTCAAAAGACATGTTTCCATTGTAAGCAAGTTATTACTATAGCAATGTGCACCCAAGTCACTTGTATCTATTCTGTATAACTTTTTAGAAAACTTACATACAAGAAATGTGCTGGGTTTGGGGAGGAAAGAAATCATGGCAAAATGGAGTATCATCTAAATTATAAGTATTGCTTGAGTACTCTGTTGAGGGAACAATCCGAAAACAGTTGCTCCAATCCACCAAAGACAGGAGCTCATAACAGATTAATATGTAGCAAGTAAGAGAAATATACTTCATCAGTATCTTGAAATGATAATAATTTAGGCCTGCCAAATATGCTAGAGAATATAGATCAGTTCTGCATGCCAAAACCTACTTAGCAAATTTTTGTCATGCAGTTGGTGCTACGTTAAACAAAAATGAATTTTCTTAGGAAAATATTGTTGTGAAAATATACACAGTGGGAAATATGTGCACAAAACCCCATACATTGGGTAATGTACATAAACATTGACATGAATATTAATGCAAGTTTTGTTCTATTGAATTTTAAGTAGCCAGGCTGACCATCAATATGGTGAGGCATTCAGCAAATGAAATAACCCATCTGTGGACTAATTAATACAAATAACACATTTTATTTTATGGTAACTGAAAATAAATAACAGTGACATAACCCTATTGACAATCAGTTCTATAGTTACTATATTGATTTACTTTCTTTTTTTTAATTTGCACATGGTGTTTCTCAAGCTCAGCAACTTTAAGATGTGTGGACTTCAACTCCCAGAATTCCCTAGCCAGCATGGCTGGCTGGGGAATTCTGGGAGTTGAAGTCCACACATCTTAAAGTTGCTGAGCTTGAAAAACACTACCTTAGATGAAATTGTACATAGAACACTGCGTCTTCCATATTTCATTAAAAATTTCAAGAGTTTATAGAAACCCCCTGACAAACATTTCTCCTTTCAAATGACTTCTTCCTTTCTTTCTCCTTCCCTTCACCAGGGTCAAGGAAAAGAGGCCTCCAAGAGAGAGTTGTGTGTTCCTAGTTCACTCAGTATGTTTGAAACACAAACCACAAATAGAATAGCAAGGGCACTGTGCTGCCTTCCGCAAAATAAAAGGCAGCCAGCTAGTGAACTGATGGATGGGGGCAAGAATACAGCAACCAGATGCCAAGACTACCATCTGGGAATATTAATTTCTATAAATTTATTCACTTATTAACCTTAATCCATAACTCAATTTCCCATGATTCCAGGGAAAATTAGTGGAGGGGAAAGACTTGAAGAAAATGTTTGAAAAAGCTTCTCTGTAATGAAGCAATTTTCAGTAATTCCAAGCACTTTCTGCTCCCTACTGTGCTGTTACATTTCAGCAAAATGATTTCCAGGCTAAATTCATGGGTGTCTAGCAAACAGTAAAATCCTCTATTGGAAACAGAAAACATAACAGATCTTCTCTTGTATTCCCAAATTCCATTCACCCAGAGTAAAGTTACCAGATCTGGGCTGCATTAGAACTAGACAGCAGTCAAGAATTCAAATTCAAAGTCTGGATTTTTGCAATCCCTATATAACAAGTCTACAAATATGGCAAGTCTATTTAGTCATTGACCTAGGCACAATCAGCAGTGAACTTCAAAGTTGTTTCCCATGCTGCATCTAAAAGAAGCCTTCTGTTGCTCACACTGCTGCTGCTGCTGCCAGTCAGCTGGGATAACTTCTTCAAATAAAGACATTTTCCTGGGGGAATATCTCAACAAAACCAGGACATCTGATCACCTTAGCGGAGAATGAAGAAGAAAAAGAAAGAATCAGTGTCTGATTCAGTACCACATAGGAAGCTCTCCCTGGGAGTATCTGACCTGCCAGAAATCAAGCCCAACCTGGATGCTTTAACTTAGAAGCCATCAGGGGTTGTAAGGATCTTCTCTATTCCACATGTGCTTTTGCTATTCCCCAGCAGAGGCTCATCCTGGATCTTGGGCAGCAAAGAACTCCCTTCACTAGACAAACTCCCAAAATTGCTAGTCTTGGCTGTGATGAGATCAGTCAGAGAAAGAGACAATCCTTCAGTAAAGGGATGGGGAAAGGAAAAGGCAGATTCTCATTGCCAGAGTATGAAAGAGTCTTCACACCCAAAGCTATCCTGACATCATTCTTGCTAAAGATTTCTCTAGATTGGTCCTTTGCTCCTTTTCTCAGCTCCCAGTGTCCCACAGATGGGCTAAGGCTCTTCACTTCTTCAAAGCCCAGAGCTGCAGCTGCCTAGAAGATGCTTGTGAAGGAATCTGAAAGGAAAGGGCCTGAACTGAATTGAATTCCAATGTATTCCACATTCCTTTCCTTTCCATGTTTCTCCCCTGTCCCAGGTAGATTAAGGCAGTTTCCTCTTGGCTGTATCTCAGTATTGTTAGCCTGGAGAAGATGGTGACTCTGCACACAGGGTAATATTATATTAACAAAATAAAGTAAAAACACACATAATATTGAGGAAACCTTACTAGCAAAAGTGTGTGATGGAAAAATTGGTACGATAATGCATATATTATAGAAAATGTGCATGCAAAAGCATATAATATTGTCAAATCAGATTGATGTGAAAATAGGACAAAGTGAACCAGATTTGTCCATATTACTTCCCTGAAGTTGGGATAAAGAAGTAGCACAGACAAGGAAACCTGGTCCACCTTTGACACTTTTTGCTTCTAGCACGGGTGGCTCAGCCCCTTCAATAAGAGCACATAGAGACAGGACAGAAAGTGATGCCAAATTTTTGTAGAGTTCAGCAGTTACACTGATTTCTCTTTTTCTCTATCTGTAATTCCAATTCACCAAAGTCCTTTTCATCTGCACTACTGGCCAAAATATCAGCATTTATACAGACAAATTGTTTCAGAGATGCACTGCAAACAACATATTACACAAACTGATTGGGTTCATCCCAATGTAACTTCTTTTAACAATGAGCTTCAGTTTTAATAAAAAATACTGTTCCCACAACATGGAAGTGAACTTGAGGCTCTGCCATTTCCAGTCAAATCATTGTCCAATTACTGGCCTGTATGTTGCAAAGAACGGGAAGTCAAACTCTTCTACTAAAACAGAACAATTCAACATGGGTTAATGAAGAGGAATACATGAAATGATTATGAATCATGGTTATGTTTCCAAGAAACCTGAGCAGGATTACCTTTTTTAGATTTCATATGTGAATGACGGAGGGGGGGGGAATCCAGCCTTTCAAGAGATAAGACACTAAATGCATAGGAGGAAAGAGACGCAACAGAAAGAAGGCACATAGTAATAAAACATGTATTTTCAAGTTTGAACAAGAGATTCAAAAATCAAAGAATAAGCCTATTACTTTCATGCCTTACTTATATTTTCAAAGGCATTTGCTTGATGACAAGAAGAACAGAAGCTGAACTATATAACTCTCAGTTTGATATAGCAAGGAAATTCTTACTTCTTAACAGTGGTAGCTCCACTGTTTTAGCATTCAGTACCACATCATCCAAACATTGTAAGGCTACATGAATAAACATGTGAAGTAGAGGAAATACCCCAGTAGGTTCATGGTCCTCTCTCCAACAGCCTGGCACAACATATTCGAGTAATGGCTATCTAATTTTAGCATTAGATGATATACTACTTCTGGATCTAGTAGAATAATATAAATGATCATGGCCAAAATAAATTAATCTATAATCTCTGAAATGAATTACTACTTTGACCTGAACATAACATCAGCCCCATCAACATCTGATCAAAGCTTATTTAGTTCATTACTCGGTTCCCATGGAGTAGTATGGAGAACTATGAAAAATACCTGCATCCCCTAGCAATTAGAGCCTCAAATACTCATATTCCCTACAAACTAGAACTGAGAGTGATATTAATTCCAATACTGATTATAACATATGGCCACCATTATAATCTGGACCTCCATGAATGTTCCTAGCGTCTCTTCAAATCATCTATGTTAATGACCACTGCTATATCCTGTGGAAGCAAATTCCATAGTTCAATTATACTGTATGGTGTGCTAACAAACATCTTCTTATGATACCATTTTGCTATTTGATACAGCTATGGAAATAATGCATAGAAGATTTATATGATGTATCCTCCACCTTTGTACAAATTTTGTGGTTTTGTTTATTGGCATGTAGACTAACTTTCTGAAATTCTGAGAAGCTCATTCAAAATATGACAATAACTGTAAATGTACAAATGAGTAAGATGAGATAAGGCTATCAAACAGCATTTCTTTAAAAAAAGTAAAAAATTTTAAAAGAATCACTGAAGGCATTAAGAACATACATTTGAACATCTGCTTCACCCAAGGAAGTGCTCAGCATCCAAGAGAAAATGTGTTCCATTTTAAAATAAATAGAATAATATTTATCATTGTTTTCCAATCTTACATTATATTTAGAATCTTACATGTTTCAGTGAATTAAGTATAAAATTAGCAGGTGGAAAGGGACATGTTAACCTTCAACATCCTTCACAACTGCCACTCTTCCGCCTTCAAAGCCTGCTTACTGACCCTTGATCAATTATAAATCTGTCATGCTAGCTCACTTGATTAACATCATATAAATAGCTCCATTTGGGAAGCACAGCAGTAGGCACAGAGGGGAAAAAGCAACTACTAGTAAACTTGTGCCAATATGCACATCTGCCAGGAAATTAACATTTTTACAGCTAACCACTATAGTAAACTCAGTATTTTTTTTTTACAATTCCATATATATGTCACACAGCTATAAATACTGCTCTCCTAGTGTCTTAAATTGCATAGGCACTTAAATTATTATTATGGTTGGTCGCACTTTCAGCCAGATGTTGTTGTTGTTGTTATTATTATTCTACATGCTAGTTATATTTAAAAATCATTGTCTTTCTTCCCATCTCCCAGTCCCAACATTCCAAATATTTCTTAAAGTAACCATTAAACACTGTTTGTATATCCATTGTTGCTTTCTGCTCCAGAGAGTTACAACAAACACAGACATACATATACCATCATGCTATTCCCTTTCAGGTTAAGTGACATTATGAAATGTGCAGAAAAGAGTAAGAAATAGTAAAAAATATATATAGAGAGAGTAGGCAATAAGAAAAATAAAAGTCAAGATAACTAAATCTAGTTTACATTATACCTCTCCATATCTTTCTATCCTTACCTCCACTACATCCATACACCACTTCATATTTTGTTCTTGAAACTTCTCACATCTTTCAGAACCTCATCAACTCCATCCAACAAAATTTTCTTGGTCCTCACTTCCTCTTTAGCCATTAATTCTTCCTGCCTTCATGCATTTGTTTCTCTTTTTTTTTAATAATTTTTTCACTAAAAGTTTTGACTGCAATGATAAAAGATAATACAAACTAAAAAGAAAAAAAATAGAGAGAATAAAAAGAGAAAGAAAGAAAGAAAGAAAGAAAGAAAGAAAGAAAGAAAGAAGAAAAAGAAAGCGACTTCCACCTTCATCACAAGTATAAACAATTTCACAATCTCTTAACCTTCTCTTAGTTAACAATTAACAGATATAAAACTCTTCATCCCATAACTCAACTCTTAACTATAAGCAAATCCAATAAACAATGTATTTTCCAATCCAGGTGTCATCAAAAAATCCAAACAGAGACCTACAGTAATCACATTAGTTAACAAATATAAAACTCATCCTTCCATATCTCAACTCTTAACTGTAAGCGAATTCAGTACCCCACATGTTTTCCAGTCCAGATGTCAACAAATCCAGAAATAACCCCTCAGAGTAACATATCTGATTTTAACCCTGATCAAATAAGCCAACTTTATGTTCCTTCCTTTTATATAAAACAATCTTGCTCTTTAATCCATTCAGATGATGATTATCCCATGCTTCAAATTTCTTCAAAACAGCCTTTTTTGTAAGTCCCAGAGGGAGAAATTATTCCAATTACTCTCTCGAACTGGCATTTTTATTTCCTTTTTAATTTTTAGAGCTTCCTCTGATTTTTTTTCTTTGTATATCCAGTGATAAAATCTTGCTCATGTTGTTCTCCATAATCACTTCTTCTGTAACAGTTTCTTCTGGTATAACAGCTTTTTCTGGGAAGAGGTTGTTCATAAAAACACAGAACATATCTGACGCTATTGATTCAAAGTCTCATTGCCATTCCTCAACAATATCTCCAAACACAATTATAAGTTGCTTATCTTGTTATGTCTCTAATATTGAAAATAATTTTTATTTCCCACGAAAATACATTTATTCTTCAGAGTTAATTTCAAAGTCTTAAGAGTCTAAATCAAATATTCCAACATTTTCTGAGCCCTTACTCCATTTAAAACTTTCTATTGCCAAAACCTTGTCTTGCTTTTTGCTGTGTATTTTAAATTCTTAAAACTTATAAAGATTCAGTTTCATCTCCTTATATTAAGGATTGAATGCATTTACCTGGTGTTTCCAGCTTTGTCATTTTGAAGGTGTCTAACTTCTTTAAAGCAGTTAATAGGCAAATTCTGAAGGTGATTAGCAAAGGAAGTGTGAACTTAGTGTCCTTTGAAAGGCTCTGACTGCCTTTCAAAGTACAGCAAATTCCTTAGTCTCTCACATTCTGGAGACTGCTGTCTTGCAGTCTCCTCGTAAGGAGCAATTGTATGGAGCGCAACTTGGGTGATCTTGCACCCTCTCTTTGTCCAGAGAGGGTCAAAGGAGCCGATCTGCTTATTGGCTCCTTGTTCTTAACTGCAGTTGTCGGCTCTGTGAGGAGTCCACCATTCTTCCCCCGATGTCCATGTGTTTGTTTCTCCATTCAACCAATGATTAAACCCCCCTTATCATATTTCTTTTGTAAGGTCACTCACTTTTATATTCAATCCACATTCATGAATTGGTTAATTAAGGGTTTCAAGTAATGCTTTTTAGTATATAAAAACTTTTATGATTACTAGCCTTAGACATAAGGAAACTCATACAACATTTCCTGATTATGGTAAAGACAGCACCAGTCAGTTTGGGCACATTTTGGCTATATGTCATAAGTGCAACCAAAACCCAGTTTTACCCCAAGCATGCTCATTGCTATTCCATTGAAACTTAGGTCTCTAATTACAGATTATCTTTCAAATCAACATTCTGTGTCCCACATTCCACCAACTTGGAGATACATTCATTGTACTGATACACACTCAGGACATGTCTGTTGTTTTTTTTTAATAGCATTTCTTTTTTCTAATAGCAAACACAACCCAAACTGACCATTTGACAACTGAAAGCAAACAAGAGTATGTAACAGCATCAGTGCCAATTAGAGAAGTCAACATTGAGAGTGAAGCTGTTAACTGTCTGTGCTTTAGAATTCCATCACTTTAATGTCAGATTTTCATGGGAAAGAGCACCTTTCCACTGTAGACTAGTGATGAATCACATCAATGGATAAGCAAATTTCACAGGGAAGGAAGTATTTGTAAAAAAATTCCCTTACTTATTTGACTCAGTCCTAAGGTAGGCACATCTTACCAGATCTGTTGTTTAGGGAGTTCAAAGAAAGCATACTCGTCAAAGCGTTGTATTAATCACGTGCAACAGAAATGGTGGAAAACAGAAGACCAACAAGGAAGAGACTGTCGTGGAAAGCAGTCACCATCAGGGAAATAGTAGGACATTTGCTCTTCCAGAAATGAGTGAGACACCATCTTATGAGCAGTGGCAAGACAAGAAAGACTGAAAATGGGTATAGTTTAAAAAAGTGATGAAGAGAAATGAGCTTAAATTTGAAGCAACCGATTCATTTTCCTTGATTTAAAGCCAGAGGACATTCAAGACTAAAAGCAGCCATTTTCTCATAAAAGATTTCAGAGGTATTACTTTTTAGAAGCTACTTATTTGCTGCATTTCTTCTTGCTTTTCCTCTTGCAAGAGCTCAGACTAGCATATATAGTACTCCCCCCTTATATATACCATTTTTAAAAAAAATAAATTTTATTAAAAGTTTTTAAAAGACAATAAAAAAACTAACAAAAACTAATACAAAGGAAGAAAGGAAATAAGAGAAAGAAAGGAATGGACAAAGGTGCAAAAACAAAAGATAAAAAGAAATAGAAAGAAGCTTCCGATTTCCTTTGCAGCAAATACAAGCATAATTTAAAAACTATCTCTTATTCTATGGTTACATAGAGAAGAGAAGCTCTCTTTTTCCTATTTTGTAATCTTTTCTAATCATCAAAACCACAGATCAAAAGTTCATTTTTTTCTGCTTCATGTAAAAAGGACTGTAAGGGGTTTCCAGTCAGTAATAAACATAGATGTTGTCTTTTCTCTAATCAAAAAAGTCAATTTCTTCCTATATACACCATTTCATCCTAACAACTCTGTGGAGAAGAGTTCATCCTAATTACTCTGAGAAGAAGCAGCCGTGTTCACACAAGCTCATGAACTTAGTCATAGCTAAGAACTTGAACTGTAAACTAACTATACAGGCTTTGTTCACTGTTGTTGTTAAACATAAGTTAAAATGTTGACTGTGGAACAGTGTGTTCTGTGAACACATGTAATGAACGACTAATTCAAAGTCACCCTGTGAATTTCACAGCTGAACGGAGATATGAAACTGAATCTTCTTGGTCCTAGTGTATCATTCTACCCTACTGCATCACATCTGGCTCATTTGCTGTATTGCAATCTGTATTACTATTGCCAACATCCTTATTTCCTAAATATTAGTAGTTTCTTGAGCCAAAATGCTCTCTGACTTCCTGTCACTTTATTCTTAGAATTATTAATCCACCCAGAAGAATGGTGAGCCAGTACCTGTTGCTTAGCAGTGACTGAGCAGAGGGGAAAATAAAAAAGGCTTAGATCCACACACAGATAATACCCATAGATGGTGTGCTGTCTACAGTATGTTCCTGAATAACTGAATCAAGGTCTCATGAAGTGCAAACAGCAAATTGAGAAACCCATTCCAAGGGTGCTTTCTTGTCAGACATTTTCTGCAGCATATACTATCAAATACAGGAATAAAGAATCGTGGTGAGCTTGCCTCTCTTTAGCTATTGTACATCCATATTTACAACAATAATATGTGCATCTACCTTAAAAACCATAAAGAGAGTAGCTCTGAACAGTATATATTTTCTCCTTCATTGAAGATGCCTGAGGTGGTAAGAACAAGGGAAAGAAAATACTTTCTGAAAACCAAATTAGGAAAAGTGGAGGGGTTGCAAGAACCATTTTAACAGCTCACAGGTTTACAAACTGACAATTTTGATAACACATTTGGAATACAAAATTGCCAACATGAACAATCCCAGTGTTCTCAGTGCTGTTTACAAAGCAGAGGGCAGCTTCTCTCTTTTATGGTATTGACAGGATACTATGAGCCTACTATTTTCTAAAACAGTGGCAACCTACTCAATACAAAGGGCCAATTAATTTCAGTCTTAAGAACAGTTGCCAGGCTTGACAAAATGCAAAAGTAAAGTTTGGGTTTTTTTAACTTCTCTTTTAATAACTAGGATCCTCTTTCCTTTTTGTCTCCAGCTGCTTCAGACCTTGCTTTCTATAATGGTGCTAAAATGATTGCATTATCTCCCTGAACATTTTGACACAACACGCATTCACATCTCTTCCTAGCAACTTTTATACAGACATGATGCTTAAGTTAATGATAAATGAGCAGGTGCAAAGTGCTTAAGAAGGTCTGTTCCCTGTATTTTCTGAAATATGGGTCTGACCAAATGCTCCTGGAGAAGACTTAGACACTATCATCTTGTCTTCCTCGCTCTCTCTCTCTCTTTTGGTCAGTGGTAATTAATGTGGAATATAAAGGGCTCTAAAGTAAGGGACCTTCTAATTCTAATTCCACAGTGTCTATGTAAAAGATTAGTTCACATCTCTGTTACAAACCCTTTATTTCCTGCAGCCTGTCCTTTGAGAGACAGAGAAGACAGAAACATTTTAAAAAGGAAGAAAACATATTTTTACCAGGTTTTGGCTAAGCCTCATGCATGGTTTAGTGCAGCCGTACCTACCATGTAGCCCCCAAAGCAGGAATGTAATCTTTGACCTGGGGGGGGGGGGAACCTTAATCATGCGTAGTCAAAAGTTTGCTTTACATTTTTATGATGGTATGCCTGTTGTGCATGGAAAGTACCATGTGACTTGGGCATAGATGAATACGTGCAATTTATACAAGATTTGAGATTTTTACCTCTATAAATGGGGACCCAGAGACAGTTTGGTGTTGTGGTCAAAGGTCCCAGGCTAGAAACCAAGAGACCAGAAATTCTAGTCTTTCCTTAGGCAGGAAGCCAGCTGGGGGATTTTCTAGGACTCAGCCCTAGGAAGAAGGCAATGGCAAACCACTTCTGAAAAGGATGCCAAGAAAAGTGTATAGATCTGTCCATGCAGTCACCAGGAAACAAGACTCACTCAAAGGTACATGTGCACACACACACACACACACACTCAAACAAAAAGGACAGAAGCAAAAGGATATTAGTTCAATTGAGTACATGTTGGTGTAGATACGTTTGGCATCATAACATGCATACATGTCTTTGAAAGCCATTTCATAGGTGATTTAAGCTAAGAGTCCTTTCTGATCATGGTGAATATAAATGTAATGAATAAATGCACAAAAGGGACATCCCACAATAACTGGGCATCAAAGTAAAGTTCCTGCATCTACCTGCAATGTTGGGCTCTTTGCATACATACATACATCCTTTTGTATGGTCATCACCAATAATCTAATTTTCATGCATTGCCACTGCTAAGGTGAAGCAATCATCGGCATCTGAGCCCAACCCTTCATTCTGTGCAATCTTGGAACAGACTCAGTAGCTCACATAACTAAATAACTGGATGATCAGAACTGGTTATGAGTCATTTAAATGTGACCTAACTACACATATTTTCCCATCTGAAATCACAAGACTTATATAATGAAGAAAGCAAAATGAACTCTTCTACATCATAAGCCCAATCACTTTATATTATAATGGCTTATGGAGTCCTACCCCTGTTGTTTTTCTTTGCCATAAATGCTAGGAAAGCCGACTAGCAGGGAGGAATTCATACTACTGCATGTGCAGTTTTCACATTAAAATGGAAAATCAGAGCTCACAAAAAAATTCCTGTTACTTGGATAATATAGTAATTTCAATTCTGATGCTTTATGGTGCATTGTCAAGTTCCATGGATCGCCATGATGACATGTTTATTTTGCACACCAGCACTGGTTTACCAGTATTTCTGGAACACTGAATTTAACTGCAACATGACTGTAAAATAACAAACCACTCTTGCTTATTTTTTTAAATAAATAACAATTATTTTCCACTTGCCCTAGTCATCAAGGTTCTGAAGGCTCCAATTGATTCAATACTATGACTGGACAAAGCATTTTATGGGGTGCTTTGCAAAGGGTTAGTGAAGTCCCCACCCTGATGTGTTAAAGCAGCTGTGTCCTCAGCTAGCATCAATACATCAGGTTATCCGCATGGGTCTGTTCATACACAGATATTTCCACTGGGATTGCTGGAGAAGTAAAAAGGATGTTTATACATATCATGCATGCAAATATGATCTGGGAAAGTCTTCAAAGCAGCCATATCAAGCCTTCCAGAGTAGGCAGTTGCTTCAGCCCTTCCAGAAAAGATGATTGGCATTCTGAACTGAAGCATTCCAGCTTATACTTTTTGTAGGACACATCAGAACGGATCATTGCAACACACTTCACTGATATTTCAAGAAAACTAATCTAAATAGTTTTAACAGGCAGGAAAGTTACAAGAATGGGAAATAACTGATTATATGGGCCATCCTCCAAGATGGACTTTATATTTTACCCCATTCCAGACCAGAGAGAGAAGGATAGTCAAAGTTCTATGGTCTTGAGAAATGTTATCTTCCTTGAGTACACCCAAAAAATGCCCTTCTTACCTTATTTAGATAACTAAGATAGCTAAGCTTACTAACTACTCATATCCCAATATTAAATTGCAAACCACTTTGTATTATTCATTCAGAAATGTATATAATTACAGCAATTAAACATCTATACTATGTGGAGCAAAATGAACAATAGAACATCTATGACAAAAAACACAAAAACTTCCAGAGTATGATATAAAGCACACAGTAATACCATACTGTCCTAATACAGTACTAATCCTTACTGTAGCAATCCCATGTCAGTTACAGCACATCTGTTAGAGTAAATTTGCAATTATCAGTGTAGGCAGGAAGACAGTGCTCAAAGACTGAAGGCCCCCTAGAATTCTTCTGTATTTAGTGCTTTCTAGAAGACTCTCACAATGGGAGTTAATCTAAAGTAAGGCCATTCCATAATATTAGTGCTGGGACAGAAAAATCCTGTTGTGTGGCTGCAGCCTTCCATATTTCACAAAAATGTGGAATTACCACAAGCTTCTCTCGTGATATATGTGCTGGACAGTCTATTCTGACTGTTACTAGACATAAAGGTAGGAGTAAGTACTATAATTTCAAATAGGAATATAATATATGTCCTTCCACTGCATAAGATTGCCAAGATGACCAGCTTTGATCGTCCACTACAATACCACTGCTCTTCTTCTTAGAAAAGGACTCTATCCTCTCACTGAAGGAAGAGAAGGAGTGCCATTGTTCATTACAGTTGTCAGATCTTTGAAGGGACACTTCACTTTGATAGAAGCTTTATGAAACACCCCTTCAAATAAGTGCTAAAGAAGAACTAGATGCCCTGGTTCTTTTCAGGCCAATAAAAACAGTTTCTATGCCCATGTAAGTATTTCTACACTGGCACAGAAAGCTCTTATCAAACCGAGGTGGTCAAATGAAGACGGCTTGGCTGTACCCGAACAGAGGCACATTGGGTTGCCTCTACAAGGTGAAGTACTCCATTTGAATGAATCCAGAGGGATCCACACATACTGTATCTCTAATTCACAGCTGCTAAAATGCTTCCCAGATTAGCTAACTATAGCAATTCCTGGAGGTGATGTCAGAGAATCCTCTGAGGATATTGAAGAGGAGGTATCAGATATGCAAGTTTTTCATGTGTTTGTTACACAAAACCCATAATACAATTATAGAACTGGTTAACATGCATGGAGGTCTAGATATTACTTAAGAATCTAACATAAGCTAACTCATCTGAATGGATTTGAGAAGGGCATGAAATATATTCAAGATAAATAATTTTATGTAAGCTGGTATTAGTTTTTTTTAAGGGCATTGGCATCAGATATTATTGCTATATGATAATATATACACACATACACACACACACACAAACATACATGCATGTATTTATTGTTAGACTAAAACTACATACAACTAGATACAATAATTAATTGAATAATTTACTGAGATACTAGGCTGGGATTGGGTTTCATTTATTCCTCTCATAATGAATATCAGAAACTTCATAATTCCATTTTTTACATAGTAATGATGGTATTTAAGCTGTTGTTAAAAAGTTGTATTTTTTAGAACTTTCCAATGTTTCCAATTCAATCTCTCACCCCCTTCCCCCCAAAAAAGCTTTGCAGAGTGTGGTGGGACAAATATAACCCTGCTGCAACTCTTGATTGCACTTGCCCCTTTTCCCAAAATCATGTGATTGCTCCTAGAACATACTGTTACTGTTTTACAGAGTTGCAAATAGGTCCTATATTCCTATCCTTAAATGCTCCAAAGCACCTTTTTTCTAACAGAATCCAAAGCATTGCATAGCTTTAATCTTTTGATAGATCCTGTTTTGTACTTTTGCACATGAAACACAGACATAATTAAGACAACTAACAAAATTTATTCCTGAGTTCCAAAGAGTAATATTTCAGAGAAACAAGTAAGCTAAGACCACAAGAAGCTCTCAGGCAACAAGACCAGAACTAGTTTCTGTCCATTCCTAATAATTCAAAGTAGAAAAACTGAGAGCTAGTTCACACATATATTTTATTTGATAACTGCACCCTCCTAGCTACCTATGAAAACACATCACACATATGACACTTCATATCTTTTGATATGCAATGATTTTTCATGAAGCAAGTTGGCAAATTAATCTGCCAGTCATCAAACACAGATAAGTCAAGTAGCCTCTATGCATGGTGAACCAAATCTGAGAACACTGTATCCACATTCTCAGAGGCTGGCACATTTATGGCACTGCTCTGTGAAAAGTAACTGAAGCAGAGAGAGAGGCAATGAGATAGAGGCTTAGGAACTAGTGAACCTAACCACGTGATAAGCCATGATTGCATTTCTATTTAAATGTCACCGAAGGACAAAAATAGCAACTAAAGCTGGTAGACAAATTTAGCTACAGACTGTGTCTTTTAGATGATGGATCTGAGGAGAGAATCCTCATCACTGCAGCAATGTCCTATAGTTCTATCAAGAAGACAAGGAGAGAAGTTGAATGCATCTTATTTATTGTGTTTGAAGGAATAACTGATGGATGGATTAACTGAAAATGAAATCTCAAAAACATGAAACCTGCTGGATCTGACCAAAGGTCTGACCCATAATAGCTGACCCTGTGCTTACAGCAAGCCCATACTCAGGACAAGAGCACACCAGTTCATATTCCCCAGTAAAACATCTAAAGATGTGTTTCTTTCAGCGCTGTAGGTAATACGTAGCCATCATGTCATCACCGATCATCTTATTTCCCGTGAGTTTGTCTAGTCTTTGTGTAACGCTGTCCAAATTGAAAATTATAATTACTGTACCTTTCGCGTAAGCAAGTCTCCTAGTTTGACTATTTTCTATGTAAAGATGTCTTTCCATAGTTCAGTCCTGAATTTCCTACCATTTAGTTTCACTGGGTAATTCTGGTCCTAGTACTATGAGAAGGCGATTACCTTCAACCAATGAGCTACGTATGCAAAATTCCCCACAAAGTCCAGATGGCCCACACCCTGCTGGTATTTCAGAGAGCCTTGAAGACCTGGCTTTTCACCCAAGACTTTTGGTGTGGCTGATTGAAGCCCTTTTCTGGGTGTGTGTTGGTTGTTGCCGGGTTTTTGCTATCTTTTTCTCTTTGTTTTTAATCATTCCATTATTTTATTTTCTCTGTGCTTTTATCTGTGAACCACACAGATGTGAACCACACAGAATTGTTGGGCAATGTAAAAATTTAATAAAATAAATAAATAGTTTCACATGCCCCTTTCATGTTTCCTCATCCTTTCTTTCTTTCTTTCTTTCTTTTTTTTTTAAGCAACAAAGAATTGAATGGGGCCAGAAATCTAAATTAAAGCATTCCATACAGATGGTCCTCAGTCCTGCTTGACCCCATCTAATCATATATTCCATGCATCAAAGCTCCTAAATTAATGTTACTGTCTTCCCTATTTTCACAAGGAATGGACCATACAGCTGGATGTCCTCACATACCCTTTAGTTGATGAAAATTGCCAACAGACCCAATACACCTCCTAACTCTGCTTTCACCAAACTGGTTCTTCCAGTTTTTCAACTTCAAAAATTCCTAGCTAGCATGGTTATCCTCTCTAAGTGCCATAGTTTCTGTTTAAAAATGTTTGTCAATTGTCATTTTTTCAAGAAAGGTTATCTATTATTGAAAACCCCTCACAATCTTCATTTCCTAATATCCTCAGATGTAGAGGCAACTACATTATGTGACATCTTTAACTCATAATTAACAACTGTGTAGGTGTTCCTAAAACATGGGGTGGGAGAAAAACTGATCAAAATTGGGACTAAAGAAGCAGGGGAAGAGAATGAGGAAATATGATTCCATGCTAGCACTGCATTTCCAATAGGGATCAACACTCCAAGAGCTGCTTTTTGTCCTGGGAAAAAATACCAGTTTTATTTTAAAGGTAAGTAACAGCCATGGGAAGGGCAACAGATAGATCATCTAGACTGAGGTCATGGAAAAGGAGATAATCTTATAGTCCTGATCCATTTCCTCTCTTCCCATGTTAGATGCTATTTTAAAAAACAAATTTAAAAAGGGTGCATAATTAATAATTATGTGCTTACCAGAACACAGAGTTTAGCCCTCAAGTCTTATTTCTATTCATTTTTAGTCTTATTGTAAGATATTTATTCAATGACACTTTTCCAAAAATGGCTTTATCTCCAGCTGGTGGTTGGAGATAATTTTGGGGTGGTTGTTTTTTGATATGAATGTGCTTGAATTTAGTATTCAGCTTAGCAACAAAGAGTTCCCATAATTACAGAACTGTTCTTCAATCCTGTGAAGCATTGGCAAGGTCACTCCAAAACCATCTAGAAAAAGCATAGCTATTCACTATCAGTAGGGTAGAAACTGGGACACCATGAGTTCTAGTCCTCCCTAGGCATAAAGCCAGCTGGGTGACCTTGGGCCAGCTGGCTTTGTGCCAAGGTGGGACTGGAACTTGGGCCAGGTCACTTCCTCTCAGCTCTAGGAAGGAGGCAAAGGCAAACCACTTCTGAAAATTCTTCCCAAGAAAACTGCAGGGACTTATCCAGGCGGTCTCCAAGGACTGGACAAGATTGAACAGATTTAAAAAAAAAAATGTAAAGAAAAAGTTTGAACTGACTCCATCTTTGAAATGTAAAGTTTTCTGCTGTCTTTTCACATATCAACTTTATTTCCAAGCTAGGACGGGAAGGTCATCTAAGGAAGAAAATACCATTTTAAATTCATACTGTACATATATCTAAATCCCTCACTTTTAATGCTTGTAGAAAAGTAATTGCGCTTACATTAAACAAACAGATTATCAACAATATCAAGTCCCTTTGAATGGGCGTCGATAGGGCCTTGGCTTGCTACCATGACATAAGTTTCAGAGCATCACAAAACAGGGAAGCATGAAGGACTGTGGGATTACGGAATTTGCAGCCCATCACATCAGCAAAGCACCACTCTGGGGAAGGCTGGACTCCATTGGTAGGTGATGTCATTTGCTAGCTTTCTCTCCTAACATTCAGGCCTGGGGGCTCTTTCTGTTCTGTGAAAAGAAGAGGGTATAGTTACTGGAAAAGCTAATTTTGAGGGCAATGCTTGGAAGTACACTTTGGACATTTTTGCCCCAGTTATATTTTTGTTCCATATTTCTAGTATATAATCTGATTTTTAAAATGCAAGTCCGATTGGACCCTAATGAAAATTCACTGCTCTGAATGCAATATAATGATAAAGGGAGAACAGCTCAAAATGACTATTAACATTAAGCACAACCATTCAAATTACTATTAAGAGTAAAGTTACCATTAGCAGTAACAGTTACTGCTCAAATTATAATCACCGTGGAAAAAAATACGCTTATTTTAACATGTTGCAATTACCAGCTTTCCTTTGGAATATATGAAAAATAAAGGGGAAAGCATCAGTCCATTGCAGATGCCAAATGAATGTTGGATCATAAGTGGCTGGAGCTAAACATATGGCTCTCTGGAGAATGCAAAGACTTGAAACTCATTTGTCTAACTCATCCACTCCAACACAACAGTTTCTAGAATAATTGTAAGCCTAGCCTAATTCTCAGGGTATCTGTATTTAATTATTTCAATTAAATGACTTATGAGATCAGAATTGGAGCAGGGAACAGGTATGAGGAACAGGAAGGAAATGTAAATGATAAACATAAATATAAACCAAAGGCCTGCTGGTATTCATGCCATATTTGATGAATCCAGAGGCTGCCAGTTACAAAGCCATACTGCACACCATCATTCACTTCAGCACTGAAGCCTCAACATCTCTCTTCCATGTTAGCTCACTAAGATGGACCTCAACCTTGGCATCTCAACAGATAAGATGGGGCCCTTAAAGAAAAAGTAACTGTTAAAAGTAACTTTGTTTTTAAATCAAAATCCCCACAAAGCCCTTCATGCAGGACTTGGGGCAGGTCACTGCTTCTGTTCCAAGATATTTTGGTGCCTTGAAAGAGAATCCAAGTGCAACCCCCACGTGGCATTACCAAGTCTTGCAGCCTCTCAACAAACATTGATTTATCCTTCCTCTCCAAATGCTGCCTGAAGCAAGCCAATTCAGCCCGCACCACCACAGGGTTAGCTATGCAAATTACTTGTTTCTGGACTCCTGCAATACCTTCTCCTTAAGATACTTGTGGAAATTCATAAATTCTTCCAAACCAGGTTAAGCTTCTGTATCTAAGTTGCATACACTGAATAAAGAATACCTGGAGTGGATCAGGGTTCTACATTGCCTGAACAGCCTTAGCATACAGAGAATGTATGTAAGTTTATCCTGCATGTCACAAACCACACAATTTTCTTAAGAGGGCAGGATGCGCAGTGTCTAAGTGCAAGGCTGATAGCTGCTCACCAGACACAAAAAGCAGGTAAATGGCCTTTATTTGCAACTGTCCCTTTAAGCTTCAGGGTCAATGTTTGTAATTTCCTGAAGCTTCAGTTCACCTAAAAACCCAAGGGCACTCCAAAAGGAATGAAGAACAAAAGTAAGAGAAGATAATTCAAACAAAGTACAAACTTCAACTGTTTTTATAGGAGATACTTGGAAGTTATGCTAGGCAGAAAACAGAGTTTTTGGAAGAAGGATTCAGGCACTATAAGGCCAATTCCTAGCAGGAAGATTTTATTTTAAGTGCTTGAACAGCTGGTTAGAATTCTCATGGACAAAAGTCCTTAGAAAGGCTGGAGCAATATGGGAAGGCTGAATAACATTCTTCAAACTCCCAGCCCTTCTACTGGTTCCTGTCGTCCACTGGCTCTGTACTATGAAACTGGGTCCCAGTCTCCAACTCTTGATCAGCTATGGCTACAATAGCTAGCTTCTCCGCTGGAAGAGCCTGTGAAGATTCACACGGATTGAAAGACCTGAGTTCTAAGAAACTGACTGTTCCACATCATCACACTGAACAAAAGAGGGCAAGCAGAATGGAAATCAAGGGGGGAAATGCTACCCTCCTTTTTAGTTCCCCTCCTCGTGTATTTTGCTAACTTTTGTGATGTCTGAAAAAGGCTTACATTTCCTAATGCACATGAATCCATTACAGATCTGAATAAGCAGTTATTAAATCAGCCACAATTACCAAAATTCAAAGAGTACAATGCGCAGCTGAATCACTGGCCATTTGCATATATCATTACTGTACTCTCTCCCAGTATTGGAAAAATGCACAAGAAAAATGTGGAAAGGCAAAGGTAGGCTTCGTGCAAACACATTTATATGAACGCAAAATAACATGTCCAACTTTGCTTAATACACACATTCTTTTTCAGGTGAAATATCTGAGGATTTTGGAAAGAAGCTAAAGGCTTCTGCAAGACTGTAAGCGTTCCTGAGGGAAGTTTTGTACATTTCTACCAAGAGCTAATTGAAAATCCTTTGAATTCTACTGGAGAGAAAGAAGAAAAGCACTAGGAATTTCTTTACACTGGTTTTCAGTAACATCCCCTCAGGCCCTCCTTTCCATAAAGAAAAACAAACAAGCAAACCATTGTCTGAATTCCTGGCTACAGTTGAAAGTACAAGACCTTACCTTCCTAGAAAATAGGTTAGCGTCACTGGTTTCAACCTGTCATATTTACATCTAATTCTCTTTTTGCCAATAAGATACACTTTGGTTTAAGCAGTCTGAAAGGGAAAACAGCCATCTCAAGGTACTCTGGAAGAATGGCTGCAGCCTAAGAAAGAGAAGTATCAGTCCTATACTTAGAGTCTCTGAGCATGTGCAGAATGTATTTCTGGCAATAAAGGGCATGAAGGAATATATTCAAATATATTCTGGGAGTAAGGATTAATCATCTAGCTGCATAGGAGATTTTGCTTCATTCTTTTCTAGCACCAGAAGACCACACAGAACCTCACAATTCTCATTACAGTACTTAGGGGTCAAAAATCAATGGACAACAGCATATCCCTAAATATTAAAACATCAGCGCTCCACAAATTGTGCGCTTGGCTGAAAATGCTGCTTAATCCCAGATTAATTAAAGCAGTGTTCCAAAGTCCTGTTGCATTTAGAAAGAGAAAAGCATCAGACAAGCAACGTACAAAGTCAATTGCAAGCAGCATGGCTAATTTCAAAGACTTGGGGGCTTTGGGGTTGCATAAATCCAAGCAAGTTTTTCAATAGCCTCATAAAACAGAATATCATTGCAATTCTGCTCACGGCTTTTGACTTCTTTTTACTGCATGCAGATCATTAGGAAACTTCTAAGCAATCAAGTAATGTGAGTCTGATGAAATTATTCAATCAATGCATAGGCTCAAGAAAGCACAGCATGCAGAACTACAGAGTGTCAATAATGTTCCTTCCCCTTCCCTTCTCCACAAAAATCTTCCCTAATGTGAATCAAAAGCCGAACAGGCTTAATGAAGGGATTTTCCCATCTCAGTTGCAGGAACGTGTGAACCATTCCTTTCCCAGTATTCAGAGAAATAGAATCTGCAACATGTATATTCTAAAAATGCAAGAGCATTTACACACTACTCTGATTAAGGTTAATTTGTGGAAAAAGTAATCCTCTATATTTTGCTTCCGATAAACCCCTAATACATTAATCACAGCTCTTGGTATCCTTTACTGTTACAGATTTATGTTAAGACTGACATTTACTCTGAAAAAGCAAGCTGGGGGCTAAATGTATACCTAAAATATTATATATGCAGCTAAGTAAAGCAACTATTGCTAAAGGGGAGACAGATAAATATATTGACGAATTCTTAAATATACAGTGATATTTTGCCTGTCATCATCAACATCATCATCATCATCATCATCATACAGTATTGGAAAAGTATGGAATGGAAAAGTATGGGAAAGTATTCACTTTTTTCCTTGTTAGAGTTCAAACATCTGTAATGCCTGTTCTTCAGCTCTTTTCTTTTTTCTCCAGCATGTTAAACTTTCCCTCCTTCACTTCCTTTGAAAACTTCTATTTAGAAAGAGTTCAACCTATTTAAATAAATGCACTCTTCTTCTGAAATGTAAAATAGACCAAGGCAGCTTCTCATGGTTCTTGCTTCCATGGCTTTTGTAAGACAGGTGTTTGCATTTATGCAGCAGATGCACAAACACCAGAGCCAGAATCTGATCTTGCAACACATTCAGAATTGAAGCTTGGAGTGAGAGGAAAAGATTTCACTATACTTTTGGAGGAAAAAATGCAGATATTAGCTATTGACCGCATTTTAAATGAAAGCGCTGCTTATTTCAGACTAGCTATTTTCCATAACCTGGGGGGGGGGGGGGGGAGACAGAGCTGTGGATGACAATTATCAATTTTGCCAGTTTCATGGCAACAAAGTCATCTCCTTGTCAAATGTACCACTTGACTTGTCAAGCAAAATTGTCTTTCCAAGCCATTCAGGTTCTCCTATTCCCCCTTCCTAAGCAGAGATACTTGTGCTGCTGGCTCAAATTATCCATGGCACATATATCAAAACAAAAACCTAAATTATCTGCAGGAATGTATTTGCCAGCTATGAATAATTAACAGGCACCCAATAAACATAAATAGCCATTCCCATAAAGAGAGGCGGAGAAGGAGCTGTTTGATGTGAAACCACAGTGCAACAGTGCATGCCACTGTTTGCTTAGAAGAGAAGGAGAAGAGTCCTGGTGCCCAGAGTTTTCTTTCACAAACAAACTATTCATTGGTGCAAATTATTGTTCAATACCCAGGAATTTGTCTCCAATCTTTCTCCAAGCAATTCTACTTGGGTCTAACAAAGCCTACATTGTCCCCAGAGTAGCATTTCCAGCAAGTTTTTGATTTCAGTTGGGAAATGAAAAAGATGCTAATACATCATGAATTGTCTGAATTCTATGGGAAGTCAGCTAACCGTTCATTCATAAAATAACAGCTCAGGCAAGGAAGGGGATGCTTGTTAACATTATGAACTACGATAGAGGTCTCTGCCCCAGGAACTCCAGGCTAGGATCTACGTCCTCCAGGCAAGAGTGGCAAATGCCTACATGCCTGGAGTGATTCAAGTCCCCAAACCAGGATTTCTCAGCTCTAGTCTTCTTGGTTGAAACCCTGCATTACAGTCAAGGACTGGCAGACATGTTTCCAAAGGAAAATCACTTAAGCTAGAAAGCCCCAACAAGCTCCAAGTTGGGGGAAAGTGGGTGGAGTTGGCCACGGGCTGTGGTGCAAGGGAGCACGACCACTGTTTGTGGACTGTGAAGGAGGGAGGGAGGCTTCTAACTTGGCTGGCCTTCCTTAGCAGCTCCCCCAATAAGCCTCCCCAGTCAGTCAGGGAGCTTGGGCTTTCCTCATCCCACCCCAGCTAATTCTCTCCTTCCTCTAGCATATTCCCTGCACATTGACTCTCTTCTGTCGAGCTCATGCACAGAAGAGAATATACCCTGCTTCTTATTTTGCTACACTGTGGTACCTCCACCACCCCTAGGTCATCATCATCTCTTTTGGGCAGAGAGATTTATTTATGCCCCGATCCTGAACTGGGAAGACTGAGGCTTCCTTGGTCTCTTTCCCCTCCCAGGCGGTTTCCTCTCCTCGTTTCTCTCCGGCGACTGGCAAATGAGAACTCCAGGCTGAGCTCGCTGCAGATACCTCTGTGAATCATAATCACCCCCACCTCCTCGCCGCGCGTTCAAGTCCCCCGTGTGGCCGTCAGTGTTGCTGCCAATAGGTGGGGCCCACAGCAGCTGGGGGGGGGGTTCCTTTAACCCTTGCCGAGCTGCCTCCTGTCCTATCTTGCTGGAAGCGGGGAGAAGGCGCAGAGGACCAGGCTGCCACGCGCGGCTTCCCCCTTCCTCCCTCCCTCACTCGCTCGCTCGCTTGCTCCCTCCTCCAGCAGCTAAATAGTCGGGGTGAGGGTTCGACCCAGGGAGGCCCCGCCGTAAAAGCTGCCGGTTCTACGACCTTCGCACATCGCTGCCTTCCTGATTGGCAGGGGACAGTGAGAGTGGACGCCGTGCCCGCCACTACCGGAGGGAGGTTAAAATCTAGTGACTCCTTCACTGCTCGAGCAAAGATCTGTTGGGTAAAATGAAAGAATCACGTTGCCCAACCACCTGTTCCTCTGGGGGGGGAGGGGTGCGGCAGCAACGTGGGTTGTGTGTGTGTGTGTGTGTTCCTATGTGTGTGCGTGAGTGCGCGCGCGCCGGGTAGGCTTGAGACCATGTATGCAGGGGATCCTTGAGGCTCTTCCCCTACCAGGCAGCAGCCGCCGGAAGCCAATTGCTGATTGAGCCAAGCTTACAGTATGAAAAGCGAACTCGGGCGGCTTACCGCGATTTCCTTCCCACCCTTCGGAGGGAGAGAAAAAGCCCCTCCAAAACCACCTCCGTCTCTCCCCCCACACATCAAACAGTTTTAAGAGACTCGGGCCAGCCTTAAGCTAAATCACCCAACCATGCCAAACTGCCCGCGGGTGGTGCTTGCCACGGCCACTCTCGGCAGCGGGATTATTCCAACGACCATCATGATTATTCAAGAGCCACTGACTGCGGAGAGCGGCGCTCGGATGGAAGCGAGAAGGCTGCCAGCGAGGGGCAGCGAAGGAGCCAGCTGCAAGCAGCGGTAGCTCGCCTTACCGATGTGAATGATCGAATCCGCCAGCGCCGCTTCCCAGGTTCCAGTCCAACACACGGACACGAACAAAGCGAGGACAAAAACTTCCATCTCCTGCGCGTCGGGGCAGCGAGGAGCAGCAGAGGGGCAGGAGGTGAGCGAGAGCCCGCACCGAGGGCGAAGCGAGCCAAAGACACCGGGGAGAGTTTGAGTCTGAAGCAAAGCCTCCGGAAGACCTGCAGCTGGTTGCGAGAGAAAGACGGTCCAGCTTGCCGGGGAGCCTCTGGCTCAGATCCCCGCGTCACTTCGGGGGGCGGCCGGGCATCACCAGAGTTGCGGGGAGTTGCTGCAGCAAATCCATCCAGCACCCCCCGCCGGAGATGTCGGGGCAGCAGCTCGGCGCGCCTCTGTGTTCATCGCACCATCCTCAGCCTTTTATTATAAAGCTTCGTTAGTAATTTAGAAAAAGCAGGCATCTAGAAACGGGAATCTTTTCTTTTGGCGGCGATCCGCACAGCCCGCTTCTTCGACCAATCCGGCGGAACAACTTACAGCCCGTAAACCGACCAACCATGCCAGTCCCCCACCCGCCCCGGCCACCCTGTCCCCAAGAGGAGGGGATTTCTCCCAAAGCAAAAACTAGCTTTCCTTTCAAATCTCCAGGCAACTGCCCAGATCCCTGCAAAGTGTGTGCAGGAGAGAGCACACTCCGTACTAAACCCTTTCCCCCCCGCAAAATTTTTTTTAAAAAAAAATTAAAAATAAAAAAAAAATTAAAAACCCTAAAAGTGAACTTCAAAGCAATGCAGCTAAGAATGCAGAACTTTCCCCTTCTCCCCCCTGCAAAAAATTAAATATATATAGGTGTTTTTAAAGGCTATAATCCCTTTGCTTTCCTCCTCCCTCCTCTTCGGTGGGGAGGGGAGGGAGGCGGGAAACGCCGCAAACGCTGCGAAAACGAGTCTCCAACGTGGCCAACCGAGGTAGCAGTTCCACGGAGACGTGGCTATTGAGCTCGCGGGCAAACCAGCAGCAGCAGCAGCGACCGAAGACTCGTGGTGGTGGCTTTTCTGCAGTAGAAGCTCCAGCGGCGGCAGCAGGCTCCAAACCAGGAGGCGTTTTGGAGCTGGGTTGGTCGGTCGGTGGGATGTACAGAGTTCCTGTCGGCTGCCAGCGAGCGTCGCCGCCGCTAGCCAGAGCACGTTGCTTAGAAATGGATCACCTAGGAGAGAGGAGGGCGAACAAGAGAGAGATGCTGAGAGAGAGAGAGAGGGAGAGGGGGAGAGGGGGAGAGAGAGAGAGAGAGAGAGAGAGAGAGCGCTTCCTGACAACCACCTTCTCCTTCTCTCCTGTATGGAATAAGGAGAATCATAGAATCGTGGAACAGCTCTAGCGTTGCTCGACTTGACAGCAAGGCAAAAAAAAAGTCTCAGATATTTAGGAAAAGCGATGCAAGGGACAAGAAGAATGGGACGTTTTCTTGAGGGGTGGCTACGTAGGGGACAAGGAGAGAAGGTAGACGCCACCTCGGGGGTGGTTAACCTTGTCCCTTGCTCCACCGCAGTTTTCTAGTTTTGAAAAGTAAAGCAGGACCTTGCTTAACGAGGTGAAGGCAGACTAGGCGGGGGGGGGGGGGGGGGCGGGGGGTGGAGGAGAGATCGGGGCCGCCTGGTTTCAAAGGGAGGCAAATATTAAAAGAAAAAAGCTATTAATATGAGCCTAATTATTGAAGGCTTTGATGGGAATTGCTCGCAAATGACTCTTAATAAGCCTAGAAAGCTACCCCTGGGAGAGGGACAGAGAGATAATTGTGAGCTGAGAGAAAACAGCACTTCGGTCATAAAATCTTAGCCTGAATAACCTTTAGCTGAAGTCTGAGTGATGGTGTAGCCCATCATTTTGTGGCAAACTAAGGACTAACACATCTGGAATGAAAGAATGAAGGGGTATACATCTGTCAGGGATGGCAATTCTAAACCTTTAGCTGCTTCTGTTTGGGGGTGGAGAAATTATGTGGGGTGGGGAGAGCAGGAACAGCATTATCCATAGGTGATCAAGCCCTGAACATAACACATAAAGACAGTTCTGTTAAATAAGAGCCCTGGTCCACTGATGTTCCCTGGTGACTTTTGAAGAAAAAACTTTTATTTAGACTGGGGGAACTGATGTCACCACTCAAAGTAGCATAAAACTCAGAGGTAACCCAATCTGGCAAAACAAAACAAGCAAACAACAAAGAAAAACTAGCTTCAGCCCTGAACTGAAGATACTCTAGTCCAGTACAAGTATCAGAGTTGATCATCCCGTGGATGAGGCAATAACAATATGACAATTAGATGGGCTGCAAAACCAAGTTCATCAGTAAAGGAAGGAAGAAAACTACAGGAAAGAGAGCACTGTCTTTGTCACTTTGTGGGATAGTAATGAAAGAGGACATCTTTTCAAGTAGGAGAAGCAGTTAACTGTGGGGAATTTGTAGTCTGCTAAATTTTTCTCGTATCAAGGAGCTGTCAAACTGAGTATCAATGAATACAAGATAGTGGTCAGCTCTGCAAGCAATTGGAAAACTCTATTGGCTCTAGAGGGGTAAAAAAAAAAAAAAGCCACACAGGTACACAACAGTTTATACTGTATACATTCTAAAGGTGGATTTGACATCTAGAGATTATTTTCCATCATGAACAAAGTGCGACCCAAATTTGGATGACTGGCAGCAATTTCTCCCCTACATACACATACAGACACATGAGATTTGAAAAACAATAGAATGTATTCATATTCATAAGAAACAACAGTATAAACAATAATGTGACAATATTGGCAAAACTAGAAAGACAATCCTATGCCTAAAATATGTCTCATTCTCCTAAGGTTTAGATGTGCTAATAGGAATCAAGATTTCATTAAATAAGTAGGGATGAAAGAGAAGATTATTCAGCCAGAAATAACAAAGCCGCACATCCTCCCCACAAAACTAGGCAGATACACATCAACACAACAGACAGTGGAAAACACTTTTTCTGATGACCATAACCCCACAACAATTTGCTGAAGCCTTCTGGATATTGTTTCAAAATTTCAGATGTACCAGTGTGTTCAAAAAATTAGAACCCAAGTTCAACTGCTTTTTGTTTAGACTATGGTCTTGGTATCCTGAACTATTTTGTTGGGTTTGATAATTAGGCAAGTATCAACTATTACCTGTTGCCCCCTAATTAAAATAGATGATAAGCCAATGTCCTGAGTTATCTTTAAAGAAATTAATGGGGAGTTGATTTAGCTCACATCAGATGTATTCTTACAGCAGAAATGACTAGTTGGGTTTGGACACTGAAGGCTAATTTTCAAACTCCAAATGAGTCAGGATCAATGAAAGTGGGCAAGACATTCCCTGACTGCTTTTGCAAACAAGTACTGTATCGCACACCTTGCAGGGGGCTGGAAAGCTGAGCCAAGCAAAGACAATTTTGCAGCATTTCTTCTGGAGCTGCAAACTGAGCACTTTTCCAGAGACAACTTGTCCTGTTCTGTGGCTCCTGGGATTTCCTAGTTCCCTCTTGTTGCTACTACACTGTCGCATCTGAATACCATGTCTCCCACCACCTTTCCTTCTTGTTCTTGTTTTCCCTTTCATTTTCCTCTCTTTGAAAAGAAATATGACCAGGGAAGAATGTTATGGTGGGGGCAGAACATTGGCTGCCTGACTTTCTTTGTCCTACTTTTGTCCAGTTGGGTGAAATGCTGGCTGGCTACATGAATGGACAGAAAGCAGCACTTATTTGATTATTTCTGTTCACCCAGACTGGAACACATCTTGCTTTTATAAAATAAGTAATCTATAGAAATGGCTTGGACTAGTTAACCTAAATGTCAAATGAAGTGACTGTTTCTGAGCTGAATCAATTAAGACAAGGGTGCCATAAGCAATCAAGCAAGGGTACTTACAGAAGTGAGCCTGTCTGCTTGAAAAACTGCAAGCAGGATGGAGGCAATCCAAGACTCGTACTCACCTTGATCCCATGAGCTGTATTTGGCAGAAACAATGTGCACAGCTCTTTGCTGGTGATTTTCAGGCTTGGGTTGCTCAAAAAGGACCCTGTCTTGATCAGCACAAAACAAAATACACATGAAATGTGCTATTCCCATTGTTAATTCTGTGCTGTCTCCATTGTGTCTGTTCTAAGTCACTGTTGAAGAATACCATCTTGACTGCTACTTGTAACAGGCAAGGTCTTCAAGGTTTTCTCCTTTGGCTTTGCTGCCATCTCCTTTCAGCCTGTTACCAATCCATAGGGAAAGCATCCATCCATCACAGCAGGAATGAGGTGGGGCTGATTTCAGGACTCTGCCTGGTTTTGCTAGGCTGTTTTCTTTGCCCTTTCCTACATCCGCTGAAGCATCTCTCAGGTTAAAATAAAGTGAAATAAGGAAATGTCTGGGAAGGTACCAGGCATAAATAGCCTCAGAGAGGAGGGAAACAACCTTTTCTATGCTTGTGCAAATATTTAGGTCCTCTGGAGGGGAATAACTAAAACTGGCTAGCAAGATGGAGGGGGTGAAAATGATTCAATGTTTGTATGTTGGGTTTTTAACTTGTTTTTCCCGGATTGTATCTTACCTGTTGTAAGTCACCCATACTTGCTTAGATAAAATGGGCAGTCATACAAATTGAAATAATACTAATACTAATACTAATAATTTTCTTCCTAGCATTTTTCCAGCATGTGCAGGATCCACTTTTTTCAGAACAACCAAATGTTGATCCATTGGTTGTCACAAGAATTGATGGACTGGCTTGTCACCTGAGCCTGACGTCAGGGGCTAAGCAAGAGTGAGTGGCCCAAAGTCACCCAGCTGGCTTTCATGCCTAAGGTGGGACTAGAACTCACAGTCTCCTGGTTTCTACCTAGCCTTAACCACTAGACCAAACTGGTTCAATTGTAGTAGTAGTAGTAGTAGTAGTAGTAGTAGTAATAATAATAATAATAATAATAATAATAATAATAATAATAATGCAAAGACAGTGAAAGGGGCAAATAAGCACACATATGTCCCCAATGAATTAGTTTGATTCAGCTGTCCTGTCCTCTACCTTCTTAGAAGCTTGGATGGAAGCTGATGTCAGAAAGACAAGTTTTGGTAATGGGTCTGAAGGAGATTTGGGAAATAGTAGTAATGGAAAAGGTAGACTGGGAAGAAATGCTGGAGGTGAATGCTGACTAATGATCAGAGGTGAAGAGATATAGCCACACCTCTCACTGCTGCCCAAATGCACTGTGATAAGTCTGCAGTCACCATTGTTTTGGTGCTGGATGGTCACCTCTGGAGAAGGCACTGAGAAAATAGCCCAGATAAACTTTTTGCTTTGCTGGTAGCTTGTTGGGAATAGTTGGTAGTCCAGGACAATTTTCATCCAGTCTCCAACCTTCCCTGTCAGAGGAAGGTTGCTGAGAGATGGTCAGGTTGCAGCTTCAGAGAGCCCTGGAGAAAACAGATTATTTGGACCCTTTTCACTCACCTTTCAGGCCTGAGACAACATTGATCACACTTATCAGTGACCCCTAGTTGATCTGGGATGGGTGGTGGCCACTATTCCAGCTCTCCTTGATACCCCATCACACACACTTCTAATCACATGCACTATGATCATCTGATTCATCTCCAAAATAATTGATGGCAAAACATTCTAGATGTCACCCATCCTGAAGGTGTTCTTGGACAGGGTGATATTAAAGATGAAAATACTACTTTTTCACCAGTACAGCTAATGACAATTTAATCCTGCCTCCTTAAGGATGTTTTTTGACTTCCCAGTCCAAGATTGCATGCCTGCCTAAACTGGCCAATGGTAGTGTGGCAGATGTTAGCACCTAATAACATCATCATCAGCACTGTCAAGAAAGTATTGTCTATGGCAGTCTTCTCAACCTTGGCAACTTTAAGCATACCAGCAGACTTTAAGAATTCTGGTAGTTAAAGTCCACACATCTTAAAATTGCTAAGGTTGAGAAACACTGGTCTATGGCAAAAACTATATCAGGAGGAGGAGGAGGAGGAGGAGGAGGAGGAGGAGGAGGAGGAGGAGGAGGAGGAGAGGAAGAAGAGGAAGAGGAAGAGGAAGAGGAAGAGGAAGAGGAAGAGGAAGAGGAAGAGGAAGAGGAAGAAGAAGAAGAAGAAGAAGAAGAAGAAGAAGAAGAAGAAGAAGAAGAAGAAGAAGAAGAAGAAGAAGAAGAAGAAGAAGAAACAACACTGCTTCAGAACTGGAACAGCTCAGTATGACTTTAATTTGCCTCCATAGCAACTGGGAATGAGATGAAGACACCCCCATGAGGACATCATGTAAAACTATTCACAGGGCATCTTCATGCCACAGGTAGTGGAACATGAGGATGAGTCCTCTTTTAGTACATCTCATGAAAAAACTCTTAAGTAATCTAAATTGTCCCATTACCAATTCCCATTAAGAATTAGGATGGAAGCCCATCCATTTATAGAAAGAGAAATCTATGGAATCAACCCATAGGACTGTTATGGTATGATTTTTTTTTTTAAGCCATCTACAAGTTAGGAGCAGGAGTGAGTGATAAATGTAAACATGGTTGCTGCAAAATGTGGTTACTATGGTTACTGGTCTCTTCTTTGTCTGATGCCTAAGTGGTAGCTTGCAAGGGCACTCCATCTGAGCTAACGGGTTAAGAAAACTTAGCTCCAACACACACAAAGAAGGAAAGCAGAAATTCAGTGAGGCGCCTCACATCTGGTTACTTCCAAGTAATAACTTCTATTACCCAGCAAATTAATACTACAGAACCAGGCTATAATTTGAGGGAATATTGGCACAAAATGTTCTACAGATGGTCTATAATTCCGTCAACAATTGCCAAGATGGATAAATCATATGACAATAAATGTTGGAAATGCCTCAACAAAGAAGGAACATTTTATCATATGTGGTGGTTATATAAAAAAAGTCAAAAGTACTGGAAAGAAATTCCAAAACATTCGGAAAATTCTGGAAATAAAATTCAAATTAAAACCACAAATATGTTTATGATGTATAATTCCTAATAAAATGAAAGGTATCATAATTTATTATGACACTTGCTGACAGCAGCAAGAATCAATCGGGCACAACTTTGGAAAAGAAAAATCTTGCCATCAATACAGGGTTGATTGATTGATTATGTGCCATCAGGCTGCTTATGACTCCTAGTGACCACAGAGATAGATCTTCTCCATGACAATCTATCCCTAACCTAGTCTTTCAGATCTTCCAATGGTGCACTCTTTGCTTCTGTGACTGAGTCCATCCACCTCGCAGCTGGTCTTCCTCTTCTTCACTTTCCTTCCACCTTTCCCAGCATTAGATCCTTTTCCAGAACACTAGTTCTTTGCATGTGTCCAAAGTACGTAGGATAATTTGGGCCTGGTCATTTGTGCCTCGAGTGAGAACTCTGGGTTGATCTGTTCAATGATCCATTTGATTTCTTTTCAGGAGTCTTCTCCAACACCAAAGTTCAAAGGCATCAGAACACTTCCTACCCTGCTTCTTCAAAGTCCAACTTTCACTTCCATAGAGAGTATCACAGGAATACCTTTGCTTGCACGGTTCTGATCCGTGCACAGGATTGGAAGACTAAAACTGAAGAATATGCAGCAATAGAAAAACTGGCTGCATATATCTGCAGCAGAAGTCTATCCAAATCCAAGCAGAAATGGTTCCCTTACAGTATATATGATATATCACACAGCAAGGCAAGCTAAAGCAACTAGAATATGGTTTTGAACAAAAAGAAAGCTGTTTTAATAATAATAATGATAAACAATAAGTGATTCAAACTGAAATGAGTAATTATGTCCAAAGTAAAGTATAAAAATATTCAAGTGGGGTTGGGTGGGGAGAAAAAGAAATAGAAAGAGGCTATCAGAACGCTCTTTTTATAGTTTTTTTTTAAACTATTGTTGTTTTGCTTTTTATTTTTTTAAAGAATAAGTATGTATTTAAAGAATAAGTATGTATACAAACCCTTAAGTATGTATATACATTGTTTTCTTTTTTGCTTGCATATTTTACTTAACCACTAAAAAACAGGAAATGTTTTTAAAAAAACCCAAAATTTCAAAAGATGTTCAGATGACATCATTTTCAGCAAGAAATAATATTTTAGAAATGTCCTCACTGTATTTATGTTGTTGAGATGCAGTGCAATTAATGCTTTATTTAAATATATCGTTCCATTCAGTAAGAGGCAATGGCATGGTTTAACTCAGTTTTGAGATTTAATATTTTCAGATGTTTATATTCTTTTGAAGTTTATCTCCATCACATGGGAGTTGCTTCTGGACAAAGAAAATGGACTTAAAGTCAAAAGACTTACTGTTCAGCATCAGAAAAACAAACGTGGCTCTAAGTATTCAGTGGTTTGCAGAACTGATTAATATAGATCAGCCTTTTTTTCTTCTTTTCTGTTTCTGTTTCTGTTTTTGATTTGTTTGTTTGCTTTCTGTTTTAACTTGCCAACTAGCCTGGCAGTTTCTGATCGAAGCACTAAGCAGTTTAGCAGTTTTAAGTTTGTTTATCTTTTTAAAGATAAGCCAAAGTCAGATAGGTGCTGCTAGTTAGCAGGGCAATCAGGAAAGCTAACATTTAAGTGTTACATTTTGTTCATTTACATCCCATTTTTTATGCATGATAGGATTCAAGTTAGCGACATTTTATATTAAAACATTACAGAAAAATAAACTCTTTAACAAATGAAAACAACAACAGAAGTTTCTTGCAAATTCCTCTTCCTTTTAGGAATTTCTAGAACAGATTTTGGCATATTACTTTCCTAGCTATCTTGTTGGAGTTACTCTCAACCCCATAATCTGTTCCACTGAACACTTACCTTACTAAATATAAATATAAAAAACTGTTTTCTTAAATGGGGTCATAATGATATCCTCAGAGAAGAGAGTTCATTCAAAACATTAATTTGCTTCTTGGGGAAGTATATAAGCAGAGTGCTCTTTTAACTGTGTGCAATGCACAGCTGGTGGAGTACCAAATGTGTTGAAACCCTTTTAGAAAACTCTGATAACTTTTTAGTTCTCGCTGTCATGTCAACAGCTTTGATGTCTTATCTAAAAGTAAGCTGTATTCTCAAGCCAGCTTAAAGTGCCAGATAAATTCAATGTATTAAGGAACATGTGTAACAGTATTGTCTGTTCTTTCCCCGCTTCTTCTATGAAATGTATTAAAGCAAGGAAAGTTATTCAGGGGTTAAAACAGCTTCCTGTGTATTCTCTAACTAAAAGGGCTTCAACTTCTGGCATTATCAGCCATGATCATGCTGGCTAGGGAATTGTGAGAGTTGAAATCTATGTAGGCTGCATTAAAATAAGGATAAATAACTTAGTACGTTCTATAAGTTTTAGATTTCTACGGCCATCAGCTCCAGTCAGCACAACTCATTGCAAGGTGTTGTGTGAAATGTAGACTAGACAAATCTGTGAGACATTGTTATGTCTTCACCAGGATAGGAGGATTGGAGATATTCTGATTTAAATTTTCACTTAGTTGTGATTCTCATAGGATAACCTGAACTGTTTCTAAGCCTTATCTATGTCAAAGGCCCATTGGGAGGGTAAAATAAGATTGAGAAGAAACCTCTCTCTTTCAGTCAATGTATTTAAGGCCCTTACTAAATATTTCATCATATATTCTAATCATTGAATCTTTAGCATATTATAGTTCCCAGGATTCAAAAGAATACTTTGTCTAGTTGTGATTGTAGGTGATGACCATCTGAGAGGCACAGAAGATCTTGTTTGTCATCTAGATTTCATATCGACATGTATCCAGTGCCCAACTCCAAGATGAGATGGAAAGACTGACAAGGCTCATCAAACCTGCTGATCACAGACTTTTCCTGCTCATCCATGTGCGCAAGACTCTACAAGTCATCACCGCCGATATTTCAGGAGTGACATCATGGCTTTGGGGAGGAGGATAAAGGATCTTGAGGCCCAGATAGTGTTCTCATCAGTGCTTCCTATTGAAGGCAAAAGGCAAGAGAAAGAAAAAAACTTGACATGAATTTCTGGTTGCAATGCTGAGGCAAGCTATAGATATTTGATACAAAGTTCAGAAAGGGCGTCAAAAAGTGGTTGTGATGGGAGGTTTCAATTACTCACACATTGGCCAACACCAGATGTCAGATAATTCTTGAATTGTGTTAAAAGATAAAGTGAACACTAGGATTTACTACTTGGATTCACCAGCAATGTGGGTGGAGAGCAGACTGACATCAGGAGCTTGACATGAGCCCTCTCCACAAGGATAGAGGTTGTGGTGCCACTACTTGAATCTGGTCTTTACCAAAAGGGAGGAATTCATTGAAGTTATATAAGTGGTGGGAATTTTGGGACCAAGTAACTATGCATGTTAGAGTTCTTGATTCTAACAGGAAGATTGGTCAAAACAGTCAGATACAAACTATGGATTTTTAGAAAGGCTGATTTTAATACAGAGTAATCATAAGGAAGATGCTGTGGTAAGAAAACTTTCATGGCAAAGGTGTTGCAGGCAGCTGGGACTTCTTGAAAAAGAAATTAAGGATAGCATAGTCTCAAGCAATACCAATACCAACAATGAAGAACTGAGACATCTGAAGGATCCAGTAAAGTTGAACAGACAGTTTATGAAGGAACTGAGATTAAAGAAGGATGCTAATTGGAAATGAAAGGAAGGGATAATGATCAAGGAAATCAACAAAGACAAAGTCAGAAAAAGAGGGGCTAGGGGCATAATACAGCTAGAAGGATTTTTTGAAATACGTCAGCAGCAACAGGGTGATAAAGGAGATGGTGGCTCACTGCTTACTCCAAATTCAAAAATTTCAACAAATGATCCCCCTCCCCCCCCCCCCCCCCAGAAAAACCAGAAAAACTCAACTCCTCTTTTGCTTCAGCTTTTATATCCAAAGAAAATGGTTCATTTGGGTAGCAAACAAAATAAGGAATGGTGCAGATCAGTAAGGATTTAGTAAAAGATCTTTTAACTGATTTTAATATACTCTAGAAAACTGAAATAACTGGCTGAAAAGTTGTTTGGAGTTCTGTCAATTATCTTTGAGGATTCCTGGAAAACTGGGAAGTACCAGAGGACTGGAGAAGAGCAAGTATGGTCCCCTCTGCAAAAAAGGAAAAAAGAGGATCCCAATAATCATAGTTATTGTTATAGATATTAGATAATAAAACAGGCCATTTGTAAGGTTCTTGAAGACAATGTCATGGGTAATATGAAACAAATTTGAAAAGGTGATTACAATTTGTAGACCAAAGGTATAATGTGGATATGACTGATTAGGTGCCATCAAGTCATTGTCAACTCTTCACGATCACAGATAGATTTTCTCCATGATGATCTGTCCCTAACCTGATCCTTCAGCTCTTCCAGTAGTGTACTCATTGCTACTGTAACTGAGTCTATCCACCTTGCTGCTGGTCATCCTCTTCTTCTCTTTCCTTCCACCTTTCCCAGTATTAGAGCCTGCTCCAGAGAGCTATGTCTTTGCATAATGTGTAGGATTAGTAGGATGATTTGAGTCTGGTCATTTGCACCTTAAGTAAGAACTCTAGGTTGATTTATTTGATAACCCATTTGTTTGTTTTCTTGGCTGTCCATGGTATTCTCAGGAGTCTTCTCCAAAACCAAAGTTCAAAAGTGCCAATACTCCTACCTTGCTTCTTCAAAGTCCAAATATGGATATAATCTACCCCAATATCAGAAGGCATTTCACAAGCTTTCACATAACCTTCTAATTGACAAGCCGCAAAAGTATGGTTTAGATGGCACTACAGTAAGGTAGGTCCACCCAACTACACTCAGAGGGTCAAGTTTAATAGCTCTACAAGTTGGAATATTCAACAGAGATCCATAGGGATCTGTGTTAGACCTTATATTAATCACAGTTTTATTAATGATCTAGATAATGGGATTGATAGACTGCTTATCAATGAGAATGTCAGAATAAGATTGCAATTAATCTGTCCAAGTTGGAATATTGGGCTGAGAGGAACAAGATGTCCTTCAATAGAGAGAAATATAGGGTATCACATTCTAGAGTATATGTAAAAGTTTCATGACTTGGAAGTACTACATCATAGAAATACTTGGGTGTGATCATTGACAACAAGCTGAAAATGAGCCAGAATGATGAGTCAGCTGATAGTAGAGTTAATGGAGTTCAGGACTGCTTTAGAAGAAGCAAAGTATCAGTGATACATGAAGTCCTATTCTGCACTGGTTAGACATCCCCAATACTATGTACAGTTATGGGCAACACATTTCCAGAAGAATATTAATAGATTAGAACAGTTTCAGAAGAGGGTGACAAAAATGATACAGGAATTTGAAGGCATAGCCTATGATGTACAGCTGAAGGAACTTGGGATGTTGTAATGAGCTGTGAAAATAACCTTGAGAGACAGAAGGAAGAGCTGTAGCCTAGACAATGGTCTGGTAAGAGAAATCTGAGTCCACAGCAGGAATGGGAGAGGAAAAAGTGTCTCAGAATTGACTCTCCCTAGTTCTCTGGAACATAAAGTAAGGGAGGAGGGAAGTGCTTTCAGGCTTGCAAGATTCTGTTACTGTAACCTTACAATAAAGTTAGTATTAGTATTCTTAGTTTTGGTTTTCTGGTCAAAGCTACCTTGAAGGGCTGAAAGATGTTCAATTTGGAGAAAAAAAAAAGTTTGAGGGGACACATGGTATCAATGTTCAGTTACATAAAAGGGTACTATTGCAAAGATGTTCAAGAACTATTTTCCATTGCCATAGAAACTAGGACCAGAAATAATGGGTACAAATTGCAGCTACCTAGATCTTATTTAAATATAAAGAAAAGCTTCCTCATAGTAAGATCAGTACAACACTGAAAGAGTCTACCTATGGAGATGGTGGGTTTTTGGTCTCTGGAGAATTTTAAGAAGAATCTGATCATCTACCTTTCAGAGATAGTTGAATTGTTTTTCCTTACTTGTCAAGTCCACTTAGGGGTGGACTAGATTATCTTTGTGGTTACTTTCAACTCACAGTTCTATGATTCTGTATATATATGTTTGGAAGGTAGACATGATTTGTAAGATTCATTCACATCATAGCTTCCTTCCATATCTACCTTCCTTCCATATCTACCTTCCAAATGTAAGACTCATTCACATCATAGCTCCATGCTTTACAGAAGCTACACAGAATAAAATCTAGGAAGACTAGTTTCATTTTATATGTAGATTCCCATGCTCACTAGAGTTACATATCTTTAGAAGTAATGAAGAAGAAATACACCAATCTAGGATTTTAGTCTCATAAAAAATAAGTTAGCTAAATACATTCCAGGAAGACTTCAAAGTGCTACAGATTACTGTTAAAGCCCTCATAAGTTTAAGAATTGAATCTAAAGAACTTCTCTTTCCTTCTACAACTTGTCTGAATGCTATGATTTTCATTGCTTTTTCCCAAATCCTCTCCCCTCCCCACCCCGCATTTAGCTTGATGATGACTGGATAAAAAATTTCTTCACAACTTAGTTATGGAATAGTTTTGTAAGAGATTTACCTAGCCCCATATTTCTGGCTGGCATTTATATTTGCACAGGGCTACCAGTATGTCTCTCCACTGATCTTTCTTTTTCAAGAAAGATTGCTATGGTTTGCTGCTTTCTATAATTTTAATATTATGTTAATATTAACATTAATATTAAGTCTTATTGTATTTTTTTTATTGTTGCTTCATCATTTGATATGAGCCGTCATGAGAATGGTTTGCCTGTATGGCAAAGAAGTATTTTAAACAAACAAGCAAGCAAGCAAGCAATTTTCCTCAAGTCTGGATCCTTCCATTATAGAGGTGACTTTGCTGATGAACTAGGTGAGCAACCAAGGTCTCTGCATAACAGGATTTATTAGTGGAGATTCCAGATGCACTCTACTCCCCCTTCAGTGAACACATAAATTGCACACACAGAAGTTGTACCCACCACACATTTCCTCTACTGCTGTACCCACTGGTTCCATCTTTGTGTCTTTTCATTTGCCTTTTGTGAGAAGAGATGATTATGAATATGCAGATGCAAAGGCAAGAAACTCTGGTTGGCCCTAAACTCACTTAGAGAATGCTTACAGACTAGAATTGATCAGAGAGCTGGACTGAAAGGGCAAAATGTGATTTGGAGCACTTGTCTCAGGAACATCTTAGGGCAGCTGCATCTTTTCCTGGGCTTGTATGGCATCTGTGCTATCTCAGGGGAAAAAAAATGATTAACATAGATCCCTCTTGCATTTCTGCCAGGCAAATGGTCACTAAAGGCTATGGGTAGTTGGTATGATCTTTGTTTTTTCAAGATGTGTGCTAGTCCATTTCAGTAGGGAGTAGGACAGAGAGATTTTTTTTGGATTTAGAAAAATATCCAATTAAATACAGCTTGTTTATTTTGATGGACTATTTCTGATTTATTTTGTGCATTGTTTTGTATGGATTGAGTCAATGAGAAGGATGAGATAAGACAAGGAGAACAGATAATAAAAAGTGTGGGCAGGATGCTGGAAATTGAAAGTGAAAGAATGAAAGTACAAAAATAAAGATGAAAGCTGTGGTTGATGGCTACCTGCCTAGACCGTGGATGGTGGTCCTGGGTCCATCAGAAACTATTTGACAGTGGCACAGGTCAGGAAGCCTTAGATTCAAGGTGGCAGTGAGGAGTTTATTACTGGGGCTGTGTTCCTGAGCTTACATGAGGAGTATGTGGATTTCATCAGCAGAAGACTCCAAAACTCCACCTGAGGCACCATTAAGAAGATTGCTTCAGTGTCCTAGGAGAGAGAGGGACCTGGAAGGCCATCAGGAGGACAGCTGGAGGTCAAGAGCTTAGCCAGGAGTATCTTAGGACCTTGGTTTTAGTAAGCTCCATCTGAAAGACTGCCAGATGATCAGAGTGGAACTCAGGGCTGGAGCTTGTTTGACTGGAACTAGGATCTGCATAAAGTCTGCTGGAGTGCTGGATGCCTGACAGAAAATTTGGATGAGTGCAGCTTCAGCCTTGGACTGTCTTTGTGGTCTCGGGTTAAAAAGAAACAGACTTTAAACATCAATGCCAGTGAGAAAAGAGGTAATTGGACAGGAACATTGGAGAGCTCTCCCATGGAAAGAAAGAGGCTTTTTTACTGAGACCCTGAATGACCACCTGTTACTAGAGGGCAAGCAGGAAATCAGCAGAATGAATGAGAAACTGATTGGGAAATTCTCCAAGCACTCTCTGGAAATCCTCTTGATGCACCAGATGTTTGGAGCAGATCCTCTTAAAAGGTCCTGCTCTACAGAGTTCTTCAGTGGTAGTTAGTCTTAAATAGACCAGGAAGTGACCTGAACATGGCAACCAGCTAGATATAAAGCCCACCATACTCAAATTACCAGGCAACTGCTCTGAGGGAATATACAAGAAGTATATTCCCACAACCCAACCTAACATGTAGACACTCATGCCCCACCACCTGAGAAACAGTGCCCTGGTCACAAACAAGGTATTCTTTGTGCCCCCCAACCCCCAGCTTTGAATGCACAGTTGTTGCAAGATCCCAAATCTAGAAGAGGCAAAACTGTGAGTGCAGTTTTCATACCATACTTCTGGCCACCTGTGGAGATTGGAAGCATTATGCTGCAGTGGTACCTTTCCTATGTTGGTGGGTGGTTCCAGTCAGTACTAGTGGGGGAAAGAGAGATTGGCTCAAAGGCCATTCCCTTTTAAGTCAGTCCTCTTCTTACTTGCTTTTAGTATCCATGTGAAGCTACTGGGAGAGATATCCAGGGTTCACAGTGTGATACCATCAATATACTAATGATACTTTGCTCTGTATTGTCACTCCAGGTTTGGCTGGAGATGCCATTGAAGTCTTGTTCCAGTGTCTGGAAGCTCTTAGGGTATGGATAGGATTAAACAGGCTAAAATTGACCCAACTAAGATAAAGTTGCTATTTGTTCAGTGTGGTTCTCTGTCAGCTCCATTGTAGTCTCTCAAAGGAGTGGCATTCCTTTGGAGGCCCTCCTTGATTCACAATAATGCAGGTTGCACCTTTTTCCAAGAAATTTAAATTCACTCAAATATGTTTGAGACTGATCTCCCAAAATTTTCTGAGTAAAGTCAATAAATCCCCCAAAGCAATCCTCCATGTGAAGAGTAGACTGTTCCATTCTGTGTTTTGAAGGATTCGTAAATGAAAAGAGAAACCATAGATTTTAAAATCTTATTTAGAATATTATGTAAATAAATAAAAGTACATAAACAGGGCATATTTAATGAAACACACAAACATTAAAACTAATAAAAAGCATACATTACAGAAATCTAAACATTATTTCTTCTTTTTCTTAATGGGGCTGATCAGAGAGCTAATTTATCTTTGTACAGTTAAACAGAATTTCTTATCAGCCTACATATCTCCACTTAGTCACCATTAAGTCAAAAGGTTGTCACCTCAGCAAAGTTTCTTTTCCTCAAACAAAAGAAAATTACAGCAACAATGACCTTTATTCCCATTCTCTCCATTGTTCTAGAAGCACAAAAGATTATGCACTTCGCTTTTAGAAATAATTCCTGTGGCTTTCTGACTCTTGACTCAAAGATCAAGCTATTTTTGCTTCTGTAACCTTAAGTAATTAAAACTGCAAAATACATATCTGGTTGTATTGTTGCTTTTATTACACCAATTTAGAGACTGATGGTCCTAAAATCTCCCTGAAATTGGAGATCTTGGATGGTGGGAATGTCTTGCTTCTCCCTCATTTGCAGTCACAACTACAACTGGATGGGCAGGTGGAGACTGTAACATAGACAGCCATTTCCCAGCTTCAGCTGGTCACCAATTGTGGGTTTTCCTGGAGCAGGAAGTTCTGTCTACAGTTGATTCATGCAGATAAGATTTGTCTATAAGGCTGCCTTTTAAAACCATTCAGAAATTGTCCAAAATGCAGCAAGCTACTTGTTGACTGATGCTTTTCTCTACAATCATAATACCACCAAACTTGTGGGGCCTGCAGTTAGGTTCCCAGGTTCCCAGTAGGTTCCCAAGTGCAATTCAAAGTCAGAATTGCTTTATGAAGCCCTGGTTTGGCACCTAGGTACCTGCCAGATCACATATTCCAAGCAGATATTTGAGGAGGAACTTCCAGGGGAAGTAATTCTGATTTTCCAACTTTATGAGGTGCAGGAGCTGACACCAAGAAAGCACTGCTTTCTATTATTGTGTCAGTGCTCTGTAACAGATTCTCCACTGAGGCTAGATTGTCCCACTCAACAACAGCCTTCTAGAAGTTTAACCAGTTTGGTGTAGTGGTTAAGGCACCGGGCTAGAAACCGGGAGACCATGAATTCTAGTCCCGCCTTAGGCACAAAGCCAACTGGCTGACCTTGGGCCAGTCCCTCACTCTCAGCCCTAGGAAGGAGGCAATGGCAAACCACTTCTGATATCTTGCCAAGAAAACTGCAAGGACTTGTCCAGGCAGTCTCCAAGAGTCAAAAACTGACTCAAAGGCACATCATCATCATTATCATCATCATCATCATCATCATCATCATCATCATCAATAAATAAATAAATAAATAAATAAATAAATAAATAAAAAGTTAGATAAAGCCAAACTTTTTATAAGGCTTTTAGGAAATGACAGTTTGCTATCAATAATTTTGTTTTTATTTCCTGCACACTACAACTGACTTTTCTTTTGTTTTGTTTTACTGATATATTCTGTATAAATATAAAATTTGAATAAATATTTTATATTTGAGGTTTGGGGCTATTTTTAACACGAATGTAAATTTGAAAGATTTAATGACATACATATGTAATTAATCACCATCTTTGTACCCCTTCACATGTTTACTGAGGGTATGAGAAATTTCTTGAAAAAGGTATGGGTAAGGTTTCATACTTTTTAATGGGTTAGTACATCTTAGTTTAGGTATCACTTCTCAAAAGCTTAGCAGGCAATTAGGCTATACAAATGTTTTCTCCTGAGTTCAGTTCACTGGAGGATCTGAGTACGTTGCTGATCTGTGGATTAATCTATAAGAAGGAAAGAACCTCCCCCTGCCTGCTTTCTTTTATGTAACATGAAGAAAGTAAAAAGTGTGACATGATGTCGCCACTCTTATTCAACTGAGTTTTCTCCATTGTTCTTTCTACAGTGAAGAAAATCTATGTAGCTATCTTTCTATCTTTCTATCATCCATCCATCTATCTATCTATCTATCTATCTATCTATCTATCTATCCATCTATCCATCCATCCATCCATCCATCTATCTACCTATACACACACTTTACACTGAGCATTTATCTTGTAAAACATGAGAGGAAATATTTGACATTATCCTGCAATCAACATTCCACATAAATATGGGCAAATATGTTAATTTCATTTTCTCCCAGCTTCATTTAAAAGGAAAAGTTCTTCCCCATCTCATTAATGAAGAAATGTGTGGGTATAGATAAGCGTTGATCAAAAGGAAGCAGAACAAAATTCTCACCAATCTGCACGAGCCAGATTCAGTAGAAATACTTATTCTAGCACTGGGAACACTTATATTACCTGGCATGTAGCTGTTTAACATGAGGAACCTGTCAATAAAGAAGAAAGGCATCATCAACTATATCACACACTGTCCAGATTCCCAAGATTCAAAACCAGATTTTTAAGAGTGCATTTTTAATCTTACAATTTCAAATTATTTCAAGTTTATTTATGAAATTTGCTGAATATTTTTGAAATGTTCTCACAACTCACTAATAATGCATAGATCTCTTCACAGTTTGAGTAATATTTACCTCTCAAGCTAGAGTACTGGGAAAGGATGTTGAGTTCCATTCCCTGGGAATTACAAGGGATGCGGTTTCATTGAGCTAATATATTAAAGCACAAGATATTAAAGAAGTTGTGAAATGTAGATCAAACCTCAAAATGAAGCCTGATTTTTTTTCAGCTGTAACAATGTCCATGTCCTGAACTGAAACTAAAAAGTCATTATCTGATCCTCGGCTTAATTCTCATGGTTCTAAAAGTGAGAAGGCCAAGCCTTAGCTCTCCAAGTTCCCCCATGTGAAACTGAGACACAGCCCATTGCTGGGATCCTATCAGAAGTCACTAAGAGTCACCACATAGGCTAAATATTCTGTTTGAAGGCAGAAGAGTTTGAGGTTTTATGTGGTGCAATGTTTACTTTAGTCTGAGCAACTTTGCTTTCTGTAGTTACTGAGAAAATAAATATAGCAATAAAACACTCATTTATAACCTTCTGTCAGCTCTTATGTTAGGAGGTAATTAGCACACTGGAACATTACTGTATAACTCAGAACTTTTAGTGTAAACATTAACATTTCCATAATTGAGGGTTAATTTAAACATATGTTATTGTTCCAGTAGGATAAAGAATTTTATACTGTGGAAGTGCTTATCTCTAAAGTACAACTGTATAGAGAATACAGTACAAAAACACAGCTTGTCTCTGATTCTCAGAGCTGAAAGTGAACAAGTGGGGGAAACCCTTCATTGTGCCCTTTTTGCTGATAGCCCCACAGAGCTGGCCTACCTTTAGACAGCATAGGTCTGTCTCCTCAGATGAAACATGGTGGGCTTGGCAGCAAGATGTTGGTTGGAAGAACTGGGTAGCATGTGACCTACCCTATGCCCCCAAATTAGCCCTTAAATGTTCCATGAACTGTTTGGTTTAGCCCTTGAAGGGTGGAATCATTATTCAAGAAAAGCTTAGAGTGAAAATATTGATGCATTGCATAATATTTATGGGTTTTTATCAACTCAGGTAAGGCTTCTGGCTTCACACTGCAAATCCTCTCTTATCAGTTACCAAAAAGCAATAGACAAGGAAGGACTTTTTGTTTGAATGACTGAGTTAATTTAGATCATGCATGTTTAATTTTATATTTGAGAAGCAATGGTGACTGTAGCCATGAAATAAAGAGACATCTTTAGGAGAAAGACTATGGCAAATCTAGATAAATATTAAGGTGCAATTACATCACACTCACAACAAACCTATGGGTGTGAAATTTGCAGCCTCAGAAGGGCTGAATGAAGAAAAATGATCCCTTTGTATTGTGGCATTGGGATAAAATTGTTGAGAATACTTTGGACCAGTAAGAAGAACAAATCATTCAATGCTAGATGAAGGGAAACCAGTCTGTTCACTGGAAGAAAAAATCATAAACCCAAAGTCGGGCAGAGGTTGCAGTTTCAGATGCAAAAGGGGATCTTCTCTATAACCAATGTTGAAAAAAAGAATTCAGTGACCAGTCCAGATATCATCTTATGCTGTACCTTAAGCATCATAATATAGTGGACCAGACTTGCTCAGGTTTAAGCCTTGGTAGATATGTAGCACAATCAGTTGGTTTTTCTGAGCCATGGATGGGTTTCCTTCATCAGTTAGCTTCTAACAGAGGTGGTTGACTTTTTTTAAATGACATTCCAAAATTCTGAAGTTACATCATAAATTGGGCAGAAGATTCAAAGGTTCAAATATTGCAGAAGCCAAATTGGCAGATAATCCTTCCAGACAGAGGTTTTTGCATGCATAAGTCTGGATTTGAACATGTATGTGTATAGCTAAGGTTGTGATGCTGAATTAGGGTTGACATTTTTTTTTCCTTTCCCTGGTTCTCATCTGTAATAGCTGTATAGCTGCAAATACAAGATGATTCTCTGTATCCTGGGACTAGCTGTAACTGAATTTAACTGCTAGAGATGAGCAAATTTTTTACTTGGCTCATTTTTATAAGAATTTGCAAGCTAAAGTTTTCAATTTCTTCATAAGATGGAAAGAAATTGATTTTTAAAAAAAATGAAGGTGGGAGAAAATGAAATTAATCCAGCTTCTTTCAACCTTACTTTATATTGGAATTAATGAAGCAGCTGTATGGGATTAGCTCTTATAAGATGAAGGCAAGCATAACGTTGTAGTAGGAAATGTTTTCTCTCAAAGAGGTTCATTTGAATCAGAGACTGAAACACATGTTGAAGCATGCACTGATTTATTGATAATTATGGTTAGCTGGAGGCAGCAGAAAATCACCTAAAAGAGGGTTGGGGTTACAGGCCCTCTTTATAGACATATGCCGATCAAGCATCTCATTTGATTGGGTACATTATAAGTACACTGAATCAGCAGTGTATTGTCAATTCCCTTTAGCAACTTGCATACTATTATGATTGATTGGATTTGATAAGTGGCCTATAGAATATGGATTGAATGAAGTCAGTTCCTCTTAAACAATGGGACTTGCTTAAAGCAACGGTCTTTCAACCTATCCCCAACTTTGTAGTCTTCCCTTATCTAAAAGACCTTGGTTCCCAGTGCTAGCCAGTAATGAACTCCCTGAAATCAGTTTATGTTCTTGCGGTTCACATTTTCAGTCTTGTTAGCACATTGTTACTTAAGCAAGGCTACAGATTTAAGGTGCCTGAAGGCTTTGCTGACTGCACAATAAAGCCTTCAAAAATATTTCTAATCCTGGCTCAGCAATTACCATTATGGTTGGTCACACAGTCAGCCAGATGTTTAGACTGTGTATTTTTTATCCACCTATCAAGTCCTTCCCAAGGACTTGGCATAGGCAGATGTTGTTGTTTCATGATGTTAAAGGTATCATCACAGGATATAAGCTGTTCCAAGTAAAGCTGCCTTTTGCAATTGGCTGATGGTGATTTTGTCAAAGCCAATGGTGTTCAAGTGATGCTCGAGATGTTTTGGGACCTAAGGTGCCTATTATTATTGGTACTATCTTTGCTTTCTTTTGCCATAGTTGTTTGACTTCTATTTGCAGGTCTTTATATTTTGTGATTTTCTTCAGTTCTTTCTCTTCTATTCTGCTGTCTCCAGGTATTGCAATGTCCACAATCCAGACTTTTTTGTCTTTCTTATCAATGTATTTTCCTTTCTGCACTGGGCTGTAAAGGAAGAGGTGCAGCATTCTCCAATTTTAGGAGACTAGCTATTTGTGTTTCCTATTTAGATAATGAGGGTTCAAGGAATACAGAAATCTGGAGAATCAAGGCTCCTTGCTAAGCTGGCATTCTGATGGCTAATAGGTACATCTGCCTTTTCAGTTGTGAAACAAGATTTACAGTGCAGTTGAAGAAGCACACACGAGTCTTCCTTTTAGATTATGCCTGACTTCATGCTTTGTAAAAGGATGGCTGAGTCCATTTCATAAAAGATTGGATGTTTCAAATCTTTCTCAGAAGCCCACTGGGTCTACACACCCTAGCCCCATCTCTTACTCTGGCCTAACTCCTAGATAGTTCCTGCAGCTGTCTGTAGCCTAGATTGGGGGGGGGGGGGAATAACAAATGAGGCATCCCCTGGAAGATAATCTTTGTGAAAGAATAAGGCATCCACATCTTGTACTGCTGTTCCAGTGAATAAACATTAAAATAGAAAACATAAAATAATCTCTATAAAGCAATGTCCTGCTATTATAGTGACTAATTGTTTCAGCCCTTCCTTCCCCCCTTGGAAGATAAATAAATCTCACAAGAGATAAACAAACTCAAACTCTATTTAAAAAACAAAAACAAAAGATGTGACATATGAAGTCTAACTTACCTAAATATATGCAGTGCTCTTAGCAAACCACAAGAGGGTGGTGGTCTGCTATAATTAGTGATCTTAAGAGAGACATAGCTTTGAAGTTATATATCAGCTCCCAAGAAATTAACAAAGAGAAGAGTAAATCTTAAACTCTCTCTGAAATTACACAGAATAACCTACTTATTCAGAGAAACAGAGTAATAAAGTTTCTGACACACACTGAAAAAGAAAAGTTAACCCAATATCTGAACAGTTACCTATTTCTTGGGGATAATCTGAATCGCAAAACAAAGCCTTCTGCTTCTTTGCCCCTGGACCTCCCTTGGCTCTTAAAAATAATTTTAGCAATTTATCAGTACTGTTAGGGAGATATTAGACTCCTTTTGTCTCCACTTGTTTTCCAGCTCAGCACAGAAACTGCTTGCTCCATGACCCTGGAGTTCTGACTTTCTCTTTTAAAAGAACAAAACTATCCATCTATCTACAAGGGGAAATGTTGAGGGAATCTTCTGAGCATATGTGTTAAAGTCCATGCCTGAGAGAAAGTGTGAATCTGAACTCAGATACTGTCTGGCAGTTAAACTGGCAGGGACTGTACAGCATTGTGGTTGTTGGCTGACTACAATACTCATGCATCTTGCTGCTATTAAGATCAGAACCATTTTTAGCTGAGCTTCTATTATCCTAGTTCAAATGTATTTCTACAGCTCCTTCCTCTGTAAGTGACATGGAAGATGGGGAACTCTCTCTTGGTAGTCTTTACTCTCCCAATATTATATTGGACAAAGGTCACAGTTGCACCCAGTTTTAGAAAAATCTTACTGAGATTACTGAAAAAATAACAGCAAAAAAAAAAAAAAATGTTTTTTAATAGTTCAATATCCTTGCACTAGAGGTTAGAATCACAATGAATCTTTCAGACCTAAAAGCAGAGAACCTATCCATCATTAACACTGAACAGTCAAATCAAAACTGTTATTGATGTTGTCTAAATTTGACAGAACTGCCAGAAAGACCTATGATTGCCAGACATTGACTATTATTAGACTTTTAATATGTCTTGTATGTCTTGTTTTCATTTTTCATCACAACTGTTTGTGCTTGAAGTCCTTGGGCTTTCTTGAATTAGTTAGATATCATAAAGGGAAATAAGTTGTAATGTTGCAAGTCTTTGTCTCAATTTTTGATGGCCACAATAGAAAAATAAGCCTATTTCCCTATATAGTCAACCAACTGTGATGGAACTGTTCAGATTGTATCATTAAAATAATGATCCTTTACACATAATGCCATAGAGATTAGTGAAGCAAGTTACCCTTTCATTCCTTGAACTCTTCATACTGAAATTGGAAAGAGACTGTATCAGTGAAACAGCTACAGTATAGTCAAAAGAAGCATAAAACATGCAGAAAAATAGATTTCTCATCAAGTCAAAATATCAGCATTTGGTTGCATTTGTGGGTAGGTAGCATCACAGAGTACAAAAAACAATAGAAGGGAAACAGATAACAGAGATGAGACAGAATTACTTGCTTCTTTTTTGGCTCAGTTTACTCTGAGCAGAAGGTGTGCTTTCTACCAGGGAATTAGAAAGAGCTATTTGAAAGATCAGAATTCCAGCTTTAGATTATTAGAAACATAGCCAGAGAATATCTATTCACTATGAATAAATTCAAATGAGTTATATTCTGGGGAATTGAAGGAACATATTGATGGTCTAGCTGAAAATTTATTGTCTTTAAAAATCCCAGTGAAGAGATGAAGTAATGGATGATTGGATGAGGACCAACGTCCCGATCTTCAAGCAAAGAAGAACCACAGAACTACAGACTGTCAGTTAGACACTAGTACTTGGAAAGTTTCTAGAGCAGATATTGGATAGGTCTGTAAGAAGCTTGGAAACAGGGGTATGATTACTAGATTTCAGCACATATTTGTCAAGAGCAAGTCTTGTCACATTCATCTTATTTTATTTTTGGATTGGTAACTTTTTTACTAGATTGTGGGAATATCTTAATTTCAGCAAACCATTTGATAAAGTATGCCATGATATTCTGATTAGCAAACTTGGTATGGGCTGGATGGCATATTTAATCTAGAGACCTACATCTGGTTTTACAATGATATTCAGGGAGTAATCACTGACAATTCTTTATCAGACAAACAGCAGTATCAAGTAGGATGCCACAAGATTCAGTCCTGGGGTTTGTACTCTTAAAATATTTATTAATGATTTGGATTAGTAGACAGAATGTTTACCTGAACTTCAGATGACATAAAACTGGGCAGCACCAGTAGTTCTCTAAAAAAAACAGAAGCAAAATTAAAACAGTCATGATAGGCTAGAGAAAAGGGCTGAAAGACTAAACATTTATAGAGTTGCCAACCCTTCACTTAGGAAAAAGAGATCAAATTCATATGCAAAGCATGGAAATGCCTAGTGTGGAAATGCTATGTATTTTTGGAATAATATCTGAGTATAAGCTGAGTATGAATCAGGAGCATAATTTGAGTGCAAAAAAAGCCAAATGCAATTCAAGAAACTTTTATTGAAGTTTTGTTTCCAAATATGGGAACCACTGGTTTTAATTCTTCATTGATTAGACCCCATCCTGAGTAGTAGTGTCCATTTCCCTTCCAAGTTTATGATGCTTTGATTCCAGATTTTTTAGATAATTCTCTAATGATCACTGAATCATGTAAATCCATTTTTTTTCAATGAGCTGGTCTGTATGTCATGTGAGGAAAGTTCGGTCCTCAACTTTTCATCATATTAAAAGAGGGTGCATTGACTCAGACTACACTGAAGGAGATACCGAGAGATTAATTCAGAAGTTGCATTAACTTCTGTTGTGAACCTTTCAAAACCTTTCTTATATAGTTTCCAAAGTTTCTGCAATTTACAGTAACATTGCAATAGCACCTGTGTTCAGAACCTAGATGGATGAATGTACATCTTCTCTCACATCACCCTGCCAACATCTTTAGATCTTCATTCTACATGTACATGTATTCTATGTACAGAATATCTACATGCCCTTTGAGTGGTGACCAGGAAGGCTTAGAGAGTCACATAAGGCCTATTTTACTGTCTTTGAAGTTGTAGGTGGAGAATTTTTTTAACTTCTGATGGGTTTTTAAAAGATTTCCGTGAATGACTGTTTTTATTACTCTCCTTTATTACTGTTGATTTATCAATTAGCATCCTTGGATTTATTGCGAACAACTTTTTCTTTAATTATTTATTTATTTGTATTTCAAATGTGGTCACCGCCCATCTCACTAGGAAGTGACTCTGGGTGGTTTACAGTAAAAACAAAAATAAATATTAATTCCAAATGGTAGAGAACAACCTCACTGTCTACTATGCCATTCCCGGAGGAATACTGTATCTCATTTGAATGTGTCATCTAAAACCCCACTTTACTGGGGTCTGAAATCACACATAGAAGTATAATGTGACCTCAAAAAAAGCAAATACAACTCTTTCAAGCCACAGACGAAATGCTTGGAAGTTAGGGGAAATTAAGAAGGAGGTGGGACCAGAATGGGCATCTCCTTCTCTACCCAACTTGGAGATTTTCACACATTTATTCAAGGGTGTCTGCAAGGTGTGGTTAAAATGCACATAAAATACAGATGAAGCTTTGAGGCCTGCATTTAGTTGTATGTTTGAAGAGTTTTATTTGTTGCATTTTGTGATGTATGTGTGGTGAAACAGGTGCCTTATAAAATGATAATAATTGTGCAAGGTTATATTTATTCCTAGGAACTCTGAATGTGCAAACCAGCCACTCTCAAACTAGAGGCCTCTCTTCTCTGGCCCTTGCAGGGTGATAAATCTAGTACTGACACCAGACTGAGGTATGACCTTGGAGAGTTTGCTCTTCCAGGTTATAAATGCTTGTGAAAACAAATTTCATCCATGTTAGTAGCCTCTGCCAACTTCTGGGGTCCTTGGGCCTCAGCCAACAAGACATTTAAAGAAGGAACTACAGTTCCGTATAGGTCTAAGATTATCTTTCCTGAGGGTTCTTTAATCACATAAAGCAGCTGCAGGTGGCTTTAAACCGATATTGTGTAGAACAGGGAGGAGAACATTCAATTATTTCCTCTGAACATTCGTCAACTCTTAATAACATCACACACTCATTACTGCTTTTCTCCTTGTGACATGGAATGTATAGGTACATATTCTGCTGAAGACTGACACTGGGAATTTTCTAGCTAAAACCAGAGTCCTGACAAGCTTTTCTTTAACTAAAATGAAGAACATTGTTTGAGGGGTTGTCATAGGAAAAATGGAGTAGATTTTCCTCTTACCTCCAAAGGGCTGGACTACAACAAAATGATGTAAGTGACAGGCGACAAGATTTCAGCTAAGCACTAAGAGATGCTTCCTAAGAATAAGAATTGTTTGAAGGTGGAATAGACTGCATTGGAGATATTTGTCAGTGTTCCTGCCAGAACTAATATTTGGTGACTCCATGAATATTCCATAACATTTGCAGACCTGGTTGAAATTAGTAAGTTGAGGAAATAATTATAGATTGAGACAGCTGAAACTGAATAGCAAAGCTTAGGACTGCTGTATCTGTAGAAATAAACATATCAAAACAGAGGAAAAGGCAAATGAATGGCATAGACTTAGATACAGCAGAAAACTAGAAGGCTGAAAAGAAAGACAAAAGGAATACTGTGCCCAATTGAAAAGCAACAGTGACATTTTAATTTTAAATATTTGAGAGTATCAAAAAGTGATTTTTCTGTATTTATGTACCAACACCCATATTTTCAATGCGTGATAATTCAGCCACTGGTACAAGAAAGTTGGCATCTTTTTAATATTCTAAGAGGCTGATTGGTTGTGCAGCATTAAGAGGTGTATGTAGTCCAGTGTGAAACAAGACTGCATACAAGTGCATTTCCCCAACAAAACTCCATGAATATTATATTAGAATATTGTGAAGGTATACAAAAATTGGGACTCCTGTATAGTTCCTGCACATGTGAATATAATTACTTTGCAGAGCTACAAATAAGAAAAGCAAAACAAAAAACAAAATAAAAAAACTATTAGTAAGATCAGTACAGGTTCAGTCAAACCATTTTAGAAATGACATAGATAGATAGATAGATAGATAGATAGATAGATAGATAGATAATAGAAAACCTGCTAATTTGGGATAGATTTTAAAGGCTTTGTGGAATGTTTAATGTGACATACTTCTTATCAAAGACTACTACTTTTTATTATTTCATTGGTGATGCACTTATTTGCGTGTATATTAATTTAAGCATGGCTACTTGTAGCAAGTCCTTCAGCAAACTTCCAAACAAAGCAGTTGGTTGTAACCACCCACCATTTTTGGTCTATGAGGCCTATCTTCCTTTTTAAAAAAAAAAAAAAATCTGCATGAAAGATTCTCAATAAAAAGTAAAAGTTAAATGGGACAGGAAGCCTAGGGGGTCCCTAGGCAATTGCCTATAGATATATGTAAGTGCAGGAGTGTTAAAGTAGGAACTGTAGCAATGATGGGTATTACATTGATTGATTGATTGATTGATTGATTGATTGATTGACTGATTATGTTCTACCAAGTTGCTGTTGACCATATAGATGGACCTTTTCCAGGATGCAGTGTTACCCTAGATGGCCAAATAATCTGATCTGAGATAAAGCTGCTCATTGCTCCTCTCTGGGGACACTCTGAGTCCAGTCATGATATGCTACAGCACTTCCCAGAGGTGTTATCAACTCATGCAATACCTTCTTCCTCATCATGAGAATCTTTGAGGACTGATCAGAGAAAAATAAAGAAATGCTTCCTTCAAGGATGCAAGCTAGAAAAATGCAGCAAAGATGGGAAATACCTTTTTTGTTATCAGATTTGTGCTTTATCTATTCCCCAGCCTACTAACATATGTGTTCACAGATAGCTGCTCATTCCCTGATGTTCTTGCAAACAAATTCAAAGCTGGAATCATAGCAGAAAGATTTGCTTTCAAACTGGAATGCAACTGAGAAACTTAAATGTTATCACACACACACAAAGGTGGTAGATAAACTAAGCTACTGCTTGAGGATATCCGCCTCTCATTCTGTCAAAACATAATATCTGCAGTGCAGGAGGAACCCCTAACATTTTTGTTTGTTTGTTTCCAAGACTATAGCCAGGAATTTATGGCTCATCCTTTAGCTTTACTAACTAGAAGTTGGGGAAGGGTTAAGAAATAGCATTGTGCTTAAAGCTATTGGTATTATCACAGTCAATTAGTATGATGACTACTGTGATGGATTTTACTTTCTTTCAAATTCCCATATTAGAACTGTCTTCAGAGCTGTGGGTGCTGTCCAGCTTTTATGATGCGGCAGCATTCTGTTGGCTTAGTGGCAACCCAATCTCTTCAGAAGAGCCAAACTAAATGGAAACTATGCAACACAATTGAAAATAAATGTTGCATTGTTTGATCTCTCCTACATATATAATCCTGTATGTAGGGAATAGGCAAACCATGGCCTATGATAAAACATCTTTTTGTCACCCTTAACCCATTCCCCAAATCACAAAACAAAATTTGCATTTTTTCAACTCTACCTCTCCTAATACAAATGCTTTTTCACTGGAAGGTCTCCTATGATCTATCAGGCAGTCAGGAAGCTGCATTGTAGCCCCTTACCTGGAAAAGTTTGCCTGCCCTATTATATGTGTTCATTTACTTGGAATTAGAACGTACCATGTTTTAAGTTCATTTAAATATAGGAAATTAAGATTATCTTTGAACTGTGAATTCATGGATGCATCCATATAGTTTGTTTACTTATTGTACTAATACAGAAATGGTTTGCCACTGCCTTCTTCAAAGATATCTTTTTGATTTTCCAATCTAGTCTACCATCCAGGAGATCTCTCATTCAGATATCTGAGCCCAGGTAAGGTCAATCAGAACAAAACATTGTACATTAAAAGAAGAGACAAATAATTAAAAAGCAGAAAATGTGCAAAACTATAATTTGGATATATATATATATATATATATATATATATATATATATATATATATATACAATTGCAATCTTAAGAAAATACAAAATTGTAACCTTCTATATTCAGTATTTATAACCCCCAAAAATGTTTATATTGATATATTAAGAATTACATCATTGTTATAACTGAAAATGAAAGGAAAAAGAAACAATCTTTAAAGGATTTTCAGGGATTCTTTATTGCTGCGTTAATTTTTCAGCCAATTAGTTTACCATAGTAAATTTGGTAGCTAGCAACAACATTAATTTCTGGAAATGCATCATTTTATATGTCCTGGAAACAATGAAAAATAATACTATATTAGTAACTAAAGACTGTTGCATACTTTGCACAATTTTCTCAAAATCTTATAAAATCAAAACTGGGCATTTTCATGAGAGATGAACTAATCTGATCAGCGCTCTCCAATTAAAGTTTAAAAAATTAACATACTGCTGTTTCAAGGAGATATACTTTCATTGTTCTATTATTTTCATAATCAGTTCTTGATGACTTGCTGAATTAGATTTTGAAGAAATGTTATACTATGAAGACTTCCAATTTGATTCTTCAAGTTCAAATCCCCTTTTAAAGCAGCCTTTTGTAATTTGGTGTTTTTTTTTTAAATAATATTGAAGAGTTTCCTCTGGTTTTAAATATAGTTTTAACAGTTTTCACAACATGGCCAATGTTTCTGACTGATAAAATGTCTCATGAGTTTTAAAAGTACTTCCCTCATTTCGAACCAACTTGGAACTTATGACCAATTCTCCTGCAGAATATCTGTTCCTACTTTTAGGAATAGTTCCCAGTTTTATAAAGTCTTTTCACTTTCCATTTGAACTTATTTGATCTTATTTACCTGTAATATTCAAAACATGGGAAAAGAAGGGAAGAACCACGGGCAACACTTCCACATTCTAAAGTTATTTTTAAATATGGAGTACTGATGGTAAATAGGATTGGTATTATCCGAATACATTGAGTCTTTGGTCTCCATCCATATTTTTCAATTCCAAATAATGGGAGTCATAATAACTTGTTTATACAGGTTGATTCTAGTCTTTTCTACAATTATTTGCCGTGGATATGTATTACCATGGCAAATAATTACTATATTGCCAAGTAATATATAAGGGAACTAGATGTATTTAAAACAGGAGTAAAATCTAAATAAGAATAGTCATTTAAACTGTTGCCATGATTTAATTTCTGGCTTTAGTTTTTACAAGATAGATTTACAATTACATTTTAAAAATTCATGTTATTTCTTAGTAATGCTTATTTCTGAATAGCTAAATCTATCTGAGTAAATATAAAGTACAGTAGATTCCTGAAGGCTCTGAGAAATAAAATTGTCCTATTTCATCCAGGAATGATCTTCCAAAGCCAACATCTTTTAAACAATGAAAAAAAAAAAATGTTCATCTTTTCCAGTAACGTCACTATGTACTGAAAAGTCTTTTGTGGGCTGCCAGCTAGCCATTCATTGAGTTTTGGCCTTTGATCTCAAAAAGATTGTCTGCCTTATTACGTATATTTACTCACTTGGAAGTAAACCCCACTATGGTCAGTCGCATTTACTGTCTAGTAAGCATGATTTGGAAGCCAAAAATAAAAGGTCAGCTCCTCACTTCTAATAGTATTCTAGAAGACAGGATTTCACATGCTAAAATACTCTTTTCAGAATCAGTGTTAAAAGTGTAGGAACTCTATCTTGTTTTTGGCCTGTCTACTCTAAAGACTATATTTCACAGTTGTAAAAGATGGCTGTGAAAGTTAGACTTTCAGAAAGCCTGAATGAAGAAAAATAGTTGCTGTTGGATTGTGGTGCTGGATTGCGGCTGGATAGCATAGTGTTAGAACACCGCCTTTGATGCAGGAGACCGGGGTTCAAATCCCGGCTGGCACCTACCTTACCAGTAGAGGTCCTTGGGCAAAGACCCCCTAACGCTTCACCTGCCTACCTCAAATATGAGAGTGACACAAACTAAGAGAGTCATGCCGGCTTGGACGTTGCCCAGATTAACAAGGTCCGCGTCAGATGTTGGGGAACCAGAACAATCTGATGTTAAGTGGGCTACTGGAACAAACCATACATGGATAAGACAAGAAAACTTGGAATTGATGGAATGCTACTACAACAGCAGACCTAATGAGAGGGGATATATGAAATGTATGAGGGAACTATGGATAGACAGAAGGCCTACATCCACACTAACTGAGAAACAACTAGTTACCCAGTGCTTCAACATAGTAAAGAGGAAGCTTCTCTCACAACTCGAGATAGACCAACTCTACATTACAACCCAGACTCAAGCAGACCTGGAAGAACAAGCAGTTGTGCAGCCAACACTTGAAGCTGGAATGTCACTGCCACCCCTTCCATTACAGAGCACAGCAGCTGATATGAGGCATAAGATCATGGATAAACTAGCTACGGTCAACCCTCGAGTCTGATTACCAAGGCTCAGTGGAGAAGTACCATCAGATACTATGCTAGAAGATGCCAACAGAGCCCTCCAGACAATCCCTACTACCACCATAACTGAAACCAATTGATTGGTATATGCTACAGCCGCTGTAATCCTGGAAATGCTTGGCTACACGATCAAGAAGAACAGCAGTACATAGCCGCCCCTGGAAAATGAGATTGGAGGCTAAGATCAAGGCAACTTGGAGAGAAGTCAGTCAGCTAGTGGAACTGCAGAAGCGTGTGGAGATTAAGGATAAGACTCAGCTACTGAAAAAATACATGGGCCTGACTCCATCTGAAGCCCTAGAGACTGCTAAACAAAGGCTCACAGCACTGGCTCGCAGGCTAAGGAGATACACTAGAGAAGCAGAGGCCAAGAAGATAAATGCCCTGCTCTCCAAAGAACCATCCAAAGTATACTCCCAACTGCAGTGCAACCACAGAGTATCAGCTGAGCCACCAGCAGCGGAAACTGAACAGTACTGGAAGAACATATGGGAGAAAGAGAAGACACATAACACCAGTGCAAAGTGGCTGCAGGACCTGAAAGCAGACTACAGCAATCTCCCAGAACAGGAACCAGTCACCATCACAGTAGCAGACATCCAACAGCAGGTCAAGAACATGAAAAGCTGGACAGCACCTGGCCCAGACATGATCCACACCTACTGGCTAAAGAAACTAACAGCAGTGCATGAATGCCTAGCAGCACAGATGAACCAACTGCTAGCAGCAGGCTCCCACCCAGACTGGCTAACACAAGGAAGGACAGTGCTGATCATGAAAGACCCTTACAAAGGAACAGCACCATCCAACTACCGGCCAATAACCTGCCTCCCCACAACATGGAAAGTTCTATCAGGCATCCTAGCTGCCAAGCTACAAGACCATATGGGCCAGTACATGAGCACAGCTCAGAAGGGCATTGGGAACAACACCAGAGGCTCAAAACACCAGTTACTCATAGATAGAGCAGTCACCCGAGATTCAAGGTCTAGGCAGACCAATCTGAGCACAGCCTGGACTGACTACAGGAAAGCCTATGACTCAATGCCACACACATGGATCTGTGAATGCCTGGCGCTATACAATGTCAACAGGACACTAAGGACCTTCCTCAAGAACTCAATGGGACTGTGGAAGACAACACTGGAGGTGAACTCAAGACAGCTCGCACAAGTGGCCATCAAGTGCGGCATATACCAAGGTGATGCACTGTCCCCACTGCTGTTCTGTATAGGCTTAAACCCCCTCAGCCAGATAATCACAAGGTCTGGATATGGATACAAGTTCAAGAGTGGAATCACCATCAGCCACCTCCTCTACATGGATGACATCAAGCTGTATGCTAAGAGTGAACGAGACATCGACTCACTGATCTACCTGACATGGATCTACAGCGAGGACATTGGGATGTCATTCAGACTGGAGAAGTGTGACAGGATGATAGTAAAGAGAGGGAAGGTAGTTAAGACCGATGGAGTGGAACTACCAGTGGGCCACATAGCAGACATAGAGACCAGCTATAAATACCTTGGTGTCCCACAGTCACACGGGAACCATGAGGAGGAGGCAAGGAAGACAGCAACATCCAAGTACCACCAAAGGATAAGACAGGTCCTGAAGAGCCAGCTCAATGGGAAGAACAAGATCCATGCCATCAACATGTATGCCCTGCCAGTCATCAGATATCCTGCCGGTATAGTGAGCTGGCCAAAGGAAGACATGGAGGCTGCCGATGTGAAGACCTGGAAGCTCCTCACAATGTACAGAGATTTCCACCCCAAGTCCAACACCCAGAGACTGTACACCAGCCGCAAAGAGGGCGGGTGGGGTCCGATGAGTGTCAAAGCCACTGTCCTGGATGAAACCCGGAGTATCCAGTACATCAGTAAGATGGCACCCAAAGATGAGCTGCTGAGAGAATGCCTCAGGCAGCAGCAGACATGGGAGGAAGTTCAAGCGGAGGAAATACCATGGCAAGACAAGCCCCTGCATGGGATGTACCATAGACAGATAGCTGAGGTGGCTGACATTGGGAAATCCTATCAGTGGCTGGAAAGGGCCAGACTAAAAGACAGCACGGAGGCACTGATCCTAGCAGCACAAGAACAGGCACTAAGCACCAGATCCATAGAAGCAGGGGTCTACCACACTAGACAGGACCCAAGGTGCAGATTGTGCAAAGAGGCGTCAGAGGCAGTCCAACACATAGTGGCAGGGTGTAAGATGCAGGCAGGAACAGCATACACTGAACGGCACAACCAAGTAGCTGGCATTGTGTACAGGAACATCTGCACAGTGTATGGGCTGGACCCCCCCCAAGTCCAGATGGGAGATTCCACAGAAGGTCATGGAGAATAACAGGGCTAAGATCCTGTGGGACTTCCAGATCCAGACGGACAGGCAGGTACTGGCTAATCAACCAGACATCGTGGTAGTAGACAAAGACCAGAAGACAGTGATAGTGATAGATGTAGCAGTGCCAAGTGACAGCAACATCAGGAAGAAGGAGCATGAGAAACTCGAGAAGTACCAGGGCCTGAAGGAGGAAATCGAGAGGATGTGAAAAGTCAAGGCCAAAGTGGTCCCAGTGGTGGTAGGAGCACTCGAGGCCGTGACTCCTAAGCTGTGAGAGTGGCTCCAACAGATCCCAGGAACAACATCAGAGCTCTCTGTGCAGAAGAGTGCAGTGCCGGGAACAGCTAAGATACTGCGCAGAACCCTCAAACTCCCAGGCCTCTGGTAGAGGACCCGAGATTGAGGAAGACACATACCACCCAGAGGGGTGAGAGGGAAATTTTTTTATATATCTATATATTTAGAATACTTTGGACCTCAAAACGAGCAAATTATTCAGTACTAGGTGTGGTAAAGCCAGACTCAGTGCTGGAAGCACTAATAATGAATCTAAAGCTTAAATATTTTGGACACATAATGCAAAGGCAAGAATCATTGGAGCTGATGCTTGGAAAAATCAAAAGCAATTGGAAAAGTGGACAACAGAAGACAAGATTGGTAGATACTATTATTGATGACACAAACAGTATGCTATAAGAACTCTAAGAAGCAATTACTAACCCTGAATACTGATGAAATTATGTTCATCCATTCACAAAGAGTCAGATGTGACTAAACAGCAACAACTTCCATTGTACTGCTTTTTTAGAGACATCTGTGTAAGGCCAGGCAATCACTAGGCAAACTGAGATAGGTGGCCTAGCCTTCAAGTTCGAAGGAGTAAATGGGCATAAGCAATGAGAAAGTGCTTGGAGACAGAGCTGTGCAACTTCCTAAGCTGTCCTGCTTAACCATCACCATGGACATCTGCAGCAGGAGCAAGAGGTTGCAGCTGATGACAAATGCATTATAACATCTTTACACAAATGCCATCACCTATATTCTTGCATCAGGCATTGGGATGCAAGTTCATAATGGTGGTATCTGGGGTCAGAGTGGGATATGGTGCCGTATCCTGACACAGAGAATTAAAGGCTTGCATGAAAAAGAGAAAGTGTGATCCTGCTCCTGAGGGAAAAGAGTTAGAGCTTTGGAGGAAAGTAGGAGTATACTGGCAGATGACTCATATCCACATACTGGAGTTTACACAAGACCATTTGAAATGGAGAAAAAGGATGAACCAGAATCTGTGGAGGGAGAGGCCAACCCTGAAAGTAAACCAGACCCATCTGAAGCCCTGGTAACTATTATGAGGGAGATGCTGAGGCAACAAGATGAGGAGAGACAAATGATAGCTAAAAAAGAGGAGGAAGGGCGAAGGAAAGCTCTCAGAAAAGAGGAGGAAGATAGTTTATGGAGGGAAACTGAGCAAAGAGACCACTTAGAGAAAGAAAGTTTGGAAAGGGAGGTCAGAAGAGAGTTCTTCAAGAAGCTTATAGTGGTTCTTAAAGAAACACAGCCATCTGGTGGAGAAACACCAGTATCTCCAAATCCAGTTTCTGGGGTAGCAAGGGAAGGACCCCACATTCTAAAACTCGCAGAGGAGGAAGATATTGAATCATTTTTCATTATGTTTGCTATAGCTTGTAAATGGCTGGAAGAAGAATGGGTAGCTACCTTAGCAACTTGCCTAACTGGAAAAGCACTTAGGGCTTGTACCAGTTGACCAGCACAGGAAGTAACAGGCTACAAAAGAGTAAAAGAAGTTATTTTGTATCAGTATGAAATAACACAACATACACACCAACAAACGTTTCATTTTATAATTTTGTCTTCATTGTGACTTGATACGGATGTATCTGGTCATTGTCTTTGTTAATAACATATTAAACTGCCAGTAAGATCTGTTTCTGAATTATGTCATAGCCCCCATATTATATTTTGCTTTGTGCAGCAAAGTATTTTCAGCCAGCGCTAGGATGTGTGTTTATTAATATGTCATTTAATAAAATGGCCTTAGGTTTTTTATATGGTGAAAATATTTTAACCTGTGAATGAAGAACACATACCATATACTTTAACATTTCAGACGTTTGCACCACACAACCAGTAAAACAGACCACTGCATCAATATTTGGCAGATTAATGAGACATCCAGCTGTTACTGTTTCCAGTCTCCAGGCTCTCAAAACCAGTTTGTACAAGATCCCTGTTCTACAAACTGCATCCGTCATCTCTTCAGCTGGCCCTGCAATACTAAGAACAAGAAGTAAGCCATCCATATATCAACCCAGTTGCCATAGAACCTGCAGAAGCAAAAATTCTCCCTCCCCGTTCAAGATAAATTAAGAAAATAAATTAAAATGCTTATTTGCAGCCCTTCATATCTTTACTTTGTGTTGTGTGCACTTGCTTGACTGTATGCAAGAAAAAATCTGAAGAGTTTCTGCCAGGAATAACTGCCAAATAAGAAACTGCCACCTTTCTTTTTAGAAGACCTAAAACCTAGGTGATGGCAAGTGTGCAGTGAGAGTTTTCTTTCCTTTTTCTCAAATGAGTAAATAAACCATCAACAGGCTCCACTAGAATTACAGTATTTCAAAAGAAATGACTTGCCTTACTATAGCTTGGCTCAGCTGCCAAACGAACAGCATGGGATCACACCGGTATTCAATCAAAGCACATCTTTAAGGCAAAACCATGTGAAGTAGTGCCCATCTCTTACTGTCAAAGTTGGGTGGTTGTATTGTACTATTCCGTTAGTAGCAGTGGCTTCTATACATGTGAAGTAGAGCAGCCAAGGGGGATTGGAAAATCCTCCTATCCCAAGTTTTTGTTGAGATAGTGCGACTTCTTTCGTTGAGATGCATGATTTGCCTCTGTGAGATGCTTCATCTTATCAGTTCAAAGTGTTAATTCCTCATTAAATGAAACACCATATTGAAGTGGATCAGATATGATCTGCACACCCTTAAAAATAATGTATGTATTATTTCTAGTGGTTCTTCCTAGAATTATTGAATTACTGTTAAAAGGTGTGTGTGTGTGTGTAGGGAGATAGATAGATAGATAGATAGATAGATAGATAGATAGATAGATAGATAGATAGACAGACAGACAGACAGACAGACAGACAGACAGACAGACAGACAGACAGTTTTCTAAGTTTGTTGGCTGAAAAGGTAGACAAAACCAGTGCTGTCAATAAACTCTGGTCATTGCATTAAATATGTTAGTCATCTCAATCAGTCATTCACTCTGTGCATTTGACTTAATCCTGCTTTTCTTAGTTGATATCAAAATAGCTCAGAGTAAAAAAATACAGATTATGCCAATAGGACATTATGGCACAAATGGTTATTTTGAACTTCTTCACTTTCTTTCACTTGTAGTAGATGGGATCTTGGCACGATTCTTCTTTTTGCAAATCTCTTGCTAATTTAATGTGCTTTAATTTGAATGCCTTTGGAAATTGCTAATTGTTTTTGAGTGCCTTGTAGCTAATCCTGAATTCAGGATTTATAAAATTTATAAAAATCCTGAAAATATTCTACTGCTATGGAGTTGAATGTATGGGTATGGACTGTTGCATACCTGCTGAATATGTGTGTTTACACTTTGTACTAAAGCCTTAAAGTATTTTGGGAGGTAGGCTTAGCATATTATCTGAACCTAGGCATTACAGTTTGATAAGCCATGATTGTGTGAATGTGTGAACTCAGCTTTTGATCAAGCCCTTGTTCCTCTAGAAACAGACTATTAACCAGTCCAGGGTTGCTGTCAGAAAATTGAAATTGCATGCAAAGCACGTGCTCCACCATTGAACCACAATTGCTATATATTTACTTTATCAGTGTTATAATGCAATAGGACAAGCAGGATCAGGAGCATTTGCAAATGCGGTACTCTCTGAAGTAATGTAGTTTGAGAAAGGGACAAGTAAATAGTGGTGATAGTGACCTGATGACAGGATCTCTGGCATACTTTTTCCAGCTCCACACCCTCAAAACTGGAAACCATAATTGGAAAGTAGCAGTGAAAATGTGGCTGCACATGCCCAGTTCTTAAACTTGTTACTATTATCATGGAGAAAGGGAAAATTGCATTTCAATCTCTGTCGATATAGAGAGAAGTGATATAGTTAATTAAGATGCTGGTCTTCAACCAGGGGTATTCACATTCTAGTTTCCACTTATGCAAGAAACCTACTGAGCCATTTGCTGTCTTTCAGGCTTTTTGTCCAACAGTTTGTTACCATGAGGATAATATTAAGGGAACTCCCATGTAAGCTGTTCTCAGACAAAGGTATAAATGCACCAAACAAGTAACTCTTCTCAATCAAGTCAAAGGTTATCAAACAACCAGATGCAAATGAGAAATTGCCAGGCAAGGAAAGAATCAGCTTTTTTTGAAACATGTTGTTTGAAAACACTTTAAAATATCAGGTATACTGAGTATGTGCATTTGGTACCAAACAAACTTAACATCCAGAAACTGTAGTTGCAAATATCAACACAGCATTTCTTAGATTGCCAATACTTTATTATATTTCCAGTGCAAGATCCTGCATGCTTACTGAGGATAAACCCCAGGAAAACGTACTCATGTCTGCAGCTTTAGAAGTCATGTTGTAGGGTTCAACTAATTCTCTAATGGCTAAGGATACACACACACGTGGACTATTGGAAGCAGCTTCTGAGCAGTTGAGTGAGCCTGGGAAAAAATGGCAACAGCTTTTATTTATCATAACATGCTCCTATGCCTTATGAACCAGTTCTTTCAAAGAATTTGACCTGTCTTTCTTTGCCTACGCTCCCATGTATTGCAAAGCATCTCTTCTGAAAGACTTGAACAGGGCTATCATGGTATAGAATTTGGGCACACTGGGAACAGCAACAAGTGGGCATTTTCTATTCCAAAATCCAGCTCCATGTGGGTTCATACTCACATAACCTTTGCATTGTATGAGATTGACTGGAATGCAGCAGGTTCACGCTGTGCTCCTGTATTAAAAAGATCCCTGGCCATGAAGAAGGAGCCCACAAAGGTGCCCATCACCATTGTCTGAAACTGGGGAAGCACTAGCAAATCATGTGATTTGGAGGTTGATTTGGGTCCATGCAATGGGACCCAACCCACTAAAATAATACAGGAAAGGAGTCATAAGATTAAAACCAAAAGTTTTTCATTGAATCTTACCGTGCTATTTGCCAATTCCTAAAAGAAGACACAACAAGCCTTAAAATTAAATATGTCAAACTTACCAGTTGCATAGGGCTAATGAAAGCTCTGTGGAATATGGAAATTCCATCTGAAATATATAATATTGCAACTATTTGTGTAGAAATTCCTCTCATCACCAGTCTGCCCACATTCTCTGTCATTCCTGTGATGAGTGAACAAGAAAGACAAAGAGAGAAAGAGAGAGGGAGGGAGGGAGGGAGAGAGAGAGAGAGGAGAGTAAGCAAGGAAAGAGAATTAAAAAACTGCAGAGGTTTCCAGCTGCATAGAATGACTGGAAGCTATTGTACAGCTCCCCTTAGTGGCCGCAACTTTGAACATTGTGTGTGTGTTTTTCTCAGTGCATTGCAGATTCATGGTAAAATGGGTGGCATGTTACTGCGTCTTATTCTTATTAGTAATCAAGCTTCTCTCTTTAAGGAAAGTACAACGGATCTTTGGTCTGAATATATTTACAACATTTCTCTCTTTTCTTTCGGCCTACTCTTCCTTATATTTACATTCTTTTCTTTTCTTTTCTCCTTTTGCAAAAGGCATCCACCCATTTTTTACCTTCCAGTATATGGGACAGCAACTATTCATCTACAGACGGTGAACAGAATGCTTGAAGGAAGCACTTACTTTACAGCTGCCCTTGTGAAACATGCAGCAACATATAACAACTAATACTGAGATCTCATTTTATATCTCTCCATCTATCTCAGTGAGATCTCAGTATTTGTTGTTGGGTTTTCTGAGAGTTGTAGCAGCTTCTGGAGAGCCAAGGTAACATATCCCAGACTCACTGATTTGGACATGCTACAATGCAGATCTGGCAATGTATTGTTAGTCTGGTGGCTTCCAACTGTTTGGGCTTACAGCCAACATCATCCCAATTCTTTGACCATAAGGGCTGAGTCTTGTTACAGTTCCCACATCTGGAGGAACCTAGACTGAGAAGCCTGGTGTAGATAGTAATGGTACTATTTTCAAATAATTGGATATGTGTGTTTACTCAAGAAATTCCCTGGAATTCAAAAAAGGTTATTTAAAGGCAAATGTGCCTAGGCTGCTATCATAAAAGTAATCCTATAGATACCTACATGAAAGTAAATCCCACTGTATCCAGGGGTGTTTTGGTAGCCAGGCAAGTGTTTTCCTCATTGTTCCTTCATCTATATTTTGTTACATTTGTAGACCATTGCATACATTTGCATAAAGTTAAAAAAATATTCTGAAGGAAGAAATACTCCTTTTCAATTATTCCTGTTTGTTTTGGCAGGTACGAACTCAGAGGGGAATGAAAAATCAGGGACTCTTCCAGATGGTAGTTATAATTTTTTTAAAAAAATGAAGGGACCAGTTAATGGGTTGGTTGAATTACATATATCACCATGAAAAATCATCTATATTGACATGTTCTTGTTGATTCCATGCAGTGAGCATCAGAAATGTTTGTTTTGGTCCATAAGTGAGAACTGGAGGTTGGTATATAACTTGACCTCTTCTGTGGTAGCTCTCATTTGGGGCATATTCAGAGAGAGAGATATTGAACCTTCTTTGTTGGCTTTTAAAAGAGCCCTGAAATCTTTTCTCTTTTTAATTATCATAATTTTGATCTGTTTAGGGATGTTACATTTGTTTTTAAAATGTCACACTCTTTCTTTGTGAGGACATTATCAACTCAGTCCAAACATAACATTCTTGGTCTTCTTTTTCCTTTTCACCCACTCACTTAACCTTCATGTATTTCTTTAATGATTTCATCCTCATTTGTTCTTTCTATATGACCAAGCCACCTCAAGGCACTCCTTTCATACTGGTCACTTGTGTATTTAATCCATATTCATTCAGTATGCATTTATGCTTTACTCTGATCCTTATTGTTTTCCCATCTTCAGTAAATATTTTACCAACATATATAAAGTTATCTACTTGTTCTAGTGTTTTGCCATTTATATATAGCTTGCGATCATTCACTCCAGCTTCTCTGTCAAACACAACTACCTTTATTTTTGATAGACCAATTTTTGTTTTTAGCTACAGTAAAATTTAACATTAGTTGCAAATCATCTGGATTCTCAACAAACATGTCTTCATCTGCATACAAAAGTAGATTTATATTCATGTTCCCATTCAGTACACCTCTGACATCACCTCAGATATTTCTTATACATTTATTGTGAATACATTTAGCAACTATGGAGACATTACACATTCTTATTTTACTCCTTGCTCATTTTTAAACCATCTACTAAACATTCCATTTATTCCATATTATTATGCATGCTTGACTTTCATCATATACAATTCTTATTGCATTTAACAATCAGTAATTGTTATCTATCTATGATTCGAACATATGCATTTTATTGTACTACTTCTCTAAATCATGAAATCTACAATAAACTTACTTCTTCACATTCATGCACTTCTCATTAATCTAGCCAAGAGCAGAGGTTTGTTCTGTCTAACCCTTGCACCAACATAAAGTTGTACTGCACTTTCCAAATGTTGCTCATTGTCACCTCTATGCATAGTGGAACAATAATTCTATTCTTATTGTCAAGCACAGGTGCAGTCTTTGCACACATATTCACTACCATAAGCAAGCAGCATATTTTACCATTTCTCCAGATAAACCATCCAGATGTGTGAATTTCAGCAATCTGGAGTTGAAGTCCAGATATCTGGTGGGTGCCCAGATTGGCATGAAGGATCCTTTCCCATGCCATCTGAATTGATGTGAAGACAAAGGTGAAGCTTTTCCACCACAGGCATAAAGCAGTGATCACGCCCACAGCATATGGCATTGGAAATCATGGCTAGCCACTGTAGCTTTGCAATTTCTCCTCATGCATGTTGTCCCTTTGAATGCTTGCAACTGAATGTGTGAAACAACATTACTGAAAAGCATATATGCTGATATAATGTGTTATGTAGCATTTGGTGCGTGATATCTTAGCTATGGTAACAGTACCATGTAACTACATGGATCAGACTAATAAACTATACAAGACAGTTGTGAGAATAAAGAGGTACTTAAAAAGGTGCACCATTGCACGCTCTTTGGAATGAGGGGAAGATGAACATACAATCAATGATACATGTGTATATGAATCAGCCCTTTTTACCTTCCAGGTCAGTAAAAACAAAACACTTAATATTTAACAATTTTCAAGGGATGTAGATATGACATGTAACTAGTTATAGAAAATTCCCTTTCCATATAAGCGGAACAATACCTTTAACCAAGATTGTCTTCAATTATATTTATTTGCATGTAATAATATTTGCTATTTTAGAATGGCAGTACCAAGTATTAAAAACACAATACATACAGCAGGAACAATCTGCTTGAAATATCTGGTTTGGATGCATTTTTCCTAGTGTTTTCAAAGACAGAGCATCATTATAGCTGACATTTTCCTTATAACTCTGGTATTTTTGTCACATATTATGAAAGAACAGTTAATCTGACAGGATGACATAGAAGAATACATCTAGATGTTATGTGAATTATTTGTAGTAGTGATATGCTATTTTCTTTTCTTCTTTTAAGTAACTGAAATAAAGAATCCAACTCCCACAGCAGAAGGTAAAATAGTTCTACTCTATTCTATGTTGGTCAGACCCCACCACAAATATTGTGTCTTGCCCTAGACAAGCACTTCAAGAAGAAGTCAAGACAAACTAGAACAGGTTCAGAGAAAGGCAACTACAATAATCAGTGGACTGGACACTTATTCCTTTGAGGAAGAATTGACAGAAATAAGTGTAGTTAACACTGAAACAAAATGATGGAGTGTAGCAATGATAGCATTCGTATAGCACCTGAAGGAGGGTCACACAGAAAAAGACTATGACTTACTTTATGATCCCAGTATGAAGGAGGAAAATTCCAATTGAACAGTGGGGAAAATGTCCTAATACCAAGTAGATATGTCATTGTGCCTGAATTATCTACTCTTGAAGCTAGGATAGGCTAAAGCCTATGAAAAGCTCAGGAAGCTGCTTTGAATGATGTTGCTCGTCTGGCCACATGTGCGTAACCAAGCCACACTTCTGCTAGGACTGCCAGTAAAGAGCTCTACATGGAGAAACAGCCGGGGACAGCCTTGGAAGCAGTTACAGTTCATAATCACTTGGAGGAGTGCTTCAACCACACTTAAGATATGTTGTGGGGTACTTCCTTTGAATGTCTTGCACAATATTATTCATTATAACAACTGGGCAGAAACAATGGCCCCACAACAGTAATCACCTTTTGTTGAAGGTAGTTGCAGCCTTTCTTCAGCTCATTCAGGTCAATTTGGAAAGGTTGGGTAAATGGAACTAATTACACATATATCCATGTCCCTTCTATGTTTTCAGATTTACATTCTTTGGCAGCTGCCTCAAACCAAAATGAAAATTCTCATGAAGTCTTCTTTAATGAAACTTATTAAAACAAAAGAAATGGGATTACAGGGATCTCAGAAACTGAACTATTTCCCATTTAGAACCAATTTATCTCATAATATATTAGAGAAAAACTAAACAGTTTCAGCTCTAAGAACTTTCCTTTGATCCAGAGGGGATTTGGATCTTTTCACTGATAATGGAAAAGCCTGCAGCTAGTTATTTGCACAACTCTCTTCTGAATCTTTATTAGTCTGTGAATTAACCAATGCAACAAGCCTTTACACCTGCCATGTTTTTGCAATTATAGCCGAACACGGCTGTTGAGTAAGATCCTAAATGGGATTATTAAAATAATGTATTTGCTGTACAGTTCCTGACCAAAGAAAATATGCCTGTTCAACTTAACTTCTTTTAACTTTCCCCTAAATCAGAACCAAGTGTCCAATAAATCCATTCCACTTGCCTTAGGTTATATACTAACAAAGCTTCTTGAAGTCTAGAGTCAAAGGTTTCACTCTTTAGCAAATTGGAAGGTTTATGACATCTGCATTTCCCCCCCTTACTCTGTGTAACAAGTTCCAGACGTTCCACTTTCCTGATAGGCTCCTGGCATGGACAGCCAAAATAGAAAATTATGTTCTATGGCAAGAAAATGCAACAATTTGTGGAGACAAGCAACCAGAGCTAACTGGAAGGCAAAAATAGTTGTTTGAAAAAGACCTAGAAGTTATCTCAATTGATAACAAGAATGAGACTACCTATTATAAAGCAAACAAAGAGGAGACTCTTCCCAGAGATTTCTCAGGACATAAACAGAGTACTAGCAACCATTTCAATATTAATGGTTGATTAAACAAACCAGGTAATGTATTGTGCTGCTTATGTTGTCACTATAGAGCTTACATATGAAATTAAGGAACAGAAGTGAAAGGAAGGAAGGAAGGAAGGAAGGAAGGAAGGAAGGAAGGAAGGAAGGAAGGAAGGAAGGGGAGGGGAGGGGAGGGGAGGGGAGGGGAGGGGAGGGGAGGGGAGGGGAGGGGAGGGGAGGGGAGGGGAGGGGAGGGAAGGGAAGGGAAGGGAAGGGAAGGGAAGGGAAGGGAAGGGAAGGGAAGGGAAGGGAAGGGAAGGGAAATTAATTTAGATTTGAAAGTGAAAAAATATAGTAGATCTAAACAATTTGAAAAACCTAAAACTAGGAAAATTGAAAAATAAATTGAAGCTGGACTTTAAAAAGTAATATAACATTGCAACTGATCCCAGAGCTGAATCTGAAGAACTAAAACAGAACTGTGACATTTTCAGTAAAAATCAAACAATATGATCCTCAAATAAGCCAATACAAAATTGTATTGTAAATAAAATGTACAATTTAGAGCAATTCAGCATCAATTCTAGAGGAACATTAGTTCCTAGCACCTTCTAAGTGAAAAATAATATTCTGAAACTTGTCAATTCTGAAAAGGAGTGAGATTACCTCATAAAATACAAGAGGGTACAGTAGATTTACACTACAGAAAATGAATTAAAAAGAAAGACTATGGAAAATTTAATTATAACAGAAGAAATGGTTCAGAAGTGGTCAAAGGAAATCAAGAACTGGAATACATCTGGAACAAATGAGTTGCATGGACTGTGGCTTAAATGTCTTACCAGGCTGCATGCATAGTAAATTAATCAGCTTAATGTTGCAATAAAGACCAAATAAAGACTTAGATGACAACTAAAAGACTTTTTAAAAAATTAATGACACCCCCCCCCCCCCGTGCAAAAAAGGAACCATATCTCCAAACTATGGACTAATAACTTTGCCTATCGTGTTCAAAATATTCAAAAGATTCAATGTATGTTTACCTGAAGGAAAATTCTCTCCCCCACAACTGAGCAAAAAGGAAACTGCAAAAATTCATGAGGGCCCCCAAATCAGTTATTCATTGATAAAGTAATCCTAAAGAATTCAAATCAAAGAAAAATGAATTTATATATGGCTTAAATTGATTACAAGAAAGTATTTGATTCTCTTCACATAGCTGGATCATGAATAGTACAGAGGTTTTTGGTATCAGTCAAATTATCAAGGTTTTGTAGAAAGAAGAATGAAAGTATGGAAAGCAAAGTCAATATTTAATGGTGGTGAATTAGGTGAAGACAAAATAAAAAGAGGGATCTTTCAAGGTAATTCATTATTCATCCATTTGGCAATTATCCAATTGACAAGGATGATAAATAAGAAAGGAATACTTTTAGCTGCCCAAGAACAAACACTGTACACAAATGTCACCAAGGCAAAAATGGAAAAGACCATTTTGGATAAATAAATGCTGCTTGTACCAACATGAAACAGTTTATCATATAATAAGTGGATACAGCAAAATCACACAACTGATTAAAAAACAAGCATGATTAAGTTGGGAAGATATTATACTGGTATTTATGTGAAAAGTATGGAACTGTGCAGGATTGAATCAGTTGGGCAGATGTTATGGGGGACAGGCAGTCCCTCAAGTAACCAGGCCCTATGCCATGTAAGGCTCTATAGATAGCAACCAACACCTCAAATCACACCCAGAAGCAAACTGGCAATGAGTGCAGCTTGTAAAGCAGAGATGTTACATAGGCATACCAATTACTGCTTGACCACTGCTTTCAGCTGGTCCAGAAAGTACTGCCACTTTCTGGACCAGCTGAAGATTCCAGGTAGTCTTCAAGGGTAGCCCCAAGTAGACAACATTGCAGTAGTTAAGCCACAAGGTGATTAGGGCATGAGTGACTATCTGAAGGGCCCTTTCTATCACTAATAAATGCAGTATAAATGCAAATGCACTGATGCAGATAGTCTGCTCTGTTAGATCAGAGATCCAAATGTCTATATTGCAAGAATCTAGACATAAAGGCTCAGTGAGCAAAACAGGTAGAAAAGCATTGTACTCTTCCCTTTTTGCTATTTGACTGGTGGAATAGCATTTTACTGCTACCTAGGAAAGGTCAGAAAAGAAAGATTCATAGTCTTCCTGATGAACTTTCTGTACCTTCTGTAGGATATGGGACTTACTTGCAGCTTTAAACTTAAAACATTACAGATCAGATGTATGTTTATAGCTATACTTTTCAGTACTACTAGATAGCATGTTACTAAAAATCACACACAATTAAAGCCACCAACTTACCCAGATTTAATCTCATGAATATATTTTTAGAAAGTGCAGTTTAATAATAGTGCTGATGATAACTATTGGTTTGGAGTTTGTGTGGAAGGTTGATAGTGAGTGCAACCATCACTGCCTCCTTGAAAAAAGGAATGTGTTTGAAAAAGTTTTAGCTTTACGCTTCCAAATTTGAAGTAAATGTCTTTGAAATTACTATTTATTTCTATTTAGTTTAAAGGTTACTTTGGTCAAAGACAGGTATTTATTTCCATTAACATCACTATTCATTTCTATTAACATTGCTCTTTATTTGTTATTTTATATTGTTCCTACTTACTCTAACAAAAGCACAATGCACAAATGTTTCTGCATTTCTTCAGTGAATATTGCAAAATATAGGATTCACTGAGACCACATAAACTATTTTTCAGAAAACCTAAAACTCTTTTTTTTTTTTTTCATTAGCTGTGTCCAATCCACTCTTTTGTGATTAATGTGCTTTCAGGTATAAAATAAAATAATGTTTACGGAAATCAGAATCTATCTGCTTTTGAAAGAGGGGCTTGAAAGATTAAAAGGAAAATCATATTTAATATATAGCTTAAGGTGAATCTAACCAAGTAGCACAACATTTACCCACTCAATACAATACCCTACCTTATAATAGTGTTGACTGAGCCTAATTTATTAGGTCTGGGAATGCTTCAGAAATGCTTCAAAAAAGGTGCTTTGGAACACAAGTCTGAGAAAAAAGTGTGGCTGCTTTAATGAGTCAACCCTCTCACTTCCTTCCAATCAGAATGAATCTTGCAAGACAATGGAGATCTTGCAGGATCCTGGTGTCACAACACTTAGAGAAGGTAGAATTGCTTGCTTGCTTGCTTGCTTGATTGATACGATTTGTATAGCCACCCATCTCAACAAGTGACTCTGGGCAGTGAACATATTAAATAAAAATAAAAACAATTACAATCATAAATACAAAAATTTAAATGCATTGCAACTGAGGAAATAACACAGTCAACAAATGCTAATACAGCCAAGAGATAGTCCCTTCACAGAACCAGGTCTTTAGTGCCTTACAAAAGGCCAGCAGGATTGGAGCCATCTTAATCTCCAGAGGAGGAATGTTCCATAAGGTGGGCACTATGGCAGAAAAGACACACTATACTGAATAGCATTTCTACAGTGAATAGCAAAGCTTACCCCAGTGAACTCAGAGAAACTAAGGTCTCTCATGTCTCAGCACAAATACACAGAACCACACCTAGCAAGATAAACTACATCTTTACTATTTGCTCAGAAGGAAGTCCAGTTAAATTTAATGAGGCAATTCCCAGCTAAGTCAACATGTAATTACAAACCAGATTGTATTGTATATCTGGGAAGGTTATTTACCAGTATAAATATTCCGGTACAGAATAATCTAAAAGAAACAATTTTATGGAAATCATATTTTTCTTAAAAATACTAACGTATATTCAACTTCTCCAGTATTGTTCAGGACCATTTCTTTGTTCATTTCTTAATTCTCCAAACAAATTATCTCATCCAGTTAGGAATATTATAATACGATAATCTTATGGTACAAAGCCTGATCGGATGATGCCAGTAAATAAAAACATTATCATTTGATATAATGTGGCAACCTAATGACAATATGAGGAGCAATGTAAATAAACTAGCATGTTTTGTGCAAAAAGAAAGTGGCACAATTTGCTAGCTGTTTTATTTCAATTATAAGGACCTCAGAAAATGAATCTTATTTAAAAACATAATAAAATGAATACAATATATATAGCTGATTTCAGAAGCTGAAGAAATTTTGCTTACATGAACAGACTGTGTAAATATGTGTGGGTGAGTGAACACAAGTATACAAAGAACAGCTTTAGGGATTTTCCCCCTTTCCTTCTTATTATCTTCTTCCAGAAACTATACACAATTATTAGAGGAAGCTGCTTTATGATTCATTACTTCTGCATACAGAGGATAATGTTTAAGTGTCTCATAAAAAAGGTGAGCTGTCAAACAGTGAAAGGCTTTTGGGTTGATTAAACATGGTGCTTTCAACCAGCCCTACCTTGCCAGCAGGCATCTGAGTTGCTCCCTCGTCCTTCCCTCACCGCCAACTGCTGTTAAAAGATTTCAAATTTCTGCCTTGGTTCCAAAGCAGCCAATTGCCGCTCTCTTGTCAGGCCTTGCCACCAGCTAATTGGGCACAGGAGGCAGAAGGAGGCAAGAAAGAGGTCAGGAATAGCTCATGATGATCACATGACCTGGGCTGACAGGTTATAGACAGGAGAGTTTTAATAGTATATAGATGTAAATTTCAACCCTTTCTTCCACAAATCTTCCATATTTTCCCATTGTTCCATTTGTATATTATGTCCAAATTTTTTAGCCCATTTTATTCATACAATCATTAATTTGTTCATCTTCTGTTTCAAATCTCAAGAAAAGTTGATACAGTTTTGCAATCAGATGTTCATCATTAGCAGATAACTCAATTTCAAATACAGTTTTATCACATTCAAAACCATGTGTCTTTTTATCAACTTTAAATCTTTCTACTAATTGTTCATGTGAAAACCATTTGACACATATATCCTTCTGATGTCAAATCTCCTCTTGCTTTTATTTTAAATTCACCCTGGTAGAAACCTAAAATGTCACCATAAGTTAATCATTTCTGGTTAATTACCATTTTGCTTCTATAATAGGCTTCTTGTGGTGATAACCATAAAGGTGTTTTGTCCTGCAACACTTGTACTTCTAGCATGGCTTACTCATTGCCCTCTCTCTCCATGTGAGTATGAGTACTTGTATGTGCATGTCCAAGAAAGAATTGTTTGTGTGTATGTGAATGCAAATAGGGGATCAATAAATGTGTTATCTTATCTGAAGACTATTAATTTTAATCAGAAGCCATTAATTCAATGTTTTCCTCTATAGTACTTATCCAAAGTTTTGGGGAGGGATCTGGAAGAGGCAAGGAAGAGATCCTCCACACTACTTAACAAAGCTTTTAACCAGTGGTCCAGAGGAGATTGGGCAGGACTTCTTCAGTAGCATTATCACATAGTTAGTGATACTGGAGAAGGTGTGAGGGGTTGCAAGGTGATGTAATAGGCAGAAGGAGTAACCTTGAGAAACAGGAGGAAGAGCAGCAACCAAGACAACAGTCAGATTAAGAAATCTGACTCCAGGCCAGATCTGTAACCCAAATAGCATCTCAGATAAGGTCCTCCCTTGTTCTCACAAAGATGAGGAGGGGGGATGCATTCAGACTGTTATTATAATCATATAATAAAAGTAGTATTAGCTTGTGTGACTTTGGTTTCCTAGTCTGCTGTACCTTGGGGGGCTGACAGGTGAACACATTGCTTCACAAATTAGCTTCAAAGGAGTTGTTTTATTCATAGGCATCCACAGGAGGCAAGGAGAGGAAAATTGCATCACATCTTTTATGACATCATACAAATTGTGTGGATCTGACTATTGTCATTTTGTGATTGATATATATTTCTCAATGGTGTCATATGCACAATGACATCATGTTTTATATATATGCCATCATCCCAATGTTATCATGGCTTGTCATGGATGCCTATGGCTTTGGCCAGCCTTTCAATGATTTGTTGCAAGTTTTCAAAGATTTGCCATACAGAGCATTAGCGGTACTCCTGAAAACCTGATCGTTTTTTTGAGGAAACGTAACAGTGAAAAAACTATTGTAAGTACTGAAATTGGAGAAACAGAATAGTTCAGAACAGAAAAAGGAGTGAGATAAGGACATGTCTCCTTAAATTTTTTTTATTGAATATATTATAAGAATGGCTGGTTTGGAAGAGATAGTAGTTGGAATCAAACCAGGAGGCTGAAACTCTAGCAGTCTGAACACTAACACCGACTTCACTAGCTGAAACTAAAGAAGACTTAGAAGATTGCATTATATAAATGAAAAATGGAACATGAAAATTCTGGGTTAATGTTAAATATTTAGAAGACAGATTCACAGCAAAGGAGAAAAGGTGGTACATACCTCTCTTTTCTTGGGCTGTAGAATAGATAAAAATAGGCAGTGTGCTGGACAGGAAATTAATCATAGGCAGAAAAGCAATGACAAACTTTGACCATGAATGTTAAGCATATTTCTATGCCAACAAAGATCACAATAGTTAAAGCGATGTTTTTTTGACTGGTAATATATGGCTATGAAAGCTGGACGTTGAGAAAGTGCAAGAAGAAGAAAGTGGATGCCTTTGAATTATGGATCTGGCAATGGTTACTTAGAGTACTATGAACTGTAGGAAAAAACAATCAATCTGGTCCAAATAGAGACTGATTGCTCCCTTGATGTGATGATCTGCAAGAAGAAACTCATATACATGGGTTGGGAGTGGATAATAGACTAGGAAGAATAGATAATCTTGACAAGGTTGATGGAAGGGAAGAAGGGGAAGACAATTTGTAATATGAATGGATGGAATCAAAAAGATTACAAGAGAGTTGTTTGAAGAGCTGCAAATTATTACTAGAAAAAGGTTATGATGGCTGGCATTTGTCTGTGCAGTGTACAGGAACTGAGTCTGGTTCAGTGGCACACAACTGCCAACTTCAAAGATACAGAGAATTTTCACCACTATAAATATTAAGCAAACTAAATATTAAGAAGTTTAGGATTCTAAATCTTGACAAACGTACTGTATATTCTTCAAAGCATTATTCAAAGCTGCTAAATAAAATTTTAACACACAGCTTCATCATTGCTCATTTCCTATTTAGTGGTTTCCCACCACTGCAGAGTGTCCTCACTACAGCTCTCTGTCCTCCCATGTTGCCAGCCAGCGTTCTCTCCAACTGGCTAATGTGGGGACAGGGGGAAGATGCAGAAAATGCCAACCATCTGGTGCCTTGCCCACAACCTTCTCTTGCTGTTTTTGCTTTTCAACGTAAGGAAATAGTTAAAACAACCACTAGTCAAGGTAGGGTTGGGAATGGCAAAGCCAGCACTTGCAATAGCTATAGAGGAAGAGGGATGGTGGCAGGTGCCTTCGCTGAAGAAGGAAGGATGAAACCCTGGAAGCTGGAAGGCAAGACAAAGTGGGTATTCCCATCAGTGGGAAAATACTGCCCCATAGCTGAGGACAAAAGAATTCACAGTATTTCCTCTGGAGCAGGAACAGGAGTGGGAACAGGAGGTGATGTATGCTCCTTCACATAAGGCATTCCTCCTTTGTGTCGCCACAATGTTGTGGGTTACAATTCATCTCCTGTTCCCACTTCTGTTCCTGGAACATATGGAAGGAGCTTGAGACAACTTCCCTAGCTTAAACCGGTCAAATTAGAAATCTTAGTAGTCATCATACAAGCGGGAAATAATATACCAACAAATAAATATACTATATTTAATCATATAAAATATACCAACAAATTGGAGGAACACCCATGGGATCACCACTCTCAGGACTCATAGCATAGACTGTAATGCAGCATCTAGAAACTATAACACTCCCACACATACAACCAAAAATATGGATCTGGTATGTAGATGACACCTTTGTCATAATAAAAAAGGAACAACTAGAGAAGACAGATGAAACCATCAACAACATCTTCAAAGGAATAAAATTCACAAGAGAAGAAGAAATCAACAACACACTACCCTTCCTGGATATTCTCATCAGCAGAGGAAATGATGGCAAATTAGAAACACAGGTCTATCAAAAAACAACCCACACTAACCAAGTGCTCCATTACCAAAGTAACAACCCAACCTCCCATAAGAGGAGCTGTATAGGAACATTATTCAGATGCGTACAAATGCACTGCAGCAACCAGAACACCAGAAAAAGAAAACAGACTGCCTATACAACATATTCCAACAAAATGGATACCCATGCAACTTTATCAAAAAGTGTCTCACCACTCAACCCATTACAGCACAACCAACACAAGCTATGAAAAAGATAACACTACCATATATCAAAACATCTCAGAAACAACCAACAAACTGTTACAACCACATAACATCACTGTAGCACACAAACCAAGTAAAGCTGTCCAAAACATCTTAAGTAAACCAAAAGACCCAGTAGCCCAAGTAGAAAAAACAGGAGTCATCTACAACATACAGTGTAAGGACTGTAACAGCCATTATGTAGGACAGACAGGCAGAAGACTAGCAGAGCACATCCATGAACACCAACTAGCAGTAAGAAGACACGATGAAAACTCCTTAATCTCACAACACATGGACAGACTCAACAATAGTTTCAACTGGGAAACTGTGAGCATCCTAGACCAAGCTAAATCCAAAAATGTGAGGGAATTCCTGGAAGCTTGACAGTCAGACAAATCAGCCATCAATAGACACATAGAGATAAACCACATTTACACACCATTCAAAAGAGACAATAAGAAAGCTAAGAAGGAAGTAAAGAGACCAGAACACATCCTTTCCAGCAGCCAACACCCAGATAAGGAAGGATTAACACCAGACAAACAAACAAGCAGAAAACAATACCCTAATCAAGGAGAAAACCACATCCCCACTAAATTGCAGGGCAATTTACTGGATAAAAACAGGGAACAAACCCCACATCACTAGCACTGATGATGTTACCTAGTTGGGTAATGAAATGTCTGCAAGCAAACAACCAAGCTTAGAGAGTAGCAAGCACAATTAGAAATCTATCAAATCTCCCTTCTGCTTCATAGGAACCAAGGTAATCCTGGCAATTGTACGATCCAGAGTCAACAGCAGCAGCAATACACTGTACTAACAAAAGCTTACCAATTTTTACCTTCTAAAGTGAACTGCAGTAGAATATTTCAGTTACTGGTCATATTATAAGAACTGAAGCTTCCTAGAACCTATCAGTGTCAAGCTGGGGTATCTCACTACACTTTATTAGAGAAACTTACAGTATGTTTATAACAAGAAAAAGGCTTAGGATCCTACTTACCCAATATTAAAATGGACCAAATCTTATTTAATTCAGATCAAAAAGCTTGATTTTAACCATAATCCTAGTTAAGACAGACAGACAGATAGAGAAGGCAATAGGAAAAAAGAGACTGGAAATGACATCAGTTTTGCAAAAGAAAACATGGAAATTAATTCTGGGCAAGTGGTATCTATAACAAAATATTACTGCTTATGGCCACATTCTAGCTCAGCGGTCAACAACTTTTTCTAGACCTGAATGTTGTCTCATAATGGTTCAGAGGTGTCTTCCCATTTGCTAGAATACTACAAGATTTCCAGATCTCACAAAATTGCCAACTCCAATAAAATGTCAGTGATATATCCCGAAATCTTCTGAGTAAGCATCATACAGAGTGGGAAAGAGGTATTGAGGCATTAAGTCCATCCCTCTGCTCCAAATTAAATCGAAATTAAAGCACCCCCTTTGTATTTTCATATCCCTTGCAAGGTTCTGTCTTTGTTTCCTCACAAGGCTCTGATGTTCCTATGGAAACAACACGGGATTTTGATATATTTGTGAAAGATTTCACACTAACTCATGCAAGATCATGAGGACTGATGACCTTGTGCCATTTGGATGATTTTTTAAAACTTTTTTTTTTCCTGTTTGTGTTGTATACCACTCAATGGAACAATTGTATGGGCAGTGGTGTAAAAATGTTACATAAATCATTGGGGAGCCCATCGGGAGTGACATAAATGCCATGCTTTCCATGCATTAGCATTATGGTGTCTTTCCTAACAGGCATCCTGTTCAGTAAACCATAACTCTGTCCAGGAAACTCTGTTTTATTTCTTGCCCAGTTAACATACAACACTATGTGACTGCTAAATAATGCTTTTCTTTTCCCCACTTTGTCAGATGGGAAATTGCTTCCCTCCCTCCAAACAGTTACATATTTACTTCCTCAAATCTAGTTGAAATCTGACTCTAGTTTTGCTTCGGTTCTTTGTTTATTGTCAAAAAGGTGCTGTAATTATTTAAAAACAGAGAGAAAGTGGTCACCTCAGGAAATGGATCTTGAATTTGAGGATATGTTTTCTCAAGGAATTGGATTAATATTAATTACAGTGGTTGGCAGATTATTTGGAACTCATTTGGAACTAATTCATTGCTGTGGTAACACATTTGTTTCAGTGATACATATTTATTTGCCTCTGCAGTTAAGTACATTAGATTGAACAAAAAAGTGTTGCTCTGTTTCTAAGAATGCAGTGCTAACTTGGTATTGACCTACCTTTTCAGTCTGCTGGATTCTATTCTATAGTTCTCATGTCCTCATTTTCATGGTTTGTCTTTCCCCCATTCTGGATAGATTCAGGACATTGGGTATTTGTCAGTTCTGAGAAAATGCTGAGTTGACTCTTGCATAAAAGAACTCATTCTTGTAGAAAAGAGGGCTAAAGAGTAGGTTGGTTATATATTCCTAAATAGAATTGCCCTAATTCAGCAGCCGTAGCCTATCCAGGACAATATACATAAGAAATGTTCCCATTTTCTTCAGTGAGGATAAAGCCTGATGCTTTGCAGAATGTCAGAGCTCAGTATTTGTATATAAAAAAAAACACTGCCTCTCAAAGGAAGCAAGAAAACATATTAAGGTAATTGTTATCCTTAAATTACAGGATATTCAAATGGAATGATCCAACATTTTGAATGTTTTCTCAAGCATGTATAAGGCAGACTCGGAACTATCAAATGGATTTCCTGCAGTAATTTCCTTGAAAAAAGAGAGCTGTCCCTGATTATGACAAGAACCGTGAAGTCAACAAACCTCACACGGATATGCATCATTTTTACTTGTGAGACAAAAAGACAAACTTCGTGTTCCTAAAAACAAGCAGTTACCTTCCTATTCTTCCTGAAATTATACAGGTGAAGAACAGAGAATGCAAGACAACAGAATTAGCAGGGTACACAGGGCTGACAAAAGAAGGAATGATTTTCAAGCAGAGAGAATTTACATTTCAAGGACTCCTCTGTTTAGTCACCACTACCACCATCACTGAAATAATAATTGCAAATCTAGTGTACTAAGTTAGCACAGTTGGACAAGGGATATGCAAAATCCATGGGCAAATTTCAGAAGTTCATGTTCCAGTGAGGTATTGGTGCTGCCTTTCCCTGAATAATTCTTCTCTAAATTGCAAGTAAAGCTTAGTCTTGTATTGTAGAAATGTAGATAAATGTTATTGTTTTTTTATGTTTTATTTATTCCTTCTGTATATTTATGAAATAAATGTCTTGTTTATTTAATCCTATTTAGATTTGTATATATAGTCTTGTTTTAATTTATTTGAATTGTATTAAAAACTTTGTGTTTTTTTTCCATTGGTAGAGGTAGTTTTTAAGACAATTAATACAGTAGTCATAAAACAATTGCAGTAAGCACCTCAGGCCAAGGACTCCAAGTACAGTCATTGGTCAGAGATATAGTTGAAATGGAAGCCTACTGGACTGGAGTCATACAATATCAGTTCAATGGTGTATAATGCTCAAGGACATAGCAGTATAGCCGGAGGTCAGCAGTTAACATGCAGTTGTTTCCCAGTTATATCAGCAGTGAAATATGTCTCAAGAAAAAATTATCTGCAGACTTTGTGACCTTGAAAGCTGATCTTGTGCCAAAAATGTATTCTATCTTTTATATATATATATAGATATATATATATAGATATATATATATAATTCTCATTCAATTTGATTGAAAAGACTACTATCATGAAGGGGTTTTTTCTCCCCTTCTTCCCTTTTCTTGCTCCAAAAGAAAAGATAAATTTGGTAAAATTCTTATGGGTAGCATCTGGGGTCTTTGAGCTCACTATAGTTAGCAGAAGGCTGGATCCAAAAATCACCTGATTGGTCTGAAACACTCTTGGCTTCCCAAATTTCAGTTAAAGGAAAGACATCATGAAGCCATATAGTTCTTTTAAGATGAAGAAACATGGTCAGCCAGGGAATCTGCAGAATGAAGGGGAGACAGGTCATGGAAGCAATGACTCCAGTATCCATTACCATCCTACAACACTATAGAAAATAAAATTTGGAATGAGGCTGAACTAGAAAAAGAGAAGCATATTTTGCAGAAAAAGAAAATGAAGGGAAACTAGAAGACATAGTTCTAGTATTTGAAGTAGAAAAAGATCCCATGCTGCGGGATCTACTATAGTCATTCATCTCCATTCCTACTTCTGTATTCTAGATAACTCAGGCAATGTGGGTCAAAGCATAAGCTATATCTGATTCTTTTGGAAATGAAATATGCTTAGTGTGGCCAAGTGTGACAAAGGTCTCATTCACAGCCTATAATACTTATGTTCAAAATCCAACCATGCATGTGTTACAGGTATAATTCAATTCAAAGTGTTTGTTATCACCTTTAAAGCCCTACATGGCATGGGGCCAGGCTACCTGAGGGACCGCCTTGCCCCCACGATTTCAACCCATCCTACCCGATCTCACAGAGAGGGCATGCTTCGGACCCCCTCGGCAAAAGAACTCCAATTAGTGGGGTCCAGAAGGCGGGCCTTCTCTGCTGTAGCCCCTGCCCTTTGGAACATCTTACCCCTGGAGGTGAGACAGGCCCCCTCACTCCCGGCCTTTCGGAGGGATTTGAAGACCTGGCTCTGCCATCTGGCCTGGGGCGGGGAGGGAGGTTGTCAAAAATGGGGTTGGCTAGCCCCCTAGAGGCCTAGTGTGGCTTCCATTGGCCTCTTGGATTTTTTCTCTTCCTTCTATTTGTGTAAATGTGTTTTTCTTTCTATAAATTTTAATTATGTATTCTTTCTATAAATTTTAATTATGTATTTATTGTTTTAATTTGATGTAAACTGCCCAGAGTCCCCCATTGCAAGGAGATGGGTGGGGATAAGTCAATTAATTAATTAATTAATTAATTAATTAATTAAATAAAGGTTTCTTCTGTAAGGCTCACATAGGACTTAATTTTCAGATGTTACATTCATAAATGTGATTAATTGTAAAATAGTCTCTGTTATGCAACACAGTAGATATGTTAATGGTAAAAGCTGGGCTTCATGAAAATGTTTACATTGCATAAAAACAGCAGTAGTGCCCACAGTTTCTATTATTTGTTATGACTTCTGCATCTACTGCCTTCAAACTGTGTGACTGAGATTTCTGGCCTCATCCTGAGATTTCAAGCTGGGAAACAATTCTTCATACTGTGAACCAAATAAAATACATGAATGTGGTCTATTTACTGGACATTTGTCTAGTTGCAACGAAAGGGAAAATGGGTCATTTCTCCCCTTAGGTCCTACCCTGGAAAACAAGAAAGTGATGGACTTTTTGCCAGTGTCTACCTCCATGAAGCAAAGGAATATATAAAAATATGCTGACAAATTGTTCTAATCTACACCTTTCAGACAAAAATACTATGAGAGAAATCTCATAGTACTTCAATACTTTCCTGAAATTTCTGTTGCAGTTAGTCAAAACCACCAGTACCAGCACCAAAATTCACTGGAGCTGGTATCTACTGTTTGGTTTAGTTTTTTTGGAATGTGGTAGTTTGGAATATCAGATTGGTGTTAGACTAAATTAAAGGCTGTCCAGTTCACTTTAGTCTCATATTTTAATGATACTGATACCTTCCATTGACTAGTACGGTACAAACTCAAATAGCTGTAATATTTCACAATTTATTTATTTTTTTAGCAGAATGGGACACAGTAGAGATTTCTGAGGTACTGAATTCTGTTGACTGGGAGAAACATGTGCATGGATTTTACACCAAGGCTTCTTTAGATTCTGGGATTTCATTCTGCATTTTAAAATCTATACCTATACATTTGTTAGGTTTTGGGAGGGGCATAACTGGATGATATTTGCAAGTTTACTTGCAACTTATACGGGTGTATATCCAATTTCAAAGCATTATATGGGAATATATCCAATTTCAAAGTATTTACATTTGGAGATAGTTAATAACTAATATCCCTTTATGACATCTCTTCCACAATAATTAAATCTGTAGATAAATGCATGGTCATCGCCTTTATATTCTTCTTTCCTTTTTGTGTATGTTTGTGTGTGTGTGTGTGTGTGTGTGTGTATTGCCTTCTTAAAGATGATATAATTCCTGGACATGTTACTACAGACGGGCCAGCTCATGACTTGTCATATTGCACTTTTAGCACTGTGTTATGTTTTGCAGTCTATGAAATTCTTGTATGTAGACTAAAACACTTCTATATATTGATAATGTAAGATTTAAATCATCATCATCATCCCCCAGTGAGGCACTACCTTGACTTGGTTGTGGGGCTTGTATGCTCCAAGGAGGATGAGAACTAAGCCAGAGGTTCAACTATACCAGACAGGTCTCATCAGACACACCAGATGAAGAGTGTCTCTCCCATAAACAATAGGGTGAGACATAATTTACAGAAACCCATAACAGAGCGGAAGTTGCCTGGGTCAACAAGGAACCACACTAGGTGTTCTAGTTCCTGGACATCTGGTGACAAGTGAGCTACAGGACTCAGGACTTTTGGCTGAGCAACCAGGGCCAGCAGCTACAGAACTACTGGAAGAAAAGTTGTTTACCCATCACAAATATGCAAAGACTGAAAACAAAGAAATAATTATTTGCTATTACAAATCAAGTCCAATGAGAAGAGGATATCTGAAAAGAATGCACCACTTCTGGAAAGAACATCCAGAATCAGAAATAACAGAACAGAGGCTAGCAGATCAATGTCAATTTATAACATGAAATAAAGTATACACAGAAGTAGAATTGGAGGAACTATGAATATCTATCCAGGGCAAAGAAACTGAAGCCTTGCCAGAAGTAGCTCAGGCAGTAGAGCCTTCTCCTCAGAAGGAACAAAGCCCTCTAACTAAAAAAACAAGAGGAATTGAAACAAAGAATAATTGAGCATCTAGAACAGCACAAAAAGAACAGAACAAGGTTGCCTGCATTGAAGCTTGTTACAAAGAAACAGCTAGCACAAGTATTAAAAGATGCCAATACTATAATATCAAATATAAGCAACAGCTCACTGTAAGAAACAAACCAACCGATGTTTTTAGCCATCACAAATATACGAAGACTGAAAGCTGCAGTTATAACTGAACACCTTGGATGCAAAATCAACAAACAAGGAAAAAAGCCAAACAGTGCACCACCAAAATGGAAGATCAGGTTGGAAAATAAGATCAGCATGCTAAGATCAGATGAAAGCAACCTAAAACAGATGAAAGAAAGGAAGCTGAAGAACAAAATGACCAAAGAATACCTAATCAAGAAATATCACCTAGAAATAAGGAAATAAGATCAAGGAAGCACTGGAAATAATAAAGCAGCAAATGACAGCCATAGCCAAGAAGATCAGCAGATACAAAGCTCGCATTGCACACTATAGGCAGAATCTCCAATTTCAGTCGAATCAGAAATGTTTCTACCAATCCATCAATGGAGAGACTGCAATGAACCAGCCAACACCTGACAAAGAAGAAAGAGTGTAGTTCTGAGTGCAGCTATGGGACAACCCAAAGAAATACAGCAAGAATGCAGCTTGGATAAATGAGGTAGATAAGAATAAAATAAGCTGAAATGAAAGAACTTGTAATAACAGCAGAAATGGTGGAGAAAAGAGCAAGGAAGATCAAGAATTGGTCAGCACCAGGTGAAGATGAACTGCATGGTTTTGATTGAAACATATGACTGGTCTGCACGCATTCATTGCCAAGCAATTAACAACATACTGCAGGGAGGTAAAATGGACGATTCATTAACATCTGGCAAAACCTACATGATAATGAAAGATCCAGCAAAAGAGGCAGCACCAGGCAACTACAGGCCAATTACCTGCTTGCCAACAACTTTCAAATTGCTAGCTGGTGGGGTAGCTGATGCAGTCTAATAGCAAAAATGCTCTTTCCATCTGAGCAGAAAGGAAAGTGCCCAAAGAGCAGAGGGACAAAAAATCAGGTCTAATTGACAAGATGATTTGGAAAACTGTACAAGAAGGAAGACCAACTTGAATGTAGCTTGGATTGATTACAAGAAGGCATTCAGCTTCCTGCCACAACCAACACAAGCTATGAAACGTCTCAGGAGCAACCAACAGACTATTACAACCATATGGCATCTCCGTAGCACACAAGCCAACTAAAGCCCTCCAAAACATCTTAAGTAAACCAAAAGACCCCGTAGTCCAAAAAAAAAAAAAAATCAGGAGTTATCTACAATATACAATGTAAGGACTGTAATAGCCACTATGTAGGATAGACAGGCAGAAGGCTTGCAGAGTGCATCCATGAACACCAACTAACTGTCAGAAGACACGATGAAAGCTCCTTAATCTCACAATAAATGGACAGACATAACCATAGTTTCAACTGGCAAACTGTCAGCATCTTAGACCAAGCTAAATCCAAAAATGTGAGGGAATTCTTGGAAGCTTGGTATTCAGACAAGTCAGCCATCAACAGACACATAGAGAGAAATAACATCTGCACACTATTCAAAAAAAGACAATAAAAAGGAAACAAAAGACCAGAACACCTCCTCACCAGCAATCATCACCCAGATAAGCAGAGATTAACACCAAGATTAATACCAGACAAACAATCAAGCAGTAAACAATACTCTAATCAAGGAACTACCAAAAAAAAAAAAAAACAACAACCCCATCAACACTGGCAGGGCAAGCCACTATATATAAACAAAGCAACCCCCATCCCATTCTAGCACTGAAGATGTTACCTAGCTGGGTAATGAAACGTTTGCAAGAAATAACCAAGCTCAGAGAACTCTGAGCTACATATACTATCTTCTATTGGAATTTATAAACTGTCCAGAATTGCTGAGAGGCAGGGGGCATATAAATTTAACAAATAAATAAATAAATGTTTTGAAAAACAAAGAAAACAATCATTTTTATTTTATGTTTAGCTTTTAATGCTTCAACCCTACACTTTGTGATAAGTAACTAAGCAACACAGAATTTAATGGCACTTCTAAATCTGCATGTGTCTGTGTATGTGTGCGCGCGCGTGTGTGCATGCATTGAAAGAGCATCATCCTTTACATCATTAAGAGACAATAAATCCCATAGAACTCAGCTTACTACTGAGCAGAGATATACCCTATAAATCTGCTTAACGATGTCTGGATTGTATATTTGGAAAAGAAAGTGATGATTGGAACGCAACCTGTTTTAATTATTTACAACAAACAACTTGAAGCAGATTCAGGAAATTGTTCAAGCAATACCAAGGAATTGATACAATATTAAAATGGGAGCATGTTTACAGGCACATTATTAAAATCATAAACTACTGGATCAGGGGTTTTTTTAGTCCCTGGAAACCAGTAATATTCTATCTGCTGCTGAATAAGAGTGTCCATCATCCCCTGCCAGAATAACCAATGGTGAGAAATACTGGGATTTATAGTTTACCAAAATCTGGAGGGCTCATCTTGTTTGTGAATTTTTCAGAAATAGATAGCTGGCCATTATGGGTAGTACTATGGTAACATAAATATACTATTTAGTGTTTTTAAAAAAGTAGATAGCAGAATCGAACCAACCTTACAGAAGGCTCATGCAAACTTATAAAGCAGGTTTGTGTACCCAGTGGGTACAGTAGCCACATATGTCTGATGATTGCCAATATGGATGAAACCAGTCATGTACTGTGTCCTGGTGGTCAGTATAACTGAAAAGACCATGCAGGATATACAATTAACCAAAATCTCCCCCTTCCCCAAGAGGGAGATGGAAGTCATGGATTCAGAAGTGAGAGAATTAGTGGACTGCACCTGGATTCCAATTATACTGAATATGGATAGATTAATTAATAAGGCTGCTCAAAGCTCTGGTTCGAAGCTTCAATTTAAACCTTTACTGTACTTGCACTGTAACAATTTGGTTGTGTGTATCATCCCTGCACCTTCAGATCAATAATTCAAATAATCACCATTCAGGTTATTTGACTTGGTTGAAACGCATACCCTTAACATTTATTTCCTCCCCTTTAGTCCATGATTAACTTTGCTTCTGTGAAAAGGCTTACCCTTTAAAATTAATGCTGTGGGGATAACTTATACTTAGAGAAAGGTTCAAGTAAAGTTGCCCTTGAGTCAATCTTGACTTCTTGACACTTCCATGGAGTTTTCTTGGAATTATGCTGATGTGGTTTGCCATTGCCTTCTTCTGGGGTGTTTCTTTGACTTCTTAGTGCAGCCCACCACACTGGTCTCCCAGGCTGGTCTCTCATCAGGTATAATCTGATGCTACTTAGCTTTCTATATCAGCCAAGATTGGCCAGATGCTGTCACCTGCTGAGATATAGGAAGGCTAAGTATCTGTTAAAGGAAAGAAAAATAAGATACACTGAACACTATCAAGATATGTTCTCTTCCATTTATTTCCCTAAACGACAAATCTCTCACCAAACAGTCTTTCCCTGTGAATTTAAAATTAACAGGAGAGGTTAAAAATTGCCCTCTCTGTATTATTATTTAATATGACCTTTAAAATTGCTGACCTTTTCTTAACAATATTTCTTTCTGTTGATCTCACACTTTTTATTTAACTAACCTTTTCTGTTTTCTAAAAATCTTTTTTTCTTTTCTTTTTTTTTAGCACTGATTAAATGTTGGGGAGGGAATAGTTTCTCTGTAAGCACAGACCATGTGATTTGGGTGAACAGATGCCATATCTAACTGCTAGGACTGCAATGATTTTGGCCCATGATATTTTTCCAACAAGCAGGAGGTTAAACAAAACATTTCAGAGAGAAAATCTCATCTAGATGAGCTGTGTCAAGCCTAGAGGGAAAACAATTATAGAGGATGTGTGGTGGGCCATGTTGTAATGGAACTGAGATACTCAAGAGGAAGCCAAGAAGCAAAAGAAAACGAGCTGATAAGGGAATGCAACTGGCAATGAGATGACAAGAAAAGCTGCCCCTAAGGGATGATGACAAACTAGTAATTAAAGTTGTGATGGTATCTCAAGAGGAAAGAACATGAAGTTTCTTTTTCCTTTAAAATTGGGCAAAATAGTTGAGAGAAGAAAATTGTTATTCTATGCCTGCCCAAGAATGTTTGAAACAGTATTTTATTATTACTACATGCATAACCTCAACGAGAACCGTGAAATCTAGGCTGCAAAAATGTGGGCGACCACTAGATAGCGGTGAAGGCTTTGGATCTTCTATATCACTTTGATGCTTTCTAGTGGATGACTGGAAGTTTGCACCCCAGTTCTGATAGCTCTACCCTCAAGAGTATTACAGATGATGCAGGTAAGCTATAGTACCCCAAGATTGGTTCTACACATTCAAAAGAGTTACAGCAGTTTTAACTCTGTTGCGCCTGTACTTGTAGATATGAAATTTCAGGCTAGGTGTAGAATTTCAGGCTGGTTGCATGTTTATTTTTTAAAATCCTCCGTACACGTTGGATGTCAGTTTAAACATTCCCATCGTAATTGCTCCCTACTGAAGATTCCTTGTACCTTTACTAGAATCACTACAGGCTGATAAGGCTTGGAGGTCTCATCACTCTGGCCTCTTAACACTGATAGAGATTGCAGCAGCATTCCTCACTGAACTGGGCCTTTGCACAGCTTTGTGTTGTGTACCAGTTGCGCCCGTTCTTGGATCGGAGGGCTCTGCTCACAGTCACTCATGCCCTAGTCACCTCCTGACTGGATTACTGTAATGTGCTCTACATAGGGCTGCCCTTGAATAGTATTCAGAAGCTTCAGCTGGTGCAAAATGCAGTGGCACAGCCAGCTATGTATGCTTCTAGAACAGTTCATGTTACACCTCTGCTTTGTGAGCTCTATTGGTTGCCAGTCTGCTTCCAAGTCCAATTCAAGGTGCTGGTTTTGATCTTTAAACCCTTCATGGCATGAGACCAGGTTATCTGAGGGACCGCCACTCCCCAGTTACATCTGCCCATCCTATCAGATCCAGCAGAAGAGGCACGCTTTGGGGCCATCTCTTAGGGAACTACACTTGATGGGTCCCAGGAGGCAGGCCTTCTCTGCCATGGAACATTCCCCCCCCCACCAAAGTGAGGTCAGCTACATCCCTATTTGTTTTCCAGAAGTCCCTCAAGACCTGGCTTTGTCATCAGGCCTGGTGGGATCTTGAGGTGGCTCCCTGCTAATCCAATTTATTGTGTGCTTTTTAAACTTTATAATAATTACTGTTTTCTGATGTGTTTGTTGTTTTATATCTTTGTTGTACACTGCCCAAAGTCACTTCTTGCGAGATGGTCAGATATATATGTACATTCAGTGCTGTCATAGCTTTGAATGGTCACTAAACAGGGCAGTTGTTAAGCAAGGACTACCTGTATTAGAGCTTAGCCAGCATGAATTAAGGAAGAGTGATAATTCTGTAATGTTCACAGCTTTCCAAGAACAAAAATATTTGATTTCTTTTCCACATAAATGTATAATCTGAAGGGGTTAAAAAAGGAAACATCCACATGGTAGCTTGTATCATTTTCCTGTGTACTTTCTTTGCACAATAAATCCTATTAAAATTTATATGCATTTTTCTTGTTAAATACATTCTTAAAAGAAATTTTCTCTATTATATCTCTGGGTGTATATTTGATGCAATAATATACATATTTTTATAAGCAATTTTCCATGATCCACACATTTGTTTTATTTTTTATCTGAAAACTTGCATCACAAAATAATAATAGTAAAAAAAATGTTCCACATTTACGTATTTATTTTGGGAAGTGTCAGTTAGGTTGGCTAGAACTAACATAAGAATCAAAATATTCTGTCCTGAATGCTTGACTCCATGAATGCAGCTAAAAATGCTTATGTAATTGCCAGTTCCCTGTTTTAGTTTCAAATATCTGTCCATCATAACACTGGTGACTGCAACCCTCATGGACAGAGACAGCATATGACCAGATATTACGAACAAAACAAGTGCACAGAATGGGTCCTATTGTAGCCACCAGCAGACATGACCACTGATAAGCCACAGCAGAATGATTTTTTTGTGCGCCCATTCTTAAAATAGAATGCAAGATATAAAACAGTTTACATCAGATCTTCTGCAAAAGAGCAAGTTTCTCTTCGAAGAAGTTTTAAAAAGATAACACATATAACCCTTGATACATGGCATTTAAAGATAAGAAAGACCATGAACTTCAATGAGAAATGGCTTGATATTTTGCTCACTGTGGACAATAGTTACATGCAGACACTGAGGAATCTTTTTTTTTTTTATGAGATTTCCTGGGAATTATCACACATATATTTTGTTCCGACAAAATCTCCATTTGTCTTCCATTAGGGTACCAGATGCGGGCTGCAACAGTTCAGACAGCCACCGGGTGACAGAGTTTTTCTGTCTCTTTGCTGCCATCTACCGGCTATCTGGATTTTTCAACCTAGATTACATAGCCCTACCCAAAGAAAAGATCAGATTAAATACTTTCTTACTTTATTTTGCTGTTTGGAAAGATTCTATTAGAACAGACCTGTGAATTTTGTGATTCAGTATTGTGATTTTCATCACAAAGAAAATGCAGCTTACTATGGCTTATCCCTGGGGTGTAACTGTTTTTACTCCAGTTTTGTCATTCTCAGTGGATACATTAATACCCATGGGGACTAAACTGCCCATCCCTGGGTATTCTAATTATATTTAATATATTTAGGGTATGGGAGAATATCCTTGAATATCAGAGTTTTGCATTTGTTTATATAAAGTAGGCTGTTGTTTTAACCAACAAATGAAGGTCTAAAAATCTACTTTGGGATGTGGAACATATTTATCCACTGGAATCTGAACCTGTCCAGCCCCAAGTTTTCAGTGTAAAGCAGATGTCTCATGATTCATTTAGAATAACCACTGTGGGACTGATGATTCCATGAGTTATTTTCATTCATGGGCCTTATCACAAGTTTACCGAGTCTTGAAAGAGGGAAAATGAAATATTATTCTCTTTCCCAGGTAATTCCTACCTAGGATGGTCCACCATCTTTGCTTCTCATCTCCCACCTCTGAAAATGTTTTCTTCCACCTCTGAGAATGAAACAGAAAGAGGTGGACAGAGCATGCATATCCATATATTTTGAAAAGCTTGTAACCTGTCCCACCCATACCCCAAAGGTATTGTGGATCTTACAAAAGAAGGAAGGCAGAAAGCTCTTTAAAATATTCTTTTACAAAAGTGTTAAGTGATTTATCCAGGTTCACTCAGAAGGTGCAATAATAAAGCTATATTCTTAATAGAGTACCTCTAAGTACAAGTACAGAAGTATACCCAGATGTATTACTGAATGTGATAACATAAAACACTTTTATTTCACTTTTGGGTGGAGGGGGAAGGCAAATTGTTCTGTTACCTACTCTGTTTGATGAAGGTCTATGAAGAAAATGCATTCCTTCTTTAATGTAAATATGGAAGCTTTCTAAAATATTACATACAGTTTCCATGAATCTTACTCTAAACAGTTTTGTTCCACTTCTTGGGTGGGCTTGAGGATCTGGTTGGTATTAAGAGAGAGATACAGTATATGGATACAACGGGAATCCACAAGCCCCAAGTTGCCAACCTTGACACATTTATATTTCAGATAAGAGGACTTTTAAATATCAATCATAGGAAAACTTGAATGGGAGAATAGTCTTGCCCTTATATTTTGGTTCTGGACTTTCCATACACATATAGTGAACCATTATGAGAACAAAACACAAAAGTAAATGTGCGTTAAATCCGATACACCAGCACTTTTTTTGTTTTTTTCATATGTATTGTGGAAGCCTGAACGAAAGAGGGGAAGAAATTCACCAAACGCTTTTAATGACAAGTTATTTTTTTTAACATCTCTGTTTCTAATGCATGGTAGATATAGAGAATCCCACTGTTAGAACCCCAGGGTAAACAATTATCTACATAACTGAAATTGGTAATTTTATTAGGTAATACCTTTTTTTCTTTTTCTGCAGTAAATGAAATGGTAATTTTTGTAACATACAATCCCTTATAGTGGATACTTTAAAAAAATCCTTTAGTCCTCTGTTTGTTGTAATAGAAATTGACAGCTGAGATTTATTTCCTGGTACATTGGTGATTTAAAAAAGAATAGAAAAATATGTTTCTTTGAAGGCCCATATCTATGTCTGAAAGTTTGCACAGTTCTATCAGTTTAATTATCATGAACAGTATGAAGCTCTTCTGAATGTTTATTTTTTTAGTGAGCAATTGCAAAAATAAATATTATAAATTAATATTTTATAATATTTATTTTTGCAATTGCTCACTAAAAAAACCTTATTAATTATTATTCAAACAATAAGGCTTTCCTTTTCTACAATGAATACAGAACCTTATAGTTGTTTCTAGTCTGTCCCTGGCTACGTGGCATTTGAGGACGCTTTTCATCAAGTACAGTGGTTATTAATCTTTTCATCATAGTCTAGTGGATATCCATAAATGATACCAGGCTTAATGCAGAGCCTCACTCCCCACCCCATCTCTGCATAATCCTACTTCACCCTAGGTTGGCCACTGAGGGAACTAAAAAATAGAACAAATATGCCTCTTAGGTACCAGATATATGCAAAGAAGTCAAAACACTCAAGGTGCCAGGCACAACTACAAGATGATGCCTCGCCCCCTTTTAATGTGTGTTGAATACATTACAGGCATACAAAAAAGGGACAGAGCTGCCATCTTGACTGTTTTGACACCCCTTTCCTTGTGGATGTCCCTGGAAGGAGCTAAGGAAGAGGAAGAGGAAGAGGAGGAGGAGGTGGAGGTAGGGATGGAGGCATTGCTTATGTTCTAAAGGCAGCTGATGATAAGGAAGAAAGGGATGACTCAGCCCAGCCAAGCATGGAGAGGTGTAGCAGTGCAACTTCTACTCTCAGCAATGGCCTAAAAGAAAATGAAATGTTTCAAAATATTTGAAAGCTATTTCTTAACTGAGAAATAGATGGAATGGAACCCTACTTATAAAAGCTTCCAGTCTGAAGGCATGTTTGTTCTACCTTTCAGTTCAATTATACTACATACCTGAAGTCCAATTTTGTCATGCTGACTTGCCTTTTGTCATAGCTTTATCTCAGGGAAAGGAGATGTCTTGAGTCTTTAGCACCAAATTAGCCAGGCCCTAACACAGGACTCAGGCCAAATCAATCCCTTCTGTTCATGAGAAAAAAGTGATTTTGCCAGGTTGACTATAAAAAAGCTTTCTGGGACTTTGACCAGGAATTAAACTAATTTGGCTTTAACCTTTGGGTCAATTTACTGACTACTGTTCTGTTTCTCTCCCTGGCTATGAGTTACACTTTTGGAATTAGATGATTTAGATGATTAGATTCTGGACTGTATAACTAGGCTTTGGCATCTCTCAGAAGGGCACTGTAGTATCTGGACTCTAAATTCTTTGAACCTAGATTCTTTCTTTGATTTTTTTTCTTGGGCTTCTGATTTTATCTACTTTGTTCATAGTCCATCAAGTTTGATTATGGACTTATTTGCAACTTGCTGTTTCCTGACTTTCTAACTTCAGCAGGGTCTTCTTATAATGAGCAGCATAGCCAGTGTAAGGTAGATGAATATTTTTTATCTGTTTTCCTCAGATGGAGCAAAAGCGGAGACTAAATAAGAGACAGAAAGTGGGGTGGGGTGGGGTGGGGAGCAGAAAAGCATTCTAGTTCATTATGGATAAGATTTGAGGATTTCCTGGTTGTTGCACAATCCCTTTAGCCATTATGGGGAATCAACTTGGTCATATAAGAGGAAGTGTATAACTTTGGTCACAGGATTCATCATATAACTACACATGCTATGAGATGTGAATTTTGGCTAACAATATAGGGTGGTCTATAGTGTACAAGTATTAAATATAATACCAAATAATGTGACACCCTGCATTAAGGTGATAGTGCTATTTTCACCTATTTTCAATAACTCAACAAAGGGATCAATCAACAATAATTGTTGAACAAGGCAAGATTTTAAAAAATGGCTAAAGAATATGTGTTTCAGAACATCACTTTGGGTAAAAAGTAGATCCAGTTCATACATTCTAAAATTCCCCAAAATATGGATCAAGGAAGCAATGTTCTAAGCCCATGCAATCACACTGATAAAAAAATAGGCAATACTCTTAAGTATGGCAGAATATTTTTTAGAAGTTCAACTCAAAAACATCTCTTCAACTTGTCCTGGAGCCTGTCAACTGCTCTTCATAGGTTTGTCCATGAGTCTATTCTGTGTAGAGAATTTGAGAATATATTACCTACGCATCATTCTACCAGTTGAACTATTTTGTTATTGTGTCTCTCTGCTGTTCCCTCTCCCCCTTAAGAAAGTTCATTATTTGCACTCCTATTTTCTTTTGCCCCTCTGTCCCCAGCCTAATGGTTTGGGAATCTATAACTTGGAACCAAGCAGGATGATAATTGCTGCCCCTTGGAGCTAATTAACCATGGAGCAACTGACCAGCATCAATAAAGGTCATCTGCTTCAAGCATCTGCCATGAGCCCAATTTTCACTCCTGTATTGCCAGGAAAATGCTCATTAGTATGTGTTTTACTGCTATAGTATTTACTCTGGTGGATTTATGAATGCATCCTCTCTCTTGTCTCTCTCCCATTTTTTTCCCCTGATGATGATGGCCATGATAAAATTTCTGGCAGAGCAAAGTCTTGCATTTTTCTTCCACTTCAGAATCGTACTTACAAATCTTCTGTACTCTGGTTATTATGGGTGGAATCAGACAACTATTTCATGACATGGTGATTTTTAAAACAATCACAGAAATAAAGTTTCTTGGACTCTGGTGGTGTTCCACTATGAGTCATGTCCTGCAATTAAATTGCATTCTGATTTACACCAGTGCCATGCTACCATTTTCATTGCTGAAATTTAACTGAAATGTTATGTTTATAATAATCTCTCTCTGACACATTTTAATCTCATAGGGTATGTAATTCCTAACATTTTAAAATCTGTTGAATTAATTTATTCTTATTAGGAAAATATGTTTGGGGCACATTATTGAAAAGATCCATATCCACCAACAATATGGGAATGGTTTATAGAAGTGCCTTGATTTGGCAAAATTGGACAAACTGACAGATGCTCTTCTTTGAATTGGCTCTCATCAATCACATTGGCTGGCAAATAAATCAACATATTTTATTCTTTATTGGAATCAGCATTGCAATTAGTCATATTAGTCTAGATAGGAACCTTTTTGTGTGAGTATTTGATTTATAATTCTTACTATTTTGGAGATGTGGAGAGATGGTAGAAAGAAGAAAATAATGATTGGTTTGAAAGAAGGACAGGATTTCCTTCTTTGGTTATTTGCCTGAGTAGTATTAATTGGGAGAGGGAGCATTTAAAATTATGGATTTTCCATTGCTTTGAAAGTAGGATTAGGGTATTTACCCCGCCCCCCAAATGTGCTCCAGTCTATTTCTATAACAATAATCTCTATATTATTTATTTCAAAACTATGTATGCTGCCATCCAAACTAAGTTTTCCCAGGCTGGTTTACATTCCATTAAAACTAATAAAGTGAATAATAATGAAAATACACAATAAAATAAATGACCATATCAAAGCAGCCAATATACACAGCATATATATGAGGCAGGGGTGTCTGCAGAGTATGATAAAAAGACAATCAAAGTAGTGGTCATGATGGTGCAATTGAAGCTCTGCTGGATTTCATGCATAGAGCTTTGATTGCATCATAATGGCTGCCATCTTGACTTTTTTCACCAGACCCTGCAGACTTGGTGTTTACGAATCAAGAAAGTCAGTGCCAGAAATACCTACCTGGAAAAGACATTCCAGAGTCCTTCTAGAGTCAGGATGCACCTGCATGTTTCTTGACCTACTAGACCTGTGCAAAGAGTCTCACTTATCCCTTAAGATTCTCACCTCCCTCTGATTCATTATAGTGAACCAACCTGCGGCAATGGAAAACATTTCCACAACATGGAATCCCGAGTTGCTGCATCTCAACACTTTGAACTGAAATTCAGCTAAATACCTACTTTAGTCTGATGGAAAGTGCTGTTTGTGCATGCACTGCTCCATGTACAAGGACCCTCTACTAGCCTCTGGACTGAAACCAGGCAGCCACTCTGATCAACCACTTCAAAAGAGAAGGACTCTCTTTTGATTCAGCACTTAGTTTGTACCAGCACTTGAGCTGATGCTTCATTGAACTGAAGTGCCCTTTTGAAGCTTCACTGAGCCTTAAAACCTTCTCATTCAACCAAGATTCCCAAACTCTTTGTTGCCACATACTCTTTTTATCAGTTATCATTCACCACACATCTCCTCTAAATATCAGCCAAGGAAGCATTCAACAAAGTAGCAACAAACCTAGAGAAGAAGAGTAAAAATAAAATAAAACTCAGAAGCTCTTTGAAGTCCATATGTAGCTGTGACATTTATTCAAGTGGTGGCTTTCCAATTTAATTCCAAACACAAACAAAGCCCTTTTGTTTGCAGGCCAGGTTTTTAAATAGTCTTCTGGGAGAGAGTCATCAAAGTGTATTCTGTGTACATGTGGAATTAACAAAGCAAAGCTTTACTCATCTCTCTGGTGTCATATAAATTATAACTATTATCCGCAGACAGGTCTAAACTGTTTCCTGGGTTATCTAATTTCATCACCTTTCAGATCACTTTTGTGGATAAGAACCCAGGAAACCTTTCTAATTATATATGTTCTCTCCAGCAGACTGGGTTGTAAATACAATAGAAGCCTGAACATCAGGCTGAAATGCGGATATTATTCTCAGAGACATGGCAGAATATTCAATTGGACTTTTAAATGAACTATTACAGTAAGTAGGGAGTACTAGGAATTGATAGATTCATTTGAATGACTTCAGAATTTTAAGGATGATTGAAAACTCTGTTTATATTTTTAGTCAGTCATACTAAAATGGTTGCTTAGTGATTCTTCTGTCTCTGCTCTAATAGAAGATTTAGAAAGGGATTGTACAATTTCTGGTTTATCATGCCAAATCACTGCAAATTCCAAATCAGAAGGGGCAATACAAAGCATTGAGATGTTCTATCATCTATCTATCTATCTATCTATCTATCTATCTATCTATCTATCTATCTATCTATCTATCCCTGCCTATTACCTACCTACCTTCCTGAGTCTTTCAAGCTGTTTCTATCATTTTGCTCCCAAGCAGTAAAATTCAAATACAACAATAATAATACAGTCTTCATGAAAGTAATAATAAATAGATAACAATTCAATAGAACAATCATAATATTTTAATCATAAAACATCACAAAACATCATGTAATCAGAAAAAAAAACTTAATGCACACCTAGGTACTTCTAAAAATAAGTGTGTCACAGCTGCATACATGTTGGAAAAGCCCTGTTTTCAGAATTTTCATAAATATCAAGAATAAGAGTGAAGATATTACAAGGCTCCTGCAGAAAATGCTTGTTTCCAAGACCAGTTTCATGCCATTCTCTGATGGGTGGGTTATCTCAGCAAGCCTTCTCTAATCATGGCTTGGGTGGGCAGATTCTATTTGAAGTAAGGAGACATGCAGATTCCCAGGTCTCAAATTTTGTAGGATTTCAAAGGTAATACACAGCACCTCGAATTGTACCTGTAACCAATGGAGTTCTTACACTACTGGTTTTATATGACAACATTGGGTTGTCTCAGTTAAAATGTAGGCCACTGCATTTTGCATTAGTTTAAATTTTTGGATAGGCTCCAAGGTCAGTCTCATGTGCATGTTTTATATTAGTTCACCTGTGAGGTGATGAGTATATGAATGATTATAAGACAACACTCCATAGGCACAATAAGGGCACAGAAGTAGTTCTGCTTTGCTGCTTTTATCACCATGGCGCAGGCCTGAACTTGGGTTTCTAGTCTTGTTCACTTGAATTTGCTTCTTGTCCTCCACCAGCAATGTTCAAGGTGTCTCTTCACCTCTTTAGAGAACCAAAAGGCTCCTTAGGGTCAGTGGAAAGGAAAGGCTACTCAGGAATATGTTTGGAATATGAGATCACCTTCATATTCCAAAGATCAGCTAGGCTTCTACAGATTGCTTGGAAACTCCTCAAACACTGTCTGGAAATCAATTTTTATTTTATTTTATTTTATTTATTTATTTATTTATTTATTTATTTATTTATTTTATTTATTTATTTATTTATTTAATTTTATTTATTCATCAAATTTGTCACTGCCCATCTTGTGAAACGATTCTTGGATCTATCAAATGACTGAAGTGGACTCATTTAATTAGTCCTATCTCCCTGTGGGGATTTGTGGTCTTGGTCAACCTTGTGATCACTGGCAAATGATCTATCCAGGATGATGGTACAGTTTGCCACCAGATCATAATTCAATTGCTCCAAGATATAAACCAGGTCTAAGTTGTGGCCTCCCATGCATTGGGCCTGTGATGACCTGAAACAAACTTATGGTTGTCATAGCAATCATTAAATCTTGAACCATGTCAGAGATTTTCTTTTAGGATGACAAGTTGGAATCCCCCAGTACCATCAGTCTACATATTTCAATTCCCTAACACCATCACCACAGTGAGATCAAATAAATCAGGTATAGTTGATATGTGTAGAAAGTCACAGAGGTGATGGTTGGAAATATTTAATATTTTACAAATATTAAAACAAAACTTAGCCACATTAAGGGGAAAAAATAACATTGACTGGACAATGAACTGTAAATAAAATGGATCTGGGTGGCCTGGAAATCTGACCAGCATCTTGATAATGGGAGCAATATAAAAGAATGTGGGTTAGAGTTTCAGGAACTCTTTCACCATGGGGTCGAAATCTTTGTTTGAATGGGATACCCTGGAATTCCCTCTTAAGAACAGCTGCTGGGAAGGTATTAAATCTGGCCAGGTTTAGGGCTCTTCTGAATTTGGGAAACATTATTTGGCTTAGATATCTAGCTAGCTTAACAAAAAGGTGAATGACTGCCCAGGAACACATCTTTGGTTAGGGCAGTCAGGTGTGATTTGGGCTCCCTAATCCTTGCCACACTGTTTGAGAGCTACCCCATCATTGAGACTGCATTAAGTGAGAAACCACAGTATTTCAGCTTCTCATGCCATGTCCTAGCCCAAGATGAAACAAAGACATGACTTAAAATTAGAGGTGTTGAGCCCATGGGGCAAAAGTAATTTTGAATAAGATGCATGCCCAAATATGGGTTTCTATTTTGGTTACACCAGCCTCATGGTGCAAGACCACATTAGGAAGACATCATAGGAGTTGAAGTATGTTCCTTAAGAATTTAGATTGCAGGGGGGGAAAGAATTTAGACTTAAGGGTAAAAGAGCTGCAGAGTCCAAAATGAGCTCCAAACAAAAGCTGTGGCTTCACTCTAGCTGATCATACTTTTAGTGCAGCAGTCATGAGTAACACACTTCTTGTGTAGTAAAAGGACTGCAGGGAATTTTTTTTTTTTCTTAAACCATCCCTCACCCTCTGTTCTACCCTACCCTGAGTTGTCCACAGGAGGTGAGGTGTCAAGGGATTAAAACAACAACAACAAAAACTTCCAACTTTCTAACTTTGTAATTCAGAGCTGCCAGAATTCTAACGCAGTTGAACTGAAGGGATATTAGAAAGTCAGAACAATTTCTTATGGTTTCCCCCCCCCCCCCCTTCTTTTTCTTCTTTTTTAGTTGTGCCACTGTGTCTATACAGAGGAGTCTTGTTTTACCTAAAGATGCTTCTTGGCAGTTTAGTCAACTTAATTATTTGCTATTTGGACAATTTGGTCCTAATGCAATTGCTGCTTCTGAAGTTCCACAGTTCTTAGAAGTTTTGGAAGAATCAATGGAGGCTCCTAAATCAGTAATCTAATCCCTGAAGGAAATTGATGAAATTGATATGAGCTATTTATGTGATGTTTGGGATATGCTAGATACTTCAAAGAATGTTTAATAGGGGTTCATAATTGCCTTCCTGTTGGAGAGGCAACTCAGGAAAAGGAACATTAACTCATGTAGGATTAACTTGTCCAGAGAGCTGTTAGCAAGATTTTAAGTTTAAGGATGCCTATCTTCTCCTTGGTTATGCCTCCAGCATCGGGAATGTATCAAGGCACCATGAATGGTGAATGTTTCTGCACATGATGGATACAGCCCTGGAAGGATATATCTACACCTGATTTCTAGAAATGAACTGCTGATACGTGCAATCTGTCAGTTAGCATTTCATAGAACTATTTGGTTTGAGTTCATTTTCCAGAATCTTCCCCTTCCTTTGTGAACATTTTGATGCTACATTATTTTGTTGACACTGATATAGGCATCCACATTCTTTTCTCATTTCTTTGATTTAAAAAAAAATATTTGTTTAAAAAAACTAAAATAGTAAGCCTATTGTTTCATCTTGTTCACAGCACAGCTCTCTGACTCTTTCAAACTAACTTATGCCTCATTATTTTTAGTGAAATTTAATTATGACTAATATGCTGACTTTTGCACATGGCCTACTTAAATAGTTTTAAGCTGGCAGATGTTTAAGTGGGATGGACTTTTCCAGATGGCCAAGAATATGGGATATTGCTATAATTATATTAGCAGGCAGGTTTATTTTATTTACCTGTGTGTTTATATCAGTTCTATAAAAGGACATTTCACCTTGCTTAGCCCTCAGCTCATCATTTTCCTTACACTTTATGTTCAACATACCAGCAGAAGAAATTAGTAACTGCCCAGCCACTGCAGGCTTCCATGATAGGAGATGATCAAGTCTCAGAAAAATTTCTTGTGTTTTCTGTATTTTTGTCTGAGTTAGAAGAAATGGCTTTCTTCTTTGGAGTATGCTTAGTTTCAACAGAAAGCTCCTGCTTTTGTCAGCTATTATCAGCAGAATTATGGGTACTTGTATGGGATTTGTTGCCATAGTATGTTATGGAAACCATTGACTTGGAGAGTTTTAAATAGGGATCCGAAATATTCATTCAAGTCTTTTAATAATAATAAGCTATGATGGTGAAGTATCATGATGCAAAGTCTGAAACACTTCTGGATCTTTTTTGAGGTATACATAGCCCTAATCTACACTATATCTCTTTTTGTACACAACTTTCACAAAAGATGTTGTTTTTTTAGATGTATCTTTCACAAACAAGCAGTTTTGGGGGTAGAATTTTGACCACAAATTATAGATTCTAGCAGGCTCCACTCTGCGCAACCACCCATGTTTTGGCAGATTTCTGTTTTCCCATTATAAGGTCACACAAGGGCATTCTGCTTGTGTCCTGCATGGAAAACTGTAAAAGTGTTTAAGAATCAGCTTTCAAAATCTATATGCTATCTTTGGCTGACTACAGTCTTTGTTTATGCTTTGCTATGACTAAAATAAGCCAGAGAAGGTAACTTAGTTTAGAGGCAAGACAGTCAAAGAAGATCCATGAAGCACAGCAGGGTACATATGTACACAATATTCAATTTTCTACTGCTAATGTGAAAGGAGATTTTACTCTTTGTTTTGATGACAAGTTGGCTTACAAGTGTATTAATGTCTATATTGAGGATCATGGATGACTTACAGGTAGGCGTCAGGTGGATAGGTCTAATCTGTGAGCATAATATTCTCAGTTTCCATAATCAGTTGCCCTAGTTTTGGTAGCAGATGGATTTTAAAAATACAGGTTACCATGTATGAATTTACCTTCACCCAACTCACATGCTATTTTCTATATCTGAAGCATGTGGATCTCATAACATTTTATGACTTCATTGGCTGTATATCTCAATGGGCACACTGAAGATAGTCTAATAGGATTCAGAGGAGTCTGAAAAAGTCAGCTTAATTATGATTTTCATTTCCCATTCATCTCTTGCACTGGCTGTGCAGTTTCTACTTCCAAGGTTGACCCAAGGAATTATCATAAATGCAACATGAAATGAAGGATATTTCCAAAGTGTCCTTATAAAATAGAAGAGGATGTTGCAAGAGCAGCCTGTTCACATTAACTAAAAATATAATTTGTCTTTTTATGGTTTAGTGTCTTATGTGGTCCCAGCATTTTTCAACAAACCATGGTTTAATGTGAAGTGTGAACACTGTTATTGTTTCAGTTACTATAGCCTTTGTTTTATCTGCATAGTTAAGCAAATAACTCCAATATATATATATACAACCAAAACACAGCTAGCATTTGGATGGCACAGTTGTCCAAAAATTGCAATGAAGTTCCATACTTGAAAACTGCATACAAAACTACAAACATTAGCAGAAGTTGGATACAAAATTGAAGACTGATCTCGAGAAGGATGGATGAATATTTGCAAAACTGGCAGGAGGCGCAGATAAACTAGTTATTTCAAAGTGTTTCAGATGTCTGATAAACACTGCAACTCTCTGCTATTCATTAGCAACCACATCCCTTTTCATCTTCCATGCAATGCTAGAAAAAAAGGCATTTCTTTAAAAGGCCAATTCATGAAAGTACCTCTTAAAGCATGAAAGCCTGAAAAAGACATGGCTACTTTAATTAATAACAGGGAAGTGCTAAGCTTATACAACATCCAAAGAGTTTTTATTTCAAATCATTTTCAAAGTGCACTCAGCCCTCCTATTCTTTGTTTCTTTTTTTTTCTTTCTTTCTTTTTTTTTTGGTTTCTATTCCTTGTGAAAAAAAGCCTAATTTAGCTGGTTTTAAATTTGAGGGTTTCAAAGGGAGATTAGCAGGTTGTATTGTCATTACTTGAAAGACTGTAGTTTACAAGGTCTTATTCCATGTGCTGCCCTAGACTTTGTGACTGATCCTCTCAGTTTATGCCAACTTTTAAATAATTTTTATCCTGCACTTTTTTACTCTGGTCACATGATTTTTTCCCCCTTTGTTTCCATCTGGTTTTGTCACGTTTGCATTTTGTTTGTTTTTGTTGTTTCCTTGTTTTTAAATGTTTTTAACAATTTGTAAACTGCCCAGACTTGCTGGGAGTCAGGTGGCATAAAAATTAATAAATAATAATTATTATTATTTTTTACTCTTGACCCACCTATGAATGGCCCCTGACACATTCTGCATCCACATGCAATCTTCAGTTCAAAAAAGTCTATGTGATTTAGTCTCTAGCATGAATAGAGAATATGTATTTCTTCTTGTGGATAACAAAAAGGCTGTAGCATGCAAACAAACTTCAGCCTCTTCCAGTATAGCTCTGGGCACCTGATCTTGTGTGATAGATCTGTGCTTTTAGAGAATCTCATTTCATGGGTGGGCAGAAAAGCTCTTGCCTATCTGTATAGACATCTATATATGGTATGAACTTTGGCCATGCTCACAGTACAGTACATCCCAATACAATGGGGCTGAAGGAATGCAGTCCTTGGAAATAAGAGTTATTAACCATTTATGTTCTGGCCTGGTCCTATTGATCGTATTACTCCAAGAAAGCTTCTAAATCCTTAACATAGTCTTTAATTAAAGACCTTTAATTGCAGGCTTAAACTGGTGTAAAGGTCATCTGCTGTCCCAAGAGAAGTCCGAAAATTAGCTCCAGAAGGGGAAGGAGAGAGCTCCAACAGAACATACACATTGCCTCCAATTTATTATAATTCCCAGGAAGCTTTGGAAAAAGATGGAAGGATGAAACTAATTTCAGGTTGTGGTATAAAAAACTCTTTAAAGGGGACAGTTGGGCTTAATACGGCAGCTTCCCCCATCACTGCAATATTGTGATGGGAACAAATCAGATATCCTCTTCAATGCAACTTTTAAAGATAAGAAATAGTTTCAAATGCTGAATCTGACAACTCTGTTAAAAAGGAGTTGAAGCACTGCAGCCTAAACAAATGATTATGTCAATGCAGCTTCTTTGACAATAAAGAAAACACACCATTGTAAGGGGTGATGGAATTGCTGCTTGTAGTTTTAAAGATATGGACAAATATTTTCTTACTTCAAAAGTGACACATGGCCATTTAGAAATCATTTTGAAAGAGATCTGACTCAAAGCTTTAATTTGGTACACTTTATCTTATAATCACTACCATTAGCCTTACTCAGACTATTCTAATTTAGAGTAAATGTGTAATTTCAGGCTGATTCATTTCAGCAACCTGGAATCAAAGGTTCAGACTTCTGAATCAGTGACATCTTCCCTCAGCAAATCTCATGTCTAAGACTCCATTTATACATACAAAACAAGTTAAGATGCTCAGTGGAGAAGCAGAGAGAATGTTAAACAAAAACAAACATCTATCTATCTATCTATCTATCTATCTATCTATCTATCTATCTATCATGCATATGGGAAGGAGAATCAAGTGGTTGCTTTCCAGCACAAGAAAGATTTCTCATAGCTGATATGAATTATTACTGTCAGTCAAGTTCTCAAGTATTCTGTTTTAGAGAAAGTGTTCCTGAAATTAAGAACAACCCCCTCTTTGTTGATCAGTTTTCAGCATATCACACTAAACTGTGATGTGGCAAGAAATAAATTACTTTAATTCAGATATTATTACTGATTGGATATGGGTGAAGTTCATCTGATGTAGTACAGACTTGCTTGAGTTCTGCTGTGAAGCTCACTTTTAAAGATAGCTCTTAATCTGGTTTCCCAAATCCTCCTCTCCAAGAAGGTCAGCCTTTCCCAATTTCAGTACTTCTACACAGCCACTAAAACTGTCAGAAAGACATTTGAGCCACTCCACAATGCCAAGAATCCCCTACAAACTGTCTAGTGTCTTTCTAGCAGGCCAACTGAGTCCAGTCAACGCCTGTCCCCACCCAAACACACATCCTCACCTTCAGTTCCTATCTCATTGGTTTTCTTGGCAACTGAAAAAAAGATCCAACCAGCATTTGAGGGATAGCTTAAAAACATCCTTCTACTCATTTGAAAAAGAACACAGAAATGGTGGAGTAGCATCAGTGAGGAGAAAGAAGATGTGAAGAGCAGAAATAATGATGAGGTGAGAATTCCCTCCCCTCAGAAACTCCTTGTCCTGAAGCTTCCACATTACTGCTTTTCAATTCTATTTTGAGCCACTGCATCTGAGCCACAGGTGAGCCAGAAATTAATTGGCTCAACTGCCCAACAAAAAAGATGATGTGAGAACACAAAGGAACAATATCCTAGGTTGGCCAGACTAACTGAGGATTCTGGAATTATATTCCCAACACAACATCAGAGAGCACCAGATTGGAGGACTCTCAATTTGACTGCAGTAAAAGTTCATTTTCCAGCCCAGATCACTTATATGTAAAGCTCTTACCCATTAGACTTACAATGATAATTTCTGTTGGAAATTATTTCAATTTTTATTATGTGATTGCTTGGAGTTTATTGTGACTTTAATTACCAATATTTCGAGGAAGAACAGACAAAACTGGCAAGTTCTATTTTGCTCAGGGTCTCATTTTCCAACCTTATGTTCATTCATTCATCATTTTTGATTATCTGTTAAAGATAATTTTGGTAAGTTTAACTTATATAAACATCTGCTTACTGTTTCTACTGTTGGATTTATAGTAGTATATAAGTCTTTTTAAAAGTCAGAAAACGTTAGGGGAATGGGAGATTTTTTTAAAAAAAATGCAAACTGATTAAGAAAATGTTTGTATAAAAATCCATTGATATACAATACAATACTTTATATTATATATATAATAATATAAATATATAATATTTTATATTATTTCCCTGAATATATGTATTTTGTATGGATTTTGGGTAGGCATTTCCTTAATATATTTTATTCTTATAGAAGCACTTATTCTGAACTGTAAACTGAACTGTTTGCAGACTCCACACAGCAACTTCCATGAGTACTCATTGGCAACGCAAGGCCAAGCTTCATGAAATTCTGAATGAATAAATGCTCTTTTCTTTTCTTCCAATATATTGTCGCCATGATCAGGGTTTAAAAACATAAGAACTTAAAAGAATTCTACACTTTAGGAGGAAGTCAGAATCACATAATTTATTTACATATAGTGATTGCTATATGGAAAAAATTAATATCACACCATCTTATTTCTACAGTTCAGATTATCATTGTGATGATTCCATTGAAGCCAGTCTCTTCTGTAAAATCCTATAGGACGCAAGAGAGAGACTCCAATGCAAGTGAAACTTCACTTTCCAAACTCCAGCAAAAATGCCATTAGTTATGTTTGCCCTTTTTTTTGTTTTCCAGATGAAATTTTTCCCCATATTTCTTCCTTGTCTTCTTTCATTGGTCCAAAATAACAAAAATATCTCCAGAGTGAGTATATTTCCCCCTGTACTGGTAGAATATAAAAGGAATGGATTTAATCTAAGAAATAGTAAGTCTTCTCCATTTCACTCCTGGCACATTCTCAGAATTTCTCCCAAGAACATCAGAAATGGAGCCCAGTGATCTGTGTTACAGAGGCATAAGAAGATGCATCTGGGAAACTTTCAAGCTTAGAGAGGTGGGCGATAGGAGTCTTCTACTATCACTCCTCAGTGGCTATTTAATTATGCAGCCTGTGATTCAGAAAGCAGTAAAGGGCCATTAAAACTTGCAATCATTATAGCCTGTCCTCTTTCAATTTATCAAACTCCTTTTTAAAGTCATCGCATTTCAGACCCATCATCACATTTAAGGGGTTGAAATCCCAGACTTATGTATTGTTTCTTCTTTTTCTGTTAGCAACAGCAGCAGCTGTTCAGGTTCTTGAGGTAGTGGTTGTTACCCAATGTATGATTTTTATTAGCTGTTTTCTCTGTCTTCAGTCAGAAATCCGGGGTGTGTGTGAGCATCATTGGTAGTTTTTGTTCTTTCTACGTTTTGCTGAAAGGATTTTTAAAAATCTGAAGGTATGGTATATCTTTCTCACATTGTACTATAAACCGAGAGACAAATGCAATTTATTGCCTAAGAAGCTGTCCAAAATTATGGATGGTTCTTGTCCTCTGGACTGGAAATGTACTTTGAAATATCCACATATAGTGGAGTTAACTATTTCTAAGAACAGACTAAATGTGATAATAACAACCAGAAAGCTTTATGCTAAGTAGTAGATAGAAATGGAGATTGATGCAAGTAGGGAATGAGAAAATACATTACATAAATACACAATTTTGGGCAAAATGAACACATCATACCCAAATTAACTAAAGAAGACAAAAGTATAATCATTGCAATTAAATTGGGGGTTTTACCTGAATTATTGGAACAACAAAACATATACTTCAATTTGAGTGTTAATTTGTCTTAATTATGTATTTAATTTCCAGTGGAGTGCTACTGACATGTACCATGGTCATGAAAACATTTACATATGCTTGTTAATATTAGTAAGCATTATTAAGAAGTTATGTTTACGTGCAATTTTTCATGGGGATGACCTATTCCAAAAAGAAAAGTAAAAAGAGAGAGTGTTTATCTGCACAATTAGTACCTTTCATTATCTTTATTTAGTTCAGCTGATCCTATGCACATTTATTTAGAAATAAGTCCCTTGGCATTCCAATAGGGTTTATTCCCAAATAAGATTGCAAGGCTTATTCTTTTTTGTTTTTTACTGTCACCACTTCAAGGTAGACCAAACTAAGAAACCAACACCATGTAAGTCAGTGCTACTTTTATTGTAACAGAGTAACAGAACCTTGCAAGTCTGAATGTGCTTCCCCCTCCCTCCCTTTATTTTCATGTGAACACAGGAGGGGCTTGTCTGAGACTTTTTTCCTTTCTTCGCCTGGGCTCAGTCCCCTTTTGTCTGATCATTGCCTTGGTAGCAGTTCTTCCACCTGTCCCTCAAGGCCATTCCCTTTGTCCTCTATATCACCTCCCCATCAGCCTCAGTCCCCCCATCTCTGTTCCCAGAGAAATCCCAATCTGGGCCATGAGAATGAAGTGCAGATGTGCTGCTTCCCTCCTCTGCTGGAAGTTCCCCATGATCACTCAATAAGTCCTGTACTATAGCTGTACTCCCCCCCCCCCCCCATTTTCTTCCTGCTGTGTGGCCTGTTCTTCATCTTCCCATTCTGAAAGTTGCTGTCTCTCCAGCTCCTCTTCCTCCTGTTCTTCAAGGCCATTCCCTCTTCCTTCTACAGTTATATGGATATTCTTCTTTTCTCCTTAAGCATTACATCCCAACCCATTTGGAAATCATGCAAAGAAGTTAAGACATCATTTTTAGCCATCCTTCAAAATCCCAGGAAGAATGCTACTCTGCTTTTTCCAAGGTGGGAAAATTCTGCATTTTTTTTCTTTTTGTGGTAAGGCTTAAAGATTGATACAATATTGCTTTTTAGCTGCAAAATTAACCAGAGTAATAGTGGTAGTTCCATAGTAACTTCCTACATAATAACAAAGTAATAGTCTCTGACTAGAAACAGAGAGACCTGCCTGGGGTCAAATTCACACTTGTCTTTAAAGCTCCCCAAGTCACTCCAGGATATACACTAGAGCTCATTTATTTTCAGATCAAGCTTGCCTAAACATTTTAACATTTAGAATATCTGTAATATGAACTCTTGTAAGAGCTTCCTTCTTATCTTCCTCAGACTTTTAAAAAAAGTAAAATCTTCTTTAAATCAAGCTTTATTCCCAGTACTACATGTAGCTGTCCATGTTGTTTACTTGGTAACAGTCCAGAAACCACCTTCTTTTTCAATGTTTTTGATTTCCTAGATTAGCCCATTCCCTGGGATTTCCTAGTGATCTTCTGGGGAACAAGCCTGACTCTGCTCAGCTTTTCAAACTTAAGCAAAGCTGGCTAGGAAATGCTGTAACATTTTTTACCGAGACCTTTCATTTATCTGGTTAAGGTGAAGTTGACAGCTTTGGATTGCATACAGAGAGGGAAGAGGAGGAAGAGGAAGAGGAAGAGGAAGAGGGAGGGGAAGAGGAAGAAATAATTACTCATTTCCTACCAGTTTGTCAAACTTGAACCCATCTATTTTTCTTTCAGAATTCTCTTGGAACAAAATGGTTGAGATACTCCAGGCACTTACCCAAATAATTCATCTATATAAACTGAGGCCATGTATAACTGGTTAGAGAGAGAAATGCAAAACTAACAAAATTAACAGATATTTCTGACCACTCTAAGTAAAATCCAGTCAAGGAATTAGTACATTTTCCCATCTTCCAAGTCATATTGAAAAGTATTTTGGCTTCCTTCAGAATAGCTTGGAAATTTTTCTTCAGTATGAACCCCAGCATATGTTTTGAATTTCTTTTTTAAGTAACTGTATATCTAGCAAAGATGCATCAATAACTTTAGCATCATAACAAGTTATTAATTTGCTATATTCCCACTGCAAATCTGCCAATACCATTGAGCTATGTGTATGCTTGAAAGCATAACATGTTTATTGCCTATCTCCTCATATTCAGACTAGCCCAGTGTTAGCACTTTCAAAGATAAAGTGTTTGTTGTGTTTCAGTGATGTGACCTATCATGAAATGGAATAATGTATTCATCATCTAAAAAGCTGAAGTAACTCCTATCCACAGAATCAATATTAATTTATGCAAGGCTGTAGTTTACATACACACATGTAAGCATGCATTTGGTTTCTACAGGTTGACTTGAAGAAATTTAAAATAACCATAAAACAAAGAAATAAATCATTAAAAGCAGATTTTTTTTAAAAAAAGCAAAAATGAAATAATGGCACAAACACAGTCAGCAAAATTAAAACAAACACACAACAGCATAAATTTAAAAGTGGGGAAATTAAACAAAGTGGGGAAAACATGTAGAACATGGCTTCTAGAATTTTTTCCAACCCTTTTAATCATTAGCAGCCATAGGAGGTTCTGTATTTTCTTTGGGGCAACAAAATGGCATGCTGTTTTTGTCTGTTTATGAACACAAAGAATTTTTAAAAATTGCTTGGCACATAAATATGGTAATCTTTACACAGCATTACACAGTGATGCTACAACTGAGTAAACCTGTTCTGCTTTATCCTGAGATAGATCATTATTTCACTTCACCTTGATACTGATAATCTCATATCTGGAGACTCCAAGAATATAGGACCTTCAACATGCAAAGCCTTTGTCTGAAAGGTCCCCTTTGAAGTTTTTAAAGTAAAAACAAGTATGTGTCAAGACAAGGGCTCCTTCAAGTGTCTGAAACCAAGTGGTAAGGGGTTTTAAAAAGTCTGTGCTAGCAGTTTGATTACACTGGAAATTAACTGGAAACCAACATAGTTGATGAAGTATAGGTGAAATGTGGTCAAAACATGCTGAATTCCAAATGTCAGCCTCACTGTTTATTGTGACTTAACTGCAGTTTCCAAACCAACTTCAAAATCTGTCCCTTGTATAACATATTACAAAATTCCAATATAGCTGTTACAAGGGCATTGTCTTTGTTCATCAAAATTTGTACATTAATTCAACCTGGTAAAAAACAAAACAAAACAAACAAGAGACAATGTTTTGCCCTTTACAGTCAATAATTCCACTGAATCAATTCAACTAAACAACAAATGCAACATTTCCAACACAGTAATAGGATTACCAATAATTGCTCTAAGGACAATGCAAAGTTTTTACAACAAAACCATAAGTACTTGCCAATCAATAATATTTTCTACTGGGGCAAAATCTTTTGCAGAACTGAAGAAAATGAACAGATTTGGACTGGGGATTAGCAATGTATTCTAGTAAGGTTTTTCATATGGCAAAACTCTCAATAAATGCATACAATACTTGGGAATAGTCTCAAGAGTCATATTAAAAATCCATTCTATTTTAAAATAAAATATAGTATTTTTATCTTTTGAGGGGATGATATAAAAGTTATTTTAGCTGATGCGTATTAGGTTTTTTTTTTCTTTTTCTTTTTGCCATTTTTAGGGTGAACAATTCTTCCTTCCTTCCATACTCTGTTAGATTTGGAAATGTTTTCACAGTTTGTTTAGAAAGCAGTAATACTTTGAAGAAATAAAGCAAAGAACACATTTAAACACATTTTTTCTTAGTTTATGTAAATAATTTTGCAAGAACACCAAATTTATAAGGAACAGGCAATAGAATAGTTACAAGTGTAAGCCTATATTGAGATGCAGATACAAGTACCAGATGGCCAACCCCTAACTGTCAAGAATTCATCTTGACTGGGAAAAATTGAAACAGTGATAAACAAGAAGCTAAGAACTGCTGGATATTCAGTTGAGTGGCAAGACATGTGTCAGGAGATAGATGACAGAGTTCCTCTGCCAAACAGGTATAAATTCAGCACTTTCAAAATCTCAAAATTCATCAGTGTTTCCAAACCTTCTTGGTATTTATTCATTCTGGACTATTCTCGTCTGAATTGGGCCCCTGTAATTCAGTCCAGTTTGGGATTGAGTCCTTCATGTAATATTCCAATTTTGGGGTCTCTGTGATTGGTGGAGAAGATGCTACATCTCTAAATAACTTGACATCCAAGTGTCCATACCCTCTTATCTTCAGCCTATTAGCTTTCTTATTGACATTACCTGGTATCATTATTTCTTATCAGTCCTTTTTTTCCCAAATAGAGCATTCAAGCATATTCATGTTTGTTGGAAGGACACAGGAACATAAATCAGTCAACACTATCCTTTTAGGTAGTTTGCTTCTCTTCATAAAAACATCATCCTAGCAGTCAACCAGTGTTACAAGTCAAAGTTCAACATTCAGCAGAGATACCGCAAGGCAAATCAATCCATGTCACATTCCAATACCTAGCAGAGAAAGGAAAGAAGGGAAGAATATGTAACATGTAATACAATTCAGACAATATTGTAGGCCTAATACAATGAATATTTGCATTCAAATATATACAACTTATTTAAGCATAAAGTGTATGGCCATAGCCTCAACTACTTTATATGATTTCATATAAATATAATTAAATACAATTAATATTAGGACTATGCAGCAATCCAGATTCAAAAGGGAAAATGTGATTCATGGCATGCATTGGTGCTCATGTCACACCTATCAGCATTTTTATTATTGGGCCTAAACAGGAGCTCAGGAAAAATGTACTTATGGGATTGACTAAGCCTTGTTATACATTATAGAAGTGGAAGGGAAACTTGTAATATTTCAGAACTATCTCACAGAAAAAGGTACAATTCATAGTGGGTTTCCCATTTGATCCTTCTGGAAGTAACCTGGCAGATAAACTTTGATTTGGTGTATGTAAGAATGTTTCTGTGTGACTGAGAGTGAATGAAGAACTTAAACTGCTTAATTCAGAAAGTGAGCAATAAAATCTGCATTTGTTTCTAGATACCCTGATTCTTTGGAAATAAGTAACAGTAGGCATCTTAGTTCTATGGGATATAGATATATAAGCACAGGTCTGCTTAATTTGAGTTTGATCTCCAAGCAGCTGCACCTTTTGGGGGGATTATGTGCTTGAATGAATGACTGACAGGTGCTATATTTGGTCTCCAACACACTCCAAACACCTTTTTATGGTCAAAGCTAAAGTGCTGCAGAGTCCTACTCATTAAGTATTTAGTTATGTATACGTTACATTACCCAGATTCTAATATTTGAAGACATCTTTTCTTGATGCCCCTCCCCAAAAAAGGAGAAAGAGAAAGACAAAAGAGGCAAAAATATAAAATAGATCTTCTTTTTGTGCTAAATTCACCCATGTATATTTTTAACAACATATTGCTTCTGAATAGAATGTTCTACTACAAATGTGCAGTTAATTATAGGCAGTTACTTTTACAGTACTATTTATACATTCTAGAATGGACTCACAAAGCAAAAGCTTTCCATTAGATAATTATTGCTTTAAAAATAAAATCACTAAAATGTATTTTGGCACTCTTGAGATAGCTTCAGAGTGCATGGATTGTAGAGAAGTTCCAATTTAGATGTGGGTGGACAATTCCAGGCAACAGGTAAGATAAAGTATCAAGCAGCAAGCGAAGAATGAAAACACATCCAATAGATGTCTTGAAAGGGAAATGGAAATATAGTTAGAAATAGATAAGATAAGAATGTCTAAGAAAGGCATAGATTAAAAAATAAAGATAGACTTTTAACATTTAACTTTTTCTATTCATTAGCAATGTGACAAACGGAGTTTGAAAATAATGAGACTGTAATATCAATTTTCATTGTGTTGGTAATTCATTTTCTTTATTATAAGACTTTCATTTTTACTCTGAAACCTTTGCTCTATTAGCAATTAATGAGATGTATTTGGAGCTGATGCCCAACCACATTTATACCCCAATCATTCATGTGATCAGGTGAGTCCCGTAAATAATAAAATGAAATAAACCAGAAAATAACTAAAATGTAAAGAAAGAAAAGAAAAGTACACATTAAAACAACCAAGCATACCAACAGGACTCAAGTCTTAAACAACAACTTGGGTCACATGTAATTATATCTGTCAAATTTACTACAGTGTTGCTGGTGGTGCTTGCTGAAGATTTTTATTACTTTCACCCCTTCCTCTCTTTCAGTGGAAAATGTTTTTTCATCCCTATTTTTAATGCTCACTTTTTGAAGACAGAGATGAGCTTCCCAGCCCTAATATCAATTTTCATGCTTCCCCTACTTAGGAGGAAGCTTTGCTGTTACATATTAGCATCAGACTCCACCTCTACATGGGGTGAAGAGCTAAGCCTGGTTTTGAACGTAGTTTGCTGTAGGGTAGAAATGAAAACCATTCCCAGTGCACCATTGCTGCTATCAAGCAACATACAGTTGGGGCAGGTCCATGAAACAATAATTACAGAGACTTCAATAAGAAATCTTTAATGCTAGTCTTGGGTTACAGAATCTTGAAAACTGAAAGAGGAACTGTCCAACTGTCATTTTTAGTGAGTTCACTAAAGTAGAGCTTCTTTGAATAATGTGAAGCATTTCTTCCCAGGTTACTTGCCATCTGGGCTTTGTTGAACTTACAAGCCAAGCTACCAATTGACTCTCTTGCTATCTCTTGATCATTTATATATCCTTTCTATTACCTCACCAGATTCCCCACAGTCTCTCATAGCTGCCAAGTTCTGGATTCTGCGCTTTCTGTTCCCCCTTCTCCTGCTTTCAGCTGACTCTTAAAACAGCCAATTAGGGACCCAAGTGTCATAGCTTCTAATATATAGGAGCATAGCACAATTGCTTAAGTCATGCACTAATGGCTGCCCAACCTTGCATTCATTTGTAAGAATGTTTCAACTTAGAGCCAAATGAGAACTTTTTAAAAAGCTTGAGTATTTTTCTCCTAAATTTCTATGATGGAAGATTATAATTAATGCTAAACTATTATTGGAAAATAGGAAAATTGCTGTACTGTACAATATAAAGAGGATATTAGTAATTTTCAGAAAGTGAACAAAATATAGCTACATTGGGTAAACAAAATAATGCTTTTCAACGTTTTATGGTATGTTTCAGAATCAAATCCTCCTTATCATCCAATAGTGATCACTCAAATGATATCAAAGAAGAATAATCAGCAGCAAGGATGGCATTAAAAAAAAAATATCTTGTAGGATGCATTCCAGTTTGGAAAAACTTGCAAATACTGCATTCTATAGGTAAGGCAGCCTGAAGGCAAAATGGACGAGCACTGTCACTGTGCAAAACAAGCATACATTCCAGAAACTTCACTCTGTGAAGTTGGATATATGCTCGCTTTGTACACCACTCTGTTCATTCAAATATAGACCATACATATTAAGGACACTGTGTATTTAACTTCCCCTCTTTCACCTTCCTTGGTGTTCTCTTGTTTCCAAGGAGATGAATACTTTAGATGGAGACTTATATTCCCTTCCCTTCCTGATCACTTGTTTGAGAAACAGCTGAGCATCTGGAAAGAAAGATGTCTTCTTTCTCTTCCTCTTCCTCTTCTTTGTACATCAGGTGTTTTAGTTAAGAGCTTTTGACACAACTCTCTTCTTTTCCCAGGTGACAAGTAGGATTTCTGAATTAGATTTAACTAAAGTTGAACTAAAGTTTTAACATGATCACCCTCATGTATTTAGCAATTTTTCTTTTCTATCCCATTGAAAATGACAATTCAATATTAATTTCTAGTGGGGCTTTGCAAACATACTCAGGGATTTGGGAATTGCGTATCTGTCAAATAAATCCCATAAATTACTAGAATTTCCTATAGAAATTACCAAAGAGTTGCCTGGACAGGTGGAGAAAGCTTCCAAATAATTCAGAACATACTGAATTTTCAGAAAATGCCACAATGCAATCATGTAAAAATTGTTGTCATGAAGAACAGAAAGATTTTACTTGTACCCAATTAAAGTTACACCAAAGTTTCTAGGCATGGTGAGCCACAATCTGGAGATAGAGTAACTGCAGAATAATTAGAAAAAGCCACTTATGTTGACTTACCTATACAAATATAATTGTATAAATACCATTAGAGAAGATATTCCCTAAAGGGAAAATACTGAAACCACAGAGTGGAAGAGTAGACTCCTATGGAGCAATTATTGTTCATTAACAGAACCCATCTGCTATGGGATTTCATGCATTTAAGGACAATATCATTCTTAGCAGCTACCTGTACCCAGCTCAGTTCTTGAAAGCTTATGATTAAGGATGTTTCCAAATTCTGTATCTTGAAGTTCCAAATTATTTGGTTTTGTTTCTAAAGTGAACCTAGTGAGCAAATAATTCTTCACTAATCTGTGTTCTGCTTTGTTTTTCCATTTTTGAATGATGGCCAAATGCTGTGCAATCTGCAATCAGATTCATCAGAATAAATTACAGATTATGCTGGATTTAGACATTTTAGAAGTATTGTAGAGGCATTAAAATGGCAGGTTGTTACTTGGCATCATCCCCTTAAAATGCCTTATCCTCCAGTGCAATCTTGATTTGGAATCAGTGGACTTACTCCTTGATATATGAGAGGATTGCAAGTATTCATTATTCAAACATTTTACATGGGGTTTTTTTTTTCCAGACTTGATATTTATGTAACATTTCATTTTAGCCTTAAAAGGTACTAGAAGTTTGTACATATTATTCCATTAATAGATGTGGCATATTTACAGTCTGATTACTGGTCAATCTATCCTGGTACCAAGTCCAGCACTGCCTTGAATGAAAATGAGATAAGTGGCCCATCCAGTTGATCAGGACGGCTGTGGAAGGTGGATTAGGGGAGCTGCATTACCACTGCTACATCCTACCATCTCAAGCTTCCTCACTGTAGTGCAGTTGAAGCTGTTAATGGCCAGTTGGTCACAGTCAAATGAAATGGCTTTTTCAAATGAGAAATCAGAAGTACCCTGATTGCTGGGGCTGTCTTACAGCAAATATTGGAGCACTGCTGGTCAACTTTCCTGAAGTCCTTTCTCTGAATGAGACATCATGATGGAGATGACCAGGATTCCCTCTGTGTTTAAACAGCGTTAATGCCACAAGTTTAGAGTGCCACTAACACAAATGTTTTAAAACAGCAGAGAGGATAACTTCTGTTGCTATATTCTAGCTTTGCTGAAAATGATATAAAAGTGGGCAAAGCCAATAAATTAAGCAAATGAGTGAGAATTATTTAATGTGAAGGCAATCTATTGGTATTGATTTAAGAACTTCAAGCTTCAAAGAAGATTCCCAAGTCAACTGACTCTGGTGCAGTGGGCTTTTTCCATCACTACCTTATTATAAACTGATCACAATGGTTTAGCAAGTTCAGGAATTGCTTCTGTCTAAAAATCAATGATTGCCTTTTGCTGGAGATCTTGAATTAGGTTGTAGTAAGCCATCACTGTTCAAAGAATATATCCCCTATTATGACTGGGGCCTTTGGACAATTGTGTAGTATTGTAAGTAGACTTGAGGTCTGTGTTCCTGGAGACAAAAGAGTAATTGTGAGGCCCAGTGAATTAAAACATTGCAATGAACAGTCTTGTTCACTTGATTATCCAGATTTATTATGGTATATATGGAAGATCTAAGGAATAGTTATGATAAAATACATCAGTGAGACATTTAAAAAAAAAATCCTAGACATAGCATATATAGCATCTCTGCTATTCCCACTAAGCAAAAGAAACTCCACCTGAGTGGCTGTGAGTGGACAGAGGAAAACAATATGTGGGAGCTCTGCTAGGAAACGTGGTAAGAGAAGGCTAGGCAGACTTATCTGCAAGAATAATCCAGCACATGGCAATCATCAGCAAAAGCCCAGCCAGCTCACAGCTAGGAAAACATGCCTTATCCACAGGTTATAGCATAAACACAGATGCAGCAAAATGAGTCACTGGAGTAAAACAAAAATTCAAATTGGACGCAAATTAAGCTCTGTGCACATGCATGACAAGGAATCCATTGAGCAAAACTAATTTTATGCAAGTGCCAGAATGGCTGTTTTGCATGTTGGAAATGAAAATGAGGCATTGGTAAAAGGACCATAGCTCAGTGGAAGGGCTCATGCTTTGCATAAATAAGCTCCATATTCTTTCTTTGACATATCCATTTAAAAGTTGTCAAAAACTGGAAATACAGTTTTAAATGACTAGCAAAAAGGGAACCTTTTAATGATCTTGCAGACAGGAATGTGCAAGTCACAGATTCACTCAGTAAGAAATATTCCAGCTCTACATTGTGAAAAAAAAATATGATGATCAGAAATAAAATAGAAGAAATTACATGATAGTGTCATCAAATATTCCTTGGATTTCTTTAGATAGAAGAAGGCACCATAGATTTATCTGTTTGGATTCATTCCATGTTTTTCAGCCCAAAGTTATCTAAGATAATAATAGACCATGTCCCAGAGCATTATGCAGTATCCCCTGAAAACAAATGAAGTAGTCGGTAGACTGATGCCTAAATCACATGTTTAATTCATTTATTTTTTAAAGTTTCTCTATTATTGCAATCTGTAGATCTATTAAAAATAATTCCCCCCCCCCCCCCCAAGGAGATATCCGGCAATCCCCATTCTTATTTGGTCTTAAATCATCAGTCACATTTGTTCTGTTGGAAAGAAATAACGTAAGGGAGGCTAGGACTCTGTCCACCTGTTCTTATCTCTCTCTCTCTCTCTCTTCATCTACATAAGAATGCTCCAAAAACTGAACAGAACAGGACCAAATTTGGTGTAGAGAAAATGAAGAGAAAAGAGTAGCCTAAAAAATCCTCATCCATTCATAAGGGAAAGGAAGGTGGGTGGTGGATCAAAAAATTGCCAGCTGCTCCATTCTAACCACCTTTCCCTTCTCCCTCCAATCATACAATACAAAACAGACCTAGAGCCAGTTTGGTCTAATGATTAAGGCAGCAGGCTAGAAAGCAGGAGACTGGGAGTTCTAGTTCTGCCTTAGGCATGAAAGCCAGCTGGGTGACTTTGGGCCAGTCCCTCTCTCCGCCCAAGTCTCTTCACAGTGTTGTTGTTGTGGGGAAAATAGGAGGAGGAAGGAGTATTAGGTATGTTTGCCACCTTGAGTTATTTGTAAAAATAATAAAGGCAGGATTTAAAAAATCTAAAACAATTAATAAATGGTCCAGAAGCTATGTTCATATTTTCCCTGCCTTCTTTTGTACTCCTTCATTTCATTCCCATTCATCCATTCATATCATTAACAGAATAATTAAGTTTCCCCTGAATCACATTCACTGAAAATGTTGAAAATTTTCCCCAAACTCATCCCTGGTTCTTCCATTACCACCATTCACTGGAGCGCTAACATGTAACTTTCGCCAACCTACTTTCATATGGATTACATCCCCAGTTATGTAGATGATACTTATTCATACTTTTATGACATAAGCCTTCACCCTTTCATTCACAATCAAACCAACCCTTCACTTCTTTAATGCATTCATCAACTCCACTTTACAATATACTTCACCTTCATTTAGATTTGTTACATCCTTCCCATTAGTTTCACAAATGTTCAACCTTCCTTCTTCTTTCCTCCCTCCTTTCTGTTAATACAGTCTTTATCGCTTGTTCCTCTTACAAGCCAAGTTGCAATCCTCCAAATGCTATAATCATCACCAGATGGGCCTACAGATATTGACCTCTGCCACACATTATAGCTTTAGTCAATTGAGACTTTCACACTTTTTATAATGTAGAGAAGGTATAGGTTACTAGCCTTAGTTGCATTTTGCCACTTGCAGCATTCCCTATTGATGAGAAAGACTACCCGGGTCATTTCAGTAGGATGGAAATTACTTAGGTCTATCCTCAACTTGATCTAATGTTGTGTTCGAATTGCAGTAGACTTCCTAATATAGTTGTGATTTTATTTATTTATTCATCAAATTTGTCACCACCCATCTCATGAAATGACTCTGGGCGGTTTACAACATGATAAAAATCCATTAAAATACAACATAAAAACAATCCTAAAAATAAATAAATTCCAAGAAGATAGAAAGTTGGCAAGTAATTCCAGGGAGCATCATCAGGGGGCTAACCAGCCCCCAGGGGAGGGTAGAGCCAATGCACACTGACAGAGCCAGGTCTTTAAATCTTTTTAGAAAGTGGGGAGGGGAGGGGCCCATCGCACCTCTGGGGGGAGAATATTCCAAAGGGTGGGGGCAACGGCAGAGAAGGCTCTCTTCCTGGGCCCCGCCAGCTGACATTCCCTTGCTGATGGGATCCGCAACATGCCCTCTCTGCCTGACTGGGTGGGACGGGTTGATGTAATGGGGATAAGATGGTTCCTCAGGTAACCTGGACCCATGCCATGTAGGGCTTTAAAGGTAATAACCAACACCTTGAATTGGACCCAGAAGCAAACTGGCACCCAATACAGCTCCCTCAGCAAATGTGTTGCATGTGCCACCCTAGGGGCACCTAATATCTGCACGGCTGCATTTGAACCAGCTGTAGCTTCTGGATACTCAAGGGTAGCCCCATGTAGAGCCTAATAGCAATAGTCTAACCAAGAGATGACCAGGGCATGAGTGACTGAGTGACTGACCGGAGAGCCTCCTGATCCAAGAAGGGGTGCAACTGGCGCACCACCCAAAGGTGGGCAAAGGCCCTCCTGGCCATGACTGCCACCTGCTCTTCGAGCAGTAGTCGCAAGTCCAGGAGGACCCCCAGATTACACACCGGGTCTGTTGGGGCAGTGCAACCCCATCCAAAACCAAAGATGGTAAATTCTCAAATACAGAGGGGCCTCCAATCCACAGCTACTCCATCTTACCAGGGTTCAGCTGAAGCCTGTTGTTCCCCATTAAGACCCACAGGCTCCAGGCACCACAAAAGGATTAGCATTTAGAGTACGTTATCTTCTCCCTTTTCCCATCTCTTTTCTTTTCTCTCCTCCTTGTCGCTTATGTCATTTGAAAAGATCTGGGACTTTGCTAATAGAATATGCTTTTAACTGGCAGAATAGGATTTTAGCCAGCAAAAACAACTTGTGCCACTTTAAGTTAGAATTGTACCATTACATGTCACTTTAAAAAAAGATTTATAGAAATTAGAAATAATGTACTGAAAACACAGCATTTTATAACAAAGCACTCTTGTCTGTTTACAAAGAAAAAAAAATTGTAAAAGAACAGGCAAGAGTGCTGAAAATTAATGTTCTCACAGCAATCATTCTTCTGTTGAAAGCTCAATGTCACCTCAGAGCATGCTTACATGTTTCATGCATAGTAGCCAAAGGAACTGATGGCATAATGTATAGAAGACTATAATGAGAATCACTCATCTGCTTCTTTGGCTGGAGATTATGGAAAGAAAACAATTTCTTCTGAAGGTATCCCTGTGCAAATGTAACAAGAGTACCACCAGCATTTTAGTCATTGATACAAAGTGTTATCATGCAACATCTAGTAGTTTTGCAGTGACAATCATACAAGATCCTTAGATGTGGACAGGATAACCTGGTTGTGAAATGGCCTTGTTAAGTCAGATATGATGACCTAGTGTAAGAAGTAATTAATGAGACAAGGATGAGAAGGTAAAAGCAGGAAAAGATGGAAAGCTGAGGTGGAAGGGTGCATGGGAACCTGAGGACAAAAATTGAAAAGATGAAGTAACAAGAGTGCATAAAAACTTATTCTGTACTACATTTTAACATCAAGTGTTTAGTGCAAATATGACTGAACATACTAAGAGATCTTTATGGAAGAGTATCACTGGGGTCAGTGTTAGTCTCACACATCTGAATGATTGTTCTATTACATCACTTTTTGCAATAAGAAAGCTGAAAAATGCACGTCTCTTCTACGTATATTGTACTCTCTGTAATATATAGTTTGTCTACAACTCCCACTAAATTCCTAAGTTCTGGGGAAAGCTTTCCTTAATAAATGTGCAATGTAAACACCTATTCTTAATCTAGGGGATTACGTATATTTTTCTTTAATATAAAGAGTTTTATATATGGCTTATCCTAATGTATAGTTTTAAAAGCAACTACCTATATGTTCTTTTTTAAAATGCACCTACCACAAATAATGTTTGTATGTGTTCCAAATATATATTAGATGCTAGCAGGCTCCATTTTATTTTTATTTTTTTATTTTTTTTGGCAGCCTGACTGTGCTGTAGTACAGTTCGTTCAGAATCACAGCAATTTAGTCCTACAGAAAACAGATGTGGTTTTCTTTCTTTACAGTAATGTGACACTAAAAGTGCCTTAAAGAAAAAAATAATAATTTCAAAACATGTTGAGCTAATTAAGTTCATCCAACATCAGGTCAAATAATTATAAAGACGTCTTCCTGAAGTTTTCTAGAATTACTGCCTTGTTCCTAAGGAAACCCAAGTAACATGCCATAATACAGTTACAAACAGTTTTGTTAAGTCACAAGGAACAGAGTTAGAGACATGAAGCACATTGGCAGAGATACATTGGGAAATCACAGTAGAAATAGAAGGGGGTGCAAGAAGGATCCCAGAATCTGTGCTAGTAGTAGTGGTGCTCATAGGAATTTGGTAGAAGCCACAAAGATATCACAAGCATCCAGACATCACTGTGCCAATTACCCGATGATGCATCTGTTATCCCTCACTTCTCTCCCTCTCTCCCTACAAACACCTGTAATTGATGCCAGCTAGTTTTATAATCCAAGTTTATTTCTGGTAAATTATGGGTTGTTTACTTATTTCCCCATTGTTCCTGTGGACTAATGTGATGGATTAAAATGATTACATTTCCATCACCGGTAGGCAATAAGCTTCATAGCAAAAATTTCTCCAAAGTGTATTTATTGTATCCACCAGGAAAATGTAATTGCACAATCTAGTATTTGGCCTGGCCTGGCCTGTTTTGTTTTAATGTTTGCATTGGCTATGTATTCCTTTCAGCCAGAGAAATGGAGCTAACAGTATTTGCTTACCTCTCCAAACATTTGTAAGATTACATTGTTGCTTGCTAATAAAGGAGTTCCTTAGATGAGGTGTAGTAATAAAAAATCAGTGCTAAGGGACAAATGTTCATCAGCAGGTCGCTCACTGGTGATACATTGAAACCTTAAGTGTTAATGGTGGTCTCCAATCTGCTTCAGAGACTTAATTTTCAAATTGAAGGGCACATGTGCTAAGTGTTGGTAAAAAGCATTGGTGAACAGCTGGAACTCTTCATTGCAGCAGCTGTTCAACAACTTCTCCCACTAGCCTTCCCATATATCATCATCAATTGGGAACATGGACAATTAGCATGGAGGTCTCTGTAAGCACCTGTAGCTTTAAGAGAGATAGTAACATTTTCAGTCTGTTCCCAGCTACAACAATCTCTCTTCCATCACCATCTTACAAGCGCATTGCAGGGGCCTCAGCTAAATACCAGCAGTAGTATTTTGCATAAACAGTTGTATCATAGAATCATAGAGTTGGAAGGGACCAAAGAGATCATCAGGTCCAGTCCCTACACACTACAGGTTTCACTATACCATTCCTGATAGATGATGAAGTAGCCTCTGTTTGAAATCTTCCAGTGAAGAGAAAGAAACTACTCCATGAGGAAACTTGTTCTACTGACTCACAACTCTTACTGTCAAGAGGTTCTTCCTCATGTCTAATCTGTATCTATATCCTTGAAGTTTCATCCCATTACATCTAGCCTTGCCCTCTGAAGCAAGTGAGAATAAATCTGAATCCTCTACAATGTGACTGCTCTTCACATATCTGAAGGCAGCTATCATGTCCCCTCTCAACCTTCTCTTCTAGAAGCTTTTAACCATTCTTCATAGGACTTGGTTTCCTATCCTATCCCTATCTTGTTAGCCGTTCTCTGGACATGCAGTTTATCAGGGTGTTTTTTAAATTGGGGTGTACAGAACTGAATGCAGTACTCCAAGTGAAGCCTGACCAAGGCACAGCAGGATAATTACTTCCTACAATCTGGATTCTGTGCTCCTTTTGATGCTCCTCAAGATGTTGGCTTTGTTTGCAGGTGCATTATGCTGTTGGGCCATGTTGAGCGTGTGATTCACTAGTACGTCCACATCCTTCTCACATGTGCTGCTCTTGAGCCAGATTTCCTCTCTTCATTTCTTTCATATTTCTTACCTCGATACATGACTACATTTCTCCCTGTTACATTTCATTCTATTTGTTTCTGCCCACTATTCTACCCTAAGTTTTTTTTAATGTTTTAGCCACTCTTCCTAGCTTAGTATCATCTACAGATTTGGTAAGCATTCCTTCAACACACTCATCCATATCTTTTAAAAATATTGAACAGCACTGGGCCCAGAAGAGAGCCCTCTGGAGATGTTTTTCCAGGTAGATTTGATGCCATTTATAGCTACCCTTTGAGTATAATCCTTGAGCCAGTTGTGAATCCACCTAACAACTGAATTGTCAAACCCATATTTTAACATTTTGTTAATAAGGATGCTATAAGAGACTTTGTCAAAGGCCTTGCTAAAGACAAGATATACTATATAGTATACTATATATACTATTACTAGATCAACCAGTCTAGTAATACTATCATAAAAGGAGGTCATGTTAGACTGGTATGACTTTTCAGCATGAATATGTGTTGGCTCCTGTTAATTAATGAATTCCTATCTAAAAACTCAACACTTAGATCTGAATATCCAAGGTATCTTAGAAGATATTTCCTAAGTACGTATATGAACCTCTTATACTAGAAAATGAAGTTAGATCAGCACTCCAGTCAGAAGGGTACTGGAATTCTGTAGATGGAATATCTACAGAAATATGGCAAACAACAGAAGAAGAAGAAGTAAAGATTGTAATATGACTCACAGCACTGATTTTTTTTTTAAAGTAAAGATTCTAAATAAATTATGCCAACAAATCTAGAGAACAACACAATGGCCAACAGATTGGAAGAAGTCAGTCTACATATCAGTACAAAGAAAGGAGACTTAACAGAGCATACAGATGATCACACGATAACTTTGATTTCACATGCCAGCAAAATAATGTTTAGGTTCATCCAATGCAAATTAGAGCACTATATAGAAAAGCATATGTTTTAGAAAAGTCTGAGAAACAGGAAACCTTATTGCTGATATATCCTGGATAATTGAGAAAGCAAAATAATAAGTCAGTATGTGCTCCATTGATTAGAGAAAGGCTTTCAATTGTGTCAGTCACATTAAACTCTGGAATGTCTTTAGGAAAATCCCAGAACATTTCATTGTCCTCATGCAAAGCCTATACATGGGCCAAGAAGCCACAGACAGAACATGGTGAAACAGACTGGCTCCAGGTCAGCAAAGGAGCAAGACGAGGCAGTATATCCTCTCCTTATTTATTAAGCTACATGCCAGATGGGAAATACATGAGCATGATTTTAAAACTGGAGAAAGAAACACTAATCGCTTGCCCTCTCTGGTGAAACTATTCTGATAGCTGACAATACAAATGATCTGCAAGCTCTAATAATAAAAGTTGAGCACAGTAAGAAAATGGAATTAAATATAAAGAAGAATTAAATATAAAGAAGACCAAACTAATGACAACATGTACAGCTAACAGCCTTAGAAGTGACAATAAAGACACCAAAGTGGTGGATAGCTTCTGCCTTTTAGGATTCACTATCAGCAGTGAAGGAACCAGAACCCCAGAAACATGGCACAGACTACCACTTGGTAGAAAAGCAATGAAGGCTTCAGGAAATATTCAGATAATGTATCATATCTATACCTGCAAGAATTAGAACTGTTCAGTCAATGGTTTCGCATGGGACACTCTATGAACACAAAAGTTGGACTTTGAAGTATCATTAGCAAAGTTCATTGTTCATTAGCAAAGTGGACTGGAATAGTGAGAAAGGAAAGAAAGGAAGGAAAGTACTCTTAAGTCCTCTGGTAAAGACTTCTGTATCTCCATTACACAGACTGCAGTAATTCACAGTTATGCCAGTGAGATCCTTTTGCTTCAGTATAGCTAATCATGTTTGCTGCCTAGTGATGTCTGCATTGTTACAATTCCATTTAAACCACAGTGGAGAAATGAGCCTGTGGAGAAATTATAAGAAACTTATAAAGTTGTAAATCAAGGTATATTTTCCCCACTCCTATTTAACTTCTATATTTATTCCATGGTGAGCCACCTCTACAACATGGACTTTCACTCCTCTGAAATGGCTGAAAGGCACATTTCGGTTCTACTCCCTGCAGACAATGCAGTGATGCTTTCAAGAACATCTATTGGCCTTAAAAGAGTGCTAAGGACAGCACAGTATTGCCCTAGCATAGTATTACAAGGAAAACCAGCTGGACCTGATGGCCTATATAGCCCCTCTCAGTTCCATAATTCTATTATTCTGTAAAGAAGAGACACATGGCTAAGCATATAATGACTTACAGTGGAATCCTAACTCAAAGATATGCTGGCTGAAACAGAGAGGAACTTCTAAATTTATTTTTGCTGGCAGAAATATCCTTCAGGACTTACCTGACAGAATACTATTCTTTGATTTAGAGGAGGCAAAAAGAACTAGAGAAGCTTCCTATCCAGACCAGGTACACACACACATATATAATGCTGGCACAGGGTTAGGACTGCCTTAGGAATCTATGCAATTTTCAATGCACTGACTATAATACCATACCTTGTCCTGCCAGTGTTGGTGGGGATGTGGTTTTCAACAATCAACCAGAAAACAGTATTCAAGGAACTACCAAGGAGAAAGCCAGACCCCCACCAACACTGGCAGGGCAAGCTACTGAATATAAACAAGGAGCAAACCCCACACTCACTCACACTGATGATGTTACCTATTCAGGTGATGAAACTCCCTTCCATGTTTCCCTCTTCAAGTCCTTTTGATGAAAGAGGAGCCATGGAGAGGAGCACCTTTGCCCAGCTATGAATTGTGCATCAGTTGCACCCATTCCTGGACTGTGAGGATCTCTCATAGTCACTCATGCCCTAGTGACATCCTGATAGGACTACTGCAACACACTCTACATGGGTCTGCTCTTGAAGAGCATTCAGAAGCGTCTACTGGTGCAGAATGCAGTGTCATGGGCAGTAAGATCACCTGTTATTTGGCACATGTGATACCACTGTTCCTTGAGTTGCACATGCTACCAATATGCTTCCAGATTCAATTTAAGGTACTGGTAGTCACCTTTAAAGGCTTTCATGGCTTGTGGGTAGGTTATTTATGAGACTGACTCTCCCTGTTTGCTTCTATACATGCCATCCAGTCCAGCAGGAGGTGCAGCAGGGGCCCAGGAGGAGAACCTTTTCTGTTGTGGTGCCTGCCCTCTGGAATATCATCCCTCCAGAGATCAGATTGACCCCAACTTGCTGGCCTTCCACAAGGCTTTCAAGACTTAGTTCTGTGCTCAAGCCTGGGATCCTGGGTGTGTGTGGAGCCCATTTCCTGGTTGTGCTGACTGTATGATGTTTTTGTAATTTTCTCTCAGCTGCTATATGTTTTATGGGGTTTTTTTTTTGTTTGTTTGTTAATAATGTTATTAAAGTTTACAAATACAAAGATAAAAGACCAATACAAACTAATAGAAATATAAAAAGTGAAGTAAAGAAAAAGAAAAGTACAAAGAGAGAGAAAAATAAGAAGAAAAAAAGGGGAAAAAAATAAAAGGAGAAATATATAAAAAAGACTCCCCCCCCTCCAGACAAGTATAAACAATTTCAGCAACTTAACAACTTCTATAATATTTCAATAATGAAAAAAGATCTCTTCTTCCCATATCTCATCTCTTATCAATAAACAAATTGTAAAAACTCATCATTCAGTCCTATTCAGCAAAGGTTCATTGAGAGCTACCAGAAATAATAATATATATTTTTTAACCTTAATCAGATAAAACCGTATTGCATACCAACGTATCACTTTCTCTGAGAAATAAAGCGAAAGAAACCTCTCCCCATTTATAAACAGATCTTCAAAGATTCATCATTCAGTCTTGGTCAAGAAGAAATTCCATGAATAGCTACCAGAAACCACATCATATATATTTTAACCCTGGTTGAATAAATTCACTTTATAGTTCCTCTGTTTAATTTTAAAAAGCTTGGTCTTTAATCCCATCAAGTAATATCCCACAAGTTGATTTCTTATCATTTTCTCTTTGTCTATTCTCAGGAACAGCTTCAGTAGTTCAACACGGCCCTTTTGTAAATCCAAGATAAGAAGTCTATCCAAGTCACTCTTCTGTTTTATTGTTTGTATGTCCCCTTTAGTTATTAAAACATCAGCCAGTTGCATTTGTACATCCATTGCGGCATATTTTTCCATATCACTCTTATAATCTGTCATTTTTAAATCTGTTTTCAAATCCACATCATCTTTTCCCATATCACTTTGTAGTCTGACATTTTTTTAAAAAATCCACTTTCAAATCCACATTCAAGTCAGCCTCAGTCTCTATTTTGTCCAATAAAATCTATTCCTCCTCTGTAGCCTCTGACAGATCCATTTTTATAGTGGCAGACAATCTTGAAAGTAATTTCTGAGTACATTGTTCCCAGCCTTAATACCTTCGATAGTCAGATAATATTGCTCCATTGTATTAATAGGTCTCTTCTTTAATTGTAATTCTTGTAACTCTCTGGTTCCCTCTAGTCAACCTTCAAAGTCCCCTCTTATCATATGTTCATTTTCCAATCAACAAAACTTTCCTACAGAAGGATTTCATACAGTTAATTTATTTATTTATATATATATATATATATATATATATATATATATATATATATATATATATATATATAATTTTAACCCACAGGAGAAATTCTTTCAGGTCCATCTGGCCCCTTAACTTTCCAATATCAACATTCTAGTCCCCCTTTTGCTGTTTTTCAAAAATAAACAAAAAATAATAATCCTTATATTTACATGAAACTTCTTTCATCCAGGTTAGAAGGAAGCTCTCCTGGCGTAATGAAACTTGCCCTTCAGAAGATTCTTAACATCCAAAAGATCAATAAAGAAGCAATTTCCTAAGACAGTTAAGAGAGGAAGTGGGTGAACCCAGTGTCCATTTGAAGGTGCTGATATGAGACTTAGGCAAGATGATTTTCTCCCTGGCTCCCAGAGCTCTCAAACCTGCCAGAAATTGCTATTTTGCAGTCTCTTCATGGGCGAGTCTCTATATGGGGCAAACTTGTGGGTAATCCTAGTCCTCTCCTTAATCCAAAGAGGAGGACTAAGAAGTTGATCCATTCACCAGCTCCTCCATTCACCATGAAGAGGACCCCATAATGTGAGTTGTCAGCAGGACATTTTGCACATAAACTTAATCAAATATGTGCTTGTTCAACAAATCATAGTTTAGCACAATGTGTTAATCCAACCCAAGTTTCTATATGTGTCTTAATGTAGGCAGCACTGTTCTCTACTGTGTTTCACATTCTGCCATGTCTACTCTTCCCCCATCCCCAGAATGGAACTACAGCTTTTTTTTTTTTTTTGCTTTATTAATTTATTTAGCTAAAAATCAATGCTTCTGCTGCTTTGATTGTCAATAGTGTTATCTCATACTCCAAAAGCTGTATTTTCTTTGATAAAATTCCAAGCTATCACTCCTGTTTTTTCTCATTTAACTACAGTAAATGATGTGTCTTCTTCCTCTGCCTGCTTTAATGTTACTGTAAAAGAAAACTACTTGGGTTTCAAATGGTTTCTGCTTTAAGATCCTCTTTTTTCATTTTTCTTCTTAATACATACTCAAAATCTTTTCGTAACTCCAGCTTTGGAACTGCTTTCTGCATACAACAATGCTGAAAGGAATTACTGCTCATCCTTTACCCAGCACAAGGAGCTATCTCTTTTGAAAATATAAATGTAAGAAAGGGGTGGAGGAAGGAAAGGGAGAAAGGACGTTAGTCTATCTCTCTTCCTCTGTAATCTTTTCTAGTTTAAATATTTTGTCTACGTCTTAAAAAAAGTTCTAGCCTACCCCATTGCTTGATGACAATCTATACAGGACAAATGGATGACAAGAACATCTGTATCAGGCTGTAGGCCCATCCAGGTCATACGTTCATGTGATACAGTAGCCAACCATATGGAAAGATCAGAAATGTGGATAGGGTAGCTTTCTTCCACAATTGCTCCCTAGTTGCTAGTATTTCAGATACACCACCTGTAATTCTGTAAACTGCTGTCAAGACTGGCAGCACTCAATAGTCTGATCTCTCATAAATTTGTACTGTCCTCTTTTAAAACTGTTTAACTTGGTAGCCACCACATGTAATGGCAGCAAATTCCATGTGTTCTGAAAGAAGTACTTTTGTTACACCTGAATGTCCTACTTTGCTACTTGCTCATGTGCTTCTAGTGGCTAAAGGATCTATTGAGAAATGGTCTGATTTTTCACTGCTGTCTCCTGAATGTGTTAGGATTTTGTGGAGAGAAAGGGAGAACATGATCTGAAATACTGTAGTCTTCTTCTAGTTTCTTATTCTTCCATGCCTGTCAAGTTTAGGAAAAGTATGATGGTGACATCTTAAGCTTGAAGAATTAAGAGGAAGTTGTGTGTTTCTTCATCCCTATGTTTTACATTCAACTGGCCCACCAGCCTAAGTAGAACAGTTGCCAATAATTTAGTGTTTAATGTAGATAATGTAGCTTTGGTTATGAGTATGCAGGTGGTGTGGTCATGGGCTTCTGGGTAAAGCTAACCAGTTGTCACCAGCCAATATCGTTCTTCAAACATTGTCCTTTTTCAATGTCCTCTTGTAAGAAAAATTGTCGGATTTTCCTTTCCACTGCAATGTGATTACACTAAGTGACTGAATCTCACTGACTAGTGTGCATTAAAAGATTTTCATTATTTTGCTGTTCTTTGGAAGTTTGTATTTTTTATTGCTAAGTACATCCATGGAGTCAGTCTAGACAAGTTTTGCATAGGTGTCGCTTGCAGAACTTCTAGTGGGTAAGTCATGAATGTGACCTCAGTTAATGAACCCAAATGATTGTTGCAGGGTTATCTACTTGAGGTGTGTTCCTTGGATCTGGTAACAACTAATATAGTAGACAAGGTATCGTCTGTTTCTGAATATAAGCAAGTGCTCCTTAGGCACTTGAATTACAAAATATGTAGAAATCAATGGGAGGATTATTTCATTGTTTAGACCGGAAAAGTATTGCTCTGCAAAGTTATGTGTAATAGATCAGACAGCTTCAAGTACAATCAACTCCACATATCAGCTAAACCAAGAAGCAACTCTTTATCCCACTTGATTCAGGATTCTCAAATTTCCTGGAAAGGAATTTAATTCTCACAATGAACAGTGAGAAAAATCCTATGAGTCCAGAAATTCTGGCTGCTGTTTGAAACAACTTTGGTTGTTCTTCCAAGTCTTCTATAAATTGTAAGAATCTCTTTGTCCATTTCCCCACTTAGTTACTTAACTCATAGCATAATAACTTATAGTTTTGTCCAACCATAATTGAAGTGACATGAAAAACTATCCTCATTACTGCTACTTTGGACTCTTAAGAAGTTGCAGGAGGGAAATGATTTTTGTCTGAAACATGAAGTCATCTGGCCTAAGATCAAGGACATTGGGAGAAGAAAGTCTGGGGATTTTGTTTTCAGGTTGTCAGACAGACTATATAATTAGCAGATGGACTACTTATATAGGTCACAAGTGACACAAGCCTGGCCATTTACTACCTATATGCCTACACATTTCAGGCAGAGAAGGTGTGATAACTGTGTGGTGGTTTTCCTCTCTGTACCTCTAGACTAGGAATATATGATCAGGCTATCTCCAGGAGTTATTACAAAATTGTAAGTTTTAATGTGAAACTTTGGGCAATGGTCATATTAATATTTAATGTTAGTGATATTTACATATAAATTCAACTCTTCTCCTAATCCTACTCACTTCTTTGTTCTGACCCCACCTCAGATAAATACTAATCTCATCTATCTCCTTCCCACCCTATTCCATCCCCCAGTAATTCAAATGCCACTTCATGAAAACATAGCTTTGAAGAAGAAGTAATTTCTATGAACGGTACTGAGATTCCAACTTTACTAATGTGGAAGTCTAAAACTGCATTCCATGGTGAACTATCTAAGTAGTCAACATAAAAAAAATCGGCAAGAGTCACACATTACTTAGCCATGATTTATTTTAACCATAATTTGCTGAAGAAGACAAAACTGGCTGGGATCACATCATACATATGTTAGAATCGCTGGATTCACACAACACATAAGGTAAAACCAATTAAACCACACTATAGCTTAGTGTGATGCATGACTCCAGACAGTATGTGGATTCTCTGATAGGAATACTCTTTTGTCACAACTTTCAGCCTTTATCTTGATTGTCTATACAACAGCTCTCATCCCTATGTTAAATTAAAGTCAGCCCTTTACTACATTCCTTCCAATTTACAGCTAATGTTCTTTCCTCCTGATAATGCTGCTGTTTCTTGTCAACTGAAATTGACACACATACAAATGAATTGCTATTATAAACCTATGGAATAATTCTTTTTGCCTGCCTGAAACCTCTGGTGTTAATTCACAGTTTTAAGAAGCCAGTCTACAGAAAAGGGAAAGGTGTCTGATTAATTGTATATTTATATCCAGAACCCTGAAATGTTGATGAAAAACACCAAGAACCTTAGAAAGAGGGAAAGGGCATGATATCAATCTAAATAAGAATTGTAATGGGTACATACTGTAGGATTCAATTAAATTAGTAGAGTGGATTATTAATGAATGTATAATAATAAATGGATCCCATATGTTTTAAGCATTACTCTTAAGCCTATTTATTTTAATACACACACACACTTTATTATTCCATTCATTTTTTTCCTAAGCAAAGTTTTTTTTTCCTCTTGGGACTAACACAAAACATCTCATTGAGTTAAAGTGCCTATATAGGAAAGTTCATTACACCTGGTTTGTTTGTTTGTTTGTTTGTTTGTTTGTTTGTTTATCAGTATTTATAAACTGCCCCAAGGACTCTGGGCAGCATTCAGCAATGGAAACAAAATATAAGAGCAGCATCACAATAAAATCCACTAGACAAGGTATCTATGATAGACACTGTCAACCCAATCAACTGGGGCCAAAGTTGGTTTGTGGAATAGGAACAGGGTGGGGACAGTACATATCTCTGGGGAGGGTATTGCAAAGAGTGGGGATCTTCAGGGAGAAATTCTGTCACCTGGTCCACATATCTTATAATTCATGTAAGTGGGAAAAATTTCCTCAGTCTCTCCTTAGATTACTGGGACTCCCAAACAGATTCAATTGTGGCAAGGTGTTGCCTAATGTATTCCTTCATCTCTCTAGCTGCCTAGAGAGAATCAGTATTCTTTCCTTCTCGCTCTTCACTCAGTCGTTTTGCATAAACAACAGCCAAAATATAATATTTATATACTGTATATACACACACGTTTTTTTAGTATGGTTGTTTGGCACAATGATTTGAGTGGGGAGCTTTGTGAAGAGTTTTGAACTGAGATGGTAGAAGTTCCAGCATCCTCGAGTGGAACTTCAGTGAATTGTTACAGTCTGGACTAGAATAGGGTCTTCTTCACAACTACAGCATGGGTCTAACAGAGGCATCCATGGAGTTGTATGAGGATCAAGGGGTCCACAAACACAGGATGATTTTTTTAATCTATCTATCTATCTATCTATCTATCTATCTATCTATCTATCTATCTATCTATCTATTTCATATGGCCACCCATCTCACAAAAGTGACTCTAGGTGGTGTACAATAAAACCAACAATTAAAAACATTCTACAAAAAAACACTTAAAACTTAAATGTAAATATAAATATAAACAAGATCACAAGAGAGAATGCATCAGAATATTACACATGATACAGCCAGTGCATGGGCTCCCTGTTACCCAGGCCTGAAAAAAAAACATGTTTTAAGATATTTCCAGAAGGTGACTAGGGTTGGGGCTAACCTTTCACCTGAGGGGGCATGATGTTCCAAAGGGCGGGTGCCATAGCAGAAAAGGCTCCTCTCCTAGGTCCCCTCAGATGGAACTCCTTAGCAGACAGGACCCACAATGTGCCTCTACTGCCGAACCTGATGGGATGGGTAGATACAATCAGGGAGAGGAGTTCCCACAGATAAACTGGCCCCATGCCATGTAGGGCTTTAAAGGTCAAAACCAGCACCTTGAACTGGACCCAGAAGCAAACTGGTAACCAATGCAGCTCATGGAGCAGAGGTGTAACATGTGTCCTTTTAGGAGCACACATAACTTGAAGCCCATGTAGAGCATGTTACAGTGGTCCATTCTATCATGCTGTCTTGATGCAAGTTCTTGTTCCTTTTGTTTGCTGTAACGGCACATGCATGTATGAAAAGGCAGAGCGTGCATTATGATGGCAACACACTGATTTCATCATTTTTATGAGAGCCTTGGATTTTGTGGATGCCTCCACATCTCTCCATACATAGTACTTAGGTTCAGACAAATTATAATTATGCTTGTTTGATTATGAGGTGAGCATGTTATCCATTTGTATTCAGCTGGAGGGTACCCAATTGAGGAAGCTAGCTTATGTCATGAATTGGCCAGAAGACTTTGCAGATCCACACATGGATAGCGTTTGTTAACTGCTGTCATCACTATCAACCAACCTTCATTTCATCTACAATACTCTTTGGCTCCTTCCATTATAGGACAGCTTAGACTGCACCATCAATACTATTAACAGAAATATATCTTCTGTGGGTTTCACTATCTATCCACAAGGAAGAGTTTAATCAGGCTAGGAAATTTGATAATCATAGTTCATAAACCATAGTTCAGTCATGTCATGTATAAGAGCTACTATGATGAAACTATTTTACAGGCTTATCTGCACATCCTGCTCTCCCAACCTTTCCCCCCGAAATTCACTGATCAAATTTTGAAATGCAGAGCTTGTTTTCTCCTCTTCCTCCTTCTCCTCCTTCTTTTCCTTCTTTTTGAAATTGAGAAAAATCCAACAATTTTTTCTTCCTAGCCATTGTGATGGGAAGACTGATAAAACTTAGTCTTTTCTCTTGTCTCTTTTTTCTTCTCTCTTATCTACCAGTACTTAATACCTTTATATAGGGAAAAGTCAGCGGAATCAATGGAGGAAAGGTGTATCAGTGGAAGCCACATGTTCTGAAAGACCACAGAAAGGGAAGTGATTAGTGCTTGCTTTCTTGTCCCTGGGGACAAGGTAAAGAAGCAGAGATATCCACCAGTCAGGGACTCTGATAATTGCCAAAGCTAAGGAACAGCTGAAATCTGGATACTTTCCATCAAGTTTCAGCATGAGAGACAAGCAGCTTAGAGCTACAATGCAGAAAAATGTTATAGTCTGGAGGGTGGATGGTGGGGTAGTTATCACAAAAATTCCAAGCAAAAGTCTTTATAGGTTCCTACAGCTCTGTGCATTTGAATACAGTTAAGATGGATAAGATGGCTAAACTTGAAGTCATTTCTGGAACAATACAGAATTGCATTACAAACATACAAGTTAATTCATGTATGGATATAGCTGGTAAGGCTGGATGAATATGGGACCTGGGTTCAGTAGCTTATGCAAATGTTGATTGCTTTGTTGGAATACAATAACCTGTTCAGTTAATTTTGTGCCTTAGAAAAACATAACAAAAAGACAAGATGACTGCAGGAACCTTTACTCTGGTTCTTCATGCCAGCTAACAGTGTCCTAGACAGTAAAGGCAGACAGAATTAATTATAAGACTAGAAGCTGCAGGTCAAGAGTTCCATCTCAGTGGAAAGGGGAAATAGATTACTGGGTTGGGAAGTGGAGGGATTTAAGGCAAACAGTGCAATGTCCTTCGGGTGAATATAACTATAGCACTTTTAATTATACAAGGTGTTTTCAAAATTCTGGTCTTCTTTATCTTCAAAGAGCCCCTAAGGTTACTAAATTTCTTTTGTTGGACTGGCAATTTTGCTGTAAGCTGGGGATATCCGCAATGATGTTGTATGAAAGCAAGTATTTCTCTGTCTTGCTTTTAAAGGACCACCAGTTATTAAATTAACCCTCTTCTGTACATGCGCTTTTTGCATACATACGATGTAACATTAAGATCACATATAGTCCCTGATCACATTCCCAATCTTATTTGCATGTTATATTTTATTTTATCCCAATTTTTAACTTTTAAACATTCAAAATAGATTCCCCACCCTTCCTCCAACAGGTTATGAGAAATAGCTTTTGCTTCCTTACTTGGAGCTTTGCTGGCAATGATTTATGCTTTGCCACTGTAAAGCTGGATAAAAAGTTGTCTTAAATTGTCAAACAGTATTTTGTTTGATTTAAATTTACAAATCTGCACTTTTGCACATAGTGGTAGCTATATGAGAGCCAGTGAAAAGTAGTGGTTAAGATATTGGACAAGGACTGGGAAGATCCAGGTCCATTTCTACTCTCAGCTGTGGAATCTCACTAGATAATTTTGAGGCTATTGCTTTCCCTTAACCTAACCTATTTCACAAGGTTGTTAAAATTAAGAGATACCTCATATAAGCTGCCTTGAGGTCCAAGGGAATGTGGGGTATCAATATAAAATATGTGACTTTTTTTTTTTAAATGACACCTGGTTAATCCAAGTTGATGAAGGACCAGAATTTTACTGTTCTGAGAGATGTGACTTTGTCTAAAAAAAAAAAACCAACCTTTTCTCAGATTATGAAGTAGTTTACTTATTTCTTTTTATTTCTTTAGCTACTTCATGATGCTTCTCAAAATAATCTCCCCTTTTGCTAATTCAAGATTTGTCACACTTCTCTTTATCTCTGCTGTTTTCCTTTAGAAGAGTCTGTAAGGAGTGCTTGAGGCAGAGTTGGATCCCAGAGTCTCTTTATGCTGATAGAAAATTCCCGCACTCATGGAAACACTGTTTTTCATCTTGTTCTGGAACATCATGGAACATCATTCATAAATAGCACTCTGGCTGTATCACAGTTTATGTAATCTTGTCCACAAACAAAAACATTAAAGTATTGCATTTATAAGTCTTTGCACTATTAACTTTATGCATCTTCAAAACAGGGTTAGCGTTTTCCCCCAAGTCATGGTTATTTTAATCCAAGGCCAGAAGAGCAAGTGTCTCCTTGTTTCTTTGCTCTTGTTTAAGGCATAATAGTAAAGATTTTCTTAAATTAAACTCAACACGTGGTGACCGCCTTTTTCTATCATTTTCCATTGCAGTAATTTGCCATTGCCTTTTTCTTCTTCTTTTTAACTTTTCAGTCTAACCCTGAAATGTCCAAGTGTCTCCCATCCAACCCTGCTTAGCTTTTTCAAGATTATCAACACCTACAATTAATCTGCAAAAACTGTTTTCATCATTCAGATTAAGCAAACTACAGGTTGCTATCTATTATATTTTTCAGATACCCAGAAGATAACATTTTCTTGGAGCCACCCCCCCCCCCCAAAATGAGATTATAATTTCACTAATATCAGTAATATGGCATAACAATTCAGTACAAGTAAGATAACAAAATAAAAGCAAAGGTGAAATTCAAATAGCAATCACATGTCTTCCTGCAGCACCTAGGCTTCCACACTTCATTTGGAACTTGGGAAGATCAGGATTCTAAATTGTGCAGGGAGTTTTCATAAGTGGACAACTTCACCAATGCAAAAGTTGTCCCTGATACAGAGAGGAGTAGTATAACCCCAGGACAGGGGTAAATACATGGCCTGGCAGCTATGTCAAATCTATAAGACCCTACTTGTAAATAACATTGAAAGTGGTTAATGAGTTCTAACTCAACAGTTAATATACTGTACCAACAATTTGGTACAAAAAAAGCTGTTATTTACTTTTTCTTGGACTGTTACAGATACTTGGGGGGGGGGGGGGGAATGTGGATGAAAAAATAAATCAGGCACCTACTTTCTTATTTTCCCTGTAGCTGTTTTTACTCAGACTAGAAAAGTAAATTTAACAGCCAAAAGAGAGAGAAATAAAAGATGAGCAAGAGCAGCAGACAGAGATGCCAGCCTGTTCCAGAAAACAAATGCATATGGAGTTCAAACAAACCAACCAGAGTAAAAAATGGGGGAAAGAACCAGCCTATTAACCTCAAGAACCTGCACATGGTTGTTGTTTTTCAAAAGAGAAGTACAAGCCGTGTTTTTGTGTTTTGACTTGCTTTCTTATGGAACAATGAGCAGGACATTTTATTTCATGGTTAACAAAGAAATACCGAATTAGGTCACAAGATAATCCAACTGGGAGCCTATGTTCTAATGAGATATCTGCCACACACACAGACACCCAATCGATCTTGCCAGCAATGACAAAAGAGAAACTGAAATAGTCTTACTAGCCAGTTTATTCAATGTACTCCAGAGCTCTATTGAGCTTTACCACATTAAATCCAACTACTTATGTACCTTTCAATATTTGCTCACAGCTAAGGAAAATGGCTTCTCAGGTGATGAAAATCCATGCAACCATTTGTGGGATTTGGGGCATCTGATACACAAATCCTCTGCAGGCATAGAACAAAGTATGTGCCACAGTACCTGAGAAGTAGGGAGTATTACTCAACAAAGTAGCCCTTCCTTGAGATTTTGTATATGATCTTGCCAAAGAACAGGACACATTTCTGTAGTGAGGAGAACTCTGATTTTGATTTCTGTGCACTTTAATTTGAGCACAGCCCCTCCCTATTAGGTTCAGTAGGCAGTAAGAATCAACATGTGAAGGCTTTGCCTTTACTGACGGGCAGAAACCTATGCTTAGACAATGTCACTTTACAAGCAAGACCATTTGGAATCGTATCATTACTTCACTAAAGAACATGATTTGTTCCAAGGACAGCTATCTTTCCATTATTAAAAAGCTAAATGAAAAGAGATCCAAAGCTATCAAATAATTTGAAAAAAAAAACTGCATATGCTACCAAACCATCAGCTACTTACCAATCATTTTCTATTCTCTAAATGGATAACAACATAAACTACTTTATCTCTTCACTAGAATGCCATAAGAGCCTACTGCAAAACAACAAACCCCTCCCTCCAATATATAATGGAAGTGCTAATGAATCAGCATGATTATTAGGGGGTATTTGATGGGGAGAGATATCAAAAAAGTAAAGATGATGGTTGCAGCCATGCAGACAAAGCCCCTCCCCTTTTTATGTGCATGCAACAGTGATGCAAGTACAAAAGAACAGGCCTTTGATTGCACGGTTGTGACTGCCATTCTGATTTTTTTTACCCCCCCCCCTTTTTTTTTACTTTGTTGATGCCGCTGATGATTATGTACTGACCATTAGAAAGACATGCACTTGTTACTTATACTTAATATTGGCCATCTTTCTACAGAACAGAAACTATAGGCCAACTGTATTCCATTCCTCCCCCTTCACTTCTGTTGGATAAGCCTTCTGAAAGATTATAGATGGGTAAGCAGATGACGATGCAGGCAGTCCTGTTTCGCAAGCAAAAGTCTATCATGAAACGTTGCATGTAGGCCATTTCCAATTTCCTAGGTTTCCATTGTCCTTTCCCCTCCCACCTACTTTTTATACTTAATGGACCACGCTAAAACCCAGAACTTAATATCTTAGAGAGGTAAAGCTGGTTTATATGAGCGATATTCATCATTGTAATGACGTGAGTCTAAACAGCTTTCTAAACACTTCTGTTGCAGTTTTACAACTTCATTTCTATTCAAAGCATCATGCTGCTGCCTCAGATGGAGCACTTCTTTAATAAAAGATTGAGATTAGTCAAGAACAAAGCCGAAAGATAAAATCAGATAAACATATTCTGTACTGTTATGTGACCCCCTTGAAGGAAGAGTTGGAAGAAAAATGGACAAATAAATAAATGAGACAATGGCTAAACTGCTGTCTTGACATATAAGAGATTTAATGTGAAGCAACAGTAACATTGGGTAAGACAGGGAAAGAATACAGATAAAAACTAGGATTGCAGTTCAATCTGGCCCCTCATGCTGGCTTGACTTTAAATTGGCTTAAGGAAATCTGTCTGGACTGAGATGCCTTGCAGCAGCTTACATGATATTCAGTGCAACTGCAGGGTACAAATCCTCCCATTGGCCTATTCCCCTGCTGATATGTTCTCCCTAATTTTCATTTCAGGAAAATAATTGTCAATCATCATCTTTCCTGTGAGTGGGTCTTACTGGAGTTGGGTGGCCAATAAATTTAAATAAATACATAAACATTTTATTTACACACACACACAGGCACAGAGTTAAATTAAATTTATACGTACAAAGTTAAAGCTTCAAAATTTACATATATGCAGGCAGAATAACCAAAAAATTTTTTTCAAGCATTTTCTCTCCTTTTTGTCAATGACAGATGCAGCAGAATTTGTTATATCAGGTTTTCTATATTGGCATAACAGTTAATTGTTTGTTTACTCTATTGTCTTACATGCAGTATCCCTGGATCATAGATAGATAGATAGATAGATAGATAGATAGATAGATAGATAGATATCTCAAAGTACTATTTTTCCTTCCCTGAGCTGCCTATTTTTCTGCTCAGCTTTAAGACAAACAAAGAAATATAATGGTAAACGGATTGTGGAGTCCTTGGAGTTCTCTGAGCTTGGTTGTTTTCCTGAAAACATTTCATTACCCAGCTAGGTAACATCTTCAGTGTACTGATAAACTGATTCTTCATTTTTCCAGTCAAAAATGGTGAAACAGAGCACTGGTGGACTTACTAAAAAAAAAAAAAGGACTGATCAGGAAAGTAGATTGTTCAGGGATATAAAAATAGGTTAAAAAAAAAAAGCCCTTGAAAGTAAAGCAGGAAAATGTGCTTGGAGGTCCCATTTGTGGTGGGCAGTGGATAAACACAGGCTAATGCTTTCCATTTCTGCTATATTGGCATTTCAGAAGATTGGCAAGGAAATCGTGGTTTTTCCTTTTGCACATATTAGGCATAGATATAGCTCTGTATAGAAAGGGTTACTTAACCAGCTGAGGCAATGTGCATGCAACTTAACAAGCTTTGCATTGTAAATCGGTCCACACATGGGCTCAGAAAATCTTACTTAGGAAACTTTGCAAATTGCATCATTGTATTATAAATCACTCTCACCCATGAGTCTTCTCTGTACAAGTATTCCTACTTGTAACAATTAATAATCTAGTTAATCTAACACCTGCTAAGGGGAGGGAGGAGCAAGGGCTGCACTCTATTAACAATGTTTCACTTCAAAATATTCTTAGAAAAGAATTACTTATCTAGGTTCCTGAGTTATTGACCAGAGACATCCTCGAGTCATATCCAAATGTTGGCTGCTAGAGATGATGCCTTACTTCAAAATATCTCTAGTGTAAGGTCCACTGTCTGAACTTATGACTAAGTCACTAAGATGTGCCACCAAGATATTTCCAGATGTTACTGCTGGCTCCAGGAGTATACCTTCTATGGGGTTTCTGGAAAACTGAAGAGATGTGGATTTATATTTCTTTCTCTGTAATTCTCTAAAGATTTATTCAATAAAATCCTTTTTGGCATTTCACCTGGATTTGAGCCTATTGTCTCTGAATGCTAAAGAACCTATTGGCTCTTGGCTAGCCACCAAGATTGCCATCCAAAAATGGTTGCTGGTTGTACCAGTGAGTAGGATAACTGGCAGTACAGAGATAAGCCTGTAGTATGGGAATGTTCCTTGAACATAACTCAAGCTCACCTTCTTAAGATTCCTATCCACAGATCTGGTGCCTGCAGTTTTGAGGGCATATCTTATTTGGGTTAGTAATTTCTGCTTTCTTTTCCCCAGACTTCACAGACACATTCAGATCAACCCAGATAATTAGCTAGGCAAAGGAACTATCTTGGCTGTCTGTAAACTTCATCACCATAAGTATAATAGAGGTGGCAAGTTCTGTTTCAGCTGAAGAAATTGCACACAGCCTTTTTTATTACCCTGTTCTCATGAGAAAGTATTTGATTCCCATTTAACAGGCAGCTTAACTCAGTATCACTCCAAGGTTCTCAGAGCCCAAAATAAACGCATTGTTTCATAGGAAGGACAAGCTGAAGTAGGTGAACTCATGGTACAGCCAAAATTCAAATGATAATCCTTTGGCTCAAAGCTTATATTAGTTTTAGGAAAAAAGAAGAATGGTGAGAGATAGTAATAAAAATAAGGTTTAAAAGGGTTGTGATTTTCAATTGCTCTTATATGCTGTTGATGCTTAAGATTCATTTTATAATGGAAGATTCCCAGGGTAGCTGGTCCTGGGCTCTCTTTGAATTCTGGGCATTCTGGGCTCTCTTTGAATCAGGTTGCACCTGGGCTTGGCTAAGCAACTTTAGGATTTAGGTGGTAGTAATGAGGATGGTACAGCCATGGGGCAATTGATACCAGGCATGGGAGGATGGATTAAAAGGGCTAGAGTGACTTATGCAGAATAACACAATGCACCTGAGACAGAACAATATCAATAGACAAGCTAAGAAGAGAAAAGGGCAACGATCTAGAAGTGTCAGGCATTGATGGTTTGTTATTTCCCCAAAGATTGTAAAATCATTCAGTGGGTATACAAATGGGTTCACAGTTCCATTAATTTACAAGTAGCTTGTACAAGAAGTTGAAGAACCTACAGAGCTTGCTTTCACAGTCATGTGCTAAATTTTCATGAGGTTTGTATCAGAAGCCTAAGAGTCCATAAACACCTGCTAGCTTCAGCCTTTTTGTTGTGTACTTTTATGCAGCCATTGTATTCCCCGTCTTCAGCTGCTTTTTAAAAAAAGTTTTAAAATATATCCTTAGACAATCAAGGATCCTATAGTGAATATGATGGTACTGAGTGTTTTGGAAACAATTACATATGGATATGGCATGCCCAGAAAATTGGTAGCACCTAACTGACTTTGGCAGGTCTCAAAAAGCTAAGTAGAGTCTGATTTGGTTAATGCTTGGATTGTAGACCATCATGAAACCCTCTGCTACAGTCTGGACTGGGAAGTTTAAAAAATGATCCTAGAAGAAAGCAGTGGCAAATCACTTCCAAATTGTTGCCAAAAAACTTCAAAAATGTGTCCATAAAGTCACCCAAAGTTCAGTTCAACTAGAATGAGACTTTAACTTTTATTGGGTGGAATTAGGAAAATTAGTCAACACTTTATTGCCCAAATTAGAATTGCTAGTTACACTAGAATTTACATTTGACTGCATATTGAATGAATTTCAAACATGCATCCCTGGTGGAGTATATGTCTGGTCTAATTTACTCAGTTTTGCTATGCTGTGAAGAAGCAGCTTTTCTATTGCTGCAATGCAGAGTGTCCAAGCAAGAAAAGGCAGCTTGGCTTCTGAGGAAACTAGGACATTTCTCCACCCATCTGAGCACTGCTCCTCTAGGAAATCACCCTCCAAACTGATGGTGTCTTCCAAGAGAGACAGAAAGCTTTGTAAAATTCAGTCCTCTCCCTCTGGTTTGTCAACAAATTGCCGTTTGGTCATTGTACCAGCATGTGATCTTGCGAATGACACCTCACATTATCTTATAATTTGGTACAAAAGTGGTATGGTAACAAAATCAAATGCCAACTGTATAAAAAAAAAGGGGGGGATATTCAGAATGAGAAGTCATAAAGAATAAAGATTATTGTCAGCTTTTGATGTTCTCAATGTTTATTTTCTGATGAGTCTTTCATTTTTTTACCGATGCTACTGATTGTGGAGGCCATAGAAACGTATAATGAAAATAATCTCAAATGCTGTAATATGTTGTATATCATTTGCAACGTCTAACAATAAATATCAGGGAGTTTTAGTTTATTATTCTTTTCTCACGTAATTATACACATTTTATCCATCTTTTATCCAAGATATACTTCAGTCTGTGCTTTTTTTTTTTTAAATCAAGCCTAAAATATTAATACAATCACACAATTCTCATATTAGTAATATGAAAATCACAGGGTTTTAATATTAGAAACCAGATGGTTATTCAAAATATATTGACAGTTATGTGGTTTGTTGCTGTTCAAGACATATGTTTGATGAGATTCACACTTTTAATGATTGCTGATCTTAATGTTTAAGTTACTTGATAATGTTTAGAAATTGGTTTAATTGCTTTAGTTTTTGTGAGATCTTTTGAAGTAGGAAAATATATATGCTGGGTGATGCATCCATTCACAGGATAATTATTTAAGAAACATGCATGAGTATGCATCTTCAAGTCAGTGTTGACTCCTGGTGACTGCCTGGACTATTCCCTGAAGTTTTCTTGGCAAGATTTTAGAAGTGGTTTGCCATTGGCTTCTTCCTAGGACTGAGAGAGAGTGACTGGCCCAAGGTGGCTTCATGCCTAAAGCAGGACTACAACTCACAATTTCCTGGTTTCCAGCCTAATGCCGTAACCACCACACCAAACTGGCTCTTATTTAAGAAATGGCACAGCATTTAACAACGTACGTTTGCTTGCCTAATAGTATTACAGCTTCTTACAACAAATTCCCATAGAAAATACTTCTTATAGTGTTGTGTGAACTCTTATGCAAGTATCTGTAGGACACCCTGAGCTTATTCCCCCTATGCTCACAGAGCTGTAAATCTGACTGTATTGGTAATTGTATTACCAATATTTTATGCTGTTGGATCCTGAGAGTGATGACCTGAAAGAAACTCATAGACTTTATTTTGCTTTCACTCACAAGGAGGTCTACTGGGACAATTTTCTGAAGACTGTTTGTGTTAGAGTGCTATTTACCTATTCCAGGATACCTTGGACTGGATCTAGCCAATCGTATAGGGGAAATGAGTAATATTTGAAGCAACTGATGACAACATTGGAAGCTTCACTGGGTAAATACAGCACATCCTCCTACAGTTCGAGCATTCCATTTATGAACTCTCTGCAATTTATTTTAGTAAGTTCAATGTTTTGAGTTAGATATTTAGCAGGCCTGAGTAATCACTACACTCCTACAAGTTGGCATCTCAGTAATTAGCATGTTCTGAAGGACTATAAAAGATGCAAATGGAGAAGGATATATGCAAGCCCTAACATCTGTTCTTATAGCATTTTTATGTACATCTCATACAGCCAAGAAAAGTTTACTGAAGAGAATGTTCACTGTTTGAAATTGGTGATTTGCATTTTATCCAACCAATTGATCCATTTTATATCTGACAGAAGACTACTGGAACCTGTCCAGTACAGTTTAAATATAAATTATTTTGATTCTGTACATACTACTGCATACATTTCCCCCCAAAATCTTCTAACTTTCTGCTGCTTTTCACCCTTAGCCTTTTGTAGCCAACAGCTGTCTTCCTCATTTGGATTAATGCTCTATGATATATACAAGCTGTTTTTTTCTCTCTGAATGTAAAGTAAAAAGCATTGCATCAATGAATAAGTACAAAGTGGATCACAAAATCTGAAATGGGTGTTATGTACAAGTTTGCATGAAAAGAAGCCCATTAAAAGGAAGCCGGATAGAGAATGGGAAGAGGGCATTTAAGGAATTGTATGAGATGATTGGTAACATTTTTCTGAATTCAGAACAGAAGGAGCTGGCCTTCTACCTTATGGTTGAAAAGATTTACCAGGAGTGAGGAATGTAAAACTGTAGAAACATTACATGAAAATTCAGTATATTTACCCCATCCAAGCATAAAGTAAATATGGATGGTCCAGTTATTTTCACAAAAAGGAATATATAGGGAGGTAAGCAAACCAAATACCTCTCACTTCTTTCTTACTTTACACTGACATTTTCATACCCTTTCTTTTTAAGTCTATTTTCCATTTTCAGTGTGAGTCTTAAACTAGGGGGAAAAAAAACCATAAGTAGGTGTGGCTCTGAAATTTGGCAGCAAACTGTTCATAAATGAAGGTGTGATGAGCTATCCATGTTTGGTTATAAAATCCAAAAAGGGGGGCAGAAGCCAAAATACAGGCTTGATTGTTGTTGTTGTTGTTCAGTCGTTAAGTCATGTCTGACTCTTCGTGACCCCATGAACCATACACACCATGCCTTCCTGTCCTTCACTGCCTCCCTGAGTTTGCTCAGTTTCGTGCTCATTGCTTCAGTGATGCTATCTAACCATCTCATCCTCTTCCGTCCCCTTCTCCTTTTGCCTTCAATCTTTCCCAGCATCACAGTCTTTTCCAAAGAGTCCTCTCTTCACATTAGGTGACCAAAGTATCTGACCTTGAGCTTCATTATCAATCCTTCCAATGAGCACAGGCTTGATACTCCTTCAAAATCAAATCTTCCCTCCCCCTACAAAATCTGTGCCATGCCAAATTATGGTATGCTTTTATGTCATAATCCTGCCTATTGGGTTCCTTGTTACCTCCTCCATCATTAAAATAAGTGTGGTTTACACTCACCAAAAGGCTACACACTTCTGTGCTATTGTTTCACCTGCTCCAATTAATGCTAAGAATATATATGTGACTAGGTGGATTTTTTTAATGGCTATCTTATTGATTTATACAGTAGAAGATAATCCTTGTTATTGGTTGGTCTCCAATCTACCATTCCTTGGTAATGTTGTGGACAGGGTGGCTGTGCTCTAACTACAAAGGATCCTGGATAAGACAGATGATATGGATCCCTTTCAGTTGTAGTTCAGGCTGCATTGGTCACTCTCATGAATGAGTTATGGCAGGATTTGGAGGGAAATGTATCTCTCCTAATCCTGTTAAACCTCTAAGGAATGCTTGATATCATCTATCATGTAAAATTCTGGACCATCTGTGAGGGTTGGTGATTGAAGCATCTGTTCTGAAATGGCTCTACTACTTACTCAGTGGGCAATTCCAATTGGTGTCTTGGAGATGGCAAGATCAAGTCCTCAGGCACGACAGTTTGCAGTGCCCAAGGGCTTGGTTCTCTTCCCCATCTTCTGTAATAGTTAGATGAAACTTCTGGGGAAGATCATATGTTGATTTGGGATTTAGTATCATCACTATACTGATGATACCCTACTTCACCTCTCTATTTCAGGTTGAGCAGGAGATGATGTGGAAGACCTGATCTAGTGCCTGATAAACTGTGAGGGTCTGGATGAAGTGAAACAATCTGAGAGTGAATCCTTGCAGGATAGAGTTACTATTGGTACAGAAACCTTATGGTTCAACTGATGTTTCATTTATTGCTCCAGATGGGACTGAATTTTTCTTGAAAGTGCTGATGGAAAAGCTGGGGGGTTCTCCTGATCTCATAGCTCCTGCTGGAAAATATGCCACTTGTACCTATTCCTGGACTAGGAAGTATTGGAGAAGACACTTGAAAACTCATGCCCTTGTCACCTCTCTGTTAAACAACTGTAATTTTGGTAGGTAGGGGGCTACCCTTAAAGGAAATCCATAAGCTGCAGCTGGCTTGGCAAGTAGCTGCCCACTCATTGACTGATGCTAGCCAGTTCAGCAGAATGACGCCTATCTTGTAGGACCTGCAATGATTGCCAGTAGGCTTCCAGGTGCAATTCAAGGTCCTGGTCATTACTTATAAAGTCCTTTAGAGTTTACCCCCTTTTTATTTTTTAAACCACCTTCTCCTGGTAGAATCTACCAGTCCTACATTGTCTAGTGGGAGAGAATGCTGCCAGAGTGAACCCTACAGAATGGTATTCCCACAGGCAGCTCCCTCACTTGTAAACAGCTTAGTCTCCATTTAGCCCCCCACCCTTTTGTCTTTTAAGAAACTTATAAAATCAGTCCTCTTCTATAGGGTGAGGAAGATTTTAACTGAGCTCCATATGTTCTTATGGTGTTCCTTATATGATATCCCAAGAAACACTTGGCTCTCTCCAGTTATTTAAGGATCATACTCATAAATGTTACGTTCACTATTTTTAGGGGTTTGTTATCACTTCACTCACATTCCAAGTTGCCAAATACCTTTATCAGGCCACACAACGGTGCAAAACTTTGTCTCACATGTGTTATTCTATTGTTTTATGATAGTTTCTTGCAACAGTAATGAGTTTGTTCTGGCAATCTATTTTCTTATTTGTAATGCTGGTCAAAGACCATAATAATAAAGAAATTTCAATTGCAACTTCAGTTGAGGACAGCCATGGATATAGTTTTAATGTTGGGCTGTTTTCCTTTAATAGATTCTTGAATGTATATATGTATATGGTAAGACATCAGACTGTACAAGCCAATGGCATACAAATATTTTGTCAGAACCTGCATCACCCAACTATTGTTGTTTTCCATTGTATTGCATTCGATGGGAGTTGGATTGATTTGTTTCTGCCACTTGTAACTAAGGGGGGGGGGGGTTGCTGTTAAAGGTTGTAATAGGAATAGTAACGGGAGGTGGGAAGGAGCTTAACCATATATGGGCAATTTAGACTGGCCTGATTGCCGGCAAGGCAGCTGGGGGCCAAAGAGCCAGGAAGGAGCTGGAGAGGAGGGGGAGGAAGGAAAGAGGTCACCACCAGGTGGAGAAGAATCAAAATGCCAGGCAATAAGGGGAGGGGGGATAAATAGAGGGAAGTTTACCCAAGGCTTTAGTTTTAGCAATGTTCTGATTGCAAGCTACATGTACTGCATAATAAAGAAGTATTTTTCTGAACCAAGCCTGGTTGCATGAGAATGCTTCTGAATTGGGTTTTGGACTTGACATATTTGTAATAAACAAACACCAGTTCCTGTGAAATGCATGTGTTTCTGAGAAGCCTATGAGGTGCGAGGCATATCTGTTTTGAAGCAGATGGATCATGGCACAGTTAAAAATGCCACATGTTCCCCCAGTGACACGGCCCTAACGCCTCCACATGTTCCAGCATTCCCAGAGCAAGAAAGAAAGCAGGTCTGAGGCTGTTGTCATTGTGGCAGCTTTCGTTCTCCTCTTTTTTCATCAACTGGAAATGGTTTGCGAAGTGGTGTTTCTTTTCCCTTTCTACTTCTTAAAGAATTGTCTACTCCAATTATGTCAATTTCCCCCTTTTCCAAATTAGCAATTTGTTTTAGCAAACACGAAGAAGGGTGGCTTGTTTGTTTGTTTAGCCTGGGTGTGAACAGAATATTTTTAGCATGACATCTAACTATTCCTGGCCCCATGCACAGGAAATAGCTGCTGTTTTTAACAGGGTCTCTCCTATTTTGTAGATTTCTTATTTCCCATGTAGAATGGCATTTATGGCCCACTTCTGCATGATTCATGCAATCACTAACTGGGCTATTGTCAAGATGCAATGAGACCACTCATTCCCTAGAAGTTCAGTCTCTCTAGAATTTATAAAAGATTATGGATTCTTAAATTCTCCATACAATTATTATAATGTTCAGTCAACTTTCTGGACATTGTGTAGAAACATTTTGGCCACCATATATTGATGATCATGGCCTGGGCTGTTTTGGTTGTTTGTTTTTTTTGCTTTTTTTCCCCCCACCCCACAGCATCTTTGCAGTTGGCTCAACTTGCCATAGATGGGTGATAGGCACCTGTTTGGATTAAATCAATCCATCCACCACCAAACACACAATTATTTCCATGGTGGTTGTTACAGGTCCTATTAGGACTTAGGTTAGTAATGGGCTTGACTGATGCTGTGGTTATTTAGGAAAATGTTCCAGCTGGTCTGTGAGGCCCAGAGGCATATATGTGGCTGCCACATTTTATGCCTCAAGTTGTCAATAAACACTTCTTCAAAAACTGAGGCAAGAACAAAACTGAGAACCAATCCAGCATCACAGATAATCAAAAAAGCAATACTCCAGTTCAGTCCTAATGTACAAAGCAGATCCCAGCAGAGAGCTTTGTCTAGAAGTAGTTGAAAGGTCTAAAGCAGGGTACATGCAAGATGACAAGTTTTCAATTGTCCAGTTACTTAATTACATGAACAAAAAGCAAAGGCTTCTAGGTATTTGCAGCAAAGAAAACTACCCAGGCAATGCCTTTATATTATATTAAGGGAGAGCCATCTCCCTTAAAACCACAATTGTATGGATCTTGTGGGTTATCAGCATAGAAATCTACTAAACTATCCCTGACACATGGTCCCCACTGTTCTAGGCAGACTGTTCCCTATTTAACAGCTCATAAGGAATCTCCATCTAATATTTAGCCTGAATTTCTTTCCTTTTAGTTCCAACCTCCTAGTCCTTGTTCTGCCCTTAGTTTCAAGAGAGAACAGGTTTTCCTCCTATTGCACATCATAGCATCTTAGATATTTGTAAATGACTTTAATATCTTTCCTTGATCTTTTTTGCAAGCACACCATGCTTTGGTTCCTCCAAGAGCCTAGTTTCCAGACTTTTAACACACAAGCAGATGCCTTTGTATTGCTTCCCATTTTATTTAACTAAAAGCATATACAGTAAATAAAGTTGGACAGAGAGAGACAGAAAGCACCAGTACCGATTCCACAAATACTGTATTGCGTATATCTGCAATTCCATTGAGTCCAGAACTATTCATTTGCTTCATTGTTTAACACCAGTGTTCAACTTGAACTTCCTATAGTGTGAAGATATCCCGCAGGAGATTTGTTAACATGTTAATGAATTCACTCATGAACAATTGTCTGTTATTCACCATGCAACTCAATGCTATTATCTCTGTTTGAACTCTCTATCCTTTTAGTCCTTGAATAAGCCTAAAATGGAGTTCCGTCTATGAAAACTTACACCACAGCTTATTTGTTAGGCATGAAGGAGCCATCCCATTAGGTTTGTGACATAATGGGTTTTGTGGGCAGGTCAGCTGCTGCTGAGATGATATGAGTCAGTAGAGAAAAAGACCAAAAAAATGGGGAGAAGAGGCTCAGGTGTGGCCTTGAAGTGCAGCTATGATGTCATGAGGGCAGATGAAGCATGAGGCAGCATTCTCATCAGCCAAGCCTAGTATATAGGTATGGAGGCTAAAGCCCTGGGGGGAGAACTGCCTCCTCAGTTGCTAGGGGACATGCTGCCAGCAAAAGGGTGGCGGGGAGAGAGAGAAGATGGGATAACATGTTGCCATATTTGACTCTGAGTGATTGAGGCAGAAGGTCCCTTGGGAGAGACTGTGTGGGAAGTTGGTGGCTGGAGAGAGACACTGCTATGTATCACAGGTTCTTCTTTAGACTGTACCCTGCTAGATTGACCAAGTTTCAAAAGATTTACAAAAGCACTGGACTTTGGACAGGTGGATTTTTATATCTCCCTATAAGGGTTGGGGAGATGTTTTATTTTTTAAAGAAAACAAGATACAAAAGTAAAACATACAAATCTATATGTTTCCTATTGTCTCTATCTTGTCCTATACTGTTTCTATTATTATTGCTACAGTTACAGTTTTCTCTGTAATATATTCTATTACTAATACTTCTGTACTATTACTACTATAGAGCCATGTTTTCCTCTTACAGAGCCTGTTCTGTCTTTAATTCTTCTCTCTGAGAATTTCTTCTACGTTTTTCTTCTCTGTTAATGGCCAGCATGTAAAGCACTTGCAGCTTCCCTTGCTTTGCCTGTTCTTTTCCTCTGGACCATCCACTCCCTTAGGAGGAAAAAACACCTTTTATTTGGCTACTTTACTCTGTTTGCTGGTGGCTGCAGAGCTTCCAGAACACCAGTCTCCTCTCACACCTGTTGCAAGGTTGGAGCTTTATTGGCAACTCTGCTGTGCTGATGCTGGGGAAAAGCTCAAAGAGGAGGGAAACAAGGCAGCACAGGTGCCTGCAATTTCACTAAGCAGCCTGCTCTTCCACAGAGTGTGCTGGGCCTTTCAAGCATGCATGGACCACTTCCTGGCGCCAGAAGGAGAAGAGAGTGAAGATGTCAGCTGGTAGAAGAGAAGTGAAAACACAGAGGAATGTGCTTCACCCAAACCTCAAGACAGATGGGGAGGAAGGGGGTGGCTTCCTGCAGAGAGGCACCTGGAGCCTTTAGGGAAGCCCTAGACTGGGAAGGGCTGGTTAGAAGACCCAGAGGAAGGTGCATCCCACAACGGCTACACAGAGGTATGGCTGTCAAGGTCTGAAAAAGCATGAAGAACAGCTTGAAGCACCCACCAAAGTAACCCAGCCTCCAACATTTCTGTCCACCAGCTGTTCTTCTTAAAGATAAACACACTCCCAGCTATAAAAGACTCTCAGTCCCACTATTTATTTTTTCATCCATATAAGTTTGGAATGTAAGATCACCCTATTTAGCACAGGGGAAAAACTATGTGTTGATAGGGACTGAACAAGCAAGTTATGGCACTGAGGAAATCAAATATGTATCTTACCTAAGTTGAGTTACCTCCGAGCACAACAAGCCAGGGAAACCTAAAGATGCAAATGCATCTTTCTAACAAGGTTTGCATTTGCCTGGAGGCCACAAAATTCTTTTTGTGAATAGTATCAATCCTTCAGATTATGCTTCCAGAACTTCATCCACTTTTGAAATAATTACCCTTAGAAGGTTTACTTGCTTTGCATTTCTTCTCTCCTTTATTGTTTTGATTCTAATAAGCTGTTTGCTTTGGTATAACCCTCCCTCAGTGTATTTCCTTCCATATGGTAGTACCCAAACTCAGTGTAGTTAATGACTTGTGTCTTGTGTTTCCTGAATCCATTATCCCTCCCGTTTCATTAGCACACTTGCTTTTAAAGTGGTGTGATGGGGGTGAGAGGTTGAATATATTCCTTCTCATTGTTGGCAGCTCTTTCTTCTTCTTTCTACAACATGTTCTCAATTCCCTGGATGCTTGTTTCTTTTCCTTCCCTTTATATGCAGTTGGCTGTTTTGTTGCATTTTGTTTCTTCTTTTAAGAAGCCTTTAAAGATTTGCCATCTTGTCTTCCTTCATTAGTGTGCAAGGCATTGCTACCATTGTGGCTATCCTGGATCTCTATTTTGATTCATTGATAATGGTAATTGAAATTACAGAAGGATACACTCGAGGCTATACATGAGATGCACTTATAATAGAATGGTAGTTCCAAAACAGAGCTGTGGCGCTTCTTCACAAATAAATTAATTGACTAGTTATAGCCCTCAGCAAGTCCATTCATAGCAGGGCAGCAATTTTGAGAGTAAACATTTTGGGTGGATCATTGCATTTGAAAGGATGGGCTTGAGCCATATATATAGCCCTTTTCTTAAAGGGCTCTCAGGAGGCAGTCTATTGTTGGAAGGTGTCTTGTATTTGAGAGGCTCTGCAGTCCAAGTCTAGCATTCAGCTCAAGAATGTAAGAAGGGAAATCAGCCTATCAACAGTGAGCATCTGGATAATATTAGTAGAGTCTGTTTGGTGTACTAATTAAAGGCCCTGGGCTAGAAATGGTCAGTTCTAGTTCTACCTTAGGCACAAAGCCAGCTAGATAACTTTGGGTCAGTCGCCCAGAATGCAACGGCAAACAACTTTTGAAAAAATGTTGCCAAGAAAACTGCATGGACTTTTCCATGTAGTGGTCAGGAATCAAGACTGAGTTGAAAGCACAAAAAAGTACATTTATACCCCACTGTTCTACTTCTATAAGCCCTCAAGCTGGTTTTCAACAATAAACAAAGTACAAAATATAAAAGACAATAACATCAAAATTAATGTCACAACTATTAAATTAATTGGACAATGACAAGCTCAAGAAAAGGGAGGCATTTTTGCCACTTTCTCAAATATCGGGAGAATAGGACCCCAAACAAAGATGGAAGGCAAAAGGAGAAGAGGACGGCAGAGGATGAGATGGTTAGATAGCATCACTGAAGCAATGAGCATGAATTGAGCAAACTCAGGGAGGCAGTGAAAGATAGGAAGGCCTGGCGCAATATGGTTCATGGGGTCACGAAGAGTCGGACACGACTTAATGACTGAACAACAACAAGGACCCCAAACGCATCACTCTGGGAAGAAACATCCAAGTGTAGGAGGCACACAAGTTAAGGTCATCTCTCATGTACCTGTTCAATTAGCTTTGGCAGTGAAAGCATCTTAAAAGGGCTTTTCCTGCCAATCTACAAACCATGCAAAGAGACAGCCTAGTCAGGCTGTAAGCCATTTAGGGCTTTAAAGGACAATATTTCAGTTTAAATTCTGCCTAGTACACAATTCACTGCCAGTGCAGATCTTTCAATGCAGGCATCCCACGAGCTCTCATTTTGCACTAGTTAGCGGCCTGGCTGCCACATTTTGCACCAATTGCAATGTTAAGACCCTTTTCAAGGGTAGCCCTACATACAGCATGCTACATTAGTCAAGGTGGATTCTAACCGTGGCATTTGCCAGTTTATTAATGGCATGTTTTTATTTAATGCTGCCTTTAAAAAATAATATGCCTGATTTATATTCTGATTCTGCTACTTTAAGGTTTGGCGGTGTACTATCATGTAGTTGTATGCAAAAAGGAAACAAAGTTACCCTTAAAAATATTAGACTGAAATGTATGTTAAGAGTTTTCTGAGTTCTCATCATTTCTGTAGGTGAAAGTTGTGAATGCTAAATAGTATGCACATTAAGAGACCAAGTGTAATTCAGTTTTGAATGCTGATTTCAAAATATTTGAGTTCAAAGTTTTGCTCATTCGTCATGTCACCGTCTCTTTGAAACATAGTGGTGACACAAATGACCAAGTTACCATCTCACCAGAACAACACGGTGCTCCTGTAATTCATGATCATACCTGTGCTAGTCCAACAGGGAACAGTCATCATTAACTCCTCTCCCAAAGGACTGGCATCACTGCAGACAAGAGTTGGGAGACTTACTCAACCCATTCTTTTTGTCTTGGAGAAATAAGATGAAGACTACTGTAGATTTCAACTTGGCTACCTACCAGATGGTAGGATTAACTTTCTATTAACCCACCTATCCCTATTTGGATAACATGGCTAATGGGGAGAATGAATAACCTCAGGTTATTTGTGGTTAAAAGCAACTCTTTCAAATTTGACGTACTGAATTTAGCAGTTTGTATGCTGACTAATCTACTTTAACCCATGTAAACATGGCCAGTCTGATGAAATGGTAAATGTGTAGGACAGGAATAATAGAAAACTGGGGTTTAATAGTGTCATCATCCAAAAGTTTTTGCTGCACCAGGATCCCCCTTTGCCTTCTCTGCCAAAGAGGCTGAGAGGTTGTTGAAGCTGCATGTAACACAGGTAACCAATATATCTCTGTGTGTGCTCAGCATTTGGCTCCATGACAGTTTCCAAGAAGCACTGGTCCAAGGAAGTAGATGAATAAGAAGCAATAGCCAGAAAACAAGGAAATTTATGCTCCCTTCCCTCCATCCCCCCACCCAAACTGGATTCAGACAACCTCAGCATATCAGAAACCTTACACAGTATCAACTCTCAGCATAGAAAGATGAAGAGATGAGACAGGGAAAAGTTGAGGGACATGAGCAGAGATGACCATTGATTTTAGTTACAAAATCATCTATCATGCTTACATCTGACCTAAGAGTGCTGGCGGAATCCATATATGGAATTCCTACAGTCAAACTCCTTTCTTTGTCAGGCATATTTATTTACTGGCTGCAACAGCATCTATTAAAAGATATACAAATGGGAGTGAGGCCCACTTATAGGCAGTTCTTCCATTTTTCTCATTTGCAGAAGCCGCTTCTTCTGCAAATGAAGCCTATCTGGGGAAGCCTTATGCTGTAAGGTGAAGATTGTGTTGGATTTAAATGACTTGTGTGCAAATATCCTGAGCTGAAATGGGGGGTGGGGGGGAGATGAATAAGAGAAACAGCTTAAGCAGAAAATGTGGCACTTTTGTCTGCTAAATGTAGTGAGATTATAGGATTTTTGACGTTCTTCTTGGTGTAACAATTAAGGTGTTGGACTAGAATCAGAAAGATCCAGGTTCTAGTCTACTGTTAGCCATAAAAGTTCACTGGGTGACTTTGGGCCCATCATTTTCTCTCAGCCCAACTATCTCATAGGGTTGTTGCAGGGAAAAATAGGAGGAGGAACCACTATGTATACCACCTTGAGCTCCTTAATGAAAGATGGGATATAAATCTGATGGTAGATAGATGGATAAATAGGATGAATTGGGAAAAATCAGTCATGAAGTTTGTTTAAGAAAATTGATTTCAAGGTTTCCTATATGGACAAAATGCAGCCTTAAGACATAACCACCCAGAGTCATTTAACGAGATGGGCGGTGACAAATTTGATAAAATAAATAAATCAATAAATAAGAAATCCTGTTTGGTGCTCCCTTGGGTATGAAGGCAAGGCTAGAAATAAATAAAATATATTCCTTGGCCTACCTTAGTTTCTCAGATTGTTGGAAGAAAAAAATTAAGTAATATTACATACTTTGAGTAACATTATGTACTTTCAAAGAGTGGCATGAAAAATAGAGTCAGCAGAATTCATATACCCAAAGGCAGCCTATGCATGCATAAGTAAAGGTATAAATTGTTACATTTAGATTGCAAATCCAACCATTATTCCAGACATTCAATTTGTGTGAGATAGAGAGGTTGGCAGAGAGAGCTTATTGGGGATTGGGAAATACTGTTAGAAAGAAGGTGGGTGGTGACCTTCACATTAACCCAGAAATAGTCAATATTTTTCTGAATTTTTAAGAAATAAATCAGCTTAATTCTGGGCTGGTGAAAATTTGTTGTTCCCCACATCATATAATTTAGTTTGTGATGCATGCATGCAAAAAAAAAATTAAAAATCTGTAGTGCTCAATCTTCCCAACCAGTTTCATGGTCTCCTTCCTCCTATCTTTTAATCTTTCTTTCTCTGCTATTAAAAAGAAATATAGCTGTTCTTGTTCCTCTTGAAGAAAGTTTTACAATGGAAATTTTGAGTTCTCTATCAATTAGCTATAGAGCCTTGGTTGAGATACTTTTTCACTGAAATGTTTAATAGACTAATTAAGCAAGGCAAAGAAAAGAAAATACATTTAGTGTACCATTTCATCTATCAATCAAAAGTATCATTTTTCAGGCCAAATGTGTGGGGTGAGGGAACTAGAGCAATAACCTGGTTAGCAGTCTTACAAGTGAAAATAATCATTGTTTGTATCCTGCCTTTTTATGCCCAGAAGGAAAATTCTGGAATATGCATATTATGTATATTCATCATTGTGTTAAGAAGCCCTTGAAACCTATAAATAGACTTCAAGATGTAAATACTTTATTACTTCAGTTGCCTAATAAAACTAGTCCCTGTATGTATTTTGGATAATTTATGGGAGATTGGAAGATATGTTTGGGATGCTTCATATTCCTCAGAAGTTCTTCAAGTTTGGAAATGGGAAATCTATTTCTAACCTTTTTTTGTGTGGGTAGATGGATGGGAGAAAATAGAAATACATTTTAGAATCATAGGCACCAAAGCCAGGCACTTCCAAATAGCAAGATTCTTATAGCAGGAATTTGACTGCTGCTCTAAATACTGAATATTCTTTCCAGTAAAATCATGCATTTCCAAATGGAACAGTTAATGTTTTTACCTCGTATATACATGTAGATTTGTTCATTTCTTGTTTTCTAAAATCATAACGTTTTATCTACTCAATTGCATTCATATTAATGTACACTATTAGAAGGAATATACAAAAGGATTATAAATTTCTAAAAATGTCAGCATTAAAATGCCTGAGAGAAATTAGCAAAAAGCAAGCAATGTTAAATATTCAGTTAGCTGCCTTAAAGAATATTATCCTTCAGCATTATGTTGATTAAAATTAAAGTTCCCAGGGCAACTATTCTTCATTCTTAGCATATAACTGACTTTAAAAAACATGATATACTACAAGAGGACAATGACACAGAAAAAAGATGCAGCTTCAAATAGGATAACAACCTAATCTGTTTCTGGTAGCACACAACTCGGTGCTGACCCAGCTCTGTAAGATTGTCAAATCTTGTGAACTTTGGGAGTGTTTCAATAGTAGCCTGGCCCTGGTGACCTGACCTGCTGCCGTCTTTGTCTTTCAAGGCATAACTTGCAGGAGAGGACCAAAAAGGAGGAGTCAGGCTAATGGATGAAAACAGAAAGGAAGCAGATTCCAGATAAACTTGAAAATAAATGTCCTAAGAATTAATGCTGTTCAAAAGTGGAATGGATTGCATTAGAAAGGTGCTTGCTCATTGGAGATCCTTCATGGGTTCAATGGCCAACTGTGAGAAACACTTGGGCTGCAAGCTTCTTGTGTCAACAAATGGGGCCAGATGACCCTCAAATATCATTGTTTTGAGGATTATGTGAAGCTAAAACATTTGATTTTGATGCAGCTTATGAACTGTCTTGGCTGCATTAAAGAAAAAAGTTGGAATTACACAAAAATAGCTTTGGCTGTTTCCCTATTATTGGTACACTGCAACAATGAAGGGCTGATTGGTCTGACTTTAATGAGGGCTCCTCCCTCTTTCTGAAATGTTTCCCCCCGCCCAAGCCTCAGACTTTAGGGGCAGCATGTGGCTGAAAATATACATCCAATAAATAAGCAGGGTTTGAAAGGCTGGTTTTTCTATCTTTCTTCCTGCCTCCCTCTACCCCAGGGCTTTGGGGATTAAAATATAAAAATGTCCCAGCCTTGTGAGTCTTCTTTTCTTTTAACTTCTTTGAGTTTCTCCAGTATTTGCTGGCTCACAAGTGACTCAACTTTTTGTATGTTTGTTTGTTTAATGTACCAACATCATTAACCAGTATGTCTTTGATAATGGTCATCGTTTGGTATTTTGGCATAAGGTTCAGTGGTGTTTCCACTGGGAGGTATTTATCTTCACACCTGAGTATTGCACAAGCTTTTTTAACCGCTCAGTGCTACATCGCTTTGGACCAAGTTATATAGACAATTATGGACCTCAACATACACGCACGCACATATATGTACAGCAATACACTGTATGTACAGCATATACTGAAATTATATATATGTACACAGTGCGTGTGTGTGCGTGTGTGTTATTTGCTCCAGCTAGGATGTTTAGGCTAAGTAATATCATACTGCTGTTATTTCTATCCAGGACTTTGACAGGCAAATTAGGGTGCAGTTGTGCTTGATTTTATATGTATTTGGGATATAAAGTCCACTGCATTTCAAAGGCTAGGGAAAAGTAGGAATGAGGCTATGAAGTTGCATTCATTATTTTCTATGGCCCTCTCATTATACTTCTTTTCAGTTCCTAGCAACTAACTTAAGAAAAGAAATTGACAGAAAGAGCTGCAGGGTCCTTAACACTCTCAAATTCTGCGGCAAGGCATCCTTCAGAGCCTGGCAGCAGAACTGAGAGGAAATGGAACAAAGAAATTACTAGATTGAAAGGGAAGAGACCCAGTAGAGAGACCTGTGAGTTGGCTGGGACTGAAGCATCTGATGCAGGTTAAGCAAATGCATTCCCTGCTTTAAAAGTCCCTGCTTTTGCTCCCAGTCTTGTGTTTCTGTATTTGTACATGAATGTATCACAAAGATGCCATAGGTTAGTATCCAGCATTCTGTCCTTAATAAAAAAAACACCCTCCTGGATATTTGATTTCATGGGGAAATAGATAATACATACTGAGATACAAAATGTCCAGTTGCATCCTACCACGGGAGGTGCTATTATAAATCAGTGGAATTAGCTGCCATGGCTGCTGCTGCTGCTCCTCTTCCTTCTTTGCAAAGTTTAAGACCTGATTTACTTGTGCCACCAAGACGATATAAGCACCATATGTCCTGTTAGAAAATTCTTCAAGAACTGGGATTGTTCACATGGCATCCTTTAAAAAAACAAGTTAACTTTTCATCTATTATCGATTCAGAAGATAGGGTGGGGAGCAACATTCAGCCTTCTTGATCTCTCTTACTTATCAAACAGCTGTTGAGCAGAACTGAACATTTTAAAGCTCTCTAGGCATGGTATTTTAAATTAGGGTGGAAAGGCCCAATCCATTAAAAGTGGGTCCCATCAATTCCAAAGGGGGAATCTAGCAATAGATTAGATCGTTTGCTTTTTTAAAAAAATAAGGTATATATATTTTTGTAAATCCTTGCTCTTTACATTGTTTTAAAAATTATGAATTTTAATCAACCTTCTTTTAAAAAGAATAATTCAGGAATTCTATCTTCTCTATGTTGGCCAATTTTAGTACGCGGAGTAGAACTTTATACTGTGTGACTACTGTGCAGATGGCAAGGAGACTTAGAAAATACGTGATTGAATATACAAGGATTGAAGAACAAAATCTGAAAATTACTCAGACAGCACCCTCCCTCCCAATTCACATGAAAATAAAAAAGGGATGAGGTGAAGCATATTCAGATTTGCAAGATACTGTTACTATTACTGTTCTAATAAAAGTAATGTTAGGCTTACATGGTGCCTGTTTCTTAGTCTGCTCTACCTAATATGGCTGACACAAGTGCACAAGAAGGAGCTGGGGCCAGGACAACTGTTATATTCCATTAAAATTAAATTAAAATTAACAATATAGCATGAATTAAAGATAGTACGTTTCCCTTCATGTTTAATACGTTCCCCTTCTGCTACATTAAAGATTATGATTTGTCAACAGCTTTTGGAGAGACTCTGTAGGCTTCTCCCAAGATTTTCAGGGATGCAAATGGCCCTGGAACTTTAACTTCAGTATTCTTAAAGATAAGATTATATTCCATCTGAAGTAAAATTTATAATTCTGGGCCTTTGATAAATGGACCTTTGGTAATACAGGTATCATAGGTCATGTTTATTTTAATTTCAGACACTTCTTAGCCAAGAACTGTAGTTATGTCATGAATTGAAGAATCTCTAATAATGTACAGTACTGTGCAAAAGTTTTAGGCAGGTGTGAAAAAATGCTGTAAAATAAGAATATTTTCAAAAATATCTGTTGTAATTGTTTATGTTTGCTCACTTTGCATTTTGTAAATTGATAAACAGAAGAAAAACCCAAATCAAATCAATATTTGGTGTGACCACCCTTTGCCTTCAAAACAGCATCAATTCTTCTAGGTACACTTGCACACAGGAAGGAACTCAGCAGGTAGGTTGTTCCAAACATCTTGGAGAACTAACCACAGATCTCCTGTGGATGTAGGCTGCCTCAAATCCTTCTGTCTCTTCATGTAACCCCAGACAGACTCGATGGTGTTGAGATCAGGGCTTTGTGGGGGCCAAATCATCACTTCCAGGACTCCTTGTTCTTCTTTATGCTGAAGATAGTTCTTAATGACATTGGCTGTATGTTTGGGGTCATTGTCCTGCTGCAGAATAAATTTGGGGCCAATCACACGCCTCAGTGATTGTATGGCATGATGGATAAGTATCTGTCTATATTTCTCAGCATTGAGGACACCATTGGTCCTGACCAAATCTCCAACTCTATTTGCAGAAATACAGCCCCAAACTTGCAAGGAACCTCCACCATGCTTCACTGTTGCCTGCAGACACTCATTGTTGTACAGCTCTCCAGCGAAAAAACTGCCTCCTGCTACAGCCAAATATTTCAGATTTTGACTCAAAGGGTCCAGAGCACCTGCTGCCATTTTTCTGCATCCCAGTTCCTATGTTTTCATGCATAGTTGAGTCACTTAGCCTTGTTTGCATGTCAGAGGTATGGCTTTTTGGCTGCAATTCTTCCATGAAGATCACTTCTGGCCAGACCTCTCTGGACAGTAGTTGGGCATACCTGGGTCCCACTGGTTTCCACCAGTTCTGTGCTGATGGCACTGCTGGACATCTTCCAATGTTAAAGGGAAGTAAGCATGATGTGTCTTTCATCTGCTGCATTAAGTTTCCTTGGCCAACCACTCCATCTACGGTCCTCAACATTGCCCATTTCTTTGTGCTTCTTCAAAAGAGCATGAACAGCACATCTTGAAATCCCAGTCTACTTTGAAATTTTTGCCTGGGAGAGACCATGCTGATGCAGTAGAACTACCTTGTGTCTCATTGCTGTGCTCAGTCTTGCCATGGTGTATGACCTGTGACATGACACTGTCTTCCACAACCTCACCTTAGTAGCAGCATTTGGCTGTTCCTCACCCAGTTTTAAGCCTCCAACACACCTGTTTCTGTTTCAGTTAATGACTGTGTTTCAACCTACATGTGAAATTGATGATCATTATCACCTGTTTGGTATAATTAGTTAATCATACACCTGACTCTAATCCTACAAGATCCCTGACTTTGTACAAGTGTACAAAGTATGCAAGTGTAAGAACTGATGCTGGTTTGAAGCCAAAGGGTAGTAACACCAAATATTGATTTGATTTAGATTTTTCCTCTGTTTGCTCACTTTGCATTTTGTAAATTGTTAAACATAAACAATTTACAATATATATTTTTGAAAGCTTTCTTACTTTACAGCATTTTCTCACACCTGCCTAAAACCTTTGCACAGTACTGTATATTTTTCACAAAACTATATTTCTTTTGTGGAAAGCTATGGATAGTAAAGCAATTTTAAATGGGATTGGATTGGTTTATGTAGATAAAAGATATATGATGTTAGAAGAAGCAATCTGCTTGGTAAAGTGAGCCTCAGAGTTAAACCCTAGGTTGGGCTTGAATGCAAGATTTATTTGTTTTTAAGAAATACCCAATGAAGGAATGGCACAAGACAGATCTGGACTGTACCGATTGTTCCAATGAAAATGGGGCCAATGGATAATATTCTTATTTTGTGAATAGTAAGTCTTCTGACTGGGGAGCAATTCTGACCAACCATTAAACTCCTTTCCCACTGACCATCGTCCTGACCACTCCATGTTATCTGTTTTGGGTATCTTGTACTAAATGTTGAAAAATACAATTTGTGAGACAATTTGCTCTTCTGTGTTTGTTCGGAAATGCAGAAAAAATGTTTTAGTAAAAATATATTTCAAAGTTGATTTATTATATGCCATCAAGTTGATGTTGACTCTTAGCAGCCACAGAGATAGAACTTATCCAGGATGATCTGTCCCCAACCTGGTCCTTGAGGTCTTCCAATGCTGCACCCATCACTACTGTAATTGAGTCCATCCACCTTGCGGCTGGTCATCCTCTTCTTTTTCCTACATCTTTCCCAGCATTGGGCATTGCATTATGCACTGCACTGTGCAAGGAAAGACACACACATACACACACTACTTATATCAAGTGCTCCAAATATAATTATTTCTAGTTATTTTTCATGCATTGATCTCAAGCTGGTTATATACCTGAGTTGTGTATATAACCACTTTCCAATCTAACAGCTGTCTATGGAATCATCCTTTAAGTCTCTCCAAATACTGAGTAGAAAAAGAGTAAGACTGTAGCATTGCATTGCAGTAAAGGAATATTCTTACACCTGTGTAAAAACACTAAAAAAGCAAACATTTTTAATAATGTTTTAGCAAAGCATTATTCACCATCACTTAAGCTAGTTAAATTAATAGTAAGAACTTTGGGGAAAGGATTTATAATAGTATTCTCCCACAGTAGCTCAAATATATATTCTTAAAAGTAATTTTCATTGCTGCAATATGCATATTATATTATTTAAGACGAAGATCCTCTGTGTTAGGAAAGCTCTTTCATTTTTACCTAATGGAGTCCAATTCATTTTTGGGGAGACAAAGAGTAATCTGTGGAGCACTTCCAGTGCTGCAGAATTCAGTCATGTTGTTTTGCCTTTAGTTTTCCACGTGCTGTATACGTAACCTTTGTCTCCTTCCCTCCCTCCCCACAGATGCATAGTCTAGCTACGTTAGTTAAATTAAATTATCAAATCAAAAGAGTTTCTTCTTCTGAATAAGCCAGCCTTTTGAGATTGGACCTAGACTATACCATTTTAATCAAGTCAAATTCTACTTGCCAGCTACATTTGGCAGTTCACTAAAATACCACAGTGGACCTATTACTAAACATATTGAAAGAGCTGCAAACTGCCAGGTAGCAAACTTCTACCTGCTGGCCTGCTCCCAACCCAGCTGCTTCATTGCATTTAAGGCGTTCGGCTCCCCAGAATAACTCTCCCTCTCTTTTGCCTTCTACAAGAATCAATCTGAAAAGTGATGAGAGAGCAATGCTTCTCTTGTTCCAGTATGTCCCTGCAGGTGAGCTTTGATACAGACACACATGGCTGTACCATTGTGTGGATACAATCATCATATAGTTTAATCCCTAGATCACGTTTGGACCTAATTGTATCTGGGTGTGTTTCCTGTCATTGCTCTGTCTAATGAATAGAGATAATATTCACAAAGTGCCCCACAAGAGCACATGACATAACTGTCATAACACAGGTGCATGTGCATTTAAATGGTATGAAAAAAATGTTCTCTATTGATGATTGCACAGAGCTCCTTCGTAGGAGCAGAGGTTTCCTTCTTTCATTAAAAAGCTTTATATACAGGTGAAACTCGAAAAATTAGAATATCGTGCAAATGTTCATTTATGTCAGTATGGCAACTCAAAAGGTGAAACCAAGATATGAGATAGACGCATTACATGCAAAGCGAGATATGTCAAGCCTTACTTTGGTATAATTGTGATGATTATGGCGTACAGCTTATGAAAACCCCAAATTCACAATCTCAGAAAATTAGAATAGTGTGAAAAGGTTCAATATTCTAGGCTCAAAGTGTCCCACTCTAATCAGCTAATGAATCCATAACACCTGCAAAGGGTTCCTGAGCCTTTCAATGGTCTCTCAGGCTGGTTCAGTAGGAATCACAAGCATGGGAAAGACTGCTGACCTGACAGTTGTGCAGAAAACCATCATTGACACCCTCCTTAAGGAGGGAAAGCCCCAAAAGGTAATTGCAAAAGAAGTTGGATGTTCCCAAAGTGCTGTATCAAAGCACATCAATAGAAGGTTATGTGGAAGGGAAAAGTGTGGTAGAAAAAGGTGCACAAGCAGCAGGGAGGACCACAGCCTGGAGAGGATTGTCAGGAAAAGGCCATTCAAAAGTGTTGGGGACTTTCACAAGGAGTGGACTGAGGCTGGAGTTAGTGCATCAAGAGCCACCACACACAGACGGATCCTGGACATGGGCTTCAAATGTTGTATTCCTCTTGTCAAGCCGCTCCTGAACAACAAACAACGTCAGAAGCGTCTTACCTGGGCTACAGAAAAAAAGAACTGGTCTGTTGCCCAGTGGTCCAAAGTCCTCTTTTCTGATGAGAGCAACTTTTGCATCTCATTTGGGAACCAAGGACCCAGAGTCTGGAGGAAGAATGGAGAGGCACACAATGCACGATGCTTGAAGTCCAGTGTGAAGTTTCCACAGTCTGTATTGATTTGGGGAGCCATGTCATCTGCTGGTGTCGGTCCTTCATTAAGTCCAGGGTCAACGCAGCCATCTACCAGGAGATTTTGGAGCACTTCATGCTTCCTTCCGCAGACGAGCTTTATGGGGATGCTGTCAGGATTAGCCCAGGAAACTCCAGGAGACAGTGCAGATTTAATCCAGCTAGGTTTAATGGCCTTTCTCCCGTTACAGAAATCTTCTCAGAGTGAGAGCAAATTCCAGGGTCACCCTCCCAACCTCCCTTGCATTCTTTAGGGAGGGTTCAGTCTCATCCTCTTATCAGTTCCTCGTTGCTCTGGCGACGAGAGTAAATTCTTAACTCCTCTGGTCCTGACTCTCACAGATGCTGACTTCATTTTCCAGCAGGACTTGGCACCTGCCCACACTGCCAAAAGTACCAAAACCTGGTTCAATGACCATGGGATTACTGTGCTTGATTGGCCAGCAAACTCGCCTGACCTGAACTCCATAGAGAATCTATGGGGCATTGCCAAGAGAAAGATGAGGGACATGAGACCGAACAATGCAGCGGAGGTGAAGGCCGCTATTGAAGAATCCTGATCTTCCATAACACCTCAGCAATGCCACAGGCTGATAGCATCCATACCACACCGCATTGCGGCAGTCATTGCTGCAAAAGGGGCCCAAACCAAGTACTGAGTACATATGCATGCTTCTACTTTGCAGAGGTCCGATATTGTTCTATTTCCAATCCTTGTGTTATTGATGTCATGTAATATTCTAATTTTCTGAGATTGTGAATTTGGGGTTTTCATAAGCTGTACGCCATAATCATCACAATTATGCCAAAGTAAGGCTTGACATATCTCGCTTTGCATGTAATGCGTCTATCTCATATCTTGGTTTCACCTTTTAAGTTGCCATACTGACATAAATGGATGTTTGCATGATATTCTAATTTTTCGAGTTTCACCTGTATAACTAGATGTTCATGCCTGGACAGCTGCTTTCTATGCCCTCCAAATATAAGGATGTGTTCTCGCAGGATGGTCAGAGATGGCTAACCTGTATGCCCAAGCCCATATGTTCTTTCAATGCTTAGGATTGGGTGTCAGATGAATGCTTAAAAAGTTTTCATCTAGTTTCCTGACTTGCTGTTTCTTGACTGCAGTAGCTTCCATGGAAGGAGTATTTTGGAATGGGCAATAGAACATGCTTATGCAGTTGACCCTTCCAATGGGATACCCATTTGCTAGACATAATTTGGGGAGCAATATTTTGGCGAAGCTTGGTCGACTCTGCAAAAGCTTAGTAGTTTGTGCTGGAATCATGTAGGTGAATTAAACAACAAAACAGGACACATACAGTATAATGGAGGTATGATCATGGGTAAGGTGGGAACCTATAGTTCTCAGGCTAGAGAGCTGTTATGCAAACATATCTCCAGGCCATCACAAGAAAGTCAGGTCTCTCTTAACTTGGAAGGTGGGATAAAAAGCCTCAAGGTTACACTCTGCAATATATATAAGCTGTAACATCTATGCCCTGAAATGAGTAATTAACTGGATGTTTATGCCTGCGATAGAAGTAGTGGCATTAACATGGCAACCCTAGTAGCACAGCAACTAAGATTGTAACTGGTCTGTTTTTACCATCAAGCAGAATTCCTGGCTTTATTTGGACCTGAAAACCTATTTGATGTCTCCAGTAGTGGGTTGTAATTCATCTTATCATACTCTGCCTGGCACAAGGCCTAGGCCACACAAGTTATGGTTCAGATAAATCCACATAGATGGACATTATCTAATAGTCTTGGAATATTAAATATGGAAACTGCCTGGAATGGCATTATTCACTTTAATGTTCCATATACAGATCCCAGGCCATGAGCATATGATAATGTCACTTTGCAGAAGCTAAACAGATCTGGATCTCAACAATATAAACAAAAATAAGAATATCCGAGAAATCCCCACATTTCAGCTTAAGTTCCATACTGCAAGGACAATAATAGATGCATAAAGAGGGCCTTCTTAACTTAAAATGATTATAAGGAGGGGAACCAGAATGTTTACTGTCTGATACGCTTTACAAACAAAATTAAGTTATATATAAAAATGAAACAGTTAAATGTTTAAACTGCTAACAGCAAGCTTATCAAAGTGGTTTTCAAATACTGCAGCTGAACATCTCAATCTCTCTCTCTCATCTCTTCATACAATTGAATGATCTTGGCCTATCTCAGAGGGAACCTGACATTTTGCTGTTGTTTCATCAGATTAGATCTATTGAGTCACATATGAAGATAAACAAAAGCCAGTACACTTCTGATGGATATAGATTTCTGAAATCTGTGGTTAACCACTTTTAAAAATATCAGATTGTGGGGATTTATAGACAGAAAGAAACCTGGGCTAGCCAAATCCACATCTTGTATGCCTATCTGATGTGATCTTTCTGTGTATAAAAATGAAAACATTAATCCAAAACTTCACTGCTGCAGAAACTAAAACAACTTGCAACATAAGCGTTTAATAGGAACAGTTAGTTGAAACAGAATGATTAAGTATTTGTTTCCATTTCAGCACTAGCATGCAATTGCATGCATATCCTATGTGTATTTAAACTATACTGAGATTTGTGGTTAAAATGTTGAACTACAGTGGAGAACTCAAAATTCCCACTTGACTACAAAGCTCTCTGGATGACTCTGTACCTCCTCAATCTACCTGACAGGGTTATTATGAGGATAAAATGGTATTCCAGCTTGAGCTCTTGGCTGTAAACTGAATCAGCCAAGTGGTTTGTTTATTTATTTAATCACATTTACAGACTACTGCAATCCCAAAGGACTTTCAGTGATTTGCAAGATCAAATAAACATATACAATTATTTAAAAACACCCAAATTAAAAGTCTACAAACTAATTAGCAAACATAAAAAATAAATTAAATAGAAAGCCAGACCATAACCCAACCAAGATTCAAACATCTCCAAATGCCCTCCAGAAATCCTTGGTTTTAAACTTTGGTTGCTACCTTTAAAGTCTTGAACAGTCTGGGTCTTGAGTATCCAAGAGACCAGCTTACTTTCTAAGGCAAGGGTGTCTCCCCACTCTTATGGACTTCCCGAAAGCTATAAAAACCTGGCTTTTCTGGAAGTCCTGTTTTGGTAAATTCTGGAGCTATCAATGTTAGTTTTGCTTTTTATTATCAATATATGGTATTATCATTATTTATTATATATGTTGTAAACCACCTAGAATCCTGTTGGTTTGAAGTGTTGCAGCCATTTTCATAAAGAAATACAGAAATAGAAAGAAGGGCCTGATGATTTTTCAACGCTCTTTGGGCTAAATATTTAAATTTGCTATCACTTAGTGGAGCCATCACACAGTCATTTTACAGAAGTATCAGAAGAACTGGCAAATTGATGAGGAAGAAAGAGACACAACTCCCCCCCCCCCGCCTTTCCTTTAATATTCTGCACAAAAAAAAAAAAAAGCCAGATTTATGGAGTTCACAGAAAAATGGTAGACAAACAGATAAGTTTATAGGGGAGGGGGAAGAGGAGAAAAGAATGGTATTTCAGTAGTGATACTCTCAGGGCATGATGGGTTTAAATTGGACTTACATTCCGATTCACAACTGGGTGTGAAAGAAGCCAAACTATTTTTCAACTTAAAAGAGAATTTATCAGTTTTTGGAACCCAGTACCCAATCTGCTGGGAAGTTTTCTGATCATTAATTTTAAGAAATGTACGTCCCCCTTCTCTTCTGTTTGCAGCTTTTTATTTTCTTACCGATCCATTTCTTCCCTCCATCTTCCCTTTGCTTTTGCTTCATCTTGACACATTCAGGATCAACCTTTTATGGGACAAGTTAAAGACAGAAAGGCAGTCCATGCAGGTGAATGACCCCATGTAGCTAATGTGCTGAAAAAGACAGCCAAAGCGAGAAGCGCATATTACGCTACCCTTTTCCTCAGGGCTTCGATTAATTGATGTATAGGCTGCCCCTGCATGACGGGACCATTCAAATGAAGCTAACTCTTAATTCTTGTATGAAAATAGAAATACTTGGGGATGTTTTAGTTCATATCTTTTTATTAGCTGTGCCACATTTATTGATCCATATTTTCTTTCTCCCTCCGCCCCCCCGGCCCCCGTTCTGTCTCTGTCTCTCCGCCTTCTCTTTCGTCTTTCCATAGAACAGGGACAGTCTTTTCATTTTATAGCTTATTAATACGCTTACAAGTTTCTGACTAAATTAAATCTAGTTTCCTCCAATGTCCTTTGGGGTTGCATTTGTTTGTTTGTTTTCAAAATGAGCTCTTTTTATGGAGAAAGGGAGGGAGAAGAGGAGTGAAAGCAGCTGTCAATTAGGTTTTAGAACTCGGTGCTGGCAGAGACATTAATTTTTTGCCGGCTCTGCAGTCAGGACTGTCTTCAAACTGATAGCTCAAGGTCAAATTGCATCAGTCTTCACCAAGTAAACAATGCATCTTCCCCAAGTATACTGACAGGAAACCAATAATGTCCAGCTGAAGGAATCAGGGCATATGCAACTTACATGTGTGCTTCTGTGCCTGAGACCATGCTTTGAGATAGCCTTTTTTTGCCTTTATAGCCTCAGACAAGTAACACTGATGCATCAGGATAACTTAGTAGATGGAGTTGCTACTTCCAGACCAGACTTTGATGCTCACTTTTTGCTTCTGGTGAGGGAACAGGAAGGCAGCAAATTGTGCATGAGATAACAATGATGATAGAATGAATGGACAAGAGGTTTTATTCAGGGGAAAACCATTATGAGCTCATTTCCATGCATTTTTTACTTTCAATGTGCAGGCTCATCCAAATTCAATATATGTTGCATGCATTTACTTATTCGGTTCTATCATTTTGTTTTACAAATTATTTAAACTCACATGCCCACACCATATTGGGATCCTGAGCCTGAACTCAGAAGAAACTCCCTAACACTCATTATGACATAGTTATGTAAGAATCTTTATTGCATATAAGAATGAAGCCACACTGAACTGTTGATTATCAATTGTCGGTATGAGAGTGCTGTTTCCTCTTAATATCCACTGCAGTTTAAATCCAATCATTTTTTTCTCAAATTTTCTATGCTTTAATTAACACCTTGCAGATTGGTGATATTCCTGCTCTGAAACCTAGCTCTCTGCCATTGTTTTCATGTATAACTTTTTAAAACGTACATGTCTGACATACTTGTGTGCAAGATTCCTAAATATCCATATTTGGGGGCAGATGCACGTTGCTTCTATAACTTTGTGAGCCAAGAACCAATGCCAGCAAACTGCAACTTTTTGCTCTAAATGAAATCCATGCCAGATTTCTTTTTCATGCACATTTTTTGCCCTTTGACCTCATTTGGGAGAAACTGATGGCAGCAGCAACAGAAATCCAGCACGTAAGAGGAGCACTATTCAATCTAAAGACAAATCCATCACTTCCAATATCCTGTTTTCCACAAGAGCCAGCCAGTTAACGCTTGGCAAAGAGACATCTTCCTAGCAGTTAATACCCACACTAAAACTGCCATTGAAACGGGGAGGCTGCATATAGTGAATGTAAATAGTGCTGAGCTGAATATTTTTCCCATATGAGTCGCCACATTTCCATCCCACTTCCTCTGGCCCTCAAGGCTGAAAATGGGGCTTCCAACCATATGTTGCTCATCCTTGCTGAAATCATAACACACTGAAGTAGCAAGCACGAGACCTCCCTCTATGCTTACTCGCTTTGGAAAACTAGATTCCTCTTATTTCTCCCGCTGATTAGATTTTCAGTTTGAGAAGCTGGGTGATAGGCTGCTGTTTGTGCATCTGAGGAGACATTAAGCTGCAAAGCATAATGGGAGGTATGAGAGAGACGCGTGGAACTATGCAGAGCAATTTAGATTGAATTAGAGAGTAAATTAAGCTGTAATTGGCTCCCATTCTGATTATAAAACAGTATCAAGTATTCCAAGTTACAATTTACAACCTGATTATTCCAACAATTTACAAATGGATGGTGAACAAATGGCTGCCAAATACCTTCAGATGTAAATCTCACATGAAATGAACCAAAGCCCAAGTTTGCCCCTAAATCCTTGCACAACTTAAACATTTTAATCTTCCTAACAACAGCATGTGAGGAAGGAAGGTGAACACGAGTACTCTAGCTCCATTTCCTATCCACCTCTCATTTCATCACCTTTCCGTTTTTCTGAGTAGAACAGAGCCTGTTTTACCTGTTCAAGCTCCACACACAAATGCTGCCTTTGTACAATACGCAACAGCAGACAAGCTCAGTCGGTGAGCAAATTGTTGATGTCTTACCCTCTGGTTGTACTTTGTAATGTAATCAAGAGTTGAGGTTTGCTATGTCACTGAAACTAGAAAGAGCCACCCTTTGGAATTCGTACAGGCTGGGTTTGTGCAAACCCAAATGGTAGACACTGCAAGTAACTGGGTTAACATGGCTGGTAAGACAGTGTTATGCATACTTGTTTGCCAAGAGTTTTGGCTTAATGTATTATGTGAACAGAAACAATGTGGAATCCTGATTCTAGAGCATTTTGCCAGGCACTGAGAACTGCCTCAGAGAAAGAAGATAAACTGTTTCAGAAGTTGATTCTGAATGCAGGGAAGTTGACTAGAATGCAAACAAAGAGGAGATAACATTCTTGTGTTCATCTTTACCTATTTTCCTCCTGTGTGGCTCTAAGATTCAGAACAATTCAAGAAGAATTTTATCTGACCCCTTTTTACCAGATAAACAAGGGGCATAACACAGCCAAAGTGATGCACATCTCACTGATTTCAAAGAATGTGTTCAAATATTTCCCAATGAAATTAGAGAGATTTTCTAATGTTGGGGAATCCATAATTCCCACACAGAGTTTTCAGGTAATCATGATGGCTTCCATCAATACAAAGGCTTTAAACTGTGGATGAATAAACGTTTTTGGGCTGAGGGTCATGTTTGGTTTTTGCCCGGCATGCTGGGAGCCACACCTCCCCAAAATAGTCAGGGCAAAGATGGAGGTGGGACCAAGACAAAAACCTAGATTTCATAAATTAAATATAAAATGTTAATAAATGTGATAACATCCTTTGTATTTAAATAATTTAAATACATTTACCTTTATTTTAATAAAAAAATAAATTCCTCCTCTCATCATTCATTTGTATGTGTGTGTGTGTACACACACACACACACTTTAATATTTATTTATTTATTTGATTGATTGATTGATTGATTTCTATGGCTGCCCATCTTAGACAAGTGACTCTGGGTGGCGAACAATCATAAAATCAATTAAAAATCAAATAGAGACACAATACAAAGAATAGATATATATAGCAACCTTGAAAAACATAACCATAGATGTTAATATACCTCAGAAATGGGGCCCTTGACACACTTGGGATCCCAGACCCGGGCACGCAACCAGGTCTTCAAGGCTTTATGAAAAGCCAACAGAGTTGGGACCCTCCTAATCTCAGGAGGGAGGATGTTCCAGAGGGCAGGTGCTGTGGCAGAAAAGGCATGTCTCCTGATCCCCACCAGCTGTCATTCCTTGGCTGATGGGACCTGGAGCACACCCATCCTGCCGGACCAAATTGGATGGGTAGAAACAACTAGAAGAAGACAGTCCCTCGGGTAACCCAGTCCCAAGCCATGAAGGGCTCCAAAGGTGACAACCAGCACCTTGAATTGCACCCGGAAACACACTGGCAACCAATGCAGCTTCCAAAGCAGTGATGTCACAAAGGTCAAATATCCAGCACGATTTACTACCCATGCAGCTGCATTCTCCACCAGTTGAAGCTTCCAAATGCTCTTCAAGGGCAACCCCATGTGGACCGCGTTGAAGAAATCCAGACAGGAAGTCACAAGGGCATGAGTGTGTGTGTGTGTGTGTATTACACAGGTACACATAAACAAATATTTTATGGCAACTTTGGGAGAGCTTCATCCAATGCTTTCAGAGTCACTTATAGCATAGAGCCTCCAGCTGCACATCCCTGCTTTAAAGGAAATAAGACAAACTTACAGAAGATAGGTTTATCACTGACTATGAACCATTAGTACAGTGCAAAGGACTCAAAAGGTGTGCTTCACAAACCATGTTGATGCAAACAAAGTACTTTGTGTTGAAGTGCTAAAGTGTTTGTGTTTTCCAAATGGCTCAGACCAGTTGCTTCAAAACAAATTGCCTCCATGACACATATTTGCACCGCCACTTCACTTCATTCCCTGGTGGTCTAAAGCAATTGTTGTCTGTGCATGCACACTTTATTTTTATCTCCATACTGTAACTACATTGGGCAGAGAAAAAATTACTGGTTTAAAGACAACCAACTCCAAGGCTGAGTGAAGATTTGAACCAGGCTTCCTCTGACTCATTTCTACACTCTAACCACTGCACTACATTGACAACTGCTTGATTTAATTCAACACAGCTTCTATTGTATTCTGATGTTTGCTACATTTCTACCAGTTACACAAATTAATCATCTGGGGAATTGCTTTTTAAAATAAAAAATGACACATGTGCATTATATTTTATGAAGGCATATTTGTGAAATGGGTTCAGAGAACAGATTCATTTTTATCTGTTAAAAGCCCAATCAATGAATAAGTAGATGTGCTAAATCAGCTCCTCTGAAGGTTTCATGAACATTTATCACATTATATCCTTTAGAATTTTTTGCCTGCTATTTCAGGAATTATAATATAAAATGATGTCTCCTCAAGGCTTCATGAATAGTTGGAGACTTCTTCCCAAGTATTCCATTCTTTCCCTTTTTTCTAGTATATAATGGGTTTCACTTTAATTTCTTTTTTAATTAATAAATTTTTAGACATTTTAAAGTTAAGTGATCAATACATATTCATAAATTTCATAACCATTTTGTAGAACAGATTAATATCCTAAGGACTTGTCTGAAAAAGAAAAAAAAAACATAGCCAGTATTTTTATATAAAGCAGATCATGCATTTTGATTTGAGTTTTCAGAAGAAAAACTCTTCCTCCCAACTGCTGGAGTGGGAAGAAAATCAGGCTAGGATTCTTGAACCATAGCTTCCATTCAAGTATGAAGTACATTGAATGACTTTGGTCCAGTCATTCTCATTCAAACTAGCCTACTTCACAAGCTGATGACAAGGATACACTGGAAACAGTCTCCCAGGCTTCCAGTCTTAAATTAAATGTCAAAGAAAGCTGTCAAGAGAGAATCTGTCCCATGGGGTATTTCCGCTGGTGGCCCTATTACAACCATTAAGGGGAAATCCTCACCCTGAGAAACATTGGATGATTTCTCCTTCCCCTGTTCAATATAAGTGACAGCATCTACCTAAATTCTCTGCCCATGAATTGGGTGAAGATTTGTGAAAGACCAGCAATAATGAAAATGTTATGCAATGGCTTGTTAGGACGAACAGAAGGCATTTAGCAGCAGCTAATCAAGGAAGGATAGCGTGCAAGCTTTTTGGTTCTGGGCTAAATGATAGATGAAGATCTAGCTGGGCTTTTTTTTTTTTTTTTAGAGGAAGAGGGTTCCTGGAATGAGCCATCATTAGGCAATGTCTTCAAATGCTAAAATAGAGATGATGTATGGTCTATATGAAAACGATAGAAGAAGCGCTGGATATGCAACTTCCCAGGTTCTATCATCTTCACCTAGGGCTCGAAAAATACCTTCCTGAAAATAACTGGACAGCTTCTGCCGGTTATTATAAACAACAGAAGACAACTGCAGTTACCATGAGTTTGCTTTGCTTCCCCCAAGCCAGAGATAGGGTAACACTTTTTAAAAGTAGTTTTTAAAGCGATATGACTCTATGGTTCCTGGAGGAGGTGTGGGTTGCAGTTTTCAACATGTTTTCAAACACTTTTGGCATGCTTTTTTTAAAAATAGATATAATTGGTGCATTAAGACCAACAGAGGCTTATCTAATCTGTTTCGGCGCTTTTAAAAAAAATCAAAAAGGCATGCTCGTGTGAATTAACAATATTGGGGAGCTCTGGAGATTGCAAACATCAGGGTGGGGTTCATGTGGCTAGCATAATGTAGATTTGCCAGCCATTCTTTAAGTATATAACTGCTTTTGGGTGTGGTTGAGGATATTGTCCTGTTGCCAATCTTAAAATAGGATTTAAACTATTAATCTGGAAATGTTCTCTCCATAGAACTCCATAGAATGTGGAAGAGACCAGCTTGACCTTTGCCTCAGCAACTGAACCTATCTTGGATTCCTAGGAAAGGACTGCTATGTCTTGAGAGCTTAAAGGCATAGTAATGTCCAATGATGCAGTTCCAGGGATGAATGACTTGACCCTGGATAATGCCTATTCAGCAGGAAGAGAGCCTCCCTATCCTTCAGACACATTCATTCCTTGTAGGTCACCATTTGTACTGTATGCTCTAATATCAACCTGCATCCAGAACTCTCTAAATCAGCCACAAGAAAAGGAAGAATACTTACAAATGACAAGAGAAAGTCTTTGAGAGCCTTTACAAGGTTCAGGAGTCTTCTAATAAAAAATAAAACTTACTTTATAAAAGGAAAGGAAAGTTTATTCTCAAGGTATAATAGCTGGGGATAGAACTGAAGGCATGAGACATTTTCTTGTATAAAAGATCACCTTCTCTCCCAGTTGACTTGAGCTGATTCCCTCCTTGATATAAAAGAGGCTCAAAACACAATTCCATGCTTGTTGACTCAGAAATAAGCCTTATTAAAAGTTAATGGGACCTTGTCCCATTATATATAAGATTGCATCCTCAAATGTGCTTGGTATGGCTAGGCCTTATAAAATATTCATACACTTAATGACATTCATATCTGGAAAACTTTTCTGGAAAATAAGCAGCATTTTAAGGAGACATGAAATAAATTGTTTTTGCCAATTTCACAATTCATTTAAATATGGATGATAAACTATAATAGGTTACATTCTGGAATGAATTGTACATTATTGCTTGGTTAGTTTTCTTTTTGACCATTGTGCATTTATGAAAAGATGCGAACTAGAAACAGCTATTGAAATAATAGGATCCTGCATATTGTTTTACAAGGAATGAAATGCACCTTCTTAAAATTCATGAATGAATACCAGGTTCTAAATTTTGAAGTAAAACATGGGATAAAAAAGCACCATTGGCAATACAATTGAAGATCTTTCTGTCCTTTCTACAAAATGTAGTGAGATGGATGTCAAGAAGATTGTGGGTACATGAAATTGTGTGTGCCTTTTTTAAAGAATTCCACAGAACAGTTTAACAAAGTTGATACCATGCTGTCTAAAAGTATTCCAAGTTTTTTTTTTATGTTCAGTTATATTGCTAAATAACTTCCATAGAATTTGTCATTCTTTGTGAAGAAACCTTTCCTTGATAAATTTGCCAAACTTTCCTTTGATAGTAGGCTAGCCAAGGTAGGTAGAATCCAACCATTTTCTCCACTGATGGAACTGCATCCATTCATAGAACCAGAAAAGGGCAATCCCCCCCACCCCCACCTTACCATCCTTACAAACATTCAGAATCTGATTGACACTGTTGGGTGACCAAATGGAAGTTTGAGAGACTTCAAGGTAGAGAATTTTTTTACTACTCAAAGAAATGTTTATTTGTTTATGTCTTTTACATTTACATTCAGGGGGTGCATTTTTTTGAAGCCAAGACCATACCTCAATCAGTAAAGATATGATGTCCTTCCTGCTCCAGTTCATCTGGCACACACTTTACCTCCCTACAGCCTCCTGAATAAGAAAGGCAAATCACATGCAGCAAATCATTAACATACCCTTTAGCTTGAATCTTCTTCCTAATCTTCTTCCTTGTCTTCTTACTTCCAAGTAAGATTCCTTGCTCTGTACTGTATTTCTTTTGTCCAAATAATATTTCTTAGCATGCATACCAGGGCCCTTTCACAGTGATACATTCACTGTGACACTACAGTATAACTAGAATAATCTGGATAATCTTTGTCAGGAACTTTGAAGGATTAGCTTCAGTCTGGTCAGATCTGTCTATACAATAGAACATTTCACAATCATGTTCAAATAAATAAAGGAGGTTTTAGTTGATAATTTAAACAACTTGATCTTCTGGCTCCTTAAAAATCTACACATTTATTATGACATACCCTTACAGAGTTCACAGTTCCTTCATTAGATTGTTGAAGTTTTATCTTGAATCAGATATACATGCACAGAGTGAAAATTATCTTTCTCATAATGGTCATTCATAAAACAGTTGTTGGAAGTGACACAAATAGTCTTGTTACAAGTTTTTATTGTTTTTCTACAACAATAATTTACAGGGCTGCTTCTAGAAATAGTTTATAATTAAGTGTTTTAGCTGGATCTGGACTTATGTTAATTAGTTTAGTTGCATTTTTAAAATTATGATATTCTCACAGAGGTTTAACATAAATTGCTTTCAATAATCTTCCACTGGGAATTCAGCAGGATAATTTTGTAAGCAAAAAAGAAAATATATACACTGTTAAAAGTGGAATGTTTCAATATTTCAGTGGACCATTTCATCCTGGAAGACCTGATGCCATTCTGCCATTTGAATCACCTTTCTGACTGTTTACAGAAAGAGGATGCATGCAAAGAATTATGGATTTTCATTATATTTAAGAATCCACAATAGAGTGAAGGCTCTAAACAAGAATAGTTCCTTGGCAGTGTGGAACAATGTTTGACTATCTGGTACACTTGAACTGTACCAGCCCTTCCTGCTGATGGGCACAGTAAAAAACAGCCTTGAAAAAAAGGGTATGAACAGTCTTAGTGGACCAGACTGAGTTCCCCGTAATGGCCTTTGGAAGACCATAGTTTTTATGAACAAAATATGAAGGTGAAGGCTGTTCCTTGATCTTTCTGGTATCTGGTTTCTGGTATCTGGTACTCAGAAGAGCACTACTATTTACAGTAGGATTCATGTACTCATAGAAGCATTATTTCTGGATAACTAGAAATGCAGCAGCAAGAAGGGGAAGTTAATCTTCTGTGATCCAATGGACTTTTCTTTTTGAACACGATTTCCAGGGCAAGGAATAAAGATGGGGAAAAAATCCATTTCTCCATTGATCACACCTTTTTCTCTCCCAAACTTAGCTGATTAGTAAAGAGAAAGGTAGAATACGTTTTGGGATGAATAAATGAAGAGGGGAACTTTGTGGGCTAGAATTTGTTGGTAGAGATAAATGGAGAAGAAGCTGGGAATTCTTCTCTGCTTGTATTCTAATATTTTTTGATAATTTTTGTCAGTGGGACACAAATTTGGGGGGTTGAAGACTACAGTTGGCATCTGGATGGAATGGTGATGTCCCCCAAAAAGTGGGTTATCTAAGATTGATTGATTTGATTATTTGCCATCAAGTCATTATTGACTCCTAACGACCACATAAATAGATTTTCTCCATGGCAATCTGTCCCTAACCTGGTCTAGTTGATCTTCAAATGGTGCAGTCATTTCTTCTGTAACTGAGTCTATCTACCTTGCTGCTGGTTGTCCTCTTCTTCTGTTTCCTTCTACCTTTCCCAGCACTAGAGCCTTTTCCAGAGAGCTAGGTCCTCACGTAATGTACATAAAGTAGGATAATTTGAGCCTGGTCATTTATGCCTCAAATGAGAACTCTGGATTGATTTGTTCAATGATCCATTTGTTCATTTTCTTGGCTGTCCATGGTATTCTCAGAAGTCTTCTTCAACACCAAAGTTCAAAAGCATCAATGCTCTTCCTTTCTTGCTTCTTCAAAGTCCAACTTTCACTGTATTTCTTCATTTTTATATTAAAAAAAAAAAACCTGAATCTTAGTAGCAGCTTTTAGCAGGACTCTGGCAGTTGCACCCAACACTTGTAGATTCAAGTGTTCATGTAACTTCAAATTCCATACTTATTTAAGTGTGTGCTCTATTAGTCCCTGAAACTTGAATTGAGAGAACATTGGTTTCATCCATACACTTAGAGACAGAGTTTTAAACTTAGTCTGGACCCTAACACCTTTCCAGGCAAGATGGGGAACAAAAAACTTGCATTGCCTAATTGAACAGTAACAAATATGGAATTACAAGCAATACGAGGAGCGACATTAGTTCCCTGACTGTGAAACAATCATTCTTAAAGATTTGACTCAGCAATAACCATCACTTTGCAGCATTCTTCAGTGGAATCTAAGAACCCACCAAAACCTGGATTTTAGTTTGGCACTGAACATCCTTGGAACAAGTTATTAGCCTTGGAGCTATCCATAGTCCTATAGCCCTAATTCAGCTGTATGAACTTTCTGTTCCCAGCAGGAGATTACTGTTAATCTAAGGGGTTCCGTATGCGCACGATGTTTCGGAAATATATTTTTTCTTGCTTTGTGTATACTGCCTAAGGCCCAAATGTTGCAGCAAACAAATTGTCTTGATTTTAATAGTTCCTTAATTTTAACAGTAAGGGCCTCACTCACAAATAAAATGAGGATTGTCAGATGGTGCATGTCTAAATTCTAGAGTACATAATTTATGCAAGCTTGAAATCTGGGATTTGATTCTAATCCATTAATTGGTCTGAAAATCACTCATCCTAAACTGATCCTCATCTGGCCTTACTTAAGGCTAAACAGTTTGAAATCAAAGTCTGAACTCCTATTGACTTAAACAATTATCTGTCCCCTACCAAAATTAAAAAAAAAAGATTACTGCCATTATAGACTAATTATTTTCTGTGGTAATTAGAAAGGAGGAGCTCAACTCAAGGGAGATCTTCCTTTTTAAGTAATTGGGAAAGATTGTTGTTTTCATCTGAAAATTCAAGTCTTGAAATGTGTCCAATTCCCCCCCCCCGCCCCCACACCAATACTTAATATTTTGTGACTCCTAGACTCACAGTCTTTCTCTAGAATTCTGTTTTTTCCTTAGTTATGCTTATTTATAGAAATCTGATTATCCTGGCCTTCAGGGAGAATATACAAAGCCATTGATACTTTCCAGGGAGCAGAGGATGTTATGTATCCAAAATTGGCCAATAAAGTACAGAGACCACATATGTTATAAAGAAAGAAATCTGTTTTCCTGTATGAATATCTGTAAGATCAATGTAGATATTGTCAATGATTGTCAAGAATGCAGTGTTTTGCAAAAGATACACTTGACTCTGATACCAGATACTTAGTACAGAAGTAAAGGAAATCCTATATCTGGTGTTCAGGGAAATTACACAATAACATAACTGCCACCCTTAAAAATCGAGTGTAATAGAACCACATAGATATTTTTCAAGTGACATGTCTTAGAGCAGAACATGTGCTATACATAGGAAGAAGTAGTGACAGCACTTCTGTTTCTCTTGCAATCCCAATTAATTGTTCCCATTCTCCAGATAATGGTCCAGAGAGTCAGTACATATACTATCTTACTAAACTTCATTCATCCTCTTTTTGCAGTTTACCATAAGCAGCAGACAAAAAGGTAGCAAGACCAGATGATGCATTTTTTCATGCTTCATTCATGCACATGCGATACTCATACGTGACATAAGCTGGTGTTTCCTAATACTGTACTTCAGCATTCGTTGGAGCAGACAGCACACCACCTCCAAGCTAAGCAGCAAGCAAGTGGCAGTGAGATGTTAGTAAGGATGAGTGCTGTTCTGACTAATCTAGGAATTGCAACTGTACCAAGAAAGAAACTCTATGAAGAACTATAGGGCATTTTAAAGTGATGGTTGTCAAAACCTTTTGGAACAGCTTGTTCCCTGTAGTCAGGCTGGTCTCCTCTCTTTTAATCTTCTGACATCTATCTATCTATCTATCTATCTATCTATCTATCTATCAAATTTGTCACCGCCCATCTCATTCAATGACCCTGGGTGGTTTACAAAACAATTAAAATCAATTAAAATTACAAAATTACAATAATAATTAAAAAATAAAAAGATTCAAAATAATTGGCAATCACTCAGGGAGTGTCATCAAGGCACTAGCCACCCCCAGGATTGGGTAGATTTGTTATCCACCCATGCAAGTTGGCAGAGCCAGGTCTTCAATTTTTTCCAGAATGCCAGTAGGGTGGGGGCCTGCCACACCTCTGGGGGAGAATGTTCCAAAGGGCGGGGGGGCAACAAGAGAAAAGGCTCTCCTCCTGGGCCCCACTGAATTATGATAATGTCCTTCTGCCAAAGTTTGGGGCCTAGGAGTTGATATATCTGGGTCATTGAAACTCATGGCTGGGTATTAAGTTGTTAATATGTATGTATGTATGTATGTATGTATGTATGTATGTATGTATTTATTAACATCTTGGGTTTTACATAATTGTGAAGCTTTGGGATGGCCTACAAATGTTGGTAGATGAATAAATAAAGTGAGAGAAAAAGGGCAAATAAACAGATCCATTTGGCCACCTCTTGCCTATAACAATGTAAGGCGATCTCTCCTATTCTCCCCATTTTTTAAAGGAATTCTCATGCCTTCTCATTTGTTTTACTTCCCTGTTAATTCACACCTTGCCCTCTAACAATGGAATAAAAAATGGGAAATGAAAATCTGGGCACAACAATACTGAACTTGACTCATTACTTGAACATGTCTCATTGGCTATATTAGGAAAACAATTTTATTAAACAGAATTAAGGCAGCTTTGGTCACATTTGTAGATGATCTTTGGCAGAGCCAGGATGGTGGTGCTGCATTCATCCTTGTGCTCCTTGCTCTCTTGGTGGCTTTCAATACCACTGAACACAGAATTCTTCTGTGGTGGTTCCATGGGTTGGGGTTTAGGGGCACTGTTTTACAGTGGTTTTATTCCTTTCTCTGGGGCCAGTTCCAGTCAGTGTTCATGGGGTGGGGGGGGTGGTAGAGGAGAGGCCACTTCCTTTGTGGGGTGCTTCAGGGTTGTATTCTTTCTCCCCTCCTTCTCAACATCTACATGAAACTTCTGGGTGAGGTCATGCCCTGGTACACTGAGGATACCCAGTTATATCCTTTGACTCAAGGTGAGCCAAGTGAGGCTGTCAAGGTTCTGTCCCAGTTCCTGGAGGCTATGCAGATTTGGATGAGGGGGAACCATCCCCAACTCAATCCTACCCAGACCAAGTGGCTGGGGGTACTTGGGCCACCCTAATCTGGGGATAATTCCATCTCTGACCTTGGAGAGGATGGCACTTCCATATTCAAGTGTGGTGTGCAATTTGAGGGTATTCTTGCTTGATGAGCATGTGGCAGCTGTCTTCAGAAAGGGTTTTGCACAGCTTCATCTGGTGCACAAGTTTCACCCTTTCCTAGACTGGGGGTGGGTGGGTGTGTGCTTCAGTCACTCATGCCCTGGTCACCTCTTGGCTTGACTACTGCAATTTGGTCTACATAGGCCTGCCCTTGAAGACCACCCGGAAGCTTCAATTGGTACAGAATGCAGCAGCATGGGCAGGGCAGTGATTGGCATGCCTCAATATGCTTTGCAGGCTGCAAAGGTTGCCAGTTTGCTTCTGGGTGCAATTCAAAGTGCTGGTTATTACCTATAAAGCCCTACATGGCATAGCACCTGGTTACTTGAGGGACCACCTATCTTCCATAATATCTGCTCAGCCGATTCAATGTGTGCTCTGGTTTCCTTCAATTAAGCAATGCCATCTATTGGGATCCTGCCTTCTCTGTAGCAGCACATGCCCTCTGGAATGAGGTCCCCTCCTCCCAAGACCCAATGGTCCTCACCCTATTGTGATCTGAAAGGCCTTGAAGTCTTAGCTTTTTGCTTAGGCCTTCAATGAAGGTGAGTGAAGCTTCGGATTGTGTGGGTTTTCTTTCGTTCCCGTCCAGTTGTCTTTCCGTGTCATCTTTACTCTTCTTGTCTTTCTTGTTTTTAAAGTTTTATTTGAAAAGCACCTAGAGTTTCTGGGAGTTAGGTGGTGTATAACATGTGAGCATTTATTGCTCAATGCAAGATCTTTAATATGGGAGGAAACTACAGATTTTTAAATAGCTGGCCATCCAGGTTCTACTTCAAAATCCTTCACAGTGGAGATTCCCCATCATTTCCTGTCTAATTTACAAACTATTTTTATTAGAGTTTGCCAAATCTTTGTCTGAAATCAGTTTCCTGAAAGTTTTCATCCATTAATTCTAGTCCTGCTCTTCTCTGGAAATGCTCCAGATAGTCAATGGGGCACTTCAGACTTAACACAATAGTCCACAGCTTCTATCTTCATACTTTATATCAGGAGATGGCAAACTGGTGCTGTTCAGATGTTATTAGTCACATGGTCTTAGTTTTTCATATATAGATATAATTATATTATATACTGTTTTAGGATTTAATCTGATTGACAGAACTGAAAATCATTTCTAGCTGAAATGTAGTTCCATTAATGAAACAACAAAAATTAAGCAACAACCGTTAAAAGCACAGTATTCTCATCTACTTTTACAAATTGCATCAAATATGCCTTGTAAAGATGGGCAGTTCTCAAGATCTAAATATCCCCCTACAAATGAGTTAAAATATAGTCCATTGGCAGCCTTTTAATTGTAAAATAAGACTGTATTATAAAGAATAAATCATTTCCATTTGTTCTGATGACATCTCTTGACCCTGACATATGTATGAAGCCTACTATTAATTTGAAAGTCTGGCATCTCTGTCCACTTTGGGACTAATAAAATAAGCTGTTATATGATACTTACTAAAATTTCTGAAGTATGAATAGGCAGATGGGTTTTTTTTTTTCCTATTATGGAATAGCACGGGATTGACCTAAATATTAGATCATATTTAATCTAATAGTTAAGGAAACCTGATATATTCCAACCTGCTGCTTCAGGGCATAGACACTTTTCTCTGGGATCAAAGAATATCATTATACCATAAAATTGTCCATTGGAGTTAGTACTGTAGTTCCCACTGATCAAATCAAATGTTGGTTCGAAATACACAGCTTATTGCTCTTTTTTTTTAAATGAGAAATTTATTAAGTTATAAAAAGCATACATATAAAAGCAAACAAGAAGTAATAATCAAAGAGAAAAGTAAAGAACAAGATAGTAAGAGATAAAGAAGTGATACAAAAGTGATGAAAATTAAAGAAAAAGGAAAAAAGGAAAAATTACAAGAATGACTACCAACTTCTTATACAGCAGATATACATATTTTGTATAACGTGTTATTTTAACTAATCATTGAATCCATAAATCATAATTTCATTTTTTTTCTGTCTCCTGCAAAAAGTCCAAAAGGGGCTTCCAATTGGCAATAAAGTTAGTCAGTGTTTTTTCTCTAAGCAAAGCTATCAATTTTGCCTTCTCAGTTAACTGAAGGAATCCATTCTTCCACTGTAGGTAATGTTGACTCTTTCCATTTGAGCTTTGAGCATATAAAAGTCTAGCTGCAGTTATCATATATAAAATTAAAGGTTCATGAGCTTTTTCCAATTGTTTGTCCATCAGTCCCAAAAGGAAAGTCTCTAGTATTAATTGTGTATTGACCTTCAAGATCTTCTGAATTAATATATGAATTTGGGTCCAAAATTTTTTAGCCTTATTACATGTCCACCAAAGATGATAAAAAGTCCCTTCTTGTTTGTAGTTCCAACACATATTTGAAACCCTTTATATGTTTTAGATAATATTTTTGGTGACAAATACCATCTATACATCATTTTATAAAAATTTTCTTTCAAATGATAACACAATGTAAATTTTAACCCTTTCATCCACATATTTTCTCATTGTTCCATTTGTATATTATGTTCAAAATTTTTAGCTCATTTTATCATACAGTCTTTAACTTGTTCATCTTCTGTTTCAAATCTCAACAAAAGCTGATACATTTTAGCAATAAGATGTTCATCATTGATACCCATTTCAGTTTCAAAAACAGCTTTGTTTTGTTCAAAACCATATATCTTTTTATCAACTTTAAATCTTTCTCCGAATTGTACATATGAAAACCAGTGGCATGAATGCCCTTGAGATATCAAATCCTCTCTTGATTGAAATACATAGTTTATTGCTTTTAATGAAATGTCTTTGATCTCACTGTAATGAAAGCTTGTTATTTTGAGTGATAAAGCTGCCATTTCATAAAAAGTTGCCATCTATTGGATCAGGTCAACAATCAGTCTAGTTCAGCATTCTTTATGCTTCCATTTCTTGTAAGTCCTGCTAAATTATCCTGGTTTATGAAGCACCGTGATCTCTATGAGCCAAGGCTGAGCAATAATTTGTTGCTCACAAAACATTGTGACCGTAGGATATATATAACATTGGGGGAAGGGGATGTTAAGCCTTTTTTAGAGGAACTGCTGATTTTTATCGGTACTTGAGGTTGCATCAAACAAATTTGAGGGTCACATTACCCTCTCCACAGCTAGAGGGGCAGAGAGACAGAGAGGGAGAAGCCTGCCTTGGAAGAGAGCTATCCATCTATAAGGATCCTGTCTGGATATTGGTGGGAGGATTCTACCCCAGATGATTACATAGCTTCCATTTAATCAATGTTTCACTATTGTTAAGGGAAAAAAGGTGATGTTTCAGGACATGCCAGGATGACTTGGAAAGTTTTTAATCCACTGTGCTTGAAGCTAGCAAAGTTTAGATTTAGCAGCATTTCTTTAGCAGCATTCCCATCAGAATGCCTTGTTTGGATGTGACCCTATAATTTCTCAGCAGGAAATTGATTTCATTGAATTCAATATAACTTATAACTGAATAGACCTTTATGGGATTGGTTTTGAAGAGATAGTTTCATGCTTTACCATATTTGCAAACAAATACCCTGAAACGAGACTAATAGTTAACTATCAAGATGTTAATGTCATCATGATTGTGACCAGAATAGTTGAGTATTTTTGTGAGAAGTTTGAATGAGGCAAAGAGATGAAGTATAAATTTGCCCCAACCAATGTATCTCTGGTAACCGCTGGAAAAACATCCTTTCCTTTACTTGTTTTATTAAATAATAGTGCTGCAAACTGTTGACAAAAGTCATTTACTCTTGATGTCTTGTGCTTCATACTAAATTGTACACCCAATTCACACTTTAATGCTGTGGCTAACATCTGACCTTGGATTTTCCTTACACCAATTTAGGTGTGTGTGTAATCCATGTGCCTTAGAAGCACAGAACTAGTTTTTAGTTTACCTATACCATCATTGTCTGGCTAGGGTAGAGACAATGAATGGAAAGCAACACTGCATTGGAATAAACTATAGAATTACCAAAACAGATCCTTTTTAGAGCAATATGTAAAGAATGAGGTTCCAAGATGCAAATAGGAAGCATAGGAATTCCATAGACCTAGTACAGTCTACTGTACTTTTAACCAGCAATGAATGGTTCTCCTAGATTGGATATATTCGTGTGTGTGTATGTATGTATGTATGCATGTGTGTGTATATGTGTGTGTGTGTGTGTATGTGTATATATATATTTCTACTTAAACCCTTTTGTAAGCCATGCTTTATGGCTTATGGGATTGTATAAACCCATCCAATTTTGGTTTTTAAAAGGATGTTACAGCAAGCCATGACTTTTCAGCCTTTGGGGCAAAGTGAGCTCATGTCACTGCCTGGGCATTTTGAGAGTTGTTGTCCAAGTTATTTAGACAGTGCGTTATTGGAGACTGCTGCTGTACAATGCTTGATGAAGGGCTAGTCTTTTTAATTTTTTAAAAATGATAAAAAATGGGATGAATTGAGCCCCAGACTATTAGATTAGAAATGTGTTAATAGATACCACTGTTACAATGAATTGAGCTACTAATCTTAGAGCTTAAGTAGAAATATGTCTTGTAGCTTTTAATCTAATGAGGCTTGTTATGCCTTTGCTATGCTTGAAAACTAAGAAAGATTGTTTCACAATTTACAAAGAAGGTTTAGATGTGTGGGGGACATCATTCCCTAATGATATCTGTCCATCTCAGTTTTGGTTGCACTGGAATACAAAGTACCACCTTTACTGATTTGTGTGCTAAATTTTATTAAGCAACTAGGCTTGGGAGATCCTGTATAAATACTTGGGATATTTATCATTTGGAAATTTGGCTTTCATGGTTCTGCAGCCTTGTGAGGTAGTCCAGACAAGAAGCACACCCAGATGAACCAATCCTATTTTATTGTAAGGTTATATTAACAGAATCTTGCAAGACTGAAAGTATTTCTCTCCTCCTGCCATTTTAGTCCCCAGAAAACTAGGGAAGGTCCCTTATGAAATGCTTCCCATGCTTTTCCCCCACCTGCAGACTTAGTTGTCTCTTATCAGACTGTTGCCTAGACTGCATATCTTCCTCCTGTCTCCCAAGGTCATTCCCACATATCATTACAGGTTCAGTGCAACTCCATATCATTTAGGAATAAGTTAATGAAATAGCATTAGGCTTAAAAATGTATTTCTGGTACCTTTTAGTTTTATAAATGAGACCTCCTTATTTAAGAGCAGTATATATTTTATTTCCACATTTGCTCTAATATTCTCTTTGTGTAGTGATTCTACATTCTGGGCTTCAGGAATCTGGAAAACCAGTAGAGGACAGCAAAGTGGTACAAAGAACTCTTACTTAGTTGCCACTTAGTGATCATCCAGAGTTTACAGCCAAAATCTGGTTCCCCACTGTTCATGAGTTTCCAGAAGGTTGACTACAAACCTAGTTGAAAAGTACTATGCATTTATGAGAAGATTGCAATGAATCTTCCACGAATACATGTTCCAACATAATATAGTTGCTTTTGCATATTAGATATTATAAAATATGTAAGCTTTAACAATTATTATAAAATTCCATAACCAATATTTCCATCTACCATATGGAACAAAATATCCTAGACCTAAGGCCTTTAATAATACTGTTATTAAATTTCACCTCTATCCTTAATCTTCAATATCCCTTGTGCCAATAAAAGAAAAGAAGAAAACAGAGAAGGAATATCAAATTTATGTTAACCATATCTAATTGATGTGACTTAGGTCAGACCATAATTTAATACTTTGGGAAGAAGCCTTAGTAATACTGTAAGTAATATTCCTTCTCATCCCCTGGTCTGGCATGGCCAGGAGGAGTCTAGAAACATCTAGTTCCTGCTTTAAGCTAGCTAGCATCCAAACTGAGCCAAAGCGATTTTATTTTAAGCTATGGTTTATGAAAGGAAGCTCAGATTTATCATGAGTCATTTTAATAAACTATAACTTAAACTAGTTGGACTGCACTCCCCAATTTGGAGATAATATTGAGAAACTGAAGTTGATTTAACCCATAAAGCAAATGCTTCCAATGTCCTTTGGTGGCCATGTGTTCTGTTCTGGAGAAATATCAGAATGGTAATTCCCAAATTTAGATTACAGTAATCAGATCACTAGAAGGAATCAGATGAAACCAAGCTAATTCAAGAGTTATGCCCTGCAGTATTATGTCTGATTAGATGGAGTAAAGAAGGTGGTTAGCCTCTAGCTGGTCATGAGTTGGAACCAAGTAGTTTATACTATGTCTGGGTTTCCAAGCTTGGAGGAACACATGGGAGAATACAAACATTATTTCTGACCATTTGCTCCAAGAGCAATGTCTTTTTTATGTCCTGGACAAATATGTCCAAACCAGTCTTAGATCAATTTAGACTTATAGCTGACAACCTTTACTACCAAGGAGTTCAGCCATGCACCATGGTGGTGCCCTTCAACCTTGCATTTAGGGGCTTCTACACCATGGTGCTAGCACTGTCTTGGATTTAAGTTTTGCATTTTGGGCTTCAATTCTGCTGAACTAGGTAGAAGAGTTGTATGTCTGGTTGTAGACCCTGGTTGGGCCTTTGAGTGGATTAATTAACATCTGTTTCTGAAGATTCAACTTCTGTTTCTTTCCTAAATTCTCTCACTATCACTCATGCAAGGGGGGAAAAAAGTACCGTATTTTTCCATCAATAAGACGCCCCCATGTACAAGACGACCCCCACTTTTCCAATCCGAAATTAAGAAATCAATATTTTAAAGATTGTACAGAACACATTTTTATTTAGTAATTAGGTAACATTTACCTGATACACTCGGTGGGAGGAGGTCCAAACCATCTCTCTGCAGCTCTATTTCCAGGCTCTTTTGCATAACTGATTACATTCAAGCACGAGTGAAACTGCCGATAGCTTGTCTCTGCAAACAGCCTTCCTCTAACTGGTTTGTTCAGCATCAGCTGACATCAGTTACATAAGGCTCGTGATTGGAGGAAGTCTGTCTGGGAGACAAGCTATTTCACTCGTGATTGGAGGCTAGCAATAGGAGGAAGCCCATTCGCAGAGACAAGGTATGGGAAGTTTTGCCACCACGTGATTCTCTCCTCAGCTGACTTCCTTGAATAAGACGCCCTTCAATTTTTAGGGTAAGGATTTTAAAAAAAAGTATCGTCTTATAGTCGGAAAAATACAGTATTTTTATGTATGCATTTATCAACAGAATAAAAAACAATAAAATCACCAGTACTTCCTTTCATAAAATGAAATTGAACCAAAAAGATAATTGGGCACTAAACTGCAGAGATTAAGCTGGATTTTAAATAGATATAATAGACCTAAATTGTCAAATGGATCTAACTCAGGGGAGCAAATCTTGAGAGTCCAGGGCTGCTTGCTAACCCCTACAAAAGCTTTGAATGCAGCTCCAAAGACTCTCCAAAACTCATCCCCAATTATAATTTTCAGTGTGAGGGATGAGGAAATTCATTGTGCATATTGACAGCAATTATATAAACCCAATTTAATTTAATTTAATGATATGTAATTGTATTTTAAATGGACATTACGTTTATTTCTCCTAACTCCAACTGCTTTTGGAGTGTGACCCCAAACATGCATCTTAATGGTAGCCTACACCATCAGCCAAAATAAAGCTGTGCATTCCTGATCTAACTTCAGTCTAGCATCTGAGGCTTCATCAAGATTGTACCAATTAATCAGCTTTAAACTTCCTAGAAACAGGGGCTAGGCTGTCCAGTCTCCCAGCTCTTATGCCAATAAATAAATCTCAACTGCCATGATGGTTGACATGCTGCACCTGAACCTTCAGCTGGGTCAAGTCTGATATTATTCAAAGACTTTAACCTTCAGCCTATGTCTGCTTAATAAAGCCTCTGTAGTTCTTTGGGTTTCTACTTCCTCCTCTTGCTCCACACCTTCCAGAAACAGCTATCCCAATTTCCTGTGGGATAAGTTTCAGAAACTACAAATGCATGCATTTCATGTTGAGATTTGGATTGTAGCTTGGCTAAAAGCTACGGACATTTCTGAGTTTTAATTTGTGTGAAGCCTATTGTGCAGTTGGATAACTTGCAGCATATGTTATTTGGTTTTGAAGAAAAAAAGTGCATATGAGTAGATGTCAGGGCTAATGCCAGATGAATGATGATGGAGAGCTTTTGAAGTGAAATATATCAGAGGACAGTGACAGAACCATAGAGAAGCTGCACAGGGCTTTGATCATATTCACTGAGCAGTTCTGGCTCTGCAGGGGCTGCTTCCCTGAGTTCAACCTTCACACTCCATTTTGAACCATCTGTCACTCCCATTCCAACGTATTGTGAGCAAAATAATGCAGGGACAAGAACCCTGATCCAAATTTCACTGAGGCAAGTTATTAAGATTTGCTGCATGATTAATTTGAAAGCAAAGGCAGAAAAAGGGACATCTGGCTGAGGATGCATTTGGAGTTTGGCAGAAATCTGGTTTAAAAGCTCATTGTCACAGAGAATATTGTTTATAAATGGAGATGTTATTTTCAGGTGTTTAGATGTAGACGAAAGCAAAAAGGGAACCTAATAAGGCAACAATATTACTAATTAAGGGAAGAGGAGAGGTCTGCTGCATAGTGTATAGGGAAAAGACTGCCTTGAGTCAATTCCTACTGACTTCCTAAAAGTTTGATAAGGTTCTCACAGGTACAGGTGCTTTTCCTTGCACTTATTTCATGGTAAGTGACCAAGGGGTGTGTGCAAATGTTCTGTTTTTCATTCTACAGTGATCATTAGTATGGTCTGTAATCTCCTTGGCTTCCCCTACTGCCACTCAATTTCATCAGGAGGGAGATCCTCCCTATGGCCTCTTTTCAGGGTGGTGAAGAGGTTTTAAAGGCCATTTGTGCCCAGCTCCAGTTAATCTTGCATAATAGAATGAAGACAAAGCAAGTCAACTTCAATACTTCCCAGAAACATATACTTCCAAGAGGACATTGGAATATTTAATGCTAAAATCTGAACAGGTTTGGCTGAATTGACTTTCAAACATTTCAACAATTGGGAAACCTACATCATCAGAACCCTTGATCAAAGGGATGCTTATCAGTGATATCAGACAAATCTGCTCATAAATTTGTTTTATATCTTATTTGTAAATGTCCACAAGTCTTCAGAGGAGATGGGTATATTGGGAACAGGCTTGTATATGTGCCACATCCCCACCAAGCTTTAACTTCTCCTAGTTACCATTCTTAGTACACCTTAAGTAAGATGGCAAGACAATTAGATTAACCTGGCAAAGGAGCAGTTGACTGTAGACATTATATAGTAAAATGATTGTTAGAGAATAATATATCCATCTGCACTGGATAGGAAATTAATTCGATGCTTGAAGGATTTCTACTTAGCTGATAAACAGAAATCATGAGACTGCTGTAACATTTTTTTTTTAATTAGATTTCCTTGCTAGTTGCATTCACTGCGTAAGCTTGCTCATAATCATGATCCACCAAATTTATCAATATATAGTTATTTAGAAGATCAGAGGATGCTCAATGATAAATTCCCAGCAGCGCACTATATAACTGGTATAAAGGTCTTCGTGCAAGAATTAAGAGTTAGGATCTACTTTTTTAAAAAAGTGTTACCTGTGTTATATAAGCAAAGTTTATCCATGGAAACTCCATAATCTCTTTTTCAGTCTTGAATTTGTATGGCTCTGTTCAACCATAGAAAGTACAGTTTAAGCCACTTTCCCCAACAGGCACTGTAGGACTTCAGCTCTTATTATCCTCTATCCAAAATGCTCTTGATAATCCCAGAAATGGGGAGAAGGAGTAAGGGGGAAGGAAGTTAAGCCCCTAGGAGGATAGTTAGAGGAGAATAGTCTCTTGGAGACCCTAAAGGAAACCTGAAACAGAAGAAGCATAAAAGCTCCATTGCCTTGGTTTCTCTGCGTCAAGTGCCATCTTTGTACACCTGATTACACATCTAGTTCTAAAAGAACCCAGTCACATTGTGACAGAGGAGGGGGGAAAAGAAGAAGTGGCAGCCATCATTGGCAAACCAGTTCCATATTGTTGCCGGCAAAACTACAGGAAGTCAACAAGATTTGAACTCTACTTGTAGGAGGTTTTGCCTTCCATTCATTATGGTTGTATTTACCTGAAAGGCAGCCTTCCCCCTAATAGCTTTCCTTAAAAGGGGGAGTATTCTCTACAGTATATAGAAATGTCATATGCCATTCATACCCTTAATTGCTCTGGGTAATGTACAAAATAGAGTAAAAACAATAATGATGCATCATTAAAAACGAGGAATGCAAAATATGAACTTTAATTTTAATTTGAAAAAAAGGCCTGGGTGGATAAGTATGGTTTTAGCCCCCTTCTTAATCTATATTAAGGAGAGGGGCTTGTTTCAACAACAGTTCCATGACATAAAGATGGAGTATTTTATTCTGCTTAATCTTTTTGCCTCCTCCTCCCCCCCCCCCCCATGGCTCATTTTAACTTTGGGTAATAGTGAGTTTTGGGGTATTTTAACCCATTATCATCATCATCACCACCACCACCACAAAAGAAAACTGCCATTCTGTGCTTGAGTGAAATATTGGCTAACTTGATGGAACCAATGCAGGGATTTCATACTTTGTTCTGATTTCTTTGTAAAGATTGTGTTTCCTGGGAACTATGAAGTGCCTTAGTAAAATGTCACTTCATATAAAAAAACAAAGAATACAAGAAAACGGAAGCAGGATCCACAGAATAATAAGGCTCTTGTGTTGTCCAAATCAATCCTGAATTATGACAGATCCCTCTGTGGTGCCAGAGAGTGAAACAAATGTTCACATCAAGCACTGATGAGCACTTAGTTCTGAATGGCTTATGCTCTATTTACTAGAGGTTTCTAAAGGGCAAAATCTGAAAAGCTAAGATGTAAGTTGAGGATATGTGGAATGAGCTGAACTTGAGTTCTCCTAAACTGAACATTCATAATAGATTTGGATAAAATCCAGAAAAGCTGACCTGAAGTAGCATTATTTATGAGAGTATAAGACATACTGAAGTTAAGATGGGCCTTACTGGAGTCAGGATGTGACCTTCCCTGTGAATTCTAATCAAAGCTGGAAGAAGTGACAACAGTAAAAAAAATCTGCTACCATTACTTCCCTGGATATCCATATTTAATGGAATCCACAGAGCAGTGTACCTATTCCATCAATCAGCAGTTCAAATGGATTGTATTCATGTTACAAAATAACTGGTGTCTTGCAGGAAACATTATTTTATTTATGAAAACTCCCCTTTTCATTGCTGACATGTGATCAGATTAGATTATATATCTTGATGGAAAAAAAGTACAAATATTGTTACAATCCAATGTGCATTTTTTCATATTGATGCTTATTTGCTTTTTGTTTGTTCATTCATTAATTTTATTAAATTTACAAGGTCACCCATCTCTACTGCAAGGTACGGTGTTGCCCTTGAAAAGTAATCAGAAGCTTCAGTTTATAGTCTGATGAGGTACAGTGACAGAGAATACATCACACTAAACTTGCATTCCTTCACTGACTGCTGATATTCTCTCCAGCCTAACTGTAGGTGCTAGATTTTCCTATGAAATCTCTGTGGGTCAGTCCACCACTAATTAGACATTAAAAGCCCTCCCATAGTGCTATATCATTACTCATCCCATATGTGAGAAATAAAGTTGATTGCAGGTTTGTTGATTTACAGAAAGTAAATAGGTGTGAACTATGGAACGCGCAGGGCAAATATGGAGTTGAAGATAGGTTACTGAATGAGATAAAAGTAGTATGTAATGGAAGCAAAGCACATGTGAAAATAAATGGGATCTTTATCGAAATGGCGTCACGAACACTGCCAGCTCCACTGCTTCTGCTGCACCACTAGCACCTGAACAGCTGGTCAGCATTCAGTTTTTACGGCCTGCAGTTATTCTTAAGGTATCAATGTAACCCTTTTCCCTCTATGAGTTGGGTAGGCCTGGTCTAAGCAATGCTTATGGCAACACTAGAAGTACAGTGGATGGGAATGTAAACAGGCACGTGCTTTTGTATGCAGAGGATGTTATATTATTGGTTCAAATCCAGAATGATTTGCAGTGAATGTTAGATCAAATGTATAATGCAATGAGAAAGATGCATCTGAAAATTAATGTATTGAAGATCAATATAATTGTGTTTAACAGGAAAAGCAGAGTGAATGATTGGAAGTTATACATTAATGATTAAAAATGAGAGCAAGTAGATGAATGTGGATATCTTGGTAGTGTATTTTCTGGGAGAAAAATGAATACAGAAATTTAAAGATGTGCAAATCCTGATAGAAAGGCAGTGGGTAGAACCTAATCTGTTAAATAATGTTTTTGTGTTTGTGTGTGTGATTTAAATAAGAGAAAATGTCTATGTATAATAGTGAGCTTCTGACCACTTTATTATATGGAAGTGATAGTTGGATATATCCAGAGAAACATAAAAGTCTTACCATGGGGATGAGTTACTTAAGAAATATGTCTAATCAAATAAGACAGCATAGGGTCTTCTTGGGCAAATGGGTGCTGAATGAATCTGGAATGAATATAGAAATAAGAGACTAGTATGAAAGAAGTACGTTGAGATAGTTTGGTTATAGAGAATATGTGAGAAGAATGAATTGCAAAACAAATATATGAAGGAAGAGAGACAGTACTGAGATGAAGAAGACTGAGAAGGTCATGGTTGGATAGAGTTGATTAAATACTTAAAAGGAGAGATGAGAAATTTAAGGGAAAAAGGCATATGAATGAAGTAGGGTATGGATGTGGTGCGAGCAGGGATGGTTTGCAAAGATAGACAAGCATGAATAAATATAGAAAATATTTTTGGTGTAAGCTAAACTTAACTGTGTTTTCCCTTTCTTTCTTTCTTTCTTTCTTTCTTTCTTTCTTTCTTTCTTTCTTTCTTTCTTTCTTTCTTTCTTTTTCTTGTTTATATTGTAACAGTAATTACAATTTTGGATTTAGCAAGTAGTTTTGAGAAATAGGATCTTTAATAATATCTGAAAATGAGGGGGGTCATACTACTAAGGATTCAGATATCCTATACAAAGTTAGTGTGAGAGTTAATTATCACAATCAATGAAAAAAAAACAACATAATAGTAAAACTGATCGTTACCAAAAAAAACAACAACAACTGTGGGCCAAGTAGTCTGTTGCAAAGCGTGGGAAGGAAAACAAAATGCAAGAGCATTTGAACATTGTTTCTCTATATATGGACTGTTCTTGAATCACAGCAGTTGCTGAAATTCTTTGATTACATCTTTCTGTTTTTTTCAATTGATATCAGTTCTCTGTAGTCCTTGGATTTCTTATGAGCTTGCCTAAGTAGAACATTTCTGCCTGTAGGATGAAGTCTGATAATTCTAGAGGAAATGAGGAACAGAAAACTTTCAGAAATGATTCCAGAGATAATTTGTCATCAACAGGCACATTTACGGATCACAAAAAAAGTGGTACCATTCACTTTCATGTCATGAAAAGCCAGTTTCCATGAGAACTGCACAATTGTTTACAGCAGGGAGATTTCAGTGTAGAATTGTACAGGCAAACATTTCATGCAAATTTGGCTTCTTGCAGAGTTCTTTACTGATTTCATAGCACATTTTTATGGAGGGAAGACTTTATGATGAGTTGTCTACTTCTTTGTGTCTAAATTTAAGGTTGGGCCTAGAAAAAATTGAACCAGTCCAGACTGTAGCATTGATAGATAGCCCATGAGGGGCAGTTCCAGACAGAATGAAAACACCTTGTAAAGTTATTTGAAGTTTGCAAAATTTCAAATTAACTTACTGGAAGAGTCATTGGTCACATCATTTTCTTACACATCCTTACTAGTAAAAGGAATAATGCGTTCACAAGGCTGCTGCATATTCATATTCAAGAGAAGAATATGCTCCATTTCTTGATTTTCACCAGTTCTTGTTCATGACTTGAAATTTCTTGTCAAAACAGAAGAGAATATCAGTGAACTTCTCAGGAATGGAGTGGACATATTTATAAGATGTCCAAGAAAAGTGTATTGATATTCTATCTGTCATCGGGCAACTCAGCCTCAGTTATGGGCCCTATGGTGGAGGGGAGGAGTTTTTTGACTAATGCTCATTTGGTCTACAGCTTCCTTCGCTTCCCACACTTCAATTCAACCCTAAGGGAAGGGCTCCTGAGAAAATTCCTCCTTGAGGCTTTTTTCACAATAGGAAATATGGGCAATCAAGAAGGCTTCAGAGTGATGGAAACACATGTATCAGAAAACAATAGCAGCAGTATCATCTGCTGCCACCAATAATAAGGTAAGCTCAATAATATCTCAAAAGAGATTAGTGTGTGTGGGGGGGGGGGACAGAAAAATCAAGCATTCTTAGAATAAGATAAAAAAGCTTCTTTTCAGTAGGGAATAGAACAGTTGCAAGATAGATATTAGCCAAATATTGCTTCATACCATAGTACGCAAGAAACTGATGTAATCCCATCAATATATTTCATAGGTTAATTACAGTTGAAGGAAAAAAAATGCTAGTATATCTATAATTATTCTGGGGGCCTATTAAAAACAACCTGTACCACTTGTCTTTTTAACTCTATGAAATCCTAAGCCCTAGTTTATCATTTGCAGCCATGGCGTCAGCAGCAATATTATTTGTAGCTGTGCTGCTTAACAAATTAACACACATTTGTGGTCATGTATGTAAATATTGATGCAATTGTACTTAGGGCCTCATTTATTAGGAGGAGAATAAAAATTTTAATTGGTTCTTTTGCTTTAATTTATTTTTCTTTATTACACATATTGATTAACTGAAGCTGTATCATGGTGAGAAATTTATCTTTGCTTAGAATCGTTTAAGACTTTGGCTTTATTTGGTCTACCACTGCATTCTGACATTGGCTAATGAGTTATTGCAATTTGCTGTTGAAGTTATAGATTCCAGAAAGTTTTTTTTTTTAATTATGTCTTCCCCTTCTACACACCTCAATGAATTCCTATACTTGTTAGGACAAATTATCTTTATTTTTAGGAACCTGCTGGAGGATTGCTTCTTCATCTTTTCCATTCAGTGACAAAAATAGTTACGTGTTGAAATATTGGCTATGTCTCAACATATCTCAACTTCAAACTCATTCCATAACAAACATGCAGTCCTCTGTTGTCTAGAATGCCATTAAACAAAACAAGATCAGGGTTGGACAAACACCAAGGTAGTCATTCAAAAATATACATCTGGTACACTGAATGTTCATTATGAGCATTAGGGCTGAGGGCTCAGGAATTTATGAGAAAATATGAGTAGCTGTAATATAGCACAATGGATGGCCAGTTCTACTTATATGTCCTCTTCTCCTTCTGTAATGGAAGGGAAAAAAAACACTTTGGAAGCATGAACATAGGAGGGTTCCAGCAGTCCTCTGCTGTAAGAGAAAATTAGATCAGAGTGTCCCTGCAAAGATCATGAAGAATTCCAATATTTATCCATCTCAGAAAGAAACAGAGCACAATTAGAAATAAACATTGGACATTTTTATCTTTGCTGAAACATCTCAACCCCTGCTACCTCACAACTGAAAACACCACAAACCAACTTTCTGTTGTAGAAAAACCCACAGGCTCCAAATAGTTAGAACAGCATGATTTAAAGGGAAACCAGAATATAATGGTATCTCTCACAATGTTCTATCCCCACAACCATATGTTTTTAGCAAACAAGCCTTATATTCATGAATTACCTTATGATGATCCCTATAACATGCTCTTCAAATTCAGAATGCCCCAGCAGTCCAGAAACTAGTGTTTGGGATTGCTGACACACATATATTTGTGTTCTGGATACAAACTTTTCTTTTAGCAGAATGGGAAGGCTACCCTTTCTATTCCATAAATCTGTAATTCTGATGTTTACTAATTGTTACTAGCTTACAGTGGAACTAAATCTGACTGAGGGAGCCCATGGTCTCTTACAATTAAGTAATAAATAGAAGGTTGTGCTATTTAGAGATGTAATTACTAGCTGGGGAACACTGAGTTACAATTCTCTGAAGATCTTGCACCTCGTTAATTAGTCTTCCTCATGCTACACAATTGCCAGTCCACAATTTTTTAGAGAAAAGAATTATTGCTTCTTTTTTTCTTATAATTTACATGTGAATAATCAAGATTAACCTCACTTTAACATGATACTATGACAAGAGCAGGCCTTTCTTTATTATTGAATAATACTTGCATTTTAAATGTCTTAAATCATTTTGTAGATTTGTGTTTGCACTGAAGATCTTTTCCATGATTTATTGTGACAAGGACAAGTCATACAAACATTTTTAAAGTAGTGATTTACATGGTGAAGATGCCAGAACTTAACTTGTTGGCCAGGCAATTTGTCTTGCGAATGCTTCAGTAAGTATTGAGTATATGACTTAGAACTTTGTCTTGGACAATATTTCAGAAATATTCAAGGATGTACTAAGAGACAATGTTACCAGCACTTGGAATTCTTGAACACAAATTGCTTCAAGAGGGCTTCTTGATGTTCCTGCATTTCCTGGCTCCTCCACCACAGGGAGATAAAATACGACATTTTAACTTTCCCATTATATTCTTACAAGATAATACAATATCTTTAATGTATTCTAGAGGACAGACAGTATTTAAAATGGCAGTCACCTAGGAATGGAGAAGAAATTCAATTCACCATATGTATGTATGGCTGCTAGTTTAGGGTTCTGTTCATGTATCTTGTGAATTCAATTTAAGGGGGTTTCTTCCAAATGCCTGACCATTTTGATACTCTTTTTTCTCTCAATCTTCCTTTTCCTTCTCTTAATCATCTTAGAGACAGAGTATTTTTTAAAAAATAATATTGGCAGTGGCTCTATAAACAACTTTGAAATATTCTCCAGAGAATGTTGTGAATTCCCTTGGAAATAAAGTATAAATATGTTATAAAATATATCTATAACATATCTTCAATGTCATATCTACAAAGGTGACTATTGGATCAGAATAAGGGTATAAAAATGGGTTTTCCCTCAGCTTGCTGAGACATGTCAAGGAAGGTTTCAGGAAAAACATAGCCTATTCTGAGTCCAAGGTTGACCAAGCATTTAGTCTATTATCCTCTTTCTTTGCCCCCATGCAGACTCCTCTTCTCTTGTTCTTTCCTAGATACTTCCCTTACATTAGCAGGAGGACCGGGGGAAAAGATCAGAAAGGAAAACAGAGTTTCCTCTATTTTCATTATCACCAAAAGTTTATATATAAATATTGTCTATAACAGGTTTGGGGCATTAAGTTGCAATTCTCAATGATTTCTACACTGAAAAAATATGGCCAAAGGACCGAAGAACAAATGGTGGGGCTGATCTTCAGTTCATCAGACCAACTTTTGTTCCTGCAGAAAATAGATTTTAAGGGAAAAGCAAGACTTCTGATTCAGGTCATTAAAAGCTATTATTTCCACCACTAGTACCAATTCTGAAAACTGGCCACATCACTAGCAAGCTGTAAATAAGGCACAATTAGGCATAAATTTGATCTCCTGTGAGATGTTAATAAATGGCTCAAAAAGTTACAGTTGGAGGAGGAAAGCAGGGGAAACTGGTACTAACATAATTCTATATCAGCCTTCCTAAACTTTGCAACTCTCCAAAACTGTTGAGGCAAAAATTCTCAAAATCCCAACCACCATGACCAAGAAAAGTACCAAATTGGAAAAGGCTGCTCTATATTTTACTAACTCTCTAAGTCCCATCTCTCAATACACCTGTATTACATTATAGCAGCTAATTTGAAGCACTGTTTTTTCTTAGGTACACCATAATGTGGTATATGAGGCCATCTATATGGATCAATAGTCTTACCTTTAACTGAATACAAAATGGAAGATGTTTTGGACATGAATGGACAAAGCAATCATACCTAGTGCTAGATAGAAACAATCTTCTGCATATTGTATTATATTTCTCCTTCATTCTGATAAAAGCAGAATTCTCCCTTTGGGCTTTACCAGATTTCCAGAAGTATAGGCATTCAGTGAAGCCTCGGAAAGATGTGCAGAACAAAACAATCCCAGGAGAAGTATTCTGCACCACCTCCAACATTAATAGTACTAAGACACATTGGATGGGAATTCTCAAACAACTTAACAATAATGTAGAAAAACACCCTTGGGAGAAAGAGCAAGTCAGATTTTGGTGCTGTATTAATTTTAATTGTGATAGGGGAAATTCAGTAGCCTGGTAGCTCACAATATTTATGGTGAAGTCGTTTTTATTAGGCAGCTTGATGCTGTCCAAGGGACTGATCTGGAGCTCTGTTGAGGGAATGAGGAGATTCCCACAACTTTGGATTCAGTGGATCCATGGACATCCCAGGGGCTGAGGACCTTTTTATCATTTTAATGGGGAACCATTGTAAATGGTCTGCCTTGCTGGTGGAGCTGATCTCTGATAGCAAAAGGACCCCATAGTTTTAACCCTTGTTAGTCTTCAGTGGCGATTATAAAGCACCTAAATTCCGACCTGGTAAATATGCTTCCAGTGCCCAAGGGCTAGTTAAATTCAGTATTTGAGGAAATAAATGATTCATAGTTAAAAATGTTTTCAGCCCCACAGCTGTGTAAACACAATTTCGCTGCATTAAAAATGTGGGTTTTGAAACTCAGTGGTTTTTAGAGAAATATGCTTGGTTAATATTTTATCTACCTTCTCATGAAGGTGCTGCCTTGGGGGGCACTAAATTTATGAGCCAAGTGTCTATAATATTATTATGTTGGTACACATGAATAAAAAATTAATAAAATCTAGTCTTAATATTAATAGAACATTCAGAATTATCATGTAGCTTTGTGCACAGCACAAACTCATAATGACATTTCCTTCTTATCATGTTTGTGCAGAAATGGTAAATAGACTTTGGAGATAGCAATATTTCCAATAATTGTTTGATTACAATGATATTTTAGAAAGCCTTGAAATAATTTTGTTAGCAGGTATAGCAATTTATTAACCCATTAGAATTAACAATGTGTTAGTTTACTCATTGTGCGAGCAAGATTACATTCACTCTATTGAAATGTGTATCCTCTGTTTTAAAGCCACTTTCATTTTCATAGGCAAACTCTTGAATTCATTAAATCAGCAGTAAATAAATGGAGGGTGCAAGGGTTGGTTTGTTTGTTTGTTTGTTTTGGTGCCTTCAAGTCAGTCTTGACTCCTGGTAACTGCCTGACAAGTTGCTGCAGTTTTTTTGGCAAGATTTTGGAAGTGATTTGCCCTTACCTCCTTCCTTGGGCTGAAAGAGAGTGACTGGCCCAAGGTCACCCAACCAGCTTTGTACCTGAGGTGGGCCTATAACTCACAATCTCCCAGTTTCTAGCTTGATGCCTTAACCACTACACCAAATTGGCTTTCATAAGGTGCAGTATTGGATAATTATCATTATTGGTTAATTAAGCATGACTGGGATCTTGTACAATTACTGGATTCCTTTGGTCTGCTTGAATCTATTATAATTCTACAGACTCATGGGAGTAGTTCTTTGAGAAATTTCAGGACAGTAACCATTGCAAAAACTGCTCCTGACTATAGTGTCTTTTGTTTGATCAGGAAAAAGACACAGCAGAAAAAGCCACAATGTTTGTTGTTCCTTTGTTACATACATACATACATACATACATACGGGTGTTTTTGTTTTTTGTTTTTGCTTAATCTTGCTTTCATTCAACAAGGAAAATTCAAGTCTTGTCTTTGAACCAGTACTGGCATGAATATTCTTGAGATAAAAGAATTTATAGTTAATGTTTGGTTTTATTAGGGGCAGTGGATTTCAACCCATTTGTTTTCTTGCATCAGAGCTGCTAGAAAAGTCAACCTTTATACAAATAGAATGACAAGGGAGGAGGCGTTAGCTCTGGCACTAGAATAGCAATTCCCCTCTCCATCTCTCTCAAACTATTTCAGGGGTCATAACATAGTCCCCCAAACTGGGCAATAGACAACTGCATCTATTTAATGATCCACTAATGAGATGGTGATTTGGGTGAGACTAATTTGGCTCAGGCTTTGCTCTGAAGCTTTTCTTGATGCAATTAGAGTTTTGATCATGAATAATATGTGCTAATTCTAAATCATCCATCTCATGTCTCCCATACCATTCTGGAGTGGAGAAAAATGAAGTAGTTTATTTCTGATCTGTCATTTTAAAATGCAAACAATCCTAAACTCCATCTGTTCAGTTTTGTATGATTACTTTTTTAAACTGACAAAACACATTTAAATTATATACATTTTTTTTGTTGTTGTTGTTCAAAAACACTCATTTTTGGCTGGCATGGTCTTTAGGGATCCGTCACAAAAATCCATCAAAGTTTACTACCCAAAAGATAACTGTAGTCCAACTGCTATTCATTCAGGATGTACAAATAAATTCAATTTCCTTAAAACTAGAGACAGAATAACATCCAACGTCCCTGTTGTTGCTCATCTAAGCAGGTATTTAGATATTTTCTGAAGTACTTTACATCTCTCTCCAGTAAACCACAATACTCTCATCACAGATGTCATTGGCTTTTCCTGTATAACTCTGAGAGTTCACAGCCTCAAGCTTTCCAATGAATTCCCATCAATGGAATTTGAAAAGAACAAAGTTTTTCTTCTACTGAATCAGGATAGTCTCTCTGTGAACGTGAGGTGTGACCAAACTATAAGTTGTCATGGTAATGGGAATGCTGCCCACCTCCCTTTCTTCCCCATGTAATATTTGCTGGCATCAACCATAAGAATCACTTAGGCTGAGCAGTTAACTCCAACTTGTACCTGCATCTTTGTCTGCAACTGAATGTGTGATATGGGATGACCCATATAGAAGCTGGTTTTGCAAATAGAGCTTAAATGTGAAGCCTGACCACAAAGCAGAGAGATTTCAGTAGCAACCATGTTGTCATGGTGATGGATGAGTCAGGTCCACGAGGAAAGATGTTTCAGGAGACAATGATAAGAGAGATTAATAAGGATCTGATCACCTAATAAGCTTGTTTTCTAAGTGACAAACGGAACCTATTTCTTAGGCTGCTTCCAGTCATACTAATGTTGATCATGAGGCTGTAATGGTAGAAGAAATCTTTCCACTTGAAAGCTGAGCAGAATTGTACATACTTCAGAAAGAAAGAAAAAAATGAGATGAAATTGTTAATGGTAAAAAAAAGCAATAGAAGCCTTACTTGACAAACGAAGTGAAACATTCAAAAATGGGATGTGTTAATATCAACACTAAAATTGCAAGATACAGGCCAGATTAGCAAATCCATCTGCTACTGGAAAGCAGGCTTGTCTTGTCTTATCATAGAGTTTGAATGAGAATATGTATTCCACGGCTGACATATTTGCATTATAATCTTTTATTGGCTGGCACCTTGTGCAGCTCACAATCTCAGTTTCTCATCTGTCACACTCCAGAAGTAATCACACACCCAAAAGAGTTGTTTGGGAGAGCAAATGGAATAATTAATGCAAAATATTTGGCTATAAATCATTCATCAACATAAATCTGATTATCTGAGTGGAAATATAGAGCATGTTCACACTTCCATTTCAAATCGCAATGGATTTAGTCCGATATTAATTTCTGCTGTAGAAAAAAAAAATCAGCAGTATAATATTCACAATGCTACATCAGTAAAGACAAAAACTTCTGTTGCCCTTTTCTGTTTGTCCCTGTTCCAATAAGAAACTGGGAAATGTATTTTATGCCCTTGATTTTAATTAGGATGAACAAGTGCCCTTTTGAAAATCTTAAGCTGTCCAGTAATTTCTGTTTGCAACTTGTTCTTTTCCAAACAATTCACATGATTGCTTGCAGGAAGCTCTGCAAAGGTAAGTGTAGGAGCTAAATGTTAGATGGACCTTCCTGCTGTAATTTATTTTCATTCTGCCATTAATCATATGCAAATTGCTGTATTGTCGGAGTAGTTACCAGCAGTGGGTCAAACATGAAAAGTCTAAATAGAGACTCAGAGAAGGTGAAATGATTTGAAAACCCCGTAACATCTCCTACAAATATTTTATCAGCAATGTGGTATAATGCAACACATTACTGGGTTTCATTTCTCTAGAAACACAGAAAGCATATTGTGAGCATTATTACAGTGTTCAGAAGTGGGGTTATCATACCATAAGACATTTTCTCAAAGAGATGGTACATCTCTCTTCAGGGTTGCTAACAATATTGACAGCACAGACATAATTCCAACTCTTTTTGTTTCAGATATGCTTAAAAAACGACTAAGAGGACAAGGATTGATTTCACGACTGGACAGCTCCCACAACCTGCAGTTCAGAGAAGGGCAAAAATACTCTATTATACCTAATTTTAACTTTTGCATAGAGAATCCACAAAGATCAAATGCAGCATGAGAGAATTCTCATGTATACATCCTGTTCCTTGGGAAGTACCTAACGAGAATCCTGGTTTTAGTATCAAAGCAACAGATATATTCTCTCCCATTGTGTTCTCTGTTGACATATTTTAATACTTGGAGGACTCCAAAGAAATTCCTAACATAATCAGTATGTGCAGCCTAATATGAGGGAGAACAGCAGCAAGAAAAAAAGACTGAATTTCCCAGTGAAACAGAGATGCTTAGATGTGCAAGTAGAAGTTCTTCATAGAGCACATGGATGTTCTTTGAAGCTCCAGTGTGCTTTGTATTTCCCATTGCCTGTATCCAAACTTTTTGGGTCCATAGACTTCTTTGAAAGAATTGATGGGTACCATCACAAAATATCTATCACTGAAAAAAGTCATTGCTGCTACAAAAGCAGCAAAGTACCCTCTTAGCCAAAATACTTCCCTGGGAGGCTGAAAGTCAAGCACAAACCTACAGTTTTCTGTTGTGAAAAAATATCCTTTTTACAAGGAAGCAATCCCTTTCTTCAAATTGCTTCTAAATAATTATTCAAAACTCAGTTTCCACAATTTAGTTCTCTACACTGAGGGTGTCAGTGATGCCAAAAGGGTGGGCATAAGTGGGTGATTGAAGCCCTGCCTCTTTTTATGTGAGTCAATAAATGCAACTCAAAAAAAGTGGTCAGTGCTTCTATTGCCTGGTTGCACCCACCATTTTGACATTGTTGACCCACCCTGCAGACACTTCTATCTCCGAAATAAGATCACCCTTAAATTGTTCTTCCCAATGTAAAAGATAGCCCATATCACCAACATAAAAGGCTCTGCCGAGCATACATTAGGTATATATGTATGCCCTTTATGCTATTGCCTTTTTAAGCAAGGCTCAGAAAAAGGAGTGAAAAGTAATAAACAGAAGAAATTAAAGGCAGAAGAGGAAAGGCAATCTACAGTAAGTAACTAGCCTACTCTGCAAGCTGCATGCATGTAAGATTGTTTCTCTCTCTTCCTCCTGTTTTTCATAAACATTCATTTCTATAGTAGATTATGGAATAGTGTGATGGAATGGAATTATGAAGGCCAGGTTCAGGGAGAAAAATGTTTTCTTACATCTCCTGAGGAGCATGGGAAATACAAGAGGATGAGACTGGCACCTCCCTGAGGAATTCACAATGTTGTGGCTGGCATTACTTGGGAGCTGGGGTTTCAGTCTGGGAAGATTGATGTCAGGCCTAGCCCGAGGAACTCCAAGAGACCATGTAAATTCAGTCCAGCTACGTTTATTAGCTACAAACTCTAGCAAGAATCTTTGGTCACGACCCGAATCAAATTTTCCCATAGGGTTCAATGTAAATACAGTTAATCCGTTCTGAACCATATGTATTTTTTTTTAAACCACAAAAATATGAAACAAAGTACAGTACAGTACCGTACAGTACAGTACGAAGAGAGAGAACGCTAACCTTGCTCGAGGCGACTTCTGGTGTGGAGGACAGGAAGGCGGGTGGAGCAGCGGTTATTGTTTGGAGGGAGAGTCCCCCTCCCTACAGGAAGCCATGACCATGTGTGTCAGCAGGGAAAATTTTGCGAACGGTGCTGTTTGTGACCCGAACTGGTCGTGAACAGAAGCGTTCATGACCCAAGGTACCACTGTAGTCCTTTTATGCAGCATTCCCTGTACAGCACACAGTTTAGTTTAAAGTAGGCCATACTGCCAAGCATGCAATGTAAGAGAACATGTATTATTCTCTTCCATGCAGCCACAGCTGAAGTTCATCTTGAGAACTTCAAGTTCTTAAGTTCAATAGAATTTAGGGTCTCCTTAGGACTGCCTTCAGGTACTGGGAGGGACAGTTAGCAAATTACCTTTGGTATATTGGTGCCTCTATTTCCTAGAGCTAGAGGTTACATACACTGCCAGCAGATAAAGCAATAATTTAAAATGTCAGTGGAATTCTTATGTTCGTGTACCCTACAAGAATTTTAATGGTGGCCCCAACTTTTTGCCAGAGCATTATGGGAAATGTTATCTGGGAAGCAATCTATAGTAGTAACAAGAGTACTCTTCCTCAAGTCTTGTGATTTTCTTGATGTCCTGAGATATCCCAGGTGCATAGATGTTTCAATTTAATCAGGACTAAATTTGCATTATTTTCTGTTAGAAGTTGTTTATGAAGATAGATAGATAGATAGATAGATAGATAGATAGATAGTCATTTACAAGTCATTGTCAGTAATACATTATTCATTAAATTGTTCAACAAATTCAATGAAAATGTAGTAGAACTTTCACAAAGATTGTTCTTGTTTGTATAAGAAGGATCTGTAACCTCCTGCAGTAATGCACTACTAACAATCTAACTATTTCCCATGTACAATATTTTAAAACGATAGCATGACTGTCGAAGGTATATATTTCAATAAATAGGCTCGCTTCTGCTGCTGCTGCTGCTGCTACTACTACTACTGATGATGATGATGATGATGATGATGATGATGATACCTGCCTCATATGAATAGCGTGATTTTAAGGTTGAATAGGGTAATGTATCATGTGTGACTTCACATTGAAGGATCAGCCTCATAGTGATCACTTCAAGATGGTCAACTATAGTTTTATGAACTGGTCTTCTTAGCATCAACATTACTATTTATCCATTAGGAAGCTGAACATGGAGATCAAGTACTGCAAGTTGCTCTATTTAGGTTGGAGAAAAGGCACTTACACAGAGGAATGAGTGAGATTTATACAATTATTGTAGGAGTAAAGAAAAGTTGAACAGGGAAAAGGGAGATGTTTTTCCTCCATATCCCATAATACTAGAACTAGAGGCCCCACAATAAGTAATAGAAGATTAAAAACTGGTAAGAAATATTTCTTCATACATCCTGTAATCTACCTACAGAATATGCTGCCATTAGATGTGCTGCTTCTTTGAATAGCTTCAAAGCACACTAGACACATTTCTAGAGTACAGGTTTATTAATAGCTACAAATCTGATGACTGGATGCTTCCTCCAGGTATGGGGTCAGTCTGCCTCTACATACTGCACTGGGTGTGTAGGAAAAACAATGGGAGAGGAGAGTTGTCATGAGTATTCATCTGGACTTTTGCTGAGCAAACATCTGGTGGATTACCATGTGAAACAGAATACTGGCTAGATGGGTCTAAGCCTGATTCAGCAGGGCTATTCTGATATTCTCAGGGTTCGGATCTGAATGTATGTCTCATATAAACATACTAAATTGAGAGAATCATCATCTGGATAGAAAGAAAAGAAAATTGCTACTCCTTTCTTTACATACCATTCCAAAAGAATACTTAAAAACTGAAAGCCAACCTTCATAAGTACTGCTACATGGTGATCTCAGAATGCATAGTGGTTAGAGTGTTGGACCAAACACTGGGGAGAAAACCAGATTCAGATCCCCAGAAATGTAAGAATTCTTCAATATTCACAGAGAATGCAACAATCAGAACTAGAGCTGGTACCATGGAGATGCTGGGGTCTAGCTTGCACAAATGGTCCGTTCACTTTTTCACTTTAAGTCCGTGTAAAATCAAATGAGTGCTTGAGTGAAGCTTCTCTTGTTTTCTTCCTTCTTCATATCAGTCCCTCAAGCAGTATGGCACAGTTGGTGCTGCCATGCCAGGTAATTACTGCACATAATTCCAAGTATTTAATTGATTGTCAGACTGGATTGATAAATTTTCCTTATCATCATAACTACCTGTGCTATTACTTATTGCCTTCAGCTTGAAACATGTTTCCTTTACACCACTGGTGTTAGGTAAATTTAACCAATCAACTCTTTGACATTTATTGCACATTATTTTTTATTACTTAAGTAAAAGGCACTTCTGCTTTCTTCCTAGGCAGGTCAAATGGCAAATGCTATAGCAAGAAAACATCACAAAATACTGTATTAGACTCATTAATCAAACTTCTACTGAGAATCAACTGATGTCACTCCTATAATCATGAAAATAAATGATTATTTTGCAGGGGAAATAGAAGAAGAATGAAATGAATTGAATGAATGAAATGAATTGTCAGTTGAAACATCTAGTGATAGAAAGGCCTTTAATTTATCCAGAGGATTACAAAGTACTGCAAGATATCCATTGCAAAGACAGAGAAAAAGAAACACTAATTCCACCTCAGCCACTAGAAAAAACGTAAATGCAGCATTAGCATGATATTTCTTTCAATGTGGCTTCTATAGCACAAGGGAAACAAGTCTGAGGCACAGACTCTGTTTATTGAGGCCTAAAATGGTAATCTTCATATAGCTCTATATCTTCATATAGACCATACCAACCAAGACGGCCACTCAAAAATTCTTTCTTTTTTCTTCACTATGTTTATATCACAAGCTCTCTATTCTTGGCATAGATACCCCAATTCTAGGAAAGAATCACATGATAATAGTGATGAGGCCAAAGTTACAATGGACAGCCCTCCCAATCTATCACTTTTAAAATAAGGAAAGGCAATATAGATGTTTCAACAAGGTGATTTGGGAAAATACTGCAGGGGAAAGCTCCCTTCTGCCCTCTCTTCCTTCCCTCTGATGCCTCCAAGACTGGATGCCATTTGGTGTGTGTTGAGGGCCTCCAGACTGGATAGTTTTGGCATGTGGTAGTGCAAGTGGGCATTCTCACACCATGCACCAAACCTACCCACAATTAAGCTCCCTCAGTGCATGCTGAAATTCATCTAGTGCTTGTTTTTGGACACACCTGTTCTCTTCCTCTTCAGGAAGAAAGGCTAAAATGTTGGTGAGCTGTGTGGAGGAGGCTCCAGGCATACTGAGCTCAGTCAGCAGCATGGGGCTGCCCTCAACATGCTCTGAAAGAGCCCAGACTATTTAACCTTCAACCAGTGCTGGGGGAAAAATCTCCTCTTACTGTTCCTCAGTGGCAAGGCCTCTGTAAGAGAAGGCTGGAGTAGAATGAAGTGAAATAGCATGGTAGCTTTGGTCTTAGGAGGAAAGAAACCACAAGGCAGGTTCAGTGGAGTGCTTTGCTTGAAGCTTCATTAAAGCCAAGAAGGTCTTCAAAGCTTGGCACATCTCTAATGAGTTGCATTTTTACACCAGTCTTTTTCTGTGCAGAAGCAAGCGTCAGCTGAGGCGGAAAAAAAAAACACGATTCCTTTGCATGCCTCCTTAGAAGTGAATCTCACTAGATTTACTGTGGCTTCTTTCCAAACATATGTAAGATTATAACCTCCTTAGAGACAGGGAAAGAATACACTTACCACACAATTAGTACAGCAGCCACAGCAACAATACCAACCTCTCTTTATCTCTCCCACTCACATCCCCATGCACACAGCTTTGTTTTCCAGGTCTGAAAACCATATCAGATTTTGGGTATTTTCTCTATAAAATGTTTTGGGAGTTGCTTTTTGTACAGTGTTATCCTACGTGAGCCTACTCATACCTGAGTCCCATTGAGTTCAGTCAGGCTTATTCCCAAGGAATAGGTTATACAGAATGCAGGCTTTTTAAACAGAACAAAACAATGTGAGCAGGGTCAGATAGAACTGATTGTACAGTAGCTTCTGAAAAAAGGCAAACAGTGAATCACATCCACCTCCCTTCCTGCTAATCACTGGTTTATAATAAAGGAAATGTACACTTAGAATTGCTGTTGAAGGCATTAGAACTCGCTAAGTTTGCTCACAGATTGGCTTTGCTCTTAGCCATTGATCAAGCTAATAGTTTATCTATCTATCTGGGATCCTGGAAATAAAGGAAATAGCCACTCAGTAGGTTTCTATGGCTGAGGGTTGACTTGAACCTGGATTCCTTAGTCTTAGCCCAAAGTTTTAAGAGCTATATCAGACAGGAGAATGCTCCTTCCTATATTCCATGTACGTAGCAGCATATTGTCATTTGGCCTGTTCAGATCACACTGGTACAGATTTCTCAAAGTGTTGCAAACACGTTTGTGAAATGAAAAGACTTCCACATCTGATGAAGTCATTGTACAATGACAGGATTTATGCTTTTATTTCATGGGGAAAGAACCTCTAACATGTGTTTTCACATTTCAGACATCATAGGTTTAATACAGAATATCATGTACACCCACACAACAGCTAAGGTGTGAACAATTCAAACTATATATTTTATCCAATATTATACTTACCTATGGCACACAAGCAGTATGGGAATAGCTTCTTGTATTATTCCTCATAAGTGTAATTATTACATGTTCTTTTGAGAAATCATCTATTCACATGGCTTTGCCCATACATTGTGCTTGACATTACTACATGCAACATGAAGCAAAACAATATAAATCAGTGTTTCTCAACCTTGGCCTCTTGAAGATGTGTGGACGGCAGCTCCCAGAATTCTGCTGGCTGGGGAATTCTGGGAGTTGATTTCCATACATCTTCAAGTGGCCAACGTTGAGAAACACTGGTATAAATAGTTTTCTGAAATGCAACCCCAAAACTGTCCTCAGGCTTCACTGGCTTAAAGGGGAGCTAGCCTGTTGTGTAAAACAATAACCCAGTTCAACCATGGGATTAGAGGAATTAGTTTTAGCCCAAGTAAGACCCTGGGTTGTTTAGGGCTAAAATAATCTCCTGCAATTGGGTCCTATCATTCAAACAGGGTCAAGAGGATTAATAAACCTTTAAGTGTCTCTAGAGCAGTTAGGAAAAGACATGTTTGCCCCAAGAGCTCTGGCTCACGACTCTTCATCTCCTATGGCCTAGTGAGTAGAGATGTCAGAAAGAAAAGGAGAAAGGGAAGTCACACAGAGTGAATGTGTCACCCAGATATAGCCAGATAGGTACAAATGGCCATTCTGGCTTCAGATTTGAGTGGACTTTCAGAAAAAGGGGCTGTCTTTGTGTCAGGAATAAAGGACAGCTGTGGAGGTGCTATGAATCATCATTGTAAATCTCCTCCAATGTAGGATATTACTGTCTTTTTGAAAGCAAGACGTATTATATTCCTCCTTCTCTCCTCCCAACAAATAGCCTTTAAGCTTATCTGCTGCTGTTCATTTTGCGCCGATGACTTTATTGCATTACTTTGTCTTATGTATATGGAACTTTTTACTAATTTCCAGCTATTGGGATTTTTTTTTAATGAAAAATGATAGAATGCACTGTTCCTGGAATGTTAACTCTCCTTCTAAATCACCTGCATAACCATAACTGCAAAATAAACTCTACATCAACAGCAAGAGTAGACATGGTAAGAGTTATTTCTGAAAACTGTATTTTCAGAAATAACTGCAAAAATTGAGATAGCCACAAAATAGCTACAAAGAGTCAGAATTTTTTTCTATCTCTTCCTGCAAGTAGTAGTTGCCTGAAAGTTTGCAGCCTATGGCATAGATATGCTACGACTACTTCTGCAATTGTTCTGACATTATATATCATGGATACTTTCCCATTATCTGTGCATGCAAGGCAGCAACCAGTATGTGGCAACAGCCATAGGAAATCCATGTCATGTCCCACTATGTGAATATGCAGAACTGACCATGGCATCTCCCTCTCCAAGAAATGTCAGGGCAGAGTCACTTTTTGTGAGATGGGCAGTATCTAAATTTGAAATATAAAATAAAATAAATAAAAAATGGGTGTGCCTTTCTTGCCACTCAGGAGCCTGTATTGGCTGTTACTTCAAAGGCGTTATTAGATTCTCTGAGTTTTGTCACTTGGGGGAAGTTCAGTGAATGTAACTGATGGTTGGCAATCCTAAGCATGGCTCTCTGGTTGTTCCCCCTTGCCCACCCCCACCCCACCCCACCCCACCCAGTGCTGCATGATTAATCAGCTTAAACAATCTTGCTTCTGCTAGCTGTTATCCACAGCCACTCACTATGCCTTAGTTCCTGCAGAAGGTGATGTGGATTCTGACAGTTTCTTTTTACCAGCTGGCTCTGCTTGAGGAGAGATGTCCCCTACAGCACTTTCCAAACAAGGTTCCAGTGATTCTCAATCTGCCATTGGTCATGGTCCTGAAGAGGCATCACCTTTTCCTTCTCATCAGAGAGTTCTTCAGAGGCAATCATGACACTAGTTGGCCAAGGTCTGAGAATAGATGCAGTTGACACTTGAAGAAGAGAGGCATGCCACCCAATAAAGCAAAGTTAAACAAAAACAAAAACAAGCTTTCCCTAGGGCAGTGTTTCTCAACCTTGGCCACTTTAAGATGTGTGGACTTCAACTCGCAGAATTCCAAGAAAGTGGCCAAGGGGTTAAACCCCTAGGGGTTAAAAAAATAGTCTGCATGGAATTCTGGTGGGGAAAAAATGGGTATCATCAAGAAATCATAGAATTGAAAGTGATGTTAGTCTGATCCAAATCCCTGCTCAGTGCAAGAACTCTAGTAGGTGACAACCAGTTTCTATTTGAAGACCTTCAATGAAGGAAGGTCCACTTCACATGGTTGTCTCTTGATTCTAGTCTAAATCTACTCCATTGTAACCTTAGCCCAGTGATTATAGTCCTGTCCTTTGGGGTGATAGAGAATAATTCCTCTCCCTCCTCTGTAGGATATCTCTTCATAGATTTGTACTTCATTCTCAAAGGTTCCAGGAGGGATAGGTACTAATTAGAATGAAATCTATGGTGGAGACAGGAGAATGTTACATTAGAAAATATACAGTAGAGATACATACATTTGTTTCCACAGACCACTGTTTTAATAAAACAAACCTAGAAACAACCCTAGAAATGCCAGAAGGGAAGGATTTTGATCTGAGTAAGAAAACCAATTCAAGTTGGTGGACAGAGGTATGACTAAGAAACAAGACAAAAGGAATAAAACAAATTAAAAATTTAGCAGCAAAGCAGGAAGGTGGAAAGGCAACAAGAGAAGTAAAAAGGATAGGTCATACTGAAGGTATTAAAAAGGGTTTTCAAATTAAAAGACTCTTGCTCCATATAAAACCATGTCTCTGTGCCATCTTGACTGCTGTGTTCATGAATGCTCTATTCAGAGTTATCCCAAAGGAAAAGTTGGGTAGTGAATGTTGGGTGTAAAGAATAAAGGAACATTGTTTTGTTTATTTTTTAAAAAGAAATGGGTAAGGATAAGTTTCCAAAGAGTTAAACATGTTAGTTTTTAGCAGCAAAATGATTAGTCTTGTGGCACTTTAAATGGTACTCATTTTAATTTTATTACCACAATGCTTATAAAAATCTACCTTATCAGATGTATGTAGTAAGGCGCTGAGAAAGAAACATTTTATATGCATAAAGTGTTTTCTTTTAAAGGGGAGGGAGGGTAGAGAAGAGAAGAGAAAACATAGAACAATGAGGGCACACTGTGAAACACAAAGAGAATTATTTGGGAGGCAAAAGGTAGAATTTCTTAGATAATACCCATAAATAAACCACAGAGTGGTTGTTCCCAGGGAAATAGCTGTATGCATTTATTGCAATAAAAATAATTCAAAGTTCTGAGGCATTTCAAAGACTAATAAATCAATTATCACATGATCTTATTATGCTGTTGAGAGGGAGAAGAGACAGAATGAAAGAGGAAAATATGGATGGGAAAGATGAGAGACCAAATTGCGTAAAGGAGCATTTAGCTATGATCCAATTCTTGCACTGAAGAGGCCTGGATAAGTTTCCACACCCGCAGAACAGGCACCAAAATGATGATGATAAAAGATTTCTTCCATGATTTCTTTTTTGTCAGAGAACTTTATAGATGCTGCCTTCCCCTTAAGACCTTTAAGCTAAAAGCAGCCACAGAATCAATAATAGGGGCTGTGAATGTGTTCCAAAAATAATGTAACAATAAGTTTAACAAATGCCATTTTTTTCTTGTATGTTAAGATTTTAGAAAGTTTTAAACTTACATTCAAGCATTTATTAAGTCAGCAGGGGCAACAGAAACCTAACCAACAGCATCGGTCACTTTTTTTTGGGGGGGGGGGGAATTGAATATTTAGAATTATTAATAACAGTTATTGGTTACTTGGGGTTACAACTGTGTAGCATGGCTGTGGATAGAGCTAAGAATCATGCATGCAACATTTCTTTCCTCACACAGTTCCTAAGAACATATAAGCAGAATCTGGTGGATAAACTGAAGCAAGTATGTATGTATGTATGTATGTATGTATGTATGCATGCATGCATGCATGTGTAAATGCATGTATGGGTGGCTGGATGGATGGATACATAGAGAGATAAAGTAAGCAAGTAAGTGTGTGTGTGCATGTATAAGATTGGTTTGTCTGTGTGGGTGTGGGTTGACAAGTTTTCTGCATGGATGAAAACTCCATCATAGACTCAGTTAATGGCAAACAACACCTACCAATGTCAGATGTTTTTGAGTCACTTCCTCATCCATGACTATCTTACTGCAGTGGATGGAGCAAATCTGATAAGACTGGGGTTGCTTTCAGTTCCAAGATTTCCTAGTATTTTCTCACCATCATAAATTATAGGAGACAGTATAACTACACATGTTGGGCCATTAGTCTGTGACTCTGGGCTTGACCTTGACATACTGGCCCTCAAAGGAATGCTGGAGCAGATTGTTAATGTGTCACATCTAATCAGAAACCAACACGCTGCCTGTTCCATATGATTGATATGTTTAATTTGTACTAAGTGAAAAATCAATCTTGTTACTGCAAAGTATACAATAGTTTTAGAAAAACTGCAGTTGGTATTATTTTAAAAACAGCTTTTTTTCTGTTCCTTTTCTTTAATATAATAACAGTTTTCAGAAATTCTTGGTATAACTGAATAGGCTTAAGTTAGTTATGACCATCCATTAATTTCAGTAGGTCTTCTTTAAATGCCACTACACTGGGATCAACTCATGTTAATATAATTTCTTATATTATTATATAATATCATATATTATATACTACCTACTATATTAGAGTTTGAAATCTTAGCTTATTGCTACTAATAATACTTTTGGAACAAAATCTCCTCTTTCCCCACTCCCAGACCCCTACTCTCTCTATAGTATGTGTTTCAACTAGACTCCAGTTTTTGGTTAACCATGCATCTGGGTGATGATGCTGATTTATTTTTCTGCAGCATCTCTAATTTGTTTGCTACCTATCTCAGCATGTTGCCTAGAAAGTTGTAAACTGTTGACAGTACAATGTCTCACGTCCCAGTAGAGTCATATATAGAATAAGTCATATTGTAAAAGTCAGCATCTCATTTAAAATGTTTAGTTCTTTTTAATAAGCAATATTTTCAACATGACTAGAGAATAGCAGGAGACCAATATTTCTTTTTTAAAATATGCTATTGCAGAAATCAAAATTAAGTACATATGCCTCTCTGTCCTCATCTAAGGGGGCACAGCCATGTTCTTTCACAATGCACTTGATGCAATTAATCTACTATATTTTCATCATATTTACTGTCTTATTATTTATGTTACACTGGTAATTATCATAAAACCAATATAGTTTTCATCTTCATCTCTACATGACCCATCAACATGGAGAGAAGAGAAGTGTTAAGATAAAAGTGAAAACAATGCCCACATTGGTAGTAAATGTAACTGAAATCAGACACCCTGAAACATTACATCGTGAGTATGTACTATGTGTTTGTATCTTCTTAGGAATTTAAGAGACTAGTGTATACTTAATCAGACCATTAGTCTGTAAATTGTTTATTTTTTATTATTAATATTATTGTACCATGGAAGTTTCATTGTTAATTCTTGATTGCAACAGGATAAAATCAAATAAATAAATAAACAACCCAATATTGTCAACAGGGAATGACAATGACTTTTCAAGACTTTTTCCAAATCCAACAAGAACTGTTGAGATTTGAATCTAAGTCTTTCCCAAATTCTGCCACTGAACTGCAACCGTCAACCTAAAATACTGTGATGGGGGTATGATGGCCTGTTTCATTTTCTATAACGTTTTCAGATTTTCAAGTAAATATTTATTCTATCCTATTCTCCAATCTGTGTGATTTTTATGTGCATAAACGTTCACATACACATTTTATGCTAACTATGCATTTTTATATCCAATTTTCCCTAATGTATATATTTTATACATATATTGCAATGTAAGTTGGGTTTTTTGTAAATGCAGATCAAACAGATTCCAACCCAGGCTCTTGTTGTGGGCAGTGTGAACTGTATAAACTCATTTCCCTTCTCTGTGATGATCAAATGAATGTAGCTGAATGTGAGACTGGACTAGTCAGAACTATACAACTGGATGCATTCAGAATCATGGTCTGAACCTATAGCTACAGTGGAGATGAGATATATTATAAAAAGTACATGACTTAATTCAAAATAAGATTTTCTCTGAGTTGCCATATGATCCTGCTTGACTATTGTTGATAGTTCTGATTTTCCAGCTGCCATGTATTATGCTGGAGGATTTTTTTTTTTAATTTATGCTGAAAGGTGACCTTATTTTTCATGAAGAGCTATTCGGTCATTTTAACCATCCAAACAAATAAGCTTTTATATTTATTTATTTACTTACTTACTTACTTACTTACTTATTTTTCAAATTTGTCACTGCCCATCTCACTGCAGAGTGACTCTGGTTGGTTTACAGTAAAAAGAATAAATATTGATTAAAATAGAATAAATATTAATTAAAATACACTACAACAACAAGATTCCTATATAAATAATAAGTATCTTCTAAGAAACAGATGTTAACTAGGAGTTATTAGACCCAGGGAGGGTCTTCAAGGCCCCAGTCACCTTTTCTTGTATCTCCAGTGAGACATTTCCCTAAATCATTCTGTAATTAAATTATTTCTTCAGTTCTCTTTCCAATGATATTAACAAGGAAAGAAACTACTGCTAAAATTTTTCAGTTTGGATCAGCTAAAAGCAACAACAAGAAACAAACAATGTTTTGCTTCGATTTCAAATACAGTTGATATATGTAGAACTCCAGAATGGTGCCACAAATGTACATGGATTGTACCTTGATTTATTTTTTAAGGGTTGTCAGATTCCATTGTAAATCATATGCTTTGTACAACTAGGAGTTTCAAAGATAACTGGAATAAATGAAGTATGGAAACATGACAGCAACAGCTTCTATGGTGTCTGATAATGCTGTCATGCTTCCAAATAGTAAATGAGCCAAATGGTGAATTCTGGCCATAAAATAAATCTTTGTTCAAGCTCTTTTCATGCCCAGTTCCTGTAGATTCTTAATGGCATGGCATTTTGGCACTTTAGTTTCCCTAGAATATCTGGAATTAGAAGGAGAACAAACACAGACAATGATAGCTGCAAAGTAGAGGGCCCATAAACAGAAGAGCTGTACCATCTCAGAGTCTATTTATCATAGTTGCAAGTTCTAGATGGAGCATAGCAGAGTTTGATTTTTACCTGTTTGGGCTCGTGTCATAGGTGAGGTACAGCTCGGTACTTTTTCAACAGATAATTCCCTTAATACCTCCCAGTGCTTGCTTCTTTTTACTTTTCCAGACTTCTGTGCTGGCCATGCCTAATCAAGTTGTAGGAAGGAAATATTAATCCAATTCATTGGGTATAATGTCACATAGTTCTATACTATCAGTACATGACCTAGCATATCCAATTTATGCCCATGTGTATAAAGTCCTATAGGCATAGGTCAGAATCAAGGGGTCTATTTCCAGAAATCAGAAAGTAATAAAAAAAAATTACAGTTGTTAGCCTTAGTTGTTGTTGTTGTTTTTCCAATTCCATGATCTTATACACTTAGCTGAAGTCATCTAGAAGAACAGAAGAAAGCACAAATGATATCACTTCTCTAAAAACAGAAACAAAAGTAGAACTTTCTCCTCCACAAGATAACAAGGCATTTTTATTTTCTCTGACTGTCTCACAGAGAGAAATTGATAAGAGAGGCATTTAAAAAATAACAAATGCCTTTGAAAGCTGAGTATAAAAAAAGCACTCATATTTTTTTAAAAAAAGTTTATATGGCACACAGTGGGACATTAAGAAAAAAGTTTGTATGTTCAGGAAAGTTGCAAATGAAAAAGAATGCAGAATTTTAATGGATCTTTTTGTAAAGGAAATCAGTTAAGACAATAACTGGATGGAATACAGCCCTTCTAACATAGGCAGTAAAACATATCAGATTTACCCCAATTTACATATTCTCATCCAACTGGGAGTGTAATATGTATACTTATTCAAAGAGAAATAAGGATAGTGTTTAATGAAAATATTAATTTCTCAATTTGTATTAAAGATATCACTTCTATGCTTTTGCTTCCATACACAAAGTATCCAAAACTCTATCTTTGGCATAATTATTTCTATACCTAGTTGTAACTTGAACATATCTTTAAAAACTTACTCATAGCCAAACCTTAAATCATCTTTTAATTTCCTGTATGTATATCTTATGATCGAATCATTCCTTAACGTTGCAAATGTCACTCTTAGAGCAATCATGTTGATTCAAATAAATATTAAATTGGATTAATGGCTCACCTCCCTAGCTGGACTATTTTTAATTTAAATCATGTTATATGAGTACCTTTTTCACTCCAGTGTGCACTAGGACTAAAATGCATTTGACTTAACTGTCTTCTAAAAATCAATCTCTGTTATTAAATTCATTTTACACACTTTTCCCCCCAAAGTAGATAACGTTGCCATATCTCTTACATGTTCATTCCCATCCTACGGTTTAAATACATTAACTGAAACTTGTCATCAGTCCTGGTCCTTCTGATTTCACTGTCCGTTAACTGCTAAACTGCTAAATGTATTTCAGTTTGTCAAGCTCCCTTAACATAGATTCTGAAAGTAGACTTTTGGAAAGGGGCATTGGAATGGAGTGGTTTCCTCATAAAAAGATACAACTTCTGAGAAGAATATTAAAATAACACAAGGTAAATTACCAAAGATTTTTTTTAGAAAATTTAATAGATAATTTGGAGCTTATGGATGCATGGACACATAAAAATGGTGATTCAAAAGAGTATACTTATTCTTCTGAAATACATAGATTTTTCAAGAATAGACATGATTTGGATTTCTAAGATTTTGGCCAATAGGGTTTATAAAGTGGAGATATTACCAAAGACATTTTCAGATCATAATCCAGTGACTTTAACTTTTAAAAGGAAAAATGGATCTTTTAGGTGAGATGTTATTACCCCCCAAAAAATGGTGGTGGAGATTATAAAAAGAAGTTAAAGGAATTCTTTGAGAATAATCTTAATAAAAGCACAGATGGTTTTGGATGCAAGTAAAGCTTTCGTAAGAGGATAGTTTATACAACACAGTAGTGAATTTAAAAAGAAAAGGCAAGAGAAAATGCAAATGATTGTAAATGAATTTAAAAAATAGGAAGAAGACTTTAAAAAAATCTCCCGGAATGATAACTATAATTCACCAAATTAAGCTTTTACAGCAGCAACTATCTATGCTAACAGTGAGAGAGATGGACATAAAGATAAACTATGCAAAACAAAGACATTTTGAATTTGCAAATAAACTGGGAAGATGGTTGGCATATAAATTGCAAAAGAAAAAGAAAATAAAGTAATATTAAAGTTACAAGAAGGAAATACGGTAATAACATATAATGTGAATATGCGAAAAGTGTTTCACCAGTATTATACTACCTTATGTAAAGGTCAAGAAATTTCCTCAGAAAGAGGGGATGAATACTTGCAAAAACAAAATTTACCGAAGATTACAGATAACCAGAGACAAATTCTGAATGGACCTATAGCAATAAGGGACCTGAGTGAAGCTATCAAAAAGACTAAAACAGGAAATATACCTGGTCCAGATGGGTTGCTGGCCTCTTACTATAAATGTTTTAAAGATGAGCTTTTACAACCTTTACAACAAATGATAATCATTATTTTGCAGTATGGAAAGATTCCTGATAGTTGGAAGGAGGCTAATATAACATTAATACCTAAAAAAGGACAAGATTTGACTTTAACAAGAAATTGTCGACCAGTATCTTTATTGAACAATGATTACAAACTTTGCCACAATTTTGGCTGAAAGGTTGAAAATAATTTTACATGACTTTATTCATGAAAATCAATGTGGATTTTTAGCTAAAAGACCATTATGCAATAATGTTAGAAATGGTTTGGATATTTTGGAGTACTTGGAGCAACATAATGAAAAACAAGCTGCATTGATATTCTTCGACACAGAAAAGGCCTTTGATAACTTGAACTGGAATTTTTGTTTGTTTTAGAGGTTTGGAGCATATGAACCTTGGAGATAATTTTATTAAATGGGTAAGATTGATTTATACTTCTCAGAAAGCAGAAATGTCAACAGAGAACTAAAAAAACCTTGTGAGATTCAAAAAGGGACAAGACAAGGATGTCCACTGTCTCCACTTTTATTCATTTTGGCTCTCGAGGTATTAAATAGAAACATAAGACAAGACCAGAGAATTATGGTAATTAAAATTAAAAAATAAACTTATAAATTAAGGGCATTTGCGAATGATGGTGTTAATTTTAGAAGATCCACTAGAGGGAGTAGAAGTAGTAATGGGAAAATTAAAGGACTGGTATCTTAGTAGGTTTCAAGACTAATACTCCGAAGACAAAGATGTTAACAAAAAATACATAATTAGAAGATCAAAGAACTAATGGAGAAACTGGTTTTAAGATTAAGAAAAAAGTAAAATACTTGGGTATTACTATGAGACATATGAATTGTATGTTATTTAAAAATAATTATGTTAAGACATGGGCTGAAATTAAGAAGGGCATATTAAGATGGGAGAGACTAAAATTGTCACTGTTGGGGAGAATTTCTGTGATAAAAAAACAAGTTTTGCCAAGAATGATGTTTTTGTTTCAGACAATACCTGTTTTGATAATGGATGTGCCATTTAAACAATGACAAAAGGATATATCTAAATTTATATGGCAAGGGAAAAAAAACCACAAGTTAAGTATGAAGTGTTACAAGATGCAAAGGAAAGAGGAGGATTGGGTTTATCGGATTTGAAACTGTATTTTTCTGCTTGTTTTTCGGTCTGGATGAAAGAATGGATGTTGCTGAGAAACAAGAGACTTTTACAGTTAGAAGGTCACAACCTGAGGTTTGGATGTCATGGATATTTATGGTATGATAAAATTAAAATTAATGTGGACTTTAAAAATAATTTTATTAGATGTGCCATACTGAGAATATGGAATAGATATAAACCCAGGTTGTGCCTGAAAACATCTTTATGGATCTCAACTCAAGAAGCATATTATAGAAGAGAACTGGCAGGCAAAGATGAATGGTTTACGTACCAGGACTTATTAAATTTACACTGTGTTATGATCTCAAAGAAATGTTTATAAAATGATATATCATTGGTACATGATGCCAGAGAAATTATCTAGAATGTATAAAAGCTTTTCAAATGTGTGTAGGAAATGTGAACAACATGAAGGGACATTTTATCATGCTTGGTGGACATATAAAAAAGATTTTAAATTTTGAATTCAAATACAAACTTTGATACAGAGGATTTTAAAGATCAATATTCAATTTAAGCCAGAACTTTTCCTTTTTAGGATTAATGGATAAACAGTTAGAAAAAAAACCATGGAAGATTATTTCAATATATGATTACTGCAGCAAGATTACTACATACACAGAGATAGAAAGTTTCAGCCTATCCACTATGGAAGAATGGTTGATGAAGTTGACAGATTTTGCTGAAATTGATAAATTGATTTCTCTGATTAGAGAGAAGACATTATCTACATTTATTGCTGACTGGCAACCCTTAAGGACTTTTTGCGTAAAAATGAAAAAGATGAACTTGTGATTAATGGTTTTGATGATTAGATAGGATAGATGATAGAAAAGAGAGTCATGATGTAACTTTAGAGAGGGAGATTAAATATATATTTGTACTCATCGTTGTGAAGAATATTGGAAGCCACTTCTTTATATCTTTTTTCTTTTTTTCTTTTCTTTCTTCCTTTTTCTTTTTTTCTTCCTTACTTTATATTAGTTTGTATTAGTTTTGATCTTCTTGTTTAAATTTTTAATAAAAAATATAGACAGAGAGAGAGAGAGAGAATGTACTGCATTAACAGGATTAACTTTACTATTAGGCAGATTGTGATGGAACATGCAAATGCCTAAAGTGGTGATAGATGTCTGTAGAACAGCAGTCTGTGCCCTCTGACATTCCTATTGTCCTTAGTTAGATGATAGCCTAACCCGGTAGATTATGTTTCTTATTTGCCCTTCCATAATGCATACTTAGTGGCACTGTCAGAAACAGCAGAAAAAGCAGGCTGAAAGCCATGGCTGAATGATATATTATGAGAATTACCAAATTCCTTGAATGAGAGATTAATTTTATGGGCAGGTCTGAAACAGTTTATGGAAAAACGGCAAGGTACTCCCTTCTGTTTCACTACAGAAGCTGGCAATTGCTAGCATAAAGGGTATGGGCAAACTAGAATGCACATATTGTTCTCTCCTCCAAAATCTTCCTGGTTTTCTCCCCCTACCACGTTTGTCATTCCAGCTGACTGCCTCATTTGGCCTAATGACAGGGCTGGCCCATTATGGATTCCTCTTCCTAGTAATCTACTCCACTGTTACAGAAATAGGACCTAATTTCTGCAAGTCACTTTTTGTCCACTAATTCAAGTATTTTCACCAAGTGTCTCTTTCACTAAAAGCCATTTAATGCAAGGCAAACTGAAGAGACTGATAGGCAAGGCAATTCCATGTAGCAGAGCATGATAGAAGATGCACCTTCAAACATTAGGTGGAAGAGGGAGCTTGCTGAGCAGCAAAGGAGGTATTTAGGGGCTCACTGGTGTCTTTGAACACCATTCCAAAGATTGCAGGTCTGTACGGACTGATAAAAGCTCTACAGAATTTCAGGTAGGTTTTCCCCCCCCCAATCTTCTTTGAAGTATGTGAGATTTTCTGTACATAATTGTCATGTTTTGCCATGAACATAGGTTCCTTTCCTAACATTCACTGAATAAGTGAGATTCATAGAAAAAGAAAAAAGTCAAAAAGCTAACAAAATTTAACGTGGCATATCACATCAGATGTATCATTGCTTAGGAACCACAACAGTTCCTTTATCAAGCAAGTCACAAGGCACCTTACCACAGAGTAGCAGAATTAACAGGCTGCAGATGCCAACAGATGGTACTTCTAAATGATTGATTTGCCTGCTGGGTCTAAGAAAAGCATTTATGTACTAAATGTTCAGAATTAGGCTATCAAAGGCTTTTAGTCAGGAATCCCTGCAAAACACAAATCAAACACAAAACTAAATAAGAAAGTTTGCTGCTGAGTAGCTAAAACTTTCTAAACTGAAGAAAATGAGAATGTGAGATATCATTCCATTCTCATTAAATTTATATGATTTTGGCTGTGATGGAAGAATGAGGATACTCTAATTCTTATCTATTATCTACCTCTATTGTATCTATCTATCTATCTATCTATCTATCTATCTATCTATCTATCTATCTATCTATCTATCATCTCCAAACTAAAAACATTATTTCTGTTGGATGAAACAGCAGCTTTAAAACAATTGTTTAATTTCACTCTGTATGAACAAGTACAGTAAGTTGCCTATGTTACTTTCCCACAACTTACTTTTAATTGCTTCAATTTCATTTCTGCATTAATCTGAAATTTTTATTTTCCCAGTTACCAACAAAATGGTATGAATCCAGAATGGGTGACACTGCTTTTTAAAACTATAACAGAAAGGATCTGCAATAAAGCAAGGCAAGATCATGGATACCCCATACAAAATGGATCATTCATAGCCATCAATCTGTATTAACCTAACTCCTAGGAGGCAAGTGTATTATGTACCTGGAACATTTCCTATTACTGCCTTTTCTGCCAGGGTTCCACCCTGTCCCACTGGTTGTCATTTATTGTGTGGAAGCTGTCAGAATCCAAGGGTGGCTGCCTTGCCCCCACGTGAGTCAGCAGTGAGGTGCGGAAATGCTTAGGCATCCCTCATTCCTGTGGCTTCTGTTGGAAGAACTCACCCATGTGTCCATTAAGGGCCAGCTCCTGAAACTCCCCATAAACAGTAGTAGACAGAATCATGCCCTTTGACACAGGATAAACGCTCTTTAAAATTCTTTCCAATATTCGTATGAAGTATGTTTTAAAAGTATCATTATTTTTTCTGAAAATATTTATGCAACCAGTAGTTTCTGCTGATGTACATATTCAAATATGCATTTTCTTTACACATGTTTAAATGCCTATTTTGCTATACTTCAGTTGAGAATATACTGTGACACAGCATTTGGGGGAGCATAGTTCCAGTGGATGACTACATTGCATATACATTCTGGAAGGGCAGATCAGGTCACCTGAATGTGCAAATATTGAATTGCTCAAGCACCCTCAATTATCACATATTGTTCTCAGATTATTATGAATAAGTAGAATGCTTATAGTATCTTTTATGTTGTAATTTGAATGCAAAGTATGAAATGTAATAAAAAAATCCCTATATGAAATGCCTGAAAAACCTTGCCAAGAAAACTGCAGGGACTTGTCCAGGCAGTCTCCAAGAATCAGACATGATTGAATGGATTTAAAAAGAAAAGAAATGAAATGAAATGCAGTAAAGTAACAGCCAAAAATAAAAGGCCAGAAATACATAAAATACACCCAGCTAATAAACTAGCTTAAAACTCTGGATAAATAAAACAAATTGCACATCCATAATAGAATTAATTCTTGGTTTTAAAAAATAGCTAACTTTGTTTTTATAATTTTATAAATCCTTCAATCCTGTATTATTTTTAAGACTTGAAATCACTACCTCTTAGTTTTAGAAAAGGTATCACATGTTCAGTTGCCTGGTCATTATTATAACTTATATGCCTCTGGGCTACTCAGACACCAGAATACCAGCAATTGTCTTCCTGATAGTTGCCTTCAGATAGGAAGATTATGATGGTTGTAATCCAAAATATCATGAGGGTACCAGCTTCCTTAAGTTCTTTTAATGTAAGAAGTGATCCCCTCCCTACCTCGTCTACAGGTAGAGAGACCCAGGGAGGTGACCTTGGAGAAGACTCCAAGTCTCCCAGAGACTCTCAAGGAACCATCAAATGCAGAAGAAACATGCTTTTAAGTCCCAAGAGGGGAGAGAGTATTACAAAGACTAGCTCCCCCTGGTTCCCTGGGGTTTAAGAGATAGAGAAGGGCAAACACAGGCAGACTTGCAAATTGCTGTTACTGTAGCCTATCTCAATAAAGCATCGTTCTAGTCATCCTGCAGAATCTGTTTCCTGATCTGGTTTACTTGAAGGGCTGACAGTGGGTCTGGGGGACACCACCACATTGTGGAAGCCTTGAGTCCACCCTCCAGAGCTCTTCCAAAGTTGCCACTAAGCAATGTGACAAAAGGGGAAAATTATGAAATACACTGGCAATAATTTTATGAATTGCAACATTAATTTAATTTAATATAATTATTAATTTAATTCCTGGCCTTGATTCCTTTAAAGTGCAACCCCAAACCCCACTGAAATGTTAATCAGAGTCTCCCTGTCCCCCACACTCTGCTTCCCTGTAGTAGATTAGGCATGGTCTGACATTAGGTGGGAAAGATGTGGAGAGGCCCTAATTCCACCAATTTTTAAGCAAATCAGGATCTTCTAAAAACTGTAACTTGTCACACTCAATGACCTCATGTTTATCAAGCTATCTGATTGTGAATAGCTGCAACATTTTTTCTTTTCAAATGAAACTAGTTGAGGAAAGCAATATGTCAATCTTATTTTGTTTTTCTATTTTCCCCAGACTGGCTCACATTTGATATCAGAGGTGGACCAAAGGGAAATATCTGGAAGCAGCCAGATATGGTAGAGATTACTATGCCTCACTTTTAACACCCCCACTACACATTTCATTTTATGTTAAAAATAAATATATGCACACATACTTTATAGCCAAACAGAGCACTACAGGCTCCTTGTACACAAAGCTGTCCAGTTAGATCTAAGGGAAATGTCACAAAATTAAGGAAGCCTGGGCCATTCCACTTCACTGTCTATAAACCCCCTGTTGCACAAATTGCATTCTAATAAAAGCCACATTCCTTGCATCAAATAATGCTTTCAAACAAAATGTAAGAACCTCCTTTTGCAAATTACATACTTTTCAAAAAGTGGGACAAAATCAAGCTCTTGCACTGCCCTTGCAGCCTTAGAACTGAGAAATTATCTGACATCATTGTTATTAAAGAAAATGTCACATGCCTTCCAAAGGTATCATCTTTTTAAATTAATGCAAAAAAGTACCAATTGCCATAAGTTTTTTTTCTGAAGGTATTTCAGAATAACCGTCTTTCAGAATCATCATCACAATAGAGAGGTGGTGATGCAAGATTGCTGCATCAAGATTAAAGACACCAGATAAAGCGCTACCAATTCATAAAAGAATCTGAGTTTTACATTAAGAGAAAGTTGAAAATGCAGAGAAGAACCTGGTACTTCTGGAAACTTACTGTAATAGGTCTTATGCAGGAAGATGATAGTTTTCTCTCTTCATGCCATTACAAAAAATGATTTGCTGACCAAACTTAGCCCAGGGGAAAAAAGAAAAAAGGAAAGAATATGTAGCTGCCAGGCATTCACTTACACATTTAGAATGGTTTAGTAGCTGTCTTGAAACAAATGTGTCTAATACTGACCCCCGGGCCATCTTCTCCCCAGGACTGCTGAATTTTGTGAGCACTTTCATTCTTCACGAAATTGCTAGAAATTTCTAATCTATCCTAAACCATCTTTAACTAGCAGTAATGGTGATACTGATTCAGAGTGTCTGACAGACAATGCTAGTGAAGATAAAAAACAATTTTATGATGTTAGAATCTTGAGCTTTAATGCTAGTATTTCATTTCCCTTTGGTCTAATAAGAAATAGAAGTGAAGACAACCCTAATGTCTTTTCTTCTGCTGGTGGGCATTTGAAATTTAAAGTGGAATTTAGTCCAAGTGTTCACAACTTGTGAAGATCATTCTTCATCATGACTCCAAACATGATTCTAGTCACAATTTGGAAAGAAACCAATTTATTTAGTTCCTGCTTGTACTAAAGAATGAATTCTAAGCTGCATATATAGATTCACATGTGCATATTCTGGGGCTGACAGATTAAAAAATGATAATTTTGTTTATGTGCTGGACAGTCATTTGCACACTTAGCATTCAGTATTTCTAAAGTTACAATACAGAAAAGGTAGACAAAAAAGGTTTTTCTTTAATCTTTGTTTCTCATTAAACCAAAATCTGGAATTAGAATCTGCACAGTGCATAGATAAGCTCTGAAATTTGCTACTACAAGGTATAGTGATGGCTGCAACATGGACACCTTTGAAAGAAGATATAAAAAATGTTCCAGTGTTTAATCTAATTTGCCTTGAAGAGCCCATTCATGCATTAAAGGCAACACTATTCATCACCTTGAGATTCTTTGTGTTGCTCCAATTGCTTTCTGGCATATTCAATAGCCAGAGAAATATTTGCACTGTATTGTATATGTGCTGAACCTGGATGTGCTGGTGGAGATAGTCTGAACAATGTGGAGGAAAGCACCATCTCTCTTTGTCTTTAGAAGCAGGGTAGGTGGCTCATTATTTTGCAAAGTAACTTCACTCCTTCAAAGCATCATCAAAATGAAGTGTCTTTTCAGAACTGTGGACATTCTGATTTGGTTCAATGTTAACTCCTTAGCCCTGCTTTTCTCCTTCTGAAATGTTGTAGGAAACTTACTTTCAACATCTGTGTTGGATGTCACAGTCACACAAATTGACCATAGAGGTTAAAAAAAAAAAAGTAGAGAACATCCCTTTAAAAACCTTACAAGCTCCTAGCATACCCCCTATGTAATTGGAAGGCTTCAACCCTTTTCAAATGGCTTCTGAAAATTTTAGCCCCTGGATGTGCATACTTATCACTCTGTTCACTAGTGGGTAAGCAATGTTATGCAAAGCACAGAAAAGGAATAAGAATTAGCTAAACCAAGCAAGGTATAAGATAAGAAAACTGGAAAAGAAATATAATAAAGTTTGGTTGATGCCAACACAATTCACAATACCTCTCTATATCTTTCTATCCTTGTAAAACCATTCTTGCTTCTACTACATGTGTCCACCACTCCATCACTGCCTTTTCTTTTTTCAACTTCTCACCCTTTTCTTCTTGAGGAACTCAAAAATAAACAAACAAACAAACAAAAATCAGCAAAACAAATCAAAACCATGATTCCATGGTTCTCTGAAATTCAGTTAACCAATTAGGGCTCTTTGCAGCCCCTTATCAAATACCATGTAAAACTTTTCTTGTTTTGCTTTATTAGCATTCTAGATCTTCATACCTTAGAAGATATTCCCTACTTACAAGAACTTCTAGTACTAGAAGATCAAGTCAGATCAGTCCTCTGTCATTACCAAGTCGGAAGGCTACAAGAACTTATGGAATACCCACTGAAACATTGCAAGCAACAGCAGAAAAATCAGTAAAGGTTGTAACTGAACTATGCCGGCAAATCTGGAGAATAGCACACTGGCCAACATGTTGGAAGAGGTCAACCTACACTATAATATCAAAAAAGGAGACTTAACAGAGTGTGCAAAATATCATACAATATCCTTAATTTCACATGCTATCAAAATAATGCTTAGGACCACCCAGCACAGATTAGAGCCATTCATGGGAAAAGAGATGCTAGATGTCCAAGCTGGCTTTAGAAAAGGCTGAGAAACATGAGACATTATTCCTGGATAACTGAGAAAGCCAAATACCAAAAAGAAGTTACTATGACTTTCATTGATTATAGAAAGGCCTTTGATTGTGTCCCTCATGTCAAATTCTGGAACATGTTCAGAAAAATGGGAATCATCAGAATATTTCATTGTTTTCATGAGAAACTTATATAGAGAGGTCAGGAAGCCACAGTATGGTGAACATGGTGAAACAGACTAGCTCCAAGTTGGCAAAGGAGTGACACAAGGCTGTATATTCTCCCCTTATTATTCAACCTCTAGGCTTAATATATATTAAGGGAAGCTGGATTGGAAGAATATGAGCATTTTAAAATTGGAGGAAGAAGCATCAATAACCTGAGCTATGCTTGATGACACTACCCTGATAGCTGAAAGTAAAAAGGATTCACTAGATCTAGTAATAAAAGTTAAGGAGCGAAGTGTAAAAAAATGGACTAAATTAAGTACAAATAAGACCAAATTAATGACAACAGGTAGGACAACTAGCTTTAGAATTGACAATGAAGATATTAAAGTGGTGGATAACTTCTGCTTTTTAGGATCAACCATCAACATAAAGAAACAAGTAGTCTAGAAATATGCCATGTACTAGCACTTGGTAGAACAGACAGGAAGGCCTTGAAAAAGATATTCAAATGTTGTGATGTCTCTATACCTACAAAGAACAGAAGCATTCAAGCCATGGTATTTGCTGTGACACTGTGTAGAAGTAAAAGTTGGACTTGAAGAAGCAGGATATGAAGAGCATTGATGCTTTGAACTTTGATGTTGGAGAAGCCTCCTGAGAAAACCATGGACAACCAAGAAAACAAACAAATGGATCATCAAACAAATCAATCCAGAGTTCTCACTCAAGGCACAAATGACCAGGCTCAAATTATCCTACTTTGAACACATTATATGAAGACCTAGCTCCTTAGAGAAGCCTGTAATGCTGGGAAAGGTGGAAGGAAGGAGGAGAGGATGACCAGCAGTAAGGTAGATGGACTTAGTTACAGTGGCAATGAGTACGCTGTTAGAAGAGCTGAAGGACCAGGTTAGGGACAGGTTATCATGGAGAAAAATCTATCCCTGTGTTCGATAGGAGTCTATTTATTTATTTATTTATATTTCAAATTTGAACACTGCCCATCTCACGAGGAAATGACTCTGGGCAGTTTACAATAAAAATAACAGATAAATATTAATTAAAATACAATAAAAATAGTATAAAATACAGTAAAACCAAATACATAAATAATAATATCTTGCAAGGTGCTGGTGGTAGAAAAACATTTTAAGATATGGGAGCATCCTCAAGGTGCTAGCCACCCCCAGGGTTGGTTGCCCCTTTTCTCGCCCCATGCAAGTTGGCAGAGCCAGGTCTTGACTGCTTTCCAGAAGGTCAAGAGAGTTGGGAACTGCCTCTGGGGGGGGGTATTCCATAGGGTGGGGGCCACGGCAGAGAAGGCTCTCCTTCTGGGCCCCACTAGTTAATGTTCTTTCATTGATGGGGCCCTAAGCAAAGCATCTCTACTTGACCAGGTGGGACGGGTTGATATAATGGGGGTGAGACTTGAATTGGACCCAGAACCAAACTGGCACCCAATGCAGCTCACACAGAAAAGGTATGACATGTGCCATCTTTGGGGCATCCAAAATTGCCCATGCAGCTGCATTTTGAACCAACTGTAGCTTCTGGATACTCTTCGAGGGTAGCCCCATGTAGAGCACATTCCAATAGTCTGTAAGGGAGATGACTAGGCCATGAGACTGATCCAGGAAAGGGTGTAACTGGCACACAACATGTACTTGAGCAAAGGCCCTCCTGGCCACGACTGCCACCTGCTGTTCAAGTGGGAGTCGTGAGTCCAGGAGGACCCCCAGATTACACACTGGGTCTGTCTGGGGTAGGGCCATCCCATCCAGCACCAAAGATGGTAAACTTCCAGATAACTTGATGGCACATGTGGCCACTCAATCAATCAACCAATCAATCAAGATCTTCAAAGTTTGTGTGGATTTTTTAAAAAATAACTTTTTAAAAACATTTGTTTTGTTTTGAGGTCACTGAAAACAGATCCATTCTGAAAAGATTGTATTGCAAACTATACATGTAATAAAATTTAAATTTTCTCAACAACAAAAATGAGGTATGAACAATTCCACCACTTCATTTGTAGCTTTCTTTATACTTTCAAGATCTGTTCTACAAAGCAATGGAAAATAGATAACACTGGATGCTGCAAGAGCGAAAAGAGCAAGTGTCAGGAGTTGGTTGTGCAATATTTGGATTTCACTGTTAAATGCAACATTTTGTGTGTATTTTGTTGTTCATTTGTAGGATACTTTTTCATTATTACCAAACTTGTAGTTGTGGGCATGGTATTATTAAAAGGCACAGCTGGTGGGTGAAATTTGCTTCCCTTTCACATGTGGCCAAAACATATAAATAGATTACAGTAATGGAAAAACCCATCAGTTATAGACTTCCTTTTTCCTTTTTGATATCATAGGCTTCTTCTTGTTAAGTGGTCTTTGGTTCAGAAATTAATGGAAGACTGGATATTATATTGAAAGGGAAATATCATTGGCCCAAGAACTAGGGGATTTGAAGCATATTTATACTTATCCCATGCACTCATATATAAGTTTATATATCGGTATGAAATGTTTAAGGGAATATAAATCCTAGCTCACGACCACAAGTCCAGGATTTTCATTAAAAAGGAGCAAATTACCAAATTGCTTCTCCCCTCTGAAGGAATCATTGTTAGAAGATGAAGCTAAATATTGGATGTACTTTAGGCATCACTTCTATTTGAAGCAGATGCAGATGGCCAAGGCTCAAGCCATATGACATGGAGGGTCACTGAAATGAGTTTGAGAGAAGGGGTGAAGCTCGGGAATTTAAGTTTTTGAGGAATCTGTTCCCAAAATAAAGTGTACATTTATAGGACAGGTCTTCTTGAGAGAATAAACTGAGGGGCGTCTAGCATTGCAATCACAAGGATTCAACTGGTTTAATGGCTGGAATTCCAATTTGTGCTAGAAAAATGTGCTAGAAACCATAAAAGGAAATGAGTTGGGAAAGTATACCTTTATTTTTCACATTAGTTTTGGGTAGCAATCATGACAATGTACCTCCTGGAAATGTTTGTAGTGCATTTTAGGACAATGCAATTTAAAAATATATTAATCATCTATGGGATTTGTACGTTTACTGATCCAACCATCTTCATTCCTGCAGTGTCAGAGGAGAGAAGGAAAAGAAATGGCATTTTATTTTTTTAAGACTTACATTACAAAGTACATGTGCAGGAAGATGAGAGAAAGAAGATAATCTATCCTACTGCTGCTAAAAGAAAATTTTAGATAAAGAAAGTGGTTACAGAGCCCTCTGGGAAAACACCCACTTGCTAAAGCAGGTTGAGCACAGCAATTCTTCATTTTACATCTCCTGCTAAATTACATCATCATGTTTAACTGCACAAAATGAGTGCAGGGAGGAAAAAGAGAAAAATGAGAGTTTAAAAAAAATAGTGGAGAAATTGTTGTATGTTTGAAAATATTGCTTGCAAGTTGCTAACTTTTTCTGTTGATGCCATTCTAATTTGCAATTTATGCTTTGGAGAAGCTATTGGAGGAATTCAGTTATTTGACATGAAATGAATAGCACGATGACAAAAATCATAGCCTACCAAGGAAATGGTCTGAATATTGCATTGGAATCTACCTTATACGTAGTCATGATCATAGGCTGATCATGTTCAGTATCTCTAAGAGCTTTCTCAGCTTTCTCAGCTCTCACCAAAAATGACAAGGATTGCACCTGATTTTTTTTCCCCATTACAAAATATATGCTGTACTCTTGAATGTTATCTCCTCATCTCTCCAAAAAATCACAATCAGTGTCACATCTCTGTTCTATGTGCTCCACAGATAGTAGGTAATTTTGGATAGTAAGTAATTTTAACTACAGTTTTCAGTACGTAGTAGCAGAGTGGAGATTAACATGTCAATGTCCCCTTTTTTTCCAATGAAACAGGAATCTCAGGAACTTCTGTTGGTTTCACCCAATATTGCTTTGTTTTATTTGTATTGTAGAAAGCAGTTTCAGATGTGGCCTAGAGCACGTCCTATGAAAAAAGGAGGGTTGGGATAAAACAGGCAAGATAAATTATGGCTGCTCACTTCATTGGTAAATTGAAAGGTGCAGCATTAATATCCATGTTATAATCTGACACAAATGTAGGTAAACTGAAAAGCAGAGGTACGTATTTTAAACAGGGATGAGGGAGGATTATAACGTCATGATACCCAGTTTATCTTCCATATATGTTTCCCAAACAAATAGATAGATGATGATAGCTAGATAGCTAGATGATAGATGATATGCTTAACTGAATCATAGTTTACTCAATCCAATTTTCTAGGTTTGTATAATAAACTGAAACATACAGTAACTACTACTGTACATTGGCTAAATTCACAAGCCACAAGCCAAAACATACACATTAGTACAGTAAAGAGACATATTTGGAGCAGTGTTGGGTCTATATAATTGGGGGAGTTTTAAGAGAAAGATCAGTTAAAATTTTTGTATAAACCAAGCCATTATTTTCAAATCTTACTATGAAGAAGAACAGAAGGAAAATAATCCAAAATACACTTACATTTTAAAATACACCACTTAAATAGAGCTCTATTTACCTAATTTATCTCTTTGGAAATATACCCAGTGGGGTTTTGAGTGTGGCGTCAGCCAAGACTCTGGGGTAAGGATGGGGGTGTGGCAATTGTCAACTGGGAATCCCACAGACTTCAGGGGCACTGCACCACAAGTTTCTGGATGTGAGGCCCTGTTTATTCAGCTGGGCTCTAGGGACCAGTTGGGATTGTTGCTGTTGTGCTGGCCTTCCTGTTGCATAGCAACCTCCCTGCCTGAGCTCCTTGACTCCATTTCTGGGTTGGCAGTGGAGTTCCTTTGACTTATGATTCAGTGGGACTTCAATCTGCCTTCCCTAGGAATAGGGTCTGAGGTGGCTCAGGAGTTCATGGCCACCATGACAGCCATGGGTCTATCCCAGGTCATCCAGAGCCTGATGCAGGACAGTAGTCACACTCTGGAGTTGGTGTTCTTATTGGAGGACTGACTATGTGATCTGAACTTGGGGGAGCTTTTGGTGTCTCCCTTGTCATGGTCAGATCATGCCCAGATTTCCATGGGATTCCCTAGTGCCACTATCCACTGCAGGGAGGCTGGACCTATTAGATTGGTCTATCCCCAGTGACTGGAGGTTGTTCCTGTTGGGGTCTGCTGCATGGTCTCTCTGAAGCTTTGGTTGCTGCTTGGAATAAGGGGGCAGCTGAGGCATTGGATCAGATCACACCCATGTGACCTCTCCCCTCTCGGGCATCCCATCATTCTCTGTGGTTTACAGAGGAATCAAGGGAGATGAAATGATAGAAGAGATGTTTAGAGCATCACTGGTGCTCAACCAAGGATGAACTCAACCAAACATGGGTTAGAGCTGCTATTAAGTCTTACCTTCTAGTGGTAAGGGTGGTGAAGCAGCAGTACTTTTTGGGTAAAGGGGGCCCGGGGAATCTTTTGCAGGGGCATGTGGAGGAGTTTGCTCAGCATTTGTCAGACAAAGTCACCCAGATTTGCTTACAGTTGGATGCCGGTTTTGTTGCAGGTCCAGAGGAGATGCCTGGGGTAGAGTCTTGCCTGGTTACCTGGGAACAGTTTAACCATTGGCCTAAGGCAGTGGAGAGGGTCCTTGGCACTGTGAACTCAGCTGCCTGCTCTTTAGATCCATGCCCCTCCTGGCTTGTGAAAGCAGATGGGGGGGGGGAGTGTCCTGTGAGCAGGTTCCGGGGGTGAATTGTTCTTTGAGTAAGGGGGTTCTTCCTTTACCTCTTAAAGAGGCCTTGGTTCACCCCTTTCTCAAGAGGCCATCGCTAGACTCCACTATACCGGGCAATTTTTGTCCAGTATCTAACCTCCCCTTTTTGGGGAAGGTGGTTGAAAAGGTGATTATGCAACAGCTTCAGATGACTTGGATGAAGCAGATTATCTGGATCCTCTTCAGTCAGGATTCAGGCCTGGGTATGGGATGGATACGGCATTGGAAGATCTCTGGTGTGGGCAGGATGGGGGTTGTGGATCCATCCTTGCCCTACTTGACCTCAATACCATCAACCATGGTATCCTTCTGAATCAGCTCAGAGCATTGGGGGTGGGAGGCACTAGGTATTGTGCCAGTTTGTCTCCTTTTTTCAGGGTTTATTCCAGTTAGTGAAGATTGGGGAGGAGAGGTCCCTCAGCACCTGCTATGTGGAGTGCCACAGGGTTCAGTGCTTTCATCTCTCCTTTTTAACATCTACATGAAGCTGCTGGGTGAGCTCATCTCTTGCCATGGGGTGAAGTATCATCAGTATGCTGACGATGCCCAACTATACATCTCTGCCTCTCACAGATTAAGTGATGCTGTGAACGTCCTATCTCAGTGGCTGAAGGCTGTGAGGGTCTGGATGGGGAAAAACAGACTTCAGCTGAATCCTGCCAAGACTGAGTGGCTTTGGGTTTGGGGGCCTTCTGGTTCTAAGTCTATGCCATCTTTAGTGCTTGCATTGCCCCAGACAGACCCAGTGCACAATCTGGGGGTCCTCCTAGACTCACAACTCCTGCTTGAAGGGCAGGTGGCAGTTGTGGCTAAGGGGGCCTTTGCGGTTTCAGGTTGTGCACCAGTTGCGCCTGTTCCTGGATCAGGAAGCTCTGCTCATAGCCACTCATGGCCTCCTCCAGATTGGACTATTGTAATGCGCTGCCCTTGAAGAACATCTAGAAGCTTCAGCTGGTGCAGAATGCAGTGGCATGGGCAGTTATGTGTGCTCCTAGGATAGCACATTACACCTCTGCTCCATGAGCCTCATTGGTGCCAATTTGCTTCCGGGTCCAATTAAAGGTACTGATTTTAACCTTTAAAGCCCTTCATGGCATGGGACTGGGTTACCCGAGGGACTGTCTCTCACCGATTATATCAGTCTGCCCCATCAGATCCGGAAAAGAAGGCATGCTGTGGATACCAACTGCCAGGAAATTATATTTGGTGGATCCCAGGCAATGATCCTTCTCTGCTGTGGTGCCCACCTTATGGAATATTCTCCGCCTGACTTAGGTTAGCTCCATCCCTTTTGATGTTCCAGAAGTCCATCAAGACCTGGCTATGTCACTAGGCCTGGGGCCCCCCAGGAACCAGAGACATGTCTAGGTGGCTTCACTACTGAAGTGGATGTTCTCACTCTTTCTCTGCATGGGGTTTGTATAGAATTAACGTCTATTTTTAATGTTGACTTTTTTATATTTTTAAATGCTTGCTTTTATATATGTATTTTTTTAATTTGATTATTGTACACCACCTGGAGTCACTTCTCATGAGATGGGCAGCAATATAAACTTGTTAAATAAATAAATAAATAAATAAATAAAATTTACAATTCCCACTATTAGAGATATTAGTTGGATTTGCTGGGACTTCTGTCTCAGAAACATTGGAGGCCAACAGTTTATCTAAATCTCTAGTGGGGAAAGGAGTAATATTTCAATGAGCATTTTATTTTTGTTCACGTATTGTTTAAACCCAACATCATTGTGATATATCTCATTTCAACTCATTAATTCCATGCTTTTGCAATTAAAATGATTTAAAAGATAAAAGCCACAGTAAAGTACAACAGAATTTTTATTAAACAGTTTTCCTTTGGGGGGGGAATAAATTAAAGCCATTAAGAACAACAAAAAAATCTGTTAATACAAGAACATTGTTGAGTTCTGCTTGACAATAGAGAATTGTCACAATAAAAATTTTGTTTCTGAACATCCAAAAATAGCATCCTTGTTTTCTTCCTTCCAAATTATCATGAATAAATTGACAAATAATCATTTACAAGATCATGCAAGATATTCATAATCGAATGATCCATAGAAGAATGCAAAATATATAAAATGATATAGAAGTTTAAAACCAGTCCTATGATTCCAGATTTTCTGATGTAGCAAATGAAAATCATTATTCTGTTTGCTCAGTTATTATATAGACCAGGTTTCCCAATATGTGCTCCCCAGATATATTGGACTTCAGCTCCCATAATACTGGAGGGCAGATGGAGGGAGGCTACAATACAGAATTTTGTTAAATAAGACCATGTGGAATTGCTTTACATATGGGGGAATTTCTGTCTCATTCACTTCAGAAGAGGAAAGCCTGCATATACCTCTCTCCTATGCCTACAAAGATTCTTCTGCACTAAAGTGAAGGGCAAATATCTGACAGAGCTCCACAAAGAGCTGTTATGATCCTGTAGATCAACCAGACCCAAAGCACAGCATGCAATCTATGATTAACTCATTTCTGTGCTAAAACATGACTGAGTTTCAGTTTTATAGTTGCAGAGTTTGAATTAGATCATGTCGATAGAATCCAAATCAATCAAGTCACGCCACACAGAAGTTAGAAGCAAGAGGAAAGGACGGGACATAATAGTTGGTGTTGATGCTTAAAAAAATTAGTTTCAGCATACATTTCAATGAATGAAAATCAACAGGCTGAGAATTCAAGCAATTCATAGCTAAAGAAGCCAAGAGATTGGCAATGGAATTTTGGTTTTATTATATTTATTATAGTTCAGCAATGTTTATAATTTTCAACTTATTCACATGCTAAGATTTTTAAAGATAAAGCAACTCATCCCACTTATTGTGCACTGATGATTTGGGAATAAAAATCACAGAATTTTATGGTGTCATGCAAGTGCATCAGGAAGACAGTTGTGGAAGGCTATCTTCAGGTAGGAGGAACTGAGCGAAGAGTTGTACCAGATTGACAGTATGGGAGCACAAAATTCTTAATCACTCTCATTTATAGTTGGGTATCTGTCTTATCCCTTTAACAGACTGATCCATTCACAAAAATATGAGTTTGTTTCAATCAAAAGTGGGTGAATTGGAGTGAATATAATGGACAGGAAAGAACACAGAAAAATATTATTTATGCCATGATCCAGAAAATAAAACAAAACCTGAAAGCACATTTCATGCAAATTCACTGGGTACAGAGTCTACATAACAGAATTTGGCTTTAGATTATATCATTAATAGCAATTTCCTACAAACAGTGGGAAACTGTTTTAAAAAGTGCTAAAGCATTGTTTTTGCTTCCTAACAAATATAGCATACCTGTGATAGGGCTGATCAGGCATACATTATAAATTAAACCAGGACTTTATTCTAGATGTGTAAACAAAAAACAAGCTTGAGTCTAAGGATACTATATTTCGTTGATCTGCATTGCACAATCAGGAGGAAGGAAATACAAATTTCTACATACATACATAATTGTCTAATGACAAAGCTGAATGTGATATAGGACATCTGTGAGTAAGATCTCCCACTGGACCTGAGTTTGAATTGGGAAAGTGATGCTGATAGAACTCATATTTACTTGCCCAGTTCTACCTCTTCTCCAAGTGTGTCCTATTTCATTACTCCACTGATTAAAAAAACAAAACAAAAACCTAGAGGCAATCTAGTGTTACAATTGTTTGCAGTATATCTGGGCTGGTTCCAAAGGAAATTGTATAAAAATCTATACCAGGAAGCTTTGGCTACCAAAGTTCCTTTCCTGCTATAATTAAATGACATTAGCAACCTCTGGAACCCTCTTCTTTGGAGTTCCCTTCTTTGTTCTCCTATTAGACTTCTTCTTCCTTGCACAAAAGGCTCTTGCACTTCTACTGAAGGAGTCACCCACATTTGCTGTAGCATTTTTCTTGTTTATAAAAAAAATGAGTAGAACAGGATGTCTTATAAGCCCTGTGATAGCGTATGACCTACAGCAACTCTGTGCTGCTATTGTCAGAAGGAAGACCTAACTACCAATCTGTCATTCTTAGCCTTCCCATCAGTCTTCTGCAAAACCTCTGCTGTTCACTTATTCTGAGCTCAGTGTTTAATCTTGTTCCTTGGCTGAATGATACTAGAAATATCAGCACTTACCCATTTGTATTTCTGATGCTCTTTTTTTCTCTCCCAGAAATGGACTGGGGAACAGCTATGTGGGAAAGTACACCACTGCTGTTAGAAGAGGATGATAAGTGAGAAAAGAAAAATCAAGGGATTATTAAAAGAAATGGATAGGATGGAAAATACAGCCTGACAATGTAGCAGGGCAGCTTTGTGAAGACCACATTCCTCCTCTACCCAATTCTACATTCTTCTTTTCACACATATTGAGTGGTTTTGAAAATGTGATTTAAAAAAAAAAGACTAATTAGAGGGCCCAGGTCTCTGTTGTGCTCTGCTGCAAAAGACAATAACATGCAAAGCCTGTTCTAGCTGTATAATACTTGATGTTTTGCTGTGCCAGTGAAGCAAAACATCAAACAGGTCAACAATATTTGGTATAATCCTCAGAATATTTGTTCAAAACCAAAGCCTATCAGTTGGGAGGTTTAGCCTCCTATCTGATCCTGTGGAACAGACATAGGATTGAGCTAATATAATGGTACAGCTGTGAAAGCACACAGGGCATAATAGAATAGGATGAAGGCAAAGGGTGATATGCTCACCTGCTTACAGCATTGGCATTATAGCACAACCCACATATACTGTAGTCAAGGCATTTAATATTATGCCTTAATATTTCTACTTAAATAAAAGATCAATCAATAAAGAAGAAAGCTGAGAGTTTTGCATTTCAGTAAGCTATACAAATATACAGTGTGACTTTTTAAGAGGAAACGAAATGAAACAAATACAAATGCAATGTGCATAACTTAACTGCTCACAGCGAGCATGATTTGTTCCATGTTCCTCAACTACTCAAAATTGGCTGATATCCAGCTGAATGTGTTTGTTGACTGACAGTGTTGTACACCCTAAGCAAAAGAGGCCTGGTTCACACAAAATGCTAAATTATAATGGGGTTTGTTTGGCTTTGGCTTAACATGTTGTATTAACCTAGCCAATTATGGTTTATTCAAAAATCATGGTTAACATTAGGAACATTATGAACAAACCAACCAACAGTGTCTTATCCGAGGCTATGAATTAATGGCTGAATTGAACATTAACCTAATAACTGCAGCCGAGACTGCATTAGGGGAGAATTAAAGGTAATGTGGGAGCTCCAAGGTCTTCTGTTTAAAAATTATTATTGTTGGTCACTCAATCAGCCAGATGTTTAGAGTGGATTTGGCATTTTTATCTACCTATTGAGTCTTTTGCAAGGATTATTATTATTATTATTATTATTGTTGTTGTTGTTATTGCCACTGTAGGAGGCAAAATCTGATCAAGGGTAATGCTGGGAGACAGGGGAATAGCGCACCACTGCACTCTGATACACTTTTGGAGCAGAGGTATACCATTTAAGCCTTCTGTATGAAAGTTTCCAACTACGCCAGTAAACCAACACGTAGCTAGGCTAGAGTCTGTCTCAGCAGAAAATGGGGTTGCTGGCATTTTGAAAGCTCTCTCCTACTGCATGATGCTGCACATGGAATCGCATTGTTCTCTAGAAGAATGATATTAAGCCTCTCTATGAACTGCAGATGTTCCCTTACCAGGCTGGAGGCCATTATCATGGTAACTAGTACTCCTGGGTTCTGAATTGGTAGCCTGTATTATAGCTAAACCCCATCCATTCAATCTGCACATTAAAGCATCACCATAGTTATGGGTTGTGCTGTATTGCAGAAACAGCCATTTTACCTGGCTTTAAGGACTTATTTGTAAAGGGTCATACAATAAGATCTCTTGAAAAAGGGAAAAGAAAATTGCAGATATATTTAATATACAGTCTCAGGATGCTTCAGCTATCTTATATTTCAGTTATTTAATATTTATCAATCTGAATGACATTTCACACTATCCAATCAGCAGGACAGAAGAATGAAGGCCAGGATTTATTTGTGTGTGTGTATATTTGTATGTATGTATGTGTATGTATGCATGTATGTATGTATCTGTGTGTGTATATATGTATATATATATGTGTGTGTGTGTGTGTGTGTGTGTGTGTGAAGTTAACATTACCCAGCATTATAAAGAACTAACATAGTGAAATAATTAAGAATCACATGAACCTTGTCTACGATCAATAGTTATAACAGTGCTCAGGTAGTTTTGATTTGCAAATAGATTAAGTTGAGATGGTAATTTTTAGTTCCCTTGTAGTACTGAAATTGTTTCCTACAGGGAAAATTTAAATAAGTGCTTAAATCTTTGGGTAGATACTAAGGCTGTACATGGAAAGGGCTACATTGTGAAGTACTGGATGGTACGAGCAGCCATCCTCAGAATGTTAAAGCAGCCATCTCCTCTAGTAGCAAGGGATGGTTCTGTCACAAATACCATCGATTAAGGGAGATAAAGATATTGAAACATCTCCTTGTCCTACTATCTAGAAGAAATTCCACATAGGTGAACACTCTGTACCACCAACTTAAGTATAGATTAAATGCTGCATGGTTTTTTATATATATATATATATATATATATATATATATATATATATATATACATACATACATACATACATACATACATACATATATATACATACATACATACATACTGATGGAGAGATATTAGCAAAAGCTAGTCAGTGGGATTTAAGATCTTTTCATTGGGTGGAGGTCAATTTTTCAGCTGTGCATATTAATTTTGCAGCATGGAAGCACATGAGGTCCTAGAAGCTATAATATAGCGTAAGTTATTGAAAGCACCATAAACTGTGTAACTTTACTGATGCACTTGCACCAGCGTGCTAATGAATTGTCTTCATAAAAAGTGTTTCTTATTTGTGAAGAATGTGTAGCTCATATTCCTCTACAGCCCTTTTCTCTCTATGAGAAAAATAAAAAGGTATGGTGTCGATCGCAATAAAAACATTTTTTTCTTCTCTCTGAAAAGATTCCTTTCTCCTTAAGATATTAATTCCAACTTCCACTGTAATCTAGGTGTCACACTTGACAACAGCAGTTCTGGAATAAACAATTTCCATAGCAGTGTGTATGTTGGGGTGTGTACATACACACAATGCATGCAGAAAAGACATACACACCAAAAATACATGATTTTGGCATGACAGAAAGATTCACTATGTACAGCCTTGCAGAGATGTATAAATCATTTTTTACATGGAACTGTCTTACAAAACTAGAGATCTTTTTCAGTACAAAGGTACCCATTCATTGAAAGAATGTCTGCTTGTGGTTGTTTTATGTGTTACACTATACACAAGAGGATATTGCAAATGACCTCTGCTTTGGAGGTGTTATTATTGTACAATATTATGTAGCTGCCATCCTTCTCAGAGGTGATCCCCCTTCTAGTATTGTAAGAAATACTATAAGAGTGCTGGAAATACTGATACAAAACAGGAACAAGTGGATATTCTTAGGATATACCCCTTGTTTTAAGTCTTCTATTGCTTTTTTTTTTAACAGCTAAATGTATTTAAAAAATTTAAGAAAATAGCAGAGTTATCTTTTCACAATCATTAAACAATTTTCCAGAAATAACAAAAAACAAAATAAAACAACCCCCCCCCCCCCAAGACTTAAACCTTAGATGTGTATAAAATGGAAGAGGCACCTTTATTTGTATCCTGGAAAGGATTGCTTTTGACCATGGAATGCTAATTGTACATTGGCAGGGTGGCCACAGGGTCCAAGTAGTTACCCTTTCCATAAGCCACACTGAAAGCTGCTGCTGCCACCATCATCATCATCATCATCATCATGTGTTTTTTACATGAAAATATATTTCATTAACAGGGGATACAATGAAATTCTGCTATTGACAATGTACTGGGCTGGGACTTTCTATGCTATTTGATGGAGCAAGTAATAGCATGGCATTAGTAAATAAATAATAACCAGACGAGATTAAGATATTGTTTGGAGGTCTGAAAAAGCCCACCCAGCAGTGCCCAAACTTTCTAAAAAGACTTTCCCAAAAGTCAAAGTACTCTGTGTCAGGTAAGTACAGTGGACTAGGAATGAAAAGTAGAATTTCTAAATTCCAGCTGATGCAACTTTTAATCTTTACTTTACCCAGAGGCCTCCAGGACATTTTGTTTTCATAAAAAGCCTGAGAGGTAGGATAGGTTATGATTACAAAGAGCTTCATGGAAGCAACAACTCCTTGTATCTCTGGTCCAAGGCTGACTCTGTAACCAGTAAGTCGGACTAGTTGGCAAAGTGTGGATGGCCAAATCTCTTGTTCTCCTTTCACTGCAAACATGCAGGGACATGCACCATTAGTGGGGCCCAAAGGCTGAGTGCACACAATATGATGCTTTATGTTATGGAAACTGGACCATTGTCCTAGTATGTTATGTCAAGCAGCCCATTGTATTAAGCCATAATATATAACCTATGTTTTATGGTTGCATGCGAAGTGATTTTTGGGGGAATGGGGGTGAGGCTGTTGCTGAGGAAGGAAGGGATCAGCCTCTCCCCTCCACACATTGTAGTCCCAAAAACAATACCCATATCCATTTTGTATCTTTTTCTCTGAAAGTCAAACACAGATGTAGCTGCTATGCATAACACATAGCTTGATCTTGTGTTCAGCTGTAGCATCTAAAGCTACAATCTTAACCAGACTTAAAGGTGCATATGCCATTTAATACACTAGGGTTTAATTTATAGTAAACATGCACAGAATTGCACTATTTCTAAATCATAGGCAGAATATGAGAAAAATCCATTTTATAAAATGAGATTTCTAATTTGTTTAAATTATTCTGAAGCATATCCCTCATTAACAGAAGTTTCAAAATTTCTTTCCATGTCTCTTATCAAGTTGATAGAAAAAAAGGGATACATACTGAATTCAATGAAATTAGTCTTCTGAATTTTGCTTATATGGAATTTATGGTATGTTGTAAATTAATTGACTCCAGGAGATTCTTTTTGAACTACATGTTGTATTAAGTTATTAAAAGTCACTATCCCCCATGATAAAATGTACACAACAGATTAGTGTGGGGAAATATAAATGCACTGATCAGGTAAAGAAGGAAAACTAATCAGCATTCAATTGTCCTTCCCAAATGATAAGTGGGATTTAGAAAGCTGAAGACAAGATACTTGACTTGATACAAACATCAAGTGTGAGAAGATACAGTTGAAGCCCTTTTAGCTGAATTCTTACGTGTATGGATGTATGTATGTAGGTGGGTTTTAATTTTTCATGTAACACTTCTCTGCTTACAAAGTGAAACCAGAATGGTTTCTGTAAATGTAAGGTGGGCATATTACCCAGATGAGTTTTGCACAATTAGGGTGAGGATCTACAATATTTTTCAACAAAGCTTACTTACAATTCTTTATTGCACATTATCTGCCTTGGCTAGGCTACTCATTTTGATATTAAAGATATCAAAATAGAGACCTCACAGACTATTATAGAAGAATATCAAAATCCTTCAAGATTATTGGGATGATCTGACTCTAGCCTGTTATTTAATGTGATGATGCAAGGTCTCACAAAGTACTCTGGCTTGCAACAATTTGGTTATTAATAGCAAATACAGTTGTAGAGGTCTGCAGTCTGCACATGAGTAAGCAGAACACCAGCTTTTATTAACAGTAGCCGTGATAACTGAACTGATTGAAGTTGGACTCCATCAATATTGGGACACTTTAACTCATCCATTACACCACAAACAATGAAGTATAAAATCTGCTACAGCCCAAGTGAGCTCCTACTGTCTGATAATATAGCAAAAGAGCAGAAGCAAAAAGGTTATTGATACTTAGCCTTGAAAGATAAATCAAACCTTAGGTGGTAGGACATCTGTTAAACTACTTTGGAGTCAAAACAAAAAGCTCTGCAAATATTTGGAGATTTGATTTGAAGCTAATTTGATTGAACCTCCAAATCAAATTGAAAAATATATTCGGATTTCTAAAAATTTAATTGGATGCCTCTAAATCAATTTGGATGATTTAAACATTTCTGCTCATGTGCAAAAATAGTGTTTTTTTCCCCTAATCAAATTGAATTGGCCCAATTTGCTGAATCAATGTGAATGTCCAAAGATAATTGGATTGATTTTCCAGTTTGAATCAGCATTTCAAATTAGATTTTGCATGATTTATACAGACCTAGAATTTTATCTTCTTGTGGTTTTGGTGTAAATGTGACTGATATGGAAAGGGTAAATAACTCCTGATTGATGAGTAAATAAACCTTTTTTTTTTGTATAAAAACCAAAGCAAAATGAAAGTTAGAAAGAAAATCCCGAAGACTACAACCATCTTCTCACCCCGATTTGGGAGTTGTAACTAATTCTATTTATTCCTCACATCTACATCCACATTAACATTATTAAAAGATCAGAAATGCTATTTGATATATTCTTCAGAAATAGTAGGTAATCAAGTGATGGACAGCAAAAGGAAAAAAAGAATGTTGGGCCTCATCTGGACATTCTGTCAAGGTGATCCCATCCATTCAATATGAAGCCAAGGCAGGTACATTATCAACTTCACTAAATTTGGAATTCACACTCTGGGGAATTCTGAAAAACATTTCAACTACTCATTAAAGTTAACATGCTAGTCTTCCCTGTTCCTCCCCCACCCAATCCTTTTCTTTACTTTACAGGAATAGCTCCAACTTCAGAAACAACCATTACAAAGGAAAAAACAAATGGTGGGTAGCAGCTGAGAAGAATCAAAGTCAGTTAAACTGTCCACCTGAATAAATATGTGCTGACTCCCTTTACCCATCTTGCTGGCCTAAAGTCTGAAGCTCAGATGTGTGAAGATTGTGGTGAAGGAACACATTTTTTCTGCTGTACATGTGCAAAGAAATTGGTCCTCTTGGGGGCTGTCCGAGCCTCCCTATGAAAGTAGAGTGTTGCCGTGGCCCCGGAGTTTGATCTTTCAGAGGGCCAGCAAAAATGGAGGCATTATCAGCCTTGGTTGTTGATTTTGACACACTTTGCATGACTCCTGCTAAGCCATTTTGGCTGACTTCAGAAGAGAGGGTTTCATAAGTGTCTCTTGTGTGCTTGATAGCTTCCACTATTTCTTTTTCCTTCAGGAGGTTGCCCAGACAGACACTTGACAACTGGCAGCCTTTGTTTTCACAGGAAGTTGTTTGGTTGCCTGATGAATATCTAAAATGGTCCTCTGTGGGTGTATGTGCTGATCTTTTGTCCTTTGTGTTGAGAGTTTGGCTCACCATTTTGTTTAGGTATGTAGCCTGGAGCAAAGGAAACAGAAAAGGGAAGGAGAAAAATATTAGAGGAAAAATAGCTTTTCAGTAAGGAAGCTTAGGGCATGCAGAACATCCCTGTTAACATCTGCAGCTACGCAACTGGGTATGTGTTTTCACTGATTCTGGATTAAAATAGCAACAAACACCAATATCTGACATTTCCCTACAAATGTAAAGAAATACTGGAGGACTCATTTTATAACTTTAAAAGAATCACAACTTAAGTACATGTTTACCGAACAAGGAATGAATTTATTTATCTATTTCAGATGGATGGAAACATTAAAAAAGACATTAAGAAACACATTGTCCTTGTCCTATAACAACAAATTCATGGATAACTATAATAATATGTTAATATATTTATCAAAACATTCATTCCAAACCATAAGGTTTTTCGCCAAATTGTTGTTGGTATTCTTTTGGTGCAGTTATGTAATTTGGATCCCAACATTCTGCTCAGAACAGGAATCCAGTTTTAAGTACTTCCAATAGCTGCTGTTTGGCTTCTGTCTGAACACATCCAGTGTTCTAGATCTAGTGACGAGGAACCTCACATCTCTCTAGAGATGCCTATTTGCTACACCCTGGCATAACCCTGGCTCTACAACCATAACATCTGCCCAGAGATCCAACCTTAACCCTTTGAAACCTTACTCAGATCAGTCCTATTCTCATCACTGTACAATACAACTGATCCTGGAAAGATATAATACATTTCAGGTACGGAGAAATGTAGCAATACGAGATAGGTCTGAAAACAGAATTCCAACCAGTTCTTCTCTAACAAAGACTTTCAAATGCTAAAGGACTTCCAGGGTGCAATCTCACTGCCTATAGTTATAAGGCACAGTAGAAGTCACATTCAAAAGCTTTTCTTTATGAAAGGAAATTCATATAAAGAACATTTTTCTTTCATTGAAAAGGTGCATCACAATGCCTACTGCCAGATTCACAACTCCAAAATGTATTTGTGTTAATCTTGTAAAGTAAAATGAATAACATGGGACGTGTGTGTGTGCTTGTATATAGACACACATACAGTACATACAGAGAGATAGTCTCTCTCTCTCTCCCTCCCTCCCTCTCTCTCACACACACACTTTGCTACCCAGATAGGGACCATGCAGACTTCTAAGGGAGTTCTTTAAAAGGGATGTCATACTGCAATTAACATGTTATGCTTCTCTCTTCTTTCTGAAGGTGGGAAAAAAAGAGAGCACATTGCAATTCTAAAGTCCCAGGCTGTTAGATGAGAACCAGCTGTCTTTTGTACTGGGCCCTTTATGTTATTATAATTATTCTCTAATTACCACATGCCCTCATTTACACCTGTGTATGAATTTGCCTGGGTATACATGGACCCAATAAAACTGAAAATACATAGATTTTTTTGTCTGTGGCAAAAGCATGCTATAAACATAATAAGTCATATGCTACAGTTCATCAAAATGGAGAAATTAAATACAAAATACTAACCAGCTTTTTACACTATAAAATTTAACAATAAAACATGATTAATTACATTGAACTATAAAACATTCTTTAGCACTGAACTAGCAGTTTATCTTGACTAATAATGATAGAGCAAGAAAGGTAGTGATGGGAAGTTCCTTCCAGCTTTGATTTCCTGAAATTGTAATTTACAGACGAAGGAGTAAAGAGAGCATTAAGCAAATGTTGAGGCTATAAACAGTAGACTAATCCAGTCTTTCTTCAACACCAGTAAGTCCTTAATGCTTTCAAGGTGAGTTGGTTTGCAGAATAAAGAGGTCTTATGTGGCTCGTGACCCATTCAGTTTCACTAGCCAAACAATCACAATGAGCCTGGTGGAATCTTTTCTGACAAACAAATGTTATTAAAAGGTTTAAACTTTTGTCAGCTGCAGAATCCTTTGTAAGACAGATGTGGCTGTCACTTTGCTTTGCAGCATATCAGCTTCCTTTCCTGAATTATGAAAATCCAGTAAAAATAGCCACAAGAGTACCAAATGAGATATTGACAGACATATTGACACCCATGGGTACTAATGGGGGACCCACAACCCTAACCTAAACATACAGTGACCAAATATAATTTGGGCAGTGCTGGGCTTCAGGGTTTAGTGATCATATCTAGACAACAGATTTCTTACGTTTCACTGGCAACTGTAGCTGGCACCTTCAGAGGCAAGGCGGTCTGCTAGCCTATCCAGAACACAGGTAATTGACTGGGCCCCTGTCTTTATAGCTAGGGGTCCTGATTGCTGATTGGTCTGGCCATGAAAGCCTACATAAATTCAATAAAACATGGTGCAGCAAGCTATGATTTTCTGGATACAGCTTTTAAGTTATCTGCCATTCTGATAACTACTGGACAAATGGCAATGATGGAGAGATTAAATGGCTAAGTAAGTTACTACTATAGGCTATATAAATTTATTCATTTACTTATTTACTTACTTACTTACTTACTTATTTAGCCTGCTTCCTAGGGCTGAGGGTGAGTGAGTGGCCCAAGGTCACCCAGGTTTCTAGCCTGATGCCTTAACCACAACACCAAGCTGGCTTTTTTATACTTAATCTTACAAAAGTGCAGTATATGCAGTTCAAAGACTTTTTACTGGACAAAAAAAATCTACACTTGCATATCCTTACCCATTTGGTTAAGCAATATTATGAAAATTGCAAAACAGGGTAAGAAATAGTAAGCCAAAGGAATTAAGACATGAGATAAGGAAAAAATAGTTAAATCTAATTTGCTGCAAACTATTCACTTCATACATGTCTTCATACATTTATATCCCTACATTTATATCCCATACATTTATATCCCTGTAATCTGTCCCTGCTTCTTCCTTGTCCAAACACTGCTTCTTTCATTACCTCTTTTTTTTGTTCTCCATCTAGCCATGCCTCTTTTCTCTTCACCTACACACTTTTCCTTTTCATATTTCTTTTATCATAGAATATTTATTCTCTTTGTATAACCAAGCCATCTTGATGTATTATTTTCACAACAGTCCATACAGCACCCATTCATTATTCATCTATTTTTTTTCTTCTACAACATGCCACTGCATTCACCTTTCTTTTCTGTTTTCATCCAAATTTGCCCAAGTTTCACTTCCATGTAAAAGTGGGCAGAAGCACTCTTACACAGACATTTTCACTTCTTTTGACAAACATTACTTCCTTGCAACAGATCACATACTACCCATGACCTTCCTAACAGCATTTGTGTAGCTTAACATTTCAATTTTTTCCATTTACATTAACATCTTTTTCCATTTGCCTATCTTTACTAAACAATCTGTTAAAGTTCAAATATTCATTCACTACTTCTGTTTTTTAAATTTTTTTTTGCTCCAGTAAAAAATCTTTATATAACTTGCAATAATTCACTTCACATTCTGTATCAAACCAAACTACCTTTGTCTTTAATACGTTAATTTTTCAATCCATATTCATCAATTTATCACATTGGCAAATCATTTGGCAAATCTCACCCATATTTACACAGAAAATGTCATAATTCAAGCCTGTTCATTTTATCACATGTCATCTCTAAATCAAGAAACATATAATAAATTTTCTCAGCCATACATTTCTCAGGGACCTGCTGAAGAAAAAGCATAAAGCAACAGCGTAGTTTCCAAATTTTGCTCATTACAATTTTTCATATAGCTTTGATCCAAATTGTGCCAAATGCATAGGGTGCTTTAACAAATGAATACCCTTTAGCACGAGATGTAGTGCTGGCTATCAATGGCTATTAGCCTTGATGGCAGTGTGACTATATCTGAAGGCCATCTGGACTTCCTTGTGCAGTTGGTTGGCCACTATGAGAACAGACTGCTGGACTAGAGGGTCCGATTCTTATGTTCTTACATTCTATTTCTTTTCCCTCTGCATTCCTCTCCCTTCTCTTTGCATAGGAAGACAACAGTATTCTTCTAATTGTCAAGCAAAAACACAGTCTTCATACACATATTAAACAAATAGCCCAGCCCCTCTATATGTAAACCACATTCATATTTTAAGATTTTTCCAGTTACTCCATCTACAGATTCAAAATATTGCACAGTTTTTCCCCAAACTCTTATCAGCCAATAAACCCTTAATTTTATATGACCCCACAACAATTTGCATGTCAGCAATTCATGTGTCATGACATATCCTTCAGCCCTTTCATTTATAATTAAATTTAGACCTTCACTTCCCTGTAGGTATCCTCCACTTTATAAGATCAAGCCACTTTCATTCAGAACTACTGCATCCTTCCCCTTTCTCTCAGTTTCACAGACACAACATCTTTCTTCTTTCTTTCTTTCTTTCTTTCTTTCTTTCTTTCTTTCTTTCTTTCTTTCTTTCTTTCTTTCTTTCTTTCTTTCTTTCTCTCTCTCTCTCTCTCTCTCTCTCTCTCTCTCTCTCTCTCTCTCTCTCTCTCTTTCCTTTTCTTTCATTAATTCATTAATGCATGCTCTTTACCATTTACTCCTCTTACACGTCAAGTCACAGTCTTCCTTATGCCACGGACATTCTGCAGATCGGCCCACACATAAAAGACATCTGCTGCCTATCATACCTGTGCTCAGTTAAGGCTTTCACATCATGCTTTTTAGCAAGATACAGCAAAAAGGTTGAGGGAGAGAAGATTTCTTTTGCCCTACAGACCAGGGTTTATAGGGTAAAAGATTGGAAGTCTCAAATCTTCTCTCCATAAACCTTTTAGATTTCCACACCGTATCTTGGTGTAGCAGCTTGGCAATTCTTGCTACCACAAGCATCCTCCTTACTTCAACGTATGAGAGAGATAGGGCTTCCACAACTTATGCACCTAACCAACAAATAAAAAGGAAAGAAAAAAAAAAAAGAAATAATTCTATACTGGCTCTTTAACACTGAAGCATGAGTCAAAGAAAATCAGCCCCTCGTCCCTTCTCCTTTGTGGGTAGATAGACTCCACAGTTTATCACAAATGACAAATCGAATGCTATATGAATGAATAAAAGAAAGAAAAAAATAGAGATTATTTTTTAAAAGCCCTCCTTTTTAATGTTAAGTAGTTACATGTAAGAATAATCAGTGGTGGAGGAAAGTGGTGGAGGAAAGAGCCAGTCTGGTCTAGTGGTTAAGGCACCAGGCTAGAAACCAGGAGACGGTGAATTCTAGTTCCACCTTAGGCATGAAAGCTGGCTGGGTGATTTTGGGCCAGTCACTCTCTCTCAGCCCAATTCACCTCACAGGGTTGTTGTTGCGGGGAAAATAGGAGGAGGAAGGAGTATTAGGTATGTTCGCTGCCTGGAATTATTTATAAAAATAATAAAGGTGGGATAAAAAAAATCTAAAAAAAAAATGGTCTGTTTAATTCATAGACAGCAACTCAGAAGAACATCCTGCAGGAAAATATGCAGGAAATCTGAGCATATCCCAAGATGATGTTGACCTGCTCTGATGTAGAACCATCTCTAATATAAATAGTTGCCAAATTGCATAAATACACAAGAACTAAGTTTGTACAGAGCCCATGATCACTAGAGACAAAATATTAGATTTAGAATACAGAAAAAGATATTGAAGCTATCATACTCCTTAGCTAACTTTGCTTTATTCCTCTAGAGAATAGATAAGCCTTGGAACAGATGTTACTTCAATACTAGTTTGTTACCTGAAAAATACTTCTTACAAATTCCAAATTTAATTAGGGGCTAGAAGAGAATCTTAGCTCTTTATGTCTGCTCCATACCTAAGCACATCACATCTTGTTCCTTTTCATCCAGAATTTTGTCTTGTTTTCCAAAAGGGCCCAAATTCTTCATCTCCCGCAAAGATGGAGGGATAGAGGAATTCTCATTCTTTTTGTGTACATGCTAAAGATCATGCCTGAAAGAAGATGTTAACTTAAATGTCTGAGGCGAAAGCTTGTTGTCTGCTATGATGGCCTTGGCAGGCAGGTTAAGAGACAAGATAATGGGGTGAAGGTTGTCTTCCTATTCACTAGACACATAACAAAGCTTTGTTTTCTCAATAAAAATTAGACCTTTGTTCTTTTCTTTTATTTGGGTCTAGCATCTCCATAGGCTTCAAACATCCAATTATTTCCCCAGTGCCTGTACAAATAGGCACAGTGGGAGTCTTTCTGTACATTCATTTCAGTTTCATTTAAGTAATCATATACAGGCATTTGGAAGCAAATATAGAGAAGCCACCAAAGCTTTTTTGATCTTCAAAGCTGTTGGTTCAGGGATCCCCAAAGCTGCATGTTTTGTACCCTTTTTCTCATATTGTTTGTTAGCTTCATTAGTAGCTGTTTATTTTGAAAGTTCTGAGTAAGTCACTGACACATGCTGACTGCAGATGGGGATTTTTATTTGTTCAAGAATATCTTTGGCAAAAGAGCTGTAGTAAATAATATTCACACACACACACATAAAAAGAACTAAAGTAAAATGGGCCAAGTTCATCTCAAGTAAAACTCCAAGTCAAAATCAAGGCTGGATGTTCATGATGGGAAGAAACACCTAAATTGTGCTTGGGCAAAGTGGCTAGAGCAGAAAATCAGAGGAAGGGGCTATAAAGATTTATAACAAAGTACATATAATTGCTCAAATTCCAAATATGTATGTTGGCCTTCAAGAACAGCTGCAATTATGTAGCCAAAACAACAAAATCCAGCCACAAGAGTGCAATGAGCTAGATGGTATTCAGAAGAACACCAATGTTTGAAGAATTACAAAAATAAGCATGGGCAAGCCAGTCGTGTTAGGCTAATGAGGACTGATGCTCAACAGATATAGATCTATTGATCAGTTTATTTCCGGCAGGAGGAACCATAGGGGAAGGTAAGGAAAGAAGAGGTCAAAACCATAAACAGAAATATTTCACTCTGCAGCAGTGTGTGATCTAAAGTAATCAAAACTAATAATTTTCTAGAAAGGATAGAAAGAGCAAAACTGCTCAACCCCTTTCTATGTTCATATGACTTTAAACAGCATTTGTAGTTTGTGTAACTGCAGATCTAATTTAGCAGCACCAGTTAAAATCAGCCCCTTAGTATATACCCCATCTGTCAGCATGTCAACTGCTTAATTTGTACAGTGCCTTGGTTTCATGCCCACCAACATTCAGTGCAGCAAATGATCCAACAGAATGTAATTTAGCTAGACTAGGTAATAGTTCTTCATTTTAGTTTGTTAAGGCCTGTTCTTCTTTATTGATTTTGGGATGCACCTAAACCATCATTGTACTTTTTACAACCTGAGTCTGCTTCCATTGATCAACTTCCTTCTGGCAATATCTACTTAGCTAGTCTAGTCTAGACAAAGTCTCATTCATCCAAATAACACATGGTAGAGAAGCTTCATGTGTGCTGGAAGTGAGGCACAGCTGGTAAGTTCGTGACCTGTAAACTCAGCAGGCACGAAGTGGTTTAGAACAATAGAGATGAAGAAGATTCATTAGTCTGCATACCCCAATTTTCATTTCCGACTAATGCCTAACATCAACCAAAGTTATGAAATATTTTATAAATGGCTCATCCTCAAGTCCTGCTTGCCATGCCATGAAGACACTTTACAGTACTATTTTTTTGAGGAGCATGTCCTCCTGACGTCACCTCCATCTCTCCTCAGCCCACTGCTGAGGCAGCCTAGAATCATCTTTAGTGGTTCCAGTTTGGAAATGAGATTTTTCTTTTTTTTGACACAAAAAAATTCTCCCAAAGACAATCTAGGGTATGGACAGGAACTGCAATCTGGTCAGCTTCAATTACCTTGGCAAGTTTGTTGCATTAATGCCCCTCCACACTGGGTCTCCATAGCCATTTTGCGAGAGACACCAGACTCCTGAACTTTTTCTATTTTGAATGGAATACAATCTCCATGAATACTGTTTCTTATTGCTTTAATATGTTGTTAGCTGCCCAGAATTGCATTCAGGAGGTGGGAGCTGACTTGCTTGCTTGCTTGATTCATATCAAGCAAGCAAGTAAGCAAGCAAGCAAGCAAATAAATAAAGGAGACTGCTATTTGTGTATGTCCACATTATGGGAGATTGTAAAGTAGGGAAAATACATGACAAACACCTATGCACAGATGTGGAATTGGTGGTAGGAGAGAAAAGAGGCTGTTTGTATGACCAAATATAATTTGTGGGAGGAAATTGCCTTCAGAATGGAGAAAGGAAAGAAAGATCCCGTGTTATAACCGTTCTCTGAGCTCTTTTGTTTGCTCTTCTCTGCTTTGTATTCTAAATCAGCTCTCCTGGTCTCTCAGACAGATGTGTGCGTGTGTGCACATGTATAGGTGGGGGGATTTTCTTGGATATAGGAAGAAAAGGTCCTCAAAAAGCTTCTATTTTTCTGACAGAACTATCCAGAATAATCCTATGGAATGATTTCATAGATGCTACCATCTGGAGGTCATCTGGATGTCTGCACATTAGAATCAGAAATTCCATATACACATGTACTTCTATGAGCCTTTGAGGGGAGAAACAATGAACAGTAGAGATTTCCAGAAATATTAAATGCTGATAGAGATGTTGGTAAGTGCTATTCAGAAAATGATTTTACATTTCAGTCACCTCACTTGCTTTCAAAGGGCCAAGAAACTCTTTACAAATATTGTAATGCTATATACCTAATTAAATCTTGAAAAATTGTAGTGAAACTTGATGCAAATATTTATAATCCTTTTAACTGAACGTTTGAAAATTAATCTCATCCCTCTACCCACTTTCACATGCAGCACCTCAAAGTACATCGTTTGATATCTGAAGCAAAGTGTCTCAAACACTGTGATTTGTTATTAGAAGCAGAGCATATTGCATGTAAAATATTCACTTGTCAGCGTCCTATTCCTCTAATTTGAGCTCTGGAATTCTAAAGAAAGATTTCAGAGGGGTGTTTGTGTGTGCTGTGTAAAAATCAATTTAAATTAAGAATATTGTATTGTTACTGTTTAATGATCTAACATAAGGAATGTAGAAAATTGCTTTGCATCAGTTCAAAGTATTTCGACCCAAGTGAACACTGTCTACTCCAATCACAGTTCTTAAGAATTCTGGACACAAATGGGACTTTTTCAATCCTCAATGGGAAATATTTAGAAAAAAACTATGGGCAGTTACATTCTAGGATGTCTATACATTGAATGCATATTTCCTGTCAGGTTCAGCCCAAGAACAGCAATGAGGCAATCTAGTACAGTTCAGTTCCTTTATCAGCTTGCATCTAATAGACAGAATCTCGCCAGACTAAACCTATGCTAAAGCAACTAGTGGATATACCCCGTGAGACTCTGGGGGGGGGGGGGGTCCAGCCTCATCCTCTTCGTCTTCCCACACTCTTGCTGCGGGCTGAGGAGGTGCTTGCCCTGGAATGCTTCTCCCCCCTCCTGACAACTTTGAAGTTCCATTCCAGAATCTTCTTTGCTCACACCATCCATTATATCACCCAAATTACACACGGCTTCTTTTCTTTCCAAACTACTATGTCAACAGCGCAAGCATCTTTTAAATATTACCCCAAGAGCACAGAAACAATGTACAGAAAAATTCTTAGGGTTGGATGTATTTTTAATTTCTGTTTTATTAACTGTCGCTTTTATTGATGTTTAATCAAACCATCACCATCATTTTATTTGGTTTTTGTACATGCATTTACTTTTATAAAGTCCTTTGAGGTGGATTGACTGCTGATTTTCTTTTTTTAATGAAAGAATTAATAACATTCAAAGAGATTGATGCTGTAACACTATCTGGGCAAATAATAGGAACTTTTAACATTTACGCTGAAAGCTTTAATACATTTTCTTATTTAAAAAAACAAACGAACAGATGGCCAGGTATTCTTTTGTACTCTTTCACTGAAACAAATGGGCAAGTTTTTGAAACAAATGGGCAAGTTTTTGTGGAATGGCATTGCTTCTATTTCTCATCACTTCCCCAGTTAACTTTCTTGTATGTCACTGTATTACAGATTCTCAAAACTCTGAGAAACATTATGTCTTCATAAGTATTTCAGTGCAAAATACTAATGTTCAGTGCATGGCTGGAAATTTATTTTAGCAATGCTCAGATCAGAACTGCCATATAAGAATTCATCGATATCACCATCTTTACTGTGAAGTTCCAGATTTTATCCTTGGCATCAGTAAATAGTAGACTGCACTATGGAGAATTGAAAAACAATTTTCACCTAAGAGCTTAGAGAGCCAGTATTTTTCAGGACTATAATGGGCTAGATTTATCAATAACTTTAGGCCCCAGTGACAGATATGTGTGAATAGTATAAAACAGCTTCTGATATTCAATCCCAATCAACTTGCGTTGATACAAAAGCTATACTTATAAAAGCTTCCACTTCAATTTATCCAGTGTTAATGGCATATCATATCACTCACTGATTTTAAACTACTCTGTGATATATTTTCTGGATGCATCATGCCAATATAATATTGATATTCATTTCTGCCTTTAAACCCATCAAGCCAACATAATATTGATAAGCACTTATCTATATCAGCCTTCACCATCTTGGGCACATTCTGAGTTTGTGGTTTTGCAATGGCCCTGTTAGTTGAGGAACACTAGGAGTTGAAATTCACACATCTGGGGAGAATCCAGATTGGGAAAGATGAATCTAAGGATTACTTTCCATGATACTGCATTAGAACTCAAATTCCTACTATTGGCTTGACTGTGTGCCCTCTAAAAATAATGTGACCAACTATTGCAACATCAAGAAAGTGGGAAGAGGGGAAGTGGCTTGTGCAAAACTAGTTCCTGTGCACAAAATAGTTTTTTCTTTAGAAGCAAATATGTGTAGCTCATGGTTGAACTGTGGAGTCCTTGGGGTTCTCTGAGCTTGGTTGTTTTCTTGCAAACATTTCATTACCCGGCTAGGTAACATCTTCAGTGCTAGAATGGGATGGGGTTTGCTCTCTGCTTATATACTGTGGCCTGCCTTGCCAGTGGGGGTGGGATGGGGGTTTTGTTTTGTTTTATTTTTTCCCTCTGGTCGTTCCTTGATTAGTGTATTGTTTACTGCTTGTATGTCTGGTGGTAATCTTGGTGTTAATCTCTGCTTATCTGGGTGATGATTGCTGGTGAGGAGGTGTTCTGGTCTTTTGTTTTCCTTTCTATTGTCTCTTTTGAATCAAGCGTAGATGTTGTTCATCTCTATGTGTCTGTTGATGGCTGCCTTGTCTGAATACCAAGCTTCGAGGATTCCCTCACATTTTTGGATTTAGCTTGGTCTAAGATGCTGACAGTTTCCCAGTTGAAACTATGGTTAAGTCTGTCCATGTGTTGTGAGATTAAGGAGTTTTCATCATGTCTTCTGACTGCTAGTTGGTGTTCATGGATGTGCTCTGGTAGTCTTCTGCCTGTCTGTCCTACATAGTGGTTGTTACAGTCCTTACACTGTAGGTTGTAGATGACTCCTGTTTTTTCTTCTTGGGCTAATCGGTCTTTTGGTTTGCTTAAGATGTTTTGGAGGGCTTTAGCTGGTTTGTGTGCTACAGAGATGCCAATTTATACCCCTTTCTTCAGAAATGTATCCTATAGAAACAACAGGACTTAATCCCAAGAAAATGTACAGGAACCTTCCCATATCTAAAATATTCCAGATTTATTTATTTATTTAATTTATATATCATATTTATATTTTACATTGGATTTTAACTCCCCAAATTCCCATCTGATAGTTATCTGGAAACACCTCTGAAAGGATGCACATTGGAACAGGCTGGTAGATAAAATTGCAATCTTTTTGCAGTATTTTCCCATTACAGTACTCCTCAGTTTTTAGTTGCCGAAGCTGAAATGTACTGAGACCTGTTGGCATCTCTTGAAGAAATACAACAAGAGGAAGGCAGGAATTCATTGAATATCATCTACTTTGCCCATACAAGATCACAGGTTAAATCCCTGGTATTCAGCAGCTGTTTGAAACCTTGGATAGCTTGCTGACTATCAATAGGGCGAATACTGAGCAAGATGGGACAATGATTTGATTCTGTTCAATATAAAGCAACTTCCTATTAGCTTTATGTAAATTGCAGGCATTAAATAAGACAAGAACACTCATTATCAAGCAGCTGTTAAATAATAATGGTACTGTTGCATGCAAATGTTTCATTTTAGCATTAATTGAAGACACTGAGTGGCATTTCTGTATCACCATTAGACCACCTGTGGCACTATTGTGTCAGTAGGGACACATTTTTTACTTTTATTTATTTTTTTCCAATCTGGAAAACAAGCCCAGGATGCTTATAGAGCAAAATGAGTGCCATAAAGTTTGCAGTGACTTAAGATATCCTCAGATTCCCTTAAAATTCTTTGCCCTCCTTCAAAAATTGGGCCATGGTAGCATTTTCATTTAGGTTTAAGCCTTAAACTTCTGTAAATTTCAGCCCAGCTTATGTTAGTGATGTCATGATATCATGAGTGATGTTCCTGTAACTTTCAGGAAAAACAGCAACACAAAATGTTGCTTTCAGGGTACAAAGCTTGCTTACTCCTGACCTACAGTGTAACAATTTTAAACTGCCCAGAGTTGCTGGGAGTTGGGCAGCATATAAATTTAATAAATTATAATGGTTGGTCACACAGTCAGCTAGGTGTTTAGACTGGATTTGGCATTTTTGTCCACCTATCAAGCCCTTCCCATGGACCTGGGATAGGCAGATGTTGTTTAATAATATTGAAGGTATCATTGCAGGATATAAGCTGTTCCAGATAAAGCTGCCTTTTGCAATTGACTGATGGTGATTTTGTCAATGTTGATGGTGTTCAAATGGTGCTCCAGATATTTTGGAATTACACCCAAGATGCCTATTACTATTGGTACTATCTTTGCTTTCTTTTGCCACAGTTGTTCTATTTGCAGGACTTTGTATTTTGTGATTTTCTCAAGTTCTGTATCTTCTATTCTGCTGTCTCCAGGTATTGCAATGTCCACCATCCAAACTTTTTTGTCTTTCTTATTAACAACTGTTAAGTCTGGGGCATTGTGTGGCAGATGCTTCTCTGTTTGAATTCTAAAGTCCCAGAGCACTTTAGCATCTTCATTTTCTATTACTCTGTCTATTTCCACCAGTTCTTGCTTGCAGGCAAATGGTATTTCTTGCAGATATTCCAGTGTACCATTGTTGCTACTTTGTCATACCGTTGTTTGTAGTCAGACTGTGTGATCTTCTTGCAGCAGCTAACTGGGTGGTCCACTGTTTCTTCAGCTTCTTTGCAGAGGTCGCATTCGCTGTTTTTTGCTGTCTTCTCAATTCTGGCATGGTATGCATTTGTTCTTAAGACTTGGTCTTGTGCAGCCAGAACTAGCCCTTCTGTCTCTTTCTTCAACTTTCCTGCTCTTAGCCATTGCCAGGTCTTGTTGTTATCTGCTTTGCCTGCTAGTTTTTTGTGTGTACTGGCCATGTAATACTTCACCTTGCCAGGTCTCTTCTATTCTTCATTTGGTTTAGTTTGGTCTCTTTGGTATTCAGTAAGCCTTTATGGTGTACTAGATTCAGTGCAGTTTCACTGTCTTTCAGATATTCTTCCAATGCCCTTTTTTCTTCTTTAACTGTCTGGTGTACTTGCAACTGCTCAGATGAAAAAAGCTTGTTTTCAGCTGGTTGCTGTTGGACTGCATCAGCTACCACTGCAGTTAGCAATTTGAAGGTTGTTGGCAAGCATGTAATTGGCCTGTAGTTGCCTGGTGCTGGCCTTTTTGTTGGATCTGTCATTATCAGGTAGGTTTTGCCAGATGCTAATCAATCTTCAGTTTCACTCCTTGCAGTATTTGTTAAACTGCTCGGCAATGAGTGGGTCAGATGTTTCAACCAAAAACCATGCAGTTCATCTTCACCTGGTACAGACCAATTCTTGATCTTCCTTGCCCTTTTCTCCACCATTTCTGCTGTTATTACAAGTTCTTTCTTTTCAGATTTTTTCTTCTTCTCCATCTCCTTTATCCAAGCTGCATTCTTGTTGTATTTCTTTGGGTTGTTCCATAGCTGCACCCAGAATGGCACTGCTTCTTCATTGTCAGGTGTTGGCTGGTTCATTGCAGACGCTCCATTGATGAATTTGTAGAAACGTTTCTGATTCGACTGAAATGGAGATTATGCCTGTAGTGTGCAATCAGCAGCTTTGTATCTGCTGATTTTCTTGGCTATGGCTGTTGTTTGCTGCTTCATTATTTCCAGTGCTTCCTTGATCTTCCTTGTCTCTAGGTGATATTCCTTGATCAGATATTCTTTGGTCTTCCTGTTCTTCAGCTTCCTTTCTTTCATCTGTTTTAGGTTGCTTTCATCTGATCTTAGCATGCTGATCTTATTTTCCAACCTGATCTTCCATTTTGGTGGTGCACTGTTTGGCTTTTTTCCTTGTTTGTTGATTTTACATCCAAAGTATTCAGTTATAACTGCAGCCATGCATTAGTTGGTTGGTTTCTTGCAGTGAATTGGTGCTTATATTTGATATTACAGCACTGGCATATTTTAATATTTGTGCTATGAATTTTATAAATAATAATAATAACAACAACAATAATATGGCTATGTTTTGAGTTTTTTACTATTTTAGTATTACTAGATTGTCTTAATTGATTATATTCCATTTACAATGCCATTAATAAATACCATACAAAGATGCAATCATATTTCAGCTTTTCTCAAACCAGGATTAAATAATAGCTGAGGGCTATTGAATGCCAACTATCCAAGAAGTCTATTTCTTAAGATTTCCTGATACTCAGGGTCCTTCAGAGTAGCTTTTTAGGACAGGCATGCATAGAATCCCTCCAAAAGTTGCTGTTAAATTATAATTGTAATGTGACAGAAGGGGGAATTATTTAATGCAGGGGAGATGGTTATACTAGCTTAACTTCACTAATGTTTAATCAAACTAACATTAAAAATGATTCAATTTTAGATTTTGTCCAGGTCTTGCTTACTTCTTTTTGTAGGAATCTTCCATTTTCTAGAGTAAATCCCCTCACATGGCACTGAAGGGCCAGGCTCTCAGCCCCCTTCCAAAGTGATTGTCTCTACTGTTTCAGATTTGAGTGAGAAAACAAATATATGCCTGCTCAGGGATAATCCAATCCTGATATCAGCTTATTTCCAACCTTATCTGCCATTTCAAATTGAGTATCTACCCATCTATCCAAAAGCTGGACAATCACCAATACCCCCCTCAACATATATGAATACTGCAATCAAGATACAATGCCAGCTACTTGCTTAAAACGACTTTGAAGAAAATAATTACAATTTGTCTCCCAGCCATACATATATCACAGAAGAAATATCTTAATTGAAAAATAATCTATATTTAATACCATTCATTTGAATAATAACCTCCATTTAAATGTACTTCATTTGAAAATGAAAGAATCCTGTTTTGTAGTTTTAATACTGGATTGAATCAAATATATGTTAGGCTCTCAAGTTTAGAATCAAAAAAGAAGTGAAAAGCTGTCTTATTAGAGAGTCTAATTAATGTCAGTTTCCTCATTTTGGATAGAAGGGTGTTTTTTTTTAATTTCATTTTATAATTACAACCTCACTAGATTTAAAACTCAGTATACATTTATATTTTTCAACAGAGAACACAGGAGAGTTGAGAAAGAGGGAAGAAGCAGGGCAACAGAATGTGCTTGATACTACAACATTTTCAAATACACGCCTGCATACACACATTATGGAGATATCCATGCTGAAGCCTGCTGTTGGATGCTTAACACAGACACTGTACCAAACTCTTGACAGTCCACTGCAAAGAGCAGTCCAAAACCTGGCGGAGTTTGTTGAGTGGTCCACAAAATCCTATGCAATGACTATCAATGCCAGTGTCCCTTCTGTTGCATTCTCTTACTTTCCCTACATCCCTCCCTCCTTTCTAAGAGCAGAGGAACTGGATGTTTTATGGGGGCAAGAGCCTTTGGGGGTCCTGGCTACTACCAGACTCAACCAGTGTCCCCTTTTCTACAGCCTAATCAGGCCAATGCAAATCAGTTCCTCAACCCCTTTCTGGAAAAAACCAAAAAACAAATCTTTTGCTTTGTGGGCAAGACCCAAAGTACAGGAAACCAAGCCAAGCCAAGCGGAGCTCTATAGTTCAAAAGAATGGGTGTGAAATGCCATGTTCTTCGATGTGCTTTGGAGACGACAGAATGAATTCAGATAGTTTTGCCACAGGTGATGTCTGCTGCCCAGGAAATAAGTCAGTAAATAAATAAATAAGTAAAATCCAGTTTTATGTTAGCATGAAATGTTCATAATATCATGCTAATTGAGCAGCCCTTTTTTTTTTTAAAAAAAGTATGTACTTTATCACATTTTTATGCTCTGAAAGCAGAGACAATGACTATTTCCAGCCCTCATCTTGCCATATGGGTTATATAAATGATTTTATAGCCAGGCAGAAGTTGTATAACTTAATAAAAGATTCTTATATTTGGTAATTTTCCATGTACTTTTTATGCAAAACACCAGGAAATTGTACCAGCTTTGAGTACCCGCTAGGATATGTTGCTTTTTTCACTATTTCTCGGATTGGTATTCTACCTTTCCATCAAGATGGAAGGTACTTGAGGAAAAGAAAAAAAATAAAAGTAATTAAAATATATTGAAAAATAAATAAAAATACAATTAGAAAAACAAAGCAAAACGCACTCACACAGACATAGTTGAAGCCTGTGTGTGTTTGGAATCAATGCCCCATACTTTTAGGGACTCCGACAAATTGCAACAGGTTCAGAGACGGGCAACAAAGATGATAAAGGCATTAGAAATGGGAAGAAAAATGGAACTTCCTAACAGTAAGAGTAGTTTGAGAATGGAACTAATTATTTCTTGAGGTTGATGGGCTTCTGTTCATTGGATGAATTCCGATAGGGCATCTGTCAGAGAGTTGCTGTCATTTGGGTTCAAAGACTGACTAGGAGGTTGAACTCAGTGGCCTGAATGACACTTTCCAGTCTTGTAACTGTTCGATTCTCTCTTCTGCACAGAGATACCACAATCCAGCTACACTAGATGCTGTCCTATTCCTTCCTCCAGCAGCCTCTCTGAAGGTGTTGTGTAACGCTTCCTTGGAAAGGTCTTAAGCATGTCAGTGTAAGCAGTGGCATGTTCCAAACACACACAGGCTTCAACTATGTCTGTGTGAGTATATTTTGCTTTGTTTTTCTAACTGTATTTTTATTTCTTTTTCAATATATTTTAATTACTTTTCTTTTTTTTCTTTTCCTCGAGTACCTTCCATCTTGATGGAAAGGTAGAATACCAATCTGAGAAATAGACAGTGAAAGAAGCAACATATCCTAGAAATAAATAAATAACTCAGAGCAGGGTTTCTGGTGATGCTTGAAATACAGTGTAACTAATTTTATTCTTAAGTCTCATGGTGGTGGGAACTGACAATTCTCAGATGCTGAGAAATATACAAGGATCTGTTATACCTCACCTTCAGGTAATCCATTCTGCTTAGCTTGGCCAGTGCAAGCGAAGGTCCTTGGCCTTTAGAAATTTCTGTACAATAAGCAGTATGTGTAAACTGGTAATCAGATCTTGTATGTGTGTTTGTGTGCAGACATCACTGTATAAATGGCTAAATACAAAATATGCCCATAAAAATGTATGTGGCATTTCTTCACCCCAATTTGTGGTTAGGACCATGGTTTCCAGCTTTGGGGGAGGGAATAAGTATGTCAGTGCTTGGATTTGGTGACATTAATTTCAGCTGAGAAAAACAAGGTTTTAAAATTTAATTACTACCAAATGTCTTGGCTCATAAATACCACATGTTCCAATGTAGTATATTTTGGCAATATTTTTGAATGTTTCTTCTGACTGCAATATTTTAGGGATTTGTGGCACAATTTATTTTAGAGGGATTGGAGATGAATTGGGGGAGGGAGAGGAAACTTTTCTTTCTCTGGCATGCTTGTTTATAATGTAATTGTGAGCATTTGCATCTTCCTATCTATTACAAACTGGCATCTTAATTTTCATAAAATTTTGCACCAGAGCATGTTGAAGATATTTCAGCACATTGTGAAGTCTAATTTACAGGATTGTGCCTCATTGTGATAATTCCATTTGGGCGGGAATTTCACACTTGCCCTGTATCCAGAAGTTTCCATATTGATTCTGAGAAAGGGAAGAAAATTGAGATAGATAGATAGATAGATAGATAGATAGATAGATAGATAGATAATAGACAGACAGACAGACAGACAGGCATCAATCCATTTTTAATATAAACCGAATTGCTTTGATTGGGTAATATTTTGTAGGGTTCAGATTACGATTCAGGCTTCATAGAAACCAGAGATGCCTTGAGGACCTACAGGAAATGTCTGCCCTGCGAGCAGATGGTAACAAAAGAATCTTAAGAGACTGCCTTAATTCCTTTGGTAATGAGTTCCAAAGCTATCTGAGGAACTCTCCTTAGATCCTTTAAGATTCATCAAGGCAACACACAATACAAAGCACAAATAAAATCTAAATCATAGAAATAATCCAGATTGATAGAAATATAAACAATAAAATGACCAATTAAAAGCAGCAGCTGCAGCTAAGTCTACAACTTTGGTTGTAAACATTTATTTTTCTTCTTCCCTGCAGATTTTGATTCCTGATTATCTGTACAACTGATGGAAACTATTGGTCTTACGAGCCTGATCCACTTTCTAGTGAATGTGACTATGGTTGTTTGCTTGCTTCAACTTTAACTTATGAATCTATACCTACTCAATCTCCTGGTGACCTTGTGGCAGATCAAGTTGATATCTATATTTATATCTATGTCTACTATCTATAAATCTATCTCCCACCTTTATTATATAACTCAAGGCAGTGAACATACCTAATACTCCTTCCTCCGCCTATTTTCCCTACAACAACAACCCTGTGAGATGAGTTGGTTTGGTTCCTTATTTTTTTATATTTATTTTTTATATTATATTTGGTTCCTGGGTCCCTGTTAATGTTTCCCATTAAATGCCTCAGATCATTTCTGCATTTGTTGTTATTGTTCCATGTTCTTCCTTTTATATATATCTTAGTTTTGGGCTTTTTGTGGTTTTATTTATGTGTGTTTTCTCTGTTCCTCTTCAAGTAGATTTAGGGGTCTCTAAAAATCTTGTTTTCTTTTGCCCTTTGTGGTAACCAGCCAACAGACCTGACAGTTAAAGAGCACAGGCCTAGTGCTCAATGCCCTCATATTTTAATGGTGAATGCTCACATCCTAAGCTTATGTTGGTTGTGACTGGGATTCATCTTCAACAATGTTCTTCCTTTCAGTTTTCTTCCAGCCTTCATTTCTTGTTAGGCATTTACAGTAGTTTTTTACAGGGCTTGTCAAAATATCAAGCTAAACTATCTTTTTCCCAGCCAAAGATTATTTTTTTATGTATTATTCTATAGCTCTCCTCTCCTCTAACGTGCATCGTTGGAACATACTTCTGCTTCTGCATTTCCTTTTCTGATAAAGTTCTGGCAGTTATCTAGGTAGAAAAGTGGAACTTTGGCCAACAGGTTCTGCTCATCAGAAGGAAGAATCACTTTTCTTGCATATGTTTAACGATAATCATAACAATTGTTATTTTTAAATAGAACCCAAGCATTGCCTCAACATAATTGTGTGTGGCAGACAGCAGGATGCTGCAACTCAGGTTTACTCTTAATAGAATTTGGTCGATGGATATGCGCTTTTTGGATGGGCCACTGTTTGAATAGCAACCCTTTGAAACTTGTTCAACACATCCATTACTGCTACTTTAGCAGTTTGGCTGCAGAGATTTCACTCAGTGCGCATTGTACTCTTGAGCCTCTTTGTCACAGGACAGTAAATATAATTTTGGAATGTAATTTTTTTTTTTTTTTTGTCTGTGCTCAGTCATTACTGACCCTGCAGTGACTGCCTGGACAAGTCCTTGCAGTTTTCAAGGCAATTGTTTTCAGAAGTGGTTTGCCATGGCCTCCTTCCTAGAGCATAGCCCAGCTGGCGAGCGCAGGAGGAAGGATTTCCGTTGCTTTGCGCCCTTTTCGGGCGAGCGCAGTTTCGCGCTTACCGGCAACTGGTCCCGTCTCTCTGTGCAAGGCGCTGCCAGCATTTTTCCTCCCACCGGAGTGAGAGTACCCATTTATCTACTCATGTGAGTTTTCGACCTGTTGGGTTGACAGGAGCTGGGGAGGAAACAGGAGCTCACCCTGTTAATGCAAAGGCTGGACTCGAACTGCCGAAGCGTCAGCCATTTCTGGCCGGCAACTTTCAGCGTCACAAGTAAACGCATTTCCATAGCTTTGTAATCAATCTGCATTGGTCTTTTGGGAAGATGGTGATGTGCCAAGTCAGTTTGTTTCTCTTTCCCTCTGTGAGCTATTGAAAGCAGTATTTTGGACTGCTTATAAAAAACAACTTGTAAGCAGAAATGTTAATTGAACTGTTCTCAAGTGTTCTTGGAATTTTGGGGAAACATATCCAGTGAGCAAAGGAAACACATTTCTTTGAGTGTACAGAGTGATTTTGATGCTGGAGAACCCTTCTGATAGGGGTGGATTGGATTCCTATAATTGGAAAATAGCCAGATGGATGTCTTCTAAAATTAAATAAATCTTCTAAAGAAAACTTTTTGTCTTAAACTTTTAGTCATGCTGTAAAGATCTCATTTATCCTTCAGAAGTGGGTGCATTAGAAACAAAGCATGAAGTTTTGCAAAAAGAAGTGAAAAGGTTTAGGAAATTAGCTGTCCAATTATATGAAAGGTCAGTCTAAAATTTGGGAGAAGATATAACTTGGAAAAAAGAGCCAGTAGTCTGCCAGGACAAATTGTCTTGGACCTAAGGTCAAGCATGTTGTAAGTATGTGAGAATACTGGATTTCTATCTACAAAGTTACACATTTTAATATATAACTTTTAAATTATAGTGTTATTTGTATTGTGGTTGGTGTACTGATTAAGAGATATATCTAAGAGGAGAAAGATGTTTTACAAATTGCAGTTGTAGAATCCTACTGTAATGTGCTCTATATGGGGCTACCCTTGAAGAGTATCCGGAAGCTACAGCTGGTGCAGAATGCGGCGGCGCGGACAGTTCTTAATGCCCCTAGGAGGGCACGTATAACACTGCTGTTGCGTGAGCTGCATTGGTTACCAGTTTGCTTCCGGGTCCAATGCAAGATGTTGGTTATTACCTTTAAAGCCCTTTATGGCACAGGACCAGGTTATCTGAGGAACCGCCTCGCCCTGGTCACTTCAGCCCGTCCCACTCGGTCCAGCAGAAGGGGCAGGTTGCACACCCCACCAGTCAGGGAATTTCAATTGGTGGGGTCAAGGCAGAGAGCCTTTTCTGCTGTAGCACCCGCCCTATGGAACATCCTGCCTCCTGAGGTCCGGTGTGCCCCCTCCCTCATGGCCTTCAGGAAAGGTATTAAATCCTGGCTCTGCCAGAAGGCCTGGGGGCCAGAGGGGGGCCCGCACCTGTGGAGATGGCTGGTGGGATGATGGGTTGTCTCCCCCCCCCCCAGCATCTTACAGGTTTTTTAAGGCCATAAACCAGAGGAGGTTTTTAAGGGTTTTTTTTAATATGTTTTTTATTATTTATAGTTTTTAGCCATCTCAGTGAGAGCTGTGTTTTTATTGTGAGCCGCCCAGAGTCACGCGTTGGGGGAGATGGGCGGCATACAAGTTGAATAAATAAATAAATAAAATAAATAAATAAACTCATATTCTCCTTGATAAAAGCATGTTTTGACTAGAAAGTGGATGGATTGGATTCCTATAATTGGAAAATGGCCAGAGGGATGGCAAGATTAATTAGGGAATCACCAAATCTTATACCTATAGTTCAGAAATAAGTTTGGACACTGATAGATACTGTATAATATATTTGTATTATATTGGTTGATGATGGAGATCAGCAAACAGCTTGCATATATTGTTATGATCCAACTAGAGAAAAATGAACATTTTAAAAATTGTTTTGTAAATATTTTTTGTTTACAGGTAGCAGGGGATTTTAACTTAGTCCTCAGAATTAGAATGTCCTCCATATGGCACAAGCTCTCTATGTAAACTATTTTTTAATATCTCGATCTACAATTACCTTAGTTGAGAAGTGTTATGTTGGTCCAACTACATTTTCTGATTATATCATTTAAATAATGTCACTGGCCTTTACTTAGAAAATCCAAATTAGTGGGAGATGATATTTTAATATGTTTTGTTTGTTAGTTTGTTTTGTTAATATGTATTTGTTGATTTTTTTAAAACTACATTTTTTTCAAATAAACAGATGATAATGTTAGGAGCAGCTGTCAGCTGTTCAACTCATTCATATGAGGTAAGATAACAGCCTACAAATCTTTATTTAGAAAGAGAGATAAAGGAAGCTTTGAATGTTTATGCTAGAAACCATACTTTGGACTCATATCATGCTTTTAGAGTTGTTAAATTGGGAGCTCAACCTTTTACATTATTTAAATTTATTTAATTAAATAAATTAATTAAATGTATTAAGAAGATATACTGGCAACAGGGAGAAAATTGGCAAATTGTTGACTTCACAGTTAAAACAATTGAAAGAAAGCAATATAATATGTATGAAAACAGATTCCATGTGGACAAGGCATGGGAATTATAATTAATTTCCAATTTATGGAGTTTAACTCATGTTGTACATGTGGGATAGATGGATGTCTTCTAGAGCAAAATAAATCTTCTAAAGATTTGTTTGTCTGTTCAAGGGATTTAGTTACATCTCTAAATTTACAGGACATATTTGTTATGACTGAAGCCGAAAAATAATTGGAGAGACCCATAGGTCATATGGGATCCTTTTCTGAATATTATAAAAAATAGAAGAAAAGCCTGCTTCCAATATGGTTAGAAATATATAATGAATCCTTTGAAAAATGGATTATCCTCATTGCTGTATGCAGCTTATACAATGGTTATTTTGCAAATGGGACCTCATAAACTGTACAAGTTATTATCCTTGTTAATTTAAAGGCTAAGATTTTGACTACTCCTTTGGCATGAAGATTACATTAGGTATTACCATTAGTAATCTATCCTGCATGCTCTGGTTTTATGAAAGGAAGTCAGGCCTCTGATAACATTAGATTATTGGTAGATTCCATTATACTCTGATGATAATGAAACAGATGTAATGGCTTTATTAAATGCAGAGGAAGCCTTCAGAATGGTGCAAATAAAGCTTCTGGAACAAGTTACTAAGACATATATATTTCCATCACAATTTGTTTCTTGAATAAAAATGTATTATTCTACAGCTTCCACTAAGGTAGTTATAAGTAGGATTATTTCCCCTGAAATTAAGATGTGACATGAAGCTCATCAAGGGTCTCCCATATCTCTTTTAATATTTAATTTGCTGTAGGAACTTTTGGAATATTTAACAAGAAAATCCAATGATATTCAGGTGGCAGGATTGCACAGAATTTATTATATACTGATGACAGCTTGGAATTTGATGATCAAAGATCTTTACCTCTGTCTATGATAAAGTAAATGTAACCATTCTGAATGAACAATAAATTGGAAAAAAAAAACCCAATATTTTGCCAATTGGTAATTTTTTTTAATAAAAAACTGAATTTTGTTTTTTGTTCAGATTCTACAAAATACATCAGAATAATTATTTCTAGGAAAAAACCTTGCCTGCTAGATATATTTCAAGCTGTATAGCATGGGTAGAATGCAGAAGAACAGATAAATGGGGAAATTGAGAAGTGGTTCAAAATCCATACGAGCTGGCAGAAAATAATACATGTAGTGAAAGGGAATAAGGCTTCAAGATTGTTATAAGCACTGAGAGCAATCCTGTGTTGATTCTATGCAGATATTTTAAAGAAATTGACAAATGATCAAATACCAAGGATCTCCCTTTCAGAGCTACAGCTTATATATGAAAATGGAAGCTTTAATTTCTTGACTTCAGATTATTCTACTGTATTTGTTTTCCTGTAATTTATTGGAAATGAAAATTACATATTTATGTACCATTATGGGCTCAGTTGGAAAATTACTATTTAGCGCCCTTAAATAGTCCTGGCAAGCCTTTGGTTGTGAATATAGTAGGAATTATTTGGTATTTCCAGCAGTGAAGGCAGACAGACATATTTGGGGGCTATTGGCAAAGAAATTAAAATTCAACTTTAATATTCATGAGCTAAAGAAAACAATCCTTATTTTAAAATTGTGGGAATTGTTTTTTCTCAAAAATATGGAAGGAAAATGGGATAGTTACTTATTACAACAGTTAATTATTATTGGTAGTTTTTAAAATTTCTGAAATTTATAAAAGGAGTATATGGAATTTGTTAAATTATATTCGTCAAATTTGGAACTTGTTTATTTATGAATAGTTCTGGATATATGGTGCCAGGACTTTTTCAGAAAAGATGACTGTATTTTTGGAAGGATGCTTGTGTGCCATATATTGAGTTAATGAAATCTGTCACCTCACAGCCTTTGAATTAGTTCCTTATTGATGGACAGGAAAGACCAGGAATATAATTCTGTGTGGCCAAAACTCAATTTGTTGTTTCAAAACTGTTTCTGTATTATAAGAAAGTAGAACAATTTGTCTTTTTTCCTTCCTTTTCTCTTTACAGTTATATTAACTTGTGAATTGGCTTTTTAAAAAGAATTTTTAATAAACAGTTTTGTTTGTATTGTATTGACAAGATATCTTTTTATGTTCTCATTTGTAGTTTTGAGAAAGTTAATAAAATTACGATTTAAAAAAAAATAAAGCCAACCTGCATTGCTATCATATGTGTATGTTTGGCTGGATATATCAACATATACCATTCTAACTTATTTCCTAAACTGGATTACGGCCAAGACTGCAGCTTAAATGAATTCCTACCAGGAAATATTAATATGTTTGAATGATTCTAAGCATTCTCTGACACTGAAGACAACCGGACAACCCCTGTTTATATGGTGTATTAGGATCAGTGAACAGTGGAAGGAAGGAAGGAAAGAAGATTAGTGTCTCCCTTTCTTCCTAAAAAATATAAATAAATAAAACACAAAACAAAAACTTTGATACAAGAAGGATATATAAAATCTTATGAGCATATCTTCAAACTCACTGCCAAGTGTTGATTGACTAATTATTGTTTTAGACTATAACAATTTCATGAGGCTGGGAAGCAGTCTTGAAAAATGACCTATTCTCACTAGAAGATCTTACATAAAAACAGGAGGAAATCTAAAAAAGAAAAAAGGAAAAGAGCAGGGAAGGGAAGGGAAGGGAAGGGAAGGGAAGGGAAGGGAAGGGAAGGGAAGGGAAGGGAAGGGAAGATGTAATTTTTTAACACATGCCTCAAAAAAATGGGGGAAATTTTTAACCTTCAGAATTATCCCTAAACATGTTCTGACAGCATTATAGATTAAAATGGGTCAATGAAATTTCAGTCAGATGCTGAATTCACAGAGATCTGCAGGAAGGGCAAATGACAAAAACAGAACTGTACTGTCACAATGCAAGCTCTAACCCTTTTGTACTTGTGTCATAACGTCACACACACATACGAAGGGGGCACATTGCTTGGTGACTCTACTGTCACCATTTTGACAAAAGCACCCACTCCTGGAGACATGACTAGCTGCATGAATCCCAATAAAAACTTTTCAAAAAACTTTTTATGGTGTCTGTGTGTGTGTGCAGAAGTGAGCAACATTGTCACCATATCCTCCAGCAAAAATGAAAAGGAAAGTAAAATGCACACTCCTAATGCATTTCACTTCAGCAGTTCCTATGTCGCACTTTTTAGGTGTATGCATGTCTGAAAACATTTCACTTAGTTAAATGTGTCACTGTATCATTTTCTTTAAAATATTAATAAGTTCACAGAGTAAGAAAGGGCTTTTGCTGCTTTATAGGCGAACATGACAAATAAGGCTTATTCATTGGGGGAAGGAATTGCTCAAACAGGAAGGAAGGAAGGGGAAGGGGAAGAGAGTAGGTCTGACTTCTCTGTTGCAGTCATCCCCCTCTAGCACAGTGTCGTCCAAACTTGGCCACTTTAAGATGAGTGGACTTCAACTCCCAGAATTCCCCAGCCAGCATGGCTGGCTGGGGAATTCTGGGAGTTGAAGTCCACTCATCTTAAAGTGGCCAAGTTTGGATGACACTGCTCTAGCATCTCCCCAGGAATATGGATGGCGCCCATTCTCCTGGGGTTCTGAAAGGCTCTTTAAATCTGACTTTCGTACCTAGCTTGGGGTTAATGCGTTTGCGGGGACAGGGCTATTGCTGGGTTTTAAAGGCTGTTTTTAGTCTGGGCTGTTTTATCTTTTTAATTATTTTAATTAATTTTAGATTTTGTAAGCACATCCAGAGGTTGTTGGAGTGGGCAGCTATAATAAATTTACATACACACATACAGTAAGACATTTACTATAGGGGAAAGAAAAAATGAATTATTTAATCTATGCATTTTTCCACCGTCATCTCAGCATCATTGGTGAAATGTCCACATGGCATATTCTTCTTTAGTCCTACCTATAAAGCATCAAGAGTGTATATTTCACTGAACACCATATAAACATAAATGAATCATCTTGTTTTTGTTATGAACTTGAGTGAAAATATCTAGCATCATATTCTTTAGTTCTGAGGGGATCACAGTACTGTACTACAAAAGGGAATGATTACCCTTTATTCACAATGCCACATGATGGCATATGTAGCAGATCAACTACAATCTTCTTATTCATCCCACACTATAAACTCCTTAATAATCCAGTAATACAGTTCTAATTGATTTTGAGAAATCCTCTAAATCACTTCTCAGTAGTTCCCTCTGACAAAAATAGGAACCTTTATTGGAAATTATCTAGGGAGAAGTTTCCATAAATACCCTAAAATATACAGACATAATGGTATTAAATTAACTAACTGTATGAGAGGGGGACTACATATTAATGATCCAGTGTCTACCAGTTTCATGGCTGGTGACACTGCCCATTTATGCCTCCTAAGACCCCATCATGCAAAATTTTCTCTGTGAAAGGCAATATTCTGTTAATGATCCATATTGTCCTCTTTAAAAAAAAAAAAAAAAGGATTGGGAGTATATACCCAAATCCCAAAATGTGTATTTACTGATGTATCATCAATAGCAGATTCTCCAAAACCTTTTTGGCTGTGGCTCTTCAGTCTTTATCAATAAACAGAATAAATGCATAGGCTAAAAATATAAGATTAATATAACAATTGTATCCATTCTTTTACAAGGGGGTGTTGCATGTTTCAGTGTTTCTAAGAGCTTTATTTTGCCTGGCCCAATGTGTCTTAAGAACTCAAGCTTTGACAAAGGAAATTGTATTGAGCTAGTAAAAGCCACATTTGTGTTGAAAATATGAAATGCGTCTGTTAAGGAAAACTGCTTTCACCTTCAAGGGCACAGTGAAATATTGCCGTAGAGATCTATTTTTAGAGATTGCTATCAAAAAAGGCATCTCACACTTTGTTCTTTCTATCTCAAACTTATCATAAATGAATATCTATTTAAAATGAGGAGGGGACCCATGTGATGCTTTTGACATAACTGGGCATAGAGGGTCAAGAGTATAATGTTTTCAAACTGTCATGAATTCATAAATTTGGTAATATTTTATTTATTCCTGTTGTATCTTTTCTCAGAAAGCTTAAGGCAGGAAAATAGTTTCCACTAATTTTATCTTCATAACAATAATTCCACAAGATAAATTAGGCTAAGAGATTTGACCCAAAGAGATTTGTAATCAAATGGGGACTTGAACAGCCTTATTCCAATACTTTGAACACTTTGTAGTTCTGATATCACATGTCTTCTGTTTGGACACAAACATCCTTCAAAGTGGATTATAGTCCCTGGCTTTGCTTCAACAGCTGTACATGATTTATTTTATAAATCCAGGAACAGGACCACATTTTGACTACACATTAATGGAGAACTGGTATAAAACCAATACTAGATTGAAGCTTTGGGTTCTGAAATGTGTTTAATTGTTCACACTTTAGTTTCTTAAGGATTTTTTAAAGTTATCTTATGGTTCTTTGCACATTTTTCTTGTTTGTTTTGAGGAATTTTTAAATAGATTATATTCCCAAATAAATAAAATAATCAAGTATACTCTGCAGCAGATCATCTAAAATGTGGTAAAGTTAAACTCTGACTCAGAAAACTCTTGTGAACATCCCAAACCTCAAAGATACAACCCTGAATCACGACAAATAGTGCAGTGTGTTTGTTGACATATGCTATTATATGTCTGAATAACGTGGAATACCTATCTCTACCTCTTATTGGGTCTTCGATCTGCTATTGGCAGTAGAGACATCTGCAAGAGGGGTCAAAATAGTCAAGATGGCATCCATAACTTCAAGATCAAAGTCCTGTGGATGCCCCTGGCACTACTCACATATGAATATCTACTTCCACCAATTTGTTGTACTCACTGCATGATTTACTACCCCCACACTGAAACTAGCACTTCTGTTCAAGAAATTCCTAAATTAAAAGCCAATTCCAGAGCACACTCTTTCTTTTTCTAAAAATCAGGCTGCCATTTATGTTTTTATTAAGTAGCTACCATCAACATGTTAAAATAGTCTAAAGTTCATACCATAACTCACTTCAGCCTATTCCACTGACTTTAATAGGATGTTACCAGAACACATCTTCTTTAAATATTCCTCATGTTCTCACCTTGTGATTGGTGCTGATTGGAACATGGCATCTTAAAAATAAATAAATAAACAAATATAAACAAACAGATAAAAATAAAAAAAATGTATCCATGAAGTGATGCTTATTCTCTTAATATATGACATATTCAGCCTGCATAATTGCTATACATATGCTATTTCATAATCACTGGCAGCTGTCAACCTTATACAGTATACAACCAAATACAGTAATCTGGTCTTTCTACTACTTGTTTTACCACCAAACTAAGAGTATTGAATAAGCCAAAAAGAAATTATCCATGTTATTGAAAGATTGGGGGGAAAAAGCTCAGTTATTTTCACATTTTACTCACCTAACAGAGCTTTGACTTACATTAAATGCCAGCTGTGCAGAATGATTGGTCTGAATACCAAGAGAGTTTAAGAAATTCATACACTAATGAATCAAATTCTCCCATTACATTAAAAAGCAAAATGCTGGTTTTTTTTTTTTTAATTTATTTTTAACATCCTCCTTTTCAGCATTTTGCTTTTTTAATCATCTGTAGCTTTTCCCTGTTCACATCTCACATATGCTTGAGACAAATACCTTCAAAGGAAAGGTAATTTGCATGGCCATTAGCAATACCCAGAATGCCACTACAGTAGTGTTTATTTTCTATTTATTACTGCAAAGAAGCCTTAGATGCACACTTTGAAATGTGTACTTTTACTGTATGATCTGCAACTTATTTTTATACAGGTATCAGAACTTATTCGCCATGGTCAACTGATCTACAGAGATTCCTGCAGGGTTAAAGGGAAGGTCCAACTTCACCAGTTAGCTAATTGATAAACTGATGATTTCTGGAATGATAACTTACCACGGCCATCATTTTCTCAATGTGCAAGTCCCCGATTGCAGCCATTTTATGAACAGGTTCACTAATACTCTGAAAAATCCCAGCGTGATCAGCATTTTGAAAAAGTTATAGCCATGATTCCAATGACCCCTGTGGCAGGGCAAGTGGAATGATAGTTACCAGCTGGCATGAACTGTGAGTAATAGACTGTATAGTTACCACCACTAGGATACTGGAGGTTGCAGTTTCCAAAACACAAAGAAAACTATGATGTTTTTGCCTCTTCTGTCTCCCATTTCAGAACCAAGTCAACTTTACACATCTCCCCATTCCTGATCATCTGAGTATTTCCAGATATAATCTTTTGTTTGTTTCTTTACCTTATATGCTGCCAGTTTCAACTGATTTTTAGGATTCATAAAATCAACACAATAAAACAAAAATAGCCACAGAAGGATAATAGATATACATAATATAAATGGAAAACCACTGTGCCTCATCAACACACAGAGCCATTAGACTCCACATGCTCTGAGAAACAGCTGTTTTCAAGATCTTTCTAAATGATGCTCTGTGAGGAGGCTGTTATCTACAGTGGGAGCCACAGGAAAAAGTTGACTTTGGGTCCCCAAACCTCTCACTGTGGGATTCCCTAAGCTTCCCTATCTAGGATAAGCACACAAGACAAGCAAGTTGTATTTGGCAAAGGAGGTCCTGAAGATACCATGGAACCAAGCCATAAAGGACTTTAAAGTTTAAAAACAGTATTTTGACGTACACCCAGGAGCCTCCTAGTAACCAATGCAGCGCTTGCAACACTGGTGTTCCATGGGCATAACTTTCACTTGCCAACATGCAGGCCACTGCATTTTGCACCAACGGCAACTTCCCAGTGGTTTTGAAAGGCAGCCCCATGTAGAGTACCATGGCAAGTGGTACTTGGGAGTTTGGACTGGGAATAGGGCTTTTTCAGGGGCAAATGAAGTTGTTGATAAATGAAGTAGAACAAATGAAAGAAGCTGAACAAATGAAATAGAATTTTAGCAATAAAACAACTGTCCAACTGATGTCAAAAGAAAACAGATACAGCAGTAAGGGTAGCATAGAAAAATATGAGGCAGGGGAGATAAAAGAAAAACAATAGATTCTCAGAGAATTCATATCATTTCACAAAGTGGGAACCTGTAGAACTAATCACCAAAACTAAATACCTGAGTATTTGGTTTACTCAAACAGTGCAGACTTCCAAAGCAAGTACAAGTCATTTTGAGATTTCCCAAATCAATCATTTTTTTTTTCTTAGGCAACTTTCCCAAATATATGCATTTTGATACTTAGTTTTTTGATCTGAGAAACTTATAAACCTCACTGGACCCCTTGCCAGTCTATATATGGCAGAAGAGTTTATAGGTATTACAATATTGGGGGGAGGGGGGGGAGAATCCATGACAGATCTCTTTTACATTTCTAGCACTTCATGAGAAAAGAACGTCCTTTGAATTAGACAGATCTTTGGTTGAGCTGCTTCTGCAATACGAATGTCTTTTTCAGAATCAAAATAAAATAAAATAAAAGAAGCAGTGACTTTTGACTATGCGTATAAACACATAAGTTTTAACTGATTTAATTTAATGAGCTGCTAACACTACTGCAAAGATGTCTTTCCCCTTTCTTTTTTTTTTGCAATCAAGATGTCAATTTCTTTCTTACGAAATAAAATTTACATTCAGTGGATACATGCAGTGATTTCTTCAGTTGATGTATAGTAGTTTACATATTATTACCTAACAGTTGATTTAGATCAAGCTGTTCTCAGTTCTCTTTTTAAAAATGCCTCTCCTTTTTGTCCAACAATCTGAATCAGTTTTTCACCAGAACTTTCTCTCTCCTCCCCACCACTTCACTGCCAAAGATGGGAAGCAGAATCATCATATTCTTGAGTTCTATGAAGAGAAGAGAATGTTCCCTGTAATTTAATATATTTTACTAAATTAACATTGATGATGGTTTAGGTAAGCCATTAAAACTACCTCCGGCTCCTTAAGGGAAGATAATAGCTGACTACTCTTATCTCAGTCTGACAGAAACATGGTACACTGATGAATGGTACAATTCATGCAGCTGTGCTTGCATAAGAGTGGGATCACACAGATACCAAAGTATCCATTTTAAACTAAAGGAGGTGGACTCATAAGTTTGGCCTTCTATTCAGCTGTATTTAATGCTCCTGAAAAACTTATTCCAGGTCAATTTTTAATAAGGGGAAGAAGGTGGGGGGTGGGGAAGAAAAAAAGGGAATTCTTTGGAGAAGATAGCATAAAAATAATTTAACTAAATGAATCATGGCAAAGGCTAATTTGATGACATTATAGAGATATATTCACTAAGACTATCATAATAGAGGGTGATTATTTTTTCTTTGTAAACTTCCTTTTATGCATTGTGTGAACAGGGGAACTATCTTAAATTCATTGTTGTCTCTTTTTGGGAAGGTGGCAAATAATCAACCTTGACTAATCCCCCAAAAACTAAGCAATGTTGGAATGCCATTATTGGGAGTCAGGCGGCATACAAATCTAACAATCAATACTGCAGTATTTCGCGGGTTTGAACACCAGGAGATGAAGGGCAGCCATCATGCTTACAGCTGCGGTGGAGCCTTTTAAAGGACACTAAGTTTGCTAGCCTCTCCTCCTAAGCACTTTTGCAAATTACCTATTTAACTATCATAAGGCTAATAGATATCTTCAAAATGACAAGCCACTTGGTGAGTTTACCTTCATTCCTGAATAAAAGAAAAAATTAACTATAAGCTTAAGAATTTAAAGAGGTGGAAATAAATGGCAAAAAGCTAAATAAGACTCTGATCTGGAGAAAGTTATAAATGAATCAAGGGACCAGACAGATCTGGAATATTAGCACTTTTACTAAAAGATTTTAGAAATAATCCTATAAATAAACAGCCTCATGTGGGAACTAAATTGTTTTGTTTAAGTCATAATAGAAACTCAAGATTTTATGATTTCAGAAATTGGACACTAGAGAGGACTAAAGATTCCAGGTAGAAAAGGAAAACAAAAAGTGAAAGCTTTCCCTCTGTTTTTTTGTTTGGAATGGAATTTACAAAATGACACAAAACATTATGACATTTGTAATACTCCAGGAGATTTTTGAAGAATGGGGTCAGAAATTAGCAGCTACAATGTCAGCAATGGTGTCTGCTTCTATGGACAGACTAAGTCCAAAAGATATTAACGAAGGAATGACAGATGTGAAAGAATATTTTGAGAGATTTACAGGATAAAGAGGTGAAACAAATTTTGTCTGATGTAGAAATATTAGAACTAGAAATACTGGAAAATTTTTTTTAAAAAGCATGGATTATAAGACAGAAAAGACAACTAAAGTGGAAACACAAATGACAAGCCAAAAGAATGAACTGGATAAAGACTTTCTAATGGACATACAAAAGAAGTTGGCTAAAGCCTTAAAAATTAAAGTGGAAATACAAATGATGAACCAAAAGAATGACCTGGATAATGACTTTTTATTGCTTTAACAAAAGAGGTTTGCTAAAGCCTCGAAGAAGCTTTGGGATGGGAAAAAGAAAAATTGAAGACAGATTAGATCCTATGACAACATCTGAATGAATGAAAGATCAAGATATTAGAAGGAATATAAAGTTGGCATGTTTGACCAAGATTAAAATAACACGTTTCTATAAAGCTCTGGTAACCCTTTATGGACTTTTTGCTGACACCAGGATTGAAAAGTTGATGATTTATGAATTTGCAAATGGATAAGGATGGGTTATAGGAAGAAGAAATATTATAGGGGATGAAAAGTTATTAAGTTTGTTTATATGTGTGATGAAGATTGGAAGTCACTTCTTTAAATATTTCTTTTCTTTTCTTCTCCCTTTTTCTTTCCTTGCACCTTTTATTCTTTCTTTCTTTCTATCTCTCTTTTCTCTTTTAGTTTAGTTTGTATTTGCTTTTACTATTGTAATCAACATTTTCAGTAAAAATTATTTTAAAAAACCAAATCTAATAATGAATAAAAATAAATAAAAATACTAAGATGGGAGTCCACAATAAAATCCCAGGGCTCTAAACTAGATCGAGAAGTTTTAAAAAATCCCGCAAAAGCAAACTATTTCTATATTGTTATCAAGAAAACAATATGGATGTGCCCTTGAAGTTACTAGGAGTTGAACTTAAGTGAGACTTTACTACCTCCTTCTTGTAAATACCATATCAATTATATGGAGGAAGTACTAATGCTATCCTATACTATGAATCTTACATTTTATTTTGTGATCCATCAGTATAATCAAGTCATTTGCATGAAATGTGGCAAAATGGCTATACAGTGTAAGCACAGAGAGCTTTACTTGGGCCATTTGTCAGAGAGAGCAGTACGTGCATGAGTTTATTCCATGTACATATTGAGTTTATGTGCATGGAATTCATCAGTACAATCATACAGCCCAGTATACCATTTGCTTCTGTTGGGTCTGTGTCCACCCTTAACTATGAAGCAAAAATTCTTTTCTTTTTCTCCTCCCCCTGCTTTTTTTTTTCAATTGCCTTCCCTTCCCTTCCCTAATGTATCCATTCATACAAACAGAGTAGGAGTGAGTGAGGATGACACTTGGAAGAAAGGTGAACTTGCAGGCTTCTTAGTTTTGTATGAACGGATGCCTATTGATTGCCAGCAACCATGTACCATCATGAAATACATCATCTGTTCTATGTTGGAACACTTCTGTAGATGGAGTCACCTGAATGACCTCTGCTTTCGTTTATTTACTTTCTATTATATTTCTTACTAACTGTAGCAAGATAGAAGGTGCATGAGCAAGGTTTCTCTACAAATAAGTAAAGCATATCTATTTTGCAATATGGATAAATTCAGCATTTTGTGCTATGGTAGAAATCTTCATCTCTATGAGTTCTTACTGGGTCAAATCACATGCTGTGACATGATAGCCTTTCAAATACATGTACAAATAGCTTGGTTGACTGGGCCAGCCATCCTTCTTCTATTTGGCAAAGACCAGAAAAGGTCAATGTATTATAAATGCAGTATACAAAGTGCAAATGTTATAACAACTAAAGGAGAAAGGAGACCAGTGTAACTTTACATGTATAACTTGTGCAATATCTAAGGAGTGTATACTGCCCCTATTTATAGGTCAGAGCTTTAGGTGGTCTTGCACAAAAAGACATTTGTATTGTTAATTTGCTTCATTTGCTGTAGCAAACTTCAGGTGCTTTTAAGTAAGAATACTTCAGGAATTCTATATTGGTTGATTTTGTTACAAACTGACCTGATTCACACTTCCCAGCTTAATGTGTAAATCAGAATTTACGCATTCATTGCACTTTTAAAAACTGTTTTCAGAGAGATCGCATAAATTATAATGTGAGCATTCATGTGGATGAAGAAACATATTACAAAACAATGTGGAAATAGGAGAGAATGGATTTTTTGCATGAATGCATGCAAAATTACCTATATTGAGAAAGGTGGGTTAATTATCTCTACCATCAGGTTCAGATTGAATATTGGATCATTTTGACTAGAAACAGCTTTCCCAAGAGTTGCATGTCATTTTTAACGAGATAGGTGGTGACAAATTTGATAGATAAATAAATAAATAAATAAGTAAACACCGTTGGTTCACCTAGCTTTGTAGGTTCTTGGCTGATTAGTCTTACTCTCCAGGGCTATAGCACTATTTAAAGACATTGAGGATATAATTGGAGACCATATTCATGTAAAATAGGTGGTCTACTTCCAAGCTATTGCTTTTGTTCTGTGACAACTACCAGGGGCTTTCATTGTTCCCTGTGCTATTAGACAGCAACTTCCAAGGTAAAGAATAAAACATGCAACTCTAACCTTTCTATTTAGCTCCATCGTAACTATTCATGTACTTCTGCTGAATCCTGCTAAAATATGTTGTAGTATGCCAACAGGCATCTTTGGCCATGTCAAAATGTAATTTTTGGCATGCTACAATGCTCCTCAGGCTAACCATTGCCTACATTTGTACCCACAGGTTTGCCTCACCTAACTTGGGTTATTCAGACAACAAAAGATGGGGACTTCGCTAAAAAAGGTAATACATTAGGAAGATAAAGGTAGGATTCTTTAACTGCATTAGTCTAACAAGTTGGAAAAGATGCACATTTTGACAAATATTCATATAAATGACTCCTAACAGTATCACTATAGATACTGTTATCTGTATCCAAAACTATTTTCTCCTGGAATTTTGGTTTTAGTCATCTTATAGGTACAAACTTTGTTTGTGCATGCAAAGAATACTGATCTGTTTGAATGCTTTGAAGATGCAGTACCTGTGAGTTGGTTTTATTTTTCTATTTGTTTTTCTCATCAGGAAAAGAGAGACGGAAAGAGGACCTCGGGAGCTGACCCTTTAAGTAGCAGGCAAAGAAAGGCTCTTGTGCTGTTTCCTACAAGTTCTCATTCAGTTTGATAAGAATTTGCTTTACAAATGATTTCAAAGGAGAAGAGAATTTCAGTGGCCAAGAGGTGCGTTTTCACTTATCTTGTCTTTCACTGCACCATCCTCTCTCAAGGAATGTGTAGCTTCTCTAATTTCTTATTTCCATTATATCCCAAAGAAAGATGATGATAAGAGAACTTTTCCAACTATTTTACAAACAAACAAACAAACAAACAAACAGGCAATGCAATTAACAGCTGCCATAACTCAGCCACATCCTGTGATTCTGCAGGATAGAACATCAATTCTGGACTCTCTCTAGACTAGCTATCAGGATCTCCAGTTTCTTCCGGCTTGAACTGCAACTAGGCACTGCAACTTTTGTCGAACTAATATTCATATTGAGGTACCCCCTGGTTTTTCTCTAACCTTACTCTTTTGCTGCAAATAACATATAAAAGTCAGTTAAGAGGAAACTACAATTTCATCCAAGATTGAAAAGCAACAATCTTTCTCTCCGCTACAATATAGAATAAGAATATACAGCAAAATCAATACGTAGGTGAAACCCATTCATTTTTTTAATGTTATAAAATGTAATATCAATGCAAAAGAGATATGTTGTATTGCCCAAATGTTATAATAAAACTCCAATAGCTGAGTAAGAGACAAACTTAACAGTGAATTGCTGATATGTCAAGCCAGCTTGTACAAGCTTCTGTCATCCTATTGCTTATAAACTGATAGCTGATTATGATGATTAATTCTCACTAATAACCATCTCTTTAACAGGAAGCTAAACCTATCCTTTTCCTTTTGGAAAATCATGTGATGTATAACTACAAAGCACCTAAAATCTTACAAAGAGGACACCAATTATTGGAAAATATTAGTGTAGAAGAATACAAGTGCCTAGCTAAATGAAAAAACAAGCTGAACACAATTTTTGACTCAGTAGAAAAAGCCAATCATTTTTTCCCTTGATTTTAGGGCATTATCAATGAAACCTTTATCTTGACAATGATCTGGTCCATCTTATTATTTTTGCAGAAAAATACTTTATCAAAGACAATGAATGGAGAGAAATATTGAAATAGAGATATTTGTCTCTTTTGAAAGAGCCATTAAAGATAGGAGCACCATCTGATAGTGAAATGGCAGAGTTAGTCTCTGAAAAAAATCACTGAGAGCTTTCTATAGCCTGAAAACATACATATAAAAAATAAATAATTTCACACCAGTTAAGTTGCAATAAGAGCAACCCATCTCTCAGAAAGGAGTCAAATTTATGTACATAGATAAATTTAAAACTGAGGGGCTGAGGCAGCATGGCTTATCCATAATCACTCAGATTTTTGTAAATCTATAGGAATAGGCATAATAGAGTTTATACTTCCACACCCTTGCATTTCACAGACCACTTTTCAATGAGGTAGCTTCTTATATCAATTTAACCTCTGACGTTTCTTTATCTACAGTAGGGCACACTAGCAAAGCATCTATGAGAGGATTATTTATCTCCTTGGCATTAAACAGAAGGATATGCAAAAGCAGAAAGATATATTAGTGAATAAACTGAAGTAATTAGAATTAAGACACAAGCATAACACAGTTTTGGACCTAGAAAAACATTTACGATAAATTAGACTTAATGGAATTAAATGAGACATTTAAGAACTTGAATTTTTGTTACGTAGAAATTTTGTTAAACGGGGCAAAGAAGTTCATATTGACCTTGCCTCTTACATCTGCACTCCATGGAGATCTTTGTGCACTGGAAAAAAGCTTTTGAAGGACTGATTTTTCTGAATTTGGCTGAATGTGCATGAAGTTCTCCATGTAATTGAAAACTATGCATAATAAGAATTCTTAATTCCATGGACAAACTCATAAATGTAACTAAGCACACAGATTTTTCTTCAGAATTTCCAGCAATTTTGAAACTCTCAGGCTGGATTTATCTCAGGCCAGGGTTTATCACATAAAGATATATATAATGCCTACTGTAGGACACAAACCCATCAGTTATGTCACTGAAAACAAATGCTGGTGCATTAGAAAGCACAAAGAAGTCTAACTAAATGCTCTCAGCTTCGAGACTATCTTCCCCTGCCCTCATTCTCCCTATTCTTTTTCCACTTCTCTGCATCACCTGGAATGTAGATCCCAATCCATTTCTCCTGCTTTACTTTTTTCACTGGAAACACTGAGTGCGTGCCTTACTCCCTGCTTTTCAGATCATCTTTCACACTCACTCAGGCAGGAGTAGCAGCTGTAGCAAGCTCCTGAAACCATTTGTGAGCTGTAGTTGGTAAGGAATAAGTGAAGAAAAAATGGATTAGGTTTACAGCACACTGGGGATGGCTTGCAAATCAAATGGGTTGTGGTGTGACAGGGCTCATTAATTTTGAAAGAAGTACAATTGATGAATCCAGACTACACACACATATATACCTTGATTTTTTTTTTTTTTTTACTGCTGTTAAGTGCACGCTTCTCCCCTGGCTAATTTTTGGCACCATTATTCTTCTTCGCAACACTCCTGCCCTTAAACTGATTGGTTCTGTTTGCAGCCTACATGACTTGTTTAAGCAAGTCCATGAGATCATATACAAAATACAGCAAAAATGTTGGCATGGAAAATTGAAGCGCAAAGCAGGAGAAGGGAAATGGTCAGTTAATATTTTAGAATACAAGGCCAGGAAGTACTGAAAATCATAGAAAGTAGAAGGTGTATTTGACAAGAATGAAAAAGATACAAAACTGAAAAGATTTGGCTTCCTGCTCTTCAGTGCTTTTAACCTAAGGTCACCAATTTCTTTCAACAGCATGGGTTTTGTAGAATTCAACATCATGGATCTTATGACAGAGTACAAAAGTACATCCTTCAGAAGAAATATGAATAGCCATTTCCATGTTGAATGATTATACACTATCACGAGTAGAAAAGGAACAAGCAACTACATATTTATGAAGCTAGGAACTCAATAGATACTGCTTCTAGTTCATGGAATAGAAATGGCAAGCACCATTATCTCAAATGAAAACGTTTCTGGCTGTCTTAATATGAGGAAAGCTGAAGGGTTTTGCCATTATTTCTTCTTTGGTTTTTTATTATGCTTCCTTGAACAATGACACAAGTATTTTTCAGGTGCCAAAGTTTACAAAACACATTATTAAATGCCAGAAATGTGTTACTTCCCGGCTGATCTGAAGGAGAAGCATGAGTGGCTTCTTAGCTGGACCAGTTGAAATAAAAGTGAACAGTAACATGAACAAAGAAACATGTAAATGGCTGGATGTTATAAACTCTTGAAAATGTGTAGATAAGGAATAAATAAGATGGTATTCATAATTGAATGAATTTGGACAAAGTGATTCAAGCACAAATCCCTGTGATCTGAAGCTGAATTGAGTTCTGCTCATGACATTAGAATAACCTTTGGGGTAGGAGGGTGGTAATCATTTTATGCTCACAATATCATAAGACAATTTTCACAGTTTGCTGGAAAAATAATGAAGGGTCTTCTGGAACTTCAAAGGCCAACAAATTTATTATTGTATACCGTGTTTCATGAAAGCTTGTCCATAGTGTTGTAAAGATAACATGGTAAAACACAGGCATAGAGATGAGTTGCTTAAAAGAATAAGATTAAGGGATAAATGTGAACAAAATAGATGATCAGACAATATGTAAACATGGCAAGCACATTATAGATTCCATTGTTTTCCATTTTTTCTGTTCTTCCTTTTCTTCTTATCTGCTACAATAGTCTGTAGGTTATGATGACCTACCGACTATTTAATATTTGGCTTGTTATTTATTTATTTATTTATTTATTTGTTTGTTTGTTTGTTTGATTTGTCCCCGCCCATCCCCTTACAACGGGGGACTCTTTATTTAAAATTATCATTTTAAATAAAACTAATTGTACCACTTAATACTGAAATTAAGTACTCTTCAATAATCCCAATGCTCTCTAATATAGAACACCAGAAAAACACCACAGTTTTATAGAAAACTGTGTTCTTCTGAGTAAAAAAGTGGGATATAAATAATAATAATAATAATACACCTATACTCAAGGATGAAGATCTTCATGCAAAAATTTAATAGCATATAAACAATTGCAGGTTTTTATTTTTAAAAACATTGTTCTTCCTTTTTCTTTATTGCATTGCTTCCCCAAACTAATATCCCTCAGATGTCTGGGGGCTAAAAGTCTCAATGCATCTGGAAAGCATCATATTCAGAAAGATTATTTTATTGCATGGACTAGGATGGGGGAAAGCAGATGGGAGAGCTACATGACATATCTCAATTGTTACTTTTGAAAAACTGTTTCAATTAACAAGACAAATACAAATGGATAATACGTCCATGTGTTCAATAGTTCAGTGGTACTGCACTGTACTTTTCTTTCCCTGAACAAACAACATTGCAGCGTTGTTTAAAAAGCAGATGTGCAATTGAGCAAGTGATACAGTATGGGACATACAAAAAGCAAACACACAGTAGGTACCTCAAACAGCAACAGTACTTTGAAATGACAAAGTTTGCTATCGCTGCTAGGCTCCACAACTTTTGTAGTTACTGTCCATAGTCCATTGGGGAGAACACTTTGATGCAGATCTCCTTTGCTAAGCCAGCTTTGGTTCTTATACCTCCACATTCTGGGTCTTATTTGACTACACTGAGATTCATTCAGTGATATCTTGCATTTCCTGGCATTCAGTTCTTTTTAGCACCAATTTCTTCTCTTTTGCTTTCAATATCCTTAGCTTAATTAGTTGTCATTCTGGTTGGCATCACAAATGTTGTCTAACTTACCCTTACAGCACAATCTTACCACCACTGCAAATATGAAATGGATATTGATACCATGATAAATCAGTGTAGCTGCTATATTCTGAGTAGATATACTAACAGCTGTCTTCAATTTGATAGCTGGTATATTATGAACAGCTTCTGACTGTAAGTGTTAATAATTGGAGACTGGATAATTTGAAAGCACTAAATAGCCCAATGATCTCTGTGATAAGCCTGTTCCCCACCATAGCTCCTCACTAGCTCTTCCTGTATCCATGCAGCCATCCCAAATCAAACAGGTTGTACTTGCTTTGTGGATAAGGAGCTGAAAGTCGGTATTAGTTTGGATTCTCATAGAAAAGCTTTGAAAGAAAAGGAGCGGCTGTAAATGGACTGGTACCAGATTCATATGCTACCCTGGCATCGGAGGTGGAGTGTAAAACACCCATCAGAGAGGATTCTGGGAAAAAGAAGAAACTTGGTTGTGGAAATGACAGCAGCAACTAAAGGTGCTAGAATGGATAGAATGGACTTAGTTCTAGTGACTGGGAACATGGCCTTTGAACATCCAGAGAAAGGGTGGCTAGTGATCCTAAAATGGATCGACCAGTTCATTTTACTTCTGAAGATTCATCTTTTCTTGAGTGGTGAGAAGTCCACAAAGCGTACAACGGTAAGGCCATGGACAAGGCTTTCTGAAGAGGAAAAGTACTAACCTAATTGCTAACCAGTGCAGATGACACAATGGGGTTGCTCCAGAGATGGAAGAAGGAAATCCAAAGGTTTACCTATCAGAGGATCATCAGCTGGATTCCAGCCAGCTGCTAAGTCATCTGACTGAGATTGAGGAAGGTCTTCCATTACATTCTGTAAGCTCTTTTCTTAAAACTAGACAGGAATAGTTCTCGTATTTGGCAACATAAAGGGATGTGTATATACTAGCTACACACATATGTTAAGCTAATATCATGACAGGTTGTTAAGTTGTTCTGAGCCTAAAAGTCAGAGAGCAGGAAAAAAAGCTTGTTTAGAAAGTTTGCATTGGGGGAACTTTGCAAAACAATGCAAAACAATTAATGGAGCTGGGAAAGTGAAACTGCTTTACTGTTCTGATAAAGCTTGGTTGAATTTGCTTATCACTGTCCTTTAGGTGAATAAATAAAAGAGAAAAACTGGACAGCTCTTTTGTTTTGTTTTTAAATGGCAAAACATTAAACAAATGCAGGCAAGAGAACATGAAAATGGGAGCCTCAACTCAATTGCCTACAGGTTGAAAGCAGCATTTGAATTTGTAACAAAAGAGAAGTTATTTCATGTACATATAATTTAATCTGTTTTGAGGACTGGATTCTAGTGTGCAAGAATGTTTTGACATCTTAAACTGTCTGCAGAGAGTAGTGATTGCATCCCTACTTCATGAGATAATTTTAGGGTCAATAGAATGCATAGACATAGTTGAGTATAAAATTAGGCTTTTAAAAAGCAAATAAGCAGCAGTTGCAGCCCCCATATTCCTCAGTGGCAAACTACAGTATGCAAAGTTTATGATGTCTCAGAATATGACATGGTGGTCAGGGAAACCATTTACTATAAACTGGCCCAAATGCAAGGGGCATTAAACTATACAGAAATACTTTATTTGAGGACTTCCGGTGAGTAATGGCCACGCACTAGGCTCTCCTTTTCAAGCAGAGAGTCATCTTCATAGACTTTTTAAGGCTCAGGCAGGCTCCTGGAGCCTGAAGAATTCTCTGGATCCAAGGAGAATCCTAGAAATTGTCCCATGCAACCTCCAGACAGCCTTTCACAGCAGAAGACCTTGAAATGGAGACTTTTGGGACTGATTGGTGGGTGATCAGCTGGGAAGCAGGGTTACCCGCAAGTTCCAAGCTGTGAAGAAGCCGAAAACAAAAACAAAAACGGACACTTGCACTGACCTTCTCATTTCCAAAATTATCTTTGTGTGTGTGTGCGTGTGTGTGTGTTTGTTTGTTTACTTCTATGGGGTTAAAGAGAGGCTTTCCTTAGTTACAGTGTATTTTTATCTTTTTGCTCCTGTAGGTGCTTCGTGGAAAGGTTTACATTCTTTTTTTAATTAGGATAAATAGTTTTGTATATTCAGCAACAAAGTAAAAGGCTTGGACTTTTTATTAATGTTTAAGAAACAAGAGAAAAGGAATTTTTTTAAAAAATTATTTATTTATTTGGTGGATCTGAGCTTGGGTTTTTGATATTGGAATGTGGATATGGGAACTATGTGAAGTCTGCTTTGTTTTCTTAATTAATTGGCCATGATTGGAGAGGAATTTTAAACAAGATAAAGAGACTTTCTCCCTTTCTCTGTTTACTTTGGATAGAATGTAATATTTGACACTAGAGAGCACTATTGACCATGGTTATTAAGAGAGCAAACTGCAGGGATGAGTGTTTCAAGATTATGTTTCAAAACTTTGCAGAAAAAATAATTCAGTCACTGGAGGATAAATCTGATAATTTGAACAAGAAACTCGATGCTAAATTAAATGAGCCTGCTATTGATGTGAGGCAAGCTGAACACAAATTGGATATTTTGGAGAATAATATGGATAATAAAGATATGGAAGAAGAAAGAGAGATGGATATCTTACTGGATCTTAAAGAAAAAGAATCTTATTTTGGACTTACAGTTATTTGGATCAGCCTAATGATGATATTGTTTTGGATTTACAAAACAAATGTTTTAAATCACTGAGAGACAAAGAGAATTTATTGAAATGGTTCCTGAACGAAGAAGACAAGGAGAAAATAATAAAGATTCAACTTGTGGGGCACTGTTTGCTAGGTTTAAAGAATGAACTCTCTAAAAGTAAACAGAACTTGGATCAGTCAAATGGTAACACTATTTTGGATCTACAAAGAGAAGGTCTTGAACTACTAAAAGATAAAGAGAATGTATCGAAGTTGCTCCTGAAAGAAGACAAGGTGAAAATAATAAAGACTCAATATGTGAAGTACTATTGTTAGGATTAAAGAATGAACCTCTTAAATGTAAACAGAAAGTATGTAAAGTAAATCTGCTTGATTATGGTTAAAACATAGGCTGTGGTTTCTGATAGATTAACTGTAATTTTTTGGGACCAGAACTGTATGATGATGTTATTGTTGCTTAATAGTAGTAAAAATGAATATAGGTTGTGACTCCTGATAGTTATTAGAGGGGTTTCTTGTTGATTAGGACTGAGTGGAGAAATGACTAGGACTATATAAGGGAATATTGGGAAATATGAGTGATATGAAAGTGCCTTCTATTATCTTTGGGAAGGGATTATGGTATATGATAATACTAGTGACATTTTTATATGCACATAGATGACAAAACCCCAGAGCTATTTAGGATCGGACATTAATGATAGTGGCAGAGACGGTGACATAATGTATTGAAATTTAAAAAAAGGGGGGGGGGAGCCTTGCTTCTGTTTGGAAATTGCTTTTGGTTTTTTTTCTTTCTTTCTTTTGCCTGGGATTGTAAAATGCCACGTTGACTTGGGGTTCTGATAATTATTAGATTTTAGGATTAGAGAAGTATTTTGTATGAGTTATATTTTTAGCGTAAAAGATATATGTATTCTATATTTGTATCTGCAACAAAGAAAGTTGGAAGTACCTATCCTTTCTCTCTCTTCTTTTTATTTTTCTTTTCTGCACTTTTAACTTTATTTTTTTTTCTGAACTTATCTTTCTCTTTGTTTAAAAAAAAAGAAAAAAAAGAAAAACTTTATTTGACTTGCCATATTTTTATAATGTAAATTTTTTCCCAGTATTTCACAGGACCTCAAAGACTCCTTTAAGACTTCTGATGTATCCCTGGGTGGCAATGAAACAAAAGCAGTGACATGAAAACCCCAAAATTCTTATTGGTTTGTGGTTATTACACATTCTTTATTCAGTGCTATCAATTCTCATTGCCAACTAGAAAATTTATATAATGTATACTGTTGAATTTTTATGTTGAAACAGCCTTTTAAAAACTGCCTACAATGTCCTTTTTCTCGTGGTGTTACTGGAGAACTATGGCAGGCTAAACTGTGCTGATCCAGTTTTGTTATCTCAAGCAAGATACTTGAGAATAAGTCTGTCATGTTAGTGGCATATGAAATGCCAATGTAAGTAGTTACTCTTGAATTTCAGGCAGACTGATCTGGCTTTACGAAACTCCAGAAGTTCATGACATCAGGTGAGATGAGTTAGTCTACACATGCATGATCATTGCCTGATGACCACAGAAATGGTGACCTGTGTACATATAACAACTCTCATGGGTCCAGATCCATAGGCTTGAATTATTACCACTGTTCACACACTGAACTACAAGCGATTAAGTGTTGCAAACCAGGAGATAGGCCTGCCTGGGTAAACCTCTCCTGAGGAAAATCACTGATCTGCCTAAGCCTAGACCTTTTAACTTGGGTAAACTGGGTATTTTTGTGCATAGGCTCTCTTTCACAGCAACTGATGAAATGGACCCTTGATGATGTAGTCCAATCAGCATACAAAGTTTGATGGCAGAAGATCAAAGCTTAGTGCTAAAAAAATGGTGTACAGAATACCTAGGGATCATTCCTAATAGCTCCAAGTGAAATATACCATTGGCATTAAGATTCAGAGATACTTCTATTTTTCTGAGAATCTAAAATGTTGCTATCAGAATAAATAATACTGAGCTAAATGGCCTGATCATTTGATTCAGTACAACACTGGTACAACATGCATTCACTAAAGATACCAAAATATCATGAGCTGTGTGCCACCTTATCTAATGATGTACACCGGTACACCTACACTGTGATATTCCTGATACGTTTTAAATAATAATTTCAAGAAAGCAGTATGGAAAAGGGTGTTCCAATATCAACCAGCTAATGTGGTTCACCCTAATATAAATTCCAAACTTGCACACATAAACCAATATCCAACCATCTTAGTTACTTAGCTATTATTTTGCAAATAAATTTTCTGTGGTTCCTCACTGTTGTGCATAATTACAGCCTTTGACACTTCCTTCTGGTCTAGTTCGGGCTTAACTTCAGTTGCTTCTGGTGGTGACTTTAGTGGTTATCTAATATTGGCCATTGAAAGATGCAAGAATTCTCTATGACAAATATACATCTAGGACATTCTGCATGGATTGTATAAACTCAGTTTCTGTTTTCTCTTTTTTGGAAAGAAGGGTTTTTAATGGCAGCTTTTCAATGCCAGAAAAATGTGCCAAACAATATTTTGGAACTATGGTCCTACTGCTTCATACATTGGATGACAATTCATTGTTTAAAACAGATATACAATTGCAATTTTGGAGAAGTATTTTGGAAGCCAAAGCAAGCAGCTGGCAGCTAAAAACAGTCCTGTGTACTCGTTAGTGATGCTTTCTGTCTGTAATTCTATCTGAAATCACAGAATACATTGGAAGAAGGCGGACAAGCATCAATGGGATTGGATCAGGCCTTTAAACCGCTATATTGCCTGTAAAAACAAAGGTAATCATCATGTTGATGATTAAAGCACCTATCTACAGCCATTCAAAGACAATGGAAATGTGCCATCACTTAATTATGGATTTACAACACAAATCTGTGTTTCTTCACTATATTTTTGTTTTTTGTTTGTTAAAAAAACCCAAACACTGAATAAACCTAAAACAGCTTATAAGTAATATTTTTTATCACAGATCTAAAGGCTCTCTCCAAAAAAACTTATGAAGGTCCTGATATGCACATGGAGCTCTGTGAGAATAGAAATAATTATTTATTCTCCAGTGATTGAGAACCTTCTGTGTATATGAAGTCTGAGAAGCTTGGACCAACAGTATGGAAACCAGATTTAGTACCTCACAGATTTAGTGATGAGCAATGGATTCAGATGAGTCCTGGATCTCAAGGTGAAGTGGGCTAATTTAAACAGATGTCCATTTGGAGAACATAGCTTACCGTGATAGGGTGTGGACACAAATGAAATAAGTTTCAAAATGTATGATTCTAGCCGATTCACTAGCTACCCATCTGTATACGATGCTAAAATTTGTATTCCTGCATTAAGCAGGGGACTGAATGATCCTTTCTAACTCCACAGGTCTATCATTATAAGAAACATGGCAAGAAGACCCATGGATGACATTTTTTCAATGATACTTGCTGAACTTCTATCACTGGGCTATCTTTAATTTGGTTGGGAGCCACCTGGAGTTAAAAATAAGATGGGCAGCTATATAAATGTTATAAATAAATAAACAGATAAATAAATCTTTCTGTAAATCTACATGATCGGTAGTCTGCTATGATGTTGTGGATGACTGAAATCTATTCACATACACAATTCCCTGTGCACATAGAGTGCTGTAGGAAAGATTCTAAACATTCAAGACAGAGTAACTTAGTGGAGAAGGAGTAAGTCAAGGTATTTCACATTCAAGTGTAAACCTCAGCTTTGGGACCAGTCAGCATCTCTCAGTCTAACATATTATACACAACTGTGATTCTGGAAAAAGGTGGAAGGAGTGCTATACATACATACATACATACATACATACATACATACATACATACCACTTTGTGCTCTTGGAGAAAAGGTAGGTTTTATTTATTTGGGTTATATGTCACTCCAATCACAATTGTCCCTGAGCAGCTTACATCCTTCTACATCCAGATAGTATTACATATAACAACAGATTCAATATACATCTGATCTCTCTGGCATGTTAGTTTTAAATGTGTCTAAAGGGGTTTGGAGGGGCTATTGATGCTTAGACACTGTTTCTGTTCCAGAAATGGTATATATCCTTGGAGTGGTACAAGTCCATTCTTTTGTTACACATCATGTGGTGGTTCACTGCTATGCTGGGCACAATGACACTTAGATAGTTAGGTTGTGCAGTGCTTTGCATTTATGACCCTGAAAATAGATGCAGCTACTTTAATCAGACTGGTATTACATGGCTGCTCCTTCATGTTCTGAAGCACTGCATACTGTATAGTTGGCCCCAACTCTGTGGCCTTTATAAATGCTGCCAACACCCCAACATTGTCTTTCCCCAGGCCTTTGCATCATGATGTGCTGGAGCCCCAATTGCATGATGGTATTATTACTGTTTGGATTGCCATTTTATTGTTTTATTATTGTTTGTAGGTGCATGTATGGTAGTTTTATTTTTGCTGAGTCTCACTGAAGTGTGGTTCTTTTGGGGGGAAGGGAAGCCACCCAGAGACCAGGTGGCCATATAAATGTTCTAAATAAATAAAAGTTGTGTGAAAATTTCTGTTTCCCCATGCAAATTACTAACTGCATGAGAAATCATTTGTCAATCTCTGTGTAAATGATATGCTGAATCCATAATGCTTTTAAGTAGGATTTTTTTCAAAACTCAAGCAGCAGTGGCACCAAGATGTTATTTCAGCTTCTTACTCTAACCTACAAGAAAAAAGAAAAAATGTTCCACCCATTCAAAATAGTGGCCCCACATTCAGAAATGGAAGGCAGTTTAGCTACAGAAACTATGTGTGATTTATGCACTGAAGCATTGTTAGTTAAAACTACGAGTAAGGTTCAAGAGGAAACTGGTGGTCACCAAATTCTTTGTACTTCTCCTGAGTAGAGGTAGGCTAATTTGGGTGTAAAATTAAAAAAAAAAAGACAATGCAACTTTTCTAAAGAATAGAAAAAATACATAATAGCTGAATCTGCAAGTAATCATGTACATGTCAGAATTGCAAGTAGGTCATGAGACATGTTTGCTAACTTTTCCATTATGATTTGTACAAGTCATCTTTTGAGAAATAATAATGTAGTAAAAATGATTAAAGTTCAGATATCCTTTCGTAATATGAAAGATTCCCTTGAGATTATATAAAAGGCTTTTGTAAAAATGATGCAATATCTCCCAGATTCATTTTCCTAAGCCAGAGTAGAGTCTAAATCTATATCTTCTTATTCATTTAATTTGTTCTGTCTGTATGTATTTTCATTATTCTTGAACCCCCCTTTTTTTCCTTTTAAATTACTATTCCTTATAAACCTAGGGTAGGACAATCTCATTCTAAGATGATATCTTTATTTGGAGATTTTATTATTTTTACCCAACAAATCTTACTATCAACTATACACTTTTGAGAAGGATATGAAATACTCAGGAAAAGATGTAACCCAAATCATTTTGGATTATAATATCCCTGGCTATAGCCCAAGCTTAAAAGGTTATAGTTCAGAACAGGTTTCTTGTACTTATAGTTGGAATCATTCAACCTGAAAATCTTCATTTGGGTCTCAACATCTCCATCAAAGTCTAAAAAGCTAAGCAGGGTCAGGACTGGTTAGTATTTGGAAAGGAGACCTTAAGAATATCCCATGGCTGCAGTTTAGACTATAAGGTTGAAAAAAGATCCTAAAAGAAGGCAAACTACTTTCTTATCGTTGCCAAGATACTACATAGATATGTCTTTGAAGTAACCAGGATTCAAGACTTTACCTTCCTTAATTCTTCATTGTTATATATGTCAAGTTCTGTAATTTAAGCTGACTCATTCTTTCAAAATCTAAGGAGAGATGATAGCTCTTGGTACAGGTCCTGTGGAGATGGCTGAGTCAGTCTTTGAGAGAGGGGTAGTGTCAGCACCCCTTAAAGAGGCATTGGTCTGCCCTCTCCTCAAGAAGCCATCACTGGATCCAACCATTCAGGACAATTTTCATCCAGTATCTAATCTTCCCTTTTTAGGGAAGATTGTTTAAAAGGTGGTCACACAACAGCTTCAGAGGGTCTGGATGAAGCAGGTTCTTTGGACCCCTATAAGTCAGGTTTCAAGCCTGGGTATGGGACTGAGACAGCACTGGTCACACTTTTCATGACCTCTGACAAGAGTGGGATGGAGGTAGTGCATCCATCCTTGCTCTTCTTGACTTCTCAGTGGCTTTCAATATCATCCACCATGGTATCCTTCTGGACAGGCTACAGGGCTTGGGAGTGGGCAGCACTGTTTTGAGCCGGTCCTCTTCCTTTCTCAGTGGCTGGTTGTAGTTCATGTTGATTGGGGGCAAGAGATCCCATACTTGGCCCCTAAATTGTGGGGTGCTGCAGGGTTCAGTACCCTTTCTGCTCCTGTTTAACATCTACATGAAGCAACTGGGTGAGGTCATCCATAGCCATGGGGTGAAATATCATCAGTATGCTGATGATACCCAGATATATAGCTCCATCCCTATTGAAGTAAGCAATGCTGCCAATGTCCTGTATCAGTGTCTGGAGGCTGTAGAGGTTTAGATGGGGAACAACTGGCTTTGGCTTAACTCTGGCAAGACTGATTGGCTTCTGGGGCCACCTGGGTTTGGGAATTTACCATCTTTGGTTCTGGTTAGGGTTGCACTTCCCCTGGTGTATAATCTGGGGATCCTTCTGGACTCACAACTCCTGCTTGAAGAGCGGGTGGTAATTCGTGGCTAGGAAGGTCTTTGCACAGATTTCAGTTGCACCATTCCTGGATCAGGAGGCTCTATGCTCAGTCACTCATGCCCTGGTCACTTCCCATATGGATTACTATAATGCTGTCAGGTCTAGCCCAAGGAACTCCAGGAGACCATGTAGATTCAGTTCAGCAATGTTTATTAGCTACAATAATCTTCCCAGACTGAAACCTCAGTTCCCAAAGTCAGCCAGTCATAACAGTGTGAATTCCTCAGGGAGGTGCCAGCCTCATCCTCTTATCTCTTCCTCGCCCCTCAGGAGACAAAAGATCATGTTTTCTTCCCTGAGTTTGGCCTTCATAATTCCATTCCATCACAAATGTGCTCTTCATGAGGCTCCCCTTGAAGAGTATTCAGAAGCTTCAATTGGTGCAAAATGCAGTGGTGTGGGCAATTATGTGCATGCCTAGATCTGTGCATGTTACACCTTTGCTCTGCGAGCTGCATTGGTTACCAATTTGCTTCTGGGGCCAATTCAAGGTGCAGATGATAACCTATAAAGCCCTACATGGCATGAGGGCAGGTTATTTGAGGGACCACCTCTCCCCAGTGACATCTACCTCTCCCATCAGGTCCAGCAGAAGAGGCTTATTGCAGGTTTCATTCCCTGGAGAGCATCATCTGATGGGACCCAAGAGAAGGGCCTTTTTTGCTGCTGCACCTGCCTTACAGAACATCATTCTCCCCCAGGTCAGGCTGGCCCCAACCTCAATGGCCTTCCAGAATGGCCTGAAGACCTGGCTTTGCCATATGGCCTGGGGATCAGAGAATGGTATAGAGCTCATAAAATGGTTGTACTTTTTGTGAATTATTGTGCTCTCCTAATGAACATATTGCATGGTTTTAACTGTTTTTAATGGTTTTAATGTTTTGCATTGTTTGTATGGTTGTTTTCTGTGTTTTTGGTATTGTTTATGTTTTAACTGTAAGCTGCCCAGAGTCATGAATGTGAGATGGGCAGCTATATAAGATAGATAGATAGATAGATAGATAGATAGATAGATAGATAGATAGATAGAGATAGGGTTTATATCCCTCAGTAGGTTTTGAGGGAATGTGCTGGAAATTACTACTCATTCTCTGAATAATCCTAATATTTACTTTTACACAGATTCCCTGAGCAAGCCTACCCATTTTTTGCCACTTACTAAGGGCAGTTTTCATGCAAAAAGCAAATGGTTCAGATCAGCTCACTTGCTAGTACAGACTGAGTTTCTGGGTAACTGATAACCTACAAAGAGGATGATCATTATGCTCATTCATTAGGCTATGAATGAGCTTAACAGCCATCTATCTATCCCCAGAGGACAGCAAGATGTGATGGCTCATTGAACTCTGTGGGCTTCTGCAGACAGCAATCAATATTTGAACAGTGGCTTCTAAGCTCCATTCTGACATTTTATTTTGAATAAAATATTTCCATTCAACAACAACATTCCATTGTCCAGAACTGGGGAAACTGGTCTTTCAGCAAATCATAGAATATAAGGGTTGGAAGGTACCTGGATGTACTTGAGATCATCAGATACAACCTTCTGCCCAGTGCAATAATTCATTATTACTGCACCACCAAGAGAGGGTCATTCAGCCTCTGTTTACCCATCTTTGGCAAGGGAGAGTCCATCATCTCCTGAGACAGCCTGTTCTGTTGTTTCATAGCTCTTGATATTAGGATTTTTTCCTTTGACATTCAGTCAAAATCTACTTCCTTTTAATTGGAATACATTGTTTCTTGTCCCATTTTCTGGAAGAAGTCTGAAAAATTCTGTATCACTTCTACATGACAGCCCCTCTCATCCTTGAAGACAGCTGTCATGTTTCTCCCCTATCTTCTCTTCTCCAGGCTAAACTTACCCAGTGCCTCCAACCATTCCTCATAAGCATTTAAAGATTATTGACACTGTGGCCCTTCAGATGTTCAACTACATCTCCTGGCAATCCCAGTAGCATAGCTATCAACCTTCCAATCTCGCTGTAATAGCTTAAGAACGTTCAGTTGTTCCCAGAGCTGGCCTTGTATTTAGTATGCTTATGAGAAGTCAAGATTAAACAATACCCGGGATACAACATTAAGCTCAGTGACCCAGTTCTTGTCATATTTTCTAGAAATTGTAAACATCAGATTTAAGAGCACAACTCTATTGTTGACAAGTACAATGAGTAGTTCAGATGAACAATCCTGTACTCCAGAAAGGAAGATTAATTGTGCCCTTGCATATTTATTACAGCCTTGGCAACAGCTGAACAGTGTAAGCTGACTTTGAGTTACTGCAAATGAAACATAAGTTCTTTTTACTGTTCCCTTACAATTGTGTAAGACATACCCTTAAATATATCCTCTATAAATGATGGCTTACTACAGCCTAATAATTTTTTCCCTTTTAACTCATTTAGGGGATATCTTTCTTCTCTCCTGACACCAGTTCCCTGTCTTGTTCGCACATATTGTCCTTCATTCCCAAACCTCTGTGGAATGTCAATGGGCTGCATTTAGCTTTTTCCTTCCTTTTATTTGTAAGAAAGCATCAATGCCATATAAGCATTTGATTTGATTTGATTCATATAAGCAATATTCTATTTTAATTTTATTCAAGTCATTCAGAAACCTGAATCAAAAATGATATAGTGTAAAAAAAAAAAAAAAGTGTCCAGATCATACTTCATAGTTAAATTAAAGTTAATACTGCTTTCAGATTGAAAAAGTGCTTTCAGTAGTACTTGAACCCTATTTTCTTGATCCACTTTTTTCCTAGACTATTAGACATTTTGGAAATGGGTAAGTATAAGACCATTATTACTGGTGTCACAGTTCTAGACTCAGAAATTATGCACCAATGTTATTTAATACTTAGGGCCCTGTATAACTTCAAAAGAGTGCCACACTTTGAGGACCTTTCAAGCAAGGTGAAATGCTTTGAAGCTGCTTTGGAAACCCATGCAGCTCCTTCACTTCTAAAGCTTCTTCACTCCATTGGTTCACAGTCCTGCAGGGGGCTATTCCTGTCCTTTCAGTTGTAGGAAAGGCTTCTGTGCAGGTTCTTGGCATGCTGGAGGAGATCCATGAGGCAATGCAAAGTGCTTTGAGAAAGCAAACCCTCTCATCACTACATTCGACCTCTGCATCACAAATATTCTTGTTCAGGGCGCCTCTCTCAGCCTTATTAATATTACTCTGACAATGCTTCCTGCTTCTATTTGCACACTAGAAACAAGGGGAAAATTAAACTTTAAATCAGGGATGGGAAACTTTTTAGAAAATTGAAAGGCATGCTATTGTAACTTTCATTTCATCTAAATTTGTAGATGAAAATAAACAACAAACAATAACAATAAGAAACAACAACAATAAAAAACTCCTCTACTTTATTATGCTCTGAAAGTTTATCTTCAATGGGGGAAATAATCTTTTGAAATTGTAACCGGTTATTGGTAGAAAATAACTACAAAGCCTCCCCCCCCCCTTTTCTGTGTATCATATAATGAATAAAATATTTGGAGCCAATTATAAAAGTGATGGGTGTTTATATAAATAATGTCTTTTTCTTTCAACATATAAACAGTAACTGCAACAGCATGAGATCTGCCTCTTCAATCATCCCTGATTATATTTGATTTTACATTATGCTTCATCACAGCCAAAAAAAAGGCTGAGAAGCAGTATCCTTGGCCTTTGAGTGTAATAAAATAATCCAGCTAGCTAGCTAGTTACTAGCTTTTACATCATATTTTACCCTACTTTTCTTTCCCCACTTAAATCACACACTGGGGCTGAAAGGCTGGTTAAGAAAGCCTGCATTTTGCTTGTAAAATCCCCATATGATATGTAAATCTTGATTGTGTAGGCTTCAGATGTTCAGTGCCAAAATGTTGAGAAGGTAAAGCAGGACCTCATGAAATGACAACAGTCACTGATGGTCACCATACTGATTCCCTTATATGAGTGTAATTATATAAGGAAGGAATGGCTGGAGAGTTTAGGCTCACACTTTAAAACAAAATGCAAGTCTTGTTTTAAAGAGCAAAGTTGTGATTTATAAATGTACATATTCCAAATTTAGCAAAATCACAAGAGGAAGTTTGTCTGCAAGAACCAAGCACAACATATTTCAAAGGAAGAGGTTATGAATGCATCAATTGTGCGTTATAGAGCAGTTGGTACCAACGCTGCCCACAAATATCTGGAGTCTGGCCCTCAAGGATCTCCAAAAGATGCTTCCATCTTTTCAGAGTTGAGTTTTGAGTTGGAAGACAGAGAAAATTATTAAATACATTATTGAAGGATGATCTTATCAGTTAGAATTGTAACTAGGTGTAATTGAATAAGTTATATTTAGTTTTTATTCCATCTCCACATTTTTTTCTCAGTGTAATCCCACATTGGCCGGGGCGGGAGGGGGGGAGTGCCTACCTGCTTTACAGCAAAACCTGGAGGAGAGTTTGATGATCCCCCACTGGCAAAACTTTTGAGGGAAGCAAAATAATTCCTAGTTTAGCAAAATATCTCTAGTGAATAATCATGAACCAGGATCTATATGGAACATATTTGCAGATGGTTACCAAAATGTGATGGTGAAACTGCCATCATTCTGTGTTTGAAAGTGGAAGAAAAAAAATAATAACAAATCAGCAAATGTAAAAAAATCTGAAAATAGTGGTCCCTTCAATTTTGCATTAAATCATGTTCTAATACAGATTTGAAATTCCTGCAGAAAGTATAACAAAGCTGGTAGTGAGATCTCTTATGGCAAAGGGATCCATTCATTCCTAGCATGGAGTTTTTCCATGCTTGTTTGTTGGCTTCCAGATCATGTTGCTGTATACTTTGTGGATACATATCCACAGGTCTTCCAACAACTACCATCTTCCTATGAACTTCAGTTTCACTCAGAAGTATTACTACGAGGGAAACGAAATCACTTATCCTGAGAGATGCTTGCCAAATGTTTTATTGCAAAGCACTACATTGTTTACATCCTCCCTCCTAAACTAATAACCCTATCTCATTTACTTTTCCCTCATGGCTACATTTTTCAGGGACAAATCACTCCCATATGATGCTACCAACAAGTATGATAATATATTAAATAGCTTTCTGTAAAGCAACCATAGCTTGGTGTAGACCATTCCCATTCATAAATGTTCCTGGGAGAAAGGTGGGATTCAAAACAGTAAATTTCCTTGATTTATGGATGGGGTCATATGCCTAAAATACATAATAAAATACATGAAAAGTAGAATACATTTTTTCCACAGCCATTTGTATATTCCCTTTGCTGTAACTGGAAGTGCACTTAGCAATGACATTTTGCTAATGAGTAGAGATTTGAAACCTCATTATGGCTGAGGCTTCACAATTCAATTTTCTGAGAAACACCTTTATTTCTATACAAAATAAAAGATAAAGAAAGGAAAAGACTGGCATGGCATGTTATAAACTAAATGAATAATAGAAACTATTAGTCAGACTGAATAAATATTAAATACTTTCACTACTCCCAAATATTAACCTGGTAACTAAAAAGTAGGCAGTTGGTAGTTGGTACTACATTCTTTGCTTATTTCTTTCTGTAATTTTCTTTAATTTAACATAATGTTAATTAGTGTTGTGCATAGTTGTAATAGAAAATAGTTCCTTTTTTGCCATTTTAGAAATTTATAAAGTTGTGTATTATAAAGGTTATATTTTGAAAATTATGTGCAATTAAAAATTATGGATTTAATTATAGCATTCCTCACAAAATCATCTCACAAACATTATAGAAAGACACAGGATATAAGAGCCACTATGGTAAAGAGAAGTCCTAACCCTATCTTTTTATTAATGCAGAATTTATATTTTAAAATATATGGGCAAAGGAGTCATAGGAACCATGTCTTCCTGAATGAGCTTAGCAAAATATGGCATCGTTGCAAAGGTGAACAGAAATGCCATTTCAAAAAGCTGACCCAATCATTCTATGAACGGCTAAATGTTCAAGTAGCTGTTAGTAGGCCTTTCAGCAAATACCAGAATTTAATTACTGTTTTCCTTTTGTCCTTTTGCAGGCCATGAACTTCTCACTCAAAATTCTCTGAATATAATGTGATAGTAAAATAAGCAGTATTTTTATACCTGAAAAATCTGTAAAGTTTAATGCAAGTATGTTATTGCTATATATAAAAGAAATAAGACTGATTTTATTTATTTGCTTTCTAGTTATGTCCACTATCTCATCAATGGTTGGGAAAACAATGATTCTAGAATCACCATTAAAAATTAAGAAAATTTTCCCACATTAAACAATGCCTTAAATATTACAGACCTACCCTGATAGATGGAGATAAAAGTATTCTTCCATAGACTGTGATTCCTAGTAGCAGGAACACACAGAATTCTAATTTATAAACATATTACATGCAGGGTAGAAAGAAACTCCTTTCCCTTCTTGTTATCTCTCCTTTCTTGTTTTATCCCCAGTTGGCATGCTGATCAAGTTGTATCTTCAAAATAAGTATACATTTGAAATGTCTTCTCCTTAGAATTTAACTTGATTTGGAGACTTGTCTTTTAAACTAAATATTTGCCATTCACTGCATATAAATAATTGGAAATTGGCTATGGCATAGAAGCAGCAAAGAGGCCTTGCCATTAGGGGTAATTCTTTATTTGTCAACAAGAACTCTGAAATGAGAACTCGGAAGAGAAACAGGAGGAAGAAATTAAAGAGTGAAATAGTAAAACATTATGCAGAGAAATTCAGGATGCTCTATACACAAAGATAGGTATCAAGACAGACTATAGTATTCTGCTACAGTGGCAGGACTGGACTGTGAAATGGTTCTGCTAATATAATTCCTTTAAAAAAGGAAAGGTTGAGCAAATGTACTGTTTAATATTGCAAGATAGAGAAAAACTAAATTACCACTATTCTTTATTTATTTATTAAATTTAGATGCCACCCATCTCCCCCAGAGGGTGACTCTGGGTGGCTCAGAATTAAAATCAAACCTCAAAAAGAGTTAAAAAATATAAATATCCACATTAATTTAGTTAAAAAATATCAAACTATATAAAAAGACTGTATACATAAAAAGACTAAAACATTCAAGATTGGGGGGGGGGGGTAGTTGGAACTATTGGAAGTTGGGGGTAGGGAGTAGAATCTCCAAATAATTGAAATGTGTTCCAATTCAATATAAACACTAAATAACAAAAAAAGTAAATTTTTCAGAAGTGTAATCTAGACACAGAGCTGGTAGATCAAAAGGTAATACAAATCTTTAAAGTTACAGAATCAGCAAAATAACATGTTCTTGCTTATTTCTCTTTAAGACAATAGTACCTGAATACCATGAGGCCAACTCCCTGTTCAGGTTCAAAAAAGCTAAAAAAAAAAAAAACCCGATCTAAAAATAACTATAGTGAAACCACAATGTTACATTCTGCATGTATGTATGTATGTATGTATTTATTTATTCAGCTTGTATGCCGCCCATCTCTCCCAACGGGTGAAAAGAGGTCTCAGATCCAAACCCAGGTTCCCTGTTTGAACCTGAATAGGGGCCAACTCCCTATTCAGGTTCAAAAAAGCTAAAAAAAAAAAAAAAAATCCGATCTAAAAATAATTATAGTGAAACCACAATGTTACATTCTGTATGGGGGAAAGAGGTCTCAGATCCAAATGTCCATTAATTTTACATTCTGTATGGGGGAAAGAGGTCCCATATCCAAATGTCCATTAAATCCAACTAATGTGATTATGTTATTTGCATCAATTATGGACAAGTTCAGTTGTTTTTGTCATTGCCCAAGCTCAACTAAGCTTACATGGTTGTTACTGTGGAGATGACATGAAGGAAGACTCCTATGTAAGCTGCTTGGAACTCCTTGATAAAAAGGCAAGATAGAAATATAACAAATAAATAAGAAAATAATTCTTCTCTAATTCAGGTCTAATTTGAGCCTGAGAAAAACCACTCCATTTGGTAATGCTTCCATGATATTTACAGTTCTATTTCTCTCTGAAATGCAATTTTTATAAAAGCCATAGTGAACATAAAGACTTTGGATGGGAGACACACATCTCTCAGTAGATGACCAAGCCAATCCATTTCTTATTGATCTGGGCATTCATCTGAATGTAGGCACAGTTCAAAATTGGGAGAGAACAGGCCCAGGCACACAGTCCCTGTAAATGATTTTAAGTTACCCTGTTGTGCCTTCACACATTCAGGCAGGAGTTGTACCTACTCTCTCCCTACTGTGTTCTCCATATGTTCATGTGAATGTCTGAACAGAACTATGTTTGCTAGGGAGCCAAAAACCAATATTGCCTCCTTCTCAAAACAGAAATAATATGTCCTGACAGTAAAACTGAATGAGTGGCTCCAAAGAGACACCCAAAACTTCAAGAGGTCATGTTTATACAATGTAATTTTCTCAGTTCTTTCCCAATATGTGTCAGAGTGGTTTATATAGTTTATCTTATTTTATTCTCACATCAGCCTTGTGAGGTAGATTAAGATGTATCAGAAATGGTTCTTTTCTAGTTGAAAGCAAAGCAAGGAAGAATTGTAAGTGGAACACAATTTTATAATTGTCAAGAGTGTAGTTCTTTTTTGTCAAAATTAGAAATCTTTTTAGGGACTAGAGACTATCACAGATTCTTCTGTAGTCTGTTAAAGAAGAAAGGCTTTTTGATTATATAGCTGTCTCCTGGCAATTGCTACCTTTGGCCAATGGGACCTCGCAAGTTAACATTGGAGTTCTCAGTTTGCTAGGTCAAGACACTGCACAAGCTGTATGAGATAACTGACAACAAACTTCATGATAAAGTAGGAATTGAACTCCAGACTAAATTATGTCTAATTTTGGTTGTATAGTTCTGGCTTTGAATGAAAATAAATATATAATTCTCAGCCCCCATTTCTTAAGCTCAACATCTTATCTAGTTTACTATGCTTGTTTTATCTTTTTAGGGAGTTAGGAGCATAAAATAGGAATTTGCTTACCATCCTGAAAGGTGAAGATGGCACAGGTTTGTGAAAATAGGAACAGATTTGTCTAATAAACCTGAATTCATTGTAGGGTATTAATGTAAGAAGGTTAAGGAAAGAAAAGGAAAGGAAAGGAAAGGCATAAGATACATGTCTGGAACATTACAGCAATTTAATTGGAAACATCATCAAACATGATTGCAGATTATTAGGACATTAAACACCTTCTATAGAAAAAGAAGCCTCCATTTTTAGTAATAATGAAGAGAAATAACAAGTGACTTTACTAATGTAACATCATTTCATTTCTATATGAACTTTGTATTCCTCACATATAAATGACCTGGAAAAAAGGTATAATTTCCAGATACAGCGAAGCAAAGAAATCACTTCTTGAAACAAACAAAATAATTTTTTTCAGACAGCAGAGTTAATGGATGGATGGAAAGTTTCTTTCTGAGTGGCATAATGTATAGCACACTGGCCCTTGTACGAAGGGGAAAAAAAAAAAACAGCTGAAATTACAAATATGTAAAGGATGCTAAGAGTGAAGGTGAGTAATGGAGCAAAGAATGCTAAAGTCATTCTTTGAAACCAAGGAAGTTTCTACTACAGTTGCAGTACCAGAAATAGCAAATAATATTCAAAGCATTCCACTTGGTGGAGTGAAGGTTGTATGGGCCAAGTTTAAGTTAAATAGATTTTATACCTCCTGTTGTTTCTGAAAGTTGTTACAGAAGCAGCAACCCTCTTTGGGCATTTTTCTAAATACAGTGTCCAAAAACAGTTGCCTTTTCATGACAACATGCCTTTTAAGGGCCTATGGTGTGCTGTTCCAAAATGGATAGTATATTTCCATATAGTTTCCTGTTGGCTCAGCTAGGGATTTGAGATAGCTTACAGACAATAAACTACATTCAAGAAATCTAAGAAAGTAGTTTTTCACATGCTTGAATTTTTTAAGAAGTTCAGAGGTATGATTTCCTTATCTCCACTCCATGCCATTCTGAACCTGGATTTCTCCACAAGTGCAAAACTTCAGCTCCTAGAATTCCAAGTGAACCTGGATAAAGATCACATTATCAACTAAAACCTTATTAAAGGTCATACTGGCTGGGAATTTTAGTTCCAGCTGTTTAGACAGTAGTAGATTAGAGGAGGATTACACTTTTTTTCCCCCTAAAGATAAAAAGTGATACAGTGGAAAACAACAACAATAACAACTCTTTCAAGAACACTTTAGGCTCTTAGATGTTTCTTTTGATTATGATAATTATATGAAAAATAGCATGTACCAAACTGCAATGTTTTTATCCTAATATTCAGTCACTGATGTAATTTTTTTTTTTATTGACAATGAGAAATTGAAATGGAACAACATATAACCAGCTTTAATATAAATGGGTGCGAGGATTTTCTGAAATAAAATACAATCAAGAAAATGCTGAATGTATGTTAGAATTAAATGCTATGAAATGAGATTGTGTTTTGGTTTGTGTTCTCTCTCTTTCCCTATACACATGCGCTAGCAGATATATGTGTGAGTGTGCATATGTATGGGTACTATCTCAAACTAATTAATAAAAAAAAATGGCATTTACTAATCAATATTCCAACTCTAGTTGTTATTTTTTTCTCTTAATTATTTGTTACACATATTAGTAAACTGTTGTAAAAGTATCTGTTCTGCATATGTAACACATATTTTGAAATTTGACTAGTTTAAAATTATTGTTATCTTTAAGGCAAGTCAGTTTTTATTAATGATAGCATTTTGTAGGTAGGTAGAGCTTTCTCTAAATTTTTCATCTTCAAACATAGATGTTTTTGTGAACCATGAGCCATTAGAAAATGAAGAGTAGGTAGAATCTAATATTTTGTAGATTTATAAAATATAATTAAAATACTATTAATAAAAGAACCACAATTACAATTATGATGTATTTCTGCAAAAGCCGTTATTTAATTACAAGGGAAAATAAAAGTAACAAATGAATCAAGATGCCCTAATCAATTTTACTCATGAAACTGTCAGTAGCCAATAACACATATAAATTCAGTAAATACAAGTTTGGTGCCTTTAGCTAAACCAACAATTTGTTGCGCAGAGTGCAGCAAAGAGGTCCCAAAAATCATGCTCTCAGGAAAATTACACATCAGCATGAGAGCTTGCAAAATGCAATATCCATATTTTGCTTTCCAAAGAAAATCCAGTCAGAAAATATAAACTAACTGAACTTTATTGATAAAAATGCAAAACTTCATAAAATACAAGTTGTATACAAAATATAGGATATAACAAAGACTTCTTCTCACCTTAGCTTCCAAGACTTAACCACAACAAAGTCTCTAGCTAAAAAACACTCTCAGAGAAGAGGTACACTACTTGGTTACTAGTTAAGACTACATAACCTATAAAAACCTACATGGTTAACTTTACAAGACAAACTGACTGAACAGGCTGGGCATTTACCCTCCCGTTATATTGCCAGCATGTCACCCCCCCACTGAATAACTAACATACACATTACAGTAGATGGCAGTAAAAAGCATAACAGAATCACAAGATTCTTTGTTTACATTAGCGTCATAGAATAATCTCGACATCTGTTTTTGTATAGGGAACAGGATGACCTTCTTCCCATGAGAAAATCCTGATACAATTAAGCTTAAAAATTCAAAGCTAAGGATGAAATATGATTGCAGTTGATGACCAGCACAAAGGTTGTAAATTCAATATACATGAATTGCTGCCAATATGAAATTGCTATGGGAGTTTCTATGAAGTAAGAAAACAGTAAATGTTTCTTTCAATACCTCTTATTGAGGTGTTAAGTCTAAAGCTAATGTACTTTTACAGAGGTTCCAGGAACATGTTCAGAGGAGGAGGGAACTTGAGATGCAACAGATCCAATTTTTCTCAGATCTTCATCTTAGCATGGTATTAATGGAAGGGGAAGAAGTTCATCACTATGGATGACCTAAGGCCAGACCTTGCCTATGAAAAGGAAAATCCTTTTTATTCTATATCTTCTCAGGGATTGTAGGACTGTAGCATAAGAATTACCATAGATTTGTATTAAAAAAAAAAAAACTGGACTGTTTTTTTAAAAAAAGTCCTTTTGCTACTCTTTATGTGTTACTATTCAGTGCTTCTGTGTATTTCACAACTTGGTGATGCTTCCTGAATATTTATGGAATTCTTTTCTATGTAAACATTTTCCTTATGATAATTTACTTTAATATCTTCAGTAATATACCAACCCATAGTCAGAGCATAACAACTTTATCAAGTTCAGCGTATTAACTTGATCAAAGACTGAAGGAATTTTGCTCAAAGACTATCTCAGATAAGAGTTTCACAGTCCCATCTGTTTTAAAATGCTGAGCTGCATGCATTAAAACAACCACCTGACACCACAATATAAATTCTTGTTGAGTCCAAGAATGTGGATGCCAACAAAATTTACCACCTACTGAATGTAGATAGGTTTGAAATTCAGCACAAATGAATCCAACTAATCAGAAATAAAATCATCCCTATTTTTACAGAAGTGCCAAAACAATGAACATTGTTTCTATGACAATGCAACATTGAAACATAATGAGGAAAGTTAGCAAAACTATCTCTGAAAATATCTTGGAATCCTATAGGAAAGACATATTTAAAGGACAGATAAAATATTATTGTGATTTGCCACTGTATATTCAAATAAGGGAAAGATGTGGGACTTGTGGCCCTTGAAATGTTGATTGAATTCTACTTTCTACTAGTTACAGCTAGCATGAGGGTAATTTAGCAAAATCTGAAGGATGACAGTTTACCTATTGCAGAAGTGAGTTTGTATCTAGGTAAGTATTCTGAAAGGTAGAATAAAAATGATAAAATGATGCCATGACAACATGTGAACAGCATTATCTCTAGAGATGCTTGTGAATTTTGTTTGAGATGCATTTGGAAGTGAAATGACAACCCTCTTAAATAAATGTGTGAAACAGAATGCAGTTTTCTATCTGACTGCACATTTCTCCAAGTTTTGTATTCCAGTTTAGGTACTAACATTTATATTGAAATGCACATGTTATAATAAAATGCATATACAAAAACACACTATTATGTCAGTTTGCAACAAAATTGCATATTAATTTTCTTACTATTTTTTAAAGAAACATGATAAAATAGGCATGAGGGAGTGAAATCCCCTGTAAATAGAATGATTTGTCTATCCTAAGTAATTATTCATGATAAGACCATCCAGGAGGTAGATGACTCATCAGAGGATTTTACTGATAATCCTAGCAGGTTCAGGCATTAAAAGAAATCAGAAGATGTCAACAGTTTTTCAGACTCTTACCCACAGGGATCCCCCATTCATGGGAGCCATAGCATTGGAAAAGACAGGATTGGTCCCATCCTTTTATTTATAATATAATATAATATAATATAATATAATATAATATAATATAATATAATATAATAATAATAAAGAAGAAGAAGAAGAAGAAACAACAACAACAACAACAACAATGGGCCATCTAGTCAGCTGCTGCAAGAAGATAATACAGACTGACTACAAACAACAGTATCACAAAGTAGCAACAACAAGTGCATTGGAATATCTGCAAGAAATACAAGTTGCCTGCAAACAAGAATGATGGGACCACAAAACAAACAAAGTAATAGAAAATGAAGAAGCTAAAGTGCTCTGGGACTTTAGAATTCAAACAGACAACACCTGCCACATGACACCCCAGACTTAACAACTGTTGATAAGAAAGACAAAAAAGTCTGGATAGTGGACATTGCAATACCTGGAGACAGCAGAATAGAAGAGAAAGAACTGGAGAAAATCACAAGATACAAAGACCTGCAAATAGAAATAGAACAACTGTGGTAAAATAAAGCAAAGATAGTACCAATAGTAATAGGTGCCTTAGATGCAATCCCAAAACATCTGTAGCTCCACTTAAGACCATCGCATTGACAAATTCACCATCAGTCAATTGCAAAAGGCAGCTTTACTTGGAACAGCTTACATCCTGCAATGATACCTTTAACACCATGAAACAACATCTGCCTATCCCAGGTCCTTGGGAAGGACTCGATAGGTGAATAAAAATGCCAAATCCAGTCTAAACCTCTGGCTGATTGTGCAACCAACAACAACAACAATAATAATCCAGTTCACATTTCTAAGGGTTTGTCCCCTTTTTTCCCAATTTTTATTTAGAAGCAAAACAACTGACAAAACCAAGCTTTACAATATACCAGACTTAAATAAAGAATGCATTGAGTTAAAAATGCATTGATTGTTAGTTAAAACAACATTGGTGCACCATAAAATACAATGGCCCCATTCAAACTTCACTTGTTCATCTAATTTGACTGTGCTGCAGTCAGAACTGAGTGTGAGCAGACAATCTATGTGTACAGGCCAGCTGTTAACGTAGCACTGAAGAACCTCCAGCCAGTCATTTTCATAGGAATCTCTTTCTACATTTGGAAAACTGTTTACCAGCACCAACCCATCAAAGATCTAACCATAATGATATATTAACACCTGAGAAAGGTTTGCATGTGAAATTTAAATAATAAAAAAAGTTTGCTACTATTGCATTTGATAATACTTCCCCACACTAATTAATTATCACTATATCCTATATGCCAGTGCTTTCTAGAGGAAAAAGGTCATCCATATCTGCGCATTATGCAAGATAAACCTATAGGTTACTTCTGCATTTAATGGACTTATTCCTTAATAAATATAATTGAAAGTGACAGCCTGCTAAATCTATTTATTCTGCAATTAACAGGAAAGGCTGAGTTGATAAAAAGAAGTAATAGTACAATTCACCAAGGATTTGTACTAAGTAATAGGAGCAATCCCTACTAAATGGAGAAGCTGGAGAAATAGTAAGGAAGGTAGACATCTTTTGGATTATGATTAAGAGGTCCTATGCATAACTAGTGGCTACATAATTTTCTCATAGTAAGACAACTGTATTTGCCTTTAAATAGCAAGATGTTACATCCTGTTAATTGCTGAGCATCCTTCAGGTAAATTATCACATTCCACTGAATGAGTGTGGCCTACTTTTAGCATAATGTGAACTTTTATCTGCCCCAAATTACTCTTTCATTTGAAATCCTATGTTTCAAATGCCCATAAAGTCATTCCTGATGAAATAGTGTTTAGAATCCCATTATTTTCATTTCTATTGCAAGCAGCTAGCTCATGTAACTGAAAAGTTGTTATTTTCCCCTCTAGGAATTTAATATAATTGAAAATAGTGTTTGCATAACCAACAAAGAGAGGGTACTGCTCTTTATCTGTCCTTACTGAAGTTTCATAGGGCTCTATATTTGTGGCCTTGAGAGGTTCAACACTTCTACATTTAACAGTGCTTGCTAAGCATACTAATAAACAGTCCATGTTCCTTTAGTACCAATGCATGGTACAAATGAAAAAGAATGAAAGGAGAGAACTGGTTTGATTAACAATTTCCAGTGCTTCAGCCCAGCTTTCTATCAATCTACTGAAAGCTGCATGAAAGCCATAGCTGAATAGAACGTGAAATAAATAAAATGGGTTAAAGAAGGTGTTTGTTGTTTTAAAGTCAACAAGATCACCCCAGGGGCTGGTCAGGCTGAGTTTTTGCTTCCTTTATTACCTAGCAGATGGAGTGGCAAATGTGTGACATATGGCAAAAGCTATCTTAAATGCCAGTTTGTTTAAACAGATTGTCATCTGACCACTGCTAGAAAGGCAATTGAAAACCACAGGCTCCCCAGCCTTTACATAATGAATATTTAAAATATGCAAATATGGAGCATTTCTCACCCTTCAAATGTATTGTCAAAAGTTACCTTTGAACGAATATGCATGTGGCTACACTTCAGCACCTGATTAGTTCACAGCCCAGGCTGGAACACTGGATAGACATGTTGTCAGACTGCCAATGCCTGAGCTCATAACTTGCTTCTGAACCATGTACTTCCATGTTTCTTACGCACTAACTGAATGCCAGACAAATAAAAATGAAAAAGTAGCACAAACCCTTGCTATACACTTAATAGCAAACAAAAGACTTTGGGGGTTTTGAAAATGAGTACTGGTATCAGAAATGCGTAGCGTTCGGCCTGAGTATTGCACTGGTGTTCTCTCTGGGCAGAGACCTTATTTTTGTGAGGCGATAGCAAACAAATCCTTGTTTCAGCATATTGCTGCTCTTTCATATACTAGAGCGATGCTCATTTGTTTTTGTGGCCTGGGCATTCCTGGAATTTACAGGGTAACTGCCCTGCCCTGACGCTGATAAAGCATGCAGCTGCTTAAATATTTGGAAAATCTGGCTACAAACCACCATACTGAGCCAAGCTCTGAAGAGAAATGCATAATTACTGTGTAATAAAATGGGAATTAAGGTGGGCAGGTTAAAGCGATTAATTTAATCAGTTCTGTCTTGCAGTCTTAGATTGGCACCTCTGATTATTTTCCATTGTCTCGTTTGTGACTTCCTCACTCATTAACTCATACCTTACACCGTTCTGTAGAGACAAAGGATATGGAGATTGACTTCACGGAGAAGACCTGGATGACTGCTTTCTTTTCTACCACTCATCTTGGGTTCATCAGTTCTGAGTGAAAAAATGCTACCTGCAACTTCTACGTGTCTAAGAGTCTACGCATAAGGGAGAATCATCATTTTGAAGCACTTAACTATATGGCGACAACACGTGCATTAGTTCTTCCTACACAAAATTAACAAATACATGGAAATCAGTCCTCCCTCCCTCCATGCATGCGTACTGTGAAAAGAGCTGCTGCTATTCTTTGTTTTTTAATTTAACCAACGTAGTATCCAGACCTAAACTAAACTAAACTAAACTAAAAAAAACCCCTGCAAGTTTACAAAAATAAACCAGAAGCTCCCTCCCCGCCAAAAAAAGCAACAGAAAAAAACCCCTTGGGAATACAGAATTGTTACTCTATGCATAATTGAGGAGAATGCAGAATACAGAATCATCAACATTTAACATGTTTTTCCAAAATGACTTTGGTGCTGATGGAGGCAATCTATCAGAAAAAAATCTTATGAATATAACTAATAAATGGTGTCCAAATTTGACTAAGGGCACAGCCTAAAAAACAACATGGAAGTGCATTTGCTGTACCCTCATTGTCAATTTCTATTCTGTTAAATTCCTCTACTTTTGTTTTGCTGCCCAATGGCCATCACCAGCTGGTGGGGGAAAAAACCACTAATTGTTCCCTCTAAGGAGCCAAGGGGCAAGGATGAATAAATGTAAGAAGGTACTAAGAATGGCTAGTTTAGCCAACTGCTCCTTAAAATAATAAAAACAGTAAAAAATAGGGTCACATGAAATCCAGAAGCAGAAGCAGTGGAAAACCCACAATATGCTTGTGAAGGAAGGAGGCAAGCTTCTAGCAGCCTGAAATGGCCAACAGGAGCTTGACAGATCCTCAGGACCGAATGCTTTCATCAAAATGTTAAAAGCTGTGTTGTACTATTACATGTTTTGCTCCTTTGGTACACAAATGCAACATCATGATGCACATTTGAATGGGGTAGAACTTGTGTTGCAATGCATGATGCTGTGTTTTACACTTGGCCCCTTGACCCCACACCCCATGTCTCTAATTAAACCTGGTTAGAATTTGCAAATATAGAGGTCACCCAGAAATACTAGGGCAGTAGGCTTAAAAATAACAAAAATATCAGAAGGCAACAACGAACTAGTTCTGTACTGTGGCAAAGAAACTCCATGGATTTGCCAATGAAGTCATAAGATTTAATCCTGCCTTGGAGACTTTACCTCACTTCCACAGATTTGCAATTGCTACCATCACAGGATTGTGCAATTGTGAACTATATGTATTCTTAAGCAGAAAAACTAAAGAGCTCCTCAGCCTCAGACGAGTGATTTCCTAAGTTTTTATATTTTTATCCTGTTCAAGATGGCTTACATGGTAGTCACCCTTTATTTTATCCCCACAATTCCTATCTGGGGTAAATTAGCTGAGAGAGTGTGGGTTGTGAATTTCCATGGCTAAAGGTACATGTGAACCTGAATCTGTGCAGTTCTAGGCCAGTGTCTTAGCCAATATGCCACATGTTAACAGTGACACCTTACAGAGACACAAATTGGCATGGGAACTATCTTACCCCTATATCTGGAGAGTTCCAGGTTAGGGAAGCGTGTCTTAGAAGCTAATTTCCCATGCCAGTACTTTACCTCTAAAAATCTAACACTGGATCTTGGCAAATCTTGGGAAAAAGCATGAAATCTACTGCTAAAACCATGGTGATTAGGATGTGACCTGAAGGTAATAATGCTAATAGAGTCCAAAATGAATATGCTGAGAGATTTATCACCTGAAGTTTCATCTGTGGCCATTTATATGATTCCCTAAATATGAGTTCTGTCCAAATCACCATTCACAATATCAAGACGCTAGTGCCATTTTTCCCCTCTTGGATACTCTCAGAGAAACAAATGGTTTCCAGCTAATGAAAAACAAAAGTGATTATCTCTTACAACAGGAATGCTCTTCTATTCATCATAAGGGTGCTACTTAAAGGGTGAGATTCTAAGCAAAAGTACTTGAAAGTAAGGTCAATTGAAGTCAATGCAAAATAGATTGAGCTTGTATTGCAGCTTATTTGTGAATGTGATGCATCCCTCTGGCTGCATCAGTGATATATTACAATGGTTTCATTTCTGATCAATAAATGATTATGAATGAAATGTACCCACACAACATTGCTTTTAAAAAGCAAACTGCTTCCTATCTGATAAGCAGAGGTTTGGAGTTTAAGCCACAGTTTATATCTATATCTATATCTATATCTATATCTATATCTATATCTATATCTATATCTATATCTATATATCATCTATATGTATACAAGATCTGAAGCAGAAGAAGGAGAAGCTGGAGAAGTACCAGGTCCTGAAGGAGAAACCAGAGAGGACATGGAAAGTAGAGACCAAAGTGGTCCCAGTGGTGGTAGGAGCACTTGGGGCTGTGACTCCTAAGCTGGGAGAGTGGCTCCAACAGATCCCAGGAACAACATCAGAGCTTCTGTGCAGAAGAGTGCAGTGCTAGGAACAGCTAAGATACTGCGCAGAACCCTCAAACTCCCAGGCCTCTGGTAGAGGACCTGAGATTGAGGAAGACATACCACCCATAGAGGTAAAAGGGGAATTCTTTAAAAAAAATAAATGATATGTATCTTCCTCAGTCTCGGAGATAGATAGATAGATAGATAGATAGATAGATAGATAGATAGATAGATAGAATAGTGATGGATGGGGTTAAAGAGAAACTATTAATAAGCTCTGTGGGGAGCTTTTAACTGCTGTAATCTAATGGCCTGCAGTTTGACAGGAGGAAAGTTTCAGCTTTACTAGCAGATAATAGCATTTCTCCTCTGATACACATCTCTTAGTAATGTTAGCAGCAGTTACACATTTGTATCAAGCAAGTAGCATAACCTGAGCTCTTGGGATTTCCAAAGGTTAACATGGTTCAGAGCATTTTTAAAAACAAGCTATGTAAAATTCACTCTCAGATGATTCTTGGCTAAGCATAAAGCAAGCTTGTGTCAGTACTATACATTTTTCTAGGCTGCAGATAGGAGCTTGAATCATTCTTCCAAGGCATCATTAAGTCATGAATGCAGCGAGCTAACAGCAGATCTGCAACTTACAGAAGCGTTTTGTTTTGTTTTTGCATATTCTGTTTGCAGGTTGTAGTATTATTAATGGGATGCTTTAGTTAATATGGCTTCGATCAGTCCTTTCTATTAAAGTTTCAAAAGTAATCTGCTAAATCAATGAGATTGATGCCATCTTGATATTATTTCAGAAAATGTAACATGCAAAAAGAAGAAGAAGAAGAAGAAGAAGAAGAAGAAGAAGGAGGAGGAGGAGGAGGAGGAGGAGGAGGAGGAGGAGGAGGAGGAGGAGGAGGAGGAGGAGGAGGAGGAGGAGGAGGAGGAGGAGGAGGGGGAAGAACTTCTAACACAATGCAAGGTGTTTTGGTGAGATTCACATTCAGAAGCGTAGCTGAAAAGAAATGCTACTTAGCATTTATAAGTATTCTATATAGTTGGATAATAATAATTTACAAATTTAAAACTAAGTTCACATTGGGATGATAAACCTAGGCTGAGCTAATAAGACTTATTAATAAGATAGGATAAAGCATTTTTTCTCGATAATATTGTATTTGAAGGGCTATGTGAATGTGCATGTGTGAGTAAGTGAGTGAGAGAGATTGTTACATGAACCTCTGTCTGAAATTGTAAAACTGATAGTAATTGTGAAAAGGTCTAAGTGAATTTAGGAAGTAAGGATAGGTGATCCAGAAAAAATAACTCACCAAGTGAGCCGCTCAGAAAATCTTTAGCTGTACATTAATTACATGCAACAGTGGTTAAGAAATGAGGTTCTTGCAAACTTTGTGTCCATATAGACTACATTACAGCTGTGAGTTTGGTTGAAATCCCTAAACTCCCAGTCACACAACTCATGTCAGCCTTCCCAGGTAGACCAGACTGGAACATGACCAGATGAGCTAATTCTACTTTGCTGCAAGGCTACATTAACAGAGTCTTGCAAGTCTGAAAGTACAATTCTCTCCCCATCTCCTTTACACCCCAAGAAATTAGGGAGGATCTCTTCTGAGCATCTTATCTCCAAACTTAGTTAAACAGACATACAAATGGCTGCCTGTCAGCCCCACTAGACCAGACTAAGAAATCAAATGCACAGGAAGGATAAAGCTGCTTGAAATTGGCTATAATATCTTGCAAGTCTGATTGTATGCTGCTGCTGCGGCTCCTCTTCCTCCAGTGAATTAGGGAGGCCTCTGCCTGAGCTGCTTCTGAATGCTATGCCGTTGCCCTGGACTTAAAAAAATGTTTCATCCCCTTCTGCCTAGGCAACAGAGCCTGCACATCTCCGTCAAGCTCATCTTATGCAACATGCTCTGCACAAGGCCACCACTGAAAAGTTGGCAAATGTCACCTGATCCATTTAAGTAATGCAGCCAGACGGATTGGAATCAGTTATAGGGAGCATGTTTCAACAATTGTGCCAGCTGCCACTTTATTTCTGAACATCATTCAAAATACTATTTAGTTTATTGAGACAGTTGAAAGATTTATTTATTTAATTGATTTATATAGCTGCCTATCTTATATATTGTGACTCTAGGAGACTTACAATAAAAACAGGTTGAATACCTACAAAAATACAATACAAAAAACAAAACAAAACAATAGTACACATAGTAGCTGAGCATCGAAAAATAATTATCAACATAGCCAGGAGATGGACTCTGGCACATACTCCTAGCCCCAAACTCAGGCACAAAAACAAGTTTTGAGAGCCTTGCGGAAGGCCAACAGGGCTGGGGCTAGTCTGATCTCAGAGGCAATTAGGCGCCTTAGCATTAAAGGCACATAATTAGAAGGAATTCTCTAATTATACTGAAGGACTTTAAAGCACCTTGAACTGCACCTTGAAGCCCACTGGGAGCCAGTGCATCTCACAGAGCACTGGTGTCATGTGCTGAATAACTGGCACATCACTGCATTCTGCCCCAGCTGAAGCTTCTGAATACTCTTCAAGGGTAGAGGTAGACCACATTGTAGTAGTCCAGTGGAGATGTCACGATTAAGCAGTATTGTGGTGTTCTTCCCATTCCTTCTATCTTTGGCATTAGACTACCTATATCAAACATCTGTACTGACATAGGGATAGGACAAGACCAGCATTTGAGCACATGTCCTTGGACCATACATATGTACATCTTCCTGCCTGCCTGCCTGCCTGCCTGCCTGCCTGCATCCTTCCTTCCTTCCTTCCTTCCTTCCTTCCTTCCTTCCTTCCTTCCTTCCTTCCTTCCTTCCTTCCTTCCTTCCCCTCTCTCTCTCTCTCTCTCTCTCTCTCTCTCTCTCTCTCTCTCTCTCTCTCTCTCTCTTTCTTTCTTTCTTTCTTTCTTTCTTTCTTTCTTTCTTTCTTTCTTTCTATGTGGGATGCCTTGAATCAACCTTCTATTACCAAAGCAGTCCAGGAAACAATACAGATATATTGCTATGTTACAACTTGGATTTTGTTATGGATGCAGTAAACATCTGACTTGAGTTTAGTTTTTGTTTACTTAATAACTCTGAAATCCAATAACAGATTGATCTGAAAGACAAACGAGAGTTATCATAATAGCCTGAGCCACTCTTTTTGTGTTAAGTAATACATTCTGTCAAGTATGGAAGACTACAGTGACCCACTGCTATAGAGATATTGCACAAAAAAAAAAAAAAAAAAGGCACAATTATGGTGATTCTGCAATCTATATTGTCCATTGGAACAATGTTAACAGTAATGATACTAATTTTGAAACATGCTGTTTTGTGTCATTAGCTTCAAAATGCTATTTATTTCACTGGACCTAGTGTAGCATGGAACATTATATTGTAAGTATCTTTTCTTAGCTTCCTGTGACAGATCTGTTCCTTGCTGTAGCCAACAATGCAGAGGACAGACTGTATTACTGAGAAGCCAGGAGATATTTTTCCCTGTTCCATCTGGTGAGAGAAAACAATGGGCTGAACTCTGCTTCCTATGAAAAATAATACAAAACAAAAAACGCTGTTCACGGTGGTACAATCTTACGTTTCAGTATTTAAATTTCAACAATTTTATGAACATTGTTTTCTAGCAATATTTAAATTGCATTTAGAATATGGCAGAAGCACATACTCTTTATTCTAAAAATAGTGGGAAATTTTTTTAAAAAACAGCAGGTGAAATGAACTCCAGTCTGAAAAGCCACAAGTCTCTTTGTTAGTTAAAGTTTATTATGACTGTAGACTAGTATCAAGTCTCTTTCTAAATATTCTTAAAATCATTAGATGGCGTAAAAAAAGTTTAATTAAATGTGTGTCTTTCTCTGCTAGATAATCTTGATTGCAAGATTTCAGGTTTCAACTATAAATTGTGACTTTGGTTAGCTTGCAAATTAATCTGGAAAGTAGCTTTTAGGAGACTGAATTACTTTGAACTATGAGATTTAGAAAACTACCTAATTATATTTTTCCTTTAGAAAAAAGAATCTGGGTTTTCTTTCCAAAATTATTTGTGAAAGCTAGTTTTGAGTACTTCCTGTTTTATTTTAGACATAACAATGTCAATTCCTCACAAATGGTGCTATTTTCTGAAAGGGCTTTTTGTCTACCTCCTTGAGCAATTTCAGTTTTAAAAAGACTTGCCTGACGAGCCATTTAGTGCTTTGGGAAGGAAGGAAGATTTTCTTATGTAAAACTCCCACAGATCTCAGTCTTCTCCAAAGTACAAAGCCTGCTGTTCATTTATGCTCAGTTGAAATAAAATTAATAAGGGGAGAAAAGTAATTTAAAATGACGATGGGTCAATTTTATTCTTAAATATATTAATGTGTTAAGACTTGCTAGATCTTACTGAAGAAAGATAGGAGCTTTTATTTAAAATATGAAGTAGGAGAATTATAAGTTGCCAGTGGTGCCAAAACTACTGGGGTCATCTGATTAGTATATTATGAAATAGGATTCCAGGTAAAAATCAATTGTCTAAATGTAGAGAATGAATTGAAGTATACTGAGTATTATGGCCTAGTTTTACCTGTTTTTTTTTTTTAATGGGGGGGTGGGTTCCTAAGTGAGTTTATTGTTTTAATTTATTTATACTAAGTTTCAGGACTGTATTAAATCGGCTTTTCCCTAGAGGCAGAATATAAATATAAATGTAATAAAGATGCAGATGGTGATATTCTGTTTTAAGCATGTATACGCCTGGGATGGGTTTTTGATTGTTCAAATCAGTCTGTAATCAAGATATGCCAAAAGGAAAAAGAATTGGCTAAGATATACAAAATTGCCATACAGGTAGTCCTTGACTTACAACCATTTGTTTAACAATCGTTTGAAGTTACAATGGCACTGAAAAAAGTGACTTATGACCGGTCCTCACACTTATGACCGTTACAGTGTCCCCACAGTGACGTGATCAAAATTTGGGTACTTGGCAACCAGCATGTATTTATGAGAGTTACAGCATCCTGGGGTCACATGATTGCCATTTGCGACCTTCCCAGGGGGCTTCCAACAAGCAAAATCAATGGGGGAAGCTGGATTTGCTTAACAACCATGGCAAAAAAGGTTGTAAAATTGGGCATGACTCACTTAATGACTGCATCACTTAGCAATGGAAGTTCCAGTCCCAATTATGGTAACAAGTCAAGAACTATCTGTATATGGAATTCAATTAATGCTTCATATAGTTCAGTAATGTATTTTGTTGGCCGGTAGTCCTGCTACAATAGTCTCAGATGGGTCAATTTCTCAGACTTGACAGGTATTAGACTTGCACTCTTGTGCACGATAAACATATGCGCTCTTCTTCAGTTCAGTCTCTTAGCTGCAGGGTCAAATGCTGCATTTCCATTTCTCCAATGCAACTGATCCATTGTACTTTAACTGTCAAGACATACATTCCCATTTACCATTGTTGAGGAAATATCCCAAGTGAACCAACCACCAAGCTGGAGGGAGTTCAGAATATGTTTCCAGCATGCATATTCATTTAATTCATGTTCATATAATTAATTATGTATAGCCAATCAAGGTTACATCAAGTCACACACATATAGTTCATAGAGCTTACATTCTGTATAGATCTTATCCCTTTGTCTGTTCATAAGGAGTGGTTCTAACCAGCTTAGAAATAAGGTGATCATGCCAACTAATAGGATTACTTATCAGGAGGTTTCTTCAGGGCTATCTAGTTCCTGCTACTATCTGCATAATCTGCTTGCTTCATATTTTCTTCCTTTTATTAACCAAGATTCCTCTACATCATGACCACTTTTATTAAATGTTTAAGCATCTGATTTATGACCTTGTTATTAACAAATATTTGAAATCAGGGTGCTCTCCAGTGAAGTCAGAATTGTATTAATTATAGGTAAAAGCCAGTGCTGACGTAAGCCTTCCCTGACTGGCAAAGTGGAGGAAAGGAAAAGCAGATCACACCAACAATAAAGCTACAAAACATCAATATAGCACCAAACAATAGCAAAGATATATCATAGCAACAATTTTTGATATTTAAAATTGCAAGGTTTGACACTGAAAGGTTAAAAGTATAGCTTTCAAACTTAACTACATAGGCATGTCCATTCATTTTTCTTGGAGACAGTATGGCAGTGGTTTGTCATTGTCTGTTTTCAGTATATTTTTTACTTTGCAGTCTAGCCTTCAGTCTTAAGTTATTTCCCATCCCAGACTAACAAAGCCCAATTCTGCTTAAATTTTGAGCCCAAACAAGGTCAGGGACTAAGGCCTTCCTGAAAAAAGAAGGTTTTTAACAACTTCCACCAGAAGTGAGATGAAATGGTAGAGGTGCAGAAAAGCTACTGTGAACATTATATAATTAACAACATAAACCTATGCATGGTCAGTCCTATTAAAGCTTACTCCTAATTTGTTTGCTGGACTGCAACCAATTGGGAGATGTCAGCCAATCACATCTGGCTGATCCTCTTTCACTTCCTGGCATGGTGCCTAGTATTTTGGTAAAGAAAGGAGGTGAAGACTTGGGCAAGTGGTTACTTAATGCAATTTGTGTACCCATGCTGTTTATTTCATTTATTTATTTTTTCCATTATTGTAGCTTAGGAAAGGCCAAGCATGAAATTGGAGCTGCAAAAGCCAGCCTGAATTTATTGATATGAATCTGCGCTGAGAGCTGAATAGGCGTGCAGCAAAGCAAGAAGGGTAAAGGGGCTGAATAATTCATTGAAGCTTTAAGCATCAACAAATCCCCCTTATAGTGAGGGATGCCTCCTTTTCCAGAGTAGATGTGCAGCACACATAGAAAAGAGAAGTGATACTTCAGGAGCATGTTAGCAGAACATTGCCATAAACACCATCTAGGTCATTTTTCTTGAAAGTAATTCTGGGCGGAAAACACAATAAGCCCATCCTTTCACCAAAAGAGATGGAGATTTTATTTTATTTAGCATGCTATTTCCAAAGCTGCAAAGGTAATGAGGCTAAATCTAAAAGGAACCCAGAAGTTGGATTTTTCAAAAATCTATACAGTATATCATAAATGTGCAGTGGGGAACGGGATGGTCATGGAATTGTATAGCTGCAAAAAGCCTGTTGCTAATAGCCTGCCATTAATTATACAATCATGCCAGTTTAACAACCACCTAGGAGATACATTGGTTCAAAAGCATAGTAAAAAACAGGCACATCAGGAAAGGACCTTGAAAGCTGTCAGAAAGCAGAATAGTAAAGTATGGTAATATTCACATAAAGAAGCAAGTTAGGGAAAGCATGCAAATTATAATTATTTCCCATCCTTAATGAGAGCTCTGCTCTGGGTCACATAACCTTTGGGGGATGGGGGCTTAGAATGGGGGAGACAGAAACATCTCGAGCTGCTGCCTAAATGCCTCTCCTAAAACACTGGGGGAACTGGGTGTGTGTGTGATTGTTTCCCACATCCCTCCAGCTCATGTGGCCTATTTTTCAACTCATTCTTCTTTTACCAGCTTTTTTCCTCAGACCAGTTCGGCTGTGTTCTACGCAGTTACCCTGCTGACAGCCAGAGCCCCAAGTTCCTTTGCATATTTTCTTTCCAGCTTTTCATTGGGCTGGAAAGAATAGTAAGGGTCCAGTTGGATTATACCGTTCCATTCCTGTTGCAAGTCTTAAGCGTGTTAGTTTACCGTTGCATGCTCCCAAATTATAAGGTTTTCCCTGGTTTCCACATTCTATGTTTTTCTTACATGCTTGGAAAAAGTGACTCATTTTAACCTTGGCTTGTTTTGAAAACACTAAATTTTCATTTTATTGAAGTGGTTTCCTTCATCTTAGAACAGGATCGTAATTCAAAAAAAATTTTTTTTTTTAAAAAAAGAGATAATAAGGTTTTAACAATAGTAACGGGTAATACAAAATAAGATTAAGAGAAAAAAGAAAAATAAAGAGAAGAAAAATATAAAGGAAAATATAAAGTGGAGGGAATAGAAAAGAAAAAAGTAAGAGGAAAGAAAGAAAAAGATATTTAAGGAAGTGATTTCTGATCTTCTTTACAGCAGTTACAGACTTAATATCATGTGGAGAGATATATCTGAGCTCTTAGTCCCACACTTTTACCACCAATATCCTTGTACAAACTAGAATATTCTCTCAAGAAGCTTTATTTTCCAGATAAGCATAAAATTCAGCTTTATAAATGGCAGAAAATAGGCATGTTTTCTCTGAATTAAAAACAAGACAAAACAAAGGAGAATCAAGGGCAAAACTAATGATGAGAAAAAAAAATAATTTGAACAGATGGTGTGCACAATGTGTTTCAAAAGTAGCCTTTTGGGGTCAAAAAAGTCTTAATCCATCTTGTTCCACAACAACAGCTAAAACTGAAAAGGTAAAAAAAAATTCATTATATAGATTTAGAAATATAGAAATGTAATGCACATCAGAAAAATAGAAGAGTGGTGTTTTTTATTTCTTCATTTTGATATAAGAATTTAACGATATTCATCAATTCTTTCAACAATTAAACAGAAAAAAAGGGCTTTTAAAGAAATTGAAAGTATGAGACAAAGTGGTTGTCAGGTCTTTCCATGTAGATAGAAGGTTGAGATCTTTAAAGTGTTCTGGGTATTAGTAATCTTTGCAATGTTGAATTATCATTGTCTAATTCAATATTTGATAGGCTTGTCATCTTTATATCTACAAGATACAACATGGGAGTAGCAGGATTTATCTATTTGACTATGTGAATGGATAAAAATTCAATTTTGTTCTAGTTAGGATCTTATTAAAATGCACAAAAATTCATCATCAATAGCATGGAAAAAGAGTTTTGTACCACTTGAGCAACTAAAAATACAGCGATATATTATAGCTTTAATGAATACCATTAATTTTATCAGAAGCATGAATTCTTGGCTTAAGTTACCAGTATATATAGATATGCTCATGATCATGTGGAGGGGGGAAATGTAAAGAGGGAAGACATAGAAAAGTAATATGCAGAAAATATAGATAGTGCTTTTTAAAAAAGGAAAAAGAATATGTAGAAAATGATATGGAGAGCCAAACTACAGTGTCTAAGTCTTAGATCACTAACACATTTAAGTTCTTCTCACAATATGTCTCCACCCCCCCACCCCCACCCCCATCCCCACTTCAATATTTGATTCCCCCCCCCCTTTTTAAAGTGTAATAAGGGGGAGAGGGGGAAAATGGAAAAAAATGACATGCAGAGGAGACTGTAATGGCTCAGGTTTCTACCATTTCTTCATCTACTCAATAGGCTTCTTCCAGAGCTGGGGATGGGGTTGAAAGAGATCAAGATGATGCCATTTAGACAATAAGAGAAATTCCTTGGCTTCTGGTTGAAGCCAGTGATGGGACTGACCACAACATTTGGAAGATCCACTTTTTATTTCTGAACTTGGCTGGCAAATGTAAAAGCCAGTGTTTGTTTGTTTGTTTATTTATTTACCATATTTATATAGCCATCCATCTCATACAAGGTGACTCTAGGAGGCATACAACAATTAAAGTGTTAGTAGTTGGGTGGGTCAAATTAGGTTTTTCTACACTGGCATATATATGGAGTTATGCATTCCCAATATAGGCATTTTAGAGCATCTATCTCAATTAATGGGGAGAACTTCAGCATTTTAAGAAGCAAAAAGCATTGTAACAAGGTATGCAATTTAAGAGAGCAAAAACAATATTTTGCAAATGATCAAATACCCATAGTTGCCATTTTATGAAGCCTTTAATTCTATTACCCATTATGCTTCCTCAGAAAATCAACTGTCTCTGGAGCACAAAATAATTTCCTGTCACTTATCTAAGTCTGCATGTCCCTGTTAAAATTCTATTTTTTGTGGAACTCACCTGATTTTGATTTTTACTTCCTGTGATATTATTTGAATATTACAAATGGTGTCTCATGTTAAAAATATATTCAGTTCTGAGCACTTTAATTGCTTTGTCTTTGGCATGCTTTCATCAGAAACATGAGGCTTTCTGCATCTTTCTCCCCCCTCCTAATGTCATTTTTTTTTTTAATTTGAGGCTTACTCAGGGAGAGCTTTTCTGATCATCTAATGTCAACATCTTAATGAGATGCTGAAACTTTATTTTGCTGTCTTTTTTTTGAAGAATGATAAAGTTCCCATGTCAATGTCAAATAAGAAAACTGATGGAAAAGATCATGAAATAAAGATCCTCAATACAGTTTTACAGAATGCTTATGCTGACAGATAAGGTGGCACTTAATGTCAAACATGCTTAATTTAGTTTTTGCTGCATATGAATGTTTGTTATTATCTATCTCTTATACTGTTGCCTGCAAATATCTCCTAGCGAATGAGTTGCAGGCAACAGTATGTTATACTGCAAGGTAGTCTCCAAATTAAAGAAGGTAGTTTGTACAGAAGAGTTTGAACTTGTTTGCAGTACAATTGGGTTTTGATGTTTCATTTGTGCTATACTGGATATGCCCAAAGTGACCCATACTGTCCTTAGTATTAGCAGGGAATGATGCATGTGAAATGGGAATAAGGCTGATAATCAGATCTATACCTTTCAATATTCTTGAAAAAAATTGTTATGTGGAAGCCTTCATTGACCAAAGCCATGATAGCCCATTTGAACCTGTTCATGAGAACTGGTTAAATTTTTTCTGGGCCTTATGGGTTTCTTCATGATGGCATTATTCTGGCTCCTGTTGCTGAACATGTGCACTCACTGCAGGCACCTGAACGTTGTGCCTCTTGTACATCTTGTACTCGGAGGATATCTTGTAATGTGAGTTGCCAGGCCCATGCATTTTTTTATTAGGATACAAAAGAGCTTGACAGCCACTCTAGTCATGTGTAGGATGGCCAGAAAAATAAACACTGTAGTCAGACTTCTGTGCTCAGTACTAGAGGAAGAGAGACAATGGGAGCAGATGGATTTTATCTAATGAGGAGGGTATAAGTGCTTAAGGAAAGTGTTGCAGTTCCACTCAAAACAAGAATGGGGAAGGGAAAAAGTAGAAGAAGCTGGAATTGGTTGTTTGAACTGGTCCTAATTCAGATGGCACCCCTGGTGGCAAGGTAAACATTTATGGGCTTATCTGGTGACTACCATGGCATAAGGAAGATTGCAGGCTAGAATGCAAGAACAGTAAAAGTAAAGGGCATGAATAACAAATGAAAGAAAAGAAAGAAAAATAGGTAAGTTATGCATCTATGAAACTAAAAGAAAGAAAAAGCATGTAACAGATCTGAATGAAAGTGACCTAAAGTTATGCAGTGAAATTAACAAATGCATGCAGAGAAGGTTTAGATTTAATTATGAATGAAAAGGCTAAAATACATGTGAAAAAGTATGATCTGGTGTCATCTAGATTGTTATGGGTTAATATGAAGACCAGAAGCCATTGGTTGGTGAGTTCCATATTATGCTTCAATGAATGGTGATAATGGAAGAAGCAGGGATGAGTTTTGGCAAAAATTGTGCAACTTTATGAATGAATGCCATGGGAGGATGGAATATATGAGGTGGCATGAACAGATGAATGGGTGAGAGAAGAGAATATATAGAAAAAGTAATTGGCTCATTCAGAGATCCAACAATGAGATCTGAGTTTTAAACAAGTAGCCTGAACAAATGTCTATTCATGCATAGAGATGGCAAAGGAATGAATAAAAATTAAAAAAAAAAAAGCATGACTGATTTTTTATGATGCAAAAGTGAGGTAATTAGGAAAGAATCCAAGGGTGGGGTTGGGGGTTGAATGTGGGACAGACTGTTTTTTAATGGTATCAACAACAGATCTTGGAAAAAATGAACATGGAAGAAAAGGAAAGACGTAAAAGAAATGAGAGTTGCACTAACGGGAAACATGAAAAGGACGATTTGTAAGATAATGCAGTGAAAGAGGCTATGGATGAGGAAAAAAATAATGATGCTGCAAAAAAATGAGGATGAGAGGAAGACATATAATGTGTTTAAACAGAAAAAGAATTGCAAACAATGTAGACAAGCAGCAAAGTATATTTAAGGCTAAAAGAGCAATTTTGATGGAACTGAAAAATTGTTTTGGAAGTGGGAGGTGAGGGCTAAATGAGGAATCTCCAGCGTATGAATGGAATTAAAAATAAAATCAATGAAATTACTTTGGAAGAAGCAGGGATGAAGGAATGTTGGAAAGAGTGTTTTAGAGGTCTGTATTGCCATGATAGTAATATACAGAAGAGTGAAATTGAAAATAATGCTATAAGTATTAGTGTCTAGGGGGGAAAATTATGAACAGGACATCATAAATGCTGTGAGCAGTTGAAAAAATGGCAAGGCTGCTGGGGTAGAAATGTAAAAATATAGATGTGGACCATTTGTTGCCCGTACAACTTAATATGTCTGTGAAGACTGAATCTATGCCATTTCTCCAGTATGGTCCAAGACCACTATTTCAGTAATGATCTACTTTGCTCTAACCCAGGGCTGCATATCTGATTTTATAGCAGCTTTGTAGCAAAGATGTTTTACAGTAGTGAGTATGCACTGAAGTTCTGTATAAAAACAAACCTCTAATCTATATTAAATTGACTATGCCTTTTAACCACCATCCAGCAAGCAGAGAAAAAAACCCAAACAATGACATACAATGTCAAGATTTCCAGTTGGTCAATTCTCTCCATGGATCATTGATACCATCTGTAGACCAATTAAGCTGAACCACTCCCAGGTGTTTATAAAAATGACTAACAAAAGCACTGTTCCCTTAAGAACTTCTTGAAATTGTTATGAGATGGTATTTGCCTTGTTTGGGCTTGTTTTGGATTTTGCTTCCACACAACATCCAGGCTAAACAATGTAACCGTGGAATAGAAAGACATTAAGCATAGCCATTGGGGGAAGAGAGAAACAGCACAAGCTGCAAACTAATTAAAACAAACAGCTTTCAAGTGCATATATCATGCAAAAGGAAATGCAAAATAATGGATAAATTAAGGCGCCCAAATCTATGTTGGATATTAAATACCTGATTTTCCCTTTTATGTAGCTAGAGTTCTTTTTAAAATGAACATCTCAGAGGTTAAGCTATCAGACATAATGCTGTTTAAATTCCCTGACTCATCAAAAGCAATGTTTGAAATTGTGCTCTCATGTCAGAATCCTCGCAAGATTTTATAATAGATTATTATATGGCTAGTTTAAAAAATGGCTTTTTACATGCTGCGGTTCTGCCATTGTAAAAGGTGGGGTGGGGGGAGAAGGAATGAGAAACCGTTTAAAGCAGATGGCTCCTTATCACAGGCTCAGGCATGCTCAAGGCCATGCCAGCAAGGGAATCAGAAGACCAAGAACTAAGGGCGATGTAAGGGGGGGGGGGGAGTAAGAAAAACAGCTTTTGGCGCGCTTTTGCTCAGTCTTAGCAATGCTTTGGATCTGTACACTTATTCTCAATAAATGAACTTTCTTTTGAATCAATATTGGTTGCAAGGAAAGTTACTGGATTTGGGATCAACAGGTGGCAGTTCGTTACATTTTGCTAAGACTCCCAGTGCTTCTGGGCATGAACTGGTTAAAAAGGAAGAACCCAGAAGTGAACTGGGAGGAGAAGATCTTATGTTTCCCGAAGGAGGGGGGAGTGGAAGTTGAAGGAATTACCGAAACGTTGTCAGATGGAGAGATGGGCGCTGTGAGTGGGGAAAAGGCAGTAGAGGCTGCAACTCAGATTCCCAAGCAATTCCGCGACCTGCAGGAGGTGTTTAGCGAAAGGGAGTCAGATCAGCTACCCTCCCATCGTGCCAGTGGCTGTGCCATAGAGATTGAGCCTGGGCTAAATTTCCAAGGAAGAAAATGTATCCAATGACACCCAAAGAGTTGGAAGCATTGTGGGAGTTCATTGATAAGAATCTAAAGAGGGGTTTTATTGTACCTACACATTCTCAAATTGCTGCACCGGTGCTATTTAGGGAAAAGAAGGATGGCTCCCTACGTTTGTGCACAGATTATAGAGGGCTAACTGCCATTTCTGCTGACAACCGGTACCCACTCCCCTTGATGAAAGACCTGTTGGCCCATTTATTCAAAGGGAAAATTTTCACAAAGCTGGATTTAAGGGAGGCGTACTTCAGGGTGCGAATCCGGGAAGGAGATCAATGGAAATCCACCTTTAACACACCCCTGGGGTGTTTCTGTTATGAAATAATGCCGTTCGGATTAAAAGGAGCAGTGGGGGTGTTTATGCAACTTATAAATGAGGTGTTACAAGAGCATTTATACCAGGGGGTGTTGGTTTATCTGGATGATATCCTGATTTACACTGAGACCATGGAGCAACATGTACAATTGGTCAGGAAGGTGCTAAAAAAGCTACTGGAGGCTCAGTTGTATGCCAAGCTCTCCAAATGTGAATTTCATAAACAGCAAATTGACTATTTGGGGTATAGAATTTCGCATCAGGGAATTGAAATGGAGTTGGGAGGCTCCCAAAACCAGGCGTCAGCTTCAAAGTTTCCTGGGCTTTGCTAACGTCTATCGGCAATTCATACCCAACTTTGCCCAAGTAGCACTCCCACTCACCGATTTGTTGAAAACCAAGGGCAAGGACAAAGCGAAGGCATCAAAACCTGGAGCCCCCTTGGCCTGGACTAAGGAGTGCCAGGAAGCTTTTCAAAGTTTAAAGCGTCTGTTTATGGCTGAACAGATCTTAAAACACCCTGATCCAGAACAGCCATTTGTCATATAGGCAGACGCTTCAGATGTGGCAGTGGGAGCTGTGTTGTTACAGAAGGGGGCGGGGGGGGGGAGCTATTTCCATGTGCGTACATATCCCAGAAATTTTCAGAAACTGAGAGACGCTGGTTGGTGTGGGAAAAGGAAGTGTTCGCAGTACGCTGGGTGTTAGTTTGCTGGAGACACTTTTTAGAGGGATCACCCCATCCTTTGAAATTTGGACTGATCACAAAAATCTAGAAGCTTTGACTGCACTGAGGAAGCTGTCACCCAAGCAAATGAGATGGGCACAGTATTTTCATCGATTTAACTTCTCCCTGAAGTATATTCCTGGGGGAAAAAATTTTCTGGCAGACGCCCTGTCTCGATTGCCTCAACACAACAGCAAGCGGGAGGAAGTAGTTGCTCCTGTAATTCCATGTACCCAAGCAGCCCTAAGAGTGGTCACTAGAGCTCAGGAAAAAAGGGGTGAAGAACAACCAGAAGGAGAGTTGTTGAAAAAATTAAATGCCCAGATTGCTTAGGATGATTGGTTTAAAAGCAACAGCCAATTGCTAGTGAACAAACAAGGGGCATGGTGGTGGCAAGATAAGCTGTATGTCCCTGCAGACGCTAGAAAGTGGGTCTTGCAAAGAAGTCACGACAGCAAAACAGCTGGGCACTTTGGTTTTGTGAAAACATTACATCTACTCAGGTGTCAATTTTGGTGGCCAACAATGAGAAAAGATGTAGGGGAATATGTAGCTACATGCCCCACGTGTGCAATGCCCAAAAGGAGAGGGGACAAACCAATGGGGCTTCTACAGACAGTAGCAAACCCAGGGGCTCCTTGGAAGCAAATTTCCATGGACTTTATTGTAGACCTCCCTGAAAGCAACAAAAAGACAGTTATTTGGGTAGTTACAGACCTTTTTTCCAAACAAGCACATTTTGTGGCATGCCAATCCCTTCCATCAGCCCCCAAACTGGCTAAGTTATTTATACAACACGTCTACCGAGCTCATGGTGTCCCAGAACGAATAATTTTGGATCACGGGGTCCAGTTTACTGCCAAGTTCTGGAGGGTGTTCCTAAAACTACTGGGGCATCGCAAGGCTTGAGTTCGGGGTACCACCCCCAGACGGCGGGATCATGCGAACGTCTGAACTCAGTGTTAGAACAATATTTGAGATGTTTCATTAACTACCAACAAGACAATTGGGATGAACTGTTACCGTTTGCTGAAGTAGCTTATAATAATGCAGTGCACCAAAGCACTGGCCTCACCCCTTTTAAAATAGCTACAGGACAGGACTTTGTACCCATCCCAGAACTACCTAAACAATCCACTCAAGTCACTTCAGTTGATGAATGGGTCCAACAAATGACACAAGTGTGGCCTCAGATGCTGCATTGTTGAAGGAGGCCAGAGCAACGTACAAGAAATTTGCAGATGCTAAGAGAACCCCAGAAAAAGACTGGAAAGTAGGAGATAAGGTTCTTTTATCTACCAAGCATCTTAAATCATTACAACCTTCCAGAAATCTCGCTCCAAAATTCATAGGGCCTTTTGTTATAGATAAAGTAATTAATCCAGTTTCACTACGATTATAGATGCCTGCTACCTTTAAAAGAATCCATCCAGTGTTCCACTGCGACCTGCTTAAACCCTATAAAGAGTCATCTCAATGGCATCCCTCCCCAGTACCTCCTAAACCAATGATGGTTGAAGGAGAACAACATTTTGAAGTTAAAGAGATACCGGACATTAGAAAGCATGGGGGGGGGGAGGGGGTTCAATTTTTAATTCAGTGGAAACATTTTCCCAAATCAATGGCTGAATGGGTTGACAAGAAACATGTAAAGGCTCCACATTTTTAGTTAAAAACTCTTATGATGTTTATCCTACAAAGCCTTAACAATTAGAATGGTTATTGTATTATGTTTCTCTTTGCTTTTTCTTTTTTAGAGTGAAGAAGAGGAATCATCTGACTGACATCCTCTTTTGTGGAGGGGCAGCATGTCAGAATCCTTGCAAGATTTTATAATAGATTATTATATGGCTAGTTTAAAAAATGGCTTTTTACATGCTGCGGTTCTGCCATTGTAAAAGGCGGGGGGGGGGGAGAAGGAATGAGAAACCGTTTAAAGCAGATGGCTCCTTATCACAGGCTCTGGCATGCTCAAGGCCATGCCAGCAAGGGAATCAGAAGACCAAGAACTAAGGGCGATGTAAGGGGGGGGGGGGGGGAGTAAGAAAAACAGCTTTTGGCACGCTTTTGCTCAGTCTTAGCAATGCTTTGGATCTGTACACTTATTCTCAATAAATGAACTTTCTTTTGAAGCGATATTGGTTGCAAGGAAAGTTACTGGATTTGGGATCAACAGGTGGCAGTTCATTACATCTAATTAAAAATGGTAAAATTGCATAAACGAGACAAAGGGCTAGAATCTGTGCTCTAGAAAGATAACATCAAGCATCTTCTAATGGATCAATATGGACCAGATGCTTAGGCTGCCTTAAAGGCACCTGAACTGCTTTCTTACTTAATGGAATCCATAACAGAACTAAAACCTATAACATATCTCTATCAAAAGCTGAAGAATATTTTAAAAGTGGACATTTGTAGGATATTTCAAACATGGACTAAAGAACTAGAGTCAACTAGATGCATGTCCTTAAAAATGTTAAAAATAGTATCTACAGGTCTAAGATTAAGGTTGATTTATCAAAAAAAAAAAAAAAATGTAGTTAGAGTGTTTTGGACTCCCCAAAGCATGTACTTGAAAGGATGGACATCAGATTTTCTATGCTGGAGGTGAAAAAAATTTGACAGCCATGTGATCATTTAGTATCTCTTTGGGATAGGGTTTTGATGTATATAAATGGATTTATTGGAAAATCTTTAAATGTCAAAGAAGTTAATGTAATGTTGAACTATATACCAAAGCTTTGACTGTTCATCAGGAATTATGGTTGTATGGAGCATGGGGGGTGGGGGGTGGCTAAAAGAATTATACTGAGAAATTGGAAAAGTGATATTCCAGATATCAAGGAATGGTTGTTGGAAATGTGTGATATATATGTTTTAGAAAAGGCAATATTTTCTACTAATCAAAGGAAGTAGCAATTTGTGTTACCATGGCAGAGATTTTGTGATATTGTACAATAATATTTTGTATTGTTCATATTGCAGTGGTGAATTCATCAGTAATCCAGTGACTATTGATAAGTATAAAATATATGGTAGATTTTAAAAAATATTTTTTAGTTTGCATATTATTATTGCTGTGGTTGCTATTTTTTATATCCTGCCTTTTCCTGTGATTTTAAAGTTGCTTATAGCTCCAGACAGGGAGTGGATACCCAACCAAATTGTCTATTTTGCCTTTGTCGTGAACTAGTGTGGATTCCAACATATGCAATTTCATGAGGCACCCCAAAGACTAGGGAATGTATTCTCATTTAAGCTTTCATGAATATCTATTTATTTATACAATTTAGAGGCCACCTGACTCGCAGTGACCCTGGGAAGCTTACAAAAAGAAAAAAGAGATAATGAGTGGCCTGTAGGCAAAAAGGTAAATAAAAAAGGCACCCAATAGGATTTCAACCATCACCCTGCCTCAAAGCCTGGGAGAATAGCCAGGTCTTTAATTCTTCGCCAACACATATAGAATGGTTAACAAAAAAATCTTGGTTGAATAAAGAGTTTCTTTGGTCTAGCACCTTAACCTCTACACTAGGCTTTTTAATAACATAGCTTGCCGGTTATGTGATCTTTAAAACATGGCTGCAACAATACTTTTTTTAAAAAATGTGATTATTCTAAGTATTTCCAAATATATGCTCATTTTTTAAAATGCTTTTTGCATACCTATTAGAGCAGAAAAGAATCTGGTGGATTTCATTCACTGGTAACTGTTCATTATCACAGAAATACAGTGATGTATTTACCATGATATATATGATATATGCCATCAGCTGCCAGCAATGCCCCTCTGGATTCTATGTAGAACATACAGGCCAAACTTTGCACAAAAGAATTAATGGACCCAAGTTTGACATCAGGTCTCACAACAAGGACAAAATAATAGCAGAGCATTTTAACCTCCCAGGACACTCTGTTACAGATCTTAGCATATAGTTTGGAACAAAGAAACTACATCAGCATAATTGAGCTGGAGGATGCATTTACATCAATAGGTTTCAGGCTATTTCAGAATTTCTGAACAAACACAATGGATTTTTTAACACATTATAGTTGTTAATTAATAAGGCACCTGTAATCTTTCTCCATGACCCTTTATCTAGATAACCACCCTGTCTTTCCTTTCCTTCCCCATCCCAGTGAATTTCAGTCCTACATCACTGTAAGTTTATGCCTTATAATACATTGCATTAGTCTTAAAAGATGCTACCAGAGTCCTGATTTTTAGAAATCCCTACTGGACCCTCAGACATATTTGGCATATGTATGGAAAAGAAGCAGGTAGGGAGACACAAACAGTGTAGAGAGACTTTGTAGACTTTGGTTTTAAGATAGGAAATGGGGATAAAGGGAGTATTAATATAAAAATTATTTCACCAGTGAGCAGAGTGACAGATTCATGAAACAATTGAACAATGAGCTGTCCGCACAAGCTGTCTGGTGCAACTGATTTACGCTGCCGCATATCTTACTTCACAGAAGACAATTCTCCATCCAGTCCAAATCAGGTTTAAAGAAGGATGAGAGAAGGTAGGCTGGGGTGGGCTGGTGGATTTGAAGTTGCAGTTGACTTTTAACACTTGGACAGGCTGAGACAGACTATAAATTGGTAATATAAATATAATTAAATATATCTTGGCCTGATGATGAAATTGTATTAAAAACTAGAGTAAATAAAATTTAAAACGCAAAAAGATAGGGCTCTCAATACTTTTTAGAGATTACAAGGAATAAGTGAAAGGGCATCATTTATAAAGTAAGTTGGGACTGAAGCTTTACTGGCATAAAGAAAGTAAAACTATTTTTCTCCCTATCTTCATAAACCAACTTGTAGAGATTTCTCCTCTCCCTCCCCGCAAGAATGGGTAGAAGCAATAATTACCTTTTTGAGGCTAAGCTTTGAAAAACGTGTCTATAAATTCCAAGAGGAATATCTACCAATATTTTTCCCTGTCATTCTCTCTTTTGGGCAGGCTAACTTTTCAAAATTTCTAAGAGTTCATTTATTCCTGTAGAATAAATTCAAGCAGAGGTGGAAGAAAATTTTGGGTAAATCAGCTTTTGGAGAAAACAGTGAAATGGTTTTTTTATTTCCCTACTTCAGTTGTTCTCTCTGTATACCAAACTTTAAAGACAAATTCTGTTGGAAACCTAATACTTCATGCCTCCAAATGTTAAAGAATGTTTATAAACTGACTGTATGTAGTAACAAAAGAATATTCAGTATCAGCTGAAAAAGTAAATGGAAAATCAGGTAGGATTTCAAAGAAAAGGTGCACCCTGAAGAACAGAATAAGTAATTGTCTGGAACATGAAGACAGATTCCCCTCCTCCCCAGGAAATGAAGATATAATGCAAATCAACTTTTCTACCTGGTGTCCTCCAAGTGTGTTTGACTTCAGCTCCCATTCTCCCTGGTCAGAACAGCAATCTAAAGCTGTGTCATTAAAGACAACTGATGGACCTACTAGGTCATCTCAAGGCTGCGAAGCTCACAAAGAGAAAAAGTAGCTAAGCTTGCTCTATTATAATTTAATGGTTGCTCCAATATAATTAATGGTTGGGCCTGGATTCTTTTTGAGGAAATAGAAGGATTTTGGACCCAGCTCTGATTGAACAATCCCATTTGGGGGCTTCATGTTTGCTAGTACTGGTGAAAACTTTGTTCATGGTGACTTTCTAACAATCCTGCTGTCTTGGAGATGGCAAGGGATTTCATAATGGCAACAGAAAAGCTTCTGTCCACCAGCGGCGTGTTCCATTTAATCCTTCCCTCATTAATCTGCATTTAATGATAGAATCACTCTACGTACCATGTTCAGGACTCCACGAAGAGCTGTGGAGCTATATCGATTTGCCCCTGAAATTGAAAGCACGTGGGATATCCCATTTGTTGTTGTTGTTCAGTCATTAAGTCGTGTCCGACTCTTCGTGACCCCATGAACCATATTGCGCCAGGCCTTCCTATCCTTCACTGCCTCCCTGAGTTTGCTCAATTTCATGTTCATTGCTTCAGTGATGCTATCTAGCCATCTCATCCTCTGCCGTCCTCTTCTCCTTTTGCCTCCCATCTTTCCCAGCATCAGGGTCTTTTCCAAAGAGTCCTCTCTTCACATTAGGTGACCAAAGTATCTGAGCTTGAGCTTCATTATCAATCCTTCCAATGAGCAATCAGAGTTGATTTCCTTTAAGATTGACTGGTTTGACCTCCTAGCAGTCCAGGGGACTCTTAAGAGTCTTCTCCAGCACCACAGTTCAAAGGCATCAATTCTTCGGTGTTCAGCCTTCTTTATGGTCCAGCTCTCCCAGCCATACATTACTACTGGAAAAACCATAGCTTTGACTATGCGGATCTTTGTCGGCAAGGTGACGTCTCTGCTTTTTAATATGCTATCTAGGTTTGCCATAGCTTTCCTCCCAAGGAGCAAGAGTCTTTTAATTTCATGGCTGCAGTCTCCGTCTGCAGTGATCTTGGAGCCCAAATAAATGAAGTCTGTTACTGCTTCCATTTCTACCCCTTCTATTTGCCAGGGATTGATGGGTCCAGATGCCATGATCTTAGTTTTTTTAATGTTGAGTTTCAAGCCAGCTTTCGCACTCTCCTCTTTCACCCTCATCAAGAGGCTCTTTAGTTCTTCTTCACTTTCTGCCATTAGGGTGGTATCGTCTGCATATCTGAGGTTATTGATGTTTCTCCCTGCAATCTTAATTCCGGCTTGTGATTCTTCCAGCCTGGCATTTCTCATGATGTACTCTGCATATAGGTTAAATAAGCAGGGTGACAGTATACAGCCTTGTCGTACTCCTTTCCCTATTTTGAACCAATCGGTTGTTCCATGACCGGTTCTAACTGTTGCTTCTTGGCCCGCATACAGATTTCTCAGGAGACAGGTAAGGTGGTCTGGTATCCCCATCTCTTTAAGAATTTGCCACAGTTTGTTGTGATCCACACAATCAAAGGCTTTTGCATAGTCAATGAAGCAGAAGTAGATGCTTTTCTGGAACTCTCCTGCTTTCTCCATGATCCAGCGAATGTTGGCAATTTGATCTCTAGTTCCTCTGCCTCTTCGAAACCCAGCTTGTACATCCGGTAGTTCTCGGTTCACGTACTGCTGAAGCCTAGCTTGTAGGATTTTGAGCATAACCTTGCTAGCATGTGAAATGAGTGCAATTGTGCGATAGTTTGAGCATTCTTTGGCATTGCCCTTCTTTGGAATTGGAACGTAAACTGACCTTTTCCAATCCCGTGGCCACTGTTGCATTTTCCAAACTTGCTGGCATATTGAGTGCAGCACTTTAACAGCATCGTCTTTTAGTATTTTAAATAACTCAGCTGGAATACTGTCATCTCCACTAGCTTTGTTGTTAGCAATGCTTCCTAAGGCCCACTTGACTTCACTCTCTAGGATGTCTGGCTCAGGGTCAGTGACTACACCAGCATGGACATCAGGGACATTAAGATCTTTCTTGTATAGTTCTTCTGTGTATTCTTGCCACCTCTTCTTAATCTCTTCTGCTTCTGTTAGGTCCCTGCCTTTTTTGTCCTTTATCATGCCCATCTTTGCACTAAACGTTCCTTTGATATCTCCAATTTTCTTGAAGAGATCTCTAGTCTTCCCCATTCTATTGTTTTCTTCAATTTCTTTGCATTGTTCATTAAAGAAGGTCTTCTTATCTCTCCTTGCTATTCTCTGGAAATCTGCATTCAGTTGCTTATATCTTTCCCTTTCACCCTTGCTTTTCGCATTCCTTCTTTCCACAGCTATTTGTAAAGCCTCATCAGACAGCCATTTTGCTTTCTTGCATTTCTTTTTCTTTGGGATGGTTTTAGTTGCTGCCTCTTGTACAATGTTACAGACCTCCGTCCATAGTTCTTCAGGCACTCTGTCTACCAAATCTAATCCTCTAAATCTATTCATCACCTTCACTGTGTACTCACATGGAATATGATCTAAGTCATACCTGAGTGGTCTAGTGGTTTTCCCTACATTCTTCAATTTAAGCCTAAATTTTGCAGTAAGAAGCTCATGATCTGAGCCACAGTCAGCTCCTGGTCTTGTTTTTGCCGTCTGTATAGAGCTTCTCCATCTTTGGCTGCAAAGTATGTAATCAATCTGGTTTCGGTATTGACCATCTGGTGATGTCCATGTGTAGAGTTGTCTCTTGTGTTGTTGGAAAAGAGTGTTTGCTATGACTAGCTTGTTCTCTTGACAGAACTCTATTAGCCTTTGCCCTGCTTCATTTTGTACTCCAAGGCCAAACTTGCCTGTTATTCCGATTACTCCTTGACTTCCTACTTTCGCATTCCAATCCCCTATGATGAAAAGGACATCTTTTTTTGGTGCTAGTTCTAGAAGGTGTTGTAGGTCTTCATAGAACCGGTCAACTTCAGCTTCTTCGGCATCAGTGGTTGGGGCATAGACTTGGATTACCGTGATGTTGAATGGTTTTCCTTGGATAAGCACTGAGATCATTCTGTCGTTTTTGAGGTTGTACCCCATTACTGCCTTTCCCACTCTCTTATTGACTATGAGTTCAACTCCATTTCTTCTAAGGGTTTCTTGCCCACAGTAGTAGATATAATGGTCACCTGAATTAAATTCACCCATTCCCGTCCATTTCAATTCGCTGATTCCCAAGATGTCGACGTTCAATCTTGTCATCTCATGTTTGACCACATCCAGCTTGCCTTGGTTCATGGATCTTACATTCCACGTACCTATACAATATTGTTCTTTACAGCATCGGACCTTCTTTTCGCTTCCAGATACATCCACAGCTGAACGTCCTTTCGGCTTTGGCCCAGCCGCTTCATTCTTTCTGGAGCTACTTGGAATTGCCCTCCGCTCTTCCCCAGTAGCATATTGGACACCTTCCGACCTGAGGGGCTCATCTTCCGGCGTCATATCTTTTAGCCTTTTAACATTGTCCATGGGGTTTTCTTGGCAAGGATACTGGAGTGGGTTGCCATTTCCTTCTCCAGTGGACCACATTTTGTCAGAACTCTCTGTCATGACCTGTCCGTCTTGGGTGGCCCTGCACGGTATAGCTCATGGCTTCACTGAGTTAAACAAGCCCCTTCGCCACGACAAGGCAGTGATCCATGAAGGGGGGGATATCCCATAATACTAAATAAATGTGTAATGTATTAAGGATACCCATGGCTATGTGCTTTGTTATTTATGGAGCTCTGCCTACATATATGCTTATCAAATGTAAATGGTTTAAAATCATTATTTTTAATTATAATTAACAAAGCCTAAAAATGAACAGAGTAGAGACTTCCATGGGGCCTGATCCTAAAGACATTTCCTAAATACTTATGAACTTATTTCTGAGGTGGCAAAAGTTGCAGCTTTAGTTCCTACTATGCTTAGCTTTGCAATCTTATTGATATAAGCAGTCAATTTCATATCCTACTCTCAGATTGCTCATAGAAATTAATCCAATATAGTAAGTGGCAAGGAAAGTAGTACTTTTCAGTCTCATCAAAATGAGGTCATTAATAAACTCATTCATGCACAGCACAACACCATTAACAATTTTATAGCCATAGACCATATAAGGGTATTCATGACTGACGGATTATATTTACAAATCACATTTTCAATAATAATTTTAAAGTGTACAAGTGATGTACAAAATGGAAAAAAAAAAAAAGGAGAACACATATAGTTCTGAGAACTTGCATAAGGAAAGGCTTTGTGTAGAGAAGAATGTCCCCATCATGATTGCCTGTGAAACCGCATTGCCCCCGTGGAATTATGATGGTTCCTTAGAAACTTTGTATTATAAGGAGTTATTCTTTCCCATCAGTGCTACCAAATCTTAAATAATTTGAGAAATCACCTTATCTTTCTGGGAAGAGAGAGAGAAAGAGAGAGAGAGAGAGAGAGAGAGAGAGAATGTATATGACTATAGCACTACCAAAGTTATTCTATAAAATATTCTCAAATTTGACTTGGGTGGGGAAGAATCCGGAGTTAGCTCATAGGTCTGTACTAGCATCCCAGAAAACAATTAGCTTTAAAATAGAATTCAGAAGTAAAATAAAGATCTTTACATTTCCCCAGTCAAGATTAATCTCAATAAATCAATTATATTTAAGATTTACAAAGCAAACTGCACTCCTATCCTCTGCATATATACTCAAAACAAATAGGAAATAAAATACTCTTAGGGCTGTTTAAAGTAAATGCAGTTTCTTACAGGTTCAATCAATTCCCACCATCCTCCATAAGCTTTTGTATCATCAGAAGTAATATTTCTACTCCTTCTATATTGATCAGACCCTCATCTCGAGGATTGTCTCCAATTCTGAATACCACATTTTAAGAAAGTTTCAAGTAAAAGGAAGTTTTATTGAATTCATTGGCAGGTAAGTCTTTACAGGTAGGTCCTTGCTTACCGACTGCCTTCTTCGGTGACCCTTTGAAGTTATGATAGTGTAAAGAACAAGCTTTGCAACCAATTTGCATTTACAACCATCACAGTGTCCTGTGGCCACTAATATCCAAATGGGAAGTGATGTCATAAGTCTGCTGTGGCCATGTGATTTTCAACTTAGTGACCACGGCACAGCAATGGAATTGCCAGTCCTAATTGTGTTTGCTGAGCGAAGACTGTCTATTATTTAGTTTATTTTCTTTTATAATATTTTTTCAGAAAAATCCTTTTCACCATTTTTTTGTTGTTGCTGCACTGAGAATCCTGCTGAACATGTGTCTGTGCTTCTTTGATATCCTTTTTTTTTACTCTTAAAAAATGTGTACCATCATCATATGCCTATATATTTCAGTTTGAATCCTGACTTTCTGCACAGAGACAAGAGTCTTTGATTTAAACTTGTCACATATGGCACTTGCAAGATCTTTTTTATCAACATTTCCAGAGGAAATTCAGATGTTGCTGTAAAGATAAGGTGTTATAAAGTTTTCCTTTCAAAATAATATATTTACAGCTATTGTACAGCTTTCAAAAGAAAACTTTTATAGACTGACAAGGAGGTAGCTATTTTAAAATAGGAGAAAGAATGGGAATAATTTGGCCACTCACTGATTTTGTCTCCCTTCACCTCTTCTAGCTAACATATTAACCTAATGAATTTATCTCCTGATGTTCTGTTCATATACTGTCCCAGCAGCTTTCTGTTTCCTCTGTGGATATATCATATCTTGACAGAATAACTAAAAAATACCAAGAGTTGTAGATCTTACGTGAGAAAAAATATTCATGGCATCCAGAGGATTTGTTAAGCATACATTTTTAACAGATGCAAATATGGATATAAAATATTGAAATGTTGAAGGCAGAGTAGATATATAGGGATATTTTTCTCCCTATATCTACAGGAATACAAGAAATATGAAATAAAATACTCTTAGGGCTATTTAAAATAAATGTATTTCTTACAGGTTCAATCCATTTCCATGGTCCTCTATAAGCTTCTGTATCATCAGAAGTCCAAACTTATTGATCAGACCCCACCTCAAGGACTGTCTCCAATTCTGAGCACTGCAATTTAAGAAAGTTTCAAGCAAACTGGAAGAGCACAGAGAAGAGCAATAAAGATAATTGGGACTCTTAAAGTCTTAAAGGAGTCATTTGGGGAACTGGGTATGTTTCAAAAACAATGTCAGAGACCCATAACAGCATCCATTAAATGCTTGAAAGGATGTTACACAGAAGAAGGCAAAGGCCTGTCCTCAAGCACTTCAAGGAACAGGACAGTATAATGAATTTAAATTAAAGAAGAACAGATGCTGATTGAGATAAACTTCTTGAATATTAAGAACAGTTTGACACTGTAACCAATTTCCTAGGGATGTGGTAGGTTTCCTTTTGTTAGATGTCTTCAAGCAGAGGTTGGACAGGTGTTTCTTGGGTATGCCTTAGCTTATATTCCAGTAGAAGTACATAAACTGCCAGAGGATGCCCCTTCCAGCTCCACAACTCGCTGTATTTTCTCATTTCAGATATTTTTTTATTAACAATAGTAGGTCCCAGCAGTTTACAGTGCTGTCCCTTGCTCTCTACCTGCAGTCACAAAAAATGACTGAAAGTAGAGCTGCCCCCAGAAACTATCCTAGCCAAATTCACAAAGGTAATATGAATTTTACAAATTACGGCTGCACAAATCCAGAAGTCAGCAAAGAGATAAAGGGAACTCTAACTCTGGATTTTAGCAGGCTGGACCTGGCAGTCCTAGTGAAGTGGCTGTACATGCACCTTCTTGTGGAGACAGCCTGGGGCAATGTCAAAAGCATTTGTTGAAGCTTGTAAAGAGATGTGGCTGCTTTAATTATCTGAAAGGAGATGGTCCTTTCCTGCTATTGCATGTTATAAAGCAGCTCTTTCAAAGAAGATGCACAATCCTAAGAAACATCAGGTTGTGGGCAATATAGAAATGTGGCAAATAAATAAATAAATCACCCTAACAAAAGCTACAGAACCATAAACAATTACACCTTGACTTATTTTGCCCTCAAGATTTGTAGAGCCACTCTGTTGATTGTGAAATGATGCCACTTGTTTGCTCAAAATACTTTTAAAAAGTAAATGGAACATACAAATGATTTGATTTAAATGAAGTGGGAAAAGAAATTCAGCTGTCATGGATGATTCAGAAGGGGAGGTTGTTGCTCCAAACGATAACAGAAATATGGGTACCCACCAACCCACCCACCGGAGAATAGCTTTGCTCTACAGCAGCCTTTTCCAACTTAGTTCCTTTCAGATGTCTTAGAACTATACCTTCAAGAGTTCCCAGCCAGAATCTGAAGGCAGCTTTCAGATGATTAAGAACAGTTTCTCACAGAGAGGTTTCATGAGGCTAACAATGATCTTAACTGCTGCTTTCTTTGGGGAATACTTTTATTGGAAGACTTCTTAGATTGAAAGCATTTCTCTTGCTGGACACAGGTTTTGTAGACAGTCTGTTTCTTCCTCTGTCTTTCCCCAAATCAATGCAGGGGCATTCTTAAATAGGTCCATGCACTTTGGAAGAACGATCAATTGTGACTTCCATTTAAATCTGCTGGAAAATGGAAAAGCAGTTCACACTTACTGCATTAAAAACTCTTTTTTCTACAAAGTGATCTCTTGGCTGCACCTGGATCTCATGAATTATAGCTTTAGATCAGTTCAAACCCCAACATTATTTAGTCTGGGAAGAACAGCAGTCTGCAAAATAATGCCAAGCAAAGATCTCTCTAAAAAGTGTGAAAAGAAAAGATGCTTTCTTCAGGCTGGGCTTGAATCTCACCATTTCTCAAAGCTGTAGAGTAGCCAGCAAAGTTGAACCACAACCTTCTGACAAAGAAACTCAACAGGGAAAGGCAGCAAACCATGAAATATTGACACCCAACATATACAGCTTTTTCTCTAGTATTGTATTACAATTTACCTGGAAAGTATTTAATTATAGAAGTAAGCAAAATGCACACTGCAACTTTATGGGTCAGAACAATCAAAGCAAGTCTGTTTGGATGACAGCTGAAATCTAAACTGACAAATCAAGAGATGATCAGATTTCAACACGCAAGCAAGCTGGATGAGGTTGAGGAAAATGCTTAACTGGCACCATCTAATGGCAGAACTACACAGTAAAAATGTCCATTTGTTATCAAAAATTGCATCTTTCACTGTCTGTTCCCCCTAGAGTAAATCATGGCCCATATTGTGTGGCAGCAATGGATCCATAAGATGTCTACATGCATTTCTGTGAAAGCTGCCAACATTTATTCCTCTGTGGTCCAAACCGCCATATTGAATGGGATTTTTTTACCATCTGATGAAAAATAGTCAGACCGCTACAGAAAAATAAAAATGTGCAAGATCTGGAAGTTGGGTACAAAAAGGAGTAGTTTTACTTTGATTTGCTTTTTAAAAAAGGTGTTACATCAAACAAGTTTGTATTAAAATGTCTGTGTGAAGGAGATCTATCTATCTATCTATCTATCTATCTATCTATCTATCTATCTATCTGACATTGTGTGAAGGAAACAACAGTACATAAGACTGACATTGGAAAGCGTTCCCTTATTTTTTTTTTTTAACAACTATGTATCTTAGTAAAGACTTCTACAAAAGAATCACATTTCAGAGAAAGTTGCAGATAAAATGGATATTTAATGCATTAACTATATTAAGATAAACTGGAATATTGCCACACTTGTGAGTGAATGAGTTTTATAATTCTCTATTTAGCCCTTCTGATAGCATATTATGCAGTTCTTTGCCCCAGTTTGGCTAGTAGAGGAGAACATGAAATATAGAATATGTTCTCAGCACAAATACAATACTACATGCAGAGATATTCTATTTCTGAAACAGTGTAGTGTTTCAAATCTTTCAAATCTTGTACTCAGACTTCAAGTCCTCCAAATTGCATTCAGTTGAAAATCTAAAAGGCCACTTGATCTTTCCAAATAACTGATGTCCATCAACTGGGGCTGTTGGCACAGGTTAGCTGCATATTTCATTTCGTTCCTTACTGGGCCACCCATTACCTAACAATGGTGAAAAACAAAGCATATGGATTCGCATTTTAAAAATGCAGCACATTACAGAGCAAACAATGCATTCATATCTTAATTATCAGTTTATGAACAGTTTAGCATTTCTAATGGAGGAATAGGAAATTTGAAAGGAAGCCCATTGCAGTACAACATGTGCATGAGACTAATCTTCAAGTGTACAAGATGTAACTACCTTCCTTGTTTTGATAGTATCAAGTCATGTTTAACTGCCTTGAATGAGAAGCATTTCTTAGTTCACACCAGCTATGCTGCCTTTGTAACCACTAAAGAAACTGGATCAAAGCTTGCCTTTTTCCCTTCATATCAAAACGATTAAAAAAAATCTAGCTTCTTTAACTTTAAAGGATATGGTTTATCAGGATAAGAAAATATTTGTCAGCATTGAGCTCCATATCATCTCATCATGACTTTTCCCTTAATAAAGAGTAAAAATAGAATTTGTAGGGGTTTTTTTTAATCTCAGAAGTTACTCAACAGAGTTCAGCATTAGAATGTCTTCATCTCTGTTTAATGAAGTTATCCATGTTCACATTTAAATATCAATTAAACATATTCTGACAGTTTTACAGCTTTATTACATACTCAGTCTTCATATGGAAGTTTGGCATATCGACCAGTTGTCACCCTAGTAGGGAGAGCATCTATATGGGCTATGGAGAAGATTGAGTACCTGCTCAAACATAGAGATCGAGTCTGCTTCACGTATCTTTCTAAAGTGCCCACTGTACTCTGATCATTGGTGATCAGAGCTAACACACCCATCTTGAGCCTGAGACTCCACTCATGAAGAGGAGATTGAGGTATTCTTACTCCTAATCCCCAGGTGTTTCGAAGGCAATAGCAAAATTTTTATTTACAGCCCTCGCTTATAGAAACCATTTGGTACCTCCAATGAATGGCTAATTTTATAGGGTTTCTTCCTCTTATATATGTATGTATTATTATGCATGTAAGAATTAATGGTGTGCTGCATTTCACATGTTGTGACTTGGTCTTGGACCGTAAATAAAAATAAAAAATAAAATATAAATATAGCTTTATTTCTTTTTCTGATACAATTTTTACATTAAAAACTGCCCCCAGTTGATTCATGTTAATAATTTATTGTTATTAACATTAAGTTATTGTTATAACAATCATAACAATAGTTATTATCACTGAGTAGGGCTCAGTTTCTGGTTATGCTAGGGCAAGGCTGCATATTATCCTGTCTCGTCTGGGTATGACAATATGTAGATCTTCCAAGCAATCTCAGTAATCTTTTTATTCCATCTATCTACTTTATTTGCTGTCTTCCCCTTTAACCTTAGTCATTTTTCTCCTAGTCCAAATCATAGTTTTCTATATGCTAAATTTTACTTTGCTTCACAATCTGTTTTGTGAGCTTTGGGGATGCCGTATTAATACTCTCAAGAAAAATGTTAATATTGTTGAATTAATCTTATTCCTCAGATGCACATTAACCATAACAGTCAGAAGTACCATGTAGCTGATTTAGAAACCAGAGCTGTTCCATATGTTTCCTCCAGAGCAAAATAGGTTTGTACATTTTAGTTTAAGTACATAAAAGGCTTACGGCATGAGATTAGATATTAAAGTTGGATGCCACAAATGACATGTCATATTGACCTAGGACAGGATCTGTCAGTACTTGTCCTTATGCTTCCTTTGGTGTCTCAGTGAATTATGTCTCTAGCTGCAACAAAATACAAATCGAGCTTTTAGTTTCCTTCTTACTGTCCTTGAAAAAGTTGCACTTTTTTCCTTAAGATTTTGGTTGGCTGCACAATGAAAAAGGAGTTTTGGGTATATGTAATTAGCTAACAGCTATGAATACTGCTGAGCTGAGGTGCGACTTTCCCACAACCTTCCATTTTTCATTGTACGTTTAGATACATTGCTAAGTCTTATGAATCAGACTGGTATCTTGCTTGCAGGCTTTCTGCTCTCAAACTCAAATCTGCCCCAAAGATCTTTATGCTGCTGTGACAGGTAGAGAACCATAGATCTGATATCCAGCAATTCTGGCTTAGTATGGATATAATAGTTGCTCCATTTCTATCTTAAGCCCATTTGAAACGTTCTTTTTGTTTCTGAACTGAACTGGCTTGATTGTTTTTCTTCTGGCTTCACCCAAGAATTACAAATAACACAGAAAGTTAGGCACGTTCAAATCAATGAGACATAAAGACTCAGTAAAGTTTTTAAATCCCACTGTCTACAGGGAAATCTAATTGCTTGTATCTTTCTTTGAACTGTACTCAAACAGCAACTACAACAGATTCCCTGTTACTTTACCATCCATATCCTGTGATGGTGAACTAAGTCACTATTATAGCTTGGTATATCTTGGGAACTCAGTGTAGTTGAAAGCTCCCTAATGCACAAAACAGTATTGTACTCCAGGGAATCCAATCAGGAATGTGAAGGAGCAATGGAACTACCAAAGTAAAACATCTGTCTTTTGCCTGTGTGCTCTATAAATGGATGGATCAATCTATTTCTGTATCGAGTACTTTTTACTTATACATGTGAATGTGTGTGTGCAATGTACAATGTATATTACATAAATTATGATGTATTTGGTGGCACAAACATTTGACAAAAATATCATCCATACTATCCTGTCTCTATTTTAATCTATAATTTTTAAGACAAAATCCACAGCAATAAACCTAATTAAATATGTATCTTTTCTCAACACATTATTTTCTCTCCAAATATGGATATTAAAATGGATCTTTATTAGTTTTTATTGAGAATGATGAATTATGAAAATAAACATGCTCTGTTCTCAGATTAGTCAAGGAGTAAGAATTTCTAGAGGGTGTTTTTTTTTTTGGTAGCCTATTTCCTTTATCTGTCCTTTTTTTTTGTTTGAGCTGAGAACTGTGTAAAAACATTTATGAAGTCTGAAAAGCCAGGGAACAACATTGATCTAAACATTAGTTCAAGAGAGGCTGAAGATTTAGCTTATTATCAGAATTCACAACGACTGAATTCCCCCGGGCATTTCAGTGTTGAAGTACAGATTCTAGTATGAAGACACTTAATGTCTTGTGGTTTAGTTTGTAAAACTGCCTTATTCCAGAAGTTTCTGGTTATCCAGTGCCTTTGACTGTACGGTATATATGCCAAGTTTCAGATAACTGGCTGGCTAAAAATAGTGCAACCATATTTTGTTTTGAAAGACAAAGCATGAATGTCCCATTTTTGGAATCTTGGCAATGCATCTATTGAATGTCAGATCTGATGTGAAATTAACTTTTAATCTAGATACTTATTCTCTATAAAAAAAACTAGGAGGAAAAGGGAAATAGATGCTAGCAGAAGGTAGTTGGTATAGAATATTCACCAATAGGCAAAGAAAAGACCTCAAGTTAAAACCTAAAATATTCAGTCTTGATAGAATTAAAACTGTGGAAGGCCCCAATTCATTGCACCTGATATTAAACAAAGAAGTATGTGAAACAAACTTTAAGTCTTGTTATAAAAGCTATTGCAGAAAGAACAAGCTGTGGAATCCAAACAATATGTAATAAAAATATTGATGAAAACTTTTTTTTTTTTTGGTAGTGTGCACATTTAATCCCTCATTACAGTTTTGCCACTTCATCTCTTGCCTAGCAATCAGTGGTTGAGTTTACAAAAGAGAAATAGTTCGGAAAGCATGTGGTAAAATCCACATCAGGTGTTAATTCATAAAGTATGTAAATATTTATTAATGAAAGACAATTTTACATTCCATTGTAAATGGCTATGATTATCAGACAGCAAGTTCTTCCATTGGTCTCCATGGTATTAATCAGTTTATGGAATTTATCCCCCAAAGTTTCCAAGGAACAAGCTGAATGTGCGGGTGATCAGGAAGAGCAAAAGAATTTGGCAGTGGAGCTAGGAAGGAGAATTAAAGGGGATATCCCTTTAGGGAAGTCCCTTAATATTCCCTCCAAGTCAATATTTGTCTCCTTGAGAGCCTGAGAAAGGAACAAGAAGAAATGAAAGTCTTATTCTGATGGTACCCTAAGGAACATATGCATGTACTCTACAACTGTGACCTATCATACTTGTGTCATGTCTGACTTCTTCCCGAAAACAATCTGGCACATATTTGCAGCACATGCAAACCTATAGCAGTGAGACTGGAGCAGTGAATGGACACACATCAGGTGATCAGAGAGGATGACGCTTTATCACATCAAAGAAAAGAGCTGACCAAAGGAAGAAAATCTTAGTAATGAGCAAGCCAAAGGGACAAGAATAAGAACCATCATCAACAGATTTAAAAATTCTATACCACCAGAACTCACAAACAATGCTAAATTCTTGCAGAAAAAACAGGGCCTGAGCCCTGACAAAGAACAAAGTCATGGCAGTTTGTGACCCTATCATGACGACCTGAAACTATAATCTTCTGAAGTATATTGCCTGGCATGAGCACAGTTTGGGGATATGACAGAACAACTTTCAGGACTTATCAAATTCACTGACAATTCTCCCAGTCTCCTAATCCATATGGAGATAAATGTTATATTCCAAAGAACAGCTAAAGCGGTCTCACCATGGACTTTTGATTGACTTACTGATTGATTGATTGATTGATTGATAATAGATTTTTTAAAAAGGAAGCTGAAGAACCTGAATGCTCAGTTAGCATTCTCATTTATTTTTCCAGTCCAGGGACAAGGATTGGAAAGGAGGGAGGGTGGAAATACTGCATGTTAATGTCTTGGTATGCAAATGGTGTCAATGGGAGAAATTTAACTTCTGGGACCATAGTTTGAATAATATGGATGATAAAATAAGATTGGTTGCATCTTACAAAGATGGTAAAAATGTGTTTGGCTGAAGCTTGTCCATATTGATTATGAGAGCTTTACATTGAATCCTAAAGGTATGTGAGAGATTGTGGGGAGGATGGGAAAGGTGGCTGTGAATCAGTTGACAGATTATCTCACAAATGGCAATTCAGTCCAGAAGTATTGGACTGAATGGACTGGAAAAAAGTATTTCAAATTAACTAAGAAGGAGGCTGCAAAATTCTTATTCCAATTTCCAAGAATATATGTTTCCCCCAGACTACCATTAAAGAATCCTACTGAAATCCACACAATTGTGCTTCCTAGACCCTGCCAGTTACATGGGGCTTTAGAGTTGGTTTGAAATAAAAATCCAGAAGTAAGTATTGCATATAAATACTAGTACAAGTAAATGGGAGTATTGCTGTAATGGGGTATATTAAAGCACTTTCTGACTCCATAAAATTAGAAAGATAACTGATTTTTATATTATGTGGCCTGTGTTGCCTATACACCAATATTAAGAGTATAGGAATGCATTTGAATGCTTAGTATGAGAAATATGATTAAAACTCTGATAATTGGAATACAGTAGTTCTGCTGCTACTTGTTCAGCAACAAGGCAAAGTTACAACGATACTGAATGAGGGGAGACTTATGACCAGTTCATAAAGTTGTGGCTGTTACAGTGTCCCTGAAGTCACATGATCACAATTTCCAATGTTTCCTGCTGGCTAGGAAAGCAAAGTCAAGGGGAAAACTGGCAGGAAATAGGATGTTGCTCCCACCACTTTTTCGCCTGCCAGCACTCTGGAGGGCCTGCCCATGGCACCCCCCTGCTCCTCTGAGGCAGCCACTGGTCTGCTTGCCTGGGTCTCCCACCTTTTCCTGCTTAATGACCCACACAGTCTTGGGGTTACAATGGCAACCAGGACTGAAGGATTACCATCACTAAGCAATGTGGTTATGTGATGTCACACTTTACGACCGCAGTAATGAAAATTCCAGTCCCAATTGCCATTGTAACCCAAGGACTACCTATAGCAACTGAAGGATTCAATTTGTTAAAATAAAATTTAATATATAGAAAGAAAGGAGTATTTTTACTTTATGTTAAAAGTATTCACATCAGACCTGAAATTCAAGTTAATGAACCTGGCAGTAATGTAGAGAATATGGATGCTAAAGTAAATGGAGGAACAAATAAAAGCAATACTTCATTTACTGTCCTATTGTCCACGCAACCAAGAAGAAAAACAATCATAGATCTTTCAAAGAGCCATGAAGTAATACTGATTGAGGACTCAAATTACTCTGACATCTGTTGGGAGACAGATTCTGCCAGGCATGTATCTTCCAGGAAATTCCCGACATGTGTTGCTAGCAAGTTTCTCATTCAGATAGTGCACTTAAGATGATCAGCTGTTCTTCTCCTAATACTAACCAACAGAGAAAACTTAAACAAGTAAGTGGAAGTAGTAGAACAATTGGTGAAAGCGATTCTGTAAATGCTTGAGTTCTTGATTTTAATGAAAACTTAAGCTATAAATCAGACTTCAGAAAGCGAATTTTAATAATGATAGGTGGGATAAATTAATGAGAAAGATAAGCTAAAGGGAAAGAAGTTCAAGGTAGTTATGGATTCTTAAAACAGGAGTTACTGAAAGCACACCTGCAAACAATTTCTGTGAAGGGGGGAAAATAGGATAGCATAAGAATTATTCTGGCTGCACAAATAGCTTTAAAAATCTGAAAACAAAAAGAAACAAGATGCTCTTCATGAGATGCAAAGAGGGACAGGTTGCCAAAGAAGCACACAAACTAATAGACTGAAACAATAGAAAGCTAAAATTCCAAATGAGTAGCTATTGGTGAATGCTAAGAATGCAAAATTCTCAAAAGAAAAGGAAAAGAATTAATAAGCCAGCTGTCTAATGAAGACATGAAAATATAACAGATAATAAAAAAAGTCAAAGACATTCAGTTCCTACTGTAGCTCAGTTGGGTTTGATTTATGAGACTGTATCTTTTTTCTCAGGTATGTAGTCCACCAGGCAATTATAACGAATAAGCAGCAAGGTGAAGAATGCAGCTTGAGACTGATAGAAAATTAGTCAGGGAATACCTATTTACTTTGTGTTTCATTCTCTAGGACTAGATGTATTCAATAGCTTGCTGATGGTTGGGCAAACCCTCCAGTATTATATTTGAGAAATCCTGACGAACAGGTAGAGTTCAAATGGGAAGTTTGCACTATAAGTGCTTTGTAAACAATGCTGTGATTACCCAAAGTCAGCATGTATTTATCAAGAACAAAATTTGCAAGACTAAGTTTTTAAAAAGGTTTTTGATTGGGTAGATCACAATCTTTAGTAGACTGTGGAAATGCTGTACGTGTAATACCTTTTGAATTCAACTAAATCATTTGCAAAGTACCTTATGATATTGTGAAAACAAGCTAGTTAAATATGGGTTGGCTAATATGACAATTTAGTAGACACACAGTTGGTTCAAAAATTATACTAAAAATGCTCATTGAGGTTCATCACTGAAGGATGTGTACAAACTGGAAGAAGTTCAGCAAAGGACAAGAAAATTACTGGTGACTTAGAAACAAAATGTTTTTGAAGGGACTGGGAATGCTAGCCTTGAGAAAGACATTCTAGCACTCTTCATATATCTGAAAGAATGTCCCAGAGAACAATGTAAAGATTGGTGTTTCTGGTATTGTCAGGCCCAGCCCAGGAACAACAGGGAAACAATCCAGCCAAGTTCAGTTCTTTATTGCTTATACCATATAGACACAATCTTGCCAGACTAAATCTGTACTATACTAACCTAATAGATATACCATGGGAGAATCTTGGGAGTGGCTATCTTAAGTCTCTTCTTCTTCCCACGCTGCTGCTCTGGACTACATTGCCTCTTGTCTCCCCACTGGAATGCACTCTCTCCTTCCTGAGAATCTGGATCTCTACTGCAATCCATCATACCATCTCCCCCTTCATAGATATATTCCATCACAGGTATAAAGTATATAAGAATGAATTCAAGTTACTGGAAGGCAGATTTTGATTCAATGTTAGAAAAATATGGAGATAAAGAGTACAGAATTACATTAATATGCATTCTGCTCTGCCATAGCTTCTGTAAAACAATTCTCCATATTGTAGTTTGGTGTGATTCTGTAAGAATTTTCAGTCTCACCTGAAAAATTACTTCTCTGAGAAGTTGGGAACTACTCTAACTTCTTAGAATAGATATGCCCACCATTGTGTACCATGGAACTCAAATTGCTACTTGTTCTTGCCTAGGATGTTTATAAAAGCATTGATGAGCTACTCATATATATATATATATATGAGAGAGAGAGAGAGAGAGAGAGAGAGAGAGAGAGAGAGAGAGAGAGAGAGAGAGAAGTGGGGAAGTTCTGGTATTAGTTCTTCAACAGCAGGAATGTTTCATAATTAATTATGAGAAGAAATATGAAGCTTCACCTAAGTTCCATTATGTACTATGAAATTCCTTAAACAGCACTACTAAACAAACCAAGGGAAGATAATTATTATAATAATCAAATGCTTGTTGGTATACATTGATCACAGACAAAACTTACTCTGATTTAAAGCACTGCTTAAAAATTAGCATTATACAAGCATAGAAGCTGGATAAACCTTCAGCTCTGGCCTAACTACAATAGTTTTGAGGCAAATAGCTGCATGTATCAAATCCTAAAGGAAAATATATGAATAAATGTAATACTACAATTTCAACTGGCTTCGTAACATTTCCAGCTAGGCAACAGAAGTTTACCCTGGTAATTTTACTGGTGTAACCTTTGTACATATAATAAGATTTAGTACAGACTGTAGAAATGCTAATAGGCAGGGTTCCAGTTTGCCCAATGGTACTTTCGTTCTAGTTTCTTATTCCAAAAGAATATAACTTCTATGTATCTAACTGTCTGGTGGCCATGGTGATAAATAAATTTCCATGAAATCAGGGGTGCAGAGAAATCAGGTGAACTGCTTCTCCATAGTATTCCAGGAGAAAGAGAAATTATCAGTAAGCAATGACAGCACCATGGTTACACAGGAAAAAAATAATAATCAAGAAGAATTCCTCCTGATGTCTTCCCTTGAACATAGTGAGGCTCCAGATTCATGGAAAATGTTTTGGCAATGAAAGACGCATGTTTTAGTCACCTCATAAGTAAATAAGTAAAATGAACCTGCAATCTACCCATGAGAATTTCCTTCTTTCCAACAATTTCTAAGGAAAATTATGTTTCATCAAAGGAATTGTTAGACAAAAAAAAAAAAATTTTTTTTTGGCTAGCAAATAAAAACTAATATTCTTAGCACATTCTCCTAAATCTCAACACTATTACGATGTCTGTAAGAATTAAAGGGACCATACAGCTCTTTTTCCCCTCTACAAAGATTCAGTCTAAATTCTCAACAACTATACTTTAAGTTCCTCCATGTGTACCTGATGTGGTACAAAGGAAGGAGGCAGTCTGGATGAAGAAGAAACCAGCACATGGATTTATATTACTGTCCAGTGGTTAAAGATTTGATTTTCAGAAGGTCTCTTTGCTCATTGTGGACAATTATAAATCTACATGGAAAAGGACATTGAAAAGGACTGCAAAAACTATATCACTATAACTATGGGTTCTCAAGAAAGGCCATTCTTATGATAGGCAATGATCGAGCACTTACTGCATTTAAGTGATGTGCTACAGATTTGGAAGCCCAACTGGATCAATCTGCCTTGTGCAGCCAACCCCCTTTTTAAAACTAGCTAGATATTTAAATCAAACAACTGTCCCTAAACTCTGAAGAGCACTAACAATAGCATGTTTCAATGTCCTGTTACATTTCACTTTCTAAAAGGACACAAGGGCCCACTTTATGTTCCTCTATTTTGATAAAGTACTCAGACAATTCTGATTTAATTTATGTGCAGCTACTTTTACTAGACCATGTAGGAGGAGAGCCGTATTAGTCTATTGCGGCAAAAAATCAGGAGTATGGTAGCACCTTTACTGATTAACAAAATTTTATTAAAAGGCTGCAACTCATTTCATCATATGCATCTGATAAATTTTGCTATCTCTAAAATTAGGTATGCCTTGATGAGCTAATTTTATGTTATTTATAGAATTGTTTAATTATATTAAATATTTTATTAACTCACAGAATTCTGGTCAATGACAGTAATAAAGGCTACTACTGTAGAAATGAAATGGAGCTTGATTTTGCTGCTTTGATACTAAATACATTTATCTTGAGCAGGAAGGCATTTTGGTTTCCTGAAACAGTGCTGTTTCCACAATAGCCTCCTCGTCAGTGCCCCATTAACCTGATTCATCATTTGAGAATTGTTTCTGGACATTTACTTGGAAACAATGCCATTGTGTTGTATAAAACAAAAATATATTGTTAAACTAATCATAATAAGATGAGCTTCTCTAACTACATATGCACCCGGCGGGATGTCTCAAAAATATAGTAATAATATAATTGCCACTGTCTGTTCCTTAGACAGCTATCTGAACATTATTCGTTAGTAGGACCCTTGTTTTGAGGTTTGAGGTTCCAATGCCAGCAGCCTCACTGAACATGGCGCTAGCATATACTGTAGCTATAGAGTTCAAAGTTTCTAGATATGTACTTTTCTGTGGCCACAATAATTGGTACGTTAATTGTAGATATCTGCAGTTACAATGTTCTAAACAGCATGAGGTTGTACCAGGGCCTCGCCAAGTTCTGAGATATGTTTTTCTAGTGTGTATTTTAAACCACCTGCTTAAAATGGATCCAGATAATTAGAACCTCACCTTCTAATGATGAAGGCCACTGTGCAAATTTCATGCCATTTCTCTGAGGACCTGGGGTAATAAGATTTTGGGCCTCTGCCAACATTTTTCACTTTTCCAACTGTTCAGCCTCTTCAACTGGTCTAATATTGAATCTTGACATAATCACTTGACCATATACATTTTTCATTAACTGTTCATGACTTACTTTTATATATAATGCCATTCGTGTGAAATAGTTTAGAATTAGGCTCAATAGTTTCTACAGTTATAAATATGAAAATTGCCTGCTCTGTTTAAAAAGGTAACCAGTAGATACTAGGTATGCTTATAATTATATGTTACATTTAGATTCTCAGCTTTGCCATTTAATACCTATTTTAATGGGTGTATTTTAAACACCTCCAAACTCTGAGCTACATTTTAATTCCTTTATGCATGGAATTTATTTCCAGGAATTTTCTTCTTCATGCAAGTATAAAAGAAAACCTGTGCTAAGAAATGAACAGTAGTTTTTCTTCCCTATAGTGTCTCCAAAATCAAGGGAAGGAACAAGTTTTAAAATGAAGTTCTGTAGCAAAAACAATTTATTTGTCACTTTAAAATAAAAGGTTCATTTTGCATCATGTGAGTGTGAAATCCTAAAAAGTGCCTTAAATTGTTTAAATAAATGAAATAAAAATGAAGAAAATGGATGTGTTTATTATTTTAATATAGCTTTTTAATACTGATAGCAACTCAAGTTTGTTGTAATCAATTTTCTGATAAGTAGAAGCACATTGATAATCAGTATCAAATCATAAACTTTATAACTGAAACTGTATGCATATTTCGATTATCACAAATGCATATTGATTGTCTTCTCACAACATACTAAGCCATAACATACTTTAAAAAAAATGATTTAGTATAGCATGAACTGAGCCATTATGATTATACGTCATGGTTTATAGTATAGTGTGTTGAACAAACCCAGTCAAATATGGTTTATTCAAAAAAACTTTGGTAAAGCAAACCATGACTTAGTGTTTGTGTGAACCCAGACAATTTCTAAGGGACAATGTTTTCATGCAATATGATGAAAAATTATTAACTTCTATACCAGAGATATATCATCCATGTAACTTGTTCATTTTATTTGTTCAGTGGTGAATAAATTTGAGGATATTCCTCCCAGATTATAAGCACATGCTCATGGTGCTTATAATTGTTTTTGATACCAGGTATCCCTTTAACAAAACAAAATCCCCTCTACAATAAATGGAGGACATAACTCATAATACCAATTGTTAGAAATCTTAATTGCTCCTCTGAGCAGGAAGCTTTCTTCTAGGTGATCAAATTTCAGCTAGTACCAATAAGGTTGCTAAATTTCTACAAATAGCCATGGTGCCTCCTTTACACTACTAACTGATTCGGTCTTTCCTATATAATTTTATTTTAGTGTTATTTTATATCACTGTTTTATATCTGATGTGTTGTTGCATCGTCTTCGTTTAAATATGTCATGGACCATAAATAAATAAAATGAATTCAAAATAGATCCAGAAATATAAATTGTTTGCAAATTTAGTAGAGACCTACAATAATGAGTAGGTCTCTACTAAAGCCATGGGGTTTTCCTATTTGGTAAATAAAAAGTGGGGAGCAGATGAGAAGCAAAGTCTAATCTGCTGGTGATGCCAATTTAGCTAGCAGACTAACAACTAGTGATAAAACTCTTGGCCTGTTCTGCAGGATTTGATCTGCTATTTTGTTTTAATTGTTCTACATAAATCTTACACAATTAAAAATGTATGAGGGGGCTTTATGTAAATGTTTTAGCAAATAGATATATTGCTGTTTGTGTATATCTCCAGTTTTGTAAAAAAAAAAAAAGAAAAAAAAAAGCTTTTCTCAAAACTATTTGCACTATCTAGTAATAATCTATCTTTTCAAAACTCGTTATTTTCAGACAAAATAATTATAGCCTGAAAGAAGGCATAACTAATTAGTTTTATGTCCATCATCTACACAACAAAATTCTGAAAAGAGCAATGACATATAGATAATATTCATAAATTACCCATCAGCTACAAGAGTTAGTACAAAATATGTGTGAATATAAAGACGATAGTTCTTTGTCCTTTAATTTATCAGTAACACTTTCTTTGCCTGAAAAAATAGCTAATAATACACTATGAGTAACGAAGTTTGGAAGCTTACTTCGAAATATAACAATGGTAGGAACTTCAAGAAACTCATGAATGGAACTCTTTATGGACTTTTGTATGCCATGAGGTAAGCATAAACTGAATACATACAGAGGGACAAATATTTTTAATTTTCCTTTTTTTTTAAATCCCTGCATAGTAGTACTACAACAAGAAAATGTTACCATACTTTAAGCACATTTGCACCCTGTAACAACATAGTTATCAGTTTCTTCCTTTTCAGACTAGTATTTCACTGAACTTACATCTTGTTTGCAAGATTCCCATAGCTATCTGGTTGACCACCATGAGAAACTGAATACAGAACAAACTAAGTCTTTGGTCTGTTCCCTAGGCTTGAATGGAATCCTATTATAAGTTGGATGGGTCCAAAGTATTTTGTGGGTTGAAAAGAAATTCAAGTAGCACCTCTAAAGGCAACACTTTGAAAAGCATTGCTGAACCACTGCAGTCCAAATTATTGTTTTTATCTCTCACCTACCACAATGTCACTTGAGACAGACTGCTTCAGCTCAATTCATGACAGCTCTAGCCCTCTGGCTTTGCTTCATTCCCATAACACTATCAACCAATTAAAAATAATTCAGTTGTTTAATCACCTAATATATTTGCTTATTATTGAAATTTCAACACAGGTGCATTTTGGGTGCATTGACAGCAGGGCACAGCCCCTTTTAAATTTGAGATTGCTTCCAATTTATTCCACAAAAGCTGTCATTCATTGTTAGGAGAAAAGGCCATCCTTAATGATTTGCCCCTTTTAGCACCTGTGCCAAAACCGATTTAGCAATGAACAAGTGCCAAGAAGATGTAGAGGGAACGGGATAAAACAAAAACAAAAAATGAGAAATGAACAACTTTTATTCTCATCAGAACTGCAGAAGTTCCAGATGTAAAGCTTGCATTTATACTGATTTCTAGTATGTACTGTCAGCTTCACTGCCTCTGATCCCACACTGCTGGGAGGAATAGCATGACAATTTTATCCAGAAAAGCAAACTACCTGCATTATGTGAGTATATACATAAACCATGTTGCTGTTTTATGAAATGTTGAACAGAATGCTGGTGTATCTACATGCTATCTTTGATAATCTACCTGTAAATTTCAGCTCCATTGATGAACTTGGGGCACATGTTAATCTGCCATTAGAACCTTCTATCTCCCCATTGCCATTACCAATTTATGTCAATGAAAGACAATAAAACAGCATGTAGAGGAAATTTAAGACATAACAGTTCTGACTCAATATACATCAAATCAGTGTAATACTACAAAGGTACTTGAGAAGCCATCAATTATCTCTTTCTGCCCCCAGTAAGCCACAGAACTTTAGGGCTACATTTCAAAACTTTTTGCTTGTGTCCACAATTCTGAAACACAAATTTTCCTCTCCTCCATGCCCATAACTTAGTATCAAAATAATAATAAATGTTGATGAATGCGTCTCATATACATAAAGCTCGCAATGGTTAAGCTAAAACAAATGGAATCTGCTACAAAATATTAAAGACAGAATACTCCCCTCTGGTCATGATTCCTTCCAGGATAATGACTTACAAGTAAACTCCCTACAGTTTTCCACTAATTTACCTCAAGCCCCAGTCAGCCCTTCATAGCCATTAGGTTTTTCCATAGTCTTTATTTTTTGCCATAAAAAGAGTTTGGTTTGGTTTGGTTCTACTTTTACAAGGCTCTCAATACTCCTCTCTTATACAGAGATGGTGTCCTTTTGGCTTTCCTGAGATGAACTCCTCTCAAATGAATTTAGTGTTTAATGGATGGGCGAACCTGGTAGTTTTTTATGCAACAGAACAAGCATACAGAAGAGCTTCCCTGTGAAATGTATACTTGTGGAGCCCACACTGGATCTTCATATATAGCTGATGCAGATGAAAATAAGATCAAGTAGCAGTAACTGGGTTATTTCCCTTAGAATAATGGGAAAAGCCCATTTTTACATTGGCGGTAGCTTTAAGTGTGATTTTACTGATCTCAGAAAATTATGTACCTTCACTCTTCAACTATCGAATTCATACTGTTTCACAGTCAATTATGTTAATAAAAAAAGAGAATATATGACCAATATATTACGGGCACATACTTTCCAGGTAATGCAATAGTAAGTTACACCAAACGTAAGTCTTTCTACATTATGAATGTTGACCCATTTGTACTTTCTATTGTAGAACCATTCAAGCTTTTCCCCATAGTTTTTGATATGGAAACATATGAAGCATTAAAGTAACTACTAAAAATAGAGAGTCAAAGATTCAAATTTTCAGTGATTAAGTTGATTTACTTTTCTGTAATATGTGTTTTGTTTGCATCATCGTGCTGTAGCTTTTTGTGTTGAGAGTAAGCAAATTATTTATTATTTTGATTAATGTTTTATTTATATCATTTCTTAGAATGCTCTAGTTTTGTTAACATTTAAAATAGTAAGAAAATATTTACAAATTCAATTCATTAAGTAAAGTTCATTGTGATATTCCACTAATCTGAAATGTGATTCTTTTTTTTTTAAATTATATATAAGATGATCATATGAAATTACAGTAAAAATAAATATATATTTTTTGCATTTACAAATGGTGATAATAACAAAGCCTAATGTAAAAATTTCAAAACAAGACAAACTAATGAATTGTGAGCTTACCAGTTAATAGTTCATATAAACTGGCATATACTGTATACCCTTGTCAGGATGAAAATACTAGATTGACAAATGTTAAAGTACTTTTTATGCTATGGTTATTTACGCTACTGGAAAACATCTAAAGTGCTTGCTGAAGAAGCTGGAATACTGGGATAAAAGCCTTATTAGGGGAACAAAAAAAGCCTTTTGAATTTCCTTTTTACAAACTTTATAATAAATTCACAAAGAAATATTTTCAGAGCAAATGTAATTAGGGTATCTTTAACCAGAGACAGGTAAACTATTTTTTTGTTATGATGAAGCCTAATGTAACTCAAGCAATATCTACTAATATTAACAGGATTTTCCTAAATCGCCATGTACCTAAAATCAGATTCAGGGTTTGAGAAAGACAAGTAGAAGGAAATTCCTCTTTCCGGTTCTGCTGATGGACATATAGTTTTTTGAGCCTCCCGGTTCAATAACTGGTTGCAGACACCACAACTATTCTGATGGAAAAAGATGTATACTTTAGCAAAATGTGAACCTACTCCATGCTTAGAGGGAAGAGGAGCAAGATTGTCACTGAAGGAAGTTAGAAAGCATCCCCTAGGAAAAGCATACTAAGGATTGGAGTTGTTTATGGATTAATTAAACTAATTTGAATTTTCAACATAACTTGGCCATTTACAGAGATCAAGACAGGAATGTTCTCTTTTCTCCCAACTGCTTTTTCATAGATAATTTTGTTTGGCAGGAGAGGAATGACAGAAGGTGGTTTAATGGAAATGCATTTGCATGGTGCTGTCCATATGCCTGTGAATTTACCACTCATAGATAGTATCTTGGCCAATAGGGGAGTGCTGAGAATAGCAACCTGCCAATGACCCTCCCCTTGCTTCCCACTTGCAATCATTGCTAATGTTCACCCCTGTCCTATGCACACCCCATATTTTTGTCCACACATATTTCTAAACATTTCACTGGTGGTTTGTAAAACAAGGAGGCAAAGAGGACAGAAAGGAGTGATTTCTGAAATTAACAGTAAATGCAGAAATGCTTCAAAAAACTTCTGCTCTCAATGGATTTATGCTGAAGAATGGCTCTAGACTGTAACAGCATGAGGAATAGCCTTGAGGAACAGGAGGAAGAGCTGCAACCAAGACAGTGGTCAGGTAAGAGAAAACTTGAGTCTGGGTCAGAAATGTAATTTGAGAAAGCATTTCAGACTGGACCCTCCTTAGTTCTCCTATAGATAAAGGCAGGGAGAGAGGAGTATATTCAGATTTGCACGATTCTATTACTATAACCTTATAATAAAAGTAGTATTAGCATTCATAACTTTGGTTTCCTAGTCTGGCCTATCTTGAAGGACTGACAAGACTGCTGTTCCAGGTGGGAAGAGTGGGGGACTTAAATACCTAAGTGTTTCCACAGAGTGCTGTGTTTATTGCAACATATACAGTACATTTCTTATTAATGAACTCTGTTTACTTACTTGTTAATCTTAAAGAATAATATTTATTATCATAAAAATCCTATTTATAAAGAACATAGCTTTGTCTATTTAATCTGTGAGTAGCTGTGTTAAATTTCTGAATAAATTCTAATTTAGCTATTTTGTGATGGATGATGATGATGATTGTATTTATATCCTCTGGGTGATGACGACAGCTTACATATGAATGTCCCATAATTTTATACTTACAACAATGGTCCTGTGAAGTAGTTGGGCTGAGAGAGAATGAATGGCCCAAAGTCACTGAGTGAGTTCCTTGGAAACTTGATTTCAGATCTCCCCAGTCCAAGTCCAAAACCTTAACTACATTACACTGGCTCTGTAGTTCTGTGAGAATGGACTCCCTGAAGTCAAATGCCATAGGTCTGATGGAATGAATGCTTATGCAATAATAAAATAATTAATATTTTACCCCAGTTACTACTAACTATGCCTCTGTGTACTGATTTATTTAAATTTAATAAGATAGAACCTTTTAAAATGTTATTGGTTAATCAATAAATTATACTATAATGAGAAGGGTGGTGCATTTTTATAAACTGATCTTTAAAACAGATAACATTTCATTATTTTTTTATTTCATTTTATTTTACTGAAATTCATCCTCTGCTTTGTAACTATAGCAGCCTCAGACAAGAATCATACAGCCCATTTTTTCCCCCTGAACCACAGGTCTGATATTTTTTCCTGGCTATTTAATGTTTGCACAATGAAGTACAGTACAGAGAAATAATATGATGATTTGTCAAGACATATCACAGCTTATTTGGGAGTATTCTTGATATGATCTCACTGTGTACACAATACGGAAAACATATTGCTCCAGCTGAGCTTGAAATCAATTGCCAGATCCAAATGTCAGCAAAGTGAAAACTTGTTCAGCACTTATTATGAGATGTGATTGATATAGCAGAGTCAAAAAGATATTACAAGGGAATTGTGATGTAAAATTGTTCTTTAAAATGAATTTATGTATAGTGAAAAGAGAATGAAAAACAACTATCTCCCATTTATCACAGATGGAAAGTATCACAGTACTGCTTCAAGTCAAATGCACTTTAAAGAAATCAGGGAAAATGATAGGCTAGAATATCTATCCATCAAACCAGTTCTTTGCATGCATGGCCTAAGATAATCTGATGTCTGTCCTGGCCCTCTTCCACTTACCACCCTGTCAAAGGGCATAATACTGAAAGTCAATCTAGTCATTTAGGCATTTTGAACAAGAAAATCCCACAGTCATCTCTCCACGCCTCTAGCAGTTCTATAGAATTAACAAAGACGGATATGAAACCTCAGGCTAATATGCAGAGCAGCTAGATCCAAAAACCTCTTCCTCTCCACTGTCTTTATGCTACAAACTCTATTTATTGTAGGTTAATGGAGAGGAACTGACTCAATTCTACCATGACCGAGTGGCTGTGGGTGTTTTGGCTGCCCAGATCTTGGGATACTCCATCTTTGACCTTGGATGGGATCCCATTTCCCCATTCAAGTGTGTCCGCAATCTGGAGGTCTTCATGGACTCACAGCTTCTGCTCAAGCAGGTGGAAGTTGTGGCCAGGAAGGCCTTTGAACAACTTTATTTGGTGTGCCAGTTGTACCCTTTCCTAGATGTAGTTCATGCCTCATATGCCTCAGTATGCCCATGTAACACCTGTCCTTCTCAAGCTGCACTGGTTGCTGGTTTGCTTATGGGTGCAATTCAAGGTGCTTCTACACTCCTGGAAATCCACCAGGTTTCCTTTCTCCATCTCCCACCCATTCTTTTCCCCACATACCAGATTCCTATTCCTCTTGTCCCCAACCACAGAAATCAGAAAACATTGTATGAAAATAACTAATTTAGGAGCAATTGCTTCATTGCTTCCCTCTACTTTTACAAGGGATGATTCTTATAGAGTTCCTTGGCAGTATTGTCCTTAGGCTAAAATGATGACAAATATATAACTGAAAGGAAGACTATACTGTAATTTGCTTCCTCAATTTAGACATCAACAAGAACTTAGGGCTGTGCAAAAAGACATTTCACAAAGTGAAAAAAAAAAAGAAACATCTGAAATCTTTGGACAGCCCTACTGGGTTATGACTATCCATAGGAAATGAAAAGTTCTTTTAGCATAAGTCAGTTGCCCCGCTGTTAAACTGTTCTTGCCATTAGGTTCTCTAATCTTCAGTTGTAATCTGCCTTCCCATTACTTGAAACCATTACACTGGGATGCTAGAAGCTATGGCATTCTTTTAGGCATTTGAAGAATGTTCTCAAGGCCCCAATAGTCTTTTTTTTTTTCAGAGCTTAAACATACCAAGTTCCCTCAGTCTCTCCTTGCAGAACATAGTTTCTAGCCCCCGAGCTACCTCTTGCCCTCTTTTGTACCTATTCCAGTGTGTCTGAATCCTTCATAAAGCAGGGATCTCCAAAACAGACACAGTATTCAGAATGTGGTTTAATCAGTGAAGAACTTTGTTATTAACAAATATTCCAAACATGTCCTTATTAGCATTCCAAGTATGGATTCTCCACATGAACATGAAATGGAGGAGAGAAGTAATGACGACAAATGGTGCAACAGAAACACAGCTTTGATATTATTTTAAACATTTTTGTGCATTCCAAGTTTTTGTGTGACTGTTTTTGTTTTTCACACCCAGGCATTTCAGATTTTCTTTTCTTGCCTTTCAGCTGCACCTTAATTACAGGTAATAACAACAGTTTTCTCTGTCTACAGAGGAAGAGAGCAAGAGCTGAAAGTCCACTAGAGATGTGGTTGGCTAGAGGATGAGTTATAAGTAAATATTATATGTGAAATGATCAAAGATGTTTATTCCTTCTATGACACAAAGATTAAATTTAGGTTGCTTAACAACTCTTTCTAGCAGAATTCTTTACTTAAACTTCAGGGTTATTTTTTATATTAAAATACTAGTCTATGTTACCTATAGTTGTCCCAAACAGAGAGTCTGTAGCAGACAGAATTGTATGAATAAATGTTCCTCTACACAAAATCTTCTTTATGCACAGAGAATTTATCAATATTGGATGAGATTCTGACACAGGCTCCACTATAAATGAATGCAGAAATATTTTATTGATTTTTCTGAAGAAGCAATCCTTTTGGTATGCCTTCAGTTATAGCAGAGATAGGCAACTTAAGTCCTAGATCTCATGCAATCCCCAAGTTCCCTTTTGGGAAAATCCCAGTCTAATCCATATGCATGATGCAGTCCTACTTACTTTGCAGAAGTAAGAAATAGGCACTGATCATCAGGGTTGTTACTACTGAAACAAAGTGTTGTCTATGACATTTTGCTCTTAATATATTTCTAAACAACCACAGAGGTCCTCAATCATCATGGGTTGGCAAGCAAATCTGGAGTTTTAAGAACATGTGAGAACTCTTGCAAAAACATTCCTGGGTGGGAGGGCTTGCCATAATCAATTATGAAAAATAAGTAAAGAACAAATTTACCAGAATGTAGTATGCAAGCTCCTCTGGCGTGTCCTTTTTATGAGTAGACAGGCACACAGCACCTTTTCAAATAAAATGCTGGGCTGTAACATCTATAGGTTTTTTGTATAAAATTATATGTTGTTGGTTGCACAGTCATCCAGATGTTTAGACTGGATTTGGCATTTTTATCCACCTATCGAGTCCTTCCAAGGTCGTGGGATAGGCAGATGTTGTTTGATGGTGTTAAAGGTATTGTTGCAGGATGGAAGCTGTTCCAAGTAAAGCTGCCTTTTGCAGTTGACTGATGGTAATTTTGTCAATGCTGATGGTATTCAAGTGGTACTTCAGATGTTTTGGGTTTGCACCCAAGGTGCCTATTACTACTACCACCACTACCACCACCACCACCACCACCATTATTATTATTATTTAAATGTTTATGCACCCAGAGTCATGTTTTGTGAGATGGGTGGCTATCTCACAAAACAAACAAACAAACAAATGAATAAATAAATATGCTGCCCGTCTTCCAGTGATCCTGGGCAGTTTACAAATGACTTAAAACATGAAAAACAAAACAAGAAAACAAGACAAGAAACAAAAGAAGGATAGAGATGGCAGGATTAAAAAAAAGGGTGGAAAAGGATAATGTTTTTGAATCTGTGTCCTAAGGAGATGTAGAAGGGTTTGGAAAGAGGAAAGGAAAGGGAAGGGAAGGGAAGGGAAGGGAAGGGAAGGGAAGGGAAGGGAAGGGGATTCTTGAGTATATAATGCCTTAAATATTGAATGCCCTAAGAATGTTATTGATTTTTCTCCTACAACACATTAACGTTTGTACAAGTTCAAGTGTTTATTTTTAGTTTTCTCAGACTCAGATATATTTGGGGAATTAGGCTTTTTGAATGCCTGATTTGTACAACTTCACCTAATCTTTAGATCAGCACTTCAATATCCTCTAAGTTTTGTACCTTCTAGCTGGCAGGCCACTTCCATTAAAAAAAAAAAAAAATGAAAGGGGAAGGAGGAAGCACCAGGTTGAAGACACTAAATATCAGTGTCTTCAGTGTTTTATGAGATCTATAGGCATTATTTGCTAACACAGTCTTCAAAAAACCAAATTGGCACCTAAATACATGGACATTATCAGAGGGAGTACATAGAAATCAAAATGAGTATATTATTGGTATAAGGGAGTAGAAAAACTCAAGTATGACAGCAAAGACATACCTAAGGGTTGATTGTGCAACAGATCACAAACTGCTTGTGCACAAATACTACATCTAGCTAAAATGGAAGAAGAAAGCCAACCAGGTTCCATAATATTTGAGCATATATCCATCATTTTCAAACAGAATTGTTTTGGAGTCCTGAACTTCATTGATAGGGAACCAGAGAAGCTGTGATGGAATGCATCTATGAAGAGGAGGGTGATGTGGAGGATAGAAGCAGAGATCAAGTCTATCAGGAAGGAGGGAGTGCATTCCTGGAAGGGAAAGGAGACAAAAGACAACACAGTCTGCCAGAGGAGGGTGGGAAGTAAAAGAAGTTCAGGGTAGCCACTCCCTAGAATCTCCCACAGTATATCCACTTGTTGCAGTAGTATAGATTTAGTCTGGCAAGATTCTGTCTATAAGGTGTAAGCAAATAAAGGAACTTAACTCAACTGGACTGTTTCACCATTGTTCTTGGGCTGGGCCTGACAGAAGCTGTGGAGTAAAATCCAAGATGTTAAGGGTAAATGTGAAATAAGACTGCCAAAGATCAAGAAACAGAAGAGACCAACTGGATGCCAAGACAAACAGTGATAATTGTCAAGAAGTGAAGAAAGGTCAAAGCCAAGAAAGAAGGAACTTAACAAAGAATTTCAGAGAGTTGTTAGAAGACACAAGGAGCTGAATTACAACAACATCTGTAAAGGCACTGAAGATGGACATAGACAGGAAAAAACAAGGAAAGTCTTCCATAAAATCTCTGAACTCAGAAGGACATTCCAACCTTGAAATGCTATGCTAAAGGAAGGCAATGGACAGATAATAACTGATTCAAAGAAGATCAAAGAAATATGGAACGGAATATGGTGAAATTCTGTACAGTAGGAGTGTCAACATCTAAGATACCTTAGAACATATACCCTCTTACAGGAAAATATTACAGTACCAAAATAGGAAGTTATATCAGCACTCTAGTCATTACCAAGTCAGAAAACTAAGGAATTGAGGGAATATTCACAGAAATATGGCAAGCAACAGAAGAAGAATCAGTAAAGCTTCCAAACAAACTAAAGCAGCAAATCTGGAAAATGACACAGTGACCAACAGACTGGAAGAGATCAGTCGACATACCAATTGCAAGCAAAAGAGATTAAACAGAGTTTGCTAACCATCACACAATATCCTTAATTTCACATACTAGCAAAATAATGTTTAGGATCATCTAATGCAAATTGGAGCCCTATGTTGAAAAAGTATGCTAGATGTTCAAGCTCATTTTAGAACAGGTTGAGGAACAAGAGACATTGTTGCTGATGCATTGTTGCATGTTGCTGGGTAATTGAGAAAGCCAAATAATACCAAAAAGAAGTCACTATGTGCTTCATTGATTGTAGAAAGGTCTTGACATGTGTTGATCATGTCGAGGTGTGGAATGTGCTTAGGAAAATGGGAATCTCAGAATATCTCATTGTCCTCATGCAAAACTTATACACAGGACAGGAAGATGTACCAGATGGAATAAGATTAAACGAACTGGATCTTGAATAGCAAAGACGTGAAACAAGGCTGTATACTCTGTCCTTATTTATTAACCTATATATAGAATATATATTGAGAGAGGCTGGATTGGAAGAAGATGAGCATGGTTTTAAAACTGAAGGAAGAAACTTTAATAACCTATGCTATGCTGATGACACTACTCTGATAGCTGAAAATGCAAATGAAATGCAAGCTCTAGTAATGAAGGTCAAGGAGCACAGTGAAAAAAATGGACTATGATTAATTATGAAGAAGACCAAACTAATGACAACAGGTACAGCAACCAGCCATGGAATTAACAATGAAGATACTGAAATGGTGGCTAGCTTCTGCCTTTTAGGATCACTATCAATAATAAAGGAATCAGCAATCAAAAATATGCCACAGATGAACACTTGGTAAAGTACTAATGAAGGCCTTGGAAAAGATATTCAGATTCTGATATATGTCTATTATCTAGAAGAGATATTATCCAGAAGAAGATCAGACTGTAGCACTCTATGGAAGCTAAAGGTGGACTTTGAAGAAGCAGGATAAAAACAATGTTGATGCTTTTGAACTGGAAGAAAGCTCCTGAAAATACTGTTGATAGCCAAGAAAACAAATGAATCATAAAACAAATCAATCCAAAATAAATCAGTCCAGACTTTTCACTCAAGGCACAAATAGCCAGGCTGAAATCATCATATTCTGGACACATTATGTGACAACCTAGCTATCTTGAGAGGTCTATAATGCTGGAAAAGGTGGAAAGAAAAAGAAGAGGATGAACAGCAGCATGACTGATGGATTCTATTACAATAACGATAGAAGACCTGAAGGGTCAGATTGTAGACAGATCCTCCAGGAGAAAGTCTATCTATGTGTTCACTAAGAGTCAACCCCAACTTGATGACACATCCATCCATTGAAATACTTAGAATGGATCTTAGAATGGAGGATAAAAATTTCCAGGGGTGCATTACAAGGACAAAACAACACTATTCAATAAAACCAATTCTAAGTAAATCAGACGTCAAAAAAGTGAGAGACCCCCCCCCCCCAAAGCAAACAGGCTCCAGACTCCTTCTGAATATATGGCCTACATGTGATCTGGAAGGATCTTTTTGAATCATTTGCTCAGAGGTAGGCTGATATGAGGTCAAGGCAGTTCTTAAAGTAAATTGGGTGAAATCATGTAGAGGTTTAAGGCTGAAACTAGCAGGAATGTACTAGCAAACAATATAACTAATGTAGTATTGGTGTCACATGAGCTAATGAAGGGATCAGAAGTTGTGTTGCCTTTTTGTTACAGGTTTATTACCCTAAGTCACCAACTCCTGATTAAATACCCCTTATCTTGTTTAGTGTCTCAAGTCATTTATAAGGTTTTGTTTTGCATCTCTGTATTTTTTTTTTAAAGATAGAGCAAGGCTCTCTTGTAATTATGCCTTCTAGCCAAATATAAAGTTGTAGGTCACATAACAACAATGGCAAACTGGGAACAAAAATTCTTGTTTGATGGTCCATAAGCTGCAACTGATCTGCCCAGATCTAACTGTTGCTGGGAAAGGATTCAACGGCTTAGAAGTGGTTTAATGAAAACTTCAAACCATAGTGTTTAATCAAATGTACAGTCTCAAATTTCAAGGAAATCCTGAGGGACTTAAGCTTTTATCACATAGATCTCATTTTCCTAGATATAAATTTGCATAAAATGTCAACATTTTGGTAAGAACAAAATTGTAACAATAAACGGTGAAGGCTGATGGTTTAAAACAACATGCTTTTCCAAATGATAGTCTTTATTATTTATTTTTTTCTAATGATGCTGAGCATCTTCCAGTATTCCAATCACAGAAGTATTTGGTTTTTCACAGTGCAGAAAAATGAAGAGCAAAGCAAAACTTGACACATTCTTAGAATTATTCCTAGGGAACAAAGAAAAGGTGGTTTGCTATGGACAATTTTCTTTTCTGCTACATTTGTGCTATTTTGTGAAATGGGTTAAAAACAGCCCATCCTTATTACAAGTAGTCCTCATTTAGCGATCACAATTGGGACCAGCAACTCTGTTGCTAAGCATTGTTAAGTGGGAAATCATGTGGCCCTGACTCTGCTTTCCTTTTCCCCATTCCCCCACCCTTTGGCATGCTCACCCCCACCTGCTGGGATAGTCGGCTTGCAATTGACAAAACTAATCAGTTTCACACCTTCTACTTTTGTTTGCCTCCTAACCACTCCCCTGCCCTTTGGAATGCTCACTCTGGCCCTGGGGTAATTAGTAAGAAGGGAATTAATGTTTGTATTTACATTCATTGGAGAGGAATGGATTATAAGATCTTAAGCAGGCACACAATGGGGAATACACATTGAAAGCAATGCTCTGGCAGCCAAGAGCGCACTACACAAAAGCCCAGTGTATTTCCCACTGTGTTTATTTTATGCTTATTCTCTTGTAATCCATTCCTCTCCAATCTCTCTACAAGGGGGCGGGGGGAAACAGGTCAGGCACAAGATAACGCATACTGACTGTAGTGGTGATCACATGACTGAGGGATGCAGCAAAGTATATAAATGCAGGCATTGGTCATAAAGTTATTTTTTCAGCACCATCATAACTTTGAATGGTCACTGAATGAGGCATTCATAAGCGAGAACTACTTATATACAACCTTCATGAAAGTTTTTGAACACAAATACAGTGTAGAGCAGATTCAGTGGTGCCAGAATCATAGTAACATCCTGTATCCTGCCCCTGGTGCAACAATACTCTTTCATTCTATAAGTCTTTGCTCCTTATTGGTTGTGGCTATACAGATAGTCCTTGTTTAGCAACCACAATTGGGACCAGCCACTTGGTCCTTAAGCAAAGTGGTCACTAAGTGAAGAATCACATGATTGTGACTATGCTTACAATTTTACCTCAGCTTTCCTTTGCTTTACAGCATCAGAAGGAAACAACCCCAAACAATCAGGTGAGTGGTGGGGAAGATTTCTGGAACTTGATTCATGAGGAAGCCAAGTAACAGGCAAATCTTATAGCCCTTTTCCCCCACTCCCCTGTCCTTTGGAATGCTCACCCTGGTGCTGGGATAATTAGCAAGAAGAGAATTGATGTATTTACATTCATTGGAGAGGAAGGGATTACAAGAGAGTAATCAGGCACACAATGGGGAGTACACATTGAAAGCAATGCACTAGCTCCAGCTGTTTGCTCCAAGCCCAGAGTCACTTAGGAGGCAACCAAAAGGGAAGGTGTAAAACTGATTAAAGTCTGTCAGTTATAGGCAGTAGTTGGAAGCTGGCTGAGGTCACAGAGCTAAGTTTGTTAACTTGCAGTTAGCATTTTTTTAGGGTAAATACTGTGCTGCAGAGAAAAGCAGCTCAGGAAGACATATCTTGTTTAGGCAATCTCTCCACTCTGGGGCGGGGGGAGGGATGGAGAAAAAAAACAAGTCAAGCACGGGACATGTACTGACTGTAATGGTGAACATGTAACTGAGAGAGAGAAAGATGCAGGCATTGGTTGCAAAGTTACTTTTTCATCACCATTGTAATTGTGAACAGTTGCTGTTTAAGGCAGTCGCTAAATGAGGACTACCTGTATCTATTTCCTGAAAATTCAGTCTTCTTAGGCATGTAGTGCCATCACACAATTTTGCATGACAACATGATATGTATGTATGTATGTATGTATGTATGTACAGTATGTGATTTGGCAGTGTGATGCCTGGGTCTTCCAAGATTTTGTTGTTCCCTCTTAAACACTTCCATTTTTTTTTTTTAATTAGGAAAAGATGTTTGGGATTTCACAGCCACATCAGGAAGGTGGGTGTGTTGGCACCCACAGAAGCTGCACTATTACCCCAATATAAAAATAATATAGTAGGGCAGCCCTCAGGAAAGTCATCTTTCTTGTGCTGCGTCATGAGTCTATACACCTACCCTTATATGAGTACAGTGGAAAGATGGGGAAAACAGTAACTGAGTTTGTTCAGACTGATTTAGAGTGCTTTAAGTACTTCACAAATCCAAGAGTCAAGTCAATCATCTAATTAATCAGAAAACGGGTTCTATCTCACTACTTTTTGCCCCATGTCCAAACAATCTCAGGCCTTAACTTCCAAACTTCATTCTTCATTGGAATGCAATGTGAGATTTCACTGATGAAACTCATCTGTGCTAGAGGGCTGGGGGTTTACTTGGATGTTGCATGTGCAGCCAGATGCTTTCCCCTTACTTTCTTCATTTCTAGTAGTACAAGAAAAAATATAAATTCGATTCTGTAATGGTGGCCAGGACTCAGATATTTTACTTGCCTCAGAAGTGCTGCTACAGGGAGTGGCATGATCGTGCCAGGAACAAATGTGGGTTTTCCCTACATGTGACAGAATTACTGTCCCCATATTGCACGTGGTGGAACTGAAAGTGAGTAATTATAGCTTGTTTATGGCTACTGTCTTTTCTGGCATGCTCTTGCAAGTCAGATGCTCGCATACAGAGCACAATACATCAATATCAAAACATATCAACATAATTATAGTTCTAACAGTGTTAATAAAAGTGCTTTTTATCATCTTGAAAGGATTTACAGAAAGCACGAGATGAATCTCTGCTTTTGGAAGAAAAGTAATATTAGATTTATTTATCTGATCTTCAAGGAAGAAGATCTGTTACCTCTCAAGATTAAAAAAAAAAAAAGTAAAGTGAAAGGTTGGGCATTTCAGTTTTAAAAAGGCTTTATGGATAACTTTATTGCCAATAGCTGCTTAAAATGTATATTATGAAGCAATCCTATCACTGCATAGTTGTGAGCTAACAGTAAACATTACAAGTAAACCATCTCTTGTTTATCCAGGGACTTCCAAATTAGATTGACTGGTTCACCCATATGTCTCCTTAATTGTAGCTTTGCATGCATCTCTAAAAAGTCCTGCACAAATATATGAATACGTCTGAAAGCACATCTACTCTCAAAATGTACATTTTATTATGCAGAATTATGTAATTCTTTGAGACAAGTATTTTGGCGAGCATCAAATCAACTGGTTAACCAATTTCAGCCCATATATTAGTCCAGCATGTGTGAAATTCATAAAAACAATGAATTCCTGAAGCACCCCAAGCAACATAAACTCTTTCTTCAAAAAGATTTACAAGTTGCTATCTTTATTAAATAAGTATACTCAATATTGTATACGCTCCTTTTTACTTAGGCTGATTTGGGAGAAAATATCCCCTAAGAGTTGTAAAACCTGTAGCTATAACAACAAGCCATATTTTCCTTTTGATGCTATTATGAAAAACAAGCATTTGTCTGATCAGCAGTGACAGCTCAAAAAAACAAAACAAAATAAAACCAAACCAAACCATGATGTTATAGTGTATGAAGAAATCTCTTCTCAGTTGATCAAATGAAGCACAATGCCAAATGATAATTTTTTTCACTTGTACATGTGCGCCCGTGCACACATACTCACACAGACACTAACTGAATAAAACAGTAATTTTTTTTGTATAAATTAAGCTGAAAACAATTTTGGGTGCAATTTTTTTTTCTAAATTTTGCAGCAGGGTGAATGTTAATGACAAGCAGTTTTTCTCAATTGGAGTGTTAACTGTACCTGTTGAAAGTGTAGTAACAACTATACAAATGATTTCTCTTTCAAAAAAAGGTACTCTAATGAAAGTTCCATGCAAACAGTGATCATTAGAGTTTAAAAAACAAAACAAAAAAACCCCTTACATTACATTTTAAAAGCCTACACCAAGAACATTTTGGTGTCAAAAAATGGAATTATTTTTTAAAACATATTTTTTTAGGGAGAAAAAATATACTGGGCAATTTACATTAACAGTTACATAAATTAGAAGATACAGGAAATTCCCATAAGTCACAAGATAATGCAAATGCAAACAATCTTCTATTTTAAAAAAAGCTGTAGTATAACATGTTATTCTGGAACTATTATCCTACTAAGGTGGAAATAGAATATTTAGCAATTTGTACTCAAAGATCCAGTTTGGTGTAGTGGTTAAGGCATCAGGCTAGAAAGTGGGAGACCGTGAGTTCTAGTCCCGCTTTAGGCCAAACAGGCAGTTGGGTGACCTTGGGTCAGTCACTCTCTCAGCTGTAGGAAGCAGGCAAGGGCAAACCACTTCTGAAAAACCTTGTCAAGTATACTGCAGGGATTTGTTCAGGTAGTCACCAGGAGTCACTGACTCGAAGTCGCACAAACACATTCAAACCCCCATTGACATTTGGTTATAGGACATATGAATGGGATGGAAATGCTACTTTACTGGCTCCAGAACCCCTCAGAATCCATAGGCATATCTCTAATAATAGGTTAAAATATGAAATATTTGAGGGTTTGGGGAGGAGAAGCTGCTTTGTTTTGACATAGTCTTGGATAATCCTACTTAATTTAGAATAATCTGAAGGTTCTGTAGTTAATTTCTCTCAACATTGGTTTAAGGGAGAGATGTCATTTTAAGAGCATGATTTAAAGGGCCAGAGATTCCCCAATCATTTCAGAGAGAGAGAGAGAGAGAGAGACAGACAGACAGAGACTTTTAAAAAATGAAGTTACAGAAGCAGCTGAATTTAGACTTTAACAAAAGCTGAGTAGAAAAACTGTTCATGTCATTCTGAAAATCGTTTTTCATGTATCCTTTTTTCACTCTATTTTTATGATGTTCTTAATATTTGCATTAAAAAACATGAGAAAGGTCACTGGAACAAAAGGAAATGTATTTTAAGTTTCACAAGTTGCATTTTATGTAATTGTGCTCTAGTTTAAGAGATTACGACAGAAATTCAATTGCAAGTATTGTTTTGTAAAGGGAAGGGCAGTTATGAAAAACACGAATTCCATGTTGGGGATCATTAGGAACCAAACTGAAAATAAAACTGCCATCATTTCTGAATATCTGTAGTGTGGCCCAACTGGGAATATTGCCTATCATTCTTAATGCCTTTGAAAAAAGATGTTATTCTGAAGTGTTGATGAAAATGCAGAAAAGGTTATATAACAGTGATCAACAGGCTACAATAACTTTGCAATGGGGAAACGTTGTGAATAACTGAAACCTGAATGGGTTGAGAATGGGAGGCTTTTCCTTTTGGAAGTGTGCCCACTGGGATTTTGTGCGTGGCAGTAGCCATGACCCCAAGGTAGGGGTGGTACCGTGGCTATAGTCATCCAGGAGACACTTGTGGCTTTCAGAGGTGCTGCCCCTCAGATAATTGTTTCTGAAATGGGTTCTAGGGATGAGATGGGATTGCTGCTACTGTATCAGCCTCCCTGCTGCATAGCAACTTCCTGCCTGAGCTGCTTGACTGGGCAGATTTTTTTGGGGGGGGGTGCCTTCAGGAGTCAATGTTCACTCCCAGCAACTGCCTGGACAAGTCCCTGCAGCTTTCTTGGCAAGGTTTTTCAGAAGTGGTTTGCCATTGCCTCCTTCCTAGGGCTGAGACAGAGTGACTAGCCCAAGGTCACCAGTTGGCTTCATGCTTAAGGCAGGACTAGAACTCACGGTCTCCTGGTTTCTAGTCTGGTGTCTTAATCACTACGCCAAACTGGTTCTTTCTGGGCAGATTGGTGGTAGAGTTTTCCAGACTTATAGTATTGGGAGACTTCAGCCTGCCTTCCCTGAGTGTGGAGTCATAGGTGCTTTGGGAATTCATGGCCACCATGACCCTGACCCAGATCACGGAGAGTATGGCACACAATCAGATTACATGCTAGATCTAGATTTTGTTCTGGGGCAGTGGCATCTGGATTAGGATATGGGAGACATTAACATCAGTCCCTTCTCGTGGTCATATCATTCTTTCATTACTTTGGAGTTCTCCATATCCTCTCCCCACTGCAGGGAGGTTTGACCCATTTGATTTGGTCTGCCCTTGGTGCCTCATGCACCTGACTGAGTTTCAAAGGGAGTTTGGTGTTGTTGCTGAGGCTCTGGTGCACAGTTGGACTGAGACCTTAGTCACTGCTTGAAATCAGGGCGTGATGATGGCCTTGGATTGGACTGTGCCTGTGTCACCTCCCTTGCTTCTGGATCCTAGAGAGCCCCATGGTTTCCAGAGAAATCCAGAAGGAACAGAAGAGATGCCTGGAGGACCGCTGGAAGAAAACGATGAGCAAATCCAACCAAGCATGGATAAGAGCCTTTACAGAGGGTTACTTCGAAATAAGAAGAATGGCACATTCTTTCTCCACAGTGCTCTTCTATATTTAACTGGTTCCAGTATTTTCAGATACACAGCACAGTGACAAAATAGTTAGGGAAACAGGGGGAGGGGGGTGTTATTGAGAAATCTGACTGAACTTGAACATCTTATAGCATTTAATACCAAGCATTTGTTACACACTATTTGTAATCTATAGTGAAATATGAATCGGAAGCCAAACAAGTCAAAATCTGTATGATTAAATGGAAGCAAACTTTGAAAACATTTATACAGATGCAACAGTGGGAATTTCAATGGGAAAAGAAGATTACTTTTACCTCAAATATTATATTCAGAGAATTGATACAAGATGTATTACTACAGGAACTTAACTCTAGTCCTGACCGTTATTTATTTATTTATTTTCTAAAAATGCTGGAAATGTAATGAACAGGTTGGATCCTTTTTCATATGTGGTGGCAATACTGTAAACCTTAAGAATACTGAAAAATGATTCATTACAGAATGGAAGAAATTCTGAAAGTTGTAATCCTATTCCAAAATATCCTAAGATATTTTTTATTAAATTTCACTAAACCATATCTTTCTTCAAAATATACTATGGCATTGTATATATTAATGGCTGCAAGGATTCTATATGTCTCTTATTAAAGATCTTTGACTTTCTTTTCAGAAGAACGGCTAACCAAACTGCAAGAGTAAGATCAATACCTAGAATAATATCATATTTTAAAAGTGAATGTGATGTACAAGTAGATTCTATTGGAAATCATTTTTAGATTACAGTCTTATACATGGAATTGTACCTCATCCCAAATTCAGGTTTTAATGTTTATATTTCAACTTGACATATAATTTACATATAATCAACAATATCGTCCAAACTTACTGCTCATTAACTATAGCTACTCTCTGTTTTGTTTTTTAATGATTTGAATTGTGATAACCAAGCAACTTTAGTTTATGGTTTTATAGATAAATGTTTTGATTACAAAATGCATATGAAATGCCTTATAAGTTTTTAATGATGTAGTCATATGATATTTCAGATTTGTTGGCTATCTAGCCATATTTGGCTGCTTATATTTGGTTTGTTATCTGTGTTGTCTATTTGTTATATTCTTTCAGTTCTGCATATGTATTTGTATTATCTATTTCCTGTATTCTTAAAAAAAATACATAATAAAAAAGAATGGCAAAACTTAATTATTTTTCTGCTTTTATCATGTCCACAGATTGCTGGCTGGCAGTCCAATTTAAGATAACTTGGGGAAAAAGGGGCAGAGTACCTGCAGGGCTGTTATGAAGAACATTCAAGGCATGTGATGAATAAAGCCACTCAGATCCCTCTCAACTGGACTCCAGCTGGCAAATCCAGTGGAATTGACTAAGGCATTGTTTTGCTCAGTTACCTGGGAGATGTTGGAGTCTGTTGATCCTCAGGGCTGTAAATGCAACCATCTCAGTGTTAGTTCCATGCCCCTCCTTGTTGGTTAAGGACCTCAGGACATGACATGTAGTTGGGTCTAAGTAGTGGGGAATTCATCCTTCAGTCGGGTAGAGGTTTCACCTGCACTTAAGAAAGTGGCGGTTTATCCCCTCCTCAAGAAATCATCACTGAACCAAAGGATTTTGTACAATTTTCATTCTGTCTCCAATCTTTCCTTTTAAGGGGAAAATGGTTAAGGAGGTGATCAGACTGCAGTTTTATTGGGCCCTAGGGAAGGGGATTGTAAGGATCCCTTTGAGTCAACTTTAGGCCTTGGTATAGCATTGAGGTGGAAGGATTGGGATCCTGGTAGTGCATCCATCCTGATCCTCTTTGATTTGACAATGGCCTTCAACATTATCTTATGCATGTTTAGGAGCACCATACCTGCTATTTCCTTTCAATAAATGCATGAAACTATTTGCAATGCATAATGAGAAAACTGGTAGAAACTTCAAAGACGTTTAGCAATTTATCTGAATAATACTTGTTAATTGCTTAGGTCTATATGGAAGGAGTTAAGAGTGTGCAGAGACTACACTATCTGACTCTAGAATGAGTAGGGACCACTTGGCCAGTAAGTCCAATACCCTCCAGATTAAATCATTGCAGAAAGCTGTCTGTTTAGACACATCTTGTGAAAGGCAGACCATGTGATTTCTTTGAAGACTTTAAACAACCAATCAAAATCTTGGAAACAGTTGACCTGGTAATTTGATCCAACTCAATGCAGGGATCCAGAGAAATGTTTATAAAAACAAGGAAGCATGGAAGAAACACAAGTGCCTGTGATTTGTTTATGAATTTCTTTTAATATTTTGGCAGAACAGAATACAATGTCAGAAAAGCTGTAGAAACGAAGTATATAAAATTTAATAGAAATTACTGCTGAAATTTTGAAGTTATAATTCTATAAAATCTGAAGGTTTTCTTTTTATAATGCATGCAAGTTTTGCAGCACTAACAGTCCTATGGGGGAGGGGGAGCAACCAGGCCATCACCTGCAGGAGTCCATTCACGGACCCAGTATCTGATGCCACTATCATCTCTCATTTTATTATGGATGAACCTAAGGGACTATTATATAATGTGGATGAGGAGAGATTCTATAGTGCATTTATGGTATTATTGTTGTTGACTATTGTAGGCTTGGCAAATCAAATAATTTTTAAGGAATATGAATCTCTCTCTCTCTCTCTCTCCATCCATCCATCCGAACTGAAGGTGTTGCAATAAAAATAAGAAAAATGTATATGAGTTTAAACTCTCTCATTTTTGCCTGTTGCATATCATGCATAGATAACATTCCTGTATTTAATGTGCAATTTGTTTGTAAGAGCAAGCTCATATTAAGGAACTTCTTATTTGCAGACTTCCAAAGTAATGCTGTAGCTGAAGAATCAAAATATTATTGTGATAGTTTAATATACAAGCAGTGCCAGAAATGTTCTAGATGTCTAACAGCCAGAAAATCCACTAGAGTCTGTGTTCAAAGTTTCTAAAACCTTGGTTTGCTCTCTAAATGCATACTGTATGTGTATGTAAATGTGACAGCTGTGCATGTTTCAAGTATCTTTGATATGGTGAAAGTACATACTGTATGATCCTAGAGTTAATTTACCCAATTACCTTTTGCTTTTATCTGAACAAGATTGGCACCATTATTCCTTACTGGGTATACTTAACCGGATACAAGGGTGAGTCTAATATTTTATTGAAAGTTGTTTTCCATTATCTCAAAACATGTCTTTCCCTATAAAAGAGAATTCTGGTTTTCTACCTAATATCTGGATTCTTCCAAATTCCTTCAGACTTTGAGTGATATAATCTGAATATAGGATGTGATGTCCCAGATTTTTCAGTTTTGCATGATCCTTGTTCATGCACGGCTCAGGTACCGACAATAGCTAGGAGTGCTTTTCAACTCCTACGGTTAACAGATACATTTCCTTGTAGATTCAGACTTGGCTATTACTATTACTGAAATGGGATACCATTTATTCAGTGCCAATGTCTTAAGGCACTGTGCTGAACATAAACATTATGCATTATGTGTGGGAAACTTTCAATTTGCACACATAAAATGGCAAGATAAATGTCAAGGCTGAGGTTCCAGCTATACATTACTAGACTAACATGGGTCCCTGTTACAACTGCATGCTTCACGTTCATGTATTGATTTGTTTGTTAAAAAACCAAACAAAATATGTCTCATATTTACCTGTAAGGCAAGCATGGAGAATCTTTATTCTGCTGACAGCAGCATTCCCTTGGAAACAATTTATAGGAAGCTGTAGGTCAGGGATGGGTGTAACTTAAGCAAGCATTGGATGTACTCAGATTTAATTCCTATCTCTGATATCTCCCTCCCTCCCTCCCTCCCTCTTCCAGCACATTGGGCCAGATTTTTTCCCCCTGAGGTCTGAATTGTTTGAAGGAAGTTCTTGACATCAAGCTGTCGGCAGGATAAAAGGAAGCCAAGGAGGATCACATGCAGACCTAGGTCTATAGGTGCCCACCTCTGCTTGAAGACATCTTCAAGATGATGAACAGATGAACAATATTAAAAGCCTAAAGCAGACAAACAGGTGGTAGTCTAAACCTGAAGCTGTAGCTGATCCAACTATAGGAAGGTGGTTATAACTCTGCCGGGAGCATGTATTTCCATTTGTCAAATTCTAAGGAAACGTGGTAAGAAATAGATGCAATGCAATAAATGGTAACAGTTTTTTCTTAGAAGGAATAGATATTAGAAACAAAATGCAAGAATTCTTATCCCAACCTAAGATATCTGCTATAGTAAAGCATTCAGTTATGCTGCTTATTTTTAATAACTTGGGAACACAGCACATAGTAGAATTTATGCTTTGTAAAAGGTTCTCAGGTTAATTCCCTTTTTTAGCAAAGCGGATCAGGGGGCAAATGATTTCTGGTGGAACTTAGATGAATACATGCTCAGTTCTATGAACAATAGTTTGATTTAGATTGTTACCATTCTATGATCTATATTTTAAAACCTTAAATCAAAGGCGATGTTAATGTGACAGATGGTTGTATTCCATCATTTTGTAAACTGCCTTGAGTTGGTTGAAGTAGAACAGTATAGAAATGCTGGCATAAACAAATAAATAAAATAAATAAATATCAAAATGGAGCTTCAGCATTTTGTCCTGAGTCACAGCCAAACTACAAGACTTCATGTGAATATAGGAGCATGGCTCTGGTGAAAAAGTTGCATTAAACCCCCCATATCCAAGGACCCACACTCTCCCAAGGCAGATCTACTACATAATTAGCAATATCGTTCAAATAATATATGCTGGTCTATATTGACTTGATAAATAAAGATTGACTTGATTTAATCTGATTTCAAATATTTTAAGTATTTCCCTTTCTTTCAATGAATTTTTGTTTTATGTTGAAACATCTTATTTCTACTTATCACAAAGTTATAAAAATACTTTAAGGGACTTATGCATCTATTAATACTATATATTTTGGAAAGCTGTGCATTAAATAATTATTGATGTGAGATAAGAGTTACTTGTGTCATGACACTCTTAGTTCTAGTACCACTCATTGCATATGTCATCTAATTCCTTTGATAATTCAGAAGAAATTCAATTTACATTTATTCCTCTTACTTTTTTTTATTGAAATCCAAGACACAGAACAGAAAAATACCTGCGATTCTGTGTGTGCATGTATGCATACTCTTAAGCCACTGATATAAAAAAGAAATGGTATGTTTGTATCTGTGTATGTGGTATGTGTTTCCCCTCCCCCCATCAAAGAATTTTGTCCTCTAAGCCAGGGTTCCTCAACCTCAGCAACTTTAAGAGGGGTGGACTTCAAATTTCCAGAATTCCCCAGCCAGCATGGCTGGGTGGGGAATTCTGGGAGTTGAAGTCCACCCCTCTTAAAGTTGTTGAGGTTGAGGAACCCTGCTCTAAGCTTTTCTAAAATGCATCTGCAAATGGTGGCCCACAAAATTAGAGAATGATCAGAGTACCATGAACTATCTCTATACTGGCATTGTTCTTGCTTTTCCTTCTTTTCTTTCTCTTTCTCATTTACCATATGATAGAAATCTCCTGCCTAATTTTCTGCTGAACTGCTTCAGTCATAGGGATAGGATGAATTTTATTACAGATTTGTTTCCACATAGCCGTTTTGCCATTTCTGAGAACTACTGCATTACAGTTGAGGGACTTTAGGGTTATAAATTTGAAAGGTTTTTGTGCCATAATTAGAATTCTGTAAGCCCTCAATAAACCAGGGAATAGATCCTTTTTTATTTTGCATTTTATAGAAAGCTTTTTTCAATATTTATTTATTTATTTATTTATTTACTTATTTGATTTGTCCCCGCCCATCTCCCCTACAACGGGGGACTCTGGGTGGCTTACAATGACTAAAATCAAAATACATAATTAAATTATAAAAGATTTATAAATTATAAAAGTTATAAAAACTAAAAATTTACAAGAATAAGATAGAGATAAAAAGCTAAAACTCCAAGAGGCCAATAGGACCACACCAGGCCGCTAAGGGGCCAGCCAACCCCATTTCTGGTATCCTCCCTCCCCGCCCCAGGCCAGATGGCAGAGCCAGGTCTTCAACTCCCTCCGAAAGGCCTGGAGTGAGGGGGCCTGTTTCACCCCCGGGGGCAAGATGTTCCAAAGGGCGGGGGCTACAGCAGAGAAGGCCCGCCTTCTGGACCCCGCTAGTCGAAGTTCTTTTACCGCGGGGATCCGGAGCATGCCCTCTCTGTGAGATTGGGTGGGACGGGTTGAAATTGTGGGGGCGAGGCGATCCTTCAGGTAACCTGGCCCCATGCCATGTAGGGCTTTAAAGGTGATAACCAACACCTTGAATTGGACCCGGAAGCAAACCGGTACCCAATGCAGCTCACAGAGCAAAGGTGTTATATGGGTCCTTCTTTGGGCCCCAAAATTGCTCACGTGGCCACATTCTGGACCAGCTGAAGCTTCTGGATACTCTTCAAGGGTAGCCCCATGTAGAGCACATTGCAGTAGTCTATCTGGGAGATAACAAGGGCATGAGTGACTGTACGCAGGGCATCCCAATCCAGGAAAGGGCATAACTGGTGCACAACCTGAAGCTGTGCAAAAGCCCTCCTGGCCACGGCTGCCACCTGCTCTTTGAGCAGGAGCCGTGAGTCCAGGAGGACCCCCAAATTATGCACTGGGTCTGTCTGGGGCAGTGCCACCCCATCCAGAACCAACGATGACAACGTCCCGGATACAGAGGAGCCATTAACCCACAGCCACTCCGTCTTTCCAGGGTTCAGCCAGAGCCCGTTGTTCCCCATCCAGACCCTCACAGCCTCCAGGCACCGTGAAAGGGCGGTCACGGCGTCACTTACCTCACCAGGGATGGAGATATATAGTTGAGTATCATCAGCATACGGATGATACCTCATCCCTTGGTGACGGATGATCTCGCCCAGCGGTTTCATATAGATGTTGAAAAGGAGCAGAGAGAGAACCGAACCCTGCGGCACCCCACAATGGAGGGGCCGAGGATGGGACCTCTCGCTCCCTATCACCACCGATTGGGATTGGCCCTGGAGAAAGGAGGTGAACCGGCACAAAACCATGCCGCCCACCCCCATATCCCTGAGCCGTCCCAATAGGATACCGTGGTCGACGGTATCGAACGCCGCCGAGAGATCAAGGAGAGCAAGGATGGTCGCACTTCCACCATCCCGCTCCCGCCAGAGATCATCCATAAGTGCGACCAATGCCGTTTCCGTTCCATAACCGGGCCTGAAACCTGACTGATAGGGGTCCAGATAATCCGTTTCCTCCAGGACCCTTTGGAGCTGCGAAGCCACCACTTTCTCAACCACCTTCCCCAAAAAGGGGAGGTGGGAGACTGGACGAAAGTTGTCCAGTACAGTAGGATCCAGGGAGGGCTTCTTGAGGAGGGGGTGCACCAATGCCTCTTTAAAGGGCGTCGGAAACACTCCCTCCTGCAAGGATGCATTAACCATAGCCTGGATCCAACCACATGTCACCTCCCGAGCTGTTTTCACGAGCCAGGAGGGGCATGGGTCCAGATGACAAGTGGTGGCCCTCACAGTCCGGAGGATCCTGTCCACTTCCTCAGGAACCACAGGATCAAACCGTTCCCAGATAACTAGGCAAGAACGATCCCCTGGTATCTCCCCAGACCCTGCACCACGCTCGGAGTCCAACTTGGAATGAATCTGAGCGATTTTATACTGCAGGTGCTCTGCAAATTCCTCCATGCAGCCCTGCAAATGAACCACCAGATCCCCCTTACCAAGGAGGGACCCGGTGATCCCAAACAGGGCCGCTGGGTGGCACTCTGCAGACGCAATAAGGGCGGAGAAGTATTGCCGCTTCGCCACCCTTATCGCCACAATGTAGGCCTTAATAGCGGTTCTAACCTGTGTTCGGTCAGATTCAGTCCGTGTCTTCCTCCAGCGGCGCTCTAGGCGTCTCTTAACCCTCTTCAGCACCCTCAGCTCCTCCGTAAACCATGGGGAGTGTCAGGGCCGACGTGGCAAGAGAGGCCGCAAAGGCACAATGCTATCCAAGGCCCCGGCCGCTTGTCTATTCCAGGCAGCAGCCAAGGCCTCCGCTGGACCGTGCAGCAGGTCCACGGGAATATCCCCCAGCTCCTTCTGAAACCCTTACGGGTCCATCAGGCGCTGGGGGCGGACCAATCACATGGGTCCAGCCTCCCTGCGGAGGGGGGTGGCATAGGAGAAACTCAGGGTCACCAGGACGTGATCTAACCATGACACCGGGGAAAGCTGTACAACTCCCCTCAGATTGCTTTGCCATTGCTCAGAGAAGAAAACTAAATCCGGCATGAGGCCACTATCTCGGGTTGGGTCCCGCACAATTTGAGACAGACCCATGGCTGCCATGGCAGCCATGAACTCCCGAGCTGCCTCCGAGGACCGTCCCAGGGATGGCAGGTTGAAGTCCCCCAGAACCATAAGCCTGGGGAACTCCACCGCCAACCCCGAGACGGCCTCCAGCAGCTCAGGCAGGGAGGCTGCCACGCAGCAGGGAGGCTGGTACAGTAGCAGCACTCCGAACTGTTTGCGGGCACCCAACCTATATATAGGGGTTGTGTTTAAATTATGATGGGCAAATATTGCTTTCTAAAAAATACGTAACATATTTGGATCCTCTTTATTCTCTTTTATGTAGAGTTATACACCTTTAGGGATTTTAAAGCTTTATGTGATTTTACAGCTAAAATCACATGCAGGAATCACAGTTACAGTAACTATGATATAGCCATAACCTGTCCTACAACCACAAGATCTATCCTCTTGGTCATCAAATGCCAAAGCTTTAATACCTAATGACTTGATTATGGAACAGCTGGTTATGAGCAATCCATGTTTGCTGCCCATGAGAAGGATCAACCACAAGAAAGAGGGCTGTTACTGATATCCAGTTTTTTTTAAAAAAAACAAATACATAAACAAAAAAACCCCAAACAAACAAACAAACAAAAAAGCTTGTCCATAAAAGTCTACAATGATAAGCTCATGGGGGAAAAAAACAAAGAAAACCAAACAAAACCAAACCCAGATCAGAATACAGCACAGAAGCATGGAATGAGCTTCAAAATGATATGAAACACTTTTTCACTGGCTGTTTCATGTTGATGGTTGTGATGAATGGTGACAAACTATAGCCAATGGGTAAGGTGTTATCACTAAATAATACCTAAAGGTGTCAACAACTAAATAGCTATAGATAATGCTTGTTAAAAAAGAATTTTATATGACCACCTGTCTATAAGGCATGGTATCCTACCAATTGAAAAAATATACCTTGTTGGCAGAACCACTGAGGATCCCTTGAAGAATGCAACATCTAACTTCAAAAACATACTGTAGATCTAGCAGCAGGCAGAATATTCACACCTGGTAATAGTTTAGAAGCTCAACTTTGCTTCATAAATAATTTCAGCAATAATTCTGTCATGCATCCAGTCTAAATACAATCAAGTACTTGGCCTTACAATAAAGAGAAAGACAGATCTAATTGTGCACATGCAATGCTCTTTTTGGAGAGAGAGGGTGATAGAATGTAAGAAAGCCACTCCTTGGCTTTAAAAAAAGATGCATTTCTCCAAATTAAGTATAATAATTTAATACTGCAAAGAAGTGTTCAATTTTTTAAAAAAAGAATCCCTTTTTTATAATTTTTGAGTACTCATGCCTGTTAACCATACAATACTTCCATGATAAATTAAGGCAACAGTGTTTCTTTTGTCTCTTAACCTTAACATACTAGTCATTAAAAATAACAACAAAAAATCAGCAGCGGCAAAGTCTTCACAGCCAATAATCCTACTGTATAATTCCTTAATAAGGTAGACAATATATTCCATACTTCATAGAATATAACTGCTCTGGAAAAGTCCATTCTGTTTCACTCCATACATATACAATTAAGTTTTCTTTCTTTTTCATCTAAAATCATCTACTAGTCTTCCATGAGCTTCCAGTCCACTAGGCAACAATATCATTAACCTTATTTCTTCTTTCTGCCAAAGAATGCAACTAATGTAAAACTGTACATAGATAAGTTGTGAAGTACTATTGGGAGAGATGACAAGACAGTATTTCAGCCAAGCAGATTAGTATGGGATATAGATCTCCAAGAGGAACCTCTACCCTTTGTCTTCATGTAACCCAGATGTTAAAGTTTCACAAATGTCAGATAGGACCATCAAATGAGTGCTTAGCAGTTTGTCATGCAATCTGCCATTAGAAGGGGAACATGCACAAACCTTTATTCTTGCAAAACCTCCATTTAAAGTATCTGGCCTTAGATACTTTACAGGCTGAAGAAGCCACCATTATAAATTAATTGGTTCCATGCTGAAATAAAAGCCAGCACCATTGAACTGAGTCAAGCAAAGAATTGGTTTGATTTAGTGACTTAGTATTCATATGCAAATGGAGTTGCATACAAATGTTCTGAAGGGTTTATCATAGGCCACTTTATTTTGCTGGTAAGTTCTGCCCTACTTGCCTTTCGCTACCCAGATAGATGGATGGATAGATTTCAAGAGATTTACATATCAGTCTGCTTTCTCTGGTGGAAAAGACTAATCTTTTTTTTTTTTTTTTTTAAATCTTTGTCTATGGCTCTGTTAGCAAAATCAATGACTGTTACAGAAAAATTGAAATCTTAGATATTTCCCTGTCTAGTTAAGTCCCACTGAAAAGAATAGTGCACTATTATTACACAAGCCTATACTTACTTATCTAGTAAGCCTTTGTGAAATGAATGGGACCTGCTATTGAGCAGACATTTAGTCTTTCAATACTACGATTCAGTGATCACTGGCTCAAAAATTTCAAAGTGAACATGATTGCGCAGCTCCATTCCATGCTCTGAAGCAGATCATAGTAGTAGTCAATCAACCCTTGTTATAGGAAGTTGTTCTCTATCTCAGATATAGGTAGTTTGGGGAATTCGTGAAAGATCTTGCAAAATTTATAATTTTGGCCCTCGGTTTCCCAATGCTACCACCTAGCCAGCTCTAGTTGCCTCTCTCTTCTTAATGGTAAATTCAGCTCTCTAACATGCACTTATTCTACCTCTATATTTTGTGCCAATATTTCTTTTCAACTTCTTTCCCTTTTCTTGTTTTCCTGATGTTTTTGGAAATTCTGGAACAGGGTAGCATTAACCTTCTATCCCTTCATTCTTTTTAGGTAAATGCATGGGGGTGGGGGGGAGGGGAGAGAGAGAGAGAGAGATTTCACCATTTGAGAGCACTCTCTTTTAAAAACTAGCAGCTGGGGATTGAAACACACACATTGGAAAGTCTAAATTTTTTCTTCAAATTCAAAGGTGTATTCACATTTCTATGCATCAGTAAGGATTTAAAAGGTTTTCAGTCCACTCAATGCACAGCAACAGGCTTAGAAGGGTTCTTTCATTCACTTTACAATATCTAAAGGACACTGGAATAGGAATAAGTATATGAGTGATGCTTTTTAATATAAGCTGATTTGGGATATTGCTGCATTTGCCTGTCACACAGGACCACCAACCAACCAAACGCATTTTAGCTTCAGATATTATGCAACCCCAAGTGTGTAGTTTGCTTATAGTTTGGTGTGCTACGCAAACCCAGAAAATTGGGTTAATTGCATAAATCAGGATTTAGTTATATCATGCAAAACACTGCCAGCTCAAAAGTGGAAAATGGTTTTAAGGAAAGGTCCCTAAGGGTAAAATGTTTACTAGGGATATAGCCCTTCCTTCCAAGTAGCAATATGACCTGAAAAGTCCAAATGATTCAAGCCTAGGATAGGGTAAGATTGCTCAGAAGAGACATAAAGGTTTTCATCTGAGAACAATTAGTGTCTAAAACAACTCCATTATCAATCTTACTCTGTTATCTGGATCCTGAATTCTAGTTTCTTGACTGTGTTTGACCTCCCTTGGATTTCCAAACTACATGTCTGCTGTGCAATTATTCTAAATCGATTTTGACTACTTTGGAACTGACCCCAGAATGCTTCTCACATCACGCATATGTTTTCTGTGCTTCCAGTTCTTAATTAACTTGATCTCTTGGTGATTCAACCTTGGCTGTTGAACTTGATTCAGCTTCATTCCCTATTGGTTTGGTGCTGGTCTTAGACAAAATGTGATGGAACAGATCTGATTAAAATTAAATATTATTGGCTAGCTTTCTATTAACAATGCCAGGGCATCATTGTCTCAGAACACATCTGCCAGTTGCCATCTACATGCCTATATCTCCAGCTGAGGAGGATGAGGAAAAGAAGAAGGGAGGGGGGAGGGATCAACTACTGCTGCGAATAGTGTTTCACAGGCTATGCTATGTCTATATTATATATATAAGGAGCATGAAGGGCAAAGACAATTCTGCACTGGGCTTTTTAATATTACCACTGACAGCCTGGGCTCCCTTTATATACTATGGCTGTCCATGTCAAAGACACACGGCTAGTTTATTGCATTTTACTGCCCTTTTATTATAGATAATAAGAGGCAGCTGAACTAGCAAGAAGGATAGACAAAGCACTGAAATTTCCCTTTCACTTTGCACAGATCTGCTGTTCCCTCACATTGAAGACTGTTGTACGTTTGATTGCATAGCAAGGACTTTTGAATGCAGAATATCAGGGACAAGTCATAAATATCTCTCTCCCTCTGTAAAATATGTGCCTTTTTTAAAGAAAAAAAAATCTGTATATAACCATGTAATTTGAGATAAGGATTTTACTTATTTAACATTACTTAGTCTTGTAGGCCACTTTGGTGTAGCTGACTCTAAGAGGCAAGCACTCCACCTTAGTTACAAAGATATTTAAAAATATAAAACTATGATATTAACTGTCCTTCCTCTACCTAATCCCATGGCCTTCTGGAAGGAAAGAAAAAGAGGGCTCTTCTGGAGGGCGACTCCACTTTAAAGTGAGATATTATTTTAGTTTCGTATTTTTATATATTTTTAATCTTTCCAATTTGCACACTGTATTTAAACTCTGTAAGCTGCCTGGTTTCTGGTGGCCAGATAAATCTCATCAATCAATCATTCATTATCCTAATGAACCCTGAAAACAATCTGTTAACCTATTTCCTTCATCATCGAGATTTGATGACTCTGTGCTGAGCCTTGTATGAAAATGTGGTTAACCTTTTAAAATAAAGTCTTACTATCCAGTAACTTGGTGGGTTTGCTTACTCATTGTACACATTTTAAGAATGGTTGGCAGGAAAATGAGGGTACTGTCTTGCAATGGAGCTGATGGGTACCTACACAAGGCTTTCTCTGGAAAGAAACCCTTTTGACGGATTTCTGCATCTTCATGACTGCAGAAACTCGAGTAAAAAGACAGCTTGAAGGCCAACACTGAAACAGAACTTCAAGCTGCCAGAAGAAATCTGGATTGGTTTGGGATTTTTGAACCCCACAAAGTGCCTGAGTAGGGTGGGGATTTATAATCAAGCTGCCTGCCTGGCTTCTCTAGGCTTTTACAAGTCTAGGTTCTGGTAGACATCAAAATAGGCAAACCATTGGGTCATTCCAGACACTAAATTTGAAATCATTCGTGTAGTAGAGCTAACCAATAAGTGTCAATTAAACTAGACAGACATTTTACCAGCTAATGAAAATCAATAACATTCTCCTTTAGCTGATGGGGCTGTTGTTTTCAGCACTACAAGAGTGAGCTGAGTTTTCTTCTTCATTGATTATTGATTATTTATTATTAATTCGGCTTGTATGCCGCCTATCTCCCCCAACGGGTGACTCTGGGCGGCTCACAACAAAAAACACAGTTCTCTCCAAAGATGCCTAAAAACTATAAATAATTAAAAACATATTAAAAATACCCTAAAAAACCTCCTCTAATTTTTGGCCCTAAAAAAAAAAAACCTGTAAGATGCTGGGGGGGGACAACCCATCATCCCACCAGCCATCTCCACAGGTGTGGGCCCCCCTCTGGCCCCCAGGCCTTCTGGCAGAGCCAGGATTTGATACCTTTCCTGAAGGCCATGAGGGAGGGGGCACACCGGACCTCAGAAGGCAGGATGTTCCCATAGGGTGGGCGCCGCAGCAGAAAAGGCTCTCTGCCTAGACCCCACCAATCGAAATTCCCTGCCTGGTGGGGTCTGCAACCTGCCCCTTCTGCTGGAGCGAGTGGGACGGGCTGAAGTGACCAGGGCGAGGCGGTTCCTCAGATAACCTGGTCCTGTGCCATAAAGGGCTTTAAAGGTAATGACCAACACCTTGAATTGGACCCAGAAACAAACCGGTAGCCAATGCAGCTCACGCAACAGCGGTGTTATATGTGCCCTCCTAGGGGCATTAAGAACTGTCTGCGCTGCCGCATTCCGCACCAGCTGTAGCTTCCGGATACTCTTCAAGGGTAGCCCCATGTAGAGCGCATTATGGTGATGTATGGTTTTCAACCAATCTCTTCAAAGCTTATTAGGTGCTGAAAAGAAAGTGAAATAGAAAGGAAAGGAGTGAGAGGCTGCAGGCATACAGAAAACTGAGTGTAGCAGAGCCTGTATATGTGCTACATTGATGGTCCAGCTTAGAAGAAAGGAATGGCCTTCTAGATAAAAGGAAATCTTTCACAGATTTGATTGGTTACTGACTCTCTTTAGCATTCCTTGATTGGCTCAGACATTGTGTGGGCTTGACTAGTGAATTTAGTTTTACTTTCCTAAGATTTCAACAGAGAAAATAATGTAATGGTCAGATAATAAAGCAAGAATGTTGGCATTCTGTTGATGGTATATGAGTTGAATGGCTTTTGTTTGGCTGCCTGTTTTTTAGAACTTTAGTTTCTTGAAAGATAACTATATCATCATAGTAGAATATAGCACAGTAGTAGAGAAGTAGTAATAGAGAAGATCACAGGTTCATTACTCTGTATCTCCAGGTAGAGCTGTGAAGTATCCCTATTTGAAATTGTGGAAAGTCACTCTCAATCAGTGCTTTGCTAGTTCCTGTACAGAGATTATAAGAACTGGACTAATTTCAAGTTGTAGCCAATTTCTCCATTCATGAGCAGTTGAAAATGAATGCCCATGGGTTCGGCTTATGAATGCTACAAATTCTCTTGATGTGGAGTACTTGGAGGACAAGGACTTCACAGTTCAACCCTGAGCTATGTATATTCTATTAATTCTCTTGATGTTAAAGAGGTTTGGGGAACAATGCTGGAAAGCTGCCATATGGCTATGGAAAATGAGTAGCACTCATTCACAGAACATTGCAGAAAAATGTTTTCAATTGTGCTCTATGTTTTTCATAGAATTCAACATGCTGGTGCAGATGTTTTGGGGGGAAATTGTTTCACCATCTTTTAAATTGCTCTGCATGGGAAATGGGGATGGGGTGGGGTATGTTGTCCCAATATTAATATCTGCAGTTCATCTATTTCACACTGATCAAATTCTTCAGGACTTCTCCATAAGAGTTGCTTCATTTTCTCTCAAACAGTATGTGGAAATGAACACAGTGGCAACAATGAATATGGCAGATTGTAGACCCAATTTCTATTTCCATTTCAGTTTAAAGAGAACTTCTTTAACCATTATGAGAAGAATTTGGAAGATGAATAAAAGAAGCAAGCATGAGAGTAAGAAACTTACATTGTATGGGTTAAATAAAATTGTTGCTTCCCTTCATATGAATCATTGATTTTGTGAGGAAATTTAATTTAAAGAAGCATGAAGCACCAAATGAAAATCTGTTTAATGAATACAACTCAATTTTATTTTTAATTTAGCCTGCCTCTAGGACCAATAAGAGGGACTTAAAAGGCAAAGCAGTGAGCTAATGAACAAAACCAAAAAGACAATCAGATGTTCTAACAGAATTACATTCCTAAGACTTTCACGAATGGCTTTGAAATGTGTTCAGGTACAGTCTCATATTTCCAGTATTTTTTAAATAATTACTGTTTTTGAAAACTTTGATTCTGTTAAGAGCCGTTTCCATGGAAACAAGAACACCATAGCCATTGGCAACACAACTGGAGAATTCTATATACTTAGTCCATTATAAGGAAAATAAAGGGCAGGCTCTAAGTTAATGGCTAATTATCCTTATCTTATTCTTTAGGAATAAGAGAAAACTGATGCACTGAATATTAACTCTCAGCTTGGAGATTCTGCCAACCCTTCCTTATTGAAAAGATCTTTCACATATCCCAAATTTAAGAATGTGCCATTTGTTTCCTTTCAGAAGGGTTAGCTTTGAACTTTGAATTCCATGGGTAATGGTAATCGTGGACAGAACTGGATGGCGGATGCTGAAGACAATCTACGCTCACAGAAGATCCATATGGATTAATCTATTGCAGAATAATTCCTCCATTTTTTCCCTACCTGAATTAGAGAGACTAGTATATTTTGATGGATTTTAGGAAACAGATTACTTTTGAATGCAAGGAACCCAAGGAAATGCAAGTTGAGATCCTTGTTGAAATCAACTGGCCCCTCATTCAAGAATCACTAGTTTGAAGTTCCTGTTCTGAGCTTAGTGATTTATTGAGCTTCATAAAGTATGTATGTTTAGATCACAAAATTCTCTTTAGGACAGGAAAAAAATAAGAATGATTTTACTTTTATTGATTTACAGTCAAAGACCAAACCCAAGAATGATCAATATCAACCCTGTGTCTGGGAAACATTCAAGATTCTCTGGCTTGGCTACGTGTGTTACCTGGTATTCATATTAAGAAACTGACCTTCTCCTTTCATAGATTTATATTTTCTTTCGTAATGTCAGACTCCAGCTTTTTTTTAACCAACCACATACTTTAGGGACTTCATGTTAAAGATCATAGTGTCAAGATCTATAACTAAGGGAAGTCTTGCTTTGAATACTGGAACTCTTTTTCTCTCCCTCTCCCTTCTCCCACAATATTCTATCTGGTGAAGTCATTTACCCTAAACAGGAGTTGGCACTGTAATGCCCATTAATTTCAACATGGCCACAGATATCTCCCTCTGTTCCTGCCACATTTCCTGCTACATCTGGTTTTAACTCTGTTTCAAGCTTCATTCAATGAATTAAAAAAGGAAAACTGACATGCTGCAAAGTCTCAGCTTCTAGATCTGCCTCTGTACTCAGATATGTCCCATTCTTTGAACATAAAATCTATCGAAAGCTGCAGCTTGCCATTTGGATGCATGTCCTGTAAAACGAACGAACAGGCAGGTGGGGATTTTGGGGTGTGTGGGGGTGTGTTGCATGTGACGCAGAGCACCATGACCAGTTTGTCTTTAGGTAAATGGGTGTTTCACAGCTGGTATCCTCCAATGACAGCTCTTTCACGACCATACCCATTACATGCTTTCATATTCCAAACATACCCACCAGCATCCAAATAGTTGCCTATCCATGCTTAAGATGATACAGAATTCTTAGTTACTTTTTTAGGCCCTACCTGGGTCCATAAGAAACATACTTGGGTTCATTCATTGGACATAATAATCATCCAGCCATTATAGGTAAGTGCTTTTACTACTCTGAAGAAATAAAGTAACAAAAGAATTGGACTGACAGATACACTACATGTGAATGCAGCAACTACATTCTGGAGACTAACTGCATGATTGTGAAGGCAATAGCCTAATTTATAAGAATAAGCAGGCACAAGGTCCATAGTCTTGCTCACTCCTCCCTCCTTTCCTTTGCAGTTTGCAAAAAAACATTTTCAGTTTTGTCTGACTTGGGAAGCCAGAATTGGGGTATCTAGCTAGTAAATCAGTAACTAACTTGATATCCTGATTTTCAAAAAAATGGTGGTTAACACGAACCACAGATTCCTATATTTAAGGAGAAAATGGACATGCAATTAGATATTTTTATTAGATATGTTTTGATTGATTTTTAATACATGGAAGAAGAATCAACCATGTATTTCCCTTCCACTTGAAACAGAAATGGTTGACACTTCAGCGGTTCAAGCCCAGCTCCGCGCAGCAGAGCGAGCTCCTGGTTCCTCCCCAGCTCCTGCCAACCCAACAGCTCGAAAACTTATGTGAGTAGATAAATGGGTACTCTCACCCCGGTGGGAGGAAAAATGCTGGCAGCGTTTGCACGGGAGACGGGACCAGTTGCCGGTAATGCGGAAGCCGCGCACACCCAAAAAAGGTGTGAAGCAACAGAAACCCCACCTCCTGCGCTCACCAGCTGGGCTCTGCCCTAGGAAGGAGGCACTGACAAACCACTTCCGAAACATCTTGCTTTGAAAACTGCAGGGACTCGTCCAGGCAGTCGCCGCAGAATCGGTCACAATTGAGTACGGATAATAATAATAATAATAATAACAACAACAACTTATACTTTTTTTTGCTCAGTATGAAAGGCAGGGTCACTGTACAAGTAAATGGATGAAATGAGAAATTCTAAAGATTTCTTTGGAGTCAAGATGGATATAAGTCCTTCTGTAAAAATTGTGCAAATTCTAGGGCCAAGGACTGAGACAATATATTGTAGAACTTGTAGAAGTGTAAAATGGCTCAAAGGAGCCAAAAAGTATTTTCATCTTATTTGCTGTAAATTCCCATAATTACCCTCTCTTCCCTTTTCAAGGTTGAAGAAAAGACAACAATGAAAAAAACAAACTGGTGGGTCAATGGAAAAGCCATATTCTTCAACCAACTCCCCTTGAATCTGAGTCCCTTTTTGAGTACGAAAGAAGAAAACAACAGAATGAACAACACTTTGGTTAACAGTAATAACTGTTAAACCAAGACTTTTTACCAGTACTCCCCATCTTCTTTTTTTCTTCATTCCCAAGAAAGACACTACCCCTGCCCCTCAAGTCTGTAATTACTGGAACAGATTACACTGTTTTTGTGTCTGCCTCCACTGAAATATATTAACTGTGCAATTCATTTGCCTTTTCTCTTTTTTTTTCAAAGTTTTCAATAAAATTCAAAATATATGATTCCCAGGACAAAAGAGTTTCTTTTCACTACGTGTTGCAGATTTTTGAAAAATAAGGAAATTTCAGTATAGGCAACATCAGAAGAGAAGAGAAGAGAAGAGAAGAGAAGAGAAGAGAAGAGAAGAGAAGAGAAGAGAAGAGAAGAGAAGGAAGGAAAAAACATCTAAGTTCTGTCATTCAAAGGACATGAAATCTGTCCATATCTAGATAGGAGTTTTTCTTTGGTTGAAAAACATGTCAATATTTTTTCCAAATACATACATTAATTCAGAAGATTTTAAAGATTAATATACAAATGAAGCCATGGGTGTTTATTTTGGGACTGATTGACAAAGAGTTGGAAAAAACTCATGGAACTTTGTTTTTATACATGATAACAGCAGCAAGACTTTTATATGCACAACAGTGGAAGGATTTGTCATTACCCACAATGGAAAAGTGGATGGTGAAGATGATGGAGCTTGCTGAGATGGCTAAATTGACAGCAAAAGACACTGATTAAATTTAGTGTTGATTGGAAAACCTCTTTGGACTTTTTGCATAAAACATAAAAAATGAAATTATGATGTAAGGGTTTGATGATTAGAAAAAAATGAGAAAAAATGAGATATGCTGTAACCCTAGAGTAAGAGTTCAATTTAAATCTATAACTGGTGTAAAAGAAAATCAGAAGTAATTTCCTTATACTTTTTCTTTCTGCACTTTTGGCTTTGTTTTCTCTTTCCTTTTTCCTTTGTCTTAAATATTAGCACTTGTTAGTTTTTATCTTTCTTGTTTAAAAATTTAATAAAGTTATTACCAAAAAGAAAAAAAAAAAGAAAAAAACATGTCAATATTTTCAAAAATCTACAATTAATCTCCTCAGCTTTCACAAGGAGAACATTATACTTCTATCACAGGCCTCAAAGAACACTTCACTACTGTCATTAATCCAGATATTCAGAAATCAAAGACTTAAGCAGGAGTAATTCCTCATCTTCTACCTTCATTAATAATAGCACAGCTAACTGATATTTCATCCAGGAGAAATCAAACACTTCCCACAGTGATATAAGAGAAAGACTATCACACAGAGATTATATCTTGCACAGGACCCATATCAGTAGACATATCTTGTTACGTTCCTTTTTTAACCCCCCCTATTTATCGTATCATCAGCCACAGTGAACGTGATGCAAGCAAAATGTTCAAGGCCACTGAAAGTGAAATAAAAGCATTATCTGGATTGAACTGCACTTGGTGAATAAGCCACTAATGTCACATGATGACGAATCAGCTCAGCATTCATCACTGTGATGCATTGTGCAATAATCATTGATGATGCAGTGCATTGCTGTAGCATATTATGCGCATGTGGAACAAAATGGAAGCCTGGCAAATGGACACATTGTGAGGGGGGAAGCAAAAGAGAGGTGGAGACTTACAGGAATGGAGCCCCCTGCCCAATTTTTGGTTTCAGTGAGGTCTGATGGCAGTTTGGACGTGCTATACACTGAATTTAGGTGGATCTTAATGGAAAAGCACTGGTCTTAAGTCAGATGGCTAGCTAAAGACCCCCTCCCCTCTCTTTTTCTATCCAAGGGCAAGGAACCCTTTTCTGGTTGGGGACCCGTTTTTTTTTTTCACCCACTAGAAAAAGGGGCATGGAAGTAACAGTACCTGAGATGGCAAGCTTTTTTTCTTCTTTGTTTGCATATCTGCAGGGCTGGGGATTTTTCAGAATGTCAAAATAAGTTAGGCAAGGTGTAATACACCTATGGTAGCCCTTCATTTAATGATAACACATACACAAATTGCATACTACTAAAAATCTGAGCTTTGTTATGGAATGTTACTAGGAGTATCTTGCAATGCTCTGGGGAATCATAAAAACTGAAGTGGGGGAGAGGAGTCCATGAAAACAGTGGACTACCTACCTCTACTCAGTATTATTATTGGAACTGAAAATCTAATTCCACCATTTGCAGAATATTATTCCCTTTTTGCTCATCATAGATGGAGCAAGGTGTTGTTTTAGGCAGCTTCTTATTGCCACTTTGCACATTTCTTTAAGATGTTTTCCATGTTAATCAGAAGCAATGTTTTGGCAGCAGTTACCAGTGTTGAAACCTTTCCAAAAAGCTGTCTATCTGTCTGTCTGTAGGTCTATTCTTGGTAGGCTGGTTTAGATATTGTTTGCTTAGCCAAGGATAACTGCATGGAAAATTTTAAAAGAAGCTATGAACCAGGTTGTAAAGGAGCTGCAGTTTTATGAGGCTGTAAGGACAAGATCATTGATCTGCTACAATGGGTATGTATGATGGCTGAAGTTAAACTAGCACTTGTCTTCCTTCCACACTTTGGGTGAACCCAGTTTTCCAATTTTTCTCAGAACTCTGTGGAGCACTGGGCAGTTGTCCTTTCTAGCTCTACTAGGCAAGACCATACCAAGTAAGGAAAGGAGGGTGCACTGGAAACCATTAGCTACAAGCACGTTACAGGCAATATGCAACACTACTGGTTGCATATTGACCTAAGGGTGTTTCATCTCTAGCAGCATGCCATGCCAGCACATGAACACATATAATAATCTTTACAACACAGAGCAGAATTTAAGAGACTCACATAATTGCCTGCGAGAAGGAATAGGAATACTTCCATAAGCTGTGCCCTGTAAATAAAACACATTTTTTTTTTTTTTTTTGGAGCAAGGAGTGTCAGCATTAACAGTCACAGAAAAGTAAAAATGGCAAGGGAACAATGACACCGAAGAGACAGAGCGAGGAGACAAAGGCTTGTAATAAATAACACATCTTGTTTACTGAAGAAAGAAAGAAATTACAGCATCTCACCTGTACTTTTACAGTTGTCGGAAATTAGGCTTGATGAAAAATAGATTTGGATGATATATTTGTGTCCTCTGGGGGCAGGGGGAAGAAAGTTCTATTGTACTAGATGCTGAACTAAATGAGCAAGTCTAGCACACGGCCTTATGCCTAAATCAGGTTCCACCTCCTTCATTTTCTATGTTATGGTGAACACTTGAAAGTTATTGCATGTCAACAATTCTGCATATTTTTCTCCCCAAGAAAGTTACAAATCTCAAAAATAATTTGATAAATATTAAAAGTCATTTCAGTATGATTGGAAACATATTTCTGTGCATGTATTCCTAGTAAGTAGTAGGTCAGGGCATTTCTGATGCTGATGCTAAGGATATTAAAGAAAATACAAAAGATCAGAGTATAATTATGGATAGCTGTAAGATGGGAAAAGTAAAATAACAATTAAGTTTGCATTAGAAAAATAAAGAACTGAGTCATGCTTGTAAGGGATGAAGAAGAAACTCCAACCAGTCAACAAATGTTGAAGTTTAGGATTAACTTAAATGAAATCAAACACTGGATGCGAAGTTATCAGGATCACCTACTTTCTGGAAATTTGAAGATTTGGGCCAATGTTTATGACCTTTTAAAGCATAATGACTGACTAATTGCTAAGGAATTTCTGCTGAAAAGCAAGACTTTTACACAAGCTGCCTATAGGTTATGAGAGTTAAAATCCCAACATTTCAGAACAGCAACAGGTTGAGAATGATCTGTACATTAATGGAATAGATACCTAGAGCATGCTCCATAGTTTACTTCAATTTGGTTCAGAGGGCTGCTATAAAAAAAAAAAAAAAAAGTTCCTGAAGGTAGAAAACTTGAGGACTAGGCTCCTGGCCTTCCAAAGCTTCTGAAAACTTTTCTTGTTAGGTAGGATTTTCAATGCTTAGAGACGTTACAGGTGGGCCATCTGATTTTCCTTGGGATTTGTTGTTATTTATTGTTGATTTGTCTTGCAGAGACTGCTGTTAGAGATACTTATGTTCATTGCACAGAGTTGATCAATTAGAGTATAAAACGTATTGTCAATCAATCAATCAATCAATCAAATGGTTCTTTCTAGTTCTTAATCCTTATACGGTCTTTGACATAATGTGTCTAATGAGTCCATCTGTGTGGAATCAATCAAGCTCTTGAAGGTATTATATGCCTATAGAAATTATGTATATTATGGGCCTTCTTACTGATTGCTCTACCAATAGATAACTATTGCATGTATGGCCTCTTCCACATTCAAGACATGCATCAATCTAAGGTGACCACTACCTTGCATATCCCCATGATGCTGTGGGCTTCTCAGCTATCTTCTAAAGTGGAGCCAATTAACTCTGCAAGTTAATTATCCTGACTCTTGTTCTACAGGAAACACTGCATTAAGGATTTTGCAGCACTTCCTCTGGAGTGGCAGGATGGGTCAACTTCTCCTAAGTGGAAATTTCTGCCTCATCTGACCTCTCACCTATGGGATTTCCTCCTTCCATCCAGAAGCCAAAGTGCCGAATAGTGCCTTGGCTTTTTCTCCTAATCCTTCACTGCCAGATTTGCTTTCCTGAATGTGGTCAGCTTGCAGGATTTTTCCCCCATACTAGAAAAGCAAGTACAAGATTCTAGTTGCCTCTTGTTTGAGGAGCTAGCTGGTACAAGGAAGGGAAAGTGGCGTCAGCTGCTCAACTACACAAAAATAATTATTAGAGTGACCAAGGTTAATGTGGGGTCATCTGGCAGGAATTCATATGTAGATGATTCCTACAAGCAAATTGCACACCACTAAAACATAATACAGTTAGGGCAACAGGTGTCAGCTAACTGCAGTTATTAGCCTATTACTATTATTTAGGATAATAAAGATAGCATCCTTTCAGGTTTTAAAAAAATGTACCTGAATTAAATGTAACAGAGGAAATATGTCTACAAGCTCAGAATATTCCTAAGCTTGATTTGCCTTTCTCTTTGTCTTCAACTAGGCTTCATATATAGCTTGGTCACAGTTGTAATTCAGCCCTTCTAGTCAAGTAAGCAATAAATGCTGATGCAAGTAATTAATTCTGAGCATGTAATTGCTACCATTTAAAAGTTCATTAGATACTTCTTATTCCACTAACAATTCTGTATCTTAAAGCTATAGTAATTAACTTTTAATAAACATGCAGTAAGATTTCACTGATGGGAATGACAAAATTTCAGTGTGTTGCCACCAGGCTTGTTGAAAAAAAAATATCTTGACAATCCATTAGGGATAGGCTTTTTGTTTTGGAAAGGAAATTATGTATGGTTTGCAGATGTGATAAGCAGCTCACAACCTATAAGAAAACATATACCTATACTCATACAGAGAACCATTCTACAATCTTGTGATATATCAATATAATTTTATGTAGCCACAGCAGCAAACTTCCCAGGAGCAGCAATCTCCATTGGCTATATGTGTATTACCAGTTCACATCTCTTTCTCTCTCTCTGTCTCACACACACACACAAATATATATTGTATATAGATAAAGATATTATATTAGGAGGGGAAAAAGCAATATGGTACAATAGAACCTTCCCAGGCTTACGCTGTTGCTTTTTCTGCTACAGCACAAGCACAAAGAACAGAGTGACAAAGCAAGAACAGATCCTCAAACTCGCCCACCCTCTCCTTGGGAATATTGTGTCTAATGCAGCGCCTCCATGATCATCTTTCTTCTCCATTATAAATTGGTTGGAAAAATACTACAGAAAGATTTGGCAAGGTTACAACCTAGGCTATATGCGTCAAGTCTATAATGGAAAGGCACCTGCAGCTCCTGAAAAGTGGTTAATGCCAATACACTTTTATTAAATTGCATATGTTCAGTGTTATAAATCCTGCCTGACAACCTTGCCTGTGTTTGCAGGTTCAGCCTGTGCTTTCTGGTAAATTAGGAAACCTTCTCAGGTGGCAGATTCTGGATGCCCTTAAGGGCAACAGCACAGTGGAAAGCAGACTTGACCGAAGGTGGGTGGAAGGAAGCCTACACTGACAAGCTTTTTCTTTTTCTTTCTTTTTTCCTGCTTAAGCCTTAATAAAATAAATGGAACTGCTGTTGTACAGCTCTCCTTCTTTTCACCAGGACATGCAGAGGAGAATTTCTAATCACAAAATCAGAGAAGAGGTCATTTCAGCCATCAAGCACAATCTCCTATGATAAAAACATAAGCAGTGATCTGCTGGATTGGACCCCTGGACCATCTATCCCAGCAGCCTGTTCTCACAGTCCACAAGAAACCCCACGAGTCTCCCAGCAGATGGCCTTCAGAGGCAGTCATACTGCCATCAAAGCTAATAGTTACAGATCCCCACAACGTCCCCCATTGTGGGAAGATGGGTGGGGACAAGTCAAATAAATAAATAAATAAATAAATGTCCATAATCAGTGCAGGAACTCCTATGGAAGCATCTCCAAGAGAGGGCAATCCAACCAGTGCTTCAATACAAGCAGCAACTGGTGACCCCCCTTAGGTATTTAGTTTCAACACCAATTATTTTACTTCCTTTACAAAACATGTCCCATATTGTTGACATTAAAATTAGGGAGAGTACCATTTAGATTTTACCACTAAAATATTTTGAGGTAACCAAGTGATTAGCCTAATGAGTGTGTTAACGAGAGGAAAAATTGATTAGTTGGAAGAAACAATAGCTAGGAAAAATGGACAGAAGCATTTCTCCAGTTTGTTTCAACTTATAATTATTATTAAGCTTCCTTCCCAGTCCAAATCTCCCCCAGAAAGCTATTTATAAATTTTCTGGCTCCATGCCATCTGAACTCTTTCCTATCCTTGGTCCAAGCTTCAATTATGGCTGCTGTACAAAGAGCAGATATAGAGATCTGTATCTACAGTATATTTGCTGGATTCATGTGTCCATATTGGTGCCTCTAAAAATACACACACAGAGTAGATTTCTTTTATTATTGTTCTCTATAAACTGTTGGGCAGTAGTCTGTTGCTCTTCAACAGGAAATTCTATATTTCTTTCAACACTAGTACTTCATAAATTTGTCTAATCATCTTTAAAAACTATGCCAGCTAGTGGGCAAAAATTTCTTGTAGCAAGGAATTCCACAAGTTAATTATGGCTTGTATGGAAAAAAAATGTATTCTGTTCAGAGTCTATCACTAATTAGTTTAATGGATTGAACATGAACCATAACACCTTATTTCAAGGCAATTACTGAGTATCATATATAATGTAAGATTAGGTCAAGAAACACAATTGCCAAGAAAAATGAGAACGATTGGAGATGGGGGCTGAAGAGAAAGGCTTGGGATAATTGATGTTGATCTCTGGCAAAAAGTAAGACAAAACCATTTGGAATCTGCATTTTTTTTAAAAAAATAGTGAATGGAAAAAAGGTGAAGGTGAGCTTCAATTTGAATATCTGGAGGAGGTTTGAAAATATAAAGGAGATGTTGGAATTTTCATCTTAAAGTTCAGAGGAAGATTATCCTTTAAAATAAGCTGTGAGCAGTTACTCAGAACTGTAATCACATGAAGCTGCCTCTCTTAGAGGTGAACGAAACTAAATATGTACAATTATTCATCTTTTTCTTCTGCTCTGCTTCTACTTATTTATTTATGTATGTATGTATGTATGTATGTATGTATGTATGTATGTTTAAACGTACGGTAGTCTGAAGTGGACTGAGATCATAGCATGCTGGATAGCAGGAATCCTAATTCTTCCCTTTAGTATTTGTTTAGGGTTTTCTTTGTTTTTGTTTATTTCTAAACATTTCTCTGGGAAGTTATTTGTTATATAACTCCTTTTGGTGACAAGGGAACGTTAAAAATGCAGGGCTGTTTTTTTTTTTTTTTAAGGATGTTTTATGAACTATCGGCTGTCAAGTACACTGCTTTGATGTTTCTGATTTCTATTAGCCTACTATTGTTGAGTTAGATGTATCCAGACAACCATTTTCAAAATCTCCAGCTTTGAGGATCTTTTCAATCAATTGTAAACTGTTTTAAATCAGCTCAATGTAATGCTTATTCATTTAAAAATAAATAAACCTGAATGGAGAGGAATATCTTTTCAGATAATCAGATATTTACCTTCTATGAATTGTGTATCTGCATATTCTATTTCTCTCTCTCTTTTGTCACTCTGAAATTTTTATACTGTATATTCTCTCCTTGTAGTAGCTAGTGAGTATTAAAGCAAGTTAGTTTGATTACCTACAACATGAATGAGGATTTTATACATAAAAGAACAAGTTATATTATTTCTCTATCCAGTTTAATTCACTCAGTCAGTGACTTGTACCTTTAAAAGCAACTTTCAGAATAAAACAGTCCTCAAATTATGGTCTTGAAAAAATAATTTTAATCCACAATCAGCCAAAGCTTGCTGTTATTTTATAGTCATATATCAACAAATAAAACAGGAGTGCTTCAAATCATCAAGAGGGCATTCTATTTAGCAGATCATCTTCCTTTTTTTCTGCTTCACCCAGATGCTCTTGACTTCCCTCCAGCTTTTAAACTAATTAGTTAATAAGCCATCTAATGTGGCAATACAGGTTCTTGCCCTGTCCTGTCCTTGGGAAAGAAGCAGTTCCTCGTTTAGCAACCACAATCCGTTCCTTAAATTGGAAGCAAAATGGTCACTAAGTGAACACATGACTGGGAGAGCAAGAGAGAAAGAAAGAGAGACTACAAAGGTCACTGGTCACTGCTGTCGCTTGTACCGTGTCCTGTGCATGACCCATTCCCCTCCCCCACTTTTCCTCCTCACAGGATGGAGTGATTGCTTAAACAAGCTAGGTTTGCCTGAGCTGCTTTTCTCCACAGTGCAGCACTTTCCTAAAAGTGACCTTAATTAGTTGATTAGTACCCTGGCCAACTCCTGCTGCTGCCTGAAACTGACCAGACCTTAATCAGTTTCACACTGAATGCTTTTTTGTCAGGTGCATAAAATTTAGTCATAAATGCACACATTGGTTGGAAAATGAGGATGATAATGATATTATTCATAACAATGTGAAATTACAGCTGCCAATTCTTTAGCTGGTGTTGGCCTTCATTTGCATCAAGTTCTTCCCAAGATCCTAGGATATCGTAATGTATTGGCATAGTATATGTGTGGATCCAAGCAGTGTGGCTTTTTATAACTGACAGATGAAAATTTTGTCAATGCACAGATTTTCTAAGTACCGTCCAAGGCTTTTTGATATGGCACCCAGTGTGCTGATAACCACTGGGACCACCATTGCTGGTTTATGCCATAATGTTTCAACTTCGATTTTCAGATCTTGATACTTTTCAGATCTTGATACTTCTCCAATTCTTTGTCTTCTATTCTACTATCCCCTGGTATTGCCACATCAATTATCCACACTTTCTTCTTTTCAATCACAGTTAAATCTGGTGTGTTATGCACAAAGACTTTATCAGTTTGTATTTGGAAATCCCAAATAATTTAACCTGCTCATTTTCTACTACTTTTTCAACTATATGTTCCCCACCAATTTTTCATTACTGGGAAATAGTAATTTTTACAGATATAAATGATTTTTACAGAATCATTTTGGCAACTGTGTTATGTCATTGTTTATAGTCAATTTGTGTGATCCTCTTGCACGAGCTGAGTATATGATCCACTGTTTCTTCTGCTTCTTTGCACAATCTGCACTTTGAATCATTTGATGATTTTTCATTTCTGGCCTTGACTGCATTAGTTGAAATAGCTTGCTCTTGAGCAGCCAATATCAAGCCTTCAGTTTCTTTTTTTAATATTCCAATTGTAAGCCATTGCCAGGTTTTATCTTTAAATCTTTATCTTTAAATCTTTATCTTTATTGTTATATTTGCAAAAGGTCACTAAATGAGGTAGCAGATAAACAAGGAGTGGCTGTATAAACCCTAGTAGTTGTTGTTTTTTCCATTTGATTTTAAAGAGGGATTCATAAAGTTTTTGGCTTACTACACAAAGCAAACATGATCGTGAGATCTACATTTGATTGCATTCTGGTACCTGTTAGGAAAATATACTGGCAACTTCATTTAAACTTTCCAAGGTTCCTATGTCCCAAAGTTACGAATTTATTATCAGTCATATTGTGTGTGTGTGCAGGTAGATGTATATAAGTATACGTGCTGGGGATATATAAGAAGTTATAAACATTTAAAAAGCCATATAAAAGAAAAGTTGAATGCAATAATAACCAAAATCCTTTGAACAAAAGACAAAGATTTCATTATTAATGCTACTTTTATTTATTAAAAGAGGCATAGTAAAATGTTCTTATTTTTATTTAATAAAGTAACACTGTACACCCCCCCCCCCCAATTAAGGTATCAAATATATTACTGACACATATAGCTGCATGAGTGTTTGTGCGTGTGTATAAGAATAGCTTTTATTTCAACATACCCCTATGTTGTTAGACTGGGGCTCACAGTTGGTCACAATCTAAGAGGGGGCCCAAAGGAACCAACAGATAGGGAGGGAGCATCGCTGGAAGCCTTGAGGGAGGCTGTAGTACACTCTGTGTTGGGCACATCCTCTGTACCCATTTAGTTGGTGCAGAGTAGAGGAGCTTTTCCAGATGGAGTTTGGGGCCTGATGCCTGTCTTTTGGATTATTCAGCTGGATATTTTTTTTGAGTGGGGGGGATGGAGGGTTGGATTTTTGGTTAGCGCATTTTTTGGAATTTTATTGGACTGTGGATGTTTTAATGTTTGCATTACTGTGAAACTGTCAAGTGTCCTGTGGGAGTGCAGCAAAGTACAAATGTGATAGCCAAAAAACAAACAAACAAACAAATACACATATGTATTTGCATATGCATTCTCTCTCTCTCTCTCTCTCTCTCACACACACACACACACACACACACACACACACACAGTCAGCTTAAAAGCGTGAAAAGAAGATGTACTTTGTGGTCCAGGAGAAGACAAAATGTACCAAACTGAGTAACAATATAAGTTAAGTTTGTTTGACTCTTTTCGGTGATCTGAAAACCTTTTGCTGCAATAAGGAAGTAGCTTATAAAATATTAGAATACTACTGACTAGAAAATTTCACATACACATAAATGCACAACATGCACATCTACAAACAGCCTACCCATATACAACCTCACATGTAACATACATGCTGAAAGTCTAGTTTGGCAGATGTCCAGTTTTTCTTTTATTACCATTCTTCCTTTTAGTCTTTTCCTTCAGTATATTTCTCTTCACTTCTAAGATTAATACACTTTGGAGAAGCAGAAAAATTTTGGGACTGTATTAGGAGAGAAGAGTTAAATATTTCTCTGCCATCTCTCCACCAATATATGGTTACATTCCAAAATACTATTATTTTCCTTAGTATACACTGAATAGTAGTTGTGTAAATTGCCTGAAAAAATACTACTTTTGACATTATCATATAATTTTTAGTTATATAATTCTTTTATTGATATCTTTGGAATGTTTCAGGTACAAAATACCTATAGCTGCTCTTCTCTATTTTTTAATTCTACATTTTAAAAAAGAGAAAGAATGAACCCCTGGAGAAAATGCAGCAAAAACAGATGACACGTGTACTAAAATAAATCTGTTCCTTCTACAAATATCTTTTGAAGTAAAGTTATAGCTCAATAAGGAAGACATATTTACATCTTAAAGTTATCTGTAAATATTTTATTAGCAGTCTCTTGGCACATTTGCAGTTTGGAAGGAAGGAAAATTTGCATGAATTTTTCAGCAATCTGTTTGAAAATTAAGGTGAAAAGTCCTGAATAAATACTGATACACTTGAGTCTAACAATTCCTCAAGGTTTTCAAACAATGACTACCACTGTGGGTCTGAACCATACAGTTTAGGTGGAGGTCTTTAAAATTCCCTTGGGGTTTCATTTGTCTGAATACACATGAGAAGGTGGACATAGGTCTTACTCTTTACCCTCAAGACTTGGTGGGCACTATAAACAGTCCTGAGGAGAAGGAACTAGAAGCAATAAGATGGCTATAAAAAGTATCACATATCTCACCGATCCAGTCAACTAACTTAAGGGGAGCTTCACAAGATCCAGCCACAAAATCAACTTAATAGACGCACAAGAGATTAGACTAAATGAAAGATTATGAGAAAAAAGTTCTCTAAGGAAACATCTGGTTTTTCAGTCAGGCTAATATAGATTTTCAGATGTGCTAATATAATAATTGGATAACCATTCTATAATCCTTCTTTGCTATGGGACAGAATTAACTGGGTCTTTACTTAACTCGGTAGCTTTGAGAATATTGACTATCAGCCTGTGGTTCATCCATATTAGCCTACTTGCCTGTGATTTTCTGTTTGGGTTGGTGGGTGGGATCCTGCAACGAGTCTTTGGATTCAGTTGGTATAGAAATGTAAGGCATAAATACATTGTAGCAGGAAAGGGAGAAAATATAAATGTCCTTCATCCAAACAATAATTAGACTGCAGAATCTACAGCTGCATTTTTAATGAATTATGCAATTAAGGACTGTATATATTAGGGCTACCATATCTGACTTGCAAAAAATCCTGACAACCTCAAGATGGCAACAAAGAGATGTCTTTACAGCCACTTATGGTAGCAGATATATTTGCCTGGTGTATTCTCTCTATAAGAAATATGAAAATCTGACCTAGTGACAATATCTCAGCAGATATCTATGATAGAAACTGGTTCTTTCATCTCCAAGATATATATTTAAGGCAAGAACCCATTTCAATTTCAGAGGTAAAATCAGTATTTTCAAAGGGGATGTTGAAATGTTCCCAGATTTCACTTTTTGCCTATCTTTTGTTGCCCGATGTTTGTCTTGTCTGACTAACTTGTTATCTCAGGAAAGATGGGATCTCATATCCCATCTGTATGCTGGGTTTATTCTAGGATTTGGTACATTTTCAGGGCCTGAGTATATACCTCCCCAAAGAAAACCCATCTGTAATCTCATAGGGTTTTGCAGAGATTGTGTGAAGTGTTGAGAACTCAGAGATTTCAAATGAGATTTTGGAATTCTTATACCTAATCTCACAACTTTTTGGCCTTTAAAAAGCATGATAATTTTAACTGAACTGTGGAGTGGGTTGCACATTAGCACCAACCACTGATTTATTCACACAGCCCCCCAACCACTGACATGTGAGAAAAGCCTGAGCAATCACAAAGATGTTTTGCTTACTTCATGACTGACCTCTACAGTTGGCGTCAACAGATCTAGTGGCTTTAAGAAGATATAATGTCATTAATAGTTTTCTGAATCTACCTTTACTCAATTAATTTCAACATTTTAGTTTGCGTACTTGAGACTGACCCTTCCCTCAAAATAATTTTTAAGTCTGATCTTTTACCACACAACATCTGTCCTCAACAGAAATAATCTTTCGTAAAAGTTTAATTAGCACATTAGCTTCAGTCAGAGATTACTGCAAAACATGGGAAAGGAAATACTTAGAATCACACCTGTAAGCACATGCCATAGAACATACTTTTCACTATAAAAGAAATTCTGGAAGATAAAACATTTGACATTAAAGCTGAAGTATTTCTTTTGGTCCTTGATTCTGGGTTTACTTGCCGAAAAAGCATTAGTTTTCTTTTGAGGTATAATGATTCTATTCTTTTCATTGCTATCCCTTTTTCAGAATTCCTCTAAGAACGATCAGAAGATCCATATTCAGTTATACCCACTTTCATGTGAATATTGATACCAAAGTATAGTTCATGAAAAATGAATAGGACAATACATCACACTAAGGCAGGAAACGAGTAAATCTCTCATCATTTGGTATTATTTATTAATTTAATAACATATGTAGACCACCTCAATCAAGTAAGACTCCAGTGAACAACAAAGGAGGCAGGAAATCACATTAATCAAAAATACAATATAATACAGTTACATAAACAGAAACCTGCACCTCTCATGAAGTGGAAGGATTCTCAGGAGTGTCTTTCTTAATTTTGGACTAGGCAGGCAGATTTGATGCACTGTAATGCCCTGCCTTTATAACAGATAATGAATACTATGAATTGGGCCTGGAGGCCTACTTGTTGCCAAGGCAGTGATCTTAAGATTGGAGTTATTCTGCAAGGGCAAGATTGTTCCACCAATAGCCTGGCTATTGTGTGTTCATACCATTTGCAGCTTCTGAATCAATTTCAAAGACTTGTATAGTGACTTGGGTACAGTGTGTAGTGCATCATAATAGTCCAGCCACATGGTCATCAAGGCATGAGTTGCCATCACCAGAGCAGCCTGGTCCAGCTAAGATCACAACTGGTGCACCAGCCAATGCTGGCAAAACTCCTGGCTTCTATGGCTTCCACCTGCTGGAGCATGATCTAGGAGAATCTAAAGTCAGGTAACTGGAAAGTACAGCCTAGACTCTGTAATGTAGAATCACATGAATAGACAGTTGACAAAGGTCTATCTGTCAATCAGTCAGTCAGTCTATCAATACATAAAATATATGCGGGAAGAAAAGCTTAATACTTCAGTTAAAAAAACAAAACAAAATTATCAGCATAGTTTTTTTTCTTTTTCTCTCTCTCTTTTTCTCTCAGTCATGGGCAAAAAGAAACCAAGTGAATGGAAAGATTGAGAAGTCAGGGGAAAAAAGTATCCTTGAAGGCCATTTCAAACCATTTCCATATTGTTGCCAAAAAAACTACATGAACATGTCTGTGAAGCTGAGCTCAACTTGAAGAAGGCCATACCTTACTTTCATTCGCCCCTGTATTTATTTTTGTCTTTAGCAGGACATCATAGAGATTAATTAATGTGGTATTTTAAGGTGACATCAATGAAGATGAAAAGCTGAAAATGTTTTTGCAGAAAGGGTAGAAATAATCAATTATCAGGTCTGAAAAATGTGGTGGAGTGAGAGATGAGACTGATAAATGAATCATCTAGAGACAAAAAAAAAAGTGTAATAGGGTCTGTCAGCAAAACATTACATGTAAATTACATTCAGACTGGGGATTACATACTTAGAGAGGGTTGACCTTTGAGAGGCAAACAGTAGATGACAAAGAAGTAGGAGAAGGAAGCAGAAGAATTAGTTAATTTAGCTAACCAAAAACAAACCCCAGACAGTAATGACTATGTGATCCTGAAACTTAGTTGTGAGACATTTGTTGATGTTTTTCAGCCACAAATTTACTACTGGATCTGCATCCATGAAAAGTTTGTTCCTTTGAGACTTATTTCCAAGAAACTACATGTAAGCTACAATGACAGCCCAATTCCAAAACATGGACTTCTGAGTACTCTTTACTTTACACTGTATTTTGCTAAATGGTTTAATAGCTTAATTTGAGGAGTTATATTTTTAACTGTATAGCTTAAGCATGCAAAAGTAATAAACTGGGTAAAAAAATTATGCTGTAAGGAAAGATATTTTCATCTTCCCATCAGAAATTGCTGTCATAAAATTTACTTCATTTGGGTAGGACACAGCTCCTCTTTAAAATAAGGAGTTATGCTTGATTAAAGTAGAGAGGGGGAAAAGAAGCCCTTCACATTTAGGGCATTTAAAAGAAATGGCACAAAGTACTGTTTTCCTAGTTTCTCCCTCCACCTCCTCAAAGAACTATCTTTGCAAAATCTTAACTGTCCCATGCTAATTGATTTTATCTAATGAGAGTAGGAAATGGGACTGGAATAGAGAACAGGTAGATTAATTATGCATTTTATTAGTTTGTGCTTCTATAAGATTCAAATTATGACTCTTCAAGAGGATTATTATTCTATCATGAACAAAGCTCAGAGCAGGAGGCAGAAAGCTAATTTTATACATAGCACCATGTTGGTGCTAGAGAATGGAAAATGTCTTGCCCTTAAGGACAAAGAGGCAGGTACCAGTGTAATTAACAGGTAAGTTGATTGAATCACTCTGTCACAGAAGGCAAATGGGGCTGTTCTAAAAGAGAAAGTAATTCCTGCTTGTTTTATTTAACTTTCAACACATCCCAGCTATAATTACCACTTGTGAGTTCTAGTGCCACCTCAATTTGTAACTAAAATTTCAGACTGAACCATTTATCTACCTTCTACCTGCAAAGAGAATCTATGAATTACTATAAGGAAATCCTTCTCCCTGCTCAGATGTAGGACTGAGTCAAAATGACCACATTTTCACCACATTAAGAGTGCTACTTGTTCTTGGATGCAAAAATCTGGGTGACTATTACTTGGCAGCACTTAGTAACATAAAAATCTAAACTCTTTACTGTCATCTAGTGATGTTCAGAGTTTCTGCAGATAAGATCTGCTGGTCTTAAAGTTGGTGGACTACAACATGTGAAGGGCTTTTTTGTGATTTTCCACAGGTAAGAACAATCGCAGAAAAATGGAATGGAAATCAAATTTACTGGAGGAATTAACAATAATTGTATTAAGTTTTAATCCGACGTTAGCACCCAGAGTCACTGTTGTAAGATGGGCAGCCATATAAATTGATAGAAATAAATAAATTGACTGGGATAAAGAACTGGGCTGCACGTTTATTTTTTCTTAACTCTTCTCCACCTAATGCTAGGTCATCATTAAGCTTCATTACAGGAACCTGTGGAGTCAGAAAGTGGTGGCCCTCACCAGCAACCCCTGGGAGGAATTCTGCTGACACTGAATTATAAAACTGGTAGTAGCAAAAATAGAACAAGGGAGTGAAAAGTATAACACTTTTATCATTGGAAACCTTTCAACCCAGCCTTCAGTGCGTTTCAGCTGTATACAAATGATTCATACTTCCACTAAATGATCCATATTCAGTAACTTTGTGCCATTTATCAGTCCTCAAACCAAAAGCTAACCAGCCAATTAATTGCAAAGTCAGACATCTTATTTATTTATTTATTTTAAGTTAGTAGTAAGATAGTTATTGACAATTAAGGCAAAGTGATAACAGGGCACCTCCTGATTCATGGTTCTGCTCCTCAGCTATTAAGTTACCTGTGGCCCTAATGGTCAAATAGTAGGTGCTCTTTTCACTTATGGAATGGAAAGAACTCCTTCTGCAATGACACATAAAGCCAGTCCTTAAGACAAGCCTTTCTCAAGCTAAGCATGTCCTAAACAATTGAAAGTATTAGAAATATCAGTTGATTACTATAAATGGCCTTGATCCAGGCAATGATGCGAGAAGTTGATCTCAAATTGTACAACCCAATGTAGCATTTTTTTTTAAAGGCCTGAACCAATCTGACTTCTAAAACTTCATAGATTCATTCGTGGGTGGTGAAATTGTTCTTCTCTTCTGATTATGGTTGGAGGTATGTGTAAATAAATGAATAAAAATGCTAATGGGAGTGGAAAACAAGCATATCCCTGTTTTCTTTCTTTCAGACAATGCTTTACACAGCACATCCAGGCCAGTCATGGCCAAGGGCAAAATCTGAAGCCCTCTAGAATGATTGAGAGTGAAGGGTGTTAAGGGCTACAGTTCAGCCACATCTGGAAAGCCAGAGACTCCTTGTCCCTAGGCTGGAGATCCAGATTTGAGTTATTTGTTGTATCTTTTAGGGACAGATCTTATGAATCAGTAAGGTTCTCAAGTGGGTTGAGTTAATAGCAGCAACAGCCTCAAAGTGATTGATGCCAGGCAACTCCAAAAGGTGTATGGGAATCACCATTTAAATTTTCCCTTGAGGTAGCCTCAATCAGAGTACCTTCCATTTAAATTCCCCATGCAGCAATGCCACATCAAGAGTTTTCTAGTACATTTAAATGGTGTTTTGTTGCATTACTGCCACTTAGCAGAATGACTGCAGGGAAGTTTGAGAATGAGAAGTGGGAGATCCAGCACAGACTGTTGAAAATGCCTTATGTAAATGGCACTTGATTTAAAGAACCCTGCACTGTGAAAGAAGTGCTTCTCATATTGCTTACATTCAAATAAAAGGAGAAAAAAAAATACAAGAAGGAATCCAGTGTGCTGTGTGTTTGATCATTCTCTGTGAACCCCAAAACTTTCATGACCCTTGCATTCTAGGGGGTGGGGGTGATGTTTCACCCTTTGCATTGCTTATTCTCATTTCACTGCAAAATGTCATGGACACATAGAGTCAGTACTGCTTTACCTGAGTAATCCACCAAGGGGGTAAAGCCAGATCACAGTTCATGATGTAATATGTAATAAAATATAAATGGCAAGCCAGAAGGTGAAGGCAAATGCAATCTGCACATTAAATTATATACACCAGTCATTAATCTTAATTTATAAACTATTTAAGCCTACTTGGGGAGCGAGAAGAATAATTATTTCTCCCTTTTTAACTTTGAAGGGATACACTGATCCTTACCGGTAAAGAAAAAGGAAACCTTCACTTTAGAAATCACTTTTTTATGCACAAAATACTGGCTGGTATAACATTCCCAGAGCTGAGCAGCTTCCCCACCTCCTCCAAAAAAATTCTTAATGGAAATTTAATAGTGTATTTTTCTAAATGGCCTAATTAACATTTTACAAAAAAGGTACTTTACAATTAGATATTAGTATTTTGTACTCAAGGGATTCAGTAATATGTTCCCTTAGATAATTTTTTATAAATAGCAAACTCTGCCAAGATATTTCTTGTGAGGCCCATGGGGAGTCCTTTGGACAAGGGAGCTGGTATAAAAATTAAAAATTCATTAAGACTTTCACTTTCACTTCACCTTTGGAAGACGGAGTGTTAATGACCCACTTGGAATAAAAGCAGAGGCAAAGTCATATAAGGTCTTTTACAATGACCCTACCTCACTTCATTACAATGACCTGTCAATGGTCAACGAAGCCAGTTTGTAAGATACAAACTAATACATTAGGCAAGGACCAGAAGAACTTCTCTACAGTACAAATATTATGGGGACTTAGGCCATAATCCTATTCACTTCATGGTAGTGAATTCAAGCACAGTGAATTTACTGGGAAACTGACCAGAAATGTAACAATGAACTATTACTTCATATAGAAGAATGGTAACAAAAAATGGCTGTCAAGAAATTATGAATAATATAGAATTGTCACAACAGAACAGAACACTATTCAGTCAATGACCATCGAAGTAGAACTGTCAGAAATAAATATGCAGAGGATATATATAAGGGAGCAGGGTCTGTTAAGCCTATTACACTATTGGCAAATGTACAAGTAATGGACTGGATCCAAATTTTGTTTTGCTTAGAGTAAATCTGCTGTGACTTCAGGTAATTCAGCAATGAAGAACTTTTTAAGGACGCAGGCCAGGCATTGCCTTTAAGAAGTGTGTGAAAGGAAGGGCTGCACTCCATACTGTAGGGAGTCAAGAAAATTGCTTCAAAATGAAAGTGAATTGACATAAAATCACTACTCCACAATTATTTTATAATTTTCCCATTCTATTGTATTTTAAAAAATCCTTAAATATCCAGTTAAGCATTTGATTTAATATTAAATATTCAGCCCTGCCTACATGTGTGATGTGAACCACCTGTTTTGTGGTTCTCAAGTGCCCCCAAAAGCATTAGCTATGGTTTCCCTATATTTAATAGTTTACCTCTATATTAAAAATTAAAATTAGTTGGACACTTTGAAGTCATGGGGTTATTCTAGGCTTTTAGGGACTACACATAGTCTTGAGGAGACTATTGCTAAACATTGTTTGCTTCCTTGGGAGACAGTCAGGTAGAAAAAGAATAACTTAAAAACAAACAGAATAATTTCGTTCAGCAGACTTAATGAAAGTTTTTGATTAAGTTTTTTTTTCCCCCTTACCGTTACATTTGCACAAAGGATGAAATAATGATCCTGTTTTAGCATAGTCATTAGTGTAAAGAGAATTTGATTATTTCATCCTTTGAATGGATATTACAATGCCACTTCCTACCCAATCCCTTCTAATGATGATACAAATTCTATTAATAGAATTACTTTTATTTTTTGAAGATGTAAACTACTTCCTAGGATGGCTAATAGCATTTAATGATTGTTAAAGGTATTGTTTGAGTTCAATGTGCTTATTTGAAAAGATGTTTTTGACCAGGTTGCCATAAAAAGCATCTATTTGTTATCTTTAAGATAAAGTGAGGATGATGCAAAGATTACTGACAGCAGACACTTTCTCAAAGAGACCAGGATAACACTGGGCCTGGTGTATCATCTTAACACTACACTACCCTGGCCTTCAGACTGTTGGTTCTAACAGATTGGTTAAAAATGTGTGATTCTGTATCAGTTTGAGTACAGATAAAGCTTTGCTTTCCTGCTGAATAGCAGTTAAAGATTTGTGATCTCTCAGCTGCCTCCACAAAAGAGATGACTGAAGAAAGAAATGACCTGCTTGACACAACTGTTTCCTAGTTTGGAGAATGGACCCCCAAAACTATATGACATAAATACATTCTCATTATGCAAGTCCACAAAGGATATACAGTATTTAAACATGCTGAATCAGCAATAATAAGGGATTGCATAAGTCTGCCACTTAAGATTATTAAACAACTGCACTATGTAACTGTGTTAAAAAAATCAACATTAGAGACCTTCATCAGTCTGAAATGTGACAATCCTTGCCAAGATTGTGGAACATACGGAAGCTGGGAAATTCTAGGACTTCTAAAAGGATATTGATTGATTGATTGATTGATTGTAGTTACAGGATGGGACATCACACAGAGAAGGCCCTAGTTAGTCTAACTGATGATCTGGTAAGAGAACAGAATGGAGGAGTGTGTTCCTGTTTCTGCTCCTAGATATCTTGGCACTTTTGATACCACTAACCATAGTATTCTGCTGGAATGAGAATGAGTTGGAACTGGGGATGTGGCTTTGTTGAGGTTCCACTCCTATCTCAAGGGCAGCTGAATGCCACTGCAATGTAATGTTCTCTACATCAGCACATCCTTGGAAAAACTTGGCAATTACAGCAGAATGTAGCAGCCAGGCTTCTGCTATTTTCCAGGAAGAATGTGTCACCTGTTTCAGAAAGCTATCCTGACATAGATTTCCAAATCTAGGTACAGAATAAAAAATATATAATAAATAAATAAATACTCCAACAACTGGGGACATCGTATGTCTAATGCTAGTTAGTACCAGAATTTTCTCCAGCCAGAAACTGCCCTGTACTGTTCTGTATGCATCGTTGTTTTTTGCCTTTTCCAAAAACAGAGGATTCTTGCTTACTTAACTCAAAAAGCTTTAAATTGTTAAGGTTTCAGCTTTTTTATACTGCTCAGCCAATTCTATTAACAAAACCAGGATGTTGGAAGTTGTAAGAAGTGAGCCAACAGATCCATGCCAATGAACAGAGAGATTCTCTTAACTGGGGAAGCATTTGGTATAGTAGCAACATTTTGGTGGGTCACTGCTTACAGTTTTCTTTATATAAGAGTTGCTCTCACAGGGTGTCACACAAAAAGTTAGGCCCATGGAATTCAGTGAGTGAATAAGGTATAGTGGTAAATAATCTACCATCAGTGCTGTCCAAACTTGTCAACAAGTTTGAACAACACTGATCTACCATTATACCATCAGTAACATGTCAGATTTCTGTCCTTGTACAAAAAATAATCATAGGAACAAGTGTCCTGTTTAACAGTATTTATTAGAAGAAAGATGGAGGCTATGAGAAATTTCAGTGAGTACTCTCTTTTCAAATGAGCCACCTATATGGGTATACTGTGAGGACAAAACTCTTGCTGTTTCCTCCAGCATTTTTGATGTAGAGGGGTGAGTATTGTCTCATTTGTGAAGGTGGGACAATCTACATCTGTTCATTATTTTAGTAATTGCTATCCATGTTATCATTATGAGAACTCTCGCACTAGAAATAGCAATACAAATAGCAAATCCAGCAACTGTAAAAAAACCACGTCTAACAACAAGACACTCAGAATTAAATAGTTTTATGGCTAGAAAGCCAGCACCAAGTGGTATAAAAGCTAACTTAGAATTCCAGAGAGTGAAACATAACAGCTGAAACTGAGATGACTATGCACTGATCAAGAATCAGTTTCTCTACAAAGTTACTCTCTTTATTATATTGTGGATATTTATAAGCTTAATTGAAAATCAAACTCACAGTAAATCAATGGTTGATTCTTCTGTGAATCCAGACATATCTGCTTAATCTGGAAATCATGTTTAAAATAATGACCCTGCCATTGTAACTTATTTTGCAAAGCACAGTTAAAACAAACCATAGCTTATTGTGAGGTGTGAATCTAGCCATTGATTGAAGCAAATGTGGCTTGCTTGTTAGCAACTAAGTGTGATATGAGAACCTAGCCAATTGAATTTGGAAATTGTGATGAAATAAATATGCTCCCTGAGCCTAATACTCTCGAGTTACCTTCAATATTCAACAGGAATATACTTGTTATTTATTTAGGACTATTGTTATATTGTATTTTTAATCCATATTCATCTTTTCTGTAAACTGCCCAGAGTCACTTTTTAATGAGACAAATTTGATATATAAATAAATATATAAAGAATTGTGTTGGATATACCCAGCTAGCTGTTGTTTGTCCAACAAGTCATGGTTAAAGTGTCATTGCTGAGAATATTCTGTGAACACATGCTATGTCATATTTTATAAACATGTTCCTAAGGGAATGTCCTGAGTTTCTTTGAGGAATGAAAAACATAAAAATTTAATATAACGAGCAAGAGGATACTCATCCTCATGGTACAAAGAATCTCTGATTCAAGTGAATGTCATAAGAGCCTTGTTCAGTTACTTTTCATATCTGTTTTATAGCTTCTTTGTAAATATATCTGCCCTGAGCAATTTCCTTGTCAGCCTTGACAACGCTTAACAATATGAACAACTTCATTAATGTTATTTTGAAAAATCATCATCAGTGCAAAGCTGAGGCTTAGCAGCACCAAGACAAGTAATAATGATATCCTGACATGATATCAAACTGAAAACAAAAGGCAGTAACACTGTCAGGCTGCTAAAACTTGCCTTTGGGATAATGCCTTTTACATATTTCTCATCTTCCACCACAATGTCTACCCTCCCCCCCCTTTTTTTCTTTAGTTATTTGAATCTTTGACAATCTCTCTCCCTCTCTTGGATTTAAATTTTCATGCACACACAGATACAACAGATTGGTACTGAAGCCACTACCAAAATATATCCTTTCAGCAACCAAAAGCTTTGTTCCTGACCTTTATCTCTGACTATCTGAGCTCAAATAGCTGGCATGTTGCTTGGTGTCTCTGTTCCAAGTCCTAAGGCCAGCCAGGAGCTCCAAAAGGAGGCTTGGAGAAGCTGGGGAACATTTTCCAGGAAAGGCAACATACTGATTGGATTTACACAAAAGAATAAATAATATTTTGCTTAACCATGTTTTACTGAACAAACCTCAAATGGCTATAGAACACCCTAAGCCTTAAACAATAATGTATAAACCATAACAATGTATTTCACATGCTTGCTTAAATACAGTTTACTGAATAAACCATAGCTGGAAAGTTTCACATAATGCACTAAATCATAATTAGCAAACATTCTGTATGACCATGTTTTGCAAAGCAGAGTGGCTGGGTTCACATGACTCTAAAATCATATAAAATCACTTTTATGGAATGCAGAAGCCCGATCCATGATTGTTGAATGGTCACTCAGTGAAGTTCATGGTTGAATGGGAATTTGAATTCAGTCCTAATCCAAGGCTAATTACAATATCATATTAGTTCTTTTCTATACAAATTATGAGGAAATAAGATTTCCAGTTTATCAGGAGATTCTTCAGGGGCTGATTGTTTTACACATTATTTTGAGCCTGGGTCTATAACTGCAATGGAATAATCCCCTATTGCTTCTCCATCAACGTTGTATGTTTTAACATTTATCCAGCCATTACCACATATCTAGTAAATATTCTTCCAAAATATGTGATTGAACTACTTGCTCTAGATCTTTAACATTTATTGATAACCTATAATTGTTCACTTCCTTTATCTATTAAACACAACTACCTGGTATATTGATATTCAGATCCATACTCCATACAATCTCCCTAATATTTTTAGCAAATAATTTGGGTTCTCACCCAATATCACAGTATAGTCTATATACAGAAGTACTTGTTCATTCATGTCCCAGCCAAAACACCATTACTATCTCTGCAAGCATAGACAGACAGACAGACTAGACAGATAGATAAGGGGATATCAGACATCCTAGTTTTTCTACCTATTCAATGCTCAACCATTTACTGCTACTATCACAGACAGTTCTTATAGCATTCAGCAATCAACTTTCATTTTCTTGAAAAGCCTTCCCCAATTCAGGTTTATACATTTAATCATACATGTTCTGTGAATCAACAAACATACAATGATTTTTTTTCTCACATCATAACATGTCTGAATGACTTGCTAAAGAGCCCATATAACTTCTGCCGGACATGAAGTATGAACTGCATTTCCCAGTTTTTGCTACTATTACCTCTTCTATCCTTTCAATCGGAATTATTCCAAACACCTTCCCAAGTACACTTAGCTATTTAATCCCCCTGCAGTTTTTATATGCACTCTTGCTGCCTTTGCATGGGAAAATAATAACATCATTCTTCTAATTGTTGACATATCACTATCATTCCCATACAAATCTCTAAAATATTCCTTTGCCTATATTCCCTTTGTTTTCTCCCAAATCATTTTATCATTTTAATTTTTAATTCCATTCACTCTGCCCAAAGCTGTTTGATCACCCATTCCCAAAACAACATTTTTTAAAAATTTCCATCAAAATCACTGTCCATTTTCTCTCTCTTTTAACTTAACCATTCCTTGGTTTCTTGGACTACATTTTTTTTTCAAACTGTCTTTTTTCTTTAAACATATAATACAAAATGTTTCCTTCTAATTATTACAGCAGGCATTCTCTTATGCTCATTATTTTCTCATCCACAGTTTCTTCTAACTTCTAATCTTACCAAACATTCTTTTCCATGCTTCCCATTAGCATAACTCCACAAACTTGTGGCACTCAGTAATAAAATTCCTCTTTCCTTCCTTCCTTTTATTTGATCACATTTGTAGAGCCCCCCACCCCCATCTCACATAGTGACACTGGGCAACATACATAATAAGACAAAATACATAAAAACCACTAAAAACCACAATTTTAATTAAAATAAAAACAGGGTAAAAACAAAATAAAAGACAGAATGGCTGCAAGGCATACAAAGAGTTAACTATCATGTAGCCATCTAGCAGGCTCCATTCTATCATGAGATCCCCAAGCTTGTTGGTAGAACCTTGTTTTGAGGGCCTTCCAGAAAGCTAACAGGGTTGGGGCCAGCCTCACCTTGGGAGGAATTATGTTCCACAGGGAGGGGGCCACGGCAGAAAAGGCTTTCTTCCTAGGTCCCACCCAACGAAACTCCCTAGCTGATGGGACCCGCAACATGCCTCTCCTGCTGGACCTGATGGGATGGGTAGATGTAACTGGGGAGAGGCAGTCCCTCAAATACCTTGGCCCCATGTCTTGTAGGGCTTTAAAGGTCATAACCAGCATCTTGAATTGGACCCAGAAGCAATCTGGCAGCCAATGCATCTCACAAAGCAGAGGTGTAAGGTGTGCAATTCTTGGAGCACACATAACTGCCCGTGCCACTGCATTCTGCACCAGCTGAAGCTTCTAGATACTCTTCAAGGGCAGTCCCATGAAGACTGCATTATAGTAGTCCATTCCAGAAGTGACTAGGGCATGAGTGACTGAGAGTACAGCCTTCCAATCCAGGAATGGGCACACAACATGAAGCTGTGTAAAGGCCTTTCTGGCTAGGTCTGCCACCTGTTCTTCGAGCAGGAGTCATGAGTCCAAAGGAACACCCAGATTGCATACTTGGTTTGTTTGGGGCAGTGCAACCCCATCCAGCACCAAGGATGGTAAATCCCCAGATACAGAAAGCCCCCAAACCCAAAACCATCCTATTCAAATCAGCTTCCACACTGTCTTTTTCTACATTATTTTCCATTCATTCTTTAGGGAGATTATTCTAACTTTTAAAACCTTTTCATAGAGGATTGATACTTTTCCTTCCTGTATTATTCTAGGTTTACTCTAGTTTATTTCACTGTCATTTTCTTCTACACACTTTTCTGAAATCCAGTTTTGACATGATCCAAAAATGGTCTGTCCACACTGAGAAATTCTCATTACTCTTCTACCTTTCATTCATTCTTTCAGCATACTTTTACATTTATATTCTTTCTTACGTGTGTGTGCACACACATGTGTGTAAACTGTATATTGTATTTGAAACAAACAAACAGACCAAACAATCCATCATTTTCTTTGGATATCTGAATGGCCCAATCACCTTTTCTCTATTCTGTGATTTGTTCCTATCTATTCATACATGTCACCTAACGGAATATTTTTTCCCTTGCATCACATTTATTCAGAGTGTTTTCCTCATACTCATTGGTGGTTCTTCCTTTGTTATCATTCACTGGAGTATATGATGTAACTGTCATTAACTTACAGATCCCTACTATCATATGTACCCATAACAACCAAGATAACATATTCCTTCTTTCCTTCTTTCTTTCTTTCTTTCCTTCCTTCCTTCCTTCCTTCCTTCCTTCCTTCCTTCCTTCCTTCCTTCCTTCCTTCCTTCCTTCCTTCCTTCCTTCCTTCCTTCTTTCTTTCTTTCTCTCTCTCTCTCTCTCTCTCTCTTTCCTTCCTTCCTTTCTCTCTCTCTCTCTCTCTTCTTTTTCTCTTTCTCTCTCTTTCTTAGATAGATAGATAGATAGATAGATAGATAGATGATAGATAGATAGATAGATAGAATTTTGATTAAGGATTTTGATTATAATAGTAAAATGTAATACAAATTAAACTTAAAGAAAATAGAATAGAAAGCAGAAAAAAGTGCAAGAAAAAAGAAAAGAATATAATAAAGAAAAAGAAATGTATAAACCTCCATCACAACAAATAGAAACAAATTTAGTGACTCTTCACTCCTTCTGAGGTTACAAACATTTATCTCTTCATCCCATATCCCATCTCTTATCAATAAAGAAATCCGTAAACATAATCTTTTCAGTCCTGGTGTCAGCAAAAAGTCCATTAAAGGTCTTTAAGTACAACATATCTTGTTTTAACCTTGATCAAGTAAACCAACTTTATATTCATTCCTTTTACTTCTACCAGTGTTAATATTTAGTCTATTCAAATATTGTCATAGGGTTTGATTTCTCTTCATTTCTTCTTTTTTCCATCGCACAGAGTTCTTCAAGGTTTTAACAAGCCTCTTTTGTAAATCCAATAGGAAAAAAATTGTCCAAGTCACTCTCTTGGTTTGTCATTTGTGTTCACCTTTTAAATTTTAAAACCTCAGCCAGTTACTTTTGTAGATCCAATGAAACATTCTTTTCTAAGTCATTCTCTTGGCCTGTCAGTTGTAAATCCACTTTCATTACCATTTCTATCGTGTCAGATAAAATTTGTTCTACATCTGTTATTTCTTCAATAACACCTTTTGGACATAGTCTATCCATAAAAGCAGATATCATTACTGACATTGTTAATATTGTGGCTACTATTTTCTGATTCCATTTTTCAAAAGTCTCCTTCAGTATTTTTATTGTTATAATGTTTTGCATCATATTACAGGCTTGTAAATCTTTCCTCTACCTAAAAACTTTAGTCCCCTCCAATGTCCAGTTTTTGAAATAACGAAATTGCCTATCTTTGTTATGTCTTGTAAAAATCAAAACAGAATCTATTTTCCCCAAGAACCTGTTTGTTCTTCATAATTAATTCCAAAATCCTTTGTAAAAGTTTCAACATTCCAATTTTATCTGAATCCTTAGTCCATTTATAACTTTCTAAGATCAAAATCTTATTCAGCTTTTTGATGTTTATTTCAGATTCCTTAAATTCTTAAGCTAATGATTAAAATTTTCTTTTGTTCAGGATTGAAGGCAGACTCACCTGGCATTTTCAAACTTGTCATTCTGAAGGTCTCCAATAGCTTAGAAGTATTAAAAGTGATTAGAGAGTGAGATTTGCAAGCTTAGCGTCCTTTAAAAATCTCTGCCGTGGTTGCGAGTAAGATGGCTAATCCCATTGTCTCCTGGTGCTCAAATCCATGGAAAACTGCTGTCCTGTGGTTTCCTCATGAGGGCAGCTGTCCGGACCACATGTGGGTGATCTCCCATCCTCTCTTTATCCAGAGAGGTTCCAAGGAACTGTTCTACTCACTGGTTCCTTGCTGTTTGCCATGGCCATCAGCTCTACTTTTGTAGAGTTGTCTTCAGTTTGCCAGACCTCTCTCAGAAGCCTCAGTACAATTCATATTTCTGACATACATTTTAGACTGTTCATAATTAAACTACATATTTCCTTTGCTTCATGTATTCATCAGTTCTACACCATATGATCAGCCTCTTCTTTCCTTCTCTGTTTTTGTACTTGCAGTGGGATGTCACAAGGACCTATTTAATGAGCAGAGTTTGTGACACACGTTTTATCACCTGTTCCCTTTGCCCCCTGTGGATGCTCATGTATGCTCTTTATCATTCCCAGATCCACCCACAGATATTGACTTCTGCCACCCATCATGGCTTTGGTTGATTGAGGCTTTTATACATACATTTTTGCTAGATAAATAAGATGTAGAATAGGTTATCAGTCTTAGCTGTATCTCTGTCACATGCAGGATTTTTGCTATTAGTAAAGACAATACCAGCACACTTGGCACTTTTTGGCTAGTTCAGCACCAGGAGAATCAAAACCCAGTTTTACTGTAATCATGCTCACACTAGGATTTCTTGCAAACTAAATACTATTGTCTGCATCTCATCAACTAGGAGGTACTATATACAAGTCAGAATACATCTCACTAATATGGTTAATGTACTGCATTTCATTCATTATTCTAACTCTACATGCACGCTACTATTTGGCATTACTTCTTACACAATACAGGGGATAAATGTATAGCATTACAGCTTTTAAAACAGCTAGTTATAGGGGAAAACGTAAGCACAAAAAGAAGCTAATTTCTAATGCTTCTCTCTCTCTCTCTCTTTTTCTCTCTTGCTCTAAAATAGCTTAAAGACTTTTTGCCAAAATCTTTAAAAAAAAGGATGCATGGTATTCTGATCGACAGATAATTATTTGCAAAATATCTTTCCTCATTAATTTTTACAGTGAATAAAATGCAATTCAAACAAAAATAATTAAGAACAATTTGGCACGCAGACATTTTCCTCTTACTATGCTAAGCAGATGCTGATTTTATTTGCATTAATCCTACCACACACACACAAACATAATTTAGCAATGAATGTTTCCACCAAAAAGACTTACAATTACAGGTACTTATGCAAGTTTATGTACACATACTGTTACATGTTTCTCCTATAGATATATGAAATATCATCTCAGATATTTCAAAAATAACAAACTGTAACCCAGAATTAAGTCTACATAAATATGTCTTCTTCAACCTGGACACAGTCCAGATATGTGGGTTTCAGTTCTTAGAATTTTCAGGGGTCTGACTTTTGATATCAAAAAAGTTGGTTTTTGATACTATTGGTCATTACACAATTCTCTCAAATATTTTTAACTAAATACACATTAGTGGATTCCAACCTGGATGCTAATCAAACATGTTAGACTTCAATGTCAGTTCAGCTTTTGGAGTCATGGGAGCTGAAGTCCAACTTATCTGAAGAATAACAAGTTTAGGAAGTGTGGAGTATCCTGTTTAAATGCTATGAATATACACATTTATTAATGTTTATCACCCTACTGGATGGCAGAGGCTGATTTACAGATAGATAGTCTTTGGAAAAAAGCCAGAGGGAATCCAATTTCCTTCTTGTTGCTGACTCCAGTATGTTGATTAATACATAGCCTGTGTGCTTTCAGGGGTAAAACAGTACTTATAGCAGAAAACAATACCACAGATATTTCCCTCCTACTCAGCATCTGGCTGTGGTCATGGTTTAGTTACAGATACTTACATTCTTATTAGAAAAGCTGTTATTAATAGATGACTAAGCATGCATTATTTGAAAGTTCAAATCCAAAATGTAATTGAAACTTTGTTCAAATATGTGATTCTCAATGACTTTACAACAAAACAGGAACCTGTAACCATGGCCTAATTTTAAAAGACTTCTGGACTTAACCCTTCTCTGGGATCTTCCTGAACATGGGAAGGAAAATTAAGTAGAGAATTAGCAGAAAAGAGGAAAAGGACATTTTTTTACTCTCCTTTTACTCTATCTCCATCTACTGCTTATCCCAGCCCATTACTTCCCCCAGCATTACACATCTGAGAATGCAACCCCTAAAGTTTCTCAGTCTCAATACTTTATAAGGATTGGCTTCAGAACTTGCTTTTATTGCCTAAATCAAGGTCTGGAATAAACATAGTAATGAGAAGAGACAATATCAGCCAAATTAGTTATCCACAGCTCCTGACACAACCATCCAAAACAGGAACAATTTCTGCACATTCAACTTGTCTCCCATACATCAAATCCTTGCATTCTACCCAAGGGCACTGGGAAGAAGGGAAAAGGTAAGCAATTTCTCCCTTCCTCTGAGCAAGTCTGCTGTCAGTTGCTGTTTCCTTGTGCCATTAGCAGAGGGAAGCTGGCAGGCAACTCCCTGGTTCTCAACAGATCATCTCATCCCTGGATTGCCATGATGTACATTAAGGAATTTCCAGAGGAAAGTAACAATCCCATCAGTCTCCTAATGAAGAGTACTTGATCACTCAGTGATCAGCCTATATAAGAGTTGCCAGACACTGCTGAGATGTGATAGCAACATGAAGTAGTGTCTGAAAATTGCAAGGTGCCCACTCATACTATAACTAAATGAAGAGTAGACAACTGCTGTACAGTTTTACTAAATACCATAATTAAGCATATTACAATAACAAAACATTCTTATTCTCCCCACAAAATTGGTGGCTGTGACTGTGGATGCTTTTACAACTTGCACAGTCACCAATTTCTCTTTTTTACCTCTTCTAGAGTACAGTTCAACTAAAATATTATTTTCATTCCCTCAACTGAATCAGAATGAATTAAACTGTGGAATTAAACTTCTGAATGAGTGGCAGGTCTGTTGTGAAATTCTAAAAAAAAGTTCCAGATATATTTCATCATTTCTTCCAGAAATGAGGAAAATTTAAGAAATAGCTGTTCTGTGATATATAAAAAAAACAGACTATATGGTGCCCACTCATGTAGAAGGTGCTGTGACATTGGCTTGACAAATGCAAACACTCAAAACCTCTCTGGTATGCCTTGAAGGTTATGATGTGTCATGAATTCCCAACAGACCAGAAGAATGTAATGGATTAGATACTATAGAAGCTCACTTTTGGTTCCATCACAATTTCCTTGAGAGGAACATTCTGTGCATTAAGTGATGGATTAATTAATAATGCAATATTAAGAGTGAGTGGGAGGTGGTCACTATCTGTCCATGGTTCAACTGTCATTTGAATAGCATTCTCAAGTAAGTTACTACAAAGAACCCAAAAGTCCACTGTTGACAGATCCTGAAAAGTAAATACATTCTACTGGTGACTCACCTAAGATTTTACCATTCAAGATGTGTAAATTAAACTGTTTGGCTGATTTGAACAGGCAATAATCTGCAAAGTGGCCGGTGGTGTCTTCGGCCAAACATGAAACGAGAAAGTAATCCTCAACAGCCTCTAAACAATGATGTTGAAAGCGGGCACATCTTTGATCATCTGGGCCTATTTATGCAATCACCCTCAATATGAGCTAGGGGATGGAGATCAATGTATTTCTCAGTATAATTTGCTACTTTATCCCAAAGTTGTTCAATCCGCTTTTGAGAGCAAAGCAGAATATCTCCATGCAAAAGATTTTCAAATGGATTCCGAACTTAAAACCATAAAAGTGATTATACTAGCATATTCCTTCCCCCTGGAAGAACCAGAAAAAACTTCAATTAAAAGGAAGAGAAATTGAATGGCTTCCTGGAATCAAAAGAAGCTAAATACTTGCAATCCTAAAAGTCAAGTTCACTAATAACAGTAGAGATAGGATATAAGGCAAATTATGATTGCTGGGTATGGCCCCGTCTGCCTTGTACAAACAGACAAACAAAAAAAGTACATACTGACCAAAGTCCCTCTTTCATAAAAAGTAGGCTCAGCCTTCATGACCTACTTAGGAACTCCTCTGAAGGTTATGTGTATGAGTATCTAAGTTGGTGGACTGGAGACAAGCCAATAAGCCAGTTGAAGCCACCCTGTGCATGACTGACAAATTGATCCAACTGACAAAGCAGGGCAGGAATCAGGACCTTTTGGAGGCTTCTGCCCCCAACTGAGTTGGTTGCTGCAAAATCATACTCTGCCTGTTTTCAATGATGACACTCAAGAACAGCAGAGAACAAACCAGCAATAGCAAATTTACACCTAGGGTGGTCTTGAAAGAGAATGAAATTCAAGATAAAAAACAAAACAGAACAAAACACTGCACACTGCTCATAGTTTTTTTAGCTGCCAGATAATGCTCTTATTTTCTCCCATCAGAAGCCTTTTTTCAGCTTATCCCCATGTAGTGCTATTGTTACTTCCCTACAGGGCTTTGGAAATAAAAAAAACAGGAGGTAGCCAATTGATAGCACCTAGTAAAGCACCTACAAATTACATAACAACATAATAAAAGCCCTGCTGGATCAGGCCATTAAATACTTTAATCTAGCCTTTTGTTTCTAACAGCAGATAACCAGATGCCTCTGGGGTATTTACAAGCAGGAAATGGAGACCTATCTTTCTCCTGCCAGCATTCCCTGCAACTGGTATTGGAGGCATGCTGTCCCTAATCTCTAGGAAGCATTGAATCTAGAGTGCTAAGTCTTGATAAACCTGCCCTTCATGAATTTATCCATTCCCCTACTAAAGCCATCCAAGTTAGTGGCTGTCATCACCTCTTGTAGTAATGAATTCCATAGGTTGACTATGTGCTATGTGAAGATGACAGATTGCTATCCTACCAGTCAGCTTCACTGGATAACCCCTGGTCCTATTTTTTGAGAGAGGGAGATGAATACTTCAGTATTTCTCAAAAATTTTGAATAGTTTTTCACCTTTATCAGCCCCAATTCTCAAATAAGAACTACCAGCTCATTTCCATCCAGGGAATGCAGATTTGGAATATCTATGCAACTATTTTACAATTTACTGTATTGCACATAACTTTAATAAATTGGTGATTCAATTAAGAGGAATATGTTTGTTATTAAGGCAACATGTAAACAAATGTTGATGGGAGAAAAAGACAGTGCTGACCATCTGATAAAATTTGTTTGCTTTGTACTTGGATTAAGTAATATTTTATGTGTTTAATTCTGTAACATTTCTAAGCAGGGACCAATGTCAACAAACCAACTGCACAGTCTGCAATATGAGCAACCAAGAAACTCCAGAGAGAAAACAACTAGGTAACAACAACCTGACTACAGATTGGAGAACTGGCAAGAAATGGAACAGCTCATTAATTCATCCCCAAACAGCTTCTAATACACCAAGATGTAAATGCCAGAATCATTGGTTCCATCCACATAGAGCATCTTGCACCACTGTTAACTATGTGCATATTATGTCATCATTTGTGGCAGCTCCAACATTGTAGGACTTTTAGGTGAGTTAATCATTAAGTAACCTCCATTTTTCATGAAACTGTTTTTCACTCTTGCTTTTCTTTTCTTTAGGGGTAGGGGTTAGTAATAGATGTTGAGAGCAAGTTGTGATATATGCAGAAGTTGCCGGGTTCAATCTCTGGTATTGCCAGAAAAAAAAAAAAAAGTCTGGAACCCTGGAGAATTGTAGCCTATTAGAACAACACAAACTTTTCCAACATTGAGTTTGATGGCCCAATGTTCTGACTTTCCTATATTCTGAGAAATTAGCCACACTTTTAAGGCTTCCTTAGAAAATTGGAGGGGAGTTGGATTTCAGAAAGAAAGGAGTATTTGTAGAGTTCTGACCTTTTTAAGAAAGAATGGAAGATAAATGAAGTAAAATAAACATTTGCATACGATATTGAACATGTTGGCATCCAATCCATAGGAAAAACGTGTTCCTAAAGTAATGCACTAGTACTGAAGCCTCTTCTTTGTGGTTGCATCCAATCCAATTTCTGTTCTGGCAATATAAATGGAAGTTGGTGATGACATTATTTCTCTGAGAGGCATAACACAGAAGTTTCCCAAATGGGTGATGCTGCTTTGATAAGTAATCACCTTGTGGTTTCTTTTTTTAACAAACAGCACTGCTCCCCAGGCCTGGGTTCTGGCAAAGTGTCCTCTGCTGGACCACTTTGTTCACTTTGTAAGTGAACCTTCAAAGGCTTATTGGCTAGCAATAGCATTAGATGGTAGCAGCAGAACTTTAGTTATGTCTATGAGAACCATCCAATCTAGATCTGGAAACTGTGATTTTAAGTTCCAGAATACCTATGATTTAAATTCATTCCAGGATCTTATGAGGATATTAAAATAGGAGCTCTTTGAACAATGCTAAATGATAGTTCCACTATTTTAATAGCATAGGATGGCTAGATGAACAGATAAATAGACAGATGGACACACATTACCACTGGGTAATACTTTTCTTTTCTAAAGGAGGATGGAAATTGCAAAAAGGAAGAAAGAGTTCAGAGGGAGTGGGGTATAAAAATTGCTCAAAGAAGGAAGATGTATTTTATGCATTTGTTTTATGCATTCTCCCAAGCCTCTTGAGGAAGATCACATTCATAAAAGATAATATGATTGGGTCAAGAAAAGAAGAGTTCTGATCCAGCAGAATGGTCTCTAACTCCAAGGGCAGGTGAGGTTATGATTGATAGTGCAGTGACATCACAAAGAGATGAATGGGTAAAGCCAGGATGTTTTGGGAAAATAGGGGCTGCTGTACTAGCTATTTCGATGGGTTAGGTCAATCCAACAGCTTACAACTCTTCCCCCCCCCCCCCCCCACACACACAAAATCCACAGGGGAAAAAGATTGGAAGCTTCATATGGACCATGGACTTTGGGCTGATCACCATTTTTTTTTTTTACTGAATAGACAGAAACATTTTGAGAATTTTTGGAATCACCACTGCAGTCTGAAGGAACTGTTATTGCCTATTCTGCTCCTCTAATTTTGCCAGATCAGCCACTTTTCCTTTCTATGTTTTAATCATCAGGCCTCTTATTAATCATTATCTAATCATCAGGCATCTCATTATCCTGTCAGAGTTGATTTTTTTTAATCTCTTCCAGTTGCATCACACATCAATAAATTAGTTGTCATGTGATGCCCCAGTATCACAATGTAAAATAACTTTATGTTGGCAAGGCTCACTGTGAACCCAATCTATTCTAAATGGAAATCATCTGAGATTCCCAAATCTAATAGCTCTTCCAAGCAAGTCAATTTTTTAAGTCCACTCCATTTTATCTAATTGCTAAGTCAGGAAATTAAAACATATTATTTAACTCTTGCCGTCTTGGAGCTATCAGCTATTCATCTGCACACTTGAAAAAGTTAAAAATTATAGAATTGACCTGAATGATTTATTTCATTCAGCGTTTAGGTCTGCCTGCCTGCCATTTTCAAAAGACTTTGGGAACATGTACCAACGCATCACATTTTTTAAAAAACAGGAAGGAAAATACACACACCCATTTCCAAACTATATTTATAAGATGAAAGAGTGCTTTCTCTAAGATGCCAATGGCTTGTGCTCCCTCATTACAGCTGTGCACATCCTCAAACCAAATTGAGGCAAATCAACCTAATTCTGTCCATGTTACTTTCACATCTTCTCCGGGATAACAATGGTGTATCACATTTCCACTTAAACTACATAAAATCTACATAAAACAATGTAATACAAGTTTGAATATTCATATTCATATGTGTGTGTGTCTGTCCGTCCGTCCATCCTTCCTTCCTTCCTGAGCTCATAGTGCTTTTTCCTTCCATTTTTCCAAACAAAAAGAATCCCATCAGGTAGATTGAGCTGACAAAGAGTGAAAGGCCCAAAGTCACTCAGTGAGCCTCTGAAGGTAGACTAGAATACCTCCTTGTTTAACAACTCAGTCACTGTTCCACATTGGAATATTTTTTCAATAGTATCTCAAAACAGTAGTAGCAGTAGTATTGTAGTAGTAAACTTTACTGTAGTCATTGATCAGTTCAAAAGCAAAAGAAAAAAATTGGGACAATAAGTAAAAAACATAGTAAAACTCAGTAATTATAAAACTGACGTGGTCAAAGCATGTTGTATTTTACAAATACATAGCAAAACAAAACTCCTCCATACTCAGAGTAATGAAATCATACTGATCAGACAGTAACAACTAAAATAAAATGGAACCAGGGGGTCTGGAAATCTGACTACATGGGAAGTTATTCATTGCAAACAGGCATCTTTATAATAAGGACAAGATAGCAAAACATATTTCAGGACTCTTTCCCCCAAGGGGCAAAGTCTTTGTTCAGATGGGATATTCTGTAATGCTCCTTAGATTATCTGAAAGTACATAATTTACACTTAATTTATTTTCAAAAGATGCATTTTAAACTTATTTATTTATTTAAAATATAAATGATTCATTTTAAACTTATTTATGCCATTTTTTTTTTAATCCATTCACTTGTGTCCAATTCTCAGAGACTGCCTGGACAAGTCCCTGCAGTTTTCTTGGCAAGGTTTTTCAGAAGTGGTTTGCCATTGCGTCCTTCCTAGGGCTGAGAGAAAGTGACTGACCCAAGGTCACCCAGCTGGCTTTGTGCCTAGGTGAGACTAGAACTCACAGTCTCCTGGTTTCTAGCCTGATGCCTTAACCACTACACCAAACTGGCAATTTTAATGCTGAGAATTATGTCAGTACATTCAGAGTGTTCACTAGCACAAGATACAGTGGTACCTCAGTTCACGAACTTAATTCGTTCCGCGACTCTGGTCGCGAACCGAATTGGTCGTGAACCAAATCAAATTTTCCCATAAGGTTCAATGTAAATATGGTTAATCCGTTCTGACCCCTACGAATTTGGTCGCCGACCGATTTTTGATCGCGTCCCAAATCAAATTTCTCTATAAGGTTCAATGTAATTATGGTTAATCCGTTCTGAACCATATGTTGTTGTTTTTTTTAAACCACAAAAATATGACACAAACTACAGTATGAAGAGAGAGAAAGCTAACCTTGCTCGACGCGACTTCTGGCGTGGAGGACAGGAAGGCGGGTGGGGAGGTGGTTACTGCTCGGAGGGAGAATCCCCCTCCCTACAGGAAGCCCCGACCACGTGTCACGGGAGGGAAAATGGCCGTGGATCCTGTTTGTAACCCGATGCGGAGTTCGCTAACGGAGGCAAAATTTTGCGACTGGAGCTGTTCGTGAACCGAATTGTTCGTGAACAGAAGCGTTTGTGAACCAAGGTACCACTGTATTTGAGATGTAAATCTCAAAAAACTTAGTTTCAAAATAAAAGAGCCTTTTGAACAAAAGGCTGCATAATCCAAAAAATAAAGCAAGAGAAAACTGTTGAAATAATTTCAACTGAACACAAAGAAATTAAGCTCTAGATCAGTTTTAGTTTTAGAATTCATTTGAAATATTAGAAGCCCATCAGACAATCTTCTCATGCAAGATGGGACCAACTAGTTTAGGAAAGTATTAGAGGGGGAGGCTACTTAAATGCCACATTTTATTAGTTTCATTGGTTCTGTAATAAATATGTATTGTTTACATTATATTCAACATTAAGGTGGAATCAAGATGAATCTGGTCATAACTATTGTTTCATGTTTTAAAATTTCCCCTTTTCTCTTTCTCACTCATTTTAGAAGTGCTAATTTTGTCAACTGATAAGATAAAACATGCATAACCTCACTATAAACTTCATCTACTTAGAGAAATAAGCTCGATCAAATAACTGTGTTTCACTAAAATAATTGTATTATATCTCAGTGTACATTCTTGTCTAAGCGATATTTTAAAGACTCATGAGAGATGACATTTTAAGAACGAAACTGTTGTTTTAACATGGTAAAAATGGAAGGGAAGTGAGTATTTTGCAAAGATACAGTCAACATACTTTTTATTTAATGTATTTCAAGTTGTTTTTTTCTACTTAATGGCAATGTTATTGAAAATAAAATTAAACATTATAAAATAGAAAGTATTCAGGACAGCAACATGGACATTTAAATACAGCAGAGACAGTTTATATAAATAAAAATTACAAAATATAGAACAGAACAAAAAATTATTTATTGGGTGATGGAAAGTAGAAGTGAAATATTAATTTATTGGAGATAATGAGACTAAGTTCTAGTGCTAATAAGCAACTTTAATAATATGATCTAGAGGCTTCTGAAAAAACTTGACATGAAACTGTCAATATGCAACTTGTGACTTGTTAATATACAAGTTGTGACTGAATTGGCCTTCCTTCATAGCAGAGGTTTGGAAAGTAGTCAGTTTTTAAAATCTGTTCCAAGAGGAGTCATTAAATTATAGGTTTCTTAGCCAGCTACAAAGATATATTGAATTATTAATTAGACATAGAGTTTGGTAGCACTTCAAGACTAATTTTATTAGGGCTGATCCACAAGTCACTTCCTTTCATTAAAATATTAATGAAATAGAAGGACAAGTAATGTTGAGAAAAAAATTCAGCACTGCTTCAGTAAGTGAATTCCTACCTCACCAATCTTCTAGTACAATTTAAGAGTGTCAACAAATTTATAAAGCATCTAAGAATGATTAGGTAGATATTATAGTTTCCAAAAACTTTTAACAAAGCTGCTTTGCAATGGTAGCTGAATAAATTCAATTCTCCATGGAAAAAGAAGCCAGTACAGGTAGTCCTCATTTAGCGACTGCCTCATTTACTGACTGTTTTCTGTTATGATGGTGATGGAAAAAGTAATTATATGACCAATCCTCGCATTTACGACCTTCGCAGGTCTGTAAAGGAAAGGAAAGCTGAAGTAAGATCATAACCACAGTTGTAGTTTCATTTAGCAACTCCTTTACTTGATGACCAAGTTGCCGGCCCCAATTGTGGTTGTTAAATGAGGACTACCTGTAGAGGACTACGTGTAATTTGTTGAGAAAGACTGAGAATAAATCAAACTTCTTACACTGTGTTTGTGTGTTTTGTTCTTCCAGGTTTTATATTGGGATAATATGTTATTTTCTTTATTAAATCCTTCCCACCTGGTTAAGTAATTCCATGAAGTTTAGGGAATGGTTTTAGACAGCATACCCAATGGGATGCTGGAAAGTGAAAAGTTGCCTAATTTAGCCTTCTAGTTCCATCAGTTTGCATGATATTCTGCTGACTGCAAGGTGGTGTCTAACACATAGTTAACATAGGTTCCATAGGAAAAGTCCTTATTGGTAGTTGAGTTGCATGGAACATCTACTGAGTTTTTGACTCCGTCATATTTTTCCTAAATTTTGACTTCTTTTATTTCCTCTTCCATGAAAAACTCATTTGTTTAACTTTCTCTTTATATTCTTTTCCAGAAGAGCCACAAGTCTTGATTCATTGAAGATGTAACTCATGCTACCTTAGTAAAAGTTTGCACTACGTTCTTCATGCTCTGATGAATTCATAACATTCTATTGTTCAACTCTCTTGAACTCCTATTTGCATCCAAAAAAACAGAAGCTTTCTTACAGAAATCCCTGATATGACAACTCCCACTGGTTTAGCAACAGACTAATCAGAAGAGCTGGCAATCAAAATTAATTTGCAGCTTTTAGACTCAACAGCAACCAAAAGTGAGCCATAGCAATAGGCTGAATGGGACAGAGAGAACACGATCCCACTTGTGGCAAGGGCTGAGTTAAGTAGCTGCTTAGAATTGTTTGGAAGTCAGGCTGTGCCTAAATCAAGTAAGTAAATAAATCAGTCTAAGCAAAAAAGGTCAATGAGCATAAACCAGGACAATTAAAAAATAGAAACAAAATAACCTTCAAACCACAAATTGATCTGCTTCTTTGACCGTTAGAATAGACTTTCTCAAAATTCCTTGCCTCCTCACTTCTTAGAAACAGGCTTTTCCTCAGAGCTCCTTATTTTACTTTTCCTGGCCTGTGGAATGTGAGTTGTCCATCTCTACATTTATACCTGCTGTGTCGGGGGGGGGGGGGGGGGAGTTATGCTTCCCATTTCTTGTTGACAATAAATTTTAATACATATGACCACAACAGGCCTGATCTGATGAAATCACTGCTGATCTGCCTTTTTGAATGATCTTTTGTAAGAAAAAAGTCATAAAGCAATGATTTAGCCCAAAATTAATTGGGAAAACATGCATTTTTAAAACCAGGCAATCCACTCACCTGATTATAGAAATGAAGAAGAACTCTTAAAAGCTAAAGACATTTTTATTCTAAAAAGGAAGATCTGGTGTGTAAACTGCATCAAACTTTCTTTTTTCCAGGAACGGGAAAATGTGGTTCCTCCAGATGTTATTCGCTTGAATTCCTATCAGACCGAACCAGCATGGGCAATTGTCTGGAATAATGGGAATTTAACTTCCACATAGGACAACTGCAACATCTGGAGGACCTGTATGAAGCAAAGCACTATTTCTTCGCTTCAGTTGGATAAAAGGGACAATTCAATGCAAGGTGATGTCTAGCCTTGAAAAAGCAAGGTGCTTCACAGTAGCATCTCCAGTCAAAGTGTTTCTTTGGATAACGGCTATGTTGGAAGTGTTGACAGAATTGTAATCTACATGTGCACGGAAGACAGTTGAAGGTCCCTGAAGTGATGCTTGGATGCAGCTCAATAAGTACCATGTGCCTTAATGCTTCATGGAGCAGCCTTGAAGGATACCTTGATCAAAGATTTGATTATAGCAACCTGGCCTTTTCAGACTTCAAAGGTAGATTGGGCTGAGGGAGAATGTCTGACTCAAATTCACCCCATCAGTTTCCATAGCTGAGAGTGGACTTGAACCTAGGCCTCCCTCATCCTGGTCTCACACTTAAACCCCTATACCAATCTTAATTAGAAATGTCCTAGTCTCCTTTGTATGCTTACAGCAATTCTATAATGTATGTAATGTGAGTTTAGAAGGTTATCACTCATGCCAAATCCCCCACCCTAGAGAATCAAGATATGTCAAATTCCCTCAGTTCTATCATAGTACCACTACGTTTTGTGTGTAGTTAAAGTACCATGGTGGCAATGTAAAATAATGGAGGAATTTACTTCCTCCATAAACACATTTATTTATTTATTTATTTATTTATTTATTTATTTATTTGATTAAATTTCTCCCCCACCCATCTCCCCCAATGGGTTTCCCTTTCTTCCTTTTTTTTTTTAAAAAAAAAATCTGGCCCTTTATTCTTTTACATTATTTGGCTGTCACATTCACAAAAAGGCGTTACTCAGTAGATAGTGACTTCTCAAACTGAGACATCAAGATTTATTGCTATAAAAGGTCATAAATGCCATTCATCTTTATTTGGAGTTACACTAAAATATATACTAAGAATATTTATGAAATCTGCAATTACTTCTAATACTGTGTAGCTATCCTGAGTTACTTTCTTTCCAGGAAAGAAGTGAAAACAAGCTAGCAACTATCAGTTGTTTTAATTCATCTGGGCAATAAAGCCAATAGTCAAATGAGAAAGAGGGCAGGTCTGTACTAGCCAGTTTTATTATGACTCTCTGCCAGTTTAAGACGTCTGGAATGCCCATCTGATAGGAATACTGAAAAATATACCAATGTTAATGTAAGCAAATTAGCCTGAGCCAAATTAAGCAAACAACAACATCATCAACAACAACAACAACAACAAGTCTCTAACTTCCCAAATACAGTGGTACCTTGGTTCACGAACGCTTCTGTTCACGAACAATTCGGTTCACGAACAGCTCAACTTCTCTGCTTTCTTTTCCACAACAGAAGACAAAGCATTATTTTTGATTTGAGAAATCTCTTTTCTTCCCAATGACTTGACAATCATTCAAGCTGGGCTGGGACAGAATAGTTGTTATTGTTGGAATAAAATTTATGGAGATCTCCACATAAACTACCCTGAACTCCTATATGAAACTCCTATATGAAAGACAGGATCTAGAAATCTAATAAACAAACAAAACAGAGCAAATATAAATTATTGCCAAAGGTGGTTTAACTAAGTTGACCTGTATCATACAACATACCAAAATAATGCCTGGATTGTCACAGTATATTGAACTATAAACCATCCAGTCCTAAATTAGCCTAAACCAGCATGTTGTGGGAATCTAGCCACTGAGTGACAGATGATGACCATCATCCATATCAGGACTTATTTTATTTATTTACTAAATGGTATTTATAGGCTACCCCAAGCTCTACAGACTATATTGTACAGAGATTCAATGTACAATAAATTAATTTGAAACAAGTAATAGTAACAAGCACCTATAATAGATGCCCAGACACAACTTAAGGATGAAAGTATGCTAAAACAATTACACCAACTATGCCACTTAGAGGCATATTTAGCAGTGAATATCCATACATTGCTGGCTATGTCCTAGTATTGGTAATAGGTGCAGTGACTTCAAAATCAGTGTCATTCTATAATGACAGGGTTGTGCCATCTGCAATTATGCTGTTGTACTTTGTATCAGTTGCAGCTTCCAGGGTGTCTCTAAAAGCAGCCCAGGGTACAGCATGTTATAATGTCAAGTCTAAATTTATGTGACTGATATAGCTCTTCCTTCCTTCCTTCCTTCCTTCCTTCCTTCCTTCCTTCCTCCCTCCCTCCCTCCCTCCCTCCCTCCCTCCCTCCCTCCCTCCCTCCCTCCCTCCCTTCCCTTGTGCTAGTTAGAGGCCAGCCAGCTGAGTATGCACTGAATTGCCTATGTTTATTTTATTCTCTTTATTTGATTCTTACCCCTGCAGCAGAAGCCAGCCCTGTTTTGTTCCTATAACTGAGGTGGTACTGATTTAAGTGGGGCTCAGACTACTTCTTTATGAAAGTGAAGCTTGTTTGTGAAAAGGTAATGGGGGAGGATGATATATGAGATTAATAGAACATGGAATGGAGGGCTTTGGGGAAGAGCAGAGAAATGTGACTTGGATGTGAATTAACAAATGCTCTTTAAATGCTCTTTAAAGCATTGCCCATGTCCCCAAAGGACTTTTCAGATCAAATAATTAAATTACTATGTTAAACATCTGAGTGCTTTGAATTATTTTGGCAGATAAAGACATGGAACTTAAAGTCAAGGCCCAGACAAACTTCTTCAAGGATCAGAAGAGCTTTTTGTGATAGGTATGGATGAAGGAAGTCTGAATTAAATTCCCAGATCAGACATAATCTTCATAGGAAGACCTTGAGAATTTCTTTTTCCAGGAGCAGAATGCTGCCAGAGTGCAGAAGAGATACAGAGAGGAGGTCGAATCTATATTGTTTGGCCATTGCCTTCTCATTTGTCATAGTATCTTCCCTTGCACAGCTGCAGTGAAATGGAATCATATCATGCATGCCATTTGGATTCCAATGAGTATGCAACTGAGACCCAGCCTAGAGATGAGCAAATTGTGCACCATCCTGTTTCAGCTTCTAATTTTATTTAATTGCAACCATATAGGCTGGATAGAAACAGTATTGATGTTTTTGAACTTTGGTTTTGGAGGATACCATGGACAGCAAAGAAAAACAAATGGTTCATCCAACAAATCAACCCAGAGTTCTCACTGGACACACAAATGGTCAGGTTCAAATTATCTTACTTTGGACACATTACCTGAAGACCTAGCTCCCTGGAGAAGGCTCTAATGCTGGGAAAGAGAAGAAGAGGAGGACCAGCAGATGGACTCAGTTACAGTGGTGATGGTTAGGGACAGATTGTCATGGAGAATATTATCTTTGTAATCACTAAAATTCGACACTGACTTAATAGCCCATAATCAATCAATCACAAGATTATTATTATCGTTTTAAAATCCATTAATGGCAATGGAGGTTGAAAACAAAATGTACAAGCTTGGAAAATAATTCTCTGCAAACAAAAATAAATGATCTTCAGGGGAAAATTAGACTTTGGCCTTCATGCATACCAGGAAGGATAGTTAAATAATCATATGTCTACAATTAATAAATAAAATCAGAAACTGTGTGCTGTGGTGCTGGTTGCTTATAATCAATTAAATACAATCAGGAACAGCAAAATGATTGCATATATCTTATATATTTTTACCCTTATTCTGTGTACCCCAATAATATCTGATTTCTCTTTCTTGCACAACATTCCTCCCACCACGACCACCATGGGACATTTCATAATCAAGAAAGGAAGGTCTGCTAGCCAGTAGGGTAAACTCCAGCATTCTGGCAGGCACCTAGACCTATTTAAAAAACCTGTCTGCAACACAGCCATTATAAATAAAATATGCATTAGAAGGTGACAGATGAGCATCTTCCACAAAAACTTTAGGAAAACTCCCAATAAATATCCCTGAAACAAACTGGGAGGGGGAGTTTGTTGAAAAGGATGTTTCTCAAGTGGGCACCAAATCTAAGCAACATAGCTATAGCTTTAGAAATTGAATGAATGACATAATTTTAAACACATTTGTGTATTAGGCATGGAAAAGTTTTCTATTTCTTTTTCTGTTTTGGTGTAAATGTGATATTTGTTAGTTTATCTGACAGTATTCTAGCTAGTGATGCTTAAAATATCTCAGTGACCCCACAAACCCATTAGTTAAAAACAAAACAAACAAACAATCAAAACCACCAGGCCTTGCTTGAGTGCTTAGTCTGTGTTTCATCATTAATTTGCATAAGAAACTGTCTAAAATAAAGCCAACAGCTGGCTGCTAGGAGTGTCTGCAGAACAATTATTTACTCTAAACAATTAGCCATGATTGTATAAACAATATTTTGCACTTCTGGATTCTTGCACAGAATGCAACAGAGGAAGCCAGCACAGTGCTCCAATTGCTTAGAGTAATGTAGCAAATTAGCACAAATTCCTCTAAGAAGGCAGTGCAGTTCAAGATAATAATGAGGCTGTACTGATTGGAAGGCTTGTTAGAAAATGACAAGACTGCCAAATGTGAACTGAGGCAGAGGCTAAACATCAAAGGAAGATGTAGACCAAGGGCTGGTTTTCTCTTGTAAAGTGCAACATGCAGCAGAGATCCTCCTGCATTTAATCTTCACGTTCAAGAAACAAATGAAAGCAGAAACTGAAAAAGTCCAACGATGGAAAGAAAATAATCCTTAATTTTGAACTGAAATATTTGAGAAGGCATGACTTGTTTTGCTATGAGATCCTCTGATTATGTCAAATTTGACTCATGAATGTATTTCCCAGAATATCCAAATATGGATCAGGTTAATCCAATGGTTAGTTGATGGTTAATCTGTTAAACTAGAATGCTGAAGTGTGGCTTTGCAGTATGTTACCTTAAATGTTCCATATTTTACTTTCTGTTGAAGCTTGTGATAAGAAACAGCAAAATTGGCATGTCATCTTACAATGAAATATATGCATCTAAGCACATATTACACTAAACAAAGGTTTGTTTTCATTATGATTTCATATATAAACACATAGTAAAATACATTACAGAGACTAAGCTATAAACCACTCTTTACAAACCACACATTGTGGTAAGCCCTAATCAACCAAACCATACTATAGCTTTACAGAATGTGTTAACCCAATCATTATCTTAACCATGGTTTATTTAATTCAGAGCTGATACATAAATAATCTTGCAAGCATATCATGGTTTATTTATCACCTTCACCATTTCATTACAGCTAACTCTAATGGCAATGTATGGAATTCTAGGAGTTGTGGCCTTAACACTTTTGAAAGAATCAAATTATGGAAAGCCGAATTAAATATGGTAATATAACCCTTAATACATTCAAGGTTATCACAGACAAGTTATGATTATGCATTAAGTTTGCATATAACCTAGCTAGCAGCTTTTAACCCATAGCCAAAATAAACATTTCAAAATAAAAGTTAAAGCAAACGCTCTGCTCCACCACTCATTTTAAGCTAGGGTTATATTCATTTTTCACTTTCTCTTCAAGAGACAGCCCTCCTTGATTGCTTTCTTCTGGGACTGGGATAAATAGATCATTTGAATAGAAAAGTTAAAGTGATGCAAACTGCCTTGTGTGCTCTCTCAGAATAGTATCCCTCCTGTGCTGCTGACACTTTCGCTTTTCTAAAGAAGGTCATTTGTCAAAAACATCTACAAATCTTTGAACATCATCATTTTATGCAGCTGTACATGACCAGCTGAACATCAGTTAGTTTAAACTTCCTTTTTTTCTAGCTGGCAGTGAGATCTGAAACTTTGCTGCCATGTGTATCCTTCCATATTCTTGTTAACCTGCACAGTAACCTTGAATTTTGGTTTATGATTTCCAGTGCATTGCAGTGAACTTTTGAATAATCATTTGTTCATGAACCCAGTTCTAGGGCATCTCGTTACTCGCCATAATAAACATTATAGCTATACATAAGTTTAATGTCCTGAGCAAATATGTTAAATGTTAGATGGCCATTAGATCAAGTCTACAGAATACGTAATAAATATCCTTTAAGGGTTTATCTGCACTATCTGGTTGCCTTACCAGAATGGGCCAGCACCATTTTCGAAGGGTGGGAATGGATGACATTGTTCATACTCCCCCTTCTCATCACAAATGCAACCTCCAGATATTTTTTCCTGCTACAGTTTTAAAATATTATTTCCCACTCCTACCACCATAAGCAACTGGTCATTCCATAGAAAGGAAGGACAGCAGAGCAGCAGCTATCCACGGGAGGATGTGATAGCTTTCTGGCAGCCTGAATCCCTTGCAAGCTATTGCCAGATAACTCAGTCTGGACAGGATTTTCTTAAACTGCTTTAGAGTCAAGCTGGCAAGAACACAGGAACAACTTAAGGGTGCTGTGCAGATATATCTTAAGAAAAAAAAGGCAGAACTAAACAAGAAAAACTTGAAATTGAAGTGCTGATCTATATAGTACTAAAACTCTTGTGTCTATAACCTTCAACTGGGTGAAATGATGCATCATCGGGCAACAATTTTTGAACCAAGGTACCTCAAATTGGCTAATTTACAGAATGAGTCCAAAATCTGAGACCCATGACTCCCAAGAGATTAAATTTGGGAAATTTGTGGCTGCTTCAGTGCTACTGCACTACTGCAGTCAGCCCAGGTCATGTGATCATCATGGGTGCACCCCTGAACCTCTTTCCCGCCTCCTTCGGTTCCCTGCACCCTATTGGCTAGCAGAAAGGCCTGATGGATGAGTGGCAATTGGCTAGAAATTTAAGATCTCTTAACAGTGGTGGGTGTTGAGGGAAGGGTGCGGGAACAACCTGGATGCCTTCTGATGAGGTAGGGCTGGATGGGGGGTGCCAGTGGTCGATGGGTGAGTCCTCTTCCTCCTTTAAGGGAGGGAGCCCTTGGGGACACTCTGGAATGGGCAGTGGGGGTGCAGTTTTCCTCATGGCCTGTGGCTCCCTTTGTTCCACCACCTCCAGCAAAGTGGCAGGCAGTTCTGCAGGTCAGCTGAGGAGGAGGCGGTGGCTTCACTGCGGCTCTCCTGAGGGTCGTGAGGGGATGGCAAATGGTGAAAACCTATATTATATGTGGAAAAGAGGGAGGGAGGGAGGGAGGGAGGGAGGGATCACCGACCTCTTTCCCACCTGCCTCTGGCCCCTTATATGTAGGAAGGAAGGAAGGAAGGAAGGAAGGAAGGAAGGAAGGAAGGAAGGAAGGAAGGAAGGAAGGAAGGAAGGAAGGAAGGAAGGAAGGATTCTGAGGCTCCCTGCCAGCTTTCCACAAGCAAAGTCAATGGGGAAGCCGGCAGCAAGTTGTAAGTCACACTTACTTGGTTATTCTGTTTTTCTGTTTAGGTAAGGAAGTATCTCTGAAACCATGACCCAATGGGTCACAGTTTGTCTAATTTTCAATAAAACCCCAGTAATAAATTTATAAGATGTTGCATGAAAACTCAGTTACACAGCAATGATAATTTGCCATGAACAATATAAACACAAACACACAAACATATATACAACTATAGAAGTACTGTTTTTAATATATAATTTTATATAATTTTTATTTTTTTTTAAAAAAGAAGAATAAAAACTACAACAAATTAAATTAGAATAGAAAAATTAGAGAGGGAGAGGGGGAGAGAGAGAAATAACAGGAACAGCTAAAATGCAATAGAAAAAGAAAAGCAAAAAAGAAAAAGAAAAAGCAAGATATAAAGAAAAATATAAATAGAGAAAGAAGTGGCTTCCAATATTCATCACAGCAGTTATAAGTAAAATTATATTTTAACCTCTCTCTCTAGAGTCACATCATGACTCCCTTCTTTTTTATAATCTATCCTGTCTAATCATCAAAGCCATATATATTTTTTTAATTTTTACGCAAAAAGTCCATAAGACATTGCCAGTCAGCAATAAATGTAGATACTGTCTTTTCTCTAATCAAATAAATCAATTTATCCATTTCAGCAAAATCTGTCAACTTCACCACCCATCCCTCCATAGTGGGTAGTGCTAAATCTTTGTGCATATAATAATCTTGCCACACTAATCATATACTGAAATAATCTTCCATTACTCTTTTCTAACTGTGTATCCATCAATCCTAAAAGGAAAAGTTCTGGCTTCAGTTGAATATTAATCTTTAAATGCTAAAGGTTTTTAACATGTCCACCAAGCATCATACAATGTCCCTTCATGTTGTAAACATTTCCAACACACATTTGGAGTGCCCTTATACATTCTAGACAATTTCTCTGGTGTCTTGTTCCAACGTACATCATTTTATAAAATACTCTTCAAGATCATAACATAATGTAAATTTCAACCCTTTCAACTACATATTTTCCCATTGATCCATCTGTATTTATAATCAAAATTCTTAGCCCATTTTATCATACATTCTTTAACTTGTTCTTCCTCTGTTTCAAATTTCAAGAAAAATTTATACATTTTAGTAATTTCATGTTCATCATCAGTGCATAATTGTACTTCAAATTCTGTCTTACTTTGCTCCACACGGTAAATCTTTTTGTCAGTTTTAAATCTTTCAGGTAACTGTAAATGGGAAAACCACTGACAACTATATCCTTCTGCTATTAGTTGATTTAATCTTAAATTCCTCTTGATGGTTTTCCAATAGTTCCCAGTACATAAACCATTTGTCTTTGTCTGCTGTTTCTCTTTCATGAAATGCTTCTTGAACTGAAATCCATAAAGGTGTTTTTGGGCACAATCTGGGTTTATATTTATTCCATATTCTCAATATGGCATATCTAATAAAATTAGTTTTAAAATCCACATTAATTAATACTGAATTACCATAAGTATTCATGCCATCTAAACCTCAGGTCATGACCTTCTAACTCTAAAAGTCTCTTGTTTCTTAGCAACATCCATACTTTCATCCAGACCAAACAAAAAACTGCAAAGTACAATTTCAAATCTGGTAAACCCAATCCTCCTCTTTCCTTTTAATCTTGTAACACTTTATATTTAACTTGTGGTGTTTTTTTTTCTTCCTTGACATATAAATTGAAATATATATTTTTGCTATTATTTAAATGGTACTTCAACTGTCAAAAGTGGTATTGTCGGAAACAAAACCTAGGCAAAAGATTAATTTTTATCACAGAGATTTTCCCCAATAGTGACAATTTTAGTTTCTCCTATCTTAACACAGCCTTCTTAATTTTATTCTTTGTGTTAACTGTTTTGAAATAACATACAATTCATATTTCTCATAGCAATACCCAAGTATTTTACATTTTTCTCAATCTCAAAACTAGTTCCATCAGTTCTATTTGATCCATCTAATTTCGTATTTTTGTTAACATCTTGGTCTTTTGATTATTAATCTTAAAACCTGACAACACACCAATGAAACTTTAATTTTCCCATTAAAGTTTCTACTGCCTCTAGTGGATCTTGCAAAACTAACACCAAATCATCCTCAAATGCCTTTAATATATAAGTTTCTTTTTTAATCTTAACTCCCATGATCCTTTCATCTTGTCTTATATCTCTATTCAGTACCTCAAGAACTAAAATGAACAAAAGCTGAAATAGTGGACATCCTTGTCTTGTCCCTTTTTGAATCTCAAAAGGTTTTGTTAGCCCTCCATTCACAATTATTTCTGCTTTCTGTGAAGCATAAATCAATCTTACCCATTTAATAAAATTATCTCCAAGGTTCATATGTTCCCAAACTCTAAAACAAAACAAAACAAAACAAAACTCCAGTTCAAGTGATCAAAGGCCTCCTCGGCATCTAAGAATATCAATGCAGCTTGTTTTTCATTATGTTGCTCCAAGTACTCCAAAATATCCAAAACATTTCTAATATTATCTTATAATTGTCTTTTAGGTAAAAACCTGCATTGATCTTCATGAATAAAGTCCTGTAAAATTATCTTCAACTTCTTAGTCAAAATTGTAATAAACAGTTTTAAATCATTATTCAATAAAGATATTGGTCAATAATTTCTTGTTAAAGTCAAATCTTATGCCTCTTTGGGTATGAATGCTATATTAACCTTTTTCCAGCTATCAGGAATCTTTCCATTCTGTAGAATAACATTCATTTGTTGTAAAGATTGTGAAAGTTCATCTTCCAAACATTTATAGGAAGAGGTTGGCAGCCCATCTGGGCCAGGTCCCTTTCCTGTTTTAGTCTTTTTAATAGCTGTGCACAATTCCCTTATTGTTATAGGTCCATTCAAAATTTGTGTCTGATTCTCTGATCTCTTCAGTAAATTCTGTTTATGTAAATATCATCCACTTTTTCAATTTCTTGACCTTTATATAAAATAGTATAATACTGATGCAACAGTTTTCGCATATTCCCATTATCTATTATTAAAGAATTCCTTCTTGTAACTTTAATATCACTTTCTTTTCTTTCTCTTTTTTCAACTTATGTGCCGACCATTTCCTTGGTTTATTTGCAAATTCAAAATTTCTTTCTTTTACATAGTTCATCTTTATTTCCATCTGTCTCACTGTTAACATTGATAGTTTCCTCTGTAAAAGCTTAATTTGATAAGTAATAGTTGTCATCCCTGGAGATTTTTTAAATTCTTTTTTTTTAATGTCATCCAAAATCAGTTGTATTTTCTCTTGCCTTTTCTTTTTAAATTCACTGTTACATTGTATAAAATATCCTCCTACAAAAGCTTTACTTGCATCCCAAACCATCCTTACTTCTGTTCCTTTATTAAAATTATTCTCAAATAATTCTTTTAACTTCTTTTTGCAATCCTCTACAACTGTTTCCTTTTGTAATAACATCTCATTCAATCTTCACCTAAAAAAAAAATCTATTTTTCCTTTTAAAGGTTAAAGTCACTGGACTATGATCTGAAAAAGTCTTTGGTAATGTTTCCACTTTATAAACATTGATAGCCAAAGTCTTAGAAATCCAAATCATGCCTATTCTTGAAAAAGATTTATGTCTTTCAGAAAAACAAGTACATTCTTTTGAGTCACCATTTTTATATCTCCATGTATCAACAAGCTCCAAATTATCCATCAAATAATAATAATAATAATAATAATAATAATAATAATAATAATAATAATAATAATAAAAAAAACAATATTTGGTAGTTTTCCTTGTGTATTTTTAATGCTTCTCTCAAAAGTTCTATATTTTTGTAGAGAAACCACTTCATTCCAATCTCTCAGGAGACACAAATTTTCATACAAAAGATCCAATAATTTGTCCATAAGTCCTTTATAAAACACTGTTTTATCTTCATTTGGGGCATAAATTCCCAGTATCAAAGTATTAGCCATCTGTAGATTAACTTCCATCCCAACATATCTGTCACGATCAACAGCCAATATAAGTTTTAGATATGGTTGAGGAATTATATACAAAACAACTTTTTTTTTTCCCATTCCTGCTGAAATAAATTCTTTGCCCAGATTTTTGTGACTCAAATATTTTATGTCTTTTTTCCTAATATGCGTTTCTTGTAAGAAAATTACATCTTGTTTTAACTTTTTCAAATAATGACTTCTTTTGTCTTTTGAGGAGTATTTGCTTCATTTATATTCCAATTAAGCATTTGTAATCCATAGTTAAGACAAGATTTTGGAAAAGTCAATACCTATAGCATACAAAATGGAATCCTCTTCAGTGTCTTGTGTCTGTTGTGGCTTTTGTTTGTCATCTGTCATTGTAAATTCCATTTATGTTTCCTCCAACTCTTGTTTAAAATTCTCCAAAAAAATCTCTTGCTTTCTGCATAGAATTCAGTCTGAATCTCTATTGTTTAAAAGTAAAAATCATCCTTTCCAATTTATCCCATCTAAATGGAATTTTCTTCTGTTTATCTGTCAAAAAAAAAAAAAAAAAGAAAACCTCTTTTCTCTTATGTAGTATTCTAGCTGGAATTTCCTTAAGTACAATTACATCTGATCTGTACTATCAATCCTCAAACTAGTATTAAAATACTGCTGCAAAACTTCTTCTTGACGAAGTGCACATGGACCCCTCTTGGAACATTTCTTAATTTTGCAAAATGTGTATTAATCCTATAAACCTTGTCAATCTGTGCCTCACTGTCATCTTCTCCCCAATCCAAGAAATTAGACAAAGATTTAACAATCATTTGTCTAATATCTTCTCCACTTTCTTCTGGAATTGCTCTAAATCTGAAACAAAATTATTTTTCTCTCAATTCTAGTAATGCCAAGTTGTCCAAATCTTTATCTTTCTATTTATAACTTCTGTCTTACTTTCCAAAGCTTCCACTTTGTCAGTAATTTGTTTTAAGTCTTCAGCCAATTACCCTACAGATTCTTCAATCTTAACTTCTTCTTTCTTACCTTTTTAAAAAAATTATTATTTCTACAAATCCTGCTTCCATTTCATTTTTAAAAACATCTAGCCTATTGGCAACCATTGTGGTCTTTTTTTTTTGCTACATTCCTCAAACATTTTCTGCAATAAATCTGGGGAAATGCCCTTATATGTAAGATGTTCTAGTGAACCTTTGTTTCTATTTGGAAACCACTTTTGGACTTTTTGCTTGAAACTGAAAGAAATGAAACTAAATACCGACCGGTGAAGAATGGATATTTAAATTAATGGAATTGGCAAATTCCATCCAGAGATGGCAAAATTGACTATCTGAATTAAAGAAAAGACTTTGATTAGCTTTGTTTCTATTTGGAAACTGCTTTTGGATTTTTTGCTTGAAACTGAAAGAAATCAAACTTTAATTTTGAGGTTTGATGCTGATAACTTTTATAATTATGGAAATGCATTGTATTAGTTTTTTTTAATATCTTTTATTGATACAGGTTATTTTAGAGCAAGAGGTAAATGCATTATATGTCTATGCCTATAAAGAAAGTTGGAAGTTATCTTTTTTTCCTCTTGCTACTTTTTTTCTTCTTGTACTTTTTTCTGATCTTTTCTCTATTTCTATTCTGTTCTTTCTCCTATTTTTTTATATTTTATTATCAAAATTTAATAAAGTTTATTAAAAAAAAAAAGGAAAGTGAGTCTTTTGCCAGTCGTATGTTCATAAAGGCTGCACCACAGTTAAAGGCATGTTGCAAATCCCTCAGCTCCCAAGCTGCTAAACTTGACTCAATTCCTGTGGCCTCCTTGCAATTCCTCTGCACCTTCCAGAGCATAAGTGAGTGATCCTCTTGATCTTTCCTTCCTCCGGAGAGATTTTCATCAGCTAGAACTTGTTTCCTGGTTGCCGATTTCGCCACTGTGCTGTCCCGGCTTGCAGAGCCACTCAAAGAGATGTCTAACTGGCCATATTACCTCACCTGGAAGCTTCACATCTATAGAAGTACTGTTAAGTCTATGTTTGGATTACCATTTCTTGACTTAGGAAGCCAAGTTATGAACAAACCATTTCACCATGCACAAAAACCTGTTCATGTTTCTCTTTTATGTGAGTATGCAACTCTGTTATTAAGTTGTCTACTCTCTACCTTGTCCCATTTTGTCTGAACCAAGTAAGGATACTTAGTCGCTTCAAAACACATTAGTATATGAAGAAAGACTTTGAAATTGGGTCCCCATCCTAGGTTGTTCCATTTCCATTTTTTCCTGGAAATGCATGATGCAACAATTGGTATTGCCACTTGAAAACATATGCTTTCGTTTGCTGATTTCTCATCCATAATTCTCTATAGACCTGGCTTGTACAAATGGGATGATATGAAATAGGGATGAGAGGTATACAGATTAAATGCACTCACACTGAACTGTTCTTGTGCAAATAAAATTGGTTAAGAAATAACTGAATGAGGGAGCGATGGACAGAACAGGAGTAAATGTTGGAGTATATATACAACGACTTAGGAACTTTCCAGCTTATACTTCTGCTCCAGCCAACACTTCCATTTGTAAAGAATGAAGGAAATGTAGTTCAGCAACTTCTGCAAGATCACATTTTCCTCAACATTATTCTATATCATCTGTGTATGCTTTAGTAATGGCAGCACAATCCAATTACACAAAATAGGTTGATAGCAATTACAGAACATCCTTTGCTTTTTTAAGCGAATATGTGAAGAATGAAATATTTGGTTGGAAAGAAGGAGCAAGAATGAATCTAGCCCTGTCTTCCCAATAATGAACAACACTTAGCCAGAGTTTTAGTGTTCATAAAAGTCTCCATATATATAGTCAATGCTAGTGGATCAGAGAGCTGCACCAGGCTCACAATATCACCATCTGTCAGGGATGTTTCTGTACATCTAGGCTGTTTTGCTTAACAGATCATCTATATCTTATGCTTATATTTCTACTTTTTGATCAACAATATTTTGATCCCAGCCATGTTTTTAGGACTTAAGTACCAATGTCTATTATGAAAAATGGGGTCATGCCTACGGCTTCTTTATCAAATGTTGAAAATCCTACCATTTAACATTGTAATTGTCTGGGACAGCTGAAACAGTGAGACATCTGGCAGTCTTCTCCGTAGGGACTAAACAAATCATTTCCTATCATTCTCCACTGGATCAGACTCTGGGAAATAGCCAGTGCTAATTTGTAATTTTGCTGTGCTCTTTTTCATTTTATCACCACACTTGGTAAGTAAAATATTTTCAGGGAATATGAAACAGGGATAACTTTGTGCTGATTCATAAGCATATTCATCTCATCTCTTACAGTTGGCATGTCACATCCGAAATGCACTGTGCTGGATGGACGCTGTAAAGGTAGAAGTGTGAAGTGTATGCCCATAGCACTTGTTTCTGCTGCCAAATAATATGTGTCACCATTACTCATTTTCAGCTTCAGTTCCCAATAATGATACGTAGATAACATGTTATCCAGTTCCAATAAGGATCATTAAATAATCCAAGGGGAGTTTAGTGGGGATTAAATAAATAAAGACTATTTGGGTGATATAAAAGAGTATTATACTATAACAACATCAGAAACATCAATAATAACAATGAAGTATTAGAGTCCAATAGAATTTTTTTTTAAAAAAAAAACCATAATTTGTTTTCTTAGAAAATGCAGGCATTAGCTTGCAAGGAGTAGGGGGTAATAAAAGTAATAGTAGGTATCACAGTAGAAGAGCAAAAAGCCACTTTTATCTCCCTTCCAGTGATCTTAGACCAAATCACTGTTTTCTTACTACTGTTAGGAGCAGGAAAGTGATTGATTTTCTATTGATGGACAGTTAATTCATTTAGAGATGAAAAGCAGAGGTACTGACACTTGCTGTTGTTTATTTTAAAAAGAAACCATTTTTTTCTTAGAATAGAATAAGAAGAATGAATTAGACCTTACAAATGAAAGCCCATGGATCAATCATTATTTGTTCAATCTCTCTCTCTGATTTAGCATCCCTTGGTAAATTCTGTGTGGTTCTTACTGACATCTTGAGTTAAGAAAAAACAGACTGCATATATTGGGGGTCTTCCAAGTTGAAAAGCAGGATATAGATTGAAATAAACAACAACAATAATGGCATTGGATTTTCCTTACAGAGATTTGAGTTGATAGTCAGAGAAATTGATTTTCCCGTCTGCCACTTACTTTCAGTAGAACTAAGCACCTTCTTTATATATTTCTAATTCCGTATCTAAATTGTGATGAATATTATTTTGGTTTATTCAGCAAGCTTCCTTTATTATTGACCTGAAAAATTATGTGGGAATAATGAAAAGTTAAGCTCAGTCTTTAGAAAATTATGAGCGTGTTTTAATTTGAGCATGATAGAAATATTCATCTTAGGAGCAAAAGTTGCCAATGTGGGGCCATGACCAAAATCTGGGATTCACATTGACTTGAAATTTCATTTGCAATAAATGTTACATACGTTAAAAAAGACTAGTCTAATTCAGAGGCATCCTGGCTCTCCTAAGCTGCTAAGGGTGGCTTGCGACATTACCATATAAATGGAGATATAAATATAAATGAACCTTGGCACACCTGTAGAATGAAATCCTATTTGATGTTTAGACAATTCAGGAACTTAAGTAGATTGCATTTCAAAGTCTATTTGGAAATTCTTGCTAGCTAGATAACCTTTTATACATTAAAATATTAGTTGAAATATGACATAATGGAAGTAATCATTACAACTAATAGACACTTAGCTCTGAAAATGTGTCTTTCCCTTCCACATGTAAAAGTAAGAGATAATTAAATCTGCTCAAAATAGTCCAGATGCTCTCAGAGTATAGCTACTGACTCTGGCACCCATATTTAATCTAAGGATAAATCCTATTAGCACTTTTCAAGATTACTATCTTATCTGCATGATGAATGCAGTGATTTTTCAGTTTATATACGAAAACATGCTTGTACAACATACTATCTAAAAAAAATTGGATCATATTTTTTGTGAATTGCATTTAGGATCTAAACATCTGCAATGCTGAAGCATATTCACAAGAATATACTTACCAAACAGATTATTTTCTAAATAAACATGCTGTTATTTTTGCTGCAAATTTGTTTCACCAGTTTCAATAAGGAAATCTATTTTATAATGCTATTTCTACAAGTCATTATGAGCCAAATATTCCACTGATAAGCACATTAAGTGAACTATCTCATGGTAAAGAAAATAACTTTTTCTATAGCTTCTAGACAATTTCAGATTTGAAGGTCCACTCATATAAAGCTGGTTGTTTAGAGGATAAGGATGATTAAATCCCATAATTAGACCAAAGCTGCTTGATGTTATTCTGTCTCCTTTTTCATCAAAGCAAGGGTGGGCATCTTAACATTTTGGGGGGGGGCAGCAAAGTGATAAAGTCACATAATCTATTTGTAGAGTGGATTTGAAGGATTTTGCTAGCTTTTTAACTGAATTGTATACTTTAAGATAAAAAGTTGGATGGTCCCAGAAATAAAAAGTATAGAATAGTTTACATCTGTTTCCCACTCAAAATAGTGGAAACCTAGACCCAATTCTATTCAGTGATTTTAATGGATGAGCAAGAGTTGAAAGAACACAAGCCCTAGTTAATTATCTAGCATTTTTCCAAAATACCAACACTTTATTCCTGAATCACCAGCACTACAACTAATAACGTTTCTTCCTGTGTGATTTTCTGTATTTGAAAATCACACAGTCTTTGAATTTCCTTTATGCAAAAGCAATACCCCCAGGGACAAGTATGACAAATAACAATGCAGTGATTCATAGCTATATTAAATGATTCACAGAAACAGTTTCAAAAGAAGCTATCTATAAATATGGTACTAGTTGTTTATGAAATATCCCAACATGGTTAATTCCACTTGAAGCAGAATCAGTCCTTTCTTTCTGAGTTTAAATTTATAGCACACAGCCACAGGGAAACCGTGAGGGGGAAGATTGCAATATTTTAACTTTAAATATACTGCAGCTTTGAAGTGTTTCTTCAATTAAAAGCCTTGCTCTGTGAAGCATTCTCCTGACAAATGCTGCTTTTTACCCCATCAGTTCACCTTTACTTTTTTTTCTTTAGCCTGTTTTGTAAGGGCTGAAACCAAGATGTAATTAGCCAGCTTTATAAATTACAAGATCTCGATGAATGAGATTTATCTGGATGGTTGTCCCCCACTCAATCTTCATCAAGTAACAACCCTCAAATAATTATTGCTATCAATCTATCAGTCAGGATGGTGGTATAAGTCATTCTTTCACTGCAAATTACAATTTAGAACTTATTGTGATGGAATGGAATTATGAAGGCCAAACTCAGGGACGAAAACATGCTCTTTCGTCTCCTGAGGGGCGAGGGAGAGATAAGAAGATGAGGCTGGCACCTCCCTGAGGAATTCACACTCTTGTGACTGGCTAACTTTGGGAACTGAGGTTTCAGTCTGGGAAGATTCTTGCTAGAGGTTGTAGCTAATAAACATTGCTGAACTGAATCTACATGGTCTCCTGGAGTTCCTTGGGCTAGGCCTGACATCAATCTTCCCAGACTGAACAACCCTGAAGATGGTGACAATGTGATAGTTTTGAAGGGAGGGCAAAATAATAAAACAAATAAGTAAAAATAACGAACATTATAAAAGAGTGAGTGTGAAAAAATTCATATATGTTTGAAATGATCAGTGTATAAAAAAAGAAAGCTGAACAGCTGTTTTGGGAATTATCATCTGCAGGCAAAACACTAACATTAACATACTGTGTTCTTTCGGATTTCAGAAATAATTTGAAGAAGCTGCAAAAAGAAGTGCTTCAACATTACCACAACCGTTGCTCACCAAACTTGTAAAGCAAAACCAATGCTTGTCTTGCATTCACATCAGCCTTTAATGATTGGCACAATTGTCCCAACTTGGAAGTCTATAACACTCTAGGATGAAATGTGTCCAGCTGGTGTGAAAGGTTACATATAAACCAGATAGATCGATATTCTCTCTCTCTGTCTCTCTGTCTCTCTCTCTTTCTCCCCCTCCCCGTGTGTGTGTGTGTGTAACCCCTGATTCCCACCCCTCCAGATATTTTCTTAATGCTTCCAAAATGATTCAGACAAAGAACACTGAGACTCGCATGAGAACAGCACCCCTGACTTTTTTCTGCCTGCCCCTGGAGCATGGAAAAGGGTGTTCCTGCTTTAAGAACTGGATTAACTTCAATAAGTGGATTCCCCAAAGCAGCAGCTGTTCCCTCCCCCCCGCCACGTCTTCCATTCTATTCCATTTTCTTTTTCAGACTTATGCCAAAGGCTCAAAAAAGTTAGCCTAACCTTCATGAGATGTTACACTTCTGCAAGGTTGCACTTTTTCCAAATCACTTTTGAAGTATGCACAGTTCAAGGAAAGATCTTTTTGTCTGCATAGGTATATAAGCACATAGCCACACATGTACACAGAGTAGAGGAATTTGTGATTTCAGGTCCCAACAGAAGCTCAGATTGCAAATATGATACTTTGGATAAAAATTGTAGAGTCACTGGACCCACTTCCAGACTCCACAGTCTACTCTCTGTTTCTCTTACCTGATCTTTGCCAGACTAAATTTCTAAATAAAAGATATATTTTTAAGACAGACTTCCCTTGCATTTTCCTGAAGAAAATGCTTCTTGTATTTTTTTTTTTCACTTGTAACTACCCTGTGATTTATTTTCCAAGCCTTTCTCACAAGCATTTTACTAATGCACCACTGTATGGAAGTGCGATGGGGCTGTCTGAAGCCATTTCATCATGATAAACTAGTTCAGCTCAATGCCATTATTACAGGTTAAAGAAAATATTATGTCCTGTTGTACAAGAGTGCCATGATCGGCTTTGACCTCCCTGAAAGACATCTCAGTCTAGTGATTTACGCAATCTTAAAAGTGGGAAGATAAATACGTTTTGATTCAAATGTTTGCTAAAAGAAGAAGAGGGTCACTTGAATAATCAGCTGTGAAGAGTGCATCCTGTATTATTTTGTGTGAGCATCTTGCAAGCTAGAAATAACTATGTGCACAAGAACCTCAAAGACATTTTTGTTCATTCCACAGATGTACTTTCAGCTATTAGTGTCAATATATCACTTCTCAGCCTTTGGCTAAGATTGTGTGTGTCGATATCCTAAACACAAAGGAAAACATAATATCTGAATGTTATGTTTGATCATGTCAACTATTAAAGTAATACCCCAGTGGAAACACTGTTCCAGATATAGTAACTATATTGTCACTGACTCCCTGAAACAATCTGCCCTACCTATCCACTTATGCATGCATTATGGGAGGGAGAAAATGCATTTTCTTCTTGGTCTTCCATTAATCATATCAACCTGCCTTTTCCTTAGTTGCTTCCTTCTCTGTTTAAATGTGTAAGCCACTGGAGACCATCCTTTGACTCTTATTTGCTTATGTTGTATTGTAATATACTTTGGTGCATTGTTGGTGCAGTATACAGAATGCTATTAATACTAACCATTATTTGATGGTATAGCAAGACTTCAGTTATTCATTTTTCATTGATATTTTAATTCTTTTTTTTTTTTAATGTACAGTAGAAGTACAATGCAAGTACAATATCTACATCACAGATGCTTTAAGGGCAAGACATTTTCAGTAAAATCATGTCTATCAATGCAAGGGAGGGAGGGAGTAGCCTTCTAGTAAGTTGGGAATTTTCCTGTTTAGGCCTGCATCGTGGAGAGCCACAGCAATAACCTTGGAGCAAATATGCAGAAATGGTTGCAAAAACAAAAACATTCCTTAAGCCCAGAAACAGAGAAAGCAGAAGAAAGAAGCTAAGCATGTCTCTTTCCTAATCCAATGGGGTATGAGAGGGAGGGAAGGGAAAGCACAGTCAGGCTCTGAAGATTCTGTTTTTATAGCCTGTATCAGTATAGTGCCAGTCAAACTTGCTGAGTTTCTTTCCTGGCCTGGCTTGCACTGAAGGGCTGACAGCCATTAAGGAAATTTAATTCCTCTTCACATCTTGAGTCTCTGCTTTCTTTATCAACTGGCATTCAAATTTCTGTGGAGCATGCCTAATATTTAGGGCTACTTTTCTCATGTCTAACTGGTACTCATCACCTGAATGCTGTTACAGGGTGCTGTATCTAAAATTACTCAACAATGAAAGATCACATATAGACACATTCATGTGTATCTGTTCATCTGTCTCGACTGATAATTCATGACACTCTGTTGGGCAGCAAGAACATGATATCTTGGTCTTGATGATTTACATTGTACATTTATACATCCACAAATATGTACTTATGAGAAGGACAAGACTGGCTTTATCCCATTAATTTTACTCCTTTTATTATTGGATCAAGTTAATTTCCAGAGATTTTCATGAAGTATGTATTATGGATCATTTTATAGGCTATTACCATGGAGAAAAAAAAAATGTAGCTTCTGTTTCTGGCTTGCCTGTTCTACATAATTCTTTTCATCTCACCTGGCCACCAAATCCATTTCCACTATCTAATTTTTCATTTCTTTCTTTATTTTTTAGTTCTGTTGTTACTTGCCTCTCAAAAGCATTTTAATAAGATTGTCTGAAAGTCCAACCAGATAGCTATTGCAAAGCTATGCCAAGTTATTTTTTTCAGTAGCAGAACCCTCCCTCTTAGATTCTTTTTTTTTTAAAATGCTTGTATCATCAAGTCTTCATGAAGTATAACATGTTAATATTCACTTGAGACCTAGGAAGCAAGTTAAAAAAAAAAGAGTAAAAAGGCTAAAATCTCATTTTAGTCCAGCATAACACAGTGTGATTTCATGCAGTTTTGCTGACAAATATACAAAAGTGGTTTCTTGGCTTCCCAGTCTAGTCTACCATCCAAACCAAGTCACACCCTGTTTAGTTTCTGAGCCAAGACAAGGTCAGCTAGTATTATTTGTTCTCTATAGTCCATCCATTTTTGGTTTCCAAGAGAATGTGACTAATATTAGAGAAGAATATATGAGCAGCATGCAAATGCTGCTTTTGGCAAAAGCCAGTACACAATGTGTGCCTGGATTCTTCCCCTCCTTAAATCTTAATTCTAAACAAAATTGTCATGGTAGGCTTAAGTTGCATGTCAAATTCTAGTAATGTGAGCTATTCAATGCATGCTATATTTCAAACATCAAATCTTCTACTGGAAGAAACCTGTTAACATTTCCTGCTTTGCTGTATAGATCTGGATTCCCTGAGCTTCAGGCATCTATGATGAACATTGGACTGACCTTGTTTATTTATGATATTAATATTCTTCAGGTTTATATTTATTTCTTCAGGGTGTTTTGGTTGACATTTACTGTTAGCCGCCTTAAGTGCTGTATAATGATAGTGGCTTATTTTTGGAACATATTTTTCCTCACTATAAGTACTTCTAAAAATTCAATCTCACAGTTGAAGAGCAACTCTTATCTACTCTTTGAGCCAATAATGGCAATAGAACATTTGGAAAAATGAAAAAAAAAATAGCAATAATTCACATTGCTATGAGAGAGCATTCATGACATCAGTTCATGATGCCATTCACAAATAAACAGATAAATAAATAGATCATATTCCTCAAGAATCCTTATTTCCCTTAATTAACACATATATGTAGCATTAAATTTAGTATTACCAGCTACTTAAAATCCCAAGCTACTTAGAATTACTTCTCTAAAGAAAATAAAGGAACTGTTGATGTTATGATGGAAGAGCAAACACATATCTTAGCCAGGAAGAAAATCATATGTTGCATGTGTGTGGTGGGGGGAGGGGAGGACCTGTGTCATAACAGGTACCTTGAGTTTACCTCAGTGGCAAAGCTGCAGCCAATGAAGCTCCTTCCAAACTGGTGTAATAGTGTCCCCTTCTGCTGAACCTAACCATAACATTCTCCACAAGAACAATTTTCTGGCTATCCTGCTGGGTAGCCCCACAAACAGCACATCGTAAAAAGTCAATCTTGAGGTCTCAGGTGATTATTGTGCTCAGGCTATTTCCATTCTGGAAAGACCACAGATGTTGATCAAGCTGGAACTACTAAAAGATACTTGTCACTGAGACTACTTACTGTATGTCTTCACTGATAATGATAATACTAGGATTTCCCTGTGTTATATATCTGTTCCTTGAGGGGAAACACAACCCCATGCAGAACAGGCAACATTCCTAATTCTCAGTTTCTGTTTTCAGGATGCAATCTCAGCTTACTGACCCTTGTCTACTTACTACTGCACTACTCCAGTTCTAAACAGCTTCTTCTGATTCAACTGATACTGGACCTAACTGATGAAACTCTATGCCAAATTTCCCATTCCCAATAGTTTCATATATATGTGAAATAGCACTGAGGACAGAATGTAAGCTTATGAAACCCTACAAAACTTCCACAGGGCCAAGGGCTTCCCAGGCAAGAATACAATGACTAATAGTATCAAATGCTCCCAAGAAATCAGGGTGCATCAAAAAGGCTTCAGTGCCTCGTCTCTTCCCTGTAAAGGACGTCCACCAGGGTGAACGAAGCTGACTCAAACCCATAACCATGCCTGAATCTATATCATTCTTTTCTCCAAAAGACACCTACAACTATACAGCTAATACCCTCTTGAGTACTATCCCTAGAAAAGGGATAGTTTGAACAAATATTGATATTAACGTATTAACAAATCAATATGATTAACAAATCAACAATGATTACCCCCAAACACATCAGCTCTTACTTTATTTCAGAACTTAAAATCCACTCGTCATTTAAGCAGCAGCTACAACAAAAACCCTGATAAAATACAGATTGGTAGCAGGTTGGTTTTAGTTGTTTGCTTTAGATTTGCACTGCTGTGACTTAAAATACATATTTTTAAAAAGCTGCAGAGAAAAACATCTGGTTTGAAAAATTAGCACATATATATTCTATCACAGAACATTTTATTACTAATTCTTGAACTTTTTTGTTAAGTGTACTTCATGTATTAGCATTCAGTGCATGTCTTCTAATCCTTTTATTTCCTGAGTGTTCCAAATTTATTCATTTCAAGGTGCCTATAGACTTCCTATTGCAAAAGAAAGAGAAAAAGTGGAAAATGGACTGAGAATTAGTATTGGGCAAGGTGGATTTTCTCTTTACCATATAAAAGGAGGCAAATTGAAGTGCATCGAATTTTACGTACCTTGGTACAATTTTTAAAGCATTTCCCCTCCTATCACTGCAATAAACTGCTTTGTACAAAAGCTGGTTATTGGATTTTATGCTAACTCAAATTTCCACAATCAATAATACTATAAGGAATGCATTCTTTCATTTTAAAACTGTGTCATTTAGGTATGTCTATTTTAGAATGCCAAGGCATTAGAAAGAGAGAGCTTTGCTGCAAATCAATCTTAGCTTATGCATTTAAATGTTTCCATTGGGATTATTCTAAACAGTACTTAAATCCCCCTCCTCCAACAACACAAAATTCATTCAGTGAGAAGTCGATCACTTCTCAAATTCCAGATTTTGTCAGCAAGAACACAAATATCTTCCCATTTCTTAAATGGTTAGTACCTACCTGACTTTTATCCACTAAGTCCCTAAATTTCAGTCCATTAGGAACACAACAGATTTTCCCATTCATTAAAATCTGAACCACAAAAATGAACTGGACATATTTCATCTAGACATTTTAAAGTAATATTTAACATTCTCATCTAATTATAAATGTAGTCCAGCTGATATCAGCCATACCTTTTCAACCTTCTTGGCATTTCTTGCCCAATGATTCTAATCATTATACAGTACTAGACAACTTGTGACCTGTTGGGTCATTGTTTCAGAAACATTTCTTACCTAAACAGAGAAACAGAATGACCAAGGGCAAAAAAGCTGTGGGAGTATGAGCGACTTGTGACTTGCTGCCAATTTCCCCATTGACTTTGCTTGTGGGAAACTGGCAGGGAGTGTCAGAAATCTCCCTCCCTCCCTCCTTCCCTCTCTTCCTCCCTCCTGTCCTCCTCCTTCCTCCATCCCTCTCTCCCTTCCTCCTCCTGGATTTTGGACACATTCTTAAGTTAGCCCATTTGAGGTACCTTGGTTCAAAAATTCTCTTATGATGCACCTTTTCACCCAGCTGAAGGTTACAGACACGAGTTTTAGTAGTATACAGATGTAGAATTATTTTAAAAGCATGACAATGAACTGAAGGTTTGTGGAGGGAATAGTGAGATATGCACAAGTTAGTTTTCATGCAAGGAGAAATTGGTTTTGAACTGCAATATGGAAATACTTCCTACCTCATATTACTTACTAGGCATGGGAAGGTAGTAGAGTTGGGATCAACTTACATATGTAAGAACCCACACTGCAGACTAACTGAGCAGCAAAAGAACAACATTTCCTATGATGATCACTGGTCAAAGCATGGTCAAGTGTTAACAGTTTGAGAACAAGAAAGAGAGAACAATTTACCGGTTTGATACTTATACTGACTAAGAAAATGCTGAGAAAGTTCTTGAGAAACTGACATTACCTTAGGAAAAAAAAAATTCCTGTCTAGCTAATGTGGTTATATTATCAGGGTTGAGAAATGTGTGGGCTGATCTATCTCAGTGCCCCAGCAGCAGTGAAATGTCATGATCCTGAAGACATGAAGTGGTAAGCCCAGGGTAGCACATCTCAGGGCAGTGGGCCAGGGAATGAGCAAAAAAAAAAAAGTAGAAACAGTTACTGTACTTGGTCCATGGGTCAGTGGAAAACAGAGAGGGACTAAAGGCACAGCACTGCCCATACCTAGATATATGACAGGACAATGATGACTTTGAAGCAGTTGACATTTGCTTCAAGGAACCAGTAGAGGACAGTGCATTGGTACTGAGGCAAATTTGAAGGACTTTCACTAGACTCTGCATATTTTGGTATCCCACATTCAAGAAATCAGTGATTCATTTCCTCTTAAGGTTAAACAGATAATAATATCCAATTAGCTATACTTAATATAAACATAGCAGAAATAAAATGTGAAAATGGTATCATGGCTTATACATTTGCCTTTTTGGAATGGAATATACCATTCCCAGGTATATTTCTTTCTATTTTAGTTATACACATAGTATTTTTGTTCTACTCACACTATCTCTTAGCTTTGTGATTACACTAAAGGATGTAAAAATGTGTCAAAAATAAATATCAAAAGTCACTGAGAACAAATTTTTTCGTCAGTACCAGCAGACAGCCTATTGCCCATAACAATGAACAATATTCCACTGCCTCACCAATACATAACCTTTAATCAAAGAGCACTTTCCATGCCTGAATTATTCAAAATGTGCTACATTGCATTTATGTCATATGTTACTTAATATTTTAATCAATTTTCATTTGCATCAATTGGGTCTGAAGTGATATTTTGCTGAAAGTGGGCTTCAAATGTGGGTTTTCATATACTCCCTCATCTTATTTCTCTGTCTCTCTTTTACATGCATACATGCCTTTTAAAAACTGTGTTTATGTGCACAGTTGCTTGATAACAAACAGTTCAGTGTTAACCTGAAGCCAGTGGGGTCTGCATAGGGGGTCAAAAAAGTCAAGAGGATGGTCACAACTACATAATCAGAGCTCTGCCTCTGCAAACTTCTCTGTGGCATCAATGCATATACAAAAGACACAGGGCTTCAATCACCCACTCATACTCCCATCTTGACTTTTTTGATGCTCCTACCTGGTCTTTTTCTAATATACAAATTATATATAATTATAATATTCAATTATATTTTCTACTAAACAAATTCATATTAATAATAATACTGAATCACCATATGTTGCAAAGAAATTTTGGAGTTTGAAACTTTTATCCCTGTAAAATACAAGATAGAAGTAATGGTATGTGGGAGTGAGCTTGGGAGACAGGAGGAAGAGCTGTAGACTAGACAATGGTCAGATAAGAGGCACCTGAGCCCATAGAAGGAATGGGAGCATGGGAAATGTCTCAGAAGGGACCCTCCCTAGCTTCTTGGACTGTAAAGGCGAGGGGGGAAAGATGTACTTTCAGACTTGCTAGATTCTGTTAATGTTATTGTTCTGTTATTGTTATTCTTCTGTTAAAAATAAAGTTAGAACTAGTACTTCTGGGTGTGCTTCTTGTGTGGACTACCTCACAAGGCTGACAACAGAACTGGAACCATTTTAAATCTAACATACACACATCAAAGAATATATGCAATGACTCTATGATCTGATGCCTTTCAGATGTGTTGGAACTATAAGTCTCAGATTTTCCAAGAACCAGGTTGAGGAACATAAGAATTGATCTCCAGCAAAAATCAGGTAAAGTTCCTTAGTGTGAGACACCAGAAAGCCACTGGTTCAGTTTCTTCATAACGATTACTGTTTAGTGTTTGCAGATTGAATGACCTTCATTTTGCAAAGGAGTTTATTGGACTAGGCTGTCAAAGTTGGCTGGACATGGCTCTATCTCAATAGTCCAGGGGCAGTGAAGGGCTTTAATCTCACAACATTCAAGTAGCCAGAATGACTAGGAATCCCTCACTACTCAAATACAAGGGATCTGTAAAATCTGAAAACTGCATGAGCTCCCTAGATGTTCCCCTTGATACACTTTCCTGATAAATATGATGATGTGAACACCTACTACAATTAAAAAAAAAAAATCAAATTTGGTTCACATAAAATTAATGCTCTCGATGATGATGATGTTGATGGTAATATTAAAAAAGAGTAGGTTGGGGAGTACACAGTGTCTTATGTCAAATTCAATTGCAACAGCAGATTACAGGTAGTTCTCAGTTGGGGCCGGAATTTCCATCGCTAAGTGATGCGGTCACAAAGTGGGATGTCACATGATTGCACTGCTTAGGAACAGCAGTTCCGGCACATCCTATTGCCATCATTAAGCAAATCCCGTGATGTCGTTAAGCATGATGTCACATGGTCACCATTTGCAACCTCCTGCCAGCTTTGCTTGTCAGAAGCTGGTGATGAAAGTCGCAAATGGTGATCACATGACCACCAGACACTGTGAAGTTGTAATTGCGAGCTGGTCGCTGAGCACCCAGATCATGATCACATGATTGTGTGGATGCCGCAATGGCCAAAACTTCAAGGACCAGTCTTAAGTACCTCTTGTTTAGTGCCATCGTACATCTGAACAGTTGCTGAACAAGTGGTCATTAAGAAAGGATCACCTGTAATGCCATTCAAGTACACCCAATTCAATTTAAATGAATTTACATTCACAAAAGATAAGCACATTTTAACATCTTACTAGTTATCATGTAATAATATGTAAAAAGGTTTAGTCATGGATGAAATGGGCTAATGTGCCAATTTGCTGGGAAATACTGAAACAGGAAACACAAAATACAGAAAGAGGGAGCAAAAATTATTAGTTGTAAATATCATGTGTTTGGTGCCCCAGTACTATTTTGTACAATATAGTGCTTAATTCTTTACATTTAAATGGAAGTCATAGTCATAGATGTTTTGTATCCTATAACCCATCATGAATGGTCCAAACTACAGAGCCAAAAGCTTCAAATATGGTGACAGACCCTCATTTGCAATGGACACACATGTGCAAATGGGTATGTATGCTGCATTTACTTTTTCTATTAAGGCTCTACTGCCAAATATTTGATCCTTTATTTTAAATTAGTATATAATTCCACAACATTCCAGTTTCTCATTAATAAGCATTCCTCTCTCTTCTCACACTTTTTGCTAGTTTCTTTTTTTCATCTACAAAAGGAGAAGTAGAATTATATTCAGTTGCTCTTGGAAAGGGAGAGGGACAGGATAATTTCTAGGGCAAATTGGTCATGGAAATAATGCTACACACAGGCAGTACATGAGGATAAGCATCTTCAAAAAAATATTAAAAAAACCATTGGAACAACCTGCCATAATGCAGCATCATCCTTATGGGCAATTTAGCCAAAGAAAGGTTTTGTCAACTGTAAAACAGCAATAAAAATCTACTCTGTTACATCTAAGGCAACATAAATCAAATCCCACTATATTTCTATAGGGTTGTCCCTTCCCTGAAATCTCCAAAATGTTCGTGATGCTATCAGAAATGCTGAACCATGCTGAATGTTTGGCAAGGTTCCAATCCCATTTATTAAACACCCTCTATTTCTCTTAGTGTCTTGCTACTTTCTTGTTTCCTAAGCCAATTTGCTCCTATACTTTTTTTTCCATCAATCTTTTCTTTCTGTCCTGCTTTTCTCAAAAGTCTAAGCTAAGGATGGGCCTCAAATTGTTGTTGGATTACAACTCCCACAACTTGCCACCTCTACAAGGGTTGATGAAAATTGGTGTTCACAACTGGAGGACTGCATCTTGAAGTAATCCAATTGATCTAATTCCTGATCTAAGCTAGTGACAACCAAAGATCCTTGAAGTCATAAGCCCTTAATTAAGGCAGCTATGTTGGTTTTTAAAAAATGGCCGATATGTCAGAGGCTATTCAGTCAGTTACTCACTGCCAGAGGTTTCATAAAAAAGTAACCAACTTAGAGTGTTATGGATATAGTAATTCTTCCTAGATGAAAGTTTGCAGGTCACTTACTGTACACTGAATTCCCCTTACTTATAATTAGAGGGTCTGATCTCTGCTACAAAATTCTCTGCATAGCATTTCTATGAAACAGTGATGGGTATTTCTAGCTTACTTTGAAGGCTGTCAAAAAATAATTTGTAATGCAGTTCTAAGAGACTTAACATGGTTCAAATTAACTTTTAATACATTTATTGGTAGAATTCCCCCACTGAGAAAAAGGTGTTGATTCTCAGAATTACATCTCTTCTAATTAAACTATATATTAAAAAGAAACCACAACTGCATAGTAGCAAATGCTATTTTTCCCCAAAGACTGTGGCTTATGTAGAGAAATTATAGTCAATTTGCATAATACTGAAAGACATTATCCTATTATGGCACTAGATGCTATGATAAAAATGAATTTTTGGAGAGCTAGGGAAGAAATTAAAGAGCTAAAATATTTATCTACTAAAGAACAATCTTGAATGGGGTACAAGGCATTCTCAGTGGTAGGTATGGGGGCAGAAGAAAAAAAAAAAAACCTTCTTCAAGCTTTGTTAAATGAGACTCAAATCAGTTTTGCAGAATATCTCCCTAACTCGGCAGCCACTGTGCTGTATCTTACACTGTTGTGAGGGGAGGACGGGAGGAGTACATGAATTTACAGAGTTTGTAGCAAGGAGTGGAAATATGAAACTCTTCATGAATTTATCTTAGGATCTGTGACAAGAAATTATATAATCTCCCCCCCCCCTTTAAAAACAACTCCTTTCAAGATAGAATAAAACAGATAACTCCAAAACTTTCTGTTGTTTTGAACCATTTACAGCAGCTCCAGTGCACATAGTTAATGGCAAGGGATGATGGGACTGATGGTGGGCACCTGAAATCACTAACTCATATAACAGAAGCTACTTTCTTTTCATCATCATATGGCTGTTTCAGAATTTAAAGAGATGCCAGGGTAATCTAGTGAAATGTGTGGAATGGACAAATCGACTGCTTTGGGGTATAATGCCTAACTGCTTTTATGTCGGAACATGGGCAGGGTATGAAGTGACTTTTTTGAAAAGAAAATCAAGGAAATAAATTAAGCACAAGGATAGCAATATGTTGGCACAGAAGGTAAGAGCAATATGGGTGAAGAATCTAAAGCCTATTGAAGAGAGGAGGACAGGTCAACTGGCAAGAAAGCAAGCTATCCAATAGGTCAATGTTGATAGCTAAAACGGTTGGAGAAATGGGAATGAAGGTCTAGAAGCCAATGTGATATGAAGTCTATTTGATAGCATTAGAGGGATATGTGCTTTGTTTTAAATCAGACGTGTATTGGAGGATTGGCTGATATTACGAAAGATTTTCATTAGCACAATGTGGATATAAATTTAGTGGAATTACACTTACTAATTCTATAAGCAGAAAAATAACAAAGGGGAGATAAAGCCACACAGGCCTGGTTCCCATAGCATGTTGAACTGGGTCAATGGAGGGAGTAGTGTAGCATGTGTACACCAAAAAGAAATCAACTAAGTCCCAGATTTGGCCCAAAACAAAGCATAATGTTAAATGAGCTCTCTTCATTTATCCATCTGGTAAGAGTACCAAACCTCAATTAACTGCCTCATTTGATTACCTAGTCCTCCAAAACAAAGAGTGAAGAAAAAGAATGGTTGAAAAAACCAGTCCTCTCCACTACAGAATTACTAAGGCTGGGCATCGTAGAATGTACCTTCCACACACCAACTCTATCAGCCAAATCAAGCCGTGCCTAGCCTATTGCTATTAGCCTGGAAATGGGGAAAGAGTATTTACCAATACTCTTCTGGTGCAAGGGGTCAAGAGCCACCACTCACCTCCTGGAGTAAGGGGACAGAGATTCTGCAATCCCAGCATGACAAGTTATAGCCCAATTAGTGTTATGATGTCCTTCAGAACTATGAAAAAGAAGTGAATTAGAAATTCAGTAATGCTGTAGGGGACAGGCCATACATACCAGGAAGGGATATACCTTACAAGGAGGTCCTCTTAACATGCGTTGAGTAATAAAACATGGTAGATAAATAATGTATTTCTTTGGAAGTTTGAATAAAAAAAAATGCACATCTGTTGGAGATGCTTTAAAACAAAATTAAATAAAAAAAAAAACACACACACATCTGCTGGAGATGGTTTAAAAAACTGTTTTATCATACAGTATGCCGCCGAGAGTCACATTTGTGAGATGGGCAGCTATATAAATTAGACAGACAGACAGACAGACAGACAGATAGATAGCAAAAAGAAAGAAAAAAGACTTGGAAGATCTCTCTCACTAGATTCTTTTTTCCTTTACCAAAGTTACTGTACTCTGCTTATATATATAAAGGAGGAGGGGGGTTGGAAATCTAACAGGGCTTTGCATGAAATGCAGACATGAAAAAATCATGTATAAGCATCTGCAGGCCTGGTTCTTGCAGGCCTCTGTCTCATATGCACGCCTTACTTTGCATTATAGAAAAGAGATGCACAACTCAGTCACACATTCTCTAATGCATTTTTGGCACCCCATGTGAAATATTAGTTCCAGCCTATAATAGTAGATATCTTCACTGCTTTCACTCAAACAAATTTGTTCTTCAGATAAGCTAAAAGGGTATCCTTTTGGGGCATTCAACAACCATTATTCATATACAATGTTTATTTTTCCTAAATGGTACTGACAGCTCTAACTGAAAAAAAGCAACCATATAAGATCTATATATGGTTAAAGTAGTTTCACTATTAAACAGTAATGCTTTATTCCCTATTGTAAATAATTCCTTTAATAAACACTCCAATTCATTGGAAATATTGTCTTTTGTGATGGTGCAACTCTCTTGGCCTTGTGGCAGAACCAGTTCCCGCACTTCTAAAAGGTTCAGGGAGCTATTTTGACTGTAACCATCGAAAGAGTTTTTAAAGGTTACTTGAGATATTTATTAAAACTGATGCAGAGAGTTCCATAGACTCTAGGTTCAAGTTCTGAAAAGACATAGCAGGATCAGGTTGATGCTGGGAATGGAATAATCCGCTGTGCATTTATTAGTACTTATATTGAATTATATTACATTACAATGGGTTGGACTGGATTGATCTGCTGGCATTTTAGGGGGAAAAAACACTTTTCTAAAAGAAGAATAAAATGTATGATTGGAAGTTACATTTTTCATATTTGTGTGCATGCACACCCAGACACACACATTATGAAGTTTCAGTTGACGTTGTTGACTAAGTTTCCATTTTTATCATGCAAGAAGGCTATTAAAACTATATTTACATAATAGTTGCTGCAGACTGCTCATTCAAGCCTGCTAGTTATTAATGACAAATTAATACATTGTCAGACATGGCAAGTTTAAAAGTTGACACTTCTACCTTTATTCCACGCATTTGTAAATATTGCCATTAATTCAAAACTTACATATTGATAGTTAAGTTTCCACATGGCACCCAAATGAAATAGCATTGATGTTCACCTCATGACCTCAAACGTCATATGAGAACAAACACAGAAGTCAGCACTGCCATTTTCAAAAAGAATAGGCAATATAGATGTTATGCCTAATGTGCGTGTTTCACTCCTCAGTCAAGGAGAACAAATACAACTGTCTGCAAAGTCTGGTGAAAAAAAGTCTAGATGGAGGTGACCTAAAATGCACCTAAAAGCGGCAGAGCTTTGATTGTACTCTCATGGCCTCCATCTTGATTTTTCTGACCACACCCTGCAGAACCCCCTGCTAGGAACAATGTAAAAAAAAAAAAATGACAAGATGACAAGGGAAGGGTCAATCTGTGAAGTGCAAGAAAGAGAGGGGAGGGAGAAATAGAAAAAATAGTTTCTAATCTAAAAGTTTCTCATTTACAAGGCAAAGTCCTCCAAGGGAGAACGGAATAAAAAATGAATGAAACTTAAGACTTGATAAGCAGAAATGTTCTTACTATTGGAAGTGGGGTGGGTTTCTTTTAAATGCTTACTTTAAAGGAGCTCCTGATCCCACTCTCATGTCAAATTGAACAGTTCTTAAAAGAATAATAGTTTAAAAAAGAGTTATTGGAGGACCAAAAAGCACTCTGTTGTCCTATATGCAATAGTGATATGTCGGTCTTGTTCATATCCTTCATAAACGTAAAAATAATCAATCAATCAACCAATCCTGCTTCAGGGACAGTGTTTTCCCCTGAAAACTTTCAGCATAGGGAGTGCTGTTCACCCATGTAACTGGAAGGTATACAGTCCAGAATTCAGCCCTTCATTCTCTTGCACGTGAAGCCCCTTCTATGACTTCAGCCAATTCTCTCCATTACATTTTCCTATGGCTTTAACTTGCTGCAGTGAACAACAACAACACCCAATTTCACACCTCACTACTTGTACATGATACGGTTCTCCACTGGCATTTTTCTTCCTTCATCCTAGCAACTTTCGATTTCAAGTGTAAATTCTTTGTTTGTTTGTTTGCTTCTTTGCTGGCCTTGCTATGTGATTTTTGTCTAATTGAAATAATAAAAATTCATTAAAAACCCACATGGTTTGCATGCCGCTTCTCACAAGAGAAGCAACACCACTTCTTTGCTTCCTTCTAATTAAAGACTGCAGCTGGCCTCATCTCGCCTGTATTCCCTGAAAGAGACCTACCGGAGGAGCCAAAAGTCAAAGCAATTAGTCACAGCCTGACAAGACTCAAAGAAGGATTTTCTTCCAAGACATTTCTTATCTAAAGAAATATGAGAAGGAAAAAGTTGCTCAAAGGGAACTTGCAATTTTTTCCCCCTTGCTCTCTAGCTATTATCATCTATCCAGATATTGGCTGTATTAATGTGCAGGACAGAAGGGGAGCTGTGGAAACCAGAAAGATGGAAAAAGTCTTCTTATGCTGCAGCTGTTGTGGAGAATGTTGTGCGTCTCTGTATACTCTACATTCAGAGAGAAGGTGTTCCTACACACAAGAATTTTATTTTGTATCACACAAAACTCTCATTTTCTTCCTCCTTTTCATTTCAATGGTTCAATGATTCTACAATGAAATAAGGAAGCACAGTATGTAGTGTCGCAGCACAATAGTTACAGGATTACTATAATGGTACAATAGGACTACTGAAGTTCAGTGTTTCAATGTAGCATCATGGAATGGATGATGCTACATTGAAGGAGTGGACAGATTATCATGGGGCAATCTTGATGCATGAAAATTTTCATCAAAGCCAGAGGGCACAGGGTTTCACTAGTCAGGCATTCTCAGTAAAAGCCCCTTCCAAACCCAAAAGATGGTTGAACCTCTCCATGGTTAGAGTTGATAAAACAGGCGGAACCTATTATTGTTTGCCTGGTCTCTTTTTCTGTATTTTTTTTTTCCCAATTAAGGGACAGTGTCAGGTTGAGCCCAAAGAACTCCATGAGACGGTGCAAATACAGTTCTGTTGCGTTTATTAGCTTCCACCTCAAGACAGAAATCTCTCCAGACTGAACCTAAGTTCCCAAGCCAGCAAGACACAACACCGTGAATTCCTTAGGGTGGTACCAGTCTCATCTTCTTAAACTTCCCACGCTCGTGTTGAGGGCTAAGGAAACGCTTATCTCCCTGAGCGTGGCCTTCATAACACCATTCCATCACAGACAGGAAAGAAACAACTGGAAAAGATCATGGGTTGGGTTCCTCAGAAAGATCATGCAGTCCAGAGCAAACATCCTGAGCAGAAGCAGTAACCAGAGGGAAAAGCATATTCCCACCACAGTATGGAGTAGCTAGTTGGGTTTGCATACAAGAAATTGAAATTCAGCACCAAAACAGATAACACAACTTTTGATTCAGAGTCAGGAAACATAAACAGAAGTTACGTTACCTTGGGTTAGTATGTGTTATGCATTCCCGCTCACCAGAAATAATGGTGGCTTGTGCTCACGCTGGGGTAAATTCAACGCATGGATATGCCCTCAGGCAACTCTTGTCTTATTCCATTGGTTAATACCAAAGACTGTACATTTATTCATAACTTTAAAATCCAAAATGCCTGACAAAGCAGGTTTGCAGCTGTCTGGTAATATCTATCTGTAGAGAATTTCTGGTATACCTACAAATCCATCTCTGCTTAGGTTGCTCCTGGGCCAATGTGACAATGAATGGATATCTCCTTTTAGTTTTCATTCACTTTTTCATAGCTGACATGTCCTGGATTTGAAACATTTAATCAGCCAAACTGATTTAGCACTTGAGATATTTGACATTAGAGAATAAACTAAGCCTAGGAAACTGAAAGGACATGAACCTAATGTAAGTCATTTCTTTTCCTCAGTGTGATCATGCTAAAAAAAATCAGGCAACATATTATTCTTTTATGCATAATTAATAGCTTTTCTTTCTGCAGGGTTGGCATTTCTGGAGCTTCTGGTGTAGACCAAAACACTCTAGCAGGTTTGGTAGCAGAGATCACCAGAGCCTGTTCCGGGCTGCATTTTCAAAGCATGCAATGAATCAAAATGCTCTGTTGGAATCCCAAAGCTAATGAGCATTTTTCATCTGAACTCTCACCCTCTTTGAGAGGTAGCATCTGTGTAAAACTCTGCTCTGCTTTACCTTTGTAACATTCATTGACTTCTTTGACTACAACTCTTTGGGGACCTGCCTCTAAAGTGCATGATTTGGGTTTGGAGAGTCATGGCTTACCCATGCTTGTCTTAATGAAAATACAAATAAAAATGCTGCCTCCTATCAAAAACTTTAGAGAGCTGGACTTTATACAGTCATCTATTTCTGACAGTTTTCCTTTTGTTAAAGATGACGATGCACCTCCATCAGTATTTAAAACAGCATCAGAAAAAAGGCATTGTTCAGTTATTAAGTGCTGTAGTTACAGGTGCAATAGAGGTGGGCAGTGCTTTCGATTCTATTCTAAAAGAATGCTTTGGAGTACGTAGGGATTAATGTGTAAAATTGACATTCCCAGTAGAAACATAATATTACTCTTTTGATGAAATAAGCAACATAAACAAAAGCAGAACTTCATTCTTTACTTTTGACAGTGCCTATGTTTTCAAAAACAGTTTCCTTTCAACACACATTTAACAAGGCACAGGATCCTTTTGTCATAGCTACTATCTTTGCATTTTGTAATAAACCAGTAGAGCCAGGTTCCATCTCTCTAATTCATACAAATAAGACTATACAGTTCAGGCAGGTTTCAAATAAATATGAACCTCTTATTGGGTTCCTCATTTCCATAGCTTTGATAACAGCTCAGCAAATAAGTGGGATAGGTAGTGGGACAGGGAAAATTGCTTCATTTCCACAAATCCCTAGAGTGAAGAAGCTTATTGAAAACTATTTCACTTACCGGTATAGACTTCATATTGCAGTGGAAGGTACGTATGTATGTATGTATGAGTTTGCAGATTGCTGAAGAGAAATACAGTATAGATTTTTTCAAATGTAGTTACGGCATAAAAGTTGCATAAGTGATTTTTCAAAATTCCACTTGCAATATAAAACAGTATAGAGTTTGTAGATGGAAGTGAAATACTTTGACCTTCCTTGTCACTCAGTGCCTACATTACTTGCTCTCTACATTTGACAGCACCTTTGCCATGCTCTGCTGCCTCCTATACATAGCTACCTTATATTAAAAAAGAGTGAAATGTAGACCCAAATCTTTCCTGGCTTTTTCCAACAGTCATCTATATCATGTTGGATGACTTCTCAATTCCTATTTCCTTTTACTTTCTTGCTCTTCCTCATTTTTTCTTGTACTCTGAATTCTGTTAGTTCTATAGGGTTGGACCTCCATCCTCCGTATCGAGCCTGACCACCTAGTCATCCCATGAACAAATGAAAACATTTTAAGGTATATGTTTAAACTGAATGGGGTCATGAACAAAGAATAATCATAACTACAGCCAAAGTTTTCAGAAGAAGGCATTTATCTACAGAATCAGATGTTTGCTAGCTAAGATGTTTGCTAGCTAAAGTGGCAAACATACAAACACCAAACCTAATGTGATTACCAGCAATCTACAGATTCCAAATCAGAGGGCAGTTAAGCTTGGTAATCAATTAGTTTGGACAAAACTTACCCATTTTCTGAACCCTCCTTACCCCTCCTCCATGAGATTCAGTATTGTCATTTATTTTCAGCTTCATTTTAATGTCATTGGGCCATAGATAGCAGAGAGACAACTGTTTTGAACAATTCATTGGCAGATAATCAGTCTTGTTAACAGACATGAGCTGAGTAACCAGAACAAAGACAATAGACAGGGCAACGTTGGCTGAGAATCAGATGCTGGGTATAGCCACACTGGATCACAGCTCCATTGGCGGAAGAGCTCTAAAAGGAAAGTGAGTATTCCAGCCTTTGGCATATTAAAATGTTTTCTAATCAGGGTCAACAGCTTATCCCCTTTTAACATTTTTATGTTAGATTTGACTTTAGGGAAAAGACTGGAGTTAGCAAGTACATATTCTTTAATCAATGTACAAAAATGTAAATCTCATATAATTTTGCATGGTTATTAATAACATGGAAGACTCTTAAGGAGGCCCTAGAGGTGATGTTTGGATATATGAAGATTTTGGGCTGTATGGTATGGTAACATATGGTTGTTGAGAATTAAGTCCTAGGATTCAATGGAACCTATTTCTAGAAGCAAAACCCACTCAGATGAATGGCCCTTACTCCCAATTAAATAATTATTTATTTATTCCCAGGTAACTAATTCAGTAAACTTTAAGTCTTATACTTTGGAATTATATAGTGCATTTGTTAGATACCACTGAACTGAGCTTGACTCCTGGCAACTGCATGGACAAATGCTTATCATCCTAACCTATCTCCATCTCTTCCGAGAACATTCCAGTAATCCGTTTAATCTCATCTATCCACTTTATCATTGTTGTTATCTTTAAATTCCCTTAATGTGATTCCAAACAATAATATTTTTTCTAGTTGTATCATATATCCAAAGTATGTGAGTTTCTGCTCACATACTTTGGATATAATAATAAATTCACATAATAATAAAAATAATAAATAAATAAATAAATAATTCACAATAAATTTCAGACCAGTCAGCCTCTGTTTGGACCTACCTTGCTTATTTGGTTCTTATTGTAGTTCATGATTTTCTTAGTATTTCAGGATACATAATTTAAAGGCATTTACTTTTTATTTCCAGTGTCCAGCTGTCACAATATATATATATTACCTTTAGAAAGAGCACTGGTTGTAATTGAAACATCCTTCATGATTCTGCCTAAATTTATCACTGTCTTTTCATCTGGGATTAATCTTCTCTTTACTCCTCCACATTATCATTCTTTATTCTTGAGTTTTACAACAATATAATAATAATAATAAAAAAGTGAACCCAGGCACTGAGTTTATATTTATGATTCAGATTCAATAATAATTAAAAATAAATAGTAATTAAAAAAAATAATTAAAAAAATAATAATTCAACTCAGAGCAGAACCAGGGCAATATGTCCACATCCCTTTGTTAATAAAACTCTATGTCTTCTCCACTACAAGCATACTTTAATTTGCTATTTGCAGTCTATAGCTTTACTGGCTCAGATTTAACAGTTAATTTAACTCCCCCCCTCCCCCAAAAACAGATTAGCACTGCAACTTCTGAATATTACATTATTTGCTTCAAATATCTGATAAGAAGAAATATTTTAATCACAAAGCAAAATGTAGAATAATATTTCATTTAAGGAAAGGAAAGGAAAGGAAAGGAAAGGAAAGGAAAGGAAAGGAAAGGAAAGGAAAGGAAAGGAATCCCTAGCTTTCAATTGGGAAGTGACAGAGCCTAAAAGGTATACTGTTCGTAGATCATTCATGATTCGTTTTATTGCATTCAATCTTCTATTAACCAAGGGCATTTCCCCCCTCAATAATTTCTATAGAACACTTCTGTGATGGGATTACTAACAGTCAGAAATAAACCAAAGCATAGCATATGGATTATCTCATCAAAACCACAATCAGTAAGCCTTCTAATATACACCAGGATTTGTCATTCTTTACAAGTGAACAGGATTATCATAATAGCAATAACCCCTCATTGGACAGTAGAAAGCCAAAATTCTAGTTATTGCCACCTGAAAATGGTGTTAAACAGGAACTGAGCTTACAGAACTGAATATCTATCTGACAGGAAAAGCACAACCATAAAGTACACTGCGCAATGTTTTGTATCCAAACTGTTCACCTCCTGTGCACTTGGAGAAAGCCAGAAGAGTAATCCATTTATGGAAACCACCTTTAAAGCATGAATCATCCGTACTGTTTCCAGGAATCTGTGCTAAACTACAAACTGTTTTTATTTTGGATAAGAATAACCAAATAATCTATTCCTTATGAAAGATTAAGTTGCCTGGAATAGTTTGATGTCTTCTCTTGGGATTACACTGACGAAGGAAAATGGCAGACTGTTGAAAAGTTGACAATAGAGTTAAATATAGTTGCTACTGAATATGTGCAGAAAGTCCACCTTTCCATGAAGTTCTCTTATTCTTAAAAATAAATTGGGAAAGCAAATTTGCTTCCATCAAATTGTATGAGAGTTTTTAGAAAAGAAACACAAGATTTTGTTTTCTGCATGGCATTAGTCAAAGTTCATTTCATCACCGATAAAACTAGCCTAAGTTTGGCTACTCGGTATGCACAACTGAGTACCTGAAACAGTAACTGGCACATTTTCTGCCACTAGGCACCGATGCATAATTTTAATTGAAATTTCATAAAATTGGCAAACCTTGTATTGTTCTACCTCAATGAGCTTGCCCTGAAAGCTCATAATGACTCATGGCATTTCAACAATCTCCCTCTGGGTACTGTGAGATCTTGAACAAATACCCCAAATCTCACAAAACCTTGCTTATAAAATCTCATTTGAACAATGCTGTGATTTTTTTTTTGGGAGGGTGGGCTTTGAATCACTGCTGAATCCAGGTGACTGCCTGGACAAGTCCCTGAAGTTTTCTTGGCAACATTTCAGGAATGGTTTGCCCTTGCCTTTTTCCTGGAGCTGAGAATGACTGGTCCAAGGTCAATGCCTAAGCAAGACTAGAACTCCCAGTCTCCTTGTTTCTAGCCCAGTGCCTTAATCACTACACCAAATTTGCTCTCTGTGGTATTTTAGTCATTCCAATTGCTTAAACATATTTAATTTAAATTACTTTGGGGGGATGACTGCTATTTCGGGATGAAAGGAATGCCTTGCCATCATAGAGGCCCAGAAATTTAGTGACTGTTTACAATATTTCAGAAGAAGAGAACAGAAGATTCTATTTGTTTGTTCAATATTTCCATTTCAGAAGGATTTGTAAGTAGGATATAGGCCACTATCTAATTCACCAATAGCTCATGCCTTCCACCAAGCCTACTGAGACTGTTACTAAAATTGAACTCCCACATGGTAACACTTTTAGAAGGGAAGGATAATTGGTTTAATAACTATTTGAACTACATCCCCAACTCCTCCACAAGTCACTCACTCTTTCAATCCCTCCAGCATTCATCAAAAATACTTCTAATTTCCTAAATGGCCATTGAGGTCTGAATTTTCCTCAGGGGGCTTTTTGCTGAATAAGATCTTTGAACTTTAACAAGTCCTTGGTGTACTTATTCATATCTTAAAAACTTCTGAGGTCACTTCTTTAGTCAGTGATTAAAACTGCTCTTTTTGAATATATGTTGAGAGGGGGGAGGGAAAGAGTATACAACTTAACAATCTTGCAGAATGAAGAACACAGAGATTTTCAGAATGAATATGAAAGGGGGAAAAATCAGAAATAGAATTGTCTTTTTTCTTTTTAAGAGACCAATAGATAGAAGAATGGAGGAAATGGAACATAATACACAGAGTCAGGTGGGGACCAAGAGACTGATATAACAACTTGATCAAAAGGACAAGCTAGGGCCTTTTTTCTCATTGAACCCAATCATGTATCTGTCATGCAGTAGTTACTCTTGACTGTTATGGTTTAGTATGTACCTGAAGCAGTTGCAAAAGAAGAATCCAGTGATAAGACATTGGCCAGTATTTCCCAACTTGGAAAGTTTCCAGTTGTGTGGACTTCAACTCCTAGAATTCTCCAGCCAGCATGGTTATTACTCATTAGGAAATACTGATTTATATACACAGTAAGATCCCTCTTTGTCAGATGTAGTAATTCTTGAATTGGATGTGGTTATTTTTCATCCATTCTCCCACGAATTTTTCACCTCTAATGTCTTGGTTGCCCTCTGCTTCACGATGCTTCCCTACCACTATCTGCAAGTACACTATGTATACTTTAGCTCCAAAAATATGATAGGAGCTATTGTATCCACTCCAGTACACTTTGATATCTGGCCCATAAGACAGGCTTCTAGAGGTCTGCAATGAAAAGTTTACAAAGGGAACAAATTACATCCCTTAATAACCTAAAAAAGAACACTACATTTTAGCTCTAAATAAGAAGCCATCCTTGAACTAGAGAAGCAGGTTTAGCTGTAGCCACCAACGTACATACAGATATTGTTCTTGATGTCTTCCAGACTCCCCGCTCCTCCAGTTTTGTTTTGTAAAACTTTGAGGGAATGGTGTTCCAGAGATTATACATGTTGCACCTTATACATATAAAGTGTATATACATTGCATATAAAAAAGAACAAATACTATACATTTTCCTGTGACCCACAAGTCTGGAACATAACATGCTATCTTATGGTGTTAATGTCAGGTGGCACCTATGGCCACATATCTGATAGTGTTAAGTCCCTGGTACATTTTTGTAAATAGCTAAAGTGTACAGTTAAAGTAGGTGTTAGTTATGTGGAAAAACTTTAGAATAAATAGGTGAAATACCTGATCTTAACAAACTATGAATATAATTAAATTAATAACGTTCTTGAGATTAATTGAGCAAAATATTGTCTTTCAAGTTTATTGTACAACTCAGAGAATGTTTAAAATGGATTGGCTGTCAAACTTATTATGCTGGAAATATAAAATGGGTGAGTTGACACTTATTTATATGGTTGTTCCCACTACTACCCTATTCTACTTTAATATGGTTTGTTAACAAAAGCCAGCACAGTTTAAAGATGTGAATGTACTTTTGAACTTTATTCCAAAATTTTGGAATTTATCACTATATAAATATTTATCAACGAGGATGTAATGATTCTTCAGTGTTGGAAAGACTACAGATATAAATAGCTGTATTTATATTCTGACTTCAAAATATAAATCTTGGATCAGTGTGTGCTTTTTAACTTTACATTTACAGTTTTGCAAGTTGGAAAAGCAATGAGATATGTAGGGTGTTAAGGAGCCTATAGATAAGCTCAATGGGTCTTTCTGGAACTGGATACTGATATGAAGATGACACTCAACTTTTCCATGGCAAAACCTGATATTTACTGGCAAGCTATACAATGACATACTTAACAAGCAAATGACATCAAACAAATATCATATGATGCTGCTTGGATCTAATACTGTAACAGAGTATGTTCTGATCCTTTGTAAAGAAACCACATTATATTTTAATCTTCATTTATATTCCATGCAACATTTGAAATTTCATATCCAATCACATTAATTAATACCTAATATACTATATTTCCCCATTTCTTAAAATGGTACACAGCTGCCTGCCATCTTCAGCTTTTGTCATTCCCTCCAGTAATCATGTAGCAAAACATTTTTATAACATTGGATACAGCTTTATTATATATATTTGGTAATGAACTCCTAAACATATGCATCTAAATACCCAGTTGGAAATATCCCCAGGTTTGAAGTAGAATAAATTAGTCAATTATAAGAGGTCATCATTAGAACTGAATTTTGCATATTCAGCCTTCATCATATACTTTAAAAAATTAGGCAAGGCCTGAGGACTGGAAATAATGTTGAATGAAGCAGGTTGGGTAGATCATAGACATATTGAGAATACAGAATAAAAGCCTATTATACTGCATAGTGTGGAATTGTGTTATAAGTAAAATACATTGCTTGAGAAGCTTCACTCTCCTGGTTGTTTTGAAATCACAATGGCCACAAACCTAGATGACCTTGATAGTGGCTCATGCCATTCTAAAGCATAAAGTGCAAAAGGAGTTGCTATAATATACTGTACATGCCCATCTTGTCACCTTCCCAAATGTTTCAAGCTTCAAGGTTGCATCATAATTTGTGGAAGAGAAATGAAGTATATGTTTTCTTGAACTTGTCCAACAGCTGATGGCATGGTGGCCATTTGACTTGGATTGGAGATCACAGGAATGGGATAGGTGTTAAATTCAAATTTAGGTACTTGCCATTATATCTAGATCTAGATCTTACATTTAAGCCTTTTCTGACTTCTATATACAGTAGGTGGTTTTATTATTAATAATACAAGTAGCCCCAAAAATCATAGTGGGAGGGGATTCTCAGGCTTTAGGTGACTGTTGAGGTAGGACTGAGAAATAGTCTGACTTGATATAAAGTCAGATCTTGCCTTTTTTCTTATGTTAAACCTGGAGCCAATAAGGAATGGACAGAGAAAAAAAGATTTACTGGTTATGGATTGTAGGAAAGGACTTGAACAAAAGGTTTCACCACACTTCCAGTTATATCACTCAAGACATGAAAGAGTCCAGATTCTTTTTTATTTGGCTGGATGACTTTGGATCAGTCAATCTCTTTCAGCCCAACCCATCTAACAGAGTTGTTGTTGTTGTGGGGAAAATAAGTGGAGAGAGCATTGTGTGTTACCTTGAATTGTAAAAAAAGAAAGGTGAGATGTATATCTAATCAATAAATACATTAATAATTGAGTTTAGAAAGAAAGATATTTCCCAATATTGCAAAATATTCACCTTTTCCAAATTCAATTGTTGGTGAAAGTTGGAAAAGGGGATCTCTATTGCAAGAATGAGTAAGCAGCAAACAGTCCCCAACCCAGTATTTTGCATCTCCCAGAACCCCTAGTATTGCATTACGCATAGGCAATATTTCATGAGAAATGCCAGGCTGGAAGAATCAAAAGCCGGAATAAAGATTGCAGGGAGAAATATCAACAACCTCAGATATGCAGATGATACCACCCTAATGGCAGAAAGTGAAGAAGAACTAAAGAGCCTCTTGATGAGGGTGAAAGAGGAGAGTGCAAAAGCTGGCTTGAAACTCAACATTAAAAAAACTAAGATCATGGCATCTGGGCCCATCAATTCCTGGCAAATAGAAGGGGTAGAAATGGAAGCAGTAACAGACTTCATTTATTTGGGCTCGAAGATCACCGCAGATGGAGACTGCAGCCATGAAATTAAGAGACGCTTGCTCCTTGGGAGGAAAGCTATGGCAAACCTAGATAGCATATTAAAAAGCAGAGACGTCACCTTGCCGACAAAGATCCGCATAGTCAAAGCTATGGTTTTTCCAGTAGTAATGTATGGCTGTGAGAGCTGGACCATAAAGAAGGCTGAACGCCGAAGAATTGATGCCTTTGAACTGTGGTGCTGGAGAAGACTCTTAAGAGTCCCCTGGACTGCTAGGAGGTCAAACCAGTCAATCTTAAAGGAAATCAACCCTGATTGCTCATTGGAAGGATTGATAATGAAGCTCAAGCTCAGATACTTTGGTCACCTAATGCGAAGAGAGGACTCTTTGGAAAAGACCCTGATGCTGGGAAAGATTGAAGGCAAAAGGAGAAGAGGACGGCAGAGGATGAGATGGTTAGATAGCATCACTGAAGCAATGAGCATGAAACTGAGCAAACTCAGGGAGGCAGTGAAGGACAGGAAGGCCTGGCGCAATATGGTTCATGGGGTCACGAAGAGTCGGACACGACTTAACGACTGAACAACAACAACAAATAGGCAATATTTAGTGGCAAACCATAAATATTGTTAGCACAATGTCCTGCTGATTTTTTTACATGAAAATGAAGAAAAACTGTGAATGTTCCCCCACTTATTAAAATGATGTCAGTTTCCACCCACCCCCTGCCCCAGCTGACAATTATGATAGAGAAGAACATATAGCCCCTCCCACCAAAAAAAGAAGGGTGGGGAGAAGAGAAAAGAATCCACCTTTGTCATAGGATACTAAACAGTTCCTTAGATTATTCTTGGACTAAAAATATAAATAGAGGGTTTGAATAAATATAAAGAATCAATCAACTAATCTCATATATATAATGCCTACCACATGAAGCTATTCAAATGTCCTTCAAATAACCACAGCATGATTTGGAGAAAGTCCATAACTCAACATTTTGCATTAAAAGATTATAAATAAGACCCTTAAATCTGAAGCCACGGGGTCTAAAACAGCAGGGTCAGAAGAAGAAAGCATATAAAATGATCCAGAAATAAATATTGCCAACCAAATAGGAGCCAATGTTACATTTTCAACATTTTATAAATATATCTAAGATATTTAGTAGCTTGAATCTGAAATCTAGTTTTTATTAACATAACAATTGCATGCTTCATTTATACATTTTGATTGTTTTTCTTTTTCTTTTTTCTTTTGGCTTACTAGACCAATTTACCTGATTTCTTGGGTGTTACATATTTTTTTAACCTGAAAAACTAATATTTGAGAAACAGTTTACTTTTTAGTGCAAATGGGAAGCACTCTCAGAAGCACTTACTGGGTCTAATTTTATCATCTTCCCAGTGAAATATATCTGAAATAATCCTTTAATCTTATTTAAATTACCCACTCACATGAAATAAAAAAGGTCTCAGGTCTCCAAGGTACAGGAATAGAAAAGAGATTCTACAGTACAGTAATAAAATATATTCATATCAGCTTTGTTAGCATAGTTTACCTGTTTTTATTCTGGTGTTAGACTTTCCTTTAACCAACAGAATTTCTTCTGTAATCAAAGATGAATGCTTTCATAACTTTAACCATTTATTTAATTCAGTAATCAAATCATATACATGTTTACTTCAACTTAAATTCTTAGTAGGTCAGTCTGTATGAAAGTGAATAGAAGTATTTTTGATATTTACCCCTTATTTATATAAGGAAAACAGTCACATTCAATGAGAAAATAACACAAATGCAATATCAGAAATCCAAAGAGTAATTCCTTTATTAGTCTAAATGAAATTTTGAATTAGTTGTAAGCTTTCACATGTTCCAAAATTCTTCATCAGTCTCGATATTTCACCTTTGTTGGGAAATATTTTCTATTGAGCTAGAAAGAGTTTTTAAAAAAGAAGGTGTGGGGAAAATGTGGCTGATTTTCAACCCACGGATACACCAGGTTTTCATGTTAGATAGAATGAGAAATACACTAAAAATGCAAATTAGAATATCATCTGGTATAGAAGAATGCCTGATTTCATACAGGCCGCCCAGAACTTGCTGAGTAACTGTTTAGAAATACTTAGAACTATCATTTCTAAAAATACTAATTTAGTGGCTTTAAACTGAAAAACATTTCCCTGACAGTGCTTTCTGTGCACCACATGAACATGGTTATGCATTTTTCTGCTTATATGACCAGCAACTGTTTAATAGAGGATCAGTTTTCTCATGTAAGTGAAGCAGTTCCAAATTCAACATGAATATTTTATAGCGGAGTAACTGATGGCTGCTAGATGAGACGCTCAATGGCAATTTGTAAGCTTTTGGCTTACAATGTTCTGGGCACTGAACTTGTTTCTCTGTACATGCTTAAAATCAAAGTGTAAAATCTGAGGGCATAGTGGGTTGTTAATAACATTCAGCCATGTCTGATTCCAGTTAACACTGAAACAAATTCAAGAAAATTGTGTCCAATAGATTTTTTTTTATAGCATACTGTTTTAGCTTGAATAATTCATATTTTATACTTTCAATTATACTTAAATTACATTGTGAAGCTTTGGGGCCAAGCTGGGTTTAAAAACATCTAATTGATTAAGCAAACCACTGTGGATTAATGGCAAAATTAGATACGGCTTGCAAAGAATAAATCTGCCTGATTTTCTATTTCTGTATGTGTACATGCACTCATGTGGGCGTGTATATATATATATATATATATATACACATACACACACACACACACACACATATATATATATATACACATACATACATACATACATACACACACATATATATATCTATATATATCTATCTCAAAACACAAATGTCTGTTCAAGTGCATTTTTTGTAATTCCCACATTTTTAAACACAATTTGGCAAACAATATGCATTATTGCCAGTTATTCTCCCCAATCTAATGCCTTTAAGTTGTTTTCATGAATATATGCATTTTTGTATGCACATTCCCCTAATATACACATTTTTATAAACATGTTTTGCACCGAAAATTCAGATAAATGAAAACAAAAATAATCACTTTGTTTTGGTTTGCATATGAATTACAGAGATGTATCATTATAATATCACGAAAGATCGGGATGGATCTTCCAACATATAGGTAAAGAATATGGATTTAGGTCATGCCTTTTACTATTTTTATAGGTAGTGTCTGCCTGCATGGGAGGATTTTCACTGAAGAAATGTGGTTTGCAAAGGTCATGCCCACAATCTATATCTTCCTGACATCATGGCTGTATTTATTCAGAGAAGAAGACACTGGGGAACTGATTACAGCCTTCCAATAAACAGCACATTAAAAATGTACAGTTTTGCAGTAGATTACATTCAAGAAGCCCAACTAACGTTATTTAACAGAAATGAGGCACAGAAACATGAGGAAACTGCCTCATGTCATCAAACTACTGGCCCATCAGATTCAATATTATTTGCACTGCTTGGAATCAATCTTCAGGGCTTCAGGAAAGCTTCTTAACAAGTTTTGGAAATGCCAGGAACTGAACCTGTGACTTGGGAGTGAATGGGAACCTGTGACTTGGGTGAATGGGAGCCCTTAATAAGTAAGCCTTATTCCCCAATGTGAGGATGACCTACTTCCCTCTTAACATTCAGGAGGTAGTAAAAGTAATTTTTTTATGCCTATCTTTTGGGTCCCCATTAATGAAAGGCTGATGTTGCTATGTTATCCATCCATCCATCCATCCATCCATCCATCCATCCATCCATCCATCCCATCGTAATCCTAGGACTCTCAGCCCAAAGTCAGAATATTTATTAGTGGGGAGATGCTGTCCTGCAGGTGATTAGACACCAAGCCACGAAGGGCATTATAGGGTAAAACTACCACTTTAAATAGCATGTGGAAGCAAAGAGGAAGCCTAAGGAGGCCCCCCAAAATAGATATAGCATCTGCCCAACCTTCCACACCCGTGAGTACCAAGGCCACTGCATTTTGCTTCAACTGGAACTTCTGGATGGTGTTTTTATTGTGTGCTTTCCTTCATGATTATATTGCTTTACTTTTATTTTTCATAAGCCATCCATAGTTTAAGCATAGAATATGTATAAAATAAATGAATAAATGGCAGTCTATCAGAGTTGCAATGTGTGAATGGAGCTTGTGTTGGTAAGTACAATGAAACCTCCATTTATCAAACCTCAAGGCAACAGAGTTGAAAAGTGTTGGACCAATATTCACAGCAAACTATGCATTTACATAATGCTTTGACTCAAATGATATAATTTGCACATGTAATGCAAATTACATATGTTGATTTATGCCAATTGCATAAATCATTATGCAAATAGATGAATGCTGTAATAATAATAATTTATTAAATGTGTACGCTGCCAGATTCCAAGGGACTCTGGGCAGTTCACAAATTGTTAGAAACATTTAAAAACAAACAACAAAGATGGCAGAGAAAACAAACATGGATGGAACAAGGAAAGGAAGAGAAGAGAACAAACAACTTCCACCCAATTAGCTGTTAAAATGAGGTTTCACTACAGACACTCATGGATCCAAAATGTTAATATAGATGGTATTTCCTTCTTTTACTTCAGAAGCTTGTGTTATGAAAATCTACTGTGAAATTAGCTGTTGAAACAGCTTTAATATCTGCTGCCCATTGTGTGTGGTTCAGAGATTTAGCACAGAAGATCCCAATTTGCTTATGCTCAAACATCTCCATAATGGGAATGAGTTATAGGCACTATCCATGAGAAATTCTAACTTAGATTAACTCTGAACAAAATCAAGATATTTGGTGGATCTGAAAACAGAAAAATCTGTTCCTAAGGGGTCCTTTTAACATTTTGTTTTCTTTTTGTATCTCAGAAATGGAAGTCTTGTCATCCTGCTGAACCACAACATAAGTAGCACAATCACTGATTTTATTTGTGTGTCTCTTTTTCCTAAACACTTTTTTCTTAAAAGCTATGTAGCAAGTACAATGGAAAACTCACCACATCCATTCTACATGGAAATTATTATAAATATGTGCCAGCCCTTCAAAATAGGCCAAGTCATGGAAGAAAAAAATGCAAGAACTACTGGAACTATACTTTATTGCTATAGGGTATTATAACAATCTCTGTGTGTGTGTGTGGCACATGTGTAGGTGTGCAAAGACATCAGCAAAAAGCTTTTGCCCCCTATGGATACCTCTGTGCATGCATGTATGAAAGTTGGAGATTTAGATTCTGGTTTTCAGTTACAGCTTTGCTTGAGCATTAAAGTAGCAAACTAAAGAAAGCAATGTGGGAGGTATAGATCGATGAGAACTGCAGAATTAAGATAAAGAAAGAATCATTATAAAAGCTTTTAAATATGCAAAATAAGCTGGAAACGTATGTGATCAGGCGAAGATTTAAGTTTACGTTCCTAGACCAGCATCAACAGCATATTTCATTTTCATAACTGTCCCGGATTTTTCATGGGATATTGTGAGGGCTGTTTGTCCACCCATCAGCCTATGCCTCTCTGGGAGACCATGGAAAGTGGCTGGCTCCTAGATGGCTAAATTGACTTCCTTAATTAGAGAAAAGACAGTATCTACACTTATTGCTGACTGGAAACCCCTTATGGACTTTTTGCGTGAAACAGAAAAAAATGAACTTATGACTTACGGCTTTGATGATTAGAAAAAAATAGATACTGGAAAAAAGAAAAAAGTTTGTTTTTGTAACCATAGATTAAGAGGTAATTTTATATTTGTAAATATACTTGCTGAAAGGAAATTGGAAGGAACTTCTATTTTTTTCTTTTTGCACTTTTGACTTTTTCTTTGTTCTTCTTTCTCTTTTCTTTTTATTTTATCTTAGTTCTTGCTAGTTTTTATCTTCTGTTTAAAATTCTTTTTTTATATATATATATATATATATACACAGAATTTTATATATATATCAAATATATATACTATATAATTGTGTGTGTGTGTGTGTGTATAATTATTATATATTACATATGTGAAATTATATATATAAAACTAGGTGGCTGACTCTTCAGCTCCAGAGCAGAGTTATTTTTAAGGGGGTTGGGGAAAACAAGAACAACCAAGACTGCATGCTTTCCCTAACTTATTATTCTTTCTTACCCAAGGGAATGCTGGAAACAGATTATGTAAAGGGACTCGTGACTCTGTTCATCAGCAAATTTGGAGCTGCAGGAGAATGCAGAAAGGGATAATCAAAATTATTAAAAAGTTGACTCTTCTCTATAGAGGACACTAAAACCTTCAGGGATTTTTAAAAACTAAAATGTATTTTTAATTGTGACAGGGGGATACGACAATTTTCTACTAAGAAAAGTACTGAAGTACTAGCACATAATGCTAGAATTAAACCATGACAATGAATTGATAAGCAAGAGAATAAAAACAGAAATAGTGTTTAATCATGTAAGAGAAAACACTTGTATGGAATATCTGCTTCTGGATGTGATGAAAAATCCCTCAGATGGTTTTTAAAATGGAATTACCCAGAGGACGGGGCTAATGCGGAATATGGGATATAACAACAAATGAAGCTCTGAAATTCAGTTGTTGACGGCAATTCTTCCTCCCTTCATTTTTCCATAACTTTTAGTTTTAAACAGTTAGAATATATTTTGACTAACTTGTCATTTCAACTGAACCAAGAAGATTCTTCTACGTGAGGGTGACAACATATCCTCACCCTCGTGCAGAGCAAAATGAATAGTAATACAGCACAAAAGTACAAATTAAGATAAGTATATCAATACAATTTTCACAGGTTTCCTCTTACACAAGCCTATATTTCCTTAATTAAAAGCTAATCCAGTATGCTACCTATAACATACCATATCCTGTAGTGGAGGTTACCAGGCAGGGCAGAAGAACTGGGGGAGGGAGGAAACCCTTAGGTGATTGCCATCTACACAGTGTTAAGAGAATGCTAATTCCTTAATAAACAGCATTATACAGCAAACACCACTGTGTAATGCTTGCCAAATAGACCTTTTCCCCAGCTAGCTGTTGCTGTGGCAACCTGTTGTAATAAGAACACAGTAGAACTTGTATGAGTATGCAGCAATTACCACAACCATCGAGATAAAGCGTCATGCACAAAATCAGAGAATAACTGTTCAGGAAGCAAAAGGCTTGGTGCAGATCCACAATTACTATCATGCTATTCTTAGATTATTAAGTCCTAAACAAATGGTGCTGATCCTATCCCCTCCCGAGATTATTTTTCAAATCGTAGGATCTCTAGGCTAACTCTTGACCCAATTTCCTGAGAATCCTGGACTATGCAATCATCAATTTCAGTCTGATTTTGTAATGGTATGTAAGAAAGACCTTGAAAGATGAAGTAAAGACATGCTGCCTAGGGAATGGCCAGATAAGAGAGGGCATAGCCCACAGCTGCATAATTGGTGGAGAAAGGGGCTCAGAAGAGACTCTCCCTAGTTTCTTGGGCTGTAAAGGAGACAGTGAGAGATTTGTACTTTCAGATTTGCAAGATTAAAGTCAGCCTTCCCAGCTACACCAGGCAGGAAACATGCCCAGATAAGCTAATTCTACTTTACTGTAAAGCCAAATTAACAGAATCATTCCATTTAAGCTTTTATTCATAATAAACTATATATTTTTGGTGAGATCTTCTCTAGCTCATGCCCACCATTATGAACATTTTCCATCAGATTTCCTTTTTGTAATTGCTCCGGACAATTTAAATTGGCCCTTGTGGGCAATTCCGGGTCCTAAACACTTATAGTTCATTATCTTACCAAAATCTCTTTAAAAATCACTTGTAAATGAGATGCAGAAACATTCAAACAAAGGATAGTGCTCAACAACAACAACAAAGTCAGATCTTTGCTGTCAAAAATATCCACTAGGGATACATTTTATTTTAACATAATGATTCTAAACCTTTTAAAATACTTTCATGGTCTAAGAGGATTTTCCCAGGCATCCTGTAAACAAAACATCAGATCTGCATTTCATTATCAGATCTGCATTTCATTATTTTTCATGATATGGTAGAGGTACTCTTGTTTTTGAGAGCCAGCTTGGTGTAGGGTTTAAGGCATCAGGCTAGAAACCAGGAGACTATGAATTCTAGTCCCTTAGGCACAAAGCCAGCTGGACCTTGGGCCAGTCTCTCTCTCTCTCAGCCCTAGGAAGGAGGCAATGGCAAACCACTTAAGAAATCTTGCAAAGAAAACTGCAGGGACTGGGGGAGGGGGGAATATTGGTTTTTGTTGTTTTTGACTATTGCTATGAGCCATCCAGAGTTATGGTTCATCATGAAGAGCCATATAAGTCTCTTAAACAAACAACCAAGCAAACAAACATTTTTCCTGTGACTTTGGGTACCATGCACCACGACTTAAATGAAAGAAGCAAAAAATGCTATATGCTGATTGGTCTGCTTGAGGTGTTTCTGTCTTTTCTGGTTCTATGCTTTCTTCTTTAAATGGCAATAATATTTTGGTGGCCATGAGAAAACAAAATTCACATTTCACTGTGAAATTCCAAGTCTTATATAGAGGCAAGGGTAACTTATTCTGCCAAATGAAGCTTTAATTTAAAATTGAAATTAATTTTATTTAATTACTATTATTTATTAATGATTAATCATCAATTATTAGTTTCACTAATGTTTTATTAGACAAGATGGCTGGAGGAAAAAAGGAAACAGAAGGAAAATACGTGGCTGATATTAAAGCAGTACTATGTGAAGTAATATGTACCTGGAAGTTCACCTCTCCATCCAACAACGTATGTCAGTACCCAAAATCAGTTACATTTATCCATCCATTTTTTAAAAAAATCTAACCAACTTTTTACTTTTCCCTCCTTTATTAATATTTTTTCATCATTAATTGTGTTATTGCTTCTTTGGGATAAAGAAAGAAAGACACTGGATTGAAATGTTTCTTGAGGCAAGTGATGAACAAAGTAAATTAAATTTCGTCTCATAGTCCCAATTTTCAGCTGCTCTCTTCTCCCATTTGCACCAATGATTTAAAGGATTAATTTTACTGACACTGAACATGAGCTATATTGCTTAAATATGAGACTTTAAACTTACGCATTTAAATAAAATGGACAGACTGAAATGAGTCGAACAGATGACAATAAATCTGAAAAATGTCTGCTGTGACAATTAAGAATATCCAGTGAAAATTTTCTTATCTCCAGCCCCTCCCCCAACATTATATAGCATGGCCAAGTTAGAAAGTTTTTCTGTTTATTTGTCCTCCACATTACACCAATTTTTGTACATTGTCATCTGAAAAGAACTGGCTTTCAAAAGGAGGACAGTTAATCCCTAAGGCTTGATGAGTTCCGTATATGTGGTTGCTTGCGGTGAAAACATTTGGCAGATATTACTTTCACATACTTTCACTTGTTTCTGGCTAAAGTATATGAGGAAGGAAGGAAGGAAGGAAGGAAGGAAGGAAGGAAGGAAGGAAGGAGCCTCTGCTTGCTGAAGTCTACTTATTGTAGGATGGCATTACCACAGAGAAGAAATCCATCTATAAAACCAACAAATCGAAGAAAATGAAAGAACAAAATTGGATATATCTCTAATATGTTCCACCTCCACAGTAAGGTCCTATCCCACATTAGAAGTAAGAGAGATGTGAGCTGGAAGGTTGGCCTTCTCTGTGGCAGCCCCAGATTGTAGAATACTCTGCTCCCAGGGCTATGCTTGGCTTTTCCATTCTGAAGTTTTAAAACACACTGAAAATCCTTCTTTTTCCGCACAACTTTGACTTGAAATGAGGAATTGTGGGCAACTGTTCAGTTGTATGGCTATGACTGTTTTAAAGTAGGTGAGGTACAATATCTGTTAGGATTATTAACTTTGACTCATATACTACCTACAGTCTGTGTGGATTGGGGTGATATATAATAATGTAAAACAAACAAAACAAATAGTTGAACATTTAATCATACCCAAAGTTAAATAGAAATGCAATACTTCTCACCCTATAGTTTCATTTTGGATGCTGTAAATCATCTTTTCACATGCAGCTTCAAGTTCTTTTTTCTTCTTTTGTCTATATTTTTCTGGTCTTAGACTTCCCAGCCCTTCTAACACTGCTGCAATGGCAATATTTAAGTTGACACAGTGGCCATGCCTAACCTTTTGGTGAGAACAAGGGCTGCAGAGTGTGAAGAAAGGATCTAAATTTAGTAGGCCTCAAACATGAGCAGGACAAAGAGTTTGAAGGGAGGGATACTTTTTTTTTATTTAACCATGTTACACTAATTCTAGATTTATACCGCAGTTTTGGGGTTCTTCTGCCTCCAAATGATAGAAATCATGATACTAGTTTCAACAACTGTGAATAATGTGGGCTCCAGGGGGAACACAATATGAAGATCTCAGGTTGCCTGCTTTTGAAATATAAGTTGTCTTGAAACTGAGGAACTTACCTATTTGGAAAATGCACTGCAAAATACACTAAATGGTATGTCACAAAGAATAGGCATACAATATATGGGCTGAAAAATCTAGAAAATGGGTATCTGGCAGAGTTGGAGTTCAACTGGATCATTTTGCCACCCAAATATGGCCTGCTAACATTGGCAAGTCCTCCCTTGCTCTAACTCCAAATGCAATATCAGAATCAGAGAGAGGCAAATCCAGGCGGCATCACTAGAGTGCCTGACCCACAGATGTCAGGCAGGGGACTGTAGTTCAGCAACAACTATAGTGCCTTATTTTGCCATTTCTTGGCTAAAAACAGTCTTTGTCAGCCTTTATTCCAATGCCTGGATAAAATACTTCCCCCCCTTACTATGCAATATCAAGTCCTCTCAAGCTCAGTTTAACAGGAAGAAAAGGAAAGGAACTGTATAAATTTGAAAAAAAAAAAAAGTTAATAAGACTTCCAGCTTTATATCCCAGGAGGTGCAGATTATATTCATTTTTTTAAGCCTTGTTTGTTCTATGCTTGTGTGATTGATGGCTTCCACTGAGTACCCGTTGGCAATGGATAAGCAAATATGAGTGCCAAAGTGAGCAAATTTTTCTGACCTGAATTTATCTGAGATCTAAGCGAATTAACTTATGATAAACAATGGCATGTTTGATGTGTCTATTTTGCCTTCCAGGTTTACAGCCTGACTTACTGAAAGATGGAGTTCTTTGATCCCTGAATGTGAACCTCTCCTCCATGTCCTATTAAGGTTTCATAACACTGATTTAATAATTTCTTTTTAACACCATGCAGATAATCTTAGGTCCCTTCATACGTCTTGGGAGGGACTGTAATAGATTTGTAAAAAAGAATCCTCTAATCCTTCTGATTCTGCTGTATATGGTCAGCAATGGCAATATGTAATTCTAGGATTCTTTAAGATATTTATTCAACCTGCCTAATTATTCTTTTTTTCTTTATGATACATGATGGTGGATTGTTGGGAATCTGAGCCTCATTACTTAGGATTCTGCTAATTATCTATAACATATTTATAGGAAGACGTGTTAGGGGAAAATATAGAAGGAGACTTAATGCATCTATAACAGATTGCATATTTTTAAATATGGCTAGTACAAACATGCTTATTCATTTTGCTGTTGTTGCAAACCTGCCTTTTGACTGAACAACCAATTAGTCAGCCAAGTTTAATATCCAGAAGTGACTGTTTTAAAAGGAAAGCTCAACTTTTATATTTTCTTTCTCTTCTTCCCTTTTAGCTAACTTTTCAGACCGCATTAACAAACCACTTTCTTAGGCTATAGGCATCCACTAGAAACCACAATGATATTCCACGCATGATTATCTCATGAAATAAATTAATACAGATAAGGTGATTTGTATTAGTTACTCATGATAGGAATGTGTAGCATGTAATTTACATCACTTATACAATGACAACCCCCTATGGAGTGTGTGCCAATTTTCCTCTGTGCCTCTGAATATTCTCAGTTTTCTCCTTAGCTATTTGGTTACTTTTTATTTCCCAGACATGCCATTTATCATATTTCAAGGCCAGCTACTAGTGGAAGAAGGAAGGATGTGAATGTGCATCATAAGTAAACTAAAGAAAATGCTTCTTACAAATGATAAGTACATGCTAGCTTAGCAGGGATCTTGAAACATATGCTATAAAAAGTTAGGAACTTCTTCAGAGATGAAACCTCAGTGAAACTGGGTTGCAGGGCAGTGCAGCACACCAACTGGCTTTAACGGGATTTTGTCCACTGTCATTCTCAGAGCAGGAGAAGAAGACATTTCTGACTGCTGAAGAGATATTGGATCCCATCTTTTGCTCTGTATCATTTTCCTTTTATCCATTCTTTTAAAAATATTGGTGTTATTCACCTGGACTTATTCAATAATATTTTGCTTTCAGCGACTTGGGATTTCATTGCCTCCAAAACCCAGAACCTGTTGCCCACAGGTGACTGAAGCAAAGCATTTAGCAAAACAGTGTACATAAGCATCTGTAGGAAGGTAAGATGGACAAAGGATCTCACACATTATGACATAGTGGCTTCTGATGGATGCCATGTTCCTCACTGCATTTCCCCACTGCTATCCACAATCTGACAGGGAAATCTGAAGTAAAAAATGATAAAGTAAGCTGAAACATTTGGAATCCAAAACAGGAAAGAAAGAAGAATCTTTCTTAAAATTGTACTTCATTTGGAGTCAAAAGTCTGAAAAGGGCAGAAAAAAGGATACTTTCGGTGCTATGAAGTATATTTGTTTGTTTATTTAAAATTTGGTCACCACTCATCTCACCAGGAAATTCATGGGATGATCCTGTTTTCATGGAATGTGGTTGAATGGCTTTGGGCTTCTTCCAAAAAAAAAAAAAAAAAGAATTGATGCCTTTCAGTATTCCCCAAGAAATAACGAAGTTACATTAGGGGATGGGAAAATAGTGAAACAGTGGCAGTGCCTTTTTTTAAAGGCAAGAGAAATCTAATAAGACATTTCTTCTTCTACAAACTGTACAATGTAATTACTATCAGAATGGTGCTCAGCTATGTATTTAAAAAGAGTTTCCTAGTTTAGAAGTAATTCAATCAACATTTTTAAAAACCTTATGACTACCTTATTCAACTTCCTATACGCTAATATGACTGGAATTAGTCTGCATTCCCTTGGGCCTGATTAAGACTTTGCCATTTTAGATTTTGGCTGAAGCAAGTCTATTGGAGAACTTTCTTAGTCCTTCTCACCATGCTAGATAGGTTCTCTTCTACCTTTAACACTTTTATTTAGCTATAGTTCTTAGAAGCCATCTGGCTCCTTCCTCATGCTATTATCTGTGAACTGTTAATTGTTTCAGGATTTTCTTGCATTTTAAAATTCCTTTTTATAGTTTTATATGGTTGGTCTTTTTTCTTGTGTTTGGTCTTGGACTGTAAATAAATTGATTGATCAGAATATGGATTGACTTCTTAAGCATGTTATTGCAATAAGTTCTATGCAAATACATTCTGGAAGTCTACAGTGCTCAGTTTTGTGGTACAATGGTGTCCTAGCATATGAGACAGGTTTTATGGAAACTGCATTAGCTCCCAATATGTTTCTGGGTACCGATTCTTACTTAGAAAGGTAAGATCTACTGCTTTCTCTAGTTTGAATTGCCGGCAGTTTAAGAACTTTACTTCAGAGGAACTTTAGAACATGCTTTCAGTCCTAGAAGATAGTTTAGTGAAAATACATGGACAGTCTTCTTTATGGTGCATTAAAACGGTTGGATTTGCCCCCCTTTTTAATTTAGTTTTAGGTAGTTTTGATATTCGATCTTTCAAGTCTGAAAATTATTTTGAAATTTTAAATGACTTTGGGGATTCCTTTTTGCCTGAAATGATTTTTAATTCAATGAAATCTTAATTTGAGTTAATGTTAATGGGCCTGTGGATAGGAATAAAACTCGAGTTGAAGAAAGTTTTGTAAAAACAAGGCTGTTCTGTTGGCTAAAGCTTACACATGGAATTGGCAGAGCTGGGTGCTGAAATGAGAATTGTCAGTATGCCATGGTGGGAACTGTAACTTTTTGAATGAAATTTGTAGGTCCTAACACTAAAATATGGTCCATCCAATTATGGAGATCGAATGGGGGAAAAAAAACTGGATGCAGTGAACAGTGCGTTGCTCATGACTATGCCTTCTGAAGAGATACTTTATGTGATGGAAGTAAGCCTGTTTAAAGAAATCCAAACCTTCTGCTAGGCACAGTAAGGCAGTTGTTTCAGGTGGTTTATGCTAAGAAGCAGTTCACCTAGCACGCCAAAAACTAAGCTGCTGCCGTTCCATATCATGAACACAGCCCCATTGCTAATATCACAGTCTGCTTTTGTACACAGAATGAGAGATGGCACATGCTTGTACTTGCAGCAAATGCCTTAGTCCAGCTCTGGCACCTCAGCCTTCCCTAATTTTAGTCCCTTTCTCATATCTTCTTCTCACAATAACCTTGTGAAGTAGGTTAGACTGCACGGGAGTATTTAAGTCATCTGGTGGGCTTCATGACTGAGTGGGAATTTGAATTTGCTTTCCCTGCTCCTAATCTGACTGTTATAATATGGAAAAAAAAAAGTATGTTGTCTCTGTTTATGGATCAAGTCCTTTGTTTGCAATCTTGATTGCAGAATACACAGTCTTGGACAATACGGCTTTATGCAACCCATTTTGCTTGAACTGTATCAATGCAAAATGTACTAAGTGGTATCCCACATGCATCACTTACACCTACTTGAGGAAATACAGTGGCTGTATTGGACTACAGCCTGCATGTTTTCCTAGATAGAATTATACAGCTCTTATTCAGTGTTGCTGTACTGTTTTCCCATTCAATCTCTGTAATTTGGTGGTAGGACCTATAGATTTCATTTAGAAAGCTACAGATGAAAGAAGACTTTAGAGTTACAGCTTTCAATAAATTAAATTATCTCCTCAGACTGAAATTAGTTAATAAATGGGCAACAAGAATAGACCTGTTAACACTTCATATATATTTTATAATGATAGCTAATAGGACAAGCAATTCATTAATCTAAAATAGAAAATATGGGGAAAATGTACATGCTATTTGAGCATTAGTAAATTAGTCACATTTATTGTATTTAAACCATCACAAAAGGATTGCAATTTCAGTGAACGTACACACACACACACACACACGAATGAATGAATGAATGAATGATCTCATGGTGATAGTCTTAATAAATTTAAAGAAGAGTTGTATGAGAAAATATAAATTCCATCAGTATATTTTATTAAAGCTCTTTTTAAGGGTTATTGGTAGTATGCCTTTGAGAACATATGCCCAGAGCTGGTGGTTTTTCTTCTAAATACAGAATAGACTCTACCATTTTTGCTCTATTATCATTCATATCATTGATGGCATATTCAATATTTTCTGGCCATAAACTAATTCCACTTAACCAGCTTGTCTGCTGGATTCTATAGGACCTGGTAATCTGAGGGACTGTCTATCTCCAGGTCCGATCAATTAAACAGTGCTATCTACCAGGACCTAGGCAGTGCATCTTCTCTGTTGCAGCACCTGCCTTCTGGAACAGCATTCCCCCAGAGATTCATAAGGATCCCACCTCAAATTGTTTCAGAAGTAGTAAAAAATGTAGCTGTGCTCCTAGGACTGGGGTTAGGGTAGATGACATACTTTTGTTAGTTTTTTGTCAGTTTGGGATATGGTTAATTGTTTTTACTCTTTTACTCTTCCAGATATACATTTTTTTTAATTGTCTGGTCTTTTTTGTAACTATTGTAACCTTCCCTGAGTCTTTTGGAAGTTGGTGAGTCTCCAAATCAATCAATCAACCAAATGTTTCAAGGGTAGGAAGGAATATAAAGGATATCCTATTCCAGCTGATATCTGCTTGATCAATATAGCCCTTCTGAATTCTCAGGCATTCCATCATCCTTCATTAATTCTTAGTTCTGCTGTCACTCATCTACCTACTTCATGGTTCAAGGCAAATGATTCACTCCAGATTGCTGCCTACCATATAGCCCTAACACTTGGCTATTATGATACTTTCTTTTTTGTGATTCTGTAGCAACAGAGATCATAAAAGAACCAAACATTGTGCCAAATCAATTAATCCCACAATATTTTATTTCCAAAATCAGTACCATTCAAGGAAGTAAAAATAAAATTATATAATTATTAATTCAGCTTAGATTACATTGTTCAAAAACATTCACATTCTATAGCCTAAACTGGATTATTTCAAAAGAAATGAAGTTCAGTAAAAAAAAAAAAAAAAAAGACAATTTTCTGTGAAGAAGAAATATACATTGAAGCAAATTGCCATCCTTTATCCTACTAAACAAAAAATTACACAGAAATAGTCCCATCTATAGCCTTGTAAAACTAGATATGGTTTGACTTAAGTCAGGAGAGAATTTTACATATACCTTTCTAAAAAGTTAGTATAAAAAATGTAGTTTAAATAATGTTAAAGTGTCACACATTTCTGGTTTAGAGTTATTTTGTTTCCAGAAGAAGAACAATTCAGGAGACCTAGCTGCTAAATTTTGCTCATAGGCAGCAGTGGGGGAAAAAAAAAAGATTCCAAAACCAGTTAATATTGCCTTAAGGAATCTTTATATCAAAGTTTGGTGACCCTATCTGTCCACGAAATGAATCTATGGATAATGAAATAATAGTACATTTGGGGACGATTTCCTTGCTATAGACAAAGAATAAAATAATCCCATATTTTTCCTCCTTAGGGAAATAGACAGCTCTTATCAATCTTACCCCCAAATACCTGTATAGGCAATTGAAATAAGCACCTCAGAATAGCTTCCACAATGCTGTGCATTACCCCAGAGTAATTCATACTGGTACAGTTTATAAACTACAGGGTGGGAAGTGATGTAGTGTGACAGATGACCAGCATCTCCAATTAAGATGCAAAGGGCTGGAGAGACACCAAAGCAGGTACATTCCTCTGGTCTCAGAGATATGCAGGAAAAAAAGGAATCACACATCTGAAGATTGCAGAGCAACCCCAGGATTTGGCTGACTGTAATGAATTGTTGTGGTTTGCAGACATTTCTGTACACACAGTGGGTGTGTTTTCAGGGCAAGAATGGGGCTTTTCCTGCTCTTGATTAAAACCACATTCAAATAGGTCCCATGTACAGAATTTTGAAGCATATAATACCCATTTCCTCTGCATGAAATGGCTGAGGTAAATTTAAACCAATTTTCATTTCTTACTTATACACATACATAAGAAATATGAAATTAATGGTTACCAAAGATGAGCTTTACGTACAGTTTTTCTACAGGTTAATCTGATTGACAACAGAACATAAATTCTGGATTGTCAGAAACATCAAAAACTCAACTCCTTTTCCAAAATCAATATAAAACAGTTTTCCCAAACCAAAGTACTCTTAAAGAACAAGCATTTTATCTCAAGATGTAACCACCCTTTCAATCAATCTTATGGCAGGTTGTGATCAGTCTTCTCACTATTAATTGATCCATATTCATAATCATTAACTTTCACTGTCCTGGGACAGATTTTAATGTCATCCAGTTTTCAGTAAGACCTCTTTATAACCTTTGTAGGTAAAATCTGGTGTTGTTTTTGTATTTTGGATTATAGCTAAAACTAAGCTGCTAATATGTTTCCTGTCCCATGTAGTATCACATGCTCTGCCTCAGCAAAAATTCAATGAGGTTGAAGTATGAAATCTCTCTCAAGCATATATCCTTTATGTCAGGGATCTTCTACATGACAAACTTATTTCTCCAGTTAGCAATGTCCTATAGCAGTGTTCCTCAACCTTGGCAACTTTAAGATATGTGGACTTCAACTCCCAGAACTTCTCAGCCAGCAAAGCTGGCTGGGGAGTTCTGGGAGTTCAAGTCCACACATCTTAAAGTTGCCAAGGTTGAGGAACACTGTCCTATAGCACTTCCAAACTTTTCTAGATATTTCTGTGCCCTTTGTATTATCAGCAGAAGTTGACTTCCATTTTTGAACTTTCCAAGATTCTCTGTACTACTGAGCACAACACACCTGGTTGGGTTCCTTAAGTTTTTAGCAAGGCCTTGGCAGCATCACATTTATTCAGTACTGAGGCAATTTACCTTACCCTTAGCTATATAACAGCTGGGATTTACTTTCCTAAACACAAGTTTTAATCTTGGCAGAATCAGTTTTGCTTCATTTGTGATAGTCCCTCACAGGTTTTTTCTCTGTCTGAAAACAAATGGGAATGAAACACCTGGTGCCTGTCATGACACAAGAATGCATTTTTGGCAATGGCATAATCTATATCTAGAGATTTAGTATTATAATGGCATATGGAGTACTGAAATGCTAGGTTTTTCTGTTCACAAGAGAGTTACTTACAGTTTGATATGAATATCTGGCAAACTTTTTCAGACAATAACAATAGGAAAAGTGCTGCATTTCTCATCCTCCAGGATGGGCAAACCACACAGTGCCTCAGTGGGTCTCCACTGTGTCTTTATTTCTTCATAATCGCAGCATCTATAAAACCTCCCAGAATGAAAATTCATGTCATCCAAACTAATATAACTCAGTGCACATAAATGGAAAATTAGTTAATTCCTAAGTCTTAGGGCAGAGTTTCTTAACCATTTTTGTGCCATGGACCCATTTGAGATATAGATTGCACTACAAGGAAACAGTGGGAAGGACTTGACAGGTGGATAAAAATGGCAGATCCAGTCTAAACAACTGGGTGACTGTGCAACCAACAATAATAAAAAAATTGTGGTACAACTTGGCTGGTTCACTCAACATTAGCTTCATAGTCAACCTAACTCTAAATCCACAATAAGTACTTTGACTTCAGAGCTTCACTCAGCTAGGGTGTTGGGTAATCAATAGCTTTCCTTTGGGAAGCCTGGTTTGTGCTTTTAATAGTCACAAAAATAATGGTGGTGGTGGTGGTGGTGGTGCTGGTGGAGGAGGAGGAAGAAGAGGAAACTATGGGTTAATGCTAGTACTCTTTTTTTCCCTACTTGCAATATACCCTTACTTTACAGATTTGGAAAAACAAGTGGATGGGAATTGGAGGGTCTGGCTTCCTTGGTCAACACATTTATTTTCTGAAGAGGAATAATGAATACATGAACAGGGCTATAAATAATTCTGGAACTGTTAATCCTGAGAGAGCTTCTGATTGCAAATAGGAATTTTCCAGTTTTTAACCAAAAAGGATATATATTAAAAATATCAAAGGAGGATTTAATTCTGAAAGTATATCTGGTACATAGTTAAACTGAAGCACGATTTCTCAGAGCACACTTATAGACTCCAACAAAATTTCTTCTTTCACTGAGCAGAATACAGCTAAATTTATGAACTGTAGGTTTGTACTTTAAAAAAGGACTTTTTGCAGCTCCGTTAATGGCTACCATCACAACCGTCTTGAGTGCCCATGATTTGCTATAATCACTATGTTGGAAGAAAAGCAATCACCAGAAAGCAGAACAAGCAGAGATACAGGAAGAAGAAGAAGACAAAGTGTTCAAGATGTATGTGAATTTTCGAAAAGAACATCCATAGCCTTGAGGAAGTTTAAAAAAAAAAATACCAAAAAATACGAGTGCCTCAGAACAATCACAGCTGTGTTCTAAAGACTTGCTTAATGGAACACAAATTACACACTGCAAATAATTGACCTGAGAAGCTTCTCCATATGAAATTTTGGCATTTTCATGCCAATCAAGTTGTCCTAAAGTACTGCCATGGGGGGGGGGGGAGGGGGTTTGGGGGAACCTACTGTGATTTCTACTACTTCTCATTCAGTATGAGGAAACAGAAATTGGGTTTATTTTATTTTTTTAAGAGAAAAGGAACACTTTTACACTCATGGTAAGAGTGTTGTTTTCTTGCACTTTTTCTTAGTGACAGAATGGCCAGAAATGTGTGTGTGCCAATGTCCAAAATAGCTTTATACGTGAAAAATAGTTCTGATGATACTTTAACCTGGAAATCATTTATGGAGTACAATTCTGCCCATGGTTTGCTACCACATCCAAGGTTTGGGCTCTCTTAAAAGAAGGATTCTAAGCTCTTTAACTATGATTATTTATCTTGATTACATAGATTTCTTAGCTAACCCAAAATTTGACTTTAATAATTGACTTTTGGTTTTGAAAGTGCTGAAGTGTTAAACTGCTGTAAAACTACATTTGCTTCAATCCAAGTTGATATATAAAAATAAAAGGGAGATACTTTTTCCAGTGGAATAGTTTACACTTATTAAAATTCTATCTTATATTTCTCTGTAAACTTTTCCATGTAGTATCTGCATTTTGTAATTTCTATGTAGCTTTTTTTCTTTCCTTTTTTTTTTAAAGAAATGTGTATGAATGCACATGCATACATGTCTAAGTATCCTATCTCTCATTGTACAGTCATCTTTCTAGCAACCTGTTCCTCTCTGGTTTTCTATAAATCAATTTAATTCTAATGGAAGGCAACATGAGAAAACTCTTCCCATGGGCTTTTTTTCAAAACTTCATGGTTTTCCTTCTCTTGGAGTCAAGGGAGAGCTGAGGAACTAGTGGAACTTCAGAGTCAGCGAACCTGCAACAATAAATTGAACTCAAAATCACTAAGACAAATTTGAAGTAACTGTTCTGAGAATAAGGTAGGAAGACAAAAACATCTTTGGCAGAAGAAAAGATCTGACAAAACTGCACGGCAGGTTTTGGTAGAGCAATATGTAAAAGCAACTAAAGAACAAGCCATTACTAGTGTTTTCTAGAACCTTTCCAGACAAGATGTCTCTGGTAAGATTTTTATTCATGCATTTCTGATTTCAAAAATCCTGATACACACATAATCTTTTCTAAAAGCTCATCGTCCTGTCCCAATAGCTTTACCCTTTCACCAGACTGGAAATGTGGGAAAAAGGAAGAAGATGACTGTAGTCTGAACCAAGATCAATACATTTCCAAGCATATGCACAAACCAAGGGTTAGTAACTCAACAAGGGAAAGGAAAAAGAACTGTAGACACATGCAAGATAGCTCAGGAATGACTACATCATGCAGAATACGGCTACCATTTGGGGGCTACAAAAATGCAGATGGCTAACAACAGCAAAGAGATACAGAAAACCCCAACTTTTCCTGTTATCTGGTGATCATCTAGATATTTATGGCTTGGATATGGTACCTCTGGAATTAATCCTTGACCAAGAACAATTTAATTCCAAATTTATTTCACTTAAAGATCTGTATGGAACAAAACAATCAACAATCTCTTTAAAAGTAGAAAAGGAAGGCCAGATATGAAGCACAGGCTAAAAAAGTAGAACTGAATATTACTACTACACTATTGTTACCAGTATAAACTGTTTCCCTAGAGCTAGGGAACAGAGTTTGACCAAGAACATCAAACTGTTACGAGCATGATCACAAGATACACAGATCTAAAAGCAATAGGCTAACTAAATAGTTAAATCAGTTCATGGTGCCAAAATGTCAAAGGATAATGTTTAAATCATATATGAAATCATATTAAGATGGTTGCCTTGCTGTGCTTATTTGATGCACTCATCCACATCGGTAACGTAAAGGCCATCTGCTTTATTTTGTTCAAGATAATGTGATGTGAGACAACTCTTGTGTCTTATATATTTCACACAGCTGAAGCATAGAAAGTGCATGAAAGTGTATCCTATTGGCTCACTGAATGAAGAGATAACCTTAGAGGAACATTTACTGCAGTGCATTCTCTTGGCACAATTACTGTACCAATCTTTGCTGATCCCAAAAAAGCTAAACAGACTTGGAGCAGGTTAGTACTTGGATGAAATATTACTAGGAAATCCAAGACTGTAATCTGGCCTAGGAAGTCAAACAAACAACCTGGAAGAATACAATGGCAAAACACTTTTGTATGGTTACCAAAATGAACTCAGCTAACTTGAGAAGTTTTTACATTTACTAATATTTATTGGTAAAGCCAAAGTTACCTGTGGATGCTATTCTCCTTATTATAGCATCATTTTTTAATTATATTAATTATACCTTATAGCTTACAGTGTGCAAAATACACGGTGTCTAGATGTAAACAAGAACATTTAAATCTGCTTAATAGCCCCTTAAACTATATGCTAAGCTATTCACTCTGGAAGTACTTAAAAATAAACATTAAAATGCTACAGTGAGGTGTAATTGAAATGCAACAAGAATTTGTTCTAAACTCTTATGAAAATGAGAGGGTGAGGGTTGGCTGTTTGTCTTTTGATACCATGAACATATCTACAGTACAAAGTGTGACTGTATAGAACAAACTCAAGGTTTTTAAATCAGAGCTGGACCATATTTCATGAGATGAAAATCACACAAGAGTACTATGAAAGGCTTGCTAGAATATTTCTGTGATACAAGGAATTATTGTCACACACAAGTTTGCTAGTGATCATGTATGTGTCATTTAGTATTAAAAGGTTACTTAAAAGTAAACCTAAAACCCTCATTGGGAGGGGGAAATGTCTGATTGCAGATTAATTGGAAGTAAATTCCAGCAAAAACACTACTGTACATGGTGATCACAGAGTCTGTCTGTATTATATGGGTAATCAGGTCTTGTAAATAGTGATTAAGCAAGAAGCATGGTTCTGGGTCATGTACCCTTTGTATGATTAGCCTATAAAATTCTACTTCAGTGTATGGAACATGGGATTCATCCAAAGGCTCCATAGTGAGAACAGCCCATCACAGGGTAATTTCAGATCCTGCAAGCAATGGGCAGGATAACTTCCTATAAAACTATTTCTTTTCCTCTCACTTAAGTTCAACTGCAATCTCTTGAACAAAGGAAATGGGGATCTTCTTGTGTAGCATGAAGCATTCTAATGTCTCCTATTGGTTAAATGCACACAGAGAGCTATCCAGGGCATGTTCTATGCAATTAACCTCTTTCACCCATTGAGTGCTATGCTGTCTAAGGGGTTTCCTTTCTCTGGCATAATACAATATCCCGTTATACATCAAAGAATGGTGGAGGTTATGTTCCCCATTGTGATACTGATATGACGCCCATGTGCCTGGCATTTCTACCTTGGCTCTTTCAGGCTGTCTATCACACCTGATTCCCCCCCCCCCCCCAGATTCTTTTAATTAAAAAATTGGTAGCCTCATGCCAAGAGAAGCATTAACCACAACCTAATCAATGGTTCCATTTAGACACAGAGACATTCTTACAAAATAAAATGCTGCCCAATGCTCTGCCCGTAGGCATGCCTACAAAAATAAAAAGCCAAAGGTCAGCTGATAATAGCATCCTACATGCTGGCTGGGGAATTCTGGGATTTGAAGTCCACACATCTTAAAGTTGCCAAGGCTGAGAAACATTATGCTAGAGTGATCTTACCAGTTTGTTTCCTGTTGTTTTTTCCTTTAAGTGAGTGTGTGTGTTGTACTGGGTTATTCCCACTATAACCACCATTTTGTAAGCATCAAATAGCGTGCTGTCCAAACACGCCCAGGGCCCCAAAAGGCTGTATACCTCCTGACTGAAGCTATAAACCATGGTTTACAGATTATAATGACTGGACTCAAACAAAACACTAAGCTGAAAACAAATCACATTTTGGTTTTAATGTGGTCTCTTAATCCAGCCCCTGCATCATGACTTCTCTCGATATTCCTGTGCTTTGATTTTGAGGTATGCAATAGTATGCAATGGTACTGATACAGAAACCCGAGGCAATGCAGAAAGGCAACACAAGGAATTCCTAAATAAATAAATAAACTGAATACAGAAAAAGGGAAAGAGTGTACAAATACACAGACCATGGCAGATTATTGGGATGGATTAACATGGAGGACGTTGTTTCATTCTCGTGAATAAGAGAATGTGATTTTCCCCACATTCTTTTTTATATAGTTGAGCATAATCTAAAACCAATTGTGAGAGGGGATTTATTCATTTACATTTCAAATTTGGTCACCGCCTATCTCACAAGGAAGTGACTCTGGGCAGTTTACAATAAAAACAACAAATAAAACTTAATTAAAATACTATAAAAATAGTATAAAAATACAGTAAAAATACAGTAAAAACCATATTCATACATAAATAATAATATCTTCCAAGGTGCTGCTGGTAGAAAAGATATTAACATACAGGAGCATCTTCAGGGTGTTAGCCACCCCCAGGGTTGGTTGTCCCTTTTTTCACCCCATGCAAGTTGGCATAACCAGGCCTGAACTGCTTTCCAGAAGGCAGAGAGAGGAGGGGCCTGCCTCACCTCTGGGGGAGGGTATTACATAGGGTGGGGACCAATGCACACAAGGCTCTCCTTCTGGGCCTGCTGGTCAACATTCTTTTGTTGACGGGGTCCACAGCATACCCTCTCTGCTTGACCAGGTGGGACGGGTTGATATAATGGGGGTGAGACAGCCCCTCAGGTAACCAGGGGTCATGTTATTGCAAAAACATAGAGATAAAAGTGAAGTGTCTCTATCCTTATAAGTAACCAGTTCATTTCATTCTGGTCTATGTTTTGTGAACATGAACTCTAGTCCCACCTCCCCCCCCCCAAAAAAAAAAACCCCACCATAAAATACTGCCCTTTCAACTGTAATAGGTGTTTGCTGTGTTGATTCTGAAAAGAACCAGATCACAGCTGGAAAGGATAGGGGGGAAAAAAAGATATAAAGAATTGAAATGAAATGCTTTCATTTCTAGTTCTATTTAATGGTTTAGTTTATTACTTTAAGACTGAGAATTCACTGTCAAGAATACCACAGAAGGTTGCAGCATCTGTTACCCACCTGCCCCTTGTGCCAATTACGTGAGAAGATCATATATGTGGAAAATAAACAGTTCTGTTTATTCCAGTCTTTCTTCTGTTAACAAGGCTAGGCTTTGCTTTTTAAAGATCAATGCCCATATTTGAACAGCTCTCACAACAATGAACTAGGATAAAATTCCCAGTCGATCAACACATATCAATTTGATTCCAGTAGGACACACAGTACAGTGAGTGAAAGACAGAAAAGAAGTGCTTAAGAAAAATCATGATACTGTACAGCATAGAGATGACATAGAATAACTGCAATACAAGACAGACATGTAGAAGCTGAGGATCCAGGATTTCTGAAGACCTTGCATGCAACTCTCAGATTCTACAAATGTTACTCCTGAGAATTAAGTGTTAAGAGGGCAGAAAGGAAATAAAATCAGTTTCAGGTTCTGTCCTGGCCTCACCTACTTCTTTGTCTGGTCTCATCTACTTTTTGGGATGCAACCCTTTTCAAGTACAAGAAAGACGTTTGTTCTGAAAGAAGTTGTAATATAAAGAGAATGAGTTTATCTGTTCTGGTCTTGGGATCCTGATCATTGTCCCCTTCTTCTTCTATTATTATTATTGTTATTATCTAGACCACATTTCTGTTGACCAAGAGATAATGGACAGACAATATTGGTCCACTATGGATCCATTTCAGGTGAACTGGAAGCAAAATGGAATCTGTATTGGATTCAATGACCCAGAAATTATTTGTATTTCTCTGCCTTAGCTTTGCATATCCAAACTGCAGTTGCCTTATCATCAGTATGGGCCACCCAGCTATTTCTGGAGGCCAGGAACAGACAATGTCATCTTCTCCTCATCCTCACCTCACTGTTAATGTGAGTTCTTCCCATTTTCTCCTGTGCATTTAAAATAGTGTTTCCTGGCTTCCGGAGGCTTCAGCCTAGCTGTTTGGTTTGTCTGCAGCTCTTTACTTCCTTCTAGGCATACCCCTGCAGTTTGATTGGTTGTTTGCATTTTTGTTTTTAATCAGTTTACTGGTGAGCTATTGAAATGGTGAAGCTTTTTTTCTGTTTGTTTTTACATAGCTCCCAAATAACCCCAATGAATAAATGTTGCAAAGTGCTATCTTTTAAATGCAAACTTGTTTTCATCATGCTAAATCACACTTCTGAAAGGCCTACTTTCAGCATGGAAAGAAAATAGAATTTTAGTAATGAGGTTAACTTTCCATCTTTGATAAGTTACCAACAGTACTGATTACTAATGGCCCTCTCTTTCTTACTCCAAATCCTGCCATTTTGACCCACCAGCTATAGGCAACATTTATAATATAGTAATATAATGTAATATAATATAATAATATGTAGAACATTAGATTCTATATATTAGATTGGACTAGCTGGAGGAGAAGCAAGCAAGCAAGCAAGCAAGCAAAGGGGGGGGGGAGAGAAATTTTAGAACATCTACAGTGTTCTCTGAAATATAATTTACATGCACACTGAAACATAGATCTACTAGCCTGCCTTCACTGACATACTTGGACTTGGTCGGTTGACACAAATGCTGACAAAACAAAACAAAACAAAACAAAACAAAACAAAACAAAACAAAACAAAACAAAACAAAACAAAACAAAACAAAACAAAACCTATAGACAATATCTGCACTACTTTCAACTATCTATCATGCTTAGTGAATAAAATATGTGAGGGAGGAAAAAAAAAAGTAATCTGAGAAATCCTACTTGCCCTTGGGATATTCAGAAAGTAGGCATTCTAAGATTCACCTAAATTATGTGAAGGCTAAATTACGTGAAGGTGTGATTTTAGGTTAGTTATTTTTAAATTTACAAAAATAATATTTTTTTCTCAAATCCCTTCAATAGTTCATATTCTGGGTGGTGGTAAAGTCAGTAGTAATTTTACTTTGCATCTTTGCTGCTTCATTTCAAATGCTTTGAACAACTCTTCAGAAAAAATGTTTGGAATTTGACATTAGTGGTCAAAACAGAAACCCACATTGATCAGTTGGATAAGATAAGGCTCTTGAAAATCAGGTAGAGAAAAAGAGTTTTCTTTCACAAAGTGAAAAAAAAATACTACTGGAAATTGTAGCACAGATTTTGATGGTCTTATTCAGTACATTTTTAAAGTAAAATGAAAAATGTATAGAAAGCATTCGTCAACTTGCTATGGTCCCTTTAAGAATTAAAAGAAATTCTTACCCAAGATCTAAGGAACTATGAAGCTGGTTCTGCTGAACTGTGATCTATTTTGTTTTTTGGGTTTCTTCCCCCCCCCCCCCCCCCGTGGAATTAGCAATTTCAGAAGCTATTTCAGATGAATATAGGAATTTTGCTTAAATGAGTCAAAAACTGGCTGAAGGTGTTTAGGGCAGAGGGCAGTCAAGTTGAAACCCCTGAGGTAGTACAGGAATTACTGTATAGTCCAAGACTACAGTGCAAGTAGTAAAGGCTGTTACAGAAGATTCTTTAGTGAAATTGTATTCCAAAGTCTGTTCTCTCCCAGTTACATATCAAAAGGATACTTTGCCACTAAGGCATGGCTGTTTCCAGTATGGCATCTGGAACAATGAAAGAGAAGAACAACAACAATCAACATTCAAGGAATAGTATTAACCCCTTGTATGACCTTGAACTGCATTTTGGGTTCTGGGCAAAGAAATCTGTTTCTTCTTTCTCTGTGTCCTGTTAACCACCAACTTTTGTTTTCTGCACACATTATGCAAGACTTTAATTAGTGCATCCCAATACTAAGTTCAGCGAGGAGAAAAGGAAGCAGGATGCATAATTTGTGTCTACCTGCAAAGCACTTGAAGCTGCACTTCTATTTCAAGCATTTGCATTTATTTATTTATTTATTTATTGGTGTCACACAGCCTTTTAATTCTGCAGATGGAAAGCCTCTTGAGTTGGAGTTCAACTTCTACTGCTGTTGCAACGCTAATATAGAACCAAATAAAATATACGGTATTTTTCTTTACTCTTCCTGACTATCTATAATTATTTACTGTAATCTCACTTGCTGAACCATTTTGGTGGCAGGTATTTGATTTTATATCTCTTAACCCTGAGATGAAGATTTTTTTCCATATTTTCTATGCTCATTGAAAGCCTATAATTACATAGCTGCCCTTTACTCTTGACAGCTGCCCGTAACTGAAGGACGTTTTTTTTTTTTAAAAGGTTTTCAAGCTTACTTATGATTTACTTATGGGCTGTCAAAAAGGCTGTCTGATTGCACCCGGGGCCCATACATCTATGACTCATATGACATTTCAGTCAGTGTTGGCATGTAGTTATCTCTTTGAGGCAAGTTATGAGACATCGTTGTTATTCATCAGACTGGTTTACTTCTTTGAAAGAAAGCTCCTATTTTAGCAGGGCATGCCAGATGAAGAAATTCAGTGTCCATCATGGATTCAAAGGAATACAGTTACTGTCTTTGAACATCTTGCAATATAATAGAGATGGAGAACTATATCAATGTCAGTTATTTTCAGTTTTGCAACTCTAACAATCTCAGTTCACTGAACTTCAGATTTGTTTTTCAAGTAGCACTCCAATTTGTATGCATATTGATGCACACCTTTCTCCAAACCTTTATATTTTTATATGCAATTTATGCAAATGTTTTCCCCCAACATAGTTCATAAACAAGTACAGGTAGTCCTCAGTTTAAGAACAAATTCTGTTCCCAAGGTATGTCCTTAAGTTGAATTTGTATGTAAGCCAGAACAGTATTATTGTACAATATTGTATAAGTAGTCTTGTGTAATTAACTTGAACCACTGTGTATTTAACTCAAATCATTGCGTATTTAACTCAAATTTTGCTACAATAGGCTCCATTAACTATGAGTCATATGTAACTCAGTCGTTCTTAACCCGGGGGCTACCTATACATGGTTGCATAGACTTTGTTTTAAATAAAACTTTTTTTTTTAAAGAACGATATTCCAAAACTCAGAAAATTGTAAAACAAAATTCTTAGATTTGTTCAAAAATATAAGCTTCAAAGTATAAATCTTATTGATCATATTCCAATTTACCCAACAGCCAGAGTTCTTGAGACTTAAATTGATTTCTCTAGATAGTACAGGCAAAGCTGTGGGCCAGAGACAGAATAACTGATTCAGTGAAGCAGAGGTGGCCAACATGAACTCTTTCTTTGTTATTGAATCCAGAGTTCTGACAACTCAGACTGCTATTGCTGATGAGTGTTCTTTTCTGTTTGTTTGTTTTTAAATATTATGTCCAGTTCAGTGGCAGTGGAACCATATTGCCCTGGCTGACCTGGAAAAGCTAAGTAGAGTTGGACCTTTGGTAAGAAATTGGCAGACTCCCTCTCCAGGAGTCAAGTTGTCAAGCTTAATTTAAAGGAAACGTTCCCTTAATACATAGGCAGATACAAAAAACACATTCCCATTCACTAGCATGCTTCTCTGCCATTTTGAAATGTGAATACTCAGAAACTGTAAAGCTATAAAATAGGAAGGAAGGAAGGAAGGAAGGAAGGAAGGAAGGAAGGAAGGAAGGAAGGAAGGAAGGAAGGAAGTTGCTCTAATAGTTCCTATTTATAAGAAAGATAATCAGAACCTTCCCGGGATTGCCCTATCAGTCTACTCAGCATTATCGAAATACATGCCAGACACCTATCCATAAAGTGTCAGGATTGGTTAGAAGTAACGAATATACTAACCAAGGAACAAGCTGAATTTAGAAGTGGCCACTCTATCTTTAATTATACTTTTATTCTGCAACACTTGGCAAAGAAATATACTTCAAAACCAGGTGTGAAGCTATATAAAGCCTTCATAGTTTTCAGAGCAGCCTTTGACTTAATTTCCCACTCTAATCTTTGGCATAAGTTCCAAAACACTACCACAGACAGAAAATTCCTTCTTCTTATCTACAAATTATATGACAACTCAACTATAAAGATCAGGTGTGGCTCTCTGGTCATTATACCAAGGACATCTCTGTTAACAGAGGAGGGATACATTCTGGCGCTATCACTATCTAATTCTTATATCAGTCCTATAGTCGCCATCATCCCCCCAAACTGGCAGAGAAGCAAATAACAATTCTTTTACTGTATATGAAAATAATGTAGTACTGTTGTCCCAGACCCATACTGGCTTAAAAAGAATACTGTGAGCCCTGGTTGAATATTGCAGTGCAGAAGCCCTAGAAATTAATACAATAAAACCATGATTCTGATGTTCATGAAATAACCTAAAACAGGTCATTCAAGTATCTCAGCACTGTATTTCATGCCACAACCACACGTAGGGTACACACACAATTATTAAAAAAACACCTGGAACTTCTCAGTTTTCTTAAGTCAAGTGTGTATGTTAGGGCAAGAAAACACAGCAGAGACAATAAAGCAATGTCCCAAGGACATTGACATTCAAACAGAACTGATATTCCTCCCTAAAGAGGTATTTTTAAGTAGCCCTCATACCCCTTATAGACCAGCCAGATATCTTAACCAAATTACAGTTCCCAAACTAAGAAGGGCCTTAGCCTTGGCATGGTTCAATGCTCCCATCAGCAGTCTCAGAGGGGAGATTCAAAGGCATCCCATTTAAATTCAGACTTTGTCCATGTGGTGAAGGAGTCACTGAAACCACCAAACACATTTTATTATACTTTCCATTTTTCATTGACAGTCACTGTGAGTTGTTAACCCCACACCTAATTAAATATCCTGGTCCCTCTGACTAGTTTTTACTTAAAACTTCTTTCTTTCAGATTTAGATGATTCCATTTCCTTAAGTGTGCCCAAATTTTATCATGTTGTATGTAAATGGGCAACAGTTTGTCTGATTTGTTTACCTAATTGGTTAATCAGTATCAGTTTTATGTATGTAAGCTGTTTTATGGACTGGCCTTTGACCACAATAGTTTCACCTTCTTCTTCTTCTTTCAACCTGTTGGCCCTATCCGGTTTACATCATTGCCGTCCCCAAAAATATTAAGTGCAGGCCCTGGCCATCCAAAGTTTGCCTAATCCAACAAAAAAGATAAAAATAATCTGATAATGGTGCCTTGGTCAATAATTCATCAGCAGAGTTCTGCAGTACTTAAAGCCTCTGAGTAGTTTTCATGGGCATCTCTACATACACGTAGAGAGCAAAGAACATTACCTTGATGGAGGTATGCAGAAGCTGTTTCCTAGGCAAAAGGGGCTGAAACTTTTTTTTTTAAGTCCAAAATGTCCAGATAGCATTCGGAAGCAGCTCAAACAGATATCTCCCTAATTCACTGAACTATAAGGAGGAGGAGGAAGTACAGCACAATCAGACTTGCAAGATTCTGTTATTATTACATCGTTTGATCAACCTAGTGGGGCTGACAATACTGCACATAAAGCCCAATCCAGATGTAATATAGTACTGAATGGAAGATCTACTCTGGCCCGTGCTGGGCAATGCATAGTTCTGGGCTGCTTCTGCTTCGGACATAACTCTAGCCTACAGCTCTAGTCATTCTGTCCATGGCATGAGCCAAAGGGCAGCATAAAATAAACTTCATAAGAACATAGGTTTTGTGAGTGTGGTACGTGTGCATGTGCCTTTCAGTCAGTGTTGACATCTAGCAACTGCCTGGACTAGGCCCTGCAATTGTCTTGGCAAGATTTTAGAAGTGGCTTGCCCTTGCTTCCTTCTTAGGGCTAAGAGAGAGTCACTGGCCCAAGGTCACCCAGCTGACTTTGTGCCTAAGGTGGGACTAGAACTCACAGTACAAACCACTTTACCATCAGAAATACCGACCAACACCACAGAGAATGATGGGTCTTCTTAATTATTTTCTGCCAGAAAAGAAGAGGAACAAAATATGACCCCCTTCTACTTTTAGGTTTAATATTAAACTGCTGATACATTATTGGACAAGTAGTGTTTACACTTTTTTAAAACAGCTGGTAACTGCAGAACTGATTAACCATCCAAGATAATCAAATTTCATTTGGAAGAGAGAAAGAAGGAAGGGTATCTAGCAAACATACATATCCTCTTCTCTTATGGGGAAATAACTTGAAAATCAGAAGGAAGAAAACATACATACATACATACAAGTAAGGGAAGGGCAGCCTCACAGTGTCCCTTCCATTTTATTCTCCTTTCTCCCTCCTCCCAACTTTAAGGCAGCATGAGTACCTGGACCAAACCTATGGTCCACCAATAAGAGAAGGACACCTTTGGTACTTTGATGTGAGTGTGATTATTGAGAGTAGAGATTGCCACTGTGTGGGACAGCAGGAGAAGAGAAGGTTGCAGGTCAGGCAGGAGAAAATGCTAGGATAAAGTTGGCATATAGCAGGTGATTGATGGCACAAGAAAAGGGAGCACAGAATTCAGAGGCACAAGCAGCCAAAGGCAGACTAAAGGGGTGGAGCCTGGTAGCCACATTAGCATTTCTTCAACAACCAACAGCTACCCATAGCTGGTAATAAATCCTTCTCATCCCAGTCAAATACTTAAAAAACAAAACAAAAAAACCCCTGTGAGATACTGAGGTCCCTACAGCACTTCAGGACAGCAGCACCAGTACTTGGCTGAAAATACAAAAACACCAGCCAACATAAAACCAACCAAACCTAAGATAGCTAATGGCTGGCTAAAAGGTAGCTACAACTTTAGATGAGGAGTTTTCCCCACAATCCACAACTGAGAAAGCAGCTATGGACAGGGTAAGTCTCTACCTTTAAAAAGCTGTAGGTAATTCAAGTCTCCGTATAGAGGAGAAAGGGGGAAGAGAGAAAGGAGTTTATGAAAACTCAAAGTCCTTAAAATTAGACATATAGAACATATATAAATAGGCACATGGGTAAATATTTACTGGTACAGTGACATGTGTTAGAAATAAATAGGTATTATAAATTTTGTTTAACAAAGAGTTGCTATTTTTGTATAACAAAATCTCCCTTGTAACAAAGGGAAGAAAAATTACACACCTTATCTGTGGTCTGTACCATTCCCCCCCCCCAAAAAAAAATCACATAATATACAACAAAATAATGATTAGACAGGGGTAAGTTATATTCAGCTCTACGAAACCTGCTTGCAGTACAGAGAAGTAAAAGAATCTTACTAATTATAATTCTTGGTGTATTACAGCTACTGTATATCTGTGGGACAGCTAGACAGAAAATGATAAGGCAAAATTAACTGTGTAACAAAGAACTTCCTGGAGAAAATCTATCTATGTGGTTGTTAAGAGTTGACATCAACTTGATGGCACATAATCAAATGAAGAACTGGATATATACACTTTGTGCTTTGCAAAGTGCACTAACTTGAGAAGAATACTCCTCAAAGCATTATATCAGACACATCCTTTGCTTAAAAAGCTTTCCTCAGCTGTTTGTATGTGTGTATTCATTCATATCTATTTTACTTCATTGCTGGTCCCAGCAACAGCACTGTGTGAAGGCTTCTACAAAGGATAGAGATAGAAATAGAGATTTCGTTCATTCATTCATTCATTCATTCATTTATTCAAAATCAAATTCTTTTACTGATGAGATAGTTTTCATATAACCATAGTCTACTGCAGATCCATGATTATATGCAAACCAATTGCTTAAAATAGTTTTATGCAGGAATAATGAACGATTATAGCTTTTGTGCAGGAATATTGTGCCATCTTGAAGGAATAATGCAAGAGATAATGTACCACTTAAATAGGATGTCTTTGAAAAACTCATCTGTCTCTTTTCTGTAATCTTACATACAATGAATCATATTTCAGTAATGGTATTTAGAGGATATTATCAACAGATAATATCAAATCATTAGTCAAGGAGTAAAAGTAATTGGGGTTTAATTGCTTCATATGAGTCTGCCTAAGAAAATAACTCATTGTCAGGGTATGCAATTCTCTTACCCCCAATAATCCAGTTTGATGAATTGCAATGAGTCACAATACTTTTAGCTGAATACAATTGTGGGTTCTTTTGGAAAAAAATCAGATATATTTACTTTAACAAAATAAAGCAGCGTGCATCTTAACTAAATTAGTCCAATGCTACTATTCAAACATTTTATTAGCTGTTAATATCAGTAATAGATTATAAGTGTTATAGAATTTATCTCCAAGTCTATTTAGCACTGCAGCTGAGAACTCATTTATATTTTATTTTTGAGGTCAAGTTTCCAAAGCCCTGCACCATATTCTAAAATGTAACTCACAAAATTTGAAACAAACAAACAAAAAAAGTAGAATAGAATATAATGCTTCTCGGGATACTTAGGTATTCAATAGTTTAAGTAGTTTTATTGTAAAACTGGCATGCAAAATTAAGTGTACTTATCAAGACTCATACTGTACAGTTGCGTGCCTGGATGCTGCTCATGACTAAGTAGTTTCCATGTAGCTGGGAGAAAACAGAACAGGGACTTTTCGTTTCTTTCCTTTTAAAATGCTCATACCTCGATGCTTTTTAAAACAAAGACTCTGTGCAGGATTTTATGTGCACATACCTTTAAGTATATTTTCTGACTGAGTAAATACAAACTGCAAAGTGAGCATCAGTTCTCCGATTTCAGCCAGTTCCTTTCAGGAGCTTCAGAGTTCAGAATACAATGAGCTTCATCTCTGTGGCCCACTAAGAGAATGAATCTGGGTATAAGCTGTACTTTTGTGACATTAGTACAAAATGAAAATTCTAAGCGTTACCAGAAGAACAGAAAATGAACTGAGATTGGTTAAATTCAGTTTTATGAAAGTTGCAGAAGAATGAAGAAGACTAAGTTGTGGGAATATGCATGGTGCTGTCAAAAATAACTTAGTATTTGAAAAACAAAGCTGATGCGGAACTTAATAATTCAGAAACCATTTATGGACTATCATTCTGCACATAAACTGTAGCAGATTACAGGTTTCTCTTAATATAAGGCTTTACAATATTAGATCCTGACTATTTGTCATGAGGGTTTTTTTTGGGGGGGGGGGGAATGATAGAAATTACCATTAACTGTTTATTCTGATTGAGGTTTCTTACTACATTGGCTACCTTTGTTAATTACTGATAACTGATCCTATTCCAATAATAATTAAGATTATCTAACATACATTATTTCAAGTTAATGTTATCTTGAACATTCTTTTTAAATTTTACACAATATGTAAATCTCTTTTTTTCTTTTCTGTTTTCTTCATTCTTCGTGGCTTTACTATTAAATATCTGTTTAAAATAATTTTTTTTTTTTTTAAAAGTTACAAACTGAGAAAAACTGTATAGGTTTTATATTTTTTAATAAATGGAGGCCTGGTAGCCAAAGACCAATGTAAAGTGATATTCTCTGTATCACTGCTGTAATTTAAAAAAAAAAAAAAATGTTTCTTTTATAATCCTGGTATTCCATGAGATCAGATACTGGTTTTAAAACATGTCCCTTCTATGATAAAGAAAAAGATTGCTTGGACTCTATATGCATTTCAATATTCTCTTTTCACGGGAGAGAATGGCCAAAACTGTACAGCCAGTGAGATGTATGAACTTTTAGAGTAGGTCCATGTATATTTTTAGCATAATATTTTAGTAGAAATGTTCTAATGGACAATCCTTATAAAGGATTAATACACACATACATACAGTATGAATTTTCATTAAGGCTTGAAAAATAGTTTAGCTAAACAATCCATTTTTTCCCCCATTCCCCAGTGGATTTTAGTTTATTTTAGTTCATTTCATTTTTTAGCATTTAAGGTGGGAGAGTCTGGAGAAAAACACCACCAAACCGATGGTAATAGGGTAAGGAGCAGACATGTGAATCTACTTCTACTGACTACAAAGCAGCAGGATTTTGAGAATTTAAAAAACAAAATCATACATCTGTTGTGAATCAGTGAAAGTTGAGATGTACTTGTACTTCCATCAAAGAGTAATGCAAATAGAGTAGAATTTAATTTTAGAAAATAATAACTAGGGGTTACCTGGGTTTAAACTGACATTTCATTTATGGCTAGACTCTGACACCACTGGAAACCTGCATACACTGCAAAGTGTTCCAAGATTCCAGTATGACCCTATTGATTACAGCCAGTCATTGGTGCTTCTGGTACTGGAGGTAATATAAAGGCAATGGTATCCAGTTAGCATACATCCTGCTTGAGCAATGCTTGAACCCCATATTGTGACTCAGCTTTCACCAATTTGTGATTTAAGATACAGAAATTACCAACAAAACATACATTCACTGTAAGGAGGACTGCTTTTTACGGCAAAAGGTGATCAGATCCTATTTCAAAAATATCCACTAAAAAGTATGATGTAAGACATTGTTGCTGTCATGCAGGAAGCATTCAAAAGCGTCCTAGAGACAGTGGGCTACATCTCTGTAAGCATCTCCCTATGGATCAGTGCCATCATGCAGTGAATTTTCATGCCATTATTTTACAGAAACCTGAAAGTGAACAATAGTATTTATGTGTTGGGTAGAGCCCCCAAATGGTGGAAACTCATCATTAGTAGGTTGCTTTCAGGGACATCTGTTAGTCTTTCAGTCCTCATAATTTTCATGAACAGCAGGATAAATGAATAATCACTTCAGAAATGTAATCAGCTTTGGGCAAGTAAAGTTGAGTGTGAACTGCTAAATTTTGCTATATTCTGAAAGTCTATTAATCCAAAATGGTTCTCCACAGAATATTTGACATGAGTCATTTATAAGAAGGGCCACTGGCTAATTAAACTATAACAAAAGTTCTTCATTTGATGAAAATTCATAAAGAATTAATTTAATATCAGGTTATAATTCAGGCTCAATGAGTGAATTAGTTTATGGGGATTTCTTTTTAAAAAAAAATAACTCAGAAGAGATAAAAATGTGCAAGATTGTCAATATTCATGAGCAGATCCAAAAATATTAAGAATCTGTTCTGGGACTTTCAGATAAGCTTCAGTAAGTGAAAGAGTGTTAGATTTTTGCCAATACCTATTGAAGTCTTTTCCCATCATGATTAAATTTTTGTAACCCTGAAGGCTTGGCTGCAAAATATTATGCAAATAATAACCTACTCAGTAAGAACACTTTGGAGAGAAATTTTTGTAAGTCCCTTTTAAAAGAATGCATGCTGGTGAAATTCAAAGTCATTACGGTGTCAGTGAGGATTCCACAGATCCAAACTTCTGAACAAAAATTATTTTCTGACCCTTTTATACACATATGCTGGAAAAGGTAGCTGATGTTCTTAAATATTCAATATGCTCCCCACCTCCATAGAGAAATAAGTGCTTTTGATAGTGCAAATATATGTAGTTGTATAGAAAATAAGTTCTCAGTTTTCTATGAGGTTTGGGAGGTTATCAAAATATTTAGAGAAAAAGGGGTCTGCCAGGCAATGGGTATATAATGCAAGTATAAAACCCGTGCTTTGCATTCATTTATAATATTTCAGCTCTAGTTCCCAGTGTCTCAAGGAAAATCTCTGTTAACAGACAAGAAAATACTGGGATAGGAGGACCAATGATTTGTAACTAACCTGAGATATTTACAAGCATAGCTTTTGGTCAGATTTCAAAATGACCAAGGGAGACTGAGTACACTGAAATGGACCAGGAGAGAAGTTTGTGTACTAGGATGAAAATATAACCTAGGACTACTTTTCCATAACAGTTGCATAGCCCAACCCAAAGTGCTGAAATAATTTGTGGGAAAAGTCCATTTCTTAACCCTGGACTGTTGTTCCTTCTTCAGTTATAGAGATTGTACAACTGTGGACATAGTTAACAGGAATTTCTGCAGTGTGTGTGAGAGAGAAAAGTTAATATGGTGGACATTTACTTTTATTTATTTATCATAATTACCTCATGATTGAAGCCCTACCACTTTTCTACATGCATCAATGTGTCTCCCGAATTTGCCCCAAGAGACAGAGATAGAGAGCTAGTTTGGTGTAGTGGTTAAACACCCTAGGCTAGAAATTGGTAGACCATGAGTTCTAGTTCTGCTTAGGCATGAAAAAAGAGGTTTTATGAAGAATACAGAAGTACTGTGTCCTACACAACATCCAAAGTATTTCCAAATCATCTCTGAGAGATGTTCACTTATAATGGAATTCAATGAAATTACTGAATCTCTAATATTGCTAATGTACAGTCTCTTGGGAGGGAATGTCTCTAAATTATAACAGAATACTACATTGGAGGGATTCTGAAGCAAATAAAAGAGAAAGAGGCAAGTTGAGTCTTCTTTTACTCCTCCCTACTATAATATACATGGATTGCGAACTGGGCACCTACTTAAACTTGGCTTGATTTAATACTTGCTTGATTGCAATTATGTTCCCTACAGTGTGTTTTTAAGAGGTAAAAAATGCCCAGATTTACTTCCCTAAAGATCATGTTTCTGACCTCCTTGTTCTTTTTCTGGTTAGATGACTGCAATATACTCTGCAAAGCATGACCACTGAAGACCACTTGAAAACTGCACTTGGTACAAATGAAGCCACGATTGTGTTAGTGGGTGACAGCTGCTACTCACAAAGAACACCTGTGTGGTGGGCATTCCATGGGCTGCCAATAGGCTTCCAGATACAGTTCAAAATGCTGGTATTAACCTACAAAGCACTTTGTGGCTTAGCACTCAGGTATCTGTAGAACCATCTGCTCCTCCTCTACAATGTACTTGTCCTAGATAGCAGTTTGGGGTTTCTTTCCCTGAAGGAGATTTGAAAAGAATGAGAAATGAGTGTTTTTCTATGATAGTACCTTTGTACAACCTCCCATCAGGATCCAGATGGTACCATTTTTCCTGAGCTTCAGGGTGGCTTTCAAAATAGAGCTATTCAGGAGGGAATTTGGAGGTTGACACCTATTTATGTTACTTTCAGTTCTATTCTCAATATGTGATTTTATTAGGTTTGATTGAATAGGCTGATTTACTGAAACTCTGGAGTGAATTTTTATTTTATCTGTGCACTGCTTTGGGAAATACAATGATGTAAAAATATAGCAAATAAATAAATACATCTCTCCATTCTCATCTCTGGAATAAATAGCTAGGAAAGGCTGATCAATTAGAAAACAGGAATTAGTTCAGGAAGACTGGGAAAGTTTGGTTTCTCAGTATCTAAACTCAAACAGTGCGTGAATAAATCCACTAGTTGCTGATACAGGACTAACCATGCATGCCTCTTTGAAATTCATCCTTACATATAGCATGGCTTTCACTAAATTAGTCAAGAAATTTATCATAAAATGTGATGCTCTTTTAATCTGAATGCTGGCTAGTGGGATTAAATCAAAGCTGGGTCACTGTTCTAGAAAGGCTATAGAACAAAGTCACTGTTGGCTTGGTTCACATGGGCCAACTAGTGTAATAAGAACCAGCTGGAGTAAATACAATAAAGTATCAACGAGTTAGGTTTCTATCTTGAGCATACCGGATCAGTTTCTACTTACACAAATTTGAAGATTATATTATGTTTAATTAGCTCTTAATTTTTAAGGGTCAATGCCAATCATAATTTCCCTTTGCAAATGGGATTAATTAGCAAGAGTAATAACATATTCAAGCACAGATAAACTGTGAAACCTATGAGCTCCAGAAACAGACAGGAGTGAAGTCAGTCTTGATTTTCTACATTACTGAGTCATGAAATTAATGGAAACTATTACTGAAAGTCTTCCTTTAATAAGAGAAGGAAGTGCACTAAAGCTTGGATTATGTTTCTTTTGTAGAAAACCAACATTCCTGAGCTAAAAATAATTACAATTCTCATATTGATTAGCTACACTCATTTTACTATATAAAAAAATCTTCCTTTATAAATGAGATCGTAGTCTTAATAGTTTTTCCTAATTCCAGTCCTCCTTCCTCACTTTCTCCCCAACATTTACCATCTTGGACAAGTGCCTTATTTCAGAAAGGAAGCCAGGTTTTTAACTAGGAAAAGCTTGTGTTATGAAGCCAAGTTGGGTCACTGGAATCTGATTCTAGGAAACCTTCCAGAAATACATATTTCCAAAGTGAATAGGTGAATTCCAGGCTCAGGCATCTGGGTTTTCCAGCTGCCAAATTAAGTTCTATTTGATGCTACAGTTATTGATTATTTCTCCAGGAAGGAAACAGAAAGGTAAATTAGCTAAGGATATGTCAGCTGTAGTTGGAGAAACTGTTGAGATATTCAGTTATGATCATTTCTGTGTCTAATTGCTTATGCATATGCCAAGGCCTGCTGTGTTGGTGATCAGTTTTGCTGGCTCAGTGTGTGTACATGTAATCTACAATCAAGTTAATAGGACAGGTAATCTGAGAATGAATATATATATATAGGAGAAATTAATGTAAATGCAATTGTCTATGATTTACTGAATCACAGATTTTATTCTTAACACACACACACACACCAAAAAAAAAAAAAGAAAAGGAAAGAAAAGATGGAAACACTTTGGCACTGTTTTTAGATTTAACTCTGAATATATTAGCTATGTTATATAGTTAAAAGTACTCTATTTATATTCAGCTATGGCTACATTATTTATTAAAGGGAATAAGAACTTTGGGTATGAAGTACCAAGTGTTTAGCACTATCTTCATTCGGTATTCATGAAAATTAGCATACCTTTCTCTTGTTCCATTTCAACATTCCATGAAAAAGAACTGGGATCGATAAACAAATATGGAGGACCCCATTTAGAGTTTCCACCTCACATGCCCTCTTGGAAGCTTCTATTCTGGTTGTCATTACCATCATTCTCTCACCTGATGCTCAACATCTTTTGATGAGTTAGACTGGATTCTAATTGCTAAAAGGCATCTCCTTAGCTTACTGTCAGCACTTTTAGGTAGCCCAGACAGGAAACCAGAACCATGAGTACTAATACTACTTTTATAGTAAGGTTAGAGTTACAGAATCTTGCAAGTCTGAAAGCACTTTCCCCCTCCACTGACTTTTCTTTCTGGAGAACCAGGGAGGGTCGCTTCTGAGATCCCCCACCCCCATATCTCCTCTGGACTCAGATTTTGTATATCAGACCACTGCCTAGGCTATGGCTATTCCTCCTGTCTCCCAAGGTGATTCTTACACCACATTACACATTCCAATAAAGCCCATTACATTCCAATAAAGTAGATGGAGCTGTCTGAGTTCCACCATTTCTCATTTGGATTCCTGGTCCTCATGATTGGTTAAGGCCTTTCACGAGGTGACAGAAGGTTGTATCCCAGCAGCAATCAATTCTATTTGAATGAGAACGAGGCATTATATGGCTCCAGACCTAGTTATCTCAGGGACTCCTTTTACCTATAGTCATTTGCCTATTCAATCAGATTAAATATGATCAACCCTCTCCAGGTCTCCTCCCCATGAGATTGCTACCTGATGGGGCCTTGGTGGTGGGACTTCTCAGTTGCTGCCCCCACCTCTTTGGAATTCCCTCCCAGTGGGAATTTGATCAGCCTCATCCTTCTTAAATTTCAAGAAAGTTTTGAGGACTACCTGTTCCATCTTGAGAGGAGGAAGGTGCTGTTTGGTTGGATGGTGGGGTTGCTGGCCTGTGATATTTGTATTTGTTGGGTTTAAAAAAAAATACACTTAAATGTATTTGAGGTTTTCTGGGGCATTTTATTTTATATGTTTACATAAGTTAGCCACTTAGACCCTGCAGGAATAGATGACATACAAGCAAGGCACATACATACATACATACCACTATTAGCAGTAGTTTTTCTGCAAATCCTGCAGTTATCTAGGGCACTAGCTTGTTTTTGATTCTAGCATTTCTGGCATACACCACTTGAATTTTCTATTAGGAATTATGCCACTTAAATTATGCAATAACTCGTATCCCACATTGCCAGTTGTCATTTTCTTGTTGCCCCCTTTCTTGTAGAATCTTTTTCTCTGAAGGTTTTTCCCTTTTCTTTTGTGTCTTTAAGCCAGAAAGGTAAAACCAATCAATGTGCAATGCTGGAGCCCATAACAGAAAATGACAAATGTACCGCAGAGGAATATAAGTTATAACTTTTCTTGCAATAATAATTGACTTGCTGGCTTTCAATGTATCAGAATGGCATTCTTTCATTCCTATGACTAAAAAGTTCTAAGAGAGATCAGCATGATTGCTCAGATATCGGATGCAGAATACAGGGAAAGTTATCAGACTTTTAGAACTTATATTGCTCTGAGTAACTTTCAAAGCCTGCTTATAGAAGAAAATACTTTAGTTGAGAGAGGGGAAATGGAATTGGATCTTATAAAATATTCCATGGTGGAATATATCACTACTATATTGCTACTTTCCAAACTTATATAATAGCTATTTGAAATGATCGCCATCAACTTTGAATTTATGGAGAAGGCTCTGCCATACTTTGGAAGACCTCATGCTTCCAGTGTGAGTCATGGCTGACTGAAGACGTCTCCATGAATGAGCGGAGATGATGACTACTGTGAAAAAAAACGAAGGACTGGTGAATAGACGGTTTGACCACTTAATGGATATTGGAGACCTTCAAAGTGGCAAGCTTAATTTGACACCTGGTGAGTTTTACCTTCTTCTTTGGATTTAAGAAATTTTAAACAGAGACTTAAGAATTTAAAATAATATACAATTGGCAAAAAGCAAAAAAAGATTTTGATTTAAGAAAGTCTTAAACAGACTGGGAGACCAGCAAGATTTGGAATATTGGTTATTTTTGCTGTAAGATTTGAAAAATACAAGTATATAATTAAATAATATACTTGTGGGAAACAACTGAAACAGAATTAAACCCAAACTGAGGCTTGATGAAGGTTGCAAATGGACACTAGAGAGAACTAAAGGACCAGGCAGAAAAGAGTTAAAATGACTCAGCTGGCTATAACTTTTTCTTGTCTTAAAGAGTCCTTTGAAAAAATGGACTGAGATATTAATAACTAATATCTCAGAAAGGATACATATTTCAAAGGATAAACTTTTAGATGATGATGAGAAAAAATTTAAAAAACTTTTACCTGACATAGACATTATAGAGTTTGAAGGCATGGAAGACAACAAAACTGAGATTACCAAAATGAGAATACAAAAGACAAATGAAGAAAAGGATTTGGAAATGGAACAGCTGTGACAAGAAATCCTGAATGATGTCTCTTTGTGGGATTTACAAAGTAGGCTGCTGAAAGCTTTGAAGAAACCTTTTAAATGCCAGAGTGTGATGAAAGATCAAATCCTGCAATGCCATTGGAATGATTTAAAGGTCAAGACTGTGCAGAGCCAAAAGAAAGAATATAAAGTTGGACTATTTGACCAGGGATAAACTATTTGCTTGATATTTCTGGTAACTCCTAATAGACTTTTTGCTGAAGCAGGACTGAAAAGATGACGATTTCTGGATTGCATATAGATAAAAGTTAGGCTATGGGGAGAAGAGTTTTTTTACTGGTAACTTCAAAAGAGGGTGAAGAGTTACTATATTAGCTTATGCTCCATGTGATGAAGGTTGGAAACCAATTCTTTGTTATTGTCTTAGTTGCCTTTTTCATTTTCTTTTCTCTTCTACATTTTTTCTTTTTCTTTTCTTTTTCTTTTTTCTGAACCTTCTGAACTTTTTATTTTTTCTACTAGTTTAGGTTGTATTCATTTTTACTATGTTTATTACAAGCTCCAATACAATTATTTTTAAAAAAGGGAAGACCTCATGATTGGATCCATAAAGTCCTGGCTTTACTCAATAAAAGGAGTGTAGGTAGCTTTAGATCAATAGCTTGATTCAGTAATTGGCAGCCTCATAGTTTAATGCAAAGTCCTGCTAGGCTTGGTTTCAAACACATGATCTCCATGATCGCAACAAGGTTTGTTTGTGGAAAGGGAAATACCCATGTGCAGTAGAGAGTCGTAAAACCTCTTATTCAAGGTTCATGAGTGGCAAAGGGATGAAAGAATTAGTCTTTTTATTAATGCCACAGACAGTACTTTCTAAGAGTTCCCACTCTTGAGGTGTAAGTGATTAAGTCTCAGGTAAAATGAGTGATGTATGCCCATGTGTCTACCAGTTCACAGTTCTTTAATGGCTTTAAATGAGCTACAAATACCCCTACTACTCATAATGCAAGCATAGCATAATACAGTTTAAGTTATATTAAATTTTAAGACTTACCTTTGGTATCATTTAATATTTTTATGCTGCTTGCTTGAGCCATCCAAAATACAATATTGTGTTTCTCTTTCTCCAACCAAAATTTGCTTTTATAATCTGTTACCTTCTTGTTCCACCTTCCTGTTAGATCATGAATGTTAACGTTCATGATCAATGATAAAGAATGTTTATCTATATGCAATCCAGAAATCGTGGATTGCATTTTGTACTTAACAAGCAGGAACTTATGTTACCAAAAGAACGAATAAATGAATTATAAAACTGACTAAATTAAAATGTATATATGCTATACTGTTGACATGCAGGAGAGAGAGAGAGGGAGGGAGAGAGAGAACTAGCAGATCAGAATAAGCATAATGATAAATTTCCCATTCCTACTACTTGTGTTACATATGCCACAGGCAGTATATGCTAATAGGATAACATCCTTCTGCTATGCATGCCTTACTCTAAAGTATGTTGAAAGTATTAAGTATAGACTAACTTAAGTTGTAACATTTAAAATACAAATCCTGTTTTAAGTGCTAGCTAATTCTACATTACATCCTCCTAGACACTTAATGGAGTGTACAAATTTTTATACTAATATATGATGCAGAACATCCCATGTCCTGAGATCACAGTAACTTGTATAGCTCAGGAAGAATGTAACAGCAGATGTTCTTCTGAGTAATACCATATTTAGAGATCAATGGGGAGAAAAACCAGGTCTGCCATATGATCCCATATTTTAGTTTTGATTTCTGAAATGCTGGATGAATAAAACGAACTTCACAGCCAGTTCTGCATTACCTGAAGATACTAACCAATTCCCAATGATTCCTTTCTCTTGTATATCTATAGGTGTTTTATTTTAAGTTTAATGAAAGAAGCATATAGCCTAAATTCTTCTTCATCCACAGGATTTCTAAACAGAAGCAAACCAAAAGTTATCTAAAGGCATTCTTAAACAAACAAACAATCAAACAGCAACAACAACAACAACAAAAACACTAGACAGCCCTCGCAATGCTGTCCATGCAGTACAAATTATAAGGAGGCAAGTATGCAATCCACTTTGTTAATTCAATGAATTGGACAGACCTCCAGGATCCAAGACACCTTAACTATTATCAAATCACTGGTGCCCTCTACTAGGTCATTTAGGGATGAGGATATCTGTCAACATCGATTCTTCTTGGACAACCATTCTCTTGCTCAGAGTTTGTTTCGGCCCATTTAAATATCAGTTTTTCATTTTGAAAGAAAAAAAATCCATTAATAGTGATATGCACATAACGTGAAATATTTGTGCATATTTTTTTTAGTTAAGAATCATTCCATTAATATTTTGAAAAGTGCCAATTTTGGTGTACCATATTATTGCAATGTAGGTTTGGATCACATAAACATCTGTAAAAAACATTGGACCAAATCCATCTTTCCACTTATACACTGGATATGGTATATCTTTTTGCTTTTATTAGCTTATCTGAAAGAAATCTCCAGAGGAAAAAAAGTGGGAAATGAACAGAAAATAGACTCTGTCCCTTTTTTAATGTGCACTGCATATATGAGACATGTATGTGCAACATATGGCTACCATCTTGTCTTTTTTAATTCCCCTGTTCACTTTACAGTAGTTCCTATTCACCTGTTCCAAAAGCCACTGCCCCCGCCCTGTGCTTCTAATGGATTACATCAAATTTTCATTTACTGAAGTCTTTAAAAATAATGGTTGTGTCCCTTATAACTAAATAACATAAATGTTAGAAGAACAATTATTTTTTCAAATATTCTTTGAGTCTATTCCAATGATGTGCTATAATAATGTAAAGTGATCTACATTCGGAAAGTATTCAGATCCCCTTCACTTTTTCCCATTTTGTTATGTTGCAGCCTGATACTACAATCATTCAAATTCATTTTTTTCTCATTAATCTGCATTCAGTACCCCATAATGATAAAGTGAAAACAGAATTTTAGAAATGTCTGTAGATTTATTAAAAAGGAAAAACTGAAATATCACACTGGCATAAGTATTCAGACCCTTTGCAACAACACTTAAAACTTAGCTCAGGTGCCTCCCATTTCTCTTCATTGTTGCTGAGCTGTTTCTACACCTTGATTGGAGTCCACCTGTGATAAATTAAATTGATTGGACATGATTTGGAAAGGCACACAGCTCTCTATAGAAGGCCTCACAGCTGATAATGCATACTGTATCAGAGCAAAAGCCATGAGGTCAAAGGAACTGCCTACAGAGCTCAGAGACAGGATTATTGCAAGGTACAGATTTGGGGAAGGCTACAAAAAAAATTTCTGCTGCACTGAAGGTTCCCAAGAGCACAGTGGCCTCCATAATTTTCAAATGGAAGAAGTTTGGCACAACCTTGGACTCTTCCAAGAGCTGGTCGCTCGGCCAAACTGAGCAATCGGGGGAGAAGAGCCTTAGTAAGACAGGTGACCAAGAACCTGACGGTCACTCTGACTGAGCTCCTTGTGGAGATGGGACAAAGTTCCAGAAGGACAACCACTACTGTAGCCCTCCACTGATCTGGGCTTTATGGCACAGTGGCTAGATGGAAGCATCTCCTCAGTGCAAAACACATGAAAGCCCGTTTGGAGTTTGCAAAAAAGCACCTGAAGGACTCTCAGACTGTGAGGAACAAGATTCTCTGGTCTGATGAAACCAAGATTGAACTGTTTGGCCTCAATTCTAAACGTTATATCTGGAGAAAACCAGGCACCGCTCATCACCTGCCCAATACCATCCCAACAGTGAAGCACGGTGGTGGCAGCATCATGCTGTGGGGGTGTTTTTCAGCAGCAGGGACTGGGAGACTGGTCAGGGTTGAGGGAAAACTGAATGGAGCAAAGGACAGAGATATCCTCAATGAAAACCTGTTCCACAGTGCTCAGGACCTCAGACTGGGCCAAAGGTTCACCTTCCAACATGACAATGATCCTAAGCACACAGCCAAGGCAACACAGGAATGGCTTAGGGATACCTTGGTGAATGTCCTAGAGTGGCCCAGCCAGAGCCCTGACCTGAACCCTATTAAACATCTCTGGAGAGATCTGAAAATGGCTGTCCACCGATGGTCCCCATCCAACTTGATTGAGTTTGAGAGAATTTGCAAAGAAGAATGACAGAAAATCCCCCAATCCAGGTGTGCAAAGCTTGTCATGTCATACTGAAAAAGACTCGATGCTGTAATTGCTGCCAAAGGTGCTTCAACAAAGTACTGAGTAAAGGGTCTGAATACTTATGCCAATGTGATATTTCAGTTTTTCCTTTTTAATAAATTTACAGACATTTCTAAAATTCTGTTTTCACTTTGTCATTATGGGGTACTGAGTGTAGATTAATGAGAAAAGAAAATGTATTTGAACTATTGTAGTATCAGGCTGCAACATAACAAAATTGAAAAAAGTGAAGGGGGTCTGAATACTTTTGGAATGCACTGTATATCACCTCTTAAATTGTCAACAAAATTTATTAACTTATTTATTTTTTTTAATGAAATTATAAATATTTTTGGGAGGTAGAAACTGTGATGTCTGTGCATTTGCACACAACTGGAATGCACAACTATTCTTATTATTTTCAAACAAACACAGACTTTCAATATGCTATGGTATATCATAATCTCTTCACAGCTTTTAAGTTTAGAATAGCTTCAATTAAAATCATACATTTTAATTTGGGGCCAAGATTAGATTCAAGGAAATATGCTATTAACCTGCTACATTATAATTTGGTGAAATAGTTATCTATTCTGACCCTTTAAAATCAAAGTAAGTTTTAAAAAGGATGTTTCATTTAGCATCCAATTTAGATAATCACAGAAAATTAAATTCAGAGGATGACAGCACAGAAATAAAAAATATATAGCAATGTATTCTAATTTATTTTAGATGAACATTGCCTAAGTATTTTTTTAAGATTTATATTCATGTCATTATCCTTTTCTAGACATTCCCTTTGTATGCATTCTCTGCAATTTTGTCTCAATATTATGTTTTTTAAATTGAAGTCAACATTCATTTCAGAAATGAATATCTGTATCATTTGTTTCTATGCATTACAGGTTTCAGATAATATTATTTTTAAAATCTAAAATGATATTAAATAAAAGGGGAAAAAAATCCTGCTCAAGGTATCAGGTATATGTAATTACAAATGACTGCCTTATTTGTTTACAGGCAGTCCTCATTTAGTGACTACCTTGTTTTAACAACTGTTTACAGTTACGATGGTGATGAAAAAGTAACTTTATGACCAATCCTCACATTTATGACCTTCATAGGGCTGTAAAGCAAAGCTGAAGTAAGATAAGCACAATTGTGGTTTCACTTAGTGACCACTTCATTTAACAACCAGGTTGTCAATCCCAATTGCAGTTGCTAAATGAGGACTGCCTGTATTTGAAACCCAGGATGTAGGAAAGCCAACAAATTCTCAGTTTCCTTCACTTCTATTTCAGACACATTTGAAAATGGTATTTATTTTAGTGAGGGTAGGATTTTCAATACTTCTTAGCATTGCATATAAATGTTGCACATTCAGTTAGAGCCATAAATAAATCACCTATTAACAGTCCCTACTCATTTTGTTTAATTTCTCTTGGTGGAAAATATATTCAGTGATATTTATTAAGGGTGGTGTTTGCTATTAATAAAGGTTATTATACCACTATTTGACATCCTACATAGTGTTCCAGAACAAGTTCATATTGTTGGGAAGCAAGAATAAATTGGGAAAGCAGGAAAGGAACAGGGAGGGCCAAAATAAAATGATGGCAAGTATTTAAAGAATATCTTGTAAAAGCTAATAAGAAATTCTGTCTATTACCTATCTTTCAGTATCTCTTGTCTAAATTTTTGCTCAATTCTCTACCATATGCAACTAGAAGCAATGGTCCAATATCTCAATTCAATTGGCAATCAATCAGTCAGAAGTGCAAGAGTTATCTTATTACTTTTACCTACTGCCTTGTCTTCCCAGCAGTATATGGTGCTCAAGGAGCTACCAATAATAAAAATAAAATAACAACCGTATTTTAAAAATTCAATTAAGGAATCATTAAAAAGATATCAATCAAAACAAACAGCACCCACCAACTCAGCAGGAAACCAGCTTTTGGAAATAAAGGGATTAGCCTGCTGCCAGTTTTTGTTTATTTGTTTGTTTCAATTATCCTTGCCATAAAACAACAGTAAAATATTTAAGTTTTTCCAAAGACATCAAACAGAATATTCTACACTGAAATAGGAAGTGGAAAAGGTAAGGTAAACAAACATAAAATATAGGAAGATGTCGATTTTTAGATCAGCACCACAATTTAATCAAACTGAGTGTTAAGTACATCCTGTTGAGTTTGGTGGAATTCTCTCTGAGATGAGCGTGCTTAAGAGATCTACTATAGTCTTGAAGAAAGCTCTGTGCTTTTTATTACAAATGCCTAAAAGCAATGGGAACTATTTCATAACGTTTTTGCAGTGCAAAACAAACGATTTTCTTCTGGCTACATTAATAACATGAATAGCAGCCATGCCTTCAGTAACATAAAATTTCAGGCAGAGGGAGATTGTTATCAGGAACTCAGCATGTGGATAGGTGGGAGAGGTAGCTGTACTTTCCATCTGTCTGAGCATTTTTAAAGGAACCACCGAAGAGGATGAGCCTAGTTTTGCACTTCCCACATTTTTCAACTTAGTAAAAGCCCGTGGAGGTGGCTGCCTGTTTGCAGAATTAAAATAGGGAAGCACAATATCCTCCTTGCCTCTCACTATGTTCTAAGTCTTGGTTGCTTGGCATGTTCAAAATAAATGTTTTAGCAAGTTTCAGTGCTTGACTAAGCAAGGTTGGGCTAATTAATACTTGGATGGGAGATACCACGGTTTTTAGGACAGACTGAGAAGTTGAAAAGAATCCTAGAACAATGCACTGAAAAATTATTTCCATATTATTGTCAAGAACCCTGCATGTTTGTGTTTATGCAATGTGGCATATAGCTTTTAGTCGTTTGGTATGGCTGCTGTTGTGCAAAAGGAGAGAGAAAAAGGAGAGAAGAAGGTCAATTCTAGCCTTGATGCATGGAGTGTACTCTCATGTAGGCTGATGAGCTGACCTGGCTGCTAGCCAGGCCTGTGGTGGGGAGAAGTAGGCAGGAGATGGCTGACTACAGACAGATGGTTGGAGTCTTTGGTGAAGCCCTAGTATCTGGGGAAGGACTGGGGAGAAGACCCCCAAGAGAGGTTCTTCCCTAAGTGAAGGAGACACAGATGGTGATCGGCTGAGCAGATCCAAGGAAAGGAGATGAGAGGTGCTGAACACCTTCACTCATAAATCCAGCACATTCCTTCTTTTTATTCTCTCTTCATAATCTCAGAAATGGGGGAGGGAGATGGTGTGAAAGAGAGGAGGTTAAGCATTTAAGGGGAGAGTTACAGGGGAATAGTCTCTGAGAGAGGGACATAGGGAAAACTGACACTGGGTAGAAGCCAGGATCTTTATGTTGTATTGTAATTTCTTTGCTGATTGTTGTGAGCCATCCAGTCATTGATAGATGGGTGGCACACAAGTTTAATTTGTTGTTGTTGTTATCTTGTTGTAAATACCTATTATAAATAGTTTTGCTCTATATAGTAAAGAAGAAATATACAAACCTTCACTGTCTTAGTTTCTCTGTGCCAACTGCCACCCTTATAAACCTAAATACATCTCCAGTTCTAAAAGAATCCAGTCACACTGTGACATATAAATGGTGCCTGAACAGGGACTGGTTGTGTATTAAGATGGCAGTTGTTGTGCACACAGACAATGGATGAATGAGAGGGAAGAGGTGCTTGCCAAGCTACTGAATCCAAAGAGAGCAATTACCAGAAGCTTGCTAAGGTGTTTTGTGGTCTCAGGGGTGGGGTGGAGAGTTGGAAGATGGTAGGTGCCAGGCATGCCATGGTGGCAGCTCAAAGGGAGGAGAGGCAACAGTGGAAGATCATCATGAGTGATTCTCAGGAGGAGTTTGAGCAGGAGCAAAGAAAATGGGAAAGAAAAATTGGAAGACAGAAAGAGAGCATTCAAGCAGCTTTTGCAGAACCTGAAAAAGGAGGGAGGTAGAACAGATGGGAGAGAATTGGAACAGGAGGAAGAATCTGAGGAGGAAGATGTGGGGGCTGAGGTCATATCTGTGCCTGTGAAATTACGTAGCACTATCTAGCTATGTCTGAGCAGAGAGCTAGAACATGAGGCTGGCCAAAAAGAAGCTGGATGGCTAGATTAGTTCCACATCTGGGAGAGCCTTTCGTTTGTTCATGCAATTGCCAGGAGCTCAAGCAGGAGATTACGATGCTACGAAGGAGGCAATTCTCCAAATACCTCCTCAGACTTATTGGCAAAAGTTCGGGGACCATGTGTTCGATGCAAAACAAGGTTTCTATGAAACATGGGCTATCCTGGAGGAGGCAGCTAATAATCTGTTACAACTGGATGTCCCATACAGAACTGTGTATGAGGTATTACAGCTGACAGTGTTAGAGCAGTTCAGCAATAAGACTAGCTGAGGGCTATGCAGCAGCCCAAAAAGTAGAAAAGACTGCTAGATGACCACCAGAAGAAAGGAAGGTTGGGGAAATTGTTGAGCAGAGTGCAACAAAGCTTCCAAAAACTCTGCTCTCAGGAAAAATACACATCAGCATGAGAGCTTGCAAAATACAGTGTCCATATTCTGCTCTCCAAAGAAAATCCAGTCAGAAAATATATACTAACTGGTTTGTATTGATAAAAATGCAAAACTCCATAAAATACAAGTTGCATACAAAATATAGGAAATAACAAAAACTTCTCCACATAAAACTTAGCATCCAAGACTTATCCACAACAAAGTCTCCAGCTAAAAACTCTCAGAGAAGAGGTACACTACTTGGTTATTAGTTACAACTACATAACCTATAAAACCTACATGATGGATAAAGCTATACACGACTGACAGGCTGGGCATCTAGCCCTCCCGTTATATTGCCAGCATGTACCCCCCCACTGAATAACTAGCATACACATGCCAATAGGTGGCAGTAACTAGCAGTATATGTGCACAACTCACAGTCACAAGTTGTTTTGTTTACATAAGCTACCTACATTAGACATAACAAGTTGTTGTACAGATAACAAGATGAAATTTCTTCCCATGAGAAAATCCTGACAGAAAAAGCAAACCCCTTCCTCCCCAAAAGAGGAGCCAGTGTTTTCTTCTAAAAGAGGGATGGGATGCCCCTAAAGGAGGCAAAGGGATTTTAAGCAAGGCAATTCCCATTAAATGTTTCAAATGTGGGAAGTCTCATCATGGAAGCAACATGTGCCCAAAATGAGAGATGCAAACAGCTAGTTATGCAAAGCCTCAAGAAACTGCACAGTCCCTGCCCATGATCCCAGTCAGGATCAAGAACATCACTATGCAGGATCTAATTGACACAAGGACATGTCCCTAATCAGAGAGTTTTGGTTGTGAAGGTTGTCCCCAAAAGGAAGAAAATAATCGAAAGCATCTCTGGAGACATAAGGAAAATCCCCATTGTGGAGTAGGAGCTGTGAGTGGACGCCCTGAAAATCACTGCCACATTAGGGGTGGTCAAGGTGCTGGCTAGCACACTAGCAGCCTCTTTGAGCACTGAGCCCCCCCCTCCCAATTCAGGCACCAAGTTAGTGACAACTAGGCAGCAAAAGAAAACAGCTGAGAATCAGCCACAGCCAGAAAGAGATGAATTTCCCTGTGCTGAGCACTGCCAGGCAGACATAGGACCTTTGCAAAGAGCAGCTCGGTCTTTACAAGGCTGCTGGAAGGGAGTGTTCCCTAGTGGCATGGTCTGCAAAGATAAACCAATCTTTGTGGAAAAAGGAAGAATGCTAGAGAGGCTCAGAAGGGGCCAGCAGCAGGAAGAGGAGGAAAAGCTGCAAGGGTTTGGGACATATTCAAGGGTAGCATGGAGCCCAAGCAAAGAATGTTACCAGCTTTAGACAAAGGCACCTTATTTCTAGAGAGAGATCTAGGAAGGGTGCTCTAAGCATGACCAACTAAATATGCGTACAGAATTGCCATGACCAAAAGCCAAACATAGAGAATCAAAATAGCCCTTACATTTGCACCTTCCAAGCAATTACACAGGTATACCAGAGATTTGCAGCACTATGGTTAAATATATGTAAATATCAGTATATATGTATTTTAACCAAAACAGAATGATACAAATAGTATAATGCCTTAGTTTTCTGTTTGCACCAATATTGACACCAATGAAGGTTTTTTTTTAAGCCTCCCACCTTGTTCCTGTTTTTTGTCATCAATAAGAAAGAATGAAGTTCCTCTTCCTTGTAAGCAGCAGTCCCCATGTGGGTAAAGTTACACTTGAGTTAAAAAAAATAAAATAAAAACAGTCCCAAGAAAACCAATATCGAGCCTTGGAATGGCAGCAGTGATATGATATTTTACATTTCAAATAGTTTGTCCCTACTTCTTTCAAATAACTAGAAGGAATATACACCTCTGGGAGATTTGCCAAAGTAAGAACCTGAGTTGTGACTTACCAATTTGTGCTCTCATATAAGTTTAGTGAGAGGTTAAAGAACATGAATGAATATCATATTAAACATATCACCATATTATTATCTCAAGATTAAATATTTAGATTTCTGGTTGGGACTGAAAATATATCTCTCAATCTACTTTTGGAGGTTATGCGATATTGTATTCATGTTTTATATCATAATGATAACCAAAATGTGAACATTTTTAAAGTGGATGACTTATACGACAGCAGTTGAAAAATGAAAAGGATACACTGAATGGAGCATGTCTTCTGTGTAAAAAACGGGGGGGGGGGGGGGGGGGGAGACTCCAGCTAAGATTCTGGAACTGTTGCAATGCTTAATATTTACGTATCAAGCCTGCTCAGAAAGGACTTGCAATGAAGATCCACTCTGGCACTTCTCAATCCATTGTCTCACAGCTACCCTGAGGGTCATGGCCCACACTTTGAGAAACATGGCCTTACAGTAATGTATTCTATGAAGAAACTATCATGCTTTTCATTTCTTGTCAATAATTAGTCCTGTTAGAATTCCATTAGGGAAAACAAAAAGGAAAAAAAAAGTCAGAGTCCCTCTTAAAGGCCTGTTAAATTTCATACCACAGAATCATCTTCTCCAATATTAACTTTTGCTTTGGGGTTGGCGACTACATGACTGTGTGGCACCGTTCAGTGGATAATTTTGATCCACAGCCTCCCAAATATAATTGTGCTAAAATTTTCCTCTTTGTATCATCATATATCAGGATTAATTAACATAATTAGAGAATGTTGTTTAGAGAAAGTGTTCTGAAATGTAAAATAGGATGCATTTAATTCAGAAATGCATTTCTTTTAATCTGAAGGTTTCTTTCCTCTTGAAAATTTATACCTTCTTGTTTCCCCTTTTATTTGATCATTTTCTTTAATAGCTCTTGAAATATCTAGTAGATTACATATTAAAATTGGTTTTAAAAGAACATCTGAACTTAATCACAGTTGAGACTGTGATTAAAATGGAATAAACACTTGTGTCATTTATTTTACCTGAACTATGGTTCCATATATCATTCAAACTCTATCCCACTTCCAGACATAGAGCTAGGTTACAGAAATGGTCACAAAGTGGAATTGCTTCTACAGCATGACTTCACTCCTGGATAGAAAGGGCTAAGGAAGGAGACATATGATCCAGTTGTGATCAGGCCTCTGTACTCCTGCATTTTTGTTTGCAAAACAATAAACAAAGGCAAAAATGACAATTGGCCAGCCATAGTGGGGAAACTTGCTGGGGAGGAAGGGGAATTGCAGATGACTTTCTTCAGTTGTTTTACATGTCATTAAAGGTTACCATGGATAAATCACTTACTTATGGTTAACATTAAATTATGCTTTGTTTACATCTGTACCCTTCAACAATCAACTCGATTATACAATTAGTCTTAAATTTGAAGGATCCAATGTGTTAGTTCTTGTGCAAGCCATTTTGCTACTCCAAGCTTTTCCTGCTAGAACATTCAATTTGAAGCAATAAATGCCCCTGGCATCAGTTTTTGCATTCCACAATCTCTCCTTCATCATGCTGCTGTCTGAAGCAGGTTGTATCATCCTGCTTCATAGAAGCTGTGGCAATAATACCATCTATATCTAATATTTTTGCCCCAAAGGATAAATAAAATATACACAAGTAATAGAGGAACAATTGTATTTTATTTCAATTCTGCAAAATTTGGTCATAATTGATCAATTATTGCCTAATGCAGCTGAAAGAATAGTTAAAAGTATTTTGTGGTTGTTGAATAAGTTCCCCCCCCCCCCCGCCACTCTAGAGATGTTTTTAAATATGACAAACAGCTGAAACCAATGCAGATTCCTCTTTACAGAAGCAAATCAGAAAGGGTTAAACTAGTGGTCTAAGTTGCATGTTTCCAGGTATGTTTTATTCAGTTAAAATGTTGGTACCAATGAGATGCTGATAGGTTTGTAAACTGAACCGTCAGTACATGAAGAATTCCACAGGGCCTTTAAAAAGAAGAAGAGAATGTCAAATGAAGTCAAACATTAAGGTCCATGTATCACTGGCAACAGAGACATAGAACAACATTTGTGTTACCAATCCTTTGTGTTTAAGAAGTTTGGATTAAAAATATTTCAATTTTTAGAAAAGGGTAACAATAAATACTTAAATGATAATTAAAATATGTAGGATGGTGCTACAGTAATAATAATTAAAATGGAGTCTAAAACACTACACATATGTCAAAAGAAAAAAAGGCCTCCTTTCTAATGTACCCTTGTCAGTCATCCCTTTCTTGTAGGAAGTGAAATGGAATATAATCATTGCTAACAACTGAAAATAGTTTGTTGATAAGAAACCAAAATGAGGTCAGAGTAAAAGGTGAACAAAGGCTCAGCAAAATCAATTTTGCGAATCCATTCTATAAAGGAAAGAATTTGTTCAAAGCTTTATGAAAACAACAAAACTCCACTGCATTTCATTTTAGTATATGAAGCTTTAAAGCACGTGTTAGAGAACATCTTCAAGACACCATGATTTTAAACATCCATTGTTTCCAACCAGAGAATAAAACTCTGTGGACCAACATAACCTATATTAGCTGCTTAAGAGGCAACCTTTCCCAAATGAACCAAAACTAGTTCTCAGCTACAGCATCTCTTAAAGTACATCTGGCACACATTTTTTTAAAGAAACTGTACCAAATTTGAATAAAAGAAAAGACATAGTAATAATAATATCCATTAGGGGCTTTAAAACTTCTGTACTGATTTGGTTAATCAGAGAAATTAACATGAAGATGAAAAATATTTTATTTTAATTAATGAATGATTTAGGAAAGCATGTGGAAAGCAATACCTGAATACATAGAATAGGTGAAATAGATAGTAAGATACAAAACACTTATCTTAAACTTATGGAAAAAGCAAGTACTTTCTCAGTGATGGTACCCCTATAAGTTCCCTTTCCAGAGAGACCCATTAATACTCTTAATCAGGATTCTTCCTGATGTAGTTTTGTTTTGCTTCTGATTTATTTAATTTATTTCAGTTGGATTTCAGCTTGATTAAGATTTATTAATATTGTTATTAATTCACTGTAAAATTGATGGTGCTCCCTGCTGTCACAATTCCTTGCTCTTTCTGATGCATTACTATACTGTTTTTAACAGATTTTTAGTTGTTAATGTTATTATTTTTATAGAATCTCATTGGTGGCTACTGATAGGTAGGATATAAGTAGAAAAATAAGCCAACCACAGAGCAGTCCAATTCAGGATAAAGCCTCATAAATGAATGCAGAGATAAAAATCTGGATATGCAAGAGTTCAGGTGGTACATTTTTCCCATGTAACTCTATTATCACTGTTAATTGTGGACAGCCCCAAGATAGAATCTCCTCCAATTCCCATATTTCTTAATGGCAAGACAATCCTTTAAATTTAATGCACATTTCACCAAAAAATAAACACACAAAAACAAAACAAAACAAAAAACAGTAACCCATACAAAGCTATTCCATGCAGTTCACTCCAAACTTGAGAAATAGAAATTCCACACAAGTAAACAAAAGACAGCAATCCACATCAAAGGACAGAGCTCACATCAAAGGTCAGAGATTTACTTTAGAAGACACCATAAAACAAAAGATAACAACAGAATGCTCTTTAAGTAAATGATCATTTTGTTTTAGGTTTTCTCTCCAAACCTTGATTACCAATACTCTTTGAAGGCAGGTTGTAAAGGGAAAGGAAGCAGAAACCAAGACACCTAGCTGTTCCATCAACATGAGCATTTTTTTACTAGTCACAGTTCATAATCTCACCAGAGAAAACCAACTAATTTTCAGTTAAATTACCTAGCAATATTCCCTGCTGAGACCCAATGATTAAAATATGGATCTAAAACTCTTGACTAACTTCTGGAGGCTTTCCTTTATAATAAAATATTGAGAAATAAAATAAAATGATTGAGCTTTTGATCATTATAAATATAATAAATTCATCCAGTTATTGATAAGCAAGTAAATGTACATGTATATGGAAAGATTTCAAATTCTGATGGTAAATTTTCTCATATTCATCCCAGAGCAAATTTAGAGAATGGAAGAAGATTGTTGATAAGACATGTAATTATTGAAGCATCGCATGACAGCAGACAGAGATTTTATTTTATTTTTTTCAGTTGCAGAAGGCATTTGAGAATCATTTAAGAGCAAAGGTGAATGAGGTGGCCCACTTTTACATCAATACACAAGCACAGGAATGGCAAGAAAAAAGAGGCTGGTAGAGATTTAAATATTAATTCAGGAGATAAAAGAGAAAAAAATCCCTGTAAAGTACAGTTACTTACATCATGGCCTACAACTTCAGTCTGTGTGGATTTATCTACTTGAGAGACAAGAGCACTCTGTAAATGCTGAGCTTTTTCCTGTGGGAAAAAATAAGACATATTCCTGGTCAGTCATGCTAAATTGATTTTCTTAACATTTTCAAAATAACTTACCCTCCTCCCCCACCCCAAAGGGAAAATATCCCACAGTAGCAACTGGGGAAAGAAGTGAGGATTTTTACAGTATTTTTAAGGGAGAATACATTCTCCTGATGTTCTTGCTAATGCACGTTTTAGGCAGAGGCTGAGGTCATAAATCAGGCATAACTGTAATTCTAAGCATTAAGGGGAAAGTCACCATGGTGTGATACACAAAGGACCATTTCCTAAGAAAATAATGTAAGACTTAAAAATACTTTGTAAGAATCTGATATTCTTTGGAGATGCTGATAGAGTTTTATACCCACCAAACCATCTGTCTTGAAAAGTGAAGATGTATGGACCCTTCGTTTGCATTTGTTTAGCCAAGGGAATACAGAAAACAAAACTGAACTAAAACTATGGAGGACAATTGACTGTGAATGAAAGATCAGGAGAAAAGATCCAAAAAGGTTTATTATAATGCTTATCTTCCACTTGCCATACATACTTCCTCTATTCCAGTTTTAAATGCTCTAATTAATTTTTTATCTTACACTTGATTATAAAATTCATTAAGCACCTAAGTTTTACTGATACATTATTGAGGGATATATGAATTATTTTGTTTTTAGTTATTTGCATATGCCCATTTATAAATCTCTTGCATTCTGTCTCTGTTAATTTACTGATTTATATTTTACTCCATAAAATTTGCATTCTAGTACAAATTTAATTATACATTTGAATGATCATCCCAATAATATTTCTAAAGGCATTTACTTTCAAAACACAGATATGCAACTTTTATTTTCCTGAGAAAAGTATATGAATATTTGTGAACATCAAAAACTGGTTAACCACTGATCCATGTATCAGTTTTTCCTTGCTAAGACTGAATCCCTCAAGCATCCTTAATGTTATATGTTCATTTGGAACTACTTATAGGAAATGTAATTTGACCAACATTATTTATCCCTGGTTAATTATTTGGCATTAATTTGCAATTACCACAGACTTCCATTAAACACACACATGGCATGGATCCAGCAGCTGTATTCACAAATGCTTGAGAAGAGGTATTTATTCTTTTCATCAAAGTCTCACTAAGATAGCTTTATCTACTAAGATGACTCATGGGACAATGAGACAGTGACGCACATTCCATTCTCATTCTGGCCAGGAAAGCTGTAGCACACACATACACACATGACCATTTCTAATGAATTTTGTATGTCATAGTGAAAACAGATGTTTGTGATTCCAAAAGATGCAGCTGGCATAATGAGCTCTGTTCTGCTCCATCTTGCTTTCCATCCATATGAGTTAGCACCACCACAAATCCTTCTACTTTTTTTCTTGAACTATTGACCCTCTTTCTAGCTGTTTTATGCAGACTGCCAATTCCTTCCTGTCTAGAATTTGGAGCAATCTGTATGCCATGCCCTTTGCATGCCAAAGAAATAGAGGGAACAAATTGCATCTTGATGATTAAGTGGTATCTCAAAACACAGAGGCAAGGTATAAATTTCTAACTATCAATGTCAGGAGATACACTGCTGTTAGATGCTAAGATATATAACAGATTGATGACTTCATATTCTGATTCTGGGTTCTAAGATGCAAATGACTGACTACTGTACAGAGGCAAAGAAGGGGCTAAACTAGATACATTTTTGATATGATTCAGCTGAGCTCCTCCTAATGATCTGTGTTACTGAGGAACCTAGAAATATATCTCAGAACAGAATCTCACACTGAAGCATGATCTGCTCTTTTATTTCTTCCCTTCACTGCATGACTCTTCAGAGCCCCTTCTAAGCATGATGCTTGAGAGGGGGAATTTCTTAAACATAGATCTCTACTATAAGAAGTTCCCTATTCCTCTAATCCCACTTCCAGAACTTTCTACTTATACAGAAAGGAAGTCTGCTGTGTTCTTACTCGGAATCATGTAATTGTAAGTAATGGCAAAGAAAAGGAGGATCTATAGACTCTTCCTACTCTTGAAGGATATAACTAATATAATGGTTTAATTTTTGAAGATCTGCTATAGTATCTATGACATGTAATTTAGGAATCACTTTTTTAAACAATGTGCAGATGAACAGAACAGTTTAGACAGGTCAGCCTATGCATATACATTTTTTTAGCTACTCATGTACTTTAATTCCATGTACCTAGCTGAATTTCCTAAGATTCCTAGACTCTCAATGCAGCACACAGTGTAATATAATATATTGCCAAACACAATAAAATAATGAAATTAGAATATATTACAAATCAACACATTGGTTAAATCACAAATTAATAGCCAGCTTCTATTGGCTAATACTTAAATTGGGTAGGATGGTTAGTCACAGATATCTATTCTTCTCCCATTCAGTCAGAAGGGCATTTCCCAACACTTGCATAAAGAACTTAGGCATTATACAATCCCACATGTGCTTGACATGTTTATTATGCCATATTTTTGCTGTACGCTGCCCAGAATCACTTCTTGTGAGATGAGTAGCCATATAATTTTTATTTATATCTGTGTGTGTGTGTGTGTGTGTGTATGGAATTCTGGTATGCAACAACAAAACACCTGCTCCCAAAGCAGGAATATAGAATGGGCTTCCCTGCCTCTCAGTATGAACAGCAGACACTTTCCATGTTGCATAATACATTAAAGACTTATTTATCATTTATGGTCATAATAGTTCCTACTTGAATGTGACGTTATTCAGGACTATTTCTAAACTCACACTAAACATTACTTGCTGATTTATGGTAAGATTTCTTGTAAGATTCCAGAAATCTTCCTTAGATACAGCAAAGATACAAAATAAAACAAACACTGAAAAATGAGAGTTTTAATGAACTACATGCACAAGCAAAACAATATAGTAGGCACCCTTTCTGTATTGCGGGCACTCTTCTTTTTCTCCTTTAGATTTTGACATCCTTGTATGAGAATTTCAAAATGACATTAAATTGTTTCTTAAAATTTTGGGGGGAATCTCTTGGAGTCTCTTTACCAACCCTTGCATTATTTCATACTCAGTGTTTTTTTTTTTTTGTATTCAATGCTCACCCTGAATAATCTACAGGGAATGCAACAAATGGCATTAAGTTAATCCTGGCCAGAACTTTGCCATGGCACTGGTCTCCTTAAGTGAAGACTGCTATACTAGCAAGGATAAATCCCCAACTTTGCAAAGAACTCTGACCCTTCATTAAAAAAAAAACAAAAAAAAAACCCCTACAACTCACAATTAACCACCAAATTTTCCATCTGCAAATGGGATGGTGAATTTATGGATATAAAGGGAGACTTTACCTGCCCCATTTATAAATATATTCCTTTTATAAGTTCTGAATAAACACAAACAATGTCAACGAAGAAATAAATACAGTATTTTCAGCTACATGAATCAGTTTCCTCCAATCTGGCTAACATAAACAAATGCATTATTGGCAGAGATAACACTAGCAATAACATTGACTCCAGTTGTGTGATTTGATCTATACGTCTTTTTGGCCCACTAGTACAAATCTCTAAATGTTATCTTACTGAAGTCAATGCCAGTCACTTTCTGCATGGATTTTAGTGGCAGGTGCATTAGTCAGTAAGATTGCAAGATTCATTATGCTAAGCTTATTCCAATTGCAACTAAAGTTTATTGACAACTTTTGACATTAATTAAATCTCACTGTTATGCATTTCCAATATTTTTCTGCCTACCTAGCTGACAGAAGGAAGACTGTATAAGCAGAATTGTGCTTTTTAAGTTTTAAAACTGTGTTTTAAAAATACAAGTTTTCATTAAAATGTACTTCAATCTGTATTTGTAATCATTTGAACAAGAGGGTGATTTCATAGATACAGATGATATAGATATACTCACTATATATAGTGATACAGTTATTGTCAGAACAAGGAGGAAAAAGAAGGAGCACACATTTGAATTTAGGAAATCCTGGTTTGTTTTTAACAAACTTGTTTAATAAAATTGTTCCTATGTGGGGCTTAGCACCTGGGCTTCTACATTGCCTGAAGACCTATTGTTACTTTACCTATCCATACAGTTTGCCTCCTTCCTCCTTAAAGCATTCAGAATATTACATGGTACGTAGCAAAGTTTTATAAATACTCACTTGCATCATATTCCCTTTTACTACATGTCATCTGTATCCTGACTTTTTCCTTTTCAAAAATCCACAAGACAACTAATAGTATTTAAAATTCAAGGCCAAGTATCAAGCAAATTATAAAAATAAATTAAAAAAAAACCCTCAGTAATCCATGTGTATTTGTATGCATATATGCATGTATAATTTCTACTCCAAGTATAGTGATGGGACACAAGAGCCAGGACTTTTGGGACTGTTATGCTCAGAATCTAGCATAATCACTCAAGAGAAATTCACCTAGTCTACTGTCTGCTCTGACATCTTTTTTAGCTTCAGGATGTCTGCACTTGGTTAAAAAGGAGATGATTAATAGCCTAGGTAAGTTTCCCCTAAGCTGAGTGCCTTTCAAATGTGTGGACCAATTGCCAGAATTTTCAGAGCTGAGGTTCTTCTCTATCCATCTGATGAATTTCATTCAAAATAAAAGTAGGAGTCCCTTGTTTTCTTTTATAAACTTTATACATATTTATATTTATTATTACATCCATTTGATGAATCTCATTCAATATAAAAGTAGGAATCCCTGGTTTTCTTCATCATCATCAACAGACAAGCACCTGCCACATAACACCCCAGACTTAACAATTGTTGATATGAAAGACAAAAAAGTCTGGATAGTGGACACTGCAATACCTGGAGACAGCAGAATAACTGGAGAAAATCACAAAATACAAAGACCTGCAAATAGAAGTAGAATGACTGTGGCAAAAGAAAGCAAAGATAGTACCAATAGTTATAGGTGGCTTGGGTCCAATCCCAAAACATCTGCGGTACCACTTGAACACCATCAGAATTGACAAAATCACCATCAGTCAATTGCAAAAGGCAGCTTTACCTGGAACAGCTTACATCCTGCGACGATACCTTTAACACCATCAAACAACAACATCTGCCTATCCCAAGTCCTTGGGAATGACTCAATAGGTGGATAAAAATGCCAAATCCAGTCTAAACATGTGGCTATACAATAATAATATATGGAAAATACAATAAATATTCATTGAAATAAGCTGATTGGACAAAATGCTGTTAAAAATAGATAAATTGTTACCTATGATATAGATATTTTTAAATTTTGGTCCATCTCCATTTGCACTAGATTACAGAATTTAATTACACAACCACTTAACAACTGGCTGATCTAAATGCAGTTAATGCATTGAGATATTATACTTTAGGCTTTTGCAGTTGTTAATGATAGAGGTTACAAATATTGCTAGAACCAAATACGAGAACCACAAGAAACACAGTGAAATAAACATACATCATAGCTACAGAGCTGACATTCATTCCCAAAGGAACACAGCAAAAAAAAAAAAGAGGCAGCACACCATTATTTTGAAACAGTCTTAATTGAAACCAACAGCACTAATTAGGAGTTAAGTAGAATTATAGATCACAGATTATAGAATTCAGCCATCAGTTGCAGAGACATGTCCAAGTAACTTAGCATGAGGCATATTTGATTAGCACAAGCAATCTGGCAGCAAGTTTCATGACTAAGACTGCCCAGCAGCATATCATTAACAATAGTACTGTTCACGTAAAACTAAAAGTGATGGCAGTTCTTTTAATATAGGCCCATTACAAAGACCACAGATATAAATGAATACTGTATAACTGTAAGACACATGGATGAAAAAAGGAGAGATGCATCCAAGAAACAGATCTTGATGAGTTGATCCTTGCACTTATCTCCTGAAGCCTAGCGATTTTGTAAAGATGCAGTTAGCAATAGATATAGTTAAGTACTGTATTTGTCTAGTTTAAATTTGGGGGTTTTTCTTATGTATATTATTTCTGAACATAAATGTGACAATCTATTCTAGTATTCCCCTGGCAACATGCCTATCACCTTTTCAAAGCTATAATGCACACTTTGCATTGGCCTGAGTTGGGGATGAATGTGTTCCTATTGATGTAAGCAATATTAATTTGGAAATAAGATGGACTGTTAATTTCAGTCGGTCAAGTCTCAGGTAATCCTTTCCTTTCCTTTTACTTATGTAATGTTCAGTAATATGCCTCAAATAATCTAGACAGAAGAATTTTCACTTGGTTTTTACCTAAAGCTCACATTATAACTTCAGAATCAGAGTGGAGAATATGTTCTTATTAAAAAATAAATAAGGGGAAAAAGGAAAACAATGTATTTTGAAAAATAAAACAGTACAACATTCAGAAAATACAGTAGAAGGGACACCTGTAATGCACAGCATTTTTGGATAGTCAGAGGGGTCGAAAAAGGACTCTCTGATGTATTTCAGCCATCACATGGTCAAGCAGTCCTATTTACCACCTTTTGGGTTACAAAGTTTAATTAAAAGGAAAATGCTTATTGAAAAAGGATAGATTTAACTAGTAACACCTGGCTTCTTCTTTTAGAAAACAAGGAAGAAGCTAAATAGATTTTGTGAAATTTTAGCTACTTTGGAATTTTCTTCAAATCACAGACAGCTGTGGGGTGGCGGATATCTATGCTACCAAAATTAATTTTATTTTGTGACTTGATTCTTGTTTATATTGGTGCTTCCACTCTATATAGGAAAAATATCAGAAAATAAATACGTCAAGGATGTATAGCAAAAAAAGATCCCACTCAACTGAACACTTGGTAGATCTTGAACTTAATTCTGCATCCAAATGGAGTGACTATGTCCAAATGGAGAAGCCACAGATGAATAAAATAAAGAATAGTAAGTTATGAAAGATTGAGCAAATTGTCTGTAAGGAATGTTCACTTATATTTATTAAGTTTGGGCTACAGGGAAAACTAGGGAAATCAAAATGTCCATTTTTCAGGAATGAGAGATGAAAATATGTTTTGGAGCTTAGGGGGAAAAGAAGGTTCTGGTCTGTGTTAGGATCTGGCAAAAATTTCCTCTTCTTTACTTCCCTGGGTGGGACAAGGAGCACTGTAACTTAATTCTGTGGGAAGCAGCCACTGGCACGTGACTATGAACCAATAACTGTCCCCATCCCCCGACCATTTTTCATTCAATTTTTTGTCCTCCCTGAAGATAGGTTCAACTCTGTTTTGGCAAGTTTCAATAGACAGGAGTTAGAACCGAATTGTACAAGTTATATAAACCCACAGCCCAGGCTAACATTAAAAAAGACATTAGGAACTTGGTGAAATCAATCATTTTAAATGAAATGTTAGGTTACCTATGTGCACTGGAAGGGACTAATAGGAATGAAGGACATTAAGTGGCCCATCCTTCAGAAGAGACTTTTGTTGTATGATTTCCCCAGTGGGAGGATATCAGGGATGAATTCTGAGGTGGCTGAATAGCATGTTTGCATAAGCATTTACTGTGTCTACCTCCAAATTGTCCCTGTGAGGATTCCCTCAGGGTTAGGCATCTTGAAAGTTCAGCGCTGCTTCTGAGTTAACTGGTAACCTTGGGCTCTAGGGCTAGAGTGGGGATTAGGGAAAAAATTTCCAGAAGAACTCGGTGGCAAACTACTTCCTTACTGTTGCCAAGAAAATATAACCAGGAGTGACGCTCAGCTCAAAGCAATCATTACCTTACGTGCAGCTTAGATTCTTGCTTCAGAAGAGCAAACTACTGAGAAATTTAAAAAAAACTTTTGGACTGATTGAGGTAAAAACAAAAATCATATTGGGACCTGAAATACAGAAACTCATTTGGCAGACTTAGCATGCCCAATATTCAAGAAGTACACAGGAGTATCATGCCTAGTTATGCATAATACAGATGAAAAAACAACCTTAGTTTAAAGGGATCCTCAACTAATCTTTGCCCAGTTCTTCAGCTGAACTGATGGGCCCTTTGAGATTTTCCCTACCTACCCTCCTTAATTGGAATGTTTCTGCAAGTAGGAAGGTGGAAAGGTCAAACATAATAATTTTCAAACATATGCATAATGTTTGTTTACATTTTCACATTTTTAAAAGCATTGGCAGATGTTGGGTGTCCCAAAGGGAGCAGCAATCATTCCAAGGACCTTTCGCTCTGTTTCATATTTTTATTTGATTTTAAAGATTTAAGTTGATGCTTCTTTACAAAACCTCCTAAAGATTTGGTCTAAAATCAAAGAACCTACAGACTTCATTCAGTTAAGAAAATCATGAATAAATTATTCCAGGGCACAGATTATAGGACTTGACAGCATATTCTAAACATTGCCAACGAAACTAAGCTCTCTTTAAATCTCTTTATATATTGCTTTGGTATCTTCAAACTTCTTTTCTTCTCAATACTTAAATCCAAACCTAACATATTCTTCTTTTTTCTTTTATTTTCAATGGAACATATTCTGATGGGGAAAAGAGAAAGATTTTGTGGTTGGCATCAGAAATCTAGTACACAAATGCCAGGAGTGGTGCTTAACTTGTAAAAAAGTTGGTCTCTCTCTCTCTCTCCCTGCTCCTGCTTAGTAGTCTGTAACAGGAGCCGATGGTCTTCTCTAACTAGCAGAATTATCCAGGATATCAGAAAGTCTTGTCGAGAAATTATCAAGTAATGGAAGGAGAAGTATCAAACAGTGGTATAGTTTAAAGTTTGATTGTTTAGGTCAAGTTGAATTACTGACATAGTAAGAGATGTTAGCTGGAATAGTATTTGTGGTGTTTGTTTAGCCTCCATATAATAGCTAGACCATGAAACTAGGAAAAGGACACGTAAGTAAGTAAGTAGGTAAGTAAGTAAGTAAGTGTGGGGATATGGGAAGATAGAGGCCAGGTTCGGGGGGTAAAGAATGTTCTTTTGTCTCCCGAACCGCAAGGGAGAGATAAGAGGATGAGTCTGGCACCTCCCTAAGGAATGCTAGTATTTACTAATTGACCCTGGGAACTACTCCCAGTCTGGGAAGATTTCTGTATAGAGGTTGAAGCCAAATAATGGATTGAATCAGAATGGTCTCCTGGAGTTCCCTGGGCTAAACCTGACAATAAGTAAGTAAGTAAATAAATAGGCCATTTCAGAATTGGACTGGGATTTATTTTCCTGGAATTGCAGGCAGGCTTAATTTCTGGTATTCTTATCGGCATGGTGAGATTATCTGAATACAGTATCTCCTTATGAGAACATGGTTCCCTCTGTAATCCAGAATGTCCGCTATGGTGAAACATGTTTGTTAAGGGAAGTGACAAGAAGAGTATAAGACTATTCCTAGGCACTAGTAGTAGCCTCATCTTTGGATGAGTAGGAAATTGTAATGACTATGCTTTCTTACTAATGCCCTAGAAAAAGTGAAGGACTTGGAATTAAATGAACAACTCAATTGTAACAAGTAATATAACCCCATAGTTCATTTAACATGAGAAAAGACAGTAGGAACCTGGTGCAATTAATCACTTAAAGTAAAATTTTAGGCCACCTATATACACTAGAAGAGACTAATAGGACTGAGAGACAGATGACACACATACAAGGCTCAAGAGGCCTAAACATCAGAAGAGTAAATCACAGCATTTGCAAGTTATGAGGAGTTTAACAGATTCATTTGTGTGGGAACAGACATTAGCTGACATCTGGTCCTTAGACCTAACTTCAATGTGTCAAGTAAGGGCTGATGGGAATTGGGATGAAGCCTCCAGAAATGGGGTGATGTCACTAATGCCATGGTCACCTCCCATTTGGATTACTGCAATGTGCTCTACATAGGGCTACCCTTGAAGAGTATTCAGAAGCTACAGCTGGCACAAAATTCAGCAGCATGGACAGTTTTGAATGCCCGAGGGTGGCACATATAACACCTCTGTTAAGTGAGCTGCAGTGGTTGCCAGTTTGCTTCCAGGTCCAATTCAAGGTGTTGGTTATCACCTTTAAGGCCCTTTATGGCACAGGACCAGGTTATCTGAGGAGCTGTCTTGCCCCCATTATATCTGCCTGCCCCACTCAGTCTGGCAGAAGGGCCATGTTGTGGACCCCACCAGTCAAGGAATCCTAACTGGAAGGGTCTAGGAAGAGGGAGTTTTCTGTCGTGGCCCCCACTTTGTAGAACAGCTTGCCATCTGAGGTGCGGCCTGCCCCCACTCTCCTGGCCTTCCGAAAAGGTGTAAAAACATGGCTATGCTAGATGGCCTGGAGGCCTGATGGGGGCTTGCATTGCTGGAATTGGCTGGTGGGATGATCAATACTGCTCCCCCATCACCTTCAAATGTATATTGGCTTTTTATATAGAATTGTTACTTGTTATTTTAATTGTGGATATTTATATTTTTATTGTTTTTATTGTCTTGGATTTTCATTGTAAGCCTCCCAGAGTCATCCTCTGGGGGAGATGGGTGACATATAAATCTAATCAATCAATCAATCAATCAATCTTTCACACCATAGCCTACAGACTTCTACATATCTATGAAGTATTTTATAATTCTACCATTATGTTATTCTCATAATGTCCCTGAAAGAATGATTGAAATATTATTGCACAGCAACCTCAGGGATTACGAAAGCAAGAAACGAATAGATTTTATCAAATAAAAATAAAATAAAGTTCTGTGAAGTAGGAGTAAGTCAAGAAGTAATGTATACAAGGAACACCCATAAAGAGCATCATACAGTATATATTATTCCCTTGCACTGTGTAAAAAGTAATCTATGAACAGTAATCTCGTTTAATTTTTAAGAATTTAAATATTTCCTAATGAATCTATTAATGTCTTGTTCCATGTTTCTCTACTCATTTTCATTCTTTTTAAAATGATAGGTCACTTGTATTAATAGCTGAAGCGTTCTGTACATTTTCCTCAGTTTAAAACATATTGGTTAAAAATACTGAAAAAAAATTTGATATTTCCAGTTCTAAAGGTTTCCTAGAGGAATAGCCTTTACAGGTCTTTCCCCTTTTATTATATATTCAATAGTAGATTAAGAAATGTACATTTATCTTCTCTTGGATTTAATTATCACAAACTTTAGAAATGTGAAGTTCATGGGGGCTACACCCAAGAAACAATAGAGCTACAGCTCTAACAATTGTGAAGATTTTAATACAATTCCATTACAATACAGTTCTAGAGGGCAAAAAGCAAACTTTGTTATACCTCTTGTTTCTCAAACATTTAAACTATTTGTCATACTCTGAGGCAGGGGCATTTTTTCACATAAGTTATCCCCTCCCCACGGTCAGCAGAAATAATGGACTCATGAATTTCACTGGTCCAGTTCTAAATTTAGCTGAAGCTTCTATGAAAGGCAGAAAGAAAGAATATTGTCACTTTCTCCTTTTTATGACTTCTGTTTTCTTTCTCTTGAAAATAAATTACATCATACTTTTCCCTGGCCAGCACAAGTATTACATCCTGTGACTATTTTCAACTCTTCTTGTTTTATAAAGTAAATTAAATTAAGGTCTAATTCTAAGAAATGATACTGTGTTGATGGAGCATTTAGAAATTAGGATAACAAACTGTCATGAACTGTAGTAATAGTTGGCATCAAGGAATAAAATTACTCTAACTTTAAAATCAGTATAAGAGTAGCAAAAAGCTTCTGCAAAATATTATTTTAAGACCACCCTAAAAAAAAAAAAAAAATTAATCAGCATTTCATAAACACCAATGTGGGAAATATACTGCATTTATCTTCAGTTCAGGTCCAAAACTCCATAAGAGAAAGAAGAGGCTGAATAAAGATGGGGCAGGGTGGGGAAATGTTCTGCTTTGATATACACATAGGCCTTTGACTCTTTACTGATAATCCCAAGGAGTGAAGTAAGGTCCTTCATAACATAGAGCAGCTGGATAAAAGAAAATGAGATGAAATAAAAAATGCAATAATATTACATAAAATCATTATTATAACAACTATAGTACAAATAGGAGTGGAAATCACCAAAATTTTGTACTAAAAATTCAACCGCAGGTAGGACAGATACAACAAGTGATAGCACAAAATTGGACAACCTGAAAAGATATGTCAGGGTCCTGGTCAGATAGATGCAGTAACAGATAGACATTGTGCTTTCTACCAGGATAGTTCTTTTAGATGAGATAAATATATATCTTCCTTGATCCCTTAGAGAGAGGGCAACAAAGGAGCATATGGCTTAGGGATTTCACAACATACTTCTATTAAGTATGTTGAAAATGTATCTTCTCTACTGCTCTGTTGGATTTTCATACTATGTGTACAGGAAGGGGAGAAGTTAAATTAAAAGAAAAGAGGAGGAGGAGGAGGAGGAGGAGGAGGAAGAGTAGTAGTAGTAGTAGTAATAATAATAATAATAATAATTAACATTATTATTATTATTATTATTATTATTATTGGCACTAGTTGGCCCATAACTTTTGTAGCATCAATACCTGATAGTTTAAAATTTTCTATCTTCAGATAAAAACTTCAATTTGCAAATGATTGATTGCAAGCCCAGTTTGCTTGTTACAATTAGATTTACTGTGTCCAGTAACAGAAATGAAACATGCAGAATCATAATAAAAATTCCCACTGTAGCATTTTTGTTATTTCCATTTAAGCCAGTTCTTTTACTGAAGGACTGGTAAAGTCAAATAAAAAAGTAACAAAAACTACAGCAGGAATCTCATTTATATGTGAGGTTGAGTTCACCTGAACCATATGATCCTATTCTCCAATAAACTGAACTCTGTGAAATGCACCAATGTACCTAAACAAACAAACAATGCCCCAAGATCACTAGACATTGAGGCTGACCTAATCTCGTCTTCTTGCTGAATGTCTGGCCTAATTCCTTTTATTCAAGCTGTTGGAACATTTGTACTATAATGCATCATATTAAAGCAACCAGCTGTGGTGTTTAATTTAAGCTAAATGTTTATAATCTACAGCTACATAATATATTTGAGAATTACTGATAGTATATATTACAGCACTGCCGAAATTTGGAACTAAGTGCTTAGAAAATGTCAACTTGTTGCCCTCTGAATGACCCTGAGTCATTAGTAGTTATTATACAAACCAAAATGTGTTTTATAGAGAAGTGTCCATTTTAACTCTTCTCCAAATATACCTTTCCAATTCTGTAAGTTATTTTTGTTTCCCTCTCACATAAGTCCTTTGCATTTGATTTCATTATTAGACCATAATTCTGAATCTAAATTCATATTTTGTATAAAACTAAACCATCATTTCACTCTTATAAGATGTGTTTGGATAAAATGTAGTTGATGAAATAGCAACCTATTACTTTGAGAATTATGTGAAATTGTATTCCCATGATAAGTCAATGCAATGAAAGATGAAAAAAATCCAGTTGAGAGAAAATGTATGAATTTCTGATAAAAAAAATGCCTGCCTTAGATTTCCTTTCTTTGTATTATCACAACCATTCCTGAAACCCAAACATACAAAATATATGAGCACCTAACATGTCAACTTATGGAATGTGCTTTAGGAAATGGGAATACAAATACATTTCATTGTCCTCATGTGAAACATACACATAGGCAGGAAGTCACAATCTGGATGGAACATGGTGAAACAGACAGGTTCCAAGCTGGAAAAATAATGAGACAAGGCTGTATGCCCTATCATTATTTATTCAACCTATATTGTGGAATATATATTGGGGGGGGGGGGGGGGAGGGAAGCTGGTTTGGAAAAAGATGAGTGTAGTCTTAAGAGTTGAAGAATGGCCTAATCAATAACCTGATCAATGCTGATGACTACTCTGATAGCTGAAAATGCAAATGATCTGAAAGCTCTGTTAATGAAAATCAAAGAGCAAGCAGACTGAAAAAGATGAAACTAATGACAACAGGTACAGAAACCAGCCTTAGAACTGGGAATGAAAGTATTGAAGTGGTGGATAGCTTCTGCCTTTTAAGATTGACTGTCAATAGTAAAGGAACCTGCAGTCAAGGAATATACCATAAACTAACATTTGGTAAGGAGCAGTGAAGGCCTTGCAAAAAATATTCAGATGCTGTGAAGTACTTCTACTGTACTACAAAGATGAGAATCATGTAAGCAATGATTTTTTCCTGTAACACTTAATGAACACTCTTGGACTTTGAAGAAACAAGACTCTCTGTCTTGACACTTTTGAATTTTGGTGTTGGAGAAGATATCTGATAATCCCACTGATAGCTAAGAAAACAAACAAATGGATCGCAGAAGCAAATCAAACCAGAGTTCTCACTTGATGCACAAATGACCTTGATCAACTTATTTTGGACATATTATGCAAATACCTGGCTCTCTGCAGAAGTCTATGATACTGAGAAATGTGGAAGGAAAATAAAATACAGGATGAGTCAATTACAGCAATGATAGGTGCACCATTAGAAGATCTGAAGAACCAAGTTGAGGACAGATCATCCTGGAGAAAAACTATATATGGTATGTGGTTGCTAACAATCAACACCAACTTGATAGCACAAAATCAATCCACAACATGTTCCTTAATATGTTAGAGTACGTGGATAGAAAATAAAAATGTACAATGTAAGAATGTCGAGGAGGCTACAGATATATATTATATGCTCTATATGGGGGGGGGGGGAATAATTCAAGGGCAATACTGAGACTTGAGCTTGATCCCACTAATTAGGCATTAAATCTGCTTATGGCTGTATAGGAACATCCTCAGTTGCATTGCAATGAAAGATTCTAACTTTCTGTTTCTGCTGGACTTCTAATTTTACTAATCACTAGTTACGTTTTATCTTAGCATCAGTTTACAGAACCTACAGAACTTTATCAGCATAAGTATTTTCATGTGTTACCCTACCACTTGCCCAGAGTGTGCAGATTTTCTAGAGATAAATGTCTCTCCTTTTGTCTAATCAGAACCTTCCAAAGTGTTTTCTTCTCATATGAATGTTTGTTTGCATTACTTTTGGGATTTGAAGTGTGTCATTTTTAAAATTATTCCAGTGTCGTTTTGCATACCTCAGAACTCACTGGACTTAAAAAATTACAAATTATGAATTTCTTGTTGTTTTTAAAGTGGATCTTTGGAAATCATGGGATTCTTCTGAGCATGCAAGCCTAAAAGAGAAAATATTTTATTTTTATTTATTTTTCAAATTTGTCACCATCCATCTCACTGAAACAACTCTAGGTGGTTTACAGCAAAGATAAAATTCATTAAAATGCAACATAAAAACAGTCATAAAAATAGGTTCCAAGAAGATGGAGAGTTACATAATATAATTAAGTGGGGTTTGGTGGGCCTTATTCCAACAGGGATCTCTTAAAACCTAGAATGGGCACTAAAATCAGAGTTGGCACTAAAATGCTAAGGAGACACAGTAAAGTTAAAAAAAAAATCATTCATCCTTATAGCTTAAGTTGCAATATTACATCCACTTTAACGTTATCAAGCTATGGGGTAAAAATCTGATGTACTACTGACGTACCAGGAACAGTCAACTAAATGTAGAAGTTGCTGCTGCCATTTGATTTCTAGTGACAACATAGACACAGAGATCTTTTTTTTTTTGCCAGCAGTATGGAAATGGTTTGACTCAGCTGTCTTGTGGGACTGTTCATTCATTCATTCATTCATTCATACATACATACATACAGCCTACAGCCTTGGTATTTCATGGAAATCTCTCACTGAAGTATAACCCAGGCCTGGCCCTGACATACTTTCTTTTTCTTTTTCTCGATGTATGCTAGATCTTTCTCATAAATTAATACTGAGATTAATATCTTAGTTTACAGAAGGATATATACATACTACTTGATTACTATACACATCTTTGTACAAAGAATGTGTATATTCATCTGCCAGGAGGATATGTTACCCCAATCATTATGTGAGGAACATTTAGTTGACCAAACAGCTAGTTTAGGGGATCCTGATCCAGAGAAATGGGTTAAAGAGTTTAACAGCAGGTAAACCTATTCACACAATAATTCTATTATATCCCATCCTGGCTATTTATAAATGTGAAATCCTGCACTGAGGAACAATATGTATAGCACAATATGTAGTATGGCCAAGCATTCGTTCTAAAGTACCAATATGGGTATGGAGAGAAAGACTTGGAAAACAAAATAAATTTAGAAGGGAGACTATTATCAAAAACTATTCTAAAAATGGGAATATTACTATAGATTCTGACTGGAAGGGGGTTTTTTTATAGAAGAGAAAGAGAAAAAAAGAGCACAGGAAGATATGCAGAATATTACATGATGATGCAGAAAAGATCTAGGTTAGGTACCTAGATTCACTTGCATGTTTATCTCACACTCAAGTCATTTAAAAATACAAAGAAAATAGAGCTATGTAAATGTATTCCTAGAGCTAGTAGGAAAGGTTTCCCAGAAAAAGCAAGAAAACAATCAGCATCTACCCCAACTATGTTTTCACACTGGCAATCAGGGTAAGTCATCATAGATCTGGTTCTTTTGAGAACTTGTTTTCTATAAGGAGATTTGGACCATTGTACAGTTTGAGGTGGCTGTTTAAGAGACAGTGATTGCAGTTGTTCGGTGAATGTAATCAAATGGAAAAACGGTAATTTGTATAATGGGCCCATTATGGACACTGCCAAGAGTTGTAAAAAAAAAAAAGGCAGGATATAAATATAACAAATAAATAAATAACAAATTTTGGAAATCCACTTTATTGCATTACATTTAAGTGGAATGATTCATCAAGTTTTCAATTTACTGCATTTCTAGGCTACCTTTCTACCAAAAAAAAAAAAAAAAAAGTCTTAGAACTTAAACTTTGGTGCTAAAGCACCAAAACTGAGACAAAGCAATCAATCAGCATTAATGTACAAAAGTAGGAATCAGTATCACTGTTTTTATTGATCACTCCTTCAAGACATAAACCAGTGAGATCCCTGACTTGGTCATCTTCTCTTCTTCAGTGCCTTCATCATGACATTAAGAATCACTTCAATCCCGTGTACAGCAGATTGGAATTGGTGCAAACAATGCACGTAGCATAAAGAGTCAAAGGAAAACTTCTGAAACTCTTTCCAAGCAGAGGCAGAGCTTTTCGTTTGCTATTTCAAATTAAGAGTTCCTCTTACTAAATAAGAGAAGAAGACTATGAATGAAAAGCAAATCAGACATGCAGGACTGTATGAATTTAATACCTTTCTATAGATGTATGCGGTCTGTCTGAAAAGCTCTGATCAATAATGGCCTAACATGTCAGTTGATAGAAAAGTTACACTTTTGGAAGGTACAATCTGTGGGCACATAATGTTTGTACATCAGCAAAATCCAGGAGGAGGAGAAAGTTATAGTAGAAACTAGTATAATCTCAGAAACCTAATGGACATCTGAAGCCAAGGTGGAATTTGAGTAAGCACAAAAACAATTGTATACTAAGTTCATTTAGGAATTCCTGGAAACCAATCACTTTCTACCTGGTTAATGAGCTGTTAACTTCAGAGACTGATAGCCTCAAGCTAGGTAAGAATCACAAGTTACAAATAAGTTCTCTGATAGTTGGCAATAATCATAAAAACTCACACTGTGATATCAGCCAAGGAACCACTGCTATTAGTTTATGCAAAAGAAATGACTTGCATCACCAATGCTGTGTTGTTGAAAATCCTTCCACTTATTCTCCCAGGATTCCTAGAGTTGTTCTTCAGATATATCTTTTAACTGCTTCCTCCTTTATTTGTCAGTGGAGACAGATCTTTTATTTTGACTGAGTTTATTTTTTTTTTCTTTTTAAACACTTAAATTCATGGAAATGCTAATGCATAAAGGTGAATTTCCACAAATATTATTTGTTCAAATTCACATGTTTTCATAGTATAATAATTCAGATCTGAGTGACTGTTTTTTTGGTGGAATTAAATTCAATGAAAAATAACTGAATTACTGTATCTTGCATTTCATATTTAATCAGTGTAATTGTCTTTCTTAGTGGCAATTGTACAGAGTACATCCTATAAGCTAGGTATACCTCAAGACTGCATTACTTATCTAAAATTGCAATTATATTTAAACCCAAATCACACATGATTGTTTCCAGGTGTGTTGTAAGGTTATTTTCCCCCACATTTTAGGTCTCACCCATGAACAATTTCCCTCTCAAGCTATTTCTTAGCAAAACTTAGATGCAATTTGCCAGTGCTGCCAGTTCAAGGAAAGAAACAAAACAACAACATAACAGGAATAGAGGGTAAACAAACAAGCTGCATTCTCAAATGCTAGTATATCTACTTTAAAAATTTTAAAAAATCAGTAAAGGTCTACTGACAAAAATCTGACAAAAAGAGCCAAATAGAAAGATAGATGAAATTTTTGTTTAGAGACAGTCAAAGTAGAAGCTGATAGAGATGGTTAAGCTTTCAAAGTTGTATTCTAAACTGCTAAATGTGATGAGAGAGGAATGTGCAAATCAAGTCCACAGCCCTGAGTTACCACCTCCCCATGTTGATGGACAAGGCATGAAATAAGACTTCATCTATGCTGGGCTGAATGAGGTTATCCTTTCTGTTCATGTATGCTTATTATAATTAATTACCAGTGTTCTGGTGGAGGTAAAAACTAATGTTGGCACCTCTCTCTCCTCCACATTCCTGAGACATTTGTGTTGATCTTGATATATACAATCCACAACATAAAAGGATAAAATATTCTCCACAGTACAATAGGCAATAGCAGCAGATTATTTGGGTATGGGGGGTGGGGAGAGAGGGAGGGAGGTCACACTGAACAAGAGGAATGATTTATACTATGCTTTACAAGGACTGTGGACATCTTTATTAGTCATACACATCCCATGCCTTATTATCTTCATTGGAAAAGCCATGGGCTTGGTTCAGTGCCATCAAGCTATGGATTGATGAAACATTGCCAAGACACTCGGTGTTCTGATGAGGACAATCTCACTTTCTCACAAACTTACAACATTGTTGTAATTGCATAAGCAATGTTGTGCTTATATAACAAGGATTATATCTAATTCAGACTTTATCAGCATTGTTAAAATAGCTTTCATTAATTGTATCTTAGCCAAAATATTGAAAATAACATTTTTGAGAGGCTTCTAAATAGTCTTGTAATTGCTTGATACATATACAGTCTTTACGCTTCCAGTCCTTTTATGTGTCTCATTGCATTTTATCTATCAAGGATTCTTATTTATTTACTAGATTTATATCCTGCCTTAGAGTTGTACAACTCAAGGTGGCATACATAGTATTCCCTTCCTATTTTCCACAACAAATGTTGTGGAAAGCAGGTTGGGCTGAGAGAAAGTGACAGTCATATACTGTAAATAAAGGGCCAGATGAGGTCTTTTGCATATTCCATTCTTCACATTCATTTTTGTCTCTCATACTAGGACCTTACAGACCTAAAATGGGCTCCAGAACTGAATACCTGCTTGCCCCCTGTATTATTATCAACCACTATCTTTCCACACACCACTTCCAAAATAAGCAATACACTCAAATACCTATCAGAAAGGTAACACTGTTTTAAAAACCAGACAAACAACTTCCCTTCGTCCTGTCAACATAAATACAAGACATCAACAATGAATTAAAGTAGTGCATTTTGTTCTTAATTTAAAAAGCCTAGTCATTAGTTAAGAATTCTTTTGAAAACATAAACTATATTTGCTTCTTTATGCAGGAACACTATACAGAAAAAAAAAAAAAGTTTATCATTCTCATTAGGGTGCTTATTAAATCTTGCCTATTCGGATTATTAGTTTCATTTTCTTTTATTTTCTTTTTCCTGGAAGCAAAAAACATATGTTCTAGGTAACTAAAAATAAGGTTAATTAGAAAGATACAGAACTTTCTAATGTGAAAATCCCTAATAAAATATATAAATAATGTTAAGCAGTCAGTATAAATACATCAAACTTTTCCTTTGTCACAATTTGAGAGGTAAAAATAAGTCATTTCTTAACTCATACTCCATTAATATAATTCTGAACATTTATTTTATTTCCATTAGTTTTAGACATCAAAGCTTTTTTTTTTTTTTTTTAAATAATTTTGTTGCCCTGCCTCCATCCTGCTGCTCATAGGGAGTGGGGTATCCTTAATGACAGATCCTGGAAAAAAACAACAATGCTTAGAATCATCCAACACAGATTAGAGCCCTACATGGAAAGGGAGATGCCAGATTTTCAAGTTAGCTTTAGAAAAGGCTGAGGAACATGAGACATTATTGCTGATGCACACTGGATAACTGAGAAAGCCAAAAACATAACAATAAAAAGGAAGTATGTGCTTCACTGGTTATAGAATGGCCTTTGATTGTGGCAACCATGTCAAGATGTGCAATGTGCTTAGAAAAATGGGAATCCCAGAACATCTGTCTTCACTCAAAATCTATGAACAGGTCATGAAGCCACAGTAAAGGCAGAACATGGTGAGAAAGACTTGCTCCCAGTTGACAAAAGAGTGAGACGAGGATGTCTACCCTCCCATTATTTATTCAGCCTAATGCTGAATATATATTGAGGGAAGCAGGATTGGAAGGAGATGAGTACGGTTTTAAAACTGGAGGACGAAACATCTATAACCTGATCTATGCTGATGACACTGCTCCGATAGCTGAAAATGCAAATGATCTGAAAGCTCTATTAGTGAAAGAATGGGAGCAAGATTAAATATAAAGAAGGATAATATTTGGATACACTATACAAATATTCAGCTCCATTGAAAAGTCCATAATGCTGAAAAAGGTGAAAGAAAAGAGAAGAGGGTGATGAGCAGGAAAGTAGATGGACTCAATTACAGCAGCACATAATCAGTCAATTTTGTTGGAGCCTTCCCCTTCAAATATAAAATTGTTAACTATAATAAGGTACTGCTTACCTTTTACCAGAGGAAACTCTTAGCAAATTCTCAGCTTATTTCAAAAACGTGTTTTGTATTTGAAATTATGCGACTTTACAGCAACAACAACAACAACAATTTTCTTTCAAGCCATTTGTCAAAACTGTTTTGTTAAAAATATGCTATTTTTAAATGACAGAAAAAGAATACAGACTTTGGAGGCAAAAGTTTGAAAACTATCTCTGAAAATTTTTTTTTTTTTTGTTGGTTTATATAAACTGTCCCCCAAAAAAGTATGAAGATGGGAACAATGCAATTCAATTCAGTCATCTGATCAGACCTATCTGTAATTAAACATATTGTGTTTAGCATCTAGACCTATTACCTGTTCCAAGTACTCAAAAGGCTACAGAAACTACATGATGAAGATCTAGTACATATATGAACGAAGCTGTTATTGGTGGAATATAACACCCTTGCATCAGTCTGAAAGTTCCATTTCTTGTGGAATTGATTTTGAGGATTTGTGAAGTCTTCCAGGACAGCAAGCAGAGAGGATTAGGAAGCTCTATCACACAGATTTCCCATAATGATATTAGATTTTATCTCATGTTGTCAGAGAATGTTGACTTCAATAAAGAACCCATTGTTTAATTCACCTAATTATCTGTTAGATTTATATCCCATTTTTCTTCCAGGTGCTCAAAATAGTATACATAACACCACTTTCCCCCAGTTTTATCCCTGCATCAACTTAATGTACTGGTTACTGGGGGTAATTTGGTCATATCCTGGGGATACTGGAACAATTTGGGACTGCTGCTGCTGAGAGGTTTGTGTAAAACAAGAGTTTGTTTGTTTTCTCTGGGTGTGTGTATGTGTGTGTGTGTGTGTGTGCAAGGATGGGTGGGTAATGAAATTGGATTGGAAAAAGAGGGAATTGGCTCAAACAGTTTAAGAACCACTGACTTAATGAGTAGAGTTAATGAGTAGATCCCAGTCCAAGTCCAACACTTTAACCACTATTTAGAGTCTGTTGATAAAGTGAAGGCAGAATAATTTGTTCAGAGACAAAATTAGGGCTTCAGTACCACATTTCAAAAGCTTGGCAGTAGCCATTCAAATTTGGAACCCTTCTAGATATTTTGTTGTTGTTCAGTTGTTGTCGTGTCCGACTCTTCGTGACCCCATGAACCATATTGCGCCAGGCCTTCCTATCTTTCACTGCCTCCCTGAGTTTGCTCAATTTCATGCTCATTGCTTCAGTGATGCTATCTAGCCATCTCATCCTCTGCCATCCTCTTCTCCTTTTGCCTTCCATCTTTCCCAGCATCAGGGTCTTTTCCAAAGAGTCCTCTCTTCGCATTAGGTGACCAAAGTATCTGAGCTTGAGCTTCATTATCAATCCTTCCAATGAGCAGAGTTGATTTCCTTTAAGACTGACTGGTTTGACCTCCTAGCAGTCCAGGGGACTCTTAAGAGTCTTCTCCAGCACCACAGTTCAAAGGCATCAATTCTTCGGCGTTCAGCCTTCTTTATGGTCCAGCTCTCACAGCCATACATTACTACTGGAAAAACCATAGCTTTGACTATGCGGAACTTCTAGATATAGTGATTTCTAATTCCCAGAAGTGTTGCTAGAAATCCTCAGAGTTAAAGTCCACATATATTGTCTGTCCCTGATAATTATTTATCTGAGTGGAAGTCACATGGAGTGTAGGTGTTTAAATCTAATTTATCACTATAGCATGCCATCATTCAAATTCAATATAATTTGTAATAAGAGGTAAAGATGCCCTCAGGCTGAGATTAGCTCTTGGTGACTGCATCTGTTCTTGGCAATGTTATGGAAATGGTTGGCATTAGTTTCTCTTGGTTTTGTTTTTTGTTCTGTGGTTTTGTTTTTCTTTGCTAGAGTAAATCTAAGGACAAGAATGTAAGAATGCTGATAAACAGTACTTAAAAAAAAAAGATTAAGTGAGTTCCTTAGTTTCAAATGAGATACCTATACATAGGCAACTGAAGGGGGGGGGGAAACTCTTGACCATTTCCTCCTTCTTTTTCTATGCAGATGGATGAAAGTTTGCCTGTTTTGTGAAGGAGAGGCAGTGTGCATCTATCAATTATTTAGATAACTATCAGCCCTATCAGTGTCAAAATAATCTCTCACACTCTTACCTGATTGTTAACCAGGGCTAATTCTCTTTACCTCCTGAGATAAACCAAGATTGGCTCATTATGCTACCTGCATAATGAAAATATATAAAATGGGAGGAAAAAGGGGAAAAAATATGTTCTGGTATCTGTATTTGTTTAATGTAATTATTTAGATGTCATTATTTGAAAACTGAGTAACTGAAAGTGTAATTATATTACAGATACAATAGACATGTGATATAAGTCAATTGTAGTCTTCCACTGGATGAAAATGTGTTAACATTTCATTGTACAATTCAATCTTTGTCCAAGTATTGAGATGTTAACCTACTGGCCTTCAGTACATTAAAATACACAAACTTTATGCAACATATGGTTCTTTGTGGGAGTGCACATACTCTTCAGCAAATATTTTCACTGCAGAAGCTTAATAAGTACATAAATGAGATCGCGTATGACAGATGATTGTCTCCAAAATATCCTGAAAATTGCCACTTTTAATCTCACTTAGGAAATTACAGAAATGGCATCACCAAAGAAATTAAACATATTACAAGCCAAGTCCTAATATCTACTATGTTCATGTTAATATTAGACATTCTGTTTCAACAATGTTCACTTTTTAAAAATTGTGAACACTAATAAAAATAAGTATTATTTCCCCCAACAGTTAAAGGAAATAATGAGACCTGAAGCTGGCATTCTGTTTTGCAGCATACCAACTTTTTAATTGTTAACAAACTTAAAGTAAATAAGCTAGTTAGAGTGGGGAACTTGGAAGGGTGGAAGGCACCGCTAGTGGTCATATTGCTTTCCAAGGACAACTATATTACCTATCCCTAAGTTTGCCTTTATGATTTTGACATAAAACTATGTACTTTTGTTAAGTGTTATTAATTACTGGCAAAACCTTGAAGTGAAATACTCCACCTTTGCATTTACCTGTGTACCAGCCAGGCTGCTTTTTTTTAAGCCATAATCTTTTAATCATATACCTAGCTATGTACAATTTCACTTATTTACAATGACTCAACAAATTAAAATGCCATTACATTATAAAGTCTCTATTACTCTGCAATTTCATCATATGCAATCAAGTCAATATCAACCTTTAGTGACCGCACAGATAGATCTTCTCTAGTCTTCTCCAACACTTATGTTTAAAAATGCTGGTGTCAATACTCTATCTTGTTTCTTCAAAATCCAACTTTCACCTCCATAGTCACAGGGAAAACTATTGCCTATGTGATTCTGATATTTGTAGGTTTAGACACATCACAACATCTGAATATCTTTCCAAGAATTTCATTCTACCTTATGAAGTACTACTGTAGTTGATGGTGTATTTCTTGACTGCTAGTTCATTTACTATTGATAGTTGATCCTAAAGCTAGAACTATCCACCACTTCAAAAGTCTTCATTACCAATTCTAAAGCTGGTTGCTGACCTGTTGTCATTAGTTTGGTGTTCTTTATATTTAATCTTTCCCCATTTTTCATTGTGCTCCTTGACTATCAGAGAGGCTATGAGCAGTTAATATAATCAGGATATTGGAAATTATTGATGTTTCTTATTTCCTCCATGCTCATTCCGCCCCCCCCAATCCAGCCTCCCTCAATATACTGTATATTCAGTATATAGGCTGAAAAAATAAGGATGGACTATATAACCTTCTCACTCCTTTCACAATGAGGAGCTGGTCTCTTTCACCATGTTCCGTCTGGACTGTGGCTTCCTTTCTTGTGCCCTAAGTGACGTTGTGACTGCCCTCTCGCGGTGCCTGGAGGCTGTGGGGGCCTGGATGGGGGACAACAGGCTTCAGCTGAACCCTGGTAAGACGGAGTGGCTGTGGATACGGGGAGCCTCAAGATCTAGGACTTTGTCATCTTTGGTTCTTGACGGGGTTGCACTACCCCAGACAGACCCGGTGCGTAATCTGGGGGTTCTCCTGGACTCACGACTCCTGCTCGAAGAGCAGGTGGCAGTCGTGGCTAGGAGGGCCTTTGCACGACTTCGTGTGGTGCGGCAGTTACGCCCCTTCCTGGATCGGGGGGACCTCCGCATGGTCACTCATGCCCTGGTCACCTCTGGGTTGGACTACTGTAATGCGCTCTACACAGGGCTACCCTTGAAGAGTATCCGGAAGCTACAGCTGGTGCAGAATGCGGCGGCGCGGACAGTTCTTAATGCCCCTAGGAGGGCACATATAACACCGCTGTTGTGTGAGCTGCATTGGTTGCTGGTTTGTTTCCGGGTCCAATTCAAGGTGTTGGTTATTACCTTTAAAGCCCTTTATAGCACGGGACCAGGTTATCTGAGGAACCGCCTCGCCCTGGTCACTTCAGCCCGTCCCACTTGGTCCAGCAGAAGGGGCAGGTTGCAGACCCCACCAGTCAGGGAATTTCAATTGGTGGGGTCTAGGCAGAGAGCCTTTTCTGCTGTAGCGCCCGCCCTATGTAACATCCTGCCTCCTGAGGTCCGGTGTGCCCCCTCCCTCATGGCCTTCAGGAAAGGTATTAAATCCTGGCTCTGCCAGAAGGCTTGGGGGCCAGAGGGGGGCCCGCACCTGTGGAGATGGCTGGTGGGATGATGGGTTGTCCCCCACCCCCAGCATCTTACAGGTTTTTTAGGGCCAAAAATCAGAGGAGTTTTTTTAGGGCATTTTTAATATGTTTTTAATTATTTATAGATTATTATAGATTATTTATAGATTTTAACCATCTTTGGAGAAAACTGTGTTTTTTATTGTGAGCCGCCCAGAGTCACCCGTTGGGGGAGATGGGCGGCATACAAGCCAAATAAATAAATAAATAAATAGGCTACACAAAAGGGCAATGAGATGTTCTAGAATTCTGATTTTCCTAAGGACATTCCACAGCTTGATATAGTCAACACAATCAAAGTTGTTTGGTAATTAATGAAGCACATACTGCGTTCTTTTCAGTATTCTTTGCCTTTCTCAATTAACCAGCATTCATCAGCAAGCAATTCTCTTGGGCCTCAGGCTTTTCTAAAACCAGCTTGAACATCTGGCACCTCCCTTTCCATGTAGGGCTCTAATCTTTGTTGGACAATCCTAAGCATTATTTTGCTAGCATATGAAATTAAGAGTACTGTATGATAGTTTACACAGTCTATTGAGTTTACTTTTTTTGGTATTGGTATGTAAACTGACCTCATCCAATCTGTTGGCCATTGTGTCATTCTTCAGATTTCTAATGCTGCCATAGTTTGGCTAAAACCTTCTCTGATTCTTCTTCTGTTGTTTGCCACATTTCTATAGGTATTTCTGTAGCCTTCAATTTGGAAATAACTTGAATATTGAATTAACTTCATTTTTTAATATTAGAGTTTCTTGTAAATATGGACACTTTTCTAAGTATTTTGGATATTTACATCTCTACTGTACAGAACTTCAGTATACTCCTTCAGCCTCTGATCTTCTGTGAATCAATTACTATCTGTTTGTTAGCATCCCTTATCATACCAGTTTGACACTGGAACCTCCTTCTAAGTTTGGAGTGCTTTTGAAAGTCTTTCCTTGTTTTTCCACATCTGTTTTCATCTTCAATGTCTTTCCATATCTCCTTGTAATATTGCTTCTCGTCTCTTTTAACAGTTATTTTTGTTTAGTTCTGTAATGAATAAAGAGGATGGCCTTGAAGAACAGAGGGAAGATCTGGCAATGATCAGATAAACAAAACTTGAGCCCAAGCCAGAAAATGATTTGTGAAAATGCCTCAGACAGTCCCAGCCTAGAAGAATAAAAATAAAAGATAAAGATAAAAGAGGGAGGAAAGGAAGCACATTCAGACTTGCAATATTCTATTACTATACCTGTTCTGATAATAGTAGCTTTAGGTATGCTTGGTGTGTGTTTCTTAGTCTGTTCTACCTTATAAGGCTGACAAATTCTTGAGTTCTTTGTCTTTCTTGGTTTTGGCTTCTCTTCTTGGTGATTTCTATCATCTGTCCTGATATCCAGTTTGATTCTTTTTATTTCTGGTCTTTGTGTTGCGCAGAGTGCAGCAAAAAGGTCCCAAAAAATCCTGCTCTCAGGTAACGTACACATCAGCATGAGAGCTTGCAAAATGCAATATCTATAGTTAGTTCTCCAAAGAAAATCCAGTCAGAAAATATAAACTAACTGGTCTTTATTGATAAAAATGCAAAACTTCATAAAATACAAGTTGCATACAAAATATAGGATATAACAAAGACTTCTTCTCACCTTAGCTTCCAAGATTTAACCACAACAAAATCTCTAGCTAAAAAACACTCTTAGAGAAGAGGTACACTACTTGGTTACTAGTTAAGACTACATAACCCATAAACTACATGATTAACTTTTTACAAGACAAACACACTGAACAGACTGGGCATTTAGCCCTCCCGTTATATTGCCAGCATGTACACCCCCACTGAATAACTAACATACACATTACAGTAGGTGGCGGTAAAAATCATAACAGAATCGCAAGATACTTTGTAATCTCAACGCCTGTTTTTGTATAGGGAACGGGATGACCTTCTTCCCATGCGAAAATCCTGATACTTTGGCAGTATCTTTTCATATTCATCCTCAAGAATTTTGATTTCATTCCACAGTTCCTTTGGTTCCCTATCAATGAGGCTCAGGACTTCAAAGAGATTCCCGATGTTCTCCTTCAAAGGTGGGTATATGCTCAAGATCATATCATGGAAACTGGGTTTGTTCTTCCATTTTAGTTTAACAAGGAACTGGAACATGAACAATTCATAACCTGTTCTACCCTGGTCACGTCTTTCATGTCAGCTCTTTGATCTCCTTCTACAAATTGTTTTCTGTATGCTCTATCTTGTGATGTCTGTGTATAAAGGCAACATTTTGGTTGTCTGAAGAATGTATTATATTGGCAGAAATGGTTAAGTTGTTCTCCTGCCTCATTTCTGTTTTCCAGGTCATACAACCCAATTCCATTTTCACCCTATTTCTAATGTTGGCATTCCACTCTCTAGCCAAAAGCAACACATCTTGCTTGCATGTCCTGTTGATTTCAAAGGGAACTTCATGATAAAACTTTATCATCCTCTTCTTCTGTATCAATGGTTGGAGTGTAAAACTGGATAATTGTTATATTAAAGAGTTATCTGCAAGTGATATTGTTTGGTAATTGATTACATTGTGCAATGATATATCATTCCCGACTTTGAAAGTAATGTCATTTCTTCTTTCTCTTTTGTGTCCTGAGTAGTACATAGTATAATATTTGGATTGAAAATGTCCAATTCCAGTCTATTTCAATCTGCTGAAGCCTAAGATGTCAACATGTAGTCAATTCATTTCATCTTTCACTGTGTTGAGTTTTCCCATATTAATGCTTCTTATTCATCTTCCATGTTCCCACTGTAATTCTGTCTTTGCAGGCTTGGATCTTCTTTTCCTGCATGGCAACATCAGCAACTAGACACCTGGAAGGCTTTAATCTAGCTGTGTCACAAATGCCATTAGTACTCCAAAAGTTCCTCAGCTCTTTCTTAGTAGCATGTTCAATGCCACAGAATCTAAGAATCCCATCATCCAGCAATATGTTGTCAATCACTTTGTCTATCAATGTAGTTTGCTTGGTAAATTACAGGAATAGTTTATATTGCCTTCTCCCATGCAGTATGAAACATTGCTGTCATTAAAATGGTCTTTTATCTCCATTATCTATCTTCCTTTATCACTACGGCCCAATATAGGTGCCTGTTCACTTTAGATGAGTAACTGGGATGACCTTTATCCCTTGGGTGGCTCTGCTGGGAGTATATACTCTTGGTGTGCCCTCCTGGCATTATTTGCTCGTCTCTCCCAGGACCCCCCCCCCCCCCCAATCTGATGAGGAAGCATAGTAGGACTTGTTGGGGGGTGGACATTGCAACTTAAATCATCAAAGAAGAATCCTAGATTTTTTTTCTTTTAAAAACAAGATGATTTCAAGTGAAGATAGTCTCAATGCTATTTTCTAAGAAAATATACAGTTTTTAAAGAGAATTAACCTCTTTAAGCTCAATAATACTGTTCAGGCAACTATCAAATAATCAAAATGCTTTAATTTCCCTATATACACAATTATGTTGTAATCAAGGTGATTCAGTATAGTAAATTACTTGACAATTTTATTTCCACACAATTTAACTGTAGGGAATACATGTACAATGGATGACAATATTTTTTTTCTCTCTCTTAGAACTTTCATTAATCTAATATTCCTCATTACAGAAGAAAAGAGGAGGAAGAGGAGGAGGGGAGGATGAAGGGTGGGGGAAGTATTCTTCTTCAAGTTAAGCTTAACTCTTGGTGACTTTGAGATCAGGTTATCAGACTTCACCCCATCATGCAGGACTGGGATCACTAGGGAAGCTTAAAAGAAAACCAAGAATTTTAGATAAGTAACATTTTTTAAGAAACTTAAGGCATAATCGAAAGGATTTCAGCAACAGCAGGGATTTGATCATTAGCCCTGTATACAGAAAAAGTACTAAAATCCTTTTGTGCTTCTCTTTTCTTCCAGCCATATGTAACAAACTACTTGGCACCCCCTTTTGAACTGGTGGCCTATTTCCACCTGTCTTGCGTATGCTTTTTTTTCTCTCTTTCATCCACTTCTGCAGGAAAATCAGAGTGAAAGGTAGAACAAAAAGCTTTAATTAAATACAGCTGCTGGACTGGGTATGCTCAGGTCACTGAACCAGTTACAAAGCAGAATTTCATTTTATCTGCTCTAGTAGTTCAGATTCTGACAAGGACTGAACATTTCCAATTACTGTGCTACAATATGGTTTCCTTACTAGTCTCTGCTTATAAAGAGACTAGTAAGGAACACTAAACACTTCTGTTTTTGTTGTCATTGTTGATTTTGCTTGTAAGTCTTGTTGGAATAATCTCCGTAGCAAGGGTTGAAATACCTGCTTTAAAGGAATGGCAAACGACAATGAAACCTGAAGAGAAACCAGCACCCAAGGTGTAGATTTCCTTGCTTCCAAACATCTGCAGACAAATAATCTTCACTAAAAATGCACTGAAATCACTATCATGGAATAACTTGAAGAATGGAGGTGGGGGAGAGGCCTGGAAAAACCTGCAAAGCAGAGTAGACTGACTCAGCCAGAAAGGTTAATGCTGTGCTACTGGAACCGAACCTGAGTTATATATATATGTTGATAAAATAACAAAATGTTTATAACATTTTGGAAAAATGGAACAAAAAATGGAACAAAATGTCCCATTATCAAACCTATCTATGCATGTGTGTGTGTGTGTGTGTGTGTGTGTACACACACACATATTCACATATATACAGAGAGACATTTTATTACTTAGGAATCAATTCTCTCCTTTCTTTTGAAGATGCTATGAAAACATTAGATGATGGTGGTATGATGATCATCCATCCATCCATCCATCCATCCATCCATCCATCCATCCATTTCCAAACCTATGAGATGCCTCCTGCCTATGTACAGTATATGAACTGCTTAAAGTGTCCTTGTAAAGAATCCTTCACAGCAAGCTGAACAGACCCTGAGTGGCAACAGGGAGAAGACTCAGTCTGGAACCTGTGGAACTGACTGTATCTCAAAAATAAGATGGCTAGCATGCTGACGTAGCAGGAAGGGATAAATAATATTAAGGTCACATGAATGGGTTTATTTAAAATATTCCAACATCATGCTATAATTTCCATTGTATCTGCCTTTTTTCTTTGTCTTGTCTTTACAGTGTAGTAGAACAAAGGTATATAAGCCCTGGTTCTGCTTTTGATCACGGCTGCTCAACAAAGTGCCAAAGCTTCGCAGGGAGCACATGATTCATGCCTTAAACAGACAAGGTAGGATCTTCCTCTGATTGTGAGCATGGCAATCACATTACAGAAGAAGTCTTTTTTCTTGTCCAGAACCATAACCATTCAGCCATAATTTCCTCTGCTGGAAAACCCTACTATTTGCCACAGTGAGGAAAACAGGAAAGACATCTACATGTTTTAAGTTGTAGAACTAACATAAGTTCAGAAGAAATGGATTTACAGCAGGTTGAATATAACCTTCCACCTATGTTATGTAGATGAAGCCAGAAACGTATACAGATTTTTTCAGTGTTAATGAATTAATCACACCTTATTTAGGGAAGGAGGATAGGTACAGATCTGTTCCTGCCAAGAACGGAGTAGAAAGTACTTCTGAATGCAAATGTTTTCTGCCACTGAATTATAGCCTTCTGTCTTGGACTTGGGGGAAAAAAAAAGCAATCAGAAAGTTAATGGCAATGACAGCACTGGTGATTTAGTTAATTAGTTATCATAAACCTCTGGTATCATAATGGAGTGTGTTAAATGTCTGCTGAATCAGTTTCTCCTAACAGTAGTGGCATGGGGCATTTTCACTAGGAGATATTAAATTGAGATTACACTTAATTTCACTTGTCACCTTAGAATAGACGGGTGCTTTCCCAGGACTGAGTGGCATCTTGCCACATAATTTTAGGAAAAAAAACATTTTGGTTTTAGGTGATTCTGATATATTTTTTCTGTGTTACATCACCCAATCCAGGTCTCTGCACAGCCACAATAAATTTATATATAGGTAGGACTGGAGTATAAATAATTGAATGTATAAACTGAAATAATTTTGGGTTATAACATGTTTAATCTGTTTTTGGCTCACTGTATTCTGTGCAATGTAATTCTCTAATCCTGGGAATGAAAAAAGAATATTTCCAGAATGTGGCAGATGGACAGTCAGAATATTTCCTATTAGGACAAGACTCTGCTGGAAAGATGACCTCAGGCTATAGTGAGGTCCCACCTTATATATTCACTGAGAGACAAGGGCCAAGGTAAGCATATCTAGTTTCCACAAGCAAATCCCTTGCTCTTTGCAATGTATCTGCCTACTCTGACTCTATATGAATCTTGCTTTCTTGATTGTGAGTTGCTATGAGGGACCTGCCATTCTGTGAACTGAATCAGTAGCTTAAAAGCTGTGATTTATTTGGTCATTCATTTCACTTCTATCTCACTTTTTGTTTGGGAGCTCAAAACAATGCTCATGGGAATCTCCCCTAAATTTTTTCTCACAACAATAATCCTGGGCAGAAGGCTGGACTGAGAGTGACAGAAAGCCCTCTGATCGAGTGAAGATTTGGGTATTCCTCCAATCCAAACTGAACCCCTAATTGCATGTTAGCACGACTTGTAAACTCAGCACTTATGGCTTATTTAACAATTTCAGCTAAGCAAACCATAGTGTATTTTGATGATGAAAGAATCCAGACATAATTGTTCTTTGACTCCTGGGGGCTACAGAGCAGAGCTGAATGGTTACATGGCATCCACACAATTCAAGGTCCTTTTGGAAGCAATCATCAGAAGCTACATTTGTTCTCTTTTATATGCATGTAAACACTACTCATTTCTTCAGATTATCATAAGACTTGACTAGTACTTTTTCTTTGAGGCACAACTTCATTGGAGCTTTTCTGCCAGGCTTCATGAAAATTAATTGGAATTGTTGAAGAAAACACCATGTCTCTAAGATGTGATCTAACAATTGCTAAAAAGATTTGATACCAGGGGATGACTTCTGACAAGCTTTTACTAGTATACCAATTGAAAAACATACCCTTGTCCAATTCCTAAGGAAAACAAATGAAAGAAAATATGTCCAATAAAGTGACTCCTAGTAGCAAAGGTATTTAATACTGATAAGACTGTGGCAAATGAGAATCAATGAGAAAAAAGAAAAGAAGCTGGATTCAATATACTCAAGAGACACCAATAATAATTAGACTGCTGTGAACATGATTTTGGAATATGCAACTAATAAAATATACATGCAAAATTCTCAAACCTAAAACAATAATTATAGCAAGAGGCAAATTATCCTTGTAAATATACAACTGGATCTCTAGTGGGAGACAACTGCTTTAACAGGGATGACTTCAAGGGCTGTGTGAATTAGATTAAACCCAGTCCCTTCTTGTTCCTACCATTTCTTGAAGTCACTGTTTAGTTGTTGTTTTTTAAATGCCCTTAGACATATAACACACTGCCACTTCTGCAAGGGGAGCTGGGACTCTGACTGCAAATCAGAAAAGGAAGATAAAATACAGCTATACAGAAAAGTATATTAAGGGCAAAACAGAGAGCCATACCAGCACACACAGTTCCCAGTGTGTTTAGAAGAAACACTTTCTCTACTATAGTACACCTAAACTGGGAACATCTCAAGCAGGGAGATGGCTAGCCTCATAGTGGCCGGCTGTCCCCGCCCTGATTTTCCATTTGCTTGGATTGTTTGTTTCTAGTATTGTTTTAACTGTATATATGCTATGTATTTTATATATATTTATAGTTTTAATGTTTTTGTAACCCGCCCAGAGTCCCCTATTGTAGGGGAGATGGGTGGGAGATAAATTCAATAAATAAACAAACAAACAAACTGTAGATGAGCTACTACAACAGAAAACTATCCTAAGTAGGATTTATTCAAAGCATAAACATATTTTCTTGATCAAGCCTATTCTTAAATTACATGGGGAACCACTTCTGATTTATGTGCGAATCCAGGATCCCCATCCCATGATGGAAAATGGTACCTCATGTGTCAGTGACCTAGATTTAAATGCCAGGTCTCATGCCAGGAAGAACACTGTTTCATGCTTCTATGAGAGGATCTAATTCTCCCTTTTCCCTTAAGCTATTTTGCCCTGAAAAAGAAGGATGAGAAGATTGTCAGTGCTATGTAGATTTTTCTTCCAAGTTCTTCCAATTAAATGTTCAAAAATTCTCTTGACATGCATATTCCAAACTGATGTTGCTTTCTTTTAAAGTTCTATATAACACATGATACAAGAAATGCCTGCCCCATCAATCCTTCATGTGTATTGAGATCATCTTCAGAGACTCTCCTATGAAGGTAAGTTAGATGGAAATCAGAAAAGTAACAATGGCCCAGCTATGGAACTCCTTCCCCAGAAAAACCCACTTGATGCTGACATTGTTACTTTTTTAATGCCTGGGGGCGGGGCATTAAGCCTCAGCCCTTTATCTAGTTATTTAAATCACTTTACAGAAGGACTGTGCAATAAATGGCATTATCCACTTCATTCGGTGCAGTTTTACAAAGTATTTCTTGCATATAGTGGTTGGCTGCCTACCTCTAAACATTTTCTTAGGAGTCAAAGAGACTTGCTTCTAAGCAGACATGGCTAGGATTGTATTATTACATTACCTAATATGGAGGAGTAAATCATAGAAAATATATGGCAGTGCTCCCAATGCTATCTAAACACTGCTATAAATTAGAGAGGATCTTATTTATTTTCACATGAAACAGATGTGTGAAAGACATCTTTTTTATATGTGATCACTTCCAAATGCATAATTAGTAATATATATAAAATCTTTACTCCCTGGCTCATTTAGAATCTCCACGCTATTTATAGAACTATTCATGAAGCACTACTCTCATCAAATGGGAGGATTTTTTTTTTTTTTTAAAGATAAAGGTTCTCTTGATTTGAGCTCAGTTCCAGGTAACTATGTGGACAGTGTAGTGAATGTATTCTGTAAATGCCTGGTTTAACTATAGTCTTCTCAGTGCAGAACTGATTGAAGCAGCTAACTGAAAACTCCTTCAAGTTCATAGCATGTAATAAGAGGGGAGTTAACAATTTATTGTACTAGATACCAGAGAAATCTGCTGTACATCTATGACGCCTAGAGATGAATGGGACTTCATCCTAAAAAAAGTGATAGGAAACTGGTGATCTCCCAGTTAGTGTTAGATACCAACTCTTATCAACTTTACAATCAAAAAGCCAATGATCAGGGTTAGTGAGATGTAGAATAATGACAATTCCAAGGGACCACAGGTTTATGGAATCATAGAGTTGGAAGGAGCTGTTCAAGCCATCAAATCCAGCCCTCGCCAGTGTAAGTATCCCTGGCACATGGCACTCTAGCCTCTCTTCCACACTTCCAGCAAAGGGCAGCCCTCCACATCTCTAGGTAATTGGTCAAAATGTTCTTAGAATTCGGAAGTTTTTCATAACATTCAATTGGGATCTGCCAAGAGTACAGGCCCAGGACTGAATCCTGTGGAATCTCCTCTTGTTTTATTCAACATGGACTCTGGCCAGTAACTCTAACTACATACATATATGCAAATGCATCCTGGAATCCATGGTTTCGTGTCCTGCACTCTAGTGATAGAGAACAAGTATGTGAAATTCGTTCAAGCCCTTTAAAAGTACTTTTGTATCTCTCTTCAGTCACCTTTGCTCAGAACTAAACATGCCCAGCTCCTCTAATCTCTCTTCACAGAATCATTCTCTTTGTATCCTTCTGAACCTGTTCCAGGCTGAAATCTTTCTTAAGCTGAAGTGACCAGAAACTGTATACAACTAAAAATTTTATTTGTCTTTTTAGCAACCATGTCAAACTCCTGACTCATATTCAGCTTGTAATTGACTGCAATGCCAACATCCTTTTCATATATACTATTTGCAAGCTAGGTATTCCATCTGAGACCTTTCTTTTTTTATTGTAAGTAAAGAACTTTGCAGTTGCCTCTACTAAATACAATTCTATTATTTGTAGCCTTCTTCTCTAACCTATCAGTACCTTTAAAATTTTTATTTTCTAGAATATTAACTATCCCATCCAGTTTCATCTCATCTGCACTTTACGGTTCTCTCCACTGGTTTACCTCTGTCAGTATTAAACTTATTGAAGAGTACAGGCCCAGGACTGAATCCTGTGGAATATCCTCTTGTTTTATTCAACATGGACTCTGGCCAGTAACTCTAACTACATACATACTGTATATGCAAATGCAACCTCAATGTGATAGCATAGTTCCATAGCTGCAATGTTCTGACAGTGATGCCAGCAGGCTCGTGAGTTCTTGGTAAAATCACTCTTGCCAGTAAGACAGAAGGGGTATAGCCAAGGACTATCCACAGTAGGACAAGTGGGACTCTGCAGGAGTAAGGCAAGCCAGCCTACCTAAGGTAAGAACATATCAAGCATAGAAGAAGGCATTTCAGCACACTTGCCAAAAATGTATTGATATGGATGAAATATTTATCCAGGTCCACATGACAAATGGGGAAGAATATAAAAATTTCACAAGTAGATGATGTAAGCTAAGCCAAAGCTACAAGGAAATTTGGTCACTAATATAACAGGACTGAAAAATAAATTCTTGGTTAACTGTGAACACCGACTCTATAAGTGAACAGATAGTATCAAAACTAAATCAACCACATATAGGAACAGGAGATGGAGAAATGCAATCTGCCCAGCCAGGATATTTCCAAGTGCAGATTGTGAACATATGATGAATGTGTCAAACAGGTTCAGTACACTTAACCTATGTTAAAAGAAAACTTGGAAAAAATAGGAAGAGATAAGAAACACTGCAAAACCAAACCAACAACTGTGAAATCCAAACTACTATTACCAAGAAATTTTCAAAGAGAAAGAGATCCAAGATCACAATTCTTGCTCAAGAAGCAGATGGCAACTGTGGCCAAAAGGGCCACTGCACAATTCTACCTTGTGTACCAATTGTACACATTTTTGGATTGGGAGCCCCTGCTCATGGTCATTCATGCCTTAGTCACCTCTGGATGGACTATTGCAATACAGTCTACATGCGACTATCCTTGAAGACCATTTGGAATCTGCAATTGGTCCAAAATGCAGCAGCATAGGTAGTTATGGGCATGCCAGAGTACACTCATGTAATTCCATTATTCTGCAAGTAGAGCTGGCTGTCAATAGGCTTCTGGGTACAATTCAAGGTGCTGTTTATCACCTACAAAACCCTATATGGCACAGGACCAGATTATTTCTGGGATTACCAGTCTCTGATTATTTCTGTCCATCCCACATGCTCTAATAGATGGGTATGTTTCAGGTCCTATGCCTGAGGCACTGTCTCTGATGACACCTAGGAGGCATACCTAGGTGCACCTGTTGCTGCACCTGCCCTTTGGCATGATCTCCCTCATGAAATTTGATTGGCCCTGACCCTGCTATTCTTCAGAAACACTCTAAAAACTTGTTATTCTACTAGGCATTGGGCAAGGAAGACAGATGAGCCTGTCTTTGGAAGGTAGAGTGTGTCTGATGAGCCCTGACTGTATTATTTCAGTTTTGTTCCTATTTATGTTGTTGGTTTTACTTGTAATGTTGTTGGTTTCTTTTCTTTTTCTTAGGAGGGGTTCATTGGTGTATGCCACCATAAATTGCAATCATACAAGGTTTGATTACTGATAAATTGTAATCATACAAGACAATATCAATCTTCTAAACCAGTGTTTCTCGACCTTGGCAGTTTGAAGATGTATGGACTTCAACTCCCAGAATTCCCCAGCCAGCATGCTGTCTGCAGAATTCTGGGAGTCGAAGTCCATACATCTTCAAACTTCCAAGGTTGAGAAACACCGTTCTAAACAAACAAATTGCTTTCAGCACAAACTTTAATGTTAGCTAAAGATAGAAGCTGAAAGATTGGAAAATAATAAGAAAAGGAAAATGAGAGCTATTTTCAACAACATCTGAGAAATCACAAGAAAATATATAGCTGAGATGGAACTACTCAAGAGTAATCATGGCATTCAAATAAAGGCAAACCAGAAGCCCAATCTGAAACATTTTACAAGTAGGATTGCAGAGTGACATTAAAAAAAAATAGAAAAAAAGAATATCTAGAGACCAACTTCACAAAAAATAAGACATGAAAGCAATAGAGTAATAGGAAAGCAGTCACAGATGAAATACTCATTAAACTGTTTTAAAGCTGCAGGAGAACATGCAGTTGAAGTGCTGACAGCTCTGTCAACAAAATATGGAAGAAGAGAGTGTAGAGAAATGGAAACTATTCCTATATATACATATACTGAAGAAAGAATATGCAAATAAATGTGCACATTTCTGAAGCACTGGACTGGGCTAATTCTTCATGCAAGCAAAGTTTGGTTTCATGACTTTAAACCATACATAGATATAAAAATGGCAAATGATTAGGCATGTTTCAGAAATAAACTGAAGCACATAAAATCAGGTAGCTAACATAACAGAGATAATTGGGAGAACAAGAAAATTTAAGAAAGTTTTCTTTTGCTTTCTTGATCACAGCAAGACCTCTGTGCATGCTTTGTGCATATATTCCATATTTTTCATACCAGAATATGGAATATATGGGTGTGCCAGAACATCTGTTTAGTATCCTGAGGAACACTTACCATGAAGTAGAAGTTACTGTATGAAGTGAAAATGGAAAAACAGTGGATTAGGAGAAAGAAAGGAGAGACAAGGATGGATTTTGTTCTTCTATCTGTTCAATTTATACAGTTAATATGGCAGTGGCAGGACTGGAAGAGAGGACAGCTGGAATCAAAGTAGGAATGCAAATTACTAATGAATTGAGTTATGCAGATGACAACATGTTGTTAGCTCAAAGTAAAGCACATTTATAAGAGCTCACTGTGAAAGTAAAAATGGAAAGTGAACAGTATAAATTAATGTTAAATATAGGAAGATAAGTTAGTGTCAGCCAGGATTCTAGTGAACTTCTGCTAAACATAAAGAAGTGGAAGTAGTAAATCATTTTGTTTTCTTGGGCACCAGAATAGATGAAGTTGAACAGTGTACTGGAGATGTAAAAGAGGAAAATAATAATAGGGATCAATCTTAAAGGAAATCAACTCTGATTGCTCATTGGAAGGATTGATAATGAAGCTCAAGCTCAGATACTTTGGTCACCTAATGCGAAGAGAGGACTCTTTGGAAAAGACCCTGATGCTGGGAAAGATGGAAGGCAAAAGGAGAAGAGGACGGCAGGGGATGAGATGGCTAGATAGCATCACTGAAGCAATGAGCATGAAATTGAGCAAACTCAGGGAGGCAGTGAAGGACAGGAAGGCCTGGCGTGATATGGTTCATGGGGTCACGAAGAGTCGGACACGACTTAACGACTGAACAACAACAATAATAGGGAAGGATAGGCTTATTTGAGCTAATTCCTCTTAGGAATCAACTTTTCATATCATCTTCAGTTTATAAGTGCTTAAGATTAAGAAACAATTTCCAACTTTTCCTCTATTTTCATTTCTGCTTAAGGTAAATTTGATGCTTTGGAGTTGAATTCAGATTGATTGGCTTTTTTTTTTTTTAAACAGAAAGGTAAACGGTATCCTCAGCATCCACTGAATGAGATCTAACCTTCAATATCTTTTATTTTTTTAATAATAATTTTATTAAAAGTTTTAGAAACAACAATACAAACTAAAAAAGAAAAAAGAAAAAGAGTGCAAGAAAGCAAAAGTAAAAAGAACCCCACCTTAAGAAAGTGACTTCCCACCCCCATCACAAGTTTAAACAATTTCATAATCTCTTCACCTCTTCTTAATTAACAGATATGAAACTCTTCATCCCATAACCCATAACTTAACAACAGGCAAATCAAATAACATCTTCTCCTTATCCAAATATCAGCAAAAAGTCCAAACAGAGCTCTAAAATATTAACGTTAGTTAACATGTATAAAACTCAACATTCCACATCTCAGCTCTTAGCTATAAGCAAAACCTCATTTAAAAGGCATAAAATGGTCCCAATATCCTAGTGTAAACAAACAAACAAAAAAAGCCCCCTAAAGTTTAACGTAACCAAAAGAGACCATTTAAAAAAGCCAAGCTCCAATACACAACATTTCTCCCATTCCAAATGGCAACAAATCCAAAAAAAAAAAAAATCCACCCAAATAGCAACATATCACATTCAAATAAACATTCCATATCTCAACTCTAAACTATAAACAAATCCACATTTCACAAATATAAAATAATCCATTATTTTATTTATTTATTTGTTTGTTTGTTTAGCAAACTTATCCCCACCCATCTCCCCCCCATGGGGGACTCTGGGCAGTTTACAACAGATCAGGATAATTTATCCTGATATAAGCAAAAGTCTAGAATTTGAAATAACAAAGAGTGATATTTTCTCCTTTAAAAAGACAAGTTCACCAAACATCCTTACTTTAAGTAAAAAAACACTTAGATACAGAGCCAGTTTAACTACTATAAAATTAGGATACATAAAGTAAATATAAGGGCAAAAGGTTAAACACCATATTAAATGTAAGCAAATCCAGTATACCACATTTTTCCAGTTGAGATATCAGTAAATCCAAAAAAGAACCATCCGGGTCAAAAAAACAACTTTGTATTCCTTTTTTAAATACAGAACACTTTTTCTCTGTAATCCATTCAGATGGTGGTTAATCCTTGTTACGAATTTCTTCAATACTTTAAGCAGTCTCTTTTGTGAGTCCAGATAGATGGATGGATGGATGGATGGATGGATGGATGGATGAATAAATTCTAATTGCTCTCTGAGATTGTCACTTTTGTTTCCTTTTTTAAAGCCTCATCTACCTTTTCTCTTTATATCTGATGACAAATTCTTACTCAGAGCCTCGTTCATGTTGTTCTTGCGTGGAATTTGTTGCATATCTTTTTCTGTAACCACTTCTGAGAATAGGCTGTTCTCAAGCAGACACAACACAGCTGACATAATTGATTCAAAATCCTGATGCAGTTCCCTGTACAGTTCCTCAAAAATATCTCTGAACACCATTATAAGTGTCTTATTATGTCTCCATTATCAAAAACAACTTTTCTTTCCCACAAACAAGTATTTATTCTTTAAAAATAATTACAAAGTCTTAATATTCAAAATCCAATATTCCAATGCTTTTTGAGCTCTTAATCCATTTAAAACATTCTGTAGCCAAAACCTTATCTAGCTTTTTGCTGTTTATTTTAATTTTTTAAAAATTATAAAAATACATCTTAATTTTATTATATTAAGGACTGAAGGCACTCACCCGGTGATTGCAATCTTGTCACTTTGAAGGTGTCTAACTTCAAAGCCATTAATAGGCAATATATGATAGTTAGCAAGGGAAGTGAAAACTTAGCATCCTTTGAAAAGGCTTTGTTTGCAGCTGGAGCAATTATGGTGAATTCTCTCATCTCCTGATTTCCTCCCCCCCTTCAGAGACTGCTGTTTTGTGGTCTGTTTGTGAGGAGCAACCATAAGAAGAAACAGCTTGGGCAATCTTGCACCCTCTTTTTGTCCAGAGAGGGTCATAGGAGCCAATCTACTAACCGGCTCCTTATTAAACATCTGCTATCTTCTCTGGAAGTCTTAACCTTCAGTAACTTTTAGAAGACACTTCTGAGAGTCTTCCAGCGGAGGCAGGTTGAACTAAGCACATCGCTGAAAGAGTGGAGATGACAACCACAGTAAAGACCGAAGAACCGGTGATTAGATTATTTCTTCAGAGCCTCTCCGGACAAGGAGAAGACAGGAAATTACCCACATGTGCTCCAGACAGCTGCTTCTCACAAGGAGATCACAGGACAATGGTCTCATGTGAGTTTGAGCAGCAGGAGGCAAACAGAAGCCATCATGTTCTCAACTGTGATGAAGCCTTTTAAAGGACACTGGGTTCACTAACCTCACTTTCTAATCACTTTAGGAAATTACCTATTTTAACTATCTTAAGGCCATTATAAATCTTCAAAACAAGTTTGAAAAGCTACCTGGCAAGTTTGCCTTCATTCCTGAATAAAAGAAAAAATAATGATAAGCTTAAGAATTTGAAGAATTGGAAATAAATGGCAAAAAGCTAACTAAGACTCTGATCCAATAAAGTTGTAAGTGAATCAAGGAACCAGACAAATTTGGAATATTAGGACTTTTGCTACAAGATTTTGGAAATAATTATATAAATAAACAGCCTTTTCTGGGAACAAAATTGTTTTGTCTATCCTAAATCATAACAGAAATTTGAGACTACATGATTTCAGAAACTGGACACTAGAGGGGACTAAAGATTCCAGGTAAAAAAGGAAAAGCAAAACAAAAAGTGAAAGCTTACTCTTTGTTTTTGGTTAGTACTGGAATTTACAAAATGACACAAAATGTTATGACATTTGAAATACTCCAGGAGATTTTTGAAGAATGGGGTCAGAAATTATCAGCTATAACGTCAGCAATAATGTCTACTTCTATAGATAGACTATGTCCAAAAGATATTAATGAAGGAATGACAGATGTGAAAGAGAATATTTTGAGAGATTTACAGGATAAAGAGGTGAAACAAATTTTGCCTCATGTAGAAATATTAGAAGCAGAAATACTGGATAATAAAAAAGAGTGTGGGTTATAAAGGCAGAGAAGATAACTAAAGTGGAAACACAAATGACAAGCCAACAGAATGATGGATAAGGACTTCCTACTGGATATACAAAAGAGGTTGGTTAAAGCCTTAAAAATTAAAGTGGAAATACAAATGATAAACCAAGAGAATGACCTGGATAATGACTTTTTACTGGATTTACAAAAGAGGTTTGCTAAAGCCTCGAAGAAGCTTTGGGATGGGAAAAAGAAAACGTGAAGACACATCAAATTCTACAACAATATATGAATGCATTAAAGATCAAGATTGTTAGAAATAAAAGAAAGAAATATAAAGTTGGTTTGTTTGACTAAGGTTAAAATAAGACATGTTTCTATAGCTCTGGTAACCCTTTACAGACTTTTTGGGGACACCAGAATTGAAATGTTGATGATTTATGGATTTGCATATAGATAAGGGATGGGTCAATAGAAGAAGAGATATTTGTTTGCAACCTTACATGGCTGAAGAGTTATTAAGTTTGTTTATACTTGTAATGAAGATCGGAAGTCACTTCTGTAAATATTTCTTTTGCTTTTATCTTCTTTTTCCTTTTTTCCTTCCTTGCACATTTTATTCTTTCTATCTCTCTTTCTCTCTCTGATTTTAATATTTGCTTTTTTTATTGCAATCAAACTCTGCCATAAAAATATTTTAAAAAATGTTTTAGAAGACACTTCTCTTTGAAATACAACTACAATTATCACTAGTAATCTCAAACTGAACTCAAATCCTGTTGACTATATGGAAATATCCCTGGTGTTTTCCTGGCCGCAATATGGAAGTAGTTGTCCATTGGGTTTTTTTGGGATGCTTTCTTTGACTTCAAAATCTAACATGGTCTCCCATCCAAGTACTAATAGATGAAACCCTGTTAATTTTTTTCAAGATCAAGGTCAGCTAGGTGATTTGAAAGTAATTCATGCTGGACACAATCCAATGGAATTCATTTTGGATAAACATATACTGAATGGGTGGAAAATGTATTTGAGCTAACTGCGTGTTCAGTTTTTTGCTACTGACATTATAAGATTTGAACATGCCTAATTATGGCAGCATAATCCCCCTTACGCTAATCTTTATTAATTTTGCTTCATTCCATTTGGTAAAAGGTGTTTTCTGTTCCTAGGAAATGCAATGAGCATTCTCTTTCTGGTTAACGTTAAAACATTATAACTGTTAAAGATCATTTTCATAAACAAAAATAAGAACTGAAATAATTTTGTTGTTGTTGTTGTTGTTTAGTCGTTAAGTCGTGTCCGACTCTTCGTGACCCCATGAACCATATTGCGCCAGGCCTTCCTATCTTTCACTGCCTCCCTGAGTTTGCTCAATTTCATGCTCATTGCTTCAGTGATGCTATCTAGCCATCTCATCCTCTGCCGTCCTCTTCTCCTTTTGCCTTCCATCTTTCCCAGCATCAGGGTCTTTTCCAAAGAGTCCTCTCTTCGCATTAGGTGACCAAAGTATCTGAGCTTGAGCTTCATTATCAATCCTTCCAATGAGCAATCAGAGTTGATTTCCTTTAAGATTGACTGGTTTGACCTCCTAGCAGTCCAGGGGACTCTTAAGAGTCTTCTCCAGCACCACAGTTCAAAGGCATCAATTCTTCGGCGTTCAGCCTTCTTTATGGTCCAGCTCTCACAGCCATACATTACTACTGGAAAAACCATAGCTTTGACTATGCAGATCTTTGTCGGCAAGGTGACGTCTCTGCTTTTTAATATGCTATCTAGGTTTGCCATAGCTTTCCTCCCAAGGAGCAAGCGTCTTTTAATTTCATGGCTGCAGTCTCCGTCTGCGGTGATCTTGGAGCCCAAATAAATGAAGTCTGTTACTGCTTCCATTTCTACCCCTTCTATTTGCCAGGGATTGATGGGTCCAGATGCCATGATCTTAGTTTTTTTAATGTTGAGTTTCAAGCCAGCTTTCGCACTCTCCTCTTTCACCCTCATCAAGAGGCTCTTTAGTTCTTCTTCACTTTCTGCCATTAGGGTGGTATCGTCTGCATATCTGAGGTTATTGATGTTTCTTCCTGCAATCTTAATTCCGGCTTGTGATTCTTCCAGCCTGGCATTTCTCATGATGTACTCTGCATATAGGTTAAATAAGCAGGGTGACAGTATACAGCCTTGTCGTACTCCTTTCCCTATTTTGAACCAATCGGTTGTTCCATGACCGGTTCTAACTGTTGCTTCTTGGCCCGCATACAGATTTCTCAGGAGACAGGTAAGGTGGTCTGGTATCCCCATCTCTTTAAGAATTTGCCACAGTTTGTTGTGATCCACACAATCAAAGGCTTTTGCATAGTCAATGAAGCAGAAGTAGATGCTTTTCTGGAACTCTCCTGCTTTCTCCATGATCCAGCGAATGTTGGCAATTTGATCTCTAGTTCCTCTGTCTCTTCGAAACCCAGCTTGTACATCCGGTAGTTCTCGGTTCACGTACTGCTGAAGCCTAGCTTGTAGGATTTTGAGCATAACCTTGCTAGCATGTGAAATGAGTGCAATTGTGCGATAGTTTGAGCATTCTTTGGCATTGCCCTTCTTTGGAATTGGAACGTAAACTGACCTTTTCCAATCCCGTGGCCACTGTTGCGTTTTCCAAACTTGCTGGCATATTGAGTGCAGCACTTTAACAGCATCGTCTTTTAGTATTTTAAATAACTCAACTGGAATACTGTCATCTCCACTAGCTTTGTTGTTAGCAATGCTTCCTAAGGCCCACTTGACTTCACTCTCTAGGATGTCTGGCTCAGGGTCAGTGACCACACCAGCATGGACATCAGGGACATTAAGATCTTTCTTGTATAGTTCTTCTGTGTATTCTTGCCATCTCTTCTTAATCTCTTCTGCTTCTGTTAGGTCCCTGCCTTTTTTGTCCTTTATCATGCCCATCTTTGCACTAAACGTTCCTTTGATATCTCCAATTTTCTTGAAGAGATCTCTAGTCTTCCCCATTCTATTGTTTTCTTCAATTTCTTTGCATTGTTCATTTAAGAAGGCCTTCTTATCTCTCCTTGCTATTCTCTGGAAATCTGCATTCAGTTGCTTATATCTTTCCCTTTCACCCTTGCTTTTCGCATTCCTTCTTTCCACAGCTATTTGTAAAGCCTCATCAGACAGCCATTTTGCTTTCTTGCATTTCTTTTTCTTTGGGATGGTTTTAGTTGCTGCCTCTTGTACAATGTTACAGACCTCCGTCCATAGTTCTTCAGGCACTCTGTCTACCAAATCTAATCCTCTAAATCTATTCATCACCTTCACTGTGTACTCACATGGAATATGATCTAAGTCATACCTGAGTGGTCTAGTGGTTTTCCCTACATTCTTCAATTTAAGCCTAAATTTTGCAGTAAGAAGCTCATGATCTGAGCCACAGTCAGCTCCTGGTCTTGTTTTTGCCGTCTGTATAGAGCTTCTCCATCTTTGGCTGCAAAGTATGTAATCAAATCTGGTTTCGGTATTGACCATCTGGTGATGTCCATGTGTAGAGTCGTCTCTTGTGTTGTTGGAAAAGAGTGTTTGCTATGACTAGCTTGTTCTCTTGACAGAACTCTATTAGCCTTTGCCCTGCTTCATTTTGTACTCCAAGGCCAAACTTGCCTGTTATTCCGATTACTCCTTGACTTCCTACTTTAGCATTCCAATCCCCTATGATGAAAAGGACATCTTTTTTTGGTGCTAGTTCTAGAAGGCCTTGTAGGTCTTCATAGAACCGGTCAACTTCAGCTTCTTCGGCATCAGTGGTTGGGGCATAGACTTGGATTACCGTGATGTTAAATGGTTTTCCCTGGATACGCACTGAGATCATTCTGTCGTTTTTGAGGTTGTACCCCATTACTGCCTTTCCCACTCTCTTATTGACTATGAGTGCAACTCCATTTCTTCTAAGGGTTTCTTGCCCACAGTAGTAGATATAGTGGTCGCCTGAATTAAATTCACCCATTCCCGTCCATTTCAATTCGCTGATTCCCAAGATGTTGACGTTCAATCTTGTCATCTCATGTTTGACCACATCCAGCTTGCCTTGGTTCATGGATCTGACATTCCACGTACCTATACAATATTGTTCTTTACAGCATCGGACCTTCTTTTCGCTTCCAGATACATCCACAGCTGAACGTCCTTTCGGCTTTGGCCCAACCGCTTCACTCTTTCTGGAGCTACTTGGAATTGCCCTCTGCTCTTCCCCAGTAGCATATTGGACACCTTCCGACCTGAGGGGCTCATCTTCCGGCGTCATATCTTTTAGCCTTTTAACATTGTCCATGGGGTTTTCTTGGCAAGGATACTGGAGTGGGTTGCCATTTCCTTCTCCAGTGGACCACATTTTGTCAGAACTCTCTGTCATGACCTGTCCGTCTTGGGTGGCCCTGCACGGTATAGCTCATGGCTTCACTGAGTTACACAAGCCCCTTCGCCACGACAAGGCAGTGATCCATGAAGGGGACTGAAATAATAAAAACCTGTAATTCAACTCAACAGTCCATAACATCAAAAATGCTTCACAAGTGCAATGAACTATTTATTATTTATCAATTTAAGTTTGTACCTATCCTCAGCTGTTTGGGGTCATGAAGAAAGCAGAATTTAAAAGTGCACATAGACTCACAGGAACATAAACCACTTTATCCATGTACAAAATCAGTATAATAAATAAAATACTGGAAAGTTATTTCATATAATTTCCTCCCTTTAGTTAGAGCTACCAAATGAGGGCTGTAAAAACATAGATAATCATTAGGTGACAGCAAAGAGATAACTAATGGTCATCCATAGTTCTGCAGCCCAGAACTGACAACTGTATCCTTAGTCAAATTTGCTTTAATATGCTACTGATCAATGTATGACCTCATCAAAATTGGGTATTAATACCTAGCTTGCTTGCTCAAAAGACTAACAACTGAGTTTCTGGAGGTTTTTTTTTTTTTTTTTTTTTTGCTGATATGCAATCAAGTCCACCTCCAAAAGCAAAAAAATGATGGACATGAAACAATTGTGAAGGCTTTAAACGTGTGTATTTGCTAAAATAAGGGGAGAGATTTGCCACTTAATAAGTGCAACATTTAATAAACACATTTTACAGAAGTACACAAATAGATGGATATTATAAGATGTGAATTAAAATTCTGAATTTTAAGAACATATTCTTTGGCCTTAATGGCCTTCTGAGAGACCTCATTCTTCTCTCTAATGTAGAATCTTTCATCAAGAATTAGTACATTAAGAAATGAAAAGAAGCTTGTCTGGCAGCTGATACATAACATAGGTACTGTAATTTCAGAGTCCTATTAAAAAGATGTATAAGGATGAAAAATTGCAGCAGCTTTTCTGCTAAAGCTAACAGCACAGTGCATTAACACTTCAAAACCAATCAATCAACTAAGACAAAGGCAATCCAGCTAGATTCATACCCCTGAAATGAGACATATAAATAGCCACAGAAGAACAGAAATCTGATAAGGACTTAAGTTTCAATTAATGAGTATTGTCACAAGTTCCAGCAAATCATGCCACCTATGGCTGGAAAATGCTATGGAATATGGATACCACTACTTCCACCCCTGCTTTGTTTAAAGGAAAAACAAATGTACTTTAGGACAGAAGAAAAACAGAATGTATGGGTCCAAAAAATGTTTTGGAGTTCTTATTAAAATAATCTATCCAGAATTTTCTTTTTGAGAATGGCAAATCAATGATATGAAAGTGATGGCTTTCTCCCACTGGATGGCTCTAATGTAGGAAGCCATGTTTCAAATGGAGCACAGTATGTTGACCAGAACTCTCAAGGAATATACCTTAAGCATTTTAGCTATAATTGTTTTTTTCATGGTGGGGGGGAGGTACTTCTATACCCATCATACTATTCCCTTTGGGGGTAAGCAACATTACACAAGGCATAGAAAAGGAGAAAAAGTAATGAAAAAAAGGAAGAAAAAAGAAATGAAGGCAAAGAGAAGAAAAAGAGAAGGAAATCTAGTTTATATAAAGCCTTCATTACACATATCCAGATCCTTCTATCCATGTAAATGACTCTTGCCTCCATCACATACATGCACCATTTCATACACTGCCTTATGTTATTTAAACTTCTCACTAGAGCCTAAAACAACCCATCCCTTTCCATGATACTCTTTGCCTTCCTCATATCAGCTCTTACCTTCCAATCCCTATCAGCGTCCTGCAGGTCTTTGCCTCTCCAGCGCTCGCTCCCCTCTCCTCTATTCACCCTGATTCCTCTTTCAGCCACAGCCACCATCATGGGCTCGACTTTCACTTTCTTATTTAGTAGCTTGCTGCCATGTTCTAAGCCCCCACTGTGACCCTTGCCTCCAAATCCTTGACCCCCCACCACCATTCTTCTCAGCAAAGTGATTCAATATCACACGCTGCACTTCCATTCATTCTCTCTTCTCCAATTCCAACACATACCTCAATCACAGTCTTTTATAAATCTCACAATTTAGCCAAAATATGGCACTTTAAGAAAAACAGCACCTTAACCCCCACCCCCACCCCCCCAAAAAAACCTACCTCGTAATTCAACGCCTTAACCGCTAACCACCGCATTCATTCCAGGAGCATGTACTGCCACTTCCATATCCTTCCATCAATCTCTGAAAAGGACTTTAAAGCACACAGGAGTACATCATATCAAATGCACCACCTGTTTGCAACATGTTAAAGCATCTGCATCCTATCCCAGGACTGTGCAGATACCAACCTTTTCCAAAGTCTAGCATGCCTTATTGCAGATATGGAAATGTATATTTTTCATCTAAAACTAAACCAAATAAAACATCATTTTGAATCTTTTCCCTTTATTTTAACCCCTTCCCTTATCATAATACAAAAACTAAGAAGTGTATTGCTTCTGAATTAGTGCTGGAGATGCATTCACTAGCTAGCCTCTTGGTGTGTGCAATGTAGTTTACATCATGATCATCACTGGGGCAGGTGGGGGAAAGGGAGCTTGCACAGATCCTTTTCATGTATCAGTTGAACCTATTCCTGAATCAGAAGGCCTTGTTCATAGTCACTCATGTCTTGGTCACTTCCTGGATGGATTACTGCAATGTGTTCTACATGGGGCTACCCTTGAAGACCATCTGGAAATTACAATTCATCTAGAATGCAGCAGTGCATGTAGCCTTGGGTGCTGCTTGGTTTCTCCATATTACACCACTGCTGCGTGAGCTGCAGTAGCTTCCAGTTTCTTTCTGGGTACTATCAAGGTGCTGGTTATCACCTTTAAACCCTGCATAGTACAGGGACAGCTTATCTGCAGGACCACCTCTCCCTGAAGGTATCTGCCCATTCTACCACATTAGATATGGTGAGTATGCTCCAGGTCCCTTCCCTTTAATGTTGTAATCAAGTGTGACCTAGGAAGCATGCCTTCTCAGTAGAAGCCCCTGCCCTGTGGAATACTCTCCCCCTGAGATCTGGCAGGCCTCTACCCTTCTAGCCTTCTGGAAGGCCTTAAACATCTGGCTTCCCCCCCAAGCATTGGGATAAGGTGAGGCTGGAATCCAGGGATTGTTGCTGTTTATCTGTTGGGGGTTGTTTTAGGATGCCAGGTGCTGTTTTTGGATGTTGGTTTTTTATTGTTACTTATTTTTTTTATTGTTGCTACTCTGAGCCATCCAGTATTATGGTCCATAAGATGGGGGGCCATATAGGTTTAATAAATACATACATAAATACATAAATAAATCATCATAATTCATGCAAAACGTTTCAAAAATCAACAAGACATTTTTCAGTTTCAGTAAAGAAGCGCATAAGAACTGAGGCAGTTCTACTACATTACTACCTCTTGTTCTTTACCTTCGCAAGGATAGAATGCCTTAAGAATAAGGTGGACAAGCATCCTGCATCAATTCCAAACCAGTGCTCTCTTGGCAAGGTTGTTTTTGATTGTTGTTCTTTCTAACCCAACAAAATGCTGGAAAGAACTGATGTAAAGAGGATCAGCTTTCTGTCTATCCATCCCAGAAACAAAGCTGGACCAAATTTGGTATGGAAGGAGAAGCCAGCAACATAAAGAAGGAACTTGAAAATGGGCTGAATCTAGTTTGGGGCTGCAGAGAAAAATATTCCAGGAAAAATGGATGGGAGTTGGAGCTGGGCAACAACTTGGAATTCTGCTGACTGTTCCAACTCCAAGACTGCCTTCCTTTTCCTTCTTGGTCACCTAATCCAGAGCAGAGCATCTGCAGCTGGTTCTGTGCTTCTCATGCACACAGACAAATCACACAAATGTAATGCAAAGGCAGAGCAGAAGCACGCACATCACTTTGTCACCCAGTACAAAATACAGATGACTTCTATGGCCACTGTTGGTAAATGGATTTGAAATAATTCAAAAACTATGATCTACATGGTTTCTTCACCTTGTCTTCCTTCCTTTCTCAGTCCCCTCCCCCCTTTTTCTTACAAAGGTGGAAATTGTAGGAATGACTGGCAGAATGAATTCCAGGAGAAACAGGACCTTGGTGGTTGGGGAGCCATTTCATTGGGTGATAATGCTCTCAAAAATTCCTCTCTTAATTCCATATTAAGGCATATGATGAAAAACAAGAAGAATAGGCTATTTAAGGTTTTCAGGATATGTTTGGCTCCCTACTTTCTATGTTTTATCCACTCAGGTTTCAACTTCCCACTTTCTAAATCTTTCACCGCCCCCCCCCCCAAACATTGTGCCCAACTTACTAATTTCAGTGTTGAATAAGGTAGGCAAATATTAAGACATGTAATAGAACAGCTTTCTATTTCCTCTCTATTCCATGGACGCAAGCTGGTGTCTATTCAGAAAGAAGACAGGAAATCTGTCCTCATTCTAGCTGACCATTCAGTGCAGGCCTCATATTATCATACTAAGCTGATTAAGCACTATACAGTAATCAGAGTTATTACTGACTGAAAAGTTCAGTATTAACACTTCTTAGGGCAAATAAAAATCAAATAGCAGTAGGGAAAGAGAACAAAATGTATTAATTTGACAGAAGAACGTTGATGAGCCACATCGTCCCACTGTTTCAAAACCACAGGAGAAAGGAGGCCAATAGCAAAGAGATGGATTCTATTTTCATAAATTAATCAAGATGTGACACAAATTAAATACCATGTTATCTGTATAATTTTCATATTTAAATGATAAAAGCCAATGTTGCAACAGGCCTTATGATGCATTAACATCCATCCTCCATATCAATACATTTTTTTTTTCTATTAGCAATACCAGAGTTCAAAGGATTAAATATTTCTTTCCTGCCTCTTCTAGGAATTTGATTTACCTGAAGTGGGACATCTAGCAGTGGACTAAAGTGTCTGAGCCAGACTTTTAATTATGTATTGTGCTTTCAAGTCAGTGTTGATGCCTGGTGACTACCTGGACTAGTCCATGCAATTTTCTTGGAGGCATGCCTTCTTAGGGCTGAGAGAGGGTGACTGGCCCAAGGTCACCCAGCTGGCTTTATGTCTAAGGTGGGACTAGAACTCATAGTCTCCCGGTTTCTAGACTAGTGCTTTAACTACCACACCAAAGTGACTCTCATATCCAATAATTTCCAGAAAATATTTGAATACAAAATTATTTAACTATTCAAACTTAGTTGTGCAAAATGATTATTTTCCTATCTTTCCAAACATTAAAGTTTATGGCTTATCCTGATTCAAATGTGAAAGCCTAAAACAGGCTTTCTTTGAGTGTTCTGGAAGTGTCTTAAGGTCAAAAACTTTGCTTTGGGTTTGAAGAGGTGGCTTTGATTGTTTTTTGAGGTTTTGTTGTCAGAACAGTTGAGGTAAACCAGTTTTACATTTCTGTAATATAAACTTAATTCAACATACTGTAGCCTCCAGCTGTGTTGGTGCTAAGCACCATGGAATCATTTCCTGCCTGAAGAACCAGGGCTGAATGTGGCCCCAAAAACATGTTTGGGGATGTCTTCCAATTGTATGAGTAATCAGCTGAGTGCCTTCTTGCCTTTTTGATCCTGAAACACCAAGCACCCAAGGGGAAGCTATATAAGTGTAATATAGCACAGCCCTCAGTTATCTCAATTACCTTGCCCTAGATAACCCAACCAAATGCATATGGATAATAAATGGTAGATATATAATCTCATATAAATTATATAGTAACAGACTGAAGCTTTTCCCACTCTAGAAAGTTAAGTGTAATGGCCAATTAAAATGAGTAGACAGAATCTGATATTATTTAATTAGATTATCAGATAATGATCCTATGCTGTCATTATATTATAATAAATTCATATACAGTGGAATAGTAAAATCTCATTGAGCATAGTTATTTAACAAGATAAAAATTCTATACTGTTTTTAGGACAAAACCAGTAAGTTGGTATAGCAATAATAGCAATAACAATAATATATACATATATATATATATATATATAAATAATAATAACAATAACACACACACATATATATATATATATATATATATATATATATATATATATATATATGAAACCTTAGTGTTATTACTCAATCGACAGTGCAGGAAGTAGGTTCAGTACTCTAGCCAAGCCTATTGACTAGGACTACCAAATTTGGTGTGCAAAAATTTGGATGATCACCAGGAAGCAGAAAAGATTGAGTAGTCTGCAGCTCTTTGCTATCATCTAATGATTATCTAGAATTTTGCACCCCAGATCTGGTAGCCGTAGTGTTCAATATTAATTGTTATAGGTCTGCCTGCACATTCTTGTATCAGCTATTTCCAACTCCATATTCAATTCAGTTCAATCTGTTCAATTTAGGCAACCTCCAACTCCAGATTGACTCCAAATAGCTCACAATAAAACAAGACAAAGTAATACAACACAGATAAAAAAAGAGTATGTTGTTATTTGAAATGCCACACTCTTTCTCTTTCCATCACCACTAACTTATAAAAAAAGATCCTCCCAGCATACAGAGGTCCAGATTTGATGTTTCTAAGCTGCCTGTTAAAGAATTCTGCAAGAGATCTTACTCAACATTTTCTATAACTCACATGACTATAGAGTGAGTAAGCCTGAAATATAATGGTCAGTAGATCATTCAACCCACATTAAATTATTATCTATATTTGCTCCAAGAAGTTTTAATTAAGGGAGGAGAATTCTATATCCAGTACATATCATTTTCATATGTATTCAGTCAAAAGTCGATTCAATCCAGTTCCTGCATTAACCTGCAATTTAACAAAATGCATATAATGTTCATTAGTCTCCTTTCAGTGATAAGCTAATTTATTAATTTAGGTGATTTTGGTATGCTACTCTCTATAATATATATAATTGTAAGTAATTCTGGAGACAGTAGGTGTGCTGTTACAATCTAAAACAACTCCAAGAAATGCAATTATCATTGGCTGTCTTAAAAATATAGATCAAAAGAGATTTTATCTGATTCTGCATTTCAATACAACAAAATAGAAATGCTACCCTTTCTGCAGTGGAAAATACAATCACATTTAGAGACTTACTCAAAATGCCTCAGGGGGTTTTAACATTCAAGGGGTTTCTGAAATGGATCACCAACCAAACTTGTATACATTACACATCATACTTAGAGGAAGAGACTATTGGGTAGAAAAGTCTTCCTAGTGAAATACTATCATCAGTTTCTAACAAATATTTCAGTACTTGTCAGAAAATCAAAGCAAGTTTTCAATTTCCTCTACAGCTTTATCTTTGGTCCAAGAGTTGGCCAGACAGAATGGACTGCAATGGTATATCTCCATGAGGCTGATTTATTATTGTATGTAATATCCCATATTTTCATTCATACTCATACATGCACACATACAAATATATATATGCTCACCACAAAACATCCATGCATAAAGTATGGACATCCACAAGGTGAGAAACTCTGCATGGATGGATATTTTGTATGAGCAAGGAAACATGGAAATAAATGCATACAGAAATATCCAAAAACATAATGTAGTAACTATTTCATTAATGCTATTCTCAGTATTCCAAAGGTTAAAAAGAAAAACAAACAATACAGTGGATCGTTTTTCAAGTCTTTCTAGCAAAGTTGGAATAAAGAGACATGCTGTGACTCTCTGCCTTATCCATCTGCAGACAGCTAATTTATGATTTCCTCTGTGTGATACAAAGGTGAGGGTCCTTGCAAAGTAAAGTCAAGTCATATTTATCTAAATCTGCAAGAAGGCTCACCAATAAAATCGTGCAGGTCTCCTAAAGCTAACATTTTACCTTGTGACATCTTAACAGAAGACAAGCATATGCAATACATTATTATTAAAGTAATGTTAGTCACAGTGTAATATCTCCAGAGACACTTAGGGGCAGCATTTTATTGCTGATGCACTCAACTCCTGCTACATTATTTCTATGCAGATACGTTGAAGAGAATCAGCATCAGATCACAAATTCCTTCCTGCCGTGAAGGCTTGACAATTATTTATCTGCATCCGGCACCAAGTGGTGCAAAAATGCCACCACTTTGTGACAGAGACTTAAACTAATATGCAGAATCACCTCCACAAGTGCAAGGGAATATTAAAGATTCTATCTTGCTGTCAGCTTTTCATCAAGGCTTCAGAAAGCACAAGGAATCGGAAATTAATCCACATTGTGTTTCATTGGATACTGTCATCTTCCTACTCTACATTGCCTTGCAGAGTTGACTTGAAGAATAATTGCTGCTGAGATAAGCCTTTTTCTGGACTATGTGCAATTAATTCTCTCTGTAAAAGAGGGGAAAGGAATCTGACACTTTAATAATGTTTAAGTATACCTAATCTCTTTTTTTTCTACTCAGATGTTTCCTAAATATGAGGAAGAAGGAAGATTTGAAATTACTTACAGCTGACTCTTCTTATGTAAATCATCTAAGAACCTGTAATACTCTATCATAAACACCCAATATGAAATAATAGAAATCAGGACAAGTAAGGAATTACCATAAAGATGGCTATACAATATAATTTCCCTGAATATAACCATTACACTTATCAGAAGCAATCATGTTATTAAAGCGTCAAGGGCAAAAAAAATTAATTCAGTTTATAAAACATATGTTGAACTAAATTTACTTCTCTGATTTATCTACCTTACTATAAAATTGATGTGCCTACATACATATATATATACATATACATATACACACACATACACACACATTTACGTACACATACATACAAACACAAATTTAGAATAATGCTCCAGGAGAATTGAGGTAGAGTTAGCATAAATGAATATTGTCACAAGGGCTGAGAATCTGGCTCAAAGATTAAATACAAAAAGGAACTGATTATTTTATAAAAGCGCATGTTAATCTTAACAAAATAATATTTTACAAATGAAATGGCTGCCAGCCATATGGATCACACTAAAATAACTAAACTGTTCTGTCAAAATGTCCCTTCAGGCATAATATAAGGGTAAAGAAAGGATAAACCTGAGATTGTCTTTACTCTCAAGAAAAACTTATAAATCATTTATATGGTTTCAGAAAAATTGTCCAGTTAAAATATGTTAAAATAAAATAAAATAAAATAAAATAAAATAAAATAAAATAAAATAAAATAAAATAAAATAAAATAAAATAAAATAATTAAATTAAATTAAATTAAATTAAATTAAATTAAATTAAATTAAATTAAATTAAATTAAATTAAAGACTGTCATGTATTCCTCAAGATTAAGGATAGGCTTTCACATTCTATCGCACACGTTCCAACAGTTTACTTTTATTATACTTTCTTAGAAAGCAGCTGTAAAAGATTTACATTTTCTGTACAATAACTTCGGAGAAAAATTCTCAACCTAGGTAGGAATCTAACTCCACTAGTTTTTAAAAGGACATGGATTGTAGAATTCCAATTCCAAGAATGGTCTTGTAGATTTTAACTGTGTACCAAATATACCATAACAGCAACTGAAAGCTTAGAGTAAGTTTCTAAGAGAGTAACTCCTCCAATATTATGAGAAATCTTCTATGCCAAGAGAGCAGCAGGAAAAACAAGGAATCACTTGCACTCCTTGGATCATGTAGATCACTTATACTTCTAGAGAAGATACTGGGATGCAAAATCTAAGCATGTCCTTCATCATCTTTAGGGAAACTCTCCAGAGGACTAATTGCTAAGAAGCAGATTCTTACCAGGTGTTTCCATGTAAAAGAATCAGGTTGCAGGTGATGGAAAAGATTTTTCTCTACTCATCAAAAGGTATAAGGCTATAATATATTACAAGCAGGTAAACAATGCTAAATAAACATTGTGCTTTCTGTTAAAGGACAACCAGAAAATACCACTATAGTAATGAATAATGTATATGATCATAGAATAAAATTACTGGAAGGTACCATATAGATAATCTAACCCAGTGCAGGAATCCACTACTAGCATCCCTGACAGATCCAACCTCTATTTAACACCTCCAGGGAAGAAGAGTTAAGTGCTTCCGAGGGCAGCCAGTTCCATTGTTGAACCATTCTTACCACTAGGAATTTTTCCTGATGCCTAACCAAGACCTGCATCCTTGGAACTTGTAATGAATGTAATCTGCATGAAGTCCAACCTGATTTTGATCTTCTTATCTGCTATTTAAGAGTTTAATAGCTGAAGAACTCTTATAAATAATAAATCCCACAAAACCCATTGCTTACTATAAACCCTGAAGCCTGTATTTTTATGTTCTTGTTGAAAAATGATGCATTCTTTACCCAATAGACTAACGCTGGCATCAAGAAACAGTAACTCACAAGAACAACAAAATATACTTTTGGAGTGACAATGTTTTCAGACATATGCTTTGGACAAGACAGACACTTATCCAAAATTCACAATGACACTGTACCAAAAATTCACCAGTCTGTAAAAGCTTAATCTCTATTCCATTTTGTCACTTAATGTTATTTAGTATTTACATAATACATCATTCTTTAATGTCTTAAAAAAGAACACAGAAAAGCAGTATTCATTTCAGTTTTGAGGACAGTCTGTTTCCATTCTTACAAACAACTTGTCAAATACTCTGAATTTTTTATTAATACAAAACTGAATATGGTTGTCATGTAGAATGAAATCAGATCCTCAATTAAAAATTTGGTTTGGTCACAAATTAGAAACATCACCATTAAAACTGGTTACTTATCTTCAGTTGTCAGAGCCTTCTTCATGCAAAAATTCAAGAAAGCTTAATCAGTAAAGAGAATATATAAAGAATAATAATAATAATAATAATTTATTAAACTTGTACACTGCCCAACTCTCAATGACTCTCGGTGGCTCACAACAGTCAAACAAAGAAATTAAAATAATATCAATAAAACATTAAAAAAAAAAAAAAACTATGGCAAGTCTGATGACGCAAGGGATCTCACTCCCTTGCCAAAGGCCTGGGTGAAAAGCCAGATCTTCACAGTTCTTCTAAACAACGGTAGGGTGGAGGCCATCTGGATCTCAGAGAGAACCTTGTTCCAGAGGGTAGGTGCTGTTAGAGAGAAGGTGTGCTTCCAGGGTCCTGAGAGATTACATTGTTTAATCAAAGGAACCCTGAGCACATCAACCCTGTAGTGTTAGTACTCATGATCTGTTCTTGTCTGGACCACTTCGGAGGGCTGACATCAATCTTGTCAAACTGTCAAGTTGACTCAACACACTGAATCAGATGCCTTCAAACTGATTAGAAACATCCAATGGACCTCTGTATGTGGACATACATGTTTCATTGAATTAAAGCTTTGGATTAACATGATTCACGACACTGCAAATTTGAACTGAATTGGCTCAGTCCACTGAAGTGCAAATTCAAACTGAATCAACTCAACTCATCAAATCATAAATCAAAAATTGATCCTGGCTAATTTTTCATCCCCAGTATTTTCACTTTTCTCAACAATTTCTTCTAATGTGACTGTTTCAGCTATGTCATTAGCATATCAGCCATCAGAATATTTAGAGTTTTTGAAGCACACCATCAAACACCCCTTGAAATGTGTCTCCGGAGGTCTTAAACACACAGTAGAAAGGATACTGACCCAAAAAGTGTCTTTTTCTCTTTTTACTAAGACAAAAATCTGTTACAGGTTAAAATAGACTAATATCCAAAGAGAGGTTGGCATAATACTATTATAATCAAATCAGTAATATTTTTAAATCAAGGTCTAATTGCTTATCTGGTCTACAGGGAAGTTAAAAAAAAAAACCTGTCCATTTTGGATAAATGAAGTAGATTCTCAGTCTACTCCCTTTTTATACTTCCTCTGATGTAGTTGTTTTACTTAATTCATGCCTCATATTTGACAGATACTGCTGATCAGACAACCTCAGCTACTACTCACTTATCTTCCAAATCATAACAGATTCTTTTGTCGAACATCTCTATCAATGAATACATTCCAGATATAGACTGATACATGTAAAATCATATTCCCAAATATTTGCAAAATGTGTTTTCTGTACCACTTTGGATTACTTCTCCAGAGGTTTACTATCTAAGAAATACACAATAAATTAATATATTATATTTTATCATCTTTGCTAGTTCTGATCTCCATTGATATGGCATCACTATATCCCAGCCAATGGAAAGTAGGATGTTTTTTATTAAATTTTCTTGACAGTTTCTTCCCTGGAAACTTTCCCCTTTTCTGCACTTAATATATGTGTATGTGTGTATGTATACACAAACTTACATGTACACACACTTACATGTACACACACTTTCATTCATTCATTTCTATATTTTATTCACTAAGATTCCTCTCTAAATTAAAATGAGCAGGTAATGTAATGTACTCTCTCACATACTGAAAAAGTTTGCATCACATTTGTATTTGGTATAGCCTTGCACAGGAGTATACATACATTATCTTAATTAAAGGAGTATACCTGGGAGTTGGTCACAACATCAACTGATAGGAAAGTTTTATTTTTCTGTTCTTGTTTCAGTTCCACATTTCAGTATGTTTATAGATAGTAATTTAATCAGTTTTACTAGCAGCAAGTGTAAAGTGTATACTGTTGTATGAAAAACTGAAAAGCTACTGAGATTTATGCTGTGTTTATTCATGTATTTCATGGGTTGGGAGTGGGGAAGAATACTTTGCGTCATAATACGATTGTGTCAACAGAAAGCATCAGTAATGGTAAATCAGCATATGTTGTGTAAACCACCAGAATATTTGCAATGCAAAACCCACAGAAATTTGTGGCTTGTCTTGTATCAGCAATTAAAGGGAACTGTCAGTACAGCCTTCTAAAACAAACAACCCCCTTTGGCTTACCTAGGAAATTGCCCTTTCAGAGGCTGATAAGTTCCCAGAAATTGAGAGTTACGAAATCTGCCTAAATCAGGATGAAGTGATTAATATGGTTCTAAGACATAGACATGTAACTTAAGCACATATTCAACCTTGTTTATATGTTTGTTTGTGTATTGGCCCCAGCCAATAACCTTATCAGGTCTAGTGAATTCCAATAGGAAACAAGAATTATTTGTCACTTACCAGCTCTTCACGAAGTTGGGAAATGAGTTCATCCTTCTCCTTTAGTTGCAGCTTCAGAGTCAAGCACTCATCTTTCATTATATCCTATAACAACATCAAAAGAGATTTTACAATAGGCTTAGCACTTTTCCCCCTGCTCCTGACAAGAAAAGACAATGCCACACTGTGTCAAATAATTACATCCAAGTAATGAATCTCAGGGCTCCTTTTTCATGTGTGATATTCTTAATAACATTCTGTTAGTAGTACAAATAACCTAATGCAACCAAAATACAATATATTATGTAAACAGAACGGTGAACAGATCCCTGTGTGTTAAGTCCATTTGGTTAGTGTGTGATTCTTTTAAGCTCCTGCAATGATCTGGGGATGAGTTTGTGTCCAATTACACAGCCAACCTCAGTTGGTTTTCTAGTAATCTCCTCTTTCCAGAAAGCACCAACATATGCAATTTTATTAGTTTATTTAACAAGGAATATAATAAAGTTTGCAATAAAAAGTAGCAAATGGAACCTGCCATAGTACTTTGCAAAGCAGAGTGCTCTGATTTAAGATTCTATAAGGGCAGCTTTGCCCTCTTCCAGGTTTATCCATTCCCCTACACCACTGCTCCTCAACCTTGGCAGCTTGAAGTCCACACATCTTCAAGCTGCGAAGGTTGAGGAACGCTGCCCTACACCACTGGTGTTATTTTTTTCCATTTTCCAATGCCATGGTTCACTCCACAGGTAGGAATGCACCACCAGAAATACAAGTACTTACAGATACATAATATGTACTAAAGAAAGTAAGAAGCCATAACCCAATTTCTGCTGTGTTTCACGAACAAGCTTGCACTCTCTCTCTCTCTCTCTCTCTCTCTCAAGTATGCAACATCTCTGAGTATCTTTCTTCTTCTTGCCCTTCATAAAGAACTACTTGGTCCCTCTTTTGAGCAGGCTGAGTTGTTGACCTTATAATTGAAGCCATCAGATTTGCTATCTTTTTTTTTTTTAACTGTGTGAGAACTAACTCACACATTTGTCAGCATTCTGAAGTCATTAGGCAGGTTCTGCCCTTTTTGTACTTCTGTAAACTTTGGACTTTTCTCAAAACATGGAATTTTTACAATCCTTCTATCTCTAAAAACCCATATTCAGAAAAGGAGCTTGTTGTTGGTATCCATAGAATGCATTTCTATTTAATTTTATTTTCTGTAGGGGGATAAGGCATGACCTCTATTTGAGAATATTCCATGCCATCAACAAGTTATACTTCCCAGAACTATTACAGGAAGCCACTACAGTTAAACTTGTATAATTATATGCCATTTTGTTGTGTAGCTATACCCTTTTGAATACAGGTAGTCCTCGCCTAACAACTGCCCTGTTTAGTGATTGATCAAAGTTACGACGGTGCTGAAAAAGTAACTTTATGACTAGTCTTCAGACTTACAACTGTCCCAGTGTCCCAGTGCCATGTAATCAAGATTCAGCCACTTTGTAAGTCATGTGATCACCATTTGCATGCTTCACAGCCATCTTCCAACAAGCAGAGTCAAAGGAGAAGCCAGCAGTAAAATTGCAAGTCACAGTCCCATGATGTCCAGCTTAACAACTGTGATTCACTTAATGATGGTGGTGGAAGTGAAGTCATAAGTCCATCACGGTCACATGACGTCTCACTTAGTGACAGAGCTGTCAGTCCCAATTGTGATCATTAAGTGAGGACTACCTGTACTTACATGGTGTACTACTAATATTTACTATAATACAGTAATTAGAAAAACAGAGAGCAGGAAGTCAAAGACCAGCATCAGTATATGATATGGACCTCTGAGTACTGAACTACCCCAGAAGGCAAGTGATATATCATGTATTCAACTGCCACTTCCCATTAAACTAAACCAAGCCAAGCCAAGCGACGCCAAATCATTCCCTTATGCTGGAAAACCATTTATCCCTCTCTGATATTAGTAGAACTTAGTTCTGAAAGCAGGGGAGGGGTAGGAATGTAGCATTTTTTTCCTCCTATTGCCACTCAATTATGGACCCTGGCCTAAGACCCCACTGTCAAGAAATTTTGTCCTCTGCATTCAGAGAAGTTCATGGAAAGTATAACTCACAAATGGTATAGAAACAGTCATGAGGATGCAAAGATCTATACCAAATCACATGGAAACAGGGTATTGGCTACTGCTTAATGGAACAAGACATGAAGATAAAGACCAGAATGCTAATTGAGCTGAACTATTTTTCTCAGAGGTTATCAACACAACACACATGCACACTAACATTCATCTGACTAAACTACACAACATTGGGTTTGCAAACTGTTAAGGAAATATAAGGTTTGAAAAAAATCGTGCCAAACCATTTATTTGTCTGAAGAAGCACTTAAGATAAATACCACCCAATAGCCTACACCATTGGAAAGCAACAGAGTAAGAATATACTGAAATGTGTGGGAACGTCTGTGTGTAGATGATACAAGACACTGACTACAATATAGCAAAATCTCTATCAAAAAGCAGCTAGGATGCACAGGAAAGTCTATGTGTACCTTTGAAAGACCTAAAAAGTAGCAAATACCAGACAATCTGAGGTGAAGAACAGGTTGTAATTTCAGAGCTCACTGTTTTTTAGCCATTACTGTCAAATGCATCACAATCTGTTATGAAAGCTTTTAAGGCAAAAGGGAAAAGAAAGACATATGAACATAGATTCCTATTTAGGTGAGGGAGAAAAATACTGTGAACTAGGAATTCCACTACAGAAATTTGTCAGAGAAACTTGTCTCCTAAAAATTAACTACAGAAGATGGGATGAGTAAAAGTGCTTCAGCACTACAACCTTCTATGGCTTCCACATCTGACCCAGCACCATAAAAATCAAACACACACCAAAGAAACCATCTGCTTTTTAAATATCAAAAAGTTTCATATGGGTCAAAGATGTTCTAGCAGAGTACAAGTAATCTGGAGAAAGAAGATCTAAAACCTGGTGGCCCAACCCCCCAAAAATACTGTTCACCAAATACAGAGGCATTCCAAGTTTGCCTTCACATTGTAAAATTAAGGAGATTCAGAGGATTCAAGAATGTCATTGGCAACAAGATGTTCTTACTGCCACTCCTTGGAATGGCTGTTTTAATGTCTTCTATGATGTTGAAAGAAAGTGGAAAGCTTTACTTCTTGTTTCTATCTTCTGGTTTGGCTTTGTAGTGATACTGTGAATTGATCTTGTGTCTGTAATCAGATGAAACATGGTGTGGCTTCAGGAAGCCTTAACCTAAACCTCAGTCAGAGACTGAGAAATGTTTCAGAAGAAGTAAAATGACTTGGCTCTGTTCCTATTAAGGCTATACTTCAGAATTTTCCTCCCCTCTTTATTATATTGTTGTATATCTTAATACGTTATATTGTTTCAATACCATGTTATTTATACAGCATTAATTAAAGTTATTGAGATTTTATTGGTTGGATAACTTAGAGTATTAAATACAAAGAAAAAAGAAACAAATATTCTGTCAGTATTATTACAGTTTAAGATATCACAATCACAAGCATAGACAGCCAGTTTGGTGTAGTGGTTAAGGCCTCAGGCTAGAAACTGTGAGTTCTGGTCCTGCCTTAGCATGAAGCCAGCCAGGTGACTTTGGGCCAGTCCCTCTTTCTCAGCCCTGGGAAGGAGGCAATGGCAAACAGTTTCTGAAACCTTGCCAAGAAAACTGCAGGGACTTGTCCAGGCAGTCGCCAGGAGTCCATGCTGACTTGAAGGCACACACACACACACACACACACACATCACAAGCATAAAATTAGTAGACTTTTTCATACAAGTTTGAATATAATAAAAAGCAAGAGCTACTACAGATTACATCAAAGTAATTGTTGTACATTTCAGCCTTGAGCTTACTTAGTATTAGAGTCTCCATTATATAATTGCTTAATGTATGTACATACTTCAGAATTTCTAGGAGCACATATAAGACACTTCTTTTTAAATTGTTAAAGCAGCTGTGACCTTTCCCAGACTTGTGTGGCTGCTTTGTAGGCTGCTTCTGGCTGTCTCCATATGTACACATATACATGGACACTTCACTTTGCTGAGAAAAATGCTTGTATCAGGGAAAGGCAAATATTATTCAGTCAATTATTCTCACAAAACTTGTAGGTGGTCACATAAAAAACATCTTGATACAAGAACTTTCTATCCAACAGCATGATCAAGGTGGCCAAGGGGACAATAATTCAAACTCTGCCATAATTACAAACTAAAACCAAGGTGGTGGTGATGGTTGTTTTTAATCTTGTGTACTTCAGACTTTGATTCCTGATAGCCCTTTCTTTCATTTGTCTAACTCTGCCTCACTAGGAATGTACGTCAGTCAGAATGAAATGTCCATTCTGCATGAGCACAGGCTCCACTTAAGCAGCAACAAGGAATACCATTTGAATTTTTTAAAGTTTGTTTTATTCTTCTTCATACTGAGGGATTGTGTTTAAACCATAGTGATAAAGTAGCAAGGCAGACTTCAGTTATTTTTATGGGAGATTAACTTTGCTACCATCTTGCTGCCACACAGTGTTGCATATTTAGAATAATATGTGTTAAATGTTTTGAATTTAGAATATTTAGCAGACTATCTATAGGCTTAGTGTGATCTATGCTGTTGAGAACAAATTTCCTTCAACAAGAATTATGACAATTAAATAATTTTATTTTTTTTTAAATGGATTCACTAGATGAAATAATATTCCACCTGCTAATGAACATTGCCGAATGTAAATACCCTTTATTTGTACTTAATTCACAAATTGTCCTCACATTTTAGTCATCTTTTTCAATCACTTCTTGCCTCTTTATTCTTTCTTTTCGAACCAACAGATTGTTGGAAATAAATTATATGAGAGGACTTACGACTTTATTTTCTTATCAGTAGGATAATTTTCCAAAGAAACTGAACAGAAGGGGACCAGAAAAAGCTAGGAAAAGAAAGATTTAAGTTAAAAATTGACTAATTTACAGCCAAAAACATTCCAGAAAAAGTTTCTGGGTGCATATCTCTGGGAGGCTGCAGTGCAGCAGCTTGGAAAGTTGGCAACTCTTTCATTTTAATCCTTCCTTCCTCCCTCCCTCCCTCCTGATCATGTTACAGATCAGATGTGACCCACAACAGAACACATGTAGCTGTGCTTCACAGTGCACATATAAACATAAATACAGACAGTTGTAACATATAGGGAGAGCAGAAACACAACCATGGCAACATAACATGTACCCTTGTTACACGGAAACTGCTTCGTAGGGCTACTGCTTGTGAAGATGGAGAAGAACTGCAGAAGTCCTACTCTGCATGTTCCCCAACCTTTTTATTCTTTCCAACCCTATCACAAGGAACTCAAGACTCTGTCCATCTGCACGATAGCTTTTCAAAAGCTAAGCAGAATGAGGTGGCTATATGTCTAAGGAGGAGGCACTTGAAGAAAGGCTTCCAAAATTGATCTTAGAACAGTTGTTGTCATGTGAACCAGATGGGCTTGGGTGTGTTGAAAATCATGGTGACAGAAGAAAGGCACCACCTGACTCCAGACTGACTCTGGGTTGCTTATAATGAAACAAGGCCAAGTTTTAAAAAAGAAAAAAATAGACAGAATTAGAGAAGAAATAGATAACAAGATTGTGAATCTGTCCAATGACATCCAAACATAGTACAAACATATCCAACATGGGCCTCAACTATCTTAGCCCAATACCTGGGAGACCAGCCAGGTCTTTAAGGCTTTCCAGAATGCCAGCAGAGTGGGAGCCACCTGAGCTCATGGGGAACTTCATTCAAGAGGGCAGGCACCATGACTGAGATGGCACACTTCCTGGGTCCCGATAGATGACACTGTGTAATCGAAAGGACTCAGAGCACACCAACCCTGTTGGTTCATACTGGCTGGGTACACACCACAGAGATAGGTGGTGCCTCAGATAACCAGGCCCTATGCCAAATAGGGCTTTATAGGTCATAACCAGCACTTTGAATCACACTCATGAAGCGGAGGTGACACAGAGGCATACCCATCACTGCCTGTGCCATTGCATTCTTGACCAGTTGAAGCTTCTGAGAGGTCTTCAAGGCAGCCCTATGTAGAGCTCATTTCAATAGTCAAGCAGTGATATGACTGGGGCATGAGTGACTGTCTGAAGGGCCTCCCAATCCAGGAAAAGGCACAATTGGCAAACCAGATGGAGTTGGACAAAGACCTTCTTGGTCACAGCTGCTACCTGCTCATCGAGCAGAAGCTGTGAGAATGTTGGCTGGGGACTTCTGGGAGTGGAAGTCCACATATCTTAAAGTTGCCAAGGTTGAAAAATACTGTTCTAAGGATCTCTGGGAAATGGAGTGAAATGCACTAGAACTACAGTGGCAAAAAAGTTAAAATGGCAAGTACGTGCTCATGTGTGGGCCTACATTGTGGCAATATGGATGGTAAAGTGTGCCTACTTCTCCACACTTACTTTATCTGTAGATTTGTGTTCAGCAGCCCCTTTCAGACTTTGTCTTGTTTCAGGCCAAACACACACACACATATGGAATTAAAATTTAGGTAGCATTAACATTAAGTCTGCCCCTCCCGGTCCCTTCAGACAGTAAAGGGGGTTACGAGCAGCTCGATTTGAGAGGTGGTAAATTCTTCTTTGGTGGAAGGAAAGTGCCACCAGACTAGAAAGAAGCAGTAGTGTGCTCTCTCTTGGAAGAGCCATCCCTCAACCTATGTCTGACATCTTTCACCTAGTCTCAAATCTCCTCTTTTGTGGAAAGGTTGTTGAAAAGGTGGTGGAGATTAGCTGCAGAGGTTCTTACACAAAATAGGTTATCTAGATTCTTTTCACTCAGAATTCAGCCCCAGGCATGAAATAGCATTGGTCATCCTAGTGGATGTTCTCTGGTTGCTACATTAGTTCCTAAGATGTTTCTAACTTCAATCCAAAGTGCAGGGATTGATCTGTAAAGTGCTAGATGGATTGGCTCCAGGATACTATAGGCATTCTCTCTTCCTCACTTAATTTATGTGGCCTGTGTGAGCTTGTATGGGTGGGATGTTTAGGATTCAGTCTCTGCATCACATCATTGGGATATGGACCTGAAGGCTTTTTGTGTGTGTGATGGTGATGGTGGGGAATAGCCCTCATACCATGCAGTATCCTACCTCCAGAGTTAAGCTAAGCATCAATCTTACTGGAGTTTTGCATAATGGTAAAGACGATTTTATTTAACTGGGAACTGGGAGACTGGTTTTATGTTTTCTAGGTGATCTAATTAGGTATGCCAGTGCAAACCAAGAGAGCTTGCAATGAAATACTATACTGTGTTGAGATACATCTAGTTTTACTCCACGGTACTGCAATCCTCATGATTTTACTCAGAAGTAGATTCCAGGGAGTTCAGAGGAGTTTATTCTCAGATAGGTGTATATATGGGATTTTAAGCAACTACTACAGAGTCAGATCAGGCCTACGTTAACTACTCATTTTAGTTGTCAACACAATAGAGCTACAACATTCCCCATGATGGATCAAAACTTCAACCTGCTTAAAAAGTATCTCAGCAGTACATAGCTTGATCTGACATGTCCATGATTCTTCTCCTTTCTAACTCATTCCCATAGAAAACTGCAAGTGACTCTTCAGACAATAACAGCTAAAACCAGAATGAACTGCTAAATTTTGAAAACTGTCTTGATAAACCAATCTTTCTTGGTAGCATTGCACACTGCAACCTGATTTATGGGCTTTGGCTTCTCTGCCTTGCCAGGTATTTAAGATGAAATTACACTATTATGGACAGCTAAATAGGTTAAATGATAAATGTTACAGAACATTTGCAACTCTGTACCAGATGTTTATTGGTTCTGGCACCCAGTCTAACTTCCTTCTTCCTAAGGGCATAAAGTGTATCTCCATTACAGGAGTTACACTCACATTAGAACCTGCTGACAACTCTCCCTTAGAAGAGAAAAAAGAGTAGATGATAGACTGATCTGTTTTACCTCTGCCCTATAATCTAAATAGGATACACTATTTCATCAAATTCACAGGTAAATTTTAAAGGGTCTTCTACTGAAGGACTTTTATTTTCTCCAGTTGAGAAAATGTTGGTTTTGTGGTATGTAAACCCAGAGTGGTTTAGAATTCAATAATAAACATCATTAAGTATAAAGTCATTTTCTCAATTCCCATTATGCATATTTCAGCAGCTGAGTGGTACACACCAGGTACCTGGGATCTTTTCTCACCCCTCTCCTTTCTTCAGCATGCATATTTGGTTTAATTAGGCCACAAAACAGGAAAGTGCAGAAAAATGTTGGTTTTTCTCATCAAGATAGTAAACTGATGAGAAGTTAGGTCATGATGAGTAACATATTCTCAACTTCTCAGTTTGGGCATAGCTGTTAAATGTAGGTAATTAAAGGAGCTGAACATCTAGGAGACAACAAGAGTGGTGACAAGAGATATTTAGGTCTATCTCTCAATCCTGGGAGCTAATCTAAAATTTAACAAATAAGAAATTGTGCATCTAAATCCAGCCCTGTCTTGTAATGTAAAGGTATCTATAGCGTAAAGCATAAGTAAAGTCTGTCAAAGAACAAAATACATTATTATGTCAAAAGACAGTTGGGGAGGAAAAGAAAGAGGCAGTGACTTGACCAGTGTGTATTTCAGCATCACTGGAAATCAAACATGCAAACATCTAAATACTTACTTTCTGCAGAGTCAAGTCTTTCATTAAGCAATACAAAACACTGTGTCTAGGAGATAGCTATAACCATCGCCTGGCTATTCCAATCTGCTGGAAGATACCACTCACCTTATTTTGCACTGTCTAATGCCATGCTCCCATCAGATAGAATGAAGGATGTAATTCTACTATCAGTACTGAAGGAAAAATCAACAAGAGCTTCAGGCATCACCTGCATGCAGAGGAGAGATCCTACTTTTCTTTCACTTCAGGTAGCCCTGAATTCTAGAACTGATTCATTGCTCAATCATTTCCTAAGAGTTTGCAGAATCCTGAATCTACAAAAACTGGGGGGGTCCAGATACTGCCTTTGTGCTATTATGCAACAGGCACGAAGTTTATATGGCAAAGTATTTTTATAGTGAATAACATAAGTCTGGTTATTAATTTCCTAAGGCCATGTTTAAACAACTAGCTGGGCAAGCATAGCTTCACCTCCTTCATACATCTCATTCTGTATTCTCAATTTCTTTGTTCACACTGTTAATATTTATCCAATGCTCTAAAATCAATTATTTCTCTTGTTCAGTTATTCAAAACAACCTAAAGCAAATAACCTTCACATTTTATTTTCAAATAAAGGGTTTAACTTAACAGTTTGCCTCAATTGTACTTTTTTTTTTAATTCACAGAAAGGTATATTTAATTGACTATTTTTTTCCCCAGACTTTCTGTATTTCCATACCTTTCAATAGGTCCAAGTAGTAGATTTCCTAAGCAAGAGTGATTCGATTAATGAGCTCATTATAATTCATTAAAGAGTGTTGTGTGGATGGCTGCCTACTTTAATTAGCTTTATTACAGAAGGAAATTGCTTCATATGCCAAGCTCAACGACAAACAAGTTTGGAAAACATCAGAGTAGTAATCAGACAAACTGAGGACCATTCATTGGTCCACATGTCTAAAGACATTATGAGCAAGAAGAATGTTAAAAAGATGGAAGTTTCAACATTATTAAGTACATTAAACAATTTCTGACATTAAATAATTTCTCAGAACTAAAGATTCTGGGGCAAAATGAGCAGTAACAATTCTCAGAAAAAGATCCAGTATAGCAAAGATGTTGAAAAGGCACAGAAATTGTTCTGTCCATAATTATAGCACATGCTGACAGTAATGGCATCTGAAAGTTTAGAAGGCCACATTTATCCAGATAATAAATCCCAATGCAGCTCATACATGACTCACTTCAATGAAAAAATTAATTAGGAACTGGAAGCTTTACCCACCCCTCAAAAAATATGCATATATGAATTTCCCATACTTGTTCTTCAATGCTGGTCATTCAAAAAATATAAGGGCTTCTTGAGGAAATCAGTTGAATCATTCAATTCACTACCTGAAAAATATCATAGAAAGAGTGGCTACACTGAAAAAGTTTCAGATGACTACAAAGGGAGACTAGGAACCACTGCTTAAAATGGAAGAATCAGTGATTGCTAAAATGACTGTTTTTTTCTTCCTTCTAGCAAACATGCAGTAGAGTTTTCCTTTATACCACTGATACATCCAAATTATTTAATAAATCAAAACAGTGTGCCAAGAAGAAAGGGAAGGGAAGGGAAGGGAAGGGAAGGGAAGGGAAGGGAAGGGAAGGGAAGGGAAGGGAAGGGAAGGGAAGGGAAGGGAAGGGAAGGGAAGGGAAGGGAATTTCCCAGTCTAGTCTACAACGTCTTGGGCTAGAAGGACATTAAGTGGTTCATCTAAGTCAGTGTTTCTCTACATTAGGAACTTTGGATTCTAGAAGTCAGGGTATCTATATTTCTTGCTTGACTGCTACTACCTAAACAAGTCTATAACTGAAAGCATTTAAGATGGCAAGCTTGAAAATCAGTTTAATGGATTCCATGGTTTTAGGCTAGTTTCAAAATATACAATCCAAACAAATTTTGAATTTGTGTACTGTCATTGATTTATATACATATATAAATGTATATACATCTTGTACATAAATGGTTGCAATGGCTGACTGACTTCTTTGTGAGTGAAAGTACAATCTATTGCTATTTCAACGATATACAATTTATCCACCTTGTGCAAGATCTGCCCAGCTTTCCTCCATTCCATCAAAAATTCTGTTTTTCTTTTCTCTTGTTTGATCTGATCAGTCAGTTTCAAAAAGCTTAGAGAAGTAATAGGCTAAATCCCATTGTCAGAAATCATGACATCAAAAGGTGCACAAGATGGAGGGAAAAAATGAGGGGCAGTGTAGGGTATAGGGATGTAGATGCATAGTGAGATTTCACCAGAGCTACAAGTTAAAAAGGACATGTATAGCATGTGGAATATGGTGTAATTACCAAGGAGATTTACTAGCAAGTAGCTAATATCTGCAGAAAGAGAGTCAAAAAGCCTAAAATGCCAAAGGAACATAAGCTTGCAATGGAAGATAAAAGCAGTAAAATATCTTTTTTGGTTATATAAATAGAGAAGAGGAGAAAAAGGAAGGGGGCAGGCTTACTGCTAGTAAAAGATGGAAAGATAATAACAGATAATGGAGAGAGGGCATTGCTCCTCAATTCCTACTTCGTTTCATTCTTCTCCTCAAACGGAACACTGTTCAAATAGTCCTAAGTAGAGCAATAGACTGAAGAAGAAAAATGCCAGTGGCACCCCACAATGTGTAAAGAGATAGTTAGGTTGCACCTAGCTGCCCTGAATGAATTTTAGGCTCCAGAACCACATCAATTACATCTGACAGACTTGGGAGGTGGTAGGTTTTCTTTTGATGGTGATGTTTAAACAGAGGTTAGACAGCCAACTGTTGGGATTGATACAGTCATAAATTCCTGCACTGGGCAAGGGGTTGGACTAGAACAGTGTTTTTCAACCTCAACAACTTTAAGATGTGTGGGCTTCAAATTTGCATGGTGGCTGAGGAATTCTGGGAGTTGAAGTTGAATGATTTCCTTGACCATGTTAGGTTAATTACTCTTCCTGAGTAAAACCCAATAATATAAAGTTCTGCATTACCAAACCTATCACTGCATTTATTAATCTGGACTTGTGTTTAAACTAGTCAGCTACTCTCCTGAGGTTCCAAGGGGGAAGATTGTGCCTGGTTGAGAAGCAGGTAGTATGAGTTGTCAAGGAATATTATCCCAACTGAATTCCACAATTAATGTAATGACAGCTCAGGGTTTTTTGAATGAAATGTTTGATGCAGCAGAAGAATCTACTTATTTAAGAAGCAAACCAGAAATCCCACTGGCTGAGCCCAAACATTCAAGAATGTCTTAAGCAATTCTTTGGACCATGACCATAGTGTTATTGTTTTTTCCTCCCAGTGGAACTGACTGAAAAATATGGCTATTTTGGTTTTGAGACAAATGTTCTGAACACAGAAAATACACTTAACAAACAACACACCAAGTAGGCCCCCACAAAAGCCCTGTAGAATATACAGTGAACAATATGGACTTTCTTAAGGGGTTTCTCTGGGTATTTTAGGTTTCTGCCAAAAAGAGACAGAACAGCCAGACAACTCTCCTGCAACACAAATTTGATCCCTCTTAATCCAAAATTGTGGCTTTCATGGCAGGAACTGATATCAGCTACCGAAAAGTTACTGTTGACATGCAAATATCTGAATTTATCTTATTAAAGTCTGGTAGGTATGTTTCCTTTCTTTCTCTCTAAACTCTTAAATATTCTTATTAGGAGAACTAGTAAAAATAAAGGCCCCCTCAAGGCAAGCTTGACTGCTGATGATTGCAAGCATGCAGCTTTCCTGGCACTGTTATAGAACAGGCTAGCCTATAAGCCTAATTCCCCTTCCAGGGGAACCTATTTAGACAAAGTGCATAAAAAAATATTGCATTAAGCTAATGATTTTCTATAAATCCATTATCAGTTGCTGAAAGGTAAGAATTTCTTTGGAGTATCCTCACATTAAAATAGGAACTGTGATCTCTCTCTCTCTCTCTCTCTCTCTCTCTCTCTCTCTCTCTCCTGACTCAGATGGTTGATTTAGCCACACATTAGTAAAACAAAAGTAGACCAAACTTTAACAGAAGGTCTAGAAAGTTTAGCCAAAGAGATTTGCTCCCTCTAGAAGAGTCAGCAACACTTCCACTCCTCACTACCACCACCCTAAAATACATATGAATGCAGGCACATGTATATGCATATACTCACCTTCTTCCTGGAGATCTGGCACACTCCCACCCTTCAAGGCTTCTAGACATCCTTAAATATCTGGCTTTTCCTCCAAGCATTGGGATAGGGTGAGGCTGGAGTCCAGTAATTGTTGTTTATGTATTGGGGAATGTTGTTTTAGGGTGCTGGGTGCTCTTTTTTGGCTGTTTATATATATTTGTTCTTATATGTTTTTTATTGTTGCTGCTGGAGTCAGCAGGGTTGGCTCACAGAGATACCTATTCATAAGATGGGCAACCATTTAAATTTCTTAAATTAGTGAGCTAGCTAGACTTGATAACTGACACTGAAAACCATATAATTTCTTTTCTCTTCTCTGGCAATGCAATATTATAATAAATATAAAATTTGCTTGCTACCATTTCATGGTGACAAAATGACATGGGGGTCAGGATGTTAGTGAAGCCCAAGTGGGTTGATATTATAGTGATATTATATTTTTTCACTCAGCTGCCATTTCTTTTTTGAACAATATGCAGTGAATTGTATGTTTTAATGGCTGTATATTATGTTTTTTGTTTAAATTTTGTTTGTCACTGGAGTGAGAGGTGTGGCCATATAAATCTAAATAAATAAATATGATCATTCTCAGGCAAGCTTCAAAAATACCCTGTTTTACACATTAATATAATACACTTTATTTTGTGTCTGCTATTATTTTGGCTTTAAGTCAACAGCTAGGTGTATTTTACACTGAGCAATATTTTTGTTTCTTCCGCAAGTCACAAGGTTGGGTTCAGTCATAGTGCTAAGCCATAAACTATGATTTATAAACTACAATGTTTAGCCATATCAAAAAAGTTATATTACAACTAAACATAATATATGAGCCTCAGACTACTGTATGTTATATCAATCTTCCTAGCAATCTTCAGATATGTCTGACTTAATTCCCATCATTCCTGGTCTACATAGCTGAGGGTCATGCTCCCTTATGGTAATGGAAATTGTACTCCGACATATCTGGAGGATTTGGGGTTGACAGATCAAACATGCTACTTTAATGTTCAATGCTTGATGATTTCATGGACATTTTGTTTTCTTGATACAATACTGAAGTGGTTAGCCACAGACTTCTTTTGGGATTTTTAAAAAACTTCCTAGTTATGCCAATAGCTTTGATATTCCTGGTATCTTCCACTCAAGTACTAATGAAGTATGATTATTGCTAGCTTTTGAGATCAGCCAAAGTTATCTAGCTTAGCAGTTGGTTTTACATATTTTTCAGCTGCAAGCAATATAAATTTAAAATACTTAAGAATAAAACATAGGATACTACCTGAGAAATTGCAAAACAGTGCTTTTGAGTTCTCTTAAAATCCCCAAAAGGATTTGCATTAGACAGACTCTCAAATTCACTTCAAGTTTCATGACAGAAAAATTTAATTAGCAACTCTATAACTTAACAATGCTATCCTAAAACTGGGCACCTTACATATGTGTACCATTTATTTCCCAGAACATGACTGTTGCTAAAAATTCTGAGTGCTGGGGAAGGCCGACTTGTACTATTATGAAACCAACTGGTTACATTTTTTCATGACCATTTCAAGTATTGTTCTTCTAAAATATGGGGAGGAAATTAAGGAGGTAATAGAATATCAGCTATAAGATCATCAAATTATACATTATACCTTATGGGACTTTCAAAGTTTGTTTTCAACATTATGGTATTTTCCATTTTCCATTAGTTCAGTTTGTGCAGGAATGCATCTGTTTTGTTTTTTTATTGCTGGGAATTTTTTTCCCCCCAATTCACTGAAGCTGTCAGCCCACATGATTTGTTATACACATAAAATTAAGTAGAAGTAAAGCATCATGTTTCCCATCATATAAACTGTCACTCTTTTGAAAGGCCTGTTATCTTCAGGATGGAATGAAAATTATGAAAATGGAGCTGACATTCAGAAGATATATTAAATTTGCTTATTATAAATTTAGACATTTAATAGTACGTAGATACACAAGTTCAAGCATGTAAGTTAAATTTGGAACATTACAGTTGGCAAACTGGAACTTTTTTTTTTTTTTAATCAGGATGGAATGCTCTATTAACCAAACAGTTTTGATCACTAAGAAGATCCCATTTTTGTTATTTTATTATAGTTTTCTGTTTTCCTTGTTTGGGTACCTTAGCATGTGGACAGATGGTGCTGCTCCACTTTCAGTCCCATAATTTAAAACAAATGCTTGTTATTTCTAGTCCATCCTGTCTGTCAAATGAGATCTCTTTTGCTGAAGAAGCAGTTTTCCAAGTTTCACTCCCATTGGCCTTTACTAACTGAAGAGTTAACAAACCCTAACAGGATTCAGTGAGTCAGAAAAGTTTTTTCTGTGCCTCTATATAGTCTATTTTGGGATATACTGTCATTGCTTATACATTAATCAATTAATTGATCTATGGGAGAGTCTTATTTATTATTTATTTATGTGTTAAATAAATTTATATAGCTGCCCATCTCACCACAGGCAACTCTGGGTGGTGTCCAACAAATCTAAAAACAGTAAAATACATTAAAAATATATAAAACAAAATAAAACAGAGAATAAAAGGAAGTAAAATATAAGGGAGCCATCTCACTAATTCCCCTGTCCCCTGGAGTCCCCAGGCCTGCTGGCATAACCAAGTCTTAAGGGACCTCCAGAGCAATGACGAGGCCAGCCCTACCTCAGGGGGGAGAAGATTCCACAGCGCAGGCGCCACAGCAGAAGAGGCCTGCCGCCTGGGGCCTGCCAAATGTGTCTCCCTAGGCAATGGAACCTGTAACATGACCTCTCTGCTGGATCTGGTAGGATGGGCAGATGAAATCAGGGAGAGGCGGTCCCTTGGATAACCCAGCCTCATGACATGAAGGGCTTTGAAGGTCAACACCAGCATCTTGAACTGGACCCAGAAACACACTGGTAACCAATGCAGCTCATGAAGCAGAGGTGTAATTTGTGTTCTACTAGAAATACACATAACTGCTCACGCCACTGCATTTTGCACCAGCTGAAGTTTCCAAATACTCTTCAAGGGCAGCCCCATGCAGAGGCTTCCTACTGATATGTTACAGACTATAAGGCTTCATAATAATACTATTGACTTAAAGAACAGATAGCTTTTTATGTTCTTTTTGTTTTAACCCACAATTGCTTCCACACTTACAGTTCAGAATGTGATTTGAGAACACAAGGATAGGATTTGGAGGAAATGAACTGCATCCAATATTGAATTTTGATCACTTGTTTTGCAAGATTACTTTTTTCTCTTGACACTGGTTGTAGAATTTGGGGCAGGCCAAAAACCAAACCAAAAACCAACCAAGAAGCATGTTTAATGTCCATGAAGTTTTTAGTAGATTTATAAGAGTAGCGTAATCATTCAAGGACACAGGAGGAAAATATGCTATACCTTTGCTGGTCAATTGATTGATATAATTATGATAGGCAACCATCACCTTGAATAAGGAGTATGATATTAACTCTAACTTGCAAATTTCTCATCTTCTGTCTTAGAACAGAGTTATCTGCAGAGAAGTCATTTAAGTGTCCAGTTTCAATTAATTCTGAGAAAACAGAGGAGAATTTGGACAGCTTAATTTTAAAGCTGAAAGCAAGATCTGTGTATCTCCTTTTGCCTGAGATAACTTATACAACTTATAAATTGTTAATTTAGATCACTGTGTGCTGAGTTGTTTATGCTCATATATTTGATCAGATGGTTGTTTTAGCTTACATATTAATTAAAGAAAAAGAATGCAACTTTGGAAAGCTTTATTGCAATGTAGTTTCATATGAGTTACTTCTTTCCTACAACCAGTTGATCTACTCTGTACAGTTCAGCCTTGTTTACACAGTGGAAAATGTATAGATTATTTCCTATTTCTGACAAGCCACCTTTACCAGGAGACAACAAAATCTCCCTCTTAGTGAATGGGTGATCCTCTCACATACAGCACCTGAAAAATCAAACAATGGTGGTCTTTGTGGCTTTGAAAAACTGTGGGAGGAAAAACTGTGTAAGCACATGATTGGTGGTCAGTACAGTAAAACTGCTGCATATACTTGTATCTGGTTTACATATAACCTATAATGTAGATTCTTTCTCCTTCCGTGAACGTGATGTATGAATTTAACCATTACTGCTTAGTGTTAAGTGTAAACCAGGCCAATCTGCTTTGTTCAGCAACATGTGACTAAACACACCAGAGCCAAACCTAGCAAGAATACAAACACAGTCTATAAGTGAACATTTCTTACTCTTTTCACTGAAACATCTGGAAGCATGGAAATTGCAAATTCACAGTTTGCAAACATTGGCAGGCTGGTTTTGGCTCAGTTCCAACCAGGATGTACCCTATATTAGACCCCTGTTTATATCTAAGGTCTAACATTGCTAATAGTTCCTTGGTTTTTCTCTTTTCACGATCAAATTGAACCTTCTATGGAAAAAATTGAACAGAAAAAATAAAAGTATTCTGTAGCCAAGTTGATCCAGTTAATCAATCTGCTAGCGCTTGACTAAAACAACAACAACTAATGCTGTTTCCATTCAAGGGCATACCATGAACATGAGGAAGCACCTTCTTCAAGGCAGCATAGTGATGTTCTCTGCAGAGTAAATACATATGGAAGATGATCAACTCCCTGTCTTAAAATTTATGAGCTGAAGCCATCTGAGTGATTGGTATGCATCCAACAGCTGTAATATCTACAATGATGATCTAAAAAGCTGAAGTGACAGCTTCATATTATTCAGTAATTTTTCCCCTCAATTAATTTTCATTTACTCCAAGGACCTCTCTGTTTGAGAGGCACAGACTGCTTATATAAAAAAAGAATAAATCCAGTAATAATTTCATTTTAATTTATGGAAAGATAATTCTGTTTGTCTTGTCAAATTACCATGTTTCTGCAAACAAATGTTGCATTCATCCTCATACAGCAGGGAACACACAGACAGATAGATGCATATCCACAATACACACAAAGAATCAGTTGCAACTGATTCCCAGTCCAGAACAGAAACATAAGAACAGAATAATGATGGATGAAATTGTCAGAAAAGGAAGAACAATGTGTATCAATTAGAAAAACATAAATCAGAAACAGGCAGGCATTGCAGAAGAAAGGAAACAAGGTACAATCTCTCTTTCATTGTGGTTCTTATCTTGATCTCTTTTTTTGACCATCAATGTCATACAAACATAGTCCTTTATTCCATTCCATTTCCCCGCACTGACACTTAAATGCTAAAAATACAAAAGATCCACTGCAGAGACAAGTTTATTCTCTTGAGTTCTGTGAGTTCTGCACTTCCTGACTCCATACATTCTTGGTTAATTGTATAGCAATTACTAACTTCCCAAATAAGCACAATGATAACATACTTCATAAGGTATTGGGTTACTGTTACTATTGACTGATTAAGCATGCCTGTGATCTTATATTGTTGCTCAACTACCTTGGCAACCTGTATATAATTTATTTAATCTTTACCCCGTCACAGTCTAACAGACTTTCACTGGTATAGAAACACAATAGAAATGCAATATAGGAAGTGAAAATACAAAATGGCCATAAACATAGATTACCAAACAAACAGGTGTCACAACCAAAATAACCTCTAAAACAGCTAGGTCCTCAGCCTCTTTTGGAAGGTGCCCAAGGAAGAACAGATCTAGCCACAAGTGGGCTGGCACAATCACTGAAAAACACTTTTGAATATCAGCCCCCTTGACCTCCAAAATTGGGGAACAATCAGCTGTTTCTCCCACCACAACTGTAATGGTTGGTCCAATAATTGGAAAAATTAACCAACTGTCTCTGACGGAAGCCTAACGCAATAAGCAGCTGAAGAAAGAACAGAGGTACAGAAAGAAAAAAATTGTGCCTGACATGGTTGGAGGCCTGAGATACCACCATTATTCCTGAGATATCACCATTAGCACCAACCCATAAAATAGACACACAACCAGCCATTGATCCATGATTGCAAATACTGTTGGATGTTAGCTCATTTAAATAAGAAAGCCACCACAGAGTGTGTAAATGTGTAAATATAAATACACATAAAGGTGCATCAGCAGGGAGGAATGTAGTATACTGAGTTATTGTTATCATTCATTACACTGGTCAACAACAATTTTGCCACATGGATTGTAGTGGGTTTTTCATGCTGAATTTAAAAAAAAAATGAAATCAGATTTTTTTCTATCAGCCTTAGTTTTCACTTTCATTATTCTGTTAAATTAGTGATACTACGGTACTATATTTTAACTACAGTAGCATTTCTGAAATACACACTGAGCCAAATCTAATTGTTGTTATTCTGTAGCATAAATAAGCTCAAGACAAAGGTAGAAAGCATGACAGCTAGCACAGAACAGCACACTGCAGGTTGAGTCACGTTTGAACATGTTTAGACTTGAGCCCACCCTTTGCCTAGAGAACAGTTCTTGTCAGTTTGGGTCCATGGCTCACAGCATAAACAATTTAAGCTTATTCTCTGTATTCAAGTTATATTAGATTGATTGTAATAGAGTTATGTTTATCTACATACTGTAATCATACCACAAAACTGTATAAATCATCCTGATATTTTCTGCTGAGTGTGGTGGGTTAATGTTTAAATCTCAGAAATGAAACTTCAACTCACTTGTCAAAAAGTGCTATGAACTCTATTTTGGTTGTAAAGTGGGTGATCAAGATAAGAATTGGACCCATCACATTTGCAGTGTGACATGTGTTAAAACTTAAAACAGGATGGTTAAAAGGTTCACACCATATGGTATCTGTCATTCCAATGGTTTGGAGGGAGCCAAAAGTCCATTCATCAGATTGTTATTTCTGCCTTACAAACACAACTGGGATCACCTCTAAAAGTAAGCACCCTGATTTACCATCTGCAATGAGGCCAGTCCCACACAGTGAGGAGTTCTCTGTACCAAAGTGCCCAGAACATGTGACATTTAGTGACAATGAATTTAGTGGTGACAATGGGTGCCTATGCAGAGCAGAAAAAGTTATACTCTTCAAATGAGCCACATTTTTGGCACAAGAGGATCTGAATGATCCTGTTTGTGATCTGAATTTGTCTAAGAAGCAGGATAAATTATAACATTAAAGGACTGGAATTGTCTCCACCATGATATTTAAGTTTACTTTTTTTTTTTTTCACCACCATGATTAATTTAATTCTTCTCTCAAGACGACAGACAATGTTTTGAAAAGATGTCTGCTTGGTTATGGAAGCTCTTGGCTATGACCACCACATAAATGAGTGGCACTTGTTCATGACTCCTTGCAAATGAGCTTGAAAGTTGTCTTTCTTCATAATGGAAATAGATTATCAATTGTACCATTAGTCCATGCTGCTAACATGAGAGAGTCATATGAAAACATTAAACTACTTTTTGAAAAGACCCAGTATGAAAAATATAAATGGAATATCTGAGGAAATCTGAAGGTCATTGCACTTCTGCTCAATCCACAGTTTGAATACACGAAGTACTGTTGTTTTTTTGTATGAATGGGACGGTAGGAACAGCAGGAACAGAAAAAAGCATTACATGCAGAAAAAAAGGCCAAAACATACTTCACTGGTTCCAAGAAAAAAGAATGTGGTAAACGGTTCACTTGTTGATCCTGAAAAGATTTTCTTTCCTCCTCTGCATATCAAATTTGGACTTTGGATAAAAGCAAAGGATAAACAGGAACTGGATTAATGTATCTGAGGAATAAATTTTAAAGGTTAGTGATGCTAAGATTAAAGAAAGTATTTTTGTAGGTCCTCAGGTACTTGTCGCCAGAAAAGCTGTCTAAAATGTATAAAGGTATTTCAAATGTACGCTGGAAATGTGAACAACAAGAAGGGATGTTTTATCATCTCTGGTGGACTTGTAAAAAAGCAAAAAAAAAAAAAAAAAAAATTGGAATGAGATACGTATTTGTATACAGAAGATTTTAAAGATTAATATTCAAGTGAAACCAAAGACTTTCTTTTTGGTTCTGATGGATAAACAGTTGGAAAAGACTCATGATACAATAACAGCAGCAAGGCTTTTATATGCACAGAGGTGGAAAAATAAGATATTACGTACAGTGGAGGAATGAATGATGAAGATGATGGAGTTGGCTGAGATGGCAAAATTGACTGCTTTGATTCGAGATAAGATATTGTAATAATTTTAATGCTAACTGGAAATCTTTTTTGGACTTTTTGTGGGAAACAGAAAAAAATGAAATTGTATTGTATGGATTTGATGATTAGAAATAATATGTGTTAACAGAAATAATGGAAGTTACGTTTTAAATTTAGAGTAAGATTTTGATGTCTATTGTTACTTATATCTGTTGCAAGGAGGATCAGAAGTCAATTATTTTCTTTTCCTTTGTTGTTTCTTCCTTTTTCTTTTCTTTTCTGCACTTCAGATCTTTACTACTTTTTTTCTTATTCCTTATTCTTTCTCTTAAAATATTAGTTTTTGTTTTAGTTTTTGCTGTTCCTTTTAAAAAAAATTAATAAAGTTATTAAAAAACATAAGAGAATCAATGAAGATGGCAAATTTGATAAAGAAGTAGGAGAAGTTTAAAAAACTGTATGGCAATCATTCAAAAGTGTCCACAAAAACATTTTGGGAAGCCATAAAGCAGGAAGCTATCATGAAATAGTGAATGATCTCCTGAAGTTGTACCAAGCTGTAGGATGCAACATGTCATTAAAAGTTTGTTTCTTGGACTCGCACTTGGACTTTTTCCATGGCTACTTTGGAGCAGTCAAAACAAGCACAGTGAGCAATTTCACCAGGACATTTCAAACATGGAAAAGGGGTACCAAGGCATGCGGGGTCCCAGTATGCCAGCTGACTACTGCTTCACCCTTAGGTGAGATGTTCCGGAGGTCATGTTCAGCAGAAGATCAAAAACGTGCTTCTTTTCAGGTAACATGTTTGTGCTTTTAATTAACTTGTAAATACAGTCTTTTACCAAAATAAAGTTGTATGTCACTAAAAAAACTTTGCCTGATGGAAAAATTCTGAAAACATATTTGAAATCAGCATAAAAATATTATAAGATTAACCAGATTTTGTTTGTGGGACACAATTTTTTATTCCCATTTATTTATTCATTCAATGTGTAGGACTGCCTAATCAAAACAACTCAAGCATTAAAGATGAATAAGTCTGCCTCTGATCTTGTGTTGTTGCTTGATTTATCTTGGGCTACCTGTATATATTCTAATTCTTCGCATTGGAGTCAGTTCTTCTAAAAGTTTCAGTAAAGTAAGCAGCAGAGAGCCAGTTGGTATAGTGGTTAAGGCACCAAGCTAGAACGAGGAGACCATGAGTTCTAGACCTGCCTTAGGCACAAAGCCAGCTGGGTGACCCTGGGCTAGTCACAGTCTCTCAGCCCTGGGAACCACTTTTGAAAATCTTGCCAAGAAAATTGCAGGGACTTGTCCAGGCAGTTGCCAGGAGTCAACACTGACACACACACACACACACACACAACAGAAAAGCCTACACCCAACTCTGGTGTCTTTTGCTTAACATGAGAAAAAATACAATATATATGTTTGACAACTCTAGAACATATTTATTTTAAATTCTCAATACAGCTATTTGAGGATACAACTGCTTTGTCTTACTGCCATTTTATTGTAATTTCAAGTGATTAACAAGCCAGCAGACTTGTATCACCGTGCAGCCTCTCATAAGTGAACAGTCCCCCTTATTGCTGCCTATGTCAAGCATCAGTGACAGGAGACGAGCAATCCCCTATCTAGTTGCATCTCTTGTGTAGACTGGCATTCTCCCATGCCAGCCACATGCCTTGAATTGCATATATAGGCCAATGTCATGTTTCTCACCTAAACAAAGAAACATGCATGTTTTCCTTTTTTATGCAGAAAAACAGTTTGAAATGGACAATGCAACTCAAACTCTAGCAATTACCCTGACTCTCAGATTATATAATTTAAGGAAAACATAATTAGCATTCTGAGAATGCAGTGTATTAGGCTGAGTCCCTTCTCTAGCAGTCCTTCCACTGAGGTATGATGGGAGAATATTAAGACCTTTATCATATTAAGAACGGAGTCTTATTTTACTTTTTCTACCCCTCTCTTTCTCCTTTCATGTTATGTCTGGTGCAGATCGTAAACCTAAGGGTAAGAATTGTGTCTTTCTATTGATCTGTATTGTAACATGTCTTTTTGGCTAAAGTGTGTAGTATAAATGATTTAAAGAAAAAAATAATAATTGTGGGACATGTATAACTTGGCTTAAAGTTCCACATAAAAAGAAAAAGAGGACAAGGGGGTGGAGGAAATGATGAAAGAGAAGTCTCCCACATTGTTTTGTCTTAATATTTCTGCCTAGTACTGTTCACTTTTATTAATGGTGCTATTTCATTCTCTCTGAGGAATACAATCTGCCAGGCTAATTACTAAACTGAGAACAAAGTAGCCAAGCTAATAAAAGTTGAAGAAAATGATCAGTTCCCTCAAACAGTTATAAATCAACCAACCTGTGTCATTTTAAATATCCATTTAAAAAAGTCGATATGGATTAAAGTGCAGGATTGCTTAAGAATCCACTAAACCTCGGGAGAAAAAAAACTTAACTAAAGAATTTGTCGACGTGTTTCAGAAAAGAGCACAAATTATTATGCTGGCCAGCTTTATATTATCTTACTCAATTACTGTCTCTACCTCCCTTTTACTGTACAATAAAATCTTGGATGGCAGAAATTACATACACAGACTTGGCAACATTTAAAAATCTTGATGTGATAAACAGATATTCTGTCTTTAGATGCAGATTTTTATTGTTTGTATTTGTATTACTGCATTTTCTTGTTTTGTTCCATTTATAGTTTTCATATTATTATATTGTTGCCTTTCACTCTTTTTTTTTTTAAATAAGCACCACTTGGGATGTATGGCAGGCAATGTCACACACACACACACACACACACACACACATTTTGATCATATTCATTAACTTTTCTTTGCCGGGCTTAGATGCATGTATGCAGAGTCAATCACATATGACTCTGGGACTTACACTGCCATATTCAAGGGTTAAAACAAAATAACTTAATAACAAATAACCTAACACTATAATCAATCACATCATCTAGTATCAGGATCAATCCGAGAAACAACTAAAACAGGACTGCAAGGGGTATCAGCACTCACTGAGGAGGTGCCTATCTCAGGTTCTGTGATACAACACACTATATCAGTGTTTCTCAACTTTGACAACTTTAAGATGTGTTAACTTCAACTCCCAGAATTCAATTCTGGGAGTTGAAGTCCACACATCTTAAAGCTGCCAAGGTGAGAAACACTGCACTATATGAATCCAATCCCTAGCCAAATGCTAGTTAGGGTGGGAATATTGTTGTATGCCACCCAGAGTCACTTTGTGTGAGATGGGTGGCTATATAAACATGATAGATAGATAGATAGATAGATAGATAGATAGATAGATAGATAGATAGATAGAGATAGAGATAGAGATAGAGATAGAGATAGAGATAGAGATAGAGATAGAGATAGAGATAGAGATAGAGATAGAGATAGAGATAGAGATAGTTAGACAGACAGACAGGGTCAGAGAGAGTTCTTTTATTAAGAGCCACCCAGTTTTTTATAGGGGTGTGCAGCACTTCAGATTTCATCTCTCAAAGTTGCTTCAAAGCATGCGGGAGCATGAATGCAACCTCTGTCTATAACACCTTAAATAACTGTGTCATTCCCTGGGATCAGGAAAAAGGTGTTTTTTTTTTTCCTTTTTTAATTTAAGAAATTGTGGGGAATCTTTTATGGCTATTCATTAAAAATTACTTACTTGTGACTAGTTACTTGAGGCTATTATTCCACTGTTCCCAGACTAATAGAGATACTTGCACATAAAACCTACATGGGGAAAATATGTATGATAATAAATGTCAGTGTTTAACTGCAGACTGATGTAGAAATTGGATTAAACTGAGTTATGAGTGCAAAATGACTTGGACTGAAAACAGATCAGGAATCCCCAATCTTCTTGGGTTGATGAATTCATCTGGGATAAAAAGGGTGCTGCAGGCTGATATTCTGCTTTGCAGTATGCCAGGGACCTCTGTTTGTTTGTTTACAAGTCAAAACATCAGGTAAGGCAGACAGCCTGCTGGAAATCAAAGGAAGTATTGTGGGCCCATTGGTAACTTCCAGATTCCAATATGGGAAACCTAAAAATAAAGTGATTCATCCTTCTCTACTCGTGGCTGAATACTTATTCAAGGAAATAATGAAAAGGGGGCAGAATGTGAGTTTCCAAATGATAGTTTAAAAAAAAAAATGTATTAGCTGTTCTGGATCTGAGTAGCAACCAAAAACTGCTGAAGTCCATTGGCCAAATAACTCCTGTTACTGGCAGCATAAAAGGACAGGAAGTAACTATATTCATAATGGTAGCAAATAAGGGTGGCTCAGGGTTGGCATGTTGCATTGTTGGGATTCTCTGAGCTTGGTTTTTTGCATTAACCTCTGAGGCAAAAACATCAGGAGTTTGGGAGAAGTGAGTTTCATTGGTTGGGAGGGATTGTAAACCTTTATCCCCCAAGTAAATAACCTACCATGAACACAGTATAAATCAGAACCACCCTACAGTGCCATCCCTTTCAAGCATGTGCAAAGCAGTCAGGACAGGAGTATATGTAACTTCTGCCAAGGCTGCACTTAAAAGACAATGGCATATACAAGTCTTGAAGGATTCCCTATGCATGGAGGAAAACGGCAGGACAATAGGCAGCTTTTCTTCCTGATCTCCTGCGACTGAATCTACAGGTCTGATCGGCGAAGTAGCATTTTGAACTCTGCTGCAACGTACAGAGAGTAAGGATGATCTGCATCCCCCTCTACTTCAAACACACATCTGCTTTGTGATTTTCTGTCAGAGTAAGTTCTTTAGCCCATCTCCTAAAGCCATTTCTCTCCATCCATTCAGAAAGAAGAAAAGACTCCTAGGATCTATTTGCTCAAAAACTTGGCTTCCAATGAAAGACACAAACAGCTAATGGCCGGAAAGACAGATCTAGCTCTTAAATCAATTATACTGTCCCTGTCTCACTTGGGGGGGGGGGGACCCCTCACTCTTAAGAAATATGGACAAATATATGATACTCTATATATGCTCTTTCCTTGAATGTTCATATATACATCTGTAGTTCCACCAGAGTTCGCATTATTTATGGTACCCATGCTGTTATTTTGTAACCTTTTGCATAAAGCTTGAGTCTCATCTTGGTGGTGGTAGTATATGTGGCAAAACACACCCAGAGTCCCCACTGATTGAAGAACAGAATGGCCATTGAGACTCAGGCGCTGGAAAGTTCAGATAGCTGCAAATCTCCAACTCTTACATTCTGTTTGAGCATTCTAGTCTTCCGTGTTACTGTTATCTGTTTGTTGCCCTTCCTGAATGACAAAGAAGTCATATGTGCAAAAAGAACTAGACAGGATTACTTGGGTATAATCTGCTCAGTCATCTGTTCGAAACCAGCTATGCTTGGTAAAGTCAGAACTTCTGGTATTTAGGGAGCACTCTTGGTGTGGCAAAGTCACTGGAACCAGGGTGATGTAGTGCTTAAGGTGTTGGATTAGGACCAGGGAGAACCAGACAGTGAACCGCACTGGGTGACTCCTTTTCAGCCCAACATATCCCACAGAATATTGGGATGGGAGGAGAGAAAATCCATCCATCCATCCATCCATCCATCCATCCATCCATCCATCCATCTTTCTATCTTGAGCTCCTAAAGGAAAGGCAGGATGTAAATCTAACAAAGAACAGTTTGGGAATGTTGTCCATGACTCTCAGCTCATCAGAATCATTGCTGTCTTGAAATTTTCAGCTTTTGACTTTGATCAGCTCTTGACTTTTCAACTCATTTATTGGTTCAGATGCTATTTTTCCAGTCAGTTTACTTTTGTGGCCTAAATGTGGATTAGATTTACAACTACAAGATTAGCTTGATGGATTTATTGTGGTAATAACCCTGAAAACAACTGCCAGTTGGGAGGCCAGGCCAGTATGCAAGTTTGGTTCAGAAGCAGAGGGCAAGGGAAGTAAGCAGTGGTAAGGAGCTCTGGAAGCAGAACACTATTAATTGCATGAGATGTAATCACATTAACAGCATATTAATTAATTTAATTTTCATTTGAAATTAAATCAAGTCAAATATATTTATTTTAATTCTACCTACTTCTTTACCTAGTTTTTGAAACATAGCCCCCACATGTTTCAAACAGGGCCCTCGGTCCAAAACATTCTGCATCCTCTATCCTTCAATTAGCTATGTCAGGCTATGAGGTTTAACAAGACTTGGAAGGTAACAAGGCCTTAACAACAGTACAGCTGGCCTTCTTTGTGATATAGAATAAGAAAGTGGCCAAACTTTACAAAGCCTGTGCTCACTAGATCAGAGTGGGTAGATTCTGAATAGACATCTTCTTCCTACCTGGATTCTTATTTAACATATATGGGATTAGTATAAGCCAAACAATTTCCTGATGTTTAGATAAATAGATTGACTTGTTCTAAACTTAAAAGGAATGAAATAGTGTCCAGCATTATACATAAGTCTTTTAATTTTATGTATTTATTTGTTGACACAATTTATATGGCTGTCCATCTCAATATAGTGACTCTGGGCAACATACAAAGTTAAAAACAGTGTCCACAATCCAATCCATAATGTCCAAGGTCACAATCAACATTTCCAAAGTACACAAAAACAACATTAATGGGTAGAGCTCACTTAACCTCCTGGCCTAAATGCCAGGAAGTTTGCACTTTAAAAGTGGCTTCCAGGCCAAACTGACTTGTTAGATTAGAGAAAAGACACTATCTACATTTATTGCTGACTGGAAATCCCTTATGGACTTATTGCTTAAAACAGGAAAAAAGTGAACTTATGATTTATGGCTTTGATGATTAGACAGGATAGATTATAGAAAGAAAAGAGTCATGATGTAACTTTAGAGAAAGAGATATATTTATAATTGTACTTATAATTGCTGTACAGAAGATCAGAAGCCACTTTTTGTATCTTTTTTCTTTCTTTCTTGCACTTTTAGCTTTTTAGAACTTTTTTTTAGCACTTTTAGCTTTCTTTTTTATTTCTTTCTCTTTCTTTTTTCTTCCTTATTCTATATTAGTTTGTATTCGTTTTTATCTTTGTTTTTAAAACTTTTAATAAAGGTATAAAAAAGTAAAATAAAAGTAGCTTCCGCTCAGTTTTCTTGTAGTCTGTAAGTGTGTTATGCCACAAAGAAAGGGATTAGCAGGAATGTTTCTGGGACAGGGCACATTTGCAGGTGAGAGGAAAACTGAGTGCAAGAGTGCGCTTTTAATAATTAAAAGATGGTTTGGCATGATTAGAGCTATAGGGAGAGAAATGGAAGAGGGAGATGAGCTCAGATTGTAGAAGAAATACGAAATTGTACAAAGAAGATAAAATGCTAAGTAATACTATGTAACTAGTGCACACAATCTTCTCTCTCTGGAACAGAAAAGGACATTATAAAATCCATGAAATGTCACTTTGCCCCTTAGAATGTTTTCTCCTGAAAAGATAGCTTTGGCTTATTTCAGATTCAACTCTGAATTGCAAAAAAGGCCATCCGTTCACCCACAGAGACTCCATTCTTGTGTCCTGTTTAGCGACATGACCGTTCTCAGCACTGCAATAGCAAACGAAATTATAAATTTAAACGTTTCTGTTCACTTCAGGCAAGCAGGAAGATGGGAAGCGTCACAACTGTGTTGGCCAGAGTAATACACTTCTTGCCATCAGAACCCAATATTGCAGACTGACAGTATTTGGAAGGGGTTATTGCATATAAAATCATTCCCTCACATTACTGCTGAGACAATATTGCTCTCTCCTGGAGCGAGTAGGAAAGCAATAAGAAAAACGGTTGCATTTTATATTACTTTTATTTCCACTTAATGGTGCTGGCTCTCAGAGATATATATGACTCTCCCTGGAGCCTGACCTTAGTATTTCCTTAGGAAAAGACACCTTTTGTTCAAAAACAGTTAAGAGTAAAAACAACCACTGAGGCCACAATGAAAGCACATTTGATTTTGATTTTTAAAACCTTCTCTTTTCTCTCTTAGAACAGCAAACAGCAGACTTTTCTTCATCTTCACATTAAATTGTCTTCCTTCCTTCCTTCCTTCCTTCCTTCCTTCCTTCCTTCCTTCCTTCCTTCCTTCCTTCCTTCCTTCCTTCCTTCCTTCCTCACTCTCCCAAATGATCTCCAAATCAATATTTGCAAACATTGTTATAATATGTGCAGTAAACTTCTAATGCTAAACAGGCTTGTCAGTGTGTGAGAAACAAGGCTGCCACCACGGACACTAACTTTAATTCAGTTGAAAGAAAAATGGAAATATATAAGGGTGATAAATAAAAACATTTTGTACAGGCTGGTAATGCCCAGCTCTCCAGTGCCTAGCAAAGTAACAAGAATTCCAGTACAGAAGGTATACAGCCATAGCATATCAAAGAAGGAAAGAGTTTTGGGGTCTAGAGGATCTGTCAAATGCAGGAATTGGGATCCACAGGACCATAACCCTAATCCAGCCCACTAGCAGCTTTCCAAAACATTTCTCTTTCTGACAGCTGGAATTGCATTTACAAGTGCCTCAACTAGAGTGCCTTCTAATACAGCTCAATCTCAGCCATTCCTTCTATACCCCTCTTTGCTTAGGCTCCATTCTTGATGTTCTCCAGCAGATAAAGAATGGGATCTTGTTCCTGGGCCAGAACCATTTCTCCATCATAGGACTAGTGACTTCCTAAAATCTGAACAGCTCAGACTTTGGATAGATACTGTAGGCAAAACCACATGGTCAGCCCTCTAGCCATCAAGCAATTCAAAAAGGATTGTTTTTTTCTTTTTTAGCTTTAATATTATAAATTGAATAAACATTAATATAGTCTCCACTTGCAGGCAGAAGTTCTGGAACCAGAAACTGACCCACAAGACTCCTGGGGCATCCTACTATGATAAATAGAAATTGGTGAATTATGGTGTGTTATCACTTTGCCATATTGACAAAGTGACTGCAGTGGTATTATGTCTCTGAATTCACATTAAGACAGAAGTCAGGATTACCTTGGTTATCATGAATGAAATACGATTTTAGATCGAACTCCTTCCATGTGCATAGCTCCATGCACACAACAGAGACAAATAAATGCCTTCTGGTTGAGTATGTTAGGTAGCAGCACTATCCCACTATCTATACACTCACATGCATACAAATACATGTCTATGTGTGCCCCTGAAGGGATGGAAGTTTGCTTTCATCACTTCCTTTATCATTTTGGGTATCAGTCATATTTTTCACAAAAATGTAGCAGTAGTGAGAATATCTCAAAGCATGGCCCTCTTTAAGTCAAATATTACATTAGGCTTTGGGCATTATTATTATTATTATTATTATTATTATTATTATTATTATTCAGCTTTACCTTGAATGGCAATGGCTCTTCTGTAAGTGGGCTAACAGGAAGTGAGTTGGTACTGGTGGCAGGACTCATATCTGTGCTCTAAGAGAAAATGAAAGAAAATCCAGATTTAGCCTGGGACAAACTATCATTGTTATACATTCATTCAGTCACTCACCCACTCATTTTATATGGCTATCCACTTGCCAAGAACCCATTCACCAAGGGTTAAAAACTTTACAATGTCAAAATAAGATAATAAAGCATACATGGGAAACAAAATACAGACCTCATGTAATTACAATAGCCTCATATAGTGTCTTGTCCCAAGTTTCAGGCATTCTTAGTCTGGTAGGGTCAGGGCCACCTGAATCTTGGGGGGGGGGGGGGGGTTCCATAGAGCAGAGGTTGCAACAGAAGGCATACCTCCTGTGTCCCATGAAATATTAAGCCATGTTTAATTGATGCCAACCCAGAACATGCCACTGTTTGGTCTTGAAAAATGGACATAGATAATAGGATGTTATTTCTAGTGTTACAAAGCATCCCAACTATATATGGGAGATGGTCCCACAAATATACAGGCTCTGTGTCTTGTAGGGCTTTATAGATGACCACAACCACCTTGAATTGTACCTGGAAGTCTACTGGTAACTAGGACAGCTCACGCATAGTAATGTTACAAAAATGTACCAAGGTCCACCCAGCTCTACTTGTACTGTCACATTCTGGATCAGTTTTAGCTTCTGAATGCTTTTCCAGGGCAGCCCACATAGAGTGTGTTGGCAGTAATACAGATGGCAGATGTCCAAGGCATGGGTTACTGAATAAGATCCCAATCCAGAAACAGATGCAACTGACATACAAGATGAATTTGTACAAAGGTCCTCCTAGCCATTGCTGCCACCAGCTCTTCAAGAAGGAGCTGAGAGTTTAGGTGGATCCCAAATTGCACATCACCTCCATCTATGGAAGTGTAATCTCATTCAGAACTAATTGTGGAAATCTATAGAACTGGGTAGCCCCCACATTCATACCCAATCAATATTGTTATGTTTGATCCTCATTTATCATTGGGACACTTTATATTACAAGAAATAACATCCTATTTATAGCAACTGCAAGTGCACTATCTGCCCGATGTTTATTTTAACATTTTTTCCTTGGTGCTTTTTAACAAACACCTTCAGGAATGCTTCCACTAAATAATGAATAAGATCTTCTAAGCAACATCCTGAGCAACACAAGTATGTAAGCACCCTTAACAGTCCCAGTGGGAACAATTATTAACAAAATGCCAGTGAACAATATAATGCAAAATGCTATGGTCAAAAAGATCAGCTTCTTATTGGACAGCAACAGAAGAGCCCAAGAGGAAAGTAGAAGTGCTGAGTTTCTCAGTTATCAGAAAGCCATTTCAAATCGGAATAAAGCTGAACAACCACTGAAGTGTTAAAACATTGCAAGAAGGAAGCAGAGCTAGTCAACTTAGCTTTTTTTTAGAGCACGGAGAAATCTTCATGGATGTTTATGCATAGCTCCTGGTCATTTCAGCAAAATATGAACAACAGATGACACACTCAGATACAGTTAATGTGGGGCAGTCCATGCATGAGTAATAAAGCCCAAATGGCTTTGGTTTATAAACCATGGGTTATAGTTTAGCATGATGTATAAAACTGATGATAACTAGTCAGAGAGGTCCAGTGAACAGGTCTTTCTTCACCCCAAACCAGTGGAACAATGAAACAGTTGATTTTTTTTCCTATTATTTCCTTTTACTCCTTAAAAAAAAAAAGTCCACTGGTGGATCAGTGAAATGCCTTCACCCACTGCCAAACTGGTGGACTGGAATATTGAGGCAAACTGACAAAAGTGAAAGGTTTCCTCACAACTTCAAGTGAAAGCAAGAATGATAAATCTGTCTAGAGTCTTTTGTAAAACTACCCTAAACAAAGGGTTTCATGAACAACATTGCTATATAGAAACCATGTGTCCTTAAAGATCTGTGCACAGAAAAGAACAAGAGTGGTGCTGGCTATCCCATCATGGGTACAAAGAGGAAAGCAGCAGGGGAATCCAGCAATCAAGGCTCATGGTCACTGCTATCTGGACAGATCCCCATTTGACATCATTGTCAAAAGTGAGGAGCAGATTGAAATCTGGACAATGATTTCTTAAGCTGGCTTCATTTCCTGCTAAGTCCAGCACAGGTGACAAGCAACTTATTCTGAGTCCTTAGTCAAGCTCAGAATACATTCATCAAAATAAAGATAACAAAGTCAATTATTACATGATTTCAGTAGGTAAACTTTATCAGGATTTTCTCATGGGAAGAAGGTCATCCCGTTCGCTATACAAAACCAGGTGTTGAGATTACAAAGTATCTTGTGATTTTGTTATGATTTTTACTGCCACCTACTGAAATGTGTGTTAGTTATCCAGTGGGGGTGTTATACTAGCAATATAAGGGGAGGGCTAAAAATGCCCAGCTCAGTTCAGTGTGTGTGTGTTTAGTCTTAACGTTAACCATGTAGGTTTTTTATGGGTTATGTAGTCTTAACTAGTAACCAAGTAGTGAACCTCTTCTCTGAGAGTGTTTTTTAGCTAGAGGCTTTGCAGTGATAAGTCTTGGAAGCTAATATGAGAAGAAGTCTTTGTTATATTCTATATTTTGTATGCAACTTGTATTTTGTGAAGTTTTGCATTTTTATCAATAAAGACCAGTTAGTTTATATTTTCTGACTGGATTTTCTTTGAGGAACAAAATATGGACATTGCTTTTGCAAGCTCTCATGCTGATGTGTAAATTTCCTGAGAGCAGGATTTATGGGATTTTTGCTGCACTCTGCGCAACAAACTTTTGGATCCAGCTAACTGTGAATATACTGTAATTGTAAAGTATAAGATGTAGCTGGGAGATTACCTATTGTCAATATCCTATCTAGGCTGTCTGAACCACAAACATTCAAAGGACTTTTTAATTCTGCAGCATCTCCAGGTATATCAGCTATTCTTTGTGAAATGTTACTGCCTCTCCCATCAGTCATAGAAGTGAGTTGCTCAAGCTGCTGACTTACCATTGCATAGAAAGAGGACACAGCAGAGACCCTAAATAGCTCTGATTTAAAATATGTTCTCCCAGCCCCTTAATTTTCTCTGCAGCCACTGCTTCTCAGCCAGAGTATACAGCACTGCAATAGTGAATACTGACTTCCCTCAAGATCACTATCCAAATTTATTGATCCAAGAATTTAATGCTGACAGAAAGTATTTTTGGTGGATATTAGAAGCAAGAGAACAAATAAATCTTGATAATTAAAGAAAGGAGAAGACAATCTGTATATTTTATAGTTATTTAAAAGCAGAGGAGTGAATCGCCAACTTATTTTCAGGGTGATTGCTTCCACTGTTTCGTTGCCACTATGTTCAGTTGAGGTTTACAGCCTAGAAGTTGAATTACACTTAACAAATGTGATATGACTTAATAAACAAGTCAGCATTTTGGATGCTTCATACTGAAAGATCAGTAAAGGAGTTGGCTATAGTGATCCTTCATCCTTATGACATACTGTATTTGCTTTACTGCTGGCCCCAAATTTTTCCCATTCCCCTTCAGGAGCTGTGAAAGTATGTGGAGGAGGAGGGTATATTAATGACATCCATAGATTGACGATATTCACTGACACTCCTCTAGTCTTCATTTAGTGGTTGACCACGCTCTTGGAGTAATATTACATCACAATATATAAATCAGAAAAGTTTCTCTAGCAAGTTTCATTCCATCATATTTCTCAGAAAGTGGAAGAAAGATCAGACAAAAGATATACTGGGAGGGAGGGAGGGAGGGAGGGAGGGATGGATGGGAGGGAGGGAGGGACGGAGGGAGGGAGGGAGGGAGGGAGATGTGGTTAGCAACTTTATTTTTCATCACTACCACCACTCTTCTTAAAATTAACAGTTAGAGGATTTGATTTGAACTGGTACTTTAGAATTGGTAGCAGAACAGCTTTACCCATTTAGAACAGACTGGTCTCATTAGTGGGATTACAGACCCTGCAACTGTCAACAAATAACCATATTGCTTCAACTTGGCCACCTTGCAACATCTTTAAAATAATGTGTAGCGTTACCCTTATTTGTCCACAAAGAAAGGACCAAAGAAAAGGCATGCCAAGCAACAAATAATGTGGCACAAAAGATACTGGATCTCTTCAGGCTTTTTCAAAGACTTAAAGCAGCCAGAATAAGTTTCATGACACAGAGTGGGGTAATGGTGCCAGTTCCATGATAAAATCCTCTCTCCAAAATGGAGGGGGGGGGGACAAGCAAGCAAGCAAACCCATATGGATACTGATAGATATGGAAAATTATGCAACTTCTGAAGTAAACTGGGATCCCCGTGTGATTTTTTTTTAATTTAATTTAATTTATTTTTATTTTTATTTTAAAAGGTTTATAAATGGCTCCAGCTGGAGCCACTGAGCAGTATATAGTTTCCAATATTATTTATTCCTATTAAAAATAATGGACATAACAATAGAAACAACAGCAACCCAACAAATCCATGGCAGGGGGGGAGAAGTTAAAAAATGAGAATGCCACAATCAATGACCTCAAAATTAAAACCTCATTGCTCATCAGAAGAAGGAATCATTAGCATATGCTAAATCTGAAGGGTTGGAGTTCAATAAAAACATAGTCGAACACATGCTACTGTGGTGGTTCTTTTTAATGGAAAGCATTGAAACAATTTGACTTGTTCAATAATGTCTCATAACTATATTGATCTTGACAATGTTTCCTTCATGAATCTCAAAAGAAATGCTTTAAGAATTGCAAATGTAATACATTTATTGTTAAAGTGTTAAACAACAAATGAGTTGTGGTATTTGTTCATCTTTTATCATATAATTTGCACAGCAGGTAATAGAAGAATAAGCACTTGAATCAATAAACTTGCATGATGCTTCATATAGATAGAGTGCCACTGATAGTTTGAAAACACAAGTATCAGAGAAAAATCACAATGACACCATATGCTTCATGAAGTTATAAATTATGTGCAATGCAAATTCATGTCACTGCCACATTGACATCATAATGCATGTGATGTTGCTTGTCCCTCTTTCCACCTCTGTGGACACCCATGTCTGAAAGACAATTTCTCCTGAAGCATCAAAGTTAAAAACATCACATACTGATGTCTAATAAGATTCTGTTCGCTGAGAACATTTTAAAGGAATAGAAAATGCAGTCTTGAAGCTCCACAGCTAAGTAAGTTAAAATGACCTGTCAAAATGGTTCCATACTGAAATCACAAAGAGGTCTTTGGAGAGTAGATGAAGCAGTGAGAATAATTGCAGTCACAACATTTAAGATGTGTAAAATAGCTTGTAAAAAGCTTTGGTAGAATGCATGGCAACTCAAGGATATTAATTCCTTTCTGAAAGCTCCTGAAAAAACAAAGCATAACCTTTTATGTGACGTCTCCTTCTTCAATTAAGGGCGGATACATTATTTTTGACATGTAGAAATATACAAAATTTAATTTATTAACTTTAACTCAAAACTATGCAAAAAATAAAATGTGTATCACATTGTTCTCTCTCTCTCTCTCTCTCTTTCTCTCTCTCTCTCTCTCTCTCTTTTAGTCACCACAGACTAAAGTGAAAAATTCTAAGCCCAAGATTCATAATGAAAATGCATTTCAACATGTTGAGTTTTAAATTTAGATATGGGTGAAAAATTAATGATATTGATGTTAATAACACTTACTCAAAATGTCATGAGTTCAGTTGCATTCTTTCCAAAATAACTCTGCCTTGGAATGTACACAGAAGTTTGTAGTGTGAATGTTAGATAATATTTTAATAAATGATATCCAATAAAAAGTTTTACAGGTAGTTCCCAGGTTAAGAATGCCGGTTTAAGGATGATCCATAGTTAAGACAGACCCAAAGACCCTACTCTAGCAAAATTTGAGTTAAATACACAGTGGTTCAATAATTATACAATACTACTTATACAGCAGTTATATACAATAATAGTGTTCCGGCTTACATATAAATTTGACTTAAGGGCAGACCTTGGGAACAAAACTTGTTCTTAAACTGGGGACTACCTGTTCTCTCTCTATCTTTCTCTCTCTTTCTCTCACACACACATCTTATATAGGATGTCAAGCAAGATTGGATCTGGTTAGTATTCCTATGAGAAATCATGAGGAAATCCTGGGCATTAAGCTAGGCTGGCAGATTAAAAATTAATAAATAAATCCCAGAACAATGTGGAAGTGGTTTGTTATTATCTTCTGTCACCAGAAGCTGAGCTTGTCACGAGACTCTTAATCTTTTTAGAAGAATGTTAAAGACATATCAAATAGAAATATTAGCATCCTCAGAATCATTGATCAAATTACACATTGCACAAAATCATGGTTTAATTTAACCATAATTTGTTGAATAGCTGTAAACGCCTGCTTCATTTTTAAAGCTATAAACTGGTTTAAAAATTACAGTGGTGGAGTTCATATATCATCCTAAATCAAACCAAGATCCTACTATGGCTTAGTGCTTCTGAACCCAGCCCTTGACTTCTAGGACTTTTTGTTGATCCTTATCTAGTTGAGAGGCTTCTTGTCATAAATGGCTTCCACATACCATTTTTCATGACAATTGTGGGTCTTTGGATCATCCCTCTTGCACTACTTTCTTTTCTTCCTAGAGTTTTTCACGCATATTGAGGGTCCACTTTTTCTTTGGATCAACTGAATGTTAATAAGACTTCAATTTTATGAGCACCATGCAGCAGACTTTGGATGCAATGGACAATATTTTAGTTTAGTTACCCCCAAATAACAGAAAAAAACTTTTTCCAAAGCATTCTGGATAACTAATATAATGTGTGCAATTTACATAGATTCCCATGATTTACATAATGACATAGTTTAAATATTGGATGATGATGATGATGATGATAGGGTTCTTTGCTTTCCAAGGACTGAACACATCACAGCATAGAAAATCTGTACAAAATGCTTTGTTGCAGTCCTTTAATACTTAGTTCAAGCAAAAGTCTGTAAGTCTGTAAAGTGGTGTACAACCTTTGCCTTCTTCGAAATCTTCTTTTACTGGTTGGGATGAGGTGCTGCTCAATGTGGTTCTTCCTCTTCTAATTGCTACCGAGCTCCCAGCAAAGCTCCAAGTTCTGCTCTTAAGCAGTGTTGCTTCTGAGCACTCCAGCTGAGCCCCCAAGCTGAGTTCCAGGCAGGAATCCCACCAGGATATGCTGCTTACCATAGCTTGTGGTCCTGGCAGTTGACTGACAGTCCTCTCGCCTGCCTGAAATAGCTGTCAATCTCCAGACGTTGCCTCTTGCTTCCCCGCCTGCTTGCTGTTTTCCTATCTCCTTTTCTCCTACACACCCACCCACACTCTGTATTAGTGTTCGCTTTTGTAAGATTAGAGCCTATGTCCTTGAAAACGTCAGGGTGCAGCTCAAATTATCCAGGCAGCTGGAACACCGGCATGGATGCTTGTGAGTAAAGTTGTGAGTGAATATATGAATGCATGAGGGAAGTGGGGGTGGGAAGCATTTATGCCTGGCTACAGTTGCTTTTCCAAAGCTCAGACAGCAATTCCATCTTCATTCCCTCACAAGGCCTCCAGACTCCAAGGACACCTTTGGGTGACTTAAAGTTAAAAACACTCCAGTAATGATAATAATGATAATGATAATAATGAGAAAATTGAAAGAGTCCAGACAAGCCCATATATTACCACTCACCCACCAAACAAATAAACACCACCTACAGGACTCCACAAGTACCCTACCCCAAGGTCTGGGAGAATAGCCAAGTTTTAGACTTCTAGAACATCATTAGGGTGGGAACTACATGGATTCCAGCAATATACAGTATCATTCAAGAGGACAGATGCTGTGACCGAGAAAGCATGCTTCCTGGGCCCCAATAAATACTATTTTTTGATTGAAGGGACCTGAAGCACACCCAATGTATACATATGACCTATGCAAATGACAAAAATTACATCAGTTACATAAACATGTATTTAACAGACACACAGTTCCATCAGACACACCTTTTCCCCAACAAGTCCAGAAATTCAAGATTTTACTGTTCTCAGCACTCTTTTCACAGCACTCTTTACATCCATAGAACCAGAACTAACAAAAGAATCCATGGCAGCAGCACTACACAACGCACCCAACTTAACCAAATACACTAAGATTGAAATACCCATAATCATGGACCTCATCAACCTTTGCCTCCCTACTTATTTTCAGTTTGATGGACAAATATATCAACAAATCAGAGGAATATCCATGGGACCACCACTCTCAGGACTCATAGCAGAAGTTGTAATGCAGCATCTAGAAACTAAATCAAAGTAACAACCCAACCTCATACAAAAGGAGCTGTGTAAGAACATTATTCAGATGAGCACAAACTGATGGAATGGACTTATGAAGACCAGGCTCAGAGAGATAAGCATGTTCTTAGCCCCAAGCAAGAGCGTGGGAAGTTCAAGAAGATGAGGCTGGCACCTCCCTAAGAAATTCACGGTGTTGTGGCTGGCTGGCTTGGGAACTAGGGTTGAGTCTGGGGAGATTTTCTGTCTGGAGGTTGTAGCTAATAAACACAACAGAACTGTATTTGCATTGTCTCTTGGAGTTCTTTGGGCTGAACCTGACATCAATCTCCCCAGACTCAATCCTAGTTCCCAAGCCAGCCAGCCACAACACCGTGAATTCCTTAGGTAGGTGCCAGCCTCACCTTCTTGAACTTCCCACGCTCCTGCTGGGGGCTAAGAACATGCTTATCTCCCTAAGCCTGGCCTTCATAACAACATTCCATCACAATTACTAATCAATAGGTTAACGTTACACAACCCATTTCAATTGTCTCCAATAAAACATTTCCACCATCTTCAATTTAGGATTATTCCACAAAGTTAATTTCTCTTGTGATTCCAGTTCAAAATTTAACTATTCCTATTAATGCCCACTTATGTCTTGCAGTTTTCAAAGCTGGGAAGGTCAATCTCTGTTTACTGTAAGTTGATTGAAGGACTTCCCAAGATTTCAAAGGAGTCACACACTAGCTCTGTAAATGAGGCTTCAATTTTATTAGCCTCTGTGTGGATCAAAAGGCACAAATGGAAGATGCAAAATTAAGGGAAATTTGTTATGGCTATTCCACTGCATAATTGCATTCCAATTGACTTATTGTGGTGTGTATTCTAAAGAAACCTGCAGTACATCAAACACTAAATCAGATCTGAATTCCAAAGTTTGTGTTCAACTGCAAAAAGATTGTTTAAGCCACTGACTTAGAAATCTTTTTTTCTTTTCTTTTTAAGTTTTAGTTGTTGCATTAGATAATAACTATGATAAAGAACTGTCTTAGATGGAAAGAAAAAAGCCTGTAGTTATTATGACTCTACTCCATGTTATGCTGCTGCAGTCATGCTCAGGAAATGAGGAAAGTGTGCTGAAATGTATATGTATGTATTGTAATGAATACGTATAAGGATGTATCAGACATGGCAAGGGATCCAATTTCAAGTGATCAAGTTCTGGGACCTGGGTGAGTGGTGAGATAATGACTTGCTAATAACTTTATAGATCTTGGCAGAATCAGTGCTCAGACAGACTGTTATAAAATGCAAAACACAGGCCTGATAAGTTTTCAGCAGAAAAGATGAGAACTAACAGAGGTGATAAGAAGCTTGACAGTGATTTCTGTAAACGTCTGCTTGAATCTCCTTGGCACCTTAAATTCTGGTATGATATCATGCTTTGTACAAAAAGCATAGGCTGCAGTGTTGGGTGCCCACTACTTTTGAGCATCAGAATGGTATTTCTTTCCTAAACAATACTTGGAGGAACTAGAAAAGCAGCCTCTGTTCTTCTCCGTCATGAGAGTAGAAGCCAAAGGTGTTGATGGTTCCCAAGATCTAGAAGCTATTCAGGTGGGAGATATCACCCTCATTTCCCTTTGTTTTGATTTCTGTGACAGGTATTTGCTGATAGCCAATGGCTAATGAGGAAGGAAGGAAGGTTATTATTTATATCTCGTGGCTTGTAAAGGGAGGAAGCCTCAGTTACAGAACTTACATTGGTGGAATAACTGAGAAACAGCCCAGAGGCAACTTTAATTATTGTTGGGAATTAGGGATAGCTCATGGCATCACTGAAAAATATTCTTTTTTTTTTAAAGAGACCTATTTCAGCTTCTTTGTGGCAAATCAAATCAAGATCTAAGCTGGCATTGTAATTGATTTAAGCAAGCCAGGTAGAGTGAGACAATCTTTTAAAATGATAACTATACTTTGAATTCTCAATATAAATTAATCACCTAAATGTTGAGAATGGCAGAAATTGGCATTAAAACACAGGTGTGTGCTGAGTTGCTGTACATTATGCATTTATATTAGAAGTGAACTTATAGTTATGTTGGATTGAAAACAATAAAACAAAACTGCAGGAGGAAGATAATTTGCATTGCTTATAAATTATTATTGATAGCTCAATACATGACTTACCAATTTGAGAAAAAAAGTGACTGATGTATTTTTAATAAGCATAATCAGTTATTCAGATATACTAGTGGATTTCTAAATACTGTTACATTTTGAATCTAAAAATGATAGATAGGATTAATATGAAAGAACATAGATGCCATTTATTGCTATACACTCAGCAAAATCGACCATTTCCACTTTAAAATGTGATTATGCCTCCATACCCAACTAAGATAGTAATATGTCCTCATGTTAAAATCAATTAGTACTTTATTAGATCTGACTTGATGACACAATAACATTTGTTTTTTTTTAATCCTACCTAGACTTTCTTTTGTAATAATTTTATTAAATATAATCTTATTGAAGACTTTTTGAAAGTTACAGAAATAAGATATAGTCACTGCCAAGCTTGCAAATACCATAATGTTTGCTATGTAGTGTTTTAGGTTTCTATTTAAACATTTGTACAAATTATCATTCCAGCTTAGAGGCACGTTCAGTGTGCATAACAGAAGAGAGAATAGTAGTTTGGAGGTGATTAAGACTTTGATTTTAAACTTCATAGTTCCAAGCAATTTGCAATACTCACATTATAATTTGATATAAAGAAAACACAAAATAGATGAAAAATTTAGTTGCTGTTCATATAACCTTGAAAATTACTTGAAGCTACTCAGTTTCAAAATCAGCATTCAACGTTATCACAAGAGGTTTTTGAACAGCACACTTTCTACAAATATACTTCTCCTGTAAGTTTGGTGGCAAATTACTGTTCATGCTCCCTGAAATGCCCATGTTCACTTCAGTGTTGCCAAATTAATCTACTGTATTTTTTCAGCTTTTAATGGTAGCAGAAAAGGGATATCAAAAGTAGACACTGGATGCATGCATATAAGTCTCAATCTCCTAGTTTAAAAAATGCAAAGAGAATTTTAAAGCACATATACACACATTCTCATCATTAAGCATAACATGTACATTTCCCTGCTTTCCATCTGCTTCCAGTAACAGATGGGTGGGTCACGTTAGCATGGCACCATATTTTCAATGGCCTGGTTTACCTATGATACTAAATGTTAGTGTAGTTGGTTTGGCTACTATGTTATGAATTCTAGCCACTGTGATTTGTTATCCCTGGCCTATGACTTTACATATTTTGGGGACCCAGTCAATACTATTTATTCAATAAACCATAGTTATACATATAATGGCTTAGCATGAGGTTTGAACCAGTCTCTGTTACACTATTACTAGAATTACTGGTAAGGCAAAAAAAGATTAAGAAACCAATGCTGATGATGCTATGATTGCGACATACAAATTTAATTAACAGGATCTTATATCCTGTTCATTCATACACTGTACACATTTGAAAAGACTCAAAAATAATCAAGATGTCAGCAGTTTTGTTTCCAAGATCCTGTATTGATGTGAATTTGCCCAAATTAATGAAACATTTCAACAAAAGTGTTTGAGTTCACAGCTTGAATCTCTAATTTCCAGCACTGCCTTTAATATATCACCTTTACAAGGCTGTCTACTTAGAAAGGAGACTGAATGACTACAGTTTCAGAAACTCTCACATTCCTCATCTGAACAAAGAATAGCTATAGAATTTATTACAGCTTGCTAACAACTTCTGTAAAATTTGACAGATCCACTCATATATTTAGGAAGTTAGATAAATAGATTAATAGATCATACATAATCATATTTAAAACAACATTAAATGAATTTAACCTTTCAAGACTTCAAGAAACTTTCAAAATATCCAAAGATGTAATCAGATGTATTTCAGTTGGATAGAGTCACTTTTAATTTTGACACAGGACCTATATCTGCATTGCTCATGTTTAAATATTGCAGCCATGCATGTACTGATTAGTCTTTTGGAAGTAGCAAAATATTCTAGGATGCCCTTCTGAAAAAGCCCCACATGCCCTGGTCAATACACAATTATTTAAGGATTATTGCAATGCACTCTACATGGGGCTACCCTTGAAAAGTATTCGGAAGCTACAGCTGGTCTAGAATGCAGCCGTGCGGGCTATTTTTGGAGCCCCGAGAAAGGCCCATGTAACACCATTGCTCCACGAGCTGCATTGGGTACCAGTTTGCTTCCGGGTCCAATTCAAGGTGTTGGTTATCACCTTTAAAGCCCTACATGGCATGGGACCAGGTTACCTAAGGGACCGCCTCTCTCCTATGACTTCAACCTGTCTCACCTGGTCACACAGAGAGGGCATGCTTCGGACCCCCTCAGTAAAAGAACTCCGGCTAGCGGGGTCCAGAAGGCAGGCCTTCTCTGCAGTAGCCCCCGCTCTTTGGAACATTCTGCCGCCGGAGGTGTGATTGGCTCCCTCACTCCTGGCCTTCCGAAGGACCTTGAAGACCTGGTTCTGCCACTTGGCCTGGGGTGGGGAGGGAACAGCTCAAGCAGGGAGAAGGCTAGCCCCATAGTGGCCGGCTGTCCCCACCCTGATTTTCCATCTTCTTGGATTTTTTGTTTCTAGTATTGTTTTAATTGTATATATGGGATGTATTTTATATATATTTATAGTTTTAATCTCTTTGTAACCCGCCCAGAGTCCCCTATTGTGGGGGAGATGGGCGGGAGAGAAATCCAATGAATGAATGAATGAATGAATGAATGAATGAATGAATGAATGAATAAATAAAATACCCAGAACATATAAAGATATAAAATTCCAGATAAACCACCCACCATCAATCAAATTATATCACCCTCTTTCAAAGTTTCCTCCTCATCAGATTATCTGATTATTGTTCACATAAATGTTCATGCATTCCATATGTCAAGGCATTTCTTCTGCAGACATCTTTCTGAATGTCTGCATGATTACATACAACATACATATAATATGAACGGCTGGATAGCATAGTGATTAGAGCACCGCCTTTGATACAGGAGACTGGGGTTCAAATCCCAGCTGGTACCTACCTTACCAGTAGGGGTCCTTGGGCAAAGACCCCCAACTTGAGATAGACCAACTTCACATTACAACCCGGACTCAAGCAGACCTGGAATAAAAACTGGATATGCAGCCAACACCTGAAACTGGAATGTCACTGCCACCCCTTCCATTACAGATCACAAAAGCTGATATGAGGCATAAGATCATGGATAAAATAGCTACAGTCATCCCTTGAGACCAATTACCAAGGCTCAGTGGAGAAGTACCATCAGATAGTATGCTAGAAGATGTCAATACAGCCCTCCAGACAATCCCTACTACCACGATAACTCAAACCAATGAACTGGTATATGCTACAGCTGCTGTAATCCTGGAAATGCTTGGCTACATGATCAAGAAGAACATGTAGTACATACCCCCTCCCACCCCCTGGAAAATGAGACTGGAGGCTACGATCAAGGCAACTTGGAGAGAAGTTAGTCAGCTGGTGGAACCACAGAAGGGTGATTCCCTTCTGGTGATTAAGGTTAAGACTCAGTTACTGAAAAAATATATGGGCCTGACTCCATCTGAAGCCCTAGAGACTGCTAAACAAAGGCTCACAGTGCTGGCTGCCAGACTAAGGGCACTAGAGAAGCAGAGGCCAAGAAGATAAATGCCCTGTTCTCCAAAGGGCCATCCAAAATGTACTCCCAACTGCAGTGCAACCACACAGTAACAGCACAGCCACCAGCAGCGGAAACTGAACAGTACTGGAAGAACATATGGGAGACAAGGAAGACACATAACACCAGTGCAAAGTGGCTGCAGGACCTGAAAGCAGACCACAGCAAACTCCCAGAACAGGACCCAGTCACCATCACAGTAGCAGACATCCAACAGCAGGTCAAGAACATGAAGAGATGGACAGCATCTGGCCCAGACATGATCCACCCCTACTGACTAAAGAAACTAACAGCAGTGCATGAATGCCTAGCAGCACAGATGAACCAGTTGCAAGCAGCAGGCTCCCACCCAGACTGGCTAACACAAGGAAGGACAGTGCTGATCATGAAAGACCCGCACAACTATCCTCACAACTACCGGCCAATAACCTGCCTCCCCACAACATGGAAAGTTCTATCAAGCATCATAGCCACCAAGCTACAAGACCATATGGGCCAGTACATGAGCACAGCTCAGAAGGGCATTGGGAACAACACCAGAGGCTCAAAACACCAGTTGCTCATAGACAGAGCTGCTGCCCAAGACTCAAAGTCTAAACATACCAAACCGAGCACAGTCTGGATTGACTACAGAAAGGCCTACAACTCAATGCCACACACATGAATCTGTGAAACAAAGTCAACAGGACACTAAGGACCTTCCTCAAGAATTCCATGGGACTGTGGAAGACAACACTGGAAGTCAACTCAAGACAGTTTGCACAAGTGGCCATCAAGTGCGGCATATACCAAGGTGATGCACTGCTATTCTGCATAGGCTTAAACCCCCTCAGCCAGATAATCACAAAGTCTGGATATGGATACAAGTTCAAGAGTGGAATCACCATCAGCCACCTCCTCTACATGGATGACATCAAGCTGTATGCTAAGAGTGAACGAGATATCGACTCACTGATCCACCTGACACGGATCTATAATGAGGACATTGGGATGTCATTCAGACTGGAGAAGTATGGCAGGATGATAGTAAAGAGAGGGAAGGTAGTTAAGACCAATGGGATGGAACTACCAGTGGGCCACATAGCAGACATAGAAACCACCTACAAATACCTTGGTATCCCACAGTCACATGGGAACCATGAGGAGGAGGCAAGGAATATAGCAATATCTAAGTACCACCAAAGGATAAGACAGGTCCTGAAGAGCCAGCTCAACAGGAAGAACAAAATCCACACACCAACACGTATGCCCTGCCTGTCATAAGATACCCTGCTGGTAGAGTGAGCTGGCCAAAGGAGGATATGGAGGATGCCGAAGTGAAGACCTGGACGTTCCTCACAATGTACAGAGGTTTCCACCCCAAATCCAACACCTGAGATTGCACACCAGCCACAAAGAAGGCAGCTGGGGTCTGATGAGTGTCAAAGCCGCTGTCTTGGATGAAACCCGGAGCATCCAGGAGTACATCAGTAAGATGGCACCCAAACATGAGCTGCTGAGAGAATGCCTCAGGTAGCAGCAGACATGGGAGGAAGTTCAAATGGAGGAAGTACCATGACAAGACAAGCCCCTACATGGGATGTACTATCAACAGAAAGCTGAGGTGGCTGACATTGGGAAATCCTACCAGTGGCTGGAAAGGGCTGGACTGAAAGACAGCACTGAGGTACTAATCATAGCAGCACAAGAACAGGCACTAAGCACCAGATCCATAGAAGCAGGGGTCTACCACACTAGACAGGACCCAAGGTGCAGATTGTGCAAAGAGGCTTCAGAAACAATCCAACACATAGTGGCAGCGTGTAAAATGCAGGCAGGAACAGCATATACTGAATGGCACAACCAAGTAGCTGGCATTGTGCACAGGAGCATCTGCACAGTGTATGGGCCAGACCCTCCCAAGTCCAGATGGGAGATTCCACAGAAGGTCATGGAGAATAACAGGGCAAAGATCCTGTGGGACTTCCAGATCCAGATGGACAGGCAGGTACTGGCCAATCAACCAGACATCGTGGTAGTAGACAAAGACCAGAAGATAGGTGTAGCAGTGCCAAGTGACAGCAACATCAGGAAGGGGTATGACAAGCTGGAGAAGTATCAGGGCCTGAAGGAAGAACTAGAGAGGATGTGGAAAGTAAAGGCCAAAGTGGTCCCAGTGGTGGTAGGAGCACTCGGGGCTGTGACTCCTAAGCTGGGAGAGTGGCTCCGCAGACCCCAGGAACAACATCAGAGTTCTCTGTCCTGAAGAGTGCAGTGCTCAGAACAGCTAATATAATGTGCAGAATCCTCAAACTCCCAGGCCTCTGGTAGAGGACCCAAGATTGAGGAAGACACGTACCACCCATAGGGGTGAGAGGGGATTTTAAAAAAAATTTTTAATAGTGTGTGTGTGTGTGTGTGTGTGTGTGTGTAGGGGGGGGAGAGAGAGAGAGAGAGAGAGAGAGAGAAATCTAGAACTTTATATGATGATACTATTACCTCTGAACAGAGCTTATACATATTCTGTTAATTGATGAAGAATCATGTCTTTAAAGGAGGAATCTGTGGTAGGCTGAATAAAAAAATCAGTTCTGAGCATTGGTTTTGATTATTATCAGTTCAATTGTTTCATATCAAGCTTGACAGATAAGAATCTCTGCACTTATTCATTTTCAGTTCTTTCTATTAGCTTAACCAAATAAAAACAAAGAAAGTTAACGCTACAGAATTTCACTATAGCAGAAATCTATTAAAAATATCCAGATTTTATGGCTTGGGATACTCAGTACTTAAAGCAGGTAAGAAATTAACCTGTTCATAAGTAGCTTATTTGCAAAATTCTAAAAGCAGAGGAAAAGAGCATAATCCACACAAATTAATATATTATCCTATCCATTTGGGGATAACAGCTGAATTATTTAATAATAATAATAATAATAATAATAATAATAATAATAATAATAGCAGCAGCAGCAGCAGCAATATTAAAACCAATGTTTTTATTTTTTTTTAAAAATCTAATAATACAAAAAATATTTTAAAAGTTACCACTTAACACTTTCACTTTTAAAATGACTTTTAAATGCAGCGCAACCTCTTGATGCTCTTCATCCAGCTATTTTTGAAAGAAAATGTTAAAAGGTGCCATACAATGAGCATTACTCCTATGGAACAGCAGAAATACTGAAACAAAGCAACATGCATTGTTATTTTATGTTTTCTCTAATGCTAGTTGAACTCACTATTATTACTTTTAAAGGATTACCTATGAAAGACAGATTTAATGTGAACTATTTTTTATCAATAATGAATGACACACTAATGTTAAATATTGCTATGTGTTGTCAAACAGCAAGTCAGGGCCATGAAAAGATTCTTTTATTAGCTGAGGCAGAGATACACATTTGGATGGGCTATTGAATTTACTGACATTGCTGGAATGATGCATTTCTGGTTTGCTCCTGTTTATTTCTCTGCTTTTATAGCCAGCACTCAAAATAAATATTTCTTCTTTGCCCTCCCACATTGGACATATGGCAGGCTAAATATTTGTACCATGTATCAAGAAAAATGTCACTACAAAGTCTTCACAGTTACAGTTTCTAAAATGAGGATAATTTAGGACAATACCATTCTTTTCCTGCCTAATTTAATTCTGAAACTATGCTGCAGTAAAGACTTTTCCAAATTTCAAAATAAGGTATAATTGTTGATTATGATAACCCAGAACCTCCAGCACATGACTTCAATGAGTTATATCTATATTTATATCGGATTAAAAGACAGATTTCCATATAGTAGTCACAGTGCGATCCAAACTTGGCATTTTTTCCCTTAAATTTAATGCTATTTTAGATTCTTGAAACATCCATTAAAACTTTAGAATTTTCTATACTGTACTTGTCACTGAAACTGTGAGTCTTATGAAATGTGTCACAGATAGATGGGGCATGAGTTGCTCCCCCTGCTGATCAGGAGAGGCTGCAGAACACATACCTAATGGCAGGTTTTGATAGCAAACTGCCAAATATCCCAATCAATTAAGACCACAGGCTGGCTTTATTCCACACTTGTCCCTTTAAACTCTAGGGACAGGACTTATAAAAACAGATATGGCAGACACAAGACCATCACAAGGGAACTCAAACAGAAGATAATCTTAAAAACAGGCATAAGAATCAAATAAAAGAGAAGATGAGGAAAAATCTAAGTAGGAGGAATAATGCAAGGTCTTCTTATTCTAAACACCTTGTAGTTTATTTATTTACTGATTTATGTCTCGCCTTTTTGTTAGGAGTTCAAGACAATGTACACAGTACTCCCTTCTCTTATTTCTTCCAACAACAACCCTGTGAGATAGTTTAGGCTGAAAGAAAGTGACTGGCCTAAAATCACCCAGTGACATTGCATGGTAAGGATGGACTACCACTTGGGTCTCCCAGTGCCAGTCCCACACCTTAACCACTACACCATACTGGCTCTTGCGTAATGAGCGACAGAGGTATAGACAAAGCCTTAAAAGAGCTTGTAGTGGAGATTCAGGCAGGGCTGTCTCCTAACAGTCCATAAGTCCTTAGTAGGGCATTATTTGGAGCTTTGGACAGCATAGAGACATAGCTTAACTATGACCGCAACTTTCTCCTGACTGAATCCAGAATGTAGCAGTTCTGTGTAGGACCAGGCTCTACCTTTTCTGCTCACTGCCCAGTTAACTGCTCTTTAACAGTGAAAGTTTGTAGCTGGGATATGGCAGTTCAACTGGCAAAAGTCCAGGGCTTAACTTAACCCCATCTAATCAAGTTCTCAGAATTTCACAACTCTTGTGGTTCAAGTCACTGGCTACCTACTTAACTGGTACTATGACTCTCCATCATAGAAGAAAATGAAAATTTCCGCATTAAAAGCATGTTTTCTTTCATCTCCATCAACTGTGTTTTTCTTAGCAAATTGATTTCCTTTTCCAGTTTATCTCATTTTAAGAACACTTTTTAATGTTTCCCAGTAGCAATTGAGTAAGGGTATCGGAGCTCAGAACAACTTGACATGAAGAATCACATGTGGGATTCATGTTGTAAATTTTGGAGGAGAAGAATTGCAGCAGGTGAAACACCAATGCAAAGCAGCCGAGGTTATGTCATCAATATGAGTGGAGACAGGATTCGCTTCCTTGCTTGCTTGCTCTCTCTCTCTCTCTCTCTCTCTCTCTCTCTTTCTTTCTTTCTGGATTTGGGAACATGATTTCATAAGAGTATAAAATCTGTTTACAATTTGTATTTCAAAATTTCCTTTTTCAATATGACAGAAAACCATGCCACCAATTATTACTGATTGTGGCTAGAGGGGGCTTTGGGAGATGCTTAAAAATCTCATGTCACCCTTGGGCCTCAGAATACCACCTCTGCTTTACAATCTGCATGGATGTCATAGAATACAGGAATTGGAGCCAAAATTTGCTTTCAATCTTTGCTAAGCATAAAAGTCACATCAGAGAGAAACTGTGACAAATATTGGTGATTTTAGACTGTGGACAAGCTTTTTTCAGCCTTGTCACCCACTGTATATATTAACTTCTAGAAGCTATGCTGGTTGGGGAATTCTGGAGCTGAAATGTACACATCTGGAAGGTACACAAAGTGGGACAGATTGTTCTTGACAATGATAATCTGGAATAATTCTTTATGTGGTAAGGAATATGACTTATTTCAAATGATGTGATCCGTCTCCTTTAGGTAACAATGTGTATAATTTCAACAGCAGTTTGGCAGTTTTGCTGCATTTGACTGTTATCACACCCATTTTCATTCTTCTCAATAAGGAGTCCCAGAACCTCTGTCCCAGAGGCCCTTGTGCATCTAAATCTGGACAAGAATTCCATCCCGCCCCGTAGATCACAGTTGGATTCTTGAAAGCTCAATCAAAAGAAGCAATCCCAAAAGCAACAGTCAGGGGAAGAGAAGGAATCTTCTCTGGCAGTCTTATATACTTCCAGACTATGTCCTTTATTTTCTCAATGAGGTAAAATGGAGTAAAAATTTCTGGCTCTGTTGTGGTAATAGTTGCAGTAATACCTTTGCTGGCCTGAAGCAGCAAAGAGGAAAATTCTAATAGAAAGGTAAGCAGCATATGCTGAAAATATATGCATGGTGTTATTGCCGAAAGCTCTTCCAGCTAAAAGAAAGTTCCATGAAGTTGATCTGCTTCATTGCTCACTGATGTCTGTCTTAAGTAAAACAAATCTTTTTACACCACTGGCTGAGTGTAAAGATGTGAGTCTATATCGTTACCCCTTATGAGACACTGGAGAAGCCAATATAAACATCTATATGGCTAAAATTAACTTGATAATTATGGAAAGATTTCTTTATTAGCATGGACCACTGATTCGTGACAAACAAGTAAATGTGTTCATTAAATAAATAGTACACTAATAAAAACATTGAAAAACTGGAAAGCAGCTTAACTTCAAAAGCTAGATAGCAGATGAATAGTGGTCTCCAGCAGAAAAGCAAACTGCCTAGGGACAACAGGTTATATTGAAACTATAAGTCGTAATTATTGCTTGTCCAGATACTAATGTACATGGCAAATTAATACAGTTATTCCCACATACCTAAAGTGTCAAGTAAGATCAGCAGGGGATAAAACAAGGAGAATAAAACAAAGAGAATAAACCACCAACCTGCTTTAAGGTTAGTATAGTGTGCCAGCAATTTGGTTTGGGTAGGATGGCATGGATATGCAGAGACCACCCCAAAAAATATGCCTAAGAAAGGAGATGGAATGGGATAGACCAATGCTATCTAAAGGGCACTGCCACTTGGAAATTTCAGAGGGGAAATAAAATATATATGTCTAAAGTGGCTAAATCTAAATGCTCGGTTCTCCACAGTTTATATTAAAAACAAATACATTAAAAAAAATAGAGTACTTTGTTATCCAATCGTAGTCTAAACACTACATGGATTCAGATCATGTCTAATCTTGCTAACACATCAATCTTGCTAATCAGCTCAAAATGGCTGATAGCTTATCAGGTTCAGATTGGCCTGGCCAAGAAGGTGTCTTTCCTCAATCCTAGTCTAATTAGGTTAGCCAAGCAAAACAGCTTTTCTGTTTGGTTGCCTGAGGACAGGGGAGGGGCACAACTTTTTCTTGATTCAAGAGTAAATCCACCAATGCAACTGGCTAAGAGAATGAAGAAATTAAACTTTTCTCCAGGGACAGGCACCATGATAATTTAATGCAGACTTCACCTTAATTTCAAAGCTCCAATACAAGGGATCAACACTGCATGATTTATCAAATATGTGGACAGAGAACAAGGGTGAACAATTTGTACCAAGGAAGAAATTCACTAGTAATTTCTCAAGCACTAGACTCCCCTTAGTTGTGACCGCAGCATTGTTATTTAAAAAATTTCAAGGGGAAGAATTCCTTTATTTATCTTTCCTTGGTTCTCTGTGGGAAGCCAGGGAGGATGTAAATTGTTTTAAAAATACTTGTGCAATCACATTTCCATGCTCACATTAGCCACTTCTCCAAATAAGTGCAAGAACAATCCATGGTGCTTATGACAATTTCTTTGAAATTTTCATCACTTTAAGTTTTTTTCCCCCCATCACTTTAAGAATTTTTAAAGCAAATTCCCTTTCATCAAATTAAATGAGACCCAGTAGCGATAAATAACAAGAGAAGGGCTCTGAACAGCACTACTTTACACTTCTGGGAAAAGCTGTATCTCTTTCCTGAAGCCTGATGTCAGAAAGAGAAAAACAGGAATGTCAGTAAAAAATAAATTTCTGACAGGTTAACTCCATCTTGAAAATCTTGGCTCTCTCTGGGAGAGAAGCCATCTTGACTCAGTTCCTATAGAACGAAAAACTCTGCCTCCTCTAGTGCTTCGTTGTCAAAGTCAAACTACAGAGGAGTGTAAATAGTATTCAAAAGCTGAGAAAATGGGATTAGACATAAGGACAAATGAAAAATTCCCAGACATTCCTGTCAATCACCAAAGTATGGTGCTGTATGCCAAAGTAGAAATATTAAAATATCCTCAACAAAAAATCCAGAATTCAAAGTGTTTTCCTTGGGACACCAATGGAAATTCCACAGAAGTTCACATTAAACATTCCCTTGTACCCCATGGAGGTAATTTTTCAAGCTGGGATATATTCTAAAAAGTTAGATGATTGCTTCAGCACTTCTAGAGCATCCTTTTCTCAAATACTTCTGCACAGAAAAATGCCAATTCTGAAATGTCTAACAACATGGAAATATATAAATAGCACCTCAGATTTTCAAAATTCCACTGTCCTGACCAAATAAAAATGAAGTACCCTGGAACACTCAGCTACCACCAGGCATACTCCTGAGGATGCAAAGCATTATAGCGGATAACTTTATTTTTTTCCCTGCAATAGCACAAGGGATTTACTTTTGGAATAAAAAAGGAATCTGGTCTGAGATGACTTCCTAATTCTGAAAACCCACAATTATAGATCAGAAAAGCCTCTAACTCACCACACAGAAATTATTTATTTAATGATTTACAATTTGTGAAAAGTTGATTGTGACTGAAAGTTAGGGGGAAAGAACCTTCCTAACAGTAACTGAAATTTGACAGTGGAAACATTTATCCAGAGAGATGAAAGGTTCTCCTTCACTGAATGTTTTCAGCTAATAGGCTTTAAGTTGGATTCCTGTAATGAGCAGGATGGCCTAAATGTCCTCCTCTAGCTTTATGATTCCATGATTCTAAAACACGTAGCTATAAATTCACTGGAATTCTCACTAGCACCAAAAGGAACCGAAAGAGGTTCCATTTAGAAAAGTTATGTGCTGTTGTGGCTTGATGATAGAACATTATTCTTAGCCGCACACCCAGCCAAAAGAAGTCTCTTGGATTCTACCTTGATTTCCAAGAGGAGATCTATGATTTTATAACCTCTCTTAAATAACCAAAATTCTGCAGATGCTACAATTCCTCTTTACTTGTACTGTGCTTAGTTATGAGAGTGCACTAAATAAAAACATTGCTATTGCGAGTATTTTGTTATAAGACATGAGAAGCATGATTAGGGATGTACAAGGAGACCTTAAATCAACAGATGTTCCCTAAATTCTATGCTCCAACTAATCTAGGAGCTCTGGAAACTAAGGGCACTGAGGTCAATGACATGCCATCAGATCACCTAGGGCCATTTGCTGACTTGGCCCATATAGAGAGTGATCCAAAGGGTAGGAAAGGCATGCAGGCGTGACAGCCAGTCCACCACAACAGCATCCAGCCCATTTATGCTTTGGCAGGGGAATCTTCACCTGAATCAAGAGATCTGAGCATTGTGCTGCATAACAAACTAATCCAAGATGGGGCTGCTGAATGTAGATGATTTATCCTGGGGGGGGAAAAGGTTGCTGGGGGGGAGTTGGGGTGGGGGGGAGTTAATGGCACTGATTTTCTGATGGCCAAACCAGTTATCTAGATTGTTGTTGGCTTCCACTAGCTATTATGGAGTAATATATTATTATCCAACTCCCCCCCCCCAAAAAAAAAGGCAGGCTGTGTGACTTTGGGCCAGTCACTCTCTCAGCCCAACTCACCTCACAGGGTTGTTGTGGGAAAAATAGGAGGAAGGAGTGTTAGGCATGTTTGCCACCTTGAGTTATTTTGCTGACATCCTCTTTTTTAATTAATATGTTGCTCTGACTGCCCAGAGTTTCAGCCAACTCATATCATATTGTATTCTTTTAGGTTCCAGCTCCTTGAACTACTTTGTCACCTAGATTGGCTCTCCAGCTAAACAGATTGGCATGTTATCATTATTTGGAGAGGCTCCTTGAGGATTACTCCTACTCAGCCAGTTCTTTTCCAGCCACCACTTCAGGATCAGAATTAATGAGCTTTCCAAGCTGGACCATAGTAAATGGGGAATATTTGCCAATTTTAGATTTTTATTCTTTGGTTGGACTGTCTTTGAGGCTTTTGTAAACCACTTTTCTTAAAATGGGACTTTTAGACCTAGTGGATCTGGAGAAGAATGCTGAGCACTCTGACAATCTCAAAAAGGAAGCCCAGAATATTTGGTTTCTCTGTGTGATTAATTTACATCTAGATTTCCCCCTAGAAAGATGAATGGATTTGATTCCTTTTTCCTTTGTAGCTTTCTGAGAGGGAGAGAGGGAACAAGATTAGACTTACCATTAGCTGTTTATTGCTATTTGTCTGCGAGTTATACTCTTGCCCCATTCCCTAAGTTGGGTGAGATTAACAAGGGTTTAAAATTCACCTCCATTTCCATAATGTGTTGTGGAGGAATTCATGCTAGACCAGCCCTTTGTCCCCACAGGATGGTGATAAGGGTTCCTCTGCATTGTTGTTTGCACTGTCTTTCATCAGATGAGTATGGTACAGTTCTGCATCTTCTCCTTGTCCTGGGTGATGGGAAAATGCAGAAGAAAAAACTGGCATTGTATTTCTCTAACTGGAGAATTAAGAGGCAGCCACTTCCAGAAGTTTTATCTCCTGCTTGCTCTCACACTGAATTAATTGGCCAGATTAAGAGCCACTGCTTAGCAGAGACTTAGATAGATATTGTTTTTTCCCAAAGCAGCAGTGTTAGCAGCTAAGCAGATGCCTGACTTAGCTCCTGTTGATTAGGCAAATGGGGCTACCATGACCCACATGCCCATCTTTCTCAGAGAGAAACGATATTTCCTAACTGGATGTGTTGGACTAGGAAGGAGAGGGAAGGAGAGATTCTATAAAATACATCACTGCAGAAAACAAATAAGTAAACAATTCTAACCCTATTAAGTGTTAATAAACAAAATAATGGAATAGACCTTTCAAACACTGCTTAGTAGAATATTAGAATATTAGCAGAGTTAGGCCAACAGGATCAAGATCTTTGTTATTCTAATTGGCCTAACATTCTAGTCAATAAATAGAGCTGAACTGGGGAATCAGGATCACTCCTCCCACTTGAGGCGAGATTTCCAAATGGAAACATTGGAAAATGCAATCCATGGGACAGAAGGAAGTCTCAAGCATTTAGGGTTCTGATGAAACCCACGCAATAGTGCAGTTGTACCCAACCAGCATCCTCCAATAAATTACAATCAAGGGAATGCAGCCTTCAGTCAAACATAGAGTAAACCTGAGCAGTTTTCCACAATATAATTTGCAGCATTAGGAGTGTTTTCAATACCAAATTGGAAATCACCAGGGGGCCTTATTCACTGTGCCAAGTCTTAAAGATATTAAAATAATAAGCTTGGGCATTTATGGAAGTGTTTGCAAGTTATGCCAGGCACTTGACTGAGTCCTTCTCTTACTGCTTTCTTGCCTCACAACATGGGGTAAACAAAAGTAGGCCCGCCATAAGGGAGAGCTCAACCAAGATAAATAAATGTAGTTAAAAGCATAGGAAGAGTCATAAAGCCCTGTCATTAAGTGTTAATGTTATCCAGCTCGGTCATTATCAAGCTCATTTTGCCTGTACCACAAGTACTCTTCCAATTCACAAAACAGATTGGCTTTGCTACGTTTTTCAAGATGCAAGCAGATATTTCCAAGGCCTTCTTTTTTTCAAGTTTAAGCCAGATGGTCCAAGTGCAGGTACAATCCCCTTAGGGCTACACTAGTTGGAACGCTTTGTGATAGAAGTCAGGAAGTGAATGGGAATTAAGTAACCTAAATACATCAAGAATTGCAGACTAAAACCAGTAAAGCAATAAAGGATGGTTGTCCAGTGAAATGGTGGTCAATTGTTGGAAGGATGGGGTATGGATGGGAAAAGGGGGTAAAATTTATTTGGCTTGCATTTTAATATGAAAATTAATTCACTGTTCCCAAACTCATATGTCAACCAGAATAAAATCATCAGCTGATTTTGCACTTCTTTGAATTTTGTGATGCAGTTTTCTACTTAAAAAAATACATTAGGGAAAACTGCATATGAAATAGCTGTACTTTAAGGGAAAGTAGTTTAAAAAATGCTTATTTTAGGAAATGTTATACACTACACAAAACAACATGCCCAAAATGATGCAGAAATATCATGGATTTCTGCTTGAAAAAACATGAAGGTTATAAAGAATGAAAAAGGCAGTTCTGGATTTCTTTTAAGCACTTAATAATATCCGTTTTACAGCAAATATTTGAGTATTCTGTAGTGGAAGTAATCACACAATTGGCAATGCCATTATGATTTTTTATTTATTAAAAAAAAAGTGCTGATGTAAAAAGGAGCTGATCTGAATCAGGCCATAGGAAAGGAAAGGAAAGGTTTAATGTGCCATGTTCCATGGCTACTACAGGCAGCACCTCTTGATGCTAGTAAAATTCTTGTGGAAAGGCCTGTCACATCTGGGCTGCCAAAATCCAGTTGATGATTAGATGACAGCAAAGAGATATGGAAACTAGAACTCTTTGTGCCACTGACTGGTAATCCTTAAAGACCTGTCTGTTCTCTCAGGCCCTGGGCTAGGATATCTGGAGCCCCTTAAGGTTATCAGATATCTGAACAGTCAAAGGAGGACACAGACAATTGGAAAACAGGACAAAGTGGGGGGGAGGGCATACTAACTGTTTAACTTTCTTCGCATCCATGACAAAAATTACAGTGAAAAACTGCAAAAAAAAAAAAAAAAAAAGTACTTAGACCTACATGTATATGAAGTTACTTTATTCAGCATCAAAGACTGGTTTTTCAATCTCAGGAATGTGTTAGAGCCAGTTAGGAGGCCACAGCCTTCAGCATGTAACTGATTAAGGTCTTGTCAATTTCAGGAAGCAAGCCAGAAGGTGCTAATCAACTAATTAATAAGATCACAATGTGGAGCTTCTTAACTTGTGCTTAGCATTCTTAGGGAATTCCTACCCTGTGGAGAAAAGCTGCTCAAGGAGAGATAGCTTGTTAAGATACTCAAAAAGCTGGAGACATGAGGACAAAAAAGGAGGATGTGTCCTCCTTTTGCCAGATTATGGAAACCCTACCCTTGCTGGATGTGCTTGTATATGTCTTTGTGTTGTGGCCCAGATTTGCCATCTTGCCCTTTATCTTGTTTTTATTTATCTTGTATTTTTATCTTGTTTGTTACATTGTGAGCCACCCATAATCAGTTTGAAGTCAGGCAGCCCCTAAATTGAATAAATAAGTAAAAATAAATAAAATTTTGGTAGCCAAAATATGCTAAGACCTGTCCTCTGATAATGAAGCAAGACTCAGGAACTGGTAATGCAAGGGTTTCTGGGATGGCAGAGCCATGGTGCTCCAGGTGGTTAGGACGGCCCTTCCATGTTCTCATTTCAGAAAACAATAAAGCAGTGCTTTTCAAACTTGACAACTTGATAGCTTGGGATTCTGGGAATTGAAGTCCACACATCTTAAAGTTGCCAAGTTTGAAAAATGCAGCAATAAAGTCATGGCGGAAGAGACAATCTAACTGGAAGAAACTAACTTAGGGGGGAAGTATTTTTTTTATTTCATTTTAGTATTTTAGTCCACATAATAGGTTTTATTTTGTTGAGTTTCAGTATTCTGTTGCTGTATACTATTCTATTTTATTATAAACTGCTAGAATTTTAGGAGAAAACAGCATATAAATCAAAGTGCTGGTTTGCCTATAATTGGACCGATACTTAGAGCTGCAGGACCACATCCTTCATCAAGAATCACCCCAACTGACTTGCTTGAGAGAAGCTATAATGCCCATTTCTGTGAAGCAAGGGGTCTGCGGCACCAAGGCAATCCTTTTCTGTGGTAAGGATTGCACCAAGGCAATCCTCTTCTGCCACTCTAGTCTTAACATGGCTGTCCTCCTACAATGTCTTCCTGCTGCAAAAAATGGAACTTTCTGAAATCCACACTTTTGCTTTTCATGAGTTTGACAATGTTTGTATGCATGCAACTTTATGAGTTATGACTTTTTCTTGTAGCTGGGAATCCTGCTTCCAATCTACACTTTTTAAATGTAACTTGTATAAAGTAGTTTAGTGAAAGGCCAAATGCCCTGCAGATTAGGTATAAACAGAGAATTTCTACCGCAGAATGTAAGTGAAGTTGAGGCACAATACTCAAAATAGATGGTTCATAGTTCCAATTCCATTCATTTAGCCCAGTAGCTGTAGAGAGTGCAGTTAGCATTTTCTGATGTTCCAGACTGGCACATATGCTTAAACAACCAGTAATAACTTACAGATGCCAGTCTGTGGTGGGAATAAACACTGTAGAAAAACACAATTCAGTTCTGGCATAAACACATGGAAATGCATTAAAATAAATGGAGACTTTATCACCATGAAATTTTGGCCAAATACCGTCTGGTTGGTACTGATCTAATTACTTGTTTATATGGCTCATATTCCCGTATCAGTTCAGGACTTCAGATTTGTTCTGTTGTGCTTGTTAATGTAATCATTAATTTCAGTACAATGCAAAAATATCTAATAACTGTATTTTAAATTTTTCTTATGGTTCAAATCCAGAAAAAAAGGTTGGCCAGGCTTCTTAGGTCATGCTGAAATCAGATGAATAAAACTTCAGTTAATTTCCCAGTTAAACTCAGTTATTTTCCAGTTAAGAACCAGTTATTAGGACACATGAAAAATCACTGCAGGAGGCCATGTGGCAAAACATCTTTGCTTTAAATACAGCATTTTGCTTTTAATGAAAACTGACAGCAATCAGAGGATAACTTCTGGTCTTTGCTGTATTGGGAACAATTTTTGACTTAACTCTATTTTTTTTTTTTCCCCCAAACTACAATTGGTTTATATCCTATGAAATTCAATGAAACTCTAAGCTATCCTTAACTGGAGGCCTCAGTTTCTGCATATATTTATCTCTGCACAATCCTATCTGAGCTCCATTTCTTGGACATCACACTGTCAAAGGACTCAAGAATTTGGATGAATGGATCCATTCAGGAATTTCTTGATTATTATATTGCCCTACTATTGCAATTTCTTTTCCCCTTCCTCCACAGATAAGGCCCTAAATCAACACAGGTTAATCTATATAAGAGAAATCTGCTTCAGAATCTGTATCAGTTTCCTAGATATAATCCTATAAATGCTAAGTAGTGGAAAATAATAATCCCTTACATCACCCACTTATTTTTTCATAAGGCTACAAGGGAAATTGCCCTATGAAGCTGAAAGTGATCCTCAATAACCCAGCTGGTCAGATTCACTAGGAAGAAAGACCATACAGTAGGACAAATCTTTATGGAGATATAAACATGACTTTATATAAAAAAGACATTTTATGGAGGAAAGCAGGACATTCATAACATATTCTTTGGCGATGCCACAACTAAACAAATGCAAGAAATATCATACTCTCGCCACAAGAATTTTACTACTATTCTCTTTGAAAGTAAACATTTTTTCTCATCAAACTGAATTTGGGGGGACAAATATTATTCTATCCTTACATACAAAAGATATGTTTGTTTTCCTTGGAGTAAAAGGAGTCAATAAAAGACACTGTTGGTGTTAGAAGGTGCTAGTGACAGTAGAAAGGGTGGGCCTGGAGCCTCCTCTGAAACATAGAATTTAGAGATGCCAGGTTAGCCCATAGTAAGGTCACCCCATGTATTCATCAGATGCTACATTCTGGCTATAAAGGTCATGGTATAATTAATATTATCTTTGTAATTGTTACGTATCATTTCAGAGGGTATATAACCTGTAACTTTGTGGGCTTTGGAACTTTTCTGTATTCCTTTGGCAAGGACCCCAATGATCACTGTTGTTGTGCATGCCAATAAAAGATACATTGTTGCATCCATCTCCAATTGCTTTGGTTCCTTATTTAAGTGGGTATTTTTCCCACAACAGAATGAAAATTGGTAGAGAAAATACATAATAATCTTTTAAAAAGAAGACCACTAGTTGCAAGACTGTAAGTCTCTGCAAGGTCAGTCAGCCCACAAGCAGCACAAATGTATGCATCCTACCACACAAATGGAGCTGTGTGGTTAGATTTGACATTCCTGGCAGCTAACTGTTGGTGTTGGATATATAACAAGTCTGGTTACTTGCTTCTCCCCATACATGTGACTAACATCAGCTATTGATAAAGATCAGATGCTTCAAGTGAAGCACTATATAACCTTATACAAATTACCAGGACAGCCAGTTTGGTGTAGCAGTTAAGGCACCAGGATAAAAACCAGGAGACTGTGAGTTCTTGTCCCACCTTAGACATGAAGCCAGCTGGGTGGCTTTAGGCCAGTTACTCTCTCTTAGCCCTGGGAAGAAGGCAAGGGCAAACCACTTCTGTAAATCTTGCCAAGAAAACTGCAGGGACTACTCCAAGCAGTCACCAGGAGTCAACACTGATTTGAAAACACCAAAAAAAAAAAAAACACTTTTATTTGGCTATGAATATTTGCAACAGTTATAGATATGAACTCATAGCAGAAGATGATTAGAAGCTAGAGTAGGAAGAAAGTGGGAGAGAAGTAAAGAAATATGCCATCAATAGTGTATACTAATTTTTCTGTTTTTATAACAGTACTTTAATATAAACTTTACAGCTGGGCAAAGAAGTCAACTATACAGCAACAAGTCATTTTGCAGTAAAACTTGGAAACATTTAGCATCGTAACAAGAATGGATGTTTGCTACAACAATAAATTAGAGAAATTACCATCTGACTCTTTTCTTAAAATAAATAGGAAGCTTTGAGTATGAAATCATGTCTCTTTCTTTAAAGCCATACGAGGACAAATCATAATGGAGAAATTGGCAACTGGGGAATATGAATTAATTCATTATAATTTTACAATTATATTTTGCTGGAACTAAGAATCCCATTTAAAGAACTCCCATTTCATGCCACTGTCATTAGGTGATGCTTTGGCCATTATAAAGGAATATTCATTGCTTCAATCTTTCCTACCTACTGCCTTGCCTGAAATTATAAACCTGCCCCTAAAATTCCACACATCTTTACAGAAAAACCTGCATTATATTTTGATTTGGTGAAATGTTTGTGCAGGACAAGCTCCTGGAAAAGCTTCTAGAATGGATGGCTGTCTTTTGTATCCATTCACAACTATGACAGGGCTGAAATTTGGACTTTATAAGTAATAAATATTTATTTGAGGGAAGAAATCATGCATACAATCCTAAAGAAGGTGGTTGAGTAGGTACTTCCAAAAATCAAATCCTGATATAATTATCTGTGATAACTATCACTCCTAATTTATATCTAACCATGTCAAGAAGATACCTGCTCAGAGAGTGACCCACAAACATCTGCCTGGAGTCATTCAGCCATCAAGTCCAAATAGATTCCCCATTCCTTTTCCAGAAAATACACTGTAGTGACTCCTGAATCTTTCTCTGTAATATACTTTTAATTATACAGGAATATGATAGAAACTGAGACTTAGCACATCATGTTTCTAAAAGATCACACAATGATCATTCTTATTCACAAGAAGGTCAACAGGTTTAATCTTTAATTCCAGTGGTAGAGGTTTATACCTGTGCATTGCCTCCGAATCACTTTGCTTTGCCTATAAAGAATAATAACTTTCTTTTCTGCTGAGGCATCTTTCAATTTCACAGGCTGAAAAGCAGCAGGTAGAAGTATTTTTATTGTCTTGTTGTAGAAAAGATGGGAATGATATTCCTGCAGTGTTGGAGAATAGACAAGGATGGATACTCCTGTGCAGCAGTTCATTAGAAGGTATATTTGATGAAGTTCCAAATGGCAGGTGAACTGCTTTCATTACCAATACAATTTAGAAAGCCACAAAATAATATTTGCAAAAGCATCCATCCCCATTTGAATGCACTAGTGCTAAGGCACATTCCAGGTTCTACTACCTAAACAGATGGCCTGTTGTGTATGCTACTCAAATGGACTGAGAATAGAAGTGGGATTAGAATTTGCTTTCTCCTCAAAAACAGAAACATGGAAGACACTTTATTGAAATGTATTTTGCCCAAGCTGAACTTAAAAAAAAAAAGGTTTTGTAGTTCTTGGTTTGCTTTTTAAAAAGAACTACAAAAATAGTAGCCTCTTAATCCAAAGAACAATAAACAGCCAACTATGTAACAAAGGCTACGAAGAGCCATCTAATTCTATGTATTTTAAAAGGAACATTCACAAGACTCCTTCATTAGGACTGAGATGTTGCAGGAGAGCAGGCCTCTCATTTACATTATTTTCTCGATCTAAAGCGTGACCCAATTATGATGGGGAATGAGAGATATCCATGTATTTTGTGACCCAGGAATGTGGAAGAAAATTAAGCTCCAGAAAACAGAAGCAGGGGGAAGACCTATCTCAATCTGGGCTTCATTTCCAACATTTCAATATTTTCACATAGTAAACATAGGTTTGCTTTTGTAAATGTAAAACCAAGTATGGGTTGGACTAAATTCACACGTCATGTTAAGCCATAATAGAGCCAGATTGGTTTTTGTTTTAGCATGTTATATGAAGTGGGAAGATCAGGCTTTGGTGGATTCTGGAAAGACTGGTAGCAGGCTCATTGTGTACTTCTACACAGGAGCAAAATAGGGGATGAAAATTCAGATGGAAAGGCATAACAATTTTTAAACAATCAGAATGGGGTTGTGATGCTGAAACACTTTGAAATCTTTGCTAAAAAATTACCCATTACATTATTTATAGTGTGCATATTTTGAGCAATATATCCATCATCCCATAACAATAATTTTGGTTTTATCCATCTTTAAAATTTGACATTAATCACTGAACCAGAAACAAAAATGTGTTATTTCCATCCCTACGAGAAATACAAATGCTACCTAAGGATCTTCTTATTTATTTAATTGTCAATGCATCAAACTCATAGTGAGCTAATGTTTCCCCTATGACATTATTATTTGATAGCTGACCTTGCCACCGCTTTCATCTCTTTACAAAGCAAAGAGGCCAGCCATTTAAAGACATTTCAATTAAGGTAAGAAAGCCTTCACCTTCGATTCTAGAGCATAGAAAAACTTCTAAAGAGAAAATTGCAACAATTAAGCTGCAATGTAGATTGGAAGCTCTCTGGAGAGGGATCACATTGTACATCTATTGCTCTAAATAGTGCTTTAAAGCCAGTGCTTTAAATAGTACTAATTGTAAAAAAAAGTCATCTAAAGCAAAAATGGTGTTAAGCTTTCAGACCTAATATACCCCTTTTCCAACAAATCACTTTGATTTGCCCTCTTGGAAATTCTACCAGGTAAATAGGCTATAGTAAACATTTGATCTACATTTTTACTCAAAAGGGAAATAGCCCCTTGCCCTAGTTGTCACATGTGTGGAACATATTCAATGATTTCTAGTCTTATGCAGAAATATTCTCCTGCATTTGCTTTCTATCAGTTTTTCCTCCATTCAGTGAGGATGGAGGTGAGGATATATACATACACACACACACACACACACACACACACACACTTTAAAAATTCCTTCAAAGAAGATAATTTTGGGAAAAAAATCTTGTGGGTGCAATGTGGAGCTGTTGTACTTATTTATTATGAAGTGGCTCTGTGTGTCTGTGTGTGTGAATGGTCTGCCTTTCACTATGAAATCCTTGGATCCCTGGTTCCCCACCATGAACTCCTCTGTATACCAAAGTATTCTAGAGTCAAATGTGAGGCCATCTGTCTGATAGCTAAAGCTTGGCCGATATTGGGTCATGCAACAGGACAATGATCCCACGCACACCAGCAAATCTACAACAGAATGGCTGAAAAAGAAAAGAATCGTGTTGACCTCAACCCAATTGAAATGCTGTGGCGGGACCTCAAGAGAGCTGTACATAAACAAATGCCTGCAAACCTCAATGAACTGAAGCAATGTTGTAAAGAAGAGTGGGCCAAAACTCCTCCACAACAATGTGAGAGACTGATAAAGTCATACAGAAAACGATTACTTCAAGTTATTGCTGCTAAAGGTGGTTCTACAAGCTACTGAATCATAAGGTGTACTTAGTTTTTCACACATGGCTTCTCCATTTTGGCTTTCTTTTTGTAAAATAAATAATGACATGGTGTAATATGTCATGTGTTGTTCAACTGAGGTTGTATTTACCTACTTTTGAGATCTGCTAAGGACCAGATGTTTTTTATTATGTCCTGATACGTAAAACCACAGAACTCAAAGAGGGTGTACTTTCTTTTTCACACGACTGTATTTGTTTCCTTTGGAGAAATTGCAAATTTCAGCACTGTGTGAATGATTTCATATACTTCTTTAATGTGTTTAGGCAATAGGCAACCTGATGCTTTCCGGACATGTTTAATTACAACTTACCTAATTTCTGAGCATTCTCCATCCTGGTTAGGGTTTATGGGAGGTGTGGTTCAAAACAACTAGTGTGCTTCTAGTGTACATAATGTTCCAGGCATTAAAGTGTATGTGCTCACAACTACTATGTCTTTATTGTGAGGTAATGACAAATTGATTGCACAGACTGTGTTACTAAAATACACATCAGGTTCATGGAATGTTGACAGGAGATCAAAGCAGCTCATAAATGTCCACGTTGGCCAAGCCCAATTTGAAGTGTGTATGACAATTTCTATATGTTGAAAATCTATCAAATTAACAGAATTAGAGGGTGCATAAATTCATCAAAAGATACTCAACAGATCATGCATCTAATTCGAAACCATCAATAGGATATCTGCATGGGGAGATGAACAGTTGGTTATGCCCCTTGTATTTGCAGGATAACCACTGCATAAATCACTGAAAGGGCACTATCTCATTGTTACTTTTCTTTAAAAGTGAAATTGATATATATTTATTTTTTTAAGGAACAGCACATTCTCCATTAGAATTTCATTATTTAAGTGAGAGAAAGCTGAACTTATCACAAACCCTGATTTGTCTGTGGGTCTAAAGATCTGGAGGCTTATAAGAAAGAGAAAATTGTCCATATAGGAAATATAGCAAATAGCTCTGTGCAGCACTTCAAATTTGATTCCAAAAATCCCTATTCGAACATTATTATGCTTTTGACAGATGGCAGATGTAACAATTAAACTCTTAATTAAAACTGCTAAATAAAGTTTCAGTTGGTGGAATGTAGATTCTGAACAAAATATTTGACATGGATTAGAAAAAAAACTGTCTTACATCCCAGTTAACACCTAAATATACAGCAGACATTTTAGCATTAGTAAAATTCTAGAAAGAAAATGGACGTTTGAAATAGGTCTACTTGATTTGGGCCACAGAAATCCAAATGATCACTGGATGACAATGTCTCTCTGCAGCAATTTGCTGCCATATAGTGATCTTGAGGATTTGCACACCAGATCTGATAGACCTATTGCACTGTATTGTATTGTATTGCATTTTATTTTTCTCTTCCTCCCAAAACACATTGCTTACATTCAACACTTTTGTTTTCTTCTCTCACTATACTGAATCAGCATTAAAACTCCTTTTTTAGTACTACCTGCTATTGAACTGCTATTGGCCTTCAGATTTTTTTTTTAACAACTAGAGACAGACAGACAGACAGACATTGGAAGTAGGGAAGAATGGGGACTGAAAATAAGAGATCTCCAGAGTTTTATGTATTGACAGCAACTGGAATTTAAAACAATATTACCTATACTCTGTATTCCTTTCCTCTTGCAGAACTATGATTCATAAAAAAAAAAAAAAAACTTATTACAGTGTGATGTTCTTTAAATACAAAAAAGGAATTTAATTAAATTAGAAAATGTGTATATCATGGCAAAGAAAAAAAAATAGCACTTCCTTTTTTATAGTTGCCCATTGAATGATATAACTTTAGTTACACAGAAATGATAATGTTATTAATAACAATAAATACATCTGTGTCCCTGAAAGCATTAATACAATACTTTGTAAAAATTAAGAAGACCACAGGAATTTATTTGTGGAAATGACGCCACAAATTTGGTATTAGAAAGAGAAAATCCAACATCTTTCCAATGCCCTGATTTATGTCTATATTTTTCATTCCCTATAACAGAATATCTGACATTGAGTACTTTTAAGAAGTGACAAAAAGAACTTGTCAAGTGAGAACTAGACAGGTAAGCCATAAAGGGTATGACATTCAGGAATACATGTCTCAACTTAAATTTTAACGTTGATGTTTAAAATGACACATAGAACCAAACTGGGAAGCTCTGTTCCTCTGAAAGGTTTGGTTGACTCATCCATCATTTGAATCTGGGAGGAATTCTCACAAGACCTTCACTTTAATTATGCATATAATCTAAAAGCTATGTGATGGCACATTACACAAATACTGGACTAGGTCTCTGCATCCATATATATCATGATGGAGAACACCTTATCCTTTGCTATATATGCCTAAAGGCTTGTGTTGCTTTCCAGACAGCTGAAAGCTATTCTGCTTTTCACATTGGTTTTCTGATATCGTTTCTCCTAGCATTATAAAGTCCAAATGAAGTTGTGTCCTGTACTTTTTTTTTTTTTTAAAGCCATCTAGGGGAGCATTTATTCATATCTATATTCTGTAGTACAGAACTCATATGGTATTCTGGTTGAACTAATTTAATATGGAAAAACAGCTCATGAGTAGTGGGAGGGAGGGGGGAAGGGGAAGGGGAAGGGGAAGGGGAAGGCAGGCAAGCCTTTTTCTTGAAAGTAGTCTAATAGACTACAGCTTACATTTTAAGCTAAAAGTGCCTGCAGAAAGTGGACAACGGAGAGTGCATGAAGTGACAAACTTGTATCATGACATTGCAATATGAACTCTGTTACATACTTGTATGCAACACAAATATGCATAAGCAGAGCGTGAACACATCTCACAATGCAAATTTCATTACCGTAGCATTGCTATGGCTAGCTGTGGTTGCCTCTGATATCATCATTTTGCTTCTATTTTTCACACATAAGAAACATAACCTGGGAACTGATATTTAGTTTGTCAATTAAAATGCAAGAAGGGGAAAAGAAATATGATTAATAGTTGTATTTAATTAAGTCACTTCCCCTACATGATCACTATCAGCTTTTTTTTTTTAAAGTTAGTGTCAGTTATTTAATATAGCCATATATATTTCCAAAAAGGGTAGCATAAATGTGCATGTATGTCAAGTAGTCAAATTTTTATTTCCCCATTTCATTTGCACTTTAACTATAAAGCATTTTAAATCTCAGCTGCAGACACTGAACCTGACTTTTGATCAATTATTCCATTTTTAAAACACACACACACACACACACACACACACACATCAATTAATTTAGCATTTACAGCCCTAGGAATTGGAAACATAAATAGTCTTTTTAAGGTACACTTTGTGTGAAACAAAAAGCCAATGCACCTTCTGAAGTCACAATTAAACATTCTTGGAATTGAAATTTGGGTATCCAAAATATGTAACAAATGATACTGAAGAAGGACATTGCCTCTTAAATAATACAGAAAATATCACAATGACAGGCATATCAAACACACCATGGCAGGCACAGATGTCAACTCTGATTATTTTATTTTTTTTTGGGGGGGGGGGGAGTCAAAGGAAGTAATACTTGCTTATCTTCCAGTATGATACATGCTATCGTCTCACATCCCACTAAATTTATCCTGAACAAACTTGTTAATCTCGATGGATATATGGTGGATAGAACCAGTTATCAAAAATTACTATTGCTGGCCTGAATTCTGGTCTCAATATTTAGGCAATCTTCTCCCTGAAAAAATGTCAGGATACAAAATTTCTAGTACCTTGCCTGTAAAATGCCCCATGTGTAAGCTTACATGTACATGCAAAAGGGCTCCAGCACACCTTTTTCCTCTTCCTATTTTAAAACGGGCAGCTGAAGACGCAAGACTCAGCTGATCCTGCAACACTGGGTTGTCACTGTCATGGGGTGAGGACAAACAGTTGTATGGAGAGCTGGCACTTGCAGCTTCTGTTGTTTTTTCAAACAAGAAAAAGGAGAAGGAGAACAGTGGTATTGTCCTCTTATGTGTACATGTATTGTGAGCTGCTCTCTTGTATTGTGAACTGCTCTTAAAAAAGAAAAAGAAGATATGAAAAAGGCAAGGAGCCTTCTCTTATCTTTGATGCTTCTGGCAGCTGAACTTCAATCAAAGTTCAGGCCTCAAGAGCCTCAAAAATTGCTTCAGTTCAGTTTGGCCTCAGTCCTTGAGAAAACAGGCAAAAATTGAATCAGAACAGTTTGTTGGCTCAGCATTAGAAATGGCAGTATCCCCAAACCAGTAGGGAAATGTTCTTCTTTCCTCTTTTTTCTCTTCTTCTTCTTAAGACATAAATTTCTATTGCAGGATGAGAAGCTCATGCCAAATTTGTCTTTGAAATGCCACAGAAATCCGAGTTGTTTTTGCTGGAATAGGCTGACATAGCTACTCTGATGGAAACAAGATTTGCTGTTGTTGTCCTATACTTGTGGACCCTATTTAGGCAATTCTATCTCTTTCTCTGACCTCTCTCTTCACCATTGCTCATTCCTCTTCTCCACCCTACCCCTAACAACACTGTCCATATAAAATGTTCCTCTCTCAGAAGCATACTTCAAGCATCTCATGAACTTTGTGAAAAATGACATGAGAATACAATGCCACAAAACAGTGATTAAATAATCTGCCCTTTAATGGTGTAATATCAGATATTTATATCAACCTTTTCAGGAAAGAAGGAAGGAAAAGAGATAGTTGCTCATGTCTCTTATTAGAAATTGTAACAATCAAAAGGTCTCAGCAGGCAGGAGCATCTAACCAACCTTATTTAGGCTCAGTTGTACAGGACTGGACCTAATTAATAGTTGGATGAGAGATCATCTGGAAAGGCTATGGCTAGGAAGAAAAGAAAAGAATGAGCAAAAATTCTAATGTTACCAAGAGTTAGGTTTGATTTGAGTAATATCAGAAAGACACTGTAATCCCTATGGTTTGCATAATAAGCCAAACAATCAACCAAGAATTCTCCAGTCAAAACTTCAGCATCAGTAGACCAATTTCAGAAAACAGATTTTGTAGCAAAGCATCAGTGAGATTGATAGATGTTTCATTCTCATATTGTTCTTGTATCACATAAAAACCTTTTATAAAGGTATTGTTTAAGCTCTGGGGCCTTAATGGGAGGAGTAACTTTTTAAAAAAAAAAAAAAAAATGGCATTCTTAGCTACGCTATGAAATGTTGATTGTCTGATCTGAAAAAGTTGAAAAAGAACTGGTATGATACAACTTTATTATTATTTTTTTTTACTGTATTACGTCTTCAGTATTGATTTAGGTTCTTTCCGAATAGAGAAAATGCATCAATGAGGGAAACATTAAGAAAGTCTATTAACCTTTTCTGTCCCAAGTCCGCCAAAAGAGAAAGAGAGAATAAATGTTTCTATATGAATAACTTGACAGCAGAGAACATTAAGATCAAGTATTCCAGCCATTCTGCTTTTAATCTGCAATGCTACATCATCACCTGTCTTTGTGTATTTTAAGCTATTTATCACAACCTGTTTAGCCTTTATTGCTGCTATTAGAGATATTAGCTCTGTCAAATCAAGTTATATTAATATTTGAGTACATATTTAACAATAATTAAAGGGGAGAGAATACATGGTCTCAGATTGAAACCTCTGCTTAAAAAAGTAAATTACTTCTGCTAAGACATACAGGTGAAACTCGAAAAATTAGAATATAGTGCAAATGTTCATTTATGTCAGTATGGCAACTCAAAAGGTGAAACCAATATATGAGATAGACGCATTACATGCAAAGTGAGATATGTCAAGCCTTACTTTGGTATAATTGTGATGATTATGGCCTACAGCTTATGAATACCCCAAATTCACAATCTCAGAAAATTAGAAAAGTGTGAAAAGGTTCAATATTCTAGGCTCAAAGTGTCCCACTCTAATCAGCTAATGAATCCATAACACCTGCAAAGGGTTCCTGAGCCTTTCAATGGTCTCTCAGGCTGGTTCAGTAGGAATCACAAGCATGGGAAAGACTGCTGACCTGACAGTTGTGCAGAAAACCATCATTGACACCCTCCATAAGGAGGGAAAGCCCCAAAAGGTAATTGCAAAAGAAGTTGGATGTTCCCAAAGTGCTGTATCAAAGCACATCAATAGAAGGTTATGTGGAAGGGGAAAGTGTGGTAGAAAAAGGTGCACAAGCAGCAGGGATGACCGCAGCCTGGAGAGGATTCTCAGGAAAAGGCCATTCAAAAGTGTTGGGGACTTTCACAAGGAGTGGACTGAGGCTGGAGTTAGTGCATCAAGAGCCACCACACACAGACGGATCCTGCACATGGGCTTCAAATGTCGTATTCCTCTTGTCAAGCCGCTCCTGAACAACAAACAACGTCAGAAGCGTCTTACCTGGGCTATAGAAAAAAAGAACTGGTCTGTTGCCCAGTGGTCCAAAGTCCTCTTTTCTGATGAGAGCAACTTGTGCATCTCATTTGGGAACCAAGGACCCAGAGTCTGGAGGAAGAATGGAGAGGCACACAATGCACGATGCTTGAAGTCCAGTGTGAAGTTTCCACAGTCTGTGTTGATTTGGGGAGTCATGTCATCTGCTGGTGTTGGTCCACTGTGCTTCATTAAGCCCAGGGTCAACGCAGCCGTCTACCAGGAGATTTTGGAGCACTTCATGCTTCCTTCCGCAGACGAGCTTTATGGGGATGCTGACTTCATTTTCCAGCAGGACTTGGCACCTGCCCACACTGCCAAAAGTACCAAAACCTGGTTCAATGACCATGGGATTACTGTGCTTGATTGGCCAGCAAACTCGCCTGACCTGAACCCCATAGAGAATCTATGGGGCATTGCCAAGAGAAAGATGAGGGACATGAGACCGAACAATGCAGCGGAGCTGAAGGCCGCTATTGAAGCATCCTGGTCTTCCATAACACCTCAGCAGTGCCACAGGCTGATAGCATCCATGCCACGCCGCATTGTGGCAGTCATTGCTGCAAAAGGGGCCCAAACCAAGTACTAAGTACATATGCATGCTTATACTTTGCAGAGGTCCGATATTGTTCTATTTCCAATCCTTGTGTTATTGATGTCATGTAATATTCTAATTTTCTGAGATTGTGAATTTGGGGTTTTCATAAGCTGTACGTCATAATCATCACAATTATACCAAAGTAAGGCTTGACATATCTCGCTTTGCATGTAATGCGTCTATCTCATATCTTGGTTTCACCTTTTGAGTTGCCATGCTGACATAAATGAACATTTGCACGATATTCTAATTTTTCGAGTTTCACCTGTATCTTGTGGCTGTTTCAAGTTTATAAGGAACTATTCCTACCTGTCTTAACTAATACAATATGGCTGGTTTGTTTCTAATTATTATTATTTATGAAAAAAAAATAAGCCTCCTTTTAGTTAATCAGTTAACTATATTGTACAAAACTGCTGGTCTAGATTGATCTCAAAATTCCTGAAAATTACTTGTTGCTTGTCAAATATACATGCAATATAATCCAGGCAATTTCCAGGGACAATCTTTGTATGCGCTTTCAAACAGCCAACTAAAAGAACAAACTGACAATTCAAAATTCCCCAGGTTGAGCCGATTCACAGTTGTCCTGAAAAATATGTCTGCGCCCCACATTATTTTGAGTCGGCATATCCATATCCATGTCCTCCAAACCACTGCTCTAGAATGCACCATCAGGAGTTATGCTAAGTACATATGATCAGAGCTATGGTTGAATACATTTGGCAGGCACCTGATTGGGTGAGGATGTGGTACTGAAGAAGGGCCTCCATAGCCAACATGGGTTTATTTCCACAATTTCTTACACAGAAATTGAGAAATAAGCTACACAGGAAGTGACTGAATTATCATCATCATCCCCTACAACCTTCACTCTGCTTCTTGTAAGAAAGTAAGAGAAAACATCATGACACTTATGAATAATAAAATTTTGGCAGCATGAATACCAACCTGGTTTAAATAGCAATCCCCAAACAGTATTGGACTGTACCTTGATTTTGAGCAATCCTTGTAGGTAAAAGCTCTGAACAGTCTGTATCTGTAGTAGAACAAGGAACTTGTGAATACTATGGATTTCCAGAAGGTGATATAAATTGCAATTCCAAATGTCCCTTTATCGTCTACTTAAAAAAAAAACACAGACACACACAGAGAAAGTGACATTCTATAAGATAACAACATATCCATATAATGTCCTTCCCTGATAATTCTCCTATTTTATTTTATATATAATCCAGGCATCGCAAATTCAGTATTTGTGTCTTTACTTTTTAATGTATATGCCACTTCATCAATGGACTCCAGGCAGTTTATAATGAAAATATCAAAACAATACCAATAACTAAAAATCAACTGTCCAAAGTAAGTTCAAAACAGGTAAAATGATACAAAAATTAAACTAAAAACAGCAAGCATATAGTATTAAGTCCCAAAGATGTTGTGGAAGTGTATAGTCTTTGCCATTTTCCTAAAACCCAAGGGGATGGGGAAAGTTCCCTGTAGGTCATGGGTAGCAAGCTATTCCAAAAATTGTGACAGGTTCAAGTCCATCTAAACTCTTGAAAATTGGGGATTCAAAACATCCTTTCCTAGGTGATCACCCAGGCCAGGTATATTCTGCAGAGAGGATAATCCTGATGGTAACTATCCTAAACCTACTTGGTTACTAAAATGAATTTCAGTCTCCTTCCATCCATTATTGTCAATTAAAAATTCAGCATCAAAAGCCCTTTTGATAAAAGTGTCTCTCAAGCCAGAAGTGACCTTATTAGTGTGAATTCAAGGTCATGGTCCTTTTCTATAATATCTGATCACAGAAAAGCATTTTTTATAAGGTAGAGTCCAACACTAGCATAAAGATGACCTTTGACAAAAAAGGACACATTCTTCATACTAACAGTCTTTCTCAGAATAAAGATGAGAGATTCTCTCCAGGAAGCATCCCACTCCCCAGACGATCTCTTTTATGAGAACTAGTAATAGGACAGCTTTCACACAAACAGCATGGCTTGCTTCAGTACTCTCTTTCACACCAGGTTATTTTTATTCCAACAGTCAATTTGGGGTGAAAAGATCCACACGGTTGTTCCAACTCAATGAATACTTGAGGAAAAAGTCTACTGTACTGTGAACCTGAATCACTTAAAGAGCAGTTGCATGAAATGTCATAATCTATCAAAGAAGTTTCTGATATTTGAAATGAATGCTCTGTTGGGGTAAACTCAGTTTGAACTTTGAATAACTCAAGTATCAGCATGCTTTATTCCAATGCAATTATATGTAAAGTGGACTATTTGGAAATACAAACATCAATGAAATAGTTTTAACTCCTCACTACACATCATGAAATCTCTATGTAACAATTAATGCATTTGATTTTATTACTTAAATTACTACTATAATCCATCCATCCAATTTCTCCCTGCTAGAATCTAGCAAACTCTTGGTGGCTTGCAACAGAATAAAATTGTTACATTACTTATAATAATACAACCCCCCCCCCCCATAACTAAATATCTAAGCCCACTGTGCTTACTATTTTTTCATATTATAACACAAGGCTAAGGCTGCAATTCTGCACACACTTATGTGAAAATTAGCTGTATTTAATTTAAAAGGTCTTCTTTCTGAGTTGAGAAGCAAAGGTCTACTACACAGTTAATTCATTGATCAATCTGCAGTTTTTGGCAGTCTCCTAAAAGAGTAATCTGATCTCTCTTTAAATATATGCCTGTATCATATAAAATCAAATTGTTTTCAATAACTCCATTAAGAGTGCTGTCTAAACATATTTCAATTTAAAAACTGGGTGAAGCAGTCACAAGCACAAAAGAAGAGCCTTCAGCGTCTCCTTTCTCAAGCTGAGGAATACCTTGACTACTGATTTACATCACTATGTTGGACACCATAGATAACACAAACAAACAAATGAACAACCAAATAAATAAATAAATAAATGTTCCAATTCCTTAGTTTTTGCACGTACGTTTCCATGCTACAGAAAGATATAAGAGAATCAGCTTGTTATTATCACTGGGAGTAAACCCCATACCTCTGAAAGAGCAAATTCAACCAACTCGATGACAGATTTATGTTCCGATACACAACTTGTGCCTGGTCCCAGCTGCTTCAGAATATAATGTTTAATCTAACAGAAAGGGAAAATGATTAAGTACATGGAGCCTATATTCATACAACATACTTAAGAGTAAACCTGGGCTAACAAAACATAATTCGTGGAGTTCATATAAAAGCGATGCCCAAATAATTAAACTGATTTTTGGCTTAATGGTATGGCCTGGTTCAGAGGACATGATAAGACAATGCTGAGCCACAAACTACCTGACATCTTAGCCTGGTGTGAAACCAACTAAGGCATATTATTTCTTCAATCCATGGACCTTTCTGGAGGATCAAACACTTTTGATTCTAAAGTCATAGTCATAAACATTCTAAATGCTGTTGTGAGCTGTTTAGAGGCATATAAAAATAGATGGGATACAAAGATTTTAAATAAATAAATGCAATACACTGACTGGGATGTCATTCCATTTAAGAATGGTCAGTACCAATTAAAACAGTGAACATGGAGGACCAAATCTGAACCCTATGCAATACTCCTAAATATATCTGTAAAGGAATAAATTATCCTTATGGCTCTGCTCTCTGCCATCAGACATTGATAAAAGTCAACAATGTACCATTTTAACCTCCTCCAGCTATCAGCCTTAAAGGCTTAGGACTGAATCATAAGCAGAAAACTACATATGGACACTTTTGGTTAGTCACACTATTGAATTCACACATGGCAGTAAGCCAAGGTTTGATTAACCATGGCATATTGAATTAGCCACAGTTGGTCAGGCTCACAAAACATGCTAAATCATCAGAACTGTTTCCACTACAGAAAGTAAAAGCCACAGTAGGGCTTACTACAACCAGTTGAACCCAGCTACCTTCTAAGCCTAATCTATCCAGCAGAAACCAAATCAAAACAAATTAGAAACTTGAAGCCCTCTGGGTGTGTTTAAATAGCCACTTCCAGAATCCCCAAGCCAAAGGACCATGCTGTTTGGGAAAAATTAGGATTCATTTCTATCTTCTGAAGGCTGTCAGGTGTGGAAGGACTGTTTATGTTCTAATAATCACGTCCTATTTATATTTAAGTTGTTATACAACTCTTTGGTGGGTTTGTTGCTGAGACTAACATGGCTACTTGCCTGAAAGTACACAGCAAAGTCCTTGCCAATATAAACCCAGAAAAGGGTTTATGTATATTTCTCTGAGAAGAAATGAAATATGAGACGATGAGGAGATGATGATGATGATGATGATGATGATGATGATAAACAGGGAGTGTTCTGTTGAACGTAGCATGATTTATATCCAAGTAAACATGTATAAAAAAATATTGTGTATCTTGTCATGTTCTATGTAATTGCACAGGCCTCTTTAAATAGGCAGATGCACCCATACATACTAACACACTCATCCTAATTTATTTAGCTAGAAGTTCACCGAAAGGCATTTATATGCATTCAGCAAATAAAAAAGGCATATCAAGAAAATACCTGATTTGTGCCACAAGGAAGAAACAACTGCATAGTCAATACTGTTACTGACATGGTAAACACAATTTAATAGCTGTTAAAGTCTAACAGCAAAAAAGTAAACAATGAGCATAGAAGTTTAAAACTTCCTCCTCACTGCAGAAAAACAAAAGTTTACCAAGGACATAAAGAAAAAAAAAAGATGAAAATGATGCATTTGATGAAACAAAGAGTTATAATGTCCCCTTGAGAAACTACATCAATATTTAAGATGGTCTCACCAATGTTAAAACAATGAAGGAAGGAAGGAAGTTGGTTAAGATGAGTGATGGAATTAGATCAAGGACAAACTCATCCATATTTTTAAAAAGGAGACATTAATGGGGCTGCTGTCCAAAATGATATCTGGACTGGCAACGGCACCTTGAAGGCATGGGAAAAACTACATAAAACTACCATAAATCTAGCTATAGGTGCATTTAACAACAGACTTAAACATGAGGAAATCAATACAGTATTTCATTATTTAACAAAGCACTTTAGCACAGGGAATGAAGAACTTAGGATTTTTAAAATAATAACTGGGTAAAGGAAACAATACAGAGAAGAATCTGTGGTCCAATAAACACCACTGATTTCTGGTCTTCCTCAGCATTGGACATGCCAGCAGGAATTGCTGAAAATTAGTTCATCAAATATGAAGGTCCACAGATTCCCTCTCCTCCATATATTCAATGAATTTATTCTTCAAATTCTGACTCTTATATAGCTTTGCCAGCACTATCCATGTGCATGATAGAGGTGCCAGTTTTGGAGTACCAAAAATAAACATTTCGATTTCCCCATTCCACAAAAAAGCTATTCATGCTGCAGTATTTTGTTATAGGCACAAATTGCTATTATAAATTCCCAGGCTAACATGGGAAACCTTTTCCTACAGAAGCCACAACCTAGAAGGCATATTTGCTCCAAATTAGCTTGACATGACAAAGAATTGCTTCCAATAATGTAATCCCTCTGTATCTGATGGATGCAGCTCCACCTGTAATACATTCTTAATTCTATGCACCCTCCATAAATCTGGCACAGACAATGAATGAAGTTTCGCTGTGTGAGCAGTGATCCATTCTTTTTATCCTGGAGGTAGATCAACACACACACAAACACACACTCACACACAATTTATATGGCTGCCCATCTCAACAAATGACTGGGGCATCAAACAGAATTAAAATAAAATAAAAAACAATTACAAGCATTATAGGCAAATACAAAGCAACCGAGACACATAACCCAAATCACTAGAACAACCAAGAAACGGGTCCCTGCACACTCCGAGGCTCCACGCCTGGGCACAGAACCAGGTCTTTAGGGCCTTATGAAAAGCCAACAGGGTTGGGCCACCTTGATCTCCAGAGGGAGAATTTTCACAAGCTGGGTGCTATGGCAGAAAAGGCATGTCTTCTAGGCCCTGCCAACCAGCATTCTTTGGCTGACGGAACCTAGAGCATGCCCATCCTGCATGACCAGACTGGGTGAGTAGAAACAACTGGGGAGTGATGGTCTCGCAAGTAATTGGGTCCCAAGCCAAGAAGGGCTTTAAAGGTGATAACCAGCACCTTCAATTACACCCAGAAGCATACTGGCAACCAATGCAGCTTGCGGAGTAGTGGTGTTACATGCACCAAATAACCAGCGCCATTTACTACCCATGCTGTCACATTCTGCACCAGTTGAAGCTTCCAAATGTTCTTCAAGGGCATCCCCACACAGAGTGCATTGCAGTAATCCTCCCCATCTCAACTGTTTTCAATCTGTCTCCACCTTCTCCACTCCACAATGATGTTAGGAATAGATACTGAGTGGAAATACACATGAAATTTCTGAAGGATATCTATAACTAGACATTTGAATATGCTGAAAAGCTAGCCAATCATTGTGCTTATGGTAAAAAATCATGCTGGTAACCAGACTCAAGTAACCTGTCTAGCACAAGGGTAAACAATGTTTGATTACTGCGGATTACACTTTGAGGGTAACTAAAAGCCATAATGGATGATGCCAAGTGAGTAGGATTGTAACACATGGACAGAACAAGGACTTTCCAAGTTTGGAAGAGTTGGAGCTCCAAAGGTCAGGAAAAGGTTTCAGGGCCACAGGCTGCCCACCCATTTAACTAGATTATATAGATTACTTTATAATCAATGGGTGGGTGAATGATAGAAATTCTCCAATAACTGTGCAACTGAAAGTTTTTCAAAGACTTCTTGCACAGTCACTGAAGAATCTCTCTCTTCGTTTTTGTTTAAAGGAAAGCACAACTATGCATCCTCTGAAGAATATTTGGGCAACTAGGGTCTCAATCAAACTGCCCACCAGATCCTCAGAAAATTTCCTAAACTCCCTCTGAATCCATTAGGCACCTGGTGCAGACCCATCTAACAAGTCTTTCTCCACAGATATCAGAAAGAGATCTGTGCATGATAAGGAGCGGACCTTGATACCCCCTACTTTCAGATCATGTTGCATCTGCTCTGAGACAAAAAAGCAGATCAAGCATGTGACCTCTCATGTGCATCAGGCCCCCAGTGAGTTGGTCATGCCCATGGTTGTCATGGTGACCATGAACTCTATCAACGTCTTGTTCTCTCTGTATTGTCCCAGTAAGCTTTGTCCCATCATAAAAGACTTGCTATCCAAGATCATTTTATGAGGATAATAGAAGTACGAGTTTTTTCCTCGTATTTTCTTATTAAGAAGGTAGGAAGGACAACAATTAAATAATGATGTTAATGCATTTGCACAATAATTAAAATTACACTAATTTACAGAAACATAAGGAGTTTTCATGCATCACAAAAGCCTTTCACACTTTTTTAAACATACGCTTGGTGTTTCTGTTGCAAATTTAAAGAACAAAAACCAAAGAATGCTGCCTGTAATAATGACTACCCCTTGCAAATGCAACTGCTGACTTTCTGAATATTACATTTTACAGCCAGGAAAAAAAACACTGTAGTAGTTAAACTCAATACTGTAATCCAAGCATGAAGAGCACAACCTGCTGGCCATTTTCTTTACTGTGTCTAACACTTCACAATTTGCCATAATGCAAGAGAACTGGAAATTTTGGATATATACAGAAAATTGAATACTGGACATGTTTGACAAACAATATTGCAGTGGCTAATTAATTATGGACAGCAATCAGGATGTGAACATCAAGTTATATATTTCTTCTTTTCTTGCCCAGGTTATCCCAGAACAACTTCCAGACTTCAAGCATCACTCTGTTGGATTTAGAATATTACACTAGCTTTTAATAAGCTATTAACCACAGTTCAATTGTGCCAGGAAATAGAGAATTAACCCTTCTCTCCAAAGTCCAGGAAAGCCCTGACAAAAGGGGAAATTGAGGAAAGAGGATGATGGTGATATCACCTACTTCTCCACTCTAAAGCATATCTTTGGCAAAACAGATGCCTATCTCAACAGCTCCGTAGAAATAAATCTGGATATCCCGTATCCAGTTTAGCATGGAGATGCCTAAGGTATTGTAATATGCCAAGCTCATGCATGCATGTGTGAGAAAAATGCTCGTTACCTTTCCAAAAAGCATCGTAAGTGGGATCAGGTGTTCAAAGTCACTTGAACTTCCTGGTTATGTGTTATGGTTTAGGCAGAAATCATACATATACTAATGAAATACCAAATAAGACATTTAATAAGAAATTAACCTTGATATGACGATAAGGTCATTGTCTGGACAAATTATTTGGTTCTGCAAATGACAAACGTGTTCGTGGCATTATCATGGAGTGAGACTTCTTGGAATGCTTATATTTTCATGCCTTACTATGGACTAATAGTTGCAATCCAACTAAATGTCATTGGTGTTCTTCCATTTCATGGTTTTTCAAGCAGAGAATGTCCTCTGCCTGGAAACTTGCTAAGAAACAGATTTCTAATAGGAGAAAGCAGGAGAAGTCACTTTCTGTATGACAACCCGTTCATTTTTACCCCAAACTATTTATTTCCAATACAGTGGAGAAAAATGCTGATGCCTTACAAAGCCACACTCTCTAATTCTATCCAACAATTAATGAACATACACATTATTTTCTTGTTGCTGTAGCCCTTTCAGGGAATTTTAATAAATTATTAAATTTATTAAATTTAATATTTTAAATTTAATTTTAAATTTAAAAATACAGAAATAAACATATACTAACTTTCCTCTCTCCACCCTTGATAACATTTAAGACACATTTATATGTTACTGAGAGCTCAGAACATTGCTTTTCTGTCACTATGTATTTTTCACCCTATTAGTAGGACTAATTTTATCTAATGTTTGGTGTGTAAGTGTGTGTGTGTGTGTTTAAATTTTCCACTTAGACCTGCCATAAAGAAAACACCAACATTTGAAGTCATGTACTTCTTGAAAAGAGTGTGCCTTCCTTCAGAAATAATTATTTGAAACACAAACTGAAATGTAATCATATTTGGTTTAAATTAGAAAGGCTAATTTATTAGGAGATAATGTGCAAATCGTTTTCTTACAAGAACATAGAGCAATTTGTCACAAAACGGCAGCCCAATTTGCATTATAATGGGTTCTCTTATCATTTCAGAGTATAATTGTTTAGAACATTTTGATACAGTTACAGCAAACACCCCACATACAGAGAGAGAGAGAGAGAGATTTTCAAGTTGTACCTAAGAACTGCCAACATTTATTACTGACTGCATAAATCTCTGATACTAGATGTTACACATTAACAATGGATCATATGGAATATATAAGATTACAGTCTTCAAAATAACAACATCTTCTAATCCATATGCATTTGGCAAATATAAGTATTTTTAACACAAAACAAAAAAGGAGGCAGTTCTGGATGTCAGATGAACAGAAAGTAATCTGTGAAATAGATATGCCCACCCTGATTCCCAGTGCTACCCAGCAACATCATTTTAAAGCAAGAGAGGCTTGTTTGTTTGAAGAAAAAGGAATATGTTGTCAAAACTTGAGGCAAACAGATATTTAAATATACATTCACACCCTAATATGGGACAAAATGTGTTTGCAGCATGAGGCAAACATATAATTATACATGAGTGTACATATAGGTAGGCAATGTTCTACCTGAGCTCATGTACTTCATCATTGGGATGCATTACTACTGGGTGGAGCCTAAACACTAAAGGGATGGGAGAGGAAATTGCTTAGTGTGGCACCAAGCATTTCTGAACTCAAAACTGTTGTCTGACCAATGGGGTAAACATTAAGGATACATAGGCACATACTGGAGTCATTTAATTTAAATAATGTATAACCATATGCTAAAATATAGGATTCTTTGCTACAATCAAAATTTTCTTTGCCACAGTCATGATTGCTCTATATCCATAGCCCACAAATCTAGTATTCAATTGTAAATCTAATTGGCTCATGAGACTGTGGAAACTAAGACCATATAAAGCTTGACTGATCGATTATGTGCCATCAAGTCACTGTCAACTCTTAACGACCACATACATAGATTTTCTCCATGACGATCTGTTAATGTGGTGTTTCAGGTTTTCCAATGGTGCACTCATTGCCACTGTAACAGTCCATTCACTTTGCTGCTGGAGATTTCTAAATCTTCAAGTCAGATACAGGAATGTACATGCAGTGCAGTGCAGTGCACACTCAGAAGCTTATTCTGGCTATGAGAATGGCAGGATAAGGGGTCACAGTGATGGGAATCATTCCACTAAGGATAGTTGTGGCATCGCCAGAGGAATTGTCTTGCCTCTGTGCCCAGATGCCTCTCCTAGACCAAGGTATATGTGTATAAACCAGGCCTAAATTTTCTGTTTTTTCATGCAAATATGAGATGGAATATAATGAGAAATAAGCCATTTTAATTTTTCCAGCACTTACTGGTGATACACAACCAATTAAATACTTATTCCTTTCCTTGTTGAACTACATTCTTTCTAGCATAGGTGTTAGAAAACATTAACAGTGATGAATATAAATATGATAATATGAAGCTGAATACATGGTACATCTTGAAATTCCTTCCCCCCAGCCACCCCCAAAAACGTCTTAAAGAAATTTAGTTTTTATACACAATACTAACCTGCTTCACACTTGCTAAGCCATGGTTTAACCATGGTATGCTGAATAAATCACAATAAATTGGGCTTATACAACATGCTGAGGCTATGGGGAAATTCTGCTTATATTCCTTGACTAACAATTGCATATAATAATAATGAAAGAAGTGGGAGTGATTTCATGGATGGGATCTGAAAAATTCTGTTTTAAAGATGGTTTTGCATATACTTTAACTTTATTTTTTCATTTCATTTTTTTTCTTCTTAGTTTTTCATTCCTCACTTTGAGCTCTGGGCCTGCCTACTTTGGGAATATAGCTCTTGACATATTTAGAGCTCAAAGTTATAATTGTTAATATTAATTTAATATCATATTTTTGCACACAAATGTATATCCCAAGATGATGAACATTATAAAACACTATAAAAACCAAATTAATATGCTAGGAGAATCCCAGTGGGTTTAAAGAAAGCAGAATAATCCTATTTAGGAGGACAATGGTTAGAGATTCATTATTGTGAATTTACTGTGAGTTATATATTTAAAAGGCAGAGCCACTGCTGTTTTTTTTTCTTTTTTTCTTTCCTGCAGAATAAAAATAATGCTACCGCTCCAAAGGAAAAGAGCAAAACTGATTTTCCCAGGAGAAAGAATCTCAGGATAAAAGTGATTCATGGCCAGATATTTATTTTAGCTATCTCCATCCTGCACAGCAGAGATAAGAGAACTGCTAGTCATCTTACTCTATCATTTGTAAGTCTGCAGAAGTACTGGCAGCAGGGCTTGAGTGTATCTTTGTTTGCAGGTAAGTTATCTTTCTACAAATTTGAAATAAGAAATGCTGCTGGGATAGGAGAAGGCAGCGAGGGGAAAGAGAAAAAGGGAGGGAGAGTTGGAATTTTCTTTCCAATGTGGATGCTAGATGAAAATACTTTCACTTGGCAATTGGTCAGGAATGAAGTGGGTGGTCAAAGATCAATGGATGCTTTCATAGTGTGAAATTGAAGATAGTTTATTTTTCTATTCAGTTCTCTGTTGGTGTGCAACAATTAGTGTTGATGCAGAGAGAGAGAGAGAGAGAGGAGAGAGAGCGAGGAGAGAGGAGAGTGAGAGAGAGGAGAGTGAGAGAGAGGAGAGAGAGAGAGAGAGAGAGAGAGAGGAGAGAGAGAGAGAGAGAGAGAGATTGAGATTTAATCTTTAAGTGATGCTAGAGAATAGAAGTGGCAGCTCCTGGCCTACCTTGTCTGGCACTGAAAACTAAACTGGATTTGCCTTAGTTAATACTTGGATGGGAATTCCAGGCATGTAGGTTAAACTGGGAAGTGTGAGTGGAATCATACCAGAAAACAGTGGTAAACCACTATCATAACTGCTGCCAAGAAAACTGCATGTATGGGTCCATGTATCCATGAGGAATTGAGCTTGACTTTAGACTGTCTTTACCTGCCATGATTAGCAAAACTTTCTAACTCATTAGGGGTTAGATCCTAAATTGTTAATAAATAAAATGCAATTTATTAAGCAGTTACATATATGAGATTCACTCAAGGAAAAGCAGCATGGAAACTACTTAATGACAGCTATTATGCAATAGGTACAGAACTCCAAATCCACATAACAGTTTTATTTTTGGATAACAGTCTATGAAAATCTAAATGGCTCTTGATTTCCACAAATGTAGTCTAAAAATGGATCATGCTGTGGAACTTTCAGATTTTATTAGAGTCCTAAACCAACCCATTGGTGTCATTGTTCCTACGTTTCCTATACCGAATGTCTAAATTGACCCTAAATGTGCTGACACTTCTTTCTAAACTAGGATTACATTAACCAAGTTTGTTGAATAAGCCAGAGTCACTTGCTTCTCAATCAATGGGCTAAGACACCGTGCTAAACCAGAAACAAATTGTATTAATTTGCTATGTGAAAGCAAGCACTGGACTGGTTCACACATCAAGTTCAGCCATAAGATGGTCTGATATGGCTCGGCAAGTTGTATAAATCCAGCAGCTGTATTTCATAAACTATAGCTTAACCTAATGTGACTATGAATCCAGTCCCTGCAGTTATTCAATAAACTGTGATTAAAACAATCTACTACTTAGTGTGATATATGATTTCAGTCTCTGTGCTTCTTGCTGTTCTTGTTCAGCTTTGACTTAAATTTCTTTATGCCCATACATTAAAACTTGTATTTTTTTGTTTTGTTTTGGTTTTTTTATGGACTATATATGCACGGAATAGGAAAGAGAAAGTTTGGAGAAAATCTGCATCAGTTGTTGTTGCTGTTGTTATTCCCTTACCAAGTGAGCCTTTTCAAGTATCATATAATTCTTGTTAGCAGTTAACAAAAGAATGAGTAAAACATGATTACAGGAAGTGACTTCAAGTTAATGTATATTATATACAGATGAAATCGAAAAGCAGACAGAATTTAAGATCTTGCACTTCCATACTTATTGTTGCTTCACATATTAGAAAATTATGCTTGACAACTTGACACTTTAATTCCTTCAATCCAATTAAGCTGTTGGGAGACTCAATTACTATATAACGTGGGTTGGGAACTCCTCTTTCTGTAGTGCCCTCCTTCTTATCCCACTTCTATTTCCTATTGCTTCTTATTAACAGAGTTGAGGAACTCATTATGAACCTTGTTATCATTAACTTTGCCTTCCTTATTATGATAGACATTTTTATCTCTGCTGTCTTTAAGAACCACATCATTTAGTCCAAAATTATTCAAAGACTATGAAAAGAATTGAGTATGTTCCATTCACTCCTAGGCTGTGTGTGTTAAAATAATCTTATATGCAGATTATCTACAGTGCAAATGATTGAGAAAAAGAAATGGTGTTTATCAGCTCCATTGCCAAGTAACTGGAATAACTGGCCTAAAGCAATATAAAATATGAAGAAAATTCTGAACTGGAAAATTTGCTGTTTGTATTGCTTTTAAAGGGAAATGTTTATAAATAAATATATAAGTCTGGTGAACAGAGCATTTCTACAATGATACTTTCTTATCCACTACAATAGTGACTGTTTATATATGTTTAGCCCAATCCCCACATTCATCATACTCAGCTTTGCAACTCACCCGCAGCTAAGACTCCTTTAATGACTGTTTGGATCAGGACTTTGCCCAACAGAAAAATGAGTGAGGATGAGTTAGTCTTCAGCATTTTTTTAATAGTTAAAAAAGAGCACCAGCAGTATCAAAAGAATTATTCCCCCCTCCCCCATGAAGATCCTACAGTAATTATTCATAACTGGTCTACCTGAAAAGGAACAGCAAGAGACTGAATTTCATGTCCACAAGCAGTGTGATTTGTAACTGGAAGGCAAACAGACACTAAAACCAAACAGGTGGCCTGAGATATCAGTTAACCATAACAATAAATATAGACACATTTTTAGAATGACAGTCATAATATTAATGACAATATTCATATTTAATGCATTTTACACTATTACAAAATGAAGAGATTTTTAGCACGTATTATTTGAAGAAGAAAAAAGTTTGCTTTAAATGGAAACTTACGGAATAAATCAGCAATGGTGTGCTGGTTAATTAAAACCTCAGCAAAAAAAAAAAAAACCTGGAGAGATTTACAACCAAATAAATTTATAAATGCCTCTTAATTTGTTAGTAATTTGGGGAATTTGCTGGGCTCAGAGAGAAAGATGTACTGTATATCAGCTGCTTAAACCTCCTGCACGTATAATGCCAAAACTGATCATCATGACTGCTAGTTATTGATCTTATAAATTCCAGAATCAGCTATTTGTACTTTTAGAAAACCTACTCTTTCATTTTACAAAGTTTCTAGCCCTCCTTTCCATGAATAAATGTCTAATTATGGACAGGCTATGAACACAAAAAAGGCTGTCAGAATTAGCATTTTGGTGTTCTTTTATATGGCTGCAACATTCCTGCAGTTTATTTATTTATTTATTTATTCTGATATAACAGTAACATACAATTTCCATACACTGCTTTTGTTTTATGTTTTAACTTGAATTAAGAAGCCCCATGTAGTTTCCAATCCTAAACCTTCCAAAAACATATGCCAAAGTCATATTACATTACGAATCTCCATAAGAGTTTCTTCCAGGCCTGATAAAATAATGAAAGCCCACTGGATAAATTCCATTCAATATGTAGACATCCACCACGACTGCAGCATCACTTGATGACTTTCATTTGTGAGTCACAGTGTTAGCACAATAGATAACAATTTCACAGTGACCATGTTTGGATTTAATACTTCATTCCGCCTTAAGTCTATAAAGATGAGTCTGATCTTTGGGTGATTCTCCCCTACCACTTATTCTGCACAGAGAGCTGCAAGAAAACTAGAAGCATTTTTTTCTGCTCATTGCAGTTTGTCTGAATAAACAAAGATCAAACTGTACTTCTAATTCTGGCTTGTTTAAATAAACCACAATTAAAATTAATTACAACTTAGGTGTGTGGCAAACCAACTGGGAGTCAAAAACAGAAGCAGATGCTTCAAATCTTCTCCTCACATTCCCACCAGAAATGAGAATACCCATACCAGTGAAGTGTAACTTAGCATAACAGCAAGGTCGCCATCTCACATGCAGTACTTTGACTGGAGCAGTTGCCATGCAAACCTCTAATAGCTCTTTGGAGTGTCCAGATCCATTTTAAGTTTTTCAACAGAATGTTTAAAACATTACTGAACTGGATGAATACTGATCTGCCTGCATGGCTGAGTGATCAGATGACTGCTTGACCATGTGGCCATGGGTAATGAACAACAAATGTTTCACATGACCAGAGACAATTATAAGTCAAGTCAGTAAGATTACAACAAGCTTTTATTTATTGTTTCAAATTTTCCTGGCATTCTAATGCTTCCTAACTCTCTCTCTCCATTTCTTTTTAGTTTTCCACCATGTTTTTACCTTCTCTTGTACACAAAGATGCATTATTTCTCCTCCTGCCCCCCATGGTATTGCAAAACAGGAACCAAACCAAGAACCACTGTTATCAAGTTCTGATAATTAAGGATATCTGATACAACATCTTCAGGGATAATTCTGGCAATGAATTAATGATTAACAGAGAATAACCTAAAGTGATCATTCTTTAGTGGTCAACCACACCATCATTAAATTTTAAAAAAATGGTATTCTTTTGATCATTTAAAAACTTACCTCTTGGAGAACCCTCTTCATTTTCAACAGTAATGTTTTTACTGCTGTGCAGTCTTGCATCATCAGACGGAAGGGCAAGGATTCTATTCCTCCACCTTCTTCCGTGGCTGCAAAAGGCCATTCTACAGATGGGCTATGGGCTAGCTGGCTCACACGAGGACATCTTGCTTCCGCTCGATCCACTTCCTTTGATAACTTAAGAGAAAGGTTCCTGTCAAGAAATAATATCAAAACGTTAGCAAGCAATGAATAGCAAGGAAATGAATTAAAAAGATGAAGCACTGTTCAAAATAAGGCCTATTTACTTTCCCTACATTCCTTGTTTTCACGTGTATATTGTGACTTATATCAGTAATCTTCAGTATTTTCAGTGCAACGATCCATAAATCTGTTACATCGCAGCAATTTCTGAAGCACTTGAAAGCAAGGTTCTATATTCAGCCCATTACTTACCTATTTATATCTGAGGGTAACATCTCAATTAATAAGGAAGAACTCTAAAACTCCTGACCCTTCAAGCACTTTGAGAGAGAAACTGATTCAGACTCATAGACAAGTATTCCAAAATTAAAGAACAAAATAAAAAGAAGAAAAGAGTACAAATATGGTAATGCAGACAGGAGAAAGAGAGAGGAGAGGAACTGTGGAGTGGTAGATACAGGACCAACAGGAATATTGCAGTGTACATAAGAGACTGGACCATGAGAATCACTTTTGTTTCTATATACATATTCTTTGTGTATGTTTTGGTTTGGGTTTTTGTCTCAAGAAGCTCCCAATATCTGTCTATACATCCTCTCTTTCTGCATTATGCTGCCAGGTTGCATGCAATTTAAACATAAATGGTGTTGTTGCCTGAGCCTCACAGTAATTATGCATAATTAGTTCTTAATCATCATAACAAAGAAAAACTATGCTCATGAACACACATGCATCCACTAGAAAGAATCTTGGTTCAGTTTGCTTGGACTGGGCTGTATCTTCTAAGAGCATAAGACACTATTTCCTAGAGTGATCTACTCAAAATTATGATCCTCTTAAAGTTGTACCTAACGTAGCATTAGTAAAGAAAGCATGAAGGATGGTACTGTATTCTTAATGTATTCCACCATAGGCTATGCAAGCTACTGTTGGAAGAGCCAGCACAAACCATATATATAACAACAAAGTCAGAATGAATTGCGAAAATGGAATCAACTGCCCAAGAATGAAAATGGAGTTTCTGAAAACAGCAGAAGCTTTGTGCTGCTGGAATGATCTCACTGGATGTAACTTTTATACTTTAGAGCTTTAATACTTAGCATCAAGAAACAAGTGGTGGCATCTTTTGGTGGCCAGAATCTACAGTTAACTCGGGGAGTGTCAGTAGAAGGTTACAATGGATGATATGATTCAACATAGGGGAAAAGAATATACACATGGTGGGGACTATGATCGTCTGGGTTTTCTTTTTGCTGTTATAACAACAACTGTAATAATAGATAAAAGATTATGATAAGCCTGTTTGGGATTTACAAAATATGGAGCTTTCATGTGCTTTGTGCTTTAAAATAAATAAATAAATAAATATATATGTATGCATGTGTGTATGTACATATGTACATACGTATGTATGCATGTATGTATATATGTATCACAATGCTGATTTTTTTAAAAAAAGAAGGCAGCAGGAAGGCCCAAGACTGTAATATGCTCCCTTCTAAACTTAGGAATTGACGTACCTGCCCCTATTGCAAACAGTGGGATATGATCAATCAGCCACAGAAACATTTTGATTAAGTTGTCAGAAACAAAAGGAGAATCTAAATAATTTGGGTGATCTGACAATAAATGTTAATGTATTTTGTGCTAAAAGAAAATAAATGTCTTCCTGTGTGAACATTCTGTAGCGTGTTTTTTTCCCCATATATTCAAAACTTTTTTTATAGTAATTTTATTAAAAGTTACAATTAAAAAGAAAAAAATACAAACTAAAAAAGAATAAAAAGAAAAAAATATAAAGTGCAGAAAAGAAAAAAATAGAAAAATAGAAAAGAAAGAAAAAATAAGAATAAAGAAAAAGAAAATATATAAAGAAATAATTTCCACCTTTATCATAACAAGTACAAACAATTTTAGCAACTTATCACTTTCTCTTAAAATACAACAAAGGATCTCTTCCTCCTATGTTCCATCTCTTATCTATAAACAAATCCTAAAGCCTTGTCATTTCAGTCCTGACATATCTTATGATCTGATGACTTATCTATAAACAAATCCTAAAGCCATTTCAGCAAAAGTCCATTTAGGGTTACCAGAAATAACATGCCTATTTTAACCTTGATCAAATAAACCAACTTTATATTCCTTCCTTTTACTTTTAACAATCTTGATCTTTAGTCTCTTCAAATAATGACCTAGAACTTGATTTCTTTTCATTTTTCTTTTGTCCCTTCTCACAAATTTTTTCAACGCTTTAACAAGCCTCATTTGTAAATCCAATACAGGAAAATTATCCAGATCAGTCTCTCAGTTTGTTATTTGTATATTCCTTTTAATTATTAAGACAGCAGCCAGTTTCTTTTGTATGTCCAGTATAGCATATGTCTGGAGCACTTGTGGGTAATCTCAAGTCCGCTCCTTGTCCAGAGGAATTATGAAGAGCTGGTCTACTCACTGGCTCTTCATTTCACTGTGGTCATCAGCTGTCAGGATTAGCCCAGGAAACTCCAGGAGACAGTACAGATTCAGCAGTACAGATCCAGCAAAGTTTAATGGCCTTACTCCCGTTACAGAAATCTTCTCAGAGTGAGAGCAAATTCCAGGGTCACCCTCCCAACCTCCCTTGCATTCTTTAGGGAGGGTTCAGTCTCATCCTCTTATCTGTTCCTCGTTGCTCTGGTGATGAGAGTAAGTTCTTAACCCCTCTTGTCCTGACTCTCACATCAGCTCCACTTTTAGTGAAGACATCTTCAGTTTGCCATTTCTTCCCCAGAAGTTCCCATACATGCAAAACTTTTGTGTGTGCCTTCAAGTCAGTCTTGACTCCTGGCAACTGCCTGGACTAGTCCATGCAGTTTTCTTGGCAAGATTTCAGAAGTGGTTTGCCACTCCCTCCTTCCTAGGGCTGAAAGATAGACTGGCCCAAGGTCACCCAGCTGGCTTTGTGCCAAAGGCAGGACTAGAACTCATGGTCTTCTGTTTTTCAGCCTTCAACCATTATACCAAACAGTTCTCATATACAAAACTGTTACCAAAATTTTCTCAATTCTGACTGTCACCTAGGTATTTGCATCTGTATGTGTATATGAAAACTATATGTACAGTTGGGATGAAATGGATTAAACTGAAGGAAAAAAAAAAAACACAGTTAAGACATCTTTGATATATGATTGGGCAGAAACTACAGTGGGGAATGAATACAAAATAGCAAAGGCTGTTTCTTTGCTAGAAAAGGACATCACTTACTGATAATCTAATCAAAAACAGGATACTAACCTTGTAATACCTGGAACATCTAATTGAAAATATAATCAAAGCAAGTTTGAAAAAGGTTAATGCAAAAGCCCAGATGGTTTTACTTTTCAGCCTTGAGAGTCATGTTTTAGAGTTTATTCTCAAGGTGGTAAATCTAAGTATTAACGCCATTAACTAATGCAGAATTAGTTTCACTATTAAGATTCATATTCTGAATCTTGAGTATGGCAAGATAGCAACAATATTATTTTAAAAAATTGTTTCCAAGAGAAAATTCATAACTCAGTATGAAACATAAAATATTACCCGAGACAGTTTCTCCTCCATTGTTTCTTTAAACGACCATGGAAATTTTCCCCTTGAATTTCTTAGGTTTTGTTTTGTTTCTTTTTTTTTTTTTTTTTTAAGTTTTGCCCCTTTCTATGACACCCTTAATTTCTTCATAAATTATTAGATTTCTGAATGTTAACAGCTGGAAACTTTATGAAATTAGGAGATCCACCATAAACATTTATTAGAAGCCTCAATGACATCATGTGTGCCATGATGTCATTCTACAAATGATGACCTTATGAAATTTGCATTTCCTCCCTCTCCTGTGGGCAACAATTGAGTCCCATGTTATGACATTGTGGTGTCCAGTAACATGCAATATTAGTTTTGGAATAATTAAATAAATATAAATGCTTAGTAGTCTTTATTAGCTGTTTAAAAGTTAATTACATGCAAGGAAAAACATCCATTAGATTCTAGCTGCATAATATTCTATAATTCATATGAGCATATGTATTAATTAACTGCTCTTTTGTAATTGTATTCTATTGCACCAATTATCTAAGTACTCAGTGAGATAAGAACAAAAATTAATCTCAAATTAGTCTGAAGATTTTTGTGTCAGTGAAGTTTAACTTTATGAGGCCATCTGTTTAAGGGGTAGGCAAATATGTCAAATTCAGTATTTCACTTTTGCAAATCTATTAACAGAAATTCCTCAAACTAGGAAACACATTTGTAAAAATGAAAATATATATTTTATTCATTGTTGTAGTTTTGATTAATGTACAATGCTTTCATAATTTGTAAAATATAAAGCATTTTATGCAGGTTTTGTTTCCTGTAATGTACTTTAAAAAATAGATGAACTACATGACAAAATTCAGAAAGCAGAAATTTTGAACTGAAACCAAGTTTTGGTTTCTGTATTGATTCAAAAGGCTAAATTAATTACATTTCATTCAAATGCAAACTAATTTGTATCTCCCCATCCCTAATTTGCATATCTTTGTTAATTCAATTCTGTATCAGTAGGAAGGGGAAGTAATGCTTCTATAATTTATACTCAGGTAAAATACCTTACAATTAAAATTCTATCATGGCTGCTTTCAATCCCTTGCTAAAGGTATATATAGCATATTTTTTTTTAGAAAACTGGGTGTAGGCTTAGTTATATTTAGAATAAGATAAGACACTCCCAGTCTTTACTAAATACACACAACACAATATTTTTCTGTGAGACCACAAGATGACTGCCCCCAAAAAGCTATATTGTTATGTTTTGCTTTTGTTTTCTTACTGCTTAAGTTCATACTTGGAGGCCTTATTTTAATTGCTTTCAATGCCATAATAATTAGGGCTTCAGATTCAGTTCCAAAATAATGCTTCAAAGGGCACAAGGTTGTGAAGCAGCTGCATTTTCTCCTGGAGTAATGTGGGAGTTGCAGAGAGGGTCAGCCTTGTGAGGTAGTCCAGAAAAGAAGCATAGCCAGGAGTACTAGCTCTGTCTTTATTGTAAGGTTATATTAACAGAACCCTGAAAGTACCTCTCCAATCCCTCCCTTTTACTCTCCCAAAAATTAGGGAGAGTCCCTTCTGAGCCACTTTCACTATCCCTTCTCCTTCAGACTCAAATTTTGTTTATCTGTGATAAAAGACATGAGTGAGGAGGATCATGGCACGGAGGTCCAAGGTCATAGGGAGGGGAAGAGGAATCCCAAGCATCTCCTCTGCCCTCAACCAGAGAGTGTGAAAGTGAAGAGAAGGAGACTGGCACCACCCTAAGGAATTCAGAGTGTTTAGTTGCTGTCACTGGGGATTAGAGTTAGTTTGGCAAGATTCTGTCTAGTAGGTGTAAGCTAATAAAGTAACTGAACTGTTCCTGAATTGTCCCTCTGAGTTTCTTGGGCTGAACCTGACATTATCGGACTGTTGTCTTAGCTGCAGCTCTTCGTTTTGTCTCCCAAGGTCATTCCCACATACCATTACAGGGAGCAATTGTGTGATCCTGGGAAAAGACATGATGGCTTTGAAAGGTTGTAGACAGGTTTAGACAAGGGATGATCCTTCTTTTCAAGCCAATATTCAATTTTGCTATTCATTTTGTCAGTAGTCTTTTTGCATATATTTGTTTTTGGTGCTGCTTTTAGCCTGTTGCAGGTATATCAGAATAATTGGTTATTTGTTCTGGTGCTTACTTTGGTGCTTATTTTGTCTTTTTGAAGAAGAAAACAAAATATAAATATAAATCTCTTCAATGAAATCATTGCCATCATCATCACCATCAACAGATAATGTAAGTCTTATCCCAAAACACATATAAATGTATTCAGGTTATTCCCAGTGACAGGAATCATGTGGGAATTACGCTGCATGATTTTTTTTTTAATACCCATAATACTAACAACGAATCTTTTATCTTTTACAGTGGAATGCATTTCCCTATCCTCTCTCGAAACTCACTGAATAGATATTAGACTAAAACTGATTTAAGCCAATATGCAGCCTGATCTAGATTATTTCATTCAACTGACCAAAGTCAATGGACCTAAATCAAGCCAAGATTAAACAACCAAACCTAACCAACTTGCGCAAGAACTTTCCCAGCTGCTCAGGCTTCGTTCTTAAGAGCTAATACTTTCAATGTGTAAGGCAGGCTGGCAGCCAAGACATTATTAAAATGCACAGTATATGCTAAAGTGCACGTTACTCCACATTTTATAGCTTTTAGCACTGAGCATTATTCATTGCCTGTTTTTATATGATGACATTCCAAAGTCATCCCTGGTGAAAACTCAAGTTAAAAGAAGGAGTGAAGCCTGTCATTATTTACTATGTGTATCTGTGGGTATGGATACGTATACAGTAACGGTCCAAGTACTGGCTGATAGAAACTGTTCCATGATTTTTCATCCGGTTAGACATTTTTCCTGTTAACAGGAATGTTGATAGATTTTCAAAAGATTTTGGAAATATTATTTTTCTTTATAGAAACATTTGTTAAGCAACATGTATATGTACACCAAAAAAAAAAAAATCTGGTTGCTAAGGAATCACTACACAGAGAAGCCAATTAAAGCAGCATACTGGATGACCCTTACTAGTATGTATGTATGTATGTATGTATGTATTTATTTGATTTGTCCCCGCCCATCTCCCCTACAATGGGGGACTCTGGGCGGCTCTGGGTTTAAGATTCTAAACACAATGCACCTCTTAGTTTGCGCCCCTCTTGAACATGTTCAGTCACTTAATGAAGGGATATAGGGTAGGGATCAGAAGAGGCAAGACTATACCTGCTGTCTGTATTCCTATGCTTCAATTATACATGTATTTGTTCTGTAGGTATAGTCTGAACGAGGGGAAAAAAGGCTTCCATATGTATGTATGGGTGTGTGTGTGTGTAAAATTCCATGTATACTTTATAATGCTAAGTGTGCAGGGGCAGACTAGATGCCCGTCATCATTGGATCTGTGCACCCCAGATAGAAAATTCAGTCTACACATGGAGGAAGTATGCATATATAGTATTCACATGCATGAAACAATATGTAGGGCACTGAACATAAAATGAGGAATATTGAGAATGCCCCATTATTTCAAAATCATTTCTCTGTCACTTTCCTTACTATATATAGTATCAAATACTGCATTTATATGGAGTTCCCCCCCCCTTTTTTTTATGAACTGAACCACGCATGAAGCTTTAAAACAGCATTTTAATTAAAATTCCACAGTACCATACGAACCTGATAATGACATTTCTAGGAATAAATCGAGCTGGTATGGCAATTAGTTGGCCAGTCTTGCTTTAAATGGGTGGGTGAAAAACTGACCTTGCGTGATAATTCTGAACTGTAACATCCAGCAGCCCAGGGAACAAACATAGTGATGTAGATGACTGGGAGCTCTAGTTGAGCTGAATCAGGACCGCAGACATTGCAGTTAAGCAAAATTTGGTTTAATGAAAAAAGACAAACAACAAAACCTGTTATCAGAACAAAAGTTATGTTTTAAGATAAAACTGTTTTTCAAATTTCCATGAAACTATTATCTTAATGTTCTTATTTGTATTAATTAAAATATCCATAGATGTTTCTAGATGTCAATGTTGCAGTGACCTTTTCTTGAACAGAATCATTTGTATCTCATGCCAGGAATAAATTAAGTGAGCTCATTGCATAAGAAGAAAATTGGGTCAAACATTTGTAAGAAAAAAAAATCTTTACCTTACAGTTTGGAATAAATATCTAGGTAAGAATAATGGCTGTGTACAAAAAGTAGGGGAAAAAAACATGCAATATAAAAAGCAGCATATAAAGTAGTATAAAAATAGGATATCACAATAAAGTTTCATTAAAGTAGGCTTCAACAGATGGAATATTTGGAAAGCAGGCATGATATTATGCATATGTTGGGAGCCGCCCAGAGTCACCCGTTGGGGGAGATGGGCAGCATACAAGCCGAATAAATAAATATGTAGAGTGAGGTTGGGGTTGGAGGTGATTATGAACATTTTCCACTTCTGACTGCCAAGAAGCACAGAAATCAGACAGTAAAAAAACCAGTGGCTTTCTGCCCCCTTTCACCCAACAACTTTCAAACCAATTTTGAGCTTCTCATGGGGAATTTCAAAGATAACTTGAAAACTTTAATTTTAAAAATATGAGAAAGTATGCAAAACTACATCATACTGTCAAGATATATGGTGGAATTTTTATGAATATTCAAGATGATAAGATGGAAAAGTAGAAGATGTAAAAAAATTAGAAGACTAATTTCATACTTCCTAAAAAAGGAATGATTCAAAAGTTGTATGAAATTGCTGAAAATTTCTAGCATCCATAATATAATTTATTTGATCAATTAATGAAGAAAAATATGCAAATGCAAGCCGCATCCTATTCCATTATCACACTAAATAGTAAAAAGCTGATGTTATTTTTTTTTTAATGGCTTTTATGTTAAGCCCCCACTTTATGGCCAGCTATGAAGATGACTTAATGTTTTTAGAGACATAATTCATAATATATGAATAACTGATTCTTTTCAAAAGCCTGAAAACCCTTAATTTTTCTTTTCATCTGCCTTAAAAAAAAAGATTGTTTCACGGAAGCATTAATTAATTCAAAATGCTGGATTAAACCATCAAAAAGAACTGAACGTTCACCATATATCTGACAATTCTATAAATAAGTGAGAGAACAATGGCACTACATTAAACAGATTCAAGAGTGTGGGGGGGGTACACGTGCATGGATGCATGCATGTGCTTTAATATTTTCTTTTCTGTCTGTATAACTAGAGGCTTATTTTTCATCACTTCAAACCTATATTGCAAGCAGGTCATCAATTAAGTTCTACTCATAATTTAAATTCCTGTAGAAAGGAAAAGTAATGAAAATCACATTACTTATTTACAATCATGTCAGACCCTAGATTGGCAAAAAAGTGTAAGAATGCACATAAAGGTCAGGGAATAGAGAAAAAGAGTTTGCAGTCAAGCAGAATTTCCCACTTGTGTGCAAGTGCAGACATTACTGATCTTTTCACACAGCCTGGGGAGGTGAAGAATTTATAAGGATGTTGGGGTGGAGTCTGCAGACACAGCTCCTTGAGACTTTTATGTGTTTCTATCTTCAGATCTGAACTGGGCTAATATCAAGTGAAGAGACAAAGTATCTTCTCTTGTGGGAGATGGTGAAATGAGAAGTTCTAAACTAGCAACGGGGAGGGTATCCTGGTAAGAACCTAATCTTGGTAAGGTCCATACAAAATCTGCACACAGGCATAGAGGAAGAGACTACAGGGAGAGCAGCACTATCTATACATCTGGAATTAAGAATGCATCAGCCTTCTCCAACCTGGTGCTTTCTAGATGTTTTCTGAGTCACTAGCCAGCATGGTATCTGGCTAGGGATGGGGTAAGATTACAGAGCGGATGTCTGATGCATTTCAGACTATGAGGTCAGGCTACTTCTCAGAAGCATTTCCAAGATCCATTTTCAGATATGCTCAGCATTAGCGGGATTTCCAGACACATTCTGCTATGGCCTGAAGTAGCATGCACCTTGACTGTTTAAAATAAGAAGCTGTCTTGTGATTTTAGTATCCATCACTTTTTTTAAATTGCCTCTCTTTGCCTAATTCTCATATCCACCAAATTATCTTCACGTTATTAAAAGAATGGTTACTTGAGTGCTCATCAGTGGATTAACATATAAGGGTTTTACACCTGGGCAGATCCTGTTTGGAAATGTTTTGAGCTTACTCAATTTCTTATAAGGAACTCTGCCCATGCATAGTACATAAGTAACCATCACTCCCATTGAATCCTTTCGGTCCTTGAAACAGACATAGCAGAATCTGAAAAGAACACTGAGGTCACCCAGCACCAAGCTAGATAGAAGGGGGAATTGTCACAGAATACTACTTAGAGCTTCAGCTGTGGGTAAGTAACTAGTACTTATCATGTGATTCACACACAGATGAACAGATAATTTATTATTTGAGGAAGGTCTGGTTTTTAATAAGTTGAACATCAGATAATAAGTTTGCTGAATCCAACAAATATTTGATGGGATCCTGGCAAAGAGTCCACCTCTGCTGCAGAAATGAAGAAATAGACAATTTTCCAAGATGCAGAGATTAGCTCTGGGTTTGCTGCAGCACAGGTTGATAAGAGCTATTGCCATGGTATATAACTTCCATGGAAACTTAGAGAGGAAGAGCTTTCTGGGATCTGAAACTGATGGAATGGTGTGAGGATAAACACCTGCAAGGGATACATCAGAAGCAAGTAAACCAAAAAAGGAAGGTTGCTACCACATGGCGAAGCAACCACGGCCTTTAGTGCTGTGGGGGAAGAAATGTTTTGTGCAAGGGCTTGCAACATATGGGCTTACAGGTGGAAGGAAAGCCGTTCTCACACTGGCACTCCTTGGAGACAAGGAATGGATGGGCAAGGAAAGGGAAGCATTGTTCTCAATACCACAAAGATGGCACTAGCAATTTTAAAAATGCACAGTGATATCATCCTTGGGAAGAATGTATTTAAAGAAAGAATGAGACATTCCCCCTTTTTTCCAAAGGTTTCTTGCATACAGGTGTTGCAAAAAGTGAACATGCTTATCAATTAATAGAATCAAAGCTTAATTTTCAACCAAGATGTTAGGAGACAAAAACCAATAAGCTAATTAAGTATGTAAATTAACATAACTAGTTTGCTCTTCATTAATCAAAAGCCACAGCTTTACCATATACCACTATAAAATCAGAGCCATATCCCAAAACAAAGCAAAAAATGGCTTGCATATGCACAGGTTGGTTTTTGATGGGAGTATTTCATTGGCTGTTTGCATATATTGCAATACATGGCTTGTTAATCTTTCTAGTGTTTAGGATATCACTCTAAAGAATTATTTTCCCAAGAAATTAGGAGTACAGGTAGTTCTCACTTAACAACTATTCATTCAGCAACCATTCAAAGTTACAGCAGTGCTGAACAAATCGTAATTATTGCCAGTCCTCAAAGTTACAGCCATTGCAGCACCCCTGCAATCACATTATCAAAATTCGGGGGCTTGGCAGTCCACCCGCATTTATGACTGTAGCATGTGCTTCAACTCTCCCCACCCACCTATCTCCCCCTCATCTATGCTCCCCATCTTCTGGCCATCCTCTACTCTGCTGCCTACCCCTGTTGCATCTCGCTGCCCCCAGCTGATCTTCACCATCCTCTTCCTCCCACCGCTGAGGCACACTTGCCCGAGGCAACTGCTGGTGTCAGGTTGAGCCCAAGAATCACCACAAGACAGTCCAGAAATCAGCTCAGCTTATTAGCTTGCACTTAATAGACAGAATCTCGCCAGACTAACTCTAATCCCCCAACGATAGCAACTATAACCATCATGCCCTTAGGGAGGGGCCAGTCTCTTTCTCTTGACTTTCACACAGTCCATCTGGGGGCTGAGGAAATGCTTTCTTTGGAATGTCTCTCCCCCTTCCCTGTAACCTTGACGCTCCATTCCAGAATCCTCCCTACTCATGCTTTTCATCACATGGTCCTTCGTGAGACCCATACAAGGCTCCAGGAAGGCTGTGTGAGGCCCTCACAAAGAGCCAGCAGCTGCCTCGGCCAGGCACAACTTGTCAAGTGGGAGGAAGAAGATGGCAAAGGTCAGATGGGGGTGGTAGGATTAGGCGGTGGTGGTCTGCAGGGCAGCCAAAAGGGCAGAGATGGGGGAAGATAGGCAGATGGGGGGAGTTGAAGTGGAGGCAAGGATATTAGGGCAGGAGAAGCATAAAGCTCTGGCCTAACAAGTGCGTGGTCCTGGCCTAATGACTGCAACTTGAACTACTGGAACTGCTGTCTCTAAGCAGTGCAGTCATGTGATGTTTTACCTAATGACTGCTTTGATTAGCAATGAAATTCTGGTCCCAATTAGGGTCATTAAGTGAGGACTACCTGTAAATCAAATGCCCAGTTAAATTACTCCACCATTTGAGGTGGGAGGTATTACATAGCAGTTATTTTACTATTTGACTCCTTTAAATTTAAGGCTTTTAATTCCTTCTCTAAGGTTATTTTGCTCAACCTATTCTCCTGAGAACAATGCTACAAAACCGTAATACATTGTTCCAAGGGGTATTTCTCATCCCATATTCAAAGCATCTTCACTTGGCTATTATCAACCATTTACCCACATCTTGGTTTCACTTTGAAAAGCTTGGGAGCAGGGGGAATGATTAAAGGCTATCTTATAATGTGGACTACGAGAGCAAGTTTAGTGTAGGGGTTAAGACATCAGGCTAGAAACCAGAAGACTATGAGTTCTAGTCCTGCCTTAGGTATGAAGCCAGCTGGGTGATCTTGGGCCAGTCACTGTCTCTCAGCCCTAGAAAGGAAGGAGGAAATGGCAAATGACTTAAGAAATCTTGCCAAGAAAACTGCAGGTACTACTCCAGGCAGTTGCCAGGAGTCAACACTAATTCAAAGGCACAATAACAAGTTATTACATTCTCAAATTAAATGACTTTTGCTTTCCTTTTCATGAAAATCTCCAGTTATCCATCCTTTTCCCCTACCAAAAAACATACCAAACAAAAGTAGTATTGTTGATGGTGACTCTTTGACCCTCGAAAAAGGTTCTTTTTAAAATGGAATAACAAAGGTATCTCTTCATGTCTTTCTTTTTTTTAAGTAGAAAAAACGTAGAAGAAATTGACAATGGGTATAAAAAATTCAAAATTCATGTAACATGGTCTCTATGGAATGTTCTCAAAGCCAACTGAAGTTCCTGATTGACAAACAAATATATCAGCAGAATGGCAGCAGAACGTGAGCATATTATGGAAATCGAGACCATAAGTATTTCTTGTCTCTACAGTAGAAAGAAATTAGGGTTTGGTGTTTTAAAATAGGACAGTACAAGTTTATATTAAGCCAATATGATAGCTTGCAAACATATATACAGTTAGAGAAAACTTACACTATTACATTTGGTAATAAGAAAAAATAACTTTCTCTCTCTCTCTGCCAAGCAATTTAAAAAGTCAAACTATTGTATTATCAGTGAGGCAGAGGGAGGAGGGACAGGGCAATGGAATGCAATTAACTAAGTTGTAAGTTATACTTGCAAAGCTTGGCTGAAAATGAAAACATTGCTGCTTGGTTTAATTAAAGAGGGGAAAAATGCATCAATAGGTGTTTTGCACTGTATATTCCATCAAACCTTGAGAACTTACAAAAAGCCTGTGACAAAGTGCTGGCAAAGGTGGGGTTTCATTGATTACTCAGTGCTGCTAGCTTCCAGTGAAGGTTGGCACCCTAGAAGAGGGGGGGACACGTCTAACTCATGTTCTTATGATATATGGGAGAATTATCAGATATGCTACAAACTCAAGACCCCAGAGCCACAGCACATATGGGAGACAGACAGCTCTTTGCAGTGAATCCTAGTGCTAAATCCAAAGTTACCAGATCCTTCCAGCAACAGAGGAAGAAGTGGTGATGGCCATGGCTGATCCTCAGACTAGAACCTCATCTTTACCCAGAATAGAGGAGGGAGTAGATAAGGCTTTTTCATAATATGCTTTGATTGTAACAAGAGGACAGAAAGAAACAAGCAGACAGATCCAGGACTAACTCAAGCTGTGACAAAGAGGCCTGAGTTTATGAGACTCGATCCCAGTCTCACAGGTAAAACTATACAGTAGCCTTTCAGCTAGAAATGTGGAAGATAATGGCAATCTGAAGCAAGTGATACTGCACCAATATAATGTAACTCCACATAGATAGAGAAAAAAGTTTCAGAGATTATGCCTACAGCTCAGAAGGAGTTACAGAGTTATGTTGCTGGACTTACGTATGAAATGGTTGCAACCCAATTCCAGAATCTATGGCAGCTGATAGAGGAAGTAGTTGATAAGCAATTCTTGTATGCCCTATCAGGTCTGGTTAGTATGTGAAGCCTGGTTCAAGAACACTATCCTGACTCAGGATAGAAGATGCTCAAAAGAATCCTTCTGAATTAGGATACATCTCTGAGCCAGGAGTATAACTTCAAAGAAGAAGACAAACTCAAGAGGCAAAATCTCCTAAAGAGTCAGAACCAAAATGAGGGGATAAAAGAACCCCAAGAAAAGCAAATTGGGGAGGGGGGGAGGGAGGAAGGACAAATCCACTACCTTAGCTCTCCAGCACACAGTTCCAAGTGGAAAATGGGAGGTCAGAGGCCAGAAAACAGAGGGGCTCTTGGACACTGGCAGAGAGAGAACTTTAATGAGGCTGCATGTCTGAGTAAACTATAGAAATCCTTTGGGTTGAAGTCTGGGTTCAGATCTCAGGGTACAAACAAAAAAATCACAGCTGGTGTTGTGAAAATATTGTTATATGAAGCAATTATTGGTACCGACATGCCAGATAACAGGTAGTTAAAGGGGCTATACTGTAACACCAGCAGGAAGAAAATGTAACTGCAGTGACTACTAGAGCAAATCAAGATCCATTGTAATGGGAGTAGGGGGATCTCTCTTACAGATAAATTGATTCTCTGACATCTTACTTTCCTATCCAGATGGAAGGGAAGGGAAGGGAAGGGAAGGGAAGGGAAGGGAAGGGAAGGGGATAAGTCTAGGGACAATCTTTCAAGCAATCATGGAACTTTTCTTCTTGGAAAAGGACTTTAGCAAGTTGCAGAAGGACAGCGTCTGACAATGGTGATGACTCGGTAGAACATCCTGTTTTTGTGAAAAACAAGGGGTTCCTATACACAGGAGAGCCCCAGCTCTGGTGAAAAAGTAGAGCAGGTTATGGCTCTACAGAGTTTCAGAACACAGTTAGTGCAACTCACCCATGAAACCTCTTTTTCAAGTCACACGGACCAAATAAAACTCAAATGAAGTTAAAAAGATTTATTTTGGCAACAAATGACTGAAAATATGGAAATCCATTGTTAGGTCTGCCAGAATGTCAGTATGTGAAGCCTAGGGGGAAACAAATAAGGCTTCCCTAGAAAGAATTCCTATGATTCCTGTTTTGTTTCCCAAAATTGTAAGGAGAAAGTTGGAGCTTTACCCAAGTTAGCTAAAGGCAACTTGTATGCCCTTCATAGAAGGCCATGAAGAGTTAAGATAGGGTTGAGTGGGAGTCAACAATGTGTGTGGTTCAGGTGCCTTGGTGGGAAGGGTACAGTGTGTTTTTATGCTGTTGTTTTTACTGGTTGCTATGAGCTGCCTAGGATGACTGTGTGAGATAGGGTCAGCCCTTCAAGGGAGACCAGGCTAGGAAACAAAAATCATGCATATTTAGTAACACCTTTTATTATAAGGTTATAGTAACAGAATCTTGCAAGTCTGAATGAGCTTCTCTCCCTCCCTCCCTTTTCTTCATAGGTCTTGTCCAAGATGCTTCCTTGGGTTACATATCTGACCTGTACTCAGATTTCTTTTATCTGACCACTGTCTTGGTTGTGGCTGTTCTTCCTGTCCCTCAAAATAATTCCTTCTGCCCATTACAGATAGGCAGTCATATATGTTCTTTAAATAAATACTGTAAATATGCTGGTAATTAGTGATTGTGCTAAAAATCCCCTGAAGCAAAACCTTGTATTAGCAATGAGTTGTTAGCAATGAGATACTAACAACTGGAGCCCCATGCTTGCAGACTTGGGATATCTGGGATCAGAACCCACCTTATCATCCTTAGATGGGTGGTTTGGCTGAAAGATTAAACAAGTCTCTGAAAAATATATTAAACAAGTATATACAAGATGATCTAAAGCACTGAGATATTTGGCTTCCCTTCATACTCTCTCTATATAGAGATGTGCTTCCACAGGATACAGCCCTATTGAGTTGCCAAATGGGAAAAAGCCCAACAGCTGTTGGATGCTGTGAAAGAAAGGCAGCCTAGTGAAGTTCCATGCCCAAAGAACCAACTGATTACATTTTCACAAAGGGGAACTGTTGCAAAAATTCAGTCATCTGGCTGGTCAGGAATGCAAGCTGCTAACTAGGTAGCAAGAACCATTTGTTGTAATCCAAAAAATGGAGCCTGTCAATCCAAAATAGATTTAGGAGGTGAAAAATCAAAGTCTATCATGGAACTTTCTAAGGAGTAGGGTTGAAATAAAAGAAGTACGTAACATACAACAGTTAGGAGTTATTGAGCATTCACAAAGTGAGTTCTTTTTACCTACTGTGTTGACTCCTCAGCCTAATGGAGCTTTTGGCTTGGTCACTTTCATAATAGCCTCTGCTAATGTTCTGAGAAACCAACAGGATCCTGCTGTGTCTACAGAACTGTCTCAAGCCTGGATGAGAGACCTTGTTTCTGGGAGTGCTACTTTACAGCCTCTGTAGCCTCGTAGGAATCTGGCTAACATCCTGATCTGGACCATATTACCCGTTTCTGGCCCTTGTAAGACATGAATGCTACCTTTGATCTAATACCTTCCCTTGCCATTCCATTTGCTACTGACCCCAGTTGATTGCTTATATATAGCTAGATGAAGGATAGGCATGATTAATGCAAATGAACATTCTGGACTACTTAGCGTTTATATCTGCATTGCAAATTCAAACAAAGCAAAGGTTGCTTTTCAGTATGAAAACTGTGTAAACCTTGTCCTTAAAATTGCAATTTTGAAATATATTGCACAATTGCACACCTGGGTGTTAAAATATACTTCCAGTACAGTTTTAGGGGAGCCTGTCAACATTTTCCTCCAAAGAATTGAGCAGTAATTCCCTTGGGCTCAAAATCTGGCTCCAACTATGAATATTTGGCTGCACTATGAATGGTATCTCTTGCTCTTTTATGCTCACTGAAAAATGTTCGACATTTTAAGTTAGATAACAGAAGCTGCCTGGAAGCGAAAGAGGAAGTTTTCCCTTCATACCTGGTGCCATAAACATTGATTACTATCTGAATTCAATTGTCTTTTAAACAAAAGCCAAGGATGCAGAAGAATGGTTCTGCACAAAGAGGGGAAACGTGATCAAAATCCTCTTTTGCTATCCCTTTTCCAGGAGAGATTCACCCAGCAACAAATGGCAAATACTATGAAAGTCACCAAGGTAGAAAGCTTAAACATTATGATAGGCCCTAGATAGCTAGATAGATATTCTTATTATTCACAACAACGTGAAATCACAGCTGCCCATTCTTTAGCTGGTGTTGGCTTTCATTCGCATTGAGTTCTTCCCAAGAACCTAGGATGTTGTAATGTATCAATGCAGTATATGCATGGATCCAAGCAGTGTGGCCTTTTTTAATTGACAGATGGAAATTCTGTCAATGTGCAGATTTTCTAAGAGCCATCCAAGATTTTTTGGAATGGTACCCGGTGTGCCAATAACCACAGGGATCACCACTGAGAGTTTATGCCATAATCTTTCAACTTCAATTTTCAGATCCTGATTACTTTGTGATTTTCTTCTATTATTATAATAATTATTACTCCCACCTTTTTAATATATAACTCAAGGCAGAGAACATACCTAATACTCCTATTTTCCCACAAAAACAACCCTATGAGGTGGGTTGGGCTAAAAGATAGTGACTGGCCCAAAATCACCCAGCTGGCTTTCATGCCGAAGGGAGGAATCAAACTCACAATCTCCTGGTTTCTAGGCTAGGACCTTAACCACTACACCGAACTGGCTATACACGCACATGCGCTTACATCTATGAATATCACATACATATACATACTATAGAAGTTTGCATTCCTTTGTGACAAAATGATAAATGTGATATGCAACTGCAAATTAATACAATATTTTTATTACCTGATTCTACACAGAATAGAAGAAAAATATTTATGTTCTATTTAAAGACCTAACACATGAATCCAAAAGCCTTAAGGTACGTTCCTGAAAGCACTGACAGATTTTAAATGATTTAAGATAGACAGAGAGACAGGCAGACAGATGATAGGTAGGTAGGTAGGTAGGTAGGTAGGTAGGTAGGTAGGTAGGTAGGTAGATAGATAGATAGATAGATAGATAGATAGATAGATAGATAGATAGAAAGAAAACAAAAGCACTGATATTTGCACTGCTTGAATAATGCATATTGCTTCCACAAACTCATTCTTGGTCATATTCCTAATGGCTGCTGCCACAGTGACGTTCAATATACTGAGATATTTAGGAACATGGATCACTGCATTTGTGTGGGTGGAAGCTATATAAAATTAAGTTCCACCTGCAAACTTGGGATACTTCCAGATGGACCACATTTTATGTTTCCAAATATACTTGTTGTTAAAAAGAAATATCAATTCCAGTTGATTTCTAAATTTAAATAGGCGGGGGAAGCAGAGATGTACCTAAGCCAGTGATTCTTTTGGGAATGACAGAATAATAAGGTGTCATATTGTTATCCCCGCCAGTGCACAGACCATAAAAATTCCACAATTCTATATCTGGAAATCAATATATTTAATGTTTATAAGCATTTGATTCCAAAGCAGTAAAAATGTGCAAGCCATTGCTGCAATTCACATCCCTTGCAAGGGGGCAGAAAGAAAGAATTGTTTGGTAGGTTCTCAGTGACGTGTATAGGGTTGAAAGTGTTACTGATGGCTTCCCCTTGCTCCTGCCCCAGATCAGGCTCCTGAAATAAAGAAATCTGGGGACTGGAGGGGGAACAAGGGTAAAAAGGAAAATAGAGGGAATGGTGAAATAAAATCTTTATTTCCAATGCTGAAAAAAAATATTGGCCTGTATCATGGGCTCATAATATCGTTCTTTTCTAGCATTAAAGAATTTTTGGACATTTTTCTAATTTTAGCAAAATACTAGGTGTGGACCAAGAAGCTTAAACTTAATTTTGAGTAAGACAGGTAGTCCTCTAACCCAACGATAGGCAGTTCTTTTTTCTGCTAAGGAGTGTATCTTTCTCGTTCAAAAAACAAACAAACAAATAAATAAAATAGTTTGGAAGGATTCTTGGAAGGATTCAGTTACACCTGACACTGTAGTCAGGATAACTGGATCCCATCAATGTAGTTGCTATGTCAGCTACACTGGCTTGTAGAAAGTGAGCATTTGGCCATGGTTGTCAGTGCCTTGATATATACCATATGACATACTCTATGGGGGCTGCTTTGAAAATCATTCAAAATCTTTTTCATTGGTACAAAATGTTACTTTAAAAATACAGGTTAACCATCCATTTGTGCTAGTTAATCAGGCATTCCTTAAAAAATATAAGTACTGGTTAACATTTAAGCCACAAAGCAGTATAGACTGTAGCACTTAAAATCTGGATTGCCATTAAATAAATAAATCCATCTTAAATAAATAAATAAAATGAATGAATGAATGAATGAATGAATGAATGAATGAATGAATAGGTTGCTTAGCACATTCCATCTTCTCAACTGCAACTGGCAGGGATGTTCAAGAGGGACTTCTTCATTGTGGAACCAAAGATGTGCCCTGTCCCCAAAGTGTACTGTCTTCTTTACAATGGTCTACTGTAATATATTCTGCTTTTCACTAATTAGTGATATGATAAATAGATAGATAGATAGATAGATAGATAGATAGATAGATAGATAGATAGATGATAGATAGATAGATAGACAGACAGACAGACAGACAGACAGACAGACTTGCTTCTCTTGTTCCCAGTTGGTTTTTACCCACAGATACATATGTATATACACTCCATTTGTTTTATTTTAAATGCCTGAATATTTTAAGGTGACCATTGTAGGCACGTTCATCTAATTGCAATCAGCCCTTCTTCAAGTCTTATGACTACCAGAAGCACATATTTTGGAAATATGAGAAAGGGTCTTCTCAGTAAATTGCTCCGAGGTGTTGGCACTCTCTGTCAAAGAAAGTAAGGTCCCTTCTCTCTTATACTTTTCTGACAGTGACAAACATTTCTACTCAGAGTCACTGTATCTCCATGGACAAATTCGTGCAATCTTACTGGCCATGTTACAGAAATGATTTCTGTCACTGATTTCTTCTGGAATATTTGTTCAACTTATTTCAATATTTGTTCAGCCCAAGGATTCCCATCCAAAAACTAAACCAGGTCCAAACATGCCAAGCTTCCAAACGTAGAAAAGATCAACCAAGTATTGCAACCTAAGTGAGAAGCCTTTGCTGTACAGGTTGGTGTGCTGGTAAGTTGATATATACCTTTTTTTTTTTTTTAATGTATTTGTTATCATTGTTAGCCACTTGGATTCTATTAATTGATGAAAACATGGCTATAAATGAACTAACTACACCAGATAATCTTAAGCACTCCAATCCCTTGAATGGTATTCTAAAAGACAAATTAATGTATCTATCTCCTTGAATCCAAGCCAATTTGAAGCTAGTAACAGAACAATTATGGTTAATAATTGTTGTTTTGGAATACAGAAAAATGAAGGGGAAAAGAGGGGGAAGGCACCTTTGTTGGCATTGGAACTTCCTTCTAAACCTGTGATGACACAAGACGCCTGTTATTTCCCCTCTTCAAAAATCTCTCCAAGTACCATAACCCCAGAGTCACTCTGTATTGCCAATTTACGATTCACAGCTGCTTCCTTCTAGAATTAATCACTGGGAAGGAAAGACAAAGAAACAAAGAAACAGGCATCTCAAAATGAACTGGAGCATGGCAGTTGAAATTTAAAAAAAAAGGAAAGTTTACATTGAGCCATTAAAAATACAATGTACTCAAGAAAAAGACAATCAATAAGAGAAACAGAAATGAAGTTTATAGGACAAGCAGCTTAACTGCATCCAACACAGACCATCACAGTATCTCCAAGAAAAAAAGAAAAAGAAAAGGAACAAGAAAAAGAAAAGAAACCCTAAATACTCAAGGTTTTTGCTTGTTCTCTTTTAAAAAAATCTTCCTATGTCTCTATTACATTAAATACTGGGAACACAAAGTAGAAAGCCTAATCCCGTTTGAGCTGTCCTCTGTGATTGTGGCAGAAAAAGACATGAACAGAGATTTTTCTACTCTTCAAAAACTGGCACAAGAATTTAGATAATGGGAAGTATTTCCTCCTCTAATTATCTTAGGAATTTCACTGCAACATTGTGCAAGAAGGGCCACTGACATTTGATTTTTAAATGGAATTAGAAAAAAAAAAATCATGTTGAAGGACAGCAGATAGACAAGAGAGCAAGAGGAAACATAGGGCATAGACCACCTGAGTTTTCAGGGCTGTATGTGACTTCCAAAGCATTGTGTTCAGCCACCAGATCTCCTCTAGAAATGTATGCCACTGAATCCAAAGCTTGCCCAATACAGGAATCCTAATTAAAGTATCCCCAATACATGGCTGTCAGTCTACACTTGAACATATCCAATGAGGAGTATCCCACCATCTCTCTGGATAATTGGCTCCATTTTTAAGTGCTTACACTGTGAGGAAATATAATTATATAGAACGCTAATATATACACATATAATTTTAATTAACTATAAATAAAATAAAAATAAGTTTTGTCCTTATCCCACACTATATGTACGTGTATGTGTATGTGCATGTGGAGAAAGAGAGAGAGAGGGAGAAAGTGCACGAGCATGGCCCTAGCACACTATTCAATGGCTAAAAGTGCTTCTTGGCCTGGAAAAATACCTTCTTCTCTGAGACTGCTCCAAAACGTTTGAATGGCCACTTGAGATGAAACAGATAGATATTTGGTATTTTTGATAAGGTATTCAGTACTATAATTTTCAGCCTTGGATATTTCAACCTTGGGATGAAATGTTGGACCCACAATGACAGGTAAGAAGTTGTAGTGAGAGCTAAGAGGCAATAAGTTGTTTCAGTTACTAATGTCTAATGACTATATTGGTGGGAGACATAAAAAAACAGTGAAAGAAATGTGGATGCTCAGTATGTGGCTGGGAACATACAGTAACCTAATACGTAATTAATGGCAAACTTAATGTACTTTCTTTGGCTTAGTATGGTGCAGTAAGAACTTTCCATGGAAATGATGTCAGCCTTTAGGATAGGCATAGCTATAAATATTCATTCTTCTAGAGATTCAACCCAACATTCAGAAACTAAATAACAGCAGATGCTTCAAGGACTTGATACTAATAAATAAGTTGCTTTGTTGCACATAATATGGAAGACATACATATGCAGAAGATCTGTCTGATGTAGAACAGAAAAATTACGCCATTCATATATCAGCCCCAGGGGTGATCTTAATCTTAACCATTTTCTTTCCAACTTTTTGGTCAATCAACTTCTATTGTCCTTTCACCAGCTGGAGTTTGGAATATACCTGTTCTATGTTTATACAACAGATTTTTTTTTTTCTTGGTATAAACAGCTCTGGTTCCCACCTTGCCAGCTTCAGTCCTCACAGTTACAATATGTCATGGCATGTGTCAGGCTCCCTAGGGCAGGTATGAATTAGGCAAAAGCTTCCCTGAGATTGGACAACCCAGCTAGGAATTAAATCTTTATTGTAATTCTACAACAGTTGCCATTTGACAGTCACTGAATGAGCTTGAGGATGGTGCAGACTTTAACCCTCTCCCAAGAGTACTCTTTCCCTGGTTTTCTCCTGTATAATGAATGATTTGCTTTCCTTTTCTCAAGCTCATGTGTTAGTAGTACAGGTGGTCCTTGACTTACAACCACAAGGGACTGGAACTTCCATTGCTAAATGATATGGTTAAGTCAGTTGCACCCAATTTTACAATCTCTTTTGCCATGGTTAAGTGAATCTGGATTCCCCCATTGACTTTGCTTGTCGGAAGCCCCCTGGGAAGGTCACAAATGGTGATCACATGACCCTGGGAAGCTGCAACCCTTGTAAATAAATGCCAGTTGCCAAGTGCCCAAATTTTGATCATGTGATCACAGGGATGCTGTGATGGTTGTAAGTGTAAGGACCAGATGTAAGTCCCTTTTTTCAGTGCTGTTGTAACTTTCAACAGTCGTTAAAAGAATGGTTGCAAGTTGAGGACTACCTGTAATTGCATGCTTACATTCTCTGCATTCATGCTCTGGGGATCTCTTGCTACAAATGGATCTTGACTTTATCTTTGCAAAAAAATTATTTAGGGAAAAACATGGCTGACCCCACTACTCAATGTGGAGATGAGGGTCTGTTCTCTGTCAAAAGCAGAATGAAAAATACAAAATGGTAGCTATGCTAGTTTACTGTATGGAAAGAAAAAAAAGAATCTTATGGCATCTTAAAGATATATATATTCCTCATTGCTACACGAGGAAGGATCGCTGACTCTTTTGTTTTGTTTTTTGTTTTTAGCAGGATAATTATAGCAGCCGTAAAAATAATCATCTGGAACTTCCTTATTGTGATTCCTCTGTCAGAAGAGCTTGATTGTTTCCCAAAATAGAAGCTAACTATGCCACTCTGTCCTATCACGTCTGTTTGCCTATTCCTGCAGCACAGCAACGCTTACAAAAAGAATCAATATATAGGAATTATATGTAAGCTAATATGGAGTATGTATTTCTGGACTTGGTAAGTAGCTTAAGGAATACTAGTGAATACAAAAAATTCAATAAATACTTTGGGGAATCATTTGGAAAACAAACAGGATAAATGTATATTTGAATCTTTGTTGCAAAAGCATATTTCATTCCACAATTGAAAGATTGCATGGCTTGTTAGTACAATTTCCATAACCACTTACTCTTTCTGAAGCAGGGTGCAATTACAGGAAAAAATAGCCACAATAAAATTTCAACTTTCATCATTTCCATCTATACAATATATATCAAAAAGCACATCAAACACATTTCTTAATGTATTAATGTAGCATAGCCCATGTAGTCAGCTTGCTCCCTATGAAAAATATGTCAAACACTCTCTTCTGAATAAAAGCTTCAAATAAGAAATTCAAATTGAGAGTTCATTTCTTTCCTTGTCTGCTTCCAGCATGCAAATTGCCTGCTGGGTATTATATGTTAGAGGGTCTCACAAGGCCAAAATGGAAAAAGGAAAAAGGAGGGGGGGTGAAGAGATCTAGAGCAAGCAGGAGCAAGCAGCAGGAGATATACTAAGGGTCTGTTTTCCCAATAACATCCCATTTGTCTGTGTAATGAAAGAGTGCAAGACTAAGACCAGCTTCATTTATTGCAATTGGCATACGCAATTATTTAGCATTAGCAAGAGTATTTTTTATCTTCGAACAGCCTACACCTTCCAATGCCAAGCTAAAGTCATTAAAATTCAGTCAGTCTAGAATTCCCACAATAGGCTTACCCATGGTTAGTTTAACCATTGTTTACACATCCCAATTTTCCCTGTTTGCATAATATTTTGAAGAATAAAAGAACTATAATTACTGGGTTTACATAACAAACTAAATTGTGTTTGGCTAGTTTGAAGTTCAATCTGTCAGGCGAACACAGCTGAAGAGCTATAAATAATCCAGAAGTGGGCATAATAAATGGGAAATCATTTCACACTGCCATGGTTTGGAACAATTCGCTGATGGAATTTTATCTGCACCTTTCGTAGACACATGACAATCTACAAGTCCTGGAGCTTATACACAAATACAAATATTGTTCACGTTTTCAGTAACACACAGGTAGCAATTATGTATGGCTTCAACCAGGACAATTTTGAAGCTAGGCGATATACAGTATCAGTTTCTTATGTTATTAGTGTTGGGGTTCTGAAATGTTAGCACAAAACCCATGAGGAGGAGAGAGGATTCATTCCTACCTCGTGGAGAGCCATGAGGAGAAAAGAAGGAAAATGAGGGAAACAGGAAAAAAGGTGGGATCCAAGCCCCTCCCACACAAGGCAGCAAAGCTAGGCCGCAGCGGAGCCGCCCCTCCCTTTGTGCTCATGTGAGACAGGCTTGGTTGAAACCCCATATTTTCCAACAATTAGCTCGCAGCATTTCTGCCCACTGACTTCAAGAAAAGGAATAATTAAACTATAGCTATTTCTGATTCTGTAAGGGAGCACATATTTTATTTAACTTCCCGGGTTAACATTCCTGGGTTAACATTCTTGGGTGCAATGGGTTCTAGTTCTAGTCACCCAGAGAAGACCTCCCTAGCCAACTTAGTTGCCACATGTATCAGCCGATTCATCTTAAATTTGTTCTTGTGGGTATTTAGTTTATTGTCTGTAGAAGACAATATTAGCCCCTTAAGAGGGCATACCATACAGCAGTGTTTCTCAACTTTAGCAACATGCTGGCTGGGGAATTCTGGGAGTTGAAGTCTACATATCTTAAAGTTGCTAAGGTTGAGAAATACTGCTGTAGAAAGTAAGCGACTAGTCAGTCAATTCTATAAAAAGGTTCAGAAAAAGTGGGCTGAGTATGAGGGACAGATGGTTTTTTGCCTTTAACACACACTAGCCCATTACACCCATTAGAGACAATCCAGTAAAATAGATGAGCTATTCCAGAGATCACTATTCTTTGCATCTGATTAACCAAAATGTAAACAATTGAGAATGTTTACAGATGTCAGGTTTAGCCCATGAAACTCCAGGAGACAATACAGATTCAATCCAGCAAGGTTAATCTTCCCAGGCTGAGAACAGTTCCCAGGGTTAATCCGTAAACACTCCTAGCATTCCTCAGGGAGGGGCCAGTCTCATCCTCTTATCTCTCCCTCGCTGTTCGGGGGATTACAGTACATGCTTGACCCCCCTTGCCTGGCTGTTCTCTGCCCACACTCTCACATCACCCCTCCCTCCATCTTCATCCTCCCCCTCAGCAGAACTTGGCAAGGGCGGGAGGGATGACATGTCAGATGATGAAGGGCTCTCAGCACCTCCTGCCTCCTCCATACCGTCTTCCGCTGGCTCCTGAAAAACAGCTACAACATTACTAGAATCAGCCCCATCCTCTTATCTCTCCTCACTGTTCGGGGGATAACAGTACATGCTTGACCCCCCTTGCCTGGCCGTTCTCTGCCCACACTCTCACAACAGATCAGAGATCTCTGAAACTAACAATAAATTAGCGTTACGGTACACAGGCAGGTAATTTGCCACTTTGGTTCAATTACCTCTCCCCTACATCATTAAAAACACCTTGATTTTTATTTTGCATCTGCCATTTTTGAAAATGTCAAATAAAATTGCAGGTGTACAATATGGTTTTATTTATTTCATTTCTTACCGTATTTTCCATCAATAAGACGCCCCCATGTACAAGACGACCCCCACTTTTCCAACCCAAAATTAAGAAATCAATATTTTAAAGATAGTGCAGAACATATTTTTATTTAGTAATTAGTTAACATTTACGTGATACACTCAGTGGGAGGAGGTCCAAACTGTCTCTCTGCAGCTCTATTTCCATGTTCTTTTGCATAACTGATTACATTCAGTGAAACTGCCCATAGCTTGTCTCTGCAAACAGCCTTCCTCTAATTGGTTTGTTCAGCATCAGCTGACGTCAGTTACATAGGGCTCATGATTGGAGGAAGTCTGTTTGGGAGACAAGCTATTTCACTCGTGATTGGAGGCTAGCAATAGGAGGAAGCCTCTTTGCAGAAACAAAGTATGGGCAGTTTTGCAACCGCAAGGTTCTCTCCTCGGCTGACTTCCTTGAATAAGATGCCCTTCCATTTTTAGGGTAAGGATTTTAGAAAAAAGTATCATCTTATAGTCGAAAAAATACGGTAACTTATTTATTCCATGCATAAACCATCTCAGTTGTCCTAGCCACTCTAGGCCATATCTAACATATTCAAATGGTACAAGAGATACTATTCTGGGAGTTGAAGTCCACATATCTTAAAGCTGTTAAGGCTGAGAAACGCTGCTGTACAGTATGCCCTCTTAATCTCTGGGTTCTGCTGGTGGTGTCTCATCCAAGTACTGATGAGGACTAACCCTGCTTAGGTTGTTGTGGTTGTTGTTTTGAGATCAGCCAAGGATCTAATTCTCCTCACTTCAATACCACCTTTAAAAAAGCAACAGTACAGCTGAAATCTAGACCACTGAACTTTTAAATAAATATTTAAAATTGAATAAATATTTCAAATTCATAGTGATCCAGCATTTTTCCTTAGCCATCAGGCATCAGGACAAAGACTATTACTATCTATTCTGCTTCCTGTCCTTAAGACAATTGTACCTGTGACTCAGGTTTTTTTTTCCTGAGAAACAAAATGGGTGTCTTAAAATATGTTAAATAATTTAGTTTACTACCTTGCTTACTAGAAAAAAAAAGTTAGCTATGATACTTCTGCATTATGGTTTCTTATCCCTCTGTGTATCATATGAACCATCTTGAGATGCCTTCATCTTGCTCCTGGACTAGCAATGCACACATAATTAATCATTGCTACCTTTAGTAGCATAATAATTTTGATTTGATCGAAAATGAGGCACATGCTCCAAGAATTAGCCAAATACGTAATGATTTATACAACATATCAGAGAGCATAACTTACTCATATACATATGAATGAAAAAGTAAGAACAACATTTATTCAATAACATACTTGGTTCATTGAGGAACTCAGGGAAATGGAACCACAGAAGTGATGCCTAGAGCATGCTGGAGGAAAATTCCCTTGAATTTGACCAGCCATTGGTATAAGTTCATGTTCAAGCCTACACAGCAGCAATATGGGGATGGGGGGAACACCCAAATCCTATTTTGCCACCCTTATTGAGTCTTCTGAATACTGCGAACAGTACTTTTAATGCAACCTGTTCCCCTTTAAGGGAAGATGACTACCAAGAACACCTGACAGGCTGCTGTGAAGCATTCTTACAGCTTTTAGGTAATAAAAACACTCAGATCCAAGGAGATCTGGACTCCAACTGGATAGTGCCAGTGGAGATGAATTGGGCTTCACTTTGTGAAGTGGGTTGGGATCCATCTGACCACTGAGCACCTCGAGGAAGTAGACAGGGCTTTCTGCAGTGTTACCTTTGCCAATGCTCAGCTAGATCCCTGCCCTTATAATTAGTTAACCCTTCTCATGAGGAAATGGAATAATAGCATAATAAGGTTAGAAGGGACCTTGGAGATCATCTAATCTGATCCCCTGGCCAGTCCAGGAGGTTGTGTTTGAGCTGTAATTGGGTTTTTGTTGTTGTTGTTGTTTTTGTTTTTGAGCAGGGGAGTGTTTCCATCACCTCTGAAAGATGCTGTTGTACGTCCCTTTCAATTGATATGACTGTTATTCAGAATTTTAGACTTGTCTCCAACCTTCCCTTACTAGAGAAGGGAAACTGCATGGAAACAGCATTGGTTGTGCTTGGATAAATCAGGATCAAAGAATACAACCCTCCTGGTCCTCTGTGATCTATCATCAGCTTTCGATATCATCAAACATGGCATCCTTCTGGACCAACTCCATGGGATAGGGGGTACTATTCTTTGGTGTGCTGCTTCTTCCTAAGAGGCTAGTTCTACCAGTGTTGAGGGAGGGAGGTCTGCTTGAAGATCTGTGCTTGTGGAATGCCTCAGGGCTTACTCTCTCACTACTCTACTCTCTTTGAAATCAGCATGCAAACAATGGGAGAAGTTATCTGTCAACGATACCCAGTTATATATTTTATCCCCAAAGAGGTGATGCAATAGCCAGAGTCTGGAGGCTATCAAGATCTGGATGGAGAGGAAAAGGCTTAGACTGAATCCCTCCAAGATGGAGTGTCATTGGCTTTGAGGACCAAACAACAGCATGACTGACCATTCCAGAGGAACACCGACTTTGAACAGGGTTGTATTCACTCACTCATAAGTGGTGTGTACTTTAGGGGTCATCCTGGACTTACAGTTTATAACTTGTGAGCCACTTGCAACCATTCCTTGATTGGGAGACAATGACAAGAATGTATAAATGAAGTTGCAATCGCAGGGCTGAGTCCATAAGATAAAATGTTGGAGATCTCAAGGGGTATGGGTTATTCTAGTTCAATTGCTGCAAATGTGGATACACACTAGGGTAACATGGAGCTTCTGACAATCTGGCTACCAACAGTCTGGTTTAGTCTTCTCCAAACAGGTTTGTTTTGTTAAAAGGCTAATAAGTAGAAACATAGGAAATTGTTGCTACTAATTCAGGTTTTTTATCTGTTATCTCCAACCTTAGTTAGGTCAAACATGCTGCCCCAATCCTATAGTCCTTTATGGGATTTTTTAGGGTAAAGATGAACATGTAGCTACAAATGTCCCTGGGAAGATGCATCATAGCATTGTATTCTATGGAAGACCACAGAGTATCCATTCCAGGCTTCATTAAAAAAAATATTAAAAACATATTTGAAAAGTTAGTAAGCAGCACAAAGGAGTCCTCTTCTTCTCAAAGAAGATTCTGAATGATGTAATTTTGTTTCTATGCCTAATGCAGCAAAAAGTAGGCATACAGGAAACCATTACCAAATCATTTATCCACCTAACTCCAATTTTCAGCTCTAATTAGTGATGATTATTTGGTGATTCCTCAGGACTAGGCTATTCAAACAACTTCTGTTATTCTTTATGGATTTTCCTGAGAGCCAAAGTTCAAGAAGAGGAGATGCATGTTCATATCTTCAGCTGGGGAGAATGTGTACTTATAAGCTCATTATGAAAATGGGGCTCCATATGCTCATGAGAAGATGTGAAATAATGGTATTTTACTGCATTTATATAAAACTTAAAATGTGGTAAATATTCAATAAAAATCAAAGCAACTAGTTCAGATTCATTACAAATGCAATAAATAGGATAAACATGCAAAGGAAATAAAAATGAGTAAAGAATCAATTAAAAAAAAACACCCTAACAGCTAGTTAAAACTAATTCCAATATATTTACAACTCAGTTTTCAGGTCCAAAAACTTGCCATTAAGACATTCCTTGCGGCCACATTAATGCATTTTTGTCCTGCCCTTGAGTCAGAAGGAAAGTATAGCAACATAAAATTGTGCTGCCTCCATAGCAACAAAGCCAGGCAGTAATGTTTTTCACATTATTTAATAAGAGATAGGTTCAGGGCAGTAAATGGTAGATTCCCTGCCATCATTTCCCCTTCTACGCACTGTTATCTACTGGTAAGAAAAGCAGTCACCAATAGCTTTCGTGAATGCTTGGTACATCTGAAACTGAACTCTTTTTTATTATTTATTTATCTAGGCTATAATTTTATTATTTACACTGCATTTCTTTTGACAGGACTATCTCCCTCCAAAAGATTGACAGACCTATGAAAAGATTTCATAGATGTCACTATGTAGACATTTACTGTAGATTACTGGATTACTGCAGATTTGAATCCGAATCCTGGGAGACTGATAGCCCTTCACAGAAACAGAAAATCGATACATCTATGTGAAATAACCCACTCTTCAGCAAAATCTCCTCGAGTAATCAGAATTGATTTGAAATACAAAGCAGAGTATCTCAAACCAGAGAGTTTTCAGTGTAATAATGCCTTTGGAACTTTCCATCTTTTCCCTCTTCTGAAATCAATTTCTGCTGCAAAATGTTTTGGATCAGGCAATTAACCATGAGATTCGTCCGTTTCCAAACTGGAACAACTAAAGGCAGCTTTAGGCTACTTCACTGATGGGCTGGAGATGAGAGGGAGGCAATATCAGAAGGATCTGTCTTTCAAAAATGTTTAGTAAAGCATATTTGTGCTGCAACAAGCAGGAATCAAGAATGAGCCCTAAATTAAACATATCACATTGGACTGCAGAAATCCAAGTAAACAACAGATAGTAACAAAGGGTTAGAAGATTTTGTATAGCTTTGCTGCCATCTATTTGCTATGTGGATTTTTGCAATCCCCAGAAATAAGGATAGTTTGGAAGTCATTAGAATCTGAGCTAGCTGGATTTTCTTTAGCCACAACTTTTAGAAATTGTGACATTATCTTTTGTTTTTCAAACACAGGAGCTTCAGATGTTGGCAGGATGAGGGGGGAAAAAAAAAAGGTCCCATCCAAGCTTTAGGTTATGGTGAAAGACTTCATGGAAAGGAAGATCAATATTAAAAACCAAAAACCAAAAAGGCTCTAACACTACAGCAACATGATACGCACATTCTCACTTTCACGAGGCATATCTGAACTGCATTTCTAAAAGATGGTATAAATCTCAATAAATCATAATCAACAAATCCTGCAGAATTAATTACCACAAGGCATGGTGATGATGGCTTCTAACTTGGATGGATGCTTTTACATTCATGAAAGACATATCTACCAAGGGCTATAGGTATTGAAGACTCCATGTTACTCTTGGATTAGGAGCGGTTTTTATTTTATAGTGGTACCTCGGGTTACGAACACCCCTCCTTAGGAATTTTTCGAGATACGACCAGCTCCAGCCCCAAAAATTTACTTCGACATGCGAACTCTGCCTCGAGCTATGAACCGGATCCGCGGCCATTTGCCCTGCTGCCACGCGGTTGCGGCTTCCTGTGGGCGATATCGCAGTAGCGAGGAGAAGTTTGGTGAGGCTTGTGGTGTGTTTTGTGGCATTTGGAAGGTTTTCGGTGTGCTTGTCAGCATGGCTCCAAAGAAAATGCAGAACAGGCTTGGCAAGAATAAGGCTTTGAAGAAAAAAGTGGGGAAATTTGCCTCGTGGTGTGACCAAATTCGGAGGGCGGATTAGCCGTATTTACATTGAACCTTATGGGGAAATTTGCCTCGTGGTGCGACCAAATTCAGAGGGCGGAACGGATTAACCATATTTACATTGAACCTTATGGGAAAATTTACCTCGAGTTGTGACCAACTCGAGTTGCGATCAGAGTCATGGAATGGATTAAGTTCGTAACTCGAGGTACCACTGTATTTTATTTTATGTATATGTCACATTTATATACCCAACCACCTCACACAAAGTGATGTGGCTCCAAATACGTAAAGGGAACAACAGTGGGGGAGAAGTATGTCTCGATCTCTTGCTTATAGGTACCCCTCTCCACACCAGGTGAGAATGCAGGATTAAATGCAGGATTAAAGGGAGCCTTCGCCTGATGCAGCACAGCTGTCCTTATGTTCTTATATCCCAAAGCATTGTTGCGGAATCACATTCAAACCTAAATCCCATAAATAATCCAAATCAAGCAATCTTCTTTTCCTTGGTAAAGAAACAGCCAAGCATAATGAGAGAGGACGGAGGACTTTGGGAGAAAAGCTTTAACAAAGAAGATGTGCTGTAGAAACATTGCAAGAAAGGTATTTTTATGGTACTTCCCTCCCCCTTACTTCTAAGTGTGTATGCAACCTACTTTTCTCTCGGGACTATGATCCATATCTATGACAAAGTAGGCTGTGATCTGCAACACATATGCCACAATATGTTTGAGAGATTTTAAGGGACCACAAATCTCTATATTATTTTTGCTGCAAAACTCTACTATGACTATCCATCTGGAAAACATAGTTATTATTTGACATCTTGCTATCAATCTTCACATCACTAATAGATATTCAAAGCAAAGAAGACCTCAAGGAGGGAGAAAATGCAACAGCATTTGAGCAATGTAAGGAGCTGTGACTACAGGCAAAGCCCCATGACAAAGTAGGAGTTAAGCGAAAATGAAACTGCACAGATAAGTGATAAGAAGTAGGAAATAAATCTGAAGTAATGGAGATACTTATTCTCCTGTAACTTTTAACACTTCAACTGAAATAACCTTGTGGTTATTACCTCACTGAATATGAAGGATGAGAGGTAATGATGTAACTAGGATCAAAGAGTTACAACCTACTCTTCATTCTTTTAAAACGTAGTGTGACAATTCTTGGATTTTCTCCCCATATCCTTATACAAACAAGCTGTGCTGTGATGCAATAATTATTTTGGAAAGAAGTTCACATTAGCTTCTAAGAAATCACTGAATAGCAATTCCCTATCAAGTGACTGCAATTTAAAGTTCAAGCAGAAACATTAATATAAAACTCTGTTCCAGAGTTCCTCCAATGAATCCTTCCAGTAAATGAAACCTTCCTTTCCATTCCTTCCTAATTAGACATTTTAGATACTAGATTACATGACCTTCAAGGGTTCTGAACTATCCAAGATTAATCTACCAACACCCACACCTTAAACATTTAGGTCAACTTCGTAGCTTCACAACACTGTCAGTCTGTTGAAAATATACTTTCCTTCAAGCTTGGACTTTATATTGCAAAGCTAATGGTGACATTCTACACATTTCTTTTTGTTACCATCAACTTTATCCTTTTATGATTGTAATGATCATGCATTCTCTCTCAACTATGAGAAAAAAGTGAAGAAATCAATAAAGTTTCCTTACAGTAACCATATTTATGTATAAACTATCTGATTACATATTAAATGCTGCACATGTTCGTATCATACATCTTGCACAAACCATGGGTAAATTACTTGTGTAATATTTCCTTTCCCAATGATCCAGCAAATGGAGGACAGTTTTAAATTTCTGGAGGTCTGTCATTTGGGCAATAAAAGCTTTATTTCTTAAAAACCATTTTTTAAAGTCCACAATAGCCCAAACAGCATCTAATCATTCATGGACAGGAAGTGAAAAGCTCTGCATTTTTTCACCTCCTTTGGATGCTCTCCTTGCTCCTGGGTTTTAGGAAATCTGTTAAAAGCTGTTTTAATGGTATTTATCTCTAGTGAGGGACAAAGGTATCCATCTTATTTTAACTATTATTATAATTGTTATGTATTGTGGAAAATAGCTTTTATGTGAGATTCTTCTATACACCATCTAGAATGGGCCGGTATACACATTTTATTAATCAATCAATCGATCAGTAATTATTCTGTGCCTCCAAAGGGAAGTAAAAACAGAGATGAAGAGACTATGACACTGGAAAAGCCCATTTACAATGCTTGTACCCTGTGCCTCTATCACAGGGCTGCACAGGATTGTTAAGACGAGAAACTGGAGTTAAGATGCGTAAACATACAACAAATCTTGTGTGCCAGTGTGTGTGATAGTTTAATATATTATGAGATTGGTTTTCTTTCATTCAATCATTTGTTTGTTTTCCCTTAATAACAGGTCAGTCTTCTCAAGAAGTAGTTTGCATCCAAAGGTGGACGTGTAAAATTTCTGACAGCTCTGAGAAGTACTCATAAAACTCATTCACGTGCAAAAACACTTTTTAAAAAAATGATTCACTTTTACCATTTATCCCAGAAGTAGAAGTAATAAGTGTGCCCTATTTGTATGGAAACAATTATTAGTAAAATCACAGCCAAAAGGAAAAAAAGCCATTCTAGGAGTACCTGGTGTCATTTCATAAATGTCATCTTCAAGTCTCACAAAATTTCCTTTTTTTTTTTTTTTTTACGAATATAAAAATTCTACATAAAAATAAGATGGAGTACTTAGCCACACAATTAAGTTTTTAAATTTTTTCTAAGCCTGATGGAGTGGAAAATAAAGAGATAAAGTGGTTGGTAATTGCGGATAGCTGTTTCCAAGTTACTTTCCTCTCTATCTCCATCCTTATTGATTAACCAACTAGACAAAAGGATTCAACTGTAGTACTTTAAAGATCACTGAGAGAAGTTAGGGACATGATTTATTCCATATTTCCATTACTAAAGACCATCTATGTCACCTGGATATTTGTTTACTATGTTTGCTCACATATCTCATATACAACTGGAAGCCATTCTAGAACAGATAACAAACCTAGCATAAAATAAGCAACAACTTTATGCAAAATCTGTTTGTAAAATAAAAAATTTAAAACTGTATGGAGCACCCTAAGTTTTCCTAAAAAGAAGGACATCATTGAAATACTGAAATAAGAGAGAAACAGAAATACTACTTCCAGTCATCTTCCAATGCTTTTATGCAATCTTGTAACTCATGACACCATGATTCATACTGAAGGTTTTTTTTTTTCCCTACCACGTCCCAAATATTGTTTTCCTTTTGTTGTTTAATATTCAACCTGAAGAAAAGTGATGCAAGGCTTGCAAACAACTTTTAGGTAATTCCTAATAAAGCTAGTATCCCATCAATGTATCAGTATTATCTGATTATCTGTATTAGACTCTGAAAAGTTGTTATAAATTGGCCAATATAATTCAACTTGTATTGTTATGACCTTTTTCTCTATAAGGCCTGAATTATTTTTCCCCCATTCCTCTTCAAAAAGTCAATTTCTCTTGCAAATTCTCACTAGATAAACAAAACAACTGTGTAGCTTAATTGTTCTTGCCTCACAATGAAACAGTTGTACTTTTACAGTAGCTGTACTGAAGTTTCTACACATTCTGCCATAGTGGTGGCAGTGTACAAAATATCTATGGGGCTACTTACACTAGACTGAAGATTAGTTGAGTTTGTCTGGAGAAATTTCCATTATTAAAATATAGATAGGGTTTTTGTTTGTTTTTTTAACAGAAGGTTCAGAAAATAGAGGGCTTTCCCACTCAGATTCAACATGTTGAAAGAAAGAAAAAACCCTCAGAAAGATTTGTACAAGGCTTATGAATTAGCATTTCCAGAAGATATAATGGGTGTGATTAATCTTACAGGAACATTGACTTTTACCAACATGGGATTAATAGTTATATTTAGGCAGAGGTGCAGATGTTATGGGGCAGTGAGATACTAGGGGGTAGAGCTCTATGTGTGCTTGATTATCTACTCTGCACCTCTTATGGTGGCCTGATGTCTTCAGTTGCAGCAGAAGAGTTTATTCCATCACTGCTGCTGCAGGAAGCATCAATGACTAATCTAGCTATTTTATACGAATGAGTAGAACACGAGGGCACCATATTGTCCTTCACCTCAAGAAGTAACATGATTTGGGTTGTCCTTGGCTCTGGGCTGCTGTGGAATTTAAAAAAAAAAAAGGCACACCTGCTTGTTACAAATACATGCCATGTTTCTGCTACTGTGAGCTCCAAATAACATTTTCGTAGGTTGGAAAATGCTGCAAAACTCTATAGGAAACTCCCCCAATAGGTATCTGATGCTCCTTCACACACAGACAACCCACAACCCACAGCTGCTCCTCAGTTTTAGCTGGCCAGATTCAGCAACTGAGCTTTCAAAATCCCAGATAATTTTCCTCTCAAAACAAAGCTCTAGAGATCTCCAAATATTTCCTAACCCATGAGGGTCCCCCACACACACCATGGTGTTGGGAGTGGCTGATGGTTTGCCAAGTTCTGCTCTGGGAATTAAGATAGGAAATGCAATAGATAATGTGACAAGTGGCTGAGTAGCAGGAAATGATGTGAGTGGAAAAAGACAAAAAGAATAGTGATGTATAAATCCAGGCTGGGTGATAAGGAGAGCTGGATACAGGATAGGGTCTGGCCCATTATGGCTAGTTATAGACTGCCAGGAATCTCTACAAATCAGAAGTATAGAAATACCATAAACAAATGAGTTCCCACTGAGCAACAAACACACAGCCTGGACTATTAACAAGCAATTAATAAAGTTCTTAACAAATCCAGCATGTGTTAACAATAGAAAAGAGCCACACACAATCCATTCCTAGATAATTGACAGTCGGTCGCCCTTCCTCAGGATCTACAGAGCTTGTCATGTACAAGTCACTCTGGTGGCCAACAGAAAATAGGAAACCATAAAAGTGATGTAGCCTTGAATAAAATAGAGAGATGTTTATTTCACTTAAAGCCCTCTCACAAGGTGTTTCGAAATGTACTAATTCTATTAAATGCAAATGCCATTCTCTGAGGTCATCTAGCATGCAATGAAATGGAATTGAGTCTGCCTAGTGGCTACAAACCAAGGTTTTGCAAATATAACCAGTATTTCATTTATTTCATTCTTGAAACCCCCTTCCCCCCAACAAAGGGGTCCAATTCTGTTCCTCATTTACAAGAATTTCATTGCTACAATTTTAGAGTAAATTTCTTCCACATTAAATATTTACATACTGTATTCTTAAAATGAAGTAATTTAGCAATCAAAAAAGATTTCCTAGCAGACTGGCAGTAAAAAACAACAGCTCTCTAGCTAGCAATGATGGAGGAAGCAAGTGAGCAAATAACAAATCATAAACCCCTATGATGGGAGCAAATAATTAAGAATAGTTTTGTGCAGGCACATTTGGCATCTTTGTGTGAAACATGTAAATATACTAAATATCTGTTTACAATAAATGGTCTACAAACCATGGCATCATAAGGAATCACAGAGAGGATGTATCTGTTCTGATTTCAAGGTCACATGCTCTGACTTGCTGGCTCTTAAGACTTGCTAGGTATAGCACCAAAAGTCCACAGATGGAAAAAAAAACGAGGCCTAAATTTCAGGAAATTATCAGCAGCTTCAAACTAACAGAGACGAAGTGCAATAAAAGTATTCTGGAATAGGAATCAGAGATCAAGAAAATATAGGTATAGAAATAGGTGGAAACATGGTGAAATTTCATCAACCTTGTAACAATTCACCAAATATCTGTTTGTTAAACAGAAGACATGATAGTCATCAGCCCTAGTGGATGATGATTTTCACCAGAAATGTTTACACTATTCAAAGGAAGGCTGTCACCTTGTAAGATGCCAAGAAAATGATATTTATTTCAATTTATACTTAGTTTTTTTATTCAATAGGCATTTGGGCATTAACAGGAAAAAAATGTTAGAATGCAGTACAATTATTGTTCATTCAACTTAAAAGGTCTGAAGGTGGACAGAATGGGGCATATTAGTAACTTTCAAGGGAACACATTCCTTAGTTTGAGAGTGTAACAAGCAACATGAAAAGATAGTAGTATCTCATTGCCTCGCAGAGGTGTTTCCAGTCTTGACTGGCTTCATTTTAAGAACTGCCACTAGCCTATTTTCTCATATTGGAATCAACCAACCATTGAACTCTATGAACCTAAAGCCTTGAACCTCCTGCATTCTGAAACTCTGCTCCTCAGAATCCAGATCAGCTGATGACCTACTCATGATGTTTAGACCTTTGGATTGTGACCTGACTATCCTTCTGCCTGTTGCTTTGGACTCTGCATGCTTGAAACCTACTGTAAGCAAACTCTTAAGGCTCTTGGGACTACTCCAAACTGTATATGTGCTTATGCACAAACCCTGCCTGCTACTGCTTGTAATTGCCCAATTCCAAGTAAAGCCTCTTGCAACTTACCTTCACTTTGTGTCTGGCCTGAGACAGGACAGTCAGCATTAGCCTTGGCCATTATCACAAATGGGTAGAGGTACTCCTTTTTATCACCTCTTTCAGCCACAAAAATCTCTGCTATCTATGTTGTCCTACTTTTTCTCTTCCCATTTGCTTTCTCTACCATTCCCACCTCTCTCAGTTCCCCTGCCCCAGTGTAAGAGCCTGAAGTATATGTAGCACTTAAGCGTTACATGCTATAATATGACTGATTGTTGTCTTCTCCAATGCTGTTATCTCCCATGGATATTCTGTAAGAGCATTACATAATATTTGGGGCCCAACCACAAAATATAATGGCTAAAACATCTTTCTGAAGAATGCTATTATACTCTAGTTTATTCATTTTGTGATTGACCCTCCCAGTTTGGTGTAGTGGTTAAGGCACCAGGTTAGAAACTGAGAGACCACGAGTTCTAGTTCTGCCTTAGGCATGAACCAAGCTGGGTGACAGGAAGGAGGTAATGGCAAACCACTTCTGAAATCTTGCCAAGAAAACCACAGTCGCCAGGAGTCAACACTGACTCAAAGGAACACACACAGAGATACATGTATCAGCCTTGCAGCCTCTCTTTCTCACACACATACACACATATAAACACACTTTCTTCATGGCAAAGAACAGAAAGAGACAGAGAGTTGCATGTGCAACTTTGGGTGCCTTATCATGGAATCTGCTTCCCCCAAGTGAAGATGTAATTCTGGAGAGGGAAGGGGTCTAAGAGAAGAGGTTACAGGTCTGATGGAAGACTCTAGCTTAAACAATGACATACCCTATATCCAAGCTACACTGATCCTTAAATGCTGAATTTGTCTTCTGTTCCTGGATTTTCAACATGGTTAAATAGTGAACTTGAGGCTACCCCAGGGGTTATGGATTTCATCATTAATTAATTTTGCTATCAGTTTCAGTAGGACATTTGGCTAAGATGTTCACCCTATTGTTTTTCAAACTGCAATGGAAATTATTCTGTCACTTTTCTAGATGGAAAAAGAATCAAATTTTCTCAGCAACAATGCATTTTCCTTCAGTTTGCAAAAATTGTGAAATCCAAACAGGACCATTTCTGAGATGCTGTCCATCATATAAACAACAGTGATACAAACACACAATGAAGTAAGCATTAAGTTATTTGTTATAATCACAAGATTAAACCTGATTATATTCAGAAAAACTTTCTGAAGCTTCCTTAGATATGAACTCTGATCCAGTAAAAAGTTAATCAAACCACAACAACCTATATATTTTTTTTATATTGGGCTAAAATGTCAAGAGTGGGGAAAATCAATAACAAATAACATTCACAATATAACTCTTCTTTTTTTTTTTTTTAATTTTCATTATGGCAAGATATATCCTACATTTCCTAAGGTAATCCTTTCTAAAAGAAATCAATTATTATGTAAACTTCCCAAACATGCTAAATTCTTATGCAAACAGTGGTATTTCAAAAGTGCAAGAAAATATATTTTCTCTCACAGAGGTTGGGGGGAGACCACTAGCTTTGGAACTGAAAACAGTGAATTCTGCATTGAGAATAAATGATAATAACAAGTATTTATGAAATAGTGTTCACATTTTGCAAGCAAAATGTCTTCATATAAAAAACAGCAGCATCATTTCTCAGAAAAATTTGAAAAAGAGAGTTGAAGCTGTCTTGCCCTTTCATTTGACCCTTAAAGAGCAATCCCTTTTCTATACCTATCTGGGAGAACCCCTACTTCGATTTACTGAGTAAACAGGCAATGAAATGAATCATCATAATTCTATTTATTTTTATGTAAATAAAATCTTGCCTTTATATATATGCAACACTGAAGACAGCTTTTAGGACATATAAAAGGGAAATGTCTTTCATTTCCTATCTATCTATCTATCTATCTATCTATCTATCTATCTATCTATCTATCTAGTATGCTGCTCGGCTCTCAAGGACTCTGGGCAACTCACCACAATCAAATGAAAAAAATTACAATAAAAACAATAAAAGATAAAGATAACAGGTAGCAAGCACAATGAAGCAAGGGGTCTCATTCTCCTTCGCCAAAGGCCTGGGTGAAGACCCAGGTCTTCACAGGTCTTCTAAACAACAGCATGAACATGAGGTGGGGTTTACAAAAAGGTCATAGCTGGTTGTATGTTCACATTGATATTTATGTGTTTGTTTGTTTGCAATAATACAATTGAAAGTCCACAGGAGGTTTGGAGCCATTGGTTTGGGGCAAGGATGTGAAAATTGAACTGCACCTTCAAATGTTGTATACTATACTTTGCTTTCCAAACTTTGGAAAAAGTTTGTAAAAAAGAATGTTTATTTAGAAAAGCAATGTATAGAACTATATTTCTGTGAAAGCTGCATGCAAAACATATGTTTAAACTGTATTTAACTAACTGCTAAATTATGGAACATGCATTTCTATGTTAAAGATTGCTATATATAAAAATCTGCAAAATTATGGATAGACAAACCAATTACAATGAAAATTTATACAAAACTGGGTGTATTGAAGAATTTAAAGACTGTAATTTAAAGTCGATGCAATTGTAGATTTTTTAAAATGATATTTTGAAAAAAAAACATTAGCATGGAATAAGTATTTTTGGTAAAACAGATGACAGCCAGTGTGGTATTATGGGAAAGGTGCTGGATTAGGAGTGGAGAGATCCAGGTTTTAGTTTTCCTTAGGCATGGAAGCCAGCTAAGTGACCTTGGGCCAATCACTTCCTCTCATATTCAAGCTCTGTGAGAAGCCAGCTCAGAAACAAAATCCCTCCTTATATCATACATAGATAAGTCTTGCTGTAAGAACTTAGTGAGTGCAGTCTTGCAACTAAGCAGGATAAATGCTAAGAAAAACAAATCTATAAAACAGAGCTGTGCAAAGTATTTCAAACAGGTGCTTGGAAATGCAAATTAGCGCCAGTGAAGCAGGACTTCTGAAAGGCTCATGTGGTTGCTTCGAAGGTTCTTCCTATACATGTCTATGCATGCAGATCTGCTTCATTTTGATAGCAATGCAAGTGAAACTGTTATTTCGGTGTGCACACATCATTTTAAGTTCAGATCTGTTAAATCAGATCAAGCTCAGATATGAAGCTTATAATCACTATTGAAGATTTGTTACACTTCTGTGATTTTATTAGTAAAAAAAATAAGGATCCAACACTACATAGTGCAAAAGATAGATGATACCCTAATGTACTATAGGCAAGTACCAGTAGTCTTATGACTATTCGTTTAACAACTGTTCGAAGTTACAATGGTGCTAAAAAAAGTGACTTATGATCACGGTCATGTGATCAAAATTCAGGTGCTTGGCAACTGGCATGTATTTCTGACAGCTGCAGAGTCTCAGGGTCACATGACTGCCATTTGCGACCTTCCCAGGGAGTTCCTGACAAGAAAACTCAATGGGGGAAGCCGAATTCACTTAACAACCGCATGTTTCATTTAACAACTGCAGTGATTCACTTAACAACTGCTATACTGGGCACAACTCACTTAACGACTACATCACTTAACAATGGAAGTTCCAATCCCAACTGCAGTCATAAGTTGAGGACTACATGTAACAGAAATAATGTTTTTATTTACCTGTGGCTGCTACTTAACTTAGAAAGCTTAACTTAAATTTTAGCATCTCTGTGGAATGTATACTTGCTTTCATACAAATTATTAATTTTTTTTTTAGAAATTACTGTCATTCTAAAACCTATTTGTGCTTTTCCTATTTAAAATTTCTCCAAGCACAAACATGATAAACTATCCTCAAGACTTATGAAAAGATTTCCTAAGGTACGGGCAGTGCAAAATGAATAAAACAAGAGTTTAAATAAAATACCTTTTGGTGCTATGTAAGCAAACAAAGACTAAAGCCAACCCAACTGCTGTAGTCCCAAATGGGGGAAGGAAAAAAAAAAAAAACTAAACTTTTGATTGAAATTAATAGGGCATAAAACACTGCTGCATTGGAAGTTGCATTTATAGCATCTTTTGCAGATAGAAATGTATAATGCATAAATGAGGAGAGGGCACTTCCACACCATCAGTTTTCATAGTGCTACTAAGAACTGTGGTTTTAGTACAAGAATTGTTCTCACTCTTTTTTGGCATCATGTGATAATGCCAGAAGTCAATTAAGAGCAGGGACAGTGTTTGTTGATATAGCAAGTAATAAAAACAGTATTTTTTTTAAATAATGAAAATGATAATTGCCATCCATAAACCATTCTTGTTCATTGCTCTGTCACATTGCTAAAATGATTTCCAACTCTGCAGTTGCTGGAAAGGATCAGTTTGACACTACGTAAAAGTATGGACTGGATCATGCTTGTTTTGGTCTGCACTTCCACCCAAATCCAGCTAAAAGTCCAGAATCTGTCTGCATAATTACACATATAAAGTTGCTTTTGTTTTTTTTTTCCCCACAGAGCACAGTGGATTTTCTAGATCAGAAGAAATAAATTTTAATGGATCTCTTAAATAAAGAAAAGCTCAATTAATTTTTGGCCCTTGCATAAAAGTATCTTTCACTCTCTAGCACAGTTAATAGAAACCAACAAATCTCAAAAATATGATCCTGCACTCATTTCAGTAGTTTTTGGATTATGTGCAATTAAATCAGTGTCAAATCCTAGCAACCACATAGATCTTCCCCAGGATGATCTGTCTTCATCCTGGAACTGCATTTATTGCCAGTAATCAATTCCATCCACCTTACTGCTGGTTGCCCTCTTCTCTTTCCTTTCATCCTTCCAAGCATAATGGACTTCTCAAGGGAGCTGGGTCTTTGCATAATGTGTCCAAAATACAACCATTTGAACTTGGCATTCGAGAGAAATAGCCAAGAAAACAAACAAATGGATTACAGAACAAATCAATCTAGATTTGTTCTGTAATCCATTTGTTTGTTTTCTTGGCTATTCTTCATATTCTCAGGAGTCTTCTCCAACATCAAAGTTCAAAAACATCAAGACTTTTTCTATCCTGCTTCCTAGGTATAGACACATCACAATATTTGAACATTTTCCCCCCAAGTCCTTCATCACTGCCCTAACAAATGCTAGTCTATAGGTGCATTTCTTTATTTACTGATTCTAAAAGGCAAAAGCTATCTACTATTTCAGTATCTTCATTGTCAAGTCTAAAGCTGACTGCTGGACCTGTTGTCATAAATTTGGTCTTTTTATTTAAACTTAGTCTCATTTTTTTCACAGTGCTCATCAACTTTCGTTACTAGAGCTCCCAGACAGAGCTGACTCTAGATATTTTGGTGGCCTAGGGAAAGTCATATTCTGGTGCCCCTTATGGTTTGGCCTATCTTCTGATTTTGTCAGGAATTTCAAAAAGGGCACTTTCTTGTTTCCTTCTTTCTTCAAGTTTTTCTGCTTGGCACTTACGATTTTCAGCCCCGGACAATTTTTCTCAGACATTTTCACCCTATTTACCGTGAAATAATTTTAATTACATCAATACCCATTATTGTCATATGGCAACAATTCTGCAAAATTATATTTAACCCGAGTGGGTACACTGACAAAGTGCACCATAACCACTTTTCCAGGTATAACTTTTATAAGCTAATAGGCACACAACTCACTCGCTCAATACTTTCCTATCAGACCTTTGTCTTGCTTCAGTAATATTAACAGCTTCCTGAGATTCATAGCTGTAGTAATAATATGCAATGTCTGGTTAGTGTGCTATTTACTACTATGACCAACTTTTTGGATGTTTTTGAAAAGTGTAGCAAGAAAATGTTCTAAAGCAACAAGGAATGATTATCACATTGTATACCCATAATGTATATTTTGGAAGTCTTTTTAATTTGGATTCTCCCTAAAATTTGGTGCCCTAGGTGACTACCTATTCCAGATCATTTGCATTTTCAGCTATCAGTGTAGTGATATCAGTATAGCTCAGGTTATTAGGTTTCCTTCTACAATTTTAAAAATATGCTTACCTTCTTCCAGTCCAGCCTTCCTTAATATATATCCATCGTATAGGCTGAATAAATAATAAGAATTTATACAGCCTTTTCTCTTGTCTTTGCCAACCTTGAGCCAGTCTGTTTCACCACGTTCTATCTGGACTGTGCTTCCTGTCCTGTGTAGAGGTTTTTGCTTGAGGACAATGAGATGTTCTGGGATTTCAGTTTCCTAAGGAAATTCCTCATCTGGGTATGGATGACATAATAGAAGGCTCTTTGATAATCAAAGTAGCATATATTGACTTCTTTGGGGTATTCTTTGACTTTCTCAATTATCCATCATGCATCAGCAACAGCGTCTCTTGTTCCTTGGCCTTTTCTAAAGCCATCTTTAGGTATTGGTATGTAGACTGCCATCATCCAATCTGTTGACCACTTAAATTCATATTTTTTTTTAATCTTTGGATATAAACAAACAATGATGAAACAATGGTTTCTAAAGGTGGCCATCAATAAAGTCAATTTTCTTTAAATGTTTGAAAGCACGCCCCCTCCTCTGTCTAAATAAGCCTCTGTAACAAGTGAAATTATGGTTGGGCACTTTGCTTTTTTATTTTTTAAACTAGGAATCTTTGCACATAAAAGTAGTGAATAATTTTCTTCAGGCACTACTTTTTATCTTCTGTCTTTTGAGAACATCTGATCTAATAGCAAAGCATAAATTGCAATTGACTCAAAAAGAAATCAGTTCTGGTCCCAAGCTATTCTATAGCCAATAAAAGCCTATTGGAATATAAAATGCAAGAGCTCCCTTCAGCCAATTTAGAGATCCACCATGAAATCTAGGATGAAAGAGCTTCAAGGGAGATTTGTGGTACTCTCTAAAAGATTTTGGGGTTTCCGAGTGACTCATAAATGCAAACATTTTCTTTTTTTGCTCTCTACTTCTGAGGCAGCAAAGCCTTTTCTTACTGAAATTACTGAATGCCCAAAGACAGAAATTACTTTCTATGAAACTATACCAGTTCATAAGAAAATGGTGAACACTATACTATTGCAAAGTCTAATCCCACCATGTCTTGGGGAAGGACTTCTTCATGGAAATTGTTTCAGTAGAGAGAGCATTCAAACCATATAACTAAACTGAAACTGTTACTAAATATGCATTAAATGTTGTTTCAACTGTAATTGCCATGATTAAGATTTTGCAATAAAGTTTTGCACATTTTTTCCATTCAACTACTTGGTCTAGTGCATATCTTCTTCTTTACCTCCCTAAAGACAGGGACATATTACATTACATTACATTACATTACATTACATTACATTACATTACAAGATGGGAGAGCCTCTCTTGGTTTGCTTTGTAGTTGGTCTGGCCTTCTAAGTTTTCTTGGAGGCTTCTCAGATACAAAAGAGGAACTGAAGTTGGAGGGCTCCAGTACATACAACAGACAAGTTTAAGAGCAACCTGGGCATGCCTTGTAAAAGCTCAGGCCTGGAAGAGTTTGTTTCCAATCTTTTACAGACTTCCCAATTTCTATTTGGCATTAATTCATAGCAAGGAAAACCGTATACAGGTGGTCCTTGCTTAATGACCACTCGTTCAGTGACCATTTGAACTTGCAACAGTGCTGAATGAGTGGTACTTACAACCGGTCCTCAGAGTTCTGGCCATTGCAGTGTCCCCATGGTCACATGATCATGATTCGGGTGCTTGGTGTCTGGCTCGTAATTATGACATCGCAGGGCCCCACATTTGTTACCTTCTTTGCCAGCTTCTGACAAGCAAAGTCAATGGGGAAATGGCGACCAAGTGATGTCTTCACTTAATGACCCGCTGTGATTCACTTAATGATGGCAACTGGGAGTACCAGAATTGCTGTCACTAAGGGACGTGATCATGTGACATCATGCTTTATGACTGCATCACTCAGCAATGGCAATTCTGGTTCCAATTGCCATTGTTAACTCAGCATTACCTGTACATCATGCACGGGAGAACAGGTAGGGGTGAAGAGATGATACAAAATAACTGGAGCTGGAAGCTGAGGCATGCTTTCATTCTGGAAATAGTCCAGGTAACTCTAGAATTTAGGAAGTATAGAACATCACACAAAGTGAATCCATGAAAAGAACAAAACAAGGGAACTTTTCTCATCTCAGATATGCTTGCATTTTGAGAATAAATTAAACCATACTCTACAATATTTACAATACAATACAATATTCTATATCTGCTGTAAGAAATGCCACAGACACTTGACAATGGGTTGCTTAGAAGACCTCTGAGGATGCTCCTGGATATTGCTCTAATGACTAATTTGCCTCCACCATACTTATTAAATGCCCTTTACCTAAGTGGAGGTATAAAGATTTCCCTCTCCCCCCCCCCCAAAAAAATGAATCTTTATCTTTCTTTTTCAAACGAGAGTAAGCATACTTCTCTCTTGCTTCTCCACTGACTTACTAAAAGGACTAGTGTGGCATAATGCTTAAGGATCTGGACTGGAGATACTCAGGTTACAATCCATCCTTAGCATAGATGCTCACTAGATGACATTGGGCCAGTCAATCTAATTTACCCCATCTACTTCACAAGTGTGCTGTGGGAAAAACCCAGAAGGGAATGGCATGGACATCACCATGAGCTCCTGAAGGAAAGGCAGAATAGTAAGTAAGTAAGTAAATAAAATGGCTGCATTAGTAATCCTCACATCTGTAAGACATGCAGGCCCATTATCTCACTATAACAATTGTGACTTTTGTGAGGAAACCAAATAATAAGTTGATAGTTCCCATATCAATGAACATTGTACTTCTGAGGTAAACCACTTGTTGCATGCAAGAATTGCTGAGACTGAATTTCTGATCTCTCTAATTATTAAATAGGATAATGAATTAGAAAGACTTTAAGCACTCCTGGGAGATAAGAAAGTCTCTCTCTCTCTCTCTCTCTCTCTCTCTCTCTCCTTGGTATATGAAAGCTTTCTATCCAGACATCCAACCACTGGGCAGAGCAAATTGTCCAGGCAGACAGAGATTAACAGAACTGGGAATTTAGGCAAATGGGATGGCTCTCATCTTCTCAGGCCTAGGACTTCCTGAAAATTGTTCTTACAATGTTTGGATGAGGTTTACTTTCCTTCCTCTGGAAACCGCCTTATACTGCCTCTGTTTGCACAACACAGTAATCCATGGTTAACAATATATGGTTTCCTCAATTAATCCACTTTTCAGATTTAACAAAATTCTGAACCAAAAGCTAACTTTGTAGGCTGAGTTCATACAATACACTAAGCTAATAGTATTGATATCTTCTGATCTTGGGGTGAGGGGGTAAACATGGATTCAAACTAGGAAGTAACCTCCACATAGCTTCCTTTGCTGAACTTGGGAGGAGTCTGAAAGTGGCTGATCATGATTTGACAGGAACATCGGTGATGATGTGCTGCAGAAGCATGGAGGTAAATATTCACAGGAAAGTGACTGCTTCTTGTCAGGAGTGTCATGGACAGTCAATTTGCATTTAAAGTTGGTTTTCTACTAAGACTCCCATAGGTTATACTGCATCTTTGATCTATTGCATTAGCCTTAGCCCAGTATGTCAACACAGCCACTATAGTTTATGAATCATGGCATATGGCTTAAAGTAATATGTGAATACAACAATGGGGTTTATTCAACAATCCATATCCTTAAAATTGTAACTTGGTGGGATATCTGAATCCCAAACATGCATATTAATTTATCGCTTATTGTTATTATTTCATAGTATACTATCTTAAAGACACTATTTTAGGGCCAGTGAGACTCAGTTGGTGTAGTGGCTAAGGCACCAGGCTAGAAATTGGGAGACCGGGAGTTCTAGTCCCACCTTGGGCATCAACCCAGCTAGGTGACCTATGGTCACTTGCTCCCTCTCAGCCCTAGGAAGAAGCTAAGGGCAAATCACTTCCAAAAATCTTGGCAAGAAAGCTGCAAGGACTAGTCCAGGCAGTCGCCAGGAGTCAACAATGATTTGAAGACACCAAAAAAAAAAAAAAAAAGTAGAGCCAGTATCAAACCACAAAGAAAGGCTAAGTTTAAGCCCAACTAAAGAATTTATTCCAAGGCACTGAAACAAGGCACTTTCTAATGACTTAAAACCTAAGATCTCTGGCTTTGTACATACTAATGAGATTATAGATAAAATCTGGCAACTCATTCTATGGTTCTACTTATTAATTAGTTAAACAATCTCTGCCTTAGAAAGCTGGCTTAATTAACTGAAATGCAATCTGTGGCAGCCCATCCATCCCCATCTTGCCCCGAGTTACAGCTTGAAGTCTACATTGTTTTTCTAAGAGAACAAATTCCAAGAAAGCAGTTGTGCTGGGACCAGGTGAGAAGACATTACTGTGCCTAATTGCATATTTAAAATGCAGCTATGATAGCAGGGAGAAAATAGCCCAAATCCAAATCTTTGATCTATGAAATGGTCAAACCTGAAAGTTTATTCTGGCAAGCCTTATTCTTGACAAATCTATGCTGACTTCTGATCATTATCACAATGTACCTGCAGTTGCTTTACAATTGGACCTAGAATATTATCAGGTATTCATGTCAAATTATGTACTCTTTCCAAGTAACTTGTTCTTCTTTTTGCTTCCTATCTGTGTTCCCCTCCGTTTTCAGATCTTCGCCAAGCTTTCTGGCCTTTATTGCTATCCACATTCCTCCCCCGCCCCCATTCCTGGAAGAGTTTGCAATTGGGCTTTTAGTATTCCCTTGTTGGGAACTCTCACCCATCTTGAATCCTTTTCCTATTAGTACCTTCTGCTATGGAATCCTAGTCAACATAGCTCTGAGTTCATTAAAATGCGCTTCCTTGGAATTTAAGTTATGATTCAATGAAAGCCAGCTTTAGTTTCTCTTAAAACCCAAGCTCTGTGACATGGTCACTTTTCCAGTGTTCTTGCTGCATTCACTTCCTTAGCAAATTCTTAATTGTTGGTTAATATTAAGTGAAGGACAACCGATTGCCTTGTGACTCCCTCCACCCTCTAAAGGAGAAAACTGCCAGCAAGAGAAGTGGAGGTCTACTAGGAGAAATTATTGTCAATTGTGAACAAAATCTTTCACCAAGACTTGGTGTTGGTGCTTTGTTATTTTAAAAATCTACATCATATGCACACCAATGATTGACAGACAGACAGACAGACAGACAGACATGCATATCAGAAATCAGTGGCAAACTGGCATGCCATGCCAACACTTTTCTGCTATGGCAAGTACTCACTGTTTTAATTCTATATTTCTCTGAGGAATCGGATTGAAGGCATTCTATTTTTTAAGCACACAGACCACTATATGCAAATATTTACAGAGCTGTACAAATGCTATGCTCTGTTCAAAAAAGTGTGTTATACTGCAGATGTGCTGAACACATAACTAATGTTGTTGACCATAAACTACCAGCCATGTTTTGAGGGCAGCCCAACTTCATTATAAAGCCAAACACAAGTTGCAAAATGAGAGGACTGTGGACTCTGTGTAGCCATGTCATATTCTATGGGGCTGGAAGAAAGAAACCTACTGTAGGTATGAGAGTGTCTGATTATTATTTTTTTTAGATGTCTGCAAATGCCAATGTGTTCAGCAACTTCTGCCAAAACTCAGGTCAATTCTTTATGTACAATGGTTCTCCAGTTCCTTTTGATAGATCGGTGGCTATATAAATTTGCTCAAGGATGGAAGAGAGGAGGGAGGGAGGGAGATGGTTGTATGAAGCATGCTGTCTATGTCATTAGTATACAACACCAAATACTGCTTGTGCAGGAAGCTTTAAGTTTCTTAAGAATGTGGCCCCCACTACATTCTGTGTAGATTCTTTCTATAGCAATAAAATTAATAATTTTAGAGGAAATACATATTTTTAAAAGTTGTGTAGTGAATCACAGAACCTCTCTTATTCTGTATGCAAGCTCAACTCATTTTTCTCCAGAATTCCATCCTCCTCTGACCCTCCGCATGCATTATTTCCAAAATCACTTCTTAGTCAGCATGTCAGTTGCCTAGGTTAGATTGTGGTATTTTTTTAATTGGATATGACTTTTAAAAGGATGGCTACATTTGTGTGACAGACAGACAAGCAGACACAAACACACCTACACATGACAGTCATGTATTTTAATGTGATATATGCGTTTGGTGCGTCTCAATCTGATTCAGAAGAGATGATGATGATGACAATGATGATGATGATTTGCATGTTAATATAAACTGGAATAATTCATACAACCAATCATGAAAAACAAACCTGAAATCTCCAAATATTGTGATGTAGTTCTCCAGTCAAATAATAATGTGTGCAGAAATGTGTACACTGGGCAAATATACATATATCAGACAGTAGTGCCTGAAAACAAATGTAACATTTATCAGACAATTTGTGCAAAAATGTGTATGTACAAATCTATATGCAGAGTTTTAGGAAAAAATAAGTAATAATGGAATAAACTTCTGCAAAAAAATAGTATATATGAGTATAAAGTTAAAGATTTGTCATCTCTAGACTAATTTATTAATAGATTTATTTGCTTGTCTAAGACATTTTCAGTGTTAATAAGCCATCCTTTTCGTAATACAAAACAATACATGCAGCCTGTTGCTGATAACTGGCCAATATTTTCTATTAAAAACCAGGAATTTAATCACTACTTTTCTTATATTAAAATCTTCTACAAGCACACATAAATAAATTTGCAGGCGATACCCTAACATTCTTCTACTACTATTGTTACTATTACTAATAGTAATATTGATTTTTATCCCACCAAAGATAGGAGACCAAGTTATTTTTGTATACAATACTCTATATACATTATTCCACGGCTTGTGGAAACACAAGCCAAACACAAAGAAGGAAATGTGCTTTGTGTCAAACCTAAAACAAACACAGTCAGTTTTGGAAGTTGTGCCAAACTATTCCAGGTAGGCTGTAGCAGGCAGAAGTGCTTGTTCCAGGTTTTAACTAGAGCAAAATGCAGAGGAGTCTTATAGGGTGAACAAGGCAAGGCTGATGTGCTTCACCCCATTCTCTCCTACGCCCTTAGCTGTGCTTGAAGCCAAGAGTAGTTGATGGCTAAATGGAAGTACAGGAAGAAAGAAGCTGAGATGAGCAGAAGGTAGGTCAGCTAGGATGGGGGGTTTCAGAGGGCACACTGGAGATTGTATGTATGTATGTATGTATGTATGTATGATCTACCAAGGCACTCTGGGTGGCAAACAAACTGAAATAACAATCACAATCCATAACGTTAAAAAAATTGTACGGCAAAAGAAATAGGAATAGCTGCTTTTAGAGATAGTTTTTAGGGGCCGTTTTCACAACAACGAATAAAATCTCACAACAATAATAAACAGACTCCATTAGCACCCTGGCCCCAATCCCTGGATGAATAGCCAGGTCTTTATGGCTTTGTAGAATGCCAGCGGAGTCGAGGCTTTCTGTATCCACAAGGCAGGCACCACGACAGAGAAGGCATGCTTCCAAAACCCCACCAAGTAACATTACTTCACCAATGGGACTCAGAGCAGGACCACTCTGCCCAATCTGGGATAAGATAGTATTAAGCCTTTCCCTACTCCATCCATCTCTGATGGATGTGATCCCAGTTGGGATCCTGCATTTCTTATTCCTTTTTTTTTGGTTTGTTTGTTTAACAAAATACTATTCTAAAATAGCCACTGCAAAGGTGATTAGGGAACCAGTCAAAATGGCTACTAACTAGGAAACCACAACTGACATGAATTTCCTGTGTTGTCTAGTGTTGGACCATTGAGTGGACCTTATCCACTATACCTATCAGACTAGATTTAGGGTGCTGTGTGAACATACTCCTAAAACATTCTTAACATACAGCTGTTCAGGGTAAAGCAGCCTGGCTAGGAAACTCAGAATGGCAGTTAAGAAAATAAGTAAGTAGGAGCCTGGGGCTTTAAGTTGGTCATAAACTAGAAGCAGATAAAAGAGCAAGTGTTTCATTTTTGTTCATTAGGACATTTGCCTGGATTATAAATTGATAAGCAACAACTAAACAAGTGTGATAGCTGTGGCTATATTGTTATTGATTTAGCAATCTAGAGTGCAACCCTCACATCCTTATTAGTTGTCTTTTTCTCCTCCCTTTCATTCATCTTCCCTGTTTTGTACACAACAGTCATACATACACACAAGGTTTAAAAACCAGTCTGAGAATACAACTGCATCTTCAATAACAGTTGCCCATAAAATTCTCAAACATCAGTATGTTGAAGAGTGGTGGTAGTTCAAAATAAAGTTTATTGCTCCAGTTAACAGTCACAAGTGGTGAGCAATCACAAATATAGCATATTAACAAAAACAGAAAAAAAAATGTCCAATACCATTAACTTGCTTGCCACATATAGGGATGACTACCAGATCTGCACTGCAAAAATCTGGACAACTGCTAGTAACAAAGATATATAGAAAACCCTTTGCAGGAGTGAAGTTTGGAGACATCTGTTTCTGTTGCTGGTGGCAACAAAGAGTTAACACCAAAGTAAGTGTATATCTTTCATGCTAAATCAGTATTCTGTGACTGGTCAAACCATTATGGTGGCTAGTTTGTGAACAGGTAATCCTCTGTGTTACAGCCATTTGGCACACGGTCTCAGCATTCCAATTGTGCTAAGCAACTTAAAAACCCTAGACAGATTTTCTTTAGATGATCTCTACAGCATTTTATAGCCTTTCATATATATTATTTTGGTAGACTTTATTCTCACTACCATGCAGATGAGAAGTAGCAGGGATTGACAGGCAATGCAAGATGAAGTAGAAGTATGTCAGTCCATATTAATCTAATTACATCCTCACTCCATCCAGCATATATAGGACTATTTGACACTTCCCTATGTGAGTTGCATGCAGCCTTTTAAAGAAATTAAACTCGCCAATCCAAGCTATCTGAATCTAACAGATTACATGAATATTACATTCAACAATCAGTTTGTTTTACAGCAATCTTGTGCAATGGCTCAAGTTAGTTGACAGTCTGCCCTGCTGGGTTTCTTCTAATGTAATTTTAATGTTGGCATTTGTTTATTCACTATATTAAAATGGCATTGTTTCATTACTCTCCCTTATAAATTTTATGTGACTTGCTGATGTCTCTCTTCTGACTCTTCCAGATGGGCTCAGAGAATGGCTGACATTAAAAAAAAAAAAAAAAAAGCTTATTCAACAGATGGAAGGTGCCTAGTCTTAACTTGGTGTTCTGCATGAAAGTAGATCCTCTGGCAAGATTGCAACATGGCAGCATAAATCTCCTACATTTATTCTTCTCCCACACCCTTAAAGACAACCATTGTGGCCTGTGCTATTGAAAGATGCAAATTATTTCTGATTTAATATTTTGTCTCTAATTTCCAGCCTGTCCAAAAGGCCATAATCTCCAGAGATGAGGGCATCCTATAACAGCTGAACATAATATTGCTGCTCAGTATGAATTTGGACTTCTTACCATCCATTCCAGGATGGATGGGAATGTGAGTGCCACAGTGTGTCTATGGCAGGGGTTCCCAACCTGGGGTGCCCGCACCCCCAGGAGGTGCAAGATGGAATTTCAGGGGGTGTGACAATTTTATCCACTGAGTTAAAAGCTTATTTTTTTAAGTTCAATTTGTTCACCCACATTAGAAATTAGACTTTTTCATCTTCAAATGTGATATTACTTTTGTAGGGGGTGTAACATTAATCAAACATTTCCTAGGGGTGTGGGGAATAGAAAAGGTTGGGAACCACCAGTCTATGGGATGTCCCAAACAGTTTAAACAGAATAAGTAGCAACACAACCAAATATGAAAGCTCCTGGACCTTGATGTGCCTCAACCACTGACTGCATTAAAGAATCTGAAATAAATATAGGAAGGTTAGGAAGCCTGAAAGGCATCAAGACAAATATCTAGAGGGATCTCTGTTTCTTGTGGGTGCCATGTTGCCTACTTCTACACTATAATTCGGGTTATGGATCAACCAAGAAAACCCTCTCATCTGAAATTTAATTTGAGCATTTCAATATGTCTTCCCTGTTATTTTGAGGTTTGTTTGTTTGCTTAGTAAGGAGGCCCAGGTCTTTTCCCCCCAAAACCAACATTTGATGGTATACTCTGAGATCCCACAAATACTACCACTGTCTCCCTATTCTTTAATGAGTGCTTTAGTGTTATACACATATGCCTTGACAATTCACTGAGTGAGAGAGAGGAACAAGCATGTACAGAGACTGGCATCTTTTTCAGTGAGGAACTGCACTTCATTTTTTAAAAACATTTTGACAATTTCTCAGGCTATAACTAGTGTCACTAGGGGAGAGCAGAAGACCTGCTTTTATTATCTGGGGAGAAATTTGGGAGCTATTGCATATATTGTGTACCACTTAGGGACTAAACAGGTAGAAGATTGTACCCCAAAAAACAATGATATTTACACCAAATTTTAGCTGGGCCTGAGAACATAAAGTAAAGGCTGGACTGAGTATACTTAGGTAGATTTTAATAATATGTGGGTGTGTGGGGAAGAGGAGCGGTAATTAAATGGCAAATATAGTTCAATATAAATAAGTTAAAGTGATACATGTGGGGGTAACAAGGTCTGAATTAGTAGTAGCTGACCAGGAAAAGGATTTTGTTGTTTCCAAAAAAAAAAAGTTTAATGAAAAAAAGAAACTGAACCAGTGAAGATGCTGAAAAAAAAAAACACATTTCATATTGGAGGTTATGAGGAAAATAGATTTTGAAATGCCAATATTGTACTGTTTTTGTACAAATTTATCATATGATCACACTTGGAGTCCTGTGCATAGGTGTGATCTCCACACCTAAAGGATGTGGGCTGGGAGAGAAAAACTCAGTGAAGCAGAACATGATATAGACATATAAAATTATAAACAATGAGAATAAATTACATATGGATATAATTCTTCCCTTTCCCACCCAAGGAATCTGAATAGTGGAAGAAGCAGGACAGATAAAAAAATCTACATCTGAGAAAAATTCAAAGATATAAACAAATAAATAAGTCAGGACAATATCAATATGCCAGTGGGCCTTCTTCCTATAACTTGGACAAAATCCATGTTATTTGGGTCATAGCTGAAGGGACTGTTTAGTATGAATTCAACTTCTGCCGCAAATTCAAAAATATTTTGTGTATCTGAGATACAGACAAAAGAGAAGAAAGTAGTTAAGTAAGACTCAAGAGACTAAGTATTGCAATTATCCAACACAAAGCATATAATGAGCATTAATGAAGATAAGAGAATGAGTTAGAAAGAAAATTATTCTAAAATGATATCTTAATGGAGTCTTTACTATAATTTCCCTAAGTATATGCATTTTTAAAAATAGTTTATAATATAAACTGGCATGACATATTAGTGCCTTTTAAACTTAATATGGTACCATGGCGCATTTAATTTTACTTGACACTGCAGACAATTTATCATCTACCTGTTGAAATTACTCCCTATAAACTGCTCCATTATCTTCTCTTAAATATTTAGATGTTAAAAGTAAAACTCACAGACACTCAAAAGTGAACTTTAGAGAAAATATCTTCCAAGTCTTAATTAGAGTCACAGCTCATTATCTTTGAAACTCAGCTTCAGTGATACAGTTCAACATAGGTCATGTAGTAGTCCTTGATTTACAGGTAGTCCTTGATTTACAGGTAGATCATGCATTTAACGACTGTTCAAATTTATGATGGCACTGAAAAAAGTGACTTACAACCAGTCCTCACACTTATGACCATTGCAGTGTCCCCATGGTCACATGTTCAGAATTTGGGTGCTTGGCAACCAGCATGTAATTAGGACAGTTGCAGCATCCAGGGGTCACATGATAGCCATTTGCAACCTTCCCAGTGCACTTCCAACATGCAAAGTCAATGGGGGAAGCCAGATTTGCTTAACGACCATGTGATTCACTTAATGACTGTGATGTTTCACTTAACAACCATGGCACAAAACATTGTAAAATCAGGTGCGACTCACTTAACGACCGCATCGCTTAGCGATGGAGGTTCTGGTCCCAATTGCGGTTGTAAGTCAAGGACTACCTAGATAGATAGACAGATAAATATTTATAGTGCTTTTGCCTCATTAACACATAAAACAAGCAGACTAAACACACCGAGCATTAAAAAGGTATTTACTTGTGTCATTTTCCCCCAAGAATATCATCTAATTTTAATATTTTTATTAACTTATTCAAAAATGTTAAAGGAGAAACAGAATTGCCAGCAGTATAAATGCCGTTCAGGCATGGGAGGCATACAAATTTAATAATAAAATAAAATAAAATAAAAATTTGTTTTAGAAATTTGTAAGAATATATATTGGTGTAATTTTTAGAGTGGAGTAGAGCATTCTTGCATTAATTTAGTTATAAGATGGCCTTCCAACAGTCTACATTCAGAATTACTTTTCTAATTCTTGCAGTCCTTGAACTCCTGCAGGTATATCGTCCAGTTTGTAGTAATACCTATGACAGAATTTATAGGATGCTTATCATCACAGACAGCTTTACTATACAATGAAAAATACAATTATGAAACATCTCTTGCATGCACTAGACAGGAGACCAGCAGCTACACAGGTCTATTTTGCATGACACATTAGAAAACTGCCACTCCATTATACATTTTCTTTGTTTCATTGTGACAGAAACTCTGACTGGAAGAGTAAATACAATCCAATTGGGAGCAGCTAATCTATGAAATATACTGTTTATCACCAAAGAAGTTGAAGATCATATGGTCAAGATGTCTATATAATGTTGTCTTTCTCTGCATGTTGTCTTTCTCTGCATTACAAAAAAAAATTTCATTTGATGATTATCTTGAAGGAGTTTTGTACTTAACTTCTGTTCATGGTTTATGGTCAGTAAACTTGAACAAAATTGGCTGTATTTTATGGTTCTATGGTTCTATACTGTTTTTTAACTGAGAAACCAGAATAATCCACATCCATAAAATTAATCCCACAATAGCCAGATCTTAATTTGGTCCTTTCCAAAGCCAATAGAATCTTATTTCCCCTTGTCATTCTTCTATATCATTTCCTAATGGAAGCCAGATTCTTTTAAAATGTAACAGTGGAAAACCCTTGTCACATGGATGATTTAACCACTGTAAGTGAGCTTTTATTGTTTTACATCTGAAGGACTCTCTCTAAATCATATAAGGAAATTCGGATTTTTTTTAAAAAGGGTAATTTTTCCAGAATGTTCCAAATTGATTTTAATGTTGGCTGAAATAGATTAAATGGATTGAAATCCATTTGATGTGTCTAAATCCAGGAGATCCAGAAAGGCCTTCCAGAAAGCCCTCAAAACATGTTTTTTCCGGCAAGCCTGGGGATCCCTTGGTAATAGGATCCTGGTGCACTGGCTGCATTTGTAACATTTTTGTCCTCATGGTCTTGTTTATTTATTTTTATTGATTTTAATGGATTTATAAAATGTTTTAATTCCTGGTTTTATTGTACACTGCCCAGAGTCACTTCATGTGAGATGGGTGGCCATATGAATTTGACAAATAAAATGCAAAACAAAATAAGACAGCTAAGAATGTGTACTCTACAGGATATAAGAAAGAAAGAGCTCTAATTCACAAACTGATGTAACTATGGACTGGTGAATAAACCTTAACTGGCTGGGTATTGAAAGTACATTAAGCCATAAATCATGATCTACAAATTATACATTACGTTAAGACTGAGAAAACATATCTCGTTATTGTTTAACCCAGTTTCTATGTGTTAAGAGTTCAGGTGCAGTTGCTCAAGTACCTATCAACATTTTTAAGCTTTGAAGTGGGGGGAACCCCTAAACTGTCTTTTATGTCAGCAGTCAAGTACTATCCTCTTGGACTTGGAATAAAATTTGTTGCCAAAAGTTAAAAGTCAAATTTGTTGTAGAAGAATGGAAAAAAATACCATTTCATTACAAGGATGTCTAGACAAAACCATTATTAACACTTATAAGCTGGTATACAATAATCCACATTTATCTGAGCTGGCAAACTAAGCAATATCACAGCATATCCAGGAACTCTTAGAGGAATTAATATTTTCCCATTTTTAAGTCTAACCTCAATTCTAATTAAACCTCTGAAAAGGCCTCTAATATGCTTCCAATTGAATTTATGAAGTACACTCTAAGCAGGTATCTGCCTACTGGATTACAGTTTGATAACTGTATGCCACAGCCAGGATCATGACAAATGGTTTCCCTTCTTGAGCCATTAGGTTACACTGTGGTGAACTCTTGGTGGCACTCACCAAGGAAACCCCCCTCCTTCAATTTTCCATCTCGCCCTTGAGCCATGTGTGTGTGTGCGTGTTTGTGTGAATGTACTATATATACATATGCACATCCAATGATACCATGGCCATTTTGGATAGTTATTTAGTGTCATTACCAATGCTTATTGAAGTTGTAAAACAGCATGATTTATATTCTGGTTATGCTATTATTTGGAAAAAGTTTAGTTGTTGCCTTTGGAATCTTCCATTTTTAAGGACTACTGCAAAAAATTGGGATTTATAATTTGCCCGGATTTTACAAAATATCAAGGTTTTTATTTTTCTTAAAATATATCACAATATGTTGAATTAAACATGTCTATATTGTAGCTATGATTTTAGTACATAAATCCGATGGCTAAAACTTCCACTGAATTTCTGGAGTAAGATCAACATAATTCAAATGAATATTACATTAAGGCTAATGTGTATTTTAAGAGGGATTCTAATGTTAATCCCTATTAGATACATTAATCCAAAGGGTTTGTTTTGTTTTGTTTAATGGCCAGCCTTTAGAATATTTTTGGCCAAATTGAGGTTCCCTTACAACAAAGGCAGCTTTAACCTATCAGATTTTCAATTTTACCATTAGGGTTTTATTTTAACATCTATATTCTTGAGAAGTGTTTTGAATATCATTTATTTATATCACCCTCTTTGGGCTTACTTAGACAGTAAATGCATAACCCCTCTGAAATCAAGTTTCAAGTTCTAAGAATAGTAAACAGACTTGAAAGTGCTGCAAGATATATTTGGCCATTAATTGACAAGCCATTAAGTTTCAATTCAGAATCATACAAACTAACAATGTGAAATAATCTAAATGTGAAGATAGCAGTGATGTTCTACTGGAACACTTGGGCCAACAAGGGATAAATATCTTAAATCAATTTATCTACAATGGTTGTTCTAAAGACTTTGAAAAATTGCTTTACAGCTTGGGAACTTGTATTGATAAAACAGAGAGGTCCAGATGCTTTAGCAGCCTCAGAGGTACCTGTAATCTTACGACCCTTAAGAGATGGAGAGCTTGAAGTTAAACTAATAATATAATTTTATAAGGAATAAAAAATATACTGAAGATTAGCATTAATTACATATTTGAACTCTGGAAGAAAGAACTAGTATGCCAAATCTCAGAAACTCAATGGCTCTACGTTTTAAGAAACGCAAAACGTACTTATGTCTTAAGAATGAAATAAATTCCTCAGAAAATATTATTTTATGTTTATTGGACCTCACAAAGAATGCCAGAAAAGGGTAGACATCAGATTTTTGTGCTATTGTTATAAGAAATTTAAGATTCTGTAACTCATACAATTTAGTCTTGTCCAGCCATAGATTTGATGTCTTTTCAAAACTTAACTTATAGTAATACAGTTTTGGAAAGAAAAGTAATAGTTAAGGAAGTAAACGTAATGTTAAACTATATTCTTAAAATATGGAATTTGTCATTTTATGAAAGTTTTGGTTCTACTGAGCCTGGGGCTCAGCAAAGAGGATAATGCTATTTATTTCAAAATTTCATTGATAGTTGCCTAGTGTTCCTGATAAGTTATGAAAGCACAAGCAAATTGCCTCTGCTATTGTTATGTGAGCAGCCTAAGCTCTAACTATATTAAACTATTTTAGCAGAATTCATAACAGCTAAACATCCAACAGAGCAGAGCTCTGTTTGCATCAAAACAGCTTGATTGTGAAGCATGAAGCTTAACAGCTTTCCAATTATTGATACAATTATTATAGCTTCTCAAGGGGTAAAGCAAAAACGAACAAACATTTTTCTGCTTAAGTGGAATGAAGGAATGCATTTCTCACTTTCTTCCTACTTATGAAAAACCCAGTTTTTATCTGCACAAAAAATATCACAGTGATGGTAATGTGATCCGACAGGTAATCTTAAATAGTGTTATTTGAAATGTGGAAGGAAAAAAGACAGACAGACAGACTGACAGAAACCTAAAAGCAGTAGGAGTCTAGTCCTTTCAGAAAAAAAGGTTGCATACAACTGATATTGAATTCCAGAGTAAAACTTCAAGTATTTGTTGCAGAGATACATTATGTCCGTAATTGCTCATATTTGTTGAGACATGGTGCAATGGTTAAGGACCTAACGGTTGTGAGCATCACATAAAGGAAATAAGCATATAAACTAGGGAAGGTACAGAAGAAAATATGCATTAGAAATGGAAGCTCTCTTCCACATGTTAAAAGTTAAGCCACGTATAGTTCCCATTCCAACTATATGTTCTTCAAATAAAATTCTGATTTTGATTAACACAACTTTTAAATAAGCATATTTAGAACTACTGCTTCATTTAAATTTTTAATTTAATGGGCTATAAGAAGTACTTTTCCTTCAATAACCATTAGAGTCTTGCTATGGAGAAACAGCTGAGATGCAATTTGAGGCAGTAGAGGGAGTGTTTGTCTCTGATGCTACCAGGGGGTCAAACTACTACAAAATATTTTATGCCTCTCTTTACTAAATGCATAAATTTCCATTATACCCACTCCCATTTTGTAGATATTTTAAGTGTCTTAAAATATCTACAATTCAGAGGATCTCACGGCAGGATATAGTTCATAAAAATCAAGATAAAATAATGCCAAGTAAATTACTTAATTTTGAACCCAAAATCCCCATTACAATTCTTAAGTTGTAATCATTGTATTATTATTTTTCAGGTGACAGAAAGACATTTAAAACAAAAGACATTGTAGGCTATAGTTCCTAATCCAAGTCTGAAAGGCAGTTAATATCAGTGCTAACCTGGTACCTGGGGGAAGCGTGTTCCAAAGACAAAGAGCTGTAACAAAGAAGACTCTTCCCACATAATGCACCTCTCCTAGCTATGGTCTGCTGAAGAGTTCTCCCTCCCATTGCAGATCTGAATGGTCAGGCAGATGCCTTCAGGCTCCTCCTGAGACAAGGATGAACATTGCTAGAAATTATATTTTTATTCTGTTTCAGGAAATAGTTGTGGAAATTGTTGAAACTGAGTGGATGCTTAAGAATTTATGCCCAGTCAATTCTCAAACTTTTTGATGCTGGCTTGCAACAACTTAGAAGAAAGAAAGGCTTTCTTTTCACTCTAGCCCTCACAGTGACTATTTACTAGGAATGCTTGTTTACATTTTCTACATTCTGCTATCCATTCAAAACAATCTTCCATCCACGAACTAAGCCCTTGCAAGGAGGGAGGGAGGGAGAGGGAGAGGCAGAGGGAGAAGGAGGAGAGGCTCCCTCAGGCTATTCTAAACCGTTAAGGGACTTAAATATTACTACTAAAATGCTGAAATCCTATCAAGAGTGTACAGGCAGTTCTTTTAAGATCTGTGTTGCATGGTCTGAAGAGTATTCCAAATAAATCCTAGCTATATGTTCAAAATCATTTTGAAGAACAAATCAGTGTAGAACATATTGCAGTAGGTGACCAAATCATGGGCTATAGTAGCCAAGAAGGCTGTAGTTCAATCTGTGCCAAGTCCAATCAGTGCTCCATTGGCCTCAATTACTGAGATGAATCCAGGCATACACCAAGGTTGTTCACCTGCTTCTTCAGGGGGAGTATAACCTATCCAATCAGAGACCTATTCAGTTCCCAGATCTGTGTCCAGGAATTCAATGCAACAACGTGACATCTAAAATAAAATAGAACAATCAAAACAGTTAAAAGCAACATCATTAAAAAAGGCCGGAATAAAAAGTTGTGGTATTTTGCTTTGTTTTAAATCTATTTAAACTGGGAAAAAAAAATACAGGGGGCAGACTTAACTTGAATTCCATTTCTTTCTTTCTTTCTTTTTTTTTTTTTGATATTACAAACCTCTCATGGAGAAAGCAGTACTAGGAACTGATGTTAAATTTGTCTGTTGTGACACCAGGAAATATGGCCCTAAGCCATATAGTCTTAAACACAATAACAAGTACCCTGTATTGGGCCTGAAAAGCAAGTGGTAATCATGCAATTATTTCAAAAATAAGTAATATGGCAAATCCCAGAACCATCTCTCACCATCATAAAATCCAAATTCAAGTTCATCCAAACTCAGTTTCAGCTTTTTCTCTCACATTCAGCCATTTACAGCCTAAAGACACATAGACATCAGTAAATTGTATGAGGATGAATGACTTCATGAGTGCCATAAGACCTACACAATCAACTGTAATGCAAAACTGAAAAATAATGTGTGGAATGACCAATCAATACTTTATGACTGCCATAAGAGCCAGATTCATCTCCTGATAACAACCAGAATTTAGAGCCTTGGGCTTGATTAATTTTATTACATATGTTCTCCACATAATACTTGACTCACTTGTTAATTTCTTATTCAAGGAATTATCTGAGACCTCTGATATTATAGGATGGTCTGCTTTTTAACAGCTTATTATCTGGAAGAGAGAGATAGTATCAGAAAGGGGGGGAAATGAGATATCAGAGGGAACATCAGTATTTCCATTCACTTGGAGCTTTGGATCAGCCCACTGGATACTTCAACCCTATCCACTATTTAGTCTATCAGCTTATCTTTTAAAGAAAGCTGTCTTCAGCAGGAAAAAAGAGTTCCTATTCCTTGCTTTGAAGCCCAAATGCAAAGGTTCGTTTCCTGTACTCCCATACAGAAGCAGATGTTCCAAGCTTTCATATTGGAAAATATTGCCAGGCTTCCCAACCAGGACTTGGCATTAAAACCCTGACCCATTTCATGACTCAACCCAATTCCTAATCTTGACTTAAGTCTCAGCTCAGCTATAGAAGAATCTTTGCGGCAGATTAAGTGTTATAAACATCCTCACAGGGTCCTGTGGACAACCTGTTACATACAGATTAGGAAGTGTTTTTATGTATATTAAACATGAATAATTTGGGTTATTTCAATGATCTCTTTCACAATTGCCTGTAAAAAGCATTTGGAAACTGCAGTTGACCTAGGGTAATTATGGACACTAGTCTATTTACCCATGCAACACTACAACTCCTAGAACTGCACTAATTGACTAGTTAGCTTCTGGGTTCGTGTCAAGGTACTGGTTGTCACTTTTAAAGTCATACAAGGCTCGGGATTTGGGTACCTTTGGGATTGCCTTCTTCCAGTGGCCTCTGCCTGCTGATAAGATTTAAGAGAGTGAGCTCCCTTTAAGTTCCTACCCTTATGGAATGTTAAGTACAAGGATGGCCCTTCTCCATTGCTATCCTCTGGAATAATATCCTCATGGAAATCAGTTTGTCTCCAATGCTTCTGGGGTTTTGGAACAGCATCAAGACCTGGACATTTCAGCAAGACCTTGGGGACTGAAGGATAGGATGGTTCTTTCCTATTTCAGAATTTATATTATAAATGATAGGATTTTTTTCCCCAGCACTTTTCTTTTCATGTTGGCTTATTACTGCTGTTTTGTTATGTATGTTTTTTTCCCTTAATTAATGAGGTATGTGAGTTGCTCAGAGTCATTTGTTGATTGGAGCAGCAAATAAATAAATACATAAATAAATAAATAAATAGTTGCTGAATAGGTTAATTTGTTAGAATGATATTAGATAAGAAGCAATAATAGTACTTAGTGTATTTGATTGCCTGTTCAATTATTAAAATTCTTAATTCCCTGAGAAAATCTAAGACAAAAATAACACAGCAGATTCAGCCCTGTGCTTTCTAAAACCCTTCATGCATTTTGCTGGTTCAAAGTCAAGAAGGAAAAACCATCATCCATTTACTTTCATCCAACTTAAACTGTCCCAAGTGAGCAGAATAAAAGGAAAATGAAACAATGGCAATTCTTTCTTTTAGCTCTATAATTCCTTGAAGACCAATATTTCGTTCCTCCATCTTTCAAATGGAGTTGAAAAGAAGTCATCTTACTAGCAAAGTTATTCAGAATTTGATTGGGCTCTTTTAAATTTGACCACAGGGAGACGTTATAGGAAAAGCATGTCATGATCAGGTTGCTAAAATATTCTAAATAGATCCAACAACATTTAAACACACAACACCATACAACTTTTTTTCTAAGGAACTTACAATGAACAAGGAGCTACTATAAGAACTGAATTTGAGAAAACAAAATTGGAAAGCAAGTGTGACAAGGATACATATTGACTCCATATCTGTTTAACATACAGCAAATTTATGGCAGGATGGAACAGATGATAGGTGCAATCAAAATAGGAGGTTGGAACACTAGCAGTCTGAGATATGAAGATTGAAACCACCTTGATAGCCAAAAGTGAAGAAGGTGTAGGTGAACTCTTACTAAAATAAAAAATGGGAAGTGAAATATCTGGGTTGCTTAAGAAGACAAAAGTAATGTTGACAGCATGCTTAGTGAATTTAGCTGACAAGCAAGAAGCTTGGGCTGAAGAATAAAGATGGATGGCATGCTGGAGAAGTAAAGAAATTAATCCTAGAGAGGATAACAATAACAAACCTACATAAGATAATTAAGGATAAGGATATTCCTATAACCACAAAGGGAAAAAAAATTAGAATAGCCTTTTTCTGGTTGTACTGTATCACTGAGAAAGAACAATTAGAAGAAGACAGATGCCTTCAAACTGGAGACAGTTCAATGAACTGCAAAAAGAACCAGTCAGTCAATCCTAGACCAAAATAAGACAGATTGCTCCTTGAGGCAATGACCAACAAGCAGAAACTCACATACTTTGGGCATATGATGTGAACAATGATTGGGGGGGGGCGGGGGGAAGAGCTATGCCTGCAAGCTTATGAGTAGTAGAAGAGGCACATAATGCTTAAAGTGGATGCATGAGATCAGAGAGGAATAAGAAAATCCTTAGAAAACTATGGGTCATTGTTGGAAGAAGCAAGCTTCCATGCAGACTCCATGAACTGATTCCAATTTGATGGTACCTAACTAAAAACTATAAAATCTCAATTACCTAAGTCAAATTCATTTTGTATATTTAACATTTTTATACCACCCATTCAAACAAGTCTAGATGCTATACAATAAAATTAACCTAAATCTTTGCACTAAAATCACCCACTCTATATATAAAACCATGATTAAAAGGTAACTAAAAGACTGTCCAATTATTAGCTAAATGCCAAATGATTATTTAAAAAGTAAGGTTTTCAATGCTTTCCAAACTGCCAGAAGTGAAACTTATTGAAAGAAAATGGAAAAGAGACATACGCGAACACAGAACTCAGTTTGGCTTTTTTCTCCTCATATAAGTCCTGGAAGAAAACAGATAACATGCTTATCATACAAATTTCAAGCCAGGTCTTGGGCATGTTGGCAAAAGGCAAGTAAATAGCAAAAGTGACAGGAAAAAGCAAAAACCAAAATGCTCTTGTTAATCAAGCCAGACCACTAATTTAGCTCACAGTCTTTGGCCAGTAATGCATAATCACATGACCTTATGCTATAGTCTATGGATTCTCCAAAGACACTTACAATCCACTCTTTGCTGCCTGTGTGGAACCTCAGTAATTGCCCTCATACTGGTGCCAGACTTAATATATCCTTTTAATCACAGTTGCAGGCTCCGCTTTGACATTTTTTCTTGATGTACAGGATCAAAAAATCAGTTGGGGATGTGATGATCTAAGAAACCTAGGTGTTAAAATATAAGAATGGCTTTTCATGTTCATCTATTGAAGGATGTTCTATCGCAAAGTAAAGTTTCATTCATATGAGTGAATAAAGCATTTAGATTTGCATTTATTACTCATTGTTCGATGACTCATACATTAAATAGAGTATTTAAATATATTTAACAGTGATGGGATTGCCCATGTCAGTGCTGTTTTATAAGTTCTTGATCTTGCTGGGTTGAATGGAAGGGGGACGATCATTCAGCCATTTCTGTTCATCTTTGGTTGAATGCAAACATCATGTTTGTTCTTAAAACCCTGCAACTCAAAACAAGACAGTACATCCACTACAATATTTGTATGAGGATGGAGTTACAATCATTGGCCTATCCCATTCATGCATGTTTAAATACACTGTTCAGAATGATAACTATAATTATACACGTGAGCTACTTCTCTTTGAGATGGAATCATAATTATGGTGTGCAATCCATGAATGTGCTGAGCAATGAGTTGATGTTTCAGTCATTACATGAATAATATGAAACACATCAATACAACATTAATCAGTAAAATATATGTGAATATCATAGATATATTTCTTGTACTGGGTGACTTAAAATCAGTTTAACTAGAATAAAACAAATAGCATTCTCCATATCCAGTAAATTTTACATGGGAATAGAGGTGTCCAGATCCAAAACAGAACCTCAAAGGTAAAACATCAATAGCTATATAGATTTTCGGTATGAATAGTATATTTAAAATCCAGTAAGACTCTTGCAGTCTATAGTGGTTCAGTATAGGGAGATAAGGATTTAAAAGCATAATTGCTGTGTGTTCCCAAGAACGATGCCTTTAACAATTAACTATAGCCATAAGCATTTTTGTTTCTACCTATTAACACGTACGTAGCTTTTGTGAAGAGTGAATTGCCAATTCTTCCCTTACCTAGAAAAAAGCATTGTGATCTAAGAACAATTGAAATGAAGAGGGAGTTGCACCGGGAAAACAGACAAGCTGTTGAAAGACTCTAGAAATGAGATTTGCTCCTCATTTCAACATGTCACTACCTATTTTCACATATTGATCACTCTTGGTGACCAATGCAAAATTGAAGCATTTGTTCCAAAAAGTACTTCATGTTTGTATCTGCAGTGAGCCAATGTACTTTCAGACTTCAATAATAGGCTAATAAAAAAGGGTCTGATGGACCACAAAAGGTATTGCCATTACCTCAACAAATTACATAAATCAAATATTGAGCAACGTGCACTTTCCAGCTAAATGCTGTTATAAATAACTGTATGGTCTTATCAGACGGAGGGGCTTCTGCCTGTCAACTGCTGATAAAGATTCACTCTGTAAATCACTGTAATTTCCTCTTAGCTGCCAGGAAGGAGATTTAATATGGTGATAAAGAAAATGGATGAAAAAAAATGTGTTTTGGTTTTTAAAAGACTTGTGTATTTTTATGTATTTATTCCAGAGTGGAATAAATTCTGATAGAAACTCTGCTCTTGGATTTTGACAGACAAATGTGATACCATACAATAAATTGTCATATCTGGAGTGCATGTCAGTATATATAGTATACATATACACCTACACATCTACTTCTGAGTTGGTGGGATGCAGGCAAAAGTATTTTGGCTTGCAAAGAAATTTCTAAATTAGAGACCCTGGCTTGCATATAATTTTTTGAGCATGCTTGGGGTAAAACTGGGTTTTAGTTATGCTTGTGGTTTCCTGACCAAAATATATCAAACCTCACTGGTATTGTCCTCACTGTTATCAGGGAATGCTGCACATGACATAGGTCGGACTAAGACTGATAAACATAGTCAAGCTCTTCTCTATATTATTAAAGAGCATTGTCTTACACCTTCAATTGGCTAACATAAGAGCTATGGATTTGGATAACAGGAGGGGGGCTGATTTTGATTTAGAAGGAAGGAGAAAGAAGATGTGGTGGAAAGAGTTAAAAAAGCAATTGTTCATTCATGAATTTGAAAGACCAGAGTAATCTGGAAATATGTAAGAGATAGTGTAATGGATCCAAGAACCCCCCTTTCTAGTTGCTACTGGAAAACCTCACAAAAATAATAATTTAATGTATTTAAAAGATCTTTTCTTTGAAACTGATACAGTAATATCAGGTGCTTTAGGGGACTGGTCAGTAGAGAGAGGTGAACCATACACAAGCACCATGAATTGCTAAGGACTGTAACTAGGTGCAATTGGGCAGTTGTGGGATGGGCCATTAGAGTAATTAGTATATATGTGACTATATGTGACGTGCATATACATTGGATAACATGCTTTGGAGAGGAAACAAAGTTTGTTGACAGTCAGGAATGCTACAGATATATTATATTTTGGATTTAATTAACAGTTATTTATCATTCTCATTTTTCACACATAAGTGGAAAGCAATTTCCTCTGAAACAAAAATAAAATTAGAAATGGCTAAGTAATAATGTATGAAATGAATTTATGTTTATGTTTGTGCACATTACTTTTTTTAAAATGTCCCATGGCCCAAATTAAACTATATTACATTTACGCATTCCCAGATCTTCTACCTCTCCATTCGCTTTCCGAGTATTATTAGGAACAAAAAAGTATTTCCTGCTCAGCAGGCTTACACAAAAGATTACAGCATAGAAATCAAACTTGTTAAATGAAAGAACTTTAAAAAAATTAACAGTTGCATAAAAGAGACAACAAAGATTAAAGAGTTGTGGTTTAAGATTTTTTCAAAAAGAAACTACGCAGTCTATATTATACTCTCTAGCGTTGAGACAGGATCAACATTTTGGCAGTACTAAAATGGCACATGTAATTGCTGGAGGTAACAGACTTTTTTCTCTAAGAGCTTTGCCGCTTTTGTTTACTATCCAATTGTACAGAAATTAATTTCAGAAAAATAGAGAATTTTTATGAGCAAATATTCTCCAGGGGATACAGCTATGAGTTGTCATAATCATATTCTCAGCAACAGGAGAATCCTTTCTGACAGAGCCTAGTAATAGAGAAAGGAAAATAATCTGCATGGGTAATATAAAAGAATAAGATTTGGGTTATATGTATTAGGGAAATGACAGCAATTTGTGGCTATTGACAATCCCCAGCTCAGAAATTTCAGCTATTACTGTAGTTTCTACGATGAAAACTATTCCATGCCAATATGGGTAGGTAACTCTTCACCCACCCATTGCATACACACATATACATTTGAAACTTATTTATTTATTTGATTTTTATTTAACACACATATTGCTTCCATCTAGAAAACAAGTACTAATGATACATTATTATCCTGTGCCCAACACATCTCATGGCATCCAGTCAGGGTAGGCTGATTTTTGTAGGGTAGACTACAAATAATGGTTGCACTGGAATGTAACAACAAACCATGCTTTATTATTGTGACAACAAACTTCACCAAATGTCTGTCTTACTATCTCTGTCTCCTCTCTTACCATCAGCGTGAGATCAGACATTTTTACCTCTTTACAGAAACTATGACTTTACATAAACTATGACAATGGAGCCCTAAATTCAGTTTAATCCTAACTATGTTAGCTGAACCATGCCAGCTTCATAAATTATTACTTGAAGCTGAAACATTCCAGCTTCATAAATTCTCTGAAACTATTTGAGACTGACTACAGTCTGTCCAGGTTAGGAGAGATGATAGAGCAGTTAATTCAAAATCCCAGATTTAAATTAAAATGAGAACAAAGACTTCCAAATCCACAAAAGCCAAGACTCCTCCTCTCTATATGATCAATATGGCTTGACATTATGCTCAAATTAGTCTATTTTTCCACCATTGATTTCTCAGCTGCTCATTTTTCTCATGACAAAAGAGAATCAAATATACTTACAACCAGATTACCCTAGACAGAAGTGAAAGCAACATACTGTATCTCTTTCCTTTTCAAACCACTGATTGTCCAAACAGACTTCCCAACTATTTCTCATACTTTTATAAGAAGATAAGTTTAGGAGATCTAGCTTTAAGATATTAGAAATATATATTTTTTTTAAATAACTTTTTTCATTAAGGACATTTTTCTCGTATCTATAATATCTGCTGTTCAACCTAATTACCAAAAATAATAACAGAGGAAAAGAGTAAGTTACAGTAGAATAACTCTAATTAAACTGATAAAAATAAAATTCATGAACAATAGTACAAGAGATTTCCAGAATCTTCTAATTTGCAAGCCTATCTAAAATATTACGCTTTTTTTTTTTAAATACATGACTGCTTCCTTATTACAGATAGGAGAAGTAAATTAAAGTATAATACCCATGCAAGTGGGAGACAAGAAAAAGTTTCAGGCTAGTATTCCCTGTCCTCCACCACTTTGAAAGCACAATGGAACAATTGATACTGTTAAATTCATCTCTTGGCCAGTGATAGCGACATTTAGAAATTCATGTAAACTTGGTGACAGAAGGAATTTGTGCTGGAAACTCTACCCAACCAAAAATACTCTTCTTGGATGTTTCTTTGGACATGTGGTCTGGAGGTTAGGTGAGACCATCATTGTGAATTTGTCTTTCACATGATTGGAGTTGGGTTTGTCTTTGGCTGTTATTCCTCTTACTTTTCTTACCATGTTTTGTTTGGTTTGGTTTTAATCCTATGTGCACTGCCCAGAACTGCAATTGGGAGATGGGCAGCTATATAAATTGATCAACCAACCAACCAACCAAACAACATGTTATCCACATTTTATTAGAAACAAAGAAATATTCATTTAGACACCCTAAACAAGCATCATTGCTGATATACTGTAAACAACTATGAATAAGATTGAGCTTAGTTCCTGACTTAGTAATTCTGAAAGCAGCATCTTTCATCTTAGTTTAATCTGAAGTCTTTCTGCTTTAACTTGGAGTGTGAACCTAAAACTTTATTTGGATATATGATTACCTGTATACCCAGATAAGAACAACTGGAAATCAACATACATTTATAAACTTTCACTGATCAGCAGAATTGGGTAACTTTCTCAAGAATGATTCAATATGGGAAGTAGGTGTGTTGTTGTTCAGTCGTTAAGTCGTGTCCGACTCTTTGTGACCCCATGAACCATATTGCGCCAGGCCTTCCTATCTTTCACTGCCTCCCTGAGTTTGCTCAATTTCATGCTCATTGCTTCAATGATGCTATCTAGCCATCTCATCCTCTGCCGTCCTCTTCTCCTTTTGCCTTCCATCTTTCCCAGCATCAGGGTCTTTTCCAAAGAGTCCTCTCTTCGCATGAGGTGACCAAAGTATCTGAGCTTGAGCTACATTATCAATCCTTCCAATGACCAGTCAGAGTTGATTTCCTTTAAGATTGACTGGTTTGACCTCCTAGCAGTCCAGGGGACTCTTAAGAGTCTTCTCCAGCACCACAGTTCAAAGGCATCAATTCTTCGGCGTTCAGCCTTCTTTATGGTCCAGCTCTCACAGCCATACATTACTACTGGAAAAACCATAGCTTTGACTATGCGGATCTTTGTCGGCAAGGTGACGTCTCTGCTTTTTAATATGCTATCTAGGTTTGCCATAGCTTTCCTCCCAAGGAGCAAGCGTCTTTTAATTTCAGGGCTGCAGTCTCCGTCTGCGGTGATCTTGGAGCCCAAATAAATGAAGTCTGTTACTGCTTCCATTTCTACCCCTTCTATTTGCCAGGGATTGATGGGTACAGATGCCATGATCTTAGTTTTTTTAATGTTGAGTTTCAAGCCAGCTTTCGCACTCTCCTCTTTCACCCTCATCAAGAGGCTCTTTAGTTCTTCTTCACTTTCTGCCATTAGGGTGGTATCGTCTGCATATCTGAGGTTATTGATGTTTCTCCCTGCAATCTTAATTCCGGCTTCTGATTCTTCCAGCCTGGCATTTCTCATGATGTACTCTGCATATAGGTTAAATAAGCAGGGTGACAGGATACAGCCTTGTCATACTCCTTTCCCTATTTTGAACCAATCGGTTGTTCCATGACTGGTTCTAACTGTTGCTTCTTGGCCCGCATACAGATTTCTCAGGAGACAGGTAAGGTGGTCTGGTATCCCCATCTCTTTAAGAATTTGCCACAGTTTGTTGTGATCCACACAATCAAAGGCTTTTGCATAGTCAATGAAGCAGAAGTAGATGCTTTTCTGGAACTCTCGTGCTTTCTCCATGATCCAGCGAATGTTGGCAATTTGATCTCTAGTTCCTCTGCCTCTTCGAAACCCAGCTTGTACATCCGGTAGTTCTTGGTTCACGTACTGCTGAAGCCTAGCTTGTAGGATTTTGAGCATAACCTTGCTAGCATGTGAAATGAGTGCAATTGTGCGATAGTTTGAGCATTCTTTGGCATTGCCCTTCTTTGGAATTGGAACGTAAACTGACCTTTTCCAATCCCGTGGCCACTGTTGTGTTTTCCAAACTTGCTGGCATATTGAGTGCAGCACTTTAACAGCATCGTCTTTTAGTATTTTAAATAACTCAGCTGGAATACTGTCATCTCCACTAGCTTTGTTGTTAGCAATGCTTCCTAAGGCCCACTTGACTTCACTCTCTAGGATGTCTGGCTCAGGGTCAGTGACCACACCAGCATGGACATCAGGGACATTAAGATCTTTCTTGTATAGTTCTTCTGTGTATTCTTGCCACCTCTTCTTAATCTCTTCTGCTTCTGTTAGGTCCCTGCCTTTTTTGTCCTTTATCATGCCCATCTTTGCACTAAACGTTCCTTTGATATCTCCAATTTTCTTGAAGAGATCTCTAGTCTTCCCCATTCTATTGTTTTCTTCAATTTCTTTGCATTGTTCATTTAAGAAGGCCTTCTTATCTCTCCTTGCTATTCTCTGGAAATCTGCATTCAGTTGCTTATATCTTTCCCTTTCACCCTTGCTTTTCGCATTCCTTCTTTCCACAGCTATTTGTAAAGCCTCATCAGACAGCCATTTTGCTTTCTTGCATTTCTTTTTCTTTGGGATGGTTTTAGTTGCTGCCTCTTGTACAATGTTACAGACCTCCATCCATAGTTCTTCAGGCACTCTGTCTACCAAATCTAATCCTCTAAATCTATTCATCACCTTCACTGTGTACTCACATGGAATATGATCTAAGTCATACCTGAGTGGTCTAGTGATTTTCCCTACATTCTTCAATTTAAGCCTAAATTTTGCAGTAAGAAGCTCATGATCTGAGCCACAGTCAGCTCCTGGTCTTGTTTCTGCCGTCTGTATAGAGCTTCTCCATCTTTGGCTGCAAAGTATGTAATCAATCTGGTTTCGGTATTGACCATCTAAGTAGGTGTGTAACAACTTTCAAACAACAGGATGTATCTGAATGGGTGACAGTAATATTGGAAATCAGATATAATACAATATGCAACATAATAATTAAAATATACTGTTTTTCATTAATTTCTAATGGATGACTTCAGCAGATAAATCTTACTGTTCTAAGAGGATTCATAATTTTCATATAAATACATTTCTGGGTTGTTTACCTTTGGAAGAGGTGAAAGAGAGAGAAAATGGAAGAGAGAAATCAAGGGTTGTTGGTTTTTTTCCTTCTTCCATCTGAAGAAAATTACTATACATCCAGCAGCATCCACAACACACTACAATAACGACTAAATGATAGCACACATATGATGACACCTACACTCAAATGCCATCACTACATGCTTCTGTCCCTACATCTGATGCAAAGTAATAAATAATGGCACATGCATGATGTCTTACATCAGGCTGACATGTACCCTCCTTGCCCACCTTGTGGACAGCCATCGCAGAGGTTTCCCTTGGCAAGACATCTGTGAAATTTCAGTGAAAAAAGGCACAATTGCTAGGATTGGGGGGGGGGGGGAGAGGCTGATTTGTACTATACTCAACTGACCATCGCTTGTATGGATGGAAGATTTGTCAGGCTCTATAATGTCCATGTAAGGAGATGGCTTCTTGAAGGACATACAGTAAGTAGTTTCATTACCGTATTTATTTTAGATTTTAAAAACGTGTTATTTCTTAGCATAAGGCTGACTGTCCATTACCCAATTAAATAAAAGTTAAAAAAAATAGTTTTGGCCAAACTATGATATAGACTCAAGAGAACAGTTTGTAAACAGTATTTTTTTTTAAAAAAAATCCACCAACAGGAAAATGGTCATTATACTTTCTTTCCCCATCTGTCACTGGTAAGACATAGGTGCTGTGGGCTAATTAAATGTAAATGAAATCTAAATAATCGGCTGGTCCTGAAGCATTAGCCAAGCATAGTAACTGCTAAACAGCTGTTGCTGTTTGACAAAATCACTTCAGTCAGCACCTTCAGATACATATGAAGATCTAGATTTGGCAATGCATTTATGCGTAATGAATTTCAGAAGAACCTGTAATTATTTTTGCTTGGATTACAGGTTAAATGTCTACATCATGGTAGGAAAGAAGAGTTTTGACAACATAAACATACTGCATGTGGGAAAAGGCTTTCAATGACATTAAGAAAAAATGTTTTCATTTATATTGCTCTTATTTTCTACTTTACAAATTTATCATATATAGTTGTTGTTGTTTAGTCGTTAAGTCGTGTCCGACTCTTCGTGACCCCATGAACCATATTGCGCCAGGCCTTCCTATCTTTCACTGCCTCCCTGAGTTTGCTCAATTTCATGCTCATTGCTTCAGTGATGCTATCTAGCCATCTCATCCTCTGCCGTCCTCTTCTCCTTTTGCCTTCCATCTTTCCCAGCATCAGGGTCTTTTCCAAAGAGTCCTCTCTTCGCATTAGGTGACCAAAGTATCTGAGCTTGAGCTTCATTATCAATCCTTCCAATGAGCAATCAGAGTTGATTTCCTTTAAGATTGACTGGTTTGACCTCCTAGCAGTCCAGGGGACTCTTAAGAGTCTTCTCCAGCACCACAGTTCAAAGGCATCAATTCTTCGGCGTTCAGCCTTCTTTATGGTCCAGCTCTCACAGCCATACATTACTACTGGAAAAACCATAGCTTTGACTATGCGGATCTTTGTCGGCAAGGTGACGTCTCTGCTTTTTAATATGCTATCTAGGTTTGCCATAGCTTTCCTCCCAAGGAGCAAGCGTCTTTTAATTTCATGGCTGCAGTCTCCGTCTGCGGTGATCTTGGAGCCCAAATAAATGAAGTCTGTTACTGCTTCCATTTCTACCCCTTCTATTTGCCAGGAATTGATGGGTCCAGATGCCATGATCTTAGTTTTTTTAATGTTGAGCTTCAAGCCAGCTTTCGCACTCTCCTCTTTCACCCTCATCAAGAGGCTCTTTAGTTCTTCTTCACTTTCTGCCATTAGGGTGGTATCGTCTGCATATCTGAGGTTATTGATGTTTCTCCCTGCAATCTTAATTCCGGCTTGTGATTCTTCCAGCCTGGCATTTCTCATGATGTACTCTGCATATAGGTTAAATAAGCAGGGTGACAGTATACAGCCTTGTCGTACTCCTTTCCCTATTTTGAACCAATCGGTTGTTCCATGACCGGTTCTAACTGTTGCTTCTTGGCCCGCATACAGATTTCTCAGGAGACAGGTAAGGTGGTCTGGTATCCCCATCTCTTTAAGAATTTGCCACAGTTTGTTGTGATCCACACAATCAAAGGCTTTTGCATAGTCAATGAAGCAGAAGTAGATGCTTTTCTGGAACTCTCGTGCTTTCTCCATGATCCAGCGAATGTTGGCAATTTGATCTCTAGTTCCTCTGCCTCTTCGAAACCCAGCTTGTACATCCGGTAGTTCTCGGTTCACGTACTGCTGAAGCCTAGCTTGTAGGATTTTGAGCATAACCTTGCTAGCATGTGAAATGAGTGCAATTGTGCGATAGTTTGAGCATTCTTTGGCATTGCCCTTCTTTGGAATTGGAACGTAAACTGACCTTTTCCAATCCCGTGGCCACTGTTGCGTTTTCCAAACTTGCTGGCATATTGAGTGCAGCACTTTAACAGCATCGTCTTTTAGTATTTTAAATAACTCAGCTGGAATACTGTCATCTCCACTAGCTTTGTTGTTAGCAATGCTTCCTAAGGCCCACTTGACTTCACTCTCTAGGATGTCTGGCTCAGGGTCAGTGACCACACCAGCATGGACATCAGGGACATTAAGATCTTTCTTGTATAGTTCTTCTGTGTATTCTTGCCACCTCTTCTTAATCTCTTCTGCTTCTGTTAGGTCCCTGCCTTTTTTGTCCTTTATCATGCCCATCTTTGCACTAAACGTTCCTTTGATATCTCCAATTTTCTTGAAGAGATCTCTAGTCTTCCCCATTCTATTGTTTTCTTCAATTTCTTTGCATTGTTCATTTAAGAAGGCCTTCTTATCTCTCCTTGCTATTCTCTGGAAATCTGCATTCAGTTGCTTATATCTTTCCCTTTCACCCTTGCTTTTCGCATTCCTTCTTTCCACAGCTATTTGTAAAGCCTCATCAGACAGCCATTTTGCTTTCTTGCATTTCTTTTTCTTTGGGATGGTTTTAGTTGCTGCCTCTTGTACAATGTTACAGACCTCCGTCCATAGTTCTTCAGGCACTCTGTCTACCAAATCTAATCCTCTAAATCTATTCATCACCTTCACTGTGTACTCACATGGAATATGATCTAAGTCATACCTGAGTGGTCTAGTGGTTTTCCCTACATTCTTCAATTTAAGCCTAAATTTTGCAGTAAGAAGCTCATGATCTGAGCCACAGTCAGCTCCTGGTCTTGTTTTTGCCGTCTGTATAGAGCTTCTCCATCTTTGGCTGCAAAGTATGTAATCAATCTGGTTTCGGTATTGACCATCTGGTGATGTCCATGTGTAGAGTCGTCTCTTGTGTTGTTGGAAAAGGGTGTTTGCTATGACTAGCTTGTTCTCTTGACAGAACTCTATTAGCCTTTGCCCTGCTTCATTTTGTAGTCCAAGGCCAAACTTGCCTGTTATTCCGATTACTCCTTGACTTCCTACTTTAGCATTCCAATCCCCTATGATGAAAAGGACATCTTTTTTTGGTGCTAGTTCTAGAAGGTCTTGTAGGTCTTCATAGAACTGGTCAACTTCAGCTTCTTCGGCATCAGTGGTTGGGGCATAGACTTGGATTACCGTGATGTTGAATGGTTTTCCTTGGATACGCACTGAGATCATTCTGTCGTTTTTGAGGTTGTACCCCATTACTGCCTTTCCCACTCTCTTATTGACTATGAGTGCAACTCCATTTCTTCTAAGGGTTTCTTGCCCACAGTAGTAGATATAGTGGTCACCTGAATTAAATTCACCCATTCCCGTCCATTTCAATTCGCTGATTCCCAAGATGTCGACGTTCAATCTTGTCATCTCATGTTTGACCACATCCAGCTTGCCTTGGTTCATGGATCTTACATTCCACGTACCTATACAATATTGTTCTTTACAGCATCGGACCTTCTTTTCGCTTCCAGATACATCCACAGCTGAACGTCCTTTCGGCTTTGGCCCAGCCGCTTCACTCTTTCTGGAGCTACTTGGAATTGCCCTCCGCTCTTCCCCAGTAGCATATTGGACACCTTCCGACCTGAGGGGCTCATCTTCCGGCGTCATATCTTTTAGCCTTTTAACATTGTCCATGGGGTTTTCTTGGCAAGGATACTGGAGTGGGTTGCCATTTCCTTCTCCAGTGGACCACATTTTGTCAGAACTCTCTGTCATGACCTGTCCGTCTTGGGTGGCCCTGCACGGTATAGCTCATGGCTTCACTGAGTTACACAAGCCCCTTCGCCATGACAAGGCAGTGATCCATGAAGGGGATCATATATAGTACAGGGGTTGAACTACTAGATTGGAAGTGGAAGATTCAATCAAGCCCTACTTCATCAGAGCTCACTTGATGACTTTGCCCATTCACTCTTTCTCAGTGGAACCAACCTCATAAGGTTGTTGTGGGGATAAAATGAAGGGAGGCCTCCTAGTTTACCTTACTGATCTCCAAGAGAAAGAGTAAGATATAATGCAACAAAACGAACAGGTTAGAAGTTCAAAAACCTGTAACTAGTTTTACCTGCTTAATGGAGCACAAGGCTAGCATGTCTGTATTGCCAGTCTCATTGCCTTCCACCTATCCTCATGTTGAAATAGCAACCCACTTTTTTAAAACTAAGAAAGCCTACTCAGAATTGAAGTTATTGCTGTGATGTCTGTCAAAAAAAATCAAAAACTCCACCTCCATTAGCACAATTATACCAACTTTCACACTCTTTCTTCTACAGTATATTCTACCATAAACCAAAATACTTACTTATTCCCGAGGGGGGAGAGAAATTAGCCAATAAGTAAGTGGGCTATATGGAAGGCAGTTTGACTATAAATAAGTGTGCTACCTAATACTTCCTAGCAGAGAAGTATGCATATATCCATTTTTTAAAATGTCACCTTTATTGATTTAAAATCAGCTGTTGATTCCATCCTTACAGAAAGACTCTGGTAGAAGTTGTTTTCTTCATCCACAGCACAAGGCTTATTTTGCTTGGTTAGGATGTTGCATGAAAACAGTTACACAAATTAGTTGCGGCAGTAGTGACCATCTCTCTGCTGAAACCGCAATTCACAAAGGAGAAAAACAAGACTGTATTGTGGGCCCTCTCTTCTTCAGTATTAATGTGAACACACCTCTCATCACCTTATCCAACCATCTTAACCAAAGTAGAATTCCACTTCCCTAAACTTAAGACTAGACAATTGGCTGTGCTTCTTTACACCAAAGATGCAGCTAGTTTCTGTTTAACTCCAGTTGGTCTTAAAGTTCTAGTGGACTATTATAGGGAGGAAAAGCTCACAATCAACTATTCTAGATCCAAAGCCATGGTTTTTGTGAAGGGACCTATAGATACCACAAATATTGAAGCTGATAAATATAGGGCAGGTTTCATTCTTCAAATAACTTGGCATAGTATTCCAGCCCTCTGAAACCTACAACTAAACTAACTCTTATTTCTGACAAGGCCCAAGTGGTGCTATTATGTTGGGCTTCTTTCACACAAAAGGAAGCAAAAACACACTGCTGCCTAAACTCTTTGAAGGCAAATCCATCTTTCAGCTCTCAGGTATGTTCATATAATAACTTAAACCCTTACATATCATCCAGTCCAGGTTCCTAACAGGGTATTCCAAGTTCTTTTCTGGGTTTCAAATGCAGCAGTCCACTTAAAAACTGGGATTTTCTGTGCTGGCACTACTGGCTGCTAGTATAATGGTCTGTGAGAATATCTGAGAGAGAGAGAAAAGGAAGAGCTGTAGTCTAGACCAGGGTTCCTCAACCTTGGCATCTTTAAGATGGGTGGACTTCAACTCCCAAAATTCCCCAGCCAGCCTTGCTGGCTGGGGAATTCTGGGAGTTGAAATACACCTGTCTTAAAGTTGTCAAGGTTGAGAAACCCTGGTCTAGACAATGGTCCAGTAAGAGAAATCTGAGTCCACAGCAGGAAAGGGGGAAGCAAAGCGTCTCAGAATTGACTCTCCCTAGTTCTCTGGAGCATAAAGGCAGGGGAGGGGGGAAGCACCTTCAGACTTGCAAGATTCTGTTACTGTGACCTTACAGTAAAGGTAGTATTAGGATTCTTGCTTTTGGTTTCCTGCTCTGGACTACCTTGAAGGGCTGACAGCCAGACAGCAAGATAGCAAGCTGGATGCCTGCCACAGTCCAGAGATATGCAAACTCAGGCAGAACTTTTAGAAGCAAAGAGACCGTTTTTACCTATAACTGAAGACATTAATTGTAACATAGTCAAGGCTTGGCATGGGTCAATACCAGGATTCCAATAAACAGAAAACAAATCCAAGGGAAAAGATGAGGGACATGGTGAGGTGGAATCCAGAGTGCAAACCATGGCACAACAGGTAAACACGACAGAGCTGAGGCCTGAAATCCTGCAACAGGTGTTTGATATCATTCTCCAGGTGGATCAGGGCAACCTAAGTAGCCAATACTGGCAGGATATAAACAAGAAATCCTTCATAGCAACAAATTACCAATATTATCTGCCAGTGCACTGTAAAGTTGTTTTTTCCTCCTTTAGCCTGCAATACTAGAGGGAAAGTATAATTATATCTATTTTGTAGACTGAACACCTGAGACTTGGAGGAACTTCAAACTCTACCCCATGTCCTCTTTTGGTGTCCTTTCTACAGCAACTTGAGAGCCCTATCCTCCAAAGTTTTTGTGTTTTTTAGCATTCTACTACTTGTATTTATAGTGGGTTTTTTTAGTTTGAACCATTTTAGTTATTTCAATCAACCGTCTAGAAAATTTCTACATATCTTAATTTGAGCTCTGTAGCCCTTTTACAAAAACTGTACAAAACTATTGTCAGGGCTGTAATAAAGATGTTACTACTTCCTGCTTGCCTTATCTCAAAAATTGAAGAGATCTCTATGAGTCCAATAAAGACTCAAAGGGGAAAGTGAGATCACCCCAGATTTCTATGGCTTCAACTGTTGACTTATTTGCTGGCCAAGACTCCAAGCAACAGCACCCTATACATCTGTATCTATTTGGTTGGTCATTAAGAATTTATGGGCTACTGGAATGTCATAGTTATGGTCTGATTTCATCATGCTCCCCAGCCCTATTTCCATGTTTAAATCCATTGTTATTGTTTTGCAATAATAGGTGTTTCACAGAAGCCTCAATGACATCATGCATATGATGATGCACATGATGGTCTCTGCCCCATTTGGGTGTCATCCTTCACAATGTTGCAGCAGAAAAGGAAAACCAGGGCACTGTATCAAAAAGCTGTTCATTATTCAAAGGCAAAAGAATATTTCTCTGTGTTTCAGTCTACATTGGGACAGCATCTCCTGGAACAAGATGCAATAATGTTCCATCATGACTGATTTAACACTCAGTTTACTATTATATTTCAAAATGTAACCTAAGAATTGAAACATAGAGCTAAAATATTATACATAAAGATGCAAACATTTTAAAATAAACAATCCCTACTAAATATAAAGTCAGTTCCACAACCAGATTTCCATGGTACTGTATGTGAAACTGCCATTTTAAAACCTGTGAAAAGCAGGAAATAAAACATCAAAGATTCTTAAGTTTATAACATTAATTACTGTAAGTTCCAGGTGGCTGTGCTTCAACAATCAATCCTGGGTTAATAAACCAAGAGATGTGCAAGTTTCATGCACTCATCTGCAGCCATGTGGAAAAGCAAACTTAAGTTGCAGTCAACCACTGACTTATATCTAAACCAGGAAATATGTTTGCTGACTTCTAAGCCAGAATTTCTGAGCCTACATTTCATATAACTGCTTTGTTTGGAATCTATTAACCATCATGTTTCAGTACACATATAACAGAAAGTTATGATTAAGAGTAACATGTCTGCTTGTGCAAAAGGAAGAGAGAGTGCATGCACATACAGATCATTAGTGTACTTCACTGGACATGATAATATAGACCTGGTCAATGTGAATCTCTTTTGAGTAAACATATAGGCAATTGTATTGCATATGAATTACTTTCAACTTTGTAGCTTTTACTATCCAAGTGTATGTACATATGCAGTAACATTAACGTGACTGATAATGCTCTGTAAATGTGAATATATGTTAGATAATAGCTTCTCCTTTTTAAAAATGAATATACGTTAGTTAATAGCCGCAGCACTATCTTTCCTCTAATTCTCCTCTTCTGACTGCATAGTTTTAGTATAATCTTGTTGTTGTTGTTATTTCATTTTATTCTTATTCTTATTCTTATTCTTGATGCTATGCAAACACACTGAGAGCTCTTTGCACCGAAGTCAAATTCCTTGTATGTCTACATACTTGGCCAATAAACTATTCTATTCTATTCTATTCTATTCTATTCTATTCTATTCTATTCTATTCTATTCTATTCTATTCTATTCAGCATACATCTCAAAATTAAGATTGGGACTGCCACTGTCTTTTAGCAATTGCAACCCTTAACTATGGTGTAGCAGCAGAGACATTTTCAGTGAACAAAGATCATCTGAAGCTAAAAATAGTATTATGCCAAGAACACAGAATGAATTTTTATCCTGCTGCCTAATTGTTCATATCAGGAAAACATACTTATAAAAACACTGAAGACTTTAATCATCAATATGCCAACCACACTCATGCATTTCCAATTTACACAGGCAGAAATTAAAACAGTAAAATATTATGAAGAGACAAGTGTTTAAATCAATTAGAAACTTCGACTTCTTTGATGTTACATTATCATGGGAGGTGTTATTTCCAGAGGAAATCATGGCAAATGGAAGAAACAATTTTGATTTATTCTACATGAATAAATGTGCAATAAAAGCTGCAGTTCATTATGTATAAAATAATATTTTACCAAATGGGAATTTTGCAAATCCTTAGGTTTATATGTTTGATAAGCCTACTGTTATACATTCAAAATCATTTTAGACACACTGGTATTTCTGAATATTCAATTAATTATTTTTTCAAAAGTGTTTTATATTCAGAAATTGTTGGTTTTTTCTTTTAAAAAACACTAATAGTAATGTAGTTAGTGGAAGCATTTTGGAAATGGTAGGTGCGAGGACATAAATATCAACAGAGGATAACTGTAGACCCGTATTACTAGCAATAGAAATTTGGCACCCTACTCTTAAGATAATACACAATGATAATATGGCATTGTTGTAAAGGCAACTCCGATTGAGGGTGTTGACATCCAGTAGTACCAAGTCCAGCTTTTGAATATCTTGGGGTAAAACATGAACAATGTATAGTACTCCTTTGGCTTCAATCCCCATTGCCCTATTTACTTGTCATGTCTCTGTGGACCCAATCCATGCCACTTTCTGCAAAGCAAGTGAAGAATAATTATGTATTCTAATTCTGGTACTCGTATTGCTGCTGGGGAAATGTGACCAAGTGGAAAGAAACAGCAAAGGAAGAAGGAAGAGGGTATAAAACTTCAAAAATCCTCTGTGGCTCATAGTACTGTGAATCGATGAGTCATTTGCCACCTATGACACCTCTCTATCCAATCTACCATTACACATCTACATTACTCATCTCATCGTAAACTCTATTACACTGGGCAGGTAACTTGTGCTTCTGTGCATATGGAGAAACCACCCATACCTAGAATTATCTGGCTATGAACAAAGATCTTCTCCTCTTACCAGATCTTTGAATCAAAGGCACAGGCTTTGGGAAGAAGGACTTTCAAAGGTATCACCCATACAAACATAGATACTGGCGTGTATCCTAAAATTAACTGGAGAAAATGCAGCATGCCATTTCTCATTATTTACCTACAAGGCACACCTTATTTACCTACAAGGCATTCCTGACAGATGGCTGTCTAGCCTTCACTATAACACATGCACTGTAGGGGAGCCTACCACTTCTCTTGGCAACAAGTGTCACTGTTGCAATGCCCTAACCGTACAGAAGTTTTTGTTGTTATTTTCCAAGCATTTAGTTGGAATAAACCTTCCTATACACAAATCTATTATTTCATGTCCTGCACTCAGGGACAAAGGAGAACTGATCTTGGCCACCTTCCATGGGACACCCTTTCAGTACCTGAAGAATGCTATCATATTTCCCATCCAGTCTTCTCTTCTAAAAATTAAAGATTCACAGTTTCTTTACTCTCTTTTCATGTAAGTCTCCAATCATCCTTCTTTCCCTTCTCTGCATCTGTTCCATTTTGACTGAATACTTCATACATACGGTAACCAGAACAGGACACAATACTAAAGTTAGCATCTGACCAATTGAAAGTAAATGGGAATGATTATGTCACATGATTTTGAAGTTATACATTTTTAGTCCTATCATATTATTGGCACATACAGTTTATAATCAACTACTATTCCAAGATCTTTTCCATAAGTTCTATTATCACCTCCTATCCTAATCCTGCACATTTGATTTTTTTTCTTTCCTAAATAAATAACTTTATATCTGTCTCTGTTAAATTCTGTTTTGTTATTTTCAGTCTATTTTTCTCTAAACTACCAAGTTTAGCCAATCTTGATAGATGTCCCAAAGTTGCTTCCAAAACAAATTTCAACTAGGACAGGATACAGTACTAAGGCTGGTATCAACAGTTAACAGATTCATATGGAGCAGAAAAAAATTTATTCAAAATTCTCCAAGACTCAAAAGAAATAGGTGGACTAGCATTTCCTAATCTCAGATTATATTATAGAGCAAGTTGCCTATTATGGATAACAGAATGGTCAAAATTTCCAAACAGCAGGACACCAATTATAGAAGAAGCAGGCCTAGCTAGTGAATCAATGGTTTAAAGAAACAAAATAATTAAAAAATCTGAAGGGATATATATATGAAGTTTGTTAAAAATGTGGAATCTTCTGAAAGAAAGGATATGTCTGGCCATCTCACCATTAGTGTCACCATCAAACACTTTTACACTAAGGACAATTACCAAAAAAAAAAAAAGATTTAATTACAGATACCAATATGATATATCTGGATTCAGGAAACAGATTAAAGACACAAGAATTGTCCAGTGAAGGAAGGAACTTACAATGATTAATATATATGCAAATAACTGGAAAAATAAAAAGCAATCTTAAAAAAAGAAGGGACCTTGAGAAAGATAACAGAACCTGAAATGTTTATATAAAGCCAAGATCACTTATTAGGATGTATTTATTATTTGTTACTAAAGTTAGAACAAATCTAAATGTGCATGATAAAATGGATGCAAAACTTCAAAGAAGCAGTCACAGTGGACCAATGGGAAGAGTTACATGAAAAAAAAAATCAATAAATTTTACTCCAAGCTATAATTTAAGGGAAAATTGGTATGTTTTACAGATGGCATGCAACTCCATTAACCATTGCCAAGAGAGACAAAGCACATAACAACAAATGTTGGAAATGTCACAACAAAGATGGGACATTTTACCACATGTGGCGGTTATGTGTGTGTGTGTTTTTTTAAACCCTAAAAAGTACTGAAACAAATATATCAAAATATTGGGTGGAAAAAAACCTAAAAAGAAAAATTGAATTGAAACAACAGATATTTTTATTAAGTATAATTCCTGAAAACATAATTGGAAAATATCACAATTTACTATCATAGATGTTGACAGGTGCAAGAACAAACTTGGCATAACGCTGGAAAAGAGAAACCTTGCCAATAATATTAGATTGGGAGATGAAAACTGGAAAATATGTTGCCATAGCAAAATTGACAGTACAGATCCATAATAAAAGTTTAACCAAATTCAAGAAGGAATGGCTCCTTTATGTACAACACATTATACAAGGCAAATTTAGATATTTGGAATAAGATTTCTAGGACTTACACAGAAACAGGCAACGATCTTTAAAGTTCAATGTAAAGTATAGATATCCAAATTGCAATCAACTGTTCAGGACACAAATGTAGAAGAACACAACTTGGGAACTGCAAGCCTAAACCTTAGTTCAGCACATTCAGAGAATAATAACAGACTGATTTTTATCCCCTGAATTCTTGAGAGCTACATAAAACAGCCTCAGAGACACTCAGATTTCTCCCTATACCCTCTGACCTCCACAAATTCAGTCAGGAAATCTGAAGAGGAATTTTATGTGTATTTGCTTGAATCTGAGAATAGCTTTCCACATTATCTGTAGCCCTAATCAAGCTGAATCCATTGAAGTCAGAGAAAATATAGGGTGGGGCCTAGCTCCAAGTTCATCCTCTATCTGTTCTTCTGTTCAGGCCATATTTGGGTCAACACCTGAAGATTAATTTTATCAAAGGAAAACTACTGGCCCCATATACTAGACTTATATTGATATATTGGTCTCGGACGTAACACTGGAAAAGGACTTAGATGTTTCACAAGATGAGTGATTTCTGCTTTTACTAGATTTTAAATTTAATGGCTAATACATTCAAATAAATAAACTTTTTAAAAAATGTCTATAATTCAAACAAGATTTACATTATCACTTTGCACAAGTCTACATTATAGCTGTAAGGAAATAGAAGGTTTGGAATGATCCCAAAAAATGAGAAAGGAAAAGAAAGAGAAGAAGAAACAATCCAGTAAAGGGGGGGGTGGGGAGAACAAAACAGGACAAGAATTAGATTCCAATGAATTATCAAGCCAAATCTTTAGCCATGGGCTTAAGAGATGCTTGATATACAGCTGTAAAATGTGTTCACTGAAAATGCCCTGGTTTTAAAGACTGGATTCTGAGTAGCCAACAGTGCATCGCTTCTCACTAACTGAGAATTAGCAAACATGTAACACTACTCCATAATTTTCTTAATCATTGTTGAATAAATCACAACTTGCTGGTTTTACACAATGCACTGACATTAAAAAAAAAAAAAAGGTTTCTAAACGAGTGTGGCTAGGTTCACACAATAAGTTAAAGCCAAAACCATGCAAACAACACTATGGCATGGTATTATGCATGAACTCAGCTAACATGCAATCACAACTATCAATAGAAATTGAAGTTTATCTCATTCTTCCTCCTACAGATATATATATATATATATATATATATTCCCCAGAAGTAGCATTGTAAGATATTCCTATTCTACAGTCACCTCCAAGAATGTGATGCCGAAGTGAGGAGTAGTGATTATTTCTCATAACAGTGCCAGACAAAAGGAAAAATGGGTGTACAATAATAGCCTTATCATGCATAAAGCATCTCAAGGACCACCACCACCCCCCAATTCCTTCCCCTGCTGCTCTACATTTGGCTTGCTTTAACAAAGGAAAATGTAGGCATAAATGAAGCACAAACTTGTCATCTGAATCAAGAGAAATGTACAAAATAATTGTTATTCTTATCCTTCAATTTCTGCCGTGGATATGGGGTAGTTCATAAATTTAATTACAGATTCCCATTACAATAACAGTGGCAGAAACATTGTTTTCAAAGACACTTTTTAATGCACATCAGCACTCAAAAAAGATTTAACTTTTAAGAGATTTTTTAAAAGGCACCCTGATTACAATTTCAAAAACGAAAAGAAAAGAAAAACTAAACATGTGTCATTTCCTCTAATTATGACTTTGGATACATTGAATTTGGCCAAAATGAAAATAAGCTGCATATAATTGGGGTGGGAGAGGAGTGCATTTCTCAAATATGTGATGATAGAAAGAAAGAAAAATAATGGGGGAAAAAAACCATCTTGACAAGAATCTTGAGATTCTAAAATGTACAGTCTGTAGTAGGAGTGGTGGAGTAGAGTAGAAAAAGTAGTAACCTAGTAACGTAGTGGTGGGGAGAAGGATGTATGTTGTCAGGTGCAAATCCCTAAACAAAACTCTTCCCTTCATGATGCAGAGATTTTTCAGGAGGGACAAAAATTAAAGATGGAAGTAGAGATTTTTTCCCTTGTGCCAATCTTCTGACACTCATTTCCTCCAGCAATATAGTTATCAGTACTTAAAAAAAAAAACTACTTCGATTTAATTGTAAGTTTTGATTTCATTGTAAGTTAGACCAGTTTCCACTCATGCTTCAATAATATGGAAAAAAATACAAATACAAATATGGTCTTGCAGATCAACTTTCACCTGTCCAAGAAATACTCAAGTGCTACTTCCCTAACCACTTGATAGTGCTGCCCTGATAGATGTATGCCTTGTACACCTCTACGAGGCTAAGTGCTTTCCCCACTTAAATTTTATCTACTGTAGTAATTGTAAACAAAAAGTCCCTAATCCATCCACAATTACTTTCCACAAATATGCCTAACACACTGCCTAATTTCTGCCTAATGCACACTGATGTTATTCACAGTCTGTTTATATTTTCATTCCCTGCTAGCAACAACTAAGGGTTCTTACTTAGCATATGTAGAAAAGCAGAAAGCTTCATTAACCATCCCTGTACTCTGTCCTGCAAATACCCTTTGGTCTTCTTTGTCAGAGTACTTCCTGAATGACTTCAAGAGACATTACACATGCACGAAGTCTATAGCTGTCATGCATTAGGCTATTTGCTAGAACTTTATTTGCAATTAAAATGGGCTTTTCCCCACTTATCAGCTTTATGTTGATAGAACTTTTTGGAAAAAAAAAAGGAATGCAAACCACAATCTTGAGAGATGTTTCAAATTTTTAAAAGCAGTTCAATGTCCCAGAATTAATTCTTTTCCTTAGTGAGAGCCAGATTGCTTTAAAATATAATGAAATCTTTATCTATCTATCTTCATAAAAATAGACAAATTAAATGTTCTCTTCGAAGGCAATGCCTTTAATAGCACTACTGACCTTTTTCATGGGAATCAAGGCTTATATGTTTGTGTCATTCAATTTTTCTATAAAACCCGCCTTTCAATTTGGATTTCAATACTTCTGTTCTCTCACTCTTTCACAATGCTGTGGCTAAGCTGCTTTTGAGATATTCCTGCTGTTACCTGAATAGTGGAACCAACAGTTTATATCTACTTTGGTTTCCTTCCAGTTTACTTAATTAAATATCGATAGATCACATTCTTTCTTCAGACATGCCTCAGCAACCTCAGTTGATTTCAGGAACTATTGATCTAGTCTTTTGTTTAAAAGAAAAATAATCAGTAGCTGAAGCTGATTTAAAAGGGTAAATGCTGCTTCTAAAGGAGTTGTGTGTGAGCGCTTGGACAAAATGCTTCATGATCTTTGTTTTCCTGATGTTTTAAACCCAAGAAGAGGTGGGAAACTAGTCATATCCTTGAAATATATATTTCTGAATATAGATGATTTTAAAATGCTCTGACACCTTCAAGATGAGTTGGAAGGATTGAGAGAATGATTAACCAGAACGTCAGAATTTTGCATGGCACAGAAGTGATTGATTTTAGTACTAGGCTAAATAGTACAAGGGGGGACGTGGTGGCGCAGCGGCTTAATGACGCTGAAAGTGCCGGCCAGAAATGGCTGGAAACTTCAGCGGTTCGAGTCCAGCCTCTCGCGTTAAACAAGGTGAGCTCTTGTTTCTCTACCCGCAGCTTCTGCCAACTCAGCAGATCGAAAATGTACGTGAGTAGATAAATGAGTACTCTCACTCCGGTGGGAGGAAAAATGCTGGCAGCGACTCTACAGAGAGACGGGACCACAGTTGCCGGTAAAAGCGCGAAATCGCGCTCGCCCCGAAAAAGGGGCGGGAAGCAACGGAAAAATCCCGCCTCCTGCGCTTGCCAGCTGGGCTGGACGCTCTAGGAAGTAGGCTCTGGCAAAGGCTACTTCCGAAAAACAGAAAGATGCAATTGCCTTGAAAACCGCTAGGGGGCGGTCACTGCAGGGTCAGTAATGACCGTGAAGCAGACCAAAAAAAAAAAATAGTACAAGGATACATTAGGGCTGTGCAGCTCTTTCATGCTTCAGAGAGTACAAGCATGCTCAACTAGCATCTGTGGGCAATTTCTTAAAGCAACTGCATCTCTTCCTGGGAACACATAGCCACTGGGGGAGGGGCATGTTTGGTTTAAGGAGTCACCAATAAGCCAAAGTTTGGGTACAGACATGCTATGAAGAGCCCTTTTTGAATATCTGAAACAGGAAAGCAAACAGACAGTGCACGTGGCCATACAATGACTTGGATGAGAACACTGTTTTTAAAGTTCAACGTTTATTCTATGTGGGGGTACTACACTGTGGTCACTGCTGTGGCTTTAAGAAGTATTATATTCCTTGTCCTTTGCCTCCTCTCTTTCCTCCACTCAGCCAACTTGGCTACGTATTCAAATCAGCAAAGTTACGATTGCTGTATTTTTCATCTTCCTGTCTCAATCCAGCTTTTTGTACTTACAATTTCCTTTTAGCATCTTTGGCATGTCTCATTTTTAAAGCCATTGTCAGAAATATAAGTAAAATCCTTCCTTGCTGTCACACCATATCTATCTTATTAAGAAATTCACAGAATTATAGTCTGTCCACTTAATACTTGTTTTTATAGAAAAAATTAAAATTAACACCTCCTCTGTTTGCTATGTCACCTAGCTATAAACTGCATTATCAGAAGATACTTGGGCACAAGGAAGTAAGATTTTCAAAATAATAAGGCTGGTTAGATTAGTTCACCTATATGCTACTTTCATACCTCCAAAAATTTGAGAAAATGGAGCAAAATAGAGAAATTGTGTAACTTGTCATGATAAAGAACACCATATCATAGGTTATACAATATCTGTATACCAATGTACAGTTGACAATACATTAATAGATGCATTACTGGTGGGGACACAATTGTCTTATTCCGGCCTACCCCTCCCTCAAATGGATTCAAGGGATTATACCTTTTAAGGATTATGGGATCCCTTCCCAAAACTCCTAAAATTCAGTCCAAAAGCATGTTTTACTTTGTATCTGTCTTTGATAAACAGCTATTACTTATGTTCCTACAGCAACAAGCTATTAAGTTGAAGCATGAATTTGAAGAGTTTACTCACATAGAATTAAATGGCTAAAATACTTATACAGTATAATTTACCCAACTGGGGAAATCAGAAAAGCCTGGTAAAACTGAATAATCTATTAGAAACTGATTTCATTTCACCATTTTTATCTTTGGAAATGTGGCCACAGTATTCACTTGTTTTATACAATATCCTTGTTTTTGTGGAGACTCCTATAGAGAAAGGCCATTTATCCAACACACTTAACTACTCTCACAACTCTGCCTATGCATCTGACCAAGCAAAGCCAAACCATTTATATTTATATGTTTAAATATATAGATAAACTGTGATGCTGTTGGATAATTAGGTCTTACAAGACAGCAGTCAAGGGATGCTCAAAAATTGTCATTCTCCGAAAAGGCACATGGTGGATCAGGCTCAGAAAGGAAGCAAGCCCAAGTGTTTCATTATGTCACATATTCTTGATTCAAAGGCCATAGAATATCTTTGGCCCCTATAGAGAAAAATGTGGAATGAAGGTACAGAAATAACTACAGTCTGTATATTAAAGTGGGGGGGCAGGGACTTCTGATTTTCAGACTTACATGGATCTATATTCAAGTCACAAGTCTGTTTTTGAAATGTAATTTGTACTTTTTAAAGGGAATATTTTCAAATGCTGTACTGTTCAATAGTGACAAGATAATCATATACTGTATGTCTACTCAGAAGGAAATTAAAATGTATTTGCAAATAAATCAGTGGAACATACTCCCAAATGTAAGATTATAACTTAAATTATTTTTTTTCCTATTTCTTTCACAAGTCATTTGGAAAAATTATCCAGATATTCCTAAGTGGTTTATAAAATGCAGGCTCAATGATAATTTATATCAGGCTCTATGTTTTTATTTATTTATCTCATAGGAGTTAATGTTTCACAGGCAGCTCATAAGCTTCTGTGTTGGGATTCTTCTAAGTTTCCCATATCTTTTTAATCTTTGGGAAGGGGGAAATATAACTAATTATGAACATATGAATGCAGACAATGATAAAGAACACATGAAACATGAATGATTTGAAACATGTATGGCAGAAAGCTCACCAATCAATACTTCTTTTTTTAACACTGTTGATTTTGTTTCACTGATTACTGGAATTGATACCCTGTATATCTGCTTATAACTGATACACTATATATTTGTTGCTATCCAAACGCACTGTTGATCTTGCTGTTCGTCACCGAAGATAAATTCCTTGTATATATTTTATACTTGGTCATTAAAGTATTTTGTATTTGTATTATTGTATTATAATAATATATTTGTTACAATGCAAATAATTCATTTGTTGCAATTATTCATTCATTAAAATACTGTAATAGAAAATAAATTTCTGTTTCTAAAATAAGACAGCTGTTGGAAAATTATGAAAAACTGAAATGGGTTACTTCCCCATGGGTTCACAGTGAATTGGCTTCAACTCTTTTCTTTCAAAAAGCAAAGTAACTTGGCTCATTTTGTCAGCCAATCTGATCGGATTGTAATAAGTCTTGCGAAAAGTTTACTTCCTAAAAGTCATTGAGAGTTTTCATCCCAGCATGCTGCAGGAGGGGGAAACTTCTAAGATCAGGTCACCAGTGTCCAGCCTAATCAAGCCAACTGGTTTTAGAGGAAACAGGTTTTGGTTAGGCAGGGAAGAGTGTTGCAGAATGGGAAAGCAAAAGGGTTGCACTGTTTGTCTCCCCTTTTATAATAAAAACGAACCCCTTATTTCATTTATTTTTATCTCTTAAATTTATATACCATCTTTCCTCCAGGAGTTCTCATAGAGATCTCCTTACACTTTATCCTATGTTGGCTGAGAGAGAGTGGCTGGCCCAAAATTATATGGCTGAGGATGAAGTTGAACCTGGGCCTCCCTAGCATGAGTCTCAATCCCTCCATGTCTTGTCCCAATGAGCTTTTCCAGTATCTGGAAATAAAGAATTTAACACTTTATTATTTCCCATTAGCTGAAGTATATCATGTTGCTAACTAGGACAGCAAGACATACTGAGATTGCTCGGTCAGCCCCAGTGCAATTTTCATGTTTGGTTCCTCTTTAGGTTATACTATGATTATTTTTCCTGTTAAAATAATTCCTGTAAAAACACTGCCAACAACAATCTGAATTTTCATATCAAGAAAACATAGTACATATCTATCAAATTAATTGCCTTATTTATATATTTATTGATTTTTTAACTTCAAATTTCTTTGAAGGTTAGGTCCTCCAACTATAAACTAAATCTATATACTAACAGCAAGAAAATACAGCAAAAACTTGTATGTTTGTAAGTCATGCATGCTTGTTCTAGCTTTGTTCCAGTTTCCTTATTTTATCAAATTATTTTTGTCTTTAAATTCTTAATCTTAGCTAGCTTTCATAACTTTGTTATAAACCACAGCTACAGTACATTTTTTTCTAAATATGTTAAATCTCCTTGTATCTTCCTATATGCCCCATGAACCTATGCATATTTCGGGTTGAGTGTAAAAAGAGGAAAATAAGCCAGTGTGACTGATTAGTTCTAAACCAAAGAGCTCTTTATGTGAGCAGAAAACCACTAAGTTTACACAATGAGTGTTGATTCTGCTTCCCAGTTACAACCTCCCTCTCTCCCTCCCCCTCTCCCTCCCCTCCTTTCTTTTCTTTCTTTCTTTCTGTAGACTTTTATGCAACTTCAGTCAAATGGATGCTCTGAAGAGTTTTCAATTCCTACACATAGGATAAAGTTAAAACGATAGAAACAATAAACTAATGATAGGGGGAAAAAAAACAATGAAACCACAGTCTACCATACTAAGCCTTCTCATTATACCAAATATCTCAGCACCATTTCCCTCAGGAGAAATATTGATACCATTCTCAAAAGCCTGAGGGTAGAACTAGATCTTCATTGCCAACATGTAGAGAAGGGATCATCCTTATGCCAGGAACTAAGCTATTCCAGAGAAATGAGGTCAAAACAGAGAATGCTCATTTGTGGGGCTCCTGCCACATGCATTCCTTCAGCAATCACATCTATAACATGCATCCCCTCAGAGCTCTTCCTGTATGCCAGATTCCAGGTGAAATGTGTAGTCTCAGAGATGCCCAGTTCCAAATTATGTAGGGCTTTATAGGTAATAATCAGCACCTTGATTCAGAAGCTTAGTGGCAACTAATGCTGCTCTTGTAGCAAAGGATCAAATGGGCAGCTAAGCAGAGCACATTACCACATCGGCCACTGCATTTAACACCAGCTACAGGTCTCTGGGGCAGCCCCGTGCAGAGCAAGTTACAGTAATCTAGATGCAAAGTGACAAGGGCATGAGTGACCACCAATAAAGCCTCCTATTCCAGAAAAGCTTTCATTATGCTTTTTTTTTTTAGATTTTTTATCTCACTTTTATTATTTTTATAAATAACTCAAGGCAGCAAACATATCTAGTACTCCTTTCTCCTCCTATTTTCCCACAGCAACCCTGTAAAGTGAGTTGGGCTGAAAGAGAGTGACTGGCCCAAAGTCCCCCAGCCGGCTTTCATGCCTAAGGTGGGACTAGAATTCCCAGTCTCCTGGTTTCTAGCCTGGTGTCTTAACCACGAGACTAAACTGGCTCTTTGCTGTATAAAGGCCATCCTGACCACAACTTGGCCCACTCATCCAGCAGAAATCCTGAGTCCAACAACCCCCAAACTACACATCTACTCCCTATAGCAGCCAACTGCCTTGCTACAGCATTGGAGTTACTGTGGAATCTGAAGGCTTCTGAAATGACAGCAACTCCCTTTCACTGTGATTAAAATTGAACTTCTTTTTTCCTCGTGCAAACTCCAGGCTCCAGATCAGAACCACATCTCCTGCTAAGCCGGGGGTTGAGATATATAACTGGGTTTCATCAGCATATTGAAGATACCTCACCCTATGCTGGATGATTTCCCCTAGCAGCTTCATCTAGATAATGTGCATGAATTTGCATTTTATTGTTATTATTGGTGTTATGATTACATACTGTTTTATTGTGTTTTATGTTATCATAAGCAATCATGAATCTATAAGATTTGGTGGTATGCAAATATGATGAAGATGATGATGAAGATGATGAAGATGAAGATGATGATTCATTCATTCATTCATTTATCAAATTTGTCACCACCATCTCATGAAATGACTCCAGGTGGTTTACAATAAGATAAAAATTAAAATTAAAATATAACATAAAAACAATCCTAAAAATAAATAGGTTCCAAGAAGATGGAAAATTGGCAAGTAATTCCAAGGAGCATCATCAGGGGATTAACCAACCCCAGGGCCGTCCATATCACCCCATGCACACTGACAGAGCCAGGTCTTTAAACCTTTTCAGAAAGCCAGGAGGGTAGAATGATGATGGAGATAGGATGATGATGGAGGGTAGGGAAGAAGAGGAAGAGAAAAAGAGATAATACCTCTCCTTGCAACACCCAATTGGAACCACCTGCTCAGGAAAGAGGAGAACCACTGTAAAACAGTGCCCTCCACTCTCAATACATACAGATGGTCCAGAAGGATATCATGGTGAAAGGCCACTGAGATGTCCAGCAGGACCAGGAAGGTCAAACTTTCTCATCCAAGTTCTTCTACAGGTTATTTACTTATACATTTATTTTTCAAAATGTATATATGCCGCCCATCTCACTATACAAGTGATTCTAGGCAGCATTACAGATAAAAAACTCTCCCCATGCAAGTTGGCAGAGCCAGGTCTTAATGCCCTTTTGGAAGGCCAATAGAGTGGGGCCCAATCTCACCTCAGGGGGCAAGACGTTCCACAGGGCAGGAGCCACAGCAGAACAGGCTTTCCTTCTGGACCCTGCCAGTTGAAACTCTCTAGGCAATGGGGTTTGTAATGTATCCTTCCTGCTGGACAAGGTGGGACAGGTCGATGTAATGGGGACGAGATGTTTCCTCAGGTAACCTGGGCCCATGCCATGAAGGGCTTTAAAGGTCATAACCAACACCCTGAATTGGACCCGGAAGCAGACCGGCACCCAATACAGCTCACACAGCAGTCCTAGAGGCACCCATAACTGCCCACACCACTGCATAGTTTCTAATTTCTAAAAATTCTTCAGAAATAGCCAATCCATTTGCCTATTTTTACCTGCTTTAGTTTTTCTCCCTAAAAATAATTTAAGGAAATTATATATTCTATCATGGTTCAGTTTTAATAGGTCATAGTTCATGTTCATTTTTACAGATTAATATACTTAAGTACTATAAGCTTACTCATTTGGCTTGGTTTTATAGATTTTATTCATATTTAATTTATATTTGTTTTATCATATTGCATTTATTGTATTGTATACTAATCATTGAATGAATAAAGTTTTTTCTTCTTCATATATTGTATTACTTATAACACCTGTACACAGTTTTTGGCCATAACATGGGAAAGCAAATTTGATTTTGTGCACAAAGACTTGCAAACGGATATTTCCAATATTATTTCTTTATGCTTGTCTACTGCACTTTATCATTTGCAGCAGTTAAAAAGCAGGTATAAAATTGCCTTAGCATTCTCTTGATTGCTTGGTTGCCATGCCAAGGGGAGGCCAAGTATACTGAATACAGGACTTCCAAGATGCGGTAAATTTACAGACAGTTGTGTATCTGGCAGTGGACAAAACAACAATACACCCACATAATCAGAAGGTCTTAAAAACTATCTTAATTGGTTGATACAGAATTAGGTTTGGTGTAGAAAAAGTAAGCGCCCCCATGGAGGAAAATACGCATTCTCTATAAATCAGTGTAGTCTGTTTCTGTTGTGCCATCAAAGTAACCTTGGCTCTATACAGAGTTGTGTTTGAACAGCAATTTAGCATTATTCTGGTTGGCAATATGTTTTATGAGGATGTTAACAGCTGCCACACAGACTAATAAAAAGCCTCACCAGTTCATTACAATAACAAATCTGATAAGACACTTCCCTGTTCAACAAAGTAGCTCTTTCTCTCTGCCCAGCTAATGCACAGAAAGTTTTATTATCTATTTCTAATTTCACCTTGTAACTTGGGGGTTTCTCCATCTGGCTCTCTACTTGTTTTCATAGTTTTGTTTCCCTCATTTATTTATTTATTTATTTACTTATTCCATTTCTAAGACTTAATACAACCGATTTATCAATGCTAGTGTATTACTGCTTGGTTTTTATGTTTTACTTTTCTTGCTGTGAGCCACCTAGGGTTATTGGATATAAGATGGGTGGCCGTAAAAGATGAATGAATGAATGAATGAATGAATGAATGAATGAATGAATGAATGAAAGAAATAATTTTGATTAATCCCTGAACTAGCCAAGACCACTGGAGGAAAAGTTGAAAAACATAACACATGGCATCCAGGGTCCAGTTCCTTTTCTTTCTGTCCATGAAGTAATCGAAAGTACTGGGATCATTATGGTTTTGTTACAGCAGAAGTAACGTGTATATATAGATGACAGTGGGAAGAGAAGAAAAGATGACGGTAAGGAAGAGGGTTTCAAATTGCCTATATTATTGAATTAATGTAAGATATAAATTAAGGGGGACCAAGATACATCTTGTTTGACTCCATTTAAGAGTGGGAGATGCAAAAATATCTCAGATTATTGCTGATTATGTGTCATCAAGTCAGTGTCAATTCTTAGCATCCACATAGATAGATTCTCTCCATAATGATCTGTCCCTAACCTGGCCTTTCAGGCCTTCCAATGGTGCACTCATTGCCACTGTAACTGAGTCCATCCACCTTACTCCTGGTCATTCTCTTCTTCTCTTTTCTTCTATCTTTCTCAGCATTTGAGCCTTCTCCAGAGAGCTAGGTCTTTGCATAATGTGTCCAAAGTAGGATAATTTGAGCCAGGTCATCCGTGTCTTGAATGGGAACTCTGCCAGCAATATATTTAACCTGCATTTAAATGTTCTCATAGAGTATCATAATTGGCTAGAGTAGATGACAGTCTACAGATGCAGCTGCCAATTTCCTTCATAATCTTTTCATTGACTATTATCAAAAGCCATTCTTAGACCAAAGAAAGCAGCACAGAATTCATTGAAGGCAACAGGAGTATTTTTCTCTCAGATGTTTTAAGGAGATACTTTGGTCAAAAGTTGATTGACCCTTTCTCATGCCAGCTTATTCCCCAGCTAGCACTTTTCCTTGGGTAATTCAATTTACAAATTAATCATAAGAGTGTCTGGCATATTTTATTTACAATATTTAATAAGCTAACTGGCTGGAAATTAATCTGGTTGGACTTGGCAGCTATTTAAAAGATTGGAATTGTTGTAGATCAACCCCACTCTTTGCACCTCTGTAAGAAATAGTCAACATGAGTGAATTAGGATGCCAGCACAGAAGCCCACTGTTCAGAATTTAGTTTCAAAATTCTGCAGGATTCAAATTCCAACCCCACCCCCCAAGTCCCTGGAAACTTTAGCATGTTTAATCATGCAATGGTTTTGGAAGCCTCCAGTGGCGGTGAGTAGCCAGTCAGGAAAAGGCTCAGAAATTATACTTGCAGGTCCAATTCACTAGCTGTTATATCACAAAGTTCATGGAAATGATTGACTCATATCTTAGATGGGATAGGAAGAACCAGGTTTTGGAGCTGAGCTGGCAACAAAATGCCAGAAAACATTAGGCAATGAAGTCATTCAGATCTGTAAGCTTTTTTTCTTAAATTCACAGTAAGAAATTTCTTCATGATCCAGGGAGAAAAGAGATTTAAATGCGCAAGGAAGCAAAACAGATAGATTCATTCATCCAAACAGTGAGCTTTGAGCACTCAGCATCTAACAGTTCAGGTTTTATTTGCTCTGTATTAAACAATATGTATGATGTTACATAGCTTACCAACTTGTTATTTCTGACAAATTTCTTCCTTTTTAAAAGCTCCATGACAAGCAAACAGAGCCTGATTCTTTTTCTATAAAGAAAATAACTGCAGCATAGTATACGAGAGTGAGGATTTATTTTGGTATTAGTATTAATATTTCATTTATTATGTGCTTATATCTAAATGTGGTACAATACTGGGATGAGCAATTTTCAAACATTCTGCAAGATGTGTGTGTGTGTATACACACATCAATGTGCCAAGCTTCCAAAGGCTGCAGAATGGATAGTGATTTATGCAAGCCCAAATTGGGGAGACTTTTTGGGTTGCTTCAAGGGGAAAAAGGGATGTGCTCCTGCTAATTAATCTTAGCAAAGGCTTAAGCCCACCCACCCCTACACACACACACATTTTGCATTTTAACCCCCTCCCCCAAATCTGGAAAAAAAAAATCAGCCTAACTTCTTGTGGAATAGAAGCCTTTAAGGCAGGGATCAGCAATGCAGCATCAGTGAGCAAATAATCTCTGAGATGGAATCCCTGGGACCACAAACAAAAACCCCAAATCTCAAATCTCATGATGAGTTCCACAAAAACCTTACCAGAGAACACCAAAGCCCCTATGAAAGGATATGATTGTCAGAGACTAAGGGTTTAAAAAGAGGTGGAAGTTATTATTAGTTTATGTCACCTTTTATCTATCTATCTATCTATCTATCTATCTATCTATCTATCTATGTATCTCAAGGTGGCAAACATACGTCATATACCTGCTTCCTATTTTCTTCACAACAACAACCTGTGAGTTGAGTTGGGCTGAGAGAGAGTGACTGGCCCAAAGTCACCCAGCTGGCTTTCATGCCTACGGCAGAACTAGAACTCAAAGTCTCCTGGTTTCTAGGCCAGCACCTTCACCACTACACCAAACTGGCTATAGTTATTTAGCTCCTGGGAAATGAAGAATAGTGACATCCACAACTGGCCATTCAAAACCTGGAAATATGATGGAAACAACTCACTCAGAATAAGGAAGTATAGGAATCAGGCAAAACATATTGATAAATCGACTGTCAGGGGAGGGGGGCGGTTGTAAACTCTTATGCTACATGTCTGTCTGTCTGTCTGTCTGTGTCTGTCTGTCTGTCTGTCTATCTATCTAGAAATTGGGATCTTTAGCAGCTAAAAAATCTTCCTCACCTAACTCTCTCCAGACTCTTTGGACTTTTCTCTCCAAGTCAGCTTGAATATTCATATAACTATCTTTGATGAGCTACACTCACAAATAGTTCTTTCTTTTTCCCCAAGATATAAAGTAGTTTCTTCTCAACTAGGAGAAATGTTTCCTGTCAAGTAAAAGCCAAATCAGCATGTCTCATAACTTCTACTTTTCCCCCTCAAGAATTGACATAATATATTTAGCCCTTCCTATCAATCTAAAGGAAAACATTAGCTTCCAAGTCCTAGCAGGTTTTAGCATCTGCGTCCTTTCAGCAGCTGAACCAACTCCATAGAATACCAAGGTGGCCTGGAATGCTTGCCCCCAAATGTCAGTGCAGTCTTAAAAAATGTTTTATTTCTATGAATCTAAACAGTAAATTGGCTCCCAACAAATGTCACATAGCAGGAAGAGTTATGTGCAAAAAAAATGTAATAAAGACTTGAAGTACTGGAAGTTTCTAGTTTATTAGTTTTCTATCTCATTTTCCTCTAAACCTGCTTATAAAATTGTTTTAAAATATCCTGTGCAATCACATGGTGGAAGGGAAGTAAGGGTGGTAGGGAAACAAGAAATAAGAAATATGATGTGTTTTGCATCAACATACTTTTTCCATTTAAAATATGATATTTGTGGGTTTTGCTTCACTATAGATTATCAACCCACAGACATCACTCATGTTACAGAAATAAAGATGACACAGAATCATAGACGAACACCAGTTATGGAGAATACATTGGTTTCAAATATTATTGAACTACAACTCCTAACAACTGTAACTATGAGAGCTAATGGTGAGGGACAGTGAGTGCTCTAGGTTAGCAACATCTGAAGAGCCACAAGTTCCCCATCCTTATTTACATATATAGGTAGGTACACACATTAAGCCAAGATTTGTACTTGCTGCCAACTCAACTTCTTACCAATACCAAAGTCAACTGATTCAGCTCAAAATCCTGGAATTTCAGGAGGTTTCAGAAAGCTTAATACCTGAGATGTAAATAAAATGATGCCTGTCATATATGTAACATTTCCTTTTAATTGCACCTATTCCTGTTATCTGCCACCCAAGGTAGCACATCCCATCAATCTAATCTAATCTAATCGAATCTAACCTACACGAATCATACAGCCTTTCAGTATACAGCTTAGAATACTATTGCTTTGCTTCCTAAAAGGCTGTGGTAGTAACAGATGACTATTAGGAACAAAGGTGATCTTACACACCTTTCCAGGTCTTCTTGTGGCTTCGGCTGCAGTTGTACTGATCTGAATAGATGGTATCAGTGACTGATGTGGATCTCTCAGAGCTGGTAACTACTGGACACCTCAGGAGCGATAACATTCTTTCCCACTCCTCCTACTAGAATTGCTTCATCACAGCACTTCAGCAGTGGTTATGGGGAACAACCCAGCAGCCCAGATATGGTAGCCCTATCGAAGTGAGATCCCCCCAAAAAACAACTATTTCTATATTTATGTAAGGATGAATATAATCCCATCTAGCTGTAGCAATTCAGAAAAAAGGATCTTGATAGTAGAGCACAGTGTTCATTGTAAGTTTAGCTTTCAATAATGAAAGAGATGAATTCAGTTATTAACAAGGTTTTTTTAAAAAAAGAAAAGAAAAGTGTACAGGATAGGAATTATACCTGTAGATGCACAGAGGACAAAATGTAACTTTAAAATACCATTATATAATTTGGAACATTGCATTTTGATGTCTCATCCCAAAAAGGATAGTTCTGACCTGTGAAAGTCAAAGGAGCAAGAGTACAACATCTTTATGAGGAAAAACAGTAACAACAGAAAGTTAGGAGGAAAAAGATTGGGGAAAAGATGTATTTAATCTATTTAGTCATTAACAATTAGCTTTTTTCCATGGTAATATCTTAAAACAGTTTGCAACTAAACAAGCTGCTGACATATAAAAACAATGGCATATAAGACCATATCTTCTGCTGCAAAAAGTGATAAAGTAACTTTATAAAAATGTCTATCTAAAAGAAAATGTTCAAGTTTATCTGCAAAACATGTACCCCTGCATATTCGTGCACACACACAACTCAACTCAAACATCTTCCAGATCTCAATGTATGAATCAAAGCTGGGAAATTACCACTCAGAAATGTCTCTTTTCAAAACTGAAAATGATCTTCCAGCAAATATATTTTGAAAAAGTATATGAACTGGAAAGGAGAAGCACTCAGGAAGAAGTGTTTGCACAGCCTTCCCTAAGCATTCTAGTTGCCCTAGTACCAGTACTCCTTGTTTAGCAACTACTCATTTAGTGACCATTCACAGTTACAACAATGATGAATCTTTACAACCAGTCCTTGCATTTATGACCTTCACAGGTCTGTAAAGCAAAGGAAAGCTAAAGTAAGCATAGTCATGGTTTCATTTTGCGACTGCATCACTTAACCAAGTTGTGGAACACAATTGTGGTTGCTAAACAAGGACTCCTTGTAGTTTAAATAAGATCTATGCTAAGAACGGGAAATGTTAAATTACTAAAAGTACCAAAACAAAAATGTGGACCAATAATTGATTCTGAATTCTATATAAATGGGGGGGGGGGGGGGTTCACCAATTCTTTTCACTATTATGGAATGCATGAAGTAGCTACAGAAAGAACTGTAACATTATGATTTCATGAACTGTCCTCAGTCATGGGGGATAGGTCCATCATTGGTTATTAGACATGCTAATTTAAACAGAAACACCATACTCAAGGATATAACTGTAATGGTTAGCAAAGGCAAGTACCAGTATACCATGTCCTGGTTATGTGCTACAGCAAAGGTTCTGCCTGGTCACTGCAGATACATAATCCAGCATCATCACTTCTATGATTGATGCAATAAATATGACTATACTCTCAATATACAGGTAGTCCTCAGTTAATGACTGCCCTGTTTAGTGACCATTCAAAGTTACAACAGCGCTGAAAAAGTAACTTTATGACTGCTCCTCAAATTTACATCCATCACAGAGTCCCCTCAGTCACATGATTGTGATTTGGGTACTTCACAGCCAGCTTCCACGAACAAAGTTAATGGACAAGCTGGAAATAAAATCGCAAGTCGCAGTCACTTGATGTCTTACTTAATGGCTGCGAGTGATTCACTTAACAGTCACAACAGAACTGATGTCATAAGTCCACTGCGGTCACATGATGTTTTGCTTAATGACTTCATCACTTCACAATGGAGTTGCGGGTCCCAATTGTGATTGTTAAGCAAGGACTACCTGTAATTAGAAAAAAGTGGAGCAGAACAGAGGAAGAAAATGGCTCACTTCTACCAGATTAGGCCTAGACAACTTGAATGTTCTGGTGTAAATGTGGGACCCCAAAAGCTATTAATTTATTAATCATAAAATCAGCAATATACTGTATTGTATTTTATCTATTCATTCCATTGTTGCTATAGAAATCCCACAGCAACTTACATAACATTCCATTTAATTTAATCTCTCAGTCAGTCACTGGTCAACAATACATTAGATTCAGATCACCATTTACCAAGAAGCAATTTACTCCAGAGATTAGGTAGGTACTTCTTAAAAAACTTTTCAGAAACATTCCTCAAGTGGAAAAGATAATTGAAACTTTTATCAGAAATATATTGTGCAGCATATCCAAATCGAAAGACATACAAGAGCTAATTCACATTGTCTGAGCTGTATTAAAATTATGATATTATATTATTCACTCACTGTTTAGTCACTTCAGGCATTTTGGGAAATTCCTTTTTCTTGTTTTCAGCTGATTCAACAGGAGTAAGTAGCACTGCAGCACATGAGGCTATTGACTGATGAGAATCTTCCCGGCAAACTGCAAAACAGCAAGAGTTGAGTTGCCACCAGTACAATAACGGCTATTGTTTCTGGATATTCTTTTAAAACTTGCATCTCGTGTGAATGTGGGACAGGACAAGTCATCTGTCTTGTGATAGATCAACTGCTCTATTTATGTAACCGCTATCCTTAAAAATACAGGGAGGAACATTCTGATATTTGATCCTTTATCAGTCACCTGAATTGATATGGTCCAGCAACATCACACAACCATGATGATGAACAATAAATGGATGATTGAGAAGGAGATGAAGTACCATTTTCCCCCCTCACCCTGGTATTCTTAGCATGCTCAGACAGCTTTTCATTTGTTCTGTAATACCAGCATGTGGCTTTCCTCTAAGTTCAAACTGCAGGAACTAAAGCTGCTCAGGGAAGGATGATACGTGCAAAGAACTCTATCCTACTCATTTCAGTCATATATAATAACACCAAAAAAGCAACAAGTTTGGGAATTCTGTTCCGTTCTTTTCCCCTGGGGGGGGGGGGGACTCAAAAGACAACAGTTATTGTTAAGTACATGGTAAGTACGCAGTGGTTTAATTGTTCCAGTAGAGCTGTTAATTAGTATAGCTATGATTATTTTTTTATTATTATTATATTTCATATCTGAACCTAGATGAAATCTTTCATCGACTCTTATAGTTACTCAAGAGTTGTCAGGAGGCAACTGAATCAAGTGAATACTCAATCCTGGATTTTTATATTTATATTGCTGTTGTTTTTCTTTGGCAGATGCCACAGAATTTGCATAGGCTGAGTACAAGCCAGCCTAAAAACTATAATGCACACCTGCCTATGTATACACATTTATGTTACATTGAACTGATCCTTATTTTGCTTCAAATTCTGATCAAATGACAGTGATTGTGCTTCTCAGGCACACCACAGTTGCTGAAGAACTTCTGTTCTTTAAACTGTTAGTTGCCAAAACGTGATTACAGACAACAGTATTCCCCAAAGCATTGGTTGCTATAAATCTGCAATTAAGCCACAGGCCAGGTTCTTTAAACACTGCAGAGCCACAATGACAAAATTGTAATTACTGTAATAGGACCATTACTAGCAAATGAATTACACCCAATCAAGCTTTGTCTATTTTCCCCTTCTTTCACAATAGCCACAAAGGATCCAGTTATATCTGCTTTGTGGTATCAGGACAGGATCCCAAAAGAGAAGATTAAAACTGACTTGCTTAATGAAAGGAGATATCATATATCTGAAGAGCTTTTAGGTTCCTCAGATCTGATTAATATGAAGCCAAATAGTATGATACAACTGTCTTTATAATGAAATCCATAAAACAAAGATTTTCAGCAACAGACTGTGCAGAAAAATACACCTGTAACTGCACTAAGGACTCCACACCTGTAACTATAATAACCTTCCAGATTGTTTTCCATATTTGATTCTCCCCCCCCCCCAACTTGAGTTAATTAAGATGCTTACGTTGTCAGGTTCTTTCTAGGAGAATTAAAAAGGCAAACAGGATTTATTAATTTTTAATCAGAACTTAAAAATGAGAACTTCAACTGGCATGTTGAAATTCTGAAGTTAACATTTAGGCCACACCTTATGAAAATGAGTCAGATCCAAATAATACAAACAACTAGTATGAATGTTGACAGATTTTATTGCATTAAACAACACATGCATATTACATGCAATGCCATCTCCAACAACTATGGATTGCCACTTGCTTGTTTATTTGCTACATTTTGTTTACTTACCATGGTTTATGTTTGGGTTTTATTCTAACTTTTCTAAGGGATCTTTCTAGATCAGGGTTCCTCAACCTAGGTGACTTCAAGATGGGTGGACTTCAACTTCCAGAATTCTGGGAGTTGAAGTCCACCCGTCTTAAAGTTGCCAAGGTTGAGGAATCCTGTTCTAGATACAGTGGTACCTCAAGATATGAACGCCCCATCTTACAAAAATTTCAAGATACGACCAGCTCCGGCCGCAAAAATTTACCTCAACATGCGAACTCCGCCTCAAGCTACGAACCGGATCCGCGGCCATTTGCCCTGCTGCCACGTGGTCGCAGCTTCCAAGAGGAAGTGCTAATGAAATCTGAGCGGGAGGACAAAAGCCCAAGGAAAGCAATGCAGAAAGAGGAACTGCTAATGAAATCTGAGCGCGCGGGGGGGGGAGCTCCCGCTCCGGGCTGTGCGTGTGCGCTGATATTGCTTTCACTGTGCTTTTGTCGCTATGGAGAAAGGAAAAAGGGAAAGGAAAAGCCATTTGCCCTGCTGCCACGTGGTCGCAGCTTCCTGTGGGCGAGATCGTGGTAGCAAGGAGGCGTTCGGTGAGGCTTGTGGTGTGTTTTGTGGCGTTTGGAAGGTTTTTGGTGTGCTTGTCAGCATGGCTCCAAAGAAAATGCAGAGCGGGCGTGGCGAGAATAAGGCTTTGCAGCTAAGAGGCAAAGAAGAGAGGAAACCCCTGAAGGAGATCTCCCCGAAGTCCCTTTGGAGGGGGACTCTCCCTCCAAACAATAACTGCCTCCCCACCCCATTCTCCCTCTTCATACTGTGCTTTTTTTCATGTTTTTGTGGTTTAAAAATAAAATGCATATGTTTCAGAACTGTTTGTATTTACATTGAACCTTATGGGGAAATTTGCTCTTTCCTTTGGCCATAGCCCTTGGCCTGGTGATTGCTTTCACTGTGCTTTTGTCGCTATGGAGAAAGGAAAGAGCGCGGAGGAATCGGGGGGGGGGAGCTCCCGCTCCGCTGTGCATGCGCACGACATAAGCCTTTCCCCCCAGCACGCTGATTGCTTTCACTGTGCTTTTGTCGCTATGGAGAAAGGAAAGAGCGCGGAGGAATCGGGGGGGGGGGGGAGCTCCCACTCCGCTGTGCGTGCGCGTGACATAAGCCTTTCCCCCCAGCGCGCTGATTGCTTTCACTGTGCTTTTCTCGCAAGCGCCAAGGGCTATGCACAGAGGAAAGAGCGCAGAATTAAGAAGAATCAGCACGGGGGTGGGGAAGCTCCCGCTCCGCTGTGCGTGCGACATAAGCCTTCCCCCCAATTCCTTTCACTGTGCTTTTCTCGCACGCGCCAAGGGCTATGCACAGAGGAAAGAGCGCGGAATTAAGAAGAATCAGCACAGGGAGTCGGGGGGAAGCTCCCGCTCCCGGCGCGGGAGCCTTTCTCAGATTTCATTAGCAGTTCCTTTTTCTGCGCTAGGGCTGACTAAAGCACGCCTGGGGAATTTTTTAGCCGTGCAATGCCGGCTGACACATTGAACCTTATGGGGACATGTGCTTCAGGATGCGACCAAATTCGGAGGGTGGAACGGATTAACCGTATTTACATTGAACCCTATGGGAAAACGTGCTTCAGGATGCGACCAATTCGACTTGCGATCAGAGTCACGGAACGGATTAAATTCGTATCTTGAGGTACCACTGTAATCATTTCAAAAGCCAAACTGCACCACTTGTTTTCCCACCAATGAACGAATAATAATACAATGCCAAATTCTTTTAAACATCTTAATATTAGTAAAAAAAAAAAAAAAATCAACCAACTAAGCAGTCCAACCATTTTATAATTTAAAACTTCAGCCAGAATAAATAGAGTTTTGCTTGCGTGATGCAAAAATAACAGAAACAGAACCATCCCCATGCCTCTTGGAAAACAGTTCTAAAACACTGGAACAGTCACCAAGAAGTTCTTCATCTTAATCCTCACTTCTACTTTTAAAAGTAGAGCTGAGTCTACTTCCTTAATATAATGTGAATACATTAACACAAGCATGTAGGGTTTTTTGCAAGAGTATGGAAAAAGCTTTCTTACTGCCTTCTAGGCATATTTTCTAACTGTCCAATCTAGCCCAACTTTTCTCACCTGGGATTCCAGAAGACTTCTGCAAGATATTGTGATTGGTTTTTTTTTTTTTTTAATTTTGTGTGTTGCACAATGCTAGCGCTCACATAGAATGTTTGTGTGTTGTGACTCAGCGGCCAGTCTGTTCCTTTGCTATTGTGTAAATGGTGTAAAACATGAATTGTGTAGGTTGTATAGAAGTGAATTGTTTTGCAAAGTTTTAATATCTTTTGTGATTTTTATCTAGGGGTTCCCTGAGACCTGAAAAATATCCCAAGGGTTCTTCCAGAGTAAAAAGGTTCAGAAAGGATGGTATAACTTACGGCTCTAAGAAAGGATTTCTAAAAGTCCACAGAAATGGAATAGGGAAATATCTCCATTTACCACACTGTTCTGGAACAAGACAGGAAGGATTAATTCATGTTTTACTTCCTTTATTGAAAAAAAATAAAAACAAAACTAATTTTCATAGTTCTTCAAGATTCTCTCACATCCATACACAGATATAACATTCACCATGGTCTTTTACCTTAAAAGCTCCCCCATGGTGAGAGATGGAGTGATCAGACAGAGATAGCTACACAATCTGTTTAGTTTCTTGTTTAATGTACATTTAGTTCACAACTCTTGAATCGCTATTCAAATCAAAACACAATTATCCTTAAATATCCACATTTTACTGCACTTTATGATACAATTATCCAATGAGTAAGTGCATTCAAATGTGCACATTCTAGGAAAAGTCACACAAAAATGTATATACTGTATTAAGAAAAAGAGCTTGCAAAGCTCACTGTATGAATATTAGGAAGGTGCTACACAAACGTATGTATCAGGAAAAGTGTGCATGAATGTCCATATGAACTTCATTCGAAGTTCTAAAGGGGGGAATGGGAAACTGAGAGAGACATATTTGGCCATCAAAATAGGAAAATACATAATCAGACACACACAGAAGGCAATTGACATCTGCACTGTGGCCATCAGCACGTGTGTGCGAGTGTGTGTGTGTGTGTGTATGATTCAGTATATATAAAGTGTGTGTATGTATGTATGTATGTGTATGTGTGTGTGTGCGCATGTGTGTGTGTGTGTGTGTGTGTGTGTATATATATATATATATATAAGACAGCGGTAGTGATAGCTGTAGCAGTGCCAAGTGACAGCAACATCAGGAAGAAGGAGCATGAGAAGTTAGAGAAGTACCAGGGCCTGAAGGAGGAAATCGAGAGGATGTGGAAAGTCAAGGCCAAAGTGGTCCCAGTGGTGGTAGGAGCACTCGGGGCCGTGACTCCTAAGCTGGGAGAGTGGCTCCAACAGATCCCAGGAACAACATCAGAGCTCTCTGTGCAGAAGAGTGCAGTGCTAGGAACAGCTAAGATACTGCGCAGAACCCTCAAACTCCCAGGCCTCTGGTAGAGGACCCGAGATTGAGGAAGACACATACCACCCATAGGGGTGAGAAGGGATTTTTTTTATATATATATAGTATATAATATAAAGAATATAATACTTTATATTTTTTCCTAAAAAAATGGGTTCAAGCTATAATAGGATTTTTTTTAATTTGCATATTCAGCAGAGCAACAAAGCAAATGTAAACACAAGTTGCAAATAAAAGGTATTAGACTCCAGTGCACAACTTGGCATTAAACTATCAAAATATAACATAATATTGTTAAGTGATGGGGCCTTGTATGGAATATATTATTAAAAGGTTGACTGGTCCTGAAATAATGTGGTACTCTCATATCTGATTTGGCAGCTCAGGAGAAAGACGGTCCTGATTATTTTCCATACAAGCTATTATTATGCACGAAAATGTCACAGCTTAATGTTTCCAGCATTATCAGTGGACTTACTGAGTGACCTAATCATTGCTTTAAAAAAAATGAAAAGGAGTTAATAGGTTTCTGCTCTACATTATGATCTGTACCACAACTATCAAGATAATTCTGCCAAATTGCAGCTGGTGCCTTAATTCTGAGGTATGACCTACCCATTAGTAAGGATCTCACTCATTTAAGGTCAAAATCAAGACTGCCTAAATAAAAATAAAATATAAGCTAAAGAAAACATATATTTTAGAGACTATATATGCATCAGTCTCTTATTGTCAGGGACACCACTGACATAAATACATCCCTTTGTTCTTCATTGCTTCCCCCCCCCGCCCCGCCCCCAACCTGACAATGAAAACTCCTTGACCTGCCAACAGGATAAGTAATACATGAATAAGTATTATGTTTTCTACTCAATATACCCTTTTCAAGCCATTACAATAATAGTCTGTGTTGTGTCTATCTGATCAGCCAAATCACAACTTTCTCCATCCTACTGTGGTACACATGTGGAAAGCAGAAGTGCTGGTACTTCACCAAACCAACAAAGTGGTAAAAGGAGAATTATGCAGCCAATAAAAAGAGCAGATTTTGTAAATCAGTTGGCTGCCACTGTAGATCTTGAGACACCACTGTACATTTCCAGAATACAACTGAGGAATATGTTTCCACTAGCAGAGACACATGCAGAAGGCGTACAAAGGTAGAAAACATGTGCCTTTGCGAAGTTATCTGTAAATCCTCAAAGTTGGTTGGGGGAACATAGGTGCCCACTGTGAAAAGCATTGTTTTATAATCTCTACTATGTCAGACATGACATCTCTTAAAAATATGCCTTAGGCATTTTCCCCATCCTTGGTGATTCCAGAAAGGAAACAGTGACACTTGGTGGCCATACCTTTTCATTACCTATCACAACTTTTGTTATTTGGTACTTTTATAATGGCCATAATCAATTCATAAAGCCCACTAAATATTGATCAAATAGCATTATAAAATCCAGAATGGCAATGTTAATAAATGTACAGGTTAAGGATATGGTTTTCATTGTTTTGCTCAATTTGGATATTATTATGCATACATGCAAGATGCCTCAATAAAAAAACATGCTGAACTCAATCTGTGCCAAACCAAGATATACTTCAGGAATATGACAATGTTTACTATATGTAAAATGATTCCAATAGATTAAAATATATCCAAAATTTCAGTATGCACCTGGTGGAAAAATAGTTCTGCAAAATCCAGATGACAATAAAAACAAGAGAAAAATGCTTTAACGGTGCTGTTGGGACTTTTGCTGTTAGAAAATAAGCTGCTATTTCTTAAGTCACACACATAAAAGTAGAGGAACTGCTCACATGAGACGGAAGGGGGGAAAAAAAGAAGAATATATCTGTAGCAGAACGTTGAGTTCCTTCTGTCATAATAAAGGTGATCATACTAACTAATAACAATAGCAGCAATGATAATAGCAGCAGCCACAGCTGGAACTCAGATTCCCACAAAACAGCAGTCAAGGTTGTGATTCTTTTCTTTGTCCTTTGTTCTTTATACCATGTTATTTCTTGATTAACAAAAGCATAAAGGCAGTAGTAGTAGTAACAACAACAATAGTACCTTGTTGAGACTGCATGCTTGTTCCAGGCAGCTTAAGCAACGCACCTCTTCTACTCCTTCTAGGAGGAGAAAGTCTTGCAATCAGAAGCCAGTATGTGGAGGCTGCCTTGAAGTTATTGCTGCAAGCAAAGCCACTGAGAGAGTGTCTCAGGGCCTGGATTCCACACTTAGCTTGAACCAACCTCCACAGCTCAGAAATGGCTGTTCATCTCAATAGCAAGAGCAAGGGTACTCCCCTCAGATTTGTTTATGACCTCCCAGGGGCTGTGACCTACCCTTTGAAAAACTCTGCTGTAAGGAAAACCATCCTAATATTCAGCCAGAATCTTTCTTTGTTTTTTTTATTTCAATTTAAACAGTTCCTTGTCTTAAATTATTCCTATAGGGAACTAAAGGGTCTACAACCCTTTAGATATTCGCAGACCTCAACTGTATCTGCCTATAGTGATCTAAATATGCCTTTAATTTCCTTTAATGGCTCCTCAGAGGGCTTGGTTTTCCTTATACTGGAAGCTCTTCTCTGAACATGTTCCAGTTAAAGGTGGTACCCAGTACTCCAAGTACGGACTAACCAGAACAGAGTACAGTGGAATAATTATCTCCCAGGAGCTAAATTAATGCTTCTGTTAATGCAGCCCAAACATTCTGTTTGACAGCAGGATCTCCAGGTTATTGAAGGAGAAATATTTCTGATTGCCTGCCATCTGGTTCTTTTAATTGGAATTGCCAGGATTTGAACTTAGACCTTAGACCTGCTAAATATGAAGCTCAAATCCCATCTCTGGCTTGCAGTGAAGATAAGCCTACACAATATAGTAAAAAATACCTCAAATGCAAAGGTTCTTGCTGCTCACAGAAGGGCTGTTTAGCATTTCACATCTCCGTGTTGGATGATAATGGTGCCTCACCAAATGAATATTAAAACTGTTAATGTACCTGCATAAAAGATAATTTGGCAGCCTAGTAGAAACTGAGAGAAAAATCAGTAAAAGTTGGGAATGATCCAGTGTCAAAGCAGCTGAGATAACATGAGAAATCTTGATCTGTATCTATTCCTTCTTTACGGTCACAAAATGGAACTTCTGTGACTCTTCTCCTACAATATACTTTATGGGACAAAAAATTAGTGGCAGACAGGAATGCATCTATGCTTAAAAAAAAAAAATTTAAAGGAATCTAAATATCTTAAGAAATCTGATTTTCACTGAAATGCATTTCACCATATTTTAAAGTACAGGATCCCACACATTATTGGAACTTATTTAGAGACATGCTACTGATTAGTTCATTGAGACAAGATCATGATATATTTTATCCCTAAATGTGCAAATTATTGGCTCACTATTATGTAAGTATATGTCTAAAATTGCTACCTGACATTGTCCAAGTAATTGTAATTAATACTAAAATATTTAAAAATGATGCATTGCAAAGATAACAATAAGATACATTAGTTTGGACTGGACCGAATATTTCCTGATCTAAAATTTTTGGAGCTGAAAATACTGATTTTGAGTACAGGTGAGTTGGAAAGATTTCCTGATAGTTTTCCATTCCCACTTCTGTATGTTCACTATTTTGCATATTGCACTTTAAGTGATTCTAAATTTGCCACATTCGTTGCTGATTATCAGAGCATCAGAAAACAAAAACCAGTGTATATGTGTCTCTCTCCGAGTTGCAACTACTAAATCTATGTGTTTGTACTTGCTGAATGAGTGTGAGAATAAAAATATGTCACTCATATTCTATTCAGGCTTCAAATCAAGTGGATTCCAACATTCAGTTGAAAAAAAACAGTCTTGTAGCACATTAAAGACTGACAATTTTATTATTGCATGACAAAGATCACACTACACTTCATGAAGGCTTAGGATTCTTTGCTGTTTTTGCTGCAAAAGATTTAACAGACTTAAAAACTTCAATTAAAAAAAAATCAATCCTTATCCTTAAATTTACAGTCTAAAAGAGACAATTCAGTAGGACAAGAAATTGCAAAAGAATAGAGAAACAGCAACTTCTTAGTTAAGACCACTTGGAGTGGGGAAATGTTTGAAGAGAAGAGAAACCATACTGGTCCCACAGTGGGATGAGGAACTGTTTTCCTTCCTGTCTTTCTCTACTTCACCTCACAGCAATGAAATCATATTGTGAAGTCATGGCTGGTACAGGGAGCTATAGGATTTACTGCGCTGCTGCTTCTGTCCCTCTTTGATGCTCAAAAGTCCGGGGAAAACATTTGCAGCCCCTTCCTAAAGTCCAGCAAAGAGGAATAAGTGCTCTGTTTAAAAGGAAAACTGTCCTGCCCCCTAGGGAACATTACTGCTAGGAAAAGGGTGCATTACACAACATGTTTTCCACCAATGAAACAATTACAGATTTCATTATCTCATAACTTTAAATATATCCCTTTAATTCCTGGGGAATTATTTTCATAATTTTGTTTCTTTAATTTATAATATTGAGATGGAATGGGAAGAATGGAATTCATACTGGAATCAAAATAACCTTGCAATAAATCAGAATGTGTTTCAAAACAAGAATCAATTAGCATTTCTTTGCGAAGTATAATACATAGTTAAGATTTAGTATACTTTTATAGTGTACATTTTAGGGAGTTTTGTTTGGACTTGCACGAGAAGCAGAAGTCTTAGAGGGGACACAGAAAATTCACTTTTTCCATAATAAATACCTTGCTTCAGCCTTCACTTCTGAAGGAAGAATGACTCGCTAGAGATGCATAATCTGTGGCCCCATAACTGAGTGACCCTGTTACCTGATTGGCTCCCCCCTATAAATTGTACCGATTTGGCTCAATGTTTGCACTAACTTAATATATATGGTCAAGCCAACAGATCAAAAACAGTGATTGCAGGGAACAATTCCCTTCTGTAGTAAAAATGATACCATTATGTGCCAGGAGTCTGACCAATGTCTGGTGGGGTAAGGATCCAATTTTGAAGAAAAGTGGGGTGCCTTCAATAGCCCCTTCCACAACTCCTTCTATACAGCAATTCTAGAAGCAACAGGAAATAAAACTGGTACTTAAAGGGGCTAAAGGATGCTCTTTCCAATTTAAGATTGTGCAGATATCTCCCTCTACTTTTCCCATTTGTACTGCTGACTGCTTGGACTTGATAAAATAATGGTAGAGGTAGCAGAATTCATTAAAACGTATCATTGCTTAAAAAGCCATGTTCACAATTGGCATCCATTTTATTTATTTATTTCTGACATGTATACGCCGCCCATCTCCCCCATTTTGGTCCATCGAGCTTGATTCATTGCTACTTATTAATTAGGCCTTGAATAAATGGGAAGTGTCACAATTCAGTACAGCTTTTCCTTTTCTCTATTTATATCAACATAAGCCTACAGGCAGGACAACTATAGTTAACACTGTGCCAAAGTGATCAATTTACATTCAAGATATTTATTTGGATTAAATGCTTTTCAGCTCAATACAAAGCAGCTCAGCTGGATGTAGTCAACCTAATACTTAACAAATGAAAAGCAAAGGTTCTTTCCAGATGCTTATTTTTTCATGCAAAATAGTTTATGAGGAAACTGCAACAAAGCTGGAAAGGTATAAATATTTTAGTCTGAGGTAATTTTCACTCCTGCTGATTGCATAACAATGTACTTGACCTCTGTTCTCTTTCTGTGCTATTTTTAAAGGATTGTAATGCTACATCTGGGAGTTACAAATGTAAGAGGTTTCATATTTGTATGTCACTTATACAGGTAGTCCTCGTTTAGCAACCACAATTGGGACCAGCAACTCGGTCATTAAATGAAGTGGTCGCTAAGTGAAATAGTAACTGTGCTTATGATCTTACTTCAGCTTTTCTTTGCTTTACAGATCTGTGAAGGGCATAAATGCAAGGATTGTTCATAAAGTTACTTTTTGATCACCATCGTAATTGTGAACAGTCTCTAAACGAGGCAATTGCTAAATGAAGACTACCTATACAATTCATTTTATTTGGCAACTAATATAAAAAATAAACAAATCAAGGACAGTTTACATTTAAGTAATGCATACATCTCCAAGAAAATGCTGGTGTGTCACAATCTATTTCACTGTTCTTTCACTTCAGTATCTATGGCTCTAAAGTTAAGGAGCTAGACCGAATAATTTTTCATAGTTATTAGGAATTTACAGATCTCTAAGATATCCAAAATAGAACTTATTTATTCAAACAATTTATACATTGTCCATCTTATGGCAGTGAAGTTAAACAATCCAAATCATAATGTCTAAGGTCGCAAACAATTCCAACCTATAATAAAACAACATTAATTGGCAGAGTGTGCTTAATCTCCTGGCCCAAATGCCTAGGGGAACAGGATCTCCAGAGAGTCCAACAATAAACTATGACTCCTGGGTCCAACAATATGAATTGTTGTTTAATGGAAGGGACCCAGATCACATCGTCCTTGCTCGATCTGGTGGAGTGAGCAGATACAATGGGAATAATTCCAGGGATTTTGTCTCATCTGCAAATTAGGATTCTATATTGATTGTATAGATATATAAATATATACAAATGCAGTTCTTTTTAAGAATCCTTAGCATATACTTTTTTTTTTTACAACTGCTGCATACTAAGTTGACATCTTTATTGAACTATACACTTTCCAAGATCTTTCTCCTAGTTAGAGATAATTCAGACCCCAGTGTACATATGAAGTTGGGGGGGGGGGGCTGCCCCAATATACATAACTTTATACTTTTTAAAATACTCAACCACATTCCCCACTTGGTTGATTGTTTATCTAGTGTAAAAAGATTCTTCCAGAGCAATTCACAATAATGTTTGGCTGAATTAGGACCTAGATTCAAATTCTTAATTTATTATTGGGTAAGACTGGATCAGCATTTATTTATTTGTTTGTATTTGTTTACATATTGATATCTAGCATTTTTGTTTCCCAAACAAGTTAGCTTACAATAAATCAATAAAAAAATAAAATAAGAAGTAGACAAATCCATACAACTGCAACACAGGAATAAGCAAGATTAAAATTAATTTTCCATACAGGAGATAAAATAGTTTCTTAGGAAAAAAAACATATTTAGGAACCAGTAATAAAAGGGAGTTGTTACTAGTGTTACTATCCAAAATGATATTTACTAATTAATAGCTGTTGAATTAATTCATTCACACTGACATGTCTTGTTCTATGTAACTGTTTGAAGATATGAATGACATGTATGAAGGATAGCATGTGAGACACATAAACCCCCTTCAAGCCCCCATATCAGGCCATACAGGCACAAAGATTTATGCTGAAAGATTTCAGTTTATGCACCATGTGGACCAAGTACTAGAATGGAGACCTCTTAAGCTTCAACAAGAGATGGTTCTCAAAACATGACATGGTCCCCATGAGAATCAGATCAGGCAACGGCACTCAAATTGAAGAGCGGTACAAGGTAGAAGATGACAACCAAGCTGGGGCTTTCTAAGCCTTGCTGGAAATTATCTAAGTGGGTGGAAATACAGAACAAGGTACCACGCATGATGGGTTTCCTGACTTGATTCTTCTAGAACTCAAACTATCTAGAACTCAAACTATCCTGCCTAACTAAATTTTGAGTTGGGTAAGTATGGATAGGTGTAAGTGTGTGAATAAGAAACGTTTCCAGTTTATTTATGACTCTCTGTGTGACAAGAAGGGAGGCAACTGAATGTATATAAAAAAGACCCTAATAGATTAGTAGAAACTTTCAAAGGAATGCTCCATGTTTCCATTTCAAAGCCCTAACCCAGCTTTTAGGATTGTTATGAAGAGAAAAGTTGACACAGCTGCACCAAGTACTGTATGTCTGGGTTGACTTTGTAGAAAAATGATGGTAGAGAAATGTAAGAAACATGGTAGCGAGGGTTATGATCTTAGCTTTGCATTTGACTTAACCCTAACTTGCTTTCCAAGACATTTTGTGTTGATTTCAACTCAGATAATATGTAATTATAAGCAAGGCCATTTTATTCACCCATCCTGCCACACTGAGATAACAAATCTATTGAACCAACTGCTTTCACAAACAGCTTAGGGTGATTATTAATACATTTGTTATGATAGCTAAAGAATCTACTCAGTTTAGGGCTGCAGGGCAATCGAATTTTGAAATAAGCAGCAATAAAACTGTACAAATAACTTTTCCGTTATAAGATACTATAACACTACCATATGATAGTTCAAACCTGAGAAGCAACAGATGTTAAATATAATAAGAGATTTTCAACTATTCCCCATACCTATTGATTTTTCCCCCCCTGGCAACAACCTTCCCAGAATTTTCTACATTTCATTTTTAAGAGTATTATTCTATATAGCTGTCAGCCTTACGAGGTAGACCAGATAGGAAACACAACCAGATGAGCTAATTCTATTTTATTGTAAGGTTACATTAACAGAATCTTGCAAGTCTGAAAGTACTTCTCTCCCCTGCATCCCCTTTACAGCCCCCAAACTAGGGAGGGTCTCCTCTAAGCCTGTTGCCCCAACCACATTCCTACTGCAGGCTAAGCTGCCTTTTATCTGACTGATTCCTTGGCTGCATCTTGTTGCCCTGTCTCCAAAGATCATTCCTACATACCATTACAATAACCTCTGAATGATATCAAAAGGTGCAACTCACCTTTTAATCACCTTTTAACCCACCATCTCTTCAGAATACTGTCCCCATTTCTAAGCAGAATTCCATAAAAATATTTCCAAATCTGAATAATTTATTCCCATAAAAAGTAGTCCACCTACTTAGAATATGCTTTAAAATGTATTTTGCACACAGTGATATAAAATGAACCCAGAAATAAATAAAGCCTTGTATCTACATGCTATCATTTGCACAGTTCTGTGCTGCAAACATGAAAAACTTATTTCAAACAACCATACATAAAACATCCATCCATTACAACATTATTGCTAAGGACACCATATGCTTTAAAACACTGCAGTATTAATTGCATACATAAATCAATATAAAGAACACGCAGCTAATTTTTAATCATTAATTGTTTAGCTATTTTTCTTATAAAAGCTCAAGGCTTAATTAAGAACCAGAGGAATACTTTTTCATGCTTCTGAAAGCTATTGGTATAGATGGATGGATGGATGGATGGATGGACGGATATATCTATCTATATATCTATCTATCTATCTATCTATCTATCTATCTATCTATCTATCTATCTATATCCATCCATCCATTCATCCATCCATCTAAAATGTACATTTTTGGGGCATCCTGGAGATTTTTAACAATATGCAACATAATAATTCAGCATATGGATGGGTGGGTGTCTATATACACATGCATAAACACTGGATCAGACTAGCTACCTGCAAGTTGGTAACTCTCTTGCTAATTCTAGTATTTCAAACTAAAGCTTATTCATCCATTTTTAGATTTTTAAATTACTATTTCCAGAGTGGCTGCCAAACTCTGTCACACTTTTTGCAATGTTATAAACACAGAGCCTGCAAACAAACACTGACAAGCAAAGAAGTTCTCACAGCATAGAATATTATGCCATTGGTGGAGCTATAGCTCTGAAAAGACCCTTTCACCACTTTTCACCCATCTACTTCCTCGTGAGCAGACCAGAGTTGTGATCTACTGGTCTTTCAACCTTCTTCACCAGATCTCTGGGTAGAGAAATTGGGTGAATGATTTCTCTGGACTTTTCCCGGAAAATGAGAAATATGCCAACAGTTACTGAGGGGAAGGACTCCTCTTTAGGAATAGGACTGTAAACCACCAAGGGACTTTAGTAGTTGATGGCATCCCACAATACTTCCATAACACATTCAAAAACTGAACATACAACATACATTTCTCATACTGCCTAGTTTAGACAGCACATACTACTCCAGCTGCCTGCTCTTTTTTGTGAATGCAGTGGGTGAGTGGAGGACAGAAAGTCCCATTGAAACTCCAGTCTGTTGGTGCTTTGAGACATCAGTAGCTGATTCATTATAATAATAATAATCCCGACTAGACTGCTTGAGAAATGCAACTCCACTATGAATTGACCTGATCCTCTCCTATCTGGACAAATATGCTGATCAGAACCTAGTTATCCAGGGGCTTTTAGAATTCTTGAATGTTCTGACATGGTTGCCATTTTAAAACAACATGTAAATTGCACATGTGGTTTGTCTGTCCATAGTTTTCAGTGGGAACAGGCACATGAGAGCCTATTATTTCTTTATTAAATTTGGATACTGACTGACTGCCAATGACTCTGAGCAGTTCACAAGGAAAAAAAAAGGGAAACAAAGTGGGGGGGAAGTACAGCAATAGACAGAATGAAGGAATAAAATATGGCAAAAAATGACAAAAACTGGACAGGAACAAAAAAACAAATGAAAGGCCTGTTAGGCCTTCCTTCCACAATATTTTGTCATCCTGCAATGCTCTGACTGTGATTGCCCAAAAAGAGTAATGGAACTTGCTTTGTTTTTATGTTTGTAAACTGATCAGAGTCTTTGGACAAAGGTGATTTACAAATACATTTAATAATAAGCTGGGTTTTTTTTTTTTCCTTATAGCCCCAGCACTGCATTTTATGCAACTAAATTATCCTAACTCTCTACATATTATTTGGCAAAGTGTTTGTTATCTGCAAGCAAGGGGAAATATGAGTTGGCTTCTTGTTTCTTCAAAGACAGTTATACATGCATGTAAAATTATATGGATGCCAAACTTCACAACTGCATTAAATCAATTATTCAAGATATGCAAGTCATGAAATGTATACTGAAAAGTATTTTAATGTTTCTGCAGAATTATATCCTTTAGCATAAGAACAAGGACAAGCTAAGGCCAGTTTTGTTTTTTTTAAAAATCAGTATTATTATTCACCACAAAAAAAAATCAGACACATAATGGATATAGAGTTGTCAGAGTCATTACTGACAAGCAAAGTTGTTCCTAGTTCCAAGCAGGTTATTTTGACCATTCTGAAAACGTACAGTGCTCAAAACAGCTTTGTTTTAAGATCAAAATAAGTGCTTCAGTCGCAAAGCAGGGTCATTGTGAGCTCAGAGCTCTTTCAGAATGGCTGAAACAGTGCATTTTGAACTGTTCAAAAGAACAGTTTCAAAGATTCTGCACAGTTACTGCTGACCCTGTAAATGATTTTCATTACCTTAACTGACATCACACAAAACCAAAAACTATTGCTTATAAGACACAGAAGCATTACCTTATTAATACATGATCACTAGGAATAAAAACCAGTATTAGAATAATTTTTGTTGTTCAGTCATTAAGTCGTGTCCGACTCTTCGTGACCCCATGAACCATATCGTGCCAGGCCTTCCTGTCCTTCATTGCCTCCCTGAGTTTGCTCAGTTTCATGCTCATTGTTTCACTGATGCTATCTAACCATCTCATCCTCTGCCCTCCCATTAGCTACAGAATCAAAAATAGTATATACGGTTATCAATAATAATTACAGCAACTCAAAACACACCACCATTTTGGGAAGGGGGAGGAGGGAAGGACTCCCATATTTCAATAGTTAAGTTGAATTATGAGAGCACTGGCATATTCCTATTCATTATAAGAAACAAACAAAAAACCATATTAATTAGAAATAAAAGTAGCCATAACTGGAGCATTGTATTTACAAGCTCTTCTCTACCTAGCAGGATTTTTTAATGAATTTTTGCCAGAAATCAGTTTGGAAAGCTGATATATTTCACTTCCACGCTGAACCAGATGTCTCCCATTTGAATGTAAATTAATGTCTACAATTAAAAAGTCTTCACCTGCAGACCACATTTAAAAGATTGCAGGAGTTAATCTTTGAGAATGCCACTAGAACATCAATAAATATGAACAAGAAAAGTATGATAAGGTCACTACAAGGGCTTTAAAACAGAGTTATTTTCCTCTTGATGGACCAGACCAAGAGCCTACTTAATCTTTTAATATTTAACTCATTTTCTGCAAATACTAGTTCACCTGTTTTGAACATGCAGCACAACTGTAGGGATCAGCAAGATAGCTAGTTTGATCAGCAGGCTGAATAGCAGCTATCCTAAACTTGGATCCATCAGATTCCAACAATTGTACAGTTTTCATTAGGTATCAATGATGCTTAAATGAGATGAATCAACAACATGGTATGAAATAGATTATCCACCCAGATCTTCTCTTACTCTATCAACCACTACACTGTGAAAGAGATCTTATGCTATATACTTGTACACATCCATTTACTTTTGGGGTAAGTAAATTTATACAAAGCACAGTAAAAAGTAATTGCAAGCATCAGAGCAGAAAAGAACATAGCTCAGTTTAGTTAAACCAACACCATTTACTGTACTGTTCCATTCCTCTCCATCCTTGCAAACCACCCTTGTGTCCACCATATCCATACTCTGATTTTTTTTTCCCTTAAACTTCTCACCTCTCTCTGTTTCAGGATCTCATCAACTTCATCTAACCATGGCTTTCTCAGTCTTCCCCTTAACCCATTCCCTCTTTTCCCAATTGTTCTTACCCATCCCATTCCCTAAATATATGTACCACCTCATTTTATTTTTTTCATACTGGCCATTCACTTCTCTGTGCAATCTGCGTTCATTCTTCACCTTATCTGTTCTTTACCACACATGCTTATGTTATGCTAAATTTCTTAATGACAAACACAACCAGAAAGGGAAGTTGTTTCTCCTGCAAAAAGAGAAACAACTTTTATTTCAATCTCTTGTTTTTCACCTCTGTGCTTACTTGCTCAAAGCATTTTCTTTGTAGCAGGAAAAACTGTTGCTTAATGCAGATATGTGACTCCCATGAACATTACATTCAAATTAACAGCACAGACACATTCCATTTGCATACCAATTTCACTAGAATGTCAAGGCAGGAAGATTTTTAATTGGAGGCAGCATTTGCAAGCATTACACCCTTTCCCTACTCACACCTGAGACACATAAACTGCTAACAACTGAAAGAAGGCCAATTTCCTTAGTACAAGTCAGTAGTGGCTTTCTAGATGGGACTGTTCTCCATTCATGTGTGGCAACTAAAGGGAATGGAATTCCCATCCTTATCAGAAACTAAAAGGAGGCAAAGATAGAAATCAAGTATCTTAACTAATTAACAACTGTGCACTTGTGCAATGCTGACTGCAGGGCCAAGTACACAATTACCCACTAAATTACTCTTGGTTTCAATCACCAACATCCAGATGTTTCAATCTGCATTGCTAAATCCTGCTAGCTTCTTTAAGAAAGAATATGCTAGTCTCCTTTGGATGGCTTTCAGAATCAAAGGTTCCAGGCTCTTATCTACAAAACTCACTACTGCTGTTAAATTTCTCTAACCCTAGATTATGACCAAGTAACTTAAAAAACTTCCCTTGCTACGGCAGCTTCAGCTTCTCAAGCCTAAGGAATCTATCCAGCTCAGTCTGCACATAGAACTATATATTACCCAAAAGAGAGCCACAGAGTTGGGAGGAGCTATATACCATAGACTACCAAGTCCATTAAAACCATTCAAACAAATAAGTCCAGCCTCTGCTTGAAGACATTCAGAAAAGGAAAGCTTTTCTCCCCAGGGAATTGTTTCCATTGTTGAACTGATCTTACTGTTAGGAAGCTTAGTGTGATCTTTCACCACACTATGATTTAGGAAGTTGCAGCTCCCACTGGAGTATGAAATCACAGTCATGTGGAAACAGCAATCCAAAGTTTATTGCCCACATCCACAGCTGTGCAACTAAGGCTTAGAAGTGATTGCTGGCAGAAGAGCCAAACAGTTCCAGAAGCTGTTCAATTATGATACCAGACTATCTGGATGGAACCCTGTTCTTCTCTACATTCTGAATAGGAGCAGCAGACACTGCAAAATGTGCATTTACATAATCACCAAAATCATGTTACCCAGCTCATTTTTCAGCTCAGGTCTTTGCTAACAGTAACGTTCAGACTAAGAACTCAGCAGGTCCATCACTGGTTCACATTCCACTTGAATAGCATCCTGCCCAAAGGAAGAACTATGGGGCACTTAAAACACACACACACACACACACACACACACCTTTCAGCTTTAGATGACAGCGTACAATCAATCTGATCTAGTGCCTGCTGCAGACTTTTCCAGAGTAATACTACTCTATTTGTGGTAAGAAACTTTTGCTATAGACAGCTCTTTTTCTTGTTCATATCTACTGTAAGTGGCCTTTGTGCTATCTGACTATCTACTTTAGGTATTAAGACTTCAGTACCAGTTACAATCTTACATAAGTGAAAAAGTACTAAAATACAGGAATCCCAAAGATATGGTTTGCGAGGTATGATTCACCAGTGCTGTGACAGTCTTATAGTAAACTATTAGAGAGAAGGTAAACATAGTCCAAAGGCAAAGTAGAATACAATTACCTGCAAATGTTGGGATAATTTACATACTACTTGAGTGGAAACACTTGTGAGACCTTGCATTAGCAATATTCATAAATCAAGTAAATATCAAAGCATTTGTGTTAATACAGATTCTGTTTTCATTACTGTCAGTAAATTGCTTGGTTCTCACAGGCACACACATGCTCTCCCTCAGTGCATACACACACACATTCTGCTCACATTGTTCATATACAATATACTGTGCTATTAATGTAAGTTAGCTAATGCAACTGCTATCTTTATTCCATTTATATACATAGTCCTGGTTACACTTACACTTCAGGAAAATGAATATCAGAAACACAAAATGAATAGTAGTTAACTATAAATCTCAGCCTACCAGAGACAATGTATAATCAAGGGCCATGTATGTGTGCATTATTTTTATGGTCAATATCTCTTCTAAAATTACAAAATATTCTGTTACGTTACTATAAAATAAAGTTTCTTGTAACTTAACTGCAAATCTTATTTTATACTGCTATGTTAGTTGGTGTGAACAGGCCAGTAGAAGAAGAATACAGTTTTTTAGATTTCCAAAATGCTTTGGGCAACACTGAAAAACTGAAAATTAGGAGCATGGAGCGCAAACAGTCCAAAATGTATTTAGCCTCTCTCTGCCCCATTAAAAACTCGCATCCCTCTTGCTTTGTGTTGGGGCCTGGGCAACCTAGCTGTAGAGAAAGAGTGGCAAGCCTAGTCCAGCGTGGGCTAGAAAGATTATCTGGTCATTAGGAATCAGATTTGCTTGTTTGGTAATACGTGTCTCTGTGTTTGGGAGGGGGAAGACATTGAAAGGCAGAAATGCAATGTAGCCATCTAGGGGCTGCCCCCTCTTTCCTCACAGAAACTGAGGGGAAATAAAAGCATGTAGGCGATGGACATATCATAGAAACAAAGGGATGAAAGAGACCATTTAAACCAGAGTGAAACCCCCTTCTCAGTGTAGGTTAATGGCAGTTACAACGTGCATGGGACAGATGGCATGGGCATAAGTCATGAGAGAACCAAAAGGACAGAAACATAAACTTATTGTGGGTTATACCTGTTTTCTTCTACAAGCAACTTGATATCTGGTGAACCTTCTCAAACCACCACCATCCCACCATTGGAAAAATGCCATCCTTCCACAAGTGGCCCACACTGCATGTATTTCAATGCCAATACCTTTCTCTCCCAACAGCCATTCCAGCATGCAATTACTCTTCAACACTTTCATTAGTGTCTACCACTGTCTATTATCCAAAATTTCTTAGTCTGTATTATTACCTTTTTACTGTTTAAATGTATTTGCTGTTTTCTATTGTATAATAATAAACTACATTGTAACTAATGGAATGCACAAGTATAATCAATAAGATTGATTTAGAAATGAATTTTATATCCTAGCTTGGGAAAAAAAGAAAGAATACAGTGACTTTTATCTGAACAGCTTTTTTGGCCTAAAGACAGAAAATAATCTATTTTTGCTTTTAAAAATCACGTAATAGCCCTTTTAGATCAGACTAAGATCCATCGTAGTTCCAACATTTTGTTTTTTGCAGTGGTCAAACAGATCCCTGTGGTTTGTGCACAAAGAAGAGATGGAGATTTATCTCCTCCCTCTAGTGTTTCCCAGCAACTGTATTTTGGGGGATGACTCTTCAGTTCTAACAGCCACTGAAATACCTGTCCTCCATGAATTTATACAATCCCTTTCTAGTGACCACCACCACATCTTGTAGTAATGAGTTCCACAATCAGTTTTATTATGCCAACATGCACAAGGACTTCAAACAACAGGAACATATATAGATTGAAATGTAGAGAACTCAATCAAGTCACTTGGAGTTCACTGTGGCTTACTCCCAAGTAAGGGAAGGTCAAAGTTTAGTCTCTACTGTTAACCATGGATGAAGCATTCCTGCTGAAATTCTATATTAGAATAATACTTTTACATCTAAAGAAGCAAGAACTCATTCTCATCTAATAAATAATTGAGGATGGGTGGATATACCCAAGGCATTAGCTTCTTGCAGCCTAAGCAATGGCTCATTACTCTTTAAAATATCAGTCTGTTACATACTTTGCAGAAAAATCCATGTCTCCATTAAAAAAGATAATAGAAGTCTGGATAAAATACATGTTACAGTGCTATAACATAAAATTACAGACATCAGTGAAAGTAGAACATATGGGTGGGGGGAGATTAATACTGAAGAAATAATATAATTTATTAGAAAGATGGAAGAAGAGGGTGGGTGTCCAGATAGAGTTGACTAAATATGGGATGGAAAATTACCAACTTCCTAAAGAAAGACAGTCAAAATGATACAAGCAGGCCTCTATTTTGTCAACACATCAGTGCAAAATTGGTGAAAGCCAAAGGGAAATAGGAATTCTTGCTGATCAGTTGCAAAGTAGGCAAGAGTTCATCAGGACCATCATATTCAAATTTTGAATTAAACAGAATAAACACCTATTCTTCTCAAAAAAAACTCATGCATTAGCTGATGTCTGTGTATGTGAAAATACTACTGTATGGAAGGATAATGCCTATGTGTTATAATCTAATGTATACATAAGGCAGCACCTGTATCCTGACTGGGATGTAATTTGTGGCACTTACTTCTGAAACAACAAGAAGAATAGAGCTGCTCTGTAATCATCCATCCATTCACTTTACTCTTTTTTAAAAAAAATGTCAGTGTCCCTTGGGACTTCAGTTGTGGAAAGGACATGATGATATAAATCTTGAATCACTTCAGTGAATGAACTTTAGGATTCTGAGAATCATTTTCTCTGTTACTTTCACACAGATGAAAACATGAAGTTGCTTCCTATCAAGTCAGATCTACTTTTTTTTTAATTAATTTTTTATTAATTACAAAAAAAGGAAAAAAAAATAAGTGCTTTAACATAAAAGTGAATATAACAACAAAAAAGTAAATATATCATAATAGTACACAATTACAAATCTATACAGGTGAAACTCGAAACATTAGAATATCATGCAAATGTTCATTTATGTCAGTATGGCAACTCAAAAGGTGAAACCAATATATGAGATAGACGCATTACATGCAAAGCGAGATATGTCAAGCCTTACTTTGGTATAATTGTGATGATTATGGCATACAGCTTATGAAAACCCCAAATTCACAATCTCAGAAAATTAGAATAGTGTGAAAAGGTTCAATATTCTAGGCTCAAAGTGTCCCACTCTAATCAGCTAATGAATCCATAAGACCTGCAAAGGGTTCCTGAGCCTTTCAATGGTCTCTCAGGCTGGTTCAGTAGGAATCACAAGCATCAGAAAGACTGCTGACCTGACAGTTGTGCAGAAAACCATCATTGACACCCTCCATAAGGAGGGAAAGCCCCAAAAGGTAATTGCAAAAGAAGCTGGATGTTCCCAAAGTGCTGTATCAAAGCACATCAATAGAAGGTTATGTGGAAGGGGAAAGTGTGGTAGAAAAAGGTGCACAAGCAGCAGGGAGGACCACAGCCTGGAGAGGATTGTCAGGAAAAGGCCATTCAAAAGTGTTGGGGACTTTCACAAGGAGCGGACTGAGGCTGGAGTTAGTGCATCAAGAGCCACCACACACAGACGGATCCTGGACATGGGCTTCAAATGTCGTATTCCTCTTGTCAAGCCGCTCCTGAACAACAAACAGCGTCAGAAGCGTCTTACCTGGGCTACAGAAAAGAAAAAAAGAACTGGTCTGTTGCCCAGGGGTCCAAAGTCCTCTTTTCTGATGAGAGCAACTTGTGCATCTCATTTGGGAACCAAGGACCCAGAGTCTGGAGGAAGAATGGAGAGGCACACAATGCATGATGCTTGAAGTCCAGTGTGAAGTTTCCACAGTCTGTGTTGATTTGGGGAGCCATGTCATCTGCTGGTGTTGGTCCACTGTACTTCATTAAGTCCAGGGTCAACGCAGCCGTCTACCAGGAGATTTTGGAGCACTTCATGCTTCCTTCCGCAGACAAGCTTTATGGGGATGCTGACTTCATTTTCCAGCAGGACTTGGCACCTGCCCACACTGCCAAAAGTACCAAAACCTGGTTCAATGACCATGGGATTACTGTGCTTGATTGGCCAGCAAACTCGCCTGACCTGAACCCCATAGAGAATCTATGGGGCATCGCCAAGAGAAAGATGAGGGACATGAGACCGAACAATGCAGCGGAGCTGAAGGCCGCTATTGAAGCATCCTGGTCTTCCATAACACCTCAGCAGTGCCACAGGCTGATAGCATCCATGCCACGCCGCATTGCGGCAGTCATTGCTGCAAAAGGGGCCCAAACCAAGTACTGAGTACATATGCATGCTTATACTTTGCAGAGGTCTGATATTGTTCTATTTCCAATCCTTGTGTTATTGATGTCATGTAATATTCTAATTTTCTGAGATTGTGAATTTGGGGTTTTCATAAGCTGTACCCCATAATCATCACAATTATACCAAAGTAAGGCTTGACATATCTCACTTTGCATGTAATGCGTCTATCTCATATATTGGTTTCACCTTTTGAGTTGCCATACTGACATAAATGAACATTTGCACAATATTCTAATTTTTCGAGTTTCACCTGTATATGCTTATCTAATACAAATATTATTCAAGTACATATATTTGTAATAGAATTATATGACTATCCTGTGGTTTTTTTTAACCCAGTGTATTTTGTATCAATGAGTCCCTAAAATTCCTTTTAGTAAGATTTAATGTAAGGCCACTACCCAAAGCCTATAATTATATATGAAGCTTTTCTGGACTCTAAAGTCAATTTCCTTTACTTATTTTATTATACTTGTCCATACAAAGTCTACGTCTATAGGCAACCTGCTCATAAGTGGCAAGGGTAATCAATCTATTGATTAAATGGCGTCATACACATATCTTTCCAGTGTTTCAGTTATCAGTCTTTTGGCCAAAATAAGGGCACAGAGAATCCATTTACAGTCATAGAATCCAAGTTAAGCAGATCCTGATCTGCTTAACCAAGTCCGTCTGCGTGAGACGTAATAGCTGTACAGGGTCTTGAACAGTGAACTCTACTACCTAAAATTCTTTTTAGTAAGATTTAATGTAAGGCCACTACCCAAAGCCTATAATTATATATGAAGCTTTTCTGGACTCTAAAGTCGATTTCCTTTAGACCACCTTTAGCATATGCAATAACATTTGTACATGTTTGGAATCAATCTCCAAAAAGTATTTCAGAGAATGAGGGAGCGTGATTATGATACCTGTCTGCAAAACCTTAAACTAGATGCATCTTTTCCTGAGATCCAAGAAAGGAGCAACTTCTGTATTCCCGTGCATTCCAAGGCACCTTGTGGAAACTGAATCCAAAGCCCTGTACAGTAACTATGTCATGTCCTGTATATTGTAAGATGCCTTAGCTATAAATGACCACCTATAATTAATGCTCAGTTTAACTGTTAAGGTTGTCTGACATGAGGCTTCTCCAAATAAGGAACACCATAAGATGCTCCTCCTAGAAAAGTACAAGAGGAAAGAGGATAATGAAATTATTTGTTATAATTTGGTAATAAAGCAAATCAATTCGAACATAGAAGGTTAACATAATTCTAGTATATTAGATTCATTTCTCTCTGGTTATGCACACAACTGAGAAAAACAGAGAATTTAGTACCATACCAGCCCAAAGGCATCTCTATTTATCAGAGAAAGGCTGGCTTCACTCTTCGTAAACACATTAGCACCTGGAACATTCTTAATACTTTATTGTCCAAACAACGGAAAACATTTGGCAATTGTTTTAAGCAAATGTGGTTGTATGTTAATTTGTAGTAATCATAAGGGGAGAAGGGTGTTCATTAAACGGTTTCTCTTCTCTACCCCGCAGCTTCTATAATGATTATATTGTTCATCTCAGTGAGTTTCTGCCTTTCATGCTCTCTTTAAGAAACTTAGGAATACCAGCCCTTCTAAGAGAAGAAATTGTATCTGCTTCATTTAATTAATGCATCATACATATCCTTTTTAAAAAAAAATGTAATTGACAGTTGATAATACCAATATTAATGTTTATGATAGAATGCCTCAAAATTGTGAGGGGGGATCAGGGAATGTTTAGATGGAGATTAATATTTTGTATCTAATTACTAAATAAATTAACTGATCAACTAAATAATCTAATTGCTAAAAAATAATTTTATCCTACAGTATTGTTTCTAACAATCTATCAACCTTTCCTGCAACATTAGTGATAACAAGCGATGCTCAGATGGATGGATGGATGGATGGATGGATGGATGGATGGATGGATGGATGGAAGGAGAGAGAGAGAGAGAGAGAGAGGGAGGGAGGGAGGGAGGGAGGGAGGGAGGGAGAGAGAGAGAGAGAGAGAGAGAGAGAGAGAGAGAGAGAGAGAGAGAAAGAAAGAAAGAAAGAAAGAAAGAAAGAAAGAAAGAAAGAAAGAAAGAAAGAAAGAAAGAAAGAAAGAAAGAAAAACTCAGATGACCTATGCATGAATTTGCCATTTTTCATTGTGACTGAACCTTGAAAGCAAGTGGACATCACTTCTAAAGATGTCTGGGAAACTAGGAGTTCATACCATTAGGGGATGAACTCAGCCAAGGAAACTACGTATTTAAAGAAATTAATTGACAATTAGGACTCTTAATATACTTTTTTCTAGATGATGGGGAAAAGCCGAAGCTTCCCCCAAGTTTTGCTAAACAAATGAGGGCTTTCTTTTTAATCAGCCGCAATTGTTGTTGTTGTTAGAAAAGGATCTCCACATTCAAAGGCAATAGAACAATGAATGCCAGATCTGTTGGGTACTTACCCAGTTCCTCTCACAGACCTGACAATCATTGTTCCATTGGCATCCCTACAGAAGTGGAAGTGGCATGCCTATAGGCTGGGCGTGGGGAATGACAAAAGTAGGATTACCCTATAGGTTCCCCCTCCCTTTATACATGTATCAGGAGGTTGCCCACAGGTTTGAAACGGGCAGAGTTTGCTTTGCAAAAGTGCAACACTGTTTTCATCATTGACAAAAGTATTGATTCAGTGTGGATGCCTTTGGCTCTTATTAAACTGCTCAGCTTGACTAGATGGGCCACAGTTGAGGCAAAGGACAGAGAACTAAGTTAGATATATGGGGCTTGGCCTGTCAGAGAATTTAGGGCTCCTTCAAGGTGTTGGGGTTGTGAAATGTTAGTACAAAAACCATGAGGAGGAGAGATGATTCGCTCCTACCTTGTGGAGAGCCATGAGGAGAAGAGAGAGAAAATGAGGAAAACAGGAAAAAGGCGGGATCCAAGCCCCTCCCACACAAAGCAGCAAAGCTAGGCCGCAGTGGAGCCACCCCTCCCTTTGTGCTCGTGTGAGACAGGCTTGGTTGAAACCACATATTTTCCAACACCCCTTTTCAACCTTGCATGTCTCTGTGTCCTACAATATTTAATTTTTCTCTTAATTCCTGATAACTGCTCTCAACAACGTCTTCATGAAGATGTCCACTGTCATGTTTCCTGTGGGACAGTAGTCTAGCTTGATTAACCCTTGTTGTTGCAACTCTCTCACCACATAATACTTTACATCAATGTGCTTAGTTCTCCCACCTACTTTCTCTGACTGTGAAAGTATGATGCAACTGTGATTGTCTTCAAAGATTTGTATAGGGATTGATTCGTCTATACCCATGTCTGCAAGCAATAATGTAAGCCACACAGTCTCATTACATGCGTCTGTTGCTGCCACATACTTTGCTTCTGCAGAGGACTGTGCTATTGTGCTTTGCTTGCGACTACCCAGCTCACTGTTCCACCCCCATAGAAAAATACATAGCCACTAGTGGATTTATGGTCAGCAATGTTTTCTGCCCAGTCCACATCTGTGAATCCCACTAGTCTAGGATTCTCAGTGGCTGGCAGTTTTAATTTTAGGTGCATGGTCCCTTTTAGGTACCTTCCCACCCCCTTGACACCAGTCCAGTCTCTCTGTGTGGGCATGCTTGTCTTTCTGCATAGAATGCCCACTGCAGCTGCAATGTCTGGTCTAGTGGTGGTGGCTAGATACAACAATTTTCCTATGGCACTTCTATATCCATTGTTCTCTGGTAGGAGATCGCTGGGTTGTTGTTGCTTGTGGAAAGCCGTCTCCATCGGTGTAGGCGCAAGATTGGCATTTTGCAATCCTAAGCTTTCCAACAGTTCTAGAATCTTTTGGTTCTGACTTAGAAGAAAGTTCCCATCTTCTTCTCTCTCGATCTGTATTCCTAAGTAGTAGCTGGCATTGCCCAGATGCTTCACTTCTACTTCTCTATTTAGTTGAGAAACAATATCATTAAAGTCCCTCTTGTTATTGTGGCAAATCATTAAATCATCCACATAACAAAGTATATACACATCCCTCCCATTTCTGTGTCTTGTGTATAGGCAGGAATCAGCTTTTCCTTGAACGAAACCCTGGTCAAGAAGTATTTGGTTTAACTTCTTGTTCCACACTCTGGCTGCCTGCTTCAGGCCATAAATCTCCTTCTGAAGCTTGCAAATGAGATGCTTGGTATTGGGATTAGTGAAGCCTGGAGGCTGTGTCATGTAAACTTCTATCTCCCCATGTAAAAATGCAGTTTTAACAGCTAAGTGTTCAACGTCCACGTTCCTGGATGCTGCTAGACTTAGGAGCATTCTCATTGTGGTGTGTTTCACAACAGGAGCAAAACATTCATCATGGTCCTGTCCATATTTCTGTGAGTAGCCTTTTGCTACCAATCTGGCCTTGTACCTTTGTACTTTGCCATTCTCGTCTTGTTTTGCCTTGAACAGCCACTTCAACCTATGGCCTTCTTGCCTTTTGGTAGTTTAGTTAAAGTCCATGTTTTGTTTTTGTACAGAGCATCTAGCTCCTCCTGTGCTGCCCTTTTCCACTTACTTGCCTCATCTGCTGGCATTTGCAGCACCTCATTCCACGATGCGGGTTTGCTTGGTAGTGACGACCTTGTGAGGTAGGTAAGTCTGTCAGCTGGAATTCCTTTGTTGGGTCGTGATGAGCGTCTCAGAGCAGGTTCAGGAGTGACGACTGGTGGTTCACCCTCTTCTGCATCCTTGGCCTCATCATCTGTCTCTGGTGAAGTCTCTTCCTGGACTTCCATCTCCCTCTGGGTTGGTGTGGTTGTGTCTTCTGGTGTCAGGATGAACATCTCAGGCTGGTAACTGCTGCTGCTGGTTTCTCCACAGTCATTATCCACCTGAGTGCAGCAGCCTCTCTCCCTCTCATCAAAGTATACCACTCTGCATTCGCTTACTCTTCCCATCTTTGGGTTCAGGATTCTGTATCCCTTGCTTCCTGCAGCATAGCCAGTCATGACCCCTTCTTCAGCTCTAGGGTCTAGTTTGGATCTCCTTTCTTTTGGTACATGGGCATAGGCCTTAGATCCAAACACTCTTAAATGTTTGACACTTGGTTTTCACCCATGCCAAAGCTCAAAAGGCGTTACTTTATTGGCAATCTATTTGCAAGTATGTAGCTGTGGTAACAGCATCTGCCCAGTATTTGTCAGGTAGGTCTGCCTCTAACAGCATAGACCTTACCATGTCCATCAGTGATATGTTCTTTTGTTCTGCGACTCCATTACTTTCTAGCATGTAAGGAGTGGTTAATCTGTGCTCTATGCGTAGTTGTGTTAGGTATGTCTGCATGGTGTTAGAAATGAACTCACCACCTCTGTTGCTTTGAAGGGTCCGGTTGAATTTATTCCTTACCAGAGCAATGTATGTCTTCAACATATCCCCAGTTTGGGACTTCTCCTTCATCAGGAAGGTTACACAATACCTGGAAAAATCATCTATAAAACATATTATGTATTTGTTCCCACCTGCTGACATTTGAAGAGGTCCACATAAATCAGTGTGGATAAGTTCAAGTGGTTTAGTTGCACTCCTTTCCCTTTGTTTGGGTATGGCAGGCCTCGTTGCCTTTCCTCTGATGCACACTACACACTTTGACTGGTATTTTTCGCAATTGCTTAGTTCAAGGTCTCTTACCATATTTTCCTTCTTCATTCTAAAAATTGCATCAAAGTCCCTGTGTGCAAACCACTTGTGCCAGATGGTGGCACTGATGTCCCCCTTTCTCTGCTGCTGTTGGCAGGTGAGGCTGACATCTGGTGGTGGCTGTTCATAGTTCACCTGGTACACTCCATTTTTCTCAAAGCCTGTAATATAAATCTGCCTACCACTAGTTACTTCACATGTTCTATTGGCTTTAAACATTACATCGAAACCTTTTCTGTTTAATGAACGCACACTCAGCAAATTGGTTGTCAATCGTGGCACATAATATGCACCTGTCACTAAGAGGTCTTTGTATTGTTCTCCATTAAAACATCTCAAGGGCATTTTGCCTTTTCCTCTTATTGAGATGGAATTCCCATCAGCAAGAGCAATGTTTCCTTGTGGCTCTTCATTCAGTTCACTTATCTCTGTTCCCACAAAGATGTTGGCTTGCACCTGAATCTAAGATCCACTGATTTTTGGTTTCATTAGAATTCTCTCCAAGAGCATTTTCTGCTCTGAAAACTGTATGCAGAGCTAATTTTTCTTTGGAATGCCTTCCTTTTGAAAAATCCTTTTTGTCTCTGCTTTTACAAAATCTAGCTATGTGTCCTGGCTTGTTGCAGGAATGACAAACAATGGGTTTATTGTTGTGCTGATGCACAATCAATGGCTTCTGCTCATGTTTCCCTTTTTCTGCCAGGTAACCCATGTCTTTTGTTGGCTTTTTATGGAAATACAAACAACTTTTCTGTCTCCTTGCTTCACTTCTAATTGCACCAAACAATTGAGACAAATTCATCCCTTGTAAATTGTGCGCTGCTACGAAAGGGTAATATTTGTCAGGTAATGAGCTTAGTAGAAAAGCCATTTTTAGTCTTTCATTCATGAGATTTTGAATCGTGCTCAGCCTTTCAAAGATAGACTGCATTCTCAATAAATGCTCATTAATATCCTCATCTTCTAAAAAACTAGATGTAATCAGTTCCCTCAGTAATGAAATAATCTTCTGATCATTATTTTCTAAATATAATGTCCTCAGCTTCTCAATTATTTCTTTGGCAGTGGGAAGATCTTTTATTTCCGCCAGTCTGTGATCAGATAGTGAACTAGAAATTAAAATCATGGCCCTTTTGTTCTTCTGTTCCCATAATCTCTTGGCTTCCTCAGAATCCCCTGGTTGTGGTTGAGGGGAATCTAAACAATCTAGGCTGTCCCGAAAGTCCAATCATAGCCTTAGTCTGTATAGCCAAGCTGAAAAATTATCTTCATTCAACTTTGGGATGGGGGGAAGCCCCTACTCCCTCTCCATTGTTAAAAGGAGAGAGAGAAAAAATCTGAACTGAGACTTTTTTTAAAAAAATGTGCACACAGTTTCTTGGCTGTAAGACCAAAGAAACCTCCTGGGCTGATACGCTGGGCCCGTAACCCAATGTTGGGGTTGTGAAATGTCAGTACAAAAAACATGAGGAGGAGAAAGGATTCACTCCTACCTCGAGGAGAGCCATGAGGAGAAGGAAAATGAGGGAAACAGGGAAAAAGGTGGGCTCCAAGCCCCTCCCACATAAAGCAGCAAAGCTAGGCCACAGCAAAGCCACCCTTCCCTTTGTGCTCGTGTGAGACAGGCTTGGTTGAAACCCCATATTTTCTAACACAAGGCAAGCTCAACCTCTGGGCAACACATGGGTACACTGTTTTCTTGGCAACAATATGAAAAGTGTCCCCCATTGTCTTCTTTCTTTTTTAAAAAAATCCCAATCTAACCTACAACCCATTGATTTTATGGTGGCCTTTCATCCAAATACAAATCATACCAAATCCAGCTGAGTTGTCTCCTCTCAGCTATTTAAATGAAAGCACTTTCATCACGTCACCCTACTGTCCTTCCAGTTCTATCTCTACATTATTGTCTGGAGCCTCTGCCTGGTAACTCACTTTCTCCTAATCCACGTTAGTGAGCTGTCCTTATCTGCTACCCAACTTTTTCTCATGGTTCTATATCCTTTGTTGCCACATGGAGAGCAAGATTGATCGGGGCAAAATCCAAAAGTAGGTGGACACCCATTTGCTTTCATATCATCTCTTAACACCTCTTTTTTTCTTCTGTGTTTCTGACACTCTCTTCTCTCTGTCTCAAACACCCGGCTGCTAGGAAAAGGATAGCCAACTCTTTACTAGAAAACTGAACAGATATTTAAAGGTTTTAAAGTTAGGCCAAGGGTACAAGAAATTAACCCACAAAATTCATAATGCCATCCCAGTTTTACAGCACACAAAGTGCTTTATGCCTCTTATATCAGTCAATAATGAGTACATTCTTTATTTCGGTCATAAACCAGTAAAAAATAATAACACTATAAAATTTATAGCCAGTAACTACATCAATCTAAACTGTAAGATATAAAAAGTAATGTAAGTATTAGAATTACTATCACAAACATCCAATATTATTACATACTAATATTAAGACTATGGGGAACAAAGAAGATGCAACACAAAATATAAAACAAAATGTGAATTAATATATCCCTAAGAAGCTGATTGTATCTGAGACCAAGGAGGGGACAAATGGTTTGCCTAAATTTGCTTCTATGTGTGTGTTTGGCAGCCCCACCCTGAGTTTTATTCCTGGCTTACACTGGAGTGTGATGTTGGTTATGAAATTGTTTGCATGATATGTTTTTATAATCTCAGTTCTTACAAACTCTCTTCCCACTATTTATTCAGTGACAGGACTCAGTTGTTGTTTTTCAGTTATTAAGTCCTAGTATATTTTATTTTCGGACACATTTCATATGCATGTTTCATATGCAAGGCCGCTGGGGTTCTGCTGCAGTTCAATTGTTTTCTTTCCCACTTGAAACATTAACAAATATTGCCAGGTTTAATTTATACATGCAGCAGAGCTCCTAAATCACTGCAGCGTTTTGCACCCAGCCTTGTTCATCAAACTCCAAAATAATTTAGCAACTCCTTAATTAATTCCTAATTGACATCCTTGGGTCATTACGCTAACACTTTCATTTGGCTCCGTACCAACAGACAGTGGCTTAGGGGCTATTTGATTTATGAGAATTCTCCTAGGATGCCCAATAAAACTTTTCCTTTCAAAAGTAAATTTTCTAGCTGTTGCTGCTGCCAATTGTTAAATTGATTAACATCCAAATTCTGAACAAATTTGCTTTAAAGTCCCCATTGATCTCAAAAGGAATTAATCTCAAGGAAAGGTACAACTATTAGTGACAATAAGCAGTGGGGAGCTATAATCAAATTTCCTGCTTTACTTTAAGCAATCTCATTCTATCCAGCAGGGAATTCTATTTTATAGACTGCTGCAAAGGGAGTGGGGAGTGGGTGACCCTCCCTACCAGTGTCACTTTCCTCCTCTCAATTCCTATGCCATAAAAATATAAAGCCTCCCCTTGAGTAATACTCCTACTCTGATGACTCCATTGCACATCCACATAATTTTCTTAGCAACAATTCAGAATCAGTTCGCTACTGCTGTCTTCTGGGATCTTTTTAACATTTCCCAGTCTAAGTTATAGCCATAGAATCTCCCGGTGGGTCTACATCCAAGTATTAACCTGGTCCAACCCTGTTTATTTCTTGCAAGAAAGATCAGCTAGGTGCTGCCATGCACTGTATTATTTATGGCATGGGATGAAATATACAGGTAACAGTGTCCACAAGTTGGTTTTGCCACTGATGTCATCTTGATGTAAATGTCATTTTCAGGAGCTCAGGATTTCGATGTGTGGATATCAACCTAGCAGTGTGCTGAAAGTGTAAAGGGATCCATGCAGCCCTCCTCCTTCATTGTAAGGAATAAGGCTGGTAAGACAGGGAACAACCATTTCCAGGCTAGAGAGGACTATTATGTCCTCACACGTCAAGTGGGTCTCAGGGCTAGCAAAATAAAAAAGAAAAGCCAGGCAAACATCTACTGACTTGAAAAAGCAGGAAGAGGATGCCTAGAATTTAAGTCTGCAACACAAACCATGGAGGCTGATCTTCTGTATGTACAGTATGTGACTTATCCCTGTTTGCAATGAAGAAACTAATCTAACCTGGTCACATCTGTGAGCCTTTTGTCAAGTAAGTCAGTTCCTAATTAGGGAGCCAAAGCCAATTTTCAGCTATGCTTCTGGGAAACCTGACATCTATATGGCTTCACTGTATGTCCACACAGCCCTACAAAATAGGATTGCAGCACAGAGAAGTGATTCGCGTGTAGCGTGAAGTATTCAAAATGGGAACTGTGGTAGTGGATTGACTTGAGTGTGAGATATAAGCACAACTCTACTGCATTTCCCTAAGAGGAAAATTAATTTTTGCCCAAATAGTTTTCCTTTAAAATGCGTGGGTATTGCTAAATTACTGAGAATATAATTATAGAGGCGGGAGAGTCTCTTTTTTTCTGTATAATCTTCCTTTGGGATGGGAGGGGGCCAGGGGTCTTAAATTCAGTGTCATCCTATTTTCAGTTAAATATGATTGTCTTATTGCAATGGGCTTCAGAATTACATACCTTTGATAGACTGCAATCGGTGCTGCTGATAATGAACAAAGTTTGGATGAAACATTCTGATTTTTTTTTTTTACATTTTCATTTTTGAACAGTTGCAAAAATAATACAGTAATGTTCTGAACACTTCCTTGATTTTTTTCAACATATGTTCCTAGAGAATATTCAATCAATAAGGTGGAGAATTTTGATCCAGTCTTAATATTATTTTAACACTGCTAAAGGAACCATCAGATTTCATTTGCAATCCTCTCCTTAGTCTCCTTCCACCCTCCAGTATGAACTAGAAATACAATTTCTTTCATATTAACTAACACAATTGGATAATTCTCCTTGTCTGGAGAATATCTGATGAAATACCTCCACCCTCAACACAACACCCATCCATGCAGGCTACCAGTAATGAAAGAAAGGATTATATTTAATGAATTTCAGTGTTTCACATTAAAAAAGAAAAAGTTCATTTAGGGCACTCTTTAAGGTATTTCCAAACAGAAAATACTCTTGATTAACCTCTCAGGAGTCTGAGTTTGTTAGGTCAGGATTCAAAAGCTTTAAAATGTTACACAGCATTTCAGAACCTCCTGATTTGTACGAAAGAACAAAACCTCTTCAATGAACACCTGGTAGAAGGCTAACCCAAAGACCTTAATTATTTCACCGGCATTTTACACCACCAGCTCATTATACAGTGTTATTAAATAGCCAGAATGCCACAACATTAAACTTTAAAATGACAAAAAATGAGACCCATTTAATATTTTTATTATTATTTTCTAAATGGCACAGAGCAATAAAAAGCTTATATAAAAGTTCTGCAGACAAGTGAATACAGAGAATACAAATCTAGTACATGGACATGCTGACTTAAATCAGTTGCAATCCTCTACAGACCAATCTAGGGTGTGTTATGCTCACATCCGAGTTATGTATGCATAGCATTATAATTTGTCCTTGATCTATTGGCTGAAAAGATCTTAAAATCACTGTAGTGAGAAGACATTAGCAATAAACTTTGCCAAGACCAAGATCTTTACTTTCTCCAAATGCCCAAAACAGTGAATCTGGAAATTAGGTGGACAACAATTGAGGAGGTTAAGACCTTTAAACATATAGAGGTAGTTTTTTAAGCTTCTGGAACCAAAATGCTCACCTAGATTATGTATAGCAAAATGCACAGAGATCAGCATCAGCCCTCCAAGCTTATTATTTTCCCCAAGGAGAACAGTTTACACCCACTGTAATTAAGCAGTTTGCAGCTAAAACCTGAGCACAATTGCTATGCGGGGCCCAGTTAGGACCATATAACCATGGCTACCCTAGAGAAATTTTTAGGAAGCATCTTCCAGGTCACTTGCTGTGTCCCAAATGCAGTACTTTGGCAGGAAGCAGGAGTTAGTAAATTTGAATCCAGTCTTTGCAGAAATATTTTTATGTACTACTCTACAGCCCTGTTGGACTGGTCCACCTAATACTGGCAGATAATTTCAAATCTTCTTAGGAAAAAGCATTCCAAAGGAAACTGAGTTATTATGGCTTGTCCAGTGATGCTATTTTATAATTAGGGCCAAATAAAGCTAAATTAGCCTTAAGGCAGAGGATATTAGACACAGAAAGTCAAATAGAAACTGTTGTCCTCCCATGGGATATATTTTATAAATAATCACATTTTAGCTCCCAAACCAGCTTCATATTTATATCAAATTCCAATCCTTAAATTCAGGAGAGCTTTAACTTTGGCCTGTTTTAAAACCTTCCCCACAGCTGTTTTGGAAGGGAAATATAGGAAAATTCCTTTTGAAGCACAATATTATCTCTGTGGCCTAGGTATGATAGAAACCATGATCCATTGTCAACCATGTCCCAATATAGGGACATTCTTCACCAGTTACTATCCATCTTTTAATTAAATTTCTAGGGCATTCTAGTAACTTCTATTTATACTATCTGTTGGAAGAGAATAATTATCATTAAAAGTACCAAAATTTTGTTACATGATTTATAAACTCTGCCCACAAATGGCCAATAACAGTTAATGCAGTTAGGTGCTAATTTTACTTATTTATTTTATACAGTATAACCCAGTTTACACACTTAGACATTACAGCCATCAGGATCATTAAGGAAATTCCCATTAGTCTTTTGATTCTCCATCATTCCTTTCTATACCCTACCTATATTTCTGCACCATACTATTATAGACATATCATTAATATTCAGTTTGAAATACCTGTAGTTTTTAGTAATTTATTGATTTTATATAATGTCTTACCATTCCTATTTAGTCATTTTAGCATTATATATAGTTTTATATAATAGTGTACTTCTTACATAGATTTATATAGTTGAATTCATAGTTCATTTTGAAATCCTAATTTTATATATAAAAATGTCACATCAACTCTAAAACTGAGTTAATTAACCCAGGAATTGGATTTAGCCCCAAACAGACCATATCATCTAAGTCAACTAGGTCACCTCATATCACTCAAGCTATTTATTGTTTTTCTGATGTCACTGATGGAGACTAACTCCAACACAGGTCCCACAAAAGTAGATTCTAGAATCTCCATCTCTATGTTCTCTGTGTATGCTTCTGTTTTCATTTCTTGCAACTGCACAAGAAGTATATGAGCCTATGTGTGTTTGTGCGTGAGAAATGCCATTTCCAGAAGAGAAATGTGAAATGGCAGGGAGTAGGAAAGGAAGTGGTAGCCTCCTTTGTGATGGCTGAATTAAATACATGGTTGCTGATCGCATTATCTAGATTTTGTGCTACTGCCACAGCAAGGTGAGTCACATGACGGGGGGTTGGGTTCTCTGTCCCACCTAAATAGGGACACAGAGTCCAACTCTATTACTCACTGGCTGTGAGTACCTGTTTTCTGGTACCTGGAACTAGAGATATTACATGCAAACTACAGCTAATTTTATTTTATCTTAATCTGTTTTGGGGAGAGAGCAACATTTTTTGCTTGAGAATATACTTACTAAGTTCCTATTGTATAAAACTGATACCTACTGTTATTCAGGCCAATTGTTCCAGTAATCCTTCCTCTGATAACAGAAATGTAAGCTCTTTAATTATACATGAAGAGTTATGAATTCTGAATTTGTTAAGAGATATATTTGAATAGCAGAGTAGAAGGGAAACCTCAGAACAAGAAAGGTTAAATTAATACTGCTCCTTTGTGTAAGGGCTTGATAGGCTTTTTACTGTATAAAAGCAGTAATCTACCATACAAAGCTGTCATGGTTATTACTCTTGTGGTTTCAAAACATTTAAGCTCCTAATTTATGTAGTGTAATAAACAGGCACCTTAGGCAGATCATGTTTGCTTTATCAAGCTAACTTTTAAGCATCCAGTATTGACACATTTCTGGAAACACTAAGAGACTCCAAATAAATATTTAGCGCATCTACATGGCACTTTTTTCACATTCAAAGTACTTTATAGTTAATTCCTCACAGAAACCCTATACCAGAAAAAAAATTGCCCTGGGTCCTTCCTCATCTCCAAGTAGTAATCAAAAAAGCTACAGCAATTTCACAGATATCAGTTCATGTTAACCAGAACTGTGTACTTTTTAAGCCCCTGAATACAGTTTCTTCATTATTTACTAAGTACCAAAGATCTGATGAGACCCAGTTTTGGTGTAACAGTTAAAGGCATTGGACTAAGCGTGGGGTGACATGTTCGTTAAGCACAAAAGTCAGCTGGGTGACTTTTGGCCAGTCACTCTCTCTCAGACTGTGGAAGGAAGCAAATGGCAAGAAAGTTCTGAAAGGTATTTCAGAAAACTGCACAGACACCTAGAGTCAAGAATGACTCAAAAAAACCAAGAAAACAACAAAAGCAAAGATCTGAAAGGAATCTTACTTACACAAGGCTGTAAACTAAAGTGATGATATAGAATGAATGACAGAAAATGATATAAAAACATTGATGGTGAAAATTAAAGAAAGGCTAGGAGGAAAAAGTTAAGGAAAAACAAAACAAAAAGATATTATTCAGGTTGTCCCTTCTATGTTCATCTCATAGGCAATAGGTACTAAAACTATCTGAAAAATCAATAACCCTTCAGTTTGTGGACAATTAAGATTCTACTTTATATATAAAAAGAAAGCAAAAAAAGTTGTGAGAATTAGTCTCACAAAGGAAAAAAATGCTTGATTTTCAGCAATAACAACATTATGAATGGTGTTAAGCAAGAAATAACCATCTGGGGAAAATTATACTGTCTTTGCCAACTGTCTAAAACAATCTGAACCATTCTGAACTAGATATACTTGAAAGCAATTTAAATTAGATATATCCCTTCTTCTTCTTCTTCTTTTCTCCTCTTAAGAATTATCTTTACTACTCATTTCCTTAAAAAGTATCCAAATTAAAAGCTCATGCAACAAAAATAGTGATTAAGCCATTGTATTTTCTCCTGGCTTACCAGATTGTCGATGCTGCTGATCTTCTAGGAATTCCAAATCAAGCATAAGGTCATCTTCATCCAGGTCACAGGAGCCCAAATTATTCAATACATCCTGTAATATGCCCATCAAAAGGGTATGTTAAGGAGGAAGAGTACAAAAAGATCAAGAAGAGTAGCAACACAGAAAACAACATAATGGATTTGCTGTAAGTAATATGAATTGAGTGAAGAACTGCTTAAACACCAGCAACCAGGCACAGACATGGAGAATGTACAGTATATAAATTAAAATGGACAACAAAAGGAATATTTTCAGCATTGCTCCATCAACATGTATTAAGTAAAGATACATGGAGTATTTAACAGACTCCTCCGATGCAAAAACAACCCCACTAGAACAGGAAAACAAATCCATCTGGTTCTACACTCTTCTCTCAGTGACAGTCAGTCTGACCAGTGATAAATTTATATTTGGGACCTCCAAATTGCACCGTTTTGAAGTTTAGAAAGGGTCATGTGGGTTATAGAGTCTGATCTTCATTTTGATCCAAAAATTTATTCTCTGGGAATATACGAATAACTAGATATCTCAACTGCTTATGGGTCATACAACTATGACAAAGAAAGCATCACTTGTACAATTTAATCTGGATGAGAATCAACTATAGAAAATATTCAAGGATAATTTCAGTCATGAGCCAATGAACTGAAAAATATTCGGGGAAGAAGGAACTGACAATTAATGTGACAGAATGTATCCTGAATTCTTTATTTCTGACCCTGATGTCTGGAAACTTTATCAGTGAACCCAGAGCCCAGAAAGTAACATAAAATTGTTGTAGGCCGCCCAGAGTCCCCCGTTGTAAGGGAGATGGGCGGGGACAAATCAAACAAACAAATAAATAAATAAATAAATAAAAATAATGAATGATGTTAGTGTCACAAATTCCTTGTTTTTTCTTAGAATGACTTCTGCACTGGGCTACACGTTTTTTTAAAAAACCTTGTACAGAAGTTCCAGATACTGGGATATTATATTCCACTGTAAATCTCCAGCATCTCAGACAATATAGTATATTGATGGATTGCATTTGATACAAGTATATGTTATGATTTGCGTGAGAAGATGGGATTATCTTGAATTATCTGCTCATAAATACCCACCGAACATGAGATAGAACCATTAAATAAATATTAAACTAGGAGGAATATAAAAGGAGTGTTCATATGAAGCCAAGGTATCTGAAACTAACTTCTTTCTTTCTTGCACATTATTCTGATAAAACTGTTAAGCAAATACTTCATAAGCCTTGATGTAGAAATGTGTTAATTACTTGAGTATGTGAAAGTTATGTCATGCTAAATTAACTGTGTAACCTGTTAATTTGATTTTTGCTGTTTTTTGATATCATTGTCTAAATAAATAGCATTTCTTCTTGCTCAGAGAACTTAAATACTGTGAGTTTGAGACCCCTAAGCTTAGTCTCAAGGCCAGTGGGACAGGATACTTTAAAACTCTTAAGTGAGTCTAGTAAACTGTTAAGCTAATGGTTTAGATGGATATTAAGATGATTTTATATGATTTTATTACTTGTATAAAAAACTCGAAAACACCTTCATTCATCACAATTAACTATTCTAATTAGGACAACTGTTGTACCTATCCTTTAAAAAATTACTATTATTAAGGCTATCCATAGATTCAACTAGGGCTGCTGTGCAAAAATCTGGACAGCCCCAAGATGGCACCAAAGAGACACAGAAAACTCTACGTCATGTGGAATTTGGGGAATCCAGACATAGTAGCTCTCATTACAACAATATTTTTATTTCCATCTGTTAACGTGATATATAAGTTTTAACAGAGTGTGTATGTGTGTGTGTAGTTTTTAAACACTGTATGTAAAGTTTTAATTTAAAATCTCCCCATTAAACATTCTATCAGTTAGGAAAGAAGAAAGGACAAAGACATTTCTCATCACTAGTCCAAAGAAATGCTGACAGGTGAATGCCGACATGTTCTCCTCCTTTTTTCCCCCTCAAAGGTTTAATTACTGCTTGCAGAAAAATGTTTCAGCAAAAGGCCTTAATAAAACTCTCCATTTATTTTGAAATAGCCCCTTAGATATTCTAAAATACAGCTTCCTTCTTTTCCTAAACATGCTGATTTTAATTCTTGCTGTACATGTAAAATGAAGCTAAAACAGGCTCTGTACTGGGACATTTCTCTTATGCTAAAGTGTGGGCCATGCCACCAAGCAATGCAGATAAATACTCTGTAGTGGATTTAGGCACCTGCAAGCTGGCTGATAACTCTAACTATTTTATAACTCTAAAAGCCTAAGGGATGGGGGGAGTACACACTCTAGGCTGGGAGAATCACCTTTATGTTTCTTTTCCCTCAGTCTAAGTTGGTTGCAGATCCTGGAAGCAAAAACATCAGGTTTGCCACTGGGATTCAAAATATCTGCCCAAAAGCCCTGGGAGAACTGGAACTAGTAAAGTAAACTTGTCAAGGAAAGTGTAGATAGGAGTGCCTTTGGCATTTTGTTTCTTTTCAGTGCTGCTTTAACTCAACTGGATGGGGTTTTTTTGTTTTTTGTTTGGTCTCCAATTCTGTATACTAGTACTGCCCATTCAAAAACCTCTTTGTCCTGATCACCTAATTAAAACAGATAATTTGAGCCATTTATTTAAAATGTAGTCCTAAAAAAGGGAGATGTCCTGTGCTTTCCTCATCCTAGTTCCAGATGAAAGGGGACATCTTTCCTTCCACAGAGGGTAACAACTTAGCTACAGGCCCAGGACTGAATTCTTTCTATACCTTGTCTATATTATTCTCTAAGCCCACTTTTCTTTTCCATTTCTTTTCACCATAGTGAAGATTTAAAGAAAAACTCTATTTATCTATTTTTTTGTAACAACTTTGGTTCCATCAGAATGATTAGGCCTGCAAATATAGAAGTCTACAAAGCCATTTGCTAGCTCCATTTGGACATACGGTTGTACTATTCCTTAGCAACCATTTTTGAATTTATAACCCCAAAATTGGGCAACTAGAGGCAGGTGAACATTTTTTTTAATTATTATCATCTTCATTCTGAAATAAAATAGCTACATATGCTTTTTCTTCATTTTCTCTTCAAATCTATCATTTCATCCCAGTAGCCATCCTGGGGAAGACAAAATATGAAAAGCAAAATATGAAGAGCTAGAATTTACCTAGAGATTTAACACTATTTCTCACAGATTAAATACCAATCATAGTTTCTTATCATATTACATACATCTGTTAGTTTCTTAATATGGTATTTCCATCAACATAACTATTGCTTCACTAATGACTGCTATACAGTCCTAATTCTTTCATGTCTTTTTCCTATTTCCCTCTTTTTCTTCTCTCCTCTCTCTTCCCAACAACTACTATGTGCAGCTATAGTAACCGCCATATTACTCAGGATTATCCTCCAGAATCTAAGGAGGTGGACTGTGATTCCCATAAATTTGCTTTTACAATCCCATCATCATTTCAGGAATAGTATGCCAGTTCATTTGCTACAGGCACGGGCATCAGCAGGAGAGGGCAAGTAGGCTAATGTTTACACATGCATGACTATGTTGGCGTACAAGTGCCATAATTTATATACCAGTAGCAGACATCAAGATGCAAGGTCACATGGGAGGCATTTGGGTGATGTCATGACACACCCATCACCATTTTGTTACCTTTATGGCTTACTGGCTGCTGGCTTGAGGGTGAATGCCCAAACCAAGTCACTTTTCTTGAGCGTGCAGAAAAAAACAATCTCTTAACTTTGGACTTATTCTCCACTTCAGTAGTAGCATTTAGCAATTAGCAATTTTTCTGAGGTGTACAGATCTTGTTCCTATGCCCACATGTATTCATTTATATTCACATATGTGAATCAACATTTCTGAACAGCTTTTTTTCCCCCCAGGACAAAGGCTGCAAAATTAGCTTTCTTCTTTTTGGGTCTAATTATATATATGATCAGGCTCAAAGCATGATGGCTAATGCAAATAGTATTAAAAAGGCAATATTGTAAGTGCAAATACACAAGAATAAGTTCCTATGTATGTGCTAATTTGCTGCAAATTCCACATCTCCCTCTAGAGAAGTTTCTTCACTCGGTTTATAAATGTATCCCTATTTCCATGCTGCCTTATTGCATTAACTCCTGCCTGTTTTAAATAGATGTATATCTTCATGGAATTGCAAGTAACTAAAAGAGCCACCAGCAGCATTTTCCTATAGATATGCACAAATGGTTCCCTCTTCTGGCAGTGTGAGAGTAGGAAAAGAGATGGAGAAAAGAAAGAAAGGAAATAGCAAAAGACATTGGATTCTATTTATTATTTTTAGGCACCAGTTTTGGAGTTTGCAACTAGAATATTGGGGTTGCTTTATCAAAGCAAAGTGAGAACAGAAGAGAACAAAATACCATCCAATAGGTTTCACCCAGCTGTAGGGTTGAGCTGTGGTCTCTCCCAACATCCCAATGTATCCAAATGCAGAACTGTGTTTGTACTACCTATGTGTGAGCTTCTAGCACTTTCTTAGAACTCATTCAAACATTCAAAGATAATTCCTTAAGTTTGACTCAGCCATTTATGTCAGCCCTTTCTTGTTTATTATAGCTAATACACAAATTATTTCTTGTCTCTTCTTATGAACCAATGTTCTCTTATTCAGATGATGCCAATTACTATCCAATTACAGCAATATTGTTACAAAATCTTGACTAATGCTTATGACATTATGCGTTCTGACTGTGAACATCATAATGAATCTACATCCCATTAATACCAGATGTTTATTAACAAATTCTTAGGCTTCTACTGTGTCTGGCTCCTTGTTTAGCAGTTAATTTTGGCTATGCTCATAATTAAAGTTGCCATCCTCCAGCATAAATAATCTGTATTGTTATGCCATTGTTTTGTCAGACATCAACTGTTGCTTTACAACTGTAATCAATACAATTCAATTTATGATAATCTTAATGATCCACTGAGGGTTTTGTTCAGAAAATACTGCTGAGAGATCGATTTAAAATATGCTTAAAATATGGATGTCACTTTTCTTCTTGACAACAACATTTCAGAATAAGAACAGTTTAAGTACAATAAAAAAATAATAAAATATAAAATAGCAGGGGAAAAGAACACAAGAAGCTTATTACCTCAGGAGTTGCATTTGATCCAAACTCTCTGCAACTTCAGAAAAGAAACTAATGTCTTTCTTCTTAGGCATGTGTTCTGAGTTCCTCTATTGTGATTCTAGCTGTAAATTGTGCTTTTACAAAGTTTATGTCCTGTAGAGCAGGGTTCCTCAACCTTGGCAACTTTAAGATGGGTGGACTTCAACTCCCAGAATTCCCTAGCCAGCCTTAAAGTTGCCAAGGTTGAGGAACCCTGCTGTAGAGGGTAGTCCATCATCTGAGCATGAATTAAAATGTGAGAAGGTGATGATGGTTTTAAATGTGCTTGTTTGTGTGCTTATTTCATTTCATTTCATTTCAGTAATTTTGCCTACAGAACACACCAACAAAGAACTCCAATGCATATGTACAACAGAAAGATCTTCAATAAATGACAGAAATATTTTAGAGAATTAATGTTACCATTAAAAGGACAAAAACATTTATAACTACAAACTAATCAAAGATTTTCACTAAACCTAGGGTCAGAAAAAAAACCAGCAACATTAAAAATGGATAACCCATCTATAGCAATGTTAATTTCAAGAATTGTAACTAAGTAATTCATAGGAATAATAAAAGACTTCCCCTTAACTTTTTCACAGTCTTCAGAAAAAATAAAATTTCATGATAACTAGAAATAGGAGGAAGACTTATAACCACTGATTTTACTGCTGCCATACCAAGAATTTCTGTGCATTTAACATACAGAATATTCTGTGCGTTTCTTAAATACTATAGACTGCCTTTCACTATGTAATAAGGTTGATTGACTGACAATGGGGCAGATTTATATATCTGACTTTCAAAAATATCATCAATAATCATGTATTCTGGTGATATATATAAAGTTTTGGTGGTAATCAAATTTGTTTTGGCAACTACATTTTTTATGGCCTGTAAAATGACAAAAGAGTTGTTTTACAAATCTTATGCTTGTTCCTTGGCCAGTTTAGAGTGCTGGAAGGGCTTTAATTGTAATTATTTTCTGCAAATTTTTATTAGCTCAATATTCCATTTTTTTATTACTTCAGGATGCATTGCCCAACTCAAATTTCCCAAAATTGTTCTTTCAGAGCATTTTTGTATTTCATATAGTTACTAATAAGAAGCTATCTTAAGAAAATGGTACCCTGTGAATGTCACATGAGTTGAGTTACAGCCTCAACCAATCCATAGAGAGCTTGGTTCCAGATGGAATTGGATTCTCTATGGACTGGTTGAGGCTGATTCCGGATGGAAGTTCTAATGGAACTCCACTTAGATATTCCCCCTTTACCCTTCTGCTGCCTGGATATTCTTAAGATGAGTGGACTTCAACTCCAAGAATTGAAGTTATGTAACAATTCATAACTTGTTCTGAAAATTCTTCTGGGCACCCTGTTACATCGAGATCAAGACAATCTCTGGAATAATGTGAGATATGGCCCAGCAAGGCTGCAGTAGCATGGCAACTGTTTCTTTTACCTGCATAAGAGATCCTTTAGTTCAAACCTGTATATGTTGAAGAAAAAGAAAGGCTATCACAATAAATACACAGTTTTAATATTAGATTAGAAGACTTTAATGACTCATTTCTTATATATTAACAGAATGATAGACAAGTGTGCATTTTGAAGCACACTATTTACGAAATTACCATCAGCACTGCTAACTAGATCTTATCCTTCAAATATAAGCATATTACAAAAACTGAAGTAAACTGATATTATAATTTATATAATCTACTTATTTTACTGCAGTATGCCCTTAAAGTCAGAAGGTAATTCATCAAACTCATTGATGAAAGGTCGAAGAAAGCAGTAAGTGCAAAACTGTGTGAGCATGTACGCTTATTATATTTCCTGAATAAATGCTGCAACATTAGGCAGCAGGTGTCAGGATTAGCCCAGGAAACTCCAGGAGACAATACAGATTCAATCCAGCAAGGTTTATTGGCTCAACTCCCATTACAGAATCTTCTCAGAGTGAGAGCAATTCCCAGGGTCACCCCACAAACATCCTCTGCATTCCTTAGGGAGGGGCCAGCCTCATTCTCTTATCTCGTGTTCGCTCTTCTGGGGATGAGAGTCCATGTTTCACACCCTTACTCCACACTCCCACATCAGGTCCTTTAACTGCAATCACGAAACAGTGAAATTCCAAATCTAGCTAAGAGCAACATACCAGTAGTTTTGGGCTGGGCTTGCCCTTGGGAAGCACCCAGGCTCCAAAAGGAAACCTGTTGCTTTCACTGGTTTAGCAGGTTGAGTGGTAGCTCATGCTGACCACAGGCCACCAATCATGCAACTTGCAGGAAAATCATCCTCCTGGGATGACTGTTGCAAACAAATTAAAATGTTTTTGAAAACATGCCTTTAAATTATCTTTCCTGCCTCAAGTTTTGTTTCCCTGGAACACAGCCAATTTCAAACCGTTATGGAATATTCCAGGGGGGTAGGGCATTTCCCATCATTTCACACTTCCATTTTTTAATATTGATAAAAATCATAACACTTTCTCCTATGAGGTCAACTGCCATTTTGACCATGAATATGAAAGTGTTTTTGCACAGTAGTTATTACATTGTGCTTCTGGAATCCTTGTGGTTCCTGGGGGTATACTGAAGTTCCTCCATGATAATACCAGTATGCAAAATGTACTGTAGTTTATCCACGTGCGCTGAACTTCCCCTTAAAATATTGACCATATTCACATAATTAGTAAAGAACAATTGTTAGGAGTTTTATATGAAGGATGAATTCAGACTACTACTCAGTGGCACCAAAGAGGATTTTCTGTTTGTCTTGGTTGCTACTTAGTGGCCATCCAGATTTTTGCAGCTCAGCTATGATAGTCCTACAGTGGCTTTAGCTGTTGAATCAGAGCCTCAGATCCACTGAGTTCAAAGGGGCTTAATCTCATGAAATTAAATATGAGGCTTGTGCATGTTTCAGAAAGGATTTGAAAGGCAAGCATAGCAACTCTCTGTTTTTGTTTATTAAATAGTCCCTCTTTTTAGGCTTTGGTATGAGTAAAAAAAGGCTGCTTCAGGAGTTGCCTCAAAGAGAAGTCTAAAGAATAATGGATTACCTTAATGAATAGCTCTGATATGTTGTGCCTGGATAAAGCAGTTCTTCCAAATTATATTTGAAGCATGCAAAGCCCTGGTGGATATTTCTTCCTCTGATATCAATGGGACAAAAAAAGTTTACTTTGGTCAACCTGTGATCCATATATCTATAACTGGAAGATGTCCACATTAATTACATGGATTCAAATTCCCTTTAAAGAGTTTTATAAATACATATAAGCAATCTAGTACTTCGGTTCACGAACACTTCTGTTCACGAACAATTCGGTTCATGAACAGCTCCGGTCACACAATTTTGCCTCCGTTCACGAACTCCACATCGGGTTACGAACAGGATCCGCAGCCATTTTCCCTCCCGTGACACGTGGTCGCAGCTTCCTGTAGGGAGGGGGACTCTCCCTCCAAGCAGTAACTGCCTCCCCACCCGCCTTCCTGTCCTCCACGCCAGAAGTCGCGTCGAGCAAGGTTAGCTTTCTCTCTCTTCGTACTGTACTTTGTGTCATATTTTTGCAGTTTTTTAAAAAAAAAAATATGGTTCAGAACGGATTAACCGTAATTACATTGAACCTTATAGGGAAATTTGATTCGGGACGCGATCAAAAATCGGTTGGCGACCAAATTCGTAGGGGTCAGAACGGATTAACCGTATTTACATTGAACCTTATGGGAAAATTTGATTCGGTTCATGACCAATTCGGTTCGCGACCAGAGTCGCGGAACGAATTAAGTTCGTGAACCAAGGTACCACTGTACCTTGCACTTTTTCCAGTATTCTGGAAAGGACTGCTTTCCATCAATGCAATTCAACATTGGCCATTTCTGGGCCTTATTTAACTGATTTGTAAAATTAATTTAAAATGGCATGAATTCGCTTGGTGAATTTATTAACCTACTGTATAGCTATCATCAAAATCACCATCACTGAATAGGCTTTGGAAATAGTACTGCTATAAGAATTCTATGCCCATCACAACGAAGACCTTCTTGCCCATTTCCCTCAGAAAAAAACTATTTTGCTTTGGGGGAAAGCACTTTATTTTTATACTGAATGAAAAACATTCCAGAAGCATTTTGGGGTGGAGAGGAGACACACTATTTATCACCATTAAGTCTGAATTTATGTCTTATTGAAAATACTTTTTTGGCTGAAACTATCAACCACCGATGACAGTCTTTTTATTGTCTCAGGGCAGATTAGAACTGACAAGCATGTCACAAACTTGTTTGTGTGATTTAAAAAAAATAAATAACAGTGACAAATTGAGAGTTAGCTAAACTGTCCATAGTAATTTATTTCATGAACTTGCTACTGTACCTTTCTTATTTCATGTCAACTGATTGTCATAAAGCTTATCATTAACCAACAGATCAAGGCGTAACTTTTGTTTTTCTTTTGTTCTTGTTCTCTCCCTCCCTCCCTCCCTCCCTCCCTCCCTCTCTCTTCATCACTGTCCCCTTACATCAAACACATATTCTGCTGACCCTACACAGCTACCCTGCAAGCCTAGGAAAAGATAAGGCTTCTTTAAGGAGCAGCCAACAGATACACCAAGGATTTAAAGCCCACTTGCCCATTTCAAATCTGAATTCTACACGTCTCTAGTTCAAATGATGGTAACTACAACACCCCATGAGATCATCTAGTTGAGTATAGGAGGATGAGGCTTGAAGGTGCAGAGGTGTTCACAAGAGGAATATTAAAGGTTTTAGCCTTTACATATTCGTTTAAATGCCTGAAGATATTTATGGACTCATTAGAAAATTGGATACAACTCTATTACTTTTGTTTCTACTTATTGTTTTCAAAGTCTTTATGCAAACAAATATGATCACAAATCTACTTGTATTGACCATTGCTGGTAGCTTTCTTTCTTGCTGAGTAGAAACTTTTCCCACTGAAATAGTATTTGTTGGTTGGATTTAAAAGCTATTCTTTATGCCTCCAGACTGGCAAAACACGTTTTGTCTCAGGATGAGCAACAAATGGTGGTCCTCCATGCCAAGTTAAAAGCAGCATAACCAGCATTACCTGAGGGACCATCTCACCCCCATTATATCTACCCGTCCCACCTGGTCAGGCAGAGAGGGTATGCTGCAGACCCCTTCAATGAAAGAATGTCGACTGGCGAAGGTCCAGAAAGAGAGCCTTCTCTGCCGTGGCCCCTGCCCTATGGAATACTCTTCCCCCAGAGGTGAGGCAGGCCCCAACTCTCTTGTCCTTCCACAAAACAGTCAAGACCTGGCTCTGCCAACTGGCATGGGGCAAAAAAGGGGCAACCAAACCTGGGGGTGGCTAGCACCTTGAAGATGCTCCTATATGTTAACATCTTACTGAACATCAACATCTTGGAAGATATTATTTGCATATGTGTTTGGTTTTATTCTATTTTTACTGTATTTTTTATTGTTTTTTACTGTATTTTAATTAATATTTATTGTTGTTTTATTGTGAACCGCCCAGAGTCACTTTTTTCATGAGATGGGCGGTATCTAAATTTGGAATAAAAATAAATAAAAATTAATTAATTAATTAATTAAGGCAAGTTATTTTGGCATCTGAGCAGAAAACCTTCCACATTTGTCCCCCTCCATTTCTGCCTTTTGCTTACTTCCTGTTTATTCATTATGCTTGTAGAACACTTCCCATCATTAACAAATCCCAAAGCAGGACAATTAAAATAAATTAGGGCTGCAATCATATACCAACTTCCTTACATGAATAGAGGAATGAATAAACTGAAAGGGAGTAAGCAGGTAAAAAAGTTTTGTATGTAACAAACACATTGTGGCTTTAATGACAACCCAAAGCATCTTATTCTACTTAATCATCGTTCAGCCTTGCAATTCCATCTCCACAAAACACTTCTTTTTTTAAGTTCCTCCTTCACTGACCATTCCAAAACTTCTTTATTCAACTGAATGAAACAGGGTAATATTACGCTAGTGAAGGGACTACAGCATTTCAATCAGCAAGTAATAGATTCCAAGTCTGAATTCTGCTATGGCTACCCATACCTTTGTCTGCTGCTCTATATTTCATTTGCAAGAAGTTTCTTATTTATGCAAGGAATTGATTTATCTATGTGCTTTACTGGAGGGATTTGTTCAGTCAGAACTCTAAAATGGTCCTCAACACTCCATCAACATATACTGTTGCTGAAGCAGATCAGCCTAGTAACATGAATCCCTTCCATATCAGCATTATTTCATCATTCTCTATAAACACCATATTCATAATCTCTCTCTCTCTCTCTCTCTCTCATACATAAAAACACACACATACATAAGCAATTTGTGGAACAAAAGGAAGGCAAACACACCAAAGGATAAAAGTCTGACATTTGAGCAAAAGCCTTTATCAAAGAATGATTTAATACCAGAGAAGCAGCCATAGGCTCAGGTTGCTATGGAAACAGACAGAATCCCAATAATATTTAGCAACAGTGTTTTTATTATACCATTATATTAATAATACTCTAGTAAAGGGTCACTTCAAATTTCATTTACAAGGCTCCATTTTAACTAGAAAAGCGAACACTATAAAGGACAGGAAATTAACATTACAAGTAAAGGTCAACCTTAAATAAGTTATTTACCAATTTCCCTGACTATTAGAATGAATGAAACTGTCCAGAAATGGCATTATATTTGATTTTCAGATATTCTTTTTGGCCTTCAAAAACAGTATCGTTTTATAAGTTTAGATAGATTTGTCCTTACCTTTATGTTTATACTCTATGTATCAAAACTGAGACCCATCTTTGACTTATATGTAGGGCAAGTATTAAGGATGAGCAAATACAAAGAGAAAGTGAAGCGGGGGGAGTCAACTCTTTGTACAAAATTCAGACTTCCCCCTCTGCTCAGCTCTACTGGGGAAATTGGATAAAAGTGCTTACAATTATGGGGTATAGCAAGGAAAGGTATGAAAAAGAGAAGACAATGGGTTTGTCCAGCCTACTTTTTCCCTAGGTAACTGATTCTACTAACAAATAGCTCTTATAGTGTTTTCTGTTGGAATCTGCTGCTATCACTTAAGACAACTGTCCTGTGTCTAGAACTCTGGAATACATCGTGAGAAATTAGTTCAGTGTTTGTTTCGTGGGGGGGAGAGCTGTGTGAAATTTCCTAACTTGCCCTTTCCTTAAACTTGAAAAGTACAAGCTGCATTAGTACCCCACATACTGGTTATGTTCAGATAATCTTCAGTTATCTGAAAAGTCAGGTTTAGAATTCTCTTGTGAAAATTGTGTTTTGAGAGACCCCAGATATAAACCATCTTTCAGTGAAATCACTCTGTAATAGCAAAGAAAGACTAATGCACAACTTTCAGTTCATTGGACTGTACAGCTATTATCAGAAGTGGCATAACGCCACTAAGAATAGACTGAATATAATGACTGCTACAGAACCACTGCAGTGTTGTGCAGAGCGCAGCAAAGCTCTCAAAAACTTTGCTCTCAGGAAAACCACACATCAGTATGAGAGCTTGTAAAATGCAATGTCCATATTTTGCTCTCCAAAGAAAATTCAGTCAGAAAATATAGACTAACTGGTTTTTATTGATAAAAATGCAAAACTCCATAAAATACAAGTTGCATACAAAATATAGGAAATAACAAAGACTTCTTCTCATCTTAGCATCCAAAACTTATCCACAACAAAGTCTCTAGCTAAAAACTCTCAGAGAAGAGGTACACTACTTGGTTATTAGTTACAACTACATAACCTATAAAACTACATGATGGATAAAACTGTACACGACTGACAGGCTAGGCATCTAGCCCTCCTATTATATTGTCAGCATGTACCCCCCCCATTGAATAACTAGCATACACATGCCAATAGGTGGCAGTAAATAGCACAACACAGTCATAAGATGCTTTGTTTACATTAAGCTACATACAGTAGTCGTAACAATTTGTTGTACAGATAACGAGATGAAATTTCTTCCCATGAGAAAATCCTGACATGCAGTACAAGAAGACACTACTCTTTTTGAGGCTTCCTTTATCATATTTTTAAGTGGTCTCTGGATACTGAGTTATTTTATATATTTAATCATTTCAAAGATCAGAATACAATACTACCAGGGTTCAGCAAAGGGTCTCTGGGTACTTTCAGTACCAACGAAAATCACTTTTTTTAATCATCCTGAATTCTTTGCTATATATATTTTTTCATCTGATCATATTATCAGAAAGACTCAGGAAGCATCAAAATGATCTGTATGGTTTGGGGCACTACATAATTCCTGAACTGATCTAACAGAACTAAACTCTACTATTATTCATTTACCTTTCATATAACTTACAAACTGGATTGACTGCTGGCTCTCCTTTATTAAATATAATTTGAATAAAGAGCCAAACGTAATCTGAGCCATAATTTCTACAAGGTTTGTGACATTTTTAAGTTCACTGAAACCTTTATTAAACATTTTGCAACAGAAATAATGGTGGGGATTTTCACTGTAAATAGATAAAGAACAACTTCAAGGCCCGGCATGGGGAACTAAACGTAGTTGTTAATGTTATCTGCTTTTCCACTTATTAGTATGCTAGATCAAAGCCGGTTAAGTTCCCTTGCTTAAAACAAGAAGGAACTTTTATTACGTATTACTACACTGATAGCCCAGCAAACTGCACAATGTTGAAAGGAGGAAAAAAAGAAATCCAGTTACAATTGTTATCCTTGCCAAAAGGTCTGCAGATTGCTATTAAATAATATACTGCAACTTACCTCCAAATGAATTACTTTTTGTACCCCCACAACCATAAAAAACCAGCTTGAAGATTAAACATAAATGGGAATCATCCTTTTACAGAAATGTTTACTGGCCTTTCCTTGAAAACCTTGAATTAAATAATAAGGTTGGTAAAGCTTTTTTTAAAAAACAACAGAAAACTGCAAATTATTTTCTCTCCTATATTCTCAGAAAAAAGGGTCACAACGATCAAAACAAAGAAATGACACTAAAACCAGTTAAAAGGAAGAAAAAAAGATGGATACACAATAGAACTATTCTCAATCATACCCGTTTGTTTGTTTATAAATAAGATTTATATGGCCACCCAACTCAAACAACATGACTCTGGGTGATGTACACAATTGTTAAACAAAAATTTAAAAATAAAATAACATATACCACTAAAGTAAGCTAAAACAATTAAATGACAATCAGGACTAAAACTGATTGAACTAAAGACAGTTAAGTTTTCACACTGGCACACTGCATGATGGATGACTTTATTAACATAAATGAAATAAGCGCTTTGGAGATACTTTGTCACTCAGATTTTCACTTGGTGGGATCCACATAAAGGTCTGATTCAGCAGCAAAGATCTCTTTAGCATTTTGACTTGGTTGGGGAGTGTTCGGATTGCCTTTCATTTTACGGTCATGATCTAAGGTACACCTACTTCCATCATTCATTCACAGTTCTCTCAATTTCCACACAACATAAACATATCTTTAAACTCAGCCGCCAGTTCGGTCATTCTTTTTAACATAAGAAGTTTGACTTCTCATGATCATTTTCTTCTCAAGCTTTTTTTTTTTTTTTTTAATGCCAAGCAATTTCAAGTTTTTTAATCTGTTGGATGAGATAGTGTTACTTTCATAATACATCATATTCTGTATTATTGTTAACAACTTCTCTCTTGCTTCGTATGTATGTGTGTCTGTGTCTGTGTCTGTGTCTGTATGAAGCTCCTGGACTAATCATGCTTCACCTTCCAGCTTGCTGGTGCTGCCCTCTCCTGCAGAAAGATAGGGTCCATTTGATTAGCCCACCCCAGGTGACTAATGAATCCTATTGGATTCCAGACAGAGCTTGCAGTTTTCTCCGAGAATTTGATGGATTGTTTGGATGAGGCCCTGCTTGCTGCCTGGAATGGGTGGGCAGCCAGGACCTTACCCCTATATATTCTCTCCCTGTGTGCAACTCCTGGGGTGCACTTTGGCTTACCAAGGATCTCCAGAAGATGAGTTCCAGAAGATATGGCCGAAGAATCATTGACAGAAGACCTGAAGTGATCCACACCAAGCACTGGAAAGAGCACATTTTAGAGACTACTTCATGGACATAAGAGCACAAAAACATCTTTATTTCTCCACCCTTATTGAAAATGCCAATAGCTGTCCAGTTGTCCTGTTTAGGGTGACCCATTCCCTGCTGGGACAGGACAGACCACCAGATCATCTGCAGGGCGGCTGTGAAGAATATTCTGGCTGTTTGACAGATAAAGTCACTCAGATCTATTTTCTCTGGCAGGTCCAGTTGTGGTGCCTGGGACACAGTCGGGTGGTGTGGTCTGTGATTAATTTGAGTCAGTGACTCTTAAGGAATTGGACAAGGTTCTCTATGCAGTTAGCTCAGCTACCTGTTGTTGAACCCAGACACTTTATGGCATCAACAGGGTCCACGCAGTGATGTTAGCCTCCTTGAGTGCCAATGCCTTTGAAGGAGTTAGATGCCTGGATCTAACTATTTTAGATAACTACTGTCCTATCTCCAACCTTCCCTTTTTAGGAAAGGTTGTTGAGAAGGTGGTTGGGCTGCAGTTACAGAGAACCCTGGAGGAAGCAGATTATCAGACCCATTTCTGTCAGGGTTCAGGCTGGGATTTAGTACAGAGACAGCCATGTTTGTGATTCTTGATGACCTGTGGTGGAGCCGGGATGGAGGTGGTGCATCCATAGTGGTACTGCTTGATCTCTCAGCAGCTTTCAACATTGTCAACCATCTGGAGTGATTCAAAAGGGGCTTGGGAATTGAGGGCACCTCATTACAGTGTTTTTTTTCTTTTCTCAGTCAGTGTTGGTAGTGGTGAAGAGGTTGCTCTCTAGGCCCTCCTTTGTGGGTTGCCACAAGGCTCTATGCTCTCTCTCCCTTCCAATTTAACATTTACGTGAAACTGCTGGGTGAGGTAATCTGCTGGTTTGAGGTGCAGTATCATCAGTATGCTGATGATACCCAATTGTTTCTTTTCACCCCCGACCAGTCCATTGAAGCTGCTGAGGTCCTGTCCCACTGCCTGGAAGCTGTGTGGGCCTGGATGATGAAAAACCAGCTCCGGTTCAATCCCACCAAGACTGAATGTCTGTGGCTCTTGGGACTCCCCAAATGCAGGGATTATCCATATTTACTCCTGGATGAGGCTGCACTTTCTCAGACAGAAGTGGTGCACAATTTGGAGGGTTTAACTGAACTCACAGCTTTGCTTGAAGGTAGCAGGTGACAGCTGTGGCCAAGAGGGCCTTTGCAGAGCCCTGTCCGGTGCACCAGTGACATCCTTTGCTGAATCAGTTGATCCTCTAGACAGTCATCATTCCCTTGTCACCCCATGATTCAACTACTGCAACATGCTCTACATGGGGGTACCCTTGAAGACTAGCCAGAAGTTTCAACTGGTCCAGAATGCAGAGGTGTGAGCAGTGATGGGCTCGCCTTAGCATGCCCATGTGACACCTCTGTTTGGCATGTACACTGGTTGCCTGTGTGTTTCCAGGTGTGATTCAAACTGCTGGCTATTACCTACAAAGTAATATAGCTGGCTATTTACAGGACCTCATCTTCCATGGTTTCTGCCCATCCAGTACAATCCATCAGAGTGGGTGTGTTCAAGGTTCCCTTGATTAAACAGTGTCATCTTTTGGGTTTTACGTTTGCTTTGTTGTTGGATTGCTCTCTTATGATTTTGTAGTTATTTTTGTACTGTTTTAGTTAATTTCCTGCACTTTATTGTTTTTTATGTTATTTTATTGCTGTGAGCCTCCCAGAGTCAGTTGGAGTCAGGCAGTGTTGAGACTGAATGAGCTAAATAAATAAGTATATCATATATCTCCTCTTGGACTTCAAATACCAGAAAACCCTCTTCTCTTCCTTTTCTCTTTAAAATTCTACTGATTTTTTCTCTTCTTGTATTTTGTTCCAGATAGATGTTTCTCTGCTACAAACGGTCCTTAAGTATTATCACAGTTATTAATAGACAGTAAGTAAACTCATAATTTATGCTTTAATTGAAAGCCTTGGTTCCTGTATTATGGCAGAAAAGCCAAGTTGTCTTTCTGTTAAAGTGTTAGCAAAGGCTTATGCTGCCACCTGGTGTTCCACAGGTACACAAAAACCTCTACAGAGAAGTAACCATCCCATATCCAAATATGCCCTCGTGTTTTGTCCTGACCTTGAAGCATTTCCAAGCAAAGACTTATTTTGATTTGCAGCCAATGGTCTGTTTGCATTAAAGAGGGAAGGGGGGAAATTCTAATCAAAAATTCATTTCAAAGCACAATAAGTGAAGGACAATTTTAATAGATCTATGCATGGACAATTGGGGTATTGTGATTGTATCTTAAAGATAATTGCCTTCAATTTAAGCCTTAGTGTTCTGCATCATAAATTTGTTTTGCAATGCAAAGGTATAAAATTTAAACATTAGTGCTTAGCTGCAATTAAAACTCACAAATCATCACTACAGTTAGCAGTAGCAGATCAGAAAAAAATATCAGAAGTGTTCTGTAACAATATATCAGTGATTCTATCAGAGGCAGGAAGATTAACTTTATTTTTTTTTTCTGCTTTTGATGGGAAATTATCTTGAACTCTTCGACATTTTTGTGGTAAATAAATATATAAATAGCAACATAATACATATGCACACAGCTCAGATGAGGGAAGAGTGATGATGTATGACCTGGTTCATACCCCAAATTAAGCCATGCTGATCTTTGAACTAAGCCTGAAGTGGCTGGTTTTATAAAACAAAAGCCATGATTTATAACACACAGTGGCTGAATTCACACAACATCCTTCTATTGCATTTCTAAAGCACTGTCACCAAATGTGGGTGAAAGTGGCTGGATCCAAACACAGAGTAGACTTGTGGAGATCAATCAGAGCCAAATCAGTCTTGATTCTTCAAAAAATGTATTTATTTTAATGAAGCCATTCTAAGGGCCAAAAGAGGCCAAAATCCTGCTGCAGGAGCAGCAGCGATGCAATGAAATAAAAGAACTATTTTTGAAATAGTTCCTCCGTCAAGCTTTGATTTCTCAGAGGATTAATGATGACTTAAGTATAAATTAGCTATTAGTCCAGGTTTAAATGGCACAGATGAACCATAGTTAAAATAAAAACAAAGTGAATGTTGTACGACTTAGTCTGAATCCAGTTCACTGACATTTCAAGAATGAAATAAATAAATACATACATGGGCGCACACGCCATTAACTTTTGGACATCTGCTAATTTAACAATTCATCTACATTGCTTATTTGAGTTTGACATCCCAGGCTGAAAACTAGCAGTTGCATCTACCTCATTGCACTGTCATCAAAACACGCACGACACTTGGCTGAAACAAACAAGCCAGGTTGTAATTAATAGTATTTGCAAAGCAGCTGGAAAGCAAAGAAAACACCTCACTGCCCATCAGAAATTTTCAGCCAGGAGAGCAAATGACCCGTGCCCACCATTACATGAGTGTATCATTTAAAAAAGAGGTTCTGATCTGAAATTAATCACATTCTTGTAAGGTGGCATTTTGAATAATAACAGAACATATTCACTGGAGGCAGCGATTTTTTCCTATTAGTAATGCTTTTGCTCATCCAAATTACTCCCAGGAGTGCCACAACATAGTATGTAATCACTATAGAAAGATAAAGGGAATATAAAATGAAGTGGTAATGTGGGATGGTGGGGGGGGAGAGAAAGATATTTAACTGAGTTATACTACACTGGAAAAAAGCAAAGATCTATTTTTCCTCCAATCCAGATCTAATGTATTCAGTGAAGAGTAATACATTATTTCAGTTTTCTGAATGGCCAGTCAATACATTCTCAAGCAGAGAGAATTTTCCAGCAGGTCCATAATGAAAATCCACAGGTATTCAGTGTCCCAGAATTGTATGGTTATCTCTAAAATTCTGAATAGTTTACTTTTATTGTTTACTCAATTTATATGCACTTTTTTTTCATTTGGGCACACATAAAGCAGTTTATAAACTGCTTCCTCCAGTTCTGCTGCCGCCCCAAACAGCACCTCCCACACAGCCTCCACCTTTACCTGGGGAGCCGTCACCAGCTCTCCTTCCCTGCCCGGCGATGGAGAGTGCCACGCCATCCCGCTGCCTCCTCCCCAGCTGGGCCTGGCAAGTTCCCTTCGGCAGACGAGGTTCTGTTTCCCTGCCATACGCACCACACACATTCCAGGCTGCACCTCGCCCAGCATCTGGATCCTGGGCCAGCAGCAGGAGAAAGAAAACGCAAAGGCCAGCTGTGGGCAGGAGGGGAGGCAGCAGGAGTAGGAGGCAGAGTGCAGGGCAGCCAAAAGGGCAGAGATGGGGGCGGGATAGGTGGGTTGGGGGAGTTGAAGCAAAAGTGAGCAAGGCAGGGCAGGAAAAGCATGAGGCCCTGGCCTAACAACAGTGCTGTCCTGGCCTAACTACTGCAATTGGGACTACCACAACTGCCGTCACTAAGCGGTGCAGTCACGTGGTGTTTCACCTAATGACCGCATCGCTCAGTGACAGAAATTCTGCTCTCTACTGTGGTCCTAAGTCAAGGACTACCCGTACAGCCATTCTGGACACCATAGCTCACCAAGCTACAAAGTGGCCCTTCAAACTGCAACCTAGTGTTGTACAAATCCAGTCCAGGGTGTGAGTTTATGATTCATGGAAACCCAAACCCAGAACATTGTTTTAATAGAGTAAGCTATGGCTATGTTACCAGAGGTAAGTGGGTCATAAGTCAGCTTGGGATTCACTTGGCATTAAAGCCTATGCCTTGTAATTTCTGATGCCATTTCTTCTATTCCGGTACCTCTCTATCTGTTCCAACTGAGAACATATCACTACTCTATACATTGATCCCATAAAAAAATAGTACCATCCCTGCTTGCTTCAGAACCCTCCATTAAGTGGGCATTTTTATAGATTGGTGTTTATTAATTGGACCTCAGCAGGCCTTTCCTCATCTCACAAGGTAGGGAGGCACATGGGTAGGAGCCTTCCAGAGAATCCCAAGACTGGACTGGGGGGTAAGGCTGTGAATTTGAAAAACATCCTGGAAGAAAGCAATGCCAAGCCACTTCCACAGCACTGCCAAGAAAATTCAATGGTCACAACCATGAAAATCCAAGAAGTAGCATCATTATCAAAAATGGCAACACTTGTTTGATGATAGCATCACAAAAACACTGCAGTTATGTACTTGCACCATGATATTTGACACAAAAACATAAAAATTGTATGACGACATCATCATGCACATGTTATCATCTGCCCTCCCTTGCTGCCATATGGACACCCATGACCAGGAGTAAAATTCAATTCAAAGCAAACTTTGATAGTCACATGCGCTGATTTCTTCATAGAAAACTTCTGTGCCAAACTAGATTTTTTTTTACACTTTGCTTGTGAAAACAGCCCACCAACCATATATATCTTAAAAGGCCATTTTTGTTGGCAAGAAGCATTCAACTGATGAACAGCATGTCTTGGGTTTCATATGTAGTGTCCAACCTGAACATGTTCTTGTGTTCATGTGGGAACATTCCACTCATCTGAGAAAAACTGACCCATGATTGAACAGCTATTGAATTATCACAGGTTGTTTAAAGCCCACTAAAGTAAATTGTACATGCTCATGGGAATAGTGCCTCTAGACATCTGAGAATTATAGTCAGTCAAAATGAGAGAAAACAACATTGGAGAATGATCGTCATCCTCTATACAATCACCCTGTGAAATTCTGAGTTCACACAAAAACTTTCTTATTGCAACAAAATCATTAAATACCAACTTCTTCTAGAGGGGAACCAGGGTCAAACATGATTGAAAAACTTCACAGACGATGGGCATCAATATTAAAGAGCAGTTCCCTAAGAGGAAGAAGTTGCCATTTGGAAGGTCCTAAATCATCTTCATATACAGGTTAGTAGATCAAGAATCAACTTGGTCAAATGAGGATGCTTCACTGGACCTGCAACTTAGTGACGGGCAGACCATGCAATTGTCTTTTTTGCCCTTTGTTACAGGTGGCCCTACTGCGTACTGCAAGACTTATCACTTGCGCATCAGCATTAAAATTTCCATAACAATGGAAAGAATTATGATGTGGTGAATAACATGAAGGAAAGAAGTAGCATTTTTAGGGGGGAAAATACTAGGCTCCAAGCAAAACTTGGCATATCTATTACCCACTGTGTTATCTTATCAACCCCAAACGTGCTCTTGAAACCATCAAGGCATGGGCTCACTAACATACACTAATAAAAAGAGTTCTTAGTAAAAAAAAAAAAAAAAAAAAAAAAATCATTTGTGTGTACCAAACACAGTAAGCCTGGGGACTGGTGCTTTGATTGTTTTGTAATTAGCAATGCTTTTGTATTTTTTCAGTGCAATCCTGCAGATACTACTACCTTCCCAATTGGGCACGTTTGGTAGGTCACTTCAACTAAAAAGCCTGAAGAGAAAAGAACAAAGAACAGCCTCACAATCTCCCTGGTTGATTGCAAGCTTCTTTACTAATCATGAAGGCATCAGTCATGATTTAGAATCCCACCACAGCCTTCAACTCAACTTACCCATTCTTAGAAATGCAATTGGTGCAGGCTCATTAAAAATAGGGAAGGAAAGGGGGGAAAAACACACATAAATACACACGAGCCTCATTTTGGCTCTAAATTAGTAGGCCGGGAAGATTAATTAATTTTCCAGTAGATATTCCAGACAGCAAAGGCAGAAGCAGAAAAAACTCTATAATTTTAACACTGGAAAGAAACAAAGGTATTTTACAGGAACACTCCAAGCAAGGAATGTTTTGCCACTTCAAAGTATCAGTTCAGATTTTTCATGAAAGTTGCTTCATTTCACTTGCTTCTAGTTAGCTAAGGGATTGCAAAAAGGAAGTCTTCACCCTCTAAGTTCTCTCACAGAATTGTGTAGTTTTTCAAGAATCCTTTTAAGCGGTCTTCCCTAACATGATACTTTCCAGGTATGTTGCGATACAAACTTACATCACCTGCCAGCTACAGCCTATGCCAGCTGGGCATGATGGGAATTATGGATTAGGCTACTTCAATTTTTTGAAGATGCTTAAAAAATTTAGGACATATAAGCTACATTCACACATCATGCTAAGCCATGTTGAAAAGCCGCAAGTGGCTGGGTGCATAAATTTTAGTAAGCCAGAAACCATGGTTAACAAACTAAAATAGAATTGGTTCAAGCAACACATTACACCAATAGTATTCATTACATTACTGTTTAGCCCAGTGTGTGAACCAATCGCTGCTTTAGAATCATGGATGGGAGAACAACTCCTTGCTCATTATAAGCTGTCCTTAATCCTTCAATCCTAGGGTTTGGGGTTCAATATCCAGAGTCCTAGACATATGTTCCATAGAGTAAAGTAATGTGAATACAAGTGCTATGAACATCTGTGCTGTCTCTACTTTCTCTTCTCCTTTGTACAGATAATTTCTCCTTCAAAACAAATAACCTATGCGGTAGGTAAGAAAGGGGGTATTTTAGATGGAGAGGTTTCCCCACTCGTCTCTTTCCAGAATCCCAACAGCTAACATATCATAAGATTCTCTTTCAGGGGCCACAATGTTATATAAGACACAGAAAAGGAGTAAGGAACAGTAAACCAAAGAAATGAAAGACATGAAATAAGAAAAAGAAAAGGAAACATAGGTTCCCATATCTTTCTATCCTTACAAACCATCCTTGCTTCCACCCTATCCATACCCATTTCATACATTGTCTTTTGTTATTAAAGCTTCTCGTTTCCTCTTTTTGAGCATCTCATCAACTCTAACCATCCCCATTCCTGGTCTTCCTGTTCCTCCTCCTCTTTCCCCATTCCCTCTTCATTCATGTATTTGTAATGAGATTACAATATCAATTATGATCTTGCTTGATCAGCAGCAATATCTCTATTTCTGAGTTTCCAAAGAAATGGTGACCAAATCATCCATTCACATCCAGTACTGTAAGATTACTGATCTTCCTGAACAGGCACACCAACAGAGAGTTAGATACAACATTGAATGCTGATATGTAAGAAAAGCAAAGATTTATACTGCCCTGTTAGGATTCAGTAACTCATACTTCCCTACACAAAGCAGTGGATCGCCATGGTTATTAAGTATTGATGTCTCATTGCCAGATACTACAGGATACACAAAATTAGTTTTCTTGCATATTCATCTATTCAATTGTTTCAGCAGCCATGAGAACCAAGACAACTGTTGGAAGTTCCATCTTCCTTCATCTGAAGTGATTTTTTTTTTTTTTTTTGCAGATTTAGTAAGAGAGATGAATTTATTCTTCTTGAAAATAACAATAGCAAAGGGTCCTCCTTCTAATTTTTGAAAACTTGTCATATTTTATTTTATTTGCTCAGTTTCTTCTAAGGCTCCTAGAAGACTAGATTCCTAAGGATGTCTGATATACAGTGAAGATACAAAGCAGCCTTCTCCAACTTGATGCTCTTCAGATGTTTTGGTACTACAATTTCAAGAATTCCTAGACAAAATTCATTATCTGGGTGTGGATCCTTATGTAGCCAAAATGGTTCCATCCATTCAAAAGTAGGAAACGTCTTCAGGAGTTCTTCATTTTATTTCATTTCCACTTCATTCATTTTGGAATGGAACTATTTAGTGGCTTGTTTTTGATCAGTTTCTTCAACTCCTCATTATTTTTTAAATGAATTTGGTTGTCAGTTATGATTTAGTCAGGTTGATTAAATTTCTTCTTCTCCGTTCTTTACTCCTTTCCTTATTCAATGCCTCTTTCTACAATGGCAGGAATTCAAAAGGGCTGTAGCATAAATTCAACTTTCTGAATCAATACTTGAACATTTTTTCCCTCCCTGTTTACCAGAGCAGTGAATGTCCATTATCTGTTTGATACCAAATAAATATTTTATTGCACTGTGAGCAACAGGATATCATACCTCTACTTTATGAGCTATGCTTTCTTTTCACTCATTACCTAATCAATATTTTGAGTTGAAATGCTACTCTACATCAGGAATCAGACATTATAAATAATCATTGCACAGTTCCTAACTTACTAGCAAAAGGCTCAGTTGTGATGGATAAGGTGTGTGCAGAGGGAGAGTTGGGATTTCATTAATAGTATGAGGAAAGCACCGTATTTTGCATCATGGATAGGCAAACATCACACACAAAGTTGGATATGCTCAAGAATTCAAGCCAACTTTGATGGCCTTTTCTAATAATTAACTTAAATACTCATGCAGACTATTTCCACCCCAACTTTCAGACCCCTATCTCCCTACCACTTCACTGCAATTTTCCCAAGGTTCAGAAATCCTTGGGGAATTTGGAGAGTTGTGATGGACATCTTATTCCTGTTCAGATTAGAATAAGAATTGAACCATTTTGTTTTACAGGCTGAAATCCCATCCCTTCCTCTAATTTGTTCTGCAAAGGCCCCATTGAAGGAAGCACTGCATGCAGGAGAGCTCTAGCCCTCCAAAGGCTGAGGACAAATGACTCCTTAGCTAGTATTCATTTTCTCAGCCCTGCTAATATGATCCACTTTGGTGAGGTGGCAGGATACAAATGGAAAATTATTTGTAACTTCATTCTGATCTTCATCCTACATTTTTGGGTTATGTAGTCCTAACTTGTAACCAAGTAGTGAACCTCTTCTCTGGAAGTGTTTTTTTAGCTAGAGGCTTTGCAGTGATAAGTCTCAGAAGCAAATATGAGAAGAAGTCTTTGTTATATCCTATATTTTGTATGAAACTTGTATTTTGTGAAGTTTTACATTTTAAATGTAACTCTCTGTAACTTTCCTTTCTGCTGATGCTGAGTGCTCTTATCTCCCTCCCTCCTCAGATAGCAATGCTCTAGACAGCAAGGCCGAAATGTACCCAAAACAAGGTATGACCGGTGAAGACAAGGACTTGTGGTTTAGCTACCAGCAATTGACCAAATTTGGAGTACGGAAGGCATGGGGAGGGCACTGAGGGGGGGATTGGGGAGAAACGGCTCTTGTAATGATAAAAAGGCTTGCTGAACTCCTTTTTGGGGTTCAGTTCTTTGCAGGGACCTGCGAGTCCTAACTGAACCTTTGCACAAATAAAGCTTCTCCCTGAATGACCCAGTGAGAGTCTCGTCATCAATAAATGTTGCGTTGCTCCCACCCGTAACATTTCAGTCCTTGGTGCTCTCTGAGCTTGGTTGTTTGCGTGCAGATGTTTCATTACCTAACTAGGTAACATCATCAGTGTGAGTGGGTGTGGGGTTTGCTCTCTGTTTATATACAGTAGCTGCCAATGATGGTGGGGGTGTGGTTTTCTCCATGGGGGTTACTTGAGAGAACTTTCTCTCACCTTCCTCAGAAAAGAGCTCTCATCAAGGACTCCATAGTTCAACACTGAGCTACGGATGTACTCTTCTACAATCCACTTTTGTTTTAACTACATTCCAGTTCAGTGAAGGTGATATTTATTCTGATCTTTAGGAAGGTACTAGCCCCATTCCAGCATTCAATGTATGGTATAAAGTGTGGCTATTCATGAAGCCTAAGCCCTCCTCTTTCTAGTTCCCATGTGTTCAAGGGAAGCTTTACAGAAAATAATACAGGTATAATCTTGGTCTGGGATTCTGCTTTATTCATGTCCTGGTCCTAGATCATGTGAAGAGATGTATTCCCATACTTCCAGTCAACCTGGAAGATATCATCTGGGGATAGAAAACTGTATGTAAATGTATTTACATATTTCATTAATAGCATTCTACTACTATAATATAACAACAGCAACAATAAACAACTCCAGGAATGCCTATTATTAAAATAGTAAAGAATTATTATGATTCTGCAAGCAATTATATATTGTAATTTTGTATATGTTACAATATACATTGTAACATATACAATTATATACATTATATATTGTATTTTGTTTATGTGTAAGTATGTAGGGGTAAGTATATATCTATATCTATATCATCTATATCTATATCTATATCTCAGTAGGATATTCAAATATAACATCTTTCATAAGTATAAATGATACGCAGATTCTGGTTTGATATTACAGGTTATTTTTCTTTTAATATACACAAAAGAAGTCCTGAATTTAAAGACTACATTCTATTCAACTGTGATGCCAGGAAAAACCATTTTTTGTTCCCGCAATAAGAGTCCTCTATTCTTTTACCATATAATGTGGTTTGCAGTCATATATTCATATTTCCTAACTGATAAAACAAGAATAAAGCAATGGAAAGAACTGTTCCTTACCACTAGTGACCTGTTGAAGCAGAAGAGGCATTTCTATTTCGATATTGCCCTAAAGTTCACCACCCTTGAAAGCATCCACCATTTCTCCTCTGAAAGCATCTATAGCATATTTTTCATGGACCTGTGGAGCCATTCTGCACTACTGGCAACTTAGACCAAGCCTTAGCTTACAGAGTAGTAATTAAAAACAAGGAAGAAAGAGGAGGTAAAACAGTAGTTAAGTTCCCTATATAAATAAACTCTTTGCACATCATTAGTGAACAGAGAATTACAACACCTTCTAATCTAACACCCAGCTGGAAAGGATTAAGAAAAATTCAATATTGAAAAGTGGGATTTTTAAAATGTTTTTAGAAAACAGACCATACAGGTCACCTACTATACCAAAATAAAGATGCTTCAAGAAACCAGGATAACATTTAACACATTTTTATGATGTATGTTTTAAAGTGTGGTGAACTTTAGGGCAATATTGAAATAGAAATGCCTCTTCTGCTTCCACGGGTCACTAGTGGTAAGGAACAGCCACTTTTTGTTATGCAAGGCCCCCATTAGCATGCTGAACACAACACAAGACTGACATTGAGCATTAATAAACACTTACCCTTCCCATGGCTTTCGTTTTTTTTTTCTTACCTATATAAACCTATATAAACTTCAAAACTACTGCCAAGTCCGAATCAAGCTTCTTATTCAGCCTAGAATAAATACTCATCCTCCTAGGTTTATGCCCTGTTTCTTCTTACTTAAAAAATATGAGAGAGGAAAATAATAATTAAAAAAAATAATAGAACTTATCATAATTAATGTACTCTATCTGGATCCTTGGCCCCTTCTTTCAGGTGAGCTTGAACCCGGCTTTCATAAATCTATGTTTATAGTTCGTGAATGATATTCTGGATGCCCAGAAGACATTTTGTCTCATATTACCTTATTTTTTCTCCCTCCCTCCAGTTGAAAAGTTCTTTCAGGTCTGTCACTGGTACCATAATCAGATTGCCTTTCCTGTTAGACCTGTCCTAACAGGTGAGATAGAAATGGCAAATCTCTATCCCAGCCCAATTTCAAAGCACTTTAGAAGAGAATAATGAAAACATAGAAAGTGCATCTCCTATTGTGCAGGCCATAGCCACATTAGATTGCTTTCCCACAGAAGCCCAGCCAGTTTTATTGTAAACAGTGCATACATTATAACAGGGTTCCTCAACCTTGGCAACTTTAAGACGGGTGGATTTCAACTCCCAGAATTCTGGGAGTTGAAGTCCACCCGTCTTAAAGTTGCCAAGGTTGAGGAAACCTGCATTATAGGATAGTCCTTCAGACAGATTTTGTTACTGGATGAATACTAACCTATTAAGTTTCAGGCCACTGCAGGCCCAGAAAACTTTGGTTTGTTTGTTATTCTTGAGCTAAAATCCACTGGATTATGGTGGATTGACTGTGAGTCTTTAAGGCAGGTGAGGGAACCTGGGCCCCTTCAGATGATGCTAAACTAGAACCCCCTGCACATGCAGCTAGCATGAGAGCCATACAAGGAATTGTAATTCAGCAATATTTAGAAGGTCACAAATACCCACTCTTCCTCCAAGGTTTCACTCAAATGTATTTTCTGGTCCTATGTGGAGATGCTGAAGACCAAATCTGCAACCAACTATTGCTGAAATGTAGTCCCTTCAAGGTTCTTATTATATTGTCCTATGACACAATGTATCTGCTCCACACTACAAAACTACACTCTTGAAATCATCATATACAAAGACTTCCCTCAGTTGCAAGGGCAGCTTTTGTCAGCCATGCTTGGAAATACAGGTAGTCCTCATTTAGTGACTGCCTCATACAGCAACCGCTTGCAGTAACAATGGTGATGAAAAAGTAACTTTGCAACCTTGCCAGGTCTGCAAAGCCAAGGACAGCTGAAGTAAGATTGTAAGCACAGTCGTGGTTTCGCTTAGTGACCACTTCACTTAATGACCATGCTGCCGGTCCCAATTGTGGTTGCTAAACGAGGACTACCTTATACAACTGAACTAGAAGTGTTCAGGTTTTCTACAGGATCATATTTCAACTTTAACACTACCAAATGAGCTGATCTTAAAATTAAAAATGCATCCTACTACTATTATGTAGTAACTTTATGCTAATTAGAAAGTGAGTGACTGCTGTGCCAAACTAAACAAGGCGGCCCAGAATCTGCATTCTACTTAGCCAGAGAACACTGTTCAGTTTCGACAGAAAAATAGCCAGAGCAGTTTGCAAAGTAACCCTCCCCTCCCTCCATGAGAGTACAAGATGCCAAGTTGTGTGAAGACCTGTTTCTATTTGAAAGGTAAAACCACGATCTTATAGAGAGCACTACATCTCATCAATAGGGGTGGGAGGAGTATAAATATAAGTAGGGCCTCTCGCTTTATGGAAGAGCCTCCCCCCTGAGAACTGGATGGCCCTGATAGTCAAGAAAACCTGGATTCTCCATTATGGATGTATTTGAGACTGTGAGTTGTTTGTTAGTTACCCCAGCTTTTGTATTATTTATTATTTTACTTGTCTTTAATTGTATTTTTGTCATTTTATTTTGGTTTTGTGTTACTAGCTGCCCAGAGTTATTTGCATAAGATGGGTGGCCATATAAATTTTCTAAATAAATAAATGCAATAAAATAAACAGAGATGCACAATAGCTCCAATAGGCACCATGTAAACAATTGTCAAGCTTGTCTCTGCACAGTGAAGGTTAGTAGCTATTCCTCCATAACAGAAAAAAAAATATTATCTTTTCTAAAAGAACCACAAAGGTACAGCCATTCTGGCCACAATTATTTCTGCTCTGGAAACACCACATCTAAGCTACCCTAAGTCTCTGTAAACAGGTAAGAACCTGGGTGTCTGAAGACCGTGTTTGTTTAGAAATAGATCTTGCAATATGTTGGTGGAGAGGTATATTTTTAAGAACGCAATAAATGCTCTTCAAAAGACACCTGGAAGTTGAGCTACTAGTCAGATATGCTTTCTGATTAACTAATTAGGCATTCTTCCAAGATTAAGAGGACCTCCAAAGTTCTGCTTGATGCCTCTTTCTTATGATAGTATGGGGTTCTCTACTTTTATTTATTTACTATACCTGTATCCTATTTTTAAAATAATGATTTTATCTCTGTCTAACATCAATTAAAGAGAGAAAGTGAGAATATGTGTGTTTCTCTGTGTGTGAGAGAGACAGAGATCCCATGATCAATTTCTGTCTGCATATGAAACCCCAACCACAGATCCAAACCAAGCTTTGTTTCCCCAGTTTATCCTTGACATCCACCCTTTTCAACCCTGTATCAACCAGAAGTGACTAGAAAGTAGCCCAAATCAATGAATTCAGGATTTTTTATTTATTTATTTTTTGCTTCCTTGAGCAAGCTCTCTCAGCTGTAAGAATATTTCTGGGTCTGATCAAACAGAGCAACACTGACATCTTATGGAATAAAGAAGCTGCTGCAGGGATACAATTAAAAATAACTGATTTTAAAAGAAAAAAAGAAAAAACAGGGTCACTCCAGGCACAGCATTCCTAATGTAAGTTTTAAAAATGTTTAGGGCCAATTTGGAAGCCTGATTTAATTTTACTTAGAAATCGCTCAAGCTGAGGCTTGGCAGCGCAAGGAGAAAAATACAAAACACAGATGTGAATGCCAAATATAATCACCATGATATAATGACCAGAAGCAGGCAAGAAACAAAAAGCTTCAATAAATATATGGAAGGAGGACTAAGAGGCAGGGTGTTATTGAGTAATATCAGTGGCCTTTCATAGAAGAAAATCATGGATAATTTGGTCACAGCAAAAATGAAATTAGAACTCCCTCTAGGAAAGAACTAGAGGCACAGAGAGCTGCATCAGATAATCACGTAAGGTTTGTTTTATTGCAGTTGATTTCCAAATGCACAGAACGCTCATCTCAGAGCAACAGTTATCTAGGAAAACCTTGATACTCTTGAAAGAATACATTGATCTTTGAGCTGCTTCCGAAAAAAGGCTATTAATTACATACTGTTTTATTTCTGCCTCTCTCTCTCCCTCCCTCTCCTTGGCTCTATTTTTCAGTTTAACTGTCTTTAAAATCAGCTATATCTTCAGTATTTCTGGATCTAGGCATTCCCTAGTTACTCAAGGCACAGCAAAATCAGCATGGGAATCAAGGAACCGTGGCCCCCACCACCCTCACACAATGCACCTCAAAGGGCTTCCTTCCTTTTATATCTGAAGGATATCTTACTGACTACAAAGCCTCCTTTACACAAAACTCCATCCTGAAAAATAACTTTAATTGGATAATCTTAGCTATGATGTTTGTCTCTACAAACATGTATTTTAAAAAAGCAACACTGCCCTCTTCAGGAACGTGACTGAATACCACGAAGACTTCACTGAAGTCCGTTTTTCTTTCTTTTGGCTTGGTTACATTGTCAATTCCATGTTGTACCCCAATTTTCCTCTAGTCTAAATAAAACCTTCAAAATAATATTTTTGTACCCCAATTTTCCCTCTTGCCCAAGGAATCCCTTCAGTATAATGAAAAGCTCATGAAGTGCCTCAAATTTATCTTTGTGAAGAAAAGAATATAAAGATCCCTAGTTCTATAAAATTTACTCAAGAGCATAAGGAGAAAAGGCTCACAATATAAACAAAGAAATAAATAATACAATAGATGGACCTCCAGCTATTAAAAGTGAAATTGGATTATGCCTCTAGTCCTCTTTAACCAGAGAAGCACTGGATGAAGTAGGCTCTCCCCCAAGAAAATTTATGCATCTTTATACAAGTCAATCCTTAAACAAGAAATTGAACGCTGGCTGTACAGAATCATATTGTCCAATTGTTCCTTTCCATTGATAAGGAGATGTAAATATTACTTCTGCACTGCAGGTAGGTAGGGAAAAAAAAAGTATTTTTTTCAATTTTAGTTTTCTTACACATTTATATTGGGTATCTTCCTATCAAGATTTTTATATATATTCTTGTTCAAATGGTTTGAGTTGGATTCATATGTTTTGCATTTTTTTACTGTTACGTTTAAGAAAATGAACCCAAAAATTTTTTTTTTTAAAAAATGACAATTTATGCAGGAGGAGCGTCACTGGGCCATGCTGAAGGGGGACAAGAGCTTCAGAACATGCAGGGATGCATATGTAACACCAGCCTGCAACTCCTTAAAGCAGTGACCATTTTTCCTGGAATCCTGCAACTGCAGCCCAATCCCAGAAAAAAAAAATCACAATGGCTTTAAGGAAAGGCAGACAGGTATGACGTGCATCCCTGCGTGCTCTGAGACACCTTCTCCCTTTGAAACTTAGGCACTGCACTAACCCAGTGTGCACGTTATTCCAAATCAATGGCTATGCTTGCTCTCCAAGCCCCACGGCAGGCACTGCAGTCCAACAAGTACTACTCCAAAGCAAACACTAACTTGTTTAATTTAAACATTTAAATGCATAATAATCAATAGGATTACTCTTCAGTCAGTTATTTAATCTTTTATTTTCTGTCACATCAAAAATGATCATCTGGGGGAAAATTGAAAATTTTAGCAGACCATACCCAAAGGTCTGCCCCCCCACCACCACCTACCCCTCTGGGGGTCAGGGGCTGCATAAAGGCCTCAGATTGTGTATTTCTGGCTTATTCATACATTCATTTTGAGATTATATCAGAATCACTGCAGCTTCACTCCTTAAATTCTGCTGTAGGAAACAGGTATGAAAAAAGGGACATTTCTCCACTGAAATCTCTTTCCATTCAACACTAACTAGCCTCTTCTTTTTCCCTAAGAGGAGAACATTAAAGAGAGTTGTGCACGTGAGACAACCCATTTGCATTCAACAGTGACTCAAGCACCATCTAGAAGTTTTTATTGTCACTCCTCCCAAGTTGAAACATGATTTGTTATATAAAAGTACACTCCCACTAGAGTCAGAGACTTCTTAGGAGAGCACTGTTATGGCACTGTGATATTTATGCATGTCCATCATCCAGATTATCAATTCCATCAGCTATCCAAGGTCTCAGTCAGTTATCTTCTAAACTTGAGGTGCTCCAGACTAATATGGACATTTTCTACAGATAAAGCGTGCGCTTTCAACTTTTCCTATAGCGTAGCTCCAGAAAACATTATGCTTGTAACTGTCCAGTTTGTCCATAGTTATGCAACTGTTTTCTAAATAAAGAATTGGGATCCATAATTCAAACTTACTTCAGGCTCAGGAAACCCGAGTCATCATCACACTACTAAAATTTCCATTTTTGCTACCAGATTTTGTTTATTCATGAAGAACAAGAGAGAAAGAAGCAATAACCACTGGAGGGTTTGTAAAACTTACCAAGCTATTCATTTTAGAAGATGATGAGCTTGTCCTCTGTTTTCTTAAACAATTCAGCTCTTCTGGGTTTCCATCCTTTGGCTTTAAGATCATCCGGCTGTTCCCAGCAGTGCCTTCTGAAGAGGATCTTAGACGCTTCTCTATGAATCTTCCTTCTCGAAATGGACTAAAATTACTAGGAAGACTCACTGCAAAGTAAGATATGCACACTTATTTACAATCACCATCAATGATGCAAACATTATTCAGAAATGTCTCTTTTAATCAAAGGTGCATGACTTGGAAGTTGCTGAGCCACTTAAATCTTGATTTGGGTTTGCCACCCAGCTATTGAAAAATCCTGGCACAATATTATCATAGTGAAAAAAAAATTAGATTTGGGGCAAGGGGATATTACAGTGCAGAAGCTAGGTAGCATTATGCCAATAATTGCATTCTAGGATCTGATATCCATAACTTTCAAATGACAAAAGAAATGGATAATGGAATTTGAAGAATAGTTTAGAGACAAACAAGAAGATGGAATTAAAAAGCTGTGGAATATGTTAAAGTAGGAACTCACTGTGCTACAAACCACAGTAAGGTGGAAGAATGAAGTCAGATTTCTTTTTGACCATCATTTGCCTCCAATGTCTCCCTAGGAATTTTTGTATGATTTTGAATGTGACCCCTTAAGCCAACAGATGGCTTCAATAGAAGGGCTTTCAATAAATCTTCCTGAATGCTTATTTTAGGAAGTAATCGCATTCATTGCTATGTGTCTTTAAAAAAACTAAAAAGAACCTAACATCTTTGTAATCCCAAATAATTTGGAAAGTATGACTGATCATTCATTTATAAGATCTCTCACCAGTAACTTGGAGACCCAAGAAGCAGCATCTTCATGACACGCCAAGCATAACTGGTGTCATCTAATATTACTCATACATCATTAGAAGCAAACACAAAGTTTTTAGAAAAGAGCATTTTTCAGAAGACAGCAGTGGCTGAGCATACATACCCTTTGCATGGTTTATTTCATTTCCCTGCTGTGTTTGAAAGGACTGAAGTTCAGAAGACAAAGGAGTGATCTTAGATTCAGTTCCTGGAAAGGTTTCTCTTACATGTTCAGATATTCTTGCTTTTTGTTGGTCCCTCTGTAATCCTTGTGCTTTTGGAGAACATTCAGTTATTTCTCCCTGGTTTAAGACAAAGGCTTTTAATTGTGCTTTAGCTCCTGAGTTTACATCTTCTGGATGGCTGGTCTGTTTAGCAAAGAGCTCTGGCAATAATACTTTTGTATGCTTTCGACTTGAATCAAGGATTTCTGAGAAAGCACTAGCTTCACTGAGCAGTACATTTCTAGACCTGTAAGTTTCAGCACAAGGGGAAATACTTTCCGTAAGGTTTGTTTTCCTTGAAAGAGGAGCAGCAGCAATGGGATTAGGAAAGGTTTGAGAGGTAGACACATTGTGGGCCAAGGTTTCTGGGTGCAAATTTCCACAGGTGGGCAGCCCATCAACCTCAGAAACAGAATCTTCGGTCAATGCTAGAAACTCGGATGGTGTCTGTACAGTTGTCAAGTCAGTGGAAAGCATCGGTGATTGCAAAGAGCTGCCTATACATTCTGAAGGAGAGGACTTTGCAGACACAGGATCACTTTCAACATTGGATTTAATATCCAACAAGCAAGAAGATGGTTGCACACAGGAAACTGACTGACTCTGAGGGACTGGCTTTGAGAATCTGTAGTGTGTTGAGAACGACTTGGGGAGAAGTTTCCTTGAGGAATGTTTAACAGAAGACCTGCTTTGGGCCTCTGTAAAGCCAGAGTCATCACCTTCATTCTTCCCAGAACTTATGCAATTTATGAAAACATTCTTGTTGGTTGAGGCCTCCCTCCCCTTTTCAAAGTCCTCTGTCAAGGACCTTGTTATCTTTTTATTTCGAGAACTTCCAAAGCCAACTGAATGCCTCCCTCTGTTCTTCACGTGTTCCTCCAAACTGAGCTTTTGCAAAGTGTTGTGGCTAGACTGCGCACCATTCAAAAGGCCCACATTCTGGCACGAAGACTCGGTTTTATGATCACTCCCCTTCCTGTGGTGGAAGCTAATGGAAGGTGTGCGGAAGAGGCTCCTGCGTTTGCCTGTGCTACCTGAGCTAGAGTTGGTGCTGGAGGGAGAAGAGCTGTGAACCCCAACAGTACTGTTGGAAGTTGGTGATGATGGGAGGGAATCATGTCTTCGGTTAATACTTCGCCGGAATATTGGCAAACGGGACACAATGATTGAACGCCTCGATCCTGAATCACCCATCAGGACCCTGTTGTGCTTGGCTAAGCCCAGCCAATATTAAAATCTGTTTGGATGGAAAAGAGATGATATTATTATTATTATTATTATGTGACAAGACCAACACATTCATAAACACATATCAATTTCACATATACAGAAAGAACATTCAGAATCAACATGCTGGAAAGAACCACTGTGCCATCAAATCCTCTGTGTATTAAGGTAAACGCCTCACACTTCTGAGGTAATATGGGACTGAAACTAAGTTGCTGAAACAATGTTTTAATGCCAGAGTCACCAGAACAAATAGTTGGAAAATGGAACTGGAGGCAGTTCATGTCAGAATACAGGTAATCCTTGTTTAGCCACCATAATTGGGGCCAGCAACTCCTTCATTAAGTAAAGTGATTGCTATGTGATACCACAACTGTGCTTAAGATCTTACTTCAGCTTTCCTTCGCTTTCATTTCATTTTTATACTCTATACTGTGAAGGTCATAATTGCAAGAATTGGTTGCGAATTACTTTTTCATCACCATAACTGTGAACAGTCACTATCTGAGGCAGTCACTAAACGAGGACTACCTGTACACATATCATAGACCAGAATCTACTTTGTCCTTGGAATCAGATGATTCAACTACCAGTACTTACTCCACATACAAGGTCTGTGCCACACCTTTAGCAACCATCCCACTGTACATCTAGAACGTTCCTCTACCTATCTCTACTGCCTACCGACTGAATCTGCTGCTTCACCACACATGGGATAGAGAGTCGGGGATTGCCCTTGTTCACCCTACCAATTGTTCATCCAGTTCAGTGTCCTGTGACACAAGCAGTCACACAAAGCCAATCAAAAACTCCTCTGTCCCTTCTAACAAAGCTATTCTTTTTACCAAATATTTATTTTCCTTTATGATTTCTTATTTCAACTCTGCCAAGTTAATTTCCAGTTAGAAATTTAAATGGTTTTATATATTTATCTGAATAAGAACATTATCCTGTTTGTCTTCAGATTAATCTTGCAGTGTGGTCTACCTAATACACATTTGAATGGAAATTAGTTTTTGCAGGACATTCCCACCTTGTGTTTACTTGCTCTGATTGTGTAGTCAGATGGGGAAAAGCATAATAAAGCCATTACATCTAAATAAATGCCTATGTAAACAAACTTTGATGTTTCCAAAGAAAATGGATTAGGAACCAATTCCACTCCAGATTTGATGGTATAAACCTTAAATCAGTATGCAGAGTGTGTCTCTATCAAGCCAAAGTGAACAGACTGCACCTGTATGCTGGCCACCAATGTTTAATAAACTTTCTTCACATGGGGCTTACCAGAGACCATCACAACAGACAGGTTATCAAGCAGTGGACAGCCGTAATGCAAGACTGATGTGATGTTTAGCATTGTCTGGATTAGTAGCTATGTAGACCTGCTCTTTAACAAGCCAGAAATAGTATCAGTCCAAAATCATTGCTGGAAAAAACAAAATTGCCTTGATAATCATATTTCAGCTTTGGAACCTCTTTATTTCCCACTGAAGAAATTAGCATTACGTTAGATCTTTTCATATTCCAGTTTCCCATCATGATTATTCATTTTTATGGCATTTCTCTGTGTATTCGGCTTTGCACCTTTTATCTTAAATATTCTCATAAAAAATCTAAACAGATAAGCTATGCTGAGATAACATACTTTCCCAAGGATCATCCAGGGAATTGCATAGCTAACTAGGGGTTTGAATTAATGCAGGATACCAGACAATATTCTCACACAGCTCTTTCACTGACTGCCACAAGATTTCCCCAGTTGTACATCTGCCAATTCTAATATAACAGTTATTCTGAGCTATTCTTTTTTATTCCACAAATTTCATTTTTATACTCTATACTGAAATCCCTCTGCAATCTATTTTGTTTCAGAAGAGGGGATTTCTCTGCATGCCTCAAGTAATTGTTTGGGGTTTCTTTCAGCTAAATTATATATAACATCATTGCAACGCTGTGGAAAGATCCACCCATTTCTCTCTGTGGAGAAAGCACCACAAGAGAAGGACAGCATAAAGATAAGTTTTGGGAGAGAGGAAGAAAGGAAGAAATAGGGATGGGTTGCTGTTACAAAGCCCTTCATTCATATATTTGTTCAATACTCACAATACTGATTTTCCACTTAGTTGACTGGTGATAGTCAATGAATGCTTTATGATGACCAAAAGCCAGCAACTTAAAATGTCCAGACAATAATACAACAGACTATAAAACAGGCAGTAACATAAAAGCAAGAGAGGATTACTGTATGTACTCCAACTGAAAGATAGTTTACAATTTGGCTGGTATCCCCTCATTTATCCATGGCTGCATTGTATGTGTCACCATACAGTATTTTGCTACATTACAGATAACAAGAGAATGCTGCCTGGTGATTGACTGATTGATTGATTGATTGATTGATTGATATATGTACTGTATGTGTGAGACAGAGAGAGAGAGAGACAGACAGGGAAGGAGTTTGTTTAGAAATAGTTTCTAAAAGGGGCATAATAAATGTTTTGAACAGATCCCTACAAAATTCTCAATAAAACAGGACAGGCCCACCTGGTTTGAGAAACCCTAAACTAGGAAGATAGCTATGTTCCTCAGGGCGACAAGCCCTAGTAAATGTAATGTCCAGTAGAGCAGATGTTAAACTGAACCTGAAAGAAGCCTCTGCTATAGCGAGTGAATCACAACATATATGTAGCTGGCTAAACATTCTGGTTCAGTCTCCAAGCCCTAACATTGTTACAGATGACATCTAACTAATTTTGTCATTTAAATGACAAAATGTCATTTAATGTCCAGGATTCATTGTTGAAGAAGTCCTTAGCATGATCATAGTACATGGCCAACAAAGCTGTAACTCAGCCCTTGATCCAACTGGGTCCTCTGCCAGGCCAAATGAAACTTATAAAGATTACTGGAGAACGGTTAGAGTCAACATTAAATTTTAATCAAAAATTGGGATATTTTCTTTTACATGGTTCTGGAGGTACCTGGTTGAAAGAGAAAATAACGGAATAATGCCTACTGTCTTTGAAGACAGTAGTGGTGTAACCCCTCTTGGACCCCTGAGATTTTCAATTATTACCACATAATTGTGAATACCCTTTTCTTGGGCAAGAGCACAGAAACCATCCAACTACAGCCACTCCACATTGCAGTGGTCAGACTGCACCTAGAACACTATGTCCAGTTGTGGTTGCCACAATACAAAAGGGACACCAAGGAACTGGAAAGAGTGCAAAAGAGAACAACGAAGACGCTAAGATGCTTGGAAGCTAAATCCTACAAGGAGCATTTGCTTCCAACCCTATGATTCTATGATTCCACAATGTGAGGCTGGAAGAAGCTGATTATCTATTTCAGTCTATTCAGCTTAGGCCTGGGTGTAGCGTGGAAACAGCCTAATTAATTTCCTTTTCCAGGACAGAGAAGGGGAGAGTAGTGCTGTGTGGATCCCCTTGGATCTCCAAACTTTGACAGCTCTGATCATGGGATATTTCTGAAGAGGAACAACTGGGAGCAATGTTACACTGATTCCATTTCTATTTAGTCTCAGAATTCTACATTGTGGGTCCCACAGGGTTCTATTCTTTGTTCAATATCAACATGAAACTGCTGAATGTGTCATCAGTATGCTCTATCGTTCAAATCTATCCCTGCTTTTCACTGAATCAGGAGAGGCCTGACTTCAGGACATTGAAGTAGTTATGAGCTCGAAGCCAATGAAAGGTGAATCCAGACCAGACAGAGGCAGCAGCATCCACAGGGATGGGATTCAAAATCTGACAGATGGCAGGGGTGGCATTGTGATCTAAACCCTATCACCCTAACACCATCCTGCAGTTGCCGGTGGACAGAAGTACTCTGGATATATTTTTTCTAGGCCTGGCAATTAGGAAAGCAGACTGTTCTAGACAAGACAGTACTTTATCCAAAGGGAAGGTACATATCTTAGAGGTTCCCCTTAATTCCCACCTGTGAGTAGAGATACAAGCTGCCTAAGGGCAAGAAGAACTTCTTTACAGCTACAATCTTATTTACTCTGTGACTGATGTCCTCATAACCTCATAAAAACACAAAATCTTCAAGGGGATCCTTGTAGCAACAAAGCTACCCTTGGGGCTACTCATGAAGATTTTGTATTTTTATTTGGTACATGTTTACATCTAAGTACAGTACAGGTGATGTTTTTCTAACTCTGCATGCTAGACTGAGCTTCGATGGTTGAGGGTGGATTAAGAACCTTAAGAATCACTATACCACATTGGTGCTCAAGATAGCCTTGAAGCTGCAACTGGTCCAGAAGACAGCTGCTGGCTCATTAAAAAAGGTTGCTAAATGGAACAATATAATACCAGTTCTGAAAGCCCTGTATTGACTGCCTGGAGGTCAATTCAAAGTCTGATATTAGTCTCTAAAATTTAAATGATTTAGGATTCAACTACAGAAAATATCACTCCTCCCGATACCAGACAGCTAATGAACTAAGATCACTACGGGAGCTTTTGCTCATGGCCCCAAAAGTTGGTGTGGTTCATAGACGTAGCCTCCCCCCAAAACTCTCTCCAGAGGGAAAGTCAGCTTCTCCCCACTATCTTTCTTCAGACATCAATCGTCTACTTGTCCAACAGCAGAAACCTAACAGAAACTTAAGAGAATGGGACCACATTTGGTATGGCAGAAGCTGGCAAAAGAATGATCAAATCTGAAAATGGGTTGGATCTGGCCTGGAACTGTGGAGAAAAATAATTTCAGGAAAAAAAAAAAATCCTCAGTGCATCCCTGTGGGAGAGACAGTTGGGCAGTGAACTGGAATGCTGCTGACTTAATTTCCCTTCCTCCTCCATCTCGATCATGTGGCCAAGAGTGGTGTCAATGCAGCCCATCCACTAACATATACCAATCCAACACAAAAGGAAAGCCAATACACAAACATGTTATTTCACTACACATAAGAAAATACAGAAGCCTCCTGTGGTCATTACTGAAAAAACAGCTGGAAAGATTTCCAGACACCCCCCCCCAGGAACCCCCAACATTAATACACTTTAATTCATTCATTCATTGTTTTAAGAGTTGATGATTTCATTTTGATGATCTTATTGAAGATTATTTTTATTCTCCTATTGTAATCTGCTCCTGGCTCCTCCAAGAAGAACAGCAATATAGCAATAAATAATAACAACAACCTGAAAAGTAGAATGTTCCTGTTTTAAAATATTAGCCTGACAGCTGTTATCTTCTAAGATAGCCCACTGCAAGATTATATACTGGTTCCACTTTTCAACGTGGATCTGAATATCTTTGTGTAGGAGACTAGAGGCTGTGAATGAAATGCTGACTTAAGATTCAAGCACATCTACTTATACACCTCTGTCTGATTGATTTGCATTCTGCTTTTTGTACAGGTACAGATACATAGTGCCCTTTCCTCCCAGTTTTTTCCACAATAACCCAGTGAAGTAGTTTGAGATGAGATTGTGCAACCTTCTGGCACTCTACATAGAGAACTTTATCAAGGGTCGGTCTTCTCCTGGGGCCGGAGCAGAGAAAACCTTGAAAGCAATTTATTTTTTGTCAAATTGAATGACAATGGTCAAAACATTGCAGAAAACATTTTCAACATATTTTGAAAAAAGAAATTACTCAGAGGCAAACTGTGCAAATAGAGACAACTACTATTTTATCAGGGTTTTTTTTACCATTTGTATGATTTCAGTACTGAATTTTGTTCTATGTATGGCTAACATATTTTGTTGTTGTTCAGTCGTTAAGTCGTGTCCGACTCTTCGTGACCCCATGAACCATATTGCGCCAGGCCTTCCTATCTTTCACTGCCTCCCTGAGTTTGCTCAATTTCATGCTCAAACATATTTTGCATTTATACAATATAAATTGGTTTTGCAATCCACTTGGGGGAGAGGGAGAATTACACATTCGTTAAACTAAACTAATTTAAAAGTAACCTAAAAATAACATTTAAGGAAATCTAAATTCCTGACCCAAATAAGCATCCCAAAATGCTGATCTTCAGCAAAATTCATCAAAAAGCTATGGCATTTTTTTTTCCAGAGCTGACTCTGCAGGTTCAGCTTACTCAAGGAACAATGGGTTCCCTTGGGCACATTTTTTTCCTAGCCATAATTATTTTTATGCATGCAGAACCAAAAGGCAGAATTACAGCTCCAAGGGGAAAAGATAGTGAAGCTCTAACTTTTAGCTGATATTTCATCAGAATCACCATATAATATCATAATTTATATAAATGTAACAACAGTATGGCTGAATCACAGGAGGTTAAATTCCAGCACAGAGTTTGCTTTTCCCTGCACATTCACACACTCACACTCAATAAAACAAATGCTCGCTGCATTAGCAAAATAGCTTGCATGAGAAAAAGCTGCCTGTGCTGCGAAATAGTTTGCATAAGAAAAAAAATGATAATGAACTTCTGTAGAGGTTGAAGCTTATGTCTATTATAGTTGACAAACACAATCTAGCAGGCATGCACCTAGTGGAAGGGGTACAAAAGAGAAAATACCCACTCTTTTGAAAATCTCCAACTTATGCCCAGAGATGCAAATACAGGTGTTCCTCTCTTAACGACCATTCATTCAGCAACCATTCAAACCATTCAAACATTAAAATACAGGTGTTCCTCACTTAACAACCACTCATTCAGCAACCATTCAAACGCTGAACAAGTGATACTTACAACCGGTCCTCAGAGTTCCGGCTGTTGCAACATCCCTGGAGTTATGGGATCATGGTCCAGGCACTCGGCGCCCAGCTCGCAATTATAACATCATGATGTCCTGCAGTCATGTGGTCACCATTTGCGACCTTTGTCAGCTTCCAACAAGCAAAGTTAATGGGGGCCGGTAGGAAGTCACAAATGGCAACCATGTGAGGTTCTTGCTTAATGACCCTCAGTTGCGCTTAATGACAGCAACTGAAAGTTCTGTAATTTTCATCGCTAAGCAGCACAGTCACATAACGTTATCCTTTATAATCATGTTGCTTAGTGATGGCAATTCCAGTCCCAATTGCCGTCATTAACCAAGGACTACCTGTAATTCATCCTTGTGGCTTTCATGTTTTGAAGATGGCTTTTGTATAGCAACTGTATACTAACTGTGCTCTGTAGTATGTTGGCTTGACAGCCATTTTTGTTCAGGACAGGATTCAATTTGCTAGAATGAGTTGTGCCATTGTAGAATCTGTCTATGAGCTTTACAAGGTCCAGGGAGTAGACTCAGCAATTTGTCTGCAGCACAGATCGCTATTCTTTGGACTGTATCTAAAGCTGGAATAAAGTTACCAAATTTAAAATGTTTTGTTGTTAGTCTGCTAGCATCACACTTAGACAGAGTACAAAGCATTTCTTGGTGACTGTAGGAGGGTTGTGAAGTCTGAACAGTACACAGGTTTACAGTCATACCCTGCTTCAGAATTCAAATGGAACACATACTGAACTTCAGATTTAACCAGACATCTTGCAAAATACTGTGTTCTGTTCTGGATATTTCATACTAAGATGATATTCATAAATCTATGTGATTGAGATCAAGTAAGCAGAACTTGAAGCACCTGGATGCCTTTGATAGTTGCCATCCTCAAGTAAATGAAGGATTCCCTCAAAGGAATAGTTGGATAGTATTTGGAAGGGTATACACTTCTTAGAGAATTAAATTAATGAAGTGAAGCAGTCAAAAGTTATCAAAAGCAAAATAAATATGTTTGCTTATAAGATTACGTAGTTCAGGCTTTCAAGGTTTCTGTGCCCAAGAAGGTAAAGAATACAAAGAATACGCTTGCAAATGACATGAAGAAGACTTCATGAGACAATACTACTTCTCCACCTTTAAAAAGAAAGTGTTTTACTTTTACCCCCATCTTTTACACACAGCAAAGCAGGGATGTGCAGGTGGTGGTGGGGAATCAAAAAAGCCAAAAGGCTGACCACGCAATAGACACTCCACTCCTTCGTACATGTGGTGCATGTGTGTTGCATATAAAAAAATATTAGGGCTTCAACCGTTTAATCACCACTGCCATCTTGGCTTTTCTGACCCCACCCCCCGCAGACTCCTTGTTGCAAAGTAGAGGAAGAGGAGGAGGAGGAGGAGCCGCCGCCTGAAGGCAGTGAGTAGCTCATAGTCCCCAGTGAGCTTCTGTAGTTCAAGGTGGACTTGAACCTGGGGCTCACCAGTGCCATTTCTATACCTTAACCACTCTACCACACTGGCTATCTCAGAAAAAGCCTCCCTGCTTCTTTTCTATCTCTGCTTACCAAATGGATAAACTGGATAGATTAATCTCCATCTGCTTGCCTCCCCCCCCACGATGCATCCCACCTATCTTTACCAATAACCCACTGCTGGAAGAAAGATTGGGAGTCTATGTCCCAGTAGTAAGCAGCAAGGAAACATACAGACTGCAACAGGCCTCCTCTTAATATCATACAAACAGCCCTAACAGAATCTCTCTGTCAAAACCATTCACATTTTTCAAGAAAAGTATCCGTGGGGGATGAAATTGCATGGCTGAAATCCAAACTACTGTTTCTTTACACTATTAGATGCTGTGAAGAACAATGGGGGAGAGACAGCAGCAAGAATCCTTTGGTTCCCTTGTGTCAGGGCAGTGAGAAAACAGATGCTCCAGCTAATGTGGGACTCATAAGGAGAGATTCCAAATTAGGAGCTGAAAATAAAGAAAGTCTTCAGAGTAAAAGAGGGTGCAGGGAGGGAATTTAATGTCCTCGCTATAGCACAAGAGGCCTTGTGCACTAACATATTTACATTCACAGTCTTGCAGTCATAAATGTAGAAGTGCTTCTTTAGATGATCTTTCTCCCCGCTCCTCTTCTGTAAAAATCCAGATGCCAGCAAAGACTTAGATGGAAACCATTTTGGTAACCCTAGAAGCCCTAGTAGAAAGGAGCCCAAGTAGAAAGACTTCATGCACTAATACAAAGAATAGGAAACTTGTCAGTTTTTCAGCTATCCTGTCTAGTCAACAACTTGAGTGCAGCTCCTGCGGGTTTCCCATTCAAACACAAACCAGGTATAATCCTTAGTTTTTGCTCTGTGCTTTCTTTTCCCCCCCAGGCGAAACAGCCTTGACTAAGTGTGATTACCTGTTGTAATCAGCGAGGCAGGTAGGAGGGGTTATCCCCTGTTGGAGAGTCCAATAAAAATTATTCTATGCTTATTTAAAAAATGAAGGCTATAACTGCTCCCTTACCTTTAAACACTATCAAGCATGGTCTGGCTCACTTGCCAGATTAAAGTTCTGTTTCAACAACAGAAGTATGCCTCATTAAAAAATATATATTATTTTGTGTTCCATAGTCCTGAAAAGTCCAAGAAACGCTGGTTTGGGTGAATTTTGAACATGATGTTTTTATCCTGATATAATGAAGCTATTTTGCAGGCAATATTACCCCTATAGCCAAAAGCAAGTTGCCCTTTCATTTCATTTGCTTTATTTCTGTTTAAGTGAATGGTTTTTAAAAAAAAAAAGTCAAACAATTTTTTTTTCTTTATAATAGCAGACAAAAGCGGAGAGAGTGGGTTAATGGTTCTAATCTTATTAACACTATTGTTCTTACCAGTTTCAGCAATTCATACAAATTATTTAAGCAATGGATCTGATCCCCTAGCCGCTCTTCTTTTTTTAATTGGATAAAGGGACAAAATAGTGGCTAAACTGCATTGTTTGATTCATTAATTTCTCTGACAGTGTTTCAAAGGTACTCTTAATTGTCTGTGAGTTTGTATCGAAGAAAGCCAGGCTGATTTTGATCAGGCCCATTGTGGGTGATAATTTGAAAGCACCTAACGAAAGACATTTAATGAGCACTTTTGTCTTTTCAAAAGTATATTTAATTGCCAAGTATGATTAACAAAGGATTATATGCTGCTAGACTGTGAGAGCCAAGCCTAAGCACAACATGACATTGAATTAATGCAAATCATTAAGAAACAAAAGTAGACAGAACACTTTGTCCGCCCAGTTACCCATTTGCAATGTTTTAAATGACATTTACATAAAATCAGTATTCTTTTCAATAACTACAAGAATAGAAAAAAAAATAAATGTGCTTAAAAAATAGTGCTAGCAATATCAAAGTATGTTAGGGTAAGGTATCTTTGGGCCCTTTCCTGTGGTCACATTAATATACATTCCACCAGCACCTTGGTCTGCACTATGCGTATTTGACAACATCGTTTTGGTTTGCAGTCCCACCTATTTTGGTCCCCAGATCAGCTAGAAAGAAAAGCAGACTGCCCCAGGAAGTTTTGTTCTTGGCTGTTACATAAACACTGAACATTAAGAAATATAATTACAGAGATGTATGCAAAAGACAACTTCAGAAAGCAAATCACTAAAGCTTGCAGCTGCACTTATTAATCCAGAGTTGCCATCAGCTTGATCCCTTCCCTTCCTTCTGCTTAGTTAGAAAGTATGAAACTTCAAACATTTGCAGGCTACAGTACAATTCTGCTCTAGCCTGACTTTTAATGATGGAGCAAAAGGTTTAGTCAGATAATCCTAGTTCAAAAAACTGCACAGATATCTTAAAGAAGAATCAACAGATAAGAACAAGATCAAGGTCCAGTCCAAGCTTCAGATAAAGAGTTCCAGTATCCATAACTAGATATTGGCAGCAAAGAATCATCAAGTTATCAAGCTTTAGCAAGGGTCAAGTTATCCAAATGTCATTACAAGGACTGAGTTCAAGGCAGAAAACACTGTAGATCAGGTTGTTAAAGGCACTGCTTTAGCCTGGTTGCACGTGGACAGAAAATTTTATACTAGAAGTTCCCAACTTCTACCCTAGCACAACTGGCACTGGTCAAGCATGATTACAATTGCTGGGGTACTTGGAACTAGTGATCAGGAGGTGACCGTTACTCCCAAAATATTCTTCCAACAATCTAGCCCTTCAACACCTTTCTACACTTGGTTCTTGTCTCAACAGTAGGACTCACTTGTGAATGGAGAAGCCATATTGTTGGACCATAATCACAGTCCAGGATAATAAAATCAAAAAGCTAGATCACAGTTGTTTGAAATCAGGCTCACCAGGAACTTTGTTCAGCCACAACTCCTCCTCCTTCAATGGTGGCCCATCTGAAGACGCTATGACATAATCCAAGCGTTTTGCTTGGGAAAACATGGAGGACTCACAGGGAAGAAAGTTTCCATTTCATTCCACTAAGTTTTGCTTCCCTCACATAAAAAAAAATTCCATGGGGCATTCAGCAGGAATGCTCATAAACCATAAAAACTACACATTTCCCCAACTCTGCCTTAAAATGACTTTAAAAAGCTAAAACTCTTATTATTGCTACTATTATTAATAATATATAGATGTGTATGCCTCTTTACACTGTAAGGTAAGCCAAAAAAAAGGCAGATTATAAGACACTCCTCGTATACATTTTGGCAGTAGGACGGACAAAAAGATATAGAAAAGAAGAAAGAGGAAAAGGCACTAGAGATGAACACAAGCAAGAATTCATCTATAGTCCTTTGTTCGCCTGTTTCTCCTTCTGTAGGCTAGATCAGAACCAAGCCAAAATCTGAGATCTCAGCATTTAGTCATAGAAGTGGGGAGATCCTGTTGGTCTATATGATTATTAGCAACAGCCTCATCTCTGTAATTCTTCCTATTCTGTCTGTAATGTTGAAATCATGCATATTTTTATGGTGGCAGGATGATCATTAAAGAAACTAATATCCATTATATTTGGCAATACTACTGCAGATTCTTCACTGTACAAAATGGTGTGTGTGTGTGTGTGTGTGTGTGTTAATTATTCAAATCCATTTGTCAGTTGCTATAAAGCTCCTTTCCACTTATCTCACTGCTTTGTTGTTTTTTTATCAGTTTGATGCATTTAGTGTAATGTGGGTTAAAATGGCTTAAATACTTGAAGGGCTCAAATGTCCACATGATCTTTATTTTTTTCCTTCTTTGCAATAAGTCTTTGAATCCCTCTTCATGCCACGCCACCCCCTGTACACACACACACACACACACACACACCCCTCTGCCCAGCAAGAATGCATCTTTGTTTGTATAATGACCAATAAATCAACCTACTTCTGTTTTCGTATAATCATGAATAAAAGTCTTCTGCTAATAGAATGCACTATAAAAGTTTAAACAAAGAAGACGTGTGGAGGAAGCACAGTGAATTTAACGAGTGACCTTTTGAATCACTGAAAATGTGGCCAATTCCCCCAGTTGAAGCTCCACAGATTCCTGGAGACGTATATACCCAAGCATACATAAACCTATGAGGATATTATTATTTTTTTCCATGGAAATGGCTGGAGGGAAGTGCAACTGCATAAAAAGATTACAGGCATAATATTTTATCTCCTGCTTATATCATATTTCCATTCAGGTGTTATATTTTCTTCTCACTTAAAAGCTTGTTTGGGCATTCTTGCTCCAGCAGATGGAGCTGTGGTTCTAGTTTCTTCCTTGAAAATCAAAACAAAACAAGGCATTTTTCCTCAATATTTAACATTAGGAAGCAACTTTAGCAAACAGATTTTGTTGTTAGGCTAAAACACAAGCCATATACTTTTTTTTTTTTGGATTTTTTTATCCCGTCTTTATTATCTTTATAAATAGCTCAAGGCGGCAAACATACCTAACACTCCTTCCTCCTCCAATTTTCTCCTCAACAACAACCCTGTGAGGTGACTTGAGCTGAGAGAGAGTGCCTGGCCCAAAGTCACCCAGCCGGCTTTGGGAGTTTTATCAATATATAATGCAAGGCATTTCCCCTGTAGAAAATACATCTCTCAAAAATATTTCTAACCATTATAAGCCACCTTACTTTGAAGATTAAAGCACCACTCAAACTGTGGGACTAATGCTTTGAAAAGCTGTCATTGAATCCTCCACATTGTGGAGTAGTCTCCACCAGGTGATACTGAGACCAACCACATTCCTCTCTTAATGTACACAACAAATTTCATGCTATTTCTCAGATGGTTTGCAGACTTCAACCATATCTTTAAAAGTCTCTTCGGCCACCCAGAAGCTTCAGACCATCTTCAAACATCCTTCATGCATTTCATATGCTGTTTTGATGTACATGATAAGCCAGTGGTCCTCCAAAAATCTGTCTGCACTACCATGACTATGGTTCTGCCACGTGCTAGATATCAGGGTTGTACAATTTAAAACAAACAAACAGAAACTACTGGACCAGGATGAAGTGAAAGAGGCTCAGAAAAAAACTAAACTTGAGTATTGTAAATTATATTTATTTAAAATTAAAATAACTCACAAAACGCAAAGCCTCTTTCAGATTAAGTTTGACTCCTTAACTAGAGACACAACTTTGTAGTTTTCTTAGCAACAATACTGTAGTGGGCTTTGGGAATTTTTTTTCAGCTCCCCGGTCCAGCAGACCATCCTGGAATACTCTAGTGGTTTTCCATCCCCCATTCAAGTACAAACCAGACCTAACTCTGCTTAGCTTTCCAAGATCAGCTGAGGTTGATGAAGTGCTATTCAGTTCTTACAATTGTTCTTTGTGTATTCAACAGTTTCCCACTTCTATTATGTTAAAATTTCACAATTTGGTAACAATTTTTGGAGAAGTTCTGGAAACTGTATTCACAACTCTCTGAGATAAATGCAACCATCAGGCCATAAGTTAGACACTCATGGGATACATGATCCTTACTAACCCAAAATACCAATATACAGATAGTGCCAGATTGCATTCTTGGGTAATGTTCTTGATTATCTAAGGTAAATAAAAATAGTAAAAATCAATATGAGGTTGAGCGTACACCTTCTTAGGTGCCTATTAAGTTTCCTGCCCCACATGATGTTTTACATTTTTTTTTAATCAAAAGCTGGCCTGTTGTAAAAAAAAGTTTTTTAAAAAAATGTACAAAAAACAATTATTTCCAAGAATGCTTCTGGGTCCCACATTGGCCACACAGGAGTTTTAGACAACAACAAAGTAGGGGACGCATGCAGAATCTGGTTTCTTGAATTCTGTTCAACTCACTTATCAGCAGTTGCCATAGGAGATTCTACATCTTTTTCTGTTCAGTGAAGTTGTACGTTGCCTCTGTATGTGCCTTTTTCCTCCACCTAACATCTGTGTGCATTTGTGCATATTTATCCACTGAGCAGCATATCCACTGCTGTATATTCACCTTTCTTGGTCACATGACCAGGAGGGAGGAGGAAGGAGGCTTAGAATGGTGTGGTCAACCACCTTCCAATTGCTTCTCAATGCACTGGGGATTTTCCCCCCTGGCCACCAACTGAATCACCAGCTTGTCTGGCACGCGCTCCTCCAATCATGCCAAATGTGGTTCTAAGTATTCAGAGAATTATCCTACTGACAGAGAGAATGCCAAGCCCTTTCAAACACTGTTAGGTTGGGAAGAATAAAAATGACTGGGCATATCCCAGGCTTTCCTTTGGAAGGGTGCCAGCCTACCCGAAAAAAGGACTATGGTAAGCAAGGATAACAAGGAACATCTCATAGAAGATGTGCTTAAGGAAATGGCAGGTATCATTCACGAGGACGAGAGGAGGAAGTGGTTGCTGTTCGGTAGGTGGTTATGTCCTCCCAAGGCAGCCTCCACACTGCAATTTTGTGAGCATGTGGACATCATGCTCTCAAAATCCAAAAGATGCTCACATTTGGAGACTTTTATTTAAATAGTGTGGGAAGTAAGGAAAGCTCATGCCAAGAATATAGTGGGAATACTGAATCCCATGCTTTTATAGATCCATTGGGATGAATATCACTAAAAGTACTGACAAAAACCCCTTTGGTTATATATTTGTTATATTTATACCCCACTTCTTCTCTAGAATTCAAGACAACATGCCCAACATCCCTCTCTCCATTTTTCCTAGAACAATCCTGCCATGGGCTTGGATCTGGTTCTCCCACTCCTAGTCAACCATATTCCACACACAGGAAGCCACAAAAGGAGGATTTTCATTGATAAATGATTCTTTTAATTAAATATGGGAACCTGTAGCTTGTTCATACTATCATTAATAAACAACTCAGAAAATTCTGATTTAATAAGCTGGAGTGTTTAAGCACACTCCTACAATCGGGTAAGTGGGAAACTGAATTTTAACATGCAGGGAAGGATAAGTGAGGCTAAGCGTTAGGTTGGCATATTTTTCTAACAAGAAACCATGGCTTGTAATTACATCTAAGTAATCATAGTGCCCAGGATATTATTGAGTCAATATATACAAAGTTGCAGTCTTGAAATGTAATCATTCTTAAGTATAACTTCTAACATTTGTGGTTGTTATTGTTGTTAGAACATCCATCATACTTTATTTAGACTTCTTCCAAAGACTCTGCAAAACTGCCGCTGTTTCCAAGATGGCCTGCAAGGAAGTCTTGGCTACCTGTCTGTTTTAGTTAGAAGAAAGCTAATATATCAATCTGTCAAATTAGAACTGGAGTATTAAAAGTGGTCATTATATAATGCACCTTTGCTGAACTTTGCTAGCTCTCAATGCCCCTAATACTAGATTCACTGATGTGTGCAGAATGAATTCAGTTCACTAACTGCAAAAGCTAAAATTGTGTCCCTGAAACAACCCGAGTTTTCAGATTAAAGAAGTGCAATTGTCTTTCCCTCCCTCCTTGACCACCCCCCACCCTTCTCCTTCCCCTCATTCCTTCAGTGTAATAGCATCCTTCAGGGTTTGTGAACATCAGACTCTTGGAATGTCATTCAGTTTCGTTCAGGTGGCAACAGGCGCATCCTTCGCCACAGTAAAGTAATTTGCAATCAAATTCTGAAGAACATGAAATATGAAAGTATTAATTCCAAACCACTGGAATTTAAGAATGCAAGGGCAAGTGTTAAGTGCACTTTGTTTGCAGTACAGAGCCAGGTGCTAAGATTCCCTTTCATTCTAGCTCTTCTTCAGCTGAATTTAATTTTCTTTAGCTGCCCAAATTTAAAGCATTTTCAACTTCCGCTTGCAGTTCTATCATAATTTTCTTTCAGCCTTTTGTATTTCTCTACAGGATCTCATTCTCATAACCACCCTGTGGTTATACAAAAGGAATAACCTTTTGTACAACCTGCAGTCATACAAAAGGAATTCAGTATGTTCAGTAAAGTCAGCAGATCTGGGCTGCAAATATCTGGGTGGACATTAGATGGCAGCAAAGAGAGATAGTAAGTCCCATGCTATTATATAGTGGTCATCTGGATATTTGTACTCCAGATCTGGCAGTCCTAATGATGATACTCATTTTTGACAACACTAAAATTATGACTGAGGAATAAAGGAAGCCTCTCAGGGTAGAAAACAGATATAGAATTAATGCAAACATTATTTTCAAAGGGTCTAGAAATATCTTTCCATTGCCACCAGCGATTCTATTTTAAACTTCCTCCAAAATGATGAAAACAAGAATCTAAAGTCTGAAAAGTGACCAAAAGTTTAAAATAACTCAAACAGTTTTAAAAAGACAAGCTTAACTATACAAATATTAACACAGTTTCTTCAGTATATACAATACCTCTCCTGTACATGCATTCCAACATGACTGAATTCATATGTTGAAGAAGTGAAATCATTATCATTAACACCATCATCATTCCCCCATAAGACAGAGAAGGTCTCCTTCCTTCTGTTATACGACAGAATCATATAGCTTATCCTACATCTTCATGTTGGCTGCTAGGGAGAATATTTCCTGTAAGAGCTGAAGTAACGTTTATTTCTGTATATTAAATTAGAGAGGAACAAGCATCTTGGGCCAGCCCATGGGAGGAAAAAGGACGGGGGGGGGGGGGGGGGGAGAAGAGCAGGCTTTAAAAAAATGCTTGGTCTTCCAGAAGGTATTTCTGGTATGGTAAAACCTCAAATTAAATTTATCATTTGGAGTAAGACACTGTCTATTAAAATTGAATGACCATTAAATACGAATTTGCAACATTTGTATTAATTTACATCAAATGTGTCATTTGCAGTAAAATCCTGATTTAACAAAACTTCAGATTAAAGACCAAGCTCTTGATTCACTGACATTAAATGAAGCTGAAGTCCATAAAACAAAAGTCTGTTGTATCCCAAGTCTATTAAACTGAGTTTTTACGTTATTGGACAGGAATTCTAATTGTACAGCTTGGACAAGTCATTTAAATTTCACCCAATGCCCTTGAGTCACTTCAAGGCATTGTGGAAAATATAAATGGCCACTCACATGTTTGGACTATGCTAACCAATTGTCCACTTTTATCCCTGGCATTTGCATGTAACTATAATGGGATGTAGGAATAACCTTGAAGAACAGGAGGAAGAGGCACAACCAAGACAATGGTCAAATAAAAGAAATTTGAGTCCAAAACAGAAATTTGAGAAAGCATCTCAGACTTGACCCTCCCTAGTTCTCAAGAAGATAAAGAGAGGGAAAGGAGAAGTGTATTCAGACTTGCAAGATTCTGTCACTATAACCATATAATAAAAGTAGTATTAGCATTCATAACTTCGGTTTTCTAGTCTGTTCTACCTCAAAGGACTGATAGTAACTGACTGGAGAACAGTAGTTTGCAAACAATAGGATTAGGACAACTGGCCTTCTTAAATATGAAGCCCTCCAGATGTGTTACATCATAGCTGCAATATTCAGGTAACATAACTAGCACTTTTACTACCCCACATACGGATATTGGATTGAAAAAGGGGAAAATGGGGAGTACAGTTGGAATGAAAAAGGGGAAAATCAAGGGGGAATACAGTTGACACTGGCTAAGTTCAGATGATCATTCTAAGCTTCATGAATCATACTTCATAATACTGGGAATGAACAATAAACTTCTACTTTATTCCTCTTAGCATGAGCGACTGTGTTATCTAATAAAAAAGCTCAATATGGAACAACCTAATCAAGAGTCAGTTGCCCAGATGGAGAACAATGAACCCTGGAAACTATGAGTTTTCAGAGAAAACTCTAGAGGCCAGACCAAATGGTGAAATGCAAATCTGACACATGAAGTCTTTTAAGTCATCATAACCTTGACTGGCAAATCAAGCTCAGTTTAGCAAAACATGTTGTTTGACCCTCAAAATCCTGGATGATCTAAAGTCTGGTATCCAGCAACTAAGATAAAAATAGAGTTCTTCCGATAAGAAATTATGGTATTTCACCAAACATGCTTGAGAACTGGAAATGAGGAAGAAACGTGTCCCTGAAAAATATAACTTATAACTGAGATTATCTGATCTCTTGTCCTTATTATTTTTGATACAGAAAATGTTGCCAGCAAAGAGAACGTGACTAAGATGTTTCAGAACAAGCACCTGTACCCTTCCTCTTTAACTCTATAAAAAATCTCAGACGTTTGCAGTACACATACAGGAAGCTGTAGGTAACATCATCAAAACTAGGAATATGGAAATCAGACCCGGAGAAGAGGTGACATCTTGCACTAACTGGTAGACAAAATCTTCCACTGTTTGTGAATAACATTGAGTTTCTAGGCCAAGAGACTGATATTTGAAGAATTACTCACAGAGTTCTTACAACAGGAGAACTTGGTACTTACTCACCAAACTGAGCACCTCATGACAAAATTGACAGGAAAGCCAGTGGAACTGAAGAGGCATCGAGATATAATCATCAACTTCTGAAAGGTCAGTCTGAGCCTTGTGAAATGGATAATGGAACGTATCCCTGGGTTGAGCCTATTCATCAAATATCTGGCAGCTCTTACAGGAATCTACTATGTAGCTCTCCCAGGGCCACAAAAAGCAAAGCTTGTATTCATCCAAGAGAGAAGTTTCATGTCGCAGTGCTAGTACTTATGGAATGCAGACTTCAAAGTTGTAAGTCTAAGGCCAGAAAAATCCTGGAGGACAGTAACACTGTGTTCAAAATCCTTCATGCCTTAAAACAATAAATCGGTAAAATAGGTTAGGGCAGCACAGCATAGAACAGAATGGTGCTAACGGTCATGTATACACTCATCACCTCATCGACTATTGTAACTTGCAACACATGGTGCCATTCCTGAAAACCATCCAGGTACCATTCAAGATGCTGGCTATTACCATGATACATATTACCTGTATGGCAGGGGACCTGACTATTTACAAGATATCTATTTCAGTAGAATCTGCCCACCTGATAGCATGGCTTTTCTGATGGCACCTAACAGCCCTATCCATTGGGAGATACAATGGAAGTGGGCCCAGAGGCTAGCATTCTCTGACATGGGCTCCTCTTCTTTGGAATAGCTGGCTTGCTGAGGCAAAGTTGGCTCCAGCTCCCTCCTGGTATTTCAGAAAAACAGGTAAACCTTGATTTTGCCCTGAGCTTTCGTGGACTGAAGGGTGGAAAGTTTTAATTATGAGAATGCTTTTCCTGGATTGTAAAAGAAGACACTATGCTTGAATGCAGGGCAACTAATTATATACCTGCCCAATGATTAATTTATATATTTTGTTATGTCTATAGAGTTTTGTATCAAGCTGTACAGTGCAAGAGTTGGAGGAACAAAGTGACACATAAATCTTTGCAATCTAAGTGTTAGAGGAATGAAACAGTATATAAAACTGCAATCTAAATGATGAGTATTTTGTAAACTAGGTTTCATGTCAGTTTGGAGGAGAGAAGTAACATTTCATAGTTCTGTTAAGAGTACCAGAGGCTTAATGCATGCCTTTTATTTTTTTTTTAAAGAAAGAAGAAAACAAGTAACACAGTCAGAACTCAAACACCATTATTCAGTGATTTGCCACTGAAATTATAGCAGTTTGATACTAAGGCCTAGGAAGGTATATGTAATGTATAGGCCATGGGCTGCCTACACTGATGAAGATTACTATGGCATAAAATACATAAAATATTGGCTCCAGCAGATTCTGTTTCTGGCACACAAAAATATAGAGGCCTTTATAGGAACTACAAAATTTAAAAAATCATACCGTTATATCAAGTCTCATCAATGTTTAATAGATTATTCCCACCGCAAGGGTGCTCTGTATATAGCACACCTCAAACTTGATTTCTGCACAGACTTTTTGCAGCTAAACAGATTAAGACCACCAGCAATTCATCCTTATGCAACAGCATCACATAAAGTACGATCTGCTTCTCCTGAGATTGCACTGTAAATGTATTAGCCCTCATCCAAACTCAATTTAATTTTAACAATATTGCTTTTTTTAAAAGAAAAGTGTATAAGCTAATTGTTTCATGTCCTGATTAATCTATGGTAAAGGAAATTTGTTTCTCCTAGCAAAAGCATTCATCAGGCGAAATTGCACCTTTGACACACTATATCTATAGTCAAACAAATAAACAAAAAACCCTTCAAAATGTAAGATAAAGCCAATTTTCTCTTCTGATATATTCAAAAAAGAATTAAATCTGAACTAGATTCATTAGGTCTGTTTCATTTTATCTTCTCCGTCAGAAACATCAAATGGAACAGTACTCCAAATGAAAATTCTCAAAACAATTTTCCTCTGTGTTCCTACACATGCTTCATGCTTTGTATACAATAAGCAAACCATGTTTCAAAGACAGGTTGGATTTCTTTTTTTTTCTTTTTTTTTTATTGACCTTAAGCAGTGGTCCTAGCTCTTAATGATGAACATAATGATGACAAAATTTAAAGCAATTTTTGATTCACGTAACTCTTGCATAGGCAAAAGGAGAGCAGGACATCAGCAAAACGGATCAAGATTTTGGTGGATGAACAAGCACATCAGCGACATGATGTGTGTGTTTTCCCTTAAAGAAATATACAAAATTGGGCCATTAGATTAACCCTCCAGTCATGCAATCAATTCTTGAAAGAGGTATTCCCAAGTGACCAGGAAAATATTTAAAAGGCAGTTTAATTACCACATTTTTCATTTAATTTAAAAGCCCAATCATTTTAACATTATTCCACTGAAAAGTCAACAAGCATTTACAAGTAATAACCTAAATTTACCTCAACAAATTTGGGAAAATTGGACATTTTAGTTGGTCAGCAAGTTAAACCTGACCTTCAGATGCAGAAATGTGTGAACTATCCATCTAAATTCTTGCAATTCTGTTAGCTTCTTCCAACCTATCACTTGAATAATCCATTTGCTTCCCAACCATGAACTAACATTAGAACTATTTCACAGACAATCTTCTTAATATTAACTAATTTAGAATGGCTTGATTATTTAGCTCTAACATTTCATACAGTTATTCAAATGCATTATTAAAAGAAAAATAGAATGCTTGATATTATTTTTAAAAATCATATATTTAGTATTGTACTAATGGCTTCCAAACAAGCAAACACACATAGACACAAACTTAGACAGCAAGAACAAATGAATGCATTATTTTCTTAAATTTATGCACCAATCTAATTGCGATGCAAATGCAATTAAGGAGATCTAAGAAATGCAAAACTAACATAACATATGGTTCTCAGTTTCCAAAAATCAGAGGCATAAAAGAAGATTTCACAGTTTGTCTATGAACATGGAATCCTGATTAAAAGGTTGCTAAATAAAGTAGTTCCCTACATCTTTTTTAGCAGTGTTTTTATTTGCACCAGAAATTGCTGCTTGAAAGACATAGGTAAGGAAAACCTGCCCAGGTCTTGATAACTTAAATTAGGATTTTCCAAGTCCTACTGTGAAATCATTTGCAAGCAGTAATTATATTCAAATGTAATCATTAGAAAAGATAGCACTGCCACTCAAATTCACCCATTCCCCCCTGGTTAAATGATACAGAGTTCACATTGTTCAAACAAAAACACTGGTGCAATTTGGGGAGTGCAAGGCTGGCTACTGTTCAAAAAGTGCGTAATCCAACAACAGATTCTCACTGGCTGAGAGATGTAAGGGATGAGGCAAGACCTTTAGAACAATTTTGAAAGAGGGTGGTGCACGTGCCAAATGAAGTTGTGCTAATTAAGCTAGTGGTAATTGAGGATGAAATCGAATTTATACACTCAAGGTCAGATAATATAAATGTTTTACAGCCTTCTGATAAAAGAAATCCCATGACTGTCTCTTCTCCAGGAAATGTATTTTACATTCAGGTGTTAAGTCTGGGGATAGGCAGTGTAATCCAAGGCAGAGATTTGGACTTCAGCTCCCAGGAGCCCCCAGCAACACACACAAACACTGGCAAAAACTCTGGGAACACCAGTGCAAAATATATGCAGGTGTCCAGCTTGCGTATCCCTGCTTGGGATTCCCAAACTAAAGGTTCCTGCTAGAAAATGTCTTCTGCACTTGGAGAAGCACTACCTGGGGAATAATTAAAAGGACACATGGAGAGGCATACACAAGTTAGCAAAGTTGAAAACTGAAGGTGACAATGGATTGAATTAAAGTAAAGCTTTAGAGGTGGTTAAAAATGGAGCTGTGTTGCCCTGGTCACGGATTCTTGAATTTTAAAGGGATGAACAGCGATTTATATTCACCAATCCAAAACAACTGATGGATGGAAAATGTGTTTTGTTGCTGTGCTTGCATAGCTCAAGTAAAAAGCTCTTCTAACTTTAAAGCAGCAAGACTGCTCTCTCCGATCATCCACCTGGCCCCATCCTCTCTATGAAGACAAAGCAGTGACTTTGTCTTTTTATCACTTCAAGAATAGGGTTGACCTTTTGCATGGTCCAGTGGGCTGCATGGTCTGGCAGTCATCTGTTTTGACTTAGTTCTTCAGTTTCAATGTTATGTAGTAAGATGCTTTGCAAAACCAATTTTCCCTTCTCTGCCTTCTCACTTTCTCTTTACTCAAATATAGATATATTTTTGCTGTGTTTTTCCATCACAAACAACCCCAAAAGCCAGCTACACCTATGCCTGTTTTTGCACTAGCCAGAACCATGCAAAAAAGTGACTGATCAAGATGAAAATAATTTCAGTTAATGGCTTGCTGTCCTACTGTAAATGGATCGACATTTTAATGAAGAATTTGGCTCACTGCTGCCACCAACATTTCAACTTTATTGGCTTTTGTGAGAACTCATACGATCTTTTCAGGAACATAAGTCCTTTAGGTATAGGCCAAAGCCAACTCTTTGTGTAAATTTTCATTGCTTTAATTAAAAAAAACATATTTTGGCTTCTATTCTGATCATAATGCAGTAACTAATGATGCATTCTAGCTCGCCAGTCTGTAAAAAGGTAGATGTGATGTTTTTAACTAGGATTTCAAGATGCCAACATGGGCTTGTAGTAGCCAGAAAACATGCCAGATTTTAAAAAACAAAAGCAACACACTGATTTGGAGAAGCTTCAGCATTTACCTCAGTCAGTTATCTGTAAGAAAGCAAACTGAAAATCAGCTAGTGACATTTTAAACTGCATGTTTTACTTATCCTATTTACATACTAAAACTGAAACCGAGAATAGGTTTACAGTACTAGCATTTTAAACTACAGAATAAAAATCAGTACAGTTCAATTTAATAGCTATTTGATTTTGTTGACCAAAATGAAGTGGGTTTTAATAAACTTATTCATCTTAATTCATTTTGTTTAATCATTTTATGCTACTGGTTATATAATGTTTCCTGGTCCATACTGGGATGAACTAATATTGAAAGCAGTAATTCTGAAATTAAATTTAAAGAATAGGCAATAAGAAGCCCCAATAGCTGAAACTTTCAGTTTCATCTTTGCAATAAAACCAGGGTTCTTGACCTACTATAATAGCAAATTGCATTTCCAATAAACAGAACTCTGTGGTCCCAATTTAATTCTAATCTCATTGCTCTATTTGGGGACAAATTCCTACTTCTCAATGCACTGTCTACTAGAGATAGTACACAGGTGAACAAAACATTGCATGACCCACAAGGGAAGATCATGGCTAACGAGCAATAGCGTATGCTCTGAGTACTTAAAGTCCTAGTTCTAATCCCTTCCTCTCCATTGAAACATTCAGGTGATGAGAAAAAGAAGTTTCTGCCAGAGAACCTAGAATAACCTACTGTACATACATACCCATCTTACTATTCCCTTTCAGGGTAAGCAGCATCACACACAGTACAGAAATGGAATAAATATACTAAGCCAAAGAAACTAAAAGCAGGATTTTTTTTAAAAAAAAAGAAAATATAATTAAACTAGTTTACACCAACCCCATACAATAAACTTCTCCATATCATTCCATCCCATCCTTGCTTCCACCAGGCCCATACATCGCTTCATAGTTTCACACATGGCCTAATTTAATGGATAATAAAACACTAGTGAGATATAAACATGCAACCTAAAATCACGTCCAAATGATTAACAAAATCTATACATCAATTTGTTATGATCAACAAAATGTATTACTGGAATGATATGTAGGATAATATTGGCATACTAACCCTGGAATGAATAGACCTATGAAACCAAAATAGCAGAAAGACATAAACCATTGCAAAATGGAAAAGACTAGGCCACATATACGTAACAGTTGGCTAATATAAGACAGTTTGCTAATAGTAAAACCCCTGGCCAGGCACATTTCCACCTGAAACCACTTTCTTCATTAGCCTGGTTATAAATCTGAAAGAAAGCCATCATTCCTTCCGTCAATGCCAGAATGCAACCATTGTCATAAGTGCATTACCCTAAACTCCAATATCCATCAGAGATCAACCTGGAAAGAGAAGGGTGCTGAAAAGAAAGGAATATTGATAATGGCAATCATATCTCCCCCAAGAAACAGGTAGCTGATCCACAAAATTCACAGACAATTCACGAATAAACTCCAACTGTACCACTTTTCACCAAAAATGCCTACAGGAAAGTTCTCAGTGTTAGGCTTCACCATTCCCTACTTCTGATATAAATATCCTTGCTATGCCCAAATTAGCCTAATGGGAAGAAACGGAGGTAGCAATTTGCTCAAACTAAAGTAGAAGAATTTAGAATTTGACAGTATAATAAAATTACATGTTTAAGAAGGTAAACAAACAACAAAATTGGTCAGAGGCTCTTATTTTTGACATATACTTTGGACCAAATCCTTCTATGAGGAAAGATTTACTGAAGTTCCTGGTATTAAAGTAGAGGCCTCTTTTCCCCATTGTTTTATGTATTCTGAATCAGCTGCTTTAAGAGGAGAGGCAGTTAATGAAAGTGGAGAAAGAACTGAGTGAAAAAGACAAAGCAAATGTACTTTTTCGCTTAATGAGAGGAAATATTTGCAAGCTTATCTCCATGCCATGGAATGAAATATGACGGAGAAAATGAAATGCATTACTGTATGTCTGTCCCTCTATAACCTTCCTTGGAAGGAATATATTTGGAAATCTAAAGCTCAGAAGAGAATGGTAAGATGGCTAACCAAATCTTGCAGCTGCTCAGTGCTGACAAAAACCTAATGCAAGAGAATGAGTTGAAACATTTTTAATCCCTTTCTAGCAGCCACTGTGCCTAGTTTTATCACAGGAATACATTTTAAGTTATCCTAGGTGATTTCAAAATAAAGCTAATTTATCCCTGCAAGATGACTATATATACCCTTTTCCAATAAGAAAGCCCCTCTAAAGCAAGAAAATGGTTGTCTTCTGAGAGTCCCTCAATATTCTTAATGTCATTACTGGATAAGGTCTGATCAAGGAGCATCGCTACTGTGTCGTTACTGAAGCAAAGGAGGGACAAATGAGAGGCCTTGTGTTAGTATAGGCAAGGCTTCCACAAGTGTCTGCAAAAAACATCTGCCAGCTTAGGACTGAAACTGCTGTAGAATGAGAAGACTCAGGAGATGATGAAACAGCCTTCCCCAATCTGTGCATCCTCCAGACATGGAAACTTCAACTTTCAGGAATAGGCATATTAGATGGGGATTTCTGGGAGCAGGTCCACATATCTGGAGGGTGCCCAGATTGGAAAAAGTGGCTCTTAAGAAAAGCAAGATGTAAGAACTATGAATAAATACTAATTGGATTCCCACAGAGCCTCAACCAACACACCTGATGAAAAGGTCCATTTTATGACAACTCAAAACGTATGTAAATCCATCTGAGCAATAGCCTTAACTATGCATATTTTTCTTTCCTTCCATCAGCTAGAAAGGTGGAAGAAAATCAGTATGTTGCTTCAACAATGTCTTATGCCAGCACCATCTTTTTTTTTCTCTCCATGTTTTACTCTTACATTGATGAGGACTTGCATCCTAAGAACACATGAAGGAACTATGTTACTGCACTGGACAATGTCCAATAAGATGCCTTTAGGAAGTAGTATTAAAGTGAGGCAGAAACATCCCTTCTTATCTACTTACATACAATGAGCCCTAACTGTTGTAACTACAACTGGCATAAATTTTTCACCCAGGCTGTGGTTAGAGAAATTGGTATTAAGATTTCTCCAGATTTCTTTAGGGGAAAGGTCTTTTCAACAGTAACAGTACATAACTGAAAAAACTTTTTCTGATGTCTTTTCCCTGGACTGAACCGAAGTGTGGGGAAACAGGGAAAGTGCAGATTACTGGTGAAGGAAAAAAGAGGACCTTAAAAGGCACCCAACTGGTAATTAAATAAATGCAAACATTACACTGCATTGTCAAACATTCATCAACAATTTCCCTTCCTTTAAAAGAAAATTTAAGTCATTTTTTTCATCAAACCCAATGAGAACTGATAGAGTGCACAGCAAGGTTTTTGCCCAATATTAATCGTAATCTATCCTCAGATATAAACAGGAAATAGCAAAGAGAATGGTGGTTACTCCTTCTTAACTTGTCAAGAAGCCAAATGTTATATATGTTACGGCTTTTCATGTATTTGGGACACATCGCTGGAGGTGGGAGTTCTTATTGAAGAAAGTGCCAAATTGTGTAAGAGATATACAGCAATGCAGGAGTCTCTCCATTAAAAGTTTTTGCCATGGCCACAGGGAGAAGCAGAAGGAACCATGCAAAAGATGAGAATAAAGATGCATTCCTTTAATCCCTTTATACTTGCATTGCTACTTCAAGCAAGTAACAAACAAACAGAGCTATAGATGTCATCCAATGTTCTAATGCCACACTAATATGCTTCAACCATGTGAATTAATTTGAGGCTGATTCCCATCCCTGGATATGTTACTTTGCTTTTTAAAGGTGGTGATCCAGTTCGCCTAGAAATCCATTTGCTTCTGAACCTGAACAAACTGCAACGTGGCTCTGATGAAAAAATGCATACAGAAGTGCACATGCAGATAAATAAAAAAAAAAGCATGCATTGTATTAGGCAAAGGTACATAATTTAGTATGTATAGTTTACTACTCATGTATACCACTTATAAATTTATAAATGTGTATGTAAATAAATAAATGTGTTAGCAATGTATGAATATATTTTTGAGTTGTTGTTCTTTTAATCACAAGGTGGAGCAAAAACTAAGAGGAAAGGAAAAAATGAGAAACCGATTGGAACCAAATTGATAAATTCATCTAGTTAGTAAATACTTTTTATAAATATTGTTAGAAATGACGCATAAACACACACACAAGATTCTTCAGATGACTGTATCGACCTTTACCTCCAAAGGTGTAACATTTCAGTGTTCCAAAAAGGTAACTATTATAGTCAGTTTTCTAGTGCACATTTCAGAAATGAATGCAACCTACAGAAAGAACCATCAACAATTTATCTGCAGGAGGTTCAAGCTATGATCCTTCACATTAGTATCATGACTTATCCCAGTCTGCATTTCTGAAATATCAGAGGATATACAATTCTGCCATTTTTAAAATATATAGAAAAACAGTTCAGAGATCTGCATTTTTGGTAAATCAAAACACTTATTATTTATGAAGCATACACAGTGGCAAGTGCTGACTCTGGCCAACCAATATTAAAGAACATTCCCAGGTCCTTTAATCTGTCTTAATGTGTTATGAATTGTTAGCACACCTAAATCACAATTTTAAAGTTTAGTTAAATGTCCAGTAGAAAGGTGAGTTTATAAAAGATATGATTTTGTGGGTTTATTAAACTCAAGCTTGAGTAAATGCATTGCACCTTAGAAAGCTGAAAACTTACTAGTTTTCATTCAAATGCTTATAGGCACATGCACTGTCAATTGTGTGAGGGAGATGCATGTACAAAGCTTGCACTCTTGTAAATCTTGGCTTGAAGATGCAAAATTTGAATGAAAGAGTGGTAAGTTAGAGCACAATTAAGACAAAAAGGAAAGACACCTTAAAGAACAGGATGATAAAAATTAATTATGAATGTCCTAATGTTACTCCCAAATCAGAATGCTCTGTTAATTGTTACACGACACATCTGCTATTCTTGCTTGAACATATGGTGAGAAATGTTATCAAGAATTGCTGAATAAAGGAAAACAGAGCTTTGGGAACTGGCCAAGGAAGGGTGGGAGAACCATGGACAGTATGTGTGCATCATTTCAGAAGCTGCTAGACCAACATTTCCCAGGTGAAAAATATAAGAACATGCTTGTCATATTCCAATTCTTATCCTATTAAATTATTATGCTCATTTTATTGCCATGTTTTCTAGGAGGTTCAGCTTTGCTTGCTGTATTCTTTCGCTTTGTAATTTCAGGCCCTCCACTACTTTAAAAGCCCAGAGAGTAGAGCAAAATTGTTATTATTATAGCACATACTACAATTCTCTGTCTCAAGAAAGAAGGGGAAAAAACAATTTTCCCTGTTGCTTTTACTGGAGGGAGGAAAACAAAAACTTATTTTAAGTGATATCACCAAGGGCAGAGTAACAGTCAAGCCAGGATCTCTTATTTCCACAGGAAACTGAATAGCTTAGAAGAGAAAAACCCCATTCTTAAGAGGAAGTTGTAGCCTTCAGATATTCCAGAAAATGTTATTTGCAGTGCCCCAGCGTGTCTTCCTGAGTAGAGAGACAGTGATTTGTTAGTACAGATAACAAAGAATAGTAACCAGCCGTAATGTATCAGAGCCACTGGAACTGAAATGGCCACAGATTCATTAAGGTAGATTAATTATTGTTGTTTTTAACCTTTGTATGCCAACCAGTCACTTTTGAGAGATAGGTGACCATTTAAAAAATGTTTTAAATAAAAAATATACAATGACATCAATAGACTTTTGGTTGTTTGTTCGTTGGCTATCTACAGTATTCTCAGGTGTATACTCCAACCCAATGTTCAAAAGCATCAATATTTGTTCTATCCTGCTTCTTCAAACTCCACTCACTAAGGTGCAGGTTGCTTATACAGCACTATCACCAGTGGGTGCGTTCCCCCCCCCTTCCAAAACAAAACAGACCCTTAATTGCCAAGGTTACTTTCATAATCTACAGCATGGGTGGGCATCCTGTGGCCCTGAACCCAGCACCTGTGGGTTCCAAAGCCTCCTCTAGCCATACTGCTGAATTTCAGTTCCATAATTATAGAACCTGTGATAGAAGCTCTATGCTTAACACTGTTGTAAAAATAAGCATATTCATAAAGAAATTTATGGGGTGGGGGGGATTTTTCAGTCCTTGTCCATCTTAAATCATTAATGTAGATCTCAAATCAATGTGGACTTCAATTCAATGTGGACCTTAGCCACTTTTTAAAAAATGTTTTTGGTCACTAAAACTTCAGCTATTTCTCATGTAAATATCCTCTTTGCATACTTCAAGATGTTTGTGCAGAAATGCTTTTGAGAGGCTATTAATAAAATATTTCAAAGTTCTTAGTTTACCACCAAGAAGCATTTGTCCCCCCTCCTCTTACTCCTCCTCCTACTACTATACAGCTTAAGAGGAAAACAGGAAAGGCAATGTCCCAAAGAGTTTACTTAATGTCATCTGAAGCATGGCTTTGGCTATTTTCAAATAAATGCTGGGGGAGTGAATCATGGACCTGCCATATTAAACCTAATTTGGCCCGTAGTGTTCAAGCTTATTATAAATTCAGCCATTAGCATCCTTAAACTGATAGATTGGAGCAGTCTTCAGACTTTGCAGACTTTCTCTCAGTTTGCACAATTAATGCTGGCCTAGGTGAGCCTACAGACTGACTCAAGAGCAAACAGCAGCTCCACCTGTTCCAGCATAGTGTACATATAACAAGAGAGATAACTGGATAGGACCTACCATTCCCTTTCCCTCCCTAAACAAGGCGTGTCCTTGAGAACAACATGCCTCTTTTTAATCTTCAAAATTTCTTTGTGCCTTCATCCTGAAAGGACACATGAGGCCAAAAGCTACAGCAGGCAGTTGAAGAGTAGATAATCCAAAGTAACATAATCTCCTATAAATATTACATCAAACACGAGCCTCAAAGGAACAACACAGGGTCTAAGAGCCTATAAGCGAAGACTTCTTCAAACATGGAAAGAGACTGTGTCCCACCAGGTGGCATCTGACCCTTTCCACAATGTCTGGCTGAAGTTAATTAAACAAATGCTCCCTATGGAATGATGTGATCTTCATGACTCCAGGCAGAGTGATTTTGCACCATCCAAATATGCAGGATGCCTTTTATTTCCAGCTTCCCTGCTCCACACACCAAAGGCTCTTTACATTTTTGTAATCTAGGAGCTGAACCCTGCCACAGGCTTGGCGCACCTATTATTTAATTCTTGCTTCACTGAACGGAATATCCCAGCACTTACTGTTTCACAGCCAGAGGGAGAAAACAACAGTAAGGCTTAAGAAGATATAATTGACTCAAAAATCACCCATATAACTTGGGGCAGGGAGGGAATAAATTCAGTGGCTTGATGATTCACTGAAGACAAAATTTAACAGAAGTAAAGATTAGAGAAAAGGGATTATCTTTTCCAAACACACCCATATATACTTGTACACCTACTTCTACTCTTTTAATAACTCAACCAGCTTTACAAATTGACAGTCTGATGTAAGTTTTCCACATGTAAGGCCCTTGGATTACACTGTTACTCTTCAGTAAACCCTGCAATTCCAAGCAACTAATCTTCAAAAGAGATATTGCATAGCTAAGAAAGGTACAGAAAAGGTGATCAAAAAAAGAAAAGAAAGAGCATCTTACCTTAGATGCACTGAGGCTTTGCAACTTAAGAAAAAGACAAATAAGGAGAAGTGAGCTAAAGTTTATGAAAGAATAAGCCTATGTAAAGCATGGACTGAGAATTTAAAAATAACACCTTTGTTATAATACTAGACATTATAAGTAATAACAATTTAAAAAAACTTTCTATTAACTCCCCCGCATATATCTGGAGTACCAATAACATTCTTAATTAAAGGACAAATTGGACAGAACCCCCCCCCCCCCCCCAAAATGTGCATTTCAGAGTATAATTTGCATCAAGAATGGTGACAGGCACTAAAATGTTGGAACTGTCACTTGTTACCTGTTGTTATTTCAGAAGCAATATTCCAATCTACCCTTATCTGGCTGAGAACATTGCAGTGATATTATATATCTGAAAGACACCACAATCTGTCTGTGAATACCAGGCAGCACTCATCAGCTTGTCGGTCTTCCAGAAGCATCTGGCTTATTATTACTAATACAGGATGCTATCTTTACAGCCTTTCCCAATACAGGTGCTCTCCAGGTAGATTAAGACTGCAAATTTCAGTACTGCAAGTCAGCATTGCTAAGGAATAATTAGGAACACCAGTGAATTAGGGAAAGCTGCAGTATTAGACAGATTTATCCTACAAGACATTCTTATCCAAAAGTGAAACATGGAACTTCCAAATGCCACACTTAGGATCCAGTGGTATCTTCTGCAAGCATTCTGAAAAGCATTTCCTCCATTTTTATTTTATTTTTTTAAATTTTCTCATCCTTTACAGCCTCCATGCCCCTTTCCTGCTTTCATTCTTAGCAAGAGTCTAAGGGTGACTGTGTTAGGAAGCCCCATTGTACAAGCACAACTTCATTTGTTATTTCTTGATATCTTAGGACTAATCCCAATACCTCTATTGAGATTAGTCCTAAAATATTACCTGAAGAAGGTCCTAATCAGAGGACAATCAAGTTGCTAAATCTAAGTCCCAATTTAAGATGAAGAAAGACTAGCTAGGGGCTTAAAATTGCTTCTTAGCAATTGGCAACTGGACAGCAGTAAAACAGCTCATCAGTCTTTTGTATTAAGACACTCTTTTCCTATGTCAGCTCCAGTAATTCATTATTCTAAATCTGCATCTTTATAAATCAATTAGCACATTTAAGGGTTATGTTATTTTTTTCTGTCCCCTTTGTTCCCCTCCCTCTTATTGATTCTTCTCTCTCTCTTTCTGGCAGTGCATGAATGGTTACTCTCATGTGTGTGAATACAAGGTATTACATTATGTATTTTTAAAGGAAAATGAATATTTACAACAATATTCTCTCTATGGCTCTCATTTTTACCCATTCGCAATCTTTTATTAATTTCTCCCAATGAACTTTTATATTTGAAAATATAAGATGAGACATCAACAGCTTGCAACAGTGGAGAATATACATAGCAGCAAGTATAAACAGTTTACCGGCTGAGGTGTGTGTTGCCTGCAATAACAAAGAAAAGCCTATTAATTATTTCTGTTGTCTCTTTACTTACATCTCAGCTTTTAGACTTAGTACACCATGTATTTAAAACTGATTCTACCTTGCTAGGGTTAACAGTATGGTTCTGCCACAGTTTCGCACTGAGGAAGTCATTAACAGGTCAAAGCTCAGATGTAAGTCAGGCTGTTCAGAATCATAGCCAAGACTACACAACTGCACTTATCACCCATTTCCGCCATTTAAAGAAAAAACTAAAACATTTGTTAACAGTTTTACAGTTTGATTTCCCTCAGCAAAGCACAGGAGAAATGAACCTTGTTACATTCAGCAAGATTTATGTCCGAGGATATCTGCTTACAACTACACCCTTCTCTGGTTAAGTCCACAACAGGCATTCTCCATACAGCTGAATCAGTATAAATCCTTGTAGGGCTCCACCCATTGTTACCTCTTGCAGCACAGGATAAGGAAGCCAGAAAAGCCACAGCCCTGGCAATTATTAAGCAGTTAAACCATGCCCCAAGAGCACTGAGGTCTGCCAATGAACATGTGCCAAAAATGTTGTGCATTCTGAACATGAAAATGTTTGGCAATAAATTTGGAAGACCAGAGAGAACTTCCATGGACTGCTGATCCCTCAGAAGCTTAGCAGGTCAAGGATGACACTCTGAAAATGGGCAGGGTCAAGGCCTATTTTGGAAAGAATATGGGAATTGAAAGTGGCCCAAGCATCTGTAACTCTTGAGGTACCTATTTTGCTCCTCTATACCTCCCAACTCCCAAAATGCAAAACAAAGCCCAATCTTTTGACTACATCTACCCACAGAGGTACTGAGGACCACAAAAGAATACTGGCATAAAATCATTTTTGCCCTCCGGCAACCCTGCCATAAATTAATCTACTTGAACTTTCCTATGGACTGCGTGGAACTGACTCCTTAGGTAAAGACATCCTTTTTCCGTTCCTTTTCAAAAGTCTTTTCAAAATGACATGCATTGCTAACAGGGCACCTGCTGACATTTGTCCACGTTCTTTTCTCACCTTATTTCTCTTTGCTGTTTTAAATTATCAACAAGACAGGTCTATTAGGCCTGTTCAACGCTTCAAATTCAGTTCAGGTGGGATGCTCTGGAATGTGCAAGAGCTCAAAATGAAACACCTCTGTGAACCATTCAAACTGGTCATATTAGTTTCCAGGACTGTGTGATTATAGTGTAAGGCTCCCTACAACAGCCATTCAATAGTCACAGACAGGTGCTATGTTTGCACTTATGAACATTCTGAAATAACATTTCCAAGCCAAATCCAAAGCATTTTATAGCCCTATTGTTCATTCTCCCTGACCTTAACGGTGAAATCTCCTTGGTCATGGAGGCCAACACATTTACAAGCATATCCAAAAAATGCTTCCATTCCTAAGGGGACTGCTCTCTGAGTGATGCCAGTGGCGGCAGGACTCACTGGAGTGCTGATATATCGAGCACTCCTTCTTTCTGAATGTCCTACTGGATGCAATGTCCAAACCAACAAAACCACAGTTGCAAGGAGGTAACAAACAGAATTAGAAACTGCTGGCAAAGCAGATTTTTCTAAAGTACTAAAGACGAAACAAACATACTATAGCTGCCCAGAGCTGTGTTTTAAGATGGATGGGCATACAAATCTTATAAATAAATAAATAAAAATAAAAATATACACAGAGAAGCACCAAGACTTCCAGAAATAGCAACTTATTTCCAGGAAAAGAGAACCTTGCTTACAAAGGGTTTCTAGGAAAAACCCATCTGCTTAAAATTATTACCAAATAAGGATAATATCAAATATTCAGAAAAAACTAGCATGCATTCCAATGGTCTTGATGTCACAGGCAATATGAAAGAAAACTTCAGGTACTGGGTGGGTGGGTGGATGGATGGACAAACAGACAGCCCAAGTCAGCTTAGAACATAGCATGAAGCAGGCATTTGCAGGGAGTAGTCAGAAGGCATTTCTTCTTCAACAACATTCCTCCTTCCCACACAGCTGATCTAAATGCTAGTGCTTAACAAAACCAGAGATGCCAAGAAAAAATGGAGGAAATTTGGAGAAGAACCATAGGAAATTTGCCCTATGACAGAAAAGGAAGGCATTAACTCTTCTGTGAAACAGAGGAACTCAGTGTCACAATGTTCTACTATGACCATGTTTATGATCTCCATGATTTCATTGTCTGCCTTAATCTACTCTCTCTAGAGTTCAAGGGAAATTAGCTTAGTATTTAGTATCTGGCCAACTGTGATATGCTAATCCCTTAAATTCTAGCTGGATGATTAAAGGTCTTTTGCCAGGTGAGCTTTCACAATGGGTCATCAAGGACAATTCAGTTTAAATTAGTTCTTCCAATAACACTACTCTAAAATCTCAATATATACTATTATTAATTGGGATTTTAGAGTAGTGTTATTGGAAGAACTAATTTAAGGATGGTGGTGGATGGATCACCAAACAGTACCCAGATTTCAGGATTTTTTTCTTGTGTGTTTCAGCAGGGAGGTTAGGGTCTTCTTATTTGAGTGTCAAACTGAGTTAAGCCTACTTAATGGCTTACTTGACAGAGTCTGTGTTTTCCTGCCATGAAATAACACGAACTCTTGCCATCGGTTCCCAACACCAGAAGTCATGAGCTTTGAAGCTGCAAATTGCCCAGCCCCAGCATTTGGGAAGGATGCACTTCTGAGTAGAGAAGCAGAGGAACGTATCATAAACAATTAAATATTTTGCTTTCCTTTCATGATATCCAAAATTAGCTGCCTCGAGCCACCACCTCATACCATTTAATGAGAGCACTCCCAGATGCCAACTCACCATCCAATGCCTATCTTCAATCATCTATTCTCGCATTATTAACCATTCTTATGAATCTGGCTTTCTTTTTCCCTAAGAAACCATAATACAGTAGCTGTGTAGCCACTTCCTTGCTAATTACAGCCAACATTTCAATTGAGTGTATAGATTCAGCAATACCATGTACATCAGGCAATTCAAATAATCAGCAGAACAGTAATTCCACAATAATATGACACCCATAAAAGAGAGGCAGCATTTCGAAAATTCTCAAGAGTCAAGCACTGACTTTAATGAAACTTTATATTCAATATCTGGCTCCTCATTAGAAGACCGATGCGCTAGAAATGCAAGCACCACTGACATGAACAAGAGCTACTGTATTTTTCTCACACTATCCTCATTCCACAGAATCATAGAGTAGGAAGGGAACTGGAGATCTCCTAGTCCTCTATGTTTTGTGCAAAAGCAGCTCTGTGGTAGATTGCAGCCAATTATTTACAGATCAGTTTAAGCAGCCAGTTGGAAATGTAATAGCATTCAAGATTCTTGGACAGTATCAAGTGGTGAAAGAAAATAAAAAAGCATGCAAGTGCAAGAGTTCATTCCAAAGAGGACAGGATTTTCACAGGGTAGTGGAAAAGCGCCTAACGGTAAGATACAGCTGGGTACTTTCACCTTCACTTTTCCACCTGAGTGAGAGCACGGCCAGTATTAACGTTCATTGAAATGAGTGACTGGTATCAAATTGAACTGTGCACCACACACTTGTTCTCTAGTACCTGAGGAAAAAAAAATCAATAAGGCTATTTAGTTCAGTAGCCGTGATCTGTACGTGCTGCTCCCTGTTAAAAGTCAAGGAGCAAGCCCAGATTCTCTACAACTAGGTACAAAGCACTCTCAGAGATGGGTTGTAATTAAAATGCAGATTATTGATATTGTAGCTTTTTCCCCGTTCCCTCTGAGAGATCTTGAGCAACTGGCCTGGAAAAGCATCTGTCTAACAGAGCACAAAGGCTATTGAGGCAACCCTGAAATCTCCATTGGAAATGTAGGAATGCCTTAAAAATTAATGTTTGCAAATTATCTGACATGACGCAATGCACACCGTGGATCAGAACATAGTTGTCCACTAGATCTGGCATTTTTCTGAATCTTGACAGTTTCAGTATATTTTCAGCATATCAAAACCAATATTAAAGCACCTCTGCTGAGAGAAAAAAACATTTAAATACATATTAAATATATTTTCAGGATGACTTTTCAAATGGCAGATTTATACTATCAAGTATGAACAAAGAATCTCAGCTAGGACTTCCAGATTCAAGCAGACAACGTCTGAATTCTCCCTAGGAGGAGCTTAAGATAAAAACAGAAATATATTTCTAAGCATAAACAGCCAAGAGAGAAACCAACTCTCCCTTGGATCATCATAACCCAATTTTCCAATCTAAATTATAAAGATATGTGCTGGGGAACAGGGGAGAGAGGGGGAGAGAGAGATGGCAGTGCAAACTGGGGTGTACAAAATACAACCAAGAACAAGCAGGATCTCATCTATGTTACCACTGAGAAGTGAGTAACTTGTAGAGGCTGTCTGAAAACATGATATACTATAATTATAGGTGCCAAAGACTTGCTACAATCTCCAATTCATCAGCCAAGGTTGGAACCAATATAAAAAATGGAAAATCCTTACAGAGCCATGTGCTGTTTGAGGCATGTGGGGCTGCAAGGGGCTGCGTTCTGCATCATATAAGGCTGCCTAACTATCAGTTCCACTTGGCTGGGAATTTGTAGAGTTATTACTCAGATTCATTTGGAGAGCACCAGGTTGGAAGAGGCTGGCTCATCTCATAAAAAAGCTTATAAAATGAGATTCTTGTATTGTGTAATCACAAAGGGTCCCCGGGTTAAGAATGCCCGGTTTACATATGACCCATCATTAAGAACGGAGCCTACTGTAGCAAAATTTAAGTTAAATACACAATGATTTGAGTTAAATACACAATGGTTTGAGTTCATTACACAATACTACTTATACAGTATTATACAATAATACTATTCCGGCTTACATACATACAAATTCGACTTAAGAACAGATCTTGGGAACGGAACTTGTTCTTAAACTGGGGACTACCTGTAACATGTATTTCTCCCAGTTGAACTGATCTATGGATTCTCTTTCTGACTTTTTTTTTGCATCTTCTCCCTATTTGTTTCATTGACTGCAAAGTGAGAATGTTGTTTTTAAATCTAATATTGTAATGTTTTATGAAGCTATGGGAATAACCTGAATTACATTCTGGTAAAACAAACAAATGAACAAGCAAAAACCCTCACAGTAAAACTAGTTCTCTAATGCAGAGAAGCATATCTGCATTAAGTCATTCCTGAATCTGACTAAGAGTAGAAAGGGTACTTTAAACAATACAACATTGCTTTGCATTAACCTGAACTTATTCATGGCAACTAGAGATTTGTATCAACAAACAGAAACTTAAAAAAAAAAAAAAAACAGCAAACCAGAGTTTTTGTGTGTGGAAGAGTTATTTGAAATCTAAAGGTACACAACAATAAAAGTGAAATCAATGTTCTACATGACTGTGTTACCAGAGAAGTCTTACAATGTCAAAGATCAATGCTTAAGTTGCAGCCCATGTCTCAAAAGCAATGAAATGATCAATACCATGGGCTGATGAACATCAGAAGGGCTATTTTAGGAAGATTAACTCCTCAGAATGGGAGACACAGAGACACATCTCTTGATTAAAATTTCAAGTGGCTTTGTTTATTGCATCCTTACAATATGAATATTCTCATTCTCTTTCTTTCTCTCTCTTTCTCTCTCAAGAAAGGGATTCTTGCAACTAAAATAAATTTTAGTTTCAAAAAGTGTCAATTAGAATCTATATCACTGTCAACAGTACAGAAGATTTACTGCTAAGATTTACTTGATAGCTTGCAATATAAAGATTTACTTGATCAACCAGAGCTTGCAATATAAAAGAAGGATGTAACTAATCACCTCCATATTTAAACTCAAATTTCTCCCTTTTAAAAAGAAAATAAGAAACATTGGTGTCAGAAAGCAAAAATGATTGGGGACGGGAAATCATTCCAAGCACTAAGGAAAGCAATGATCTTTCTCTCATATTACCTTGTTGTGCTTTTATTCTGTTTTGAAAGCATGATCACATGGGAAATCCCATGTTATTGGAAACCCCAAATGCTAGAAGTACTGAAAAAGGTTAGAAGAAGTAATTTGCTCAGTGGCTGGGGAACTCTGGGAGTTGAAGTTCACCTATCTTAAAGTTGCCGAGGTTGAGAAACACTGCTGTACATTAACACAAAGTTTATGTACAAATCAGGGTCAGTTCTTATGACTCACACATATTTATAAACATTTTACAAGTTCTGAGTCTTTGGGATTACAAGACATCTGACATTCTGGAGGACTTTATATAATATCTAACAATTAAATTTGTACAACATGTTTTTTTTTACAGCCCCGTCGTCTTAAAGTAGTTTACACTCAATGTTACATGAAATTTAGAAGTGGAACAGAAATTAGAAACAGGAATCTGTTCCCTTTTTTTTTTTAATTATGAAACACAGCCTTATCTAATTTATGCAAGTTTCGTATTTTACTCTGCAGTACTTGCCAGAGCTGAGCTTGCTGCGGACCAAAATAGTGCCATTTTCGGCAGAATGCGTATTGCTCTTCTGTGTAATAAGTTATGGAATTCCATGTGATATTTCGTTTCCAGTTAAACGTAGACAGCAGCCTTAAATTAAGCACAGGCAAAAGTGAGAATGACAGACTTTGCCGAACACAGGAATATGGGCATGCAAGGGCATTACGAAGGAGAATGCCAAAGGCTCCAGATAAGTAAACACAGTCTGCCTGCCAGCCTGCATTGATAATGGTACAATTATTTTACCTAAGAAGAAATCAAGATAAACACTCTATTAAAAAGAAAGAAAGAAAGAGAAAGAAACAGGCACATGGCCCCTGCTAGCTGAACCATTGTTCCATTCCCATGTGACATTCCAGTACTAGGAACACAAGCCCAAGCTGTTTGCAAATCCCACTTCATTAACAGCTTTCTATAAGCTAAAGGAAACAAGTTATATAAAATCCTGATTTAGCAATTCCGTAAAAGGCATGATTAGTCAACCCTTGAGATGCTGGGATTACCAGCATGCAATTACGGGAGCAGAGGAAAAGGCTGAAGTGGTCTCCCATGCCCCCCCCCCCCGCTCCACACAAACAACTCATGCTTGACCTTCAGATTGAGATAAGACATGCGTATCACGATGTTCATCCAGCTGAGTATCGCCTATTGTCCTTCGCTTCTGTGAACTGCCACAGCTACTTTCCAACCAGGGTGTTCAGCGGCTAAGTTCTAGGCTCTTCCTTCCTAGAGGCCCTCAAGCCTTGCAAACTGCATTCTCTGCTTGATAAGACATTCTCTTAGCTAGATAATATCAAGGGCCCATTTTCTTTCCACTGGGTCTTCTACTGTTAGCATCTTCCCCCTAATCCAAGGAAGACTGTCTCACAGTAAAGACTTCACTTGGCTAAGCCTCAAAACATTGTGGAATAATGGTTACTGCAAATCTGAATTTTGTTATCTCTCTGTATCTTTGTACTGAGCCACATCTGGTTCAAACCCTTCAATTGCCATTTTAGGAAGAATAGGGATTATTCTATTTTAATTCTCAACAAGTAATAAGGTAGATTATAAAGACTTGGGAGACAAAGGCTTGGAGAACATATGGATTTCCTAGCCAGATCAAACAAATATCTGTCCATCAAGCTAAAGACAGACAAATGCCTTTGGAATGTTCTAGCAGAGTGACCACAATGCCCAACAGAAGGAAATGAATAACCAAAAGGAAGACATGATCTGAACATTTGCAAACATTAATTTCTATACAAAGAAGCATATTTAAAGAAAATGTAACCTAATTTAAATAAACATACATGGCAAAAAAAAAACCTAAGCACGTAACCAGTGTGACATCAGTCTACTGTCCAGATGATGTTGGGCAATTTTAAATATCCTGCACTCCCTCCATATAGCTCATATTTCAAGCAGAATGGACTACAGCTAACTGAAAAAGAATAGGTGTGAATAGACTATCAATCCCCCCCCCTTGTATCTTCTAAAACGCTAGAGTAGGAAAATGAATAGCAAACCGCTAAATTAGGCAGATACAATTTCCTGTGAGTTTTTCAGATAAAAGCAAAGAAGAAGAAAAAAATAAGAGGTGTACACATTTAGATAAGTTAAAAAAACCTAAAAACTAGTTAATTTTTTTCCAAGAAAATTAAACAAAAAGAAGTGTGATGTGGAAGGAAGCTCACACAGAAGAATCTGGAGGATGTGAACTCTTAATTCCCATGTATGCTGACAGGGAGATATGGCTGCAAAAAGGATGGAAAAGGCAACTTCTACCCATGTTAGTGTTCCTGGTTAGAAGCCTAGTCACAGCTTCTGGAAGATTTACATTCTTATGCATCAAATGGATTCATAGTCATTCTACAAAACTTTAACTCATTTTTAACCACCATTTTTCAGTAGCAAAGGGAGGAGGACATTCTGATGATTGCACCAGCAACAGAAAGCAACTTTGTTCCACAACCATTATGATACATCCAAAATCAGCCTTTTTGTAAGCCATAGAAATTTCAGAAAATCGTATTTGTGATCTGTAAATTCAATTCTATCATCTATCATCATCATCATTATCCTTCTCCTCCTGCCATTTTTCCTGGAGCTCAAGACAAAATGAAAAAGACCCAAAACTGGGCGAACACACATTTTGTTCATTTTCAGATTCAATCTTGTTCTCACAGGCATGGGCTTAAGAAATAAGGCAGTATCCCTTATGAATTCAGCATTATTTACATTTGCAATGTACTTTGTTCTGCCATAAGTAATTTATAAGCAGAGGCATCTGTCCAAGGACAGTTATTAAAGAAAACATTCAAAATAAGATTATGCATGCAGCAAATCCAATATAAGTTTCATTTCTAATGCAAATGCAGGATACCTAAAATGAATCATGTCAGCAAGCAAATCAAAATATGTCATTGCCATACTTTCAGCAAAAAGCTTCAGCATTCATACACCGATCTCTTTCATTTATGCAAACCATCTGAGATAATTAATATCAACTACAGTGGTACCTCGGTTCACGAACTTAATTCATTCCGCGACTCTGGTCGCGAACCGAATTGGTCGTGAACCGAAGCAAATTTTCCCATAAGGTTCAATTATAAATACGGTTAATCCGTTCTGACCCCTACGAATTTGGTCGCCAACCGATTTTTGATCGCGTCCCGAATCAAATTTCCTCATAAGGTTCAATGTAATTACGGTTAATCCATTCTGAACCATATGTTGTTTTTTTTTAAACTGCAAAAATATGACACAAAGTACAGTACGAAGAGAGAGAACACTAACCTTGCTCGACGCGACTTCAGGCGTGGAGGACAGGAAGGCAGGTGGGGAGGCGGTTACTGCTTCGAGGGAGAGTCCCCCTCCCTACAGGAAGCCATGACCATGTGTCACGGGAGGGAAAATGGCTGCAGATCCTGTTCCTAACCCGATGCGGAGTTCGCGACCGGAGGCAAAATTTTGCGACCGGAGCTGTTCGTGAACCGAATTGTTCGTGAACAGAAGCGTTCATGAACTGAGGTACCACTGTATATTTAAAGTTCAAATGTACCACACACTATCTGAACTTGAACAAAATGTCGTGAATCTCATTTTGCAAAGAGGAGCTAAGCACAGCCAATATCCTCCAAAATGGGTTTGGTACACACTATTATCCTGACACCTAATTTACCATAGTCTTTTTCCTGTTAAGGGTCAAGCCTCCTCAGAAGTATCATTTGTTTGGGGCTGTGGGTGCACATGGTTTAAACAAGCAGCAGATGGTGCCAGAGCCAAAAATGGCTGGATATGTTGATTCTCTTCCCTTTTCCCTATATGAATCCCTCCCTCCTTCCCCTCTTTTCTTCTTTTCCTCTTTTCCTCATTCTCATTTTAATTTGACAATCTCTTGTGTCTGAACTGATCTGAAGTTAGCTCAAGACTGACCTGCATGAGATGAGGTCAAGGGCCACCATTCACCTGTGGCTGACTTAGATAAACCCATCAGCATTTAAGCTGAAAACACCGAAAACCTGATCTAATTTGAAATGGTTACAGTTTCAGTGGAAGCTCAATGGAATACAAGGTACAGGTAAGGTCTCCTTCATATTCAGCTTACCTTCAGGTGACTTCAAGGACATACTAATGTCATTTTACTGGCAATACTGTGAAAGTGATTGGCCTCTGCCACTTTCTTGGATGATTACATTGTTTTCCAATTTCCCAGTCTAGCATTCAGCTCTCAAATTTTCTGGTGGTCTCTTATCCAAGTACTAACCAGAGTCAGTAAATAGAATTTACAGCCTATTGAAGGTTTAAGTATTGAGGTTTAAATATTGGGCTGTTCCCCAATAAACCCCATTAAGATCAATTATAGAATCATAGAATAGAAGGATTGAAAGAGACCTTGGAGGTCATTCAAAAAGTCTCATCTCTTGTCCAGGGCAGTAATCCACTGCTACAGCAATCCCAACAGATGGCTGTCCAGCCTCAGTTGGAGTCTGATCCCTGATTGTTCTTGGCACCCTACTTCTAGGGGCAGAAGATATATATGTTCCTAGCCTTCAGTATGAGTTCCATATAGAGATCAACATGCCAGAAAAAAATACAGCGTTAGGAATAAATACTAAAACACATCAGCATCAGAGCCAGATTATGGAAGGTAACACCATAGGAGTAAAATTGCCACACAGAAGGCCCACCTTCATATTTTCACATAGCCAAGTGGACATCTGCAAACTGAGACATTAGTAGCAGGACTTTCCTGGAAGATGTAATATGAAACAATGTTTAAGAAAATATAAACAACATGGAAGTAGGCTAAGAAAGACATCTTGAATCTGGCTATTTAGACACCACACAGCAACTACCTGAAGATGGCAAATCTGTCTATTTCCAGTACAAATCATTTCTGCCTATATTTAGCCAGCATTCCATCTTGTTCTGTTTACACATTAATCTGTGAATTAACATGAAATAAGATTTTATAAATAGTATTTTATTATGTTTTCTCACATACCCTCTGTCTCAAAATATATATTTAAATAAGCATATTCATATTTTAAGCTGCTGACAACTGCATTTAATATTGGGAGAGATGCCAAATCAGATGGTAGTTCTACCCAAATCTGTGGATAATTCTAACCCACACATTAATCCAAAATGAAGTTAGCGGTAATAGTAGTTTTATCTATTATTCACTTATAACTAAGATTAGTACAGATACAGAATAAAACAGTTGGTAAAAAAATATATTGTAATCAATTTTAGCATTATGTAAAATAAGGAACCTCTAAAATAAAAAGTCCATGAGATATGACGTTACCCTTTAAATGGTTAAAGTGATGAATAAGAATGTATTTATTTTTAAGCAATTTCACAGGGACTCATGAAATAAAAGTGTGCTTTTAAAAACTTTTAAAGTTATCCATTTCCAAGCATAAACTTGGTGGAAGCCTATCCCAAAGAACTGGAACAAGGTGAGAAAAGGCTCTTAACTATGACACGGCTATTCTAGCATGTGATAAAACCAAATGACCTTGGCCTGATTATTTGTAGTTTTGGTTTCTAGAGCTATTCAACTCATCACCAGCTCTAATCAGATCAAGTACACAGGTATATGAGCCAAGGGCAGTTTTTTCAAATAGCTGGGTGTTCCCTCTGTGTCAACACCATCAATTTGTATCGGTATGTTTCTCCAATTCCCAACCGATATAACAAATGATGACAAAAAGAAATAGGGCAAAATAAGGAAGATCCAGAATAAAATCAAAAGGCAGAATGAGGTTTCAGGTAACCCAGCCAACAGGCTGCTACAATAATCCAAGTGTGACACAACCAGGGTATAAATAAGAGATGTTTATCCCATAAAGAAAGATGAAACTATTGAATTCCTCAAGCATTCCTTACTAGATTACATGTCCCATATTGTTTTAATTGGCTGCAGACATCATGGAAATCATCTGTGCAAAACACTGTGCATAAATCTGGGAAGTTAAGTGTGTAACTAAGCCATGAGCCAAGCAACAGTTGATTTAACCTCATATACCTTGGCAGCAAGGTATGTAGCCGTAGACGTATTTCACAAAAATTATCCTATCCTGAAGGTTTTGGCTTACCCTATTAATCTTCGTCCCAACTATAACCAATCCTGTATAAGTGCAATTGCTTACTTTAGTTTGTCTCCCCTTCCTCTTCTTTTGTCGATTTACCCATAATTAAAATTTAGTACTTTTGTCTTGATGAAACTCTGCATACTGTTCATATTATATAAACTAAACACTGTTGTCTAGTAAATTACTTTTGAAAACTGGAAAGTTTTAAAGTTTAGAAATAAACTGGAAAGTTGTTATGGAACTGTGTACATAAGAATATTTTACTGTATAAAAATGCTTAAAATCATAGTGAAGTAATATAAGCAAAAAGGAACTGTTTTGCTGTTAGCTTAAGCAAATTGGCACTAGAGCAAAGCCTGTCTCCTAATTCTGTTCTGCAGATCTGTATAAATCTAGCAGTTGTTAATGGATCAATCATGCAAGATACTAAACTTGCTTGCCCTCAGCAAGATAATAATAATAATAAAAAAAAATGTTCCAGCTGTGATCACTTGAGTAGTCCCATTTACTTAAACTGGAAAGCCTGCTTGCTTGAGGTTAAGTGCTTTGGTGAATTGGGGACAGTGATAAACACATTGCAAGTGGAAATGAATTTTAATAGCACATGGATTGTTAAGCAGCATTAGCAGCCAGTTAGTAATTGACCATGCTAGAAACTAATTATAAAAATGTTTGTGCTTCAAGGATTTTCATTTTGTTTGCTAAAGTATTCAGAAAGATATCCTTCCTCATTTGAGTAAATGCAAAACATTTAGTTAATTTGGTAAAGCAAGGAATTGCTTTAAAAAACTGATTTGGTGCCTTCCAAAAAACATTAGGGCCTTCCAAAGGACATTAGGAAAACAATGATTGTATCTATCATTTCAAATCACTGATTTAATGCAAGTGAGTTATATGAAGCTGCCCTTCTCTCAGACCATTGATCCATTAATCTTTCCACTCCAAGTAGCAGCAATACTCAAGAGCCTCTCTATTTGCTGGGCTGGTTGGGATTTTCTGAAATCTGTCATTAGCCAACTTCAGGAGGGTCACAAATTGCAGACTCCTGGTCTTAGGAACTTGGCTCTTCAGATCTGGAAATGCCAAAAACTGATTCTGCAGGTAAAATCAGAATTTTGATTTTGATACTTTGACTTCTTGATACAGTAACAATAGAATGATGTCTATAACCTAAGAAGAAACCAAGAACATTTCAAATCTGACAAAATATCCTAACCATATCAAGAACCTCAGGAAAACTTAAAACAAATTCTGCGTATGTGACCTGCATTTTGCAATGTGCAGAGGAAGCAATAGCTCAAATGTAATTTTTGAGCCTACTCAAACTGTAAATATTCTCACTCCATTTTACTTCTTTATCTGTTCATTGCTGAACATTCCCCATGTCATGTACCCCTGAATTCATTCACAACTCCAGTACACTTTACCTGATGTATCATTTACTATTTCTAGCTGCCCTTCAAGACTTTTAAATTTCAATAAAATGAAAAAGGCACCTTAAAAAATGAAACATTTTAAAATATATTTTAATAAAATATATATTTTATAATCAAATAACATTTCAAATACACACAAGCCTAGGGACACTCTCAATTTTACTATCATCTCAGATAAGTCTGGTAGAAATACACAAAAAGTTTTCTCATTGTATCTTGCACTATTGATAGCTCTAAGAAATCCAGCACCTTACTGGTGACTGACTGAAAAGACAGAACTGAGGGCAGATAAACAACTGCAATGCTTCCCTCCTAATTTTTTTTTTTATTTTTTTAAAAAATCGATTTCCAGGTCAGGAATATCAGGTAATGTTTCCAAACTGCAGATGCTCCAAACCTTCTCACCTTTTCCATATGCTGACATCAAACAGGAAGACTGGGGGCTAGAACAGCAGAAAAAATGGAAATGGTTCTGCAAGGATCAGGAGAGGTGACCCAGTGTCAGATATATCTCTCTGAGGTCATCGTTTTGCCGATTCATTGTGTTTTTAATTAGACAGATTGTTTATTATATATTTTGGTGACCACTTTAAACTGTTTGCCAAAAGATGAGATATAAAATAAATCCAATAAATGCATACATTTAAACCAATCTTATCAAATAAAAGTCTTTCCAGATGATCTAGAATACAGCACCAATCATTCCTGAATATTACCTATGCTAGACTGGGGATGATAGTACCCATGTTATCTAGAGGGTGTATAGTTGAGAAATCCTGATGTAAAATATCAATGAAGTAGTAAAATCAAGAGTTTTCTTCTTAATTCTTTTAATTACTTTCAATTCGTTGTTGGCATGGTTGACCCTGCTTACTCCAGGACAGTGTTATTGACAGTGATGAACAGGATGAGTGATTTGAGTGAATGCAGAAGTTGGATCTAACTTTCACAGCCATAATTTCTCAAGAACAATAACAGTGTTTTACAATCTGCAGTTGCTGATTTTTTTTCATTCTGTTGCCTCTTTCAGCAGAGTAGATTAGACTAGCCATTACCACCCCAACCAAATTGCAACACTGGCCTGAAAATAGCAGTGGATCAATACAAGCTATTTTGTTTTCCTTCTGTGGGTTGTCCTCCTCTACTCCATTTCTTTTGTTCCATTTCTATAAGCGAATAAATAAGGACTATCTTTACAGAATCAATGATGATCTAGGAAATCCATGCTAGTCAAAAAGCTAAATGATTGTGAATTTACCCAAGTGAAAAATTACTGAAAGATTGAGATACAAGAGGGAGTGGGGAGGAGAAATCCTTCAAGCACAATCATTTCTCTTATTAATTTTGTGGTATAAGCAATAATTCATTCAGTTGCTAATACACTAAAACAATCCACCTTATTTGAACTCTATTGTTTAGCAGTATAAATCCATGTGCTAAGTAGTTTGCTTCCAAATCAATTCCTTTTGCTAAAATCAATCTATTTTACAACAAAAATCTTATTTGTCTCTGTATAAAAAAACAAAGCATTTATATGTCTGCTATAAATAGTGTCTGTGTATTGTAAGGCATAACATTTTTTAAATTAGCTAATGAACTTTTGAAATTATATGATTGTAGTCCTATTTCCCAACGATAACAAATCAGAATATCTACAAGGAAAATACAATTTAACAGTAATTGGAGGCAGGACTGTAGAGAGGCAACAGTGAGCTGAAATTACATGCATACAATTCAAAAAGAACCAAATAAAAAAAGTGTTTTAAATGTTACCTTAGTTTATGAGCAAAGTGTTTTTTCATGGACAGTTGCTGTTCAGCTATTTAAATAATCCAAATTCATCTTTTTTTTGTAGTTGTCCTGACTGCATTTGATTCAGATTACTATAGCATGCTATATGTAAGACTGTCTTTTTTTTTTCCAAATAATTTCATTAAGAATTTAAATGAAAAGAATAAAAGCCAATACAGGCTACAAAAAATACAAACTAAAAATACAAAAGAAAAGGAAAAAAAGTGTAAAAAAGAAAAAAATAGAAAAATAGAAAAAGAAAAGAGAAAAGAGAAAAAAGTAACTTCCCCTTCATCACAGCAAGTAAATAATAGCTTAATATCTTATCACTATCTCTAAATACAGCATAATCTCTCTTCATCCCATATCTCATCTATTGAATTTAAAAAGCAAATTCCAAAAGCTTCATCAGTTGTTCTTTATCGGCAACAGTCCAGTAAAGGCAACCAGATGTAACTATTTTTCTCCTTTAGCCCTGGTCAAATAAGCCAAACTTGTATTCCTTCCCTGAGTTTTTAAAAATATTTTTAAACCCTTCAAAAAAAAAAAAAAAATCACAGAGCTACTTTTCTGTTCATCTGTTTCAAGCCAAAAATCTTTCAGAACTTTGGCAGATTTCTTCTGTATATCCAGTAAGTAAAGTTTATCTTTTTGTTTGTCACTCCTGATAAAGTCCTTCAGAACCTGAACAGTACCCTTTTGTTTATCCAGTAAAAAAAAAAAATTACCTGAGTCAGTTTCCTGGTTTAATATTTGTATATCTCCTTTTGGGAATAAATCATCTGTTGGTTCCATTTGTTTGCCTGTATCTTTCTCCATATCTTTCTCATTACTTATTACATTTAAGTCCCTCTTCAAAGTAATTTCAGAATCATCCATTGCAACTTGTTCTTGTTCTGTAATTTCATTACAACATGCTCTGTCAATCTTGTCAAGAAATCCATCTATTTTGTCAAGAAGCTAGCAAGAAAAATATTCCCAAATTTGTATTATAGATTTCTGCTCCATTTTCTTTATCCTCTAGATTCATCTAGTGTGCAACCTTCAAAGTCCCCTTATCATGAAAAAACTCAAAACAATTGCCATTTTTCCCATAGGACAGTTTCTTCTGGTTAATTCAAAGATCTTTCTGGGCATTTAAAATTATAATTCCAAGTCCATCTGAGCCCCTAATCCATTGTTAAACTTTCTAAAGTCCATATTCTGAGCACCCTTTTGCTGTTTAATTCAAAAAGTAATATTTTTCAAAAGGTTATAAAAATCGTATTTAAAAGTTCTTTAAGGAGAAGTGACTCACCTAGCGAATACAATATAACTTGCCATTCCGAAGGGTTTTAAGCCTTTTAAAACACCAGAAAAAAAAAATGAAATCCAAAGTGATTAAGAAGTGAGGCTCAGTCAAGATTAATGTCCTTTAAAAAGGCTGTGTTAATGACTGTGAGAAAAAGATGGTTCCTCCCTCGCCTCCCAGCTGCTCAACCCATAGACAAACTGCAAAGCAACTATTCCTGTAGTTTACTCATGAGGAACAGCTGTGAAGACTTACATGGCCACCTCAAGGATCTCTCCTTAATCCAGAGAGCATTTCAGTGGCCAGGATCCTGCATCCTGCACCAATCCTGTGGCAAAAAGGGATGTTTACCTCGCCATGGCTCCACTATATGTAAGACTGCCCTTGAAGTAGATCTAGTATTTTTTTTAGTACAAAATACTGCAACAATTGCTAGCCAGTGAAGATGGTTATTATAAACAATTGGGCAATATAAACAATTGGGCATTATATTATAAACAATTGGAAAACACTGGGCATTATAAACAACACCAGTTTGGCCCAAACTTCACTGGTTACCAAGTCATTTATCATCCATCTTCATGGCTTTGATATTATCCTATGAAGCCCTTTATTGTTTGACGCCACAATTTTCAGAAGGAACTCCTTTTCCCTTATGTCCTACTGATGACCATCTTTGCAGGCCTGCTCTGAATGCCCTCCCATGTTTTTATGTATTAGTGATTCATTACATACACTCTCATGCCATTTCAACCTGTCATCTCTGAGATACTTACAAACCTCAGTTTGTAGTTAAGGTTAAAAATATACAGTCAACTTCAAATAACTAAAAACAACAATAATCTCTATCTTTAATAAATTTGTCCCTATGACACACTTCCATGAGAAAATAGTAAATCTTCCTTTTTTCTCTGTAGTCCTGTTTGAAGAACCAGGTGTTCACAACTCACTGAAATACTAATAGGGGATACTAACATATACTAATCTCACTATTATTCTAAAAAAGCATGGGCAGTACCAATCATGGTAAAGCAGCACTTTAAAAATTATTTTTTATTATTCATCTTAATCTACAATGAGCTTTGGGGGCCACCCTAACAAGGTTGGGGTTGTCAAGTTATATAACAATTCCCCAAACAGTCAAAGTGAATGTAGGAATTTTACATTTGTTTGTTCGTTGACATCAAGGCTGCCCAAATGTTGGATTTTGACATTTATTTAGTTATTCAGTTATTGGATTTCAAGGCTGCCCAACTCCAAAAAGACTCTGGATGGCTTACAATACTTAATGTAACATTTATTGGTCTTCAAGGGCAGCCCCATGTAAACTGAACTGCAGTAGTCCAACATTAGGTGATAGGATATGAATGACCATCTCAAAGGCCCCCTTGGCCACAGCTGCCATCTATTCTTAGAGAAGTAGCTGTGAGATTAGAAGAACCTCCAAGTTGCACACTATTCTTGAATGGGGAATACAACCCCATCCAAGACCAAAAGTAAAAACATTTCAAATCCAGAGCAGACCAAACAGCCATAGCCACTCAGTCTTGTCTGAATTGAGCCAGAGTCTGTTTGCCCCCATCCAGAATTGAAAAGCCTCCAGATACTGGTCAAGTACACTGACAGCTTTACCTGTGCAGCCTAAGATTGAGAGATACACGATACCAAGCCTGAACGGATGGATGACCTCACCTAGTGGTTTCATGTAGATGTTAAAACGGAGGGATGAGAATGTCAAGGCACCCCATAAGTGAGAGGTCATGGGTGCAATCTCTCTTCCTCTCAGAACTAACTGGGACCAACCACTGAGGAAGGCAGACCACTGTAGCACAGGGCCCCCCATTCTCAACCTCTGCAGCCAAACCAGAAAGATACTGTGATCGACAGTAATAAAAGCTGCTGAGAGATAAATTGCACAAGGATGGATCCACCACCCCCATTCTGGTTCCATCAACAAGCACACCAGCACTGTCTCCATACAGTACACTAGCCTGAAATATGGCTGAAACAGATCCAGATAATCCATGCCCTCCAAGACCGCCTAAAACTGCTGTCCCGCCACCTTCTCAACAATCTTCCCCACAGAGGGAAAATTAGAAAGTAGACAATAGCTATCCAGTTACAGAATCTAGCTCAGTCCAGATAACATCACAAGACTGTACCCCAGGCCACTCATTTAGACTTGTCCAGTCGGAGTCCAACTCTGACCAAATCCCACATTAGGATACTGATCAACTTAACTAAGTGCTATAAATAAGCAAGCTCCAGATTGTAGCCAAAGAATTAAACAAAATAACATTTGCTTAAGGGGATACACAATACTGTAGAAACCTTCAGGGGAACCTAAAGACTTTTAATTAAAAGCATTTCACTTAACTGCTTTGTACAGTAATACATGCACCTATGCTAAAGAAAATGCACTCGCAAGATGGATGCATTCAGTTCTGGGGAAATATTGGCTGTTCAACAAAGAGAAATTATATCCTATTCATTCTACGAGTGGCTTCTACCCAGGAAGAAAAAGCTGAAATGAAACCAAACAGAAAGGTCCATGAAGTATAAAGTGTAGCTATGCAGTATGAAGTCAATAGGCTAAACTGAGTGAAGTGATGGGTGTTAAATTAACAGAAAATTAATCAGAAGGTAGATTCATATGTAAATAAGTTAATACTCAAATGATCTAAAATAGGTGCTGCATGTTCAGGCAGCAGAACAATACACTTTCACCTCCTTTCTTCCCTATTGTTTTTCAATACAAAGAATCACTTACTGTGGATGTAGCTGGGCAGTTACATTCAATAAATTATTAACCTCCTGAGAGAAAAATCGATGAAAGCCACCACTGCACGCAAGAGAACGTCTGCACTGCATTATAAAACTTTACTACTTTCCTTTAGATGGAATTTGGACAGGCCCTTCTCTTTTTAGATAATCATATTTACTAGAATCTCGATGCTTTGGGGACCAATAACCACATTTTGAATTTGGAAAGCATGTGATAAGCTCTGTCATACAGAATGGTTTCTACAGTAAACTTGGCCAATCAGAAACTGTCATATATTGGAAGGCAAACAAAGCACTGGGTTGTACCTGCCTACCATTTTATTTTCAAAGGGTGCTTCTCAGGTCTATGTGGGGCCCAGAGGCATTGCTGAAATTACAGGCTATGTTGGTTTAGGCTGGCAGTTGGTTTTGCAGCCTACTAACTTCCAGTTAACTTTTTTTTCTTAATTAAAAAGATCTAAAAAAATTAGGAAATGGGTGGCAAGAAATGTGTTGACAGAGAAACTATTGTCCCCAGGAGCCAGATTGGAGAATTTTTATCCATTTATCCAGATCAGTATTTCTTATAAAAGGTTCAGGGATCGCACTATTAAAGAAACTAGACATTAGTGCATCTCCAAAACTAGACAGAGCATCAACAGGAAATTCCTGACACCATGTAAATCCCATGTTATCCTTTGATGAATTTATTTAAAGACATTATCCACATAATACAGCATATGAGCAACAATCTCAATGTTCTTAATTCCATATTGTACAGCTGATAAAGAATAAAAACTGGGGTCTGTGCATCTCAGATATGACATGTTTCAGCCACCTGTGGTAGCAGACTCCACATTTTAAAAATATAATTATTTTAAAACCCTTCTCTGGTCCTAAAACAAATCTACAACAATTAAAGTTCCTCAAGTCTAAGCTCTGGCAAGTGGGATTTAAACATTTTTTTTTAATTGTTTATAACAAAATGATATAACAACTTCACCTACTCTCCGTTATCAATGCCCAATTATATATTTGGTTTTGCCCTTTAAATTTCTAAATAATTTGGGCCAAGGATACCTTAATGTTCTCATTTCAACATATCTATACAGTGGTACCTCGGGTTACGAACTTAATCCGTTCCGTGACTCTGATCACAACTCGAGTTGGTCGCACCACGAGGTAAATTTTCCCGTAAGGTTCAATGTAAATACGGTTAATCCATTCCGCCCTCCGAATTTGGTCGCAGTACGAGGCAAATTTCCCCATAAGGTTCAATGTAAATACGGCTAATCCGCCCTCCGAATTTGGTCGCACCACAAGGCAAATTTCCCCATAAGGTTCAATGTAAATACATACGGCTCTGCATTTTCTTTGGAGCCATGCTGACAAGCACACCAAAAACCTTCCAAACGCCACAAAACACACAAGCCTCACCGAACGTCTCCTTGCTACCGCGATCTCGCCCACAGGCAGCCGCAGGGCAAATGGCCGCGGATCTGGGCGGAGCTCGTATGTCGAGGTAAATTTTTGGGGCCGGAGCTGATCGTATCTCGAAAAATTCGTAAGGAGGGGCGTTCGTAACCCGAGGTACCACTGTATATGAAAACTTATTATTTCATGCATCTCCTTTATATGAAGTAAAACAGCAGACAACCTGAATTCTAACATTTTTCTCTGATGGTACAAAGTTATAGAACCCCATTCACATTGAATTTGATCTTGCTCCATCCCAGATAACTTGTGGTATATTCCAATTTCTGATAAATATTTTACAAAACATGGCTTGTTTGAATATAATAGAAGCCACCTTTTAAATCAAAAACCACATTAGAAATATTTTACTAAATAAAATATTGAGAACTTTAAAGCCCAAATCAAAGTATAGTTACTTGAAAATGATTATGCTTAATTACATAAGCTTGAGTTTGCAGTCTATGAATTGGTGTTCAAATGAGCCTTTTATTTATTCGCATGTATATCATCTTTCCCTTGCACTACATCGTGTATATGCCAAAAAAAAAAAAAAGATAACATATTTCTCCAGTTCAAGTTGCTGAAATATAATAAGGAGCAAGCAAGAGATCATGGCTATCATTTATCAATTAACATGTATTATTAGAAATCATAATGCAGCTGTGTTTCCGACACAAAGCATTTCCATGGATGAGCTGATATGTGGCAATCTCAATGAATAAATTCATAAATGTCACCATCCAGGAAAGTGGGCAGGCCTGAGGATGCAATTAAGAAAAATCTCCAGAAACAATGATCTGAACTCTGCCACTAATTAATGGAACCATTCGCCAATGAATGGTGGCAGAAAAGGAGAAAGAAAGGGAAAAAATATATGTGCATTAGCTTTGGATGAACAATCAAGCACAGTTCCAGAGAGAGTGGAACTGACAGACAGACAGACAGACAGACAGACAGATAGATAGATAGATAGATAGATAGATAGATAGATAGATAGATAGATTTTCCAATCAATTCTTAGGCACAGAAGCTGGCTGGGTGACTTTGGGCCAGTCCATCTATCAACCAACCTGCAAGGGACAAGCATAGAGAATATGATCCATAACCTTCAATCAAGAGGCCTTCAACCAGCAGTGGATTAGTTTGGTGTGATAACAACAACAACCACCAATGATCTAAACTGTACAAGAAAGTGTGGCCCACCAACACTTTCAGACATCAGAACAGAGCTAACAACCATTTCTGGGGAATTAAGAATATACCCCCCCTCCTTCCTAGCTTAGAAACTTACAGAAGTTCTGAAAATGTCCTGCTCAGAATCCCAACTGTGAAACTGTATAGAAGAATGGATTGTCTATAATACTCTTTAGAAAAGTGAAAGAATGACAGACAGAAAAGTAAGTATTACTGCCAGTAAGTTCTGTGAATAATTTGCAGATGTCTCCATATATATCATTAGTGTTTCCCAGATATGCTCGATCAAAGGAGAAAGTGAGAATGGATGCGTGAACTGTATATTATTTCCACTAACGGAGTTACCGTGCATCTGAAAGACAGTTGCTGGTGAACAACTTGTCAACTTCTCAGAAGCCTATGATAGTCTGTGGGAACCTTTTGGTCTGAACCAGCAGACCAATAATTACATTATTGACCATTGTCCTTCATCTCTCAAAACCTGCACTTTCTTCAGTTTTCTTCTTCTTTAAGATCTTAAAATAATTTGAAATATTTTGAAGAATACTAAGTATGATCAGATTATGAAACAACAAGACCAATGAATCATTGCTCAGGGGAAGGAGAAGAGAGCAAGGCAGGCCTCTGATCCTCTGTTTCCAAAGCCCACTAAAGTCTTCCAACTTTTCAGGACAAAACTAGACAATGAAAGCAGAATGCAATACCCCACAGCACACCTGTTTATTTAATGAATGAAATACAAAAAACTGATCACCATTAGGTCCAGTGCATGTAACACGGGGAGAGTCCAATAGTTACTTCGGTGTCTTCAGAAAGAAAAGTTATCTCACCTCTATGCAGAGTTTTAAAAAATCTTCCATTGGAAACAATGAAAATACCAATGGTTAATCTACCTTTTAAAGGGAACTGAATGGCAATATTAGGATCCTTCCACCCCATGTGAGAGGCTGCCATTCAATTTTAATTAAGTGAAAAAATATATAATCCATATTAGGGAAAACAATATACGGTATATATGTTGTTAAATTTATTTCTCAGATTTCACAACTTCAAGTACCGTATTTTTCCGACTATAAGACGATACTTTTTTCTAAAATCCTTACCCTAAAAATTGAAGGGCGTCTTATTCAAGGAAGTCAGTTGAAGAGAGAACCGCCTGGTTGCAAAACTGCCCATACTTTGTTTCTGCAGACAGGCTTCCTCCTATTGCTAGCCTCCAATCATGAGTGAAATAGCTTGTCTCCCAAACAGACTTCCTCCAATCATGAGCCTTATGTAACTGACGTCAGCTGATGCTGAACAAACCAGTTAGAGGAAGGCTGTTTGCAGAGACAAGCTATCGGCAGTTTCACTCGTGCTTGAATGTAATCAGTTATGCAAAAGAGCATGGAAATAGAGCTGCAGAGAGACGGTTTGGACCTCTTCCCAACGAGTGTATCAGGTAAATGTTAACTAATTACTAAATAAAAATGTGTTCTGCACTATCTTTAAAATATTGATTTAATTTTGGGTTGGAAAAGTGGGGGTCGTCTTGTACATGGGGGCGTCATATTGACGGAAAAATACAGTAGCTGTTGTGTAAGGTAAGAATAGTAAAGAATAGTAAATTTGTGTGCCAGTGCTGCGTTTCCTAAATGAATAATTATTAATGTTGTATTCTAAAAACGATGCAGGGATTTTTCTGTTATCTGACAAGGGGTGTACCTATGAGATTAATTCCAAAATAGATAATTAAAGTGAAGGATCCAGATATGGTATTAAAGTTTAGGGATGTCTTTAGGAATGATGTAGATAGATTACTCAGTCAGGCAAAGAATTCACACATCTTCTACAAGTTGGGCGTGACAAACAAGCATTAGATAAATAAAAGGAGAACCATCTTTAACATCTTCAGTAAATTTGAAGAACACTCTAATTAAAATCTTGAGAGCTATTGCCCAGCTGTATTAGATATGTTGGGGACGCGGTGGCACAACGGCTTAATGACGCTGAAAGTTGCCGGCCAGAAATGGTCAACACTTCAGCGGTTCGAGCCCAGCTTCACACAGCAGAGTAAGCTCCTGCCTCCTCCCCAGCTCCTGCCAACCCAACAGTTCAAAAACCTACGTGAGTAGATAAATGGGTACTCTCACCCCGGTGGGAGGAAAAATGCTGGTAGCACCTAGCAAAGGAGACGGGAGCAGTTGCCGGTAGCGAGGAAGCCGCGCACGCCCGAAAAAGGCACAAAGCAGTGGAAACCCCGCCTCCTGCGCTCGCCAGCTGGGCTCTGCCCTAGGAAGGAGGCACTGGCAAACCACTTCCGAAACACCTTGCCTTGAAAACTGCAGGGACTCATCCACAGCAGTCACCGCAGAGTCGGTAACGACTGAGTGCGGATTAAAAAAAAAAAATTAGATATGTCAAGATTTTGGCATAGTATTAGTTAGCTTCCTCTCTTCCTAATGTATCAGGAATGTCTTGTGAAGCAAGCTCAACTTCAGAAATATGTGCAAATTTAAAATAATTCCTATTCCATTTTTTCTCCAAAAACAGATTACAATGGAAAATCTAAATAAGCAATCTGACATAACAAAACCCAAAGGAGCCAAAAATATCTAGAAAAACTCAAACACTTGATTAAAAAGAGAAATCTAAATTGTTCTCCTAAATGCAAGCAGTGAAGGAGCCATACAAATCCCCCCGAGACCATGTGCTCTACCATGAGCCACAACCATTCCCCAGTAGCTTGTTGTTTTATAATACAATCTGAGAAGCTGATCTTGATTCATTAAAAAAAGAAGTGTATTGCTCTAGTGATCATGTGATGTCTAGGGCCTACATCTCACAAATGACAAGACAAAGTGATAATCTTGCATCTCAACTCTATCACTACAGAATGAATTTGGCGACACTCCTCCATAGGGAAAATTATCCTACATATCAGAAGGGAAACAAAGCTAGCATGTCACATAAAAGTCTAAGAGAGAACCTGTCCCTGGGATAGCTAATTGCTTATATGCATGAAAGAGTTTGTTGATTGTGGGGAAGGTAATGTGCAGATCCGTTCAATTGTACAAGTGCATTATGAATTCCTATAGTTCAGTCATAGTTTTACCGTATCATTTGCTGTTTCCAAGAGCAGCATTGTAGATGTTTATTTCTATCCCCCAAAAAGAAAGAACATAGGAATGTTCTCAAGCAAAAAGGCCAGCCGTATGCATATTCAGCAGAGAATTTAGCACTCTCCTTACTCCACTACAGCAATGTGTCTCTTACATGCTACTTCTTTTGAATTGACCATTTTAATATTTTATCACCTCTTTCAATGTCATTTTGAAAGGCAATTGAGCTATTACACAGCCTCTGTCCTCTGCTCTAATAATCCAACTTGTTCTTGTCAGTTCTATAAATCTTACACATCAAAGATGCCATGACTTAAGACAAAGGACCTGCCCCAGTGCATAACGACTCCAGTTATACAGGTAATGTAGCAAAGTTCCTTCTTTCGTATTCAGAGGACCAGCCTTTGTTTAAACAAACACCTTCATATTCTGGTTTCAGTTGTTACTGTTATGGGAATTGGGCTACTTGCAAATATACTACCCATATGAAGGGGCCAATTGACAGAAACCAAGCAAATGCTGTGCTGACCATTGTGTGCTAAAACCATCCTAAATTTTAAAAATCAATACTATTCACTCTTTGCATTATTCTGTTACACCAAAACCCAAAATGGCATGTCACAGTGATCTGTGAGACCTTTTCTTTAAAAACACCTGTGGATGAAACAGATTTGCTTAGGGAAATGCCAGCGGCAGTGAAAACATTTAGACTTTACACTCTCCATCATTTCCCAGATCAATATGCCATTGACCAAACCTTTGTTCGCCCTATGGGTAAGAGAGAGATGCAATACAGTTTCCTTTTTCCTCCATATGATCTAACAGCATTTTTCAGAGACAGTATTTCCCCACTTCTCTGATGAAGCACAGAGGGACAATCCCAATATTTGTATTGGAATCCTCCCTTCTATCAGTTAACAAAACATGAGAGTGTCACAATGTTTATGCTACTAGTTTTATGAACTGAGTGCTACAAGGTATTGTAGAAGTCCATAAATATATTCTAAGTAGTAACAGCAATACTGTAGCTCAAGTGTTTCTCAACCTGGACAACTTTAAGACGTATGGACTTTAACTCCCAGAATTCCCCAGCCAGCATGACAAACGAAGATAAATGCTAAATAACTTATCACATCAGCTATCGAAAACATTGTCTTTCATATCTCTCAACCACTCAGTTAAATATAACAGGAATCATTTTTCACTAAGTACTCCTCAAGAGTGGCACATGTGTTTTGTTGCAGTACACAACAGCTGTACTGGCCTAAAGAAAATGTTAAAATCTTTGAAATCACAATTATTAACCAGTCAGTCCAGACAATTAGCATTATTTTAAAATTTCCTATCATTCTGTCTGTTATTATTAACAGAAATCCAGTTACCTTGCATTAAGGTACAAAAGACACAGAACAAATGCCTGTATTTTTGTCCTCAGAATTTTCTTCTGGAATTCCATTCAACTTTGAATTCCACTCAACTTTGCAAAGTTTTGTCAGAACTTCTAAAGAAAAGGAAAGGGTTGTTTTCCCATGTAGGGGCAACAGCGCATACCAAATAAATACAAATATACATTGCAGCCCTTTGGGTACACAATATGTGTACATGCGAAGATAGAAATTCTCCTCAGAGCAGCAAGAGCCTCCATATCAAGACATAGTTTCCATATGTAGAGTTGCATGCATATAGAAGACCCAGTGCTGTTCATATGAAAGCTCTCCACATACAGAACTTTAACAAAGACCAGTGTGACTGTTCATGTATTGTCCTTCAATTTCTATCCACTTTCTGTAACACCGAACATGTATGCCTCCCCTCAATCTACCCCCAACTGCTGAACTATCTTTTCCAGCCTCTCTCAGCATTAGTGCTGAAAGATGAAGTTCAGCATCATCTGGAATCCTGGGCTAAATTAAATGAAATATGTTTCCATTTACCCTTCGTAAAGGCCTTAACTGGTGGGTGTTGGAATTCGTTTTGGTGGGGTGGTGGTGGTGGTCAGAAGAACCTCTCTTTTGCTGAATGTATTTTACTAAGCTGGTTTTAAGGACAAGCTATTCTTGCTCACTTGCAAAAGTACTGGTTTTGTGTTTTGCATTTGGTCAAGCCAGGGCAAGGCGTTGTCCCAAGAGAAGCAGCCTTTCCGTTGGGTGGCTATAAATAGATGTCAAAAATTAAAATGTTCATCTCTGTGCCTGTAGAGTTAGAGGCCTGAATTATAGACTGAGTACCCAGAACATTGCAGACTATATTTTAACCAAGCTGACCATGATTACATTACTTTACCTTTCTCTCCTGATGATTTGATCATCTGTTTATTTCTTCTTTTGCTTACATATTAGAAAGGATTTATATTTTTCACTAAAGCTCTAGATGGTTTGTTTGTTATCGGTGTTCAAGACCACCAATTAAAACAGTTTTAATCAAGCTGTTCTGCAGTGTTTTTTCAGTCCCATAAGGAAAGATACTGGGAAACCTTTGTACACAGTCCAAGTTTTTCTGTTCAAATTTATTTCTTTCAAACCAATATAAATTGAACAGGAAAGGCATACATGTTCAGAGCTATCAGAAAGTGATGGACAAAGTCTCATGACAGGTAAACCACAGGTTTATCACTCCTAATCTAAAATACAATTAGTAATAAGGAGTGTGCAGTGAACAGAATAATATATTGTTTTTAAATATGACATTTATATGAAAGTGACCAAAATAACAGACAGCAACATGGTTCACTACTGAAATTGATGCAAAAATGCAAATGAAGATGAAACCAAAATTCTGGTGTGCACAATTCTTTATGTGCATATCTGTTGAACCCACTCCAGTTGTTCCATACATTTTTAAAAATAGACTCCCGTATGCTGAAATTTGTCCATTTCTGCTGTAAAATTATTAAACAGAAGCAGAATCAGCTTCATAAAGTTAGTTAGTTAGTTAGTTAGTTAGTTAGTTAGTTAGTTAGCTAGCCAGCCAGCCAGCCAGCCAGCCAGCCAGCCAGCCAGCCAGCCAGCCAGCCAGCCAGCCAGCCAGTTAGTTATTGGATTTATATAGCCGTTCAACTCCAGGTGGCTTACAAAAATCAGACGCCAAATACAAAACCCACTAGACCCCCCCACCCCCGGCACAACAACACATTTACACTAGCCATTTGAAATACTCCGTACCAACCTGGGATCCCCAGGCCCACTGGCAAAACCATGTCTTCAGGGCCTTGTGGAAGAGCATCAAATTGGGGACCAGTCTTATACTCTGCAGGGATGATGTTCCACAGGGAGGGAGCCACCACGGGGAAGGCCCTTTTTTCTCAGTCCTACCAGATGAACCTCCTTAATTGGGACCCGCAACATACCCTGCCTTCCCAAAGTGGTGGGTCAGGTAGATTTAACTGGGAAAAGGTGGTCCTTCAAATAACCTGCCCCCAAATCATGATGATAACCAGCACCTTTAATTGGACCCAGAAGAAATTCGGCAACCAATGCAGCCCCTACAAGAGAGGTGACATGTGTGCAAATCTGAACTTGCACAAAACCAGGCAGGCTGCTGCATTTTGGACCAACTGAAGCTTCCAGATACACTTCCGGGGCAGCCCCATGTAGAGTGCATTACAGTAGTCAAGATGGCAGGTGACTAGGGAATGGGTGACTGTAAGCATGGGTGACTGTGTGTGAAAAAAAAAATTATATCAGTGTAGTTACAAAATGTAAAAGTTGACATCCATTAAAAATTAAATACTTTATGCTAGCTGTTAAAGCAAGAGGGAAAATTTAACAGTCTTATAGATACTTTAGTATTTTGTAAGCAGAATGTATAAAATTTAATTTCATATAATCGATATATAAATGTGATTTATGACAGCAATAAGATAACACCAAAATGTGATTTACTACTGTTCTCCGAACCTGTTTCCGGTTATATGAACTCTTCTTCAAGCGTCAAACTAGAACAATACTCCAGATAGGGTCTAGCCAACTATTTCTTGGTTAGCTCTTTATTGTCTGTGATTTGGAATCTGTATCTCAGCCCAATTTCATGAAAACCTATTTCAACAACTGTTTGCAAGCATTCAGACCTCTGACAAGAATATACTGCTCTGAAAGGAGGAGGGGAGGAAGATACAGACAGGGAAGAAGGTGTCAGAAAAAGAAAGAAAAATGGGTGACAGAAAGAGATTGAATTAGTAGTACAATTCACTTTCAGGTCTGCTCCGCCCACTGCTTACTTAATCCCTACCTAGTCTTACAGATTTCTCCTAATGAAATGCACTCCTTCACACACACACACACACACACACACACACACACAAAATTGCTTACCCATGTTCTAGAACAGACTAAGGAATCCAGAGAGAGATAGGATGGTGACTACCACTACCTATAACAATATTTTTAAGAACAGGCCAAATTTTGTGATATTTATCTCAAAGTAAATAGTGCAAAGCAGGAGTCAGGACTAAGCATCACTAGGTATGTACCATGTTTATCTCCATTATAGGACCACACTTCCAACTTGTGGGTCATTCACAAAGTCTTGATGTTGTTCTGATGCTATTAGCATTGGTCCCTCTGCTATCTTCAGGCAATACTGAGAAACACAAAGAATTTAGGCTGTGACAATATTGCTTGACCATAAAACCTGATTTACAGAGGAGAAGTTCAGCCTGAAGGTCATCAAAGGACAGGCAGTAGACAATCTGATCAAGCAATGTGAAATTGGTTTTGGATTGAACTAAGTTCTCCTTGAAGTACCAGGGATGTTACTTTTCTGTTAATCACAGGTAGTGGATGTGAACAAGAGATTTTTTTTATAAGTCAGTAAATGGCCACTGTGACACATCTTTAGATCTTAACACGTTAAACCTGTAACACATTAGTTCTTAACACACATTACATCTGTAACCCATCTTTTGTAAAACAAGCAAATGGGCAATAACGGTTATGATAAAGAGGAAGGTTCAGTAGTAGCATCTTTGAAGTTCCTTCAAATGTCTGCCTTAATTGTTCCTGTTATTCAAACTTTAAGAACAGTTATCCTATCCTATTCCTTCAAAATTTTCAAAGAACAGAAAGACAACAGGAGTGCCACAATGTCTTACATGCATCCAATAAAGATGACAGCATATCTCGCATGTATATTAACCTAGCTAACCAGCAGCAAGGGCTACATAGGAAGACACCTCAGAATTAGAATGTTATGCCCTGCAGATTCACCAACAATATCTGCCTGCAACAGGTAAAACTGCATGAACTTAGTAAAGTAGAGGAGATAGGTAATGGGAGTTAACTGCAAAGCTGACTCCTAGTTGCCTTGTTTTTAATTAGATTTCTACACTAGTAACTCAATAAGGAGAACCCAGTCCATTAGCCATGCCTTTTGGCTTTCTGTGTTCTCAACAGGCTTCCCCCAGTTCCTCACTGTATGCAGTCCTAGAAGGCAATATATACAGGAATATTATTGAACCGCACTACTGCTATCAATGTCCAGCATAGTAAATCAATTAAGATGGCAACTGACAGAGCCCTGGAGGAACCAGAGTTGCTTATGATAATTGCAGATTGAAAAAGGGCTGAGCAAAGGGGTTGCATCAGTTGCCATCTTCATGTCGTCAGAATATCACCATGTATATAGAACTTAAAGGAATTCTGGGGAGATTAAATTGGAGGTAAATGCAGTGTCCCATCACTCAATTCTTATCTTCAGAGCACTATGCTTTCCAACCACGTTGCACTGTCACCCTGCTCAACAAAGCCCTCAGCCCCACCAAAAGGTTATCCAACCCTGTGCTAAAGTCCTTTTTTTCTAATCCATCACAAGAGATTCTGATTGTAGTAGTAACTGGAGCCTCTCTCATCTAACAGGATTCTAGAATAGCCCTGATTAGAAAATCTTGCAAAGGGATCGTCACTGCAAGAAGTCCATGCTAGCTTGAATCACAATGAATAAGAAAGATAATGAGTCAATTAACACCTCAGTAGAGGAGACATATTTCATAAAACATGAGCTTTCAGTATAAATATAACCAGGAAATACCTCTTACTCTGCAGAAATATAATGTATGCCATAGCAAAGTTCCCCCCACCCAACAGATGTTGATGGGCTGTGCACATAGTTTTGAAGAATGGTCAAGTAATTTTGTGTATTTAACTGAAGGCAAGGTTCCTTACATTTGGGAAAGATGGTGTAGGGGGAACAAAAACTTGCAAAATTGGCATTTTAAGTGTTGCTTTGCTTAAATTTATCTTATTTGGATGGGAAGAAAAAATATTCTTATGGAAAAATCCTTAGGAAAGTACTGAGCTTACAAAGTGAAAATCAAATTAATATAGCCTGCCACACTTGGTCAGCCTCCACGTCTCCAAATAACGTGCCATACAGAACTGTCATTCTTTGATGTTTATGTGCTGGGGGGGGGGGGCGTTGAGAGTGGGAGAAAGGAGGGAAGAATTCTGTAAATGGGTTTGCAGTTATAAGCCGAGAAGCGGAAAATATTTAATGCAGACTGGGATTTGCAAAGAAGAATACTTAGCAGGTTTTATTTTGTAAATCCTAGTAGTTTCCTCCCCAGTGAAAGGCTAACCCTTGGAATCCTTTTGTTATTTAAATTACAAGATACAATGAATGCAGAGAAGGCAACAAGAGTGGACTAAGCTGTATATTGATTCCACACGCATTTCATCTGAATGAATAGACTTCTTGTATTTCAGGTTCCACATCAGGATGAAAAATCTTTGATTGATTCGGATCAGTCCACACAAAGCAGGAAGGTCATCCTATGGCATTCACTTGTCACTGAATTATGTCTGTAGGGGACAAGAAGCTGAGGCAAATCATCTACCAAGAAGGCAACTTAATTTAACTGACACAGTAGGGCTTAAATTAAGCAAATATGAGAAAATTACCTAGAAACCTATCACAGTTAACAACTGAAAAGAAAACCTTCTGAGTGGCTCACCACTGTTTTCTCAGTCTAGAACAGTAAAAGGTTATTAAGATTTGCCTCTGAAAGTAAAGGCAAAGCCTTAATACTACAATATTAATGAAAATGCAATATTAATATCCTGCAAGAACAGTTAATGCAAAAGCTCTCTACCATGTCTATAGTAATGACCCCCCCCCCAGCAATTTAAAATATGTAAGAGGGCAGCACAGACTTATGTGCACTATGATTGATCAAAATGGACTAAGAGTGGACCAAGGAAACACACATTCAAAGCTAAGATATAGATGATAAAGTCTCACCTACCAGACACTGGTAGCATTCATCTCTTGGGCTACAAATCAGATGTAGTCACATGGTACAACCTAAAATAAATCTGAATTCAGAAATAGGACTTCAGACAAATATGATATGCAGGAATTAAAAATCAGACCTCCATGGGTTCTCCTGGGAGTGAATGTTTTAATTTCACTGTAGTGAAGTCTGGACTTTATTCATCTTTCCCTGGACATAATCTACAGTGGGCAAGAACAAATGTACTTTCTAAACTATGTGTTATCTGAAAATTTATCTTTAAAAAAACCACCTAAAAGTTGTATGCACTTGCAGAAGCCTAAGATTCTTCCAATCTTGCAGCTTCTCCCCTAGTATTTCTAGGACAGTTATGTGCCTATACAATATTGTGGTCACAGCTCTACATAAACATGCTGCATTTTAGAAGTTGTGCATACCCACAACTATCCCACATACATATGCATATATTCTAAACCATAGAACACTTGTGTACAGCTTCTGTATATTTCTGTTTCCTGATTTCAGCTAGCAAATGTTCCTTCAGCTTTTTCTTATAAACAGAATTCAAAATTGCCAGATCAAGAATCTTCAAAAGTAGGCAATAAATCTGAACTAATCTACCCTTCTCCATTAATTTCCCTGCCTCATGAATATGCTTCCAGTTCTTCAAGTGCGTTGATAGCTAGAAGCAGTTTGAATACAGTTCTGAAAGAAAGTATTTCTGCAGTTTTGGGTTTTCTGAATTTTTGCATATATTTGCCACCTAATGTAATCAGTTATCAGTGCACAAAGGATTCTTATGCCTAAAAAATTTCCTAGGCCTGAAAATGTGTGTATTTTGAGGGGTGAGAGAAGAAACTATGGAAGTTGATATTAGTTTCAAATCATGGTGATTCAGGAGATTCAAATGTAGCCTATTAGATTTTTTTCTCTCTCTCTCTGAGAGGAATATACAGGTGAAACTCGAAAAATTAGAATATCGTGCAAATGTTCATTTATGTCAGTATGGCAACTCAAAAGGTGAAACCAAGATATGAGATAGACGCATTACATGCAAAGCGAGATATGTCAAGCCTTATTTTGGTATAATTGTGATGATTATGGCGTACAGCTTATGAAAACCCCAAATTCACAATCCCAGAAAATTAGAATAGTGTGAAAAGGTTCAATATTCTAGGCTCAAAGTGTCCCACTCTAATCAGCTAATGGATCCATAACACCTGCAAAGGGTTCCTGAGCCTTTCAATGGTCTCTCAGGCTGATTCAGTAGGAATCACAAGCATGGGAAAGACTGCTGACCTGACAGTTGTGCAGAAAACCATCATTGACACCCTCCATAAGGAGGGAAAGCCCCAAAAGGTAATTGCAAAAGAAGTTGGATGTTCCCAAAGTGCTGTATCAAAGCACATCAATAGAAGGTTATGTGGAAGGGAAAAGTGTGGTAGAAAAAGTGCACAAGCAGCAGGGATGACCGCAGCCTGGAGAGGATATCAGGATTTTCTCATGGGAAGAAGGTCATCCCGTTAGCTATACAAAAACAGGTGTCGAGTTTATTCTATGAGTAATGTAAACAAAGTATCTTGTGATTCTGTTATGATTTTTACTGCCACCTACTGTAATGTGTATGTTAGTTATTCAGTGGGGGTGTACATGCTGGTAATATAACGGGAGGGTAAATGCCCAGCCTGTTCAGTCAGTGTGTTTGTCTTGTAAAAAGTTAATCATGTAGGTTTTTATGGGTTATGTAGTCTTAACTAGTAACCAAGTAGTGTACCTCTTCTCTGAGAGTGTTTTTTAGCTAGAGACTTTGTTGTGGAAGCTTGGAAGCTAAGTCTTGGAAGCTAAGGTGAGAAGAAGTCTTTGTTATATTCTATATTTTGTATGCAACTTGTATTTTATGAAGTTTTGCATTTTTATCAATAAAGACCAGTTAGTTTATATTTTCTGACTGGATTTTCTTTGGAAAGCTAACTATGGATATTGCATTTTGCAAGCTCTCATGCTGATGTGTAAGTTACCTGAGAGCAGGATTTTTGGGACCTTTTTTCTGCACTCTGCGCAACAGAGGATTGTCAGGAAACGGCCATTCAAAAGTGTTGGGGACTTTCACAAGGAGTGGACTGAGGCTGGAGTTAGTTCATCAAGAGCCACCACACGCAGACGGATCCTGGACATGGGCTTCAAATGTCGTATTCCTCTTGTCAAGCCGCTCCTGAACAACAAACAACGTCAGAAGCGTCTTACCTGGGCTACAGAAAAGAAAAAAAGAACTGGTCTGTTGCCCAGTGGTCCAAAGTCCTCTTTTCTGATGAGAGCAACTTTTGCATCTCATTTGGGAACCAAGGACCCAGAGTCTGGAGAAAGAATGGAGAGGCACACAATGCACGATGCTTGAAGTCCAGTGTGAAGTTTCCACAGTCTGTGTTGATTTGGGGAGCCATGTCATCTGCTGGTGTTGGTCCACTGTGCTTCATTAAGTCCAGGCTCAACACAGCCGTCTACCAGGAGATTTTGGAGCACTTCATGCTTCCTTCCACAGACGAGCTTTATGGGGATGCTGACTTCATTTTCCAGCAGGACTTGGCACCTGCACACAGCGCCAAAAGTACCAAAACCTGGTTCAATGACCATGGGATTACTGTGCTTGATTGGCCAGCAAACTCGCCTGACCTGAACCCCATAGAGAATCTATGGGGCATTGCCAAGAGAAAGATGAGGGACATGAGACCGAACAATGCAGCGGAGCTGAAAGCCGCTATTGAAGCATCCTGGTCTTCCATAACACCTCAGCAGTGCCACAGGCTGATAGCATCCATGCCACGCCGCATTGCGGCAGTCATTGCTGCAAAAGGGGCCCAAACCAAGTACTGAGTACCTATGCATGCTTATACTTTGCAGAGGTCCGATATTGTTCTATTTCCAATCCTTGTGTTATTGATGTCATGTAATATTCTAATTTTCTGAGATTGTGAATTTGGGGTTTTCATAAGCTGTACGCCATAATCATCACAATTATACCAAAGTAAGGCTTGACATATCTCGCTTTGCATGTAATGCGTCTATCTCATATATTGGTTTCACCTTTTGAGTTGCCATGCTGACATAAATGAACATTTGCACGATATTCTAATTTTTCAAGTTTCACCTGTATATCTGGAAATCAAAATTAGACACTGACCTTTTGCACATATTACTAATGTGTTAAAATTACCCGGTGAATATTTTCAAAAGCTTAGGGTTAGTAGATAGACCATTCTTCTGTGGCACATTTTTTTTTTTACATCTTAGATAACACATCTGTTAAAAGCCAAAAAATCTATCTTTTTATTTGAGATACTGTTTGAGAGAAGACTCTATTCCGACAAATAATGCTGCCATCAGCCAATCATGTAACTTTCTAAGGTGTATGACCAGACATCCATTTACATAAATGATCATATATATAAAGTCTATTTTCTGCAAGACACAAGAGTTGCTAAGTGTTTTCTTAGTCAGCTGTTACAATATGAACGTAGCCCTGTCTAAGTTCATTCTCATACAATGTAAAGAAACCTTCTGAATCTCACATAGGGCAACACAGAAGCAACACAAGGGAATCAAATGTATTGCTTTTTGGATATGGTTATTTCTCTCAGTCCAATTTCTATAAAAATCAGGCTAAGATTGCATGGAGAGTTTGTTTGTTTGTTTGTTTGTACAAACCTAAGCAGCTTTATTCAGAAGTAAACCACACTACATTTTACTATTTACTTAAAAATCCAGGAAAAGAGTATACAAGGTACAGTCTTAATTCCAAATCATTCCATATCTTTTAGTCGTAAGAACAAATTATGAAGTTGAGATACAGGTAAAGCTAAACCCTTATTGTTAATGATCATCTTCATCTTTCTTTTATGAAAGTTGTAATTCAGGTAGATTGCCTTACCTTCATTTTATAAGTGTTCAATTCAGACCCAAAATTATTTTTGATTAAATATCGTTGAAATAATGATATTAGAGGCATAGATTTTATAGTCCAATTGATGTATTGAAGATTGATCATATGTTCCTTACCCCCTACTATATCACTTAGGAAACTCTTGTTTCTATCAAAAATGCAAAGGTCCAAATACAGGTAGTCCCCAAGTTAAGAATGCCCAGTTTAAGGACAACCCATAGTTAAGAACGGAGCCTACTGTAGCAAAATTTGAGTTCACTACACAATGGTTCGAGTTCACTACACAATACTACTTATACAGTATTATACAATAATACTCTTCCGAATTATGTACAAATTCAACTTAAGGACAGACCTTGGAAATGGAACTTGTTCTTAAACTGGGGACTACCTGTAAATAACAGGTTGCATCATAATCCCTGTTATATGTAAGATAGAGCAGAAAGCAAGGCAATGGAACAATAAGTAGATCCATGTCCCCTTTGACCTTAAAACCTTATGAGAAAGTTGAATGCTTTTTCTTCCCCATCACCTCCCTAACCCAAGTAGAGGAGAGAGCTGGAAGTAAAAGGGAACACTCTCTTCCCTGCTACTTCCCTCCAGAATGTTATCAAAAACATGTAATTTGTGAAAGGAGGGAAGATTCAGTGGTGAGTTCTCAGTGGCCACCCCATAAGCAGGTTGTTTTCCTCTCTCAGAATCATGGGCTAGCATTTTCATGCCTCATTCTACAGTATAATGTCAATTTAGCTCAATGTGTGAATCTATCATGTTTTATTAACCATGTTATGGCTTAGTGATGTATGTGTAAATTAGAAGAATATGGCTTTACAATTAGGGCTTATGTGATACACAAACCCCTTTACAGGCATAGAGATGAGGCAAAGTGCATATCAGCCCAGTAAAAACAATTGATTTAGGGCCACTGTTGTTGCCCCAATTTCTTCATACTTTAAACATGCAAATTGACTCACGTTTTAGCAAGGATAATCATAGTCCATAACCTCCAGCCAAATTCTGGTAATATCAGTGCTTCCTTTTTAGTGGCCTTATTTGGCACCTAACTGAGAGCCAGTTTGGTCTAGTGGTGAAGGCTCCGGGCTAGAAACCAGGAGACTGAGAGTTCTAGTCCCGCCTTAGGCATGAAAGCCAGCTGGGTGACTTTGGACCACTCATTCTCTCTCAGCCCACAATGTCAGGCTCACGCAACAAGTCAGTCATCAATTCCTGTTGCAACCAATGGATCAACATTTGGTTGATCCAAAAAAAGCAGACCCTGCACTTGCGGGAAAAATGCTAGGAAAAAAAAAAATTGGCACCCACTTCTTAGGTGCTAGGATCCCCAAAAGTATGTGAGGAGACTGATGAAAATATGAAATTCATGCTAATGTTTCCTGAATAAGTTATCACTAGGGGAGGGGGAGGGGGGAGGGAGGGAGGAGAACCACCGGCTCATATTTTAACAGGATTACTCATATATTCCAGAAAGTCTAGCCAATGCATTATCACTGCTTCCTTTTGTTGGCACTCAGGTTGTAAATGAAGGACCAACGTTCTGAAAATTTCAACCACAAATTAAGTGCTACAATTACATGAAAATTAATGCAATCTACAAGACGCAAGAGCAAATGTAGTAGGTAGGAACTAACTTAATCCTATATAATATGTCTAGGCAAGCTAATATATAACAGTTTATAATTTGTTCATAACTTTTAGGATGATCGTTCCTCAGAAGTAGTGATGCAAATATGGAATTCATGTCAATGTTTCCTAAGGAAGTAATCACTAGGTGGGAAAAAAAACATACATTTTTTGCAGCCAGATGATGCTTAACTCCCAGTATCCTTCATCAATTAACTGGAAAATACTGCAAGGAGTTGTAGTTTAGCAACATCTGGAGGACCATATCACACGCTCCCCATGCTTATTGATAAGTTTCCTAGAAATTCAACTTTTAAATAGAAAGAGATTTGGGTTTCTAACTGAATTCCACGTTCAGGTACCACCACTATTAAATATTAGTTTCCAAGTTACTTCTTATTCTGGAATTATCATCCTTTGTTCCTTCACTTTTGAAGGAAAATGCATATGACCAGAGTAAAGGAGCAGATATGGAATAGTAGTGTTGCCAAGATTTTCTCAATGTCTCATTCATAAGAATAGTCTCCCTCCCTTCACAGTGCTATTGCTACTCCCTTTAACCCCTCTGTTGGTGCCCAATCAACGTATCATTGCTAAGTCAGGAAAGACAGGCTAACCGATAATGTGACCATAACAAGGAAAAGTAGAAGACATTCCAAGGGTCAGAAATAACCCTCCTTTGGGACATGGTCTTTCACCAGTCCTGACCATGCTAACCCCTGGTATAACACCAACCCTGAAAAGAGGGGAACCTAAACACACCCTTTCTGCAAAGGGTTCTTTTCCACCATCATCTCGAAGTAGAATAAAAGGGTAAGCACAGCTTTTAGCCTAGAGACCTACCTGATGTCTTTAGGCTTATAATCTCACTAGCATAAAGTTCAAGTATGAAGCCTTATATACATATATAATAAAACATATAAAAGAATCCTTCAAAGAGGGAACTCAGTCTATCATACGATATGCATGAATGTTGATATGCACCAGATGTTTAATTACTATCCTTGAAGATAACCCAGGTGCTTAAAACTGCCATACTGAGAAATGCACTACAAGCCATAAACATGCACCTTCAAACAATGCAGCTCTTTAAAGCAAGTTTTACAGCTTTCCAGCCTAACATTTCTGTGATTATTGTTCAAATCTAGCATGCTTCATTTTTACCAGTCTCTTCATTTGTAGACATTAGATTGTATCAGTAAAGGCAGATTCAATGTTAATTATTTGCTCTATGATTTAGTTTAAATATAGAATGATTTATAGCAGGGCTTTGGATCAATATCGAGGTGGAGGAGAGAAAGCAAGCAACCATGAACAGCCTCGTTGTATTCCTCCAGCAACACTGAGCAGCAGCCTTGATTTTGATAGATCTGTTTTTAAAGAGAATGAGGCATGGTTCAACCATATATGACACAGGGTTTTACTGTTTGGAAAGTATGCCGTGCTCCTTAAATATGACTGTATATCCCAGCGTGTGTAAGGACTGCAAATACAAATCCATCCTAATGGATTTGTAGAAGAGATGGGAATGCTAATCACCAGAGAGGAGAATGCACAAAAGCAAGGGCGTATCCTTGTCCTGAGATATGCAATTGGTTCATCTAATTCATCCATCCATTCTGATTGGCACAAGAGATTGCCAAGATTTCAGGAAGAGGTTTTCTCCATCCCTGCTTTCTGAGATTCTTTTTCCAGACTAAACTGAGGGTCTTTTGCATGCAACGCAGGTGCTATTGCTGAGCTATGGGCTTCTGGGAGCATTAATCCTACACCACAGACTCTGACATTAAAGACAACTCAACAGTGGTGTAGTTAAGTAATTTTAGATCCCAGACTTAATGGTCTTATGGGAGTTTTCCTTTAGCTAGCTGTGTTTCAGCTCTGAAGTATATAAACAATATTCTTCCCCTCCTGCCATTCCATGCTTTACAACTGTTTCTACAGTCCCAGTATTACAGCAAGAATCTACTCCCCCAAAATACAATCACCAACCCTAATAAAGAAATACTCTGAGCATGTACAGTTTCACATTTTAGACTCATAAATCACTATCAAGGCTAAAGGAATAAAAAGCTTCTGCAGCTGTCATGTTAAACACATTTACATGTAAATAAAGATCATTTTGCTTACGCTGGGACTACTGCTGCTGCCCCGGATGGTTGAGGGGGCCAGCTTGTGAGGCTTTCGACCCTGAGCACAAGCTGAGCTCCAGAGACAAACTGGAATTCTATCTAATTTGCCAGTAAGGGTAATCCAGATTTCTTTCTGAAAGCTCCTCAAAATTCTGGTTCTCGCAAATAGATGTCATGAAAATGACAGAAGTTGTATATATGCATAGCTCATATAGAAATGTTTTTCCAAATAAATGTACGCAGTCTGACACATCCAAAATTCAGAACAACTTTTCCAACTTTTGCTGAGGGACAACATAATATTATTTTTAAAAACTAATGCTTTACTGAGAGCCAGTTTAGGGTAGTGGTTAAGGTATCAGGCTAGAAACTGGGAGACCGTGAGTTCTAGTTCTGCTTAGGCACAAAGCCAGCTGGGTGACCTTGGGCCAGTCACTCTCTCTCAGCCCTAGGAAGCAGGCAACAGTAAACCATTTCTAAAATCTTGTCAAGAAAACTGCTGGGACTAGTCCAGGCAGTCACCAGGAATCAACATTGACTTGAAGGCAATCCCCACCCCCTCAACAACAACAAAAAAAGCTTTATTAGCAAGAGTTGAAGATCGATCAACATTTTCTTAGTCTGAGCACTTAAATTGTTGCTGTTTTTGATACACTGGCAGAGCAATGGGGAAACTGTTTAAGAACATATGAGATTAATGACTTCGTTGATTCAAACCAAAGGTCTATCTAATCCAACCCTGGAATTACATTAGCAGCCAGTCAGTTATCTTGGGTAGTATACAAGGTCGACATGATACTGGCTAGCACTGATGTTGTTGTGGTAGTTCACTCATTTCATCATTTGGGCCTGAATGACCACATTTTTTCATGATTGTGTGTCAGTCATTTTTGAATTTTTATATGTACATGTTTGTGTTACTGAGATAGCTACTTTGCCATCTATTTTTTTCTATTGCTTATGACTTTTCCAACCATTGTATTCTTCAATAACTCTTGACTTCACATTATGTGTTCAAAATATTTAAGCTTTAGCTTCATTATAAGTTGGATACAGATGATCACATTTTAGATATTCCAGCTACTACCATTGATTAGTATATCTTCTTTTAGATATGTATTTTCTATGAGACAACCTTGTCCGATCTCAAACTCTAATCAGGGTCAGCCCTAGTTAATGTTTGGATAGGGAACTACTTGAGAATTTCAGACCTGTAGGCTATACTGGGAAATAAAATAATAACAATAATCAACAGAAAATTATAGTAAATCACTTCTGCATTTCCTTGAGAAAACTACACAGATGTGTCCATGAAGTCCCCAGAAATTGAGCTTGACTCAGACACCTTCTTTTCTACGAATATATCTAAGAAAGCACTTTTTAAAAAACAATATTTTCCTATTTTGTATTCATTCTCCTTCAGGATGAAGACATGGCAGAGCTACACACAGCTGAACCCTTTCAATTTCCCAAAGGAATGCTTTATTTGTTTATATTAGCTTCTTCACTTTGGGGATCTATAATTTGGGAAATGCTTTTACCTTAACGGTATCTTAACAGAGCATTATATGAGGTATATAATGAGGTATATAACATCAGGCAAACACTAAAGACAAAGAAGCTAATGCTACTTCTCATGAAGCAGGAGAGTATTACTGGGCTACTAAAATCGATATTCACAAAGAAATTTTCATAGAATCACAGAACTGGAAGGGGTAATTTGAGTTCTTGAAGCCACCCTCTACTCAGTGCAGGAATCCAAATTCAAAGCCCTGACAAAGATCTATTCAGCAAGAGGAACCACATTTCTCTATATACAGTAATTGATTTCATTATTGAACACATTTTATTACTAGCAAATTCTTCATGGTATTTATCAATCTTCTTTTGGTGCAGTCAAGGCTGATTTGTGAAGGGAAGGCCTACAGCCAAGAGTCCTCTGATAGAATCCTTCCCACAGTAGAACCTTGCTCCATGACAGTAATGAAGAATGGCAATGATGGAGTCTAGCTAGCTTTATATTCCACAAAATATCTCTGAGTGACACTAGGCCTGCAATGGACCTTACTGGGCCTCTGTGCCAATGCTGACATAGATTTTCTCTTTATGAATGAAGTACAGATGTAAGAGAAGCAGCTTTGGTCACGCTGCTCCACTTTCTCCAGATACACACTACTTACTCTTAACAGCAAAACTTCTCTTGCAAGAAGAATATAGGGGAGTATCCTAAGAGCTCCTTGTACGTCTGCAAAGCAGCTCAGCTGGGGGAGTTCAAATGAAGTCACAGTGCGTTATCTTATGTTCAGCAGCTTTCTTGACCCCATCAAACATTCTCCTTTGCAACATTTGCAAAGGAAAGGAGGATGAAGGAGAAGGCAATTCCACATACAATTGTCAGGCTGCTGCCCAGTGTGGTCTCTCCTGTTGCCTTGTAGACTATGGCATGTAAAGCAGGAGAGAGATTGCATAAAACATCAGAAGGAAGCATCTGGTATATACGAAAGCTGGAATGACACTGCGTGCTACTTTGAGCTTCAGAAAAGCAGTACTGAATAGTTTCCAATAAAGAATAAGGAGTATAAAAGAATGGGAGTGGGAGTTACAGGCAGTTAGGATTTTATTTATTTATTTATTTATTTATTTATTTTTCAAATTTGCCACTGCCCATCTCACTACAGAGTGACTCTGGGCAGTTTACAGTAACACTGGCAGATTACTTGCTTTGTAGACAGAAGGAATCTGCTGTCCAAAAGAACAGGCAGCAAATATGTGGAAAGATCTCTCCCTGACATCTGGGAAAGATGCTGCAATTCAGACTACACAGTACTCACCTAAATAGACAAATACCTAGGAATGGTGGAATTACACTGGGTGGTCCACAATTTAATTTCCTATGGCTTCAACTTATTTTTTAAACTGCATCAAACAAGAGATACAGACAGGAGCAACTTGTCCAATATGCTGCATGAAAGGGAAGGAAGGAAGGAAGGAAGGAAGGAAGGAAGGAAGGAAGGAAGGAAGGAAGGAAGGAAGGAAGGAAGGAAGGAAGGAAGGAAGGAAGGAAGGAAGATGTGAGAAAGAGTGAGAAAGCGCACATCTGAAAGAGTGGTGGCCCATACTTTTGACCATGCTTCCACCTTTGCTTGCTTGCCTCCATTCAAAAAAATATTTCCTTCCCACATCCAACAAAGCACTTAAAAGAGAATGCAGTCCTTGAGAGACAAAATAAAAAATCCACCCTAATGTGCAGGATACGTACAATCAAATGGGATTCAGAGAAGGAGAAATCACATATTATTGTACTCTATAATGTGAAAAACCCAGTAAAATAAACCAACAAACTGCACAATAATAATAATAATAAATTTAATTTAATTAATTAATTAATTAATTAATTAATAATATTTCAGATTTAATCACCTCCCATCTCACTCAAGAGAGACTCTGGGCAGTTTACAGTAAATAGAATAAATATTAATTAAAATACAATAAAAATACAATTTAAAAAACCCATTAAATTTATATGCTGCCTGACTCCCAGTGACTCTACTGGTTCCTCCTCCACACTGTACAACATTGTGCTATAATTCTAGCTCGTGATTAAGCAATAATGAAAATAAACTCCCCAACCTACATAGCCTTGGCACCCAAATGACTAGATATTCTGAAGATATCTGAAGACAGTAGTAAAAGGGATTCTCTAGACAGAATGAACCAATACACATATCATAGCTCGGAGCCAGAGGTAGTCTAAATGGGACACAGATAAAATCTTTTGGGAAATAGTAGCCACAATAACAGAATGCCTCTAAAGTTTAAATATTCTTCTTAGAACAAACCCCCCACTTTTCCACCTAGGACCTAGGTTTTTTTGGCTGAATGATAGATAAGACTTAAGATATAAAAGGCTGAAAATGAAACGTCATAATCCACCCCAAGACTATGGGACACACCTCCAAAAGTCACATAACTGGAATTTCCAGTCCAAGCTTCTCATCTTTGAAACGTGAGTCCTAGCTCTGAGCACTTTCAAATAGCCGCTAATAACTCAAGTAAATATAAGTTTAATATTCAGTTGGTAAGGAAACATTGAGAGAGAGACAGAGAGAGAGAGAGACAGAGACAGAGACAGAGAGAGAGACAGACAGACAGAGAGACAGAGAGATGGAATGATTCTGTTCAGCTGCTACTATTCTCTGGGAAGTTCTTGATTTAGAATTAAGAATATAATGTATAGATTGATTGATTGATTGATTGAATGACTGACTGACTGACTGATTGATAGCAAGAGCACATTACATAGAACCTACTGGGAAAGAAGGAAGGAAAGACACAGAACAGATAAAAATGAAAGACAGGACAGAAAAACCCAGATCTAGGAAGTCCCATTGCAGGAATATCCCTAACTGGGAAGGAGAAAACAATCATCCAGGGAGTAAGTATAAAAAGCACCTCATATCCAGATTTTTGGCTGAGATATACCAACCTTCCACCTAATGTTCATTATATAATTTTTGTTCATTTTTTTAAAAATAACTTTCCAATATTTCAGTAATAAATTTTAAAATCCTGCAAGTAAAAATGAGAATGCAAAAAAAGGTTCAAGGCAAGTTTGGTATCTGATTGCAATCTTTCTACCAGCAGGAAAGTAATTAGAGATATATATAATATCTCACTTTATTAAAATTTTATGCACTTCAGAATGTACTTCTTTTTTACAAAATATTTTTTAATAAAAAAGAGGAGTAGGAGAACAGATTGGAGAAACTGAAATAGTCTATCAGTTCCGACTGCTACAACTTCATTTTGCTATAAATTTATCCTAGATTTCACTTATTCTTTGATAAGCATTCCATCTAATTTGATTTTTTCCATAAAACATTGTTGTGGCTGCCAGAAAAGGGAAGCTTACACAAAACATATTTAGAACATGCTAAATTCCTTCAGTCCTTCAGGGAGAATGAACCCTTTAAAGAAGACTTCAAAGTTTTTCATAATCCTCAATAAATGAAAATATTCAAATACAAATGATTTATTACAGCAGAACCAGTTTGGTGCTCCATGACCTCAATCAAACAAGAGTGACTGTTTCTTTCAAGCTTCCTGATCTAAATAAGAAGGGTTTTTTTAAGGTGGGGGGGTGGATCTGCAAACTTAGGTGGATTCCATTCTGCCCTGTCTTGCCAATGCCATGATTTTCAAATTTAAAATGAATTACCCAACAGATCAAATTCATTCACATTCACATTTTAGAAAAATTAACATATCTAGATAATAAAATACATAGCTAGTTAAAATAGTATCATAATCTATGGATCTATAAATAAACATTTTATTAATTATCACAGTGATGATTAATAATTTGTTTTTGTTATCATTTAGGCAACAATCTCTGTGCTGTTTAACATTTTTTACTTTATTGCTGCAACATTTCAAAAAAAAAGTTAATTCGATAACAGTGTTATTTTATGATTTTTGTTGTTGTGTTCTGATTTAGACATCAGCCCATATCTAATGATTACAGTGGTATATAAAAATTGTCAGTTAATTAATTATTTAAGAATTCCCATTATTTGATAGGAGGATCAATGGTAGCACCAGGAACCTTGATAACCACAACAGAATTTGCCAACAAGAATGAAATTATCATAGAGCCACACCGTAGATCATGTTTGCAAGAGTCGACTGTAATACTCAGTAGTGAAGCAATAACCCACCCACATTTAAAAACACCTTTAGCAGGTATGCATGATCGTCACTGGAAATGTGAAAGAACAACATCTCCAAAATCTAAAGAACTGGAAGTAATTAAAAAACAACAAGGAGCACCAACATCTAATGGTTATTTAGGCAGAAGCTTCAGATGAGTCAAATGCCCAACCTCAGTTTTAGACTATGCAATCGAAACCATGAAGTCCTTGAAGCAGAAAAACTAGAATACAGAACTGAAATGCATCGTTCAATCCAAATCATGCAAGAACATTATGCAGACTTCATGCAGAACTATCACCCTTGGATCTGACCCTTAGAAAATGTGAGGCACTGCAAGTGAATAAAACCAGTCCAGCAACGTCTTTGATTCCCAGTTAACTACCTCTGCTTTAAAAAAAAAAAAATAGACCAATAAAGTAATGGCTGCAGCTGCACAGGTGTATTTAATGAAGTTAACAAATGTCTTCAAACTAAAACGATTCAGACAAGGCATTTATTGTCGAGAGAAATCATTGCCTGATGCACATAAATTTATATATATCAATGCCACCAACACTCAATGTCATTTTTACAGCTCCAATTAAAAAGTTACAGGTTAAAATGGTGAATAATGAATTAACTGATTAATCACACCGATAAATCAATTAATGCTCTCACTGGTAGCAATTACAGAAAGCATGCAAATTGGAAGCAGGAATATGAAGTCCTTCTCCTGATCACGTATGGCTCTTCTTTTATTTATTTATTTTTAAAATTCAGATTGTTATTCTGAGATAATCCCTGTCAACAAAAATGTCATAATTCTGCCAATAACAATGAAATCCCAAGCTTTCAAACAACTCCCCTTGCTTGAGGATGTTCATGATTTTTTGTATTCCTCAGTAGGAATGCAAATTTAAATCTTTGGAGATGACAAACTGTGGCTTATATAATGACAGATACTTTTTTTGCAGCCAAACTTTGCTCTTTCTGGGGAAAAAAATACTGTATCATATAGCTGTCAGGAATGTGATACAATGACACACCCCAAATGGGTGAGGCCTTTTTGTTTAAATGTTTGCTATTGAAATGAAATGAAATGAAATGAAATGAAATGAAATGAAATGCAAAACAGTTACACAACCAAACCTTGATAATTTCTGCCAATTGTTTATGTCTCCAGGAGGCATAAACATGAAGGTGGCAGCTACAGGCAGTTCTTGGGCCAAACATTTTCCACTTTCAGCTCACAATGATGTTTATCTTAGGACATAAATAAGCAGAAACAGAAGTTCCCGATTTTACAGGAACCTTGAGGACTCACTTTCTCATTTAAGCCTCGATTCACCTCTTGATGGTCAATGAGGTGAACACTGAGGTGAACAAGAAATTAGTGAGAATGAATTAGGAACAGGAGTTTGAAAACTGGGCTGCTGAAATTCTTAGAACATTGCATAAATTCCAGGCACATGCTTTCGATAGTTTTCCTTGGCAGTTAATTTCAAATAAAACAAAGGATGCTTTCCAGCCCTACCTTTTAATCTGGAAGTTAAGGTTCCTAATTAGTCCATGTGAAAACAGATCAAAGTACCCAGTGAATGGAGATACTTCACATATGCTCCAGAAGTACTAATTGTGAGTCTTAGCCAAATAAAGGATTTTAGTTGTCAAACTAATGGATTAAATTTGCATATGAGAATGGAAAACAATCTGAAGAAAAATGTCTAATTTATTTGGTTTTAGGTGATACGTTCATTTACTTCAGCAGCTGTCACTTTAGAAGAGATTTTTCTTCATTCTTTCAGACTTCAGAAAGTTCAGGAAGATGCTTTCCTTCTGCAGTTTCTATAAGCACTCATATTAAAAATAACAGTGTTGTAAGGAAGACATCACTGTTTTAAAGATTGGTCACTTGCTAAGGAATAGTCACAGCCAAGGCCACTTCATGGCTAAGGAGATATATGAATCCAGAATCTTTTAGCTAAGAGTTCTTACTCTTAGATATTCTTATTCTTAGCCCCCTGAAGTTACTTTAGCAACAGAGGTGGCATACAAATAGATGCATAAAATAAATAAAAATATGGCTACACATGCAATTTTAACACTTGAAAATTCTACAACATTAAGTTACAAACATGTACAGGTAAAAAAAAAATCCATTTCAGGTAACACCATACATCAGTCTTTTAAAGCAAGGATGCTCTTGATTTAGGCTTGACTCTTGTGATTATATGACCATATCCCTACAGATTTCTTGGAAACAGCTTTGAAGAGGATTGCAATTGCCTTTTTCCAGTTTGTTCTTTTCAACTTCCCAATCTAGCCTTAAACGTGGAATTCCCCATAGTCTCCGATCAAGTAATAGTAATAATCATTATGCTACATCAATCCTTTTGAACTGTTTTGATTTCACTGTTTTACACATTCTGAAGTTGTGTTGCAGGATGCAAGGCTGGGTTATCCATCTGGTACAATGGGCAGAGTGTTGCTGACCTCAGAAGCTTTCTTCTGCTTTCACCATTCTTTGGTCATATGACTTGTGAGTTTTAGGTCACTGTCTTACTTTATGACCCACTTTATCTTGAGCTTCAGTTCATGGACAGACACCCTGACATCTTCCTGTAGAATTTGCTGGTACAATTCCAGATTCATAGTTTCATCAATGATAGCAAGCCATTCTGGTCCAGAGGCAGCAAAGCAGACCCAAACCATGATACTGCCACCATGTTTCACAGATAAGATAAAGTTCTTATGCTGGAATGGAGTGTTTGCCTTTTGCCAAACATAACACTTTTCATTCAAGCCAAAAAGTTCTATTTTGGTCTCATCCATCCACAGAATATTCTTCCAATAGCCTTCTGGCTTATCCACATGGATCCATGTGTTATCTTTTACAAACAGTAGACAGGCAGTAATGTTCTTTCTGGACAGTAGTGGCTTTCTCTTTGCAACCCTGCTATTCACACTATTGTTGTTCAGTGTTCTCCGGATGGTGGTCTCATGAACACTGACATTTGCCAATGCAAGAGAGGCCTTTAGTTCCTTAGACATTCCCCTGGGATTCTTGGAGACCTCCAGAAATATTACATGCCTTGCTTTTAATGTGATCTGAGTTGGTCAACCACTCCTGGGGAGGGTAGCAATGGTGTTGAATTGTCTCCATTTGTATATGATCTGCATGACAGTGGACTAGTGGAGTTCAAACTCCACAAAACTCTACAAAAGTTTTGTAACTTTTTCCAGCCTGGTGAACATCAAGAACTGTTTTTCGGAGGTCCTCAGAAATCTCCTTTGTTCAAGCCATGACACACTGCCACATATCTGTGTTGTGAAGATCAGACTTTGATAATGAATACCTAGAATTTCTTTAAATAAGGCACGACCTCCCACATTCACACCTGATTATCATCCCACTGTTCGAAACACCTGACTCTAATTTCCCTTTCAAATCAACTGATAATCTGAGAGGTTCACATACTTTTGTCACACACAAATATATAGCTTTGGATCATTTTTCTCAATAAATCAATGAACAAATATAATGTTTTTGACTCATTTGTTTAACTGGGTTCTCTTTATCTAGTTTTAGGACTTGGATGGAGAACAGGTTATGTTTTAAGTCATATTTCTGCAGAAATATTGAAAATTCAAAAGGGTTCACAAACTTTTAAGCACCACTGTAAGTCTCTCATATAGCCAGCACAAGGAAGCAATACCAATACCAATACCAATACCAATACCAATACCAGTTAAAGATATAGGATGTAAAGAAACTTGATGCCTCCAAACTCTGTCATATCAAATCTGAATTCTCAGATAAATGAGGAACAAAAGAGGGGAACTAATCATATGAACCTTGGCTTTATGGGCCATGTCCAATCATGATCACAAGACTCTGATGACATACTTCCACGAGGCTCAGGAGCTGATACAGCTGTCCACCACTGACTTCCTTTGATGTTCTAGCTATCTCTACTTGAAAGTCAGTTGATTTCCTCCAATGTAAGGGGGGGAAAAAACATAGCGGGATTAAGATGGGACACAATCCCCAATTCTATTCTTTCACTGTGAGAGCTCTCATACTGTTACAACATTTCCTCACACTGTAGAGGAGGCACCACAGTCTATAACACATTTATTAGTTAAGATGTTCTAAGGTGGACTACTTGAGCAACAGTCTACTATGCTCATGATAGGTATGCTAGGTATTTGGACCACCACTCTCAGAAACATTTGCCATTGTCCATGCTTGTGGGATCTGATAAGAGTTAAAATCCCAAACCTTTTCAGGAGACCAGACTGCCTAACTCTGCTCATGGAAGGTTAGTTTTAAAATGCGTCTTCTACCAAATAAGTTGGCACAGGAGGGACAGAATGTCTTTCTGTTCCTCTGTTAAGACTCCTGCATTTTAGTGCTGATTCAAGAGGTAGCAGCAATGGATGATTATGTCAAACTTGCTTTCTAGCACTTTAATCTTTTTCCTAATTTTACATTCATCCTGACCCATCTGTTTGAGGAATTTTAATATTCCACATGAAACACAGTACAGATTTTGTGCACTTTTCCCTGAAATTGCATTTATGAGTTATAATTCTGCCCATTTACAAGTAATTTTAACTGATATCATCTGTATCTGTATGGGATTCTCTTATTCTTATACATCTCTATATATTGTTCACTGAATGTAAGCATTTTTAAGTCAGGTGGTTAAATTGCAAAATTCAGAGAAATGTAGATATCCAAGGCTATGTTCCATTCATGCATTGGTTTGGGAAGATTGTGTTATGGAAGTTTGCACTGAAAAGTAAATTCAGGCAATATCTTACCATCCTTAGAGAGAAGGGGCTTCCACACCCAGACCACCTTGCTAACACAGAAAGCCACCAGATGGGAAGGTTCACTGTTGTTTCTCCTCCAGTCTGCTATATATCTGGGACTCTCCAACCCACTCTGTTACTCACTTGCACAGAATTCCCTGTCACCTATACCTACAAGGTACAAGGCTGATAAAGATCCATAAAGTCTACTTTTCCTTCTTAATTCAGCCTTACTTAGCAAAGATTCCATGTTGTGAGAGCCCTTTCTGATAATAGGATAAGGTCAGAGAGTTGCTTCAATATGTTTTCCATTTCTGATAGGTAAGACACATACACTAGCCCAACTAACACATAAGTTCTGTCAAACCAGAACTGATGTTCATGAAAACATATCAAACAAAGATGATGGTGGCTTTTCCCGTAAAACAACTAACAAGGAATAAAATACTTGAGGCTAAAGGGAACTCTAGATATAGAAGTCCATACAGATGGCTGCCCTGAATTCTGCTGCTCTACCCAGTCTATTTACTTCATAAACTGACTAGGAGACTGTTCAGAAAGAAAGGTTACTTCTGGAACCAGAAATATCTGAAAAAACATGACATTAATGTTTTGTAGAAATAGAGAAATGATTACCACAAGGCAGAATGTGGCAACCATCCTGGGGGTGGGGGGCAGATTTTGAAGATTATGAATGGCTCACCCAAGGTTTGATAATTTGTTTGTTGTTGTTTGATAGGTGTTTCATCTCCCAATGTCTGAGCCACGCACCGTGTTGTGCTACCACTTCCAACACTATAAATCTGACCATAGAGAAACCCTGAATTCTGCTGCTCTTCCCTCTATTGATGTCCTCTCTTAAGTGCTTGGCTTCTACTAGTATGTATAGAAGGAAAGTATGTGTCTGTACCATCAAAGTGATGATGATGATGATGATGATGATGATGATGATGATGATACAGCTACAGCCCTAATTCCCAGAAGAAACCTCATGGAATTGCTCCAGTGACAAGACCATCCTTCACTCACTAGAGTCTGTGAGCACACCTTCTCTTTTCAGAACACTGACTCAGAAAATTACAACTTCTACTGCCTCACTGTTGCTAGCTACTCCATGAGACTCTTAGTTATAAGATACAGATCCCCTGGGCTTCTCATTCACTTGATCACTACAGTGAGAGGGTCCGGTAATGGTCCCCTGCTATCCCTTCGGACCTACAGGGACACTAAGCGCTGGATTTTTATGAAGCAGCTTAAGATTGAGCATCTTTGATAGTGTCAAATCAAATGGAAAAACCAACTGAATTCAATTTCACTCTTTTAGCTAGGAAATTCATTCATTTCCTAGTTATTACTTTAGAATTCCCTACTGATTCATTTCTGTGCTCATTCTACGAACAATCCTCACTCCATTCCTGCCATCTTAATCTCATTCTAGCCATTTGTGAGGTTTGTATCATGTGTTTGGGTGTATGTTTGGAAACTTTCATATTATGTGCTGGGTTGGTATTAGTCTGTTTGGCTATCTGAGGTGAGGTACATGCATTTCTCTGTTCCACTATTAACTTTCTCTTACCCTAGGAACAGGACTATCTCATCTAGTCTGAAAAACTTTAGATGACCATTAGATGGCAGCAAAGAGATGGAGAAACATCTAACGTGGCTGCCATCTAGTGGTCATCTGCATTTTTGCTGCCTAGATCTGCAACTATCCCAAAAACATTTCACTCTTGTGACAAGTCTCATATGGATTGCACAGAAAAGGCTTTTAACATTTCAGGGCTGACTCACTTGTTTTCTTATCAATTATTGAGTAGCAACTCTTTTAGAGGCTGGCAGAGGTGAGAAAGGAAGGACTGCCTGGCCCCCATTCATAAATTTGAGATCAAGTGAAAGCACTTTTGTACTCCAACCACCCAAACATGCAAGTACTAAGGTGGAATGCTATTGCTATTTAGCCTCAGGCTTTTTTCAGACTAGATCTTTTCTGTCCTGCTACAAAGCTGGTGGCTCTTCTCTGAATTAGGCGAGAGAAACTACACTTTTTAATCCAAAGTCCTTTCACATTTAAGAATAAACAGCTTTCCTTTTCCCTTAAAGTCTGTTCAGCTGCGTGATTAGCTCTTCTAATAGCTTCTGTCAGGCAGTCAGCGGGTCTGTTGCCTCAACTCCAGGCAGGTCCCCATCTGCACTGTCACAGAGATTAAGAGAGCTTAATCCACTTCCAAACCCCTTGCCACCTTCAAAATAGAAGGCTGCTCTTCCTCCACCTGCACCTCTGGGCACATAGAAGTGATATTTTCAGCAGTGAAGTGAAATGAACATAACAGTATTTAGCATTCTGCATTTCAGGCGGACTTCGTAAACATTAATCTTCCAGTGTATCCTTTCAAGACAAGGATCTTCCTCTGTGATTATGGTGGGATTGCAAAATACATTTTGAGCAGAGATACCACTCCTCTGCAAACCACTGGCCCATCAAATCACTGGCCCATCACTCTCCAAGTGACGAGTCACTGGAGGACCACACAATCCTGTATCATTGCTAATGCAGCTTGGAACTGTAGACCAGGGAAGGGTGCTGTTAGTTCTCGGCATCTGTTGGTCCACTTAATTAAACACATTCCAGCTCCGTCTTTGCATGCACTACAACTGACACTGTGCAAATTGTTCATCCATTTTTCATAATCCTGCCACCCTGCTTAACCACTGCTATAAGTCTGATTAGATTTTGATTCTCAATGCACTTATGTTGAACTGCATGTGACGTCTGTGTGAAAGGTAGCATATTAAAACATTTTTAATTGCTATTTAACAGTCATGACTTCCCACAAAAAAGACTTTATTAGCATTTGTAACCCCAACCCTCAGCTACAGTTCCTATTTTTCCCTTTAGAAAGGCAATAACGATTAACCAGTCTGCATATTTATGACTTGTCTAATGGTTCTTTGAGTCAACCCTGAGTCCATGCAATTTTCTCAGCAACGTTTTTGGAAACAACTCTTCCTAGGGCTGAGACAGAATGACTGGCCAAGTAATCCAGCTGTTTTTGTCCTTAAAGCAGGACTAGAACTCATGGTCTCCGGCTTCTAATCCAGCACCTTTAGCCACTATTTAGGGTAGATATAGGTTAATTATTTTTCCATCCCCTTGGCAATGTGTAATGCACACATTGTGCACCAATAATTCCTGACATTATCATTGATTCACACCATGAAGATGGAAGCCCAGATGCCTTTCTGAAAGGCTTTATATTCATGAAGTTATTTTTTTAAATAAACTTAACTACTACCACCCACAGCCTATCTTTATCTATCAAAGGCTGCCAAAGCTATTGATTGCTCCATTATAGTGATTGACAGCCAAATAAACACTTGCTCTAAACAAATAGCTCTGATTTCTTAAAAGCAATTAGGATCACTTCAATCTGCAGCTGTAAAACTAAACTGAAACCATCTTTTGAACACAAAAGCATATACACACACATATAAAAAACATATAGCCTATATATACACAGGCACACACACACGAGTGTATATATAAAATAAGTAAAAGAAGTCCAGATATTAATAAAACTACACTTTTGTCTATAGTTGATGGCTTCTGTGCTTCTACCCCAAGATGCAGAGACACAGAAGCAAAACTAATAATAATAATAAAACTTCAAAGCTCCTTTGCTCAGAGCTGCAAACAGAAATGATGTACACCAAAGGTTCCTCAAACGCTTCCTGACTTTTCTCTGACAACATTTTTAGATGAAGAAAATAACTGTTCTTCACATAAAAAGACACATTCCATGGGGAAAGGTTGGGTTCACACACAGTGCTGAACTTCTTTACGGTCTGTTAGTTATTGGCTTAGTATGTGAGAAGAGCACAAGACCTGCAGCTATCATGATGGATGGGTTTGCATGTAAAGTGAACCAAATCAATTTAGCCAGTGAAATGCAGTTAAACAAACCATGGCTTACAGCAATGTGTAAACCAGGCTCTGAATCATGTTCTTATCATTGGTTTTATTTAATTTTAATTGTTTATATTTTATTTTAGATGTTGGTCACTTTCAGTGGCTACCTGCCAGAAAAGAGTGGCATAAATAAAAGTAACACATGAATAAATAGAAACTCAAATTACTTCACACTGTAAAAGGTAAGGTAAATAAAGTGGAAGCTGTGATTCCCAAGCCAGGGATGGCCATTAGGTAAACACAGAAAAGACACTCAGCTTCAGAGCCACCAAGAGCCATGCCAGGTATCAATTAATGTGGAATGATGGGGGGGGGGGGTGGACCTTTCAGCATACACATATATTATAGGGCCACCCAACCCTATTGCATTTCTGGGCACCATATAATATTAAAACAATTTCAAAGTTCAGACAAAAGAACAACAGGTGTCTGGGGGGGAAAAAACCCACCAATCTTTAAAATGAGCCATAAGACGCCAACCACCCACTCTAGCCCAAAGCCTGGGGAAAAGCCAGCTTTTATATATAGTCAGGTTGGAGCCAGATGGATCTCAGGGGGCATGTTGCTTCAGAGGGCAGGCACTGCAGCTGAGAAGGCATGCTTCCTAGGTTCCATCAGAAGACACTGTTTAATCGACAGGACAGGTGCATGCCAACTCTGCCTGATTGTACAGGACAAGCAGAAATACAGAAGACAGATGGTCCATCAGATAACCAGGCCCTGTGTCATGAAGGGCTTTAAAGGTGCATCTATTTGCACCTTGAAGCTTACTGGTTACCAGTGCAGCAGAGGTGTTACATGAGCATGTCGTAGCATGCATGTATTTGCTTATGCTACTGCATTTTGGCCCAGCTGCAGCTTCTGAGTGGTTTTCAAGGGCATCTCCATGTAGAGTGCATTGCAATAATCCATACACAAGATATCAAAACATAAGTGACTATCCGAAAGGCCTCCCAGTCCAGATAAAGGTGCAATTGGCAAACAAAATAAATTCATGCAAAGCCCTTCCTGGCCACAGTCACTACCTGTTCCTTGAGCACTATCTGGGAGTCCAAGAAGACCCCAAATTGAACACCAGTCTCAAAGGCTGAGTCTCAGGACTCAAGATAGGACATCTCCAGGTCCCAGTCCCCAGTGATCCAAACACAGCCTCTCAGTCTTGCCAAGGTTAATGTTGAGTTTGTTCCTCCCCATCCAGGTCCGCATAGCCTCCAGACACAGGGGCAAAACCTTGACAGCATCATCTGATTGGGCTCAGGTCAAGATGTACAGCTGAGTATTATCAGTGTACCTGACCCCAACCTGATGGATGACTTCACCAATGGCCTCATGTGGATGTTAACCAGGAGTGACAGCACTGAACCCTGAGGGACCCAAGAACCCTTGATGTGAACATCGACTGGACCCAACCACAGAGTAAGAACCATGCCCAATTCCTAATCCCCACAGAAGAATACCAAGGTCAATTGAGAGATCAAGGACAACCAGCATTACCTGCATCCTGACTCCACCCAAAGTCATCAACAACCACAGCCAATATTTTCTCAGGACTAGGTCCCAGCCTGAAACCTATCTGGAAGGGATATAAAACTTTTTTATTTTTGCACTAGCAGTAGGCAATCAACTGCTGTGCATGATTTTATTCTTGACTGCAATAAAAACTCTAACCTAGCCAAGCCATGTCTGAGAGTTTTCAATAGCCAAGGAATTGATCTATATCTTAAGTGTCAGGAAATTGTGATTTAATATCAAGCTCAGGTCTGGAAGCCTGACACACAATGCATTTCAAATTAATATTCTGAGTGCCTTTAAAGCAGTAATGTTACTAAATTTCTAGAATATTAAAAAATAGATTTCCCAGTTCAAAACATCTTCCACTGGTTTATGAACTGAGCCCAATGTTATCCTGAAGAGACTTTTAATGTATGGAAGGAGCTCTGCCCACTTCTGTCCACTGGCCAACAAAAAACACACTGACTTCCTAGCATGAATAATGACAATTGTAAAGAGGTCTTCACAGCCAACTGACTATCTGATACACTGGATAGCAAAGACAAATTAAAGCGGAGGAAATGGTGGATTACTATGGATTATTGGAAAGAAGGAGAACATCTCACTTTGTTCAAGGATGCTGGAAGAAAGGGGAACATCTGAGACACCACCTCTCCCCAATTACATCAGTCCATCCCATTAGATCTGGCAGAGAAGACATGTTGCAGGTACCATCTGCCAGGGACCTACATTTGGTGGGTTCCAGGAGGCAGGCATTCTCTGCCAAGATGCCCACCTTGGGGAACATTCTCTCCCCCACCCACCCAAAGTCAGGTTAGCTCCATTCCTGCTATCATTTTGGAAGTCCCTCAAGATCTGGTTATATCACCAGGCCTGAGGGTCCCAGGGAACCATTCTTAAATAGCTCCTTTTTACTTTCTTTGCGTGGTCTGTATATTTTAAATTTTTATAGTGTTTTTCATTTTTAATAATGACCTTTTATATTTTTACAATGGTTGTCTTTTATATATTTGTTTTACTGATTGTTGTATGCCACTCAGAGTCCTTTTTATTAGATGGACGGCTTTATAAATATTAAATAAACAAACAAGAAGGAGAGGAATGAAGTACACAAGATGGGATTGTGAGTATGAATGTGAAAAGTATGCTATCTGCACAGCAAACTTTGCATCACCTTGGAAACAAAAGGGTTCTACCCAATCTCACTATGGGTTGGCCAGCACTAGCTCTTCCATTACAAAAATTCCATTTGCCTTTCTATTTGCAACTACTCAGGCCATTTGTGATGGAATGGAATTATGAAGGCCAGGCTCAGAGATATAAACATTTTCTTAGCTCACCAGAGGAGCATGGGAGATACAAGAGGATGAGACTGGCACCTCCCTGAGGAATTCACACTGTTGTGGCTGGCTGACTTTGGGAGCTGGCATTTCAGTCTGGGAAGATTCTTGCTAGAGGTTGTAGCTAATAAACAAAGCTGAACTGAATTTGCATTGTATCTTGGAGTTCCTTGGGCTAGGCCTGACACATTAGGTTTTTGCCACTGTTTTGCCATTGTTCCTCAGACTCCAGGAATCATGAGTACTAGTCCCTACTATTCTGATGACACTCAAAAAGACATCCTCCATACCACTGAAATTATATTTACCATGGATCCTTATCAGTACCATGGGAATTGCATTTCCTCCAAACCTTATTCTTAGTGTTCTTCAGTAGCACTGGAGAGCTAACAGAAGCTGCACACTGAGCTCTTCCTGTGGCAAAGTCTTATTGCTTCCATCTTTTATTGATTTTTCTTTATTGAAGAATCAAGACATCAAGATAAAGACTTATAAACCAAAACAAAGTTAAAAAGAAAAATAAACCTGGAAGAAAAAGAAGAGTGATTTAAAAAGAAGGGGGAAAAAAGTTAGAATACATCTTGGAAGTACATGCACATGTGCGTGTATGTGTGTGTATAACCACTGTTGTATAGCATTATTTTTTCCTCACAGTTTTAAATAGCACTGGCTCAGTGATATTTTCCTTTTTCATTTTCAAGTGTTTTGCAATAACTAGCCTTGAAGCCAGCAACAGGAGCTGAATTAATGTTGCATCAACTTACACATCTTAGGAAACACAGATAACTTACTTCCTTACTTACTTACTTTATTTATTTATTAAATTTATCCCTGCCCATCTTACCCCAGTGGGGGACTCAGGATGGCTCACAACTCATTAAAAACAATAAATAAATATAAAATTAAAAACCTATACAAAACAATTACTAAAAAAGAAAGAAAGAGTCCGGGAGGCCGATGGTTCAGAGCAGCAAACGCCAGGCCTCTAAGGGACTAGCCAAACCCACACTTGATGTCTTCCCTCCCCACCCCAGGCCAGATGGCAGAGCCAGGTCTTCAAATCCCTCCAGAAGGCCAGGAGTGAGGGGCAAGATATTCCAAAGGGCGGGGGCTACAGCAGAGAAGGCCTGCCTTCTGGACCCCGCCAATCGGAGCTCTTTTACCAAGGGGGTCTGGAGCATGCCCTCTGTGTGACTGGGTGGGATGGGATGAAATCATGGGGAAGAGACAGTCCCTCAGGTAACCTGGTCCCCTGATTCTAATAATAGCTTTCTGTCCCTAATTCACTGCATTGGGCCACATTTTATCACCATAGACCATTTTTTAATTACTGAAGCTTTATTTTGAAAAACATAGTCATGGGTATTTAGAATATTTACCTGTTTATGTACAAAATACAGTATTTTTTTATGAAGGAATTACACATTAGCCTTTGTGTGAGAATGCAAATTATTTTCAGACTTAACTCAGGTATGCAAGAAGCAATTAAAAAAGTCCAGCAATCATACACAGAAGTTATTTTTTCCTCACCCAAAATTAATAGAAAATAATTATAATTATAATCCACTTTCCAGGAGATCACCATTAATCATTATCACCATCATCAACATTGTGGCGTTGGGTTTTTTTTTCCTTTAATTCTGATTTTAAAAAATGAAGAATACAGCAAAAAAAGTTGACTTTCAATCCATCCATCTTAGTTTCAAATTCTGGTGTGTTCTTCACCAACCATGTATTATGTTCTATAAAACCTGAATGCAAATTCAAGTAGTCATTTACAGAATTATTACTGGTACACTATTTTTCCAAAATGCATTTTGTGCATTTTCCAGTAAGCTTCACAAACCTGTACTGTATGTTTATTTTTAAATTGCAGTTCAAGTGTTGTAAGCACTCCCAAGAACTTTCAAGTAGGTGCCTTAATAGAGCATTTCCTGAATACAGTCCATTTTCATACACTTTGTGATATGTCCTTACTGTAAAATAAGGGAGGCTGTGAGAAGATCTGGAGTAATATGGGTATTTGTAAAAAAGAATTATACGTAAGTTTTTTTCCCCCTTTCTCACAGTACCAGAAATCTGGGTCCAATAAAATGTATTGACCAGAAACTAAGAATTAAATCAAAGGAAACTGTTTACTTATTTGTTACAATTATCTATACTTGAAAGCAAGACGAAGTTTGGAACAAAATCTGCTCTAAATCGGGAACCGCTCTTTTGTTATAACATTTACATTATACACTGGCATAAAAAGCTTAGGAACGCAAACAGTATAAAATAGATAAAACACGCAGAGGCAAAATACAATATATAACTAAGCATAATTAAAAATACTATATCAATGAAAACTCCCAATTTTACATTTAGCAGAATGCTTATGGAATATAGATCCACTACAGAATAATCAGAAGTTCCCTGAGGTGGGCTTTTAAAACAAGTGTTTCCATATTGAGTCAGTGTGACTACAAGTGTGGAGATGTACAAAACTATATGGTTGCATGGTTGGTTGTCAAACTGTTGAGTTATTCAGGACATCCTGACAGATGGCCATGAAATTGAATAGAATGATGTTTTAATGAAAGTGAAACTGGGTTTTCAAGAGACCAAATTCATCCTAAAAAACTATACTTATGACAGGCTGAAGAAAGATATCTGAGTTTTTCAATTCAATTTCCCAAGCTGAATTAAATTAATCTTCCTTTTTTGCCCCTGTCTGCTTCATGGTTATTGTTCATTTCTTTGACTCTACTTAGTCAAAGCAAAGCATGAGTCATGTAGTTAAGATCTTAATATAAAACCAAACCATGAAACATGGAGCAATCAAGGGATGGCAGCGCTTATGGATCCCATTTGCTAGGTGATTGCAGCCCTCCCTTCACCTGCCCGCTGATACTCAAATTCAAGTTTAGATCAAAAGAACATGAATACCTTATTAAGACCTTAGCAAAAAGATGCTATTTTCATTTGCTAAGGTTAAAAGTCAAATTTTTGTAATGGCACATCATTGTCCTGAGTGAAACAATAGATGTTTGAAGAGTTGCTGAGGAGTCACCAAAAGCAGAGGAAAGCAGGAAAGATTCTTGTTGCAAATAAGGCCAATTGCACAGAATAGCTTAGCAGTAGTTAAGCATCCTGATCAATATCAAGCCAAATGGCCCTTTTCACAAAAGCACGTTGTGGAACAGGACACTGCCCAGCATAACACAAGCCAGGCAGTGGCTAACTACGCATTCCATCATGGAAATTAATGTGAAAATCCTATTCCTGTAAAAAGTTAGACTAACAGACGGAATCTGCTGCCATCACGTAGAGAAATAAGAGGCAGGCAAAACGACAATGGGACACAAGACAAGTTCACTCTTTGCAAGGTCAAATAAAACAGCATAACACTAAAACATCATCTTTAGCAATTACTCTCCAGGTACTGCACTCGGTGGTCTGGCACTCTAAGCCTATGTCTTGTCCCAACCCAAAGGAGGTTACTCTGTCCCCTCCTGAAGCAGAAAAGGGGACTAGGGAAACTTTGGACTCTACCAGAACTACACACGAAGGCATAGCATCCAACCTGGAAGAGGGGTCAGAGGGAGAATGGGCTTATTCTCACCTAACAGAAACCTAACAGAAACAAAAGAATGAGATCTGTTTCTTCTGACAATGCCCAAAGCATCTTGTGTATGCATACACTTGTCTAAGCATATATGAAAGAGAGAATGAGAAGACATGCACAAAAGAAGATCAGCAATTAGGATCACACAATAAATAAATGAATTCCACAAGTCGTATAAGAAACTGTGTCCCCAAAGAAGCATAATGCTTCTCTAACATAAACCCAGAAGTGTGTATGGGTTTAGATATGTGTACGTGTGGACATAAAACCAACGCATATAGGTCTAACAATACTATATCATAATTGAAATTTCTCACATCAGCATATGGAAGTTATGCATGTCAAAGAATGGATTTGTCTTAGACAAAGCTGCCAATAAAAGTGGAGCAGTAAGTAACAATGGTGTCAACTGTAAAGAAAATGGAAACTGATTGCTATAAATAATAAAACATGGACTTTAATAGAACCATTAAAATTAAAAAGAAGCTATGCAAATTTCATGAAAAAAATATAGTTAAAAATAAACCCGCTACTGAAAAGCTTCTCTCGCATTATTATTATTAGGAGCAAAAGTACACGAGTTAAAATTACATACCCAAATATGTTAGAGAAAGAATGAAACAGCACGGTAAAGCTTAAAGTTGAATACCATATACTTCTTTTCAAAACAAACTACTCAGTCACCAAATTGCAACAGTACACCAAGAAGAGCTCCAATAATGAACTTGGTAGGTAATTGACTAAGTATCACAGGGACATGTCTTCTCCTAAAAATAGACAGGGGAAGGACAGTCATCACGTTACAAACACAAACACACAATTCCCAGCAGTCATCCATCTGAGACCCCTTTATTTCTTTCATTCATTCATTTACTCATTCATTCATTCATGGGATCAATCTGGGGAATTCCTTTTCTGTTGGCAAAGAACAAATGTGGGTCTGTTTCCACAAATATCAATTTCAGGTTGTTATTACATTTTATGGGCTTAGATTTTCATTGAATGTTCAAAATATTTTCCAAAATCACAATCTGAAGAAGTGGGGTAATTTTTTTTGACATCTCTAACTTACTCAAATGCTCCATTTTTCAGCTGTGCCATTTGAAGTGTATTTCATCTAAGTCTTCTTCTCTCCCTCCCCCCCCCCCCACTTTTAATCATACTTGTAAAGAGCAAAGGAGAGCCAAGACTGAAACCCAAGGAAGGACATTCCAAAATAAGTGAACACCCTACATTATCTACATCAGTGTTGTCCAAACTTGGCCACTTTAAGATGAGTGGACTTCAACTCCCAGAATTCCCCAGCCAGCATGGCTGGCTGGGGAATTCTGGGAGTTGAAGTCCACTCATCTTAAAGTGGCCAAGTTTGGACAACACTGAACTACATATTGCATAATTATATTGTATGATGCCACTTTATAATGTTAACACACAAAACAATACTGCAGACATAGTATCTATAGTATGCAAAGAACCTCCAAAAATTAACCATAAGAAAAATGAAAGTGCTTTTTTTAAAAAAAAAAAAGCCTGCCATATGTTATCTACTGCTTTTGGCTAACTGCACCAAAAGCTAGCTGTTCTTGACGTATCCTGTGGTGCCAAGATATTGGATAACATATGGATTGTCTGTTAACTAGAAACCATGTTTTCTTTCAAAATAATTGTCTTTCCTATTTTGGCACCTATATTGGGGAGATTTATGGTCATTAGGAAAGAAAGAAAACTTAGGTACTACAGGATCTAGGCTGAGTTAGAAACCTTTCTGGAGAGTTGTGACAGGGAAACCGAAATGCCTTCCTCTTTGGATTGCCCTTGTTTAATTTAAATAATTCTGGTAATCAACACGTTGCTGTGATAACATTTTTAGGTGTCCAATGAAGGGCCACATTAGGCAAGAGGGTAGAAGATCTGTGGCTGACTCTTGGAATGGCACCTGCAACTGTTCATTTCTGACTGAGAATGCATAAAATGGGGAGGTTTAATCTTTAATTTACCCTATATCCTTAACTTCAAAACATCTCTCAAATCCCAACTCCACTGGTTGCTCCAGAGAGCAAAACAAACTGGTACCACATGACTTAACCTCTCCTTCCCTTATTACCAGACCAAGCTGGACAAATCTGCAAATCACCAGGCACTGGTCTTCCAAATAAAGCTGTATCTCAAACCAGAGATAGGGTTTGATTAAGAAATCATTTCAGAACAGCTTGTATACCCATCTCTTTGAGAATACTGTTATCAGGCACTAGAGCAAGGGGTAGGAAACTTGATGCCCTCTAGGTTTTGAGGAACAATTCTCACAATCTCCATGCTACTGTCCATGTTACACAGGGATGATCAGAACTGAAATCCCAAATATCTGGAGGGAAGCAGATTATAATACACTTTCCAGGTATTATAACAATTGTTAACAATTGTAACAATTGTCCTCTGTATTCTTGTTTGTTACCATTCATTATTTGTCTTTTCCAGTTTAGGTGCTGGAAGATTCAATGGGACTTTAGTTGAGTCACCTTTTATTATGTGACAAGTAAGATTTCTCCTTTTTGAGTTGCCCGAGGACAGCAGAAAAAAGGAAGGATGTGATGATAGTACTAACACATCCTTAATAACCTTTCTTTTTAAGTTTATATTTTGAAAAGCCAGTGAGTTTTCTTTAACTTTTTCTGCCACTCTTTATGTTCCACATGTTCTAAAAGTTGCACACTGGAAATTATATTTTCATCCAATAGCACCAAGTAGCTTCAACTTACATGTTTCCAATGTTCTTTGACTTATATTACACAATCCTATGTGTGGCTCTTAGTATCTCTTTTTATAATGGGTCGGCACTATTTCTGCCTCCTATTAGTACTTCCATGGATAACTAAAGCACATGAAGAATAAACACCTAATCCTTGTCCTCTGGCTTAATGTGAAGATTTCATTTTGAACACCTTTGGGTTAATGCATGCCCTCCCAAATCTAAGAAGACACATTACTAGTAATGCACAAAGCATGAACTAAGTCACATAAATCACAATCTGACCTACTGTTAATATGATATAAACTGCAGTGGTGAGACCAGGCTTTTTTTTATGTCACTTACAGACATTTGGATGGTCTGCTGTCATTTTTAATAATAGCTACACTGCTGTGCAATGACACTGAAAAAAAAAAGAAAAGAATTAAGTTATGCAAATCAACAAATGGAAAGAGTGCCTATTTTTCAGAAGAAATAGCAATCTAACACAGAACAATAAAAATAGTCAATGGTCTTACACCATAGATCCATGTGCCAAAGAATTCACACAATGAAGAACAAGACAACATAAACCTTTCACACAATTTCTCTCTCCACTTACACTTTACAACCCCACAATCATTTCTTTCTCCCATTTTCTTTCAGAGGTTATGCTGATATATTTCCTCAAAACCTACTTGTCCCTCTAACATTCTTCTACCAAGTTACACTTGAGTTATTCCATACTTCCAAAATGGTACTATCCATTCACCAAAGGAGAACTAATCTTATAACCCGTACAAGTGATCTAATAGAAATACCAAAAAAAAGGGGGAAAAAAACCTTGAGAAGGGGGACCGCTCTTCAGAAGGCGCAAAAATCAGAACAGGAAGAACTACGCATATTCAATATGCATAGAATCCTGATTTGGGGCTAAAAAGCAAAAGAAGAAGAAAAAGTAGAGCAAAGGATGAATACTTCGGATGGGATGGACTGGGATGGGGGATCCTGGAAAGGGGTATACTTTAGGGGATGACAGACTGGCTGGCATCTGTACTGAAACATTCAAGATAGTATATCTTTGGCTCCTAATCTACACAATAGGAATACTGGCCCGACATAACATGAAGGGGAGTTCATGTGGGATTTGTACAAGGCACTCTCCCAGTCCTAATCTGTCAAAATAGGGGCAAGCAACTTTTCCTAGACATAGAGATAAACCACATTTATACACCATTCAAAAGACCCAATAAAAAACCTTCCTAAGAAGGAAACAAAAAGACTACAACACATGCTTTGCAGCAGCCTACATCCAGATAGGCAGGAATCAGTACCAGACAAAGGTACAGACAGAAAATAATACTTTAATCAAGGAACCATCAAGGAGGAAACCGCAATCCCACCAAAACTGACAGGGCAGGCTACTATATATAAACAAGCAGCAAACCTCACCCTCCCTTGCAATGATGATGTTACCTAGTTGGGTAATAAAACATCTGCAAGCAAAGACCCAAGGTCAGAGAGCAGCCATCCTGAGCTACAGACGTTCTCTTCTTTTGCAACTTTTCTAGACTATGGACAACACCTGACTCTTCCTTGACTTACCAGGGTTTGCAGTCCAGAATGGAGTAGGCAGAGCCAGGTCAAGCACTGAACTGGATTTCATTTATACTGAAGATGAAATATAGTTCATGTGATATACAGGGCGTACCAAAAGTCAGGTTCCATAGACAAAGCCAGGCCCCACAGACAATTTATTATATTGTTCTAACTGGTTGCCGTTTTCATCTAATCACTTCCTTACTGGTTTGAACGCATGACCTTTGGACATTTCTAAATACAGTTACATTTTCTCTGAAAAAAAATTAATAAGACATATCATGATTGGCCTATGGGGCCTGACTTTTGATACACCCTGTATAGTACATAAATAATGAAGTATTATAACCTCATGTAACTATATAAACTCTATGGAATATTCAGCCAAAGTTCTCATCATTTTCTTCTTTGGTTATGTTAAAATTTGCAATTAGGTAATAACTTTTTGGAAGCAGCTGTGGATGACACCCAAGGCTTCTGAGGGTTGCACACAGCCTTGGGGCTCTGAGGTTGTACATCTCAGTGTACCACCACTCTTCCCTTGTAAGCGTCACTTGTGGGCACTTCTGCTATATTTAAATACACAGCAGAATGCCTGCCAATTTGCCCATACTGGGAGCACTTGTATTCATACAGTCATGAACACCTTCATAAATATAATAGTTATAGAACTGGAATCCATTTTTCTGTGCAGAGCGGAGGCAGAGATTAAGCATTCACTGTCAGCCAAAACAGGGGCTTGGATTTGTACATATCTTGGAAAAAAATCTGTCCTATCTTATACAGCTTTAAATGGTTTAACTCGTTAGACAAGCAAATAGGAAACCGCTTTATGAATATGCTGGGAAGTGTTGGATTAATCACCCTACTCCCTTTCCTATCTTTTCTTGTTGGGTGGGAGGAGGGGAGACAGTTTTTTTCCACTCAAGGCCTTCAGCTCCTTGTGAGTAACCTGAAAATCATACACCAGCAGAGGGCATCCATCTATCTACAGGATCCGCATGCCAAAAAGTTGTCTTGCTCATTTTTTTTCCTACCAGTTCTCATTCAATTTGATGAAAGAGAATCTGAAGACAGGAGAGGGTTCTTCCAGTTATTTAGTGACATGGGATGTCCTTTCTTTTATTGCAAATCATCTCTCCAACATCTGCAGGTTCCTTGTTTTCTCTCACTTCAATTAAATAAGAAGAAAGACATCAGGATAGACGTCTTCCCATGTTGTTTCCCTGCCCCCCAAATTTGGAAGTGTGGGCCACCAGGGATGCTAGAAGGATGGAAAGAAGACAGCAAAAATCAAAAATCATTGTAGCATACCCACCCTGCTATCTCCAACAGCCAAGTAAACTCAAACATATTTTTTAGTTTCCTAAAATGTACAGAAAATTAAAGCACCCTAAGAAACTCTAAGGAAAGTTTCAGCAACCTGAGAATAAATCAGATTGAAGCCTCTTTCAACAGAGAAGAAAACTTCAAAGAAAAAGCAAGGCAGATTTTGGCATGGAATTTATCTAAAATATACTTCATGTTTGTTTTCATTCCTGCCATCTGTTTTTAAACATCATGTCACCTCTGCTTGAGAGTTTAGAAAGGAGCAGGTGTAATTTTTAAAATATATATATATAAGCATTGTTTATCAGTGATGGTTTCATTGCTAGTTGCATTGGAATGAGTAATGGAAAGCCAGGGTAGAAAGATTTTATTACAATTAATGCTAAAAGGTACAGAGAAGGTGTAGATCAGGTAACCAGCCTTAGTCACACCCATGCCATGTGCAGCCTTTCCTGTTACTGTAAGGACAATACCAATCAAGTTTGACACATTCGGGTCAGTATGCCAGAAGTTGTATCTAAGCATGCTCACATTACTCTATGCAAGCTAGGATAAATAATGATATTGCAAGCCAACATACTGCTACTCGTATCACACCGATTCCAAGCTACATCAATGTACATTCCAGGGTGCAAACTTGTACCCATGTAATGAATTAAATCAAGCGGTTCTTTAAATGATTATTGTAGTATCCTTTATGGTAGAACCAGGGAGTTCATTTTAACTTGAACATCCCTCGTTCAAGACACATTAGCCCTGCCAATATACCAGTTAGGAACATATAGAATAGCATTTTGGAAAGATAAGATATACTCGCTTTTCACTGATAGTAAGCTGCATTTCACAATTCTTTGGAGGAAAGCCATGACAGTTAATGATTATAGAATCAGCAGTATAGTGTGTGTGAGGAGCACACTTACTCCCTGTCAGGGTAAAAAACGTTCTGCTCTTCTCCACTGCACCAGAGAAAAACATTTTGGTTTTGTTTATGTGAATGTGAGAGTGTGTGTGTGTGTGTGTGTGTGTGTGTGTGTTTGCATGCGTGAGCCAAGGAGCTACTTGCCCCTGTACAAAACAATCACTCTTGTATTAAGATCCCATTTTGTGATAGAATTCACTCTACCTCTATGCAATAAATCCATGCTTTAAAGCATTATAATCTAGTAATAATAAGAAAGAGATTTTGATAGCATGTGTCTGCAAACCAGATGCCATGGTCTTGTATGAATGTAAATCCAGAGATCTCTGCTAAAACTGCCCATTTTAAGATTTACAATATCATCTTTCCCTTTCTTTGTTGCGTGCTTTCTAAGGCAAAATACTGAAATCATAGTAAAATCCCAAGTTACTTACGGATTTAGTAAAAGATTAACCTAGCTTTTCAGTAATAGTAGTAATTTCTGAAAAGCCTAGCAAGGTCATTATTCATTTTAATGACATATTGTTTATTGCTTTCATGAATCTAACAAAGCAAGATTTCAGTGAATGCATTTCTCCTATGTGCCCAAGCTTTGCTTGAAATGGCAAGCAATATTGTGCTGCTAAGTGGAAACAAAAAAAAAAACATTTCCAGTTACTCTATGCCAATACAATTAGGCAAACACTTACTGGGATCTTCTTGCAATATATCCTACCAGACAGCTTAGCATATTCATGGAAATGTAGGTACCTTTTCTTATGGGTAAATTCCCAAAGGCGGAATCTTAGCATTAGTTGAAGTCTAAAGTGGGCAGATCCAAAATCATACACACCTCATTCATACACATCTATTCACACAGACACCTATTCATTTGCATCAAACTGCACATCACTTAACTTATCCATGCTCACTAATCTATATATACCCATCCTCACTCACACTCATCCTTCTACACCAGAAGCATATCAGTTACGGTCCCAAAAAGCTTTAGGACCTAGGAACCTCAAATATGAGTTTCAGAGATCCCTCTGCATTGGAAGCCACACTTTGGGGTTTGAAGGTCTTTAAACTTTCTTGCACCTTAACTGGTTATAATTTTTATAATTATAAAGTTATCGTTTTTAATGTGGCTGAACAGAAAGGTAGAAATGAGACAATATATGACTGGAAAGTAATTATAGTAACCACACTCAATTTGAATTGCATTCCAATGTAAACATTAAAGAAAAAATCAAACTTAGTTTTTTTTTCCTAGTCCCCAATCCCCATGTTCTTGGAATATATCTCAAAAGTCAACTGTAGTCTTTAACCCAGAAAAAACTGCTCCCCTTATCTACTGTACGTTTCCCTCAGTTCATACATATATGTCCCAGACTTTTCAACCATTCTTCTCTCTCACTCTCTCCCCTCTATCATACATCTTGACCGCTTTCTCTCCACCTCTCTTTCATTCCCTCTCCCTAGTTAGGGTTAGAGAAACATGATTCCAGTTCAGGACATGGGTCAAACTGTACCACACGTTAAGGAACTAAGGAGAGAAACTTACCACATTTCTATATTTTTATACTTTTATAGTTATAAATATACTTATATTTTTATACTTTTATAGCCTGTTGTCCTGCCCACAGACATCTTCCACTAATCCAGGTTGCTTCATTGATGTGTCAAGTTATATTTTGTTTGACAAAAGGTTTAAGGTACTGTAGAGGGTGAACCAAAATGGATATAAAACCAAACTGATACTTTTTCTTTAACACGTGCCACCAGGATACTTGCAAGCAGCCAGAAAAATTATGCATGAACAGTTCTGTCTTACACTCTTGCCAGAAACATTTTTAATAACTGAAGTCGGCAAATGTCCAGGATAAAAACTGTACCTTTTGTCCATGGCTTAGCGCAGATGATGTAGCAGATGGTCACCTGGCCCTCATTAAAAGAAATAAAGAAAAAAAAGACACCTATCAATTGCTGGAAGTGATCCAGTTGCTACTGTGATGAGTCTAGAATTCCATTAGAATTTATTCATTTCCCTTTTTTCCTCTTCTGGATAAGAAACTGAACTTGTACACAAAACAAACTTGACCCAGGGGTGAGAGTGGGGGGATGCAGAGCCTTAAAGAACTCAAAGAGTTAATGGTGCTTTGTAATGGACTGGCTTCTGGATTTTAATAGCCAGAAACCTTTTACTGTATATATGTTACTTGATCTATTGTGATGTGCAGATGTTAATGCTAGAAAATGAAGATAATATATTTAAAGCATTTATTACTTTCCAGGAAATGTTCTTATTCCAATTGATACATTACAATTCCCATGATAAAGAAGAGGGGAAAAAAACTAAAAATGAAAAATATATGCAGAATTGTCTACAGATTATTTTTCAATCAGCAGAAATTGGAGTACCTTCTACAGGTAGTCCTCAACTTATGACCACAGTAGGGACTGGAAAATTCATCATTAAGTGACGCAGTCATTGAGTGAGACATCACATGACTGCACCCAATTTTATGACATTTTTTGAGGCAGTCGTTAAGCAAATTGTGCAGTTCCCCACTGATTTTGCTTGTTAGAAACCAGCTGGGAAGGTTGCAAATGGTGATCACATGACCCCGGGACAATGCAACCATCATAAATACCAGTTGCCAAGCACCTGAATTTTGATCATGTGAACACGAGGACACTACAACAGTTGTAAGTGCAAGGACTGGTCGAAAGTCACTTTTTTCAGTGCCATCATAACTTCGAACAGTCATTAAATGAATGGTCGTAAGTTGAGGACTACCTGTATAATAAAATATCCAAATAATAAGAGTCATCTTATTAAGTGAATTTTTTACCCTAATACTGCAGCTTTGTGTTTGTGTTTTTTATGTTCTCTCTTCTTCTGGGATTTTTATTAGTATTATGATTTAATTTCTTGCTGCTTTTAATGTTAGTAGCCACCCAGAATCATTTGCAAGTGGGAAACTGTATAAATTGAATAAAATATAAACAAACGTGCTCTTGAATAAGTTTTAAAGGTTCTATTACTGAAAAAGGAATACCACCCATACTCTCGCTCAAAAAATGTTCCCACCAGCTCTATTTAAGCACTTCCTCCACAGCATCATCTGAGCTGCTCTGTGTAGCATAGCATAAGCATCTTCTGCTTATAAGACTAAAAGGAAAGGAGGGCCTATCTCCTTATTTTGCTTAAGAATCAAAACATCAGAGTACCCTGGTACTCTAGTACAATACTGCTCCAGCTTACCCCAGGTTAGTTCCTGATTATCAGGTGCTATATCTCACCTGGAACCTCTTAATTTGGCCCTCTTTTGCATGGAGCATTAATGTCATCACTACAGGCTACATTCGTTGTAGAAGGAATGAACATCCGGTCTTCCATAAAGCTGACTGACTGTATCCTCTACTGAACAGAAAAATAAGAGCCAAATAATGAAGAACCAAAGGAGGTGTTAAAATTGCACAATGGTCCTGTTCATTTGTTTCTTCTCCTCAAAAGAATCACACATATTGGTCTTGTTTGCACTAAGCAAAGCACATAATGAAGCAATCTGTGTGCTGGAAAAGTGAGGTATGATGACTCCTCTATCTTCAAATTGGGCATCTTCCCCGGATAATGTATAAATTAAGGTGAAGCAGTAAGAAATCAAGTTATCTTATATAAAGTCAGATCATTGTTCCATCTAGTTTAGTGTACATTCTGGTCAGCAGGGCTTTAGCATCTCAGGCAGATGATCTTTCCTATCCTCAACTATATATATATATATATATATTTTAAACTAGAGGTACCTAGGGATTGACGTCAGGATCCACCAGACCTGTAGTTCAACCTGAGCTATGATTCTTCCCTTCACTTGCATGCAAATATCAAGCCACACGTGTGATTTAACTTGATATGTTCAAAGTAAAGATGAGTCAGAAGGAAAACAGTGACACAAAAATCACAATCTCTCTGCTCTGCAGGGGGCTCAGAGAAAAAAAGCTATTTCTGTAGGCAATCTCTCCTGTGCCTGACCTGTCCCCATCCCACCCCTGCAGAGCAGAGAGATTAGAGAGGAAGGGATTACAAGAGAATAAGCGGGCACAGAATGGGTACCCAGAAGACCCAGCTCTCTGGAGAAGGTTCTAATGCTGGGAAAAGTGGAAGGAAAGAGAAGAAGAGAATGACCGGCAGCAAGGTGGAAGGACTGTTACTGTGGCAATGGGTGCACCATTGGAATACCTGAAGGAGCAGTTAAGGACAAATCATCATGGAGAGAATCTATCTATGTGGTCTCTAAGAATAATCAATCAATTTAATAAATCAATCAATTTAATAAAATTAACTGATTCCCGTTTACATTTTATAACAACCTATTCTCTTTTGCACACACAAATCACTCTTACTCACAGAAATATACAAGTACACACGCATACACCCTCTCCTTCCAACAGAAACAGCAAATTAGAAGAAACAAGATGGAGGTGCGTGTGGTAAGAAGGACAGTAGTATTGGAAAAGGAAAGAAAAAGGGGGGAAACCCATCAGGATGAAGACAAGGTGAGAGGAAAAGATAACTGGCTAGGGAAGGAAAGGGAAAAAAAAGAGGGAGGACTTGTTTAGGCATTGCATAAAGAGTTAACATTCACTAGGCAAGCCATCCTGCAGTGATTTGAACTTTTTGCCCATTCTTGTTTCCAATTGCTTCTATTCTTATCAACAAATGAATGAGGAGCCGCTCAATTCAGAGGTAATTATTTGGGGAAAGTCCTGTATTATATTAATACACTAATTAACACACAAGGGAACAGAAGGAAAATACAGGTTCACATGATCACAGCATATTTTTGTCACATTCAACTTTCGCTGCTAATGTTTAATGTTCTGCTAAGATCTGCCTTGCAGTTCTTCCCCTTCTAAAATAAGCTTCTATTTCTCTACCTTTTTCTCAAGGTGGCAGGGGGTGCTGCTGCTTCTGTTTTCTGTTTCACATTTATTTTCTATATTCTGGTTTTTGTTCCACATTTATAACTGAAGCATGGGAAGTCAAGGACGCCACAGGTCATTGGAAAGCAGGGAAAGATAGGACATTCCCAGATACCCTGTGGGTACCTTAAAACTAAGGAAGCGCAAGAATACCACATTTCACCTATGAGAATTTCACTGGTATTTTCTTCTTCTGTGTAAACAAATTTTGAAAGCCTATGAGCAGGGAAGTTAGACAGCCATCTGTCAAGGATGCTTTAATTTGGATTCCTGCTCTAGGCAGACTGATGGCTTAAATGCCCCTTTCCAACTCTATAATTCCATGAGAAAAAAATGCAGGATATTTTTTTTTCTGCTTAGCATTTTTATTTATTTATTATCTCTGTAAGTTTTCTTAATCAGATCCAATTTATCATTTGCTCAAGGGCATGAATGCTGAAAACTGGTTCCGTATTCTGCTTCCATACTCTTAAGTATAGTCCAGAGTTTCATACTCTTGAAAAATATCTTGGGAAAAGTTAGTCCAAGTTTGAGAGGGTTCTAATTGTGCTGGATGACTGCTAGATATGAGCCCAGAGTAGACTGGCACCTCTTTCCATCTTCCATGCAGCCCATCTGTTACAGGCTGTTTTAGGGGAGGAAAATGGAACAAGGCTGGAAGCCAGCCAGAGACATTTTGGAAGCGCCATCAGAACTGTCACAAGAAGTCATCTTCTAGGCATTAAACCTTTCTTTGTGGAACTAAACCTTTCACCTGCACATTAAAGTTTCCCAGGTGAGAGTTTCTTTGCCTTCACTACAGAATGGTATTGAGACCTGTCTGTTTTCTGAGATGAGGCACAAGGGCCAAGAGACTACAGAGTGCATAGCTTGTATCAGAGGTAATACACTTTTTCCCACAGGCTACTTGGAAAACATTATTCCAATGGTGAGCATGGATCGAGGACCAAAAGTGAGTAAGGTTATCGGCTTTTCTCTTCATGTCAGCCTCCTCCAACCTAACATCCTCCAAATGTATCAGGAGTACAACTGCCTCATTGCAGATACTAAACTCGATTTAGCATTATATCCAAATGCCAATACCTACCAATGGATCCCTCAGTCACCTTCTGGCATAGGAAATTATGCATTTCTTGTACAGCAGACTTCCCAACTCACTGTGCTGAGGTTAACCTGGACTGCCACTAAGCATTAAGGCTGGGAGCAATGGAAACTGTAGTCTAGAACATCTGTAAGGCAGCAGGTTAGAGAAGGCTGTTATCTAACCTTCAAATTTTCATTTCTAATCATGGATACAATAAAAAACCTGGCAAAACCAAAATGATCAGAAGAAAACTATTTCCATCTAAATAAGTCGTTTTAAGATGTGACTGATTTTTTATCAATATAGTAAAGAAAAAGAGGATTATTGAGAATTGAACCAAATAGACAGTGATTTAAAAAATCCTTCATCCTGTATTTCTAAGCATAAGTATAGTCAAGAAACCGTGTTCCCAATCAGAGTTGTTCTTAAATGTGATGTGAAAATTATGGAAAAGGTTATGTGTATTGCATCTCATTCAAACAGAAGATCATGTTTACCACAGAATTCAGGATGACTTTCTTCTCACATTTAAGTTTCCAGCCATTATGAATGTAAAAATAATCTTGAATATGTGTTAACCACAATACCCCTTGTGGAGTACAGAAAAGTTTTTTAAAAAAAAATAAAATCAAACAGAGCACAGGATTCTTCATTATTTACTTACCTATTTTCACAATTCTTCTAAAAATGAATTCAAGGTAGCATGTTATAGTGGGGAAATTCTATTTCAAGAGCTCCAGACACTAAAAGGGTTAGAAGATTAGCTGACCTATCAATCCATGAAACCGATCAAAACCCAGAAAAAATCAGAACCCAGAAAAAGGCCGAAGAGACAATCAGGAAGATGTGTTTCCTCTCCCAAGTAGTTTTTTTTTTTTTTTAAAGAGAGGACAATCTCCATTTTGTCTTTGCCCTTGTGTATTTGTTTTCTCCTCCAAGGCTGAATGAAAGCAAGCTTCTTCAGCAAGAAGGCTAGACCTAGTAACTTGGACAGCAAGCTAGGATCAGTGAAGCTAGTTGTGGTATGTATTTGTTATGGACTGAGATCTGGGCTATGTAAATTTGCCCTGTGTGCATATGTGTGTGACAGACCCAGCAGCTCAGGAGCACCTACTCCCTGAGTTGATAGTGACTGAGATCAACCTCTTCAGAAAGCTACTGTTCGTTCCTTCTCCCATTTCTTTTTCTTTTCAGCCTTCTTCTAAGTCTTTGACATTGCTATACATAATACAAATTCAGAATTCTCACGCCACAGAGATCTAACTTTAGCACATGCCCTCCCTCCAGGTAGGCTACTGAAGGAAGGGGATCGCCATTTTACTTCTTCCTGGTAAATTAGTGATAGACTGATTTCTCTGGAATAAACTGGCTAGTGACAGCATACCTTACCTGCTCTCCCCAAAAGTTGCTCGGAAGGTATGGCAGGACTTTGAGAAGATCTTCAAACTCCCCATTAAACCACTTGGAGTCCAAGCCAGCACATGCCATGCACGCACACAAGCACCCCATCCATGTTTCCCAACCAGGCAGTAGCCAGACACAGGACTACCCAGCCTTATGAGGTTGCTGCCTTATGTATTCTCCATGATCCCTCCCCTACTTTTCTGAGTAGTATCATCTAATCAGACTATGCTGGTTGAATGATTTCCCTGTAATTGCTTAATGCATATATTTTCCTTGCCATAGAATTAAGTGAGTTTGCTTGTTTTTTTAAGCCAACACACTTAAAAGATGGTACCAACAGAGAGGAAACTATTGGAAGACAGATTTAATGTTTTGACTTCAGCAGAAGATCCCACTAGGGAGACATAATAAATATTTCCAAATCTATATCAAGTTGCAATAAGAAGTTGGCCAGTTATCCCACACAGTATTAAGAATAGGAAAAATAATACTGAGCCTAAAGAGCAGAGGTGAGTGGGGGTGAGGTTTAGCTTAACTATAAGGGAAAGGTTCTACCCCAAAGAATAGACTGCAAATTGAAAAATACTACCAGCAAGGTTCCAGAATCTTAAAACACAACAAAGAAATTAATTTGGATACATACCTGCCAGAAAGGATTAAATTTAATTAATCAAGTTCTCAAACATGTGAGGCTGGCTGAGTTCTTTTCTTAGTTATTTTCCAACCCTATAACATTAAAATAGCAAAAGGATTACAGGAATACAGATCCTGATCCTGCAAAATCACATAACAGGTTTCAAGTGCTACTCTATCAAGTAAAGCTAAGTATTTGTTTGTCCTGCTAGAATTTCAAATATTTTAATACATTTTTCAAACCATTCACAATATCTAGTCTATTCACAACAGAACAGCTGCCTACGAAAAGAATTCTGGAGCAAAGGAACTTCTTCATTCAGAGCATTGTTCAGACAAGTAATGCTTCACCATTATCTTATGCATATTAGGGCTTACTTGAGTTGCATTAGGAAATCATCTTTTCCACTATAAAAAATAGAAAATAATCTAGCAATTACTAAACAATATGGTCCAAAAAATCAGTAGAATTCTTTCTGTATAGATCTAAACTCAATACTTACAGGTGTTCCCATCTTTATGCAGTGTTCCTAAATCTATACACGATAAGAATGTATTGCTTACACAATTTCTAGGCAGCTGCTATTCCTACTGCCTTGTCTTCTTCTGCAACTGAAGGGAAGAATTTAAAACTTTCCTCTGAGACCTGAAACATTTGTCTTGCTTGCTTCTCTTTATCTCCAAATCAGGAAAACTATAATTTGCTCAAACCACAATTTATTAACAAAAAGGACCTAAAACCATGACTGATCATGGTTTCTTCTACATAACCAGCCTCAACAAATTACTGTTTCCTGAATTCAAAGGTGAAGAAAAACAGCAGCTTGCTCTAAGCTGTAAAAGGAATTTTAAGCTTCTTGCCCTTGTGTGAGAAATAGGAAGGAAGGGAAATGTACAAGCCCACAACTCATTCTTCTAAGAGGAAATCACAGTATATTATATCAGAAATGAGTATCAGACCTTGTCAAAGCTCTATACCAGCCACAGAATTAGATTATCTCCCCATTCTCCATCCCTAGGCAGACTCAAGGTGATCAGGTAAATTGATTCAATACAAAGAATTAGGAAGCTACATGAACAAGAAATTCTTCATTTAACAACAACCAGGAATCCTGTCCTTTGTATATTTCAGTCCCAAGCTTTGAATCTTGAGTCTTCTTCTCCCTCCTCTATGGATCAACAAAAATACAGCAACTTGTTTATGGTCTTGAAAGTTTCTGCTATCTGTCCCTTGTTTACAAAATGGCTTCTTCTAGTGTGAAAATCTGAGATTCCCAGCTCAGCAGCTTCCACCCTTATAGGTCTAAATGTGTTCTGATACTGTTTACTATGTTTTCCCATATTACTTGTAGTTACTATGTACTTGTAGTTACTACTACCCATATTACTTGGAGTATCAAAAGAAAATCAGTACAACTAAAAGCTTCAGAAGGCCCATATGAAATGGTGGCTTTTACTCCTGGAGTGGCTTTTAAAAAGTTGCTTAAAATACATTAGTCTTGGGTCCTGGCCTCCACAGAGAAGTTACCATTTTACAGGAAAAAGTAAAATTTACAAAAAAAAAAAATTAGACAATAGTCATTGTTCTTCAATAGCTTACCCTATTTCTCAATGGAAATATTATTAATGGCTGATACACTTTTCTCAACTACCTCTTGCCCATAACTCACAAATTTCCCCTACACCAAATATTGATTTCGCCTCACACCAAATATTGATTTGATTTAGATTTTTCTTCTGTTTGCTCACTTTGCATTTTGTAAATTGATAAACATAAACAACTACAATATATATTTTTAAAAGCATGCTTATTTTACAGCATTTTTCCACACCTGCCTAAAACGTATACCCACAGACACACTGCCCAAAGCAAGTACAGTAATACCTCAGTTCACAAACACTTCTGTTCACGAGCAATTCGGTTCGCAAACAGCAGCGTTCACAAAACTTTGCTTCCATTCGCAAACTCCGTATCGGGTGACGAACATGACCTGCGGCCATCTTCCCTGCTGTGACACGTGGTCGAGGCTTCCTCTAGGCGAGATCGCAGTCGCAGACAGACACTTGCTGGGAAGCTTTTCGGTGTCGCCTCAAGCAAGGTTAGTGTTCTCTCTCTTCATACTGTACTGTACTTTGTTTCATATTTTTGTGGTTAAAAAGAATATACAGTGGTACCTCGCATTACGAACTTAATCCGTTCCGTGACTCTGATCGCAACTCGATTTGTTCGCACCGCGAGGCAAATTTTCCCATAAGGTTCAATGTAAATACGGTTAATCCGTTCCACCCTACGAATTTGGTCACGCCACGAGGCAAATTTCCCCATAAGGTTCAATGTAAATATGGCTAATCCACCCTCCGAATTTTATCGCGCCGTGAGGCAAATTTCCCCATAAGGTTCAATGTAAATACATACGGCTCTGCATTTTCTTTGGAGCCGACAAGCACTGCTTGACAAGCACACCAAAAACCTTCCAAACGCCATAAAACCACCACAAGCCTCACCGAACGTCTCCTTGCTACCGCGATCTCGCCCACAGGAAGCCGCGACCACGTGGCAGCAGGGCAAATGGCCACGGATCCGGTTCGTAGCGTGGGGCGGAGGTCTCACGGCAAGGTAAATTTTTGGGGCCAGAGCTGATCGTATTGCGAAAAATTCGTAAGGAGGGGCGTTCATAACCCAAGGTACCACTGTATATGGTTCAGAATGGATTACCCTTATTTACATTGACCCTTATGGGGAAATTTGATTCAGTTCGTGACCAATTCAGTTCGTGACCAGAATCGTGGAACAAATTAAATTTGTGAACCGAGGTACCACTGTATAGTATTTTCAGATCTAGAATTGTGTGGACCAGTTCTTCAGATTCATAAATTGTTTAGCATTACACAAATGAGCTTGCTTGAACATTAAACCTCTTCTTTTTTGTCTTAGTTCTCCACCATAACTGCAAGAAAAGATTAGGTGCACCCAGCTCTTCTTTACTATTGACTGCAGTGCATCATAACTAAACAGGATGCACTGCGAGCTATCACTTCTTGAAATAGAGGCTTTCACTAAATACAATTTAGTGTTACATCTGAACAGCCAGATGTCTATGGACTTCGAATACTACCCCATGCTTCGAAGGCTGTGGCATTTCCATATTATGAAACGCATTACCCTGGAGGTTTGGATGGTATTCCTCCTTTTTGTCTTCAGGAAGACTGTGAAAACTTTCCTTTTTTAAAAACAAGTTTCTGGTTTTAGCTGACTGGAGTATGGCACATCCTCTATACATATATATTTCTATTGTATTTAACTGATTATTCATTTATTTTTTTCTATTATTTTCCGGCTTGTTTCACTTCATTGTGATACAGCCCAGAATCAAAAGATTGGGGTAGTTAAGAAATATAGTAATATAATTAAAAAAAGTAAAATATTCAGTGTGCACCTTTCCATGAATCATAATGTACCATACTAAGGATACTAGCAGGGTTGGAAGATATATTCTGGGATCAGGTACAGACTAATTACGTTGCAGAAACTTGTGCACGCAGCGATAAAGTAACTATTTGACAGCTGAAACAGATGCCAAACAAATATCACCTACAAACCATGCAGGGCTGCATAGAAAACATGTCACTGAAGAGGTTACTTTTGTGCCAGCGCACCAAGCATTTCCGAACATCTTACATGTCTGAACCAGTGCACTTTCCTGTGTGTGCGCGGCACACTCTTATCTATTGCTTTCATATTGTCTCCCATGACTTGAAGATGAATTGCTTCAATTGATGTCCTTATCCCATGAACACTAAACATATACTCGCAGGCAAATGGTTACAGGAAATAATGCCATTATGGCAACAATGCCATAATGCCACCTCTCCAGCATGCCATTTCTATTGTTTCTCTGACACACCACGGTAGGTGCATTATGCCAGACTTGTCTATGGCTCCATTCCAAAAATAGGATTTTCCTTTTTTCTCTTGGCACTCATTAACTTATAGTGGAACTAGTAGCCAATGAACACCAAAGCCAATAGAACTGATTCAGCCTTTAACAGGTGGCTGCATAATTCATGATTAATAAAGGAAGAGATTCCAAGGATGAAATTAAAGCATTCTCATTGTGTGTGTGTGTGTGTTTTTTAAAAAAACTAAATTAGCATTATGATCAGCATGCTCTTGCTCAAGAAGAACAGGTGATGAAAATGAGGAAGCATTACTATGGGGGAAAATGTTTCTACAGCAGAGTTCTCCATCATTTAGCATCCTTTAAAAGGCTGCAGAGCAGTTGAGGCAATGAATACTGACTGCTAAAGTTCAACATGACTCAAAGAGTACAGAGAGACCACAGGAGAAACTGCTGCAACAGAAGGTGCCAGTGCTCAGAACATGGGCCCACATTTCTTTACTCTTCTCCTACTGTCGCTCATGGTAAAATAAGGATTGTAGATTTTTTGAAGCCCTCTAAAAATCTGCAAAAGCAATAAACAAAGATGGTCACAGCATATGCCCACTGAGAGCAAGGAAGAGACAGCCTTACTAATATGGAAAGTTGAAAACAGTTTTCAGGCCCTCTCCTCAGACCAGCCTCATACAAGCATGTAGGTCTCTGTAAGTGTGGCTTTCTTGGAAGGGTAAGGGTCTTTGAGCAGAGGCTTACTATTTATATTAAGTTACCTGAGACCCCAACACATTGTTTACGTACTTGGATACCTCTTGAAGCTTCTCTGGCTTGCTGTTCGACCTAACCTTGCAAAAAAAAAAAAAAAATCTAGAAGGAAATTTGTATGCTGAAAAATGAAATGTCAGCATGTAACAAAATACTTATTTCTAAGAATGCCTCTGGCCCCCGTGTGAGCCCCAAAGGCATTCTTATAAATAAAACAGTCACACAGCGCAGCAGTGGGCTTTCTTGGAGGAAGGAAGGAAGGAAGGAGGGAGGGAGGGAGGGAGGAAGGAAGGAAGGAGCATCCACAGGGTGATGAGGGGGGCAAATGACAAAATGTGTGTGATGTTGCATCAGACAAATGCCACAACTTATCTATTTGCATCAAATATCAGGGCACAAGTATGCAATTGCGGCATTTATGTAATGACGTCACTGTGCATGCGTGTGTGCCTGGGTCTATAATCATGTTGATGCCATGATGCTTTGCTTTGAATGCCACGGAGTATCCTTGGGGCAAAAAAAAAAAGATATAATGGGGAATATCCAGATCAGGTTGCCTTCTGTTAAATGAGCATGTTTGTGAGTAATTCCCACCCACCAAGGCAGCAATTTTATGAAAGTGCTTTTGATGTGCTTACACAATTCCAATAGTTGGGGATACCCTGATATAAACAATCCAGTACATTACAGGTAGTCCTTGCTCAGCAACCACAACTGGGACCAGCAACTCAGTTGTAAAGCGAAGCAGCCACTAAGTGAAACCACGACTGTGCTTATGTTCTTACTTTAGCTTTCCTTTGCTTTACAGACCTGTGAAGGTCATAAATGCAAGAATTCATCACAAAGTTACTTTTTCATCACTGTTGTAACTGCGAACAGTCACTAACCAAGGCAGTCGCTAAACAAGGACTACCTGTATGAAACATTCACTGGTTTGACTATCAAAAAAAGCTTCAACCAACAGGCTTTGTGTTCCTGGAAAAAAACTACTAATGCACATTGTGAGAGAAATGCTGACATTTCATTTCCCTGCATTTGGCCACTGTCTTCACCTTAAGGAGCATGAACATCAAAATGAAGAAACTAGATGTTTACAGAAAATGGCAACCGTCTGTCAAGTTTATTGTAGGCACCAAATTTCATTCATTCTACCCATTCTTACGTGGCTGCTTATTCTCTTGTTTCCCAATCTAAATTAATTTTTTTAATTTTTAAAAAAGGCAGGAAGGAAATCTATAATGCAGGCAAGGAGATCTTAATGAAGATATTTTTGCAATTTATCTTGCTTTTTCCATCCTGGATGTCATCCCTGCATTTGCAATGGTGCTTCTGTATCTCAGCTATACGTCTCTTTCATTTTTCTACCCAATTCTTGGACTTTATTATAAGTCCTATCAACTATCAAATATAGGACAGATGACTATGCGGATAAAAACAATCACCTCACATATAAAGCACAAGTATTTTGTTACAGTCCAGAAGGGAAATTTCACTAGAGTTGCCACTCATACAGAGAAGACAAATGCACCTGATATGTAGCATGCCAGGCAAGGAAAAAGCAATGTACATATATGCTCTCAGATTTAACTTGTGAATAGCTAAGCTATTGCTTATCCAATTGCATGCATAATATACATTATCTCCATGTCATAGGCCCCCTCGAAAGCATCTTAGGATTGAATCAGCCAGCTGTGAACCACACCATGCGTTCCAATTTCCAAGTTCTTGTTTGTGCCACATTGCACCCATCAGGTCACAGAGCCAGCAGGTGCAAGAAAACAGAACCAAACACATCTCAGTGCCAGAACCGTCCTGAAAGGAGCTCGAATCTCAGTCATTATATAAGATAAACATAGTTCCAATAACCAGTTAACTCCAAACTCCAGAATCTCATCAAGTAACCTGCAAATTCAGGACAGTTGTTCCAGGACTGATGAACAAAAGCTGAAGTATTCTAACTAGACAGGTCTGGCAATTTTCAAAAATTTCAGGGAAGGCGCAGCCAAATTTTAAGAATTTCCATTTCAGCTTTAATTACAAGATGGATGAGATCCTCTCTTGCTTATTACCCCCCCTTTTTTTTCTTAACCACAAGAAAAGGCTTGCTTTTTTTCAAGCAGCAACCTAGCTGTGTTTCTGGGACAGGAGACCCAGGGGAACTGCGTCCTGACAGCATTGTCTCTTACAGCTTCGTTTTTTGGGTTTTTTCCCCGGGGGGGAGAGATAGTTGCTCCCCTTGGTTTTCACTCCAGGAGTACAAGTGGGCTACTGAGAGTAACCTGCTTATATTATTTTATCAGTTTTATTCTATGGTCATATTGAATTTTACATTCCACGGAGTGTACTTTTAATGTTGTACACTCCCCAAGGATGCTTTGCAAGACAGTGAAAATATAAATAATTTAAACAAACAAAGCACTTACATTCATATTGTATAGACTGCGCCTGTTTTTGAGCCCTCATTTGTCAGCTATTATTTATTATTATGACCATTTATTCCCCTTCTTCCTGTCCACAGAGAATTTAAACAATAAATGTTAAAATTAAAATGACTATTAAACTACCTCAGACTGAAATGGCCTGGCTGAAGCAGAAGGTCTTGACTCCTTTCTTAAAAACAGAAAGAATGTGAGTGATAATCAGTCCCCAAGGTGTGTCTTCCAGAATTTAGGAGCAACAAAAGAGAATGTCCTTCCCCATGTGCCCTAAAAGCAGACCTCAAAAAGTGAGGTCATCATTAATAGGGCCTCTCCTGATAATCTTATTAATTAGACGCGATTCATATCAGACTGATTATCTCATGAGACCAACACAATGAACTAGCATACAGCCTAAGATTTTCAACACCCCTATTTAATAGCCCCAGAACCATGTACAGTGGTACCTCGGGTCACGAACGCTTCTGTTCATGACCAATTCGGGTCACGAACAGCACCGTTTGCAAAATTTTGCTTCCGTTCGCAAACGCCGCATCGGGTGACGAACAGGATCCGCGGCCATTTTCCCTGCCATGACACGTGGTCGTGGCTTCCTGTAGGGAGGGGGACTCTCCCTCCAAACAATAACCACCTCCCCACCCGCCTTCCTGTCCTCCACACCAGAAGTCGCCTCGAGCAAGGTTAACGTTCTCTCTCTTCGTACTGTACTGTACTGTACTTTGTTTCATATTTTTGTGGTTTTAAAAAAAATACATATGGTTCAGAACGGATTAACCGTATTTACATTGAACCTTATGGGAAAATGTGATTCGGGTCGCGACCAATTCTGGTTGCGACCAGAGTCGCGGAACGAATTAAGTTCGTGACCCGAGGTACCACTGTACCAATTAGCAACCAAGGTGCCACCTCTTGTACCAACTGAAGCTTCCAGGCACTCTTCTTGAGTAGCCTAAGTAAAGCACAGTGCAAGAATCAAGTTGAGATGTAATCAGACTACGGGTAGTTGCCACCAATTCAGGAATGGCAACAACAGAACTCATTGAAGTAAATGTGTGAACATATTCCTTGTTTCTACTATCACCTGGGTATCCAGAGACAACAGAGGGTCAAGGAACACTCCTAGAATGCAATCTCATCTTTCAAAGGGGACAATTTCATTCATAAGCAGAACCCCAATACCGGAGCCTGAAGATCAATACCCTATCTGTTTTATTCAGTTTAAATCCAGCTTGTTTACTCTCATCCACACTCTAATTGAACTTGGACAACACCAAGGGAATCAACAGCTTTCTTGGTGATAGAAGACAAGAGGTGGCATTTTCTGCACACCTACATAGGAATATGTCCCACTGAGCTTTTGTTGTTCAGTCGTTAAGTCGTGTCCGACTCTTCGTGACCCCATGAACCATATTGCGCCAGGCCTTCCTATCTTTCACTGCCTCCCTGAGTTTGCTCAATTTCATGCTCATTGCTTCAGTGATGCTATGAGGGAATTAATAAAGAAATTTAGGATTTTACTCCTTGGCTGCAGTGAATGTGTGTTTCAAATCCCTTTGAAGTGGAACTTCCTCTGCAGTAAACATATATGGGAATTGGGTTTGCAAAGGTAGGGAGGCAGGAGAAAGATGGGTGTTTAAGTGGCTTCAGCTAGGCATTTATAATGGGAAAAAAAATCCATGCTGTCAACACCCACCCAACCTATATATATACCCCTCAGTATATTCATATTATTCTTATTTTGTTTTTTGATTAGGCCTAGTAAATATTTTCCCAGATATGGATCATTGGTTACAAACTGGTACAACTGCAGACAATACAGAAAAAAATGAAACAAATTCCAATGTTGCTGGTATTGCCACCTCTTCTTATGGCACAGGTTTTGAGAAATTAAACTCAAGCACAAGTAAGAAATGGAAATATGATCAGAACTTTATCAATGTTGCTTCTACACGAACCGGCAAAAGAAGAAGAACCAAATGGACTGTGTGTTGCATATGACTAAGTAACAGTAGTTACAGTAATCTGAATCCTGTAAAATTACAAAGACATCCGGAAACCAAGCACCCCAAGCTGAAATCTGAAAGTCCTGAGTATTTCAAAAGAAAATATGTATAATTCCATAAGAAAACAGTATTTCATATATTTCGTATAAGAACCAGAAAAATGTTGAGAACACTGACTTGCTTGGGTAAAACATTACCTTCCTAAATCATTCTGAAATTCAATGTTAATTTTTGGTACAGTGGAAGTGTTAATTTTACATTTACAGTAAGCAATTTACTTTCATTTTACTGATAATTTTCTACCGCTAGTGTTTTGCCTCTCGATTGGAGGTTCCAGGAGTTGTTGTTTTTTTTTTTAAACTAACAGGTTGCACAGACCGGAAAAGTTTGAAAATCCCTGATCTAGATAGTCAGTATCCTCCAACATTTGTGTCTAGATTGCAAGACTGTCACCTTCTTAATCACCTTAGCCAGAAATGGTCCATTTGAGGTTAGCCATTAGTTTCCTAGTTCTTCCAGGTCAGAACTCCAAGCATCGCATCTGAATTAAACGCTATAAAGGAATGTGCACATGCATGCCACAAAGAGTTTCCAAATCCTCCTCCCACAACCCTGTTGCACATTCCCAGAAACTCCTGGGAAGAGCCACCAGGCACTTTACTCTGGAAAAATCCCTCTGCCACTGATGTGCCAGGCTGGAGGCAAACGGTGCCCCCATTTCCTTCAGTAGGTTGACCTTGGGGGAGGCATATTGGGTGAAAGGCTCCATTCCCCTCCAGAAGAAGCATCACTGCTTCATTAAGAATCCAAAATCTTTATTATACACAGCAAAGTCAGAGATCTTGAAGAAAGTTGAAAAGAAAAAGAAAAAGGAGAAGGAGAAGGAGAAGGAAAACTGCTTTCTCAGAGGCTGATCTCAGGATCAGGGACTAGGTCTATCACGAACATACTTATGTTGTATTTATATTTTTATTGCTTTTATTGTCTTGGTTTTTAATTGTAAGCCACCCAGAGTCACCCTCTGGGGGAGATGGGCGGCATATAAATTTAACAATCAATTTGTTAAATTTGTTTTATTGATTGATCAATCAATTTGTTTTATTGATTGATCAATCAATCAATAAAACACACATATACCAGAACAAATTCAAATAGCCCAGATCTCAGACCAGAAAACAAAACACAATACATACCACATCTACTTTCATTGACCCTAGTTTGCTGTCCAAACCTGCCTTGTGGTCTTTTCCCCTTACCTTGTTTCAACCAGCCTTGGAGGAGAAAACAGACTCAAAAGACCAAATGAAGACCTCTCTCTCCTCTTATCCCTCCATTCCAGTTTCTGTTGTCTCCACCCATAATCTTGATAGACAGGTAAGCTAACTTTCCTTTATATGTTTCAAAGTCTGCATCTCTTGAACTGGAATTAGTTGATTTTGAATGATGTTGTTTTAATTCTAGCATTACTTGTATTGTATCTTGTCTGTGGATGTTTTATGTTGTACACTGTTAAGAGTAGTATGACTATGGAAGTATAGAACTATAACAAATGTCCCATATTGATTACAGATGCAAAAGAAAAGTTTGGTGTTGCCTCTCTTCTGATGACATCTCCCTTCAAATCCCTGAATACTTTTATTCTCTGATGTCATGTATATATTTAAGATCTTGATGGGAAAGGAGAAGGCATAAATTTCACAGGCCAATCATATGAATGACAGAATGACTCCCACCAATTCCCAACCACAGGAAATTTTAAACAGGTTGTCTCCCTTGCCTTCTCACGACATAGATCACCTATCATGTCAACCGAGAAAATACCTGCCAAACCAAACTGAACATAGTGAGATGGACAATGACAAATTTGAAATACAAATAAACAAACAAACAAACACTAGGTTGAGTATTATCTAGAATGATCAGTGTCAGAACTCATCATTGGGTACATCCACACACTGCACTAAACTATGTCTTGTTTCATCATGGTTGAAAAGTAGAATTGGCTAAGTTCAACTAACCTACTAAGCCATAACTTATAGTTTGCAAATCGCAAAGGCTAGCTTTTATGTATGCTGATGCAAAATCAAACCATTCTACGGTTTAGTGAAATACGAGAACCAAGTTGCAACCTCATAACCACTTGTTTTAGTATGTTGCCCCAAAAGGAGACACTAGAAATGGGCCATTAGTTATTTTAACCCTTTAGGACAAAATTCCAAGAACATTCTCACAATTATCTCTTTAAAAACAAGAACAAAAACAAAAAAAACAGGACTGCTTGCTATCCTGACAGGCCTTTGCCACCCTCGCAGGATCATTCTTATTTTATGGGAACAAGCAATTTGTTATATCCAATGTGGGGGAGAGGGTATTTAGGTTTATTATTCACTTTAAGCACCTATCAAAGTGGAGAGGCAAGCTATAAATCAAATAAATAAATTTAAAGCTGATCTTCCAGGATTCTTAAGTGGGCAGGGAACCTCCACAAGGAAAAGAAGATTAAGTTTTGTAAACCACAGGAATCCTTTTGAGCTGGGCAGTGTAAGATATGTGTAATATGTCTGCTAAATAAACAAATAAGAATTCCAGCTGTGAAAAATTACACTAGGCCATGCAGATTCCACACGAGGATTCAGTATTAAAGACACAGACCCATAATGCTTTTCTACTTGTATCACCTTTTCACAGCTATAATGTGTAAGAGGCAATACACTATAATGGTTAAGATTCAGACCAAGAAGATCCAGCTCAAGCATTTCTTGGACTATGAAGCTCACTAAATAACTTTGAGTCAACCAGTATCCCTTAATCCAAATGATGACACAGTTTTCTATAAGGGATAAAAAATGAAAGGAAATGTTCATGATATTTGACTCTTAGAGAAAAAATGGGATGGATGGATAGATAAGCAGAAGATAATCAGGTGATTTTTCTCTCATTTCATCTTCTCTATAATAAACCTATAATGTCAGATAGGCTGACTTTATAGAGATAGCAATCATATATTAAGAACCATCCAAGAGCCAATTCATCAATTCAGTGAGTTATGGCAATTCAAATCATCAGATTGGTTTGATTTGATCTGAATCCCTGAAAGGAATTGATCCAATTTGATTAAAAGTGTGTGTGTGAAAGTGCACCAAATCTTCAAGTTGATTCAAAGGTGCCCAATTCATTTCAATACATCAAATTGATTTGAAGATTCAGTTCAAAGGAATAATTCAATCAAACCCACCTCCAAATTAAATCAATTTAAAGATTCTATTCAAAAGACTGATTTGATCAAATCACCCTATTTATTCTTTCTTCATTATTTTAATTCTTTATTTAAAAAAATTAAACCAACTAATAGCTGAAGCTTTCTAGGCACTTTACCAAAATTATAATAATAATAATAATAATAATAATAATAATAATAATAATAATAATTTTAAAAAAACTAAAAAACTTGGAGTCCTGCTTATACACATACAATTTTTTGTATCAGAAATAAAAATCCAGGAAGCACCAGAGCAACAAGCAGAAGGAGCCAGATACCTTGAGAGTATATGCCAAATACTGCATGTTTGTGCAATTTGCACTCTTGCCTCCCTCAATTTAAGAAGGCTGACTGCCTAAAGACTCACACAATCTTATGGACTGCCCTGCTTCAAAGCTTCCCCAGTTTCCAATGTTCAGTCTTCCTATTTTGCCTTCATTACTACTGAACCAGGAAAATATCACATACTATTATAGAAACTAAACAATGGGGAGCAGAGATCAGGGAGGGAGGGTTGAAAAGGGGAAGAAGCCAAGAAAAAAGAAAGTGGAACAATTAGTCCCTTAAGTCTAGGCCTCCTTTCATCTGAGGACCAAGCAGGAATAATAGTTTTCTTCAGTGAACAGTGCATTAACTAGTCCTGAGGGTTTATGCTGAGATTTCAGACAGGTGTTACCTCTCCACCTCAGTGTTTTACAATCTCAATTGCAAAACTCTTTCATCCCAATCATTCAGTTCAACAACTCTACAGCACAGGCATATATTATTTTTATTTTGCTGATGAAAGAAATGAAAGTGTAGCAGGCCAGGTGCACAGGCGAGTGCAGATATGGTTGATAAGCAAAACTGGGACTAGAAGGTTGGTATTAGCATTGAGGACAGCAGAAAGTCAGAGGGATTAAAATGGAAAAGTTAGGAGGATTGTGCGTGGGTCAAAAACAGAATTTTTAGAGGTTTGCAGAATGGATCAGGACAGAAAATCAAGTAGTCCACCATTCGCTGTCTCCCAGGGTCAACTATATCATCCAGGAAATTCAAAAATGGGACAGTATCTCTCAAGCAAGAATTAAGCTAACAAGAATGAGGTTACAGCAGTTCAGACCAGATTGCACAGATGAATTTTAAATATAAGTAAAAGCAATACCAAATAGAATCAATGTTTCAAAGTGAAGAGTATGGTAATAGCTGGCAGAGAAAGTCAATTTACGTAGTCACAGACTATTGGAGATGGGGGTTAATGAATAGAAATATAATGCTGGAATTGTTGCAGGGAAAAGATGTTTTTGAGCCGCAGCAATATGACAGCTTCATGCTTCCTGTAACATTAGGCCACAGCATTTTGATAAACTTGAGGTTCAAATAAACAGTATTGCATAGTAGACAACTTTTGCCAAAGCATGATAAATGCTCACACAAAGCATTTCAAAATGGTTCTACAGCAATCCAGCAGATTGTATTCTCCCCAAACTCAGAAACAATTCAAACCACAGATGTTCTCCAATGGAAAAGATGATCAAATTGCTATTGTGATCCATTGCTCAGCATCATTCTCTTTTCCTAATTACAACTCCTGAACTTTTTAACTGCATTTGTAATTCAGAGATACAACTTCATATATTGCAAGGAACAGCAACACATGCTTCCAGAATAGTTCCCTGCAGTTATCTGTTAACTCAGCTTTCCCAGGTCATCAATAATTCACTTTCATATATGCCCTGAACTGGTTTTAGAACATGCTTTCTTTTTATCGCCTTTCTAAATTTAAGCAAGATGCAAAGTGCTGGTAAAACCCTCCCCACACCTGTCTTCTCCCTTCCCAGCCACAATCACTCTTGCTTTCTTCACCTCAGCCCTCTTGAGGATTTTAACACTTCAAGTACAACATCAACCTGAAAGAAGTAGATGTGGAAACAAGTCTACCTTTGAATTTCCTCTCAAGAAGGAAAGAGGGCTATTCTAATTGTTTCATACTCACTTCAGCTGTGAAAATAACAACCAAAAAAAAAAATCAGCAAAAATATGTGTGATTACTACATGCTGTCAGGAAACATAGTAAATGCAACAGAAACTCCAATGGGCGAACATTTCATGAATGAAAGTCATTAGTAAGCACCAAATCCCCCACCTGTTCCTTGCCCTCACAGTGCACACCTTCCGGGCACCTTGGAAACTCATCTGATTTCCTGAGGGTGCTCTTTCCCATTCATCTAGAAATACTTCCCACAGCGTTTGCAGCCCTATTACCACCTTGCTGCCTTGCCCCACTGAGAATACAGAAAACAGCCCCTACCAATGTGTCTCTTTCACCAGCTAGTCTAGAACAGTTGACTGGCAGTCCCCGAGATATTTTCATCATTTGATCCCTGAAAACAGGCAATGCCAGAAATTGAAGCTGAGCACTTCCGTATGCAAAGCATGTTCTCTCCTATTGCTTTCCTTCCATTTGCTCCATGAAGCTTTCTAACCTCCTGAAGCCCACCCCTTCATGGCCTGATTCACTCAGGGGCTGAGGTGGCAACAGTTACTGCATACTGAGCAGGAAAGTAATACAGTGACAGAGAATTTGATAAATTAGTCCTCTCAAATTTCCAGGCTTCAATATCTCTGAGGTTCCATCATGGTGAAATCTGTTCCATTAAAAAAAAATTGTTCAGTGGAATTTCACTCTGCTTAGAGGCACTGAAAATGATCCTTTTAACTATTTGGCAAGATGTCTCTCCTTATGTTGCCAGAAAACTGTAAAATCACCAAAGAGGGGCATCGTGATAAAACAGTGCATTGCAAGAAGCCATTAGATCTTCATATGCCTCCCTTTCCCACCTCTATCTGCCCTGATCTTGCTGTTAAATGTACAATTATCCTATCTTGAGAACATTCGGTTTCTTCAACCCAAGTGTATTACACAAAAAAGGCGCAGGTAAGCATCATCATTCCGTGTGCAAAAACGAACCATCCAGGAACGCAGGCGTCATCATCTGCCGACACTGTCTCCCCATTCAAATACTTTTCAGGAATACAGTTCTTTATATCAATCCAGCAGCCTAAGTCCACTTCCTTTTAAAATTAATTGGTTCAAAATATGTTTTCCCTACAGAAAAAAGAAACAAGGCACCCCAGGCATTGGACTAATTGCCCCTTCTCTGCAACATGGCACAGGGTCAAAGCTCAGTATTTCCACTGCTGGCAGGACTGCCTGTGCAAAGCAGTGGTTGGTCACTGATGAAGTGTGTGCCAGCCTTGTGTGTTTCTCGGGCTGGTGGGTCTCTTTTCTTTGGACTCCAGTACCTTTGGAATACCACTCTTAGCTGACCTTTGTCTGCTGTGCAACGTCTAGCGCACAATCAGCAAGGAATAATGCATGACTTTCTCTCCTCCAGCTCCCCCATCCGTTGCCATCCACCCCAATTGCCACATGGACCCCAACCATCCCCACTGCGCAGAGAGCATTCTTTGACAAACGGGTCCAGCAGAATTTTTGGACACTGGCTTGGAGTGTCGATGGCAGGGGAGAAAAGTGACAGTGAGTAGGGGGCGGAGGTGCCATGTGGCACTGCCGACGTATCCACATGGCTTCCAGCCTCTCCCAGCTGCCAAGTGCTGCAGAACCGTTGTGGGAGGGGGGAGGGGGAGACCCTGCTCGGCACAGGGAGCTTCGCTTCTTGCAAAAAGTCCAAACCTGAGACAGCCTCGGCACCTCGCCCGCGGGCGCACGAACACTCCCCCTTCCAAAATAGCCCCGCCACAAAGCGATCTGCCCTCGCCCTAATCCAGCCGTCGCTGCCGACTTGCTCCAGCCAAATCCCCGGGATCCAGCTCGGAGAGCCCGCTTGGCGCGCAAGACGGAGGCACTGCGGCTCTTTTTCCCCAGCCCTGCCGTTTCTTCGCTACCGCGGCCGCGCTCGGTGTAACCAACGTACCGGCTCTGGCTTCTTTCCTTGGTCCAGCCTCTTTTCTCCCAATCAGCTGCCAACACCGCCTTGCCCAGCCCCGGATCTACCTGCAGGACCCGAAAGCCGGCTCCGAGCCGCCCACCCTTTGCACCACTTCCCAGTCCAGCCGTCTCCTCCTCTAGCCCGGGCACTTTTTTTCTCTCCACCCTTCCCCTCGTGATCCGCCCACCCGGCCACCGCCTGCATTTTGAACCCGGCGCCTTCCCCGGGTGAAAAACAACCCCCTCCCCTCCCAAAATAGGAAGTCCCCCGAACTGCGCAGCGCTCAAGATCAGTTTGGTCTCTTCCCCCCACACACACCCTCGCCAGACACGCGTTCCTTAAATCCGAGGTTCTCCCTCCCCGCCCCGTGCGTGTGAGTGCGCCCCCAGCGAATTAGACCCGAGTTGAGGGGGGTGCAGAAAGGTTGCGTTCTCCCTTGGCTGAGCCGCCGGTAGTTGCCTCGGGAGCTCCTCCAAGTGAGAGCCGGGGTTCTGGGGAGGCGCTGCGGATGATGGGTTAGGGTGGCCAAGGAGACTCTTCCTACTCCCTGCGCTCCCCAACTCCTTCCTCCTGGCTTGTTGGTTTGGTCCTTTTAATTTCCTCATCTGCTCGGAAAGAGAAAGAGAGAGGGGAACCCACCCTTGGTCCGGAGTTGGCGGCGGCGGCGGCGGCGGCGGCAGCAGCCCGGGAGCAGTTAGTCCACCGAGCGCCCAGCGGAGCCTCGCCAAGGCTTTGCCGCGGCGGCAGAAGGCCACCTTTTCCCGGCACTCATGCTGGCGCCGCCGTCTCCCGAAAAGAGCGCCGGCGAAGAGTAGACGCAGCAGAGCGACAGGCGGCTTGGCAGCCGGCGCTGTTTGTGGCGAGGAGACGGAGAGAGAAGCCTGGGAGGGACTAAGGGGGAGGCGCTTGCGAGTCAGGCGTCCGGGAGGGTGTGAGTGTGTGTCTGTGTGTGCTACGCGTATGTGGTTGTGCCGTGCCACCTCTTCGCGAGCGCACTGCAGCGCGGCTCTCTCGGCTGGCTGGGGAGGGAGCGAGCGAGGCGAAGCCGCCGGCGCAAGATCGGGCTGTGAGACGGGGATTGACACGAAGGATTAAAAAGGCCTCACCTTTCTGAGCTCTGAGTCAGCAAAGGGTGGAACAGGTTCGTTGCTCTTCTTTTTCTCCCAGCTCTCTCGTCTTTTCCGCCTTCTTTCTCTTCCTACTCAAGCCACCACGACTTTGGTAGAAGCTGGAACTTCTGAAGGAGAGGACATCGAAGCCACGTTAATGGAGGTGCGATCTGGGTGAACTTCAGCCTTATCCAGCGTCGTGCCTTCCGGGTCTCCTGGACTTGGAATCCCATCCTTCCCAGCCTGCACCAGGCATGATGGCTGAAAATAAGGGGCGCTGGAATCCGGCAGATCCGGAGGGCACAGGACTGAGGAAAGCTGGGGTAGATTCTCTCTGTTTGTTGGAATAAGGGTTATCATTCCCACATTTTCACCTTGGGTTTAGAGCAGTTTTCAAGTCTGGGGCCCCCCTCCTGCAGGGCTATCACGAAAATTGTAGTCCAGCATATCTAAGCATGCAGGGTTGAGGAAAACTCTTTTAATAAAGCTCCAGCTTTGAAAGACTTAAAAGAGGAACAGTGTGGGTGGGGAGAACCCCCTTCTTTGCACCCTTTATTTCACTTACCAGGGATTAGTTGCTCGGTAGGTTTGCATCACAGATGCTTGAAGGTGCACTGAATTCCAGATTATCACAAAATGTTGCGGTCTGCTTGTGTCCTTGGTGCTCAAAGTCAAGGTCACTTTGAAGGCCCTTTTTTTCCTTTGAACAAGCAATTAAACTGTAGGAACACACATGCACACCCTAAGGTTGTTATCCTAAATCTGTTTTTCTAGGGAAGTAAACCCTATAGATCTTATACAATTGTGCTATGGGTGATTATGATTTCGTTGATGGCTTGGAGCTCGAGGAAGAATGCAGGGCGGTTGAGATGCCATTCTGATTTGCACTGATCAGCCACAAAGCCAATATTCAGCTACAGCAGTGATTATGGTTGGACTCTTTAATTATTACAAAAAGAAGAAAATATATAAAGGACTCGTGCAGATTAAAAAGATTCTCTCATCTGCCTTTTGGGGAGGATGAAGTGATGAGAAAGGAGTAGCTCTTTCTGATTGCCTCTTTCCAGCATCTATGAATGAAACAGGAGTGTCTTTTTCTCCCTTCGGCTGTGCAGAAAGAACAGAAATCTTCAAGGCAACAGCCTCTAGATGACCTTTGGATGTTTACCATCATCTTGTTCTACCTCTACCTCTTGGGAGTTTTATGTGTGTATATAAGTGAAGGATGGGAGTGGTAAAGGATTTTTTTTTTTTCCTTTAACCCTCCTTAACCAGGAAGCAGCCAAATGAAAAGCTAATCAAACTCCAACCAAGGAAAAGTATACTGATTCAGTGCACTAATTAATTAACTGTATATAGCTTAGCAGCATGGGTCTGTCTGTAGGTATTGCTCTCCGTTCTGTTTTAATTTAAAGCAGGGGTGAGCATTTTTCATGTCATGGAATTTACAGTGGGTGGAATTTAGTTTGAAGTCAGGGGAAGGGGGTTAACTAGTTCATTTCCATGTCATGCTAAAGCCATGGTTTCTTTCAACTGTGGTTAAGCAAACAATAATTGGCTGGGTTCACACATCATACAAACCTCTAGGATGTTGTACTTGACATTTCCTTTTCAATGTGGCTTTTAAGAACTTTAACACCTTCAGTTTCAGCTCAACTCCAGTTGACTTCATGGACATGTATGTCTGGGCAGTTTTCTTGAAAACAAGTTTGGAAGTGATTTGCTGTTGCCTTCTTCCAGAATTGTTTTTAATTAATATTTTATTTTCCCAGTCTAGCTACAGCTCTTATTGGTCTTCTACTCAAGCACTCCCCAGCCTGGTCCTGTTTAACTTCTCATCTCAGACAAGGTCAGCCAGATGGTGCACCTGGTGAGGTGTTTTAGCAGCTATAGTGGAAAATCCTGCCACTAGTGTGGGAGAATGCATGTGCTAAGATAAAATACAGCCACTTTGCATTTTCTGAATTTTTGCATAGCTTTACCTCTGAATGTTATCAGTTTCATGTGGGTTCTACTAATATATAAAAGGAATCTAAGTGAACAACTATCTCCAAATATGGTGCTTGGTTGATTTATTTCATAAACAGTCATCCCAGCATGTGATATTTTCAGATGTGACATGAAAAAGTAACTGGCTTCTTAGAGTCAAGAATTGTACCCCCTTTTGCAGCAATAATTGCAACCAAGTATTGCCTGTAACCAGTGATCAGTCAGATCGCTGCATAGGAATTCTGGTCTATTCCTCCATAGCAAACTGCTTCAACTCAGTAGTATTTGAGGGATTTCTAATATGAACTGCTTCTTTTAATTCTTGTCACGTTTCTGTGGGGTTGGGTCTGGCTTCACCTTGTTATTTTCAAAGCACCTAATTTGTTCTTTGTCCTTCCTGTTTAGGCTCTTTTGTATGCTTGGAACCATTGTCTTGCTGCATAATCCACATGTGGTTCAACTTCAGTTAATGATAGATGGACTGATATTCTCCGGTAGAGCAGAAATCATGGTTTCTTCAGTTATGGCAAGCCATCCAAGTCCTGAAACAACAAACCAAACCATGACACTGCCACCACCATGCTTGACAGTTGGTATGACGTTCTTATGGAATATGGTGTTTGGTTTCCTCCAGAGATGACATCACCAGCGTAGACTGAAAACATCCATCTTTTGCTCATCTACCACAGAACATTTCTCCACAGGTCTGGAGGATCACCCAAGTGTTTTTTGGGAGACCTGACATTACTATCAGTGTTCTTTTTCTATCTTGCTAATCTCCCATGAATCCCATTTTTACCCAATATTTTTCTGATGATGGAGTTGTGAACACTGACTTTAGCTGAGGCAGGAGAGGCCTGAAAATCCCTTGATGTTTTTCTGGAGTTCTTCATAACTTCCCAATTGTATGCTGCACTCTTGGAATTATTTTGACTGGGCAACCACTCTTGAGAAAGTTTGCTATTGGTCCAAGTCATCTCCATTTCAAACATACATCTCTTGACTATGGATTGATGGAACCTTAAAGCTTTAGAAATGGTTTCGTGACTTTATCCAGATTGATATCCATTACTGATTTATGGTGATCCTCAAGTTCTTTGGAGCAACACGTAACACGCCTGTAGAATCTACAGTATGTGGTGAAAACTTCAGTGTGATGAAGCGAGCTAAAGTTTACTAGGACATGGCTGGCACAAATCAACCATGATAGTTTAACAAAATAATCACACAATGATCCCTAATTATCTATTTACTTGAATTGATGAAGCCAGAGGGCACAATTACATTCTCCCCCAGGCACTTTGCATGTTGGACAACTATTGTTGATGAAGTGAAATGAAACCAGCACCAATCTTTGGAAATATTTGTTCACTCAAACTTCTTTTATATATCAGTAGAACTGATATGAATCTCTGATAAGATTCACTGACAAATAAATGCAAACTTTCAGAAAATTCAAATGCTTTTTCACAGATTTGTGCCTCTCTGTCATGTATTTCTTTAGTAACAAAGGAGGTAGGTCCCTTGGAATGCTCTTTTCAACTATTGTCTATTCTTTGTATTTAAACTTTCATAATGAGTCATATAATTTTGGCAGTATTCCTAACCTGATATCCTCCAAAGGTATTGGACTTCACCTCCTATAAATCACAATCAGAATCTCCAAAAGGCAACAGGTTGAAGAAGGTCATCCTTGGCTTTGACAAGATTACATTTCTCTATACGCCTTGTGTGGAATTCCCTGTTTCAACTCTTGAGAGCAATTTAATTTTCCTTGACAGCAAACTTGATTAAAATTTGGTATGTTTGTCCCCATCCAGATAAAATCAAGCTTGGATTTGGTTTAGTGATTCCAGCTGATCATCCCAGTTTTAAAAAGTGCCCCTTGTTCTATACTTCTGAAGATCTTTAAAGCAGAAGATCAGTCATTTATTTGGAAATGAACTGGTATGCAGAGAAAAATCACTGCACAGTTTCTTCTGCTAACAAAATTTTGGTTGGGCATTCCCAAATGGAGAGTTAGTTATTAAAAGAACAAAGGCAGTTCAAATCTAAGTTGTGCCATGTTTTGTGGGTTAATTCCAAATGAAGCTTAAATATGCAAAACTACCTTTCTGTTGTCTTTGTCACCACTGGGATTTTGACTATAAGTTCCTTATAGCCCATATGGGTGGCAGATTTGTTGTTCTGTAAAGTTTCATGTTATTATGCATCAATCCCAAACATATTTGCTTAAAAATAATTTGTTAAATTCAGTGAAATGTATTTCCAGTTGTTTTCATTTAAGAACAACTTTCCTAGAAAAAGTGCCGTTGGTGGACTAGCACAGATCTCTTCTATTGTACTTGGTTTCCAAATTTCTCTCAGTGTAAATATCACTGTAGTTATTTCATATTTCTAATTCATGTATCCCTAATTGTCTTAGACATTTTCCAGATGAGGTCTGCACTTGGTCTTTGAATGGTGGGCTAGGCACAGCATTCTATAGAGTGGTTGGAACCAGGAGGAAGACATCAGTGGGCACAGAGTAAAGCTACATTTAATTAAAATCCATTTTATTTACAATTTGACAGCAATTTTTAGAGTGATTCTGGGAGCTACACCCAAGGCTATGGTGATGGGTTTCATGCACTCTTAGGGCATGAATCATTGCACTTCTCTCTTAGATCAATTTCATATTAAAATATAATTGAAATAATTTTTATTTGCTTTATCTTTCCAGTTTCATATTCTGGTGTTCTTCAAATGACATTTAAATTTTACGTTTAAAAAACAAGAAAACCACAAAACACGTTTTAGTAGCTGTAGTTGCTAATTGTAGAGAAAGGGGGATTGGAGTCAACATGATATTGCAAATCTGAAATAACAATTGTTCTTAAATCAACACTAACTATCCACTTGCTCCAGATTCCAGCTAGTAAGTTTACCATTACAATGTTTGCACTCAGAAAAGAGGATGCTATAGAAAGGAGAGATTCGATTTTTTTATATACACTTTGTCACAAAATTGCAACACTAAGTGAAATGTGTAATGTTTGATTTGGTCAGTAGTTTATTGCTAATGACTATGGATGATTCACAGGGCTTAATCATTTGGGGACTATATGCCTAACTTTATGTGTCTCAGTACCTCAGTGACTTCACTGAAGTTATTTTAGACAGAAAACTTACCCAGAGAATAGAGCTATGTTTTTTCTGTTCCTTTGATTGGCATATCCATATGGTTTAAACACTGCATATAGGTATTGTTGAGAAATAAATCTAATTAAAATAGATGCTTATCTCATTGTAGAGTAGCAATAATATGTTTAGCGGCAACTTCAGTAGCCATGTTATATTTTTCTATTGAGGTCATCCGTAACTTTGGCCTGATTCTTACCCAGGTAGTAAGGTGGTTCTGATTGTATTACATCTGGACGTACTTCGTGTATTACTCATTTGAATGAATATCTGCACATTTCAGGTTCAAAGGCAATTTGTTACTGCTGGAGTCCCCCACATTGAACCCAAAAGTACTAGTGTATCCATGAATCTCTCTCTTGTTATTTACCAGTCATCTTGCTCCTTTCTACTTTTTAATTTTCCAAAGATTGTTTATTTATTTATTAGATTTACATCTCACCTTTATTTTGTACAACACAAGCAAGTGTACATAATGTTACCTCCTCCTACTTTCCCCCCAAAAACAACCCTGTGAGGTGGGTTGGGCTGGGAGAGCGTGATTGGCCCAAAGTCACCCATCTAGTTTCCATGCCTAAAGGAGGATTAAGAACTCACAGTCTCCCAGCTTTAAACCTGTCCTCATTATGGTTGTTTCTGCACAACAATGTTTGGGTCACTCTAGAAGACACTCTTAAGTTACTAGTGAGTGAGTCTTGCCTAAATTAGGCTACTTGCCAAGAGCACATCCTCTCCCCAAAAAGACAATGGAAAGCTATGAGTTGAGAATACATATCCTGGAGGGTTCAGAGTATGTGGTAGAAGCAACTTCATCAGTTTATGTTCTGGTAAATTGGCTTCACTTGCTCCAACAGCCATTGTGGGAATGTACAAGCTCTCTCCTTATTTGGTATTTTCTTTGCCCACAAAACATTTGAAGAATATCAAAGGTGCCACTAGTCTCCCAAATTTCAGCATTTCTCAATGACAGCTGTTGGGCAGCAATAGTTGCCTTGGGTCCTACCTGGGAGCTTCTCAGAAGCACCTGCTTGGCTTCTGTGAAACTGGGATGATGGGTAAAATGATCCAAAATGATCTGGCTTTACTTCTGATAGAATGTTAAATCCATTGCACGTAGAGACCTGGCCTTGCTGTAGGGACTTTATAAAAATTTTCCAGGTTTGGTTATTACTTTTTTGACTCCAGGTGTGGCTGGTAAAATGCCTGCCTGGAAAGTGGAACATTTGCAACCTATCTGTATGGCTGGTATTATGCTAGATGAACCAGATGTTTAGGCATAAGGAGGCTGCCTTGGTTTCCAAGACTGTTCCTTTTCTTGTCTCTTGAAATGGGATTGAGATGTTTAGTTGCTTCTGGTGTTGCTGTTATTACTGTTTGCATGTGTATCCTCTCTTTTCTATGAGAGCTCAAGGGAGCTGACAGCAGTAACCCTGTGAGCTCAGTTGGGCTGAGAGAGATTGACCCAGGCACAGGGGCAGCCTTAAACCTGAGTCATCTTTGTTTAAGTCAGGCACTTTAGCCACTACACTACCCTATACAAAAAGTGACAATTTTTTAAAACAAAAATTTCATTTAATTATGCAAATGCCAATGAACTTAGATGTCAGCCCTCCCAAAAGACCTATTACTTATTCATTCCTTTCATAATAACTGCAGCCCTGGAATGAAATTGATTCTAGTTGCAACCTGTTCAGAGATGAAAGTCTGATCCATCAGCAGTTCTATCTCTGTTTCCATGTCTGTCAATATAGGACATTACTGGTTGAAGTGGGACAAAATTCTCGGATTACCATAAAATTGGCAGATCAGTGACTATTGCAGAACGTCTCCTGTTTTTCAACTTCTGTAGATACAGTAATCCTGCATCTCTTGGTCAATTTGGAATGTATTTCCCATCTAAGAGATCTGTGGTCATGAGTCAGTCTTAGTTCAGTAAAAATTCCTGCTTCCCCATTCAAAGTGTGTAATTTCACTTTTGGTATTGCAACAGAAAATTGTCAATGAAATTCATAGCTTAATACTCATTTGACGAGTACCTCCTTTACTTAAAAAAAAATTCCGGCCAGGGCTTTCACTATGCATAATTAAGCTATAAAATTTTACAGAAGTACATGACACAACCAACATTTCAACCAAGTCCATTTAACTTCTAGATTAGGCAATGTACATCATATCAGTATGGGGAAGGGTTGAGTACAATGTAATAAAAGTTGTTCATAAACATACAAAAGAAGGTAGTGGCAGAACATTGTTTCCTTGTCTTTCTTCAACTGTTTACATATGTAGGGAGATTTTTTTTTTCTCTGTTTTATCTCTTTACCAAATGAAATGTGACTAGCATCTATCCAGAAATCATCCTCCCACCTTTCTCCTTGTTATGCTGCAAAACCAGTTAGGGTTCTACCAAACTGAAAAACATCAACATAATAATAACCAAGTCAACCATGGAGCACCTTTTCAGATTCTCTCTATTCCCAGAGTTGTTGGGAGGCATATAAATTTAAATAACAACAACAACAACAATACTCCAGATTACATAAATAAATAAAGGCTATTTTCCCTTTTATTTTTTCCTTTCCTCCTTAACAGCCACTACAGTTTTAGACTGACCTGTTAGGTCAGTGATGGTGAACCTATGACGTGTGTCAAAGGTGACACCAACACCCAGTGACGACTATTCTCCCTGATTGAGTTACCAAAGAATCTATGTTTGTTCTACTCATATTTCATTTTTGTAATTATTTGATGTTTCTTTACATATAGCACCACACGTGATTGGACTGTATTTTTTTAAATAAATGAATATGTAAAGAATTGTTTCTCTCTTGTTCGGGGAGGGGAAGGTGACATACCAGCAGAGTCAAGTTAGGCATGTTCTGAATTTTTGACACGCCAAGCCCAAAAGGTTCACCATCACTGTAATAGTCTTCTCCAACCCATCAAACCTCTGGATATGTTGGCCCTGCAGTTCTCAGAATGCTCATTGAGAATCTTGGAAGTTACATTCCCAGAGTTTCTGAAGGGTGCCAATTTGGAGAAGTTTGGAGAAGGCTTTATCTGACCTATCAATATTTGAGCAAAGACTCTGTAAAGAATCTTACCTGTTGTTGGAAATAACACTTTTAAAAAATTTTATTTATTTATTTATTTATTTTTACCTTTAAGGCTTGTAAGGAACATGGCCATGATGTTGCAATATTACTGGAAGAAATGCATGTTACTAATTATTTGCTTTTTAAAATAAATGAAAAAATACACTGTTGCCATTTGGCAGTTTGCTGCCAAATATTAGTATGATCTTGAGATGCTCCAGGAGCCTGCAAAAAAAAAAAGAGAGAGAGAGTGAGTCCACCTTTGCCTTGCTTATCTTTGCATTAAATACTAGAGCTGTGGTTTGGATTGCTCAAAATTTAGCAGAGAATTGATCACAGTGTAAAAATAAATAATGCCTGCCCACCTCAAATCCCCCTTTCCTGAATCAGGAATAGGCAGTAGTCAGAGCAAAAAACAGTATAGCTATAGAAATCTGTAAATAAATACGTACATAACATATATGCATATGTACATATGCATGAGAATAAGCAATTCTGCAGATTCACATAGCATCGTGGCTGGAGATGAAAGAGGGGATGCCAATCTGGATTACAGGCCTATGCACTTACTTCTGAGTAAGCAAAGTCATCAGGCCCTGTGCAATCCATATTGAGTGTAATGGGTAGGTTGACTCGAGAGACGCAGTTTTTAGAGGACTGCTGAATGTGACATAGTGAGTGCCAACTGAATCAATTTAAATTTGGTGTTGACTCTTAAAAAAATTACTTCTAAGAGGGTAGGGGTTACCATCAAGAGATTCTGTAACAAGAAGGCAGATACTTTCTTAGATCTATGGCCAGGATTTGACCCCTACTTAAACTAGGAGAAGAGTATCCTCCTAGGAGCTGCTGTACAAGTTTGTCACACTTCCCCCAGTAACTGCTCAATCTCCCACTCCCAAATCAAAACAAAATGCATTGGTTCAGAAGTAAGTGGAAGTGCATAGTCTTGACAATCACAGAGCATTTTTTCCCTTGTCAAGAGCTAGGACTAAGATCCTGAAATCTTTGATAGGAATCTGATGTTTTGACTCATTTCCTATGAAAGAACCATGTTCTGAATCAGGATTTAGGCATATTTAATCCCTGCCACCAGCGTAAAAGATACTTCATAGAGCTATGGAAATATGGATTAGAACTGCAGATGTCTGGGTAGCCACCAGATGGCAGTACAGAGCTACAGAACACTCTGACCACCTACAGACCACTTTGCTGCCACCTGTTGACCAATTAGATTTTGGACTCCAAACGAAGTAGCCCTACTTGGCAATTAAGTGACATCCTGTGAGAGCTAGAGCGAAAGGGGTTAAGCACATGCTCTTATCCCCAGAGCAGAGAGGAAGAGATAAGAGAATGAGACTGGCACCTCCCTAAGGAATGCAGGATGTTTGTGGGATGACCCTGGGAATTGCTCTCACTCTGAGAAGATTTCTGTAACGGGACTGAAGCCAATAAACCTTGCTGGATTGAATCTGTACTGTCTTCTGGAGTTTCATGGGCTAATCCTGACACATCCTTCTCTAAATTGTTATCTTAGGTGTAGGAAATACATGTTAATGTCACTAGAAACCTCTTACTAAGGCAAACAAATTTAAAAGCAAGTAGGAAGGGCAATAGCACCACAGTTGTAGATTTACTACTTGTTTCTTGTGTTTTTTTTCTGTGCTTCACCGTTGTTCTAAGTAACTGTTAGGTGGTACTGCAACTATAGCTCAGCAATACTCAGCTAATAAAAGAAAATGGTAGAGTTGCACTGAAATCCATAAAGGTTCTGGTAATGATCTAACACTTAAATCTCAGCAACTTGTTGGTCAAAAGTAGCAACAAGAGATGCTCTCAAATTGTCCAGTCTGTGCTTTCTCTCTCTCCTTGTTGTCATTTCATTAGCTAGATTGCCAGCTTTGGCAATTATAGTTTTGCTGCACACACTTTCTTTTTAAAAACCTTGGAACACTGATTCATCAAACAGATGTGGAATTTTTTGCTTACTTATACTCTAGGCTGTCTATAAATAACCTGGAGAAATACAGTGGCTTGGCAGACTTCACACAACAGGAAGAAATGACTAATGGGGAGCTACTCACCCTGTACTTATATGTATGTCTCTCTGTGTATTTATGTATGCATGCCTGTGTGTGTCTGTGTGTATGTACTTGTGTGTATATCTCTGTCTCTATCTGTATCAATTGCAGGTGAAAAGCCACTTTAGAAATAGAGGAACATGCAGTAATAGCACTCCAAAAAAATCAATCAAGTCCTATATCTCTTCAGACCCAACTTGTTCTAACTACAAGATAAGCCTAAATGGTTTCTTTATAGATCCCAACATTAGATCTCCGTAAAGTCCAAAAAAAAAAAAAATCATTTTCAGCCTCACCATCTGCTAAGGGATAAGTCTTCTAGATTCATTCCAGTTCTCCTGTAATTGCAATATTTCAAATTCAATGACCTGAAGACACCTAACTGCAAAAGAAAACCCCACAGCTATAAGCTAAACTGTCAGAAAAGCTTCTAAATAGTTGTTTGAGCAATGGGGAAAAATGTGTGGAAAAAATTCCCCACAAACAACTATCTCAACCATCCAGCATTTCTTTGTCATACCACAGTTTCTCGTCCTGCTCCTTTTCCTACCCTTGTTACTTCCCATAACCCCATATATTTTAATTCCCTTTCTTGCTATTGATGTAGTATTTCTAGAAGCAGGGCAGAGCTTTGCAATGCTTTCTAATAATTCTTGTTTCATAAGAATTTGTGATGCCTATTAAGCCTGTGTTTCTTTAGGCAAAAGACTATATGGGAAGAATAAATGCATAGACTTCCTATATTGAACAGAATTAGTTAGAATTCATAGAAAATTAGAGAAAAATTACAGTATCAGGTCTGGGTGCAGCAAACAGTTCTACAAGACAGCGGAATGTGGTTTTAATGGCAGAATTTAGGTTATTGGCAGGTGTTTCATCTCCAGGGTTTCAAGAATACTTGCAGAACGTTACTTTTCATATTCCTAAAGTCATATCAGATAAAGCCTCCATTGCAACTGAAGCAAAAAGTGGATTTTCTTAACAATCATATATTTGATTTTCAACTAATTTAAATTGCAACATTTACATTAAAAAATGACCTCACCCACTTTGAGTCCTCTCCATCACCACTTTTGACAGGTAGCTTTTGGCAACCAACAGTAGCTGAGAAGGCCCTCAAACCATGCACCTCTGCCTTACATACAGAAGCATTTCTTAGATGGAAGCTATACAGATCTCACAAAAAGGGTTATTTTATTTTATTTTATTTATTATTTGAATTGATTGTAATGGTTAGCAACAACCACCTATTTGCTGTTCTCTGAATGTATTGTTTGGAAATAGGAAAGCAGTCTACTTACCAAAACTGCTACAATCATGTATGAGAGACTTTCAGATTCTGTACACAATGAACGTTACATGAAAGATTAAAAATATGTAACATATGGTTTTGTCCTATAAAAACCACACAGCTACCATTCCCAGGAGAAGACTGACATATGTGGGGCTGAGTTGGAAGCAGCACCTCCGTATTCAGTTCAAAAAGTACATTTCATTTCTAAGAACCAGCTATTGGGGAATGGCTTTGCAAATGTGTAGCAGAAGCCAGCAGAGCCTGGCAATGGTTGCCTAATATCTTTGTCCCCCCTCTCCCTGACCTGCCAATCATCTCTCAGAGCAGATTTGCATTTTTAACATTTTATAAATGTAGATTAAAAGGGGATTATTGAACAGCGGAAGGGATACAATTACTTGCAGTAGGAGTTGCATACTGATTCTTCCACTCAGAGCACATCCCAAAAGCTAATATCTACAGAACGCAGCCATCACAGGATGCTTCCATCAACTCCTCTAAAGATCAACCTATGAAAAAAGGTGATTTTAAAATCTGGGTTGTACTGCATTTTTGCATGTCTGAAGGAACAATTATGTTTATTTTAGGTTTAAGGATTTGTAATACTTTGTTTTTCTCAAAATGCTGCCATTTGAATGAGGTTATCTGACTTTGTATGTCTCACCTGAGGGTTTTAAATAAGGTAGCCAGACAATGCAGCTGATGTCCACAGTTTCATATGTGTGGGAAGTTCTGCCCAAGAGTATATTTCACCCAGCTCGCAACTTACAGAGGTCACTGCTAGACTAAATGATGCTTAGTATTCCAATAAGGTAAGAATTGAGTTCTGCCTTTACCAAAGATGCTTTCTACATTCAATCTTCAACAACACAGAAAGCTTTCTTATGGTTATGCCTTACATGAAAAATCAGAAACAGAACTACTTGAACTTTCAAAAGATTCTTACAAATTCTTGCTTAGAAAGAATTCTTTGTATCATCATGGCAAAACAGACTACTTTTCAGATGCAATTCTAGAAAATCTTGTTTGGGGAACTGAAAAAGTACAAAATGAGTATTAGCAAAGTAACCATATATATACATACAGAACTCCCTGTTCCTTTTGGGGTAAACAACATGCAAAGTGCAGAAAAGAAATGGTGAGAAAAGACATAAAGGCAGATGATAAGAAAAACAAAGGAAATCTAACTTAGCACCTTTCGCTATGCCTCTCTGAACCTTTCTGTCCTTGTAAACCAGGGTTCCTCAACCTCAGCAACTTTAAGATGGGTGGACTTCAACTCCCAGAATTCCCCAGCCAGCAGGTAGTTGAAGTCCACCCATCTTAAAGTTGCTGAGGTTGAGGAACCCTGTTGTAAACTGTCTTCTGTCCACCATGTCCTTGGACCACTTCATATATTGTTCTTTAAGCTTCTCACCTCTGTCTTTTTCAGGATCTCATCAGCTCCATCCACACATAACTTTCTTGGTCTTCCCCTCCCTCTTGACCCATTCACTTTTTCCTTCATGTATTTGTTTTCTAATTCAGTCTTCATTCATTTTATATGAGCAGACACCTCAAGCATATTTCTTTTATACTGGCCACTGATTTTTGCATCTAGTCTGCATTCATTCAGCACCCACTCATTCTTGACCCTACCTCTTCATGATTTATCATACAGATCTCCAAAGTAATCTATTCCCAAGGCATACAATGTTATGTTTCTCCTGATGCCCCTAGGCCTTACTTCCATATAGCAAATAAGCAGAATGATACTTTTATACAGAGATAGTTTTGCTTCTTGCAACAAATATTCCTTCCAATAATTAATCTATAACATAGGTTTTTATATAAGTGTTCTTCGCATGACTCCACGTGTCAACAAATTAATGTCTGGGATGGAAAGGCATATCTATCTGTAAACATGCATAGTTCCATAGGATATAGGGAACAATTTATTCTGGGTTCTTAATCTTAATGAAACATGATAACCTAAATAAAGGGCTGAGACTGATTGAGAATTTTGAACTTTATTTTGAACTATTTCTGTCTCACCATTTGCATATTAAACTACACAGTGTAACATTAAAATATGTTTTATATAACTTAAATGTAATACAGTATTTACAGCACTAATATTTAAATATCGATCGATCTATCTATCTATCTATCTATCTATCTATCTATCTATCCATCCATCCATCCATCCATCCATCCATCCATCCATCCATCTATGGTCCAATGTGGTAGAGCAGTACCATCAAGAGATGTCAAAGGGGAAAGTGTTGGGTTTTTTTTCTAAAGGAGGCTAAGCTGTTATAAAGTCTGTGTTTAATGAGGCCAAGCTGTCCTAATGTGCTTTTTAATATCAATCTATCTTAATATCTATTTCAGGAACCTCCTGGACTCACAGGTATTGCTGGAAAAGCAAACAGCAACTGCAGCCAGGATAGCTTTCACACAGATCCACCTTGCACATCAACTGTGCCCTTTCCTGGACTGACAAACCCTGATCACCCTCCCCTCCCCCATGCTTTAGTCACATCTCACTTGGATTACTATAATATGCTGTAGATGGGGCTGTCCTTGAAGACCATTCAGAACGTGGCTACGTGAGCAGGCATGAGCACACCTTGGTATACCCATTTAACTGTATGTTCTGTAAGCTTACTGGTCACCAGTGAGTTCTGTATGCAGTTCAAGTGCTGGTTATTATCTATAAAGCCTCACACAGTTCTGGGCCTGGTTATCTGCTGGACCAATTTTCTCCAGTTGCCTCTGCCCATTCTATAAAGCCTTATCCATTGCTCCTCTTTCCCTCTGGAATACTATTCCCTCAGAGATTTGGTTGGCCCCTGTCCCTGCTCTGCTTGAAAAAGATATTGTAAACCTAGCTTTTTGAACAGGCCATGGGCCAAGGTGTTTTGGTTTATTTATTTATTTCGTTGATTTATATAACTACCCATCTCACATAGCGATTCTGGATGGCTGACAGTGGGTAAAAACAATACAAAACCTAGCATAAAGCACAACAACACACAGAGCAGCTGAGAGACCAAGCAACTATGAGCAGTGCAGCACATCATGGGCTCTCACTAACACTCCAACACCCCATGCCTGGGTATGTAACCATGTCTTAAGGGCCTTCTGAAAGGACAGAAGGGTTGGGGCCAATCTGATCTCAGGGTGAACAGTGTTCCATAGGGCAGGGACAGCAAACAAAAAGGTCTGCTTCCTGGCTCCTGCAAAATGATATTCTTTGACTGATGATCACAGCATGATTCTTGTGCAAATCTAAAGGGGTAGGTAAAAACAACTGGGGAGAGACAGTCCCACAAAAAAACCTGGCCTTATGCCATGAACAGCTTTATAGGTGACAGCCAGCACCTTTAATTGAACCTGAAGCACACTGCTAACCAATGTAGCTCACAGAGCAGAGGTGTCATATATGCACGCCAAGGTGCATTTATAACTGCCCGTAAGACTGCATCGGCACCAGCTGCAGCTTCTGGATCTAAGGGATGACTAATAAGGAATGGCTGAAACAATTTCTTTATGTCCTTCCCCATAGCTCCTTTTAATTTTTATACGTTTTGCATTCTGTTCATTTTCATTGAATTTTTAATGTAAGCTGCCTTCCAGATTTAGTGGGCATATATTCCAAATAAATAAATACATACACATATACATACATTTCTCTTCAAGAAGATATGACTCTTCTCCATTGTCCTTCAGTTCTCATAATAAGCTAGGCTCTATAAGGTGTGTGGGAGTAACATCTGAAGGCACCAGAATGGAGAAAGATTGGTAAAATGGAAATGGAGCCAACTGAGCTTTAAACAAAATAGATGTGAGCTTTAAAAAGATGATGATAGAGAGAGAGAGAGAGAGAGAGAGAGACAGACAGGCAGACAGACAGACAGACAGACAGATTTTCCCGCAAGTGTCAAAGTGGCATATTTTCGTCTCCAAAACTGTGGTTTTGATAGCCAGCTTCCCAGCCTTTCAGAACAAGGAAGCAGGAGGCACAGCCCACACTGTTAATTAAATGAGAAACAGTTAGGTCTTGTTGAGAGTATTCAGGTTAAAGAAAGCTCTCCAGAGGCAAAACACTAAATACGGTGGTACCTCAAGATACGAACGCCCCATCTTACGAAAATTTCAAGATACGACCAGCTCCGGCCGCAAAAATTTACCTCAACATGCGAACTCCGCCTCAAGCTACGAACCGGATCCGCGTCCATTTGCCCTGCTGCCACGTGGTCGCGGCTTCCAAGAGGAAGTGCTAATGAAATCTAAGCGCGAGGACAAAAGCCCAAGGAAAGCAATGCAGAAAGAGGAACTGCTAATGAAATCTGAGCGCGGGGGGGGGGGAAGCTCCCGCTCCCGGCTGTGCGCGCGTGCAACATAAGCCTTTCCCCCCAGCGCGCTGATATTGCTTTCTCTGTGCTTTTGTCGCTATGGAGAAAGGAAAAAGGGAAAGGAAAAGCCATTTGCCCTGCTGCCACGTGGTCGCAGCTTCCTGTGGGCGAGATCGCGGTAGCAAGGAGGCGTTCGGTGAGGCTTGTGGTGTGTTTTGTGGCGTTTGGAAGGTTTTTGGTGTGCTTGTCAGCATGGCTCCAAAGAAAATGCAGAGCGGGCGTGGCGAGAATAAGGCTTTGCAGCTAAGAGGCAAAGAAGAGAGGAAACCCCTGAAGGAGATCTCCCCGAAGTCCCTTTGGAGGGGGACTCTCCCTCCAAACAATAACTGCCTCCCCACCCCATTCTCCCTCTTCATACTGTGCTTTTTTTCATGTTTTTGTGGTTTAAAAATAAAACACATATGTTTCAGAACTGTTTGTATTTACATTGAACCTTATGGGGAAATTTGCTCTTTCCTTTGGCCATAGCCCTTGGCCTGGTGATTGCTTTCACTGTGCTTTTGTCGCTATGGAGAAAGGAAAGAGCACGGAGGAATTGGGGGGGGGGAGGAATCTCCCGCTCCGCTGTGCACGCTACATAAGCCTTCCTCCCCCATTCCTTTCACTGTGCTTTTGTCGCGCATACCAAGGGCTATGCACAAAGGAAAAAGCGCGGAATTAAGAAGAATCAGCACGGGGAGTGGGGGGGAAGCTCCCGCTCCCGGCTGTGCGCGCAGGAGCCTTTCTCAGATTTCATTAGCACTTCCTTTTTCTGCGCTAGGGCTGACTAAAGCGCGCCTGGGGAATTTCCTAGCCGTGCAACGCCGGCTGACACATTGAACCTTATGGGGACATGTGCTTCAGGATGCGACCAAATTCGGAGGGCGGATTAGCCGTATTTAATTGAACCTTATGGGGAAATTTGCTTCAGGATGCGACCAAATTCAGAGGGTGGAACGGATTAACCGTATTTACATTGAACCCTATGGGTAAACGTGCTTCAGGATGTGACCAATTCGACTTGCGATCAGAGTCACGGAACGGATTAAATTCGTATCTTGAGGTACCACTGTAAGTCAAAAGAAAGCCTACACGCCTTTCTAGCTGTATACAGATAATGGCAGCAGCCTGAAATCCTGCAGATGGGTGCTTAAGCTCCAATCAATGAGAACTAATCAACTGTGATCCAGGCAGAGCTACCAGAACCACAGTGGCTATCATCATTCAGTTGTATCAAGCAGATAGAGATATAACATTTTCAGATTTTTCAAGCAGAAAAGCCTGCAGAACTGTTGTGGTGGAGATAAATGGTTGGTGGGGAATGCTCTAGGGTTGTGTTTGTTGTTTTTGAAAAGAAATCCTGAGGGACCTTTGAGGGTATCAAGAATGGTAGAAGCAGGTCAACTGCAACTTAATATGACCCTCGAAGTGGGGAAGCTTCAAAGGGAAGCATAAAGTTCCAGGGAAATGTGGATTGGGGTTCTTGTCTTCTCCTGCCCCATCACAACTAGTGATAGATTATGCTTACCACATGAGTTAAGCTGGTAAGCTTGGTAATGTCATCCTAAATTGCTTGACCACCGATGCTTTTCTAATGCAATGAGTGACGTTAAAAGCACAGCTTTTCCTGTGCTGTCGTTTTCCAGAGGAGAAAAGTATTGACGGTAACATGTTGTGATGGAGGCAGACTTCTGGATTCAAGGGCATTCACATGTTTTTACTGAAGCTCATCTTCACGGTGGTATCTATTAGCTTTGGCAGCTCTGAACATACAAATGCCCAACAAATTCTGCAGAGCCAGTGGTAAGTTATATCACTAGATACTTTTACATTTATTGCCCCCATTTGTTTTGCCCCAAAATAAGATTTGCATAGTAATCATGAGGCCTTGCAATCACATACAGGCAATAAAATAACCTGTTTCTAAGCTACCCTGAATTAAAAAGGAAAAAACACGTATGTCAACAGGCCCACTTTTCATATTTGCATGCATGCATTTTATATAAGTATGTCTGAAGCTTAGTTAAATAATTCTTAAGGACAGACATTAAACAAAAAAGGAGATGTGAAAAGAAGCATAGCCACGTGCTCTTTTGCCAACACATTACATTTATTAATAACAACAACAAAAATAATTAAAAATTGAAGGTATTTCATCCTCCAGGCACAGTATGATATGCCCCAACAAGCTGCCTGAACTTAGGTTCATTAAAAGTACTTTTTAACTTGGTAAACAGTGTCGATCTTCCATCCTGATTTAAAATCAATCTACCCAGTCTCAAGAAACTTCGTGTGAATCTGCAGGAAAAATAACTTATTTTCAGTGCTAGAATTTGGAAATCAGATGAGTTCTTTGTTTACTTACATGCAGGCCAAGCACTAGAAAATGGGAATGTCCTCTGATTGGGATCTTGGGGTGGGGTTTGTTTGTTTGTTGGTTTTGCTTTTTGCCAGAGTATTTGGAGTGAAGCTATGGCACAGAGAAACACTATTTCCCATAGTGTTTCCCATTTGCCCCAATTCTTATTTATTTATCTATTTATGTCAACGTATATGGTTGCCCATCTCACAGAAGCAGCTCTTTTAACAGAACATTCTTCAGGGAATTCAAGTTATGTCCTTTTTCCGTCATATATAATTAAACTTTTACTTCATTATGTGTTTAGGATTTATTCATGACAGTTCCATAGTGAAGAGCAAAGTGTAATATTGGCTGCCTTCATATAACTTCTATTAACACAGTTATAGAATTAACGTGTTTTCTGAGTTCCCAGCATACACTGGATCATAAACTAGCCAAACTCTGGGTGCACGCATTATGGCAATTCACCAGAAATAGGACTAAGGTTAACACTATCCAACATTGCCATATTGCGCATGTGCGGCTGCCAGTAACTGACCTGTTTAAGCATGTTGGATGAGCACAGCAACTGAAAATCTCTTGCATGCTACAACAGAGGGAGATTTAAAGTGGGAAATTTTTAAAAAATAAATAGGGAGAAGTCAATTGGAGATCATCTGTCAACTGGAGGGGGACTAAAGCTGTTGAGGAAAGAGCAACATTCCAGTATGAGAGAACTCTGATGAGAGAAGACTTGAATATTGATAGACTTCAGGTGAGGACATAGTGAGCTGAACGTCCTTGAAGGAATGGGGATGGCATTGCGGCAGAGATCTGCAACCAAAAGGCAAATTTTGGCCACTTTTAATCTCTCTGGAAAAAGGAGAAATTGTGAGACTGCCCACATGCACTCCAGATAGTTGTCCTTGTGAGTAGAGTGCAGGAACTAAGGTTTTTGCAACCAGCCCATGATTGGAATGGCTGGGAGTCAAGGGAATTCCATCAAGCTCACAGCCATTAATGTAGCCTGTATGGACAAAAAGCTCAGTCGAGCTTCATTTCTTAATCACTTTTGGAATTGCTTTTTAATTGCTTAAGAACCTTCATATCGGCAAGTTTTACAACATTCACTGGGTGAGTCTCCTTCAATCCTTGGAGAAAGAAGTTTTAACTGCAGAATTAAGGACTTGAAAAGGGGGGGGGGGCGGAATAAACAGCAAAAGGGTGATTAGAATCTTGATTTCAGAAAGTTGTAAATGGATTAAGGGTCCAGAGGGATTTGAAATAATTTTGAAATTAATTATAAGAAAACTTCCTGTGGGAAAAACAACAAATGCTATTGTTTAGGGGGGAAAAACATGATAAGATGGGAATTTGCAGGTTGGACACTAGAGGGAACCAGAAAGAACTAAAGATTATAATTCAAGGAGAAGAACACTTAAATTAAACTCACTAATACAAAATGGAGAAAAATATTTTAACTTTGAATGAATTCAAGGATATTTGGGAACAATGGACTCAGGAGTTAAGATTGTCTGCTATAATGGACAAATTGGATTTAAAAGAGGTTATAGAACAAGTTTCACTGGATAAAACTGAGACATAGGCTGATTTGAATGTGGATTTGAAAATGACATGTTATAAGAATGATATCGAAAAAGATGTTACACTGGATATACAAATGAAACTGGCTGATGTCTCAATTAGAAGGGACATACAAATAACAAACCAGAAGAGTGACTTGGATAGTTTTCTTATTTTGGATTTACAAAAGAGACTTGTTAAGTTTTGAAGGGTTTTCTGAGAACAGAAAATGAGAAAATGAAAAGAAATCAAGCTCTGAGACATTATTTAAAGGGGTTAAAGATCAAGATTTTTAAAAATCAAAGGGAAGAAATACAAAGTAGGCTTATTTGATCAGGGTTAAAATATATATGTCATTTCTGGTAATCCTTAATGGATTTTTGCTGACCAGGACTGAATGATGAGGCTTTAAAGATTTGGAAAAAGTGATTTTTTGTTGTATTTTGTATTGAGAAAATGGTGAGCAACTGTGTTAAAGGTAAGGAATACATGGTTGGTTTATTTGATTAAAGTTAAAATATATACATTGTTTTCTGGTAACACTTAATGGACTTTTGCTGATTAAGACTGAATGATGAGGCTTTAAGAATTTGTTTATAGGTAAGATGTGAGATATGGGTAGAAGAGATCTTTTCTTGTATTCTCAGAGAAGGTGATCGGTTATTGAAATTGTATTTGTGATGAAGGGGGAAGTCATTTCATTATATATTTCTTTTCTTTTTCTTTACTATATTCTTATTTTTTTCCTTCTTTTCTATTTTTCTTTCTATTTTATTTTCTGCATTTCTGTTCCTCCTTTTTTCTTTTTCTTTTTCTCTTTCTTTCTTTCTTTCTTTCTTTCTTTCTTTCTTTCTTTCTTCTTTCTTTTTTTTACTGTTTTGGTTTGTATTAGTCCTTTATCTTTGTAACTTCCAACTTTAATAACATTGTTATAGAAAAAAGAGAGAGGAGACCTGAATATGGAGCTTGTGGCTCGGAAGAACAGGATTATGCTACACAGGATTGTCTGCAGGGAGGGGATCAAAAAAGTGAAGAGGGTGACCACAATCACATAAAGGCCCACCCATTTATGTGTGTCACAATGCATAGAAAAAAGACTCAGAGCTTTGATCTCATGGTTGTGGCTGCTATCTTGATTTTTTTTTTTTTTATTATACCCCCCTCCCCATGGGACCCCCTGAAGTAGTGAAGTATCCAGCAGACAGCAGAGAAAAACACCAGAAGATTCAAAAAAAGACATGGACTCTTAAGAAATCTTGGAGATTCTTACAGTAGGTTGAAGAGGGAGAGCTTGAAAGAGGTGAAGACTGTTTCCACTCCATCTGTTTTCTGGTTGTTTAACTTTGTTCTGAAAGAAAAGTTGGTTTAGTTCTTTTGTGTTTATTACCTATCAAGCTGTATCTTTTCAAGGTCAGCAACATGATGTAGAGTGCCAAAAACAAGTAGGAAGTCTTGGGCAAAAGAAATTAAAGGCAGGCTTTAAAAGAAAAGCAAAGAAAATCTAGCCAAGTCTGCTTTATTGCAACAGCATTCATTATGTCTCTTACTTCCTTTCTATGTTAGCAAACAATTATGAATGTGCAAAATGGTCCATTTGTGAGCCATTAAATGTACTGAACAGCTACTTTTTGGTGGTACATGGCTAAGGGAGGTAGGAAAAGGAAGGTATGGGGAAAATCAGGGGGGACAGTAGGAAAAAATGGTATTTAAAAAATGGAGGCAGAGAGTGTGCTGGTTGGCTATGTTGTGCTTGAAGTCAAGGATACTGATGGTGGCATTTCAATATAGTTTCAAGAATGGCATGTTCCACTTCCCTCTCCTTGCTTCAAGGATTGCTGTCCCACCCTTCTGATCTTCAAAGTACCTTTCTTTTCCTACCTCTCCCTAGCAGCCATCAGTGTCCTTGAGGTAGAAAAAGATTGAGGAGGCAGGTGGGCCATTTGGAAATCCTCTTTAGTGGATCTTACCAACTCTATCCAACTGTGATTTTCTTGATCTTCCCCTGCCTTCAAGCCATTCACTTTTCCTTTACATATTTGTTTTGCAATTCAGTTCTCATTCATTATTTCTATATAAACAAGCCACTTCAACATACGTATTTTGTACTTTTCACTTATTTTAGATTCAATCCACATTCATTGCTGAGTATATCACTTCTTGTTTTGCCACATGGCAAAACCTGCAAGAGTTCAGACAACCATTAGATGGCAGCAAAACCATACAGAAAACCACTCTCTGCTGCCATAGAGTGGCCACCTGAAGTATTGCAGCCCAGATCTGGTAACACTACCTCACACACTTCTTAAGTAATTCATCCCCACTTCATATATATATTTATAAAAAGTAGGCTGAAGCATCCTCTTATAGACAGACATTTTAACTTCTTTTGATGAACATTCATTTCTCCCAATAGATCACATGTTATCTACTACCTTTGTACAAGCATTGGCAGGTCTTAGAATTTCTTCAGCTTTTATTTATCTATTTTCACTTTTTAAGCAATCACAAAAGGGTTGAAACTCAGCAAAATTAATCTGAGAAATGTCCAATTGAGAAATTGCTATCTTCCTGTGGAAGAGGAACACTTGATTATTTCCTTAATAAACATTTGGGTAAATTCTGTAACCTTATATGTAGTGATAGTGTCAATCCTGTGCCTGTGTCATATGAACAAAGACACTGAGTTTCTACAAAATAGAGAGTTTATTTTGGTGGTAAGGTAAAATTACTCTGGAGTTGAGCTTAATGACTAATGATGCCTTGGTATACCAACTTGTAGTTTTCTTGGGAACAGTATTAATGGATTTATCTCTGCCTTCTTCCAAGAAAGGTGTGTCTGCTGGTAGGATTACAAAAAGAAAAAAGTCAGGATGGCAGCCACGATGATGCAGCTGAAGCTCCACCTGTTTTTTACGTGCAACTAAATTAATTTTTTACTAACTCCTTTATTTTTTATTTTTCAGAGTGATGGCTTATACTACATGTTTCTGTGGAACCGAGACCTACATATTTCTATATTTAAATGTTCCAGGTATCTGCATGGAAGTGTCCCACAGCCTTTCTTGTACTCCATGGCATGTTTTATTTATGTGATGGGAGACTGGATTATATTGCCTTAGAGGCATTTTGGATTATTAAAATGGTAGGAATTTTCCTCAGTGAGTCCCACTAGGATACTTGCATCCTGGCAGCTGACTTGGGGTGCTGGATAGTGAGAATGACCTCTTTCTTCTTTATAACAGACTTCATGCATCACCCACAATACAATTTGGGGTGCAACCTGTTCACTGCAGTCTCTCCAGTGGCTGGCTTCCCACCCTTTCAGGCTGCAGTCTGACCAAGGAGATCACGCTTATGTTCTTTATTTTATTGACACAATTTCTAACAGCAACAACAATTTATAAGCCACCTCAGTCTTTGAAGCAAATCTAGATGGCATACGTTAGCAGATTAAAACAGAGAAAAATGGTAGACCAAAAATGAAAATCCTGTCTAATTACCACATCAGGGAAGAGAAACACCATAACTACCAAAATCAGCGTGGGGTCACAAATCGCCCTACCCTAGAGCTTGCTGAAAAAGCCAAATTTGTAGGGCTTTCCTCAATGATAGCAGGGTAAGGGGTATGCAGATTGGGAGAGGAGAAGGTTATGGCCAAGGTTGGGGCAGCAACAGAAATTTGGCATCTCTTTATTCCTCTGATAGTCAAATTAATAGGAATTATAATAATTGAATAGTTTTAACAATAATGCAAAGCATGCAGTTGCTTCAGCTTTTCACTTTGTGTGAAGTAACCACCAGGAATGAGTTGTGTTTCAGCCTGAGGACTTTTGTAGAATTTTAGAATCCATAGAATGTAAAGGTTGGAAGGGATATCAGAGATCATCTAGTCCAACCCTTTGCCTGGTGTAGGATTTTATTTTATTTACTTTTTATTTTATTAAACAAATTTATATAGCTGCCCAGAAGTGACTCTGGGCACCATACAATAATCAAATAAAAAACAGTACATATATAAAAACAAGCATTTAAAAATATGAAAAAGTCAACATTAAAAGTAGAGATTAAGACTAAAATATATACAAATAGTACTAAACTATAGACAAATGTCCACCTCAGTAGTGGAGCCATCTAGACCTATCTCTGGTTCCCAGGGGCCCCCAGGCCTGGTGACATAGCCAGGACTTGACAGACTTCTGAAACATCAAAAGGGATAGAACTAACCTAATGCTGGGGTGTGTGTGTAGAATATTCCACAAGGTGGGCGCCACAGCAGAGAAGGTCCACCACCTGGGACCCACCAAATGTAGGTCCTTGGAAGTCGGTATCTGCAGCGTGCCCTCTCTGCTGGATCTAATGGGGTGGTCTGATATAACTGGGGAGAGGCGGTCCCTCAGATAACTTGGTCCCATGCCATGAAGGGTTTTAAAGGTTAAAACCAGCACTTTGAATTGAACCCAGAAGCAAACTGGCAACCAATGCAGTTTGTGGAGCAGAGGTGTAGCGTGCCGATCTGGGAGCACACGTAACTGCCCACACCCCTGCATTCTGCATTAGCTGAAGCTTCCAGATACTCTTCAAGGGCAGCCCCTTGTAGATCACATTACAGTAGTCCGTGCAAAGGTCCTCTTAGCCACAACTGCCACCTGCTCTTTGAGCAGGAGTTGTGAGGCTAGGAGAACCTCCAGATTGTGCACTGGATCTGTCTGGGGCATTGCAACCCCATCCAGCACCAAAGATGGCATAGTCCTAGAACCAGCAGGGCCCAAAACCCAAAGCCACTCAGTCTTGCCAGGGTTCAGCTGAAGCCTGTTTTGGTTGATATTACAAGCCTGAACTTTATTCTCAGTGCTGATGGCTATGACACAAAATGTCTGAAGCTCTGAGGGAAGGCTGGTATAGATAAGCACTTTTCAATAAAGGGATCCAGGTGATCCTCCCTCCCTCTCCCTCCCTCTCCCTCTCCCTCTCCCTCTCTCTTAGATACTCTCTGAAATATTGCCCCTCTTTTCTCCCATTCAAGATCTAAACTATCGCAACAGAAGCTGCCTCCAGACTCCTGAGAGAGCAGTTGAATCAGTTTGGGTTGTTCTAAGTCTTAGATTTCAAGTCTTGAAATCATCAGAGCTGTGTTACAAATGGTCAATTTATCCTTTCCATTCCTTAGTTCTCTTTACTTTTTTCAGGATGGGCTCAGGTCAGCCCTGAGAAGAGGTAATGTTTCTAGTACTGCTATCTTAATGCTGGGTAGATAGGTGCATCCAAAGAAAGCTTGAGAAACTTTTTGGTACCTCCTAGACCTCCCACACTTCCTACAGAAGATATAATGGTATGTGGGAAAGACCTTGGGAGGCGGGCCCAGAGACGCTGCCAAAGGAAGGGTCAGATAAGAGACAGAATAGACCGCAGCTGGATAGTGGGCGGGCAAGAGGCTCAGAACAGACCCTCCCCAATTTCTCAGGGTGTAAAGGAGACATGGGGAGAATTGTATTTTCAGACTTGCAAGATTCTGCTAATGTAGCCTTACAATAAAGTAGAATTAGTTCATCTGGCTGTGCTTCCTGTCTGGTCTACCTGGGAAGGCTGACGGGAGCTATGCTGTTCAGATATCCAATGCATCTGGAGGACATTCAGGTGGAGAAAGCTAGTCTGAGACATACAATGATATCTAACATTTAAATAGAAAAGCAAAATATTTCACCATAGAGATAAAAGTGTAAAAAGTATCTATTTAGCCTTGACTTAAATAATGCTCAAAAAGAAATGAGTGAATTATAATCATCAGAGTAGCCATTCTGTTTACTTACACAGAATTAGAAGCTACAACATCAAAAATATAAAAAACTCAATTGTATTTTTTTAACTGGAAAAGAATCTTTGGTGAATAAAAAAGATATATCTTGAGGATGTGAAGATGTTTTTAAAATATAAAGAAAGAAATGACTCACAAGAGCACAGCTTCATACACAATAGATACATTTTCCAGTGAATAATAGTAGAATTTTAACTAGCTCTATTTTTCTGCACTTTGCCTCATTTCAGATGGAGACAGGAGCTCCTATCACATCACCACAAAATGGTGTGTTTTTGTCAATGCAATACTAAAAAGAGGGGGGAGGGGAGAATAACTAAATTTCCCAACAGGGCTCACACATCCAAAGGTTTCTGAATTAGCTCTGTTAGTATATGTTGTGTTTGAACAAAACTGAAGGTTAGGCTCTACCATCAACCCCTGCCTTGCTTTCACACCCAAAATGGTGTGAAAAGGGGAAAACAGTGGCAGAAGTGCTAATGCATTTTGTTTCAAGTGTGGATATGAGAATGGAAAATCTAAAGTGCAACTCACTGGAAAAACATAAAAGCTGGCTTCTTGAACTCATGCTTCTTGCTTAGTGCAAAAATAATTATAACTCTCTCTAAAGGTAACAACACTGATTTCACTTGTCTGGCATAGACATAACATAGCATTCCCCCCCCCCCTTTTTTTTTTCTTTTTGCATAAAAAGAAGAATTTTGTAAATCAAATATGCTACACAGAACAGCTAGGAGAAAATCTGTCATTCCATGATTCACACATGGCGTCTTGCCAGCAATGAGTGAGTGCAATTACCACCATTTTCCCCCATTTAATTAGTGTGAAAAAAAACCCTTATCTAAAAGGACCATGTGGATGCTTTTCGTGGCAGGGAAGTTTCTGTCATGAATACTCCAGAGTGTGAAAAAATCCAAGTTGTTTAAGGAGAAAGCTAAATTGATCATTTAACCAGACACCATAGAAACAATGGCTTCCATTCAGGATGTACCTAGAGTTGAGATACTGCAATTCAAAAGAACTGTAAAAGTGAGGCATCTGTTGCAGTTGTCTTTCAAGATATTTGACATGGTAGAGATGCTATAGGAGAATGCCCTGTATGGTTGATCTGCTGTTTATACTGTTATATGACAGGGATATGAAAACTGGTCCTTCAGATGTTTCTCTCAGCAACGTTACCTTTGATCATACTGGTCATGGATGCTAGGAATTGTAGCTCACTGATCTATGAAGAGCCACCATTTAAGGCTACTATTACATTAGTGTCCAATTTTGATTAATGCCCTCACTGAATCAACTTCACTTCCATTCATGTTGTTTTCATGTTATATTCCCTTTGTCTGCATGGGGCTTGCTTTGTGCGTGGGATTCAATTCATCATTGTTATTTTATCCTATTTCTAAACTTTTAAATATAGTAGCTGGAGGGAGATGGAAGCAGTGCTGCCAGAGTATCAATGCATCTTAAGCAATCTCTGCTCCCTTTCTTTCCCACCACATAATCTACCCTCTCCATTTCAACCCTCTCTGTTGTGTCTTTTCTACTAATCATTCAAATGACATTAGAGCCAGGAGCTCCATGTTTTCCTGGAACTTCCAGAAGAACTAAGTCAAATAAGTCTGCAAGAGTAAAACATAGACCAGTGGACCAAGATTGGACCAAAACAACAATATTAGATTGCAGGCATGCTTAATAGAAAAATAATAGCAGTGTGCCAGTATACTACAATCTCAGTCTGTGTGCACATTCAATGCACACAAGAAATTGGATAAAAGTAAACTGAACTTCCTGTCTTTTATTCTGCAATCAAAGAATGCATATCATGCAGCCACACTTATAATATATAAAGTGTAAAGCTCTGATGTGTAAAGTTAGTCCAGAGAAGTATCTGGGATAGATATCAACAAGAGACGTGGTTCCTTAACTGCTTACTGAGAAATTGCACTAAGACCCTTTTTAGTATGGGTCACTTCATCTCTCACTGTAGGAAAATCAACTAAAATGAAAGTTCCCCAAACTAGTTCCCAGGGTATTCTCTCTTCAGTTTATGGAAAGATCAGACCTGTACTACAGAAAGTACACTCCTTACAGGAGAATAAAATGAAACGTTTTTGAACAAGTAGCAACATTTTGAATATATAGTAGATAAGAGAAATAAGAAATCAAGGATCAGTAGGCAAAAAGGAGGTGGGGATGGAATAATTTCTAACTAATACGATGCAATGTTTCACCAGAGTAATTTAAGGTAGGACAATAGCAATAATTAATATAATTCATTTCAGGTTTCATGAAGAAACAGGATAATAGCAAGTATAAAATGAGGTCAAAGAAGACAAATTTGGATATTTAGGGAGAAATGAAGCTCCTCATCATCAAAATTAAATGGGAAGTATAAGGAAAACCATATCCATAGATATCTATTTTCTCAGTGAAGCATTTGAGATGGTTGCCTTCAGCCACACAAGGCTTTAAAACAGAAATGAGCAAACTGTAGCCAGGATTGTATGAGGCTTCCAAAATTTTTTTTGCTTTTGTTTTTTTGCTCCTGGAACTCTCTTGGACTTTGCTACTGAATTATAGTGCATTGTGAATGGTGATGTTTCCCACCACATTGAAATAAGAGACATAGAAAAACTTTTTTCAAGAAACAAGGAATCCAGAACCTGAAACATCCTACCCCATGACATGCATGATTTAGCCCTTCCCACCTCACAACACTGCCCTATTCACTGTGGTCCTCAGGTACCTGAAAAATATGTGGTCCCCAGCCGCCAAAAGTTTCTCACCCATACTTCGAAGTATAAGACTAGTTGAAGAAACAAAAACAATTTTCTTTCACCAGGACTCAGGAAGTTTTGGTTGGGAATTTGTAATCCAAAAGCACCAGCAGATAATTGAACAATATTGGACTGAAGTATGGGCTTGGCGATGTTCATAAGAAGAATACCAAAAAGAATTTGAATGATTTTCAGCAAGTTGGATGTCCCTTTAACACGGCATCATCATCTGACCATTTTGGAAGAGACAATAATAAGGGAGAATAGATAGGGAAGCTCTGGCACGCTGCTTCAGCATATGCTAGTACTATTTTTAAAAGATTGCTAGAGGCCACCAGGAAAGTTAGTTGACTATTCTTGTTCCTCTTAATGTTTGTGCAGACTTGTGCTTCTCCACACCAAAAAAGCAGAAAACAATTTGGCTTTTTTTAGAAGGACAAAATAATTTTGCTGGGGGCCCAATTTGAACTGGAGTGAGTTGAGAATAAAAAGAAGGAGGAGGAAGTGAAGGAGAAGTGTGGTTTAGGCCATTGCATCCTATACATTATATTCTAAAGGTGACAAAGGTGTTAAAGGTGCAACCAAAATGATTAAGGGCTGAAATTTACATGCTTGGGGGCTTATTGGATTGAGGAGGGTAAGGGAAAGAAAATATGGAGGTTTGGGGGTTGGGTCTGTGGGTGGGGTAGGGTAGGTTGGGGGGGGGTGTGTGTGCTTTCAGTTCAGTCTTGTCTCCTGGCAACTACATGTACAAGTCCATGCAGTCTTCTTGGCAATATTTTCAGAAGTGGCTTGGTATTGCCTTCTTCCTAGGGCTGACAAAGAAGTTACACATTGTGGGAAGAATATAGATACGGAAAGGATTATTGTTCATAACACTAGAATCTGGGGTCAACCAATGAAGATGAATAGTATTGCCCGCAATCATTACCTTGTTGAGATGTTAAAATAAATGAAACACACAAATATCTGCGTGGCTATTTTTGTTTGTTATATTCTGCCTCTTCAAAATACCGACTGGATCTAAGCATGTCATTCAAAATCACAGTCTTGCTGATTAATAGTTGTGAAGGATTTCTTCAAATATGTAGGGCAAAAATAACTCCTAGGCAAAGAAAAGAAGAGTAAAATATAAAAATATTGGAATCTTGTTATTCTCCATAAATCATTAAATCAAGCGGTGCGTATAAATTGAAGTATAATGAAAAAATACAGGGGCTTGTTATCTCTATAAAAAGAAAGTTAGAATAATACTGTTTTCTGCAAGTGAATAGCAATGTTAAAGTATGAAAATGTGCCAGAATGGAGCGCTAGGTTTTATTTATTTATTTAACTGTTGCAACCTGTGTGATATAACAGTATGTGTTTATTGGTTATTTATTAGCTTTACAGTAGGAACACAAAAATATAATGGATGGGCAGAATTTATGGTATAAGATTTTTTTTTAAAAAGCACCTGTTAACAATAATTTTAAAAGTTGCAATTAAAATCAAGGGAAGTTGTATTTACAAAGGGAGTGAAAAAATGTTTACATCACTGAACTGATTCATAAGCAAAAGCTGATAAATACCAGAAAATGTCTCTCTTCTGAATTTTCAATAAAAATTCAGTCTTATGGTGATCTGGCCAGTGTGCTTTCATCTGAAGGAGAGGATCCATGTATTTGGTGTGGATGGCAGCATATGTTGGACAGTGAAGAAGACAATGTGAAATGTCTTCTAGACTGCCATCTCAGCAAGGGCGGAAATGCTGGGTATATTTGTTGTATCCAGAGTTTTGTTAAGGCTGATTGAAGAGATGGAACACATATATATCTGATTTATTTTAAATATTGATCACATTCCACCCTGGTTTTTATTATAGCATACAAAGGGCAACTGTGTTATTGCAATTGCACTTAGATCAGTTTGTTGGAAATATCTGTTGTCTTTTTCTTAAGGAACTGGAGAGCTATCAAGTTGTTCCCATGAGTGAAAGTCTCTGGTGAGTATCCACACTCTCAGATAAGTCCCCTCAATATTGTAAACCAGTAGGGATGTTTCCTAGACGTATATTTCATTTGTTCAATCAGGCAATGTTTGGGTAGTCAAAACTCTGGAAGGGACTTGAGCTTGACCCAGTATTATAGGGATCCTCAGTCATTGGATGCCATTATTCCAGTCTGGAACATCTCAGAAACAACTTGGACCAGCCCTGTTTGTTCTATAATTAGTATTACAAATATATATTTATTTAGTACAGATATGCAATGTCATTTTAAATTTTCACTTTTGTCAGTATTACCTTTTTTAAAATTCCTCTTCACCATGTATGTGTCCATAAAGTCACCAGGAGGCGAACTGAACTCAAAGGAGACTTTAGACTATAGTTCATTATGGCATAATCTGCATGCAAGAACTAATGAGAATCATTTTTTTAAAGTGTACAGATCCTTGAAATGGTCATATTTCTAGATACAAAACTTGCTAAGGATACCCCTGGATGTGATCAAAGTGTGCAAAATCTTGAATAGCATGGAGAAAATGGATAGGAAAGAACCTGAGTCATTTAGTGAAGCTGATTGGAAGGAGATTTAGAATAGACAAGTATTACTTCACACAACCCATAATTAACCTTTGGAATATAATTCCAGAAAAGATGGGGATGGCCTGTATGGTTTGGAAGGGAATTGAATAAATTCATGAACATCATATTTATCAAAAGCTATTAGGCTTTAGACCCAGTGTTACCTCTGGGTCAGTGCTACCTCCAAATACCAGCTGCAGGGAACAACAGTAGGAGATTACTACGTCTCCATCTGTGGTTGCAAGCATTCCAGAGGCATCTGTTTGAGAAATAAAATACTGGACTAGCATTGTCCTTGACCTGATCCAGCAGGGATATTCTCATGTTTTTCTACAGTTGAGCCTCTAGCCTGGGGGGTCTGAGTCTGAGAAAAAGTTTGAAACCATCTGGTCTAACTGCAAATCAGTCTGCTGATCCTTTTCCCTTCTTAGTCTGTCCATACTTTAAAGACGAGCCAAAAATAAATTTTGCTATTCTAGAAAGTAAAACAGAGCTAGAGGAGAAGTTTTGGTGGATACGTAGACCAGACTCTGCCTATGCCCAATTTCTATTAGGGGGTGATAGTCTCTGCAACATGGTTGATGTTGCGAAATTCTATGCAACTGTTTGCAAAATTTGATGGGGTCATTCTGAACACAACAATATTAAATACACTGAATTTATGCTTGCTCCTTTCTTAAGTCACTATATTGATTATAGCCTCATTTTATCTTTGACAAAGCCCACCCAGTTCTAGAAGTTTTCTATTGCTTCTTGTATTTTAGCCCACAGTTGGACTTAGGGACCTGACACTTTTACAGCATTTTAACTCTGACCTGGGATCAACAAATGCTCTTATTACTTTTATTGTCCTATTTGTACTGGTCTAACACCATAACAAACATTTGCCTGACTGTCATTGTTTTACCCCAAAGCTTGATTATAAAACATGATCTGCATGTATTCAAATATATTTTTTTTATTTTGACTGTTATTTGTTTTCATTTATGCATCCAAACTGGGGATAGTATGGCTCACATCTTTGACCTGTTTGTTTATCATATTTAGGAGATTAGGCCCAAACTCTACAGAAGGCTCCAAGTCTTACAAGGGACTCAAAGCAGACCTTCCTGTTTAGTGTGTGTGTGTGTGTGTGTGTGTGTGTGTGTGTGTATCTTTCTACCTTCCCTCAATGTTCCTCTTGCACACCTATCCTTCCTGAGTTAACAGCATATCCCCCAAGTGAGCTCAGGTTCTTCCAACCACTGTCATTGTTGCTAATTTATCTACCTGTTCAGAGAGAGAAAGGTACTGCTTCACCTACTTAGTCTTGTCACTGACTGCTTGTTCAGAGAGGGCAGAAACACAGGCAGAAATAGAGCATTAGGCTAGTACCAGGTTAAGGGGGGCCTGGGCAAGAAGGTCTTTGGCAGAGCTCCCTGCCCACACATTTTTTAATGTTCTACTTCCCATTTCCTCTCTCCCTCCATGCCATCTTCCTGATGCTATTCCTCATCTCTCTCCTCTTTGTTCTTCCACTCCTAGCAGGGGAATAGGCACATTAGGGGTGCACTGTAAGTGAATTTGCAGTTGACAAGCTGTGGGGAGCAGAAAACAAGACTCTGGCAAGTCATCTATAATCCGATTTATTAAAAGGGGGAAAGGATTAGGTTACAGAAATCTCAACAACTAGGAATATTCACTTTAGCACCCAATTTGTCTCTCAAATTCAACAGGATGGGGACTTTTTGCTTCTTTTAGTAAAAAAAGAAAGAAAGAATTGAAGAACAGGAGCAGTGGCTAATGGTTTTCCTGTTAATGGAGGAATGTGCGGATGTTTTGAATTAGCAATGTTTTGCAAACTGTGATCCATTTTCTCAGGTTCTACAAAGCCCCTAACAGCAACACAATCCAGCATTTTATCTCCCAGGATCCTCTAGGGAAGGCCTCAGAGAAGGAGGCAGCAGAGGACTTTGGCTGACTGGAATCGTGCAGGAGTGAATTTGAGGAGCCTCTAGTGAGTGGTACTTTGGACCTGTGCCAACAGTACCATTGGAACTATTAGATATCAGCAGGGAGGGCTGAGCCATCTATTTAAACAACTCGCATGAGAACCAGTGCATTACCCCAATTACCTTGTTGCTGCACTTGTCTTAACTCCATGCATTGGAGGGGTCATTCTGGAAGTAAAGGACCTTCTCTGTACCTGAACTTGACCATTATATTTGGGGAAGTGGGATGACAAGGCCAACAATGGGGAAACAGCATGCCTACTTGTCTTTATCTCAACATGTGTTGCTTAAATAGAGAAACAGCCCCTAAAGGACTCAGGGGCACCCTCAAATGCTCTGCCAGTCACATTTCCTTCCCCTCAAGGGATTTCTCCAATCATCCTGCTTTCAGTGTGGCCACATACTATCTAGCCACCTTCTACCTACCACTGAAACAGTGAAGTTAAATAAAAGCTGCATTTATTCTCTATTTTACCTCCCACCAACAATAATGCAGTGAATGTTAGTCCTCCCTCCAGCCACTGGCAAAAGACTGTCTATTTCAGAATCATGCACGCTCCATTGCCTACTTATTTTGCATTGTCTTGCCAATTTAGATGTGCTGTGTGGTATCTGTTTTTCCACTTTCTTCTCTTGCATTGTCTAAAAAATATCAAACAAAAATGCAGTGTTTGGTTCCTAGTACCATGTAGTATGATTATCTTCTCTTTTGTTTATGTGAATGTTTCTTGGCAGAGAAGTTACAGCCTTGCATACATTTACTGTTGCACCAAGGAATGAATATGTCTCACTAACATATTCAGGTGAATTCCTGAACTGCAAATTTTAGCCAGGGGCCATCTGGAAAAACACACTTGAGTATAGGCACCTAAAAATTGGGTGGTTTATAATTAAAATTAATGATGGGGCTTTAATTAAGGGTAACATAGATAAGAGTGCAATGGCATTGTGAATTTAAACAAGCAGGAGGTGCAGGCGATATTTTTATGTAAATGCAGTTTCAGTGCTGAAATTCCTTGTAAAGCTCATTTATTTATTAGCTCATCTATACCATGTTATACATGAATCCAGATTAAGCAGTTTTAAGTGTCTGGTGATGAATGTCATTGTATGATTTCGTTACACAAATGAGGACTGAGATCGAGTCCATATATGCTCTGAATGAGGTGGTAATAATCAGGCCTGTTTCAAAGTAAGATCAGATTAATTCATAAGGGATACTTAAATTGTTATACTTCATTTATAATTTAAACATTGCAATCAGGAGGCAGATATATGCATACGCTTGGAATGTGACAGAGCTGGTGTCTTGCATTCCTTAAGATGCAACTTATCTTCATTCATAGGCTGTATAAATGGAAAGGCACTTGACTCAGCATCATTCAGCTCAGTTTGTCTATTTCATCGTATCTGTTAAAGTAGATACTGGAGCAGAACTCCAGCCACTTAATCAAAAACGGCAAATTGCAGACAATTCCTTTTCAGAAAATAGAGCAGAAGCCAAGCTTAATACAGTCACCTCCAAATTGCTACTGGTGTGGTTACAAGTCCTAATTTCCCTGTGCCCTGGAGCAAAAAAGGCCTTGGTCTAACTAATATTTGACAGCATTCTTTTTTCCCCCTTTTTTCTTCCATAAAGTGCCTACTTCAGGCTGATATTCCACAATAAACGCTTTGATGTAATTAAAGAGACTGGCCCTAGTAAAAGGATTCTTTAACCAGAAAAATGCCCTTCTGTAAACATCAAGCAAATGGAAATCTCTATGCACAAATTATTTATATTGATATAGATGAGCTCTGAATGGACTTAGATTCATAGGAGGCAATCATGGATCTCTCACATATAGTAAATTTTTCTGAAGCTTAGACTAAGGGAAAACAGTCCATGACCACTGTGAGAAGGAAGAGGTGAGTGACAGTCCCAGACTCCATAGTTAATGACTCAGAACATGCAACCTGGATCTTTTATGAATGGACTAACAGCCTTTTATGAATGAATGAACAGCCTATGGCTCCTATACAGCCCTGTAGCAAATGTTTTAACACAGAAGCTACCATGAGTTTGAGATTTTTTTGGCATCTCCCACACTGGAGATCTCTCCAGCTCCTCTAAACAAAGCTGAGTCTCCAAGCAGAGGTGGGATGGAAGATTCTAAGAAGTAAGTTCTCTCCTGACTCCTGGGACATCCAATAACAAAATGACTAAACCTTTGTTTTTGAACATAAACGCCCAGCTTTACAATTTGCATTAAAGAAACAGTAATCATATAGATAGTATCACCCAGGTACAAGAATATTTTTAAACAATGTAAAGCTATTGAACTGAATGGGAGTCCAACAGAAACAGCTTATTATTAATTTATTAAACATTATATATGGCCACTCATCTAACCAGTGGAATTCTGGGAGGCAAAGAGAGATAAAATGGTAATACAGTTATTGAAATCAATTAAAAGAAAAACCAAGTTGAAGCCTCTATAAAAATTCCATTACCAACATATCTTATACCTATGCCAGAGCTTCATTAATATCCTGGCCCCGGGGTCTGGGGGGAAAGCCAGGTCTTTGTGGCCTTGTGGAAGACCAGAAGGGTAGTGGGCATTCATATCCACAAGGGGAAAATTGTTCTATAAAAAGTCACAATGACAGAGAAGGCACACTTCCTAGGACCCACCAGGTGACACTTCTGCCCAGATCTTGTCAGTTGGGCAGAAGCCATCAGAGACAGGCAGTCCTGCAAGTAACTTGGCTCTATACCATGTAGGGCTTCTAGAGGTGACAACCAGTTTGAATTCACCTGGAAGCCTACTAGGAACCAGTGTAGCTGATGTAACACCAGTATTAAATGGGTGTCCCATTATGTAGCCAGTTCTGCATATGCCACTGTGTTCTGAACCAGCTGGAACTTCTGAATGTTCTCCAAGGACAGCCCTGTATTCAATTGCAGTAGTCCAATCAGAAAGTGACTAAGGCATGAGTGACCATCAGCAATGCCCGCTTCCCCACAATCTGGAAAGAGGCATAATTGATGTACAGGAGCTACAAGCCCATAAGGACCCCCAGATTATGTACCAACTGTGCCTGGGGAGTGTTACCCTATCCAGAGTTAATAGTGGAAGATCACTAGATAAAGAAGGCCCTAAAACCTACGGCGACTCAGTCTTGTCAAGGATAAGCTGAAGCCAATGCTTCCCCACCCAGACCTGTACAGCTTCCAGATACTGGGAAAGCACTGTGAAGGCATCAGTGGTACAGCCTGGGTAGAGTTTCAACACAATGATGATTCCATGCCAATTCATGTAGATGTTAACATAGGAGTGAGGAGAGACAAGCTCTGTGGTATCTGCAAAGCAGAGTTTATGGCTGAACCTCTCCCCGCTCATCGTCAACCCTGACTGGAACTTGCCTTGGAAGAAGGAGGAAAACCGCTGAAGAACTGTGACCTCACTCCCTACTCCCTCAGCTGGCAAAGAGGAATACATGATTGATGGCCTTGATGTTATTGAAAGCCACTGAGAGGTCAAGGAGGGCCAGGATCGCAGGCCCACCAGAAGTCATCTAAAAGTGCAATCAATACTGTCTTGTTACTATACCTTGGCCTTAAATCTGACTGCAGTGGGCCAGATCATCCATTTTTTCCAGAGCACTTTCAAGCTGCAAGCTTACCATCTTCTCAACCACTTTCCCAAGGTTGGAGATTGGATAAAATTTTCCAATATTGCTTGGTCCAGGGATGATCTCTTGAGGAGAAGACAGGCCTTCTTTCTTTCTTCTTTAAGGCAAGTGGAACATCCCCTCCATTTTACAAAACAGTATCTTTAAAGGTGCAATACATTTCAAAGGCACAGTATGTATTTAAGCAAACTTACTCTTCATCCTCCCTTTGAAAATGCCAGAGGTAGCAGCTGAGATGTGAAGTAGTTTCCTTAACTCTTCCGGTCTTGGCTGTTTGGACCCTCCCATGTGTGCTGCCTTGGGCTTTGGAAGGAAAGGCAAGGTATAAATCTAACAAATAAATCAATACTACTCAGCTGCATGTGATCACAACTGCTTAAAAATATCTTATTATACAAATAGTTCTCCCTTTAGGGCTTCATTTGCTGGCCCAAGTAATCAGAAATACTTTATTTTCAGTTTGAAATCCACAGTATAATAGCATTTGATAATAACTGTACAGAAAGTACTTGCAGTGATCCATGAAATTAGAGTATTATTAGCACTAGTGGGGAAAGGAATATGTACACAAAGTATTTGCAACCTCTGTTAAAACTTCTAAAATGCAGCAAGGGAATAACACTTTCATAGTGAGAATTCAAGAAGTAACATACTGGCTATTTCTGTAGAAGCTGCTTCTAAAGGCTGAAGGAATGGACCAATTTTGTATTGAGCAGAGCAATGCTGCTCGTTTAGCCAATGGAACTGAATCATTACTTCCTGAAAGCCTATGTGCAACGAGGCAATGCCATTTTTAGGACAACTGAAGTTGAATAAAACCATTGCGAGTTTTCAAGAGCTTTTCATCATGCCAAATAGTGAGGAGAAAAAAGCGAGGAGGAAACATAAAGTACTTATCTCTATCAGGTTATGATGGAGTGATGGAGAATCCTTTCCCCCCAGTGGGTCTTATCCAGTAAACAGTGATGATAAGTTGCACAAAGGGTCCCTCTCAAAACTTGTTGGGAAGAATATACAAGCAAATGTTTTGGAAATACAAATTCCAGTTAATAAAATCCAAACTTTCTGTATTTATGTATTAGTGCTAATTGTGCAGAACAATTCCCATTAGGTTGATAGAACTGGAAATCCAACTGATAACTCAGTTGATGTTTTATGACATGAACAAGAATCTCTCCCCACCCCCTCCCATTTCCTGGTAAGAAATTATGGTAGAATCTCTGCCATGTCTATGTCATGTCACTGTTGCAGAGAAGTGGCAAAATAAAACTTTGGATACTTGAATCTGCACACAAAAATAAACACATCTTCTCTGTGTTTGGATCTGGTTTAACAGGAAGCAGCCTGGCAGAAGTAGATGTCATTTTCTTGCCAAGAGTTCTAGCCTGAAGACTTGGGTTTCTTGGTAGTCTCCCATCCAAGTATTAACCAAGTCCAGCCCTGCTTTGCTTCTTAAAGATTAGCTCAGTTCGATGCTGCCATTGACTGTGACATCCCTATAAAGATAGAGAAAGTGAATTAAGGCTATTTAGGCCACTGAGCCCAATGAATTTCAGTGCGGGAATCCAAACGATAGCATCTCTGACAGATTATTGCCTAACCTCCATCTAAACCCATTCAGAGAGGAGGATTCCACCACATCTCTGGGCAAGTGGTTCCACTGTTGAATTGTTCTTCTTGTCAGGGACTCTTTTCTAACATCCAATCATATTTTCCCTTTCAATAGTTTAAATCTATAAACAGATCTAAATAATTTATTCCATATCCTGAATTCTGGAACAAGAGAACAGGCTTTGATAGACCTGTTTACATGCAAACATTCATATAAACACTATTACCGAAACACACCATAGCATTTTCTTTGGAACATTTTACAGCTTAGGTAAAAAACCAAATGTAATTAAGCCATATGTCAGTCCAGAACCAGAACATTCTAAGTGCCTGGGATTTAATAAGAAACTTGCATGGAAGCAGTTGGTGGGTGCCAGAGAGGAAAACTGCTTTAATGCATGAAATCCCTGATTATAAGGGCTTTCACTATGGTTACTGGTAAGTGGAAGATGGGACTGGCTCTCAAACTTTAGTAAGGATTCCCAGTTCAGGGAGCAAAAGACTCTTGAATAATATATTTCTTGTATGTGCACACCTGCTCTGGCTCCATTGAGAAGGACTTGCAGACAAATCAGCACTTGAAATAAGAAATGCTTACAGCAAATTTGAATGGAATGTTTCCTGATTAAGCAAAGGACCACATCTGGGAGATGGAGGTGCACGTGAAAAAGCAAGGTGGGACAACACAGGACCAAAGAGATTCTTCTTCCACTCTCTGTCCAGCCCTTTGCACAGATTCACAGACCTGAGCTTCTAACACTTTGTTTGTTTCTATCAGGAATTTTCATTTTACTGAAGGTTATGATGGTAGAAAAAGGAAATTGCCTGCCTGGAAAAAAATATAAGAGACAGAATGATTGACAGAAATATGATTGTGGATTCTGATTCCATGAAAAATGATGCTGTTTAGAAATTATGGATGAAACTCCACAGGAAAGCCTTTCTATGTGATTTTGCCTGTATCTTTTCTCCACTGCTCTTCTCAGCACAGGACAATTTTATTTTAATGCTAGACTAAAACCTTATTTTAAACTCCAATTCCCTAAGCATTTTCTTCTCCTATTAAATAAAACTGAATTTCTGTTTTCCTACTTTGTTGCCAAAGCACTTTCACATTTCTTTTGGGGACGTCTTTTGCCTTTATTGGTGTGAAAGTTATTTCTCACACTGATAGAAGGGCTATCAGTTATCAAAACAGTGAGCAGATCGAAACTACCCCTCCTTCACAAACTGGGAGCTGTCCAGTCCGTTGTTTACAAAAATCAGGAGAAAATGGAGTTTTGCCCTCCTAAATTCTCCAAATATTGGTGTCTCCTTTTAAAACAAAAGTGCTCACTGGAATTCTTGTGTTATAACTTTTACCTTCCTTCTAATAAATACTGATAAGCAGAGCTGCTGTATTTTTGTTCCTTTTATTAACTGTTTCCAGTCCAGATGGCTTGGAAGAAAGCCCAACAATTGATTTATGAGACCATGAATACTACTGTATGTGTTCTTACTTTCTGTTATTTCTCAATGGGAGGCATTCCCTTGGGAGTTAGCTGGATGTCATTCACATTTTCTTCTTTTTTGAAAAAAAGATCAATAGCAACTTCTTTTTCATAAAAATAAAATAAGGAATATTAGGAATGCCGAAGAATTGCTCAGCACAGAGGTAATTAATTGTACATGTTTACATTTCTTTTGTTCAAGAAGTCTGAGATGCTGCATTTAGATTGAGTGATAATGACTGGTCATGGCCAAATGGAGATTTGAACTTTGGTCTCCCCCATCCTGGACAAGGGATAAGGCACTGCCCTTTTGCTGAACTACAGTTCCCAGCATCCCTAGGAAGCTTGGCCAATGGTGAGGGAGATTGGAGTTGTATTCAGCATCAGCAGGTTATCTACTTCTATTGTAAGACATTCTTAGGCTATTGTAGAAAGCTGTTTCACATGCCTTCATTGCAGTCAATGGTTTGCTTCATGCACCAGGTGACCTCATGGTTTATTGATTTAAGTCACAATTGGCTGAGTTCACCCTTGACACTAAGTCATAGACTATAGTTTACAAAGTATAATAGCTAGATTCTTATGATATACTGAAGTAAAACCAAATGTACCATGTTATAGCTTAGTGCAATGTATGAACTCTGTCAGTGCAATAAAGACAGCTACTTACTGTCTTACTTATAACTTACTTATAATACTTACTTATAACTTACTTTTATTTATTTTATTTATTTTTATTTATTTATAACTTATAACTTATATACTTACTTATAACTTACTGGGGTCTATGCATGGAAAGTAGAAATCATGTAGATTGTGTTGCATGTCCTAATAATTTTAAGTACTGCCAGTAGAAGTGAAAACATGCTTGTTATAAAAAAGATACTGGGAATGAAGGACAGGATTGCTCACAATTCTCATGCAGTATTTTCACCATTCACTGTCAGGAGCTTCGTAGAGAGTGTGGCACCATTAAATGGTATATTCAGTCCATTTCCCAAATCCAATGAAAATTTAAAATTGCTGAGACGTCACTAGCGCATCAAAACTGGCAGTTCTAAGCAGCACATGCCACAGGCAAGTTTGAAGAGAATTGTGAAAAACATTGTCTAAAATTATGTCGTAAATTGCTTGGAACTTTCTGCTTATGCCTTGGAAATCCAACACTACAGCTCTTAATATGGAATTATTCCACCCAGAGTTTCCAAAAAAAGCACTGGATTATGCCATACTGGTAGAGCATATGTTTTGCATATGTAGGTTCCTAGGTTCAATTTCAAACATTTCTAGCCCCAGCTTGCAGGACTGGTAGAATGGGATGTGTGAAATCCACCTTAGTGATCTTAATGGATCAATGTGCTGACTCAAAAGCCAGATGTCATATGTTCACAGTAGTTTAAATCACTATTTGTAATTCACTGTGAACTCCCAGAAGATCTATGGGGTGTGATTAATTAAATGACTCTGCATAGAGAATATTACCATAACCCAGACTCGTTCCAGTTCAAACATGTTAGAAAGTGGATTGAGGAATAATTTCTCAAAAGCAACCTGTCCCTTTACACTTTTTTTTTTTTTGATCCTATGTGGCTTAGGGGCAAGCAAGCTCAGAGGCAAATGGACATAACAGCAGTTGGTCTGGTGTAATTCAACAATCTGTATAGGCAGAGCAGAATACCAATTAATTATATATTCCTCAAGGAGACCAAAAGCTGAGTCTAATAAAACACTGGAAGATAACATTCTTTCCCTTCCTCTGCCTATTATGAAAGTGCTGGGATCAGGCACAGAAGTGCTCAACAGATTCCAACTAGCCATGAGCTTGGAGGGAGTAATTGAAAGGTACAAGTTTGCAAGGGCTTGAACAGCAGACAAAAAATTCTCCAGAGAGCAAAGGAAATGTTAAAAAATGTGGTGGTGGCAGCAGCGGTAGTTTTATCAGTCCCACAAATCATTGCATGCTTCATGTTTGTCCGTCATATAACAGAGGAGCAATATCTGCCTTCTGGATATATTCTTCATTCAGGGTTTCATCCATGAGTTCCTCCCCCCCCCCCCCCCCCCCCCGAAGGCAAAGCCAGCTGAATGTGATGGAGAATCCATGGCTCTATGGCCTTGAAATCCTTCACCTGAATGGCCATTTGAAAGGTGGATTAGCCATTTTTATTCTACTTCAGAGGCCTAGACTCTAACTGAAAGAAAATGGGACTGCACTGGGATTTACCAGGAATATGTGGCATGATATCTTGAGTGTATGGGATGCATGTGTTTTATAGCGTATTTTCAAGAAAACACACAAATGCACGGTCAAAAATTTTAATGATCACGTCCAGATCTACAGCAATCTATTTTTTGGCATGAACTTGTGTGGCTAAAATTCTAAGTCTGGACGCTACTTTGCAATCATTTGGCAAGCCTGTATATTATTAAATATATTAGAATCCCAATTATTTCTTCACTAAGAAATCTGTTTTTGCAGTTCTAATAGATATCGATTGCAAATGCACAGGCATTCATATGGAAATGGCAAAAAGGCAGGTCATGTGGCGAACTGGAAGCATGAGCAACTGTAAGAAAAACCCTAAAATGCTAACTTCTTGCTAATCTACTCTGAGGATTTTCTCTTTTCAGCATGAAGAAGACAAGCTGAAAAATAAGCACACGCTTCTTAATGTTATCCTCTCAAGAAAATTGTGTGATGTAAGTTGGGCTGAGAGGGAATGACTGGGCCAAAATTACCCAGTCAGCTCCATGGTTCAGTAGGGACTTAAAGAACTGAAGACCAATGATTTAACCACTATACTATGAGATTAATCTGTTATTCATTATAAGATTCATATGAATTTCTGACAAAAGGATCAGGGCTGAATTCTCTTTTAATCTAGTCCTAGTTTACAATTGTGATCTGAACCACTACAAGATTTGGAAGGAAGGAAGGAAGGAAGGAAGGAAGGAAGGAAGGAAGGAAGGAAGGAAGGAAGGAAGGAAGGAAGACAGGCTTACTGATGTGCATTCTTCCAGTCCTTGAGTTGAAGAAAACTATGCTAGCATCATTTGGACTTCCCTGATGGCTGAGGTGTAATCTACCTCATTAACAAGGCTTGTGAATGGTCCTGTCCTTATATCTTTATTGTTGAATAATTTAAGGGAAGTGATTGGCAGAGCCTTTGTTCCTCTCCCATCCAGCATTAAGGGTCAGTGGGAAAAAAACCCATACCCAATTACTCTCCCAATGGTCAGGATGAAAGCTTTAGCCACCCTTCAAGTTGCTCAAGTGACAGATTGCTGGTGCATAAGTATTTTACAACAGTAACCTGTTACACATCTTCGGATTTTCCAGAAGGCTACTACTGTAGACCTATGTCCAAAAACAGTCAGCTGACAGGTCAGTAGGGCGTAGAAGGAATACAGATTCAAGTAGGAGACAGCTAACAGGGCTTCCTCCCAGTTCATCCCAGCCCATCTCTATCCCAGCAACTTATCAAACTATTTTTGGAAAGAGGTTTACCAGTTTTTGAGAAGACCAATCAATAGGTAGATAGGTTAACCCATCTTCCTGTCACTTGACAGAAATAAAATGAGAAACTGGGAGAATTCTTGCCAACTTTACCACGGCATTCAAATATCCCAACTAAATAAGTGCTGTAGGAAACCACCGAGATCTTGGGTGAGGTATTGTAGACAATTTGTGTTGGAAGGAAATGGAAAACAAGACATTAAAACTGGAACAGCTCAGGACAAATTTAAGTTGCTCCAAATGGACTGTGGATGACACCAAGGTTATCTTCTGCATCCCCTATGAAATAAAAGTCATTCTAATCTTTTGGTTCTTCTACCCAGTCTGTTTTCTGCCCTATCCCTCAGTATGGAAAGTGGCCTCGAAGAACAGGACCTTTTTAGTGGTTTAGCAATCAGATATTTGGAATTTTTGAATACTACTGAATAGGGAGTAGAGACATGCAGCTCATTGGGGTTAGTCTCCAAAAAGTGTTTCAGAGCACACGGAAACATGATTATAGCAGGAACAGCTGTCCACTTTAGGTGTTGCAGGCAGGTGCTCTAATCATGCTCTCATGTGCTTCAAAGAAAATTTTGGAGACTGAATTTGAAGCATTGCATAGTCTCAGTGGATATGATGTCATTATATGCTATAATCATTAAGTGGCATCTGGGTGAAATCAGTAATTTTCAGTTGCTATTTGCTTTGGGGGTGACACATGTGTACAGAATAGATTTTTAACCCTCAGACAATAAATATTGTCCTAGAAAACTGTATTCCTGATGGATTCTTATTTCTTACCTTTATTTTTACTCTGTTGATTAAAGCTACTATCCTTATTTATTTCCTGTTATCCCTATATCTACCTTCCATTTATCTATGTAACTTAAAGTCTATTTCATATTTGTCAATATTTTTTGTTGCCTACTACCTAATTCTTAACTAACAGTTCAACTTACTGCTTTATTTTAACTTAAATGTTGCTATGTTCTTATGTTCTAGTATCCTTGCATCGGTCCTCTAAATTTTCTTTATCTCTACCCTTCCTGACAAAGACCTCATCAAAGTCTCTTCTTAGTTATGTATAGGTGCTTGGCTTTTCTATGGTTTTCTGTTGCCAGAAAGTGTGTGTGGGGGGTGGGGGGGGGGGAGTTCAGCAGCCTCTGTTTCTGGTCTACTGCTAGACTGACCTAGTTTTTCAGATGACACTTGGTTTTGTAGCCCTCTATATTTAGTAGCTTTCTTACTTGTAGGACTTCTCTGCTGTTCCAAGCACACCTGACTCTGAGCGATAAACATCCGACAATCCAGGCTTGTTTGTTTATTAGCATATGTATCCCAGTCTCCTCCAAGACTCTACTCCAAGTGGCTAATCAGCTGGCAATAACAATAAGAACATTTAAACTGTAATAATAACGATCAAAATCTCCAAAATAAGTCATTAAGAGGTAACAATCTTTTATCAACATATCACTTGGGCAATTTTTAGTTCCTACCTGCTTTTAGCAAAAGGAGGGCTGTTTGGAGTAACTGGAAGAAATTATTATTATTGTTGGTCACACAGTCATCCAGATGTTTAGACTGGATTTGGCATTTTTACCCACCTAGAGTCCTTCCCAAGGATCTGGCATAGATCCTAGGACTTGATAGGTGGATAAAAATCAAGTCGTTATTGTTATTATTATTATTTAAAAAGTATTTACAGCATAAAATGTGTGGGGAGCTCCTTTATTTTTTTTAATGCTTTACTGTATTGCTTGTTTAAAAATACGTTTCTACCTCCTTGTGCCTTATGCCTTAAAACAAATAATGACATGATGATGGTAATGATGATTCCTTACTGACTGAAAGATCTGTTGGGTCCTGCTGTTTACACATTCATACAGAAAATACACATTTTTTGTTTGTAAAAATTTACTAGTGTAGCTACTTTTTGCAATCTATTTTTTTAACAGGAAATTACATTTTCATTCATACGCTTCTCTAATACATGCTTTTTTGTGTCTACTTCCCCCATTGTACATGTTTTGTAAGTATTTTTAAACTGTTGCAAACGTTATAAAATTCTCCAAAACATGGGTTTCAGCATATCTGTGCATTCCAAGTTCTAATTATTCAGCAAGTTTGAAAATGATATATTTATCTAATTCAGATGAATTTAACTTGTCACTTATCCTTAGATGTTACCATATTCTTCTTCCAATTCTCCATGGCCAGAGCTAATTTCCCCTCTCCTTTCTTCTCTTTGATCATTGAAGTCTGGGGTTCCAAGTCTGCATTCCATTCCTGTTACATATGTGTAAACAGAATCCCTGGACATTGTTTAGAACTGAGAAACATCAGAGAGAGAGACTATATATAAGCTATGTTTCTATGTGGGCAATTGTCCACAACTAGGATCCCAAATTTGCCATGACTGATGGTTACAGTTTAATAACTGGAAGAGTATGCAGGAAATTGCCTTTCATCTCAGTCCACCTTCTGATGAATATAAATGCTGATATTTAAAGAGTTTCCATGGCCTGGATGTTATGCAAATAGGCCTCTGGGAACTAAAAAAGTTGGAATCTTTGATATTGATATAATTAAAAGGATGAGTGGAATTATATTCATTTATACTGTAGTTCCACATCATTAAACATATCAAATAGTGTGCATTTCATGGCAAATCAGCAATTTGTGGTGTCTGAAGAGGGAGCACTGAAGGTGTGGAGTGACTTTGGGCTAAGCACAGAATTTGAATGGATACTTCAAGACATGGTGGGCATGAATGAAGCTCTCTTGCTCAGAATATTGGCAGCTACATCTCTTGGAAGAGTCAACATGGCTGCTTTGAAGGCTTTCTCAGGTCACCTTCCTATGATTGTACATGCAGTTGCATCTTTTCTACTTTCGAACAAAAGGCACTGGAGTTAGGAATAAGTTTTTTCACTACTTCATTGACATTTCTTGAAGAACTAACACAAGGAAGTCTGCAAGAATTATAGTTTCATGTCTTGGATTCAGCAAAGGGGGCAAAGGCCCATGTAGCAAGTAGTCAAGATGCAGGTATGATGCATGTGATTGCATATAAGGCTTGAAGAGGTGTGGGGACCACACAAGCTGAGAAGGAGGCTTGTAAGATATGCAGCAGTGGGGGAGCAAGGAAGAGGTGCAAGGAGAGTGCTGGTGCTGGCAGTTTTAGCGTTGCAATTGCAGTGAGGCTTATGGAGACATTGTGAGTTGGATACATGCTAGGAGACCTCTTGGTTGGAGAAGTGGTGGCAGGAGGGTGAGCTGAAAATTTGAGGATAGTATGGCCATAGGCAAGTAGGAACAGACAAGAACAGGAGCAAAGTTAGGAAAGGACAGTGAAGAACATGTGTGCACAACAGGTGCAGAGAGTAAGGAAGATTACCTTGACAGAGATGCAGTATGGAGAAGAAAGTATGGTGACATTTTTGCTTGTTACCTAAGCAAAAGTGGCTGATTTCCTGATCTGGTCTACTTAGTGGGGCTGAGAACAGCTTACTGGTGGCTGAGGAGGAGATGTAAAACTGGATCAGGCAGTCCATAATCTGAAAAAAGCACAGTATCTTGAAAGTGCCAAGGGAAAAGCCAGAGACCTGGTCCGGAACACAGCACGGTCAAGAATCTCGCAGGACTGAGGAGCGAGAAAGCATGAAAAGCACAAAGCCAGATGCCAAAGTTGCTTTCAGCAACAGAAAGCAGTCCCTGCCTGGTTTAAATATTCAGCTGTGCAGCATGCATTGCTGAAACTTTTCTTGCCTAGAGGTCACCAGTAATGAGGCTCCAGGCTGTCTTGAGGTATCACTAGCTTGCCAGTTACTCACAAGGTGCTGACTTTGGTGGCCTCAGGGTTCACAGGCTGGGGTTTTCTCCTTCTTGGTATCTGTGTTGGCAAAAACAGCCTTAATGCTGGCCCGGGAGGTACCTGAACAGGCTTCAGCATTGGCAGAGGAGAGCCTTGCCACTGATGAATCTGCAGGCACAATGGCGGGCAGGGCCGAATCCACCTGCATCTCAGAGCCTGGCCCTAAGCCCATGACATACAACATGTGTAGGCAGCCCAAGATAATTAAATAACAATGCAACATCATAGGCGTGCTTAATCAGCCAATGATAGCAATAGCCTATGCTTGTGTTGCTCCTTAGCTGGAAGCATCAGTGGAACCTAGGAAAGCCCCTGAAGCAGCCACAAGTCTTTAGTTTTGAGGATGGACGCTTTGAGTCAATACACTTCCTAAAAGGTTCTTCTGTGTTTTGCACAGCCCTATTGCATGCATTGTTTGAGAGGTATACAACGGAGCAGCCATGTCTAGCTAGTGTAAGGGTGCTAGTGTAAAGGTGTGACCTAGTTAGTATGTATGTTGGATGAAAGAGTCTTTATGCTATTCCTGACTGTTAAATTGTTTATGGGTGTTCATAAGACTGTTCATTCTCCTTGCTATTTTGTAGTAAAGTAGACACAGAATCTGGTAGCACCTTAAAGATATTTGCTTCTCTGCCTTTTGGCTATGATCAGGTGCACAGTTTTGTGTGTAGTGTAGACTTAATGAGCAGCAAAACTATGCCCTAATAAAGTTGTTTAGTCTATATATCTATCTATAAAATTAGAATTTTTCAATGTAGTAAAATATACAAAATAAACAAGAACAAAGATAAAAAATAAGAAATAGAGAAACAAGAAAGTTTTTTTAAAAAAGGAAAAAAAACATGCAATTGAGCCTTCTGCCTGTCTTTCTATCAGTTAATTATCATCTTAAACTTTTCCCCAACCTCTTTGTCTCATTTGTAATCCACAAATCCCAAAATCATTGATTCAATCTTTTCTTCTTTCAACAAAAAGTCCATGTAAGGTTTCCTTACAAGTCTTTCGAAAAAATCTTTGTCATTTTTTCTCTGACCAAGCTGATCAGCTTTGCCATTTCTGCAAGTTCAGTTAATTTTATAACCCAATCTTCCACTGTAGGTATTTCATTGCTTTTCCAACTTTTTGCATACAATAATCTTGCTGCAGTTACCATATACAATACTAATCTCCCATATTTCTTTTCTAATTCCTTGTCCATAAAACCCAGTAAGAATAATTCTGGTGTAAAGTTGATTACTCTTGAAGACACTACCCAACTCCAGGCCTACTGTTTTGCATCATGTATGTAGGAAAAATCTTTCACACAAATTTCCATGGAGTACATTTGAATCAAATACCACTACATAATACAATTGAAACACAGATTATTATAGTACTGGAGGCAGCAGAAGCAAACTTAAAGAAAAGTGGGTTTGTAACCCCATTATATAGTCTTGTGCTACTTACAGTATACATATGATCAGTACAGCAGGATATTTTATTAGATATAGCAGCATATGCATGATGGTGAGATAAGGATAGTGAGGTAATGAAGGTTTGGGACAATGGCCCATTGAGTTAGAAAAGGGCTTTGTTATTTGAATAAAAGTTAGTGTTGATGTGTTACATCTAGGTGGCCTTGTTTCCCAGTGCTATTCCCATCTTTTAGAGCTGTAATCAATATTCTTCATGTCTAAATGTCTTATGGTTGAACTGACAGTTGAACTGGAAAAGTGAAGGTGAGGGGGTAATTTACTTGCCTTGACTAATGCCATTTTTTTCCTACTTCAACTGAGTAATACAGCTGTTCTTCCCATCTTGCTGTTTTGGATCATAGCTGGCAGAACAGCAGATACCACCAAGGGACAGGCAAGTGGTGTGATTACAGTTTCTGTGGATCCAATGTGAAGGACTAAATGTTACAGGACATGGCACCTATGCCACTGTTTTGAAGAATTAATCAAGTTTTGCTGTCACTTTCAGTGCAAGGTGAAATGTTTATTTTGGTTAGCACTGTTCAGATTCTCCCATGTTCCTGACTTCCTACTCAGATCATAGTTTACAAAATACAAATTCACTAATTTTACTGTGGTTGTTAGATTGGATTGAGCATTATTTTAAAAATGGCATCATTCTCCCTTCCTTAAAAAAAGAAAAGAAAAGAAAACTTAATTTCATCTCTTTTCTTTGCTTATTTTGATTTATTTTAAACAAACCAGAAATGATATAATTTGTTGGATGTCGTAAGTCCCAGCCACTACAGAAAGATATATATTGGGAACGGGTGTTTTAGTAAATCTAATATGGTACAGATATTTGAACTTTTTTCCTTTAATTCAAGCCACATTTTAAAAACATTCAACCCAAAAAACGCTATTTCAGAATAGAATTATTGAAAATCCCATAAACTCTTCTTGTCTACCTGGAAGCATACATAACAAGCATTTTCTTGATATACCAAACCAGCTAATTACTGGTACTTAGATACCTGATGCATTCTGCCTAATGATAGGGCTAGCCTTGGAAATATTTCTTGGGAACATCTATTTTTCTTGAAGCTCACATTGAGTATATTATAATTTATGTAAGCAGTTCAATGAGCCTAAATTCACATGCATCCTTAAGGCTTCCTACTTATTAGATAACATTGCTGCATATGCCCTTTAAGAAATCAGTGTTCTTTTCTGTTTCCTTTTTGTCTTTTTGCAATGTATATGGAATATATCCAACAGAAGGTCTTGGCCAAGTGATGTCCCCTCTTAAATGTAATCTCTTTTTCTTTCCACCACTGAAATCTAAAATGCCATCAGTTTAGATAACAAAGGCCTCTGTAATCTGAATTCCCAGCATTTCGATGTCCTGAAATATAAAGCATTGCAACTGCATTATGAACAGATGGCTTAACTGGCATCTTTACAGATTTCACTGGCTCTCCCATCCAGTCCTCCCTGAGGTCTGATCTGTTTAATACCCTTCATTTATGGAGCCTTTCCAATAAAGAAAGCAAAGCCCTGAAGTTAAGGTTTCGCAAGTAAATTAGTTCATATTAGTACTGAAAGGGCAGAACAATGGAAAACACTGAGTGCTCTGCATGTATTCTTTGTCATTCTATGTTTGTTGTAATCAATAGGTGATGTAGATGATAGAGCAGGAGTCAATTAGCTGATAGAAAAGAGAGACACATTAGAGAAACCACATATCTATTTTTTCCCTTTGGATATAAGACATGATGGTCATTCCTTACTAATTACACTGTATGGTTACACTTGAATGCTCATGTAAGCAGCATGAAAAAGATAATACTCAAGCAAGAGATGAGTGAAAAGAATCTAACCTTCTTAGTCAAGGTCATTGATAAGAGTAATTATTCTGAAATGTTTGAAGTGAAGATTGCATGGACTATCATGATTCCCTAGTCATTGGGAAGTATGGAGAAATTAGAATATGTTTGCAAACAGATCACAATGCTTGATCCTTTACAACCACTTGATGGTATAATTCACCTATGTGCATTGACAGGCAGCTGAATGTGATAAGGAGGTTCTGTTTGTTGAATTAAATCTCTAATGGTCCATTCACTGTAAGCTGCGCTGAAATACTGTAGTAGTGCTTTTTATGAAACTTCACAAAAATGGAAAACACTTTAATTGGTTCAGAGGAGCAAGAACAGAGTGGAAAGAGTTGAGCAGTCCAGAATGACAGCAATATTTTTAATATGCTAAATAGGATTTTTAACACTGTTTTGTGGATAGGTAGAGGAAGAAATGCCTTCACTTGGAACTGGGCACATTACATGGCAATGTCAAACTTGGCAGAAGCTTGGATGGGAGGGAAATAGTTCTTGGCCAAACTTTTGACCTTCCCCAGTCCACTGCCCAATGCAATCACATCATCTTACCTAAAGATAGGGCTGGACACTGGAACTTCCAAAGTTCACAATTAGGTGTGGACATTTGTTTCAATCTCTACTTTCATACTAAGAATGTTTGGCAAAGAACATTTGATTGCATATTGCAAGTGTTGCAAGTGTTGAACTGCATCTGAAATTGAGTGAGCTGCTGTTTGACTTTGGATTCTATTCTGTCTGACCTATTTGTTTATAGGATGTCTATCCTGCTTTTCTTGGACCATCTCACAATATAAAACAATAAAATACAAATAGGCCAAAATGGTCACCCCCAATTCTCCATCAGAGAGCCAGTTTGGTGTAATGGTTGAGGCACCAGGCTAGAAACCAGGAGACCATGAATTCACAAAGCCAGCTGGGTGACCTTGGGCCAGTCACTCTCTCTCAGCCTTAGGAAGGAGGCAATTGCCAATAAAATTGCAGGGAATAGTCCAGGTAGTCATAAGGAGTCAAAAACTGACAGACAGGAAGGAAGGAAGGAAGGAAGGAAGGAAGGAAGGAAGGAAGGAAGGAAGGAAGGAAGGAAGGAAGGAAGGAAGGAAATTTCTGCAGCACATTTGTAGATGGTGAGTGGAGAACATTTTGACATCATTTATGATATCCCATTCCTTGCCTGTTTGCACAACAAGGCCCCACGGTAAAAGCAGGACCAAAGTATACATTTACTAATGATTATTTCTTTTCTCCTTGAAGGAAAATTAGACCCTTAATTGATTAGTAATCATCAGTCCATTCATGAAATTGACAATGTTTTGGATTCTGCTTACATAGCTCTGTGTGAATTGGCACTAACTTGATGGCACATAATCAATCAATCAAATACTTTATTGTAGAGCTTAAAAATAATTCCTCTTTCCTACTTAATGAATAATAGATTAAAAAGGGGTCTGGCCCTCTGATCATCCTTGAATTTATAAAACATAGCAATTGCTTACACAGCAATTGCTCATGCATGTTTAGCAGAGAAGACAAAATGCAGAGTTTCCATGAAACCTGGTTGCACTTCCTGCCCCTTCAGCCCTCCCTGGACTTCTATAAACAAATCACAATGCATTACAAAACTAGGATCTGGGTTATGAATTATTCTGGGGGATAAAAAATGGCTGGGAATTACAAGAACTGTGGATCAACATATAGAGATGGGACATGTTCGTGAAAATAGATTTCATACTGAGTCAAAATGCCCACTGCTATTTTGCTACCTCATGCATACAAAGCAATGTGGCGAAGAGGGGAGATGTCAGAAAGCATTTCCACTTATTCGTTCTTCAGGACTGAGAATATCCAGATGGGGAGAGTAAATCACTGCTATTGGGCTGGACTTTTTCCTTGGTAGGGGTGCCACTTTTTCAATCACATCCCCTCATCAGAGCACTATGAAACTCTGGGATGATCTCTCCTTACCTTCAGATGTTTGGGTCTACAACTCCCATCATCCTTATCCTCTTGACTGGGCTGATGGAAGCTCTGGTTTTAAGCATCTGGTGCCATTTGCATAGAAGCAAGCTGTTTTAGGGTTAAAAGTGGCAACTTTTAGCCCAGCTTTGATATGTTCCTGCTCCTTTTTTTTATCTACACCACAACCACATGAAATGCATTAGGTAGAGAATGCCTCAGCCAAGGTTGCTTCAATTCCAGCCATTATACCACTCTGGCTTTTTCTTCCTACTGTGAAATTATTGGTCTTGTTGAAACTCATTTTGCTTCCCTTGGAATAATTCAGACATTTCACTTTAGCCCACAGAACAAGCTGGAAGTTTAATTCAGAATTTACTATGGACTCTTGTTTGAGTAAAATTGAGAAGTCTGGTCTACACTGAGGCACTTTAAGGTGCGTTTCAAAAACTTCAGCCAGGTGAATAGGCTGCCTTTCCCCTTCAGGCAGCGGTGGGGCACAAGTGAGAAATCCCCTTAGTTCATTTACATGTGAATGAATGGAAATATATACCAGTGACCTCTTGCTGAAAATCCAGAGAGGAGCAGAAAAAGAAATGACAGGCGGTGAGCTCCTGTTTCCTCCCCAGCTCCTGTCAACCCAACAGGTCGAAAACTTACGTGAGTAGATAAATGGGTACTCTCACTCCGGTGGGAGGAAAAATGCTGGCAGCGCCTTGCACAGAGAGACGGGACCAGTTGCCGGTAAGTGCGAAACCGCGCTCGCCCGAAAAGGGCACGAAGCAACGGAAATCCTGCCTCCTGCGCTCGCCAGCTGGGCTATGCTCTAGGAAGGAGGCTCTGGCAAACCACTTCCGAAAAACAATTGCCTTGAAAACTGCAAGGATTCGTCCGGGCAGTCACTGCAGGGTCAGTAATGACTGAGCGCAGACAAAAAAAAAAAAAAAACCTAGGGAAGCCGGTTTCAAAATGCCGCCGCATGCTGGATGACCCTCTGCCAAGGCTCTTTTCACAGCTGTATTTATAAAGGAGCAGATAGGCTACTGAATATCTTTCATTTTCCCCCAGGCTTCATTTTGTAAGGATGTCTGTTTAAAAGATGACTCCTCTTGCACCCAGTGGTATTATGTACTTCTTTGCTGGATAATTAAGTAAGAATTTTCCATTTTATTCATGCCTTTACTAAATTAAACTCTGCTCGCATTAGCCTGATCCATATGGTCATTAGCCTAGTTACATTTCATTCACAATATAATAAGAGAGGATTTATTGTCTTCCTCCTAGAACTCCAGCCATGGTTGCATAGATGTAGGCTGAAAAAGTTAATTCCTTCTGTTTGTCCGTTCTTCTGCAGTGACAGGCATCACAGTGCACAAGGTGGATATTATGTCACTGTTGCCTGATGGAGGGTAAAAAAACAACCGCAAAAAAGAAAAGTGAATATAATGAACTCCAAATAGTTTAAATTGCTAGCTTAAACCAACTGGGAAATTGTAACCACCTTCTGAGTAGCGGGGAGGCATGCTTAGCTTAACCAAATAGAAGGATAATAAATTCTCCAGTTCCAAACAAATGATCTTAATTACACAAGCCCTTTGTCTTGTGCATCTTCCTCATTATCTTGCTGACTGATGAATGCTCTTGCTTCTCCCCAGGTAAAAAGTTGGATTGCAGCAAGAACTTGAGAAATGACTTTGTCATGCAGGTGTAAGAAAAGCAGGTGCCCCATTTCTCAGGTGAATCCTGCCTTGGTCTGGCCAGTTAATGGAGAAGAGTGCGTGCTGGTTATTTCTCCTTATTCTCCCTAAGCACCATCTGCACCTGTATCCATGAAAACAGATTTCCTACATATGCCTGTACATATCACAAGATCATGTCAAAGAATTCTCAGATTAAATAAGATTTTTCCCCACATGACTTCTGCCTCCTCCACCCCGCTTTTGGACACATGTAGTGTAAATACAGATGGATGTCAAGTGAGAAAGAAAGAGAAGCAGTTTGACACTTTCTTCCACCCCTAATTGTTGGTCATCAGATGCAGCAAATCAGCTCATAAGATGTTCCTCAAAGTTTCCTTTTGTACACAGCTCCATCTTCTGATAGCGACAGAGGAATTTTTCTCAGGCTCTACTTCAAATGGAACTTCTTCCTAAATTTCTAGACATGCTTGCTTGGTGTCATCTATTTATCTTTTAGCTGCTCTCCATTGTAACCATCCCCTTCATGGATTCCAAGTACTGATCTATCAGCAAAAGAGTGTTGCTGATTTTATCCTTGTGATTTTATTGTTCCTAGATATTGCCATTTTATCATTCAATACTGTACTGTTTTTTAAATCATAGCTATAAGCTGTCTTGTTGCTTGCTATGAAATGGGGAAATGAAAGCAATGTATGAAACCTTAATGAATGGGAGATTATATTAAAGTTTTATTGCTTTCTTCTGGATATATTCCAGGGACATCTTCAGGGGGCTTAATAGATCAAGATGACAGTCTTGACAACACCACTGAAGCCCCATGAAATATATAAAAAAGGGCAGGGCTTTGATCATGGGTTGAGGCTACCATCTTGATTTTTTTGACACCTCCCTCTTCAGACACCCTTGTTATGTTCAAAAGCAAATTAAACATTTTAAGAACATACCAGCCCCACTCATTAGACCAAAGGCCTTTCTAGTCCAACATGCTGTTTCTGCAATGACTAGCCTGATGACTTTGGGAATCCCCAGCAGCAGCAGATGAAAGCAATAGAAACCATTCAGTTTTCTAGCAACTGGCATACAGAGGCATGCTGTCTTTGATTCTTTGGTCCTGGTTGTCATATGTTGGTCAGACCATGTTTAAAAAAAATAAGGTCTCCTTTGCGGTGAGTGCAGCTCTTGTTGACTGCATAGAAATGTTCATGCAGTTTCAACATTAGATAAGTGATTTGGCATTTCCTTTTTCCAGGATGGTTTTTGACTTGCCTATCTGGCCAACAGCTCTTGTATTCTGTAGTTGTCTCCCATCCAAGTACTGACCCCTGCCCAACTCTGTTTAGCATTTAAGCCCAACCAAGTTCATCAGATGCCTTCACCTGCAGAAGCTACAAGAATGATCTATCTCTTAATAATGTGAAATCTGGGAGCTTTAGAGGAATAATCATATATAGTCTGAAATATAATATACAGTGGTACCTCGGTTCACGAACACTTCTGTTCACGAACAATTCGGTTCACGAACAGCTCCAGTCGCAAAATTTTGCCTCCGTTCACAAACTCCGCATCGGGTTACAAACAGGATCCGTGGCCATTTTCCCTGCCATGACACGTGGTCACGGCTTCCTGTAGAGAGGGGGATTCTCCCTCCAAGCAGTAACTACCTCCCCACCTGCCTTCCTGTCCTCCACGCCAGAAGTCGCGTCGAGCAAGGTTAGCTTTCTCTCTCTTCATACTGTACTTTGTGTCATATTTTTGCGGTTTTTTAAAAAAAAAAATATGGTTCAGAACGGATTAACTGTAATTACATTGAACCTTACAGGGAAATTTGATTCGGGACGTGATCAAAAATCGGTTGGCGATCAAATTTGTAGGGGTCAGAATGGATTATCCATATTTACATTGAACCTTATGGGAAAATTTGATTCGGTTCACGACCAATTTGGTTCGCGACCAGAGTCGCGGAACGAATTAAGTTTGTGAACCGAGGTACCACTGTATATGAATGTGAGGATATAAAATTGCCCTCTCCAAACAGTAAAACCCCCAACATCTATTTAAATGCCTTTTTTCATTTAGCAATTCCAAGACACTGAGGCAACTGATTCTCTGCCACAGATTCATCAAGTGAGCCATAGCAAAATCAGCTGCTTTAACTTAATGTGTTTCATTACCCCACAGCAGACATTCACTCACAAATAAAGGTAAGTTCCTTTCCCGTCTCCTTCCACCAGCATCAGTGTTCAGAATAAGTTGGGGTGTTTCAGGCATTTTGCTTCAGGGATGTCAAGAAACAGTAGTCATAGAATATTATCTTGTCACAACCATTTACGGAGTCTATTATAAAAATGGTAGGTGGAGGAATCTAGGTCAGAATAGTTTATTATTCACCAAGACCAGAAAAATATACAGTGATTTCTTTAAGATGGAGCAGGGAAACTGCCTTAAAAGGGAAGAAGCAACAAAGAATCAGTGCCCCTGGGTGGCAAGTCTTGTTTTACAATGATAGTGCTGAAAGGGTGGGAGGGGAGTATTTACAAACAGCCCTATCTTCTTGTCAAATGCAAAAGCCCAGCTGGTAGTATAAGTGGTTTAATAGAAGAGAAGGAAAGAAAGAGAAAGAGGAAGGAATATCAAAGGGAGAGGATTAAGTAAATAAGAAACCTCTCCTAAAGATGTGCTCAGCTATTGCAGCATGGCAAGGAGGCTAAAATACAGAGTAAAACAGGTATTTGTAATAAACAGATTGGATTTGCCATTGTGATGAATGTATTGTAGTTTTATAATTTGGAGTCATGCTGATCTGGGATCCCCCCTACTTTCCCTTGATGTTGAAAATATTAGCGTCTTCATAATTGTCAAAGTCAGCCATGATCTGAGCAACATGTGCAAGTTCAAGGCTGCAATTGTGCATTTGAGCTGAATCAGATCTATGAGGCAGGAAGTAGACAAGCAGATAGGAAAAAGAAGAATGATTTAGGGCAGGGAGAAAGATCAACCCAATAGATGCAGAGCAAGCAGAAACAAAAGACTAAGAATAAACAGGTGAAATGAATTAAGAAGTTTAGATCTTGCTGTGATACACACCCAATCTAGGGAGTAAGGACAATGACTCACTCTCATGTGCATTTTGTTAAGTAATCAGGGTTGGTCCTGTTTGGACAGGGACCATTAGGAAGTGAAACTCACAGGCTAAACTGGGAAGTTGGGGTGTCTGCAGGATATGGTTAAAAAAAAAGTCAAAATACAAAAAGCAGGCAAAGCTTTGATTGCCACATCATGGACCCCATCTTGACTTTTTGACCACACTCTGTGGATACTTCTGTAGGGAAGTTGAAAAGACCTTCAGAAAGAAGGCATTGGTAAACTGTATCCCTATTATCACCACGAGTGCTATACAGATGTGTTTGTGTAGTCATTAGGAGTTCAGTTTGACTTCAGAAAGCCTTTAGTTTTAATGTGAATACCCATAATAATATTCATTCCTTTATTGAGCAATCTCCTCTGTCTGGTTTTCAGATGTTATTCAAATTGCTGGGCAACTCTAATGACTCTCTCTTCCACCTTCCCCACTTTTCCTTTGTTTCAGGGTTCTGATGCACATTCATACATAAGGCACATGTTCACAATCATAGCAGAAAAGGCAAGCATGGTGGGAACATACAATAACTTCAATATCATTTTAACGCTGTGGTCCAGTCTCTCTACATGTGTTCTGGAGCATATTAGGACCCTGTAAAGGAAATGGGAGGAAGGAGAAGACAAAATGAAAGCCTGAGCAAAATTGTTCCTGTGTGAATTTTGGGGGCAGGCGGAGGCACTCTCCAAGTTAAAAGTAGATGGAGTAGAGGAGTGTTTCTCAACCTTGGCAGCTTGAAGATGTGTGGCCGTTAACTCCCAGAATTCCCCAGCCAACCAACATCTTCAAGCTGCCAAGGTTGAGAAACACTGGAGTAGAGTATGAAGCAAGAGTGAACTCATAGAATAAACAGGAACCAGAATAGGAGAAATTGGCTCAGATTTAATTTATGCTTTCTAGAAAGCAGGAGCAACAGTGACCACTGTAAGGGGAAAGAAAGAAGAAATTAAAACAGCTTGGAACAGAAGAGGTCTTTTGCTGCAGGCAAGCTGTGTAAAGCAGCTTGTCCTTCTGGCTTCTACTCTCTGATATTATAGATAACAATTTCCTGGATGTGGGACTGCTCTAAAGTATAGTGTTCTGAAATCTCATGCCAGCAAAAGACAAGGCATGTAATTATGCAACTCCGAACAAGTTGACATAATTCCAGCTGATGCAAAGCTAAATGGCTGCAATTTGTCTTTTGACAATCCCTTTCTTCTGACTTATTTATCTATTACACAGTTTTATATACTGTCCATTTCCATGGGATACAAGGTGGATGTATGGACAGTTGGTTGGATGGTTTATTATTAATTGTAGTAATAGTAAATCATAATGACACCTTGCTTTGTCAGTTTGTTCATTCAGTTAGCAGTGCTGGCTGCAGTTTGATTTCTGAGTGATAGCATCTAGCCAAAAAGCTTAAAGGAGGCAAATTATACAGCTGCTTACTACAAATCATGGGAACCACCCAATCACTGCCCACAGCAATGGCACAAGCTCATTATGAACAGCAATCTTAACGGTTAGGCGTGGAACTGCATTGCTCCTATAGCCTTGAGTGAAGCAAAATGCTGGATTCTTTTTGGTGCTGACAGCTTGGATGTTAGGTAACAGAAAAGTTACCTCACTGAAGTAGCCCAGAAACTATGGAAACCAAAGGGAGAAAAACAGAAATGGGGGGGGGGGGGGGGAAGCACATTAATGCAGTATCCTCTCTAAATTAATGCATGCTGTATAATGAACTACAGAAGGAAGGTGATTGTTTCCATACTTTTAAAATAAATGTCCACAAACAAGAACTATGATAGTGGGAAAATGCACTAATATGATAGTGAGATTGGTAGGCTATTTCTCAAATTTGCAGATGACACAGAATTAGGAGGTCTGGTTGGTAGAATGAGATTTCAGTCTAATCTGGACAGGTTGGCAGATGGCCTGAGAGGAACAATATGCTCTTCCACAGGCAGAAGAGTGATGCAGTGTATATTTTGGGAGTAAAAATATAGAGTACATATAGGTTGGCAAAATTTATGACTTGGAAGTACTGCAAGAACCTGGGTGTGGTCTGTCTTTGACAACAACTGAATGTCAACTAGCAGTGTGAAATGAAGTAGCTAAGAACTAATGCAGTTCGGGACTGCTCCAGAAGAAGAAGCATGGCATAAAAATACATTAAGTCCTTATTCTCCTCTACACTGATGAGACCACAACCCAAAGTATTGTGTACAATCTTGGGCAATCACTTCCAGAAGGAAAGATCCAGAGGAAAGCAGTAAAGATGGTACAGGGGCTATGATGATAAACTGAAGGAACTTGGATATTCAGCCTGGAGAAAAGAACCTTCAGGGAGAAATGATATCAATGTTAGTTAGTTAGTTAGTTAGTTAGTTAGTTAGTTAGTTAGTTTAAACGTATTGGCTGCCCAACTCCAGTAGACTCTGGGTGTCGTACAAAACTGGAAAAAAAACCCACATAAAAACAGCTAAAAACATAAAATCAGACAGATAGCCCAGACTAAAATAATCTGATAAACAACAGAACCAACAAAACAAAGCTGGGGCCTTAAATAAATCATTAACATCAACCCCAGGCCTGGGTTCAAAGCCAGGTTTTCAAAGCTTTCTGTAACCCTAGGAGAGAGGGTGTTGTCCTTATCTCTGGGGGGATGCTGTTCCAGAGGTTGGGGCTGTGACAGAGAAGGCACACTTCCTGGGTTCCACAAGATAACAGTGTTTAATGGAGGGGACCTGGAGCACACCCAGTCTGCCAGAATGTACTGGGTGGGCAGAAACAATTGGAGACAAGTAGTCTCTCAGATATCCAGGCCCTATACCATATGTTGAAGTATATAAGAAGGTGCCACAGGGAAGGTGGCCAATAACTATTTTCCTTTGCACGGAAACTACAATCAGAAATAAGTTGCAGCTACCTAGATTTCAAGGAGCAACTTCTCCTTGAATCTCTACTACAGTGGAATTGTGTGCCTGTGGGGTTGCTGGTTCTCCATCTCTGGAGGTTTTTAAGAGAAGGCTGGGCAGTCATCACTTAAAGATAGATGAATTGGTTTTCCTGCAGACTCATTCCTACGTTTTTTATTTCCAAAACATAGATTTGTTTAAGAGAAGGTATGGAGTTGCAACGTGTTCAGGTACATGTGAGATGAGGAAGAAGGTAAAAGTGAAACCAATTTCCTCTGAACTAAGTCTTCTTTTTGGATTTCAGTTTGATCATTCGTAGTAATGGAAAGGAATTAGCCATGGTGGCAAAACAATCCCTAAGGGGAGGTTTACTACTAATAGCCCTGTATCTTGTGCCTGCCTGACACTATCCATCAGTATTCAGTGTATACCTAGGTGGGGGCAAGGGGAAAGGCAATCAGCCATGCATTTACTGACAAGGCCACAAGAAACGTCTGAGTAAAAACAGGCATCTGGGCACACATCCATGCACACACACACACACACACATACACATACAATCCAGGAGTCTCAGTGTGGTTTGCCTAATTGCTGCAATCTGGTAGAATAACTGCAAAATAGGTGTATTCATCCTTTATTACTTCTGGTCCAATCAATGGGTATTGTAGAGCACTCGGCTGCATTTTTCTCCCACCCTAGCATTGGGCTAATGTAGGAAACATGGCTAAGCAATATTTGGATTTGCTTTATGGGTTCATCAAGCTGGATGGTTCAGAGTAGGCCCCCTCTGTCATGACAAATTATCTTCAGGCTATAACCTGTTGCAATCAGTAAGCAAAAGAAATAACTCATCCTGGGCCCTGTTTGATTTGCCAGGTCTTCCTCAGAAACTTGTCTGGTTCAGAGCTAAGAATGGTTGGGCCTGGTTAGTATATAGACAGGACATCACCAGGAATTCCCAGGATTGTTAGCTGGACCGGGAATTGAAAATCCTCTGAAAAGAAATCTATGGCAAACCACTTTTGTACTGTTACCAAGTGAACTACATGGAGGCATCAATGAAGTCTCCAGCATTTCTCTTACTTTACTCAGAAACTGTAATGGTTGCTTTGATATACTAATCAAGGCACAATGGCTAAATCCCAGATATTTACAGAAACCTTTTTCAAGCTGATTTTCAAATCCAGCTCTTAAAATCCTGAGCCACATTTTTCCTCTTGAAACTGAAAAATTAAATCTGAAAAATTCTATCCTACATTGGCCACAAGGATGAATAAAAAGCTATAAATCTTTTTCCCATGAACTACTTTCAGTTAGATTGTTCTGGATTCTAAACCACTGGTGAGATGCATGAACTTCCTATTACAGTACAACTAACTTTTCAAAATGATCTCAGTACTTACATTGTTTGTTTACTCATAGCATTTCTAGATCACAACAAAAGGCTCCCAAAACAGCTGTCAACATAACATAATAGCCTTATATAGCAAAAATCAGAAGAGAAAGAGGAAGAAGAGGTAACCTGTTGTTGTCAGGTTCAGCCGGCGTTGCACGGCTAGGAAATTCCCCAGGTGCGCTTTAGTCAGTTTCACCGCTCGGGTGCTAGTGCAGAAAGAGGAAGTGCTAACCGCAAACTAATGAATGGGCCACCTGGCACCTCTTCACAAATCTGGAGCGGATGAGTTGTGTTAACGCCAGAGGGCCGCGGGCGCTATGGACAAAGGAAAGAGCCGCGGAATTGAGGAAGAGCAATCAGCGCGCGAGGGAAGCTCCCGGCTGTGTGCGCGACAGAAGCCCAACGAAGGCAACGACCACGCCAAGGGCTAGCAACAATCAAAGAACAATGGGACTCAGGCTGAACCTGCCATCTGGACAATTAAGGGGGATTATTGGGGTGCTGATAATCCGCAGCCTGTAACACGATCGTGGGGCGAAACCACGGGAAGGGGGGAGGTATAAAGGAACCAATGTATTGTACCAAGCCAGTCCTGGCTTTGCTTGTAACTGTTGTGTTATGCTTGAGTAAACCTCTTTTGTGAACCACACGTGTCACGGGAGTGTTCTCTTGATGAATGGGACAAGATCTTACAGTTGTAACATTAAGTTCAAAAAGTACAGAATCAAAATCACCTAAGTGCATAATACAGGCAGTACTCCCTTTCACTTCTTAATAGTTAACAGGGTTTCTTCAAACTAAGTCTGATCCTGGTTCATTTTCTACAGTGTTGCCAACTAAATGAAGTTAAAAGCTTGTCTGAAAAGAAATGCCATAACTTCTTACCATAGATTAAGCACAGATTATTTCTTCTATAGAGTGTTATTGGGAGTGCACCTACCATTATTTATTATTTTTTAATGCTTACTAAGTACTTTACTGAGAATACAGATTTGCAACAGCTTCTGCTACCTTGTGCTATGTAAAATGAAGGATCCCCTTCCACCCTCACCAGTTGAACTTCCATTTGTGATATTCTGTAGACGAGGGCTCCTCAACCTTGGCAACTTTAAGACGGGTGGACTTCAGCTTCCAGAATTCCCCTGCTAGCTGGCTGGGGAATTCTGGGAGTTGAAGTCCACCCGTCTTAAAGTTGCCAAGGTTGAGGAACCCTGCCGTAGACCATTCTGAAATCATTCCAAGAATGCACTGCTGTATCAAGGAGGAAATACTTAGAAACATCTGCACACTAAAAGCTGTCATTGTGTACCATAGACAAAGCTATCCTGGAAAAGTGAGACAAATGGCTGGGGATGAAAATAAGCAGAGAAACTGAATCAGTTTGCAAGGCATGGAAGAGTGATAGAAAAAGAAGAGTGGATGATTGCCAGTTAATAAGAGTAACAACAATAACAGAAAAGCAGAGAAGAGATAATGGAAGAAAGCAGATGCATTAATAAACGAAGTAGGCAATTGAATTACTAAGTGTTTCATAACAGCACAACCAATGAATGGCTCTTATCAGTCAATTAGGGCAGAAGTAAATGTTACAACTGAATGTAAGCCTTACGCCCAAAATGGCGGCCTCCATTGCCCTCTTTAAATCCAGTCAAATTTATTCTCTGATATTGAGGTGTTACTCATGCACCATCATTGTGTGATGGGCTAGATAAACATACAGTGTGACGATACCAAGACATAATGGTTGATTTTCTCTGATGTTCCTTTCAAATCTTAATCAATTAATGCCTGATTAGGAAATACTCTTGCACATACCCAATGTCAGAGGCTGCATACCTATTCCCAAAATTCAGTAAATCCTCTGGAGACTTGTGAGTTCCATTAAAGATTTCTTTATTGGGATAAACATACAGCAGCTTAGGTTGTTGAGACTAAAGATACAAAGCAAACTATCCCCCGTTTGGAATGAATTGACGATAGAAATTAGACGATAGAAATTAGCGAACCCAAGGAAACTTTGTAGCTGTCTCCTGGATCCTGACACCCAGTGACAACAAATGGAAAGTGCTTGGCAGCTTTGCTGAGTAAAGCCTTCTGGAGGTCTTTGAAGACCTGGCTCTTCTCTGCTCTGGGACAGAGTGGTTGGAGCCCTTGCTGGTGTATAATATGTTTTGCTATTGTTGACCAGATTCACCATCTTGTTTAATGTTTTCTATTTTGATTGTATATTTGTTATTTTGTTCTTATATTGTGAGTCACCCCAGAGTTGATTTGGACTCAGGCAGTGTCTAAGTTGAATGAATGAATGAAATGGCAACAGAATATGCAGTGCTTTATGAAGGTTAAGATGACAGGTTTCTACGCAGAACTCCAACTGGGTGCATTTTGGAAACTCTTTCTTTAAAAGTGACCATGACCATCCTAGTCAGCCAGGATACTTCCATATACAGATTGTGGTTGCGATTAGTGGTGTCAAATATTCATGATAAGAATATTAAAGAATTTTTACTGGAGGACACTATCAGAATATAAGATCAGTGTAAGGAACAGATCTAGTACTTACGAAAAAAAGGGGAAAAAAAGAACTTGAGCTACAGAAATTGATAGGAGATGTTGTGAAAAACGAAGTGGGGAAAAAAAAATCCCCAAATTTCAAAAAGGAAGAGATGCAAGTGACTTTCAGTACTGTTCAAGCTTTCATTATAAGGCAAAGAAAGATGAAAGGCTTAGACAACAAGAAGGATGAATGACAACAGAGTTCCGAAGCTAAGCAAATAAACAAATAAATAAAACATAAAGACATCTCAGTCAAGAATGTCAACAAATAGAGGAAGATAACAAGAAAAGGAAAATAAGAAATATTCCTAAGAAGATCAGAGCTAATTTACACCTTAGGTAGGAATACTCCAATGTAACTATGGAAGAGATTCAATAGAGGCAAGTGGGGTTAAAGGAAGATGGAATGACTATCCTGAAGCATTTTGCAAATTGGATCATACAACATTTGCAGAGAAGATTGTATTCAGGAACGAACTCATTTAGGAAGAAAAGTCTTTTATGGCACCTAATACTAATGCACTGGTGAATGAAGTTTCATGCAAATTTACAATAAATATTAAAAAAACAGCTAAAAACCATGAGACCATAAGACCATAAACAACGAAAGCTTTTAAACAAATTTAAGGATTGTTAAAATAACATTAACACATTTTTCAGTACCAACAAGGAAGTCAGTCTCCTCAATTTGTCAGGAAGTGCATTTCAGAAATTAGAGGTAGCTCTGAGAGGAATATACCCCAAGCTGCTATCTGATCAACTTATGTCATCTCTTGGGGAACCTCCCAGATGACCTCAATGAGAAACTAATCAACAGAAAGTGTAGTACAAGCACTAGAATATTTTTAGTAAGTGCAGCAAGATTTTTTTTAAAGAAATACTAAACACAACAGTGACAAGCAATAAAAAATCTACTCCACTAGAAAAATATGAAAATCCTGGCCCTATCCATATGATTATACAGCCCACTGTAGCCCTTATTCCCCCTGCACATTCTGTGTGAACCCAAGCCACTAAAAGTTTGCCCATTCCTGTCTTACAATCTGAACCTAGCATATGTCTTCAATGAATGGGTGGATTTTGAGGAGGGTTTTGAAGGAAGAGGAGGCAGCATCACGTACAATCTGAAATACATTAAGACATAAGAACCAGTGTAGTGTAGGAAGCAAGTGCAGTACAGTGATTAAAGTTTTTGACTGGGGCCAGGGAGATCTGGATTCAAGTCTCCGTTTGACCACAGAACTCACTGGATGACTTTGGACCAGTAATTGTCTCTTACAGAGTTGTTGCTCTGGGGATAAAATAAGGAGAAGCCCCTTCGTACACTGCCTTGAGCTTTCAGAAGAAGGTAGTTTATAAATATAATCATGATGAAGGAGAAAATTATGAAGGATGATGCTACTGATTGAAGGATGTAAAAGTGGGGATGTAAAAGTGACATAAGTGGGCAAGACCAATTAGAGTTCTGAAGAACTTGGGCAGGATCTGGGTCCAGGAAACAGGTCAGTGTGGGGATTGAAGAAAAAACTTCACATAGAGCAATTAATGAGTGGACAATTTTGTTTTGTACAGGAGTAGACCAAGATGAGAACCAGAAGAGGAAACAATTGCAGGTGAACATGAATAATAATCAGGTATGGATGACAGCTTTTATTGAGTAGTTGGGAAGAAGATCCATTATAGAGAAGCAACACAGCCTGACAATGGATTATCTATGCAGAATGAAAAAGAGCATAAAGACCAGCTTGTTCCTCTGCATATATCTGTGTATCAAATGAGTTCAACAAACTATTCACCTGTAAGGAATTGTTCCTTGCCTTGGGCAACTGGCTAATTTCAAAACTGCACTGTATCATGAACAGTTCTGCTCCAAGGTCAGGAGGAAACATATAGAGGGAAACAAAGAATCCACGACAGAACACTATAAGTCAAATATGAATATATATAAGCATGGATGGAAGAATTACTGCAAGCAATAAATAGATGGTTATTAAAAGAGAAATCAGTGAGGATTCTTTTTACGAATGCTGTTCCTTTGTTTTCTCCCCTGTCTGCAGTCAGCAAGCCATCAGTTTCTGATCAAGGTAAACTGTAGTATAAAAGAAGTCAATAACATGTAATTGGTTCTTTTGTAATATACTGTAGAGTAGCAGTGGTGCTTGACACTTATTATCACTGAACACTGCTATTCCTTTTCCAGAAGATGGAGGCTTTCTTTTGGAAGGGAGCTGAATTAAGATGCAAAATCTGTGGGTGCTCCTTTTAAATCCAAGGCTTCTGTGCATACCTGCAAAGCGGCGCTATGTGAAATTAGTTAGAGGTGCAGAAAAGAAGAGGGGAAAGGAGAAGAAAAAGAGCCCCATTATTCAGCAAAACCTAATCCCCCCTGAAAAAACAAAACAAAATCCAAAACAATTGATGGTCAGGGATGCAATATATAATTTTTGAAGGGGACAATTACACAGCTTAAAACACATTAACTCTCAGCAACACAGGAAATGTCAAGCAATTAATCTTTTCCTACATCAAAGCAAGCCATACTTATTGATAAACAAATCAGGATGCGACTGCAGATAGCTGCTTGCGCGATCGTAGTAATCTAACGGGCAGGCTTCAGCATTTTTTTTTTTTTTCCTAGATAGAGGCAGGGAAGGGCTTGGAAAGCTATCATCTCATTAGGGAGCTTTAGAAATAAGAGTTATTGCTGGATAACAGGAACACAGATTTACTGTTGGGCCCCGTGGTGCTATAATTTAAATTTCCCATGATTTTGAATTCACTAGTATAAATAACAATAAAACAACATTGCACTGCATGTTCACCATAGAGGATTTAATATGCGCTCCTTCCTTTGTATTTTATTCTTTTAAAGTCTTTGGTCATTAATCAGCTGAAATTGATTAATCATAGTGCAGTGCTATACATACTACTGTACAGAAGCCAGTCCCACTGCGTTTATTTATTTATTTACTAGATTTATATCCAGCCTTTCATTCAGGAACTCATGGTGGCGTGTCCAGGTTTTTTTGGTTTTCCTCTCTGTCTTTATAGTGAAATACAAACAACTACCACATCAGCTGAAAATCGTGCTTATATAGTGTATAAATGTTGCTTCTATTGTGGCAAAAGAACTTACATAGATTCTAGTGATTTACATAAACTAAGTGTAAGAAAAAGAAAAAAAGAACTAATAAAAAAAATCCTTTTAGTAGCAACGTGGAATTAATTCAGTCCTTCGGTTTGCCATTAAATCTAGACCGTATAGAAACATATTGCTTCATCTTCTCATTTTTAGAATATAACGATTCATTATGAACCACTAACAATAGGTGCCAATACATCTATAAACATTCTACACCGTTCTCTTGGAAATCCAGCAGGTCCAGGGGCTTTTCCCAATGTTGTGGAGTGAATTGTCTCTATGATTTCTTGTAATATCAGTGGTTATACCATTTTTTTTTTTTACCCTTTAAAAAAAAATTCTTGAGATAACTCTTCCATTTCAACATTTCCTTCTAAATTAACAACTGCTGTTTAGTTACAGATGTCCCCAATTAGGATAACAGTATAAAATCAAATACTGGTAATTAATGGTCAGTATATAGTTGACCATTGTTAGCCTGAATTCCAGACAGAAAATTGCATTGTTTTGGTTGTTTCCACCAGTGACCCAGTGTCTTTCCAGATTTCTCTCCTGCTCCCCAATAGTTCTGATTAAGGCACTTTAAAGAATATTCAAATTGTTCTGAATATAGTAACCCCAATTTAACTTTAGCTGCTAAAAAGACTTGGAACAATTCTTCTGTAGAGTTTCTAGCATAGGGCAAAAGTGAGTTGTCAACCATCTTTTCCAACTGCATAAGATTAAAATCTCTAAATCTTTTTTTTTTTTTTTGGCTGAGGTAATGGCAGTAAGGGATTGCCATTACTGAATGCTATGAATAAATACCTTCAACACCATTTCTAAGGGTAAACATAGTGGTAGAACCTCTATTTTTTTTTAAAAAAAAAATCCTCCTTGATCTACTCCACAAAAGAAAAGTATTAATAAAAAAGATGGTATCTGAATACTTCTCTAATAATCTGGAATTAGCTAATTTATAGTTTTTACATTAAAAAAAATGAGTATCCCTGGAGCATGATCTGAGATTGCAGTGGGTTCAGATGAGGAGTCCACAATTTGACCTATAAAAGTAGAAGAATTAAAAAATGATCTAGTCTAAAACCATTTTGGTGCCCATAAGAAAAGAAAATATATTACGTTTTGGTTTTAGATTAATATCTGTTAACTTCCTATACAACAGTATAGTCTGTCCACATACTGTATATCACCCCCAAGTCTTTTTTTTTGTTTTTGTTTTTACTTTTCAACAAGTTATAAGGCATTTATCATTGCAATAATCTGGATAATCCCAGATTATCCCAGTCCCAAATGATAATTTGATATTGACCAAGAAATCCTGTTTTGAAACAGTGAGTAATGTAGTATTTTACTGCATTACTTTGCACAAGGTAATCTGTGCAACCCTTTAATGGGATATGTGATTCACCTAACATTCTAGTTCCTGGTCCCAGTTCCTGGTTCCTCCTATCATGACTGAGTAGAGGGACTCAAAGCAAAATTCTTATCATGATAGGAGAAGTCACTTGGTAATCTTGATGCCATGATGGGCACAGAGATGCCAATGAAGTAGGATCTGTATTTCCATACATAACTGAGAGGGTGGCATGACTGACTGTTGGCTAACAAAGGAGAACTGATTAGCTGAGCACAGGCCAAAAATCTGTGCTCAGTTATTGGCCAAGCACGGCAAGTGTCTGTTGGTTTTCTAAGAGCATTATAACTATCAAACAAGTAAACAAGGCTGCTCCCATAGCATTCTTACAGTCTTGGGAATAGGAGATTATGGCTGTGGAGTCAGCAGAAGACTGATTGTCTGCTTATTCCAATACCTCTCTTGCTTCCTCTGTGCTTAATGAACTTTGGAACTCTCAGTCCTTGAGATGTGTCACAAAAGGAAGCACAAGACTCTGTTTCTCAAATTGCACATCAAAGTTTAACTTTTCAAGCACAGTCTGTATTCCCATGACATATTGAAGCACAAACTAGTCGATGATATTTTAGGTTAGGCATTCTGTGAACCCAGCCCATGAGGTTATGTGTCGTGCCAACATCAAAGTGGGATTAACTGAGTAAATCATGGTTCAGTTAACCAGGGACTTGCTTGTAGTTTGAACATAGCCACCCCTCAGAGAAGACCTTGGCGTAGGTCATCACTTGTTTTCTTCTAGTAAAGCTTATTGACTCCAAATTTGGACCAACCTTCCTCAAGCTGCTGCTCACCAGATTCTTAGGAATTTGGAGAGTTGAAGGTACTACCTAGAGCAATGTTGTCCAAACTTGGCCACTTTAAGATGAGTGGACTTCAACTCCTAGAATTCCCCAGCCAGCCATGGGAGTTGAAGTCCACTCATCGTAAAGTGGCCAAGTTTGGACAACACTGACCTAGAGGAAGCCTGACCAATGTTCTTAAGTATGTTGAAACTGGTGTCTTCAGGGAAGGTTGGGGGGGGGGGGACAAAAGGATGAAAGCAGCATTGTGGCCCCGTGATGCAAACTCTACCCCTTCTGTTTGTGCATTGTGATGTTCTATGAATATACAAAAGGAGTAGAGTTTGTGGTGCAAGGCTATGATGGTGTTTTCATCATTCTGACCAAACCAGGAAGACCCTGAAGACCCCCACATATGTAGAAATGAGGCTTTAGGCTGGGTCAGGCTCTCTGACCTCTCAACTTCATTTCATTTTATATATCTGTTAGATTTATATCTTGCTTTTCTTCCAGGAACTCAAACCGCTTCCTCTTCCCATTTTTCCTCACAACCACACATTTGTGAGGTAAGCTGGACTGAGAGTCTGAGGTTGGCCCACAGTGACCCACTGAGTTCCCACAGTTGAGGGAAGACTTGAGCCTTTATCTCCTCAGGGCCAGCCCAGTTATACCTTCCCCATGATATCACATTGGCTCCAGTAAATGGTATTCTCCTGCCCATCCCCAGTGCTTGAAATGTCCTCTTTGAAAAACAAGATCTGAAACTAAAACCCCTTTAAAAGTCAATTGTATGTTAGGGAAATATCTTTATATGATGACAAGGAAACACATGCATTCATATAATGCCAGCAAGTGCATCAGCTATCTTTAGAGGAAGAAGGTCTGCCAGTAAAAGGTCGCCCTCCAATGATGCATTTGTTCTTCCCACCAACAAAATGAAGATTTCCTCTTTCATTTCATTCATGTTATAAGCTCAGGCACAAAAGTCAGTGGGGTGGGGGTGATATAAAAAGTTGGAAGGCCCTGGCTGACCCAAGCTGTCATTCTTATCTGACCTGAACGCATAGTGTCAAGAAAGGCTCTTTGAAAAGAATGTTGTAATTCCAAGATGTAAAGAATAACTCACCTCCAGGTCTTTATTTTGCATTTCCTACTTGTACCAAAGCATTTTTCCTTTACAGGCAAGCGGATAAACAAAGGAAATTATTCCACTGAAATATTTCTTGCCGTTTGTCTCCTGCTATCTCAGTGAGTCTTGCAAAAATAGAGCAGACCTGCTTCAGTGAAAGAGGTTGCAGCAATGGGTAACTCAGCCTCCTACAGAGTTGGCACAGTAGGTGGTACACCTAGCTGACCTTGGCTGATTTCAAATATACTGAGCAGGGCTGGAAGTGGTCAGGACCTGGATGGGGGACCACCAGAAAATACTAGGGCTATCAACCAGACTGGAAGAAGGAAATGGAAAATCATTCCTGCACTGTTGCTGTGCCCATTAAGTTGCCAGATGTCAGCACAAGGGAATCTTTACCTTTTCACTTGCAGAAGGGCTCCATCTTTCAGCTGTAAGGACATTTTGGTTGCATTGTGGCAGAAGTGAATAAGTCTATCCAAATCTTTCCTAGCTGGTTCTTGAATTCTGTTTCTATCCAAGCATAATCAGGAAATCAAATACTGAACATAACTATAGATAAGGAATGGGGTCAACAAAGAGACATATGCTGAGTTTCCAGTGATTTGGAATGGGATCAGTGAAACAAAACCACTAATGGGATCAATGAAACAAAACCGCTGTTAGTGCCAAAAATCTGTTTGCTTAGCAACAAGATCAATGTTCTCACTGCACCATTATTTTCTCTCAGGTAAATCTTTGCCATTCCCTCCTATCATGGAGGGAGAGGAGGGGAGTGTGGCCTTTGGTTGACAAATCTACATGAAGAAATAAAATCACGTATCAATACACGTAGCATCTGAAGGCCTTTGTCCAACGCAACTGGCTCATGCATCATTCTGGACCTTGATTTTTAACCACAGTTTGTTGAATAAACCATAATACCCTGGCTCACCCAACACATTAATATATAGTGTGGTGTGCCAGCCTTGATTTAGCAACCTGTGTGAACATCACCAACATGGCTGAAAACTGTAGTTTATGACCTAAGGCTGGGAAGCCAGAAGTGCAGCCTATAGCTTTCGAGCCTTAATACAGGAGGAAGAATAGTTTGGGCATGAGCAGAATAAGCAATTTCTAGAAAAGGTGTTTTTAAAAAGAGGAAATGATAGCCAAAAGCACCCTGTGGCATAGCAACAGGAAAAGAAAAAGGTAAAACTGAGCACTGGTGACCCATTGGCCTTGCTTCCCCTGAGAACACCCTATTTCGCTTTGGGTGGCTCCATTTGCATTTTTCATTTGCTCCCCATCAGGATTTCTGCAGAGATCAATAAATACATTATGTGTCAGGAGAGAAGGTGTTGGATTGCAGCTTGGGAGATGTCCCTCCACCCCCTGCTTTGAAAAACCTGCATAGAAACAGAAATAGAAAAAGCTTGTTAAGGGATAGGATTGTGGCTGATCAGAAAGAGAGAGAGAGAGAGAGAGAGAGAGGGAGGGAGGGAGGGAGGGAAGGAGGGAGGGAGAGGAAAGAGAAAGAGAAAGAAAGAGAGAAAAAGAAAGAAAGAAAGAAAGAGAAAGAAAGAGAAAGAAAGAAAAGAAAGAAAAGAAAGAAAGAGAGAGAGAGAGAGAGAGAGAGAGAGAGAGAGAGAAAGAAAGAAAGAAAGAAAGAAAGAAAGAAAGAAAGAAAGAAAGAAAGAAAGAAAGAAAGAAAGAAAAGAAAGAAAGAAAAGGATTTGATAAGGGTAATGGAATGGAAGGAAATAGTTCTTCATAGAAAGGAGTCTCAAATTCTTAGTTCAGGGTGGGTTAAGCTAAAAAGGATGGTTACTAGTATAGCACAAAGGCTGGGTTTTCAGAGTCCAGTAAGTCACAGTGGCTATATTCGCACAATGCAGTGAGCTATGAAGTAGAAGCCACAGTGGCTAGGTTCAAACAACATTGTAAGCCAAAACCAAACAGATCACATTTTTATTTAATGTGATAGGGGAATCCAGCCAAAAAGAAGGAGGGAGGGAGAGAAGGAGGGAGGGAGGGAGAAGAGACATGCACGTATCGTACACTAAGTTATGCAGATGAAATTGGGGAGAGGGGTTACTTGACGGACCGCCTCTCCCCAATTTCATCTGCCTGTTCTACCAGATCTGGCAGAGAGGGCATGTTACGGGTTCTGATGTCTAGGGAGCCACATTTGGTGGGTCTTTTCTGCTATGGTGCCTGCGCCATGGAACCTTCTTCCTCCTGAAGTGAGGCTGGCCTCGTCACTGTTGTGTCAGCAGGCCTGGGGACCCCAGGGGATGGGTGATCTAGAGAGGTGGCTCCATTATTTTTAACATCCCTTTTTCCATTATTTTCTGTTTCACTTGGGTTTTTTTTAGATTTTTTATACTTTTAATGTATTTATTGATTGTTTTTTAACCTGGTTGTATGCTGCCTAGAGTCACTTGGATAAAGGGAGCCTGGCAGCCAATAAATTGAGTAAATAAAATAAAATAAAATAAAATAAAATAAAAAACTTAACCATGTTTTGTTGAATAAATTACAATTGACTGAGTTTACAAAAGTTAAGAGAGAAAATATAGTTCAAAAGTCACATTGTAGCTTAGCCTGAGACATGAACCAGGTCAGCAAGAGAAAAAAAAGTTGCTGGCTTGCATAAAACATGCATGCATTCAAAACTAGGTATAGATGAAAATCTGGGAATAAGTCCTATATTACAAAGAGAAATAGACATTAATTAATCACTGTCCCTGGGAAACCTATGATCAGCTGATCAGCAGCCTGATTGTTTTGCCTGTTTCCCAGGTGCAAAACACTGATGGACAACTTCAAGGCCCTTGTTCTCTCTAATGGTTCATTAATTTAAAATCAGACATCAGATGCACAGGCCTTACTATGGAAGACCCCTTCAAACAGAGTATATTTTTCAGTTTCCCATCTTTGTGAATCTATCAGGTTTGATTTGCTTAAGATTTGATTTTCTAAGATTTATTTTATATTTGCATTTTGGTCCAAACCAACACATTTTTAAGGTATGAATTTTGCATTAGACGTAAGTTTTGTGAATAATCGCCATTACAGTAATATAATGTACATCTGTGTATTATACTCATTGATGTATTTATTTTTGCACAGATCTTGGTTAATAGCAGTTTTGGTTTTTCCCAATGCACTGCACTGTAAAATGTATAGATCTGTGAATTTGGGGTAAGTTTTAGTTTGAGTAGTGGTTCAAAATCATGATACTAGATAAGTTTGCACTCAGATGTGAACTGAACCAACTTCTCCCCATCCTTACTCCTTATACGAAGAGAACCAGCCCTATAATAAGGTCATATCATATCCCATTGCCTTTGCTCTACCACAGCATACCTGTTTGTGTGTTTATACTCTTCACTGCTCCTGGGAGCACCTAAGTCAGTGTTTCTCAACCTTGGCAGCTTTAAGACGTCTGGACTTCAACTCCCAGAATTCCCCAGCCAGCCATGCTGGCTGGGAAATTCTGAGAGTTGAAGTCCAAACGTCTTAAAGTTGCCAAGGTTGAGAAACACTGACCTAAGTACTCAAGTCAGGGTGGCAAGATTAGCCTGAAGGGGGTTGCCATTGTGTTTCTCACAACATACACTCATAAGAGCTTTCCACAGCCAGGCACAAGTTGCAGCCTTCTTTGCATCAGAGTTTTCCTGCCTTTTCATCATCAGTCACCGTGTGTCAGGCTTGTGTACAGATACTTAGACTGCCTAGTGCACAAATGCCTTTCTGCTTAATGAGAATGCCTCGGCTGACTTTTTATCCCAATCTGAAATGCTGTTGTGGATGGCCAATTAGCCAAGGTTGTCGAGGTCAACAACTCCTCTCATGCCACAGCAGCAGACCAGTTGTTGTGGTGCACACCAAATGCCTGCAAATGCTTCAGCATCAACGTAGTCCCAGCAGGATGAGTGTAATTTATGGGTTCTTGTTGAGGCTGCATTTATTATCAAAGTATGTGAAAACATTGGCCTTTCCATTTTACCTCTTTATGTGACACATGCATATGAACATACAGAGAGAGAAAGATACAGTACACAAGACCAGTACACAAGTTTCACAAGACCAGTATACCAGTTTCTCAGTTCCTGTCAATATTCTCATTTTCTCTTCAACTGCAATATGTGTTCTTTGGCAGAAAAAGCTTATGCAATTAAACTAACCATCTGAAGGTTTAATCCTTTTTCTACACAACTACACTTTACATTTGGGAAGCCCCTTATCCTACGGTAACGTTCACCCTACAGGGAAACTGTTGCATTTGTTCTCAGGGTTTATCTTATGGCTGATTATCAGCCTACCTCATAAAGATTGTTGTAGTATTTCTCTGTGTTGGAAAATTACTGTGAATAATTTCCAGTTGAGTTTTCCCCAGATCAGAGCAAGCACATTCATCGTTCAGTTAGCAAAAAAAAAAAAAAAGCCGGATGTTTATTTATTAAGCATCAGCAAACATAAAAAAACAGCCCCACAGTTAACTGGCAAACCTGGGGTAAAAGGCAGGCAAAAACAGGGAGAGAGAAAAAAAACAACAAGCAAGGCTTTATATTATCTCTATAGCTATCTAGAAACAATACTGTGGGTAATTAGCATGGATAGTCCCAAAGGGAATGGCTTTTGGTTATTCCAGCTTTAACCCTTTTATGTACATGGTAGTAACAGAACAGAGATGAAATGTACAGGTAGTCCTCAACTTATGACCACAACTGGGACTGGAATTTCTGCCGCTAAGTGATGTGGTTGTAAGCAAGATGTCATGTAACTGCATCACTTAGCAACTGCAATCCTGGAGTCCCAGTTGCCATTGTTAACAAAGAATCACAGGTTTTTAAGTGAGTACCCACATCCCAATCCAAGCCATTCCAGGCTTGGTCCCTCCCAGCCCCGAGCATCAATAAGGTAAAGGGCTGCCTTCAATTCCCCCACCTGCCTATCTCCCCCCATCTCTGCCCTTCTGGCCACCCTGCACCCTGCCTTGTGAGGCAGCAAGCAACCCCAGAACCGTGCAGCTCTGAAGCTGCTTGCCGTGCTCCGGGAAGCTGCAGCCACCCCTGGCCAGTCCCAGCCACAGTTGTCCTTGCCACTCTGCACTCTGAGACCCTGCCACCCTGCGCTCTGCTGCCTCAGCTGACCTTCGCCATCTTCTTGCTCCCACTGTTGATGAGGCGTGCCTGGCCTGGCTGCTGGGCTGGGCTGGGCTGGGCTGGGCTGGGTTTCAGCTGTGAAGAAGAAGAAAAAAGCCAAAAGCAGCCCCAGAGCTGTGGTACACCAAAAAGCCCCTTTGCAAAAAGCTCCAGAAGTGCGGCACACCAAAACACTTCTTTGTGCCGTGCTCCTGGGTGGGGCTGGGCTGGGCTTCTGCTTCACGCAGTGAAAAAAAAAGAAAAAACCTAAAGCAGCCCAGCCAGCCCAGCCCAGCCCAGCAGCACAGCACAAATAAGAATGCCAGCCAATGAGGAAGGCAGGAAGTGGTTTTGCCCAATGGGAAAGTACTGGGGGTTGGCTCAGGGAGCCATGTGTAGGAAGATGGAACACAAGATGCTTGTGCTTTGGCTGTGGCGGCTGGGTACAAAAGGTGAAAGGTCGGTGTGGGGAACTGGGAGAGAAGGCAGCTGGGCGAACGAATGAAGGGGACAGAAGCTTTGCCCAATGGCTCGCAAAACAAACTCTGAGCACAAAGGGGAAAGGAGGCCACTGGTGCATGTGAGCAAGCAAAGCGGGAAGGAGAGGGTTGAAGTGTGTGAGCGAGCGAAGGGGGAAGGAGGGTGCTAGTGCATGCAAGTGAGTGAACAGGAAGGAGGGTGTTGGTGTGTGCAAGCATGTGATTGAAGGGGGAATGAGGGTACTGGTGCATGTGAGAGAAGGTGGCGCAGTGCATGTGAGCAAACGAAGAAAGGCCAGGGTGGGTGGGGGAGACTAATCTGAGCAACTTGCGACCTCCCCAGCCAGCTTCCCCATTGACTTTGCTTGTGGAAAGCCAGCAGGGAAGGTACAAATGGCAATCATGTGATCATGGAGTGCTTGGCAACCAGTCATAAGTGCAAAAGGTTGCCAAGTGCCCAGATCGCAATCACGTGGGGTGCTGCAACAGCTGTAACTTTGGGGACCAGTCGTAAGTCTATTTTTTCAGCACCATTGTAACTTTGAATGGTCGCTGAACGAATGGTTCTAAGTCGAGGACTACCTGTACATCAGGTACCTCTTTTCTTCTGTATCATGAATAAAACAATTTGGTGGATGGAATGTTGTGTACAACAAATAGAGGGTCCATATGCTTTAGCATCCATATTCCAAAACAGAACACCTTCAGAAATGTTGAACTGTGGAGTCCTTGGTGCTCTCTGACCTTGTTTATTTGCTTGCAGATGTTTCATTACCCACTAGATAACATCATCAATGCTAGTGATGTGGGGGTTGCTCCCTGTTTATATACAGTAGCTTGCCCTGCCGGTGTTGTTGGGCTATTGTTTTCTGTTTGATTGTTTCCCTGGTGTTAATCCCTGCTTATCTGGACATTAGTTGCTGGAGAGGATGTGTTCTGGTCTTTTTTTTCCTTCTCAGCTTTCTTATTGTCTCTTTTGAATGATGTTGTTGATGATTTCATGTGTCTTCTCTAGTTCTTTTTTTATTATGACAAAGGTTTTGTCTACTGTCAGATCTGTGATGTTCAAATCCCAATGAAGAAAAATCTCGTGCAACCCAAGTTAGGTTCAAAAAAGTTTTCATTTATAGGAACGTACATGCAACTCTAAGCAAAGCGTTGCTGAAACTAAAGCCCGTGCTTTTCCCACTTTACTTTTCCCACTACTTTTTACTCCCCTCTTTCCAGGTGCCAATTTAGTTCTCACAGAGGTGCGACCTTGCACATTCCTAACCTCTGATAACAGTCCATCTTCCTAGCCTTTGATAGCATACCAATTCCTTCTACTTTCACTTCCCCCCTCCCCCCTCCTAAAGAATGGCAGAAACAAAGCAAACAACTACTACATTAATATTTTGATTGCTGAAGGTTCTGACATCTACATACCAGATCTGTACTGTTGTATTGTGTGGGAGTACTATAGTTTCTAAACGCTGCATTACGGTCTCTGCTATGAGTCCTGAGAGTGGTGATCCCATAGGTACATCTGATTGTTGGTATATCTGTCATCAAACTGAAAGTAGTGTCCATCAGACTGAAAGTGGATGAGAGTGAGTTTTATTGGGGCCTCAACATTTTAGTTTATTGTGTTTTTATTTTGTTTTATTTTGTTCACCATCCAGAGTTCCTTCTGGTAGATGGACAGCTATATAAGTTTGTTAAATAAATAAAAACATAGATTGTCTAAGGGGTTCATAAAGATCTTTTCTAATTGTACTTAGAAATACTGAAGACTAACTGATGCAAATGTCAGTCCTGATATAACATAGACTCTCTCAAGATATTTCTGCAATGCTTTACTGATACACTCCTGGATATTAATAAATGCCATTCATGATGCATCTTGATACAACAGTATGTACTGCTAGCTTGTGTTTTTTCCCTATGTTTTATCAATACACAAGTAAGTAAGGCACTGCAAAAAAATGGACTCATGCATCTGACCTAAACAAGATGGTTTTTCCTCTCCAGGTATCTTTTCATATATATGTTGGTAAAATGGAAGGAGACAAAAATACAAAAATGAACAGAAGGAATTGAAAATAGCAAGCAAAGTACATGTGAGCAAGTTTCTGGACAAAATATGGAAAAACTATAATCCGTGGACCATTGTCCTAGCCTTAGATGGCCAGATTGTGAGCCCTGAGTTTGCAGGAGTCTCTCTGAAAGACATACGATGTTTTTCCTGCCTCTTTCACAGACAATAAACAAATCCTAACAAGAATTGGAAGGAGTCAACTTACTGTTGTCAGGTTTCCCTCCCATCGTTTCATCTTCAAAAATAGCTTCCTCCGTTACCCTTTTTTCTTAGAAATAATTATCACTTGATCATTCATCATTGCCTCCTAAGAAAGAAGATGAAGTAAGAGAGCCTTAATGCCAAAAAGAAAAAAAATGGCAATGCTCTCATGACCTCCCCTTTCTCCAACCTTGAATTCTGATCAGAATTTGGGTTCCAACCCACCCTTTTCTCCTTCACAAATGGACAAAACCAAAGCAGTGTTATATTTCCACTCAGTGCTAGTTCTAGTATAGGAGAAAAAAGACCAAATAATTCAGACCTCCAATTTCACAGTCATTCCCAGAAGCATGTAAGCTCTTCTGCTAGGTATCAGAACATTAAGAGTCTGTACACTGCTGAGTGTTTGACACATCACTGCATCTCTGTTGCAAAAAAATAAAATAAATTGTCTTCCCCAAAGCTAGTCATGGGAAAGCCTTCACGGTCCTATAGATTTATCTGTCATTTGCATTCAATCATCCATGCAATTGCCATCTAATTTGCTAAATGCAAGATACTGAAGCCACTTTCCAGCCTAATCAGCAGCCAGTGATATCGATGAGCCATTGTGTATGGATGGCATTGCTACACAAACACAGTATAGTAAGCTGCAATAATGTGAAATGGTTGCATGTAAAATGCATGTAGAATGATCCAGCTGAAAAGCTTTGTAAAGGTGAAACTGAAACCTGAGGGGTAATGTAGGTCTTCCCTTATAACCGAACAAATTGAATGGGTTCATAGCATTGTACTAAGCCACAGCTGAATAAAGCACAGGTTATTGGTTTCACTTACTATATGACTAAGCCATAAAGGATGATTTACTAAAATCCATGGTTAGATTCACCCATTGTGATAAGCCCAAACCAAATAAAGTACAATGTGGCTCAGCATGAATCCAGCCATTATGTGCTCATCCAGTCTGGGTTGTTTTTTTGCTTGGTTTTATTTTGCTCTGATGGGCAATGACTTTCCAGGATCACAAACAGTGGTTCTTCATATCAGCTGGTATCTAAAAGATGGCAGTAATGCTGGCGAATCTAGGCTTTTCCAAGCACAAAGGACGTGCTCTGCCTTGGAACAGTACAGAGGAAGGAGAGGCAAATCGTCTATTTCTTTAAGTTGAAATAGAACATAGGGCTGGTTGAGATACAGGTTCATCAATTAATTAATAGCTTCTAGTGATGAGGGAGTAAGACTCTGTGCTCATCTCACAACTCTCTTCACAGGAGTTTTACTGTTGATAATATGCTTCTAAATTAAAATAGGTGACATTATTTTCTAAAAGCCTATCAGCATAGCTCTGAGCTGAAGAGATTTTCCTTGGGTGGAAGGATAACCCTTTTCCAGCACATATAGATCCCCAGGAAGCTATCTTATATGGAGTCAGACCATTGACCTCTCTAAGAAAGGATGGCCAGCACTACTTGCCAGTGACTCTCCAGGGTTTTGAACAGAGGTTTTTCAGACCTCCCTGAGATGCTGAAACTTTATCACTGAGCTATATCTCTTTCCATCAGCATACAAAATATCCTTAAATTAAAATAAGGCTCTTTTTTCATAAATCTTTCTGGGGAATATGACAGATGTGTTTTTATAATTCTGCCAAAGTAAATTTTGTAGATGCTATGTCAGTGACTGTTCCAGAGTAATAAATTTCCTTCTTCTTCCCAGAATGGACGTACGATTAACTTGGCTATTTTAGAAAGCATGGGTACTTGTCTTGTATTTTACATAGAACACATTTAAGTAAATTTAATCTAGCATAGAGATAATAATGTAAAATATATGAATTAAATATTTTTAAAGCACTGTTTTGCTTTCCGGAAATCAAACTTTGGCAATCCATATTCCCAGTGAGGGATGTTCTACACGTTTAGGAGACGTCAGAATGGTTCATCAGTGTCTTGGGTCTAATATATGGTGTGATGTGCTAGGATCGTAAGTGGCTCTTTGCTGTTCATTGAAATGATGAATTGCCTATAGACATTCCATGCAGTGTACTTATTTAGTAACCTTGAAGTCATGTTCCACATTCATCATTTGAGTGCATGTAAACTAGGCCTATGCACCAGATTGTCTTTCAAATTTGTCATTCTTTCAACTGGCATTCATGTTTCATTCTTTTTGATGGGTCCAATTCGCCTCTTATCATTTTGTGTTTTTCACCTTTATGGTGAAGTATTAGCATAATATTATTAGAGTTGCTATCTAACTTTCACCTATGGTACACTTCTAGGAGAAACCACTGTATCCTGATCAAGTGAAATGTCTATAGAATAAATTGAGAAGAATTCAGACAATAGGTCTGTGCACATGAAGCACAAACAATTACATTTATTTTAGAGTGAGATTTGAGGTGGACTGCTAAAGGATCATGTTCTTATTAAAGATGAATGAAGTGAAAATAGTTTCAACTCAGTAAATGAAATCAGAGGCTTTTTTTAAAAAAGATCATATTTCTAAATGAAATGAGGCATCAGAATCAGGTGTCCGAAGATCTTCCTTTAAAAAGTCAGTACCAGGATGCATGAATTCCAAGAGAACATCCAGCTGAAGAAAAGCTTTGATGTGCAAAATCTAGGCTAAGTGCCATTTTCTGAAAATTTATCAGATCCTTTTGAGTATGCTACTCAGCTATGTGGGAAGCTGTGGAACCAATACTGTAGGACCAATGTAAGGCTTGTGGCTGGATGGAATCTATGGGTATTGGTTGGTTCAACTTCTAATGCTCTGGGTTTCAATATTTCATTCTCATCTATTCTTCTTTCAAAGAATCTGAGCCCCACAATGATGATAAACCAAAAAACCACTTTTTTCCTGAGAATATTATGCGTCAGCCTGGAACACTTGTAAATATCCGGATTCTCAGCCTCTTATCCTAGAATTTGTTTACTTGTGACTCAGACACAACCTGACTAGTATAAATACTCCTTTCTAGGCTAGAATGAAGCCAACCACAGCAGAAATTTCTACCTGCTATAGCACTGTTCCTCAACCTCAGCCACTTTAAGGTGGGTGGACTTCAACTCCCAGAATTCGCTGAGGTTGAGGAACACTGTGCTATAGTATACAGCAATCAGAGCCCCTCTCTTTATGTCAATGCTCTAGGGTTAAGTTCTGAGTTTTTGTCTCCTGCCTTTCCAAATACTGACAAATATTTGACCATTCTCTTCAAGGTTGGAGAAGGCAGCTAGGATTTTATGATATAATCATTTTCACTGGTATGGAACTGTTAGTCCCTCCTATGTCAGTTTTATTCCTTAACAGAGCATGTTTATATGTATATAGACATTTGGCTATTACAGTATATTTATTATTTACAGTAAATTGTAAAGGTTTAAAATTTCTTGTCCCACCTGTAATAACCAGGGCACTACAGTAGTCTGAGAATGACTATTCTAATAGCTTTACCTCATTCTACAGAGCAGCACATGCTTTACAAACAGACGGTCTGACATTCAAACCTTGGCATTTATAGATGGGACTGGAAAAGATACTTCTCTAAAACTCTGAAAAAGAACTGCTAATCCATCTAAATACCAAATTAAAGGAACCAATGAACTTTGTGTAAGATATTTCTCCTATATTTGTATCCATTAATAGCCCCACAAGTGGCAATACCTGGCTGACTGTCTCTTGGTTAAAAGCTAAGCATCCAGTCTAGTCAGTATTTGGGTGGGAGATCACTGGGAAATCCCAAGGCTGTAGGCTTCTGGAAGAGAGCAATGGCAAACCTTTGTGCTAAGAAAAGTAAATGGATGTGTACATGTCATCATCAGGAGCTGAGCTCACCTTAGAAACATCTTTAATTTCTTCACATCATCATCCTGGTAGACTGAAAGTATCTTTGGATAAATATAGAATTAGATCAGAACAGCAGGTGATGTCAGCCTACATGCATTCAATTTATTGTCTGAACTGATAGAGGAACATACTAGAGCAGTGTTTCTCAACCTTGGCAACTTCAGCCTTTGAAACTCAATCCAAGAATTGAACCATGATGTCAGATTTGCATTTGTATCTGACTGCTTTTCTAATCTATGAGACAGGGAAGGAAAGGAAGTTCACATCTAAACAATGCATAGCAGCCTCTTGGAACTGATTTTTTGCAAGCTGTTAGACAAATGTTTTTAAGTACAAGTGGGGAAGAAATTGAGAATTTTGTACTGGGGATCACTGGAAAACTTGTTCCATTCTCTTGGCAAAGAGGAGTGAAGGGATTTTCTTTTTATTCCTGGAACCAAAATTGTTTGAAAAGGTGGACCAATACATTCTGCTATTGGCCAACCTGGCAGGAGAGAGAGCAAAGTGCTCATTGATTTATATGTTCTGAAGCTATTGACCAGCTTGGGAGAAGAAACAGTGAACACTGATTGACAGAATACTGTGAGTCATAGTCCAACACATATATACACAGAACTGTGCTTTATAATTGTAATACATCAGCAAATAGTGAAGACAGTCCAGAAAAATCCTAAATTGGTCTTTAAATGACTTTGGTAAACAGGTAAATGGAGAAGCTGGTGGTCCAGAAGATCTCACTAATAGTAGATCTCCAGTGTTTTTTATTTACCTCCGAGTCTGGATTTATTATTTCCATCATTATCTGGAGATGCTAGTGTCAATAGTGTCAGTTGCAGGTATCTTCACATGCTAGGTTTTCCATCATGAAAATTTAAGAACTGTTTGGTGAAAAAAGATTCTTTTTTTTTTTTAATCAATGTTACCAGCCGTGCATTAGCTGTTGACCTTGCATTTTCCCATAAAGTTTCCCATAAAAGATTTAATGAAACATTAGGCTATTTAAAATGCAAGCAGCTTCATTTGTTGTTGAAGCATTATAGACCCCATATTGTCTGTTAGCATCACTATCCAACGTCCTTTTGATCTGTGTGGCTGGCTCCTGACCAGCTTCCTCGTACATGCATCCCAAGTAAAATAGATACACCCGAGCAGCCATAAGCAGATTGCGTTTTACACACATTACCATCATGTGTATTAATCTCCATGCTGGAGGAAGTAACGATGTGAGGCAGCCCTTCATTTTCTATTACTGGTGATCTTCTAAACCTACCACCCTTTTCAAAGACATCACTTTCTAATGAATACATTCCCCATTCAAAATGATGAATGGTTTCAATTAAAAACAATCTTTGAGAAAATGTTGCCGTTGTACAGCAAACGAACACACAGTGTTATTCATTTATTCTCGCAGGCCATTGGAGCTAATATGTCAGTTTTGTAAATTAAATGTTTGTGTGAAGGGGGGGCAGGGAAAGAGATAAGAGGTACAAGTCCTGAGAGCCACAAAGCCTAAAGAAAGCTGGTGTGGTGCTCTTTTGACTAACAATTAGGCTGAACTCAGGAGCATTGAGGAGCAAAGGGAAATGAAATGCCATCTCAGTCCACATTCCTGAGGAAAAAAAAATTGCACTGATATTTAAAGAAGAGATATATCTGAGCTTAAAGCTTTAGAATTGTTCAAAGTGTAATTTATGAAAAGACAGAGAGGCTCATAAATGTGTTGATGTCAAGAGAACTGAGTAATCCCTGAGTAAAAGGAAATCTCACTAGTTCTTTCTTCTCTCTCTCTTCCTGCCCCTGCCTCCCCCCCACAAGTAAAGCTCTGAAGCATCAGAGAAGGTGGTGGTTGCAGGGAGAAGCTTTTAACGGGAAATTTCACTCCTTTGTTCCTTATCTCAGGGTATTTTCCTGTTGTGGATTAGCTGCTGCCAGACTGCCCACATACACAGAGCTGTTCACAGTTTAGTAACCAAGACCTTAATGCACATATCTGAGTAGGTTTGCCAAGACAATCGCATCATAGACAATGTGTCCAATCCATCCTTTTCCCCAAATTAAGTTGGTTTGGTTTTTTTGTCAAGTTAAAGTCTGGGCTGAGATTAAACTAACTGGAACTTGAATGAATATGGTGGCTGTGTTCCTACAAGACAGTGAACCACACATCAACCAAGCACATTTTACTTTCATGTGTTATGCAAATCCAAGGAATTGGGTTAATTGATAAAAAAGTATACTTATCATGAGAAAATGTGCCATGTGAACATTTTTACCATGCCTATATTTTACCCCAAAGGAAAATGACTCTGAATTTAAAAGGTTTTCCCACAAAAGGAAAGATTAGACAGAAAAACGTGCAGAGAATATGGCCTCCATTGGCCATATTTTCTGCAATCTAAGGTGGTGTTAGATTTTTAAGGTAAAAATATTATGGGGTGGGTCTTTGTTCTGCATAAAGTCAGTAGTTTCACTGAAATTAATGGGTATTCTTATTACATAAGACTGTTATTCATAATATGGAGTCCTTGGGGTTTTCTGAGCTTGGTTGTTTTCTTGCAGACATTTTGTTACCTGTCTAGGTAACATCTTCAGTGCTAGAAGGGAGTGCAGTTTGCTCTCCGTTTATATACAGTACCTTGCCCTGTCAGTGTTGGTGGGGGAGTTGTTTTTTCCTTGGTAGTTCCTAGATTAGGGTATTGTTTACTGCTTCATTGTTTGTATGGTGTTAATCCTGGTGTTAATCCCTGCTTATCTGGGTGTTGATTGTGGTGAAGAGGTGTTCTGGTCTTTTTGTTTCCTCTTTTGAATAGTGTGTAAATGTTGTTTATTTATATGTGCCTGTTGATGGCTAACTTGTCTGAATACCTGAGCTTCTAGGAATTCCCTCACATTTTTGGATTTAGCTTGGTCTAGGATGCTGACAGTTTTCCAGCTGAAATTATGGTTAACTGTCCATGTGTTGTGAGATTAAGGAGTTTTCATTGTGTCTCCTGACTGCTGGCTGATGTTCATGGATGTGTTCTGCTAGTCTTCTGCCTCTGTCCTACTTAATGGCTGTTACAGTCCTTAAACTATATGTTGTAGGTGACTTCTGTTTTTCCTTCTTGGGCTACTGGGTCTTTTGCTTTACTTAAGATGTTTTGGAGGGCTTTAGTTGGTTTGTGTGCTACGGTGATGCCATGTGGTTGTAACAGTCTGTTGGTTGTTTCTGAGATGTTTCTGATGTACGGCACTGTTATCCTTTTCATAGCTTCTGTTTTTTGTGCTGTAGTGGGTTGAGTGGTTGGGAACTTTTTGATAAAGTTGTGTGGGTATCCATTTCATTAGAAGACATTGTATAGGTAGTTTGTTTCCTTTTTCTGCTGTTCTGGGTTGCTGCAGTGCGTTTCTGCTCATCTGAATAACGTTCTTACACACCTCCTCTTGTGGGAGATTGAGTTGTTACTTTGGTAATGGAGCACTTGGTTAGTGTGGGTTGTTTTTCAATAGACTTGTGTTTCTAATTTGCCATCATTTCCTCTCCTGATGTAGATATCCAGGAAGGGTAGTATATTGTTGTTTTCTTCTTCCCTTGTGAATTTTATTTCTTTGAAGATGTTGTTGATTAGTTTGACTTCAGGACTCAAAACAGTATAAAGTAATATCAGAGCATTTCAATTTCCCCAGACACTTCATTATAGCTCTCAAAGTAGCCATTTTAGAAAAAAAATCAACATTACTAGGATAGTTAAGTGAGAGATTGATGAATTCACATACAGTACATCAAAGTTTCAGGCTATCTCAAATTTCAACAAACACAATGGGTTTTTTAATACATTGTAATTGTTAAGTGATAAATTACTTGTAATCTGTCTCACATGTACTCTGCATCTGCACAACCTTCTTCCTCTCCCTTTTCCCCATCCTGCCTCATCGCAATTTAAATCCTACATCAGTTTAGCCACATCATCAGATGAAATGATCTGTAGCTCATGAAAGCTTATGGCTTTTAATAAAATGTGTTGTTCTGAAAAAGTTTTATCAGATTCCTAATTTACGTAAGAATGGTGAATGAAGGAAACCACTGTGAAGGAGGAGTTGGAGTCATGGAACTGTCCAGCTGAAAGCTGAGAAGACAAACAGCCTGATTATTGAGAATCCATAACAATCCAAAAAATGATACCAGAAAAATGAAATTCAAAACTGAACTCTTCGGAAGATTGTTCACACTTACTGGGTTTTCAGTAGCGGAAATTGCGGGATATTTGCTCAATTGCGATTGTCTAAATAAACATCAAATATCTGCTTCACGTTGCCATAAATCTTGGTTTGCTAACCATAATGGTTTAGTTCACAAAGCATACTAAGCCAAAACACAAAGCACAATTAAGGCTTACTGCGAATTCAGCCACTGCTACTGAAAATACATAATGACTCTATATTTATGTGACTTGCATTGAACATCAGGTAAGCCCACTGCTGCATATAAAGTAAAAGCCACATAGGAACTTAAGGGTTAAAAGCTTACACATCCACATTTGATTCTGAAACTACTCCCTCCTCCCCTCCCCCCAGTGACTCCTTCAACATTCTGGATTTGTTCTACATACTACTCCTCAACTCTACAGAATTGATCCAGCCTCTAATATTCTTTCATAAGATTATCATATGGTGAATGTCAACATTGGATATTAAATGTCATCTACAGAGTAGCAAATGCAGGCTGTCAAATGTTGTAAATGGACAATGTCAAATATTGGAAGCCAAATGTCAAATATCAAATATTGAAATTTCAAGTGTTTGGCACCAGCTGCACCAGCATATATACTGTAATAACAGTGTAAAAGAAACCTTGGAGCTGATAGTAGGTCCAATAACGTCACAAGTGCCTGAAAGTTCATATGCAATGGAAACTGTTCACAGATACTTTGAAAGTGATCCTGCACAGAAAAATCTCAAATATGATGCACAATACTTATGAGAAGTATAACAAACCATCAAAATATGCTGGCCCTCAAATCAGCATCAAAGTTCAAATGTCATGCTAAGCTATTAATGAAACCCCAACTCGTTGGGTACACATAACATGCTAAGCCATAAACCATGGTTTGCAAGTCACAGTGGCTTTGTTCACACAACCCATTAAGTCAAAAGCAAAAAATCCACATTCAGTCTTTGTGCAAATGTGAGTTTAACCAGTAAGTGAAAGCTATACATAGCTACAGAAGTGAACTGGATGTGTAATTTCCTCCTTTGAGCATTGCTTCTGTGGTTGTTATGCAAAATGTTCTCATACTGAGTAATGGTAGCATGGCCTGATGGACGACCTAGCAACATTTATTTATTTATTTTCTCCTGCTAACGTAAAAGAAATCCAAATAAATTTATGGCTATGTTTCCATTAGAGTTATTCTTTGATTTTTAATTTCATTCCCATGGTAACTTCACAAATGTTAATGTTTCTGGAGTCCCTCTGCACATATAATTCAATTAAGCAACATTCTTTTCCTTGCTTTATTACAAGTCCTACATACTGTCCAAATAATATTTTGGTAAGCTTCTAGGATCTTCCATTATTTTTATATGTATCACTGTGCTTTTTCTCTTTCTGCCCCTGAAATCTTGGCATGTGACCCTGAGTTTTTAAACATATCTCAAAATAGTGCTTGTCGTTAATAACTCGCATCCTTATAATCACTGGTATCACTTCAACCATAAGCATCAAAATGCCAGGAACAACTTGTCCTTTATCACTTTCAGTCAGCTTGATTATCAGCTTATTGTGATTCATGGCTATAATCTAAAACATTTGAATGCTGATCAATTCTGCCAAGTTCTACAAATATGCATTCTAGAGATGGAGATCCTCCTTGCTACCTGTGACCTATATATATGAGAGTGACCTACAAGAATTGATAGACAAGCTGTTTCCAGGGGGGAAATCCCAAACTGTCCAGAATACTTGTGATGAAAGGAGAAAAAGGAGTGATTGGGTTGATCAGGAGGAGGACTCAAGTCACAGTCAGCTGCTGAGTAAAGCAAAGGAGAATGGTGTGGCAATGCTGGAGAGTTAGCTAATTGCTACATGCTTGGCTGAGTGGATCCAGCCAATCGATAGCTCTTCCCATAGCAGAGATATGAATAGAAATAACACGTTAGCAGCAAAGTCATCCATATACGGCATGTTACGTGCAGGCTGAGGCTGCTTCACTAGACCTCATGCTGAATTTTAATTCCAGGAGATGGGAGGATACTAAAGCCAAGTGCCAGGGACTAATCCGATAAATATCCACAGCAGCAAAAGACAAAGATGTCTAAACACAGAGAGTTGTGGCTTATTTTGATATTAATTCTAGTTATAGTAAGTCCCAAGTATTCTAAAGTCAGCCAGTACTTTCAGCTTAAGATTAAGTCTCTAACAATAGTGTTTCTATCTGGAGGGAGAAAAAAAAGTACTGGGTAAAGATTAGAATGGAGTAGCAAAGAGAACTATTTGCATGAAGTGACTCTAGAGATTGATTGGATTTTAATTCATGGATAATAGAGAAGTCTTTTACCTGTAGAAATATACCCATGAATCATGTATTCACTGCTGATTGCAGACTACCCTGGATAGGTAGTAACTGGTATTGCAATTAAGGGTATATTTATGTTTGCATTCATCCTGGAAAATATTGCTCATATTAGCATCCCTTTAATGGCCCTCAGAATTTCTGGAAACTTTTCTGGATATAAGCATTACATCTGTATATCTGATTTCTAGTCTTACTAAATATCCTAGCAGAAGTCCACTGTTTTTGGATTGGTCTCGCTGGCCAAAATTTTTATTAGCTGTGATTTGGACTATGATCCTCTTTTTGTTCCTTGCACCGTCCAATTTCTCACACTCTCTTTGCCTTCCAACTCCAAATATGCATTCAAATGCAATCATAATTATTTCTTTTCACATACCTGGGTATGCACGCAGACCTTTTATGGTTAATCCCTCATATGGAGGAGTTTTATACATATATATCTGTATGCATGTAGATCTGGTTCATCTTTTTGCAAAACACATTTCTATGGGAGGAAGGAATTATAGAATTTGATTCTTTGCCCTCTGATATGCTTTTTCAAAATGTGATGGGCAATTAAGTGATTTCCCTTCATGACAAGAGTAACTGTACTTCCTGATTCCTAATGACAGAAGTAATTCTGCATAATTATTGAGACATTAACAAATTAGATACGAACATCCTACATTTGCATTTTATTTATTTAAAATATTGATATATTGCCTGTCATGTACTACGTATCCAGGCAATACATAATAATTAAAATACTTTATACGTAAATAAGGTAGTTTCACAGTGCACTAAAAGTCATTTTCCTCATAGAACTCAAATCACAAATTACACTGCAATAGCACCTCATAAAGCCAGTGTAAAATACCAAGAGCAAGGGTCATAATAATCTGATTTGTCCTCTGAAAATCTCAAACTCAGCAGATGAACTAAAATGAGTGGCACTATGGAATTTCTTCCATGGTTGCCACAAACCTAATAAGAATCTTGCCTAACATGGTATCCTGCAGATGGATTGGAATTACAGCATTAAGAAATCTTAGCCAGCATGACCTACCTGAGAATTCTGGGAGCTGCAATTTTTGGATCTGTGATTTGGTGCTGAACTGACATATAGCAGAATTTCAATAGAGACACGAAATTGGTTGCAACCCTACATGGGGCCGGAGGACCAAGCTACATTAACTTATCCCCATGTGGTTGGACTACTGAAATGCACTCTACTTGGGACTGCCCTTAAAAACTACCCAGAAAGTACAATTGGTCCAAAATGTTGTGGCCCACATATTTTCTGGCTGTCATTATTGGCAGCATATAACACTGGTGTTGCGGATCCTGAATGGTTTCCAGGTACAATTTAAGACACTTTATAGGTTTTAGCCTATAAAGCCCTTTATGGTTTGGTACTCGATAGCTGCAGGACATATACACTAACCAGTACCACCCCAACCAACCGGATCAAATAGGGAGAAATTGTTACTGATTCCACATTTTCAGGAGGTTTGGGCAGGGGGGAGCTGAAGTGAGAAGGCAGTGCATTTTGATTACAGTGCCAACATTGTGGTGGAACAGCTCCCTGGCAGAAATCAGGCTAGGCTCCTCTTGTTGATGTTTTGGAAGCTATTACAGAGTTGTTTCAGAAAGACTTCCCCTGATTTTAACCTGCCACGCTGAAGTTCTATTTTAATTATTTGCATTCTTATGCTTGGTCGCTGTTGTTTTTACATTTTTATGGAAGTTTGTGCCATGGAAATTTTAACTGGTTTTTATATCCTATGCAGGGCACTGACAGTATTTTGATTGTGGTGAGATAGAAATGTGTATAATAAATGGAATGGCAAGTGAATTTCTGAAGTAAAGAAGGTGTCTTTTTTGGCAACTGATAGAAAATTGCCGCCTGACCAGCAAATAATGGCATTTATTTTGAGCTAGCAATGTGGCTCCCGTGGATGCCAATATACTTGGTGATGTCTCCCTTGATGTCCACCAGGTTCTCTGTCCCATCTGATTTTTAAAGAGAAATCTACCATGCCTACAAAGCAAAGTATTAAGCTGAATCTCCACAAAAGATCAAGAGACATTTTTAGAAAACAACTTGTTGGATGACTGCAGCCCAGTCTTTCTTTTGGAAGCATGCAGTTAGAAAAAAGTCCAAAGTTATAGAAGGCTTCCTAAGAGGTGAAAGGGATAGGGGGAGGAACCTCAACCATCTACCTTCTGGTCAGGTGTGTTACCAGAATTTACTGTCAAGTAAATATGGTTTGTTATTGGTCACACCCACAACCTTAACATTAAAATTGATCTTAAAATTTCACATATCCCCTCTGTACCACAAGAGTTGGAAGATTCCCAACATGCAGATTTCTTTAGTGAGTGTTAGCAAAGCTGCCAGATGCAGTATTCTTAAATAACCTTTATTATATTTCCTGCAGCAATGCATTGCTCTTTGCTTCCAGAACAAACAACCCCCAACAGGGAAGGACAAACAATATAGCTAAGATGGTCAAGAATCAGGGAGCAAGTAATGTTTTAGAGCTATCCAAGGTCCTGAGAGGCTAGCAAAGGACATGTTAGAACTGTCTGAACAATCAACGGAAGATCACCCTGGACCCAAGTGGATATAAATGCCATCTGGCAATAGCCTACTGTTCCTGCACTGTCAAATTGGTCTTCCAATTTGCCCCTTTCACTCTCCTTCTCTTATGTGTTTTCTCTTGTGTGTTTTTTCTTATTATATTACCAACTTGCAGCACTTTTGGAGATATTCTTCATCTGAATTGGAAGCAAGGGAACGCATAGGTCTTCCACTCTTAAACAGTTGGTGCCTGTCATTTCCAGAGAAAATAATGTAATTGGAATAGATCCTGCCTTTTTTTTCATGCTGCTGTAGCTGAGAGGCTCAATGTGCTTGCTCTGTGATTCATCCTTAGTCAACCAAGTAAAAATAATAGGTAAGTCAAAAGATGTTAATTGCATTCTTTTTGTTCTAACCAGCTGTTCAGTGGAAGAGTACATGCCTTAAACAGAAAAAAATCCCAGACCTGATATTTCCGCTTAAAATATTTTCAGGTCATTAATGAATGGCCTGTTCTCACTTATGCGCATGGAGCCATGGAAAATTTCAATTTTGATTTCCAAATTTAAATATTTGAATTCAGGATGTGCATTTTGCCATATGGGGATGTGAAGAGAAAATATGCCCAAGTGTGTCAAAAAATGATTCTTGGGATAACTGGTTACCTTGTGCTGATAAACAATACATAAATAAAGCATAAAATGACCAGAAAAAAAGAAGAAAAAAACACCAGCTGAGCTTGTCATATATAAAATACATCTCTCTCTCTCCCTCTCCATATATTTGATTTAACTAAAATACACAATAGGATATAATTATTGTACTTCTTCAACACTGCACAAATAATGCTTCATTTTCAATAAAAATGTAAGGTCTCCTGTGGTTCAGTATAACTGTGGAACAACTCTCATTATCCTCAGTATTTGCTTCTCTATCAAAAATCTGGGTTTCCTAGAAATGTCAAGCTGAGCACTTGAAGAATTTGGCTAGATCAGCCTTCCCCAGTATATTACCTTCTAATTGTGCTGGACTGCAGCTCTCATCATTCTCCAACTCATAGCCATGCTTGCTGGGGAACTGTAAGAGTTATAGTCCAGCACATTTGTGGGGTATCAGGATGTGGAAGGTCCTTCAGTCTGGTTCAGTAGGGTCTTTATATATTCTTTTCATTGCCAGAATATATTGAAGAAATGGAGGGCTTCATCCTGCCTTATCCACAATTCCTATGTGGTTGCTCCTTAGCTGTTCTATTAGATACATTTCAATCAGTAGCTCCCCTATCCCAGCATGGTCTCTGCTGAAAGACTGGCAGCACCTCCTTGACTGCACGACACTCTTCTAATACTACATGCTTATTTTGAACCCATGCAGAGAAGCAATATCAGTAACTGTTTCTTATGGAACTTGCTGCCTCTTTTGAACCTGAGATTCTTTGATGCGTGTTTTAAAACTGTGCAGGCTGTTCTGAACAAACTTGTCATGAAAATGCACAGATTTCATCTTGATGTTTTATGTATTCTGTATAGGGTGTTTTTCCTCCAATTAGAATATCTTAGTATCCTTTTGTTATAGCCTGTCAATCTACCTTTAGCAATTCTGTTGCTCTTCTTTATTTGGACAGCCACAAATTACTGGAAGTATCCCATGCATTTTGCTCAAAGACAAGTGTTTTATCCTAAATTACCTTCTGTCATATCAACCCCCTAGAGATCATTGCCAGCTACAAAGGCCACTCCTCTCTTTCTTAGTTCTACTGCAAGGTTAAAAGAGGGGGCGTGTATACTGACTTTTCATTATGACCCAGAGTGTGGTCCCATTAAATGGCATCCATTCTATATAAGCTTAATTGGCCCAATATAAGATGTCTCCTATTGACTCTTTGTATTATGAATGCTGCACACTGTATTTGCAATGCTTATAAAGTATTATGGCAAAGTAATTTTCATCTGCTGCTATTGTTTATCCTTTGCCTTCCCCCTCACTCCCCAAATTATTATTCCATGTGAATTTTCTATGTAATTAAGTGCCTTGGTTCTGGTTTCAAAGCATTGTTAAAACTACAAAAGGGGAGAGAACCCTGCCTGAAATTGCGTTATATTCAGTGTTGTTGGCCTAACCATTAGGTTAGGCCAGCAGATGTCAGTCTAAATTGAAAAACAGAGGGGGGGAAAGAATAGGGGGAATCTTGCACCCTGATATGAATATCTCGAGCAGCAGGTGGGTGTTCGTGTAAAACAGGAAAAATAGCAGGAGTGGTTAAAATTCAATATCAGAACTTGCTTAGTGAGATTGCATATGCCAATAGTTTGTTTTTTTTTTTTTAGGAGAAGGAGGGAGTTACAGAACTTAATTGAATCAAAGATCAATGATACTTTATAAAGATTGATTTTGTTAATTCAGAAGGCATGGCCAAACTTTCAATCGGTGTACTTGACACTGACTTATCTTTTGCTCAGGCCACTTGAAGATAAAGGGATGTGTGTGGGTATGTATGAAAGATATCAAAAGGAGAGAAATATATACACATTTTCCCTCTGCTTATTTTAACAATTTCCACTTTCTTTGATTCCGATTTCCATTTTCCATGACAAAACTTGACAGTACTGGAAGCTCATCTTACCCGTGGTATCTTAATCTCTTCTAGAGATAATTTGAGATACTAATCTTAATCTTTAAAAGTCCTGAACAGCTTGTGACCTGCTCACAGTGAAGCCTACATAGTATCTTCTCCCAGTAACAGCAGAGTTGAGAAGAAATGAGGAACATGTATTTCTGAAATCAAGGTACTCTTCTAGGTACCGTTACACTGAGCACTAACACTTCAAATGTGATTTGTAGGCAACCAATTTCTTTTGGTCTGTACGAGTGGCTCCCTCCATCTTGAAATACCTTTAAAGACTCTTTCTGCGTGTCTTCCTGCAATTCTTCATCTCTATCAGTTATATACTCTTTAAGGTATACATTCATATGAAAAGTCACAGGAAGACATCTGATCTCATAGCTCTGTTCCTTCTTTCTTTGCAGGGTTGTCAAAGCTAAAACCCACCTGAAATATTTTGCTGGTGAAGAAGAATAGCACCCTTTTTGATTCCATGAATTAAAACCAGTAAGACTTCCAGTCAAATCTTCCTTCAACCCTGGTGACGATGCAGGATTTCTATTGATCAGTCAATAGAAAGCAATCTAGAGAGATGCGGACAGGTTATCCAGCACACAACTTCCCTAAATAACTTGCTGCTGGGTGAGATGATTGTCTAGCTAATGTTAGGGCAGCTTTCATCAGAGCATCATTGACAGATGGAAGAACACAGAAATACCCATAATGGAGGAATGTATTGTGAAAATGGCTGAGTTTGCAGAAATGGCTAAACTGACTTGCTTGCTTAAGGAGGGAACTGCAATTACTTTTATAAAAGACTGGAAACCCTTTATGGACTTTTTTCTGAAAATTGATAAAAATGAAGTGGTGATTTCAGGATTTATTGATTAAAAAGGTTTGTTTATGGGAAGAATGGAACTATGATATGCAATATGGGAGGGTCGAGATGGTAATTTCTATGTTTGTAACTACTGCAAAGAAGATCAGAGGTAGCTTTGTTAGATATCTTTCCTTTTCTTGCTTTTTTTTTTTGGTTATTTTTCACTTCTTCTTTTACCCTTTTATATTTTCTTTCTTTTCCTACTTTTCCTTTTATGTTTCTGCAGGTTTTTAAGCCTATGTAAAATCTTCTTAAAATAAAAATTACTGAGAGAGAGAGAGAGAGAGAGAGAAATATAGAACCCACTGGTATTCTCCCATGTGGTTCTTTTTTGTTAAATATTATTTAGCGGAGAGATGGAAACCTTTTGTTTCGTTCTGAGAGGAAGATACAGTTTACCAGTTGCATCTTATTTCAGCTTAAGCCTGCACAGAATAATTTGAATGTGATGTAGTCTGAGCACTGTAGTGCATTGGCCTTAACTATTTTGATGTGCTGATCAAAGTTTTCCACTTTTCAGGTTGTGTCTTCTTCATTTGCATGATATTATCACATTGGTCTTACCTCATGCAAGCATACTCAAATGTGTTTGTGGGCTGTCAAAGATACCACTTCCCTTCTTTCTGGTCTGCTGAAATCTAGACCTAAACAGAAAAGCTTTAATGTTTTTCTGTGATGAATGTCCCAATCAATAATTTCACGTACACCATAGCATTATTCATTTGAATTAAACTGCTCCATTTCTGAGGAAATATTACTTAAAATGGCAGTATTTTATTGCTTGCGCCAAAAATTGACATTAGCCCAAATTTAATTTCAAGAGGACTTTTACACACAAATCAACTACTTTTTTTTTAGATCAGTGGCATTTATTACCAGGTAAATATGCGTATGTTTTCAGCCATAAAGTTATTTAGATTTATCCATGCTATATATGTGTATTAGTACCTCCAAACAGAGTAAGGACCATGGTGCACCCAATTTAGTAATATGTGTAAAATAAATTTTTTATTGTTAATAATTATTTATACAATAATAATACAAATTATTATAATAATTTGTGTGCATCTGACAGCATATTAAATTAACATTAAAATAGCCTCACAATATTATCTGTTTTAGTTTCAGGTGACAACAACTGAAGAACATTTTGCCAAATGTTCTCAGGAAAGAGGAGTACAGGTAAGTAAAAGTTTCTAGTAGTTGGGGATGGAAGAACAGCTTCTCCAGGTACACAATAAAATTGTGGAATTTGTTATTGTATGATGTAAGATTGACTGCCAAATTAACAGATTTGAAAGTCTTAATCCTCCATCACATTAAGGAATTTAGTGCTATTAGTCACAGTTGCTATATTGCTTCCGGTATCAGAAGTAGCATGCTTCTTGACTTCCGGAGGAAGACATCGCAGATTGAAGACAGCTCTGTGAAAGGCAAAGCCAATGACCATGGTGAAGAACAAAGAGCCAGTGAGTAGACCAGCTCTTCAGAACCTCTCCAGACAAGAAGAGGATAGGAGATCACCCATATGTGCTCCAGACAGGTGCTCCTCAAAAGAAGACTGCAAGATAGCAGTCCCTGGCAGGTTTTATCACTGGGAGATGAGGGAATAACCATCTTGCTCACAACCACAGTCAGCACCTTTTAAAGGATACTAAGTCTGCATGATTAGAAACTTCCTTTTCTAATCATGTTTGGAAATTGCTTGTTAACTATTTTTAAGCCATTAGAGACCTTCAAATTGACAAGTCTGAAAATACCGGGTGAGTTTGCCTTCAATCCTTAATGAAAGAAAAATTTAATCATAAACTTAAGAATTTAAAAAAATTGAAATAAACAGCAAAAAGCTAAATAAGACTTTGATCTTGGAAAGTTATAAATGGATTAAGGGTCCAGATAAATTTGGAATAAGATTTTGGAATTAATTATGAAGAATCCTTCCCATGGGAAATAGATTTGTTTGGATGTTTTGCAAGACACAATAAGTAATTTTAAAAATTGGACACTAGAGGGAAATAAAATTTTAGTTAAAGAAGAAAAATACACAACACTGATTGATAGCTAATTAATTGGGACATATAAAATGATGCAAAACATTCTAACACTGAAAATACTGAAGGACACTTTTGAAAAATGGAATCGGAAGTTAGTATCAACATTGTCAATAGCGATGATTGCTTCTATGGATAGACTGTGTCCAAAAGACGTTATGGAAGAAATGGCAGATGAGGAACAAATTTTATTTGACAAGACAGAGATGTCATCAAAAGTGGATCTACAAATGACAGGTTACGAGAATGACATAGAAAAGGATGTCTCATTGAACATACAAAAAAACCCAAACTGGTTGATGTTTCAAAAATCAAAAGGGAAATACAATAATAAACCAAGAAAGTGACCTGGATTTTTTTTTTTATATTGGATTTACAAAATAGTCTTGTTAAAGCTTTGAAGAATCTTGTGACATTGGGATGTCATTCGGACTGGAGAAGTGTGGCTGGATGGTAGTAAAGAGAGGGAAAGTAGTTAAGACTGATGGGGTGGAACTACCAGTGGGCCACATAGCAGACATGCAGACTAGTTACAACTACTTTGGTATCCCATGATGAGGCGGCAAGGAAGACAGCAACATTGAAGTACCACCAAAGGATAAGACAGATCCTGAAGGGCTAGCTCAATGGGAAGAACAAGATCCATGCCATCAACACATATCCCCTGCTAGTCAATAGATACCCTGCTGGTATAGCAAGGTGGACAAAGGAGGACATGGAGGCTGCCAATGTGAAGACCCGAAAGCTCCTCACAATGTACAGAGATTTCTACCCCAAGTACAACACCCAGAGACTGTACACCAGCTGGAAAGAGGGCAGGTGGGATCTGGTGAGTGTCAAAACCACTGTCCCGGATGAAACTCAGAGCATCCAGGAGTACATCAATAATATGGCACCCAAAGATGAGCTGCTGAGTGAATGTCTGAGGCAGCAGCAGACATGGGAGGAAGTTCAAGTGGAGGAAGTACCATGGCAAGACAAGACCTTGCATGGGATGTACCATCGACAGATAGCTGAGGTGGCTGACATTGGGAAATCCTACCAGTGGCTGGAAAGGGCTGGACTAAAAGACAGCACTGAAGCACTGATCATAGCTGCACAAGAACAGGCACTAAGCATTAGAACCATAGAAGCAGGGGTCTACCACATTAAGCAGGACCCAAGTGCAGACTGGGCAGAGAGGCCTTAGAGACAGTCCAACACATAGTGGCAGGGTGTAAGATGCAGGCAGGAACAGCATACACTGAACGGCATGACCAAGTAGCTGGCATTGTGTACAGGAACATCTGCACAGTATATGGGCTAGACCTCCCAAGTCCAGATGGGAGATTCCACAGAAGGTTGTGGAGAAAAACAGGGCTAAGATCCTATGGGGCTTCCAGATCCAGACAGACAGGCAGATACTGGCCAATCAACCAGACATTGTGGTAGTAGGCAAGGATCAGAAGACAGTGATGGTGATAGATGTAGCAGTGCCAAGTGACAGCAACATCAGGAAGAAGGAGTATGAGAAGTGGAGAAGTATCAGGGCCTGAAGGAGGAACTAGAGAGGATGTGGAAAGTCAAGGCCAAAGTGGTCCCAGTGGTGGTAGGAGCACTTGGGGCTGTGACTCCTAAGCTGGGAGAGTGGCTCCAACAGATCCCAGGAACAACATCAAACCTCTGTCCAGAAGAGTGCAGTGCTAGGAACAGCTAAGATACTGCAAAGAACCCTCAAACTCCCAGGCCTCTGGTAGAGGACGCTAGATTGAGGAAGACACAGACTACCCATTGGGGTGAGAAGAGAAGCATATAGTAGTATGCTTCTTAATATCAATTGCTAAAGATGAGGTCCTATGGTCTTCTACTAAGGGTTCTATATAGAGACATAGTTGGACATAATGGGAATATTATGGGCTTGGATCAGATCTAGCATGGATCCTCTTATGTTGTTAGCTCATTCTTAGATGAAAACTGGCCTGAGCTAAAGATAGGAGGCCTGGAAGGAGCACGTATCAAGCCCTTTGCTGTATTCGACCTTAAAATAACAAACAGAACTTGGTGAAAATCCTTTCAAAATTCTCCAGCAATTTGAGATGATTTCTCAGCATTTCTCCAGAGGACAGAGAATTTATCCAACCATTCCTCAAAGATAGAATTCCTCCTTTGCAATGACAGTGGTACTAGTCCTGAAGCAACCCATGGTCTTTCCTTGATGTTGAATGGAAATATTGGAAGCTAAGCAAACTTTAGACCTCTGCAAAGATGACGGGGCAGTGAAAGACAGGATATTCATGCATAAGTAAAAGAACATCAATTCCACCTTTGTGATTTTCTCCAAAATTCTCTTCTCCTTTGAGATAATTTATTTAGAATATATTTTCCATCAAACTGATTCTGATTTTTTAGAAAATCAGGAGAATTGTTCTGCCTGGCATTAGTATTAAATAATATTAAAACCAAATCTATAATTGTGCCTGAAATCTCTCTTTCTCTTTCTCTTTCTCTTTCTCTTTCTCTTTCATTTATTTTTATTTTATATATCAAATTTGTCATTGCCTGTCTCATTAAAAAAACAACTAGGTGGTTTACAAAGTGGTTAAAATCAATTAAAATTACAATCTTTTTCTTTCTCTCCCACCGCCCATCCACCCGCTTTGCAGTTTAACAGATACAACACATAAGAAAAAAATACTGGAGGGACAAAGAAAAATCCAGGTGTACCACTGATTGTTTTTACGGTGACCACCTCAGCTGGAAACAATATGCATGCATGTTAAAATTGTTTCCAGTAACTGACAATTGAGGTTGAAATGGGTAGGTAGTCTTCTATAGAATAGATCCAAAACTTTACATCTCTTGTTTACTGTGTCTCTGTACATACATTGCCAGGAAAATAGGGGAGGGAATTTCTCCAGGGGGTGGGGGGGAACCAAAGAGGAAAAAATAGAAAAATTATTAAAACATTTTTGCTGAATTTTTTTCTCCAGGTCTTCAAACATATTCTGCACTCCATTAATTTAATAATTTCTCTTCTCTTACTTATTTATTTCTTTTTCAAATTTATATGGCCACCCATCTCACAAGAAGTGACTCTGGGCAGTATATAGCAAAAAATATAAGAACAATAAACATGTCAAAAACAGTCAAAAAGTTTTTAAAAAGCATAAAACACACAAGAAATTACAGTAGCTCAGCAAGGGAGCCACCTCAAGATTTCACCGGTCCTCTGAGAACCCCAGGCCAGATGATATAGCCACATCTTGAGGGAGTTCCAGAAAATAAGCAGGAATAGAGATGACCTTACTTTGGGGGAGAGGGGAGAGAATGTTCCATAACATTCCTCTCTCCTCTCCTCTCCTCTCCTCTCAGCAGAAAGAGGTGGGATTGTTGCGAGAATATATTGTGAATGGGTATTTGTTTTAAAAACATTTTGGAAATGCAAATGAAGTATTTAAACAAGAAAATAATGAGAATTAACACAAACCATCTGAGCACATTAGAGGGTAAACCCATTGTCACCCCCATACTTCAGAATTATTCAAATTTATGATTGCTGAAAATTAAGAATAAATAACTGGAAAGGCATCAAGAAATGCTCAATAGCCGGTAGTGTTATATGTTTCTCATGGAGCACCGGAACAGGATCTAGCCTAAGCCAGGATGCTGAGAGAAATTGGGCTAACTCACCAAAATGTACAATATATACAGCCAGACAAGCTACAGTCCTTTGGGAAATATGTAGCTGGGAAGTTTTACACCACCTTTTTAGTTGGTGTAAATCCTTGCCGGTTAAGCAGCCACTTTAGGCTTCCTGTTTTTCTTATTTTTCCTGCTCTGTTCCATATTCTTCTTCCATTCTTCATCTGGGTTGAGAAGAGCTGCCAAATAGTGTTCTGCTTCACTCACTTCCTGTTTTGCCTGTGTGATTCTGTTGACTTTGCAGTATTCAGCATTGTAAGCTTGTCCCCCCTTTATAAGTGTTGGCAGACTCCTCTCACATCTGTTTTCCGATCTTTCTTGTTCAGTGCTGAATTAGTTGTGTATTGTAACTTTCTTCAACTTGGTGCTCGTCAGCAGTATCACATTTCAGTCCTCATAATTTCCTGCATGGAAGAGAGCACCTAATGATTCAGAATCTCTCTCTCTCTCTCAGCACAGTATCCCATGTACTGAAGCTTGCAAGCCACTTTAAATTAAGTAAAACTTTAAAAGATTAAAAAGGTTATTGGGTACTCCAACACTTTTGAGATAACTTTACATTATTGATAATAGAGGCTCCAGGAACTGTTCCAGAGGCTGAAAAGACTTACTGATTGGACTTCTTTATGACTTTTAATAGCTATCATTTCTCAAAATATACAATTTTTTGTGGCCAAACAAATGAGAAAAATCACTGTATTAAATATCTACAAAAAGGGAATAAATTCCATGGATTCTTGGGCTGAGCTTTTTCTGTTTTGTTGTTTGATTTATGCTTAGAACTTTTAGCATATGAGATAGGCCGAATAGCCAGCTAGGTAGGTAAACTTTATTACGGTCTTACATAAGGTTCTATGTACATCATAAAGAATAACCATAGAAGGAATGGAAAAGGAAAATAAAGGGAGAGGAGGGGAGAAATTTTAAAGGTATCAAAGAAATGTAATTTTATTGGACAATATTTGCTGCATCATAGGAGTCAAGGGGCACATTCATTCACAGAAAGGAATTTTTTGGTATTTACCACCAATAACTGCTGAAGGGAGTGCACTGAATCTAGCCAGAGCAAATACTCTGAAATGTCTATTGTTTATTAAGGATTGGCAATAATCAGCTGGCTTAAACAGCAGAGTGGTGAGATCCATGGTTTCATGCTTGCTGTGTAAAATATATCTATTTTATCAACATATTGGCATGAACTGATAAACCTGAATGTTCTAAGCCAGATTTAATGAAATCAATTGATTAAATTTAGAGTCCTTTCTGGGCATAATATTAATTGGTCTAAATCAGAATTGATGGTCTTACAGGGTGATCAAGTTATTAAAATAAATTTTCGGGGCAGTTTCAATGGTGCTTAGAGACAACAACTTATTAGTACTATGCTTGGTGGATGGTTTCCTGCCAACAGATGACTTCTGCTGTGATGTGTCTCTCCTTATCTATAGTGACTGTAGAAGTGTTTTTGTTAGTGAATTTCAGCCTTTTTATCCACTTTTTAACACTTCTACCCTTTTTAAATGAGAAAGGTTTTGTTGGACAGGAAAAAAAGGTAAAGATGGTCAACTTATCAATAGTACTGATAAAAAGAACCCTAAGTCAAGAAAGTACGATAAGTTATATATCTTTTAATGTGTTAATAATTATTTCTTGCCCAACTCTAACCCTAATAAAATTGTTGATTTATTCATTGAGAGGATCACACAAATTCTCCTATCATTTTAAGAGGGGTGTTGTATCACAAATCTGAAAACTCTTGCCTATTATAAGCTGCCTTATACCGTATTACCAATTACCGATAATCGGTAATGCAATACATCCAATAAATACAGTACAATTTATTCATTTGTTTGTTTGCTTGCTTGCTTCTTTATGAACCTTATATACTGCTTCAACCATGGAAGACTCTAAATATGTATAATTATTTTTCATTTGTTAGTGTTGTAACTGAACGACAATGGGAGCATACCTTCCATGCATTTCAATGAAGCCTGAACAGTTCTTGCTGGATTGCATTATAAGAAGCAATAGGAGATAGCAGAACAACCCAAGGTCAAAGGAAGTATAGAACAGAGAATGGAATAATACAGGTCTCCCTTCCTTCCAAAAACCTGAAAAAGTTATTTTACCCAACAAGATTATCTTCTTAAAAGTCTAAGCCTTGTTGTAGCATCTTTCTCTTCCAAACAGACACTCATTACCCCTCCCCCTTTTTTTTTAAGTTTACATCATTTGGCTTTGATGGTGGTGCACATTCTCCTGTTATAAAACACAGTTCATGAATCCCCAGGGAAGTATCTGTCAAATTCATCTACTTGATGATCATTTATACTTGTTGGCAGGCAGTATGTAACTGATCATGCTGCAGACTGAAAGGAGAGAACTGGCATAACATAGTAGAGTAGCTAAGAGCTTGGATTCAGATTTCACTTCCACTGTGACCTTACAAAAATATCCCTAAGTGAAAGGTGTCATAGGCAATGCCTAGAGCACAGGTGGCCAACAGTGGCTCTGAGGATCACATTTGATCCTCTGCCTGATTTCAAAAGCGTGCTGCAAAAAAGCAGTTCAAGACTCTAGCCTCATCCCTGGCAGCCTCCTTTGTTAAGAACAATGGAAAGACGGAAGGAAGGACAGACCAACCTATTCTGGTAAAACAAGTGAGTAGAGATCTTAGTATGTGCACAGCAGTGAGCAACCTCCCTCTCCTTAAATCCTCCAATCAGATCAGTGAAGAGCCCATTGACAATGGGTATGGCATGATGGTCTGCTGGAATGAAACTATGGTGTATAGGTCTGCAGCTATTAGATGACAGTCTCTTCTCTCCCTCCCTCTTCCACTCCTCTTTCTGACACATGACATATCCACATAAGAGTTTTCTTGGCATGTTATGGCAACAGTTTGCTATTCCTTTATTCTGGGTTGTTTGTTGACTCCCCAGCCTAACCTGTATCCTTGGAGTTCCCAGATGCTTTTCCTATCTATGTACTAACCAACAGTCACTTAGCTTTCTAGATCAATGAAAAAGTCAGCTAATGCTGCCACCTAGCTAGGTACTGTATTCACACACAGACACATACCCCACAAATACATACACACACACACATGTTCTTTGGAGGAATAAGCCAGTTAAAAATGAGAAAAATAAATAAATAAAGACTATTCAATCTACCCTAGCTGCAATACAGTATTTGAATAGTAACACTGACCCACCTATCAGAAGTTGTGGCATTATAAAATTGTCAGCATTCTAAAATGCTATATAAATATTGAAATGTTGTTCTTAAAACCTACATCTAGCCAAATGGTTAACTTGGGGGGGGGGGGGGGAATAATCTGCCTTTAGGTATTTGCAAACACTCTCAGGGAGTACAGATTGTACACACGGTACTGATACACCAGGAGAAGAAAGAAGTAAGATTACTTCTCACGCCAAACTAGTGATCTCTCTGTTTATCTATCACTTTAATTTATCTCCTACATTTCTAGCCACAGGAAACTTCAGGTTAGTTTGATGCCCAGTGTGAGGAACCAGGCTAGCAAGGTGGGCAAGTAGAAGCTTAGGACCAGATTGGACAATTTTGTAAACATTGACCTGATGTGGCTACACCTGCATAAGAAATGGACTGCAGGTGATCCATTATAAAAGGGTGAGAGAAAGAAACTCATGGTTTAGCCTGGCACCAGAAATAAGTATAGCCTTTGGAGAAACTACTTTTTGTTGCATCTAAGGTTGCTTCTATTTGCAATAAAGTATCTTATCTACTTACGCAGGGTTTTAGTTATCCCTTGTATAGAAATAATTATTGCAGTGGCCTTGGGGACAACCTCTGAAGTCAGCTGATTCTAGGATGAGTAGGAAAACCCTCTCTCTCTCTTCCTCTTACTAATCTAAATGCTGTTGTTCAGATATGAATGTTTTTCTGTTGAAGAATGCAATCACGCTTGTTACTTGATGGATTAAAAATACAATAAACAAACAAACCCATGAGGCATCAATTTTTTATTGTAATTATATATAACGATTGCATGGGCTGCAATCTGCTGAGGCCGGAAGGGTCAAGATCAGAAAACATTATGGCCCTGTTCACATTACATACTAAATCATCAGTCAAAAATAAGCCACAGCTGGCTGGGTTTACACTAAGCCTTGAAACCAATGGTTTCTAAACCACATGGGCTGGGTTCATGCAATATGCTTAACCAGAATCAAGCCAACTGCATTATGGCTGAACATCCTGCTTTTATAACATGAAAACATTGCCAGAACGGAGAGAGAAGGGGAAATGTTCTCAGGAAAAGAGGTTCAGAATCAGCCTAAGAGGATCCACTGCAAGAGGCATTTGCTTTGCCTTCCATGGCCCTTTTCTGGTGGCAGCAGGAGCACTGTCATTCACCTTCTGGCTGGACAGCCATCTGGCCATCCATTAGTTGTCACTGTGAGGGAGTCTCAGAACGACGTACTCTTAGGGAGCTGTGGGGGCTGCCCACGCAGACAGGTTCTGGAACTCTCTTCTGGTCATCAAGGAACCTCTCAGAACAATGCACAGAGAGGAGCTGATTTGGGCAACCCCCTGCTACAGATAGCTGCATATCTTAGGCACAGTGAGGCTATTGTCTGTGGAGCTGATTGCTCAGTATGAACTTGTCAGGTATTAAAAGCAGCAACAGAAGCGTTCTTAAAGATAACCATATTCTCTGTGAGCAGAAGGAGAAAGTCTTCTCCAGTATTTCTCCCAAGGTATGGTAGGAATAGAATGCTCTATTCTTACAGTCAATACTGCCACTATCAATAGACCTGCCCAACAACACTTAGGTTGGCTGCATGCTGTTATCAGCATACGTGAGCACATGATCGGAATGCAAGCCTACAAAAGGGCAGCCGTCCTGCTGGGGGGAGATCAAAAGCAAGCCAGAAAATTTCTCATTAAGGTTGTTAGTTGAGAAGGCAGCTTTATATCTAGCCTGTCATTGTCAGCACTTCCCCCCCTTCCCCCCCCCCCCCAATGATCTTAACTAGAATAGCAGCAAATTAGATGTCTTTCTTTTTCTGTCTCTTCTTTTCTGGAAATAAATTCTACAAGTCATCAATCTCTCATCCCGGTAGCTTTGTATTTTGTCTGTGCATGAATGTATTCTTGTATATTACCACTTTCAGGTTAGCTAATAAGGCAATACAATTTCACATATTTCTAAATGGGTCAGGCAACATCTGCATGATGAAAGAAATCAATTTGCATAAATGGGAATGTTATTTAACATTGATGTAGTACCATTTGCATATATTTATAATCTATGATCTTGTTGCTTTGGCTTACTAGTGCGTGCTGCGTGCTCAAGATGCTTTCGTTTTCAGATAGCCGCCTCTTTGGCTCTTCTGCTGAAGAAACTGAAATGGCATCAGCTGTCTTGCTATGAATATAGCCTTTTGTGATATGCCAAGAAATTTTATATGTGACTGTGGTGGAATGAAGAGCCAGCAAGTAGTCTGGCTCTTCGTAATTCCTCATTGGACAAGGAGAGGACTTGGGATTGCCCACAAGTGCTCCATGCAGTTGTTCCTCATAAGGACACTGCAAGACAGTGGTCTCCAGTAGGTTTAATCTCTGGGAGATGAGGGAATATCTATCTTGCTCAAACCACGGTCGGCACCTTCAAAAGGACACTGGGTTCACATACTTCCTTTTGTAATCACTTTCGGAAATTGCTTGTTGACTGCTTTTCAGCTATTAGGAACCTTTGCATAGACAGGTTTTACAGCACTGGGTGAATTTCCTTCAATCCTTAGTGAAAGAAGCTTTAAATGCAAGTTTAAGAACTTAATTTTTTTTCCTGGAATAAACAGCAAAAGGGTGATTAAATCTTTGATTTTAGAAAGTTACAAACAGACTAAGGATCCATAAAAATTTGAAATAAGATTTTGGAATTAATTATAAAGAATCCTTCCTGTGAGAAAATCTTTCATTTTGAATTCTTTAAAAAATAATAAGATAAGGCTTTAAAAATTGGACACTAGATGGAACTAGAAGGAACTAAAATTATCATTAAAGGAGAAGAATGCTCAGACTTGACTTACTAATGCAGAATGAAGCAAAATATTTTAACATTCGACATACTGAATTATATTTTAGAACAATGGACCCAGAAGTTAATTTTAAGAGTGTCTGCCTCTATAGATAGACTGTATTTAAAAGATGCTATGGAAGAGGAACAAGTATTACCTGACATGATTGAGACTGATTTGAAAGTGGATTTAAACATGACAGTATACAATAATGACACGGAAAAAGATCTTATACTAAACATACCAGCTGATGCCTTCATAATTAAAAAGGATATACAGATAACAAGCCAAGTGAGTGACCTGGATAATTTTCCTATACTGGATTTACAAAAGAGGCTTGTTAAAGCTTTGAAGAATTTTGTGAAAAGGGCCAAAGAAAAAAATGAAAAGAAATCAAGTTCTAGGACATTATTTGAAGGGACTAAAGATCAATATTGTTCGAAGTAAAAGGAAGGAATATAAAGTTAGTTTCTTTGATCAAGGTTAAAATAGATATGTTGTTATCTCTGTTAACTCTTAATGGACTTCTGCTGGCATCAGGACTGAAATGATCCAAATTATGGATTTTAATACATGAAACTGATCATGTTGTTTACAGTTTACTCAATCCAATCCTAATGCAAATGATAAAAGCATGTTACAGTTCTACTGAGGACAAAAAAAAAAAAAAATACAGGTTTTTGGGTTAGTTTTTTTTTTTTTTTTTTGAGGACATAAGATGCAGACAAAAATACAGTTCTGTTGAGGACAAAAAATATGTCAATCTGGCTTTGTTAAAAAAAAAAAAAACTTACTGGAGATTAGAAAACAAAGGTGGAAAGATCATAAAGAAGATAATCCAGGCCTGGAGAAATCGTGACAGGAAAATTAAAGGGGTAGGGAGGTGAAAAATGCTAACAACTGCAAAAAGAGTTTCAAATCTTTCAAAATAAAAAGAAGAAAGAATCCGTTTGCCATGTTTCCTTAACGTCAGCAACAGGCTAGGTGACAAAAAAAGGAGAGGTACTTTACTATTTTCACTGTCTTCACCAATAAGTATGTGCATATTATGCTAGTCAATTATGATGAACACAATGAAGGAAGCAGAATGAAGCTGTTTACTTTGAATCTGCTTAATCTTCAGGAACAGATAAATTTATATTTTAAAAGGCTGAAGGAACAAGCTGATGCTCTGGCACATGTTTTATGTATTAACTCTTAGAAAACCTGGAGAACTAATGAAACATCAGACAACTGGAGGAAGTCAAATGACCTTACATTCAAAAAAGGGACCAAAGAAGTTGCGGGGGACTAAGGATTCCTGATATTAATTCATATAAAAATTCTAGAGAAGATCATAAACATATCAATATGTAAATCACATTTTAAAAATGTGGTAATTACCAAAAGTCAGCAAAGATTTGCTAAGAATCGGTTTTGCCATACCCTCCTCCTCCCCCTCCTCCTCCTCCTTCTCCTTCTCCTTCTTCTAAAAATTGGGTAACTCCTTTAATAGACTATAGAGGTGCTATAGATGTAATATATCTTGATTTCAATGAATCACTTGATAAAGTACTGCATGACATTCTGATTAGAAGCTAGTTAAGTGTGTGCTAGAGGGCATGACAATAAAGCCGATAAATAGTTGGCTTGAAAATTGTGCTCAAAGAGTACAATCAATAGTTCCTCATCAAGCTAGAGGGAAGCATCAAGTGGGATTCCATACAGTTCAGTTCTGGGCTCATAAAAAGACCTCGGTTGGGTAGGTTTTGCTAGGAACATACAACACAGTCTTGGCTCAGCTGCATTGGCATCCCTTTATTTTCTGAGTCAAATTCAACATATCAGATTTAATTCAAATTCAAAGTATCAGATTTAAGTTATCAATCCCTTAATGGCTTGGATCCTGCTTACCTAAAGAATTACTTTTCCAGACTGTGTCTGTTATCACAAACAGCTATGGGGTCTTTTGTAACTAACTCATATTTGCAGACATTTCCTTGGGTGCTAGAGGTAAGTTTCACTTGCCAGCATGTAAAAGAATGGTCTGTTTGGTAAATGTTTTATTTCTGATGGTTACCAATTGCCAGCTGTGGCTTTTTGCCTATAATTTTTATCCTTTGGTGACACTGTAAGCTTCACAATGCTTTCCCATTTGTGGTGAGTTATGGCATCCATACTACTATCAAGTTGATATCTTGATGATTGAGGTGTAAGGCTGATGCTCAGTTTACCAATCTTTGCTTCCAGAATTTCCAACATCTGACACCTTATACAGATGAAATCCTCTTTGTCTTCTGGGCAAACATGGCATATTTGTGGCACTTGATTGCCAAATCCATCTCTGGCCATGATGTCTCCTATACATTGTAGAGGAAGAAGAGGGGAGGAGGAGAGCAGATAACTACTGGCTTGGGCAATTCCTTTGCAGTTTGCTGTGACTTCCACTTTCTTTCTACAGTGCACCAGGAATATGCAGATGATCCCCTTGTGCATTAGATCTTCCTTTATTAATATCATATTTTAATTGGTTATTTTTATTATTTAATGCTATGTTGTAAAGCATGGTGAGGTTGCTCACCAGGAACATACAGGCATAAATCCCACAAACAACAAATCAATTATGTTATTAGTGACTTGGATAAAGAAATAGAGGGAATGCTTATCAAAACTGCAGTTGACAAGAATTATATGGGATAGCTAATATCGCAGAAGATAGAAATGATGTTCAAAATACATTTTATAGGCTAGAGGAAAGGGTTGAAAGTAGCAGAATGAAATTTAACAGAGCCAAATGCAGCGTTCTTTATTTAGGAAACTTAAATTAAATGCAGAGGTATTTGGTAGGTGATATCTAGCTTGGGAATAATAAAAATTAATGGAAAACTGAATGTAGGATAGCAGTATGAGGTGGCTGCAAAAACCAGAAATAAGGTTGAAGGTTTTATTCAAAACATATGTAACTCCTTAACACTTAGATCTGACAATATGGTCAGCTAAGATATCAGTTACTACTCCCCCACCATTCTAGATATACTTTTCCCTTATCCTAAGACTCAGAAACAGTGTTTCACAACAGCCTTACCCACTGTTAACAGAAACATGGTTTATTCAGTTAATCTAATTTTATAGGTTCACAGGAAATGCCTAACTGTAAACTAACTCCAAGGGCTCAGATAACAATATATGTGTGGTTATAATGGGGTTAAAATTACGGGCCCAGGACTATGTGCCATGCAAACACAATCATTGAAGGGGAACAAGATGTAGAAATTGATGGCCCTAGATGCTGTAGGCAGTTATCCATGCTTGCTTTTATTGCACAGCACAGAACAAAATTAATTGGAAAATCGAAGCAAGTCTCCCAAATCTGTAGATTTCTTGTCCTACGGTATCTTTTTTTTTAGGCTTAGAAGAGCCCATTCTACACATCTAGAGAACAAGAGGTTTGAGAAGGCCAGAATAAGAGATGGTTTGAGAAACTGCTCTGAGTACACTTGAGTCCTTTTTAATTCCTATCTGAATCCTTGTCCAATGCATGGTTTGGTGTTCCCTTTCCCCTTGAAAGTGTAGCTGACTGCTTTTTTTCTGGTGGTATTCCTGTGTTATTAACATATTGGTAAAAAGTAGAAACTTAACAACGTAAAAATTTAACTTTTACATGCAACACATTTAAAAAAGGGATGGGTCTTTGATTACATGTTTGTAGTCACCATCCTGACTTTTTTTGAACCTTCTGTGAATGCACTTGAAAAGTAGTATTCGTAAGGGGTTTTAAAAGTACCCTTAATTTTAAGATAGCTAGGATATCAGAAATATAAACTCTGAATATACACTTTAACTCACCCATTAACCACTGCCATTAGCCTTTTCAATAAGCAGGACAGAGAAGCCATATTAAGCTCATAATACAATGGGCTTTTACTTCAAGAAATCTGTATACACCAACAAAAAAAGATGTTTCCTTTGCTTGTGATGAAATATAAGCTATCAAAAATACTTGGGGTGGTTTTTTTTCCCCCATAACAGAAGTTAACATTTTCTTCCTTCATATTGTTTCCTTTTTTCTTGATAAACGCATTGCTTATCTCCTCAGACATCCATACTGTGTCGGGAGAGGGGAGACGGAATCCAGATTTTAAAGGACGTATGGAAGTGATGTACTGCATGTCATTTTCTTTATTCATTGTTTTTTATGCTTCTTAATCCATTCTTTTCTTTTTCCTAAAGTCTCCTGTTGATATCCTAATGCCACTGTTTGCTTTATGAATGCCATTCTATTACATTATTAACAGCATTAAGTTGGCAATAAAATGCTTTTTAATCTTAAAAATGTATTACAAAAATATTTCTATAGGAATGAACATAACCAAAAAAAGTATGAGATTTGTGCAGTCTTAATTGAAATGAATGAAGAAATATGAACTTAATTGTTGACATTTGCTAGTTTTATTATAAAATAACCTCCAGATGCATACATTATTATATGAAAAAACTAAAGATTACTAAAATTCTGTATCAGAGCAGAAACTCATAAAGTCCCACCCTTGATCCCAGATTGATTTCCAATGGGATTCTTCACATACTAAATATTACCATGCCCAAATAAAAGAGGAGAAAGAATAAATATCAAAATCTCAAAAGAATGCTATTGATTAAAGTTAAAAACCCATCTAGTCTAGCAGCCAGTGACATACATTCCAGAAGCTTACAAGCCTGTCTCTCTTCCAGCAGCTGGAATTTAACATACATCTATTTATAATATCCATAATTCAGGAGATAAATTCAAGAGATATGATACAGGCGTACTTTTTCCCAACTTGGCACTCTCCAGCTTGTTTCAATTGCCCTGCTTCATGGCAGTTATGATCCCAACACAGTTGCAGAGCACCAGGTTGCAGAAGGGTAATATAAGGTCATGATCCTAGAAATCTGTTTGCCCCATTGACCCAGCTAAGAAATGAGAAGATTGATTCATGCACACGTCCCTTCATTTCCCATGATTTGATAAGTCACAATTAGATCTGTGAACTCTCTCAGTTCAGAAGCATAGTGGAGTGTTGATATTGGTTCTATCCATGGTGTTAGGTCAATAGTGATTCATTTGCATAACTATCATGATCACAAAAATATAGAAACCTGCCTTCTGATTAGCACTGACTTTCCAAGTCTCAGTCGTTTTTCCTGCTCCTGAAACCAAATTAAAGTATTGGATCTGGACTGGGGCTATCTAGATTCAAGACCATCCTAAAAAAGAAAGGTCACTGAATATACCCAACGTAATTCACAGAGTGGTTGTGTGGCAAATAGGAAGTGGGAGTGCAGGTACACTGCTATGAGTTCCTGAACAAAGGGCAGGATATAAGTCTAACAAATATAAAAAAATTGGTGAGGTATGGTTCTTCCACGAAGAATTAATCAGTCAAGTGACAGACAAGTTCAGGTAAATCAGTCCTGCAATATTAAATTATTTGTATCTAAGAATGAACCATCCAAGATCTATCACCATAAACAGAAATTTCATATCACAGGAATGCCATTCTTCGGTTCAGCCTGTTCATTAAATAGATGGACAGTACTGGACGATATGTTGTAAGTTTTTGAAAGGCCAAACAAGTATATATTTTTAAGTTTACATCCTTAAGGAATAGGGTCAAATCTTTAGCAGCAGGGTCTGAGTGACATTTGCATTGTTCAGCTCAAATGATGATATGTATGTATGACTGAACCTTAATCCAATTCAGGATGGGCTCCTCTGAAGCAACTGGATGGCTTCTCTGGTGTATCAGATTAGCATTATCCACAGCACTCTTCTATAACAATATACTGTAGCTACAGTTAGCAGATCTGTACATATCCATGGGCATCTATAAAAGAGGGCAAGGGATGGCAAGTAATAGAACGTGTGCCGTGATGTTACAATGCAAACTCTGCTCCTAACTTACCGTCATCGGCGTGTGATATCACAATTCAAATATGCAAGGGCAGAACTTGTGTTGTGGCATCATTATGCACATTTTGTCATTTTAACATCATTATGGCTAGCTCTAGACACTATAATCCCAAACCATATGATTTTTCAATAGAAGCTGTTCTCAACATCAACTAGCAGTCACATCCATAAATGACCTGCTCTTAAAGCAAACCAAAAGAACCATAAATGGCTGGAAATGCCCACCATACGTAAGAATTTTACCGCGAAGGGGCAATTCTGAATGTCCATATTTGTGGTTAAACTATTAATATGGAAGACAGATGGAAAGGAAAAAGTCTTCCTTTTCAAAAAAGGAGGAGATAGGCCACTGTAATAGTAATGTCTGAACAATGCTCAAACATGAGTAATGTTTGAAACAAGTTGCCACAGTTTCAAACATTATGGCAATTTGCCTCAAATGTCCAAGGTCCATGTTCAGTGGTTATTTTATACTTTTTTCTAAATGTATTGTCACTTAAGAATGCATTAATTATTTACTCATAGGATCATAAATTTGTGTCATCCCTTTAGGTTAAACATATTAATTGGGACATAATCTTTAATTTCAGTTTTAGCAACTGAATATACCAGTTAGAGGTGAAACATGAAGCAAAGTTCCTCTAATTTTCGTTGAGATATTCATCCATAATTGTGTGCTGCATTTACATTTGTTCTGTGGCTTTATTAATTTCTGTTTATACATGTATTGGAATAGAATACAGACAGCAGACATGAAATATTTTAAAGTGGCTTAACTCTACATTAAAAAAGCTACCACTAGAAAATTATAAATGAGGGAAAAAAGGATGCAGTAATTTTCTACTTAGACTTTTTTTTAGCACAGGAAAATTTTTATATGTGGTATATACCACTTAAATGGAATATTCCACTCTACTATTTCATAATATAAAGAAGAGCAAATTAATGACAACAGGTAGATACTAAGGTAACCAGCCTTAGTATTGACAATGAAGATATCAAAGTGGTGGATAGTTTCTGTCTTTTAGGATCAACCATCAACAGTAAAGGAACAAGCAGACAAGAAATATGCTGCAGACCAGCACTTGGGAGAGCAGCCCTGAAGACCTTGGAAAAGATATTAAAATGCTGTGATGTGTTTAAACTTACAAAGATCAGAATTGTGCAAGCCATGGTATTCCCTTATGATGCTCTATGGAAGCGAAAGTTGGACTTTAAAGAAGCAGGATAGGAAGAGTATTGGCGCCTTTGAACTTTGGTGTTGGAGAAGACTCCTGAGGATCCCATGGACAGCCAAGAAAACAAACTGATGGATCATCAAACAAATCAACTGTGAGTTCTCACTTGAGGCACAAATGACCAGCCTCAAATTATCCTACTTCGGACACATTATGTGAAGATCCAGATCTCTGGAAAAGTCTCTAATGCTGGGAAAGCTGGAAGGAAAGAGAAGAGGATTACTAGCAGAGGGTGGATGGACTCAGTTACATTGACAATGAGTTCACTGTTGGGAGACTTGAAAGACCAGGTTAGGGATAGATCGTCAAGGAGAAAAATCTACGTGGTCGCTAGGAGTCAAAAACGACTTGATGTCACATAATCATTCATTCAATCAATCAATCAATTTCTATTTCAGGATTCTACTGTAACCTCATTTTTTCTGTACATGGTCAGCATGTCTGAATTTGGGGAGTTCTACCCCAGCAGAATGCATTACCTACCATTTATGAAGCAAAATTTCATAATAGGGATTCTAGTGCTCTTCCAGATAGAGTAATTACTTGCTTCTATTTAATGTATCTTTCCATTTCCTAGCCTTCCATGTGCTGCCATTACCATCTCCTCCTCCTCCTTCTTTTACAATTGATGAAGAAGGGTAAGACAGAATAGCTATGCAATGCCTTTTGATTAACAGTGTCAGGAACTGTTCATCTAGAAATACTTCCAATCTCCAGAAATTGTTCTTTTTCTATACAGGACACTTCTTTGCAGAATTTTATATGGGACACTTCTTTCCACAACCTGATATTCAGAAATGTGTTGGGACTTCAAAGCCCAGAATCCCCTTCCAGCATAGCTGGAAACCTTAAGAATGCCATTCCAGCATATTCGGAGAACGCCACATTGCAGAAATCTCTGTTAGCATCATGTCTGTTGGGAGCTGAATGATTATTACTTCCCTTTGGTGGCAAAAGAGGATTTGAGGAGTGTACTGATAACTGGGCTTAAGCATTTTAACTTCATGCCATCATTTAACAAGGTCCTAGCACTCACCAAGCTGGCTGTATTTTGGCTAATCTCTCACATCCAATTCCATATTGAACATATCTATGGCAAGTACTTTCAAATAGACTGGTGAGGTGACTGGTTACTATGGAGATGGGTGCCTACCAATAAGATGGTTGTAATGTGTCTAAGGAACATCACTTTAATAGCAGTTAATCTTTCATACTTGTGTATCCCTTATCCCATGTTTCAAGTGCTAGTTATAGTAACAGTTTACAACAGGAGGCTTCATATCTTCTGTTTCCTTCGCTATTAGATATGGAATAACCATTATATATAAGCAGTAAGTCTGTTTGAGACAGCTACAATTGGCTTTGACAAGGTGCTTTGCAGAGGTGATGCTATTTGCTTTATTGAGGCATTGAAGTTACACAATCTGCCTCGCTGAGGTGCTTCACAACACTCCAGTGGTCTCTTCCAGTACACACACAACAGCTTTGTTTCATACTATAAGAGGGGACCCTTTTGCTTCATGAAGCAGCTTAAGGAAGTCTTCACTCCAAGCAAGCTTTGTTATTGTTGTTGTTGGTGGTGGTGGTGTTGGTGGTGTTGGTGGGTTGCATAGTCAGCCAGATGTTTAGGCTGGAATTGGCATTTTTATCCACCTATTAAGTCCTTTCCAAGGACCTGGGATAGGCAGATGTTATTGTTTGATGGTGTTAAAGGTATCATCACAGGATGTAAGCTGTTTCAAGTAAAGCTGCCTTTTGCAATTGACTGATGGTGATTTTGTCAATGCCAATGGTCTTCAAGTGGTACTCATATGTATTATTACTATTATTTCATCTTTCAATCATAATAAACTCCCTCTACATAATAAAAAAGAGACAGCTAAGAACCTCTGTAATGGGTCACTAAACTCTCCCCCCCACCCCCAACCTTCTCTTGAAGGCAATTTGCAGAGGTCAGATTGTTTAGCTAAAGCAGAAAGTGATTCTCTCTTCCTGTTTCTCTTGCCATCTGTCAATTTTGTCCTGGGAGGTTTTAATTGTTCTGTCTCCTGACTTTGCCTCCAGATAACAAGCTGGGAGGCAGCAAGACTTGAGCCAATGAAGATTTCTTTTCAGTTTGGTTGAGGCTTCTTCTGGTGACAAATTGAGCCTTTGCTGCAGCTAACCTTTTTGAAAACCAATATCCCGTGTATACCATGGCTGTCCTTCTGCTTTCAAAACAGAGATGCCTCACATTCCTGCAGTTCTTTATAAGTTCTTTCTTAGGGAATATGGATGTTCAGAGCTGCACACAAGTAGATTTGTGTAGCACCAACCTTTTTATTTAGAAGGATTTAAAAGAGGAGGAGGAGGAGGAGGAGGAGGAGGAGGAGGAGGAGGAGGAGGAGGAGGAGGAGGAAATAACAATGACATTGGAGTCCTCAGTCTTTTGAGGGTTATGTTCTATTGTTTTTTAAAACTTCATCTATACAGTGCTTATCAAGTAGACTAGAAATAGACTGAAGGACAACTATAAATACTCAAACAAACATGATGGTTCTTAATGGTATCTAGAGAACTCCAACATTTTACAAATTAAAAATTTCATGAGGCTTCAATATTCTTGCACGGGATCTTTTTAGATTTTGAGCAGTCTTGCACAAGATTTGCTTTCTTGCCAAGACTGTTCAAAATCATGGTGTTGGGATGGTAGAAATCTACTGAGATTTGCCCAGTTTTAATATTGTTGAAGGTTTTAAAATTTTAGTCCCCAAGCTATTACGTGAGTTTTCATAATAGTGGCTGGTGCCTGAAAGGATTGCTGATCCTAAAGAAGAGTACCTCATATTAATCACAACCATGACCAATTTTGTCAGGAAAAATAAATCTCTGTTTCAGTTACTCAGCTGTAAAATTAGAACAATACTGATCAGTCATTGTCCTAAGGACAAACAAGAGGAATGAAGCAATCAATCTTCCATCCTTTGCCATGGTCTACTACTAGACCCAATTCAAAAATTTCCCCCCATGTTTTCACAGATATTCCTGCTAATTGCTGGACTTTTTACAAGGGATGAACAAGTCTACCAAATTTAATTTCTTTCAATTTCTCCATTAGTAAGTTCAGTTTACCCCATCCCCATTATGGTTTGTGTGAAAATGTTATATATTTGTGTGCGCATCTCAAAATATGCATCATTTTGCCTAATGAAGCCTTTACAAACTAATTTCCTCCTTGCAATTCAATTTTGCACATTAGGTTTATGAATATATGCATTTTCCAACAAACTTTCTTCTAATATGTTTTTAATTGGTGAGCCACATCACGAAATTCAAAGAAAGCCACATTTCAAAAGGTAACTGTTTGATTTTCATATATGGTTATAGAAGAGGAAAATGATTATGATCTGGAAATTCTGAGGAAAGAGCTATGTACAGACAGTCTCTCAAAATTCTCTAACCTATTTGTGAGCAGAAAACTGGAGAGGTAGTTTTCCAACAATTTCTCAAGGTCAAACTTGCCATTAGCAATTATCAAATTCCTTCCTTCCTTCCTTCCTTCCTTCCTTCCTTCCTTCCTTCCTTCCTTCCTTCCTTCCTTCCTTCCTCCCTTCCCTTCCCTTCCCTTCCCTTCCCTTCCCTTCCCTTCCCTTCCCTTCCCTTCCCTTCCCTTCCCTTCCCTTCCCTTCCCTTTCCTTTCCTTTCCTTTCCTTTCCTTTCCTTTCCTTTCCTTTCCTTTCCTTTCCTTTCCTTTCCTTTTTCTGATTCTGCAAGTATCTATAAGAGCAACCTTGATGACAACTTGCAGAGATCAGAGTTGTTTTATTTTGTTTTTAAGGAAAAATATTTTATTTGAAAAATATCTCCTGGAACGTTTAACTAGTTCTACTTCAGGCAACACTGAAACAATGTGGAGCGGTGTCTCAAATTAACTTTCAATTCAGTTCTCATGCATTGTTTCTAAAGATTATAAACCAGAATGAAACTCGCTGTCAATTAATAAAACCCACAAAAAAATTGCAAAGGCTTTTATATTCATCCAATGTTATCAATAGGAGCATAGTTCATTTCATACACTGATTAACCATCAGGAATATTTTCTGTTAACAGTTGGGCAAAGATAGGAAAAGCATGACACTGACATGTATAAAATTTATGGAAAATCATTTGGGAATTCAGTCTCCCAAGTGTTGTACACCCTTTAAAAAAGGGTTAATCAGGTCTCAGAAGTTGCTAGGTAACTGGGTGATACATTCATAGTATGATCAGTCGATGAGAGTTTGATTTTTACATTACAAGCTCATCAGATTAGGAACTGCATTTTTATCTTTGTCTTGTAAAATGCAAAGCAACCTATCACCACATAATTAACAATGCTAATATAATACTTGCCACTTTTTATTTCCCCGTCGAAGCATGGTTTGTGAATAAAAAAACACAAAGCTTTAAGTAAATTGTAGTTTCCCAAGATGTAGCCTTCCATTCAGATTATATTTCCTTTTTAAGCATTTTTAAAGCCAGGTGTCTAATAGGCATATAGATATCTAAGAGACCCACGTACAGCACATTCCTTCCTATGTACTTACCTGGACAGCGTGTCCAGGTGGTGAATCTGTGAGCCAGCAGGATATGAATGAAAACACCAGTGGTCCTCAGTTAGAAATTGCTGGAATTTATTTACCAGTTACATTTATGGGTTATTAAATGGTTATAATTTTGCACCTATGCAGACTACATATCTGGCCAAAGATAGGTTGAGATGGCTTACTTGTAAACAAAAAGGAAATGTTCTGTCAATTACAGTTATACTCTGAAAAATTTCCACTCTATTTACAGAATGGACAGAGAAATTGGGTTGGTGGCCATTTCTTTGAATTTTTCAAAGTGAGAGAACGAATTCAGTTGTTTTCTTGTGGTGAATATCACTATTAACAGTGGAATAGATCAAGTTATTTAATTTTTTCCTTTTGGGACAGTTCAGAATCATAACAGTAGCAACTGCATTTGGTGGGATGGGTACCATTTTATGTTGTTTATAACGTCTGGACTTATTTTTCAGGAAAATAGTGGCTACAACCACAATTAAGCAAACAGATAAGAAGGCAAGTAGGCATTTTGCATATAACTCCAGATGAACACTTAATTTTGATAGATCTGAGGGGGGGGGACAGAATGCATGTCTTGTTGCCCTGGATATTGTACACTGATGACAAATTATTATTTGAACTTTTATATTGCAACTTGTCCTGAATTATTTAAAGTTAAAAAGCAATATCAACATCCTTAGCAAATAAACAATAAATTGTCCACTGGTTGTGAATTAATTACTCAGTGTTTTGTATGTAAATATTTGATTAGTGCTCTTTATGGGCAAGCAAGTGAATTATTGACAGTTTTCATATACTGAGAGGTTGAGAAATGGTGAAAATGTCCAGGCAAGGACAACCAAATTCAAATCAATAATGGAACTGACCAGCTGCTGCAACTTTGCTGCTTGAAGCTACAAATATCCACAATTGCCTTCCAAAATAAAGGTTGCCCTGAGCAGCACAAGCATGTTTGAGAAAATTCAGAAACCTCCTTAGTCCAGATAAGACTCCCAAACACCTTGCCAATAATAAACCAGATCATACCTTCCCTAACAGGACTGAGGTCATGTTCTCTAATGCAAACTCTCATATCTTCCCCATTTCTTGCCTTATTTCAGGACTGCATTTTTAGCTTTGCAGAGCTGCTTAAACATGCCAGTGAAATACCTTTCTTCTAAATATATAGGATTATCCCACATAATGATGGAGGGTTAATCCTGTGTGTAATCTCTGAACTCCAAACATTTCCAATCCACAGTCTTGCCTGTTCATACTGCATGAATCTGAGTAATTGCCTTTTTCAGGGAGGGGGAAAAACTGTCTATATTGAACTTAATAGACAGAAGAGGCATGAACAAAATTGTGATTTGCCAAGCTAAAGAGCTCTAGCCATGTCACAATATCTGCTTTGTCAAATACATGATGATCCACCCGATTTTTGCAATCCTTGCTGTGAGTGGAAAAGGAGGTTTCTCAAGCTACTGGTTATTATAATCAACGGAACTGAAAAGAAGCTCCCGAGAAATGTTGTGAACATTAGAAAATCGAAAACAAAGAAAATGAGACATTAAAGAAACTGCAGTGTGCATTCTGTAAAACAAAAATCCTGTATAAATAAATAGGTGTATATAGAAATGCTTCTTTTTCCCACAAGTTTCCACTGCAATCTTAAAATGCAGCTTTCTGCTCCCTATAATCATACTAAAAAGTAACACATGTAATAATTTGTACACATATATAATAGTTTTTAGACCAGATTACAATGGAAAGGTTAAAACAAAGAAAACAAGTACCTGGCTGGCCAGGTGAGAAGGAGAAGAAAATGGTGATATGCATGCTGTGAATTGATTTGATTTCTACCATTCATTTTAGAAGGAGAGGTAATAGCACTGTTAAACAAACAACCACTATAATATATCAATAACACATCAATAAAATCAATAGAATTATAGGGACAGAGCAAAAAGCTCTTCAGAGCATCCACTGCAATTTGCTGTAGTAATTCTGAAATCCTCAACAGAATAGGTCTGATTTGGGCCAGGGCTAAAATGTCAGTAAGGCTGACATCAGGTGTATTTTTTAAAAGTTGTCATTTCATATTTGGACATTTTCAAGTACAAGGTCTTGCCCTGGGTCCTATGGACGGTAAATTGCAGTTAGTTGATTACAGATTGTTGGAGTTAATTAATTTTACTAACCTTCCACCTTAAGCTACATACCTCCATAAAGTATTGGGCCAAAAATTCTGATTCAGTCTGATGAAGGAAAGTTTGCTTTAGGAATTTGGTCAAAGGAGAACAACATTCTCATCGGTTGAGAGTGGCATTGTTGAAGTTAGTTAGCTATGAGGCAACCAAATGCCTGAGTGTGTGTGTGCACACTCATATGCACATGTGTAAGCTCCGCCTTTTCTAGCACTCTCTCTTCTCTGTTGGTCTGCAGCCTCTCTAGCTTTCTATGTTCCACTTAAACCCAAGGAAAGACAGAGGGAACTTCTGCAACTGGACTTTTTCAATTGTAGTGCAACAGTGTGACTGTTACTGCTAAAGGAAAATCCTGCCCTTGAGAATTTCTTGAAGAATTAGAAGTCATCTACCCAATTTTATGGAAAGTTTTAAAAGGCCACTTGTGTTCAGCTCTTCATTCACCTACTTTCTGATCGCTATTCTGAATCTCCATTTTTTTTTTAAGGGAAGGAGTTTATATAGGAACAATCCCCCTCAGTTTGCAATAATGAAGTCCTTGAAAAATTTGGAAAGGTCAAGATCAGATGATGGTGATGATGATGATGATGATGATGATGACTGTCTAGGACTTATAAATATGGCCTGCAACTGTCGCTGCTGTGCTAGCAAAAGAGGCTTGCTGTAAAACTGGCAGCTTGCAACATAGCATGCTAAAAGTTGAAATGCTGGCAAATGCATTCAAAGATGGCTTGCTGGGCACAAGTGAGGACATAATAGCACAGAGTGCCACAATAAATTGGATGGGCTTGTCAAAGCCAGAGCAGACAAAAACGTTGCCATGGTGATTGGACTATCCAAATATATAGAGGCAGTGGCTGCTTGCCTTGCCATATGCTGGGCACAGGGCTTGGATACCTTTTTGAGCTTGGCTTGAGATAAACGCTCACCCTTGGATTATCAGGGAAAACGTTAAATGAACGTGCAGCATGAGACGCTATTTCCACTTATTCTTAAAGACAGTGGGAGGGAAGGAGAAAGATCCATGGGAAGGTAGAGTGACTAATTCCACTCTCTTCTGCATAATGGTCAGCCTTACTGATTTGATCGATTTGCAGTTACATTCAAAGACAGATGCTTCCTTAGATTAAGGAGCTGATAGCTTACTTCCTAGGCTGAGTGAAATTCAAATGAAGTGTGTTGACTTGTGTGCCACTGGGGAATGGAGTGGAGTGTCACAACTTGGGATATTTGGAAAACAACCCTGACTGGGGTAGCAAGCATAGCCTTAAGAAGTTCAAAAACATGCAGAGGATGCTCTTAGCAGGAACAGGATGAAGAGGGAAATGAAGATGATAAATAAATATTCTTCCTGCCCCCACAGACATAGCGTTGTTGGTGCACTCACATAGCCAGCTCCAAACATTTTGCTACCTGAAACAAACAATCTTATTGGATAAGTACTTGCATCTTTCTTCAACACTGATAATGGAGCTGCATGTTCTACCACAAGAGCCAGTTTGGTGTAGTGGTGAAGGAACCAGGCTAAAAACTGGCAGACCGTGAGTTCTAGTCCCACTTTAGACACAAAGCCAGCTGACTGACCTTGGGCCAGTCCCTCTCTCTCAGCCCTAGGAGGGAGGCAATGGCAAACCACTTTTGAAAATCTTCCTAAGAAAACTCAGGGACTAGTCCAGGCAATCGCCAGGAGTCAACACTGACTCAAAGGCACAAAACAAAAAAAGTTCTACCACACAGTGCAGGCTCTGTGTTGTCCATCTCTCTTCCCCCATGAACTGTTGCCACATGAGATGAATATTTCATTTTGCCTAATAGTAGGGCTTGCTCTATGCACCTCATGTGATGCTACAGACTATATTAATGAATTGTAATTGCCAAGTAAAACAACAGGATGGATTTGTCTTCTTCTCTGAAATTTAGGATGGAGAGAAATTTTCTATGAGCAGAGAAAAGGAAATAAAAGAAGTCTCTCTGTTCCAATACCTCTGCTACATGTATCTTGAACTAAGATGTTTGGGATATACAGAACAAACAACAAAAATCTTGGCTGTACCCCTGCTAAATTGAACTGGACATGTGCCAAGAACAAGTCTTCCTGCATACCATTGTTCATAAGGAGACTTCCACATGCTTATGAAGATATGGGTGACATTAGAAAAGAGATGAGATAGCATAACCCCATCTCATGTCTACCTGTTGTCCCTAATTGATACACAGAAAAATAAAGGTGAGAATAATAGTCGTCAGTTATGTCAAGTGAAGACAGATGCGATATTCCAAAACTGACTATGCTAAAATCCTTGACTGTACTGTAAATTGCAATGTGATACATACAGTATACATATGTCTATAAATGGTCACCCTACTGGCTTTGGTGGGAGCTTGCCTACCCTCCACCCCCACCCCTCAAAGCACAAATATTTTGAAAATAATGGCAAAAGTATACTTGGGAAGGAAACTAGGCCAGGTTGGTTGATATCAGTAATGATAGTCAAAAGGCACCATTCTCTTCTGTTCAAACTGACCCAAACTGTATAGGGAGGTGAATGGATGAACCCACCAATCACCTCTTCTACTGTTAATGTTTCACTACCTTAATCCATAGAATAACAGATCTACAAGTATCCATCCATTTCACAATTAAAGTTATTCAATCAGCTTTTAGAAGAGATAACTATAAATATTGAATTGAACATCAGGAAGTGAGGGTTCTGCCTTGCTGCTGCACCCATACACTAGATTTCATCTCCATTTATTAAAAGCCTTAAGGTCACAGGTGCGTTTCAAAGAAATGAAATTTGTTTGCATCAGGGAGACAAGCATAACAAGAAAGCCTATCAGGAATCTCAGTTTGAAAGAAAACAATTAACATCTCTGTGGATAGAAACCTGGCTTGAAGGATTTAGTGACAAGGGCAGCAAGGGCAAAGAAAGTCATATTTAAGAGTAAGATGCAGTCTCTAGTGGGTCATTTGAATTTCATCTGCAGGGTAATTTCCACGCCATTTAGCCTTATCCATAGCAGGAGTAAAGAGGGCTAAACAGATTATTAAACTGACAAAGTCATACAAGGGATGGGGAGGGATTCAGCCATGTGGGCAAGAGGCATGATAAAATTCAATGATACGCTAGGATAGGTTAGTGACAAATTGGGGATTTTAAGTATTTACAAAACGATATGGTACCAGTGGAGAAAAGGGCAGTAATATATACATCTAGGATTTATGGTGTGTTGAAGATTTATCTTATAAACAGAAGACAGGATTTTTTAAAAAAATAGCATGGAGTGGACTAAAACGGTTCTCAGTAATGGTTGGGGGTACAACCGTGTTCCCATATCTCATTTTGTTTGACATTTAAAGCATCACAGATTCCTTATCAGTCAACAGTGGATGCAGGAATGATGGAAGTCTTAGTCCCTTAATTGATGCTATTAATTGACTAATTGACCTAATATAGTTTAAATATATGGATTTTTAATCGGATTTTCAGCAAAGCTCTCCCTTGTGGATGGTGTGCCATGTTGATGACAAGCAAACCGTATACTTCTTTTGAAATAAGCAATGCATTAGAGGTAATTTTTTCAACAATTTATGTTGTTATTGCTTAAAGCAAGGGAAATTGCCTTCATTCAGGACCCTTAAAGCATCACCTATGCTTTGATTGGTTTATTAATCTCTTACATGCATGACACACAATTTATTAAAAAACTCCAAAAATACACATCTTGGAAATTCAGTGTTTAAATTGATAGTTTGCACAGTACAATTATAGTTTAATTTTGTGTAACTACAAAATGTGTATAAAATGCAGCATGGGTAAATAAGAACGTTAAAATTTAATTTTGTTATGAGATGTAAGCCTCTTGATTATATATGGTGAAGTGCTGGAAGAATAATGTAGAATTCTGCATATAGTTTCAACCACATACTGAATTTGGCAAATGAAGTTAACTTAATTTCACCAATTTGGATCTTCCTCCTAATTCAAGGGTAGGAAAACTTCAGCCCCATTCAGCCCCCAGAAAATTCAGCTTCTAGAATTCCCCAAGATCATGCAGCTTAAATTTGGAAATAAATCACTGCATTTTCAGCAGCTTGATGTTCCCCATTTGTTTTTTAAAAATAACAGCAAAAATGCATAAGGCACAAAAATGCTTTCAAAAATAAGGGCAAAAAATAACAGCAAAAGGAGGCACATTAACCTGTGTTATACTTAGTGCCTATGTTACCATTTTAACTTTCCTAGCCCCTCAACCAACCCAAAATGTACAAAAATCAAGTCATATTTTCTGTAACCACCTCCTCCAGTGACATGAATACATTACTACCGCTCTTGAAACCAAGCTAAACTAAAGTTAAAACAAACAAAAAACAAAACAAAATTTAAAAAGGCCACAATCCCTGACTGGAAAACAGTTTGCGACCCTGATCTTAATCTGTTGAAAGTTTTTCATGATACTACTTCATATGGCTGCAGAGAGAATTTATGAAAGGTCTATATTTAAAAGGAGCATATATCACCTGGGTCTTTTCACTCCATTGACATGGGAACAGAACCATTCAAATACAAGTTGTAGATGAACACAATAGTAGTTTCAGAAATGATCAGAAGGCAGATCAGAATCTATTAGCATATTACTAGGACCACAAGTAATCCTCCAAAGCTTTGGATACAACCTTCAGAGCTTTCCCAAACATGCTATAATGTTTAATTCAACAGAAGGCAGAACATGTTAAAGTTGAATAACTTAAGTTTTTCTAATAAAAACAAAACAAAGTCAATCCTGCAAGTCTGAAGTCAATTTACCTTAGCTAATATCATGTGAATATCATGAGCTATCAAAGTCTAATTAACATTACCTGTTCTCCAAAGACTCTTTTACATGCTTATAATATTCATAACATCATGCATGACACTGTTTCCTAATCTTGCCATTTCTGTATGTGTTGACCTCAAACTTCAGAATCCCACAGCCAGCATGGCCATAGATGAGAATTCTGGGAGCTGAAATCTACACACCTGAAAGTTGCCAAGGTTGGGAAAGACTGAGGATGAGCTCTTTGTCATTGTTCAAACCGCTGAGTTACCATCTGCTTTTTGGTAAAGTTCTTCTGCAAGAAAGGCACTGATAGACCTTTTTCCAGCACTGGAATGCAAGGTTGGGAAATGTATTTCCTATCTCATTTGTGTCTATTCTGCAAAAGTTAGAGACACAGGAAATCTACCAAACAAGAGGTGGCAACCGTAAATGAGATTTCCTTTATTTGGGTAGAAAGAAGTTAGAAGCAACAGGGAAGAAATATTGGGTGACAGCTTTTATGTGCGGTACAATAAGTAGCCACTAAATGTAGTTACAGGTGGATATTTTGCTGGGATAGAGCCCTTCACCAGCCTGAGCCAGACTTCCTGTCCATAGTTGAGTTCCAATAAAGCATCTCCAGTAACTACTCTAGTAACATATTTGTCATCACTTCCATTTTCAGATCGGAAAGCTAGCTTGTCTGTTCCATCGACCACCAGATAGCCTGAGATGAATGGGCTGCTTGATTCAATGTTATATTCAAAGACATATACTCCCAAGTAGGGTACACGGAACCTTCCATTTGCTGGGACATACGAGGTCCCATAGTTGACATCCAGATTATTAAATCGAATAGGACCAGGTGTGTTCATCCCATAGGTGTGTGAAGCAAAAAAGGCTATCATTGGTGCATATCTGTAAGATCCCTTTGAAAAATCTGCAAAACAAACAAACAAACAATCAGTAAATATGGTCAGAATGTAAAAACTGAGTAGAGCTTTTGAACGGAACTAGACACGATGACAGACTTGAACCCACAACTGCAAGGTCCAAAATCAAAGAAAGAGGAGACCTTGAAGGTGCACTGAGGCTGCACTGAGAACAGTTGTTAAAGTTTTAAAACTCTTTAGATCATCCTTGATGCCATTCTTACAATAATCAATTACATGAATGCTTTTTAAAGAAAATTGCCAGCATATAGGTATGATTCAGGTTGATAGGGGAACTTTAGCCCTTTTCTGTAGCCCCAGACTTCATCAGTGTGCCTTATCTTCATCTGCTATTACACTTGTAAAAAAGGCTCCCGATGGAAGATTTTTTTATTCTTTGTGTTTGTTAAAATTTTAAAGCTCACACTACAGGACCATCTTTCTCTCATCGTTTCTACCTATCCAGTAAGATCTGGCCAGATTGGCATACTCCAGATCTCATCAGTGAAGCAGTATGGGTCACTAGAATGCAGTGCCTTCTCTGTGGCCTCCCCTGCATGCTGGACAAACATCCCCCTGAATTCCATGTGGACCCCACCCTGTTTGTGTTTGGAAAGACTCAAAGACTTGGCTTTGTCAGTAGGCCATGGGGCAGGATGGTTTGTGACCATTTTTACTTTTGTTTTTTTAACAAAATCAGTTGGTAATTGTATCATCAATGTTACCATCTAGCCTAGTTCTTGATTAAAGCTAGGGACAATTGCATTTCAAAATTCTTTACCAAATGTGTGGAGAAACACTGGGTGGATAATTTTTCAATGGGGCAAGGATAATGGAAAGCATGAGAAATCAAATTGGCTGAAGGCTAGTGATTGTACAATAAAAGGCAGGGTGTTCTTGCACAGACACACACCTTTTGTCTTATAATTAAATAAGGACAAGAACACCACGCACCTTCCATGACAATTTCTCTGATATTTGCAGCTTTTTTGAAAGAGTTTCAAAAACAAATTCTCTTTCATCACATCAAATGAGGGTAATATGGGGAAAATGCAGGAGAATATCTCTGCCTGGTAATGTTCTTTCTTTCTTTCTTTCTTTCTTTCTTTCTTTCTTTCTTTCTTTCTTTCTTTCTTTCTTTCTTTCTTTCTTTCTTTCTTTCTTTCTTTCTTTCTTTCTTTCTTTCTCCATATTGTCATTTTGCTGCAATTTTCCCCACCTTCCTAGAAAATAGTAGCCAATGGGGAGAAGCAAGGGAGGGGAAATCAGCATAATACTGTCATGTCACAGAATAAGTTTAATGAGAAAGGAGTGCAAGGAGATCTGTACTCGGAGATGCTATTTTCAGCATTCGCCCTCTAAGCCTGCCTTTTGTTGTCTTCTCCTCATGCGGAATTGCTGATTTAAAGGGGATCAGCTTCATATGGCAGATACAGGTAGAGTTATAAACTTTCCCCCAGGCCTCCTGTCAAATTCTCAAGAAGAAAACAAAAATGAACTCTTAAATTGTAGAGAAGGCAATTTTCTTCACAATTAATGTCAAATGCACCAGAAAAAAAGTGTGGGTTGTGTGTGTGTGTGTGTGTGTGTGTGTGTAAATAAAAGAACCAGGTAGAAAATGTCAATCCTGTGCTGCTTTATTAAGGAAAAAAAAAACTATTATCATGATTTCATTCCTCCAATGTTTATATCACACACTTTTAGAGAAGTAACAAGTTTGCATCTGTTGCCCAGCTCAAAATTTGCTCACAAGATACCAACTATATTTGAGACATTTGTGATGATGATGATGATGATGATGATGTTGAATATTGGAGGAGGAGGAGGAAGATATTAAACAAATGCTTCCACCAATATAAAAATGACCGAAATTAGCACATTTTCTTTTTATGGCCGAGTTGCTGTCTCTTTGTATGGAAGAACATCTAATCAGATATAAATTCCTTCTGATTTTTACAAATATTGCAATGTGTTAAGGGGCTTTCCACAAATTACAGTTGAAAGGCATGACTAAAATATAAGATGTGAGTATGATATATATCAAGCAAAATATGCGTCAGATTTTTTTTCTCTAACAGGTATAATTGCACAGGCCAGCTGCTGGCATCTGGCTTTGTTGGGCAGCTGCAAGGATCCCAAACTAGAAAATGCCTCTACTAATGCCTAATTAAACAATATTTTTCACTGGATGTTTGTGTGCAGAAGGAGCCAGCAATGACCTAAGTGAGAGATGTTCAAACCAGGGTTGCCTGAAACATTGGAGTGATTCCCAGAGCCCTCCAAATGTTGCTATCAAATTTTAGCTTTTAAAGTGATGGGAGGGAAAATTACTTAGTTCATCACATTAAATATATTAAAATTTAACAACACATACTGTATATGTAAATGAAAGCAGGGTTTTATTTATTCTGGCTGTACCCATTATTTTTGGCATGTGACCCTTGGCATATCACTCAAAGCCAAGGGTGGCTCTTGGCACAAATAAGACTGGATGCTTCTGCCCTAGAAGCATTGTGAGCAATTACAACAGTTGATCTGTTCTCTTACAACAGTGTTTCTCAACCTTGGCAACTTTAAGAGGTGTGGACTTCAACTTCCAGAATTCTCCAGCCAGCCATACTGACTGAGGAATTCTGGGAGTTGAAGTCCACACCTCTTCAAGTTGTCAAGGTTGAGAAACACTGTCTTAGAATGTTGTTCTCCCCTTTCTGGTTGCCAAAAAGCTTGCCTGGAGGATCTACCAAGGAAAGACGAACCCACCAAAGGCACTTTCCTGAAGCTCCCTCACTCTGGAGCTTCTCTAGGGTTACCATCTCAGCCATGAGCAATGCATGAAATCACCTAAATATTTTGGGGACATGGACAAGAAAAAGGGCCAACAATGCAGTCCTATATGCAATGCTTGGATCAGAGGCACCCAACATGAGAGTCTAGGCTAAATGTAGAACTTTCAAATCTTGGAAAGCCCAACTAAATGGGAAGTAAAAAAATTCAGGGCATGGGAAGTATTCATATACTCAGTTGTTTGTTTGTTTTTTTAATGAAATCTAAATGTAAACTATTACATTTAGAAAATAAAATTTATTTTTGTCCTGGCCTTTTCTACCAGGCTTGAGTGAGCCAAATTTGATTTGTTTCGTTAAGGGAAGCAACTGGCTTCCACAAAGTGCTTCATACCACCTCATATCCTCCTCTTGCCCTCTCTGGCACTTGCAAAAGCCAAAAACAGCTTCCAAGAGCTAACTGGAAGCACCAGAAGCATATTTTGCCTAGGCCCAGAAATCTCTTCCAGCTATGGAAACAGGAAATCTGTGGAAGACAGCAAATCAAGCAATGCAGGAGGGAGTCTTGTTACTTTATGAAACAAGTTTGTGGAACAGTTTTGCTCAAATGTTCCTCAGTGAGAAGTTCCTTTACAAGAGCTGCAGAGTTCTACTACCTACTGTTTGAAATGTGGGACTCTACATCCTTTAAATGCTGAATGCTGCCCACACTCTGAAAAACAGTTGGACACTTCTGACTTTGAAGTAAGCCCCATTCATTTCAATGCGATTTGTATCCAAAGAAGGAAATCATAGGATTTTGGTCTAAAGAGACCCTTTCTTTGGCTCCCACCTTGCCCACCCTCAGGTACTGCTTAAAAATCTGGCTCTTCCCACAGGCTTCGGGTTAAGATGCATGGATGGACTCCTTTAAACTGGAGAAGGATGTGGAAACATGGATTTGTTCCCTTGAACATACGTTGTTTTACATGTGTGTGTGTGCGTTGAAATTGTTCTTTTAACCTTGTGAAGCTACCCAAAGTTGTTTGCAGTTGGGCAACCTAGAAATTAACAAACTAACTAACTAGCTTTATTCTCCTAATCTGGTAAACCCCAGATAATTAAACTGCCCTTCTTATACTGATTGAGACATTCTGGGAGTTGTAGTTTATCCCAGATGAAGGACATGGTTTAAAGGTTAAGCAATCCACAATAGTACCATCTCTGTTTCCAACATGCTACTGCAGCAATGTATTCTACACCAATATGCATGGCATATTAAATATGCATGGCATGCCAATGTTTGTACCAACATCTATGTTGATGAAGATTCTCAGTCATCCAGGTGGAATTATCTGGGCTGAGTCATGGCAACTGGACTTCTGTTCTTTTGGTCTGAAATGTTTTGCTGCTTGTCAAAACAGCTTCTTCAGTCTAGAAAGTTGGTTAAGGGGGACCCCATAAATGTCTATCAGGGTGGCTGCGTTTCTCACTAACATGATGGGCTTGTTGAAGGGACAATAGGAGATGTGATTAGTAGAGTCTTTGGGATGTGGATGTCTTGCTCCTAATCCCTCACTTATGCCCAAGTGGGTCATTAAGTGTTGCCTCCCTGGTGAACTTGTGAAGTGGTCTTAATCTTCCTGGGGACTGATGAAAGAGCAGCATGAAAAATGGGAGACAAGTTGTGTCTGAGGCCTCCACCTCTATTGAGGGAAGGATTTTCCACTTTGCACAAATGGATTCCTTCACTCCTCTCTCAAACCACCTATCTTCTCTTTATTTAACCACATAATCAATGTTCTGGGTTCAGATGACATAGAGAACCATAAATATTGCTGAGTTGATATAGCACACTAAGTTGTGGTTCATTGTGTCATGTGAACAGAACTAAAGATTTTTAGAACATGTATCACTGAAGCAAAAAAGTGTCCAGAACCCATACATACTGATACTGCTGATTTTTTTTCTCTGAATGCAGAAAAGTCAGGGATAAAAATGTTTTCCTTTATTTGGTTGGTGCTATTCCATCTTTCCTCCACAAACCCAAAACAGCATACAGAGCAGTTGTTCTTTTCCAATGTTAACCTCTCAGCAACAGCCTTGTGAGATGATTTAGGCTGAGAGAGAGAAAGACTGGCTGAGTGCCAAAGTCACCTAGTGAGCTTTCATGGCTGAAGGTTGATTTGGTCTTGGTTCTCTTCAGTCCTAGTCTAGAATCTTAATCTGTGGTTTATGACCCCCCCCCCCCGGGGAGTTGTAAACACATCTGAGGGGGGCCATCAGTTTCTGCCTAACCGTGATGGTTGGGAGATCAGGAAGTGAAGGACTTGCAAGGCGCCGACTCCCAGGAAGGCAAGAGCCTGAACTACAGGTGACACATGGCCAATGGGGAGGAAGGATATAGCATAGACCATCCTATTTCCCATTTACCCGGGAAATGTTATTCTAGATGGAAAATGAATGGGCAGTCCACCCATCTTCAAGTTGCTGAGGTTGAGAAACACTGTAAAAGGATAGCCATGACACCACAAAGTTTGGGAAACCCTGCCTTAACTATTGTCCCACCCCACAGCACTACAGCCAGACCCATTCTTCCTAAAACAGAGGTCTGAAATGCAACCCATGTGTGCAGCCTTAGCTGTGCATCCAATTTCCTCATGATGCAATTTCATAGCTTTAGTAAAAAACCATGCTGTCATTTACCTATTTATGACTGGGCTGCTTGGCTAAGGGCCATCTTGTTTAATTATCACAGACCTGCTGGTTATTTATTAAATTGTATATGTGTTGATGGGAGGCTGGTCCAAACAGAGGATTGTCTTTGCCATTAGGGAAATTTTCATGTTCTCCTCCCTTCAATCTCTAGTCTGTAGAATAAGGAAACAGGTGTAGTATGTTTTGCATATGCTCACCTATGGCTGCAGCATTTTCCTCCATCAACTTGGCACTGCAGTTGGCTCCTCCAAAAGGATAGCGGCAAGCACAGACAAAGCCCTTCCTTTCATTGACACAGGTCCCTCCATTTTGACACGGGGAGCTGCTGCAGCTCAGATAATCCCCTGGATTGAAAAGAAAAAAGCATGAATGGCCAGGGTTAGCCCCCACAGCAGAAAGTAGCATCCAAAATTAAAATTAATTTATGTTTAGTCCCTGGTTTCTCTCATCCCTTCACCAACTGGATAGGGATGAATCACTCCATCAATTTATTTGCAATCCACGTCAGTTTCCTATATGTTGAGTCCAACCATTTGCACATTTTATGCCTCAGTTTTCTAATATGCACTGTCACATGTAGTTTTGCCCAACATATATGCATGCATTTTCCCTAATACTCAGGTTCAGAGCATAGACATCCATCTTAAAATTTAAGAATCCACTGTAAAAGTTAACAATTCCCAGTCATATATCCATAGTCACTTGAAAGGAAGACAGCCCTAATTTTAGAATTAATCCAAGAGGATACAGGGGAAAAAAAATCATAGTGTATTTGTTCTTCCTAATGCTATTTGCCATCGGGGAATTTCATCAGACATTCTTTGCTGGCCTAGATGACATTGGGACTCAACTGGCTAATCAGTCATCATTTCTGTCAATCTAAAATGAAAGGGCTGCACTCAGCCCAGCTCTGCATGCCTGGATGTACTGTCAAGTAACATTTCATTCATCAATAAAATACCTCTTAATGCGTTACAATCCAGCTCCCATTTTACAGATGGGAACCTAAGCTGCATGATTTCCCCAGGATATGGGATTGGAACAAAAGTGGCTACTCTGAAGGTTGACTTACAGTATAAGCATAATGGAGGCCTGCTCTTTTATCATGAAAATAGAAACTTCTGGTGAACATCTCACTAGAGAATAATGCTTGCTTTTGACCAATATTTTGGTTTATTTTGAATTAATGGCACATTTAAATCAACTCCTTAAAACTTGGTGGGCCATCCTATAGCAGAATGCATGCCACATATGAAACACTGTTATACTGGGGAATGTTAATTTATAAACCACCTTCTTCCCAAAATACTCGGGGCATATACATGGCTTCCCATCTCAGCTTATTTCCCCACAGGATGCCTATGCAAAAGTTATGCTGAGAAAGCAACTAAATTATTAGTAAGCAAAAGACCAAGGGCAGATTTGAACCCAGGCCTGTGTGACTTTAGCCTGACACTGTAATCACTATATCACTATGTCTTCTTGGTTTTTAAAGCAGGACTAGTTATTGCAAAGATATTCAGTCCAACAGACCAACTATAGCCTTCAGCAATATAACAAGCAGGAGGCGGGTGGTAAGAGACCAGAAGTATTATATAAACATGTCTCTATTTTCATGTGTGAAATGCTGGGTGGGCAGAGATGCATTAACAATGTTAATACTAGTGAAACAGAACAAGCACCTGAAGGCATTTTGAATATTCTACAAGACACCACACAGCTTTTCATATATAAGAATATGCAAAAGAATAAACTCAGCCTATAAGTACAACAAAATCAAGACATATAGCTGTTCTAAGCTCCATTATAGACTGCAAATAGTTAAAATACCTTTTATATAGAAAGCTGTCTTCACAAGGAGAAGGTTCCAGCCTGTCATTTTACTTGACCTACTATATTTTTATGGCTTTTCATGAAACAGCACTCTAATATATCACCTGTAGTTACAGCCATTCCACCTGGCCAATGCAATGAGTGTATGGGCCACTCCCTCAGCTTAGTTGAGACCAACATCTCTTTGACTCTCCTTTTTAAGAACTGCCATCTTTATGGTCAATTTCCCACCTATGTCACTGGGAACATAGGCAATCTGAATTTATTTGTTTTCCTCTCCCCTCTGCATAGTCCTTCGACTTTCTTATCATAAGTGCAAGGGTAGAACCTGGATCATTTTTAAAACCTTCTATAACACCAAGAAAAATGTAGGCATTTTATAAACAAATCCTAACAATTCCTACCTGCAGCTTGCATTGCTACATTTGGGTACAGGATACTTCCTTGATTCTGTTACATATACAGTATAAATTGAATACTCAGAGACAACCAGATCCCCCTTGAACTGTCCTCTAGAAGTGATTGTTCTATAGCACTGTGATACACAACTGAACTGAACTGAATTACTAGAGACTACACAACACATTTACCACTTAGGACTTCTAAGCAGTAATAACAGAGTATACATGTTCTTGCAGCAAGATTGCCAGGCAGGCCAGCCTCTGGGTATTGAAAGAATAGGCCAGGTATGCTTACAAGGTAGGTAGATAGGTCTGGGAGATGAAAAGGGTTTTCAGAATGAGTGCTGATTGCTTGCAGATGTATGAATTGCCTCTTTTCACGGGCACTTCATTGCTACTCTGAGCTATCTTTAGTTTGCAGCCCAATCACAGCACTTCAACAGTGATGAATTTGAGCTTACCAGGCTAAATGCAAAGCTTTGTATGAGTCCATCCTCCCCTTCTGAAGTTAGTCAGATGATGCTTACAGCCTGAAACACACTGAGAAGTTTTTGTGTGACTTAACTAAGCATTTACTCATTCTTTCTCTCCTGCTCCCAACACACACTGCATTCCATCGATCGCAGCAATAATGTCCAGGACAAAGCAATGTACAAGTGCAGTTCAAAGGTCAGGAACATGAGAGGAAATGCTAGCTTACTTAGCTTTATTTATAGGATTTGCAGATAAACAGGAAAGTTCAAAACAAAGCCCCAAATGCTACAGTAGACCCAAGTCTAGTTCTTACTGGGATGGAAAATCTATATTAAATTCTGGATCTTCAGACAGAATTAAAGCTATTATTCAATTGTATAGCTTTGCAGAATTCAATTTATACACACTTTTAGCCCATAAGGCAGAAGTCTAAGCAAGAATATTTGATACCTAAGCCCTCCTCCATGTGTACACTAACCGATGGCAGAGGAAAAGAGTCAGCAGAAGTTTGCAGTATCAGAGCGAAACATACATAGGAAAACCTACAAAGCACTCTGATTTTCTAGATGCAAGAAATTTTATTGTATGAGAATCTCATACGATGGTATTGTGGCCAGGAAGGTCAGAAATAAGTGGGCTACCTCAGCGAGACAATGGCACTGTATTGACTTACTCCATTTTAGGACCACTCCTTCCCCAAAGAGCTCAACTTTTACAGTCTTACCAGGAGACAGCGATACCTTCTGATCTATTGTGATGCCGTGCCATGAGGAGGCAACAGCCCAAATCAAACAGCTTGGGACAATCCCCACGGTCTTCATGATCCAGCAAGGACTGAAGAGACCAAAGGGGCTGAATCAGTTCATTACTTTCAGGACCATGGCCAGCAGTTCTGCAATGACCCCTCCGACATGCTAATTCATCTGTCTTTATTCCAAATTTCATCCTCAATCTGTATACAACAGTCAGAGTAGAACATGATCTTGTCTATTGTTATCATATTTAAGCTCTATTTTTCTTCCCTGATAAGACATGTCTCATGGCACTCGAAGGTAGTTGTCCTCAAGGCACTGGCCTGACAGAGTTGATGCATCATGTGCCTTGGTACCATTGATAGGCCATATACCCCAGTTCACAAAAAACTTGTATTCCTACTTTCTCAGTGATATGATTTTGACCCCAAGTAATAATAGTGACAGATATTTTGTCTGTTTTTGCTCCAAGGATGGCCAATTGCTTAAGGGCTTAATCAACAGAAGGGACTTGTACTGTTTCCCTCCCTAATACAAGGAAGCTGTTTGGGGGTCTGTTCATACTTGAGCAATAAGGAATTGCTGCTGTTGTAGCTATTCCATTTCCTACGAGGCAGTGTTGTCCGTCTCCAATTATTTTCCTCTGTGCAAATTACAAACAACAATCACACACGCACCCCTGTCTCCCACCGTACAGCACCACATATGCAAAGCTGAAGCATGAAGAGCCAAACTAAATTAGAGTTATGCTCAACCTCTTGCAATGAAAACACAAAGTGCAAAACACATGTAGGGAGATGCCTTTGCACTGAACAATAAAGCAACAGTGGGATCTTTGATGACTGGGATAATATATGTTACAATTTATGTTTAAAACACATTATTATTCTGAGGTCCTCACTCAGTTACCAGATCTCCTAGGTTCAGGCCTTAACTAAGTGCATAGAATCTAAAAGCTTAAAGTGGTGCTTATCAGGACAGGAGACAGAGCCTGGAATTCTGGTGTGTGTGTATATGTGTGTGTGCATGTGGGAGAGAGATCGAAATCTCTGTTTGTGCTGATAGCTAACATATAAGGATCGTCTTCCTTCCCATGAGCTTAACAGACTTATTTGGCAGGTCTTGTGTCTTTCTATAAGTCACTCAAGAGGCACCCTATAGAAAATAACTTGCTTCCTTGGTTCCAGCTCTCTATCTTGTGGATGAATGAAAACTCTGGGGTGACCTTCCCAGTCAGCATAAATCATCAGTGGGAGTAGTTCCCTACTCACCCATATAATGTGGAGTTTCATTACGAAGATTGTGAGACCCTTTATCCCCAACAAAAATTATCACCAAAAGTGTGTTCACTGTGGGATTAGTGTACCATGTAAAATCAGTCTTAACAAAGCATTAGTTTTCCAAAATCATGCAAGTAATATTAGGGTAGATAGATTAATGGTTTGATACAACTTCATATGTTGAGACCTTCCACTCTTCCTAAAATCTTTGAAATCATCTTTGTCCTATATAAGCTGTTTTGAGAAACTGCCATTTATAAAGGAACAGCTTAGGTTGAAATATAGGAAGCTCCACATGGAAAGATGGGATAAAGTTTGCAAAAATGAGCTAAAGTACTTCATTCATACAACTGCTGACTTCTACTATTTTTACTGCTGCAGAAAAGATGCTTCCAGGGAATTAAGTGAATAAGCAGCCATATATGAAATAAAGTTGAATATTTTTGAAGCCCAAATCCACTTTAAAGGTTTTGTGTGCTTGATTATCAGATGAACTGCAAGCACTTGAATTTAGGTATGCGCTAAGCATGTGCTCTGAGATGGAAGGAATGGAAATTAAGGCAACAGTGCACAAAAAAGAATGAAAATGCATTTGCTGTTCACCAATGCACCTTATTGTGCATGCAAATAATTCTGTTTTTTCAAATCCATTTTTAAAAAAAGATAATTCAAAATAATATGTCTCTTGTCTTTAGAGAAATCCTGTAGCAGCCTTATATTAAGTTTTTTGCCAGGGGATTTTATAAACTGTTTGCCACACCTGACATAGAGTCTCAGTTATGTAGTCATTATTCAACTGACCACACGGAAACAATGCTGATTTACTTGCAAAGAGAACCTGGGACTTTCGTTATGCTATGTTTATAGTCTACTAACTCCAGTCTTATCTCCAGGAAGTCATTGCTTTTTCCCATAAGTTCTAAATTGACTTGCACTATGGTGGCCCTATGTTTGATTGATCACAGCAGATCATTTCCATGTAGTTGCTAAGAAGACAACATGTAGTCATCAGGAGCTCATTCTGATAAACCATTTAGCTTCACCTTATATTACATTGATTCTATGTTCATCTGCCTTGTTTTGCTTGATTTTAGATTTTTTTATCCACATTGTCTTATCCTGAATATAATTTTAGCTCAAATTTAGAGCTAAGCAAATATTCCTGAGAGACTCAGGAAGGTCACATGACCATTGGACAAGCCCAGCGATTCTCCTCAGCTCAGGAAAACGAAAATCTGCAGACACAGAACTTATTTAATAGAGCTTTGGAAAACCTTCCAACAGAAGTGGCCAAAAATAGTATAAAATAACCTTCCCCCAAAATCCCACAGCTAGTGTGGCCATTTGCCAAATTGGTTCAGAGATTCTGAGAGCTGCACTCTCAACAAATCTGAACAGGACCAAATTTGAGAAGGCTGCCATCCAGAAATGCCCCTATTGCTGTTAAGCTTGTTTGCCTCAACATCTAATTTTTATGATTTCTATGATTTCTGCATTTTTGTATTTCTTTTTTATTTCCAAGCCCAATACCTATAGATGTGGGGATAAAAAGTCCCAGGATTCATAGTATCACTGCTTGGGAATTCTAGAAAATGTAAATCAAACATATCTGGTTGGAGGAAGATCATTTTATGTGGGGTTCAGATATGTAAAGCCACAAAGATTGGGATAACATAAGGTGGTTTGGTTTGAGCACAGGATGTTATATAAACCCAGACAATTCAGTAAAACATATTCAAACAAACTATGATTTAACACAGCATCTGAACCTGGTTAGTAAAACGAAAGGGATTAAAACAATCCCTGCTAATTATTTTGGTGCTCCGTTGAAATTAATACTTGTTGCCATGGGCTTAGGGTTTTTTTTTTTAAGGACTTAAATTAAATATATTATCTTCTCATATGCAGAATCTCATTTTCCCTTAAAAATGAGCAGATTTTTACAAAAAAGAAATCACACTTAAATCTTATTGCATTTAAGCATGAATAAAGGAAACACATCTTTGGAACATTTCAGGCAACACTAATAACAGTGGTAACGTTACAGTGCATTACCTGCTTCTAAAGTAGAATCAGTGTTTCTCTGACTTCTCCCAGCCTGGTTTGCACTGGTATTCACAGGCATCTTTTTCCCTGGTAATGACTTCTTTGGAATAGTAGCAGTTGTCTTTAGACGTTTGGTTATAGTGTCTACTGCCTCTTCTAGGGACTTGTCTACATACCAGGTTAGGTTGGCTAGCAATGTTTCTGTTTTGGCCTCCACCATGGCGCCCGTGAGCTCTTGGAAGCCTTTCTGAAATAGTATGCCACCTGAGTGAACAGTTGGCATCAGTTTAGGAATGCTGGTATTCATCTCTCTAATCCTTCCGGAGACATCCTGACACAAGTTCCTTGCTTCATTGGCTGTCTTGTTTAAGAGAGGGATGCTCAATGATAAACGGATGCTTTTGGCTTCAAGAGCCCTGATTCTGGAATTGAAGGTCTGAAGCTGAATAGAGACTACTTTCTCATTCTCTGTTGCAGCTGCTTTTACATTCCTTACTGAGACGCAATTGTTTGCCAAAAATTTGATGATTTTTGCCTCCACAGCCTGCAGACGCACTTCATGATCATTGTATTCATGACTGCCGAGCAATATTTTTTCATCCTGGTGACCAATGTCTCGCTGGTGCTCTTGAACATTTAATAATGTTGTGTTTGGGTTAGGGTGACCTCTGCTGAGGTGATGGATGTTCCGTTCACCAAAGGAAGATTCTGCAGAGGGCCAAAATCTTTTTGGTTTCTCATTTTGGTTGACTAGTATCTGAAGGGATTCATTCATCTTTTGAAATTGTGGTATTAACATAAATACATTCTCCATCTTCTCCCTATGACTGCAGCAAGCTTTTGTCTCATTTTTCCAGGTATTCAGTGTTTCTTTTAGCACATAGTTATCTTGGATGGAATCAATAGCACCATTGATAACCATCATGGTCTTGTTTAATCCATCCTCCATTAAAACAAAACATTCATTAATACGCCTCTCAGAAGTTTCATCATGAGCCTGAGCTTCATTTTTAAGTACCTCCTGGTTTTTGTGGAGTTTCTCCATGGTGGAGCTCATCCCTGTCACGACACTGGTTAAATTCTCCAGTTTTCGGCTAATAGTATCTGTTTCAAGTCTCAGTTCATCCTCTGATGTAAGGCTGAAAGGAACTCCTTGTTCAATCAAGGGTTGGAGAATCTCCATATCATAGCAGAGGTCATTAATTTGCTCATTCATTTTCTTCATCTTATCATCCAAGGGAAACACAAGATTCTCCACAGTTTTATTTAAGGAATGAATGTCCCTTTCCACATCCTTCATTTGCATTTGGATGTCACTTCTGCACTTGGACAATATGTTATCACATCTACCTTGTAAATTATCTCTCTGGATTTCTAATGAGATGGTAAGATTATTGATCTTGCTATCTTGGATTCTGAGGTCATCATAGAGCTGCAAAACCATTAGGCTCTGTGTTTTCATTTTCTCCTGTAAACTTGTCATTAAATTTGTAAGATTATCACTCATTGATTCAGCAGCTATGGGGACATTTTGGTCTGAGCTTTGTTCAGCTGATAAAAGTTGTTCATGTGCTTCTTTCATCTGAGTAAGAGTTTTGTTCAGGGAGTCATAGTAAATATCACTCCTTGAACGTTGATGCTCTAGGTCAATTTCCAAAGACTTTTGCTTTTCTTGCAGTTCTTTGATTGGCTTCTCACATACAAAGCTTATGTCTTCTTCAATATGCAAGATCTGGGTTCGAATATCTAGAATTTCTACCCTTGTAGGTCTATTTTCAATATCAAGGGTAAATTTTTGGCAGGATTTATTCAAACTTTTGACCAACCCTTTGGTATTCTCAAGATCTTCAGAGAGATCAGATGTAATCTTGAAAATCTGAGCCACTGTCTCTTGCATGTCACTTTGGAAGGCTTTAAACTGCTCTTTTACAATTTCTTTGATAAGTTCAGTCACGCCTTTAGATTTGAAACCTACAGGGGGGAAAAGACACAAAAGCCTTCCTTAACAAACAGACTGAGAAAAAGCAAAAATCCAATATTTAAGCAAACCTCAGGGTCTCTCTCTCTCTCTCTCTCTCTCTCTCTCTCTCTCTCTCTCTCTCTCTCTCTCTCTCTCTCTCTCTCTCTCTCTCTCTCTCTCTCTCTCTCTCTCTCTCTCTCTCTCTCTCTCTCTCTCTCCTGCTAAAACCCATTGTTTTGCCTCTGTATGTGGCAGGAACAAAACAATGTTTTGTGCCATAACATTTGCACAATGTGTTCCTGGGTGGATTATTACCTTCACTGAATCTCAAAGGGGTTCTGTTTGAATAGCATTTTTGCTAGTCAGTCTCATCCTTTTAATCAGTTTTGCTGTCCTGGGGGAGGAGACATAGTGTATGCTCCCTCCAATTATAAACCACTGTGACAGGGTGAAATGTAACCACAGATTCCAGCAGATTAGTCCAAAGGTTTAAAGGAACTATCCAAATATACAGTTACCTACCTGGGGGGAAAACAATGAAAGGTCAGTGGTACTGAAAAGATTTTAATTTGCTGTTATCTAATCAGCACTCAAATTGCAAACAGAAATTTACAGGTTTGAATTTATTGATTTATTTTTTAAAAAGCAGAATGAGTCTGCTAGGCTTCTTCAAAGTCATGTAAAAGAGATTTTTAAATAAAAATGAGGAGGAGAACCACAAGAAGCCTGTGAGGACTTACTACATGTGAGGGCTAAAGCTGCCAAGGCTGGAAACAAACAGTGAGAGGCCTGACAGGACCATTATCAAAATGAAGTGCAGGTGGCCTCCACCTTCAAGGCTGACAAATAAGGAGCAAAAATCTGTTCCCACATTAGGGCAGGAGCAAGAGAGGTAAGATTTAAATGCTGAGGCCGGATGGTGATACACTGCAGGAACAGGTATTCTTTGTTATTATGGCGGCTTGTAACGGCAATAAAAATAACTTATCTGGCTGAACCTCGTCCTTGACTCTTCCACTGCTGGCTCCTGAGTGCCAGCTGAATTTATAGAGAGAGAGTTATTGCTACACAGTGGGCGAAGCTTGGCCGCTGCCCTTGCCATTCTCCCCTAGGATTAGAACTGGGAGCAATGGTTTCCACAGAACTTCATAATGTAGCCTAGAAGGAAGTTTTGTTGCACTCTGAAATGATAATCAGATAAAACAACTGCCTAATCCTGAGAGCCACTAGGAATATATATCCAGTTATTTTCACATCCAGGGGTTTCTCTACCTGAACTGCCCTTATGCTAATAGGATTTAGCTACTGTTCTTCAGTCTTTCCTCTCTATTCCATTCGAAGCAGTTGGGTGTTCACATTCTCTATCTTTCTGACCCATCACACCATTATCCTTAGCTTGGGCACTTTCATTTGCTCTCTTAAGAGTAGTCTTTCCCCAACCTGGTGCCCTCCTGAACTATTGCACTTCAACACCCATAATTCTCAGCCAGCATGTGACAACAGCTTTCTCAGGTTTGAAGCTGTTTATTAGCGAAACATCTGCAAAAGGCTGTGGCATATTACAGTAAAGGTCTTCTTGTGCCATGCATCTCTTGGAGTTATTATTTCTTTGTTTCTTAGATTTTTATCCCACCATAATCATCTGACTCTCTGCAGTGTACAAGACCATAGAAAGTCCACAGTAAATATAAGATACAAGTACAATCATAAAATTCTTCAAAATACAGCCCAAAGAAATGGAGGAGCATACAAAGTTCCTCTGATGTAATTGAAAAGGCCCACCAAAAACTCAGCTCTGCTTTAATTTGCTTGTAGAAGATCACCAGAGTTGGGACAAGTTTAACTTCCGGGAGAAAGGCTGTTCCACAACAGGGGGGCCATGGTTTCAACTCGCATGACTACCTTTCTGGAATAATTTAGAACCTGAGGATCACCTTAAAGGTGATATTGTATTAGTGGAATGGAGGTGAAAAAGGAGGTGGGGGATCACCTCCAAATACTACAAAATATAATGGCAATGTCCAAATACCTTGGGCAGGGAGGCAATAAGGCCTGTAGTTTGCCCACCTGTCCTTTATACCCTTTAAACAACAAGGAGAAATATAATTTGCCATCCATGCCTCAATATACAACATTCATTGAATGCAAAGGAAAGTTGTGGGCTTACAGGTAAGGCAGAGCCTGCTCTAATTGCCTTAAAATTTCCTAATTAAAAATCCCTCCTGACTGAAACAGAAACACATAGCAGGACAAACTTCTGAATATGATTGACAACTGCCTTGCTTATAGGCAGATAAATGCAAAATAGCAATGGCAAAATTTTACTCGTTTGCACTTTTATCAAACCTGTGTGAGAAATCTTTTGTTAGTCCAGCGTTATAAGGAATTACGATATACTCTGAAGAGGTGTAATTTAGATGAATTAGATCTAATTAAACAAGGCACCTGAGTTCAATCTATTCAGCATCTTTAATATTGATGATTACATGTGTTGAAGAAAGAATATACACAAATACGTTTGAGAATGTTCTACCAGGTGGAAAAGGAAATATGGCAATGTATGTATCCATCTATATCCATGCACCCCTCAAAAGGATGAGTTTGATCAAAACTGAAAAGTTAATCTCAATAAGCATAACAAATGGCTATAACAAAAAGATAATTTTAATCTAGGTGAGCAAGAAAGAAGGAGAACGTAAGATTTAACCAACTGGAACACAAGGAAGAACTTGTGACCATATGATATCAAAATGAAGACATGTCTTATGGGGATCAATCTCATCTCTTGCTAAACCCTTAATCAGTGCTAATTAGCTAAAGAAATCTAAACAATCACTAATTGCTTAGTAAAGGCCACCTTCAACTAAATTGAAAGAATCTCCTCACAAGTGTTCATGTCTGAAGGATTCAATGTGCAGAAAGACTACAGCAATTTTAAAATGAGAGAAGTGGGTATCTTGGGGCTTCTCTAATCTGAGGCTTCCTTATCTGGGTAGTTTCTAACAAAGCATGTAGCACTGAGATACCATTGGTAATATAAACTACAGCCTACCTTATTAATCTAAGGGCAAGGATAAAAATATTTTAGTGTGCAAGTGTATCTGGAATGCTGCACAAACACCACAAAAGCAGGAGAATTACAGGTTTGAAGCATTTCACATACAATATCTTGATCATTCTTAAAGCAGCTTATTAGGTCATGACTACTAAGAGATCCAGGCTTCTGGGAACAGACTGAAGAAATGTGAAGAAATAACTAACTTTTTAGCCAATATGAATTTGAGTCAACTCCCCTTTTATACACATCAGTGTATAGCGGAGATCAGATCTGAATTGGGCAGACCCAGCTTAAAGTTCCCTCCCCCCAACAGTTTCTGGGTGACTTCATGCCAGATACTCTCTCAGCCCAATCTGCCTGATTGTCATTGTGCAATGACCCACCTTGAAGTCTTGGGGTGGGGGAGTGTCATAAAAATGCAATAATAAGCAAATACAATTTTCCAATGTACCACCTGCTTAAAGGGCTTCCAAGAAGAGAGGAAGCTATGGCAGGAAAGCCAAGGAAGTGAAAATTGTCTCCCAGGACCTGGTATGCTATATAAATAGTTCTGCAAAAATGCCATTTCCCCAAAGACCATTGACATGATTTGCGGATTGTCTGAATAGAGAATGGTCAGATTAAAAATGGAGAATAATCCTCAACAATATGGATCATTAAATAAATCAATCCAGAGTGATGACCAGGCTCAAATTATCCTACTTTGGACACATGCAAACACCTAGCTCTGTGGAGAAGGCTGTAATGCTGGGAAAGGTAGAAGCAAAGAGAAGAAGAGGACAACCAACAGCAAGGTGGACGGACTCAGTTACAATGGAGATAAGTGCACCATTGGAAGACCTGAAAGACTAAGTTAGAGATAGATCATCATGGAGAAAATTTACTACATGGTAGCTAAGAGTCAGTGATGACTTCATGGCACATAATCAATTATCAATTTTTTTTTTACAAGGAGCAAAGAAATATGGTCAGTTCTTGAAGTTGTTTTGTTTACAACATACTTTGTCAGGCTCTCTTCCCCCCCCCCCTTCTTTTAAATTACTATGATGAGAACTAAGTTTGAAATTATATCAATCACCTGGCTGAATATAGGGATGTGTATGTGTGTATGTGGAGTATGTGTGTGTGTGTTCAGTATAATAGATTTTTTTTTTTTAAATCCTGGTATGGGAGCTTTTATCAGCCTCTGAAAGAAATACAGATCCTAGTAACAACAGTATTAATTACACTGTAACCCATTTGCTTGACAATCAGCGTATTCTCCAGGTTAGAGGTACAACTTTTTGGATGCCTATAGAAGAAATGTGGGCGAATTGCAGGTCCAGGTGGCTTTTGATCTAATTGCAAGATTAGGCCAATTTCTCTGCAGTTCAGACCTCTGGCGATAGCAATTTGTCCCTGTCTGCTGTGTGGGAAGAAAGGGAAAGAGTGAGGAAGGGATCAGGAAAAAAAAGGAAAAGGAGATATTTCAGAGGTGGGTGTCCCTATCCAGTATGATCTTTCCACCATTTGCTTAGCACTGCCCACCCTTGATTTGTTCTCCTCCACCAATTATCACCAAAGGAATGCAGCCTTTGGAAGCTAATTGGTTCTTATGCTCTACTATAGGACCTTGAACTGCTTTTCATCCTCATTCATTGTTATTTTAATGAACAACCAACATTCTGCTCCTTACACTTCTGATGATGTTGACTACCATTCACTTTCCTCTAGGCTTCCAGCTCTGCCACTGATGTCATTACATTATCTTTAAGACTTTCTGAGGACATGATTTTCCACTCCCAAAAGAAAAAAAGATTCCTGCATTTTGTCCATGTGGAAACTGTGCTGAAAATTTGCATCTTCAAAAAATGGTTTCATTCAATTTGATGAAAGAGAATTTACTTACTACTTTATTTAAGAGCAGCATAGGACACAGGTGAAATTCTGCATAGCATTAATCAGGAAAGCTAGGCCTTAACGAAGAATGGCAATGAATGAAATTATCATGGGCCTATGAGTGTCTCCTGCAATGCTAGCTGTACTTGTAGGATTATATCTTTTGGAAGTGCTGATACTGCTGAGGTGATAAAAAACTGGTTTTGTTTTCTAAATCTATTCATATATGGGATTGACACATGGGGAGACATTTTTCTTAAAAAGTCCAAATGAATTTTCAGGCTGTGTACCTGTCTTTCACCTTGAAAACTACTGGCCAAAATTATGAAGTCATATTTTTAGGAAATGAAAAAACAGTATTTTCACACTGCAGCATGTGAAATAGCTTAGTAAATTCTTCTATTTCTTATATATAAAAAGGTGGTCAGTGCTTCAGCCAAAAGGTTTTTTTTTTCCAAGCCAAGTGGTAAAATGAGAAGGAGGTGCAATTGTGATTACTAAGGAAATGGATTCATTCATTGATTTATTGATTATGTGCCATCAACTCTTAGTGACCCCACAGATAGCTTTTCTCCAGGAGGTAAGCAAATAAGGTACCAGTTGTAGTCTTAAACTTCTTTTTGTAAGGTACAAGTATGATATTAAGGTCATATGTCTTTTATTTCCTGGAATCTCATTGTCCTTTCCTCCCAGCTGTGTGTCTTCATTGAGTTTAATGGAGGCATGTTGTAGCTAAACTTCTGTCCTCTGCCCCTACCAGGGTTTGTTGAAGCTATTTCTCCTTCTCTCCCAGTTAATTCTCTAGTTGACTTTTGATAAAGAGCAGGGAGGGAAGAGGGATGAGGACAATTCAGAGGTCATGTTAAGCTATGCAAAGGTCAGCTTTGAAAATAGGATGGAAGGTTGCACAAAACAAATGCAGAAGGCATGACAGATCCACTGGGAGGCTGGAAGACATAAATCTAATATGGGCAGAAAACAGAAAGGCAAAAAGCACAAAGGCAGAATCTGCCATCACAAGCCAAGTAAGACATCAAAATTTGTGAAACCACTGGAATCATGAGCAACAAATTAGTGGACCCCAAAGGTTGTATGATTTTGATGCCTGTGTGTGTGTGTGTGTGCGCGCACACACCTTAGAGTGAAAATGTGAGCAGAAACATATTTTTTTTAGGAGCAAGGCATTAAGAAAACTGAAAAGATTCCAAAGTTACTATCTGGTCAAAGTTAAGGACCCAGCGGTTTTGATGGGAAAGGGTGACAATGTATTTAAGTCTGTCCCATTGAAATCAGTGAGGTTGAAAAGGGACAATTCACTCTGATTTTATACTAAACACATTGGAAGGAACTTTATAGTTGGCACTAACCTGTGAACTCAGGTGTAACACAGTTTTATGGCCATTGTTCCATACAAATTCTCAACATTCAGGTAATCAATAATGCTAATGAAAATCTTCTCAAATATTGATTTGCATTTCCTGGGTCTCTTTCTCTTTATTGTTCTTCAGACTGATTATGCAACAACCCCATAGTAACTGGCTAAGACCTCATCTGAAGAGAAAACTACAAAAGCATCACTGAGTCACAGGAAGAAGATGGAGCAAGAAGGATCCTAGAAATAATTTTACATTAGGGGATAAGAGAGTTCAGTAGAAAGAGGTAGCCAGGTTGGGAAATCAGTCTCTTTTTGATGGAAGAGGATGCTGCTATGCTGTCAGAGCAATATTGAAGAAACATTACCTGTTTACCCCAGGGAACAACTAGTACTTTCAGAATCCTTATAGAAGCTGCTCAAATATGAGATAAAGGGAGTGTATCATGAAAAGATGTAACACTTCTTCCATGTTCCATCACAGCTCACACCATACATTAATGTATGTATGGCTTGCACTTCTGAAAGGGTCAGGTCCTGTCGAGTCTCCAGACTTAAAATGAAAAGCTAATAAAAGAGGCCAATCGTAGCCCTTTCCTATAGCAACACTGGCAGTAGGACAACCCAATTTGAAAATAACTAATATAAATCAAAAGGAAACTCTGGCAGATAAAGAATGGATTCGAGGTTAGCCTTCTGGACAAAGCTGATGTAACGTGGTAAGAAAGTTCCGTTGAAAACTTCTTGAAAAGCAGCTGTTCCCTTCAAATGGCCAATTTGATAAATACAGTTCATTTATCTGGACAGAAGCAGCCCTTATACAGGGAAGAGATACAGATATCCTTGGACCCAAAGAAAGATTTAGGAATATGATGTATAAATAAACAAACAAACCCTGGGGAACAGATTGCTCCTGAAGCAAAGGGGACATGAAACTCTTCAGTGTCTGGATGAGAAATACATTTCAGCATTTGATAAGCCTCACTGAGCCTTCGTAAGTTCTCTCTGGGTGGACTTACAGCTATTCTTAGGTTAGAAATGGTTACTTTTATTAGGAGGTAACCATTTTCCTGATTGGCAGGCACATTCAAAATAGATTTAACTTTTAGAAAACAGGAAACAAGCATTGTTACATTGCAGTGCCAAAGCGTGAGATATTATGGTATACAGAAAGATGTTAGGTTATCCTTGTAAGACAGGAACCGTAGGCACCATAATCCCAACATTGTTAGGGATCCTTATGTAAGCAAATCTTCTACACCAAATGGAGTTTTATTAACAGCTGAATCTGAAATGCATTTAGAAGTCCTTGCCTAGGCAAAATGAAGTTTAGTCTATATTGATAGACTTCTTCAATTGCTCTTAAAAGAAGAACTGTGCACACTTTGGAAATGATTCCCAAGTACTTCAGACCTTATGCAACCAGAGACCTCTTTGCTATTTATTAAAATAGGCCATTAGGGCATCTGTGCTGGGGAGGGGAGAGGAGGGGAGGTAAAAAGCCTAGAAGGAAGATGCAGCCATGCAGTTGAAGTCCCACCCCTTTGTATGTGCACAACCTTACAGGCACTTACAAAGGGGTGGGGCTTCAGTTATGCCTGCCATCTTGGCTTTATATCTCTGACTTACAGATGCCCCTGTAATTTTTTAGGCTTCCATACAAGGCTGAAGAAAAAAGCACCTACATTCAACATTTAATGCAGTTTTTAAAGCATTTGGGTCTTTTTCAGCCTGCACAGAAGCCTCAAAGAATGACAGGCTGTTTTAATACATAACAGAGTGCTACTGGCCTTGCATGTGGTCTGAAACATGCATGTGGTCTAAATAACTTTTGAAGCATGCGTAGCCCTATTAAAAATGGTATCTGTATTCTTGTAATCATAAGGGATGAGGATTATGAAGGTGATTAGCCCTATCTCTCGCACATCATCATCCACATTTAAAGGTCAACAATTGTAGTGAAGTTCTTCCTGTATCAGTTGTTGCACCCCTGGAAATTTAAGAATAATAAATCCTGTTCTTGTTTGCAACAGCAGTAACAATATACTTGTTGGCCAGAACCTGCAAATCTGAACTTTGTTTAAGAGGATTGTAATAAAAGAAAAAAAATGCACAAATGAAATCCATGTCTTTCTATACTAAGTGTAACACTAGTATATTTCAGTAAGAATTGCTAATTATGTTGAAATGCTGAATATTCTGTTTCACTGTCCTGGAGATTTCCAGTGGAAAGAAGAACATCAAGAGAATAAGAGAAACTTCATAGGGAAAATGTGTTACGTGTAGTTTTATACTAGAGGGCAATTTGGCATACAATACGTTCTGGATATAACACTTGGAAGAAAATAAGCTTGGACATAATATGGATTTCACTAAGGGGTTATTTATTGAATAGGATTGGTGAACCAATAAATCACAGGTTGTGAAATGCAGGCATTGTGTATTAATGTGAGGGTGTAAGTAGGACCAAACATACTGAATTTTGCATGATCCTTGTGATGATTGCAACTTCATTGTGTGTTAATGTGCATCAAAAAAAAAAAATGCAGGAAGGAGGTGGAAAAATGCTGCACACGACTTCCACCATGGCACATTGTAACTGAATGTGCACATATTAACCTGAAGGGAATAGAGAAATGGTTGAAAAGGAAGCAGAGAGGAAATGGAAAACGTTCAAAGAGATATGGAATGTATACCTAAGAGTCAAGAGTGCCACAGAGCAATAAAATACATTGAGGGCAAAGAGAGAACAGGATGAATGAGAGAGAAGGTGTAAATATTGTTTGAGAGCAGCATCTGGAGCTTAACAACTCCAAAGGCAAGCAAAAAACGGGACTGTAATTTATGAAGATGTCTTCTAATAGCTTTTATAGGCTCCAAGATATGTTATTTATACTAACTTTGCTACTAGTCAAACAGCAATGATCTCAGACAAAAATGAAGAGTTAGGGGCAAATTTTATAAATGATGAACAAAAAAATAGATTTTAGTCATGTTCTGGATTGGTTAGGCCTAATACTTTTTTTTTTTTTTTTTTGGCCAAATCCCATCCACTTATATTAACCTTTGAGGTTTAATGCTTGGAACTAGCCTATGTAATTATTGCCTTCTCAAGTTATATTTCAAAGACTTTAAACATAAATTTTTCAAGATGTCCCAACCCAGATGAGGGGCATTAGGCGGCTACTAGAGAAAGGATCTTCTCTCTGGTGGCATCCTCATCATGGAATGTTCTCCCTTGTAATGTCTATCTAGCATCCATGTTGTGATATTTATAGTCTTTTGAAAAAAATCCCAGATAATTACACTGAAAAATCTTTTGGTGCATTTAGGCTGTGATCCTATGGCTCTTAGTACAGCAACCCAGAGCTTTAGATCTCAGCCTTGAAGGAGACAATCCAGCAATGATTCCCCCATCATACATTCTAGGCAATCTCTGGGGTTAGGGCTTTCCAAGCTGGCACATTTCAATCTTGGAAGACTCTAAAAGGGGCATGCAGAAGGGCTGAGTCACCAAATGACCCAAAGCTCTTCCAGCTTGTATCATGATATCGGCCATGGCAGAAATGTTAAATTTAGATCTTATGTTTGCATTCTATTTGTTATTTTAAATGGCTTATGTTGACTGGTCCAGAAACGTCTCTTCTTGGTTACAGCCAATAGCAATAATAGAATTGAACAAGCATCCATCATATTACATGCATTGCATGAAGCCAACTTGCAACGGCATTCTTCCTCATTCTTCCATTCATACAACGCACTGGCTCACCAGCTGAAGTGTTCGTGTTGCAAGGAAAGCTTTTCAAACCAGCCCAACAGGAGAATGGGCTGCTGGCTTGAAAAATATGCATATAACCCTGAAAATCAGGAGAAGACAATATCTTCATTGTGTATCCTATTCCCACTCATTTCTTTTGCACCAGTATTATCTCTGGTCAAATCCATTTTTCAGGCATTTTGAAACACAGTAAAAAGCTGCATAAGCTAGTTAGCATGGACAGAATGAGGTTGCAAACCATGAGTATTCTTGGCTTTATCATGTCCCTGGTGGTGATTGGGAACACCTTCTATGATCTGTATTTTTTTTTTTTCAAAAAGAAATGAAACAAAGCAATATATGCTTCCTTGCAGAATGTGGAATATTGCAACAGAAGAGCTAGTAGTTTCTTCCTCCTCCCTGCCCCCCCCCTTTCTTGCTCTTTTCTTGGCACTTTTAAGTGGGTGAGTGATTGCATTAATTTATTTCTTTTACCTTTTAGAAACGCCACAAAATCTTTGCCCTTATCTTCATTGATTTTGCCTTCCAGAGAGGAAAGTGTCCGGCTCACATCTTTCATGACGACTGAAATGTTGTCAACCTTCTTCTGTAGCAAAGTCAGTTTCATCTCCTGGCTGTTAATCTGTTCATTCATTTTTTGTGCAACTGCTGGTGAGGGGGGTGGGGAGAAGGGAAAAAATGCAACAAAAGCAGAAGAAATTCACTGCAGAGTACAGGAGGAATCACCAAAATAAATCCCACAAACCATTATCAGAAAGAGGGTGAAAAGTTTCTACAGTCATTAATGTGAGTAGACCATTTTGATTTTTATCATGCACCTTGAGTGACATTTCTACAAGCACAGTCACCAATTATTGCTGAATGATCCATATTCATTATAGGGTCGTTATAATTCCAGGAGAGTATATTGAACTGTTAACAGAGATTTAATGAGCATAAGTGGAATCTTTGTCTATCTAGTCAATTTCAGTTTTTACTATTTCAATAAATGCATTATACTCTTATGGACTGATCCTATAAAAGAATTTAACTGCCATTGTGCTACTAGGAATTCACAGTACAAAAATTTAACCACACATTAGCAATATATTGGTCCTTTAGAGATATACACTCCAATCGTTTCCCTGAGAACAATTGTCAGGACTGTTTACTTAAAAAGGCCTTGCGTGCTTCTTCCACACTGGAAACTTCCAGACTGCTGCAAACTATCACTTTAGAGAAAATGCAGTAGTTTTATCTGGTTGTATCATGTTTGGACACTAGTTTCAGACTCACAATGGGATGTCCATTACAGTGAGGCTGACAATATTTATAATAACAAATTTGCCCAGCTGCTGTATTTAAATACAGTTTGAGTCGATAGCAAATGTTAAGCATGGGATGGAACGACTAGACAAGAAAGGACATTCATATGGTCCAGTGATCATTATGAGTACATTGAGAAATGGTGAAATGGGGGCTCCTCTTTTGTATGAATGTCTTCCTATTGCTGATCCAATTTTGAAGTATCTTTTAATATATTTGACTCAGTCTTATAGGTCATTTCAATGGTAACACCAACTCTAAACAGTTTAGAAACAAAATGAAAAAAGTTCATCTAGTACTAATAAGTCTTTTCCAGGTAGCGTACCTGATGCATTCAAATGCTTGCTTTAATTTCCTGACCAACATATCTGAAGGATACAAGCTTGGATCAAACCTCACCTATTTCCTTCCTTAAAATGCCTTCCCAAATGCAAATAGAACATTCTGAAATAAGCTCCTCAAATGGCATTTTCTGTCCTTTTCAAAAGATTTTAGTGTGGAAATGGGAGCAGTTTTCCTCCCAGAAAATCCTCTTCCTTTCCTAGCATTCTCAGCATTCTGAGCAATCTCACCAAAAAACAAAAAACAAAAAAAACACCAAGAACAGACCTCCCTCCCCCCCCAAAAAATTGATCCCCACCCCTTCTGTTAACATCAATCATCACTAGATGGCTTCCTAACGCCATGGAGAATATGGAGCCTGAAATTTATCCTTTTCTCTTGGAACATTCCCTACCCCATCCTACAGGGTTCATTTCCTTCCTTTATTGCATTTGCTTTCAAGGAAATATTTATGCCACCCAACCACCACTATTATTGCATAAGAATGCCTTTGGAGTCTATGGGGGTGCAGAAAAATTAATGAAGATGCCAGAGGCAGGTGATTTGCTTTGCAGAATGCCAGCTGCCTGTTTGCTTTTTAAAAATGGAAACAATATTCAAAAAAGGTCAGGTATAAGGAAGATGTCTGCAGACACACGTGAGTCCATAGGCACTGGGGTGGCACACCTTGAAATAAGGAATTTCTAGAACAAAAGGGGTATGGTAGGGAGAAAATATTTCTCATTTATCTGTTTTTGCAACAAGAGTCTGAAGGGATTGAAATTGGCGTTGCTTGGCTTATAAAATAGCAAAGGCCTGATGGACTATCTATAGTTATCTCTGGATCACAGAACATAGCAGCAGCTAACAATATCCAGCCTCCATAACCATTGAATGCACACCATTGGAGCCCTTGAGTTTGCATTGCTTTCGTTGTTTCTTATGAGGTCATCACAAGATTATCCCTGAAAATGATTTCTTTGCTCATTCAATTCAGTGGTTCTCCTGCAAGCCTATTCTCTATAAATATTCTGTTCTGCCCACTCACCTTTCCAAGTAGAAAGAAGCAGGAGGCTCTGATGATTCATCCTATGCTTTGCTGGCGGGTGAGGGAATTTCCTTTTGTTCTGGTTTTTAATAAATGGAATTGAGAATGATTGTGCAGGGAACTATAATAATTACAAGTACTGACCTTGGTTGCTGGCCTCCTGCTGCTGCTGTTGGTTTCCCAGTGTTTCCCCAGTGATAGCTATGTTGCTCTCCGCCTGGTTGCTGTGTATGAGCAATTGATCCTGTTGGGCTAACATACGAAGAAGAACAGGGAGAAGAAGGAGGAGGAGGAGAGGAAGGAGAAGGAGATGGAGAATGTGTAAATTGTCCAACATAACTAATTCATACAATACTCAATGATATTGTGCTTTTTGGTGCCTCCCCACCTTCTTAGACTTAAATATCTGTGCTTATTCCTAGTCAGCTGTTCTGTCCATCTGGGCCACATGCTATGCTCCCATATTGTTAGAGGATGTAGAATGGCTTTAGTTCTTACCAAAGAAGATTAAAAGTACCTCCTCCAGTTTGCAACTGACTGTGATTTGCAGAAGTTTCTACTAATGCAAGATTTTCTGTCCTTTAACATTAAATTCACTTGGGGAGTGGCATGCTTAACACTGTCATGGAGACTTAGAAAAGAGCAGTGAGCAAGTCCAGTATAATAATTACATCACATCTTTTGTTGAGCTCCTATGATTCTGAGGAAGAATAATCCAGATAATTGGTTTCTATTAAGTTGTGCAAGTTCTGAAAGGTATCAGCTAGATCTCAGTGTTGCCTTTTAGCTCAAGCTCTATTAATTTTTTGTACTACTGGTTGAAAATAGGAGGCATCTGTGGAAAACTGTTGAAATTTCGCCAGAGAAAGGACTTCAGTGTTGCCTAATTTAACATAGCCCCACATTTGAACTTTGTGTTTAACCTTGGCTATTGGATTCAGGCTCCCCAAGAAATCTCTGCTTTGGCCTATGTTTCATTCTTGCAAAATTGTGTTTGTGTATGTGTGGGCATGGGTGTGTATCCCTGTTGGTTATAAACACAACTTCTTAGCAGGACATAAACACAGGGCAGCAAGAGGGATTGCACTGGGGGGAAAGGAAAAAAAGAAGCCTGGAAGTCAGGTGATAATTAATTGAATGTTCCTAAAGATGATACATCAAAAAACATTCTAGTCATTCAGGAGACTTGATACTGATTTGAAACCCCAAAGGACATCATTAGCGTACAAAACTCAGTGAGCTTTGCAGTGAAGTGGGCAACTTTCTGGCCCTGATACCAATTTTTGTAGGCCCCAGAGCTCCTCATGATTGAACCCAGGAAATGGGATTGTTGTGAAGGGCTGAGTGGGGCTTTTCTGTTCGGTTTTTGTCAAAACGGAAGCTACTTCTCCACAAACATTTCTCTGAAATAAATCATTTCTACTGAGATGCAACTGAGACCAACCTTCACCTAAAGGTTTTTTAAAGTAAAGACATGCATCCCATTTGACTAAACCCTGAGTCAACTATGGCCGTTCTGGAAAGATTCTGAGGCTCTTTGAAGGGAATAAACAATTATTCCCTTCAAAGTGATCAGAACCAAATCTGAATCCTCTAGCTTCGTAATTGATTCACTTCAGATGTCTGCCTGACACTATGGACTCTAGCTGCTCTGAGAGAAGTATCTCAGCTTTGAATTTTGGAACATGATATACTGTTGGTGGATGCACTAATAGAAAACAGATCTCTGTGCTAATATAACACAGAGACTGTGTTTGCATCATTAGTCTGTTTCTTGTTCAATTAGCCATTTCCTAGTCCTTGCCCTGCATCCTCTAACAGCCTACCAAATTAGAGGATGACAAATCAAAGATTTACTCAACTTGTGTCAATTCGAGAGTCTAACACTTAACACTGCCTTCTCTGTTCCCACTCCACTGGTGGCTTCTGCTGCTTTGGTGCAGTAATTTGAATTTTATTCCACAATACATCTTTACCTATTTTACATGTTCCTCCAGCTCCTGGCAGGTGTATATTGTTTTATATTTGAGGTAAGTGCCTATCTCTCTTCTGTGCCTGCTTACCCAGTTCCAGGCTAATAGTAGGCCTAGATGGGTGTCATTTTTGTGCATACCAATTCATGAGCATATGGCACACTTGAATTAAAGAAATTCTTTATTTTATCACTTCCTTTTTTCCTTTCCTGATTTTGAATCCATTCCTATAGGCTACACTGGTAGATTCTCAAAAACTGTAATGTGCACAGAAACAGTTGAAAATGCTTCTGTAATGCAAGATCCTCCCTTGCTATGTAGATACCTCCAGTTACAGAGTATTTGATATGTTGGCACTATTGCTGTCCTGAAGAACTTCTAAGCTGCTTCCATTGCAGTTGTAAGAAGTGGAGAAGGAATGGTCATCCAGGCAGCATACAGCTTCCATCATTCCTAACTACCAGATCTGGTATTCATTTGTTGAAAGCTGAAAGAAACTTGTATTGGTTTAAAAGAGGAGATTTTTGTGGACAAGCCACATTGATAACTGGGAAAATTTTGTACATGTGTGTGTGTTTAAAGCTGGGCATGAGGTATGCAATTGGGGAAGCCCCATTATAATGATGTTCCTTGGAATTTCATTAAAGTGTGAGAAACCAAGCAGACTGTGTAGCTCTGGAGAAAGTTGGCTATACAGTGAGAACAGAATATTCCGACATGTTCCTTAGCCCCCTTATGACTAAGCAAGTGCAAACACCACACACGCCATCTTCCTTTGAAATAATTTCTAAAGCCAGTTTCGTTTCATCAGATTGAATGAGAAATAGTTCAAGACATGCATTTGATTTTCCCTGCCTGGCACTCTTTAAATTGGCTTAGTGCTCAGCCGAGGAAATGCTTATATTTTAAATGTTTATTTACTTATTTGCATCTGGCCATTTGTATGCAGCCTATTGTCATGACTCTAGGCCGCTTACAATATATAAAGCAAAAAAGAAGAAGAAGCATAAAAGTACTTATGAAAACAATAAGCAATTAAAACCACTAAATATTCCTAATCATATTTATTACCACCATTTCCTACCCAAGTGTCCTCCTCCAGAGGACTGCATTTGCCATTTTGGGAAAAGCTATCAAGCAGGACTTGCAGTAAAAGTCACTAAGTCTTACGCGCAGTCACCCCACTTTTTGCTACCAACAACCCTCACGTGAGTGGGGCTGACAAAAGGTGTATTGTAGTAGCCAAGAGATTTGCTGTGGATGATGAATGAAAAACAAAATGAAACAAAACCATGAGCTGTAGCAACTTTCCAGTGTTGGACCAAATCTGGAATAAAATCAAGTGAGAGCATTTTATTTTCTACAATTTTATCCAGCAATCTTGGAAATACATCATTTTACTTGAGCCTATTCTGAATCGGACCAGGGGGAGTTTGCCTATTGCTATTAATATCACACTGTAGTCTTGATAAGAATGAGGAATAATTAAATCTATATTGAGAGGTTACCCAAGGGACCTGCAAGAGAACCGTATCATTTTTAATAAAGAAGGAACAAAATTGCACTCTAGGTACTTGAGAATACTCTGAACTGATCTCTTAAGAGAGTCACTTTCCAGTAAGTGTGAGCAGCAGTAATTCTATAGAAAATTACCTCTGCTTGCAGCCTGGTTCAGTTTTATTTATATATTTTATGCTATTATATTGCAACAGAGAGCATCTCACTACAAAGGGTGTGACAACACTAAGTTGTAATACTTAGTATTTGTACATTACTTGTTGAGTATTCAAACTGCTTCTTTTTCAGTATAATAGGAATCTTTAGAATGCTTTCATGGAAGAGATCAGTAGCTATCACTGCATTTTGGAGTAACGGAATGTAATTTTAATTCTAAAGGGGTTCCTGCCATGGTGCTTTCTTCTACATATGAGAGAGTCAAACTAGCTCTGACAAACATATCATGCAATGGACAGCAATAATATTCTAATGAGAGCCAGACAGACAGCTTAGAGTTGTTCACAGTCTCAGAAGACCCAGATGTCAAGCAATAAAGTAACCTCACCTTCCTTGGAGCATTAGAGAAGGAAAACGAAGGGCAGAGATGGGCAGTGGATCCACCTGTGATCCTGGGTTCCTAACAATCCATCTAGCTCAGTGATATGTCTACAACTGGTAAAAATTCTCCAAGTTTTCTGATAGAGGTTCTTCTCATTAGATTGAACACAGATCGCATTTTTGAACAGATTAATTCTTCAAGGACGATACTAAATTGTTGTTATATCAATAAAGGCAAATATGATTCTAAATGGTAAGGATTTGGAAGAATCCACTCTAAGCACATTCAAATGGGGTTATTGGATTTGAGAACATACTACAATGAATGCAGAACAGACTGTAAGTTTGTATTTAATTAGAGACAGAATCGATTTTTTTAAGGCAAGGAGACTTGTTTCAACAAGGAAAAGCACTATCTGAAAAATTGGCATTGTGGCCAAAATTCTAAACCATCTGCAGTGCTAACTTGAAGTGTCATATTCTTCTCTTGAGAAAAGAATCCGATCAGTCCTGAGTCACAGGTGGAAAACAGGCCCATGGATGGGAAAGAGAAATCATCCATCTCAGGAAGAAAGAGACTACTGTTGAGGCCTGGAATTCTACCCTGGAAACACTTTAAGACTTCTATTTACTGTGCCTTTTTGCTCTCTTAAAGGTTACAGTTTGACATGCCACCCCTGCTAAGGTAAACATAGCCCAACCAATACATACTGTGGTTTCCTAAATACCTGATGACCTTTTTCTCTTTTCTTTTATTCTTTTCTTTTCCCTTCCTTTTGTCCTCTTTGTTTTTTTAATAACATCAAGCAATGGCAAAGCCAGCAATGTTTTGAACGTCTGGGGAGACTTCATCACTTATGGTAGGTCCCAAGATACAGAATCCCAGTTATGAAAGCCCAAAATGTCTGCATGAATACATGACTTGATTTTAGAGTTAGAGTCTAGGCTAGAGTCTAGCCATCCTGGAGATTTGGAGGGAGCAAAACACAATAAGAAAATGAGGGCAGGGAAGAAAGGGAAAAAATCTTCATGAATCTTAGCTAAGGTCTTCAACTGAATTTGAGTGTAAAACCTTTCTTTAAGTACAAAAGGATTAAGGAAAAGAGTTTGACTCTCTGTTTCCCCCTCTCTCTTATCTTGGCTTCAACAGATCCAGTGGGCTTGCTGCTATTTGCAGATAAATGCCTCTGGGGTCACCAGGTTGCCAAGAAGAAAGAAGGGAGAGAGCAGAGGATTGTCACTTGCTTGACATGATTTCTAACTTCTAATGCTATTTTGTGCAGAAAAGCCTGCCTAATATCAGGATCCGGTTCTAAAAACTAGTTTGTCTTATAACCTGCAGGATCAAACTGTCTTGAAAAGGATATCTACACTTTGGATTCAATCAATATTTCTGCTTTTCTGCATTCAAAGGTGGATGTAGCTTTAGGATGATTGGAATATAGATTTGCTTTCTCTCCGTCTCCATTCTTCTCCATCATTTTACTTTTAAATAAAGCATGCTACTTCTTGCTACTGGCCTGTTCTGCACAGGGATCTAAAGCAAAGGTATACTGCAGTTCTTAGTACGGGGATAGTACAAACAATTTTGAAGAGTTAAGAAGAGAATGGATGGGCTCCCCATCACCACTACTAACATGCTGCTTATATCCATTTCTGGGGGCAATGCAGTGGGGAAATGGATCTTCTGGTTGTATATCAACCTCAGTAAGCTTTCTCTCATATCCTGAGCTCTGTTCCAGCATTTGTCTTGATACACAAGTATTTGAATCTGGGTAGAGGACATGGCCACACATACTGCCAGGTGGTTATACCCAACTTCTTCCAAACCCTCCTTGCACTGAATGAAGAGATCAGAAGGAGAACTGCTTTTCTATTCAGTTGAATACTAGCACAGCTCTTGGAGTGATTCATTCAAGCAGCCATGATTGAAGGGGATAGGGGGAGGTACCTGTGCTCAATCCTGCTTTCTAACTTCATGTTTTGCACTCTGGTCTTAGCAAAATGGCTGATAGGAAGTGCTTATGGCCTTCATAGGTATTGAAAGATGTATCTAACATCTGGCTCCTAGACAGTTTTTCAGCCCTCCATCTAGAACTGGGAATGTAATTCCCAGAGCCCCATTTTTGTAGCCTTCAGAGGCCCCCAAAATTGTGCCCCTGAAATTTGAGAGCAAACTGCAAATTTTCAATGATATAATATTTATCTCTTTTGAGTAAAGGATTTAAGATGTCTACTTTTTATTAAAGACCATTCCAAATTGATTAGAAAATCCAACATTTGAGTTTTGGGGTCTTTTCTCCTCCAGAGATATCACTGGCCTGTTCCCTTAGATGAAGGGAAGGGAAGGGAAGGGAAGGGAAGGGAAGGGAAGGGAAGGGAAGGGAAGGGACCAAACTACAATTCCCATTCACAAGAAGTTTGGTCCAGAAAATGTGATCCTTCTAGTCAAGAATGGGCAGACAGTTTAAGACACATCAAAGGCTGTGATAAAAAGGGGGGGGGGGTTTCATGGTGTAATTATAGAAAGAACAGTGAGTACTTCATAATTTATTTATTTTTTTATTCATAATCTAGCTGTCCTTAAAGTGTATTGTAACAGTAGCCACAAGTACAATATAAAATGAGAACTACATGTTCACCAGCTGTGTTATCTTCATATGGCCATAGCTGTCAACAGGAGTTAAATACTTGCATTCATCCCAATTAATTACATAGGATTTATCAGGTGGTGGCAAGCAGATATAATCTATGATTGGAGGAATCAGTTACCTTCTGCTGATAAAGGACACCTGATGAATGCTCTTTATTCCTTCACTTACCATTCTTTTGTTCCCAAATATATTCCCTGGCATGCCAATGACATTCCTCTGCCCCCCAGTCAGTCAATCACATACAGCCTCTTCCTCATTAAATTAGCAAGCTGGCTTGCTTTGAAAAATGCAGCAGTTTCCATAGCCCCCAACATTTATTTTCACTATTTGATATTTCCTTATAGGAGTTATGATCATCTTTTAAATGTGAGCCATTGCACACATTATCCCAACAAATATAAGGCTGCCACTGAAAGTACACTCAGGAAATCCCAGCTCCATAGTTAGTTTCCCTTTATAAGTTCATCCTGGTTGCTTTTGTACTTCATATATAGTTCAATGGTAGACCTCAGGCTTTGTAGATCAGAGGTGTTATCTAGCTGGCTTGACCCAATTCCTGAAAAATAAAAATTTTCTCTCTAATATTTGGAGGTCACTGATGCTTCACAGACCTCAAGCAGGAATAATAGGGTGCCTCTTCACTCAGCCTCTGGGAGTATGTGGCAGGCAATGTGCTTAAAAAGGGTGAAGGGAAAGTGGGATAAACCTACCAAAGGGACTTGTTGATGCTAGTCCAGGAGTGATGGAACTAAGCCTGTAGAACCAAGCTTGAAAAACAGCAAAGACTCCTCATTCCAGAAGCCACAATCTGAATGGGTTGCTTCTACTGTTTAGTTTGACCTGTACCTACCTGCTTAGCAAGCTGTTGTTGCCTAATTTAGATAATACTCCTGTCAATCTTGAGTACCTCCAAGTTAAAAGAAACGAGTAGAAAGAGGTAATAAAGACTTCTGCCTAAGAGCCAAGAGATATGCTGCCAAAATAGACAAGGGGACATAGACACTCTGAGTCCTATTTTAGTGGCATTCCCAGATTGCACCAGAAAAATTCAGTAGCCAAACTTTGGATTTGGGGTGATTAGTTTTTTTTCACAATTTGGGGTCAAAACAAAGAATGAAATGAGGGTACAGAGCCTCCATAATGACATCATTGCAACTCTTAAACCTTGTCAACCCTCCCCAAATCAAGTCATCTGAAATTGGTGGCCCCTCTGAGTCATAGTGGTGTCACTGCAACTTAGATCCTATGGGCCTCATAAGCCCTCCAAATTTGCCACAACCCAAAAATCCCAAACAGCAACCACAAATTGCCTGATAGTCTGGCCTGATATTAAACAGTTTCTTTTTTTCACTTAAATGTCTTATTTGCATATCTTAACAAAAACGTGTGAAACCGATCAATTCTCTTGTTAACTTCAAGGATAAAAATAGAAAAAGCAGCTTGAGGTCAGCATAATGCTTTCTCCCTTATTTCATAGTCAGCATCAGATATTCTCTTCAATGACAAAAACGTGGAGAAAAAAATATAATAACTTGCCAGCAGAAGAATGCAATGCCAGATTGGGTGCATCCCAGGAAGCAGGATTTATGAGCCAGTAGGCACTGCTGAAACAACTTCATTCCTGCCTCGATGGTCTCCCAAGAGAAATAGTGTGATGTAGCTCTGGAGTCCATAGGAATGGGGGAGGGAGAGAAAATTGCTCAGTTCACATTTTAATATATGCTTTTGCATTTTCTTACTTTTGAACTAATATGCATACTGCAGCACAGATGGCCTTCAAAATCTGCCCATCTCTGATGTTTGTGATGAGGTTCTCCTGTTATAAGATGCATACAAAAATGCATAGCTTGAAGAGAAAGCATGCATATCAGTGAAAATAAAATAGAAATGTGCCGTTTAGAAATTGTGCTTGCAAAAATGTTTATAATTACTGAAAAAGTGCACACAGAGCTGTACGATAAGTACACATATCAAACGTGTATGATTTTAAATGCAAACTTTTTTAAAAAATAAGAGTCCTGAGAAAATACGGAAATAGGATGAGTTGTCTTTGAAAGGTGAAAAACAGAGGGAAATTGAAATAGATTTATTCCCAGAAAGAGATAAAAAACAAAACAGTGGTTTGCCAACTTACTACCTTAAGGAAACTTTTGCATATCACTTTCCCTTCACCTGGATGTTGTACATCTGTCAGAGAGCTCTCATTTATTATGGGAGATTTTGGAATACCAAAGAGTTCTAGAATGCACATTGCAATGATGAAGTTTCCTAGGAGAATCTGACATTCCTCCTGTGGCTGCACAGTGCATAGCAAGATCAGTAGTTATGCTGAATACTTGCAACACCTTACTTAAGGAATCCTACATGCCCTTCAGTACAAATATTTCAAGATATCTCACAATAGGAAACAAAACCAATAGAAAATGTGAGAAAATCTCTGTTATGTGCTGTGCATACAAATACATCTACTCTATTAAAGTGCTAGGGAAAGAAAGTTGGAAGAGTTGGAAGAACATTTTGAGAAGAGAGGGTGAACGATCACCATAGGATTTGCCTCAACGTTGCCTCCAGTGTTGGGCAGGTCATAGGGAAGCAACCTTGGAAACCATGTGTTTTGGTTCTAAGGATTTTTCTCAAATTGTATATCTCAAAGATGTGTATACAGTAGGGAATTCAGAAAAGTGAAGGTCATCCCCTGTTTGGTCTTCCCTTGTCCCTTAATTTGCCAGGTCTGAGCTGGCCCCATGGTTTTAGGAGGTGATTAATGTCTCCTGGAATGAAGGATGTGTTTCCATTTGCTTAAAGTCATACAACTTTTATTGAAAAAGACCTCCCTGAAAATCATTGTAAAGCAGTTGGATGAAACTGATTATCCAGACCCATTTCAACTGAGATTTCACCTGGAATATAGTACTGAGATTCCTTGGAATGCCTTGGTAGATAATCTGTGTCAGGAAATAAATGGGGGGATTTGACCTGCTACGGTCTTCTCAGCACTTTCATTGTCATTGACCGTACTTATCCAAACAGCTTTCATTATCATTATCATTGCCCATGATATACTATTGGGCCATCTGCTGGAGTTGGGACCTGAGGGCATTGTTTTGCAATTGTTCTTATCCTTCCCGTTGGGATGCACCCAGAAGGTGGCACTGGAGGACTACAGGTTGAGCCCTAGATCATTGACCTATGGTGTCCCATAGGATTTCATCTTGTGTCCTGTGTTGCTTAGCATCTACATGAAACCAATGGGAACAGTCATTTGGAGTTTTGGAATGCTGATGACACCCAGCTTAATTGCTCATTTCTGTCTTATTTCAAGCAAGCAATCAGCATCCTTGAATGTTGTTTAAATGCAATAATGGAGCGGATGAGGGAGAACACAATGAAATTAAAGCTGGGTTTTGATTTTAATGATTTTGATTTTAATTTAATTTAGCCTTAGACTGTATAATAGCCGATATTTATGTCTGCCTCTGTGTTTATGTATGTGCACATAAGAAAATAATGCTAACGTGTGGGCTTCCCAAGTGGCAGGGGTACACAATCTGTGCCAGGTGCATATCTTACCTGCCAAACCATTGGATAGGTACCAAGTCTTTCTAAAAACTGTTGTCAAATTGTAATGTTTAATGTGACAGAAGAGAAATTATTAAATAATTGGGAAGCAATCATATTAAAGAGGGACGCGGTGGCGCAGCGGCTTAATGACGCTGAAAGTTGCCAGCCAGAAATGGCTGACGGCTTCGGCGGTTCGAGTCCAGCCTTCGCCGTTAACAAGATGAGCTCTTGTTTCCTCCCCAGCTCCTGTCAACCCAACAGCTCAAAAACTTACGTGAGTAGATAAATGGGTACTCTCACTCCGGTGGGAGGAAAAATGCTGGCAGCGCCTTGCACAGAGAGACGGCATCAGCTGCCGGTAAGCGCGAAACCGCGCTCGCCCGAAAAGGGCGCGAAGCAACGGAAATCCCGCCTCCTGCGCTCGCCAGCTGGGCTCTGCTCTAGGAAGGAGGCTCTGGCAAACCACTTCCAAAAAAACAATTGCCTTGAAAACTGCACAGGATTTGTCCAGGCAAGGATTCGTCCAGGCAAGGACTCATCCAGGCAGGCACTGCAGGGTCAGTAATGACTGAGCGCAGACAAAAAAAAAAAAAAAAATCATATTAACTTTGTTTAATTGATTAGTTTAATTACATTTACTTTATTCTGGCCCTGCCTAATTTTTGGAGTTCAGCACCTGAATCTCCATTCAAAGGCCAAATGTGGCTCTTGGTCAGATGAGGTTGCAAACCTCTACACAATGCAAATGTCTGCTCTCAACATGTGGATGTCAGCAGTGGAACCAGAAAGCAATAAATCCCCTTGGTCTCTTCTATCAGTAGAGACTTTCTTTACATAATTAATATATGAAGGGGAAGTCTTTAATGTCTTTGGATTCCAGTAGAGCTTCAAAAATGATATTCCATTAAGGTATCTAACAATTCTTATCACTTGCAGCATTGTTATTATCCATACCAAAGTTCTCTTTGAAAGTATGCATGAGTTTGGAGATAGGGCAAACTGTGTGTGTTAATTAGAGGTAGAGTACTCGAATCAATTTAACCCCAGCTTGTTTAACTAAGTAAAGCATTCTGTTTCTGACAATTGAAACTCCAGCTTAGGCTTTTAATACATGTCCTTTAGGTCTGGATTTGAGAATGTCCCTAGGAGATTTCATGCTTAGGGTCAATATGATCACAAAGGTGGTTAGGTCCTATTGATTGATGGATGTGGTTGAATCTCCCTGCTGAAATGGATGGTTTTTTAAAAAAAAAATGCTCAGTTTTGTCTGCAATTCAGATTCAAATAATGTTTCAGAAATAATTGTTTCATATTATTCCTGCATCCTTTGTCTTCATGTGATGGTAACTCCTAATGGGGAGCCAATGTTAACACAACAACAACAAAACACTAAGCTTCTTCTTAGGAATCAGTGTACTGGCATTTACAGTGGTGCAATAAAACACCTCAGATATTAGTATACCTGTGTAAGTACTGATATTTCTCTTTTGTCTGATGTTCTATGCTGCAGATGGCTGTCTTTATTGCAAACATTATACAGCCATCTACTGGGAAAATTCTATAATTGTACAGTCCCTTTTTTCCTATTTAGAATTAGCCTAAATAAAGTTGAGACTATTTTATATGAAATCAAGCTCCCTCTTCTGCAAAAAAACAAAAAACTAAATCAGACCCTATTATAAGAAAACATTATTAAGTGCTATAAACATAAGGAAAATGTCTGGAATCTCAGAACTATATAAATCCACCTTCCCCAACCTGATACCTCTCAGACATATTAGACACCAACTCTTATCAGACACAGCCAGCATTATCAATAATGGGAGATGTAGATCAACTTATGTAGACCAACATCTGAAAGGCATACGATGGGGGATGGTGAATATAAACTAAACAAAATTAGTAGCACTTCCATAATTTTCCCTAAGTTTTTCTAGTATGTGAGGGAAAATATCCTGGAAAAAGATGATATTTTCACCTCATTTAGATCAGTTTTGGCCTGCTTCTACACATATTCTGATCATTAGGTTGCAAAAGTTCGAATACTGAAATTATGAGGAAAGTACAAAAGTTTTCTTAACCTGTGTAGCTTTGCTTGCTTTGTAAAATTCTGGAAACAGATTTTAAGAACTTGCCCAACTTCCCCAAACTCCTTTTCCCTTTCCACCAAATTGTTTGAATGATACTCATAGAAATACTTTTGAATGCAATTCTCTAGGCTTAGATTTTATCAAATTTCCCAGCTATAATTCTAGAGTGCCTACAGTTTATTCAACACCCTGAAAGACATCAGTATGATTGCCACATTACCCTGCTCATTGAGATAATCTGAGAAGGCTCAGCTCCAGCTGCAATAGTTATGGCAACTGATGGTTAAGCTCTTCTGTAGCTGCTCCAGTTCTGTGAAATACGCACACTCTTCCTGATTTGTGTGGTACCTCAACATCCTGAAACTAAAAGTAGTAATCTAGACCACTACTTATATTTATATTTATACTTATAAATTATATTGGGCTGACAAATGAGTTATGTCCATCTCTGGTGTCTTCAATTATACATATTCATTTTAATCTTTTCAAGGATGGAGATAACAAGTGAAATGAAGCTGTATTAAGCAATCAACCATAACTGTTCCCAAAATGCTCCCGGGCAAAACCCAATGCATTAAATGATTTTCTGGACTCTCACTTTTATTATTTTTAGCAGATGTGAAGAATTGTGGCCTTAGATAACTTAAATTGACTTAAGCCAGTCCTTTAAATCAGACTGCTGTGGACTGCAGGCATTCTATACATGGAAAATATTATTCATTCATGGAATGAATCAATCCAACCAAGCTTCCATAAATGAAACTAAAATTTTCCCTGATTCATCTTTCCCTCCTTAGGATCCCCATGTCACCTTCAGGTGGTTCACCTAACACCTCAGAAGAGATGGAAGCTAGATAATAAAAGAAGAAGAAGAACAGACTCCACAGTACCCAGTTTTGCAATGAAAGCACAGAATCCTAGGTGTTTTCTGTTCTATAAATCAAGATCAGTTAAATCTTTTGGGCTTAAGGGCACATTTGAAATGTATGTTGAGAGCATAGGTGACTATACTCACAAAATGGCTGTCATGAGAGACACAAATAATCCATTTACCAGAAGCTGTACCAGCCCTTCTCCCTGGATGCTCCCTACCATCCTGGTGAGACTTTTGTGAGGCTCAAAGGCAATACTGCAAATAGATATGCTGTTACAGGCTAATGCTTTGGAATATGACAGCTCCCTATTTATTTTTTCATTTAAAAGAATCATTAAAAAATAATCAGATGGGATAGGGTGCCTAATGGGTATCAAGGGAGGTGTCTGGGGGCTTACTGGTGCCTGTAAGCACTGTGATGCAGTTTCATTTTCATTGGCTTATTTAATATTTAATATTTTATTATAACTAAATAATAAGTACTAATAAGAGTAACAATTGCAAACATTTTAGATTCATGTTGGTTTAACACTCTCCATTGTGGCATACAAGAGCTTCTTGCTTCCAGGGAGGTTAATGTTGCAAGTATTAAGGCTTCCTCCTCCTGGATGCAAACAGCAGTGAGGTCTCTATATTTCTGCCCATACATTTTTAATCATAGCCTCCTCCCCTCCACCACTGATTGAGTTCCCTACCGCAGCTAATGGCATGTCTTGTAATATTCATCCATGTAAAATATGTATATGGATGCCATTTCTTATTTTTCAAAGGAAGCTCACATAAGGCGAGCTGAATGCCTTTCAGACTAGGGCAAATTTGTTACATGTTTGATCATCGGGGTAATCAGAACATACAGAAGCCCTTATCTCAAAGATACAAGGTTGGGTTAATGGTCTGGATGGCATTTTGCCACCTGCATCAAACTTAATCCAAATGAAACCCAGGATATAAATTTCCTTTGACTTCAATGGGAATGGGATTGAGGATCTAAATGCATGCCCTCTGGCTGGAATACATTCAAAGATGACATACCTTTAAAAGTCAACAGGTCAAACTACTAGAGGTGAATGAATTTTTAAACAAGAGGCATTCTGACGGCCATGATTTAATATCTCCAAGTAATTACTTTATGAAATGATTCCATGAACTGGCAGCTTTTTCTGCCAGGAGTGTAATAGATAGTATATTGTAACTATGCTGGAGTTAGAGCCCCAGCCAATTTCTTTCTTTCTTTCATTCATATATATACTAATGAAATTCCTTTCCAACTATCTGTGGCTGATCTTTCAGAAAAAAATTAACAGCAAGGATTCAACCCAGAAGCCTCCTGCTTTGCACCCCAGCATTTTTGCAGGGATCCTCCTGAAGTGCAATATGGATGACAAACTGACTCTTTTCTCTTCTGCTTTTCAAAAATAGACAATGTATCATTAAAAAAAAAAAGGCATTTCCCAACCTGAGTGCCCTCCAGATGAGTGGACTTCAACTCCCAGAATTCCCCACCAGCATTCCATTGCTAAACATTTTGAGAACTGAGGACTGTTATATCATTTTCCTCTTAATTCCAATAAAAAAAAAGCCAAGCAATGCCAGGTCGCCTATCCAAGTCTCTTTACCAGGTACTGAGCTGCCAAACTCACACAATATAATCCTTCTCAATAATATTTGTTACTAGATTTTATCAAAGAATTCAATGGATGGATCAAAACGGGAAGCAGAGGTTTCTTTCCTTTGACCTTAGCTGATCTAGTTTCTTGAATTGTTGCAATTCACATAAGGAAAGATTTCTAGAGAACTTCCAGAAATGGAATTACAGTTACTGTATACAACAGTCATTGTTCTGGTGGCTTCAGAAACCAGAACTTGGCTCTTCACATGAGGGTCTTCACCAACGGCAAGTATCAGTGTAAGACAAAGAGTTTTGCCCCAACTGTTTAATTTGTTCCATGATGGATTGCCAGCTCTCTCCATCTTTAAGCTATCTCTTTTCACCTTCTTGGGACTAGCTCTATTAATAAATTCATTCTATTCTTGACCTCTGACTAATGAAGTAATTATATAGCAATCACCTTTATTATATGGATATTTCATCATTCCTCCAAGATGCTCAGAAACAGCCCATGTATAGCCACTATATTTCTATCCACACAACTTTGTTAGGTAAATTGTACCAGTGGCTACCACTGCTGAACTGGGATCTGAATCTAGAGTTTTCCAGGCTTAATATAATGCTCTAATGATGATACTATTTTGGACCTGTTTCCTGGAATGGATAAGGTACCTCTAGTTTGGCTCACTCGTAACTGTTGCAGTTTTTCTTAACTTCACTCTATAATGGGCAGAGAGAAGATAGATTCCAATCAATAGCTAGATCTCCAGGTGAACTGTAATAGGCCAGCAAAGGTTTCTGGCTTCCAATGTTTTGTTTTGTTTTGTTTTGTTTTGTTTTGTTTTGTTTTGTTTTGTTTTGTTTTGTTTTGTTTTGTTTTGTTTTGTTTTTGGTGCCTTCAAGTCAGTCTTGACTCCTAACAATTGCCTGGACAAGTCCCTGCAGTTTTCTTGGCAATATTTCAGAAGTGGTTTGCCATTGCCTCCTCTAGGGCTGAGAGACAGTGACTGGCCGAAGGTCATCCAGCAGACTTTGTGCCTAAGGCAGGACTAAATGCTCTAATAACAATAACAAAAATCTTTCCCTCTTCCTCAGGAAGACCTCAGTTGCTAATTAACAGAAATGTTTTTTCCATTCTGCAGCAGGTTGGTAGCCAGTTGACTTTGATTATTAGAAAAGGTTGTTGTCATTGTTGTTATTATTTTAATATTTTCCATACCTGTTGGCTGGCATGTTCCTCCACTGTATCCTGGACAGCACTTCCACTCCAGTGAGGTCACTATCATATGTTTGATCCTGTAAACTTGGTGGGTTCTTGACTGGGAACTGCAAGGTGATTTGGAAAACAGGCATTAGTGGGTGTCAGGGTGAATGGACATGATACAGGTTGATATAACAGTAATAGGCCACATGGGGATTAGTTCTGAAGTTTATTGATTACATCTTGTGCAAGACCACATGTGAATGCTTTTTGACAGAATCATGGCATATCAAAGCTAATAATAATAAAAATTTCAGGAGCCCAACTGAAAGGGAGAAGGCATTCTTTTAGGTAAATATGATTATCTGCTCTGTGACTAAAGTTTTCAGAGATGTCTGAGAAACAAAAATGATTCCCAGGAAAAAATAAGACATTGTAGAGCAATAAAATTAGATGCTGGCATAAGCCATGGAACTGGCATCACACTGTAAAAAAGATTTGAATAAATTTTCACTTGATGCTGAGAAGAAAACAAGATCATAACTAGGAAGAGAATCCTAGGGACAGAGGGCCAAAACAGAAAAGGCCCTGCTTCTGACCACTTCTTAAAGTGCAGAGATCCAATCATCACAAGAATGCAAACAAAAAATAAAATAAAATAAAATAAAACAAAACAAAACAAAACAAAACAAAACAAAACAAAACAAAACAAAACAAAACAAAACAAAACAAAACAAAACAAAACAAAACAAAACGGCATTCAACCTCTTAGGACCTAAATAGCAACTCAGCATTTTTGTTTATGTTATACAAAGTTTACAAACTTAGCATTTTACCAAATCAGCTATACAAATCAAAATGTTTGAAGAGTCAGAGAGATTTCCCCCAATCAAATGTACTTATTACAAATTCTCTTTATGCATGTGCATGCCTGTGCATGCACACATACACACTGTCCTACGCTTTGCAAAAATAATGTCCGGTCTATATTTCCAAAAATCATTTGTCTTCAATCCCATTTGTTAAAAACATATTCAGTTTCAGCAGCTGTGATTGGAGAAAAAGTTGGTTTTGAAGATCCTTCTGATAGCACTTCTAAATATCCTCATCTGCAACAGCATCACCACCTAGAACTCATTGGCAGCTGCTGAAGCCCCCAAACCCATCACTGACATCTGTCTTTTGACACACACCCTTTTTTTCCCACTTAGAACCTCAAGATAGCATCTGGCAGCTGCAATTATCTGCCATTTTAATTTTCCATCATGCTCCATCATCAGCCTGGGCACCTCCAGATGTATGAAAAATTCTCAGGTCAGGGAATTCTTCCTGAAGTCACCACGGATGGGTAAGACTGGTGACTATGTCACCTTTTATGGAGCACACAAGAACAATACAGTCACTTCCAGAAGATGGGGATCAATTTTATAGGAAAGGGTGATAATTATAGCATATTACAAAAATAGCTTGAGATAAGGAGAGGATGGTACATTAAAAAGCAAATTGTATCAAATGCAATCTTATTTATAGTCCTTACACTTGAGTTTCCTATTTCAATTTTCATTACTACCCTGAAGGCAGGGAGTGCAGTAGGCTAAGAGCAAAACTGAATAAGTATCCATTTTTTTAGAAGATAAAATTATGCCTTCCATTTCAGCATGACTATGAATAAGAGGCAATGCAAATGTATGTCATTAAGAGCATGAAATCTGGTTCCAAAATACTCATGTCCACTCAAAGTTTTTGCTCAAGAGAATCCCTAGAAACCTTTCCAGGTTGCTTGAATAACATCTAATTAGTGGGGAGATTTTCACAACCAAATTGCCTTCTGGGATTTGCTCACATTTACATCTTCTTTCTTATGATTGAGGTCTACTCAAGATGACTTTGGATTTTGCAGTCAAGCAACAACATATGCATAGGTGACCATTCACTTGGGGTCTGCCCAAAAAATAGAGATTCCATCATTACAGGGTTCTAGATAATATGGATGATTCTAAATATACTCTAAGCATTGAACAAAGAACCCAGTTTAGATTCCTCACTTAATAGTGAAGGGTAGATCAAGCGTAGAGTTTTTTGACCAAGGATGTGACCTCATTTTTTTTCTCCATATAGTGGCTATGTGCAGAGGAGCAGTGCATGAAGAGGGTAGGTTTCTTTTATGCCCCTAGCTTGAAGAACAATGTAGTAAGAAGGACATCTTGGAAAATAAAATGTTGGGGAAGGAATATTCAGGATTTTATCAGTTAAAAAGCAGTGAGTGGATCTTACGGTAGTGGAAGAGAGGTATGGAAGAGAGATTTTCAGGAATAGAGATGGCATCTTCTGCTTTGAAGGCATTTGTGGAGGATAAGGCTGAACAAGAGTTGCAAACATCTGCCTTGCTCCCTCCCTCAAGGTGTTTTTTTTTTTTTTTTTAAAGATTCTTTCATTCTTTCATCCATTCATTTTAAAGAAAGGAAGTTTACATGCTATATAGCAAAGAATCACTCTTGGCATTATATTTCTTTACAAGAAGGCACCATAACCATTCCTAGGAAATGTGTCCACTTCTTCCCCACCAAATAACAAAAGAGAAAATGTAGTGGTAGAGAGAGCAAACCCCTCAGGTTACCTTCTGGCCATGCCCCAAAGGACAAATACCTTTGTGCATAATCTTCCCCCCTCTCCCAAGTAAATTGTGAAGTTTTCAAAATCCCTAAACTGCTCACTGCACTCTGCCCTCCCCAAATCTTTGGTGGGGAGAGAGATGAGTCTCATAAGTAAGACTGTGTTCATTAACTCATTTTAATATCCTATTTGTTTTTCTTTGGAGTATAGAATCTGTTTAATTGTTCACTTCATCTCCCGTGGAATTTGTATCTTGTAAGAATTTGAACGACCATCGTGAAACAAATTATTGCATGCTGAGGTGGAGAAAATGCTAATATTGGTTAAAGAAAGAATGTTATGAATTCAAGGCACGTTTTGATGCTAATAGTCATGTTCTCAATACACTTCAGCATTTCAGAAGGTTTTCCCTGATCATCATTTAAATCCCTTTCACATATATCCAGTTATCTAAGAATAAGAAATGTGTTTGGATTGCCATGGATTGTTAATCAATTGTCTTCAGCTCCTTACATGAATATCTGAGCTAAAACTAAGACCTGATTCAAAACAGAAATAGTTTTGGGAAAACAAATCCATGCATATTTCAAATGCTGAATGGCTAGGTAATTAAATTTGCTGTTGATCTTGGATGAAGGGTATTTCCAACAGAGCAACAAAGATATGAAAATTGAAATGGTTTTGAGTTTTATGAAAGGAGATGGACTACATTTTTTAAAAAATTGCTCCTAGACTTCAATCATGTTATAGATATGCCAGCCTGCCACCTAGTGGAAAATGGAACAAACAGGTTTGAAGGTCCTGGAAAATCCAGGAAAAATGGACCTGGATCCACACATTTGTAGAATTAAAACAACCTTTTCCCCAAACTGGTCTCCGCTTGAAATATTACATTGGAACTCTTAGAATTCCCAGCTAAAGGTTATGCTGGGTGAGGAATCTGGAGGTTTTAGTCTTTAAAACCCAGAAAGTATTAGATGTGTTCATCTCAGTAGGTAACTAACTAATGCTTTGGTGGAGCAAATAAATAACCGTCTGTTTCCATTTCAGGAAATTCTCCAAGCAGAAGAAATAAAATTTTGATCTCAGTCCCCCTGATGTTGAAATCTTAAAAATCCAACATCCTAAAACATAGGCGGAGGTAGGCAAATCCGTTTGTTTCTCGACTTCTATATGTTTTTATTCTTAAGTCTCTTCTGCCTCATTTATGCTTTACCCTGAGTTTTATCTTTTAACATGTGAGAATTATTACTTAAATGTATCCCTTTTCAAAATGTCTTTTCTTTCAAAATAGACTTTTTTTTAAAAAAAACTTGATTTGAGAGTTGTTGGGGAACATTTAGGAAGTGCAAAAGCTCATAAATAACCAGCTTCCCGAATGAATAACAAAAGCTTATGAATAACAAAATTGGCAGTTCATATCTGTATGCACAAAGATCAACTACCAAAGCATCCTTAATCATGAGTTGCCAATATGTAGCCTAGGTACCACAAATAACCTAGACAGCAAAAATTATATCACTTCTGAACACAGATGAGGTGAACACCCCTCTGTTCTGTTTAGATCTGACTTGATATTTACAAGCTTTCTTAGTCCAGAAAAGCTTGTCAGTTTAGATTAGCGTTCAGGAGCTGGATGAAAAATAGATGAAATTCTGAGGAGCTGAAAACTCATTGACTATGGATGCCTGCAAAGTCTCATTGCATTTGTCAACCAGCCATCCCAAAGGCTAGCCACACACAATCTTGTCTTAGTCCATGGCAGAACTAGAAGAAAATTCAGTCTTGCTTGAAAGCAGACTTCACCTATATGTGTTACATAACGTAATCGTGTTACACAACTTCATGCTCGAGTTACCTTTTCTAACACACACATACTCACAGGCATCCTGGCTGGCCACACTGAAATGTGGGCAGCAGTTTGTGGAGTCAAAAGCAATAAACACATACAATAAAAGCTGAAAGGGTTTATTAAGCAAAGCATAGCAAAAGAATTACTTTAGCTGCAAAGCACAATTTAGACAGGAAATATCATTGACAGGGCAAGAAAGCAGCACATGGCAATATTCAGTAGAGGAGGGTAAATACAGGACAAAATCTTACATCCATTTAATAGTTTGTTTAGTTTAGTTCATTCTCTTCATCAAAGGTAGTCATGTTATTCTGGCTAGTGTTTACCACCTTTCCTAGGTAGGTCTAAACTGAGGTTTGTCACTTGGAGTGATTGACAGGATGTACACCTTTCCCTCTTAACGGATCAGATTTCTTCCCAGTCCCTGGCAGATGTGCCACAGACGTTCCACAGATAAAGAGTGAACATGGCTAGATAAAGAAGATCTGCCTGACTATGACAGTCTAACTTCCTGTACCAGTTGGCTAACCTTATGATTACCGGTTTAAGATCATGTTGCATTGATATCATTGATCCAAAATATCAAAGGCATTAGAAGTAAGAGTAATCCATCAACTACTGGTTTATAGCCTTTATGCCCTTGCCACCTAAAACAGAAAAACATGCATATAGGAAAAGGGGTGCACTCCACTAGTTCCTTGCCTTTCTTCCACAATTCCAACACACACACACACAGACACACACACAAAATTAAAAAAGGAAAACTGAAAGTACAGTACATATTATCCAGCTAGAACATTTCAAGGGAGCGATGAACTTTTTATTTTATTTTAAAGTTATTTTAAGGCAGATATGTATGAGTTGAACAAATAACCCATTATTTAACAGAGCAAAGGTTTACCAAAATGAGTATGGAGCCCCTCCATACCTCTGACATAACTATAATTCATAGTAGACAAATTAAGCAAACTCCTCTCTTTATTGCTTAGTCCAGAAGTGTTCTCTTATTTGACCAACAAGGAAGACTTCTGGATGAATCCACCAGAAGTTAAGTGAAATTGTAATTATTTCATTTCAGTCCAGTAGAACAAATTCCTGTATCTCCCAATATAATAATACAAAATCAGTTTATGTGTTTTTGGAGATCCATTCTTCATCTGAAATTAAATTATGTGTTAGAAGCCAATGGCATATACCTTGGAGAAATGGAACTTGGTTCGTAATGAATTAGTAAAAACAAGCTGTGAACTCATAATTATGAACTGAAAGATATTACTTCCTTTGTATAAGAATAGGAAGGACTATGCACTTTTTGTGCAGAGTTCCAAAGTACAGTCCTCAGCATCTTAAGCTAGGGTTGGTGAAGCTTCCAGCTGCAAAAGCTATCAGGAATTCTGGATAGCTTTTGCCAGTTAGTATAAACAATTTTGCCAGAACTAGGCAAAGGATTGATATATAACTGTATTCTGGGTTCCACCACTAAGAAAACTTTAATCCTTCCAGCATTTCCAGCAAAAACACCATTTAATATTCCCTTCCTTTATCTGATCCTTGGCTGGCGTATTCTGTATATTCCAGCTCTTCTCTTCCAATAGATTTTTTGCTTAATTGCTCAGAAAAGGAGGAGGATGGAATATTTCTGAGCGGTTTCCACAGTCTCTTTCTTCATTAATGTATCTGCCCATAATTTAAAAAGCATCTCAATGATATAACACATATTACATACCTTGATCCACAGGTTCCTGTAACCCAAGTGCATGGCTTGGCTCTCCCTGATGCATAGGTTTGTACATTGTCAACCACTATGGTGGGCTGAAGTCTTGTGTGAACATAGGCACACCAGTTCCTATGTAAATAGAAGGAGAAAGAAGCAAATGAAGATTATTATACAACCAATAGCATAAATGAAAATATTGATGGACATCTGGGGAAACACTAGGCTGAGAGATAGAATGATACAGATTTCTTTCCCATTCCAAGTGAATTACTGAGTGGTTATTTCCAGGTGATTTGCTGACCAAGCAAGAGAGATTTCCATGCCTATCAGCAACTCACCTGGAATGCAACCATTTACGAGATAGTAACAGGACCAAGTTATATCTAAGAGGGCAGCCAGATGAAACTCAAACAGCTTGGGATGACCCTACTGATATCTGCACATGGCAGAATTTGGATCCACTGTAATAGGTAACTATCTACAACTATCATCTACATTTATCTCTGGCATAAAGTGCTTTCACTTTTCAAAAATGTTACTGTTCATTACATAATGAATTCTAGACTGGCATGTCCTCTTTTTTTCTTTTATACCATTTCCTGTATTTTTGTGCAAGCTCTAACAGACTTATAGCAAGATAGTCATTCTTTTTCATTGGTACGCATATTTAAAAAATCAGTGTCAAACTTTATGTCCTTTTCTTGTAAAAGAAGAAAAAACTTAAAAATCTACTCACTTTTTTAAATATGATTCTACATTAGTCTCCACCTATAACAACGATTAGTGCAGCACCACTGGGGACTGTATTTAAGTAATTTATTTAGAAAGGAAAGAAAAAGAAAATATGGTAGAAGTATATTTAAAAACCCCTGCTTGATCGGATTTGGAATAAGTTAATCTATTTTAATTCCACAATATGTTCACCCATATAGGTCCATTCTGATCTGTCTCCATCTGGAATGTGTGCATGCCCAATGGAATGTTTCATGAGTAAATACCTACATTGAAACTTTTGGGAGCTGTGAAAGCTTGTGGATAACTAACTTTTGATGGGCACATTCATTTAGGAAGCTTGGGCTGTTTATATTTCATTCACATTCACATCCGTCATTTCATAACCTAATTAATCTTTTGGAACCCAAGCTATGATGCATAGTATACCCTCCTCTAATATTTTCACAAACAGCAGCCCTATGAAGTAGGCTGAGCTAAGAGAGAGTAACTGACCCAAAGTCACCCAAGAAGCTTTCATGGCTGAAGATGACTTCAAAAAGTGGATATCATTGATCCTAATCCAGCACTATAACTGCTACACCATTATTAGAGTTGCAAAATCAACTTCTCAAACATTTCTAGATCACAGAAGACTTGTTAATCTTATTAATTTTATTAACAAGTTCCAACAATATCTATCCAGTTTCTCCTAGAAGCCCATAACTACAAACCCTTTGTAATTTCCCCTGGGTAGCAAGTGAACATTGTGCCATTGATCTTTGCATAAAGCTTCTGATGTTTCTACTGACTCCTGTTATTTCTAGGCCCTTGCTTATCCAATCATGTGGCGGGGAGTCATATGCCTTCTTGTAATCAATCTAAGCTACATTCCAGTAGGTCTTCCTTCTCTTGCAGTTTTCCAAAATCATCTTGTCAATTAGGAGCTGATCTTTTGTTCCTCTGCTGTTTGGGCAGTTTCCTTTCTGCTCAGATGGAGAGAGCTTGTTTTCAACCAGATGCTGTTGGACTGCATCAGCTACCACACCAGTTAGCAATCTGAAAGTTGTTGGTAAGCAGGTAGTTGGCCTATAGTTGCTTGGTGCTGCCCCTTTTGTTGGATCTTTCATTATCAGGTTTTGCCAGATGTTAACCAATCTTCAATTTCACCTCCTTGCAGTATGTTGTTAAACTGCAGGTTATCAGGAAGGAGGGAGCACATTGTAGTGGGGAGACAAGAGGCAACATAGTCCAGAGCAGGAGCTTGGGAAGAAGAAGAGACTTAAGATAGCCACTCCCTAGATTCTCTCAAAGTACATTTATTAGGTTAGCATAGTACAGATTTAGTAGGGCAAGATTCTGTCTATATGGTGTAAGCAATAAAGAACTGAACTTGGCTGGATTGTTTCCCTGTTGTTCTTGAGCTGGGCCTGACATGTTAGACCCAGCTGAAACAGGGTGGCTAATTTGTAGTTCAGCATGTTTTATAAACCAGCTCATCAGAATACAAAATATAATGCATTTATTTGGTTATTGCATGTCATATGAACATAGCAATTGCATTTTCTTAAACTAGGTTTATTTTTAAGCATGTTGCATGATCCCAGTTAATGTAGCTTTGGATTCTAATGGGGATATAAATAAGTATTCTTGAGCTTCAGTCTCTCAATTGGCCTGATTTGTATTATTCATTGTTCTGTACAACAAACATAACTGCCTACCATCTTGCACATTAAGTTAACACAATCAGGTGAACTTGGAATATATATAGTTGTAGTTACAAATTCGTTGTTGCTGTTAATTGTTTTCTGTAGGTGTTTGCTTAATATGTATTTTTTTCTTTATATTTGGTGATTGTTCATTTTTATTTTTTATATGTTTGTTTGAAAATGGATTAATTCAAATAAAAAAAATTAAATATTATTGAAAAGTGGAAAGGAAAGGAAATAATCCTGCATGTACTATACCCTGAGCTGACTCCACAGCTGCATATCTACCAAGGCATCTACTAAGTCATTTTAATTTTACCCTTCCTCTAGAACAAGAATGCACAACTTGCAGCCCTTATGAATTTTGGATCATGGCCTAATTGAATGCAATCTTCAATTACATTTCAAAACCCTTGTACAAGAGATCGATTCAGAACCCTGAGCTTTCAGTAAATAACACAGTGCCCATGGTAATGACTAAATTCCATTTCTCATCTGATTTTTGAAAGATTATTTTAATTAAAAATATTAAACTGAGTGTTGCATGCTCCAGACCAAACCACCTACATCTAGCATATTTATTTGCAGAGCTGACATTGAGCCTAGGGTTCCATTGGGATAGTAGACAGAACATGTTAAGGGGTAATTTGCCTTCTGCTAAATGGACATTTTGTGACTGCCCATTTCACAGTAGACCCAAACATGACAAAAAACATTGCTTGTCCCTGCCTGAGGTTATCTGTCCCTTCCCTGCAGCTTGATGCCTGGGAAAGAGAGCCACATGTATTTTAAAAGGGAAGGAAAGGGAGTGCCCCAGAACTTCATGTCTCTCTTATTGCCTATGATCTTTCCTGGCAACATGGAAATTGTGATTGTTTTATTGTGATCCTTCGTAACCATTTGAATTTGAATCTCTAAGTGAAGCCCAGAATGTGGAAGGGGGGAGCCTTATCACCTTCTATTTAAAATAAACCTTCAGAAATAAGATAATGAGATACATGGAATGCTCACTAAGAAGAGAATATTAGAAGCCCAGGGTAGGATTCAACACGAGTGTCATCACTTGGCTGATCTGATTAATTCAAATCAGCATATGAAAGTCATGTGCCCATCCCTCAATGCTTCAGCAACCTTCCTAATCATTGGTTCCTATTAAGTGTCCTTGCTATGTCAATCTCCTGTTTCTAAACCATGTTGGAGAATCTGTGCTCATTTATTATACGTAGTCCTTTTAGGCAGAGTGTTTTGAAAGCAGTATAGAAAGTTAAATGGTTAAGACATTGAAATGTAAAAGTACAATTACCCCAAAACAGCAGCATGAAACACTGAAAATAACAACAGTGAAAAACTCCAATTTATACTATAAACATAAACATGGAACATATTCTGTCCTGGCCCACACCATGACCATCCCATCCACTTGAGCTTCCTTATCTGTCCACCATCATTGTTGTCTTCTGGAATGGTCAGAAGACCAAACAATCATTCCCTGGCCATACACAATTGCATAGCCTTCATGATGGGTAAAGGCCACAGGGAACGTGACCTTCCGTTCTTCATGACCCTCCTCCTGACTTTTTGCTAAATTATTTTGGGGGGGAAAAAGGCAGGGAAAAATAAAGTGTTTTTTCTCGTGGGCAAAATATTTGGAGTTAGCACTAACTTTACTGTACAAATGTGCTCCTTATCACCTCTAAAACATGGACATCCAGACAGATAACTGTGTCTAGGAGTACATCCAAACAATTATTGGAGTCTCCAAAGAAAGTATATCACCATTTAAAATATAAGCACTCAGTGTTGTCTGGATTAATCTTAAGCTTGTTCCTTTCATCCAGCCCATGAATGACATCAAAACCTAGTTTAGAACTTCGGCAGCTTTCTTGAATTAAGATGGAAAGGTATATGAAAAGTAAAAGTTAGACAGCTTAATTCCTGTACTGAAATTGATGTCTAAGTTTGCAAATGTGACTTGGTTTATGTTTCATGAATTCTCAGTATCAATCAGCAGATGGCAACCTTTCCCAAGGCACATTTTCAAGACTTTTCATGGGCTAGCAAAGAGCTAGACTAAGATAATGTACAGTCTTTCTGTAAAGATTTCCTTGAGTTGCCCACTTTCCCAGTACCGGTATTTGAGAACGTAACCTATGTTTCCATCTGTAGTTTATACAGAGAACCTTAATTTAAAAACAAAAACAAAAAACAAGTCTTCAAATTAGTTTGACTCCTAGTGACTCCATGAACATATCCATTTAATTTTCTTGGCAACAAAGCAAAAGTGGCTTTTGTTTGACTTCTGAAATTTGTTCAATTTCTTCTAGCCTAGCCTATGGCCAGGCATGGCCAGGCATGGCCTGGCAGTCACCTATATGGCTACTAATCTGCCATGACCTCACTTATCTTCCAAGCCCAGAGGGAGTTAGCCAAGGGCTGATACCTGATACTCCACAGTTCCATGGAGGGGGATGAGGAAGCATGTGTGATGCTGTCAAGACAGAAATCCTGTAAAGCTGGGATGCAAATACATAAGGATGGCATTTGTGTAATGATGTTACTGCACACACAGCATCATGTTCATGTAATCTTGATTTGCTAGGAATGCCCAATCATTAAGCATAGTGACTGACCAAACATTTTTTTAAAAGAGCAAAAATAATGAACAATCAGCCAGGAAAAAAAAAAAGAAATATATATTTTTAAAAGATGCATGCTTTAGGAACATATATAAATGCATGTGTACTTTTAAAGAGAGATACAACATTTTGAATAGTGTTTATAAGCTGTTATTAACGTTTAAAGGCATAGCTCAGGGAATGCCACTCCCGTTATGAAGTGACCCAGCTGTCCAGACTGGCAGGAGAGGGATTTTTAAAGAGGTCACTGCTGTCAGAGGTACTTTAAATCAAGTTTAACGTTCATTTGAATTCAGTTAATATTCTTGGATTTTGTCGCAATTTATTTTTATTTCTGCTGGTTGCCTTGAGCAGAAGGATGAGGTATACATTGGATAAATAAACCATCCCATATTAAGTATTATTTCTATAGATGGAGGTAATCTATTAGGACATAGCAGATGGAAGCCCTATCCAATCTTAACTGATCTAAAATGAAAAGATAGTAACCTGGGTCAGACCTAATTAGTACTTAGTTGGGAGATCAACAGGAAATCTCAGGGGCATAGATTAGACTGTGAAGTTGAAAAATATTCCTGAAAAAAGGCAAGGACAAACTACTTTACTATACTTACAAGAAAACTGGTTGTGTCTAGACCAGTGGTTTTCAAAGTGTGGTCTGGGGACCCCTGGGGTCCACAAAGTCAAATAAATATTTCACAATTTCTCAGTTTTAATTTCTAATACACTAAATATAGGTAGATAGAATCCACATAAACCAATATTTTTTAGGGTCCTCAATCATTTTTAGCAATGTAAAGGGGTCCTGAAACCAAAATGTTTGAGAACCAATGATTTAGAGAGTTCTAGGGAATATTTATCTCTAATCTATTCAGAATTATTTTGCTGATATAGCTAAAAAATGGAGGCCAATAAATGTGAATAAAATAAAACATAAATGAAAGGTTCTTCATGACTATTTGCCTCTATGTTAGTCTTTCAGCCACTGCTATTTCCCACATCTTTAAATATAATTGATCCATAGATCAATGATTTTCCAGTGTGTGGCAAATAGCAAAAAGTAAATTAAGTTCCAGTGTTCCGGCCTTTTATATGTCCTGGGGGCAATGGACAATAATATTACACTACAATTAATCATTAAAGACTGTTACATAATGTTTAAAATTTCCTTTAAAAATGTTCAGCCAACATGAATTATTAATTGGGCAGTGCCACCAGAAATTACAATACATACCACTTTGATTAGAACCCTTCGATTAACGCAATGCAATTTTAGGAGGGTATAGTATCATCTAGGCATTGTTTTTACAGTCAGTTCTTGATGATTTGCAGAAATAGATTTAAAATGGAACTCTTGCTGAAGTCCAGTTCATTCCACACATATTGGAACTCTAAAACATTTTCATAGCAGTATGATAAAGATCATTAAGCAGCAGCTGAAAAATTAAAAGACTAAATGGGTGGAAAAAAAAGTATGAACCTCTAGGGTATAACTGATGAATTATGCTGTATGTATGTATGTCTCTGTGTGTGTGTGTGTGTGTATACATATACATATACAGTCCCCAAAGTTAATATGGGAACACTATGATGTACATTCTTCTAGTCCCTAAGGCCACATGTCCAAATGATGCATGTACTTAGCATAATGGTTGCCTGGTTACCAAAATATCATGGATAATGATTCTGTTCTTTTCCGTGAGCCCAATGTCTGACCTCATTACTGAATGTTTAGAGGTCATAGCTGGAGTCCTCATCCTCAAGTTCCCACTGCACCCTTTTGGCAGCTACCAGATTCCTTACTACAGTACTCCCTCTTGTTTTATTCATTTCTAAATACCCTGGAGGCTGGCAGGCAGTAAAGTTAGCCCTTTCCTCCAGTAGCATTGTGAAGAAAACTGCATGGAAGCAGTCACCAAGAACTAGACTTGAAGACAATTTTTTCTTATCTACCACCAGAAATCCTTTTGGTTTTGAAGCATAGGTTGCTGCCAAGAGAGAAGAAAGAAAGAAAGAAAGAAAGAAAGAAAGAAAGAAAGAAAGAAAGAAAGAAAGAAAGAAAGAAAGAAAGAGGGAGGGAGGGAGGGAGGGAGGGAGGGAGGGAAGGACTAACACAGATATCCCCAAATCAGGCACCCTCCAGATATATGAATTTTATTCCCAGAATCTCCCAACAAGATTTGTGCAATATATATAGTATATAGTATGTTGTTCTTGTTTCCTGATCTGCAAAGTCCTACAGTCTGAAACTTTCACTTAAGAATTGTTTATATTGCATTGATTCTCCTGAGCTTGTTCTTACTTCTAAATCAAGTTAAGATTATCTTTATTCACCAGATTCTCTCTGCTCAACCAGAGGCATTCTGCTAGTAGTGTTCCTGTCAATACAGGCAGTGCAAATAATGTGTTAGTGTATGAAATGTAAGTTTACCTTTTAGCCCTGAAATATCATGCATTCAGATGACGTTCATGTACATACAGTAGAAACACAACTTATGGTCTCAATATCAATTCTAAATTAAAAGGATGTTGTTTGATAGAATGGGTATTTTTGAAGAAGAGTGACTTTCCAAGACAAAATTAATGTTAATGAAGACTTCACCCAACTAGAGGTTTATCTACAGGGCACTCAGAATGCTTCATCCAGCATAACATTTGGAGCTTTTATCTATAGATGGCTAACTCCTCTTATGGATGAATGATAGATATGAGGCAGATGAGGAGAACTAGGCTGAAAAAAAAATATTCAGATTACTGTTTCCATGATTGCCCTGTTTCACATCAGCACATCCAAGACTACCCTTTCCTCCTCAAAAACAGTACTAAAATGCAGTATGGCATGACTAATCAGGGAAAATAATATCAGTTTTCTTCCGGACTGGAGGCCCTGACATTATGTACTACCCGTTGTAGACAGGTGCTTGTCAATCATCACTTGTTTCCTTTGTCACACAGAGCTTCTGTAATCTTTGGATGGGGAATGATCCAATGCTTGTGTCCAGGCTGTATTTTTCCTCCTGCTTGCTTGTTTGACTTCATGCACTATTTATTTATTTTTTAGTTTACTGGCTTATATTGCTGCTCCAGCTGTAGCCAACTCTGAGTAGTTTGCACACTCCACTCCATAAAAGAAGGTTAAAAAGTACTAATAAAAATCAAATAAGTAACAGACAACTCACAGTTCTGTGCCAGGGACAATAAACACATTTCAGTTCAAACAGAGAGACTACATCCAAGACCTGCTGGAAAAACTAGGGTTTAATCACCTTTCTAAAGGCTAGTAAGGTTGTAGGGTCTTTTCCCTCCTCATTTTGAATGCATGGATTTTCAATAAATTCATTCTACCCTCAAGACAACTGTGAGGTCCTAGTTTCATGGGTGTTTTGGGGGGGACAAAGGAGGCAAGTGTCATCATCTGTGTTATAATGTCATCCTGACACTTGTGATGTCATGCAAGTCATCATGGCTTGTATCAGATGCCTAATTATGGGTACTAACTTAAAAGTATAAGATTTGGGATGGCCCTTTTTCAGTTCTGTTTCTTTCATTCTGCATTCTTCACCTGCCAGTTTCTACTGAGATTGCAACTCAACAGCGGGGCTTTAGATATCAAAGGTAAAATAAATTCTCCTTCGGTCCAAATGTAACTACTAGACTACATAGATTGCATGCCAATGATACAGAAGTAGTTTGTCATTGTTTTCTTCTGTGATGTTTCTCCCAATCTAGACTATGAGCCTGGGATTTCATGATTCTCAACCACAACTACTAACCAGGCAGGGTTGTCCACAAGATATGGTCACAAAAGGCAAGATGGTAGCCATGATAATGCAGTGGAAGCTCCACCTGTTTAATGTGTGTTGCCTGTGTGACACATGCCCTCTGGAGTCTTGGAAATAGCATTTGGAAAGAGGAGCCCTTACAAGAGCTTCGATCAATCAGTGGCAGAAAAAGAATGGAAGTGGTGGCTGGAGATACATGGAACTCCAGTCTCCCAGTCTCCACTGAGGCTGATAGCATTCTGAAAAAGCTATTTTAGCCTCAGGTCTGTAACATTCAACTCATGGCGAGGCAGGTTAGCAGAACTTCAGATCCTTGATCTGAAAATTGCTATTTATAGAGCTTTCATTGTTTAATCACTGCCAGCTCAAAGACTGCTTTACAGGAAATACGAAAAGGCATTTTCTAAATTTCTTCCTTGGCTGTATGGCTTTGTTAAAAGCCCTTCTGTGCATTAAATGTCTACTTATGAGGTGTTCTTTAAGCAAATCAGTTGGAAGTAGCAGCTGTGTTTCATGTGGGAGCACAGGCAAGTGGATTCAAGCAGACCCTGGAAATCTTTCTTACCTTGCAGTTAACTTGTGTGTATAGAAGGCAAATACCGCACACAGGAGTTATATAATCAGCGAGACAAATTGTAAGAATGCAGAAAGCTTCACAAATAAGGAAGCAATTAGTGCAAAAAGAGAAAGAGGAAAAATTATGGCCACATCTCTGATAGAACAGCAGTTTTTCAGAACAGGGAGATTTTTGGTCAAAGCTGCCAATTGAGAGGATAAACATTTGTGTATTGCAGTGGGAAAAAATCTTAGAATAAATTCTCCTCAAAAGGAAAAGGAGCTCTGTGTGAGAGAAAGACATTATATTCTTTGATACTGTTTCCCACACCCTTCAACAATCCCACAATATTAAACTGATACCCCATAATCTTCACAGCATGAGGGAGGTTGGGAAAACCTGTACTGAAATTTAGTTCTTGGGATTTTTTTTTATAAACTCCTGCATATGTTGTCAACAATTAACATATTTATTTATAGCTGATGGATAACAGTTGCAGGTTATATAACTGCCTTCTTTCTAAGGTGGTGGATGCAAAGAAGAATCTTCCTTTAAAAAAGGGAGGGGAGGGATGAAGGGAGAAAGAGAAAGAAAGAAAGAGAGAGAGAGAGAGAGAGAAAGAAAGAAAGAAAGAAAGAAAGAAAGAAAGAAAGAAAGAAAGAAAGAAAGAAAAAGAAAGAAAGAAAGAAAGAAAGAAAGAAAGGCAAACTCTGAATTAATTACACAGAATTATTCCGAGGTTTCCAAGTTCCATATTATAGTCTTAGGCCCCTAGCTGATAACCATTTTTAAGGGCATGTTGTAAACTAAAGTCAATTGTCGCCCAGTTCCTATTATTACATTTATGGCTGTAATATAATGCTAGCCAGTAGCCAATTGCTATTATTTCAGGCTGAATGGGGAGGAGAAAGCAAGGGGGAAGAGGAGGAGACTATTAAGAATTTCAGCACTCTTACAATTTGTACAAATTGTCCCTGTGAATACCATCTGAACAAATAGCTTAACTCTGCCACATAGTCGTTATCTGTACTATTCAGGCAGTTGCATTCCAAAAATGAAAAATCCAGAAGGTTGAAGGGAAATTATTTATATCTTTGACAAACAGCAAGAAGTGACATGTTATATCTTAAACTGCCCAAACCTATGAATATTCACCATGAAAATCCCATTGAATGTAATATTACTGGTTTATTTGTTGGCTTCCTTGCTTGGCATACTGCCAACTATTGAAGTCTCTTGACAGTTATAATAAAAATAAATGTAAAATAAAGACATTAAAAACAGAATAGCAATTAATACCAACAAAAGAAAACAGAATAGCAATTAATAGCAATGAAAACAAGCACCACACATAATATTATAACAATTAAAATTCAAACAAAATTAAACATCTGTACAAAAGATGTGTTTCAAGGACCTTTCTACAAGCTAAAGATATGAGGGGTCTCTGCTCTGCAGGAAGGCACTCCAAGGAGTTGGGCATCAACAGAGAAGGCCCAACCCCAAATCCTGCCAGATAAACTGGCAGATAAAGCTATAGATGAACCTCCTCAGAAGACTTCAGTCAGTATGGAGGGTCACGTAGAAAAAGGCATGCTCTCAGCTAGCTTGGAACTAAGCCATGGATGCTTTAAAGCACTATATATTTTGCCCTGAAATGGATTGGCAGCCAATACTTTAAGCACAAGTATAACAACTTATGCCAAGAGATTCTTTGCATTCTTCCTGAGATCTGCTAAGTTTTGTACCAACTTTTCCCCCAAGCACTGGGGCCGGGGTGCAGATGGAGTCAGCGTGGTGTATGGTGGATGGAAGTAAGTTTTATTGGAGCCTCAATGTTGTTTTATTTTTAAATATATATATATTATTTATATTGTGATTTTGATCCTTGTTTGCTGCCCATCTGGTAGATGGGCAGCGGTATACGTTAAATAAACAAATAACTGAAGTTTCCAGCGCTAGCTTGGCACCCTCCAAATACACTAGAATACAGTCTCATCACCCCTACTTGTGTGCCAGTATTGAGTGAGAATAATGGGAAATATAGTGCAAACCATCCAGTGGCTGCTAAGTTAGAGAAGTTTGGGTCGAAAGATAAAAACAGAAGCTGCTAATATCTGTCTTGTACTAATTTCTCCCTCCCCACTCATCATTAGCTTTGGTGGAAGTGTAATACCCCCAAGAAAAAATAGCCTTACAGCCTGGGGCTGATTTTAGTAGAAGAAAAAGATGCCATGTCTAAATCAGTGTAAGACAAGCTCTACTTCATGCAATGCATTTGAAGAAAAGTTGCCAACTAAGACTGGGGTATCAAACAGACTTGTTAATTTTATAAAACTGTGAGGAATGTCAACATCAGCTCCTCATTTCTCTTCCTTCCCCAGCCCTTTGAACTCTCTACTTCTGATAAGACACCTCTGAAAAGCTGGTCACTAGAGAAAGTGGGAAACAGTAGAGGAGAAGAGAAAAGACTGAGGGAATAAGTCATCTTTCTCTTCATGGCATCGGGAGATTTGAAAATTTGTATAGTTCAAATAAGTCAAGGACATTCTTTGGGCAGCATTTCCCAGTCTGGACCCATCCATCAAGATCTGACCAATACATTTGGAGGAAAGTTGGTGAAAGTTGATGGACATTTATTGGGTCAGTTCATTCTGTCCTTATATTCTTTGGGTAAACGCAGAGGGTTTCCCAAGGGAATATATAGAAACTATCACAGTTCTTTCCTGACAACAACCAGTTGCACAGCTGTGCTGCTGGAGTTTAATAGCAGGATTTTAAATAATGGCTTGCCCTCCAAACAATGGATTGATATGTTCTCTCTCTCTCTCTCTCTCTTTCTCTCTCTCCTCTCTCTCAATTTGGCCCATCAAAATGCCTCACTTCTTTATTTTTTGTCATATATCTTACTTTTTGTGTGTGTATGTTTTGTATCTCTAGACTCTGGGTGGCTCACAACAATGTTGCATCAATCAAATCTTCCTGCAATAAAATCATAAAAACTACAGTATAAGGCCACTTAGTCACTGAACAGCAAAAAAGACAAAACTATAATCTCCAGAGCCAAAATAGCAGCCAACATTCCTTCAATTTATCCTCTAAAATCTTGACAAAAGAACCTAATCGTTTACTAAGAAGCTGACCAAGAAGACTGGTCATATTTCCAACATTTAATTGAAGCAATGTTTCATTGACCAAGAACTCCATGAGGCACTTTGCCACAGCAATAGCTTCATGGACCTGCCTTCTGAAGTTGACCACCAAATCTACACAGCTTTAATTAATAAACAGTAATATACTATCAACAACCATGGTTTTCCACAACCATTAAACTGCCACATTTTTTAATGTTATTATTTTTACTTTAACAAAGATCAGAACACTTTGCATTGCAGATGATGTTAGAAATCCTACATGCAGACTGCTTTACTTTTCTCAAGATTCAGTGCAATTTAAATAACCCAACTTATTCATGACAAAACTATCCACAACTGTTTTTCCCATCATCATTGCCGCACCCTATTTCAGCACAGTTACACCTCTTTACCTATGATTCTGTTGGATGGCTTCAGTTAACTGCCCATATTTCTCAAGAGTTCTGCTCTTATTTAAGAACAGAAGAAATTTTGCATAGGATACTATAAACTGTGCCATCTCCCTAAGCAAAGAAAAAAATGGAGATAATATGTTTCTGCTTACTTTCCCCTGGTAGTTTCAAAGCTGGGGGTTTTGTTATCTTTAGCCTGCTTGCGGCTGTTGCTGCTGTAGCCTGACTGCCTGGAAGATCTGTTCGCATCTGGTCCTTTGGTCATTTCCTTTTCAAGGGGACCCTTTCTGGGACTGATCTGTGCTGCAGTCCCTCCATTCTTAGACAGGATCAATGTCTTGCTATTTGTAACACCACCATCACTGTCATTTTCTCTGCTAGGAGTTTTAAGAGTGACATTTTCTCCTTGCTGTGTTGTAGCTGGAGTTGGTGAGACTTGAATGTCCTTCTGGGCTAGAAAAGTGCTATGTTTTACGTCCTGTTCATCCTGTTTTATATTCAGCAGAGGTTTCTCTGAGGAATATGATACCGATGATGTTGCCTGCGCATCTCCAAGGCTCTGAATTTCAGGAATGGTCAAGCCAGGATGATTTACTTCCACTGTATTAGAATCCAAAGTTGTGACCAAGGCCGGGTCAGTTGAGTTGGTTTCTGTGCTGCATTGTTCCAAGGACAATAAAAGTAGTATTAAAAATATCTCCCACATTCTCTTGGCTTGCAAGAACACCAGTATATCTTTCATATCATCCTCAGCAGAGGCTGTCTAAGCTCCTTCACTTTGTGCTGTTGCTTTCACAATGAATCTGTAGCAAATGCTGAATTGTGAGATTGTATTTGTGGTAGAGAAAGGAAACAGGTTTTGGGTATTTGAAACTAGACTGAGGAAGCTCCGTTTCCTGTTTCTATGGATTCCTCTGTGATCTGTGACCTCTTGGAGCTGTGGAAGCAAAATTCCTTAGAGGAAGATTATACCAATTGTCTTTGTTGAAGCTAGAGGATGGGGAATGGCATAATGCGAACATGGAAATATGCTGTCAGTGAAATAAATTCAAGGCAGATGGGTGGGGATGTTGAGTAACTTCCCTTTCACATTGATTAGCTGCAGAGAACATGAAGGACCTGTCCAATGTCCCACTTGCATAACTTCATATGTCATTCTATGGTGTAAGTAAATCTCAAGTTACTTCTTCATCAACTGTTATCTGTTTTTATCTCAACCCCACAATGTCCAATCTGTGGATATGCTCATGTTTATTTCATAATTCTTCCAAAACTCAATATGGTGTTCACTGTCTTTAATATACTCTATTCACCCCTTGTAACAGCACTATGAAATAGAGAATAGCAAAACAGTGACTAGCCTGAGTTGAACCCAGATTCCTTACTCTGAGGGTCTTCTGCCACTATAATTTTAATTTTCTACCACTTGGAATGCTTCTGTGTATGTTTTGGTCTAGGATGGTTGGTGCCACACACTAGTTTTCTCCATTTTGCATGGTGCAATTGTATCATATTTTTGTCTGAACAAGGCTTTGATTCTTTAGGGTAAGGATACATGAAATCCCTTGTTATCTTCCTAAAAAGGCCTTACTTCTTCCATGTGCTTCAAGTGAGATTATCCAAAAGACTGACGTTTAGCACATGATGCATGTGGCTGCACCCAACACTTGCTGGGGGTTGAAATACCCATTTCTGCCACCAATCTTTCCCTATCCCCATGTTTTCCCTAACTTACTTTCCCCAACCAAGATAGCACAAGAACCACCTAGGTAAAGTGTCATATTAACTTGAAGGAGAACACAGAAAATGCATGTTCTCAGCGTGCCTAATGGAACTGTAACAGTAATGCATCAATTTTGTCCAAGAGGAGTTTCTGTTTCATGAAAGTAGATGTGAGTCAAACCGACCAACATTGTTTCAAGGGGAGTTTACCTACTGCTGCAAAATACCTTCAGAATAATTTCATAATATTAAAATTAACAGGATTGGGAAATCTGTCCAACTTTGGGGAGACCAGGTATATCTATCATTGCTGTGAGCACTATTTTTCATCTTGGACACCCATTTTTATCCACTGGCTATAGCTCCAGGTGCAAAATCATCAGAAAGGTAACAAGCATGTTCCTGGTTACTATGAAGTGATGTGAGTGGCTGTATGCATCTTGCTAAAACTTGTAGCACATCAACTAATTGTAACTGAAAGGTGGCTATCTCCGAGCAAATCTGGGCAGCCGCTGAGGCAAGATCCTGTTATCTCTGCTGTTAGTGCAAAGGTTCCCCACATTTCAGCAGCTGTCAGCATCTCATTAACAGCTGTTCTTGTGAACAGGCAAGACATAAACAACTCAGATTAGCTGGACAGAGCTGCTGTGCTAACTTACAACTGTAACGCTTAATAACATGCCAGGCAGGACTGGAAAGACGCCAAGGCAGTGACAATTGAGCCAGACATCCTGAATCCCTTGTGTTTACATGGCTGTGCTTTCCCTGCACTTTGTAGCCTGTATTATGCCTTCACAGAAGGTAATTTCTATGGAGGTGATAGGAGCAGGGTGCTCTTTGGCAGTCTAGAAAGGGGGAAGCAGGCACTCATGAAACAGCAGAGTCAAAGCTGAGACCCACAGCTAATTCAGGGAAGCAGATCAACCATTCTGGTCAAAATCAATTAGTCTTTGTTACAAGAACATTTTCATGAAACCTGATAGGAGTCATAGTCCTGAATTTAATTATGGAAAACAGAAAGCAAGTGGAAAGTATTCACCCAGTTTTGGAAAGGAAGGAAATATCATTGGTTTAATCATCCTCTGTTTTGGAGGAGCCAATAATTTAACTTGAAATCCAGAAAAAGTCAAAGAGGTGGAATCTTTGGAGCATTTGTTAGGCCTTGACAACAAGCCCACCACCTATGACAGGTGATGAGGGGCATAAAAGCTTTGTGATCAGGAGCAATGCTGGTTTTTCTAAGTCTCTGATTATTAGACCTTTCTACTAATGTCAACTGATGGGAAGTGAACAACAAAACAGTCTAAGGGGATTGGTTCCTTCATTCTAAGAAGGACTTTATTATTATAGTAACAGGAGTAATAAGACACACAGCAAGTTTCTTTTCCAAGGTCTATTGGCCTTGACCAGTGTTTCTCAACCTTGGCAACTTTAAGATTTAACTCCCATGCTGGCTGGGGAATTCTGGGAATTGAAGTCTACACATCTTAAAGTTGCCAAGGTTGAGAAACACTTTCAATTACTGAATTGAAAGTGACCATGGAGATCCTTTAATCTAATCTCCAGTCACAGCATTCCTGACACATCATTGGCTGGGGGGAGACCCTCTGGTGAAGGAGAGCCCTTCCTAAGGTAGATTGATGAACATTCCATGGTTGATGAATTCTTACTGTTAGCAAGTTTCAATTTTACTGAAATCTGCTTTCTTGAAATTTCTTGTTGTGCCACCCTTTTTGCAAGCTTCAGTTCTGTGCATAATTTTCATTGAATCATGAAATAATTAGAAAGGACTATTTAGGCTATTGTCCAACTCTTGGCTCAGTGAAGGAATTCAAATTAAAGTATCACTGACAAATACCAAGCCAGCCTTATCTTGAATAGCACCCAACAGGAAGAGTTTATCACCTTCCCGCATAATTGGTTCCACTCTCAAACTGCTCTTACTGTAACAAATTACATTGCTGAATTCTGAAAAATGCAGTTTCATTATGCACATGTGTTCCTGATATATTTGGGACCTGCAGAACTGATACATTCATATAAAAATTCAGATGGAACTAAATTCTCATCTATTCTAGTGAGGAAATGATGGTATTTGTATCAGAGAAAGGACATGACATGTGTATGTCAGGATAGTACCAAGATATAATTCTGGTGTTTTCTTGCATAGAGATGAAAGCCTTGTACACTTAATAGTATATAAAAGAATATAAATTCATATGCAGCTGGTATATTTTAATACAATTTCAAACACCAGGGAATCGTCGGATAGACAAAATGCCTTATGCATCTGTATTTATTTACAAAATTTTAGAGTATCAATCTTTATAAGAGTTTCTTGGCAATTTACAATTAGATAAAATGTTTAGAACTGTATAAGGTATTAAAAATTAAAATAGAACCACAAACAGCAACCACTAATAATACCTTTTTAGAAGAGTTAAAGAACCGAACAGTTAAAATCTTGGAGAAACATAGGTATATTTACTGTGCAAGTTCTCACATAATCACAAAATCTGTGTTACTGATACCCAGTCTTTCCCACTATGATGAAATCTGTTGATTTTTTATTCAAAAAATAAGTAAAATCATCTATAAATTAGTGTGAAGAAATCTTATGCAACTATGTTCTCTCGTTTGTCCTCTTTTTTCTATTTTTCCCTTTCTGGCGTAAGTTCAAAGAAATATACACAACTCTGACAAAGCTTTGAAGATAACAGGAGTTTATATCCAGGAATTAAGCCAAGATTCAGCATATTTCAACAGAGTAACGCTCCCCTCCCCAATTTTTATGAAAAAGGAAGTGAAAAATTGTGCATTTGTGAAATGCATGAAATAGATGGTAGATGGCTGAAATCATTGCATCACCCTAACCCAAAAAATGTCTAAAGATCATTGTTTGAGAAAGAGAACTAGTTTTGTAATTTACATGAAGAAAGAGTGCAAGATTTTCTATGAAAGGCCTTGAGTTTTCCACCCTGCCGTTCTCCATTTGAATGAAAAATATGATAAGTGTTTATAGTTTTATAATTCAAACAAAGTAACCCTTAATTCTGATAATTTGGGGAGAGTAGCCTGCATTTGGAAACTCCATTTCAAGAAAGTCCCAGGGGAAGCACAGTTATAATGAAAACGCAGACCAAACAGAATTATATCTTCTTGCAAGTCATGTGAGCTGCCTTCACTGTGAAGAGCTTAAGAAATCAGATTAGAGTGCATAAAAATGCTACTTTGCTTTCACTTTTCTATGTATAAAAATATCAGGATGTGGAGAGTAGAGTAAAGGGAATTAAAATCTTGTCCACTCTACTTCTTTGCCAAAGCATGAGAATGGCTTGCTGACTATTTCTTGAGGAACAGTCCTCAATCTGTTCCCACAAAGGCAACCTCTATCTTTTCCTACTTTGTATCAAAAGTAGTGTTCTCTGACTTCTACAAAAGCACAACAGCTCCTTCCTTCCTTCCTTCCTTCCTTCCTTCCTTCCTTCCTTCCTTCCTTCCTTCCTTCCTTCCTTCCTTCCTTCCTTCCTTCCTCAGGTGAAATTGAGAGTTCTGCCAGTTTTTCCTTCTAGATCAAGTAGAAAGGAAGAATGGTTCACTGGTGGCTGCACTGAATGGCAAGGTGTCAACTACAAGGGAAAGTCAATCCAGAGAGGTTCATGCAAAGAAACTATCCATGGAAACCACATGTTCTCAAAGACTCACTCCATGGAAAGGAAATTGATGCTTGATTTATTGGCACTCTGAAGCACTTGAGTATGTGTCTGAGCATTGGAATCTGACCTATGTAATGATTAATGAAGCAGGTTTTATAACTACAGTATAAGAGGGGAAAAAAAGAGTTATTTAAGGAAACAGATTATAATGCTAGGCAAAGCTTACCATCTAGCTAACTACATCCTACCAGGAGGAGAATCAAGTAAGATCTATTCCATGGTGTGTATATCCAGAAACAAAGGAAGACAAATCCCTTAGACAAAGAGCAGGCAGAGGGACAAACAAAGAGTATACAAAATACATTCTTAATTCTCTGCCTAGAATTCAGGGTCCCCTTAGATCATGAGATGCTGAGGAGCCAGAACCACTGAATTCACACCTCCAACAGTAATTGCCATCCAAACAGAACACCTGGCCAGCCTGTTGCCAAAGCTGAAGAACAAACTGAAATCCAGGCAACAGTTGCTTAAGACAGTTTCAACCAGTTTCAGCACAACAGGCAAGCTGTTGAAGGCTGACGTGCAGAAGTGATGAACAGGACTATCTTCCAATCATACAAAAGTGTTGTAGAACTTTTCCAATCACAGTACTTTTGGGAAAGGACACTGAGTCGTATTTTAACTTGCTCAATTCTATTCAGTGTTATTTGCTTTGCTTGCTAGCAGGAACATCTGAACAGTGGGGAATTCCTCTCACGGGGAAATGAGAGAATTGTTAATGACATTTATACTTCCTATGAAGTATAATCACAGTCCCTACTGCTTTTCTGAGTATCATTAGACAGATAACCATTTCAGAAATTTCTGACAGTCTGAACATTGTTTGATTGAAAGCCTAGAAACAGAAGTTGATTCTTCCAGCAATTTTCTGTATCTCATCCATTCAGGTTTTCAGAAGAAAAGCAGTAGATTTGCTTTAGTATTCATCAATAGATGAAGATGTTAACTTTAGAAAAGAGATGTGTTCTTGCCCCTTTGACAGAATGACTTGAAACATCCTCCTGGGTACATTATATTTAACTCAGCAGTAAATAAAAACATTGAAATGTTTCATAATAGACTAAAAGTATTGATTTTATGACTTGGTTGCTCAGTTGAGAATACGACTGAAAAGTTCTAGGAAGTAATATATAGTAACATGGAAGGTTAGAAATGCTCTGGAGCAGCTTCTGGCTATTATTTGTGCATCTGTTAAGTGCCATAACTATGTCATACAACTTTATTCTTTGTGAAAATTCATGTGCTTCTTGTCACAAACATGTCAGTTTGTAATATATGTTTTGCTCTATCTCTGCACGGCAAGAAGTTAGACAGTCTGTTGAGCATGGCTAAATTTGACATAAGTTTAATTATGTCCAAAATACACAAAAAGATTTGCTTGCTCTGGTTATTAGAAGAATGACCTGTTGACAGATAATTTTTATCAGTCTTCCCCAACCTGTTAGTGAACCTCATTTCACTATGGGCCAATTGTTGGTGTGGAATGATGGGGTATTGTGCCCCAACACTTTTGGAAAGCACAAAGTCAGGCAAGTCTGGTCTGGAAGTGTGGTTTAGATTGGTTTGTTGATATAAATAAGTCTGAATGAATTGCTGTAAAACTATCACTGGAATCAAGAATAAAAATTTACTAAGATATTAGACAAATAATCAGTAGGAATACATTATAATTTTTGAGGGGAGACTATGCCATTTGACACTGCAAGCAGAAAAATTATGCCTAAATGACAGAAACTGTCACTCATATTACCTATTTAAAAATATCCTATAAAAGAAGAAAGCTATTAGCCACATCTTTTACTGGGCACTGTTTCTTCAGCTTCTTTGTAGAGGTGTCATTTGCTGTCTGTTGCTGTCTTCTCAATTCTGGCTTTATATGCATTTGTTCTTAAGGCTTGGTCTTCTGCAGCCAGAATTAGCCCTCTGTTTCTTTCTTCAACCTTCCTGCTCTTAACCATTGCCAGGTCTTGTTATTTGCTTTGCCAGCTAGTTTTTTTGTGTACTGGCCATGTAATACTTTGCCTTGCCATGTCTCTTTTCTATTCTTCATTTGGTCTTTCTTATAGGCCAGTTTGGCCTTTTGAGTATTGAATAAGCCTTCATGGTGTGTTAACGTCAGTGCATTTTCTTCACTGTCCTTCAGATATTCTTCTAATGGTCTTTTTTCTCTTCAACCATCTGGTGTACTTGTAACATTCCATGCCCACCTATGCTTCTTGGTAAGTAGAGTCTGTCAACATAGCTGTGTGGATGAAGGGCATGATTCATTATCATTATTTTTCTGGTCTTCCTATCCAGGGCTTTTAGTTATGCTTGAGTCCAGTCCACTATTCCATATCTAGTGATTGGAATTGCTCAGGTATTAATTGCCTTGATATTTCCTCCACTGAGTTTGGACTTTAAGATCTTCTTCACTCTCCTGATGTATTCACCATTAACCTTCTTCTTGACTTCAGTGTGCTTGATGTTGTCAGCTTGAAGGATGCCCAGGTATTTGTAGTGATCTTCTTCATCCGGACTCTTGGTGTTATTTCCATAGGGCATCTTGATTCCTTAAGTTTTCACTATTTTTCCGCTGTTGGTGGTAAGAGTGGCACATTTGTCCAGTCCAAACTCCATTGCAATATCTTGGCTGTATATTCAGACAGTGTTGAGCAGTGATTCTATTTCAGATGGTGTTTGTCCATACAGCTTCAGATTGTCCATGTAAAGGAGGCGGGATAGCCTGGCAGATGTTTTTGATGTTTGATGGCCATGGCCTATCATCATCATCATCATCATCATCATCATCATCATCATCGTCATCATCATTATCATCATCTCCCATATTTCAGTGTGATAGAATTCAGCTAGTCTGACACTTCAAAACTTATTTTTGCATAGTGCACTACTAATCTAATGCTGAATACTGCATAATAAAGTAGAAACTACAGCTTCTGTCTGCCTGAGGAATATAATTAAAATGGTATTTGGGATACATATACTTTTTATATTATAGAATTGCAGCCATATGGACTCGTTGCCTCTAACCAGATTGTCACTATGATGCTGCCAGAGAAATAGTTGGTACTGAGACAGAATTATTCCATTTAGGAATGGGGGTGATCAATTCTTTATATCTATTCTTTACAGTAGGGACATGTAAGTGACTTGATTTAAGAAGAAAAGGCTTTGGATGGCTCTCCATGGCAGCTGCATCATAATTATGTTTTGATGGGAACTTAATTTAGAAAAATAATAAGTAGGACATGAAACCCTTTGGAATGACCTAAATCTATTATTTGCTGACTATAGCATCACCCCACAACCCAATAAAATAAAACTACATAATCCTTCCATAATAAAATAACGTAGCAATGAAGTGGCCCATACAAGATAGAAACAAACCCACCTCCTGCCCAATAAATTACTCTTTCTCTCCAGCAAAGCTCCATATAGCATCTACTGAGATTCCAAGCCAAACGTGGGCTTGGTTAGCTTCAGAGCTGTGATTAAATAGTGACACAGCGTCTTATTAAATGATCTACATGCTGGGTATTTTTAAACCTTTTGCAGTTATCCTGGAGACAAAGACACAACACATTATCTGTTTGCTGCCTAAAAGAACTCCCACAACCCCCAAGGAAAATAATCCAATCTTTCTGTTTTGCTACTGTTTGAGAGGGCAGATAGGAAAGCGTGTCAGTTGCCCTAACCCTTTACATATTGAAGCCCTCGTAGGTTTAGGAAAATCACTAAAAATCCTGCCACTTTATAAATCTATCTTAGCAGAGCACTGTCCCAGTCTGGTGTCATTGGTTGGTGTGAGTTTTTATTTTCTATTTATTTGAGTTCGTATGTACGTCTTCCTCTAATTTGTGTAGCTATTGACATCATCATTTGAGAACCTTTAAAAACAAAAGGGGAGATTGAAGGCCAACAAATCTGGAAAGTGCCAGGTTGGGAAAGGCTGACAGAGCACTCCTGACGTTCCTACATGGCACCATCAGAAATGGCAATGAGTGGTGATGAGAGGTTGAACCAGTACAGTGAATGACTTGGGCATTCACAGTGTAAGTTCCTTTCATCTTCCATTCTACACATCACCTGTTTTCAGTTGGACTAGGAGAAATTGTATTATAGTTTTAGTTAACTGTATATTATTCTGCTAATAAACCTGTTATGCGATCTATTGTTTTGTGGAGTTTAAAATGATGGTCAAATTCAAAAGACAGCACTGAGGAAGAAGAATCACTTCAGCATGGATCAATGTAAGAATCTGCCTCCTATGGATTTGGAAAGTGGAAATGTTGCAGAAAATGGTACAGGAGGAGGTAGAATTTTACAGTAGCACTTTAGTAATTCAGTAATATATCAAAAGGATATGGATCCTGAATTCAGTAATCAAAGGTCAATACCCCCTATGGTTTATATGGCTTTTTTAAAGTTCATCTGCAACCTAATTCATGCTATTAACTGCAGATGTACCCACATACCAGTCTGGAAATTCAATTTGAATTAGTCCCTTTGAGTATCACTTTCAATTTAATTAAGAGAATATGAAAAGGCCTTCCTTCTGTAATCAAAGTGAATAACACTGAAGACATAAAAGCAGCCAGCAGCTTGGATCTAGAAGTTTATTAGTTAAACCTGGTAATCATGTTTGAAAAGACACTAATAGTGAGATCAAACAGTGGGAATATGCTGCTTTAGGTTGTTATAGTAACTGGGAGGGCAGTTCATAGAATACATTCATAAGAGCTTGAGACATGCTGTCCTCACTTCTAAGGAGAGAATCAGTTGGAAAATGTGTATGACTGAATCATGAGAAGAAGGGGATGAAGCTGTGAATTTGCACTGTCCCATTTGGGATCCCAGTGGGGTTTCTAGCAATTAGCATTCTCTCAGTCTCTCTCTCTCTCTCTCTCTCTCTCTCTCTCTCCAACTCTACCATTGGCTTGTCTCCCACTTTGAGAAAACAGAAAGTGAGAGAGATGTACAGGATGAGTGTGTGTGAGAGAGAGAAACAACAAAAGAGTGAGAATGAGACACTAGGTAAGAATGCTTGAGGAGCATGTTCAGTCTGCTTTTTTAATCAACCCAATCAGAAGTATTTATTATTTATTATTGACTTGATGAACATTTCTGTCTTGGCCTTCTACTCCATATGAATCACCTAGTAATTACACCCACATGTAAAAACAAACCAACAAAAATGATTAAACATTTCAAATTACCAAAAAAGATAAGAAAATCTATCAGCAGACAGCATATGCTGTAGTGACAACCTTCCTAAAAAGAAAGGCCTTAATCAATCAGCAAAGGATCACCAGCCAAACTATTTACCACGATTTTGGCTGAAAGGTTGAAAATAATTTTACAGGATTTTATTCGTGAAGACCAGTGTAGGTTTTCACCTAAAAGACAATTACAAGATAATAGAAATGTTTTGAATATTCTGGAATACTTAGAGCAACATAATGAAAAACAAGCTGCATTGATATTTTTAGATACAGAGAAGGCCTTTGACAATTTGAACTGGATTTTTTTTGTTTAGAGTTCTGAAATATATGAACCTTGGAGATAATTTTATTAAATGGGTAAGGTCGATTTATATTTCTCAGGAAGCACAATGGAGAACTAAAAAAACCGTGTGAGATTCAAAAAGGGACAAGGCAAGGATGTCCACCGTCCCCACTTCTGTTCATTTTGGTTCTTGAGGTATTGAATAGAGACGTAAGACAAGATCAGAGAATTATGGAAGTTAAAATTAAAAAAGAAACGTATACATTAAGGGCATTTGTGTATGAATTGGTGTTAATTTTAGAAGATCCACTAGAGGGAGTAAAGCATTAATGGGAAAATTAAAGGATTTTGGTATATCAGCAGGTTTCAAGATTAATAATCAGAAGAAAAAGATGTTAACAAAAATATGACATTAGAACATCAAATAGAACTGATGGAAAAAACTAGCTTTAAGACTGAAAAAAAAATACTTGGGTATTATTATGACAGATATGAATTGTATGTTATTTTAAAATAATTATGTTAAGACATGGACTGAAATTAAGAAGGACATGTTAAGATGGGAAAAATTAAAACTGTCATTTTGGGGAGAATTTTTGTGATAAAAATGAATGTTTTGCCAAGAGTTATGTTTTTGTTTCAGACGAAACCTGTTTTGACAACAGATGTACCATTTAAACAGTGGCAAAAAGACATATCTAAATTTATATGGCAAGGGAAAAAAACACAAATGAAATATAAAGTGTTACAAGATGCAAAGGAAAGAGGAGGATTGGGTTTATTGGATTTGAAACTGTATTTTGCTTCTTGTTTTTTGGTCTAGATGAAAGAATGGATGTTGCTGAGAAACAAGAGACTTTTAAAATTAGAAGGTCACAACCTGAAGTTTGGATGGCATTGAAACTTTTGGTACGATAAAATTAAAATTAATGTGGACTTTAAAAATCATTTTGTTAGACATGTCATATTGCAAATATGGAATAGATATAAACCAGGTTGTGCCCGAAAACACCTTTATGGATCTCAGCTCAAGAAGCATATTATAGAAGAGAAAGGACAGATAAAGATAAATGGTTGACATACCAGGACTCATTGGAAAGCTATCAAGAGGAATTTAAAATCAAATCAAGAGAACAATTAATAGCAGAAGGATATAGTTGTCAATGGTTTTCCCATTTACAATTACTTGAAAGATTTAAAATGGATAAAAATACTTATGATATGGAGCAAAGTAAGTCAGAATTTGAAATACAGTTGTGTACTGATGATGAAAATGTAATTGCTAAAATGTACAAACTTGTTTTGACATTTGAAACAGAGAACATGTTAATGTATGATAAGGTGGGCTAAGAATTTTGGTTATAATATACAGATGGATCAGTGGGAAAATATATGATTAAAAGGGCTGAAATTTACATTGTTGACTACTCTATGGCAGAAAGTTTTATACTTTTATGTATTTCTGCTTCCATTTACTGGTCAGTCACATTTTTTGCAGCCCAGATATGGCAATTCTACTTTTAGGGCTTTAAGGGATTTCAGGGGTATTAAAGGGAGGAGTGGTCAGAAAAGTCAAGCTGGTGACCATGATTGAGCAATCAAAGTCCTATTGCTTTTTTGTATGCATCATATTTTAAAATGTTATTCGCTTTCTTGAGCATACAGTTGTGCCAATCAATCAATCAACCAACCAAACTAAATAAATTTAAAATACTGCAAATACATTTTAAAAATCCATTAATCTATCAAATCAATAAATCCATCTCCAAATGTAGGGGAACAGCTTTGCTATTGCCAATGTTTCAAAGGGAGGGAGGGAGGAAGGGAGGGAATCTGGTCCAGTACAACAGGGAGTTGACCCACTTCAGTGTAAATCTTGAGAATTAAGTTGCATGTTGCAGCCTTAAAATTTAAAAGAATAAGCAATCTGGCTTCTGAGATTTCACCAGAAATTGCTTATCTACCAAAGACAATAATAAAAATTACATTTTTATGACATTTCCAAGAAGCTGGATTTTTAACTTTTCTGTATTCTGAAAGAATGATTACAATGACTCTGCCTGTGCCAAACATTTGATTCATCACACATTGTGCTGAGGCTTGTGCTAAACTCCAGAAAGTGCACAGAGATGATTCAAAGCAAAAGCGATTGTCAGTAACGAGATACAAAAAGGGAGTTACACTTGGAAGAAAGAGAAAAAGAATATATTTGTGTTGATCCAGGGAATGCTTCCTTCTGAGAATGAAATGATGAAGGGGAGGTTCTTTAAACTATCTAGAATAAATTACAATTTTGTGCATGGTAGATGGGCCAGTGGAAGATGGGAAAAGGAAGCCAAGAAGATAAAATAAACTGGGCCTGGCTTAAACACATCTGAAGTGAAACGTTATCTTGCAACAAAATTATCTTAGGAAATATAAAACTGCTTTGGAACAGTACCTGTGCTAGCAGAATCCAGCCCCATGTATTCAGGTCAAAGATGATGGAGTCGTAAACTCTGATACTCAGAAAAAAGCCCACAGTGAGTTCAATGGCTCATGCAACCCGGGAAAGAGAATGTGTAGGATTCTGGCCCTCAACCACGTCCTGGGCATTCTGGCCACGCAGGTTGTCATTCTCTTTGCTGCACAGTGGTAGTGAAGCATAAGCTTTAGCTTTCGGGTATAAAAGGATTGTGATTGGTTTTCAGATAGCTAAGATAAGGCCTACAAGATGAAAGCGAGAAGCAGAATCCTATTTATTCATATTGGAGAGGGATGGCAGATGGTATCTGAGGTATACCAAGAGATGATGCTGTCTTGTTTACCTCAAAGGAAGCCAATCCTGAATTTAAGATGAACATCAACCTCAAGAAACAACACAGAGGAGGGAAAAAATATGCACACAAACAAAATCCTGTGCAAGTTTCCCCAGCTTCCCGCTGAAGTTATTTGTGAATATTTCACTTTCCCCAATAAGTGTGTGTGGGTGTGATGCAACCGTATTTGTGTGTCTGTGCATATAGACACACATATATACTTCCACATGTTGGCCAGTGATATCTTCAGCCATTCGCACCTCATGCTAATGTATTTCTTTTGAATGAGTCATTTTATACTTAGCAATGAATATAAAACTACCCTATCCCATCCCAATTTATAGATAATCGTATGGGGAAAAGCAGCAGCATCAGTGGAAAAGGGGGCAGAGGTCAAAGCCAGCAAGCTGGCAGCCACAGCATCACATTTGAAGCCTTGTTCCTTTGTGTGTGTATGTAACGCATCAGTGTATGTAAAAAGGGGTGGGGCTTTGATCCCAAGACTTTGACATCCATCTTGCTTGCTTTAACCCCCTTCCCATGCAGACACTGTTATCTTTCCATAAGGTATATACAATACAATGATGCAAAAGATATTGTGGACCAATATTATGATGAAACCAGAATTATTCCTACTGGGTTTTGTGGACAAGGAATAAAAAAAGAAATATGGGGAATTAATATTGTATATGGTAACTATAGCAAAATTATTGTATGCAAAAAGTTGGAAAAGCAATGAAATATCTACAGGGAACAACTGGATTATGAAATTAACTGAACTTGCAGAAATGGTGAAGCTGACCAGCTTGCTCAGAGAAAAAATGACAGACTTTTTTGGAAGACCGGAAACTTGACATGGACTTTTTGTTGAAAGAAGAAAAGATCGAATGGATGATGTTGGGATTTGGGGACTAAAAGGGCATTAAGGGGATGGGGAAGAATTTATAATTACTTGATAGAGAGAAGGGCAGAAAGCATAATTCTATGGGTTTTTCCCCATTCCTTTCTGTATTCTTTCTTACTTTTTATGTTTTTGTTTATTAATTTTTACTGTATTGAAAAAAAAATAATAAAAATATACATAAGGTATGTACTATACTACCACTTCCAAGTTGGATAAACCAAGGTTGCATCTGGAACAAGAGGATCATCTCTAGATACATAACCTGTGGCCATTGAGCTACATGCTGCATTTCACTATAAGCCCCAAAGCCCCTCCAAAAATTGCCAACAATTTATTATTAGTTTCAATGAGAAAGAAAGGGAAAGTTATTAAATCATTCTGAATATTTTAAACTTGAATAAGAATACTGCTTATAAAGAAGGCAATTAAATTTTAATGAAGGGTTCATACTTAAATTGCTTGTTGAACTTTTTATACTCCAGCTACTAAGGTCTCTCAATAGTTTACAACAAATTAAATTCAGTTAAATTCAAATATAGTTTTTGCCCTACCCCTGCCCACTTCTTCAGCCTGGCCCACTTACTGTTAGGAGACCCTCTCCTACCATGCCATACAGGGTCAGCTACAGTACATGGTGGAAGCCATTGAAATTGACGCTTGATATGAATGGGTTTTCAGAAGTGAGTTAGGTACATGGGAGACAATTCCCTCCACATTCCTTCCAAAGTATGGAACACACACCCTTTGCGGGGGGAGGGTCCGTTTAGCCTGGCTTCAACCTTTCTCTTTATCCAGGTCTTCTAAGTTGAAAAATAATGCATCTAGCTTTTGTTTCATATTTTCTTTTATTATGTCGCTGAAGGTCCATCCAGTATCTTGAATTGTACCTAGAAGCACCCTGGCAACCAACAGCCTTGGAGGAATCACAGGTTGCATGACATAAATGCTTTTGGGTAGAATGCTTTTGGGTAGAAAGATGATTTTGAAACCAAAGTAATAACAATAATAAACTGGGATCTACAACTAAAAATTGCAGTCTGAAGTGCCCCTAGTTAGGAATTTAGCAACCTGGCATGTCTTAAATATGTTCCATTTCATATTCACTGAATATCCTCAATCATGTTTGAGTGGATTGCCTTTTTTTCCTGCAGTTAATTTCCTTCCTTAAAGATAAATGTATTTATTTATATCATGCAACCTGTGATTTTTCCAAGGCTGTTGGTTGCCAGAATGCTTCCAGGTACAATTCAAGTTTCTGGTAGTCATTTTTAAAGCCCTTCATGGCTTCTGGCTGGGTTACTTAGGAGTCATCTCTCCCCAGTTGTACCTACCAGTCCCATTAGATTCAGCAGGAGAGATATGCTCCTGGCCCCATCTTTAAGGCAGTATCATCTAACCAGATCCAGGAAGAGAGCCTTTCAGTCATGGTATCCACCCTTTGGAACATTATCCCCCTGAAATTCAGGAATGCCAGTTTGAAGTTTGGAAAAGCAACAAACAGAGTTAAGGAAGGGGAGGAGTATGAATGTCCCATTTGCGATTGTGATTTGCAGCAAATACATTGCTTTATGTTCAACTGTTTTGCCAATTAAAAGATTTCTCCCTCTTGTTGATCCTCATCTGATTTCTGAACTATATCAGGACCTCAAAAAGAACTACCAAAGCAGGTCTAATGATGGTAAATCTAACAGTACAAAACTTCTCTTTCTCAATTAAACAAAGAAAATAAAGAACAAAGAAAAAGCAAAGATTAATTTGTATTCCTTGTGAGATACAAGAACTGACTAATTAAGAGTCAATGCATTATAATGCTGCAGCCACACTGAACAAAAAACAATAACAACAGCAAGAAGCGAGAGATCGTGGATTATTGAGCAGGATTTGCAAAAGTATTCTGGTCCTGAAGACAGACACTGCCAGGGAAAGTAGGGCTAGAATAATTGCCAAGTTCTTATGGGAGTAAAAGCATTGCCTTTTTAAAAGTTATTCCTTTGGCTCCCATGATGCAATAGTAAAATAATAAAAGCCCTCGTCATTTAATTTACAAAACATCAGGAACAATGCATTCGGGCAGGGACCAATCACAATGTCTTTTTAGTGCCAGATTAAGATGGGCTGTTGATGCAGACCATTTGTCTATTCATTTTTGTAAACAGGTCTTGTACTGTTCAGCTATTATCCTCTTCTCTGAGCTGTGTGCTCTAAAGTGGATAGGAAAAAAAATAATGTGTTGCAGTTATTTTTATGTTTCATAATAATTTCTAGGGGAAAATAATTTAGGACAGGAACTAACTCTCTAGTGCTATCATGAAAGGTGATGCTTCAGTCTCTGGCATGGTCTTCTGTGGCAATGAAGGAGCTGGCCAGGGTGCTGATCATTGATAATCAGAAATCCTATTTGGGGAAAGGAACCCTGTTCTTCCTTTCTTTAGTAGAGCTAATGACTCACTTTTCTAACCAACTTAAGAGAGGCTAAACTACCATCTTTTCCTTTAACTTTCAAACCTGGGACAGAGAAAGTAAACTAGAATAGCAATTACACAATATCCTAAAGTCAACCATGGAAGCATTTAATTATTCTAAATCCAATTCTAGGCCCTTTTTTTAAAAGAGAAAAGAGATAAAGTGGGTGAATTTGGCTAAATGTACAAGCCTCACAAGCTCTCTCTTATTTTAATCAGGGATTGCTGCAGCTACCAGATCCTGGCTGCAAACAATCAGAAGATCACTAATAGCGGCAATGGTTGAAAGTTTTCTGCATTTCTTTGCTGCTATTTAGGGTCATCTGGAATTTTGCAGCCTAGATCTGGCAGCACTAGGGATTGCTGATTATGATGAAGTTTGAAAACGTTATAAGTTCAGTTGCACATGGTTACAAATGCCCTTCAGATCATTTTCAACATGCAAATATCTGCAAATGCACTAGTTGTGAAGGGAGACTAGAGACAGCATCGGTTTATGTGCTTCCCTTCCAACAAACTTTGGTGGTGAGACTCCACTCCAGGCCTCCCTGTCTCTCCCCTATTTCATATTTTCTTTCTTTTAATCCTCTCCTTTTCATCTTTTCATTTTTTGTTAACCTGAACCTTGTTCTTATTTATTTGTTCCCTAGTTGAACTTTTAACCTTACAGCTGAATTCTTATCAGTGTTTTTTTTTTTTTTTAAACTTGGAATAGCCTTTTATTTCTTATGGGGAAGAAAAAGAAGAGGACTCAGTCAAGCTCTGGACAAATGACTCCAAGAAAAGCACTGAAACAAGTTAGAATTGATGACTTGGTCACAAAACTGGACTGCATGCCAGTAACTGCAGAATATTCATTTATTTTAAATAATCACTCTGAACCTCTGGCTGATTTACAAATGGGGTCAGCTCAGGAGGTAGATGCAGAAAATAAGAGCAGAACCTGTTTCCGTTTCTTGCCAAGACAATTTTTCAGTGAATCAACAGACAAACAGCTCAAGTAATAATAGTGTGCATAATATTTTATAACAGACTCTTCCCAGGCTGATTTCATGGCAAACCAGTGCCTCCTTCCAGCTGATAGAGTTTCTTCAGTTTACTTGAACTTAAATGCCATCAATGCAAAATTAGATTCTCCCCTACATCTTTTAAAATATCCCCAGGAGGCACTCAAGTAGATAGGAAAATCAGCTCAACTTACTCAACTGTTGCAATATATTTTACAACCAGCTGAAATCATGCTCACTATCCAGAACAACAAAATAAGCATTTATAAATGGGACTCTTTTAAGAAAGCAGCATTTTCCTTAGGTCTTCTGCTGAGTATCCCAATCTCTCAAGTGGATCTAGCAGTTGTGGAATGGCTACCAAGCTCCAAAGATGTTGGTAGATTCCTGCTTACATTCTAACAAACTTTGAACTCTCATGTGTATTGGCTGAATCCCTAAAGAAAGCTAGAAAGAATTGAGTTTGTTGGTTAATATCTCATCTTTAGAGCAGCTTTAGTCTGATTAAGACTTTATGTGCAATCTTATTATGTACTCAGCAGAAAACCACACTGTTTTTACTGTGACATCCTCCTAGGTAAAGCTAAAATTCTATAATTCTTTACCTGGCAATAAGATGGACTCAGTAGGACTTACTGCTGAGCAGATAGTCATAGCAGTGTTAAATGGACCTCAGCCCATTGCAATCAATAGTCTGAAACACTAACACATTGCTGGATTTTAAGCACTGGATAATACTACCACTACCATTATTAATATCAGAGCATAGAACTGTCCTCTTTGTTTTCCTAGCAGTCCTCTTCTGCCATGTTAGTTGAGAGACTGATTTGTGAAGCTTATTTTGACCTGTGAGGTCACATTTAAGCATCATAATTATGGAGAAAAAAGCATCATAACAGAGATGGACACTTGTTCAGCTAGAAGTTTACAGGTCCTTCTCTTCAGCCAGACTGGCTATAATTGCACACAGCTCTGCTCCAGGCATGGCATAGCCATCTCTTCAGAAGCTACATATTCAAAATATATTGGATGAAAGCTAAGTACATTGTATAGTTAGGACAGCCACTTCCCCCTTCACTAACATTTCCCATAAATTGCCTGTGCTTTAATAACTAACAGGAAATGAACAGTGTGATTGCAGTGTTAGACAGGAAAAACTTTCATTTCTTCCTGTTATCAAGCTAGGGGAGGCACAGGATCTCTGTGAAGAAAACAGGAGAAAGACAGTACCCTTGTGTAGAAAAATGATTTGGTAGATAGTTGATCATTATTATGGACCCTTATGGATTCTACACATTCATATTTTATATCCCAGATTATTTTTGAAAAGTAATTACAAGTAATTACTTTAAAAAATAGACACAAATTCAAAATTGTAACAGAACACAGTAATATGAGAGCAAATCCTCCAGTCTGATCAGGCAGTTCAAAACCTCAGAGGATTTCTCCATGCATGGAGACCAAGGCACAGAGCTCAGCAGGCATCTTTAGGGAGGGAGTGTTAAAATGGCAATGGCAAACTCAGAATAAGTCCATTTCTTTGCAGCCAGAAGCCTAATCTCAATTGCACCAGGAAATCTGTACTATTGGTGTCTCCTGAATTTTGCAGTTTCCTGGTTTGATTTATTAATTTCACTCTAAACCCAAAGCAAGATATTCTAGGACTGAATGTTTTTCAATGGCTCATCTTTTCTTTCCCATTTCGTTGGAGGGGTGGAAAATATATTTGTTTTTCTCTCTGTAGCAGTTGCATTTTTGCAGGCAAAAGTTATGTTGTTTCTGCAAAAGCCAGAGAATATATATTTTTTACATTTTAAACATTTTAATATATTTAAATTTTTAAACATAAAATATTCTTGCATCTTGTGGGTGTTATTGTATGCATTAAGAATGTGTGCTTTTCATATATCATTTTCTTGAATATATGCATTGTTAAAGTAATTTTTCCTCGTATATTCATTGATGTTCTTTATTTTCTCTAGAGTGCAATTTTCATAAATGTGCACTTTTTTTATTGGAGAATGTATCACAGTGTATGGAGTGGTGTGAAAACTGAAAGATACATATTTAGTTCAGGAATATCATTAGTGCTGTGTACAAAAAGCTAACATTATTTTTCTACAAGTTCTCATTCATTCTGAAGAAACAGAACTTACTTTAAAATGTTCTTTCACAAAAGAAAAAAAAAACACCAGTGAAATCCTCTTTGGTTGAATGTAGTATTTTTGAACTCACATACTGTGTGCAATGTTCCATCTTTCACTGATCCATCTTCCATCTAAAAGCCCACAGACTGCCTGGCCTCTCATGCGTCTATGAAGTCCCAGAGGAAAACATCTTGAGAGAACTTAATATTAAGTTTTCATTAAGATTAATTATAATATGTAATATTAATGAAAATAAATATAAACTCAATGAACATTAAGTGTTCATTAATATGAAAACCAAGGTTTTCATGTTACTTACTTGTCTGACTGCAGCAAAGAAGTGAGCATCCACTGGACATCTGTACAGCTATCTCAAGTGTGCCTAAAATTTCCTTTTTTGCATTACTATTTACACGTTAATATGCATTATCTCATTTGCACTGACCACTCCACATTTTCCTTTGTATATCATCTGACAAAGTTTTTGTTAGTTTTGCTTGGGGAGAAATGTAAAGTCTAAATTTTTGAAGCAATGGGGCAGGAATCTGGGGTGTCAAGGGACTTTTTAAAAAAATAGGAAAAAAGAAAATGCATGCAAATAAATGGATGCTGCTAGTAATGCCCACCCTACTCCCAGTGCTCTGAAGCATAATGGAGAAGAGAAATAAACCCACCAATCTTTAAATCCAAAATCAAGAAGGGGAAGCAAGCAACAAATGGAAATGGTGGAGTTCTTCCTTCTCCTTGGAAAATATGTGTCAGTTTCCACCAGGAGAAAGAAATGCATCCTATGGAACAGTATTTTCCAGATATTCAGATGGCCCCTTTCCAACTGTTTTTTAGGAAAGCTGTTAAAACAGGATTCTTCCATCAGGCATTGGAGGATGGAATGCTATGATCTTATTCCTTTTTGATTATACTGATTATTGTTCCTAACGTGCTGCATAGAATCTGCAGTATTATTGATCTGTTTTATTTGTATTGTACAGTCTTTAATTCGGTTTACTGAGATTGGGGTAAATTTTGGTTGGAGTTCTTCATGACTGGAGCACTCCATAAGCCCACTAAAATAAACAAATAGAATGTTAGAATGTTAGAATTTTGGAAAGTTGGAATGTCCAGAAATTATAATGTTCTATTACTGAAAATAGTCTTACATGAAAATATTCCTGTTATATACGCTTTAGAAATAATATGGGGGCGGGGGGGATTGGTTGGGTAGCAGTATATAAACACTTATTAATCATTTAACATATCATTTTAAAAGAAATAAATATATTTTATAATCCACATTTTCCCATTTTTTTCCAGAGGAAATAGGGGGGAAATCAGTTTCTTATAGTGATTTTCTTGTATTTTCATGCCTATAGTTGGGGGACTGGGAGAAATATAGGCTTGATTTTTAAAAAATCAAATAATAACAACAGCATTTCCCATATCTGAACTAGTAGCAATTTTAGTTGGAAAATTCATTGGGAAGGGGTTAAAGCCCCCCTTTCTCTGACACAATTGCAATAATCAACATTGAAATCCATTTGACAAAAACGTTTTGAATGAGTACAAACAAATGGAACGTGGGAATTTTTAGTGAAACACCTCAGAAGTCAAATCTCTTTTGGGTCTCCACCACATAGTCCTGATGATTACCCTATAAAGCTCCACCAGGAAAGGAAGTCAAGAAAGAAATAAAATCAAAGCATTTTGAGTTTTTTTCTTTCCAATATTTTTTACTTCTTAAAATCAGGTTGTTTGCTATAATAACATTAACAGAACGATATCAGCTTTAAATGAGTTGATTTTAAAATGTCCCTAGAGCACATTTACAGTGGTTTGCAATTCCCTTATGTTGCAAGCAAGCCTTGTGGCATATCACTCTACTATAACCGTTGGAGTGAAAAAAATCTGCATAGAGACCTGGTTTTCCCCCACTTTATGGAGGGTTTTTTGTAGCATTGGGCATAAACATTCTCCTGCACTTTTCTCTACCAGTCTTCATTTGAATTTAACAAAAGAGAAAATGGTTTAGAAATGATCAAGGTAATCAAATCACTAAGCAAACCTATTTTAGCCAAACAGAAACAGTTGCTAGCTCTTTTTTGGTAAAAAAAGATACTTCTTGGCTGGACTTTACTTTCTCTATTACCCTTAACCTCATTGTGGTGATATTGGCCTTACAAGTCATTGTAAGAGTTGGTTGGAGAGCCAGCAGTCAACTCACAAATGTTTTTGCAGGTGGTGATGCAAAAGGGGAACTGCCAAGAAGCTCACCTACATTTAGTTAGTGATGGCCTGCAGCTGAAAGGAGATGCTCCATTCCAGCTTGCCAAAATCATAGAAGAAGCTATTGAAACTAAGGCAAAATCCATCCCAAGCAATATATTGAGCTTCTGTAACTCACGTATATGCTCTATTAACATTTCTCCTCTTCTGGTAGCGCTTGTCAAGTTGCACACATTGCTTAAGGGCTATAGATTTCTCTTTGGATTACAATGATTAGCAATCCTATACTCTAAATATGCCAAGAGTGATAACTGCACCAACAGAACTGTGGCTTTATCCTAAAGCAGCTCGACCATGAAGAATGACGCAAAGCTTAAAAAGTCAGAACTGGGAATAAAAATGTTAGTCATGCTTTCAATGTCCTTGAAAGTACAGCTACAGCCCGCTAATGAGACAGCCCTGGCCACAGTCTCTGTTCTCACCTAGAGGAAGACAGTGAACTCAGAATGGCAAAGAAAGGAGGAAAATGCACCATGGTACATCTAAATACATGTCTAAGTAAAATCTGCATCAGTGTAACTATAATTATTCATTGTGCCTATTTAATTCTGCCTTTTGATCATGAGGAGACTTCCTTTCTTGAAAATAAAGGCTGTGCTTCTTAGAACATTAGACACTGAGGTTCCCCTGAAAACCCAAACTCTTTTTATTGTACTTGCATGGAATTGCAAAACAGACAGTTGCCTTGCTCTTAATGAGTCAGATTTCCTGTGGTTTTATTTTTATTTTATTTTTTTATTCTCACAGGAACAATATTTTAATTTTTACTTTTGGGATGGGAAATCTAGATTAGATTTTACAAAGCTAGTGTGGATACCAAATGGAGCTTTGACACTATCCTAAATTCCTTGTGTATGAATAAAATCAAGATAAAAAAACACTTTCCTCATCTTTCAAAACTATTTCCCTGGACAAGTTTATGATTCAGGGAGGACAATCAACTTTCTGTCCCTTCTGTCTACAACCTGCCGGTATGGTGCATACTGAATTATCATAAAGTTTCTTTTCAGGAATATGAGAACTTAAGAAATTTCTATCATGACAATTACTCCTATTGGCAGACTGGGTGTGTTGCATTGCCTCCAAGGAATATCTCTAGGTAGCAGGGGATAATTTTCTTTCAGTTCAATTACAGTACTGTGCATTTATTTATTTAGGCCTCCAAGGTCCACAGGAAGCATGGCAGTGATGAAATGTTACCTGAAGAGTAAGAGCTGACATTTCTGACCCCTGAGCTCTAAACAGATGCTTTAAGCATAGCAGAGGCATAGTATATTGATTAGAGTTGCATATGCAATGGGGGAGAGGGGAACTGCACTGCTGAAAATTGTCATTAACTCTGTAAGTGGCAAAAAAAACAGATTAGGTTTTCCCACTCTTGTAGATTAGTAACAGCATAGAGCAGGTAAGATTTTCAGGTAATGTGGAGGATCAAGGCTGGCAATCCTTTATAAGGGGGTGATAAATCTCAAATCTAGAAGAAAAAAAAGTAAGGCTGAGCTAACGTATTATTTCCCTATGAGAAGATAAATTGGTTTGATAGTTATTTTAGAAGGGAAGATGGTTTTAATGGCCTTTGATACCTACCAGGACTATAACAGTGAACATGATCCTGATGGGAATCCTGTTTCCAGGTTATTTAGTCTTGTATGTCATAAGCAAATCTGAACATGGCAGCTGGTGCAGTTGGTTCAGCAAAGGTGTAACCTGGACGTGGTCAGGTGCCCCATTCAGCTATTGGCCACCACATTCTGAACCAGCTGTAGCTTCCAGATCAAGCACATTACATTAATCTAAACATGAGATTACCAGCATGAGAACGACTGTAACTAGGTTATCCCTGTCCAAGAAAGGGTATAGTTGGTAACTGACAATAGGTACACCCAGCACAGAGGTCACATGAGTCCCTAATACAGTGTTGTCCAAACTTGGCCACTTTAAGATGAGTGGACTTCAACTCCCAGAATTCCCCAGCCAGCCATGCTGGCTGGGGAATTCTGGGAGTTGAAGTCCACTCATCTTAAAGTGGCCAAGTTTGGACAACACTGCCCTAATAGAAATTACAACTTTAGGAGTATATCCACGCTATGTACCACTCTGTCTTGGAAAATGTAACCCTGTTTTAGAAGCTTTAGAAGAACTTTCTGGGCTGCCCTGGAGTGAAGTGGCATGGTGTGCCTTCTGTGGCTTTTCAGGAAAAACATCCAGCAAGAAGCTTCAAAAAGAGTCCCAGAATTATTGAAATGAAAGATTGGAAAACCTTATTAAAAGCTGTTGTGCAAAAATGTTTCTTATAATTGCTGCCGCGTGCGTACATATCCCTTTGTTTTTTTTTTTTACTGAGGATTATGCATGTAGAAATTCTGGTAATGGCCAAGGAGCATTTCCAGCTACTATTTACAGTATATATCAAGAGGTCAGGATCTATATATGTAGTCTCACTTCCTATACTATAATTCACTAAGGTTTATCCTTCTCCCCTGAGGGACAAGTACAAGATAACCAGTGAATTAAATTTCTCCCATCATTCCCTGGAGATCTTGTTAATTCTGAATAGAACAGTACCAAGAAGAGTACATTTGTTTTCTGGTGGCATTTATGATTTCCAGTTAGGTAACAGTTTTGAAAAAAGGGAAGTGAAAAGGTGCAACAGTAAAATCTATTTTTCTTTCTTTCTTTCTTTCTTTCTTTCTTTCTTTCTATCTATCTATCTATCTATCTATCAACCAATCATATGGTTGCCCATCTCACAGAACATGACTCTGGGCAACGTACAATAAAAAAAAATTGTACATCTATGAACCACGTATTTAAGAACAGAAGAATCATGATTCCTGGGAAGCAACACTTATATCTGGAATGAGAGGTCACTGATTTTACTAAGGGAGACTGATCTCCAAGTAAATTTGTCTTCTGACATTCTGCCAATACCAGTTACAGAGTCCCATGTTATGCCTATGTACAAAAAGTAAGTTCATCACTCATGGATTCTGGGGAACTAGCAAGAGCAGGTATGAAACCCACTGAGCTTAACAAGGGGTACAGACTAAATCAAACATTCATATTCATAAAAAAAACACAATTTTTTCTGGGTTAAAAAACATATTATATCCTAAAAACAGTTAACGAAATATAGCTGTTGTGCTAATATAATGAAGAAATATGTCATGGCTTAACATGAAGGCTTGGGATACACAGCATGATGAAACAATGGCTGAGTTCTCCAATGATGCTGAACCTAAAACTACCCAGCCCCATTTTAGCCTAATCTAGTATCTTCTATTAAGCTGTTAATTACTAAATTAAAGGGACAAGTACAGAGGAAAAACTGAGGTCTTCTTGTCTTCTCAGAGGTACCTTTCTGTTTATAAGAACTCAAGAATAACTGTGTTGTATCAGGCCCAGTGGCCAAGCAGATGCTTAAATGAAGCCTATAGACCAGATGTGAACATAACATTCTCCTTTTCATGCTCTCCAGCAATTAGTATAGTGCTTCCAGTGTGGGAGGTAATAAATAGCCATCATGACTAATAGCCATTGATAGCCTTAATTTCGAAGACTTGATCTAACCCTTTTTAAAACTGGCAACTCTGTGACCATCACTACAACCTCTGGAAACAAATTCAACAACAGAATTATGCAGACTGCTGTTTTTTGTTCATAATGTTATTAGAGAGAAACATATCCATTTTTTCTATACTGTGTATAATTTTGCACAATTCTATCATAATCACTTTATTCTGGAAAATTACCAGACTACTGACCAGCCAAATTGGCATGATCTGGAACAAATCTAACTACTTGGAGACAGAGTGTTGCTTTCTCAGACTCTGTGTGTGTGTGTGTGTGTGTGTGTGTGTGTGTGTATGTTTCCTATTTTAAGATAGAAAATGATTTATGAAAGCAGTGAAGTGTCATTAAGTTTCTCTTCCATTTATTGTTGAAGAATTAAATGATAACAGAATAAGGAGGCTTCTTCTGTAGAAAGTGGACTTTGTGAGAATTGCTTTTGTTGTTACATTTTATCTTGATTATCAAAATTTCACATCTTTCTCTCTTTTTCTTCAATAAAAAGAAATATGATTCCCAATGTTAGAGAAACTATTGTTAATGACCAGGCAAGGAATCTAATTACAATTATAGTCTGACAATATTTCTGCAAACATGTTAGGTAAAACAATCATTGTAAGTTTCTCTCTGAATCATAGATAGCCTGGTTTCAGATTTTTGTTTAAAAAATCGCTTTACCTGTATTTGCTCAAAAATTATCTGTGAATGGGCATAAGAAATCATTTTACATTTGTTGAGAATATGGTAGACATTGTTGAAAATGAGTGGGAAGTGCAAATAATGTAGACAAGTGGGTTGAAGGAAGGCAGGGGAAGCTGCCTGCTGAGCAGTTACTGTAGAGTAGGAATATCAGATTTAGATTCAAAAATCCAGATGACAACTAGATGGCAACAAAAGGAGTTTTCTGAAACACTTTGTTGTCATCTAGTGGTTGTCTGGATCTTCAGATATGGTAGTGAAGCCCTAGTGTAGAGAGTGAGCATCCACAAGGCACAGCTTCCTGTATCCATGGAGCTGCTCCCTGTGAATGGGAAGTCAAGAAATCAGCATCCTTAATTGGTAGAGAATTCCTATGGATAGAGAGGGACCCTCCACTGCAGATCTTCACCTTTTCCACATGGAGGGGCCTGAGAGGAGAATGAGGCTGGTATGTTGATTAAACAGGTAGAGAGCTACTAAGCATACTTGCCTGGCAGTGAGACCCACTGAACTCAGTGGGACATATTACAGAATAGACGTGCACAAGGATACCCATGAACCTGTTTCTTGTTTACAAAGAGAAGGGGGGAAAAAATTATAGCAAATTTTAGTCTATGTTGATAAGGCTTTTTCTGCCTAATTTTTCCTTTAAATTCAGAGTTGTATTTTCCATTTGGGTAAATGTAGTATTTATTTACATCTGCTCACTTCATCTGGAAAAAAAAATGGCATGGTAATTCAAGGAAGAAAAAAATAAATGCATCTTGAGGTCTTATTGCCCAAATTAGATGAACAGGAAACTAAGAGACATTGAGCTTGAGACAGAGGGACACAGCTTAGAAAATGTCCTTTGATTTTGCCTAACATCAAATATTGCAGTTCTTTCTATTCCCACAGAGTGGGAAGAAGATAAATCTTCCACAAAAACTCCTTTCTCAGAAGAAACACATTTTATGAAAGACAATTGCTTTTAAAAATACACAAAATGAATCTTAGGAAGGCTGGCTTGAAAAATGATTTGTAGCTTTAGCAAATGCCTTCTGGTAAAGAATAGAAATTTATTCAATTAACCATGATCAAATGAACCATGACTTCATGGTTCAACTAAATCACTCTATCTCTGAAGGTTTATGGAGTTTTTGAAGGAAAAAGGCAATATTTTTCACATAGTACATTAATTAAAACAGGTAGTTGGTTTAATTAACTTAATTTAATTAAGTTAATTAAACCAGGGTTGACTCAATTAACCCAGTTCCTAGGTTCACACAGCACTCACATCCTTGTGCTCGGATTGCAGCAAGTAGCTCTGTATGGGGATGCCGTTGAAGACTTCTCAGAAGCTTCAGCTAGTTCAGTGTTCAGCAGCCCAAGTGGTCATGGATAGACCAAGATTCACTCATGTATGTATGTGTGTGTGTATGTGTGTATGTATGTATTATTAAATTTGTATGTAACACCTTTACTACTGGACCTGCATTGGCTGCTAGTTATCTTTCAGGTGCAAGTCAACTCTGCATGGTTCAGTTCCTGGGTTTTCTGAGACTACCTTCTCTGGGTTGAATTTCCCTGCCCATTAAGATCAGAGAGAGAAGGTTTGCTAAAGGTTGCTTCATCAATGCAATTTTACCTACAGAGAATTCTCGGTGATGCCCATTCTTCTGTGGAACTGTCTATCCCCAAACATTTGGACCTTCCCTTACTCCCTAGTTTGTTGCCAAAAAGCAAGGAAAATATAGCACATCAGAAAAGCATTTGGGGACTGGTGAATGTTAATCTATACCTAAATGATGGTGCACTGGGTTGGTGGTTGTTAGTGACTGTATTGTTTCAGCTTTAATTTTATGTCATAGTAGTGTTCAGAGGCTGTGAGAATTGAGCAGCATGGAAACTGAAGACAAAAGTAAGGAAAATAAAATGTCCTCAAACATGACATGTGATTTAAATATATATATATATTTCAAGGAAGAACGTACTTCTTTTAAGAACAATTTATTGAAGAAACTACAGAGGCTGGCTTCTCATATAATACTACCATTAACATATCACCATCATCAATGGCTGGATTCACACAATATGGTGAGTCAAAACTCTGAAAATACAATAATAAACACAATCCCACCATAGTCCTTCTTCATATAGCACATAATTGATTTTCCATGAAACAAACACAATAATGGTCATTCTTGAGTGATTTCAGTGTGGAAGTAATCACAGATGCCCAGGAGATGCAGATGAATTTTAGCTTTGGAAATAAGGACATAAGAACAGCCCTGTGAAATCAGCCCAAAAACTAACATAGTCCAATATTTTGTTTCTGTCATTCCTCTGATATGGAAGTCCACAGTAAGAGAAGGCATAAGGTGGGAGAGATGAAGAAACCTGTCTTAGGACATCATTACACAAATAGTACTATTTATATACTTGAATCAGACATTGGACAGTGCAAATACATAAACACAGAATTTTTGTGATGATGTCACAGCACGTGCACTGTTTTTACATCACTTTAGCATGCTGCAGATCCCACTGCTTTCTGAGTTACCTATAAGTGTAAGATGGAGGCCAACCCCTCTCTCAGCACTGTTCCCCTGCAACTGGAATTTGGAGGCCTGGTGGCCTCCAACCTACAGGTAACAGTGAATCTTCTGGACTGATAACCCTTAATGTGCCCATCATCCCTAAATTTATCCAACCCCCTTTTAAAGCCGTCCAAGTTATAAGCTGTTACCATAACTTGTGATAATGAATTCCATAGGTTAATTTTTCATTGTGTGAACTATAGTCTGTTCTAAACCTATATAACATCATTTGTTTAGTCTGTTCTAAACCTCCTTCCAATCTCCTTCCTCTAATTCTAGGGTTTTGAAAATTTTCTCCTTGTCCAGATCCTACACACAATGTGTCATTTCATACACCTCAGTCAAATCCCCTCAGTCCTTTTTTCCCAAGCCAAAAAAGTCCCTAATGTCCTAGCTTTTTCTCACCGGGAAGGCTTTCAAGACCTCTGATCACTTTGATTGTCTTCTTCTGCCTTTTCCCCAGCTCTATAATATCGTTCTTCAATTGTGTAGGAAGTTATGCAATCATAACTTTCTACGTAATCTCAGATGTGGAACTGGGCAGAGCTCTCAGAGACAATATGTTTAGGGCTACATCATGAGGAAGGATGGGTGCCCTCCTACCCTGGTTATGAACTTTCCCGATTTATTCTGCTGGCAACTCTGGGAAGCAGAATGATTAACCAATCTGGTCCACTCTGGAGGAACTCAAAGCTAATAGCCAAAACATAGTTGGCTAGTTTGTGGCTCAGCGTTGCTGTCTGAACTCAGGCAACCAGTTTAATGAAGTCAGCCCTGGTTCCATTAACTATGGGCTAGCGTATTACTAGGATCCTCCAAAATATACCTTCCTTGTAATTTTCCATCCATTAGCTTTAGCTCAGTTTTTTCTCTAGTCAAGAAAAGGTCACCTGTGTCCTTCCAGATCCTGTCCTTCAATAATAAGCCTGTTGCTTTAACAGGAGTAAATAAACGGGGAGAGAGATAAAAGGGCGTGGTTAGCGACAAAAGGGAGGAGTTTTAACCCTAAAAGCAACAGTACCTACCAAATACTTCGCTCCCCGTTTTTCCCCCTTCTTGCACGGGAGCAAAGCAGGTACCGTAGCGCATTCCTTTCCTTCGCTCGCGGCTTTCCCGAGGGGTGGGCGAGGGGGGCAAAGAGGCTGTCCAGAGCTGCGAAGCTCAAGGCTCCGCTGCCCTTTGGCGGGGGCCGCTTGCCACCGGGCGGAGTCACGGGAAGATGGAGGGACCGGGATGGGGAGGGCGAGGGAGCTCGCGGGCGCTGCCTGCCTACCTGACGAGCCAGCACAAAGAGCCAGGGAGAAGAGGCACGGTGGCTCCCCCCGGCCCGCCCCAGCCTCGGCGCGTTGGAGCTGGGGAGCGGGGCGCCGTTTTCTCTCCGTCCCGAGAGGAGAGCCTTCCTGCCCTTCCCGCGACGTCCTCGCCTCGCCTGGGCGGGCTGGAGCCTGGGTACCGCTAACTGGTCCTTAGGCGGACCTCGGCAGTGATGTACTGACCACGGAAGGGAGCGCGGGGCGCCTCCTGGGCAACTCTCGGGGCGCTTTTCCTCTCTCCCTCGTTTATCTTAACCCTCCTTTTTCGCTCTAAATTTAACAGTTGTAAAGACTAACTGTTGATCGGTCGAGCAAGGCGAGGCGCGAACCAAATAAACATAGGGGGTAAGTAACTTAGATGAATCGCTAGGGAAGAGGGTCCCAGGCTGCGAAGGGAGGGCTCTTTGCATGCTTACCCGGGAGCAAGTGCGGGTGAACTGGGGCAGATTTCTGCAAAGAGTAGGAATGGAGCTGCGATCGGGCAAACGCCCTTGGGTGTGTGATATTCATTCATTCTAAATAAGCCTTGCTATGTTATGTGGATCTGGCTATTATGTAAGTGTGCAAAGAAAGCAGTGCCAAACTGCAATTCTGTGCATACTCACTTTTGGACTAATTCCCCTGAAATGGGCAAGATTTGGGAATAAGATGCTTAAATCGGCTTTGGCACAGGAACAAATAAATAATCAGCAGACATGGCTGTGGGAGAAAGAAGAATGTTAATAATAGATGTTAATAATAGATGTTTTAGTTAACCTGTTAAGAAGGGCCAGAGCAGTGCAACTGGGGAATATCTCCTTGTTGTTGCTGAAGCTGCCTTGTGTTGCATCTTTGTGGGCAAAGAGAATTGGTGTATCTAGCCTGAACATCATATATGATAAACAAACTTCCTTCTGGTTTTACTTGCTTGTTTCCTTGGAATTCTGGAATTCCGGAAAACAAGCCATGCTAAGATGCATATTGCCTTCTATACCATGATGGTCTCCAGATGCCCTGGCTCAGAGTTTGTTATCCTTGCCAACCTAGGTGGTTGGGGTGATGGGAACTGTGATCTAGTGCATCTAAAGGATGTCAGAGAAGGGCTGGACTGCTTTGTGATTGGGGTTTGTGCACAACAGCCCTTCAACAGATGGTTGAAAAATCCTTCCCATGATAGGCTGGAATGCAGGAATGTGAAGAAAGGGGATTCCATCTCCTTGATGCTCTTCAGCCCCATGAAAAAGACCTTGACTCTAAAGAGTGAAGCTGATCTAATGTATTGGAAATTCAGTTGCACCCATTCTGCTAGAAATCTCAGTTGCAAAACATCTCAGGTTTCCAAATAGTTAAATAAAGATTCTATCTTATTGTATCCCTTGTGTAAGAGTCTTGTGTGGGTGAGAGAGAGAGAGAGAAAATAGGAATTAGCATGTCCCTGTGATTTACAATGTCCCCTTTTCAGGAGGAAAAGTCAATTCCCCATTTTAGGAAACTGAGGAACTTTTGACGAATCAAGATAAAGTCCAAGCAGATCTGAAGATTTGCCTTCTTAATGATCTGGTGTTCAAAGCAAAAAAGCTTAGCCTCATTTCATATGCATATGTTATATCTACATCTGTTACTTTGCTCCTCCCTCACCCTCAATTAATTTGGCAAATACTTATTTCAGAGCTGATAGTCTAGCCTGGGTTCCACACTGGTCTGCTGGTACCAAAATTAAGAATTTGTCCAGTAATTTAGGGGAGAAGCAAAACTATGACTATCTCTGTTCAGATGATATTTCATTTTGTCTTATAAATTGTGCTGCTGTGAATGAAAGTGAATCCTGAAATTTTTCAGGATACAAAAGGATCTTTGGTTGTTTCTCAGATATTTGCAAAATGGAACTGTTTAAAAGCAAACCATATTGTCAACTTGAACACGATCTCAGCTGATGTTAGAATCTTCCCTTTGAGACAATCTAAGGCTCCTCCTCATCACCTCATTCCTTTTGGAGTTCACACTCCTATTTTAAAAGAATTACTCACTTGCTTGTGGTTCAGAAGAACTTGCTGTTGTGCCAGATTATGGCTTTACATTTCTATTCTTTCCATCTTGGCAGAATTGGGGCCCTGATTTATTTTAAAATCTGGTTGAAAGGCAAATGTGCTACAAAGCTCCAGCTACTTAAAAAGATATTGGGGTGTTAGTGAGAAAATCCTGGATAAAATGGAACTGTTATATTCTTAAACATTAATGTTTTACCTGCTTTGGAATGAGGAACTTTCAGATGTTATTCCATATGTCCCTATTTTTGAGTAAAGCTTGTTCTGAGGTTTATTTGTGAGTGACAGTGCATGATATAGGCTGCATGGTGACAGCCACATTCACTTATTAAAAATAAATATAATTTAAATTAGTAGAATTAATCTCTTGCTAAACTTAGCTTAGAATGGGTTGTTAATGTACCATCTGGAATATACCCCAAGATGTAGCAGGGAGTAATAATTTCCAATGTGTTAATGAGATGTTATCTGACAATGTTTTACAAAAAACATTTACAATGCAGGAAACATTTGGGCTGGGTTCGCACATCACATTAAGCCATAACGTAGTTTGTTGAGTTTTGAGTTAGTATGTTGCATGAATCCAGATATTATGGTTTGTAAATCATGCTTATAGTCTAGCACATTGTAGGAGCCCAATTCTTGGACTATGGTTTATGCTTAGCATGTTGCATGAATTGGGCCATTTGTGGTTATTGGCACACCAGGGTTGCAGAAATTATGGCATAGTGTAATATGTAACATGTCAGTGTAATGATACTGCATTGTCAGAATAACCAAGAAATCAGAGACACACTTTACGTGCACATACAGTCCACCGCAGAGGGCTAAGAAATCTAAATTATCAGGTAGTCTGATGAAAAGATTCATTAAATTGATAGATCCTTTTGATAAAAGAGAAAGTGGATGTATGTTCTAGTTAGATCCCATTGAAGTAGCCGAAAGAAAAGCAAGCTCAAGGAAATGGATGCGTCTCACTTGGAAGTGTAACATTTGCCATCTTGTAATTACATAACTTGCAGCTGAATAAAAGCTAATTTACAGTCTAGATCCTGTATTGATTCTGCAAGTATAGATTCTTGTAATTGAAGCAAAAGCCCATGTGTAATAGACAGTTAAATTACATGCTCTAATCTGTGAATCTGAACATCTCAGGTTAATCATAAACCAATTGTTCTGTCTTAGCTGGATGCTGTTGAAAGATAGTTGAGAAGATGGAACATTTGCTCCTTTGACCCCCTTGATGGTTTAATTCCAGGGATATTAATAAATGAATGTCTGGATCTAGAACAGTCTGTGCTTCTATTTTATTTGTGGAGGTTGGCTTTTTTAGTACACCCATGATTGGATGCTATAGTTACTGGGGGTCAAATGAGGGAAAGAGGTGGTATGAGTTTACCATTTAAAAAGTTGAGCAAAATGATATTTATTGTTAAAAATGATGTAGGGAATGAAATATTCAAAGACATCTTTTCATAAAGCCAAAAGATAACACCACTGTGAAACAATCCTTTTAAACAAAGACCGTTAAAATACATTAAAGCAATATTTCCAAAATTAAACCATCTTAAAAAGCATAACATCATGACACCAAAATGCAAAGACTTAGAAGGTACTAAAAAGCTGTGGGATGATGGATCTCTTTGGGGAAAGGCATTACACCCGAATGGGGATGCCTGAAAGTCCTCTCTCAAGAGATAATGCACCCAGTTGCAGTGTGCCAGGGCAAAATGCAAAAGATACTACTTGGTTGCTTCAAGCCACTTGTTCATCTGCTGCAAATAATCCTGTGGTTTGCAGCATAGTACAAAATTGTTTTTGTGATTATATACATGAAGGACAGTGGGGGTTCTAATGAGCATGATCCTATCCCATTTCCCCTCCCCTGGTGATTTGGTTATCTCCATATGTAGCCATCTGCATAGGTTTAGACCAAGATGGTCAAGTATGCATAGATGGGCATGTTATTCCTTCCTAAACAACAACATGCTATTCTTTCTTAAATAACATAATGAGTTACATAAAAGTTATCTGTCTTTTCAGTTCTGGGCATAGACATTCTTTGGCCATGGATGTATTCATGAAAGGATTTAATAAAGCTAAGGAAGGAGTGGTGGCAGCAGCAGAAAAAACCAAGCAAGGTGTGGCAGAAGCAGCAGGGAAAACGAAAGAAGGTGTTCTCTATGTGGGTAAGTGGCAAGAGGCACTAAACCTGGAGTGTGCAATCTTTTTTTGAGATAAGGGCCACACAGCCTTTGATTGGCAGGTCAGGAACCTCAAATCAAGAATCGGGTGGAGCCCAGACAAAAAGAAAATATGAATGAGATGGAATGGAATCTAAATTCAATTGTTAACATTTTAATAATTTCCCTTGTGTCCCAGTCAAATTAAGATTTGATGCAAATAGAGAGACTTGGGGGGCAGAGACGTACAGAGTCAAGGTTCATTAGGAACACGTGAAGTTCTGGGCTCAGTATGTATATGTATGTAGAATTTAGACTTTTATCCAGTTTTATCTCCAGGAACTCAAAGTGAGGTGTCTTCCACTCCTTTCTTCAATTTCCCTTCACAAAAACAATCTAGTGAGATAGGTTGGACTGAAGATGGACTTGAGCTTGGATCTCCTGGGTCCCAGTCCAACATCTTAACCATGACAGCAGTCTGAATCTCTCTTACATGCTGCCATTCTGTACAGAGTGAACAATCAAGATGGCCTGTAGTAAGGTGCTCCTCCTTTAAACCAAACACGTCATTACATTTCTTGTGCTGCTTGAATGGCAAACCTTTAAAACTGGAAACACGCTAAAGCTTCTACTAAGTGTAGAAGTGTAATAACATTTATTTGGGTATAATATTTATTCCACTTAGAAATGAAATGTCTGTTCTATTGGCAGATTGCTTGCATCTCTTCAGGGAGAGACCTTAATGTTAAAGAAATTCAAAAGGGATGCATCGCATCTGTGGGGAGTAGATTCATGGCTGCTATCAGGATCATCAAGTCCAGATCTCACTTTTGCAGAGCTAACCTAGATGAATGTGTTGAACACTGATGAACCATGGGTTTGTTTCCAGATGTGTCTTAAGGGCATAGTTTACCCCTACTCAGGTTTGCCCAGTAGGTCATTTCCTTATCCAACTGAGAATATAGTCTAGGCTAGTTTACTGCTTAGAAACATTGTTGTTCACGTACGGCAAGCAACTTTGTCTGCTGACCTTTCAGAGGAGGCTATCTAGAGATGTGAGGATGTCATCAGAAAGGGTGTGGCCAAAATATTTAAGTCCATTTTTGCTTTGTTGTTATTTTTGTTAAAGGATGGGAAGGGGAAAATCACTCCACCCACACCTTTAAGCCACATGCCCAAACTGTCAACAAAGAGTCCCCACTTTTGGAGGGGCCCATTTGGAGTTGTCTTTCCATGGCTTTAAGGATAGCTTAAGAATGATTTGCCTCCCAGTCATTTCTCAGCCTCATTCCCACCCCTAAAATCCTGGGAAAGAAGACAGAAGGGGGACCAAGCCCCCAAATGGTTACTTCTCTAAAGATAAAACAACAGCATGCTGCCATTTTACTGTTGGTGCAATCTTAGGGAATGTGGGGAGCGGGGCTCATGCAACCTGTGGACTTCCCACTCCTGGCCTATATTGTGGATAGGATGGGGATGGTGGACTTATTTAGCAGTTGTTTTGATGGAATTCCAGTCATTAAAGAAAGTGAACCAGCAGATTTCTCCATGCTCAGATGAAAACTGTGTGATTCATGCTTCATAGCTAGTGTGAAAGCAGCAGTATTTTCCATAGATGTTCTGCTTTGGAACACATATAAACTTTCAATTTTCTTATCTCAGCTCCCCCATCACCACCATCTGGTATACACACCAAAAAGAAAGCAACCTAATTGATTTGCCTAGAGGAAAATTCTTGCTTTACAAAAATACATGTGGGTTTCTTTCACTGGTGTTCTCAAGAGTGATCTTTCTGTTAGTGGTAATGTTCTATTTATTTCTTTTAATAAGCAGAGAAAAGGGTAGTTTTGGAAGCTTTTACTTTCATTTTTGGTTAACTGCAATTTGTTACATCATCTGGAATGGCAAGCTGTGCTTAATACTATAAATATTTTTAAAGAAGGCAATATCAAGTCATGGACTGTGAAGCTGGCTGTTGTTATCATTCACTTTAGTTTTCAGTCTGAATAATATGGAAAACTAAGTTCAAAGCAGTATGAAAACTTAACAGGCCTTCAGTTTGGTGGAGTGGGCAAGTGCACAAATCTTAATTTAGCCAACTTCTGTGAATGTTGCAGGACACCCAGAGGATGCGACTTCAACAGGCTCAAGGGTCACGTTAGGCTTTGCACAGCATGTCAAGGACTATTCTCCAGAAGTGAGTGGGGCCAGTAGTAGCCCACAATGTGGAGAGGAGAGCAGAGGAATGAGAGCTGCTTTTCCTTTGTCATATGAGATGTTAATAACCATGATATTATCTCAGATGACAAAGTTGGAGCAATCTGGAAGCCATCTTAGTAAAGGAATACCTGATGTTTCGTATGAGTTCTGGAAAAGATTGGCTTCTGCCATTTAAAGAAATGTCCAGTGATCTGAGCAAAAGAAATGTTTCACTGGTTATTCAAATGGAGTTTGCGTTTATGAAGAAGATAACGTACAACAAAAACCAATGAGCATGAAAAGAGTGGGGATGTGGAGAAAGGATATGTAAGCTTTCAATTTGCAAAAGGCCAGCATCAGCATATGACATCCTTATTCAATGTCTATTGATGCAACAATGGACCTGGCCTATGGCATCAGATCCACTTCTGTTAAATCCAACAAACTCATATCTGGGAGCGCTGTCACCATAAACCAGATAAGCACATTATATCAGTGATCTAATCTTTCTAAACCACAAAAGGCAAATGATTGAAGCATCTTTCTGTCATGGAAGGCTTATCTATGCATCAGATTCTTTTTGCATCAATAGGGGGTTAGGGTAATTTGCTACAAAAGACCTCTAATGACTCAAATAACTTTTCACCAGAAAGTGGATCTGTCTGATAAATTCCTGTTTCTGGAATGTATTACCACTTGGGCAAATAAAGGCAGGGTGGTTGGAACATGACCATTGTCTTTGTGTGAACTCAAGCCCTTATGTTAAGCCATAATTTGCAATTTATTGTGTGGGTTACTATTTTATAAAAACACAACAATTGTGCTTTGTGAACTTAGGTTCAACAAGTTGTGCGAACTCAGCCTGGGGTTCTTTAACTTTATCCTTATGCTTCCTAAGACCCAGTCCATTCAGTTTCCACTGAGACTGATTTGTTGTTATTGTTGTTGTTGGATAAACAGGGTCAAAGACCAAGGAGGGAGTTGTTCATGGTGTCACGACAGGTAAGTCCATAATTGCATTTCTATTTCTAAGTCTGCAACAAATCTCTTGTCTGTTCTTTTAAAAGTAGACTCTGATTTAGGAAGGAAAGTAGGTCTGCAATATGATCAAGTATTTGGGAAACCATACTGTTGGTCTTACTGGGAGATGAATATTCCTGTAGATATGACATTTGGAGATATTAATCTGTAGTACAATTCCAGTTTCACTGATTATTCAAACACATGACATGCCATCTGTGGTGGACGCGTAGCCAGCAAAGTATTGGCCCAGATTGCATATTTGTTTCTGGGCAATAACCAGTGGGCCTCAGTGATTATTTTCACTGCAAGAGAATCATGTAATGGATGGAATGCTCCATTGCATCTGTAGTCTTTTCTTACATTGAAAGCAGCTTTCATACCTGGAACTCCTTTGATGCATTGGCAATTGTTTATAAATTAGTTATATAAAGTAATATACTGGTGTAGGCTTTCACAGCTGGTATCTGTTGGGCTTCAGGTTTTAGTGACCATGGTCTAGAGAACAGATTTCCTGATATTTTGCGGGAATTGTGGCTCACATCTTCAGAGACAAAGTGGTCAATTGGTCCCTGCTCAGTTGCCTGTGGTCTGCATAGCAGACCACTTTTCCTCTAAAAATGCCAGCCACAGTTGCAAGTGAAACAACAGGAAATCTGTTCTCTAGACCATGGTCACTAAACCCTGAAGCCCAACACTGTCCTATGGTACAAGCAGCTTTGATTTTTTCCCCCCCTAAGGAAGTTCAGAAATCTGGATACCCAAGAGTTTGTTTACAGGTGTTGAAATTTTTAAAAGCTGCATTGGACTCAAATTTCAGGAAGACTTCTTACATCCCTCCTACCTGAAGAAGCCAATTGGCCTTAGTGCTCTACAGCATTCCCTGAAAACTCTTAGAAGGATCTGAGGGTGAAGGCAGCTTGAAAGACTCTTTCTAAATGTCCAAAATCAGGATGGTGTTGTTTTTCTTTTAAAAAGCTGATGGTTTCTGTTAACGGCACAGAAAACTTTGCTGGGAGTTACTTCTTAAAATGCTGAATTGCTTTCTTAATGTTCATGCAGCTTCCACTTCCATACTGAATACCCTGATTAACTAAGCAATGGTTCCTCTGCAATTCGTTAACAGTTGCTGATGGAGCCACCTTCTCTTACACTTGTTTTTCCTGATGAGGTGAGGCCAAAAACAATTAAATTTCAGGGAAGAGGAGGGGCCTAGCCAGGCCTCAGCAAACCAGAATTGGCCTATAGACTGAAAGTTCTTTACTGCTAGTCAAGCTAGATGATTACTCCTGAGCCCACATTCACTGGCTCTTATATGAGTTCAAAGAACATTTTTCATTTCAGTATCGATAGCTAACCTTACTCTCTCTTTGGTAAGCCATGAATATTTTGACTGGTGCTAGAAAAAAAGAATTAAAAAGTTTCCCAAAAAGGAACAAGAAATTGAGATAGTTAACACAAACTGTTGGGAAAGTAGCTGTTTAGGTCATCATGTGTATTTTTATTTTACATAATGTGCATACTTAAAGAGGATGATGGCAAAATAAGTGCAGCATTACATGATCAGGATATTTCCTTGCATTCTTTTTCCCCATGATGCTCAATCCTTCTGCATGGAAAGATATTTAACAAGTTGATGGCTCGTCTTGCACTGGCTGAATTCCTGTTGCTGGGGTGTGAAATCTTTTGCATCTAGGAAAGGCTAAAAGAGAACAAACTTATGGATTTGGGTCTTTTGATGACCTACATTCATCTCAAATAGTCCCAGAAAGTCATAGAGCTGAAAAGGGACATTCAGGCCAGGTCTAATCCTTGTCCCTGTAACAGATGTAGCCTCTGCTTGAATAGATCCGGTGAAGAGATGCCTACTATTTTGCTGGGTAATTAGTTCCACTGTCAAATTTCTCTTACTGTTATAAAATTTGTCCTTATGTTTAACTGGAGAGCCAGTTTGGTCTAGGGGTGGAGGCTCCAGGCTAGAAATCAGGAGACTGTGAGTTCTAGTCCTGCCTTAGGCATGAAAGCCGGCTGGGTGATTCTGGGCCAGTCACTCTCAGCCCCTAATGTCAGGCTTAGGCAACAAGCCAGTCAATTCCTGTCACAACCAACAGATCAACATTCAATTGACTGAAAAAAAGCAGACCCTGCACATGCCAGAAAAATGCTAGGAAGAAAAAAAAAATAACTGGAGTCTGCTTTGCTGCACCTTCTTATAATCCATCCCTGCTTTTGTGCACAAATCACAATGAAAGGGAAACTCTCATTCCCAAGCTGCATGTGGATCACAAGCAGACAGCCCCCTGTGTGTCATCAACATTCCTTAAAATCTTGGGTTTCCAAGCTTCATTCCTTGTCCTGTAGGGATGTCTGTCTTTGATCAACAAAGATTATTTTAAAAAGTCCGAAAAACGAATCTCCATGCCTTTTTTCAGCAGCATTGGTCAATTCTGCTGAATGACTTAAGACCCCAAACGCATTTTTTAGTATGTCATTCTTGAGATTTGCAAATAACCTGGTGATATGGAAGTAATCTACATCCATTAGCTTCATAGGCTTCAAAATCCTCCTACATTGCTTTCTTTTCTAATTGTGCAGAATGCTGTTCAAGTAGTGCAAGATCTATATTTAGTCTCACAAAGCAACCAGCACATCCTCTAGGTGCCATAACTTAATGCATATCAGGATTTCATCTTGTTTTTCTGTATCTCTGGAACAGTATTGAGTGAATATATTAGAAGAGCTCTCTTGTTTCTTGGGTGGGCAATTGAAAGCGAAACACTTAAAAGCAATGTTTAGAATGAGAAGGAACAATACGCCGTGATGTCCATGTGATATTAGATCTATAACCAGATCAGTGACAACTCTTGGACCAAAATAGGAGTTGTTGATCCAGAAAGGCCCCAAATGGCAATGCTACACTGCCCAATTGGTCAAGGTTGCAGCAGCAACACTTCATTTTAAAAAATGGAAATATAAATGGCAGGCAACGGCCATTCTGATGTTATCTTTGTGGGTGAGGGTCAAGAATGGCATTGGAATAGTAATGGTTTCTTGGCATTCCAGTGCAATTGTTGGCTACAGCATATAATTGATAAATTTGCCTGTTACTTACATTTTCATGAACTCTTCCCTTATCAAATGATTTGTGGCCCTTGTAGCTGCAGCTGCAATTCATGACAGGATCTCAGAATACAATTTGACCTTGCTTGGTGATCAAAAGACAGTTGATACAGGAGCAAATTCAGATTTTCTTCCCTTGTGCCTCCCCTTTTTGATAAAGTATGGATATCAGAAGGAAGCTCCAAAGCCTGGGGTAGTTCTGCTGTTCTACCTAATTCTCCAAATCATTGCATTCTGCAATGTCTGTATCAAAGATGAGCAACCTAGTATCTGCAGATACTTTGGACTATAGCTAACTTAATCTATAACCATTAGGCATGCTGCTGTAAACTAAACCATTTGAAGATGCCAACTTGCTTGTCTCTTGCAAAGCTTGTCTGATTTGCAACTTTTATCAAATATATTTTGTTTCTCTTCTGCACACACACCAGAGCTGTTCTCATTGACTACACATCTGCTGTCTGCAGGTTCATTGGAGCATGTGAATAATGTTGATACTAACTTCCATGCAATTGGAACAAAACTGTTTCCATCTGATGCATTCATTTAGCTTGAACCTGTGTGTACTCCTAAAATAGCCTTTAAGTAAGGCTTTCTTTACAACATGGAATTAATTCAATGAAGTATCTATGATTTCATTTGTTGAATCATACTTGTTTGTCAAACTGGACTGAATGATACAGAAGAGACCTTATCACCCAAGTAAAAAAGCTGTTCAACTTCTGAGTCAAGTCAATCTGCTCTGTATATTTGAATTGATTATTTGAAGTGGACTCAATTCACATAGGTATATTTTTTATTCAGGTTAATGGATTTTTCAGTATAAGCAGTGGGGTATGCCTTTTGTAAAATAGCAGTCTGTAAACAAGCATGTATTTATTTATTTAACCTTGATATATGAAGTTGCTTTAGATCTGCCTTCCCATAACAGATATGTTAATACTGAAACTCCCCAATCCATCATGGGATGGCAGTTGTACTGCCAACACATTTGATAAAGGATGGCACTTTTAGAAAATCCATCAGGTAGACCTGGGTAAGCAATGTATGAACATTGGAGGCTAAACTCAGTCAGTCTGACTTCTAAAGAGACTAGAATGCCATCAAATGACAATGTGACATGAAAGGGCTGGGTAGTTTTGGCCTTCTGGGGGTATTTAGGTAGGGAAGGGAGATGAAAACCCCCAAGAGGTATCATTCTCATCCTTGAAACCACCCTAAAGCCCCCAAATGGGCTGAAGTTGCACCACTGAAATGGTGCACAATGATCTGCAGAAGACTATGCAAACACTTCCCCATGAGCTGTTATCCTTCCCTCCATCAGGGTACCAACCTGCTCAAGTAGAAGAGATTCTCTGCAGTAGGGAACTATCCTCTACATGCCAATCACACAGCAAGTGTGGTTTCTCACAGTCTTGAGTTTCTGTAGAAGCTCCATATCTAGCAGAAGAAAAGAACGTTTCCCCTTTATGAAGCCAAAGGAAAGATTCATCTCAAGAGAATTACAGCCTCTTTTTTGTTTGTGTTAGGTAACCCGGAAAAAAGAATCAAATTTAGAAACAGTTGCATATTGAGTACCTTTGGGTTCAACTAACTGTGGAAGAAGTGTTGATGTGGCTCCTTTTGAAAAAAAGAAGTTCACATTTCAATTTTGTTTAGGAAGACTCATTGACTTTTGTAGGTGCTCATGCTCTTTTGAATGATCTACTAACGGTTTTGGAAACTAACTGGATAAGAGTTGAAATGGATATTGCACACTTTTATGATCTGGAAAAAGTACTGATACTACAAGATTGAAAGGACGCACCATCCGTTTTACAATGATCTGAAGAGCTGACTTTTCTTTGCATATTTAAGCAAGCATTACCTGTCAGGAGCCCCAGCTGGAAGATTATTTCAAAATCTGAACTGTAATTTATATAAATAGATTTGTTAAAAATATTTTTAATTAATTTTTTAAAAAAATATATGTAATTGTATACTAGGACACAAAATACGTATGTAGGGCAAGTTTTATTTAGTACCTGACAGACAGACAGACAGACAGATAGATAGATATGCTTTTGTGGTTTTCTTTCTTTCTTTTGCATGCCCAAATTGCATCCTCTGCCATCTGTGAATGGCCTGAGACAGCCATATTTACCTTGGAAAGTAAGCTTGAGAAACTTTCTCCGTCCCTTACCTTTCACTTTTTCTCCCTACAGTGGCTGAGAAAACTAAAGAGCAAGTGTCAAATGTAGGGGGAGCAGTTGTCACCGGAGTGACAGCTGTAGCACAGAAGACAGTGGAAGGTGCTGGAAATATTGCTGCAGCCACCGGCTTTGTCAAGAAGGATCAGTTGGCCAAACAGGTTTGTGGAGCTGGTAGATATTTGCAAAAGATGGGTTTAAAATGGAGCGTTTTCTTTCTGTGGTTTTGGAAAGGCTTAACTAGTTGTGCTTGCTCTGTTTTTCTTTGCTAACTCTCTTCTCTATAATGTAGGTAAACCCAGTGAATGATGGGAAATCACTGTTTATATTGGTTGCCTTGCTAACATCCTACCAGGACCATTATGCCCTACTTGACCCAATTACACATCACTGACTGGTGGGATCAGCACAATGGAAAGCCTTAGGATGTCACATTAGATGCATCATCATTGTTCAAGGAGGCCTTGGAAGTATGCATGGGTCGTTTCCTTCCTTCTTCAGTTCTGGGCAAGCCCAGCTATAATCTCCAAGCTCCTTTTGTGCCTCTTCTGTCTAAAATACCATGGCATGATTTTCTGGCATTTTGGGCAGGAGGTAATGAAAACTGTAGCATAAACTCTCTAAAAATGTTCTTCCTTGAAAATAGTGAGGGGAGAAAACCAGAAAACTTCACCCCTACCTTTTTGGTCTGTTCCTGCCCTTCCTGCCCCCATCCTGTAGAACCCTCACTTCCCCTCAAAACGTCAAGGACAATGCCTGACCCCAAAAGACTGTGTATACTATAATATGATAGGGGGACTGATCTAAGTTCACATCTGTCAGCTTCAAGGTTGAATATTGTCGGCCCTCAAGGGTAGACTAGACAGGAAACACGACCAGATGAGCTATTTCTACTTTATTGTAAGGCTACATTAACAGAATCTTGCAAGTCTGAACATACAAATCTCCTGCAGTCTCCTTTACAGGGTCCCTTCTGATTCTGTTTCTCCACCCATTATGCAGCTGCAGGCTATGCCCTCTCTTATCTGATCATTGCTTAGGCAGCATCTCTTTGCCCTGTTTCTCAAAGTCTTTCTCACATACCATTACAATATGGATCGGAACCCAGCTGCTTTGCCCTAGCCTAATATCTTGGGTTTACTAAGGTATGGAAACATAGATATCATGTAGGAAGTCTGATTATTTGATGGCTTATACCGTTTGTTTTGACTGAGAGCAGTTTTCTCAGGTCTAGAGCACAGAGCAGCTTTTCTGATCACTTTTATCCAATCCATTTTAACAGGGAATCCCAGGGATTGAAACTTTCATCCTTTGCATTTCAAGCATTTGTTCTATCTCTGTGGTTTACAAAGAAAAGAAAGGGAAGAGTAGGGATGCATGTCCGTGTTGACAGTTGGAAAGCTGTATTTGCTGCCTTAACTTAGGGTGTATGTATTTTTTTTTAAGAAGAGCTTTATAGTAAATCATTTGTCTAAGAGGTTTTTTTGCACTTTCCTTTCAATTTTTAAAAAACAAATATTGATTAAAGGCTAAATGAGAAAGGTGCTTACTGTACATTTGGCCTATGTTCTTTGTATAAGCCATTTAGAAGCATTTGCAGCTAACATGGAGCAAATCACTGGGGAATCTGATGAAAAGCTGTTGGGCAGAAACCACTATGTTTTATTACTTGGAGATATCTTTCTATATCTGTCAGAAAAGCAGTTTTATTCATTCTTCCTACAGACCTTTATGAAACCATATTGCCCATTTAGCAAAGATAGTGCAAATACAATACCATTAAGCTTGTGAACTGCTTGTTGTGTGGCTTGGTTATCACTACTGATGGAAATCTATATTAGGCTGAACCATCTCGCACTGCAGATTTTTAATGGAAGCAGCCCCTTCTGTTTTCTCTCCATGTCTCTTTTAAATGTTTATTTTGTATTTAAAGTCTCAAAATCTGTACAAGGTTTTCCTCTCTCACATCTGTTTTGGGCTAAAAGCCTATGATTCTGATATTCAGTTTGATGGACCAGCTTCCTAAAATATGCTACATCCGTTTCATAATTTATCACATTTAAAATCAATTTGAAATGCTACTCCCCCCCCTTTTTTTTTTTTTGCAAAGCCATTGTTACATTGTCATTTAAAGTACAACCAGTTTATGGATTACACTAATCTTCCATTAAGTACTTGTTCAGCCCACATCAGTATGCATTTATGATATGATTCAATGAATTAAGATAAATGCATCCAACAGCTTTTGAATGTGCCTATCATAATAGTTTAATACAGGCATTTACTAGATGCCAGTAGGCACTTGTTTCATTGTCCAGATCTTTCAAGGCTTAATTTTTTAAAAAAATAAAGGACACATCTCTAATATATAGAAAGCATCAGCCTTAGAAAACTTAGTGAAAGGAACATGAATAAGTACAAGAACCAGATGTTTCCGGGCATATAAAAGATTCATGCCTCTAATAAATTGAAAAGACATCTTCTGGAAAGGTGATTCAAATGTGATAAATACTTTTCAATTCCCAAAAGCCTAAACTTGGAGGGCATTCACATCTTTAAACTTGCCAGGCATCAGTCCAATAAAATTTGAAAAGTGCTATGTTAGCCCTCTCCAATTTATATGCTAGGATTACAACTCTTGGGATTATCCATGATAGCTTGTAAATTTCAGGGTGGGGACAGCTGTGCTAGATTGTCAGTTGTAGAGGCTGAAGTATATTTTTTCACCCTGATCCAGACTTAACCAGTGGTTTCATAACTTCTGAGACTTTACATATTTCAGAGATAGGTAAGATATTTTGAGCTGTAGTATCAAATTGTGGAAGGGCTATGGTCAACTTAAGTAGTTCATGGTCTTAGCTGTTGCTGTTGATGAAGGTGGGCTATTGGAAGATTCTGAGGCTTATTTTTTTGTTCCTCCAATACTTTAATAAAGGCAAGCACACCAATCAGTCCTGCAAACAAGAGTGATTGAAAAACAGTAATGCGTCTGCAGTGTCTATCTTTGTTAACTAAGCGATGTTAGAGAATAAATGTCACCATTACAATGGCAGATCTACCAAGAATAGTGGTTTTACTTTGTCCCATAGGAGTAAATGGAATCGAGCCACTTTTATAAATGAAATGAAAGGGTACATCTTTTGTGGCAAGACATTGAGAATATTATGTAGCCTCCACCCCAGATTCTAGGACTGACCTAAACAGAAGCTGTCTAACAGAGGCACCTTTGGGGAAGGCATCAAAAAAAGGTCAATATGCACATGACTGTGCAATCAGAACTCCACCCCTTGGTCACAGCTGCCAACTTAACTTTTTTTGATACCCCAGCTGCCTAAAGGAATAAGTAGCTGATGCTTCCATTAACTCACCCAGGTTAATGTGTATAGTATTTAAAGCCAGGAAAGTTATTTAAGCACAGGAGGCAGCAAATTCTACCAACACCTATCTTTGTCCCAGTATGATTGAATATTAGGAGCTAGCTTTTATATCTTTAGATAAGAAGATAGTAGGCTACCTATGATGATGGATGTTTTAAAAAGAAAGAAGTAAATGAGTAAGAAATTCTACAGAGAGAACACGGACCTTGCCTTTAGACATGCAAATTTGTCTGTCTAATTAAAGGTAAAACAAGAGAACTTGCCAGATGTCAAGAATGAAGCACTGCAAGATCTTCACTTTTGAAAGGTCAAGTGAGTCTTATTAATATCTGGAAAATACAAACAAGATGACACACATATAAAAATGGTTGTTTTTGCATGCTATTATGGGTTCTGTTCTTGCATTCCTGCCAGCCTCTGCCACCTGCACCTTTACCTTCCCAGAAAGAGAACTGTTTCTTTAAGAAAAGGGCTTTTACGTGGGAATGGATAGCCATTCAGGAGATAAGGGACCAAGAGTAACAATTCAGTATGGATGCCTTCATCTGTTACAGCTTCAAGAAAATGAGTAATATCAATAACACTATGTTTTCAGAAGAGCAATATAAAGAGTAGATGTCTCCTTATTTACAAGGTATCACAAGGCAGGTGTCTTAGTGCCTGCACCTCCAGATTCTTGATCTTTATCCCTCACCAGTATCTTCAAAGGGAACGGATTGGTGTTGATTATTCAAAACATCTGGAGGCCATTAGGTTCCCTACCCTGGTAACCTTCTGTAATCTATCTACTCAGAAGTAAGCCCTACTGATTTCAGTAGGATTTTCCCAGGTAAGTAAATATAGAATTGCAATCCTAGTTTCAGATGCATTGGTGATAATGAAATAAATACTGATTTTGGGGGAGGGGGCATTGAAGACCTAGCTCTTTGCCCAGGCTTTTGGCTAGGGTGGTTGAAGCCCCTTCTAAGTAGCCTGTGTATGCTTTTTGTTGTTGCCTGGTTTTGCCATTTTTTGTTCCTTTGTTTTTATTGTTACATTGTTTTCTGGATTTTATTTTTCCTGTGTTTTTACCTTGGGAACTGCCCAGAGTTGCCAGGAGTCGGGCAGTATATAAGTAAATAAATAAAGCAAGTAGCCCACTGCCAGGATCAGAAATCCTTTATCATGCCCAGGACGATATGGGAATATTATTTTTATGTCTTCTCCTCCCACCTGCACTGCACTGAACAGAACAAAACCTTAGTAACTTGGGCTGAAGCAAGGTTACCATTGTGAGAACAGTCATACCCTAGGCCCAAGCCAAGGGAAATATGTTTAAATAATGAAACGGCACTATCTACTTACCAGGTTACTGCAAACGTCATTTACTACAATGACTAATTGCTCTGCAGGTTGTTGTTGTTGCTTTTAAAAATGAAAAAATAATTATTTATTCACTTCTGAATGTTAGTTTTATGATATTTTTGCTTGAACCTCGTTTTAAGCATAGAGCAGCCATAAGATGTGAAAATAGAATCTCTCTTCCACGTCAAAGAACTCCCAAAATGGAGTGATATGCAGGGTTTGAAAAAAAAAAATCTCATTTCTATATCAAAGAATCCACAATGGAATAATTGGTAGCACTTCAGAATAAAATCTTCCTTCAATATTAATGAACCCTATAATGTTTGAAAATAAAAAAATTATTCTGCATCAGACAACCAAAGTAGTGAGCAATATTTAAAATACAGTGAACATCCTTGATTCCAGACAAACGTGCTGGGAGATCTGTATGACTGGCTGGTGTAGCCACAAGTCAGAATGAATTAGGGATAGCCACTGGTTAGTCCTATCCTTTGATCTTAATGTGAAAAATTGTTGAGAATTCTGGAAGTTGACCTACACATCTGGTAACACCCAGCTTGAGGAAGACTCTTTTAGTGTATGTCTTTCAGTTAAAATTCACTCAATTACAACAATGAAAAGCATGAGATTTTTCAATTTTATTTTAATTTTTTTGGGGGGGGACCCTTGAAAATTAGGCTTGGGCTCATGTGCCCTTTCAGTAAGGTAACATTCAGCAGTTCAGTCAGAAAATTAGCATATATTTTTAGGGCAAGTTGTGTGAAGAGCATTCACAAGATTGAATGCATATTTAGCACTTTTCCCTCCACCTCCTACACAGATGAGCTTTTCAAGTTGCTAGAGTTCTCTGAGAATATTGTTGTGCAGTTTATTTTTCGGACATGTGATTTGCTCTGAGCTGAAGGGAAAATGATTGATGAAATTTTCCAGGGAGGCTGCATATCTACTTTACAGAAAAACTTTTATTTAAAGATGGGGAGTCAAGTTGCACCAAAGGTTTTCTGAAACTTGCTGGTGGAAGAAACAAGAAAATAACTGTCCCCCATTTTGAAAAATGTAAAATCCAGCTGTTAAAGTAAAATCTTGGACTTTAATAGGAGTCTGTATTTGATAAGATTCAGTTCTTATATCTACAAATTATTCCAACATTTGTCTAAAACCGTAGCTTGATAAAATCATGGCTTCAATAGTAGCCATATTTCTGTATCCTACCGCCAGTTCTTAAAAAGCTTTGCACTACTTTGTCATCTTTAGTGGATACAACAAAATTATTGCCTATTTAGATTATTTTCCCCTGATCAAGTCTGATGTTTTTGCTTTTGATATTATGTTGGTGGTTGTTATGGAAATAGCCTTTGAAGACTGAGCACATTTACAGTTCTGAACATTTATTTCAGTGTAACTCACTCCCCACAAAGCAAACATTATTACAACCTACAGTCCATCTATTTCTTAATTTATATTTTAAAATAGAGCATTTGGAGGCCAGTCTTAAGGTTTTTTACAAAATAGTCACACTGACGTTAATGGAACTTATTCAGAATACGCATAGTATTTTAGTTTTATTTCTATATACAAATTTATGGGATGTGTCATGTGTGTGGTTTAGAACTGCCAGAATATAAATCAAATAATTTATTAGAGAAAAAAAGTATAGTATTTGTGGAAACGAAGCATTAACACTCTCGGAAGATGGGCTTGTTCAGCCCAAGTTACTAAGGTTTTGTTCTGTTCAGTGCAGTGCAGGATGAACTTTAAGAATAAAAAAATGATGAAAGTGCTTAAGTACTAGAAATTTTAATACAATTTTGCTTGCCTCAGCCAGTGTGGCTATTTATAATAAAGCTTAAATTAGGTTTTGGATCCCTTCAATCCAACAATGTCATCTCTCAGATCAGGAAGCACACCCTCTTTGTCATGGTGCCTGCCTTCTAGAATAATATCCCCCCAGAGATCCACATTGCTCCCACCCTGATGATATTCTGGAAGTCTTTAAAAACTTGACTGTTCTCCCAGCTTTGGGATAGAGTGCTTGTGGAGTTCTGTCAGCGATGTTTATCAGAGGGGGTTTGTTTGTTCAGATCCATGGGATTTCCTTATTTCCTTTTTTTTATTTCTGATATAAGCTACCCAGAGTCATTTGAAGTTGGGCAGCCTTTAAATCTCATAAATAAATAAATAAATCCATCCATCCATCCATCCAGTGTGTATCCCCATCATCTGCTATTGTCAGGGAACAGATCAGTATGAGCCCTGTGTGACCTACTTATTTTAAATAGCTGCATATTTTCAGGTAAATGGAGAGCCTAAAGTGGGGAATGGCAAGAACAGGCCTACAATGGTATGTGTGAGAGTCTCTCTGAGGAACTTTTTATGTCCTGCTTATTTCCTGTTCAGAAGAATAGTTGATGCAACTCTGATGGCTATTCCATCATTTCATGATCCTCAAATAGAGATTTTGTAGATTTCCAGTCAAGCTTCCTTTCATCAGTGTTTCTATTTAATTCTTGGTTGGTGTGTTGTTGAATGTTTGGAATGGTTCCATTTCAGAAGTGGTGTTCTTCATTTGCCAAAACTGATGAAGTTGGCTCGGGAGAATGGGATTACTGGTACAAATCAAAGCCAGGAAGCCAATCCATTAGTTTTCATAGTGCAGTACTTCCTGATACCATTTCAAAAGACTTTTCCTTTCAGCTTCAAATGCCATTTAGATGTGTGTGTCTTCATCTTGTGCTAATGGAGTTTAAAGAAATAAGAAAGCCTATTGGCTTGACTTTCCAGAAATATTATGTGTTTTGAGAAATATTATTCACACTCATTTTATACTACTAACTTTCAGTGATGTTCATTATGGTTGGCCAAAGCCAATGCCTCATTAGACCATCACAGTAATAAGTAGGTGCTAGGAGGAGGAGACACAAAATCAGAGACTCTAGAACAGAGCAAATGGCCCAGCACAAAATATATGTGGGAAAAAAAGCCAGTGTGCCTGAAGTTCTCCATAACAGCCCATCAGAAGATTGCTCTCAGGCTGCTCCCTGGAATCTGGAACCCTTTCAATATGTTGGACAGTAACCCCCTTTAGCCAGCATGGCCAAATTTTAAAAAGTTGTTGCTTTCCTACTTTTCCCTTTTGACAATTCAGTCAATTCAGACAATCAACACAGTTTCAAAGAAATAGGAAATGAAGAAGCAGAAATAACCCAGTGCCACTTCTTTATTCATTTCTATCAAGGAAGAAAGCATTTATTGCAAGGGCTTTGAGATTGTTTCCTGAATTAAGATGAATTTGGTTTTCTTTTCTGATATTCCCCATGAGACAGAATGCAATACTGCAAACAGTCAAAGCAGCTATTAGAATTTTTGCTTTATTAAAAATGTTCTGAGTCTACAATTTTCTAGTTAGTATGTTTGCACAAACACATTGAACCATTAACTAGTGAATCATTTCAACCATGGGAGGAGGCTAACAATGTAGTACAGGCTTTCCAACCTGGCACTCTCCAAATGTGCTGGAGGACAACTCCAGAGAAGTCCAGCTTCTTGAATTTCCAATCAGAATGGCCATTGGCTAACTTGCTTGAGGATGTTGGGAGTCAAAATCCAGTGCAACCAGAAGGCACTACGTTAGTGATGTCTGTTGTTTGGGAATTATACAAGCCACAGATTAAATCTGTAACATCTCCATCTCATGGAAGCAGGTGCTGGGAGGAAACCTTGGTGATCCTTCATGTAAAAACAGAGTCATATGGATTCCTCAATAAGGTAGCCTTTTAACTTCCAAAACTACCATGTTTCCTAAAATGACACTATTGATTAAAAGAGTGATGTTTTCCAATGGGGCTATTGAAAGATTGCTTGGTAAATTACTCAGTATAGAACAGTACCTCAGTAAAGAAATTAGATACTGCATCCTACACAACTGAATGCCACAATTAATAGAAATCTCTCATAAAATCACATTGTTAGAAAAAGTGACTAAGGGCCATATGAGTTCATTTTAAATGTCATGCAGGGTGTGGTGGTTTGTCTGTTGCAGAACATCAGCAAGTTCTAAATGCAGCATTGTCCAGATGCCCAGATCTGGGAGGCAATAGCATTATTGTCATTTCAATGGAAATACTGAAAAAAAAAAAGCAGCTTTTCACTTTTGAGAATTGAGTTCTTGTTTAGTTTTGTCTTCACAAAGGAGGGTTTCAAAAATGACTGTTGGTCAAGGGAGCAATTTTTGGTCTTGTTCCCCCTCCCAAAGAATGTTCTGAAATTATTGTGTGTTGGATACAAAAACTGCTATGTGTGAAAGAAGCCACTTCTTCTAGTAGAAAGAGAAATTGTTGATTTCTCCCCCTCCCCCACTATAAAACTGTATTTCCCTTCCATAGTTGTCACTTGGACAACAATCTAAGCAGGCAAGCAGATAGGTCCACTGATCACAAAATTCACCATAATGGTAAAATGTTTTTTCACTGTAAGTAGTCTTTCTAAAATTTGCAGCCTCATACCATCAAGGACGTGGAATGTTCATGCAAATATGGATCCTTCATTTATTTAGTCAATTACGGCCTCTCTAATACAAGTCACCCAAATATAGGCAGAGGGATAGCATGGTGTAGAAATTTATAACTCACTAATTTTCACCAATTTCCAATATTACCTGGGTAATTTTTACATGTCTCCTTATTCCAAGATAAGTATAGAAATGCAGGCATATTTGTACAAGCTCTCACTTCTAGAAAATATAGCCAGTTCCAAACAATTGAATCTTATCAGTGCACATGTTGTTCTCAATTTCCATGTGGAATTCGACAAATAAACAGAAAGCAAACTATAAGCCATTTTTAAATGTTTGTTCACATCTGAGAATATTCACAATTTCAGAATTCAAAATCTTGGAATTTAGAGTGAAACTATCCATTCAAAAACTTAAAAAAAAACAACAACCCAGTAACAAGAGAGTTGTGCTTTTCTTGCATAAAGGAATAGGAATGTATGTTCTCCTATATTCTAGAGGAGTATGTTCTCCTCTGGAATGTAATAATCTTATCTCTGAAGATGCCAGCCTCAGTTCCTGATGAAACATCAGGAAATTTGTGGTCTAGACCATGGCCACTAAACCCTGAAGCCCAACACTGCTCAACAGATACTGTCCATGAAAGCCTATACCAGTATACTTTTCTGGTCTGATTATCTTTTGTTTTAATTTTTTACTAGAATACTTTGAAAACTATTTCTTTTGCTCTAGATTTACTTATCTGAACCAAGCAAAATTTGTCCTCAATTTATTAGTTTCAGTCTGCTTATTCAATCTGCTAGTGAAACTAAGATCTGGTTCAGTGTTTTTTCTGGAGATAAAAGTCCATCTGAAGAAACTTAAAAGTAAGTCATAAAGAGAAAAATATGTGTTCATTAAAGCTTACTGTCTGGAAACTCTGCAGAGAATTGTAACCTAAAGCTGCACACTGAGACCCAGCATGGTGTAGTGGTGAAGGTTTTAGACTGGTACCAGGGACACCCATTTCAAGCCCCCTTTCAGTCACTGAAGCTCACAGGGTAACTTTGGCCAGGCACTCTCGCTCAGCTCAACATACCTCAAAGGGTGTAGTTGTGGGGAAAAATTGGGAGAGGGAGCCTTGAACCTGTGAACAAAAGACAGGATGTAAATCTAATAATCAAATCCAATATACACTTAATTGGGGTAATTAGGGGTCATGCTAGGGTCATGCTATAAATTTCATGGTAGTGGCTATCTTGAGAGACCAAATTCTTCAAGTCAGCTATGCAAAGAAGTATCTTCTCCTCCCTTCCTGGAAATTTATCAGAAATAAATTTGTTTGGGTAGCAATGTTTTTGTCTGTCCCTTTGTGTTGGAACTACAACTCCCAGAATTCACAGCCTATATGACTAAAGTGAATTCTGAAAGTTTTGCTCAAAATATGCCTGAAGGGCTTGAGTTAAAAAGGCTGTTCTGATACTGTATTTTTGCATCATTTGAAGGTGCTAATATCCAGTACAAAATCGCAGTTTTATAAGCCAAGGTGGCGGGGGAACCTTCCAAAAATTGTGAATTAGATTTCTTAGACTGTATTTAATTCAAGACATGTAACAGATAGAGATCCTACTGGTATGCAGGTAGTCCCCAATTTAAGAACAAGTTCCATTCCCAAGGTCAGTCATTAAGTTAAATTTGTACGTAAGCCGGAATAGTATTATTGTGTAATACTGTATAAGTAGTATTGTGTAATGAACTCAAACCATTGTGTATTTAACTCAAATCATTGTATATTTAACTCAGATTTTGCTACCATAAGCTCTGTTCTTAACTATGGGTCATCTGTACCCTGGGTGTTCTTAACCCAAGGACTACCTGACCACTCATTCAGTGACCATTCCAACTTGCGACAGTGTGAATGAGTGGTACTTACAACCGGTCCTCAGAGTTCTGGCCATTGCAGTGTCCCTGCAGTCATGTGGTTGCCATTTGTGACCTTCTTTGCCAGCTTCTGACAAGCAAAGTCAATGGGAAAGCCAGCAGGAGGTCACAAATGGCGACTACATGACATTCTTGCTTAATGACCCATAGTGATTCACTTAATGATGGCAACCAGGACTGCCAGAATTGCCACTGCTAAGCAGCACAGTCATTTGATGTCACACTTTACAACTGTGTCACTTAAAGACAGCAATTCCGGTCCCAATTGCCATTGTAAACCAAGGACTACATGTAGATACAATCATCTTCCTGCATTGAATGTACAAGGAGAGGTGAGCTACTCCTGTGCATGGCCAATCTTCACATCCCTCTGGTCTCCTGTGTCCATACTGTGGACATGTTATATAGGACCATTCCTGACAAACTATTATTATACTCCCACGCAAAGCCAATTGATAGCTCTACTAGCTGTTACCATCAAGGAGAAAATGCTTTAATCAAAAACTGCAGAAAGATGAGTAATGGTGGAGATAGACGAACTAAGTACTGTGTGGATCAATTATCAAGACTTCATCTCTCTCGCTTTCCTAAGCCCTTTTTTCTGTCTTTTAAAACTGCCTGGATAACAAGTGTTTTCCTGGTTCCTCACTCTGTAAAACTGTTTCCCCAGCTGTAGGAAAAGAGAAACCCAACAATCAAAAGCAGCAGTGCTGTAGCATCACACCAGCTATTATTCAGGCACTTCCTTTTATTGCAGGGTATAAATTGGATTAGTAATGACAGTTTTTTTGAACTTCATTCTTTTTCTTCTTGATTCTACACAGCAAGAAGCGTAAAACCACTTCTCTGCACCCATTCCTATAAATACTCTTTCAACATTGATAACACAATGTTTTGGAAATCTTACCCACACAGATCTTTTCTATAACACATAACAAACACCTTGTACTTACAGATGGACAATTTTGAATTCGCTTCCACATCACATCAACAGTGATGCCTGTTAAGCAATGCTAATTATTAAAGTCGTATCTATCTCTTAATCAATCTTCATGTTCTTTTAATACATCTTTGTGCCTTTCACATCTTTACCCCATGACAAAATGCAATTGCCATGCAGGGTCACTGATCTATCCCCAGAGCTAAATTGTATGCCTTATTATTTGCACAGGGTTGTCATTTGATCACAATTGGACAATTATTTATAGTCCCACCATTCTCTGCCTAAGTCAAGGGAAACAGGGACCTTTTCACGCTCCACATCCATCATCCTTAGTCAATATGGCTGCAGTAGAACAATAAGGATTTTGTTACGACTGCAATATTATCAGGTACCTCCAGACATATCTTCCTCTGTAACAGCAGCCTCTGCATAGAGGAGAGATGAAGATATTTGGTACATAGTTTATTCCAGCAATACAGACTCTTAGATGAACTCATTATCTCCTTTGATTGCAAGTTTATGGAATCATGGAGGGAAGTGAGAAGAGAGTAACATAGGTCCTGGTTTATATATTTCATGAACTCCTAATAGTTGTTTAGTTTTGGTTTAGCACAATGGGTAACCATCTCATTTGGCCTACTACAGAAGGGCATCCTCATTCTGTCTCAAAGGAGGGCATTTGGAGTAGAGTGAGGGATTTGCAACAGAACTCTAATACATATTGATTAACCAGCTTCAGAGTAAAAATGCAGAGTTGAGCACTGAACAACAAAAGGCTCAGAACTTTTGCTTTAAATAGCTTGATTGCAGCAGGAACCAAAATATTCCCATTGCAGCTGGCAAAATGTAATAATTGCATTTACAGCCTTTTGAGCCCAGGCTATGACCTCACAATTTTGATGCATTCAGGAAATAGAGGAATGGATAAGAATATTTAAGTATTTGGGCATCTGTACCTGCTTGATTTGAAAACCATTAATTTCTCTCTTATGCTGGCAGTGTCCCTTGGCCTGACATTATTTTTCTAATGTCTGTATGGAATGACAAAGGCTAACCTGGTTCAAGGAAAGTATTGCCATATCATTTGTGTACAGAAGCATGAAGCTAATCTGTGATTTAGCAAAGGAGGTAAAATTCACATTTAGAGAGAGCCTATATGATTTCATTAACACAGAAGTTATTGGAGGAGAGTACAGCTACAATCTTGCTTATCCCACTTTTGCATGGGGATTGGGCTGTATAGGTGCCATTGGAATCAAAGTCACAATTAACTTGTATAAAGGCATCCTTCTGTCCTTGAAGTAGCCTTTTCCCCAGACAATGACCATTTCCCACTACTATAAAGCCATAAAGTCCTGACTCTTTCAACAGATTCTGGGATAAGGTAGAGTGATCTATTCCATGATGGGAGATGATGGGGAGATGTTTGTGTCGTTATTCCTCTTCACTGCATGTCATATATTCTTTTGCTGATTCTGTTCCATTATTTTTAGTTGTTTTTACCTGATTGTGATATAAGCTACCTAGAACCATCTTGGGATTGAAGTGGCATATACATTGGTAAATAAACTGTACTCTTCCATGTACATGGAGTCAGAATTATACGTTTGGTGAATGTGGCCCCATAACCCTCAAGTTAAGTGGTCTCAGATAGGTGTCATGGCAGTCTTGTGGTTTTTATTTTTTCTGGACCATTACTACTCAGAAGAGTTCACTGAGCAAGCAAAGGATGCTTGTAACGCCCTTGTGAAAGCACATGCGAGACCATTCTAAACATAGCTCCATCATTGTTCAAAAATTCTACCAAACAATCTTTTGAGAGAATTTATGCTAATCATAAATAGTAACTGCTGATAGATCTCCTTTATATGTGGAGCAACATACCTAATTTCAGTTCTGTAATAGCTCCAATTAGTTCTTAAAGGCTAGTGTTTCTGCATAATTCTGGACAGCTTGTCAGTATTCATTAACTCAATCACAGATGTTACTTGGTGGAGAGAAAGCTATGGTTATTATCCTTACATTGCTCTGATCATATTTGTGATCTGGGAAGCTTGATTTCCATGTTACTCTTCCTTCATGTCTGTAATTTTGATTGATGGAATCTTGAGTTAATGCTTCTGATTCAGTAATGCTGTTACATGATTAAGATGGACCTAGGAAAAGGTCTAGTATACATATATAATCTTGTAAATACAATCCATTATAAGGAATCTTTTATAATGGTTAATCTGCTTTTTCCAGTTCTTTTTACTGGAAGATTATGTTTGGTTACTTAAAGCAGTAGAAGCCATCTCCTAAATTATCCAAGAGTCATTGCTAATAATTGTATTCTCATGCTGGTTGCAGCTTCTTGTCAGGAAATTGTATATTTTATAAGTGTTCTTAGTTGCCCAAATGTATCCACAGATGTATAATGTTAGGGTTTTTGTGGACAGTCGCCTGCTATCAGACAGGAACTGGAAACAAAATATTTGCCATTGAAAAGTCAGAAGCAGTAAGATGTTTCCTGATCTGAGAGATTCCATATAATTCAGCCAGAGGTTCAGTCCTGTTTCATTTATCTCCTAGAAGAGAAGCTTTGCATTGAATCCAAGATTGTGTTTGATTTGTTTTTCATAAAATCTTTCCAAAATTCGCAAATGTCTTCATAAACTGGCAGAACTGGACAATTAAGATATTTGGAGGCAGAAGAAAACTAAGTTATCCATCCTTAAACAGCACAACTGCAACTGCGAAAATGGGTAGTTGGAGTAAAAAAAAAAAAACAAGATAAAACCCAGTACCAGCATCAAAGAAACATTACCAGCCTTCACATAAGCTGCACTGTTAAGCCAATAGCCATCATGTGCTACTTCCAAAGTGAAAGAAGAGATGCAGAGATTATTAACTTGTTTATTCATTGAATTGAGTGTTTATTCTGTTTAACCAATGTTAGAGAGACCCTAGAAAACTTCTGAATTCTAATAATCAGTGCAGGTACTTTTCTCCAACTGTGTGTTGAATTTTCTTCCAACTGGTATAAATTTTGAACAACATCTCACTAGGTGGAAGGTGGCGTGTGCAGAATACTTAAGGGAGCAATTGAGAAAGAAGCTAATAATGTCAATAACTGCAGGGAAACCACTTCAGAAACAGCAAGATTTTTTTTTCCTTAGAAGTAGAGCAGACTTTTAAACAAATCTGTGGTTGTCTGGCTGTTTTCTAATAGATATAGATATTCTCGTTTATCAGGGGATGGTACAGAAAGCCCTGGTCTGCTTTGCTGTGCTTTCTGTCTGTTGCATTTATACCATCTCATTGACTTTGGAACATTAACATTGGAAATCTAAGCAGGGTTAGAACTGATTAGTACTTAGACTGGAGGCTACTAAGAAATCTCAGGGCTGTGGACTAGATGGGAAATCGAAAAAATATCTTGGAAGAAGCCAGTAGTAAACAACTTCCTTAGTTGTTGCCAAAATATGGCTGTATTCATGAACTCACCAAGGGTTGAATTTGATCTCCTTTACCTTATCTCTTCCAAGTATTCAAATCAGCTCACATCTTCACTAGTTTTTAATCCCCTACCAACAACCTTGTGAAATAGGTTGGGCTGAAAAAGAGTGACTTTCTGAAAGTCATTCAGTGAGCTCCAAGGTCAGATGGAGATGTCAAGTGCATCTCTCAGTCAAAACCCACCACCTATTATGCTACACTGGCTCTTTTTTTTTTTTTTTCCTGTGCCCATTGTCTTGTGAGAAATTCTTCAGAAATTCCAGAGGCAACTGTTACTGAATCTGGAGGAGGAGATCACTAGAAACAAAATGATCCAGGTTCAAGTCCCTATGCAGTCACATAGCTCACAGGATGATCTGATCCAGTCACTTTCTCTCAACCCAACCTAACTTGCATGTTTCTTGTGAGAATAGGAGGAGGAAAGACTCCATGTATACTATCTGGAATTCTTTAGAATAAAGGCAAGATATAAATGAGGGAAGTATACAAAACATAAAATATACAAACAGCACGGTATGCCTTCTATTAGCTAATCCACTTTCTTACATTAGTGATCCTAACAAAGCAGCCCTAAATGATTCTTTGTAGAACCCAGAGCTAGATTTTTTGCCTAGCTATCTTTTCTGGAGGAGGATATCATTGCCTACATATTACTTCCCATGTAAGAAGCAATATCCTTATGAATACCAGTTGCAGAGAACATGAGAAGAAGAATACCATTATGTTCATGTCCTACTTGTAGGCTTGCCAGCAAGGCTTGTAGGATTGCACAGCAGGTTGGACAGCCCCCTCCTTCCATTATAAAGTTAGATTTCATGACCGCCCCCACCCCCCCTTTTTTTTTACAAGCTTTCTTGCAAACAAGCCATTTTGTGTGATTTCCACAATCTTGCTCAAGTTTTGTGAAATTTCACAAGTTGGCTAAAACCTGATGAAATTCTGGCAGTTTTTTAAAACAAAATTCTTAGGAACCAGGGTTTCTGGACAATCTTCTTTACTCTGTCCTAAACTTTGATCTGGCAATGTTCAAATCTACCATTCGCTGTTAATCTAGATGATACTTTTAGCTATTCGCATCACTCAAAAGCAAAAACAGATGCAAAATTGGGGCACTAATATGCAGTTTTGAAAGAAGAAAGACTATTTAAATGTAAATACTCTTACATTTTTAATCCTCAAAAATTGGTAATGAATGCCTCATGTGTTGGACTGTTAATCATGCCTGGCAGCATGAAATGTGGGTGTTGCTGGTGACATTAATAAACATATAATCAAGCACACAACACTCAGTTGTGTAGCCCAATTTAGCTCAGGTTACAGCCTTTTTCTCTGCAAAATACTGCCCCCCATTAATCATAGAGAAGTACAATTACAAATAATGACAAATAACGTACAGGCAGACAGCGAACATCAGGCAGTCTTAGCCATTTGGAAATGCATTTCTATTAATGTTTGTCCTGCTTTTTTTCCCCAGTGATCTCGGTCTGAGATTACAGAGAGAACAAATGCTAGTATATTCTATGGTAGTAATTCAGTCACGTGTGAGAGTCATTTCACACCAAGTATGACAGGCTTCCCTCTCTCCTTCCTGCCTCCAGCACACCCCTGAGGAAGAGATCAGAAGTTTATGCTTCCATTTTGAATTCAACATCCATCAGACATATTGCTGAGGCTGGCGTATGGCCCTAAAATATAATCTGGTCTGTGAGCACTTGATTTAGTGTGTTGTGTCAATTTTGCAAATTGTAATTTACTATTTAATGTGATATACAAAAGCAGCCAATTATTACTTTCTGATAAATTCTGGCTAACCAAACCATGGCTTAATATGTGTGAACCCAGTTTTGCACCTTATCAAAACCATAAACAAACCATGGCTTAGCATAAAACCCAGTCCTGAGCCCAGGCAAATTTTGTAACTACAAACTGACCTACACCTAGTTTATAATCCTGGATTGTTTCCTCTATCAAGGTTAAGACCGACCTTCCTCAAGTTGATGTCTGACTATATGAAGACATTTAGCACCAAACTGGGAATTTTGCGACTGCCAAATCGGCTGGCTATTTTATTTTTTCAGCAGGAACTTTGAAGTTTAGCCTGAGAGGATTCTTTCTCCAACTTCATACTCTGAAGTTATATTGGAATAAAAACTGCAGATTTCCAGGTTGATATGGCCATTGGTAGCAGGGAATGCTGAGAGATGTGATCCCATCATATCTAGAAGAGAAGAGTTCTAGTTTCAAACTAAGGCCAGCTTTTGCTTCAGACAAAAACAAGGAACTGAGGTTCATTGGAAGATGGAAGCAAAGATTGAGCTGGAAAAGAGGAGGCAAGCAATCCCAAAACAATGGCCTCTTGCCCAAAGGTGAAGCTTTTTGCAAAACACAATGGGATGGGTTTCACACAACATCAGTTTAAAATAAATATGGTCCCATTCAAAATTCTTTGATTTTGCTCTAGTGGCAGGCAATGTAGTCTTAATGGTGCTTATGCTCAGTGGCGTTTACAGGAGGTATATTTAGAGTTACAGGCTATTCATAAGTATACCAGTACAGAAAGAACAGGAGTGAAGGCATTGGCCATTTTTAGACATGGTGGTGGTGTAAGTTCTGGGACTTTGAGAAACATGAACCATACAGACCTCTCTCTCCTCTTAAAACTGGAGGTGGAAGTTAAATCAGAAGTTAAAACTGAGCTGGAAGTTAAATCAGAATCTGAGGCAGCTAGAATCTGAGGCATGACACTCAAGCAAAACTGAGCATCCAATTTGTCCTTATTGGAAAATGTGATGAAATGGCCTCATTAAGTAAGGTCTGAACTTGCAGCTGTATCAAGGTGTTAAATATTTCAGTGCATACCAGGAAGCCACAAATGGAGATAGGAAATTATTATAAACTCTGTGAGGAAAAGAGGGAGCTTTCTATAAAGTTATCAGGACAAATTATGCTAGTTCTTCTAATGACCTAACTGAAGAAATGGCATCTTCTCTTTCATTGAAGCTTCTTATTTAAACCAGTTTGGTATTAACATTTTGCTGATGTTGGGATGATGTAATAAAAAGAGTTATCCCATGTCTGGAATATCCTGGACAAGCCTAGTTTTAGAAAATCCCACCCAACTGGGATTAAAAAAAAGAGCTGAAAGCTCAGGGTTGCTTTTCATTTTGAAAGAGGCTTCAATAGCCTTGCAGAGAGAAAAGGCTGGTTTGATGGTGGCTGCAGTGTCAGCATGCACAACCAGAAGCAACAGTGCCACACTCTGCTACTCCTGATTGGCTGTGCTACCACATAGAGGAGGGGCATGGGAATGGCCACAATGGTTGCTGTGCTCTAGTTGGAGCACAGCTGCCTTTGTTCTCCCTGGTGCCCAGATGGGGCAACCTCTATAAACGACTGCGGCCCACGTTGCCCCTTACATATCCAAGCCTTCCTCTTTATTTACATGCTATCCCCCACTCTTTCTTTCTTGCCACCTCCCATGTTCTTGTTCTTATTTTTTTGCACCCATTTCAGTCCCACTCTTCTTCCTTCACCCAGCCACCATGCTCTTCCCTAGCCTTCTCCCATTTCCTGCCTACCCTGTCACATTCTGCCTACCCAGAAGATCAAAAAGACAACTCATCCACCATGTTGCTGTTGTATCGACCAGTCTTGTATGCTAGCTTTCAGGAAAAATAAAGTTAGAGCAAACCCAGCTTTGTGTATTACTTACAACTCCTGTGGTGTTCTCTGGTAAGAAACTGTAAATGGACAGAGCCCCCAATTAGACACGAAGCACAACAAGGAATCTTCCTTATATAACAGCTTAGACAGAAGCCCTTAGGGCTTGCTCAAACCAGGCATTCCCTATAGTGCACTGTGACAAATGCCCTAACGCTGTTTTCCACAGTTATCTCTGCATACAGACCTTACAGGGAGTGCTCTTATAAACACAGATAGGCCACAGGCTCACACTTGACATCACCAAACAGGAAGAAGGAAAGAGGCCAATGCAGAGAGAATGTAATATCCCAAATTTAGTCCCAAAGGTTCATGGGGGGGGGGGGGGTATTGATCTGGATTGCAAAAATCTGGACCAATGTAGAAGGCAGAAAAGAGAGAGAAAATTCAAACTCTTTGCTGCTACCTTGTGCCCATTAAAAATTATGCAGCCCAGATCTAGTAGTTGCAATCGAAGGTCAGAACCATGTTTGCCCTGAGCTTTCTTGTCTTCACCTGCTGTGCATTTAATCCTGAATTTTCTCTGTGAAAAGTTTTTTCTTTAGCCCTCAGCACACCGCAATTACAGGAAAGAAGCCACGGTGAATGTTGTCTTTGCTTTGCGAGGACACAGCCTTTCTAATTCTCTGTTGATCTTTTTATTTGAGGCTACATGATGGAGAGGGCTTGGGGGGTAAAGCATTTAGGACGTCAAGTGGCTTGCAGCTCTTTTGAAAGTGGGAATCAGAGGCTCTTTTTATTAGGACACAACGATGCCTTAGGAACACCAATATCTTCATTTTTGGACAATGCTGCTTTCATAGCATCCTCTGTCGCATTAGTGAAGCAGCCTTAAGTTATAATCAGGTGTACTGGTTTTAAAGTTGTACTTCTCCCCTTAAGCTGACACTTTCCCACTGCAACTTAAAATGCGTAATTGCTTCACTTCCCATTATTTGGAGGTGAGATCAGTTGACCTGTTGTATCATCAGAAGTGTGCTTTGAGATTGTTGGAAAGCCACCAGCCAGCCTCCACTACAGCCATTGATCTCCCACTGTTTGCCTCTCTATTAACACTTAATTTCCTAAGCTCTTTTTGTACTTATCTCTCTACCATTATTTTTATACCAACTTCCCTTCCAACAATGTAGAGGAGAGGAAAGCACTTGGAGGTGAGTTTATGTTAATCCACAGTAGCAGTATAATGTATCTTCAGATGCAGCAGTTCTGCTTTTCCTCGTTGCTTTCCTTCTCCAAAAAAAATAATAAAGAGGACCTTTCTTGCTTATTTGCCAGTTTTTCTGTATTTGTCAGTTTTGGTCACTTCCCTCCTTCCTATGAAGTAAGAAAGTAATTGCCCCACAACTAACCAGCTTCAGTTCTCCTGTTCTTTAGGCCTTAGCTCGCTGCACCATCATGGCATGGTCTGACACCTTCTTTTCAAAGGCTATTTCTGTTCTGATGACTTGCCACATGTTTATTTCACATGTTTTTAACATGCCGGATCTCAAATGGGTTGTGTGGGAAGGGGCAGACAAACCAGTGTAGAAAAGCCTGGGAATAGTCCTGAAGTCAGGCATTCTCCAGCTCTGCTCCAGTATCCTGATTCATGGGAGTTTTCCCTGTTGGGTGGATTTATGCTGAAGTGGGGGCGCAGCAGAGCCAGAGAACAGTGATCCCTTTGCCTATATTCAGTGGCACATTCACAAATCAGGAAAGCATCAGCAATGACTCAGAACATTTGCAATGGAAGGAGAACAGGAATCAGCAGTGGGGACAGCAGGTTTTATGCTGGCATTGTTTTATTAGAAAGCTGGCTGCGTGACTTTGGGCTGGTCACTCTCTCCCAGCCCACAATGTCAGGCTCAGGAGACAAGCCAGTCGGTCAATTCCTGTCGCCACCAGTGGATCAACATTTGGTTGATCAGAAAAAAAGCGGATCACCTGCGGGAAAACTCTAGGAAGAAAAAAAAAAGTTTTGTGCTAAGTCAAGGATGGAGAGGGATAGTATTTTAAGTTAGTGCTGGGGAAAGAGGTTAATAGAAATGTGGGGGGAGAGAGAGAGAGAGAAAGATTTACATTCTTATTCCAGCCCTTTTACAATCACTTACAACTCTTTTACAATCCAGCTATGTTACAAACTGACTGAGTTTGTCAGTCTGCAGCAGCTGCTTGGCATTTTTCAAGCAGAGGACAGAGGAAGAAAGGACAAAAACGTACTTATTTTCTTGCCAGACGTTTTTCTGGTGGCTGGACGTTAGCTGCAGCTGAATGGATGAGAGCAAGTAATTAGATGTTTTACGTTTACTAACCACTGAACCTTTTAAAGCTTAACAGATAGACTGAATGAAAGCTAAGGGTGGAAGGGATGGACAGGAGCAGAAATAAGGAAACGCATAAAGTTTGAAAAGGCTAATCCATATAAAATGTAGTCTAAACATATTTTCACAATATTAAGCAATATTCATTAAATAGTTATGATCAACAATATCCAAAAAGTCAAGATCTGGATTAATTCTGTAATAGGAAGTTAAATTATGGTCAGATCTGGCAAGAAAAACACCATAGATGAACTTTCCTTCAACGTGATGCTTCCTCCCACCCTTCTCCCCGCCATCAAAGCACTGGCTCTCCAACTCCCAGAACTGCATTGCCAAGTTAAGGAAAGTTGCATAGATAATGCCATGCACGAGCATAATGAACTGTAAGCTGGAGTTCAAGAAAATGTGCCGATGGTTCACATAGAGAGAAATGTCTAAAAAATTCTATGGTGCATGTTTGAAGAGGGGACACGCACGTAAACTGATGTGCAGACTTAATCACTTTGTCATAGCTTTCATTCATGGGATCTGCACTGCTTCACTTTTGAGAAAGAAGGATCAAGGGAATCAGACTTTTATGTGCAACCTCATACATACTGCACCTACATGAACATGTTAACTAGCATGCACAGGAAGATGTGGATTTGTATTCTGTCAATGCACAAAAATGATTCCTAAGAGAGATCAGTGTTGAGTACATGAAGCTTCAGTCTTGATCATTTGGTTTCTAGAGGGCAGTAGGAAGCCATCTCTCTCCTCAAGATTCAACACAGAGTCATATATATTTTCTAAGTTCCAGGCTGAGTTCTGGGCTGACTGGTTGTGTCTAAAAGGAACACACGCTGATGCAGTTTTCTATAACTCTTTTCAGGACTTGGCGTGCTGTCCTCAGTGACCTGGAGTACTTTGCACAATTTTAGCTGGTGTCTACTATAGCTATTCCTATGCAGAAATACCACAGCAATTTATGTTCTAGATAAGATTGTTGTTCTGTGTGGGACAACTCGTGGAGATGATTTGGAAGCTACTAGGGTGTTGTCAATAATATTTATCAGGGATCATATCATACCAGTCCTGAAAGATGCCCAGTGGTTGCCTATCCATTTCGGGGCCAATTTAAAATAAAATGTTCTTCTACAAGTCATAATGACTTGAAAGTTAGATATTCAAGTTTCCCCACATGTCAAATACTGCTCTTCAAAAAGCAATCAAGCATCAGCTTTTTTGACATTTCTGCCTCTGGCTATGACCAACCTAATGTGCCGAGCATTTGTGACTTGATGGTGGCCATAGCCAGAAGTTAAACAGGAACTCTTGTTCCATTTGTTTTTTCCATTGTTGGCTGTGATGATTTTTATTTCATGCTTTTTTGTTGGTTGCTTTCATGTGGTTATTAAGAATGCAGTACAAATGGAAATAAACATAAAGTAGCAAATAGACATGATACCATCCCTGTTGCTTGGTAGAAAGGGGGGAAAAAACTCTTTCTACAAGTTGTATGACTTAGGACTAATCAATATGTGCAGCAACTTGAGGACGAGGACTTCTGAGGTGGTCAAGTTTGGTGGGAGATTCTGTCTTGGAATGTTTTATGTTCTGCACTTCTTATGTGTTAGAAACAAAAACTGCATGTCAGAGAAAATGGTTGTTGCCCGATGCTAATTTTAATAATGTGTCAAAAATCTGTTTTGTGTAGTTTTTCAGTTGTTTCAGATTTAATGGAAATGGATGGTTATTTATTTATGTATGGGGGAGAGAATATTTAAGTGAACCTTTCATTGGTAGGATGCCAAATGCATTGACCCTGTATACCGTATAATCAAAGGGAATCTCTGTGAGACCAGCCTGTGTTCTACTGTGCCATAAACCCTGTAACAGTCTGCAACCCCCACCTAATGCCCACATTTCAATTTAAATCTCAAAGAAGATATGAAGGAAGGCATCCTGGTGGCGTTTTGCAGAGAAAACTGGGGGAACTAGGAAGTCTGCAGCATGAAAAAGAGATGTCTGATTGAAAACACACCAGCCCACTCTTTAACGTCACAACCATAAAACCAAAGCAAAATCACCACTAAATTAAATTTTAAAGCAACCTGAAATAGGACAGAAGAAACAGAATCAGAAAAATGCTTTCACAACCCTGAATGGTGGATTGTGGAACAGGAATTGCAAATATTAGACTTTTAGGAAGGTTTTACTGTAGACATGTGAGTTCCCTACATCCAACTTGAAATGCACATCATGACTGCATTTGTACGGCATGCTTCTCCATGCATGCTTAATCATGGTTTAACCAATTCAACTTTCTAAGATTACAAGATACACTTGGATCATGAATTTGTTACACTGGCTGAGTTTGTACAACAACCTAGGCCTGAAATGTGGCAAGGTACTTTGTGGTTCAGGGTGTCATTTCAGTTTATAACGCAACCACTTCATTCTGCTCACATGTGTAAACAGTAAACCAAGGATAGGCAACCTGGTGGCCTCCCAATGCTTTGGGCTACACTTCCAATAACTAACTCTCTGGTATTTGTGACGCTCTCTGGTGCTGATGGGATTAGAAGTTTGAAACATCTGGTGGCTTACCTAGGCTTGAGCATATTAAGTAATTTAGGTTTAGTATAAGAAATCAAGTATGACCTAGTAGTTTATGACTTTAAGTCTGCAATTTTGCTACTAAAATGTGTTCTTTTTATTTTATTTTATTTTATTTTATTTTATTTTATTTTATTTTATTTTATTTTATTTTATTTTATGATATTCCTAGTGCTGTCAAAATCAGAAGCCTTCTATTTCCTGCTATTGACAGCACTAGATATCATACATTCTTTATGGTGAAAGTTCAAAAGCAGTTTCATAGGCATGGTTTGCTTGACATACTCCATTGCTAACAAGCCAAAATAAGAGTCCGTTCTATAATAATAGAGGAAGACAATCATGTTAAGTTCATGATCAGTAGCAGCACTGATATCCAATACAGTGGTTCACGAGTAGCAGCATTGATATCCAATACCTCGGTTCACGAACTTAATTCTTTCCACGACTCTGGTCGCAAACCGAATTGGTCGGGAACCGAATCAAATTTTCCCATAAGGTTCAATGTAAATACGGTTAATCCGTTCTGACCCCGAATTTGGTCGCCAACCGATTTTTGATCGCGTCCCGAATCAAATTTCCCCATAAGGTTCAGTGTAATTATGGTTAATCCATTCTGAACCATATGTTGTTTTTTTTTAAACCGCAAAAATATGACACAAAGTACAGTACGAAGAAAGAGAAAGCTAACTTGCTCGACGCGACTTCTGGCGTGGAGGACAGGAAGGCGGGTGGGGAGGCAGTTACTGCTTGGAGGGAGAGTCCCCCTCCCTACAGGAAGCCGCGACCACGTGTCACGGGAGGGAAAATGCCTGCGGATCCTGTTCGTAACCTGATCCGGCGTTCACGAACGGAGGCTAAATTTTGCGACCGGAGCTGTTCGTGAACCGAATTGTTCGTGAACAGAAGCGTTCGTGAACTGAGGTACCACTGTATATCCAAACCAGTGATCAGTTTGTTGGGAGAGACAATGCCTTCATACATCTAATTCTTAAAGACAGCTAATTTTTAAAAAGTAGTAATTGTTACTATGGTAACCACATTCGTTAAATGTGATATCGTATACACATGGTAAATGAAAAAGCTTCTTAAGGAACTTGAATTCAGCGTTGTACCAACTCTCCCGATCGTAGTCTCTTCCAGACGCATTGGACAATAATCGCCATTACTCCACACAGCATGGCCATCTTTCTCTGCAGTTGCCTATGCCAGATGAGAGAAAGGGATAGGATGGTCTATCTCAAGGAAATGTCAAGTTCTCTAAAGCCATTTTCATTGTAGGAAGAGAGGTATGTAGCAAAATCAGGAGGAATCTGGTAGTACCTTTTCCAGTTAACACATTTTATTAAAAGGGATACGTTTTTGTGATAATAGCTCCCTAAAGTTTATGCTTTTCAATAATATTTGTTAGCCAAAAAAGGTCCTACCAGACTCCTCCTGATTTAAAGCCATTTTCAGTTTTCTTGCTAAAAATTTTTTGATGAGAACTGTATTATCCTGAAGATGCATAATATTTCTGAATCACACTGATTTGACTAATTGTGTGACTAAATGCTCTGTAGGTGAAACCCCATGTAGCATTTTAATGATATGCTCCTTTGGTTCATGTCTTTAATTATATCCATCTAAAGTGAATTATAAATTGTACAGCTCTTTGTCCCCCACTATATGCATCAGGCTGCTGCATTTTTATGTCATATTTTTCAAAAGCTCCTCAAAGGATTTCCAGTTTCTCTCTCCTCATACCACAGCTACTTTGAAAAATTTGGATTGTAGTATCATTCTTAGGGTTTTCCTTGCTAGCCATTACAGCTCCAAGAAGCTGTTCTGAATATTAGTAGCAGCAAGCAACTCAGCCACTTGTTGGAATACAGAACAAAAATAGTTCTCAAAAGCTTAGTTATATTTTAAGATTAAAATATATTATTAGAAGACAGCCTAGGAAAGATTAATCAATTTACTATACCAGGAACTTCTCTTATATATGTTATTTGTTAACACTGCATCTAATAGCTCATTAGAGTCCACAATGAAAAAAGAGAAGAGGATTTTTAATTCTACAACTTCTTGCTTTTCCATGTTTTGCCATCTCTGTTTACCCTATAAAGTTGTATTTGCTTAGCTAATTGCTTTTTTTGGATGATCTATGGATTCCTGCTCCTTTGAAGCCTGTTAAAATTGTTAATCAGTGAATCGTAGTGTTGTGAGATGAGGAAAAAGTCATGTAGTCCACAGTCTAGAACATATAAATGTTTCTACATTAATCAGTATATGAAAAGGCAACCAGCAAAGTGTGTCACCAGCATAGTACATTCGTAAATCAAGAGTTTCCAACAAAGTACATGGTGCTTGTAGGTTGTGAGGCATACAAACACTACATAAATGTGTGTGTCAGGGCAAGGAGTGTCATTAACCTATTTCATTGTGGAAGGGGGGAAAAGATATCTTTCAAATGTAATTTGTTGCTCTGCCAGACTCTGGGTATAAGGGAAAGTGATTCTGAGAAGTGTTATGTATTACCAAAGATCCATACTTCTGTCAAGAGGTTCCAGATTTATGATTTAAGACAACAGAAAATTCAATATCAGTAGCTGAAATAAAATATAAACATAAATTGGATTTAAGTGAAAAACAGCCAGAGTCTTGGTCTCATTAAGACAATGGTGCTAACTTTCATAATGGGACTGCATTTATTAGGCTTTGCATATCACCAACCATCAAGGTTTCTTGGCAATTTACCATTTTTAAATGGATGCATAGAAAGCCCATGAGTTTTTTGGACTTTCAGTAAGTATTTATGAGCCATCTACCAAAAGCTGATATTTTGGAGAAGTTGGCTACCTTTTTCTCAACTTGCTTTCCACGTTTGGGAATGTTCTGTCTTTCCTATTCTTTGTGGCAACGACATAACACTTACGTTTAGTACTCTATTAACCAAGCTGAATAGCAAAACATTGTATTGAAAATGGGGAAATAAGAAGAAAAGTGTGCCATGTTTTTATATATGTATATTTTTTTTAATCATAGAATGAAGAAGGTCTTACACAGGAAGGAATTATGGATAACACAGACCCAGCAGAAAATGAGGCCTATGAAATGCCTCCTGAGGTAAATCTGTTTCTAACATCTTCTCACAGGGCATTCCAGTAATAGATACCTAACACATACTTACAGGGATAAAGCTGATAAGGCCCGAGACACTGAATTCACCCTTGTGAAATTTTGAAATGAATGTTCAGGAGAAACATCTGCAGAACTCTGAGGAAAGCAAGTAGAGCTTTGATAAAAGCAGTGACATTTCTAATCTCTGGAAGCTCATAAATTGCTGTAATGACAATCCCAGGCAAAAATAACCTAGTAATGTATTCTTTGCTGTCAAAAGTTATTTTTGCATCAAAATATATGTGGGTGGAGAAATAGAAACAAGGGGATGAATGGATTTTCTTATTTTCTCTCCATTATTATTCTGAGGTTCCATTATTATCAGAATGAACATTTTAGGAATGCAAATAAGTTTTCTGCAAAAAAAGAAAAGAAAGAAAAGTAAGCTAAGCATTTTGTAGACATCTTTACTACAATCGCTCCAGCAACAACAAAAATCATGAAACTCTATGAAAAAAACAGCTATGGGAGAGTCTGTAGATAAAATGCTTGAACTACAATCCCTTCATTTGAGCCATTGGCCATGCTGGGTGGGGAAAAAGAATTCCAGTAACAGTTGGAGAATCATAGGTCTCTTGTCCCAGCTTTATGCTGTAAAATGCCCATAATTGATCACATTCTCAAAGAAACACCACAAACATAATTCCTATAACATTAAATTTAGACATATAAATGCAATCCTACAACCCTAATTATACCACATCTCAAAAATTGTTTGAAATTATAGATTTCCACAAAATATTTTCCACTGCTTCTTTCTTCCAGCAATACCCTACAAAGATATTCTGCCTCAAAGGTAAATACAAATTGACAGATTTTAAGATTATGAATGAGAGCATTACAGCATTTTCCAAGGAACTATCATCATCAGAAGTGCATATTTATCATGCACAAAGGCATTTACCTTTTCCCTCTTCTGTATAAATTCCATTCATGCAAAAGGATTTTTTTTCTCTTCAAGGGGAAGAGGTTGCTAATATGCTGGTTAGTTATTTCCAGTGGGGCTAGAAAGGGACAGGAATGATCACGTCTAAGCTCTATTGACAAACTTCTGCCTATCATGAACCAAGCAGTCTCTGTCAGCTCACCCTTGTGAGGCCACCCAAAATAAAAGACCTCAAAAGAACCAGTTCAATTCATAGGAGGCAATGAGCATCAGTGATGAATAAGGCAACTTGATAAAGCAATACCCCTGGGTTTGATCTTATTTAGTATCAAGTAGCAGATAAACAGAATTGCTCCAGGATATTTCAGCAGACCTCAGAGTTTGCATTGCTGTTGCACTGATGTTTCCCAATCAAGCATGGGTGAGAAATCAACTTCAAAATCAGCAGAAACCTACCCCATTGCACTAAATCAGATCCAAAACTTATTTTCTTGGGGAAGAGATTGCTTCCTCAACTGTAGACAGCCAGCACTGCTTCAGGAAAGAGACCTGCTGGTATTCGTCCCTACTTTTATTTATCTATTTAATTTGTACAGTGCCCAACTCCCAATGACTCTGGATGGTTCACAAGAAAACTAGAAAACTAGAAAACAATAAAATAATGTGGCAAAAAAAGAAAATAACCCAGAAGCAAGGATGGCAAAACTGGGCAACAATAAAACACACAGCCATTCTTCAGAAGAGGTTATACCCATCCTCACCAAAGTCCCGGGTGAATAGCCAGGTCTTCAAGGCCTCTGAAATGGGTAGGTTGGGAGCCACATGGATCTTGGGGGAAAACCTCATTTCAGAAGGCAGGCACTGCGACATAAAAGGCATGCTTCTGGGATCCTGAGAGATGGCATTGTTTATTCAAAGGAATGTTGAGCACACCAACCTTGTTGGATCAAAGCAACCAAGCAAATACTAGGGGAGACAGGCAGTCTCTGAAGTAGCAGGCCCTATGCCATGTAGGGCTTTATAAATAATGACCAGCATCTTGAATCACACCCAGAAGCAAATTGGCAACCAGTGCAGCTTGCAAAGTAGTGCCAATGTCACTGCATTCTGGAGCAGTTGAAGCTTTTGGGTAGCTTCTTCAAGGGCAGCCCCATATAGAGTACATTGCAATAGTCAAGAATGGAGACAAGCATTTCCCCCTTCATGGAATGCAGCACCAACTATGGGGTGGAGATATCACATTCAGTCCGCTAGGCTCTCTTTTCTAATCAACCTTCCTTTTCTAGCCTGTCCCAGGGAAATGAGAAAGCCAAAAGGACTTTCAGGGAAGAGAATAAGAACCTGTGCCTAGTTTACTACATTCCTAGTAGAAAGCACAACCAAGACAGATTTTCTCATTCCAAGATCATTAGTTCATATATATTAATAGAAAAGAGTCCTATTCTGTTTCAGTCACTCCTAGCTATCCCTCAGATGTGTCCAACTACAGTTCCCATTCTCCACAGCTCACAACTCTGGAAATCCACCCTGCAGGGAAACTTGACCTATCTCAAACTCACAAGGAATTATATTTCTTAAATCTACATCAGCCCCTTTTTGCAGACAATAGCTTAGGTACCCAACTGAATCCTGGACCTATCCATTAGGGAAGCCAAGGCAAAGCATTGTTTTGTTGCGGTTTTGTCTTGGTTTGGTTTGGTTTGGTTTGGTTTGGTTTGGTTTGGTTTGGTTTGGTTTGTTTTTGTTTTTGTTTTTGTTTTTGTTTTTGTTTTTGTTTTTGTTTTTGTTTTGTTTTCCAGAGACTCCTCTTGGTGAGACAGTTCCAAGTTCTCCTCGCTTGCAATTTCTAAAGGCTCTACAGAGCTCAAGAGATGAAAAGATATCTCAGGATAAAAGCTAAATAGAGCCTACTCCACATTACCTTTTATTCCACCAATCTGATGGCTAGGGAGAAGAAGTCTATTTTCTGTTTTTCTTGCAATCCTCCATCTCACATCTGACAACCTGTCATTTAGTGACAACTACTCTTTACTCTGGATTGAGATGTTAATTTCTCCTTCTTCCTTCTGCTCCAACAGGAAGAATACCAGGATTATGAACCAGAAGCTTGAATCTCACCTCTTTCTTTCTATCTCTTGCTACCTGTCAATGAAAACATCTTGTCCTGTACAAGTGCTGAGTTCCAATGTGCCGAGTTGTAAATTACTTTTTATAGTTTTTATAGTGTCTTGAAGTTTTCCATCAGCAATGACTGGAGCATCTATAACTGTTCAGTTTTCATTTCTGTGGCCAATCTCCTCCTAAAATGGAGCCTGGGTTTAAGAGCCATTGTTGTTGTTTGGATATTGTGGCTTCAAGTTCTAAACACTTTGAAAACAATTTAAAGAACACCTAAGTGTCTACTCCTTATTTAGAAAGCTGTAAATGTTTTGTTGATAGATCGTTGGTAATTTAGTATTGTTTATGGTACGAAAGTTTTTAAAATGTTTTCTATGGTCATTCTTTGTTGTCCGAGAATGACATCATTGTGAAAGTTGTTAATATATTTCTATACATATATACATATATATAAAGTAACTGAGCATGAACTATGCACCTATAAATATTAACTGTGGAATTTTATTGTTTTGTGATAGGTTTTACTAACTTGTATCTGTAAATAAAGATGGCCAACTGGAATAAATAAAACACATTGTCTGTTCAAAGAGGAGCTGCTAAATTGGCTTTGAATAATTAGTACTCCACATCTCAAGGTGCTGTTCCTAAGTGTGCTTCACACATTAATAGCTGCAAGTACAGGTTGACTGCTGTGAATAGAAACAACAGGGAACTGCAACCAATGTTGGTTCCTTGGAACAAATCAGGGCACCAGCTTGCCTTGGAAAGGCCAAACTCCAGGAGTCTACCATCAGCCTTCCTTATCTCCACTTCTCTTCCAAACAATATTATGAAGGCTGATCATAGATTACAGAGTCTGATTTCTCCAAACCCAAATCACATCTTTGGATCTGGACAACAGAGTAAGCCTAAAATCTTAGTTGAAAAGCAGCATGCAACAGCAGGTAAAATGACAATGTGCGCTGAATGTTTAACAGTTTTTGTAACGTAAGAAATGTTGGCAGAGTAGTTTATCAATAGTTTTTAATCATGCTAGCCCAACAGGGGGTTCATAATGACCTTTTAATGAGATTAATCTTGTTCAGAGGGAGTATATGAATGAATATCAGTTGTTGGAGGGCTTCTGTTGGAGAGCAGTATTGGTTTTACTGCCATTTATAAGCAGTTTTGAAACATTTGGCTGATTATGGTAGAAAACATGAATGATGGTATTAATGGGCCATCCAACTGATCCACAAACATTCTTCTTAAATGTGTGTTTAGTTAGCATGATTTATGCAAGTACACAACTTAGCTCATCATAAAAGTTTCATTGCTGGGAAACATCATTTTAATATTTAATAAAGCAGAATATATTCAGCCTTGGCTATATTCCACTTCAACAACCCATTTTCAGGACACAAGAGTTTGTAAACTTAGTAACAGCATACCAAGCATTTCCTTTGGGAAAGCATATGCAGAAAATAAAATGTATTTTGCCACAGACATGTTGGAAAATCTCGTCCATTAATGATTTACCACATGGTGCTACTGAGTTGTCATTCTATTGATTTTTTTTATTATTATTATTTTGGAAAATATGAAATATAAACATTTATCAGTGAGATGAGAGCCAATGCTATTATTTTGTTACATGAATCTTCCCCTCATCCCCACACATTTTAGGTAAATGTCAGCCGAACTATTCACAGTTTAAGGTTATTTGCGGCCATGCTGTGCATATAAGTCTTGGGTTCATGTGCCTTCTTGAAAACCTGCCCTCACATGGCCGAAAAGTTTGCTGTCTATAGGTTCTTATGGTTGCCATGGTAACCCTCCATGTGAGGGCTTGTGCGTGTAGATGTGTCTGATGCAGTGCATGAATAATATGTTGAATTTTAATGAAATTCTTCTAGGGTTGGCAAAGCCTCTTTCCCAGATAAAAGCAATGTCTCCTTTTGTTTGATTACCTGCATATCTATGAAGACCAGCTAACTTTAACCCTAGCAAATTAAACCCGTACAAAGATCAGATGAACAACAACCAAAGACTACTCTGTCTGTACACTGTTGCAACATAGACTTTAAGTATCAGGCAATGCTGCCTGCAGAATAATGCATGAGGTTGGCTAGGCGATGAATGAGATGCAGAAGTGTTGTTACTTACCCTCTGCTTTTGCTTGGGTGGAGGCTACCATTTACCAAGTAGTAATAATGGATCAAGGTTTGCATTCCACCATGTGGTAATCTGGTTGGCTTCATCACTTTCAGCAGATTATTGCAAATCAGGAACTACCATGGCCAGTAGACCTTGCAATAGGACAAACAGATTTAGATGACATTAAAGCCTTTATGTTCCTGAAGAATACACTTTCTTCCTCTCCTCCTTGATTAATCTGGATAGTTATTTTAATTTGAAGCCTGAAATTGTCATCACTTTGGAGATAATTTAATCCAATCTTTTGATCAAAGGAGGGGAGACAAGGCAGCTGCACACAGCCAGCCTGTACTTAAGTTGAAAAATTATCACTTTCTCTTATATTATCATAAACCAACCACAATATGCTTCCTTACAATTTCTACTCCCTGTTTTTAACCCAAGACTCTGGTGCAGTAAAGAACATATCTGATCCCACACTGGCTGGGTTTGTTTAATCCTTCTTTACTGCATAAACTGAGTTCACACAATATGTTAAGTCATATATCATGGTTTCCATAATGCCTAGGTTGATGCATCTTGCTAAACCAAAACCAAGAAACCCCATGATGCATTTGTGTGATGGTAAACCAGGTCAGGAAAGCTGCATTGAGGACATAGTAGAAATCTCTACCCTGGCTTCCAAATTCAGCTATGTGTGCTGCTGATAAGTGCCTGAGGGAGAGCAAGTGCAATAGAAAAGGCCTACCAGTGAACATTTGGCCAGAGCACCACCAAAAGATAAGCTAGTCCTAGAATAAAGCCTATTAGGATGATTTCGTGGTCTCATCTATAGTCTCTATGAAAGCATCCTCTGTTTAAAATCACAGCCCTCAGTGTCTCCAGTGTTTTTGTTGCTCTGGCGTTCTAGAACTACCTAATTTCTCTGGAAGTGGCTGTTGCCAAATGATGTCAGCCATTTGATCATGAAGTTTAAACTTGGAAAAGGCTTTGGAACTCATCTACTCAATTCTCCTGACCAGAGCCAGAATCATGAAACTTCCCCTTTATCAACAGAGAATCTAACCTTATTAAAGTCTGCTGGTTCACTGTCACACTGCTCTTATCTTTGGGGCATTTATCCTAAAATCAGCACAACCTGAAACACTTCTTAACTATTACCATGAAACAATGTTGCATATACAGTATATCAGCTGGTTGCATCCTTGCATTCTTTTTTAATGGTGTCAGGTTCCACATCAGGTGCCATAGTCTGAAATGCATGATGACCTTCTCAAGGCCGTGCTGGACAGATATTTCTAATTTGGAGCTCCTTGGCTATTTTCTTTTTTATTGTGGGTAATTCTACATTGAGAATAAAAGAAGCCCTTTGTGAATGATGTCCTTCCTTTAAAATAACAAAATACTGTCCACTTAAAAGTGGATCCAGGCTCTTCAGGCTAGCTACCTGGCATTTAACAATATTCGAGAAGTTCTTCTGATCTAAAAATGCCTGGCAGATGGGAAAACTGTAGGTGGGAGGAACACAGGAGAGAGCCAGAAAAGTAGGTCAGATGTGAGCTGTCATTTTAAAAGAATTCCAGGGAGCGGAGAGGAAATATTACCAAATTGAAGACAAAAATATGATTGGCCTTTTAGCACTTGAGCACAATGAGGTCAGAAGCTTGAATCTTCGGGCTCATATGACCGACTGTTCGTTTTTAAAATAACAGCTCTCCAGATATAACCCGAAAATTGGCACAACAGGTTAGAACAGTGTTTCCAAACCTCAGCAACTTTAAGATGTGTGCACTTCAACTCCCAGTATTCCCCAGCCAGCATGGGAATTCTGGGAGTTGTTAAAGTCGAGAAACACTGGGTTAGACTCTCCACCACTACTCCACCTCGTTTTTATCTAGATTGACTGTTGCTGGGTTTGTTTGTTTTGGTTAAGGAAGATGGTTCAAACATGCAAATCACACTTTCTCTCTGGTAGGAAATCTTGATACTCCCATGGAAGTGTGTTCTCACTGTTGCTCCCAAGGTAAGGAATTGGAATGCTGGGTCATGCCTAATCCCCATTTTTGTTCTTTTTAGAAACGAAGCCAAGACCTTCCATTTTAGCCAGGCTTTTGTAGTGTGAATTAGTTAACAATTCTTTTAATTTTTTATTAGCTTTTGTTCAATTTTATTTTCTTATTGCTAGCTGGGGGCAATAAACAATAATAACAAATCTGGGGAAACTAGATTGTATGTAACAGGTTGCTCATTTCTATTTTCTGTAATATGTATAATACTTGGATCTTTCCCATATGTTAATTAAATAATAAACAATATTGCGTACATGCATGTGAACATTCTTAAACAGATTAAAAATACCGTAGAAGTCAACAAAATTACAGCCACAGGTTTAAGGGAACCATAATTTTTATTTATTTTTTATTTATTTTTAAATGTATATGCCACCCATCTCCCCCAGAGGGTGGCTCTGGGCAGCTTACAATTAAAAACCAAGACAATGAAACAATAAAAATATAAATACCCCTGATTAAAACACAAACAACAAATCTATAAAAACAATATACATTGTCTCCCTAAATACTCTCCAAATTTAATGTTTTATTTTTTTTTTAAAAAGATGCTATTAGAAGTAAGGTAGCTAGAAATGCTGTTAAATAAGTAAATCTCACAAGATTTCAACATTTTCACATGAGATCTCACAAGATAGGGTGAGAGCAGTGAAACCCCATAACTTTGAATGCAGTCATGGAAATAGCAGGAAAATAGCAAACTTAGAAATAACTTTTAAAGTAGTTAATTACCAGCTGAATATAATTTAAGGAGACAATAAGCAGGACTGATAAAGGAGCCATATCTTAGAATCACAGAATTTATTTATTTATTTATTTATTTATTTATTTATTTATTTATTTATTTATCAGATTTGTATAGCTGCCCATCTCACAAGTACAACAATCAAATAAAAACAACATTATATAAATACAATGATTACACATGTATATGAAAGTAACACATGAACACTGATTTCTGTGATCATTCACAAGTCCAAAAATTACACTCAAGTATGCAGATAATATAAAGAGAGATATAACATATAAGCAAAATGTGTGTATAGTGCACTTTATAAAGTCCATATAAAATGCATATATTAGGAGAAATACACATGAAAATGCACATGTAATGGTTGGGAATGAAGGCAAGAGACAAGGATAACAAAAAGGAACTATCACTACCAGGAGTAATAGTTACTGTATTATAATTGTATGTATATTGTTATTACTTTTATAGCAGCCCATAGGTTTACAAGAAAACAAGAAAATAACCTTGAATAAAACTGTAATAAATAAAAGGAACAATCCTCAAAAATAATACAAAGATTATTTTAAAAAATAAATTCAATATCACAGGCAACACAGATATTCGATTTATGCGTTATCCTAATACTTAACAAGGGGATGCGGTGGCGCAGCGGCTTAATGACGCTGAAAGTTGCCGGCCAGAAATGGCTGATGCTTCGGCGGTTCAAGTCCAGCCTTCGCGTTAACAGGGTGAGCTCCTGTTTCCCCCCCCCCCCCGCCCCAGCTCCTGTCAACCCAACAGGTCGAAAACTCACGTGAGTAGATAAATGGGGACTCTCACTCCGGTGGGAGGAAAAATGCTGGCAGCGCCTTGCACAGAGAGACAGGACCAGTTGCCGGAAAGGCGAAACCGCGCTCGCCGGAAAAGGGCGCGAAGCAACGGAAATCCCGCCTCCTGCGCTTGCCAGCTGGGCTCTGCTCTAGGAAGGAGGCTCTGGCAAACCACTTCCGAAAAACAATTGCCTTGAAAACTGCAAGGATTCATCCGGGCAGTCACTGCAGGGTCAGTAATGACTGAGCGCAGACAAAAAAAAAAATACTTAACAATGGCCAACAGTTCGTTTCAAACAGAATCTTTCTGAATTAACATTCATAGTTGAGAAAAGAGCTCTAGATTTTTCCATTTTTATTTAGTTAGAAGATGCTACCACTTCATCACACTTAGTCTGGAGTCAGATGGAAAACAACATCTGCTGGGATGGAAAATAGAGCAGAAGCTGTTTCAGTAGCTAGTTAACAATGCACATTTAACTCTGCATGGAATACATTAAACACATGTATCTCTCATTGCTGAATTACACATGTCTGCCCCACCAAGTCTCTCTTATGTATAGTTCAGGTACTGAATTGGAAGCACAAAAAAATAACTCCACAATGCCTTAAAATAGAAGTTTTTTTCCCTTCTACAGCTTTAAAAAAAAAAGAGTATACATGCCAACTTTTCTATGATTAGCAAGCTTTGGAGTCTTACTGTACACCAGTGAGTATGGTATAGGAGGCCATCAATATTACCTCATCACCTGAACCCCAAAATAATTACATAGTAAATGCACTCACACATGATGTTAGAAAGAAATTGCTGCTGTCAATAAGCACATAATGTTAATTACAACCTTAACAGGGACAACGGTGGAATAGCAGTTGATCAAAATGCAGCATGACAAACCAATCACAGCTTATTTGTCATGCCAGAAATGAGTTTCTAACTGGAGGAGTGCTCTGAATCACTGGTGGTATATCCTAATAAAGCTCTAATCCTTAAGCAGCCACTGAATACATTTTTATTGATTTCTCTTATAATGCAGGTCGACAGCATATTCAGGCCTGAGGAGATGGCTTTAGAGGAGGAGGAAACCTGATCTTTTATGAGCAGAGCTTATCAGAATTTGTTTAGAGTAGTTGTGGGTTTTGGCTAAGGCAGCAACTCAGGCTGGAACCATGGGGCTCCTAAGCAGAGGGACAAGGCAGAGGACAAACTAGAGGCTGTTTCACATTATATACTGATGCACTAACTAGTTCACATTTTAGTCTAATGTGTTGTGTGAAGTCCAGGCCAGGTGGTTTGTGTCATATAAAGAAAGAAAATCCGGTTAAGTAAACCATGGTTAAGCTAACAATGGTTAAGCATGTTCTGTGAACATAGCCACAGAGTGCTAGTTGGGTACAGTGACAAATAGGCTTGACATCTATACCTGAGTTGACATGTGTATAATAGGGTGTGCAACAGAATTGACAGAGTTCCTTATATCATCTCTTTTTTAAGAGGTGACTAGCTAGCCATGTACAGACATTTATTATTGTTCTTTTAAATTTACATATTCTTTTAAAATAAAGTGCTAATTGTGCTCAAGTAATACTCATAGTTGCCTAAACTCTACTTCTACTAAGTCCATTAAATCCAGGGTTTAAGGTTACTTAGTGCTTTCTTCCCTACCCTGGATGTTCAAAACATCGTGGTTACTGAGATAATTTTGGGAGTTGTAGGCTATTTATCTGGAAACCACCAAAGTTAGGAAAAGCTAGTGAAGTGCCAAATTAGGAGAGGACAACAAATGTTGATCCTATTTTCAAAAAGGAGTAAAAAGGATTCTGGGAGTTACAGACCAATCTGACGTAAATACCTGGGAAGATTACAAAGCAGATCATAAAGAAATCAATCTGTAGTACAGTATGGTAATTATAGCATTGTATTTGTCAGTAACAAGTCTTGCAAGACTAACCTTATTTCATTTTTTGACTGGATAACTTTCTTAGAAGAGTGTGGAAATACAACATACTGTATCTTGATTTCGCCAAACCATTTGACCAAATATTCCATTGCATTCTGATTAGCAGTCTAAATTAAGTGCTGGCTAGATAGTATGACAATTCAGTAAATATACAGCTTGTTATATGTGTGTGTGTGTGTGTGTCTATAACTAGCTGTATATTTACTGAATTGTCATACCATCTAGCATACATACAATTGTCATACCCCCCCCACATGTGTGCGTGTGTCTGTGTATGTATGTATGTATATGTATGTGTATATATCCTGCTTCGAACCCATTATGCAAAGACCCAGCTCTCTGAAGAAGGCTCTGATGCTGGGAAAGGTGGAAGGAAAGAGAAGAGAATGACCAGCAGCAACATGGATAGACTCAGAGTGGCGATGAGGGAGCCGTTGGAAGACCTAAAAGACCAGGTTAGGGACAGATCGTCATGGAAAAAATCTATCTATGTGGTCATGAAGAGTCGACAACAATTTGATGGCATGTAATCAATCAATCAATAGCTGGCTTGAACGTGGTATTCAAAGAGTGTTCATCAATGGTTCTTTATCAAACTGAACAGAGACATCAAGTGAGATGCCAAAAAGTTCATTCTTGGGCCCTTTACTCATCAGTATTTTTATTAATGACTTGGATAAAGAGTTGAAAGGATGCTTATCAAATTTACAGATATCACAAAACTGAGTAGGAAAGCCAAAATGCAAATCAAAATAATTTATATACAGTAGGTTAGAGAACTTGACAAAAATAGCAGAATTAAGTTTAACAGAAATGCAAATTATTCACTTAGAAAATATAAATCAAATGCATGGGTGTGGAGTGGGGGATACCTGGTTTGGTAATAGTACTTGTAAAAAATATCTTGGAATAGTAGTTGACTGTAAACTAAATATAAGCCTGAAGTGTAATATAGCTGTAAGAAAATGAAAATGCAATTTTTAAGCCATATCTACAAGTATCATTTTCAAATCAAGGAAAATAATACTTCTACGCCATTCATTTTGGATTGATTAGACCCCCACCTCAGCAACTGTGCCTAGTTCTGGGCACTAAAGTTTAAGAAGTATTCAGACAAACTGGAACAGGTTCAGAGAGGACAACAAGGAAAATCAGGAGAAACTAAATTGTGTGAAAAGGGATTGAAGGGCTCATTATAATAGCAGATGCATGGGGGCTGACCTTGCCTGGATCAGCAATGGGGGAGTTATGGTTAAAAATATAGGGGGCATCACAAACCTGGCTTGTTTATTGGGCACCAGAACAATCTGAAATTTCACTACAAAATTCAGCTGCAAAATTGTTCTCTCTCTGGTCTATGGTAGAAAACAAAAAAATACACTAGGAATACAACGTCTGAAAGGCTTAACACCATGAAATCCAGCCCCCCTCAAAAAACACAAATGCATTGGAATACAAGACTCAATTACTTGTATAACTTATGGTTATCATCACCACATTCACTCCAGTTCTTTGCTACTCAAATCAATTGTCATAAAGTACGGATCCTTTCTTCCAAAAAGTTGCCCATCTTTGCCCTAGAGCAGTGTTTCTCAACCTTGGCAACTTGAAGTCCATACATCTTCAAGTTGCCAAGGCTGAGAAACACTGCCCCACAGACTTCAGCTGGAAAATGTGATCCAAGCATAACTTGTTATTTAGGGCTAGTCTTTAAACAGTTCCTAATACTCTATCATACTTGATTAAAAAAAAGAAACTGAAAGTAAAATAACTTACAAATAACTTACAACCTGGTGGGAGTTAATTAGCACCCCTGAAATGCCAAAGATTTCTGGAGCTCAGCATAAGTTGAAAAATCTTCTTATACAAATAACTACTAGATACATTTGGAAGGAAAACATTCAGAAAGAATTGTATTGTACTGTCCAAATAATAATGTTGGTATTCCAAATGATGAGTTCTAAACTAAAACTCTGCTTGTGTTGGCATCTTAGGGAAATTGTTGGGGAATTACAAAGAGAGAATTGTGTTATTTTAAAACCTGGAGTCTGCTCAGTGCAGTCACATTTACAGGAAGCAAAGGGGCAACTCTCCTTGTGTTTGGATTCCACTTCATGAGGCACAGTAGGCTTCTTAAATTTCCTATCCATAACAGCTTGAGTATTTTTGTCTCTTGTCCTCATAAAAACATGTGTTAACACTGCAAAGGTTTTGTGGCCTACATGGAAAACATTACCACCAGGGCCCCCTGCATTATAATGAGTAAAGTCAGTTGACATAATTTGATTCCCAGAAGATATTTTTTTTAAGAAAATCCAGCACGGGGTAGCAAAAAATGAAAATAGTGCCCTAATAATTTCTTGCCAGCAAAAACAGGCCAGGAACAGAAAGAAGCTGAAGCCAGTCTGCCCTTTGCTTGTAATTGGTAATTACCAGCAGAAAAAAAAACTGGCTGGGATATTTTTTGCCAGCACGCAAGGAACAAGATGTGTTTTCAGTGTCTGAACATGTGCAGTGATGTCACCAGGCAAGCTCCACCCCAGGGTGGAGATATTTAAAGAAGAAGCTTTTGAGGGATGTCTGTGGGGTGGGGCTTGCAAATATTTTGTCCCTCTTGCTGTAGACATGGAGGCATCAGAGGATTTTTTTTAAACAACAAAAAAAGTCAAGATAGCTTTTTACATGCATCACACATTAAAAAAGGAGATCCTTTGATAACATGATCATAGCTGCCATATTTACTGTACAAATACCATTGTATTGAAATAATGTGTATTGAATGTACAGTGGTACCTCAAGTTACAAACTTCATCCGTTCCGTGACTCTGATCGCAACTCGAGTTGGTCGCAACTCGAGGTAAATTTTCCCATAAGGTTCAGTGTAAATACGGCTAATCCGCCCTCCGAATTTGGTCACACCATGAGGCAAATTTTCCCATAAGGTTCAATGTAAATACGGTTAATCCGTTCCGCCCTCCGAATTTGGTTGCACCACGAGGCAAATTTCCCCATAAGGTTCAATGTAAATACATACAAAGCCTTATTCTTGCCACGCCCGCTCTGCATTTTCTTTGGAGCCATGCTGACAAGCACACCAAAAACCTTCCAAATGCCACAAAACACACCACAAGCCTCATCGGACGTCTCCTTGCTATCGCGATCTTGCCCACAGGAAGCTGCGACCACGTGGCAGCAGGGCAAATGGCCGCGGATCTGGTTCGTAGCACGGGGCGGAGGTCGCACGGCGAGGTAAATTTTTGGGGCTGGAGCTGATTGTATTGCGAAAAATTCGTAAGGGGGGGCATTCATAACCCGAGGTACCACTGTATTACATATGTTTTACAACAATACAATAAAAAATAGCTGCCATCTTTACTTTTTTGACAACTGCCCTCCTCCAGCACTATACCTCTGCTTGATATTTGTTATTTAAATGTTCTAGTCATGAACTTTGATCAGCATACTTTCTAGACTCAACTAATACAAAACAATAAAAGTTTAAATTCTGGTAATTTGAAAACATTGAAGTGCTCCAAATGATACATAAATGACTTGGAATAATTTTTTATAGCAGAAATAGAGCATCAGTTGGAACTGTATTATAGTAAGGGAAAACACAAATATGTTTATTACTATTTCAACATATGCCATGTTGTTCAATGATCTGTATAAATGCCTTTAATGTTTTCAAAATTGGAATGAAAGGAAGTTGATATTGAGTTTAAGATGGGTGGACATATTCATTTAACCCATGTCCATACACAACACTAAGCTGGAACATTTAACTGTGAGAATGAACATCTATACTGGTTTTGACTGAACCATTATTAAGCTATGCTGGAATTTAATAGAACATACTGAACCAACAGCAAACTGCATTATGACTTAGCATAATGAATGAATAATGCAAATCATTGTTTCCAACGTCAATTACTAGATCTGAGGCCTTATAAAGCCAATGTTTCTGGGATCCACTGATACTCCAGATGCCAACAATTCAGTTCTTTAAGTTTAGACTTGGCTAGCAATCATCAGGGCTCATAGGGTTTAGTGGAGCCTCAGATTTTCTAAAGAACTCTTAGACTTGCAATGATTTACATCTGTGACTGCATTCTAGGCTCCAGGCTATAATTCTGCAAGCCAATTCATCCATTAGATTCACCTTCTGATACAGACTCTTCTAAAAGAGACATAGCAGCAAGATAAATCACCTCCTTGATGGGAGACCTAGCATCTGACAAGACAGTTGTTCCTTTAGAATATTTACTGCTGTCTTTTTGAATGAATTTACTGATCATTGGTAAAAGGAGGTTGTAAAGAATACAGTGCAAATTCTGGCTTTTAATGTCAACTGTGATTAAATTCACTGATGACACACCAAATTAATCCAGAAATTAACAAAATGGCATTTGTCTTTCAGCATAGGCATTTGCTCTAGAATTAATCTGAACTAGGAAATGGCCTACCAGTTCATTTCAGTAGACCACTGCCTTGAGGTTTTGTTATCCTTAGTTCATTATAGCTTAGTGCGCAGCAGACAGCTGACAAATGTTTCTAGTTTTTTGAAGGTTGCCAAATTTTCAAGGAGTTGGTGTAGCTGTTCTATTGACAGTAGTTTGATATTGTGTTCTAGAGATACTTGATGAGCAGGAATATGTTTAAACAGTCACCAAAACTGTCATGAGAAGAAAGCTAGGAAGAACAGGGGCTAGCAAAATGCCTGTAAACAAGGCAAATGATTGGTAATAGTATAATAACTGTTCATAATATAGATAGAAGCTTAGAAACCACCCTGAGAAAATAACTAATGAAGTAAAAAAAAAAAAAAATCCCCTCTCACCCCATAGGTGGTATGTGTCTTCCTCAATCTCGGGTCCTCTATCAGAGGCCTGGGAGCTTGAGGGTTCTGCACAGTATCTTAGCTGTTCCTAGCGCTGCACTTTTCTTGACAGAGAGCTGTGACGTTGTTCCTGGGATCTGTTGGAGCCACTCTCCCAGATTAGGAGTCACAGCCCCAAGTACTCCTACCACCACTGAGAACATTTTGATCTTTATTTTCTACATCCTCTGTAGCTCCTCCTTCAGGCCCTGATACTTCTCCAGCTTCTAGCAGCACTGCTGTTTTCTGTCCTTGTCTACTACCACAGTGTCTGGTTGACTGGCTAGTACCTGCCTGTCCATCTGATCTGGAAGTCCCACAGAATCTTTGCCCTGTTATTCTCCATGACCTTCTGTGGAATCTCCCATCTGGACTTTGGAGGCTGTAGCCCATACACTATGCAGATGTTCCTGTACACAATGCCAGCTACTTGGTCGTGCCGTTCAGTGTATGCTGTTCCTGCCTGCATCTTAAGCCCTGCCACTATGTGTTGAACTGTCTCTAAGGCCTCTCTGCCCAGTCTGCACTTGGGTCCTGCTTAATGTGGTAGACCCCTGCTTCTATGGTTCTAATGCTTAGTGCCTGTTCTTGTGCAGCTATGATCAGTGCTTCAGTGCTGTCTTTTAGTCCAGCCCTTTCCAGCCACTGGTAGGATTTCCCAATGTCAGCCACCTCAGCTATCTGTCGATGGTACATCCCATGCAAGGTCTTGTCTTGCCATGGTACTTCCTCCACTTGAACTTCCTCCCATGTCTGCTGCTGCCTCAGGCATTCACTCAGCAGCTCATCTTTGGGTGCCATATTATTGATGTACTCCTGGATGCTCTGAGTTTCATCCGGGACAGTGGTTTTGACACTCACCAGATCCCACCTGCCCTCTTTCCAGCTGGTGTACAGTCTCTGGGTGTTGCACTTGGGGTAGAAATCTCTGTACATTGTGAGGAGCTTTCGGGTCTTCACATTGGCAGCCTCCATGTCCTCCTTTGTCCAGCTTGCTATACCAGCAGGGTATCTATTGACTAGCAGGGGATATGTGTTGATGGCATGGATCTTGTTCTTCCCATTGAGCTAGCCCTTCAGGATCTGTCTTATCCTTTGGTGGTACTTCAATGTTGCTGTCTTCCTTGCCGCCTCATCATGGGATACCAAAGTAGTTGTAACTAGTCTGCATGTCTGCTATGTGGCCCACTGATAGTTCCACCCCATCAGTCTTAACTACTTTCCCTCTCTTTACTACCATCCAGCCACACTTCTCCAGTCCAGATGACACCCCAATGTCCTCAGGACATTGTACTCGCTGTAGTGTCAGGTGGATCAGTGAGTCGATGTCTCATTCAGTCTTAGCATACAGCTTGATGTCATCCATGTAGAGGAGGTGGCTGATGGTAGTTTCACTCTTGAACTTGTACCTGTATCCAGACCTTGTGATTATCTGGCTGAGAGGGTTCAAGCCTAAGCAGCAGGGAAAGTGCATCACTTTGGTATATGCCACACTTAATGGCCACTTGTGCGAGCTGTCTTGAGTTGACTTCCAGTGTTGTCTTCCACAGTCCCACTGAGTTCTTGAGGAAAGTCTTTAGTGTCCTGTTGATCAAGCATTCACAGATCCATGTATGTGGCATTGAGTCATAGGCTTTCCTGTAGTCAATCCAGGCTGTGCTCAGATTGGTCTGTCTAGACCTTGAATCTTGGGTGACTGCTCTATTTATGAGCAGCTGGTGTTTTGAACCTCAATATATATATTGAGCGTGTGTGTGTGTGTTTGTGTGTGTGTATACATGTGTGTATATATATGTGTGTGTGTATTTTCACAGAGTAAAAACAATATAAATTTTAAGTTAAGAGAAATAGAGAAAAGTAATAGAAAAGTGAAAAAGATAAAAAAGAAGGAAAAAGAAAAAAAAGCAAGAATAATAAAGAAGTGGCTTCAATCTTCTTAACAGCAGTTGTAACTGCATTTATATTTTACCCTCTCTCTCTAAGGTTACATCAAAGTTTCCTTCTTTCCATAATCTACCCTTTCTAATCATCAAATCCATAAATCATCAGTTCATTTCTTTTCTTTTTTCAGCAAAAAAGTTTCCAATCACTTATAAATGTAGTAATTGATCTTTCTCTAAGCAAACAGGTTAATTTTACCATCTCTGCTAGTTCTGCCGCCTTCACCAACCATTCCTCCATTGTGGGTATTTCTGAATCTTTCCATTTTTGTACATATAGTTGCCTCACAGCAGTGAACATATATAAAAATAATCTTCCATGGCTTTTTTCTAGTTGTCTGTCCATTAATCTCAACAACAACAAAAGTTCTGATTTTGGTTGAATCTTAGTCTTTAAAATTCTTTGTATTAGTATATGTATTTGAACCCAAAATTTTCTGGTTTTTTTACAAGTCCACCAAAAATGATAAACTGATCATTCATATTGTCCACATTTCCAACATAAATTTGAGGTATCTTTATAAATTCTAGACAATTTTTCTGGAGTCATATACCAATGGTTACATAATTTTGTAAAAATTCTATTTTAGGTTATAACAAAATATGAATTTCATTCCTTTCAACCACGTTTTCCCACTGTTCCAACAATATGTTATGTCCAAACTTCTTAGCCCATTTTATCATCCACTCTTTCACTTGTTCATCCTCCACTGCAAATTCAACAAGAGTTTATACATTTTGGCAATTGCATGTTTATAATTTGTACATAATTTGGCTTCAAATTCTGCCTTTTGTTGCTCAGTACCAAATGTCCTGTTATCTACCTTGTATCTTTCTCTTAGCTGTGCATACAAAAACCATTGAAAACTAAATCTCTCTGCAGCCAGTTCTCTTTATTTCATCCTTATATTCTCCATGTTCTTGTTCTAACAACTCTCGATAGGTTAACCATTAGGAAATATCTAATCAGGTTTCTAAGGTACTGCATCTCCTTTCCTACCTCAGAGAAGCCTTCAAATGAAGTAATTGATCAATTTCCCCAAGCTAAATGGTTAAAAAGGAAGGAAAAAAATCCGTATGACGTTTGTAGATAATAAAATCACAAACAGGGGGGTTGCACCTAAATTAAAGGTTTAAATCAAAGATGGATAATATTTTGCTATTTGTGGGTCATGCATTTTCCTTATATTTCATTTTTCAGCCCCAAGGAGTGCAGTACATAATGCCTTGTTACATGGGTGGGTCAGCATTTTGTGGTGGACAACATTCTCCACATTTTAAGATTTTCCTACACTCCAAAATATGAAAAAAGGGCTTATTTTATTGCAAGTGGTTTGCCATAGTATATTGACATGTCTCTTCCCTGCTCCCACCCCCTTATATAATGCTACACATTTAACAGACTTCTAGAGATGAATCATGAGGAGATTGTTTCTCCCACATGGAAAGCAGCAGGTGGATCATTTATTTCTCTGCAACATACAAGAATCAAGTCCTCTTGAGTCATTGACCTAAACTCATCACAGCTTGAAAGTGACTAGATGATGGGGCCAGAGACACAGCTGCCTTACCTTTTCCAGTTTCCACATCTTCAGCTGAAGAAGTGTTCTGCTTGGGTTTGCTTGAATGAAGATGCAGCTTTCAATAAGAACGGAGTGAAACATTACACAAACAGCTACAGTATATGTACATGCAAGTAAATGTTAGTTTAGCTTTCCAGACCTGGCTGAATGTGCAAAACTCAGACAGAATGGGAGGCTGAGATTGTAGCTTCACATAGACATGCAGCTGAAGAGGCCTTCTCTGTATTTAGAATCCACAAACCCATGACTGCTGCAAAATACCGAGTTCTGTTTACATTTCTCATGAGTACCAGGTTAAATCAAATTATATAAAAAATGATCAGAATGCCTTTTTCCCAAGGCAGTACTAGCTAGATAGCATCCAAAGGTTTCTGAATGTAATTTACTGAAACTAACACTATCATAAAAAATTGAAAAAGAAAAAACATTCTTCCCTTTCGGTTCTTTTGTTAGAAAAAAGCTTTCAGTCCCCTAGAAGAAGGTTGTCTCAAATGTTTGCATAACACGAGTGCAGGCTTCTTGAGGGTCCCCCAAGCTATAGATTTTTCCCCACTACTGAGCTGAAATACTAGTCACCTATTCTCAAGTTGGCAGAAAACTATCAGCATGAATTTGCTGTCTCTATTGTCAATCCCTACCTTGTTTCTATTGCCAGTTCCCTAACTTCCTTCTAAAGTAATGCCCAGAAAAGCTTAACACATTTTTCACTCCTTGAGACTGTGTTTGGACAATGCTAGAATCAGGGAAAAAAACACAACTTCACACCAATACAGTTAAGGACAACTTAAACTGCTCTCACTCAGTCTCACTCCTGGGAAGGAGATGAGATGAAGACAATGTCATGGAGACATAGTATTAAAAAGATGTTACTAAAGCATGCTTGTGCCATGTATGAATATTAGACAATGATCTATGAGTTTGCGGGACTTGCAAAAGCACGAGACAGGGCATGTTCTCTCCTTGTCTGTGGAGTCCTTGGGGTTCTCTGAGCTTGGTTGTTTTCTTGCAAATGCACTGAGTCTTCAGTGACTGAAGACATTACCTAGCCAGGTAACAAAACATTTGCAAGAAAACAACCAAGCTCAGAGAATCCCAAGGACTCCACAGTTCAACCCTGAGCTACACATATTCTCTTCTATTGGTCTCTCCTTGTCTCTTCTCACTTTCTGACCCAGGCTAAGGGAGATAAACATGGGACTGAAAAAAACGGGTTTTAGCTCTTGATCTGGCTACCTGCATATTTAGTCTGTGTGCTGTTCCTTTCTGCATTCTAGGGAAAACATGAACTATATGGATGTTTGTCTGGATTTCACATGAACTGCAACAAAGTTGTAAGCGAGAAAACACACTTCTCAGTGTATACAAGCAGATCAAATGAGGATCCATAAATTTTAAACTGACTTATGCAATCCTCCATAAATATACCCCCCCCCCCAATGTTTTATTTTGGTTTTAACCTATTTCATTCTATATGTGTCCTCTAATATTAGCCAGGCATAATTCAGAAGATAGGAATTACCCAAAAAGCTGACCCTGGGCTGTTTCACATTTCATGCTAAGCCATAACATGATTCTTTTTTTTCTGGCTTGTCATGATGTGTAAACCAGGCTACTATGGTCTGTTCAACAAATTATAGTTAAAATATCTTGGCTTAGCAATCGGTGGGAACCTAATCACTGAGAAGGGAGCTCAGTTCTCTGAGTTTGAACTAATATTAGGCAGTTTAGCACTTGCAAGAAGTGCTCCATATATTATTTATTAATTTCATTTCATTTGTATGCTGCCCAAACTGTATGGCTTGTAGTAGTTTAGCTTCATAAGAACATAAAAAAGAACATAAATATAATCCAAAAACAAGAAATACCAGTGGGTGTGTTCCAGAATACAAAACTTCTTGTCTTACATTAATTATGTGAGAAGAAACAGGAAGAAGAAAATGATACATGAATTGTTCTCCGGGTACTGAGAACCTCTTCCAGCTTTGTCTTCATAGTGCCCTGTTGACAAAGAATGGGTCTTCTAGTGGGCAAAACACATTCTTAACTTAACAAATTAACTTCTCCAAGTCAATATTATCCATTCCCCTTATGTAGATAGGGATGACATCTGAACAGAGCTGAATAATATTCTGGCAAAAGGAAGCACAATTTGGTGACTGCAAGATAAATGGAGAAGAGTGTTAACCCCACCTATCTTCAGTGATCTCCAGATTAATCCCAGCAGCACATTGTTATAAGTCAAATAATTTTCAAATGTATTTCAGACCCAGCAGATTCTTTCATCCTTCTCATCAGTCAACTAAGTGTTCAAATACACTGAACTCAGTGTGTAATATATAAACTTCTGTCATCTGGAGACATTTGTCTTTTACCCTGAACTTTCAGATCTTTGCTGAATCTTTGCTGAAACATACAGCTCTGACCAAATAAAGCTCCTATATTGAATGGACTTTACTAACTTATTTTGAACCATAGGCTGGAATTTTCCAGTTTCCGGCTAAAGTCCAATCTGGTAAATTATTTCCCCCTGTAATTATGTGATTAATGTGATCTTAAACTGATAAGAGCCCATTTGTCTCTGGATGATGCTGTTTTTGAAGAGCTGTAACAGATTTCTCAGCATGCTCATCCAAATACAATATCCAGGATTATTTGGGAGTTGCAAGAAAAATTGATATAACCTTGATGCTATCAGGTGGCTCTGGAATTGGATTCTATCACAGAGGAGCCCAGGGGCACTAAGAATCTTGGAAAATTGGAAGATTCTGTATCTGAGCTAGTTTGCAAAGCAGAGATTTTCAAAAATGGAGAGAAGGAAGATTCTAAGAACTATTTTGTCCATCTATAGTTTGTTTATTACATTCGTGTAAGCGTGTAAGGTGTACATCTCACCTAGTGGGTTTTTTTTTTTTTTTGTCTGCGCTCAGTCATTACTGACCCTGCAGTGACTGCCCGGACGAATCCTTGCAGTTTTCAAGGCAATTGTTTTTCGGAAGTGGTTTGCCAGAGCCTCCTTCCTAGAGCAGAGCCCAGCTGGCGAGCGCAGGAGGCAGGGTTTCCGTTGCTTCGCGCCCTTTTCGGGCGAGCGCGGTTTCGGGCTTACCGGCAACTGGTCCCGTCTCTCTGTGCAAGGCGCTGCCAGCATTTTTCCTCCCACCGGAGTGAGAGTCCCCATTTATCTACTCACGTGAGTTTTCGACCTGCTGGGTTGACAGGAGCTGGGGAGGAAACAGGAGCTCACCCTGTTAACGTGAAGGCTGGACTCGAACCGCCGAAGCGTCAGCCATTTCTGGCCGGCAACTAGTGTACATAATAAAACAGTCCAAATACCTAAAAAAAAAAATGACAAAAAAGCATACAAGAAGGTACATTCCAATTAACTATCACGCAACCATCTAGCAGACTCCACTCTATCATGGGATCCCCAGGCCAGTTTAAGGGCCTTCTGGAAGGCCAGCAGAGTTGGTGCCAGCTTCACTCAGGGAGAATGATGTTCCACCAGGCAGAAAGGCTTTCCTCCTATGTCTTGCCCAGTGAAATTCCCTGGCTGACAGGACCTGCTTCAGGCTGGACATGGTGGGACAGGTAGATGTAACTGGGGAGAGGCAGCCCCTCAAATACTCGGGTCCCATGCCATATAGGGCTTTAAAGATCATAACCAATACAGCAATGTATTGTACAGTACAGCAACCAATACAGCAATGTTATTAGCCAAAGTTTTGGATAGCAGATACTTATCCCACAAACTCCATCAGCAATAATGGCCATGTATCTCCAAAATGAGAGGGAAAATAGAAGGGATCAATGAACAGCAATTGATGTAAGAGTTGCATGCAAATAAATACATTAATTCTATAATTCCCTTTCCATAGGTACACTGAATGGGAGCAGCCTCAACACTGGGTTCAGGAACTGGATACAGGTCCTAGGCTTTCAAATAAGGCTTCCTTGGCTGTATCTAACAATGCTAGGGATTGGACCTATGGTCTTTTGCTTGCAAATTGTTACTGTATTTTGTACTGGTCGGTGACCGTAATAAAATTTATTGATTGATTGATTACTGTATTTCCATTACAGAAATATAATAAAGCATGAACACAAGTCCCTATTTTTTTATTAGAATTTTTCAATACAATAAAGGTATCAGAATAAAAGAAGAATAACAAAGAGTATAGAAAATAAGAAAGAAAAGAAATGAAAAAAGGAAGAAAACACAGAATTATTACTTCTGCCCTCTTATTCTTTTCGCTTCCTCTTTGACTCTTTTGAATCCCCAAATCCTTAAATCATCTGTTCAGTCTTTTCTTCTTTCAATGAAAAGTCCATAGAAGCCTTCCAGTCTTTTTAAAAAGTCTTTATTGTTTTTTCCCTGACCAAACTGGTCAGCTTCACCATTTCCACAAGCTCTGTCAATTTTATAATCCAATCTTCTACTGTGGGTATTTCATTATTGTTCTATCTTTGTGCGTACAATAATTTCACCACAGTTGCCATATACAATCTTAGTTTCCCATATTTCTTTTCTAGTTCAGTGTCCATAAAACCCAGTAGAAATAATTCTGATTTCATCATAATATTAATCCGCAGTATCTTTTGCATAATTCTATGAATTTGCCCCCAAAATTTCTTTGCTTTTTCACAAATCCACCATGCATGATAAAAAGTCCCCTCTTCCTTTTCATGAATACAAGTCCCTATGTCATGAGCTAAATGTATGGAGCAGGGAGAAATCTGTTCATTTCACTTCCTAATTTTTCCATTTACGCATTTGGCCTTCATGCAAAAAGGTCCCTAAAATGCAAACACAACCAGCATTCTTCCTTTAATCCCCATACCCATATTTTGAAGTATGCTGGGAATGGGGGATGTCCACATCTCCCTAACACAGTGTTTCTCAATCTTAGCAGCTTTAAGATATGTGGACTCCAACTCCCAGAATTCTGGGAGTTGAAGTCCACATATCATAAAGTTGCCAAGGTTGAGAAACACTGCCCTAGCATATGACTCAGGGGTGATTTAATTTTTGTTGTTGTTGTTCCTGGAAATACTAATCAGCAATTTTTAACAAGAATTCTAGTTATGTGCATTTACGCAACCAGGTTTTGAAAGGAAGGGAAACTTATCAGCACACAATGGGTCTTTCACAAAGTTTTTTAGCTTGCGTAAATATTCATGGAAGCCCACCTAAGGGAATTTGAAATAAAAATTTGGGTTCACCACTATAGCTTGATAGGTACAGCAGAACATGTCTCCAATGATGTTCCACCAGTCCTCCAAATACATTTTAGTTACATGACCCAATTTACTGCATGTCCAACAAAGCAGAGGCCAATCTAATAATAAGGCGCATAGAAAACATGGTTTGATTGGAGAGATTTTGGATTGTAAAAGATGAGTGGACATGGCTTCATTTTTATCTCTCTGCTACAAGCCCTGTCTAATGTTTCAATTACGCTGGCAACATGTTGCCAAGGATAAAACATCACATCTGCCTACATAGAACAGCCATGAATTTTAATTAAATGCTAGCTGTTTCCTTTTCCATTTTAGTCAAGCTTGCTATTCATTCTCATGTCATTTCTTATATTTTATTCCAAGCCTTACTATATAAATTTGGGCAGTGACTTTGGTTCATGTTCTGAGGGTGAAATCAGGCTTAAGGAGATAGAGACATTTTGACACCAGCATTCTTATCTTCAAAACACATCTAATTTTCTCTGGTTTTGTTGCTAGTTTAAGTCACTCAAAACAACAGCAGCAGCAACAAAAACAGTAAGTTTGGGCTGATATGAGACTGAAATGAAGAAAAGCCAGTTGTTCTGATTCTGAAGCTTCCTCTGAAAGGAAAAGTTTACTGATGGTCACTGGACTATAGAACATATCTACTGGTTACTGGATATAACTTCAGTAACATAACACTCTAGCTTAATCCCTTCTGCAGTTTTGCAATTTATTTTAAAATGCACTCAAATGTATGAAATTTACAAACCAACATAAAACATCCATGGTATAACTACTGCCTCATATAAAAAAATATTCCCTTGATTGTGTCATCCCATTAAGTAAATTAAAGTAAAAGCTCTCAGGAAGAGTTTCAACATAATCATTTTCGGGCAAGCTATCAAAGTCAAAGTAAGACTAGAGGAAGGCAGGGGCCATGACAGAGAAATGCCACTTCCTGGGTTCAGCCACCCTGATTTCACAGAAGGGAGGGACTACCAGTAATTTCACTCAAGATAACAGCCAGGTGGTGTGGGGGGAACAGTGCCTGCTGGCTTTCAGTAAAAGTGTCTGGTCCAGGGCTTTGCAAATATAGCCATTTGGTTGTAAGAAGAAGGGAAAGCTGCTCTCCCCAGGGATATCAAGCTAAATTTGGCTTTCAGTGTTCTGTCTACTGGTGAGGGCAAGTTACAGATAAACATCCTGTGTTGGCACTGCTTAGTGTTTATCTTAGTATGCCACCATCTTGCTGAGTAATGTGGCCTTTGGGAAAGCAAGAGAAAGGAGTTCGAAACTTAACCTATTCTGTTTAAGCAGCATCCCTGGAGAGGCAGGAAATGGTCTATTGTAAAGACACAATGCTTCAGGCACCAACTCATTGGCTTGGCTGATGCCAGAATGGGCATGCTGGGGAAAAGGAGAGCAGGCCAATAGGCAGAGCCTTACAATTGCTCTATTTGATATTAGGCCTAATTGTTTTATTTCCTAAATCTGAGTATATGTGTGTGTGTGTGTATGTGTGTGTGTGTGTATATATATATATCAGGTGGGTAGAGGTACTCAAGTTTATATGTAGTAATGGAGTCTATTCTTCCAGTCTATTTAATTAACAGCCATGAGTTTTCTTAAGCCCTGTTCAGCTGAACGTTGGGAGGGCTCAGATTGGCAGGGAATGGGAAGCACATGTTGGTTCTTCCCTTTCTCTCTTTTCCTGCCATAGATTCAGCTGAAGGCTGAAGAGGAGCATAATAATATTTCCTCAAATGGAAGAACAGCTTTCCACACGACTTGGGGCACTGTTTGTTATGGAACTGGATATAGTAGACTGGAGACTTTGTGTTCAGATCAACAAAAATATATCCTCCTTTGAACTTCCAGTAGAACACTTAGAGGTTGGGGAGAGTAGGGATGAGGTTGCCTGTGTGTAGCTTTTTTCACAGCCTAGCTGGAAGCCTTCCATGTTTGTTGGAAGACTTCCAACCAGGTAACAGAGGTAATATGATGCTTCAATAAATTACTTTACCTAGATTTTTCTCTCTCACAGTAATTACAGTTTTGTAAGCAACTGAGAACTTTTTAGACAGTCTAGATTGCACAATTATAATCAAGTGCAGAACCAGCCCCTTGGCCATTCTGCAGCTTCCTCCCTGCTACCCACATGATGAAGAAACCTCTCTGAAGGAAGAGTACTGTAAATGCTGATACAAGTTTCCAAAATATAGAAGAAGCTTTCATGTAGACAGCAGTCTCCCCTTTACTGAGTAAAAAGTGTGTGATTCATATCCCCAAAGAGCTGGCTTTCATTAACAATATGGCTAAAAAGGAAGATATTTAAAGGAACATCTATTCCTATGGCAATTTATCCATTCTGATACAGAGATGAGGCAGATGTCAACAAGAGGTTCCCCCAAACAAACTTTGGAGGATAAGCTGTTCTAGGGTATTGAAGATATCACAGACTGCCTCCCAGTCCCATATCCTTCTCCTCACATGGAATGGGGATCCAAGATATACTCACAGGACAGGCAGATTCTAGCTGGACAAGATGGTCCTGAAGGTACATAGGAATCAAGCCATATATGACTTTATAGATTAAAATCATCATTATGAATTAAACATCTTTATTTATTCATAACAAATGCATGGACCATAATACCAGTGTTGTACTACTAAAACACTGCAACTCTGCCAGCAGCTTAGCTGCTGCATTTTCAACCAATTGCAACTTCCAAGTTATCTTCAAAGAGAGCCCAATGCAGAGTGTGTGGCATTAGCCTAATCACATCACAAGGGGATACATCACTGTCATAAGAGCTTTTTTGAACAGAAAGAGTCACAATCGGCACACCAGCCAGAGCTAAGGAAAAGCTCACTTGTTGTTCAAGCAGGAGCAATGTGTCCAGGAGAACCCCCAAATCAAGGTCTCTTTGAGGAGAGTGAGAACTCATGCAATGCTAACCTTGGAACCTGAAGTATAAATCTGAATTATGAGTTAGTGTTTGAAATGAATGTATGCAAACTAAGTCCTTGGGTACAGTGATAGATTGATCTGAATTTATTAGCCACCCAGCTTCAATGAACTCTATAAGTATAAATTATATAGTTATAGTAGACCCTTGACAAATGGGTTGACCTGGCATCAACTTTGGTATTTTCAGCACCATATAGAGACCTTTTCATATGCTTTAACTTCTTGCTTTTTAATCTGGGGCTGTTTTGCCAATTGTCAAAGCACTGGCCAGGTGCAAGATAAGTGGTTCTTTTAGTTCTTTTAGATCCAAAGACAATGAACACACAAATAAGTAAGGAGATTTTGAGCTTTATTGTTAACTCTAGCAAGCAGATTTAAACAGGAATATAAGAATTAGCAGGTAGCATTAAACATAAATACAAAAGCATAGTATAAAAACATAACATACCAAGCAAAATGATAAAACTCTTCCCCTACTGTCAGGAGCTACCTATAAGGTGACAGTGGAAAGACCCCAAGATGGCCTAGATAACACAGCACCTAGTCCCATGGCCTGTATCCATGCTCCAAACTCCAGGGACAATGCCAGGGCTTTTTATCAAAGTCTGGCACTGCAATCCCATGACTCTATTTTGGAGTCAGGGGCTTTGAAAGTGACCTAGGCTAGATTATCATGCAACCTAGCCAATGTCTGGAAACTGTACAGATAACCTTAAAGCCCTCCCCTACTCCCCTATTCCCAACTAAGAGTGAAAAACAAGCCAGCTAAACATTATTATGACTCAGAGTGAACTTTCTTAATGTGTGCAGGAGAAATCAAACTATGTCACCTAAACTCCTTGAAATAACAATGGTCTTCCGCATTGCCACCACAGGGGCTATGTCCAGATCCAAGCCCATTTTTGCAGGGTTTTACAGCCACCATGACAAACATCAATCACTCTTAAAAACAGGGTAAAAAATCACCCTTTGCCAGGCCCTGTTGAAAGATTCAGGACTTCAGAATGTTCATAGTCCCAACAGAAGAGAAGAGAAGGACTTCCTAGTCATCATGAACAAGGCAATGTGGATTTTAAGGGGCTGCTGTGCCAGAAGGCAGGGGAACCACAAATATTTGCCCCTACAAAAGACACTCCTTAATGTATTAAAAAAGTGGAAGAAACCCTAACATTTGATCATCTATTTTTCCCCAAAGAAAGAAATCTCCCAAAGTCATCATTATCCATAACAATATAGAAAAACCCAGCCATTGAATGACATGGTTTTGATCACTTTGCATCAATTGCTCTGCCTTCTGTCACACATGAACCTACACAGAGACACACACACAATTTTAAGTGCCATCAAATACGGCCTACTTTTGATCTAAAAGTCTATATGTTGGAAACATTCACAAATTGTAAATAGAATAGCAAGCTGGATCACTCATTCTGAGCAGTGATTCCCTGTTGCTATGTTATCATCATTAGATCATTTATTACTGGTAATTTAAAGTCTCATGGTATTTTTTTCTATATTGTTTTTACAAATGCTGAATTGCAATAATTGAGCAATCATGACTACAGACAGAATGTGAAAGCGCGAATAGAATAAAATTACACATTGTTCTATAAATAAAAATTACACTTGGAGGACACCTAGTGGCGAAAACCTACAATGACTGAGACCTATATTTTTCTTCAAACCAAACAAACAGAATGATAGCTGTTATACAACTGAATACAAAACGGAATTACCAAATTCAATACAGGCCCTTTTAAAATGGTTGACATTTTTGTCAACAAAAATAGTCCTCTAAAATCATGGTTTCATCAGGACCATTAAAAAAAAAAAGTGTTATTTGAGGGGTACAATACCTGAAGCTAGACAAATTGTTCTGGAATGTGAAGTAGAAAATCTTAAAAGTACCTCTTCTTTTTCCTGATGGTAGAATATAAAATACCTATCAATTTGCTTTTCTTCCTTGACACTTAAAATCTACTGCCTTGGATAGTCTGCTCGTGTCTCAAACTAGTTTAGACCAACATCAGATATGGTGAATTGGACATAAGCATAAATCTTTACAGGCTGAGACAGAAGACATGCAAAATTTGAAGTTATTTCCTATTGTATCATTTCCTATTGTATCCATTGTATTCCATGTATCCATTTTATCCCATACATGGTGATAAGGGGCTGAGAAATCGAAATGGAAATGGTTGGAACCCAGGCGGAGAATTCAGCTCTATCTTTGTAAGTCCAGAGAGAATGGCTTTGGGCAAATTATTTAGCTGGTAAAATGAGATTTGTCTTTTAGAGACATTGTGTGAAACTGCACAACTTTATGTAATGCCAAAAAGTTGGGATACAATTCTAACTCCATCTAAAAGTTGCCAAAAAGCTCAGGGTATCAGGTGGGAAGGGTGCTTAAAAAGTCTAGCAATCCCCATGATCCCATAACTAAAGCCTCATCCTCTTTTACATGTATTGTAAAAAAAGGCAGGGCTTTGATCACACATTACAGCCACAATCCTAACTTTTTTTAATCCCCTCCCCACCCCCACCAACCACTGATACCCCTGTATAGAGCTTTCACTTTTAATACATCTGAGGACAACATTTATTAAATGAGATGTCATCATTTTTTCTATACTCAAATTAAGTCAAATCCAGGGTTTCTTTTTTTCTTTCTTGACCCCTCTTCCTTTTGGGGGTGCAACCTCTAGCTTGCCCCTCAAAAACCTAGTGAAGCCTCCAGCTCGAAAAAGTCATACATTCTATTTATGAAGTCATATATAAGGAGTCTCTGATGTAGTGAGGGCTACTGTAGTTAACCTATTACCATTGTCTAGAATTGCATGGAATAGCTTCCCCCGGACATCTGAGTAGCTTAACTCTTTTGACCTTGTCCCCAGATGCTGGGCCAGGATACCTGTTAAGTCCTATATATGTGTAGTTGCACTGACAGTGTGTTATGATAACTCAGTTGATATATTATGTTTTATAGGGAGTTTTAATGTATTTTTGTGGTTTGTTGTGGGCTGCCCAGAGTTATGTATTGAAAGATGGAAATATAAATTTTCAGAAGAAAGAAAGAAAGAAGGAAGGAAGGAAGGAAGGAAGGAAGGAAGGAAGGAAGGAAGGAAGGAAGGAAGGAAGGAAGAAGGAAGGAAGGAAGGAAGGAAATCTTCAAATCTTCAAATGGTAGCTTAAAAAATGATAACCTTATTATTTGAAGGAAGAGGCAATAGGTCAGGAGGAAGGGAAAAACCTAGTTCCTGAACAGAATTGATCTTCAAAAAGAGAGAACTGAGAATGTTAAAGAATAAGAGATAATGTATGAAGCTATATATGGATATGGTGGAAGCAAAGATGATTTGCAAGGATAGAAAGGTATGGAGAAGTTAAGTGAAAGATGGTAATAAAAACTAATTTTAGCTATATTTCTTTTTCTTATCTCATGTCTTTACATTATTTGGCTTACTGCTTCTCACACTTTTTTATGCTTTCTGTAACATCACTTCCTAGATAAGGGAATAGAGTCATGGACATGGAAGTACTTAGAATCTTTCTGATCTTTTCCTAGATCCATTGGCTTCATGTTGCCTGCTAATTACAAGTGATTAAAGACCTTTTTCTCCAAGGAGCACAATATAGCATGGACCTGACCACTCTATTTTATGGCAAAAGAGAAAGAGAAGCAAAAATCTGTCTAAGATTGTCTAGTGCAGTGTTTCTCAACCTTGGCAGCTCGGAGATGTGTGGACTTCAACTCCCAGAATTCCCCAGCCAGCATGCTGGCTGGGGAATTCTGGGAATTGAAGTCCACACTTGTCCAAGCTTCCAGATTGAGAAACACTGGTCTAGCAGATATGGATTTGAGCCTGATTCTCTCTGGCATAAACACAGTCAGCAAATGGCAGTACCAAGCTGGCCTGGAAAAAGATTAGACAGAATAAGAGGAGGAAATTTTTAACTTTTCTTTCACCTTCTGAGTACAGTAATCGTAGCCCTATAAAGTTCTAACATTTTACTATGGTGCATTATATCTGTATTTCTTACATTTTTATTCCATTCTTTTCCAATAATCTCAGCGTCATGGGTAATTCTCTCTCCCCATCTCTTTGTGATTCTTCATACCCTGTGAAGTAGGTCAGGCTGAGACATCATGATTAGCCCTATTTCACTAAGTGAGCATCGTGCTACATTTCTGTCCCAGTCCTGCTGTTGATTATTTCATATACCAGCTTTCCCTAAACTAGCCTCTTTCCTATGTATTAGGCTGGGAGATCTGGGAATTATAGTCCCAGAACATCTGGCAAATGCCACGTTGGGGAAAGATGATCTCTTTGCAGCTGAAAAGGGGTCTAAAAGTTGAATGTACACAGTCCACAATAGCTAATTAGACATAAACCCAAAGAGTGTGATAAATCTGAGATACAACCTATAGTTCTAATTATTTATGGCAGTATCTCTCTTTTCCTTTATATAAACATGTACACATTGTTGAAAAGTTCAGCTATTAGAGAAGCAATGGGTATATTTTTTTAAAAAAATAATTGATATCTACTTTGGGGTTTCTTATTTTAAACAAATGAACTGTAGAATGTGTACTTTGGTTTACAGGTTAAGAACTGATTCAAGCTATGTACATTCTGAACATTATCAATTTTGGTCTCCATAGTGAAAGCCTGAAATATATAAATCTAGAGAAATCAATGGGGCAGCCTAGAACAGGGGAAATAACTTTTTCCTGACTGAGGACCATACTGGGCCTTTCAGTGTGGACGGGAGCATCACCCAAACTATAGTGAGTTTCATCATCACCAAAACTAAGGAAGATGCCTTTCCATTCCCTAATCCTTCCCAAACAATCCGAAGTGGGTCTGCCAATCATTATCACTTGGGTCAGTCTTGGAATACTGAAAACACAATGAGGTCATCTGTTTTCTCCTGTAAGCTGACCAATAAGAACTGCAAAAAATATCATTCAGTCAGTGCCTCACCCGAGCTACTGCTGTCATGGATCACAAACAAAAATTCCCCTTGCTCCTCTCCATAAAAAAAGGAAATGTAATAAATTGCTATGTCCCACCCACTCCACACTTTCCAGGTATGTTGTGTGATTCTGTCTAGTTGTTTGCAACAACAAAAAAGACAGACTCTGTAATAGGATTAAGCTATTGTACCTGGCTACCAAACCAAACTACCAAGCATTAAACATTCCATGTTTAATTAACATTCATTGATTCTGTAAGCAGAACCTTTTCCCCAAGGCCTCAGACTATATTGAAGGCTGCAGAAGCCTCTGAGATGGGAGAGAGTCGGCCATATGTTCTAAACAAAATGTATATTTTTAGGCTGCAAATACCGCAACTTGTAATAGTATTTTGACATCATCCCATGTCCACTTCCACTCCACTGGAATAAACCAAAGTCCTCTCAGTCCTCCACTACACAGAGTCACAACATGGAAAGAAAATGAATAAATGACTCACCCAACCTGGTGTTCTACAGGGGCAGGGGTGTCCAAAGGCAGGGTGTCAAAATGACAGGTATAACCATGTGATTGAAAGAGAGAGAAGCTCTGCTTTCTTTTCCTTGCATCAAAGGTCAAGATCATAGCTGCAACCATGTGATCAAAGTCCCATCCACTTTTACATGCATCACAACGATTACACTTGCCACCTTGACTTTTTGAGTCCCCCTGAGGAGAGTCCTGAAAGAGGAGGGAAACACAGAATTATTCTTCATTTCATGCCCCCATTCCACTTAAAGGACCTGCTAGGGCAGCTGAAACTGAGAAGATAGGAAGAGCTGTGAGGCAAGAATTAGAGTGGGGAAACAGACCGCCTGCAAACTCTGCAAAGCTTAACCATGGCAAAAAAGATTACGTGGCAATTCTGTAGCTGGAAATAGCCACCAAAGATTTGATATCATGGGATCACATGATATCCAGAAGCACATGATATCCAAAAGCTCCAGAACTGCTTTTTGACTGGTATACCATCCTTGTGGAAAAAAGCACTAAATGTGGCTTCACTTCATTACAAAGACCCTTATTTAAATCATTCTTCAGTCCTACATTTTATTTATTTATTTGAAATATTTGTTCTAGGGAGAACTTAATAATTTCCACCTCCTGTTACTTTAAAAATGTGAGGTTTTTGTAAGGCTTCACTAGGCCACCCACAGCTCCAAAATCTCATATTGTATGACTTGGAACACAAATTCCATTGCCATTGTGGCTCTAATCATCGATGTGAAAACTAATTCCTTGCCCATAATTTTTGCTTACCAACACTGAAAACAGTTGCATGCATGCTTAGAGCTAATTATGCAAATGTCCCCTTTAGAAAACAGCCCAGGAGAGGAAATACATTGCTCACGGTAGCAGAAGCCAACTGTTTTTAATGGAAAGGATCCCTATTAAGCCTTGATATTGAGGCCCTGAACTCTCTTAATGCCTGGCAAATTACAGTATAATTTCAAGTAGTGTAAATCATGTAGTTTTAGAATTGCCATTATCTCAGACGCCAAGGGAAATATTCTCCACAATGAATTGTGGGTGTTTCGTTCTTCAGCAAGGCATGCATCTATTATGTGATGGGCAAAGAAAGTCTCAATTGAACTGCCTAATAAATAGAGTATTAGTGCTGAGCAGAGCACAGTGATTTATTATGTGGTTAGTCCTCGTGATAATACAAGATGCAATAATAATTCAGAAACAAGCAACTTCATGGGGAAGGGGGTTTCCTATCCTACTGGCCTCAGCCTCCGTGCTTGTGGCTTTTCATTCTTATAGTCAATGCAGAAGGAGGAGGACACAGTTTCATTGGAGCAAGACCAAGATGCCATTCATTTCCATGGAACCTGTCTGATGGCTGTTGATTAAAATAAATCTGTAAAGAAAAATGGCTTTTAAAATATATATATTTCATTGCATTTCCAAAAGTGTCTGTGTGTGTGTGTGTGTGTGTGTGTTTGAATGGATTACCCTCAGGGTAATAATGAACCAAACTATGACCTGTTTCAAGCACATTCAGCATATGGTATAAATCCAAGTATTGTGGTGTGTGAATCATACATTATACTTCAGCACAATGTGTGAACCCAGCCAATTGTAGTTTATTCAACCAACCATGGTTAAAGAGCAGCGGTTTAGCACAACATGTGAAATAGGTCTACATGTGGAATTTAATCTTTCCTGCTGTCGTCCGGAGGGAAATCCCTCCTCAAGAGGGATTTTCATTTATTTGAACAGAGCTTCAGCAATGGGATTTCCTATTGGGAAATGTATATGTTAATTATGGTCATCAGGCAAATGATGTTTTGTTTACTTTGCCTCTAAGCGCTTATGTTCCAGTACAATGAGGCTTAAGAACAGACCATAAGAAGTTTTAATTATAAGCCTTTGATTCAAGAAAGGATGAATTTGGCTACATTTGGCTGAAGACAGATTAGTAGACGTTTTCAGAATACTGAACAGTTATAGCAATATGCATCAAGCAGGGTTAGCAGTTTCTGGCATGAAAACAAGGATCCTAGCATCCATCATGACTAGATCAGGGTGTTGGGGACACATTTGGATTTAGTGAGCATGTTATATATACTTTCACAAGCTAGTTATTGCTGGAGATGTCTGCTCCAGGTAGAATCTGCCCATTAAGTCAAGAAGACAAGCTGCATATACCCATTTTGCCATGAGGCTATGGGGGCAAGACCTAGGTAACTTGCCTTTTCTGTAGCCACCCCGACCTCATGGAATGGTTTGCCCTCTGATGTATGGCTGGCCCTCATCTTATTCACGTCCTGGAGAAATGTGAAAAACATCTTTTCCCAGGTTTTCAGGTGAGAATGCACATGTTCTGTTTACTTACTGACTATACTGTTATGTGCAATGCATGTAGGAAACAGCCAGAGCTTCAATCACACCATGAAAGCTACCATCTTTGAAGACACCGCTGATATTATCAGTCTTTTATGACTGGTTGTTCAGTTTTATGCTGTTTATTTTATTTCAGTTGTCGACCAGCCTAAAACTAATAACATAACAATCACTCTAAAATAAAAGTAAAAAAAAATTAAAAATCACATTGGTAGAATAAAGTAAAGTAAAAATGTATTAATGTAAAATTACAAAGTACAGGGATTAATACCCAGGCAAGACCTATAAAATTGCAATCAGTTTTACAATCAATATTCTGAATGCTATAGATAACTAAAATAGATAAATATAAAAGGACATAAGAAGCACCAGGATTTGTAAATCACTATGAGAATCTAAAGCTATGCTAACTTATATTGACTCTAATATTTGCTGAAGCCCTACTAGGGTTTGTTGGGATTATGACAGTTATGATCCAACCAACCACAACAAAAAAATAGCAAAATAAAACATAGAATGGTAGGTGTATATTTAAAAGGAGAAGAACAAAAAGGAGGAGAGGGGGAGGAAAGAAAAAAAAAGGAGGGAAAGTTTATAGAATATATTGAATTATGGGAATCTAGATAAGGCTCAGCATCACTTCATTGGAGGAGCTGCTTATATTTGATCATAGTTCTGACACAGAACCGGGCTACATTGTCTGAAATCCCTTCCTCTTGGTCAGCTAGTAAGAGACTAAGGCAGCGTTTCTCAACCTTGTCAACTTTAAGATGTGTGGACTTCGGCTCCTAGAATTCCCCAGCCAGCACTGAGTTGAAGTCCATACAACTTAAAGCAGTCAAAGTTGATACACACTGGACTAAGGTAATTAGCCTCCGACCTGCCCAGGTATTGTATTATACATGGGGAAAAATACATATTAGTAGGTTTCCATAAAAAAGGCAGTGCAGCAAAACATGACCCACAGTTCCCCACGAGGACCTACAATTAGGGTAGCCTAGACATTTTGATAAAAAGGGTACCATGTTTACTATGGTCAGCCACAAAGACTTCATAATGGGGCATGTAGACATATAACCAGGGGATGTGGTGGTCTGGCCCTCATTGGCTCTCCCTCTAAACCCTCCACCACAACCCCATTGTATTCTACCAGAACTCCTACAAGAAGCTGCCTTGGTGATGCTGCTATCAGTCATTTTTCCCCAGAAAAATTCCTCTCTACCCTGATGTAGCAGGGAGAAGGCAAGTTATTATCTCATCTGCTTCCATCAACAGTTGGAATGATGTTCCCATCATGAGCATCACCAATTCCTGAAGATTTCAGTTCTTTATTATAAACGTCAAGGATAAAGAAGGAAGTTTAAAAGGCACAAAAGGAAAAGAAGTGAACAATGACTTTTGGAGATGTTGATTTTACCCACCGTTCTTTCAGCCAGAATCACACACCCATGCACGCAAAACAAAGTTCACAGCTCATGTCAGTCAGTAAAATAAAATAAAATTTGAATATGTGTCTAGCTTTTGTTAGTCCCTAACTGGCTGCATAATTTTCCAGCCTCCAATCCTGATTTCCAATGATTGGGGCTTCCTTTCTTAGCTGACGGTAGGGGGGAGATGTTCCCACTCCTCGCATGCAAACAAAAGCAGAAGCAAAAGATATCTGCTTTCCTCCTCTTTTTAAAAGCACACTGAGAGCTGTATTTTTGCAGACTTCAGGATAATACATGTGCCCCTTTTAATGTGTAGGATGTGAGTTGTCTCCGGTGCACTGTTTTACTGTTTTCTGTGATATTTTGATGTTTGTAACCCTGTTACCCGCTCAGAGTTGCATGGTGAGCAGACACCCAGAAAAATCAAACTAAGCAATAAATAAAACAAATGGAGATTTAAGCAACTAACCCCAAATGAAAGTCCCTTTCTGATTATGCTGATTTTCCTAAGGCTTCCAAACCCTGCAAGATCTAGTTCAGAAAAATAAGAAAAATATTTAGAAAGGAAAAGGGCATAAAGTACAGGGAAATCATATTTCTTTTGTACCATTTCTGACTCTTTAGCTTTCTGCTCCCCTGCTATCTCAATAGCACATTGCTTGCTCATTTAAATCCACAATATAAAAAAAGACAAAATATAGCTTTACAAAAAAATGCCCCATATACAACTTTCCTATAAAAATCTCTCTCACCTATTTATTTTCCACAGATTTCAGAAATATTTTGTTGTTTAAGTTAGCATGTTTTCACTCCTTATGTCCAGACAACGATTCCTCACCCATTTTTTTCCTCTGAGTAGTTTTGTTTGTGTCCCTGGGAATGCAGATTGATAAAAAAAGGGGGGGGGCATTAAAGAGCTGAGCTTATTATTGTTCAATAAAGGTATCATTTGATTAAATGATGAGCTTCAGCCACCCTGTGTGGTTTGTGCCGGGCATAATATTCTGGAAAGAATGATAGCTGAACTCTTCAAAATGTAGATTATAATTAAAATGGGAGCCACTGTGAGAGCTTGAAAAAAGTCACTGCAAGCCTCAGTAATTGGATAGATAGAATTCAAATTGGAAAGTATGGCAGTTATTATAAAGAAATATTTCGATTATACATATTTATTCCATGACAGTTGCTGAGACAGAGAAAAGCTTTCCCGTATTGATTTCCACACATGAAAGACCATAGAAAATTTAAAGTACAACTGAGAATGATAGATGACATTGAAGAAGTCTTCTAGCCCTGTTCAGAGACTTGATTTTTCATAAAGGTCTCCATATTTCACCTTTTTGTAATTGCTCGTCTCCACAGAAGAGATTTCACAGTTCTCAAAACATTAATCCATCTAAGAACATTGTCTTTTTCCAATATTTTAGTACAAAGTTTAATATGTGAATGAAGCTTTCATCTTCCTTTGCTAACAGAAGAATACTTGAGTCTGAGGCACACAGAAGTCTGTGAGCAAACTTCTACTTGATGCAAGGCCTCCAAATGCCTATTGCAGACCCTGCAAATTCTTAAAGGGGTGGTGTACTCAATGAGCTACTGTGCTGCATCAGATCAGAAGCAATACCTAGAATGGTTAGCAGTTGGGTAAAGCAAACGATCCACCTGAGCACTTTCAGTTGGAGATGTCAAAGTGGAACAGTTTACTGTTCCACCTTGATTGTTCCAGTGACTGGAGTGGAATTGAGGGGATCTGCAAAGTGAAGCAATACCCCTTTGCATACTCCTAGTGTATAGGAACAGTTTGTTCTAGCAACTACTACAGACATGCATGGACAGGCTCATACTAGACTCCCCTCCGCTGATTTCTTGGAGCAAGAAGAGAGAAGGCTGAATGGGTGATTACAGGAACACTGAGTGGACTTGATAGGGTCTTAAACAAGTTGCCTTTATATGCTCCATAAATAAGATTCAAATATCTGCTGCCTGACAATTGACTCTAGTGACAATTTTGTCAGCAAGACAGAACCAAGGAAACATTACTGCCATTCTCAAGGGTAGAAGAATTTGTGGATTTGGAGGGAATTGTTACCAGGTTTTTTTCTGAGCCAAATCCCAATTCTCAGAGTTGGGTGGAAGTAACCAGTCAAATTCTCCTTTTAAAGGGCTGTGTCTATATGTGGTGTTTCCCATGGCTAACTGAGCCATGGTCTATCTAACTCAGTCTTCTGGATCTGCACAACTTACTGAAGCATTAACTAAGCATAAAAGCAGGATTCACACAACATATTAGGCTAAAATGTGGTTAGCTAGTTCATAGTTTAGGATCTCTTCTGAACACACCCAATCTTTTGTAAGACAGAATGTCCTCAAACAGGACCTGTGATAAACCTTGGATACAAGTCCCAGTTTCCAGATAACTGAAAAGGTGAACGTTTGGGGTCTGATTACTATAAGCCACAAAAATTGGTTAAAGACTGCTTTGATAGGACAGTGTAGTGATAGAATGACAGCACACTCTGGTTCATGAAGCTTTTTCATTTAGCATATCCAAAGACAAACTAAATGACCCCATTCCCTTTATAGAGGCACCTTCCATCTTTGTTAAGTAGTCTTGTTTGCCGGGGTAGGGAAGGTTGCAGTGCTACAATCTAGGTCAGTGTTTCTCAACCTTGGCAGCTTGAAGATGTGTGGACTTCAGCTCCCAGAATTCCCCAGTCAGCATGGCTGGCTGGGCAATTCTGGGAGTTGAAGTCCACACATCTTCAAGTTGCCAAGGTTGAGAAACACTGATCTAGTTGTTCTAGTGAGCATTTTTTTTTTTTAGCAGAGACAGTTTTAAAAAAGTGGTAGCCTCCATAGAAAATATCAAAGGAAATGCTACTTGCTATATGCAAGATCACTAAGTCATCCCCACCATTCCACTGAGCTTTTTACACCAAGGTATGAGGATGAGCAGGGCGGGGCGCTGGCTGGGTGCTCTTCTGCATTACCATTGACCAGATGGAGTAGGCTTATAAGGCTTACTGTGCATTGGAAGGAAACCAGCGAAGAGGACACTATGGACAGTGCAACTGTGTTTCCAAGATAGTGGGGGTGGAATCACGGTCTTGTGGAAGTCCAACTCTCTGTTTACTATGCCATAGTCATACATGCAATAGGACTTGGCAAGAACAAAATGTAGCATTTAATTCTATCCATTGTGGAAAATCTTACTAGGAATTTTCCCTTGCATGCATTCTGGGATGGAGAAAAGGAGAGAAACAACTCTCCTATGTAACCGGATATAGCAAGGCATATGAGCACTCGGTACGGTCCAAATCGTGTGATTGTTTCTTACTTTGCTAATGGGGAAGAATCATCTGAATTCTATTCAGAGGACCTTCAGCCCACTAAATCTCTGAACTGGATCATGGAATACATTAGCATCCTCTTTCTCTTTCCTGGAAAAAGGAAAGCTGAGATTGTTTTGACAGGATGACTTAGTTTTTGCCAGGAATCAAAAGTAGAGAACATGCTCTTCCTACCAATGAACCTGGACACAATGATACATTTCTCTATTTTACACAATAGCAACAAACCGTCCATCAACGTCAACAGCTTCCATTTCTGTTTTCCAGCCAGGGATTGGCAGCTCGGTGAGCTGATGATTCAGTCAGGGTCAGATTACAGGAAATTACAGGCAAGCTACTTTGACCCTTTTCTACTGTGCTTGAGCTTCTCAACATTCTTGTAAGATGAGGGACCAAAACAAGGCTAGGAGGACTGAACATAAAGCATTGTTGGTGGTGATAATAATTTAGCAGTTAAGATGATAAATGTTTTTCCCTTTCTATCAATTTTGGAGGGACTTTGAGATAAAGGTTTTTAGGAGGCTTGGGGTTTGGCACCACTACATAAACACTGGTGTTTGGGCAATTCCCTGAGAGTACAGAATCTAGTACAGGGTATAAAATTCAGCTCCCGCTAGCTTTTATGCCTGCAATTTTAATTATGTCTGATGGAAACGGCAGAAGCTGAGGTCAGTCAACTGCAACCAGGTATAAAATCATGGCTTAGATAGGTGGATCTATATAAAGAATAAATGAGTTTAGGCTGTTTATGACAATACAATAACTCTTTAAGGGCCATGTCCCCACTCGCATCTAACCATGGCAGAAATATCTCTGCAATGTTTTCTTTTCTGCCATGTCCCCATGATATTCATCTAGGCCCCAGCTTCCGACTGAGACAAGCTGTCCCTAGCTATCCTGGTGTTAAAGTAATTTTCTCCCCATTTTTTGTATAGAATAGCCTTAAGGTGAAGGGGAAAAAAGGCAGGATAGGGATGGCAATAAGAACAACAAATTAGACGCTGGTATAGTTTCTTAATGACTTGAGCATGGTGCAAAGCCATTCAACTCAGTAGTAAAGAAAGGCCCTAAGACTTTTTATGAATATATTGCTACATAACTGAGTTCTATTTAGGACAGTTAGCATGACTTGGTTGGTTCATGTCCATAAAAGTCATCAGCTTTAGAGTATCTGAAATCTTTCACGCAAAAACCCACTCCTGGTTCTCATCCCATCCCTACTTATTTAGTGGTAAGGGTAGCTATTACACAACTGAGAGCCATAAATCTTTGCTGAATATCCAATATCCAGCATTTGATACAAACACATCTCTCTCTTAACCCTAGTTAAGATAGCATCAAAAAGTGCCATCTACTCTATTGGAAGGCCAGTTTTGGACAATCTGAGAGCTTGGGTGACATATCTTTTCTAAGTTCACTTCAGTAGTCTCAGTTTTAAAGGACCGATGTAAGGAGAACTAGAAAAAACAAGCATATTTATGGGGATCATCTACAGATCTTCTATAATAGAACTCTTTATTTCTAGGAACCAAAGATCCTGGAACCAAAGTACCCAAATATTCCTTTTTAGGGTCTGTGAGTCAGGCAAAATCTGGTCCAGAAGGTTGATTCAATTCAGATGGATGTGCTACAGTTCAGGCTTTCAGTTCGGATAACCAATCTGAGTCAGTTCAGACTTCCAAGTCATTTAGGTAAAAGATGTTTCTGGACACGCACAGGAACCAATCGAACTGTCTGAACTGAATCTGAGGCATCTCATTTGAATCATCATGTTGATTTGACTTGGAAATTTGATCTAACTGCCTTCAGATTGAATCTCTGAATCAAATATTCCTATACCCTTATTCTTTACTCCTATGTGAATCTGCATATAAAATTAAGTTGGTGTGCTTTTCTGAATGTCCCCATCTGCAAACCAGTATCCTTTGGATGGCCATGCCTATTTTACAGAATTAAGCACATAAGGTTCATGGAGCTATGGACTGAAGTTTACAATATATATTTTGTATTTTTATGTTGATTTAAGTGAAGACTATTTTAAATCTTGATGTTATTGTTTTGTATTTTTAGCCACTTGAACTGGCTTTTTTTTTTTTAATAAAGCTGCAGGATAATTTATTTTTAATTGTGTGTTAGAGAAAATTTCCTTTTTAAATTTTCGCTCAGTGAACAAGATAGCTATCTGGATTAAAACTTTTCAAAATATCCTTTCAACTATTTATCTTAAATAGGTGTTAAAAAGTAATGCACATATGAATCTATGATTCATACATGAGACAAAACACATTTTATAGTTCACCATTGCAACTTTCCCTGTCCTTCCTTGGATGGAAAACAAACGGAAATTGGATTGTTCTCTCAGAAAAATTCCATATTTGTTTTGTTTTCTGTTATTACCATGGACACCTTTAGGATGCTTACTATTCATGAAAGACATCTGTATACATCTGTCCTTTGCTGTATACAAAATGGAATGCTTCTTTAAAGGAAATGTTTCCCTTCAGGCACACATGACTCCTGGGTTGATCAATTTTTTCTTCCCAACCTACAGTCCTGGGAATTTTCTGATGGTTTCCCATCCAGGTTCTGCCCAGGTATGATCCTCCTTAGCTTTTTTCAAGGTCAGCTACTGTAGGTGCTGCCCCTTGTTCTGATAGGATGCTTCTTTAGGGCTCCTTAAGCTTTATGTTAAACTCTTTAACAGATTCATCGTATAACCTCACTAATGAAACTAAAGCTACATATGGGAGGTCTATCTGAAATTTTTCAAAGCTTGCTTTTTCTGTCTGTCCGAAGTTCTATAACAGAGAGATTCACAAGCTAACCAGTTATACTTTATCCTAATGTGGTATAACAATCTAGCTTGTGTGATTAGTGTATGGTTCAGCACATTATGTGAACCCAGAAATCTGGGTTGGGCAAACTGTGGTTCAGTTAACCATGGGAAAGCATGTCATGTGAACACTGTCAATGACAAATCCAGATAACTCAAATGTGAAAGTGTGAATGTAACTTCAACTTCTGCTTTCAAGAGTTTTTGCATGGGGTCCTTAGGAATAACTCCAAGAGGTAATAGGCAATCTCCCTAAATTTAGCCCACTGTCCCAAATTTAAGTGCCAGTGTAAGAAAGCATGACTGTTTTATATCCCTAATGGATTTCCTTTTCTTACCTGGTTTTTCTGGAGTAGCTTCTGCAGGTCCTGGTCTGTTTCCTGATCTGCAATAAATAAAGCCTCTGAATGATAGACTAGGTTTCCAGAAATTGCTAAACCATAATGTGATTCGTTTGGCTTTACCTTCACTCAGACACTATAGTTTGTGAAGAATGATTTATAATAAATCATGATAAAGCAAATCGCAGCTTAATGAAATATGTGGACAAAAGAAGAAAATTATTAGAGACATGGGACATAATCATGTTGGCAGTATTTAAATATGTGATTTATGATTAAATTTAAATTGTCATTTCATTTTGGTCTGATCCCACCCATGTTTTGCCCTGTCTCCTCCTACTTTGGTTTCTAAACTGTGATCTATGACTTCCCATGCCAACCAAACCAAATTCTAGATTATTCACAAACCATGGATAATCATGTCCTACTATAATGTGTGAACCAGATGAGGACACAGTCATTTCTCACCAAGCAGGTTTCTGAACAAATTGATCTTTTTGGATCAATTCAATTCATCAGAGTTAACATGGATGAATTTCTACATTTTAATGATAACCACTGTTTCAAATGCCCTTACTCTCTCAGTCACCTGTCTGTATTGTCAAATAGATACAAAATAACGTAACAGACATATCTGGATTGTTCTTACAGCCTATACATATCCTAAACTGATCCTCCATTAGAATTATGTTCCTAAGTTAAATAATATATCTTGCTTTTTCAGTCATGGTGGCCCATTAGCAATAATTATTTAAGAGCAACAGAATTAGTTACCTTCTCTTTCCTTTGCATTCGCAAGACAGTGTACTATTTCTCATGCAGATGACAGTCATAACTGGAAATGGAATATCTCTTTTGACCAGTGGAGCTGAACAACTATAATTAAATCCCAAGGACCTCCTGCCAGAATGCCATGGAATTTATTTCATACCCTCAAGGTCATTCTAATGAAATTCATTGGCTTTCCCAGATTAGGTGGCTGGTAGCACTGTTATACATGCTGTGGCCAAACACCCATTAATCTATTCCCTTAGTCCATCCTCCCCTCATTTTATCTCAGAACCAAGCACCTTTTAACCCTCATTCTCTGCAATTCAGCTGTGAGAACCCAAATTCAGGAGTTTCCAATAGGCTAGCTCACTTGGGCAGAGCATACTGTTAATAACACCAAGGCTGTGGATTTTAGACTCACCCTGACCATATGGACTTTTCAGAAGGCTGCACACTCTCCTTTTTTATAGGAAGGGACAATGGCTCACGTTTAAGATTTGCAGCCTTTTTTTTCTGTCCAGATTGTATTCTCTAAGATGAATTCTGTTCCGAGCCACATGATCACAATATCCTTTCTGTAATTTCCTGTATTTTCATTCTTCCATGCAGTGTGCAGCAGCAAAAGGATATATAACACTTGCCAGAGGTATGAACTGATCTCTCGAACAGAGATATTGAAATTAAGCAGAAGATTGCACGAAATTAGACCTAGCATGATAATTTGCCCACCCTGGTTTAGACAAGCTTGCATTGTAGCAAAGTCAGCTTCCAGTCAAGCTCAGCATTGGTGACTTTTCGGCCGCACTATGAAGTGGTCTGCCATTAGCCTGCTCCAGGATTTTTTTCCAACTTCCCATTTTAGCTAAAAACCCTGGAACATCCAGGTGATCTCCCCATCCTATTGTTAACCAAGGCTGACCCTACTTGGTATCTGAGAAATGCCAAGGTTAGATGCTATCATTTGGTGGGAGAATCTTATACTGGATGAATTAAATGTCTAATTCAGTATAACACATTTTTCTATGTGTATACATGCCTTGGATCTACACTGGCCAGCATTTGATTTAAAAAAAAATGTTTCACCTGATACACCCCAGTCTAATATATCTCATTGAATATTTAATAACTGGCCTGTACCAGGCAGAAGAGCAAAATGTATACCAAAAGCCCCAAACCTTTGAGTCAGTGTTCACATTTGAAATCTTGAGATCATATTATGGCTATGGTCACAAAATGGCTGCCTTTATTGATTCCCCCCCCCCAAATATTAATTTTTCTGAAGGTAGTCACTCTTCATCAGCAATTCCAATATTCATCTCCTCAGCTTTCTTCTCTCTGTTTTATGGGCACATTTCTAAACAGAGAACCCAGCTTCAGCCCCCTCTTTATTATTTCCTAAGAAAGCACCCTAAGTGCAAGCCATATGTAGGGGATCTTTTAATGTGGATTTTTGCCCTGAGAAGTCAGTTGGAGCCAATGGCCTAAATAACGCCTTCCCCTTTCAAGACTCTATTATTCTAAGTTCCAGAAGTATTTTTGGAAATAACTATTATGTCTGCATCTGGCATTTTGCTTTGGTCATTTTTTTTAATTAAAGATCTCCTTAAAAGTTAAAGTTTGGTGAGTACTAAGGAAGGGGGCTGTGAGCACACTGACACCTGCAAATTTCATGTTGGGTGCCCATAATGAATATCTTTCAAAATGGCTGCCATGTAAGACTATTCTGTGAAGGAGATATGAGGGCCCCTTCCTGTGATTGAGTCATAGTTCTACAGCCACTCGTTCTTCAGCCAGCAGAAAAGAACAGCATGGATTTTGCTGTCCCCTGTTCCTATCTTGCCTCTCCTCCCAGTCACCCAACTACACTATAGCAATCTCTTATACAGCTGATGAAAATGAATCAGTGAGGTCATACAAACTCTGTCCCAAACAACTCTTAGCAATATATTCACAATATGTCTTAGGGCCTTTCCCTACTGCTAAGGATGTTCTCTACTCATCGTCGAGGGAGTGGAAAATTACCAGCATGAAATTTGCTCTCCCCATTACCAACCCTACCCTGCTTCAATCATTTCAGTCCCCCAACTGCCTCCAAGGTAATGGACAAAGATTAGAAACACCTTTAAGCAACTTTTGGACAGTGTTGAAATAGGGGTGGGGGTGGGAATTACATTAAAGATGATGATTTAAGCCTATCTCATTCATAAGCTGGGAGTGAGATGAAGGCAACGTTAGGTGGACATAGCATAAAGGAAGTGTTCTTAGTGAATTATTATGGCATGGTTAGGTGAAAGTGTGAAAAGGTTTTAAGAAAAGAAAGGCATTCTGCTTTATTTGAAATCAGTCAGCCATTAAACCTTTGCCATTACTGAATTATATAGATATTGGGATCTTTGGCAATTTCACTGCTGGGTTGGCAACTCCATGCTCACATTGATTTCAATCCTCTTCATACAGCCTCCATTGGGCTGTCCTCTTCCCAATCAATGCTTTTTCAATCAATTTGAGAGGCTTTATCTTAGTTGATTTAGAGAGGCCTTCAGAGCAAGTTGCAAATAGGAAAAACAGAAACCAAATCAAAAAGAGTAATACAACTGATACAAATATTTAAGAGGCAGCAATGACACCAGTAAAAGCAATCCATTAAAAATTAAAAGGGCCTGAAAAGATGTCTAAATATAGACAGGGAAGAAGTCAGGTAATTTCCCAAGAGAAAGCATTCCAGAGATGGAGGGTGATTAGAGAAACAGCTTTTTCCCTGTAGTCATCTATGGCATTGCTGTGAGTGGCAGCACATAAAGAACTGCCTCAGGCAGAAACATGTGAGCAAAGATTTCCCTTCTGTCTCCTTTAGAAAGCTACCTCTCTTCCTGCGTGTTTTCTATTCTTCCTCCTAGCATCCTGCTGTTGTCCTGTTCTCATCCTAATCATTTGTGAAGCGCCCTATTAAGCTCTACATCTGAGCCAGAGATTTTGCATTTCTCAGAAACGGTTGCCAAGGCAATTGGAAAAACTCCTCTACTGTCAACCATCTGATCCTTTAAAAACAATGTGCTGAGTATGAGAGACTAGGCTGAGCTAGAAATAGTTCTGGGCCAAAACATTTTGCCTTGATTTGGATTCCCTCTCGAGTAAATTCAGACCTTCTAGATTTCAACTCCTGCTGCTGATTTTTGCCATGAGATAGCTTTATGGCCCTATTCTTGATGCCGACTTCTTCATTCTCGTTGCCATTCTTGGCCTCATTTTCACCAAGTCTAATTGGCTGTGGTTTTGTGAAGATGATGCCTCAGGACTCTTGCTGATATAATAATAGCATGATGGCAGCAAGGCCAAATGAGGCCAAAGGCAATGATGGTAAATGAGAAGAAGACCCATTCCAAGCAGCAAGAAGTAGGGAAACAAAAGAACACCAGCTGCTATTGAAACACAAATTATTAACTGAAGCGTATCTTTTGTTTAAAAAGAAACAAAATTTATTCAGTTTCATCAAGCACAGTAAAGAAAGGTGAGTACTGAAATGCATATGGTATACCTACGGTTTAATAATTGCAAATAACAAATCAGTAGAGAGTTTGAGGGGTATTTTATATCATCATCATCATCACCATCTGCTTTAAGGACATCTAGATGCTTTCTGAGAGATTTACTAGGAAAAAATCCTATTTATACTTTGCCCATAATAACAGAAATCAGGTAAGATATAAATATATTACATAAACAAACACGTTTTTGAAATATTTATTTATGGGATATCTACCCTCCCCCATGAAATCACTTCAAGATGACTTACAAAATGAGGACAGTAGTAGCTTTAGATCTTAACATGCATTGCAGCGTATGCCAAAAATGTTTGGAAGTTTGTAAACCTATTCAGAAGGGCATATTTAGTGAAATTTACCCTTAATAATAACCCTAATAGGTCTGTGAAAATCCTTAAAATGAGATGCTTCAGAATGCACAAAAGGACATTCAAATCACCTATTTTCAAATTCTTAATATCTTTTTTCTAGGCTCATACAGTTATTTCAGAACCTACTCTTGTACGTCTTCTCATTCATGAACATACACAGTCACTTTGCTTTAAAAAAAAAACAAACCTAAGTTTCTCATTAATTATATTCTGCAGACCTTTTTTCATCAAATATTGCTGCCTTAAAATGATATGAAGTGAATCTACATCGAGAGAAGACATACTGATTAATTCCACCTATCAAACCAGGAAATACATCACCTGTAATTTACTCATCAGTCATGTGAAGTTTGGCTATTGTTTACCGAGATTTCATTTCCGGTGTGAAATGACTGACCACATAAGGAATGGTGAAGCATTATGAAATCTTAATTGGAGAGGTTTTTCTATGGGGAGGCTTCTGATTGTGGGTCCGAAGGACACACCAATTGAGAAGTTTGTCAAGAATCATATTTTTTCTTAATCACTTAAAGAAGATTAGAATGTCAACAAGAAACCATTTTACTTATACAGTCCTCTACTTATGAACAGGTTATGTTCCAGCAGGCTGTTCATAAGTCCATTTTGTTTGTAAGTCCAACCATGGTGTACTGCACATGTACGCTCAGCGGTTTACAGCACGTCACATACTTATGCCCAGTTTACAATGTGTCACATACGTATGCATGTGTACTGTAAATTTCTGGGCATACATATATGATGTGCCATACATTTCAGGACATATGTATGCATGTGCACAGTAAACATCTGGGGCCTTCATTGTTGGAGCTATTGGAATTGTCTGTTCATATCGGTGAAAGTTCATAACTCGAAAGTTCGTAAGTAGAGGACTGTATACAATCAGGTCTAGTGCTAATATTAATTAAACCATATAATGACACTATCCACAAAAAGCCCCTCTCTATTTTCCTCCATAATTCCACACTAGTACAATCCATAAAATTATGAATGGTTATCAGTGTTCTGATGTTTCACTACCACTCAGCCTATCCTGCCTTCCTGTCTATTCACATGGCTCTAAAGAAACTTAAAATTTCAGTTGTTAACTGAGATCTATCAGTCTCATACAAACTGTCTGGATCTGCCAAGTGGAGAATTCTGGGAGTTGAAGTCCACACATCTTCAAGTTGCCAAGGTTGAAAAACACTGCAATACTGTGTATAAATTGAAAGTAAGAATTCTAGTTCAGTGACAAGGCAAATACTGATTGCAAAACAGTTCAGTTTCTGTCTTGGTCATCTCCAGTTTTGAAGTGCAGATCTAGAGTCCCCAGTGTGGCACTGTTGATCATGAATATGCCCATGGTCACCTACTGTGGTGCCAGCCCAATTATTTCACCACTTGACTTGAGTTTAATAATGATTATTTTAATTTGAAAAAGAGGAAGTGGCATGCTACAAAGGAAAGTATCAATTTCTACTATGGAATGCCTCTGAGCTCCAAAGCATTCTTAGAAAGTAATCCTGGTGGGTGGCTAGTGTCTGGCACTTTATTTAGAGAGTCCAGAAAAAGAAAAAGATAAACTATAATTACATAAAACAGGCACTCAATATCTTATCTAACTGGAGAGCATTTGAATCATTATTACCTGGCTTTTGAACAGAGGTTCCTATTACCACACTGACATTCATTTGTGGGCCTCTCCATCTTGTGCCTTATTTCAGTTAGGAGGATTAGAGCAGGAATTCTGGGTCAAAGTTGCCATGATACAACCTTGCAGAAATTGCAGTGGGTTGAGCCAAATGATCTGGCTAAGCTCAGTTTTACCTCTTCTTGGGGACTGCAGACTCTGGCTAAAAGGTTGAAGAAGACTGCTTTCACAAGCCCCTAATCCAGTGTTTCTCAACCTCAGCAACTTTAAGACGTGTGGACTTCAGCTCCCAGAATTCCCCAGCCAGCTTGCCCCAGCCTTGCTAGCATCAGACATGAATCTGATGTCTGTATTTTCTGTTCACTGGGATAACTGTAGGTCAGCTTCACCTTCAGTTAAAACAGACTTTTTTTTAGTGACTCAACTGCATCCCGAAAGTTCTTTTGGAGGCTGTGGTTGTGTCAGGAGGAAAAGTAGGTTTCCTTTGAGCTGTATTAAAAACAACACATTCCCATCATTCCTCCTCCTCCTCTCCCTCTCCCTTTTTCCTCCTCCTCTTCCTCCTTTCCCTCCTCCTTCTGAATAGGAACTCTACCAAGGGACAAAGCTCCATCATGCAGCAATAATTTTAAGGGATTATACTATTTACAGTGGTACCTCGGGTCACAAATTTAATTCATTCTGCGACTCTGGTCGCAACCCAAATTGGTCGCGACCAGAATCAAATTTTCCCATAAGGTTCAATGTAAATACAGTTAATCCGTTCTGAACCATATGTATTTTTTTTTTAAACCACAAAAATATGACACAAAGTACAGTACAGTATAGTATGAAGAGAGAGAACACTAACCTTGCTTGAGGCGTAGAGGACAGGAAGGCGGGTGGGGAGGCAGTTATTGCTTGGAGGGAAAGTCCCCCTCCCTACAGGAAGCCACGACCACATGTGTCAGCAGGGAAAATGGCTGCGGATCCTGTTCGTCACCTGATGCAGAGTTCACGAACGGAAGCAAAATTTTGCGAATGGTGCTGTTCGTGACCCGAATTGGTCATGAACAGAAGCGTTCATGACCCGAGGTACCACAGTACATTGTTCAGGCTTCATGCCAGTCGAAAATGATTGGTTCTTTTAAAAAAATTCTTAAATACAGCTTGCCAGAAAATTGTCAGTCTATCTTCCCATAAGAGGAAGGTGTCAACTAGTCTTGCCACTGCAATTTCTGCCAACTTATTACATTAAGGTATCCACTCACATGGCTGTCACAGAGAGGAGTGGACTGCATAACAAGACATAGTGTGAGCCAGTACAGCTCTTGACTGCTCCCCACAAATGAACCGAAACGTAAATATTTTCCTCCCCCAAAACAGAAATGGGTTAAAGCCCTGACCTTTGAAAAAATCCAACATATTCTAAGGGAAGGTCTCTTCTGCTATATGAATTATGATATGTGACCATTAGTAATTTCTTTAATCACATTAATTTGGATTTGGAGTTCAAAAAAATGCTGGATTACGAAGATGGTATGAACAAAGATGCTGTGGATCTGAAAATGGATTTAAAAATGCCAAAGGATAAGAGTGATATGCAAAAGGATGTCACAATGGATTTACAAATGAAACCAACTGATGTCACCATGATGGAAGGGGACATAAAAATAATGGAAAAGAATACTGACTTGGAAAGACTTTTTGTCTTGGGTTTGCAAAAGGAATATGTTGAATTGGTGAAACAAAGAAAAATTACTGGGGCTGTTTCTGGGAGAAGACAAGGAGAGAATGACGGGGAATCAACTTGTGGGACAATGTTTGAAAGGATTAAAGATTAAGCTCTTTAAAAGTAAACAAAGGGTTTACAAAGTGAACTTATTTGATTATGGTTATTTATTTATTTATTTATTTATTTATTTATTTATTTATTTGTAAATCAAATTTATATGCTGCCCATTTTGCTATCAGTGACTGTAGGCGGCTCACAAGTAAAAAACATAAAAACATTTAAAAACTACAAAATACATTAAAAGACTACAAACTTAAAAGATGCAGCCTCAAGGCACCAGCCACCCCCAATGTTGGGACCCTGATTGGCTCCCCAAGCTAGTTGCCAGAACCAGGTCTTACGGCTCTTCTGGAAGGCCAGAAAAGTGGGGGCCAACCTCACCGCAGGGAGCAAGATATTCCACAGGATGGGAGCGATGGCAGAAAAGGCTCTCCTCCTAGACCCCGCCAGTTGAAATTCTCTAACCCATAGGATCTGCAACATGCCCTTCCTGCCGGACTGGCAGGAATTAATATATATAATTAATATATACAGTATATTAATATATATGTTCAGTTCATATGTGTATGTGTTAATATATATTAATTAATATATATGTTAATTATATTTTAAGGTTTTTGATAGTTATTAATGGGATCTTTTTCTGACTAGGTTTGAATGACAAGGTTTTAAGGATTTGTGTATAAAGGGGGAGAGATTTCACTTGCTTTTTTTGTTTTTTTTAGAGAAACTGGTAAATTGGATTATAAAATGGATTTATTTTTGACGAAGGTTAAAATATATTCGTTATTAAATTTATGGAATTTTTGTTCTTATATATGATAACTGCAGTAAGGTTTTTTATATATACAAAGGTGGCAGGATATAACATTGCCTACAATGGAAGAACAGATGCTGAAGCTGATGGAGTTGGCTGAGATGGTGAAACTGATGGCTTTGATTTGAAAAAAGATACTGTGTAATTTTAATGTTAACTGGATTTTTTTTTTTTTTTTTGGATTTTCTGTGAGAAACAGGAAAAAATGAAATTATGTTGTATGGATTTGATTATTAGAAATAATATGGGTTTATAGTAATAATGAAAGTTATGCTGTAAACTTAGAGCAAGAGACTGATGTATACTGTTACTTATATCTGTTGTGAGGAGGGTCGGAAGTCAGTTCTTTTTCTTTCTTTTACCTTTCTTTTTCTTTGTTTTTTCACATTTTTGACCTGGGTCATTCTTTTTTCTAATTTTCCTTTCTTTTTCTTATTTTTTCCTTTAATATTCATTTTTGTTAGTTTTTATTGTTTTTCTTTAAAAATTTAATAAAGTTATTTTTTTAAAAAAGCATGGGGATTAGCCTCACACTTGAAATGTTCACTATCCTTCTCCAACAATCCTACGGTGCAAAACTGATCATTTTGATTTGTTTGGGGGTATGTATGAGAGAGAAGCTAGCTGGGAGCCAGCGGTTCTCAGGCCAGAGTTAGCCAGAGTTATGAGAACACTCAACCCCCCTCAGATTCAGGGCCAGCAAGCACTGTGCAAGAATGACTTGGGGAAGGGAGGAAAAAAATACTTGGGGTTTCAACCATTGGGGCATAAAAGGCACTTACCTCCTCACATAGGCAGTGAGCAATCAACCACTTTATTTGGCTTCATTCTTGTTTGGAATAAATATTCTTAGCTTGCCAGACTGTAGCCAGATCCACCCTTTCTGCTTGCCCCATTGCCAGCACAGGCCACCCACTTTTTTTGAGTCCAGGTATGGATTATCCCAACCTCTACCCACTCCCAGCTTACTGCAAATGCACCCCTACCCATATTTGGAAGCTGCAAATGTACTGTTTTCTATCCTGAATAGTTTAAAGCCTTTCTAATGGGTTAGACTGCTGTGCTTCATTCCAGTCTAGTGACAATCTCTAGCTCCAATTGGCCACAGTACCCAGCACACACACCCATCCCAACAGCTGGTTGTTCCCCTGCAAAGCCATTCCCTACTGGGCTGCTATGTTCTCAGCAAATCAGCAGCTTCTTTCTTTCTTTCTTTCTTTCTTTCTTTCTTTCTTTCTTTCTTTCTTTCTTTCTTTCTTTCTTTCTTTCCTTCCTTCCTTCCTTCCTTCCTTCCTTCCTTCCTTCCTTCCTTCCTTCCTTCCTTCCTTCTTTCTTTCTTTCTTTCTTTCTTTCTTTCTTTCTTTCTTTCTTTCTTTCTTTCTTTCTTTCTTCTTCCAATTGATTCAGTGATGGTCTGTAATGGCCATGGAGTCCAGTAAAGTTGTCTGGTCACCACATTTTTCCCACTCCTTAGTTCCACCCTTATATTGATGCTTCAGCAGAAAATTGACTACACCAAATGCTCATCCAAGTACTACTAGTTTAAGCCATAAAGCTAGATATCATATAGCATGCCGTAGAGGAACTATAATCCACTCGGAGTGTTCAGATCATCTGTCTGGAGTGGTACCACAGGCCTCTGAGGCCTCTCACCTTGTTCTCTAAATGCCTACATGAAGCAACTAGGTGCTGCCAGTCTCTGAGCATCTACTCAAAGCAGCTTGTTTGTTCTCATTCACACTCTCAACTAGTGCAACTCATTGAGGCACACACAGCTTTCTCTGCCCCTTACTTCTAAACACCACAGGGATCTGTGCCTTGGAGGTCTGGCAACAGCCTAACTCCAGACTGAGCACTACCACAGCCCTGTTGCCAAACTACTGTGATCCAGACTGGAATTTTATAAGTTGGCTTCAGGAACAGCTAGAAAAGGCATTTGGGAAATGAATTATTATTATTATTATTATTATTATTATTATTATTATTATTATTAATTACAATTACTAAAATGTATATGCCACCTGACTCCTAGCAACTCTGGATGGTTTCCCAGTTATTTAAAACATTAAAATGACAAGAAACAATAAGAAAGGTAAAGATGTCAGGATGACAAACCAAGTGGAAACAAAAGAAAACAACCTGGGTTAAAAAGGAGGCCTCAGCCATCCTCACCAAAGGCCTGGGCAAAGAGCCAGATGTTCAAGGCCCTTTGGGTGGGGACCATTCAGATCTTGGGGGGAACCTCATTCCAGAGAGCAGGTGCTGTGACACACTTCCAGGGACCCAATGCTTAATTGAAGGAACCATGAGCACATCACCCCTGCCAGATCAAATCGGCTGGGCAGATACTATGGGAGACAGGCAGTCCCTCAAGTAACCAGACCCTATGCCTGCCCCTATTTCTGCCAAGTCCTAGCCTAGGAAAAGAGCTAGTGTGATACTGTGAACACCCTGTACATTAAAGCGACCTGAGTTGAAATCTGTGCCCATAGATGAAGTCCATTTTTGCTGCCTTCACAAAGTTGTAGTGGCTGCTTTGTAATTGCCCCTTACAGGGAAAACACGATATAAATAGAAGAGAATATCTGTAGTTCAGGGTTGAGCTGTGGAGTCCTTGGTGTTCTCTGAGCTTGGTTGTTTGCTTGCAGATGTTTCATTATCCAACTAGGTAACATCATCAGTGCACTGATGAAGTTACCTAGTCAGGTAATGAAACATCTGCAAGCAAACAACCAAGCTCAGAGAGCACCAGGGACTCAACAGGATATATATTATACAATATAGTAGTGTTCTAGGAAGAAGGGCTTTTTTTTTTCAAGACCATCATGATATATTTTATAGATAACTACACCAAAAAAGGTTATTTTCTGTGAAAAATATGTGATATCCTTCAGCAGCTACCTAAAACAACTTTTAAGAATTATAATAGGAATGTTATATAACCAACGGGGCTAGCCTCAGCTACGTTTGGCACATGAAATCGCAACTAAACTGTACGGTTGTCTTACAAAACAAGCCATATCACATCTTTAATTATATAGTGTCACCTACAGTACAGGCAGAAAACTGCTACAAATAAAGCTGTATTTTTTTTCTTTGCTGCTTTCATATATATGGTGTAATCCTGCCTCTCCAGGTATCCGATTTTAACTGAATTTGACAAATAACAATTCCAGATCTTTTTTCTTTTTTGTACTCCCAATCCTAAAGAATTACACAAATACTGCCTTGTAATATTTATGTTGCCTCATAGATGGCTGGCATAAGATCATATTTTCAAATATTGTACTGCTTGGCATCATTGCTTATCTTCATTGCCACAGGCAATGTTTTATGGAAGTTATAAATCTTAGAGATAATTTATATGTGCAGCAGAGAAATGGAAGAGTTCTCACTCAATTGACTTGCCTGTGTCGCTGTCACAGCATAAAAAATTATCTAGAATGCCCCCTTCCCTTGTGACATTCAAAAACTCCTTTCTTAATATAGCTGTCAGAAGAAATACTAAAATTGAAGAGGAAATACCTAAGGAAGGGGACGTTATATGTAGTTAATGTCATAATTTATCATTACCTGTAGATCAGGAAATAGCAAAAGCTTGTATCTTCAGTTGATCCTTCCTACATGTAAGGCAGGGATTTCTACCAGCTCTCCCCCCTTCCAAAAATGCATCTCAAGACATTTTGCTTTCTGAAAGAGAACAGGAAAGAACATTTATCTTTTGTCATGTCTAAATCAAGGGCTGGTTAAGATTTTTTGATTCTGAGCTGGAAAATCCCACAACCACTTCCACTTTCTCTCTCTGCCATTAAGAATTCAGGAAGGATATATTAAATAATCAACTGTTTGCTTCTTTTCGTGACTTTTTAGCTAAGTTGTCTGAAGCAGTTGCCTCTCTCTGCTTAAGGATAACAAATCACAAACTATACCAGAGGTGTAAGCAAATGAAGATGAAGATGAGAGGAAGAGAGAACTTTAAATGATATCTTTGTTGGAGGGTAGGCAAGTAAGAGCTTTATTGGTTCAAAACATTGTCCAGATTATTTTCTAGGGATCAATCCCCCTCCCTCCCAGCCTGGTCATAATTGCTATTTGTGGCTTTGTGGCTTGTCACTCATTTTCTTCATCTTTGGAATGACTTCAGAGGTCTATATTTAATTATCAGAAGCTCTGCCTCTGAAAGAATTTATGGTTTATCAACAATGGCCACTGTTTTTCCTAATAACTGATCTCTGGAATGTGAGATGATGTTCCAGTGTGTAAGCCAGAAGTGCAGAACATTTTCCATGTCAAAGGCTGCACTTCAAAGATTTGGCAAGACCAAGACAAAATATGGATGGACTTATGGACCTATTCCTATTTCCAGAAGACCCTGCCTCTCCTTGTCTTTCCAAAAACTGGAGTTATGGAGTGTGATGGTTTGTACAGTGGTACCTCGGGTTATGAACGCCCCTCCTTACGAATTTTTCGGGATATGACCAGCTCCAGCCCCAAAAATTTACCTCGCCATGCAACCTCCGCCTCAAGCTACGAACCGGATCCGCGGCCATTTGCCTTGCTGCCACGTGGTCACAGCTTCCTATGGGTGAGATCACGGTAGCAAGGAGACGTCCGGTGAGGCTTGTGATGTGTTTTGTGGCATTTGGAAGGTTTTTGGTGTGCTTGTCAGCATGGCTCCAAAGAAAATGCAGAGCAGGCTTGGCTTTGAAGAAAAAAGTGGGGAAATTTGCCTCGTGGTGCGACCAAATTCAGAGGGTGGAACGGATTAACCGTATTTACATTGAACCTTATGGGAAAATTTACTTCGCATTGCGACCAAATCGAGTTGCGATCAGAGTCACGGAACAGATTACGTTTGTAACGCGAAGTACCACTGTAGTTTGTAGAAGATGTTGTAGTTTGTAGAAGAGGACAAGGGTAATCCTCCACTTCAGAGATTTTCCTTCCTCCATAATCTTCTGGAGGAAGAAATGGTGGACTAAAGACAGTCCCGCAAAAAGTGAAGCCAACGACCACAGTGAAGAATGAACAGCCAGCAAGTAGACCAGCTCTTCAAATCACTCCGGACAAGGAGAGGACTTGAGATTACCCACAAGTGCGCCAGACAGCTGCTCCTAGTGAGGAGACTGCAAGATAAAAATCTCCAGTGGGTTTAATGCTCTGGGAGATGAGGGAATAGCCTTCTTGCTCAAACCACAGTCAGCTCCTTTGAAAGGACACTAAGTTCACTTACTTACTTTCCTAATCACTTTTGGAAATTGCTTGTTAACTGCTTTTCATCTTTAGAAACTTTTGCATCAAACCTATATATGTTTGGACAATATAATGTGATTGCAATTATATTAATTAAAATAGTAAATGTGATTATTTCCCTCCTGTCATTTTACAATTTGCTGATAACTTGTATGGGACTCTGAGGCCCATTGAAGACTTTGAGGGAGGGGGTTGAATGCGATTCTGGAGCCTCAACCTGTACACCTTTTGGATAAGTGGAATCCTGCTTTCAACTAGCAATGAAATCCTTGGAACTGTGGCATTTGTCTTTGGATAAGAAGTAGGTTTTGGGTCTTCCAGAAACAGGTCAAAATTCATTTCTCAGACAATTCCCTGACAAAACAGCATACATTTATCTTTTATCTTAGAGTATCTTAATAGTAAAGGCAAACTACAGCTCCTATGCCAAACTGCTCTTAAGTGCTCCTAAATAGCTGAGAGGACAACAACCTTCTAGCGTTTCTATGAAAACTGAAATTTTGCTTACCCATTCTAGCAAATCAAATTCATAAGTGCCCATTTCTCCAAAGATCTCATTTCCCACCAAAGTGCTAAAATAAATTGTATATTTCGCAGGGTACCATTTTGAAAATTGCCCCAATTTCTGTTGCTGGGCATGGACCCATTTAGAATGATTGGTTCCACGCTCGCTTGCACACGATCTTTCCATGTGCACTCAAGCACACATGCAAGAGAAGATGATGGGAGGCAGGAAGTAAAACCATGTCCTTTCTGCTGCTTGCCAAGTATGGACAAAACAGGATCATTGAAAAGAGCAGCAGAGCCAGACAAGTGTATTTAATGCTAGCCTTGCTGACTCTAAAAGCAGAGCTTAAAAGAATCAGTCGGGGAATACAGTTAATAGATACATAACACACCAATATTTTAAAGAGAAATGACAGGAACTGGGTATTAAATCACCCACTTTTCTGGCCTTGTATTAGACAACTGGGAAACTCTCCAAAGTTGAGCAGCATCAGCAGTGCCTGCCCAGCATATTTGGGGAACTGAACTGCACTATCCAAACAGTCTTCTGATACAAGATGAACACCAACTGAGAGAAGGAAGGCAATATTCAGTCTAATATGGACATTGAGTCCCCTGCCCCAACTTGAAAAGTCATGGTAGGCAAGGGAAGAAAGAAAAGTATTGAACTGCGGTGATTGACAGGTTTGCCCTCAAATCAGAATGATTCAGGCCACCACTGGTCACATCAGTTGTGGTGTCCTGGAAAGGGGAGAGCAAATCATTAGCTGAATCCTTTGCTTCGCAGAACTTTGGCTCTCTGTCAGCATAGGTGAAAATTTTTCCTGAGCTGCATTAGTTAGCTGATTTGCCTAGCCAGGTATTTATTTAATATATTAATCACCTGCCCTTTCTTCTGTTTAGTAATTCTGCACCCCTTTGTCAGCATATTTCTCAGATTTTCTTTTAATACAAACCCCATAATTCAGTTAAATGAATTCAGGTAAATATAATGGGAAACATCAATATGTTAATTCTGGAGAGCAGAGGGAGGCTTTCCTGTCTACAAAATGGCTGCCCTGATTGGTGTGGCCAGTCAGAAAACATTCTTTTCCCAGAAGACAAATCCTCTAACCTCTAGCCAGGATGCTCTCTATCATGCCTACTCACTTTTGTCATTTTTGGAACAGGTTAGCACACTTTCAAACACATATTGGGCTGAAATTACCCAGGCGTATTCTTAAAAATCAAGATGGTGCTTGCTTACTTGCTTTATTTATTTGCTTTGCAGTCTACAAACACCTCACTTATGTTTTAACTAAAATAGTCTTTTTAAAAAGTTGAGTGAGGGAAATTGTTTCCAAGGAAGTTGTCTACAGACACTTTAGTATCCACAGATACTGTAGAGCAGGGTTCCTCAACCTTGGCAACTTTAAGACAGGTGGACTTCAACTCTCAGAATTCCCCAGCCAGCCTCCTCCTTGCTGGTTGGGGAATTCTGGGAGTTGAAGTCTACCCGTCTTAAAGTTGCCAAGGTTGAGGAACCCTGTTGTAGAGAGTAAAGAGGATGACCTTGATGGAAAGAAAGAAGATCCATTGCCAAGGCAATGAGCAAATAAACTTTGCATAAGCACAGATGAGAGAGGAGGGGTCCAAAACCATCTCAGACAGACCCCTCCGCCCCCGAATTCACATGAAGATAAAAGAGAGGAGAAGCAGATTCAGATTTACAAGATTCTTTTAATAAAATTAGTGTTAGGCCTACATGGTGTCTGTTTATTAATCTGCTCTACCTTGCAGGGCTGACAGATATTGCATACAGCTGATCTAGCCCAATTTTTAAAATGAACCTAAAAAGAGAAAACAAGGATTCTGAAGTTACTTAGCAACGGAGTTGATTTCTTTAAAAAAACAACAACAGCCAGGCATTCAGTTCCCTGATTACATGCAGTTCTCCTGAGTTAAGATGACCTGTATTTTAAAGAAAATTATAATAACTACTATTTCTAAATTTGCATTTTAGAAAATCAACATATGAAAATATTGGGTAACTTGATCTCTTTAGCTCTTTCTTTAATTATATATTCTTTCTTTCTTTCTTTTTCTTTTTTGTACAGGTAGCTTTATGTTGAATAAACTCAGCAGAAAATGTTTCCTGATGTTGTTCCCAAGAAAAGAGATAAGCTGTTTATCAACCTGTCTCTGACTTGACTTGAAAGCAAAAAGTACTGGGCAGTGGAAACTAGATTACATAAGTCTGCTACTTCTCTCTTTGGCACTACTACTGGCTTAACCCAAAGACTGGGAGGAACATGAGGCTGTAAAGAAAGCCTGTGAAAGGATGTAATCCACTGTAGAGGAATGAAAAGCAGGGAAAGGATATTTCTGGAGACAAAAAACCTCCCTCATAGAGAGCTTTCTTCTTAACAGTGCTTTGTCCTTCAGGATTCATTATGAAGTAATGTACAAATAATTTGCTACATTTTATGAAAGACAAAGCAATAATGACAGAAGAGCAGAGTGACTCTACAGATATAAAGGCAATCAGCATATGTGATTTTTTGTCAGAAAGTGTGGTCACCACTTTTTTCTTGTGGTTTCCAAGTTTTCTTGTAAGACGTTAGAAAGTTAAAGGATGAGTAAATGAGTTGGGAAATGAGTAATTTCTTGTAGCGTCTTGCTCATGTTTGCATGTTTTGTTTTAACAATGAGCATTGCACTCTGTACTTCTCTTTCATATCTGTTTTTCAGAATCATTGCATGGCTGGTTCTGAAAGAAGGGCTGAGGAGAAACCACACAGAAACAGATTTCTTAAAAGTATTCATTCCTTGCCCATAGAGCAAAACTGTCTCAGATCTGCTTTGCTATGGGGTAGAAGAATCAAGATCAGTCCTTTTTCCCAACCAGCACTGACTGCAAATCTTTCAGATTCGTAGCCAATAGGACAGCATTATCTGTATGCAAAAGTACACACGTTTTCAAATACGCATTTTCAAGTCCCTGACCAACATCCTTCTAACATCACAACAAACTCTTACTATGTATTTTTCCATGAATATGTTTTTAAAAACCAAAGAGAAAATACACATTTTGTCTTACTCCCTCTTCAGAATTAAACCTTTCAATTAGCATTCTGTCTATATGTGTGCACAATTTGCATTCAGCAATCAGTTCCATATCTGGACAAAACATTTCATAATCCAAGCCCCTTCACTTTATTATATGCCTTTTCTAGTCCACAATAGCACAGTAAACTTTCTTTCATTCATTCATACATTTCTCAATGATCATGCTAAAGAGCAAAAATCTGGTCTGGCACACCCCTGCTGGCAAAAACCTTTATTCATTGTTACTTTCCTATCCTTTCAAGCAAAACTCTTTCTCAGGAGCAAACGAACTAACCCCTCTGTAGTTTTTGTATTCATTCAAGTATAAGGGAACAATAACAACGGTCTTCTAACTGTCAGGCACAGTCCTCACACAGACATTAAACAAGTCACACAGTGTCACTTCATAAGCAAACCACAACTTATTTTATCTTCTCCAGTTACACCATCAGCACCTGGATCTTACCATTTTTGAAACATTCTCATAGCATTTATGATTTCCTTTTCATTATTTCTTTATATTTTTTCTGGACACCAACATTTGTAGCATTAATTTCAGTTACATTCTTCAATGTATCATTATCATTTTCATACAAGTCTCTTAACTACTCTTTCTCGTATTCTGTCAGTTCAAATCATTTCATCCTTTTAATTTCACTCAGTCAGCTGCAGGCTCCTTTTAGCTCTTTCACTCATTTCCAAAACAACTTATTTCCATCAAAATACCCTGCATTTTCCGTGCCTCTTTTTATCTTATCCATTCCATGCTCTTTTTGACTACATTCTTTAGAACCATCTTTTTCTCTATACATGTGTCATACAATGTCTTTCTCTCATCCTCATTTTTTGCAGTAATCCTTATCTTATATGCATTTCTTTTCTCATCCACAGCCTTATTATTCCATCAAGCTTTCTTTTTTTCATGTTCCCACTGATATAACTTCACAAGCTTCTGGAACACTTTGTAAGATATTTCTTTTAATTCAGTTCCAAGCAGCTTCCACATCCTCTTTCCGTCCACCAACTCTCCATTCCTTCAGCTGGGAGATTAATCTATATTATAATATATTTTGTACAGAACTCATATTTCTCTTTCTGCTGTTCACAGAATCTTAGAATCATAGGGTTAGAAGGCAACTTGGAGGTCTCCAAGTCCAACCCAGTGGAGGAATCCTCAGACCATTCTGAACAAAGGGCTGTCCAGACTTTCTTGAAACCCTCCAGTGATAGAGCACCCACAACTTCAAGAGGCAGGCTATTCCACTGCTTAATATGTAGCTATTGTTCTACCTGCACTCTCATTTCTTTCTCTTCTTTCCTATCTTTCAATTTTTTCCAAAGATCCACCCCTGCCATTATCAATAATGGTCTGTCCCAAATTCAGAGCCTCTCATTAATCCTTTCAATATTTTATTTTTATTTTATTTATATGTCAAATTTGTCACTGCCCATCTCATTGAAATTACTCTGGGTGGTTTACAGCAAAGATAAAATTCATTAAAATAAAACAATCCTAATAATAAATAACTTCCAAGAAAGATGGAGAGTTGATGAATAACTCAGGGAGCATCATCAGGGCACTAACCATTCCCAGGGAAGGTTAGAGCTCATGTTGCCCCATGCACACTGGCAGAGCCAGGTCTTTATCCATTTCAGAAAGCCAGGAGGGTAGGGGCCCATCACACCTCTGGGGGGAGAATATTCCAAAGGGGGGGGGGCAACAGGAGAGAAGGCTCTCCTCCTGGGCCCCACCAGCTGACATTTTCTCACTGACAGGGTCCGCAACATACCCTCTCTGCCTGACTGGGTGGGATGGGTTGATGTAATGGGGATGAGGTAACCTGGACCCATGCCATGTAGGGCTTTAAAGGTGATAACCAACACCTTGAATTGGACCTGGAAGCAAACTGGCACCCAATGCAGCTCCCACAGCAAAGGTGTTACATGTGCCATCCTAGGGGCACCTAATATCTACATGGCTGCATTTTGAACCAGCTGTAGCTTCCGGATACTCTTCAAGGGTATCCCCATGTAGAGCACATTGCAATAGTCTAGCTGAGAGATAATCAGAGTGTGAGTGACTGACCGGAGAGCCTCCTGATCCAAGAAGGGGCATAACTGGCACACCACACAAAGGTGAGCAAAGGCCCTCCTGGCCACAACTGCCACCTACTCCTTGACCAGGAGTTGTGAGTCCAGGAAGACCCCCAGATTATGCACCCGGTTTGTTTGGGGCAGTACAATCCCATCCAGAACCAAAGATGGTACGTTCTCAGATACAGAAGGGCCTCCAATCCCATAGCCACTCCATCTTACCAGAGTTCAGCTGAAGCCTGTTGTTCCTCATCCAGACCCCCACAGCCTCCAGGCACCTCAAAAGGGTAGTTACAGCATCACTCAAGTAACCCAGGATGGACACGTATAACTGGGTATCATCTGCATATTAATGATACCTCATCCCATGGTGGTGGATGATCTCACCCAGTGGCTTTATGTAGATGTTAAAATGGAGCAGAGAGAGTACCAAACCCTGTGGCACCCCATAATCTCTCGCCCACTCCCAACTCCCCAAGTCAACCCAAAAGAATACCATGGTTGATGGTATTGAAAGCCACTGAGAAGTCAAGAAGAGCAAGGATGGATGCACTACCCCCATCCCATTCCTGCCAGAGATCATCCATGAGTGTGACCAATGCCGTTTCCATCCCAAATCCAGGCCTGAAACCTGACTGGAAGGGGTCCAGATAATCCATTTCCACCAGGATCCTCTGGAACTGCAACGTTACCACCTTCTCAACTACCTTCCCTAAAATGGGGAGATGGGAGACTGGACAAATATTGTCCAGTATGGTGGGATCCAGTGATGGCTTCTTGAAGAGGGTATGCACAAGTGCATCATAATCTATTGGCTGGAATCAAATGTAATTTACTTAGTTTCCCAAATTCAAGGCAGATAACAGGATATACCACAGCTGGGAACCTGTGGGCTTCTAGTCATTACTGGACTGAAACCCAGCCAATAATCAGAGATTATTGAAGTACTAGTCCAATTACAGCTGGAAAATCACCAGTTTCCTATCCTTGGGTTGCATCATTAATATTATTGGTCACACAGTCAGCCAGATGTTTAGACTGGAATTGGCATTTTTATCCACCTATCGAGTCCTTATTGTTGTTGTTATTTAAAAAGACATATTACAGGCTAGAAGAATTGTTTCCTTTTTCACAGAGCCACCCTTTATACAGCCTATGGGAGGCATGGCTTGTACAAGCACCCAGTTGGGAGCAAGACAATTTGCCATAAGTTAATGATCCATTCTCAGATGGATTCAACACAGTGATAGAAACTGTGTATGCCCCTCCATAATCCTGAACTGTACAATTTGTCATAGTTACTAGATAATGATGTGATGAAGTGTTCAAGTTGTTGAAAACTCTTAGTGACCACATAGATAAATACAAGGACTATTACATTTGGGCTACAAAAGTCCAAAAAACAACAAAAGCAAATTGGGGGGAGGGGAAAACCATGAGAAGTTCAACATATCAAAGAAAGCAATTTGTCACTCAGTAAGGAATAACTTTCAATAATGTTAAACCTCTATGGGGGGACCAGCCTGGCATGGTGAAAACACAGCTGCTAAGATGATGGGAGATTATCATAACGGCCACATGTTCACTATACCAGTCCAGGCTGGCCCTCCCACAGACATCTATGGGAAACCTACAGAGAATACTAGGAATGTAGTTCCAAAAAAAAAAAAAAATCCAACCCAGAAGAACTTCTATATTGCTGCCAGAAAACCTGCATGGATGTCAAGGTCAGCTGGAAGGAGACTGGATCTTTTACTTATCAGATATAATATCAAGGAGCAATTAGATATCAATGGAGCCTTTAGAAAGAAGGGGATATGGGGATTTTGGAAGGTGGGCTCAAGTAAGGTCCTTATTTTTGTTTAATTATTTAATTATTTATCTTTAAACCTGCATGCCACCCAACATCCTGAACTCTGGAAGGCTCAAAAGTAGAAACATTTTTAAAAAGATACAATCAAAAACAAAAATAAGGAATAAAGCAAAATGACAAAAAATTGGATTGGCATGGAAAAAAAGAATCCAAGGGGGCTTCACTCACCCTTGGTAAAGGCCTGGGAAAGAGGCACATCTTCAACCCCCTCCAAACGCCTTAAATATTACTTTGTTTCCGGGGCAGAACTTTTCCTCGGGGGGCGGGGGGAGTATAAATATATGCAAAAATTGTACGTAGGGGCCTAGGAATGCTCAACCAAAATCTATGGAACTTTTAGAAGAAGAAATATAGAAGAAATGGTTCAAGGGGCTGAAGAATCCCTTCCTCACCAAGAGACCACATGATATTTCAAAGATAACATGACCTTTTCTTCCCAGGCTTCATATCTTTATGTTTGGTCTTGTCTGACAACAAAATTGGGATCATGTTTTCAAAAATCCACTAAGTGGCACTGCACAACAGCGTTGTCCCAACTGTGAATGCAGAAACAATTCTTCAGAGCTTAGTCTTCATTAATGATTACAGAATGAAGAGAGGAAGTGCATTGGTGATCCACTATGATCTGACTGGACCATTCCCAGGATCTTCACTAAGCCCCAAAGGTTCTTATTTGTTCTTGATTAATGCCCCCAAGCTTTGGCTAAGTAGCAATAATGTGCTTAAAACAGAAATAGAAAAGACAATCCATTTTCTTACATGTGGCTGGCTCCAGCCTCCTCTTCTTGCTAATATCACCTTCTAGGTTCCTTCTCTTTTGATCTCTATTCTTTCTTGCCAAAGTCAACCTTTTTAGACTGGTGGCCACCTTTGCAATTTTGAGAGCATGTTGTTAAGGGTATTCTCACAAAATGGCTGCTACAGAGGACATGGCAAGTTTTAAAAAGCTAATTACTGGATAAGCACATTTCTAAATAAAACAGTGGATTAGAACGCACTGTCATCTTTTATTTGAAGAATGTGTGAGGAGCGCTCTGGGGAATAAAGGTTGTGCTTGAGGTTGGTGCTTTGGTTGGCAATGAGGTACCTTCTAATTTAATTGTGTTTTAAATTAAAATAATTATTAAAAGAATAGAATCAGTCAGCGTGACATCCAAGGAGTGAATGAAGTCAGAAATGCCACACTGGGGATCCGGACCATGTTCATCAGATGAATTCTCCAGGTAGGATAGTATAGGTCCCAATATCCCTTATATAAATCAATGGTGTGATGACATGTGGAATATTATGTGCAGTTCTGGTCACCACACCTCAAAAAAGGATATACTGGAGTTAGAGAAGTTCAGAGGAGGACAACTAAGATGATCAAGGGGCTGGAGAAGCTTCCCTGTGAAGAAAGGTTGCAACTTTTGGGACTTTTTAGTCTAAAAAGGAGGAGAATGAGAAAGGACATGACTACGGTGTACAAAATTATGCATGGTGGATGATGATACTAGAACCAGAGGTCACCCAATGAAATTGAATCCTGGAAGAATCAGGACAGACAAAAAGATATAATTTTTTTAACACAACGTGTAATTCACATTGTGAATTGGAATTCACTGCCACCAGATGTAGTACTGGCTACTAGCTTGGCTGGCTTTAAAAAAGTGTGGCACCAATTAATGGAAGTCATGGAGATTGACGGCTATTAATCTTGATGGGACTTCTCTGAAGGCCATCTGCTGGGAGACTCGCGGGCTTCTTGTGCAGTTGGTTGGCCCCTGTGAGAATAGACTACTGTAATTGGCTGGGTTCACATACATGCTAAGCCAGAAACCATAATTTCCAAAATAGAATGACTGGGTATACACAGCAGGGTAAACCCAAACCAAATAAACCACATTATACTTTAGGGTGATGTGCAAGTCCAGTACAATAATGTATTTACTGTCACATTTATCTTGACGTTTGAGAACATTCCAGTCAGAGAGTCAATTTAGTAGTCATTTTGAAAGTAGGTTTATATAGGTTTAAAACTGAAACTAGTCGTTACTATGAATCTGTTTCCCCATGTGGTCATGGACTGGTTTTAGCAACGTTTCCGCTTTGGATAGAAGACTCTTTAAAGTCAAATTGGCCTTAATAAATCATCTGATAATTATCACTATCTCTTAATTTAAACTTTTCAAATCACACTTTGCCAAACAGTACTTAAAAACGCTTCCCTATGCACTTTCAGACTTTTGCAACCCAATCAACGCTTTGTCAGCCTCTTTGCAACTTCATTGATATTTTACATCTGTCACCTGCTTTGCCAAATTACTTTGCACTGAAGATAAACTCCTGCACAAAGAATAGGATTGCTTGTTGCTATTCTTCCACGTTGCCTTGATCTGCTCCTACTTGCAGTCTAAAATCAAACAGTTCACTTAGAGCTCGACACACACGTTAACATTTTATCAGGTCCATTATTTGTGGCCCATAAATTCCTTGAAATTTCATCAAGAATTCCAGCAGCGTTCACAACTCTGAAAAGTGCCAATTTCCAGCCATATTGTTTGAGAAAGATAGCACATAACACTATTGTTTAAAAAGATGAACAAAAACAATTCTATGCGAACATGAATCAGACTGTATGGTTAATGGTTAATCACTTCCTTCTCCAACTCAGTGTCCCTCACCTGTAAAATGGCACTAAACAGATACTACTATATCTTTTGAATAGCATTTTTGCAGTCTGGTGCCAAAATCCCAATTTGAGATTGATTGATTGATTGATTGATTGATTTACTTATTTATATTGATTTTTATGGCTGCCCATCTCACAAATAAAATTCTGGGTGGCTAACAAGGATTAGAAAATGCAATATATTAAAAATAACACTTTATAATCCATATCTGACTGTGAGCTTGTAGGCACAGGGTGCAGCTGCTAATTGCAACAGCCTCCACAACTTTTTCAACAATGTCGATCTAACTCAGTGTTTCTCAACCTTGGCAACTTCTGGGAATTCTGGGAGTTGAAGTCCACACGTCTTCAAGTTGCTAAGGTTGAGAAACACTGATCGAACTGGTAGGCCCTAGAGCTCTGGCCAAAGAGAGACCGAGACACGGGGACAGGGACAGGGACAGGGACAGGGACAGAGAGATCCTTTTCTCTGTCAACTAAGATCAAACTCTATGGGCATTACAGGTAGTCCTCAATTAGCAACCACAACTGGGACTGGCAACTTGGTTGTTAAGCAAAGTAGCAGCTAAGTAAAATTGGACTGTGCTTACAATCATACTTCAGCTTTCCTTTGCTTTACAGACCTGCAAAGATTGTACATGTGGGCATTGGTCGCAAAGTTACTTTTTCAACACTGTCATAACTGCGAACCATTGCTGTACGAGGCAGTTGCTAAACGAAGACTACTTGTATTGAATTATACGCTTCTGTAAATTAAAGCAATTTCTGTTATAGGAAGTAGCTTCTGCTGATGCAATGGAAAGGGCACTTAAAATATTAGCTATATTGTCCCAAGGCGTTAGGATTTAGTGCATGCTCCTGACAGTTGCACTAGCAGCAAGAAGGAGATCAGTCCAGCTCTCTGAGGCACAAGTGACATCAGTCTCACTTTGAGCAGTCCTCAGAAGGCGTCATCAGGTTAGTGTGGCTCTCCAGCATGATTGGCTACTCTAGGGTGTAATTCAAAGAACTCTTTGAACAAGGCTTTGCAATGACCAGAAACCTCAGGCTACTGATGGGTGGGCTGGCAGATGGGTATTTGGTTTCATTATGCCACTGTTCTGAAGCAGCTGCTTCATCCTGCTTCATAGCAGTTAAGCTCAGGAGCATAGAAAATTGCATGCATTTAGCAGCTCTACTGAAAAGTGATCTTGATGGGTACCATGCATGTTGGGCCACTCCACATGATTACTGTAGTGAATTGCATAGCTATCAGGGATCAAAACTAAAGGAGGGATTGGTGAGAGTTACAGCTTTGGACGTGTCTCCATCCCCTCTTTGGTGTGTGAAAAGTGTTCCTAGGAAGACATCTATCAACCCATGTCACATCCTGGAATTTAAATTCTACATTCACAACTTCCTTCAGTCAATGAAAAACCAAAGACGTAGGATTTCTGAAATGATTTAACGGAATAGTGGGAGGTTTGTCTTGCCTGCCCATCCTCTTTATCCATCCACCTCTTAAAATCTTGTTCATATTTTGTTGGTACCAACCTTTTGCTCTGGGAAGGGAAAAGGAGGAAAAGGAGGGTACAAAGACTAGATATCAGGAATAGTGCATAATGTTCTGGGATTTCCCATTCCTCTTCACCATCATTCTTGTATTGGTTTTTCCCTTACGAAATGGGGAAATGAAATTAAAAATTCAATACAGAAGGTAAATAGAGCATTTCACTAACATTTCGTTTGCCAGCATCCTGTGTTTATTTTACTGATATAAACCTTTCCAGACACTGGCAGCTCCTTTCTTGATAAACAAATATTATCTTTAAATAGAAGATCTACATCACTGCAGACGTAATACTGTGAAATGAAAGAACTTCCTAATCATAAACAACAGGCAACAGTTTATCAGGATGTATCTGTCAATTATGCTGCATGCTTTTAACTGATTGAGGAGAAGTGTTTTGGCCTGAAATTGCCTGTAATAGCCTAGGTTCCAGTGGCACACAGAGCCCACCTTAAAGGTTTTTGTAGTTTTCACTATATTTTGCAGCTATAGTACAGATTCCCAGATGAGTGAGGGTGGCCCACCTTTCTGCATACTTTTTCCCTAGTAATGGCAACAGTGCTCTTATTAGCTAGTCAGATGGACAGCCGCCTTCTAGGTATCACTCCAAGATGAACTTCAGGGTAATGCCTTGTTAGGTGCTTTAAAGGGTCGGTAAGAGTTGCTGTGATTATGCACTCGCACATCCTTCAAAGCACTTTTCCATCATTATTTCCAAACTGCTGATCAGCCCTAGAATATGGTTACATGCAGCTAGGTTTTGGACAACTTTAACTTTCAATGATCAGAAAAGGTAGTATTTTAATAAATCATATTATCGATAAACAAACAAATGTAGTTAACAAATTGTCAAGGGAAAAAGCTCACACTTCTTTTAAACAAGATGGAAAGCACATGGAAGGACCATGATTAGCCCCATCACCTGGTTTCTGACAAAGGCTCACACAATTCAGGTCACATTTTTGGAAAGTTCTGCTTCAGATAATGGATGTGAAACTCCATCTGCCTTTTCCCTTCCAAAATTAGATAGTGAAACTGAGGGAAGAAATGCCGTGAGAGCATTACTTCTATGCAAATTACCAGCAAGACAATCAGCCTGACCATGTACTCATACCTGGATTATCTTGTAGTAATTTAGTTCATGCTTCCACTGAGTTGTTGCCATTTAGGGCCACCTACTTATACTATTTGCCTGTGCTGCTGAATATCTCCTGCCCTCCCCCCTCCTGCCGATTCCAGAGACCTCCTGTTTTTCCAGAACTTCAGTCCACTCAGTGGCTCCTTAAAGATCACTAGATTGCATTAAGGCTGTCTACCAGTGCTGTATTGAGGATCACCATAAGCAAGGCCCTCCATCGTGTTAGAGATCACAACTGGCTTTCTACTAGGTTTCTTCTGCCCACACAATGGTTTCAGATGTTGAATCCCAGTTCAGTGTCTTGTTTCTGGCGTAAAGAGTAAGGAATATTACCCTGACAGAGATATGAAGGTTACGCTGCCTAGGCAAAAGGGGCTAAAGCATTTTTTAAGTCCACAACATCCAGATAACATTTGGAAGCAGCTCAGACAGACACCTCTCTAATTCATTTAACTGTAAGAAGAAGGGGACCTGCAGAGTTGCAAGATTCTGTTATTATAGACAATAAAAATAGTTTTAGCCATCCTGTGGAACTGATTCCATAATCTGGACTACCTAATGGGGCTGACACCTATAATAACACATATCAGTTTTACTGGCTTTCACCAATAGCTTCCAACCACATTGAAAATATCCAGTTTTACACAGTTCCCTCCTGGTCTTGGAATGCCCTTGTGGTGGGAGGAAGAATTTGAGGTATAGTGTATTTTAGACTCATCAAGTCTTTCTGCAGCTTCTAGTCAGGAAGAGGCAGGAGTGGAAAGTGTAGAAATGGAGGAACTTCCTAACAATGAAGAAATGGATATGGAAGGAGAGGCCAACCTTTCCAGCTGCTTCAAACCAGAAGGAGCAAGGGTATCCAACACTTCCAGTCAAACAGGGAAGGGAGAGAGAAAATGAAAGATGGTATAAGGGTTGAGGTAGACAAGGGAGGGAATAGTAGTTTCCAGGCCAGAGGCAGCCATTTATGTAAATATAAAGCAATCACTCTTCTCAAAGCCACCAATCACATGCCAGGTATTCCTTAATTTGGAAGGGTGAATGGAAAATATCTCAAGTTTAAAATCCTGAGAGTATCAAAATGCTTTATAGCTTTGTACGAGCAATGAGCAGTAGACTGTTGCGTATAGCTTCATTTTTCTCTGTAATGAAGATTCTAATCTAGTCAAGCCATGTCAACCAAGTCAAACTGGGGAGTCAATCTAAGTTGTAAATTTATTGCCAGGCCCACTTTGGGAACCTTGGTAGAAATTTGTTTGATAGTTCTTGATTTCTGCTTAATTTTACATGTCACATGTTTCTTCTCTTAATTCTCTCTATGTAAGTGTGCAACAGGATGTACATGTTTTAATCTAATCTTTGAAATGAAAACTGGGGTAATTTATGATGCTATCGTTTAGATATTAACTATTACAGGAGATGCAAAATCAATCTCAAAGGGAGGAAATGTGGTTACACTATTCCTTTTGTTCCCTTTTCTCACCAAACCTTTGCCCCTTCTAACCTCAAGGGTGGTGTGAACAGCATGAGCTGCTCACTAGTGGAATATTCTAGTGCACTTTTTTTGCACCTTGGTGGTCTTCAGATGCATTGAGGTGGCAGGTCCTAGAATCTCTGCCTAACTTCCTTAAGTCCTAGGTAAGTCTTCAAAGGAGTTTCGTTTAAAACTGTATCCTGTTTTTCATTACTATATTACTGTTCAAATTGAAGGACAAAAAGAGGATGAAAAAGACATCAAATTGCATAAAATGTGCAAAAGGATTCTAATTTAAATAGAAATAAAATACTTCTTACTGTATTGGGAAAGTTTGAGACCTTTTCAGTTTGCTGGCTAGGTACTGCTAAACTATGTTATATAGCATCAGGATCTAATCTCTCAATGTTCGTACTTGGACTGGACAGGATTTCAAATAGGAAACACAGTTAATGAGACATTGCACTAAGCCATTATTACTGAATAAGTTACTGAGTAGAAATGAAGATGGCTGCGTTCACACATTATACAACAACAAAATCAAATACATACTATATTCACAGGTTGTGCTGTGTGAATGTGACTTGTTAATAACTGGATTGGTGTGTTGTAGAAAGACAATCATTACAGTTAGCATAACATAGTTTATGGTTTAGCCTATTGTACAAATTTATCCTCTTACAGTTTGTTCAATAAACCACAGCTAATCAAACCAAATGGATCATTGAACAAATCAACCCAGAGTTCTCATCTGAGGCATAAATGACCAGATTCAAATTATCATACTTCAGACACATTATGTGAAGACCTAGCTCTCTGGAGAAGTCTATAATGCTGGCTATGGTGGAAGGAAACAGAAGAAGTGGACAACCAACCGCGAGATGGATGGACTCAGTTACAGCAGCAATGGGTACACCATTGGAAGACCTAAAAGACCAGGCTGGGGACAGATCTTCCTGGAGAAAATCTATCTGTGCAGTCACTGAGAGTCAACACTGACTTGATGTCATGCAATCGCTCAGTCAAACCATGGCATAGCATGATGTTATGAGTCACATATGTGAGATGGGCAGTTATATAAATTTAATAAATAATAATAATCTGCAAAACAGGCCACTATAGTTTAGTGAAGGATGTGAGGCAAGTAGTTCAAAGAAAGGATTGCTCCTTGTAAAATAGGACATGTATTTCCAGGGCTATTCACAATTCATATTTAAAAGAATTACAGTGATAGAAGAACAGGACAAAATAAACCAAAAATGCAACCAGCATTTTAAAACTGTACTATGAAGTAAACAAAAGATATACCCAAAATATTGGGCTAATAGTGATCTAGTGTTGTTATTATAAGGATAATCACAAGAAAAAAATGTATGCTAAACTGTGTTTATCTCTCTCCACTCTAAACAACAGCAATATAGTTGAAGGCTAAGGTCAATAAAGAAAGGGCAGCAATTTTTTCCCAGCTGTTGCTCAGTCCAGATCAGTTGAGCTGTGTGTATATATCACACCTCTTCTTCCCAGCTTCTATTTCTGTATGTATAAACAGCCATCTTTGCATGTGAACAGAGGACATCTGGTGATAATCACCATCTTATAATATCAGACACTTTTCAAAAGAAAATTATAGTGCATCAGGTAGCATTGCCAAACGTTAAAATAATCTTTACCCATTAACTATCTATTATAAAATGTAGAAAGCTAAAATAAATAAAAATGAAAACTATAGAATTAAAAATAAAACTTATATATCCCATGCACACATGGTTATGCAAACAATGAAACTAATTTACAAACAAATGTGTTTCGGCTTATGCTACACACGTTCCTAAATTAAAGACAAACCTTGAACACACCGTATCTGGGATAAGATAGGATCACTGCAAGAGATTCCGGACACTAGTATTTGCCAATTGTAAGTATGCAGTTGTAAGTATGCATGTAAACACACACACAAAAAGACCAAAATGACTGCTTTGGTTTATAGATCTAATCTCAAAGATTCTCAGAATCTTTAAAATCTGAACGTTATTGCGTAACTAAAATACAGGCAGAGAACTGGATATATTTGTGTGTCTATTATTTCAAAACTGCCTTTTTCTTTCAAGAAGGTGAGATGCTGAATAACTCAAGATCAGCTAATAAGTCATAGTCAAGTAGCCCAACCTGACACTACCCACTATTAGCTCTATATTCAGTCTTTTTATAGACTAGACTTCTTAATCTACTTATCCCTAGTAGCACGTTACCACAAAATCTGGTTGCCAGACTGCAACTTAGTTATACAGTATCCTTTAAGCCTCCTTTTAAGTCTAATGCGAAACCTTGGAATAGGATCCTAGAGACATTTGCTTTTGACCTTCAGAGCCTCTCTTGACAGGAGTTTTCCATGATCCTGAGGTAGGAAACCTAGGAAACTGGTAGCATAATCCCAGTTATGCCTTTCACTGTCAAAACAAAAGGAAAACAAGCCCTCAAATATATAGTCATGCACATATACAATGAAGCCCACTTATTTTTGCTGCTCTCCTGACCTTCTAAATTGTAGACCGTGGCCAATCAAACAGGTGCTTTGGAATCAAGTTGCATTAATCAATAATAATCAGAACTGAAGTTGCTCTTAGATCCATCAAAAACTTAATTTGTTGTTTGTTTGTTTTTTGGTCTTTGAGGTTGCCTTTTTATTGTTTTCTATATTGTTGATTTGAGGTGCTAGAGACGATTTTGTTTTTCAAGGTTCAAGTCTGCTTCCCCCATAATTGCTCACTAGAAGTTTCATTTTCGAGCTAAGAATATGGTGCACCTTATGCCTGGCACTGATGTACATGTACATGGATGCTGAAATACTACCTCCTCCTACTCCTACTCCTTCATCGTCATCATCTTTTTATAGCCAAAAATACATATTTCTTGTGCAGTTCACAAGTCAAAATAGTACACTCTGGTCAGAACTGACAGGCTGCTATTTCACAAACTGTGGATCTATTTAAAATTACTGATAGATTATTTTAGGACAATGACACTGCAAAGTTGAACTTTCGGACAGGCAAGGACTTAGTGAATCTAACAACATTGCTGATTAGTGCCTTAATATAATTCTGTCAAACTTGTTATGTATTTTCTTTTGGTCAGGAGACTGGCTAATTGCTTTTAAAAGTTGTATTTTGAATCAGTAAGAAAGAGCTAAAAGGAAAAATGACTGCTCATCGGAAGGATTGATACTGAAGCTCAAGCTCAGATACTTTGGCCTCCTAATGCAAAGAGAGGACTCTTTGGAAAAGACCCTGATGCTGGGAAAGATGGAAGGCAAAACGAGAAGGGGACGGGAGAGGGTGAGATGGTTAGATAGCATCACTGAAGCAATGAACATGAAATTGAGCAAATTCTGGGAGGCAGTGAAGGACAGGAAGGCCTGGCGCGATATGGTTCATGGGGTCACAAAGAGTCGGACATGACTAAATGACTGAACAACAACAACAACAACAACAACAAAAGGAGAAAATGTAACTGTGAAAAAATAAAATAAAAAAGACTGTAAGAGACAGAGCAACCAGTAAAAACTCTGTAGAGATCTTGTATGACATTGGATGTCTTCTAAGATGAGAGGTGGACAACCAATGGCCTTAGGGTTACATTTGGCCCCTAAGTCTCCTTTTTGTTACCCTCTTGAAACCTACTTTAAATGGGATTGCTGAAAATGGATAGAAGAGTTTCCTAATATTTTAAGGTGGAAGCAGATGCTGTAAACATAGGATTTTTAAAAATCAAAAACACTCTAAAACACTCCCACAAACCAGTCTCCTCATATGTGGTTCATCCACTTTGTAGCCCTGGCACCCCTCTCCCCCCTGTACAAACATTCAATACAGTCCACAACTATCCTAGATATTGCACATGGGAGCAATGATAACTGGTTGTCCATCTCAACCTGTATTTTTGTAAGTAAATAAAAATATTATCAAATATTAGCCTTTGATACTGAGTCTTAGAACACCTCACCACTTGAAGAACCACAGATCATCAGGATCTACAATATTAACTGTAGCATCCCCAGGGTATTACCACACTTTTAGGAACTGAAATGGTGGCTTCCATCTAGGGCTAATCCAAACTGAAGAGTGAACCTCAGAGGAAAAAATCTCTCAGGAATCAGGCAAGATTTTGAAATTGAGCACATCCAAAATAAAAATCAAACCTCTACTGTACTCTGATTATGCACAGTGTCCAGAAGTTGGAGTGTGTTGAATTCCTCCCTGATTCTACAAAGATTATATCCCACAGCCCTGGAGATGGCTAAGCATTATCTCCTTCCCTCATAGTTAATTGTTGCTTCCTGGGAAGATTCAAAGAACAAAAGCATCTAGCAAATTCCTCTCTAGCTATTTAACCTCAAGAAACAGGGAATTGTTGCTTGGGATTTGAAACAGTCCCTCCAAGATAGGTACGTTTGGCTCCATTGCTGCTTACTTTGGAACATCCAACTAATTTAATTTTATTTAGATTAACTGACTGCTGCTAATATCTTTTTAATTTTTTTACCTTATCTTGGATAATATGACAGTTGTACATTGTCACATTGTTAATATGATAATATGCAGTACAGTCCAACATGTTGATTTTCAGCTCCCAGTATCCTCAGCCAGAATGGAGTGCAACACATCTAAATAGATAAACAAGCAAGCAAACAAACAAATAAATCTATACATACTAAGGAAAGGTGATGTATTTTTTTAATGAAATGCACTTTTTTATATTTTACCCTAAACTATATTTTTTTATAATAACATTTGTATACCACTGACTCCATATGGACTCCCAACTGCAACAATAACATAGAATTCTACCACCTACGTTGAAACTGATAAAAATAATACCATCCTTAGTATCCAGTTCAGAATCCTTGGCTACCATACATTCTCCAGAACTTTTGACCACCCTTCTGAAGATCATCAGGGGGAAAACTATGTGAATTTCCTTGGGGCAAGATGTTCTACAGGGGCACGGCTAATATTGAGAAACATTGTTTCCTTGTTTTCCCTCCCTGAAATTTAGTATCCCTAGTTGGGACACATGCACTGGACAGGTTAGCTATACTCAGAGTAGGGACTGCAGGGAACTTAGTGCCAAGCTACATAGAGTATATAAGTAGTTACCAGCATTATGAATTTTATTCAGAAGCCAACTAGCAACCAATGCAGCACTTTCAGCACTGGTGTTACATTAGCCTGGCAACTTTCCTCAAGAGTTGGGCATTATGTATCAACTACAGCTTCTGAGTAGTCTCCAAAGGCAGCCTTATGTACAGCATATTGCAATAATCCAGACTAGACAGGATAAGGGCATGGATGATACTTCTCAGGGCATCCTATTTCAGGTAGGGTGTTAGTTGACGCATCTTGTCATTTGCCAATGCTTCTCAAAGGCCTCAATGATCACAACCTCGTCCTGCCTTTTTAGCCACACTGCACTAGAACGGCCACCAAGTCAGCTGGACTTGCTCCTTTGGAGTAAAGCAACCTCTTCCAAAATAATAGCTGTGATACCATCTAAGACCCACCTGATGATTCCTGGACAAATTCTGACTTGTTTTGACTCCATTTCAGCTTGTTTCTTCCCATCCCGTAATGGTAGGGCTGACCTCACTTTTCTTGGTAGTTCTCTAGTGCTAAATGTATTAATCCTGCCTAGCCCTCTTTCTTAATGTTTTGCCAGAAACTAGACACTCTGGTTGTAGTTACAGGCAAACAGTTTATATTTTTAATGAACTGAAAATTCTGAGGAAGCTGTATCAAGAGCATCTCCTAGAGATCACTACAGTTGCTTCAGAAGGCTTCTTGCTTTATCCGTCGCAATTTGAATGCAGCATGCTACACACATTCACACTGTTAAGAGTGTGGCCTACACAACCAAGTGTGAGTGCACAACCAATCAACATGCTACTCAGGGAGGAAAACAGCCAATCAGAAGCCCATGCTGGTGTTTCTAAAATAAGCAACAAAACAGGAGCACAGAACAGACGTGGAGCTGAGCTTCATAAATCAAATTTCCCTGCAGTGAAGGGGCCATGATGCAATTGAAGAGGCAAACAGCATTCCCTCATGAATCCATTCACGTTTTCAGCTTTACGTTGCAACTTCTCACAGCACAGACTTCTCCTGAAGCAAATATTCCAGCAAGCAGGGTCTGTGAAGAAAATATAGCAGATGGATTATTAATCCTCAGCTCTCTAGGGCCGCTTATGGATCTTACTTTAATAGTCAGTGTAACCCTAGACTTGTTTAGGGCACATTCCTGATCCTGTGGCTAGATTCTTCTTAGATATTATCCAGGACTGGGCAATTTTGTAGTCCTCACTTGTTCATTTTTTGTGGAAAAGTCCAGACCACAACAGGAAAATCAGTGGGGCTGTAAAATCTTTGATTTTCACTTTATACTACTTAGGAGAAGTTCTTTTTTAACTCTATAGGCCTACTTCAAAAGAAAAAAAAATGCCATTATGTTGAGCTCAACTAGATACAATGACACATCCATGTTGTTTTTTTGATAATGTGACAAAAAGGATTTGCTGCTGTCATCTTGATTTTTCTTTTTTTTTTTATGTCCCAGTTAAGCCTACAGGCTTAGAATTCACTAGTAGTCTCCCATCAAATGCTAACCATTTTTCCTTTTCTTTGTTTAATTTGTTATTGTTTATTAGCTGCTTTTTTGCATTTTGTATGTTTTACTATTTTTGTGTGTCTGTTTTAAAAAGCTGTTATAACATAAAATTTTAAAAATAAAATAAAATAAAATAAAATAAAATAAAATATAAAGTAAAGTAAAATAAAATAAAATAAATGCTAACCAGATCTAACAGTGCTTAGTTTTTGAGCTCTCATGGGCTCAGCCAGCTATTGCCACCAACTTAAGGCCTATGCTAATTCCTTCTCCGTTTCCTACCTCAGAACAATGGGAAATTTAAATTCAGTGGTACATTCAGAGGGAATGAGAAGTTGAGAGCTACACACAGCTATAATGCCATAGATTTCAGAATGAATAGACAGAATAGACTTCTGACTGGAGATTGGGGAATTCTTACTTTGGAATACTCCCTAAAGAGAATAAGTCGTCTGTCAATTGAAAATTGTTGCAACAGGAAAAGGTAGTAATGGGTATCCAGAACTGGAACATCTTATTGAAAGCAATCTGGAAGAAAGCAATGGCAAACTACTTCCATTTTGTTGTCAAGAAAACCAAATGGATGTGTCCACATACTTACCAGAAGTCAAGCACATCTTGAAGGAGAAGTACTCTATGCTCACTGTGGCATAGTGCTTTGATTCAGGTTCAACCTGATGAAGCTTACTCTGTAACGTGGGGTCAAATATACTTGCACAACCCAACCTGCTCATCAGGGTTGTCATGTAACTAAGATGGACGCAGAGTATTTCCATATGTACAAATATGAGGAAGAATGAAATAAAAAATGTAATGGATTGATAAGTTTTAAAAGACTGTTATACCTTTTCTACTTACAGAGTGATAGTTGGAAGTTTTTTAGTGGGGGAGAGTAGTTTAATACTGTATCTCCTTTTTTTTTAACAGTATAATTACCTCCACATTTTACCATTTCATTCATGGCATGTCTAGAACTACAATGTCTTCAGACCAAGCTTTTAATCAGGCAACTCTGAAAAGAAGGGACAGCCCAGACAACATCATGTTCTATTTGTAAACCTCTCTGCTTTCCAATGAATGTTTCCATTTTCTTTTCCTAGTTGATCTGTTAAGAAAAACTGAAACTATTTATATATGAGGGGCTAGCTTCTTACTCATATTTACATGGAAATTAGTTCTACAGAGATTTAATTCTAAGTAATTCTGTTTGGACTTGGAATTTAAGTTTCTTCTATTCTTCATCATCAGTTGGGAGAATAGCAGGGGCAAAGATGTTTTGTTTCTGTTCCTTCCTTCCTCCCAAACATGGATATTCAGAGAAGGGCAACTGAAATAGTAACAGCCAACACTACATTTAGACATAGTTACCTAGAGAGATTGATTTCAGGCTAATTAATAATTAACCCTATTAACTAATAGCATTCTCCAACACTGGGAGTTAATAGGAATTCCTAATGGAGACATGTGGTTTCCAACATTATGAAGTTAGATAACAATGGAAATGAGCTGTGAAATTTAATGAATTCAGAATCTGATAAAATGAGTAATGCATAGAGAACCTCATGAAAAAGTTTATTTTCTTTATTGTTTCCATTAAATTAATAGATAATACAGCAATTCCCCAACCTCTGCCAGATATACTTTTGGTGGGGGAGGTGGGGGGGGGGGCAAGCTAGATAGTGTTCTGTTAAGATAAGAACATTTGTATGCATACAATTAAATACAACCAGGGGACTTATTAATTAGAAACTATTACATAAGATCCAAAACGTACCAGTCATCATTATATAAGTTTTTATTGTAAGTCGCCTAGAGTCACTTTACTGTGAGATGGGTGGCTATATAAATATGATTAATAAATAAATAAAATATATGCAGTTGAGTAACTGAAGATAAGAAACTGGCCAAATAATCTATTGGCAGAATCTGAATGTTCTCATTACAAAAATAAATGAATCCTCAGTATAAGTTGCCCAGATGCTACGTATCTTTAAAATTAGTCTAGAAGTTTATTTCCATTGGCTTTCTAGCAACACTTGCTAAAGCTAGTTGTTTCAAATTTGAATACTGCAGTGGATTAATACTGTAAATTATTTATTTACTTAGGCAATTTTTTCTCAAAGGGTTAAGTTTGTGCATAAGCAATTTTTCTTCTCTTTGGGAAATGGTCTTAAGCACCAGCTTTCTTGTATTCATAAAAGTGATCTGTCACTTTTTATTGTAGTTAAACATTTATCAAAGGAATATGAGTTGGGAGGTTTTTTTTCTCTCTCTCTTTTCATCATCCAGTTCTCAATATTAATGTAATTTTTTCACAGCAGATCATTTATATGAATCCTCAGCTCTTAGCGAGGATAATTCCAGCAAGGCATTTGGTTGGTTGTTTCCTTCCTCAATGTACTTACTGGAAGGCAGAAAGGGCTCTTCAATCAATACTGAATAGTGGTCATTTTGTTTTTCCACAATGCTTCAGAAACATGTTCTGTTGGGATGTTCTGGGGAATTGAAATAGTCATTGGTAGTGAAGTACCAATTTCAGAATGAGTTCCAGAATAGTTGTCATTGTTTGGTCCTACTGGAATGCCAAAGTATCCATTTTAACCTCAAAATTGATATTTATCTTGAGGAAAAAAAATGTGATTCTCTGTCTGAAATCCATCTGTTAAAAGAAGGAATAAAACCTTGAAGATGGGCCAATATCACACTGCTAAAGGTGTCCAAACATCAACATAAGATCTTGTGATTAGAGAAGAAAGAGCTGCTCTTCTGAAAGTCATTACTTCCCCTACAATAGGGCTGCCATATCTGGGATGCAAAAAATCCAGATGACCACAAGGTGCCATCAAAGAATTAAGAGTTTCCCTCATGTTTTAGCAGCCATCTATTAGTCATTTGGGTTTCTGCAGACTCGCTCTCCAAACATGTCACTTACAACTTGAAAAATATTCAAAGTCCTTGTCATATGAGTGATTTTACATTATATAACTAAGATCTATCTATCTATCTATCTCTTCCCTAACAAATCACAACCAGAAATGGATTACTGACATTTATAAAATAACTCTTGAACTTACTCTAACCAAGATATATTATAATATGGGTGTGCAAAATGGGCCTTCTACACAAAACCCCTGATAGACCAGAATATATACACAGCAGCCAGGCACATGCACACATCTCAAAAAAGAGCAACCATGAAGTCCATGGGTCAACTTTTATGAAAGGAAGGAAAAGTAAGTGTGATTGTATCTAGCCCACTTTTAAAAAAGTAATATATGTTGTTTTACTTAGCTATGTATATGTTTCTTCAGCTCCTGATTCAGACTGAGAATTACATACACCATCCCATTTTTTTTTTATGTGATTCCTAGTCAGTCTAGGAATATATACGCAGAGTATCTATACTCTGTCTTCCATCTGGAGCAACCTTAGAAGAAATCTTCTTTTGGTCAAGCCAAAGACCCAACTAGTCCACCATCAATTGTCCTTCAGAGATGAATACTATGTTTTCAAGATGCCCATAAGCTAGGTATGCAGGCTTCTGCTGTGTTTGTATATAGTCAGTTCTGTTGCTTAATGAATTAGTTGGGTCATGCAGAAAATTGGGTCAAACAGACTGGTCCAAATAGCTTTGTATAAGTATGTTTGCAAATACAACCAATAATGATCTATGGTTATTGCTTCCCTGTCCACTGGCAGATAGTTTTCAGTACATATTGCTTGTGATTCAGCCACCACTGCTAAATTGCTAATAGCCAGCAGAATGCTATTCTCCATGGATTATCTCATGCACTTTTAACACCTTCTAAATCAATGTCCAAACATATATTTCTTGGCAATATATGTATCCCACACATTTGTTGTCCACGCTATGAAGAAGTTTCTCATCTCATTATGCCTTAGCCATAATGAAATATTCAAACAGGGAGGGAGGGAGGGTGGGAGGGAAGGAATGAAGGCAGGGAGGGAGGGAGGGAAGGTCTTTCTTTAATTAGTGTTTCTGAACATTTATAATATCTTGGAAATAAACATTCAAACTATAGTTGGCCTAATAAAGATAAACATGGAATTTTATCATCATTTTTAATCTAGATCATTGTGAAGAAAGAACAGGGTAGATAAATGTATGCTATTAATGAGATTTTAATTTTTGTGGTTGCAAGTGCACCAACACACACTTCATCTTAAACTGTAACCTTCATACTTTGAATTTCCTTGATGAAGCTATTTATTCACAAAAACACTGAACTTCTGTAGTTTTCTTGCAGTTGCCCTTTTTGAAAGACTCTCCATGAGAACTTAGAATCAAAATAGAACTGTCACCCAAATAAATAAAACCCATTTAACATGACCAGGCAAACTGCAGAGAAGAGGCCTGCATTACGGCTTTGGGAGCTGCAAAGAAGAGAAAACATTGGTACATCATGCCATTTATCCTATCCCAACTCCAGAAGCAAGAACATTTTGCTGAAATTTAAGGCACAAGAACTCTTTTTTATTGTTGCTTCTTTATTTGCTTATGGCTTAGATGTCAGAAAGGAAAAATACTCTTCTTATAAAATGCTATGGCCAAACCCCAGTGAAAAGCTAGAAGGGTGGGGCTTCAATCACATTGACCTTTTTTACCTGCATGGCAGATAGTCAGATTGTGACCAAACAAGAGCACAGTGAAAAAAGAGCTCCTAGCTGCAATATGAGCACTAGTAATAGTTAACTCAGTATGTCTCAACCTTGGCAACTTTAAGATGTGTGGACATCAACTCTCAGAATTCCCCAGCCATCTGGCTGGGGAATTCTGAGAGTTGAAGTCTGCACATATTAAGGTTGCCAAGGTTGAGAAACACTGAGTTAAGCATAAAACAGGCCAAGAAGTATTATTGTTTAGACTGACCATTTTTCTCTTAAATATTTCTTGTCAGGAGTGAAATTGCCCAACCAAAGTAGTATAAAATTAGCCCAATGGGTACGGATTCTAAATCAAAGCAAAGTGAATTGTTGCGGGACAGGAGACAGATTTGATCAATGTGACTTTCATAGAACAGGTACTACTCATCATTGTGAACTCAGTAATGTACCAAAAACGGAATGGGAAAGAGAAACATGTACAACAAAGAAAGTGTTTGTTGGGGGAAGCCAATATAAAAGAAAGTGAAGGAAGCTAATATAAAAATAGCAGTGAATTACCAAAGGGACTTCTTGGGTGCGTTTCTCTAGAAAGAAAAGAAACTGGTTCCCCAAGAAAAAGGTGTAGAATTATGAAAAAGGTCTTTTTATACTTAGAGGGACAAAGGAATGTACAGAATTGCAAAATGTCTTTATCTGACACATTCACAATATAATTCAAATGCCTGAAACTTTTTAAAAAAACTCTGTCTCATTTTCTAGATATTTACATTAAATGAAATACACATGTATTAACCATTGCAGTAGTCAGATGAGAGGTGACCAGGGCTTGCGTGACCATGAGGAGGACCTCTGAATCGTGTTCATTTGGTGCACAACTTGCGTAACAGGTACACAAGAAGGCTCCCTCCTGGCCACAGCTGCCAACAGGAGCCAAGACTCTAGAAGGACCTTCAAATTGCATATCAGTTCTGTCTGGAGGAAATGTGGAGAGTCCTCAAGGTGGCAGGAAAGGAGAGGGCTGCTGAGAAAGTAGAAACCATTAAAAAAAAAAAAGAGAGAGATTCAGGGCAGCACTGCTTTGACTTTGTGGTTCTAAAAAAGGGGCAGTGAAGGTTTGGACAGGCTTTCAAGATTATGATCATATACACATAACAGTAAAGTACCATTCCTGGAATCCTTGCAGCTCCTGTTTCTTGACCCAGCCTACCCTAAAAGGCTGACAGGAATTTACCCAATTAAAACAAAAAAAAATAGGGTTAACATGACAAGACTTATTCTTAACAAATCCACAGTGACTTCTATTTAATAAGCACTGCATTGTTTTCAAACTGTTTACAGATCAATCACTCTATTATCTGTCTAGAATTCTTTCAAGAACCAATATCACAGTAGTTCCACAGACCCTCCTATCCCCCATTTTTGAAGCTAGAAACAATAAGTAAGTTATTGTGCTCATAAATAATAAGTTATTTATTATGGTCACAGACCAGCATACAGAGATTAGAAATAACAGTTCCCTTCCTCTGGTCCTCTGATATTTTTCCTGCTTTCTCAGAGATAACAGACTGAGGTCCTTAGCTCTAGCTGTTCCGTAGCAGAGATCCTGCCCTGATTTCTCCAGAACATTACCTGGCAAAGTTGTTTAAATGCAGCAGAGTAATATTATATCCAAACCTGTCCACTTACTTAGCATTATTATAGGGTCTGTTATGTATGCACACTCATATATGAATCACCACCAGTGTGATAAAAGGAGAGCTGGGCATCCATATGGAGATATCGGGAGCCCTCTGCTAATGACGTGAAAAGCAGGAGGTGTGGGGTGGCATGTGGAAGGAATATTTACCGAGCTCAAGTGGCACAAGGGGAATGCATGATCATGGGCAGGGTAAATAAACATATTGCTTGCTGTTTCATCCTGACACAGCTGAGTCTCTGGTTGTACAGTCAACATCTTCTAAGATGTAATGTGAGAGGACTATTACGACATCTTCTGAAGGCAAAGGACAAAGGTTGATTTATTTTGCTGAGTTTTTGCTTTATTCAGGGATGGAATTGTGAACTATGAATAGGATCATTTTAAAAGTGTTTTTTTTTTCCTTTGAGAATCTCTTTATACATACTCTACAATAGACTTTTTTGTATAATGACTGTAATATTTTCTTTTCACAAATTCACTGATGGGACAGTGAAACAATAGGCCTGTATTTTTTAAAATATTAGGCAAAATTAGCAAGAGTTCTGCCATTTTCCCCTTCCATCCCAAATGACAGGGGGGAAAAAAGATAAACGACTTCTACTCCTTTTCCTCTTCCTCATATCCAGGAGGGCTAAAGAAGCAGGAGAATCCCCAGTTGGGCTGTGATAAATGAAGAACAGAACATCTTTCCTGGTAATTTCACTTTCGAGTTATATCATAGCATCAACTTTTCATGTGATTTGGAATCAAAACATAACCACTTACTAAATAATATAACTTTACCCTAAAACTTGCCAAGATTTCAAAGACATTACATATTTGCTCCTCAGATAGGCCCAAGATAGAAAGCAATTATAGTTACCAAAAGAATTAAGAAGTCACTGTCCAAACCAACTTAGAGATTCATCGGGTGCTAAAAATACTAAGTTGTCGAGACTTCTAGAACATTACCCCTTTTCCCTTTCAATAATCTGATCACAAATGATTTGTGACAATGTTGTTTGTTATCAATATGTTTTTAAAAAATTGCATTTAGAAAATAACTATTTATAAGGTCCTGTCTAGACTTCTGTGAGAACTGAAGCTCAGAAGCCTGGACATAAAGACTCTGAGATAAGACAAGACTGTTATCAAATATGCAGATGTCCTCAACATTCAGGACAGAAACAAAAACTCCATTACCACATGGAGTAGCAAAAACTCCATTACCACATAATGCCTAGATTCCTAGACTCTGTAGTATCAGATCTTCATTGTTGCAGAAGCATCTTTTCACATAAGAAATAAAGGCAATTTACCCAATCCTCATCTTCTGATCTTCCACCATTACTCTCCCAAGTGTGTGATGGCATTTCTAGGGAGAGGTTTAATGCCACATTCCAGGTGAAGCTCTGAGAGTGTCTCACTGACATGGAAGTTTTAAATATGTAGGAATCTTTTCTTGTAGAGGACATTTCTTATGGTTGGCATTTTATAATTTTCAGAACTTCTGAGATGAGTGAAAATTGAATGAAAATGACTTAGAAGATTGGATTGAACCTGATGAAGTGGTGTTGAACAACTGATGGGGAATAATGGATTTATCTTTAAAAATAATATAACTGAAAATATGCCCTAGAATATATATTTTTTTCTCTTTGCTTTTAACAATGGTGACAGCCATATTCTTTCCTTCGAAATAATTCCTCTGGGGTATAGTACCATTCTGACTTGATCCTATGGAGAAAACTTTCTTCTCTTAAATCATTGCAACTATCATAATTCTTGACAAGCTTTTCCTTAAAGGTAGCCAGCCCAACTTAAAATGGTTTGATAACTTCTTTCCTTACAAAATCACTGATATTGCCCTAAATACACTCTCTCTCACTCTCTCTCTCTCTCTCTTGTACTTTGATAGGAAAAAATTATCTTATGACAGTGAGTAGAGGAGGATATTGATTCAGAAAAGACACAAGGAAGTATAGACCATGAGGCCTCAGCTGTGTGTTGAGAAGATGTTATCTAAGAGATAATATATGAAGGGAGGGAAAAGAACAATGCTAGCATACTAGGTGTAGTGTGGGAAGGTTTCATAAAGAAGAAAGAATATGAATGTATTTTTTCATTAGTATATTTAAAAGCAGAAGCAAAGAGAGAACAGAAAGTGAGAATATTCAAAATTAGAATCCAGGGGGAAGTAGGGGCACCAGAAGTCATCCTAATATAAGCCTACAAACTCAGACCATGCCCTGGCACAGCTCCCATATGTTTCTAAGAATCAGGAGTCTTTCCATTTTAATATCAGGTGAAGGGCTGCTCATAGTTTGTAAATTCATATTTTTATAATGTAATTAAAAAAAGATCTACTGAGGGCCCTTCTGGCTGAAAAGTCAGGATTTTTATTGTAAAAGCTTGCTCAATAGCATTTATTAAGAACTTGTAGTTTTCAAATGGATTATGATAAAATAAGTTTACTCACTTTATGAGAAGGCTGCAGAAGTTCATGACAAAAGTGGACTCTTCAGAAAATTTCTAACACAATCCCAGGTGTCAGTGCTTTGAACCCAACCTACTGCACAGCACATGTGGAGAAATATGGAAGATGTAGCCCTATATAATGTCAACAGGTGAATAAATCTCCCTTACTATGTTACTCATCCTCTTCCCTTAGCAAAGTTCACCTTCTGCAATAATTATGGGATCATAAAACTTGAGTGACCCATGAACTGTAAGCGGTCATCCTAGATTCAGGTGCCACAATCAAACAGCTATCCTGAAAGACCTGAAAATTGTTGAACTTGACAGGTTCAGCCCAGAGAACTCCCCAAGACAGTGCAGATACAGTTCTGTTGTGTTTATTAGCTTCCACCTCAAGACAGAATCTCTCCAGACTGAATCTAACTTCCCAAGCCAGCAAGCCGCAACACCATGAATTCCTTAGGGTGGTGCCAGTCTCATCTTCTTAAACTTCCCACCCTCCTGTTGAGGGCTAAGGGAATGCTTATCTCCTCGAGCACGGCCTTCATCCAACCATTCCTTCACAGAACTTCTCCTAGAGGTATAAATAGAGCTCTTTAGACTGCAAGGTAAACATCTAGAATGGGACCTTCATTTGAGTGCTACTCATCACTTTAAAAGTTAGTGACTAGGTTAGAGGGAACTTAGCAGTTCTTATGCATGGGGCTTGTGTATTATTGTGTATAATAAGCCATTCCTGGAGAGGAATGGCAGCAGCAGCAGCTCAGTCTCCTTTCTTGGAATATACTGGTAGGTTGCATCAGTACTAAAGCTTCCAGATCTGAGTTGCAAAACTTCAGCCCAACTTTAGATGTCAGCAAAGAGTTAGATTTTTCTGTATCTCTTTTCTGCCATCCTGTGGTCATTCTAGTCAGTACAAACTGAGGTTGATTGCCATGTTCCCCACAGCTCTTTTCTCCCTGCTGCTCCACCTCACCCACTGTACCATCTTAAAAAAAATGCATAGACTTCTATGAGGGCACACCAGCCTGAGAGGCGACCTTGACCAGGTTTGGTCCTGTTAGTCATTCAAGGTAGGCCAGGTCAGAAAACAGACTCCATAAGGATAACTGTAACTCTACTTTATAGTTGCAAGATATAACAACAGAATCTTGAAAGTCTTACAGAGATTCCCTCTCTCCTGTCTTAGATCGAAAGAATTAAGGTGAAGCAATCTTGAGTTTCTTCCTCACTCCCTCCTCCCTTTCAGAGCTAAGCCAGTGTTTATCTAATGGCTGTTAAATATCTCTTCAAGACCATCTCCATACTCCTCTGGAGGTCCCCCTGGGCATCTGAACTGCCAGACAGCTGCCCTTCCTGCCTTAACAACATCACTGTCTTCTTCCAACTTTACATAAGAAAATAAGGTCCTGTTGGATCTATTTACAACAGTATCCTGTGGCAAACAATGGCCAACAAGATACATTCAAGGAGGTCACAGATATGGACAGGAAGGTGATAAATCTCCTCCATGTTGCTCCCAAGCAGCTGTGGGGTTTTTTTTTAGAAAATGCTGCCTATGATTCCAGTAGTAGCAAGACCAGCAGACACTGATAACCCAGAATAATCCTCCAAAATACTTTTTGACAGTGTTTGAGTGGTTGTTACCATCACACCAAATATCAGCACATCCCAGAATTTAACCACGTATTATTTAAATTGAAATTTAATGAATGACCCTAAGTTTTAACACTGTGTATATAAGAGAGGCATTTCTCTACCCATAATCTTCATACCATGGAAGTTGTTACTGTTTGGCAATGCTGTGCCCACAAATATATTGTCAGTCAAGACCATGAGCACCATTCTTTCCCTTCCTTCCTCTTACATAGCATAAGAGAGAAAAATGGTTGGTGACTATCTTAATTGAGCAATTGGGTGGGGTGGATTTTTAAGTTCCCCATCTACGCCAGAGCTTCACCTAAAGTTCAACAATGAAGTTCTCTCTGAGAACTCAAACCTGCATACAGGAGCTTGCAGCAGAGTCAAGGACTAAGTTTGGACAGTTAAGTTGTTTTGACTGGAGATACTAGAAGCCCTAATAATAAGATTAGCTAACGCAGAAACAAGCAGTGAAGCCCTCTATTTATAACAGGCCCAGAGATTAAACCCTGCTTCTCTTTATGTAATAATCAAGATCTTGTGTTTGTTTTTCTGCCTTAGAAGTGGAAGGAACCTGTGCTATGTTTTGACAATGGTCTGGCCTGGTCCCAGGCTCTTTACTTCCAGCCTCACCAGTTTTAGCCATCACAATCTACTTTACAATCTTTCCTTCCCTTTCTCCTACACAGAAGTCCATTCTTTTGCATGCAAACACCGGTTGATTCATTTTATGCACAATAGACTAAATCAACATTCATAAAATGCACCTGCTCCAAAAAGCTGAGACCTAAGGGATGGCTTATGATGTTTTCTTGCCTGGGGAAGGACAACTGGCAAGAAATGTTGGACAAGGACCAAGGACACTGAGGTTCAAGTCCACCTTCAGTTGTGGAAACTCACTAGATGGCTTTGGTTACTCTCTCTTAGCCCAAACTACCTATTTCATGGTACTGATGCTGATGTGGGGTCTGGATAAATACACAAAGGAGAAGTCTCCAAAAACAATTGGTCCTGAAGAATCAGTAGTATCTCTTGGTTGAAGGCAGCATGCTTCCAAATGCTAATGGCAGGAGAGGGGTATGTTTCATCTTGACAGCACTTCAGAGGCATCTGGTTGGTCACTGTGAGAAACGCAACACTAGATTGACATGGGACTTAGCCTGATCCAACAGAGTTGTTCTTATGAGAATAAAACAAGGAAGTCCCCCCTTGTGAAGTGTCTTAAGATCTTAGAGGAAAGGTGGGATATAAATGAGGAGAAAGAGGAAGAGATCAACCTCACCATTCCATGTAGAAAAATCAATCAGCCTGGCAGATGAATTCAAATGGCTGCCACTATAGCATTTCCGAGAGGAAGGCTAACTTAGAGGCCACAAATCAGGCTGTGCGCATGCAGCTCAGTCCTGTAATCCCTTACCTCTATGATCCATCCAGCTTTAACTGTCTGGTGCCACTATTCCACTCTGCTCATTACAGCTGACCTAGATTCTCAGATGTTGAATCTCAATTCCTTGCTCATGCTCTTTATTAGCAGCCATATCCTGGCACTTTTTTAGATGCCCCCAAACCACCTATTGCACAGCCTTCTTGCAGATTAATATGTATATAATAATATGTAATGTGTATATGCTAATATATATGAATGCATATAATAATATATAAAGTAATTGATGTAATTGCAAGATTGTGTTCATAATGCTACTTCAAACAAAAAAGCATGACTCATACTTGCCCAAATGCCACTGGCTTACAAGATTATTTTCAATTGTTAACTGCATTTCCCTTAACAGCATTAGTTTATAGCATTCATTTTTCTGTATACTTAGATATTTCTCATTCATTGGGTAAGCTCTAAAAGCAGAAAAGTGTTCGCAAATGTTTAGTCATTCCTCTCACCAAGAAGTTTCTCCTCCTGCCCTTCCCAGTCATTTAGTTGTGTTAAATTATGAGTCCCGTCATCCCAGTCAATACAGAAGTCTACCATCCTGACTCTTTAAGAAAACTCTATCCCCAGATTCTGGGTTAGAATGTGTGGTTCAGCCCCACTTGTGGAATGTTTTGGTTATTTCATTGATTGTTGTTTTCTCTGGACTTTATTTTAGATTATACATTCTGTGGATCTATTGTTTTTCATGGTTATACCCTGCAAACCACCCAGAACTGTACAAACTGTGATGGCCTATAAATTTAATAAGTAAGTAAACAAACAATCTAATGCATTTGGAAAGCAACCAGGGTGGAAAGGGGTGGTTTACTTTGAACAGCAGTGACTTTTCAGAGTTTTTGTTTGTTTGCTTGTCCGCAACTGAACCTGAACTTGGGCATTCTATATGCAAAGCTACAGTCACACCGTATTTCCCTATACATTTCAGTCCTGTTTAGACATGAAAATAGTGCCCAAATGCTCTCACTTAAAAGTTCTGTGCTGCATTCATGGAGCGTACATAACTCTGAATGCAGCATGGAAATTAATTAAAATGAAGGGAAATACAATTTGAATTCAAGTAGGGAAACACCCAGACAGACTGGAAATGCAGGACAGATTGTGAAACAACATTTGAGCGTAGCACACAGTGGTATGTGTGGGCATCAATGAAAGTGGAATAAAGAACATTCTCTTCCAATTTCCTGTCTCATTTGTGGGATTCACAGGCTGATCATTTTCTTCCCCTTAGAAACAGAGTGCTTAATTGCACTGTTGGAATGAAAGAGAAAGAAGAGTTGAAAGGAAATTGAAACTACAGCTGTACTTAGTAAAGGAGAAATTTGTTATAATGTGTTTGACACACACTCCTGATCTTGCTTTTCCTTGGGTTCTCAAGTGCCAGAATGAGTTATCCCCCACACACGCAGACACATAAACACACACACAATATTAGCGACTAGAAAAGCAATTGCATTCCAACCAAAGGTGGGTATGTTTCGTCTTGAAGAAAGATGAGTGAAAGGTGATAGTTGCATTCTTCAAATATCTAAAAGGATGTACACAGAAAAAGATCAAGACCTGTCCACGTTAGTCTTAGAGAGTCGGACACAGAAAAAATTCTTTCTATAAAGGAAAGAAGATTTCAGGAGAATACAAGTAGTCCTCACTTACTGACTGCCTCGTTCAGCAACTGTTCAAAGTTATGATGACCCTGAAAAAGTAGGTTTATAACCGGTCCTCAAATCTGAGGCCATCACAGCATCCCTTCAGTCACGTGATCGCCATTTGTAACCTTCACAGCCAGCTTCCAACAAGCAAAGTCAAGCCAGTAGGAACTTGCAAGTCGCAGTCACATGACATTACCCTTAATGACCCATGGTGATTCATTTAATGACCGCAGAGGAACTGATGTCATAAGTCCGGTGCAGTCACATGATATTTCACTTTACGACCACATTGCTTAGTGACAGAGTTGCCAGTCCCAACTGCAGTTGGTAAGTGAAGATTACCTGTATTAGGAACAATTTCTTCAGTAAGAGAAAGCTGGACCCAACAACTGAGCAAGAAAGTGAGTTCCCCTTGACCAGATGTATTCAAATAGACGCTGCATAGCTTTCTTACTAAAACGCTTTGATCTAGATTCCTGCACTGAGCAGGGAATTGGACTCAATGGTCTAATGGTTCCTTCCAACACTATCTTTCTATGGTTGGTGTGAAAGTTTCAATCTTAAAGATGGGAAGTGATAAGAATCAAAGCTGAATTCCTCCTCCAACCTCTCACCTGAACTGGAAAGTAAAGCTGCTTATTGAAAACAATACAAAAAACTAGAATTCCTGTCTAACTGTGACTGGACAACAATTTGCTCATTCAGAAACAAAGGATAGCAGCATCTGGAGGTCTCCATGATCTTTTACCTTCAAGCCTTATTGTTTGTGTGTATTTGCTTTTCAAACATTGATAAAATTGCTTTCTCGGTGACATAAAGTCTATTATCCCATATGGAAAGGGTGTGCCTGAGAGCAAATAGTTTACAACTGCTGTGTAATGAATGGGGATGTAGACCTGGGAATGTGACTCACCTCTACCTCAAATTGCAGCAAAACTTGCTAACTGGGTATTTTCATGGTATTCAAAGAGCTTTAGGTCTGGCTCCAGGAAGAGCCAATTTGGATTTATAATGCCACTATCTGTCAGACTGCAATCTTAACATATATTTGCTAGGAACAAAGTCCCTCTGAATTCATTGGGTTTAACTACCAAGGAAGCAAATGACAGATCAAACTGCACTGTTGCAATCCTAAACATGCTGAGCAAGAAATGAGCCCTTCCAAATATAGTGAGACTTTTTGAATTAAATCTGCTGCAAAATTGCACACTTTATTGGTTGTGGTCTTGGCACATATTATGATAAGTCAGCAAATGAAGGTGCTGACTTCTTCAGCACTTCTGAAGAAAGAAGAAATGCCCCAAAGAGGAAGGAAGCTTTAGGCTGATGTAGATGGAAGGTATATGCTTTTTTTCTTCTCTCTGCTTGCCATGATTCACAGAGATTGTGTTCTACCACATAGAGATTATTCCCTACATTTCCTGCTGAACAAGCTAATACTGGCAGACCTCAAACTTTTAAAAGTCTCACCTTTAGAAAGCACAACTAGTTGGGATAAGGCTTTAGAGCGCTTTGGATATCCTTCTCATGAATGATGGATTCTGGTGTAGCAGAACACACAACTTCTTTCAAGTCGTTATATTGCAACTAGGATCATTTCAAATGCAAGAGCTAAAAGGAGGGTATAAAATAGGTAGTAGATGAGTCTTCAGGAGAATAGCAGAACAACAGAAACAGGATAATGCATCAGATCTATTATATTGCCCTGAAAATATATCATAATCCCACTGCTCCGTATTGACTGGACTAATTAAACCCAGGGTCTGAGGCTCAAACCTCAGTGCTTTCCCCACTACTATTCAACATCTGTATGAAGCTACTGGGTAAAATCATCCACCTTTAGTTCTGAATGAGGTTCCATTTCTCCAAATAGATCTGGTTTTCAATCTGGGAATCCTCTTGGACTCACATCTTCTGCTCATGCAGCAGGTGGCAGCCTGTCCAGGAGGGTCTTTGCTGACCTCCCTCTTGTGCACCAACTAGACCCTTTCCTGATACTCACTGTCACTCATGACTTAGTCACCTTTTGAATGTACTAATTCAGTCTGCTCTACATGGGGCTGCCATTGAAAAGAATTTGGAAACTACAGCTGGTCCAGAATACAGTGGCTTGAGTAATTATGGGCTCACCTCAAGGGACCCATATATCACCTCTACTTCAGTAACCACACTGGTTGCTAGATGGCTTCTGGGTGTAATTCAAGGTGCTAGTTGTCACCTTTAAACCCCCCCTTGGTTTAGGGCCTGGACATCTGTGGGACTACTTCCTCCCAATAGCATCTGCTTGTTTGCTAAGATCTAGAAAAGTGGAATCCTTTGGATCAGAGATAGCATTTTGAGTTGCTGTCTTCCTCCTCCTCAGGAATTTAGATGGCCCCCTCCTGATCCCTCTTGATCTTCAGAAAGTTTGTAAGGACTTGGCTATTTCACCAAACTTCACACCTATTATGACTATCCCTTTGAATGAATAATTATTTTTAATTGGGTTTTTGGAATATTTGATCCCTGGTGTATATGGTGGTTTTATAATGTATGATTTTGGTTTTAATTTTTGATTATTATATATTCATTTTAGCCCAAATTACAGATTTGGGGGAGTGTTACACTGCTCAGAGTTGGTTGATTGGAACAGCCTGTTAGCCAAGCAAGCAAGTAAGGGAGCTTCTGAAAAGCATGGTAGCAATATTCCAGGCTATTTCTACCCCACCCCCAAAATCCTTACCTTTTCCTATCACTCTTCCAACCCTGGAAGAAAATATGAGTATTTACATCTTTTTTCTTGCAGATGAAAAACAACATGGAGGCTAACTAATTTTCAAGAGGAAAATTAGCTGTAATAGAACAGATGAAGTATGGTACATTCTCTTCTCTTTTGAGGCTACTTTTGGTATTTAAAAAATGTTAAACATAAGACATATATGATTATATATCTCATTTGGTTGGGGCTTTAATTGGCTTACCAAGTTTAAGATTAGACTACAAGTCGGAACATATCTTTCTACTCTCATAAAGAAAAAGTAAATTTACGGGTACATCTCTGAGAAAAACCAGGATAATTATTGTCTTGAATGTTACTTTGTTAGATTCTGTTAGCCAACTCCTAAAATAGATTGTACTAAATGGACAGAAGATGTTTATGGATGCTGCTGCGATATAAATAGATTTCCAATGGCAAACTGCATAATAGGCTTTCCATTTTCATAATTTTGAGACAAAGTTCTTAAAAGCCAGAAAAGAAACTCAGAAGCAGTTCAGGTCATTTGTATAAATAATGCCACTGGAAATGCACAGCTTTTAAAATGTTTTAATATTGCTGTTCCTTCTAGAAAAAGAAATGGCATAATAATGAAAGTTGATGTAAGGATTGCAGCTTCGTGGTATAGAACACGCTTTGCATGCAGAGAATCCCAGGTTCAGTCACCAGATTTCTAGACAGAGCTAGCTGATATCCTGAAAATTCATTGCTAATTAGTGTAGAAAGTACCGGATTTTATGGACCAGTGATTTCAGAAGCAGCATTTTATATTTCTGTTTATCAACTCCCAAATATGGAACAAGATAGGGAATATACACATATCCGATATGATTTGGAAGCTTGTTCGTAAAACTGAACGATTGTGGAAGCTTTGAATTTTGGGGATTCTCATTTCAGAGGCTGAAACGGCTCTCTAGGCCGATGTCATGCTCTTCCCTCTGCAGTATTGGATGGCATATATAAAAAAGTACCATTGGCTGAAGGGTTCTGCCCCTGTGATTCTGGAGAGGTGGAAACCACAGGACATGTTCTTCTTTGTTGCTCTTTTTATAGAGATGCTCGAACCAGATTTATCCTCCCTCTGATTAGCAGATGTCCTGGTCGCTCAGATTCGGCCTATGCCCAGATGCTAAGCATAGACGAACTCCCTTTTATTGCAGTGCATGTAGCTGAGTTTTGAGCAGCAGCATGGAAGATCTGCCAGACCCTGATGGGGCCAAGATGTATTCTATGAAATCTTAGATATTTCCTTTTGTTGTTGTTGTTGTTTTCTAATTTTACATATCACATTTTATGTAAATTTTAGATAGCATCACATTTTTCTAATGTTGTATGTTATCACATTTTATGTAATTTTAGACACTACTTTATAACCTAAACATAGATTGTTCCTTTTGGACTTCACTCATGAATTCTAGTCAAGTTGTTTTATAAATGTATTTTAATTTTGTCTTAAATTTTATTTACTGTCTTAAGATAGATATATAAGTATCCACAGAGCACTCATGCACACACTGCTTGTACTGGTCTAAACTGACTAACTGACTGATATGATTCAATGCAGGAGGGATGAGACTTTTTGAGTGCGATACATCCTGCCCACGTTAGTTAAAATAAAGCACACTTTGACAACTCCAGGTTAGATTACTGCAATCTTCCATTGAAAAAGCAACCTCTGTCTTCTACCACAAGTGGCCATCATCAAAATGCTTCCCATCTCAGCTTTTTTCCTTCCCTCCCCCAAATGCGTGGAACCCCTGTGTCATGCCACCTTCCTTTATTTCACTGAAATCCTTTCTCCAGATTTAACTCACTTTGTCCATTAAGTGTGGCTGAAGCTGATGTGAGTGGAGTGCAGAATATCTGGGAGCAGCTACTTGATCATCTTTGCTTCATTCCTAGCTATATTTATATGACAAAGTAGTCAGCCATATTTTAGCCTAAGATGTTGTATGAATCCTCCTACCATCTATTCAGTTCAGTGTGATGTCTGATATGAGAAAAGCTGGTTGGATAGGCATGATTCAATGAAAGAACGGCACATACAACACCTTTACTGCAGGAGCTGCATTGGGTGCCAGTTTGCTTCCGGGTTCAATTCAAAGTGTTGGTTATTACCTTTAAAGTCCTACACGGCATGGGTCCAGGTTACCTGAGAGACCATCTCACCCCATCACATCAACCCGTCCCATCCAGTCAAGCAGAGAGGGCATGTTGCAGACCCCATCAGCAAGAGGTTGTCGGCTGGCAGGGCCCAGGAGGAGGTGCTTCTCTGCTGTTGCCCCCACCCTTTAGAATATTCTCCCCCCAGAGGTGCAGCAAGCCCCTACCCTCCTGGCTTTCCAGAAAGGATTAAAGACCTAGCGCTGCCAGCTTGCGTGGGGTGACAAGAATCTTACCCAATCCTGGAGGTAGCTGGTGCCTTGATGACACTCCCCGAGTTACTGCCAATTGTAACATCTATTCTTGGATTATATTTATTTTCTATTTATTTAGGATTATTTTATACTGTGATTTTCATTGATTTTAACCACTTTGTAAACCGCCCAGAGTCATTTTTTAACGAGATGGGCAGTGACAAATTTGATATATAAATAAATATATAAATAAATAAATCATGACTGTGTTGTACCACTGTAGCATTGTAGCTTATGTGATTTTGGATTCACGTGTGGTGTGCACCCAACCACTGTGGTCTGTAACCAGTTTTGGGCTCAGTGAAGTGAGGCCTATGGTAGATAGCTGAATGAAATAATAATTCTGTTCACGACAGCCATGACATATATACATATATACATACATACATACATACGTATTTCTTAATCATGAGGCAAGGGAAAGAAAGTGGCTAATATTGTAAGGTCCCTATACCAATCTGAGGTATGGACTTCTATTGCCATACCTCAAAAAAAAAAAAAAGATAACAATAAAAATGTGAAAAACAGATCAGTCTTTTCTAACCCAATTGTGATGGAATGGAATTATGAAGGCCAGGCTCAGGGAGATAAACATTTTCTTAGCTCGCCGGAGGAGTGTGGGAGCTACAAGAGGATGAGACTGGCACTTCCCTGAGGAATTCACACTGTTGTGGCTGGCTGACTTTGGGAGATGGGGCTTCAGTCTGGGAAGATTCTTGCTAGAGGTTGTAGCTAATAAACATAGCTGGACTGAATTTGCATTGTCTCTTGGAGTTCCTTGGGCTAGGCCTGACACCAATAGAGCAAAAAGCAGGGGGGGGGGGGATGGGATTAGGAGACCAATGAAAAAGGAAATACCATAATAGTGCTGAGAAAGAATCTCCTGTCCTATTGATAATATGACTGTCCATGACAGATGTCATAGGCAGCATAGCACACACAACAGATGAACTTTATGGAGTCCTCATGAAATGACAGCCCCCTTCTAGTGTTCTCCTCAGCCTGAGTCAGGAGCTAGTGAACAGCCATTAAGACTAGCAGAAATTGATACACAGTCCCCTGAAAATGTGCCCAATCCTATTATAACCTTCTAAATAGGTGGCCATCACCACATCTAATGGTCCCAAATTCCACAGTTTAATTGTGCATTGCAATGTATAGTGCTTTCTTGCACTGGCCCTGAATCTCTCTGTACTTACAATGGTTTTGACTCTCCCTGCAGTTAGTAAATCTGCAACTAGGGTCCTACATGTGGCACCCATACATGTATGCCCACCTACACTTCACTTAGCACCCACCAGCATAAGCTTGCATGGATTTTGTCAAAATAGCAACAAATGCATTTTGCAACATGAGCCCCACCTCTTATCTACCATGTACAAAAGGGGTGAAGCTAGGATAATAGTGTCACCATGCAATGTCATTTCCCTGTCTTGTGTCTCTCTCGCCCCCTCATAGTTTAGCTGAAAAAAAATGTGAAGCTGTGAAGGCAGCAAGCTGCAAAGCCTTGGCCTCAAGCATCCCGTAAAATTCCTTGGAAAATGAAAAAGGATGGGCCTACTTCTTTGGCTGGAAACATGTAGGGAAGGAACAAGGCTCTGAAGCAGAGATGCTACAAAAATGAGCCGTAGTTGTAGGGAATAGAAGGGGTGGTAAGTAGAATTCTGCAAAATCAATATTTTGTCACTGGCTGTGTCCCCTTCTCTGCCCACAGCAGCCATTTCATCAACGGACAAGCCATCTTACCAAAGCGTCCCCATGTTCTCAAAATCCCCACTGGGTTGGGGACTCCCTGCCTACCTGTTTTTATGCACAACTCCCTGCCTACCTTTTTGCACAACAAAGATGGCATGCCTATTATATAATAATCATTTTGTGGTGTTGGTTCCTTTTGGGGGAGGGGTGTCTTTACTGGTAATTCATCTTAAACAACTATTTTCCCACAGTGTTTTCAACACTTCACTACTAAACCACGGAATAATAGAGGAGCTTTCCATCTATCTTCGACAACAGCCTCTCTGAACCACACAGAAGCCTGTCTAGGGATCTGAGTCGAGCAAAGGTGAGCGTGGAAGGGGGCAACGTCGGAGCATTCTGCACGTGGGCAGAGGCACCGTTTCTGTGGTCTCCACTTGCAGCTGCCCCAGAACAAACTACTTGATGGCGCCCAAGGACAAGCCGAGCTGGAGCTGTGCTCCCCACCGATGGGGGACGGCCGGCGGGGCTCGATTCCGGCTCCACCTCTCTGGCGCGCGCTGGGGCAGCTCCGCCGCCTCTCCGGTTCCTCCCCGACCTCCCCACACTGCGTGCCTCTGACGCGCCGATCCCTTTCGCCTAGTGATCTCCCCCAGCTCTTGCCACTCAAAGGACGGGCAGGCGGGCGCGAAGCAGCAGCTGCTCCGAGCCGCTTGCAGCGGAAACAGCCACCACCCTGCCCGACGCGGGCACAGCGTCCGTCCTCCCCGGCTCGGGAGGCACCTGCACGGCCGCCCGGAGCGCCTAGCGTAGAAGCCAAGGCGCCGCCGCCGCCGCCGCCAGCCCCAGTCACGGCGCTTGTGACTCCTTCGGGCGCCCTCCGGGTGGCTTCGCGCCTTGATCCTTGGCTGCATGGTCCCCCTTTCGTCCGAAGGGCTGCGGAGAAGGTGCTCGGATGAGGAATCTCTCCGCAAGGTCAACCGGCCTGACGTCTGCGCTGCTGCTGCGGCGGCGCCGGCGCCGGCGGCTGCAGCCGGTTCCTCCAGCCTGCTGAGAGGTGAGACAGCCGCGGCTGGCAGAGCAGCGGGGTGCTGCCCGGGCGCTCGCGAGCATCTGGGAGGACGGGCGAGAGGCACAGCACCTCGCCTGTCACGGAAAACAGTTTCCCTTGATAGCCAGGCGGGACGTGCTTGGACTGAGGCTGCCAGCCTCGCCTCGCTTCCTTCTCGGGAATTCCTACTGAAGTCTGGCTTACGTCCGAGAAAATCGTCATGTGCCAGAGATGTTCTAGGGGATCCTGCCCTGACCGCTGGGGTGGGCTAGATGACCTCTGGGGTCCCTTCCAGCGTTGCGATTCTGTGAAATGTGCATGAGATCGGCTGGGCAGGCTGCAGTCCTAAGTACTTTGGGGGGCAGTCCTAAGTACTGTTAGTTGGGGGGGGGGGGTCAGTGCGGCTTCCCTCTGAGCTACAGGTCTAAGAGGCAAGAAAATGTTTCACAACTATCTTGATCATTTCACCACTTTCCTCCTCTGCTCAATGTGTAAAACAATGCCCCCACTCAAAAAAAAAAAAAGGTCAGGCTTAGATCAAAGGAAATTACTTTCCTCCTAGTGTGTATTTTGCAAACAAATTCGGGGTTGGGTGCTGTGCAAGTTTCATACCCATTTAACTCTGGGGTTTCCATTGCATGTGGGCTGGTTGGGAGAGTAAAGGTATTTTTTGAAAAGGGCTTCCCTCATCTTTCCCCTAGATTAGATGTGATCTAATCCTAAACTATCATTCTCCTGTGGTCCTTGTTAAAAATTGTCTTCAAACCCACCCCTGCCTCCCCTCCCCCAATATGTGATGCCTTTTAGAGTTATCCCCCTCCCCCCCAGAAGGAATTGAAGGACACTTACAATGCCAAGTTTTTGAAGAGGAAAAAAAAGAAAGGAATTGAACCAAGGCCCAGAGGCATGATACGTGTGCAAACTGTTTTAACTTACTTGGATGGCTGGTTGAATTATTCTGAAAAAGAAACCTCTGGAATTTGTCTTCAATGCAAGGTCAGGGTGATGCCTTGAAGAGACCCTCCATTCCTTAGGCCAATGGGGCTGGGGATGATAGGAAGGGTAGCCCCAAACAGGGGAGAGGGGAGGCACCGTGACGAAGGGGAGCGCTCCGAAGCAAAGGAAATCAAGGCCTCTCTGCCCAGTGCTGGTTTTGCCCATTCATAAATGCAATTTACACAAGAACAGATGTTCTTACTCCCAGCGATGCTTTCGTGAGAGGGATGACTCAGGTTCCGTGGTGAGAACACAGCTTTTCTCCATATGTCTTCACTTTGCTGAATGATCCCCGGCTTCCACAGGCATGCTAACTCCAGCAAGAAATAGCAGAGAAATACTCCTCAGGAACTCTGTTTGGAAGAAGTGGGCATTTCTGTTCCCTTCCTCTTTACCACCACTACCACCCCGTTTTTAAAATAGCTTTATTTTTGACTCTCCTCTTCCTGTTGCTAAGGAGTGGTTTCTCTACAGATACAGCGAGCCCCACAAGATAGGTGTTCTGAGGAAACAGTGAAACCTTGAGGTTTTTTTCAAATCTTGAGGGAAGTTGAAGACCAAAAAAACAGAACAAAAGCAACAGTAATCTGTGTGTTTTGAAAGAATAATAGCATATCCTGTGGGGGCTTTTGACCGAGCATTTCTGTGAGCTGAAAATGTCTACTCACAGTCCACTAGGAAATTCGCCTATAAAAACACCAATTTGACATGAATGGAGCTAGGGGAGGATGTTGGAGCCTTTGTCATCTTATTTTTTGCTGCAGTGTGATTAGCTTTTTGGTGGCTTTCATTTTTGCCATCCGGTAGAGAAGAGTCATCGCCATAGCAACACAACTGTCACAGCTTCGAAATGCTGCCCCAGCACAGGTGATTAGAAAACAACGCAACAGCCTCAGAAAAACAAAATGCAGGCGTGTGGCTTTCTTCATGAATTCTCACATCGATTCAGATTCTCACATCTGAAACTCACGTTTCAGATCCTTGACTGACTGGTTGGGGGATGGACAGGAAAAGCCTGAGGAAGAAATGTTTGCATTTTTACAAAAAATGCTATGCCATTAATTTTCTGGGTTGACCTATATATCTCTTAACACGTATTTTTAACTTGGGTGAAGTGTATTATAAAATTAGGCTGTTTCATGTTGGGCTCATTCATTTACAAACGGGTCCGTAGCAACGTGCTTGCACCATATGAGGGTATAAACAGGATGATGAAGAAAGGCCGATTGGCTATGCAGAGGGAGATTTGAGTCTCTGGTCATCATTGAAGCTGGGAGGTTGTTACGTTGATCCAATTGCTGCCTTGCTCACCAACCTCTAAAGAGTGTGAAGATGATAATACAGGTATTTATTTAGCTCTACATTTTCTTGTTTGTGCCAAAAGAAAAGTGTCAGTAGCAGTGTTAGGTGATGAATCTAATCAGATTGCTTGACCACCTGGCCTGATTCTGTCTGCTTTCAAGGCCACTCTCATCTAGGAGTTTCTCCCATTGTCTGCTGTAACTTTTCAACCCTGGGGTAATCTGGAGGTGTTGTTTCTACAACTCTCAGAATTCCTAACCAGCAAGCAGAAAGGTTCCAAAAGACAGACAGACAATGGAACTGGTGGAACTGGTGATGCTGGGGATTGAACCCAGTTCCTTTTGGATGCAAATCATGTAGATTTCCATGGAGCTGTAAACCCTGCAGTAGTTAAGGATTCTTCTTATAAGAATGACAAGGCCTAGAAGGCATATGTAATGATGTCCCTGCACTTTCAGCAGCCTAGCTGTCCCCTAATGGAAATGCTGAATGGAACGGGTAGGACTGGATGAACAATGATTCCCCAGATTCTTGTTCTTCGTGTGCTTTAGGGTGCAGTCAACATCATCCAAGAAAATAACAGTGTGTGTTCTTCACTTCCTCATTCCGTGTTGGAAATAAATTCAGTGAAGTATCGCTGTGTTTGTGACCGGTACTATCATTTTGCCACACTGCTCCACATTTATCCAGATAAAAAGAGAGTGCTGCCTCTAGCAAAAAGGGCTGCATCTAGGAAAATCCTGAGTTACCTGTCTTTTAACTTAGGGCAGTGGGACCTGCTACAGTCTAGAAATGCAAATTGTCCTTCACCTTCTTGCACTGCTACCTTTACCCTACAGAAGATAAAAGGGAGATTCTGGTGTTGAACTTGTTGAGAATCTTAGAAGTGATTTTTGCTATGGTGATTGGAGCTCTTGGGAGGAGAGGTTCAGCTCTTTACTTGATCATAAAGGTCACAGAGTGACCTTGAACCAATCACTAAATCAACTTACAAGGTTATTTTGAAAAGAAAATGCAGAGGAATGCGTAGTAGGATAAAAGTGTGTGTGTGTGTGCGTGCATGCGTGTGGTGCATTCTATTCTGGGAAAGGTCTGAAGCTAGTTTTGCATATGCAAATATCCTTCCTTCCCACCCCCCATTTCAGAAAGTAATCAAAGCGCACAACTCATGATTCTACTCCTGCATTGTAAATGAGTACAGTTTAGCATCAGGTTTACTATATTGGGTAGAAGATTTCAGATTGATACTGAGACTGAATGGATTTAGTTACTATCTCTGTCCTGTTCAGAGAATAGAGCTGCCCAGTGCAACAGGGAGGCCGTTGTAGATTCTAGAAAACCTGAGTTCATGAACATATTGCTCCCCCCTCCAAATTCCTACAACCATGTGACATGTGAGCCAAGCGATCCATGCAGGCCTTAGCATGAAGGGAATGTTTCACTAAATTTTGCTGTATGCTGTATGCTCAACCAACAGATCTTCATAGTGTCATTTGCCGTCTAGCTATCTGTGAAAAATATAGCTGTTCCATTCTTTGCTGAGTTCTGCCAGAATCAGAGATTCATTGAATTGCATGCTGGTTTTAGGGATAAGTTCTTTTTCTAGTACCAATGGATGCTGGGGGGGGGGGGGGGGGGGAGGGAGGAGGAGGAGGGAGGAAATGAACAGAAGAATGTGTTGTATCTGAAAGGAGTGAACACTTTTTCACAGAACTGTGTATGTGTATCACACACCTCTAGCAATAGCACCAGCTGCACTAAGATAGCCTTGCTATAATCACATGCCCTAGTGACAAGATTACTGCAAATGTATTAACTATGGGGCTACCCTTGAAGTCTACTTAGAGATTTATTTGGTTCAAAACACAGTTGGCAGCTGCAGTCCGGACCTTCTCTTGGGACGTGTAGCATCTTCACTGGTTTCCATTTGCTTCTAGGTAAAACAAGGCAAAATCCAGGATTTGTTCTCTGCGGGCCTTAATGCCATGGATATCTGAAGATCTGCTTTTTCCCATTCAATCTGCCCATTTTAAAAATCCACTGGGGTGGGGGGGAGACTGATTACATTATTCACATTCATAGTTATTTAAATTAGGGGAGGATGTTAAAAGCACCTTCATGTATTACAAGGTTGTACAGATACAAACATTTAGGAAAAAACACCAGACTGACATACTGCTATATAAATCCAGCCAGAATGTCTAGTGATTTGCATATGCCTAATCTTCACTTCATTCACTTAGAACTGCCTTCTTCCTCTCCTTCCTCTCTCTCTCTCTCTCTCTCTCCCTTCCTTCCTTCCTTCCTTCCTTCCTTCCTTCCTTCCTTCCTTCCTTCCTTCCTTCCTTCCTTCCTTCCTTCCTTTATAAGCAGCCAAATGCCCACACATTTCCTAGAGGTGCAGCTACGTGGAATGTTGTCCACTGATTACAGAGTCGGGGCAGCACTAGACCCTCCTAACTACCCTGGTGCCACTACCCTCTGACATTGTGTCCTGACTGTAAAAGAGACCAAGGCGCTGTCCTGTTCCTCTCCACAGGGATCAGTTGGCTGATTAGGTCTGATTAAATATGGTGTTTCATCCTCACCTAGAACATTATCAAAAGTTTGGCCTGTTTGATCTTGTAAGGTCTTTGGCTCTCAGATCTGAGCAGGGCTCTGATATCATTTTTCTCACAACTCTTGTAATTTTGACGCCTTTTTTTTTTAAAGTTATTTTTGAAAGCTGACTTTAGGAGAGAAGCAAAATGACTAGTGAAATGGGACAAGAAGCTTTCTTGTTTCATAATGAAAGGCCCAACCAGTCATTTAATCTCACTTAAAATATGTATTGAAACTTGATGGTTAAGATTAATACCCATCATGACAAAGCACTGTTTGATCCCAAACTTGCAGGGAACGCTTATTAATCAAGATTTCCTATGAATACAGATCAGGAAAGATACTCCCAAGATTGAAGGAATGGTGGAGGCTATCCTCAAATTTCAATCCACAATGTTCATCGGTGCTCTGTGCAATCTATATACTACTAAAACTCTCAATGTTTGTCTGTTTGTAACCTTCAACTGGTTGAAACAGTGCATCATAGGGCAACAGTTTTTGAATCAACATACCTCAAATGGCCTAACTTAAAGAATGTGTCCAAAATCCGCGACCCATTATTCCCATGGGATTGAAATATGGCAAAGTTGTGGCAGCTTCAGCACCACTGTACCTTCCAACTACACTTCCCAGAAATCTGTAGGTTGTGTGGCACAAGGGAAGATGGGAGGGGCATATTCCTACCCTCTCTCCCGCCTTCCTCAGGCTCCTGTGCCCAATCAGCAGGCAGCAATGCCTGACAGGTGTGTGACAATTGAATGCTTTGGAACCAAGGCTAAAATTTGAAATCTCTTAACGGTGGTTGGCAGTGGGGGAAGGATAAGGGAGCAACTTGGATGTCTGCTGGCAAGGTAGGGCTCACTGGGGGGTGCCAGCAGTTGACAGGTGATCCCTTTTCCTCCTTGGAGGTGGGGCTTTTGGGGACATGCTGGAATGGGGAGCAGGGGTGCAGTTTCCCTTGCAGTCTGCAGTTCTCTTTGTCTCCCCCTCGCCCCAGCAAAGTAGCAGGCAGCTCCGCAGCTGAGGTCAACTGACTAGGCAACATCATCAGTGCTAGACTGAATCTAGCACTGAAGCACTGAAAATGTTACCTAGTCGGGTAATGAAATCTAGCACTGAATTTAGCACTGAAGATGTTACCTACTCAGGTAACAAAACGTCTGCCAAAAAAACCCAAAGCTCAGAGAAACCCATGGACTCTACAGAGACAAAGGAACAACAAACCAAACTCAGACAAAGAAAAGGAAGAAGAACAAAAATGGCAAATCCAGCAAACCCCAAAACATCCCATCAAGAACTGACATCCAACAAAGAGAGCCCCATCAACCTAGCCCAGTGTTTCTCAACCTTGGCACTTGAAGATATGTGGCTGGCTGGGGGATTCTGGGAGTTGAAGTCCACACATCTTCAAGTGGCCAAGGTTAAGAAACACTGCCCTAGCCCAAGGGAGAACAGCCAGGTGCTTATGGGTCTTCAGAATGCCAACAGGGTGGGAGCCACATGGATCTCAGAGAAGGGCAGGCACTGTAACCAAAAAGACACACTTCCTGGATCATGATAGATGTCATTTTTTAATCAAAGGAATCCAGAGCATGCCAACCCTGTCATTTAAAATTGGCCGGGCAGACACCACAGGAGATAGGCAGCCCCTCAAGTACCCAGGCCCTATGCCTTGTATGGCTTTATAGGGCATAACCAGCACCTTGAATTGCACTGGAAGCATACCAATAACCAGTGCAGCTCACCAAGCAGAGGTGTCCCATAGACTTTCTCACTTTCTCGGCTGCTGCATTCTGGACTACAGTAGTTGAAGCTTACAAGTGGTCTTCAAAGGCAACCTCATGTAGAGCACGCTACTGTACAGCAGTCAAGCCATGAGGTGACTGGGGCATGCGTGACTGTCTGAAGGGCCTCCCGATCCAGGAATGGGCAAACTGTCACACCACATGAAGCTGTGCAAAGGCCTTCCTGGACACAGCTGCCACCTGCTCATTGAGCAGGAGCTATAAGTGATTGTGCACCATCCTTGAAGGGGGAAACACAGCCTCATCCAAGGTCAAAGGTGGAATATCCCCAGATTTTGGTGGCCCAAACCCCAACAGCCACTTGATTTTGATAGGACTGAGTCAGAGGTAGTTCCCCTCCATCTAGACCCACCCAGTCTCCAGGCATTGGGACAGAACCTTGATAGTCTCACTTGGCCAGCCTGGGGTCAAAAGATATAACTGGATATCATGAGCATACTGATGATGATTCAAGCAGTTGTTGTTAAGGGTATCAAGGCTGATGTTGAAAAATACGGATTTGCTGATTCATTCTCTTTCTGATAATATATATTTTGCGTATAGGCATGGTGGGCTGGCAAAAACACTTCAGTCACTGGATGCTTAACAGCAGCAGATATTATTATTATATTTATATCCCCCCTTTATTTTATGCAACTCAAAGCAGCGTATCTAATGTTCCCTCCTATTTTCTCCACAACCTTGTGAGGGAGTTGGACTGGGAAAGAGGGACTGATTCAAGGTCTCCCACTGGTTTTCATCCCTAGAGAGGGATTAGAATTCACAGCCTTCCAGTTTCTAGTTGAGCACCTTAAGCACTACCCCAAGCTGGCCCTCCAGTTACACTATGCAATAAATGAAAATGTGGAAGATGTTACCTAGCCAGGTAATGAAACGTTTGCAAGAAAAGAACCAAGCTCAGAGAACCCCAAGGATTCCACAGTTCAACCCTGAGCTACACATATTCGCCTCTAAATAAAAATGTTTCTGTTAACAAAATTGCCTTATAGCCCATACATATTGGCTGGGAATTTGTGGAGTTGTAGTCCTATGGAGTGCACTGAGGTAGGGAAAAGTCTCTTTCAGGTAGTTTATCAACTGATTAAACAATGAACAGTCAGATGAAATCATAGTAAGTGTGAATAGATTGATGTATTTCCAATCTGTTTTTGTGGACTTTGAACTTTGTTGGTATTTTGCCGAAACAAAGACTTGTGAAGACTGGTATTCTAACTGGGGATATTTAGTTACTTATTATATCTGTAAAAATCCTTACACCAAAGTTAGTAACTTTGGGGAAATAAGGAAAGAAAGCAGTTTTAAATTGTTATTTATTTATGTAGATCAGCATTTGTCAAACTGGGCCACTTTAAGACATGTGGACTTCAACTCCCAGAATTGCCCACCCAGCATGCTGGCTGGGAAATTCTGGGAGTTGAAGTCCACATGTCTTAAAGTGGCCCAGTTTGAGGTAGATAGTTATAATCTGGTTCTTCGTTAAAAATTGTGTTGCCCTCAGAGCAACGGTGAGCATCAGTGACTTCCCTCAAAATAAAAACAGGTGGTAGAGACACAGAAATGGGCAAACCTAAAAAAAGTCACCCATGAATAAAACAGATTTCTGTTGCAGAAATATCAGTGCTTTGTTTGGAAACATTTTTTTTTCTCCCAAACAGTGAAGGATCATTGGCTAAATAAGGGAAAGTGCATCTTTACAGCTCAGGCAGTACTGTGTTTGGGATACCACCAAACAATATGATTTTAAGTAGGCATTAGATTCATCTGGGGGAGACATGGAGAAGATCCCTAATGCTATTTGGGGGCCCTTGCATGACTGGCTGTGACAATTCCTCATAATGAAGACAGTTGGCTACATAATGGTTTATATTGCTGCTGATTATAAACTGTTGGTTTTAAATAAAACTTGTTATTTGCATACAAATAATTGGTGGAGGCAGGTTCTGAAACATTTAAACTTTGTATTCTATTGCATGCCCTTTTTTAGGTAAGCTCTTTTGGAAGATTTTATTTTCAGATTTTTTAGAAGTGGGTAACAAATAACTGGAATTCGAGTTGCACCAAGAAACAAACCATTAACTAATGCTTGGATAGAGCAAGAGAGGATATTTATATATGCTTTTTCCAAATTCTTTGACTAATATAATCCCTGACTGGAAATCCAACACTTTTGGGGACTGTCAGATTGGAAAAAGATAGTTTCATATTTTCTTTCAGTTGTAAACCTGAAAATGCCATTGTACATAGGCTTAAATTTACTGCCTAATGTATTTCACCCAAATTAGTGCATGCTGTTTCATTTATATTGCTAGTTTGATCTGAATAAATTTCTATTCCATATTTGGTGTTTAAAAAAAATAGAATCTGTTCTTCAAATTCCTCAGTGTTTGGCACCAATTCCCAAACTCTGTACAGGAACTGTGATGGTAACAGTGGTCTTTTTTTTTTTTTTATCTGCTTAACAGTCATTACTGACCCTGCAGTGACCGCCCCCTAGCGGTTTTCAAGGCAATTGCATCTTTCTAGTTTCGGAATTAGACTTTGCCAGAGCCTAATTCCTAGAGCGTCAGCCCAGCTGGCAGCACAGGAGGCGGGATTTCCGTTGCTTCGCGCCCCTTTTTCGGACGAGCGCGGTTTCGCGCTTTTTACCGGCAACTTGTCCCGTCTCTCTGTTGAGCCGCTGCCAGCATTTTTCCTCCCACCGGAGTGAGAGTACTCATTTATCTACTCACGTACGTTTTCGATCTGCTGAGTTGGCAGAAGCTGCGGGTATAGAAACAAGAGCTCACCTTGTTAACACGAGGCTGGACTCGAACCGCTGAAGCTTTCAGCCATTTCTGGCCGGCACTTTCAGCGTCATTAAGCCGCTGCGCCACCGCGTCCCCCTAACAGTGGTCTGCTATCTGTAATAATAATACTGTAACAACCAACCACAGCTTCATACCTGTATACTTGCCCATAGAGCAAGTTGTGTATCAAGTTCCCATGAATAGCTGTTCTGTTACTAGAACTTCTGGTTAATAAGCACATCCCCCATCCCCACCCCAAGAACCAGAACTTATTATATTGTCTGAGATTAAACAATAAAGCCTCTTTTGAGCTGAGCTCAGTTCTGAAGTCTTCATGGACGCTGACTTTGCCTTTCCTTGGCACCATACCAAAGCATTTGTTGTTGCCTTCTTCCAACATTTTTTCAACTTCCCAGTTTAGACTTCAGCTGTGGTATTCCCTGGAGATCTCCCATGCAAATAGCAACCAGACCTAACCCTACTTAGTTTCTGAGCTGAGACAAGGTCAGCCAGGTGCTGTTGTCTGTTGAACACTCTCCTTTAAAAGGTAGGTTTCCCGCTCAGATACCCACCTGGATATAGCTCCAGTTTTTTTCATCCAGGTAGTGACTATGGTCTAGAATGCTTTTGCCCCATTTTATGCAGGTGGCCCCACTTCTAAAGGGCATGTATAAATTGTGATATCCCGTGTTTTAATTATTTCAAGGTTGGGTGATTTTGGGGTAGGAAGTTAGTTAATGAACACTGCCAGAATCTTAAGACAGGGGCATTAAGGAAATATAAGAATGGGATGGAATGGAAAGGTTGCACCTTGGGTCTTTGAAGGCAGTTGCATTTTCCCCTGCAATATATCTATACAGCTTGTACAAACCAAGCTTGTAAGTGAATCATAAGCAGAAGTCCCTGGACCGGCTCTTCCCTCAGTCTGCCACTGGCAGTATGTGGATTATACTCCATTTTGCAGTGCTGTTAAATGTGTAGTATACCTGAAGCTAAGTATGTTGTTGATCTCTCTGAATGCATTTACTGTATGTTAACCTGGATTGTAGCATATTGCTTTAAATTAAGACTGGAAAAGTTAGGTATTTTACCTTGATATTGTTCATTTTATATTGTTTCTGCTTATTACTGATCTCAAAAATCAAAACAAGTTTGACTTGGATCTTCTCCAGTATCTGTATTTGATTTCTTTTCAGTAAAGTTATCCACTGAGGTATAAACTTCACGCATCAGCAATTAGCCGTTCATCATATGCTAGAAGCTTGAAGTCAGTGCTGCAGTAAAATTAATTTCCGAATAAATAGATCTTACATGCTGCGTTATTAATGTATTACCACACTGACTTTTTCAAAAAATCCCAGGCTATTAATTAGATATTAGAGACAATGATTTTGGGGTTTTCTGTGGAAGTTGTGAAAAATGATGGCTGTTTATCTTAGTTCGATGTGTATTGCCGCAGAAGCAGCACCGTCTTTATTAAGGATAGAGGAAGTTATTTCTAAGAACGGCAGTTTTTCTGTAACACAGGCATGCACACTTCATACGCAGTTAAGCTGAAAGCAGTCTGTTAAATGCCAGGTGGTTTGCCCTGTTTTTCAGCCCAAAGCAGCACAATCTGGAAGTTATTGAGCCCTTGGGGGCCCGTTATATGTGGGATTGCCTATATGTGGCATAGTGGCCAGTTCTGGAACCCTTTTTGCTTTTAATTTCATATGTGTATATGATCAGTTTAGTTCAATTTAGCTGCGTGATTCTCACATACAGATATGCCATTGCACTTAAAGGTAGCCATCAGTGCAGCCCAGGAAAATGTGCACTGAGTTAAGGAAGCACCAACAGAATGCAACAAGGTCATGGTGCCCACTGTTGCCTCCTTACAGCCTGCTTAACTCAGATGCTTATTTTCTGGGACTCTGCAGCCACATGCAAGCTTGAAAAGGTGCATCACCTTTAAGGAAGTGGCCTTTCCTCTCTGGATCTGAATAGCTGCACACCTCTATTTGGCACAAGTTTACTCTTGTTTTTCTTTCTCTTTCTTTCCCATTCTGTTTCCCTGCATTTCTTTTTATTAGCAAGGACAATAAAGTAGTTGAGGTTCAGCTGACGGAATTTATCCCATCCATTCCTGATTGAACGGCTTTCTTTTTGGGCTGAGAGTTTACCCGTGCTTTCAACGGCAGACTAAGAACCAAACTTCAGAAAGTAGGTGGCCAGAACTAAGAAATGAGCAAGGCCAAGACAAAAGCCTAATTGGATTTAATTTACAGTTCAGCTCACTTTAATTAAATGCAATTAAAGCGATGTACTTTCTCATGTACTTAATTACTATGCACATCTCTTACCTTAAAAATTATAATTGGGAGCAATTTTTGGAGTGGTCCTAGGAGCAGGACCTTAGGATGCTATTCACAGCTTGAGTAATTGGGGTTTGCACCCGTATATTAAATGCTGACTAATTGTATCAATTATACATACTTTCTTTTAGGGCCTAACTGTAAAACTGCATACATTTATATGGGCTTACCTATAGTATAGCCACAGTATCCCTAGTATGCATTTTAATTACAGAGGCACCAACAAGGTGAAACAAGATTGTTGTAACTGCTCATTGCTTCCTTAATGTATTTATCTGGGACCCCCCCATTTGCTGTGCAAGCCCAGGAAAAGGAGGCACCAACAGGTGCAGTGAGTGTACCCACATTCCCTCTGAAGCATTTTTTTTTTTTTGGTTCAAATCTGAACCCTAGTATTGTGTGAGACCAGGACAAAAACAAAATTTGATTTCATTTCATTTGCGTTAACTATAATTAAGATGCTTATTCTCTAAAATGTGTTTAAAAATTCTCTCCTTCTGTCTCATTGAAAATTACCATTTAATAGCAACAGTGAGACATTTCTGGGGCCTCACACAAGACTGCTGGCCTCAAGATGTGCAGATCCTAATCTTAAATAGGACATTAGGGCCTACTGTACCAAAATGTGATACAGGAAGGCTTAGGTAGAGATTATCAACAGGCTAGGATTTTTAAATGACTTTGATTTGAGTAAAAAATTGGACCTTAAGCTAGACGATAGCCTTAGGTAGGGATGGTTTAAAAATTTTAATCCTTGCATTGACATCCATTTTTCAGCTATTAATCTCCATTCAGTCTCATTTTCTGGTGAGTGGGTTATCAAGTACAGTGGAGTAGAAGAGAATTATGAGAACATTAGCTTAGTTGATAAATACAAACAGGTATAAAAGGATGAGAGAGGACAAGGGCATTTTAAGCTGGCCTTCCCCCATCTAATGATGTCCAAGCCTAGAACCTTCAGATATGCTGTCTAGAAATTCTGGGAGTTGAAGTCTTACACATCTGGTGGAAGGAATTGGAGGAACTGTTAAACTTGCCCTCCTTCACTATGGATATTGAAGAAAATTTAACACCTGTGAACACGGAGAATAATTTGATGTGAATAAACACAGTTCAGATCTTACTTCTAAATATGAATTCTTCAGCTAGTCTTGAAGATAAAGTCTCCCCCAAACTGAATGGTGTTCTTGCAACAATATGGAGAGAGTTTACAATTGCTTTCCTCTGGGATATTCTTTCAGGTTCACAGTGTAGCCTACAATCTAGGTTTCCTTTGGTCTCCCAACCAAGTATCTATCAGATCAGATCTTTCTTAACTTTTCTGAGTTCAGCAGAGGCTGGCCACCATCTGCTATTATGAGCTAGTCCTAGGCAAACTGTTGTTATTTAGTCCCTTCTCTCTCCCTCTGTCCATTAATATGGGGATCATCACTCTGAAAAAAAAGGGGGGGGGCTGAACAAAGCCCAGGTTGATGCAAGGTCTGGGCAAGCAAAGAGATTATAGCTGCCATCTTCGGGTTATTCCATCCTGAGTACTTTGTGTTCTTCTCAGGCCCACAAGCTTCTGGGACATGCAAGTCCATTCATTAGGCTAACTTAGTTCCACATTAGTCAATAGGTAGATGGAGCCAATGGGGCCATTGTCATAAACAGGATTTTACTGTGTGGTATCTTTCAAACCCAGTTCATTTCTCCTACATGCATCTTAATGTTTAGTTCAGGTTCTAGGAGTATTCCATTTTGAACAACTACTTTTAATGTGTCATCTTGAATGAATCAATCTGTTGTGTTTATCTAGGGCTGTATGATGGGAAACCTCCAAATCCGGTGTTGAATTGGACCACAGTTCCTTAAACTGACCCTGATTGTCCTTCTCTAAGATTCTGGTAGATCACATCTTCATAACCCTCTGCACATCCCACTCTGTTTTTAATCATGAAATGTGGTTCTAAAAATAATACAAGCTAATAACAGTTAAAAATATGTTTTCATGTTCACAGCAGCAGCTACAAAGTGGTTAATTACATTTTTTACCATTATTACATTTCCCTATGTTTTGTAGAGACCTAGGAAAGAAAACCAAGGTGATGCCTTCTCCCTCCCCTTTGCTCCACAGTCCTTTTGCTTCCTCTGTTTTAAAACAATCAAGCATGCAAATGGCACTTGTGCATACCTTGTGCCCACCCCCTTCACCATGTCCACCCATCACCTTTGAAAAGTTGCTTATTAAGAACTGCAGCTTTACAAACTGGAAAAACTGGATTCAAAATGAGGGTGAAGCATTCTGCAGGTTCCCTGGGCTTCAGTTTGCAGGGCCTACCATGACTTGGGCAGGCTTGTTCTAAAAGCTTTAGAAGATGCACACAATATGCTGATGTATCAGTTGAGGCTTCCCACATTGGTTTACCAAAACAACATCACCTGGATTGGTTGCTGTCACCCAAATATATGCAGAATGTCTTTTAATTTGCCAACAGGCCTTCATTTCTGGTCCAAATACTGGACAGATATGTAGTGGCACCTACGTATTGTCTTCTCTGATTGCCAGTAGCAAAGATCCTGGGCAAGGTTCAGGTTCCTGAAGAATTTTAAACAAAATGTTCCTGGAAATGAAACTTGAACTTTCTATAGATAAAATATTCCTCCTTTAAATGTGTACAGCTGGTTGAAAGGACGCATGGAATAAGGATATAGTCTAGTAGGTGCTCTGTTTCTCACTGGCTGCTCTGTCTGGACAGAAGCTGAAAGTCAGACAAGCAAATAGCAGCATGGTGACACTTTCATTCATAATGCATACTTTGCGCATGGCACTGATGGGCATTCTTTTAGAAACACAGCTACTGCTTTTCACATGATGCTTTAGTTCTTTTGTTTGTGCTGTGATGGGGGGAATGGATTAGTTAGACTTTTATAGCTCCTTTTTTTTAATCCTCTGGTTCTGGAGATATAATTCAGTTGGCTTTTAGGCTTGCTTTTACCACATTCTTTGCAAAGCATGAAGAAAAGTTGCCTTAGTTTTATGTATTCATGCTGCACAGTACCCATGGGTTTGAACCTGGGTTTCTCCCTGCCTGTACTTTCTCCGTTACACCATGCCAACATTCACAGTCATTGAGACACAATGAAATAGAGAACCCAACTCCGCCACCCATCCCTTTTATGCAATAGATTGCAAAGGTCAAAATTGTTCAGATTTTAAATCCTGCATTTAGGTTCCTAAACAAAAAGGGAACCAATCTTTTCATTCCACAGCAATTTTATTAACTTCCTCAAGGCCTTCCATCATCATAAAAGCAATGAACATTTGAGCATTTTGCATACGTTATTGATTTTTATCTTCAAAGTGACTTTGGCAGATTCAGCCCCATCATTTCGTCCTTGTTTACAGATGAAAACCAAAGTAAGGTTCTAAAGTAAAAATGGGTAGGGCAAGGGGGTTAACCATTCTGCAGGTAATTCATACTGCTGACAGCACACTAAACATTATTTCTGCTGTCTGAAGTAGCAATGCAATCAATCTGTGGTATTTAAAGTTTAAGCTCAAAACAGAATGTTTGACACTTGAGATGGAGCTGTTTTGAGCCTGAAGCAATAGTTGGACTGGTTGGGCTGTCCCATTTTGCAGTCTCAAGGAGTTTGTTCCTAATTAAACAAGTTCAAATTCTAAACATTTTTCACAACCCTTCTCTCCAGGAAATCTTTGTGTGGCTCTGAGGAGCAAACTGAACAAATACCAGAATGCTGCACCCCCCTCATTCACACTTGTGTTTTGATCTTAGAGATGTCATCACACTGCAGTGTTTGGGTCAAAAATAGGTTGTTGTAAACTACTTTTGTTGAGCTGTTTGCCTTTCATTTTCCTCCATGCACAATATTGACATAGCTTTTGAGTTAGTTGGGATCAAGACATCTTCAAGGAATCATTTTCCTTATGTGAAAATATCATTTAAAAGGAATTTTCTAATGGCCAAAAAGAAAAGAAAAAAAAAAGAATGTAACAATCCAATCTCTAGTGAAAAGGAGACCTTACTATTAGCACAATAGTCATTATGGTGGTAAATGACTATAATCCAGTTACGTTTGGAAGGATTGATTACATTCTCACTTATTAATGTTAAGGCTGTTCCCAAGCCATCTAGCCCGTACGGTGTATGAGTTGTAAACTACTTATACATTATTTTGATTTGTATCCCATTTTACTGTCCACAGGGACATTCAGAAATCTTCTGTTTTGCTGCAAAGGGAAGTGGGTAGAAATTGCAGAGAAGTAGATTTTAGCTCACCATTTGAAGAAATGTCCAATCAGTAAGAATTCATCCTGAAGGAAGGAATGGAAAGCAGATCTTGGATGCTACTTCTCAGAACTGCTGTGTTTGTACACTGTCTTGGATTTTGTGCAGTGAGCACAGTAGTCAACTAGATGAACGCTGAGGTTCTTCCTAGCTTTCTGATTTTGTTGCCTGAAATTATCCATTGCTGTCTTCTAAAGATGGAACTCAGGGACATATTGTTACAAGATTCTTTGAACCCCATTGAACAACTGTGCATAAATATATTTAGCCATTGTTTAAGATAGTGTTGACTGTATTCTGAATAAACTACTTCAACAAAACTTCTTTAATGCCATGGAACCTTCCCAAAATTAAACCGCTTACTTTTAACATTGTAGTTTGGACAATTTATTCTAATAAACTGTTTTGCCCAATGTGCAACATAGTAAGCCCAAAACAAACCAACTACATTTTATATTAGTGCAATTCAAAACTTATACAAACAGCCAAGCCTCTTAAATCAATGACAAAAAGTGAATTAATCATGTATCACTTTTGTCAGTTGTAAGCTTAAAATTGATGATAAAGATATTTACTCAGGACCACAAGATACAGCTATGAATATCTGATACACAGCTACATTAGAACAAATAATTGGGATTTGAGACTTAAGGTAGAATACAGAAATTTTCAATTTGTTAAATGTTTATGGGTGGTGATAACTGGTATGGATTTTTTCTGTGTCCTTCAGTTTCATAACAGCCATTTCAGAGCTCCATGAAGTCCAATCTCCTTCAAATACTGTTGCTAAGAAAACAATATGGAAAAGTTAATAATTACCAGGAATCAAGTTGAAATTGAGGGAGACCTTTAGAGTTGTCCGCTATAATTGTTCAGGAAATATACTTTTGGTATTCTTTTCTCTCTCTCTCTCTCTCTCTCTCTTTTTGGTCATCAAACAGTGCAATTTTGTATCCAACAAGGGCTGCCTTTTCATTAGTCCTCTAAGTTCAGACAGTAAGAAACATGGTGCAGATTAACTGATGGGCAACCATAGCTGAGTTTTGTGCAAACAAGAAGTCTCATGGTTCAGCCAGCAAATAGTGGCTGTCCTGGGGTGACCAGAACTATAGATATGAGAACAATCTTTGCCCAAATAACATTCGTAGTTGTTGCTTCGTTCGGGTACTGTTTGATTTATTTACTGTGTGTACTTGCAAGCCGTATCCCTTTCCTTTTACCTCAGAAAGAAAAAGAAATCTGTTGGTGGTGTTGGATAACAGGTTTGGATTTTGGCAAGAAATATTGTGCACCTTACAAAAGAAAGACCTGTACTTTGAACACCGTCCGAAGATGAACAAATACAATGAACAATTGTTTTTTGAAACCTGGACTCCTGGGTTTGTATACATTGTCTATTGAGGCTTGATAAAATAGGAGCTAATGGGTTTTGGTAATGTTGTTTAACTTGATTATTACTTTCTGGCCAGTTGCCAGAACTGGATCAAAACAAGATTTAAACATTCCAGCTGAGTTATATTTGCTGTTTCACAGTGAATATGCCCATGATCTTATCAAGTTGAGGTCTATTTTATGAGCAGTGATAAGAAATCTTATTTATAGAACTTGCCTGTCTACCATTATGGGTATGCCTTCTTCAGCATTTCTCTCATTAAATGAGAGAATCTCATTTTAAGAAACATGCAGCTCATGATTAAATTAGTGTGCTAATTTGCCTTATGAGAATGTAACTCAGTTGAAACAAAAATAGAAAAGCTGGGCCTTACTAACCCTCATAACTGGATAAATGGAAGAGCAGTTTCCTCAGAACTTATCTATCTATCTACCTACCTACCTACCTATCCTCTCTCACCCCTATGGGTGTTACGTGTCTTCCTCAATCTCGAGTCCTCTACCAGAGGCCTGGGAGTTTGAGGGTTCTTTGCAATATCTTAGCTGTTCCTAGCACTGCACTCTTCTGCACAGAGAGCTCTGATGTTGTTCCTGGGATCTGTTGGAGCTACTCCCCCAGCTTAGGAGTCACAGCCCCGAGTGCTCCTATCACCACTGGGACCACTTTGGGCTTTACTGATCAGTGCCTTAGAGCTGTCCTTTAGTCCATCCCTTTCCAACCATTGGTAGGATTTCCCATTGTCAGCCATCTCAGCTTTCTATCGATGGTACATCCTATGCAGGGTCTTGTCTTGCCATGGCACTTCCTCTGCTTGAACTTCCTCCCATGTCTGCTGCTGCCTCAGGCATTCTCTCAGCAGCTCATCTTTGGGTGCCATCTTACTGATGTATTCATGGATGCTCTGGGTTTCATCCAGGACAGTGGCTTTGACACTCACCAGACCCTGCCCACCCTCTTTCCAGCTGGTGTACAGTCTCTGGGTGTTGGACTTAGGGTGGAAAACTCTGTACATTGTGAGGAGCTTCTGGGTCTTCATATCAGCAACCTCTATGTCCTCCTTTGGCCAGCTCATTATACTGGCAGGGTATCTGATGACTGGCAGGGCATACAGGTTGATGGCGTGGATCTTGTTCTTCAGGACCTGTCTTATCCTTTGATGGTGTGTGTGTGTGTGTGTGTGTGTGTGTGTGTGTGTGTGTGTTACAGTATGTCTAATGACCAAAAAAGCAAGAGGTGGAAAAATCATTTTAGCAGTGATTCCCAACTTTTTCCTTTAGTTGGAACACAATATTGTCATAGAAAACTCATGAGAAATACTACATGAACCAGGAAACAGTAATGTAGCATCTGAAGGCCCCATGGCTTCCATGGGAGTCCAAAATGCTACAAAAGACATATGTTAATAAATTAAAATACCTCAAATGTTGTTAGATCATCACATAGTATGAAATTTTGGTATTCTTGCCTGAAATCATGCAAGATTCTGAGCAGAAATGCCAGCAACTTGTGATTTTGACCCTGGATTGCAGGTTGGGAATCAATGTGTCATAAGAATTGTTGAGATTTTCTACCTTCATTTGAAAGCAAATGTGTATACAATCTGGCCTAGAGCAGCAGTCTACTGTAGGAGCTACACTATTCTTCTGAGTGCTTCCTCCAGAAACATCCCATCAGACATACCTTTAATCTATGTGGACTTCAACTCCCAGAATTCCCTGCCAGCATGCTGTGGAATTCTGGGAGTTGAAGTCCACATAGCTTAAAGCTGCCAAGGTTGAGAAACACTGTCATAAATAAATATTCATAAACTACTAGCAGTTTGGAATGGGAATATAATTTAGACAAGGCAGGTGGTTTATGTAAGGGGGAGACCAGATTCTGGTCAAATTAGCATATCTTGTATTCTTAAGAAAAATATTAAGAGATGCATATTCCGCTATGAATTTGGCTCTTATTTCATATGTTGGACATATTTGGAATAAGGAAAGCTAAGATATGGTATTATCATTGTGTCACATTTCATTCAGCAAATCAAATCTATGCAACAAAGGATACATGTCTGAGTGCTTAAGGGTTCCATTTCATTCATATTTCTGTAAGAAAGCAAGCTGACAAATGTGTCAAAAGTAAACAAGATTTATTATATCATCAGTCAGTCATAGTAATACCAGCCTATCCCCCGGAGGAAGCATGTTTACACATCAGCATTAATAGCATGTGTGCTCTCACATCTGGAAAGGCAGTGCAGCTTTTAAACATGCCATTTTTATAGTTGCAACTTTTTGCTTTCTTCTAAAATCTCAATTGCCTTAAGAAGAAAATAATGAAAGTGGAATCTCTTACCAAAAAAGAAATTATAGTATGTTGGTAGCAACATGGGACAGGCCTTATCTGTGTCAACACTCCACATGTGGAATTCCCTTGCTTGGGAATTTTTTAAGGACTTTATGAACAAATGCAATACATAAATATAATTTTTACAAACAAACAAACAAATAAATAAATAAAATGTGCTTCCTTCCTTTCTATGTTATTGTGGTGAGGTAGTTGAGGATATAGATGGCATCCAGCTTCTGGAGTGTATTTTGCTGGCCCACCATTGAGCTACAAAGCAAGCGATAAACACTTTCACCTGGTGTATTTCTTCTGTAAAGACATTACTGCTTAAGACTGAAGAGGGGGGTCTAATATTTATTATAATAATAATAGAGCCATTTTGGTCTAGTGGTGAAGGCTCCAGGCTAGAAACCAGGAGACTGTGAGTTCTAGTCCCGCTTCAGGCATGAAAGCCGGCTGGGTGACTTTGGGCCAGTCGCCCTCTCTCAGCCCAACTCACCTCACAGGGTGGTGGTTGTGGGGAAAATAGGAGGAGGAAGGAGTATTAGGTATGTTCGCCGGCTTGAGTTATTTATGAAAATAAAAAAGGCAGGATAAATATATATATATATATATATAATGCAAACATTTCCGTTACTAAGACAGGAACCTTCTTGACATGCTAGCACCCATTGCATATGCCTTTATCATACTCGTATTATGCTTTTAAGTTTAGGTGCTTAAAAGGAACCTCTTTTTATTTTAGCCAAACTATGGAGTTTTAGACATTCCTCTAATATCTCCTGTTCCTAGAATGCTGGCGTGCAGCTTTCACTGGCACTGGCTGATAGCTGCATATATGTAATGAGGGAGTGAAGGACTGCAGACTGTAGAACACTGTTGATTGGCCTGCTTTGGATCTGACTGCCAACCCCATAGAATATTCTGCTTTATTTCCTTGACGGTTATCAAATAGATAAATGAGGACTTTGAGGGAATTTAATGTTTTGTTTCAGAGTGAAATAGTTCTATATACCAGTTTTAATAACACTGCGTGTGGTCTTCAAGCTCCAGCTGTTTATATATTTAAGACCAGCTGAGTCTTAGGAAGTAAATAATTACAGTAATTCCTTTTTTCAGCCCTAAGGGGATTGATGTCTAGTCATTGGAAAAAACATAAAAATTGCCCAAGACTGCAGGTAATGCGTCCATCAAGAACATTTTAAGAATGTCTATGAAAAAAAGTCTTTTGACTTTTTTGACTAATTGACTAATTGCTGTTTTGAATAAGGTGGGCAGGACATAGAAATTCTATGAGAATGGTTTGCTTTTTGTGAAGCTAGGAAATCTTAGTTATCAGGCATGTCCGCAACCACAATGGTGTGATGAAAGTAATTTAAAAATAAATACACATAAACACAGGCAGAGCTTCAATGACATCATCGTGGCTGCCATCTTGACCTGCAGGCACACCTGTTAGTCATAAAATGCATGTTTTAATTCAGCTGTTCCAGAGGCGATCCCTCTCATCTCATCCCCTCAAAAAGATATTATAAATCTTAGGCTGTAAATCTTGCTTCATCTTGCAATTATGGATTTTTGCTTAATTTTAATTTGTGTTTTGCTTTTGATACGTTTTTTTCATTGAGATTGATTTTGCAGTTTTGCCAACTAGCCTGCTCTCCTTTCCCCAATTTTTATTATTATTAATAATCATTATTAATACCTCACACTATAAACATAAAATACTTCACACTATAAACAAAGCATCCTGCTGCACAATTGAATGGACAAAGTGTACAAGGAAAATGGAAGAAGGGAAAAAGAAAGTGTACAAATTTGGGTGTCAGTTCTTCAGAATGCTCTTGAATTAATTTGTTCCTTCTATATAGCTGAAATCTTTTGGCTTTAAAGCCTATGTTTTAGAATGTGTTAATTAACTGCTAATGAATTAGCCATTTAGCATGGTTCAGAATGCTTCCATTTATCAACTTATGAAAAGGTTTGAAATACACAACTAGTCACCAAGCAAGATGAGAACCAGTTTGGTGTGGTGGGTAAGGCACTGAGCTACAAACCAGGAGACCGTGAGTTCTAGTCCTACCTTAGGCACAAAGCCAGCTGGGTGCTTTGGGCCAGTCCCTCTCTCTTAGCCCAAGGAATGAGGCAATGGCAAACCGTTTCTGAAATCTTGCCAAGAAAACTGCAGGGATTTGTCCAGGCAGTCGCCAGGAGTCAACAATGATTCGAAGGCACACACATGCGCGTGCACACACACACACCTACACACAGAGGAAGCAAGATGGGTGAATCTAATTTGGTCCATCTTCATATGTTTAGTAATAGTGATCAGCAAAGGGCCCATGTGACTTCCATTTCTCAAGAGTTGCTCATCAAGCAGAGTCAGCAGTATGTTCTGAATAATAATGCCAGTTTCATATGCTCAAGTCACTATGATGCAACTATGAATCTACATATAAACACAGCCTAATTTCCATTTCCTTTTGCGAAGCTTGTAGGACACTGATGTGCTCTCACCACATTCCAGAATCTCAGCAACAGGCAAACTGTAAATATTCTGAATCCACATTCACTCACGTGGGTTGGAATCCACATAATTCACAGGGACATACCCAGGTCAACTACCCAAACAACCCTCCTTTTCTGCTACTTAGCAAAAGTCTTTGTTTATGGAGTTAAGAGTGTGTGTCACACTGGAGAGGGAGAGCTGAAACTGTTCTTCTTCAGACTATATTTTAAAATTGGAAATCCCAGAAAATCCCAAGCCAAGAACCAGTAAAAGTGAACCAGAAAGAAAGAGTTCTGATTTGCAGAACTGTTACTTAGGCAGATGTCGCTTAATGTCTAATTAGCATTATGCCAAAATTATTCTTTATATTCTGTCTGTAAGGTTAATTTCTTGTCTCTGATCATTATTGTCTGTATATAAGTTCTGGCCTTGTATGCTTGACATACATTCGCACCTCTTTGCATCAGAGTTGCTTCTGTAATATTGGCAGATTAATATCATCTTGTGACCTGCCCAGAATCCTGTAACTTGTATTGCATTTTTCTGTGGGAGTTCCCTCTAAAACATTGTTTGATGGTTTCACAAAGCATAATATTTCTATTCCCCTGGCATTAAATTTTTTTTTTTTGCATATTATGTACCTAAAATTGTAATGAAGGTTTACAGCAACAACTACTAACATCTCTTCAATAAGGCCTGTTTTTCCTGGGGAAGAACTGGTACCTTACAGCTAGGTTATTATCAAGAGACAGCAGACCTCCTTGTCTGATACAGTCCATAGTCTTCATTCAAAATTTACAGTAAATTATTTTTATCTGAACATATTATTAATGTGCTTCTATGTCTTTTTCTTTTAACAGATTGATGCAAAGAGAGTTGTCTGTATCCTTTCAGTCTGAGCATATTTTAGAAAGAATTTGTAACTGACACTGCGTGAATTTGCCTGGAATTTGTACCGTGTTACATTTCCATGGGGACCGTACAAGATCCGCTGAGATCTACTAAGCTTTCACTGGTCACAGCTGAAGAATCTCCTAAACACCAGTACAAGCAAGCAAGCATAGAAAGCAACAGTAATGGATATGCTTTTACTGCCAAGGACCAGCCTTCTGAAGAATGCTTGCTTGAAGTGAACTCTGGCAGAGAAGCCAGTGTTCCAAAGAGTGAGTGGCATTGTGAATATGACACCAAGCATCCAGACATGTTTTCTCCTGGGTCCTTCAGCTCTTCCAAAGAAGGCAGCATAGCAGCTCCAGAACCAGTAAGTTATGCTAAGCAGGAAGGCTTCAGAACCAAAGTCCAAGCCCCAACACTTGAAGACCACACTTCAATGCATAGCGCAGTTAAAGTGTCTCCTATCCAGGAGGCTAACAAAAATATTCAAAGTGATAGTGGACAATCTTATAATGTAAGTGAAAGGACAACCACGCTCTCTGGAGGAGACTGTGATGTTGTGGAGAGCAAATCCAAGGATTATTCTATTCTTCCTTCTCCTCCTATTTATTCTGATATCCAGCAAGCAGCTCCTGCAGGGAAGGAAAATGTGGATGAAATTATTGTCTCTGAAAACAATCAAGTCTTGGTTTCAACAGATGAGTTGAGTCTCAGTCTGAAAGCCCCTGTTTGTGTGGAAACAGAATTGGGTACAAAGAATGCAAATATCTGTCCTAAGACTGAGCCACAGACTGTACCCGAATTGAACCCTGAGAGCACTACAGAGCCTTCATGTAGTTATGAGCCTACAGCAAAGGTAGTACCAGAGCTCTCCAAATTCAAAGACACAGGTACAATGACAGTAAAGCCTGAGGACAGAACTGTAGATGTGGAGGCAATAAGCAGAACTCATCAAGATGCTGAGGTTCAGGCTGTAGCTAGTGTGGAAAGCAAGTCAGCTTCTACCAGTCCAAGTATCTTGACTGCATTCTTAAGAGAGAACATGTTTTCTGAGGCAAAGCAGGACCAAGATCAGTTGCACATTATTTATATGGGAGCTAGAGGGAAAGAGCAACCTGAAATAATTGATGACTTTGCAGCACCTGTCCAAACACCTCCATCTATTGGCGTCACACATGAGGTCCAGAGTCAAATACCAGCCACAGTAGATACATCGCTGGGAAATCCTACTGTCAAACTTCAGGGGAACCTCACAAACACACATGATCCAATCTGCTCAGTTTCATTAGATAAGGCAGAAGGGATGTGTCCACTGGCATCTGATAATTCTCAAGAAATTTTGGCCAAGAGGATAGAAGTGGAAATGGCGGACATGGCTAAAAATAGTAGTGATGTTGCACAGCAACTGTCAGACAGTTCAGTTTTGCAGAAAACAAGACCCATTTACCAAATTAGTGTCAGTCCTAGTAATCAGCCTGTGTCTACCCAGCAGCCTGCAAACCTTGATACTAAACTACCTCCATGTTTTTCAATCCCAGCAAGTGACAGCAAATGTCAGCACTCTGAGCCCTCTTCACTCCAAGGAAATCATTCTCCCTTGTGTCACAGAACATCTGAACAAGCCAAGGCTGTAGTCACCACTGTGGATACTGAGGGGACCCATCAGGAGGAACAGCTACAAATCAAGACTGTTGGTAACTTGGAGATGGATTTGCCTAGTCTCTCCATTGATGTAAATCCAAAGAGAGAAGGAAAGGTCCAGCTCAAATCTGAAGAACAGAAGATGAATAAGACAGGGTCTACTGTTGGCTCCCAAATCACGAGTGCTGCAATTGTAGCAGAAAGCAAGCAGGATATGGATGCTGGGGATACCAAGGCAGAAACTTTGGTCAATCAGAATCCAGCATCTGAAATGAGTAGATGTTTTGCCCCTGCTGTAGGAATCAAAAATGATGAAATCCAGAAGGGTCCAGTGCTTGATGTACCAATTGCTCCTACTTCTTCAAGTCCCACACCAAGCCTTGGTGAAAAGAAGAAAAGATCCAAGGCTGTCACTGCTGAGGCTAAAGTACATCTGAAGCAATCCAAGCATGTCAGGGATGTTGTATGGGATGAACAGGGCATGACCTGGGAGGTTTATGGAGCATCCCTAGATCCAGAATCATTGGGAATTGCTATCCAGAACCACTTGCAGAGGCAGATCAGAGAGCATGAAAAACTGATTAAGGCTCAAAGCTCCCAGGCCCGTAAATCAATTTCTTCAGATTCATCTTCAAATAAAAAACTGAAAGGGAGGCATCACAATGTTTTTCATTCCATGCTGCAGAATTTTCGACGCCCAAATTGCTGTGTTCGCCCTGCTGCTTCTTCTGTGTTGGACTGAAAAAAAATCAGGAATGAGGGTGGGAAACCAACACATCCATTTGTGAGTGTTTGTGTACTGGTACAAGGAACTCTATAGAAATTCTAATACAGTGATGCAGGGTTCAGGGGAGAGGAAATTAAGACAGTATATTTTATTACCACTAGTTAACACATCTTCATCCATCTAATTTCTGCAAATGGCACATGGAACACTCATGTTCATGTAGAAGCCCCCAGTCAGTTGCCAAATAAAATATGAGCACTTAGTGAAGCACAATTCAGAACTGTCAGTTTACATAAGTAACTGAAGAAGCCAAGTAGCATTAGACAGGAAGAGAGGGATGGCTTGGGACTATTTTTTAAAATCTAAAGCTATGTGACTAGATCTTAAATAGACTGTTTATTTTATTTTATTTTTTTCATGAGATAATGTAGCAAAACATTCCCAAGCTAAGGGGGGAAAGAGAGAAAGTTGGGTTGTGTTCAAGTAGATAAAAGGAGTGGTGTTTTCTTAACTACATAAACTCTTCAAAGTTGAGACACATCTATACATAAGATACAGGACTTAGTGCCCAAACCCTTCCAGTTGAGTTTTTCTGTAGGCCATTGGTGCTTCATCTCAAATGAAAGGAACATAAAGTCTCTAACTACACACATAGTTCAGAGACACGTTTTCTCTAAGAATTTGGGACTTCTGTGGATTCACTCACACGTTGATTTTTCTTTTTGCTTTTGTGCCTTGTATTCTCTAATGATTTCTTTCTCAGAGAATGGATGAACACACACACACAGACACACACTTCATATAATATTAAAGAAAATGGAGTGGATGGAAATTTAGAGTGAATTGGAGAAATTAAGAATCGGTACAACCTTTTACAGTTTTTTCATGCGCACACTTCCAGCCTATTAAGAAGGTGAAGATTTGCCTGCTGCAAAGATATTGTCTGTCTGTTTCCTGCCACTGCTTGTTTTGTCTGAGGGGAAAACAATTGCATTTACAGAAAAATTTTCAAATCATTGTACAGTGAACCAGGAACTTACTGATCACTGGTTTAATTTCTCATGTAGAGTTACAACATTGCTGCATATTCTAGCTTTCCAAATATTTTGCACTGGATTAGAAATCCTGGGTGTTGAGATTCCAACATTTTGAGTGTTCAGGGTTTGGGGAAAGCTGTTCTAGAACAAGGGCTTTTATCTTGTTTGAGAAAGGAGATAAGGGTTGCTCTCTCCCTCCTGTTTGTATTTTCCTTGGTACAAAAGCACCAGTCCCTGACTATTTGTCATGCTTGAAGCTGTGCCTGGACCCTTGTGTTGATTGTTACTGCTAAGCTCAGTACTCCAGTTGGAGATAGATAGATAGATAGATAGATAGATAGATAGATAGATAGATAGATACACACATACATACACACACACACACACATACACACATACATACACACATACATACACACACACACACACACACACACATTTCAGCATAGTATTTCTCTGTAGATGTTCCTAGAGGTATTTGTGGGCAAACAGCTGTTTCTAGCTTCAGTTCTAAGATGGTCACTTATGCGTGTCACCAAAAATGTGATGCATAGGCCAATTTATATATACAGATGCTAATGTAAAAACAGCTGCTACAACTGAAAGAGAAATATAGTACAATTCAGCAGAATAGAGAAAGGTGGTGATCATGTGTGACTTTGGAGCATGCTCCATTTACTGGCTGGATTTTAACTGCTGATGGGTAACTTCAACCAATCCTGTGTTCTTCCTCCTTGTGTTTTTTTTAATCTTTAAACTGGATAAACTAGAGAGTCCATCAAGTAGAGAGTTGATGTTATCATTCATATTGCCAGTTTCAGTTCCCAGAATTACCAGGGGTAGCAGGGGGGTGCGTGTTCATCAAGATAAGATGTGGAAAGGGTCTCAGCTGCACATAGTAGGATGTACTCATATAAACAGGTTTTATCCCAGTTCTGAAAATGTTTGCAGTCTTACAGCCTAGCTTCTACAAACTAGTAGTTGTACCCCACAAAAGGGTTCAATAGCTATAGTTGTGTAACAGAGCTCTGGAGGTTAAGCTAAAAAAGAAAAATACAGGGGAGATTTTGATCACAGTGTCCATATCACTGTCCAGACGTTACCTCACCATTTTAGAAAAGCAGAATTTTTAATCATGGTAATTCTAATAACACTGTTCAGTGGTGGTGGTGGTGGTTTTTTCCAAGATCAAAAGTTGCAAACTGAGACTCTGTAGCAGAGTCTACTCAAGCAAAGTAGATAAGATTTCAGGTACAAAATCCATAATTTCCAGTCAAAAGTCTGTCCGATAAAATTTTCAGGGCGAAACTACAAGCTGAGAGAAATAGATGACTCCTGCCAAAAGTGTAATTTCTTTGTTGGAATGTTTTCCTTTCCTTTTCATTATGACATCATTGTGACATCATCCCCACTACAGTTCCATGGCTTGTAAAAATACAGAAATGCCATCATGTCAGGAAGGAAGGCATAACATTGTAATGTCAAATATTATTGTATTATAAATGTTATTGCACTGTAAGAGTAAGAGAAGAAGATCCCAGCCAAAATTATTTCCAATTTGGTAGAAACCCTATGTTTCTTATAATATGAAGCTCTGGTATAATTTCATTAATCCTCCAATTCCATTCCCTCCTCCCCAATTATGTATCTTTGCTCAGAAGTCCGTTAACCAAAATAGCTTGAATATCCAATATCACCTGCACAGAAAATTATCTCTAAAAAAATATAGATATAATGGTATGATAATAAGATCCACTTGGAATATATTTAGTAAAACATGGAACAAAATTCTGGAAGTTTCTCTACATATTGATTAAAGCTAACAAACCTAACAGAGCTAAAAATAGAAGTTAAAGGAAATGGCTATGTAAATAAACTACGAAGTTCATTTTTTAACCACAATTTATTGAACAAGACGTGGTCAACAGCAGGTTGGGGCAAATACAAGCAACATTATAGCTTCATTGGATGTGTAATCTAGGCCATTAAATTTAAATGAGTTTAATCCCTGAAAAGGCAGTGACTTTAAGGCAACATAAATCTCAGGGATTTTTATGACTTTGGTGGTTTGTTCCACTGCCTAATAATGATGAAAAACTATGCTTCTAATCAGACCTTTTTTGGAAAGAAATGCAATACAAACAGTAATCACCCATTCTCCCAACTTCAACCAATTCCATATTCCATTGATTTCAGTAGGGAATTAAGCATGCATGTTACCCATGTCTATTGAAATCAAATACTAAAAATTATTTCTTTGGACTGAGCTATACCATAACATGAATGTAAAAACATGTTTTCCTTTATCTTCCTCCCTGTTATGGAAAAAAATATGCTTAAATATGATCATTTGTGACCATCATGTGTATGGGCTTCCAACCATCATCATTAGAGCTTTTGGAATGTACATCTTATCAAGCCTTGCTTTATTGTTTGTCTTGCAGCATGATGAACTCTTCTGGCAGGGCAACACACACAATAGCTATGGCAGGAAATTTCTTGAAAGGCATTCCAGTTCTTCAACCTTTCCTTAAACGATGTACTATAAAACCAAACGAAAACAGCTCTGTTGCATTTTTTAATCAAAGAACTGAGCTTTTATCATTGTATTTTGCACAGATACCTTTTGGGAAGATTTGTGTGATCTAATTTTTGACTTTAGCCATTGTGACTCCTGGCAATCTATAACTATCTATACTTAAGTATATGGACAGAGCCAAAAAAAAAAAAAAAAGAAATAGAAGTTAAAGGAAATGGCTACGTAAATGCCTGGAAAAAAAGATGAGTGTCTCCCCACTTTCTTGGGTTTCAGTCCTATTGACCTTGATAGGGCTTATTTTTGAATAGATGTGCACAAGATTCTCATGCTGGCTTGAAATTGTATATTTGGAGGTGGTCATGTTAGAAAACAGTTTATTATAATATACACAAAACATGGTTGCTTATTCACAAAAGGATCAAAGTTAAACTTAGTCAGGTCCTATTCCCTTAAATGGGCTTCAAACCACCAATAGGAAATGGAGGTCCATGTATTACACTGTATCTTTATTTGGTCCTCTATGCAAATATGAGAAAGTTCAGTGGTTAATAGAAATCCCAGGGTTCAATCCCTGCCATATCAGCTGAAATACTAGATACAGAATAGGGGAAATTCCAAGGCTGATACCTTGATGATCCAGTTTGAGTTAGAGCAGACAATGTTGGTCTAGATCAGGGTTTCTCAACCTCAGCAACATTAAGATGTGTGGACTTCAACTCTCAGAATTCTCCAACCAGCATGGCTGGCTGAAGAATTTTGGAAGTTGAAATCCACACATCTTAAAGTTGATAAGGTTGAGAAACCCTGGTCTAGATAAACATACACTCAAATGTAGTGTAAAATAGCTTCCTATGATCTTGAGCTGATATGATTCATTAACACAACAGTTCTATATGGTGATAAAATTATGCAGTATAACATGAAAATTATGGTTGGTAATATATTATGGAAAAGTACATGATCATTGGCTGCTCCTCATAACAGCTGTATATTCCCTCCAGCATTGAAGGCAATTCCCCAGTTTTTGGAAAAGACAGGCCAGAGGATGCTATTACGCCCATGTCTTCACAGGAGGCCAGGATGGAAACAGAATACTAAGTTAGATAAGCCTCTCCATGTTACCAACAGAGCTGAGGTTCTTATAGCTATAATGCTGTCACTTTTGTTCATTTATTCTATTAAATTTGACTGCTTTTGTGTGCTTAATAATTAAAGAGATTTTTAAAAAATCGAGCCATTTTAGCAACCTCCGTGTAAATCAATGTTATTCTTCAGATGAACCAGATTTTTAGGAGTCATTTGTAAAAAAGCAGTTATCTGGAAGGGTTCTTCTTGAAAGCAGCAGAGGGAAATTTTACATTAAAGAGCTAAAATCTGGCTTGTGTATTGTAATTTGAAGATTATGCAACAGCAATAAATGTTATTGAAATCAGTGGGATTGGCCCCTAAACTGAGAAACAAGATAGGGGTAGGATTCCTAATCCTACTGTTGTTTTTTTCTTGTTGATCCTGATCCAGTTTAACAGCAATCCTCCTGTTATGTCATAGATATAAATGGTGCATTTTGTATCCAGAAAAGGAATAATTCCCAATTATAAGGTTAGATCCTGACTGTTTTATTAGAATTTCAGCATGTCAAGTTAGTGGGGACTTGGGCAAAATGACCACAGGGACTCTCCTATTCCTAAGTATTACACTGCCAGTTTCTATTCCATTCTGTCCCAAATTTTCTTCCCCAAATTCTATTTTTTTAACTTGTAAACATTTTTCTGTGAAGCTATAGTCATGACCAGATTCTTCATGATATCTGAAGATATCTGAGAAACAACAGCTTCTTTAAAAAAAAAAAAGACATGGGTGCCATTGCATTTGGGAATCCTTAAAGTACCTTGTATATGATTGCTATACATGATCTCTTCCTAGCCTGCTTTAGCAATCTGAAGAAAGTTGCAGACATGTACAATCTTCACCAACTTCCTAGGGTCTCCTGTTTTCCTTCCGCAATAAAGCAATACATCTCTATGATGGTTTAGCCTCTGTTAGCATATGTAGTCTGCAAATATTTGTGGGGTCTCAATCGGCAAATTTAGTCAGTCACTGAACGCTTAATTCAGCATCTTCTTAGCTTTACATTTTGCTCTTTTCCCAAACTGTCCCTTTTTATCCAGTTCCACCCTGGATAAATGTTTGATAACTGAATTGCCATGTATGGGATTTGTCCTGTTGATGAAGTCTGTACTCTTGACACTCTTCCGTTGTCCAAAATGTGAACTTTATGTGGATTGTTTGAATAATAGTAAATGTTGGTGGTATTGTTAGGTAAGAGTTGTTGATGCTTGACTTCTCTTACCACCTCTTGTCATACTGTTGGCACCAAAATGTCTTTGCAGCTGTCTCACATTCAGAAGACCTACTGTTTCTTAATGTTTATTCTTGTGTCTTCAGATGCACTGTTTTCATTCAAATTGTCCTCATGGATTGTGAAGTGGCATCCGTAAAATAAACTTTTGTCATTTTCTTCCACATTTTCTCTTCAGGATAAGGCTCTGAATCTTGAGTACTTTGAAGAGATTTTCTAGTGAAAATTTATTACAAACCAATGACTGTGAATTGCTTATAATGTGCCAGAACAATAGAAGAAATAAACAGCAAAAGACATATATCCAGATTTAGATGGCCTTGAAGTGCACGACAAAATCTGGATGCCTCCTTTTGCCTCCCTCTTCTTTTACAACAAATACTGGCTTTTCAGTAATGGATGAAACCAAGTATGGATTAAAAAAAAAGAAAGACAAAAGAAATGGACTTCTTTGACCTTGAGGAAATGGGAACATTTGTCTTAAAGATTCTGCAATTCAACCCAAACACCTCTAATTATAGTGTTTCCAATACATAGAGAGATACCTAAGTATTTTAAGAACTGAGAATAACTGAAAAAATTAAAGGCAAAGCTTCCAGGTACTTGACTTCATGTAAACAGGCAGAGCAATTGATAAGGGTACAGCTATAGTATAAATGTATGTGCTTTTAGGGAAAAAAAAAACTTGGGACTCATAGTGACAATACAATGGGCACATAAGCCAAATGCATTTGCTGTTGAGCAATAATGTGCCCTGGGTTCTCCTTGATGTTCCCCTCAAAAGTCCATAACACCAGCATTTCATGTTATGAGATATTACTCTTCATTTTTTAGGACTTTGCTGTGTGAATTCAGAATATAAGCAGCTTTAGTAGCCTGTATTAATAATTATTAACAATGGTCAATTCCTCTGGGATATCTGTGGGGGATGTATGTCAAATAACAAATGTAAAAAGGGACAGCACTTTGCATGGTACCTGCCATCTTGATTTTTTTGCACACCTACACCCCCCCCCCCAAGACACTTCTGCTCCTCCTCATGACCAAAGAGTTGGTAAAAGAAATCCCAGTTTCATATCAACAACCCATTTCTATCACAAGAACATTTTAGCAATCTTAGAAGATTATTTGAATCATTAGACTTTTGCCTTATAAAAATTATCCATTAAATTGTATTTAAACTGTTAAAAGTAACCATCAGAAATGCAAACATATACCTAGCCCTTACAGATGAACCAGAATCAGTGGAAGTTTTGTTTTAAGTAGGCTTTCAATGACAAATCCCAATTTTAAGTCTCTTGAGTGCAAAGATTTGGAGCAGGTCTAATGTACAGACACAAACACGTGCAAATGCAAACTCATAGCCTAACAATACATTGGAGTATTAAGAGCACTCGGTCCCAGCATCTTGTTTACGCCGGGATTTGACCTGACTGACCTAACCTGCCAAGGATCCAGTCCATCTGAAAATGAGAAGGTTTTTAGGCTGCTAAAGCTGCCTTACATTCATGTAGCTGTATTCTTTTTATATATTAACAGGGAAAATCACTGACTGATGTGCTATACCAAACAGCTAACTTTAGCTTGAAGCTGTACCGTAGCATTTATTTTGGATATTATCTTTAAAACATGCATGTGAGAACCAGTTCTATAATAATATACCAGAGTTATATTATTGGTTTGGGCAACTCCCATTAGGAAGTTCCACATTTTGCTGTTTTACATCTTGGGTTTCCACAGTAATAAATATAATAAAACAATGTCTTTATTAACTCTAGTTTGTTTGTTTGTTTCTTTGTAGATCAAGTATAGGGGAGAAAAAGCCCAGGTTTGAAGGAGGAATCTGGACTTGGAAACAAGGGAATGGATTTTGAATCTGTCCTACTGGTCAAGACATGGCAAGACAGTGATTGCATTTTATACATTCATTTTATTGGTTAAATTTAGATCCTGTCTTTCCTTGAATAGCTCAATGTGGCTTCCATTTGCTTCTTTTTTTATATGCCCCTGGGAGTTAAATTGATTTGGAGAAGCAATACTGTCAAAGAAGAGTGTTTATGTTCCATTATGTTGTTTTCCAATAAAAATATATCACTTTCTCAAATCTGCTAATTACTATGATTTGGAAAGAAAGTGGGGATGATATGGTAATATAAAAAGTGATACAGCCCCAAGGATGCTGAACCCCCATGCCTTTTCTGAATTTGAAGACCCCAGGAGATTGGCAACTGGCAGATTATTTGTACTACAACTCCCACAATCCTTTGTCTTAGGCCATGCTGGCAGGGACTGATGGGAGTTGAAGTCCAAAGGATCTGGAGTACAACTAGAGTACACCAAGTTCTCTACCTTTGATGTGAATCACTTTGGGTGTCTGTAAGAAGTTCTCCAGAAAGAAAATGTATCTTCTTTAGATGGCTGATCAGACAGAAATGGCAGTGGGAGAATGAATGAGCTAAAGAAAAATCTTTGAAATTGGAGGAATTTCAAGTCATTGAACTGAATTTCCAAGCAAATCTTACAAAACTGGAGAAGAAACCTATTACTTTGGTTTCACTATATTGTTGTTCAAATAAAGAAGGTAAGGTCTGCATTTCCTACACCTTAGGAGAAGGTGAACTGATGGGAAAAAGCCAGATATGGCAGGGGACTGGGGCATTTTCTTTCTTCCCAGTCTTCTTTTGACAGCAGCAAAGCTTTCATGGGCTGTGCTCTGCAGAGCAGACTTCCCTCCTGGCCCCATTGTCTTGCAAGGGTTTGGACACAGGAAAGGTGCTTGGAGACTATTTCAACAAAGGCTGCAGTCCTGGGCTTTTTAGCCATCCACTGCTGAGACAACAGCCTTCCATTTTCGGTCACAAATACTTCCTTGATCCTTCCTATTGAATATATGAGAGCAGTGCGTACATGAGACTTCTTCCAGAACTTCAACCATTTATGTTAACAGCTTATAAATCAGGGCAGAAAAAACTTGGATTAGATGAAAAGAAACCCACACTATCAAAAAGAGTTCCACTGGGAGATTATGAAACGTAAGTAGTCATGCAGTTTATGTAAATGTTTCTTTCAGGTGCTGTTCATGCTGAGACATGCTGGTCTTTCAGAGAAACAGTTTATGCCTTCTTTGTTTTGACTTGGTTTAAAAAAAAAAAAAAAACTCGAATGCCCTACATTAGCCCACAGCACCAATGAGACAAGCATAGCACAGAAGTAGAGCAAACACTTTGTATGTAGACAGTTTCAATCCATACCCTAGATAAGTGGGTCAAACAGTGTAGTGGTATGTGGAAATGTCCTTGGGAGACAGGGAGAAGAGCCACAACCAGGGGAACGGTTGGGTAAGAGGTAGCTGAGCCCGCAGCGGGAATGGGGGCATGGCAAGCCTCTCAGAAGGGACCTTCCTGTGTTTCTTGGGCTGAAAAAGCAACGGGGGAAAATTGTACTGTCAGACTTGCAAGCTTCTGTTAATGGTTTTTTTTTTTTTTTGTCTGCGCTCAGTCATTACTGACCCTGCAGTGACTGCTTGGATGAGTCCTTGCAGTTTTCAAGGCAATTGTTTTCAGAAGTGGTTTGCCAGAGCCTCCTTCCTAGAGCAGAGCCCAGCTGGCGAGTGCAGGAGGCAGGGTTTCCGTTGCTTCATGCCCTTTTCGGGTGAGCGCGGTTTCGCGCTTACCGGCAACTGGTCCCGTCTCTCTGTGCAAGGCGCTGCCAGCATTTTTCCTCCCACTGGAGTGAGAGTACCTATTTATCTACTCACGTGAGTTTTCGACCTGTTGGGTTGACAGGAGCTGGGGAGGAAACAGGAGCTCACCCTGTTAACGCGAAGGCTGGACTCGAACCGCCGAAGCGTCAGCCATTTCTGGCCGGCAACTTTCAGCGTCATTAAGCCGCTGTGCCACCACGTCCCCTCTGTTAATGTAGCCTTATGATAAAGTAGAATTAGTGCATCTGGTCATGCATCCTGTCTGGACTACCTTGCTAGGCTGACATCAATCTCCTAGCAAGTATCTCCTAGCACATGGATCATTCTTGTTCCTCTTATCACATATATATATATACAGGTAGTCCCCAGTTTAAGAACGAGTTCCATTCCCAAGGTCTGTCCTTAAGTCAAACTGGTATGTAAGCTGGAACAGTATTATTGTATAATACCATATGCGTAAGTACCATTGTGTAATCAACTTGAACCATCGTGTATGTAACTGGAATCACTGTGTATTTAACTCAAATTTTGCTGCAATATGCTCCATTGTTAACTATGGGTCATCCATAAACTGGGCGTTCTTAACCCGGGGACTACCTGTATAGGATAAGGTGTAAAAGAATCATGCACAGAAAAGACTTTCCACTGCAAATGGCATGTTCCAACATACTTAAAAATGCATTAATTTTGCAGCTAGCTTTTATATTCTGGCAACAGTGCAATATGACAGAGGATGCTCTACATGTAGTATGACTTCCATCCCTGTGGAGTGAAATTTAGCTTTCCTATTTACATTCAAAGCTACCCTTGAACAGAAAGCTCCCTAAGGCCAATAGTTAAAGTTTCTGCATTCTTTTGCTTCAGGGTTGTCCACAAGTTATGGCCAAAAAAGTCAAGATGGCCAACGTGATGATGCAATTGTACATAAATGGGTGAAGCTTTGGTTGCGCCATCACAATCACAAACCAAGAACTGAATCTAGGACCCTTTACCTGCCATGCTTGATTTCTAGCCATTGTCATTCTGCCTGTTCATCTTTTATGGGCTGTGGTGGTCGGATGCAAGAATGGACAAGGATTTTACACCACAAATAGTTGTGCAGATCAACAACTCCATTGTGTCCCAAATACTGTATTTCCTAATAAGCACACCCAGAATTCCAGTTTTAGAGCACATCCAAAACTGTTATTATTCCTTTAGAGAGGAGAGGTTTCTATTGTGATTGCCACAGGAAATGACAGCTTCAAACTCCCTTAACCATGATAGGAAATAAAATCACCCCAAAGCTATTCAGCTAAGATGCAATTTCATATGATGCATCGCTCACATTGAGAAGCTAAACCACTGTTGGTTGCTTTATCTTTCTAGATTGTATCTCATAAGTCTGTTTGGATTGTCTGACAGTTTCTAAACTAAGAATTGTAATACAATCTTTTGCATTTCTATGCTTCCAGACAGACAGGCTAAAAAATTAAAATTGCTTTGTGGTAAGAAAAAGTGTACATTGGGAAATTTGGGGAAAATTACCAGCAGACAACAATGACTTCTGGACTCCTTGTAAAATTCTGTGCATGAGTCAGGACATTTGCACAACAAAAACCTCATTCTCTAGGAACATCTTTTCCAACTTTCCAACTGGTATATCTCTTGTTTGTTTGTTTGCTTGTTTGTTTGTTTGTTTAGCAAATTTATATGGCCACTCTTCAGAACCTTCAGAACTCAATTTTGTGCACACTTCTAATCATACACATTCTTCGACCAGGTCTAAATAAAGTTTGAGTCAACATTTGTTTCATTCTTGGAAACATCCCACAATCCTCTGCTTTGTCCAGCAATAAGTTATCATCCTTTCGGCCATTTTCATTTCTGTTGTGTTTGTTCTTTCATATTTCTCCTGTGTTGAATTTGAGCACCTCTTAATCCAGAGAAATATTACACATTGAAAGCTTCGATCCCAGCCCTGAACAAAGTGGGATTTGTATTGTCGAAGGGTGGATGCACAGTGGACACATAATATTGCATAGAATTTTGCAGTTGTGTATTAATATTGTCAGCTACGTATCAATGTTTAAAATAAAGTAAGGCAAGGAGTTTTTAAGAAGAGTTTCGTCTCTCTGCCACAGCCAGTCTGTCCATTGGCTCCAGTCCCATGATAATAATGTGGCATAACAGAGGCTGCCAAGTGCCAATATGGCCCATTGGTTTGATGCACTCCATCTGCTCCTGAGGGTTGCTGAGTGCCACCTCCTTGAGCTAATATTTCTCTTTATGGCATTCTAATAATGGATGTGCCGGATAGGGAGATGTTTGCCAAAGAACCAGCAGGGGTGACTGCTGTTTGTCACCGTGATTCACAGCATTTCTGCTTGACCCAGCGTTTCAGGCCAGGCAAACGCCATCTGCTCCCTCCAAGGGTTTCTCCAGCAAGTTGTTTAAACCCAAGGACATCGCTGCCCCTTACCTGGCGAGGGTGAAATAGGAACTCTGTCCTGGATGGCAAGGACAGAAAAAGGGGAGCGTTTATTAAAACATATCTAAGGGCAGAATCTATCCCTTACTCTGCACACCAAAGGCCAAACGGGCTGAGGGACCTGTTTTGGGGGGCAAGGAACAGCTGGTTCTGGATATGATGTGGGGAAGGGGATTGGTTTCAGCAGCAAATGTCATGAATTGAGCTCTCCCTTGCTGCTGCAGTCCTTTTGGTGCGGGGTGGGGAGAGGGTGGCTAGTCCTATGCACGGTTGTAATCAGCGCACACAACAGCTTGCCACGCAGTTCCATGGAACCAAGGGGCTTGTGGACACCTTCCTGGGCAGTCTGAAGATTCCACAGACTTTTTTTAAATCTAAAGTTTATATTAATTGAGCCCAAAATTAAACAGGTTGCTGGCATATTTCAAAACAAAGCACCAGCCTCCAACATAATAACCTATACAAGAACTATGTGTATAATCACTCCCTAGATAGATAATAACAAACATCAAATAGAAAATGAAAGTAAGGTTGGATTGCTGCAGCCCTGTGTGTGTGTGTGTGTGTGTGTGTGTGTGTGTGTACACACATATAACCACCTGCCCGGAGGGGATAAAAAAATAAATCAAGATGTAGGAAACGTGCTGGAACTGGGGTGGGTGAGGGGAGACGATGGTGAAGATAAACCTTGTGACTTTAACTTTTGACAAATGGGTGTTTTGTGACTGCCAGACCCATCCTAATAGCCACTTGATAACTAGATAAATTTATTTTTGCAGCTGATTTCTGGGATTGCTCAGGACAGACTCTTAAAATTCTGAATGAAGCCACTGCCCCAGAAGATCACCTACATCTTTACTAAGGAGTTAGCTTGATTGAATATGAGGCTTATTAAAAAGAAAGCATGCATTGCATGGATGATTTCTTAAACTTCAAGAAATATCCACCACCAAAAAAAAAAAGTTAGTAGCACTTTGCTATGCATCAGAAATATTCAATAAGCATTTTTATCTAAGTGTAGATTTTAGAACTACAGATAGCCCTTAACTTATGACCACAACTGGAACCAGAACTTCCATTGCTAAGCAATGCAGTCGTTAAGTGAGTCACGTCCGATTTTATAACTTTTGCTGCAGTCATTAAGCGAATCACATGGTTATTAAGTGAATCCAGCTTCCCCCATTGACTTTGCTTGTCAGAAGCCCCTTGGGAAGGTCGCAAATGGTAATCACATGACCCCGGGATGCTGCAACTGTTGTAAATACATGCCAGTTGCCAAGAGCCTGAATTTTGATCATGTGACTGCGGGGGTGCTGTGACAGTTGTAAGTGCAACGACTCATTGTAGGTCACTTTTTTCAGCACTGTCATAACTTGAAATGGTTGTTAAACAAATGGTCGTAAGTTGAGGACTACCTGTACAGCCTAGTTTTGTGTTCTGGTCATCCAAAGAGTATGACTTTTTGGTCTTGTGCCTTTCTCCAAAGCAGTAACCTTTCCCCTGGGGGAATTCTTCTCCCCTTCCCACCCATTCCCCATCAGCATTTTGAAGTCTTTCCATATAAATGTATTGCAACCTTCCCCTACCCAATGCCCTTGGGATATGTGTAGTAGGAATTCTGGGAGTTGGAGTCTCAGAACATCTTGAGAACATGAGTCTGGGGAAGGCTAAAAGTATCAGTGATGCTACTTTCCAAAACCAGTAAATTTCAAAATGTAAACAAGAAAAATAATGAGCCTATTAAAGGCTATATGACAGTTATTGCAGCATTCTCTGTTTGTTTTGTTTTTCATTGTCCTTGCCATCATAGTGAATCACTGAAGCTCTTGCCTTCTACGGATTTGTTCCATGTCAAGTTTTGGCTTATTGATGGACCTACTGAATCTAGCCAAGTTTGTTGAGCCTCCTTCAAAAATCCAGCTCTGTCCCATTCCATTAGGACTCATTTATTTAATTATGTTAAAGCCATAGCAAAAGACTCCATCTTGTATTTACAATGGAATGTAGCATGCTTGACGTGATTATTTTTCATAACCTAATTGGGTTTTCTAACTAGGAAATGGTCCTTTCATTTTATGGAATTTACAGAAATCTTCCAATGGGAATAAGATGTCAAATCTAGATTTTATAACACGTAAAACAGTGTTTTTCAACTGGCACATTCCAGAAGAATTGAGACTATAACTCCCAGAATTCTCTGCCAGGTTGGCTGTTAATTCTGGAACTTGCAGTCCAATACATTTGGAAGGCAGCAGGTTGGGGAAGGGAAAAAAAAATTCCTGAGGGTCTTTAGAGCAGTTCAGCTGGAACTTAAATTGACTGATATGCCATTTTAAAAAAATTAATCACATGAATGGGCAAAATATTCAGATAACTGAGGTTACCTGGGCTAGGAAGTAGGAGTCTATCATAAGCTAGTTTTAGGACAGATACACTGGCTTCTCAGAATAACAAGTGTATGAAAGCAGTCTAAATGTTATATTTAGAAATGTGACATTTCTGAACTTGTGGGAACTACTGAAATGTTTTTTTTAAAGAAATCAGAGTCAGTGTAGCACCTTAAAAACTAATAAACACATGTTTGTGTGTTTCTTTTCTGGTTCTCAATTAACTTCATCAGATGTATGGAATAAAATTCTAAGAAAGTTATGTATGCGGTACACCAATATCTTTACAGTTGACTTAAAAATGCTTCTTTAGCTTACATCCACAAAAGCCACTTCTATATCTGAGATTTATTAATGACCTTTTTATCTATGGGATTCATGGACAAGAGGCCCTAGCAAAGTTGTTGCATCAGAATTTCAATGCATTTCTCTGCACCATCAAACTGATGCAACAGCTTAACTTTCTGGTCACCACTTTAACTTTGCTTATAAAAGGAGGAACTGGGTTGCGTCAATGCACACTTCACTTGACAAGAGTGTTTTCATTTCATTAGCTGCTCATCTTTTTCTTCTGCACATTTTATCTAAACAGTTTTATACTTAGACCAGTCTGCTAATTGTCTTCCAGAGGCATTTGGCATATGGTCTCAGAATTTTTTAAAACCTCCCAGGATATCTCACTTTATTTAACCTGATTAAGTGTTAAAATGAACAAGGTAAGAAGAGTTATAATAAACTCTGCATAGACAATAAATGCATGAAGAGACAATCATCCACAGCCTTAGCTGAATCATTTTGGCTTCCTCATATCTTTATGAGATTGTACAGGGAGAGAAGGAATTCTATCCAAAACCTGAAAGCAATATATAATATCCCCCAAACAGTACAAGTCTTATGAAAAAAATAAGTTGTCCTTCTCTTAATCATAAATTAACTGTGTGCCTTCATTTATAATAGCAATACAGTGTGCTCATGTCTCTCTTTAGGTCATGACTAAATAATGCAGTGCCAAGTTCTAGCATCATCTTTACTTAAAGCATGCCTCTGGTCCCAGATGGGCTCTTTGGCATCTTAAGAAAAGAAAATAAAAAGTAGGTGGCTGCAGTCAGTGCTTTGTTCATATGCTTACCTATCCAGACAAACGGGTTTAAACTGAGGAATGGTGTGCTGTAAGCTGCATCTCCAATTTGCTTTCTGATAAATATTTTGTAATTGGCCACACCCACCTTGGGAGCCATTTTGTCAATCCCTCCATATGACAACCACCAGCACAAAAATCATGTATACATGTCCAAAAACAGCTTTGAAGAACGATTCCAGACAATAATAGCTCTGAGGAGGAGAAAGTCTTCAGTCAGTTGCCCTCAGCTGCTTGATGTGAGTTGCTTGATGTCAATTGCCCTCAATTGCTCACCTGTTGAGCTAAGGTAGCAAAACCAGCAGTGGTAACTCAGCCTTTCCAAGCATATGAAGCAATGACCTGTCTTATAATTCCCCAAATTCCATAGAATAGTGCTCAGGTAGATAGATCAGAGCTCAGGAACTTAAATGCAGCCTATGTGCTCTTTTTATGAGTCCTCCAAACTCTCAACATTGTGCTGCTAAGGTTCAAACAATGGCAGTACTATCCAACAGGCTTAGCACATGTGTAGAAATTTGATTGCAGAAATCAACCTTCCAAAAGGAAAAAAAAGGCCAAAAAATCCTGTCTGTGCCCTCTCATGCCCATCAGCTCATCATAAGATCATGTTATTATTCCCAGGGATGTTTTTCTTTTTTTCCGCTACCACTGTGTGCAGTATTAAGGACTGGACTGGGAGTTGGCCCTCTGGATCTCCCCACCCACATGGCATAGCTGTTGTGAAGGTAAAATGAAGGAAGACCCTGCTTTCTCATGTGCACCATCTTGAATTCCTGAAAGAAAGGTGGTTACTTGTGGAATCGTAAAGAAATAAATGGTAGTGTCATTGTTTGGACTTCAGGCAGAGGTGTTTGCTTTTCCAGGCCTCTTAACTTTTAAATTTTATCTCTGCTCAAGATTTGTCTTTAATAGTGCCACCTTTCATTTTTTTCTGCTAATGAGATTTTGTTTTCCTTTTGCTGGAAGCATTCTTACTGAGTTTTCTTTCAACCTTGTTAGTCACCCTGCTCACTGTTTGAAAGGCAAAGTAGAAAATATCTCAGCATACCAATTAAGAAGTGCTATAGTTAATGAATCAGTAACTGTCTCTCAATGCAACTGCCCGGTGGATATGCTGTTTGACCTTTGCAGTGTGGCAACCCAGGATTTTCTAGGTACAAATTTGTCCTACAGCTGGACATGACCCATCACAAGCACACATTCCCTTTTATAGTCCTGAATTCCAGATCCCTGTCTGCAGTGTGAGAAAGAGGCATTAAAAGTGGTGTTTTATTTTCTGAGCCAGCACTGATAATATAAGTCAGCTGGCCACTTTAGTGATGACAGAACAACAATGTGAAGAAGGATAACGAATTTTGGTTTTGCGTACAGTATGTCAGAATTTTGTCTATTAAACAAGACATCAACGCTTAAAATGTTAACATTTTAAATACATCTATCTCACAAAACCAAGTCACTCTTCTAAAATGATACTATCGGCTTTGGTCTCCTATGTTAATGATGCTGTCATAAAAATAGAATCTGGTTACATCAGGATTTTTATAAGCAAACCACACACAAAATATCTCAGGACAAATTGTAAACTCTTCAAGTCCTAGAACTGTGGTTCATTAGTATGAAACTTGTAATTAGCAAAGAACATCATAGTGTTTGCCACATCTATCCTCCCAACAACTAACCTTATGACAGGGAAACATTGCAGTTTATGGCAGGAACTCATAATCTCAGCAGCAAAAAGTTTGTTCTCTCTCTCTCTCTCTCTCATTTCCCAGAAGCCAAGGGTCACAGAGGGCAACATTATACCATTGGGGAGTGGGCACCAATGGGATTATTGCTTTTTTTTTTTTTGAGAAGAGTAGAAGTGTATTATAGGTGTGCAAACCACAGGCAAAGAATTACAGAACACCTTTCCCTTAGCTTTTATTTTTAAGATCAGTCAGAAGTTGTGCTATTATAATTTGGTCATTTGCTACCACATTCTAGCAAAAAGGAGACACAGGTTGCTCACCCATATTTTATGGCAATATTTAATTGTCTTGAAGACACAGAAGGAACAATGGTGAAGCTTGGATTACATTCATTCATTACCAAGGCAAGAGTCAGTCTTGTACAATGTCACTCTTATCACTTGGAATTTGCCTAGTAACAAAGGCTTTGATTTATGCATTGACAGAAGACAAACTTGACTTGAAATCTGGGTCTTCTTGTTGCCACAGAGCACTTGATCAGGCAGAAGCTTAAGGATCAGATACTTGCATGAGAACTAAATACTGCCACCTTGTGTTGACTTTGAGAGACATGAACTAAAACATAAAATACTGAATGTTTGCTTTCATTTTCCAAGTCATACAAAAATCAAAGACAGCTATCCATGGGAAGGGGGAGGAGGTCAAAATGGGCAAGATGGTGAGGGCAATGTTGCAACTGAAGCCCCACCCCTCTGGCTTCTAAGCAGGCACAAAGGGATCATAGCTTCTATCATGACACCATGCCTACCCTTTTGCAGATTTTGATACAGACCTCCCTGTGGACATTCCTGGCCTTAGACATCAGACAACAGGTTAAATCTCTATTATGGCAATAGTTTAATAAATCCTCAATCTTGGGAACTAATAGAACTTCACTGACTATAAGTCGCATTGTAAGTATTTTTGGCCAAAATCCAAGATATACACCCAGCAAATAAATACCTAAATAAATAGGAGCTTTATTCTTATATTTTATCAAGACTGTTGTTAAAAGTCAGGTAATTAAGGGAAAAAAAATCTTTTCCCTCCTCTCTCTGAAGAGAATGTAAAATCTTGCATTCAATTTTCTGGTCTTGAATTGGCCCTAATAATGGTATTGTGCAAACAGGGATTTAAGCCTTTATTTTGTGATTAATAATATCAGCAAAACTGTATATTTTGAAATAACCCAGCTATTACTTCTCTGTGGTCATAACATTTATCACTTTAAGGCAGTGTTTCTCAACCTTAGTTAGGTGAAGAACCCACAATAAGGTGACTGTTGCTAAGGGAATTATACCAGCATTAGTCATATAAGACATGAAGACCAGTCCTGCCATCATACCAAAGTGATGCAATCTGCAGTATACAAATTATTTCTCTAATAAATTGTCTTCCTAATATATTGGATTGCAATCTCCAAAATCAACAACTATCCTAGTCAACAACCATAAAGTTATAGCCCAACACATTTAGAGACGCCAGCCTGAAGAAGATACTTTAAAGCAGTGTTTCTCAATCTTGGCAACTTTAAGACATGTGGACATCAACTTCCAGAATTCCCCAGCCAGCCATTTGCATCCTTTGGTATGATGGCAGGATTGGTCTTCATGTCTTAATGCTGGTATAATTCCCTTAACAACAGTCACCGTATTGTGGGTTCTTCACCTAACTCTGAATATACAACCTCTGGGACCTCCAGGGGAGGTATGGCGAACTGAAGACGTCTCTGTGAAAGCAGAGCTGACAACCACGGCGAAGGCCAAGGAACCGGTGAGCAGACCGGTTTCTTGGAACCTCTCCGGATAAGGAAAGGATAGGAGATCACTAACATGTGCTCTGGATGGTTGCTCCTCACAAGGAGACCATAGAACAGCAGTTTTCTGTGGGTCTGAGTGCCAGGAGACAAAGGGATTAGTTATCTTGCTCGCAACCATGGTAGAGCCTTTTAAAGGACACTAAGTTGGCAAAACTCACTTTCTAATCACTTTTGGAAATTGCCTATTAATCATCTTAAAGCTATTAGAGACCTTCAGAATGACAAATTTGAAAAGTCCCCGGGTGAGTTTTATCTTCACTCTGAACAAAAGAAAAAATAATTATAAGCTTAAGAACTTAAAGAATTTGAAATAAATAGCAAAAAGCTAAATAAGATTTTGATTTAAGAAAGTTATAAATGGATTAAGGGTATTTCCTCCTTTACTTTCCCATCCCCTAAAACATCTTACAAAACTGTTCAAGGGCTTACAAGATGATAACAGTAGCCCTAGTCAATAAATACCACTGGTTTTCTCTTTCTGTAGCATTCTCAAATTTTGTTGAATAATTCAAAATGAATTCTAAGATACTGAAAGGTCTTATTTTTAGGGCAGCTCTTTTGTCACACTTTACGTTATCTTATTTTGATATTCACCCTTAACTCATTTTCCTTTCTGGCCTTGTATTTCTTTACAAGCAAAAGTACACTTTATTCTTGCACTTGATGGTTTCTGTCTCAGAAATCTGGTCACGAGTGGTGTTGTTGTTTCTATTTTCATCATAGAAACCATCAAATTTTATTCAGGAAGGGTATCATTAAGCCAAAGTGAGGCTTTTTAAGCCTACCAGTAATTTTAATTAGCAGTTTAAAACATACATTTAAATCCCTTCCATTGCAAGCAGTGAGTGGAAAAGCAATTAGTTTGTGTTCAACGTCCACGTTTATGAGAGATAACAAAAATCTACAACAGAAAATTTACCTTTCAAAGTGAGGAAGGGTAATGCAAACAAGGCTAAGAATGAAAATCTCCATTGCCCAAATTATGTAGATGTCTACTTGGGTATCCACAGAAGTTTACTGTTTACATCACAATGACTATGCATTGCAATATATATTCTACCCCTTCTGTACGGTTGTGCAGCATCACAATACACATACAAAAGGGACAGAGCTTGCATTGCAGGGCCACCTTTGTTATTCTGCTTCTCTTGCCTGCCCTAAAGATGCTGCTGGATGTCTATCCAGATGTTATATTATGTATACAATCTGATTTCAGAGCCATTTCTGCTGTCTTTACAAGAAAACATCATACAGTCCTGTGATAATGTTGAGGTCTCCTTGATTCTCACATATAAATGAACAGGAAATTCAGGCCAGGTTCTTTCTGTCATTTAGAATTGACAATGAAGACACTGAACTGCTTGATAACTTCTGTCAACAGTAAAGGAACCAGCAGTCAAGAAATATGCCACAGACTAGCACATGGTAGAGTAGCAGTGATGGCCTTGGAAAAGATATTCAGTTACTGTGACATGTCTATGGAAATAAAAGTTGGAAGCAGGATAGAAAAAGCATTGATACTTTTGAATTTTCCTGTGGGAGAAGACACCTGAGAATACCCATAGAGAGTCAAGAAAACAAACAAATGGATCACAGAACAAATCAACCCAGAGTTCTCACTCGAGACACAAATCACCAGGCTCAAATTATCATATTGTGGACACATTATGTGAAGACCAACTCCCTAGATATAGAATAATGCTGGGAACGATAGAACAGAAAGACCAGCAGCAAGGCGGATGGATTCAATTACAGCAGCAATGGATACACTGAAGGGCCATCCTGGAGAAGATCTATTTATATGGTTGCTAAAAGCTGCAACGGATGGCACATAATCAATCTTTCTATTGTATTCCACTATGTTTTATTCATGCTTTTACAGTAGCTTGTCCTTAGATACTATTTTATGGATAATAATCCTATCAGCGATCAACATTAATCTCTGACTATATTGTATTTTGTGTTTCAGTCATAATGCAGTATAGATCAGTTAAGATGAATAGCACTGCCTATTCATAAAGTTCATAATTATTCCCAGTGGAAGTTTGGCCAAGCTGAGCTATCTCACCGGATATTTCTTCACCATCTTTTATAGTTTTTGATTCACCTGGGCCCATTTTCTAAACCGGTGACAGCCAAATGTGAGGAGCCCATGCCAGTTCTTAGGAGCTGTCACTAAGCAGAGTGAGAACAGAAACACTATATTGCCCAGTTCTGACTACTGTCATCTGTTCCATTTCAGATAGCAGCTTGGAAACAACTGATGTAAGACAAAATAAAACAAATGCCTTTTTGGTGGAAAGCATGGAGATGGGCAGCTTTACTTCCATTTCTCTGACTGGCTGTCCACTTACAAAGAGGTATATGGTTTTAGACCCATCTGGATGGTTCCAGATTGGGAAGACTGCTATAACATACCCTTATGATGGTGTTTCTCAACCTTAGCAACTTTAAGACAGGTGGACTTCAACTCCCAACTGGGGAATTCTGGGAGTTGAAGTCCACCTGTCTTAAAATTGCTAAGGTTGAGAAACGCTTGCCTAAAAAAATAGATCTAATTCTGTCCTGAGTTATAGAGGTCTAGGTCAAGACATTTTTGGTCTCAGAACAGTAAATGGTACTTCTCCTGTTCAAGGGCTTACTTTGCAAAGCTTTTCAGATTACTTTAGGCACAGAGCAGCTCACAAAAGCTTAGCCCCCAATAAAGTGGGTTAGTCTTGAAGGTGCCACCAGACTTCGTGTCTATTTTGTTGAGACTGACACAGCTTTCCTGCCATCTCAGATTCTTATGGTACTTGTACTTTTGAACATTTCAGAATCAGACACAGGGACATAATGCGATGATCTAAACACAGCATGATGTGCAAATCTTCCCCACCCCCACCCCCACCCCCATTATGCAGTCTGTCTCTCAATTTTGAAAGGATCAATGTCTGATCCAACAAAACAAGTAGCTAGGCAAACCTGGTTGATCCCAAGAAGCTAAAGAGAGTCAGACTAGGTTAGTAATTGGGTAGGACCCCAACAGGAAATCCCAGGTCTGGAAAGTTGAGAAAGCCTATATCTCACCAAGAAAAACTACATGAACATCATGGTCAAGAGCCAAGGGTGAGTTTATCTTTTTAACTGTGGCTGAAGCAGGATTTGCAGCAGTGTGAGTATAGTGTTACCTTCTCAAGCCAAGAAATACATTCAATTAGTGAATGAGAGCTAACTGGAGGCCAGATAACACTCCTTTGGTTGAGGAAGATGCTTCATCACCCAACTGGCCTTCACAGGGGGATTCAAATCTATTTTTCAAGGTAAGATCAAACAAAGAGGACCGCAAAGGATTTGCTTTGCTCAAGACCTAAAGCAACATAGTCTTGCACAGGCCCCAAAAGAGATTCAGTCCAATTTAATTGAGGGAGGGATATGCTGCTGCTGCTGATTTACCAGGTTGGATAATGAAACGTCTACAAGCAAACAACCAAGCTCAGAGAGCACCAAGGACTCCACAATTTAGTAATTGCTACAGATGCTCTTTGGGTCCTTATACATAGTTCCCTCGTTTGGTTGCTCCAGCAGATACAACACTGAAAATAGATATCTAAATGCTATATGTGAAACAGCCAGCTTGGTGTAGTGGTTAAGGCATCAGGCTAGAAACTGGGAGACTGTGAGTTCTAGTCCTGCTTTAGGCACAAAGCCAGGTGAGTGACCATGTGCCAGTCACTCTCTCTCAGTCCTAGGAAGAAGGCAATGTCAAACCACTTCTGAAACCTTCCAAAGAAAACTGCAGGGACTTGTGCAGGCAGTCACAAGGAGTCAACACTGACTCAAAGGTACAATGTGCGCGTGTGTGTGTGAAAGATTTCCCCAGCTTGATAGTTCTTTCATTTATCTAGCCAAGGAGTTGAAGTGTTTTGTGGAAAAGACCAGGGCGTAGGATTTTGAGTGGTTTATTTCAAGGCATTTTCTATTGCAATAGGCCGATAATGCTCTAAGACACCTATGCAGCCTGATTTGATATAGAGAAAATGACTGCGTCATCCGCATATAAAAGATGGGGCAATGGGAAAGAGAGGGAAGATGGCAAAAATCTCAACAATATAGAGATTAAACAACAAGGGGGCAAGTATGTATCCTTGCCTGACCCCTTTATAAAAGGCTCTGTTAGGTTCTTATTGCTATTATCCTAGACCTGTGATGGTGCCTCAGTGGAATTGTATAATCAATTTGAAGAGACTACAATCAATCATGAGGCTGCTAGCTTCTCCAGAGTTTCTCTCAGGTATAGAATCAAAAGCTGCCTTTAGATCTATGAAGGAAATGTGAAGGGCTCCATTTGGGAGATTATAGTATTTCTCTGCTAAATGGTGCAGAATTATATACTGGTTCATTGTAGAGCAGTGTTTCTCAACCTCAGCAACTTTCAGATGTGTGGATTTCAACTCCCAGAATTCCCCAGCCAGCCATGTCCACACATCTTAAAGTTGCTGAGTGTTGCAGTATTTTCGGTGCGTGCAGGTCCAGCTAGGATTGAAACACGTACCAGGAAGAAGCAGACATCACGCATTCTGATGAGCCCCTAGAAGATTTCCATATAAGGCAAGTAACCTGAGGACCCTGCGGGGTCTCACCTAATTGGCCCAAAGCCAATCTTACCATGTGATGCTATTGTTTTGCATTGGTGCTTACTTCTCGTATGGGATGACCTGTAAAACTCAATAAAAGAAAGTTCCCGGCTCAGGCTGGGGGCTGCTCACCCGAGGAAGAACCTGCGTGGAGTCTCCTTTGTTATTTCGGCCTTCTCATGAGCGGCCCTCCATGTGCGGAGCAAAACCGCAGCTGAGGTTGAGAAACACTGTTGTAGAGCAGGGTTCCTCAACCTTGGCAACTTTAAGACGGGTGGACTTCAACTCCCAGAATTCCCCAGCCAGCAAGGTGGCTCCTAGAATTCTAGGAGTTGAAATCCACCCATCTTAAAGTTGCCAAGGTTGAGGAACCCTGTTGTAGAGTGTCCAGATATTCTCAAAGTACAGCCAATCCGAACGTTTAGGACATAAAAAGTTGGCATATAGTTTACTAATTACTAAAAGAAGACTAAGTGGGCAATAATTAGCAGGGCTGCACCTGCTAATTTTTATATATATTGGGAGAGTAGAGGAATTAAGCTATTCTTTGAGCAACTGCATATCCTGAAATGAACAGGAACACTTCACACAGTAAAGTTTTGTTGCCACTCCTACTTTTTGAGAAGAATATTACTTTTAGAGACTTCTCTAGAGGGAAAATCTATGCTTTACATCTTCACCAGTGTTCCTCAGGTCTGATTCGTATATAGGAATGGTGGATGAACTCTAGGGATGTGCAAATCTTACTGTTCCAGAAAAAAGATAGGTTTTCTGCATATCTAATTAACACAAGGCTTTATTCATTGAATTTCAAGAGTGTCCAGACAATATTACTCTCCATTTACAGCCTTTCAGTCTTTTCCCTCTACTTCTTCCTTCACTTTCTTTTCCAGAGAAAATTAATGAGGAGAAAATGAAAAATATACACCTTTGATCAGTAGCGCTAGGAGATGATTCTCTGCTGGTACCTGTACAACAATGTTCTTACCTTCTCAGTTTCAAGTAAATATACTTGATTAGTAAACAAGGGTTCTGTCTACATGGCACATTGAACACAGTTTCAGTAGCTACATTTTAGCTGCACATGTTGTCCAAATCCAATCCACCTGGTTAGTTTATTGCTCAGTGTATGTGTGAACTCAGAAACATTGAGGAAACCATGATTACATTAACCATGGCTAAGTGGCTGGATTCACATAATACACTAGGCTATACTGTAGCTTTGAATTTTGATTGACGTGCTGTGTAACGCCACTCACTGTGGTTTGTCAACCACGAGTCATAGCTTAGTGTAGTATACAAGCCCAACCAATGGTGGATATTCATTAAACCATGATTAAATAACCATGGCTATGTGATCTCAGCCAGTTAGAAAATATTCAGCATACTATGGGTTTATGTGCTTCCAAGAGAAAGATTCCTGCCTTTTTCCCCTTTTGACACTAACTAGAGTTAATACTAAGGATGGTTCACAAACAGGCTAAAACCATTATCCATGAAGGTGGTCAAATACTAGTTATGTATCATTACATTTATAAAATAATATCAGAATTATACAACAATCTGCAGTACTGAAGAAAAGTTAGGGGTGAGAGCTATATAAGAGTCACTTGTTGAGATGGGCAGCTATAGAAATCAAGAGAAGGAAGGAAGGACCGACCAACCAACCAACCTTCACACAAACAGGAAAGGGTCTCAATTGCATTTAAAAATGGAAGTGCGGCAGATTTCTGAGCACAACTTTAGAAACCAGGTCACCATCTCAGGTCCTTGGATGGAAATACTGCCTCCCTGTCCAACGGCCTCCAAGGATCCTCTTTCCTTCCATCAGGAGTCCGGTAGCATCCCTTCCGATTAACAGATCTTACTAAAAAGCCATCCGCTTTTTGGGGGGGGGCAGCTGATGAATCCAGCCGCAGCTCACGGCAGCTTACGCCTTTGACTAAAGCGCGGAATCGGAGAAGGGGCGACCAGCCTCTTCTGCTGCTGCTGCCGCAGCTTTCCTCGTCCTGCAGCGCCAACCTCCCGTGAAATCCCTGGAATTTCCGGGAAAGATGTTGCTGACTTTCAGCCCCGAGTCACGTGACTTCCAGGCCGACTTACGAGTTGGGCTTCCAGCTCTGGCGGTCAGCCATGGGCATCCCGAGCACGAAGGAAAACTTAACTTTGCGGCGGGGGGGCGCCGTGTCAGGAACGCTCGCTGGTCGCGGGCCTCGGGGATAACGCTGCGGGCGAAGAGAGACCGCCTCCCCGGCCTGGTCTCCGGCGTCTCCTGGCTGCTCTCCTCCCGGGCGCATCACTTTCTCCGGAGCCTTCTGAAAGGATGGGGGCAGGCGCCTTAGCCATCTGCGTGAGTACGGGCTGCCTGTTGGGGGTGGCGGTTGGCGCGCGTGGCGAGCAGGAGAAAGCAGGCCGTGTGTGCGTGCTTTGCACGCGGTCGCGCCGGCCGAGCAAGCGTGCGGCAGGAGACGTGGGCTGGAGCGCGCATGTTTGAACCTTTCTGCTGTGCTAGTAAATGAACCATCGAAAGGTGCCACCCTCTAGATCAGTGTTTCTCCACCTTGGCGGCTTGAAGAGGTGTGGATTTCCCCTCCCAGAATTCCCCAGCCAACTGGCTGGGGAATTCTGGGAGGGGAATCCACACCTCTTCAAGCCGCCAAGGTGGAGAAACACTGATCTAGATTGTAATTCGCTGTAGCTGCCCCGCTAATATTAGGTGGCCCACCTTATTTCATTGTGACAGTGTAACAATTGCTATCTTTTTCTCCTTGCAACAGATTATAACAATAAGGACTTCAGAAACAATTGCAAAATAGCCTTCTGTGTCAGACTTGCCTCCTATTAATGTGAAGGAGAGGATTTGCTTTGTTTTGGTTTTTGGTCATGCTGGGAAATCAGTTCTCAGTACCATGTATATATTTATTTCGTGGAGTTTGCACTCCTGCCTGAAAAACTAAAAAATAGTTCTCTTCTGGCTTTGTGCTGTTGTTGTTGTTGTTGTTTTACTCCTGCTGGTTTTTACTGCTGTTTTGTAAAGTTGTTTCAATGCTGGCCTGTGGTTCAAGAATTTGCAGCATTTGGTTTCACAATTAAGAGGGTTGCACAAGCGCCAGCCTGTGCACGTTTTAGAAAAAGACACATGAGGGAAATGTGGTTTGCTTCTTTAAATAGGATTTGCCCTTGTGTGGGGACTTCTGATTTTTATGTTTTACTTTTTTTTCTGATGATTACTTTGTTAGTAAAAGGGATTGTAATTGTCAGGCTGTTGATCTCAAAAGCAAGTGTACGCACGTCTGCCTCCAGGATGAAGATGCTAGAAGGACTGATTATAAATGTGGCCGCTTGTTAGCAGCCTCTTTGCAGAAGCATTTTTTAAACAATCAGAAGCAGACGAGATTTAACTTGATCATAAACAGTGTTCCTTCAAAATAGATGTTTCAGACAGATATATGAAGATTTGCTGTTCCCTGTAGCCTGTTCATTCTCACTAGAAAGAAATGGATTCAATAAGATGGGGAAAAGGTCATACTGCATAAATGATATATACAAATTGTATGCATTCTGTATTCCTTCTCATAGTCTTATCTGCATTTTAATATGGGTGATTTACATAGGTATCAGATTTATTGCTAACTATGGTTTGGTGCAATCCCAAGGTTGCCGTAATGGCCAAGGATTCAGGCTACTTTACTGCAGCACGCTTAGTACAAAAATGGATGAACATAAAGGTGTAACTGGAGGGAGTTCTGAAACAAAAGAAGAGGGGAGACTATATGGGGAGAGTGTCGGAGAAGATAGGAGTGCAAAGCCCCCAATTTCCTAAACACAGATGCACCATATTATTACATCTGCTTTCTAGGCAATTTGTATTAGCAATTTTTATTAGGGAAGTGTATTGGATCCCAGCTAGGTTCCAGCATGGACAGTCAGACCTGATTAGCCCACTAGGAAATACCACTGCTGTAGACTAAACTAGAAAGTAAAAAAAAAAAAAAATCCAGAAGATAATTTTATGTAAAATTATATTTAATGCATTGTGTTTTTATTTATAATTGCTGGTATATTGTAAATTGATGCTCTAATTGTATACTGCTTAGAGTCATTCTGACTGAAGTGGTATATAAATCTTATCCATCAATAACTGGCAAACTACTTCGCTGTTGTTACCAAGAGAACTACATGGGTATGTCCAAGCAGTCACCAGGAGTTGCCCTCAACCCAGATAAGTCTTTTCCTTTTATGCCTGGATCAGGACTAGGGCTGTACACAAAACATTCCCATTCCAACCCCCGAATGGGCTGTTCTGAGTGATGCAACCTCAGAGCAAGGCCAGTCTGAGGTCACACCATTTCTGGAATACTTTGAAGGAACCCTTCCCTAGTAGGAAAGCAAGTTTTGGGGTTGGAATATTGTGTAGTGGAGCATGGGTACCCCTCTACTTGGTGCTAAGATCACTCTTGGATATTTTTACACATACAGAGTCGTTGGGAGTCGGGCAGCATACAAATTTAGTAATTTAGAACATTACTGAATATTGATTCCAGAATCATTGGAATCAGAGGTGGGTGGGTGGAATGGGCGCATGGGACATGCTCCACTTGCCTCTGTCCCTCATTCGATATGGTGGGCTCTGCATACAAACATCTGCTTGGCTCTACTTCTGGGGAGCCCAGCTTCCATCCCACCAGGACATCTGGGGTCAAGTATGGAGGCAGCAACGTCAATGCTTATAGAAGCAACTGTAAATGGCTGCAAGCACAGGATATGGTGTCCTGAAACAATTTTCCGAGCATTTTTTCCTTTTTTTTTTTTTTTGCTAAAGTTGCATCTCTCAAGCCTTGTCTAGAGACGCCAGAGACCTTGGGACCTCTGGCCTGTAGAGCAGGGGCTCTTCTAATCTACAGCCCTTCCCTAATGAGACACTGAGATAATTTTTTTAATTTACCAGCCTGATGTTCTGCTTTGAGGCAGACTGCATAAAAGAATGAAAAATGCAGCCCCTCTCTGTTCACTGCTGCATTAGCAATCTATGTTTCAGTGTTGTGTTACCATGTTAGGCTTGATCCGCCCTTTGCTATTACAGTATATTTACGCTCCCATTTCAGAGGGACGGCTCCCATTCATTGAGTATATTTAATTTCTGCTCCGCCCATCATTGCTGTGGTGATGCAGTTTGGATGTTTCCAAGTTAGTCACTTGGTTGCTTGGCTATGGATTTAGGCCACTCCCATTGACTTTCTTTTTCCTGTTCATCCAGGGTGTGTGTTTGCATGTGTGCACATCTGTGCATGATTTATCCCAGATCTTTGTAGAAGTCCTGCCTGGAATCTCAACCTCAGGAAAGCTTCTGTTCCATAAAACTCACAGAATCGGTCCCTCCAGCTCACGTGCGAGGGAGTGCTTCGTCGAGCCATGCCACCTCCAGTTGTCACTCTGACTGGTTGTTCTCTCTTTTTGTGTTCTTTCAAGCAAAGCAATTCAGCGGTCAGGCTTAAAGAAGATATGAAAAAGATTGCCGTTCCGCTCCCGAGCAGACCGAAGGGGACCTGTAGCCGGAAGTTGTTTGGCACTGGTCTCCAGGAAATGCAGCAGGAGGGGCTGAGCAAGTGTGGAATCCCAACCGTGGTGTGGGATATTGTAGAATATCTGTCTTGGCACGGTAAGCTACTAGCAGAGTCCTTCTCTTTAAAAAAAGAAAAAACTTGTGTACGTCTAAGGCAGCGTTCCTCAACCTTGGCTGCTTGAAGATGTGTGGACTTCAACTCCCAGAATTCCCCAGCCAGCATAGCTGGCTGGGGAATTCTGGGAGTTGAAGTCCACACATCTTAAAGTTGCTGAAGTTGGGAAACACTGGCTTACAGCAAAGGTGAGTGAGAGAGACACGATTAAGGTATATTAAATCACCCATGACTTAGAGAAAGTAGAGAGAGACTTGTTGCTGCTGTTTTTTGAAAAGAACAAGAAAAGAATTGAGAGCCGACAGACTGTTTATTCATATTAACCTATGGAATTCATCGCACAAGAGGTGGTGATAGCTAGCTTTAAGATGTGGCAAATTCAAGATTTAAGACTTGAATCTTAAGTTATCTCGAAGACCCAACATTAACTCTATGCTCTAAGTACCAGTTGCAGGGAAGCCATGGAGTGAACAAGTTATGCTTCCAGGTCCTGCTTTCGAGCCCCCAAGAAACATTTGATTGGCCACTGTGAGTGGCTGGCCTTGGCTTGATGCAGTAAGGCTGTTAGGTTATCTTCTCCTTCAGATATGTAGAACTACAATTCTAAGGTTCTCCTGCTGGCTGTGAAAATTGGGAGTTGCGTGCCCGGCACATATAAAAGATACAAACTTAGGAAACCAGAGATGCAAGAAGAAGGATTCCCAGAGAATCAACACTGGCATGGCACAGCCTTAACTGAGTTTAGGAACCAGCTACTTAACAAGGGAAGTTTCTGTTTACTGAATTCCTGCATGCATCTTTTTCATTTCTCCCCCTGTTCTCAGGAAGGTGATGTCAAAATAATGATGCAACAATCTGAGAACTTTTTTATTTTTTACTTAAGTTGAAATAACACATTGGGGGCACATGCTGCTCTTCAAAATGCCCTATATTCTTCCCTCCCTCACCAATTTATTATATTCTACTTTGAAAAAGGGGGTTTCTTGGGAGTAGGGTGGGGGAGTTGAAGGGGCTCTGCAGCAGCATGGAAACTACTCAACTTCTGATTTTACTTAGAACGGCACCATCCAGATGTGTTGGACTGCAATTCCAAGGTTTCCCAGGCAGCTTTTCAGATAGAATTCTAGGATTTGCAATCCTAACAAACCTGGATGGTGCCAGGTTAAAGAAGACAAATCAAATTTATTTTTCTACAATATTTTGGTGTTGTCCAGCAGATGGCAGTGTAGGATTTCTGGAAATTCTGAATATTTTTTTTTTTCTTGACTCTGCAATAATTAGCATATCTAGGGCTTCTTACATTAACCTTGTTAGATGGGACATTATAACCATACCCAAATGGCTGATGGAATGTAATTGGGAAGTTGTAGCTTACTTAATGAATGTGTAAGTCAAGCGGGATTTGAACACTGGACTTTGCATCTTAGAGACTGTTCTTGACCTCTGCCCTCTGCTCCAGTATATTGTGTAATAAATATACTCTGATGACAGAAGTGTCAAGCACTTTTCTCAGAGCAGTGTGTTTGGGGATATTCCTCTTTCCTTAACTGTAGTTCTTTTGGAGGTCTGGGCCAATGGGAAAGAAGCTATCTTCTTTGAAGGCTCATTCCGGAATGCTGATTATGCTAACCTCCTGCTTGCAGTTTTTTTTACCAATGGGACATTAAAAAATGCAATTGCTACCGTCCATCCTCACAAGCCGGTCCTTTAGGGTTCATACTGGATGTATAGCCTGGACTTCAGGTTCCTCCTCCAGAAAGATAGGAGGAGGGAAAGCTGGTTTTATGAGTTTCGCGTCACTTGCACTGTCCATATTTGCATTGTTCTGCATATTTTTAATGCAGGCCAGGGGACCTGCCAATGGTCTTGCCTATTTCATGTGTATAATTACAGGTCTCAAGCAGGAAGGTCTTTTCAGGGTGAATGGGAACCTGAAAACAGTGGAACGGCTGCGTGCGAAGTATGAGAGTGGAGATCAAGTAGATCTTACTACAGAGGGCGACGTAAGCTCAGCAGCCAGTTTGCTGAAGTTGTTTCTGCGGGAGCTGCCAGATCGGGTGATCCCTTCTGCCATTTACCCCAAATTCATCCAGCTTTATCAAGGTGATGATTTTTCCCCAAATATACATCCTGTACCTATTACTTGTGTGGTCCGCTACTTTTATAGTTTTTGTTTTTGTTTCTTAATAATACGTATCGTTGCTTCTGACAGAATAGATGCAGTTATTTTTTAGAAACCCTTTGCAGAAATGGTATGACATATTCATCACCTAAAATAATTCATATTCACAGGAAAACAAAATCACATGGGTGAATAAGTCTATACTATATATGGAAATGTAATTAAATAGAGTGATTGCTTTGGACCAGCCTATTTTGAATATTGCAGATTAAGAAACCAAGTAGTTCCATGGTGAAGCAGATAAATTATATTTGGAAGACCCTAAGTGAGTTCCCTTGTATTTCCACATAGAGCTTGAAAGGAAAAAATTATCTTTTTTGGAGAATTGAGATCTGTTTGTGTGAACTGTTCTGTGCGCTAGGTGAACTGACTCGTTTATTTTACTCATACTTCACATTAAGCTATGTTTGCTTATTTATAGTTTATTGAATATTCCACAGTTGGCTGGTTTACGCAGTTTTGGAAGCAATAAGGCACAACTTAGAAAACAGTCATTGAGCCACATAATATGTTAAACTGCAAACAATCCAACTGAATTACAACTTACTACAGTATATAAGCCCTTGACTTACGACCATTCATTTAGCAACCATTTGAAGTTACAAACACACTGAAAAAAATGACTTACAACAGGTCCTCACACTTATGACTGTTGCAGCATCTCCACGGTCATGTGATCAGAATTCGGGCGTTTGGCAACTGGCATGTATTTACAATGATTGCAGTGTCCCAGGGTCACATGATTACCATTTGCGACTTTCTCAGGGGGCTTCTGACAAGCAAAGTTAATGGGGAAACCAGATTCGCTTGACCACTGCAGAAAAAAGGTTGTAAAATTGGTCGCAACTCACTTAATGACCACATCACTTATTAATGGAAGTTCCAGTCCCGATTGTAGTCGTAAGTCGAGGACTACCTGTATACCCTTTTGGTGGCTTAATTCACACTATACTAAAACATGATTGGTTTTAACCATGTGTAACGAACTGCCACTTGTTGATCTTAAAACCAGTAACTCTCCTTGCAACCAATATCGATTCAAAAGAAAGTTCATTTATTAAGAATAAGTGTACAGATCCAAAGCATTGCTGAGACTGAATAAAAGCGCGCCAAAAACTGCTTTTCTTTCTTTTCCCCCCCTTTCTTCGCCCTTAGTTCTTGTCTTCTGATTCCCTTGCTGGCATGGCCTTGAACATTCTAGGGCTTGTGATAAGAAACCATCTGCATCAAACGGTCTCTCCTTCCTACTCCCCCTCCCCTTTTCCAATGGCAGAACCGCAGCATGTAGAAAAAATCATTTTTTTTTTTTTTAAACTAGCCATATAATAATCTACTATAAAATCTTGCGAGGATTCTGACATACTGCCCCTCCACAGAAAAGGATGTCAGTCAGATGATTCCTCTTCTTCACTCTAAAAGGAAAAGCAAAGATACACATAATACAATAACCAATCTAATTGTTAAGGCTTTGTAGGATAAGCATCATAAAATTTTTTAACTAAACGTGGGGCCTTTACATGTTTCTTGTCAACCCATTCAGCCATTGACTTGGGAAAATGTTTCCACTGAATTAAAAATTGAACCCCCCCCCCTGTGCTTTCTGCTGTCCAGTATTTCTTTAACTTCAAAATGTTGTTCTCCTTCAATCATCAATGGTTTAGGAGGTACTGGAGAGGGATGCCACTGAGAAGACTCCTTATATGGTTTAAGCAGGTCGCAGTGGAATACTGGATGGATTTTTTTAAAGGTGGCAGGCATCTGTAATCGTAGTGAAACTGGATTAATTACTTTATCGATGACAAAAGGCCCTATGAATCTTGGAGCGAGCTTTCTGGAAGGTTGTAATGATTTAAGATGTTTAGTAGATAAAAGAACCTTATCTCCTACTTTCCAGTCTTTTTCTGGTGTTCTCTTAGCATCTGCAAATTTCTTGTATGTAGCTCTGGCCTCCTGCAACGAGGCAGCAATCTGAGGCCACACTTGTGTCATCTGCTGGATCCACTCATCAACCGAAGCGACTTGAGTGGTCTGCTTAGGCAGTTCTGGGATGGGTACAAAGTCTTGTCCTGTAGCTATTTTAAAAGGGGTGAGACCAGTGCTTTGGTGCACTGCATTATTATAAGCTACTTCAGCGAATGGTAACAGTTCATCCCAATTGTCTTGTTGGTAGTTAATGAAACATCTCAAATATTGTTCCAATACTGAGTTCAGACGTTCACATGATCCCGCTGTCTGGGGGTGGTAACCCGAACTCAAGCCTTGCGATGCCCCCAGTAGTTTTAGGAACGCTCTCCAGAATTTGGCAGTAAACTGGACCCCGCGATCCGAAATTATCCGTTCTGGGACCCCATGAGCTCGGTAGACATGTTGTATGAATAATTTAGCCAATTTGGGTGCTGATGGAATGGCTTGGCATGCCACAAAATGTGCTTGTTTGGAAAAAAGGTCTGTAACTACCCAAATAACAGTCTTTTTGTTGCTTTCAGGCAGGTCTACAATAAAATCCATGCTTATTTGCTTCCAAGGAGCTACAGGGTTTGCTACTGTCTGTAGAAGCCCCATTGGTTTGCCCCCTCTCTTTTTGGCCATAGCACACGTGGGGCATGTGGCTACATATTCCCCTACATCTTTTCTCATTGTTGGCCACCAAAATTGACGTCTGATCAGATGTAATGTTTTCACAAAACCAAAGTGCCCAGCTGTTTTGCTGTCGTGACTTCTTTGCAAAACCCACTTTCTAGCATCTGAAGGGACATATAGCTTGTCTTGCCACCACCATGCCCCTTGTTTGTTTACTAGCAACTGGCTGTTGCTTTTGAACCACTCATCCTGAGCAATCTGGGCATTTAATTTTACCAATAACTCTCCTTCTGGTTGTCCTTCACCCTTTTTTTTCTGAGCTCTAGTGACCACTCTTAGGGCTGCTTGGGTACATGGAATTACTGGAGCGACTACTTCCTCCCGTTTGCTATTGTGTTGAGGCAACCGAGATAGAGCATCTGCCAGAAAATTTTTTCCCCCAGGAATATACTTCAGGGAGAAGTTAAATCGATGAAAATATTGTGCCCATCTCATTTGCTTTGGTGACAGTTTCCTCGGTGCAGTCAAAGCCTCTAGATTCTTGTGATCAGTCCAAATTTCAAATGGATGGGGTGACCCCTCTAACAAATGCCTCCAACAAACTAATGCCCAGCGTACTGCGAACGCTTCCTTTTCCCACACCAACCAGCGTCTCTCAGTCTCTGAAAATTTCCGGGATATGTATGCACAAGGAAACAGTTCCCCCCCTGCCCCCTTCTGCAACAACACAGCTCCCACTGCTACATCCGAAGCATCTGCCTGTATGACAAATGGCTGTTCTGGATCAGGGTGTTTTAAGATTGGTTCAGCCGTAAACAGACGCTTTAAACTTTGAAACGCCTCCTGGCACTCCTTAGTCCAGGCTAAGGGGGCTCCAGGTTTTGATGCCTTCGCCTTGTCCTTGCCCTTGGTTTTCAACAAATCGGTAAGTGGGAGTGCTACTTGGGCAAAGTTGGGTATAAACTGCCGATAGAAGTTAGCAAAGCCCAGGAAACTTTGAAGCTGACGCCTGGTTTTGGGAGCCTCCCAACCTGTAACGTCCCTCACCTTTGCTGGGTCCATTTCAATTCCCTGATGCGAAATTCTATATCCTAAATAGTCAATTTGCTGTTTATGAAATTCACATTTGGAGAGCTTGGCATACAACTGAGCTTCCAGTAGCTTTTTTAGCACCTTCCTGACTAATTGCACATGTTGCTCCATGGTTTCAGTGTAAATCAGGATATCGTCCAGATAAACCAACACCCCCTGGTATAAATACTCTTGTAATACCTCATTTATAAGTTGCATGAATACCCCCGCCGCTCCTTTTAATCCGAACGGCATTATTTCATAACGGAAGCACCCCAGAGGCGTGTTAAAGGCGGACTTCCATTGGTCTCCTTCACGTATTCGCACCCTGAAGTACGCCTCCCTTAAATCCAGCTTGGTGAAAATTTTCCCTTTGGATAAATGTGCCAACAGGTCTTTCATTAAGGGGAGTGGGTACCTGTTGTCAGCAGAAATGGCATTTAGCCCTCTATAATCCGTGCACAAACGTAGGGAGCCATCCTTCTTTTCCCTAAATAGCACTGGTGCAGCAATTTGAGAATGCGTAGGTACAATAAAGCCCCTCTTTAGATTCTTGTCAATGAACTCCCGCAATGCTTCCAACTCTTTGGGTGTCATTGGATACATTTTCTTCCTTGGAAATTTAGCCCCCGGCTCAATCTCTATGGCACAGTCACTGGCACGATGGGGGGGTAGCTGATCTGACTCCCTTTCGCTAAACACCTCCTGCAGGTCGCGGTATTCCTTGGGAATCTGGATTGCAGCTTCCACTGCCTTTTCCCCACTCACAGCACCCATCTCTTCATCTGACAACGTTTCGGTAATTCCTTCAACTTCCACTCCCCCCTCCTTCGGGAAACGCAAGATCTTCTCCTCCCAGTTCACTTCTGGGTTTTTCCTTTTTAACCAGTTCATGCCCAGAAGCACTGGGTTGCATGCCATGGGAGTCACTAGGAATTTAATAGTCTCTCTATGGTCCCCCATAGTTAGTTCAAGCTCTTCTGTACGATACTCCACCGGCCCTCCCCCCGCTGGCGATCCGTCCAGCTGGGTAAAAACCACAGGGGTTTTGAGTCTCTTTAAGCGCAGTCCCAAACCCCGGGCCAGGGCGGGGTTAATCAGATTTCGGGAGCAGCCAGAGTCTATCAGCGCCCGTATCTCTGCCCTCCGATTAGTCCTCACCACCCTTAGTTCCACCCAAATTTTAATGGGACTCACCCCCATCTCTTCGCTCTCCGAGTCCTCCCGTGAGCTGCTTTCTTTCTCTGGAAGAGCAGCCGCCTGTCGGAGAGAGAGCGGAGCTGACAACTTCCGGGTTTTGCCACCGCCGCGTGCTGCCGCTCTAGCTCCCGTCTCGCTGCCTGCTGCCGCTGATTCCTTCCTGCCGGGCTTTGAAGACTTCGGCCCTTTCCGTTCCGTCTTCTTGCCTTCCTGCTCCGTCTTCGCTTTAGGGCACGCAGCGGCAAAATGCCCCGGCTCCCCGCAGTTGAAACAGACGCGCCGGCCCCCGCTACTCTTCGGAGCGCTGGTCTTCGCTTTGGGCGCCGCCTTCTTTGCACCGGGTAAGGGCGGAAGTCGGGTTCTTGCTTCAATGGTACGCCATTGCTCCTCCACTTCGCCGGCCATAGCGACCCATTCATTAAAGGTTTTCGGGAAACCCCGGCACAGCACACGCTGCAGCAATTCGGGTTGCAAGCCTCTCTGGAAAAACTCAATTAGCAGCTCCTCCGGCACGTGAGGCAGCCTTTGAGCCAAGCCCCGAAATTCATAGGCGTACTCTGATACCGACTTGGACCCCTGCTTCAGCCTTTCCAGGTCGCGTCGTGCTTTGAGCGCCACACACGGGTCTTCAAAGCGCGCGCAGAGAGCCGCCATGAAATCCTCCAATTTTCTTAAAGCCCGGTCCTTCGCCCTATGCAGGCCAACCACCCATTCCGCAGCCATACCTTCAAAAAAACTGGACACATAGGAAACCTTCTCCTCCTCGCTGCGGAACAGACCCCCGTAGCCCTCCATGTAGATCCGGACCTGGGTGATAAAGCAAGCCAGCTGCTCAGCATCTCCCCCGAATTTCATGGAGATGCCCCGCTGCTGCATCGGGCTCTTCTTGGCTCTGCTAGGTGTGATATCCTCCTCCCCCTCGCTGGAAGTCTCATCTTCGGCTGACAGCTCTGCCACCTCCGTGCCTCCTGGTGTGGCGGCCGCTTCTCGTGCGGGAGGTGTAGATCCCCTTCCAAGCAGTTGGTCCATGGCTGCCTTTATAGCTCGCATATCATCGGATATGGACCCCATCTGCCCTTCCAACTTCCCCAAGCGATCTTTCAACGAAGGAGCCCGTCCTTTCGTCCCCGTTGCTTTCATCCCCGTCCGGTCTGGGCGTGATGATTGCACCGGCTCCCCCTGGGTTATCACCTTTACTTCCAATGGAGGAGGGACTTTTCTTTCTTCTTCTTCCTCAATAACATCATCAGCCATCCCGTTGCTCGGTTGGTCCCGGTTAACGTGAGGCTTGTGACTCCCCTCAGGGTAATGTCCCTGGTAGAAGTCTGTACAGGGAGTCTCAGCAAAATGTAACGAACTGCCACTTGTTGATCTTAAAACCAGTAACTCTCCTTGCAACCAATATCGATTCAAAAGAAAGTTCATTTATTAAGAATAAGTGTACAGATCCAAAGCATTGCTGAGACTGAATAAAAGCGCACCAAAAACTGCTTTTCTTTCTTTTCCCCCCCTTTCTTCGCCCTTAGTTCTTGTCTTCTGATTCCCTTGCTGGCATGGCCTTGAACATTCTAGGGCTTGTGATAAGAAACCATCTGCATCAAACGGTCTCTCCTTCCTACTCCCCCTCCCCTTTTCCAATGGCAGAACCGCAGCATGTAGAAAAAATCATTTTTTTTTTTTTTAAACTAGCCATATAATAATCTACTATAAAATCTTGCGAGGATTCTGACACCATGGCTGAGCCACAGTGACATGGTTCTGAGGCATATGCCATAGTTCAACTAGAATGGCTACTAAGACCAAACCAGACCAGTCATTTTAAGGCATAGCCAGATGCTTCCATGTAGAAAGCATTAAATTAATCTTTATTTTTCTACCAATAGAGAATTATTTTCTAGGAAAGAGCATGCAGTTCTATTAAAACTAGTACAGTTTGAACACGGATTCTTCATCCTCATTCTAACAGGGCAAAACGTGTCACTGCTCAGTGAATCCCCTCCCTCCCTTCCTTCCTCTTCTTCAAATGCATTAAAAGATTCCTGTATTTAATTTGCAAAATGTTGAATTGTTTACACTGAGGCTACAAATGGCTGCTCTCTCACAATCCATAGTCAAGCACAACCTTGCAGTAAAAATGGCCTTCTTAACTGCTATTCTTGGCTGTCCCATGGTTTAGTTTTCAGTCCTGTTTGTCCCTTGATCTCAGGCTTGTGTTTTGATAAAATCAAGGTTACAAATGCAGTGTTTGTTTCCATAAATACTTACCACTCAACAAAACTTTGTTTTGTGTTGCACTATCCAAGTAATAACAATAAAGGAACATTGGCTCATGTACTGTTTACAGAAGAAACAAACAGTCATTTAGGAAGTGGGTTAGAGGGCCTGTGACTTTTCCAGCATGAAGCTAAAGGAAGCTATACTGAAGAAATGCACAGGCTGTGGAAAATCAAATGACCTATGCGCCTTCTCTATGCAAATTCCTTTTCAGACATAGCAAGACAGATTTTGTTGCAATGTCTGATTCCTTTAAAATCTCAATTCTCATCAATGGCCCTGGTGGCTGGGGCACCCTCAGAGCAGATTAGGAGGGTGCCCAGATTGGGAAATGCTGAGGTAGATAAACCATTGGTCTGATCTGCAGGGTTCCTACCATGGACGTCTGGAGGATTGTCCTGCTTTTGTCCAAATGACAACAATGTCATGCTGCAAGTTCCATCCCTCTCAGGTGTGCGTGCAGGATCACAACCCACATAAGAAAAGGGTGGGACTTCTTGCACAACACCACTTTTATCATTCTATCCCCCCTAATGCAGACACCACTGCTTTGTTTGTTTTTGGCAAACACAGTGTGATGTGCAAACCCAATCATATCAGTTTAGTGTTATATGGGAAGCCAGGCTAGAATAGCTTTTTCAGCAAATCAGGGTTAAGAAATCTTGGCTTAGTTTTAAGTGCGAACTGGACCAGAGTAATGCACTTTCATATTTTCATGAGGATACATGCATCCTTCTTTTCTTCACAGCTTAGAAAAAATGACTTTTTTCCATTGTTGGGCTGGTCTTATTTTCTTGAGGAAGAGCCAGATACAAGTTGCAAACTTGTATTGCACTATCCAGGGTCAGGTTGGCACACAGTGCCGGTTGGTTTTGCTTAGCATATTGTATGAACCAAATGAGTATTTGTTTATCAAATTTGTACGCTGCCCAACTCCCAGTAACTCTGGGAGGCTTAGCATTTGTGTGAACCAGACTGCTGTGACTTGTTCAAACCATTATGGCTTTCAAATCCTGGCTTTGTGTAATGCATGCATCAGACTAGTGTTCTTCACCACTACAATAAATTGTCTAGTGATGAACTTTATTAATAATAGTACAAAGACTCAATTATGAGCCTTGGGATCCAATCTCTTTCATAAGGAAGCAGGTTTTCTGGCTATCTGCCTGATTAGGAAATACTTTGAACAGCTAATTGCTTCTTACAATCTCCTGCTGACTTTTCAGCTGATTTGGTATTTTTCCATTTTAACAAAAACCCTTTAGAATCTTGTGGAAAACCAGCAAGATACTAATCTTTTTCAAGATAGAAGTACTTTGTAGTCAAGGTAGCTATAATCATACTGTTTACTTGGTTTATATTGAAGAAGTGGACTCCTTTTCATTTAGCGAATTATCCTGTAGGACAATAGAAGAGATAGATATACCACAATCATTCAACTCCCACTTTGATTGTCACTAACCCAACTTCTCCATTCATGGCTTAGAAGCACAGGAACTTGCTATGAAGTTGAACTTTTGTTTCTTCCTCTGTTTTGTATGTGTGTTTCTCTAACCCTAGTTTGGCATGACATTTGAGCTGGCAAATTACAGTTAACCCATACTGCACAATCATGGTTTGAAGATGATTTGCAGGCTATAGTTTAGAGACAAGATGCTAAGCAGGTTCAAATGTCATATCAAACTGCAACTGGAGAAGAACAGAAATGGGGTGGAAAAAAATAATGTGAGAAGCATCTTGACAGTCTTTAATATATTCTCAAGGAGTTTTACAGCATTTTAAAGAGAAGGATGGGAAACATGTAGTGAGGGTTAAAATCAGATGAAATTGCATTTTTCAAAATCAGACCTTGAATTGTCTAGATATGTGCCATGTAAGTCAACCAGTTATAGGCAATTTGGTCTCTGCCTACTAAGCTTTTTGTCCCCATTTAACTTTATTAAGGAAGCTGGTATTCCGCAGAGCCTCCAGCATTTTCTTATTTCCAAGAATACCACTGTGTCATCCTAGGAATTATTGGAAATATAATGGTGGTTGGCTGTAGCCTGGTGCTGTGTTTAGAAGTGAGCCCATCCACCTGAAAAAAAAAAAGACAATCTAAGGTGATTGGGTACCATCCTGATGGACTCAGGGTAATTGATGGAGAGGAAACTCACCACCTTGTCTTCTGGCAAATGGGTCTTTTGACAGCTGGCCACATTCCGTAATGTGGCCATTTTTGAAAGGCTTAGGACACGCTCTCAAAATTCAAAATAAAGATTCAAACATTTCCTGCGGCTTGAAACTAGGCATGACCCATGCTGTTTTGTAAGTTATGAATTCCTTCATTCACACCCCAATTCTTTCCTCCTTACTCACATTAGTTGCTCAGGATGATAAATGGAGGGCAAGCTTTCCCTACAGAAAAGGACAGGTGCAATTCTTGGTACCTCCTATTTTTTAAAAAGAAAAGAATGTAATAGCAGGTGATGTAAAAGAACTTTGCCTGAGACTAGAAAGAGTAGCTGAACTAGTGGTGGGCTGATGAATTTGTAGTTTTGTTACGGAACTTCCTTTGATGATAATCTTCACATTACTATCCATTCTTTTTTTTTCTTTTTTTAGTTTAATACTGCTTCATTTCTGCTACTTTTGTTTGACTTGTACCACAGAATAGGCATAGCCTTGCATATCATGTTTTCTTTCTCTCTTTACAGCCAGCCAGAAGTATGGTCTGGAGACTAGTGAGTTAAGAGACCTTCTGAGGCAGATGCCCGAGATTCACTATTGTCTCCTTAAGTATCTTTGCCACTTCCTGAAAAGGGTTGCTGAGCATCACTCTGAGAACAAGATGACTGTTTCCAACCTTGCTACTGTTTTTGGACCAAATTGTTTTTGGTAAGCTCTTTCCTGAAACAAACTTCAAGTTTGGAGCCAAAAATAGCTCAGGATTCAGAGCCAAGTACCGAGCAAGCAACTAGTAGTAGTGTTTACTAGGGTGAAAATAGGAGTAGTCATGTTCTAATGGATATGCCATTAGAATCAATTTGAATCTAGGACAAATTGGACTTCATGTGTGAGGGATGGGAAGAAGATACTAATCATCATGATCACAGATCTTTTTCAGATTTTCTTTGCCCCAGACAATACAGAATTGAAAATTCCTGGAAAATATGAAGTAGACATGATAGTTGGGTTCAGTCGCAATAAATTAAAACTGGATGAGAAGGTAGTTTTTTCAGGCTGGTTTTTATTCTGGGTGTTATTCCTCAACTGGTTGTATGCTTGCATTCTCAGATATATTGTGAGCTAGCTTTGTATGTGAGCTAGCTTCATACAAATGTGAAGCTAGCTCACATACAAAGTCAGTCATTTTTATTTTCTGCACTTAACTATTGCACGCTTGAAGGCCACCTGTTAAATCTGACTCTTTTGAAAAGGACCTTCTGTCAGCAAGCTAATGTGAACATTCCAAGTGTTCTGTGTTGTTTCTGTGATGTCCCATGTATGTATCCATTATCACCTTTGGATGCTCTGGTCATCAGGTTAATAAATCTGTCTGTCTGGTCAAACTTTGAGCTCCCAATAGATTAGCAAACTCAGACAGTGTTTTAGGAGCATAAGTCTCTTTGGAACAGGACTTGTAAGTCTCATAGATTGGAAATCATGTTTCAGTACAGTTCTTAGAAGTTCTTGGAAGAATCCATGGAAAGGAACCAGGCAAAGCTGGGAAAGGGCACCACTTTTTTTCCCAGAATATATTCATTTTTTTATTGAAATTATTGCACAAACATTCCTTAATAAATGCATACTTAGCTAATGCGTTTGAGTCATAAAGTATAGAGATTTATCACAGATACAGAAGCTTTGAAAAAACATAAGCAGTTTAGAATGAGCCACTTAGGATTTGGAGAGAAACTTTTTAATATTAAAAGTTAGGGCTATACATGTTTTGGAAGTGATTCAGAAGTGCTTCAGACCTCATGTGAGCACAGTACCACTCTGCTGTTCATTAAAACAGCCTGTCTTCTTCAGCTTCTGAAATAGTCTGAAAAAGGATGCTGCTGATTTATGAAGTCGACTCTTAAAACTTCATACAAAGTCCTATTAAACTTTACAAATACTAAAATTTAATGACTTCTTTTTATTATTTAATCCTCTAAGACTCCACTAATACATATTTACAGTCATGTTAAATTAACATTTTAAGATGAAACATTAAGTCATATCATGTTTTAAAATCTTGAAATAATATAGACTAGATTATTATAATTTACAGCTCCTTTCAATAATACCATTTTCTCCTAGACCAGTGGCCCACAGAACATTGTTAATGCCCCAGATGACTCTACTGTTGTTCATTGATACATTAAGATGCTGGCTTGTATTGTGTTCATAGGCAGTTCACAGATAACTTCAGAGATCTGTCTATTTTTAGTAGGCAGGAATGTATGGTAACTCTAGCCTTTTATTCTTTTCATTTCATTGTGCAGTACCTAAACAGTGCAGCCAAATTTTTAAAACGCCTTTTGCCACCAAGGTCCAAAACTTTTAAATAAAACAGTACTGTAACAGGATCCTTATAACTAGTTAAACATCAGGCATGCCATTTACAACTTTGTGTTTCGTGATTTTTGAGGAAGGTCCCATAGTTCAGTCTTAAAGCATGTTTATAGTATACAGACAGTTCCAGGATCACATTTTCCCTCCCTAGCTGAAAGAATCCCCAGTTTTAGGGCTGACTTAGGAGTAGGGAGCCCAGAGAATCACTGCTAGCCAATGTACAAAATAGTATGCTAGTGTAGAGGGCACAGGGAATGTCCTTGAAAGTCAGGAGGAAGAGCCACTACTAAGGCAATGATCAGACAAGTGCCATTTCAGGAAACAAATTTGAATAAACATCTCAGACAAGCCCTTCCCTAGTTCACAACCAAGATAAAGGGAAAGAGGAGGGAAGCACATTCCGATTTGCAAGAGTCTGTTATTACGTATAACTGTTACAATAAAAGTAGTCCTGACTTATATGGCATTGGTTTCTTAGTCAGGTCTACCTGATAGAGCTGACATCTGCCTGGCTAATGGCCTGGTTGATCTCTTCATGTGTCTAGCAGTGGTGTTTTGTGTCAAAAATGTGTGAACATTCAAGCGCAAGCACTTCAGAGAGGAAAATGGGATGTTTTAAAATATATTATAATTAAAACATTCCATTTTCCATCCCAATATTATATTATTATTATATTATATTATATTTCATTTCATTTCATTTCATTTCATTTCATTTCATTTCATGGGCATCTGACTCCAGAACAGCTGTGAGTGGTTTACCTTTTAAAAGATTCATATTCATCACATCCCTTTCCTTGTCATTTGAATCAGACTTAAAATGGCTACGCCAGAGACATATTACAGTAGTTAAACTTATGCTGTGGTAAGGACATATGATATGCTAGGGTGATTTAGGCACTCTGTTCATTTGAATCTGTGTTTATGAATAAACTGCAGTGATTTATACATTGGTTGGTTCTCCTGTGATTATGCATTAAGGTGGCTCTTTAATTGGCACTGTATTTATTTTAAGAGTCAGGCAATGTCCATTTTGCCTTTGTATGAATGCAGATGTAGAATATAGAAACAATAAACCCTATATTCTGACACAAAGAACCAAGCTCAGAGAACCCCCAGGACGCCACCGTTCAACCCTGAGCTACACATATTCACCTCTATTGGTACAAAGAACTGTACATTGCAATATTTATATTATCAGGATGCTCTTAGAAAAATAATAGCTATTTCCTCCCTGTGGATTTCCATTGGGTCCTCTCCTTGTTAAATTAAGTTTCAGTGAAGTTAGAATTCCTTTACTCCTTTCATACTCACTAAAAGAAGAACCTTTTTGTTTGAGCTATTTTGATGCTACTCTTAGTAAGTTTGTTTGTTCCTTTTCTTTACCCCTTGTAATGGTGGTGTTCCTTGACCCCTGTGATTCCTTGTTTACAATCCTGAGGAATTTGAAGAAGGTTGAGCAGTGGGCAGCAATGAAAAATCTGTCAGGGACTTTATTTGTGCAATATGCAAATAGGGTTGTTGCTCATGTTCTGATATTTTCTGGCACTGGCTTCACATTTTTTTTTAAATAAGAAGCAAAGAGAAATGTTGATAGAGTTTAACTTGATGCCTTCTTTATTCCCAGTTCCTCTAAGTGAAATACTTCCAGGTGGACTTTTGCAAGATTTCATGTTTTGGCAGCTTGCTCATTCAAACAGTGATCAAATAACTCAGTGATGGAAGACTTGTTTTGAATAGCTTGGATTTCAGGATCTTAGGCAGAAAGGTTGGAGGAGAACGTGGACAGCAGTTCTCAGTTAGGAAGTAATCAACAGTGAATGACATGCACCCATGGTGTTATTCATGTTAATGCAGCCTCATGCCTTCAACTATTTATGTAGAAGTCTATGTTGAATAAGCAGAAGATAAACCCACTTTCAAACCCAACCTAGGACTGAAAATTGTATTATTTATTTGCTTACTTTTATATAAACCTATTAGTTACGTTCTCTTCTTGCAAAACTATAATTGTAGTTTTTAGACCTTACATTACAAGAGGCCAATGTTTGCTTTGAGTGTATGTGACAAAATAATCTCTCTGGGAAAATGAAACAATGAAATTATTCAGGAAAAGAAGTAATTTAATGGAGTAGGGTGCAACTCTCTGGTTTTAGAAGCAATCTATTTCTATGTCAATAATTAGAGATACTTATCAGAGCTGATTTAATGTGTTATATACTGATCAGATTTCTTGCAAGGGGGCAGTTAAAGGTAAGATTTAAGAAATAAAGCAGTATGACTGGAAAAGAAAAGAATGGTGGTGTCTCAGAATCTGGAATGTGGGTTAAGCACCAGAATACAGTGGGGACAGTACTTAGAGGAATGGTCTTGGAGAACAAGTGAATCACTTGTTAAATTTCATGCTGAGTTGAAACCTACATGGGCTGCGTACCTAAATGAGAAGAAATAAGTGGCTTCTGTACTGAAGGGTAGGTCTGGGTTACCATACTAATGTCATTCCCTTGCTTATGTTGTTTAGGCTCAGAAGCTAAGTAGGATTGGATCTCATGAGTGCTTGGATGGGAGACCTTGAGGGAATACTAAGACTGTAGGCAAGATGAGGAAATCGAAAAATCCAAAAAGAATTGGATTTTTCCAGTGGCAAATCACTTCCATATTGCTGCCAAGAAAACTACATGGATGTGTCCATGAAGTTACTAGCAGTTGAGCATGCCCTGAAGGAGTCTTTACTTTCACTTCTTACCAGGGATACAAATCATTTAGTTGCTGTGCCAAGGATGGGACAAGGCAAACTAATAATAATGTAATCATTTGTTGGAATGAAGCCTTAAGTAAGGTTTTTGGCTGCTTGACTGAATAATAAAAATCAATGCTATTGAAGACAAGTTGATAGCAATGGGCAAAATAAATAGATGCAATGAATGGAGAGGGCATAGTCTCTTTAATTTAATCAGTGGAGGAACTTTTTAAATTATTTGATTCTGACCACCCTGCAGACCTCTAATAAGTTATTTCTATCTAAGCAAGCATCTGCTGCTTTTTCTAGAATAAAATGGATTCTTGATTCCAGGAATGCACAGAAAGCAGTCAGTTCTGAGCTCTTCTAGAACAAAAGAGCTCTACAAGGACAAGTGTATGAATAGGATTGCAAAGAAAAACATAGTCCAGCTTTACCTCTTCTGTTGGCTTCTAGGTTTCTCATTTGCCACAGTAGAAACCATAGTATGGAGAGCAAAAGAAAATAACTTTATGAAGTTAATCACGGGAATAAGCTAGTTGCATTCCACAGAACCAATTTCACATCCACCACCAACCTCCCAAGATCACTGTGCCAGAATTCAGAATTGTCAGTCAGTTGAGATTTTTGGCTCCCACACTCCAACATTAAGTTTCAAATATATTTTACTAATAGTTCCCCCCACCACACAGATACATTGAGCCCTCAAAAATTAGAAAGGCCAAAAATGCAAGCACAACACCTTCCTAAGATATCACATCATTGTCACATCCCTTGTGGCCTCAGAAGATAAAGGTAGATAAACCATGTGACCCCTGACCTCCAAAAGGTTGTCCTCTGAAATGACTGGCTGTTAAAGTGTCAATACTGTAGTGGCATTTTTTTAAAAAAAGGGACAGGTTAGGGTGGGTAGGCAGTAGAAGAAATAATAATATTAAATCATCCTCATATTTTTAGAGAGCCAGTTTGGTATAGCGGTTAATTCACCAGGCTAGAAACTGGGAAACCGTGAGTTCTAGTCCTGCCTTAGGCACGAAGCCAGCTGGGTGACCTTGGGCTCTCTCTCTCTCAGCCCTGGAAAGGAGGCAAGGGCAAACCACTTCTGAAAAATCTTGCCAAAAAAACTACAGGGACTACTCCAGGCAGTCGGAAGGAGCCAAAAACTGACTCAAAGGCACACGGACATTTTCTTAAATGTAGAATAGTCTTTCAAGGGAAGGTATGTATCTGCTTATGATTCACCCTTCTGATTAAGTGGCACAACGTCAGAGATAGCTTGGCTCAGGGTTGCCAGTGAGAAACAAATAGGAATTAATATACAGTAGTTCTCAAAGACAGGATGTTGGTCTGATGAGACAAGGCAGCATTACACTTCATCGGTTAATTATCCTTTTTATTTTGTGGCTCCTATCTGAGCAAATGTCTGAAGCAAAATTATGTTCTCCTCTATCTGTATACACTTTGCTCTCTTTTTTTCATTCCTTATTCCTACCTATTGCAAGATTGGCAGGCATCTAATTGCAAGAAAGGAGGCCTGAGATAAATGCAAGAGCTTAATTGCACCCTTGTTTGAACTTTGTTGTCATATCACTTAATCCTGCTTAATGGTTTTAGTCACACTCCCATGTTTTTAGAGATAGTTCTGGACATTATTTAACTACAAAATGCTGCCACTCTGATATGTGACTGGACATGATTCACCAGAGATTATGGTGCTTCACTTCCACATAGTCAAATTCTTTTAATGAAATGCCAATGTGCTATAATCTCATTGTGTCAGACTGGGTGACTCAGCAATTGGAAGGTGTGTTTTACAGGTTCACACCAAATTCTATTAGATTTAGTATAAATGTCCCCACTCCCATCTGGCATCAAGATCTATATGCTTTTCCCTGTTTCTTCTAATTCGCAGGGTCCTAAGACTAGTGTGAGCCCTGTTTCCTTGGCACACTTAACTGAGTTAATGAATACAGTACTCTAATCCGGTCAATTAACTCTGGCAACTAACCTAGAGGAGGTTGGCTTTAGTGTGAAATGGGCAAGGGCTCTTTGAGATAAAGCTGACTCTCCCATCACCTATCAGCTGTGGTGTCCAAGCAGAGCTGAGAGGGTGAGCAGAGCAATTAATTATTTTCCGTACTTCCAAAATAGAGATGAAGCCCAAAAGACAGCTTTCTTGGGTATTCTGTCTCCTCTTTATTCTTCACCCCCAGAGGCCACACAGGGTGGTGGTGGAAAAGGCACAGAACAGGGTGGGTATAAGTACATTCTTCAGACTTTACTGACAGTAGAGCCAATCCAATCGGGCATTTTTCTCTTCTCTTTTTTCATTTTTAAATCCAGGGGTAGGGAATGGGACATGTCGTAACAGCTTCCCAGTCTACTCTGAAACAGCTGGAGGACATAAATGGCTGTTCTTCATTTCTGCAGGAGAACTATTTGCAATTTCTTGCAATGTTAAACTTAGAGGACCTGATTTGGAAAGCAGCACTTCTTGTAGCCATAAGCTCTGCCAGGAGGGTGTCAGAAACAGAAATGCTCTTGGTCAAGAAAGAGTTACCGCTCTGCTTAGACCCAACCTTCATGACAAGTAAATTTGGTTTATCACTAGAGCCTGAAAGCAATCCTCTGTTCTTTCTGCCCCAGTTCCAATTAAAGGGGGATTGGCACATACTGAACATCTGGCAAACAATCAAAATCTGCATAAGCAGAGCAGCAGTTTGGAGCTTCCATTGGTTTCCTTTCAACAGCTGTACTTAGATTACAAAACTTCACTGACCATGGCCTCCAAGTGGATCAATACTAGCATCAGACTATGAGATTTAGAATAAGCTCACACCACAGGGAATTGTGGTCCATTCCATTAGACGCACAGCCACATTAGCCACCCTCAATGTGGCAGATATCGGTACCTGTGGCAGATATCAGTAGGGTTGCCACATCATCCTCCAGGTCCTCCTTGACGAACGCCTCCTTCAGCAGTACTGTAGAAAACTCATTCCCAGGGCCTGATTGTAAGATGACATCCCCAGGGACAGTTCTAATATGTCCCACTGTTGTATATTCTGACTCCACTGTAGGAAGCTGATACTTTGGATTTAACCATGGAAGTATTTTTTCTGCAGCCTTGATACAACATCCAGCTCACCCAAACATATGAGAGAGAGAGAGAGAGAGAGAGAGAGAGAGAGAGAGAGAGAGAGAGAGAGAGAGAGAGAGAGAAATCCATCAGTGTTTATAGCTAAATATTCATAGTCTCAAGTTTCTTTTTCCCCCTTTTTCCCTGTATTTCTCAAGTTCTCAACTCCCTGAATCCTATTTCTGGCTTGACATTCCACAATTGGGAAAGGAGGTATCTCCTCCTATCAGAAGCAAGCATTGCCTATTTTTAATTTTTTTTTAGCCCTGCTTCCAGACCAAGATAAGTTCTGTTTGGATGCCTGTGTCTGGTGCAGAAGAAGGTCCTTCATGGTAAGTCCACTGTAGTATGTTTCTGTAGGAGACAAGGCTCAGGAAATAGGTCTTAGGTAAGGAAAGCAGATTTCAATAGAAAGTTAGGAAAAAGATTCATTCAAGAGTGGGACCAGTGACCCAAGGAGGTGGAAGGCTTCCTCTCACTGGATGAGTTCAAGCTGAGGTTGGACAGCTGTCAGGGAAGCCAAGAGGGGTGGCTGTCGTCATCCGAGACTCTCTAGTGGCCTTCAGGGGCATTGCTCCACAAGTTTCTGGCTGTGAGACACTGTTTCTTAGGTTGGGTGCCCGCGAACAGTTGGGAGTGCTGCTACTGTACCAGCCTCCCTGCTGCGTGGCAGCCTCCCTGCCTGAGCTGCTGGAGGCTGTCTGGGGGCTGGCGGTGGAGTTCCCCAGGCTTATGGTTCTGGGCGACTTCAACCTGCCATTCCTGGGATGGTCCTCGGAGGCAGCTCAGAGGGAGGTAGGATCCTTCCTCAAATTGTGCGGGACCCAACCCGAGATAGTGGCCAGAGGCCGGATTTAGTTTTTTTGTCTGAGCAATGGCAAAGTGATCTGAGGGGAGATGTACAGCTTTCCCCAGTGTCATGGTCAGATCACGTCCTGGTGACCCTGAGTTTCTCCTATGCCACCCCCCTCTGCAGGGAGGCTGGACCCATGCGATTGGTCTGCCCCCGGCGCCTGATGGACCAGGCAGGGTTTCAGAGGGAGCTGGGGGATATTCCCATGGACCTGCTGCACAGTCCAGCGGAGGCCCTGGCTGCTGCCTGGAATAGAGAAGCGGCCGGGGCCTTGGACAGGATCGTCCCTTTGCGGCCTCTCTTGCCACGTCGGCCCCGACACTCCCCGTGGTTTACGGAGGAGCTGAGGGTGCCGAAGAGTGTTAAGAGATGCCTAGAGCGCCGCTGGAGGAAGACACGGACTGAATCCGACCAAACACATGTTAGAGCCGCTATTAAGGCCTACATTGTGGCGATAAGGGCAGCGAAGCGGCAATACTTCTCCGCCCTTATTGCATCTGCAGAGTGCCACCCGGTGGCCCTGTTTGGGATCACCAGGTCCCTCCTTGGTAAGGGGGATCTGGTGGTGCACTTGCAGGGCCGCACGGAGGAGTACCTGCAGGATAAAATTGCTTGGATTCATTCCAAGCTGGACTCCGAGCATGGTGCAGGGTCTGGGGAGATACCAGGGGATCGTTCTTGCCTAGTTATCTGGGAACGGTTTGATCCTGCTGTTCCTGAGGAAGTAGACAGGATCCTCCGGACTGTGAGGGCCACCACTTGTCATCTGGACCCATGCCCCTCCCTTGCAGGAGGGAGTGTTTCCAGCGCCCTTTAAAGAGGCGTTGGTGCACCCCCTCAAGAAGCCCTCCCTGGATCCTACTGTGCTGGACAACTTTCGTCCAGTCTCCCACCTCCCCTTTTTGGGGAAGGTGGTTGAGAAAGTGGTGGCTTCGCAGCTCCAAAGGGTCCTGGAGGAAACGGATTATCTGGACCCCTATCAGTCAGGTTTCAGGCCCGGCTATGGAATGGAAACGGCATTGGTCGCACTTATGGATGATCTCTGGCGGGAGCGGGATGGTGGAAGTGCGACCATCCTTGCTCTCCTTGATCTCTCAGCGGCGTTCGATACTGTTGACCACGGTATCCTATTGGGATGGCTCAGGGATATGGGGGTGGGCAGCACAGTTTTGTGCTGGTTCACCTCCTTTCTCCGGGGCTGATCCCAATCGGTGGTGATAGGGAGCGAGAGGTCTCACCCTTGGCCCCTCTGTTATGGGGTGCCGCAGGGTTTGGTTCTCTCTCCGCTCCTTTTCAACATCTATATGAAAGCGCTGGGCGAGATCATCCGCCATCATGGGATGAGGTATCATCAGTATGCTGATGATACTCAACTATATATCTCCATCCCTGGTGAGGTAAGTGATGCTGTGACCGCCCTCTCGCGGTGCCTGGAGGCTGTGAGGGTCTGGATGGGGAACAACGGGCTCCGGCTAAATCCTGGAAAGACGGAGTGGCTGTGGGTTAACAGTCACTCATGCCCTTGTTATCTCCCAGATAGACTACTGCAATGCGCTCTACATGGGGCTACCCTTGAAGAGTATCCGGAAGCTTCAGCTGGTCCAGAATGCGGCCGCGCGAGCAATTTTTGGGGCCCAAAGAAGGACCCATATAACACCTTTGCTCCGTGAGCTGCATTGGGTGCCGGTTTGCTTCCGGGTCCAATTCAAGGTGTTGGTTGTCACCTTTAAAGCCCTACATGGCATGGGGCCAGGTAACCTGAAGGACCGCCTCGCCCCACGATTTCAACCCATCCCACCCGATCTCACAGAGAGGGCATGCTCCGGATCCCCGCGATAAAAGAACTTCGACCTTCTCTGCTGTAGCCCCTGCCCTTTGGAACATCTTGCCCCCGGGGGTGAGACAGGCCCCCTCACTCCAGGCCTTTCAGAGGGATTTGAAGACCTGGCTCTGCCATCTGGCCTGGGGCGGGGAGGGAGGATACCAGAAATGGGGTTGGCTGGCCCCTTAGCGGCCTGGTGTGGCCTCTATTGGACTCTTGGATCTTTTAGCCTCTTTACTTTTATCCTTATTTCTGTAAATATAATTTTTACAACTTTTAAACTTTTTATAATTTTAATTATGTATTGATTTAAGTTGTTGTAAGCCGCCCAGAGTCCCCCGTTGTGGGGAAATGGGCGGGGACAAGTTAAATAAATAAATAAATAATGAAGGTTCCTGCATTGTTCAGGACAGATGTAATGGGAAGAAGGAATAACCTTGAGGAACAAGAGGAAGAGCCACAAAGAAGGTAGCAGTCAGATGAAAGAAATCTGAATCCAGGGCAGAACTGTAATTTGAGATAGTGTCTCAGACATGACCCTCCTAATTCTCATGAAGGAGGGAGGGGGGAAAGTACATCGAGGCTTGCAAGATTCTGTTACTATAACCTTCCAATAAAAGTAGTATTAGTTTGTGTGTCTTTGGTTTCCAAGTTTGATCTACCTTGGAGGGCTGACATCAACTGACCATAAGATGGCCTGCATGGCCCCTTTCAGTGCTGTGATTCTGAGAATATGAGCAGGTTTCTTCTATTGTATAACTGTTCCCTGATGTTTATCATCCATCTCCCCTCCTCAAAACTGTAATTTGTATAGTTGGGTCCCCCTCTCTTTGATCTCATCAGCTTTGCTTTACTGAAGAATTATTTCTCTAAAAAGCATAATTAGTCTGTTTTGGGAAGCACGACACGGTCATTTTAGCATAATCCCAGATTGGTAGGGCAGGGCAGAAAAATCAGCATTGATTTATAGGCATCCAGATTTTTGCAAAGAAGTCAGACCCTGCCATGTCTTAGACACAGAAATCCCTGGGATTTCGATTTCATGGAGTTGCAAGGTCATATTAGAGAAAATGGGAACATTCATTCATTTTACAGGTCTTATACTTTTATACCTTTGACTGGAGCTCTTAAATTTCCCAGTCTTTTGTCTTGTCAGTTCTCTGTAAGAACATATATCTGTTGGTCAAACTACTAAGTTGCACTTTAACATGAATGAAGTAATTGCCAAATCGGACATTCCTCTCCATGTTAAGGGCACAGTATAAAACTGGTCAAGTTACTACTGTCAAAAGAACATCAGAGCAATTTATTCCTAATGTTACTTGATAGCCAGAAAGAAATTTTCCTCTCCCAGTTCAAAATATAGCCAAGAATCAGAGGCTTCAAACTCAGAGGTTCCTGCCTATCACTTCTTGGAAAATTATGTGAGGCATTGAGCTAAAAATAAACGGATAAGGGCAGCGTCGGTAAAGTATAGCATCAGTAATATTTATGCTAGCTATTTTTTAGCAAGTTGCTCCTGAGCAATTGGAAATTGTTTAGCTAGTGCCTCTCTAGCAAGGTCTAACACCATTTTCCTATCAATTTCTTCTTTCCCCCTTGGATGCAATGTTGCAAAGGCTGCCTTGCCCAATCAAAATTCTTGCATGTGATGAAGAAAATGTTTCATTAGCCAGAGAAGACACCCCGTTGTGCAAGAGTTTTCAGGCCCAAAAGAAAATGGATCACTCAAATGGGTAATAATATGGGAGGTTAGAGGAGAAAAAAGCTTGCAACAGAGGTTTTTTTTTTAAAAAAAAGCAGCGTTTAAATAACCAAAGTCTATTTACTCAGTAGTATAACTCCTTGATTTAAATTGGACTTGTATATTTAGAATTGCAGTCTCTATGGTCTTATTAATGTACCAGCAGGAAGGGGAATTAAAAAGAGATTTCTCTTAGTAGGCTGTAGAATGTCCAGAGACAGGTACAAAGAACAGGCAACCTCAGAAGCTTTGCTGCCAAATTTCCACCAGCCTTTTTAATTGCAGCACCAGCAGACGTAGACATTGGACGGCTAAAGTGGCAGGAATTATACTAGTTGTAATTCTGAACTGATGATGAATCTATTTTAGCTCTATCATTTTCCATATTTGATACTGGTAGCAAAACACCACCACCAAACTGACTTTTATTCTTTTACGAATTGAGCTGTTCCTCGTTTCACTGAATCGCTTTGATTTGTTATGGTGTCTCTCTTTAAAAATGACATAGTATTAGTTACCTTGGTTGGTCTTCAGCCAAAATTAGTGTGTATTATTGGTTTTGAAAATAAATGAAATTGTGTAGAACTACTGCAGGTATATGAAAATAATACTATGTTTTCTTCCCCATATTATTTTACTATTTTATTTTAATAGGAGGGTTGTCTTAGATATGCTGGCAGTAAATCAATGAAGGCAGATGACTTTTCATCTGTGTCTGATACTCCTTTTGGAGTGGAGAAATCATGTTAAAATCCAGTTGTCTTCCTTTTGAGCAATTATGGGTCTATAATCAATCATAACCCCTGCTTTCCTTCTTTTCCCTCTTCTAACATTAAAGGACCTTTACAAGCAAGTAATGTTTGCCACTAGAGGAACTACTCAGCTCTTTCACCCAAATTAAGTGCAAATTATGACACTGACACAGAGCTAATTAAGGAGATTGATATTATGAGCAAGGGTTCCATCAGGTTGTAGGTCAAGTCCAATTGAGAAAGGTTTCAAACTAGTTTTGTTCATTAATAAGCTGAAGAGGATCGATGTGGATAGACAGTCTGAGCCTGAAGCCTCTTCATCTCCAGAGAGTCTGTTTCATGCTAAACTGTATTTGAACAGGTGGGCCGGTATCCAAAGAACTTTGGAACTGGTTGCCTGACTCTAAAAATTATTTTGGGCATTTTTTACTAATTATTTTTGCAACTGACAGAAGTTTCAGAATCATCTTGCAATATGGCAAGGTAGCATGCTGTTCAAAGATGGGGGGTGGGGAATCTTACTGCGACAATACACTTTCTACTGGCTCTTTGGTCTTATTATTTGGCATTATTGTAAAATATCACAAAATCTCTGCCATAGTTACACATATTGTTACATCCTTTGAATAGTAGAAAATATTGCCTTTTCCAAAACAGATAGATCACAACTTTCCAACAACCATTCTTTGTCATCTGGAATATTTCCAATTTTCCAATTTCTTAATATAATTCCTTTAGCCACCCTCATGCTTGATACAATCATAATTCCTGATAAACAGTCCAAAGCTTTGGTATGTAATTCACCATTATATCAACATCTTTAACATTAAAATATTTTCCTATAAATCTGCTTTTATACATTAATACACTATCCCAAAAAGATACTAAATGATCACATGACCAGATCATATGGGTTGATGAGCCCTCAAATTTTTTACACCTCCAACGTAAAAAAAATCTGATGTAGAAAGGCATAAGTGGCAAAGATGCTCATGCAGGGAAGGAAGGAAGCTGGTGAAGAAAGAATAGAGCACTCCATTTTTTAATTTCTACTCTTAAGTTTAGTCAAAAAGCCAATTCCTGCCAACTCTGAGCAAGCTCACTGAACCTCAGAACTGAAAGGACTCTTGTAAATGTCCTTTGACCTGAACAATGTTTACCATGCAAAAAGATTTATTGATTAAGTGCTATCAAGCCAATGTGAACTTTTAGCAACCATATAAACAGACCTGCTCCAGTATGTTCTGTCACTAGCCTGGCTCTTCAAATCCCCAAATTGTGTACCTATTGCTGCTCTAATCAAGTCCATCCATCTTACTGCTGATCATCCTCTTCCACTAATTTCTTCCACCTATCCCAGCATTAACAACTCCTTGGATCTTCACATAATATGATCAAAATATGACAGTCTGATCCTGGTCATTTGTGCCTCAAGTAAGAACTTGGATTGATTTCTTCTATGATCTATGTTTTGTTTTCTTGAATGTCCATGGTATTCTCAAGAATCTTCTCCAAGGAAGCAAAAAGAATCAACAATATTTCTATCCTGCTTCAAAGTTCAACTTTCATTTCAATAGAGTATGACAGGGAAAACTATTGCCTGCACAATTCAGAACTTTGTAGGAATAAACACATAGCAACATCTGAATGTATTTTGCAAGGACTTCATTGATACCCTATCCAGGATTTTTTGCCAGTACATAGTTTTTTTATAGTAGACAGTTAGTCCTAAAAGGCAGAATCTATCCACCACTTCAGTGTCTTCATTGTCAATAGGTTCCTACACCTCTTGTCATTAGTTTGGTCCTCTTTATATTTAATCTGAGTCCCATTTTTCATTGTGTTCCATGACTTTCATTACTAGACTTGCAGGTCATTTGCATTTTTAGTTATTTGAGTATGTGATATCATATTTAGTGCATGTCCTAAAACTGAAAGCGATTAAGAAAATGAATCCATATGTTTTTATATATGATAAGTGTGGCAAGATTATTACATACACAAAGGTGGAAAGATTCGGCACTACCCACCATGGAGGAATGGTTGGTAAAGATGGTGGAACTTGCAGAGATGGCTAAATTGACTTCCTTGATTAGAGAAAAAACAATATCTACTTGCTGACTGGAAACCCCTTATAGACTTTTTGCGTGAAACAAGAAAAACTTATGATTTATGGTTTTGATGATTAGAAAAAAATAGATTACACAAAAAAGAGTGGGGGGGGGGTTGTAACCAAAGAGTAAGAAGTAATTTTGTCTTTGTTCTTACACTTGCTCTAAAGAAAATCAGAAACTACTTCTTTCTTTTCATTCTTTCTTTTTGCACTTTTGGGGTTTTTTTTCTTTTCTTTTTTCTTTTCTTTCTTTATATTAGTTCTTGTTAGTTTTTGTCTCCTTTTTAAAATCTTTAATAAAAATTATATTAAAAGAAAGAAAATGAATCCATCATAATGGTACACTCCACTGTGCTTGAAGATCATTTGAACTCTATTAACTCTCCCTCCTTTTTAATATCAGGTCCAAGAACAAATCAGGTTGAGACCAAGCCCTCTTGTTTTGTATTTCCAGGTGATCTATTTGACTGGCAGAGACTTGCCTCATTTCAGGTCATTAGGAAAGAGAACACACAGTGCTTGATGTTTTCAACTTGCTTTATGTATTGATCGCTTTATCTATTTTGCAGTGTCTCACCTGGCTTTGAAGGTATGAAGGAGCAAGAAATCTGTAACAAAATCATGGTCCACATGCTGGAAAACTACAGTCCCTTATTTGAATGGGAGCACCAGAAGAAGGAAGGAGGATGCAAGGAGTCACCGAAAATTATATTGGTGAAAGTGAGTGTTTAAAAGCTGAGTTGTGCTTTTGAACCATTCCCCCCACTGTGACTGTACACAAGGTCAGTTTAGTAAGTGTCAGGGTAATGTGGTCAAGAGTTTGAACTCTGGCCCTTGAGAAGAAAGGGGATTTGGATTTGGGGCTTTTAATTTCTTACACTTTTTAATTGATCAGAACTGTACATTACTCACCTCTCTGTAGCTTTTTTTCCCCAACACAACATGCACTTGTATGTTTCTGTGTGTGTGCACATATGTGTGAGTATGCATGTCTCCATCCAGGGGCCTGTATGGCAATCAGAATGCAGCTACAGGAAGCGACAATCAAAGAAATGTAAGAAAAACAGTGCAAAGGTGTTGTTTTATTGATCTGCCATTACCTGATTTGTTGCTGTTGCTGTTCCCAAACATTATTGACTTTCTTCCAGGAAGAGAATACGTATCAACTGTCTCCTTCCGCTTTAGGAAGAAAATTTTGAGCAGGGAGTAGTGCAAAAGAAAAGGGTTAAAAACATAATGGGAATGCTATCCTCAAAGGAGTAATAACATGCCATATTACAGCTGAAATCAGGACACTGAATGCTAATTGTTTGGTTCTGAGTCTAGTGAGAACTTGAAAGCCAGGAGGAAAATACCATAGCTATAGCCAGATAGCCTCTCTCTTCTGCCTTTGGTGGTGGGGGTCTTGTTAAATTCTCCCCCCACCCCCCATTCTCAGTCCAGGCCTTACTCTTTAGCCCATCAACTGTCATTAAATTCTGCGCCTGATGCTCCCTTTGGCAACTCAGCCCCAGCCCTTTGAAGACTCTGTCAGACAACTGTAACTGTTTTGGCCTTTGCTACTCCAGTCATTTAGGAGCTCATGTCTAATTATTCAACAGTGCTAAACCTGGATCTCTTAGTAGAGCTTGCAAATTGCCTGAAAACTTTCCATTTGGGCAGATTTCCCAATAACTTTAAATTCTCAGTTCTGCTTAGGAACAGATGACTCACAGTCATCCATCATATGCCAACAATTATATTTTCCCGAACAAACCTATACAATTCATACCTGGGTTTGCCCTTACACTCCAAAATCATTTTGCTGTTCTCCTTTCCCTTCTCCACTTCTATCCCATTTGTTATTAGGTCCGGATTAAGCATGTAGCCTAAATGCAGGTTTAAAACAGACTGGGGATACCAGATTCCCAAAAAATAAAATCTGTGTAAACATAGATGCAATTTATTATTATTATCATTATCTAGTGCTTAATATAATGCTGTTCAGTTGTGTACCAAACGGTGTCTTTCATCAGTATGAGTGCTAGTCAGGCTGAGATTCTGATCATCATCTAAGTAGAATAGGAAGCAGCCTGGGAAAATAAGATATGTCCTTGAATGGTGTTATGTTCAAATGAAAGCCAGCAGCCATGCAATGCTTGCAGTATGTTCACTTGGCCAAAAAAGTTATTTTTGGCTTTTTAGCATTTGCGATAATGATGTGAAACAATTTGCTTCATGCTCTCACTCATGTAACAAACTGTCTTGGGGACTGTTTTGTAAACTAAGAGTCAAATGCACATAAATACATGGATCATGGGAGAAAGGGATCACTTTACTTTTTTTGCCTCTCTTTAAACTTTTGTTTTTCTTGTTGCTGTTTATTAATTGATGGAGAGCTAGAAGCCTGGCGAGAGGGAGAGGTATAAATATGGGAGGGGAATGTTTGATCAGGGAGAATGCACACTTATTTGCTGACATTCTTGGTAAGTTGGCCCATCATTTGATCTTTGGTTGGTGACACTATAGTCTGGAACTCAAGAAGTTCCATAAAAAGAACAGTCATACATTCTTTGTTTGATTCTTAAATAAGCAGACCTTTGGAAAGTGACAGAAAAGTCATTAAATAAAACACTGCACAGATATTCCAGTTTTTGGAAGTATCATAGATTTATTGATGTAAATCTAGGTCTGGAATATATACATTGATAAAAACGTTTTGACACAAGAGTACAGTACTTACATTCTGGGAGAGAAGATGGTGTTCTTTCAGGTTGTCTGCTCATGAATACATGTCCAACATAAGACATTAACTAATAAGTAAATATTCTATAAAAGGAGAATTTATGCTGAAACCCATTCAGCATTCTGAAATGGATAGCATGGGGTCTTCTTATTTATGCATAGTTGAGATAGTCCTGTTAAGCAATCACTTTTCCAGTCTTGAAATAGAAACATCTTAGTTATTTGAAATTGTATCTTTTAATTCAATTTTTGTGTGTGTTAACCTGTAATAAGCTTTTGTTTTTGTTGAGAAGCGTGAGAAAGACACTTAAAGTTTAGCAATATACTTCAAGAATTCTAAGTGTGTGTCGTAACGGTTACAGTAATGATTTAACTATAGCAGAGACATACAAACAGATTGTTTAATAGAGAGCAGTTGCTCACATTTTGTCTGGGTTGGTTGGATTAGAGAAGAGAGCTGATGAACCTGGTTTAGTGCACATGTTGTATTTTCCACAGGGTTGTGCCAAAATCTTATCTCTGTAGTTTGTTTTCTCCCCTTGGTGTTGCTGGTAAAAGCATTTACCATAAGGCAATTGGTCATTGTCTGGTAATAACTCCCTTTCCTGTCAAACATAATGTATTCCAGCTGTTAATTTAACTAAGAAAACTTCTAGGTCATGTTTTGGGTTGATGCAAGAAATACCATCTAGTCACTGAGTGCATTCACCCATAAAGCTGAATTAAATTTTTCAACCAAAATTATTGGAGAAGCCTGGTTCACATATAATACTAAGCCATAATAATTGGGCTTCAGGGCAGTGTTAAGCCTAAACATAAACCAATTATAACATGGCTTACGGTTATGAACAAACCTGGCCTTTCAGTTGTCTATCACTGCTACAGCACTATTGCCATATGTTAGTTCTCAGTTGCCACCGGGGAACAGACTAAACATAAGTGGTATACAGTAGATCTGGGCATGTTTAAGCATTATTAACAAAACTTTGGTGGGTTTCTTTCCAAGAGAACATTTTATTCTTGCAGATCATTTAGTATTTCATTGAGCAGATGGATTAAAAAAAAAAAAAGAGCAAAAGAAAAAAATCCATTGGGATATTCTTCACTGGTGAGATTAAAATACACTCTCTTCTAGGTGAAAGTTTATGAGCTCCTGCGGCCTTTCCCTTTAGTGTCATGCAGAGCTGCCAAGGAGAGAGAGACTGTTTTATGGTAGACAGCTCACTGTCATTGTTTTGACATGTCTTTCTAATGATACTGCAGCTCTAAATAACTTCCCCCTATGATTTTTTTATTAATTATGGGCCATCAGGTTTGTTTATTTGTAGGCTGCCCAACTTCCAACAATTATGGGTGTCTTACAATTAAAAATAAGGGGGATAAAACCTAAAAGAAATAATAAGCAACCTGAAGGCAAACAAGTAAACCCCCCCCCCCAAAAAAAAGTCAACTCCTGGTGGCCACATAACTGGACGTTCCCCAACGTGGCCCTTCAGGTCTTCTGTCCCCAGCATGACAGAAGATGATAATCTGTCCCCAACATAGCCCTTCAGGTCTTCTAATGGTATACCCATTGCTGCTGTAATCCATCCACCTTGCTGCTGGTCATCCTCCCTTCCTTCTACTTTTCCCAACATTATTGACTTCTGTAGGGAGTTGAGTCTTCACATAATGGGTCCAAAATATGATAATTTGAGTATGGTCATTTGTGCCTTGGGTGAGAACTCTGGATTGATTTGTTCTATGATTCCTTTGTTTGTTTTCTTTGGTATCCATGATATTCTCAGAAGTCTTCTTCAAAACCAAAGTTCAAAACCACTGACATTTTTTCTGTTGCTTCAGAATTCATTTTTTACTTTCATGGAGTATTGCAGGAAAACCATTTCCTGCATTATTTTGATCTTTTAGGTGTAGCTATATGCCACAGCATCTGAATATCTTTCCAGAGCACATAAATAGTTTTTTTTCCCCTTATTGATAACATTGGTGAGAACACTGTTAAACTGTAACAGTTCTGATACCACACAAAACCGTACCACAGATGGATAATGATCTGAGCTTCCATGCACCAAAGAAGCAAGTGATGGTTCCACATTGTTTCTCGATTTTGGTCTTTAAGCCCTTCTGGTACTCAGCCTCATAAATTCTTTTCCTCATGATGTAGTGGATGAACCATTTTTTCTTCTATAGTTAACCCATCAGAATATCACAATATAATGTTTTACAAACCTAACCCTAGCCCCTTTCCCCCAACCCCAGGAAACCCTTCCGAATCTTCTAACAAACCACAACAGTAGCAACTACCTGAAGTGTTGGCAGGCCTACCTCCTTGAACACAGTTAATATAAATACTGGTTTGCTACCAAGCTTGGACTTCCTATCACTGCTTTTGATGAAGTACATCAAGAATGCCAGACACAGAGGCTTTGTTTTTAGGTGTTTCGTTTTAGTCAATCCAGTTGTGATAAAGAAAGCATTCAAATGGAAGAGAACATTTCAATACATATCTTTATTTGAAACTCAACTGTATGTCAAGTGAAACAGCAGCCTGTTCTTGTTTCAGGATATATCTGCAGACATATTTTTATTAACTGCTTTTGATGTTTCCTGATAGGAGGCTAGTTGCAAGCCGACCCCGTCAATCACGCTGACAAGTCTTGAGACAGAAACACCAAAGCCGAGGCCAAGAACAAAGGTACAGAAAATGATTCTATTAATCTTTTCTGTGGCTCCTTTTCATTTTCCTTTTATCTGCATTGTTGTCTCTTTTTCATGGGATTAGGAGTTGTAGTTTTGAAATGCATCAGATTTGGGAGGTCTGGGAAGAAATTGTGAGATTTAGCCATACTCATAAAGTCCCGGAATCACATCACTGCTCCAGAAGCTTCTACACAAGAAGAGTTCCCTTTGCCATCCCCTGCCTAACCAAACAAGTTGGTGCTGTTCTTGACTGCAACCAGAAGTCTCAATGGAGGCATGACCCCGGGGTGCAACTAGGCTTAGGCTGGGTTCCCACAACATGCTAAATTCTAAACCCATTAACAAAACCCAGTTGCTACATTTACATAATAAATCCTGCTCAAATAAATAACTCTTTTATGGCTTGATATAGTGATATTATGACCCCACAGAGGTGGCCTGCTAAGTCAGTGGCTGGGTTCCCTCACCATGCAGAATCAAAAACTACTCAGCCCCAGTTTAGCCTAATCTACTATGCTGTAGAGACAAAGCTAATGTCCATCTGTATGGACAAAACCCTTTTAAGAGGCTTCTCTAACATGCTATACAGTATCTAGGCACCCAAATGATGCAGGAGCTCAGTCCATCTCCTCTTTTAGCTTTTAAAACTCTGGCAGGCATTGTCCACAGGATTTCAAACAATAGTAAGGGCTAGAAACATGAACATTTAAAACTGAAACGTGAGACAATAAAGGAGCTAACATCTGTAGCCCATGCCATGCATTTGTGTGCAAACATTTATTTTGGTCAAATGATCTGTTACCAAGAATCTCTAACCGAACAGAGACTAACCCAACCTCTACATAGTATGAAGGTAATCATAATATATTATGAGAATGCTTATCATATTTGCAAACAACCAAAAATTGAGGGAATAGCTAACATCGTAGAAGATAGGGAAGAAAAATTTTATGTATGTATGTATGTATGTATGTATGTATGTAGTATTTATTCTTACTGCAGTCTTAAGACTGATCCTAATAGATTAGAAAAGTTGGCTGACTGTAACAGAATAATATTTGAACAAAGACAAGTGTAAATTCTCCACTTATGAAGCAAAGTATGGGTTGGTAATGGTATATGTGAAATAGACCTTGATTGCAAACAGTGGTATGATGTTATAGAAAGAAAAGGCAAACTCATTTTTTTAGAATGCATCAATAGAAGTTTAGCTTCCAAATCACAAAAGTGATAGCTCCCCTTTATTTTGCATTAGGCAGATAAGAACGGGGTCCATTCCGCACATCACATTTTTAGGATTCAGGCAAATTGGAACAGATTTAGAGAAGGGCAGTTCGAATAAAAGGAGACTAGAAGCTAAGTCTTGGGAAGAAAAATTGAAGGAGTTGGGCAAGTTTAGCCTTTTGAAGGTAACTCTAAGAGGGGATATAATAGCACTCTTCAAATACCTGAAAGAAAATATAATGGTATGTGGGAATGACCTTGGGAGACAGGAAGAAAAGCTGTAGACTAGGCAGTGCTCAGTTAAGAGGCAGCTGAGCCTGCAGATGGAATGGGGGCATGGCAAATGTCTCAGAAGGGACTGTCCCTAGTTTCTTGGACTGTAAAGGCGAAAGGGGAAAGTTGTACTTCCAGACTTGCAAGATTCTGTTGCAGACTTACAATAAAAGATAGAGCTAGTATTCCTGGGTGTGCTTCTTGTCTGGACTACCTCACAAGGCTGACAGAATATGACATTTCTTTATTTATCTATCTATCTATCAATCAAGCAATCAAATTTGTCACCGCCCATCTCATTGAAACGACTCTGGGCAGTTTACAAAGCAGTTAAAATCAAGTAATGACAATATACAATAATCTTAATAAATAGAAAACAAATAGATCCAAGGATAGATATAAAATTGACAGTCACTCAGGGAGTATCATCAAGGTGCCAGCCATCCCCAGGATTGGGTAAGATTCTTGTCACCCCACACAAACTGGCAGCACCAGGTCTTTAATCCTTTCTGGAAAACCAGGAGAGTAGGGGCCTGCTGCACCTCTGGGGAGAGAATATTCCAAAGGGTGGGGGCAACAGCAAAGAAGGTTCTTCTCCTGGGCCCTGCCAGCCAACATTCTCTTGCTCACAGAATCCACAACATACCCTCTCTGCCTGACCGGGTGGGACAGGTTGATGTGATGGGGGTGAGACGCTTCCTCAGGTAACATGGACCCATGCCATGTAGGGTTTTAAAGGTAATAACCAACACTTTGAACTGAACCTGGAAGCAAACTGGCACCCAATGCAGCTCCTGCAGTAAAGGTGTTATATGTTCTTGGGGCACCAAAGATTGTTCGCATGGCCACATTTTGAACCAGCTGTTGTTTCTGGATACTCTTCAAAGGTAGCCCCATGTAGAGCGCATTGCAATAGTCTAGCCGAGAGATTACCAGAGTGTGAGTGACTGACTGGAGAGCCTCCTGATCCAGGAAAGGGTGTAACAGGCATACCACACAACATAAAAGGTCAAGACTTGCACTCCATTGTTCCCAAATGCAGGACGCAAAACCACTGAGTTTCCTTAAAGGCAGATTCCAATTGAATGTAAGAAAAACAGCCTAAAGGTCAGAGCAGTTCAACATAGGACCAAACATGGGCGGAAATTATGCTCTTCCCTTCGGTGTCTGTGCTCAAGGTGAAGCCAAACAGATATCTGTCATGGATGCTTTAATTTGGCTTCCTGCACTGAATAGTAATTTGGATTAAGTGGCCTAAATGCCTTCTTCCAACTCCAACCATTATATGGCCTATTTTGTGATTCTACTAGTTCCCGCTCTTCTTTTGTGGATTGCTTCAGAGTAAATATATAATTGAAGACCTGTTTCTTAAATAACCAAAGAAACAATGAAGGTTTCTTAGAATTGATCCCATCTAGGTTTTGTTCTGTAAACACACACTTGCCAAGTTTCAGCACATATACACAATCCTTTGACAAAATGCCAAGAGATTTGTGCCGTGCCACTCTTACATCGATGTTTGGGTGCCGAATTTAATTTTGGCATCAATGCTTTATTGACCCACCCATCACAAATACATACATAACTTCATTAGTTTTGCACTCCATATTTTTATTTATGCTGTTCTCAGGGGTGCTTGAACCAAAAGCTCTTGAATGTATAAGAACAGGCATGATAAAAAGGTAGAAGCGGACTTGCTACATACAAATGTCGTCGTCTTCTTTGATCCCAGTGAATTTGGAATTATCACAAACTAGACATTTGCCTTACCAGACAGAAGGGAATGTCTTCCTCTAAAATTTGTCCTGTCAGCTGAGGAGCAATTTGAAGGAAATTAACAAACTAGCCTTGAAATATTGCTGATGTCTTCTCTTCAAACTCAGAATGGAAAACTCAGCTTTTGGGTGGAACAGATTGTTTAAGTCCTTGGTGGCACTTCCTTCACACATCTAATTTGTCAGAAATCTGATCTGCTCTAATTTCAGGTTGCAGGATTTGTTGGGTTGTAGGATATTTGGACAGACTTGCTGACTTTTCTCTCCACATTAGTTTTAAATGCTGCCATTAAGTATGATTTTACATAGCATGAGATACAAATGATTAAATTATATAATTTTTAAGAATATTTATTAGATTTGGATTTGTTAGATGTGTAGCCTGGCTTTTCTCCAGAAGCTTAAGGCAGCTTTTCAAAAGGATCTCTGTTCATTTTATCGTGGGGGAGGGTTGGGGTGAAACACACTGACTGGCCAAACCTGGTGCTTCTCATTGTAAACATTGTAGGAGGAGAGCCATGTTAGTTTATAGCAACCAAAATTCAGAAGGCGTCTGGAAGCACCTTTTTTGACTAGCACATTTTATTAAAAGGCATACACTTTTGTGACTTTAATGAAATTTGTTAGTTGGAAAAGGCGCTACCAGATTCCTTCAGATTTTTGAATAACTGAAAGTCATCCATGAGCTTCCATGGTTAAGAATAAACTTGAACCTCATCTCCTCAATTCTAGCCCATTACGTGAATCACTACACTACATATTTTGGACTGGTGATGATTCCTGGTTATACTTTTATTTTTATTTTTTGGTTTAATTGAAGTTTACAGGTTTTGCTAATAACATTGGGTGAGTCCATCAGAAACACTTAAGCCATCATACGATTGGCTTTTTAGCCATTCCGTTTTGTGGCTTATGATTTATGGCTTAGTATGTGAACCCAATCAATTGTGATTTAATCAGTAAACACCAGATCAGCAATCATGGAAGTGCAATTTGTGAATCCAGACATATTTTATTTTGTATTATAATTGCTCAACTTTCTTACCATGGTTAAGTTACCAAGTTTCGTGGGCCATTTTGGATACTTTGGGGAGAAGTGATGACATATATCATTGCATCTCCAGTGATGTAGTTCAGAAATTGTAATGCAGTGTGAGTGCAATGTCCTTTACTTTTTTTGACCAGTTTGAGGGAGGTGGCTTGCAATTATATATTGTAAAACCCCACTTAATGCCCTTAGGATTACATCTCTCAGGACCTTCCAACCTTTAGACGTGCTATAGGGGATAATAGCCACTGTAGTCTCATACATACAGCAAGAAGTTTGCACTTCCTTGTGGCTTGAGGCAATTTGATCTTGATTTGTGCAAGTTTGTGGTTGTTGTTTTTTACATGGAAACAAGCTCATAAATCACAGCCTTATTGCTACATCTGTTAGCATGTATGTTCAGGAGCCAAAGTTTAGGTAATTTCCCAGCCTAGCTCCCTCCCCCCTTTCTCCTCCCCCTCCTCCTCCCAGCTTATGATGGAGCGCAAAAATAAAATTGTAGTGGGAAAGGAAGTGGACTTTATTTCATTTTTTTACCAACCTTTTACCAAGCTTTTTTTTTTTTTTAAGTTTAACACTATAAGCCATTTGCATTAATGTAACATAGATTGTAATTGGGAAAACGGTGAGTTATTGAAGTTTCTGATTGGACTCTTTCTTTCTGATCTTTTATCTGAGTTTCTAGAAACACTTTCATTCATAATGTTTCTCTAAAAACATTAGGACTGGAGACTTAAAAGGGGGTATAAGATAAATGACTTCATCAGGATTTTACATGTGTTATATACACTGGGTTCTTCCAGTTGCTTCTGCAAGTAGAAATAACTTCATTTCTCCTATCTGCTCTTCCCCAAATACTGATAACAATTCAGAATCTTTTTAAATCAAGATCTCCTGTTTAAAAATTTCATCCATTAATAGCTAAAGAGACACAAACGGATATGGGGTAAAAGCCGAATATGATACTAACCATATAGGTAAGAGTAGATATATGGCTATGCTTTAATGGCCCAATCTTTAAAAGGCTTTTCTCTGTCTTTGGATACATAATGTAATGCAAAGGTGTTTTAGGGAAAAAATAGAGAAGTATTTTCAGCCATATCAGTTTTTTCACATATGCTTTGTAGCTAGGATTTAGAGAGGGAGATGGTTGGATCAGACTTGGAAGGGTTGGCAGTTGCCAGTCCAAAATTGGGTGCTGGTCTGTTTGTTTTGGAGGGGGTGAATTTAGAAATTGTACTGCAGGGAGGGAGGAGTAAGCCCTTCACCTGGTTTGTAACCTGTTGTATCGCTCAAGTATGAGTGGACCTTTCTCTTGGTTCTTTGCCAGCTAGGACAAAAAGCTTTGATTCAACAACTCTCACTCTTAGCCTTTCTTTTCTTTATCAAAACAAAAGTTCATTTCCTCAATTAGCAAAGGTGTCTGTTCCTTCTTCTGAGTAATTGATAGAAGATAGTTGTTCTTTTGATTGGGTACGCTGGAGGAAGAAAAGAACATCTGTCAGCAGGAGGAAAGGTTGTCTATTTGCCCTGCAATTTCTGTTCTCATGGTCAGGGCAGAGCCAAGAATAGTAGTATAGGTCTCAAGTCTGACCCAAGTTAACGTTTTTCTCCAGATGTTGGAATTGGCCAGCATTGTTCTTTCCCTTGATGTGTTCCTGCTACGCTGCTTGTTTTAGGTCAGAGTGCACAACGTTTATTGGGCCAAGGGCCATCCTAGACTTTGAATGCCATGTTGGGAATCTCTTAGCAAATGGAGGAATGAAACCACATTAGAAACTTTTAAAAAGGGGGAGAAGGAGGAAAATTAAAATAATGAACAATTATATATTAATATTTTAAACTATATGTCTATTACATTTAAATGTGCATGCTGACATACATATGCACGTGCGTGCATGCACGCACACACATAGCAATCTCCACCCTCTGACATCTCAGCTGATTCTCAGGTTTAAAACATGATTCTCCCAAACTATTCTGTCTTGAACATACTCCCTGTCTTCATACAACAAATAGATATAGATATATGCATACACACACAAACATACTCACACACACACACACGTCTCCTGTGCAGAGGAGATGGCAGGATGAGTCAGAGAGAGCTGGTAGCAATGTGGGGGTTTCTTGCTAATTGGGGAAAAGATCTTGGGGATGTAGGAGACCATACCTGATTAAGATTAAGGTCCTAATGTAGAACTAAGGATAGTGGGAGAAAGGGTATAGAAAAATAACATGAATCCTGCAGGCATTAACTCACAGGTAATCTTTTAGGCAGAAATACACTTCCAGATGCACATTAGTACAGATGCACATTAGTACCTGTGGAGATGGCTGGTGGGGTGATGGGTTTGCCCCCCAGCCCAGCATCTTGCAGGTTTTTAGGGCTAAAAATTATAGGAGGTTCGTAGGATATTTTTAATATATGTTTTTTTAATTATTTATAGATTTTACCCATGGTTGGAGGGACTTGTGTTTTTTCCTTTTTTATTATTGTGAGCCGCCCAGAGTCACCCGTTGGGGGAGATGGGCGGCATACAAGTTTGATAATAAATAAATAAATAAATAAAATATAATAAGGCAGAAATAACTGCGATCAATCCATACTGTTAAAAAGGATCCTGATTTCTCTCAAAGGGGACACAATTGAGAAGAGAAAGCTATTCTTTTCTACCTGATGAAAGCATAACCTGGAGTATCCAATTGCTGTTGCAAAATCTGAGATTTGAAGCCCTTGTTTCAGTTCCCAATGACAAAAGACACTCCTCTTGGAACTGAGATCAATCAGGACCTTGCCCAGGACATCTTTGGGATAAGGAGAGGGAAGAGGCAGCTACACATATAAGAGTTCAGTCTGATAGTAAAATGGTTTTTTTGGTGTTCGGGACACTCAAAAAATCTTGATTTCTTTTGAGGTCAATGAGAGATCCGTTTTCTATCTACACAACAATACCAAGAATCTTTCCAGTAATCAGTGAACAGCACCACATTTTTCTCTATGAATAGCAGAAACAGTATACAATTTACAAGTAGTGTAAATGGTAAACTGCTATGAATACTTGGGTAATATCCAAGTGGTATAGAAATACAGAAAGTAAATAAATGCAGTAAATAAATCCATTTCATAACTTATAAAAATAAACTTGAAGGATAAGTTTGATTCCTAATTGTTTCCTTAGTCACAGAAGTATGGTCTTCTGAGGTATTTTTCAAGTTCCCAGACTAGCCTGTAACCCCAGGTTTTCCTAGCAGTTCCCATCCAAAAACTAACAAGAGGTGATCCTGCTTAGCTTTTTCAAAATCAACGAAGCTGAGATCTGCTGCAATGCCATAATTTATACTAGTATGAAAATTCTGTACTTGGAGTAGAATTTCTCCTTTTTAAACACTTCATCGTCTCACGCTGTGGCATAATATTGACTGTGGCTCTTGGTCTCTATGTGTTGTTTTCCTGGGAAAGATTATAAAAACAGAAATTGATGTGCTCGTTTCCTTAATTAACCTTTATTGTAAGTCTAAACAAAATGAAGTTAGATATTAAACTATATTGTAGAAGTTCACAATCATGAGATCTTTAGTACAGGCAGCAAGGCTTATAAAAGAACACATATAGCTCCTTCCTAATCTCATCAGATTGTTAAACTTTCACACATTAGTAGTTCTAAGGTTGGCTTGTTTGTGTTTCTGAATACAGCCATTTTTTTTAGAAACACAAGTGAGCCATTTTTACCAGTTTAGCATTATTAAGTCTCATGACCAGTTTTCCTTTTTTAGATTTATGGGTTGATAACTTACCACCTTCAAATCAGTTCCGTTCAATAGTTCTTAGCAGAGAGTTCCCACACCTTTGGGGTCTGGTGGACATTTTTGGGATGTTGAGAACATCTGGGTTCTCTGGCAGAATACCTGCTGGGAGTTTGGGTATTTACCACATGGCATGCTGGTTACAAAGCACTATTTGATCAAAATGCTGCCCACCGTCTTCTCTACTTGCCACCCTTTTGCAGGATATTCTCTCCTGTCCCTACTGATTGTTGCCTTTTGTTCAAGAAGATGGGCACATTGAAAAAGAAACAAGCAGCCATTGTGCATCATTTTTATTTTCTGAGAATATACAGTAGTGGGCCCATTTGGCACTCAGAGATATTCTTGGACATGAAAATGATGCTGGAGTTGGCACGTTGCTTTGCAGTACATCAGATTCCCGTTTGTTTAATTATAAGAAGAGAGAGAGAGAGAGAATCTGGTGGATGCCAAGTAAAATCTCACCTGGGAACTTACAATATTAAATTGATGGACAGCACATTAAGGTTCTCAATTTTAGGGGGAATTTTCTCCTAAGGATGAGGCAAAATACATTTCCTTGTATTTAGTTCTAGTCCTGCCCTTTGGAGCAATGGAGAACAAGTCTGCTTACTCTTCTTCACTGCAGTCCCATAGTTATTTCAAGAGCAATATCATGTCTGTCTTTAATCTTCTCTTCTCTGGATTAAACAAACCCAGGTTGGGTGCTTTGTTTGTATTATTGTCTTCAGCCATATGCATGCTCCTCTTTTATAGGTAGCTTAAGATAAAGAACCACTATTACTAATTGTTCTGTATTGTTCCGCATGCCATGGAAGCTTTATTTAACATCAGGATACCCTGTGCTGCTATATGATCTCAGGAAAAGATGCAGTTATTTTAGTGAGTTGTAGACAGGTGCTGTGAGGAGCACTCCCTGCTGTCCAAAGCACCATTTTGTTTCAAATCTGAAGTGTTGCATAGCCCTACTGTGTATGTTCTTCTAAAGGAGACCTTGAAATGGAGAGTAATGGTTGATCAGGGCAGAGAGAACTGCTTATAGAAAGTCTTGTTATGCCTAACTATCACTTGATATGTTTGTCCTACTTCCAACCAGATGGAAGTAGAGAGAGAGTTGATTCTCTTTTTATAAGCCTGCATTTAGTTCTGCAGTTTCTGATTATTGATCCTTGGTGATTGCGTATGTGTGTTTAATTATCTTCCTTTTCTTCAAGAAATTAGAAATGGCCTACAGTTTTCAAAAAGTTAGGAAAAATAATGTTTAAAAACAAGTGGATTCCAGTGGTAGTGTCAGGATTAGCCCAGGAAACTCCAGGAGACAGTACAGATTCAATTCAGCAGGGTTTATTGGCTTCAGTCCCGTTATAGAAATCTTCTCAGAGTGAGAGCAAATTCCAGGGTCACCCTCCCAACCTCCCTTGCATTCTTTAGGGAGGGTTCAGTCTCATCCTCTTACAGTACCTCGTTGCTCGGGCGACGAGAGTAAATTCTTGACCCCCCTGTTCCTGACTCTCACAGGTAGTGAGTAGAACAACAGAGAATATCAGTATCAGCCAGCATTCCTCAGAAGCCTTTAAAGGAGCCCTAGTTTATCTGGATAGCAAAGTATTGTAAATTTGGGGGGTTTGTCTGGATACTCTGCATAGCCATGTGATTTATGTTAGTAAGGCTAGGTTTGGACAATGGAGGCTGCAGTAGATTATTTTGATAGCTCTGTCAAAGGGATTAGAGATCATTCCTTGAGTAGATTTGTTTTTCCTTCCCCTCCGGATGTGTAGGATCATAACTCCCACCCTCCAAGCCAACTCTAGCTAAACTATTCTGGAAGAAGAGCACCTTTCTGGAATCATGCTAACATTCCTATCCCAAAGAATGTGCTCATTTGGCCTAAAAAAGTGTACGGGCAAAGAAAGCAGCTTGTATTAAGGATCTGCTATGTCCTGAGAAAGTGATAAAATTATGAACTATAGAAAGTAAAATGTTCGGGGGAGGACTTAGTTATTTCTCAGCCTAAATCTGGTAGGGCAGGGGATTATGGGACATTTGCTAGCATTAGTCTATCACAAGAATATCATAAGCCTACATCTATCCTATTCAAAGAAAACACAAATTTGGATAAAATGCTTGCCCCCTCTAGTTTTCACCATTCATTGAATTGGTGTGTGAGCTCAAAACAAAATAAAGGAGCCTTGGATGAAGTGTTATACAGTTTTGATTAAGACTGCATTTCAACCGGTGGGGGAAACAGAGCAACGCCTCTACTGATACTTGAACTTGAAGTCCTTAGCTCACTTCTGGTAATGACCCACAAAAGTATGCGTCCATAGATGCTATGGGTCAGCTAATGCCCCACGGAGTATTTCTCCAGTTTTATTTGTTATAGACCAGTTGTTTTGCTAGATCTTCCTCCACATGCTTCAGCCAAGTTTTCTTTGGAACTGATCACTGTACTTTCCCACTCACAGGGTGTGATTTACACAGTAGTCAATAAGGAAGTTGATAAGAGCTACAATCCACTTTCACGGAGCTCACTTTCAGCAGATTAAACAATTTAAAGGTCTTGGCTCAATTGTCCAAGAATAAAAAATGGCTGCCATAGCCAGTACAGCAGCTGACTCAGCCACAGGCTGCTCATTCTTCAGAGCACTGACCTGGTGCTTCTGGCAAAAAAGCAACAGAAGCATTGGTACCAAAATGTGCATCTATCGATCATTAATACTAACAATGCTGCTTTATGGTGCAGAAGCTTGAATCTTGCTTCAAAATGCTCAAAGTTTTCCAAATGCACTGCCTGTGTCAAATATTAGAGATTGCAGCCAATGACAAAATACAGAGTGAAGCAATTATAAAGAATGGTGGTACAACCAACCTATGGTAGCTGATGAGATTCAGAAATATCAAATGTGATGATTTAGCATATCTGTGACATGGCCCCCTGCCAAATCTTTTGATATACAAGAGGGAACATGTGATCCATATAACCTCAACTTTCATGAGAATTCAAAACAGCCTTCATAAGTTTCTTTCAAGCATGGGTGTATAATCTTTTTCAAGTTTAGGACCACACTTTCCTCTTGCGTGGCATCTTGAGAGTCACACTCCAAAGTAGGTAGAACCTGGAGAAAGAAGTGAACACAGCCAAAACAAAACCTTAAATTCTTTTAATTTACATTAAAATTACACTTCACAAAACCAACTAAATAAAATTAATTTAATTACTGTGACCCATGTATATAATAATTTTCCACATCTGTCCCAGTAAAATATGAAGACAACTTTTGGTGGAGCACTGAAGCCACATTCAAGACTCTGAATGGCCACATGTGACTTGGGTCTTACACTGTACATTGCTGTTCTAGAGATCTGCTGGCCAAACCTCGACTTGCTGAGGTTCATCAGGGATGAAGTTTTGTGGATCATCAAATCGGAGTCCTGGTAGAGCCATAATGAATGCAGAAAACACATCTTGAAAATCACAGCTCTCCAAACTTCTTAAACAACCTGAGAGTTACTTTGTACTTTCTTCTTTTGACATTATAAAAACTGGCATTTTAGCAGCATGAAATCTCTTTTGCTCTCCCAGGAGGGCTTTGAAAAACTTTATGCTGTGAAAGAAAAACTTACTTAGAAGCAAGATGGCTTTTTGCCAGTAACAAAAACCTGACTAATTGTTGCCTTTCTGGAAATCAACAGGAAGTAAGGATAGATGGGGTGAGAGCAATGGATTTGTGGAAGTAGAACAGGCTGTCAGTCTGTGCAGCAGGACTCTGTTACTAAAATCTTGTGCAAACATGAATCAGCCATTGTCAATAATGCAGCAAAATACAGAAAGGTTACTTTTGAAAAGTGTCTGGGTAATGCTATTTTTATGCTTTTGGATGAATCCTGCATACTTGTAAACATTTATTATTATGTATAAAACTGAGATATTTAATGTGCTGTCTACCGTTATATCGCAACTGGTATCCAGATAATTTAGTTACTAGCTTACCCTCAAAACATTTTATCTTGGCTCTCAAAAAGTAAAAAGAGATATTGATCCGTTTTTTGAACTGCAGATTTTGCAGGCTTCCTTCTCTTTCTGCAGCAGTTCTGCCGGCACTTTGCTTAAGTCCCATTTGCATTCATTTCATGAGATTGATTGTTAAAGGGGAGCAGAAAACCCCTTCTTAATGGTCTGATGAGTGAGCATAACCTCTTTTGTTTGAAGTCTTAAATTAATTCCTATTTCCAAAATACTGCAAGGATTGAAGGCATCACTTGAAGCTCCAGACCTGGGAAATCATTTCATATCAGACCAGAGTGTTGGCACTTTGGGCCCTCTGCTGTCTATTCTGCTGACACTGGCTTTCCATGGTCTCACCCATGAACTTCCTTCATGTATCTCTTCTGACATAAGCTCTTTGCCCAAGCCCCCATGCTACTGTGTGAGACCATTCCAAACAGTAGTTCTTACCAATTAGTGGGAGGGGGGCAGGAAGGAAGTTTCTTCTTACCACTTGCTGTAATATCAAGAATTATCAGTCTGCTGCCTTGGCGGTTATTAATATTTAATGGATACTAAATGAAAAGATACACTGAACCTCTAACAGTATGCGGTTTGTCTTTATTTGCCTTGAAAACCAGAGGCATGGAGCCACTTCTGGTGTGCTGTATTTGAAAGAGAAAACAAATGTGTTGGTGGAGAAATTGTCTTGTCAGATTAGATCAGGATCATAGAATTGGAAGAGGCCTTTTAGGTTGTTGAACCCAACCTCTGCTCAAAGCAGGAATTCAAATTAAAGGATCCAGAATAGATGGCTGTCCAGCCTCTGCCTGAACATATTCAGTGAAGGGAAGTTTGTCACCTCCCTGGGAACTTGGTTCCACTTTCAGGTCAATCTTATCCTTAGGAGTTCATCCAGAATCTGGCTACTTGTAATGTAAACCCATTAGTCTGTGTCTTGCATGCTGGTCCAGTGGAGAACAGTTTTTGCTGTTCTGGGAAGCACCACTTCAGTAGCTGAAGAATGCTGACATAAACTCACCTAGATGAGATTTAGTTTCTGCCCCTTGCTTATGCTTATTGCCATCCTTCTCATCTGGTTTTAGTTTCTCTGAACCTCTCTTAGAGTGAGGTGACAAGAAATGGGCACATTGCTATTGAAAAAAAACAGCAAAGTCCATAACCTTGGCCCTAAATTATGTGGCTGAATGGGGTCTGAATGTTGATTCCCCATGATCTTTTATTTAGAGAGAAACTAACTTTACAAGAGGGTTTGACACATTCCCATACATACACTCTGTCTCTCTCACACACAAACATTCCCTGTAGCTTTTCCTATCTTAAATTATTGCACATCCAAAACCGCACCAGCCACACAGATACCAGGAAGCTTGGGAAGTTGGCTAAAGAATATTAATGTTAAGGGGAAAACCCCTCTAAGGTATGTTTGTTGAGTCTACTTCAAAAACAGAGGCCACATCATACTGACTTTTGGAAGATGGGGGCTTAAAAACAGGATGGGTGGAAAAGAATTAAGAACCTTGAATGAGCTTGGCTGGCTCTAATAATCCTGAGCAAGAGGACTCCATACTATGTTTTCTTGGTCTCAGTCATCTTTTTGAAAAGCCACCAAAGCTAGAGCATCCTACTGTATTGTGAATTCTGTACATTAACTATGCAGTATGTGAGTGAATACATTCTTCTATCAGCCCAAATCTACAGCAGATAACTTCTCTGGAGGGTTACGAGTTTTGGTACTACAAGGATCAGCTTCTCACTGGGAATTTAAACTTGCTTCCACGCTGCTCTGCTTTTAGAAGGCATGTTGAAGAAGTCCATAGGAAGGAGTGTTCCTCCCTTTAAAAAAAAAGGAACTCCCGCTGTGCACACAGTGTATCATGAAGAAAGCTGGATGATAATTTGACATGCCAGTTATAATGTGTGGAAAAGCTTTTAATATACAAGAATAGCCACACACATAGCACGCTAAAGCTAAAAGAAGTGTTAGATTTCAGAGCAAACAGAGGATTGTTGGATGGGTTATTAGACAATAATCTGAGTTCCTTTGGATTCGACCCCACACCACCCCAATATTTGCAAATAGAAGTGTATGGCTCACTGTCAGTAATGATGAGAGATGGCTCTCTTTTCTCCAATACTCTTAATTTCCAGTCACTTAAGGATGATGGGAAGCAGAAGTCAATGGTGTTTATGCAAACTGTCAGTGGCCCTTGAAAAACCTGCATATTTTTGCTTGATTTAGCATGCCATGTATAACAATGCCGACAATGTCAACGAGACACCCAAATTCTTTCATTAGGCAGTAATTCAGTATCATGGATATTAAGTATAAGAATACCATAAATGGAGATGGTTTACTGGTGAAGCACTCTGGCCCATTTGGGTGTACATACATGGACTTTAGCAGCATAATCTTTCATTGTGGCACTGGCATTAGTTTTGTGAGCAGAGTAAACTTCTCAAGGACTTTTTCCATATTGATGTCAAAACTGATGCTTTGGGGAAAGAATGATGGATATGACCAGCGTCTCTGCTTCTATTATTAATTCAGGGGTGATTTCTATTACTGTTGGTTTTTGACTGATGGAGTTTAAAACTAGATGCCAATTAAACAGGGTGCCAAATTTGATCTGAAAAAGCACAAACGGTTGGTGCCATTGTTTTACCATACTCCCTCAGCTTGGCAGCGTCCAAATGTGTTTGGACTACAACTCCTGGAATTTGCAGCCAATTATCACTCCTTCCAATAAAAGTCAATATAATTATCTTTGGGCAATAAAATTAGACTCAGGACAATCTAAGGAGCAAATGAGTATACAGTGATTTTTCAGAAGCTCTTGGACCTTTTTTCCACACCTACTTCTTGATTATGGGAACAATGTTTAATAGATTTGTCATGCAGGCTCTTTCCAAATGATAAAGACCTATGTGCTGCAAGAGGATTACTCATATACTATTGCTTTTAATATATTTTATTATATGCTGTACATTCTGGATGGAGTTGCACAGTTTACATCAAAAGAGAGAAAATATGTACCGAATGACATGATAGTGTTGTGGGGAAAAGAGAAAGCCCTTATGGTGTGAAGCTAGATTGCATTTCTTTTTTCAAAATTTGAATGGCAACATGAACATGCTAATATAAAAGGGACTCAGTTCCTTTAAAATAAAATTAAACATGGAAAAAAAAGTTGGATGGAATTATGAAGCTCAGGCATGTGTCCCAAGCTATCACTACTATAAGAGGCTCTATATAATCATTTCTGTCATTCAATCATGATCACATAAACTTCAAGATCTAGAAGTATGGTGGTAGTAGTAGTAGTAGCAGGAGCAATGATAATTATGACCTTGGTGACAAAGTTTGTGGTTCTATTGCCGTAGAAAATAATTTGGCCTGGTTACATAGTTGTTAGAGCGAATGGAGTTAGACTCTTCCTGCATCAGCCATGCTTGCTATGGAAATATATTTGGCTCTTTGACAGCTGAGTAATCGTTGTGCATGGATTTTTCCTGCCACACAAAACAAGAAATTAAAATCAGGAAAGGGAAATGGAGTTTCAGAAAGCAACTTTGATTTGCTACCTGATGACTTTACAGATGATACTTGTAAATAAAAATATCTTCTTTTTGTCTACAAAGGCCCTGAAAATGTGGTTCTCAGGACTCTTGTTAGTCCTTGGAGCTTCTCTGGTTGATTCTTAGGAGAGCACTTCGCTCTGTCTCTGCTGTGACTCTCTTTAAACTTTTCAGTGTCTTGTATAACAGGTTGGAAGGACACCCCATCTTTGCCTCTTACTGGTGGGCTACAATATTCTTCTCTCTCTGCTTCTATAAGCTTCTTGCTCCTTTTCTGTGAGATGTTGCTGCGTTCATTTGTGGAGTAAGATGAGGTCCTTTGGGATCTCATGAATTGGCCCCAAATGTTATTAATTATTGCTGTAGTTTTGCTGTTGTGAAGAGGGTTTTGTGGGTGGGTGGATGAATTTAGTTATTTATTTAGTATTTATATAGTATTTAATTTATTTATTAATTTAGTATTTATTCAGGTAACTTGGCCTAGTTTACATACTCTGTACCCATCACTTAGGAAATGGATGGCACCCCTTAGGTGGTCTGTCTGAAACAGCAGACATCCCAGATTGTCCATATTTCAGCCTGTCCCTTCACTTTGCAGGGGGTGGTCCTTTGGCTGGGAATGGATTGCTTCTTCAGTAATATTATTTATGGATGGGTGGGTGGGAGGAAGGAAAGGTGAAGTTGTGCAGGCTGTTTTCTTCTGTTTCTTGTTTCCCACTGCCACCCTGAGCAATGCCCTTTGTAAAAGCAAACAAGGCAGTGAGAATTTCTTGAGGCTGCCCAGCTGTTAAGTCAGAGACAAGCTTTTCTGTATGGTGGCTTCAGGGCTCATGTGTCTTAGCACCGCAGTTGCCAAAATATCTCCTCGGGGGGCTGTTAATGGGCCTGGAATTATTTAAATTCAATACTCTGGATTCCCTCTTCTTTCCAAAATAGACTACAAATTAACACTGTGGCTGGAGCAGTGCCTAAAAGCTTGGAAACATTTTCATAATGCAGCTTTAATCATAAGTCTTGGATTCTTTAAGATGTCATCTGGCCCAAAACAAATGGAAAGACTGGTTAAACAATATCAGTTACATTGATATAGACTAGGATTGCTCTTTTAGTTATACCTGTGGCCATGTGTTTGTTCTATGGCCATACCAAAACCTTCTGTTCTAGGGTCAGATATGGCTCTCAGGCTGATTTCAAGCAGCCCTCAGAATCATTTCAAAACCCCTCTGCAAGAGATCAATTAAGGTCTTTAATAAGACCTATCTATCTTTTATCTGCAATCCACTTTTGTGGGGAGAAAAATAGAATGTCAGGAAGAGGGAGTAGGGGATGTCAGACTGTAATGGGCGTTCCCATTTTCAATTGCTGCTCCCAACAATTTATTCTTGACATAATGTGACCTCAATTGAGAAAAAGTTCTCTGTACTTATGGTAGAGGAATATTAGCTGAATTTTCTGGTTGTGGTGGTATAAAAACACATCTGTGCCCTTCTCTGGTGACTAGATTATAGGGCCTATTTAAAAAAAAAAAATCTACCTGGAGGGGTCATTTCAAGAACAATTCAACTTGGGACAGCCATTTCACTTAAATAAATTTTTGGAGGCTGACATAACCTGAGAAGATCTTGCTGCATCAATAAGAAACTGAGGTGGTAGCAAATCTCTCTGTTTACTAACAGTGTCTGCCAAGTGAGTAAATTACTTTTTACATGTAACTGTGGAGGCAAATGTGTGTTTTCAGTGAATGATCTTGGCATTTGGGGGATTGGTATAGTTGGACTCCTGCCAAGGCCCACAATCCCGCTGGGGACCAACCACTCAAAACCTCTGCCCATACTTTTATTTTTCTACAGTGCCGGCTCACTGTTTTTGTACTCTACAGACTTCCTAATACTTTATTTATTGATTCCATTTATATGCTGCCTTTTCTCTGAAACATCAAAGTGATTGCTTACCATTTATTAATGGAAGAACAATCCCGTGAAATCAATTGGGCTGAGAGCCTGGGAGCTCCATGGTTGAGCAGAAGCTTGAAAACTTGTGTTTCTTCTAAAGGTCTCCAGCACTGTAACAACCAGCATGCTAGTATTGAGATCAGTGTCTTTCATTTAAAACTGCCTTGCTGATAAACTCCACGGGAGCCAGTGGTGTAAGAGGACTCAGAAGCAACTCCTTAAACAGAAACACAATTTCACTCTCATGGGGAACCTAGCAAAGTCAAGCTGCTTTAAGAAAGAGCTGAGAGGTGGTTTGCTTGTGTCACGTCCTCTACCAGTCCTATAACATATGTATGCTTTTGGTTTCATTCTTTGGTTGAACAAATGTGTTCAGCCAGGCGATCCAGTTTCTGCATATTTATAAATTGCAGGAAAGGGTGTTCTAATAATCTTCTTATGTAGTGAGATGGGCGGCATATATACATTGGATGGATGGATGGATGGATGGATGGATGGATGGATGGATGGATGGATGTTGCTTTTGAAGTAAGTATGAAAATAAAATATTTCTCTATGATATTGATACGTCAACCAGATTTATAGTGTTACCAGGAAGAGTACCATAAATGTAGTCGAGTCACCATTATGCAGCTATTAACTCCACTTATATAATGTACATAATAACTTAACACCTCTAATTGTGTGCTGTTATTTCGGTAATAGCAGTCTAACGCTTTTTCTGTCAGGTAAATCATCATCGTCATCACCCTTTATTTGGGGAGTTTACCACAAATTAGATGATAATGGAAAAGAGAACACGCAAAAAGTGTAGCACACCCTGCTCTGAAACTACTTACTTGAACTACTTACATTTCCAGCTTATTTTTTCTAACACTTCAGCACATTGTATGCCTTTTGCTTGATGTTCCCTGTTGCAGCTGTATGGTTTTACACTTACGTTATAACGGGGGGGGGGGGGGGGGGGGGGATTGCTGAGTCATTCTTTGCTGGGATTCCAAAAATACAAATTCACTCTACCTGCTAAAAATGAGCTGGGGAAATTTCTCTGTCCCTTCCAATGATGCATTTTCTTTGACTTGCTTCCCTAGATTGTAAAGTCCAAACAAGAAAGACCATCTCTGCCGCGTTTAATGCTGCAGCCGAGACAGTCAGATGGAATTCCCCGGGTTAGCATCCATTTAACAGATAGTTTGTGTTCCAAGGAGATGGAGTTAGCAGATGAAATCTCCTTCATAAGCAATGCTGCGTTCTTCACCAGGTTAGTGTTTCTTCTTTCTCCATCAGAGGCAAGATTAGTTTCCAGATCACCTTCTGAGAGCATTACTCTGTGGGTGCACAAAGCTGCAGCTTAAGAGCACTGCAGCAGAGTGCAAATGCTGTGAGAAATCTTAAATGCTGAGCAGCCAGCCATGGCTACCTTCAGACACTCATTTTGCTTATCATTAATAGTGAAAATGATATTTTGCTTATATGCATGCCAAGAATTCTGGAGTACTAACGGCACTATTAAAAATATGCCGCAAGATGCTTGTGATTTTTGCTGTGGTCAGAGTTAATGATTTCCAGAAAAATAGAACAGTTTGATACATACAGCAACCATGTCTATGGCAAATTAGATTTTGTGAAATAAATAATCATTCTTTTCAGCATTTGTATTAATAGGGAGAATAAATTAAAGGAATGCTTCTATTTATTAGGTGTGTTCTTAATGAAACAAAGTGATATTGGAACCTGCTTTTATCTTAGCTCTGTTTCAGCACTTGTAATGTGAGATTGCGGGGGCGGGGTGGGGAGACATAATCTTAACAATTCCTTCCTGTGACCTGCTTTAGCTTCAGGAAAACAAGTAGATGAATCTTACAGTTTGCTAGTGAGGCAAAAACTTACAGCTTTTTCCACTTGAAGCCCATAATGAAAAAAGTCCTGGTCTGTGCCAAAAAGAGGTAAATGAAAGAGAGGTAGGTTAAGAAGATGCAGGCAAGACTAAATTAGAATGCCATTGAAACTCAAGATCCTGTGCCCTGTCACAGAAGACACGTTGCCTAGTCAAAAGTGCTGAAGCAGCTGCTTTGCTTTGCACAGCTATCTGGCTTCAAGGGGAAATGTCTTCTCGGTGCTCAGTGAAGTGGCCAGTTGGTGTTAGCTCCAATGCAGCATTAGGACACTCTTTCATTGAGCTACCTCCAAGGACTGCTTGGGGAAACTTGATCTGAGCAAGATGTCCTTCTCAATTTCACACAAGCCTAATAGCCAAAGTCATGGTATACCAATGGGCTATCTGGGCTGAAGCCAGAAGAAGGTATACCTCTGTAGCCTTGAGTTGCTCATCACAAGGAGCAACAGCCTATAGATTGGAAGTCTGCTGGTTCAAATCCCCTTTGAGCCTAAGAACAGCATAGTAATATAGTCAGAAATCAAAGCCATTGAATTGAAGCTCACTAGGACAGGAATGAATACGAATCAAATTTTGTGCTTCCCAGTATTGCTTTTGCTTCCTTGTTTACGTGAAATATATTTCTGGAAAAGATACTGCCTTTGTTTTAGGAATACGTTTTAAACAAAACACAAAATGCCATGGCTTCCTCCTTAAAGTAATGTTCTTCATTTCCAGGAACATCTTCTATATTTCTTCATAGCAGTCAGGACTAAATTTCCTATTGCTATTGTTGTTAAAGTTTGCTAGGAATAGAACTGATGAAAGAAGAAACTGCTTTCTCTGGGTTGTTGTTTTTTTTGGTATCTGTAGATCTAGAAAGAAGATCTGTAGTTTGGAAACAAGAAGTTAGATCCTAAGTACAAGCAAGTTATCAGGAGTGACCCTGTTTGACTTTTCCATTCTATTTTGATGATGTATAGACACCAGAACTGCCTGCAAGGCTAAGCACCATAAGCTGCAGAGACTTTTTCCTTTTAATGTGATCTTTCCCTGTGCTTGTCAGTTCTGTTATGGCTACAGTCCCTGTTTTCCCAGCCCGCACAGCTAATAGCAGATTAATGTGAGATGTACCTTAGCATTTATTCCGCAATAGTTTATGTTGGTAACCTTGGAACACTGAGTCTTATGACGGTAGGTTTCCTGTCCTAACATGTGTGCATGTGTGCGTGCTGTTGACGTTGCAAATCATAAATGAGGTATGCGCTATTGTGGCTGTTTTATGACTGTACAAATAGTGGTGGGAAGGGAATGTACAGTGCCAGGGTTTTTTTATTTATTATATTTATTTATTTATTTATTTTATTTATAAAAATAAAAAATACTTATATATATATATATCATTCAAGTATAAGGTCATTCACTGAAAGACTGGCCTGCCACCTCAATCGCATACTGATTTGTGGCTTCACAAGCAGGTTTTCTCCCTTTTCTGGGTGTGAGTGCTACAGAGATCCCAGCAGCCCAAGCCAGCATGGCCGTCATTGAGAAATTGTAAAAATTGTACTCTACAATACCTGGAGAACACCAGATTGTCTGCTGACCCCTGTAGGAGTCATTTGACTTTTCCCTTTCTTTGTACGCATTAGAAGTTCGCATAGTTACGTCTAAACTTAATAGACCTCTGACATCTCATAGTCACTGCCACAAAACCCTTCCTCCTTTTGACATGACTGTAAAGGCACACTTACCATATCTACTGCAGTCTCATTGCATTCTAGTCTTAATATACAAATATAACACCTAAAATGCTTTTATTATGTGCATCTGTTCCTTAAGTAGCAATGTCTCTAAACGCCAGGTTGATCAGCAGGAAGACATCTATCATTCATGAGGATTGGGCTAACATACTGTGCAGAAACTGAGTGGATGGGTAGAACAGATCTATACCAACTTTGTCTACTTAGGTATGCAGTGTAGTGATGGCAGGTCAGCTTCAGAAGCTATTAGACAAAACGTTTTGGCCCATTTATTTCCAGTAAGCTGGCATTTGACATTGAAACAGCAGTGGTCCTTGTGATAGATGATCTCTGTTAGGAGAGAGACAAACAAATGTGTTGAGTCTCTCCAATCTCTTAACAGCTTTTAATATCGTTTACTGAGGTGTCTTGCCGGGCTGGCTTTGTGGGTCAAGCTTGGGGTTCATTGTGATATAGTTGTTTGCAAGGCAACCCTGAGGGAAATCTGCCAGACCCCAGGACGTTTCAGCCAAGGGATTCTGAAAGGCTCTGTCTTGCACTTTTGTCCCAGTCATTAGAACAGTGGATTTTCTTAGTCACACGAAACATAAACAGTTGAACTTTAAGCTCAGCCTACATTGATTTTAGATTGGATGATTGAGGGTTGGCTTCTTTTTATTCTTCTTCTCATTGTTGTAATTTTGTTACACTGTTTTCTCTGCAAGCCTTTCTGGAGACAGGAGCAGTTCAGAAATCAAAATAAAGGTTTCTTATAAAAATAGCAATTCAGCATTTGTGATATTGGACATTTTAGTTTTCTAATTCTGCACAGTGCATAGTTTCAGTTCTGTGTTTGTTCAGTTTCGTTGTTGTGTTCAGTTTTATTCCATCCCTCTGTGTGTGTGTGTGTGTGTGTGTGTGTGTTCAAACATACTTTTGATCAAATTTCATTATTTTCAGTCCTCTGTTTTTCAGGGAAAACCTGAAAGGTGTTCACATTTGACATTAACCATTCCATAATAAAAAATAAGAGCATAATGCTTGCTGTCTTGCTTTACTTCTAAAAGGGGAAAAAAACCAAAATAATACATAAATCAACTTAATCCAAAGATCTGGCAAATACAGTGTAGCCCATTATGAACTGATATAGTCAAGAAAGGCCTCTGCCAAAAATTATTTTTATTTTGAATGTTTAGTGCTGATCAGTGTCCCATCCCCATTGATATCAAACAGAATTAAATCAGAATCCAGCTCTTTTGATTGAATGTCTGCATGATACGGAAATTAGCCTCCAGTGCATAATCTGGTATGACCTCAAAACTGTTGTCTCCTGCCCACCCTGTCTAGAGTTGGCTACAACAGAGTTCATTGTTTAAGGTTGATAAAATAAGCAGGTTCTTATGTACTTTCAGTGTATTCTGCCAGAGATCTTAAAATGCTGTTTGTTGATTAATTGGCTGTACCCACACCTATAGCATCTGCCAGGGCAAGCATATTTTGTCACCTTTAGGGTATGCCTGAACATTTCCAAAGTGAGACTTTGAGCCCACATTCTATTTCCTAGCATGATGTCTATTGCTTCATATCCTAAGAGGGAAGAAACATGGTTCTACAGGACTGTCATAAACAGTGTGAAGGTAGATATGTGTTGCTGTACCTTATTCATAAACATTCAGCAGTACTTGTCTATTTCAGCCGTGTTTACAGGGAGTGAAGAAAATATGGTTCAGCATGCAGGGGGGCATACAGGAATAGTTGCAGATATAAACCAACAGTTAAATTTTATTGCAAATGCTTTGCTTATTGTCTTGAGCCCTAAGCAATTTTAATACATGATTCTAATACTTTTTCTCCCATAATCTTATCCTGACTTTGCAAGTTGGTACGTGAAAGTTGAATTTTTTTTAAGGTGGTGATACTCAAATGTTGTGCTGCTAGAAACGCTATGCATCAGAAAGGAAGGAAAATAACACCAATCATTTCTTAAGATTGTAACCATTAAAAAAATGTTGGAGAGGAGCCAACCCCCAAAATATATATCACAGGAGCCTTTGTTGCCTAAGCCTTGGAAAATATGTATTTTTCAAAAACTCAGTTATGTAACGTTACTCATGGTGCCAGCATCCCACGATGGAATAAAGAATGGGATTGATTGCATAGGAGGGTGGAGACAAATGTACTCAAAAATCAAAGTGAGTCAGCTTGGAAAAACTAACGCAATGACAGCCTAAAGCATGGAGAGGGAAAGAACACTTCTCTTCAATTAAATTGTTTTGGGTCATGAGATGATTACTTATTAACTGGCAAGGAGAGCAGCTTCTCAAGTGGGCAAGACAATCTGTAAATTTATAAAGAAAGGCACATGTTCCTCTGATTTTTAGCTTCTTTACCATTAAATCTTAGAACTACAACTTTTCCCTAGCTTGAGTTCATTATCAATCCGCATTGCCAGCTTGCCCCCAACCCACCCCTATCCCTTATGTAAATTTGATGCAAAATTTGTGTAGGAACTCCCGGTGTAGTTGGCCTATAGAACTCCATTGGTTTGATGTTCTTAAAGCAGTTTGACGTGTTCAATCAACAACCTGTAATTGAATTCTTTTATCACATGCCCCAAGCAATGAAAAAGTTATTAAGGGTTGTTTTTCAAATTGAGAAGATGAAAGAGATGCCTACAAGGAGAGAGTAAAGGAGAAGCTAACTATACCTTTATCTTATGTGTGTGTGAAGCATCTTACTATACCAAAGATATCTGAGTTAATATCCAGTAAAATACAGTTCTTGATTTTTGAGAATTGCATAACTTTTGAAGGAATAAAATCTGTTGAGTCACTAATGATATTGTAAGGCAGCTAACTTTGGAGAAAGTTTCATATGTCTCCTCCTTCCCTCCCTCCCCACCTTACCCTGAGTAGTTATTCTCTTTAAAAGAACAGACTATCTCTGGTTATCCTGTTTTCTGCAGAAGAGACGGGGCACTCCAGAGTGGGTATCTCCCACTGTTCATTCTGGAGGCAGAGCCTAGACATTTTTTTAGTCAATTTCCTGACTGAAGGAAGAGTCCCTTCCCAGTTCTGGCCCTGCATTATTCTAGAGGATATGCACATCCATGTGGCCAGAACACTAACTTAAGAGTAGCTAATCGTCCTTACTTTTCCTTTATCCGTGTGAGTGTGTGTGTATTTGTGTAGCAAGCTAGCTAGCAGATCACAGGTGGCTTTTTAGTAGATAAGCTCACAGATTGCAATTCCTTGTCTATGGACATATCAGAGGACTTCTCTGATGGCTGGATTCCAATATCAATGCAGCAGTGTGCCCTTTCAATTCTTTGTCACGTTCCCCTCAAGGAAATATTAACAATGCTGTGGCTGCTATGCTACCAGCTATGAGCTCTGCCTTGTTTGCAGCCTCAGCAGCATTCTTGAGATGGCCTTGGCTCCAAAATGTTGTACTGCAGTCTGTGCTCTCCAGTTAAGCCTCAGTCCCCAGAAATGACTACATGTCAAACACTAGCCTCCCAAAGGAGGAAAAGGATGAGAAGCATGATCTCAGGACTCTCTAGCTGGTACAGTCTGGAGGGGGGGCAGGTGAGGGGGCAAAGGGGAGCAGCACCAATCTCTGCCTTTCCTCTACAGTCACAAATTGTAGAGGACAGGTACCAGCCTGACACCATTGTAGAGAAAGACACACTCTAAATGAAGGACAGATGTAGAGTCCCCACCTCTGTTGGCAATCATTTCAGATGCTGACCAGCAGAACCAATCCAAAAAGAGGAAGGGGAGTTATCCCTCAATGAGGAAGATGACCAACAGTCAGTCTCTGAACCATGCAGGTTCCCCCCCCCCCCCCCCCCCGAAATCATACTTCCCAGAACTGTTCAGGAAAGCCTGCAGGACTTAAGGCTGAAGGCTTTAGAACTATCTAACCCTTTGAATCCCCTAATGGACCCACTAACAGTAGAGGAGTTCACAGTGGTTACTAACACCACATGTGCTTGCCGTTTCTTGAGGTTTTTAACAAGATCCTCAAATCTGAATGTGGATTTCCAGGGACAATGACTCGAGGTACAGTATTTTTTTTGTTGCTAAGATCTATACCTTCCCACAGACTTTCTTAGAGTTTCTCAAGAACCCTTGGACACCCTGTGGGAGCGCTAGTCCTGGAGCCCATAATGAATAAAGTCATGGAAGATACCTCAAAGCACCCAGAGGACAGGCAGAGATTCTGCAGTGCAGAGCCCACAAGCCTACAGCCCTAGCCATAAGGGCTTTCCTTAGTACATACACTTTTGCCATGACATTTGTTCTGTGGGCCAAAGAGTTGAACCAATTGATTCCTCCTGAACACAGGGAACTGAGAGCATGAGTAAACTGTCCAAGGCTGCTAGCCTAGACAGCATCTGTTCTACATGAGAAGCATGATGGCTAGGTTGGCTACTAAGAGGCAACTCTCGCTGGAGAACTAGAATGAACTGTCAAAATTGGTCCAAGCCAAATTGGATTTTCTGGGTATATGTTTGCAAGACATTTGTTCTTTGAAAGGACTGCTTATCAAAGAATGATGGAACTTGTGCTCTTGAGTAAAATCCTTTTTCCTGGGGTAGAAGGGAAGCCCAACAAATCTCCATGTCCAGTTCTGGTGTTCCAAGATTGGACTTGGAATGGTGGAGTTATGGATTATGTGAAAAGTTGCTGTGATCGACATACATTTATCTAAAGGTTACATAAGTGTGGTACTTGCGTGTGCCCACCAAACCTCTCCAGAGTTTGTGGCTAACTTCAGTTTAATGTGACAGAAGGAGAAGTTTATTATATACATAGGCAGTAATCATATTAAATGTATTTTAATAAATGTGGTATAAATTAAATTTAAATTTAGTCACATTTAATCTTTGGCCACTGCCACATTTGCTTGCAACAAAATGTATCTTTTCTTTCAAGATCCAAGTGAATCTTGATGCTTTTCACTCCCACTGCATTAATGATGGCTCTGATCCAACGTGTTATCTGGACACATTCTCTTTGTATCTGTACAAAGGACAGGTCCTAGACTTAACAGCCAAAGTCATCAACTGCCATCAAACCCAGCAACTCTGCTCTTTCTCCCTTACTTGTAAACAGGACATGATGTGTCATATTGTCATATCCTGGGTTTCTGTTCCCCACACCTAGCCACTAGGTCAAAGTAGGGAAACACCTATGCATATGAATTTTCATAATGTTACAATGTAAGGAAAAGATGGGGAAGTTTAATGCTTGGCTGATGCCAATAGCAGCTCTCTGTTCTTCATTATAACTACTTCTACTGTAATGGTACAGTTTAATTTCTGAATAACATGGAAGAGGCTGCAACTCAGCAATAAAGCATATACTTTGCATGTGAAATGTTCTTGGTTTAGATCCTGGTTATGCATCTGGCTGGGAAAGACTCTGTGCACACTGAGGTAGGAGTCTGACTTGGGACAGTGTCATTTTCTGTCTTCCGGAGCTCTGAGTCAAATCATTGGTATATTTACTAGCAGTGCTTCTCTAAGTAGAGCTTTTGCATCACTTTTTTTGGGGGGGGGAGATAACTAGGATTGAACCAAAGGCACAAAAATATAACAGCCTTTGAACCAAGGTTTTGAACCAAGGTTTTGAACCTTTGCCTCCTTGAAAAGCTAACTCAAATCTTGAAAGATTTTAATATGCCCTTGCATGAGATTGCTAAAGGTTCGTGTCATTTCAGCAGACATATGCTTAGTCCTCTTGAGAGTCAGATGTTCTCAGATCCTATGGCTTTATTTAAAAAGGTGGGGTGTTAGGGGAATTGCTTCAATTCTGACAGGCATCCTGGAATCCTTAGATGTTGTATTGCCTATGCCTTCACTAAACGTCAGGTTACGGATTTTGAAAATGAAAGTGTGTGTGTGTTTTATTTCTAATATAAATATCCCTGTGTGTCAAGATTCCACAGGTGAAGAAAGAGCTGAGTGGACTGTTCTGTCTCTCCTCCCAATGGCATAGTTTTTCATACTTTGATATGTTTCCAGAAAACCCTTAGAGAAATCAGTTGCTAGTCCACCTCCTAGGAGATGAAGAAATAGCATTAATACCTTATCCCTTGATCCCTAGGTCATTATTAATGCATTCTTGAGGGTTGTGGCATCTCCTTTAAAAGCCAGCTGGTTCTTTTTTCAAGATCGGTCATGATTTATCCTCCATCTGAAACACAGGCAAGTGGGGGGAATAGTTTCAGACAAATATGTATAATCAATAATTCTGAACTCCAGCTGCTTTTGCTGTTTACGTTGTCCCTATTCTAAATAAACAAAGGCAGGATTATTCCTTGTAAGTATGATGCCATTATAAATCAGTGCAGAAAAACAGGCAAAGGCAAAGAGAGACTAAAAGATGACTAAATAAAAGTCATCAGATGTAGTTTGTTTAAGGTCCAACACAGCAGTTGAAAATTCCCTTGTAAAGCAATATCTACCTATTACAGTTGCTGGTTGAAATCAGTGGGGTTATAGACTTCTTCCTGAAATAAGGGTGATACTCCAGACTCCCTAAAATGTTACAATTATACCTTCTGAGCTTATGGTTAAAGGACATCTTTTCAAAGAAAATCTGTTCCAGGTGTTCTGATTTAATTGCCATCCTACTTTTTTTAATGGTTCACTTCAAGTGTATAATGAACTCCTGACCTACTTATATGCAGATGACTAATAATTTTCTTTGGATAAGTTGATAAGGGAGACAGGCATGTCTCAACTTTTGCAATCCTCTTTTTATTGATTTGGAAGGTTGCAGTCCTGTGATTCTCCAGTCATAAAATATAGACAGTGGGTGGGGGTGGTTGGATTGAAAGGCCCTGTAGGGTGTTTTGTTTTTAGTCAAGACTAGTTTAGAAGTACAAATTCCTACATTCAAAATTTTACATTAATGAACCTCAAGTTGCCTGTTAATAACTGACAAAGTTGTATGTTTTTCTTTACTTTGCAGATCTATAGATAGTTTCATTTTATCATGGAAAGTTTAGAGGAGGCGATAGTTTGGAAGCTACAGTATAGATCTTCATTAGGAAATTCTGATTCAATTCAATCTAGCACTGTCTAGCAAGTAAACTATATGGTGACCCTATCCACATACCTTCAAAAATGTTTTTTCAAACATTTCCATGCTAAAGTAATTTCTTACTGAGACAATATGTTTCCTCCATCCATTTTTAAAGTCACTTTTAATGCAAATTTGAGATTGTATTTTCCCATGATTTGTATTGTAAGGTTCATATTTTGTAGAAAAAGATGCCATTCACCATCATCTCATTCAGAGTGGTAGATGGGAAGTTACAACTGTTACAGAGTTATAAACCAACAAATTGACTTTCATTTGTTATTTTACATAGAGGTATATTTACAAAATTACAGTTTCGACCAATTAATTAATTCACTTTGTAACCAAATCTCATGGAATTGGCAAAGATTTTTTGGATAACTACAGAAATATAAGCATGCTGCAAAGTTTCTGAAATATGCTATTTCTCTTATTTGAATTAATTCAAATAACTAACTTCCTCTTACTTCAGACATGATGGAAAACTATGCAGTTTCTCTCTCCTTTTCTCTTCATTCCTCTGTAGACAAAAGAAATGTGAAACTTTATTTTATGGTAACAAATAAATGGTAATTTCCTGCTAGATAGACAAATCCAATCAGGATCAGATTATGGTTTCCAATCCTCCATGGTAATAGGAGTGGGAGGGAGGGGAGTGTCAAAAAAATAAAAATGGCAGCCTCACAATTGAAGCCCCACCCTCTTTCACATGTGTCATAACACACATAAAAAATGGGGTGGGGAACTTCAGTTATAAAATTGTGATCACCATCTTGACTTTTTGACCCTTCTCTGCAGAAACTCCTGCTTGTTCTGTAACTGATTTAAATAAATCACAATTTCTCCCCTGTTCAGATATTACAGAAAGAAAAAGGAAATGTGAGGATGCCAGCACAAAGATCAGAGTGACAAATTAACAGTAGCCTGGTTCACACATAACACCAAGCCATAATGGGTGGGTCCAAGCATTACACTAAACCCAAAGCGAACAAATCACATTTTGGTCTTTTGACCCAGAGCTATGATTTCCCACAATATTGGGACCTGACCTTTGGGATTCCATAAAAATAATCTTAAAAAGAGAGGGAAAAATAATTGTCCAACTTCCAAATTGTAGCGTTCATGTGAAGAATAAAATAGAAAATAGGAAGATGAGCTCCCTTCAAAAGATCTCTGTGATATTTAATACCCTATCCCTTTTAGATCTGATGGTTTTAAGAATGGATAGATGACTTGGGAAAAGGCTGCAGATAAACTTGCAGTGTTCAGTCTGTTTTTGATTAGATGGAAAATTCCTTTCTTTCATTCTTTTTCTGTAAAACCTGATGACTGGCTTGTTCTGGATAGACTGAGGTTTGTGCAATAAAGAAAAGTAAATGTTCAAGTTCTATCTTAAAATATTGCCACGTAGAGCAAATTCCAAGATTGGAGAGATAAAGGTTTGCTTAGTCTAACAAATTTGGCAATAAAGATACTTTCACATTAAGAACATGCACGTTCTAATGGATATCAGGAAAAAAGACAAGAAAATAAACTTGCCTATCTGATTTGTTATTAATAGAGAAGATGATACTTGTTAGTTTAATAAAGTGACAGACTTATGCCCTTTCCTCTCCAGTCTTAATCCATGTTGATATAATTTTGAGTGGTAACTTCAGTGGTTCCAGATGGGGCGGGGGGGGCAGTTTTTTAGGGTCACAGAATCATTTTATAAACTAGACTTTATTGATATTTGGTGAAAGTATAAATTATTAGCAGGGCCTTCCTTGTCATCGATAGTACAAATCAGTATAAATTAAAATGGGGTGGGTTTTTTTTTTTTTGCTTTTGTTAATTAAATCCAATTAAAAAATACAGTTATAAAGAAACTCGAAAGAAAGAAAAAGATAGAACATATATTCTCTCACACACACACACACACACACACACACACACACGAATACAGATGTATTTCAATAAATAGTAGCTATATATCATTTTAATCACTGATACCTGATCATCAGAGCACATTTTTGAGATAGAGGTATGACTGTACTGCGTTTGTGTGCTGTAAACATGTGGGAATCTATGGCTGTAGACGTGGATTCCAGCAATACTACTTCAGGATCCCAGATGTGACATGCTCTCACCCTCTCTCTAAACGTTCCTCTAAGTAAAATCTCTTTTCCATAAAAATACTAGTGGTTAGGCAGAAGGATATCCTTGAATCACAGATGCCCTGTCTTGCATTCTGAAGTGGCACATTCCCAGGCAGCAGTGTTGGTGGAACAAAAGTTGGGCAAGCTTGAAGCAGAGGATAAAACTTCTACAAAAAGAACTTGCCAGAAAATGTTGCCATGTGGAGTGTTTCTCATCTGCACTTCCCTTACCTATTTTTATTTGGATGTCTGTGGATGGGCAGATCCTCGTCCCACCAATCAAGAAGCACTGCACGCCTGTTTTTTCCTCCTTATTAGTTTTCTCGTGATAAGAAGAAGAAAAAAGTGAGAGCGGGGAGAAGATACAGGAAGGTTACTGATGGACTGTGCCGTCTGTCCACACTCCATAACATTCTGTAAATGAAGAAGACCAACAGCATAATAATAGCCTTGTCTGAAAGGGCTGTGTGTGGCTCTTGGAGTTAGAGGGAATGGATTTCACCCTATTGTGTGGTATAATCAGCACAGATTGACACCTTCTGGGTGGTGTGTCTTGGGCTGTTACCAGCAGGCACACATCTTAAATGCAATTCCATCTCTCACTATTTCTTTAACCTAATAGAATACAGGTACTCACTTAACAACCATTCATTTAATGACTGTTCAAAATTACAACGGTGCTAAAAAAGCAGTTTATAGCCAGTCCTCGCACTTATAACTGTCGCAGCATCTCCACAGTCATGTGATCAAAATTCAGGCGCTTGGCAACCAGCTTGTACTTACAACTGTTCTAGCATCCCAGGGTCACCTGATCACCATTTGCAACCTTCCCAGGGTGCTTCCAACAAGCAAGGTCAATGGGGGAAGCTGGATTTGCTTAACAACTACGTGATTTGCTTAACAACCGTGGCAATTCACTTAACGACTGCTGCAAAAAAGGTCATAAAATCAGGTCCAATTCACTTAACAACCACCCTGCTTAACCAATTTTCCAGTCCCTATTGTGGTCATTAAGTGAGGAATACCTGTATGGCCTTTCCCTCCAACATGTTATTTGGGGCTTGCTCTTACCCACCCACTAACCCCTTTCCCAAGTAGCAGCATCTCTTTTTCTCTTCTTCTGTCCTGCCCAGCATTTTGATTTCTCAAGAGGTCATCTAGATCAGTGTTTCTCAACCTTGGCAACTTTAAGATGGGTGGCTGGGGAATTCTGGGAGTTGAAGTCCACCTGTCTTAAAGTTGCCAAGATTGAGAAACATTGATCTAGATGACCTGGGGGGAAGGGGAGGGTGTTCATGAGTGGATGTGAATGTGGTGGGCATCTCCCAGTGAATGTATTTTCAGGGCCTCCTCCACTGGCTTTTCTTTTCATTTATGGCTGAGTAGAATAAACAGACACCTCACTATCTTTCAGTCTCTTTAATAAACTCTAGCTGCACTCTGTACTGTACTACCCTGCAGATGCTATTCTGTGAGAGTTAAGTTTTATGTGATTTTAATAGAGTAGTTGTTTCCCTCTTGGGCAAACCCAGGAGGAACCATTTTAAGCTTCCGTATCTCATGTTTGGCAGACTTTGTAGCAGAATTTGGTTCTTAAAAGGGGCTGATTCTGCTGGATACGTATGACTCACACTTCCACAATAAATACCCATCTTAAAAGAAATCTGATCAAGATTGTCTCTAAATTATCACCTCCCTAAGCAGCCCATAGCTGATTTTGGCTGATCCAAAAAACAGCAAGGTAGGGTTGGCACTTGGATGAGAGATCACTAGGAAATTCCAGGGATGTAGACCAGAGTGGACAATTTCAAAAACATTCAGGAAGAAGACGGTGGCAGACCACTTCCACGTTGTTGCCGATAACATGTCCAGCATTCACCAGGAATCTTGACCCTTACATCTTTTAAAATTAATTCCTGATATCTTGTCATATTCAAAGGCCACTTCCTAGCATAAATACTGCACAAGGACATATTTTAGGAGACTAAATACGGTGTATGGAAATGTGCAAGCTTTCTAAGTTTCATAGAGCTCTCTCAATCTGACAGAGAGGCCCCGTTAATGTGACTGCATCTCCATCTGGGCTGTTGGTTCTGATGGAGAAAATTCCCCCTTTTTTTTTCCTTCTCCAAAACAGGGATCTTCATTTTTCTAAGAATGCACGTAGACATGGGTGATCTCACCAGCAGATTTAAACTAAGGATGTGCTTGGGTCTCCCAAGCAAATGTAGAAGCTGCTGAGATTCTGTGTGTGTGCAGAAGTCAGTTGACTCACTGGATTTCCCTATCCTTCTGAGCCATAATGGGGTTGGAGGTTTGTTGGGTGGTTTATCATGTACCAGGATGTGTGTCTTGTAGCAGTAATGTTTTGGTTAGTGGTATATGTGACTCCAGTTGTCAGGACTTATTTAGTAAGCCATTGTTGAACAAACCATAACTAAGCGCTAACCCAAACTTACAAGGAAATAATGTATTTAAAGGGATAAATAAAGGCAAGCTTGTAAATATATTCCCATATTTATGGCTACATCAAATGGTGCACACAAGGATACAAGGTTGTTTTGTTCATGTTGTTGGCAAGCCCAAGAATCTAAACCTACGCTAGAAATGTCTTGCACGGTGCTCAGATAGCAAAACCTTTTCACAAAAGACAATTTGTTTGACCTATTAACTGTGTTTGTTGTGTGCGTACTTGTGTGCAAGAAATTTGTATCTTTGAACGGTAATAGTTTATGTCTTGATTTTTAAAACGTTTATTATTAGATTTTTATGTTGCCTTTACTTTGGGTCAACTCAATTTGCCATCCTTTGTCAAAGCCAGACACAATCACAATATTCACACAGAAAGATAAATGGCAAAGGAGGCGATCGGGAAAATCGTCAGGAATCAAAACGCATAAAAGCAACAGGTAGTAGTTGACTGGCTTATTTAATGTGGGCGTGTGGCCGGATTATATCCTCACCCATTACATTTTTTTTTAATTGTCTTTTATCCAGTTCGACCGATCCTCTGCCGGTTTTGTTTGCAGGGGGAGGAAAGTTTACAATGTGGCTTTCGAGGAGGAGCGCGGTCAAAAGCAAGCCCTCGGCACTCGCCTCTCGACAGGCGCCGCTTGATGCCTGAACGCGCTACTTGGACGAAGGCGAGGGCAGGCCGTATGTGCGATGCGTGTCCTGAGCCCGTCTGTTTGCTCCGGCCTCTCGCTCCTCCCCGCCCGTGAATGCGAGCAACGTGCTTGACGTGATGTCAGCTGGCTTGTGGCAAAGTCCCGGGGCGCGGAAAGCCTCGTCGCGCCCGCGGCCTCGGGTGGGAAGCGCATCGGACGCTCTCCTCCTCCGGCCAAAAGCGGCCGCTAGAGCTTTGGATCCGAGGTGGGCGGAGGGGGGTCACGTCCACTTGCCGTCCTCTTTCTCGTCTCACTTCAGTCAACCATCTCCACGCGCCCCAGCGTCTTCTTGCGGTGCAGATCGTGCCCCCTTCCCCTTGCAGAGCTGCGCCGTCCGGGGTGGTGGTGTCTGGATGGGCTACAGTTTCCATAATTCACAGCTCACAAGGACACTAGCTGTCCATGATTTCGGGGCGGGGGGTGGCAGCGGCGGCACAGTGCTTAATGATTGAGAGCCGGGCGGTGCGGGTGGGGGGAGACCCGGACTTAGGTCCCCCTCCCCATTCAGCCACCGAACTTCCCGGCTGCGGTTGGGCCAGTCCGCCGGTGACTGCGGGGAGCTCTCCAAGGAAAGTGAGGCGGGATGCGGGTGAAGTGAACGGCTGACTGCACAGCAGCGGGCGCCGGGTTGTAAAGCTGTCCTGGCTGTGGCCGGGGAGGGTGGATTCGGCAGTCTCACGCCTCCGAAGGGCGTTGGAGAGTGGAGGAAAGAGGATCATCCTGCCTGCCTCTCCGGCTCCAGCGCCCCAGTTCATTGGCCGCTTTGGCGGACGGGCGGATCGGCTGAAGAAAGTTTCAAGTTACTCGGGACGGTGCGGGGAGCGCGTCGGCTGAGCCGGCTGTGCCCGGCCGCGGCTGCTGATTGGCTGCAGGCGGCCGCGGCGGCGGCTGGTGGTTCCTCGGGAACAAAAGGTCAAAGAGGAGCGGCCAGAAAAGGGAACCCTCCCGCCGGCTGGCATCTGGGCGCGCTCTCCGCGCTCCTGTGCAAACGGCCGCCCCGACAGCTTGGCGAGGGCGTGCGCGCCGGAAACTGGCAGCTGGTGGCGGAGCCCGGGCAGGAAGGCGAAGCCAGCCTGCAGGGGAGCGAGAGGCTTGACAGCGTTGCTGTCTGCGGGCAGGGAAGTCGTGCGAGGGGTGTGGTGGACCAGCCTGGTGCGCCGCGGAGGCGAGAGGGAGCGAGCTGGCCGCAGCCGCGCTCCGGCGTCAGCTTTCCGGGATGGCTCTGGAGATCATGTCTCTGCAAAGGTAAAGGGAGCCTTAGCTGGGTTTTCTCTCTTGACGAAGTGTGGCGGGGAGGCGCAAAGCCCTCGTGCCGAGCTGCCTGCCAGATATTGTGTCTACACCGTAGACCCTCTGCTATCAGTCCGTCCCTCATCACTAGCAGAAAAGGAAATCGTGTTGGCCTTGGCCAACAGAATCAGTGTTGTTGGGGATCGGAGCAGTAAAAAGGAGCACCCGGCTTGTATAAAAAGTACTGCTTTTATTGTGGTTGTGTTGATCTGTGGCCACTGATACGTGTGGGTTTAATTGTGCAGTCCTAGATGACTGCATGCTAAATGGGATTGACTCCCAGCCAAGGTCGTATCGGATTGTGACTACCACCAAACAGTAGAAGTTTCAGTCTGGTGTTGTTATGGATCATTCATATTTCCTGTCTCTTTTCTGGACTTGTAGAAATACAGTCAGTTGACATTTCCAATTAAAAAATATAAGTGGGATTTTACAGAATAGGTAGAACTCACTCTGGTGTGCATTTGTGTGAACCCAACTGCAGAGTTCTATGTTTGCGGAAGAAAATACTTTTTACAAGAAGCAAAGAATGCACATTTTCTCCTTTTTTGTTCTTTTTTCACAAAGGTGCCTGTAGGCCTTTTCTCCTTCAGGGGTAGATATAGTTAGATTGAAGTAAATTCTCTTTTAAATAAGTAGAGTTTGTATTCCAAGTATACATATGCAGGAGTGAAATGCCATTTATTGTGATGTAATGTTATACTACAAGCAGAACAGGAGGCAAGTAATGTGTGTTTCCTCTATGTAATATTACTCTGTTGGTTTTTCCTACCAACTATTTCTTCCCAAAGTTGCCTTGAGGTTGTTTCTGATTATTTAACTCAGGACAATAGTTTCTTCTTTTTTGTGTAATTGAAATTGAGAGTAAGCACTTGTAGCAAAACAGAATACAGTACAATAAGCTATTTTAAAAATAGTTTTTAAACTGGCTTACAAGTCTGTAAACACATTAATAACTGTTTAAAGTGTTAGCTTGGCTGAATTTCCAAGCACACTTATTAGAAAATATGCCTTTTATAAATATGACACATAAAGATTGAAATTTGAAAATAAGAGGAAAGTGACTGTACTGTATTGCTTCTTATATAACTTTTTGGATCTTTCGAATGTTATAAGTTAGTAGCTTTCCTGTGCTGAGAAATATTCATTATCCTCCTATTTTTTGATAGTGAAATGTTTAGCTTAGAGGTCAGCTTGGAAGTGCCATATGTTAAAGAAGCAGTCTCCCTGTTTTGTTTTTTAAATGGATTTTTTTAAAAAAACTGTCTCTTAAATTAACTTTTAGTTTTTATCTTTGGCATTTACTATATTTGAACTGAGGGACAGCATGGTGCAGAATTATTCAGACTTCTAGGTATACATTTTGTTCTCCTAACTTCATCTGATTTTCACAGACTATAGATCTGCCCCCCTTCAGATGAGGTTGAACTTGTAGGTCGTGACATCCCTTCCCCATTGGTTGTGCTAGATGAGGGTACTGGGAGTCCATCAACTTCTTATACTTCTTGCTCTCTGCAGTGGAGGAATCTATGAGCTAGTGTCATGACAGAAGTGTTTCAAATCATAGGCGAAAACACTATCCCAGAGAAAACTAATTTTCAGGGTTAAGTTTTCTGATTTAGTCTTTTCCTTTACAGAGTCCATTGGGGTTGAGCTGCTAATAAATTTAAATAAATAAATATTTGAGGGTTTTATAGCATGGGAATTCCTTTGTATAGCAGAATGTTTAATCACCCTGCTTGCAGATTGAAATGGTGCCTTCCTGAAATCCTCCAGAGACTTATCTTTTATCTAGCTGTTCTTAAGGAACTGATGAGGAAACAATTGCTATGACAAGACATTCCAGAAAAAGTTCAGCATACAGTTTCTTCTCTTTTCTTCTTCTGCAGAAAATATTCTTACTCTTACCAACTTGGCTTGGCCATAACATCAGTCATGCTTTGAAACTCATGATGGTAAACATAAGAAATTGCTTTTAGAATGCTGACAGATTGCTGTGTCTGAAAGGGAGTGTCTGTTGTCATTATTTACTGGGGCCAGTTGTTCATCATTCATTAATGCAGTGCAGTTGAAGTATCTATTATTGTCCTTGTGTGGGGGGAAAATTGATTTCCTAAAGGAAGTTCCATCAAATGTTTTGGTCTTAATCTCTGTGGTTATAACAGAGGTTAATCTTCCCCTCCACACACACATACATCTCAAGACATACCTAATTACTCCTGATTTCAAAGTGGTTTATTTTGTTTTGTTTTTTACCCAACTGCATATTGACCATATGCCCTTTTCCATTGGTTGTTCAACATTTCAGAGATTTCCTTGCATTCCATCATCCTCAGCAACCATGCCAGTAGCCATGCTATTAAGGGTGATGGAAGTTGCCATCCATATATGGGCAGATTACTCCCTGTTAGCTGAATTGAGGAAAGAAGTAGGATTTGATGGGGAAGTGATTGAAGAAATGATCTGGTGTAAGCTGACTATTAATGGAAAATATAAACAAAATGCAGGCATTACAAGCTGCTACCTTCTGGGTCCCACCATTTGATATTCTGTATCCACAGCAGATCAAAGGTTTCACATCTGCTGTTTCTTCTTTTTGTGTTAGCGAGCCAAGAGTCATCTTTGAGCGCACCTCTGAAATTTGCCATTGCAATTCCCAAATCTTTTGACAGTTTGAGGCAGAAAATGCATAAAAATAGTAACATAGGCCCTGGCTTAGCACAGTTTAAAAACACTAGTATTAAAACACATACACACACACACACACCATCTCTTTCCACATGCATGATATGGCCGAAACCATTTTAAGCTATTGCTTGTCACGGGGGGGGGGGGGGGGATGTTTACCTGTGGCCCCAGGTCATCAAAAGGTTTTTTGTTACCCCTGCTCCTTCTTGAGAATTGATAACTGTGGTAAGAAATCAGTTAAAACAATGTCATATAAGCATAGTTTCAAGAAGAAAAACTGACAATGCACTTTTCAAATTTATCGTCTCATGTTGCGTTTCAAGTTTTGTTTCATTGGAATAATTTGGAGCTGTATCTTCTGGAGCATCCAACCGCATTCTTCAAGCAGGAGAATTGTTATCTAACTCACAAACATGACGAAACAGCGTACGTGACCAAGTAGTTTTTTTTATGGCCACCTGCAAATAATTAATTTGGAACACGAGATAATCTAAATAGCTTCAGGCTCCTTTTACACTGACTGTATTGGTCACAGAGTTGATTTTCTGACCTGTGACCATTTAAACTGATACGTAATCTCCCATCAGTTCTTTAATGGCCCTTCACTTTAAAAAGTGCTGTGTATACAGACTGTGCAGGAAATTGGTCTTCTGGTGCCATTATAGTAACTTGTTTTTAACCTGGATTGCAAATTTGTTGTTTATACCTGTTTCTTCCAGATAAGCCCAATAAAATTATACAGGTACTTTGAACCCCATTCAAGTACTTCTTAAAATGTTTCCTGGCTCAGCATTAATAAAATAACTTGGGGCAGACATTTTTAAGGGGCAGACATTAGAAACGTGATGGGCTGCATCAAATATTACATGAGTGGGCTACCAGAGAACTTTTTTCAATTCTTAAACCCTCCTCTCCCCTCCATAGTGCTGATTGCAGGAAACAAACTCCATTTTAACAATAGAAAAAATGCCCTAGCAGTTCAGTAGTGGGTCACTTACTCAGAGATGCAGTAGGCTTATCTTCATTCTGTATGTCCCAAATTTTACTGAAGGGCCCTTTGATTTATATGTCCACATCTTCCAAATAAATAGTTTCAGGATTAATCCTCCCCCACCTCCTTTTTTTCCTATCCTTTGGTTTTAAGTTTCACTTTTCTGCAAGCAAGAAAATGGGTGCAGTTTGGCTCCAGAAGGAGTGTTAAGTAATAAAAAAAACTTACTATGTGCAAAGCTTTCTTTCATAGAGCGTTACTAATCAGTGTGAAAAAGGCTTGCTCACTTAAGTGCAGTTCGTTTCCTTCCTTCCTTCCTTCCTTCCTTCCTTCCTTCCTTCCTTCCTTCCTTCCTTCCTTCCTTATCTGAGACTACCATCCAGAATGAAGACTGCTTAAAATTTCACTCACTTTAGTGAAAATTAAACATTTTACATAAGATTACTACTTCATATTTAATCTAATCCAAAATCTGTAACGAACAATTCAGATTACAAGGAATTTGGCATGCAGAGGCCAGCTAGAGATAGACTAGAGTTTTGTGGCTTGTGGTGCAATTCCGTATCACTCTCTCTGCAGGTAAGTCACATAGAGTTGAATGAAACATACTCTTATGGAATGTAGAGTTACATACACTAATGGCACAGCCTACTCCTTTGAGCAAAATTGTTCTTTCCAGAAAGTTTGGCAATATTCAGAGCTATTTTTTAACACAGGTTTAGAAACAGCTCACTGGGTCATCTAGAGTGAATAAAAGATCATTTCCAGGTAACCAAGAAGTAACCCTCTCCCCCCTCCACCCACACACACACACAACAGGAATTGTTATCAGGTCTTTTTTCAGACCTATTTCTTGCTGGCTGTACATTTTGAAAGTAGGAGCCTGGCACTCAGGTTCCAATGCATATTGTCCAGAGGCAGAGAGTTTTAATTTTCTTTTGTCGATGCCAAAAAAATATCTTGGCTTTCCTTCTGAAATACTGTAATCATAGGCTGTTGACATTCAACCAAGTTTTTAGAAATAGTCCTGTGGTAACTATTTGTGGCTTGCTTAGTAACCTAACTCTTACGCTCGTCTTATGCAATATAACGTAACGTTTGGTCTGTATTAACACGCTACTGTTGAATTCATAAGAAGGGCGCAGCTTGGCTAAAAGACAGCATCGGTAATTCCTTCCCCCTTGCTCTGACCCATTTTCTGTCCTACCCATCCAGGGAGACTTGCCAAACTGCAAATAATAAACAGATGTGTCTTTTCCAAATCTTCTACTATGTTCTCTGTTTGTAATCTTTAAGAAATTAAGCAATGGAAGCTGAATAGCAGTATCTATCTCTCCACTAAAGCAACAGAAGCTGAACAACACTCTCCGTGTAAACACATTAAGAGCATTATCTTATGATAAAAAGGAGTTGATTTCAGGTCTCTGTAGATAGATCATATATCTTAATTAGAATGCTTTTTACGATCTTTTAGATAAACTGGAGTCTAGTTATCCAGTAACTAATGGTTCAACTGCATGACCTTCTATCTCCAGTATTATCTTGTGAACACGACTAACAGATGTAAGTAACTGTGCAAAAATAAGTCATTTGGAGAAATCACAAACATGGTGTTCCAAGCTTGCAACTTTTATTTAAATCAGTTGTGGCATTCCTGTGCCAAAGTAAGGCTTGTAGGCAGATGTTTGTCTGAAAGCTTTTAATTGTACTTCTCTTAATAAGAATTAAAGTCCAGGCTTCTGCTGTTGTTGCTTGCCAATTGTCCACCAATTGCTAGAGTAGCCTTGGGCAATGAAAGACAATCCGGGCTCTCAATGAAATTATTTATTTATTTACAAAATATGGCTACCCATCTAATGTATACACTCTGGGCAGCTAACAACAATCAACCAAAAGAATATAATAAAACTTCTGTAAACTAGACAGAAAACAAAATTACAATTAAAAATAGTACAATAAAATAGCCAGGGCAAATTGCCCATGAGTGGCCTATGTATTGATCCTAGGGTGCAACTTGGTTTTCTGAGTTGCTCTGGGGAACAGAGCATCAGAAACAACATTTAGAATGCTGGTGTATAAAGATCAAAACTAAAACTGAGTACAGTTATGAGCTGAGGTTGGCCCTACATCATGGCAATAAGAGGGGGAAGCATTGTTACTTATCCTCCCTTATTGCTTCAGCAGGCTGTTGGTCAGCGGCCTTGTTTGGGGTAGTGAATTCCCTTTTTGAGAGGATGAGCAGGAAGAACTCCCATCTGGACATTGTGACTGTCTTACTCAGCATTTTGCCAGCAAAGTATCTTAGACTTGTCAGAGCCTTGATCCCCTTTGGCACGGTTTGATGTGATCATCCAGTTCTGTTATATCAGACTCCTTTGGCCCTGAAGAGTCTGAGAGAATTGATAGGGGGGTCTCTGGTTTGACCCCTGCCATTTAAGGTTTGACCCATGCCCCACTGCACAGGGCAGGATCTGGGAGGTGGCAACACTCCTCTACAGGCAGGGTTGACGCTGGAAACTTTGAAGGAGGTTGCAATGTACCCTGTCCTTAAGAGGCCTACCTTAGATCCAGCAGTGTTCGACAACCAACAGCTAAAGCATCCTAGAGAAAATGGATTACCTAGGCCATTTTCAGTCAGAGTTCAGGCCTAAGTGTAGAATGGAGAAGGCATTGATTATTCTCCTGGATTATCTTTGTTGGGACCTTGTGATGGGAGGTATGCACCCTGCTTGGTCCTTTTAGACTTCTTGGTGGTGTTGGTAAAATCAATCCCGGTATCCTGTTGGACCACCTAGCAGAATGGTCCTCCCTGATGAGAAGTTCCAGTCAGATTCATTAGGGGTGGAGAGTTCAGCCCAGTGGCCACTCCCATGTGCGGCACCACAGGGGTTGGTTTGCTGTTTAAGATATACATAAAGCCATTGGGAATTTCCTTGGACAGGTCAACATTGGTTGGAGAGGAGGTCCTGCAAGTACCTTTGGTTGGAGAGGAGGTCCTGCAAGGTAGCTCAGAGTGCAATACCATTAGTGCCAACAAAAATCAACTTAATATTGCCACTCCAGGTCCAACTGGAGATACAGTTGAAATCCTGTTGCAGTGCCTGGAGACAATCAGATATGGGAAGAAACAGGTTAAAGTTGAACCCAAGCAAGATGTACATCTTGGTACTCTATCACCTTCAGTGTTGTATCTTGAATGGGTAACTCTACTAAACCAATTGGGAATCATTCTGGGCTTATAGCTACTACTGAATGGGCAGGTGTAGGCTTGTATTGAGGAAGGCTTTTGCCCAGTTTTAGCTGGTGCATCAGTTGCAGCCTGTCCTGAAGCAGGAGATTCTGCCTCAGTAACTTTTGGCCCTATCACCACATGGGTAGACTTCTGGAATGACTTTACACGGGCCTGCCTTTGAAGATCTTTCAGAAACTACTGTTGGTGCAAAATGCAGTTGTTGATTGTTCACTGGCTTTTGCCACTATCATTATGTTATACCTATCTTGCTCATCAATTACCAAGAGATTTCCAGGTACAATTCATAGTGCTATTTTTTACTTACATGGGTGTATATCACTTGTCACTAAGGTACTTGCAGGACCTCCTCTCCAACCAATGTTGACCTGTCCAAGGAAATTCTTCAGGGAGAAGCTCCTGCTGGTGCCCCATTTTTGTGAGTTGAGGGGAACTGAGGCAAGGTAGTGTTTTTAAATCATGATACCTATGCTTTGGAACAGTCTTTCTCTAAAAGTTAGGCCAATTCAGTCTGAACTCTTCTGGAAAGTTTTGGAGATGTGAAGTTCACCATTGTTGTTGTTGTTGTTGTTATTGTTACTGTTGTTGGCTTTGATTTTATGAGTTGTTTAGGGGATTTTGGTGTAATCAGGGTTGTGATTTGTTTATTTTTCTTACCATAGATGTTTTATTGTAAATGTTTTTCTTTACCATTGACATTTTATGATATTTTATTTTGTTGTAAGACGTTAAAAGTCTGAATGCTTCTGTGGCATACAAATTTAATAAATAGGAAATGATGGTCCCTGCAATCCAGGGGCCTTAATCTTGAGAATCTGAGAATCATCTAAAACGTGGTGCATCCTTGAGTTATGATAATAGCTCCACAAGTCTTTGGTCTTTAGACTGCAAAATGGGAGTGGGAGGAACTTATATAAACCCGTAATTGGAAAGTATTTTGAAGGTTAAGTCAAGTCCCTGTTAGAAGCAGAACACTTTCATTTTTGTTCAGCTACAATCCTCTGATATCCTGAACTAATTCAGAAAATGCTCCCTAAGTCTTTCTGGAAAAGCCCAGGCATTACTGTCTGTTTACAAAAGGGGTTTGGCTTGCCAAGCGTATCCAAATGATAAGGGGAGAATAAGTTCAACAAAACAAAGTTTGCCTTCAGGTTAAGCTAAAATCAACATACTTACTCTTAACCTGATGTGGCAGTACAGTTCAAGCCTACAGGGAAAAACAGCCTAGAGCCTGATGATACCTTAAAAGACCTAAGAGATAGCTTGTGTCTGTTTTGGTGCACAGATGATGTTTAGAAATGGCTTACACCTGCAACAGAAGGAATAGACTATGCTACTTCAGCTGCTAGGAGGTGATCTTAGTTTTAAATGTTTTGCCTTAAGAATTAATGCAAATAGGGAAGCAGGACAGCTGGCAAGCAACTGATTGCAGAAAGATTTTGTTCATCTGGGGAGTATCAAAAATGGTAATTCTTCCATCTGCGAGCTGATGTGGCTGTTCTGCATGCAGAAATTCGGAGAATTCATGGCCATTTGGCATTAGTGTTTACTACTTTTATTTATTACTTTTTCCCCGTGTTCCTGGAAATCAGTTTTCTCTACGGTACTTTTATCTAGGGTCAAAGTAGAAGGGCATTAAATATAGCACAGCAATCCCAAACAATTTTATTTTCAGTACCCAAATATTTGATCAGAATGTCAGGGTACATAAAGAGTTTTTAAACTTCTGGAAACTGTACAAATACGTGACTCTGGTAGCAGGTCCCTTTTTAAACCTTGGTCTTGGTGAGGAAGCTTTGAACTTTCTGCTGTCCAAGGATCTTTGTAGACTATACTGATTATTCATCTTTATAGTTAGGTCAATATTTAACTGTTCCAGAGGCTCACAACCTTAGAGGAGTATTTCTTAGAGGAAATGAGTGGGAATTACTTTTCTGTGGCACTAGGGTAACAGAATGTCAACCAGAGAGAAGTGAAATATTCTGAACTATAACAAGTATTGGAAGCATTCCCTTAACTTGAAGCCCAGTTTAGGTATGATTTGGATCCTTGTAGCAGTAATGACAAACCTGAGCCATGAACAATGCCATGTGGCTTGCAAAGGTTTTGCACTACATAGTGGATATTATGTTTAGCTCCGTAATACAACTCTTTCTGTGAGCTTTCTTCCAGATTCAGCACCTTCAGCTATGAAGAAAAAAAATCTTCCTTGAAACATCTCCATAGCTTTTCTGTTGCTGGCCATATGCTAAGAACTTCCTTCCAGAAGGCCTGTGGACAGCTGCTTCTCTTATACCATTCAAGTTGTTCCTTAAAACTTGCTTTTTTTTAGCAGGTGTTAGGATCATTTTCACAGTTCTGTCAGAAGTTTGTCAGCTTGTTAACAAGCAATTTATATAGCAGGAATCTTGTTGGTTTCAATAGGTTTTTGATAATTAACGGTGTGGGCACTGATGATAAGATGTTCTTGTGGCCAATCATTGAGTGTTGAATGAACCAGCAAAAATTGCAAGAAGCTGTTTTTGCTATCAACAGTAGGAATTTACAGGTCTTGATTGCCCAAACACCCCTGTATCAGTAGAAGGCTAGAGAAAGCCCCAACAATGAATACAGCCCATCCTAGAATGTCTGTATTTCCTTTTTTTTTTTTTGTAAATTGATATAGGATGTGGAGACAGGAAAACAAAACATAGCAGCTTTCTGTTAGAAGTGATTGCAGTTGCTGGAACAGAGATAGAAGAAAAATCATACCTGATTGCAGTCAGCAGCTGAATAATAGCATTTTAACCTCAGTGGCTTTCATTGTATGGTAGCATCTATAATTTTATTTGGAATGGAATTGGAATTTTTAAGAGGTAGATTGATGGAAGAAAGATATTGTCATCGTTCAGAGTTTGTTGCATTTTCTTCCACCCTACCTTTTTCTTTGCAATGCTAAACAGACCTCTGATTAGCCAATTTCTTCAAACAGTACAGTGAGCTACTATAAAAGTCAGTGAATGTGCCCTGTTATAAAAACAACCTGACTGGAAAATAACAATTCTTGTCTGTATATTTAGAAACATTTCTTCCTCTGTTTTTATGGAAAGGTAAAGCTGCACAAGAGAATAATGTTGATTAATCTTACCTTCTTGTGGGGCCATGGTGGTATTTCACATAAATTTACTTGATGGCACATAGTCAACCACTTAATGATATTTAAAATGTTCCATCATTGTTTAACTTATGAAAGTTTTAGAGGATTGATTATTGCTTGTGTTCTTATTCCCAGTCTGCTTTCTATTCAAACCCTGGAAAGATGGTAACCAAGTGGGTAGGTATAGGTTGGGTCTGAGTTTTGCCTTAAGGTAAAGTAGGGATCAGGTCTAGGTATGGTGGAAGTGATGTGAACAATGCATCTTTTGCCTTAAAAAGTAAATGCACAGAATGCAGAAGATGCATGTTCAAATAGGTTGCACTCTACTCTAGGTCCAAATGGACATGATCTAAAGCCTTCTTACCCAGGCAGTTTTCCCCCTGTTCTTGTCTATGAAAGGAGAGGAATCTAAACTTTAGGACTGCATTAGCCACTTTTAAAACTGTGGCTAATCCCTAACTCTCCTATCCCAAATCTTAGTTACTCTGTTTCCAGATTTACTGTCCCACGGATGTAGAAATAGCTTCTAAAGTCTTACACAGCTGCCATGGCTTTTGATAATTCAGCAGTTTATCTCACTCTGCTTTAATGAGAATTCACAAATGACTTGAAATTTTGTAACCTTAAAGAAGACAACTTAATATTTAATTTACTTCTCTCTCCTACAAACTGTTGGCTTTAATACTACAGATTAGGACACAGTCTTCTTCTGATCTGGTTAGTGTTGTACCAATTAGCTTGCAAGAGAGGAATAGAAACGTACACGCTAATGACAAATATATCTTATTTTGTTTTTAGTTCCCAAGAGGATGAAAGGCCCATATCACCATTCTATCTGAGGTATTTATATCTGTTTATTTATATTCTATTTGAGAGCTTGATTTGTAAGAAAAAGCCATTTGCAAAGCTTTTGCCCAGAAATATTTCCTTCTTAGACAATGACTTAAGAGAATGTATAGAATGAATCCTTTCCCTTTTTTAGAAATGTTTTTAAATTGATGTTTTATGTATTTATCTATATTTATGGTTTTAATGTTCTGTGTGAGTTGCCCAGAGTTTCCCCATTAGGGGGAGATGGGCGGGGGAGAAATTTAATAATAAATAAAATAAATAGATCTAGAACAGATAAATAATACGTATCCACATACAACATGTAGATTGCATTTACTTTCCTTCACAATGGTTTGATGATTAGACCACAGTGGGCAGGGTTGATGCTGCTTGTTGTTGTTATTATCTTGTAGGACTTTGTCAGGATCCCTTATTTTATTTTTATTGTTTTAATTTAGCTTATTTTCTTTTCCCTTCTCAGTGTTTCAGAATAGAAACCTGTAGCTTTGGGCTAGATTGCCAAGAGGGATAATTTTGGCAGGAAGAATGGATGAAGGCTGGCCAGTGGTTGGTACTTCACCCCTTAAATGTTCTTGTGATGAGAACCAGATGTTCTGATTTAAGTGACTTCTACCCTTTGTCTTTCTAGCCCCATTGCAGAAATTAAAAAGGAACTGGCTTGGTTCCTTTGTGTCAGCAGCTGTTTTGCTTAGAACTACCATATGTGGGTTGCAAAAATCCAGATGACTGTTAGGTGGCAGCAAAAAGCTAGTTTTCTGTGTTGCTTTCCTTGCTATCTGGTGGTTGTGTAGACTTTTGCAGCCCAGTTACCATGGCCCTAGTTTTGTTAGATGGCTGTTTATTTCCCTTTTCCTTTTTCCCTCCTATTGTTTTGTGAACTTCCTGACACTCAGATTCAACTCACTGTAGACTTATTTGTGTGATATAACAACAGAGCAATGAATGTAAATATATGGAGGATGTGGGCTGCAAGTTATGCAGTACACAAAGTACAGTGATTGAGAGCAGACAGTTATGTAACATATTGGGTGGATGTAGAATAGACTTGTCCAGATTCCAAGGACCTTGCAATGCCTGATGCTTGCCAATTAGCAGGAACATTGTGTATATCTTTTTTTTTTTTCCTCTCCTTTCCTTGTAAAACCTGCACTGCAAACGTTGCAGAGTTTTCGAGGAGCACAGCGGCTTGAGTGTGTTCCTGATGAACTCCCTTGTTCCCCACCCAAAGCAGGCTGAGTAACAAACCTGTTAAGTACGGTACTCCTGTGAACTTCCTTCACTTGGAATTCCTTTTAGATTTAGATTTGCTTGTAGTTTTCTCCATCCTTGTTTAGGTGATATGGGTCTCACCAGATGAGAACTTCTCTACTATGAAATTATTGAGCCAGATTTAAGGGCTTGAAAAGATTTGAGCTGTGGCTTAATACATGCTTTTAGCTTTTCACAGCTCTGCAGATTTTCTCCATCAACTTCATCTCTTCCTCTTCTTTTCTTTCTAACTGCTCAGCTTGACCATATCTGGTTCCTTATGGAATTAAACCTGTTTGAAACCTTCTTCCTAGCCAACTGTTTGTTTGGCCTCTTGCAGTCTTCCCCAGCATGTTTCAGCATCTTCCAGATGTTTGGACTGTAACTCCATGCTGTTGGCTATGCTCGGATGGGATGATGGTAGTCCAACACATTAGGGGATGCTGGCCTGCTTCTTTTCCTGGTCTCTGGTTAGCCTGTCACTTTATGAGAAAGGTTTGCCCAGTGACAGGCAGAAACTGTTAATAAGAAAGTCACTAAATCAGAAAGCAAACCGGTGGTCAGCGTGACAAGAAGATATCTGGGTTAGATTAGTCCTAGAGATTAATCCTCAAAGATTTTTCCAGCATTGCTTGGATATGCTTCTTTCATACCAGTATTTTTGAGAAAGACATAACAATCCACCTCAAAACTGAAAAATGCAGTAATCATACAAGCATTTTATATGGGCATGTTGTATAAGATAAGTGAGCCCATTACAGATAAGTATATATAGCAGATAGTATTTTCAGTTGGCAGTATTTTAGCACATGGTTGTTTATGTTAAGCATCACTTAAAATGCTTTAAAGACTTTTCTGGACATCATATAAAGTGGCAAAATGCATGCTTTTTTAGTGTGGATATGATAAAATCATAGGATATATAGTTCTGTATACTTGTCATGGTAAACAATATTGTGAAAATAATTGGGTACCACTAGCCATCATGGTAAAATAGTGACAGGAAGTTCATTTTCCCCTCATTAGAAATGTTGCAGCAATGCAGAACTGTGATGTTCTTTACTTTGTGTTTCCATTGTTAATTCTGTCAGCTATAATATTAGGAAAGGGTACTATTTTTACCTAACAGAGTGATTAAAAAATAAAATAAGTGAGTGACATAAATGACACCACTGCTAAGGAACTTATGAATGTCCACTTAGTTGTTATTGACACTAAAATTACACATATTAAGGACTGAAGAATACTGTTAAGGATACTAGCACAGTCAGAAGACAGTGGGATAAGGACACAGCAAAATGCAATGTCTACAACATGGAAAGTTGATTATAATTCCATGAATAGCTGACAATGGAAGAATGGTGATTTATTTGTGTTTGGAGCTGTCTACCTGAAGCACCTTCAATATTTGTGCATGAAAAATGTTCTGTGCCTTGCCTTTCACTTGAGAAGGTAGATGTATTGGCACCACATTCATTAGGTAAACAGCACATATTTCAAAACAGATGATGAATGTCAAGTGTCAATAGATTATTAATGTAATCCAGGCAAAGCCCAGGTGAGATGTTGTGCTTGCCAAGGTAAAATGATCAGTTGGATTGAAGATAACTTGTATTTAGTGTTGGACTTCACATAGATGTTTTGTGGAGATTTTGGACAGTATGGGACAAGCGGAATTTGGCAGCAGAAAAATAGGCTAATTTTTATTAAACCATCCAGTGCCAAAGGAATTGTCCAAATAACAGAGAGAGTCCTTTGATGCAACCATGAAAAAAAAAATACTGGCTAGATCACAGCACATGTCCAACCAGAAATTCACAAGCAGGACATGATTTCATTAACACCCTTCACCACATAGTCTTCTCCGTGGTGGTATCCAGATACATGCTGTCTCCAATCCAAGCAGTAATAGGTAATACAGTAATACTGAATAGTAGCCTTTGGTGTGCTTATTCTCCATGAATTTGTTTGATCCCCTCAGAAAGCCCACCAGGTAGAAGACTATTGCTGTGGCAATACTTTTGACAGCAAATATCAGGTGTGTTTCTCTGAGGGCCACACTGAAAAGTTTGTTCATTTATTATGCAATTTATACCCCATCCTTCAATACTGGCAAGGACTCAGTGGAAACAGCCTCCTTCCAATATCTTTACCACCACTAAGTAGAACAATCTAAAAGAAAAAAAAGGGGGTGAAAAATTATGATCTGTTGCTGGTCCCTCAATATCTAGCAATCATTACTCTGTTTCAGTTCTTATGAAGATCTTCAAGCTTGAATCTTGTTTCTTGTTTTGCATTCTGTATATTTTACTGTTTTAAAAGTAACCCACCTTGGGACTACATCAGAAACATAGTGTGTCAGTTAAATAAGACACTTCTAATGTGAACCCTAGGCTTATTTCATGTTGGAAACAAACACATGTTATTTTTAAGTGAAACTTTTTTTCAGAAGGAGAAGTTTTAGAATGGAGGAATGGTATAATGGTATAAGAGAAAAACAGTAATGACCGGAGACATTTTGCTGCTTGAAGCTTCCCCTACACCCATTTATAAAACATTATATAACAAAAGGCAATTGGCTGACCGTTGAATCTTCTGAGACCTTGGCAGTGATGCAACAGGCTGTACAAAGACAAGAGGCCACCTGAAGCCTCCCAGCATCTTCTGCCTAAGTTGGCTACCTCACTCTGCCTTAGCCTAAAGATAGGGCCAATCCTATACTTAAGCTTTTTCCTCCTTGCCATTTACTTGAAATCTGCACTCCACCAGTTTCATTCCCTGTCAGTTCCATCTTGGAGAGATGGGCTTTTTCTCCCCTTATGGACTTTTTCTGTAAAACAGAAAAAGAATAAACTTATGACCTATGGTTTTGATGATTAGTTAGGACAGATTATAGAAAGAAGAGGGTCTTTAGAGAAAGAGGCAAATTACAATTGTACTCATAACTCCTCTAAAGAAGATTGGAAGCCACTTTTTTACAGTATATCTTTTTTCTTTACTGTTTTTCTTTTTTTCTTTTCTTTTCTCTTTTTGCACTTTAGCTTTCACTTTTATTTCTTCCTTTTCCTTTTTTCCTTCATTTTAGTATTTGTATTTTAAAACTTTCAGTAAAATTATATTTTAAAAAGATATTTCCCCCCCCCCCCCCCCGGGACAATATGAAGTGCAGAAAAGGCAGATGAGAAAGAGTTAATTGTATGTATCTATATTTGGGTTTGGTACTTTGAATATTTGTTTTCAAAGTAGATTTTTTTAAAAAACTGGTGGTTATATTCATGACTGTCAACAGAGTTAGTCTTTTTTGTATGTACAAGTAGTCCTTGCTTAGCAACCATTCATTTAACAACCATTTGAAGTTACGATGGTGTTAAAAAAGCAACTTATGACCGGCCCTCACATTTACAACCATCGCAGTACCCCCGCAGTCACATGATCATAATCCAGGCACTTGGCAACCAGCTCACACAACGTTTGCAGTGTCCCAGGGTCACGTGATCGCCATTTGTGACCTTCCCAGCTGGCTTCTGGCAAGCAAAATCAATGGGGAACTGCGTGATTCACTTAAAAACCGCCATAAAAAATGTCATAAATTTGGGTGCAGTCATGTGCTTTGCTTAACAACTGCCCTACTTAACGAAATTTCCGGTCCTATTGTGGTCGTTAAGCAACAACTAGCTGTATGAATGTATGTATGGGGAAATACCTTTGGCTTCTTAAAATCGCAGGGATTGACATCATGTAGATTAAAATATTGTTTATGGTTTTGTTTATGAGAAATGCCATCCCCTTCATTTATGGGACAGGAAGAGTGATGTCTATGATATATGGGCCACATTTATGTTAAAACAAACAACCAGATACCAGTGCACATTTAGAGATCCAACCATAAAAAAGAAAAATGTTTATCAGTTAGTCAGTCATATTTTACAAGAACTGTTGTGAAAACTGAAATGGTTGCATTAATTTTATCCACAAGTTAAGAATGAGTTTGATTAAAACTAAACATAGGAATGGGAATTGGACAAATCATACATCCTAAGCTAGTAAGGTAGAGGATAGTATTCACTCGCTTGATTTTTTTTGCCACTGCTTTCTTTTCCACAAGTTTTTCGCAACTGGAAAAGTGTGACTCCCCCACCATACCTCCTGTTTACCAATAGCTGTTAAAAGTGGAACTCCAGAATTTTTCTTTCATCATCATACAGTTCTTAAGTTATTGGGGTATGCAACTGTTACTTGTCTGCGGGTAATCTAATGAAAACAGCTTGCAGAAATCTTTTATTTATTTTTATATTCCAGTTATAGCTCAACAACCTATCCCTTTTGCCTTGTTGGGAACCATTGTGTTAAGCTGAAAAGAACATGGCAATACAAATTTCTGGACAATCTTCCTGCTCTGGAGTTGCCTATTTCAATGAAAATTCATACCATTGCACTTTTACTTGTAGGTGTTACGTACCATCCTAAATGATTGGGAGGAATGTTCAAAAGTAAATCTTTACACTTTCTGTTTGGATTAGCTTTCCTGATAACAAAAGCAGCAGCTTTTGCAAACAAGCTCCTGCAGTAGCTACAATGTGTCACTGCTGTAGGAAACATCTTTATCCTGAGTGTATTTGACAACCTTATCTGTGTGCTATCAAAAAGTCTCACCTACACATTTCAGTAGAGTACAGATTTAGCAGTTGTCCTTTAAAAGGTAGTTGTTTCTCGGTCATTTGCTAGTCAAGCGTGTCCTCAAACTAGTTCTGGAGATTATATTTTGATTGTCTATATCTCATTGTATACATAATATATTCTATGTATATCATAGAATGTTCCTTCTAGTGTCATGTATTCTAAAAGAGAGCCTATAAGCACCTTTCTGTCTATACATAATACGCGTGTATGTTTGTAGCAGATTTTTGCTGCTTTTTCAGTATGGACCTAGTGGCAAACGTGGCTTTCCCTCTGCATGAAGCATGAAATTACATTTGTATATGCGTACACGTGGCTGCATGTGAGCAACAATTTCTGTTCCTAAGCCACAGTTTATTATCACCTCTAGGAAGAGTTTGTAGCACATTGCAGTATGAAAGTACATGGTTTTCATGGCCAAAGATGCCAGATTACTTTTTTGGCATTTGTATTTAAAAGGTGTAAGTGACAGGCAAAGAGAAAGACCTTTTATTGCACTCAGTTGGCAAGGCACTATCAGTTGACTAGATGGGGAACCACCTGATTGGTCAGGGGCAGCTCCCTCTCTTCACATGTGTATATGGGTATCTCTTTCTTCCTCATGGCACTCTTGAAGGAAGCATATCCTCTAAGAAAGCAAACCTGAAAGCATCATCTGAAGATGTTGGAAGCCTTGCCTGCTTGAGCAATCCTTCTAGCTTTTGGGATGGCATTTCTTTAGTCTCTATAAGTCAAGCCTCCATCACAGTTGAGACATACCTCTCTGTTAAATCTTAGTGGTTGGGCATATTGATACAAAAAGAAGCAGTGTCGGAGACATCCTTTAGGGGTTTTAATAACCTTACCAAGCTGAACCTTACCAGTTCAGTTATTAAAAGAGAGGGGTGTTACTGCATTTGGGGTCAGGTGGAATTTCCAAAGACTCTTCAGAATTAGCTCTCAATACAGCACATTTCATTAAACCAGTTTAGACGTAACATGGGTTTGTATATATTGGCTGTACTTCTATAAGGTTCTTGGCCCATCCTGATGCTATTCTGATCAACTGAGATATAAATGAATGGTGGAAATTAGCGTCTCAGCCCATTTTTAGTAATTTGTTTAATAAGTAAAATAAATTAGTTGTCCATACTAAAGAGCTCTGCATCCCTATTCAGCCACTGTTTGTTATTTATTTACCCATTTTAGAAGAAAAGAACCCATCTTTTGTATCTACCATCCTACTTACCTAAAACAAACCTATGCTTGCTGGACAGAGCAGGAATATGCATATCACTAACAAGTATTAAGAATTCAGAACCTGTTAAAAATCAGTATGTTTAAAATAATAGGACTGTCACTGACAATTTCTTGTTCTGTTGGGATGGGATGGTTAGACATTTCACAGTATAGCATTCATTTAGACTTTCATTTAATCATGTTGTCTTGATTTGTAGACAAGTAGGCTAGCCAGCTATCATAACTAATTCTCTTGCAGATAAGATGATCAAGCCAAATAAACTGTTTTTATACTTCATAGAAACCTGGTTTATTGAATACTGCAATCAGGGTGAACTTCAGTAGGATATGACTTTCTTATCTGCAAAGCTGAGTCAGCAAGGGGAGGGAAGGAAAGGGGACTGTCCCAGTCTCAAATATAATCTTGCCTTGCAGTTTAAAGACAAGATCTGGAACCACTCAGAGCTTCATAGCACATTGTCTTCCATGATTAGGTCAGGGAGCAATTATGACATGTTGACCTGAGTTATTTGCAGTAACATTTCATGAGCTTAACAATAGCTGATGAGTCTGTATGGAGCAGAAAAATTGAAAATGGCTCCAAATATTTTTCTCACATCATGATTTTTCCTATGTGGCTTTCGTTAGCTATGAAACAAATAACAACTTGCTGATGAAATAAAATGGGTTTAGCTACATTGACTTTGATTTGTGTTACTTTCTTTTAAAACACAGTTTCTTCATATACTACTGATCGGTTTTAAAGGTGTATGTTTAAATTTTGTGCAAAGTATCTGAGACAGGCTAGCATTTCTTCATTTGCTGTATATATAGCTAGGTCTGTCTTAGATAGATCCCAATGACTTTCCTAGAAACAATGGGGAAATCTCTACTCTGAGAAGGTCATAATTCTTGTTTGTGTTCTGTCATCACAGTTACTACACTACAGATATGTAATTTTCAAAGAAATTGGTTCCCTTACTCATCTTATCAAGGATCAAGAATTAAATGTTGCACTTGAACATATAAACATATCCCAGGGTATATGTGTTATCGTTTGGAACCTAGTTGCTTAACTCTCAGTAAAACTGTGTCACAAATATGTCATTCAGCATTTAAGTGAACTATTGAACCCGTTTTTTTTAATGTTCTTCAGAAATTACACCTAGATTTTAACCTCTTTTCATACAGTGCTCATGTGTCACAAGTCAACAACATCCCTGCTACTGGAGAGTAAGTAACTCTTTCTCCCTTGTTACTCTGTTCTTTAGTTCTTGTTTTTCCTATTTAAATATCTCATCATTTGTGTGTGTGTGTGGCAAACATACCACATCCTTGACAGCACTAATGATAGATATAATTGAAGATAAGGTTGTGGTTGTGTAGTTTAAGTTGTTTCAGTCAAAACCTTTTTGTGCGCAGCCACCTAATAGAGAGAAAGTATCCTGTGGTGTCTGTTGATGAATGCCCAACTGATTCCTGAAGAGCTGCCTTGAACACAGTGCTGACATGATCTTCCTAAAAAGTGCTAGATCATGTGGATGTTGTTATTGAATGTAGTATCCTGCCTCTACCCAATTTGCCAGTTGTTAACTTCTTAAGAAAGAGTGTATTTTAAGATTATTTAAAGCCAATTTGATATGTGTTAACTGATCCTGAGTAAGCACTGTTTCACATTTGTTGTATTCTCAGGAATTCTTCCATTCAGGTAACATCCAGTCCCAGGTTGCTTAGATTCAGAAAGACTGCACGTCAGCATTCAGATTCCTTTCAGTTGCATCCCTTAAAAGAACCAGCCCTTTTCTTTCCCCCAAAAGGCATGGATATCCTTTTTGTTTTCCCCCTGGATTTTTTCCCCTTAAAGTACCAAAAAAATTCAAGGTACCTCTTTTAACCTTAACAACAAAAACAGAGACACTGTCCCCAACAAAAACCCCCACATCTCAACAAAAAGACCTATTCTCCCTTTTCTACCTGCTTGTCTGCCTATTAAAGAAAAATCTTGCAGTGTTTGCTTATATTTTTTTATCAGTAGAGGGTGCTATACGTTGAAAAAGAGACGGTCTGTAAAGAAGGAAAAAAGCAGCTTATTTTGATGAAGGCAGGGAATTGTGTGTTTACAGTAAAAACTATCAAAATAACATTAATAAAGAAAATAAGTAAGCCACAGAGAGTTCCTATGTAAGCCACTGAAAGTCAGCAGGCTGGCCTGAGTGGTCCCCTGAACTTAGAGTGGATCCAGAAGAACTGGGTTTTATTCTCCACTTAGCCATACGGTTCCCTGGATGAACCTGGGACAGTGTCCCTTTCTCCAGCTAACCCTACACAAGTAACACGGGACTCCGAAAGGGAGCCTGCCCTGTGCCTCCCAGGAAAAGCAGATACAAATGTGTTTGTAGAGTCCTTGGGGTTCTCTGAGCTTGGTTGTTTTCTTGCAAACATTTGGTTATCTGGCTTCAGTGCACTGAAGATGTTACCTAGCCAGGTAACGAAACATTTGCAAGAAAACAACCAAACTCAGAGAACCCCAAGGACTCCACAGTTCAACTCTGAACTACATATATTCTCTTCTGTTGGTACAAATGCATTTATTGATCAGGTCGGTGCACACTTCAAAAATGATTCATATAAGAAGTGCTTCGGATCTCTCTCAAATACATCCCACAGCTCTTCATTCAAAGAAAGAGAAAGAGGACAAGTCTAAAACCCAAAAAAAGTAAGGGGAATGACAGTATCTCAGGTGTCTGAAAAACATATTCTGTTGTATAAATTCCTTTGTCAAGGACACAGCAAAAGAAAACATATAAGCAGCATACAGTTTTAACAATTGTAAAGCATTTGTATATATAGTGTTTAACACACTACATCATTTAGAACTTATCTTAGTTTCTTCTTTTGAAGACTGACAAAATCAGAATTTGGAATATGTCTCTAACTACAGATGTTTTGTCTTTTGTATGTTTTGATTTGTTCTGTTCTTTTTTATTTCCTTTTTTTTGTCAGGTGGGGTGAATTGTTTGTTTCTATTTCATATATGTTTGTTTGAAAATGGATTAATAATTTTAAAAAAATAGAATGTGTACAGGTAGTCCCCGAGTTAAGAATGCCCGGTTTACAAATGATCCATAGTTAAGAACAGAGCCTATTGTAGCAAAATTTGAATTAAATACACAATGATTTGATTTAAAAACACAATGGTTCAAGTTAATTACACAGTACTACTTATACAATATTATACAATGATAGCTTACATACACATCTGACTTAAGGACAGACCTTGAGAACAGAACTCATTCTTAAACTGGGGATAACCTGTACATTAATTTGAAACCAAATTAGGGAAGAAATGCTAAGAAAAAATCTTTCAGATACCTTTAAGATATAAAAAAGCAACAATTTAAGAGAATGAAAGACCCGCACATTTGGAGGAGAAATTTTAACTGTTTAAAACCTGCATTTAAAATTATATTGTTGGCCCATCTTCAAATGTTATTTATATTTTGCATTCTGTTATAAGCACAATGACCCACAAATATCTCTGTTAGGTTTCTAAAAATGCTATGATTTTTAACAATGCTGTTTTTAACATAGACCAAATGTTCATACAATTCAGAGTACAACAAAACATAGAAATAAAACTACAGTGGTACCTCGGGTTACGAACGCCCCTCCTTACGAATTTTTCGAGATACGACCAGCTCCGGCCCCAAAAATTTACCTTGACATGCGAACTCCGCCTCGAGCTATGAACCGGATCCGCGGCCATTTGCCCTGCTGCCACACGGTCGCAGCTTCCTGTGGGCGAGATTGCGGTAGCAAGGAGTCGTTCGGTGAGGCTTGTGGTGTGTTTTGGGGGAAATTTGCCTCATGGTGTGACCAAATTCGGAGGGCGGATTAGCCGTATTTACATTGAACCTTATGGGGAAATTTGCCTCGTGGTGCAACCAAATTCGGAGGGCGGAACGGATTAACCGTATTTACATTGAACCTTATGGGAAAATTTACCTCGCGTTGCGACCAACTCGAGTTGCGATCAGAGTCACGGAACGGATTAAGTTCGTAACCCGAGGTACCACTGTATAATATTACAGTTGTAAAACAATTGTAATTTCTAGCATGCAAGTGATCAACTGCACCCTATGTAAACCCAGAGTTTCCCTAATAACCATCATGTTTGAACAAAATTTTGCAACCTGTTTACAGATTACTTGAGAAACTGTCTGCTAACCAAAAAAACCCACACACATTCCCTTCTACAGAGCACCTCAAGCCCATTAATAAGAAGAGGGAATGTTAGAACAGAATATAATGGAGAAGGCTGCTTTTAGAAAAAAATTAAATATATAAGAGAAAGACTCATAACAGTTTTTTTTTTTTTTAATAAAGCATATTTGTCCTACCTGTCCTTGCCATTTTGAGTAGAAAATGCCAGCAAACTTACTTGGATAAATAACAGTTTTTAAATCTTTTAACATGAATGAGCTTTTCTTAGCATACAAAAATGTTCATATGGGACAGATGGCTTATAAAATCTAACTGAGCAAAATAATAAGGTTGGCCGGGAAAAAAAATTACTGTGGCTTTATGGAATCCCTTCATTCAAGTTAGGGCAATTCTTAAAGCAGAAGTCCCTTTCTTTCAGTATTTATGCAGAAGCCTGAAAAAGGTTGGGCTCCTTTAATGAATAGTAGAAAAGTCCTGTACTTATGCCATATCTGAAACACTTCTTGAAAATCATTTTTGAGGCATGCACTTTTATATATATATATATATATATATATATATATATATATATATATATATATATATAGGTTCAAATTGGGAATTCATTATCATTTTTTAAAAGTATATAAATATATATGTGTGTGTATGTGTGTGTGTAATTTATGTTGGTTTGGCAGATTCTTAGAAAAGACTATCCGGTCAGCTGTTGAACAACATCTTTTTGATGTTCATGGCTCTAGTGGTCAAAGTTCAGAAGAATCTGAATCCGGAACGTCATTAACATCTTCCAGTGTATCTGCCTGGCAGCGCAGGCGACATCATAAAGAACAAGATGAAACCCGAAGGACCAGAGATATGTATGTTGGTGCCTTTTTTCTTCTGTTTCAGAGATCTGTCATAACAATTGTCAGATAGTTGCAAACGGCTGATTTTTTTTTTTCCCGAGGTTGCCCAGAAGCCTGATGCGCTCCAGAGCAAATATTCTACTTATTCTAATTATTATCACAATTAGCTGATTCTTGCTGAAGTTCTCTAATGCAGGTTGCTGTTGGCAAACATTAGTCACAGATGTGAAATCCTAGTTATATCATTAAGATGAAATTACATAATTATCTCAGAACATGTTGCTCCGACAAATACCAATCCTAGTTTAGCAATCAGGTCATATCGCTAGAGAAATAAATGAGAGCACAATGTTGTATTCAGAAGGAAGAATTTGTTTACAATGCAGAACCCATATTAATCTTATTCATGTGCTTTCTTGAAAAATGATCTTCTAGATTGTTTAAAAGTTATACATACATTCGTGTTTGGAGATACAAACCCCATCTTCTTCCCTTACAAGATAAGGACAATTATGCAGAGCACCGAAAAGGAATAAAAAACAGAAAGCCAAAGAAATTAAAGGTGTGAGATAAGAAAAGAAAAGGACAGAGAGCTTAAACAATACCAGTTACTATATATCTGCATGTTTTTCTGGCATTGTTTCTTCCACTTCCATATGCTCCTTTCCACATCGCCTTTGTCCCTTAAATTTTCCACCTCTTTGAGATCTCATCAGCTCTTTCTTTCTTCATACATTTGGTTTGTGATTTGATCCTTGCTTATTCTCTGTATATGGCCAAAGCATCTCTTTTGAACTGGTCACTCACTTTCGTATCCAGTCTGCATTCATTCAGCACCCATTCATTCTTAACCCCATCATTTCTTCCTTTATCACATACACTTCTTAAGCACTCCATTCCCACTCCATTTAACTATTATCTTTCTCCTGACATACCCAACTCTGACTTCCATGAAATATATTCTTAAACACAGTCATTTTTACTTCTTTGTTTACAAACATTCCTTCCTCACAACACGTACTACCATGTCTACCTTTCTGACTGCATCTGTGCATCTTAAAAATTGCCCATCATCTGTCCACCTTATTCAACATTCTGTTAAGCTTAGCCAAATTCTTCTGCTTTACTTTTTTTTTTTTACCATTTAGGTGTAACTTCACTCCATTTTCCAGGTCAACCTCAGACTTGGTCTTCAATATAATAAATTCAGATCCATATTCTTCATTCCATCATACTGTCAGTCTCATACATGTTGCAAATAATTCAGGCTCTCAACTGATATTTATTTTATTATTTATTTATTAAATTGATATGCCGCCTATCTTCCCCAGAGGGTGACTCTGGGCGGCTCACAATTAAAATCCAAAACAGTAAAAACAAAAATATAAATATCCATCTAAAAATAACTAATTTTAATTTTAAGACATCATCTACATACAGAAGTTTACCTACATTCATGTCCTTAGCGAACCACCTCTCCAAACTACAGCTGAAGAGAGCACCTCAAAATAACCATGATAGGAAGTGAACAAAAATAGGAGACAGGGAAGTTCCTGAGAGTACAGGAATGTCTGAACAATTACAGTTCTTTTTTCCTGTGATCTAAACAAATGTTGTCTACTATAACCAGCTATTGTTCTTCAGTCTTGGTCAGAGATCTTTTGCATCATGTGTGGCAAAAAAAAAAAAACCTTTGCCATACAGCTATATCTCCATTTCGCATTTTGTTTCTACCTTCTACCTTCTGTCCCGAGGTAGAATCACATAACAATTGCATGTAAATTCACCAGAAACCTTCACTGAGTGCAATTTGCAAACCATCTCATTTCTAACAGGGTTGAACAATTCATTCCAGAATAGCAGCATTTTGTCAGTCTTATTCTTTTAGCCTTTATAATCTTTTACCAATCTGAGCCCAGAACAAACTGAACTGTGATATGCTGAGATTGGAAAGAGATACCTAGTTTTAGTATGCAAGAAGTCCTGCACAAGGTTCTTTGATTCTACCTAACAGAATCATTACGTGGAATAGATTTATGAAAACATAATAAAAACAGATTGTCAGATTTCATAAATGGATCCCTGGTAAACCTTCTTTGCTTCCATCAACAACATATTGTCAGGTTGCATTAAGCCATGATTGAAAAAATTTCTGAACAGCTTTGACTTCTTGTACACAATGTTAAGACATAAACTGTCATTCGTAAACCACAATGGCTGGCTTCACTTATGCCAATTAGAGATGTCCTCAACAGGCAGTTCTGTCTTTCAGTCTCCTATAGTTCTCTACAGTCTAAGTCTCATTTTGCAGATTTAGCTGTTTTATTACTCTCGTGGGAACAGTCCTGTCTCTTAAAAAAGTTAGACATGGTCTATAGAACTACAACACTGACAATACATTTGGATGCTTGAAATAAATTCAAAAGGACTCCTGCCCTAATGAATATGTTTAGCTATTTTGTATTCCATTTCTGGCAGTGCTAGGTAACAGGTAATGGGGCTGTTTCTGCTCAACCAAGGAAACTCCATCATTCTTTCAGAGTTTGGATTCTTAACTCTTCAGCATTTTAGGGTTTATTCCTTGGCACAGTAATAATGCTTCTTGTCTCCGAGGCTACAGAAACGCATATATAGAGAAGAGAAGGAAAATTCTGGTAATGAAGAAAATGTTGTAATTTTTTACTTTAATAAAATATGTCGCTTGTGGAAAGGGAGGTTGGAACATCACAGTTTTCCTCACTTTTTAACCTTTACTGAAAGGATTTGGCAGAAAGTAAACATTTCCCAGAATGTCTCTGTTTGATGTCTATTTTTCAGTCGTTCAGTCTAAAAAATGAATACACTTTTACTTCCATATATGTATGAAACTTTTTATCTTGCGAAATAATTCAGTCATAATTTTAAAAGTTATCCAAAGTTTAACTGACTATTGGGGTAGCAGGGTTTTTTTAAAAAAACAATTACAAGCAAGGGGATTTGTGGCTAAGTTTTTAATGAATACTGTAGCTAAATTAGATCCAGGCATACATAATGTCTGATTCCATAAGAGATTTATGTGTTAGAATGGTAATCTGTATAAATTAGAAACAAGCCTGTGAGGGCATGTCCTGTGAAGCTGTTCCTCTATTTCTACTGCACAATGACAGAAAAGAAGAAATACAAACCTTAGTGCTTGTATACATCTGTTTAAATATGTTTGATGGAAATTCTTCCGGATATTCTGATTTTCCTGGAAGGCTTGTCTAGTACTACATAATCAGGAATGAAGGTTGCTTAGCATGCCCTGTGTTAGATTGGATTCAGTTTCTGTTCATCACTTGACAGTAGGAAGGTATGGAAAATCCTGCATCCTGTCATGTATCCTCTTCCTTCTCCTCCTCCTCATTATTATTATTATATTTCATGCTGGAAGTCATAGCATTCACTGTCATTTATATGTCAACCTTTTCCTGTGGAATTCCAGACAGTGTCCCACCCAGGCATTGTTCAAGCCCCATTCTGCTTCACTTCAGTTACGTTGCTGTGTCACTTGCCTTTATGTTAGGCTAGATATGGGATGGGTAATTAAGCTCCTATGACACTCCTCTTTATACCAGCCCCATTGAACTTTACTGTTTAAACATTTTTTTTAACAAATAAATAAAAAGTTTACACATCGTAGAACAAAGTGCCAGGTTCTACCCTCATTTTTACTTTTGGCATATGGCCATTATTAGGTGACTAGAAGATATGGCAGAGAATAGTCTTGACAGTTTGCTGTTTGTGAACAGGTAAGCTTCAGCCATGATAAGCATTTTGTGAAGGCTTACAGTAGGTTTTCAGAATTCCAGATCTGTCCATTGGGCTCCTTGTTCTGCACTAAAGGTAGACTTTGCAGATTCTTTGAGGAAGGTACCAAGAGACTCAGGGCTGTAAGATATCTGAGGAAGTATAGGGTGTAAATATTTTTCTAGAACTTGCAAAGTTAGAATAATTGTTTGACTTGCCTTTATGAGTAGAATGGAAATGATCTTGAACCCTATATTTTTTCCCCTATGTAGGGAGGTCATCAATAAAGAGAATATTCCTTCTGGCTTCAACAGCATTGAAGAGTGTATGCTGAATGCTCAGGAGGTGGAAAAATGCCAAGAAAACGGCTCTGGTTATATTGCGGAAAGAAGTAAACCAAAACGTCAGAAATCCAGCACCAAACTATCTGAGCTTAACGACAACCAAGACAGTTCTTTGGTAAGCAAAACTATGAAAGTCAAGTCTTCAAATGTCATACTGAGACTTGAGTGACTGTTTCAAACACCCAGCTCATAGCATTGTCTGAATTTCAAGTGGTCCTGATTGATTGCTCATGCTGAATAGCTCTGCAAGATATCCTTGGCCATTTGGGTGTAGCATTAAGAATGGCCCCAGAGTCTGAAGTTTGCAAGTAGCACCTGCATTCAGTGGGCAAGTGAGGAGCAAGCTTAAATAATACAGAATTTGTCTATCATGCTATTCAGTAATCCAGAGTTTTCTGTCAAAAGTCAGGAAAGTCATCAAAAATTCCTCCACAGCAGAAGATGAATATGTACAATGATGTACTGTACATTTATGTATTTATTTTTGTGATATTTGTATACTGCTTCATTCACAAAACTCTGGGGTAGTAGAACCGGAGAAAAACAAAACCATGAAGAATATAAAATCCCTAAACCTCAGTTAAATAACTATAATCTTAATAGTAAAACTGGTGGTCACCCACAATCTTACTATGGACTAATGACCCACTGAAGTAAGGAATGGACAGGGCCAAACATACTTCTGTGGACAGAAATTTTCAAAATGTGGGGCTATTACAAAGTGTGCCACCTAGCCCACATTCTCTGAATCTCATATTGGAGTAGGACTCTCAACAGACCCTCTCTAGATATTTGGATCAGATGGGCAGAATCCTACTTGGCAAAGTGGTCCCTGATATCTTGGTGCCACACATTATAAGGCTTTATAGGTGCAAATAACATTTTAAAGTAGGTCAGAAGCTTACAGGTAGCCAGTGCAGTGCTATGATTCTGCTATAGCATTGTTTCTCAATCTTGACAACTTTAAGACGTGTGGACTTCAACTCCCAGAATTCCGCAGCCAGCAATTTCTGGCCATCACATTCTGCACTAGTTTTAGCTTCCAAGTCATCTTCAGGTCATGAGTTTCATGGTGACAGTTGATGCCAGATTGGTTTCTTTTGCATATTCAGAAATTAATTATGTCATTGTTGTAGCTTTCCCATACTGTTTGCTGAAAGTTTTAGTCCTATCTTACTTGAAAGGTATCAGGTTGGGCAAGGTAATTCTCTCTTTTTTAAATAATAATTTTATTAAGCATTACAGTTATACAGATAAAAACTAATACAAACTACAAAAAATAAAAGAATAAAAAATAGAAAGTACAGAAAAATAAACCCACTTTATATTCCGTTCTTTTACTTTTAACAATCTTAATTTTAATCCCTTCAAATAATGTCCTAGAGGTTGTTTTCTTTTCATTTTTTTCTTTGTCACTTCTCACAAAATCCTTCAGAAGTTTAATAGGTCTCTTTTGTAAATCCAATATATGAAAAATATCCAAGTCGTTACTTTGGTTTGCCATTTGTATATCCCTTTTAATTATTAAAACATGAGCTGGTTTCATCTGTATATCCAGCGTAACATCTTTTTCCATATCGTTCTTGTATCTTGACATTTTTAAATCCACTTTCAGATCAATCTCAGTCTTATCAGATAAAATTTGTTCCTCTTCCTTAACATCTGAACTCAGTCTATCTGTGTTTTAGAGATTTCTAATATTTCAGCTCTACCTTCAGGGTAATTCTAGAAGGAGATTGGTGTTCTCTTGAATGCAAAGGAAGGACAAGAAAGCAGAAGCACAAGTAGATCTCTCTGAGCTAGTCTAAGACAGATATAGGTTAATTAACTGGTTTTCCAACAGCCTGAAAAGAAGATACTGTGATGTGGCCAGCAAAAAGAATGGTGGTAATCACATTGTGCTGAGCCATTATGTCATTGTTTGCTTTCAGCTTAACATGATATGAAACCAGCTGTTTTATTTATTTATAAATGCATGCATGTGTGCATACAATTATATATGGGCTGTCTACTTTCCCAGAAAGACTAGAGGTGGTTTCCAGTTATAAAACAGCAATACAATAAAGTAATAACCCAACTAAATTAATCTATCCCAAGTCAGTCCTTGAGTCAACAGCAGTCATATGCCCTTTGGAACAACAGTGTGGCTTTGCTCAACAGATCAGGGTTAAAGCAAAGTATGATGTAAACCAACCATTTTCATAGGAAACTCAAGTCTGCCAGTGTATATTGGGGTGAGGCCCTTGGAGAAGAAGCTCTTGGGATAAGAGAGGTATTTCAAGGGAGGCTTATAATATTGCACTAGAGCAAAACTTTGTCATTCAATCTTGCTTTGGATTCACATTCTAATTTCCCAGTCTTTCCTAGGTTATAGAACTTCCCTTCTATAATCATGATCACACATTGCATAGCAGTGTGACAACCCACCATCCCTGAGTCAGTAGACCTCCTGCTATGTCCTTCATAGTTCCTTGCTATTTCACTATTTATATCATAAATAGCATTTCTCAGTGTGGATGGAACACAACTATGCCATTCAATTAAATAGGCTGCACTGACTGGGAGTTGAAATCCCAAACACATTTGGATGAGGTGTTCTCTTGGTTTTTAGAGCTGATGTTTAAAATGATGTATCTTAGCAATTGTCTCACTGTTTGACAGACGATGGAAACCTTTGGTTCCTTGAGACATGTAGACGGAAGAAGACCGGATGACATGGAGGTGTTTTCTGAAGAAAGGTGACTCACTTAGAATTACTCTGTCTTAAAATGTCAGTTAAGGCCTGTACTAGAGAATCCAATTATTCTTTGAGACCAGTTTCATTGCATAGAGAAAAAGGCTAACTAGATTCTTATATGCCTGCATATATCCTCTCTTGAAAATTCTATTATTTTCTAGAAAGAGCTGTTTTAACATTATAATGAATGCATTATTTTATGTATTTATATTGTATTTCACTTCTGTTAATTGTAGGTTGATCTCTTGGTTTTTCCATGCAGTCTCAAAGAAGGAATTATAAAGCATGATCTGAAACTTTAACTTTTATTTTCACCCCTTTTTTAAAAAATGTAGTTTTTATTATTACCAAAAAGAAAAATAGTATGTTGCTTGTTGCTTCCTTTATGACATGCTCCTTAATCCTTTTTTTCTTCTTCTTTATTTGTAGCAAAGACAGCAAAAGCGAGGATGATTTGTTAATGCACAATCAGGTGTGTGTCCATTTGTACCATGTGCAAAACAAAATTAAAGTAATAACAAAAATAAAGTAATAATCACATTAATAATGAAGTGAAAGTAATTAGAATGCTGAATCTAATTCAGGTTACTCTTGTTAGAAATGTTCAGATATCATCAGCTTTGATTTTCAGATGCCAGGTTAAAATAGCTTTATTTATTAATTTACTTACTTATTGAGCTTATAGGCTGTTCCAAGCACAAATGATTCTGAGTTTTAATTTTGATAATAATTAAAATCATTTAATTGGTGTGTATATGCCTTTTATATATAATTTTAAATGAATCTTAATTCATCAAAATTAAATATTTTACTAGTTCTTGATTTTTTTTTAATTTGAATTTATTTTAATATTTATAATAAGCTTCCTCAAAAACTGTTTTAAGTAGCATTTAAGAAAACTATTGATCTGGACTTGATCATGAATCAGTGCAAGTGAACCAGTGTAGCTGGTTGTACTTGGAAACCAGAGACCAGATTTCTGGAGGGGATCTAAGATTGGCCAAATCTGCTTGGGTTCACATATTGCCCTGAGCTTCTGGATATATTTCTACCCCAGATGTAGAAGTAAAACAATACAATTATCATCCTGGTAGAAGTGGGAGGCTGAAGTTTAAGAGAAGATTGCTCAGCCTTACTTGGTTCTTGGCAGAGATGAAATTTAAACCAGAGAAGTTTATGATTCATAAAGAGATTAAATTTTTCTGCAACTATGTTATGCTAGGAACCTAGCACCTTGGTTTGTTAGTAAGTTTTATACCTACTGGGGAAGGCCAAGTTTGTTCCAGGCATTATGAAAATAGCCTGTGTTCATTGTTTTGATCTGATGAAATAACTGTTCCCTTGTTTTTGACTTTCTCAATACATTTTTCTCTAATCTTGATCGATTTTTTTCCTCTTCCCTTAATAATTTTGCTTGTGAATTGAAATTTATTCCTTCCATTTGAGAGTGAGAGGTTAAGAGAGGCAGACCCATCTATAGAGTGACAGTTCCCTGTCCATTTTGTTTTCCTTTCCATTCATGATTGGTCCTTTCTTTATAGAAATTACCTTTGGCATATTATTTTCCAAAAGCAAAGAGAATTTGGAAGGCTAGAGATAGAGATGCTTCAAGATTTCATTATCTTTTTCAAGGAAGTTGTTCATTTAGTCTAAGAGAGATACGACTGGAAATAGTGCTGGAAATGACAAATCAGTTGGCTGTGCAAAGATAAAGACCTGCATTTATCTTGCCAATTTGCATGGATGATCTTATTTTGCATAATTTATTCTACATCCACAGATCTTAGGAGAGGGACAGGAGTCTTGCTGGCTGTTTTGCCCTATGGCTGCTGACAATCTTTTTAAACACCTTCTCGGAAGTCACCAGTTTTGCAGATCTTGTCTTTGCCCTTTAAAGCATATCATGACAATATATGCTTTAGCAAAGATTTTTTTAAAAAAATATATATTTGGAAAGCTGAAGTCTGTGGCTAAGTTCAAATGCTGTTGTTGGTGCTTATGTGGAATTATGGCATGCTTATAATAGTTCGTAAAATAAGCATAACTAGCCAGTGTTAAATTGAAATCAGTGTTTTGATCCAGCGAGGCTGCAGGATGCCAGGGAGGGTCTGTATAGCAAGTTGTACAATAGGAGGAAGACATTTGTGACCTCATGGTTTGTATTCTTTCCCCTCCAAAAATGTCCTCCCCACAAGGCAGCCATGTATATGGGTCCCTGTTGAATTGCTGCGGTGATACAGTTGGAAGCTTAGATCAAGATACTGTGTATTTAGCAAGAGTACAGCTCTACCTTATGTTTTTAATTCCATTGACAACTCTATTGATAAGTACAGTGGTACCTCGGTTCACGAACTTAATTTGTTCCGCAACTCTGGTCGCGAACCGAATTGGTCGCGAACCGAATCAAATTTTCCCATAAGGTTCAATGTAAATACGGTTAATCCGTTCTGACCCCTACAAATTTGGTCGCCAACCGATTTTTGATTGCGTCCCGAATCAAATTTCCCTATAAGGTTCAATGTAATTACGGTTAATCTGTTCTGAACCATATGTTGTTGTTTTTTTAAACCGCAAAAATATGACACAAAGTACAGTACGAAGAGAGAGAACGCTAACCTTGCTCGATGCGTCTTCTGGCGTGGAGGACAGGAAGGCGGGTGGGGAGGCAGTTACTGCTTGGCGGGAGAGTCCCCCTCCCTACAGGAAGCCGCGACCACTTGTCACGGGAGGGAAAATGGCCGCGGAGCCTGTTCGTAACCCGATCCGGCGTTCGCGAACGGAGGCAAAATTTTGCGACCGGAGCTGTTCGTGAACCGAATTGTTCGTGAACAGAAGCGTTTGTGAACCAAGGTACCATGTAAAGTCTTGTCTCCTTTGAGTTGAGCTCACCTCTGATAACTTCATGAACACATCATGTACATTTCTAGGCAACAGTGAATTGCTTCTTCTGGAATGCTTTTCTGACTTCCCAGCCTAGTCTGCAGTCCTTGGATTTCTTGGCACTTTCTCACTGAAGCAGTCCAACCTTGCTTAGCTTTTTGAAATCAGCCCTCCTGTTTCCCCCCCCCCACAGCTCCTGTCAACCCAACAGGTCAAAAACTTACGTGAGTAGATAAATGGGTACTCTCACTCCGGTGGGAGGAAAAATGCTGGCAGCGCCTTGCACAGAGAGACGGGACCAGTTGCCTGCCGGTAAGCCTGAAACCACACTCGCCCAAAAAGGGCGCGAAGCAACGGAAATCCTGCCTCCTGCGCTCGCCAGCTAGGCTCTGCTCTAGGAAGGAGGCTCTGGCAAACCACTTCCGAAAACAATTGCCTTGAAAACTGCAAGGATTCGTCCAGGCAGTCACTGCAGGGTCAGTAATGACTGAGCACAGACAAAAAAAAAAAAGGGTTACTAAGTGTTTACATGGGCATAAATAAATATGGTTTCTAGGGAATCTCTTGTTTTTAATGATCACAGAATGCTGGACATTAAATAATGCTCTTATTGGAAAGTTTTCTGGGATCATTGATTGCTATGGCTAATCTTTGGGTTTTCTTGCAAGTTTTCATTGCAGAGAAAGACATACAACCTAGAATGGGCAAAGCATTCAAAAAAGGTGCAGAGCCTCTTATGCATGTGAGTGGAGATAGCTTTCAAAGCAGCCACATGAGCCTTGCAAAAGATGTGGGTGCTTTAATAATTCAAAGAGAGGTACTTCATTTATCTTCCCACATGTTGTAATGCACCTCTTTTGATTGCTTTACTTAATAGCAAAAAAAAAGGCTGGCTTGCATTTTTTTTTCCTTCTACTTAGAATCTTTATTCCCCCTCTAGTGTCCAGTTTCTAAAATCATAGTCATTTATCTTTGTTATGAACCAAGATAGCCAGAATTACTCTGGTTCCCACAAGAAGCTATTTATTTTTTATAGTTAATTCCAAAATCTTATAGCAAAATCCAATGTTCCAGATTTAACTGGACCCTATTTGTAACTTTCTTAGATCAAAATTGTATTTAGCTTTTTGTTGTTCAAGAATTTCAAATTCTTTAAGTTCTCAAGCTTGTAATTAATTTTTATTTTGTTCAGAGTTGATATTAAACTCACCTGGCAACTTTTCAAACTTGTCATTCCAAGGGTCTCTAATAGCTTTAATATGGTTAATAGGCAATTTCTGAATGTCATTAGAAAGTGAGGCTTGCGAACTTAGTGTCCTTTAAAAGGCTCCGTTGTGAGCAAGATGGCTAATCCCTTTGTCTCCTGGCGCTCAAGCCTGCAGAAGACCACTGCCCTGCAGTCTCCTGGCAAGAAGCAGCCATCTGGAGCACATTTGGGTGATCTCCCATCCTCTCCTTATCCAGAGAGATTCCAAAGAACCAATCGACTCACCAGTTCCTTGATCTTTGCCAGGGTTGTCGGCTCCGCTTTCACAGAGATGCCTTCAATTCACCATGCCTCCCCCAGAAATCCCTTTCAGGATAATTTTACATTCCACAGTTCTTCTTAAGCCTGTTGCTTATAGTTGCGTAGGAACATATCTCATGTAATAATTTTATTTAGCCCTAACAAACAAGTACAAGCTTTCTTGCTTTTCCCTATTTATTATACCTTAAAATAGAGGTGTAGGAAAAGGACAGACAGAACTCCTAAATATCTATAGTTGGATCTTAGTGTTTAGTTACAAAATGTCTTTTTATAATTTCAGTGACCTTGGAATATCTTATTTTTAGTAAGTGGTCCATACTTCGCCTACTTTAATGAATCCATGCTCTTACCCCCTTGAATGGAATCCAAATCTCTATGCTCTTTTCATTGGACATGGATGGATGACAGCTACTTGTATTGTGATGTTGTTGCACAAATGTACTGTGCACCTGACTTTAAAATATATATGATTCTGGGTCTCCTAGCCTTAAAAAGAATAATGTAGTGCTGGGAAAAATGTATAAAAGTGAATAGGGAATTGGGGTCTAATTATGACTGGTAAGATCTAGGAGGAAGTTCTTTGGGGAGTCGTTAATGTCTTCTTGCAAAAGGAATTGTGACCACTGCTCTGAAAGAGGCAGTGAAATGATTTCTTAGGAGACACCCCTGTAACCATTTAGACAGTTACATGCAATTGTAAATATTGCTTCTTGGGCAAACTGATGGAGAGGTTGGTGGCTGGTTAGTTACAGATGCACCTGGAGAAAGTCAGTTATGTAGGCCTATTTCAGTACAGTACTGAAACAGTCTTATTTATTACCTTTATCAAGAAAGAATAGGAAGAGTGCTGCCCAACTAATGCTTCTAGATTTCTCTTTGCCACATGACATCATTCACCATAATGCCTTTTGAGCTGGGAATTGCAAACACTTTGTGCAGTTATTTGGTTCCTGCTTATAAAACTCTTGCCAGAGATATCATCTGGCTCCTTGGCATTGGAAGATGTCATCCCAAATTCTCTTCCTTTTTTTCTATATGAAATCACTCGGAGCTGTCATCTAGAGATTTCAAATAAGGTGTCATCCATATGTTAATGACACTCAGTTCTATTAGTTCATTCTGTCTAAATAAGAAAATGTGCCTGAAGGCAGCATGGGCAAGATGGATGTCAATAAACTGTAGCTGAATCCTAAAGGGATGCTGCATTGATAAAGTCTTAAACAACTTAGGCCTTTTAGTATTTAAAATAGTACCTCCTGAATATTTGCTGCCTCGCATACTGAGATTGGCCAGGGAGGTGACCCTTATGGTCCCACCTGTGCAAATGCCACATCACCATATCTAAATTAAAAGAAAATATCATTTTTTTTTTCTTTTTGCCCCTGCATGTATCTTCTTTAGTGGGTTTATCTGTCCAAAACATCCCTGTTGTGCTTGGTGTGCAAGGGCCCAGCAGTCATTGGATGGGACTGGTCTGTTCTGGAGCTTCTTCATGCAAGGACTTTAGTCAAGTGCAAATAATTGAGTGGTAAATAACAGATTGGCTGCATAGCCTCCTATCACAATCTGAACTTCTGAGTCTTTTCTGTATTTTGTTACATTTATATAACTAAGAGAATATGCTTGGAGTTCCTAGACAATCTTCCATCCTGACCAGATGTAGACTGGTAAGATGCCTGCATTATATGATCTCAAGCCAGACTCTAAATAGGATAGCAGACATACTAGCTCGGGTTGCTGGGAAAGTCCTGAAGAAGTTCTTCAGTGTGACTATATTATGTCCCCTTATTTTCTGGCAGGACTAGATCATTTCTCAGCAGTGGAGATTCTTGGCTTTACTATAAGCTTCCCACTCTGTTCTCTGTTCTCGCAAACATAGAGAAGGGTGATGCCACAAATAGGTATGTCATCATGCTTGGATATCAGTGGCATCAGAAGCAAAAAATAAAAATACATTTGTGCAGTGAGCCATCCCTATATGTTTGGAATGTAGCTACCTTTGGGTCTAAGCAGCCATTATTCTTCAGAAAGCCGTGTGGGTTATTCATTGCATTGCAAGATGCATGAATGAACAAATAGCCCTCCATAACCAACTCTGATGGATAAAGCACATGGATTCACTTCCATTAAACAATAAAAAAAAAACCTTGCTGAGTAACATCAGAGACAAAATGCATCAACATTTACTAGAGAATAAAATCCTAATGTGGTTTTATATATAAACCTTCTGAGATAGGTGTCAGTTGGACTTAATTTTGCACCAGTGCTAATAAGGTTGATGAGTGCGCATTATAGTTTTTGGGTGCTGCCTTAGGAATATTTCGATTCTGTTTACTGAAGAAAATGTTCTGAATGTACACCCCCAGTTGCTGTACCCAAATTTTTATTAATGGCAGGTGGTGGCATGTGGGTGTGTGGCTGACAACTCTTGACCTGATTTTATTGCACAGCTTTGAAATATCATTGGTAGTTTTAAATTACAGCAGTGACAACACAAGTGGAGATTAAGGGCCTGGTACAGTGTGTCTTATAGGAGAAAAGGATAAGGAAGCTCATTTATACCCTATGACAAATTCTGTTTTTCAATGTTCCTTTAGCCATCATGTTCTTCCTTGGCAGAAGAGTTGGGCTAGAGGGAACAGGACATGTTGTAGTGGACTATGGAATTTTGTTCTAAATCAGTATGTTTGCTTTTAATTGGTTTGGTTTAAAGGTATGATAGTTAAGAAGGATGTCTGAATTTTTTTTTTAAAGTTGCAATATATTTGTCTCTGTTATCTTTTGTTTTGTAGGGCAGCAAATGCTATATATAGGTTAAGTTGAGAAAAAAGAAATAAAAAGTTGTGCAATTGATTGGGTTTATAACAGTTGAAAGGCCAAGTGTTTCATCTTGAAAGAAAACATTGCTCCTGTTAAGCAAAATAGCAGTAATGTTACTCATTTATTTAGCACCTTTACAAATGCATAGTATAAATAACAATAACAGCACAATAAATTGCAGATCAATCCAATAAAATTAACTCAGAATCCAGCAAACAAAAATTAACCCTAAAACATTCAACATGAAAGCAATACACTTAAAACAGTGTCCTGAAATAGCATTGACTATATATACTTCCATAATAATTTAAATCAGGTGTTACTCTGCAACCTTCAGCTAGCGTGGAGCACTCTGACTCTACATTAACCCGCTAAACAAATATAAAGGTCTTTAAACCCCCTTTGAACAGCATGGCTTCTACAGAGTCAAAGGCAAGAAGGGAGTCACAGGGCCAGATCCCTAAAAGCCTGGTATTGGGAGACAGTGACTCTGGAGTAAAGAATCAAAATTATCCTGCAAAAAGGAACATAAAGAGTTAGCAGAATTGTAGGTGCAAATAAGGGAGACAGATATTGGGGAGTTTGTGACTTGAGGGATCTAAGAACAAGCATGAGTAGTTTAAATTGGGATCTGGCTCAAATAGTGAGCCAGGGAAGAGCCCTGCCATGGTATTGAAACATGAGAATAATGTGGAAGGTCCAGAATAGCCCAAATGGCAGTATTCCTCACTAGGATCAGCGGATGGAGAAAGGAATCAGGAACCCCTGCCAGGAGACTATTACAATATTCTAGGCATGAAACAACCAAAGTAGACACCAATTTCAGTGCAGTCTCCTCTGTCAAATCCCCCTGGATGCTATCTATGTTCACTGAATGCAAATAGAGTAAAAAAAATGGACCAAAGTCAACTGGTCATCAGTCAAGACCCCAAAGTTGCAGGCAGAGGAAACTAGGGCAATCTAGGAGCCCCAATGGCAAATGGGAGGATATTAAGTAGAGAATGAGAAGGACAATTGGATTGAAACACAGCAATCTCAGTCATGTTCATACTCCGTTTAAGATAGTGGGAGGACACCTAAGAGGAAGTGCTAGCAAGGCATTCCATCACCACTGACCATGCATTGTCCACAAGGGCAGAAAAGACTGATAAACTTGTGTATCATCAATATGAGAATAATCAGGGCACTCAGGGAAAGATATAAAGGGGTCGGCAAAATAGGACCCAAGACTAATTCCGAGGGACACATTTCCAGGACTGAAATCCACCATTCAATCCTGCAAAAGTACGAGAGGGTCAGAGAAATTCAAACCAGTCGTGTTCATTACTAATGATGCTTGAAAACTGTAACCTAGACAATCTGACAGTCAAGTACTGTGGTCAAATCCAAGAGGACCATCATTGAAACAAAATACAGGGACTTGGCCACCAGAATCTCATTCAAAATTTAAGAAAGTGCTGTCTCAGTTAAGGGGCCTGCCCCAAATCCTGATTGATATAGATCAAGATAAGTGTTAAAAGACAAATGCAAACTCAGTTGTGAGAAGGCAGCTGTCTCAAGAACTTTAGACAAAAAAGGAGGACAAGACAGGCTGGTAACTTGAGCACCAAGAGGATTCCAAGAAGGGTTTCTTCAGCAAGGAATGAGGAACACTATGGTTAAAAGAGTCTGGAAAACCGCCCATAAGTAACAGTTCATTGGGCTGGCAGTACGGAACAAGAAAAGGGGTAGAGGAGTAGAATAAAGGAAGCAGGGAATCAGCAGAAGTATTAGTATAAGGAGAGTTGTCCACAATATTTTAAATTAATTCTCCAAAACAGGGATAAATTCAAAAGCAGAGGAAGAAGATAGAAAGAATGATGGAGAAGGGCTAATAGGAAGAAAAAGAATAAACCATATTCATCACTTTACTAGAGACGAGTATTTTCTTCATATGTCTTAAAATGACTACATATTTGTTTTTTAATAGTAATTTTATTAAAGATTACAATTACAATGATAAAAAGTAATACAAACTAAAAAAGAAAAGAATAAAAAGAAAAAATAGGTGCAGAAAAGAAAGAAAAAAATAGAAAAAAAATATAGTAAAGAAAAAGAAAAGAAATATATAAAGAACATAATTGTTTATGTTTGACTTCCCCCTTCATCACAAGTATAAACAATTTTAGTGACTTAACTTTAGTAACAGTGCTGAACGAGTGGTACTTTACGACCAGTCCTCAAAGTTCCAGCCTGTCCCAGGGTCTCTGTGGTCACATGACTGCAGTCTGGGCACTTGGCAAGCAGCTCACACTTAGGATGGTTGCAGCATCCCGCAGTCATGTCACAATTTGCGCCCTTCCCTGCCGTCTTCACACAAGCAAAGTCGATGGGGAAGCCAGCAGGGAAGGTCGCAAGTTGCTCTGGTAAATCTCCCCCACCTGGCAGCAGCCACCCCCAGCCCTGCTGTGGTCATGCCACACCTTGCCAGCAACCTGCACACTGTTGCACCCCCTTCCCCACCTGGCAGCAGCCACTTACCTGCCTGCTGGTCTGCTTGCAAGCCACCTGGGACTACCTACTTCCTTCCGACTTTCCCACTGACTTTGGTTGGTAGAAGTCGTCAGGAAGTTGCAAGGAGGTCCTTGCTTAACGAAGAGTGATCCTCACTTAACAACAGCAACATGGACTGCCAGGGTTGTCATCGCTAAGCAATGTGGTCACATTATATCTCTCTCTATGACCACATTGCTTAGCGATGGAAATTCCGGTCCAATTACCATCGTTAACTGAGGACTACCTGAGCAAAATCATTGAACATTCTTTACTTAAAGAAATGCAAATAATAAAAATTCAGAATGTTTCAAGGGGAGAAGTGTGTGTGTGTGTGTTATAAAGGTTACAATTAGTTTTTATTAGAAAATAAGCCTCATTCTATGTAGTAGGATTTCCAGGTGAACATATATAGGACTAGATACTATAGGTTAGTGTGTACTGCTAGGGCTGCCAAATAGAAACCATTGTGCAGCTACTTCAGCTTCTCCTGCTGAATTAGTTTTTGGAAGACAACATCCTCTTTTAGATTCTGTGAATGATGAAAGTCAGTTGCAGAATAAAAACATTGCCTTCCCTATTCTATTCTTTTATTTTCTTTCTATAGGTGGCATCCCTCCCATGGTGGTCTTACAGTAACTATGGTGGGAATCATACAAGATACTGTGGTTTATTTGGTTTTTGCATAACTGATAATTATATTACGTAATTCACTGTCATCAGAGGTGGTGATAACTATCTGTTTGACTGCTTTTTAACAGAGATGGCTATTAGCTTTGGTAACTGAATACTCCATCCGGGTTAGCCTCCTTTAAACACAAGTTACTGGTGAGCAACAGGGGAAGAGAATTCATCCTGTTTATGCTTCTGGGCTTTTGTGATGCAGACGTTGGACAAGATGGGTGATTGGCTTCATCTAGCAGAGCAGGGCTCTTTTGTTCTTAATGTTTTGTTTATTGTATTATAAGAATTCAGCCAACTGTGTTTATTGAATAAATCATGGTTAACCATGACTTGTTCCAATGTATGCATATCAGAACATGTGTAGACAGAAGAAATCCCATGTCGTTTGTGAGGAAGTTGACTTTGAACTTGATCTGTGTTGCTTGAGATTGGAGTATGTTTTCCATAAAGAAAATGGGGCTGTTTTGGATAGAGAATGGGACCTGTTCTCTCATCTCTTTTCTTGGAGCTGGTTTGGCAGAAGGAGGCCTGCAGTACAAATATATTATTCTTCCTTAGATTTCTAGAACATCTGTGGTTTGATTGTTTGCATTCAGTATGTCACTTTCCTGGTGGCTGGACTCCTCTGGCAACCTTCTTAGCTTGAGTAGTTTTATGGGTCTGAAGCAAAATCCAGATTTTATTGCAGCTTCATTTGTACCCTATGGGTGGACTAGAGTTCATATGAGGCTGCATTTATAAATATATAGACTAGGGAGCACAAAGGGGCTGAATAAATATATATGGAATTGTGCTACTCAAAGTTTGTTGGGTTTTGTGTTGCTTTTTTCCTTCTTGGCAGCCATCTGAAAGTAGTGCTGATTACAATTGATTGCATTACAATCAGCAGAGGAAAGTGTCGTTTATTTCCCACCATCCTTTTAATTTAGCATATTGGCAAATTCCAGAGCGGATTAATTTTAACCGTTCCCACTGCAGATGCTGAAAACAGAGCTACAGGCAGTTACCTAGAATTTCATATGGACAAATAGATTCTGACTGTTCTAAAGAAACAAATCCCAGTTAAAAATCTGCTCCTACCTTGGTTAGCTGTTCACGTTTTAACAATTTCAATTTAACAGTGTTTCTGCCCCAGCATTTCTGCCCTTTCCTAAGCGTGGAGAAGTCAGCAGACGTCTCTAACTCTTGCCATTTTTCCTTCCCATCACTTCTCTTCCCAAGTTACAAGTAAAAACCTGATGTGTTTGCCTACACCAGGCACGTTCCTCTGATAGTCCCTTTGGATTAAATTTCTCTGCATTTTGCAAATGAAAAAAGTGTGCTGTTATGCCCAGAACATAAAGTCAGACAGGTTAAGTGTACAAAGCAAATAACAGAGGGCAGCGAGTCCAGTATATCCAGACACAGGGCATATCAGATATCTGGTGAGCGGGCACAGAGCAAAATGCTTCTGCTTCTTTCCTCCAGTATACATTATAGATCACCTCCTCAGCGGCTTTTTGCTTGGGGGGGGGGGCTGGGGGGGGGAGAGCGATGAAGATTCAATGGAATGGAAAGCATTCCTGATGTCTGGCTTATTTGCAGGCCCCTACCACTTCCAGTTATTAAATGCCAAAACCCGTTATGATTTCAGTTTGCGCAACAGCGGCTTGTAATATCCCAGAGCTCCTCCATAAATAGGTCTGCTTTCCCCCACACCCAGCTAGAAAACAACCACAGGAAGCCAAGGGACGTGCAGCCAGCCAGCCTAACTCTGCTGGCATTACGAGATCTACACCACAGCAGAGATTGCTGGAGAGCCTGTGCGTACCTTTCGTTGTTTGCAGTCTATGGCAGAAAACTTGGCTTCCTCTAGGAAGAGGGAAGACAGCAGTATCGTCAATTTCCAAGAGAGATTTGGTCGTACTGTAGCCTTAGCAACGGCAGCCCCTTAGGTGATGCATTCTTGCTTTTTGTGTTCAGCAAACTCAACAGCCACAGGTTTAAGGGGAAACGCAGCCTTTGTTCTCGCTCCCTTGTCTCTTCAAGCCATTCAAGTATAAACTCTACTAATAGCTTGCACAATTGGAAGGAAGCCACTTCTGAGTTGCTTTCTCTGCTTCTTTAGTCAAGAAGAAAGTTTCTAGAGCAAAAGTTTTCTTTTTGTTTTTACTAGTGAAAGTGACCCATGAGTATTGAAGGGAGGAACTGAGCAAAAAGGCTGGATGTTAAAAGGCTGCCGTTTTCGGTTTGTCTGTAGAAAGGAAGAAGCCTGTTTGATTTTTATGATTATTTTCTCCCCATTTATGCTGAATTTTGCAAAAAAGTTTTTGCTTTTGCTTTGGGGGGATTTGCTGCAGAGCTCAAGTATGAAGTTCCAGGAACACCCTGTCATTCCTGAAGTCAAATTACAGAGAAACCAAGAAGTAGATGGCCAGGAAGACACCTTTGTATCAGAAGTGCCTCGTCTGGACCTGTCAGCCTTGCGTAGCGGCAACAACTGGGAAGGTAGGATTGCTTGTTGGGCATGAATGAGACAACCCTTATTTCAGCAGGAGTGCATATTTTACTTCTCTTTCTGTCTTTCCCTCTTGTTTTTATGATCTATGATAGTTTTCACCAGCCTGTTACTCCTCAGATGTCTTCAACAGCAGCTCCTCAATCCACAAGTCTGTTGAGTTGCACATCTGAAGAGCACTGGATTGGGGAAAGCTACTCTCTAGAAATTAATGAAGTGTTTCAGTACAGGAACTGAGCTTCAATTAGAAAAGATGCAGTTGGGTATTCCTTTCAGAAAGATAACTCAGAGAGAAAAAAATATTTTTGTCTCTTTACTGTCCTCTTCAGTTGATTGCTAACATTTTGCTGCTTAAAGGTCTCCTGTCTGGCAAACCAGCTAAAAGATACAGCAGTAAATTCCTGGGTCCATCTGTAGGAGGGAATACTTGTCCCTAAGTTCAGATGCTATAATACTGTATTGTCTGAGGGAAGAAAGCTTGCTTAAGTTGGTATTTTTGTATTCCTACAGAACTGCCTAATTTTTAAAAATTTCTTCCTGTGTAAAATGTGTTTTACCTAATTAAGAGGGTTCATCACCACTTTTTAAAGATCTTAAATTCATTGGGTACCCAATGATCTGATTGCTTTTTTTCAGTGTGGTAAGGCAGAGATTTTAGCATTAGCCATTGTAACACTGATCATATGTTTGGGTCTATGCACACACACTTCTATTGGCTACTCTGGGAAAGGGGAATAGAATCACTTTCATTTGTTTGCATTATTTTTACAAGGCAAGGAATATAGTATTCGTGTTTTTCTTTCTAGCAAAAGGGCTGTTTTGTTTGCATCCACTAACATGAAATGGCCAAGAACACTTTAAGTCATGCTACTGAAAACAAAGATTAGAAATTCTGGAAGAACGTTTCTACCAATTATCTTTCACATTTTGATTCTTTAGAGGCCCTAGAGTCATCTTTTTTCAAATGCATAAGGACATTTCATTATTGAGTTTTTTGATTTGGGTATTGGGGGTATTCTGGACCAAAGCCTTTTGGAATTGATGCCAAGTTGTGTCTACATGCTATTTTTGTATCAGTCCAGAATTTTAAAGCCGACTCAGTTATGCTAGCTAATATGCAAACCTGCACCATCAGCTGCTGTGGGTATTCATGATGGAAGATACCAGGTGACATAAATTTATTTTTGCAGTTAGATAATATATTAGATGCTCTTCCCTTATATCTAAAGTATGCCTCATTACATTCCTTCCAGCCATGTTTATTTCGTTATATTTCCTTCATATTCTAATAAGCCGTACTCCAAGGAGAGACATTTGGTGGTTATTTTCAAAGATAATCTGAATAAAGTTGCACTCTCTCCCTGTGGTTTCAGCTGTCTGGGATGAAATCAGAACATTTTTCCCCATCTTTCTTACATTTTGGGGTCATTAAAGTTAAGGCTTTCTTTTTTTATGAAAATTCTTCAAGAATGCTATCATATCCTCTTTTAGTCTTCTAATAAGTAAATATCTTCTCAGGTCCTTCATTCTGAGGAATTCTGACATTATAGAGGTTTGGAAGTACATGTAAATATTCTTGAAAAAGGTAAAATCAGTGCTTAGCCCAAACTACTTGATCTTTTTTCCTCTCTTTTGTATGTTATCTTTAATTTATGCCAGTTATGGTTTATTTTGTCCTTAAGGCATTTTGTGACACAGATGTCATTTCTGTGTGGTAATATTTAAGATCTTCACGAATTAAATACACCAAGAGGAGGACTTGTAATCAATGGCCTAGTTTTCTTAGTGGACTGGAAATCTTTCAGTCATATACATTTGTGTTGTATTACCTCACATGCTTCTAATGTTTTCAACGCTGTCATTACTGACATTTTCTGGAATATTTTGATTGCAAAAGTTAACACTTTAATAACCACCTACACGGCAGTAGATAAGCATGAATAGCAGATGGTATGAACACATGCAATCTAACTTCTTCAGCAGGGTGTTTTTGTTGTTGTTGTTGTTGTTTTGTTCTGTTTTATAGTCATGAGGTATGCAATCCCTTCCATTTTTCTCCGGTTGCTTGTTCTTATAAATGAACATCAAGTGACAAAACAAAAGAATTACTGTATAAGGGGGGGGGGGGGGGGTTGTTTTGTTTTGTTTTGTTTTTTTAAGAAGTTGTAGCGGTGGTGGTGTGGTGGTGGTACTGCTGCTGCTTGCATATTGCTAGTGTGTCTTCCAGAAAGATCTGTTAGGTGATGTCAAGAAACAGGGCCTTCTCTGTGATGCTTCAATGCTAGCAAAATACCCATCCGTGGGATTTTATTTTCTCTTGGCTGAAGTTAAATGGAACTTAAAGAATATGATGTCCTAGTTCACTTTTAAATCAATAGATCCCCAACTTTATTCTGTAAGCTGGAATTTTTTACTGTTGTTTTTATTCTAAATGTGTTATACAGCTGTTTTTAGTGAATGACATATATTGCATATTCCTATTTAAATACTTATTGTGTTTGCCGCCTAAAGAAGGTGCTTCCTCACAACATAAATATAATAAGGAAAAATAAAATAGCTGGAAGCACAGGGTCAGATTTGAGTGGAAGAAATGATAATGATGATTTCTTTGGTTTACTTTTGTTGGCATATTTTATAAGAATAAGCAACTAGACATTACCTTGTTGGATCAGACTAAAAAAACCCAAATCCAATCTGTATGGAACATACCGACAGATATCCAGCAGACTCTGAATCAACTTTGTGGAATCAGCAGTCATTAATGATGTCTACTTGGAGATCAGCTGCTTGAACAGGAAGTTTATGTCATTCGTTAACTTATTTAATCCTTTTTTCAGAGCCATAAACTATTACTCAAATCCTCTACTTTTTAAAGTACTTTTTAAGAATAAATTAATCCAGACCAAATTCTTCCCTGCTTGTGCTGTGACTCTTTGCCGGGGAAGATGTCCACTATCTTTCCTTCACCCTCAATCTTGTCCATTTCCTTCCTTTCCCCAGGAGCCTTGCCTCTCCCTCATGTATGGAGAGAGACAAATGAGGAAGCACTGGGCCTGTAGAATCTTTGAGGCACAATAGTTCTTTGTTTGCGGAATGCCAACTCAAAATCTGGGAAAAAAGGGTTTGCAGTTGAGCATAGAGGGAAGAGCAGATGATAACTATTATGGCAAACTGTTGAGCATCTCCCAAATTTTAATTAATATCTTAATTTTGATAGCCATCTGATCCAGTTCTATTCCTGATGGGTTATTAAAATGCTACACAAGGTTATTGGCAGTAAGTATTTTAGGGTTGCTTAATCCATTCATAAAAATGAAACTGATACTTTTCTTCAAACCAGGCAATTTGAGGTTGTAAGTAGAGATTTGGACACCTGTGTAGTCTTCTATCATCGTATGGGCAGCATAACTCCCTGCATTAAAGCAGACCTGGCTGAATCTTTCTCCTTGACATGCTAATTTTTTCATTCAGAAAGTTTTACCCATGGGGCGATATTATCGTGATATAACGGCATGGATCTGGGAAATTTCTACTTATTCCTAGATTTTTCTGAATATGTAGGCCAAAACACCAGCAATCTTACAAGAGAAAGTTGTCAGTCAGTGATTTTGAAGTGAGTTTAGGAATGTAAGGACTGGTAACAGACTTCTGCATGATCAGAACTAAACACTTTAATATGCTTTTCCTACTTCTAAAGCTCTAGGAAGAGCTTGTACAGCAGTTTTTTTTTTTTAACCCATTTGTTGGGAAATTTTTGCATTTGCCTCCAGAATTCTTATTTAGAATCACAGAGCCACAAATCATAAACCAACTTATCTGGTAGGGGCGTGCAAACCAGCGTAGTAAACTATCAACTTGTAAATAATCAGAATTCTTGTGGGATGCAGTGGGAATTATCACAAGATATGACCACTTCTTTCAATTTGTTCCAAAATGCTGTTCACCCTGGCTTCCCATTCTCATTTTGCTACTCTCTCACCTCCCATATAGCCTGTACTTTAAATTTGGTCAATTAAACAAAATGGCAGATTTGAGTTAATTATTGCTTTGTGATGGTAGTTTGAAATTAAGTTCTAGTACCTGTTAAATAAAAATGGGATGAGTTGAATCTGAATAGTTATAGCTTGTAATTTACAAGAACAAATGAGCAATCTCAAAGGGAAGCATGTTGACGGTGGGTAAATACTCTTGCCTGATCATTTGAAAGTAACCAAAGCTTGGTTACAGATACATTAGTAGAATAGGATTTTATGATGTCACAATGGAAAGAAGAAGGGTTAAACAGAGCATGCTGGGAAGATATGAGTGGGCCTCTGCATAGGGAGGTCTCCATCTTTGAGGGTATAGAAGAACTGATACAAGGCCAAAACTTTAGTGGTCCTAACCATTTGAGGAGTCTTTTAGTATTTCTGTAGATTCTTTAAAAAGTATAATATAAAAATGCTTTATACCGCATATGGTCAGATATGGGCTCTTTGTCTCTCTAGATCTTCTGTCTTCCTTTTCCAAACCATGATATAGGGCATTTTTTATCTGGAGTTTCTGTGGACTGATCCAAGGACTTAATTCATACAAAGGTCTTTGCTGCCACAATTTATGCTTACAATTATTAGAAATAATTATCATAATTATAATTACAGATTATTATAAATTATGCTCCTGTATCAAGCCAGAAACTAAGGGATGATTGTTTTTGAGTTTCTTTACAAAATGCAGTTCCCAACCTTTTCCTTTATGTGGATCATTACATCATCACAGAGGGTTTTTGAGGAGCACCGTATAAGCCAGGAGTCCACATTGTAGCATCTGCAGGCACTATGACACACGAGTCCCCTGATGACATATGCAGAATCCCAAAATAGAAGCATTTTGATTTTTAAAAAAATAAATAGCCAACGTTGCACTAGATTACCAAATCTCATGAGATGTACATATCTGAAATCTAAATAAAGTGTTGGGCAAGAAAACTAAAGCAAAGGAAGAACAAATACTGGAATAGCGGCTTTTGGAAGCGGCTTCAGTTTTAGAATATGCTTTACAAAGCAGTAGATTTGGCAGTACTATATTGCAAAGTGGTGAGAACATGCTGTGGGAGAATCCAAAATAGTATTTCCTTCCAGACTCTCTTAAGTCATAGTATATCCCATGGGAACATTCTGTAAGATCATAAGCATTCTTTTATTTCTGAAGGGCAGAAATTTCTGCAGCTATAAAAATGGTTCATGCAAAATGCCTTCCCTTTGGCCAAATACAGTTCTCCCTAGTCTTTGCTGTTTAGAAGCTGGTGTATTCTTAATTTTGAATATGTAGCAAAAGGGTACACAGGTTGTGGGGTGAAGTAAATATCATAACCACCAAACTATCTGCAGTCTGTTTGCAGCACTTGCAAATGGCCACTTCTTTGACTTCCAATGTTCCTTGATTTTGCTCAACCTTCTTTAAAACAAATTTTGTCAAATAATTAGTTTCATATAATAGTATATCATAACATTTTTCAAACTTTCTCCCTAAAAGCATAATTGTTTCTTATACCAAATCATTTCTAATTCTACCAAGGATCAAGAATTAACAATTAGCAGGCAATTTACATTAATAGATAATAGTAAATAAGGCTATTGGAGTAATATAATATTTTTGGCTTGGAAACTTGCAACTAATGCAAAATTAAGAGCTTAATATGGAACTAATATTATGATAGCTTTTTTGCATTTATTTGCTTCCAATGTGTTTCTGGGCCAATTCAAAATACCGGGTTTGACCAAAATGCAGAGTTTAACCTTTGTAACTGATTCAATACCTGCCATATACTTACCTTAAGATCATCAGTAGAATCTCTTCCTTTAATCTAAATCCAGAGAATGGCTCTGAGAAACAGCTGGTCCTCCAACTTTGGAACACTCTCATTTAGAAAAGTTGTCATCACATCTTTTTAGCGAGAAGCCTTTCTTACTGTTGCTCTCTCAAGCATTTTAGAAGTATGACTTTAGAAATATTTGCCTGAAAGAAAGACTTTAACTTTTCTCCAAGTAATTTATGGCTCAAATGGAAGAGTTATCTTAGAATTGCTGGTATTATGGAAGTCAATGAATATTTTTCCATTTTCTTCACTCCCTATAATATACTGTAGTTGGAGTTCTTGATTACTTGTTTTACATTGTCTTTTGTGCTGTTTTTTGTTTTTCATTATGTTACATCAGTTTGCGTGCTGAATTTTAATTATTATGATTTCTACAGTGTTACAGTTTTTAACCATGTGCAGTAGCCAGAGAATTAGATTTAGAGTCATAGAGTAGTTACAGTCAAACTAAAACCCATTGTAAACCAAGGTCCCAATTGTTGTTCCTCCTGCTTTATTTTCCAGAACCTGTCCCTGCCTTTTCCTCCTGGCAGCGTGATGGCTTAGATTCTGATGAAGCTCGCCTCTCCCCTCAGGCCGGTCGCCTCATTCAGCAGCTTTTGGATGAGGATAGTGACCCAATGCTGTCCCCTCGCTTTTATAGCTATGGGCAAAGTCAGCAGTACTTGGATGACACAGAAGTGCCTCCTTCCCCACCCAATTCTCATTCATTCATGAGGTAGGTTGGCTGCAGCATTCAGCAAGGTTATTACTTGGGTAGGTCTTTTCCTTCCTTATAAGACTGCTCCAGAATTCCAGCCACCCATTTCTTCCAACTGAGCCCTAAACTCTTTCCCTTTGTGCCCTTTCCATTTTCAGCAGATACTCACCATGATGGGGCTGTTGAATATACTCAGTCTTCAATTCAAAGTTGTCTGGGTTTTAGAAGGGAGGGTGTTCTTGTTGGTTGTATTTTAAAGATCTCCCATGTTTCTTCATATCTTGCTCTATCCCAGATTGTGGAAGGAAAAGAAGGTTGGTTCCACATTTTGGAACGTTTAATTGTATAATTATAACATCCTGCAGGGGAGAAAAGAGGAACTGCAAAAATAAAAAGCTGGGATTTTGTTCAGAGAATGTTCTGCAGGTGATGAGGATTCAAATTATTTCTCCACCATCACGGAATATTGTATCTCATTTCAAGATTATAGCATTTTATGCTGCCGTCCATGAAAGCTAGGTTTTAAAGGCAAAGAATATAGTTGGTAGCCTTGCAAAATATATTAGATCTTGGAGGATGAATTACTGAATTATTTAGTAAAAGTTAGAAAAAGTTTCCTGATGAGTTTCAGTCATACCACTACAGCCGCCATCTTGACTTTTTGTTACCATACCCTCTCACACTTAGTCTCAGTTTTACAGGCATAGAACAGAATGTAACAGTACAGTGATACCATAGGAGGTCAGGGAGGCAAAGACAGGCCATTTGGAATCAAACATCCAGCTTCTACCCAATAAACAGCATTGGTTCTATGTTCTGATTTGTGTCTTGATGCTCATCCTTTCATCCTTTGGTTTTCTATTCAGTCATAATTAAAATATTTTTTCATTGTTCATTTACATGCAAGCAGTGACTTGTTTTGAAATGCTTTCGAAATACCCTTTGTATTTCCAATTAAAGAATTGAGGAGAAATTTGGAAATAACCTTTGTATTTCCAATTAAAGAATTGTGGAGGAGATGTGTAGGGAGTTGTCTTCCTAAGACTGGGAGATTTCTCCAGTCAAAGCAGACAAAGCTGGAGAGCTGAAAAAAATAATACGATCCCATGTAAAGGAGAATATGAGAGCAATTTACTTTTTCTGGGAATCCTCTTTTCATGGGATCCTCTTTTCATATCAATGTATGTGCACAAATTAATTGAACGGAAATGGCATGACTTTCATTATAGGCGAAGAAGTTCTTCTTTGGGATCTTATGAAGATGACAGTGAAGAATTGACACCAGCACAGTTGACTCGCAGGATTCAAGGACTGAAGAAAAAGATCAGGCGGTTTGAAGAAAAATTTGAGGAGGAGAGAAAGTATAGGGTAAGCTGATGGAAACTTTTCCTTCAATCAAACAGAATTTTTCAGATTTACATTTCTTTCCCAGTTACCCAAATGTGATTTACCTGAACATCATTAGCAGTTGAATTGCTAAACAGCAAATTCATTAAGCTGATAATCTAGCAGAGGAAATGACTGACAAGTTTTTTATTATTAATTTGCTATCTTTTCTTACCCCATTGGGGAAAAAAACTCATTAAGCTGAGCAAATAATGTGTATCTAAGTATAAGATGTATTTTGATCAAGCTGTTAATCTCTTCGGGTGACTTAGAAATTTTATGTGCAATAGATACTTATTCAATGTACATTCATGTGCAATAGACCTATTCGTTTTAGATTTACAGTATGTTTTGGGGGGTGCATGAAGCGATGAACTGTCCTTCATTTTTTAAAAACTATTATATACCCTTAAAATGTCACTCAGAAAAGCCAAGAACTTCTTCGTTATATTAAAAAAAAAACCACTAGATGGGCAGAAAGTTTTTGGAAATTACCCAATTCCTGCTGGCATGAATGAAAGGAATTGATTATAAGCCTTGATTTCAATTTCTAATGCCTTCATTCACAAAAATCCTTTGTCCCTGTTTGTTTCCTCCTCTGTGACAGCCCTCTCACAGTGACAAAGCAGCCAATCTAGAGGTGCTGAAATGGACAAATGACCTTGCAAAGTTTAGAAAGCAACTAAAAGGTGAGAATTAATCTGGCGACGTGTCCTTGTTTAGACTTTGGACCTACCTGTGTTTTCTTTCTGTTGCCTAACATTAAAAATCCACTTTTCCCTTCCTTGCCCAAAACTAGAGTCAAAACTGAAAATGTCAGAAGAGGATCTGGTTCCTGTGACACGCCAACGTAGCAATACACTCCCCAAAAGTTTTGGCTCTCAGCTGGAGAAGGAGGAAGAGAAACAAGATGTCTCTGATAAATCATCAAAGCCTTCAGTGGAGGCAACTCTGGAATCCATGCAGAAGAAACTTGAAGAGAAAAGGACAGAAGCAAACCGACCTGAGGACATTAAGGTACATTTAAGAGAATAGAAAGAAAAAATAATAATTAAAAAAAACCCACACAATTTTAACCTCTTCTGTGAAGAGATGTGCATACATAGATGATTGAGATGCAAATTAAAACCTACTAATTTGGAATTATATTAAGGCTGCTCGCAGTATCCCTATGGAGTAATATAAAGTTCTAGTATGAGAAGGTAGATAAAGGATATTGAAAGATATTTCTTTTGTATTGCATAATTGTTTGAAATAGCCCCAAGTTAAGTGACTGATCTTAATACATAGGCTTATGCAAAACTGGTACAATCCGAGTGTTCCATTTTTCTCCCAGACTAGCAGCAGTTTGCCAAGAACAGGAAGTTGTTATGGGGTTTTGAACAAAGTCTATTCTTGAAACAGTCTTATTTGGAACACTGTGAATCTTTTTCTGCTCCAGAAGATACATGGAAGAACCACCCCAGAACACTTGGATTCCATTCCAGGATTGGACTGTGCTGTTTTGCACATAATTTGTGACTCAAGCTTTTAGCCTAAATCTTATCAGCTGTAAAAGGTTTAATAGAAATGCTGAATAGAACCTGAAGAGATTGCTGCAGAAGTCACAGAGTAAAAGGTCACTTGGAAAGTGTACGATAAATATTTGAGAACCACCATGTCAGTGATTGTACTGCTGTCAATTATTTTGTTAGGGATAGGAGGATGACCTCTGGAAGATCTCTCAGGGCTTTGTTTCCCCAACAGTGAAAATGACCTTGGCTCTATTGTAAATACTGATGTGCTGAAAATGGCGTCACTGCTGCACTTACGAATTTCTTTCTGATCTTTAGTACAGTCTCTTGCCTTTTGCTGAACCTGCAGCAAGGAAAAAATAGGGCTAGTATATAAGGTGCTGTCATCACTCTATGTCCTCAAGGCTAGCCTCAGCTATCCTGATCACAAACAATGAAGGGGAATTAAAGGCAGCATCAGCATTCTGTTGTTCCCAGAAATGTGTCAAGCTAGCGCAGTTGTTGAAGGACTGTCAGATATGCCTAGTTAGTCCAGAACAACACTATTAAATTGCTAGCTTACTTTTAGAAGTGGTCTTCAAAGACAGGTCTACATGCAGTAATCTATGTGGAAGTTTTGGTTGCTTATGATTCCCACCTATTGTGTGTTTTCATTTTTTGTAGTGTATGAGTTTTATCTATTTTTATGGTAAGCCATCCCAAGTCACATATGTGAGATGGGTAGCAATATACATTGATTAAATAAATAAACGGATAACTGATTTTCTACTCAGTCGATGTTGTGGATCATCCACCAGTCTAAGCTAATGGAAGGTGTTTCATGCCAATGAGATCATTAAAGCTAAATAACTGGAGATCTGGAACTGGTTTTTCAAAGGGAGTGTGGTCCTTCTGGAAAACGTGAACATCACAATATCACAATCCAGAGCAAAAGAAAACCAAAACTTCTCATGAGTTATTAAGCCTTGTTTATTGACTTTTATGCACGTCTCTTGCCAAACCCCAATTCATTACTTGACATTGCAGCATTCTAAAGTTTGTATCTCAATTTGAGCAGTAGTTCCTCAACCTCTCCTTCTGAAATCAATCATCCAACATTAATATTATTAAAGTGGCTCCCACTCTAAAATCAGACATCTCTCAAGGAAGCAATCAAAATCTAGTAGTGTAGGAATCTGCCAATATATCAAGGAGAATTAGCAAGGCAGCATCTTGCAAGTCCAAGTCTCAGGGCCATCCTCACATATTGTTTCTTTCAGAACAGCTAAAATATTCTTACAAGAGATTTATCATTTCTTATCACTGACCCACCCAATGAACCCTTTTCTTGGTCTGCTTCATGAATGTCCTAGCCAAGAGGCCACACTTTCTGAAAAACTTTGTTTGCATCCTTAGACCTAAAAAAAAAAAAAAATTCCACCAATAACACCAATCCAGGCAGAATTCCAGGCCTATTGAACAATACATTGATTAACTGCATTTGATTAATTAGCTGCCCCAGTGGGAGAAGCAACTCTAGGCGATGTACAGAGATAAAGGAACAATTTAAAACAGGCTCAAGATAGCCAACAATTAGCAAATAAAAAACACCAGGATGGGGAAATGCAGCACAAGCAACATACTGTATACATGCTGTTCCTCACCCTTTTTTCTTTGCTTCTCGTATCCAGGATATGACTCGAGATGACATAGCAGCAGAGAAAGTGGCCCTTCAGAAAGCCCTCCTGTATTATGAAAGCATCCATGGAAGACCAGTAAGTACAGTAATTTTTGTATCAAGCAGGCTCAGTATTTAGATAAGTGCAGCTGTCCAGCTGGTAAATGTGAGAAATGTGTTAAAATGTATGCGGAAAAGCAGCAAGACAGAGATGATGACAACTGGCTAGATATTATTCTGTAATCCCTGTTGATCCATCTTTAGTTGCCAACTTCTTCTGTGGCCATGGAATGGAGACCTGTCCCTCTCTGCAATTGTTGCAAGTGTTTTCTCATGACGTCCTGATGATGTGTCTGTGTCTCTGTGTGTGACGCAGTTAATAATGCTGTGTAGTGCTTCATATTTGAAGGCAAAGAGATGCTTCAGAGTACATAAGCACATGAACATAGTCCCTGTTTGCAACTTCTTAAAGCAGCTGCATCTGCTCCAGGACAAGATGCAGCTTCTTTAAGAAATTGCAAACAGGGGCTATGTTCACACCCCTGTGTGCTTTGCAGCATCTTGTTGCCTATGAATCCAAAATTCACACAATAATGGTGTCTCCAAAAGGCAATGAAATACTTATCCCTCTTTTGGGGTGTTTTTCTGTTTAGAAGATGTTTTGGCTTATTATAAAAATGATTGTGTGGCTCTTACAAATACTTCCAAAAGAAGCGCCCCTAAGAACTACCAGTCAAAGGAATGGTGCAACTACCCTGCCTTTTTCTTCTTCTGACGCACACATGAATGAACACCACACATGACAAAATGAATGGAAGATGACATAGATGACATTCATATGAAGACAGCACACATTTTGTCATTTGAGCTTCATCTGGAAAGTTATAAGCCTGTGAATCTATTTAATATGTATAATTTCATACCTTAAAATCAAGGTACAGAATTATATATATTAGAATATGTATAAGGTATATGTGATAGGTATGTAATCATGCCTTAATCATGTGTATTTCTTAAACTCAGACACTGGTAATCTGACTTACAGAGTTTAATTTGGAGCAGTTAATCAGTTTAACAAATGGAAAATCCTAATACTTTATAAGCACCTCAACTTTTACCATACATTTTTATACACTTATGGTACAATACCCCTCTCCCAATTAATTTAATGTAACCAAGTATGAATTTACCACTTGATAAATACATTTATTGTGCCAGGCCATTGCAATGCCACTTAGACTGCTTAAATTTTCTTACAAAAAGGCTTCCAGATTACCATTACATTATGAGTTCCTGGCCTTCTGTTCTCTGTGTTCGTGGTCTGCATATTATTTGCCAGCATTTCAACCTTTCTGGAATAAACTCTTGACTAAAACTGAGAACACCGAGATCCACTTAATACCATATGCTTTGGAAGTAAATTATATATCCACATAGCATATTCACCTACCTACCTTCTTAAGATTTTATATTTATCTAGGATTGTACCACTGATTTGGCATGCAAAGAAACCCATTTGGGGAGGTGAACAGAGCTTCGTTAGTGGCTGTTTTCTAGACAACAGTGACTTTTACTTTCCATTCACCATTCAAATTAGCCTTTTTTACCTGTTTTATTTTTGTTTTCATTTATACTTCTGTTGTGTCTGAAGTATGTGCTATCCAGTTTATTTATGTATTAACGTTTTGTTCTTCCTTGGAAATAGTGATTCACAGCCCCTGCTAAAGGAAAGTATATAATGATTGCTGTTAATTCCCCCAGTATAGAGAAATAAGTGGTTCCAAATAACTGGATATGTCTCCTTTATCTTGATTGACAAACTTGGTTTTTAAGTTGATGATAAAAGTGATAAAGATAATCACTGCAAAGCATTTAGATAAAAAGGGAGTCAGGATCAGGCCTTGAACTTGAACCATGAGAGATAACAAGGTGTTTCTTTTTTAAGGGAGTGATAGATAAAAATTAAAGAGTTTAAAAATGCAGACCTGAATGATAAAAGTTGCCATTTTAACTGACAATTATGATGATGATAATAAATACCTGAATTTAAGGTATAACTATAATGGTATGTGGGAAAGACCTTGGGAGATGGGGTGAAGAGATGCTGCCTAGGTGAACGGTCAGATAAGAGAGGGCATAACCCACAGCTGCATAATGGGTGGAGAAAGAGGCTCAGAAGGGACCCTCCCTAGTTCTTGGGCTGTAAAGGAGACGGAAATTTGTACTTTCAGAATTCCAAGACTCTGTTAATGTAGCTTTACAGTAAAGTAGAATTAGCTTATCTGGTTGTGTTTCCTGTCGGATCTACCTGGTAAGGCTGACAATAACAATCTATATTGTTGCAGTTTTTTGATACATAGAGTAAATTCCACTTTGGATATCATGCATATGTAGATCTTACTTTTCTTGATAGGGTAGCATGGACTAATTTGTGAGGGTTGGGACAAAGAATTACATACCCAGACGGTAGAGGTTAAGGGGTCTGGTGAAATAATAGGGAAGAGAGGGCCCTAAAAGCTATTACCAGTGCCATGATGTTTGTGTTGTAAAATTTCATTCCTTGTCAGTAGCACCTGTGCCCAGCCCCACCTTCATAAGCGGATAGTAGGAGGCACGTTATCCTTCTTTTTCACAAGAGATTCAATAGAAAACAGAGTCCATGCTGCAAAAATGTGGATGATCACTAGATGTAAAGAGTTCTCTTTGCTGAAATCTGACAACTTCCAAGACTTTTGCAGCCCAGATATGATAGCCTTACAAAACCTACCACCAGCATCAACATTCAAGCGATTTTCTTCTTTTCAGGTAACAAAACATGAACGGCAAACAATGAAGCCCCTCTATGACAGATACCGCTTGGTCAAACAGATCCTCTCAAGGGCAAACTGTATTCCCATTATTGTGAGTGTGAACCTAATGTTTTGACTACTCCACTTGAATTTTCTTAGTGAGAAGGGCAAGAGAGAACACATCAACGGTGCTGACCACTTTGCTGCTCACAATCCATATCCCCTGTGTAGTAACAGCCAGACAAATATATCCATACTGTCTCCACCACAAAATGTGAAAAGAAATACAGGTGTCTTGGCAGTTCCTTCAGGTCAGTCTTGGCAGCAGCGTTTCCCAATAAGGATTCTGTTCTAGTGACTGGATGGGATGAGATCTGGCTTCCTCAGGGTTGTTCCCCGTATCATGGCAAGCCCAGGTTTCTTCTACATGTGAGCCCTGAAACATCAGAAGATGTCTATCCTGCATGTCCCATTGCATTCTACAGTTCCATTCATTTTTGCAAGGTCTTAAGGACCTGAAAGTTCCTAATTGGGAAAAATCTTAAAGCTCTATTTTAATATTCTCAATATCTAGGACAGAAATCCCCAGCACTGTAAGCTGGGGGCACATTTGGAATTTTGAAAGCATAAAAAGAGTGCCAGAAGGGATGTCAAGACCCCTTTCCATAGAGCAAACTAGTAAGATTGCTCCCCACCATCAATTCTTGTCTCTATTTTTTTGTTTTTTTTCCTGGGCAGGAAAGAATACTTCCAAATAAAGTTTCCCCAAAACAACACATTGTTTTTCCTTAGAATGCCTCTAAGAACTACAGCATATGCTGAAGGAAGGGCTTTTGCTTTGCAATGCACTGGATTTCAATTTATTGTTGACTTCATTAGAAACATTTAAAAATGAGAGATAGGAGAATCTAGGATGAATTCCTCAGCCTAGAATCATAGAATTAGAAGGGCCCATTTAGGTCCCTGAGTACAACCTCTGTCCAATGCAAGAACCCAAATTAAAGGATTCCAGACAGTTGGCTGTCTAGCCTCCACCACTCCTCTGGTAATTGGTTCTACTACTAAACTATTCTTACTTTAGAAAGCTTTTTAAAGCTTCAACTGGAATCTCCTTTCCTGTAATTTAAATCCATTGTTTGGGATCCTGCACTCTGAAATGAAAAAAAAAATGTCTGTGGGACATCCTTTCAGGTATTTGAAGAATTCATATCCTCCTTCCATATCTACTCAAGGCTAAAGAAGCCAGCTGCTTCAATCTTTTTTCATAAATCTTTGTTTATAGTGCCCTGAACATTTTTGTTACCCTTCTCTGAACCTGTTTCAATTTCTTGGAGCCTTGAACATCAGCTTCTCAGAACTGGTAACAGAACTCAAATTTTAGCAGAGCGAAATAGAAGAGAATGATTGCTTCCTGTCATTAGGAAATTACATATCTTTGGATGCACTTTAAAATTGCATTTTTCTTTTTTGCTGCCATGTTACACTGCTAGCTCCTATTTAGTTTGCAATCCCACTTTAACCATTTGCATTTTCCTCTTGTTTAAAATCTCCATGCTGTTCCATTAGAAAGAGGCCCTATTGTTAGAGAAGTCCCTGCGAATCCTTGGAGCTCCTGCGGCATCCGAGCCTCCAAACTTAAGCTTGTTTACTTGTCTGTGTCATTTTGCCATGAGATTGTTGTGTACTGTAGGAATGGCTTTCTATGGTATAATACATGAAGAGCACAATGGGAGAACATTTTCTGTTCTGCATTGAATGGCCTAGAATAATAATACCATGCTATGATGTTGATCTGCGAATTAATGTCCTGCAGGGTGTGGGGAGAAAATAAAATGGAAAAAGAAGGGGTTGTAACATAACCTGCTTGAATATCTATTTACAGGGTTCCCCCTCTAGCAAGCGGAGAAGTCCTTTGCTACAGCCAATAATTGAAGGAGAAACTGCTTCCTTCTTCAAGGAGATAAAGGTGAAACCAAAAACTGACCCTTCACCCCCTCCCACACTAATTCATTTGTTCCATTTACATCAGTTCTTCGCTTCCATTGTGGGTGATGATGATGCTCTTCCTCCATTTCCGTGTTTCCAGGAAACAAAATCAATAACTGGTTTTGTCTCCCTTGGTTTGTCTACATTCTGATTACTGCTTTTAAAACTTAGTAACAGTTTTGTACCTTTGTTCCTGAGCTTCTAGAATCACCCCACCTATGGAAGCTGGAGACCAATTAATACTGTTTGCTTTGGAAAGTTATTTTGTTCAGTGATGTGCTGTAATTTTACTTTTTCCCCAGAATTTTAATCTGTGTTACAGATTAATTTCTGCATGAAAATCAAGACTGAATTTGGCCCATGTAAATTTTGTCCAGAAGAGTGTTTTGAGGGTTCTAATATCTTTTTTTTAATCTTCATGCTTTTGTTAGTTGACTCACTACCAATGAAATAAATATAGCTCTTTGCATTTTAGTTTAACTGCATTTGCCCACTGCAAAGGGGCATATCTGGCAATAAGGTAGTAAAAATTGGTTTGTTGTCCTCTCCCTCCCCCATTTTGGGAGGAATGGGGCTGATGCAGCCTAATATGCCTCCTGATACACAACAGGCAATGTAATGTGAGAGGTACTTGGCATAACAACCAAGATTTGTGAGTTTCAGGAACAAAAGCCCTTCCAGTTCATATGTCAAACATTCAGTAGGTGGTAAAAGGAGCTTGATCAGCAGCAGAATAGTTGCTTTGCTCACACAAGGTCTTCACTGAATTTATCTTCTGTGAAAAGGATTAAAAGCAACAAAAATAACCGAAATCCTAAGACAGCCACTACTAGTCAGGTAGACATTCCTTCCCCAACATGGGTGTCCGCCAGATCTGGGTCCTTCAGAATTTTCCACAGTGACCATACTGGCTGCAGACTAACAAGAATTAAAATCTGTCCAACTGGGGCAGTGTTTCTCAACCTTAGGAACTAGAAGATGTATGGATTTCAATTCCCTGAATTCCCCAGGCAGCATGGCTGGCTGGGGAATTCTGAGGGTTGAAGTTCACACATCTTAAAGTTCCCAAGGTTGAGAAACACTGAACTAGAGAGTGTCTAGATTGAGAAGACTGGAATAGGCAATGCCAATCTAGGTGAATAAATCCTAATCCATTAAAACACTTCCTGTGTTCAAGGTCTCCTATATGCTATTTAGGGATGGCAACATCTGCCTTCCTTACAGCATTGTTCAGTTCCTAGAAATGTATTCTTTGACAATTAAATGTGGCCACAATATGAATACTAGGTTCAAATAACCCAAACTGAAGGTATATTTTTGGTGCTGTCTAAATACTGTGGTCTTTTCACTTGCTGGATGCCAGCTGGCAAAAAGGAAACAAAACATTACTGCATCCTTTGGGATGGAAGAAACGTCTTGGCAACATTACTGTGCATTACTGCAATTAGAAGAGAAGCAGGATTCTCCCACCAACTAGAGAACTGCTCACAGTGGGAGCCTCCAGCGTTGGCTTTAAAAGTTCAGTCACAATACGTGAGACCCTCAGCTGACTAACGTTAGGAATGTGAAGTTCTGTTGCTGAATTTCCCCCATCTGCTAAGTTTTCAGGGGAAAAAGTCAGGCACACAGTTTTTCTGCTGCAGCACACTGGTAAGAGTTCACTCTAAATAGGAAGCAATGGGTCAGATAGAGTCATTAGACTCCTTTTCTGCGCGACCTCCAGTCCTCTCCAAAATTCATTGATGTGATTTCAAGCATTTTAAGATGGAAAATCTGAAAACGGTGGCACAAACCAAAAATTCTTCAACCTCTTTGCAGTCAGCAAAGGGGAAGGAAAAAACAACAGAACATCCTAGCTCCACTCATCTCTGTGCTATGACTACACGCATTTTGTATTATTGCCCTTCGGTTGGAAGCCTCTGGCAATGAAAAGGTTAATTAAAGGTGGTTCCACCTCTAATAAAGGATGTACATTAAAACTCCCTTAATTCTGGTGGCTAAAAGCCATGCTGATGCCATCAGGTTGCCTGATTTGAAAGCTTTTTTACAATGCTTTAATTCAGCCTTTTCCAATTTGGTGATCCAGCAGATTCTGGAATGCTTAAGTTGGGGTTTAAGAGACAAAAAATGTCCTTTTAGAATAAATAAAAAGATTTTTCAAGTACTATTTTTCAAGTCAGTATGTGCTGCACTGGATGACAGAGAGGTCTTTTTATATAGTTGCAGCTTCATTTCTTCAGCTTTGCCTCTGTTTAATCATGCAGAACAACTTACCAAATGGACTCCATACGGGGCTACTAGCTTCTTTGCAAATCTTAGCCATGCTAGTTGTATATTTAAGTATGCCAGTTTTCTGCTTAGTTCAGACAAGCCAGGCCAGGGTTCCTCAACCTCAGCAACTTTAAGATGGGTGGACTTGGGGAATTCTGGGAGTTGAAGTCCACCCATCTTAAAGTTGCTGAGGTTGAGGAACCCTGGTCCGGGCTATTCAGAAAGCAAGCTAAAGAAGCATTCACAGGGTAACCATGACGCATAGCCTAGTCTCTCCCATGTTAAGCTTGAAAGTATTTGGTCTGTCTATTTTTTTTTTAATGCTAACTATTTTGACAATGTTCCCATATTGGAGGCTAATAACCATTGAAATCAAAATCTCTCCACAGGAGGAAGAGGGTGGATCTGAGGATAACAGCAGTGTGAAACCAGATTTCACAGTCACAATAAAATCTGACTTTGGTGTAAGAAGTTTTTTGGACCAACTAGAAGATGATGCGGATGGCTTCATTTCTCCAGTGGACGATAGGATTCCTTCAAGAAACAGCCAGGACATGGGGCTGTCAAATCTTCATGCTGCTTCTATGTATGTCAGGTTTCTAGTAATCAACCTTGTGTCATGGGTATAGATTTTTTTTATTTTTTTAGTTTGGCCAAGATGTTACTAAATGTTCACAGTGAAAGCTGAAATGTGATGAAATTCCTGCAATTTATTCGCCAGTTAGCTAAAGCTTCCATTTCAGTTTTACCTTGAAGGGAGTGGACGGTGTCCTTGTGGAAGGCCCTACCCTCACATCTCATGCAAGGGGCAGAATCAATGAAAACTCTGAAATTATTTAACATTGTTTACATGCCTTATTTAACATTGTTACATGCCTTGAACAAGTGGCCATTGAATTAGTTAAACTCCTTGAGGTCAGCCTGCTTCCTATTCAGAGTAGGCTCTTGTCAGTGCTGTGGAGTTCTTGGGATTCTCTGAATTTGGTTGTTTTCTTGCAGACATTTAATTACCCAGCTAGGTAACATCTTATCAGTGCATTGCAGCAAGAAGATTGAATGCCTGCATTTTCCGCTGAAAACCAATGTTGCAACAGTTGAGCTGAGCTGAGCTGAATTGAATTGAATTTCAAGTCAACTAAATGGATTTTAATTTACTTTTAGTCTTAAGTTAATTGTTTGTTTTTCATCAGCTAAGACTAACTTTGGTGAACCCAATGAGTTCGGGTAACTCAACAGGCACTCACTGAGTTAGCTGAATTGTGATTCTGAATTGTGATTTGAATTGTGGAGTTAGTTGAATTCTGACATTGAGGCTTGTGCTACCAAAGCCTCAAATTCCACACACTTCAATATGACAATTTAACAATACAATATCACAATTTAATAGACTTAAAATATAAAGTACTTTGCCACGTTATTCTCAGAAGTACACTACGGAAGACTAGAAATTTTATTTCTTAAACAGTAAGCAAGACTCTTAGTTGTTTTCTGATAAACACACACAATACATGGGAGAAATGTATCTTGTCTGCTTTGTTTTCATGCCTGTTGGGCTTTTTTATCTTTTTAATATTGGGCTGCCTGTTTTTATTTAATTTTGTAGGCCAGAACTTGTAGAGCAGCTTCAAGAAGTCAGGGAAGATAAAAAGAGGATCAGAAAAAAATTGAGAGATTTTGAAGACAATTTTTTCCGACAAAATGGAAGGTAACTGCCACCCTCTTCCCCCCCATCCCTTCACAAATTAGTGTTGCACGTTATCTTATTTCTAACTTCTTGTAAAGGTTCTACTTATTAATCTTTGTTCTTTCTCTCTATCACACAGTATTCATTTTTAAAGTAAAGGTCCTTTTGTTCCTCACTGGCTAACCAAAGGCCTCTGAAGTACTCAGAAGCAGGAGAGAAAGATGCTCTTCTCCTGCCATGCTTTTCCCTACAACTAACATTTAGAGCTGTACTGCCCCAAAACAAGGGGTGGCATTGAGTATTAATTACCTTTGATAGAGCTGTCCTCCATAAATTAGTTCAACCCTCTTTTAAAGCTGTCCAACTAAGTTGTTATAACCACATCTTGGGCTAATGAATTCCACCAGTTTCAGTATCAGAATGTAATAATACAGTATATAACAGGCTTAAAATGTAAAGCACTTCACTTACATGCTTCTCAAAATTGCACTATGGGGGATTTTCTTTGTTAAAGAGTCGGCAAGGCTGTTTGTTCTATCAGGCAAACAAACAAATGTATGGGGAATATGTATCTTGTCCACCTTCTTTTCATGCTCTGCTTGTCCTTAGTTTTTTTGATAGGGTTTGACATAATAGTCATTCTATAAATACAATAGGGGATATTAATATCCAGAAGATCTACTTCCTTCCACCAAAGTGGGGTTGGACAAACTGCAGCCTACACACACCCCTCAATTTTCCTTTTTTAACTCCCTACAGCACCTTCTCCCCTCCCCAACCAGGACATGCTAAATTCAGTCTCCTATTTTTTCCAATTCCTAAAAGTTGTAAAATACGCCATTAAGGAGATAATCCTATAGTGGAAGCTGATATATTTTGTCTGGTTGTGCTTTTTAGAAATGTCCAGAAAGAAGACCGTGTTCCTATGGCTGAAGAATATAATGAATACAAGCAGGTTAAGGCCAAGCTGAGGCTGCTGGAGGTCCTCATCAGCAAAAGAGATTTAAGTTCCAAGATCATGTAATAAAGCTACACTGGATTTGCCAGTAATGTTAAGATGTTGATGAAGCCAAAAAAAATAAAAACAAAGAACTCAGCAAGAGCCTAATACCACAAAGGGCTTCAGTGGCTCTCCCTGACTGTGGCTGGCAGAAGAGGGGGTATGAAGGAGGGAGGGTCCTGCATCTTTCTTCAGACTTGTGACCTGTTCTGCCATCCAGGCTGGCAAGACAGGGGGGTGTTGATCCACTGAGAAGACTCTGCTCCAAGAAGTTCCTTTTGCTTTCATCAGTCAGTGACCCATGATTGCTTGGACTAAAAAGAAACAAAACAAAACCAATTTTTATCTTTGGAGCAGCAATGCAAGAAAGGTGAACTAGTTAGAGTGCTCATGAATCTCCAACTAATTGCCTGTAATTTTCAGACCAATAAAGCAATCAGGTCTGTTCTAATAAGTTCTGAGACTGTTCTGAGAGGGGGGTTCCCTCTTAAAATCTCATATTTGACTGCAGGGTTTTGTTGTTGTTGGTACATAGTTGTTGTAACTTGCTCCAACTGAAAGTTGAATTGCCAGTTGGTGAAGAACTGTTAAGTGTGACTGCCTTGGCTTTCAATATGGCTGCTTTTTTTGAAAGAAATCACACTTTTTTACTAGTGGGTTTTTCAGAAATGTTATTACACAATTCCTACATCTGTTTCCCCTGAGAGAAAGAAAAATTGAGGAAGCGGACCTTGGAGAAATTGGGCTTAGTTAATGGGATGTCTTCAAGAGTTGGAAGATGGGAGTGGGGATGATCTTGGTAGCCAGAGTGTTCTGATTTGATTGTGGGTTTCAGACAGTGTTTGGGAGGGTCTCTTTAAATTCTTTATCTTTGTCCTTGATGTGAAGATCAGGAATAATGGACAAGCTTCCTTGAAAATCAGAAGATCATCATCTGAGTTTTCTTCTGCAATAATGGCATTTCTACAATCCGCTCTTGATTTGTGTCAAACAATAATGAAATCCAGCTCATTGGTGCCCTGCAACACTTCTGAGAAGTTTCTCCAGCACACTTGGTGGCCAATGTGCAGAGATTTCTCAGCAAACCAATTTAATGTAACAGGGTTTCCTGTGACTAGCAAGTATTAAAATGTCTAGACAATGGGCTTTTAAATAAAATTAATGATAATGACAGTTTGTGTCATACCCTTATAATGTTTTGTTACCCCCAAATAGGTAGTGGATCCACTGGATCCAGTGCTGATCTTGCACATTTTTTTTTCTGTTCATGTTTAGCTGCAGCTCAGTGTGGCTTTGACATTGCTGTGTACTTTCAGATCACTTGAGCAAAATGGTAGGTAGTAGAACAATGCACTTTAGAGAGAAACATATATTTTTTTAAAAAATGAAAACAAAGAATTTTTAAAAATAACCAAATCTGTACCGAAATAAAGGAAAAAAATATTTTGTCTACCTGACTTTTCTGTTATGCCATTTTTAAAGGAAGGAAAAATATGTCTAAAAACCTTAAAATTTGCCAGTAGCTAATAGAAAAGTGTATTGTAATAAATGCACACTTTTCCAAGCACCAGCATTAGGAAATCTTTATAAGTATGTTTAATACGATGAATAATATCTTTTCAGCATTTAATAGAAATGTTTTCCACCACCTTTGAAAATCAACTGAGTTCAAAATATAATTGTCAAATACAAATGTATTAAATGAATGCTCAACCAACCATACACAGACATTATTGAAACGTTTGGATCCAAATTAATGCAATATAGCTAAAGATTCAAAAATCTAACTCTGTAGGTTTAAGATAGCTTTAGGCTTGTTTTTCTCAACAATTAGCCCATTGTGGCACGTGATAAGCTGCTTATGAAGGCAAAGTCACTGGCAGGTCTCAAATGAAGAGTAAAATGAAACTCTTTGTAGTCTAATACTGAGTCCCAAATAACCCCAAATATTTCATTGAATTCACTTGGGTGTGCTCTCAGATAAGTATTAGAGAACTAACAGGGGTAATTATTTTCATACCTTTATTTTTAAGATGACCTTTCCTTACTAAAATTACTGCTTGTGTGACAAGAAAGAGATGAAAACAGAGAGATTTTACCTATTTTCAGAGTCTAGATTAAGGTTTTGGCTGGAAAATAGCAAGTGATAACAGTATAAATGAAAATGATGTCGAGGTGTCTGTTCCTTAATTTCTCTTTTGAATAATTATTTATACATCTCAAGATGCTAAATGATATGCAAGCCTTCATTTTAAAACTAAGATTAATAATGAATGAAACTTTTGCAGATAGAAATGATTCCCAGAATTAAAAGAAAAATTTGTAATTTGCTGACAGGCTTACTCTTAACAAATCACCTTTTTTTTAACATAAACATGGAACAACCAGCATGTCTTCTAATCATTGTTAAGCCTTGAAGTTTAATTTGTTTATGATATGCATGTGTCCATAGCCCAGATTAGCTTTTCTGTAATTAAAAGCTCAAGTGGCAAAGTCTATCTGAATTAGAAGTTTGCAGCTTGACTTTCTGATAGGCTGGCAAGAGGCAGATTATCATTTTACCACCAGAATATAAATCAATTTGCCATTTACATACATGCAATGAGCAAATGGATAACGAGTATTTCTGGCATGTTTCTGAGGTTTTAGTACTCCTTTCCACATTCCCCTTGCTACTGAGAGAAAGGAGTGACCAAAATGATGGCATAATAAATTTAATAAATAATTCTTAGTTGAGAATGGGGATCTTGTGAAGAGCCTTCAGTTGGGAAAATGCGGTAGGATATCATGATTCCATTAGTCAGTTCTCTCTATGATGAGAAGCAGATGGAGAGTGGGATTGGGATCTGAACCTAATTTCTCTCCATCAATTATAAAGCAAGAAAAATTATATCTCAACAGAACTTAATAAGCCTATCCTATCCAGGAAGATATATACTCTTCACAAGGCAAAGGTCACTTTCCCAGCACTTCCATGATATATCTGTAGTGCATATAAAAGCTCTCAAGGCTGACTTTTCATCAGATTACTTTGCTGCTTGCTTTGATGACATTTCTGATTCATGGAACTATTTTTGTGGCTAAAGGATGGTGATTGTGTGTTTAGGCAAGCAACAGATACTAAGCAATGTCTGTGTTCAAGGACTCCTTTAAAAAAAAAAAAGATTGTGCTTAATGAAAAGGAATGTTTATTGTCATCAATTTTCCTGCCTATTTTTAAGCTTTCAGATAAACATAAACTTGTATGTATGGAGAAGGACTTTGTCCAAATTACCATTTCTAAGATGTAAATTTCCAGGCAGCTACATCTGCCCTTTTTTCTCAAATGCTGTTTGTTCATTCCTACTTCTACTCCCTGGCACTATGCTCCAGAATAAGGGATACTGGGACCTTCTTGGAATTCTACCATCTCTTTCTATGTTACTTCTGTCAACAGAGTGCTGCCATGTTTTTAAAAGGAAGCCACTGTACCCAGAACAAATTAAGTTTCTGTTTCTGCTCTGAAGGGCAGAATATTTTTAAGAACACTTAATACCATTTTAAAAGAAAGGCAAGAGTTTATCCTCTCAGCAAATCCCTCCCAAATAATCTTATTAGTAGTTATCCTGCAAAGACTACAGGTTGTCAGAAATTTTGCCATGGCAAAGGAGCTAATACAGGAGAGGTTCATAAACATCATTAAAACTCCAGTATAAAGGGGTACATTCAGTCTCTTTCTTATAAGAAATTAGACCTCAAGTTCTTTTCCATCTCTGGAACAACTCTATAGTATTGCTTAGGTGTTCAACGGTGACTGAAAAACATTTTTGAAATTATCTTTTTTGACTCTTCAACCATCTGTAAGCATGCCTGCATGCTTTGATACTTCATCTCTAGTCTGTGTCTGTATATTGAAAGGTCTAATTCTATTTTGAGCAGAATCCTGGGCATGGACTCTGTTGAGAAGAGGGAATAGCATTACTCTGTGCAGGTCCCAGTCATTTTGATGGGCCAAGTACCAAAGAGATTCCCTAGGGTGTGTGCCTTTTTATTTTTGATATAGAAACAGCCTTGATTACAGCAGAAAAGTTAAAGCCAATAATTCTCAACCGTGCTATTCAGTTGTAGAAAATTCCTGTGTCAAAATTCATCTGTGATTTCATATATAACAATACATTTCTTGCTGAATTATCGTTTGCTTTATGCCCCTGATGAAACCTTATGGACCCAGTTCTATGTTTACATCAAAGACAGAAAAATTTGTTTAATACACTGCATCTTTTTAAAAATGTAAATGATTGACAAAATTATGTGTGCATTTTCATACATGATGCTATTTTGTATAGAACAAAGAAATAAACTATTTTTGACTTCATGTCTCTATACAGTAAGTCCTTGCTAACAATGTCATGGTGTTGCTAGTAATTTTCAAGGAATTTATAACTCTCTTCCTGTATCAGTCTGTTCATAGTTTAGAGTCGCTACAGTATGTTCACTTCTCCATCAAATTCCCAATGGGGGAGTCACCATGGTTGCCATTACAAAGGGCAATCGACCATCTGCTGCCAATATCCACTTCTGGCTCCAGCAGTCCCAATTCTAGGTCCTGGGATCTTTGGGCTCAAGCTGCTGTTGATAAATCTGCAGGGAAAACAAATTACCTGGAGGAAAGATTGTCCTGGTAAGTTGCTCCAGTTTGGGTTGCTATAGGGAACGGTCCTCTCCCCTTGCTGTTTAACACTTACACTAAGTCACTGGGAGAGCCCACCAAGAATATAATCCCATCAATAGGCTGATGGTGCTCAGCTGTTGAAGTCTTGTCCAAGTATCTAGAGACTATTTGAGTCTGGATTGGACAAAACAGGCTACAGTAACTAAAGCAAAACAGAGTTTCTGCTTGTTCAGTACTATTCTGTCATCTCTAGAGATGTCTCCCAAGAAGGTTGTGCTGCCTTTAGGAAGCAAGTCCATGACCGGGGTTCCTCTTGGAGTCACAGTGATTGCTGGATGTGCAGGTGGAGGCCATAGTCAGCAAGGTTACGGTGCCAGATATAGTCTTAACTGAGGCTGAAGCATTCAGCTGCAGTGAATCATATCTAGATCATCACCTGGCTACATTTCTATGTGGGAATGCCTTTGAAGGCTATTCCAGAAACTACAGTTGGTTAAAACTGCAGCAGTCCACTTATTGGTCAGCACTCATTACTTTGAATAAGTTCAGCCATTTTGCAGCTCCTGAATTGTGTTTCCAATAGGTTTTTGGATGCAATTTAAGTGTCCATTTTGGTATGGCCTGTATGGCTTGACACCAAGGTGTCTTCAGGACTGCCTGCTCCAACCAACATCAACCTTTTCAAGATGAGACTCCTGAAAGAAAATGCTAGCAGTGTGTTGTGAGGTGCGGTGAACTGATCACAGAACATACTGCTATTCCATTGGCACCAACACTGTGGAGCAAATTCCCCATTAAAGTGAAGTTGGCCCCTTTGGTAATAGCCTTTTGGAAACTCAAGGACCTTTGAAGAATAATTGTAGCCACTATATTAACAATGCTAGTTTTCTATTTAAGCTAGTTTCTACTTTTGTTATTGGTTGAGGTGGGTGGGATTGGTTTGGAATTATTACTGTGGACTTTACATTTTTCATTGTGCATGTTCTGTTCCTTGTAAGCCACTAAGAGTTCTGAAGGATTTGCAGCAAACAGATGGAATAAGTAAGTTAAAACACTCATATCCCAGCTACGTATCTGCTGGGTTCCATGGGAGGTCGTGTCCCAATCTCATCTGTTCTTCAAGAGCTAAGACATACGTTATCATGCCACTGTGGTGCCTGTCCCATGACCTAACTTACAGTCAGGGAAATTGCAATGGCATCATAGAAACTACCATCTTTAAACATGTTCTCGGAGTTGGATCTGGGGGAGTTTAGCATTTCCCAAGCTTCTGTATTAGTTTTAAACAATCCATTTTATGTAATGCTGCTTTTCAATTGTTAACAGGTGCATCATGCTTTTGAGACGTGAGTTACAGATTGAGCCTCATATCTAAGAGCTACAGCTGGCAAGCAGTTTCTTCCTTTAATCTAAAAAACTTCTGACAACTTCCAATTATCACAGGGCTTGTCTTAATCAGTATACGCAGGACTCCCACTTAAATTCCAATACTGCCCCTCCTTCCCCTGAAGCCTATTGCCATCCTGCTGAGACTATCTGTTAAGATCTTCAATTTGCCATCAGAAGTCTGGGTGGAGAGTAACAAAGGGCGTCAGTCTGCTACTACATGCTTGCCCCTTCCCTAGACCTAGTCTTAAAGCTGAAAACTGAATAAGGTGGGGAAAGAGGAACTGGGGGGAGGTGTTGGAGTAAAATCAGTGTCTCTTAAAATGGAGGGGAAGGGGTCTTAAAATGTTTTCCCTTGTCTTAGTCATATGCATGGCCAAACTTATATGGTGACCAGTATGTGTCTTTTGTGCCAGACAGAAGTCCATCCCTGTGCTAAAGTAATTAATTATAAAGTCTTTCTTTATAAAAAGGTAATGTCTCCTTCAAGTCAAACTCAGCTTACGGTGACTTCATGGACAATTAGTTTTAATTATTAATTAATTATTTTGGCAATAGAATTGAAAGGCTTGACACTGCTTCCTTTCTGAAAGTTTTTCCAAATTCCCATGGTAGCTTACAGCCCGATTTTCTGATAGCCTTCCATCCAGGTGGTAACCAGAGCTTGATCCTGCTTAGCTTTCCACAATTGGCCAATGTCAACTATAAAACATATAAACCTGCCTTACAGCATAGTTTTGCATACTCAGAGGCTTAATCATACAAGGATATGCTTTACTTTTGAGTTGTCATTGTCATTTTGTAGCAAAAGCTGTCTTCCCTTTGAAGCTAACCACAAAAATAGTAGATTAAAGCAGATAATCAAGGTCATGTAGCAGGGATTGCTGTATTACTCTCACCTTCCTTCTCTACATATGTGTTTAAATGTCTGGGTGTTTTCAATCCCACCATTTGAAGACGTTTACTTGAATGAGGCAAGTCTGTTCCCAGCTGCAAGACAATTCAATATACTGGCAACCATGCTGAAAAGAATTAATCTTCCTGCACTTTTTTGCACACACAGTGGGTGACTCTAAGAGTATGTGGTGTGTTCTGCTCTGCTGGGATAGAAAAACATGCCTGGAAGTGATGTTACTGCATAGTGCCTTGGTTTTTCATGATTGCATGTTCTTGTTGATTTTCAGTTGGGTTGCTGATCTCTGATATAATCCCGCACAGGCCATCAAAATTTATATGGGTCTTTCCTATCCCAGAGAAGCTTAGTTGCAACAATCCAACAAATGCCAATTGTGTTTCCAAAACTAAATCTTGCCAGAAATGAAAGCTTTGAGGTATTACGGGAAAATGTAAGAGTGTTTGTTGGGATTATTCTGTGCTTCTCAGCACTGGTACTCAACAGGGGAAGAGAGGTCAGCCTACACTGGAACTTGCCTTAATAATGTCGGCCACTTGCATGTCACTCAGGGATTAGTCAAGCTGAAATCAGCCTTGGAAAGAGACTAGAAACCATGTGATGTCCCTTTCTGCCAAAATGGGTATTTACCTATTTCTGCCAAAAGAAAAATGCCACCATGTTAAAGTACAGAGAGCCTTCCTAATGCATATGTCAGCTTTCCCCAACCTGATTCTCTCCACTTACATTGGATTTTAACTTCCAAAATTCCCAGCCAGCAGATGGAGGAAGACTGGCCTAATGATTGCAACCTAAGACCAGTTCAACCACCTCAGTTACTCTTCCAGCAGTCCATTATACTGGTAGAGAGGGCAGAAAGCAGAAACATAGGAGCAGCAATTAGGTGGACAGTTAGCTGCAAATATGCCCTGGAGTTGTAGAATCTGGCCTGGGCTTTGGATTTTCTGAAATCCGACACCTGAAGGTCAGCAAAACAGTGTCCTTACCAAGTAACTTGTGTATAGAAAGCCTGAGGTTTTCCATTGCCTCAGAGGTTTTTAAAACAAAAAAATCTGAAAGTCAAAGAACAGGGTGTAAAAAAACTTTCCCTCACAGATCCCACCTTCATCACTCCTGGCGCTTATCAGTGCTGGTAGAAAAGCAGCTGAACACATCACTGTTAATTCTATTTTTAACACCTGTTAGTAGCAATGAGAATTTATTTGCTCCCTGAAGCATCACGAAACTAGTATAAAGTCTGAAGGAAACATTCCATTTATTGCATAATATTGAGCTATGTACACACACATACAAAATAAGCATTTGATAAAGTTCTTTTAAAGTTGCAGTAGAAAGAGGCTGATTGGCTACCCAAACAGCAAAGTGACCCCCTAACACCTTTAAAGCTTTTCATCGGGGAAGTGCAAAACATGGTTGAATTAAAAGGTACACAAGTACTGTGGCTCCATACCAACCAAAATTAAATTACGACTAAAATCCACCTGGCTTGGCTGACTGAAAAAACAAAACTTTTCATGGCTGAGCTGGACCAGGATTGCAATTAGCCTTTACCCCCTTCAGTCCCAAATGAACTAATTCCATTATTTTCCATGGGACTCAGTCATTACCAATTTTAACTGGACTTGGACCACCATATGATACAATTATCAGGCAGGGAGGAATATTCACCATGACTTTTATAATAAATGGAGGGGGGGGAGCAATTTGCTAATTGCTAATCAGCTTTCTTCCATTCACCTCACTGTACTCTGGTCCTGGACCTCAGTGGCAGCAGAGAAGGCCTGTTCCAAAAAATAACGCATCTTCCATTGATAAGACAGGCAGTATGGTGAAGGGATGTTCAGTAGGAGTCTGCAAGAAACACATTGCACCCAGTGGGGTGGGAAGAAAACTGGGCTATGCTGTGAAATTCTTATCCCTGGAGGGAAAAGAAAATGAAAAATACTGCACTGAAACACAAATTCTTCTCTGAACAATTAACACAAAAATAAAGTATTCAAGTCCTGTAATCCAATTTTACATGACCTCTGCTGCCTTCCAACTCCCAACCTGCTACAGAGGAGGCTCTTCTGGTCAAAGAGAAGGCTAAGAAGATTTGTGCCATCGATCATTTTCTGCAAACAATATGAAATGGGGAAAATTATGTAAAGGGGGAAAACATGTAAGCTTTTCATTTCCTTCCCTCACCACTCTTCCAGAACCAAGCTTGGTGCCTTCAAGGCATAAAGAAATTATCCCTGGAGCTGAGAAACCTGATCTATTAGCAAAAGAGGGCAGTTCTGGGCTGATGGGGAAGGAAATGGAAAGGAATTCACAGTTGCAGAGATGGAAAAGGAATTCACAGTTGGCAGAGTCTATTTTTGAAAAAGATGGAGATATCTTAGAAATATAAAGGTAGTTCAACAGGCTTCGGAGAAGCAGAGAGAGGCCATTTTAAACCAAGACAGGTCATCCAATAAGCATAAAATAAGTTTCAACAGATTTTGCTGGATAGGTCAAAAACATTTATATTGAAACCCCAAGAAACATTGATAGACCTTTGTGAGCATCCGTTTTCTATGCACCTCCCTTCCCCCTCCCAGGCTTCCCTGAGCAACTTGTCCTGTTTCCTTACAAAAGGAAGAACAAGACAAGATTTTCTTTCAATTCAGAATTGAATTGAACCTCGGTTGGGGTTGGCTTGCCCTCAGGCCAAGCTGAAACCCTCGTAGTGGTCGATGGCTTGAGTAAGTCGTGTGCTCAGGGTTTCTTTGCTGCTGTACTTGGGTAGGTCAAGGAGATTGTAGCAGGTGTGGGCCACCGGCAGGTACTGCTCACCACTGGAGGTGGACTGAATGATGATGCGTAAACTGGACATGCCATAGATGGGGATACGGTCGCTGCCAGTCAGGAACACTGGCAGAGGATAGAAGAGACACATGCAGGAAAAGCATGTCAGAAAGTCATCACCAAAACACCACTGCTCCAACTTGCAGAAAACCAGCACTGTCCCCACTGCCCCCATTCAAAGTCCTCTTTCTGCTCCCCAGGCAATGAGCAGCCCTTCCTGCAATAATGATTGTCTGTTGAGTGGAGAAACCAGACACTGACCTTCTTGATCTTGCTAATTAGCCTAGGCTTCCAAGGTCTATAAAGAGGACAAAGTGCTCCTTGATTCACTCATATCACAGGTTGCCCCCGTGCCTGTTCATTATTTTTACCTAGAGTTTTCCCATTGCCTCATTAAGTCTACTTCCTATTAAAATGGACTGTGCAAAGCATGTCCATCCACAATTACCACCTAGCCTTTGGTGACTAGCAATCTCATCCTGAACTCCCAAAAGACATCAGCCATTGACAAAAAGGTCCAGACAATGCTGGCATCCTCTGATTTATGTTTGGGCCAGATTTATCTTTTGCCATTCCTATTAATCCCTCTCTTCCACAGACTGATCTTCCCAACCAACAAAATCTTGTGACAAGGACCTTCAAAAATTATCCCATTCCTGTTAGTCTGAGCATCTGCTCTCTTTCAAAATACTCCAGCAATAAAAAAAAAAAAAAGCAAGAAGAAAACCAGCTGTCTCAAAAGTTCCTTATTGCTAGGTTTCTACATGGAGGGAGGAGCAGGAGATTAGATTTATATAAGAACTTCCCCTATATGTTCTTCACAGTTAGGCTATAAGAATTTCCCATCATATGGTAGAAATCTGTTTTCTGTGTTATACTACCAAGCCTCAACTGAGAGAGTCACTAGTCTGAATTGAGTTGCAGCTAAGGAAAATAGTTATAGTTCTACATAAATACTTACGAAGAAATTTCTTCTTCTTTTCCAAAGGAAATTCGTGAAATGTCTCCCAGAACATTTGTACTGTTGGGTGTGTAGCTGAATAGTCTCCCTTGTAAACTGCACTCTGTAAAATAGTTACAAATGACAACAGGTTGTTTAAGAACAAGAGTTTAATTATAATAATAATTTGAAGTTGCAAGACTTTGGGTGTGTTGGCAGAAGCTACAGCTCTGAAAGTTCAATAGCCCTCCTATATCCCCAGTGCATTTACAGAATGGTGGAAGACTATACGTTAGTTTTATAACTTGACTGTGACATGACATAGAAAATAGAATAGTAAAAACAAATAAAATTGAAGGCCAACCCCTTACTTCCCATCTGGGCTTACACAAAAATAGTTGGAAGCCCAGATGTTGGACTCCAAATGGTTCAATGTGCTCCATATGAATATCTGTATCAAACTGAAATCCACAACATTCTGCTATAAAGAGGGGTTGCCAATGGAACAAGTCAAAACTAGTTTTCAGGTTAAAATGTACTGGAAACCTCATACTTTATTAAAAAGAAATAGTGATAACACATCTTAAGAGCATTTCTATTTGTCATTTTGTCACAGTACTCATACTTAAAAAGAAACTATGAGTGCTGTGACAAAATGAAAAATGGAGGTGGTCTTAAGATGTTTTAACACAATCATGGTCAGATTAAATTGGCAGATTTTCAGAAGAAGAGAATTTTCCTGTCCTGAATATCTTCCGACAGATCATGGCTGCAAACATTAATTTCTAAATTCCTAAAAGTGAAAAAAAGTCAGCTGGATGCCCACTAACCTCCTCCAGTTCCTTCCAGTTGTAGTTGCTACTTCCCACGATCATGGCCCTTAGCTCGGTAGGCTGGAAGAGTTCAAGAACCTTCCCACCGCACACCTTAAGAAAGCCACTTGAGAAAGCAGTGTACCACTCATGCACCGAAAGGTTGAAGACATAGTTCACATAGGCATCCACAAATTCCTGCCTGGAGGATTGGAAGAAACATCACCCTTCTTTATTTATACTACTATGCAGATACAACAATTAAGATTTAAGTCAGAGCTATTCAATCTAGGCAACAAAGAGATGAAGATGTGTAAGAGAGCACACAGACTTGTGAAGGAACTTTAGGCAGTAGCCATGAATCTCAAAAGCAGCTCATTATGATAACTGCAGCAAGGTTATTGTATGCACAAAGATGGAAAGATTCAGCACTACCCACAATTGAGGTACAGCTGGTGAAGATGATGGAACTTGCTGAGATGGCTAAATTGACTTATTTGATCAGAGAAAAGACAATATCTATGTTTACTGCTGACTGGAAACCACTTATGGACTTTTTGCGTGAAAAATGAACTTATGGTTCATAATTGTACTTAAAACTGTTGTAAAGAAGATCAGAGGCCACTTGTTTGTATCTTCTTTCTTTTCTATTTTTCTTTTACTTTTCTTTCTTTCTTGCACTTTTAGCTTTCTCTTTGATTTCTTTCTTTTTCTTTTCTTTTTCTTACTTTATATTAGTTTGTATTAGTTTTTATTTTCCTTTTTAAAAATCTTTAATAAAATTATATATAAAAACATAACAAGTTCATGAAAAAACTCTGTTCTCATATGGGACCTCTTTAATTAGACGACGTTTTTCAACATTTTAAACAGTGTCATATTTTATTTTTATCTATGTTTTTATTTAAGACATTTACTTATTCCCTCTACCAAAAAGTTTCAGCAGCGAGTGGATACAGGGAGAGTCTTCCAGTGATAAACGAATAAAGCTTTTGTACATCCTTGGCCCTCACTCAACTGGTGACCCATAAAGCCAAACACAGCTCATCAACAGAATCTTGAAGAATCTCCATGTTGGAGATCACAAAAAGAGCAGCATTGCCAATGGGGGAAAAAGGATGCAAGCTTACTCAAATTTTATCACTTTAAATTGTAGCTAGTCTCCTTTTCTTTTCCTCTGTGTGCACAGAGTACATGACCTACTCTTTCAATCTGGCTGATTAGCACAAAGCAGGATATTAGATGAGAACAGGTTTCCACAATCTGACAGCCCCCCTATCCACTGGAAGTCCCAGTCTAACTCAGCTGTAGGGCACAAAGTTGAAGAAGGCTGCTCTATGGAAGTCTACTGAAAATGCAGTAGAATACAATGTGCATTAGAATGAACAGAAGTTTGAATCCATTGATCAGCATCTATTTCCCCTTGACAGAGCCAAATCTGAGATAATGAAGGGCAGAAGCAAAGAATGGAACCTAGTCTTCCTTACTGTATTTCTCACCATCCCATCATATTATATTTCTTGGTTTCACACATGTTCTCCCATAGCTCCCACTCAGTGCTTTTTTTTCTTAGTTTCATTTTTAGATACATACCCTCCTATCTGATTAGGCAAATTTGATACTCTTTAAGAATTCTAAACTGAAGCTGTTGGTCTCATGGTGAAGGATCCAAAATCATTCAGAAAGACTGCTTCAATCATTTAGCCTTCTTCAACCCTACCTTTACCCCACACTTACCTGTTGTTGTTCTGCACAGGTATTTTGTCTCCATCAGGAACAAGATTTTTCTGCTCTGCTACTCCATAACTTTCTCTGCATATCTGTATTTCCAACCCAAAAAAATGATGGCAAAGCTGCTTTATTCTTTTATCTCATGAGCAACAATAATAGTATTATCATTTTCCATGAAGGACACGTTTTAAACAAAAATTTTGCCTTTCCAACATAATGACTAAATGTTAGCACAGTCTTGGTTTATTGCGAACAATGGTTTGTAATCTGACATGCTAGGAGGACATGGAAGTGACAATCTTTGCAACATCTAAGTATACGATCCATTCAAAAATCTGTAGGCCTGATTTTTGAAATCTGGAGATTCTCCAATTGCATTAGAAGTCCCAGAATTCTCAGCTATTAATTCAATCTTGAATTTTCAGGGTTGTGGCCCAACACTTTTAGAGAATGCTAGATTAAGAAAGGTGGAGATAGACAAGATTTGCATTCTGAGATACTTTTAGATTAACAGATTAATAATCCAGGCTGTCTGTGTGTGTGTATGTGTGTGTAACAACCCAATGTGCGGAAGCAGAATTGGGGCTTTCAGAAGATGCACCCATGAACATGGTTGTCCAACTCAAAGAACTGGAAGAGGCTGTCCAACCCATGAAGTCCAACCCTCTGCTCAGTGCAAAATCCAGATTAAAGTCTCCCAGAACCTGCTTGAAACTTTCCAGTGAGAGGACCCTACCACTCTCTGGATATTTAGTCAAACATCTCTTACAGTTTTTTAAGAGAAAAAAGTGAGACATTTTTTTTTCCAATTTTCTATCAGAATCTGCCTTTTTACACTCCAACATGATAGAGAACAGATCAACCCCATGTATTTTCAAATTTACAGTTGAAAGGATCAAAAAGAAGAGTTTTGAGAGGTATGGGGTTGAGAAAAAAAGACTACACTAGGAAGGAGGATGCAAGTTTTCAGTGACATCTCCTCTTTGCCCAGTGTCTTTTTTGCTATACCCCAAATGCCCAAATACTTGAAATGCCCACAGACCTCAGCCTTAAGAGAGGCCATCTGCTCTTGATGCATCTCCTGGAAGTCTAAGGGCAGCATGCAGAAACTTCCAACCAATGTGGGAAGAAGTCTGGAACTTCGTTTGAAAAAAAAAATTCTCAAACAAGAAGATGTAATAACTTTAGTTCTAAATAATTCAAAACATGTTATGTAACGTCTTTCAATGACCAATATTGATCTGAAGCACTGGCATTCCTTAAGCTTTCATGAACACAAAAAGTAGATACAAGTTGGTCTTACTGTAAAGTAGAGGCAGAATGTTTCTTCAATATCCTCTCCAGGATAATCTAAAAGCTCTTGGAGGCTCCTGAACAGAAGGATAAAAATAGCAGGAAGAAAAGGTAGCAAGGGGAATATATATATATAACCATTTAAGGTGGGTGGTAAGTGAATGGTTGCAGCTAAATAGTGTAGTAGTTAGAGCGCCGCCCCTTGGTGTGGGAGACGGGTTTAAATCCTGGCTGGTACCTACCTTATCAGTAGGGGTTCTTGGGCAAAGTCCCTCTAATGCTTCACTTTCCTACCTTGAATATGAGAATGGCATGAACTAAGAGAGTCATGTCAGCTTGGATGTCGCCCGGATTAACAAGGTCCGCGTCAGATGTTGGGGAACCAGGACAATCTGATGTTAAGTGGGCTACTGGAACAAACCTTCATGACAATCCCTATTACCACCATAACTCAAACCAATGAAGTGGTATATGCTACAGCCACTGTAATCCTGAAGATGCTTGGCTACAAGATCAAGAACAGCAGTACATACCCCCCCCCCCGGAAAATGAGGTTGGAGGCTAAGATCAAGACAACTCAGAGAGAAGTTAGTTAGCTGGTGGAACCACAGAAGGGTGTGTAGATTAAGGATAAGACTTAGCTACTGAAAAAATACAAGGGCCTGACTCTATCTGAAGCCCTAGAGACTGCTAAACAAAGGTTCACAACACTTGGCTACTAGGCTAAGGAGATACACTACAGAAGCAGAGGTCAAGAAGATAAATGCCCTGTTTGCCAAAGAACCATCCAAGGTGTACTCCCAACTGCAGTACAACAACACAGTAACAGCAGAGCCACCAACAGCAGAAACTGAACAGTACTGGAAGAACATATGGGAGACAAGGAAGACACATAACACCAGTGCAAAGTGGCTGCAGGACCTGAGAGCAGACCACAGCAATCTCCCAGAACAGGAACCAGTCACCATCACAGTAGCAGACATCCAACAGCAGGTCAAAAACATGAAGAGCTGGACAGCACCTGGCCTGGACATGATCCACCTACTGGCTAAAGAAACGAACAGCAGTGCATGAACATCTAGCAGCACAGATGAACCAGTTGCTAACAGCAGGCTCCCACCAGACTGGCTAACACAAAGGAGGACTGTGCTGATCATAAAAGACCCCCACAAGGGAACAGCACTATTCAACTACCGGCCAATGCTTCCCCACAACACAGAAAATCCTATCAGGCATCGTAGCCGTCAAGCTCCAGGACCATATGGGCCAGTACATGAGCACAGCTTGGAACAACATTGGGAACAACACCAGAGGCTCAAAACACCAGTTGCTCATAGACAGAGCTATTGCCTGAGACTCAAGGTCTAAACAGACCAATCTGAGCACAGCCTGGATTGACTACAGGAAGGCCTACAACTCAATGCCACACACATGAATCTGTAAAACAAAGTCAACAGGACACTAAGGACCTTCCTCAAGAACTCCATGGGACTGTGGAAGACAACACTGGAAGTCAACTCAAGACAGTTCACACAAGTGGCCATCAAGTGCGGCCTATACCAAGGTCATGCACCGTCCCTGCTGCTGTTCTGCATAGGCTTGAATCCCCTCAGCCAGATCATCACAAGGACTGGAAATGGATACAAGTTCAGGAGTGGAACTACCATCAGCCACCTCCTCTACATGGATAACATCAAGCTGTATGTTAAGAGTGAATGAGACATCGACTTGCTGATCCACCTGACACAGCTCTATAGTGAGGGCATTGGGATGCCATTCAGACTGGAGAAGTGTGGCTGGATGGTAGTAAAGAGAGGGAAGGTAGTTAAGACCGATGGGGTGGAACTACCAGCAGACATAAAGACCAGCTACAAGGACCTTGGTATCCCATAGTCACATGGGAACCATGAGGAGGAGGCAAGAAGGATAGCAACATCCAAGAATCACCAAAGGATAAGACAGGTCCTGAAGAGCCAGCTCAATGGGAAGAACAAGATCCACGCCATCAACACGTACACCCTGCCAGTCATCAGATACCCTGCCGGTATACTGAGCTGGCCAAAGGAGGACATGGAGGATGCTGATGTGAACACCCAGAAGCTCATCACAATGTACGGAGGTTTTCACCCCAAGTCCAACACCCAGGGACCATACACCAGCTGGAAAGAGGACGGGTGGAGCCTGATGAGCATCAAAGCCAATGTCCTGGATGAAACCCAGAGCATCCAGGAGTACATCAGTAAGATGGCACCCAAAGGTGAGCTGCTGAGTGAATGCCTGAGGCAGCAGCAGACATCGGAGGAAGTTCAAGTGGAGGAAGTGCCATGGCAAGACAAGACCTTGCATGGGATGTACCATCGACAAATAGCTGAGGTGGCTGACATTGGGAAATCCTACCAGTGGCTGGAAAGGGCTGGACTGAAAGACAGCACTGAGGCACTGATCATAGAAGCACAAGAACAGGCACTAAGCACCAGTTCCATAGAAGCAGGGGTCTACCACACTAGACAGGACCCAAGTGCAGACTGGGCAGAGAGGCCTCAGAGACAGTCCAACACATAGTGGCAGGGTGTAAGATGCAGGAAGGAACAGCATACACTGAATGGCACAACCCAGTAGCTGGTATTGTGTACAGGAACATCTGCACAGTTTATGGCCTAGACCCTCCCAAGTCCAGATGGGAGATTCCACAGAAAGTCATGGAGAATAACAGGGCTAAGATACTGTGGGACTTCCAGATCCAGACAGACAGGTACTGGCCAATCAACCAGACTTCGTGGTAGTAAACAAGGACCAGAAGACAGCGGTGGTGATAAATGTAGTGGTGCCAAGTGACAGCAACATCAGGAAGGAGGAGTATGAGAAGATGGAGAAGAACCAGGGCCTGAAGGAGGAACCAGAGCCAGTTTGGTTTAGTGGTTAAGGCACCAGGCTAGAAACCAGGACGCTGAATTCTAGTCCCACCTGAGGCATGAAAGCTACTGGGTGACTTTGGGCCAGTCACTCTCTCTCAGCCCAATTCACCTCACAGCATTGTTGTTGTGAGGAAAATAGGTGGGAGAAGGAGTATTAGGTATGTTCACCGCCTTGAGTTATTTGTAAAATAAATAAAATAAAAAAATATATCATAGGAGGATTTGGAATGGACTATTTACTGATAGCTTCAAATATGCAATACTGGAATCATACAAGTCCTCTACCATGAAGAGACTGTATAAGTGTATTTCACAATCTACCACAGATTATATTAAAAGTACACACAAAAACATGGCACAAATCAAGAGAAATCCCTCCTTTAGATGCCGTGAGAGAGACTAAGATATCTCCTGCCTTTTGTAGAGGAACTCCAAGAAACATACATAGTGCTCCCTCTTGTTTTTCCTCACAACACCTTGTGAGGTAGATTGAGCTAAGAGAGAGTGACTGGCTCAAAGTCAACCAGTGAGCTTCCATGGCAGACTAGAACCTGGGTCTCCTCACTCCTAGTCCAGTACCTTTACCATTACACCACACTGGCTGTCACATATATGCACATGTGAGTGTAAAAGATTCATTGTTCTTTTCCAAAGGTCATATGTAATCACGTGGTTTGCTTTTGATGTTACTTTGGGGAATGAAAAGCTTGGTCCCCAAGTAAATGTATTGATTTCAGCCATCTACCTTCCTTCCAGGGGAGATAACTCCTTCAAGTCATCCAGGCAGGGCTTCACATTCAGAAGTTTCTTATATAAAGCCAGGGGAAAGTGGAGGTCCACCACGGTGAAGTTGTAGATAGCCAGACCACAGATGATGCCAATTAGGTGAAACCAATTGTGCTCAACAAAACACTTTAGGCACATAGAAAAAGGGAAAGCAGCATTAGGAGAAAGTCTAGAACTAAAGTCATAAATTTTATGTTAAAAAGCTGCTAGCTCTACTTTCAAGACGAACATCTGTTTTGCCCAGCCTTTCTTCACTGGAATACTGAAGATAGCAATCTCAAACTTGGAGAGCTCCAAGTCTGCACAAGCCTAAATAAGCTCTTGGGTGAATTATCCAGAAGAATGCAGCAGCCATACTTACAGTGTCTGAGAACCAGAGCAGATTGGAGTCTGAATAGCAGGTGAACATTCCATAGATAGGATTCAAGAGCTCTTTCAGCAGCAGGAGAAAGAACTCCTTTGTGACCCCACCAGCATCCACAGCTTCCTCACCATCAAAGATCACCTGCCAGAACATGCCAAATTGATTTCAATAAGGGCAATGCCTTAAGGTAGTTTTCATGGGCAGAACAGAATAACCAACAGGCCTCATTATATTTTGCACTGAGAAATGGGGTGTCAAGCCATGGCAAGTGATCTCACCTCTCTGAGAAAGTCACTGTATTTTATTTATTTTTAAAAAGTTGAATGCTACCTCCCAAACAGGGTTTTCCTTCACTGAATTCTTCATTCTATGTGGAGACAATTATTTTGTATGGGTGAAGAAGGGTTCCACCACGTGGAATTTCACCAGCAATCAGAAATAAAACATATTGAAGCAGCCTGGATTCAGGATGGATGCTGCTGTGAGAATTAGATTACACTGACAGGAGCTTACCTTCAAAGGCTTTTTCAAGTCAATATCTGAATGGATGCTCAGTTCTCTCAGAGCATCACCAACCAAGTTGCTCCTGCGAACGTGAAGGACCAGGAATGGGTTTCGAGCCAGAAGGGGTTCCAGGGTGAGAAGCATGAAGACATTCTGAAGATTTGCTCCACTAATGGCCACCTAGAAACATTTAAACAATGGATTTCAAGGGAAACTTCCCCAACAGTTTCCCTCCTCTTGTTCCACTGACATCTGAGGAGAGGAGTTATGTCTCTTTAAGTAGAAAGAAACCACTCAACCATTAATGAGGCAATCTCAAAAGCTGAGGATACTATTGGTATTGGGTTTGGGCTTTAAATATTAGCTCTCTAAAATAGGAAGCAGCTGCTTAGACTCTAGCTCTGTATTTCCCAACTTTGGCAACTTCCACTTGGGTGGACTTCTCAACTATGACCATGCTAGTTGTGAAATTCTGGTACTGATTCCACACATCTGGTAGCTGCCAAGATTGGGAATACTGCCTATGGATAGAAAGGAATACATTCCCAATACTGAATTTTTCCATTCTTTTCAGAGCTAAACAGCAGAAAGAATTACACCTATTATGCTAGATAGCAAAACTTTTTCTAACCATCAACACTTTGAGCTGTAATTCATTATCCTTCTTCCCCCACAACCCTATCCCCCAAGACGTTCATATGCAAATGGGAAGAAAGGAGGGTCATGTAATTTTATGATTTTATGAATAATAACCTATCTTTAAAAATATTCTGTCCATGATTATGGGATCCTTTCATGTTAGATATCTATAATGGTATGTGGGAAAAACCTTGGGAGATGGGGCAAAGCGATGCTGCCTAGGGAACGCTCAGATAAGAGACAGCATAGCCCGCAGCTGAATAGTGGGTGGGGCAAGAAGTTCAGAAAGGACCCTCCCTAGTTTCTTGGGCTGTAAAGAAGATGGCGGGAAAATTGTACTTTCAGCCTTGCAAGATTCTGCTAACGTAGCTTTACAATAAAGTATAATTAGCTCATCTGGTCATGTTTCCTGTCTGGTCTACCTGGTAAGGCTAACAATATCCAACATGCAAAACCATACAAAATACATTCAGTAAGGTCAAGAATTGATTGTTCTCAAATCAAATCCAGCCTTCTTGAATGTAACAATTGCACACCTTCCTATGCTCTAGCTGGGGGAGGAGGGGGGGACACCTGTGCTGATCTAAAAAACCTAACCCATCCTGGTTACTACTTGGATGGGAGACCACCAGAAGTAAATCAGTTTGTAGGTTACAGTGAGAACATGCAAAAACAAGGCACTGGGAAGCCACTTCTATATTGTTGCCAAGAAAATCTACATAAACATGTCCATGAAGTCACTGAGAGTAGCTCAGCTTTAAAGAACTAAGCTTACTACTCTTTAAGCCATCTTGTAAGAACCTGTTAACCTGCCCTTTTGACTAGGTTCCCTCCAAATAATCTCATCAATGCCATTCAAGTTGGCAGGAGAGATACCATCATCATAATTTTCATTTTCCAAGCAGCCTTCTCTTTGGAGGAAAACGAAGTAGTAGCTATTCTTTGCACTAGTGCCATCTCCTGGGAAATGCAAACAGTGACTCAGGATGGATTCTTGCCCAGCAAAAGGCAGAATTCAGCTGTAGATAAGGCAAAAATATTGTTCTGCCATCTGGGGTCACTTCTGGTACAACAATATTTTACACATACGCATAATGTAAAAATTAGTAGGAGAAAGTGATCTATTGGGAGGTAACCCCCCAAGAATTGAAGTCTGAATGGATAGCAACTAAGACTGACTTTACATTCTAACAGGCAGAACATTCCATTTTTAACATTTTCTAATCTGAAGATAAATGTTAAAAGAAAATAAAAGAAGACACAACCACGTTTTTAGCAACTACCCTTTGTCATGAAATATGGCACTCCAATATTAACAGACTACTCCAGATTAATAGACTTTCCAATGAGTACAATGGAAGTTACTCCTTATTAAGCATGTACGTTAGTTGAACTTAGATACCACTGAAACCAACAAAGCAAGTTAGTCATCATGAGGATGAGGATAACAATGACTTTATTTTTAATTAAGTTTTAAATTTACAGGATGCTGGTACAGGTAGTCCTTGCTTAATGACAATAGAGACCAGAAAATTGGTTGTTAAATGGGGCGGTCATTAAGCGAGTCATCACATGACTGGGCCCAATTTTACAACCATTTTTATGATAGTCATTAAGTGAATCACTATGGTTGTTAAATAAATCACGTGGTCATTAAGCAAATCCATCATCCCCAATGGACATTTTTTGCCAGAATTTGCTTAATGACCATGTGATTCACTTAACAACCTTGTAATTCACTTAACCATGGTGATTCACTTAATGGCCATTGTAAAAAAGGTAGCAAATTATGCTCATGTGACTGTTGGGGGTGGTGCAACAGTTGTGAGTGCAAGTACAGGTCATAAAGCACTTTTCCAAGGCTATTGTAACTTTGAACCATTGTTAAATGAACAGTTGTTAAGCGAGAACTACTTGAACATTTAATTTTCCTGTAATTTTTATATAGACAGCTACAATTATGCCTATCTCATATAAACAATAAGAATCTCACCACTATCCTTCCTGGATATCCATATCAGCAGAGGAAATGACAGCAAATTAGAAACACAAGTCTATCAAAAAACAACCCATACTAACTGCACTAAACAAGTGCTGCATTACCAAAGTAACAACCCAACCTCCCACAAGAGGAGGTGTATAAGAACATTATTCAGATGAGCACAAACACAAGGGTTTCAGACCATCATTTCTGACTAGGCTATACCTTCCACAAATTAGTCATGATATAAATCAACACATGCAGCTTTTTGTAAGCTGAGGTCATATCTGGCCTGCTAAGGGTCTGCATTCCAGGAAGTAGTAGATATAGCCACAAAAATAAATGTATCTGATTTCATTTAATTTACATTTAACAAATTTCCCCTTCTGTTAGATTAAAAAACACAACTTTTGGAAAACTCTGGGAGCTACATCCAAGGTAGGAAGGGCGGTAGGGGACTCAGGTTGTGCACAACTGATGTAAATGAAGATCCATACATTTCAAAGGCAAATCAAGCCACCCAATTTAGCCTGGATTGAATGAAGAAACCAACCTTTCTAACCCATTGCCCCCAAACACATTAGTGATGTTGGTTAAGGCTAATGCAGGTGGCCAATCATATCATCTGGAGGAGCAAATCTGTTTCCAAAAGGAAAAGACAGGCAGACTGAAAGAAGGCAGGGTACCTGCATTTGCAGTTCAGCATCTGTCTGCAACATCTTGGTCTTGGCTTGTGCATCAAAGATAAAAGGGTAAGAGCACAGAGTCACAGTATCCTGGAAAGAAGGAACAGTTCAATTTAATGGTGGCAGTTTGGGATTCCAGTGAGAACTACTTTGGCAAGAGTAACTGGAATTTTTACCTGCATGATAGATGGTCTTACTTTCTGTGCAAGGGAAAAGGGAGAGGAGAGAAGGAAAATAAATATAAACAGCATGAGCTTCCAACAAGTACATCATCAGTTATTTTTCTATCCCACTCTTGCTCCAAAGAAGTCAACGGGATACATACATGTTATTCTTCCTCTTAGACCAGTGTTTCTCAACCCTTGCCTATTCCAATCTTCCCAATCTAGACACTCTCTAGTTCAGTGTTTCTCAACCTTGGGAACTTTATGATGTGTGGACTTCAACTCCCAGAATTCCCCTTAAGGATTATCCATTGGCTGCTAGAAATAGGCCTGGCCAGAATGACATTCCTTCACTTTTTTCTCCTTCCTTTTCAGTTTCGAAGAAATGGTTTATCATTCAGCATTAAAGATAGAGGTGATCATTGTCAAAAGACATATTACTGTACTGAAGATTCACTGAGCAAGTAGTTTTACTGTTCTTCAAAGCCTGGCCACAGCCATTCAATTAGCCTTCAGCCCATTACAGATTGGCCACAACTACTACATATACCTGGGGATATAAGATTTAGCACGATCAGAAACACAAGATGTTCTCACCCTTTTAGGAATGGGTTAAAAAGATGCCTATACCCCTCCTTGTAATTTATTAACTACAGGGATTCCCTGGGTTAAGAATGCCTGTGTTACAGACAACCCATAGTTAAGAATGGAGCCTACTGTAGCAAACTTCGAGTTGCATACACAACGGTTGGAGTTCATTATACAAGACTACTCATATAGTATTATACAATAATACTGTTCCAGCTGCATACAAATCCGACTTAAGGACAGACCTTGGGAACGGAATTCATTCTTAAACTGGGGATTACCCATACTATTTTGCCTCTTCAATCTACTGCACATTGCCCATAACTATTTTACATACTCTAGATAGTCAGATCTTGAAATGAAATTATTTGCATATAAATAACTTGCATAAAAACTCTGCAGAATTCACAGTTGGGTAGCGTTCCGTTTTGATACAAGGTGCATGGAACGTTCTAATCTAACTGGCTCCTGGAGTATTATTTAGCGTGTCCAAGTAAACAAAGCCTCTTACCATTCCAGCTTGACGCAAAAACCACATCAGGTAATCTTCCTGAATATCTATCAGATTAGAAATCTCTGGGATATAAAATTTGTCATACTCTATGTGCATAGCTTTCTGATTTACCTGATACGGAAAAACAAACAAACAAACGAAACGGAATAACGCAATGAACAACTTATTCACAGAATTAATACAAATCCCCAAAAGAAGGCTGATTGTATGAAAGGATGACTCTGCCAGTTCACCCGCCCGTTAATTTCCTCTAGTATGCCCATCAATTTGCACAGCCAACACAAAAAATGCATTCAGGTTTTCAACAGTTTTTCTCCCACCGACACATAATTTTCCTTAATAAAATACAGTCTTACACCTCATTTGCCCTACAAAAATATTTTCTCTGCTTTTTTGCCAGTGTCTTGCAGAATTTGGAAATGTGTAAATACTGACATTCCTTATTTCATTTTCCACAGAGGTTCAGGAAAGGCAAAGTAGGTACATAATGACAAGAATAAAAACATCGCTAAGAGACCTAAAATCCAAGTTGAAGACGGTTTATTCTGGAGAAAATCTATCTGTGCGTTGGCTGAGAGTTAACACTGACTTGATGGCACTTAATAAATCTATCAATTTTTCACTCAGCTTAGCTTAAAAGCAGCATTTACTAATTACCTAATTAAAAAGCTGTAGACAATGAAATTATGGCAGCACCGTCCAGCACAAATACTATGCCAGTTGGAATACATGCAAACAGAAGTTGCAGTATTTGGAAATTCATGTCTGCCTTACAGCTTATCCTAATGTGGTGGTTTTGGAATATATTCATTCTGTACTATAGTCCAACACACTGGAGGGTACCATATACACAGAGACCAACGTAAATCTACAGAGTCAAATATACAAGGGCTTCAAACATATTATCTGCACTACACAAAGTGAAAGTATGGAAAACTATACAATTCAGGACTAAAATCATCAGATTCTATATACACAGTGTAGATATGAAACCCAATGTACAAATGGGGTGGGGGCTGGGGGCTGGGGGTGGGGAGTGGGAAAAACAACCAGAGGCACCATTATTGAAGAGCAATGTATACAGACTCACAGAATTGTTTTCTTACTTTATGAAGTTTCTCCAGAAGTTTTAGTGCAGCTGTGATGTAACTGCTGTACAAGACTGGGATCAGCAATGTTTTTTTCCCATTCAAGAGATAAACCACAGCACCTTTGTAGAGATCCACTAGCCTCAAGAAGTATCCTGGGCATACCTGAGACCACCAGTTATCTAAATAAGATTACATAAAGCGAAATGGGTTATTGACTTCAGTACTGAGATGATGGAAAATGGAAAAATCAACATAATGGCCGCTGTCCTCATTTTTTATTTCCCGGGTCTAGGATCTCAAGTATCTTCAATGTGTTCAGATTTGTACTTTTGGGAAAAATCAAAAATAGAGATGCCCAGCCCAATCTTAGGCAAGTTTGCTTGGAAATGAATCCTTCTGAATCAAGTGGACCTAATGGCTACACGCACCAAAGACTTCATTCTTACATCGGAATGCCTTCCATGAGTTTTAACACTATCAAGGGATGTTGATGAAACTGCATGAATAGAGGGGAGACACTCCTGTTCAGCTTCATGATTCACCTTTCAACAACCAAACTCCTCTTTTATATTTGTTTTATGAAACGAAGATGAGGGAATGGTAATTTGGAAGAGATTCAAAGGGCAAATGAGGAGACTATTTGTATCCATTATTGTTATGAGTTTACCACATCAGTTGAGATTCTAAATTATGATAAAAATGCAAGGTTCCATAAGACTTTTTTATTTTTTTTATCCTGCCTTTATTATTCTTTATAAATAACTCAAGGCAGCAAACATACCTAATACTCCTTCCTTCTCCTATTTTCCCCACAACAACAATCCTGTGAGGTGAGCTGGACACAGAGAGGGGGACTGGCCCAAAGTTACCCAGCTGGCTTTCATGCCTAAGGCTGGACTAGAACTCACAGTCTCCTGGTTCCTAGCCTGGTGCCTAGACCAGCGTTTCTCAACCATAGCAACTTTAAGATGTGTGGACTTCAACTCCCAGAAGCATGCTGGCTGGGGAATTCTGGGGATTGAAGACCATGTATCTTAAAGTTGGCAAGGTTGAGAAACACTGCACAGACCAAACTGGCTCTTTGAGGGGAATGCTGGCATCAGAAGGCATGCCAGCAAAATGCATATTGAACAATGGAGTAATTTGGAAGTGCCATCTAAAGAGCAATATATACCTGACGAGGATGAATGCTATGAGTGCTATGAATTACCCACCACTAGATCCCTCAATTTCATATCAGCTACTCAATTCTGACCGCTTAAACACAGCACCTTTTGTCCCCTTCCTCCTGGAAAAATGCCTTGGTTGCTGCACACACAAATATGCTTGAGGTGATGGTCAGGACTGGTGAAATGGAAGGTGATATCATAAAAGCACCGTTGGCAATGTCCACAACCAAGGAAGACCACAATATTACTATATAGTTCCTATAGGGAAGTTCTGTAGAAGTGCTGTAGACACAGCATACTACCTCACTCTCACTCTAGACCCAAGGTTACCAAGGAATTTAAAAGAAAGCGGTCAGAAGACTTAACTGGGCTGAAGAATAAGTGGCAGTATTTCCTGGCATTTCACAGAGTTGATATAAAACATATCTGTGACTTATTTTGTCCTCAAATCAGTGTAAGACAGCCCACACCCAGAAAAGAGGTGCACATCTACCTAAAACTTTACTGGGATTTTTGTCCAGGCGCAGTATGGCCATTGCCAAAGGAAGCGTTAAAGTTACATAGTATTTTGAGTCTTGAAATAGAGGAAATTCTGGAAGAATCAGATAGATTCTCATGGCTTCAACATCTGGTGGGGAGCTAGGCAGCTGGGGGATCAAAAAGCTTTCAAAGCTCTTCAAGATCTGGAAAAGAAGAAAGAAAATTAGTCATGGACTATAGATCTTATTACTAGCTCTTCTATTATGCTTGTAGTTTCTAGGACTTAATTCAGCTTAATTCTAGTAGTATGAACTCAACCCAAGAAACTGAAACAGGTGAGTCATTTACTTAGTCCTTTGAATTCTATGAAGACATGAGACATTTCCATTTGTTCTATAATCGTATCCATAAAGAAAAACTAATCCTATCCATAAAGAAAAGGCAGAGGGAGGTATTCGGTTCTGCCCCTTGTAGTCCCAAAAGGGAAACTTTGCCATAAAACTGCAACCACATTCAACGGAAGGCAATTTTAACACTTTGCACAGACAGCTTATAGTTCACAGTGATTTGAAGCACTCCAGCTATGTACGGTTAAATAGGTCTACTGGATCCCAGCAGACCTTCCCCACAAACACAGGGAAGCTAGGAGTAGAGCTATGGTGTGTGCTGGCAGGATTTTATCAACAGCCTAATGAATGGGCTGTGCATAACTTGCATTACTACTTTGCCCACTGGAGCTGCATTAATGACACCAAATTAAAAAAAGCTAAGAAAGCTGCATGACCTGGGCCATCTAACTCATACGGAATGGTTTGTTAAAATAAAATATTTCCCTCAGAGAAAGTTCAAAGAATGACAGTCTTTTTTCAATAAGCCTTTGCTATAGTTTCGGCAAGTGAGGGGATTGAACATTCATGTGTGTGTACACATGTACTCTCTCTCTCTTTGCAATGTTCTATGACTCCATTTCTTGTGCAGTCAGGGTCAATAGGTAACACAATCTGCAGCAGAGAAGCTTTGAGTTGGAAGAACATTGATAAACCTTTCGGGATCAATCAAATCCATAATACTAGTCCCATCTTTCTGGATGACCTATGGAGAGTTTCCCTGCAACTGCCTTCTACTATAAACTCAATTATTTCCCCAAAATAATTCCTAGGACGCTTTTAGAAAAAGTCATGCTCTTTTTCTGAGCAAGCTTATTCCCAGTTTTTCCAGCTCATAATTTCCAGCTTTGTGTTGCAGCCCCCTGTTCCTTAAGCTTCCTTAATAATGGTTTGCAGAACAGTGGCCTCCTTCATATGGTAAATCATGGCTTATAAAAACAGTATCTGTATTTACAAATCTCACTTGGCCAAAATCAATTAAATCACATTTGTGGCTCAACATGATGTGTGAGCCAGACCTTGCTCAAGCCAACAGAAAGGGCTCTCAGCATTAGGCTGATCTGCAGGGTTTCCATCAGCATCCAAGGTCTTATATTTAAGGCACAGACCAGCCTTTCCCAGCCTCATGCCTTCCAGGAACGTTTTTTTTTCTGGTAGTGCTGGACACAGATTCTAAAAGCTGAAATCTAACATATCTGGAATGCATCAGATGGGGAAGGTTAGCACACACATTTATAGCTTACAAGCCTCAATTTGAAGGACACCATTTCCAAGCTTCTTATGAACAAAGAAGCTAAGTGAATGGAGGTGGAAATGACCTCATACCTGTAATACCATGGCAAAGTGCCTGCCATCTGGAACCCCACACTCCCCCCCCCCCATGCAAGATCAGATTGGCCTTGACCCTGATGGCCTTCCATAAAGCACTGAAGACCTGGCTGTGTGCTCCAGGGTCTGGGGGCTGGGAGATTAGATGGCCTTTTGAGAGTCTTCTGTCTATAGTCTTGTTGAGTTCTCAGGAACCATTGTTGGTTTTTATTCCATTAATATTGTTCTTCTTGTTTTACTGTGTTGTTAGTTGCTCAGAGTTGCATTTGCGAGATGGACGGCCATATAAACTGATTAAACAATAAACAAACAAGGGTCCATGGGAAAGGGCAAACGGAGACAAAAGACAAGAGTAGTGCTGTGCTGTGTAGAAAGTAAGGTAGATGACCTTGATGGAGATATGTAGGAACTGTTACCTGTAAGCAAAAAGGACTGAAGCATTTTTTAAGTCCAGAACAGCGAAATAACATTCAGAAGCAGCTCAGGCAGACACCTCCCTAATCCACTGAACAATAAGGAGGAGGAGGAGGTACAGCACAATCAGACTTGCAAGATTCTGTTATTATAGCCAATCTCAATAAAAGTTTTAGCCTTCTTGTGAAGTTGATTTCCTGGTCTGGTCTACCTAGTGGGGCTGACATGCTATCAAAATATAAGTTCCACCTACAAAAAGAACGGAGCTTATGTCATAATGGTGCGACATTGCTTTCATCATATTGACAAAGGACTCTGCAGATACCTCTGTGTGGCAAACCCGCGAAAGCTCAAGCCAGGATTTGGTTCATGGCACACACTATCTCTGAAATTGGGTGGATCCTCATTTAGAACTTGTTTTTTAAACTCTTTTTTCAAATTTCAATACCATCAGAAAAACAATGGGATGAGTATCCAGACATGTGTTAGAGTTGAAATGTATGATTCTGTTTTCACTTACCAAGGGGAAAACAATTAGTATGATTGTGCCAGAATTAATCCCAACAGTTTAATTTGCACGAATGAATTGATTCTTTGAAATGTCAGCTCAAGCTTTCTTAACCTGGTGTCCTTCAGACATATTAGACTATCACTCCCACCATCTACCAGGCAGCAAGTTGAGGAAAATAGTTTAATCTTGAGTTTTCTCCTTAAAAACTCCCAGAAGGAAGCAAACAGTTGCCTTAACACTACTACAAGTTCCAGTACCTGATCACACAATGTAGAATGCTGAGATGTCATTAGCTTATTAAACATCACTCTGGTGGAATTCAAGTCAATTCCTGGAATTTTGGGGCTCGTTTTAAAATGTTCATCTATTCTAAAAAAGAATTTAAGCACATTTATATCATGTTTTCCTTAAAACAGAGAGTTTAGGCATGCAGTGCACTGAATGTAAAAACAGCAAGCAGATATTTCAGCCTATAACCTACAAGGTATGTATGACTCAAAGTTCTCATACAGATATCATAAACAAATGAAATGCATTTACAGGAGTGGAATCCTATTCAAAGTAGCAAAAGTATCTGATAGGAATCAAAGATCAAGGAACCTTCATTTTCCTCAGGATTCTATATTCCTAAATTCCAGTTTAATTTGTCAATGAACAATTGTTCCTTAGAGCTACAATGGCTTTCAAAAGTGTAGGGTTCAACTCAAAGCGTTTTGAATTCAGAGCAGCTGTTCCACACATGGAGCAGTGCATAGATTCAAAGCAGCTTGAATTTAAAGCATTTTGCCCCTCCTTAGTGAGGAGACATGACATTATATTTTATCAAATTTAGGGGTTCCCCCCCCCCCTTTGGACTTGCTCAGTTTTGAAGGCAGAGACACTATCATACCAACTAAAAGTAAAATGTAGCTCTTTGCGCAGAGAAAATTGTGCACCCTACTGGAATAGGTGGATCACTAATTTGATCCAGTAAAGCAGTTCTGATAGGTCTCCATCTGATAGAGTGGAACAAATCTTAATACCAAATGACACCCTCTTATCAGATATGTGGGAACTGTAACGAACTGCCACTTGTTGAAGAAATGATTTTTTCTACACTAGCCATATAATAATCTACTATAAAATCTTGCGAGGATTCTGACAGGAACCAACAAAAGGATCTGCAACATTCCCAATAAAATAAAATAACCTAACTGGATCTTATATACCTGATGTGTTATATTAGATGTCTCCACAACTTAGTATCTACAACATTTTGCAATGAAAGAGAACATTCATGAGTTGTTAGTCCCAAATGCCAACCTCCTGTTTCTTTCTGGTGAGCTTGCAAGTAAACCACTGAATCAGTTATTAGCAGCTGCAACTACAGCAGATGTTCTCTTGACAGAAGAGGAGGCTCCATTTAATCACATATTGTTTTTACTAGTTCACCGCTAAAGCTTGCAGATACAGAGAGCTAAACATAGCTTCTGAGGCATAACTACTATTGCCATAACAACACAGACAATAGAGGTACACAGCTCCTAGAAGTTCATGTCAACCAGTCTGGACACATAGTCTTCTGGCAATATGGCAATTCAGCCAAAATCTTACCCAGTGCCCCATCCTCTCTACCTACACATTTGATCCTAGATGCAAGTTATCACAAGTATCTTTGCTCTTTCCAACAAGATATGTAGAAGAGCAGCTCCAGGAGAGCTGGCTGCATTTTTTCTTTCTTATCCTGCCTCCTTCTTGTATCAGGCAGCTATAGAACCGGGCTTCTGGAAGAATGGTGGGCTGAAGACAGCTCCATAAAAAGCGGAGTCAATGACTGTGGTGGAATGAAGAGCCAGCAAGTAGACCAGTTCTTCAATAATTCCTCTCTGGACAAGGAGAGGACTTCAGATTGCCCACAAGTGCTCCAGACAGCTGCTCCTCGCAAGGAGACTGCATGTTAGCAGTCTCTAGTGGGTTTAGAGCTCTGGGAGATGAGGCAGTAGCTATTTTGCTCAAACTATGGTCAGCACCTTTGAAAGGACACTAAGTTCTCATACTTCCTTTTCTAATCACATTCAGAAATTGCTTGTCAGCTGCTTTTCAGCTATTAGGAATCTTTGGATCAACCACCGGGTGAGTTTCCTTCAATCTTTAGTGGAAGAAAGTTTTAACTTACAAGTTTAAGAACTTAAAAAAAAATGTTGGGGAGTAAACAGCAAAGGGGTGATTAAAATTTTGATTTTAGAAAGTTACAAATCGACTAAGGGTCCAGATAAATTTGAAATAAGATTTCGGAATTAATTATAAAGAATCCTTCCTGTGGGAAAATACTTTTGTTTTGAATTTCTTTTAAAAAAACATAAGGTTTTAAAAATTGGACTCTAGAGGGAATTAGAGGGAACTAAAGATTACAATTAAAGGAGAAGGACACATAAATTCAATTTACAATTACAGAATGAAGTAAAATATTCTAACATTGGACATACTGAAGGATATATTTGAACAATGGATGCATGCAAAGGGACAAAGAAAAAATGAAAAGAAATCAAGTTCTACAACATTATTTGAATGGACTAAAGATCAAGATTGTTAGAAGTAAAAGGAAGGAATATAAAGTTGGCTTATCTGATCAAGGTTAAAATAGATACATTTTTTATATCTGGTAACTCTTAATGGACTTTTGCTGACACAAGGACTGAAATGACAAGGCTTTATGGATTTGTTTATAGATAAGAGATGGGATATGGGAGGAAGAGATCATTTGCTGTATTTTAAGAGGAGGTGATAAGTTACTAAAACTGTTTATACTTGTGATGAAGGTGGGAAGTCATTTCTATATATTTTTCTTTACTATATTCTTACTTTTCTTTTCTTTTCTATTTCCATTTCTCTTTTTTCTTTCTTTTCTGCACCTTCTACTCTTTCTATTTTTCTTTTTTTAGTTTGTATTAATTTTTACTGTTGTCATTATAAACTTTAATAAAAATTACTATTAAAAAAGGAAACTATAGAACCAATATCTCTCTTCCCTGACCTAATCTAGGCAACTATCAGTGATCCAAGTTTGCTGGTTTATATTTCAAAAACTAAACCTGCAAGTTAGCCAAATATTTCTATTCCATTTTAAGTTACTTACTTCTTTTCAAGGAAGCTTCCATTCCAGCAAGCAGCTGAAGATAAGATCTGCACAACCTCACTGCTTAGCACAGGGAAAAATACAGGTAAGCAAAAGACAAGAAAACTGGTTAAACACTACACTGGTTAAGAATCATGTATAATTTTTCAAAATTGATTTGCTTACCCATGGCTTTCTGACATAGCTGTAATTTGCTGCATTTACACACTAAGCTATAAACCACTATACACAAACTCTAACAAACTGAGTTCATATGACAACCAAAACTAATCAAATCAGATTATGGGTTAGTGTAGTAAATGAACCTAATTATTATTGTCCTTTTCTTCTCTAATCTATTCAGTTGCCTTTGCTCTTAGCATGTTGACTTAAGATATACCAGCCACAACTAATCTAGAAATACCAAATGGGTTCTCAGCAGAGAATGATTTGATAAGTGATTGGAAATATCTGGGTTAAAAGTCTGATGAACAAACCTCTGGCTCAAGAAATCATTATGCGCCACCATTACAAAATATTGAAAATTATCCTTCAAGCTTGACTTAAGCTATGACACCACTTTTCTAAATTATACCATTATGTTTGAGTTAAGTATTATACCATTAAGAGAGCCAGTTTGGTGTAGTGGTTTAAGGTACCAGGCTAGACATGGGAAACTATGAGGTCAAGGGAGCTGCTGAACCATATGAGTTCACAGTTTATGAAACTGATCACCATTTGGAAAGTAGACTGGATTGATTCAACAAGCCAACAAAGAAGATATCACACAAGAAAGCTAGAGATTATGTCCTTGCCCATCATCACAATAATGCTTTAAAAACTGAACAGAAATGAACCTACTTCACTGAATTAGAGTTATTTCTTTCAGAAAGCTTTTGCCTCCACATGTCTATTGTGTTGTCATTAATCAAACAGGTATAGTCACTTTGATTTATGGTCCGGAAATCATCAGCTGGTACAGAATTCTGTAAGAAGGTGCAGATTTCAAAGAGGGTTTTCACTGTAAACGGGAGGAGCACCAGAGACATCACTGCTGCTTTTGTTACAGTGAGAATAACTCCCCAGTGTGAGACGCAAGATCACTTGGCCCAGATTACTTACTGTGTGCAACCTTCCCCCTCCTCCAAGCAAATGTGCAGTTCATAATCCTGGACAATCTACACGTAGATTATACACCATTTCCAAAAACTTCCCTTCCCATGGATCCTTCCCACTTCATTTCATGCATCTGTCCATTCCTTGCTCCTTTAATTGCATTAAGGAGTAAAAATTCAAACCAGATCATTCTGTGTCCTTGTGGATCTTGGTTTTATGGCAGGAAAGCACACTTTCTTTCTTTCCCAATTTTTTTTGCAGCCAAACGTTGCAGAGAGATAGCAATTATGATGTCAGCGGAGGAGGCTGTGACACACACACCCCTTCTTTCAAGATCAGGAGTTATTTAAACCTACTAGAGGTAGACTCTTAGTTTACTTATTTTGCCCAAAATTAGAGCAGCACGATCTTGGGGGGCTCTGCATGCAAAGAACACGACACGGGCTGCGTCAGATTCATAGACTACAATTGCCCAAACCCACATTGGAAACGGCGCATGGACTTTAGGTACAATTCTGGATCTCACATCCCATAACTATAGAAGATGGAGTGGATATCCATAAAATCTTTATGTTACCTCTTTTTCTGAGCAAATTACAAACGATTGGTCTCCTCCAGAGAATATATGTTTAACAATATAATACGTGCAAGTATCTGTTGAGGAAGATTGACGCCAATTAGTTAAGAGCAATCAGTTAGACATCAGCAATCACAAACATCCCATTTGCCTTTCTTTTAGAAACCAAAATTAATACAGCCTGAAGAGACCCTCTAGGGTTGGGGTCCGAAAGCTGGTATGCTATATCCTGCTCTCTTCTGGTCACACTTACCTGCTCTACCAGAGATTTGCTCATTATGAGCTGCCCAGTGGCCCTTGACTGGGGAAGGACATTTAACACTGCAGATGTGCCCCGTTCCCAGCTGGCCTTTCGTTCCACAACCAAATGCATAGATCATTCCTGAAGAAGGCACAAAGGCTAGAGTGTGCTGTCTGAAAATATCAAAATAACCAGACTGTTTGTAATGCAGCCTTCTTCAAAAAACAACTATATTCAGTGCAAAATTGAACATGAAAAAGTACAATACTTTCTTTCTCCCCAGCCATTCCATCTATTTACACTTGTAAGATAAGAAAGAAGCAGATCCCCACCCCCAGCCGTGTTCCATTCCTTCCTTCTGCTCGCATCATGACCAGCCTCAGAGCTGATGCAGTCTTGATGACTATTCTAAGGTGATCGAGTCCTATCAGAGCAATACAACGGGGACCTTAAAAGGAGCAAACAAAATATAGCTTGGTAAACACATCCTGCAATAACATTCTGCAAGAAAAAGGGAGGGCCAAATTGGGCAACGCAAAATGCATTATCCCCACTCCCATATTTTCAAGAGGTATTGCTAAAGAAGGGACTGCAACGTCTTTGTAGAAACAGTAGAGAAGAAGATCCTGCAGGAATTCCTAAAATTATTTGCCTAAGCACTTTTCTTTCCCAAACTTTTAAAAGTGAAGAGATTTCTACATTCCTGACATATCACCCTCTAACCTCACGATTTAGCCTTCTCCAACTGATGCTCCCTAGCTGCTGAGACTTCATTCCTACGATCCCAAGCAACAATGGCTACTGTCCATGTCATCTGCAATGATCCAGATTCTGGAAGGCCATTATAAGCTATTGCCAACTTCATTCCACCCAGAACTCTACTCTACCTGCCTCTAAATCAATGTTTCTCAACCATGGCTGGCTGGGGAATTCTGGGAGTTGAAGTCCACCCATCTTAAAGTGGCCAAGGTTGAGAAACCCTGCTCTAAATTGTGTTGCCTGCTTCACAGTGTGGCATCAATAGACTATATATATCACCACTTGCACAGCAGGTTGAGCACAGGTAAGAGGCTAGGCTATCAGTGTTCAAACTTTGATTAAACAATGTTGGCTAAATAGATAGAAAAAAGTAAAGCTGGTAAATTTTTAAAATAAAATAAAGATTTTGCACATTCCTTCAAAAATAGTTAGGACTTGCTCTTTATCTATATGGACAGAGATATCATCCAATCGAGAACTCAGAAAGTTCCCCCACCCCACCCCCCACCATTTACTATTCCCTCTTCTCAAGATGAACCTGCCATTTGGAAGAAAAAGCTATCGTGCTTTCTTCTGTCATCACCACCTGCCCTTCAAAGTGCTCATTTCTACGTTTCATATTTCATTCTGACCCAAGAAACAAGAACAGCAGACTACTATTATTGTAATGCAGTAGTTAAAAGGAACCTTCAAGGTTTTAGGCTAAATTTCCCTTTCTTGCTTGGACAGGTAAGTGGGATGAGATTGTATGCCCCCCCATCTTAAAAATATTTAATTTCTGCTCATACTGCTCTAATGAATGCAATTTTCAATAAGATGGTTAGAGCAGATGTCATATTCCACTGCAGCAATCTCATTCCAATTTGTTAAGTAACAAAATTCTCAATTTTTGAATAAACAGATGGACATGCAACGCTCTGTCCTTGGAGCAGCTCTCTCCTTTTTAGAACTGCCTTCTTACAGAGAAGGAACAAATGAATTGCCTTGTTTATTTTTTCTTTCTAAAGCCAGAATTTGTCAGTTGCTCTTAAACAATTTAAATGGTATGAAAATAATGTAGTATTTCTTCAACATACTTTTAAAATTATTATTTTAATAATTAGCACTACAAACATTTATTATTGCAAAAATACTACTGCAGATGGATCTGGCTTTTGGGGCTGCGAAGACGGAGTCTGTAGACTGTGCCCAAGAGCAGATTCATGCAAAGAACTAAATCTGCAGCTTCTCCAGGTGTCACTAAATGTCCCAATTTCCCACTACAAATATGTTGGGAATAAAAGGCAGTAGCAATCACCCAAGTGAACAGTTTTAGACACCCAACATATAACAAGGAGCATCCAACATTACTGTTTAACTCTCTTGAGAGTTCACTTTGTTCTAAATTTTATTTTGCAACTATGGCAACTATGGCTTTTGTGAAGAAATTGCCCAAAAGACCACTCACCTACCACAAGCGATCTGGGACACCTCACTGCCCATCAGCTCCAAAACTCTTCTAGGGTTGACTTCATCATTCAATGAATCATGGCCAAGTTGCCCACACGATCCTGCACCAAAGGTAAATACTCCTCCACTCTGGCAAGCAAAGATCACAAGAACATTTTCACTTAGAGCAAAGCACCCTCTTGCGCCAAAAAGTCCCTCTTTCAATCAAAGCACTAAACCCACCAGCTCCGACAGAAATCCCAACAACTTTGTATACAACCTTTTTGGGGTAATTTTTAATTTGCTATTGTATGCAAAAGGAAGAAAAGAAAAAGAAAACACATACATTTCTTATGCACTAAACAAAGAACTAAGCCTACATTTCTTATATGCTAAAAAATCACCTTCCTTATGTATTAAATAAGGGCTAGCACTAAAATATATGCATGCAATTTTATACAGTCAAATTGCTTGTTAGTATCCTTGGAACCAGGAAAAAAGGAAATTAAGAATATAAACTAACAAAACAATGTAAATGCCTAAATATCCTCCAAATAGGGCTCGCAGAGATTACTTGATTGTTGACCTATAGAAAAAGTTGTTTAGACTACTGGCTGGGTCTTCAGGCGTTTTTAAATTTAAATTGCTAGTGATGACCTTCCCAGCCATGCACACAGAAACACTCAGTTATTGGAATAACGTGAATACAATTTTTGTTCCTGGGCAGTTGGTTTGTTTGTGCAATTAGGGTCACTTAGTTTTTCCTTACATTAGAATCGCTACTTTGCATTTCAAAGTTTTCTTCCAGGTGGTTCCTATTCTTTGGAACTGACTCCCCTCTGAAACAGGTTTGAAGTCCAAAAAGGTCCTTTATGAAGCTGGAAGAGCCTTTCATTACAATGGCAGTATTTGATACCAATTTAAATTTTAGCTATGCTGGGATTACAAAATGTTTTAATTTGATTATAATATTTTACTGTTAATACTCACCTCTATTGGATTCTATTTGGATCACTTTGCTTGTATATGCTTAGGTACTAGCACATATCAAATAGCAATACTACTAATACTACTACTGATGGAGACAGAATGTCCTTCCAGCCTTCAATCCAGTACCAATCACTTTATAACCATTAAAGCCTCCCTCTCATTCTATATATTCAGACAAGCCTGAAAGAGGTGGGAATATAATCAAATAATCTATTTTATGATGAATTGTACCAGTTCAGATTACAAGAAGAAATCTCCATTTCAATTCTTCTCTATCTTAAATAAACAATCCTACTATGTGGAAAACTGGAATGAAAACACACTCAAGCATTTTGTAACCAAATACCCCTTAGATATGCCAGGACCACAAGTTTACAGATGTTGACTGAACTGCTGGCTTTAAGCTAGAAAGCTCCATATGGTTTGCCACTAAAGAACTTACAGGACCACCTTCTCCATATGCAGATGGCCTGTCAGGTTCACTCAGGGTAGACTTCCCACCAACAACTTTTAATGGTCCCTTTTGTAGGGGAGGTGAATGTTTCTCTGTTGTAACTCCCATGTTATGAAACACCTCCTCAAGATTAGATTGGCACCCTTCCTGTTGGCCTTCTGTTAAAGACACAATTATTCTGGAGGGCCTTTGGAGAATATACTGTCACCATTACACTTAGCGCTTTGTGGTTGCTTGTGTTTTTATTGGGTTATGTCTTATTTTTTAAAGTTATAAACTTCTGGGAGTTATTTTTGTTGAACCCAGTGATATATAATTAATACAATCAATTTCCACAATTCCTTTAGCCATCCTGATTAGGATTCTAGAGATTGTGAAACCCAGAGGGTGCCACATATGGGGAAACTGATGTGAATATGTGCGTACAATAAAGAGAGAAGGCACTCAGAACTACAAGCCTTATGTCAAAAGTCTAAAAAGGGATTCTTTCCATTTGAAGGAAAGGTTTTTAAATAGTCAACACCCTTTTTATTTTTATTTTATTTGCACAGAATGCTGGGGAAGGCTATGGAAACAGTATACTGAAACACTCAAACTCAAATCAACAGCTCTGGAAGATATAAATTAGCCACAGACAATGATATTTGAAAGCTAATTGCCTAATTAAAATAAGCTGCAGACAAGAACGTAGCATATACTCAAGGATAGCACACTCAGTTTGTCCAAAGAAGCCAGAGAGTCTGCTCCATTAGATTAGATTGTAAAATCTGCAAGTAAACTTCTAATGAGAGCCAGTTTGGTGTAGTGGTTACGGCACCAGGCTAGAAACCAGGAGACCATGAGTATTAGTCCCGCCTTAGGCACAAAGCCAGCTGGGTGACCTTGGGCCAGTCCCTCTCTCTCAGCTGTACGAAGGAGGCAATGGAAAGCCGCTTCCAAAAATCTTGCCAAGAAAACTGCAGGGACTAGTCCAGGCAGTCACCAGGAGTCCACGCTGACTTGAAGGCACCAAAACAAAAAACAAAAACATCCTTCTAATCCACTTGCACCACAGCCAACATTTAGAAGATATCCTACCTTTGTCAGGACAGCTGTATGGTCATTTCCACAGCTGATATAGACAACTTTTTGAGTCCTTAAGAGTTTCACATGGCAAGGAGATTCTCGATCTGCATTAAAGAGTATAAAAGGCTATAAAACTACTTACAAAAATGTAAGCAGGCTGCTTCAGAAATAACCTAATAAAATAAACTATCATCAACTTTGCTATAGATACTCTTCTCAAAAATAAACAATAAAAAGAAACAGCTGAAAGATGTGAATAAGCTTTAGCAGTCAGATGTTCAATTCGGTTAAGAAAGACTCAACTTAGATAGTCTGGGAGGCCTAGCTACATAAATCTTAAATAATTTTTTTCATGTTCAGTTTGGGTGCAAGAGATTAGGATGATCTACATTCAAATCCAAGCGGCTTTAGGACTGTAAAATTCTCATCATCCTTCCCAATTTAGCCCAATGGGCCCTCATCTGGAATGGGCACTAGCTAACAGTCTGCCACAGAAAGGTTAACAGCTCCCTCCCATCTTACAAAATACTAGATTTCTGTTTTTTCCTTGCCACATCTATGATATCGAATGTGCTACCAGTCTCCTATGATAAGCAATATGAACCACTAGTCTTCCACATGGATTTGGAGCTCTGGAAGAAGGCAAAGACTGCAGAATTGCAGGTAATCTCTATCCAACTACCCAGCTCCAGTGGTATATGGGTGTTTGCCCAGGGCAATGCTTTATCAAAACTGGAACACACTGCCTTATTTTTCTGGAAGCAAGAAATTTCTTTGGTCACTGGTTAGCAGAATCTTCCCCAAACTTTATTTATTTATTTAAAAGACTTACATCACCTCCTGTCTTACACACCATAACCCTGGGGAGCTTACAAGCAACAATAAAGACAGCAAAAACACAAAACCATAGCAAAAACTCCCAGCATCCCCCAGAACAGCCCACCCACACACATTAATATATATATATATATATATATATATACATACACACAAACACACACACACAGGGCTCCAGTCTCATTCTCCCCCAGTGCTTGCAGGAAAAGCCAACTCTCCAAGGCTTTCCAGAAGGCTAGGAGGATCTGGGCCTGCCAGATCTCAGGGGAAAGGCTGTTACAAAGGGCAGGGACTGTTACCAAGAAGGCACACTGCCCAGGTCCCATTAGATGGCAACATTTAAGGGATAGGGACCACCTTATCTGACTTCAAGTCCTTCAAATATGCAGACCAATTCCTAGAATTCTCAACAATGGCCATGCTGCTTAGAAGATCTAAGGGGCTGAAGAGCAACTGTAAGGGAAACTTACTAGAGTTGCCTCCACAAAATGCTACTTAAAGGAAACAAGGCAGAGTCTGGAATCTGATGCCTGTAGTGTTTAACTGCCAAAGACAGGCACCTTTTCTGCACAAGGAGGACTTTTTGCCAAGCCTCTCTTCCTGCGGCTACCCATAATAGTTTGAACAAGAGAAGGGAGCAAACAAACAAGGCTCCCAATTCAGAGGCTTAAAATCTTCCATAGCTGAACTTCCCTGAGGGCAAAGCAGAAGCAATGGTGGCAATTTTTAAGCCATTCTGCTAAAATGAATACATGCCCAACAATACAGTTGTGCTGGGCCTCATGTCACTTCCACCAGGGTGGTTATATGTGTGGAGATGGTCTTGTGGACTTCAAGTATCTGAACTACACAGAAAAGAGATTGAAAGAGCTTCCTCTTCTTAAGATCTCCCATCTTTTGCTTTCCATTTCTGAACCTGTTCAGAGATACACTTGGGGTGGGAGAAGAGGCAAAAAGAAAGCTCTGAGAATGAATGGAAGAATTGGATTAGAAACCTCCACAACTTCTGGGTAAAAGACATCTTTTAAGGATGGCTGTCACAAGTACCTTTCTCGTCACTCAAACCCAGCTGTCCGGAGGCGTTTTTTCCCCAGCCAAACACAGCTCCTGAGAGGGACAAAGCAAAGCTGTGTGCTCCACCTGCGGCCACCTGAGACAAAGGGATCCCATCAAGTGATCTGACACGCTGAGGAGTGGTCTGAGAGGGGAATTCTTTACCGAGTCCAAGCTGTCCATGGTTGTTCTGTCCCCATGCAAAGAACTGTCCATCTGGGGGGGGAGGGGGGGAGGAAATGAGACCCAGAGCTGAGAAAACAACCAATCTTCTTTCACCTCCCAGCAGCGTATTGCAATCACATGGAGAAAAGCTAACATCAACTTTTAAAATGCAAAGACACAGAATAAATAAATGCATTAAATTTATGAAGCGATGCAATGAAAATCATTTAGTCTGCCGAATGTGCATAAATTTGAGAAAAGTAGGATACAATTCTACTGTTGAAACTAATACATTTCGGATATTATAGAGAACTGTCATTTTAGAAACATTATATTCTATTAACAACAAAAAAAGTGGGGATCATCTTCTTTTTGAACCTCTTCTGAGGACTGTTACTGTTATCTGTTACTATTAAGTGTTACTATTAAGAGTCACTTCCTAGTGAGATGGGCGGTGACCAAATTTGTAATATAAATACATAGATTATTGAGCAGAAACTTGTTTAATTGGGGGTTTAATTTAATGCTACAGACCTAGTAAGAAAGGTTGAACTATTAAATGTTAAAATGGTCATACCAGCTGCTAGAGCTAGACAATGCCAGTTCCCACATGAGACCTGAAGAATCATCTCTTGGTTCAGCTTTTTTATTAACCTAAGACAACAAAACAAATTATACACTTTAAAAAGACTACAGAGGTATAACACTAATAGAATTCATCTAGTCTTCATCATCTTCGCTATCAAAGAGACTGTGATAGTAAGAATAGTTTAGACAATATTATCACAGTCCTAAAACATAATTGGTTTGAATTTTAAAAGAAAACAAGAAAAATAGGAGTGCCTCTTATTAAATGTGATCACTTACTGAAGGCCCCAAACACCACAATGAAAACAAAAATGAATCAACAGATTTCCATCAAATCACTTATATGTATCTACAACCTTCCACTGTGAATTCAGAATAGGAGAAGTCCCACACGCATAATCTTTCATACTTACCTTGGAATTGTTACAGAATCTTCTCTTGTTGTAAGGCCCAACTGGCCATCGCTCCCTGCGCCCCAGGAATAGAGCTGGCCTTGGTCACTAAGAGCCACACTGTGAGACTCACCACAGGCCACATGGATGATATGCTGATCAGCTAGAGCATAAATTTGTTCTGAGGAAAGACAAGAGGAAGGTTGAATATTCCAAGCAATCAAAACCACCTAGTGCTAGCATTCAAAGCAGAAAGGGTGGTGGTGGTGGTGGTGGTGGTGGTGGTGGAGGAGGAGGAGGAGGAGGAGGAGGAAGAAGAGGGAGGGGATTTCAAAACCCAAGATTTGTTAAAGCAATCATAGCTGCGTTGACCATGAGACTCAAATCCTAAATGCATGGAGGTGGTATATTTGCTAGGTCACCTGAAGTTGTACGAAACCGCTGTAAACTGCTGAGTTTTCAGAATTCCCCATCAAGCAAGTAGACTAGAAAATAAAAAGGGTTGGAAGATTTCTACTGGCAAAATAAAGGATTTATAAAGATTTGATTCTTTCAGCAAACTTCAGGAGACCCTTATCAGAAACTATATCTAAAAATATCCAATCTGCATGTCTGAAACCTCCCTATTATGCCATCTAACAGCATGAGACAGATATTAGCCATCTTTTTCCTCCCTCCCCTCTCTTCTAACCCACTCTAGGCATGCAGTGAAGACAAAGGGAAATAACTGGTTCTGTTTCAAAAACTGTTCTGTTGCCAGTTTCCCATAAACTGCAAGTACCCTCCATGAGAATATTTTTTTCTCTAGACAGCAAGGAAAGGTCTTTGTCCTGTTTTTCAACAGTCTTGGGATAAAATGGGCAGTGATGCTTTACAATTACTAAGTGCACTGTTCCTGGCAAATCTCTGGTGTCAAGCTAAAAACAACAGGAGATAAGAACATTTAGCATGCAAAGCTACACGCTTTACTTCTTGATTTCCCAAAGCTTTCTAGGAGGATGCTATGAAGCAGAGAAAAGCTTCTGTGAGATGATCTCCAGTTAACAGCCTAACATTGCTGTCAAGAGCTCATTAGACTGAAAATAGCTATTCAGGAGAACAGCCTCTAGTTTCCTTTAAGAGGCTGTACAGAATTTCAAAGCAGATGGGTTAACAACCTTCCAGATGGAATGTAATTTTGGACTGAGCGGCTTGTTCCTTTTAATGCTACTTGAGTTCCAGGGGAAGTAGAAAAGACATGCAGAATCCCTTAGGTCATTCATTGGCACAGGATATGGTATCGTCAGCATACAACTCCATCCCGGGCTGTACAAATGATGCTCTCAAGATGCTTACCCAATGCCTGGAAGTAGTGAGGACCTAGACAGGGATAAGCTGGTTGCAACTCAACCCTAGCAAGACTGAGTGTCTCTGGATCTTGGGGCTCCTGGTTGTGGTGCTGTTACATCTACAACTTTAGATGGGGTAGCACTCCCCCAGACAGAACTGGCATGCAATCTGGGGTTCCTCCTGGACTCATGAATCCTACTTGAGGAGCAGGTGGTAGACGTGTCTAGGAGGCCTTTGCACAAATCCAATTTATGCACCAATTGGCCTGGATTAGGAGGCTCTGCTCGTTTACTCATATTTTAGTCAATCCCATTTGGATTACTGCAACACATTCTACATGGGGCTGCCCTTGAAAAGCATTTGAAAATTTCAAATAGTCCAGAATGCAATGGCACACCCACTATTGGGGTACACTAAGGTTTCCCCATATGACACCACTGCTAGATAGGCTGCACTGCCTTCTAGTAGGCTTCTGGGTGCAATTCAAGATGCTGGTTATCATCCTTAAAGCTGTGCATGGCCCAGGGCCAGTTACTTATGGGACCACTTGCTTCCAGTTATTTCTGCCTGTCCCACCAGATCAGACTGGGTGGGCATGCTCCAGGGCCCCTCAGTGAAACAAAGCCATCTTGCAGGGCCCAGGAAAACGTGCCTTGTTATTCATGGTGCCTGCCCTATGGAACAGCCTCCTCCCTGAGATCCAGACAGCCCCAATCCTGCTGGCCGTCTGGAATGCCATGAAAAGCTAGCTCTCCCCTCAGGCATTATGGCCAGGTGTCAGAGCCCAATATGTACGAGTTCAGGACTGTGAGTTGGTTGTGAGATGCCTTGGTTCTTGTATCTGTTACGTCTGTTTTTAATTATATTGTTCACGTTGTTATATATTGGTTTTGTACTGTAAACCAACCAGAGTTTTTTGTTTAAGACAGGCGACCATATACATTTTCTAAATAAATAAAATAAAATTCCAGGTCCGAAAGTATTTTGGTCCTGACAGATGAGCAAAGAAGAATAAAAGGAATATAATTCTTTCATTTCCACAAGGCTGCAAACACAGCCATTAATGACCTTAACATGCCAATACATTTTGGGCCACAGCTTTCTTGAAAGTGGAGAAAACTATTCGGGGGTTTGTTTTTTGTTTAAAAAGGAGAAATAAAACTCTCCCTCTGTGGAAGAGTGAATTTACCACCTGGAGTAAGCAGGCATTTTTCTTCCTGGGATCCAGAGTTTTCGTGCTACCTGAGAAGGTTAAAACAGCCCCACCCTCTCCTTCATTGGAGAGCTCGTTTTATAAAAAGGGAAGTGAAAGCAAGCATGTAGTAGGTGTGTCGAGAAAGGTGTGCCAGGAAGACAGCAGAGACTTGGGAAAAAGAAGACTGCAACCCCAGGTGGGCACCTCAGCAGTGGTCTTCAGACAGCAAGAGAAAACTTCAGTTCTTGGAGCTGCAAGACCGCTGAGAGGCAGCTGAGAACCAGGGGAGGAAGAGAGGTGGACTAGAGTCTGCAAACCCAGGAAAGTCTGCAAACTGAACCATGCCCACTGTGTGTAGCAGCCCAGGTGCAGAGCTCTACAAACCTGCTCCAGGAACAGAGGACTCTGAGTGTTGCGGGGGGAGGGGGGGAAGCCCATTCGCAAGTGCATAAAGAGGTGAAAATGGTTTTCACATGCAAATGGGCTGAGATTGGCTACAAGAGCTGAAGACCTGGGGAAAAGGGGAAGATTTAAAAACTAAAAGCTAAGAAATAGTTTAAAAACACCTATAAGATTATATACATAGGAAGAAAACCATAGAAATAGAACATAAGGATAGAAAATGTATAGATTAAATAATAATAGAGTTATATAGAAAATAGTTATATAGATCATGGAATAAGATAATTTTTTTTTTGTACAATAAAACAGTGCTGTGTAGAAAAACAAAATATAGTCTGTATTCTGTACCGTATTAAGAAAAACCCTAACACCCGCTTAGTAATGTCATGAATTCTAGAATTCATGTGTTTTTTAATTTCAAATTCTTGGACAAAGGGCCATCCTTTTAAAGTTTATGATTGGGGCGGCACATCAATTTTGTGAAATAAGTAAATACAATCCTGGAAATTTAGACCAGACTGTCCTCAAATTAGTACATATGCTTTGCATTTCAGAACCAAGCTAGAAACCAGACTGCATTCATGTTGGAAAAGCACAGCATGTTACAGGCATGTTTCCAAAATCTACCCTGCAGATGGGCAAAATGTAATCATTTTCTAAAAACCTGGTTTTGGTGGGACTGATCTCTAGGGGATAACAATACTAAACAATACTAAACAGCTGGATTTTGCAAGCAAACCTTTTGAGAATGAAAATCCATGTGAAAAAGACTGTAAAAGAAGAGATTTATTTTTAAAACCTGCTTGTAATCATGGGCAGAAGTTCAAACCAAGTATTGCCCAGTATGTCTAGTTACAGACTTTTTCACTCCTCTACCTACAGTAAACACGTTTATGAACACTTAGGGCTTTGTTTTGTAGTTGTTCAACCATCAATCTTTGGGGTGCTGGCTGGAAATTTCCTTATTTCCATGACTCAGTGTAACTTAAAGCAGCTTTGGTTTAACAATGGAAATATCCAATCACAATAACCAAGCAAATATTCAAAGTATTTGAAATTGCCCAGTAAGGAAATTTAAGGTGAAACAGATAAAACATAGTGTAGTTACCCAAAAGGAAGATAATCATAGGACTCTGTGTGTGTGTGTGTGTGTGTGTGTGTGTGTATCTCATGACAAAAGTCTTGTGTAATGCCCAACTTTCCCATCTTGTCTGTCTGAAGCCAATCATGGACATTTCCCCCTCCCGAAGAAATGTGTTCAGCTGTCACATTTGTGTGTGCACGTATATATACTTACCAAAAGCTTAAATGGTTTTTAAACTTGTCCTTAAAAGGGCAAGACCAGAGGGAAAAAATAGTAACTACCAATGGTTATTAATGATTTATAAACACAATAAATATTTATTATATTATGTAAATGTGTAAAGTAATAACCACTGATTTGAATTAATTGTCTATAAAATAAGGGGTCCCATATATCCCCATCCACATGCAACAGGAAAGGAAGATATGCTGTTTGTGCCTATGTACATGTGTATAACATGTCAGGTGAACATCTGTGTTGGGCTGAAGAAGGAAAGTTTGAGAAAAAACTATGTGAGTCTGTCCCTTTAGGAGTTGAATCTCTCCACAGTAAAGGGAAAGCTTCAAATTGTTGGGATTCCACAGCTCTGGCCACACTGCATATTCCAACTTTTCGGCTATACAACTCTTTCTGTCATATACTGTGAATGGTTGGACATGGGATTTGATTGTGCCACGTGTCCAGTTATTTGCACTTCCTGTAGTTGTGTAAGTTTTGTGTATGTTTTGTAAATATAATGCGTATACTGAGAAGCTCCTTCTATTTGTGTGTCTTTGTATCTCCCCCGGTTTGGTTTCATGATGGTTCTTTTATCCCAACTGGGCTGCACTTGCACAGGTAGTCCTCGACTTACAACCACAACAGGGGCTGGAAAATTCTTTGTTAAGCAGTGCGGTTGTTAAGTGAGGTGTCATGTGATTGAACCTGATTTGACAACATTTTTTGTGGCAGTCGTTAAGTAAATCACGTGGTTCCTCACTGATTTTGCTTGTTGGAAGCCGGCTAGGAAGGTTGCAAATGGCGATCATGTGACCCTGGGACGCTGCAACCATCATAAATAGACGCTGGTTGCCAAATGCCCAAATTTTGATCACTGACCGTGGGAATGCTGAGATGGTTGTAAGTGCGAGGACTGGCCATAAGTCACTTTTTTCAGCGCCACTCTAACTTCAAATGGTCGTAAATTGAGGACTACTTGTAAGTCTGTAAGTTCATATAAATCTCCCCTTTGCTGATCAGGGCTGTTTGTCTGGTTTCCTAGTTGCAAGTGAGGAATTGAAGCCTGTATGTGCCCAGTGAGCTGTGCATGATGGGGTTTGGGAGAAAAAGTGTATGTTCTGACTGACCTGGGATTCTATCTTTTCTCCTTTTCTTTTAGTGTTGGAATACATAGGGAAACAATGGGTAAAGCATGTGGTTGAATTGAATGAAACTGATGAATGTCATGGGAAAGTCCTGTGTGTGCCCTGTTTGTGTGGTGTGGTGCTTGGTGCTTGGGAAAGTATGTGAACTAATCAGTTGCAAGCTCTCTTTCACTCAGAAAGAGTGGAAACACTTTCTGCTAACTTGATGTCAGGCTGAAGAGAAAGGGAAGTTCTGTACTCCACTAAAATGTGTGCCTCGTAAGTGGCTAGCTGGCTGCTGCCTCTCCAGAAAAGCTTTGGTTGTGAGCATTTAGAAAGAGAGGAGACCCTGCAAGGACAGCCATCTGTTTCTGGCATCTTGGCTTCAGCTTTTTTCCTGTTGCTTCTCCTGTGTGCCTACTCTCTTCATAAGCTCAAGCCCCCCTTGGAGTCTGCAAAGTTTTCCCACACCACGCCTGTTTTCTGCCTGCTAGTTGCAAGACCAGGATCAGAGAGGGAGAAGGATGGAGTGCTTCCAAAGAACACCAATGGGAGCCGAACCACCAAGATTTCTACAGGACTTTTACAGACTGTGCGTTACGGTTTACCGAGACTTGCTGCTTGCTTTGCAAGTCTCCCATCAACTGTTCTGAGTTTGCACCAAGGTTTCACTGAGTGTCTATTTCTACATGGGCAAAGTGTAAATGCTGTGAGATTGGGACTTACCTTTGCACTTTTGGGACTACAAATTGAAATCTGTTGAATTACCATAATCTGGAAACTACAACTTTGTTTCCAGTGGCTACAGTTGTGTTGCATGGACTAATCACATTGGCTGGACTGTTATTCCAGTGGCTAACCATGTGCTACACATTAAAGGAGTCTCCCCCTTCCGCCTATCAAAGAACAAAGGCAAAAGGTGAAGACGAAATCACTCCCAGTGCTGGGTCTGCTGCCTGCTCCTGCCCAGATGAAACTGAGGGTTTGTAGGATTACTGGATTTGGTTTATATATCAACACTGCAAACCCTTGTACCCCGAGGTACAAGGTGTACAATAGAAAGGTGACAAAAGGAGATGCTATTCGCTTGGATTACAGCACCCCAGATAGGCTTCCAAGTTATAGCTGGGATTGCTTTGTGTGCTTAACTCTAAGGAAGCTGTACTCTGGAGTGGCCCTCCTTCTTAGAAAACCCCTTGCTTTGATTACAGCAAAGGGACCTATTGTTTTAAGAATACCATTGCCACGTTGTATATACACTGCAGGAAACATCTATAATGTTTAAATATAGAGTTGCTTTCCATGATCTCACTGCCACTAAAAGTAAGTGAAAAAGAACATCGAAGTATGAATAAAGCATGGCCCTTGAATGATCAACCAAATGCACTGAAACTGACATTGGTATAGTAACAAACAAGCATGAAATTTTACCCAAGTAGGTATTGCACGAAGTATAGAAGCTAGTTTAAAACCTAAGTTGTCATGTATATCCAATTGTTCTTTCGGCTTTGTTTCCTTACGCTTCTATTTAGGTTTATATATAACGTTGGTGTACATTGCGCTATTCTTTCTGTTCTACTCAATATAGACACCGCTATCACAATGCTCATTGCCCCTTTTGATTGCGTATCCATCTGGAACCCCTCCACCATGTTGCACATCTGAAGGAGAGGGAAAGGAATGGGGGGAATGTGGTGGTAAAAGGTACCCCCCCCCCCGTACACATGTAAGTTTCATTCACTACCTATGAGACGCCTCACCAAACATATGAACTGCTTAAAGTTCCCTTGTAAGAAAACATTCACAGCCAGCTGAACTGACCCTGAGTGGGGACATGGAGAAGACTCAGTCTGGAACCTGTGGAACTGACCCTATCTCAAAGATAAGATGGCCACCATGCTGACCTAGCAGGAAGGGATAAATAAGGTCACGCGGATGGGTTTATCTAAAATATTCCAACATTGTGCTGTAGTTTCCACTGTGTCCATCATTTTGTTTTGCCTTTGCTTTGCTTTGCTTTGCTTTGCTTTGCTTTGCTTTGCTTTGCTTTGCAGTGTAATGGGCAAAGTATGTAAGCCCTGGTTCTGCTTCTGATCAGGGCTGCTCAGCAAAGTATCAAAGTCCAGTGTGTACTGTGTTATGACCTGTATGCATGCAAATAAAATGACGTTGCATTTTCAAAGTGATTTGGTTGCTTTAGGTGAGCCAGGTTTTGGGCACAACAGGGGTAAGAGGAAGAGGCAGTTGCACTGGGAAGGGAAGGAAAAAGGGAACAAAACTGGATGGAGGAGAAAAGTCGCCTGGACAGAGAAAGAAAGAGAGAAATTCACCAGGCAAACAGCTTGTCCTAAGCATCAACTTATCTTTAGCCTCATCTTCAAACGCATCCATGCTTTTCAGCAGCCGGTCTGCAGTCACTGGCACAGCATGCCAATTCCTTAGTATTCAAGAGTCTCTATTCCTCTAAGCAATGTAGATGACCCTCTCAATTCCCTGGTAATTATTTGGGATTGGAGAGGAGGTGGTAATTAATCTAAGTAATGAAACATTAGCTACTCTGCTTTAAAAATGGCATTCCTAATACACATAGTGAATAGCCTATGATTCCCTCCTCATTACACTGTAGAGAGAAATGCATTTGGATGACAAATGAGAAGGATCCAGTCCAAATGGATGAATTAGCCCAAGTAGGTGATGTGACAACAGGATGAACTGACAGTCTCCTTAATTTTAGTCTCACAACACAGATAAAAACCGCCTTACTATGAGGAGAACTTGGTCCAAGTAGGCAGAGATGGGGACAATTCACCTTATTTTTCCTGTTCCCAAGACAGGTTGCAAGGAAGGGGGTGGGCCTTGAACAAAAATGCCCTTAGGGAAGTATCTTCCACTGAGTAGATCCTCATCTGTGTACTGACATCACCATTCATACAATTTCCTTCCTCTCTGGGTTTTATTTTCTCCAACTGGTCCCTCCAAATGCAGGGGACTTCCTCTCAGATTTAATGCTGACATGCTATGTAGTTACAACCTCCTACAAAAAAGTTAGGATGCTTGTAAATGATGACAAGGATGTACTATAGAGTCTGATAATATATATTACATTATTAGTTGCTCTGTCAATTTTTTATTCAAACTGCTATCATTTTTGTATTCATATTTCACTGGGGTGCTATTATTGCTCTTTTATTCAAGGGACAATTTTATGGCATTGCATCGTCTGGATAGACTTTCTTTTATATTCTAATTAGGTCATTCAAAGTCACACATATTTTCTTAACGGCCATGCTTTGGACTTAATGTCCATATATTCAGCAACACTTGTACCACTTATGGCACTTTTCTCAAAACAAATGCTCTAGTGACATGTGCACCTTGAATTCTGATAAGGTCTAGCTGGCCCAACCCAGCCATAATGTTAGGTTGGATTGGACAGAGATTATGGAGGTTGGACTCCAGCTTCTCTGAGGGGCATCGGACTGGAGAAGCCTATTTTCCTAGGCATGAACAAAGGCTTCATGTTACATTTGATCGTTCTGCCACAGCTTATACAAGGATATACACTTTTAAAATACCCAGATAAATGGGGAATATTATTTCACAAGTCTTTGGTAAAGAGACTTGGGTTCTCTAATGTGGGAGGTTCTTACTTTCAGTACAAGGTCTCTAAGCACAGAGCTATATTTTTTCAATGATAGTCTTGAGTTCTACTGGTTAGGGATGAATTAATTTGTAGAATCATAAGTGGGGATCCAAGCTGCAAAAATAACAGACACACATAGTGACCTTTCATGTATTGTTAGAGATTAATTAATGGAAGGACTGCAATGGCAGAACATATGATGACAATTTATTTTCATCTGTGTATGTGTTCAACAGGATCCCCTGACTGGCCATGATTTCTTCTCACTTTACACAAGCCGTTCAGGAGAATGTTAAGGCTTGAAGCTTTACCATGCTTTCAGAGCCCAGAGTTTAAATATGACTCCTCAGACCCATTTTTCCTGACCCCTGAGCACCGTAGAACTGAAATTGGCAGCAAAATGGCAATTTTCAGCAGGAATATTTTAGGGTTTTTTTAATGTCTATTAAGTCTCTTCTAGGCTCCGCACACCTGTTTTGAATTATAAAAAATAACCTCAGATTCTCCACCACCACAAAAAAAAATCAGAAATGGGTACCCCTCTAATGATGTCCCTATCACATCCCTGAGACCTTAACAACATTAAAAAAGCAAAGCATGGTCTGTGGCCATGGAGAGATTCCCCATTGCTGCCTTTCAGAATTTTCAGTGGAACCCACAGCACCTATATCAGTAAGACTTTCTACCCATCAGACAACAGGAGAGAGATAACTGCTTTAGTGATTTTGGAAAAGCAACTGTTGGCAAAACTGCCAACATCTGAAAGAGTAAGACACTAGCATTCTTTCAGCTCTCTGGCAACAGCATAGACAAACTGAAACAGAGTGCTCTTGTTGCTGAAGTGTGAGGAGAAGGATATAATTTGAACAAGACACTCTCTTGATGTGCCACTTTATGGTTCCTGACAAACCATATTTATTTTGAGGTCAGACAGAAAGCAACCTAAGCCAGATCGTCTACTAGATGAGAGGGAAACAACTAGTGTGAAGTATAGCAACTCTTCATTCACCACTAGGAAACTAACTTTCCTCACACCTGTCACACCCCTAAATAATTTAGATCATCCACTATCAAACTCCCAGAAAGAAGTATTTATAACCTGGCTCTCCAATATTCCCAGTTTACTGTGTGACATGGTAACCATTTTGTGAGTGTCCTCTAAGTTGCTTTCAAAAGTTCAAATGTGCTCAACAGCACAAAAACATTTGGAACCCCTGATGAACAATACAGTTAAACAAAAAGCATAAATATAAGAATAATAATTCAAACCTATTGGGGGAAAAAAACAGTAGATACCAACAGAGGTAAATCATAAAAATGAAAGTATTTTGGGTCATGTGCTCAGAATCAACCTACCTGGCTTGTTGCCTTCTCTCTCATGACCAAGTTGCCCTTTGGTGTTCACACCGCATGTGTAGACTTCCCCATCTTCCAACAAGAACACAGAATGGTTTTCCCCACAAGCCACTTCCTTGACACTCCTCTCATGAATGAATCCACTGGTTCGAGGTTCAGGGATGACTGCCTGTAAAGTACTACTTGACCCAGGAAATCCGAAAGACCAATATCCCCAACATAACATCTTCTCTCCTTTAGCAAGGCATGGAGCTTGAATTTTTCCTGTGAGAGAAAGGAGAAGAAATCTCTCAAAAACATTGGATCATCTGAAAACCAGACAAAGTGGTATCAGCTTTTTTTAATGCTATTTTATATCAGAAAATAACATATTCAGAGGGCAAAAACCACAATTCTGCTTGGTAGCTCAGTTTCATGAAACAGATATCCAAAAGCTTAAAACTGCATGCCTTTTCCTGACAAATGAAGCTTGCCTATTAATTGATCAATATAAGCATTTTAATATGTGGAGTGACGCTTTGGGAGCAGATTTTTCAAGCTTGGTGACCTCCAGAATTATTTTCCTACAATCCCCAGCCAGCATGGAATTTTGACTCAGGTTTCAACAATCCAAGGGCAACTGTCCAGCAACTACACCATGGGTGAACAGCTTGGGAGCCGGTGCCCCCAGAAAGGGTTCTCTGCAGCACCTGGAGCCCAAGGCCCTTCTCCATTTGCCACCAATGTTCAACAATGCACAAAGTGGTAATTTTCTTCAGTGGCAGATATTTGGCTCACCAAAGCCCACTGCTGCCACGTGCCACTCAAACCACTCCACCCTACCTCTCTTTTGGCCACGACCTGCCTTCCCTATCCTTATGGTTGCCATCCCTGCTACCACATCCTATCTGTTCCCACAGCTCCAACTGCTTCTCCTTTAGGGTTAACACACCTCAGTTACGAAACCCTGGATGGGCTACTAGATGGTGGTGCCGACATTGTGTAAATAACTCTTTGCTGTCATCTAGTGATTGTCCATATTTTTCCAGCCTCTGATATGGTTGTCATATTATGTGTAGCAGCTTAAAATGAATTTCCCAGATCACATTTTCCCTGCTACTGTTAGTTGCTGTCTCCTCCTCTAACTAAAAGTACTGCAAATGCCAAATATGTTGATTTTTGTTAAATAATACTAATAATTATTGTTTCCTGTACTGGAGCGGCTAGAAGTTGAAGAATGATGAATAAATTAAAAGTATTTTTAGTTTATGAATACCTGCAGGAGGGAATAAGGGGATATAATAAAAAGTATCCAGAGTGAATGCAAAGTTAGGGAATATATGAATGCTGAAGAATGGTGCATGATGTTGAGTGACGCAATGCCCAGGGTGCCATGTTCCCTACTCCCGCTTTCGATGAACAATGGTACAGAACTGAAGGAACTGAAACAAACGTTCAAGCACCAAATACATGTGGGTCTTACCCAGAGTGAGTAACACAACACATGTTTCCAATGAGGCTCTTTTCAAAGACCACATGAATCTGGGATCCTTCATGAAATACCTCCGAAAGGCCATTTTTACAGCACCCTTGGGTTACTTTGTTATTTTGTATTTAGTTCTTTCTCCAGAAGTGTCTTTGCCAGATCATTTGCCCAATGTGGGAACACCAACGAAAAACAGAGATTTTATTTCTTGTTCTGATTCTTGAGAAAGAGCACCAGTTCTGTTGAAATCTCAAGTTCTCACCACTTGAAAGGATGGCTTCTGCTTACACAGAGTACCTGCTAGTCATTACTGGCCAACCACAAATTTCTCTTATTATTTCCTTCCTTGCACCAACAGCAGCAATAGCTGAATGTGCTGAACTATATTAGCTGTAAAACAATGACGAGTGGCATTATTCTACCCTGTTATGCCTACCCTCAAGGAAAACAGATCTGTTGTTATATGTTGATCTTCAAGTCATGCTTAATTACTCCATGCTAGGAATAATACATTATATAAGTTGATGCAATAGCATACAGTATATATTGCTAGAGCGCTCCTCCCTTTCTCTCTTCTGAAAATTAAAACCCACTGTTCAAAACAAAGTAGAGCTGCACAGTGCTTCAAATTCAATTAGGAAGAAGGGCTTTGGAAAACACAGGATAGCAAATAGAGCACTTGTATACAACTATGTCTTTTCCAGCTGTAGCTGTTTTAATGAGTTTCAGACGAGTGCTACATTTATGCTCCCATGTGTTCTGAAAAACCTCTTCCCTTCCTTCTGGCTCATCCCAAATTAAATCCTATACCAGTCTAGCCACTCCGTGCATCTGGTGAAGTGAGCTGCAGCTCACAAAAGCTTAAGCCTTTTAATAATTTTTTTAAGCCGGAAAAGGTGCTACCAGACTCCTCCTGATCTCTTCCAAACTGAATCTAAAGCACTTCTTTCTAACCAAATTTGAAGCACTGCACAGTCGTAAGGGGAAAACAATTCTAACAGGGTTTTTGCCAGCTGGTGAAGCAACCATCGGAGCAAATAAGTCTCAGTATTGTTGTTCGCTGGACATTAATGCCAGAACAAATTTGTTTCTCTAGACATTGCCTTCGTTGGGTAATTTATTGCTTGGTCATTCCGCCAGAAGCTGTGCAAGAAAAAGCATTGCACATCCTCATATTTTATGACAACTCTTTCAGTTGAGAGCATCCCATAAAATTAGAATGAGATAGAATTAGGTATCCATAGTGTAGCAACCCAATTAATAGTTCAATCCATGTGAAACTGTTCCTGTGGGGGGGAGGGGAGTAAGGGACTGAAGAAAAGGCACCTTGTGTACAGGTGGGATTGTGTGTTCAGTGCTGAAGAGCCATCCTGAGATCTCTTGAGTACAGCTTGTTCCAGACTGAAGCTGGCTGGGAAATCTGTGGCTCCAAAGCAGAGGATAGTGTTGGGAAAAACTGTGCTAGCATTCTTCTGCCTATACAAAATAACCAGTGTGCCAGGCTCTTGTTTACTAGGAAGGAAAAATTCAGAGCAGGTCTGTGCCTTAAAGAGAAGACTAAAAAGTTCCTATTACTTTTATAGTACAAGACAAATGTGTAAACTGTTTCAAAAGCTACAACTACCTTTGACTCAATTCATACAAAGCTGCTAACAATCATTGTTGGGGTTTTTTGGTGCCTTCGAATCAGCCTTGACTCCTGGTGACTTCCTGGACAAGTTCCTGCAGTTTTCTTTGCAAGTTTTTTTTTTTTAAAGTAGCTTGCCATTGCTTCTTTCCTAGGGCTGAGAGAGAGGGACTCGCCCAAGGTCACACAGCTGGCTTTGTGCCTAAGGCAGGACTAGAACTCACAGTTTCCTGATTTCTAGCCTGGTGTCTTAACCGCTACACCAAACTGGCTCTCATAATAATTGTTTAATCATGTTTTTTTTCCACAACAGGGTTGCAAGCAAAGACTGAAAGTATTGTTTTCTCTAAAATTACCATCAATTTGTATTACAGTTCACTGAACAAGCCAGGATGAGGAACACATTTATATTCTGTAGAAAAGGCAGAATATCAGTCAGATAAATGAATACAGGAAGACTTCTTTGAACAAACCACAAGGGAAATCCACACCATCATCTATAAATGAAACCAATGTGAAAAGAAGGGTCCTCCTCTCAGCCTATCCTTGACCCTATCACAGATCCCTACTGTGCTCCCACCATCAGGGAAAAAGGCTCTTTGCACATAGTCATGTATGGTTACAGGCCTACAGAGGACAAGTAAAGTTTCATCATAGGTTATTGCAAGATATGTGTCCATAGCATACTTCCTTTCCAGGTTCAGGCAAAAGAGCAGGCAGGCAGGCAGACAGGCAGACAGACAGAGAGACAGAGGCTTCCAACCTCTTACTTTCATTTGCACTGAAGTAGGTTTGGGAATTGCGTGAGCCTAAACATTATGGTTTATGGCAGGCTTCCCCAGCCAGACAGGCACATTTCAATCCCTAGCAGGCACAGACTGTAAATTGTGGGGATTAAAGTTCACACATTTGGAGTGTGGCCAGAGCAGGTACATTTATGGAGCATGTGCATTTCCCAGCCAAGGGTATTTCCAGATACAGTCATGTCTGTATAATGCAATCACTGCACCTCCCTCATGGAATTTTATAAAAACTCCAGACTGTTTTGTCTTCCAGTAGAACATACTTTTCTACCAATTCTTCCGACTCTTTTTTTTTTTTCTTATCACCAGAAAATCCCTCACAGAAGGAAAAAGGAACAGCTGTACAATGTCTTTCAACTGATAATGTCAGGAACTCTGGAAATATTCAGAGGCTAATATTCACTCCATGCAAACATTAAAATCATGGCAATAGAGTATGGGAGAAAACTGCACTAAAAGCAGTAAGGTTTGCATATCTCCAAAGAAGCGTGAAGTCGAGGGTTCTTTACTGTACTCCATTCCACTACTAACTCCTTTGGCTGCATCCCATTCACTGACATACAGAGGGAGAAATCAGAGGTCAGGTCTGTGCATACCATCAGGACCACCATTACCAACATACATTGCAAGCAGAAATACATAGTGTACTGTACTCACAGAAACACACAAAAGCAAGCTCCAATTCATGAAAGTGGCATGTGCACATAGAGATGTGGGTTTGTGCTCATGTCTTGCTCTTTTTTTTTCACCGAAAGCTAGATACTTGATGTTTTTTTCATTCCTTCAGAGGCAGCCAGAAAGTATGCCACTCTTTCAAGGAGACAGGATGTAGCTGCCTTTCATGGCAATCCTCCAAGGTGGATTTAAACTTCCTGCCTGCCCATTCCCTCCCATTTTTGAAAAAGCAGGACCCAACACCATAGCTTTGCCCATCCTAGCTTTGCATCCGAGAGGTGATCTGCACACTCAGAAGCATGCGTCACAGAGATGAGGTCATCACCAACTCCTGGAAACTGGCTGCTGGGAAGGAAACAAGGAAACACCTCCCAGGTTTTACCAGCCAGTCTAGATGGTGAGAGAGGGGAGTTACTTTCAGCAGCCTCTCCAGCACTACCACTTCCACTGCGCACAAAGCCAAGGCAAGTAGCCTATGGATAGGAAAGAATCCAGTCTGTTGCACAGCTCTTCAGGATTCATGTTGCCCCCGTGGGTTCTGCTTTCCAAGACAAGGTTGCATGTGCCAAGCTGCCTCCCCCCTCCCCCTAGAATGAGTCTGCAGGCCCTAGAAGCATGCCATACAACACCGGCTCCTCTCGCTCAGTGCTCCCCCATTATCCCAGGGTTTTATTTCTTTAGAAAAAGTCAGCTGACATCTGCAATGTATTTGAGGAGTAAATAAACGGTTTGAGCATAGCAATCGCTTTTCCAAAATATATTCTCCAAGTTCCTCCGTGAGGATCACTCAGGAGGAAACCCCCTTGCACAAGGACCCCCAAGGTGAATGGACCTCCTGCATTGGGCTGTGTGCAGAATCTTCGAATTATAAAATAGGGAGGGGCTATTTGGCCATCGGGTCTCCCAGAAATCTTAGAATAAAAAAAAAAAATCTAAAGGCACCATTGGTTGGGGTCCATTCTCCCCATTCCACAGCAGCGAACAGAAATGGGGATGACCCTATCCAAACCCGAAGATTTGTGCCCCCTAATAAGCACAATGTTTATACGCGTATAAACGGAGATCAGCGGGCAGAGCCTACAGCGGGGCAGCCTTTCCCGTCTGCTGCGCTCCAGACAGCTCGGCTTACAGAGCCCCATCACCCCCAGCACGCACGCCAGTCTTGCCCAGGGGAGACCGGTCGGCTTGAAAAGAAAGGACCGAACAAATCCGCCGCTTCTTTTCGCCCCTCCGCTCGCGAACCGAGCGGGATCTCCTCTTTTCTCCCTCCCATCTGCCGCATGCTGAAGTTGGGGCGGGGATGGGGACCCGCGAGGCCCGCCTCGGGGGACAGGCGCGCGGCGATGCCCGGGTTCAGGGGCCAACCGCAGCTAGCGCTTCTTTAGGATCAGCTCAGCTCCGACGAAGCCTGCCCGGACGGGGCGGCGCTCCGCGGCCCCGCGACCCCCCAGACGAACCAGGCAGAAGTCGAGCCCCCTCCCCTCCCCTCCCCGCCGGCGCCGAAGCACCCGCGCGGCCGGAAGGGAGGAACGCACCGCGCCGGGGGCTCACCGGCGCCAGCTGTGGTTCCCCCGCAGGCGCAGCCCGGGCTCCGGCGGCGAGCGCAGACTCCGGCCGGGAGCGGCGCCCCGAACAAGGAAGTTTCCCTTCCCCTGCAAGCGCCAGCGAGCCAGCCCGGCCGACCGGAATGACCCAACGCGTAGAGCTCCGTCTGGGCCAATCGGGACCTCGCCAGACGCTGACGCGGCGCAGAGGAGGGGCCACGGCCCCGTTTTGGGGAGGCGCAGGAGAAGCGAGCATTGCCCCCCGAGGCCGGCCGCCCGGGCCGCGGCGCGAGCTGGGCTGTTGCAACGCAGCGCAGCGCAGCGCGCGCGAGGGTGGAAGGGCGCGCGGGCCGTCGTGGGGCCCGGCGGCCACCCGGATCGCTCCGGCGGAATCAGCGCGTTGGAGAAGACCCTCCGACAGAGCGACTCGGGGCAGAAACCTGACTTCCAGCAGCGCAGGCAGAGGGCTGCCTAAGGACTCATCCCTGGTCTCGTTGGACTGACGCTTTAAGGCTGCTTATAGCAGAATTGTCTGTAATATCTCTGACAGTGGGCAAAGATCGTTTCATTCTCTTAGGATTTTTGACTCGTTACGTTGCAGGTTAATTCACGGTGTGGCTGTTCTTTTACATTTTCTAATTGAAAAACTATCCCTATTTTAAAAAAAAAACTGTTTTGAGTTTTAAGACTGTGATTTTAAAGCTACCCTGGGCAAACGTCTGTTTTGAAGGGCTGCGCCTAAAACTTTAAACCAATAGAAAAATAAAGCTGTAGCAGTTGTGTGCGCTTAAGAATCGGTTCTGTTTAAAGAGCGACTTACTTTTGTATACAGTAAACAGGAGCCAATTAGGTAAGGCAGAAGGATATTGCAACTGTGTTTGCAGTTCTTTCAATGAAGTCATGTATGTAGTTTTAACATGTAGTTTACTGCGACATTAAGGAGGTGGACTTATTCTGTAACGAGGCCAACATCTTTGTGGTTGACCTAGAACATTTTCTTAACTCCCTGAAACTCCTCCTTTGACATTCACTGATGACATCTTCATCATCTGGACCCATGAGAAAGAAACCCTCATCGAATTCCATTGAGACCACCACAGTTTCCATCCTGCCATCAGCCTAAGCCTGGACATCTACAGAAAAGTCTACTTCCTTGATGTCACACTAAAACTATACAATGGACACATAAGCCCCACATTATACAGGAAATCTACAGATCACCATACATATGGCGCATTGCAATTAGGCAGCCAATACATTTAAATAAATAAATAATATCTGGATGATTCCACCTGGAGCATATCACCAAATCTATCATTTATACCCAGGGCCTACATTACAGTCACATTTCTTCTGACCCACTAGGCAGAGATGCTCAACTGATGGAGTTCAACCGGGCAGCAGGAGATTGAACCACCCACCCAGTCAGATAAGACCCAGATCAAGAGAGCCAGATCAGTCCTCAGGGAGGACCTATAATGGACCACAGAAGCAAAACAACAGAACGCCACTGGTTATCTCTGCAGCTCACAGCAAAAAAAAATTCAAATGCATTAATAAGTTACAACCCATTTTGGACAATCAGACTTCTCTTTCTTAGGCACTAGTGGCAGGCCCATACTTGCATACAGACAGACAACCAACCAGAAGTAGATTCTCGCAAGCAACAAGAAGCAACAGGACAATGATGCTAACATGGGGACCGGCCTCTGCAACAAGGCTGGACACATCTGTTCCTTTGCTCCCCCATTTATATCAACAGCACCATCAGGGGCCCCAACAACTTCACACCCAAAGCTAAAGGAGTCTTCACATGCTTTTGTGATATATGCCATCAACTGCCAACAATGCTGTTCTGATTCTAGAGGGCAGACTTGGTGCAGAAGCATTAATGGGCATAAATTTGACATCAGGACTCAAAACAAGGGCAAAGTAATAGCAGAGTGTTTTAACTTCCCAGGACATACAGATCTTAGAGTATCAGTTTTGGAACAAAGAAACTATACCAGGGCTACTAAGTGTGAGACTACTGAGCTTATATGCATCAAAAGGTTTCAGGCTATCTCAGAAGATCTGAATAAACACAATGGGTTTTTAACACATTATAGCTGTTCATTGATAAGTTACCTGTAATTTGTCCCCCCTGGAACCTTCATCTGAATAACCAGCCTTCTTTCCCCACTTTCCCCATCTCAGCCCAATTTATTTAAATCCTACATTAGTTAAGCCACTCCATGCGTCAGATGAAGTGAGCTGCAACTCACAAGAGCTTATGGCTCATAATAAAATGTATTCGTCTCATAAGGTGCAACTGATTCCATGCAGATTGGGCATTCGAATTATGGTACAGAATGCAAGCACAATTAAAAATAGGATTCTGAAAAAGATATTGTAAAATGTTGAAAATCCCAAATTCACAATCTCAGAAAATTAGAATATTACATGACATCAATAACACAAGGATTGGAAATAGAACAATATCGGACCTCTGCAAAGTATAAGCATGCATATGTACTCAGTACTTGGTTTGGGCCCCTTTTGCAGCAATGACTGCCGCAATGCGGCATGGCATGGATGCTATCAGCCTGCAGCACTGCTGAGGTGTTATGGAAGACCAGGATGCTTCAATAGCAGCCTTCAGCTCCGCTGCATTGTTCGGTCTCATGTCCCTCATCTTTCTCTTGGCAATGCCCCATAGATTCTCTATGGGGTTCAGGTCAGGCGAGTTTGCTGGCCAATCAAGCACAGTAATCCCATGGTCATTGAACCAGGTTTTGGTACTTTTGGCAGTGTGGGCAGGTGCCAAGTCCTGCTGGAAAATGAAGTCAGCATCCCCATAAAGCTCGTCTGCGGAAGGAAGCATGAAGTGCTCCAAAATCTCCTGGTAGACGGCTGCGTTGACCCTGGACTTAATGAAGCACAGTGGACCAACACCGGCAGATGACATGCCTCCCCAAATCAACACAGACTGTGGAAACTTCACACTGGACTTCAAGCATCGTGCATTGTGTGCCTCTCCATTCTTCCTCCAGACTCTGGGTCCTTGGTTCCCAAATGAGATGCAAAAGTTGCTCTCATCAGAAAAGAGGACTTTGGGCCACTGGGCAACAGACCAGTTCTTTTTTTCTGTAGCCCAGGTAAGACGCTTCTGACCTTGTTTGTTGTTCAGGAGCGGCTTGACAAGAGGAATACAACATTTGAAGCCCATGTCCAGGATCCGTCTGTGTGTGGTGGTTCTTGATGCACTAACTCCAGCCTCAGTCCACTCCTTGCGAAAGTCCCCAACACTTTTGAATGGCCTTTTCCTGACAATCCTCTCCAGGCTGCGGTCATCCCTGCTGCTTGTGCACCTTTTTCTACCACACTTTTCCCTTCCACATAACCTTCTATTGATGTGCTTTGATACAGCACTTTGGGAACATCCAACTTCTTTTGCAATTACCTTTTGGGGCTTTCCCTCCTTATGGAGGGTGTCAATGATGGTTTTCTGCACAACTGTCAGGTCAGCAGTCTTTCCCATGCTTGTGATTCCTACTGAACCAGCCTGAGAGACCATTTAAAGGCTCAGGAACCCTTTGCAGGTGTTATGGATCCATTAGCTGATTAGAGTGGGACACTTTGAGCCTAGAATATTGAACCTTTTCACACTATTCTAATTTTCTGGGATTGTGAATTTGGGGTTTTCATAAGCTGTATGCCATAATCATCACAATTATACCAAAGTAAGGCTTGACATATCTCACTTTGCATGTAATGCGTCTATCTCATATATTGGTTTCACCTTTTGAGTTGCCATACTGACATAAATGAACATTTGCACGATATTCTAATTTTTCGAGTTTCACCTGTAGATCTGCTCCCTGGAATAATTCCAGCTTCTTGCCTGAAGAAGCTACTTTAGTCTTCATAAATCTTATGGTGAAGAGAGGATGATAAGTGTGTGTAGGAGTGAGTGAGACTGGATATAGAGAGATAGAGTGATAGAGATATAGAGATGGTCCTCGTTTAACGACCACTTGTTCAGTGACCATTCAAATTTATGACAGTGCTGAACAAGCAGTTATGACTGGTGCTTGTATTTACGTTGGTTGCAGCATCCCAGGGTCACGTGATCAATTTACTACCTTCTTTACCAGCTTCTGACAAACAAAGTCAACGGGGAAGCTGGCAGGAGGTTGCAAATGGCGACTACGTGAGGTTCTTGCTTAACAACCCACAGTGATTTACTTAATGACAGCAACCGGAAATGCCAAGAATTCTGTTGCTAAGTGGCACAGTCACACGACGTTGCGCTTTATGACTGCATTGCTTAGGGATGGAAGTTCCAGTCCCAGTTGCCATTGTTAGGTGAGGACTACCTGTGTAGATATAATATACTGTAGATATAAATACACATACACATACTTTCCACACAACCAATAGATAAGTAGAGTACTAACCATAACTGCACTTAGGATTTGCTGCAAACAGCACAAGCAGTTCCTCCTATCGTAAGTATCTAGAAAAAAGGTTAGGGAAAATGCAGCTTCAAAAATGCTATAAATGTTCAGTAACGCTTAGCAAAATGATGGCATTTGCAGTGCCAAACGCTCTGTAAAAAATAGATTTCTGGTTAGCCTATGTGACTAATACTTTGAAAATAAATCCCTTTTGTTTCAGTGAGAGTGCTGCATTAGCTGTTGCACCACCAAGTGCTGTTAGAGATCCAGAAGCAATAATTTGGAAAACCAGAGGAGAACACTAAGAATGCAAAAGATTCCTCCTAAAAGCTGCAGATTAATTAAAGGAGGTTCAGATAGGCTACAGTATTTCTCTTCAGCACCCCACTTATACCTCCTATCCTGTAGTATCTGCCATCTGAGGCAGCCATCTTACTCTACTTTAGGATAGAGCAAGGAAATCTCATTAATCTGCTGAAGTTTTGACTGCAAACATTGGAGCAATTCTAAGTATACTTCTCTGACACCAGTCTTCACTGATTCCCACCTTCTTTCTACATTCAGTTCAAGGCAGTGGGCTCAAAGCTTACATTCAAATGAATTGATTGTAATTAATTTGATTAATTCAAAGCAATGGTCTAGACCCCAGAAGAGTACATGACTCGCCTTACTCCATCAAAGGGGACTGAAGACCATTGCCTTTAGAAATATTCTACAAGAATATCTGAAGGAAAGCTTAACTCCAAAGAGACTTTATCTTTAATGATCTGGGATAGTGCTGAGAAACTTGAGCTGTCTCCTAGTAAATAAAAACAGCTAAAATTATGTACTGGAATTACCCAGAATGTTTGCATGGATTAGTGTCCCTGAAGTATAGTATTTGCCATTATTCTGTTTCTTGCTATAGAGCAGTGTTTCTCAACCTTGGCAACTTTAAGACATGTGGATTTCAACTCTCAGAATTCCCCAGCCAGCATGGCTGTCTGGGGAATTCTGGGAGTTGAAGTCCACATGTCTTAAAGTTGCCAAGGTTGAGAAACACTGCTATAGAGAGAGTGAAGGGGAAGACTGAGCCTTTCTTATATTTTGGGGTTCCATGCTTGAAAGAAAACCTGCTGATCCGTGTGATGGGACAGCAACAAGCTGAAGATGACACTGTCTATTCAAACCTTTTCAGTGGGACTGCTGATGTGTGCTCACCCATGGTTAGCAGGTTATATGGAAGCACTGTTAGTGTAACAGATTAGTTGTAACACTGTTACTGTTACAAACCTGGAGGCTGTTGCTGGATGGTGTTAGAATAAGGGAGGAAATACAATTGCTGGGTGGGTATAGGTGATGACTTAAGCATGTCTCAGTTATGGGCTGGGCTAGGGACAAAATAAGGGCAACACTGTGGAGCCAAGGGAGAAAACGTATGTGGGCAAGGCATGATTTTTCTTTAGCAATGTGCAAATGGGAATGTATCCTTGCATGCACTCTGCAGAAAATCCAGTCTATTCACTTAGATATAATTACTGATTTAGATAAAGTCACACGTCCAAAGTCAGGTTCCTAATGTTATGTAGAGATGAACATAACGTCATTTGGTTCTCGATCAGATAGTCAGTTCCACAAAATTACATATTTGATCCAACCCTAGTTTTTTAAGGAACTATTTCCACTGCCTGTTGAGACTGTAGAGAGGTTAATCCTGACAGGCAAATGTCAGAACAACATCCTGGTGTTTTCTAAGGCCCAGACGCTGTCCTTGAAATGACACTAGAGGTAGATGCTTTGGTTTTTAGTGTTTGCCAAATTATTTAAAAAATTAAAAATAAAAATCAGAGCGTCAAAAACTTTGATCACAGGTGCACTGGTGCCTATGAACTGTACCCAGGCTTTAAGGACTGCTGTTTGGAAAAACAAAGCAAAACAACCTCATCTGCAAAGTCTGGGCAAATTATAAATCTGAGACTCTGATAGATCTCAGAATGATTTGAAACAGCAGTTATCTGCAGGGCATCAGGGAAAGGGGGGAAAAGGCTAGTTTGTAAAAACTTCTCACATCAGAGGTGGGTTACGATTTAAAATAGACACTAGTTTTTTTGTTTTGTTGCCTAAAGCTCCTGGAGCAATGGATATATCATCATTTAAATAGATGATGATGATGACTGCAACTCAGGAAATGCATTGGAGTGCGTTATTATTATTTGGGAGCTCCAAAGTGAGCACTGGGAAGCTATTGTAACCTTCAGCATCAAACAAATCCGAGAAGATGGAGGAGAAGACAAACTCCGAGGAGAAGACAAACACGTCATAAAGTCCCCAGATGATGCTGAAGCATAAACTTTCCAAGGGACTGTGTCAGAGTTCCAGGGTTCATAGCAGTGAACAAAGGCAATTAAGTCATCACTAGCAACTGTTACAGGAACACATCTGGGTGTGTGTAAACTATACATGAATGTGAATGAGCAGAAGGTACACAGTAGAGTGCCGACACAGGCAACCCTAACTTTTTATGGAGAATGAGATCATTATTTGGGGGAGAAGATGATAGAGGACAATGACAGCTCCCTTCCCAGCTGTTCTTGAAATTTGTAGCTCCTTATTTCTTTTGGATGACATGATCCATATCCCTTAAAGTAGCCTCATGAGAGCTGAAGTAAGGCAACTACCAGTCTGGTGGTTAATTTCTGCAGCTGGATGGAAAAGTGGTGTTAAGATATCATAAGCAAATGAAGATGTCAAAAATAATGGCTGAAGGAGAACAGAAAGAACTCATTACTGATTAAACGTATATGTTTCTAGTTTTGTAGAAAAGTAAGTCCCTCAGGACTCATTAGTGCACAGAATTAAATCTTGTCAACCACCATCACTTCAAAAATTGGGCCACACAGACGCCTCCTCTTGCTGCTTAGACACGATGCCAGTCAAGTTACTTAGGAACTCTATTCCAGAAAAGTGCTTGTAGCAGTCATGGGACCATGAGAAAAGACATGGTATGCCTTTGGGGGGGGGGCTTTGGGAGAGGGCAAAATAAAAGCAAATAAATTAGAAGTCACTTATTAAACACATTTTACCTTTCTTCTATTTATAAATCTGTGCATTGCGTACCTGAACACAAAGGATGCATTACTCTACCACCGCATGTTGGCAACTCTCCAGATAATATGGAGCGTTCACAACCAGACGTTCTCCCACATTTAGGTCCAGCTACCGCCCTCACAGGTGCCTGCATTTCACTCTGATCCCATCAAGTGAAAGAGGGTGAAATCACTTAGCTCACAAAGGCATTACTTTAGTAGCTGCTGCTCATTTAATGACATCATAGATCTTTGGTTTTGATTCAACAATACAAAACATTGTCTACCGATTGGTAGCTAAGGAGCAGGGCAAAAAATGTATTTTTAGAAGAGAATATATGTAGCTCAGGGTTGAACTGTGGAATCCTTGGTGCTCTGAGCTTGGCTTTTGATTGCAGATGTTCCATTACCCGAGTAGGTAACATCAGTGCTAGTGAGTGTGGGGTTTGCTCCCTGTTTATATACAGTAGTTTGCCCTGCCAGTGTTGGTGGGGATGTGGTTTTCCCCTTGGCAGTTCCTTGGTTAGGGTATTGTTTTGATTGTTTGTCTGGTGTTAATTAATTCCTATCTGGGTGTAGGCTGTTGGAGAGCATGTGTTCTGGTCTTTTTGCTTTCTTATTGTCTCTTTTGAACGGTGTGCAAATGCAGTTTATCTCTGTGTGTCTATTGATGTGTCTGAGTGCCAAGGAATCCAGGAATTCCCTTCCCTGGATTTAGCTTGGTCTAAGATGCTCAGTTTCCCAGTTGAAACTATGGTTGAGTCTGTCCATGAGTTGTGAGACTAAAGAGCTTTCATCATGTGTTCTGAGTGCTAGTTGGTGTTCATAGATGCGCTCTGCTAGTCCTACATAATGGCTGTTACAGTCTTTACACTGTATGTTGTAGATGATTCCTTTTTTTTCTTCTTGGGCTAATGGGTCTTTTGGTTTACTTAGGATGCTTTGGAGGGCTTTAGTTGGTTTGGGTGCTACAGTGATGCTGTGTGGTTCTAATAGTCTGTTGGTTGTTTCTGGGACGTTTCTGATGTATGGCAGTGTCATCCACCCCATGGACAGACTCAACCATAGTTTCAACTGGGAAACTGAGCATCCTAGACCAAGCTAAATTCAAAAACACTAGGGAATTTCTGGAAGCTTGGCACTCAGACACATCAGCCATCAATAGACAAACCTCATTAACACATCATTCAAAAGAGACAATAAGAAAGGAAGCAAAAAGACCAGAACACATACTCTTCAGCAGCCTACACCCAGATAAGAAGGGATTAATGCCAGACAAACAAGCAGAAAACAATACCCTAATCAAGGAATTACCAAGGGGAAAGCCACACCCCCACCAACACTGGCAGGGCAAGCTGCTATATATAAACAGGGAGCAAACTCCACACTCACTAGCACTGATGATGTTACCTATTTGGATAATGAAACATCTGCAATCAAACAACCAAGCTCAGAGAGCACTATGGACTCCAAAATGATTTTTTTACATTAGTAAAATATTTTGCATGCCTATCTGAAATAAAGCATTTTCGAAATTGGATTTATAATTTGAGTTAGCATAACAAAAATGGCATTAATCCCTTCTTATTACTGCAATGTAATTTTGACTTTTTAAAACATTCTTTCTGATCCTGGAAGCACAGACACGTGTACATTTTAAAAACAAATATCCTTTCATCTTTAAAAAAAAGTCCATCAGACTATGCAGAAGCACATTGATTTTTAATAGACTTTAAGTGGATCTAACTCTATTGATTGTGGCCAACTTCCAGGCCACTAGTTCCTTCTCTGTATGAAAAGCTGCCAGTTACATCCATCAGCAACACAAAATACAATAGGATCAAAACTTTCCACTGGCCTTTCTTCTCCCCACTATCAATACCTTTCCATTCTTTGACTTTTAGCTTGTTTTCAGTTTGATTATCTAATATCTAGGGCAAAGAGAATATTAAATTGTGATGAGCAGGAAATGAATTTCTTGCATGCAGCATCAGATCTCAGCTATGGCTTAACACAAAACACAGACCATGTAAGATGTGGTACACAAAACTCCAAACATTTGGCTTTTTTAAAAAAGGCAAAACCATTGAGTAAATGAAGCCGATTTTTTTTTTTTAGAAATGAAAGGCAGACAACAAAACCATTATGGTAGAGCAGGTCATGATTGCTTTGGTGACAAATGGAACAAACGCTGGTAATGCTTGATCCTGGTAGAACCGTGGAGTCCTTAGGGTTCTCTAAGCATGATTGTTTGCAGGCAGACGTTTTATTACCTGACTAGGTAACATCATCAGTGCCTGATATAACTCTCATACAAAAAAGAACATCACACATGGTACTTTACTGCAGATATACACAGTCTGTTTTCATGGTATGCGGATGCTCTGACTTCTTGAAGACACTGGGTGCTTCACTGCTTATGGAGCAATTCTACTATACAGTATAGGAACTGCACTGCACTTATATAATATTTTGGCATCTTTATATCATACTCTCACCTTTCTCCAAAGAAAGACAAATATAGCACACATCAAGATTATATAACAATTTATTTATTCTTTCTTTCTTCAAGGATCACAGGAATGTACACAGGCTCATTCCTCTTTTATTGCTATGCTGAAACATAGTCCAAGATCAGCCAGTAAACTGCATGGTGCTATGGGAAACTGAATTTAAATATTCTAGTGTTACACCTTCCTGGGCATAAGAACCAAATGTCCAAGTATCATAGCAGAATGAAGACCACATCTGGCCTTCAGGCCAGGCCAAATTTCTTAAAGTTCTCTACAGCATCCAATAACCTTTTTTTAAGAATGTGTTTATCAGTGTATCTAGGGAGATACAAAGCTCGAAAGCAAGTGGCAACTTCAGGGAACCACTGGTCTGGATTTTCTCTTTTTGCATCAACAACAGTAATTGAGAAATTCTCCATCCCTTCTCTTGGAATGCGATCAGTTCCTGTGAGAAAAGCTGAAGAGACAATGAAAATCAAACAATGCATTGTAATAAGAACACAACTTAGGGACCTAGCCTTAATACTTAGCTCTAACACTTTTCGCAGTAGCACTGGGAAGATAAATTGTGGTAACTCCCTCTACCTGCTCCCCATCTGTACCTCTTGGAGGAATGATGTAGTTTAAATATTGAATAATAAGAAAGTATTTCCTATGATTATATTCTCTATGATGACATGTTAGGCTGCCTGTCCCGGCTCCTAAATCAAGTAGATTGTATCAGAATAGTTCATTCTGACTTTTTTTTTCCTTAGTCAGAATAATGATATTATTTTGCTTTTTAAGAATAGTCATTACCGAGAAAATCCTTCTTGTTTTCTTCAGGAAGGTCATGAAACACTGTCCAAAAGTTCTTGATTGTTTCATCTGACTCTTCAAAACCATAATATTTGGTGTTCTGTGCAGAGAATAAATACAAATCTCCTTTGTTAATAGTCCAGTATCTCTCTATATAATTCAACCTTCATTGCCAGCATAACCCAGTTAGACATTTCAGTCCACCCTATGTCTTTTTGTAGATAGAATCCAAGGCCACTGCACTTGAAACGCTAAAGACTCCTTTGAGATTTTCCCAGGTTTTCCAAAAACGTAGTTCAAACAGTTGTTGCTTCTCTCCCCAAACTGCCTGTTGAACATGTCTGTAGAACTGTGGGCACTCAAGGCTAACTGCAAAGCTTTCTGAACCTGAGAACTGAGGGACATTGGACCGGGATACAACTTACCAACCCCCAATTTTGGCCCTAGGGAGATCTGCTGATTAATATTAATGGGTCGGGTTATATATTCTGCCTTTATTTTCAATGTTATTACAAGTAAGAAGTCCAGCAGACCTTTCTTTTTTTGGGGGGGGGCAGTGCTTTCAGTATGGATCAGTTCAAGGCATCTATTGCTCCAATCAAGGCATCTATTGCTCCAATCAGCTTCTCTCTTCATCTAAGAGGTACATCACAGGACCAGTTAAATTATTGCACAACATTCAGGGATGTAAATGTGGATCCTAAGGTTGTTGCAGCCTAAGGGACTGCTATTATCTCAACCAGGGCTGACACCTACATCCTTAACCTGTGTAATCCCTATAGATACCTACTCAGAAGAAACCCCAACTGTGTTCAAATGGGATTTAATCCCAAGCAAGTATATGTTTGACTGCTTTGTTAATATATTTATCTTCACAGTGTACCTCTCTGAATATTTAGCTGTCTTCATTTGCTCACTCTCACATTTTCTATCCCAATACATATTTGAGAATCAATCAAGTTATATATTCAACATTCAGCCCTCCCACAAATTCAAAGAACAATAATACATGTTCAACAAGGACACTAACTGAAATAAAGACTAGTATAATAAGGATTATAGTGGAGTAGCATAGTCTACCTTTTCTAATTGGTCCCAGTCGTAGATGACATGTCCAAGCAGGATAACTTGGAGTTCAACAGGAAGAAACATTTTCCACGTTGTACTTGGGCAACCTCTTTGAAATCCACGCATAAAATCCCTGAACTGCTTTTTCACGGAATCATTGAATATGTAATTCACATAAGCATCAACATATTCTTTTCTGTAAATACATGAATTTGGTTATTTACTAGAGTTTATAAAAACAAAAATTGGCTCATAAAACAGCAGCTATGGGCTTGCAGAGTGTGAGGGAGAGGGAACAATACAGTGTTCCTGACTACCCAATTCTGAATTTCAACCATCAATCAATCAAAATTCAATCAAAATGTATTTATAGTCCAAGATCAAACATGTTCAACTATCATGCTAAACCATGGTGCATTTAACCATTGTTTGCTAAATAAACAACTGGCTGGATTCACACAATACACAATGGACAGGGGTTAAGCAACATCACTTTTGTTTTGATGTCACTGTACAATTATACTTATGTCATGATGCCTGTGGTGTCGTCGTATGCCTGTGCAACACACTAAGTGAAAACAAAACAAGTCTAGTTGTAGCTTGAATGATACGCAAATCTAAGTCAATGACTGCCTGGTCACAGATGCTATCTGCACAAATTTATACCTGCTAAATCAGAAGTAAGTCCCAACAAATCACAATGAGATTATTCCAATTAAAAGAGTAGATGACTAAAAAACTGATTTGGGAATTAAAAATCCTCTGGTTTGATTCTGTTTTTGTACTGAGTTTACAACATGACCTTTGGAAACCTACTCCCTTGACCTACCATAAAACTGTGATAGTACTGCTGAATATCTTACATACCCAACTTACATCACTGTAAAGTTGTTGAATCCCTTAGAGCCCTAAATAAAAGAATGCTAAGTATTATTTTCAGTAGGCCAATGACAGACTTGCCATCCAGGTTTCTAAACACCATCTGCTAATATACATCATGGCGACTGGAGACTTTTAAAATCTCCTAAAAATCTCCATCTATTTACTGAGGATGTTTTTTAGTATCTGTCTCACTGTTCCAGTCATGAGTCAGCCCATTAGACCATAGTGAGAGAGGCAATGAAGCTGTGGGTTAGTTTATTTGTTCTCAGTCTTCCCATCCGTCTAATGTGTTGGTTTCAACTCCCAGAATTCTAAGCAATGATCATGCTGCCTGAGGAATCTGGAGAGTGGAAGTCACCTTGCACTGGCCTCAGAATCATGAACTACACTTTTTCCCTAACGTAATACCAATACACATGCCAAAGTGGTAAGAAGGAGATTCCTTGAACAATAACCTCTGAGTGTTACAAGTTTACAGGAACCATGAATGGCAGTAGAGTTCCAGAACAGCATTATCTAGTAACTTTAGCTGACGGCAGACTTACGTCTTCCAATGAAGTATAGTCTTTTCTACCAAGAGTCTAAATTAGCCAGATTCTACAAAACCATGTTTGGATTCCAAAATGTCATCGAGAAAATTTATATTCCGTATGGCTGTCTGAACAAATGAGTAGTTTGACAAAAGACATTGGTGGAGTGGGAAGGGAAAATAGAATGCCTAAGTGCAAGGGCATCTATGTGGGTATGTGTATAGGTGTGTCAGAAAGTCAAAATTGTGGTTGCAATCATGCAGTCAAAGCTCTACTCCTTTTTTATGTGTGTTGAACACATGGTACATGCAAAAAAAGGAGAGGGCTTTGGTCACATGGTTATGGCTGCCATTTTGACTTTTTTTACCCTTCCCTTCCCCCACACATGTCCCTGCCTAACCACCTCTGGCAGGTATGTGGATATTTTCTTCCCCCAGCTATTTTGTTCCTAGCCAGGATAACCACTGTTTTCAAAGCATGACTGGGATGTGGAAAGTACTTCAAGAACTGGGAAAAACAATTTTGCAGAGAATATTCACAAGGGGAACGAAAAGTAACATATAGAAGCAAAGCAATTTCTGGTACCCAGCTATTCTCACCACCTCTAGATAGCCCGCATTAGGATGATGTTGGAAGCATTGGATTAGAAACTGTGGGATTTTTCCAAATATATACTTCTATCCAAAAATAATTGTAATTAAAAGTGAAAAAACAAACCCATCCCTGGGAAAACTTGCCTGTTGTACAAAGTAACAGGAACGTTGGCACCATTTTCTTTCAAGTCAACCTCAATTATGGATCCTTTACATTCTTCTACTATCTGCATAGTGATAAGGGTACAATTAAAAAAAAAAGATCATATAGATCATTCTGCTTGTCTTCAGAATGTTGGTATTATGTGCAAATGGGTGAAATACAGAAATAAACATTTCTCCTCATATTAGTAGGCCTGGTATTACAGATCATTGTCAGACACCTCTAACTTGGAAGAGGCAGGTAATAACAAGAGAAAGGACTTCATGTTGTACTTGGATGTCAGCTCTGGAACCTCCTGGCCAAGATGGGTTCACTTGAATTATCATTCTTTAGGCAGCAAGCTAGATCTAACCTAGCTTCTAATTGCAATGGATTACCATGACTGTGGGTGAGGTGGTGGAAACAATGACATATGCATAATGGTATTATCATACATGGGCCATGAATTATGTACTTGCATCAGACATTTGTCACAAGTACGTAATTGCAAGCGTGCTATATTTTGACATTCATGATTTATTACTGATTCTACCAGGGGCATCGGCAGGGGGTGGTCAATGATGTCAAAATAGCACACTCTACTGGGTGACTGAACTCCATCACCACTTTACGTGTGTGATATGTGCAACTGATATTAAAAAGGGAGGGCCTTTGATTGCTCTGTCACATCTGCCTCTTTGATGCTGACCCCTAGTGCAGATGCGCCTGGATGCCATTGTGAATTACACTTGTAGTGAATTGTAGAATGTAAAGCATTATGTTGTTTCACTGCTAAGATTTTTATGCCTACTGTAATGATTTAATAAAATAAAAGTGGGTATTTCTGTGTCTATGTACATATACACAGCTGCCTGCTGATTTGTGCTTATGAAAACATAAGGTAGCAGAGGTGGGGTGAACCATTATATTAAACCATGGTTTGGTTAAACACAATTGGTTGGGTTCATACTACACTTGAAGCTGAAGTCAAAGAAATTACATTATGGTGTAGCACAGCATCCCCAACCTGACATGCTCAAGGTAACCTGGAACTGCAGAGCATACAGTGTCATATTATACAGTCAGCTCAGGGTATCTTTTCCTCTGAGACATCCAAGAGTGGCAGTAGAGAAAGGCTGGTCTCATGTGGTAGGTGAACCCAGTCAGGATGTCCTACCGTGAAATCCAACATCATGTTTTCAAGGATGTCATCACGGCGTTCATCCAGTATAACCTGAAGAGTGCTAAAGGGAAAAAGAACACAGTGAAACAGATCTTTTCCCAATACTAATATAATTTCCTTACTTATGTTAATTTTAATGGAAATTGATTCTTCATAAATATTCTGAAGCCTCCAGCCTAGTTTGGTCCCTGTTCAGTTAAACCAAAACTGTCTGACACCCAGTTCCTAAATGGAGGAGAAAGTGAAGATTTCATGTCAAGATCAACTCCTGGGACTGCATTCCTGCAGGTTTCTTGGCAGTATTAAAGAAGTGGTTACCTACTGCCTTCTTTAAAATCTTTTTTTTTTATGTCCCAGTCTAGCCTACACCAGTGAAGGACAGGAAGGCCTGGTGTGATATGGTTCATGGGGTCACGAAGAGTCGGACACGACTTAACGACTGAACCACAACAACAACTAGCCTACACCTGGGATTCTCAGATGTCTCTTATCTAAGTATCAACCAGGTCTGACCTGGTTTAGCTTCCAAGATCAGCTCGTGTAGATCCAAGCAAATTTGGATCACAGAAAAAGGAACGAGTACTTTATCTACAACATTAATTATCACTATATAGTTCTGAGGAATAATTTTATGCCATACCGTCCAATTGTAGGAGAAAGTTCTTTTAAATCTTCCAGTGTTGGATCAATATTTGCCAATTTCTTGAACAACGCAAGAGGGAAAGGTAAAGCAATTATCTTCAGATTTTGGAGCACTATTCCAAACAGATTCCCAATTAAAAAATATATGTCCTCCTGTGTTGATACCTAATTTGAAAAATCAGTATACAAGTATTGAAAAATGCACTGTAAAGGAGAGTGTCTATTTATAAAATAAATGTTGTATTTCTGAGACTTCTATACTACTTCAAACTCATTCCTCATGACTAGACTTTAGCTGCCCACATCTCCATTCTACCCCTTCATCAACCACCATATCTGCTTGCCAGTTTTCTCTCTCGCTGTTCTTTGTTCTCTCCATCAATCTGGATCTTATAGGCATATTGGCTCCTCAGGTGAATGCAGGATAAAAATGGGTCAGCTGAATGCATAATTCCACCTCCAGGCAAGATGGTAGCATCCGATGAAGCTGCCTAATCATGGCTCCCTCTATCTCAGCCCTGTTAACTTTAACCAGCACCAAAGGATTGTGTCAGCCCTTTCTCCTATGATACTTCAGCAGGGAATGAACCTGAGATCTCATGTATGCTGAGCAAGTCAGCTGTCATTAACCTACAGTTCTTCCTGTACTAGGAAAGAATGGGAAGCACATCACTCTTGGTTCTAAATAGCCAAAAGTGGCAATGGAAACCAACCTCTGAGTATTCTATATGCATGCCCTATTTGCTGGATTTCTACCATATTGTTGCTTCACAGCTTGTTTTAATAGGAACATCTGTCTCTTTTCAGACCAGAATAAGGGGAAAGCTTGATACAATATCCGCATTACAAGCAGAAACTGTTAGGTTCCATCAGATGGTGATCAAATGTAGCCTTTATTAATTTTAAGCATTTCACCATTAATAGAAGAGAAACATATCAACAGCTACTACCCACGATAGCTAAATGGAAATTTCAGGACCACAAATAACATACCTCTGAATAGACAAAGACAAAAAGAGGTCAGCTATCACCTCTCTTCCCTTTTAGGGGACAACCATGTATTTTCTGACCTCTATTGGAAAGTAAATTGTCAAAGAGATGAATTGTGTACTAAGCTTCCAAGGTAATTCCTATTTTTATAGCTAACAGCAGAAAGCATAAATAAATGCAGCATATATTTATACATACTTCATGAGAGAACCAAATACAGTGTGACTCCTCAAAGTGCTTGAATACTTGTGCTTCTGGGGTACACAGTTGTCTGCTGAGGATTGTGAAGAACTCCTGGATCAGGCCCTCATATTTGATCCCAGGTTCTCCTTCAAAACACACCTGAAGAATCAAATAAAATCAGCCAGATATTTACACTAATTTAGATTTAGAAACTAATACAAAAATATTTGTTTGCTCAGAAACCCAACATCTTTCAGTAGTTCTTAACTCCAAATTAAAGTCGCAACCCTAAATTATTCAGAAGAACCTTGAAATCTCCAGCCAAGCCTGTTTCAAACATGCTAGCCTTTAAAGATCTCTAGCTATCCTTAAAACACTTGGGCACAACTTTTTCCCAAATGAGATTCTGACCCCTGAAATCAGTGGAATTGACTCCCAGGAAAAACAGGATCCACTGCAGGGGAGCACAAAGGATTTGCTCAATTTATACCTGGCCTCACAAAAAAAGATTTAAAAAGAGATCCATGTAAAATCCTATTCGTTTACTTAGAACAGTGTTTTCCAACCTTGGAATACTGGCTGGGGAATTCTGGGAGTTGAAGTCCACACATCTTCAAGCGGCCAGGGCTGGAAAACACTGTCTTAGGAGCTTCAGTAAAAGCGTTGGCTGTAGTAAGTCCACCTAAGCTAGGCAGCCGGGTCCAAGCCATCTCTTTCCTCTTCTCCCGAACCGCCCACTCCATCCTCCACGCGTACTCATCCTCGCGTACGCCCACACATTGCTCTGAAGAGGAAAACCAGCGGTCTTAAATCCTACCCGGAACCTAACGCACAGCGCTGAAAGTGCCGGGGCCCGATTTCTCAAGTGCTCTCCTGCCCCGGAAGCAGTCCCGCAAAGCCTGTATCACCTTCCGGGCTGGTTCTACCTCTCCCGCGCCGAGGCGGATCATGCTCGCCGTGCCTGGCCTACGGCTCCTGACTCGCCTCCCGCGCCGGAGGCCTCCGCGGGCCAGCCGGGCAGCTTCCGCGGCGGCGGAGAACGGGGCGAAGGCCGCCGGGCCGGGAGAGCAAGGGCCGCCCTTCGACCCCGGGCTGCTGGAGATCCTTGTGTGTCCCCTGTCGAAAAAGCCGCTCAGGTCGGCCTAGCAGCTTTGCCTTTGTTTTACTAGCTGGCCCGTTCTCGCTCGGCCGTCGCGGCTCTTGCCCCGTTGGACTACATCCCTCACTCGGCCAGCACGCATTCCCTGGCGGTAATGGGTTATGTAGTCCAACGCAGCTGCAGGCCGCTAGGATGAGAAACTCGTCCTACCCGGCCGCTTCCCTGTTTCAAGTAGTTTGGACTCGAATTGGCTGACTATGTAGCATGTGTATTTATGTGCTTAATATAATAGCATATGGTTAATAGCTTCATAGCATCCCCTTCCTCCAGACCTGCATCTAGGAGTCTTTTGGGGGAGGACTAAGCGTTTCTCTGTCAAAGGCATCTTACTCCCTTCATTGGTCCTCATGTAAGTGCTGCCAAATAGTGAAATCTCCCTCGCACGCATTACAGTTTATTTAAGCCCACTACAATTCATATTTCTAATACCTGACACAGAACAACCATATATTTTACAAATGCCACCTCAGAAATCCTTGTCAGGAAAACTACATGGTTCTTTCTTTCTTTCTTTCTTTCTTTCTTTCTTTCTTTCTTTCTTTCTTTCTTTCTTTCTTTCTTTCTTTCTTTCTTTCTTTCTTTCTTTCTTTCGTATATTGACTGGTTTTTCCCCCTCTAATTTATTAAAAGAAAAAATTAGTCATTTCCTCACGTGCATTCTAAATGTTGGGGTTGCTCTGCAGCTTCCCACAGAGTGACTTTGTCCATTATTTGACCCACATGCAGGGAATTTATGCCTGTGAACTCAAGTCCTGCTCATTCAGGACCCCTCTTCAGGGACAGGCTTTATGCATCTTTCAGTGGATACATAGTTCCCCTTCTCCCAAGTGCTGACTTGTGCCTCCCCTGCCATGCTAGCTTACTGTTTGGGTATCTGTTCCCTTTCTTTAATCAAAAACAACAGTAAATCTCACAAGTCATTATTTGCTGTATTTTCTAGATATGATGAGTCCACAAATGAGTTAATTAATGAAGAACTAGGCATAGCCTACCCCATCATAGATGGCATTCCTAATATGATACCTCAGGCGGCAAGAATGATTGGCAAGGACAAGCAAGAAACAGAATCTCAGCAGACCTAGAAGACTATCCTCTTGAAAGGAAGTTGGAAGACAAGCACAAGTGGAGTAAGATGTTTCCCTCGTTTCCCACCATGACTGTACTTGTCCCGCTGTTGTCTTTAGCTGGCCTGTTATATTCAGCCAGTGTGGATGAAAATTTCCCTCAGGGTTGCACAAGTACAACCAGTATATGTTTCTACAGCCTGCTGCTTCCAATTACAATCCCAGTTTATGTATTTTTCCATCTTTGGACCTGGATGGGCCTTAAACTTTTTCGCCACAACTAGATTCTGCTTAACTATAAGAAGCTTCTTGGAATAAAGAATGGAGTGATGCTTTTTGAAAAACCATCTCTTAATATTTTGTCCCATGTACCTGAAATGATCTTTTGAAACAGAGATTAACTATCTTCAAATGCAAGTACATCTAACTAAATTGAAAATTAGGGCATGCTTACAGGCACTTTAGAGGTCTAGCACCAAAGTAGACACACAGGAATATCAAACAAGAAATAAAATATCAAATATAGAAATCAAACAAGCAGTATGAAGTGATACAGGCAAATTGTATTTCAACAAAAGATCTTAGGCATGCAACAAGGCAATCTAGATGTGTCTGCTTGTGTAGGGAATGTAATTTTTCTGGTCTTTGGTGAAAAAAACCCTGCAGGGTTATTCCAAAAGACAGTTTCATTACCTAATTATTTCAGGCAATTATTAATATACCCTGTGTGTGCAACATAGTGCTTTGATTGTCAAACTCATGGATGAAAAGATCTGAATGTGTAACATGGACATAGGTATACTATGCAGAGAGTTCTTGGCTTACCAATGATGTAAAGTTAGACATATTAATGAACAGCTTCTAGGATTCCTCTGCACTATTGTTCTGCAGGGACCCAGAATTTTGAATTCAGGTCCACAAATAAATTAGAGTGATGTGTCATGAAACTTATCACTAAATGAAAATAATGGAACTGAATAGGAAATTGTTTCTAATAAAGCATCTGCAAGGCCTATGTATTTTTATATACTTATTCTTGTATTTTTATATACTGCTCTTGACCCTTCTGTTTTCTTTAAAAGACACAATATTTCTGTTCCAGTCTTATAAGGAAAGCCTCCAAACCAGAATTGCTCCAACACTGCAATAGGTTTCATGCCAAAATGAGCCTCTAGTTTGTTACTTCTCAGCTGAGAGCTAAATGCCTGTCAGTATCTTACAACATATGTTTCACATAACCCTAGGCAGTGTTAGCTTGATTAGAGATATACAAACTTGGATGCTTACTTCAAAATATCGTTCAAAACAAATTTCTTCTGCCCTTCTTAGATAGTGCCAGGTATCCTGTAGTAAATTCTGCCTCCTTACATTCATTATAGGGGTCACAGAGTTTTTCTAGGATACAAACACTGGGTTACAAGTCATTTTAGTAAACTTTGTGAACATGTTCATTATGTTTCTGGGTATACATACCAAATTGTATTGTAAATGCAAAAGTTGGCATTGTATGTCATGCATCACAATTTTATCTTCAAACTTGAAGATACAAGGAAATTGGCTGAGGTCAGATAAAGCCAGCTGAAAAGACAAAGATAAACTATTTATGATCTAAAACATGTAAGTTTTAAAGTTCAATTCTTCTAAGCCAAAACCCAAACTAACCATATTATGGCTCAAGAATAAAAGTCATTGAATCCAGCTGACAGTAAAGGCAACCATTCCAATAAAAGAGAATATCTGTAGCTCATGGTTGAACTATGAAGTTCTTGATGCTCTCTGAGTTGGTTGTTTGCTTGCAGACATTTCATTACACAACTAGGTAACTATCAGTGCAGATGAGTGTGGGGTTTGCTGCTTGTTTATATATAGTAGCTTGCCCTGCCAGTTTTGGTGGGGGTGTGATTTTCTCCTTGGTAGTTCCTTGATTAGACTATTGTTTTCTGTCTGATTTTTGGTGTTAATCTTTGCTTAAAACCATGCATTTTAGAAGGATCCCACGATTATCCTAGCACAATAGGCATAGACCTATTCTGATTCTGACACATTCTAAAACTTCATGTTCAGTCCACAGTATCTATATGTAGGGCTGGGAAAGAATGGCTCCATATTTCTTTTAAGATAGCCCCAGCAAAACACTTCCCTCTCTGATAGAAATGGATATTGATTTTTAAAAAAAAAAGATAAAAGGGATTTTTGTAATACTTACGTATATTTCATAGTTTTTCTGAATCATCTGGTCACAAAAACAAAAAGAAGCAAAAGAATTTGTAAGCTATATTGCAATCATGCTTTAAAGAACTGTCCCTTTGCTGGAATAAGTACCAGTCTTCCAAGAACTATATTCCAGTATACTCTGCTAGAATTTGCTATCAATTTCCACTATAATCATAGGTAAATACTCACATATTTACTTTTCATTTGGAGAGGCATTTTAAAATATTTCACTGAAATGTGCTGAGATACTATAGAAAAATCAACCTGAGGTCTAAATTGTACTTTGTTTTTGCAGTTCCATATCCCCAAATTTAGATCTGGTGAGGGAGGTAAGGTAGGGAGAAGAGAGAATTTAGCTCTCCTCTTGCCTGAGAGTTCTTCCCTACATATACTACACCAGTGGTGTCAAAATCAGTTAGAAATGGGGGCCACTAAACCATACCTAAGGATCCCTGTGGGCCTCATGCTGGCTTAGAAAATCACATGTTTATATATTTTTTTAATTAATATGTCAATACAACGAGACATAATTAATACATTAAAAAACATTATGAGTTTGATTTTGTTTTCAGTATTTATGTGTATTCATATACATTTGTGTGTATATAGGATAGACAGACACACATACATACACATATATTCCCCCCCACCAGGTTCCTCCCAGGCTAACACCAAATTATCACACAAACCACTTACTCCCACTTATCATCTCCCTACAATGTTCCCTCCTAATCTCTCTCCACACATTCTTTCTACTGTATAAGGCTATCTGCTATCCAACAAATACCAGCTGGAATTATTTCATGACACGAGACTGGATTAAAAGATAAAATTGGTTATAACCCTGTAATCATGCTATAAGAAACTGGGAATGGGTGTAACTGAAACATGTGAGCACTGGTTTCCCACCTGCTAGTTCTTAGTTTTTAAATATCTATCCCTATAATCGTGCTGTAAGACAAGTGTGGTTAAGACTTAAAGTATACTGAAAACTCTGTTTTCCTTCTCATTGAAAGAGTCACATAGTTCGTTAGAATTCAGTTGGACAGGGTTATTTCACACATGACACCGCATCATGGCTTGATTATTCCAGCCTTCCTGGGGACATTCCAGAATCCTCCAGGCAGCATGGCCATAACAGAATCCTGGGAATTGTGATCCGCATCTGGAGTGTGCCCAGGTTGGAAAGGGCTGATGTATTGACTAAACTCTAATTGGCTAGGCTCATACAATAGCCTATGCCATTAATGCAGGGTTTATAAAACAGAACAGTGGGGTTCATACAATAAACTACCGTGTTTCCCCGATAATAAGACCTTATCACTTTATAAGCCCTACCCTAAATTCCCTTCCTACAGCTAAAATAAGCCCTATCCCGAAATTAAGCCCTATCACGAGCGCCATTTTCTCCGCGCCGGCCCCGGAACGGCCCGAGAGGCGCGGCGAAGACGGCGACCCCGCCGTCGTTGGCCGGCCCGCGGATCCCCCGTCTCCCGGGCGGGGCTCGGCGGGCGCCTCCGCCGCGACGCTCTGCGCCGCCCGCTCCGGGGTCCTCCCGCCGCCTCCGCCCGGCGACCGAGCGCGTCGCCCCTCCCGCTTCGTCTCCGCCTCGCTTTCTTTCAGTCCCGAGAGCGGGCCCGGCGGACGGGCCCGGCTCCCGCCCTCTCCCCCGCGGGTGCGTCGGCCCCATCGGAGGGAACTTCCGCAGGCCCGACGGGGGAAGGCGTTTACGTTCTTGAAACCGAAAAAGCACACAGGCACACAAGCCGTTTTGAATAAAGGTAGATTTTTTTTGTTCACATTTACCTTTACCTTTGTTTAATTGAAATTGCTGTCAATGTTAATTAAAATAAGCCCTACCCTGAAAATAAGCCCTATGGTGTTTTTTTGACAAAAAAAAAAAAAAAAAAGACAGTGTCTTATTATCGGGGAAACACGGTATGTCAGCAGCTAGGAAACTACATTACGGTTTATTACATTACACAAACACAATTCAAATCTCTGGAGTCTGTTTAATTCAGGCTATAAAAAAAATCTATACGGCTTGTTCCCACTGAAAAATGCTCAGAAGCTTGTGATGAGATCTCAGGTACAATCATAGCTTATTTCACCTAAATTAGAAAGGAAATATGTAACAAGTAATGCCAATGAAATATTATAAAGGACGTTAATGTGATTTTATTTGAAGAACTGTTCCTAGTCTATGTTGGCTAATCTCAAAAGCTGAACCCAAGAACTCAGATGAATGTTATTCTATCACTTTGAGATACCCTTTATATAGGAAGCAATATATATATTTTTTTTTGAAAACCACCCAGAGTAATCATGAGTCAGGTGACTAAATTTCAAATAAAACAAACAAAACTTACTTGTACATTTCGTATGCGATTCAAATTTGGCATGAAACATATTTTCTGTATTTCTGATACATAAAAATTACTTTCCTGAATTTTGAAACCACACCTGCAATTTACCTGCATTTGTAAACAGGATTAAAGCAGAAGTTAATCTGGGGAAAAGATAATAAGTAAAAACAAAACAAATTCTGCACTTTATAATCCAGCAGCATTAGTTATAATTAAAAAAAAAACAGCTCACTAATCTCAAATAAAATTGCACCTAATTTTGATATAAAAACAAGTATACAGATATAATAGAAGGATTTTCCTAGGCAAGCGAGTTCCCAAGAGATGCATAACTTTTAAGAAGACTTTTTCCAAATCTAATAAAAGTTATCTTTAAGAAAATCAGGGCCTAAGCAGAATGTTTCCTAATGACTTCAGATTTCACATTTATAAAGCAAAACACAACAAAAAAATTGGTCTTGGGAGCTCCGGAGGCCCTGGATTTCGGCTGCGGCTGCTTAATGCCAAGTCGGAGAGAGGAATTCTAGTATATCTGGAAAATATTTTCAGAAAATAAATTCTTCATTTAGAAACTTTCTATGGGGTTCTTCAATTCTGAGAATATCTTTACAGAAAATGCAATTACCAGTGAATGAGGGAGGATTCAGTTTTCCAAATCTGGAGCTGTATCATCAAGCTTACCTATTGTCAAGTATTAAATACTGGAAGCCAACAATTGGTGTTAATTTTTCCGATTTGGGCAACGTTGGAATATACATCTATAGCACTTTTGGTTGGATGGACAGTATATGGATCTAAATATACTAAAACTCTAATATCCCTCGAAACAATTTTATCAGTTAGAAAGCTATGGAATGTAATGTCTAATAAAAACAGATTTGACCCTTTTTCCCATGCCAAATTGACTTTATGAGGAAACCCAACTTTAAAAATTGGGGAAAAGATGGTGATATGGAAAGATTGGATGGAAGTAGGGATATTGACTTTGGACCAACCAATAGACGATGAAGTTGAATTTTTAACATACTTTGTGTTAAGAAATACATATCTTCTATCAGATGAAACCCAATGGCAATATTTACAGTTACAACATTTGTAAACAACATTGTTTAGACCAGCAGCATTTTCAGCTTCTGAGATATTAGAAGAACTTGTTAAATCCTTTAAAACTAAAAAACCTACTATTAGTTTGTATAGATATTTGTTATCAATAAATCAATTTGATATGCAAATGCTAAGAAATGAATGGAATAAAGAATTAGAGGTTCCTATATAGTCTAGATAATGGGAGAGTGTTTTAACTTGTATAGCAAGAGTGTCAATGGACCTCAAATTACGACTTATACAACAAAAAATAATATTTAGAATTTATTGGACTCCATTACGTTTCTATAGAAAAGGAATGTTAAAAACAGCATTTTGTTGGAGGATAATAAGGATAATGCTTCTTTAAAACATGTTTCTACAACGTCCTATACTTACCAAGTATTGGGAGAAAGTAGTAGACTATATTAATGTGATTGTGCAACAAAAGCTAAACTTTCCAGAGGATAATGTTCTTTTGAACTATATACCTAGTACATGGAACTTGACAACCGACAATGTAAATGGATTCTTTGTGCCCTTACTATGGCCAAAAGACTGATATTGCAGCATTGGAAAGATAAATGAATGGCCCCATTTATTCAATGTATTGAAGACTTGATTGCACTTGCCACTTAGGAGTGTATTGCCTATAGAAATAGACTTTGGACAAATATAATGAAATATGGGACTCATTTATACAAAATATAGTAGGTTAAAAAAAACATGATAGTCATATAAATGTATTAGAAATATAGTATATGTACTTGAATAATATTTACATTAGATAAGTATATATAAAATTGTAATTGTTTACTGTCATAACGACATATTAATATGTTTTTTTTCTTTGTTGTATTTCACTTTTTTGTTAAAGCACTTTTTATGTGTTTTTTTTCCCTCTTTTTGACAATGTATGTATCTTCATCATTATTATCTTTGTGGTTTGTTCTTTTTCTTTTTTGTTATTAATTAAAAAGCAATTAAAAAAAATGCCATAGCAGCGTGCAAGAAAGCTCACCTCATCCATGATCTGATCTGATCGGGGATGAGAGAGCTGACCTGGCCTGTATTATCAAGACCTGGTTGGGCCCAGAGGGAAGTGTTCCTCTCTCAGAAATGTACCCTCTCAGGTTTCAAGTGTGGCACCAGCCACAACTTCGGAGCAGGGATAGTGGGGTGCCTATCATTATTCAAGAGATTCTAGTGGTCTTTAGGGACACTGCCCCAGACATAGCCAGATGCAAGACTCTCTTTGTGAAGTTGGGTTGCGGGGATCAGTTAGACTTGCTGCTTGCCCATCTTCCTCCGTGCAGAGAGGCAGCGGCTCTGCCTGAGCTCCTAGACTCTGTGAGGGAGTTGGCAGCAGAGTTCCCTAGGCTTATGGTTCTGGGGGCCTTTCATCTGCCTTCTCTGGGCCTGGAGTCAGAGGTGGCCCAGGAATTCATGGCCACCATGGCAGCCATGGACCATTAACATCAGTCCCTTGCCATGGACAGATCACTTCCTCTTGGCCCTGGAGTTCTCTGAAGCTGCCCCCCCACCACAGGGGGGTTGGGCCTATTTGATTGGTCCACCCTAGGCAATTGATGGACCCAGTAAGGTTTTAGAGGGAAGGTGGGGTTATTTATGAGGTTCTGGTGCACGATTTGGCTGAGGTCTTAGTCGTGGCCTAGAATGAGCACACAATAAGGGTCTTGGATTGGATTGTACCTGTGCAGACTCTCTGTGATCGCAGCTCCCATAGGGCCATTTGGTTTACAGCCAGGCTCAGGGAAATGAAATAACACAAGAGACACCTAGAGTGCCACTGGAGGAAGACAAGGGATGAAGCCTATCGAGCACAGATATGAGCCTTTATTAGGACTTATCTTGTGGTGGTAAGAGCAGCGAAGCATGCTTACTTCTCCACTCTTACTGCATTCACAGATGGCCGGCCAGCAGCCCTGTTTCAGGTGGTCAGGGCCCTCCTGGGTAAGGGAGGACCAGGTGAACCCTTGCAGGGTCACTGTGAGGACTATTCTAGACATCTGTCAGATAAAGTCACTCGACTTCATTTCAAGTTGGACTCTGGCTGGGCAGATCCAGCGGAAGTGACTGAGGCACATCCTAGCTTGGTTATCTGGGAAGGGTTTGAGCCAGTCAGTCCTGAGCAAGTGGACAGGGTCTTTACTGCTTTGAGCTTGGCCACCTGTAGTCTGGACCCATGCCCCTCCTGGCTAGTTAAGGCTTCCTGGGAGGTGGCATGTGATTGAGTCCAAGTGGTGGTAAACACCTCCTTGTGGAGGGGGTGGTTCCACCAGCCTTGAAAGAGGCAGTGTTTTGCCCCCTCCTCAAGAGGCCATCTGTCCAATCTCCAATGTTCCCTCTTTAGGGAAGGTTGTTGAGAGAGTGGTGAGCTTCCAGCTACAGAGGGCCTTGGATGAAGTGGATTATCTGGACCCTTTTCAGTCAGGATTCAGGCCAAGCCATAGTAACCAAAACAGCATTGATTGCACTTGTGGATGACCTTTGGAGGGTTCAGGATGGGAGTAGTGTGTCCATCCTGGCCCTTCTGGATCTCTCAGTTGCTTTTGATGCCATTGACCAGGGTAACTTGCTGGACCAGCTCCAGGGACTTGGCGGCACTGTTTTGCAGTGGTTCTCCTTTCTCCATGGCCAGCACCAGCGGTGACTGGTCCCCTCCCTTAAATGTTGACATCTGATGGGACCTCAGAGGAGTGCCTTCTCATTGGCTCCTGCAGTGGAGAACAGCCTTTGGAACAGCCTCCCACCAGAGATCAGAGGGACCCTACCTGTTTACCTTTCTGGAGGGCTGTGCATCATGGGCTAGGATGGGGGGTTGAGCTGTGAGGATGTTTGGTCTGGCACCTGGGGGTAGGGGGAAGAGTATGTTTTTAACTATGTTTTATGGATTGTTGTGAGCCGCCTAGAGTCATTGTATAAACAGATGTATATAATTAAGAAATAATACAATTCCATTTTAGAACTACAAATTAAATCTTGACCACAAAGAATGCATCTCCTTTACCTTTGATATTTCTCTTGCTATTGTTCTTTCTACTCACTGTTCCTACTTTCAGTCCAAGTTTTTTTCTTACCTCATAAAGCATTTGGAAGACTTTAAGAGGTGTACGATATTCATCCTTATTGTTGAAATTCCCGAGATGCAACTTTTTGAAAGAAGATAACTTAATATCAATAAGCCTTTGAAACATGGTCACTAGATCCTTAAAGAAGGAAGCTTCCAAATTGGACCACAGAACTTCTGAAAAGAGAGCAGACAGTCAAGGAACACAATGAGAACATGTCTCTTTGTCTTAACTCTGATTTGCAGCAGAATAAATTGAAGTTATTGCTTCTGGATAAGGCTTTCATCATGACATCACCCTTCGGTATGGACAGAATTTTACAGGGAGTCCAGACAACATCTTCCATTTGTTTTCTCTTTTTCTTTATTAGAGAAGAACTGTTAAAGATGGAAGAGCTCCATCTTGTGATTGGTAATGTTAAGAACCACCTTTTGGGAGTCATCCCAAGTTAGAATCAAAGTCTCTCAACAAACTTCCTGCCAAAGCCAGGTGATGATTAGTGATAGATCTACCTGATCTAAATCCAACTTGCTCCTCCAAGAACGTACTTACCTACTTACTTACTAACTTAATTACTTATTTATTAAATTTATATGCTGCCCATCTCCCCCGAGGGTGACTCTGGGCGGCTCAATTTCTCTTGAATAATCTAATCCTCCAACATAGTTACTAAATGCATAACATACTTTTATAGATGATGTTGAGAAGACTAATGGGCCTATCATTAACTGGGTTATCATTGTTACCTTTCTTACAAATTGGAATAATAATAGCCAACCCCCAATCGATGGGGATTAATGCTATTTTATCGATACAAAACCAGCCAAAACCGGTGTCCACCAGGACAAATTTATTTTAAATCTATCTGGGGGAATATAATCAGTCCCCAGAGCTCAGGCATTATATAATCCTTCTGATCTAATTTGTTGAGACTGATTGCCATTGCCGCAATGCATCAATTGAGACATTTAATGAAAAAGTACCATAGTGTGTGTCTCCCAGTAATCTACAGTAATCCATAAGGGGGGTTGATATTGAGCGGCCAGCAATATTATGCCAGAAAAGAGAAGAATTTCCATCCTGGACTGCTTCAATCAGCTGGTGGCAGGAAGTCACTGTGGTAGTACTTTCATTTTCTAAAGTTTGTATAACTTCTTTTCAATGCTATTACATTTTGGTTAGTATCAAATGAAGGATAGCATGTATATCAATGAACTTGAAGTGGGTGTCTCCTTGGCTACTCTACAATCATAATCAAACCAGGACTTAGAGAGGACATTTATAGACAGGCATATTCTTTGTGTTTGTATTCGTCACTGCAAAGGTTTGTAGTTTGGATGTAAGTAATGTGAACTGTAAGTCTCTTGTATTTGACTAGATGTGGACTGTGATTGAGGACACTTAATCACTGGACTGTGATTGAGGAAACTTAAGTGACTGACCTTCTCCATTTAACTCTGAGATCATTAGCTTCTCAACTGTAACTGACTGCAACCTAACAATTCTATAAGAAAAAGGACTAAAGTTGTTACAGAGAGGAAGCAAGGGCAAATGTTCATTGCTTGTCAGTTTTAGGTAATATCTCAAAATGAGAAATACTGGGACCGAATCATATGATATCAAAATACAGTCAGTGCTCAGAAGTTTTTACCCAAAATAGTAGGTAAGCGATGGGTTAGAGTTTTGGTGTGGGGCGGTGTTTGGCTTCTGAGATAGTTTGAAATCTAACCTCTAGTACAGCGTGTCTCAACCTTGGCAGCTTTCAGATGTGTGGACTTCAACTCCCAGAATTCCCCAGCCAGCAAGGCTGGGAGTTGAAGTCCACACATCTGAAAGCTGCCAAGGTTGAGAAATACTGCTCTGGTATGATTGAGGGACTGAGAAGTAATATTCTAGCTCTGTTTTAACTTAATGCTCCCTTTTTCCTGGGGGTAACATGTCACAGAAGAAATGGGTCAAGTCCACATTAACCCAGAACAGTCATCACACCATGTGTATGCCCTTCAGTCATAGCTTACTTTTTTGCTGTGACAGCACTGTTTCATCAGCCTATTGTTGGTATACCTTCACTGCAATGACATTACTATTGCCTGTTCTGCCAGTGGAATTTAGAAACCGTTTTATCCCTACCTGGCACCTGATATCATTTATGGGCAAGATTGCTCTGTTATGCTACATACCCTATCTGATCTTTTTGACTGTGTAACTGGGAATTCTTTAATCTATACTCAATCTATGTTCACATTTCTGTTTCTTTCAAGGGCTCTGCTGCAGAGATCAGGTGTGCTGAACTGCAGCAGAGATGGTGGTAATGAGACAGGCAAACCTGGTTACTGGCCTAACAGGAGTTATTCAGATGTTGAACCTCTATTACTCAAGCAAACCTCAGAAGTACTACCATGGGAGTTTAATTAATTAATTAATTAATTAATTAATTAATAAATAAATTATTACCCAAATTGACACAGCTGCCCATCTCACAAGGGTGACTCTGGGCGGTGTACAATAAAACAAACAATAAAAATATATCTTAAACAACCATTAAAAGCAAGAAAACATACAAATAAATAAGACCATGGAAGAAGGTTTAAAAGATTCACATATAATAAAGCCATCTCACAGGCTCCCTGTTTCCAAGCGATGCCCAGGGCCTGTTGGAAAAACCACATCTTGATGGATTTCGGAAGGTCACCAGGGTCGGGGCTAGTCTTACCTCAGGGAGATGACGTTCCAAAGGACAGCTGCAATGGCAGAAAAGGCTCATCTCCTGGGTCCCATCAGATGTAACTCCTTAACAGACAGGACCCGTAACATGCCCTTCCTGCCTGACTTGATCAGATAGGCAGATGTAATCTGGAAGAGGCGATTCTTCAAAGAGTCTGGAAATTTTTATTTCTCTGGAAGTTTCCCCTCTCCATTTTTAATAGAACTTTTTAAACAGCATGTATGCTCTTCAGAGCCTTTGGCTTGGAATAGGGTGCAAATAAAGTAAACATGAAATAATGATGATCTGCCTTTTACCCTGTCTGAAAACCCTTCCAGTTTGCATGAGATGGGCTTTTTTGGACTTTCAATGAAATGAGCAATTGAGCACCCGTCTTACCAAGTGCCTGCTTGCCTTTCTGTGGGAGGTTCCAGATTGCTTCTGCCAGTTGACTAAGGAGATGGTCTGAGTTGAGATCTTGCTTCCGTAAAAGTACGGGCACAATGAGGAAGAACCTGAGTGCTTCTGGTGAGGTTGGAGAGTGAGGAGGACAACGCAGAAGGCTCCCAAGAGCCTTTAGCACCTTGAAGAGAAGTAAGGAAGAAGAATGTATGCATTTAATTCATTCCTTGGGCAGGGGATAGCCCAGTTTTCCTTCTTGCTGACCTTTCTTACAGTAAATACATGGGACAAGACAGTGTACTGAACACAACACAAAGTCTACCATGGAGAGTAAGATCAGAGCACTTCAAAGCATTTGAAATGTGAATTAGGGACTCAGACTAAGAGTCCCATATATCTGTTAGTGATTTCTGGGTTCAGCATTTCTTTTTTTCATTTTCAATCATGGGAGACAATCTACGTAAACATGTATGCCATGAAACACCAGTATTCTGCAAGGAGTATACACATGAATTCCCTTCCCCGACTTGTGCTTTCCAGGTATGCTGGGGCTGCAAGCTCCATTAAGAACCTCCATAGAAATCTTCCATTAAGAATTTGAGTGCTTATCCCTGTATTTGATTTTTTTTCTCTCCCTGAGAAGCCAGTTTGACCAGAACCAGATAATCAAAGAGACCAACAATGCCTTGCCTTGTAGCCTATATTTTCATTATATTGCCATGTTGCCTGAGCATTCATGGGGGGCAAAAGACCAAATGAGAGAGATGCTGTCACCATGCAAATGCCGTGATCTACCTACCTGAATCAGACATTGGGATGCAAGTATGTAATGGGGGCATTTGTGTGATGATGTCACTGTGCACTTGCCGCCTTTTTGGCGACACTAGTTTGCCTAGGTAAAAAAACTGCTGGCCTTGAATAAACCCTGTATTCTGCTGTATCCATACATAACACAGCCAACCTTGGTATAATAGGCTTTCTTGTAAGCTTATTTGCCCACTCAGAATTATTTACTTGGAACTGACTCCCTGAAGACAAACATCAAAAAAATATTCTATTATATTCTATACATGAAATCTCAATGACACATTATACCTTTGTGAAGATTTTAGGCTTAGTGGTAATCTTCTCAAAGAAAAGAAGAACAGCTGACATATCAACACCAGCAATCTCCTCAGATGTTCTGAAACTTTCCTCTCTGCAGGAAAGATAAGGAAAAATCACCATCATAGACTTTTCTCTACTTCATGGAAACTTGTAAACTGTGAAAGATTTGAATTAGATTTGGGTATGTAGATCATTCAGTGGATCACAAGGTTGTAGCAACTGGACCCCTTTTATAATAATCTGCATGATTCTCAGGACTGACAAATATACCTCCTCCTTAGTTTTGCTCTACTTAAGCATGTCTTCCTTAATTTCTAATAACAGTTGGAAAATGTATCTTGGATGGATGTAGTTACCTCTTTTGTAGAAAGCTGCCATTAATGCAAGCTGCTGATGAGAAGATCACCTTAATATCCCTGTTTATGGAAAAGAAACAGAAACAGTGGTTTTTTGGAGTTTGACTTGAAAATTGAGCTGGATTCACAATTAAGATGAAATGGACAAGAACCTTTGGCTTTGAAGCTCTCTAGCTGCTTCAAACTTTCTTGTGAGAATGAATTTTGTGGTACCTTTCCCCCTTGCAGAAAGTCATATAGTACCGAAGTCTTTATAATAAAAGGGCAAGAGATAAAAGACAACAGCAGGACCATGTCTATTACACTATTACAAGACAAACATAATGTTCTTCTATCCATAGTCCTGAGGTCACTTGCTGGAGTTGATAGATCTGGGAATGCAGTAGGCAGAAGTGACCATTTTGCTGGTAGGGTAATGTCAAAAAGCCTCTAATAGCCTTCTCCAGTTTAGCACCTTTCAGATATATTGTAAATGCCATAGTTAGGTGCAGATTATTGCCCTTGGTTAGCAGAAAGTAAAGAAGACTTAGAAAAATTTATTAGGAAATTAAAAATGGAAAGAGAAATATCTAATACTCCTGGAGGGTGATAGGTTTAGACTGCAGTCTACATGACCCAATGGTGGTGGCAATTATTGTTATTTCTGTTTGGCAAATCTATTAGGAAGTTGTTTGGTTTAATCTTCACATATTTTCACATACGTTTCTGTGCTCTTTGAAATGCTTACTTCAAAAGGAAATAGTGTAATGTATGCATGCATGTATGTACATATTCTTGTATAAAGAATAATGGTGGCTTTTAGGCTAGGATTAAGGATCAATGACTCTAGCTTAAGCCTAGAAATCCCTCAAAGGAGATTCATACCACTAAATAGGGAACCACACCAATCTATTTTCCATTGACCAGATATTGCACAATTGCATTTGACTCTGGATTTATAAGACTATTTCACAAATGCTAACTTATGACAGAGATACAGGTACAGGTAGTCCCCCATTTAATGACCACTCATTCAAAGTTACAGTGGCACTGAACAAGGGGGACTTATAAACGCTCCTCGTAGTTGTGGCCATTGCAGTGTCCCTGCAGTCAAGTGATCACCATTTGTGACCTTCACTGCCAGCTTCTGACAAGCAAAGTCAATGAGGAGGCCAGCAGGAGATCACAAATGGCAGTCAGATGAGCGCAGGACACTGCGACCATGTGGGATTCACCTAATGATGGCAGTTGGGGCTGCCAGAACTGCCATCATAAGTTGGCTCAGTCACATGATGTTGCACTTTATGTCCACATCACTATAGTCCCAATTACCATAATGGTAAGAGAGGACTACCTGTACATTTGTCTGCAACAACTGCAGGGATCAGATTATCTATGGTGGTACTTACCATTTTATTTTGTTCCAGTAGCTGGGATCCGAATTAGACAACCACGTAGCAACCTGTGCCTCCTCTACTGTGGCCAGTGTTTGTGTTACATTAGTGTATGCATTCTGTAAAAAAAAAGAAGATAAAAATATGATTTCATGTATCTAGTACAATGTGCATGGCTTCAGGTTTAAACCACAGATCAAGAGAAGCTGCATATCAAGGTACTTTCTCATCTACAGAAAGCAGCATTATAAACAGATAGAAACTGTGGCATGAGGACCCCATAAAGAGTGAAGTTGACTTTTAAGCATACCACTAACATATATGCTGCTTTTTTGGCCTTTTAAGAAGCCAGTTTTTAGGAGAATGAAAGTTATCTTCCCTCAAATTGTACTGCTAAGGAAAGAAATTATTTTCCGAGAACTGGGTATGAACTACATTAGGGCTGAAAAAAAATAATAATTCCGATTGTGAGTCCATTAATGTGGCCTTTTCATGTATAATTTGGGTAGAGGATGATCATGGATCTCTCTTAGATAACTGGATGTTGCCTGGCTATGTAAACAGTAATAACTTAGCTTGTTTCTCCTAGCAGGCATCAAGTTGTGACAAGCTTTATTTCTGGGCACTCTTCTTCTGCTCCACTTCAGCTCAGAAGCACAAACATGGCCTTTTATTAGAATCCCAGTTTGAATATGAAGCCCTGAATACCATGTTAATAGAGATTATTGGGAAAAGAGTTATCAGCAGATGACAACCCTTGCCCGACCCTGTTTGGGTTTGGAAGTTAAGTTGGTTAATACTTGGATGGGAGATCACTAAGGAATACTAAGTACTATAGACTAGTCCAGTGTTTCTCAACTGTGGCAACCTTAAGACAGATGGACTTCAACTCCCAGAATTCCCTAGCCAGCTGGCTGGGGAATTCTGGGAGTTGAAGTCCACCTGTCTTAAGGTTGCCACAGTTGAGAAACACTGGACTAGACTGTGAAGCTGAAAAAAAGTTAAGGAAGAAAGCCATGGTGAATCGTGTCTATGTATTGCCCTGAACCTAAACAGCATGATTGCGTTTATCCATTCCTAACGAGTCAAACCTGACCCAACAATCTTGTTATCTTTGTACTGATAAAGGATAAAATGTGGTTGAAACAATTTATAACTGTCTGGATAGACACTGAATAAGACATTTTGGAACAATAATCCATATCTTTAAATGAGGCAGCAATGTAGGCTTATCATGAGTGAAATAGGGCATCTTATTCAATGCTTTAGGGAAGCCCCTTCTGACCATGACAAGGCCAGTTCTGGAAGGAATTAAAGGAAAACTTTTCATACGCCAAGTGCTGGCATTTTGTGTTACCAATTATATACGTTTGTAACTTCACCATTAGCTTACCTTTTCTTTCAGATGAAGCACAATACTTTGATTGTCTCCGGCAATGATTTTAACCACCTTGCCTGAGGTACTTCCTTTAGTAAGAGATGGAAAAAAAGGGTAACTTCTTGCTAAAGTCTTAGAAAGTTTTTTTATTATCTAAAACCTGGTTAGTAGAAGTTTGACTAATGCCACTTACAATGCAAGCTACTCAACAAAAAGAAACCTCTCACTGTGTCATCAGAAGAAATCACTGCAGGCCAAGAATGATCTCAGCACATTGGTGTCAGCTGCTATAAGCAGATACTTATTTGGAAACACACTTTGCTGCCAAATCAGGATTCTCTATTAAGGTTAGACCATTACAGTCACAAGCCAAAGAAATGGCTTTTCTCATCCCAGTCCTGTTCTCTGACATAGCCACTGGTGTCTTGATTACATTTTTCCCTACTAGCCACATCGCTTGGTATGCATCTGTCGACTCTCTATTTTTTTTATTGTAATCTGCAAATCATTTTCAGACTTAGAATTTAGCTTGTACTTGGCGTACAACATTCAGCTTGAAAAATGGCATGACTTACTGCAGTTCATGTTTTTATCGTGAAGAGCCAGATCAAGAGGAAGGGGAACCAGCTGGTCACTCTTTCTTCCTTCTCCAAGTTGCCCTTTTGCTCCATATCCAAACGAATATACTTCCCCAAGTGCCGGGATATAGGCCAAAGTGTGCCATCTGTTTGCAGAATCATAGGTAATTCATAGGTAGAAGTGTTACTGATCTCTTATAAACTGAAAAGATATTATGACCGCTGACAACAAAGGGTTTCCGTTCTGCTGTTTCTTTAGGACTCTGGAGCAATAGGATTTGATCAGCAACAACTCTTGATTTGGGGACAAAACAAACTCTACATCCTGTCCCATTTCTAGGTTTCGCAGGATTATTATTTCTTGCTTCTGAAAAGGGCATTAGCTTTACCTTGATGCCACTTATAATAGCTTGGCAAATGCTTCTCTTTGCAATGGTTTGATCTGCCTTCCCTGCATTTTTATTTACGGAGTCATATGCAGGTTGATCTCTTTGAAAATCTTGAATAAAGGAGTTAGTTCTTTATTGGTGTTTTTAACCTTGAATATCACCCATCTACTGCATTTCAAAACCCCCACAGATGCCTTGCCAGTGGCGAGACATAGCTTGCTTTCTATTTTTCACAAGCTTGTAACCATAATGTAACAGCTGTAGGTGCACTGCAGTTGGAGAGAATATCTTAAGCAGGAGACAGAGAAATATAAATGGTTCAGCTGGAATCATTTGCATTTTTTGCAATAAACAATGAAACAGTAGCTGATAAGCTGCCGTGTTTCTGGTTCAAGCCTGAGAATCTTTTCCCCCAGAGAGTGTCCAGCCCAGCCCCTTTCTTTCTTTCTTTCTTTCTTTCTTTCTTTCTTTCTTTCTTTCTTTCTTTCTTTCTTTATTTATTTATTTATCTGAAAGACTATATATGCAATTCATTCCATTCATGGTTCTGGGCAGCTTTCCATAAAACAGCATTAGAAGTGCGACAAATAGGAAATATAAACTAAAGCAGTAAAATTATAAAAACTGGATAAATAAATGCATTTTGACCTTGCTCTTAGGGCTGATCTGAACTTCTTGATTACCCTTGTGGGAGAACTGCCCACTAACCATTACTCAAAGGCAGAAATGCACAATATCATCAACAACCCACAAATCTTCTGTGTTTTAGTCTTTGTAGGCAATGGCTTTCCCTCTGAGTCACTAGGGTGCACTTTGGGGGGAATGCCCCCTCCCCTCCAGCTCCTGGTAGCTCTCTGGCATGGCCATTTGATCCTGGGCTGACTGCCGGGGGACCGGTCAACCTCAGCTGTTCTTTTTCCCCCCTTTGTGTTTCACCACTTACACAGTGGTGTCTTTTTTTTTTTTTAAACTCTTTGTTTTATTGGTTCACTGATGCACTGGTAAAACAAGACAAAACAACAACAACAACAAAACCAGGGCAAATTGTCAAGAATTTTGCCATTCTCCCTTCTAGTCTGAAAGAAAGATAAAACCAGGGTGTCTTTAAAAAAAGTTTCGGCAGGGTAAGGGTGAAAGGATAGAATTCCTCTTATTTTAAACTGGGTGAAATTGTTCAGAATTTTGCCAGTTTCCCCTTCTGGATGAAGTGACAGGAAGAACTGTAAAATTGTGTGCGTGGAGGAAGTTGTTCATGTCAAAAGATACCCCAATGAAAGGGAAGCAGTGGTGCTTGCCTTCCTAGCATGGATGGCAAGAAGAAAGAAGCAGGGATATCAACGATTATGGGAAGTTCTGTCAGGACAGGCCATTGGCCATCACTATGGCCAAAGTGGAGGAAGGGGTTGGAATCTGCAAAAAGGATTGTTTAAGCCAGCTTCATTTCCAGCCAGTTTACCCATGGGACTGCAGGCAGCTCATAATATATTAAGCAAAATAAAAACAGAATTAAAAATGTATAGAAAAGATAGGATCCAACCACTCAATACAGCACATATATCAAAAACATATCCCACATGGGGTTCCATCTACCCTACCCCAAGGCCTGGGAGAAGATCTTCAGGGTCTTCTGGAATGCCATCAGAGTGGGAGCCATATGGACGTCAGGAGGGTCTCATTCCAGAGAGATTTCCTGGGTCCCAGTAGATGGCACTGGTTCACTGAAAAGACCTGAAGCACAACTGACTCTGTTGGCTCATACTGGATGGGCAGAAAGCACGGGAGATAGGTGATCCCTCAAATAACCTGGCCCTATGCTAGATAGGGATTTTTAGGTGATAAGCAGCACTCTGAATTGGACCTGGAACCATACTGGCGACCAGTACGGCTCATGAAGCAGAGGTGTCAGAGAGGCATGCTGAGGCACGCCTATCACTTTCTCGGCTGCTGCATTCTGGACCAGCTGAAGCATCCAGTTGGGCTTCACGGGCAGCTCCATGTAGAATGTATTGAAATGCGTCAGTTTCTCTTGCTTGTTATTGCCTCCATTCCACTGAAGTGCAACTTTGGAGGACAGACACCTTTTCCTGATTTCACTTGATACCAGTTCTCCTCTTGACACCACAAAATATTTGGAAGGAACAGGGATGTCTTACCTTCCACAGGCTACCTGAGTCACTTGTGCGCCAAATAGCTCTGCCACAAGACGTGGAAACAGCTCGTTGCGTGTGGAGTTGTGGCCAAGCTGTCCATAGCAGCCAGCTCCAAAGGTGCAGACTGATCCATCCTTGGCGGGAAAGAGGAAAAACATGGCCTGGTTCAGCTCAAACCCTTTGTCACTTGGCTGGGAATATTAAAAATTGTACAGATTGTGAGGGGAAGGAGGAATAGTAGTAGTATACAGTGCAGAGCATGTAGTTTATACTCTGCACTACAGAGGCACCACCAAAGAAACTTAAATCTATATCAAGGAAAGCGGTAATTGCAGCCTGTAAAAACCATGCATGAGTATATTTTACTCCTGCTAAGACAGAAGTGCACAGCTTTGTTGGCTCAAGAGCTGTATTGGACTTGGCATGGCTCATTGAGATCTACAGAATAAAACTGGGCAGGGGCCCTATCACAGCTGAGCTCTTTTCTCACTAAAAGGCTCTCCTGTAACCTTGGGATTGTAGCCATGGACTTACATGACAAAGGTAGACATCCCTTTTAATTTCCCACAGTGCCCTTGACATAGCATTGCTGTGAGAGTGGGTTCCAAGATTGGGCAAGATTTTAAAAACTGTTATGGAAACCATCAGCTGCAAAGTCCCCCTTTATCAGGAAAGAGATCCACCTTTTTGCTCCTTTACAGAGAGGCTGTGAGAAAATGAATCAGAAAGTCTCCACCCCAATGTACATGCAGATACATTGGTTCTAAGTTGAAAACATGTCACTTGCAGAACTTCTTGTACTCATATCCCTTTCAGCTCAATAAATCTTGCTAAAAAGAATTCTGAGAATTGAGCTTGGAAAAGAATCACTTTTGGTTCAAATAGCTGCCAGAGAGCCTGACAAATGCTGTGAAGCACTGTGGAAAACTATCACCTAATAAGTTCATTCAAGACAAATTGTGCTTAGACTACCCCTTAATTCTGGAGCTCACAGATTGCTCTTTGAAGTAATACAAGAAACCATTCCCTTCCTTTCCTCAAATTCCTCATCTTCTTCAGAGATTTTACCTCCTCACCATCTGACTCTGAATGTGACTTTTCCCATCCACCTATTTATGCGGGAAAAGAAGAAATTCCAGCAAGGCATTTATTTATTTTATGGTATTTATGAATTCTCCAATCAATCATGATTCTGGTCTGGATTGTCCCCTTTGGGTTTGTTTGACATCAGTTGCAAAGCACTTTTATCTGAATGTGATTCAGAATTCTAGAGAAGACTATATTACATCAGAGCTTTTTCTGAAACATTTTTCTCCTATTAGACAAGGAAGTTAATGTATCAAAATCATTACATTAATATGGAACAGCAACATAGAGTAAAATCAGTTCACTAAGAAATACAGCTTGGTAGAATGGAAGAAGTTTTGACAAATTCCATGACACTTTATACCTATCTTTCCCATGTGGCTTTTGATCTATCGCCTTCATCATCTCCTACTATAACTGAGCTATAAATACATGCTCTTTTACTTGCCACATTCTTTTATCTCTCCCTCGTTCTGTTGTTTCCTCCAAAATATTTTAATTACATAATGGCAGGTAGCCATCTCACCGGCCCACTTTCTGCTGCTCTGCTTGTCCTGCCCCTTGACCTGCTCAGGAACCACTTGTTGCTTAATTTAGATAATCCCCTTCCATGTAGAGAAATGAATGCATCCAGACCTATAAATGCAGAAACTAACATTGATGTTGGTTCTTGCCCTTCCATTTTGCTCTCTGTGAAATTGTATCTTCACAGCCATGAAGCCTAGAAACCTGTCCTGTTTGTTATGTTTTGTTTTGTTCATGTTAAAAGGGGGGAAAGAGTTAAACTAAATCCTGAATTGAGGAAATTCTGACATATGTGAAATTAAATAAAAGTCACAGTCGAAGAGAATAAAAGTCACAATCCTAGGGAAATTAAAAACATTAGGGTAATCTGCTATACGAGAGCGGAATTAAACATGGCAGAACATACAATCTCACTGCTGCTGCCAGCCTTACTTCCCCCTTTTCCTCAGTAATGTGCTTGATGCAACTTCAACCCATTGTCCCTGATAACCAGAGATGGGCTGTGAAAATGGACAACTCAAGGGCAGCATCTCATGCATTTGAACTTCCAGACAGTTGCTGGATATGAAGGAACACGTGATAAGGCACCCTGAGGGAAATGGTTATACCCAACATAATCAACTTATGAAATTCATTGCTGAGAGTACTGAGACAAACTCCTCAAGGTGAATCTGAGAGAAAGGTGGTATCTAAAATATCATACAAATCAGATGAAAAGTTTTAAAAAGAAGTAAATAAACCTTTGAGAGAACTGCAGTGTGCTCGCCACCACATGAAATGAAGACTGTCTTCTTATGCTCTAATGCCTTCACATTTGCAGGAATGTATCTGTCTGAAAGGTAAAAGGAAGGTTAAATATAACCAGTTCCAGACAGTGACAATAGATTCTTTAAAAAAATTGGCAAAACCATTCATTTGGCAGAACTGGAAATTGTTTTGTGTATAAAATGGGATTCTTTGTGAAGTACTGTGCTTCCTTTCTACATTTAGGAACATAAGCTCCCTGTATATCTGAAAACTGAATCAGAACTTTCCAGATGTGTTGATCCCTTGGGACCATCTTCTCCTAGAAGAATCTACCCATCCCGTTTGACCATCCCAGGAAGGGATATAGTACTTCAGGTATTTCCTCCTGGAGGGGCAGGAACCGAGAACCAGGCCTTCTTGGTGGTTGTCCCAGCTCTATGGAATACTTTGGCCCCCCGAGGCTCAGATGACTCCCTCATTCTTAGCTTTTGGGAAAGTAGCTGGGCCTTTCAGACTTCAGGGTTCCATTGACTGTTTTTAGTTTAAGTAATTTCATTGTCAGTAGTTTTTAATTCTTTTAATCTCTGCTTCTTATCTCTTGTTGCTTTTGGGATTTTTAATGTAAGCCCTCTCAAGGTGATTGAATTAAGTGGAGATACAGGTGATGTAATAATTAATTAAATTCCCATAATACAGTATGGCCTGGATAGCAGCAACTTAGGGAAGGCTGAAGTAACAGAACAAAAGGAAGTTGAAGTTCAACCTACCTTGAGGAGAGCAGGTTAAGAAAGTTAATGGAAAATAATGTTACCTAGTGTGGCAAGAGAACTCACACTTTCAAGGTCTATATGAATGACTAGAATAATTACAAGGCTTAAAATCTGTGGTTGTATCTCTTTTTCTTCAGATATGGACTGATGGAGAATACCGTAATACAAACCAGCAATCTTTGTGCAGTTGGGGACATTGCTCGCCATGTAACTAAAGTAAATCAGCAGAAATGACCCTTGGTAAGCAATGAGTGGCTATTCCACAATATATATAATTGAAACTAAACAGAAAGAAGAGTCTCTTCCCAGCTGCTTATCATTCTAGATATTGCTACTAGTAACTAAGCAAGGAACAAGTTCTCTTTGGTCTAGCAGTGGCTTAGATGATATGTAATTAGATGATATGTACCTGAAGGACCGCCTCGCCCCCACGATTTCAACCCATCCCACCCGATCACATAGAGAGGGTATGCTCTGGACCCCCTCGGCAAAAGAACTTCAACTAGCAGGGTCCAGAAGGTGGGCCTTCTCTGCTGTAGCCCCCGCCCTTTGGAACATCTTGCCCCCGGGGGTGAGACAGGCCCCCTCACTCCAGGCCTTTCGGAGGGATTTGAAGACCTGGCTCTGCCATCTGGCCTGGGGCGGGGAGGGAGGATATCAGAAATGGGGTTGGCTGGCCCCTTAGCGGCCTGGTGTGGCCTCTATCGGCCTCTTGGAGTTTTTAGCCTTTTTATCTTTATCTTCGTAACTCTGGTTTTTATAACTTTTAATTATGTATTTCCGATTTTAGTTTGTTGTAAGCCGCCCAGAGTCCCCCGTTGTGGGGAGATGGGTGGGGACAAGTCAAATAAATAATAAAATAATAATAATAATTGTGGAGAACTTCCCCATCCTCCTTACTCTATCTTCCTTCTTATCATCCTAGGTTAATGGCAAAGCCATCCCCTTTCCATGCAGAAGATTCCAAGGGATCAGTCTAGAAAAACTGGCCCTGCTTGACATCTTCTAGAGCTGCTGCAGGTCCCAGTATTGAGCTAGACCCATCTTCATCCTGGTATCTTCTAAATCTATTGAACAACATGACTACAAAGTCATAGCCCAAGAGCTCAAGAGAGAAGCTAGAAACAATGAGTCATGGTGTCCCATTTAATGTGATTATGAATTAGTGTATTTCAGATGCCCCCTCCACCACATTTACAGAATTTCTCCTCACCTTTTGTGTCTCCAAGGCCTAGTTGTCCAAATGTATTCTTTCCCCAAGAGTAGACGGTACCAAACACAGAGACGGCCATGCTGTGAGCAGATCCAGCTGCAATCTTAACCAAAGGAATGCCTTCCAGCGCTCGTACCAGCTGTGGTTCCTCAGTGAGATCCATCTCCCTTCCTACTCCAAGCTGACCATGTTCATTCTGACCCCAAACAAAGAGTTCTCCTCCTTAGCACAATACACAAAAGGAAGCTGTTGATACAGAGTTATCTGTATTTATCCATACATTTCTATCCCATTTTGCCTTAAGAGTTCAAAATGATGCACATGAAGCTCTTCCTTGATTTTATCCCCACAATAATAACTTGTGAGATGGTTTGGGCTGAGAGAAATGACTGACCCCAAATTAAGAATTCCATAGACAAGTGAGGCCTTTAACATGAGTTTCCATGTCCCACCTCAACATTTTAACCATTATACTATACACTTTCCAGAAAAATTTAAATGTACTGGACTCAGTATGGAGCAGGCATCTATGGAGAAACATGAGTGGTACAATCCAAGGTTCCCTCCTTTCCCCATTATATTTGATTTTGTTTTTACAAAATGCTTGTAAGATAGATGTCAAAAGACAGTTATGGCTGTAAGTTAAAACATTTCTACATGGCACTATTTCCACTACTAGATTCCTCCAAAGCATTTGTATTCACTTCTGCCAAGTTCAGAATGTTGAGGACAGGCAGAGAACTGCATGATCCAGTCAATGTTCTGACCAGCTGACCAATAGGAGAGTGCCCAAACCCTTCATTCAATCAATGTCCTGTCCTAAGTTATAGCCTAACCAAAGTCATCCTTGTCCTGCTGCACACAGAAAGGGGAAAACATCAATGGCTATTCCCCTCCATGTTGTCCCAAAATGCTGGGGGCATTTGTCCATTTTCCCCCAAATTTGAGCTGTTGGGATGAGGGGAAAGCAGATTTTTACTGGTAAAAATTTCCATTTCAGAATGCCACTCACAGGACATTGCTTGAATGCATGCTTTTTCCTGTCTAAATCTCTCAGGACTCTTTTATCAGCTTCCCTAGCTTGAAAGCTACCCAGACACCTTGCCATCTAGCTTGGCATGGCTAGATAGGAATATTTATTGTATATTAGAATGAATCCACTTTCAGCAGTTGATTGCCCTCCATCAACATAAGGGTGTAGTCCCTTTTTATACCCATTTCCATTTCAATCCAACATTTTTCCCCATCTTTCCCATGATTTTATGGATATCTAGCTTAGCATTTTTCAGGCTTGATGGTAGATAGCAGTCAGCTGTTGATAGAATCAGCATTCCTGCCTTAAGAAACTCTAGTTCCCAACACATCTCCCATATTTTTGGTCCAGTCACCAACCCAGGCATAGATTGGTTAATTCTTTGTTTCTCTCTCTTTCTCTCTCTCTCTCTCTCTCTCTCTCTCCATGTGAGCCTGGGACTGGAAATGATTTTATTTTCATTACTTACATTCCTTATAGGTTTTAGGGTTTAGTTTTGAAATGTATGTTTGTTTATTTATTTATTTATTTATTTGTTGGATTTCTCCCCCGCCCATTTCCCCCACAATAGGGGACTCTGGGCGACTTACAAAAAACATTAAAACTATAAATATATCTATAATAATATAATTTATGCAAATTAGCTGGGGCATTCCAACTGAAACAAAAGGAAAGTAAGATAGCTATTAAAAGAAACACACAAACAGCCAATACCTTTTGAAAGAGCCATGGAATGATGATCACCACATGCAATCTGAACAATTTGCTTGTTTTGTAATTCTTTCAGTAGCCTGCAAAAAAAAAAAAAAAAAAAGGAGGAGTGCATACTAATAATGTTGTTCAGTCATCGATATCTCTTATATATGAACTGGACAAGACAGTCAAAGGTAAAACACCTGTCACTGAAAAGTTCACTTCCCAAAACAGTTCCATGTTTTCATATTACTACCAATAGTTCTCACTCAAGGCACAACTGACCAGGCTCAAATTATCCTAGTTCAAACACATTATGCAAAGACTTAGCTTTCTGGAAAAGGCCGTAATGCTGGGAAAGGTGGAAGAAAAGAGGATGACCAGCAGCAAAGTGGATGGACTCAGTTACAGTAGTGATGAGTGCACCATTGGGAGACTTGAAAGAACAGGCAGGGATAGATCATCATGGAGGAAATCTATCTATGTGGTTGCTAGGAGTCAAAAACAACTTGATAGCACATAATCAATCAATCAAATATTAGGATCAACCCGGGGTAGTGAATTTAGCTCCCATTTTCAATTCAATCACATTAAGTTCTGTTTACAGAATTTGAAGAAAATTTTTGAATTACAACATTCACTGACAGCTAGATCACCTCCCATTCCTTGCACTAGAAGGTAGACTTAGTAATTTTCCTTTGTTGACATGGTCTGTGCTGACCTCATTTTTTTTCAGCAACCCCTAATGTCTGAAAGTAGGGGATGGGGAGAGATGGAATGGGATGAGATGAGATGAGACAGTTAGGGCTTATTTAAGGAAAAAGATCAGAATATCAGCTTCTCAGTGAAGAGATTGTTCTCTTGAAAACTTGAAGAACTTGAAAAGAATTACAGAAGTGAACATGGATTTGTCAGAAAGAAGGAAACTATCTTAGCAAATTGTAGAGATGCTGTAGATTAATATATCTTGATTTCAGCAAAGCGTTTGACAAAGTACTATAGCATTCTGATTAGCAATTTAGTTGAATGAGGGCTGGATGGCAAGACAATTGTCATCCAGCTAAGTAGATACATAGCTGGCTTGAAAATTGTACTCAAAGACTGTGCATCAACAGTTCCTCAACAATTGGAAAGAGGTATCTAGTGTTCAGTCTGAAAGAAAGAGGTATCTAGTGTTCTGTAGAGGTATCTACAATGTTCAGTCCTGGGCCAAACACTCTTGAACATTTATATTAATAACTTGGATGAGGAAGTGGAGGGCATACATGTCCATTTGAAGATCCAGAAAACTGGGTGCAACAGCTAATATCCTAGAAACTAGAAATATGATTCAAAACAATCTTAGTGAGTTAGAAAAGAGCTGAAAGTATAAGAGAGAGGACATTATTTATTTTATTTATCAGACTTGTAGGCCACCCAATTCCCAATTACTCTGGGCAGCTCACAACAATGCCTTCAGGTAGAAAACAAACATTGAATGCAGAATTATAGGATAAGAGATATCTGGCTTGGTAAGGGCACTTGTGAAAAAGATCTGGGAACAGAATTTGGATTAGAAACTGGATATCAGCCAGCAGTGTGTTATGGTTGTAAAAAAAGGCAAATCCCATTTAGGCTGCATAATTTCCAAATTATGGGAAATAATCATTCCATCATTTTTTCCCTTTGGTCAAATCCCCTCACATCCTGTTATCATGTCAAGATCTAAGTACCACACTTTAAGAAGGATTCAGAGAAATTGAAACTGGTTCAGGAAAAGGTCAGACAATTGATAGGAGACTAGGAATTAAGATTGATAAAAAAAGATTGAGGGGGCTGGATATGTTTAGCCTCAAGAAAATACAGCTGAAAGGGGATATGATAGCACTCTTCAAATACCTGAAAGGAAGGAAGGACAGAAGAAGGTTAAGTCCTGTTCTCTGTTGTAGTAGAATGGAAAAGATGGAATCATAGATTTAAGTTACAGGCAGGCAACTACCAACTGAATGAAAGAAAAACTACCTAACAGTAAGAGCCGTTCAACAGTGAAACTAGTTCTCAGAGTAGTGGTCAACTCCAGTTCATAGAATTTGTTCACGTGAAAGCTAGACAGCCATCTATCAGGAGTGCTTCAATTTGGATTTCTGCACTGAGTGGCAGTTGGGCTTGATGGGCTAAATGGCCATTGTCAGCTCTGATTCTGAAAGCTTGTAAATTAGGAAAAAACCCCCATGTACCTCTAATATTCAGATTTCTTCTGTCTTTCTCTTTACTTTCTGTTTTCCATGTTCAGACAGTCTGGTGCCAGACAGCTCTGGCCAGAGAGCCCTTAATTCTTATAACACTAATGTAGATCCTGTTGTTAATTTGATCAAACCTGGTGTTCTCCAGGTGGGTTGGATTATAATTCCCATAATGCTGGGAATTCTATATTGTCCTCAGGACTTTCCAGTTTTATAAAGTAGAAAAAGTGCCATGCATTTTAAAGCTGAGACATTCTGCTATGGTCATCCTGAAGACAGTAGTTGATTCAGAAGACCATCTGGGCATGTGATTATCTTTTTCTTTCTTTCTTTTTTTTTAATGTGCACTGAAATTGTGACAACTTTGTTTCTTTTAGAACAAAACTTTCAGGTGAATAATTGCATTAAGTTTATTTTCATTATAACAAAGTCATCAAAAGCACAGCGAAAAGGAAAGCAGAAATTTGCGGGAAAAATCCCCTTATTGTTTCAATGTTGCATTCTTCTATGAAGTGTATTTATTAAAGTATCTGTTTCTTTATATACAATTCATGGAATCAATAAATTGATTGGTAGTTGTTCTCCCACCCATGAGCCTTGTCCACTCAGGTTTGAGAAACAACTGCCTTGCCATTGACATGTAATAGGAGGTCTCCTACCTTGGTTTTGTTCCTTTGGCTGCAGTATTGTGCTCTGAAAGTTTTCCATTTGTTGAGAGAACGAGCAGATGAGATGCTTCACAATCCAGTGAATGTATCTTGATTTTCTCTTTTAAGTCGATGCAGCCTGCAGGACACAGCAAAAGAAAGTCCATCATGATTTTCACCAATTATTATCTTAATTGGTACTGAATTTATACATGTTGCAAGCCACACTAGGAATTCTGCTGGACTGAAAGGTTGGAGTCACTGTGAAGTGGGAAAGTGTTAAATAGGAGCAGAGGATATTGCCTTTCAGTCTTTACTCAGTTATGGAGCTCATTAGATTATTTTTGGGCAATTCCTATGTCCCAGCTCAATCTACCTTATGTGGATGTTAACAAGATTAAATGAGGAGAGATGTTCAACTGCACTGCCTTGAGCTCCATGAGTAATTATTAAAAAATACTGAATCACAAAATAGGTATGATTTTTATGCATCCACCTGCTAAAGCATTAGTGTATGGATTGATCAATGCCCTAACAAAAAGCAAAATTTGATATAATATGTGCTCAAATGGCTCCTTGAGGGAAGTGTCCACAAGCTTGGTGGAAGAATTAAAATATCTGGGAAGCCCTGAGATGTGCAAAAAGCATTTTTAAAACCTGAGATGGAAAAACACCAGGGTAGCTGAATGGGGAACTGACCATATTTATGGCCACAGAACAGATGACTTGAAGCTGCCTAAATGTGGACTTGAGGGGAGAGAAGATGACATCATGAGGACACCACACACACACAGTTACAGGGACACACGCATGCCATGGTTAGGGGGACATGAGGGAAAGCCCTCTCTCTCAGCTATTACAGGTTAAAACTTCCAATAGAAGAGAATATCTGTAGCTCAGGGTTGAACTGTGGAGTCCTTGGTGCTCTCTGAGCTGGGTTGTTTGCTTGGAAACATTTCATTACCTGTCTAGGTAACATCATCAGTGCTAGTGAGTGTGGGGTTTGCTCCCTGTTTATATACAGTAGCTTGCCCTGCCAGTGTGGGTGGAGTTCTGTTGTTTGTCTACACACCATTCAAAAGAGGCAACAAAAAAGCTAAGGAAACAAAAAGACTGAAACACATCCCCTCCAGCAGCCAACACCCAGATAAGCAGGGATTAACTCCAGACAAACAATCAAGCAGAAAACAATACCCTAATGGAGGAACTACCAAGGAATAAACCACACCCCCACCAACCCTGGGGATGTCAGCTGGGGAATTCTGGGAGCCGAAGTCCACACATCTTCAAGTTGCCGGTGTCATCCACACAGCTGGCTGGGTTACTCTGAGCCAGTCACTTTCTCTCAACCCAACCCACCTGACGACTACCAGAGGGCACCAGAGATACATAAACTTTTTTTTTTTTTTTTTGCTGCCACTTGTCAGTGGTCCGAATTTCGAGGCTTTAGAGGTGGGCTACTCACTGCGACTGCCCGCGAGGTGCTGATGCTGCTCGTCTTTCGCCCGGCCCAAAAGGAGCACGGTTTTAGGTGTCTTTGCCACGGCGAGGTAACCTTGCTGACAGCTGATCTGGCAAAGAGCTTCAGGATCCTCTTCGAAGATGCTGGGGTGGTACCCCGCCTTTGGGAACAAGAGCAACGGGGGTCTGCGTGGCGGGGAGGAAACAGCCGGCGAATCCGACAGGCCGCTGTCTCTGGCTCCGGATCGCTGCTCGCGCATCTTTTCGGCAACTTTCTTCCCAGACCTCCGAGATCGGCGCGCAGGTGCGGAGCGCGCGGCTGCGGCGGAGCTAATGCCTCCACCGAGGCGTCTCTCCCTTGCGCCCCGCATGAGTGAAGGTGCTCGCCTCTGAGCGCCCAAGAAAGGACGGGCAAGGTGTCCAAAACGATGCGCGTCTTTTGTCTTCTGTGGGCTGTTTTAGGATGGCTGGACATTCCAAACGTAAGAGAAGGCGTGTCTTGCATGGAAATCGAAACTGAGGCACTTGCCGCAGCCGTAGCGCAGATTCGTTTTCGGTTTAAGGAAGGAGAGGGTGGCTGGGAGGCTCTCCGAAGCGCTGGGTTCATCGTGAAGACGTTGGCGCTTTGCACGAAGAACAGCCGCCGGCTCCTAGAGCTTCCGGCCGGCCCCAGGGTTTCGTTTTATTTCGGGTTTGCAAGCATATTCTCGGAAGCTCAGGGACGTCTGCCCTAAGTTTATCCCCACAACAATCCGTGAAGTAGGTTGGGTGGGGAGGAACTGGTCCCAAGCCATCAACGAGGTCTCAGGGAGGGGGGGTCAAAAAAGTCAAGATGGTAGCCAAACCATGCGATCAAAGCCCCGCCCTTTTTTTACATGCACGTGAAGTAGGACAGAACTTGGGTCGTGATTATGGCCACATCTTGACTTTTTTTGACCTCCCCGTGGACAACAGGGTTTCATCATTTAAGAGCATGTGACAGGTTTTGCAAATGGGAACCCAGCGATCCTGTGGGTTAAGTCTGCTGAGGCAGGTGAATGCATAAGAATGTTAAGCCAGAACTCATGGTGGACAAATTACAGTGCTGGGTTCCCACAAGACTTAAAGTTAGAACTGAACAAACCTAGTGCCCCATAGGAACCAGATCACTCTCCCAGAGATCAAAGATAGATGCTGCAGGAGAAGGACAGGAGGAAGAATGCACACTTGTCTACTTGGGGTTCCCTCCATAGGTATCTGGCCAGCTATTGCAGGAACAGAATGCTAGATTATCACCGTAGGAGAGTGTTTCTCAACCTTAGCAACTTTTAAGATGTGTGGACTTCAACTCCCAGAATTCCCCTTGGTTGGGCCCAAGATGTGTGTGTATTCCCCTCTCAGAAATGTGCCCACCCAGGTTTCAGGTTCTGCAGCAGCCAAGAGCCCAGGGAGGAGAGGAGGGGAGGCTATGGTCATCCATGGGTGGTTACAGGCTTTCAGGGGCTCTGCTCCATAGATAACCAGATGTGAGGCTCTCTGGTTGAAGTTGGGCTTAAGGGAACAGTTGGGATTGCTGCTGGTGTACCACCCTCCTTGCTGCCCAGTGGCATCCCTGCCTGAGCTGCTGGGTTCCATCACTGGGTTGGCAAGAGTCCCCAAGTCTGCTGGTGCTTGGGATTTCAATTTGCCACCCAGCAATGTTGAGTTTGTGGCCTCCATGGCAACCATGAACCTGTCCCAAGTCATTGATCGCACCACGCATACCAGTGGCTGTGTGTTGGATCTGGTTTTGTCTCAGGCTGCTTGAGGTATATTCTGGCAATGGAGGTGTAACGATCTGCCACTTCCAACTCCCAATGCCAGTAACTCTCTTGCAACCAATAAAGGTTCAAAGGAAAGTTCATTTATTGAGAAAAAGTGTACAGGTCCAATCACCTGGGGTGGGCTATTCAAATGGACCCCGTCTCCCAGTGGCAACCAGAGAGTGATCTTTCTATGGCAACGAGCCGATGTGAATCTCCTCCTGTCAGAATCCTTGCAATCAGTTAACTATTCTGAGGTGCTCTGGGAGATGTATCAGCTCAGCCACCTGTTTACTGGATCCAGGCCTCTCCTGGATTGCAAGAGTGGCTAGGGAGATGATCCATGGTTGAATCCATACTGTGATGAAATCCTCTTTGATGGAGGTGGTTGTGCACCCCCTCCTCAAGAGGCTGTCCTTTGAGCTAACAGTTTTCAATAACTATTGGCCAGTTTCCAACCCCCTCTTTTTGGGGAAAGTTGTTGAAAAGGTGGGTGGTCTGCAGCTGATGAGACCCCTAGAGGAAACAGATTATCTAGACTTGTTTCAGGCTGGGATTTAGTGCTGAGACAGCTTTGCTTGCACTTGTGGATAACCTGTGGCAGAGCTGGGATTGAGGTGGTGTATCCATCCTTGCATTCTTGGATCTCTTGGTGGCTTTTGATGCTGTTGACTATGGTAACCTTCTGAGCTGACTTCATGGCTTGGGGATTGGGACACCATTTTATGGCGTTTCTCTTACTTTCTCCAGGGCTGGTTTGTTGATGTTGGTTGGGGGAAAACATCACTCCCTAGGCCCCTCCTTTGTGGGGTTCTGCAGGGTTCTGTTCTCTCTCTCCTTTTCAACATCTACATGAAATGCTGGGTTAGGTCATCTGCCGGTTTGGGGTTCCGTATCATCAGTACAGGTATTCCTCACTTAACAACCATTTGTTCAGTGACCAAAGTTACAGTGGTGCTGAAGGAATGGCAGTTACAACCAATCCTTGAAGTTATGGCCATTGTAGCACCCCTGCAGTCATGTGATCAAAATTTGGGCATTTGGCAGCCTACCCACATTTACGACCGCAGTGTGCATTTCAACTCCTCCCACCCACCTATCTCTCCCCCCCCCCCCACATCTCTGCTTTTGGCCGCCCTGCACTCCGCTACTGAACTGACCTTCACCATCTTCTTCCTCCCACTGCAGACAAGGCACACCTGGCCAAGGCAGCTGCTGGTCCTTTGCAAGGCTGCTGGAACACCTGAAACCCAGACTGGCAGATTTCTAAAAAAGACTATCCCTATCTCTGCCACTCAGTAATATATGTATCTCTGTGTGCTCTTCTATTACTAAATCATGTTTGAGTAAGGTGACCCACACAGACTTGGCATTTGGCAACAGCAACCAGAACCCAGTGGAATCAGAAGCCCCAGCTCACTACAGATGAGGGGTGGGCTTCTGTATCCTCTCCCCAGCATTCCAAGGGCTTTTACTCCATAGAGGGGTTCTTTCTGCTTACTTATCAATGTCATCCATGGAGTAAACCTGTCTGTAGTTCAAGATCTAAGTTTGGAAGACAAGTCTCTGCAGTGAAAGCTTCTTGGGCATCAGCAGTTGAAGCCAGGCAGCGAAGGGGCTGCAGTTCCTCTTTCCAATCTTCCTGCATGTACTGGCCTCCAGCTGCAAGGGGTAACCTCTGTCTCTGTCTATCTCTCCAGTGCCCCCCAGAAAAGCATCAGGTCTACAAAAGCAATGACTTCTGCCTGGTAAAAGTATCAGCAGTCCAGCATAGGAATGCCCACATCTTCAGAGACTCCATTGCCTCCACCAGCACCAAACACTGCAGTGTAAAGGCTCCAGTCACCTCTTGTACTAGAGTCTATCTTCTCCCTCCCATCCTTTCACAACCTACTTCCTCGTCCCTACACTCTTCTTCCAAGTCTGTGACTAAATCAGATACCATTTCCTTTCCCTTCCTTTTCCACACCATTCTCATCATATCTTCTCAAACATTTCAGCCATCAATCAGCTGTAACTTTTTCATACTTTTCTGTGCTCCTTTGTAGTCAAATTGCTGGGTGGTGTGGAATTGTAGAGAAAGAGGGAACGGCCTTGAGGAAGGAAGAGCCACTACCAAAACAGTGGTCAGATAAAAGAGGTTCGAGTCAGGCAGGAATGTAATGTGACAAGCCAGACAAGCCTAGTTCTCATGAAGATAAAGGGAGGAATTGGGAAGCGCATTCAGACTTGCAATATTCTGTTACTCTAGCTTTACAATAAAAATAGTACTGACCTATATAACATTAGATTCTTAGTATGATCTACCTTGAAGGGCTGACAGGAATACAGAAATTCAGCAACAACTCCTCCAATTTCTTACCACAATCCTAACTGCAAGGTAGTAACTGGGCACTTTCAGTAAGATGCCAACTTTCCACCTCAAAATGCACCAGTACCCAAGATGTCAGAGGATAATTACCTTGTATCAGGTTTGAATCAATCCCTGGCCACCATGACAGTTAAAAAAATAATAAAATAAAATCCAGTAAATTATTAGGAATAAGATCATCTAGGAGGATTTTCAGAAATAACCAGATTAATAAGCACATATATTTAAAAGGAACATATTAACTCAATCTAATTACATATTAGTCAAAACAGTGTATTTTCAAAGTACTATATATTTGATTTTATGTTGTACATGACCACTTTATTTCTAAATATTACATCTTTAATGCAGGAAAATCACTGAACAATCATCTGACCAAATTCCCTTGGAACAATCTGGCCTCACATCTGAGGCCAAAAGAAGGATAGAGCTACAAAGGTGACATCTCCAAGTTCCTGTTTCAGACTATTCTCCAACATTTGCCAAAGCCCCGATTGTTCTTGATAGCCCACAGAAGCTTCTCTTTCAGTTTTTGTTTTGTTGAATAAGTTGGCAGCTGCAAAAGATGAAAACAGGTCTGGGCCTCGGGGATAAGATCATCTGAAGGCAAGTCATGTGGGTGAATTGTTATCTTCCAGGATTTCTCTGTCACAGAGATCCGGTCACCTCCTACAACAAATGCTAGAAATATGAGAAATAATCAGTTGAATACAGAACATGAGGTAGAACATAGACAGTTCTAAGAATATGGGATTCTTCAGCTCAGGATAATACTGCCTCTAAAAAGACATAATAAAACATCTGTTATCCTGCTGGGACCACCACCTGTGGTGGTGATTCCCAATCCAGCTCTACATTATAGAGTTGCTTCTCAACTATCTTTTCAATTCCTTGTCTATCCATATTAGGGGAAGCTTTTGGAGGATTATGAATGTCTTCTGCTGAGATTCATAACAGCTCACAACACAGACAAGAGGTTCACCTTCAAGATCTTTTGAAGAGTGATGAAGTAGTCGCATATAGATACTTACACAGAAAACCTTTTTTATCCTCCAGACTCAGCTCATGAAAAACTTCCCAGAACATCTTTATGGTTGGGTGCGTTGGGCTGTATATGCCACCGTACGCAGCATTCTTCCGTGCAAGAAGCAGACAATGGCAAAAGATCAACAAGAGAGTGGTAAGAATAAAAAAACTGGATTACCCACAGACCATATATAGCTTTTAGAAACTTTGCAGCCATGTCCAAACTCCTATATTCCATCCATGCAATTCTATGGCTCACCTATTTGATAAGCTGGGAGAATTGAGTAGAGCTGCGATGGAGAAAAATTAATTCCATTTACCAGACCCCACCCATGCCAATGTAACATTGTGCTGTGGCCAGCTGCAACAGTTCCAATTCTCTGATCATGATCCCGCTTATGCAGGTCTTTACTATAAAATACATCTCTCCATTCACTTACCTCTTCATACAAATGCCAATCATAACTGGCATTTCCAATTGCCACTTCCATCAGTTGTTCAGGCTCAAAGATGTCAACTAGTTGTTCATCAAGGACTTTGTAAAATCCTCTCTTGAACTCTCTGAAAACTTCTTCCACTGATTTGTTGAATATGTAATCCACATATTTGTCGACAAAGTCTTTCCTTTAAAAAGTAGAAATAGGTAATTTGCTCCCAAGACAAAAACAAACAGCATGTCTGGTTTTTTTTTTTCAAGAAATCAAGTTTCTTCTTAAATAGAAGTTGGCATTTTAATAAATTTATCAGGATTCAAAATCAGGTCTCTTTTGGCCAAATTCTGTTAATATTGCACATAAATCTAAAATTATCTGCTCAGATCTATTTGTTAATGTAACCAATGTTCACTAGCTCCTTTACTAGATATTTACAAGGATTAGTTGGGACTAAAGATTTGTCTTTTTAATTCTTCGGTTTGTACTACAATGCAAAATATATCTACTACTCAACATTTAGGCCTTCGAAAGAGAACAGGATTGAAATTCTATAAGGATAAAACAATTAGGAGTTGGACTTGTTGCATTTTAGTCAGATATGTTTTTCTCTTTTCTCCCCATTTCCCTCCTTTTTTCCTAAACTCTCACTGTACAGGCAGTCCTTGGGTTACAATGGCAATTGGGACTGGGATAACTGTTACTAAGTGACGCAGTTGTAAAGCGTGATGTCACATGACTGCATTGCTTAGCAACGGCAATCCTGGCAGTCCCAGTTGCTGTCACAACCCCAGCATCTCACAGGCCGTTAAGTGGGAAGAGTGCCAGATAAGGAGCGTGGGGGTCGGGTGCTGCGGGCAGGCAGGGGGATGTTGTGAACAGTTGGGCAAGGGGAATGGGTGGGTGCTGGGGAGCACAGGTAAGCTGGTGAGAGCCTCGAGCGGATGCTGGGGAGCAAGGGATGTGGGCAGGCGCTGTGGAGCAAAAGTGGCAGAGGTGACTTACAGGAGCTACTTGCGACCTTCCCTGCTGGCTTCCCATTGACATTGCTTGGGAAGGTTACAAATGGTGATCATGTGACTGAAGCTCACTGTGATGTCATAATCGCAAGCCAGGTGTCAGGATTAGCCCAGGAAACTCCAGGAGACAGTACAGATTCAATTCAGCAGGGTTTATTGGCTTCAGTCCCGTTACAGAAATCTTCTCAGAGTGAGAGAAAATTCCAGGGTCACCCTCCCAACCTCCCTTGCATTCTTTAGGAAGGGTTCAGTCTCATCCTCTTATCAGTACCTCGTTGCTCGGGCGACGAGAGTAAATTCTTGACCCCCCTGTTCCTGACTCTCACAAGGTCAGATCTATCTAACTTCAGAGGAAAAGTAGATGTCTGAAGGGAAAGGATTGCATCAGATGCCCTGCCCACTCCTGAATTTCAGCTTATACAGCCCATTATGGTGTAGCACCAGGTTGCACCAGGCATTGCTTTGCCAGGACTGAACCTGCCTAGGTGGTAAGAAGATATCAAGAGGGCCTGCTAAGAGCCAATTATCTCCCATGAAGTTGAGGTTATGTGGACCAGGTAGCAGGCATTCTCTTTTGTAGGTCCCATGCTCTGGAACTTTATACCCACAGAACTTCATACAGTCACCTCCTGCTTAGTTTCTGGTAACTTTATTCTACTGTGTTTTCAATCTTAGTTGGTTTGTGGCATCTGTCAGGGTAGGGGAAAGTCAAGGTGTTGGTTATGACCTTTAAAGCCCTTCATGGCATGAGCCCAGGTTACTTGAGGAACTGTCTCATTCCCATTACATTGGCCTTTCCCACCTGGTCTGGCAGGAAGGGTATGTTACGGACCTTACTGCCTAGAGAGTTTCATCTGGCGGGGTCCAGGAGGAGAGCCTTTTCTGCCATGGCTCCTGCTCTCTGGAACAACTTGCCCACTGAGGTGAGATTGACCCCCACTCTGCTGGCCTTCTGAAAGGGCGTTAAGACCTGGCTCTGCCAACTTGCATGGGGACCCAACAGGGGTTTGCAGCACTGGGGGCGGTTGGTAGCCTGAGGATGCTCTCTCCACCTTTTTAGTTTGCACTTTAGTTTTAACTTTTTAGTTTAATTTTAACTTTTTGTAGTTTTTAACCTGTATGCTTTTTTCTAAGATTTTATAGTTTTTTTACTTGTAATGCCACCTAGAGTCATTTGTACAATGAGATGGGTGGCATATATAAATTCAATAAATAAATAAATAAATAAATTCATTCATTCATTCATTCATTCATTCATTCATTCATTCATTCATTCCATGGGGAGACCTGCAACAAGTTCTTGCATTCCAACAGGAGACAATGGAAATCTCAAAGCAGCTAAAGCTGGGAAGCCTGGTGCTCTTCATATGTTCTAGATTAGAATTCTGTTTTTTTTATCCTATACCAACTGCTAGGACAACCTTCACACCTCTGGAAGTGCCACTCAGGACACAAGGAATATATGCAAGTCCATCTACAGGTTCCCTCATCTGATCACAGAACAATCAACAGACCATCCAATTATTTCTAATGCATATACCTAAAGAAAAATATTTTTTCCTTACCTGACTAGCAATCCAATCTCTCACAGTAAGTTCCTTCAACACTTCTCTTGCTTCTTGCATATCCACTGGGATATAACAGTCCATTGACACACCAGATCTAGCAGGAAAAAGTATCCTTGTAGTATTTTCTAAGGAAAGACAAAAACTCTGTCACATGGTTCTCACTGGTTTGTATCACTGGTGATAGCATGAAGTCAATTTAGACAGTGATTACTTGTACATGCTGCACTACACTTCCCAGCTCTTGGGCTTCAGATCTTTCAAAGAGAAAGTTGACTTAACAGGATTTGCAGCTGTCCTTCAAAGAAACCACTGGGGTTTTATTTACTTACTTACAGCATAAAACCAAAGAAAAGCTGAAATAAGGACATGGGCAGGAAGGACAAACAATTTATTTTATCTTGTTCTATGTAGTTTGGAGATTACAGGATGTTTGTTATTGCAAGACTCAGAATAGCCCATGGCACGGCAGTGATTTTTGCTCCTTGTTTTTGGTATTTTGAGATGAACAAGTCTGAGGACAACCACTGGTTGTCTTCCAACTATCTGGCAGGATTATGGGTATGGAAGCAGCGGCAATGTGGAAATCCCTTAATAATCTCATGAGCCCAGGGCTTTCATCTTTAAAGGTAGTGGGATATCTTGTAAGGCATAATGATTTGAAGAATTTTGAAGACATTCAAGTCTTATTTCAGTTACAAAGATAGCTGGGTAACTGGGCTACTAACTACTCTGCAACCCAGCTGACCTTGCAAAATGGCTGGGAGGATATAATTGGACTGGACACATTGTTCTGAGCAGATAGAAGAAAGGTGGCAGATAAATGCAACAAACAATCCATTCAGATGTTAAATTCACTTGGGTGATGCTAGTGAATAAGGACCTGGAATTCTCTCCCAGATGCACTCTACTCACCTTGGTTTTAAAAAGCTTGCTGTTAAACAAGGAGGTGAGGAGAAGATTGCTTCTATCTCCCTACCAAAAATAATTAAAAAAGCAATTAATAAAACAATAGCATACCAGCCCAGCTTTATGCATGTTGGACTAGTCAAATTTTTTCTTGATTCATACAGTCTAAAAAAAATTACAGATGTAACCATAATTTTCAAAATTAATGCCGGAGATAATAGAAATGGAATATACAGTGACCACTCCAATATTATGCTTGCTTGGAAATAACTCCCACTCTGTCCGATGTGACTTAAATCACTTTAGTTTATAATCTGAATAAAGTGTGAATCAAAGAATATAAACAATAGTTCATCAACATCCATGTAAATTTTGACAAAGTTTACTTTCCACATACATCAATGTATAAAACTCACATCGTATGCTTCTTTTCTTCCTTTTGAATAATAAACTTTAAGGTTTAGTATTATGTCAGAAATAGTAAATTATGTCATACTTGGCACTGAATGAAATACCACCATTGACAGGAAGAAAAATTGTATGCAGCAAGTGTAGGAAAACACTGCCTTCCAGATGTTGCTGAACTACAATTTCAAACAGCTCTTGATATGGCCAATTGTGAGAAATGCTAGAAGCTAAGATTCAACAACATCTGGAAAGTTACAAGTTCCCTGTAATAGAAAGACTTTTGATGTACATTTTTAAAATTTATTTATACATCACATTTATATAGCTGCCCATCTCACACAAGCAACTCTGGGCAGCATACAACATTATTTATTTATTTAAACAATCACTAGTTTCTTTACTGGCCAGCAGCGGTCGCAGGGAAGTCGGCTCATCCGGGCTTCCTTCCTCTGCCGATCCTCCGCCAATCGCATCTAGGCAGGTCCAGCACCGGTTCCTGCTCCCCGCACAGAGCGCCACCAGCGTTTCCTCCCACCAAAATGGGAGTACCTATTTATCTACTCGCAGTTGATATGCTTTTGAACTGCTAGGCGGGCAGGAGCTAGGGATGAAATGACAGGAGCTCACTCTGTCATGCAGAGCTGGGCTCAAACTGCTGGAGTGTTGACCATTTCTGGCCGGCAAACTCCAGCATCATTCAGCTGCTATGCCACCATGTCCCCAATTGAAAAAATTGAATGTACACCATGTTTTGTACATTTTACAATTTTAAAAAATTGAATGTACAAAATGTGCATTCAAAAATAGCATTAATCTTTGTATGGAAAACCTGCACAGTACATAACACCTTAGTTCCTCTCATTAACTTTTGCTCAAGCTCCATAAACTTGGCCATACCATCCAGTGATCAGCTATCTGATCTGAACAGACAGAACTTTCTCCAATTCTAACAGGACCAGAAAGGTGACCCATATATCTGCTGGAGAACAGTTTCCAAATTCAAAGATAAGAACAGGATGGAACATAATATTTTAGATTATTTATACACCATTTGTTCCCTTAATGGTTCAGGGGTGCTGTAATGGTATGTGGGAATGACCCTGGGAGACAGAAGGAAGAGCTACAGCCTAGACAACAGTTAGATAACAGGGTGCTATGCCTGCAGAAGGAATGAGGGAATGGCAAACATCTCAGAAGGGACCCTCCCTAGTTTTTTGGACTCTAAAGGCAAGGGGGAGAGATTCTGCTAATGTAACCTTACAATAAAGATATTGCTAGTACTCTTGGGTGTGCCTCTTGCTTGGACTTCCAAGAAGGACTGGCAGGTGCTTACAGAAATACAATTCTCTCATCAGAAATAAGGCAATGCAAGTAGCAACCTTTTAGCATTCTTCTGTGTTTCACTTCCTACTTCTGCTGACTTCCATTTCTCAATCAGTGCTCTGTCCAGTTGGCTGATCCTAGGCAAGACTTCCAAAGAGGCAGCTGCGTTTCTACATGCAGAAGCCTTAACAAAGAAAAACCCAAGTGAAAAAGTGTTGTTACTATCGCACACACCAATGCTTCATAATATAAATGTTTGAGAAGGTCAATTCTCATTAATATTCCTGTAGGAAGTGGGGATGCAACTTTGGGAAAACTAACATCTGTGTAATGTTTGAAAATATCATTGTGTTTTGCTGAATCATCCAAATGTCTATCCAGAAAGAAATTAACTTTTGTGTGCAGTGGAAAAACACATTCCATTTAGGCAAGTTGGTACTTATTAGGTTAGCTGCATTCACAAAATATGCACAGATGCAGAAAGTTCTTTGAATATATTGAGTGGGTTCACATATTGTGCTAAGCCCATAGCATGCAGCTTTCTCTGGGCCAAGGCTCTTGAATGATTCACCAAGGGCAGAGGGTGGTTCAAGAAACCATTGACAATTCTGTATGTTTAAAATTAGAATTACTAATATTAATGGGATTACTTTCCAGTCACATAGTTCAAATTTTCCATCTTCTTCTAAGTCATTAAATATTTTAATTGGGTAATTGGTGGTTCTCTGCAGGCTGTACCCAAGGCTTTGGAGGATACATTAGGACATGGGGCCTCCACATATCATATTTAGTTCTAATATGGATTGTTTGGCTCATCTTTGCATATTGTGTGAATTCAGTCCATGTGGACTGCATTATATAGTTCATGACACAGCATGCTGGGTGATCCCAAACAGTGATCTATTCAATAAATTATGCTTAAACAGACTTAAGTTGATTTGTTCACCCAACCATTATTCTTCCACTATTTTAGGGGGCACAGGAAAGAAATACTGAGAGCTTTCATTAAGTATCTAAATTTGGGTCCAAGATGGGATCAAACTTCAGATTTTTGGACTAATTATTCCCCTATTAGTCACATATAGTGTCTTTATAGCATCTCCTAACTGAAGTGATGCAAAGCCTGTCCTCATTACTATTAATTTAGCATACTGATGGTTTGATAAAGACACTGTACTGCGCTAGTACATAAGGAAATGACTTATGGTTTACATTCTTAACATTTCAAATGGCTATTTTAGTAAAGGTCAACCAATATCCCCTGGTGCTTCCAGACACTTTGGACTTTAATTCTCAGCCAGGAATTATGAGAAATGAAGTGTGCCAGACTGTAGGAGAGACATCTAAATAGTTTTCTAATTAATAAGTTCTTTTGGTTTTATCTTCCCTTGGGATAACTCCTGATGTCATGACAGTTTACAAAAGAAATAAGCAAAGTACCTGAAATATATTGACAAAGTTGACATATGTTCCAGCAAAAACTTGGGCTCCCAACAATACTGCAATGATATGAATATAAATGAATCATTATCACATTAAGTACAAAATTAGTCTAGTTTCTTTTTCTTCCTTTCTCTTGGGATTTACAGTGTAACATTGTAGGGGTGCTTCTGACATTTCCAAAAGGAATCTACCTACAACTTACTATTTCTTTATCTCTCAAAATCTTTTTTCTTCATTAACCTTTCTAACATAACATGCAGCAACTGTCTTTTTCTCCATTAACAGAGATACATTTTCTTTGCATGACAATCAGAAAGAGAATTCTGTACTCATCCCAATCATGCATTAAGTTTAATTTTGCAACCAGAATGTTGTGCAAATTAAGAGATTACAATTTCATAATTGCTGTATTTTTAAAAAAAACGTTATTTTGCTTTTGTTGGTCAAGGAATTATATATCTATACAATTCTCTATATCTACCCTTTGCCAACTGATTAAAGTGGTGAGACTCCTAAAACTACTGCATCCTTTTCCACCACCAGGATAAATGCATATTCATCTGCACTCTTCCCAGTTCTTGTCAGCTGGAGATGGCAGAATATCCTGTTTGGAAATTCAGAAGTTGCCAGCTAATCACACCCAAGCAATGATGACATTTGCTTCCTCAAAAATCAGAAAAAAACAGCCTTCTAATTCCTACATTTAAAAAAAACTAACAGAACAGTCATTTGGAGCAGTAACTCAGAGCCATGATAATATAGCAATTATGGTCTTGATTTAGGACAAAGGACAATGAATTCTGAGTCCACTTTCAGCCATGGAAGCACACTGGGTTACTTACGTCTGGCCACTAAGTTTCAACCCAAACCACTTCACAGAGTTTTGGGGGTTATGTTACTGAGAAAAAAAAAATGGAGTCTTATGTATATCACCCTAGGCTTCTAGAGTAAAGGCACAATAAAAATCTAGAAAGATTTAACCCAATAGAACATCAAAAAATATAAGCTAATCAAACACTGAACAGAATATACTCAAATCAAATCTGACTTGTAGGTATCGCTTTTTCAGAGGAAAAATTAACCATCTGTTTGATTCTTTCAAAGCAATGGAATATCTTAAATGTGTGTGTGGGTTTGGCTGGGCGTTGCTCCCTGTGTTATGGTATTAACATTATTTTGCATTCTGGATTTGTGTTTACAAAGAGGTACCATTACACTCCAGAAGAGCACTGAGGTCAATACACTTTCTCTCCTCCTGTCTGCTGTCCAGTCCTGGACTTTCCCTGTGCTGCAGAAGTCCATATCCAAAAGACCAGAGTTGCCCAGAAGCAGAGACACAGAGAGTGTGATAGCTGCAGAAAAACCAAGATACTGTCAGCTTCCCATATGAACTACTCTACATTCACCCCAAAGACCAGTGTTTTTCAACCTTGGCCACTTTCAGATGTGTGGACTTCAATTCCCAGAATTCCCCAGCCAGCCATGCTGGCTGGGGAATTCTGGGAGTTGAAGTCCACACATCTGAAAGTGGCCAAGGTTGAAAAACACTGCCATAGACTACAAAACTCCAGTTTTGTTTTTTGTCTGTTACTGTTAAGACAACCCAAACCAAAACTTTTGATAAATAATGTTATTCCTTTGTTAGAATGTCATATATGTCTACTGGAATATTACACTTCAAAGAGGGACCTTTATACCACTTGAAGATATAACCCTACACATTCCCTCCAATTACAAATTAATTTAATCTAACCCATCCTTTTATACAGCTTGCTGCAAAGGATGCCCTCTATTTGCTTTGGACTTAATTCTGCTAGACCCAAATACAACCAATACAGCCCTTCAGGAAGGCTGTGTTTAAGCTACATCCGTCTTTTTCAACATATATGCGATTGTTTTGTTCTCATTCTATTTTCACTGCTCAAGGAGGCTGTTTGTTCTATCCAAACTGAAGATGGATCCAAATCAAATGGATATTACAGTTTCAGACGCTAGAATTACTGCACCAAAGTTGGAAGATGCCATTTAAGGCATTAAATACAAGCCCTGCTCTGAGCAGGAAAATAAACAATGGCTTCTCAGAAGGGAAATCTAGGCAAGGTTGTTTGTGGATACGAAAAGGGTTTGAAAAAGTCAAGATGATAAGTGCGACTGTGTGTGTGAGGCCTTACCCCTTGTTATGTGCTTCAGCGCAGGGGTTTGATTGTACAGTAAAGGCTGCCATCTTGACTTTTTTGACCCCTCCCCCAGAGTTTCCTGCTCCTGGGTCATTGGTTCCATTGTCAGACTGCTGCTATTGTTACAAAACACCCATAACATTCAACTGGAATCTAATTATTTTATGTTAAATCCATTATTCTTTGTCCTGCATGCTAGAACTATAGACTGTCTTCTATGCAACATCCTTTTAGGTATTTGAAGATGGCCACCATCAAGGGTTCCCTTCTCAAGGCCAGATGGGCCCAACACCTTTCACCTCTCTTCAGAGGATTTCATTTCTAGTCCTCTAACCATTCTTACTCTCCTTATCTGAACTTATTCCAGTTGGGACCTTTCTTGATGTACAGTGTCCAAACCTGGACACAACATTCAAGGTGGGCTATGATCAGTGAAGAATAAAGAAGAATTATTACTTCCTGTGATCTGGAATACATACTTCTATTGATGCAGCCTAAAACTGCACTTTTGTTTTTTGTAACCACATCACGTTACTCACCCATATTCAGTTTGTGTTCAGCTGCTATTCCAATATCTTTTTCATAAGTACTATTACCAAGTCACCTAACTGCATCTTGTGTCTGTGTATCTGATTTAGCTTTTCACACTGAAGACTTTTGCCTTTGCCTCTGTTAAATTTAATTGTTATTTTTAGCCTACTTCTCTAGTCTATTGGAATTACTCTGAATTTTATTTCTGTCTTCTAAGATATTACCTATTGCCCAATTTTATATCGACAGCACAGTTAATAAGCATTTCCTCCATCTCGTTATTCATGTCATTAATAAAACTGTAGGCCTTAGACTGTATCCTGTGGCACTTGATAGCTTATTCTGTTTCCATAAGGAACCATTCCTTTTATTCAATTTTTGTTTATTATTCATTTAACTAACGCTTGTTCTTGATAAATTCTTGTTGAAATCTAGTAATTAGCATATTGCTTTGAAGATGCTTAGGGTGTTCTTCACAAAACTGATGAGCACACATTTATTTTAGTTCTGCAGTGTAGAATCACCAACTATCATTATTCTTCTTTGTCTTTCCATAGAATTTAGCTCCATCCCTCTGCCCTTCGGGAATCCATCATTCTCTTTTATGCTGTATCTTTTTCTTTCATTTTTTCCTGAGTTCAGCGATGCAAAATATTTCCAACATTTTTGGGTTCAGATTGTCATGGTTGGGCTTACTTGTTTGATTTTCTTCCTCATGAAGAACTGCTTCTTCTGAAAGCTGGTGGCAGTGACTGCTTTGTTAGAGCTGCTAAATCTTCCCCTCTCTTCTCGGCTGACCATTTTTGCTATAATCCTCTGAGGTTTTCTTTAAGCATTGTTACAATTCTACTTTTGCCGAAAATATATGCCAAGTTGTTCTGAGGAAGGACTATAAACAAACTTTAAGCATTGCAGGTCCCAACTTCAGAGCCCTATTCATTCACCTTATTTCTCTTTCTTCAGGTACCACCAGTGAATTTTTATTTCCTCTGGTTCCTTTCTCAGATTTTCAGGCTAACAGGATACACACAGTTCACATGCAGGAAAACTTTATACAAACTGCCTTTTAAACTTCAGTGGCAAAAGCCTGTTTTTTTCCTTTCAGTGAGCTTGCTTCCTAGAATGTGGAATATCTCTCTTCCAGTTTTTCCAGCAGAAAACAGTCACTCAATCCCGCACAGTGGGATTAGGAGTTCTGAGGCTACACCTCCTGCAACCACAGGTGAGAGCACCATTCCTCAGAAAAAGCAGCCTTGTTGATTGCTCTGTTCTCATCTTCCTTCTGAAACCCCTGATGAAGTTCTGTTTGCTCAGACGTTTCTTTTTGATGACATCTCTCTCCTTCTTTCTTTTTGGCCTTTGAGAAACAAAATGCTGGATGGGCCCTGATCTGATCTGGCAGGACTTTATTCTTATAAAGAACAAAATAGCATAGCGGTTTCACATACTGTTCATTCAATATTCCACAGAAAAGTGAATTTTTATTCAGTAATAATTGCTGTTCCTGACCAATAGTAATAATAGCTGAATGACTGCCTAAACCTTCATTGATAGTCTGTTTCTGTTTTGGAGTGTTATGGTTTAGACTAACCAGATTAATAAAAGTTCACTAAATAATTCTCAGATGTATAGTCTTCTCATCTTCCTGATAAACCGGCAGCCTCCAAAATGTTAGAAGTGCCCCATGCAATAGAGGTTACAACTAAATTAGTTCTTAAACAAACTTTTTTTTTTTAACATAAGCCATATAAATTTCCCTTGCACACACACATGCACACTCACTCACATAGGCATGGAAGGAAAGGGGTGGTACACACCTTCCACATGACACATGGGAAACTGGACCATCAATCTCATCAACTTTCTGAGGACCAGTCTTTGGAGTTGAAGAGTTGCGTCCTAATTGTCCAGCACTGTCATCTCCAAATGTGAAAACACTGCCACTCTATTAAGGGTTTTAACAAACCAAGCACCATTATCAATGCTAATGCCAACTACGTCTATCAGTTTTTTTCCCCCTAGCCAGATATATTAGTTTATTATACATTCCTGCTACAACATGATGTCTTAGAGATACCAACGTTGTGTTGCATGCAGATGTGCCTGACCCCAACCGCAGCCATCATTCTGAAGCATTGTCATTTGCAACAAGATAAAGAAATCAACCAAGATAATTCCCAACCCCTTTTCTCCGCTTCCACACACTTAGAGCCTGTAAGCTCACAGCTCGGATCCAGCATCAACATTAGAAAATATGGTATGGATGGGGAGGAAGGAGAAGAGCAATATTAAAGCTTTTTAAAAAAGCTAAACTGCTTCTAGATAAAGAGAAAAAAAATCACCTATGAGCAAATTAGAAAAGAATGCCGATTCAAATCCTATCTACCAGAATGACCCATTTAAAATAAAGCCCTTATGGAGAAGTGTCTGAAAATACTTCTGATTGTTAAGTAGCTCTAAGTTCATAGGTTCTGCACACCCATAATATAATTTGGTTTTTTTGGCTTGCTTAGCATGTTGTGTGTAACTAGCCATTGTGATTTGCAAATTACACTTTATGGCTTAGCATTTTGTATGAACCAACTGTGTTGTATTCAGTAAGCCATGATTTAAGAAAGCATGGCTTGGCATATGTAAAGTAAGTCACTGTCTCCATATTACATTTGGCTGGCAAAGCCATATGGCCTTGTGAAACCTCCTTTTGTTGTTGTTTAGTCGTTAAGTCCTCCTGCCATATGCTATTCAAAAAAGCTTATTATATTATATATCACTTGAAATGGAACAGTTGTCACCAAGTAATTGGCATCAAGAGTTGCTAGTTATGATGTTTATGGCTGTATTACCATTACTGAAGGCCATAAGCAGGACAATATTAGTGCACTAATATTGTACACCTCTTGTTGGCCACAGTGGGAACAGAATGCTGGATCAGGTAAGCTTCTGGCCTAATCTGACTGAGGTTTTCTTACATTTTTAAGCCATAGGGGCCATAACAGTTCCATAATTTCTTAGATTTAGTGTAACGAACTGCCACTTGTTGATCTTAAAACCAGTAACTCTCCTTGCAACCAATATTGATTCAAAAGAAAGTTCATTTATTAAGAATAAGTGTACAGATCCAAAGCATTGCTGAGACTGAATAAAAGCGCGCCAAAAACTGCTTTTCTTTCTTTTCCCCCCCTTTCTTCGCCCTTAGTTCTTGTCTTCTGATTCCCTTGCTGGCATGGCCTTGAACATTCTAGGGCTTGTGATAAGAAACCATCTGCATCAAACGGTCTCTCCTTCCTACTCCCCCTCCCCTTTTCCAATGGCAGAACCGCAGCATGTAGAAAAAATCATTTTTTTTTTTACTAGCCATATAATAATCTACTATAAAATCTTGCGAGGATTCTGACATACTGCCCCTCCACAGAAAAGGATGTCAGTCAGATGATTCCTCTTCTTCACTCTAAAAGGAAAAGCAAAGATACACATAATACAATAACCAATCTAATTGTTAAGGCTTTGTAGGATAAGCATCATAAAATTTTTTAACTAAACGTGGGGCCTTTACATGTTTCTTGTCAACCCATTCAGCCATTGACTTGGGAAAATGTTTCCACTGAATTAAAAATTGAACCCCCCCCCTGTGCTTTCTGCTGTCCAGTATTTCTTTAACTTCAAAATGTTGTTCTCCTTCAACCATCAATGGTTTAGGAGGTACTGGAGAGGGATGCCACTGAGAAGACTCCTTATATGGTTTAAGCAGGTCGCAGTGGAATACTGGATGGATTTTTTTAAAGGTGGCAGGCATCTGTAATCGTAGTGAAACTGGATTAATTACTTTATCGATGACAAAAGGCCCTATGAATCTTGGAGCGAGCTTTCTGGAAGGTTGTAATGATTTAAGATGTTTAGTAGATAAAAGAACCTTATCTCCTACTTTCCAGTCTTTTTCTGGTGTTCTCTTAGCATCTGCAAATTTCTTGTATGTAGCTCTGGCCTCCTGCAACGAGGCAGCAATCTGAGGCCACACTTGTGTCATCTGCTGGATCCACTCATCAACCGAAGCGACTTGAGTGGCCTGCTTAGGCAGTTCTGGGATGGGTACAAAGTCTTGTCCTGTAGCTATTTTAAAAGGGGTGAGACCAGTGCTTTGGTGCACTGCATTATTATAAGCTACTTCAGCGAATGGTAACAGTTCATCCCAATTGTCTTGTTGGTAGTTAATGAAACATCTCAAATATTGTTCCAATACTGAGTTCAGACGTTCACATGATCCTGCTGTCTGGGGGTGGTAACCCGAACTCAAGCCTTGCGATGCCCCCAGTAGTTTTAGGAACGCTCTCCAGAATTTGGCAGTAAACTGGACCCCGCGATCCGAAATTATCCGTTCTGGGACCCCATGAGCTCGGTAGACATGTTGTATGAATAATTTAGCCAATTTGGGTGCTGATGGAATGGCTTGGCATGCCACAAAATGTGCTTGTTTGGAAAAAAGGTCTGTAACTACCCAAATAACAGTCTTTTTGTTGCTTTCAGGCAGGTCTACAATAAAATCCATGCTTATTTGCTTCCAAGGAGCTACAGGGTTTGCTACTGTCTGTAGAAGCCCCATTGGTTTGCCCCCTCTCTTTTTGGCCATAGCACACGTGGGGCATGTGGCTACATATTCCCCTACATCTTTTCTCATTGTTGGCCACCAAAATTGACGTCTGATCAGATGTAATGTTTTCACAAAACCAAAGTGCCCAGCTGTTTTGCTGTCGTGACTTCTTTGCAAAACCCACTTTCTAGCATCTGCAGGGACATATAGCTTGTCTTGCCACCACCATGCCCCTTGTTTGTTTACTAGCAACTGGCTGTTGCTTTTGAACCACTCATCCTGAGCAATCTGGGCATTTAATTTTACCAATAACTCTCCTTCTGGTTGTCCTTCACCCTTTTTTTTCTGAGCTCTAGTGACCACTCTTAGGGCTGCTTGGGTACATGGAATTACTGGAGCGACTACTTCCTCCCGTTTGCTATTGTGTTGAGGCAACCGAGACAGAGCATCTGCCAGAAAATTTTTTCCCCCAGGAATATACTTCAGGGAGAAGTTAAATCGATGAAAATATTGTGCCCATCTCATTTGCTTTGGTGACAGTTTCCTCGGTGCAGTCAAAGCCTCTAGATTCTTGTGATCAGTCCAAATTTCAAATGGATGGGGTGACCCCTCTAACAAATGCCTCCAACAAACTAATGCCCAGCGTACTGCGAACGCTTCCTTTTCCCACACCAACCAGCGTCTCTCAGTCTCTGAAAATTTCCGGGATATGTATGCACAAGGAAACAGTTCCCCCCCTGCCCCCTTCTGCAACAACACAGCTCCCACTGCTACATCCGAAGCATCTGCCTGTATGACAAATGGCTGTTCTGGATCAGGGTGTTTTAAGATTGGTTCAGCCGTAAACAGACGCTTTAAACTTTGAAACGCCTCCTGGCACTCCTTAGTCCAGGCTAAGGGGGCTCCAGGTTTTGATGCCTTCGCCTTGTCCTTGCCCTTGGTTTTCAACAAATCGGTAAGTGGGAGTGCTACTTGGGCAAAGTTGGGTATAAACTGCCGATAGAAGTTAGCAAAGCCCAGGAAACTTTGAAGCTGACGCCTGGTTTTGGGAGCCTCCCAACCTGTAACGTCCCTCACCTTTGCTGGGTCCATTTCAATTCCCTGATGCGAAATTCTATATCCTAAATAGTCAATTTGCTGTTTATGAAATTCGCATTTGGAGAGCTTGGCATACAACTGAGCTTCCAGTAGCTTTTTTAGCACCTTCCTGACTAATTGCACATGTTGCTCCATGGTTTCAGTGTAAATCAGGATATCGTCCAGATAAACCAACACCCCCTGGTATAAATACTCTTGTAACACCTCATTTATAAGTTGCATGAATACCCCCGCCGCTCCTTTTAATCCGAACGGCATTATTTCATAACGGAAGCACCCCAGAGGCGTGTTAAAGGCGGACTTCCATTGGTCTCCTTCACGTATTCGCACCCTGAAGTACGCCTCCCTTAAATCCAGCTTGGTGAAAATTTTCCCTTTGGATAAATGTGCCAACAGGTCTTTCATTAAGGGGAGTGGGTACCTGTTGTCAGCAGAAATGGCATTTAGCCCTCTATAATCCGTGCACAAACGTAGGGAGCCATCCTTCTTTTCCCTAAATAGCACCGGTGCAGCAATTTGAGAATGCGTAGGTACAATAAAGCCCCTCTTTAGATTCTTGTCAATGAACTCCCGCAATGCTTCCAACTCTTTGGGTGTCATTGGATACATTTTCTTCCTTGGAAATTTAGCCCCCGGCTCAATCTCTATGGCACAGTCACTGGCACGATGGGGGGGTAGCTGATCTGACTCCCTTTCGCTAAACACCTCCTGCAGGTCGCGGTATTCCTTGGGAATCTGGATTGCAGCTTCCACTGCCTTTTCCCCACTCACAGCACCCATCTCTTCATCTGACAACGTTTCGGTAATTCCTTCAACTTCCACTCCCCCCTCCTTCGGGAAACGCAAGATCTTCTCCTCCCAGTTCACTTCTGGGTTTTTCCTTTTTAACCAGTTCATGCCCAGAAGCACTGGGTTGCATGCCATGGGAGTCACTAGGAATTTAATAGTCTCTCTATGGTCCCCCATAGTTAGTTCAAGCTCTTCTGTACGATACTCCACCGGCCCTCCCCCCGCTGGCGATCCGTCCAGCTGGGTAAAAACCACAGGGGTTTTGAGTCTCTTTAAGCGCAGTCCCAAACCCCGGGCAAGGGCGGGGTTAATCAGATTTCGGGAGCAGCCAGAGTCTATCAGCGCCCGTATCTCTGCCCTCCGATTAGTCCTCACCTTACAAAATGTAACGAACTGCCACTTGTTGATCTTAAAACCAGTAACTCTCCTTGCAACCAATATTGATTCAAAAGAAAGTTCATTTATTAAGAATAAGTGTACAGATCCAAAGCATTGCTGAGACTGAATAAAAGCGCGCCAAAAACTGCTTTTCTTTCTTTTCCCCCCCTTTCTTCGCCCTTAGTTCTTGTCTTCTGATTCCCTTGCTGGCATGGCCTTGAACATTCTAGGGCTTGTGATAAGAAACCATCTGCATCAAACGGTCTCTCCTTCCTACTCCCCCTCCCCTTTTCCAATGGCAGAACCGCAGCATGTAGAAAAAATCATTTTTTTTTTTACTAGCCATATAATAATCTACTATAAAATCTTGCGAGGATTCTGACATTTAGTACTTAAAGCTTCCTGAACATTCTGCAAAACAGTTCCCAATATCCACTTAATAAACTGCTGCTAGCAATATGGCAACTTCAATTAAAGAGAGAATACCTTGGTGAGAACAGCAGTATGTTCATCTCCACAGCTAACATAAGTCACTTCAAGGTTCCTCAGGGCACCTATTGAGTAGGGTTTGAAGACCTGTTCTGTTGAAAAAAAAACACCAGAATATTGTAACATTTCATATTAATATTCCATCCCAAAGTCTATTATAATATACCATTATTTATTAAGCTACTGTGACTGAAACCATTAACAGATTTTGGATTAAAGTAATTGCAGCAAATCGTGGAAGGCCACTTTAGAAGTTTACAAAATGTAAACCTTAGAATTGTCCCTGTCTTTGAAGTGAGGGAGGAAGAACTTGGCTTGAGAACAGGAGCTTGTCTACACCATGCTACAGGTAGCATTTTAAAGCTGCTGAATGCACACTTTCTAACAAGGAACACATGTTTGAGCCATTACTACTGGTTTTTAGAGTCCACATTCTAATTTGAATGGGCACCTTGCATCCTATCATCCAAACTTTTAATAATTATGTCAGTTATATATTTATTAACTATATTATTTTAAAGACTGGGTATGATAGATCTAGTCCTCTGCTATCCTGTGCCATATAATTCTTTCTAAACAAAAAAATATAGACTTAAGGGACCAACAAAGTCAGCCTGACTTTCTTAGGACCAAATCCTATGTCAAACAGGATCTCTAGCAATCACCTAAGAGAATCTGATCAGGTCATCTAAAGTATCAATTGACTGGCTTACAAGTCTATCCTTAGAACCTAACTCCCACCCCCCTCCCTCCAAATCCCCTTTTATTGAAACTTAATTTTCAAAAGTTGGCAAAAAGACTTCATCATATTCTAGAATCTCAAAAAATCCCTCTGTAAATTCACCAAAGGTTAAGGTCTCCAATTTGTTTATAAATCTGAGTCTAGGTTTTATTTTAAACCTGATTTTTCAGTCAGTCTACCAATACTTTATTACGTTAGACTGAAAAACTGTGTTGATTTAATTTTTTTGCCCAGCTTGGAGGGACCAGTCCTACCCAGATGCAAAACTACAGGGTATCTGCCATTCCTGGCTCTAAGGTAAAGCTCTAGGAGGGGAACCTGTTCATCTATATAGATGCAATCCTTAGCTTTGGATTCTTTTGTTTATAGGCTGAGGTTATGATCATGATCCATAAAAAGGAGGCAGTGCATCTACCTCTGAAATCTAAGGTCCAGCCTCTGGCAACCTTCACAGAGTTGACAGTGCAGATGTCCTGGTTATTCATCTGGAGTCATACATCAAGCTGAGTTTCTTTATGTTTTATTGAATGAACCACAGCAGGCTGGACTAGCACAACATACTTAGACAGAAACCATGTTTGTAACCCACAGCGGTGGGGTCTCATAACATTTAAACCGAACCAAGCATACTATGGCTTAGTGTGACCAATCTTGCTTTTAATAATGTTTGCAGTTATCAGCCAGATGGAAGAAGTATTTTACTTTAAATAAATGAAATCCACTTTCACTTATTCAGAATGTATCATGTTTTGTAGGGCCAAGCCTGATGTAACTTTTTGAAACAACAAAATTAAGAAATTTATCACAGGATTTACTGTTACATTTTTATTGTACGTGACAATTGGATTCTTGATATTCCCCAAACATTTTCTCTTCAGTAAAAGGAAGTAATCAAGCAGCATGGATTATTGAAGTGATACTATTTCCTTGAGTAATTTGAAGACAGGCTTACCTTTTGCTGTCTTCTGACTCAAGCCCAGCTGATGTGCATTGTTCCTTCCCCAGCCATAGACTATTCCAGAATGGGACAAGACAAAGCTGTGTGCCCCACCAGCAGCCACCTGAGCCAAGGGGATGCCAGCCAGAGAGGAAATGTTACATGGATTAGCTTGGGATGAAAATTCTTTACCAAGACCCAGCTGACCATGTACATTCTGTCCCCATGAAAAAACTCGACCATCTTCATTGGAAGAAGAAGAAGGAAGACAAGGGAGGAAAAGAACCAAACACCATTACATTCATTAAAATATGAATTGGCAACTTTTTCAGGAAGGCACAGATAACCCCCCAACTTTTAAGATGACAAACATCTCACAAGTCTCCCAGATCTCATGAGTTATCAGTGATCACACCCCAAAATCATATGTGCTCTCTCCTGAAATCTTGTAGACCTCATGAAACATTTTAACCATTTGGTGGAATATCATAAAAGCCATTGAGAGTTATCATGAATACTTTTATGCCTACAGGCTTTGCATTGCCATTTCTTCTAAGCAGAAGGATAGCTTTCAAGCTTTCTGTTTTGTGGAAATTCCTTCCATGTCACATTATCTTCTCTGAACTGTCGGGGCAATAGATTTCAGAGCCTAATTTGAAAGCTTTCACATACAACAACTACCAGGCTAGTAAGTGTCATCCCACGTATATATCTGCATTCTCCTTGGCTGCATATTTCAGGTTAACATCACTGGCATAGGACAGGTTGCCTTGATGAGAATGAGAAGGGCATTATCTGTATGCTTGCCCATTCTTTTACACCAAGCTTTGCCTTCTAAATTCTGTATCAAAACCAGATTTGTAGTAACTTCATCTTTAAGGAATCTACTCTCTGCCTAGGAATATCTTAAATAAGAAGGAGCAACTGTGTAGACACCCAGAACAATGATATTAGCACAACAATGAGCCCTCCCCCCCCCAAAAAAAATTAAGCACAGAAAAAAACAGAAGTGTTGCAAAACAAGTAAAATCAGTTCTTACCTTTGGTTAGTGCTATGGAGTGATAGTGTCCACAAGCAACTTGTATAACAGAGTACATAGATAAAGAATTTATTTTCCTATAGAATTTACCAAACAAGAAGAGAAATAATTCATTAGCATTCCAGAAACAGAACCACACCATCATGTAAAGATTCTTGGCATTGCAGCTTTATCTATTTAAAAGGAAGATTGGGTATTACCAATTTTTTTAAAAAAATGGCTTTGTCAATCAATTAATCAAATAATAGGATAAGCATTACCAAAAGTATCTACCAAATTGTATTTTAATCAATAGTAATGATTTCAAATCTTAATTACACTAGACACATATGCTAATTAGAGAAAAATATTGGAACTGAATGTTACGCAAAACTTTGAGTAATCCATTAAATAATTTCTTTCTTTAGCTTCTATTCTAAGGTGATTTCTGCCACACTGATGCCCTTTGGTTAGATGGACTGTAACTGCCATCATCCCCAGCAGGGTCTAATGGGAGTTACAAACCAAAATATTTCAGGGGATCAGATCAGCGGAAGCTAATCTACAGTAACACTGCTTTTTAAAAAAAGAACAAATAATAAGATGGAAAGAGAACAATGAAGTAAATTGTGAGCCATGAAAGCTTATGCAAGAATAAATTTGTTACCCTTTAAAAAGCTACAATTTATTTATTTATAAAAGGCTAACATGACTATTCCTCTGGGAAGCTTTTTTTAAGTCCAAAAACCAGAAAGGGACAGCTACAGCACCTATGAAAAAGCACAAATCGTTGTTTCAAGAAAAAGAGAAAAATCATCCAAGAAAGCCACAAAGACAATAAAAAAAGAACTTTCTATGTTAAAATTCTTTTGCTAAATTTAATAGCTAAGGAATTTTAATGAAGACATTCTCAAGGTCTCCTGAAAGAGTACACAAATGAAGAAATAAAGAATTATTTGAACACATACAAACAAAGCTTTTTACATGCATAGTCATAGTTATAACCTCCATCATTCCAAAAGAGGCTTTAATGATTTCATAAAACTCAAACCAAGTGCTATTTTGGAGAGCCTGCCTCAATTGTCTAAGGAAGCAGCATCTACTTGATCATCAGGAAACCTCCCATCCCCAGCTATAGGAGGGATGTGAACCAAGCACCACTTGCTCCTGTTGCAACAGCTCTTCCAAACTTTCTTACCCAGCAAGAAAGGAAACACCCCACCTCTAGGAAAAGGAACATGCAGAAGGTCACAAATTTGTTCCTTAGCATCTCCCACTTGGGCTTGGAAAGCTACATATTTATTCCAAGTGAGAAATGCAGCAGAGATCACAGCTAGAAGAAAGTGAATGTTCCAAGTGTCCAGTTAAGTGAAGATTCAAACCTGCATTTTCCCAACCGAAGCTCAGGACTCCTATGGCCTAGGCAAGGTTAACTTGACAACTACAGTATATGAATCAGTTCCTTACTTTGGAATGAAAACATCTTCTAGTTTTCCAGTGCCAAGCTGTCCAAAACCACCAGCTCCCCATGAAAATACCCTCCCTTGGTTGCAGACGGCCAATGAATGTTCCTTTCCACAGCTTATGTAGATGATAGTCTGGACTTCCAGGGCTTGGATTTGTTCTTTCAGGGATGAAGGAGAAAAAAGGACATTCATTTGAATAACCATTCATTGGTTATTAGAAGGGTCTAGTACCAATGAAAGATCCTGCCCCAAATGCTGATCCTTACCCTGCTTCTAGGGCAGTGTTTCTCAACCTTAGCAACTTTAAGATGTGTGGACTTCAATTCCCAGAATTCCCTAGCCAACCATGCTGGCTGGGGAATTCTGGGAGTTGAAGTCCACTCATCTTAAAGTTGCCATGGTTGAAAAACATTGCTCTAGGTACTCTGTTCCAAATCTCTGCACTCCCCTGGCTTCTCTCCAAGGTAATGGCTGACCCAATCTAAGAGATGTTATACCCCTTGAGCCTGCTCTTGGACAGCCTCAGAAAAGGGAGAAAACATGACTTTAATATTGATACAGCTAAGGATGAGTTGAACCTGGCTCATACACAGGCTGGGAATGAGATGAGGGGACATGGCAGAAAAGAAATGCTGAAGGTGCCAATGCTGACTTGCCAGTATCAATGTATGTGTCCATTCCCATTGCTCTCCTCCCTTGCTGAAGAGATGAGGTTGCCCAGCAGTTGCCAGTTTAATTTTCCCACTTTATAGACAGGTGATCCAAGCAGAGCAGGGTCTGTTTTTTTTCTTCTTTGGGGGTCTTCCCATTTTTCCACTTGGGAAATTCCCAGAAGGAGGCAGACTAACCAGCCTCTGTAAACCAGACAGAGTCTTAAAATCATACCCGCTCCATTGCCATTGAGTAGTGGATGTAGTAGCTGAGTTGAGTAGTGGAGTAGTAGTTTCCCCTGCCTGTTGGGGACTGGCTGAAAGGGAACAAAAGCAAAGCCAGGGGAGGAAACTGTTATCTTGCCTATAATGCGTGCCACACCCACAAACCAGGAGAATGCCATCTGGCAGTGAGGTGGAACAGGCACAATAGAGGCAGATGGGGACTGGCTCTGAAGACAGCAAATGTAACACCAGTATTGTTTTGGGCTAACTCAAGAAAGGGTAGACAGTGCTTTAATAGTGCTTTAACTCTAGAGAAAGGAAAACCCCAAAGACAGTTTCTAGTTCTCATGCTATTTTTTTGGTGGGGGAAGGGAGAGGAACAACCCTGAGCAGGCATTTCTTAGGGCAGACAATGCAACAATCCAGCAATGTGACTAAGAGATATTTTTCCTAGTTCTTCATGACATCCACACCTGATTTTCCTTTATTTTATTATACTGTACTGTATATTCTTGTGATTGTTACTGCTCACTTGACTACCAGAAGGCAGTGTACTACCAGTTCCATCCTTATGGGGACTCCTCAGGCCCATATACCATTACTGTACAGCTAATTTAGATTTTGTGTGGTTCAAACGCCTCTACCATGAAACAAATTCATTGGCCCTTCTATTACATACAGTACCCTTAGCTTTTCCAGTAGTAATGTATGGCTGTGAGAGCTGGACCATAAAGAAGGCTGAACGCCGAAGAATTGATGCCTTTGAACTATGGTGCTGGAGAAGACTCTTAAGAGTCCCCTGGACTGCTAGGAGGTCAAACCAGTCAATCTTAAAGGAAATCAACTCTGATTGCTCATTGGAAGGATTGATAATGAAGCTCAAGCTCAGATACTTTGGTCACCTAATGCGAAGAGAGGACTCTTTGGAAAAGACCCTGATGCTGGGAAAGATGGAAGGCAAAAGGAGAAGAGGATGGCAGAGGATGAGATGGCTAGATAGCATCACTGAAGCAATGAGCATGAAATTGAGCAAACTCAGGGAGGCAGTGAAAGATAGGAAGGCCTGGCGCAATATGGTTCATGGGGTCACGAAGAGTCGGACACGACTTAACGACTGAACAACAACAACAACCCTTAGCTTTAAGAGCTATAGCAGCCCTATAGCTTTTTAGGTTGGTAGGCAGGGAGATATATAGACATCTAGTATATTCTTTCCTTTATATGAATTCTCAAACTAGAGAGAGAGAACTATTATTATTATGTCATTATTTCAGCTATCCAGTTGAAGCAAACTATGTTTTTTCTAAGTTTTTGACGCTCAGGAATTGCTAATACAGCAGCTTTTAATCTCTTTCTCATGTATACAAGTAGGAGAATCTGAAAGAAGAGCACATGCTTGAGGTTTGTTCCTATTGTATTGAGACAGGTTTAGGTCACATTTTGGAACCCAAATCATTCACTGTGCACCTATCATTCACCTGACATGAACTCTCCAGAGTTAGTTCCTCCCAGGGAGCTACATGAGAGGTAGGAGAGACTTCTTTCTACCTGAATGACTGTGCGTCCAAAATGTGCCCTATATAATTTCCCCCCTTCCAAAGAAATGCTACTTGGGTGCCTTCAATCCATCATGTGCAGAAGCACTTACCTAAGTAGAGATACGTATGATTTAGGTTCAGGGTTCTATAAATCAAGTGGGACACGAGGCTGCTTCCATAGACAGATCTTTTTATAGCTAGTTTAAGAACAGGGGTGAGAGGTGGGGGGGGGGGGGGGAGAAACAAAATTGCTCACTTTTCCCAGTCTTGTCTTTTCTTAAAGAGATACACCATGACAAAAACAAAGGCAAAAGGGAGAAATGAAAACATCGCAGGGAAAATCCCTAACAAAAAATACTGGACGGATTGTCCATACCATCCATTTACGGGGCTGGAATTACAACAGAGTTTAAAAGGGAGATTTAAGAGTCGGGAACGGGAGATAAACCCTTTAATTTGTGGACAGCGCGCCAGGGTTAGTTTACTGCGATGAGAAATTTCCTTTTTTAAAAAAGAGCGATAGTCAATAGCCCTTCACATTCATCCATGTAAATTAGTGTGTATTTCGGACGGGGTGCTGTTTGGCAGGATTCTCCCCCCCACGCTTGGAATCCCCAACTTGGACCGGAGCCGCAGCCCCGCAGCACACAAGAGGAAACCGAAAGTGAACATGGAACGATTCCTTTTCGGAGGAAACCGATGCGCGCTGATCCACGCTGGAAAACGAAAGCGAAACTTAATAGGAGGCGGCTTTCTGGAGGACCGAGGGGCTGCAGATGCGCTGCTGGTCAAAGGATGCCGGGCCGAGGCATCGAGCTAAGCCCAAACCGAGCTGGTTTGGTGTTGAGTTGGCGGTGGGTTCAACAAACCACACCGGTGCGCGAAGGGTCAACCCGGGCAACGTGTGATGAAAACGACGCTCGGTGAGCGAAAAGAAGCCCGTCTAATCCCCTTGCCCGCTCCAACCTGGCACGTAGCGTCTCCGCTGTCCCGGGGGGAGCCTGCTCCCCAGCTGCCCCTGGGCGTTGTCTCCGCAAGAAGCCAGGCTCCCGTCGGCGAGGAGCAGGAGCGTGTGCCGCTCCCCGCAAGCCACCCGGGCCACCTCTTGCCCCCCAACCACTGGCGGAGCGCGACGGAGAGGGACCAGCTGGGAGGCCCGTTTCTTGCCCAAGCCCAGCTGCCCGTAGGAACCGCTCCCCCAGCAGAAGAGCATGGCTGGGCTTGGTCGCTCGCTCCTTCACCCGGAGAGTTCTCCCAGTCCAACAAACCGGGGCGGAGCTCAGTCTTCTCGCTGAGCATCACCTCAAGGCGGCTCAGCTTGGATCGACGAGCGTCAGAAAACACTGCCCTCCTGGCCAGCCCTGGCCCCGGGCCCTTCCCACTCCTACTGGTTGCCTCTGACCTGGCCTGGGTCTCTTAGGAGAGCTGCTTCTGAAACGTTGCTGGGTCGTGCAGGTGTCAAAAATAGGGAAGAAAAGCTCACGAACTCCCCGAAAGTGGCAACTATAAGTAGGAATATTTTCCTCCTGGCTTTCTAAGAACTGTACTGAAGCAAATGTTCTGTTGTCTTCTCCTGGTGGTGCTTGCTAAGAAGGCAAGCTCTCCTTGTTGATGTTCTGCCTGTGACACAGCTCTTAAGCCACAGGAACTTTGCCCGTCCTTCCTCTTTTTAAGTGAGAGGAAAAAAGCGCAAAACTTTGTATGTTTTACAACCAGCTTTCAGGATCATGGGGTAGTTCAATCCACTGAATCAAATTTTCATCATAATATATTGATTCTTCCTCCAGTAACTAGCATGAAAATCAGGAAATTTTGATCTTTAACAAGAAGTAGAGCTGACAGACCTTCTATAGCAGTGTTTCAAACTTGGCCACTTTAAGATGTGTGGACTTCAACTCCCAGAATTCCCCAGCCAGTCATGCTGGCTGGGGAATTCTGGGAGTTGAAGTCCACACATCTTACAGTTACCAAGTTTGAGAAACATCGTTCTATAGCAAAAGTAAGCTCCTAGCTTCTTCCATGTATGTAAATACCCATTGTACCCTTTCCTTTTGGGGTAAACAGTGTTATGCAAAATGCAGAAAGGGAGCAAGAAATAGCCAAAGAACTAAAGGCATAACAAGAAAAAGAATTATAATGGCATCAATAGGTTCTACCAATGCCGTTTTTTGAGCCTCTCCATCCTTCATTTATCCATTACCTCGTTATTTTTACCATTTTACTTCTTAATGTAATTCCTATATAGGCCCAGTCTCATGGCTTTGGGTAGCGTACAGGAAGCTCAACAAGCAACTCATCACATAAAGATAATAATAAAAGCTAAATAAAAAACATAGCCATCCTCTTTCCCCAGGAGACCTCATGAGCATCAAAGGCCCATTGAAAAAGTGAGGTTTTAAGAAGATTCCCCAAAGCCAGAGGGGAACAGTCCAAATGTCCACAGGTTGTGTATGGGTGTCAAAAAGACAAGATAGCAGTTGCAGCAGCATCTTTCAAATTTCTCCCCATTTGTACGTATGTCAGTGTCACACACATGTACATAGGTGCAAGACTAAAGCTGAGAAGAAGGAAATAGCAAACATCTTCCATAATCCACCACTGTGCTGGAACTGGATCTCACTGTCCAGTCTAGACCTCTACAGAAAGCTTGTTGAGAGTCTTGACTCCTGGAGAATTATGTGGGGTGGGGACTACATGACAGATGGCCCCCATAGAATTATGAACCCTCTCAGTGTTCCTCAAGCAAGTAACATCAGTGCTGTTCCAACATGGTTAAGCCCTTATTGATTGTAGCCACCAATCATAGGACATTTGATTATATTGGTTTTGTGTTTTGTTTTTCTAATGTATGTGATTTTTGCTTTGTTGTTTGCTACGCAAGGGATCAGGGTTGGCTACAAATATTGTTAGATAAAAAGTTGCCAAGAAAGTTATATATCAACATGCCCATGTAATTACCAGGAGTGGAGCTCAACCAGGAATAGAACTTTACCTTATCAAATGAAGTACCAACGTGCTCCCATAGAGGGCAGTGTACATCGAAAATATTTTTACATGGTCACACATTCTGCAACAATGGCACAGAAGTAGATACTATTTGCACCCTTAGACAATGCACTGAAGGATAAGATAAGCAGTGAACATGGAGTGATGTGCAGTAGCTTACTGCTGAAGCCTGAGAATGACAGTTAGGATTAAAGCTCTCTCTGATTAGCACAAAGTCATGTTTAATTTGGAGGGTGAAGAGAGGATGTCAGCAAGGTACAAACAGCAGTTAGAGAGTAGAAGTTTAAATTGTGTTTCTCTGGGGAGGCCTTTGGCCCAGAAAGGGAATAAAGGAAATGCCTGCTGACTTTTTGTAATTTAAGTTTTTTGTAAGAAGGACAAAAAGACACAAATGCTTTACAAAAGCTCTTTTGTAAAGTTATAATAGTAATAAGGCAAATAGCTTTCTTATTTTACTTACAAAACAAATCTCTATTTTTACATTAATGTACAGCTATGTATGATGTGTCTTGTAGTCTTAATTCACAGGAATTAATCCCAACTAAACGTAAATGCACTTTGGATCAAACTCCAGCAATAGGTTTAGGCAATCTGTTGAATTCAGTGCTATATATTTTTGATTAAACTTGCGTTCAGTTTGTCATCTTCATATAATCAGGTCATGGGATGTCAGTATTTCCACTTCACAGAAGGAAGCTGAGAATGAGAGATACAAAGCTAGTAAATCTGTTTCTTTGAAGTCCAACAATGCCTACAAAACTGACAACTATTAAAAAACATCTAGAACTATTTGAATAGAAAATGTACCCAGCCGTCAAACACGAACACTTTTAAAAGCATGCATTTTTTTTAGAAAATTCATTATATACACATGTAACAGTATTCCATTATATTAATTCATATAATTTGTATATTAAGACAGGCTAATAGCTTTCATAATGAGCACAGTGAAAAGCTGGGCCTAAAATTAAATATAAAGAAGACCAAAGTAATGAAAATAGGTACAACAACCAGCAATAGAATCGACAATGAAGATATCAAAGTGGTGGATAGCTTCTGTCTTTTAGGATCAACCATCAACATTGAAGGAACAAGCAGTCAAGAAATGCACTGCAGACTAGTACTCAGTAGAGCAGCCATGAAGGCCTTGGAAAAGATATTCAAATGTGGTGATGTGTCTATAGCTCTAAAGATCAGAATCATGCAAGCCATGGTATTCCCTGTGACACTCTATGGAAGTAAAAGAAGTAGGATAGGAAGAGTATTGATGCTTTTGAACTTTGGTGTTGGAGAAGACTCCTGAGAATACTGGGGACAGCCAAAAATCCAAACAAATGGATCATTGAACAAATCAACCCAGTTCTCACTCAAGGCACAAATGACCAGGCCCAAATGATCCTACTTTGGAAACATTATGGAAAGAGCTAGTTCTCTGGAAAAGGCTCTAATGCTGGGAAAAATGGAAGGAAAGCGAAGAAGAGAATAACCAGCAGCAAGGTGCATGAACTCAGAGTAACAATGGGTGAACCACTGGAAGACCTGAAAGACCAGGTTAGGGTGCAGATCGTCATGGAGAAAATCTGTGTAGTCACTGAGTCAACACCAACTTGATGGCACATAATCAAGAGCGTTCATTATTTTACCATGCTTAATTTCTTGATACCATGTTAGATACTTCTCGGTAGTGGAGGTGGACCTGGCAAAATGATGTCCATCAGTTCACAAAAAGTCAGAAGTAATGGAATGAGTGAACAACAATTAGATTTGTGATGTATAATATCTGAATATACTATTACTTCCCAGTATGTATTTTTAGTTCTTACTTAGTACGTTATGTGTTGTGCCAGCTAGGATTAAGACAGGTAGATAGCAATGATCTCATATCACCCAAGGAAAACAGTTACTTTAATTATCTTGATTTAGATTTCTGTGGATGGAGAAAGATGAGGAAAATTAGCAGAGGTACATCGGATTATTAGGAGAATGCATGTTCTTTTTAGATTAGTATCGGTTGCTTTCCTGTCAGTCATTGCAAACGAACGTGAACATTTCACATAAGCAGAAATGTTAAAAGGCACTTGGAACCACTTAATGTGTAACAAAACCACCTTGCCCTTCAGGAAACGTGGATGCATAACTTTATTTGGAAAGCAAGATAGAGTTTAGGGTGTAACCGGGTGTAACCGGGTATAGCCACAATAATTTCAACCAATTAATGATACGAAAACAGATGCAATTTAACTGATTTCTCTTACAGCTGTAATGTGCAATTTATTTCCAACTGATCTAAGAGTATATTTATTGTGTGTGAGAGAGTATACATATATGCCCAGAAACTGCCCCCCGCCCCCGCTCCCCTGCAATGAAATACTGTATCTAGTTTATGGAAGAATTCCAAACGTTATTGTAATTTTATTTTGTCCTACCTGAAATTTTAGTGCTCCTAAGTATAATGATGCTTATATTTAATATAATAATACTTATTATATTATAATAATGTTATATATATATATATGCATATATATGATATATGCAAATGTGTAAGCTGTATATTAATTTGCCTTCAAACATAGATAAAACTGTAGAAGAGTTAACTGCATTTATAAGCTCAGAAAGAAGGAAAACAAGAAGAAACATTGTAAGGTATTATTTCAATCACAGAGATTCAAACAGAACTCTGCTGTTATGATCAATCATGTTTACATGATATATTGATCCTGGCTCAAGAGTAGGAGAGTTATACATGGAAGTGACTTCAAACATTGTAGCAAATTATATTCGGTTATAGTTTATCAACTACCATTTCTATCAGCTTGCAGTATCCTAGCTGAGTTGGTGTCCCAATGGTGGGTGGCCAGCTGACACATTTTGTTTTTAATGTTCTCAAAGAAAAAAAAATACTCAGGTAAACAGTAGAATATAAACTACTTTACATCAATAATAATTAAAGAAATTAAAAGTGGGATCCTAAATGTATCTTTGAAACCAAAATCAAATTCCAGGTATGAAAACCATGATCCACCAAGACCTCTGTTGAATACCTGGAGGTCATTTGCTCTTTCTGGAAAGCTGCCAATGTTTCTTGCTTTCCAGAAGATTATGATGATGTGACATCTTCTGCATCCTTCACACTCTTCCACCTTTTATTAAAATCTGTTGCTTAGCCTTCTCCTTCCTTCCATGTTGGCTGGAGGGTGGGATAGTTATGAAAGAAGATTAACAATGCTGAAGGACATTGTTTAGAGAAAGCTGCTTTAGCCTAAATGTACAGAATATTCTTTAACCATTTGTGCACATTCAGGAGAGATACTTTACCCTTAGGTTCTTAAGACTACAGAGTTCCTCAGTTCTTCTGCAGCTGAATTAATTTGCAGTGCAGCGGGAACCACTGTGAAGATTGTTTTGCAGTATTAATGCTGGACCTACAAGATGGGCCATCTCCCACTGGTGAGAACTCTCTCAGTTCATCCAACCTCATGGCTCCCGCCTTTTGAAGTCAAAGTTCTATGGTGCCTCACCTTCCATTTCATCATGCTTTTTAAAGTAAGCAGATGAAGAGCTTTTCAGCAATCTCTCAGGGTGACCTTTCTCCCCCCAGACGAAAGCACTGTGGCAATAGCAAGGATGGCATCAGAAGAACCAACACAATGAAGTAATGGCAAGGAGGGAGGGCCAGCTCTGTGCTCTTTCATTGGTACATTGGAAGGAGTGTTTTCCTACCCCTGGGGAGAACTGAACATTGCGAAGATGGTAATGGAGAAGACATAGGTGGGAAGTATAAAAATGTTTCTGAGGCTTTGAGGTGAAGCTAGTGGCTGTTAAAAGTGCCCTAATGAAAATACATTTCAGGAATGCACACACATTAGTTCTTATGGGTATTTGTGACTCCTTGTATATGCCACTCCTTTGTTGTTTCCCATGGCAAAGTTCAGATGAGGGTTTTCAAACTTTTGGGGCCAGATATGTATACATCTGGTGTTTCTCAACCTTTTTTTTTCACCCGTGCCCCCCTTCTAACTGTTGGAAAAATATGGGGTTTCAACCTAGTCTGTCTCACTTGGGCACAAAGGGAGGGGCGGCTCTGCTGCGGCCTAGCTTTGCTGCTTTGTGTGGGAGGGGCTTGAATCCTCCCTTTTTCCTGTTTCCCCCCCCTCTCTTTTTTTTCCTTGTATGAAGATCTGAAAATAAACTCTGAGCTGTCTTTTATTTCTTTTTTCTACTGTGTGGAGAGTTTGATCTGAACTTAAACTTTGTGCAAGTTTGAACGCTTCTACTCTGCTAAACCACTAAAACTAGCTGAACGCTGTGTGGGATCTTCGGTTACTAACATTTGAGAACCCCAACACTTACCTTATTTTTCACATGTGGCCCCCCTGTCTGGGTCCCATTACCAGTGAACAAGTTTGCCACTCAGATATGGACATGGGACAGTAACTGGGACATTTTTTGGCATCAACAATATTTGCAGCATAATATACTTCGTTAAGCCAAGAAGTAGTTTGTCTGAGCCCTTACCGCAATTTGTCAGCTGCGGCTTATGACTCAGCATATTTGAGAACCTAACCAATTGTGGTTTATTCAAAAAGCCACAGCTGTACCATGACCTAGGAGAGGTTTAGCTATATGTTCAGATGCTGGGGGCATTGTGTAATCTTGAGAACAGTAAAGCACCCAAATTAAACATTGAAAAGAAAGTAAACGAAAGGGGAGAAATCTCATGAAATATTAACAGGGTTATTCCTGGAACCTTAGAAGATCTCACACAAGAGTGCTAAAATTTCACCAGATTTGGTGGTCCCTTAAAGTTTGAATGTGGGGACACGGTGCGCAGCGCCTTAATGATGCTGAAAGTCGCCAGCCAGAAATGGTCGACACTTCAGCGGTTCTAGCCCAGCTTCGTGCAGCAGAGCGAGCTCCTGCTTCCTCCCCAGCTCCTGTCAACCCAGCAGCTCGAAAAGTTACATGAGTAGATAAATGGGTCCTCCTACCCCGGTGGAAGAAAAAATGCTGGTGGCACGGGAGATGGGGACCAGTTGCCGGTGGCGTGGAAGCCGCGCATGCCCGAAAAAGGTGCAAAGCAACGGAAACCCCGCCTCTTGCGCTCGCCAGCTGGGCTCTGCTCTAGGAAGGAGGCCATGGCAAACCACTTCCGAAACACCTTGCCTTGCAAACTGCAGGGACTCGTCCAGGCAGTCGTCGCAGAATCGGTCACGATTGAGTGAGGATTAAAAAAAATAAAGTTTGAATATTTATTTATTTATTTATTTATTTATTTATTTGAAATTAAGATGGCTTTTCCATGGACACTATGCAGGGGAATGGCTGTTGTCATGACATCTAGAAGCGCTGCACTGTCAATCTTGTGCTTCAGTCAGTGTGTGAGAAAGTTCAATAAATACCTGGGCTATGTCATTTGAGTGTTGGTACAATTTATCCAAAATGTAGCATTGTTCCTGAACTTTTTCACTGCTTGTGGAACTTTGGCATAAATACATTAATGTCTCGTATTAGCCATGTCTAGTTTCCTTTTGTTGGGAATTCATCTGGTGTGTTTGGTTGGCACCACATGGAATGCAGCTGTTGCCAAAATGCAATTCACTGTAATTATCTCATTAGACAAGCCTTGTAGTAATGGTAGATTTATTCCATTAAATTTAGGGGATGTGTACAAATGTCTAATAGCGTTGTATTCTCCCATCTTTTCCCACCAAATGAAAGAATCAAAGACCAATTAAGACTCTGATCTGAAAAACAGAGAAGGTTGATGTCATACCCAGTCTTCTGCCTGCGTACCGTGCCAAGCTTTTTTTTCACAGAGGCTTCTTCCTTAATAATATGAAATAACAGCAGAAGCAAGGCATGTAAAAGATGTTACCATTCTTTCTATTTTGTATGTATGCACATACCAGGGATCAACCAACTCTCCAGAGAGGGGATATTATCATGAAATTATACAGGCTCCGTTTCAAGAATTAAAAATGGCAAAAATCTCAGGTGAAAACAGAGATCAGGTTTTTTGAGGGGGATGCGGTGGCACAGCAGCTTAATGACACTGAAAGTTGCCGGCCAGAAATGGCTGACGCTTCGGCGGTTCGAGTCCAGCCTTCGCGTTAACAGGGTGAGCTCCTGTTTCCTCCCCAGCTCCTGTCAACCCAACAGGTCGAAAACTCACGTGAGTAGATAAATTGGTACTCTCACTCCGGTGGGAGGAAAAATGCTGGCAGCGCCTTGCACAGAGAGACGGGACCAGTTGCCGGTAAGCGCGAAACCGCACTCGCCCGAAAAGGGTGCAAAGCAACGGAAATCCCGCCTCCTGCGCTCACCAGCTGGGCTCTGCTCTAGGAAGGAGGCTCTGGCAAACCACTTCCGAAAACAATTGCCTTGAAAACTGCAAGGACTTGTCCAGGCAGTCACTGCAGGGTCAGTAATGACTGAGCGCAGGCAGGCAGGCAGGCAGGCAGGCAGATATATATATATATATACACACACACACACACACACACACACACATATATACACACATATATACACACATATATACACACACACACACGTGTGTTGGACTGCCATCTTCAGCCATTAGGCTTGCTTGCCTAGAAAGGTGCTGAGGTTTCAGTGCATACACAGGAAAGCGCATTGAAGAAAGTAACTCAAGAAAGTTTGTGTAGGAAGGGGAAAACCCTAAGAGGGAGGAATAAACCAAGATAACCCAATGAGGCCTGAACATGCTTGGTAGAGGTGGAATGCTGCCTACTGGTGGAGAACGTGGGCATAAAACAAAGAAAGGAAGATTAGAATGGACTTTCCTGGAGGAAAGCAGGCACTGAGGTACTTTGCAATATGCTGTACAGTCGTACTTTGTACAGTGTGTTTCTCTAACACTTCTTTGATTACAGTTTTCCAAGTGAAACAGCTTGGCTTTAGGATATGTCAGGACCACCCACTTCTTCACAAATCTGGCCACCTACTAAGATCAAAGAGCTCTCTATTTGTTGTGTTACCACTAAAAAGACCATCAAAATATTCAACCCAGGAGGAAAAGGGGAAATTCTGTTAAATTGCCATTTCTGTCTACTGCACAATACTATCATCTTTACTATTTTGTACATTAACTATCCATTTTAGTGTCTTCTTGTGGGTTTGTTGGTGAATCATGGCCTCTAACTGCAAGTAAAGATAATCTAAACTAACCTGAGTTAGTTTAGAATGGTGGTCTGCACCCCATCATTATTGTATGCTAAGCTGACATCGACCTGAGACAAGTCTTTCTCCATAGTTATATCAAGTCTGTAGAATCCTTTCATCAGGTGCATTTGACTTCTTCCTTTCACCAGAGATGATCATGGTTTCTTTCACTGTTACTGTTATTTGAAGCTGTTGTCCCTCTCCTGGTTGGCAAAATATAGCAGTTGTATAAACTGAGTTTGGGAAAGGGTAGCAAATTGTTAGTGATTTAATGTGGCGTTATTGAATGGTTTTATTGCCAGGGAAAAGGCAAAATGCCTACAGGATTGTCTACCATATCTAATGCATGTTCTTTAGAGCCTGGTTATTATCTGCTTTCTAGCTAATTCTTTGTGGACCTCCACCTCTGTAAAGTCTAGCACCATTATTAAGCAACTCCTCCTCATTGCATGGAGATTTTCCAGGGCAGCACTCAAAGGGCTCCAGAACTGATGACAACACGCTCCAATGAAAACATTTTGTTGCAACAGATTTCTGCTTTGAAAGTCAATCTGATCCACATTTTCTATATAGAAAATCTACCGGGTTAAAAAAGAAGAAGAAAAAGGTGAATTCCATTTGGGAATTCAGTCCCACCCTCTGTTAAAAAAAAAGGGTGTTTTCCAAAAAGCCCCATTATCATTCTCCTACCACTTCCCCTTGCCTATTAACTCCTTTACCCTACTTTTCTAAATTCTTCTGCAAGGAATTGGAAACTCCTGGTAGGAGATTCTCTTCTGGACAGAAGAGGCTCCCTGCAAGGCCTCCCTTTGACTGGTTTCATATTTCATGCCAAACCATGATTTGCTTAAAGTACACTGGCTGCTAAACCGGCTGAAAACAAGCCACAATATGGACAAATACTGAATATATTAGCTGCAAATGACAAGTTTCTGTTCCTGATCAACTGAGACCTATGATTCCTTGGTAAATTTACAGCCATGAGAGGTTTTAAAAGCTAGTAGTACAGAATATTCCACTGTGAAACTGTTTGCACTACTAGAACTAGAAATTAGGCAATCACATTTCAGCCTTGTATGTGGTGCAGATCCAACCCAAGAAGTTTGTTTATAATTCAGTATGTTGTACAAGCATTGCAAATTGAGTTAATTGAGTAAACCATGGGTAAAAATATTATGGGATTGCTGTCTGTGTGTTATTTCTTTGCTACCTCTGAGTTCTTTCCAAGTTCAGACTGATTTCCTTGGACAGATAATGGGAGGGTATCTAGTACAGTGCTAGAGATGGGTGTACAGATTATGTTGAACTGAGATAAAATGGAGCCATCCTATTTAAGAACTGTGACTTGCCTGCATTGTCCCATCCCTATTTGGGTACTATACTGCTCCTTTAAAAAAGGAAATTAAGCCAGCACATCCAGTTTATGTTTTAAAAATCTACTTCCCATCATTGGTTTAAAACTATTGAGGGGGAGGTTTCTCCTAGAAATCCAAGCTGTCATTCTCAATAAGAAATCAATGTAATATACAGATATGGCACAGGCAGGGCACAGCTATGTCTGAAATGACGTTGAAACGCATTTCATTGAGGTTGTTGCCTTGATGTTAACGTCTAAGAGAATGGCTGAATAGTGACATCATAGGTAGCATTGTGACACCCATCTGGATATGCTATTATAACTTCTGGTGCTCTTGCATTCATAGAGAACATCCAGACCCAATTTCTGAGATCAGCTGTAACTTCATTGCATGCTTCTGCTTGCTGGCTGTGTCAGTTACATAGGAAGCTATATTTGGAATGATTCCTCTGTGATGGTAGTGTAATTTTAGCCTAGGAATGCATTTCACTCATCAGGCACTACTACTTCAAGGAGTAGAGGACTCTGCCTTATAATAAGTTGGGTTATTTGTCCATCAAGCTTAGCATTGTCTACTCTGGTTAGCAGAGGGTTGGCAACAATTGAGACAGAAGTCATTCCCACCATTTTAAAACTATGGCTAATTTTGTTTTGTTTTTCTGTGATTTGTTGAACAAGTACACTGGACTGGTTCACATATAATGCTAAGCCATCTATGAACAGCAATGGCTGGGTTCACATACCACACTAAGTCAAAGCCAGAGAAGCCACATTATGGCATATCACATTGGACCCTAAAGAGAAAGGTTCCTACACTTTCTGTGGATTCCCCATTCTAGGTGATAAAGTCATTTATTTGGTTTTGATCAGCATCCTGTATGAACCCATAAAAGCCAGTTTGGTATAGTGGTTAAAGCATCAGGCTAGAAACCGGGGGACCATGAGTTCTAGTCCTGCCTTAGGTACAAAGCCAGCTGGATGACCTGGGCCAGTCACTCTCTCTCAGCCCTAGGAAGAAGGCAATGGCAACCCACTTCTGAAAATCTTGCCAAAAAAACTGCAGGGACTAGTTCAGGCAGTCACCAGGAGTCAAAAACTGACTTAAGGGCACACACACACATGAACTCATCCACTTCAAACTATCTCCCAGCTTTTATTTCCTACTGAGGAAGTAGATATCGTACTACTAATCATAATGGCTTATAACCTAGCAATCTATCTAGCAACAAGCCAACGAATGCTCACCAATGTTCACAAATAGGCCTAGCAATCTTTTATCCAGGGCCCACGTGACATAAGAAAAAGGTTACATCTATATCTGGATAATAGGAGCTCTCTTTTGAAGGAAGCCCAAAGCCCAGTGATTTTATCTTGTGTCTGTTACAACATTTGTGCCCAACAATTAAGATAAAACTAGAACTAATCCATTAACATTTCTAAAAACACCAGGTCCTTCTGACCCTTGAGAAACCAGAAGTGTTCCCCGCTCTTTCACGATTTAGCTAAACATGAAAGCCATACCCATTAATAAGTTCATCCTGAATGTTGGGATAGTTTCTTTCTTATTGGACAGATGGCCTGTCATATACCCTTCACTCAGGAGCTCATTCTGGAAAAAGGCCCAGAGATGAAGCTTTGCTGACTCATTGTACCCTTCACAGAGCTTGCTGATATGTCATCAGGATAAAGGGAAGGGTGTTTAGGGTTCTCTCCCCGTGTTAATGGTTTTCCAAAAGGCATTTTCCTTTGCAAGTGCCCCCAACAGAATGAACATTTTGCAAACCACCCGAGAAATGCACAGAGAGTACACATGCAGGGAGAGGGACACTAGAAACTCACTGGCTTCTCTTAGTACTTGTTAAATCAAAGAGGACTGGAAGCTCCTGCAAGTAGGGAGTCAGCTCAGCTAAGGGTAAGTCTGAAGCCGAACAGGTAGGATGTACAATCAGCACTCATGGTTTCTGCCCAAGGCCTCTTAAAGGAGCAGCTTGAATTAGCAAAAGCCACGTACAGAAAGATGAACACAGACAAGAGGGAGCTAGAATTGCAGAACAGGATTTGGTCTGGCTTTCTACAAAATGTATAACTTCCGCAAGGCCTTCCAAGAAACTAGACTTGAAACTTCTTGGCCCTTTCCCAGTAACTAAACAAATCGACTCAGTAGCATTTCGTTTTGCAATTGCCAGCTTCAATGAAAGTTCACCCTGTATTCCATTGGTCTTTGCTTGTGAAAGAGGCTCCGCCCCCGGACTCTGTGTTCACAGACAGCAACCCCCCCCCCATTCTAGTCAATGGGGATGAAGAGTACGAGGTGGAAGTGGTGCTAGACTCTAGACACAGAGGGAAGTGGGTTGAGTACTTGACACACTGGAAAGGCTACTTGGAATCAGAGAGGTCATGGGAGGCACCAACGGATGTGCATATGCCGCAACTGATGCACCATTTTCATGACCAATACGCTAACAAACCCCATCTTTGGCAATTCCCGGCCTTTCAGGAGTCAGGCACTGACTAAGGCAAGCAGGAGGAGTTCTTCTATGAGATGGAGAGAGCCTCAGGGATAGCAAGAGACCAAGTAGGGGGCATGGGAAATGAACCAGCCCCTTCCACATCAGACATGCAGGACATGAGGGAAGGAGACCAACAGATTCCTGATGGAGGGGCAACTACTGCCTCTACTGGTACAGCTGATTTGTGGGATGATGCCTGTAGTCTCAGGAGTTACCCGCAGAAGAGGGGAGTGACACTGCTACATTTCGTTCTCACAGTGTGGGAGTGTGGAGCAGGGGTGTGAAACATGGACTCTCATCCCCAGATGAGCGAAGAAGAGATAAGAGGATGAGACTGGCCCCTCCCTGAGGAATGCTAGTGATGTTTGTAGTTTGACCCTGGGAACTGCTCTCAGTCTGAGAAGATTCTATAAATGGGGTGAAGCCAAATAAACCTTGCTGGATTGAATCTGTATTGTCTCCTGGAGTTTCCTGGGCTAAACCTGACACACAGCCCATGATCTGTTTCCCCTGGGAACTTGCGGGGGGGGGGGGGTTGAGTCTGAAGGGGAAGGTGATGTAATGGTATGTGGGAATTACCTTGGGAGATGTGGGGGAAGAGATGCTGCCTAGAGGCTGGTCAGATAAGTGAAGGCATAGCCCACAGCTGCATAATGGGCAGAGAAAGAGGCCCAGAAGGGACCCTCCCTAATTTCTCAGGCTGTAAAGGGGATGGCGGGAGATTTGTACTTTCAGACTTGCAAAATTCTGTTAATGTAGCCTTACAATAAAGTAATATTAGCACATCTAATTGTGTTTCCTGTCTGGCCTACCTGGGAAAGCTGATACATTGTTTACTCTGAAAGGGCAGAGTGTGATGGGTATGTATGTAAGTATGAAGTTAATATGATTACTTTCCAGTCATGCATTTACTAATTTTTCCCTTCTGGTAAAAAATAAATGCAGTCTTTTTGCAGTCTTGGCAAATAGCAATACACAGATGGCTGAAGCACTGAGAGGAGGGATCCTTCTAAGGATCTGAAGGGTGATGCAGCCAGATCCTTTCACTCCCTGAACTTAATGATGCTACAAATTCTCCCTGCCCTTCTTTTGATGGCTACCTATATTGTTATACTAAATAAGACTGATTTCCCTAGCCCCATGCCTCGATGCTATAGGACCAGGAGGGGGTGGTGGTATAAAATCAATTTAATTTAATCTCCCCAGAAGATAGAAGGTGGCAGCAGTAACTACCACCCCACAACATCCAAGCAGGAGGTGGAGCTGGGGTGGAGGGCAGATCCAGAGGCCTTCTAAGAGAGGTTTATGACCTCCAGTTTTTATCCTAGAGGCTCAACCATGTTGCTACAATTGTAAGTTGTAACGCACCCAACTAATATTCCATTCCATGCTTTACAACTATTTCTACCTTCCTCATATGACATAAAAAAGAGAATCACTTTTGACCCTGATGGGGAAAAAATAGAGAACTACTCTGAACATATGCAGTTTTATATCTTATATTTACTTAAATTGTAGCTGGTTGTATTCACAGAAATAAAATGGAGTTTGCTTCTGCTCTGATGTTAACCTCATGTACCAGGGAATGATCACCTTTTTGTTGTTGAAAAAGAATAATCTTTCTCAAAATGAATCATATGACAAAATGAAGAAGGCCTATCACATGCAGGCCTGCTCAGCTGCACCTGACATTTGTAAAAACAAGAAAAGCTACTATTACGAGTAAGATCATCTTGGAGAGGTTTTCATCCTATGCCAACTCAGAAGTTGATGCCTATTTAGGTTCTCCAGGCAGTCTTTGGGAAAATCATCGTTCCTAAGTCTCTTAAAGCTCTTTTGCATCTGATGTAAGGCAAGATAGTAGTTTTTCACCTGGTAGAACTTACTGTTTGCCTCCAGGATGATCTACTCCATCCAGGTAACACTTCTTGAATTTATGACTGCTTAGGGAAGTAAGAAACTCAACAAAAGTTTTACCTCCTGAAAGATTCAATAATTCAATTATTTTCTTCCAATTTGGTTCTCAATTAATTTAGGTTGTGAGTTTATCACAACTTCCAGCACAGACAGAAAATCAATCTATATTCCAGCCAGATGGATTTATGCCCAGTTAGGAGAACACACCACCAACAACCTAGTTGTGCATAACTTGTGATTTGGAACTGTTCTTGCTGCTGATTCATCTAAAGGGAGAAGAGCTGGAAACTCAACCTTCAGCTGTATTTTTAAGTGAATAGGGCAGTGTTTGAAAGAGAGCAAGATCAATTCAGCTTTGTATGTTGGGCTAAAAATAAGCATTCAGTATACAATAAAGAAGAAGTTATATTCCTAGAAAATACTGAACTGCGTTCTCTGCCTCTTTACAATGTAAAATCAGAAGCTACATGGATGTGGACGTAAATGTGGGAAGCTACATGAATGGAGGGGATAGAGATCCAACAACTCTGGATAATGAACTGGTCAGTAGCAACCCAAGGTAGCTTCTCTACCCCATTCTGTGCTCTCTCATATTCTAGTTGCAGGGGAAAAAAATTAAACCTCTGTATAAAACAGAGTCCAATAAATCCTAAGCACATTTAAACAAATTACTACTTACAGTAATAAGGAAATATACACATTCCCTAATCTGGAGTATGGTAACATCATGGAGCTAAAATCAGAGAATATTTGATGCAACAAATGGCAGGATTTAGATGTTACCTGCAGTGTAGAAAGCCATCTTTATTTTCCCAGAAAGTGTCAGAACCATCTAACTTCCAAAAGAAGGGGAACGGGTAAGTTAAGAACAGTCAAATAGTCAGAAGAACCAATACTGATCTCCTATTGCTTTTAGACTTCATTCTCCTCCCAAAATTCAAGTAGAATTTTTTACTTAGGAAATGCAACCATGGTCTTGGTTTGGACAAAGGGAAGAGTGGTGGGAGATAGTTAGCTCTTCTTAAAGCTCAACACAGACTTGCTTAATACCCTGAATGGATGGCTGTAGGGCTGGATCCTAGCAAATGCTAATCCAACATGTCCTTTATTAGTAACTGAGCCCACGCTGTTGGTGTACAGTGTCTTCAGCAGCTTCTTTGTCTTTCAGTTGGGTGTGAAATTTACATTTATTTTTTTATATTGTATTTTAAAATTTTCATTAGCTGCCCAGAGTTGCATTTGTGAGATGGGTGGCCATATAAAGCCATTTAAATAAATAAATATTTGGTTTTAACCTAGGGTGTAGTATAAATGAATTCAGTTAGGATTTATTCAGTAAATAATGGTTAAGCATCCCATAGTGTGCTGCATTGCGTGAACTGAAGCCCATTCTTTATGCGCGTGCGTTTGTGTATGTATGCATGTATCACATGCACACCGGTTATTGTTTACATATGTGTTCATACATCATTGTGAAAGTACAGTGAGAGAGAAAAGTGTGGCAAATAATTTAAAAATATTCTGATTGTGGCCTTCAATTTGCACATTATGGAGTTATCTCAACCATTGTCATTTTTTGAAACTTTAGAATGCCTTGAATACTCTGCAGTTTATGCTCCAGGATATGGAGAAGAAATTTCTATGGAAACTAATCAGGCTGCGGAATAGAGAGAGGGAGGTATGAAAAGAATGAATTGATCTCCAGCATGGAATTTGCTTTTTTGGTACCATGGCTGCCACACTGACATTGTTCCTCCACTATCCATTCCCTCACCCTCCCAGTGGTCACTAACATAGATTTCGTCAGCATACATCTCAAGTTAGGATTTCCCTCCCTTCACATTCATATTCATATGCCTCCCAATTTGCATGTATCTTTTTGGAATCCTTCACCAGCACTTCTTGTTCTAACCAATCTTTCTTTCTTTCTTTCTTTCTTTCTCTTTCTTTCGTTCTTTCAAGTGCCACCAGTGCTTTGGCCCCTTGATTATTCACCTCTAATTCCAGATCAAGTATGAACAAATGAAAACACACCAGTTCCAAAATACTTTGTTGAGGGATGCACCAGATCGTATCCCTCCGTGGCAAGATCTATTCATTTAGTCCTTCTTTCTTGCTTCCTAAGAGAACTTATCTCACAAAAGCTAAATTTGCTCAAAAAACTTTAGTGGCGACTTCACTGGAAGCCTTCTGAAAGTCCAAGTAAACATCCCCTCTTTTGCCTCTCTCCTGATACTTTACATTCTCAAAAAACTCTGAAATAGCCAGGAGGCAGTTTTTCTTTATAGGAACTAGTATGGTTCTCTTTAGCAACAAATGTGTTCCAAGAACAATGCCTTTTAGTAACAGGAAGTGAAGCAGGAAGTGAAGATTGGATAATTATGCCTCATTTCATTCATAAACTATTGGAATTCCCCCCCTTGCTATTAAGTTCTACAGAATGGTGCAGATTTTAGACTGTAGATTCAGTGAGGTTACAGGACCCTTCTCTATTTAGCCATGATTCAGTTATGAAGCCCATAGTAAGTACCATTTTGTTTGGGGATAAGTATTAATTGTATTGGAATAAAGGACAATGTATTTTAAAAGAAAAAAAAATGAATACACTTGTCAGACCAGCAGACCAACTGAAGATTTTATTTTTTTAAATTATTGTAAGGAAGAATGCTGGACATATTTGCTATTGCCTTTATCACCTGTTGCACGATAATAATTTGCATGTTTTTGACAATGTAATATAGATTATAGTCAATCATTTGTGATCCCCTTCAAGTTTAGCTAAGACACATATCTTAGGTGCACCAATGGATCTAGAACTACTCCTGGGAAAATACCACCCCATAAAGAGCATCACGGCATAAGCATCACAGTAGTAAATGGGCTACTTATTTTATTGCTTGATGAACAATAAAAGTGGTCTGTGCTCTTCTGGACGAAGATTCAGTTTAGATTAAGGGTTGCCAACTTTTTGATCTAGGTGGTACAGCTAGAGGTCCAATTTCACTGCATGTTCCCTTTGATTATGTGCCATCAACTTGTTTTTGACTCCTAGCAACCACATAGGTTTTCTCCAAGACAATCTATCCCTAATCTGTTCTTTCAAGTCTCCCAATGGTGCACCCGTTGCCACTGTAACTGAGTCCATCCACCTTGCTGCTAGTCGTCCTCTTCTTCTCTTTCCTTCCACTTTTCCCAGCTTTAGAACTTTTTTCCAGAGAGCTGGGTCTTCACATAAGGTGTTTGAACTAGGATAATTTGAGCCTGGTCATTTATACCTTGAGTGAGAACTCTAGGTTGATTTGTTCCATAATCCATTTGTATATTTTTTTGGCTGTCCATGATATTCTCAGGAGTCTTCTCCAACACCAAAGTTCAAAGGCGCCAATACTCTTCCTATCCTGCTTCTTCAAAGTCCAACTTTCACTTCCACAGAGTGTCATGTGGAAACATCATGGCTTGCACGATTCTGATCTTTGTAGGTATAGACACATCACGGCATTTGAATATCTTTTCCAAGGCCTTCATGGCTGCTCTGCTGAGTGCTAGTCTGCGGTATATTTCTTGACTGCTTGTTCCTTCACTGTTGATGGTTGATCCTAAAAGGCAGAAGCTATCCACCACTTTGATATCTTCATTGTCAGTTCTAAGGCTGGTTGTTCTACCTGTTGTCATTAGTTTGGTTTTCCTTATATTTAATTTTAGCCCTATTTTTTCACTATGTTGACTTTTAGTACTAAGGCTTGCAGACCCTTTGCATTTTCAGCTATCAGAATAGTATCATCAGCATAGCGCAGGTTATTGATGTTTCTTCCTCCAATTTTAAAACCATGCTCATCTTCCAATCCAGATTCCCTTAATATATATTCAGCATATAGATTCAATAATTAAGGGGAGAGGATACAGCTTTGTCACACTCCCTTGCCAACCCGGAGCCAGTCTGTTTCACCATGTCCTGCCTTTACTGTGGCTTCATGACCTGTATATAAGTTTCTCATGAGGACAATGAGATATTCTGGGATTCCTGTTTTTCTAAGCACTTTCCACACCTGCGCTATTCAGGGGAGCTTTCTTCCTGCTCCGGGTGTTTCAAATAGCAACTGGAAGCAGGTGGCTCACCCTTGGTTCTCCGCGGCAAAAGCCAGCAGCCAACGCTCAAGGGGAGGACGCGCCCAGCCACGCTTTGCAAGCGCTCCTCCGCAGCAGCCTGAAAACAAACCCGGAGACGCCGCCAAGAGCAGGAAGGCGGGGGACACAGCAACCGCCCAATGCGTAAGTCTGCGCGCGTTCCCCATTGGACTCGGCCGAGGGTGGGTCGGAAGGCGCCTCTCCCGGAGGCTGAACCGCGGTCGTTTCTCCGCGTTGCATCACTCGCTGCGCAGCCCTCCCACCGCGCGACGGGGCTGGCTGTCGGAGGGAAGGAAAGAGGCTCGCTCGGAGCCGCAGCCGCCATTGGGCTCTCGAGCGAAAGAAGGCGGGCCGCGAGCATTCCTTATAGGTCGGGGCTGCGCCTTTCGCCTGGGGCTTCGCCAGCCGGGAAAGCGCTCGAGAATTCGCCAGGGCAGTCAGGCCGCAGCCGCTCTGCAGCGATCCCAGGTGGGAAAAGCCGAGGGTCCCGCGGGAGACGCTGCGCCTGCCGCGTAATTGCGCATCGCCTCCAAGAGCCCGGCGAGGTGCCAGGTACTGTCAAGGCAAGAGCCTGCGCGCTCTCCATTCATCCTGGGTGAGGCCGCGATTCTGGTGCTTGCTCGGTCTGGTTGAAGGCGGGAAGCCGCGTATGTGGAGCACTTCGGGTGTCCCCAACTAAAACCTTCCTCAGGAGGGGATGCTCTGCGGTGGAGAACGGGGTGGGGCGCTGGCTCGCCTCGGCCCTTCCGCGCATGCTGAAAAGTAGCCTTTCCTCCTTGTCTGTGTCGTCTCGTGGTCACTACGCGGATACGCCAGAGCTGCCTTAAGTTGCATCAGTCCGCTGCCTCATTACTTACCTTTGGAGTAATCGGTGCAGCGGTAGGGAAGGCACCGAAGGTTGCATCTTCGCTTAAGATTGCTCCTACCTAACAACACGGAAGCATTCCCACATATCCCCAATAATTTGAGGGGGGCAGATTCGAGGGCCACCTGCACCTCTCATCCGGTTCTTGCAATGCGGGGCGTCAGATTTCAAGACAGCATCTTTTTACTACTAGTATTAAATGTTAATTACCTAGCAATTTGAAGTGTTTTAAATATTTAAATTGTAAATATTTCCAATGCATTTTCCAATTATTCATTACTTCAAATGCATTTGGAGACTGATCCGTGGGGGGGGGGCTTGAATAAGGCCACCTAATGAATTTAAGCGCATCGCTTCCAGTCTTGCAAAGGGACACTGCTTCTGAACGTGGAGGATTCATTTTCCTGCCGCGCAAGCCCGAAAACAATTACCATCCTGTCCCCGGTAAAGATCATTTATAAGCTCCTTGTAATGCCTCTCTCCCGCTACCTTAAATGCGCACCCTGTTGCGTGGCTTTTCAGCAGCCCTATTAAGTTCAACGGGATTTCCGTCCCGTTGTATAGCAGCCTTTTGCAACCTGGGGCCCTCCAGATGTAAACCTCACTTCCCACAGTTCCCAGTTTGGATGCCTGGGGATTGTGGAGTTGCCGTCCGAGTCATCTCAAGAGCGGAAGATTGTACATGGCACTAGAGTTGAGCTGCGCTGGGATATAATTGATAACAATCTACTAGCATTAATTTGCCACTGGGCATCCACGCTTAGTTCTTTACAGTCCTCTCTTACTCAACCCTCTTATGGCGTGGCTGATGTCCAGGTGGTTGAGTGGCGACGCCCTCCTGCTTTTCTCTCTCCTTCGCGTGGATTTCCGTGGTTTGGGAACGTGCTGCCTGGCGAGATCCTTCCTCTCGGGGAGAAACGAATGTTGGAGGCGACCTGGGAGCAGGAAGGTGCCGCGCCTCTGCGCCAAGGCGCGGGGATGCGAGAGGGAGGCCGCTCCGGTTATTTCAGGGTGCAGCGGACGGAGAACGCGGAAGACGCCCAGCTCATCTTTCCCCGCCGGGGGAGGCGCGGATGGGGCTCGCTTCGCCCCGAGAGGAGGGCTGAGCAGGCGAGGCTGCGCCACGGCGAGGACTTGGAGCGAGATCCTGGAAGGCGGCGCCCAGGAGAGCGCTGGGAAGGCTGGGCTCCCGGCCTGAAGTGCTGATGCTGCTGGCTGGCTGCGTGGCTCGCCCAGAGGCGCGCCTCGGTGCTTAATCTCCCTTCTCTCTCGACGCGCGAGGAGGCGCCTGGCTCTGGTCGTCGGGATCGGGAGCTCTCACCCTTCACATGGCGCCGTTCGTGGTGTTCCTGCTCCCGTTTTAGCCTAGTGTATTATGCGAAGCCAGCTGGGGGCGGCTTAGCGGTCATGGAAATCCACGATCTGGAGTTAATTTAATTTCACCCTGGTTACCTTAATCTCTGGCAGCTGTTGTGTGCAATCAGTCACAGTCACTGTCAACCTTCTCCCCAGCTTGAGTTACGGTCTCATTTTTGGCTGTTCCCAGGGCAAAGACTGCTAAGTGGCAAAGACACCCCAGAAGTTGTCTCAGGTTTGACTTGACTAGTATATTGTCAAGACTACAACAAGCAGACTACAGTTTACCTCCCCCCCCCCCCAATTAAAAAATACGAAGGAGAACATGGGCTGTATCATAGTTTCAGACTCACTGGCGTCAGGGTGCTGATATCTATTGTGCTTTACAACTTTGATGCTCAATTATTAAATACTTGTAGGAGATGTGGGGAGGTTTTAGGTCTCTAAAAGCTGCTGAATTAAAGCCCCCAGCATCTTCCATTGCTGGCCATGCTAGCTGAAGCTACTGCAAGTTCACAATTCCTGGAGCACTACTGGTTCTCCCACCCTGGTGTATGAAATTGCGATATAGTACAGTTGCAGTCAGCTCACCAATACAAGGTAACCTGCATTACAATCCAGCCATTGTTTTTAATATTCAATGTTAATATGGTAATCATTTTAATAATTTTGGATGCCCCAAGCATGGCACATGTAATACCTTTGCTGCAGGAGAATGTCGACTAGTGGGGTCCAGGAGGAGAGTCTTCTCTGCCTGACTGGTGGGACACTTCCCCCAGAGGTGAGGCGGGCCTCCTGCAAAGGGCTGAAGACCTGGCTTTGCCAACTTGTGTGGGGTGAGAGGGAATATAACCAACCCTCGGGATGGCTAGTGCCTTGAAGATGTTCCCTGAGTCTAATAACTCCTTGGAAGATATTTATTATTTATATAGGAAATCTTCTTGTAAGGTATTTTAATTCAGATTTAGTCTATTTTAACTAATATTTATTCTTTTTACTGTAAACCACCCAGAGTTGCTCTCCAGTGAGATGGGCAGTGACAAATTTGAAATATAAAATAAATATGTATATAGATAAATTAAAAAAATATTATTTTTTGTTGTCTAAGAGCTAGAAAAAGGAATTCCTTAAACTTCTTTTGCTGATTACCATATACCAGGATGAATAGAAACATCCCTTCGCAATTTTTCCAGCCCTTCACACAAATCCTATGTAGGCCACACTATTATTTGGCTAGTCTTGTTTCTGTGATTCAGGATTGGATATTGTAAAAGCAGCTGTACAGATCCCAAGTTCTAGTAGGCATGTGAAATTTTGAACAATACTTGCAAGTACATTCCTGAAGAACTGAGTCATACGCTATAACCAGCTTATTTGCATTCCAGTCTTTGAGATATTCAGAAGGCCATATCAATCGTATCTCTGAATTGCATGAGTCTAAATAATTATGTGAAAGAAGAAACCTATATTTTCCATCACTTATGTCTTTGGAAATTTTCAAAACAGTTAATCAAGTTTGAAGGAAAGTGATGGGGCACTGAAGCAAAGAAAGAAAGTTTTGTGCCTTTTTTTTAACTTAGTGAGAAGTAGATTTTCTTTTTAACACAGGGATTATTCCCCCTCCCCCTTTGATGTCACTAAAATGTTTCTGAGCCTAAGAGAGGCTTTTTTCATTTTCTTTTGGAATATATAGACATCTTCCTGAAGAATGTCCATTTGTCATGCTTGATAGGTTTTGGCAAGCAAGGTCACTGCTCTGATTTCCCCACCTCCCTCTTGTGTAGCTTTTAAAAAACTTCCACTATACTTAACTCTTTAGGTGTTCCCTTAAGTTGCTCTTTCTCTTGAGTGATGATTGGAAGATTCTACTCTCAAGGCAGAACTACCACAGATTATTTAAACAATATTCTTACAATGGCAGATCAAGCATTATTTTACTATCCCAGCTGAGGTTAAACCAATCTTGGTACTCTAAATTCTCAATAACAGCATTCCTGGCTTGGGGCAGTTTTGAATTGTAATAGCTGCCTGGTTGCCAAAGAATTGTTAAGAATTGTGTTGCAGATGAACAGCTTGACTTGAGGGATAGAGATCTATTTCTTGGCCTAGTAGAGAAACACAACGGTCAGGGAAAGGATATCCACCACAGAGATGTAGTAAACCATTTTAGGAAGAGTAGAGGTCTCCAATTCTCATTTGGCAGACCACACCAGTCCTGAAAATACATACATATATAAAAATATGAGAGCCAATTTGGTCTAGTGGTTAAGATGATGGATTAGGAGCAGGGACTCCTGAGTTCTAGTACGGCCTTAGACACGAAAGCCAGCTGTGTGGCTTTGAGCCAGTCACTCCCTCTCAACCCTTGGAAGAAAGTAATGGCAACCCCTTTCTGAAAATGTCTAGTCCCTATAGTTAAACTGACTTGGAGGAAAATATATAAAAATAAATCTCTCACACACAAACACCTAAACACACATATTGCACATTAGTAATTTTGCAAACTTGTTTCGGGCCTTTTCCACATGGCTCAGTTAATGGTACCCACTCATCCCTGAGCTGGCAGAAGACTAAATGCATGTAACATTTATTAACCCTGCCACCAATCCCTATCATGCCTTTATAGCTTCTGTTCTGACTTACTGCCAAATAGCAGTGTCCTGATTTCAAATGTGCAGGAAGTATGAAGGAAAGCCCTTGGTGAAACTCATTGGCTTAGCTGCTCTCACCTCTTCTAAACGTTACCAGCTGGTGGGAAACAATCTGCCCATCACCGTATTGGTGTGTTTGGCAGATGGTATTGACAGATGACTGGACTTGAGTGTCAAAACTCTTCCCAGGCCTGTGGGAGAGGCAATCCTTCCCAGCGGGTATGGTGGAGGAGACCTGGGAAGGATTACCTCTCCCACAGGCCTGGGAAAAGTTTTAACAGATAGTCCTGCTTTATGGACAGTTCCCCCAGCCTCATGCTTAGCTGTTTGGTGGGCTTGTTTTCCCACTGACACCACACTCAAAGCAAGCTTGAAGGACAGATGATCTATGGGATGAGGTGGGAACTGTCCAGTAAAGCTGCCCCCAACCCCAACAGCTTGAAGGGGGTTCGGAGTTGGGGGTAGCTTTACTGGACTTGGGCCTTAGACCATTTGCTCCTTATTCATTTAACAATTTCCAGTTGGCTGAGTCAACAGAACACGTCATGCCAAAAAATAATGGTTTATCAATCATGGATTATGCACATAACATGTTAAGCTGAGGCCAAGCAGCCAGTTTACAGCTTTGCTGTTAAAGAACCTGGCCAGCAAGAATTTCCATGGAAACCACTTCCATATTGCTGCCTAGAACAAGAGCATGTACTCCCCAGGAGCTGATATCAACTAGTGAGGGACTTTATCTTTTAATTATATGTGGGGCAGATGTTCTGGATCTCAACTCCATGATTTTTCTTTCCTCAGGCACCTCTTTTAGTGGGGGACGTTTTCCAAGCCAGCTTCCGTTGTCTTGTTCCCCACCACTTTCTCTGGAATTAAGTTATGTCCACGGCTGCTTTAATCAGTCTGGTTCGAAACAGAGGCCGCCAACTGCCGAGAGCCCTGCTTACATCTCGTGCAATTCGCCACCACAAGCACCAGATTTCTACCAGTGACTGCAGGGCTTCGCGTTTCGATATGGATGGGAGCGGCTGTCCTGCCACATGGGACTCCTTTGGGATTTGGGACAACCGCCTGGAGGAGCCCATCTTGCTCCCCCCCAGCATCAAGTATGGGAAGCTGATTCCCAAGGTCAGCCTGTCAAATGTGGGCTGTGCCACCCATATTGGGAAACGGAAGGAAAACGAGGACCGCTTTGATTATGGCCAGCTGACTGAGGATGTCCTATATTTTGCCATTTACGATGGGCATGGCGGGGTGGCGGCCGCTGACTTCTGCAACAAGTACATGCGAAAGTATATTCAGTGAGTATTAGGGATTCTTTGGCTTTGCGAGGGAAGGAGAAAGACATTCATTGCTCGGTTCTTCATATAGTTAGGTTTTGCCTTATGAAACGTGAATCTAGCCCAGTGTTGTCCAGACTCGGCCACTTTAAGATGAGTGGACTTCAACTCCCAGAATTCCCCAGCCAGCATGGCTGGCTGGGGAATTCTGGGAGTTGAAGTCCACTCATCTTAAAGTGGCCAAGTTTGGACAACACTGACCTACCCACTGTGTGCAGAAGCCGTGATATATGGCTTAGCATGATGTAGGAATCCAGCCGTGAATTTAGTCAGTGAGCCCAGCCTAGATTGGCTTAGTGTGAAAAACTGGCTTAGCATCCCTTTCTCCAGTCCGTGAAGTGGCAGAAAAGCATGCTAGCGTTACGTGCTCTGTCCTGGGAGCTGGTCTCTACTCTGCTCCAGTGAGAAGGCTGGCCAGTGGTGTGCCTTGCCAGTCTACTACAGGACAAGTGAAGATGCAGCAACTGGAGGATTTCCTGCTAGCACAAAAACATCCACCAATTGCTCTCTCTGATCGGAGGCTGGGGAAAGAATAGGGCTGGGGCTGGTGGAAGAGGTGATGAGTTTTGACAGAGGGCTAGACCTAGGGGTGTGGCCATCTCAGACCTTGATCTCTGGAGGGGTGGAAGGGAGGGCTTTCCATCTATTCTGCTTTACTGGGAAGTCCTCACAGAGCATGCACTGTGGCTGATACATAGGATGGGTGGAGCCTTCCTAGTAAAGCAGGAGAAAGACATTTGCTCCTCTTCTCTCATCCTATTAAGATATGCAGATGTTCTTGCTAGCTTTTCTTGTTCTGCCTCTCAGTCACTTGCTTGTCCCACATTCTCTTGCTTTAATTCTTGCTCAGTTGATTTTCTTGCTTGCTTATCTGCCCTCACTCACTTCTGCTCTCTTGTTGTCTATTTTGCTCTGTCTAAAACAGAAGGGGGGTGGTTGACAGAAGCTAATGGGTAGATCTCCCTCTTTAGCCAGCGCTCCTCTGCTGCATGAGCTACCTCTTAGTTGGGGCATTTTTTTTTTTTTAATTCATTGGACCATTAGACCTGTCTATGTGAGTCTGTGGGTCATTCATTACATGAGCAGATGTGCCTGATCGGTCCTGCTATCCAAGTTCTCAGGAACTAGAGGGAGGAGGCACATCTGTGCCTGCTGAAAGCAGCCAGTAGAAGCTGGCTGCATCCCAGTCACTGCTGCATCATCACCATGGTCGTGCATGTAACTAAGCTTGTGTCAAAAGACTGAAAACACCACTTTAGCATTAGAGCAGATCGTCATGAAGCTAGGAGGCCCCAGGAAACTTGTATTGTATCATGAGAACATGACGTTCAAGAAAGGTTAGTGAGGCATCTTCAAGCTGGACATAGGCAGCCATGTCTATACCTTACTTTTCAAGTCTTCTGATTATACTTGTCACCCTCCTTACATCTATTCCAAGTGGTATGTATTCAGTATGAAAAGCATGGTGTATTGAACTCAACCCTGTACTCAGTGAGGTGGCCCCATGGGGAGAATAAGGTAGGAGGACCATCAGTTCCTCATTTTTGACATACAGCTTTAATCCCTGTATGCTGTCTTCTGATGTTTATTTTGCTGTCTCAGGAGTGCCAAATGAATAAGTGGCTTAGAGAGATTTATGCTCAAACCTTAGTATTGTGAAGTCATTGTGAACATTCTTCTTAATATTGGTGGAAGTTGTACTTGATTTGGGAGTGGTATGGAAATACTGTAGAAAAATTTACTCTTCTCAAGATCTAGATCTCAGCTAAGATGTCATGCCTATAATGTCTGAATTCACATATCACACAAAGCCTTATGTTGTTTTAAGCATGGTTTCCTGAATAAGCCAGGTAGGGTTGGGTTTACCCATGCTAAAACATAAATCATGCTTTACAAATCACCATGGCTTGGGCTCATGCAATATGCTGCTCTAGAGTGAAACAGAAATATTATAGCATAACCAAACCACTGACACTGTGTTCTGAATAGTTATAGCTGAATGACTAATGAAAGCTTCTGTTACTATGTCTACTTGTAATCCATGAGACCACTTGTGAACGTTACAGGATTTAAGCCATACCAGTTGGAATATTGATGTGTAATAAATTATGAATGAGAGCAAATGGTTAGTTCCCTCAGGCAATATTTTAACATGATTACCTTTTTTTTTTTTTTAGAGAATTTCTCTCTGAGGAACACAACATGGAATTAGTATTGATTAAAGCTTTTCTAGAAATAGACAAAGCGTACATGAGACATGCCCACTTGTCTGCAGATGGTAAGTACTGAATGTGTTTCTGTTCACTGGTAACAGAGAAATGAAATTTACTCATCTAGTAGCCATGGTACTGAAGCTTCAGGCTAGCTGTCCCAGGGGAAAATTGCAATTTGAATATGCAAGGATTTGCTAAATCAATATCTTGGATAAATCAGGAATAAGTTGGAGTCTGTGGACTGCAAACAATTTTGAGAGAAAAAAATGACATTTCAAAATTAAGTGATACATACTTTAATACCAAATTTTCTCGAAGTTGATTCCATTTGGAAGTCACCACTGAGAAGATCCCGCACTTAATTTAAGCTAAATTAATAGCTGTAGTCCAGAAGGCTTTTCTGTAAATGGAATGTTTTATGTAAGAGCAAAAATTTATCAGTTGTCACTCAGTGAACAAATCTGTTGGGTATGTTAAACAGTTGGTCAACATCAACAGTAATGAGTCAACCTCCATATAATGCAGAGCAACTTTATGACACTGCATACATCAGTTCTAAACACACAAAGATTAAGTTATACTGCTAGGCATGCTATATTTGGAACGAAGCACCTTTTTTTCAGTGAGGTTTCCTTCAGGCTGCAGAAAAGGTTTGGGCTACAGTTAATCTGAGTTGCCAGTTCAGTACTAAAGGCTTTTGAATTCTGTGGCAGTCAATGGAAACAAAACAGGCATGGCTCAGAGTCTGCAGTGTTATGGAAAATAGTCTTGTAATATAGCTTGTGGCTATGAAGAACATGCACTGTTATTATCTGTTAAGCAATTTAAGTATGGGGAAAAGCCCATTAATGCAGCAGCTAAAACACATGGCAATCATCCTGAGTGTAACGAACTGCCACTTGTTGATCTTAAAACCAGTAACTCTCCTTGCAACCAATATTGATTCAAAAGAAAGTTCATTTATTAAGAATAAGTGTACAGATCCAAAGCATTGCTGAGACTGAATAAAAGCGCGCCAAAAACTGCTTTTCTTTCTTTTCCCCCCCTTTCTTCGCCCTTAGTTCTTGTCTTCTGATTCCCTTGCTGGCATGGCCTTGAACATTCCAGGGCTTGTGATAAGAAACCATCTGCATCAAACGGTCTCTCCTTCCTACTCCCCCTCCCCTTTTCCAATGGCAGAACCGCAGCATGTAGAAAAAATCATTTTTTTTTAAACTAGCCATATAATAATCTACTATAAAATCTTGCGAGGATTCCGACATGCATAAAATTCTAAGTGCCCCCGTTGTCTGAAATCTTGAAAGGCTACTGCCAGTCAATGCAGAAACAACTGCCTGGACCTATGGACAGATGGTATCAGACAAATGTGTGAAGCAAAGGATCTGGCTCTGGAATGTTCTGGTTTCCCATGAAACAGACTAATCCAAGTACTTAGGCTGGTTCGTGCTTTCATAGAAGAGTATTGGCCAGTAGTGGTTTGTGGGGTTCTGAGAGTGTTTTAGGTCTACTTAGATCAGCCCAGTCAAGGGGGACGACAGAAATTTTCAGTGTCTGACCAATTGTTTTTCACACTGGTATAATAAGTTATGTCTGCAGTTACCAGTATCCTGCTTTCTTATGCAACATGACATGCTTGCAGTCCCAATGCTGAACCTTGTTCTGCGCTGGCTCCATAATTACCCAAAGCGGGTTAGCTTTTAGATAGCTAGTTTCTACAACTGTGTAAATTTATGATATTTCTTGATGTAAATATATACTGTTGGTGCAGGAACAGTTTTTGTGACATAACTGCCACCCTAGATGGTACACACATTTAAGGACCTTAAAGCAACTTCATTGAAAAAATAAAAGCAGTGTGTATCCCACCTCTGAAACTTGGACACGGTTCCATCTTCAGATGATGGACATAATACTAAGGAAGTCTTTCCAACTTTGCTTGGGCTAGTAAATAAAATGGGGAAATGGGGGAGGGGGGAAGTGTTAAGATCACTAGGAAAGCTGAAAACATCTAGTGAGCAGAAACAATCCTTCATTGATATGTTTGACATATTTACCCTTTCGGGTAGAAAACCCCCTCAGCCCACATGGATCCTTTATACCAGTTGTCTCCGATCTGGTAGGGCTCTAAATGTGTTGGCCTACAACTCATGTAATTCACAAGTGTACATCCATGTGAAGTGTGAATTATGGGAGTTGGAGTTCAACCTAACTGGAGTACCATCAGTTTGGGGAGGCTGACTTATATTATAGCAAGCTTGAAAAAAAAAAAGTTCCTGAAGAAGCTTAATTACCCACCCATTTTCAGTATTCCTGATTTATTACGGGTAATTAAATGTGCTCTTTCCAAGAATGATGTTTATCATGTTTATCATGTTAACTTAAATGGTGAAAGTATAATAGATGAAAATGTTTTCTAGTTGAAGGTGTCAGTCAAAGCCACGGTTTTTAAGTTTTAAAATGTTAACCTGCAACACTGAAGAAGTAAGAGAGCTGCAGAAACGTATATTTGTATTATCATTTGGTATATTTTATAAAAACCAAACTTTGGTTCCTTTCTAATTCTTTTTAGCGAGATTGCAGTTAAATTTGGACTGAATTGCATTTGAAAGAATGTCAGGTTGTCCTTTAACTTTTCATTCCATTGGAGTACAGTCATTACTGTGCTCTTAAAAATGCCTTTCTTTTTATAGTGATGCTTGGCACATGACTAGAGGACTCTAGCCTGCCAAAAGTTACAAGACAGACAGAAATCGGCAATTTGTGTCTGAACACAAGTGTAACTCTTAACACACGTACAATGGCACATTTATGACTTACTTGGTGATTTCTTATCCCAGTGTTTTGAAACATTCTCAAAGTAATACCTCTGATGAAGAAATGCTAGTTATATTGCCTATGTGGAATTTTGCATTCTTTCTTAAGGTACATAAAACTGCACGTGTGTTCAAAATAATTTTTTTTTTTTTTTTAAAAAGCCCTTGAGTATCTTAACATTTCAAATTACCCCTATTTAGCAGTAGCAAGCACTCAAATAAATGGATGAGATTGCTTAGTGAATTTAATGCACAGGGAAATTGGAAACAATAATATTTCCCCTCTTGATTCCCATAACTTCTTTGAACAGTGTTTGAATTCCACCTCTCTTTTGCAGCTCTTGTTCTTCCAGCTGTTGCAGGTTTTCTTTCTTTCTTTGAAGCAAAATTCCTGGGTGAATTTTTCCTATTTGCCTCTGTGTGTACATGTGATTTATGGCAGACACGGTATCCGACCAACAGCTCTAGAATTGGAGGCCCGGGACTCTATATGCTGGGCTCCCGTGGAAAAAGAGATCTGCTTATGGTGGTCCCAGGTGAAGGAGTCTGGCGGGTTCCTAGCCTGGACTGCTGGAAGGTTCCCACATCCACTTTGTCCCATTAGTTGAGATGACATGCTCTAAAAAATGTCCAGTGAGTGCAAAGATACCTATTGAAAGATTTTTAGATGATAATATATGGATGCTATTTGGGAAACCACCAATGTCATATTTATGCTTTTCAAGTTAAATCGAGCTGGGTAGTGAGGGTTTTTTTTTTTAAATGCTTATAAATGCATTTGGAAATAAGCATAAGTGATTTTGATTAATGATGTGATTCCTTGATTTTGGAACTATGTTGCTACTTGGATCTTGTCCTTCTTTTCATTGCATTAGAGCTTGTAGCTTATGAAGGCTTTTCTTTAAGCCCCAGCTGAAGTGGACCTAAATTTCTGTTATAGTCACCTTCCTTAACTTGATGCTTTCCATGGGTGTTAGTACCAGATTAGAGAAGACTTGCTGGCCTCAAATCTTACAGTGACAAAGAAGTGATTCCAATTAATGGAACTAGGAACTGAGGACACAGGAGTGGCACTCCATTCATGGATACATGTGAAGCAGGAAATTTCCATTCTCCTTTTTTGACCCTGAAAGACCTCATCAGTTGAAAAACAACACAGTTGATTCTAAATATTATCTGAAACAAATTGACTCCATCCAAATCTGATAAAGGGGCAGAGTTAGCTTCACTTGGAAAGAGCCTTCACAATATAAGTCCCTGGTGCTGCATCGCTAACTTGTCCAACCCTGATAACAGAGGGATGCGATGCAGGGGTCTGTGGGTGGATTAGCTGCATGAGTAGGCTCCTATAGGCCTCCAAGAATTGTATACTCAGACTGAGTCAACACATTTTGTACTAATCCATAGTTTACTTTGTGGAGCTTTCTCAAATTTCAGTTGGCTGGATTCTCATGACATTACACCAGTGTTTATGGTTTGTTTGATTTTGGCTTAGTATGTTATGTGAACTCAGCTGTTTTGTAAACTATGGCTTAAGGCTTAAACTATTGTGTGAACCTAGCCAATTAATGCCTAATCTCACCATAGTTTTGCACCATGTGTGAATTTACTGACAGTCATGCACTGGCAGCTTCAAAGGGGAGGGAAATATTAAATTCATAGTATCTGTGTTCCTGCATTGAGCTAAGGGGTCATTTGCTGTAATTTTTATTAAAAGGGGGAAACATTTATATAATCTGAAGAGAAATTGGAGCGTTGTGGTTTAGTGTCACACGGAGTCAGCCAGATCCATGAATCATCACTTTTTAATTCCCATGGATAGTCACTATGAAGCATTATCCTAACCTTGAAAAATATTAGTGTGTTCTCCACCACAAAATCATTTCTGCCATTTTCTTCTCCACTGTTTTTAAATGGAGGACCATCTGATCTCAAATGCAGTCTGAAATATATGAAAGAATAAGTCCATTGATTTGGTATGTTCAGCAGTTAGACTGACCTTCCCCAACCCTGCGCCCTTCAGAGATGTTGGACTACCACTCTGATCATCCCCAGTTAGGCTGGCTCTGTAGGAGTTGGGAGTTCAACATATCTGGGTGGGTCAGGGTTTGCACCTGGGACAAAAGGACTCTGTTCTTGAAAGCAGCATTTCCAAAAACAAGGAATCAACTGGGAGAGACTTTTGGTGGTCTCAAGACCTAGCCGTTAAATGTTGAAGGGGATTGAAGGGAAGCAAGCAACTGTTTTCTATCTCACAGTGTTTCATTCACTGATTAAAACAGGTATTTTACTGAGAGCACAAAAAGGTTTAAATTGTCTGTCTCAGTTATGCTTGTCCCATTTCTTTTCACAACTCTCTTATTTTAAACACTATGAGTAGACTGCATATAAAGCACATTAATTCTCTGCATTTCACAATAGTGGAACAGAGATTGAAATCCTAAGCATACTTTCTCAGGAGTAAGATTCGTTCAGGCGATGCTGTGATGCATTTCCAAAGATGCATCCTTAGAGTTCGCCTTGAATATGTGCTGTAAAAGAATGGGGACATTTGACTTTTAATAATATGCAACCCGCTGAAATGGAGTGGAGGTTGAACGGGAGAAAGAAAACTTACCTCTCTGGAAGTTGACAGTCTTATATAAAACTCAAGGACAATATTTAAGAACTATTTAAAATACCTGTTTTAAGTAGTAGTAATAGTAGTAGTAGTAGTAGTAGTCATGCCTCAGGGATCTACCTTGATTTTCTTTCCTTTTTGTTTCTTTGATCTATGGAGGTTGTATAGCACAACAAGGCTTCATGCATGTTTTTAATCTGCCCAAGGTGGGCTGAATCTGTTTGGAAGATTTAACCCTTTCAGATAGCCAGGGGCCAAACCACCTTGCTACCCCTCCTGCCCTGCAACCCACCCAGTTTAAATTCTACATTAGCTGTGTATTTTGAATAGTACTTGGAAATTTCTTGGCAAGCAGCAAACAATTCAGCAGATGCTATGCCATCAGAATGGCTTTCACCCATCAGCATGCAGGTAGCTGCCTTCTGGACCAACTGTAGTTTCTAGGTAGTTTTCAAAAGCAGCCCCAAATATAGTATTTTACAGCAGTCTAACCTCAAGTTGATGAAAGCATGAGTCACTGTTGCCAAGGCTTGCTGTTCAAAAAGAGCCACAACTAATGGATTTGATGAAGCTGAGAAAAGGCCATCCTGACCACAGCCTTCTACTGGCCAAGCAGTAGCCCCGAAGGACCCCTGAATCTCAGGTTTGCTTTTTCAGGGATAGTGTGACCCTGTCCAGAGTCAGTAAAAGACTTAAAGATGGTTTGGAAGTCTCCAGGGTTCACATGTGCCCTAGGACCCTAGATTGTCCATTTATGTCTTGCAAGAATGTCAAGGACTGTATAGGATATATGATCTTTGGGGTGGGGGAACTGTGTCCTTTAACTTACGTTTTAGTATCTTGTGGCCTTCTTAGCTAGTAACCACCTTCCCCTTGCAGGGAGCCGTGTTGTGTTTCTCTTGCTCTTTCTTCCATCCTTTTCTGTCTTCATAGCTTAAACGTTTTCAAGCAGTGACTCTTCAGTGGAGTTAGCGCAATTCATGCAGTTTAAAGCTGAGGAAATGATGCTGCAGGCAAGTTTGGGGCTCGGGTGCTGAATAGCTCTCTCTGTGTGACATTTATAGCTACCTTGCTGAATACCGGGAGCACAGCCACCGTGGCTCTGCTGCGAGATGGCATCGAGCTGGTGATAGCCAGCGTGGGCGATAGCCGTGCACTTTTATGCCGCAAAGGAAAAGCTGAGAAGCTGACCATTGATCATACTCCAGAACGGAAGGATGAGAAAGAAAGGTACTTCTGCAAAATGTGCAGCTTTGGGCTTTTTTTTCTTTTTAATTTAAAGAGATGTCTTTTGCACTTGTAGAAACGGGATGCTGTGCAAAGGGGGGCAGGATCCTTCAAGTAAAACTGTTGTGTGGATTGGTTGTAGAAACATGACATGCACGATGGTAGCAGTTATTTCATATTTTTTCCCTTTTTTAAAATGAAAGAATCAAGAAATGTGGTGGTTTCATCGCCTGGAACAGCTTGGGGCAGCCCCACGTGAACGGCAGACTTGCAATGAGTCGTAGCATTGGAGATTTGGATCTTAAGAAATGTGGTGTGATTGCAGAACCGGAAACCAAACGGGTGCAGGTAAGTGGTTGTGTAGTGTGCCTCCTCTCGCACAACTGAAGGAAGGTGTCCTTTATTGAAAGCTTGATTTGCTACGGAAACAGAAGTTGTATGGGCGGAAGTAGAATCCATTTGTGACATCCTTGTTTTGGGCTGCATGGACCATGCAGATGCTCCTATCCTGGACTGAGAATTTTATTTTTTTTTAATATATATGAACTTTAGTGCCTCATTGTATAATTACAACATTGCTCACCTCAAAAGGAGAATAGCACAGTAGATAGGTATTGAGCCCCTAGTGGCGTGTGGGTGTGGTATGGATCACACATGCACATGTGCACGCGCACACACACAGACCACCCTGCAGAATTCAGAAGCTTGCCTTTTCTTAGATCAGGGATAGGCAAGTATTTTTCAGCTGAAAACTGCACATAATAATAATAGGTCTCCAAGGGCCACGGGGCTGTAGCAGTGAGATGATGATGTCACCTGAGTGGCTGGACCCAACTATTTAAACACTTTAAAAACAGGCACATTATTGCTCTAATTTACATATTTTTATCTGATATGCATGCTTTTGCATGTGAGTTTTGAACTGGGAAGTGTGCCATCTAAATTATGTGTTCCCATTATGGTTTAGGAAGTGCAAGTTAGGTCAGTTTGCGTAAAAATAAAATCCAAACAATTTTTTCCTCTACTCATCGCTATGTAGCAATTTCTACTGGAGCATCATAAGTCTGGACAAGTTGTATACCATTTGTGTTGTTTTAGTTGCACCATGCAAGCGACAGCTTCTTGATCCTGACCACAGATGGCATCAACTTCATGGTAAACAGCCAAGAAATTTGTGATTTTGTTAACCAGTGCCATGATCCGACTGAAGCCGCTCACATCATTACTGAGCAGGTAAGTATTTCTGCCTCATGAACAATGGCTGTTGACCAGCTTTCAGCTAGAGGTACCTGCATTTCTGGGAGACCATGGATGATTCCAGTAGAAGAGAATATCTGTAGCTCAGGGTTGAACTGTGGAGTCCTTGGTGCTCTCTGAGCTTGGTTGTTTGCTTGGAGATGTTTCATTATCCGACTAGGTAACATCATCAGTGTGAGCATCATCAGTGCACTGATGATGTTACTTAGCTGGCCAATGAAACGTCTTCAGGCAAACAACCAAGCTCAGAGAGCACCAAGAAATCCACAATTCATGGATGAAGTATCCTCTTATAACCTCTTACAGCTGATGTAATCAGAAAAGCCTGTTTTGTTTCATGTCTTTGGAGGGGGTGGTAATAACTCTAAAACAACATGGAGAAATTGCAGTCTGGCACCCAGATATGGCCTCTGAAGTTACAGGTTGGGGATGGGGGGCAGTCTACAGGCCATATGTGGGTCATATACAGCTCCCCCAGGACTCCCTTTCCTTCCCTCCTTCCTTCCTTCCTTCCTTCCTTCCCTCCCCCCTCCCCCCTCCCCCCTCCCATTTCTACTCGTAAACCCCTTCTCAAGCCCCTGATTTGGCACTGTTGTCACCAAAATTGGAGGACTTAAGCATGAAAAAAAATTCCACCCTTGAGCTTCTGCCCAAAATTTTGAAAAAGGCCCCAAAATTAATCCCTGTTCCTTTTGGTAATGTCATCATCCTTCCAGCTAGCACCTGGGGCTCTTCAGCATGATGGGGAGGAGGGCAGGAAAAGTTGCCCATCCTTTGGTCTGTGGGGAGCCCTCACACCTGGATAATATTTGCTCCCATAAGAGAAACAGTTTGGTTTTAGAGCCATAAGAAGTCCCCCCTGCCCAGAACAGTGTTTCTCAACCTCAGCAACTTTAAGATGTGTGGGCTTCAACTCCCAGAATGTCATGCTGGCTGGGGAATTCTGGGAGTTGAAGTCTACATATCTTAAAGTTGCTGAGGTCTAGAAACACTGCTCTAGATGTATCCTGATAGGAAAATCTTCCATTAGATTTTACAGTCTTCTTTAGTTAGAACTAACTAAGAAGACTCCTTGATATGGTTGAACACTTTTGCTGTAGCTGGGCCCTTGCTTCGCTTATCACTGCGAAGTGACAGCTGGACACACTTCCCAACAAAGCAATGAGCTGTCACCACATATCATTTTTACTTTTATTTTATATATCCCTGTGAGGTCTGTCTGGATCTCGGTGCATTCTTGTAAATGAACATGATAATAGAAATTCACCTTTGCTCTGCAGTATGACAGCTACCCATTTATTTATTTCTTAAAATAGCCTCTAAAAAATTCATTTGGGGCTGGAATTATAATGGCTACCCATGGGTGTCAGATTCCTCAAGAGTGCAGCTGAAATTGTTTGTTTGAAAATTGGTGATTGATAGTTAAACTAAAACTTCTGCCCTTCCTGATTGTTCTCCAAGGCTGTGCAATATGGGACAGAAGATAACAGCACTGCCGTTGTAGTGCCATTTGGAGCATGGGGCAAATACAAAAACTCTGAGATCAACTTTTCCTTCAGCCGGAGCTTTGGCTCAAGCGGGAGGTGGGCATGAGCATCTTCTGCAACGAGCCGCTGAACATTCAAGATGTAGAAGGCAGAAAGGTGGTATGTAGGTAGAAAACCTCCATCTCTTCTAGCAACAAGCCCTTTCTGCCTGGGTAGCAAACTGTTGTTAACTTGATGTCACCTCTTAACACATGTCTTTGTTACTGCTTGTCTCAAACTGAGCATTCTCCACACCTTCAGTCCTCACTCATGGATTTCTGCAGGAGCAAGATGCTGACTCTTTGCTGCTGGCTGTCACTGTGGTATCTACCACCTGTTTCTCCTGATGTTCTTGAGGTATTTTAGAGGGTGAGAGAACGTGGCAAATGCAAGCAGACTCTGTTTGCACAGCGTTGCAGTTGGGGAAGCAAAGGCCAAGGACAAGAAAAAATGAAGGAAATCCAAAGACTACTAGAAGGTTGGAGAGTGAGAGGCGGATTTAATTGTCAGTTCCCCACCACTATCAGATTGGGGTTAGAATAGTTCAACTCTGAGAAGAAGTATTTTGGTCTTAGGGCTGATACAGATCACAATTGTTGGAGGTCCAGTGGCTGAGACAGCTGTGTATTTCCTGTATTGATGTCCCTTTTTTGAAAAGCAGACAGAGTTGTACACTTGGTTAAATATCTGCATCTTTGTCTAGTGTATGGCTCAAGAGAGAGACTACAGCCCTTGAAACACAGTACTAACAAGGATATACAATGTTAGTATGCTTTCCAAAAGATACTAAATGAATTCTCTGTTTTTTTCTTTAAAGGGGCCAATGTTAAGAACCCCCTTTTTTAAAAAAAATTGCTTCACATTGGCTACCATTAAACTGATGTTTTGGCAGTTCCTTTTCTACATATTAATGCACAGCATTGATGCAATTAAATTTGGCAATATAATTTTTTGTTTGTTTCATAGTTGACAAGAAGATAAGTATGCTCACTTGGTATTCTGCACTCTGGCTATCGAAAAAGCGTAGTTTGCGTCTGTTTAGAATTGCTCCTAACTTTTACCTCAAGTAAAAATAGGAGGGAAATTAAAGTTTCAGAGAGACCAGTAATATATTTTGAAAAGATTCCATCCTTTGTCATTTTAAAATCCATCTGTGAAGGGAACAATCTGTGTGTTTCTCAGCAAGGCTATAGTAACTGAAATAAAAACAAGGTTTATTTTGTGGCACAGGCATTTCTCAATTTCTCTACGGGACCTTCCCCAACTTTCCGACTGGGAATTTCAGGAGTTTTAGTATCCAGCTGATCTAGAGAATATCAGGTAGAAAAGAAAGCAGAAGTACTGATGTTAAAATTTAAAGTTCTAAATCTGAAATTGTCAGTCTCAGCTGTGAGATCTCATCACAGTGCCGAAATATCATGCATTCTTGCCTGAGCAAGACAACTGCAACCTCATGAGATCTAATGATCTCAGAAGCTTCCAGCCATTTGGGGGGGGGGGGGGGGCGGTGGGGGACCAGTTAGTTTTGAAAACACTCCTAATTTAGGCCAGTGCCATCTACACATATTGGTATTACTGGTGGGTACTGAATTTCCAGTCCTTATTAACATTACTTCTATAAAGCCAAGGTGTGAGAAGCAGTAGCTCTTGATTTCTGAGTCATAGGTGTCCTTGGAAGAGGAAATGATGTGTCTTGACATCATCAGGCAAATATTGTGATTGGCATCAATCAAAGCTGCAACTGACGCAAATTACATAACATTGTAATTATAGGATGGTGATGCACATCTCATAATTCTGATGTTATTGTGGCTTCTAAGAGATGCCTATGACTCTAGTATAAATACCTGGAATGTTTCCTTGGACTAAAAGGGAAATAACATTAAAGAAAAATACAATACTTGCCTTTCCCCTCCATAGACTTACTTTGCGTCTGGGAATAATAGTGCTGAGCCATTTAGTTGAACCCTGGTCACAATGTGAACAATGGACTTATGCAACTGAACTGAAAGCCCATAGCACCAAGGGCCACCTTTGGTGTCAATCATTCCTGTGCTGCTTCTGTACATCCTTCTGTTCATGAATGACCCTTTGAAATTGTGAAATGCTTTGCAGATAGTTCCCTGGTATTGTTCTGTTTTTATCTGCTGTATATTTTTATTTATTTGTATTCTATATGCACATGTACTGTAACATGATTATACAGACTTTAAAAGGTATGTTTAAAAATTGTACACACTTATATCTATTGCTGACACTTTGGAACACTATGGTGGTGTATATTGATGTTAAAACCATTTTGTTCTTCCTAGTTTTTTTTAGACGAGTTTTTGTTTTGTTCTTATTGTTTGCTACAACAAAAACACCAGCTCTTCCATGGGCTAAGTTTGAAGAAGGGCAATGCTTCAAACTTTACCGTGCAATCAGAATTATCACCATTATATAATGTAAGTACATGAAGCAAATAAATTGTATTACAGTTTCTTCTTCCAGGTAAAGGGGCAGTTCTTGGCCATGATTCAGTTTCTCTTTTTTTTTAAAAAAAAAACTTAATAGCAACAGCTAGGGAAAAGGAAGCTGATAATTACTGAAGGCAGAGAAAGGAAATATATTTGTTTTCCCTTACTATGGCCGGGAGGAGCTGTGCCCCCACAAAGTAAATATCATTTTCAGAAAAATGAATTTTCCTCTAGAGCACAATAGAAAACAGTTAAATTCTCTCCCCACTCTTGCTCTAATCTTGCTAATTATCCATCCCTCCAACTGACATTGTTTGCATATTTTTTAAAAGCTGCACAGTAAACACAAGGACATGCAGATCACATCTTCTTTGGCCCTCATAAATCTAGAAATAAAGAGAATCTGAATCAGAAAATTCATAAAACTAATCTTAATATGATATATTAAGAAATATATATATTTTAAGGCGTAACATATTAAAAGGAGAGATGTGTAGCTGGTGGTTATGGTCACTGTACTGTATAGCTTAAATCTGAAATTGGTAGGGGAAAAAACATTCATAAAACTTTCAAAGAAATTATTTTTGGTTGGGATTGAAGGCATCAAGGCACTACGCCAGTCATAGCCCTGTGTAGCAGTCTGCCGAGAAATGAGGGCTTGGAAGACTATTCCTGCTATAGATTGCAAAAAGAGGTTTATTAAACATCTGAGTTACAGGAATAGTCACCCCATTCAGCTTAGAACACTACAGGTTGCACAGGACTGTACAAGACATTTATTTTCCTGCATCCCGTTTTGATTTGGTGATTGTTTAGTAGACATTTTGGAACTGAACACGGTTGCCTGTCTCCTTTGTAACAAGGAGAAACTGGATGGTGGTATAAGTGGAACTACCAATTGTTTTGGATGGTTTACCTGCATGGCATATTAGTCAGTGTGCTGTGACCAGTTTATTTAGGGTGAGTTCGGTATCTACATAACCTAGTGAAAGCCACCATATGCTTATGTTCTTTGGTTCCAGCATATCTAAGCTGCATAAGCATATATTTGGGAAAGGGAATATGCAAACTAGCTGGGATTTAGGGTCTGGAAAAAGGAAGTGTAGATGTGTTTTGACACACAGTTTATCAATAACAAACAATAGGCAATTTTCTCACCATATTGAATGTACTGTAGGGAGAATTTCAAAGTTTTCCAAGGTTGTTAAGCTGTAGTGCCTCCTGCACAGGAGGAGGCATATCATGGTTAGAAAGTGATTACTGTTCCTGGATGCATAGAATGGTTTGGCAGCTTGGCACATCAAAATGACTTTTAAAAGCTCTAAAGTGCGCTTGTATAAATTGCTTTGTACATTTCTGTTTTAAGATGTATGTGAAAATGTACACTTGGTAATCCAAATTCCTGGGAGAAGTGTTTAAATGTATGGTGTAAGATATGTGCTGGTTCCAGCGCTTGTATTTCTGTAGGATGTATGATGGAAAAGGATGACTGTAGTGAAAATCGCACAAGTGTTTATGAGAATATGCTTATTTCTCAGGCTCACTTTTTTGTTGGTGCAATATACTTCCTGTTTCTTTCCAGCGAAGCAAAATGGTGATGCACGTTGTTGTATGCGGCACCCCCTGGAAGCAGTTTCCAAAGAAGCTGCTTAGGCCTTGCAACAGACACGGCTGCTTTAATGATGCAAAGCAAGGTGCTTTGTTCCTGCACGACACTGCATCTCTTGGTTGCTTTTGAAGGCAAGACTGTGTCCAATAGCTGTACAGGAAAAACAGTATCAGATGATTGTAATCTGGGTTATAATTGTGATCAGATGTGTACATGTACAAGTGTATGAACAAGTGTACAGATTGACTGGCTTGTTACTTCATTTTAAATGGTTGCTTTTACAAATCCATATTTGTCATGGAGCAGGTGGAAGACTGCAAAACACTTCAATAAAGAGCTTGCTCCCAAGTCCTGTCTCTTCCTTTTCTTTCCTCTTCAGCTGCATGGATTTTCAGAAATACATGATCCCATGCAGTCTTTCCCAAACCTAACATCCCCCAGATATTCCCAGCCAGCACTGGGGAAAAAAGTAGAAATGGGATAAGACAAGCGGGTTCTAAGACAGTGTTGTCCAAACTTGGCCACTTTAAGATGAGTGGACTTCAACTCCCAGAATTCCCCAGCCAGCCATGCTGGCTGGGGAATTCTGGGAGTTGAAGTCCACTCAAAGTAGCCAAGTTTGGACAACACTGTTCTAAGAGCTTTGGACTCTTGCTTGCCTGTGAAATCGAATGAATGAATGATGGCACAGTAGAAACCTTGCCTAGAAATAGTCACCCAGTAGGAGCCCCATTTATGCCTTAGCGTTTGTGGCTGGAATGCTGCTTCTGAGCTTTATTGGCATGCTGGGTGGGGACCTGAGGCAGGAATTTCAGGCTACTTTGTCAAGGGAGAAGGATGTAATGTGATGGAGTCTGTGCTTTCTAAACCGAAAATTGGATCTCCAATTAAAAATATCTCAGTGGTTATGGCCAGCCTGAACAGAAAGTGCTGGGTAGCCAAATCATCTTGACTTGTTATGTGAGTCTGCCCTAGACCACTGATATTTTTTACTTAGTGCTGAGCCACAATTTGCTTAACCATTGGAGCGTTCACATGATAAGTTATCACCCTAATTGACAGACTCTAATGGCTAAGTTTACACAACACACTGAGCCCAAACAAACCAAATTACATTATGGTTAAGGATAAGGTGTGAATCAGGCTCTTGTATTCCATTCGTAGACTAACAGATTGGAAGGAGCAATCCAAATGAGAGCATCCATGAATGAGGGTTGATCGCTGGATGTTAGAAGACATCCTTGAAAGGGGAGCTCAGTAGCAGCACGGTATTACTCATTCCCTCTTCAAGCACATCCATTTCATGTCACAGCCCTTAACACTGAAACCACAAAAATGTAAGCTTTATTTAGAAGACAAAGGCAGCTATTTCTACAATGTTTGCTTGCAATATATAATATGGAGAAATAGCTAAGCAATAGCAGTTGCAAAAATTTGAACAAGTGAATTCATGAAGTGGAAGATGTTGGCACGAGAATAGTGTCCATTAGATCATCATGTCAAATAGCTCTGGCAATACAAAATTGGATCCTCTCCATGGCAAACCTTGAGAGCAACCAGCCATGTGAGATGAGATTCTTATTTGTAAACATTTGCCGAGGCTTTCCTTAGCAAGCAGAAGAGCCTGTCAAATTAATTAGTAGTTTGAAGTAGCAGCCTTCAGAAGCATGTCACTCTAACTCAAACCATTTGGAGACAGAAACCAAATAGACTGATCTTACTGCTAAATTCAAGTTTTCGGATATAAAGAGAAGATACGCCCACTTTAGTGACAGCTGCTGTGACCCAGATATAAAACTCAATCACTTTCAAAATACTGGCCACTCACTATGACACATGCAGAGAAGCACCTGCCCCATCTTGTTACACGCTCCAAATGTATATACAAGGTGGTAATGGGGGAGGAATGTTCAGCTTTGCCAGGGGAGACAACGCTCTGTTTCTTTCATTGACTGGACCTGAAAAAAAAGCTTGAATACATATATTGAAAAAGACAAGTGTTTCTGACTCAGAAAATGCAAAACTTTCTCTGTATTATTTATGGAATAATGGTTCCCTTGAATCAACTGTCCATCACATAGTTCACGCCAGATGTGTCAGGACTACAACTTCTGGAGTTTCCAATACTGGCTGGAAATTCTGGTGGCAGTCCTGACGCACCTGGTGGTCAGAGCAGGTTGCAGAAAGCTGTTCCTGTTAATTTTTACACACTTTTTAAAATTATTAACAAAGCAACTAAGGGTGCAAATCTTAATATGACTCATGCTTTTTGAAAAATTAAGCAACGTGAATAAATATCGCTGCACAAGAGTTGTAAGAAAGATGAAAGCCAAGGAAATTAGTAGAAGGTACGGTGATGCCATACCTGTTGTGAATACCATTTTTTAACGTATAGCGTTCCTCTTCCAAATCCCAGTCTTCCCCAGTTTATAACAATCCAGTTACAATGCTAGAATGGAAAAGTTCACCTGTCAGGAGGCCTACCTGATATGGCTGCAAACATCTGGACATCCAATAGTTAGAACAAAAAGTTGGCATTTTGATGCCTTTTTGCTGACCTTAGTAGTCATCTGGAATTTTGTAACCCATATCGCTTAGCCCTGCCTACCACACTCTGTAAAGCTAGAAGACTTTGCTTCCTCTCTCTCCATCTTCCCCCCTTCAAACTTATCAGTTTGGTCCTAGAAAAGAGATTGGAATAGGACAAGATGCAAATTCCAGCAGTAATTCTTCCCAATGTTAAAAAGTTAAAGTGTTTAATAACATGTGGATTGTTTTTCTTCAGGTCCTTTCAGGCAGAGTATTCTTACATAATACCATTTCTGGTTTGGTTGCTAAACACGTGTCAGAAAAATAGTCACATACCACACACTGGTAGATTGTTGTTCAGTCATTAAGTCGTGTCCGACTCTTCGTGACCCCATGATAGGCCTCACCAATTCAAAGGCAGCATGAATCTAATTCCCAACTACCTGGATTCTCTGTAAAATTCGATTGATGAGAGAGTAGGATGAATGAAGAATAAAAAAAGCCTGCTTGGATAGCTCTCTGCTTAAATTATTGGGTGCTCTTTGGCGCATCTGTTGAAGAAACATTTGCAATGCGCTCTAAGCCAGGGTTGCGTGATTTGGCAATGAAAGACGGGAAAGAAATAATCTCATTTACAGGAAATTGAAACTGATGCTATGGTTCCTTCTTTCCGAGGAGTGGCAAATCTTTTGTCTTTCAAAAAACTCCTTCAAGGTTGGTCCTACAGCAGCCCAGCTGGAAGAGAGCCAGATCAGACTCGCACAGACCATCACAGAACCGGCAGCAACAACAGAGACTGTTGTTTTACTGTCAACACCATTCAGTTACCCTGAGAAGGTGTGGTCAGCCTTTCCCAATCAGAGCTTTTTCTGCATGTCCTGCCCCCTTTCAAACTTCATGCCAAACACAGTGTCGCCTGGAGCCAAAATATTCCATTGAGGCAGCTGGCACTTCACTCAGTGGATTCATTGGATTGCCAAGCTGCAAGGAGCCTTCCCCTCTAAAAGCAAAAAAAAAAAAAAAGGATAAGTGTCCATCTTAAAAGCGAAATAAGCAACACACATTCTCTTGGAGCTAAACAGTCAAGGCCACTGACTGAGAATGGCTCTCCCAGAATAGTGAACATGGAAAGGATCTCTAGTCTGGACTGCTGGCATATTATTGGGACCTTCCACATGAGGTGCCTGCATTGCTCCTGGATGGCTTCTTACCCTTGCAATCCCATCTGTCCTCTCGACCAGGGTTTCTCAGCCTCGGTCACTTTAAGATGTGTGGACTTCGACTCCCAGAATTCTCCCAGCCAGCATTGGGTGCAGCTTTAAATAAACAGAAATATGGATTTTTTTTTAAAAAAAAATATTCTTTAGTTAGAGGAAGCTCTGGGCAGCCTGAACAAGCAGTCTGGCCCTTGCCTACTTAGTAGTACTACCCAAGGTATTTTGAGGAGCACTTCACAAAACCACTGAATGGTCTCTCTGAGCAAATTGTTTGAAGTGTCACGTCTTTTGAAGGCGAGGTGTAGCTGTTTCAAGGCCCTTTCCTTGTGTTTTGAGTTACACTGACCACTAGGAGGCAGTCATTGTGTAATCCAGTGCATCTAAACCTTGGCAAATTGAACACTCTGGACTTTAACTCCCAGAATTCCCTAGCCAGCATAGGGGAATTCTGGGAATTAAAGTCTACACGTCTTCAAGTTGCCAAGGACGAGAAACACTGGTGTAATCAGTTTCATCCTGCTTGGGGCTGTTCAGATGAAAGTAGCCAGATGTTATTCTATAGGGTTCAAACCTTCTACCAGGAATTGAACTCATAGACCCCTGCACTTTAGATAACTTTATAGTGTGTCACCTTTAAATGCTATCCAAATCTTGGCTTTCAGCAATTACAGGAAGGGATGTATAGAATCTATCCAAATAATATATTCAGTCCACCTTCCTTTAAGCTCTCAGAGCAGAGAGATATAAATGTGTTTTGACTAGATGTAGGTTTGCACAGAAGCTCTTCTGAACTACGATGATGTCAAAATGATGATGTTTGTCGTGAGGTCATTTGAACCTTCTGCCTTTTGTACTTGTGCTGCAATGTCACACACAGACATGTAAGAGGTGGAAATTGAATCATGGTGTTGCGATGCAGATTTCCTCACTTCACCCCCTTGCTCTCTTCCTACAGATGTCTACATACAGGGGATATGCCTGCCAGATTTTGCTCTGAAGCTAAGTTACAGTTTCAGATGTTCCTGAGAAACTTTTCCCACCAAGATGCTTTCCAACTCTTTCTCTCCTCCCCCACCATCTGAATATTTCTATTCCACCTTAACTTCCCATGGAAATTCACAAAAAATAAACATCAATATGAACAGAAAACAGAAGTAACCCAGGCCCTCTGTCCACCACAAAAATCCATCAGAAAAGAATGAACGTGACCTTCTGCAATTATAGTCAACCATATCTGGAAAGCACCAAGCTACAGAAAGCAAGTCCAGGGGTACTAACTTCAATTTAAAGCAAAGCTCCCATGTTTACTCTCTGTTCCCCGCAGCAGTTTGTGTTGTCTATTATGTATGGATTCTAGGAAAAGATCCCTTTAGGATTTGATTCATGCCCATCGTTGGTTATCCGACTGTGATAAGAAATGCTTTTGTTGGCTATCTCAGGAAAAGCTACTGTAAGTAGCTCCTGAAAAGCAAAGCAAAACAAAACAAAGATATAGGTTCTACCTATTCTGTATTGTGTTAAAGATTGTGTATGATATTATTTATTAGCTTATTCCTAAAGTGTGTTAGCCACTTTAGGCAGTGTTTCCCACCCGTAGCAATTTCCAAGTGTGTGGACTTCAAACATCTCAGAATTCCACACCCAGCATGGCCATTGATGAGAATTCTGGGATTTGAAGTCCACACATCTGGAAGTTGCCAAGGTTGGTAAACACTGTGCTAATAGCTTTTAGTATGTCACGTATAAAATTAATACAAATTTTTAAAAACAGCATACTTAAAGAAATAAAAATAATGTGGATCCATTAAAGGCAACAAGGTCTAAAACAGGTACCACATGAAAATCTAAAAATAGTTCAGAGATGCTTATTCCTCTACAACCATGGATCTATAAGAACCGTGCCCAAATCTGTCCCACTTGTCACTCTTCAACTAGGAAAGGTCAAGCATCAGAATTCACCTGCAGTACCACTGTAGGCCACCAGGGGCTACCACTGATCTTTGCAAAGAAGTGCTTTTCTAAGAGTTACAAATAACAGGAACTGGAGGAACTGAGTCATATTCTTTTGCGTTAAGGGAGATGTATGGTGTTGTTGTTGTTCTTGCTTGATGTGGCAAAAAACATTGCAACTCTTTTGCCTTTAATAAAATTGATAGCTGGAAAATGTGCTACTGTATTCCTGATTTTTTTTGCCACCATAGACTAACAAAATGTGAGAGATGATATTGTGACTGGCACAACAGCCCTTTACAAAATGTGAGTTCCAAGCTTATCTTTCATCCTATGGACATCAGTTTTTGGCCATCTTTGTGTCCCTAGATGTTTCTGAGGCAAGTGAAGTGCCTTGTCAAGCTCCACGCAGCTGGGCAAGGTGAAGAAAACAAGAACTGCCCAGATTTCAGGGAGGTATCTTCAATGCTCACCACTGGAAGGCCTGAATGTCCCGATTGGGAACAGATCTTCATGGAGAAAAATCTATCTACAGTATGTGGTTGCTAAGAGTCAACACTACTTTGACGGCACATAATCAATCAATCAATCAATCAATCTTTAATGCTGGTCTGGGGAAAATATGGCACCTTGCAAACTGTAAGAGGATTTCCCCAACCTCATTTATAGTGAGTTCATGAAGGCAGAGCCTTTTTGAATGCTCTGAAACACTTCAGCCCAGATTTTTTCCCCACTGAGATAAGTTGCTGTTTATAGATAAGCTGACAACTGATTCTCTTCCTAGCTCTTAGTTGTTGACATCTATTCTCCCTTCCATTCTTTTCCCAGCCCCTGCCCCCCCCAATCTCTCACAGGCCTTAAGATAGACAACATTCAGAGACCATTTCCACAGCTCTGCAGTGAGATCAGCATGGCAGCCTAGGAAGGGCTACAGTGCTATATGCTATCCCTGCTAATCTCAAAGCTTTGGAGGGCCCATGCAAAGAAAATCAGGGGACGGTCTTGGAAGAAAGCTGCGCTAGATGAAGTAGCATTTAATATTTATTAGATTCATATCCTGCCTTTCCCTGAGGAGCTCAAGGAACCATATTACTCCCTCCTTTAATTTTTTATCCCTGTGTGAGGTCAGTTGGACTGAGAGCGAATGACTGGCCCAAAGTTATTCAGTGAGCTACCATGGCTGAGGGTGAACTTGAACTAGCCCTTGTCCAACATCTTAGCCACAGTGTCACACTGATCTCTTATACCTACAGTAAGGCTACTCCTAGTTTAGGAGTTCTTCGCATCTCCTAATGTCCTTCCAATCACAGTTGTCTGACACCACCATTTGTGCCATTTTGAAGTGGGGAACCACCAGTCCCTTCCAATTTTATGGTTCTATCATTTTTGAGAAGCTCTAGGACTAACTGTAATTAATCTCCCTCCCTCCAGGTGAATCAGGAAGCTCCATTCGTTTTGTATCCTTACTCCACCTATTGTAGCCCTTGTGCTCAGGGTGGCTTCTGGCTAAGGAAAGATTGTTCATTTCTGCAATTCACAGACCTCTGGCTTTCTAGGCAGGGCAATATGTTTAGTTACATAGCAAATACTGTTGGTCTCCCTCTGACCACCTCTCAAGCAATGTGAAAAAGTTTGGAAGCCAACTGCCCCCATCCCCTCATCCCCCATGCCCTCCCCCATCCCCTCACCCCCATGCACATGGGGGCCTAGATCATTTTGGGGAAAAGCCACCATTGTAAGCCCATGAGACAAACTTTTCCTTGCATGTAGAAGAAACAGTGAAGTGGATGAGTTACCATGGATTCTGATCTGGGTTCAGCTGATCTGCGAAGCTGGCATTAATGAAAGTCAAGTGACACATGTAGAATTGACAAAATGTGAACCAAACATGGCATGTGATCAAAGCAGGAAAAAAAAAAGTAAAGAAGAGCATGGGAATGGAGTTTCTATGCTCCAGTAAAACGGGAACCAGAAACATATAGACTTTGCCCTACAATAAGGCACTTCTGCTTTCCACCCAGATGCTTACTAAGACCTTCTCTACATTTGGAGGAACCAGGAAAAAGTTTAAATGAGACCAATTTGGCACAAGTTGCAACTGTGATGAAGATCCTGAGACTTCAAAAAGTCTCCTTCCTCAGCTGATCCAAGGATTCACTGCTTTTTCTTTCATTAGAGCATCACCCTGGATTGAGAAAGGTTGTTCTCTTCTACCTGAAGATACAAGACTGGCCTTAAGACTGCAGGGATCCATCCTTTTTGGTAATTATATCTTCTGCTATGATTGTGGCCTTGTGAGAAATGGTAGCCTTGGAAAAGTGTGCTAAAGGGTATAGTTGTGAACTGATGTCTTAAACATGTAATTAATAAAATGGAGTTTCCCTGTTTCCTTGCCTAAATAGGTTTACTAAATATGGCATCTATGCAGTGTTGTTGAACTGTTGTAATAGTTGTGCTGATATCACTGCCCCCACTGGTCTATGATTAGCAACAATTCCAGGTAGCAACAAAGCAATTTTTAAAACCAGCAATGGGTACTGGAGTATCAGAGGATGATGCTCTGATATGGGATAAGAATTGTAAACTGAACACAGCTAGTTGTGGTTCTGACATTTGGAGAAAGTTAAGAAATATGTTGAGAATGGAAAAGAGGGAAAGGGGGGACTTCTCGAATATAAATGCTTTCAGTGGAGTCCCAGGTCTTCTTTAGTTTAACAGTTTGCAATATTCAGTGCAGACAGCAAGGCTGTCTGCAGAAGGGGGTCAAAAAAGTCAAGAGGGGAGCCACCACGTGACACAAATAAAAAATAGTGGGCTTTCAGTCACATGGTTGTTGACCAAGCTATGGATTGGCCCAGTCAAATGTACCTGGTTCACCTGGTGCAAAGAGCCAAAATCACACACAAGTCAGGAAATTGCAACCTGTTTATTCTGTACAGCAATAAAGAGGCACAATTGGGACTCAAATCACAAATAGAGAGCCCTGGTACATAAATTAGCATAGCCCTTATACATTTGTGAAAACAAAAGCACATGATCGTTAGTAAGCAATAGGCACCAAACAGTAAATTATTCACACCCCTGGTTGGGCAGAGCCTCCCCAAGAGGCAGGCTCCTTGCTAAAATATTGCAACCTCTTCCCTTCTTCTGCCCCTAGCTGATAAAGGCTGGTATGTACAACTTTTAGCTAATTTATCTACAACAAAAAGGGGACTGGAGAGATTTTACAGTGACTCCCTTATTAATTTTATCTCCTCCTATTTTGTGTATTTTTACAGTTTTTTATGTGTAATTGTTTTTATTTATTTATTTTTTAATTGTTGGACTTTGCCCAGAGTCACCTTGTGTGAGATGGGTGGCTATATAAATATGATAAATAAATAATAATAAGTTGGCCTGAAAAAGGGATTGTTCCAGGAATTTGCAGTGCAGGGTAAAGGGGCCCGAGCAGGAGCAACCATGAACAAAGACAGAGAAAATAAAGTTTCTCTGGGCCAAGCCAGCTGTCCCAGCCCATCATGATGGTGGTCACCCTTTTAACTTTTTTGACCCCTGTGGATAAACCAGGCAGGCAGAACACAGTCAAATATGGGACACAGGTAAGCAGAGCCTCCTAGAGATTTTGCGTTCTTGCAAAACAATTAGCATGGCAAAATCAGATTTAGCTGAGCAAGGCTGTACAAATGGAAGCCCTGAAAAAAACAAATTGTATATTACTATATTTGGATCAGTTAAAACTGAGACAGGTAAGTATCCCATGGATCACTTTAAAGAGGTCATGCAAAGAAATTTAAAGAGCTTGAGATTTGTTAAATACAAATTGATCAGCATTCACAGCAAACTTCTGAATGATGCTTTAATGAAAGCAGAGTTGCTGCTGATGCCAGCTACAAAAGGAAGACCAGAAGCATCAAGATATCTAAAAAGACATTCTGAATGAACTCTGGTGGGATTGAAATTCTTTTCAGAATAGTTGTGGATTTACAGAAACATGTCTCTCAGGAAAATGAACTTTCCCCCTGTTATTGATGTAATAGTCATCCAAAGCATGCAGACAGAACTGAAAACACTGAAATTTGCTGATTCATTTCCAGGGTGCTTGATCATGCTTTTGTAATATGTATTAGTCATGTAGAGAAGCTCTCTAAAAAAGAAAACTTACAGGATAATTTAATATGGAAGCATGTTTGGGAAATTTAACCTTTTGGTTCCCTCTCAGAAGGAGTGCTGGGAGATGGACATTTGCACTGTGAAAATGGTTGAGATAGCATAGGTGACAAATGGTAACTTAAAGGAAAAAATATTTGCTGGTTCCCCTTGTAAATGTAATGGAATAAATTTTCAGTTCAACTAAGTAATGTAACCTGAGATATAATTACTAGGTGTGTTATTTGGGTTTGGTGTGTTTCATTGGGTAGGTTGAGTTTTTCAGAAAATATTTTGTGAATGAAAAGTCATAAACTGTCTTGAGGAATACTAAAAGTAACAGCTCAGATCTGTAGGTTGATGAAAGATTTTAAAACTGTAATTATTTAGGATTTTTTTTCTTTTCAGGCTATTTTAAGTTAGGTTTGCAGACTTTGGGGAATTCCCAAAACTGGCTCTGAAGTAATGGGGTTGGGAGCAGGAAATATTCCTATTTCCAGGTAGATTATTGTTCAGTGTATTTTACACTGCATGAATATTCTTAAGCGGGGAGAAAAAGCAACAGTGTCTGAAAGAAAGGACGAAAACAGGCAATTTGGTTTATATTGAAGGAAAAAAGAAAGAATGCAGGATTTAGTAAATGAATACACTCACATGTAAAGATGTGCATATACGCATGGCTTAATAATTCTAATCAAAGTGACAGTATAACTCAAAACTTGTTAGATGTTTGGAGAAAGGCAACGCAATTTTAATCAATCAAGGGCCAAGAATAAGAATAAGCATAGAGTCACTTTTTCGTGAGAGGGACGGTATCTAAATTTGAAATATAAATAAATAAATGGCTTTACAAGATTAACATAGAAGCAGTATGTTATTTTTGGAAGAGATATTTAGTAATATCTAAGGTGCCAGGTTTTGTTTTTGTTTTTGTTTTTATGGCTTATGATTTTATAGTTTTATGATTTTGGTTTTATTGTTGTGAGCCAACCAGAGTCGTGTTTAAGACAGGTGGCCATAGAAATATTTTAAATAAATACAGTAATAGGGAGCCAAAATAAATTAAGATGATGCTGACAGAAAGCAATGGAATGAAGTCAGAAGCATCAGAGAACCTGTGACTGTTTTCGAGTGGTCAGGAGAAGGGATATGGATATCAGGCTCACAGTAAAAAAATGATGGGAGTCAGGTCTGGTAAAGGGATTTGGCTGTCAGAGCTGAATGTTTCTCCCCCTAACAATCCCATGAACATAGGCTGAAAAGGATGATGGAACAGCTCTCTTGAGAAGACTATAAATTCTGGGAAAGGTGGAAGGAAAGAGAAGAAAAGACTGACCAGCAGCAAGGTGGATGGACATGATTACAGCAGTGATGGGTCACTGTTGGAAGATCTGAAGGGTTAGGTTGGGAATAGATCATCATGGAAAGGACACAGTGTGGTGCTATGAGCCGACACATAATCAATCAATCAATGGGGCCTCAGAGCAATGTCTTCCAACTCCTTGCAGCTATTCCCTGTCTTTGACTTTGTACCTCATTCTACTTGATGCTGAGTGTTAAATCAATAGTTGGAGGTAGGGAATGAAGAAAGTCAAGTCAATGCTGTAATCTTGGGGCTTTTCCCTGCTGCTGGGTGAAAGTACTATCCACACATGACTGAGTTGGCAGAAAACAATGCCGGCACGACACTTGCTATCTCATTCTTCCTTATTACCCATGTTTTTCAACCCTGCAGTCCTCTGGATCCCTCCAGGTCAACGACTGACAAAGCCCAACAGATTTATATGCATGGAGGCAGCCCTTGGAGGGTGTCAGAAGAAGGGAGAAAATACTACCTTAATACTGATACAGTTAACGAAAACCTAAGTCTGCCTTGCTCATGGGCTAGAGATGAGATGAAAGCAATGCCATGGTTTTTAAAAATGAGATTGCCAAGGTCAGTGTAGTGATTAAGGTGTTGGACTACCAATGGAAAGACTCAGGTTGTAGGCTCAGGCATGGAAGCTTACTGGGTAACTTTGGGCTGGTCAGTCTCTCTCAGCCAAACTCACCTTGCAGGGCTGTTGTTGTGAGGAAAAATGGGTAAAGAGAGTGCTGAATATACTGCCTTGAGCTCCTGAATGTAATAAATAAATATTTTGTGGTTGGGGGCAAATGAAGAAAGGGTCTTAGTTACAGTGTGGTGCAATATTCTGGCTTTAAGAAAAACAGTAAGATAATAAAAGTCTCATCTAGCAGTCCCAATGAGGAGACTTTTTACATTAAAAATCACAGAAGCTTGACATTGTGAAAGACAGTTTAACACTCTGTTTGTTTGTCACAGTCAAGTTCTGCAACTATGCTGGTTTAATTGGCACAATGTTCATGTTCTCACCTGCCCTGCAGGCAAAAAACCTGCCCACCTATTCAAATGGGATCTGGGTTGGTGATCCCCCAGCCCAGGGCAGAAGTATAGTGGACGGACGGAGTTTCCAGAATGCTTTAGTTGTGAGCTTTGAATGAAGCAGGGAGTGTTTGATACATTGGCAATTTTAACTGGCTTTACCTTTCTGATTCTAAACAATTGGTCTTTCTGTTGCCCAAGTCCTTTAATTCTACAGTTAAAATAAATCAGGGTTTTATTGGCCTGTTCTGACTATTTCTAGATCTGTAAGGATAAAGGATATTACAGGTGTTGTGGATTCATTCTGAAGAAGGAGAAGAACCATGTTTACTGCATGATCATTGGGTGCCTGCTTTACAAGAAAGAAGAATCCTGAACAATGGGAAAGCCAAGATGTTTATAGAAGTTGAGGGCTACAAAGTGGGAAATCCTAGGGATCTGATTGGCTGGCTGGTTTGGGGAAGCTACACAGTTCCTTGTTAGTGTACCTGGGGTGAGTTCTATTGTTATGCAAATGGACCATTCAGGAGGACAGCAGAGCTGGGGAAACCCCTTGTTAAAGGAGATGGAATGTGGAGGTCATCAGCTGATGGAGGAGGGAACCTTGGGGGTTTCTCTAGGTTGCCAGTTCCTTGTGAAGGTTGCCCTTGGGCTGTATTGTGAGCTGGTGAGTAAGGCTTCTATTCTTTGCATTTGATGGGATTGCAGAGTTCTTTGTCTGGGAGCAGGGAAGGTCAATTTGAGTCTGATGGGATTAGGCAAGGAAAAGAACTGGTTTTGACCCTGGTCATATCTAAAAGACAGGGATGGGGGGTGGGAGGTACAGTCTCCATTTTGTTTGTTAGGTTTATTTTCTCCACTACACAGGAATGGGCATGTTGTCATGTCTGCAAGTCTACAGTACTCATATGACGCTGACAGCCCAATAGCATTTGCCCTTTCTGGCCAACAGAAGACTGCAGAGATGTCTCAGCCATCATCTGCTGGTAAGCAAAGAGTGCTTCATCCTGTCCCCTCATTTTCTTGCTGAAGCACAAATGCCCTCCCCACTTTAAGAAAAACAAAACAAAACAAAAAGGTCACAGGACTGGTGTTTCTGTGATGGTCTTATTGGCAAGTTGCTAAGCTCCTTTGGCAATCATGCATTTAGGTCCCTTTCCCAGGTATGACACGTAGATAGATTCCAGGAGCTGTGAGACAGGATGAGCCAGACCCTTCCATGCACAGCAAAATATTGATGTTTTGGCAGTGACAAACACTGTTTAAAAGTGGGATTTCCTATAAAGCAAGAATTGGAGGAAGTTAGCACCAATTCACTCTGATAAGCACCTGGCAATGGTGTCATATGATGGGGTGGGGGGAGAATGAACTCAACTGAGGCTATGATTTGCATTACTGTATGGAAGACTCCTCTGTCTGTTTTTATAGCATGTTAAAATAGTTTCACTTGTCTCTAATTTGCTTTATAAGCTCCTACTCCCCTCCAAAGTAGACATGATTAAACAAAGTCTATAACGTTTAGAATCTGTTGTGTTGGTTTTGAGACTTTGTGCAACAGAATGAAGTGAGAATGTGTCACAGGTGTTGGCAGGGGGAAGGAAGAGGGGGCAAATAGGGACCTATGCATCATGATGCTATCATGCAAATTATGTAATTTATATACTTGCATCAAAGAGCACGATGCAAACTACATATGTTAACTGCTTGATGATGTCATGGCGCACATGCTATTTTGGCATCAGCAGGGCTTATCACAAATATGAGTAAGGTTGCAGAATGCATTATGCCACTTTTCTGTAGAGAGAACATCTGCTCTGAATCCTTAGGAAAATGGGAGCCTGTACCATCATCTACACCAGAGTGAGCATATACAACATTAATGGTAGATCTCTGTGATAGTCAGCCATGGCTGTTTCCAGGTAGAAACTGTAGAAATATAAGAACTCCCTGCCCTATTTCAGTTATAGTGATGAAATGAAAAAAAGCTTGGAGTTATCTGAACCACTGATTTTTATTTATTTTTTACTATGTTTCTAAGATAAAAAGACAAGGAATAAAACTGACATAAATATACATTTAAAAGAAAATAGAGAATATTATAAGGAAGGAAAAAAGCAAGCGTACAGGTGCCAATAAATCATGAATGACCAGCAGATTGAAAATTTCATATGGCAAATATATTTTAATACACCATTACAACAACAGTTAACACAATTAAAATCAGTAAGAAGAAAAAGAAAAGCTATAAATAATACAAATACATTAAAAGAATACTGTAAATGTGTAAACTATATGTCCAATTAAAATATAAACTCTAGAACCCAAATTTGGGGAGTGGCACAATCCCATGCATAGAATTATAATCCAGAAAAGGTTTCCAAATAAGATTAAATTGTACAGCAGATTTACTTTTTTGATCTGAATTTATTCTAGACGTCAAAGCCTATTCCCATAATTTAATTAGCCATTCTTTCATAGAGGGGATCAGAGATCTTTTCCAATAAAAAGTGTAAAAAATCCTTGCAGCTGTATCATATACAATGCCAGTTCAGTGTATTTTGAACAAATGCGGGGATTGGTGAAGTTTAGTAAAAATATCTCAGGTTAAAATGGGATTACAGCTTTCAAAATTTGTTCCATTCTACCATAGATTAATTTCTGATATGGTTCAGCTTTGCGACATTTATTTATTTAAATTATATAGCCATCCATCTCACTGTGGGAGAGTTTACAATGTGACCGTGGGAAGTTTACAATAAAACAGATAAAAATAAATAAAATACATAATATAAAACAAAAATACATAGACATATGGAAGAAGGATCCAATCTGTTGATTGCATTTCTAACATTTCAGAGAAAAGAAGCTACTTATTTTAGCAATCATGACTGGATTAATATACCAGTGATAAAACATTTTATGCCAATACTCTCTATGTAGAATGTTCCAGGTGAATTTAATATCCTTTGTCCATTGAAATTCCCACGTACAATCTCTATCACTGTATTCAAATTTAATCATACCATCTTTGACTTGCTCAGCATCTGAATATATGATTTCTTATGTTGATGAGTTCTATGGATTAAAGAATAGGAAAGTCGCTAATCTTTGGGAAAAGCTAAATTATCTGTAGTGAATCCAAAAACCAAGTCCTTCCATGGATTAATATCTTAGTTTTTTTTCCTTCTCAAATAATACTTCAAATAAATATCTCATGTACTATTAACTGGGCAGAACTTCAAATAATTTTCTTATCTAAATCACATCTGGGAAAGGAAACCTCTGTTAACACAATCTAAAAACCTTCAGATATCCTTGATGTAAAAGTTCCAATACTTTCATGCAACTTGCTGTAAAGTTTTTATTGCCTGACTGTTTTTTATGGCTACATGACTAGTTGTCACACATTCGTGCCAGGATATAATTACTTATTTATGAGAGTGCATGTCCTTGCACACTGCACAAACAGCTGAACCCAGTTTGCCACTTCTTATGAAATAGCAAATGATTCTCCATACCCCATAGCGCCCAAAACTATCAAGTTACTTTGAGAGAATATTTTGCCCTATAAATATTTTGCCCTGTAATATAATGACAATAAATGAAATTGTTAACCATTTGTTGCCCTCCAAATCAACTGCCCAAGCTTGATATGCCTCAGTCTGCCTGATGGTAGGGCTGGCCCTGATGCTCTACTAACAAAACGATTCATTCTCCATGTGATTATAACCTGGGAAAGAAATTGGTTAGAGCGTCTAACAATATATTTGTATTTTTTTCATTCAAAACTAAATCCCATTTAGTTAAATAGTCTGTACCTATCTATGGTATAGACTTCAGCCCTGCATACATTAAGATGGGTGGAAAAGCAGACTTTTTTAAAAAGAGGAATGGAACTGAATGTAATATAATGGGGACATCTTTACCCTGGAGAATATGCTTATTTATTTTGTTCAGTCTTGGTTTTAGTTGAACAGGCTTGTACATTTGGGATAGAGATGGGAATGACATGAGTATACAGTACAGAGCAGTCATGTCTTTAAGAGAGCAGTTCGCACCAATCCCACACACAATGAAACTGAAACTGGGTGGATGAGTCGCTGAATAGACCTAACTTTTCTCTGTTTCAGTTGTATTCCCATTGGCCTTAGTTTTATCAGCTTGCAGCTATATTAAGACCACAGACAGATGCACAGATGCATACGTATAGGCCTCTAGCAAGGTAAAAGAGATAGTTCTGATTGGCTCTTGCATGGAGATCTGTGTATATGGCTGAATGCAAGAAACTGAAACTGAAGAGAGGTTGAGTATTTTAGCAAGACAGTAGTCCAAGCATACTTTCAAATCAACCATGAAGTACTTCTAGGACAGAGCGATACAAGTTTTGGGAGGGTCTTCAGAGTCCTCAAGCATGAATTCTACTGAAAACATCAGTTGAGGAGATTTCAAACATTCCACATATGCAAAGAAACTTTAAAATATTACTGAGCTAGAACAGTTCTGCAAGGAAGAGTAGGGAAAAACTCCAAAAGCAAGAATAGAAATACTCTTTTTTGCTACAGGAAATGTTTGCAAGCTGTTATTTCTGCATGTGAAGATGTTACAAAGTACTGACTGAAAGGTTGCCCCAAAATTTCTACCTTTGACATATTCACTGTTTTCTTATTTTGAATCTGTAAACAGCTGCCTATAAACAATAAGTACGCATCCAAATTTGTAGAAAGATGTATGTTTAAATGTGTGCCATGTAGAGATTGTGTCAGCTTCTGTTTAGGTATAGATTCATTGCAACATAAAAATTGACCAGGGATATCTAAACTTTTGCATATAACTGTTTGGAAGTTCTAGCAGGGGAGCACAGCTGTTGTATGCCCTTGAAGATTGGTACACTCCTTCTGTCTGGGATGGTCACCCTCTTCAAACCAAATATATACGTAGCTTTGGGAGGGATGGAGCAGTGAGGGAGGAAGGGGACACCCATCTAGTCAGCCAGATCAGCCAAATCAACTCTGGTGATCAATGGGGTGACAGATATCGCAGTCCGATCACCCTCTGGTGTCTCCACATGAACTATGGACAGGCAGTGGTAGGACAGCTGGGCAACATAGAAATTCTTTCTTGTCTGAGGGACTTCGAGTGAAACTCACTAAACCATGAGCTTCTTTTAAAAATCAGTGAACCTCATTGAGCGTATTTATATGATACATTTACTATGTCAGGGATTAGTGAACTGCTCTTCCTTTGTTTCTTTCCCCTTGCACCAAACATCACACATACACCGAGCACTCTCCTTAAATCATGGAGGGGTCTGGTGCTGAAGTGAGTTTTGACTGATGGTGAAAGTTGCCCTTGTTTGCGGCAAATATTTTGGGCACTTTCAAAGGAACCTAACTTTCAAAGGAGCCTGATGAAGCCTGACTGTCTCCTTATGGACATAGATTTAGGACAAGAAAACATATCTTCACATACAGCTGAACACTGGTTTAGCATATTCCAGAACAGTACTAAATCTGTATGTAAAAGCAGCTTAAACAACAGCTGACAGGCATGGGGAGGGTTGTGCTGTGAAACAGCAGAGAAAGCACCAATTTCCTCTCCTGCTTCACCATCCTGTTCCCCCGGTTGCTACCACTAATCATCTGCTGTTCACACTGAACCATGTATCTTAGCCTGGAATCAGCTCAGAGACCTGGCAGATATAGGTTGAAAGAAATGGACTGTCCCACTGTGCACAGCAGAATGGCCCTGGAAGTGGCTAGGATTGGAGGAGAGGGGGCATGTCTGCAGCACCCTAAAATAGCTAAGAGGTACTGAGTTGATCCTGCCCCCTTGGGGTCACTTGACCAAAAGGTCAGTGAAATACATCAGACAGGCAAAATTATTGTCTCCTTAAAAGGGAAAACACTGCTTTATCATTGGAACAATTTAGGGCAATTTTAAGCTGCCCCACATATGGGTTGGGGACATTATGAAGACAATGTTTGAAATACAGTAGAAAAGAGAGGATGCTTGGGCATATTCATGCCATAATTAGGTAAAATAAGGAAAAACCCTAATACTGATAATTGTGAGGGTGTGTGCATGCGCATGCAGAATTTGGCCTCTCTCCTTATCTAGAAATGCCTGGATCCGGAGGATTAGATAACATGCTGGGATTACAGTGACCCAGGTAGTATAGCAAATGATTGAAAATATATCTCAAGGTCCAGGTTATACATTGTGGAACTGCTACTTTCCTGTGACAGAATAGCAGCCATGCATTAACCTCTCACTTGCTATCAAGCTCACTATTTTTTTGCAGCCCTTATTATCGAAGACTGTACAGATTCTCAGGAGGAAATCTTCCCTAGTCTTGTTTCAGTTCAGTGTCTATCAGAACATACCCAAGCAATGCAACTTTAATGCACTACCCAAAAATGGCTGAAGAGTTGGTGGAAGTGATGAAGTCACCACCTTTTCCACACAGCTGATAGTCACCCTGTCTCCTTTCCAGCCCCGCTTGCCCTAACAACAGGACAGAGAGATCCCAAAGCTATTACTATAAACTTAAATTGATCAAGACTGTTATACTTTCATCTTCCCATAGGTCTAGGTTACATCTCATGTCCTTCTTCATTGTCAACACTTCTCACAGTTTAGACAGGTAAATGGTGGTAATTAATTGCTTGGCGCTTTTTTTTCCAATGGAGAATTACAGATTCTAACCCAATTCAGTGCTTGCAACAGCAGAAACCCAAGGGGATAGCAGAGAAGAATAATTGTTATTCTATATTTGATTTATACTGTTGCCTTATATTGCATCAGACTGTGGGTTGATTTATCAAAATCTGGTGCATTCTGAATGTTCCTGGTTTTTTAGAAATTTAAGCATAGGCTTCCTACTCAAGATCCTTTAAGTGGAAATACTGGGTATTAAAACTGGGGTCTTACAGAGGCCAAACTTTGCCCTAACACTGAGCTACAGCCCCCCCAGAAATTTGGAATATGGTTTGAGCCAGCGCCTAAGCATTGCGTCTCTGGGATGAATACAAACATGTAACAGAGGCCCCCATTCCTGCATAATCTTTGGCTCATTTGGAAAATTGATAAGAAAGACCCCATGTGTTTGAAAAAAGAGGGCTGAACTTCTTTAGTTTATTCAGTTCCCTCTGTTTAAGCTGGTTAGTTTCTAGCAGCTTGATTGTAACTGCACATGTATGTATGTATGTAATTATATCAATTATGCTTGAGCGACAAATGCCCCTTAGATCCTGCTTTATTTCTACTGCAATGTAGCCTTTTTAATCTAGCTGTAGCAGCTAAGAGTTGGAGCCCCATACATTGGGAGGACATCATGTTGGAAAAACTGCCCTAGTGAGTAAGCACTGCTCTTCAATATGCTATAAAAAAGTGTTTCTCAAGCTTGGCAACTTTAAGATGTGTGGACTTCAACTCCCAGGATTCCTCAGCCAGCATGGCTGGCTGGGGAATCCTGGGAGTTGAAGTCCACACATCTTAAAGTTGCTAAGGTTGAGAAACACTGCTATACAATTTAGAAGACTGTCTCATTTACATCCCTATGTTCTTAGCTCAATATAACCTATTGGCAGTGGAGGTTCCTCTGATCATAATGCCTCTGGTTATTTTATACAGTGGTACCTCAAGATACGAATGCCCCACCTTATGAAAATTTCGAGATACAACCAGCTCCAGCCGCAAAAATTTACCTCGACATGCGAACTCCGCCTCAAGCTACGAACCAGATCCGCGGCCATTTGCCCTGCTGCCACATGGTCGCGGCTTCCTGTGGGCGAGATCGTGGTAGCAAGGAGGCTTGCTCCACGAGGCAAATTTCCCCATAAGATTCAATGTGTCAGCTGGCTTGCACGGCTAGGAAATTCCCCAGGCATGCTTTAGTCAGTTTCACCGCTTGAGCGCTAGCGCAGAAAGAGGAAGTGCTAATGAAAGGGCCACCTGGCGCCTCTTCACTAATCTGTTAACGCCAGAGGGCCGCTGGTGCTATGGACAAAGGAAAGAGCTGAGGAATTGAAGAAGAGCAATCCGCGCGCGGGAAAGCTCCCACTCCCGGCTGTGTGCAGGACAAAAGCCCAAGGAAAGCAATGACTACGCCAAGGGCTATGGACAAAGGAAAGAGCCGGGAATTGAAGAAGGGCAATCCGCGCGCGGGAAAGCTCCCGCTCCCAGCTGTGTGCACGACAAAAGCCCAAGGAAAGCAAGGGCTATGGACAAAGGAAAGATTTGAGGAAGAGGAATCAGTGCGGGGGGGGGGAAGCCCCCGCTCCCGGCTGTGAGCGCGCGACAAAAACCTTTCCCCCGCGTGCTCAGATTTCATTAGCACTTCCTCTTTCTGCGCTAGGGCTCGAGTGGTGAAACTGACTAAAGCGCGCCTGACAAAAGCCTTTCCCCCCCCCCGCGCGCTGATTGCTTTCACTGGGCTTTTGCCACGCGCACCACGCCAAGGGCTATGGACAAAGGAAAGATTTGAGGAAGAGGAATCAGCGCGGGGGGGGGGAAGCTCCAGCTCCCGGCTGTGCGCGCGCGACAAAAGCCTTTCCCCCGCGTGCTCAGATTTCATTAGCACTTCCTCTTTCTGCGCTAGGGCTTGAGTGGTGAAACTGACTAAAGCGCGCCTGGGGAATTTCCTAGCTGTGCAACGCCGGCTGACACATTGAACCTTATGGGGAAATTTGCCTCGTGGAGCGACCAAATTCGGAGGGCAGATTAGCCGTATTTACATTGAACCTTATGGGGAAATTTGCCTCGTGGTGCGACCAAATTCGGAGGGCAGAACGGATTAACCGTATTTACATTGAACCCTATGGGAAAATTTGCTTCAGGATGCGACCAATTTGACTTGCGATCAGAGTCACGGAGCGGATTAAATTCGTATCTTGAGGTACCACTGTATTTCTCTCTCTTTCCTTTTACAATTTATTACATAGGGATTCCTACCTGTGCAATAAGTGCTGAGGACTTGCCATTCTTGAAAGAGTGGGTTATAAAGGGAGATGTTCTTCTGCTTCCCAAACAAGCTCTACATGTTTGTTTGCTTCCCCCCCACCCCAAAATAGATCCACCTTCTTTTTCAGCCTGGATTGGCAGTCCTGTCTTCAGGATGTGTGCCCTGCTCTGTTCTGCTTCTTTTGTGCTGCAGTATAGGTATATGGATGAGGACTGGACCTACTGCTTGTTCGCTCCCTTTGCAGGAGAATTGCAGATGTTTGAACAGAGCTGGAGACAGTGGGAAAATCAAGTTGCCTAAGCATTATCCTTAATTTTTCTCACATGGTCATGAATTCTGTGGGCAGTCTGGATGACTCTGGAACTTTACTCTTAACATGTTTAGAGTGGGAATCTGGGTGTATTGTCAAACGTCATTGAGTTTCTGCACTCCTTCTGTATTGTTCTTGGAGCATGATCAGCCACACAAATAAAGTCAAGCAAAAGTGTTCTTCTGTAGTAGTCCCTCCCTAACACAGACCTTTCACCTCTCCCTTAATTGCAGCTGGAAGTGGGAGGGATGAATCTGATCTTTACAGAGCTGTGTAAAAGGAATTGCCTGAACTGGAAGAAAGAAGAAATTAACCGGTTCTCTTTGTTGTACAAAGTGGTGTCTTGGATGCCCCAGTCAGGCCCCAGACAGTGTCTTTTCACAAACTATACAAAGGTCTAGAAGTGATATTCCAGATGTTTTGTGAACACATATATTATTTTGCTGCTGCTGCTGCCGCTGCTTCTGTTGCCTCTTACATTCACTGAAGGTAAGTCCAAAATGGACATCTGGATTTTTTTCCTTTCTTTTGTGGTAGATGATTTTTTTATAATTCTAACTTCTCATCTCAGTTGCTTGCATGAGTGAAGAAAGAAATGAAAGATCAGAAAGAAATGGTCCTTTTTTAGCAACAGCATTAGTAGGTTTCTTTACAGTTGTTCTCAGCTGATAACGAGCCAGTTTCTTGCTTGTGTGATTGAAGCTCACTGCTTTTTTTTACAAATACCAACTATTCTAACTAGAATAGGAATGTTCATAGTAGATTCACAGAGCAAAGGAGCAAACGCACTCAAGGTTTGCAATAGCCTGCCTCAAAAGACATGACAGGAGGAACCTGTCATATAACTGAAAATTACAGTAATGTATAAAAGAGAAAGATTGGAATAAAAATAAGCAAGAGATGGAATCTGTAACCACTCAGAGTCATTCAGGGAGTTGGGCAGCAAATAAACTTAATAGACAATGGTGATGATGAATCTAACCAATACCAATTTTATTGAACTGCTATGTTATATGTTAAATATTAAAAAATCAAGCTGAGTTTTTCTTTTTAAAGGACTAATTCTGGTTCCTTTAAAATCGGAAGATATTCAACAATTTCCTTAGGATCTGATTAAGACTTAGCTTAAAAAAAATAAATGGGAAGGTAGGTAACTAGACTAAAAACATGGGATTTTTTTTCTCAGAATAGTTTGAAAAGCCTCCCACTGTTACAGTTGCTAGTGTAGTAAGCTTGGCATATTGTGGAATGTGAATATTAAAGTGTAACATTTTAACCAGTTAGCACAAGGGCCAGTTTAACAGAGCTCTCCCTCTTTCCCCCTCCATGTCAATAACTCAGATCTATTCCTGCTGATTTATAAACAAGATCATCTGTGTTCACTGAACTTGCAGGCAGATGTTTGTGGAAGTGTACCCTAAAAACTATCCTTAACATCACCGGTACAAGCTCTGTCCTGATATTGAGAACATGAGAACCATAGCTAGAATATGTATTCACCCCATCTGGAAAGGTATAGAAATCACTGTTAGTCTGTTCAAAATGAATTCAGGGCATTTTTAAAAACCTGCCAATCATATTTTTAAGGGAGAAATGAAATGTGTTCAAATCTCATGTGCAGTGTGCTTTTAAAATGTTAAAAACAATGAAAGACATAGACTGGGTGGTTCAGATTTACAGTTTAAGCTCATGCAGTATCAGTCCTTTCCAGAAAGGCAGCTTTATTCATCTCTGGCATCAAAAAGACACAAAGAATCTTACAGCACTTTAAAGACTCAGACAGCCTTTACAGCAGAAGCTTTCATGGACCTACATCTGGTGCAAGGGATTGTAGTCCATGCTGGTTATGCCGGCCAGAAATCGTTTATTTGCTTAAAATCAAAGGTCGTTACGGAGCAGGTAACACCATCCAAGCAATCAAACCAGATGAATCCCAGAAAAAGTAAGTATATGATTCTGCCTCATGGGCAATGCAGTTCTTTGTGTGTGTGAGGTCTTTGCTTTTGTGTTGTTTTGGCTTCTCCCCTGTGCCTTTGGGGCTCGGAGATTGACTCCTTATGTTGAGAATCAAAGCCATTTTTTGGCGACATCCTGTCTGTACAATTCTATGCTCGGAAGGGCTAATGGAGGCCGCTCAGCCCATTTGCTTTGAACGCCGACTAAATCTTTCCTACAGAAAAATAGCTGTTTGAGAATACAGTTTTGTGAACCAATCTAGAAATAAGGATGGCTGATGCATGACTGATCTGCACCCACTCTCTGGGAATGCTGTCGTGATTTGCTTTTGTTTTAGTTTCCCACTCCGGTGTTAATGTTTATCTGTTATCTTCTACCTTGCTCTCTGGCAAGATTACATGTTTAGGATGAAAGATGATTCCGTTTTAGGGACAAAAGGGAAACTGAACCGTGTTTCTCCATACACAATTCTTATATTTCTTTGCCTTATGATCTTGCCACCTCTCTTTTCTTCAGTCCTGTTATCCTGCCTCTTCCTATTTGCCCAACATTTCCTTTTGGTGTATGGCATGACGATCATACATTAATTTAATTTAATTTGCCCAACAAGGTGTTTTCCAGATGAACACTTTGTTCTAGGAATTCTGGTGATCCCAGCATATCTGGAAGGAATCAAGCGACAGAAGACTCTACTTTGCAATAAGGAACCTTAGAAATCAATACAAGGACAAAAATTATACATACATACATATAATTATATACACATGTATGAGAAATGTGTATTTCTCATACATGTGTATATATCTAATTTTTTTTAACAAAATTTCTTTATTCCCCCTTTTCCCTTTTCTTTTTTCCTTTTTGATATTGTTTCCCCCCCCCCCCCCCCCCCAATTTGTTTGTGTTATTAAATAAGTACAGGCAAAAGAACAGTGAAGGACTTTAGAAATGAAAATTCTGGTGAAAATGGAAATATCTCCAGTCTTTAACTATTAAAACTAAAGTTGTTTACATCGCATTGGCTCAGAAATAAGTAAAATTGACTTTCCTTACAATTATGCTATTAATATTTGAGAGACTGATGTTTTCAGCCTCAGAAGTGTAAAAAACAGCTTCCTATTTGAACTACAGTAATGATAGTTGTTTAATGATTATGAAATGCTTTCTTCTCGGTGTCCATGTTTTCTTGTCAATACAAGAAAGAGGCACAGAAAGAGACTTCCCTGAATATCTCAAAATTTTCATCACAAGCTTTCAGATCAACACCATTCTCTGCTCTTTCACACCACTCTATTTTGCTGCCCATTTTCTATTCATAAGCCTAAGATTTACCTTTTTTATTTCTCATTCCTGCCCTTTCATATTCTCTTATTTAATCCCTGTAGTACATCCTAGCTACCAACAGACCACCATCTCTATCTGCTTCTAAATTTATACAGCAAATTAGGACTTCCATTTTTTTGCTGGCAATGTGAGAAGAATAAATGTCAAGAGGACTTTAAGCCATTGGCCTGTCAGCCAGGTTACCAATAAGAAGTCTCCTTTTCTTGACCAGCCATCTGCCATGTGGTGAGGCACCTGGAGCAGAGTGTCTGTTGATTATGTCAAGCCCTAAGTAGGAATGCATGGCGAAAGGCATTTTGCAGATACTGTGGTCACAATGCAACTCACATAGCTAACATCTGCTGGACTGTGCTCTATAAACTTGAGTTATTGATTAGTGCCAATAATCATTAACTCTTGCTGAATCATAGAACCATTGTCTCAGTGTGAAAAGGGACAACAAATTTAAAGCTGGAATGTAGAAGATCCTTCCTTCCTTCCTTCCTTCCTTCCTTCCTTCCTTCCTTCCTTCCTTCCTTGAATTACAACCAACTACAGTACCACCATATCTCTAACTATCTATATACACACACACAAACACACACACAAAGAATAGCAGTTATACAATTAAAAAATTACTTCTATAGTGATTAAGATAAACTGAACATAACAGAAAGAAAAAAAGAATAATAATTAAAATCCATATAAAATCCATTTCGCATTGACATGGGATTAATTAAATTCTTAAGCTTGTTGTTAAATCTAGACCTATGGAAACATATTGCTTCATATTCTCATTTTTAGAATATAAAACCTTTTCAAAAATAGATAAAAGAGTCCAGTACCCCAGTTTCTGGCGAGCTCTTTTTAAGATGGTTGGCTTGGAGATATGATTGAAAAGCAAAGTTCCAGTATATTAGGATACATTTTTTTCATAGGGTTTTGATTCATTATTGTTGCATTCTGTTGATCCTACTCTGAGTCAATCAATTAATGTTAAGGATGCATATGGATGTATCCCTGGCATTTGGGAGATATCAGGATACAAAAATTATGGATTTGGGGGCATTGGCTAAAAGAATTTTTACATCAACTGATTTACAACATTGGATTGTTCATAATTGTACATTGTTAAGATATGAATTAATCTTTTTCAAGAAAGGAGTAACAAAGACTTCTGAGCAACATGGTCAAATTTTTAGAATTGTTCAGTTAATAACATAATTTTCAGGGCTGATTAATTTTCAGCTTGTGTGTCGATTGTTTAATACTGTTTTATGCATTTATATATTTTTTATTTGCATGACAAAATAAAATATTAAATAAAAAGGAAAGAGAGTGCATGTCTGAAAAATACCTTATGTCCATGTTTCCTAGGAGCAAATATAATCCAGAAAGATGTCTCAGAGCCCAGAAGTCATTGTCCCGATGGCAGATTGCAATACAAATTGTATCCAGAATCAGAAGCCGCTGTCTTCGGGCTCAACAAAATCCAGTACTGTCACCTTTCATAACATCTGCTACAGAGTGAAGACAAAGAGTGGATTTATAGGTTGTCGAAAAATAGTTGAAAAAGAAATTTTGAGAGATATCAAGTATGTACATCTAGGTCAACTTGTGTACAGAGTCTATTTTCTTTGCTGTTATCCTTGGGGTTTTTAGAATGGTTTACTTACAATATTTTGGAAACTTTTAGCACAAGATGGTGGCACTGTGGATGGTATCCCTGGGATTTGGAAGTTGTTTGTTTGTTGAGGTTGCTCTTGCCTGAAACTTCAGGTGTATAATTTGGATTTATTTATTTATGATGCCTTCAAGTCAGCTTTTTGACTCCTGGCGACTGCCTGGATTAGTCCCTGCAGTTTTATTGGCAAGATTTTGGAAGTGGTTTGCCATTGCCTCCTTCCTAGGACTGAGAGAGAGGGACAGGCCCAAGGTCATCCAGTTGGCTTTGTGCACAAGGTGGGACTAGAATTCAGAGTCTCCTGGTTTCTAGCCTGATGCCACTACACTAAACTGGCTCTCATAATTCGATCTTGCTTAGAGTCATTGTCAGTGACTCTAAGTCACTAAATCACCAGTGGCTACCATGGTAAGGAGTACCTTTTTCAGCTTCAGCTGGTCCACTAGTTGAGTCCATTCTTGGACTTTCAGTATTTGAACTCTATCTGTATATACATGTGATATTTTTTTCACATCATCAGAAAGTCGCAGGGTTCAAGCTTGGCTCACAATCATGTGAAAGAATATATTGTACCTTTTTTCTTTCAAGATGAACTTTTGACTATGACAAAGCAAGGCCGGCTGATGTTCTGGGACATAGCTAATCAAATGGTTATTGATTGGGGGCATGTATGGGTCACCCCAAATCTTATAATTAATTCCATCCTGCAAAGAAAGTATTTGATATAGAATTCCTTGAGATACAGATGTGACTAATCCTTTTATTCAAGATGGTTAATATGGTGGCCATTTGTAAATTTCAATGGATTGAATCCAGTGGCAGCTATGAAGCAGTGAAGAAAATATTACCCTGGCATGAAATGGGGTGCACACTTTCTACTCTAGTCTTCCATGCCATATCCTACACTTTTCAAAAAAGCCATCTTACACTCAGAATCAGCTGGAGGGGAACAGAATGGGAGATGAATCTACAAAATCCTTTGGGTATGAAGTGTAACCACTAGATAACAAATGAATGGTTATGGGAAAGAAGGCATTGTCTAGATCTAAAAGTGGGTTGCCTTTCCAACAGTTTGGAGTGGTACAAAAGAAACACATAGCATAGTAAGCCAAGTTCACACATTAGGATCAGTTCTCTCCTGTCCTCGCATGTTTCTTCTTTAGGCCTCACTCTTAAATGTTTATTTTCCATTAACGTTTTGGCCTAGGAAGACTCAGAAGTTCAGTATGATATGGCATCAGTGTGTTACGTTATAAATAATTAACTGAATTATATTACTCTCTGTGTGAAAAGTAAAAGGGTTACTCCCAGCAGAATACTGAGCAAAATTCACTTAGATAGCTAGAAACAATTTTTCATGAAAGCCGAAATTGTCTAACTTAATTACACCATAAAAAGTGTTTCAGAGAATATCTCTGAGTTCATGGTTGTAATTTTAAGTTCATATTGTTACTCTTCGCATAAAAACTCCTGAAGATAGATATAAATGTCTGCAGATTTAGATCAATGGATTTCAATTTATTACTATCTAGAAGCACTTTTAATTAATTTTCTTACATGATTTTTTAACTGTGTTTGAAAAGATGCAGAAAAACAACAATGAGAGGACTGGAGTCATTTTTAAAAGGAAAGGTTCCAACATATGGACTTCTTTTTTAGATAGCAAGAAAAAAACAAATAAGGTAGAGGACACCATAGATATTTTAAAAATCATAGATTGTATGGAAAGTCTGGGCAAGATTTTCTGTTCACATAATACAGAATACAGAGTCTTGAAATTAAATGATTCACAAAGGGAGTATTTGCCACAAGAAGCATTAGTGGCAACACTGGCTATTCTTCACGTGTGTTTGTGCACCTTCAAATTTGTAATGATGCGTGGCAAATTTCTAGTCCATGCAGTTTTCTTGGCAACATTTTTTGGGGAAAATGGTTTGCCACTGCCTTCTTTCTAGAGTGGAGAGAGGCCACGGGCTTAGGCACCTCAAACAAATAAAATCTCTGTCAAGTTGGGCTCAGGTCTTGATGACCGCGTGGTCATCAAGACTTATCCATATAGTTTCTTGGCAACAATACGGAAGTGTTTTGCCATTGACTTCTTTGAAGAAGTTTTTTTTTTTTTTTTTCAATTTGCCGGTCTGGTTTTGGATTCCTTGGTACTTTCCCCATTCAATTGTTATCCAGCTCTAGGCAAGCTTAGCTTCCAAGTCAGATAAGGTAAGCCAAATGTGGCCATCTACTATAAACAACTTACAAAACTTTAAATTCAGATCAGATGATTAGAAATTAGTGATAATAGTATATAAATTTTAGTTCCAAAGCAAGATGGACTATTAATGAGGGGGAAGGGGGAATAGAGAGGTGGGTTTGTTTTCTTTACGTACTCAACCTGTTTGGTCATTCTGGAAAAAGGAGGTGGACTAGACAGAACTTTGAACTAGTGCACAGAACATTTCTTCTGCGCTGGGGACCCTTGTGATTTTTGGGAAAAGTTCTCTCAAGAAGTTCAGCAATGGCAGACAAGCTTCCTTGAATGACAACTTGCCTTTAGTGTGCAGGCATTGGAGTCTGTTGAAAGTATTCCATAACACTGCTTTCCAAGACACATTTCAAACCCAAGAGGCTCTTTTTCTGTTGACATACGAAGTGATGAATTTTGATTAATGAACAAAAAGTACAGTTGATTAAGGAGCTCATCAGAACCTTGCTGGTTTGTTTTTCAGTGGAATAATGACACCAGGACTGAATGCAATTCTGGGGCCAACAGGGAGTGGCAAATCTTCGTAAGTTTTGCAGCAGTGAACCAAAGTGGTTTTCTCTAATCCTTCACTAAACAGAAATTACTCTGATGAGAATCATAATTTCATAGCTTCTCTGTCCACTCCTCAACTATTTTGTTGGGATATTTGCTTGGATCCTGGTAGGTATAATGTTATGGTGACCTACCCAGCTGTGCTGTCCTTTGTGGCTGAAAAAGAGCTGGATGCCAATTATGCCCAACTCCCAAGGTGCTCAGCATTAAGATACCGATGTGGCAGAATAAGATAGGTTTTTGCTTCTTGTTTAGACAGTCCAGCCATACTCTGTGGGTCAAACTGTACATTTATGCCAGATGCATAGTTTGGTGATGCATATTTCCTTTGAAATCTTTAAATACCTGCAGCCTTGCAACATGGAATCAGATCATAACTGTGGAGAGAACGGTGTAATCCTGGCATCTTCCTGGATGTTAATTTTGACATCCCTTCTACCCCAGCACTCCCCCACCGTCCCCGGGATCTTGCAAAGGACAGCATATTAGACAAGGGCCTCTCTGACATGGCAATCCTGTTTTTCATCATCACCACCTGGACAATTATGGAAAGCTCACAAACAGAACATGAGGGCAACTGTACTTTCTTGTGGATATTCCTCAAGAGCTGATATTCATGCTGCCTTTAATCCTGGAATTGAAAGCTGGCTATTGAAAGCCTTCTTCTTCATAAATGTGTTTAGCGTTTCTTTAGATATTTAGATAATGTTGCCAGACAGGAGTTCCTTCCTGTACCAAGCAGCATCTTAGAGAGAGTGGGAAAGGCAAGGGTCAAAGCTTTTCTCTGCATACCATGGTCCCAATCATGTTTGCACTCCTTGCACTGCTGTTTGAAAAACAAGCATACATGGCCAAGCTGCGTGTTAAACGTAACATGTATTTTGGCCCTATGAGCGGTACCAGCATGCTGCTTTTCCAAGCAATTTCTTGTCCAATTGGAAAAGGGTTGGATTCCTTTCAGAGGTGACTGGTTGTTCCTGGTTGCCTGAGTCTCTAGCTGAAGTAGTTCTGTGCACAAATATATCCATCGTTTTGGCTTAAAAGACACAAACACACTGCTTCATTGTCTTGGTAGTACACTAAGTAAAGAATGATTACCAGGCTTCCAGTCTGCGTCTTGAGCTGTTCAGTATGATTCTTCTTTCCACACTATACGCTATGGAGTATGTACACATTTCCTTTCATACTGGTGGGACAGCTGGAATGTTGCCTTTTGATCAGACTGCCTAAAAGTACCCTGTGAGATTTTTGTAAGAGTGTTTATTTTTCCACATAAAAGCCATCCCTGATTCAGCACGGGAAAAAAAATCCAAAATCCATACTCATACCTTTATTAGGACTAACTAAAAATATGTGAAATATTACATAAGCTTTTGAATTCTGCAGCTCTCTTTATCAGACAAGATTTTTGGTTTTTGTTCTTCGTTAAAAAGGGATATGCGAGAAGCAAACAGAAACAAAAAATCTAAAATTTAGGCCAAAATTACAGCCCCAATTCACTTATGAGATGGGGATTATAAACTGATTTGATTTATTAATGCTAAGTATCATTGGTGTCAGATTTCATCTGGCTCTCAGAGCAAAATAAATGGTGGCTTCCCCCCTACTCCAGCCCAACCATTAGTCCTATTACATGTTTGTAGCCAATGATGATCTGTGAAGACTTTTTATTCTGATGGAGAATAAAAGCAAATAAACATGAAAATCATTATATCAGCAAAGCCTGAGAGTAATTTGGGATGTTCTACAGTTGCTTATGTTTGAAAATGTAGAGACCAAACTAGAAATCATATTATTTACATGCTTCAATAGCAACTGCTGCAAAGCTAGACTATGACTGGTCGGATAAATGGGCTTTGATTATCTCTACCAAAATGTGACAAATGTGTTGTAATCCTGATTTCTCTTTTAGATTATTGGATATTTTAGCAGCACGGAAAGATCCTCATGGCTTAACTGGAGATGTTTTCATCAACGGTGCCCCCCAGCCTGCCAATTTTAAATGCATTTCTGGATATGTAGTACAGGTAATTGATTGTCTCTGAGTTTTTCACCTTACCGTTTACCACACACAGTGAAAAATTAGAACTGTTACATGTAAGTTTCTTCTATCCAAAAGAAATCTGGATATGTGTGGAGTGGATGATTTATATCCTCCTCCTCCTCCTCCTCCTCCTCCTCCTCCTCCTCCTCCTCTTTTGCTGCTACAAGAATCTGGAGTAAAAATTGCATGTGTGCCTTGAAATCTGACATGTGTACCATTATCTTTGGTTTGAGGCAAATAAATGGAAATAGGCTAAATGTTTCCTTTGAATTTTCAGGATGATGTTGTGATGGGGACTTTGACTGTGAGGGAAAACTTCCAGTTCTCAGCTGCACTCAGACTACCAAAGACAGTGAAGGCTCATGAAAAGGAGGAGAGGATCAATGAGATCCTCAAGGAGCTGGGACTGACAAAAGTGGCAGATTCAAAGGTAAATGACATTGAATCTCCCTGAGGACTGAGTTCCATAAAGGCAGTGCTAGAACTGGACTTCTCTAGTCTTCACTTACCTAATGATGGTAAGCAATGCTATTGCCAGAGTTTCAGGAGCTAATAATACCCAGGGGAGTTCCTGAATAATAAGATTGAGATGAAAATGTTCAAGCCAGATCCATTACATAAAACAGCCTTGCCCAACCTCATGCCCTCTAGTTGTTTAGAACTATAACTCTATCATGCCAACCAATATGATATAATTAAAAAAAAACACACAACCCTCTGGAGGGCACCAAGACTTGGAAAAGGTACTATAATGTCAATTGAAATGTATTTTCATTGTGTGACCTATTGTTCAAGAATATTTGTCAGCAATATATCTTGATTCTCCAGATACCCCATATTCAGGACTTTGCTTACAGTATAAACTCATAAACATGACACATCTAGATATGTTGCTTTATTGGGTACAAGATAGAAGCTACATATATGAAGAAGATCTGCCTTCAAGTACCTAGATCTGGATCTGGATCCTGTTCTATCTTTATATTTCTACCTATACTTATTCCTAAACCTATACCTTTATCTATATCCATATCCTCCAGGAATTAATTTCTCCCCTCATTTTTTGAATTCAACTGCAATTTGGCTGTGCTCTTTCTGGCATTAAAGGGGAGACGTATGTCCAATAACACTTCTGCATAGCCTGAGAACAATAACAATAATGCACTATCAATTCTTGGGAGAAGTGAAGAACATGGGGGGCATATCTGCTACCAGATTTTTTAAAAGTTTTTTTTTTTTTTAAAGTTAAAGAAGAAGAATACAACGTTCTGGCTACCAAACTGTGAGACTGAGAGAAATTGGTCTTAATGAGATGAAAGTAGTTGCTTAGTGTAGCAATAGCTTTCTGACTAATAATGCAGAAGTTAATATGAACCAAGTTAAAAGTTTAGGCAATATAAACTGAGGTGAAGTGCAAGGTGAATACTTAAACCAGATATATGCTATTCTTATCAACACTGAACTAGGGTTCAGCAGAAGGGTGCCCAAAGGTGACAATGCATTAACATTATATCAGTGCTAATATACCAGTGGTGACGAATACATCTTGCAGTTTCTTTATCACATTCAATAATGAGTCTTCTACTGTTGGATGTTAAATCTCTGTCTGAAAATGTTTTCAAGAAGGCAATATCATAGACACTCTCGTTTTCCATTAGGTTGGAACACAGTTCATTCGTGGTATATCAGGAGGAGAGAGGAAAAGAACCAATATTGGAATGGAACTCATTACTGACCCAGCCATCTTGTTCTTAGATGAACCAACCACTGGCCTTGATGCCAGCACAGCCAATGCCGTATTGCTACTCTTGAAAAGGTAACTGCTAGATAAGGTGCTGTATGCAGAAACCACACATAGAATAAAAGGAAGTGGGGCTACAGTCTTCAATCCATGCACAACACAATGTATAGAATAACAGGAATCCACTTTCTACAACATCATCCCCCAGTCAGAAGATCAGGATATAATACAGAAACAGTTTTGGTAACAGCCTCCCCACCCTGAAAAGAAAAAAAAGTAACGAATGAAGGAATGAATGAATAGAAAAGAAAAGAAAAGAAAAAGAGAGAAGAAAAATACCACAGTTACAGTATTGACATATTGCACAGCTGAACAACATGATAGGTAGGTAGGTATTTTAATTCAACTTTTTTCAAAAACAAAATAAAAACCAAACTCAGGATTTGAGTGATCAGTATTAATTTGCAGGGTCTTTTACCTTAAGGATTTAGCTTTAGCTGTTTAATGTATTTCTGATGAGCTTCCTACTCTCTACGCAGGATGTCTAACCAAGGGAAAACAATTATCTTCTCCATCCACCAACCACGCTACTCCATCTTCAGATTGTTTGATAAGCTGACCTTGCTGGCTGCAGGAAGACTTTTGTATCATGGACCTGCTCAGAATGCATTAGAATACTTCAAGACCATTGGTAAGTGTTCAGAAGGCTATTTAATGAATGTCTCAATATCATCTTTTCTCCTTCAAAAAAACAGATCTGGGGTCTGATTTAATCTGGAAACATAATGTTGATGGGGAAAGTATTTACCACTGAGATTCATCTGCCAGAGATCCAACATGACACTTAGCTCAAAGACCGCCAGATAAAGGGCAAGATTACTCATGGAGTATCCATATGAATGAAATTATAAGTACCTTATTTAATGTAAGCCTATGTATAAGAGCTGTGTAATGTATTTGGTTGCATCAAGCAACCAAAGTATCAAGACGGTCTTATTCTTCAGAGGCTCATCATACTTCGAGGCCCTCCCTCAGTTTTCTGAGTACCCCTTCTTTGTGTGCAGATATACGCTAAAAACTTGAGAAAAAGCTCTGAAGAAATGTGGTCTTGGGAAGCAACCCTCCAAATGCTTTGCACAGTGCTACTACATACTAAATACAGGTGTACCAACGTTTATATGAGCAGAATTTGGAAAATACATGTATTTAGAAACCTTTGCAGTCTAACAGTGTGCATGTGCACATTTCCATATGTAAACACTAGTGCAGGGCACAGAAATTCTCCTATATTTTCCTACCAATTCTAATTCAATTCTATAAAATGATTTTGGGAAAACATTTATTATGAAGTAGTCATGGGAGATACGTATGGAAATGTCTTGTCCTTCTATGAACAATCATCTCTCCAATGGCTTCCCTCACCAGCATTAAATCCCAAAGGAAAACATCAGTGATGGTGGTACTCTCTCTGCTAAGGTGGAGACCTGCATTTCTGAAATTGTTGGATAATTTTTGCTTCTCCTGGGGAAAATCCACCCAATTTCTCTGCCCTCAATTTTACTGGAGAATCTAGAAAGCCTCTTTGGGCCCAACTCTAGCAAAGCTATAGTGTAGATGTTTAATGTGTTGTCCAAAGAGCTTTGCCATCTATTTTCACCAACAGTTGAAATGATGCAGAACCATTTTGTTTCTTTGTGTGTGTTTTTAGGTTATGAGTGTGAACCATACAATAACCCTGCTGACTTTTTCCTGGATATCATTAATGGAGACTCAACAGCTGTGGCTTCTCACAAGCCTGATGCAACTGAAACAGGTATGGTACGCAGAACACAGCTCCTTGTTCAGAATCACTGCCTGGTGCGCTATATGGAGAAGCAATCTGCTTTTTGCACTGTCAGCTCAGTCATAGAGCTCACTCAGGATGTGAATAGTGCAAATGGCACAGCAAGGAACATATACCCAAGTGCAGTGTAGTCACTTGTGCATCTGAGTACCCCTTCTTTGTGTGCACATATATGCTAAAAACTTGAGAAAAAGCTCTGAAGCTTTTCATAACGAGCCTCGTAAAAACATGGTCTTGGGAAGCAACCCTCCAGATGCTTTGCACAGTGCTACTACATACTAAATACAGGTGTACCAATGCTTATATGAGCAAAATTGGAAAATACCTGTATTTTGAAAACTTTGCAGTCTAACAGTGTGGATGTGCCCAAGTGCTCCATAACTTTCACTGATCATGATGCAGTGAAACCACAGAAAGTAGAGAAAGCTGCATTCATCATTACATGGAACATATTTTAATGCTGGCCCTGACAAATTGATGCCAGAAAAATTGTCCAGGAATTATTACTGCTGATTCTATTTTGTACCCCAGTGTTAACTGGACTGCATTAACCATAGCTCTATCAAAGCTCTAGCTGCACTATGCATCCGATGAAGTGAGCTCATGCCTTTTAATAAAACCTGTTAGCCAGAAAAGGCAGTACCAGACTTTGATTTTTTACCGTCATAGACTAACACACATTCCTTCTACAATTTCTGTCTTCCTGCCAACTTTGTAATGTTGGTACTGTTGTGCTATTTATATTTCTTTTAATTATTGTTATTATTCCCTCGCTGGATCATGGAGAAAGCACGAGAGTTCCAGAAAAGCATCTACTTCTGCTTCATTGACTATGCAAAAGCCTTTGATTGTGTGGATCACAACAAACTGTGGCAAATTCTTAAAGAGATGGGGATACCAGACCACCTTACCTGTCTCCTGAGAAATCTGTATGCGGGCCAAGAAGCAACAGTTAGAACCGGTCATGGAACAACCGATTGGTTCAAAATAGGGAAAGGAGTACGACAAGGCTGTATACTGTCACCCTGCTTATTTAACTTATATGCAGAGTACATCATGAGAAATGCCAGGCTGGAAGAATCACAAGCCGGAATTAAGCTTGCAGGGAGAAACATCAATAACCTCAGATATGCAGACGATACCACCCTAATGGCAGAAAGTGAAGAAGAACTAAAGAGCCTCTTGATGTGGGTGAAAGAGGAGAGTACGAAAGCTGGCTTGAAACTCAACATTAAAAAAACTAAGATCATGGCATCTGGACCCATCAATCCCTGGCAAATAGAAGGGGTAGAAATGGAAGCAGTAACAGACTTCATTTATTTGGGCTCCAAGATCACTGCAGACGGAGACTGCAGCCATGAAATTAAAAGACGCTTGCTCCTTGGGAGGAAAGCTACGGCAAACCTAGATAGCATATTAAAAAGCAGAGACGTCACCTTGCCGACAAAGATCCGCATAGTCAAAGCTATGGTTTTTCCAGTAGTAATGTATGGCTGTGAGAGCTGGACCATAAAGAAGGCTGAACGCCGAAGAATTGATGCCTTTGAACTGTGGTGCTGGAGAAGACTCTTAAGGGTCCCCTGGACTGCTAGGAGGTCAAACCAGTCAATCTTAAAGGAAATCAACTCTGATTGCTCATTGGAAGGATTGATAATGAAGCTCAAGCTCAGATACTTTGGTCACCTAATGCGAAGGCAGGACTTTTTGGAAAAGACCCTGATGCTGGGAAAGATGGAAGGCAAAAGGAGAAGAGGACGGCAGAGGATGAGATGGCTAGATAGCATCACTGAAGCAATGAGCATGAAATTGAGCAAACTCAGGGAGGCAGTGAAAGATAGGAAGGCCTGGCGCAATATGATTCATGGGGTCACGAAGAGTCGGACACGACTTAACGACTGAACAACAACAACAACATTCCCTCTTAAATTTTAGAATGTACCACTTTGAGACACATTTAGATGTCGAAGTGTGGTAAAAGTATCAAAATAAATAAATGGATATATCCACTCCCACAGACTTGAGACAGAGAAGGAAGGTATGGGACCAGGACCAGGGAGATGCAGGTCTACGTTTGCCCTCAGCTACATGGAAATTCAGTGGGTGACTTTGAGTCAGTTACTTTCTTTCAGCTCAACTTATCTTCCAGGGTTGCTGTGGGGAAATTAAAGGAAAGAGATATATGTATGCTATCTCAAGTTTCTAAAGAAAAAGTAGATATAAATCAAATAAACAAACAAGCAGTTCTGAATTGGCTTTGCAGAGATTTATAGGTCTGCGCTGTTTTCTATCATGATCATTAGCATAAGTATTTTAGCAACAAAGCATTTCATTCTCACAATGGTCGAGCCAAATTGCTGTCTCATCTAGAGGATGAAAAAGCTTATTCAGTGTAACCGATTTTCCTCTTGTCTCTTTCAAGATAGTATTCACGATCAGACACTGGCAGACACATTGGCAGAGAAGTATTCCAGTTGTTCTTACAGTCAAGAAACCAAAGCAGAATTGGAAAAGCTGTCTTCAGGGGGCCAAACCAAAGGGATCACTTTCCCCAAAATCACCTATTCCACTTCCTTCTTTCACCAGATGAAGTGGGTCTCCAAAAGGATGTTTAAAAATTTAATAGGTAATCCTCAAGCCTCCATAGCACAGGTAATTCTAAATGTTTTAAGTGTCCATTGACATTCCAGTCTTACAGTTACTGAAGCTGGTGAGGTATTGCTTGGGACTTAAGGCAGTATTTAATGCTACCTTATTTTCAGGCGCTTGAGAATTTTTTTCACATTTCTCTTAGAGAAGTCTTTGATTTTACTGTTGAAAAAGGCAGAAGGTTATTGTTGTTTTCTGTTAACATGCCTTTCCATCACTCTGAAGCATCCCTGATTGCCCACACCTCCCAATTTGAAAAATCCCAACTGGGAGTTCCTTCCCGATATTCCCTTGAGTAGGGAAGGGGTCTCAGAGGAGATCACCTGGAGAAAAAGCTGATCTTCTCTGAGGCCATTCCCATACTCAAAGGTAACACTAGTTTGAGTGCTGCCCCTCTGTGTCTCTACAATGCTGTGGGGTGAGCATAGAGCCTGGGAAACTAACCTGATTATCTATCCCCTCAACTTCTGAGCCAAAGGATATAATGAAAATATTTCCTGTGGAACTGTAAGTCAGGCAGTTTCCTGCTGGCTGGAACTTCTGCCTCTTGGCACCTCCTAGAATTTCTTCCCTCTACAGGTATCCTGCCACCCAAATGTTTCACTACTTTCCAGCAGCCAAGACACCATGTTACCTTGTTTTCCTGCTCTTCCCAAAGAGTAGCTTCCTGGTTCTCCCCATTTTTTTCTTCTGGCTGTAAAAAGCAGACATGAGAAGGGAAGAATGAGGGTGCTATCATTTTTGTGTCCTTCCATTAGCCAGTTGAAGAAGCTCAGCAGTGACGGTCACTAGCTTGGCAGCTTGAAACTGCCATGAAAGATTTGTCCAGTGGCTGTGTAGAAGTCCTCTGAGTCTCAGTAAACATGTACTGTATCTGGGTCCCTGATAGTTCCAAAGTTATGTTTGAGAGGGAAATGCCAGGGGGAAATAGCAGACAGATATAATCTGCCCCCTTCCACCATCATTTCTTAGAGGTTTTGTAATGTGAAGCTAGTTGGCCTTTAGAAGTGGGGCGTAATAAAAATGATTAGATCTGTTTGATTTCTTGTTCAACTTTTGCTCTCCACGGGGCAATAATCGCCTCATCCCAATGGCCTTTGATATTGTATGTTGATGTTATGAAAATCCCTTTTAACTGCATTGTAAAAGCTTGACCTTGTGACAAGAATTATGCCCTTTAAGAGCCTTATAATCTCCCTAGGGCTAAGAGTCCTAACTTTCTGCCCCTCTCAATTGTTTTGATCTTCCAAACCTCATTAGGAATGGTTTTCAAATGAAATCTGTAAATGCTCCAAGGTATTCCATTAAACCTTTGTTTTAATCTTCTCAAACTGGTCTTGCTATGATCTTGCTCTCTATTACAATTGGCTTAGTTGCATTATTTTTGACATTAGGTCTTTTCGGCAGGTTTTTAGCACTCCAACATGGAATTTCTTCTGTTCAAGACCAACTCTCAGTGGCCTGATACCATTACCTTGGCTGCAATTTTAATCAATGCTTATTTAATACCGGAGGCTCAACTATTTACAGTACTGGGAGGTGCTTTGCTCCCTATGTAAAGTCTAAATGCCCCTCCTTCTGACTTGGGCACTCCACACGTGTGGATTTCAGCTCCCGGAATTCTTGAGCTAACATAGCCATTACTGACAATTCTAAGAGATGAGGCCACATCTGGAGGAAGGATGCTTTAAAGAGGCTCCCCATCACTGAGAAACTCACACCATACCTCTCCTCTCCCATGGTGATGCAGCATCACTGAAGGTTTGAGATGGTTGTTCCTCTGGATTTAACTCTGATTAGTTTTAATTCTGATATCCTGGCTGTTTAAAAAGTGTTGATAAAGTAGGCCGAAAATTCATTTCCCTATGCACACAACTTCTAAACCTCCCTCTCCTGCCTTTCATGACCCTTTTAATCTTGTAGAAACATCTTTCCCTACGATACCCTTCTAGAAGAGTACCTTAAAGACTGATAGTTATAGCATAAGTTCCTATTTCATCTTCTACAACATATATAGACTTTGCATCTCTTGAATATAAGCTTCTAAATCAAAGAAATAATATGTATGCTACTCCACGAATCTGAAAGGCCGCAACAGTTGAAAGCTGGTAGAACAATAAATGTGTTAGTACCACAAACCACTTTTTTTGTTTTCCTTAAAATATGTTGAACATATCTCACAGTTAAAATATGGCTAAATGTTAAAATATTGCATTGGGAAAGGTTTCCGGATCAGCCTTCTAGACTGTCACAGCATGATTCATGGTTCTTTTATGGCTGGTTGGGTGTGTGACTTTAAGCTTTTAAGCCCATGAGGCTGTTTGTTAGAGGTGTATACAGGTCTATCCACAGCAGTTAGGGAAAAACAAAACAAACAAAATGATTTGCAGCAGAATGTCCAAACATCCCAGTCTCTAACTTTCTCTACCTCTCTTCCAGAGCTATTTGCTAGCAACCACCCACTCAGTTGTGTAGCTACTAGCTTCCCCGAATCTCCTCCTTTTCAGCTTTTCACAGAGAGAGGGAGAGGGAGAGAGAAGGGAATTGGCTATTTCATTTATTTATTTATATTTCAAATTTGGCCACTGCCCATCTCACTGGGAAGTGACTCTGGGAGGTTTACAGTAAAAACAAAAAAACAAAAATGAATTAAAATACAATTGAAATGCAATAAAAACCATATTCATGCATAAATAATAATAATATCTCCCAAAGTGCTGCTGGTAGAAAGGGTATTAACATACAGGAACATCTTCAAGGTGCTAGCCACCCCCAGGGTTGGTTGCTCCTTTTCTCACCCTATGCAAATTGGCAGAGCCAAGTCTTAACTGCTTTCCAGAAGGTTGAGAGAGGAGGGGCCTGTCTCACCTCTGGGGGGAGGGCATTCCATAGGGCAGGGGCCACAGCAGAGAATGCTCTCCTTCAGGGCCCTGCCAGTTGACATTCTTTCATTGACAGGGTCCGCAGCATACCCTCTCTGCTTGACTGGGTGGGATGGGTCAATATGTTGGTATGTGCTTAAAGCCTTTATTTTTTTTGGATCTCATTAGCCATCCTTCTGTGTTGACACTGTGTGATAGACCTCCCTCTGGGTCTTCTGCCCAGCTTTTCCCAGTCTGGGGCTTCCCCAAAGGCCTGGCATTTACTTGCAGGCCGCCCGCTCCCTCCCTCCCTGTCCGCCTTGGGTTTTGGGTGCACCACTGTCTGGATCTTTGCTTCTGTTCCTCCAGGGAAGCCTCCAGCCAATGTGTCCCATGGGAGCAGGAAACAGCAACTCTCCACTCCAATGGCCAGCACACTCATTTCCCCCCCTCTCCTTCTGCTGGCTCACACCAGCCCAGCTGCCACAGCCACATAGACAATCCATTGGATTCTTGATTTTCCATTTTTATCCTAAATCATTAGTCAGTATTCTGTAAGCCATTTTTGTTTTCCTTAAGAGATGTTTGTACTTTGACAAGCCTCTGGGTCCCTTGCACTTTATGATGTGCAAGGTGGCGCCACTGAATAGGGCTGGATTGTGTGGTAAAGGTGAGCCTCAAAAAATTGAAGGGACAATCACAAGGTATGAAGCAGCAAGAAAAATCATATTCACTAAACCAATAATAAAGCAGAGCCAGTTTGGTGTAGTGGTTAAGGCATCAGGCTAGAAACCAGGAGACTGTGAGTTCTAGTCCTGCTTTAGATAGAAAAGCCAGCTGGGTGACCTTGGGCCAGTCACTCTCTCTCAGCTCTGGGAAGGAGGCAATGGCAAACCACTTCTGAATATGCTGCCAAGAAAACTGCAGGGACTAGTCCAGGAGTCAACACTGACTCAAAGGCACACACACACAATAAACAAGAGAAAAGCAAAATAGAAAATCATCTGGGTTAATTTTCATTTTGGCTTGGACCAAATGGCTCCTTAAAAAGCTTGGTTAACATACAGCACAGCACTGGGTGTAAGGGGGTCTCTCTTGGCAGTGCATTTGCTAAAACTAGCACCACCACTGAGAAGGATTGCTCAATCCCTCATTAAGCCCAGCCAACCAGAGATGATGTTGAGCAGGATATATAAGGAGAAAGTAGCCAGTTGAATACCCAGGTCCCAACTGTGGCATATTTGGGAATATTTATTACTGTTATATGTATTACGCCAAGGTGTAGTAATTGTTCAGAATGCAACATGAGTTGAATCCCACTGAAAATCCTACATGTACTTGATTCCAACTCTTAGGAGAGCATTTGGTATGAATCTGTTTACATAGCATGCTGAAAACTAAATCTAGCCTATAAACATGGGTTTATATAGCCAGCAGATCACACTAGAACAAGTGTTTTTCCAATATTTTTACATTAGTGTGCAGACCAGACAAATTGTTCTAATCTGTGAAACATCAGTTGTCTTAACCAGCACAATTCCAAACTTCCTAACAATTATTGCTAAAACTAACCATTAACATTTATTTTAGATTGAATATGGGTTAGTAGTGATGACTGATACATTTGTTGTTATAGCATAATCGCTTCAATTTTCAAAAGAATGAATGAAGGCCATTTTGGGGAGGAAAAAAAAAAGCAACATTTGTCTTTGGTCTTGATGATATCAATTTGTATACCATGACTATTCATAAAATTACAACTGAACATAATATGTTTATATTTCAGTTATTGGTTACAGCTTTCCTGGGATTAGTTGTAGGTGCCATATTCTTTGGTGTAACAAATGATGCTAAAGGTCTGCAGAATAGGTGAGTCCTCTGGGGATAATAGCATGATCAAATGTGTGATGCTTGTTTTGAATGCAAATTCCATCAATGAGAACCTGAAATAAAGTGAAACTTTATTTTAACTGACTAATGGAAGTGAGGAAGTGTCCATTATACACAAATGTATGGTGAGTTGGACAGTAGGACCTTACAAGAGATTTACACTATTTTGTGTGATGATTTATCATTATGTAGTTGTTTTGCATAATGGCACAAATGATACTTGCTACTTGCATCATTTGCATAATACAGGTATTACAAAAATGGCTCAAATTGCAATGGAGGTTTGATCTGCTGTGTGCAAAATTGTTTTCATCAAGGTCTAATAAGTTGAGGCTTCACTGCACAGTTTTGTAATTTGCAAAGTCTTTGAAAATATTGGCTAGTCTGTTTGGACTTTTGATACCTTGTTAATTCTTAAGCACTATTTCAGAGATAACATTTCAATTCAGCTACAGAAAAGGCTTGAAATACTTGAAATATGGTGGTGCCTTTAGTTGGAGATGGTGCAATAGTTACTTCTGCCATCTTCACCGTTTAAAAGTGAGTGCTTGTAAACACCAAAAAGCACATTCCAACAAAATCCACATAAAATCCCAAGGTTTTCCAGAAGTAGAAAGAATCCATTAGAAAGAAACTATAAAATGAAATGAAGTTCCATGGAACATGCTGATTGGCCACAGAAAGTGGGCTGGGATAGGAATGGAAAAGAAGTGGAAGCAAGAATAGAAAGAAGTTGCCATGAGAACTTTTTAAAAAGTCCCATAAAGAATGAGTATGCTCTATGGTTGCTGAATTATGGATGTTGGTGGTGGAAAGAAATGGAAAATCAGTGTATGTGGGTGATGTAATCTGGAAGACCACCAACAAAGTGGTAGGAACTTTGGATGGGAACCCTGGCACTGCAGCATTTCATTGCAGGTCTCACTTTATAACAGCTTTTTAGTTTTGCTGGAAGCACCAGTGATAGAAGGGGTCAGCCTTCAGAGGAGATTCCTATACATAATTTTTATTAAGAATTTTGATTATAATAGTAAAATCTAATACAAGCTAAACTTAAAAAAATAAAAGAGAATAGGAAGAAGTAAAAAATGCAAGAAAAAAGAAAGAGAAGAAAGAGAAAAGTAAGAATATAATAAGGGAAGAGAAAAGAAATATATAAAGAAGTTACTTCCAACTTTCATCACAAGTATAGACAAATTTAGTGACTCTTCACCCCCTATAAGGTTACAAACATTTATCTCTTTGTACCATATCCCATCTCTTATCTGTAATCCATAAATGGATCCACAAATCCATAAAACATCATCTTTTCAGTCCTGCTGTCAGCAGAAAGTCCATAAAGGGTCGCCAGAATAACTGCATATCTCGTTTTAACCTTAATCAAATAAACTAACTTTATATTCCTTCCTTTTACTTCTAACAGTCTTAATCTTTAATTCATTCAAATATTGTTGTAGGATTTGATTTCTCTTCATTTCTTCTTTGTCCCATCACACAGAGTGCTTCAAGGCTTTAAGAAGCCTCTTCTGTAAATCCAATAGGAAAAATTATCCAGGTCACTCTCTTTGTTTGTAATTTGTATTTCCCTTTTAAATTTTAAAATCTCAGCCAGTTTCTTTTGTAGATCCAGTGAAACATCCTTCTATAAGTCATTCTCTTGTCTTGACTCTCTATAAGTCAGTTGTAAATCCACTTTCAATACCATTTCTATCTTGTCAGGTAAAATTTGTTCTACATTTGTCATTTCTTCAATAACATCTTTTGGACATAGTCTATCCATAGAACCAGACATAATTACTGACATTGTTAACATTGTGGCTATTTTCTGATTCCATTCTTCAAAGGTCTCCTTCAATATTTTCATTGTTATAACGTTTTGCAACATTTTACAGGCTTGTAAATCTTCCCTCTACCTAAAACCTTTAGTCCCCTCTAATGTCCAGTTTTTGAAATCATGAAATTGCTTATCTTTGTTGTGTCTTGTTAAAACCAAAACAGAATCTATTTCCCATGAGAAGCTGTTTGTTCTTTATAATTAATTCTAAAATCTTATTGTAAAAGTTTCAGTATTTCAATTTTATCTTATTTGGCTTTTTGCTGTTTATTTCAGATTCTTTAAATTCTAAAGCTTATGATTAATATTTTCTTAATTGAAGGCAGACTCACCCAGCATTTTTAAACTTGTTATTTCAAAGGTCTCTAATAGCTTAGAAGTAGTTAATGAGAAATTTCTGAAAGTGATTAGAAAGTGAGGTTTGCAAACTTAGTGTCCTTTAAAAGTCTCTGCTGCAGTTGTGAGCAAAACAGCTAATCCTTTATCGCCCAGCGCTCAAACCCATGGAAAACTGCTGTCCTGCAGTCTCCTTGTGAGGAGCAGCCATCTGGAACACATGTGGGTGATTTCCCATCCTCTCCTCATCCGGAGAAGCTCCAAGAAACCGGTCTGCTCACCAGTTCCTTGGTCTTTGCCGCAGTCATCGGTTCTGCTTTTGTGGAGCTGTCTTCAGTTCACCATATCTCTCCTGGAAGTCTCAGCCTTCAGAGCAGGTCCTAAGCAACTGCACCAGCCTTTCAAAGATTGCATCTATTTAACACTTGGAGGAGAGGTTTTGTAAACCTGCTGTCCAGCTTCTAGTACGCAGGTGACAGAATATTTATTGCTAAGAAAATAAAACCCAGGAGCACTGGGCTCAACTATTTTTAAAAAGCCATTTGAAAAATCATTGTATGTTCAGAAAGCTAGTTTCTTACAATGACAATCTATGTTTTCCCTAGAATTGGTGCCATGTTCTTTATGACCACTAATCAGTGTTTCAGCAGCATCTCAGCAATTGAACTCTTCGTGGTAGAGAAGAAAATATTTATGTAAGTAAGCACTGCTGGACAAAATGTGCTGACAGTTGATGAGCATCTAAAAGCATCCTTTATTTGATGATAAATCAGGGTTTTCTTTTAATTTACTAACTTTTCACTGCAGTCTGGTCTGTTTTGAGCTGAGAAGGCCATTCTAGGGGATTCCATTAGGCATCAATGGGTGTGCAAGTTTGAACTGATTGATCATTCGGGGTGGGGGATGTCTGTAGGATAGTCCAAAAAGTCAGGATGGTAGTCACAATCTTGCCTTTTTGGACTCCCATCTCACATATGCTGTGTGACTATTTGTAACTTTAATCTATGATATTTATTTAGAATGCCACCTATTCCCTTAATGATTCTGGGTAGCTTACAAAGAAACAATCAAAACATTCATTAAAACAAGTTGGCAAGTATAACAGATATACAAGTGATCAAAAACAAACAGAAAATCTTCCTAAAACAAATTAAAAGATCTGGTTAAATAAACAAGTGTTGACTGCTGGCTTTAATCTGTTATTTCAAACATACAAGTGAATACGGGCAAAAGTGAAATGGCTTAAACTGAAAGGAATCACAGTTTTGCACAAATCATTGTTAAATATGCATTCTCTAAGGATGGGAGTTTGTTACTAGGACATATAATGTTATTAAGATATATCAAAATGTGATATATACATTAGTCACCCTCTCTATGCTACAAACATTATGGGTTCTTCCTCCAGATCCCAGGATTGTAATTTACTGTAGTAGAACTATGAGAACCTTATATTAAAACTTCTTACCCATCTTTCCCTTAAACTACAACTTTCCATACTCTGTACCAGTTTTGTGGTATGGATATTTATTTCTTAGCCTTAATCTTTTTAAAAATAACTTCATAGCATTTTATGAACAACTGACACATGGCACTGAGATATCATGTAGCTTGCTAACTTATAGTTTGTGAACTCAGCCATAGTGGCTTGTAATGGTGAGCCAAGCTTTATGGCTAATATGTAGCGTGAACTCCACAGCTTGTGATTTATTCCACAAACAGTTAAATCATGGGTCAGTATAATGTGTTAACCACTTGTAAGAAGACAAACTAACAGTTGTAGATCTTTTGCAAACATAATTATTCTACTCATGGTAATTTCAAAGGAATTGCCATTTTGTTGCAATTAATACCTGACACGCCTACATTTTAATGAGTGAAAATTAATAGATTATCTGATTTTCCATAATATTGTTTTGGCTGTTTTATGATAGACATGAATATATCAGTGGATACTACCGAATTTCTGTATACTTCTTCTCAAAACTAATGACTGATTTAATACCCATGAGGACTTTACCAAGCATCATTTTCACCTGCATTGTTTACTTCATGCTAGGTAAGTTTACCATCCTTTGTCTATCTGGAAAAATATACTATACCAAGTGAGATCTGCAAAAAAATGTTCCATGCATAGATGGTATAAAAGCTAAAATGCATCTTTGTGCAAGTCAGAAAGCGCTCAGTGTAATATAATGCTTGACAATATAATTGGACTGACATTCCAATCCTGCTTTTCTTGTTCTCAAGGTCTGAAACCAACTGTAGAGGCTTTCTTTATAATGATGTTTACTCTGATGATGGTGTCATATACTGCAACCTCTATGGCACTTGCTATTGCCACAGGACACAGTGTGGTTGCTGTCGCCAATCTTCTCATGACTATCAGCTTTGTTTTTATGATTGTGAGTACTTTGATTGATGCCTTATTAAGGCAACTTTCTTCAACATCAGAAGTATCCATGGGGTCAAAAAAGTTAAGATGTCAGCCACAACCATGCATCAAAGCCCCTTCCCTTTCTTATACGCAGTTGTCACAACACACATAAAAAGGTGGGGTTTCGGTTGCATGATTGTTTCTTCCCTATTGACTAACCCTAACCCTAATGACTTGTTGGCCCCCTTCCCTGCCTTCATCCCTGCCCAACGTAATGCTCTTCAGGTATGTTGTGCATAGCATCCAGCCAGCATGCCCAGATAGGGACATTTCTCTTACCACCAGGCCAATTTGATGGTAAATAGTTTGAACAATGAAGATGGAATACAGAAGATACAACATGCAGAAGAAAGTAAATGGATTTAGTTGAGAACATAGATCAGCCTTTAACTTTCCAGGAAATGTTTTGTTATTTATTGATCATAGTTTTAAACATTACATCCCTTTTTTGAATTTACAACTTTGATTTTATCTGCAGATTTTCTCTGGGTTATTGGTAAATCTCACCAGTATTCTGTCATGGCTTTCTTGGCTCCAGTACTTCAGCATTCCTCGATATGGCATGACAGTAAGTGCTACATCATCTTGAAAAGAAGAATTGGCTAATATCTATCTTTCTGTCCATCCATCCATCCACACACTTTCTCCCTCTACTCCATAATAGCATGTTGCTGAATAACAAACAAATCAAATCCTTTCAAGACCTCAGAAACTCTGTTCTATGATTTAATGCAAATGATAATATAGGGAGAGAGTATCTACTAATTTATAGGTTCTTTTACGGGTTATGGCCCCAGTGCAGCTAAAAACATAACTAAAGTGGCAATTCTCAACAGTACTTCGTATACGTCTAATGAACATAATATGTAATACTTCTGAGTGCATATGCATATTGTCGCACCATATAGGACTTGTTTTGTGTATGCTTTCAAAAACACTATTTTACTGTGTTTCTTCATCTTCAAAGGCACTGCAGATTAATGAAATTACTGGTCTTGAGTTCTGCAATTTTAATTCAAATAGAAATTGGAGCAGCTCCAATTGTACGGAAGTTAGCACAATTCAGCCGTAAGTATGACCTTTGTTTTACTCAACTTTGCCCTCGTAGGTTGGAGACAATCCTGGTAGGATGACTGGTTATATTTATTTATCTTCAGCATCTGAATTCTATCCTGTAATATTATTATTAATGGAGGAGGTCCTGAATCCTTTAAAGCAGGAATCAGAGGGAGAAAGCACCTAAATCCGATCAGGTCCCCCAGGCTATATTTTCCTATGTAAAAGCCTTGCACTGATAATGCTACCTAGCCTGGTGATGAAATGTTTGCAAGAAAATAACTAAGCTCAGAGGTTACCAAGAACCCAACTATTTCTTCCCTAGTCTACTGTTAGTTAAATGAATCACTGTGTTTAAGGGACAAAAGGACATTCCTATCCTATGTATTTTTTAATAAATCTAACTTCATAGGTAATGGATGTTTGCTAACGTTCTTTGATAGCTGGGCTAAATCTATATTCTGTATTCAAGATAATTATGAGTGTTTTATTCTATATAAATAGGACCCACTTCTACTTAATCACTTGGGATTCTTTGAACACTCTGCACATGTTTAGGAACACATCCTCTAACAAGGGCTCCTGCTGAATTCAAATATCCAACAGATACTCAACAGCAGTAGCTCCCTAGGTATTCAGACAGAAGTCTATTCCAGACCTACCTAGACTTATCTGTATTATTCTGCTGATAAAGCAAGTTATTTGACCCTGAGATGCAGTTGTTCCATTCAAGGAATCCATCCTTCCTTTGTTAAACTACAGTGCTACTGAGCAATACCTAGTAATCTTTGTCCCAGGACTGCAGTTCCAAATTTCCTTCCTGGGGCCTTCAGAGCCCCTCTAACCGTCATGACTGAAAACTGACTGTGTAGTTCCCATCAGCTGGGAAACAGAAGAATGTAAGGCCTGAAATAGCAGATTACAGTTAAAAAACCAAGAACCCATTCAAATGTTCCCTCAGTCCAACCCACAACCATGTGGTGACATCCATGTTGTGGTCCTTGGCCCTACAAGATTGTTATCCATGTTGTGGAGCTTCTGTTGATCAAAAATCTCTGTTCGTATTTCTTTTTAGGTGCACTGGAGAACAATATTTAGAAAGCCAAGGGATCGATGCAACCACATGGGGGTTATGGCAGAATCATGTGGCATTGGCTTGCATGACCGTCATTTTCCTTACTATTGCTTACTTGAAGCTAAATTTCATGAAAAAGTTCTCTTAAGTCAATGATGTGTCCAGTCCAGTTAGTCCAATTCAGAATAACAAACAGGAAAATGAGAAAATAGACTATTGTTCTGCTAATTGTAATCTTCTGATCTTTACTTCTTGATTGAACATCTCATTATCAAGAAAAGCCTCAACCTTCTGCCAAGATATTTGCCTTTATGGTACCCTCAGATATTATTTGATTGTGTATCAATATATCAAAAAGTCTGAAAAGTATTGTCAATTATTTCCTGCTTACCAGTATAGAGACTAAGCATTTAGATAGCATTTATTTTATTTATGTTCTAAATTTGTATCTGCATACTCCTGGCATACTCAGCCCATGGTGATTCACAACATTAAACAACAATACAATTATATTTAAATGAATTGACCCATCAATAAATAACAATAAAAGCAATCATATCACAAATAAAATTAGCTATTGATACAGACATAAGTGATGCTTTGTGTGAGATGGGTGGCTATATAAATGTGACATATAAACTAACTAACTAACTAACTTCAGGAAGGGAATGCCAGCTGGTAAAGATTACTTTTTAAACAATCAAATGTGTGTTTAATTCTCCCCCAGATACTGAAGGGTTATAAAATGCTTAATTCCAGATTAATCATATTTCTCAACATACAGGTGAAACTCGAAAAATTAGAATATCGTGCAAATGTTCATTTATGTCAGTATGGCAACTCAAAAGGTGAAACCAATATATGAGATAGACGCATTACATGCAAAGTGAGATATGTCAAGCCTTACTTTGCTATAATTGTGATGATTATGGCGTACAGCTTATGAAAACCCCAAATTCACAATCTCAGAAAATTAGAATATTACATGACATCAATAACACAAGGATTGGAAATAGAACAATATCGGACCTCTGCAAAGTATAAGCATGCATATGTACTCAGTACTTGGTTTGGGCCCCTTTTGCAGCAATGACTGCCGCAATGCGGCGTGGCATGGATGCTATCAGCCTGCAGCACTGCTGAGGTGTTATGGAAGACCAGGATGCTTCAATAGCAGCCTTCAGCTCCGCTGCATTGTTCGGTCTCATGTCCCTCATCTTTCTCTTGGCAATGCCCCATAGATTCTCTATGGGGTTCAGGTCAGGCGAGTTTGCTGGCCAATCAAGCACAGTAATCCCATGGTCATTGAACCAGGTTTTGGTACTTTTGGCAGTGTGGGCAGGTGCCAAGTCCTGCTGGGAAATGAAGTCAGCATCCCCATAAAGCTCGTCTGCGGAAGGAAGCATGAAGTGCTCCAAAATCTCCTGGTAGATGGCTGCGTTGACCCTGGACTTAATGAAACACAGTGGACCAACACCAGCAGATGACATGGCTCCCCAAATCAACACAGACTGTAGAAACTTCACACTGGACTTCAAGCATCGTGCATTGTGTGCCTCTCCATTCTTCCTCCAGACTCTGGGTCCTTGGTTCCCAAATGAGATGCAAAAGTTGCTCTCAACAGACCAGTTCTTTTTTTCTGTAGCCCAGGTAAGACGCTTCTGACGTTGTTTGTTGTTCAGGAGCGGCTTGACAAGAGGAATACGACATTTGAAGCCCATGTCCAGGATCCGTCTGTGTGTGGTGGCTCTTGATGCACTAACTCCAGCCTCAGTCCGCTCCTTGTGAAAGTCCCCAACACTTTTGAATGGCCTTTTCCTGACAATCCTCTCCAGGCTGCGGTCATCCCTGCTGCTTGTGCACCTTTTTCTACCACACTTTTCCCTTCCACATAACCTTCTATTGATGTGCTTTGATACAGCACTTTGGGAACATCCAACTTCTTTTGCAATGACCTTTTGGGGCTTTCCCTCCTTATGGAGGGTGTCAATGATGGTTTTCTGCACAACTGTCAGGTCAGCAGTCTTTCCCATGCTTGTGATTCCTACTGAACCAGCCTGAGAGACCATTTAAAGGCTCAGGAACCCTTTGCAGGTGTTATGGATTCATTAGCTGATTAGAGTGGGACACTTTGAGCCTAGAATATTGACCCTTTTCACACTATTCTAATTTTCTGAGATTGTGAATTTGGGGTTTTCATAAGCTGTATGCCATAATCATCACAATTATAGCAAAGTAAGGCTTGACATATCTCGCTTTGCATGTAATGCATCTATCTCATATCTTGGTTTCACCTTTTGAGTTGCCATACTGACATAAATGAACATTTGCACGATATTCTAATTTTTCGAGTTTCACCTGTACAGGAGAGCAGGTGATTCATGGTTTGAAGTGTAATCATGAAGTGTAACCAGGCCCTTTGAGGTAATCCAGGTCAGGTAACAGACACCACAAGAAATACTAGAACTCTACTCTAGTGATATAGGCTATAACAACACTGAAAGCCTGACAGCAATTCTCTTTCCCTCTCTCTCATATCAGAGAGACTCTAAGTGAGGCAATCTTGAGTTTCTTTCTCACACCTTCCTGTTTTCCTGGGCTGAGTTCATGTTTTCCTAACGATTGCGATATATTTTCTTCAAGGCTATCTCCATACTTCTGTACAATTGTATAAAGGTTAACTTAAATAACAAATCATATTCTTATTACAGGTCAGTGACCCAGACTAAATAAGACTTGCTAAATAAAACCTACAGAATACAACCTGCATAATAGAACATATAAAATAAGGCATGCAAGGTTAAAAAAAAATGACAGCTGTGCTTGCATTATTTTGCTATCAACAATATGCAAGTTTTATTAGCTGTCATATAAGTATGGAAACACGACATTTTCAGTTTATTTACAGGCTACAGAAGTTTCTACTACAGCCATTGTTATGGATAGTACTTTGTGTGCAGTGCTTAGAATGAGAATTAGCCCTCTACACATCCAACCTGTGTACCCTGTGAATATATCGGAGAACATTGATACAAAAATGTGCATAGTATGTTGGAACAATAATCAGTGACTTCCAATTCAAATGAGCATATTATCCACAAATACAGCATGAATGTTTTATTCCACTCCATTATTGCATTTAAGCAATAATCTATTTCATGCAGTATTTTCTCCCATACCTTTTTGGAAGCTAGCCATTGAATTAGCTTACCTTAAATTTAGAACTGACGATAGTTAGGGCCTCAGATGAATGGAAAAGCTCTGCGTTTGAATTATAATCGAAAAGTTAAGGAATACTTGCTTTATTTCAAAATATATTAAGGATGTCCAACACTGATGTCGAAATGGCAGGTACAACTGGGTGATTAAAGCCCTGCCATGTGTGTGATGGATACATTGCATGTAAAAAAAAAAAATATCACACCTGCCATTCTGACATTATTGACTGTCTGGCAGATACTCCTGTCTCACATCAACATTGATATAAAGAGATGATTAAAAATGACTTCATGGATAGGTAGAAGATAAATGTAAAAATGAATATTGCTTTAAGACTATGTACTGAAATGGAGTCCTATGTCAATACCTTTATATATTTTTAGCATTTGAGAAGACAAACCTCCTACTTGTCTTTGTCCAGTTAATGAGCTTGATATAATGATGGGAGTTTTACCTTCCCCAGTCTTCAGTTTTATCACTGAGCATGTATTTTGCCTTCTTTTGTCTTTGTGGAACTTAAAAATGAGGAAATCAAAATTGTGTGACTATGTTAACCCTTTAATACCTTGGCAGAGTCTCGGTTCTTTCTTCGGGCCAAAATTCAGTTGTATTTTCAACACTGAAGGCTGCAAGGCATACTGTATAAAGAAGTATGATGTTGATCCTTATGCCCATGATAAATTTATACTTTAGGGTTAATCCTACTTTACAAATTTATAGATATAGATATAGATATATTTTCAGGGGCTAATAATACTGTTCAACTTACTGCCAACAAAGCTTTTAAACCATCTGAGGTATTGCAAAAAGAATTTGGATTGTCCAAAACTGTGGAAAGGCAATATCTTTGATTAAAGCTTCGTTTGATTTCACAATTTGGTCTGGACTTGTTGGCAACACTAAAACCCTTGAATTATTATAATTTTTGGAAAATATTTTTCACAATTTCAATAGTATTTCTATAGTATTTTTTAGACAATTAAAGTATATTATTATGCTGGATATTTGTTATTTGTAAAAACTTTGCAATGAAGAGTTGGAATATTCTATATTAATAATGACTAAGAGTCTTAAAATATTAACCAACTTTCTTATACGGTGATTTTTTTCATGCTTATTGGACACATCAGAAAAGGTTTAGAAAAAGTTGGCTATCTGCTCCCTTTTGCTGAAGTATGAACTGATAAAAGGTTGTCCAACTGTTGTCCTGCTTTGCTTTAATGTTCTTAAATTTGTTACAAGGCATTGGAAAAAGTAATAAGATTTAAAGATATTAATGTGATGTGGCTTTTCATACCAAACATTTGGAACTTATCAACAGATGAAGACCATTGGACTCATTGAACATTCATTGAACACTGAACATTGGATTCATTGTACAAGAAGGTTACAATATCTTGTTATAATGAAAGACAGCAGCACTCCAAATTTACAGTCCTGGATGATAATTGCATTCACTCTTTGCCTTTGCACTAGTTTTTGCTTGACATAATGGAAAGACTGACTGATATTCCATGTGCTCCAGTTTTAATGTTGCCGTTTTCATATGTATTATAACATGCCTTTGTGTTTTTTTTCTGTTTTTCTCTTTTGTTTGGTGTATTTTTTTTCTCTTTCTTTTGTATATTAAAATAATAAAAGTTAAAAAAAGGTCTGATCATACTTCTGGAAGGGCAATCCAGTATTTTTTCATGCAGATACAAAGCTTCTTTCCTTCACTTGCTTTTTGGAGCACAAGATATGGTGGTAAAGCATCATCAGATGAAGACAGGCTCCACATTCTTCACTGACAATTACCTGAATTCACCTTGTTCTGATAGGGAAGCATGCTGACCTCCATACATAAGTTTCAAGATCTTTAGTTTGGTGATGCTTCTCCTCCAAGTTGCCCAAATAACAGGTTACTCACATGGAAGTGATGTTACCTATTAGTAGGTGTGCTTCTGAAAGAAGTCCAATACTCGTGTGAAATCCCATCTCCAAAAATAACGCAGTCACAGTCCTGGAGGAGCAGAATGGGATGAAGGAGGAGGGAACTCTCTCAGTGCTTCTGCTTGGTGCAACACCTCTTTTATGTCTGTGACCTCAATCCAACTATTACTGAACATGACTCTAGCACTTTTTCAAAACAATATTAGTCCCATCTTCAAGAGTAGCCTGGGTGACAGGTCACAGGTATGGAATGGAAGCAGATATGGGATGAAGCAGGAGACCCTTGACTGACAACAAATGAATTCCCTTTGTGATTGGTGCTGCAAGGAATTAGTAGTGCTCCAATGAGTGGCCATGGCTGGCAACACCTGGAAGTACCCCATGCAGTAGGCAAAACTGTGCCCCCCCATTAATAAATACAGTAGAAAGTCAAAATATACTGCAACCTGATCACATTATTCCTTGGAAGGTAGGCAAAAACACTGGAAAAACTGTAAAGGTAGATGGAATTGGCAAAACCCAGCTCTTTCTTGATTTAAACTGATCATCTGTGCCACACTAGGACAGAACCCTCTCAAGTAGTGTTTTTTAAATGCAGGCATTTCAAAAGAATGCAAATATGTGAATGTAAGGAACCAGGAATGGTAGTTTATTGTTGGGTATAATAAGAGAACTCTGAAAGCCTGTCCAAGTTCTTTTTTGTCCCCTCTTATACTAAACAAAATCAAGGTGGGGTTGCTTTGAATTTCTTTCTCATGCCTGCTTCAATCTCTGGACCACTGTTTCTCAACCTTGGCGACTTGATGTGTGCGCCTCATGGGTGAAGCATCCTAGATTCTGTCCATGACAAAAACGGTGTTGCAAGAAGAAGGAAAACACTAACACTGGCAACATCACAAGGATGTGACATTGGAAAATGGGCGACCATGTCCCCCTGTGTGCCCTGGTGGGAGGATGAGTCAAAGAATTTGATTTTTATGACTTTGTGCCGAATAAAGGTTTACCAACTGTGCAATCTTTTTTTAAAAAATGAACTAACACCTTTGCGTTTTACTTTAGACTAATCAATACTAAAAAGGGAGGAGGGATAATCAGCTTTGTTTATACCTGCTGAAAAGGTCAGAAGTCATTTATTTTTTCTGATTTTTGATTCCTTCCTTCCTTCCTTCCTTCCTTCCTTCCTTCCTTCCTTCCTTCCTTCCTTCCTTCTTATTACTTTTTCGTGAGATTTGTCTTTTACTTATGAAAAAATTCTTAATAAAATTATGTACTTTAAAGTGACCATAATCAACTAGGTCAGCTCCTCTTTGTCCACTCATCCGCACAACACACTCTTCCTGTAGCTATTCTGGAAATAAAAGCTGAAATCTTCAAGCGCAGTGAACCCATCTATAAACACACGCAGGCGGGTTAAACGCTTCTCCCCCAGCCGAACGGCCGCCCGGAGCCGCGGTCAGGCGACCCTAAGCCGGGCATCCCAGCCAGGTTAACGCGCAGCCCTTCGCCAGCGCGCCTCTGCTGCCGACGTCCCGCAGACAGTTGGCGCGGCCGCGTCGCTGCGCTTCGCGCTGCCCGGCTTCGCCCAGCGCTCGGACGACCCCGGGGGCGCCCACCCTGCGCGGAGGGAGGGGGCGCTGCTGGAACGCGGCGAACCGGGCAACCGTTACGCAGGGCGATGGGGCGAGGCGGAGCCAAGCTAGGACCACGCAGCTGCCTCTCCCGCCTGCACCGGCAACGCTCGCCGGGGCTCGGTTTCGCGGCCCGCCGGCCTGGTTGCCCGGGCGGGCGCAGCCCTCCGCTCGGAGCGCCTCTCTGCCTGCCGCAGCCGCGTCCCTTCGTCCCGGTAAAGCGAGAGGGAGGGCTTAATCCTAGGAGGCGAAGGGAAGGAGTCGGTTCCGGCTGCCTGGGATCGCTGCCAAACGCCCGCGTCCTGTACCTAAACTCAGCCTCCTGCAATCTGGGTGTCCGGCCAGTATTCCATCATCCGGACGACCGATAGACGACACTAACGAGATGCAGAAAAGCCCTCCCTGTATGCAGATCGGTCTTTCCCAAGTTAGAGTTTTCTGTATCTCTTTGTTTCTCTCTAGCAGGGTCTCAAGTTTGGCAACTTTAAGCTGTGTGGACTTCAACTCCCAGAATCCCCCAGCCAGCATGCTTAAAGTTGCTTAAAGCTTAAAGTTGTCATGCTTGAGAAACACTGCTCTAGTGGCCACCTGGACGATTGGAGCCCTTGCTGTACTCTAAAGCAGGGTTCCTCATTGCTGGGGAATTCTGGGAGTTGGAGTCCACACATCTTCAAGTCGCCAAGGTTGGGAACCCTGCTCTAAAGGTTCATTTGAGGCACCTCTTTGATCATTAAGGGCATGTTCACACAACATGCTTAGACCTAGCCACCCCATTGTACAAGATGCAAAACTTCATTAGTAGATTTAGGCTTGTTTGTTTTTTTTTAATCTGGGCAGTTGAGTGAACTCAATTAGTTTATGATTCAATATTGACCGAGAATTGAGAAAATGGGTAAACTCATTCACCCGGTTAAGCATATTGTCTTCATACACTCAGATCACTGGCCCACCTGGATTCAGGCAGTTTTTCCTCTACCTGAAATCTCTGCACGCACTGAGTGACAGCTAGCTTGCTAGCTTGCTTGCTTGCTTGCTTGCTTGCTTGCTTGCTTGCTTGCTTGCTTGCTTGCTTATTTATTTATTTATTTATTTATTTAATATGCCGCCCATGAAGTGGGAACTTAACCAACGAATAGAAAAGATTACCCAGCCTTTGCTTGATGAGTTCCCCCAGTCTCTGACATCCTCTGTCCTTACCCATCCAAGCAATAGTAAACCTTTTCATCTCATTCCCTTGCCAAAAAATGAGCATTCCAATAGAAGAGAATATGTAGCTCAGGGTTGAACTGTGGAGTCCTTGGTGCTCTCTGAGCTTGGTTGTTTGCTTGCAGACGTTTCGTTACCAAACTAGGTAACAGCATCAGTGCTAGTGAGTGTGGAGTTTGCTCCCTGTTAATATATAGTAGCTTGCCCTGCCAGTTTTGGTGGGTATGTGGTTTTCTCCTTGGTAGTTCCTTGATTAGGGTATTGTTTTCTGCTTGATTGTTTGCCTGGTGTTAATTCCACCAGGTTTCCTGTGGCTTCAGCACATGATGGCATCATTTTTGCTTTGGAAAAAAATCTCATGTTTCCCCTCCCCTATACCACTGAGAATATGTACATGGCACGTCCAGTATTAGAGGTAAGGACTGGTGAGCATTAAAGGGGGTGGTGGGGAAACATCACTCTTTAGTCACAGTGCCTTATTTTCTGCATCACACATATACACTCACTGTATTTTTATTTATTCATTTGTTATTAACATTTCTATGTCATTCTGCTCCCAATGGCTCAAAGAGGTGTCCACAGAAAAAACAAAGGATAAAACAACACAATAATAATGTATATTATAATGGCACAGACCAACAGGGCAGAGACCAAAATGTAACATCCCCCAAATACTCTCTCCCAGAGCCACTTCTTTACAATAACTCATTAGGGTGGAAATAATTCTTATATATGAGGAGAGGTGCCACCTTGAGAAGGCCCAACTATGGAATCCCTGGAGATGGACCTTTTTTGGAGATAGGACCTTCAACAGTGTCTGTCTCCAAACAGGCAGATTCACTTTAGAGTAGATCTCAAAGATAACCAAACATATTTTATTTATTTATTTATTTATTCGACTTGTCCCCGCCCATTTATGTGTTATATATGTATATTTTTTCACCCTAGCATTTTTCCTGCATGTTCAGGGCCCGCTTTTTTTTTTTTTTTGGATCAACCAAATGTTGATCTGTTGGTTGCGACAGGAATTGACTGACTGGCTTGTTGCTGGAGCCCAAGTTGTCAGGGGCTGAGAGAGAATGACTGGCCCAGTCACCCAGCTGGCTTTCATGCCTAAGTCAGAACTAGAACTCAGAGTCTCCCGGTTTCTGGCCTGATGCCTTAGCCACTAGACCAAACTGGCTCTCACTATTAACCTCAATATACTGTAAGAAAATTAGTAGTGAAATCTTATGTGTTTTTTGAATAGTAAGTGCCAGTTAGTTCATAAAGATTTAGGCCAGAGTGAGGGTGGAGGTGGGATGCTGTTGTATTGAATGGGCATGACTTACAACAAGCACTGCACTCTGCTACTTTGAATTTTTAATTCCTAAAATGATTTCTGATAACTTTAAGCAAGTGGCACCATCCAGCTGATCTTGGATGATCTTGAAAAAGAGCAGAGTCAGACCACGTTAGTTCTTGGATGGAAGACTGCTTGCAAATCTCAAGGCTGTAGGCTAGAAGAAGGCAGTGGCAAACCATTTATTTATTTATGTATTTGAATTTATTTATTTATTTGAATTTATTTATTTGAATTTATCTGAATCTAGGAGGGAAGGAAGGCACAGTGCATATGAGCAAGCGAAGGAGGAAGGAAGGCCAACAAAACCCTGAGCTGCAGTGTGGCAAGCAGCCCCAGAGCCATGTGGCCCTGCCTCGCGGGGTGGCAAGCAGCCCCAGAACCACGCGGCTCTGGGGCTGCTTGCTCTCCTGCAAGGCAGGGTGCAGGGCAGCCAAAGGGGCAGAGATGGGAGGGAAATAGGTGGGTGGGGGGAGTTGGAGGCAGTCCCTTACCTTATTGAGGCTTGGACTGGATTAGGTCCTCGGCTAATGACCAGTGGAATTCAGTTAACGACATCGGGGAGTGCTAGGATTGCCATTGCTAAGGGATGTGGTCACATGACATCTCACCTTACAATCGCATTGCTTAGTAATGGAAATTCCAGTCCAATTGTGGTTGTTCAATGGAGGACTACCTGTACCTCCTTTCAGGTCAAAAGACCAAGTAGAAATAACCGTGAAAGAGTGGTGCATAGGATATGTAAATGTTTCCCAGTTGGGTTCCTTCTGCCTAAACTTTCTTTGGCTTGGAGCTTTCATGGATGCATAAAAATTAACCCATTGGACAAATAGACCCATTTGTTACTAACATAGATGGGGCCAGATAGGATTCCCAATCTTGTGATTAAGCTCTGATCACATCTTTTGCAAGTAAACTGCAACCAGATCACATGCATTCTACTCCCCTCCGTATCTTATTTTTTCCTTTCCTCCAACAACAATTCATAAAAAACATATTTCCTTCTTCTAGCAACTTTGAATAAAAAAAGTGTTATTTGGGAAGGGGAATGGTTTGGTTTTGGTTTAGGGCAGATGTCTCCTTGTTATGGGTAAAGTCTCCTTTTCCCCATAACATATAATTAATTCCAAGATTCCAGCAGCCTTCAGCTCAAAATTCTGTTAACTTCAATACCAAGAATACAAGGAAAATGCCCCTAAATGTGTACTTCAGTACCTCACCTTCCCATTCTGTAAATGCATTTAATACATTTACTCTCTCCATAAAATGCTTATTTGCATTCAAAAATGAAAAATGCCAATGACTCCAAATGCATAGAATTGGGCTGACATCTTGTAGCGCGCTAAGAAATCCCATTGAATTCTGGAAGTAGCAGGTCCAACATATCTGCAAGACACCCAAGAGGGAGAGGTAGATCTTCCATGAGGGATGGACGAAGTTTGTATTATTCACTCAGTTCACTAAAACAATACATTTCAATACAAATATTTAGAATAGAAATCAGCTTTCTTAGCCCAAAGTACTCAACGCCATTTACTACAACCTCATTATAAATTGAAGAAAAATGAAATATCAGTTTAAAAACAGCTGATATGTTTGAATCAAAGTAAGGACCAGAATTGAAACACCTGATGGAGCTGCCCTTTATCCACAGAGCTGTAGCCCACCTAAGCTGGCAAAGCTAGATTTTCCTCGCTGTCTGAAAAGCTAGCAGTGTTGAGGGCAAGAGGGTTTCCTATGGGAAGATGTTTTACGGCCTCATTGCAGGAGTAGAGACGGTTTTGCCTCTTGTTTCAGACACCTTGGAGAATGACCTCATCTTTCAGACAGGCTGTTATCAGGGATGGCGTGTGTGTGTGCGAGCAGCTGCAAATGCACAATTGAAGCCCCACCCATTTCTATGCGTGCCACATGTGCTTTAGTAATTCCAAAAAAGATGGGGCATGGATTGCACAGGACCAGCCAACATAGAAAGCTTTGTAGGATAAGTCTAATTTATTGGCCATACCAGTCTTTCCTACAGCATATAAATAATTCTGTGGGCAAACATACACATTTTGTATCTGTGTTCAAATGACTGGAAGGAAGCTCCACTTTGTTTGATGGAGCTTGCATATTTTGAGCGTAACCAATATTTCACAAACGTGAAAAATATCAGTTTTGTTTAGCAGTAGCACATGGAATGTATCAGATTTGGAGAATTTTTTTTCTTGGCCTGAAGGTCACATGGCCTTTGTCTCTTCTGGAAAGGGAATACTAGTGTCAAGGTGGCCAGAATCAAATCCCCCCCCCCCTCTTTCTCTCTCTCTCACACACACAAATATATATATTCATTCACAGGCACTCATAACATATGTACAGCCAAGTGTGCAGAAATATCACCTCCAAATTGTGTTTTGCTACTACCATATTCAATGAAGTGTAGTGATTAAGATAATTGGCCTTATGGTTATGGGAGGGTTATACTTAGGCTCTTCTTAAATATCGACCAATGCATGATTAAATGTTTGAAATGATTGGATGAAGACTACTTTTCATTCTGTCCAGTTAAAAAAAAACTCTCAAAACTAAATGGCTGAAATGTAATCTTGAGAATTATTTTAATATTTTGGGTTTCCCCCACACACTTCTTTATTAAAGTGCTGACTTCACCTTCCTTCTGTGAGGTAAACTGAGAGAGGCGATGGCTATGTATGCTGCCTTGAGCTCCTGCAGAAAAGTTATGAATCTCAGAAATTAACATCTGAGAGGTGAACAGTCTTCCTGAACAATGGAAAACCCTTGTTGTGCCTGATTCTCAATCATCCATTTCTCCTGGCCACCCCCATGACACATCTGCAGATGGTGCGGTGCTACAGAATTATAAAAGAAGTATCCAATTGCTTGTAAACATAAGGATGTCATTCAGATAGGGTTTTTTTGCAAGAACGGAACTAAACCATAAATGTTTGGTTTGGGCTTAGTGTGCTGTGTGAATCCAGCCATTATGGTTTGTTTGTTTTATGGCAAGGATGGGCTCTTGGCCATATACGGCCTCCTACTACCACTTTTATTATATTTTATTTTAAAAGAAGATGCAAAATATTGCATTAAGGCATTCGTTGGAGGCCGTTTTTCAAAGGAGAGTATTAAACCTTCTTGAAATATGATGGCATACTCAATAAGCCACAGTTCATTCAACCCTATTTTAGCACGAGATGTGTATTATTCCATAATGTAGGTCCCATAGCCACTTGTTACTTCCACGAGCTTGTCCTTTACAGATCTGCCATGATGTTTCCAATCATTCTTTCTGTTTTTTCCAAGTACTTCCATACTCCCCAAAATAAAAACGCCTGTAAAAAAAAAAAAAAGAGGGAAGATCCTGACCAGAATATCGTTGAGACATCGAAGAGAAAAGTTGCTTTCCCAAGCAGCATGAATATAGAAGGAAGTACCATGACTTTTTACAATGTTTGCTATTTTGTGAAATTCAAGACGGGTTACCTTGGCTTTCGAAAAGAAATTAAGAAAAATATTTTGTTCAATGTCAGGTAAGTTTTAACTGAGGAGGGGGCTTAATGGGCTGCCGTGGGTTAAACTTGTCTGGACTTGGAAACTAAGCAGGGTCAGGCTTGGTTAGAACCTAGATGGGAGATCACCAGGGAATCCCAAAATGGCGGCTACGACAGCGCGATAGAAGCTCCGTCTGTTTTATAGGGGCGGAGCTTCCATAGCCCTATTGTGGCCACTCCCTTGACTTTTTTGAGCACATCCTGCAGATACACCTGACTATAAGCCACCCTGGGTAGTTGAAAAACACCCCATAAGTAGACAATGACAAGCCACTTCTGTAACACCGCCAAATATTTTTCATGAATTTATCCACATAGCCCCCCAAAATCAGGTTTGATTTGGGTTTATTTCTACCTTTGAAAACATACTCTTTGAGCCAGGCCTTTTAATGTTGTTACTGAAGTTTTGGAATGCTTGTTTATTATTTGTCCAACCTGTTTAATGGAAAGTTTAATGTTGATCCATTGCCGTGTAACTCACTTTTAATCAACGCTGAAACTGTAGAATTCAAACAAAGGTTAAAAAGAAGAGGAGCCAAATGCAGTCCTGGTTAATTCCTTTCTGTATGTGAATTTTGACAGATGACTATCACTGCCAAATCTACATTGGATGGATATATTTTCATACAGCTTTTTAATTAAGAATAATGTTCTCTAGCCTATGAAAGAGAGTGTCGGTTTGCATCATAGTCTGTCCCTAGCTATAGGATCAGATGGTGATTTTAGATTACTAAAAGTGACTCAGAAAGTGCCTCTGAACTGGAGGATGGGGAGACATTTTTTTTTATTATTAAGGACTATAAAATAGCAGATGGAGTGTTCTCCCTCCTCTCTAAATTCTGCTTGTTCATCTGCTAGAGTTTTTCATACTGCAGATAAGTCTTATTTCTCTGTCGTTATGTTTCCCAGTGCCAGATCCTAGGGTCTGAAATCACTGCACACTGGGTTGGACTCAACATTTTTAAAAGGATCACAGCTGGAAGCATCCAGCAGGACTCAGCAGTGCTTTAGATATGATCCCCCAAAGGTGCTTCAGAGCCCCTCTGCAATTCTTTAAAGCACCCATGTCTTTTCTCAGGATTGTGCAGCTGCTGTTCATGGAAGGCAGCTATGTGACCCCAGGAAAAGACACAACTGCTTTTAAAAAGGTTTCAGACAACTGCTACAACTGTGCTCTTGCATGGTCTGAAGAACTTTTTCCAAATTATTTCTGAAGCACTGCACAATCCTAGCAGCGAGGATACCATCTAATCCTACTGTTACAGATAAGTTTTGCATGTGGGCAAGGCTGTTCAATGTCTCTCTAGGATGTTTAAAAACCTTCAAGAGAAGGGCTGATTCCAGAATTAATACATGCTTTTTTGAGACCTAAAAACATTCATGATTAGGCCTCTTCTGAAAAAAGTCACGCCTAAACATACTGATCTGTGATTGATACATTTTAGCATTTAGTTCAATTTTATTTGTATTAATCATACCATGGCTGTTTTTTTTTACTTTGCATATCTTGTAAACTGCTGAGAGTTGTGACATTGTGATGGGATGTACGTTCAATACATTTAATAAAGTATTGGCTTGTATCTAATGTTTAATTTCTGAGCAAATTTCTAAAACTGGTGGTAGCTGCTCAAACTAGCAGGAGATTGATTATTTCGACTCATCCCAATCCAGGTTGAAGTGGCTTTTGTGATAGAAATACTCTTGGTTACTCTGATGGCTGGCTTATGCTAAGGAATTTGCATACGGAGTATACTTAGGTCCATTAGTCCTTCTAAATCTCTCAGTATCTTTCAGTTCCATATCAATCTCATGGCGTTTTTTTGGTTCATCTGGCTGGGTTGGGTTTCAAGAACACTTATTTATGGTAGTTCTTTTTCACCTGACTGATGATCTGCCAGTAGCGCTGCAGGAGGTAGCCTTCACCTGTGAGATAGACTGCGACGTGGCTTTGTGTCATCACATTGAGGCACTCCATGAAGCAGTGCAAAATCCTCTTTATCACTTCTGACTCTTGCAAAATCTTCAGCAAGTCTGAGTGCAAAATCCCCTTGAAGTTGCTTCAGCAAGCAGCACAACCCCTTGTAGTAAAGTGAAGCACCCAAGTTGCTTCATTTCTCCTCCCTGAAGCTTCCAACATCTTGTCCTTTGAGACTTGCAATGACAGGTGCTGTGCGTGTGCAGAAGTATCTTCTGATGCTTCCTGTCAACTTCACTTTGCTCTTAGAAATGAGGGAAGGAGCTGTATTGTAAAAAGCTTCAATGGATTGCTTTGCTTGAACCTTTGAAGGCTGTGAAATAGTGCACAATTCCATGTTTACTATCTTAATACAAACTCAAACTGCTGATCTAGGCTTTTAACATCTACCTGAAACTACTAAGTGTCTAAGTACTAATTATTAAATAGTTGTTTGAACATTAGGGTTCAGTGTCATCTCCACACTTGGAAGATGTGCAGTGGTACCTTTGATTATCCTCAGTAAATCTTAGTGATGCTGAAGTACCGCTGAATAGGTACGTAGAAGCAACTTTGAAATTGATGAAGGCAATCAATTCAAACTATGAGAAAATAGTAGATAATAATTGCATAATTTAATCTGCCTGTGTATGTATGATATCTCCTAAAAGATAAAAAAGCAAAATGTGTAGTTAGTAATACACACACACACACACACAGTAAACATCTCATGAGTAACAAATTGATTTTATTTTACAGTGGTATTATGAACCCTGGTCTTAATGCAATTTTAGGACCCACTGGCTCTGGCAAATCTTCGTAAGTATTAAAGTAATGAAACAAAGCCCTACTTTATGATCCAGTTAAATGTAGTTTCCAGTTTAGTACATTCACAGACAATGACTGAGTTCCCACAATGACTGAGGATATATTTATTAATGAGGAGAAAATGGCACATTTCTAAAAAAGTTCCATGCCAAGCTAAAAATTTACAAGACTTTTGAACAACTGAATTCTTGAACAGTTAAAGCAACTGCATTTTTTCCCAGGCTTTTTTGAAAGCTCCTGTCTCTCTGTGCATGCAGAGTGAAACGCTGCTTTCAAAGGATTTGCACAGCTGTAATTGGTGTTTTCTTGAGATGTAAGTCTCGCTCAGTAATTTTAATGGAGATGGGTTTTATTTTTCTTTTAGGCTATTGGACGTTTTAGCTACAAGGAAAGATCCTGCAGGGCTGTCTGGTGATATTTTGTTAGATGGCATGAACCTGCCAACACATTTTAAATGTATGTCTGGATATGTCGTACAGGTAAGCCTTTTGTTACTATGTACAATCCATATATTTTATTTCCCAGCAGGCTATAGTATAGAACACTTTTCATTTTTGAATCAAGAGCTGTTTGTTTATTGAATTGGCCAAATAGAATGGTTGCTTCAGAAACACATTCCAATATCCACTATGGTTATATTGCATACTCTATTGTAAAAGACTGTAGGTTTTTTTTTTAAAGAAGAAATACAGATGCTGAGCATCTAAACAGGAAGAGGAAGTTAAATCTAAAGGAATGTTCTGGGGTTGTAAGACTTGAACTGAATACACCAAGAGAAGGGATGGAAGTCATGTAAAACCCTATACATGGGGGCATGTCATCATATAACATCTGTATCTCTGCTTTGAGAGCTTTTCAAAAGAAGGTAGACTGTATGTATCATTCTGAGAATGTTCAGTACACTCTTAGTGCCTAATAACGATTGTACAATAGCAGTATAAGCAAGTATAATGTTCAAATGAAAATGTCCAGTTGTTTTTTTAATCTCTAAGGATGACATAGTGATGGGGACCTTGACAGTCAGAGAAAATTTAATGTTTTCAGCAGCCCTTCGTCTACCTTTATCTATGAGCAAATACGAAAAGAAGCAGAGAGTTGAGCAGGTTCTCAAGGAATTGGATTTGGCTAAAGTTGCAGATTCTAAGGTATCTATATGTATTAGCATAGTTTTGAATACTATATTTAGTGTTGTAAGTACTTATGCTTATAAGTAACAGCACAAAAGCACCATCTACAAAGGGTGGTTTTGTTTCAGGAATCCACAAAAATATGTCTGGGGTTGCATGTCAGCTGCAGCTTGGTCTTTGCCCATGTAATCCTAAAATGAGAAATTTTAGTCCATTAGTGTTGCTCTATTTTGCAGGAACAATGATGCCTGAGTGTTTTAGAAGCTGCAGTTGGGGCTGGCTGAGCTGTAGAAAAGATCCAGTTTGCAGTTGCTGTATTATTCTTAGCTTAACAAAATGAAGGAAGCTGAAGGGCCTGCCAAAAGGGGGAAATTGTGGATCATCTTGTCTGCATTGCTTCCCTTCTTGGATCCACATGGAGATAGCACAGACTGACTGTGTTTGGTGGTGAACCTAAATTTAACTTGTTAAAACCAAGGAAATGGGTTAACTGAGGCATTAGGGCATGAGATTATGGGATGGGGTACAAATAAACCTTTTGTCAGAGAGATCTCTAGTGATCTGAGGGAAGGAAAAGAGCATGAATGGGGGAATGCAAGACAGTGAGTGCAAGCAAAGCAGCAAAAATGAGGTTGTAGAGAACCAGGGCTGCTGGTCTGTGCTGGAGAGAAGAGAGAGAGAAGAAAGGCAGGAAGATGACCACCTGGCTGGAAAACAGGTGGTAGGTGAGCATCTGGGGGAAGAGAGAGAAGCATCTTTACCAGTCCTCCTTTTGGTAAACGGGTACTTTGAGACTGGACGCACTCACAGTAGATACCAATTTGTGAATGAAGATTTGCCCAAGACAGCCACTTTGAGAGTGCATCAATGATGTGCATGTTCTCAAAGTTCCAAATTTACCCACTGGTCCAAAAAGGTTGCCTCTATTTGTGTGAGGGCTTAGGTTGCAGGGTTCTTAGAGATCTTTCTGGCAACAGAGGGTCAAGTGAGTTCCATATAAATGTGCTTTCTTTCACCAGTGCATGAGGACAGGTTGCTTAAGATGACCATCTGAAACCCCTTAATGTATGCCACCTTTCCATATCCTTTCAATGATATCCCATTTGATAAACTCAGTCAGTATTAAGAGAGTATTTTATGCTAAGTGAAAGATTTTTTCCACACCTTTAATGAAATGTTACAGTTCCAAGGAGTTTATTTTGCCATTTCCTTTGCTGCACTAGGTTGGCACCTATTTTTCTCGTGGAGTTTCAGGGGGGGAGAGGAAAAGGACCAGCATTGGATTAGAACTCATTACTAACCCCAGAGTGTTGTTCTTAGATGAACCAACAACAGGATTGGATGCTAGCACAGCCAATGCTGTCCTGCTGCTTTTAAAAAGGTAATCTGTGCTATTGGAAGGTGCAAACTTCTCTTTTGGAAGATGTACTCTCTGAATAATTTCGTTACATTATAGAGTTCTTAGTGTTTTGAAAAACATTGTTTTTTTTATGATTTTAGTTTGTATACTTTTGCACAATGAACACAGCTATTTTTCAGTTCTTGCACAGGATCTGGATAACTTCTTTCCAAAAATCACTTCTATTTATGGGGGCTATTGCCTTTCTTTCTCTCCAGGCATTCAAAGCACGCTGTTTTGTACCCGATGAAATGCAGTCTTTCTTAGATAAAGTAATCATTTTAATTACCTGTTAAGATGCGGTTACTTAATTTTCTCAGGTGTTTTTGTTGTGAGCATTCTCATGGCTTAGTTTTCTACTTCTGTCTTTTCTTCAGTTTTGGCAGGTAGTTCACACACATGTTGATTACCGATCTGTTTTATTCCTGTTCAGAAGAGGAGAAAATAGGAATGCAGGTCTTCTCTTCTGTCTGTTTCTCTCTGAAGCTGTTTAAATTGGTATCCTCCAATTTATATAGGGTAATTGGCAGTCCTAAAAAATAAAGTTGAAAAGATGGTGGCAGCATAGAATGACTAAAATAAAGTATGACTGTTAAAAGGAAGGGGGGAAAAAAGGAAAGGAAAATATCAAAGGAAAAAAAAATCCCCCAGTACTCTAAAAAATTGCCAAAAGAAACAAAATGACTCTATACTGTGCCAAAATCTGCCCTCTTCCCCAGAACAGAGGGGTATTTTTCTTTACCTCATTGTCAGGGTGGTTTAGAATTATTCTGGGAGAGCTTCGGAACTTATTGCTATGGAAAAGGGTATCATTTCATTTTTCTTATTATATATTTCTCTATCACACTGCAGTCTTTCTGACATCTTTTGCTTCCTTGTCTGAAAAGCCCCAGTTGGAGGAATCCGTCCATGATGGGATTTAATTTAAGCCTGGGAAGTTCCAGAAACAGAAATAACAACACCCCTGCCCAGTCTGAACCCATCTTATGCCTACTACTTATCCATGAGAAATATACCTAAAAATTCTTTACCTTGGGCTGGAAAATATTCAAGGCAATTGATTTTCTCTCCAATGGAATGAGAATAACTCAATTCTCAACATAAATTCAAGAGCTTGAAGTTCCCAGGGGGCTGTAATGGTCTCACTCCTGCCCAAGTCCTTGGTGACATTGATTTTTCATCCTTGGTACTAGGGGCCATGAAAGTCGTCTTCATTATATGTCATTATTTCATTTCATATGTCTTTTAAGAAAGAACTGAGCTAAAGCTGGGTGGTTTTAGTTGAGGAGGGCTGGGGCTACAGGACCATCAGCAAGAAATGTTTCTGACTGTTATAGCATCATTCAAGATTCTGACTCATTTTCTCATTTCAAGTTGTATGCAGAGCATTAAAAGTAAAGAGTAATGCTCTTCCCTGTGTTGCACCCAGGATGTCACTGCAAGGAAGGACAATCATTTTTTCAATCCATCAGCCCCGGTACTCTATTTTCAAGTTGTTTGACACCCTGACGTTACTTGCTGCTGGAAAGCTTTTATATCAAGGGCCAGCTGACAATGCTCTTCCCTATTTCAAAAGCCTTGGTGAGTTTTCATGGGGTGTGCTCATCCTTGTCTAATTTGATTAGCACTCTGCCTTTCTATTCAGGGAGCAAACAATACAAATAAAAATGGAAGAGGTATCATTTTAATAAAAACAGTTAAAATCGGTGATGCACTAAATCCAATTGAAAAGGCCTGGCTGAAAAGGAAGAACTTGATCTTTCCTAAAAGCAGAGAAGGTGGGGCCTGAGTACAAGGCAGTGGGTTTCACCACTTGGGAGCTGTTCCAGGTAGAAATTACAGATGTGCCCAGGAACATTCTGGACAGCAGGAATATGGCTTGGGCAATGATTAATGAAGCAGGTTTTATAAGTATCACAGAAAGGAGTTTTATTTTAAGAAATACACTGTAGAGATAAGCAAAGCCTAGCACCTAGTTAGCTACATCCGATCTGGAGGGAAGTCCAAGACAGTGTAGCTGTGCTTGCCCTCTGTAACAACATTCTCCCTGAAATCTCTTCAGCCCTGATCTTGTTGTGCTTTTGTGAATCCTTGAAGATCTGGCTTTTTCAGCAGACCTGGGGTAGTATGTGTGTGTGGAGGAGGGGGGAGGTTGGCTTAATGGTGGTTGTTAAGCAGATCACTGCAGTCATTAAGCAAATCATGTGACTGTTAAGCAAATCATGTGGTCGTTAAACGAATCTAGCTTCTCCAATGGACATTTTTTGCCAGAATTCGCTTAATGACCACATGATTTGCTTAATGACCATGGTGTTTCACTTAACGACTGTAGTGATTCGCTTAATGACTGTCATAAAAAAGGTTGCAAATCGTGATCAAGTGACTGTAGGGGGTGGTGCAACAGTTTGTAATGGTTGTAAGTCCAAGTGTAGGTTGTAAAGCACTTTTTCCAAGGCCGTCATAACTTCAAACCATCATTAAACGAATGGCCATTAAGTGAGGACTATCTGTATTGTTTTCATAATAGGTTGCATTGTTCTCCCCAGAGTGGATACTTGGCATTGTTATTGTCACTTTTATTGTTTTTTCTTTTACTTTTTGATTGCTGTTTTAACCCTAATCATTCTACTTTGTAAACGGCCTAGAGTTGTGATAGAAATTGAGATGGCTTATAAATTTGATGAAATAAACTGTAAATAAAATATAAAATAAAAGATGTTCCATGTGTTTGTGCCTGGGGACAAAGGCAGAAGGAATTAATCTGAGGTTAGCGACCTCTCAGAGTAGGGATTCTTAACCTTTTTGTGCCATGGACCTTTTGAGACTCTGATAAAACCTGCATACAAAAAAATGTTTAAATGCATAAAATGAAATACATTGCTCTAGATATAGATTTTGTATGACAAAGGAAACAAATTTTGCTCAAATACAGTTATCAAAATATTACCAAAATAACAAATATGTAATATAATATGTGTGCTTCTTTATTAATCCATTAAATCAATTACAAGACTATACCTTTTTTTAGAGCATATTACTTTTAGATAGTAAGATTTATTGAAGTTACCAAACGTTTTTGGAGTCTAGAGGCCATAAATTACTTTGTTGCATACTTGCATGATTGAATGAAAAGCTATGTTTCAGCTGGGGTTAGTGAAAATACATTGGTAAATTTTTCCCCCCATCCAAGTTCATGGACCCCCTGAAATCTGCGAACAGACTCTGGTTAAGAACCCCTGCCTTAGAGCAACTGAGTGACAAAGAGGGAACACAGTGTAAGTCCTTAACTCCTCTGCCTCCTTGTGGTCAGTGGCACTAAATCACACTTCCAACAAGAGCAATGTCTTACATGCCCGAAAAAGGACCTCAGAAAGCGAGGGCAACTTTTAAAGGGCCTCCACTCTGAACTCCGTGTTAAACAGGTTCATAGGGAACAGAGAAACTATCGGGCCCTGGAAAACAATTGGCAGCTGGCCCAGCCTTTTAGCACAGGGTTAATATGTTCCAGATGCTGGGCACCAGTTAGCAGTTTGGCTGCTGGTTTTTGTCAGCACACTTTCTGGACATCCCTCATAAAGCACGTTGAAGTAGCCAAATTGGGCGGAACTAAAAAACACCCCAAACCATAACTGCTTTATGAGCTTTCATTAAGACTGCTGTGGTAACAAAGAATTAAAAGAAAAAATTCCTTGCAGGTTTTGTGTGCGAACCATACAATAACCCTGCTGATTTTTTCCTGGATATCATCAATGGGGATTCATCGGCAGTTGCAATGAGTAAAATGACAATTCACAACACAGGTATAAATGACCAACCTTTTCAGATATCTTGCTGAAGAAATTGAGCTTCTGTGCATTGGCCCTGAACCACCCACGTGTGGGTGGCTGTTTGAGAAAAAGATCATTGTCTCTCAAGTGGGGGTGGGAGATTCCGCTCCAAGGCGCCTTCTCTCTTTTCCATGCTTGAGCTCCAGTATAAGAAGAGAACTGGGTGGGCAGAACAGCCAAAATAACCCAAGCAAGGTGATGAAAGGGTTGTTTTTTTTTTTTAATAAAATGTATTTAAAAAAAATTCATTTGTAAGGATAAACACACACACATTTGTTCATTCATTTCTGCTTATCACCCAATTCTTGTTTAAATTATTTCCCATTCCCTTCCGTCATTTATTTCAGTGTTTTTCAAATCTGGCCAGTTTAAGATGTGTGGACTTAATGCTGGCTCGGGAATTCTGGGAGTTGAAGTCCATACATCTTAAAGTGGCCAAGTTTGAAAAACGCTGATTTCTTTCAATGAAAAACTTCTTGAAGAGAGTTTGAACATGTATGTATGTGTGTATGTATGTATGTATACACACACACTTATTTGTAATTCCAGTCTGAGTAGAGACTGACTTGGACACTGAAGAAAAGGTGTCTGAGAAGGCCTCAAAAGAATACCCAGGGCATGTCTTGAACCAATATCAGCCATCCTTTTGCTACCTCCCCTCATAGCCTCTTCTAAGATTTTTTTTCCCAAAGGGGCTATTTGAAGCACAATGAAAAATTGCAAAATCACATTGATCTGGAATCATGATGGAGTTCAACAGCCGCTCACCAGTTGAAAAGCTCCTGTTTGCAAAGTGCAGCTTTGACCTAGAACCCAAGCTATGAATCAACTGTACTGCATGTCTGTTATTTTATCTGAATGCATTAATTTGGCTTTTCGTTGTCACTCAAAACAGTTGTTGAGGCAACTGAGAGAGAACAGGAGACCATCGCTGTGACGTTAGCAGTACAATTTTCCAAATGCAGTTACTACAAAAAAATGATAGAAGAGCTGGCTATACTGTCTGTGGAGCAGAAAAAACTGGGAACAGTGTATAAAGGAATTCCATATTCCACTCCTTTTCTTCATCAACTCAAGTGGCTGTCTAGACGCACGTTTAAAAATTTGATAGGCAATCCACAAAATTCCACAGCCCAGGTAATCAAAATGAACCATTCTTCTTCTTTTTTTTAAAGCAACTATTAAACGTGATAAAGTCAGTGTCGCCAACTTCTGTCGGCAGAGAAATTGAATTTAACAGCAAAGGCTTAAGAGAATGCTAACTGTGTCTGATATGTTATGAAATGAATTGCATATATCATTTATGTCCTTTTTGAAATAGCTAATTTATGGCAGATCTAGAATTGCTGCATTTAACCCTGTTTGAGGGATATATGAATGCTGTGGAGTCCTTGGTGTTCTCTGAGCTTGTTCGTTGGCTTGCAGTCATTTCATTACCCGACTAGGTAACATCGTCAGTGCCGTGCATATATAAATGCCAAAGAAGTCTGGGAATGAAGTTGCAAAATAAAATCAAACTATGGCTTCCTTCTCTGGTCACTTCCTGGCTAATGAAACCACCATCCAGCATTAATATATCATATTAAGCTCAGCTAAATGATCCTGCTTCCTAGAAGAGCCAGCAACTGTGCTTAATGATGTGTCGGATAGTCCGTGTGATAAATCCTCTGATCAGTCCTTGACAGTCCACAACTGTTTCCCAAATGTACTGAAGGGAACTTTAATGGTTGTAACAGGTGTCCACAGGCAGGGATCCAAAAAGTCAGATGGTGGCTGTGACTGTTCAAAACAACACCCCCACCTCCACTAAAAAGGAGCAAGGCTTTGCTAGTATGCTTGTGGTTGCCACCTTGATTTTTTGACAGCCCCCCACCCCACCCCAATTGATGCTCTTGGGTTGTAACTAGTTTCAAACTGAAATATCTTTTGTGACTTAGATGCAACCTTAAAAGTTTGAGGACAGGACTAGATAAATCCAGGCTAAGAGATCATTTAACTGATTCTTTCTTGTTCGGTGGTTGGTTAGGATTCTTCTTCTTCTTCTTCTTCTTCTTCTTCTTCTTCTTCTTCTTCTTCTTCTTCTTCTTCTTCTTCTTCTTCTTCTTCTTCTTCTTCTTCTTCTTCATCATCATCATCATCATCATCATCATCATCATCATCATCACCATCATCCACTTACTAGTAATACATGTAATCTGTTCTCTAGGAGTTAGGATAGCCTATATAGGGCTGTGCAATGCTTCAGATTTGATTCCAGAAAGGTGGTTTGGAATTTGTGGAGCACGTAGCATATGCCTACAAGTCTTTAAAGCAGCTGGGTCTTCTCTAGGACCATGCAAAGATAATGGCTCATTTAAAGAGTTGGAGAGCAGCTCTACCTCCAGCTTCAAAGTACCATTTTGGAATTGAATATATAGCACCGTGCAGCACTAATGCATAATGCTCCTTCCAGTTTCTCACACCATAGCCCTATGAAAAAGTGTTGACTGAGATGTAGTGACTGTTCCATATATACCCATTAATCTTCTATAGCTGACTCTGATCTTCAGCTTGGATCTCTTTAGTCCTGGTCTAACACCCTAACACTGAATAGGCCAATGTGGGTCTTTAAACATACATTTAAATTAAAAATGGGACGTGGGTCTGGAAAGATTGAAAATTTTTGGGATTCGAAGGCTGTCTTTCAGGTCTTCTGTCTGAAAGGATTTGGATATTTTCCTTATATAACTTCTCTGCCTCTTTTATGATCTTGGTTCCAGCTAATGTTCTTGCAAAATTGTCCAGTAGTTTAAAAAAAATACATAGTGATTGTTAAATTTCCATGCAGAGAGGCCATGAAGTTAAAAGTTCTGTTATGTGCATGCTGGTATTATGTGGATCTTATTAATTACTTTGTAAAAGTTTGACCTTGTGACAGGAATTATGATTTTAGGAGCTTATAATTTTTCTACAGCTAAGAGCCCTGACTTTTTTCTCACAATCATTTCTATCTCCCTAACCTCATTATAGATGGATTTTGAAGGCATTCTTCAAAAAGCCCTTACATTTCATGGAATTAATTCCTTTTGTTAATCCTCTTAAATGGGGCTAGCTATGATCCTTGTTTCCCATTCCAACTATTTAGCAGCAGAATGAGTCCTGGCATTTGGATCTTTCAGCAGATCTCTTGAGCCCAGTACCACATTTAAGAGCTCCTTGTCATGTTGATCGAGGCAATCCTTCCTGTTTAACACTTCAGAGCAGCCTGTTACCATCACCTTAACTGAGATTTTAATTATGCGTGCTTATTCTTCAGAAAACCTAATACATTAGATGTCCGTCAGTTTGATTATGATAATTGGTGCCATAATCCTGTGAATATTTATGTACCAGTAATCCCCTTTAAGCAAATGGTAATTTTGAGTAGACATTAGAATTACTGGGTTAGCACAAACATGAATAGTTTTATCCTTTATTTTTAATGCCATCTACCCCAAACTGCTGCTGTACAGTGATGTTGGAAGCCCAAAATAGAGTTCCCAGCCAAGAATTCTCAGCTAATGGCCATACTGATTAGACATTATGGAAGCTAAAGGCTCCAGATCAAATGATTTGTTGGTCAGGCCAAAGAAAATATCTCAGTAAGTTTTCAAAACTTGGATAATTAGTGGTTGGATTTACACATAAGCCAAAATATGGTTTGGTTGTGGATTATGGAATAGTGTGTTACATGAATCCAACCAATTATATTTTACTCAGTAATCTATGGTTAAAAGAAACCATTACTTAGCACAATGTAGGATACCTACCTCTCCAGCCAAGATTACCAGATCTGGGCTACAAACTGTGGGAGTTTTCTATAAATCTTTGATTCCATTTAGTGGTTGATCAGATTTTTACAGCTTAGACCTGGTTGCCCTATTGCTATCAATCTCCCATTTATTAAAGCAGGGGGTTTCCTATCTCTGTTCTTCCTGTTCTTTCCTTGCCATTTGAATGGAATATTTGTCCCAGCATTTGACTTTATAGTTACCAAAACCAGGTATTTTTCCATAAGATTGTTAATTTGTCAAAAGATTTATTTCCTGCCTCATTCTCACATTGATAACTTGAAATACCCTTTCCTCCTAGATAGCTATTACCACTGTTATGGGAATAATTACTGGAGCTGTTTTTGCTGGAGTTAAAAACGATGGAACTGGCATTCAAAATAGGTTAGTTAATGTAAGAAACACACTTCTAAACCAAATGCAACTTTCTCCATTAATGTTTTAACATTTTGGATTAGCAGGGGGTAGAACAATTGAGTTAAAAATAATGTTAGTATCACAATCTCCAATATTCTTTTATTTGTACGTTCCTTTGCCTGTAGAACAGGGAAAGATAATTTCCCAGGAAATTGGATAAATGACTTAGCATCATGCTAATGATTTGAGGGTGTTGTGTGTGGTTTTTTTCCCAGAAAAAAAATGGGCAATTACTATCAGGAGGTCCCTGGGGTGGGGGTGGGGGTCAACAGCATCAAAATGGCGGGCATGACTGGGCAACAGAAACCCTGCTCTTTTTGACATGCCACATATATTGCATGCCCATAAAAAGGGGCAGAGCTTCAATCACCCAAATTGTGCCCTCTATTTTGATGCCCTTGATGCTTCTGGCTTCCAGTACAGTTAAAAGTTCATCTATTTCTGGTTAGCAAAAGCCACTCGGTTCAGAGTGTCCCCACTATCTGAAGTTCAGCAGGAGAGAGCGACTTTCTGGTTGCTGTGTTGTATCATGTAGTGACTGTCCACTATATCTGGGTTCCAGATGACCCTGGGACAGAAGCAAAGTCTTAAGCTGTTTATATTTCCTTGCTACCATCTAGTGGTCATCTGAAATATTACAATTTCTATAGTACATATATATCCCATGTAAAATTCTGTGAATAAACATGGTGATAAAGGCCTCATTGGAAACACCCTTGATTTCCTTATATTGTGATTCCATCATGCTTTGTTTCATTAGCTCTTCATATTTGTGTGCCATGTTTTTCCCCCGTCTAATTTGAACTTTCTTGGGTTTTCTTGTAGAATTGGCGCTTTGTTCTTCTTGGCAACTAATCAGGTTTTGAATAGTATTACAACCGTTGAACTTTTTATCACAGAAAAAAGGATATTTATGTAGGTAAATCTGCATGTAATGGAAAATCAAGTTTCTTCTTATCGTTGATAATTGTATTTGTTTACTCTTGAGTTAATCATTTGTTAGTTTCATTCATAGTGCCCATGCATGTTTTTTTGACCTGTTGTTTGCACCAAATCCTAGTCCTCTTTTTTTTCACCTAGTGGGAAAGCTATTTCTACTTTCTCAAGACAACAAGCTCTCATCTCATTTGGGCACCAGTATTAAATCAGGTTTCAGGGACAAAGCTTAAAAGCATCAGTTCTAAGTCTTAATGAAGGTGTGAAGAGTAAGCTTAACAAACCTCTTAGTGAATTCTTGCTTAACACTGAATGTTTGTGAACTCATTGGCAACGAAGGCTGGTGTGGATCTTCCGGGTTGTGTGGCCGTGGTCTGGAAGTTCTGTTTCCTAACGTTTCGCCAGCATCTGTGACCGGCATCTTCAGAGTGCAGGAGCACAGACAGAGCAGTTCTCTCTGTGCCCAGGATGGTGTGACCCTTTTGTAGAGATGTGGAGGGGGGGGTATGGGGTGTTAATGAGTGGCTGCTTGCCCAGGTGTCAGGAGATCTGTGTATCTTCTTGTGGGCCAGGCAGGGTCCCTTCTTCTATTGAGTTGTTAACGAGTGGCTGTTGAGCTGAGCCACAACTCAATAGAAGAAGGGACCCTGCCTGGCCCACAGGAAGATACACAGATCTCCTGACACCTGGGCAAGCAGCCACTCATTAACACCCCATACCCCCCCCTCCACATCTCTATAAATCTCACACAGATCTCCTGACACCTGGGCAAGCAGCCACTCATTAACACCCCATACCCCCCCCTCCACATCTCTATAAATACCCACAAAAGGGTCACACCATCCTGGGCACAGAGAGAACTGCTCCTGTCTGTGCTCCTGTACTCTGAAGATGCCGGTCACAGATGCTGGCGAAACGTTAGGAAACAGAACTTCCAGACCACGGCCACACAACCCGGAAGATCCACACCAGCCTTCGTATGCCGGCCGTGAAAGCCTTCGACAATACATCATTGGCAATGATTTGCCAGTAAAATCTTAACTCATGAGGACTGAAAGATTGTATTTCAAAGGTCCTTTTGACATTGTTACCTTCAGCCCAAGACAATAATGGGGAACCTTACCTCAAGTATGCTAAAGGTGGTCCATCTGTGTCACAGGTGTGGTAGTATGAGTCCTCAGAGTCTAAATCAAAAAAAAGAAAGAAAAAAGAAAAGAAAAGAAAAGAAACAACCCTCCACCCAATGATGTTTTTTTCCACCTCTTTTTTGTAGAGCTGACAATAGCATCTATCACCTATTTGGTGGGGCGGGATGAAACAGTGTATGAATGTCTCCATTCTGTCCTTTCAAAGAGGTGATTAGGTATTTGCTTTTAATACAGTTATGGTTATAAATAAAGCTTCCATTGCTGGATATATTCTTTTAAGTTTTATATTCCTTTTCTTCTCTATTTTTTAAAAAATAGAGAACGATGATTCCACCCACTCATTATTCTCTTTTTCCAGTGTTTCCACTTACTGCAATTTCAGGTCATTTACCATAAAAGAGTATAAGGCAGTGTTTCTCAGCCTTGGCAATTTTAAGATGTGTGGACTTCATTTTAAAGTTGCCAAGGTTGAGAAACGCTGGTATAAGAGCTAAACTAGGGATGCATGCGTATGTATTGTGTATACATGTGTGGGCATACTTAAAGTACCTAGCAGCCAAAAGGGAATTCTGAGCAATCATCAAGCAAAAAGATGTAAGGATTAACCACCAAACCACTTATCAGGGATGTTGTTGCTATGAATTTCCTGGATTGGTCGGGGGTAGGATTGTATTTATTTACTTATTTGCCTACTTACTACAATTTATATGCTGCCGTAATCCAAACAAGACTCTAAGCGGCCTACAAAATAATACAAACATTAGAATAAAAATAATGATAAAGAGCAATAGCAAAACAAACAGGAGTGCCCTGAGGAACAACTGAAGCACCCAAACCATAGCAGGACACCCCTCGTTATAAATCTACTTCCAAGGCTCTCCCGGACAGTCAGGTTTTAATGGCTTTCCAAAAAAACACAGAGTGAAAACCATTCTGTAATAATGGGAAGAATCCTGTTTCAGAGAAGAGGGGCCACCATCGAAAAGGCTTCTCCCCACGGATCCTGTTGGTGATATCCTGTAACAGACCTTGAGAGAGCCCATCCTTCTCAATCTTAATGGGTGGGCAGAAGCCACCGGGAGAAGCCAGTCCCATAGATATTCAGTCCCTGAGCCACGGGGGGCTTTAAAGTTGGCAAACAGCATCTTGCATTGCACTGTTGAACGACCTTGAAGTCTTTTCTGCTAGTGATTAATGACCCCTCTCCCTGAAATTCCAAAAGCCATTTTGAGGAAGATATACTTTTCATGTGGTAGGAAAAATTAGGCCTACAGTCCTACAGTTCCAGGTCTGTGCAGATTTTCCCATGGATGCTATTTAGATAGACAGAAAGGTAGATAGAAAGATAGAAAGAAAGGTAGATAGGAAGGAAGGAAGGGAGGGAGGGAGGGAGGGAGGGAGGGAGGGAGGGAGGGAGGGAGGGAAAGAAAAGAAAGAAAGAAAGAAAGAAAGAAAGAAAGAAAGAAAGAAAGAAAGAAAGAGAAAGAAAGAAAGAAAGAAAGAAAGAAAGAAAGAAAGAAAGAAAGAAAGAAAGAAAGAAAGAAGTTAATAGCAAGTATGAAATGTAGCTAAAAAGACTATTTCATATTCAGTTGAATATTTAAGATAATCAAAGAAAATCCAATAAATACATACATGAGCCTAGGCCCCAGTCTGAAACCTGCTATTTGTAAATGCATTTATTTCATTATTCAGGTCTTCAGTATGTGTGTGTGTGTGTGTGTGTGTGTGTGTGTATACATACACACATACATACATACACGTGTATTTTTTTTCTTGCAGACATGAATATATAAGTGGCTACTATAGAGTGTCTGCGTATTTCTTCTCAAAAGTAATAGCTGATATGATGCCCATGAGGACTTTGCCAGGCATCATTCTCACCAGCTTGAATTATTTCACAATAGGCAAGTAAATTGAGTCCTGCACCCTTTTTGTGTTATAGAGCTATAAGACTTATTGTTTGCCTTTGCTTTTGTTACTCAGTTCTCTCTTTAGATGTAAACCAACCGTCCCCCACCTTGTGTCCCATATATGTGTTAGGACTAAAACTCCCAGAATTCCCCAGACAGCATGGCCTTTCTAATCCAGAACTTCTGAAGGGCACCCAGCATGGGAAGCCTGCAATGAAGTACATAGTACAGCATGTATGTATATATATATATAAGTATGCATGTATGCATGTGTATATCTGCCTGTCTATCCATCTATCCACACACACACACACATAGTATATATATCTAAACAAGAAGGTAACTAATTTTCCCACCACATTGTATATATGTGGTGCTACTTACAATGTTTACCTACTCATTGAAGAATTGGATGTTGTGCTAAAGCATAGTATGTAGTGCTCGAATGTGAGTGAGTGCGCGTGTGTGTGCTGTGACATGACAGATTACAGGATCCAACCTTGCCAACTGTTTTGACATGTTCCTTCACTAATGTTTTATAAAAGTAATGGAAACTTGATCTAATTACAATTGGGGGGTAAAACCAAAGGCTGAACCTTGCTTAATTTAAAAAGGCCCCCCACCTTTTCCCTGGCAGGTATAAGAGGATTATAATTCATGTGTAGATAGGCTTCATTCACTTTGCTTTCCGTATATGCGTGTGTAAGAATGAAATGAATGGGCAAGCCATTCAAATGGATGATCACTGCTGTATGCAAAGAACTGACCCCACTGGATTATTTATCTTCTCAGGATAAGTATAAGCAGGCTGAGGTTGGCTTAGAAATTTGCACTGAGAGCCAGTTTGGCATAGTGGTGAAGGTGCTGGCCTAGAAACCAGGAGACCGTGACTTTCACCTTAGGCATGAAAGTCGGCTGGGTGACTTTGGGCCAGTCCCTCTCTCTCAGCCCAACCAACCTCCCAGGGTTGTTAGTGTGGAGAAAATAGGAGGCAGGAATATAAGGTAAGTTCACCACCTTGAGTAATATTATAAAAAAAGTGGGATAAAAATATAAGAATAAATGGAAGAAGCATTAAGATACAGGTTGGCATTTTATCATCCTCTCGAACTGTTAACTTAGTTAACAGTTAATTTGGAATGGCACTCAAGCATGGCCGAGAAATAGAAAAAGTTAAAAAAGACAGTAATCCCTTCCCCCAAAAAACCAACTGTTTGTGATTGCTAAGCAAGTTCAGTAGTCTTGGGAACTACAGAAGCTGTAAAAGAAAACATGAGAATGGCAGGGCTGTGCAGAAGCTCTCCTGCAAGGGCTTAGCAGGACACAAAAGAAACTGGAGAGATGTCCCACTTGTTCATTCCACTTGCAAAATGCTTGAATATGACAAATGAGGTACAGGGATTACTAAGCTATTGAGTTAAGGGGCAGATATAAACTTAGGTTACTATATCTGGATTGCAAAAATCCACCCACTTGGGGGCATCAAGGGGACAGAGAAAACCCCAACTCTTGCTGCCCTCTTAGGATTCTCTGAATTTTTTTGCAGCCCATATATGGAAGCCTTAATAAAATTATTTTCAACTGACTTGTCAACAGACAATACAGGCAACAGAACCCTAGCAAATAAAAGCAAATTCTAATATACAACATCAGTATCCTAAGAGGGCATCAGTAAGAGGGCATCAGTAAGCACTGATCAAATTTAGTGGCACCTCCTTCTGAGTAAACACACGGAAGGCTGATTGCATGGCTGAAGTATACATTTCTGCTAAGGCTGATGCTAAGTATATCTGTACATTTGTATATACACACATACATATATATGTATATATTAATTTCTTTTAGGTTTCAAGCCAGCTGTGGAGTCCTTCTTTATCATGATGATTACTATTATATTCATTTCATATGCAGCTAGTTCTCTCGCTCTGGCAGTTGCAACAGGACAAAACGTTACATCAGTTGCAAATCTCCTCATAAATATTTGCTTTGTTTTTATGATTGTGAGTGTTTCCTCTAAATATTTATTTGTTGCATGTACCTAGCCTATCTTTAAAAAGCTAGGTTTCAACATTTCATTCATTTACCTAAATGCTGGCAAACTTCAGTGTGTCAAGAAACAGAATTTGAACAATGCATTCCAATGCATGTTTGATTGGTCATGGTGGTGGGTATCAGTGCTGGGTCACGTCAGTGGTATAGTCAGGACAGGAATTTAGAAAAGGAGCCCTGAGAAGCTTTCAGGAGGAGATATGCAACAATGTCCATAATAAGCACAGGAAAGGCAATACAATAAGTCATGTGTTATGACCTCACTGCCAAAGGACATCTGGTGCAAATTTGTGCAATGATGTCATCATAGGCCCCCTTGTTCCCTCTCTGGATACCCCAGAGGGCCTGGCTTTCCACATTTTGAAGTACTTCAAAATAATGCAAATTTATTTTTAAAGAGGGAGTCTGAAAAAATCACTAAGTTCAGAGCCTAGATTTATATTAGCTGCTTCATCACTGGCCCAAGAGTGACCTGCTTTATTTTCTCTAAAAAGGATGACTGACCTTCATATGCTAGAGAAAATGAAGCGTCAACAGCTGAAGTTCTTTTGGTGAGCCATTCCACACATGTTCATTAGATTTGGCATTTAGTAAAAGAGATGTATCATCTCTAAAATATATTACTTAGGGACTACATGATGTATTATCATGTATACCAGTGTGACTAGATTGGCACTCATCTGACACACCAGCCATGCTGAAGGGAAATTAGGGGAATGGCAGTCCCAATGCATTTTGAAGGCACCTGTTTGGGAAAGGTGATGTAGAGCAGAGTAGTAAACCTCCAGGGTATACCCTTTGGCTTTACACATCTAAACATCTAAATAATCCTCCTGCTCACCCCCAATACAAAAAACTCCCAAATCCTAGCTCCATCACTCATAGAATGTGTGATACCTGTGTGGCCTTTGGCTGCCAATATTAAATAAAAATTGCAGCCTCCAATGTACAGGATGGTCCAGCTTTTATCCTGCATTGTTCCACACATAGGATCACTATCTAGGGCCACCATTATCTGAGCTGCAAAATCTGGACAACCAGTAGACAGAAGCAGAGGAATACAGAAAAATCTAGCTCTTGCCTGACATTTAGTGTCCATCAGATTTTTGCAGCCTTTCCTCTGATGTGTAGCCCATAACATTACCTTCAACTCATCTCCTGTCCATGAGTAAGCAGGCAAAAGTCATCTTTAGCTGTTAGTTCTTCTCTTTTAATCTGACACCACCCAAGGATATCTTCAGGGTATACAGAATCTCTTAGGCCAGTGTTTCTCAACCTTGGCAGCTTTAAGATATGTGGACTTCAACTCCCAGAAATCTCCAGCCAGCATGCTGGCTAGGGAATTCTGGGAGTTGAAGTCCACACATCTTAAAGTTGCCAAGGTTGAGAAATACTCTTAGGCTCTGTCACCTAGTAATTGGAAGCGAAGTCAAGTGATCAGGAGTGATCAGGACCAGAATAAAGGCAGTAAAGGTAGGATCGGGGTTGGCAGATTTCATGCTGGATTGCTTTCTCACAGCTCAGGGATGGGTGGCCAGCATTGTGACTTGGTAGTGCAGAAAGGCCAGTGACCTTCAACTTGCCGGCAAGGGGGAGCTTGTGCACTTTCAAAGAAATATTTTTTGAAAATGGCCCCAAAATATGAATCAGAAATAAATGAACTCCAGGAACTTTGCTTCTCAGTAAATGTGAAAGACACAAATCTACCTGTGTACTGTATACTGTATATATAATGGCAACTATTGATGAAGAATGGATCCTGGACATAAATCTGAACTTCTTTAGGGAGCTTTGGACAAAATTTTGTGCTGTAACAGCCCTCTTCCCCTCCCCCCCTTTTTTTCTTGCAGGTTTTTTCTGGTGTGCTGGTAAATCTCCCAACCATTTCACCTTGGTTAATGTGGCTGAAGTACTTCAGTATCCCTCGCTATGGCCTGAATGTAAATCATATTGTTGTTGTTGTTGTTGTTGTTATTTATTAACTATTTGTGAAAGAACCCATCATCTAGTACTCTCAAATTTGTAGAATTGACTGGAGAATGGTCTCTTCCTCGGCACAGCAGCATGTTGCCTTTCAGGGCTAACATGGACACGTGCCTGTTTAGGAATATATTGCCTTATTCTGAACTAGGCAATGGTCTTACCTGCTCCCAGGGTGTCAGTACCATTCAGCAGCTTCCCAGAGTTTCATGGAAGTTCTGCCATCCCCAAAGCTGTTGGGGTTTGAATTCTAGACTTTCTACCTCAAGGTTGTCATTGTCCGTACAGACATGCCCTTCTTTCTATATACTAGCAGGAGCTTATCTGTTTGGCTTAAAGCAGGAGTGGGAAGGAACTGTTCCTTTTTAAAAAGAGAACTGGTTATTTGTGTGTGTGTGTGTGTGTTTTCCTACAGTCTTGCCTTGTCAGCCATCTTTTGTTGGTCAGCCATCTTTCAGCTTTGCATATTTCTTGAAAGGAAATAGCAGAACACTGCCAACCTGAGAAAGAGTTTAAAATCTGTTTATTTACCCCACGGATGTGATTGCACTTATAACTGAAAACTACCCTAAAGAGAACCTGCCTGGTTCCACAGCTATTCATTGGGTGGAGTGAAGAGGAACTTTGCATATGGTAACATTTGCTTTGGGATCCTGCTCTTTAAAAATCCCCATTTTTATAACGATGCCCTCGAACATTCCTGGCCTTTCCACCCCCAATTTCCCTCGTGCCCTCTACCAGGTACAACATCTTAGTCTTTTTCTCTCAGCCTTTTTCTCACTGTTTCCCCCTCCCCTTCCCTTCCTACCTTGCTAGGCAAATACTACCATTTTACCTTTTCTTTCTTTAATTTTTAAAAGTTTTTCAATACATTGACCTGGGAAGATGCAAGATCCATGGGAAGCTGAATCAAGGCTGCTGGATTCTGGACCTTTATCTCATAGTCCAATTGCACTGTTGATTTCAAATATTTAAGTTTCTCCCCTCCCTGCCAGCAGTGCTTTCCAGATCTTTTGGACTTCAATTTCAACTTCCATCATTTTTCACTGGCAAAACCAAAAGATGGCATCAGTTTTTGGAAGCATTGTTTTAAACAATGAGAAATGGAATGGGGTAGGTAGGATGGAGATGTAAGATTGTTTCTCTGGATGTTTCAGGTTTTGTAATCAAGAAGGTGATATGTGTTTGAGCCTGTAGCCTGTACTATGTAATACTGGTTTGGTCCATATTTCCTTCTATTTCCAATAAAAACTCTGTTATCATCAAGTTTTTCAGAATTCTGAATTCAGGGAATGTCAGTGCTAGCAACAATTCAAGCAATGCCATTGAAAGCATTTCTGTTGTAATTATTGCTTGTCCTCCCCCTGGGGCCCACCATCCCCCACATTCTAACCCTTTGCACAAGAGAGCCCTTTGGGAGAAAACATTGTTAGTCTGTCTGCCAAGGAATTCTAGCACATTTGCTATAGGACCTTTCAGGGGATTCTGGGAAATGTTCTACATTGCACACTTCGTCCAGGGCTGGCCTTTGGTCTATCACTATTGTTTCCTGTGAGCCAGCTGCATATTCAAACAACCTAATCTGCGTAATTAAATAAAGGATTTATAGTGTTGAGCGAGCTACTTTCATGGAAGCTCTTTAGCAAATGTTCTTCTGAGGAGTTCCAGACCCAGGTCCAAGAAAGCACAATCTTTTGAAGTTACAACCTGAAACATCTAATAGTTCCTAATCTGATATTGACATCTAGTGGTTTATTTTGAGAACCTCATGTGAAGAAACAATTATATCCTACATAGTTCCTTTTTTTTTTTTTTTTAATTCAAAACCGATTCTCAGAGACTGCCTGGACAAGTCCCTGCAGTTTTCTTGGCAAGGTTTTTCAGAAGTGGTTTGCCACTGCTTCCTTCCTAGGGCTGAGAGAAAGCGACTGGCCCAAGGACACCCAGCTGGCTTTGTGCCTAGGTGGGACTAGAACTCACGGTCTCCCTTAGTTCCTACATAGTGGCAAAAAAATAGGAGGAGTCTGGGGTTTTAACACATTACAAATGTTAATTGATAAGATACTTGAAATCTGACTCATGGGTAACTTATATCTGCATAATCAACCTGTCTTCCCCTCCCTTCCCCCCTTCCCCCAATTTAAACCCCACATCAGTCTAGCCACTTTCTGCATCTGATGATGTGAGCTGTAGCTCACAAAAGCTTATGTCTTTTAATACAATTTGTTAATCAGAAAAGGTGCTACCAGATTCTGATTTTTTTTACCACCATAACTAACATGGCTCTCCCCCTACATAGCCCTACATGGTGCTACTGATTTTGTGATGGGCCAAAAAGCCTCGGAGGATCCCTTCCAGCTCTATAATTGTTGAATTAACTGTAATTAGAGCAAAATGTGCAAATGGATCCACTAGTTTTGATGCCCCGCTGCAGTGCCTCTTCGGAGGTTTCTAAAGAGGCATGGATCACAGTGTCATGATTCACAGTGTCACACTAAGCCATCTGGCTTTATTTGGTCTGGCTTTGGTTAGATTTGTTGTGTGAACCATTGTGGCTTGTAAAATAGTTTATGGCCTAGTGTGTTATATACGTGTACTTAGCGTTTCTGTTTTTGGTGAGAACTAGAATAGGTAAGTGATAAGTGAAGATTTCTACTGCTAGACTAGAGGTAAGTAAAGTATAACAGGAGGTCATTTTATACTAGTGCTAGAGAAAGGATAACCAGGTGCCACCTTTGGGCTGTGCAAGATATCCTGTGCCACTACAGATTTCCATAGAAACCTGAAGGGAACCAGAATCTGTGGTAATACTGAAGCTGTGGATCCTCATCTTATTTTCTACATGTGACCTCTAAAGCTCCTCCAGAAATTGCTGTCAGTTTGTAAATTTAAACTGGATACTACATGGGAGAGCATAATAATTTAATTAGGACATCAACAAATCAGGACCTCAATATGTCTCTACCTATTAAGAATTAAAAATTCTGATGTTGCTTTAACTTTAGCACTGTCATTCCTGTCATTTTGTGCCTTTTAGGTCCAACCACATGGAAAACTTTTCAGATAATATAAGCAAGTAATTCCATTATTTGTCTATTTTTCAAAGGCTTTGCAAATCAACGAATTCACTGGACTCAAATTTTGCAATGATAGCCCAGAAGGGGTCAACATAACATGTGTTTCTACTACTTCGTTTACAATGTAAGCATCTTTCACATTGCAAACTGTTGTACCTTCTAGCAAACTAAAACAGACAAAAATTCCCAAGTTTCTTTAATTATTATTCATGGCTTTGTTCTTTTTTTGGAGGAGGTATGTTTACATAAAAAAATATTCAGGGCTTACTAGTGAATAAGACATGGAACTGTTGCCAACTTGACTGGGCAAAGCATTTGGAAGGGTAGCTTACAAAACATATTGAACAAAGCACTGTTCCTTGGAGCATTAAAGTTGCTGCATCCTTGGGGAGGCTGATGCTTTCAGCAGTTGACTCTGAAGATGTACACGCACCGCACTCCTATTGGGACTTCCAGCAAAGCAAAGAGCACACACATGAAAACAACCTGGGAAGCATTCTTAGCATGTTTCAGTGTTGTTCACCAAAAATTAAAATGTGTATTTTGGAAAATCTGAATAAAAATGCATTTGTTCAGCAAATGCAAAAAATACCCCATTTTGGTATTTCTGGTGGAAGTGTTGTGTTTGCACTTAGATGCATTTGCCTTTCAATGCATACTGCTACAAACATGCATTTTTGTTTGCAGTTTACCATTCAGTACCATTTTGCAACAGGGTTCCATAACATAATACATTTTGGGACATTTTTTTCATGAGTATATTCCTAACATATATTTTAATTCTCGAACTGCATTGCAAAATGCTGAGTGCTTCCAGTTTTCTTTTCTTTAAAAAAAATATTTTTGTTGTTAAAATAATGTTCAGGAAAGAAATTCCCCGGTTCCTTTTTTTCAACTGTAAAGAAGAATTGAATAAGAATTCACAGCAAAAAAAAGAAAAAGGTAAATTAAAAATTGTGTTGTTCTGATATGAAATGTTTAACCCATGTTTTTAGATGTACTGGTGAAGAGTACCTGGACATGCAAGGCATTGGCACAACTTCTTGGGACATGTGGCAGAATCACGTTGCACTTATATGTATGACATTGATTTTCCTCATAATTGCATACCTGAAACTGAAATTTCTAAAGAAGTATACTTAGTTAAGAGACTATCTCTATTTAACACTGCATTGTACTTTTATAATAAACATGTAATACTTGTAACATATACAGCTCGTTAAATACCTTGTTGATTCATCCCTATTCATTTTTAGTAATAATTATGGAATTACAATTGCTGTACTGTGGGCCAGTTTAAGCATACTGTTTTGTGTTAAAACAAAAATAAAAGATAACATTAACCCCCTCAAAATTCCATCTGATGTGTCTATTCTGATCTCTTGCAGTCCACGAAGAAAAGGACATAGAGGGTAACCCCCAGCCCCTAGATGGTGTCCCCATGGCAGTTTTAAGTAGCCAATAGGAGCTGGTAGATCCTGGCCCCTGACTGTATTGTTGGTATCATTAATGAGGCACTACAGAATTCCAATTTCTGTTTTCCTTCTGTCCTGGTGGGGTGGGGTGGTGGGTTGGCCAGTTTTTCTAAAGGCGGGTATCTAATAGCAACCAGCATGGAATGTACCCCACTTGTGCTAGGCTAAAAACTAGGAACAAGGATTTTGTCTCCAGTTCCTATTGTTCTGTGTGGCTGGAACAGTCAAAACATTTAAGTTTTATTTCACTAGCATAAGGAATGCTCCAGCCATTTTTTGGGGGTGGGGGGGAGGATGTTTCCATGTTGAAAGAAAAGTAACATAAAACTCTGATGGAATATTTCGGGTAGAGTTGTTTTGTTTCAAGCTTGAAATACAAGATGTTTTCCATTTCATGTAGACAGCTATATTGTATTTAGCATACACTCCCATATACAATCCTATATAAACCTCCCAGATTCACTTTTTGGTGAGATGGGCAGTGACAAATTTGATATATAAATAAAATATATAGGTGATAATATTATTAAATTGATATGACAGAATTAGAAAAGGAATTTTCTAATTTTTAGCCTATGTGATCAAGTAACCCTGGGAGACAAAATAACATTTAATCTGCTGATTTGGTATATATGATCAGTAGAAGAGAATATATGTAGCTCAGGGTTGAACTGTGGAGTTCTTGGTGTTCTCTGAGCTTGGTTGTTTTCTTGCAGATGTTTTGTTACCTGTCTAGGTAACATCTTCAGTGCATGATCTTAGACCAAGCTAAATCGAAAAATGGGAGGGAATTCCTAGAAACTTGGTATTCAGACAAGTCACCCATCAACAGGCACATAGAGATAAGCAACATTTACACACCTTTCAAAAGAGACAATAGAAAGCTAAAAAGGAAATAAAAAGATCAGAACACCTCCTTGCCAGCAATCAACACCCAGATGAGCAGGAATTAACACCAGGATTAACACCAGACAAACAAACAGTAAACAATACCCTAATCCAGGAACTACCAACTCAGACAATCAAGCAGTAAACAACAGCCTAATCAAGGAACTACTAAGGAGAAAACAACACCCTCACCAACAGGGCAAATCAGCTGTGGACCTATTATGTTTTTTGTTGTCTCTGGGGTGGGGAGGTAGGAGTCAATCCTATCTGTTTTTCTGCTATATTGAATTTGTGGGCCCCAGTATCTGGGTTCTTTTTTTGCCTCTGGATGGCATTTTTGGGCCGTAGGACTAAACCAGAAGGGGTGAGGCCAGTCACAAGCCGGGAGCTTATTTCAGGAGCTGCTAGTGTGTCACCATCTTGGCTCCTCCCTGACAGAGCAAACTACTGTATATAAACAGAGAGCAAACTCCACTCCCTTCTAGCACTGAAGATGTTACCTAGATGGGTAATGAAATGTCTGCAAGAAAACCACCAAGCTCAGAGAACACCAAGGACTCCACATATGATCAGATATGTTGTAGGTATGTTGTCTACAAGCTTTCAACCAACTTCAGTTTCTTTTCATTTGTTACGGAATCCAAAACAGAAACCACTAGTAACATCTGCTTTTATTTAATGTTTCTGTATAACTTCCAAAAAGAACCACAGAAGGAAAGTTATCCTTACAATTTAGATTGTAAACAGTGAAATGCACATATTTCACATATTAAAGCAAAGAAAAATATGCCCATGACCAGAAATATTAAAGCAAATAAAAGTGTAAGATTATAAATCTTTTATTTCACAAGCAATTAGTTGGATAGCACTTAAGAATAGAGTTAAAAAAAAAATCCATTCCCTTGAAATGGAAGCAAAGCCCACGTCCAGCCCCTTCTAAACCACATGCAAACTACTTCAAAACACACAAAATCTTTATTAGGTAGGAAGTTGTTGACTTGTACATTTTTATCATTATGTGAAACATTTAAAATTAACATTTATATTCTTTGCTAAGGCAACATTATTCTAGAAATACATTGGCACTTTGTAAGGATATATTTACAGTGTGCAAAATAACAGATACTCAAGCATCTTTGCTGTCATACTTTAAATGTATGTGTACATTGTCAATACGCATGGCTATACCATGAAATCTTAATGCACTTCAAAATGAAGTTTGTTATTATGTAACAACATGTTACAGAAATATAAGCTAATATGATTATGAATGCAAACATTTGATTTTCATATTACAGTATTTCTTTACATGAAACACTACTGTTGTGCTGGTTGTTAAAAAGAATAGGAAGATAGACCTTAAAAACAAGCATAATAAGCCATCTGGCAGTTTCCCACTCTACCTCAACACCAAAAGCATGGAAAATTTCAAAAGCTAAAGATACAACTGTTTACAAAGCTACGCTTGGCACTACATTAAGTAACCCGAGTTGCTCTTTTCCATCCTGCCATGAACATCAGGAGCAACATAAGATGAAGTATCTATAGAACGTAACTGGTCCTCACTGTCAGAGGTAACTCTGTCCCCAGAAGTCATATCTGTACTTGTAACTTTTTGAAACACAATATATGCAATTCTTCCAGATCTCAGACAATCTGACCTGCACTTCTGCCCCATCCACCAACCTCTCTGGTTTTGACTTCATGTTTAAGATAAGTGATAAAATACAAGAATATAAGCCTTGCAGAAACTCCCCACTAAACACTGTTCTTTTTGCTATCCAGTTTCACTGTTAGAACAGCTTATTTAATTTAATGCTTTTATTTTTTTTACTGAAATTATTTTCCCAAATGTTTTCAAAATATATTTAATCAGTTCCCTGTTTTATGGTCTTATGAAGATTATACTCCAGATAACCCTTTTTCCAATACATAGTTTCACAAGGACAATTGTAAGTGGCATGTTCAGAACAATAGGCCATTATGGGAAAATTTCCTATAATCTTGCATTTCCATCCAAGAGATGGTTAACATTGCTAAATTGTGTCCTACATTTTTTTCTCAAAGGAGCTTTAAGAATAATAAAGGCTATTTTTCCAACAACCATGTGAAATAGGCTTTTGTCAAAACAGGAATTCCTTTTTGGTAAGTTGATTAAAAGACAAATCTATCATATTTAAATGATGATAAGCTAATTCCATGTAGCCAAACACTGATATTACTACTGTATGTATCATATTTCAGACAATGGATTACAGACTACTTTTTTAAAAAAGGGAAGAGTACAGGGAGAAGAAAATCATACATGTCTGATTTGTACATATAAACAGCTACTGATGGGGTATTTTATGCACACTTATTTAAAAGTATGTCCCAGGGTCCAATATGTCTTATTGTCAGGTAAATGTGCAAAGCACTGCGACCTTACGTTCTAGAGCTGAAAAATAAATTTACTAGCTCACCTATTTTTTCTAGCAAAGTGGAGAAACATGTGCCCTTCTAGTCAAAGTGGTTGGAACAGAAACCAAGTGCATTTAAAAAAAGAAAGTCTGGTTTTTAAAAGCCAAGCCAGGCAGGAACATGATAGTTTCCTGTATCTTATTCTATAAAACCACAGCCATGTCCCAAGGCATCTTGTCATTTAGTTAATTCATTGCTTGTGGAAAATATTTTGAGCAAATAAAAATGCTACTAGACGTGCATGTTGCTCCCCCTATTTTCTCCTCCTCCTCCATCAATGCCTTCTGTGGACTGTGAGGAAGAAGGGCGGGAATTCCTGGCCCGCCCGTGGCTGTTGAATCCCACTGGAGTTCCCAATCGATGGCTTACTTGGGATGCAGCATCATCAGATTCCCAGCGATCCAGTTCTTCTCGTACAAGTCTCTCCATCTGATCTCTGTGCACTTCATTGTCACAGCCCAACCTTTCATCCTAAGCAGAAGTACCACAGTGTCTGATCATGCTGAAATGGCTAAATTCTCTTTTAGTGCAATAAAAATTAATACATATTTTAAAATTATTCTTTATAGTTCAAATAATCAGAATAGTTTAATTCTGATAGAATAATCTGCTATGAATTATTTAACATTATTGTGGTAGCTATGGACTCATTTACAGTGGTGATGGGTGCACCACTGGAAGACTTGAAAGACCAGGTTAGGGACAGATTGTCATGAAGAAAATCTATGTGCTGTCTAAGAGTTGACAATGACTTGATGGCACATAATCAATTAAAAGCATTCCTCCATCTGAAGAAATTAAATATAAAATAGCAACTTTGCAAGATAAATACTGAACAATTTGCCTTTTTCCAGCATAAGTAAATTTACCTCTGTAACTCCATCAAGCAGCCTGCCCAACACCTCTTTCCTTTTTAGTTTAACTCTCTCCATGGTTTCCAGCTTGACAATGACAGCATCAATCTTAGAAACAATGCTGCCTATGGAATGTTCCATGCGGTCCACTCGACGCACCAAACTGAAAACAAAATGCATTTGGATACAATTAAGGTTTAAAGAACAGTATGAACAACATGTTCTCTTTTAAATCTCTACCCCAAAGAATCAGTTCAAGTAACCTTTCATCAACTACTTTTGTTAGGGACATCCATGTTCATGAATCAAGTGGACTCTTGGATAAGAGATTCTGAAGTAACCTGAGGTCCACTCTAGAGAGCTGCTCTCAGCCAGGGTAACGGGAAAGCAGATTTGTACGGAGGGAGAGTTAGTGTAGCATGAGTTCCGGACTTAATTCTTTATTTTAGAATGAATAAAGTGGGATTTGACAGAAACAAAAATTGTGAACACGAACACTTGAAACTCCTCATATGAAACACCACTGGAGCTGCTGCCTCTTCTTCTGGAGCTGTGTCCACTGTCATCATCGTCATCTTCTTCTGAATCATCGAGGCTTCGTGGAAAGCTACGGCCACTGAGTGGACGGTTTAGAGAACTTCTGTCTAGCTCTAAGTCCTCCTTGGTGAAAACAAACAAAACTATTAGAATTTGACTCTTTCTTACTCCTACAAGCAGTGTGTCATATTTGCAATCAATGGAAACTTACACGACTAATTAAGAATATTCTTGTGGTTCTTTCAAGGTAAATAGTGGCTTGCCCAAACCAACCTACTACAATTCAGGAAGAGCAAAGAATTTCCTATCTAAACCAAATATGCTGTTCTGTTGTTGCACTACTGGCCAGAAGCCTTCATCAGCAATAGAATTAGATTGTACAAACTTAGTAGACAGAACTAGGTAAAAATGCTTCTCTGAAACAAAAAAGCAAATTTCTGAAGTAAAGAAATTCCAGGATTCTGTAATGCGTTCATAGTCATAAATATTTCTTTCTGATATAATAGCAGTGCAGATTAACCAATAACTTTTTTTCCCTTTTCCAGAATGCAACCATGCCATCCGAAGCAAAGCTCACCCTCTCTTTCTCTAAATCATCTCTCATTTGCTGATGCTCCAACTCAGTCAATTCTTGATCTCCATCTTGGTCATACTTTGTAAAGATGGCTTCAATCTCAGCATCAGTACGTCCCTTTCTGGAAGTAAATGCTAGGTTTTTTTTAACATAATTGCTTTAAATGTTTAAGTAAAAAAATATTGCCTGGTGCTAGGAGTAAATAAGGTGGGTTTTTTGTTTTGGTTAAGATAAGAACATGGAGTCATTCAATATTAGGCAACATAATTATATTATTGTTTGTAGAATTGTCATAGAATTAACACTGTCACTAAATGCAACCAGAAGTGCTACTCTGTATAAAACTATGCCTTGAAAGTAGTGAAGTAAATATACCTTTACTTTAAACAAGTAAATATACAAAGGAGAGAGAAACTTTATTGTAACTTAACTGATTGAGATAAGAGTGGTATATGATGGAAGTAAAGCACGCATGAGCATAAATGCAATACTTAAAATAATAGTTCATGGATGTACAATGTACCTTCAGTTGTTTGATGTTTTATGGATGCATATAAGGAATGCCTGTGATAAGGAGAATGGACGTGTACTTTCATATGCTGATGATACAAAGAAGTTCATTGAGGTGGTCTGGTTATATAGAGCAGTGTTCTTCAACCTTGGCAACTTTAAGATGTGTGGACTTTGTCTCCCAGAATTCCCCAGCCAGCAAATTCTGGGAGTCGAAGTCCACACATCTTAAAGTTGCCAAGGTTGAGGAACACTGATATAGAGAGAATAAATGAGGATCCAACCACAAATACATAAAGGGAGGTGAATATGCTGAGAGGAAGGGAAAGATCAAGAAAATCTTGATTGGGCAGGATTGATGAGAACCTGAAAATGAGATGTGAGAAATTGAAAGAACAAGAGGCAGTGTATGGATATGGTAGACAGAAGGATGGTTTGCAAGGACAGAAAGATATGGAGAGGAACAGCAAATGGTGGTGTTGTAAACTAGATTTAGTTGCATTTCCTTTCTTTTTTCTTATCTCATTCTTTTACACTTTTGGGCTTACTATTTCTTACTCCATTTTTGTGCTGTGGAAAACTCTGCTTCCTCTGAAAGGAACTGTGTGATTATTTATTGGTTGTTTTAATCTTTGTATGAACGAAGAAGAAACTATTCAAACTTACCCCTTTAGGTTTTGCCGCAGTTCATCAAAATTTAATTTGCCTCCACATTGACGCAGACTCTCTGAAATGTCATCGACTGGTGTTTTTTTCAATTTTAATTTCACCATGGCTTTCGTGTATCCCTGAAAGAGGAAAGCAATATATTCTTTAGGTGGATACAGCTGTGAAGCAAGCAGGGCCTTGAGGTTCCCAAGAGATGCTAAAGGCCTACCAGCTGCAGTCTTGCAGGGTGGAAATGAGGTGAGAATTTTGTGTCCCTTGTATCCCTATGTGGCTTCTGCTTTGAGGAACAGGGCATCTCTCCCCCTTTTCAAACAGTATCTTTCAGCTCTGAGTTTTAATTGAGTCCACACTCTAAACCAGTGTTTCTCAACCTTGACAACTGTCAGGGGAAAACCTCGTTAAGCACGAGAGACATACACACCAAAACATTGACCATTTCAAAGACTCTAAAGGTTAAAATTTTATTAAAAGTTAGTTCAATAGGCAAAAACATAACATACTTACATAAATCACATTGCAATGAGGACCAGCATGGACAAGCAGTCAAATAGACAGCTTGATAGCCGAGTGGCCCCGACCCCTTGTCAACAATCCCTTTTTATTCCTTAAAACCACAAACCACAATCTTGACTCCCAGGATGTGCTACTGTCCTTCGTGCTAATTTTAACCCCTTCCCTGTTCCTTTCTCCTGCCACACTCCTTCCATCAGCACTTTACTTTGTCCATCTGTTTTCCGGCTTCCTGTCCATGACTGAAAACTTTAGTTCACATAGCAATTTTATTTATTGCTCGGTAAGCTTGTTTTATTTGGTGTTAGCATTTATTGCTTTATAACTAGTTTTATTAGTATGTTTCAATTAACAAAGGCCTTAAGTATTAATAAATCATTTTTTTCTCCTCACACAACTTTAAGATTCTGGGAGTTGAAGTCCACATGTTTTAAAGTTGCCAAGGTTGAAAAACATTGCTCTAAACACTGATTGTGGAAGCAATTAGGTAATATGCTGTTAAACCAAGCAATCCAAGTAGATATTCACATGTGGGGGGTTACCTTTTTTATAAGATCTGACAGTTCCATTTCCGACTTCTGCTGTATCATATCCGTTTTTACTTCTGAATATGTGTCGTTGATTATGGCCAAAAACATGTTCTGTTTAAGAAAAGCATTTTAGAAATCATTTTTAAAAACAAAAATGCTGATTTCCTGTTTTTAAGGATCCTGGTACAAAAGGAGTAATTTTCAATATCTCTAGCAATTAAGATTGGCAACTGCAAGCATAAAAGAACATTTTTCTGGTCCTTTTAAGCTGGTTTAATGTATCTTACCAGAGTGGTGATTAAAAAAAAAAAAAGGCATATGAACAATGCAGAAGGTAATATAGCAGGACACACCCTTAAGTTTCATTCATTTTGACAGGAAAAGTAGATGTTACATTGCCACTTGTACAGGATCCTACTCTGAAATAACAGTTGCTGAATTGATTTCAGTTCTGGATTTATTTAAAGCAGCCTTCCCTGCAAGTGCACTGAGACCCCAACTCTCAGAATTTCCAGCCAGTTTTTACCACGTTTGCTGTGAATTCTGGGAAGTTTAATCCTAACAAAGCTGGAGATTACCTGGTTGGGGAAGGATGGTTTAGATACGTCAAGCTATGCTTGAAAAAGGACAGAGATTGTAAAGAATAATAGAGCGTCATATATGATAAATGAATTTAACCCTTAATGCTTATTCATTCAGAAAATGAAGCAGCTTCATCAATTGCTAGAGCACACCTGTAAGACTTCAGGCCAGCATTCTGTGTATATATGCCCAATATAAACCATATTAGTCTTGATTTTGAAAGGCACTTGGAGGTTATCAGACAGGGAAATCTATACTTTTTTGGTTTGATGTTTGTATAACCTGCCCACTTTTCAGTATAATAATGCAGCAGTGAGATCCTCCTACTACCAGTTAGCAAACAGGAAGGATTCGGAAGGTGCATGTTTCTGGTGAGGTTTAATCATCTTTAGTTCTTCTGGCATGCAGATAACTTCCATTTGAAAAGATGATCAGCAACAAAAATGTCAAGGAAAAAAAAAGGTTACATACCAAAAGAATGAAGAACATAAAGAACACAAATGAAGTGAAATAAACTGGTCCTAAAATTCTGTTAGCTTCTTCAACCTCGGTAAAGTCAAAATCTCCCAGCAGGATGCGGAACTGAGTAAAGCTTTAAAGAGAATAACACATATTTAGCCAACAGTTAAGGCATTGCCTGGAACTGGAATTTTGTTTGGCAATTAACTTTAATCTTTCAGGGTATTATCTAGAGCAAAGTCAGGTGTCTGAATGTATTCTGTAGCTGAGAGGCTGAAGTAAGCTGAATACAGTGGAAAGGGGATACTGAAGAAGCATGCGTGGTAAAACAAAAAAAGACAGGTTCAAGAATGGATGGGTGAATGTGGATTGAATACAGAAGTGACTGACCAGGATGAAGGAAGTTCACTGAGAATTTGTCTGGTCACAGAAAATGAATGAGGACCACACTGCAAATATGAAGGAACAGTGAGTGGGTTGAGAGGGATAGGAAGCCCAAGAAAGAAAGCTGTTGTGAGATGGATTTCATAAGATCCTGATGAAGAGAAGAGTGAGAAGTTTAAAGAACAAAGGCAATGTCTGAAATAGTGTACGAATATAGTGAAAGCAAAGATGATTTGCAAATATAAAGTTCTATTTATTTTCATTTTCATATCTCATGTCTTTAATTTCTCTGGTTCCTATTTCTTACTCCCTTTTTGCACTTTGCGATATGTTTACTTTCAAAGGAAACAATGCAATTGGGATGCACGTATGTAGTAAATATCCCCAAGCTAAACAGACTTCACTGAATCAGACAAAATGTTGACAATCTATAAGACATTTACTGATTCACTGATAGCTTTTGAATCACAGTAACTCACACTTTAGTCCCTTGAGTGAGGACTATTGCAATGTGCATTATACGTGGCTGACCTTGAAGATCTCTCAAAAGCTACAGTTGATCCAGAATGCAGCAGTATAAGCAGTTGTGGGTATGCTTCAGGGTGCCCAGGTCACACATCTGCTGTGTGAACTACGCTGATTACCAGCAAACTTCGGGGGGCAATTCAGGGTGCTGATTGTCACTATGAAGCCCTTCATGGCATAGGACTGGTTATATAATGGACCACTTTTCTCCCATCACTTCTGCCCATCTCATAACAACTGACAGAGTGGGTGTGCTTTATGTCCCACCTATTAAGCAATGTCTCCTGATGGGGCCAAGGAAGCATGACTTCTCTGTCATGGTGCCCCTCTTCTGTGACAGCACACAGTATCCTATATTCCTTTTTTATTTTGTCCAGTTTAATGAACTATGATTGTGTTTTGAATTTATTCGCTAACCACAATTGTTGAGTTGGGCAGCTTTAGATATTTTAATAATAACAAACACACAAACAAACAAATAAATAAATAGTTCATTCTACTTACACACTATCCTGGAAGGTACTGAAATCATTAACTTGTGTACCAAACACAAGGTAAGCTAGCTGAGCATAGGCTAAGAAGATGATGAAAAACATAATTGCAAAGCCAAGAACGTCTTTGGCACATCGTGACATGGTTGTTGATAACTGGTTCATGGTTCGGTTGAAGCTGATAAATTTAAACAGCTGATAACGAAGAGAAAATGGTTTAAGCAAGGAGCCAACAGTACTTGAAAGAATTGGGCTACTGAGTAGACAGAATTGCAATGCACAAACTCCATAACAAAGAGTTCAATAGGATATTTTAATCCCATGTATATATTCACCAAGCCATGGTTTGTGATGCAGAGTTGCAAGATTGGTGTCAGCCCTTCAAGGCAGACCAGACTTGAACACCAAAGCCATGAATATTAAAACTACCTTATTATAGGGTTACAGTAACAGAATCTTAAACTCTGAATGTCCCCTCCCAGCCTTTATCCTAAAGAGAACTAGGAGGTTTAAGTCTAAGACACTTTCTCAAATTCCATTCCTGCTCTGGACTCAGATTTCTCTTATCTGACTGTTGCCTTGGCTGCAGCTCTTCCTCCTCTTCCTCAAGGTTATTCCCACAGCCTATTACATAAGATCACACTGCCATCTTGACTTTTTTGACCCTCCTCCTTGCTGGACATCCTGGACTGGGGACAGCATGTACTTCATCCCTTTCATGGCTCTCCCCCCACCCCCGCAATGATTCAGACAAAACCACTTCATCTCTTTTTTTGTTTTGATTTGGGAAGGGAACATTAAGGGGCAAAATGTTTGCTTTAAGCCTTGTAGAGGCTTAAAATATCTATTTCATGTCTTAAACACTGCACAAAACTATAACCTGGTCTGGTCACCTTTGGAGTGTGACCTCTGTCCATGTAGACAAAGTCATGTGTGGCTCTTGATGATGGAAGTTTTGCATTACTGTACATGTAATCTGCGTGGCTGCAAGAGAGAGAAATGCTTTAGACTTAAGCATTTCTTCCTCCCCTATTATTCCTTTGCAATGCTAGCAGAAGGTCTTCAACACTCCTTAATTTTGCTTTTACTGAAACTTGAATAAAAACTATGAATGTGGTTTATAGCATTCTGGGGTCTGTGTCAAAGAAGACCAATGCTAAGCCTTGGATTTTCAATGAAATTTTATTACTAAAGTTCTTTCTGCTGTGTAAGATGGAAAGTGTGACTGCATGGGTAATGGTGGGCTTACTTTTTTCTCACTAACCATGATTTATCACAGCAAGTGAACTGAGCCACAGCTTTAAGCAGAAATATTTTTAGGAGGCAGTTTTTAATTTCCTATGCAACCATATAATATTCATTCATAACATGAATTGTCATACCCTTAATTATTATATTGTATTATTAATGCTACAATTATGGCAATAACTAGATTGGACTGGGCAACATGGAGCTTTCTGCTTCTTTTTAGAAAAGCTCTTTTTCATCAACCACAGCCCTTAAAATAATTTTTATATGCCATGTCAGAAAGGAATAAAAAAAAAGCTTAATTGCAAGGACTTTAGTTACTGCAATACATTTGGGGCTTCTGAAATATTCTGTGTTCCTAACTTTTAGGGTCGCTACACATGTAAAAGATCAAAAGAGAGATAGACCTTGAATGGAAACTGGTTCCCCCACCCCCAAATTATAAATATGCAGTCCTTCAAAAGAAAAAGGATATTCTTATAAAGTGTCCTGATTTACTTGAATGATTTCAATAAAGACTGGATTACCTTTATCCAGACGAAAAACATGGTAACAGCTGCAACACTGTTGAACTGGGTTTGCCAGTACGCTAAAGGTTCAAAATTGGGGAAGCTATTTTGATCTTCCAGCAGCTCCTTCAGTAGCCTATCCACAGTAGACATTTGATAGATATTCAACCCAATAGCTGCCAATGACAGCTGAGAGTAGAAAAACGAACATTAGTAATACCATACACAAAATTGAGTGGACTAATATTAACTTTCCTGCACAATATTGTAATCCTGTCAATACAGACTTGTTATTTTAACTTCTAGTTGACACATGGTACCACCAGAAGAAAGCACTTTGGGCATCTTTAGTACCATAAGTAAGTGTCTGGAGTATTGAGACAACAGTATTGAAAAGAGATTAAAAAAGATTGTCCACACAGTTTGATACCACTCTGTAATTGGTGGTTAATTTCTCTTTGAGGGAGGGGGTAATTCCACCAACTCTTAAGGAGGTAGTGGTTTGCCTCCTCAAGAAGCCATCGCCAGACCCCACCATTCAAGACAATTTTCATCCAGTTTCAACCTTCCCTTTCTAGGGAAGGTTGTAGAGAAGGTAGTTGCACTGCAGCTTCAGAAAAGACTGGAAGAAGTGGATTATCTGGACCCTTTTATCTGAAACTGAGATGGCACTGATCGCACTCTTGGATGACCTCAGGTGAGAGAGAGATTGGGATGGTGCTTCCATCCTTGCTCTTCCTGACCTCTCAGAGGCTTTTGATACCATCAAACATGGTATCCTTCTAGACTGGCTCCAGGAATTGGGGGTGGGCAGCACTGTGTTGTGCTGGTTCTCCTCCTTCCTCTGGGCTCAGTTCCAATTGGTGTTGATGGGGGGGAGAGATCCAGCCAGTGGCCCTCCTTTGTGGTGTGCCTCAGGGCCTGGTACTCACTCCCCTCCTGTTTAATATGTACTTGAAGCCTCTGGGTGATGTCATCCAACTGTTTGGGGTAAGATACCATCAGTATGCTTTACATCTCCACCCCAAGCCATCTGAGTGATGCCATGGAAGTTCTGTCTCAGTGCCTGGAGGCTGTGGGAGCCTGGATGGGGTGCAATAGGTTTTAGCTCAACCCAAGCAAGACTGAGTGGCTCTGGGTTTTTGGACCTCCTGGTTCCAGGGACCTTCCATCTTTGGTTCTGGATGGGGTGACACTGCCCCAGACAGACCTGGTGTGCAATATGGGGGTCCTCCTGGACTCTCAGCTCCTGCTTGAAGAGTGGGTGGCTGCAGTGGCTAGGAGGGCCTTTGCTCAGCTTAGGGCTGTGCATCAGTTGTGCCCATTCCTGGACCAGGGGACCCTGCTCATGGTCACTATGCAAGATTGGAGTACTGCAATGTACTTTATGTGGGGGTGCCCTTGAAGAGTATTCAGAAACTTCAACTGGTGCAAAATGCAGTGGCACAGGCAGTTACTGGTGCTAGTTACTCAGTACATGTGAACCACTGCTCTGTGAGCTGCATTGGCTTCCAGTGTGCTTCTGGGTGCAATTCAAGGTGTTGGTTGTCACCTTTACAGCCCTTCATGGCTTAGGACTGAGTTATTAATGGGACCGTCTCTCCCCAATTGTTTCTACCTGTCCTATAACCAGGGCATGCTCTGGGTACTGTCAGCTAGGGAGTGTCAATTGACGGGACCCAGAAGGAGAGCCTATCCTGCCCTTTGCAACATCATTCCCCTGATTGGCCCTGCCCCTGTTGGCCTCTCATAAGGCCTTGAAAACCTGACTTTGTGCTTGAGTCTGGGGCCCTGGGCGTGAATTAAAACCCATCTCCTGGTTGTATGGATGATGGATTAGATCGTGCCCAGTTATGTGTTTTTATTTTTTTTATATATTATGAATTTTGGGTTTTTATTTGTTTTATTGTAAGCTACCTAGAGTCATGTAAAAGTGAGATTGGCAGCTATAAAAATCAATCAAACAAACAAACAATGTATAAGGTGCTTTATACTACAAGCATCTGGTTTCCTGTTCCATTGCCATGGCTCCCGTTATCTGGTCAAGCATGGGAAGGCTGCTCTTTATTTCAAATTATATTTTTTATAGAAGGAAAGCATCCATAGCAGTTATGGTATAGAAGGGACAAACAAGGAGGCACTTCTTTGTGCCTCAGAAACTTACCAGATTGACCCCTTCATCCCAAAGTATTAAAAACTCCCTGCAGAGTTTCAGGAATATTTCAATTTTGTCAGTACTAAAAGGGTTTACTTACTGTGATAATGAGAACATCAAGACAGTTCCAAAGACTCCTAAAATAGAACAGCCTATGGATGTGAATTTCCAGGATTTCTTCCACTATGTAATAAATAATAAAGAGGCAAAACACAATTTCACAGGCAGCCAAGAAGAAGTCGAAAGTGGAAATGTAGTGGATCAACTTCACTGGCTGGAATTGCCAGGATGTCACAAGACCGCCAGTGGGTGGGAATTCCACCAATAACCTGCATTTAAAAATAAAGTAATTTTGCCGTAGATTATTCTTTTGTTCCTCGGCTGATATTAAAAATCTTTTTTAACCCAAGGGTGGACAATTAAGTTTAAGCTGTCAAAGCTGTAAGTAAACATATCTATGGAAATCCTATGCTTTAATTATTTTATTAAAATTAATTATTTTAATTAAAATTATTTTTAACTTCCCACAAAATATTGTTTTTATAATTTGCAAGCATTAGATTATTTTATGTATATGCCTATTAACATATGTTTGAAATAAATGCACAGTGTATTTATTTATGACCCTCAGTTTGGTGTAGTGGTTAAGGCACCAGGCTAAAACCCAAGAGACTGTGAGTTCAAGCGTGGCCTTAGGCAGGAAGCCAGCTGGATGACCTTGGGCCAGTCACTCTCAGCCCTAGGAAGAAGTCAAGGGCAAGACACTCCCAAAAATGTTGCCAAGAAGACTTGTTCATATAGTTGCTAGGAGTCAAGACTGATTTGAAGGAACTTCCCCCCACAAAAGAAAAAGAAACATATGCAATATCAAAACAAGCAACCAAAAAATAATATAATCAATATATAATAGAGGCTGGCAATATTAACATACATTGTCATCACAGAATGGGTTCATCTACCACCCCAGTCCAGCTCAGGGGGAAAAGCCAGGTTTTCATGGCTCCACGGAAGGCCAATAGGGTTGGGGCCATCTAAACCCTTGAGGGATGGCACCCTCAGCTTTTCAAGGGGCAGGCATAGCAACAGAGAATTTTGTATGTTATTTTCTACAGCACAGATATATCTGCTGAATTTTTCTCTAAAAATTCTTCTGCACATTTTATTGGAAAAGGGCCTAGAAAACTCTGCCTATTGAAGTATAATTTTATTTCAGGCGAGGGTTGTAAAGGTGTGAAATCATGTCAGATTGTACAAAACTGTAAACCGCACTAACCCTTCCCTTCCCTAAGACATATCCAAAAGCATGTTCCATGCAGGAAGCTAAATGTTAATGTGGTTTGGTTTTGGCCATCTCAAGAGTTGAACTTAAGATTCAATTACCTAAGTTTACCTACTTGCTATTATTCTTATTAAAAATACCTCATATCCACAATGTTAATTTTAGCCTCACAAGGGGAAAAACACATACGTGTTTTTACTGCTGAATACAGTGGAGATGACATCCACATGCATCAGACTGGGGTGTAGGTTTCACATATCTACAGTCAATGCTGAGTTAATATTCAAACCTTCCAGGCCCACCTGACAATGCAGAAGAGATTGATGTTTGCATTGTAGACTGAAAAGTCAATAAATACCGCCCTTGTGCCTCTGTCAAGCCACAAGTTATTCTTAAGGACAGCAATCAGGGCAGAGGTGTCTTCTTTGCTTTTGGAAAGGTCCTGGTAATAGCCAGCTCCACTGTACGTGGCAATCAACCCCCAATGGCTGCGCCCATTCAAGTCTTTTTCACTGGTGTACGTCCAACTGAAATACAACATTAGAATCATGAGAACTATTAACTTCATTACTTTAATTAATTAAATTAAATTAATTTAATTAACTTCATTACTGCAATCTTGAACAATTATGAAATGAATTATCTCTATGCTCTTTTTTTTTCATCAGAAGTAAGATGTGATGGCAAATATTTGAATATCCTTTGAATCTGGAGTGTGTGCCAGTACATTGAATATTTTTCCCAGCAGGTGGGGTGACAGTAACAGGATAGTAACTTGTAGGCTAGCCTCCAGAATAGTTTATTAGCTCTACTAGCAGCATAGAAAAGCATGAGCATGCTTAGGGTAAAATTGGGCATTGGTTGCACATGTGGTATACCATATTAGTCAAAATCTGCCAAAAACAGAGAAGTATTGTCCTTACTGTTGGCAGAGCATACGTGTAGTATGGGCAACCTATGGGCTGGTAATGTACTCTACACCTTCTCTCTCTTACTAAAAAGCATTATGTAAGCCTTGATTGATAAAAGTTTGATGGGTTACTCATTTGGTGAGCATATGGAGGTTTGGGTTCTGGAATGTAAGAGAAATAAGCTTTGAACAGCATGAATGAATCAATAAACTAAAAGACAGAAATGGAAGGATGTAACAGTTTTGAATGAAGTTGATCTGATCTTATAGAAGTGTGTTGTTGAATATATGAATCCATAGGTTAGTGATAGCCACGCATTATGTTCCTGTGAATAATGATTATGGAAGAATCCAGGATAAATCTTGGGGAAAAAATTCTGAAGCATATTAATGAATGCGACACAGAAGAAAAATTATTTTGCCAGGTGGCTCAAATGGATGGGTGAGAACAACATGAGACAGTACAGAAAATGTGACTGGGCATTTGGAAATCCAAGAATGAAAGAGAATGGTGATGGTCTGAGAAAGATCTTTTTGTGTTGAATACATGGTTTAAGCTTAAGCCCATTCATACATACAAATGAAAGGTATGGATAGAAAACCAGAAGTGTGATTGCTTTGATTGTCTATAATGAACAACTGAAAGAATTAGCAAAGGTAAGAGGTGTTGGTATGCTCTGAATGTGGGATAGACAATTATTTAGTAATATCAAGAATGGATCTTGGGGAAAAAAGGATATGAAAGAAAAAAGATGAAAAATGAGAATGAAAGTAGAACAACTTCAGGAACAGAAAATACAGGTCCTGTATAAAAAAACAAAAATTAGAAGAGAGATTAAATCTCTCAACAGAATGAATGAAAAATGAATGTAAGTAAAGAAAGAAACTATGGAGGCTGCTTGGAACAAAGAAAAAGAATTCTATTACAGAACGTCACAGAAGTGCTAAAGGGAGGTATGGAAAAAGGAAGTTTGGTAGAATGATGTAGTGAAACAGGCTGCGAATGAGAAAAACATGAATAGAACATGACTGCTATAAAAAATCAGGATGAAAGACACTCTACGACATGCACAGGAAAAAAGGTCAGTTGCAATGAATATAGTTGAAGAGCAAAATATGGTTGAAAACAAGAGACAGAGAAAATGGTAAATAATTTATACGGAAATAAAACAACTGTTTTGGAAATGAGAGAAGAAGGCTAAACAACAAGCCTCCAGCAGAGTGACTGGAATTAAAAATAAAAGTGCAGAACTGATTTGGGTGAAACTGAAATGAAGGTTAGGGCAACAATAAGCAAAATTTGAGAAGTACAGCATGGCTTTAGGCTGGGCTGGGGATGTCCAGATCAGATTTTTGTTCCTGAGCAAGTCACTGAGAATATAGGACATTGTGAAGCTAAGTTTATTGATTTAGATTTCTCTAAATTAGAGAAAGCTTACAATAAAGTTAATAGGATTGAACTACAGAATTTATTGTGTGAACATGATTGCTGAATGTGATAAGACTATTACACTATGGAAAGTAATGTGAGAATGAATGGAATGCTTAGTAAATGGTAAATGATGCCACACTTACGTAAGACAAGGTTGTGTGATGCATCCCTGGCAGTTCAATGTTTTAATGATGAATATATAAGGAGTGCTCATGATGATGGTTACATATACACGTGGATGCAGACAATGGTATTTTTGGGGCTGAGATTTCCAAAGATTTGTAGCATATGTTAGATTATATGATGTGATGATAGCTACTGATTTGAAAATTAAGGGATCAAAGATCCAGATAGCTGTGTTTGACCAGAATAATAGAATAAAGAATGTTAAGTTATACATAAATGGCATAAATCTAGAGTAATAGACGAATGTGTATACTCAGTAATGAATATGTGTACTTAGTACTTTAGTAAAGACGGGCAAACGAATGAGTGAAATTTCATATGTGCGAATGATGGCAGACAGGCAGTGGGTAGCATGTTATATGTTGCAAGGGATAAATTTCCATCAAAAAAAGTGATAATGGCTATGTATAAGAGTGTGCTTCTGCCCACTTTGTTACATGGAAGTGAGAGTTGGCTCTGTCCTAAAAGTAAGTTGAATGCAGTAGGAGTGGGACACTTAAGACTTGCTTGTGGCTAAACAAGAATAGATGGACTCAAGAATGAATAGGTGCTCAATGAATATGGACTGCATGCAAAAGGCCAGGATGAAAGAAATACACAGAGGTGGTTTGGTCAAATAGGCAGAACACATGAGTATCCCATTGCAAAATTAATATATGAAGGAAGAGTGAATGGATCAAAAGGAAGGAAAAGCTTGAGAAATGGTTAAGGTTCCAGAAATCGTTGAAAACAGAGAGGCGAGACATTTAATGAAAATAGGAAATATATGAAGTAATATCTGGACATGATGGAAGTACACATACTTTACAATGATAGCATGGTATAGAGAGGTATAGTGAACACTGTTGGTACAAACTAGTGTCAGTATATAACTTGTTCCTATCCCATGCTTTTAATTTCCTTGGCTTACTTTTCTTACTCCTTTTCTGAGCTCTGCATAATGTTACTTACCCCAAAGAGAAAAGGGTGCTGTGTATTTATGTACATATCTGTTTTTTTTTAGTTATAAAAACTGTTTTTCTGTTCACAGAAATAATACATTTGCAGTTGAAACGTGTCAAATATAACAAAATTATTTTACAGAGACATCTACGCATACGTTGTGATTTTCAGTCTGAGAGGCATTGGGTTTACGTCCTGGCTAAACATCTGTGAGATTAAGAAAACATATCTGACTATATGTATATGCAAAAAATACATACGCTGTCCCATTCCGGAGCCCAAATGGAGCAGTGTCCTCATTAGCCACAGAGTAAACATCATAACAGTCTTTTATTTCATCTTTTAAATCTTCAGGTATTGAACATGAGGCATTCCTCACTTTCAGCTGCCGGATACGAGGCACTCCTAAAAGCAGATTCTCATGGTAGATGAAACTTCTGTTCTCTGCTACTGTTTTATTGTTGTACCACATCTCCCAGTATAGTCCATCCAGCAAAGGGCCCTCAGTGAACTGAAAGATTAAATGAAATGTTTTAGATTGAGGATCAGCAATGCAATGTCTCTGGTACTACTTGATGGCCTCCGCTGAATTCCAGCCTTTAATAAATAAATAAATAAATAAATTTTAATAGGAAGTTCACAAATTGCTTTGAGGATCACTGTGTCCTCACATGAGATTTGATGCCATTTTGGTCATTTAATTTAATTTAATTTGTAAATATTACTGTTATCATATACATTCACATACTCTGATGCTCTTATTATGTCCAATCAGGTGACAGTATCAGCTGAAAAGACTGTTCACCTGTTTTTATATAATAGCAATTATTTTTCCTGATCATAATATTGAAAATTAAAAAATATTAAACATTTCTTAAAATTAAAGCATAGATGATCCCTAACAATATTTACCCAAATCCTTTTCACAGGGCAGTGATTCTATATCTACTATAGTGCACAAATGGAAGTTGAACCATTTGATGTCATACCACGATCCAGGACATGCCTATCCATTCTATATATAACTATTCACAATGCAAACCTATGTGTAGCTACCTAGAAGATATTCGCATTGAATCCAATGGCATTTACTATATCAAATAAGTATATTCCTGATTCTAGACTCATGTGTAGTAACAACTGTTTCCAAGAGATTTTAATTAGTGGGGAAAAAGTTAGATTCATTCTCCACTAAGCCAACAGTGTGCCACAGAAGATTAACTGAGATATAGGTAAAGTAATAGTAATTGGCTTCCTTGAAAGGAATTAAAGCCAATAATAAGCCCTGTCAAACCTGTAAATCTCTTGACAGCTGACAGATTAAAGCTGCCTCAAACTATTTTTTGATAATATGTTAAATCTGTGCAATGTGTATATAATTTAAACATATCAAGAATCACATTTCAATGTGTACCTTCCAGAAGTCTTCCATTGTGGACAAAGATCTGAAATTGGTCTTCTCCATCTTTGATACTGGTATGTCTAGAAAGAGCTGGGACATTACTCTTGTGTAGTAGTAAATATTAGAATTCACCATTCCATAAGATACTGTAAACGTGAATTTGGAAATAATAAGTGTTTCAGATAGAATTTTAATCATCATCATCTTCTTCATCCATAACATATAAGCATAATGTATTATTTTCTTATTTTCTACATTATCAGCAAGAGTGATCTCTCATGGGGCACTTTAGGATGAACCTAGATGCTAGAGATTGTCTAAGTCTGATGTTAAGTGCAGGAGAAGCAGCCACTCACTCATATATTATGTATGAATTTTCCCAGTGTCAGGCTGAAAAATAAATTCCGCAAAACAGTTCTTCTGTACTCTTCCCATCAGATCCTTCATATCTTTTCACAAACACTTGGGTTCAAAGGAACCCAGGATGATGGGGAACCTGTAGTCCTCTAAAACGATAGACCCAAGAGCTCTAGCCATTATAATCACCAATGAGGGATGCAGGTGTTCAAATTAACACCTTGAAGGCCTAGAATTTCTCATTCCTGACCCAAGACACTGAGTTGACATGAACGTAAATGTATTCATAATGTTGCTTTTCTGCTTTTCAGACACACTTTTCATTTCAACTTTCAACAGGAACACTACTGGTGATACTTTCACCCACTTTTCTCATTCCAGTGTTCTGTACTCTCATGCGGCATGCAAGAGGTAGACTTGATTATATATGTTCTTTTACACTGTAGGTTTTATGCACTATTGCACCAAAACTTATTTCTCCCCTTCTAGCAGCAATTCCTAGTCAATTTTCTACATTGATTTCCTGCTGGCTGATAAGGTTTTCATACAACATACGATGTTGCAAAGTTCTGTTACTTAGTGTCAAGATTCTGGCAGAGGATCCAGAGTGGAAAATAAGACGGATTGCTGTGTAGGGGTATGGTTGTATATTTACTTTTTTCCCTTTTTCCCACTTTCTTTTACTTTGTTTTATTTGCCGGCTAAATGCCATAATAAAATTGAACTGAAATTGAAATTGTCCAGACTCAGCTTCTGAAGAAAATGTACACTGAGACATCAATGGCAGCCCTGCTTATCCAATCATTAGGACTAGTTTCAGGTACGGCACCTACAGTATTTGCTTAGATCAGACATTTGAAAAAGCAGTCGAAGCAACAAAAAGGTACATGCTTTTCCAATTTATTTATTTGGTGTACAGAACAAATGACCAGGAAAACAACTGCAGTGAAGTTAGCGACATTCAGTTAATCATCTGCCTACTGTAATTATAATCTCTAGCCGTCATAAACTCTGCAGGAGACTGCACTGCAGACAAAAAACAGAGAGCTCTTTCAGCATTTTATGCTTCCCTAGCCATGTTCTAAGAGCCAGTTTGGTGTAGTGGTTAAGGTCAACAGGCTGACACCGGGAGTCCGTGAGTTCTAGTCCTGCCTTAGGCACGAAGCCAGCTGGGTGACCTTGGGCCAGTTATTCCCTCTCAGCCCTAGGAAGAAGCAAATGGCAAACCAGTTTAAAAACATTGCCAAGGACTTGTCTACAGTAGTTGCCAGGAGTCAAGACTGACTCAAAGGGACCAAAAAAAAAAAAAGTTCCAAAATGAAAGAAAGAATGGTTCTTCTAATATCATCTCTGCATGCATCATACTGGTTTTGTAATGAAAAGAAAGCTGCAATCCTCCTTTATTGTTAATAACGGTTGCATTGATAATATTATAAATATTGATCCCCAAATTAATTATTATTTTTAAAAATAATGTGTGTGTGTGTGTGTGTGTGTGTGTGTGTCCACCTTTTTTATATATATAATTCAAGGCAGCAAACATACCTAATACTCCTGCCTCCTATTTTCCCTACAACACCAACCCTGTGATGTGGGCTGGGCTGAGAGAAAGTGACTGGCCCAAAGTCACCCAGCTGGCTTTATATGCCTAAGGGATATATAAATTGAATACAATATGTGTAGAGGACTATGGAGATAGCCTTGAAGAAAATATACAACACCTGTTGACAAACATGAACTTAGCTCAGGAAGACAGGAATGCATGAGAAAGAAACTCAAGATTGCCCCAGTTTGAGTCTCTTTGGTATAGACAGACAGAGGGAAGGAGAAAGGCTATCAGGCTTTCAAGGTTCTGATATTATAGTTTGTATCAACTGAGTTCTAGTATTTTGGGGGGTGTCTGTTTCCTGACCTGGTCTACCTTGTAGAGCTGACAGTGTCAGGCCTAGCCCGAGGAACTCCAGGAGACCATGCAAGTTCTATTCAGCAACGTTTATTAGCTACAACCTCTATCAAGAATCTTCCCAGACTGGAAACTCTGTTCCCACAGTAGCTATGAAAACAGAGTGAATTCCTCAGGGAGGTGCCAGCCTCATCCTCTTATCTCTTCCCCACCCTTCTGGAGACGAAAGAGGATGCTTGCCTCCCTGAGTGTGGCCTTCATAATTCCATTCCATCACAGACAGTATGGCATTTATTGTTTTATGTCAGTAGCAATTCTACAAAATTGTTATATCCACTGTAGCTGATTTTTTGAGAATCTCAGACTATACATTCTTTCTTCTTATTCTTAAATAGTAGAAATTGTAATTTACTTTTAGAATTATCAGAATGATTTCTTAGACTGTTTTCCCTACATCTTGAATCAATCTATAGCCATATGAATTAAAGAGTGGTTTTTGGTAGACATTATATCTGAATTAGCAGTTTTCTGAACAATGTCAAATCTGACTGGAAAAGTAATATTCATGGCTTTGAATGAGGAAATCTTATAGCACTCTATTCCATAACATATTAAATATTAGTTTACTATCACATTAAAATACCAGCAAAGACTACTTACAGATAGACAGGATCACAAGAAAAATCAGATATGTTATTAGCTCACGTAAAACACTTTTTAAGTATTTCTCTCGAGTTGTAGTTTCTTCCATGAGCCGAGTACCCCACAGACCTTAAAAAGAAGAATCAGGAACCCATAAGAAATATGATATATTGCCATATGAACAGCATCTATACAAACCAATAAATGTTTGCTGTTGTTTAGTATGATATATAAGCCAGGACATTTATTTCTATCCTACAAGATTAATATAAGGTTCACTTTATATTGTTTTAATAAGTTATACCTACTAACCAGAAAGACAAGGAAAAGAACTAGTCAGGGAAGAAAGATTTCCACCTACCGTGCAATAACTGATCACATCATTTGCATCAATATTATATCATTGCAGTTCTAAATTCTACCAAGATAGCTTAAGCAGAAGATCAGTACTTTCTTTCTTTCTTTCTTTCTTTATCTATCAAACTTATCCCCTATTAATTAATTTATTAACTTATTAATTGCTGACAAGACTAACCAAGTTAGAATGGCAAGCTCCGGCTAGCAAAATGCACCTTGTACAATCCACAAGGATTTACTGGAAGATATGAAAATGGCTTTTGTAGGCAAAAAAAAAAAAAAATCTGAAAAACACATATATAAATTTAGCGGAACAGCACATGGCTTTAGCTAAGAAAATAAGTTTATTTCTGTCTTACCAGGAATTAACAACTTTGCTTTCTACACCAACACAGTAACAATTAAGCCAATGGCAACAGCATATAAACACATTATGATGCTGGTGCAACATTTACAAACTTTATTAAATTGCTATTTAAAAAAAACATTACCCCATTACTGCAGTTTATTGCACAGGTTCTTCCACAATCTGCTCTATAAGAATTTATTTAAAAAATGATTTAAAGATTTAAAACATTCCAAGTAGGCCAGAAGAATTACCTAGTCTCTTCTTCTGGAAGCCAGCCAGACTAGAAGGCTCAAGATATATGTAACAGCCAGCAAAGTAACAAAGAGAACTATAAAGTTCTACATCACTGAAAGTCCACAGGCGCTAGGCTCTTCACCATCAACCCCTTAAACTTTCTAGAAAGCTGATTAAAATGCACAACTCTCTTTCACTGATACCAGGATGAAAAAGGCAAGAAATTGTAATCTCTCTCTCACACACACACAATTATGTGAGAATTTGGTAAAAGTATTTGCATGATGCTATCTATTCCACTTGCCTGAGAAACAGGGACCCTTGCAAAAGATAAATTGACAGATGGGTTTGTAGAAGTTTGTATATTACTTAGAACCCATTAGCACCTATTTGAACAGTGGAAAATAAATTAGCACCGTGAAAATATTTCGGCCCTCAACTTCCATCAGTTCTGGTTAAGGGTGAGGGACTGTAATCCACATTTTCTGAAGGACATCAGATTGCCAACGTCTATTCTTAAGAACCAGGGATCTCTCTTAGTGTCTGAACAGATGTGTTAAGCTGCTATCTAAATCCTGCAAATGAAACTGCTCTAAACATTTTGTACTTTTTAAAAAATGAAGCTACGTTAAACCATATGAGATTTCAGTTGTATGTCACAGCAATAGTGAAGATCAATCCCTGCCCTATAAAAGTGGACTGTGAAGTAAGAACTGAATGATAGGTGCTGCCTAAAATAGTGCATCGATCAGTTTGTCTATCAAAACAGTAGTTGTACAAAATGTGCTCATTCCATTACATGAGTCATGTTACTAAAAATAACTGTATTAGCCATTCACAGAAGAAACTGCAATGCAAGAAAAAAGGCATAACTTGGTTATATCATGCCCCCTACAAGTAAGCTTGCGAATGTATGCCAGTTCTTTTTAGCTGATAACTTCTGTTTCAATTCCCTATCCCTTGTTTTTTTTTTTAATCAACTTTTAAACGATATGCTACTTGCAGCAGGACTCCCTCTCTTCCACTCTGCAAATCACCCTGTATACAAATAAAACACAAGCAAACAATATTATGTGAAAAAAAGTGAGTGGGATAACAAATGAACTGCTTACAAAGTTGAAATTAACTGCAGTTCTGTTTGTCTTTTTTACCTCTACAGATTAAGATGGCTACTCTTCTGGAATTTGTAGCTAGATGGTTATCCTGAACTGGAACAAATGAGCAAATACTGGTTGGCCAGGCAACAGCGAGTCTGAATGGATTGGAGTTTGCAACACTTGGCAAAGAATATTTTATTTTTGTAAAAAAAGCAGCATACTTCTTAGCAGGCTTAAAACATAGATCGCCTGTGAACTCTGTTTGGTGTCCAAATTAAAAGCTTCATATTCTTCCAGGACAGTCACAAAGACTAGTTTTACTGAAGGCTTAAAGCTTTTCCTTAAGACCTTTAACTTCTTAAACATTTTCTTCAATGTAGTCTTCTCTTTTCAGTTGAAATGGTTATGACATGACAATTGTTCTAAAATGCTCTTTTCTCACCTTCCTAAACTAGTGTCAACAGAATGGGTCACTTGTTCTAGTGTAATAGAAATGGAATCAGTTAACATGGCACTAGCAAGCACTAGCACATCCTTTGCCCATTAAGCTGGCACTCATACATTCCAAAAATTAAATAATACTGAAAAAAGGCTCAATCTTTTGAGATTGCCAAATTTTCAGTAATCTCATTTGGAAATGAGACTCTGTTGCAATTCTGAAATATCGGAGTGATATCTTGTAAGAATTAGGGGTCTTGTAAGGTTCCACACAAGTAGCATGGGCCATCACACAAGATCCCATGATGGTTTCTAAGATCTAAGAAATAATGGTTATTCTTTCAAATTAGGATTTGTCTCTAAAGTTGCAATCTAAGGGACTTTTCCCTATGCTGAGTTGAAGAGCTGTTGAGATGGGGAAAAAAATGATTCTGTATCCCTGTAAAATTGGCTTCCATTTTCCCGTTGCTCATCCCAATTCTGCCTCTCTTGCTTCTGTTCCCTGAATGGCCAGTCACCTGATTTCCCTTAGGTTAATGAGAGACAAAGCCTAAGGGATTTTATGCACTTTATGTCCCTTGAGTAGTGTCAGAAGTGGGGAAATGCTATTTGAAACACCAACACAGCTGAAGCCCACCTCAGCCTGTCTTGCTCACGGGCTGGAGACAAGATGAAGGCCGTGTCAGAGAGAGAAGCTGAAAAAAGATGTCGTTGGGATATGTTTGCACTGTGTTTAGAGAAAAATGGGGAAAGGCCTCAAAACATGAGAACAAGTCGCAGTGAAGTTGGCAAATTATGTAATATAGTCTGAATACCCACATCTGCAGCTCAGTTTAAAAAGTGTGAATTCAGAAGAAAAGTATGTGATTTCAGAAGAAGATTCAAGCTTTCAAACACACACGCGCACTCTGAAATTGTTACAGTGGATTGCCCTTAAAATAAATATGTCCAGTTCCAGATTATAACTGAACAGCCTTGCATAATCTACTTTATTTTTATAAAAACTGTTAGGATAACAAGTGTTGGCATTCAGGAATATTTTAACTGTGATAGCAATTTTTGTCATGAGATCATCTATCTGGATATTCTTAGGCCCCAACTGAGCGCATCTAGGCACATTATCTTCGGGGCTTTAAAGAAAGAGGACTTTTTATTCACAGCATACTGCAATTCAAAGTCAAAATCCAACCCATCAATTTGGGGAAGGCTGAGTAAGCCATCAATGGAACAAAATTCAGTAAACAATTATTAAACTGCAAGTTAATAAATGAAAAAAAAATCCTGAAGTTAATGAGAGTGCCAAAAATACACCGTATTCCCTCCCTCTTGATAGCTAAGATCAAGTGCCTTTTGAGTCCTACTTGCCAATTCAGTTGTTTTGACAACATTATGGAAGTTATTGGCTGTTGCCTTCTGGAATTTTTTTTGTTTTTGAGTTCTCAGTCTAACTAACCTACAATCCTGGGCTGTCCTAGTGGTCTCCCATCCCGCCTAACGTTCTTCTGATAGCCGCCGCGCTCAGCTGAGCACGGCCCCGTTCGGCGGCTAGTCCTCCTGGCGACGACAGGGAGGTGCTTTTCCTCCTCCGCCGAGGGCTGCCCTCCGAGGGGCCGCGCTCGCTCCCGGAGCTGGTCCTAAATAGGGGGGAGGGGGCAGGCGGGCGACTAGCGGGCCACCCGCGGGGCGGGGAGGCGAGGCTGAGCCGGGCGGGCCCTCACTCACCTCGCAGTCGGCTGGCCAGCCCCTTGGCCCAGGCGACGCGGTGCGGCGGGGGCTCCGCGGTCTCGCCGTGGCCCTCCTCGGGAGCGAAACGCGAGGGCAGGGCGTCTCCCCCTCCTCCGCCCGCGGGGAAGGGGTGGCCCGGCTCCGCTCCGTCCTCCTCGCCCCGCCGCCTGCGCCGCCGCTGCCTGCCCGGCTCGGCGTCTCCGCTTCGAGCGCTGGGCCCGCCCGAGGTCGGCGAGGCCGCCTCGCCCCGGCCCCACTCCACGTCCATCTTCAGCACCGGCCCCGCCACCGCCGTCGCCACCCTGGCCGAGTCCTCCTCTTCGGGCTCAAAGACCGGGTTGTCCCGGCTCCAGGCCTGCCTCGAGCAAGAGGAGAGCGGCGGCGAGGGCGAGCCAGAAGAGGAGCCGCCGCCGCCGCCGCCGCAGCCCGGCGGCTCCCCGAGCTGCCCCAACTCCAGCTGCTCGAGGCCGCCCGGGGGGCAAAGTCCTGCGCGGCCGCCGCCCCCCGCGCCCGCCATTGTCCCTTTGCAAGCCCCGCCGCCCCAGAAGCTTCCCCTCGGCCGCCGAGTAACGGGGCGGGAAATGAGCGCCGTCGCCCCCTTTTCTCTCCCTCCCCGCCCACAGCGCCTCGGCAGCCAGGCTGGCGGGCGGCGGGGCGAGCAGTCGCCTCGGACGGGCTGCGGGAAGGAGCGCCGCGCGAAGGGGAGAGAACAGAGGCTCCGCAGCTCGGCGGGCTTCTTCGCGACGGGAGCGGACCTCCGAGCCTGAAGTTCAGCCGATTTTCCCGGGAGTAAAATCTCCCCGAGTTTCACTGGAGTGATTTCCAAGGATGGAGGCAGAGCCGGCCGCGCGCCGTGGAGAATTCACGCGCAGGCAGGCGGAGGGTGGATTTGAGGGGGCTAAGCCTCCATCGGGGGGTGGGTATAGGAGATTGGAAGGTCCAGCTGATCGCCAGGAGAAGCTGGTGATCGGGCAGCAGTGAACAAGCAATGCCAGGATTGTCCCCAGCAGCAGCTTATTTCTGAAAGCATTTTATGGCTAGAGGCAGCTCATTAGACCCGCATGCAATTAGAGGCACTTAGGATCGTTTGCCTAAAAACACATTACTGTACTCTTACAAAGCATCTAACTGATCTTGTCTGATCTCCGAAAGCTAAGCAGAGTTGCCCTGATTAGAACTTGGATTAGGCTAGACTGGGAAGCTGAAAAAACGGCCAGTACAATAGCAACCGCTTCCATATTGTTGCCAAAAAAGTGACATGAATAAGTCCATAAAATCAAAAATTGAATTGAAGTGGTGCTTGTTCCTAAGAACTGCCATTAAAGAAACAATCATATTTAACAGGAAAGATAAGCTAATGCTTTCCAGATGTTACAGGGTTACCGCTCTCTAATCCCTCATTATTGGCCATGCTGTCTAGAGTTTAAGGATGCTGTAGTCTAAAAATCTATGGAGAGCATCAGTTTGCCTGCTGTTACAATACTTGGCTTACTGGAAAGAAGCTCCATTCAATTCAGCTGTTCTCTCATCATATAATTAGGTGTTGGTTCAACATGTTGTGAGAATCTAACCATTCTGGTTTGTAAGCTGATTGATTAATCAATGTACCATCAAGTTGTTGTTGACTCTTAGAGACCACATACATAGATTTTCTCCATGATGATCGCCAGTGTAACTGAGTCTACCCTCCTTGCTGCTGGTCATCCTGTTCTCTTTCCTTCCTCCTTTCCCAGCATTAGAGCCTGCTCAAGACAGCTAGGTCTTCGCTAAATATGTGCAAAGTAGGTTTATTTGAGCCTGGTCATTTGTGCCTTGAGTGAGAACTCTGGGTTGATTTGTTCGATGATCCACTGGTTTGTTTTCTTGGCTGTCCATGGTATTCTCAGGAGTCTTCTCCAACACCAAAGTTCAAAGGCATCAATACTCTTCCTATCCTGCTTCTTTAAAGTCCAACTCACTTCCATAGAGTGTCACAGGGAATACCATGGCTTGCATGATCCTGATTTTTGTAGGTATAGACACATCATAACATTTGAATATCTTTTCCAAGGCCTTCATGGCTGCTGTACCAGGTGCTAGTTTGCAGCATATTTCTTGGCTGCTGCTGCTTTTACTGTTGATGGTTGATCCTAAAAGGCAGAAGCTATCCACCACTTTGATGTCTTCATTGTCAGTTCTAAGGCTGGTTGTTCTACCTGTGGTCATTAGTTTGGTCTTCTTTATGTAAACTATGAGTTATGGTTTAAGTGAATGATGAACTATCACTTGTGTCTTACTGAACAAAACATATCCCCATGCAATATGCCAACCTAACTATGGAGGCAATTTGCATAAGTAGCATTGAAACAGTGAATTCTATTCATGTTTGCTAGAAATCAGTGTTCTGTGACGCTTGCCTAGACTTTTTACCCATTACCTGCGAGGCAAAGTTGGCTGTGGTCAGGATCAGAGGACTGTTTGGTGGAGGGAGGAATAATTGAACAATCCCATATTAATAGTATTCTGAAATGCTGAAGGTAAAGAGGGATCTTGATCTTTAGATGCAGCATCCTTGTTCTTGCTCACTGCTACGTCCACAAAATACTGAGGAAGGTCTAGCTGGCCTTTGTTGTTTATTTATCAAGTTCCCTGTATTTGTCAATTTCAGTTGCTTCCTTTTCTTCTGCCATGAAGTAAGAGAGGTAATTGACCAGTATCTAGTCAGTTTCATTTATCCTTTTGTAGCAAACCAATCATGGAAAGGTCTCTCTGCCTTCTCTCCCAGGTTAGTTCTGCCTGATGCCTTCCACGTGTTTTTTAATTTCACCTAATATTATTTTAATCTGGGAAGTGCCTAAACAAGGTATGGAATGGAGTGCAAATGAAGCAATCTAGAGAAGCCAGATAGAGCCCTGTAGTCAGACCTTTCTTGTGGCAATACGGATGGATGTTTTCCCTGCAGGCTGAAAGGGGCTGGCTGCAGAGCCTACTCATCCCTCAGCACCCTGTTCATCAGTGACTCAGAATAGACATTCTAGAAAAGAATCGGGATTGAGAATGGGGATAGCAAGCTTTGCTTTGTTTAGTTTCAAGGTGGATGGGGAAAGGCCTGTTGTTTAACATTTGCCAGGCATATTAACAGCTGCTGTTAACTGTCCTAATGAATAGTTGAAGTTGTACTTGGCAACTTGCGCAACCCTAATTTATAATATCTTTCTATACAGGATGCTAAGGATCTCATTTAGGGACAGTGTCTAGAGTTTGTTGGATCAGACAGCCACCACTGCCTGGTGTCTGGTGGAGGACACATCTCATAATCAAGATGATGGACCTTTCTTGCTTTGAATGCCAAGAAAAGCACATAGTGAGGGGGAAAGGAAGTAGAGTTCAAGGGTCACATTCTCCTCCTCTCCTGGATGTCCTTCCCAGGGATGGAAGAAGGCTATTACTCTCATTAGCTTTTCATAGGCCTTTACTGGGTAAAAAGATGCTGGAATTTATAGTCTTTGGTCTCATCCAGCAGGATTCTTGTTATGTCTTGAAATGACTATTGATGGGAGAGGAGGAAAGGCGGAATGGCATTTTGTTTTGGTGGTCTTCTTTCTAAAATCAGCAAAGCCCACACTGGAAATGTCTTTCTTCTCTCACATACAGCTTTCTTGCAATGGCATGAACATGCCCCAACTGATGTTTTCTGGGGACCTGTCCTCACCACAGAGGCTATATCTGTTCATCAGTTGACTGTTGAGGCCAGCTGTAGGAGTTCCAGCATGGAAGTAGACTTCTCCCTACTACTGCAAAGGAAGAACTTCCAATTTAAGTCACATGGAGAAGGGTCTTCAGAAGTTGGAAAACTGCTGGACTCCAGCTGGCCCACTGCAGATCTGCCCCCTCCTGTCTGTCTGTTGACTGCTGGACCTCTGAGACCAGTTTTCTTGTGGCTGCTGAAGTCTGGACAGCATGCTTGTGTAGGCTATTTTTCTTTTTTCTCTTGCTTTCTGAAATGGGAATATCACCTCATTTAAGACCCAACATAGGTCTGTTAGGAGGTTGATAGACAAAAATAAGTCTGGTGGTCCTGCCTCACCTGAGATCCAAATTTGTTTCCTGCATCCTCAGGATTGGCAACATAAGCAGCTCCAAAAATGTATGCAGTGATGGCCCAGCTCAGTGGGCTGGCTGGAGGGTCTCAAGCGAGGGTGAGAAGGCTCCTCCATACAGCCAATATGTCAGTCTACCTTGGCTGACCACAGAAGGTGGCAGGCTGCTGGGTGGGGGTGACACATGGGGAGAGCTGGTGGTTGGCTGGAGGCTGACTCTTCTGTTTGCTCTCTTCTGTTTGCTCTCTTCTGTTTTTGCAGAGTCTGGAGTAGGAGGGTGCTATATTCAGCAGTGACACTGCTATCTTCTACTTTGATTTGAGGAATGGACTAGAGTCTCCACAGGCTACATAGGCAGGGCTGGAGTAGCCCTCGCCATCTTTGCTGCCACCACCTGCTATCACAGGCTACTCTGGTCTCCAAAGCCCGGACCACTAGGAGTATGATTACGCCAGATCAAGACAAACTTCCCCTTTGGAACCTGGTTAACCAGGATCCTCTAATTCTCCTCTTCTTTGGATCCTGATTTGATCATTCTCAACATTGCCTGAAACCTGCTTCAGAAATTTCCCTCAACTCCACTTTCTGGTTCCTCTAGCCATCTTGCTTTTTCCCAACCCTGGATAGAACAATTTCTACCCATGTTACCTTCTGTGAAGGCAGCAACACTACCCATTCCATTGCTGAGACGGGGAAAAGGTGGGCAGTGTATTCTTTTGTATCAAGGAAAGGACATCACTGAAGATGTGGGGAGGAGCCTGGTGGTGTTAGGTCAGTCTGGAAGAGGCCACTCTGGCTGGGAATTCTGGGAGTTTGAGTCTCTAAACAACTACAATGGGGAAGGCTGTGTTAGATTGTGAGCCATGCATAAAGTAAAATCTCCTTTAAACCAAATGTAACTCCTGCAAACTTCGTGGATGCATCCACATAATTTTGTTAACAACAATACATATTACCTAAAAACTAAAGTATAGTTTGCCTCATAAGAAATTGTTCATTTAATTCACTGATAACTCATCTAAAACTTGTGCAATGTACTAACAAGGTAATTTCTTCAAATTGGTTATATTCCAAATTATATTCAGTAGGGTTTGAATATAGTCCAAAGAATATTCAGTAGAGTTTATCCCCAGATAGGATTTGTTGCTTCAAATGAAAGCCCTACATTTTCTTTTTGTTTTTTGCCTCTCAACTTCTATTACATTATCTTTGCTTTTCATTAACCATGAGCTGTTATCCTAAGAAGATGGAACAAATCAAATACAGAAATGTAAAAAACATAATGTAGGGGTTGCCACAGCTTTTAAAAGTTGCAATCTAAAGAGGCTTATTGCACCAAGTAATGAACAAACCTCTAGGGATGTTGAGGGAGTTATTCATGATGCCTAGGCTAATTCTTAAAAGAAAGCAAGAGATGTCAAGTAGAAAATAGAACAGATTTAGTACTGAAGTTCGGATGAACAATGCTGCCTATTTACTGTGGATTGGTTAGATTTTAAACATTTTATTTATTTTATTAAATTTAGAAGCCACTCAACTCCAACCAACTCTGGGCAGAAGAAGAGAAAAATAAAGAAAAAGATCATGTACCTCCAGAAGAAAGAAATATAGTACACCAAGAAAAACTGACCGGGGCTAAATACCCAACCTCCCTGCAAGCATGTTTTTATTAACCTAAGTCTGCCGGAATATATATATTTTATGACTGATACGTAACAGGGCATTGCTAACCGACATCTTTTATTTCCAGTATTAAAATAATTAAACTATGTTATTGTAAAATATTATTGCTTCATGAATAACATAGATCATTCAATCTTTCTTTTTCCTTCTCCCTCAATAAAGTAAAGTGAAACAGTACAGGAAGTTGTTAAAAAAAGAGAGAGAAGGATTTCAATAGAAAATAAGATTGCTAATGCTATAGTTTGCTTGTTAAAAAACCCCCTATATTTGATCTTTATGATCTGGAATCAGAGTCATTACTGCAGTCTATTGAAAATAAATATTGATGTGACATTATCCTGTTCCCCTCATTCAGAAGAATGACACAATTAAATTATTGCCCCAATTTAAATTTTATTAGGAAGTTTGGAGTCATTCTGACAATCACTGATGGAACACACTAACAGAGGTTCCCTATGCTTCTTGGACAGTTTGAAGTGTAGGTTCTTGATTTATGTCGTTAAAGATAGTCTCCAGGGCTTCATCTGAAAATGTAAGTGCTTGTGAGTCCTGCAAAAAAAGTGACATTGTCAATTGGCTTTCTAGGCCCACAATAGATTCATCTTAAAATTGAGAATTTATTTTAATTTTACTTTGTCGTAAATTTTATTTCCCATTTGAAGGGATATCTATAATGAGGCCAACAGCAGATGAAAAAGCAGAAATGTTTTGAAATGTTTACCTGTTGATCATAGGCATAAGAAGAAAGTGCTCTCTGAAAACAAAACCCAAAGCATTAATGAGTGGAATTTTGAATCAAAAGAACTATTTATATGAAATGTATTGACTGGTGTGGTTGATTAAAACAACGTGAGCATCTATTTTGTAAACTCAGAATGTGAGCATGTGAGCATTTCTCAGTCAAGCACTCTACAGGTAGTCCTCGCTTAACCACCACAATTGGGACTGGAATTTAGGTTGCTAAGTGATGTGGTCATTAAGCAAATTATCACGCTTAGTGACCACAGCCCTGGCACTCCTGGTTGCTGTGGTTAAGCAAGAATCATGGGTTGTTAAGCAGACAGAGTCCCACATAAAGGGTGCGGGGGTGCCTCAGGGTGGTGGAGGAGGCCCTGGGAGGCTTGGTGCGAGTTAGGGGGGTGCTGCAGTTCTGTGTAAAGCCGCAGCCACCCCTGGAAGCCTCAGCTGCCCCAGCCCAGTCCGGCAGTGCTTACAGCTGCAGGGGCACTGCAACTCCCCCCACCCACCTATCTCCCCCTATCTATGCCCTTTTGGCTGCCCTGCCCAAGGCCTTCAGCAGTCTCAGCCAGCTGCCACCACCTCCAGGCCTCAACTTCAGCCCCAGCACTGCTGCTGCCACTGAGAAATGCTGCGTCAAGCCCCACACTGCTGGTCTTCACCACCTTGCGCCATTCCCCAAGCCACGTCTCTTATTCCTTCCCTAAAGCCGTCGTCCCATTCCTTCCCAAAACCACAGTCCCATACCTTTTGCAAACTGGCATCCCAATTCTTCTGCAAATCGCAACTCTTGTTCTTTCCCTAAAGCTGGTGTCCCATTCTCGAGAGACCTAGGGAAGACCAGAAGGTTTCCAAAGGATCGCGAGAATGGGAAACTGGCTTGCAGAAGGTATGGGATGTGCAGCTTCGGGAAGGAATGGGATGACGGGACACCAGCTTTAGGGAAGGAACGAGACACATGGCTTGGGGAATGGCGTAGGCCAGCAGTGTGGGCCTTGAGGTGGCATTTCTCGGTGGCAGTGGCAGTGCTGGGGCTGAAGTTGAGGCCTGGGGGTGCTGGCAGCTGGCTGAGACTGCTGAAGGCCTTGGGCCTATACTTCAGCCCCAGCCCTGGGGTTGCTGCCAATGAGTGCCAGTGTGCGGGGCAGCCAAAAGGGCATAGGTGGGGGGGAGATAGGCAGGTGGGGGGAGTTACAGTGCCCCTGCGGTTGTAAGTGCGGATGGGCTGCCAAGCGCCTGCATTTTGATCATGTGACTGGGGGGGCACTGCAACAGCTGTATCTTTGGGCACAGGTTGTAAGTCCATTTTTTCAGGGCTGTTGTAAGGGACGGAATGATTGGACAAAGGGGGAGGAGCCTGCAACTGAGTAACGGGCAGAGAAAGAAACTTAGAAAGGATCTGCCCTAACTTTCAGGCAGTAAAAAGAGATGGGAATTTTGTACTTCCAGGCTTGCAAGATTCTGCTAACATAGCCTTACAATAAAGTAGAATGAGTTCATCTTGTCATGTTTCCTGTCTGGTCTACCTGGGAAGGCTGATATTAGTCTTGCAAGTCTGAAAATACAAATCTCCCGCCTTCTTTTTTTACCACCTGAAAGTTATGGCAGATCTTTTCTAAGTTTCTTTCTCTGCCTGTTACTCAGTTGCAGGCTCCTCTCCCTTTGTCTGATCATTCCTAGGCAGCATCTCTTCCCCCCATCTTCCAAGGTCATTCTCACATTCCATTACAACACCTTATTGAACGTTAAGGGGTAGAAACCCAGAGGTAGGCCATTTTCAGTCATGGACACCTCAGTTTGAAACAATCCCCTCCACCCCACACCCCATGATAGGTTGGCTACCTGTTGGATAACATTTAGAAAGTCCATTAAGATTTGGGCATAAAGTGCTAAGTAAATTGAGGGTAACTGTCAATGGGGCATCTGATTCTAATGCTAATTTTACTGCTATTTGATGGCTGAGAAACAATCTATGATGGGCTTTTATGAAGTTATGACTTTTTGGATGACTGTTTATTCAGTGGTAAGCCATCTCAAGCTGTAAATGGAAGCAGCATACAAATGAGTGTAAAAATAAATAATAATTTCTACCTTTTGTTCCTTGGTATCTTCACTTGAAAAATTAGAATCCTAAAAACAGAAATTAAATTTAGGATTTGAAAAGTCATACAGTGTTCTTTCTGTGCCTCGTCCCCTATAGTAGTTCAGAAGGAAAAAAGTTTATTTCCAGGAATGTCCACAGGGTATGGTAAAAAAACAAAATCAAAATAGTGGCTGTGATGGTGCAATCAAAGCTATACCCGGTTTTTATGCGTGCTGTGTGCCACACACATAAAAACAGGTTGAACTTTCATCGCATTGTCATGGCGACCATCTTGACTTTTTTTTACCACAGTCTGCCCACATCCCCATTTACCTCCAATCTTGTGGATGTGCTTAGGCCTTTTCTAAAATGCAGGGGAAGAGTCAGATGTCTTCAATTCTGATTGTAAACACAAAGTTCTGCTACTCCCCCAGAAGGACTATGAACTTTATACTGGTTATTGGAAGTTGTTCCATGTACAAAGAAGTTGGTTTTGGAGAATGCATTTATTTGGTTCATTGGAGTTTTGTGTCCAATTAATGAATGAAGGAACAGACGTTACAGAAATGTTATTATTCACAGTGTTACCTATAATGCTAATCAAAGCAATTCGAAGGACATCTGCATTTAACAATATACATTGACATGAGTGGAAAGACAATGAGTTAGTGAAGGAAATCAGTTCTACCTTTTGGCCATTATTATCTTCTTGGTTCACCTGAGAATCAGTGTCCTAAAAAACAAAATGAAGCTGTAGCGATTGAAAAGTCATACATAGTCCTTCTATGCTTTCCTTTCAACTTCCTGGATGAACAAGGGATTTTCTATTATAGTGAGAACATGGCTGTGAGAAGATAGTACACTTGAGGAGGAGGAGGATTAGACGCACTGAACTGAAGATATTAGGATGAAAATTGAAGATCAACTGCATTTAGGAGAGTATTCAGCAGAGTAGCTTAGCAGTCGTGCACCTGACTTATCTCACAGCAAAGAAATGTCTTGCAATCATTCGTCATATTCTTGGTCAAACTATTTTTCTGTAAATCTGTCATCCCAACCTAGTTCCCTCCAGGTGGGTAGGACCCGCTGTTTTGCTCCAGACATTTCAGTGTCAAAGAGGCTTTGCCTACCAACCAAAGAAGTGGTTTTCTGTCAGTTCTCTAGATTTACGCTGAGTACCAAATGCCTTAGCCACAGAAAAAGAATCCGCACGCAGATAGGAACTTCATGTTTATCCCTTCCGCAGTTGCATAAAGCTTCACTGAGTAACAGCAGTATATGAGAAATGGGTTTGGCAGCTAAAACTTGTATTTTGATATTGAGGGATTACATTTTTCCCATCATGGCAACATGAATAACACTGATCTTTATATGCTTCTGTAGAAGGCTGAAGAATGATTTCTAGTAGATACGTAAAACTTTTGGATGGAACTTTTGCATCCAGTCATTCAGCTTCTGCCACAGGACAATGAATTACAAGACATTTTCCTACCGTATGTTTCATAGGGAAAGTACATGAGTACATGCTTCCAATTTGGTGTTCCATGTCTTCTTTTTTATTTATTTAAAAAGGGAATCAAGAAAAAAAGGGCGTGTAAAAATTTTTCTGCCAAGGCCCACACTCACCTTCTGAGGAAACAATTTGGCAGTTAGAACTGTAATTTTTCAAACGCATAATTTCCTTTATGCGTGGCAGTGCGCATAAATTGATCTTTATAGGTTGCTATGTAGGGTGAAGTGGTAATCAGTTAATTTCTGCAGTGAAATTGCTTCTGAGGATGGGGAATGGTGGCTTAGTGTTAATGGTGATCCTTGTGGTTGTTTTAACTTGTCCTGTGAGGAGGAGCTATTTCAATAATTAGCGTCTGTTTAATTTTAAATGATTTTAGATGCCGGAATAATCACAATTAAAAGTGTTCCAAGAGTTCTCACTCTACTTTAACTTGCTCCATCTATGAAGATATGTATGAGTGGCTTGGTGATAGATAAATAAAGCAGAATGAGTAGAAAGGGGTGGGGTGGAAATTTGTTCTGCACTTCACTACAGGGAGAAGGCAAAGTTCTGCCACCCTTTTGAGATCGCGTGCAAGCTGCAGTTCTGTAATTTTCCTTTTCTAAGATATAACCATGAGAGAATGACTCTCTGACAGAATAAAAAGTCTGTCAAATACTTGGGACTATACTAAGATGCTTTTCATTCTAACTGTGTCTAGCATTATTTCTCCAGAGGAGTAGTGAACATTGTATTGGCTGTTGACGTTTTCCATGCACAGAAGTACATGACTTTGGGGCAATTAATAAAAAGGGGTAATCCACTCGGGTATTCAAGACTTTATGTCCCATTGGTGAATCAATGACCTCATTAAAAAGTATCTGAATTGAAACTGATATTAGTATCTCTGCTTGAACATTTTCATATTAATCCCTCACTCCACCATGAAATGCTGTCACTTAAAAGAAGTATTTTGTCAGAAATGTATCTTTTGGAAAAAGTACCCATTTTGTTATTGAATAATTTAATTTTTCAAATCATGGCAAAGTATACAGGGTTTATTTTATACAGTGCTATGTAGGTTTTTTGGGGGGTGGGGGATGCCTGAGTCATTATTGACTCCAGGCAAATGCCTGGGCAAATTCATGCAGTCCTCTTGGCAAATTTTCGGAAGTGGTTTGCCATTGCATCCCATTCTTTCTAGAGCTGAGAGAGAGTGACTGGCGCAAAGTCACCTAGCTGGCTTAGTGCCTAAGACAGAACTAGAATTCATGGTCTTCTGGTTGCTAGCCTGGGGCCTTACACTTTTCTAATTTTTATTTTTTTGTTCTGAGTGATTTTTGGTAAAATCTCAGGTTCCTCTGATTAAACAATGGTGTCTGATGGGACCCAGAAAGCATGCCTGAGTCTGCCCTGTGGAACAGCATACTCTCTGAGATTTGGATGGGTCTGACCTGTGATGGCCTTCTGAAGGCATTAAAATCTTGGCTTTTCCCCTGGGCACTAGTCTAGGAAGTTAAGTGAGTCATTGTGTGGAGTGGTAAAGGTGGACTGGCCTTGATGGGTATACTGCCCCAGGCATGATAAGAAATAATAGGCAAACACAAATGGCTAACTTATCATGAGATACTAGGGTTTTGTCAAGGGCAATGTAAAATAAAATCAAGAGAACTGGTGGCAGAGGGATATAGTTTCAATGGTTCTCTTTATTTACAATTATTAGAAAGATTTAAAGTAGATAAAAAAAATTATGGTTTTGAACATTGTAAGACTGAGTTGAAATAGAATTATGTATAAATGATGAACGTGTAATTGCTAAAATGTATAATCTTTTATTGAAATTTGAAACAAGAAGAAGAAGTGAAATTTTGAAACAGAAGAAGAAGGGACATTTTATCATGTTTGGTGGATGTGTAAAAAAGCTAGAAAATCCAGGATTCAAATACATACACTAATTCAGAGGACTTTAAAGATTAATATACAATTGAGACTGGAGATATTTTGGGATTGATGGACAAACAGTTGGAAAAAAGTCATGGAACTTTGTTTTTATACATGATAAATGCAGCAAGATTATTGTATGCACGAAGTTAGAAAGATTTGGCACTACCCACAATGGAGGAATGGTTGGTGAAGATAATGGAGCTTACTGAGATGGCTAAATTGACTTCTTTCATCAGAGAAAAGACAGCATCTATGTTTATTGTTGACTGAAAATTCCTTATAGACTCTTTGCGTGAAACAGAAAAAAAATGAACTTACGATTTATGGTTTTGATGATTAGACAGAATAGAAAGAAGAGAGTTACATTGTAACCATGGAATAAGAGGCAAATTTATAATTGTACTTATAATTGCTGTAAAGAAGATCAGAAGCTACTTCTCTGTATCTTTTCTATTTTTCTTTTACTTCTTTTCCCTTTCTTGCACTTTTAGCCTTCTCTTTGATTTCTTTCTTTTTCTTTTCTTTTTCTCACCCTATATTAGTTTGTAAAAATTAAGAACTATGAATGTTGGAATGATTGTTGGTGGTATTCCTTGGTGTATTTCATATAAATACATGCACCACTTGGTTGCTCAGGGTTTGATAAATGAGTGAACTGGTTTCATTAAAAACATTAGCATTCAAAATGATAAATATGATACCAGTCATATTAGTTCAGAAGAGAGGAAATGTTACATACCAATTCAGATGGCGGTAATACTTGAGCTTCTACAGTGTCCTGAGCAAGAATAGTGCCATCGTTCTTAAAATAGGAGAAAAGAACCAATATTCAGTTTGGTATTTACTGCATGGATAATGTCTATTGATTTCGTTTAGTATAATATGGGACAAAAAACAAAACAAAACTTGCACAGCCTTTCAAGAGTCTATTATTCTTCCTTACTACTCTGATTTCATTCTAGATCCCCTTGATTGAACAATGCCATCTGATGGTTTCTTGACCTGGCCTACCTTTGAAGCACTAACAGCAATCTTGAAAGCCCATCCAACTTTCTCTCTGTCCACAAATCAAGCTGGGATTATTTAGAGTTTCTTTCTCATGCTTCCTTCTTTCTCAGGACTATGTACTCTTTTCTACATATAGCTGCTGAATTGCTTGTTCTTTCCTTCCATATGCTCAAGGTCAACTCTACATTCCTTTACAACAGCAAACTTTTATATATACTTTGCCACCTTGTTGTTTTTCCATTTACACTGTCCAAATTTAGGGATATCTATACTAAAAATACACACAACCATTTTGTTATTAAATGGTATTTGGAGAAAAAAGAAACTAAGTTTAAAAGGTAAACAAATACATTTTAAAATATTTCTGAAATTTAACTTTATATATAATATGTCCATTGGTCTGAAATACATACCATCCTAGATATTTTTCATTTGTCTTTTTTTTTTCCTTCTAAACTTTTCAGACTAGTAGAAGTGGTTATACACCAAACAAAACTTAGTTATTATTCAACATTTGTATCGAAATATTGCAGTCTGAATATTGCAACAGAGTTCATCAACAGTTTAACAATATATTAGGGAAAAGTAGGTATACAAATACTGTATACATACATATGTTATTAGCAAAAATTATTAGCAATAACTCTACATCAAGTTGAAATGTTGAAGAAATGTGCATCAAGTTTTAGTGTGAAATCAAAAACAAATTAAATGAACCAAACTAGATATATTTGCAAAAATAAGAATCTGATATTTCAGAAAAGAAGGGGGGGGGGGAGGTGAAGAGAGACAGAGAGAAATTGAAATGGACAGACTCTTCCATTTATATCTTCCCCATGCAATATTTAGCAATCTTTATTATTTATTCCAAGAGATCTATGGAACTGATGCTTGACCTACCTGCTTTGTTGCTTCGTCTCCGAAAACATTCTCATGCAGTGGGTGAGAGACCTTGGAAAAAGACAAAGCAGAAGAGGGATGATGAAAAAGAATTGAATTTTCTGCTGCCAATGCAGATATGTTGTCCTTGACTTGTTTTTGTTTTGTCTTCCTTATTGGCAATGTACTTACTGCTAAAGCAAAGACGATGATGAAAAGGCAGCAGATTATCTCAACAGTTTTCATTGTGGTAGATCCCCTGTAGAGTCTCTTATGAGAGGATAAATCTTAAAAAATGAAGGCAAAGAGATTACAAACACTTTAACACTTGCTTTCCCCCCCTTGCTGTCTTTCTCTTGAATTGTCCACTCAGTGGTTTCTGTGGCTGACCAAATTACTCTCTTTCATCTGATTTCTCCATTGCTACTCCATGCTGCAGATCAGTGTTGAGGCACTACCAACAGAAGGATACTGTAGCTGAAAAGATGGAAAGGGGACTAACATGGTCTTCTTAGGGATGATATTGTATAGGAGTGGCTGCATTATCTTCAGCATATTATTATTGCAACTCATCATCATCATCATCAATTCTGGTAAATATATTTTACAGCAGGGAGGGGTCCCTGTAGGATTTGACCAGAGACGAGAGTGGGATAAACAATGAATTCATATGTACACACCAAAGAGCCAAGGTGCCAAAAAGTATAGGAAAGTACAGCCAGCACATTCGAAAGGCTGAAATATGCTTGCTCTAAGGCAGTGTTGTCCAAATGTGGCCACTTTAAGATGAGTGGATTTCAACTCCCAGAATTCCCCAGGCAGCATGCTGGCTGGGGAATTCTGGGAGTTGAAGTCCACTCATCTTAAAGTGGCCACGTTTGGACAACACTGCTCTAAGGGTTTTGAAATTTAGCTACAGTATTTTGAAATTTAGCCACAGTAGCTCTTTTCTGTGATTTTGTAATTGCATGGCCAAAGAGGCTATTCTTCTAACTGTACAAAGAAACCACCAAAGTGCCATGGAAACCATTCATCTTTTGTTCACGGTGGCTGTGTTTGCACAGGATGCTTGTTTATGTAATCTGATTTTCTGGGTTTGCATCAACACACCGAACAAGAAGCTAAGCACATTGGCTGGGTTGGGACAACAAGCTAAGTTAAAGGTGGTGGGATAATAATAATTATAACAACAACAGCAACAATAATGGAGAAGCACCTGCCACGTAAAACCCCAGACTTAACAATTATTGATAAGAAAGACAAAAAAGTCTGGATAGTGGACATTGCAATACCTGGAGACAGCAGAACAGAAGAGAAAGAACTGGAGAAGATCACAAAATATAAAGACCTGCAAACAGAAATAGAACGACTGTGGCAAAAAAAAAAAAAAAAAAGCAAAGTTTGTACCAATAGTAATAGGCACCTTGGGTGCAACCCCAAAACATCTGGAGCACCACTTGAAGACCATCAGCATTAACAAAATCACCATCAGTCAATTGCAAAAAGCAGCTTTACTAGGAACAGCTCGCATCCTGTGACAATACCTTTAACACCATCAAACAAAAACATCTGCCTATCCCAGGTTCTTGGGAAGCAGTCGATAGCTGGATAAAAATGCCAAATCCAGTCTAAACAACTGGCTGAATGTGTGATCAAGAACAATAATAAATTAAGCTTGTATGCTTCCCGATTCTTAATGACTCTACAACAAAACTGAAAATTTCACTAGTCTGCTATTTATACTGCTTATAAAAAAGAGATGTGAAATAAAAATTGTAACTAAGGGCAGGAAATAGCCCAGACTGGAATCTACAGATGGAAGTGACTGTTTTAAGTTGCCCATTTTCATAAATAAGTAAACAATGTAATGTGGGATAGTAGCAAAGAAATATTCCTGATCCATAAAATGCCTAGCTCTTAGCAGCTATTCTGGATATATTAGCAAAGCCATCATCTCATAACTTCAGCAATTTGAGGACAGCAATATTTGCTTTGCTTACAAGGTTCTTGTATATATTGCTCTGGATAACCTAAAATAATGTGTGAAGTATTGTCATCTCATTACCTGGATCTGAAGGGTAAATTCTCCAAAGACTTCTAACCTCTTAGAATTCAATGCTGTCTTGGATTACTGACTCAGAAGAGACTTTTACCTCTGCTGCTGCCTGTTGCCTATAACCCCCTCGAATTTAAATCCTGCCCCAGTGATCAACCCACATTTTCATGAGGTCAGAACTACATAAACTTTGTTATTACCATGTTTCCTACTAGTATCCTATCTCATTTCCCTTTTGCTAACCTCCTTTCTCTTCTTTTGGTGGCTTCAGAAATAATTACTGGTTAAGATATTCCTTATCATGATCTAGCATTTGCATCAAAGGTTGAGTAGGAGGACTAAAAAGAAGTACAAAGTACTTCTTTCCTTTAGTGTAGGAGTTCTGACGAACATGTCATGGCTTTTATGATGTTTACAATTGATTCTCTTCAGTGATTAACTGACCATTCCTCAGATTTTTCATGGATAGAAACATTTTAATGCAGGTGTGCCTTAGTGGTTCAATAAAAGTGCACTGTAATAATTCACCGAAACTTGGCTTTGATAAAGATATTTTTAAACTAACCTTCATCAACCAAGTGTCTTCCAGATATTGTTTTTCAGCTTCCATATAATTCCCAGGACACATCAGTGATGCAGATTATAATCCAACATATTGGAAGAGTGATAGATCAAGGAAACCATGTATGGATCATTGAGGATCTGCTCCTTTGAAATATGAGTGATACAATAAGAGAGCTGGGTGCATGTAATGTATGGCTGATGGCTAAGCTACAAACTAGGTTTGAATTTCTCCTGTGCAACTTGGTGGCCTTAAGAGAAGTAATGCCTGAGCCCTTTTTCACTAGATTCCCAACAAAACCCGGCAAATCAGAAGGCTATAGGAACTGATGGAACAGCTATAGAAATATGGCAAACAACAGAAGAAGAATCAGTAAAAATTCCAATCAAATTATGCTAGCAAATCTGGAGAATAACACATAGCCAACAGATTGGAAGAGGTCAATTTACATTCCAATATCAAAGAAATATTTGTGCAAACCATTCCACAATATCCTTTATTTCACATGCTAGCAAAATAATGCTTAGGATCAGCCAGTGCAGATTAGAGCTCTACATGGAAAGAAAAATGCCAGATCTTCAAGCTGGTTCTAGAAAAGGCTGAGAAACAAGAGTGATGAATTATTGTAATAATTGAGAAACCAAAAAATGCCAATAAGAAGTCCATATGTGCTTCATCGGCTATAGAAAGGCCTTTGACTCTGTGGAATGCCCTTAGGAAAATGGTAATTCCAGAAGATCTCATTGACTTCATGTGAAACCTATACACAAGACAGGACACCACAGTCCAGATGGAGCATGGCAAAACAGACTGATTCCAGGTTAGCAAAGGAATGAGGCAAGGTTGTATACTATATACTTATTCAACATATATACTGAATATATATTAAGGGAGGCTGGACTGGGATAAGATGAGCATGGTTTTAACACTGGAAAAATAAATATCAATAAGCTGTGCTATGCTGATTATATTACTCTGCTAGCTGAAAATACAAATCAACTCCAAGCTCTAGTAGTCAAGGAGTCAAGAGCACAGTGAGAAAAATAGGACTATAATTAAATATGAAGAAAACAAAATTAATGACAACAGGTATAGCAACCAGCTTTAGAAGTGACAATGAAGACATTGAAGTAGTGAATAGTTTTTGTCTTTTAAGACTGAATATCAATAGTAAATAAACTAGCAGTCAAGAAATATGTTGTAGACCAACACTTGGTAGGGTAACAATAAAGGCTTTGGAAAAGATATTCAGAATTGTGCAAACAGTGTCAGCCCTCTGAAGTAGACCAGATCAGGAAACTGATTTCACAGGACCAATATCGTTATTGAATAATGATTATAACTTGTTCACAACAGTTTTAACAGATAGACTGAAAATAATTTTGCAATAATTTATTCATGAAGATCAATGTGGATTTTTACCTAAAAGACAGTTAAAAGACAATGTCAGAACGCTGTTGGACATTCTAGAATACTTGGAACAGCACAATAAAAACAAACTGCATTAATTTTTTAGATGCAGAGAAATCTTTTGACAATTTGAATTGGTCTTTTTTATTTAAAGTTTTGGAAGTTATGAATTTTGGACAGAATTTTATAAAATAGGTAAAAATGATTTATATCTCACGGAAAGCACAAATTATTGTTAATGGAGATCTAACAAAAACTTGTGAGATATAAAAAGGAACAAGACAAGCTTACCCATTATCCCCTCTTCTGTTTATTTTGGTTCTTGAAGTTTTGAATAAAGCAAGATAAAGGATAATGGGGGTAAAAATTAAAAAAGAGACAAGTTGAGAACTTTTGCAAATGATTTGGTGCTGGTTTTGGAAAATCCTTTAAAGGGGATTAAACTACTAATGGGAAAACTAAAAGAATTTCGTGTATTAGCTGTTTTAAGATTAATAAACAGAAGACAAAAATGTTAACGAAAATATGAAGATACAAAATCAAACATCATGAATGAACAAAATGGGTTTCAAGATTGAGAAAAAGGTAAAATATTTGGGCGTTAATTTGACAAATGTGAATTGTAGGTTATTTCAAAATAATTATGTTAAGACATGGAATGAAGTTAAAAAAGATATGTTAAGATGGAAAAATTACAATTGTCATTGTTGGGGAGAATTTCTGTGATTAAGATGAATGTTTTGGAAGTTATTTCTTTATATTTCTTTTTCCTTTCTTTTTTTAGAAAGGAAACTTTTTTTAGTACTTTTTTTCCCTGCACTTTTGGCTTTGTTTTTTCCCTTCTTTCCTTTTTTTCTTTATCTTAAATATTAGTTTCTGTTAGTTTTTATCTTTCTTGTTTAAAAATCTAATGAAGTTATTGTTTAAAAAAAAAGAATCCGTCTTCATAGGAAAACTAGAACTATATTTTATTGAAATAGGCTACAACTGGAATAGAATTTTGCAAGTATCACTACCACATTCACCACCCATCATCTGCAGATCTCAATCTACTTTATGGTAATTTTTTCTAGGCTCCTGGCATGATGCCGCTGTCCAGATTCCATGTGGAAAGGCAGATAAAAGTTCAGATGGACTCAGGAGCTATTCTGGTAGCATAAATGGAAACAGAGAGAAACATATTCTTCAGTGATCTGTAAAGCCCTAAACCCACACGAGTTAATTTTTAAAGAAAAAAGTGGGAAAATTGGAGGAAGTGTTATATCTGATATCTGATTCTGTAATAGAATGCTTCCTGGCACTTTTCACAATTACAGTCTGTACTGATTAGGGCTCCGACCGTGAATTCAAAGGATGCACAGCAAATAAATATTTTAAAAATGCTATATAGGTAGTCCCAGTTTAAGAACGAGTTCTGTTCCCAAGGTCTGTCCTTAAGTCGAATGTGTATGTAAGTAGGAACAGTATTATTGTATAATACTGAATACGTACTATTGTGTGATTAACTTGAACCATTGTATATTTAACTTGAATCATTGTGTATTTAACTCAAATTTTGCTACAATGGGCTCCGTTCTTAACTAAGGATCGTCCTTAAATCGGGCGTTCTTAACCCAGAGGCTGCCTGTATTTAGCTAGGGAAATCAAAAAGCCCTCATGCCTATTTCCCTCTTCTGCCCAATCAATTATAAATTAAAATATAAATCCAGATGTTGTAATGTGGTTTTCTACTTGCATCTAAGGTAATTTCACCATCCTGGAGCCCCCTGATATTTTGGTGCTGTATCTTCTAGAATATTGAATAGGCATAGGCAATTGGCATGGCAAACAGGAATCTGGGAATTCAGTTGTAACACATCTGGAGAGTACCAATAGAAGAGAATGCATGTAGCTCAGGGTTGAACTGTGGAGTCCTTGGGGTTTTCTGAACTTGGTTGTTTTCTTGCAGATGTTTCATTACCTGGCTAGGGTACTGAAGAGTTACCTATCCAGGTAACAAAACATCTGCATGAAAACAACCAAGCTCAGAGAACCCCAAAGACTCCACAACTGGAGAGTGAAAGGTTGGGGAAAGCTGATCAAATAAATAAGGGAAAAGGGACTGCATCTGTTTTCAGGGGTAAAGCTTGAAAAAAGATTTTGAAAAAACCATGGGGGTGAAAGTATACCCTTAACTGCTTAAAGAGTCACTAGTAGACAATAATGAAGAGATGGGTGAATAGTTTGCCCTGATATAAAACATATTTTATCTTTAGACTATAAAAAATATAGCCACAATAATAAGATCTGATATTAATATGTTTGAGGTTGTCTCCCAGCGTGTATTCCCCAGCTTTGTTCCTTCCCAAAATATGCTGGGGATGAAGTTCCCAGAATTCATATCTGGAGCATGCTAGTTTGGGGAATGCTGTTGTACTGGAACTGGTTGGCTGGAAGTGGGATGAAAGAGGTGAAGAGAATGATCAGTGGGAAAAAGGGTTTCATTCAGAGGACTTTCATCCTCAAGCCATCTCTCAAGAAATCAGGTTATGTAAGTATATTATCCTTCTGCTTTAACAAAATCTGATTTCTCCGTCTGATTTTTGCCTGGACTGTGCAATTGTTATGGGAATCATTACAGTGATTTGTCTAGAATTCCTCTTAGTGTTTTGGTGCTAACAATCCTATGTTGTCAGAATCAATCCTCTAGCTCAAAGATTTTTAAAAAGACTTTTCTCATGAAAATAATACTCAATTTTTAATTGCTATTTTTAAAGTTTTCTAGCCATTTATATATCCCAGGTGTGCTGCCCAGAATGTAACAGCAGGCATGTGAATGAAGGGTCCGTGAATAAAAGGTGGGGAAAATGAGATCCTTGATACATGGAATGTGAATATTCTGCTTTTGCCCACAAGAATAATTGAATGTTCATTTTACATTGAACCTGCCAAAGCAGCACATTCAGATCTCTTAATCTAGAATGCTTATTACATTGGCTTGATAATGCAGTTTGTGTTCCAACAAATATGACAGCCCCAGGCTGAAGAAATGTGAACATAGGTTTACCCACAGAATCAATCCATATGTTGAAGTAAGCCATGGTTGATTTAACCAAGACTTACTGAATGCATAACTGGCTGGGTTTACACAAAATGGCTCTGTTCATTGTAATAACCAGGGCAGAGATTCCTTAAGACTAGTCAGATCTTGTATGCTTATATCAGTTATGCAAAGCAATAGAACAAATCACAGGATTTGAGAAATGATACTTGGCCAGAGAGGCTACTGAACAAACCGTTTTCTTTATTGACCTGATAAATTTAGGGGCACTCTCCTCAGCCATAAGAGGTTACACAATAAAACTAACCCAAGAGTCCATCAAAACAACTACACAAATGTCTAAAGTTTTGTCACTTTATTTAACTCACAACTGTCAACAAAATATACACTGCAATATTAAACATTTTAGAAGTACAGTATTGTAAGATACACATCAATCACTGGGGATGTGAAACTAGATTTTCCCCCAAGCATTATTTTCTCTCTCTTCTTCATAGCATACTACTGTAAGACAGAGCAGGAATTATGCACCAAGAATGGCTTAATATTCTCTAATAGTCATGACTACTAGTATTGTTCATTTAACACTGAAATCCTAAGCAAGTTTATTTGGAGGAAGTTGTACTGAAGATCTGTCAGACCTACTTCCAAATAAGCATGAACAGGATCAGGCAGCATGTTTACAATTGCTGCTAGTTATAATTGCTACAGCTTGAAATCCAAATTATGTGTATATAATTGGGAGCAAACATTCAAGTAAAAATTGCATTGCCCTTCTTACTTTCTTTTTGCAACTCAGCAAAATAAAAACACTTGTGATGGATTTCGGCCTTGATCTTAGTTGTGCCCATACATGCAAAAATATGGAGAGTTCTCTCAGATAAATATTGGCCTATCTTATGCTGCCATTTAGAGGATGACCTCATTGTCCTCAACACTATCGTGATGTTCAGCACTGTGGTGATCCTCAGCGCTGTGGTGATCCTCAGCGCTGTGGTGATCCTCAACACTATGGTGATTCTCAGTGCTTTCCAAAGTTTGGTTGCTGACATCATCAACATCAGACTCTAACTGTTGGAGTTCCTCACTGCGGTCCTTTTTCTGTTCTCTGCTTTCAGTGCTTTCTAGGGAAATGGTAACTTTGCTGTTGTCATGGCTGTCCTCTACACTCTCAGGTTTCTCTTGGCTGTTGTCCTCCAGACTTCTCTCATGAGATGCACTGTGGACTTCATTGCTGTCCCTCAGGTTACTTTTGTCAACTCTTTCTACACTGGTGTCATGGCTTTCCAAAGAACGTGCCTTAGAATATTCATGGCTGTCTTCATCTGGTGTGCTGTCAACTTCATCTGAAACATCTTGAGAATCAAACTGAAAAAGTCCACAAGATAAACAATCAAAGGCCATCCCAGTCTCATGAGAAATATCTACAGTACTGACATATTAGGTTAACAATGATTTTCCTTTCTTTGGGGAATGGTATACAGGGCTTGGGGATGATATATCTTATAATCTCTAGCAGAATTATTAGTTCAGTAGGAGTTGTTGCTGGTATCCCACTTTTCTACAAAGAATATCCATAGTTCATTATAAATAAAAAGCAAATTAGATTATAAAGTACAAATAAGACTTAAATAATATACTCTCTCAGGTATATATTATTTTCAACATAGTATATTAATTTTTTGTTTCTTTTGTGACTATTCTTTTGTGTTTTTCATGAGTTCAAGGTAAGTTTTATTAAAGTGAGAAATGGTTAATAAATTGGTTACTCATATCTTTTTGACTTAATCAAAAAATGCACCAGTGACAATTCCCATGTTTCTCTAAAGGAATTCCATTAGTGTAAAACAAAATAGCACATTTTCCTCATATCACTTTATCTAACTAAGAAGTCAGAAAAGATAGCAACTTACTGCAAGTGTTATTAAAATAAATGTCTAAATATTTGGAATGTAGATATTTAAAAATGAAAACAAACTGTGTTTATGTCAACTAATGATTAAAGCAAGGGAACCCTGTGTGTTTTGCCTGTCCCACTGCACACTTTGCAATTTCTACTTTGTAGGACTTTTATAGCATTAGTCCATCAGGATTTTTTAAGTCAAGGAATTTCCTCAAAGCCTACTTCCTCCCTGCCAGTTCTCAAACACTCATTATAGGTGGTGTCTTCACAGTAGCCACAATCAGTCCAAATATGTAACACTTGAACATCCAGCTCTCCAAACTGCTGTGACAAGTGGAGTTTTAATGGTGGCCTTGCCAATCACCACCAATTGCTGTGGGAAGATGAATCGAAGGAGGAGGAGTAGGCTGAAATTTTAAAGTCAAACAAAAACTTCAGACATTATTTTCCATGACTGCCCAGAGCAACTAAACATTGAGAATTGCAGACCAAAATCCTCCAGGCAAAATATGGTCTCTGTGAGTTACAGCATAGTAGATGGACTGTATGGTTCTAAATAGGTCACTTTTCACAGGGGCTGCTTTTGGGGCATTCCAAGCCTCCCCCATATGTGTATGCAGCAAAAGAAGAAAGCAATCAATCAATTGGCATTTACCTTTCCAGATTTTTTGTGTGCCTTGCCAGACTTCCCCAAACTCATCTGGTCAAGTTTTGCTCTTATTCCATAAGGTGCAACATCTCCTCTGCCTGTGAAGGGATCAGGAGAGACACGCACGGTAAAAGGAGCATTGGTGGGAATGTCAGTGGAGGTTTCGTGAGACTCATCTGATTCATCTGAATCTACATGATCATCGTCATTGGAAGCATCACTGTGGTCATCATCATCTTCATGACTTTTGCTTGAAGATGCCAAAAGGGTCTGCAAGAAAACAGATGCAACTTGGTAGTACAACATGCACAAGGACACTTTTTTTAGGTTTGGACATATCTCGTGAAGACATTACACAAACCCAGAAACTGAAATTGGGTAGCAGCCAGTTTTCAGTGCCAAACATCATGAGGATGACATTGGAAACAGAAGATAGTACCTTAGAGCAAATACAGAATGTTTTTTGTTCACTACTGGGCAGCGACAACAATCTGAGGACTGTTCTCTCAGGGCTTAAATAAAAATAATTTGCAGGCTTTATAAATGATCTCTATTTGGATTACTTAAAACCATCCAGAAGCTTCAATTGATACGAAATTCAATGTTTAGGCTCCTTGCTGGTATGCAAAACTGTTCCAAGGGATTTTTGGATCTTACTGCTTGAGGGATGCTTCAAGGCTTGACCTAGCTCTTTAAGAACTCACTACATTCTTTAAGTATGCAAATTCATGCTCAGGCACTTGATAGGGGAATGCTGAGCCTTCAAGAGGATGGAAGTGGCACAGTGTAGAGCAGGGTTTCTCAATCTTGGCAGCTTTCGGATGGGTGGACTTCAACTCCCAGAATTCCTCAGCCAGCCTGGCTGGCTGGGGAATTCTGGGAGTTGAAGTCCACCCATCCGAAAGCTGCCAAGGTTGAGAAACTCTGGTGTAGAGTAACGTCCTCAGAATGGTTTTGTACAGCCCTAACACAAACCTTATGACACAACATTGAAATAATTGCCTTGGCTAACAGTTGTTTTTGTATTGTGCACTGGTTTTGGTTTCAAAATTAAAACCTTTAATAGCATAGGATATATAAAAGAAAATGCCTTCCTATGAACCCATTTGCCTGTTATTAAAATCTGTAAATGACACTCATCTAAGGACATTACTGCTCAGTTATATAGTCGTGTGTTACTTTTGACAATGCAAATGAAATCTATTGAACTTTTTTTCTGCACAACTATCAAAGTTGCATGAGTCTTGTCCCCTTTTCCATGGAATACAGAGGTGACTACAGGTACGGTCAAGATAGGTGCCACAACAGTATGACCATAGCTCTGCCTGTTTCTGCACATAAAAACCAGTTGCGGTTATTATTTTAACTCTTTTGACCAAACCCTGCAGACACCACTGATGGGAGATCAGCAGGAAGTATAACAGCAACTAATGGGGAATATGGCAGATGTGAGATAAACTTGCACCCAATATCTTCTTTTGGTGGCTTCAGGTGTGTACAAATACACAGAGACATGTTGAGTTAAACTGACCTGCTGCTCAGTGATCTCATCACGATCTTCCAAAGACTGAGAGTTCTGAAAGTGAAATAAAAGTGCTATAAAAACTAATAGTGGATTTGCAACAGTTAACATAAAAGGAAACCTGCCCAATTAAGCTTGGTGTGTAATTGCTGGAGAAAAGATCAGTTCATGAACAGTAGGTATATTAACAACTATTAATCATGAAAATTAAGACTTCAGGCTTAGCAGCAATATATTTCTGGACATCAATTATTGGGGTGAAGAAACAGAGAAGGATACTCTAATAAATCTTGGCTAGTGGATTTCCCAGAAGCAGCTGGTTGGTTACTGTTGGAGATGCTGAATTAGCTGGATCCAGCTGGGGCTTTCCCATGTTTCTTTTTTATTCAAGGAATAATAGGAATTAGGGCATGGATTGAATGGAATGGAAATGGTGCTGGTGGGAGGTATGAAGAATGATGGACAGGAAAACTAGATAGATAGAAAAACAGCTAAAAAAAACTAGCACTCAATCTAGAGCAGCCAACTAATCAGCTTAATCTGGCCATGACTAAACCCATTGAGAGTATGACAACTGATAGCTAACTTGAATCCCATTTTCACTTGCTTCTCCCACCATAGCATTTCTTTGTACTATCGTGCTTTTCCAGAATAACTTTTCTCAATCTAATGCTTTCCAGGGGTATTGGATTTCTAGCTGCATAATCCCCAGACAGCAGTCTCAAACCATGTCAGCTGATTATTACAGTTGAAGTCCAGCACATCCAGAAGCTACCAGGTTGAGGAAAGCTGCTAACAGTTCATCAAAGGAGGTGACTTTCATACCAGTTGAGAAGATGCACGTTCTTGTGACTCTTGGCTGTTTCTATGCTCATGACTGTGTTCGTGGCTGTGTGAATTGTGGTGGTGACTGTGGTGTGCATAAGCTTCATCTTCTCTGGAGTCCTACAACAATACAAAAATGAACATTAGAATTTAACATGCAACATCTCAGTGCTTGGTCACCACAAAAGGCAAGGGCCTAGGGCTTGGTAAAAGGATCCCTACAACAGAGAGGAAATGGGTAGGAGCATAAAAGCAATTGTTTGCTCACATGCACACTTACATGTTTTCTTTCTGCACTCCTAGAATCATCATGATGTCTTGATTTGCTGATCTTTAAAAAGAAGGAAAAAAATAGTATTGATTCCTTTTTGCTACACTGAGGGAGTCTTGATTGCCTTGTTAAATGCATATTATACTTACTGGTAAGGCAAAGGCAACGGTGAAAAGACACAAGATAAGCACAGCAATTTTCATGATGGCTGATCCCTGTGGAATGGTCACTTGGCAAGATTCCTGTTCCAAAAAAAAAAAAAAAAGATTAATTTCCCCTGTGTTTTAGAAACTGTGTAAGTATACAGAAACAATTGCTCCAGACTGGAGCTCTCATGATGGATTGAACAGACTTCAGCCAATGAACTGCCCAGTCAGCAATGCTGATTAAGTCTTTCTAGATGGTACCTTCTCAAAGCAAAGAAAAGTGATCATCCATCTAAAAAGTTGTAGGCTGTCACTGCCTTCTAGTTCTCTCTATATGCATCGCTCTCTTTCATCTGTTCCAGAACACTCCACCTGGCTGTATGAGATTTAAAGAAGCAGAAACGAAAGGGATAGTAAGGTTTGCAACCCTGAATCCCAGAGAAATCCAATGCCAAGAATTCAGGAGGAGGCTCTTAGAAAGAAACAGCTCTTTATTTGGCCGAGTAAAAAGAAGCTGGGTGGTCAGCAACCCAAAGCATAGGCAGCAAATATGCCAGGGTTTTGCCACACCATCGGAAATACAAGCTCAGTTTTTATAGTTTACAGGGACAAAGTAGTTTGAACAGCAGTTTGAACCGGTTTAGCTGTAGACCTTTTCTTGGAGACCCTCAAGGTACACAAGGCAGGTTGAACCGGTTTAGCTGTAGACCTTTTCCTGGAGACCCTCAGGGTTTCCCGGATACCCTCAGGGTGGCTGTAGACCCTTTCCTGAATACCCTCAAGGTATCCTGCGTACGTGTCCCTCTCGCTTTGAGCTAATAGTGTTTTCCTAGTGCGGCTGCAAAGGCAACCCCCCCTCCCTTCAGGATGAAAACTGATAAGAAAAAAACTCCCCCTTATAGGCTAATGGAATTTTGGGGCCTGGTTTATAAAACATACCAAGCCATTTTGATTTTGATTTAATGTGAAGTGGGAACTCCTTCATTATGGCATAACATTATGTACAAATTAGGCCACTGCGGCTGGTTCAACCAACCATGGTTTTAAACATTCGGGCAAAGCGTATATTATATTTTAAGGCAGATTAGCTTGATGGAAATGGATGCATTTCCACAACATTCTGCCAATTCAATGGCACAGGTTTTTTGGTTAATGTTATTACTTTAGAATACAGGGAAAAAAGAGACAAAAAGATAGAAAAAAAAAAAAGGAATAAAAGAGTAGACACCACCAACAAATATAATAATACATACAGAAAACAGCTCAGTTTCTAAACACAGTACAGGTAGTCCCCAATTTAAGAACGAGTTCCATTCCCAAGGTGTGTCCTTAAGTCGAATTTGTATGTAAGCTGGAACAGTATTATTGTATAATACTGTGTAAGTGGTATTGTGTAATGAACTCGAACCATTCTCTATTTAACTCGAATCACTGTGTATTTAACTTGAATTTTGCCACAAGAGGCTCCGTTCTTAACTATGGGTCATCTGTAACTTGGGCATTCTTAACCGGAGACTCCCTGTATTAATCTAGGCCACAGATTAATCTGTGGTTAGTCTTTCCATCAAATTGCTAAATAGTATCTTCATAAGCAGAGAGTGAACACATATCATCAGTCCAGGACTGTAAATCCAATATGACATTATATTTCCATGATAGAATAACCTTTTTTGCTACCCGCCCTCTATATAATGGTAAATTCAAAGTTTTCACAGCTTTAAACCTCAATATTCTTCCCAGAACAAACATATTTGACATTATGCAAAACAGGGAGGAAGCAGAATAAGGCCAAACTGTACGCACAACTGTCCCCTCCATCATTTTATACTTCCAGTACGATTAAACATTCTCTGAAATATCCAGTAAATGTGAAAGAAAATATCTTTTGCTTTAGTAACCTAATCTTAAGATGGTAAGAAACATACTCAATCTTTTTAAAGATGCTTAAGTCTTTATTTGTTAATGTGGGATGTAGCAACTCTTGAGTTACTGCAAATAACCAATATTCAGTTTAACAATTCTCTTATGTGAGTATAAAAAGAGAGAATAATTTGAAACACATTTCGATGCTGATCATAATTCAGATGCTGCTACTGCAGCTGGATGCAGTCTTTTGGGAAGAAAGAGGAAAAGTGAGAGTTATGAAAATAACCCAAAGGCAGATGTTTCAAAACAGAATGGAAATTCTGAGAAAGAAAGCTACATGGAATTGGCACTGGTATTTCTTCTGTCTCTGGCTCCCTGTCATAGGCATAGGAATAGAAATTTAATTCAAGCATAACTGTCATGGTCAGCATTAGCAGGTATTTTCTTCTAAAGCACTTGAAAATTCAAGCTAAGATTTCTGAGTCAGATAGGATTACACTGCTGTGTGTAACCCTTTGGAAAAAGCTGACGAGTCAGGACTCAGGGGATCTCAGAAACTGATGAATCATGATGGAGGACTGTGCATTAGGAGCCAGGCTGATGGGAAAGCTGGTATCCTCCCCTTATGCCTTGCCCTTCCTCTTACAAGGTTAATGAGCATTTGCACTATAAGCAAAATCAATGTGAAAAGACTGCACCAAATTATATCTGAGTGATGTTCCGGAGGAGCCAAGTGGACGACTGAGAGCCAGTGATTCTCCGGAGATTAAATGCCACAGCCATATCTCTTCTTTTAGCCAGAAACACATTACTAAATATAGGGGTGCTGTATAAGAAATGAGGACCTAGCAAGACGTTGAAATGTTCTTGGGTGGAGCTGTCAGGGTTTAACTTCGATCTGGATCCACCAGTGCTCTGACTCCAGGGTATTTGAGATAACCAAACACTCTTGAACACATACATACAGCACGATTTCTCCAGATTACTAGATTGTCTTGATGTGGTGGCCATTTTTGCCTTTAACAGCTGAGCAGGAAGCGAATACGCGACTGCTGAAGATTTCTGTGCAAGATGCTGTTGCTTAAGAAATAGGACCCCTGATAAATGCAGCAGTTGATAATCCTAGTTACCAGAACATAGAACCTGGTAAACTTATTATGCCTTCTCTTCTCTTCCTACACACTTCAGTGCCTCCCCATGTTACCTCCACCACAGTCCTGCAAGGGAGATCAAACTGAGAAACCAAAGTCACCCAGAGCATGAAGATTTGGACTCTGTCCAATTCTAGGCCAACCTCCCAGCTATGATGCAATCTGGTGTAGTCATAACCCCTCCCTGCAGACCATAACTTCAGCCAAAAGCATGCAGCAATCTGAATTTTTCAGGGGTAAAGCTGAGAAAGAGATGCTTGTATGTTTTAAATGGCAGCTTCCATTTGGCAGCACTCGCTCTTATAAACCACATCCTCCCTGCATCTTTAAATCTGCTCCCGGATGGCAGTCAAACAGGGCTGTGGTTGGAACTGAATCTATCTCAGGCAAAATGCTCTAGTCTCTGGGTGGAAGAAGTCCCTGGCACACTGCTCTGGTGCTTTCCCCTTCATAAATTATAGCCCAGCTTGAAAGGAACAGATAGAAAGAAAAGGAGCAGGTACCTGGTCTGGTGCTTAGATCCTCAGGCAGCAATCTGCAGAGACGTATAGAGTCTCAAAGAAATGCTTGAATCACTTCGGCTAGTTCCACTTACTCACTCACCCTCCTCCTCTTCTTCTTCTGCTTTCCATCTGCAGACCTCTGAATTTAAACTGTAGTCCAGATACCAGCCAGCCAATCTGCGCCAGGCGGAAAAGATGAGGTCATGAGTTTTCTTGTCCCAGTCCTCCCACCATTCTCCTACATTTCCTTCTGGGGGCTTTGTGGCTTTCCGAGCAAACAAGAGGCTATCCCATAGTTAAAACATTACTTATGTATAGTCTGATTAACGAGCATTTCAGACCCACTCCCAGCACTCAGTCTTGAGGGAGAGGATTTTAGCAAGCAGGGGACTCATTAGCATTTATCGGAAGGACAAAATTAAACGGCTTCTTTTTTCTTCCTTTTTAAAAAGGAACTAGGAATAGTTCCTATTACACTAGGAATGGTACAATATAAATAACACCTGCAAAGTATAAATCTCAGGCAGCTTTTATTTCATTTGCACAAAAATAAGATATAATCTCAGAGACTATCTTTTGGCAGTTGGGTGAAGAGAAAAGAAACATCTTTTTTCACAATAATCTCCTTCCTCTTTTACTTGGTAAGTAGCAACTTTTGCAATGTGTCTGGCCTCTTAAAAGTTACTCAGAAGTCTGTCTGAACCCAACTCTGAAGCCCACAACTCTCATTCACACTGGCTGAGTTTGCACATTATGCTAAGCCATAAATCATGGTTTGTAAGCCACAACAGCCAAGCCAAAGCCACACAAACAATGTTGTCATTTAACCCAGAACCCTGTCATTCTGCTTGTCTTCATTCCTTCTCAGTATCAACCCCCTAACAGCAGAGTGCAGCCTAGAAAGGAAGATTCACAATAAATAATAATAAACAATAAGCAGTGTAAGAGATTAAGATACATAATTCTGGAAACTGAATAAGCCCAAATTCCAGCACTCAATTATTAGCGAATTCATTAAGGCAGGTCTCAAAGAACCATTTGAACCTCTTTTTCCCAAAATGCCAGATTGAAGGGCTTACTTCTTTTTTTTTTTTTCCAGATAAGACTAACCTTGAACTTTCATTTCCTCATCATTAATAATCTTTTCAGATATTCTCTTTTCTTTCTCAGCCCCAGAATCAGCTCCAGAGATCTTTCTTAAGTCAGCCGACATCCTACGCTACCACGAGGAAATTGATCGGCCCTAGAGAGCTGTACTTGAAAATAGCAGGATAGCGTGATTGATCTCTGATAGACTGCGCTCATACAACATGCTTAACCTGATTACTGAATTAACCCATTTTCTAAGTTTGCACAATACATTAAATCATAAACTAACTGAAAATACTGCATTCATTGAACTAATTAAGTCATGAAAGACGTAGAAAACAAAGTTAATATTGATCAAGCTATACTCCCAAAGTGCCTAACCAGGTTAAGTTTATTGTGAGTATCCAGTCCCAATGTGATGTAATAGTTACAATCACGGGTATCTGAGAAAGGGCAGTGACATCCCAAAGTGTCCATGGGGAAAGGGGGTAGATGATAAAATATGCATTATGACATCATAATGCAAACACTCTGATTTTCATACGTGTAACTGACTGTGGGGCACAAATATAAAAGAGCATAATTGTCACAGCACCATTATTTTTTGTCATTGTGGCTAGTGGTGGAACCTATGTTATAGTGTGACTTCAGACATGTCATGATGCCGTCCTGCAAATGATGCAAATTACATAAGTCATTTATGCACAATGATATCAAGATGTGCTGATATCATCATGGCTTGTACTGGATGACTATGATTACAGTTTTGGAATAGAACTGGAGAAAGACTTAGGTTCAAGTCCGCACAATTATATCAATCACTGTCTCTTAGCCTGACTTTCCTTGTGGATTCTCATAAGAATGAAATAGAGAGCTGGAGAATAATTCACATGGAAGGAAAGTGGAATGTGAATGTAATGAAATAAGCAACATCTTTTGATCTAAGAAAACAGCAGTTCTCCTGAAGATGATTTGCAAACTGTGGAGGTCTTTGATGGGTTACTTAATAAGCTTTTTTTGGAATGGGTGTGTGTTGGGGTGTGCTTGTATATGTATGTATGTATGTATGTATGTATGTATGTATGTGGTACTACATGTGCAAAGTACTAGACCCTGTAGATATCTCTGATTTTTTTTTAAAAAAAACTCAGAAAATAATGTATTACATCAGTATTACATTATGAATTTTTTCCATGCTAGATTCTTGGATATTACAGACCTAGTCTATTGGTCTGGCACAGCTCTTCTATCTGCACCTTTCTCATTAGAGCAAGAGGAGGTGAAGGACGATGAAAAAGCTCTTTAAGCAGTTCCACCCAATTACAAAATGGCTTTCTCAGGGAGACTTGTCTAGGAACAATGTCACCGTCATTTAGGCACTGGGAGAAAATCTTTTTCTATGCCCAAGCATCTTAAGCAGTTTTGCTTTTCAACTATGCCATGTGTACATTATTCTTTTGGTTTTATTGTAACTGCATTTACTACATTTCAACATTTTCCCTTATCTTATGGTTATTCCTTTCGTTCTTTTTTTTAAAGTTTTCATCAATGAAACAAGCAAAGACATGGCTGGAATCAAAAGTGTTTGCTCTCTCTCTATGAATAGTAAAATTTGACCCAACCACAACTGCTGCCCGGAAGGAAAAGTGTCTTGCCCCATTAAGCTGATGGTTAGAGCACTTTCTGGCTGAGACAGACGTAGGCTTGGATTAACTGCAGAGAAACTAATGGTAGAAAGGAAGGTGGAAATTCCCCTTTTTGTCTTGGGGGTGGAACTCATCTTGAAGCAGGACGGCCCAAGGGCTAATTGCATTCTTCTGGCATGAGAGAGACCAAATCCTGTAAGGGCCTCTCCCCTTGCTTGGTAAGAAAAAATAATAATAAATGAAATGCTCATTTGTTTGCTGTTCTTTAATGATCCATCAGGTCGGCTGTCTGAGACAGTTGTCTCATGAGGCCTGGTGGAGGCCTTGCCCTGGGTACACTTGGGGCAGACACATCCGGAAGATACACTGCCTTTCCTTGAGGTTGTGGCTCACATCCTTCAGGTAGCTGTACCTGGTGAATTGAGGCAGAGAGAGAGAGACCTTTTTCGTTTGTGAGGTTCTTGTCATTGGAAAGTCGTCAGACTTTTTTCATTTTTCAGCAGACCATAAAATATTGTCTGCTTTTATGATCTGGACAGTTTTACACCTTCCTTTTTACTGCTTATAATGAGATTTTATGGTGGCTGTTCTAAAGTTTATACTTAATATATTTTATTCCTTCTTTCAGAATAAAAATCTTCTCATAGCTGTGTGTACGACAGAATAATAATTGTAAAAAATCAATAAAAGTGCCATACCTTATAAAATACTAAACAATAACACCGAAGTGTGAAATATAAAAGAACTAACCTAAAGTGAATCAACAAAAATGGTCATTGAATGAGGTTGATTATGACGGCTAAGATAACCACCTAAAGACCAGCTGAAAATAGCTTGATGAAGCACCCCAAAAACCAACTTCCAATTTGTAAACCTTCAAGTTTATTTAATATTTAGCTACTTTGAGAGTAAAGTACTAGGCAAGATATCATGTACACAAACAAGCACACAACTGTTTGACATCTTTATGACATCCTGGGTTCATCCAGTGGGATATTGTAGTATTGGAAATGGTTTAGGACCAGGGAAAGTGAGGCTCAATCTGTATCAGTTATGGAACCTCACAAGAGACTTTGGGCTAGTCAGTACCTCTCAACTGGATTGTTGTTATGGGAGTAACTGGATATGTATGCTGACTTGTCTTCCTGGAAGAAAAGCAGGCTAGAAATCTAGAGTGAAGGAGAGACCCAAATGCATACATCTTTATGGGATAGGCATATATGGAGGGGTGGTAGGATAGTGCCTGACAGTCTGACCTTGATCAGCTGCCCTCACCCATCCACCACATGAAATAGTAGGGCTGGCCCAGTTTGTATCCATCATAGTAAGACCACATCTACACCTTTCAATACTCAAAATCTCTTTCAGATCATGAAAATCTTTGGGAATATTTTTCATATCATGAAATGTCAGGGGAAAAAGGTTGAGCCCAGAAGAGTTAAAGCCTCAGGTGCAGGACATCCATTAATCAAACAACAAGTAACTTCCACTTAACATTTGAAAGAGCCCAACATTTCTACCAGAGCCATTCTTGACTGTAATTAGAATTCTACTTTGTAGCTGCAGAGCAACTCACTAGCCACCAGAGGGCTCTTGCGGACACCCCTATGGACCGTACCATCTCTCCAATTCCTGACATTACTTGCGGGCAGAAAAGAAGAAGATGTGTGGTGGGGAAAGTCAATTTGAGAGTCTGTGTTTGTAGTTTGGGTTATAGCAACCAATATCTTTTAAAATGGGGTGGAAAAGATATCAATGCATTCTCTCAGAGTTTCTAGGAAAGCAGTGAAAACAAGTCTAGTAGGAAAGGAAAATTAAAATCTGGGTTGAAAATGTCAGTTGGCATCCACCATGTAAATACAGTACCTGTGGTTACAGCTTCCCACAGCAAAACAGACTCAAGAATAAATAGCAGTTTACATAAAAAAACAAACCAGGAAAATAAAAACCCATCAGAATTATTGCTAGGAATCTATTTTGCTGGCAGGAAAGCAGAATTTAAAATTATGGATAACATAAATGTCTCATCTCATACACCATCTGATAAAATCCTGGAATAAATGCTGATCAATTAAATTGCATGCTTTTATTTCCATCAGGAGGATAAATTGGGCTCTTGTCAATTGGAAGGAAAGAATGCAATGACTTCAAGGTACCAAAAAATATCTGCAGATATTATTCAGCATTATACCTGCTGAGGTGCCCAGGAAAGTAATCAGTACCATCAAGTATAGCCAACCTGGTGGCATATGGATCTTTTGGACCACAACTCTCTAGAATATCTAACAATCCAACTGCTGAGTAAAATGGGAAGGGTTTGTGGGTGTTGTGGCTCAAACAATTTGGAAGAACCTAGGTTTCTTTTCCCTGGTGTCAGTCTGTTACACACCTAAGCCAGCATTTTCATATATGGGTTTTAAAATATCCATAGATAATTTATACATGACTGGACACATACAGACATTTAATCCTGCCATTGTAAGGTCTGCCTTATTCATGAAATGCATGATGTTGGATCCAACCCATCAGTATTTTTCCTCAGAACTCTGTTTTTTACCCTGGCTGATTTCATGATGGATCTTTTGAGTTGATGTTTTTTTCCATGTGATGTTGAAAATAATTAGCATCACTACCATATTACTGTATCATTATGGAAGTGGTTTCAGAGTTCAGCTGCATGCTGGATAAGATTCTGCCTGCCTATTAGTGAGTAAGACTGGAGCAGAAAGTTTCAAAGCACACACAATCTTTAATGCACTCACTTTTTCAGGTCTCAGAACACTATACTATATACTGTTGTGAACAGCGCCAATACTGAGGATTCTAGAAATTGTGGCCTCAAAATTAAGCACAGTGAATCAGGGAAAACTAAGTTAGGATATGCATTATGATTCAGCAGAAGACTCTATTTGCTGTTCTGTCTCATGCAGAAAACTGTCTTTGGCTTCTCCTGTTTATTCAACTTGTGAAAGTCTTGTTTTTATTGCCTCTGTAACTGCTTTAATTACTTTGAGGCTTTTCCAGGTGATCAGATCACATCCAAGCTTTTCTAATGCAATGTAAACTACAGTTGTATTTATATTATGCTATCTGTATCTTTGTGTTACAATTCTGAATTGGATAATACGAGTCACATCAGCTGGTGGGGAATACAGGATATTTGCTGACTGTTGATTGATCAGCTTGGTGGACTGTTATGACAAGCAATTATTGTTCTCGCTGCTCATCTTCTGATCCCTCCTCACTGCCTCTGAACATGGGCAGTCCTGGAACAGATGAATCCCTTCTGCAAAAAAAAAGAAAAAGAAAAGAAAAGAAAAAGAAAAGAACTTTCTAGGCTTTGTTTTCCCCCTCCCAAATTCATTTGTGTACTATAAAGACAACATAATCTTTGTTGAAGGTAGTTGGGTGATCAAATCCATTCTGAAGTACAGTTGAATGAGTTTCTGAGTGAATGGATTCCTGGAATATCAATGTCACAAATGGACAACTTTCCAAGAAGGGAAAAAATTATAAAATATCCAGATAATTTAATTAACACACAAAATGGAACAGGTTTCTAAAGAAAAACCAGATCTGGGAAAAGATCATGTTAGTATCATGAGGCCACATTGTATATAAATGAGGGGTTCTGATCATATATTAAAACAAGAGCATTATTTATCTTTGTCAAGTAAGATACTTGAAATGTTCCTCAAATAGTATAAAGAATGAACTAACACACAGGTCTTCCATTTTCAATGTTCCAAGTTAAAATAAAACTGTTTGTACTATTTGTGTAGGTATCATGCCTAGGGACTGTGGAAGTTTTAATTCCAGCACATCTAGAGTATATTTGGTTAGAAAGATAGTTCAGGAGGATGACAATGATCATATATATATATATATATATAGAGAGAGAGAGAGAGAGAGAGAGAGAGAGAGAGAGGGAACGCACACTAGCATAGAAAACTATCATCCCAATTCTCTGAGTTTAATAGCTGAAGCAGAGTCATCCACACTAAAATGGGAGGTATTCAGGGAATTTGAGTGTATTTTTTCCCTTCCCTTTTTTTGGGGGGAGAACAATAAATCAATGAGGGCTGAGCAATAGTTAGTGGGAGAAAATTGGGAGAAAGGGAAAGAATGGAAGGGTATCCGGTGTCTTGAACAGGAAGCATTCCATGCTGGGAAGTTTTGTTATGGATTCCAGTTGTACTGAAAGCTCAACCTTTGACATATTGTGTCTGCAATATTTTTGCCCTGATCTCCCAGGGAGCAGACACGTTATAGCCAGAAAAGAACTAAAAACAGATCCTTAGGACTGCAAACGCAGTTTACAAGTTGTTAACTACAAAGATAATGGCTTCAGTTACCGACAAAACATCCTGGTATATAATTTGATGGTAGACTTATAGGAAGATTATTGGCTAAGCACATGGATATACATTTGGCAGAAGCAAAGGCCAATTGTGGATACTGCTTATGTGGACAAGGAAATTGAGTTGTAAGGTATACATTACAGAGAGGAAGGGAAAGCTTTCAATTCTAAACCAGGCCACAAAAAGAGGTCAGAAATGCTACTTAAGGGAAGTAGTAAAACCATCTCTCTGTCACTTATAGCTGTTATTTTTTTCTTGCAACACCTGTTGACTCAGGCCAACTCATCACAACATCTTTCTTCAACCCAGCAACTTTCAGATTCCAGGAGTTGAAGTCCCAACGCATCTGGAGGTCACCAAGTTGAGAAAGGCTGCTCTAAAGGAATAAACTACACTTGAGTTCTTGATATAAGGTTAGGCTAAAATGAGGTCAGAAGATTTAAGATTCAGCATAGGGTAGGAATGTAGCCATCACAGAAGATTTATTATTTTAACAAAGCAGGTTGCATGAACTAACCACTGCATTTTACTAAGCCGGTTTTGTGATTTAAAAGGTATAACATATTACACGAACCCAGCCTTGGAGAAGTTTATATTTTATATTAATATATGAATTTTATATCAATAGAATTTTACATTATATCTAGTACAGTACATTGTAACTGTACAGTACATGTATGTTAGTGTATTATAATGTATGATTGATGATGTTCCAATGCATTGTTCCAATACATTACAGTATTCAATTTTTATAATAGCATGGGAATCTATGAAAAGTATATATTGGTACTCTCCTTTCCTAATTCTTTGAACCATAAGTAGAAAACCTGTGATCTTCTAGATCAGTGTTTTTCAAACTGGGCAACTTTAAGATGTGTGGACTTCAACTCCCAAAATTTCACAGCCAGTGCTGGCTGGGGAATTTTGGGAGTTAAAGTCCACACATCTTAAAGTTGACCAGTTTGAAAAACACTTCTAGATGTAGTTTCACTCCAACTCCCACCAATCTAGTCAGCATTGGTAAGGATGAGAAATGATGTGAATTTTAGTCAAAGGACTATAGGCTCTCCATCCCTGCATGAAAGTCAACATAAATCATACTTTTAACCAGAGTTGCAGTTCCAGTTGTTATTTAAATGGTTGGTTTTTGCCAAGGACCACAATAGAATTCCTGATCAGATAATTCATCATACACTGGAATAGGCCAATGGGATACAATATTTGGAGAGGAAGGTCTAACTATATGTACTAGAGCCCCTTCCACAATTTAAATCACCCTGAAGTTGCTATTAGCGTACCCTACTAGCATACTGTGTGTGTATATGTGTGTGAATATGTACAATTAAATCAGAGAATGTCATGGGAAAAAATTTGTATCTGGTCAACTGCATTCTGTTTAGGCAAACCTATGCTGACGCCTTTTATGGATAACGGATCTCCATGATAGTAGTTACAAAAACATTATTGCTATCCTTTAGGCATATGACAAATAGTATAATACAAGCATAATAATTTCTAGAAGTTCCAGAGAACCCATGTGCTTTTGGCAACCAACAGCACTACAATTCCCACCTCTGTTTGTTGCTCTCTGTGTTCAGTATTTTTCGTTTCAATTTTCTTTTGTTAATCCACTCAGGTTCAAAATGCTGTCCCTTTTTTTCTGCGCATTTGATATAGGAGCAGCCTCTGATTAGTTTCACAGACTGGTTTAAAACAAAACCCATTGGCAATTACTTTCAATCTAATCAGTCTGCTAATTCCCATGACTGATTCTGTTGCCCTGTTGACTGCCTTATAATAATTATTTTGAGCCCTTTCACCTGATATTTTGCTGATATAATTAGCACACAACTTTCCTAGAAGTAGCTGAGAAATGAAGCTGATAATTCTGCAAATTTGAACCATGTTATACTTAGTAGGCATAAAGGTCCTCCAAACCGTCATAAAAGCAGCCAGTGCTGAATTAAGGAAGTTTGTCTTACCATGATTGAATGTCATGTAGCCTATTTTAGTCAAGTGACTTTTCATTGTCCATGGAAAATGTACGTAGCAAGAATTACAAGCAATTTGTAACTCTGCAGGGATGATATCTGTAATGGAAAAAGTTATCATGGAAAGTGATTGCAAATGGTTTTTCATTCTGAGGACCATCTATCACAATATATGATATATACTAAGTCTTGAAGAATAAGTTAAAAACTGGAGTCCCAAACCAGAAAGGCAGAACAACTAGTAGGTATTGGAATGAAATTCCAAAGAAAGAGTAGATATTGTGGGAAGCATTGATTCCTTCCACTACAAAGAGCAGTAAATTGTGTCTCAACATAAAGCTTTCCTAATGATTATATCATCACATGTAAAACTGCTCCAGGGCTGTATCACTCTAGACTTCAGATGTGGAAATTACATGAATAATTTAAAAACTAGCAAATCCCTTTTCTGCACATAGAAAATGGGCTACAGAGAAAGGGTTCCCGACCTATTTTCTCCTTGACAATTACCATACACATGGAATTCCCTCAGCTCAGCACCTTAAGACAATATTGAAACATGCAGTTCCTCACTTGCAGCCTAAAAAGTTTTTCCATGGGATTAAGGCCTTCCCCAACCTGTACATTCACAAATGCATTGGCCTACTACTCCCTGACATCCCATCAAGATTTATTCATTTATTTAAAAAATGTGTGTGGCCACCCAACTTGAACAAAGCAAGTGTAGGTGGCTTGCAAGAAAACAAGTATGATAAAAACAGCCATCAGCAATCAACAACAATAATAATAGTCAACCTGGCTCACATTCATATCCTCTTGCAATGGGAATCTAGTCATCAGAGCCCCAATGCTGAAAGTGATAATCATATCTTTAAGGCTTTTCTAAAGTCCAGCAGGGATCAGGGCCAGCTAAACATTGGACAAATGAGGGTTCAAGATTGGACAAGGGTAGTTAAGAACATCTGAAAATGGCCAGATACGGATTCTGTTCTATTCTGCCCAATAAAATATGGATTACTATTCTCATATTATTCTCCTTCATACACTGGATAGTGCCCACCAAACAATGCCTGAGGATCTTTGCACTGAAAAATGAATGGGCAGTTTGGGTAGGGGGATTTAGAAAGTATAGTATTCAAAGAAAGGGACTTCAATTTAGTTTAAAGCAATACTGTGGCTCTGTTAAGAAGAAAAGTCCTTCCCATTCTTGTACTGTTGGTTTATCAGATTCTTGCTAGAGTAGGGCTTTCTCCATGTTTTCCCTGACTGTCTAAAATACAGAACATTAACCCTAAAGAGGATTGAGCACAGTTTGATATCAGAGAATATCATCCTTGCTGGGAACATGCTGGGAACATGTGGGTGAATGCATTCCTACTCATAAATTTAGAAATACAGAGTCTAGACTGAGGCCTGCTTTTCACTGAATTGATTGATTGATTGGTTGGTTATGTGCCATCAAGTTATTTTCATCTCCTAGCAACCATATAGATGGATTTTCTCCATGACAATCTATCCCTAACCTGTTTTTCAAGTCTGCCAATGGTGCACTCATTGCCACTGTAACTGAGTCCATGCTTGTTGCTGGTCATCCTTTTCTTATCTTTCCTTCCACCTTTCCCAGCATTAGAACCTTTTCCAGAGAGCTGGGTCTTCACATAATGTGTCTGAAGTAGGATAATTTGAACCTGGTCATCTGTGCCTTGAGTGAGAACTCCAGGTTGATTTGTTTGATGATCCATCAGTTTGTTTTCTTGGCTGTCTTCTCCAACACCAAAGTTCAAAGGTGTCAATACTCTTCCTCTACTTCTTCTTTAAAGTCCAGTTTTCACTTCCATAGAGCATCACGTGGGAATACCATGGTTTGCATGATTCTGATCTTTGTAGGTATAGACAGATCATGGCATTTGAATATCTTTTCCAAGGCCTTCATGGTTGCTCTACCAAGTGCTAGTCTGTGGTGTATTTCTTGACTGCTTGTTCATTAAATTTCACGGAATGGGGAGTGAAATTCTCACTGAGGCATAGCAATAAATCTATATCTGGGCAGCTTCATGTGAGACTACAGGAAGAACTAACGTAAACAAACAGTCCTTCATAACACACAAGGGGAAAAAAAATCCCTGAAGATTCAAAACACCTCCAGGAAGAGAGATCCAGACTACCTTTCTCACTGACCTACGAGTTTTCTCCCTAAGGAAAAATTGGGTGGAGAGGGATGTAGTTTATAGAGCATTCAGTCATGAAAGAGGTTCATCTGCAGTGATCCTGTCTAGACACACATTTATCACTTCAGAACTAATGAGTCTTGAGGGTTCCAAATAAATTCAATTGATTTGAAGCTAAAGCATAAGATATGATTTAGAAACAAAACTGGATACTAACTAAACCGAAACTAACGACATTATGAGAATTAGCTTCCATGTTTATATATTTAATTTATATTCCAAGTTTTTATTCAAGCAAGTACTCAAAGGAGCTAATTCAAATTGGGTTCACTTGCAATGCAATTTCTTATCTATAATCTGAACGAACAGATCAGGTTTTTATCTTTCCAGAGTTAGTATGTATTATGTAGTCATACTTACAACTAGTTTTTCAGAAATTGTGGAAGAGGAGGAATACATTATAGTCCTAATGTTTTTTCAGTAGTCTAACAGAAATGCATTCCTAGGATCTTTTTGGAATTTATGTGTGAATGGAAACATTCTTATGGGCGTAGCACCATATTACACACATAAAAGTCTGAATAGCTACCATAAATATAAACCTATGATTTCACTGGAACATCCTAGCTGACACTTGGCCACAAGGTAAACACTGCATCTAAAATTTTCAGCAGAAGTTATGGCTGCAGAGCATTTCAAAAACTGTTTTTAATAGACTTCACAATAATCATAAGAATTAACAAATAGAACATCCTATTGAACTACACATGGAACGGTTTCCTTAACAAATTAGAAGTTAGGATCCAACAAAAATTAAATTTTACAGGTTTATATATATCTACTCAGAAGGAAGTCTGATGGAAATCTATGGGACCATATTTCCTCTCAGATAAATATGAATAGTGTTGCTTGAACCATATTTGCTTAAATTACAAATTATAAAATAAATATGCTTATCTCAAAAAATAAAGTATTTAATTTTAGCTGGATCATTTCTATTCACAAAAAGAAAACTTTAAGAAGTCTACGGGGATAACCTGGAGTTTGCCGGTCAGAAATGGTCGGCACTCCAGCGGTTTGAGCCCGGCTCTGCGGGATGGGGTGAGCTCCTGTCCCTTGTCCTAGCTCCTGCCCACCCAGCAGTTTGAAAGCTATTCCATCTGTGAGTAGATAAATGGGGACTCCCGTTTAGATGGGAGGAACAGGTGGGGCTGCACGGGGGATCAAAATACCGGTGCTGGCTGAACTCCGAATGCAGCCAGCACGAGCGACGATTGATGCAAGCGGCAAGAAAGATCTACAGAGGAGGAAAAAAGCCCGGATGACCCCCTAGCGACCCCCTGCTGGTCACATAGTGTAATAGCACTAATTGTAAGATTTCCCACTGTTTCTCATGGTTAGGATTATATATGTACTTTATGAGCCACCCAGAGTTCCCCATTGGGGGGAGATGGGCGGAGAATAAAATCGAATGTATAAATAAAATAAAATCTGCTGCAAATCCAAACAAGGAAGACTCCTGTGTCACCTTAAAATGTTGCATGCTTGTTGTGGTATATGTTTTTGTGGATAGATACTATAAGGCATAATTAAAGGGAGAAAGATATTGCAAATAGCAACATTTATCTTAGGTATACTTGAACTTTATGTAGAATAGACAGAGGAGCTATGGTCCACATGCCTTCAATCTCTCTTCCAGTCTTCTGATCATCCTCGTTGCCATTCTCTGAACCTGTCCTACCTTGTCTGAATCATTCTTAAAGTATGATGCCCCAAACAGAATACAATATCTGAAGAAGGGTCCAGGGTCCAGTGTTTTGGAAAATTCAGAAGTACAGAGCACATCACTGGGGAGAAAATAAACAATGTTTATTGCAACGATTGTTGGATCCCCACTTTACAAGAAAGAGGAAACCTTAACAATGGGAAAGCCACGATTTTTATAGAAGTTGAGGGCTACAAGCAGGAAATCCTTGGGATCTGATTGGTTGGCAACTTTTGATGAAGCGAGGCAGTTGTTGCCCATGTACCTGGGTTTATTTCTATTGTTAGGCAAAACTCTGTTTTCAGGAGCAGCAGCAGAGCTGGGGAAACCCCTCCTTAAAGGAGATGGAATGTTGAGGTCATCAGCTGATGGAGGAGGGAACCTTGGGGGTTTCTCTAGGTTGCCAGTTCCTTGTGAAGGTTGCCCTTGGGCTGTACTGTGAGCAGGTGAGTGAGGCTTCTATTCTTTGTATTTGATGGGATTGCAGAGTTCTTTGTCTGGGAGCAGGAAAGGTCAGTTTAGGTCTGATAGGATTAGGCAAAAAGAGGAGCTGGGTTTGACTCTGGTCATGTCCAAAAAAGAGGGAGGAAAAGTGTGCAGCCTCCATTTTGTTTGTGACATCTATTTTCTCCACCAGACTAGTGAAGTGAAATACCATCTGACCATTTAATGGAAATGTTGTTGCGATTGATTGACTGATTGATTGATTGCCATTAAGTCATTGTTGACTCTTAGCCACCACATATGATTTTAAGCTAAATCCAAAAATGCGAGGGAATTCTTGGAAGCTTGGTATTCAGACAAGGCAGCCATCAACAGACACATAGAGATAAACAACATCTACACACTATTCAGAAGAGAAAATAGAAAGGAAAACAAAAGACCAGAACATCTCCTCACCAGAAATCATCACCCAGATAAGCAGAGATTAACACAAGACATACAATCAAGCAGTAAACAATAACCTAATCGAGGAACTACCAGAGGAAAAAATAAAACAAAACCCACACCCACACCCACACCAACACCAACACCAACACCAGCACCAGCACCAGCACCAGCACCAGCACCAACACCAACACTGGCAGGGCATGCCACAGTATATAAACAGAGACCAAACCCCATTCCATTCTAGCAATGAAGTTGTTACCTACCTGGGTAATGAAACACTTGCAAGAAAACAACCAAGCTCAGAGAATCCCAAGGACTCCAAAGATAGATTTTTTTCCATGATGATCTGTCCCTAACCTGGTCTTTCAGGTCTTCCAGTGATTCAACCATTGTCACTCTGAGTCCATCCACCCTGCTGCTGGTCTTCCTCTTCTTCTCTTTCCTTCCATCTTTCCCAGCATTAGAGCCTTTTCCAGAGTTCGGTTTTTGCATAATGTGTCCGAAGTAGGATCATTTGAGCCTGTATTGCTACTACTGTTTTGTTATTACATGCATCTCAGTTCAATGAGATCTTTTCAAGGTACAATACATTAGTTGACAGCTAATTACCATAAGTCAATCAGTTCTTTAGTACAATTATTGAATAGAATACCAAGTATAGTTTTCTTTGCAAGTAAGTCACAGGTGGGTCAACCTTTCAACAGAATATCCAAACCCACTGTTTTATATCACAGAAACATGCACCACAATGCTATGCTTTTCAAAATCTAAACTGTATCCATCTGTCTCTCTTTCAAACTACAGACTTATATATCCTACACCGGGTTGCAATATCCTCACCTGGGACTTAGGATATACTGTATACATATGTTTATTTCTGATACTTTCCTAGCAACTGACAAGGCCAGTCATATATATTTTTATCTTATCTTATCCCTGTCTACTGAGAAATGTCCCAGAGAAGTCAATGGAATGTCTTCCCAGAAGTAGAAATAATATTACAGTTTTAGCTATATCAAATCCTCAAAGGGGTTCATTTGTTCAAAGAAGCAGCAGGGTTGTCCTGTTGGCTTCACACCCATTATTCTTCAGCTCTCCAGGTTGGCCTTATTATATGTTGATTATGTGAACAAGGCATGTGTGAAAAGGGTCTGCTATGTATGTTTCCTAATAAATAATTCAGATACTTGAAGAAAGAATTAGTGTGTGGACCCAAGGAGACTGACATTTTGTAAAAAGAGAGAGCCTGTTAAATATGGTGGTAGTATCTGGCAGGCTTGTCTAGGCTCAGAATTAAGCAAGGTTGGACCTGGTTTGGACTTGGCTGGGAGACTTCCAGGGATAGTAAGGCTAAAGGCTACTGGGAAGTTGAAAAAACAATTCAGAGGAAATGTAAAAACAGCTTCCATATTGTGGCCAAGAAAACTATTTGAAAGCATCCATGAAGTCCCAGGCAGTTGAGCTTGCCTTGAAGAAGAATTTACCTTTTTAAATGTCACAGCTTGAAGTCCATGTATTTAAAAATAAAACATATTTTAAATATGTGGACTTCAAGTTGGACATTAAATTGCGGGGAAGGAAAAACCAGTTTAATTGGAACTGTGGCATTTTGAGGTAGGTTAACCATTCTCCTTTACATCCATTCCCTGATTCAAGTTGCAATTGGCAGCTTTGGGAAGGTTTCAGCAACGGAAAGTTCAAAAAAATTTCAAGCAATTATGATTATTATTTAAATTTGTCTGCTGCCTGACTCCCAATGACTTTGGACAGTTACAGAGAAGAAACATTAAAAACAAGAAAAAATACAATGGTAGACAAAAATAAAGAGTGAGGATAGGAAGGGAAACAAAAAACCAGACAAGAAAGAAAACAAACAAACAAACAGACAGACAAACCCACACAATGGGTTCAAAGAGGGCTTCACTCACCCTCACCAAAGGCCTGGGCAAAAAATCAGGTCTTCCATGCCCTTCAAAACATCAGCAAGGTGGGGGCTGTCTGGATCCTGGGGGGACCTCATTCTAGAGGGCAGGCACTGCTACAGTGAAGGCGCGTTTCCAGGGTGGAAGCCAGAGCATGCCAAACCTGCCAGATCAAACTGGCTGGGCGGATACTTTGGGAGACAGGTGGTCCCTCAAGTAACCAGGCCCTAGGCCATGTAGAGCTTTACAGGTAACAACCAACACCTTGAATGGCAACCAGTGCAGCTCGCAAAGCAGGGGGAGCATACTGAGGCATGCCCATTACTGCCCACACTACTGCATTCTGGTGGTCTTCAAGGGCAGCCCCATATAGAGCTCATTGCAGTAGATCTAGAAAGCAGTGCAGATGGCACACCGGATGAAGCTGGGCAAAGGCCTTCCTGGCCACAGCTGCAGTCTAGTCATTAAGCAGGAGCTATGAGTCCAGGAAAATGTCCAGATTGCCCAACACCCTTGAATGGGGAAGTACAATCCCATCCAACATCAAAGATAGGATACTCCCAGATCTGGGTGGTCCAAACACCCACAGATACTCAGTCTTGGTAGATGGGATGGTTCCTCCCCATAAAAAAACACACAGCCTTCAGCACCAGGACAGAAACTTGACAGCCTCACTTGGCTGGCCCAGGTTCAAAGGATGTATCAACATATTGATCATACCAAACTCCAAAAGAGCGGATGATCTCACCCAGTGGTCTCATGTATATGTTGAAAAGGAGGGGAGAGAGAAAAAATTCTGTGATACCCCACAAAGGTGGGGCCTAGGGAGATATCTCCACCCCCCCAACCCCATCTGGTACTGGCCCTGGAGAAAGGAAAAGAACCACTATAAAATGGTGTCCCCAACCCGCAACCCAGCTCAGCCCCTGAGCCAGCTCAGAAGGATACCATGGCTGATGGTATTGAAAGCCACTAAGAGATCCAGGAGCACAAGGATGGAAGCACTTTCTCCATATTGGCTCCGCTACAGGTCATCTACAAGTCCAATTAAAGCTCTCTCAGCACTAAATCCCAGTCTGAAATCAGACTGGAACAGGTCTAAATAGTGCTGATGATATTTCTATTTAAACTTTTAAAATAGTAGGACATATGAGGATGGACTTTTCCTTCCTTCCTTCCTTCCTTCCTTCCTTCCTTCCTTCCTTCCTTCCTTCCTTCCTTCCTTCCTTCCTTCCTTCCTTCCTTCCTTCCTTCCTATAAGGCTGCCCATCAGACCAGTGAAACCCAGTCCAGTGAAAGAACAACAACAAAAATCTATCATAAAACACAATAAAAACCTAAGTCAAGACTTCCTCTATAGAAATTTCAAAAGACACCTATTACATCCATCCATGATAGAGCTCCAGGAACTAATGGCTGGCCCCAATATCTGGGGGAAGAGCCAGGTGTTCACAGCCTTCTGAAAAACCAGTAGGGTCAGGGCCATCCATAATCTGGGGAGAAGGGGAGGCTATTCTATACGGCGGGCACCAAAACAGAGAAGGCACACCTAGAAATAATATACTGCAAAGATGAAGGGATCAAATTGCACAACAGATCCAAATGGCAACCACATTGAAGGCCTGGGGGGGGGGGGGTTAGTTTCTTACAGCGCAACAGTCTCCTTTCCCCTTTTGTCCATTGTTTGTGTTACATGCTGTAAACTTACAGGCAGATCTCTTTGATTTTTTTCCACTTTAAAGTTCCTGATTCTTTTAGGTGTTTGATCAACACACTGTTGGGAGATTAGGAAATAATCTTGGAATTCTGCAAAGGTCTAGGGATACACATTAGAATTGGGCTGCACATATGTTTGAGTTGATTTAATTTTGTGGGCCAGCCCCAAGCTTTGTAGGTTAAAAAAACAAGGCTTTTACATTTTGCCAGGAATGCTATAGATAGTACAGACACATTGCGAGACCTCAAAGACCTACATATGTGGGAAGTAGCCAACCAAACAACAATGAAACATTGTATTATGTCATCCTTAATTTCGTTTGCATTGTTCTTGTTTTTACTGTAACGATTTATGGTCACAGTGAAGCTCAGAGTAAAAAGCCAAGGAGAGACATGTTGAATAAATAAAAATATGCTAACCATATAATTGCATTCTAGACATGCGGGGTTTTTCATTACCATTGTTGTTATGGAAAATCCTATCTTTGAGGTATAAGTGGGCAAGTGAGATTAGGGTATATTTGTGACTGAATGCGCACAGACATAAACACAAGGACCACAGTTTGTATTCTACGATTGCTTATCATGAACAGACATGAGACAATGCTGAGGATTTCTATTCCAAAAAGCCCTCATCCGCAGGTAGTTTCCTGCTTGTTTGCTCAAATTTTTTTATGTCCTGGCTTGGTTTTTTAAATAAATAAATAAATGTAATTATAATAATACAATCATAACAGTTATAGAAAGGATGAAATGAAAAGACAAGTCAAGGTCACCATCCCTTTGTGCAGCTCAGAATGGTAGAAAGGGGAGATTTATTACTCCTGAGGAAAAGTTGATCTACAGAAGTCACATCTTCTTTCAAGAACAATCAAGTCATGCCAGATAATGAACTACAGGACTGAAAAGGTATCAGAGAAAGAAAGAGAGAAAAAAATGTCTCCAAACCCAAGAAGCTAATAAGGAAATACCCAGTTGGTCCAGAAGTTGGAATCTGTTTTGAACTCCCTCTCATATTTAGGAAAAGTAACAAGACATATGTTCCTTTGGTGGAATGTAATTAACATTGCTTTCTTCCTGTTTTGAACTGTAATTCAGCAAGTAAATTGAGGCATATGAATGAGGTTATATCCCTAGCTATAGTTTATGCATTTCAAATAATCTATAAACTAGATTTGTAACAAAAGAAGGGAGGGGAGGAAATGCCCAACAGACGTCTCTTTCTCTTCCTGCTGAAGTCCATAGTCTGGGAAGGAAGCATGCAGCCTCTAATGACAGTTGGCTAACTGGAAGAAATTGGTTTCTCCCTCAGTCTATAAATGTACTTTTAGGGAGGTTAAACAAGAGACCACAACATGCATAGGTTTTGTGTTGAGATCATTGGCTTGACATAAATTGGTAACCTAGACTATGATTGTGTATAATTGCAATGCTTCTACCAAAAGCTTGATTGATTCAGAAATACATCTGTCCTGTTCCTGAAAGCTTATTTCATTCCAGTTTGCATGTACAGCAGGAAAAAGAAAGTATGGGTGTGGGAAGGTACATCAAGGATGGCTGATGTGTTGCTCCACTTATAATGATAACTAAATTCTCACAAATTTATACAAAACTGGGTGTGGGTGTAAGAGCTAGTATTTCTTCTCATGAGGGCCTGTGTGATGCATCAGCTACACCATTCTCTGTTGAATTTTGACCTAGCTGTCATTTGACATGTCCTGCTGACCTCCAGCTCTGATTGCAGCAGAATCATTCAGTGTGGAATTACATTTGGAAAAAATTCTAAGAAGCATCAATCTGTCCAAAAGTCAGCAGAGAGGGCTCTTATTAGAACTCATATCATATGGAGAATATAATTCCTGTGCTTTATCATTGTGTTTCCAGGTACAATTCAGAGGTCTATTTTCTACCCACAAAATGGCCTATCTGAAGGGCAGTAATCCTTGATACAGGTAGTCCTCATTTAGTGACCACAATTGGGACTAGCAATTCAGTTGTTAAGTAAAGTAAACAATTCAGTTGTTAAGAAAGTAATGTGGTCGCTAAGTGAAATAATCATCCTGTTTGAGCCACCATTAGCAGAGTTTTTATAACACTCTAAGCAATAAAACATGGTTTAAAAACCACAATGGCTGGGTTCCCACAAGTTGTTAAGTCGAAACTTAACAAACCACAATATGGATCAGTGTAATAGGTGAAGTAGCAAGGACAGCAGGAAGACCGAGAAGAGGGTCAAGACAGCTGCAATGCTGGTGTAGAGAACCACAAAGAAAGCCTTGGAGAAAATAAGAGATGTAATGAAAACAAAAGCATGTTGTAAGGAAACAGAGAAAGTATTAGAAAGAAAGTCAGACTGGTTCCATCTGATTCACTAAGGAATAAAAAGGACGGAAAGAAAAACCTATTCAGGCTTTCAATGTTCTGTTGCTATAGCCCAGTATTTGTCAACCTCAATGACTTGAAGAGGTGTGGACTTCAGTTCCCAGAATTCTCCAGCCAGCATGCTGGCTGGGGAATTCTGGGAGTTGAAGTCCATACCTCTTCAAGCTGCTGAGGTTGACATACATTGCTGTAGCCCATATAGTCTAGTGTTAGTCCAACTTGTTGAGTGTTTCCTGACCTGGCCTTTGTTCCGCAGCTGACTGCTGAAACCTCTTCTTCATCCATAGCTTAACTTGTGGGACAAAAGCCATGATAATTTTTTTAATCAAATGTACAAAGCTGATTAATTCCTCTGACTTTCAAGCAATTACATCATGACAAACATCCTTCTGAAAATGAGTTTTATCTGCTGGTCAATTGTATGGTAAAGATCATGTGTATTAACAGTTTATATGTTCTTCTTAGCTCTGTCCCCAATACCTAGAACCGATCAAGATATTGGGAACTGTAAATTTTTTTGATCATCTGGTTTGGATAAGAAAATTATCATACCATGCTGGAAGGAAAAACATACACCTGATCTGCAGCAATGGATTATTGACATGTGTTCATATTGTCCATATTTAAATTAGGGAGTCTTCTTTCCCCCCTCTCCCTCCCTCCCTCCCTCCCTCCCTTTTCTTTTTTCTTTTTGACAAAGGGACAAGGAAGATTTTTTTGCAATATGATAAGGTTTTGGAGTTGTTTTTATAATGTATTTTTCTAGTTTCATTTCTTTCTTGTTTTCCGTAATGTTCATGAGGATCACAGTGATTTGAAGTTATATATTTTTAATACAATTGGACTATCCTTTTTTAGTTTAGCACCGTAATGTTTTTAATGAAGATATTCAGCTACCTAGCAAGCCTAATGTCTAATTCTGGATGGATTCTTGACATTCTTGAGCCCACATCCTGTTATCGACTAACAATTGCAGTGGAAGGATTGGAAATCAGCTGTATAAATTGATGAATAGATTCAGTCTTACCTGAATATTCTTTGTTGCCTTATAAAAGTTGCTAGTTTTCTTTTTATTTTCCACCATGAGCAGCAGGGCAGTGCCTGTCAAAACAACATGTCACATTTCATCTTTTCATTTTTTCCTCTTCCTCCACCAAACCCCTAGAAAAGGACATCCAGCAACTGGCAAAAGGACATCCATGACCAACAAAATAAGTATTTTCCCTTCGAAATCACTGTCGAAGACTCTTGGTATTCTGGCTTCTGTATTGCTATACCCTGCTATTGAGTCAAATGCCAAAGCCCTATTTTTGATTTATTCAGCCCAGCTTCTTGGCACAGTCACAAGTTTGCTTTACAAAGTAAAGATCCAAGTTTCCCTTCCTAGGCTGGGGTGGACTCTACCCCAGGGTTCCTCAACCTCAGCAACTTTAAGATGGGTGGACTTCAACTCCCAGAATTCCCCAGCCACCCATGCTGGCTGGGGAATTCTGGGAGTTGACCTCCACCCATCTTAAAATTGCTGAGGTTGAGGAACCCTGCTTTGTACTAATCATCATGTGAACTGGCACTGGACACTTCTAATCAACTGAATGATAATACAGATCAGTATATATAATTCCATTCACACCCCTATGGGTGGTATGTGTCTTCCTCAATCTCGGGTCCTCTACCAGAGGCCTGGGAGTTTGAGGGTTCTGTGCAGTATCTTAGCTGTTCCTAGCACTGCACTCTTCTGCACAGAGAGCTCTGATGTTGTTCCTGGGATCTGTTGGAGCCACTCTCCCAGCTTAGGAGTCACGGCCCCAAGTGCTCCTACCACCACTGGGACCACTTTGGCCTTGACTTTCCACATCCTCTCGATTTCCTCCTTCAGGCCCTGGTACTTCTCCAGCTTCTCATGCTCCTTCTTCCTGATGTTGCTGTCACTTGGCACTGCTACAGCTATCACTACCGCTGTCTTCTGGTCTTTGTCTACTACCACGATGTCTGGTTGATTAGGCAGTACCTGCCTGTCCGTCTGGATCTGGAAGTCCCACAGGATCTTAGCCCTTTTATTCTCCACGACCTTCTGTGGAATCTCCCATCTGGACTTGGGGGGGTCTAGGTCATATGCTGTGCAGATGTTCCTGTACACAATGCCAGCTACTGGGTTGTGCCGTTCAGTGTACGCTGTTCCTGCCTGCATCTTACACTCTGCCACTATGTGTTGGACTGTCTCTGAGGCCTCTTTGCACAATCTGCACCTTGGGTCCTGTCTAGTGTGGTAGACCCCTGCTTCTATGGATCTGGTGCTTAGTGCCTGTTCTTGTGCTTCTATGATCAGTGCCTCAGTGCTGTCTTTCAGTCCAGCCCTTTCCAGCCACTGATAGGATTTCCCAATGTCAGCCACCTCAGCTATCTGTCAATGGTACATCCCATGCAGGGGCTTGTCTTGCCATGGTATTTCCTCCGCTTGAACTTCCTCCCATGTCTGCTGCTGCCTGAAGCATTCTCTCAGCAGCTCATCTTTGGGTGCCATCTTACTGATGTACTCCTGGATACTCCGGGTTTCATCCAGGACAGTGGCTTTGACACTCATCAGACCCCACCCGCCCTCTTTGTGGCTGGTGTACAGTCTCTGGGTGTTGGACTTGGGGTGGAAACCTCCGTACATTGTGAGGAGCTTCCGGGTCTTCACATCGGCAGCCTCCATGTCTTCCTTTGGCCAGCTCACTATACCTGCAGGGTATCTGATGACTGGCAGGGCATACATGTTGATGGCATGGATCTTGTTCTTCCCATTGAGCTGGCTCTTCAGGACCTGTCTTATCCTTTGGTGGTACTTGGATGTTGCTGTCTTCCTTGACTCCTCCTCATGGTTCCCATGTGACTGTGGGACACCAAGGTATTTATAGCTGGTTTCTATGTCTGCTATATGGCCGACTGGTAGTTCCACTCCATCGGTCTTAACTACCTTCCCTCTCTTTACTATCATCCTGCCACACTTCTCCAGTCCGAATGACATCCCAATGTCCTCGCTGTAGATCCGTGTCAGGTGGATCAGTGAGTCGATGTTTCGTTCACTCTTAGCATACAGCTTGATGTCATCCATGTAGAGGAGGTGGCTGATGGTGATTCCACTCTTGAACTTGTACCCATATCCAGACCTTGTGATTATCTGGCTGAGGGGGTTTAAGCCTATGCAGAACAGCAGTGGGGACAGTGCATCACCTTGGTATATGCCGCACTTGATGGCCACTTGTGCGAGCTGTCTTGAGTTCACTTCCAGTGTTGTCTTCCACAGTCCCATTGAGTTCTTGAGGAAGGTCCTTAGTGTCCTGTTGACTTTGTATAGTGCCAGGCATTCACAGATCCATGTGTGTGGCATTAAGTCATAGGCTTTCCTGTAGTCAATCCAGGCTGTGCTCAGATTGGTCTGCCTAGACCTTGAGTCTCGGGCAACTGCTCTATCTATGAGTAACTGGTGTTTTGAGCCTCTGGTGTTGTTCCCAATGCCCTTCTGAGCTGTGCTCATGTACTGGCCCATATGGTCTTGTAGCTTGGCAGCTAGGATGCCTGATAGAACTTTCCATGTTGTGGGGAGGCAGGTTATTGTCCGGTAGTTGGATGGTGCTGTTCCCTCGTGGGGGTCTTTCATGATCAGCACTGTCCTTCCTTGTGTTAGCCAGTCCGGGTGGGAGCCTGCTGCTAGCAGTTGGTTCATCTGTGCTGCTAGGCATTCATGCACTGATGTTAGTTTCTTTAGCCAGTAGGTGTGGATCATGTCCGGGCCAGGTGCTGTCCAGCTTTTCATGTTCTTGACCCGCTGTTGGATGTCTGCTACTGTGATGGTGACTGGCTCCTGTTCTGGGAGATTTCTGTGGTCTGCTTTCAGGTCCTTCAGCCACTTTGCACTGGTGTTATGTGTCTTCTCTTTGTCCCATATGTTCTTCCAGTACTGTTCAGTTTCCGCTGCTGGTGGCTCAGCTGATACTCTGTGGTTGCACTGCAGTTGGGAGTACACTTTGGATGGTTCTTTGGAAAACAGGGCATTTATCTTCTAGGCCTCTGCTTCTCTAGTGTATCTCCTTAGCCTGGCAGCCAGTGCTGTGAGCCTTTGTTTAGCAGTCTCTAGGGCTTCAGATGGTGTCAGGCCCATATATTTTTTCAGTAGCTGAGTCTTAACCCTAATCTCCACACGCTTCTGTAGTTCCACCAGCTGACTGACTTCTCTCCGAGTTGCCTTGATCTTAGCCTCCAATCTCATTTTCCAGGGTGGGTATGTACTGCTGTTCTTCTTTTCCAGGATTACAGCGGCTGTAGCATATACCAATTCATTGGTTTCAGTTATGGTGGTAGTAGGGATTGTCTGGAGGGCTCTGTTGGCATCTTCTAGCATACTATCTGATGGTACTTCTCCACTGAGCCTTGGTAATCAGACTCGAGGGTTGACTGTAGCTAGTTTATCCATGATCTTATGCCTCATATCAGCTGCTGTGCTCTGTATTGGAAGGGGTGGCAGTTACATTCCAGCTTCAGGTGTTGGCTGCACATCTGCTTGTTCTTCTAGGTCTGCTTGAGTCCGGGTTGTAATGTGGAGTCTATCTCAAGTTGTGAGAGGAGCTTCTTCTTCACTATATTGAAGCGCTGGGTAACTAGTTGTTTCTCAGTTAGTGTGGATGTAGGCCTTCTGTCTATCCATAGTTCCCTCATACGTTTCATATATCCCCTCTCATTAGGTCTGCTGTTGTAGTAGCATTCCATCAATTCCAAGTTCTCTTGTCTCGTCCATATATGGTTTGTTCCAGTAGCCCACTTAACATCAGATTGTCCTGGTTCCCCAACATCTGACGCGGACCTTGTTAATCCGGGTGATGTCCGAGCCGGCATGACTCTCTTAGTTTGTGTCACTCTCATATTTGAGGTAGGCAGGTGAAGCATTAGGGGGTCTTTGCCCAAGGACCCCTACTGGTAAGGTAGGTACCAGCCGGGATTTGAACTCCAGTCTCCTGCATCAAAGGCAGTGTTCTAACAACTACGCTATCCAGCCGCTATCATATGATATATACATTTGTATCTATCATTGCTTAAAAACTTTTATTGCATTGGAATAGAAGAATGCAGACAAATCTTAGCTTCATGATCAATCAGCTGGCCACTCAGCCCTGCTGGAGGTGTGTGTGGGGGTTAGGGGGTGGAGGGTGTCATAAAATAAAGATGGTGGTTGTGGCAGGGTGATTGCAGCTCCGGGCTGATGTTGCACTCGCATCCAAAGGGAAGAAGCTTCAATCATGTACTGCAACCACCATGTTGACAGTTTTTATTTCCTCTGCCCCAGATGCCACTGTGGCCATGAATAGTGAAATAATATGAGTTCAAGTTTCTTTTTATTACTGTTATAATTATAGAATTTTATACAAGTTATATGTGATGGCGTTATGGTTTATGCGTCTTTATTCCAGACATGCATTTAGCTATATGGCAGAATAATCTGGCCATCATTATCTTTCAAAAAGATCTATGTTTCTTTCCTTTTGATAAATCTAATGTCCTTAAGATCAAATAAATATCCAATAGTCCATATAAAAATGTCAAGGAAGCTGAATGCATCAAGTAAATATATGTTTTTTGGAATGTGAAATTTGTATATTTTAAGTGAAAGATACCCATTTTGAGCTCAATCCCTGGTCACATCCATGCCATTTTCTTGGCAGAAACACAAGTCCATTGCCTTCTTTTGAATCCTGCCCACCTTTCCAGTCCAACTGGCAACTCTGAGATTCACTAGTAATCTCCAGTCCAAGTACTATAATATAATTGGTATATTATAACAATTACATTCTAACAATCCTCCCTACTGTCTGAGAAGATGAAACTGGCATGTTTGTTTTAGGTACAAATACAGGTAGGGAAAAATCTAAAATGCCAGCATTTTCTACAAATGCTGTTGACTGAGTCCCCTTGCTTGCCAACTCTAATTGTTTCCCTTTTTCACCTGCCTGTTGATGTGGAAAGAAAAGTACATCCAGGTGTGAGCTTCTGAGCATAGACCAATATTTTTGTGGATGAACCTGTTTAAGTCTGGCAAACAGCAGCTTAATTAGAATGGGTTTCAGAACAATGGAAGAGACAGCATACTGTTCAAAAAGGCACCCAGAGCTTTATTTAACTGTTCATTTTCTCCTAAATGCTAAGGTATGAAAATACACGTAAATAAGCATAATTCGAAATTCTGCCTGATGCATTGTGAACATAATCATCATATGCTTCTCTTCAACCCTCTTGAGAAAATTTCAGCCCTCCACACATAGACAGCTTACTTTACCTTTCAACCCACATTAGAGGTAAAACTCCAGTGAGTGAGATTCATGCCAAACTTTTACAGTCAACAAAGACAAGTCTATTTCAATCCAGAGAGAACAAAGCAGGTACTGAAAAGTTTGTGCAAACATGAATATAAGATAATATATATTCCACAGCTAGGATGAAACATTTTACATTCCCTATCAATGCCCCCATCTGTTTAATGATTACAGCTATTCTTTGAGATTTCGACAGATTGTAAATCCAAATTAGTTCCATCAGTGATACTATTTTGGAAATTGCAAGTAGATATTTACAAACTGATATCTTTGTGAACTTAGGGGACTCAATAGATTTTTACCCCAAACTTGCATGGTAGGATTGCCATACCACTTGAATGAAAATCTGCAAGAAAACGTTCAATATGCCAGAAATATAGATGCTATCATCCCAAAATCCAAAGTATTATGAACACAGTTGCCCCAAAATCATTGCCTTCGAGTGAAAGGGCCTTCATGCAGCAAAAAAAGAAAAAAAAAGGGATTGAAACAAGTCAATGGACTAAAACACTTCAGATTTCTGGGAAAATAGGCATTTAAAAAAAAAATCCTGTAGAGGAAAAATGTTTGAAGACAGTTTGGATAGAATGTTTCTCCAAGATGTATTTAAAAAAAAAAAAACAATTGAAGATCTCTCTCTCTCTCTCTTTCTCTCTCTGGAATTAAATGGATCCATTTAAATACTTTTATACACATTTAATAAATACTTCTTTGTTCAAAAGCTACAAATTGTTCAAAAGCTGTCATTTCCCTCCATACATTTATGGAAACAACAAGCAGAATGTATATATTTGGGGAACTTCCCTACAAAACATGAAATATATTCAGTTTGTACAAAACTGCATATTTTGCTAGAAATGTATGCAGGGCATGTACAACAGGAAAAACGGAATAAGGAAGGAAGATGGATTTTCTAGCTTTTTCTTTTTTAATCTGCCTTGTTGATACATGTCTGTCTCTTTGACATGTCTGTCTCTCTTTCTCTCTTTCAATGGAGACAAAGACGGTCCTAGGTTTGAGACTGCTTTGATGGATTTTTTTGGCTACGCTTTGTTGACTTACTGGTAGCCAAGGAACTATTGAGTGCTATCGGGGCAATTAAGAATGACAAGCTTATAATGATTTCTGGAAGTAAGTCCCCAGTAAGAGCTGTCTGTAAACATTACTGTGTGTTATTAAACTACTCTAGACTAGTTGACATCCATTAACTGGGTGGAAAGAGAAGCAGACAGGAGTGTAATCCAAATCTCCGGATAGGTTAGAGGTTTGGGGAGGTTGGCTGGATGGCCTCCAAGCTTTCAAGATGCAGATGAACCACAAGTGCATAAAGAACAAGAAAAGTCCTATGTCTCGTTGAGAAAGATTGCTCACCTGTGTTTGCAGCTAATCCTTCTGGAAGCTTCATTAATTAACCACCATCAAGCTAAGCACCTTGAAGATGAAGTCTGGCACCATTCTCTTTGACCAAAATCTCAGTCTCGTTATATACTGGAGTCCTTTATTCAGACAGTGTTTAGAGCGTTTCCTTCCAACTAAGCCCAGGGATTTATTGTTCTCAATTGTTACAATTTATGTTAATATTGTCTGACATATGAGTTTCTTTCTAAGTATATCAGGCTTGAGCAAAGTTGCCTATTAACTGTATTACTAACCATATATGATCTGATGATGTAAGGTTTAGGAAATGGGCCAGCCTCCATAACCAGACCTGAGGGGATGTATTTTTCAGTTTTCTTTTTTCCTTCCTTCCTTCCTTCCTTCCTTCCTTCCTTCCTTCCTTCCTTCCTTCCTTCCTTCCTTCCTTCCTTCCTCCCTCCCTCCCTCCCTCCCTTACTTTCTTACTTTCTTACTTTCTTACTTTCTTACTTTCTTACTTTCTTACTTTCTTACTTTCTCAGAAGGGAGACAATTCAAAACTAATTCTCCCTGAAATGGAAAATTCACCACAAAACAGTTAAGCAAATTAAAAAATATATAAAATGGGACACACAAACTTCAAGTATGAATCAATAAAAGAGGCATGGAAAACCCCAGCCTCTACACTTCCCAGCATCCCTCTCCACAGATCATATTGGCTGAAGCCACTGGCACTGTGGTTCAGCAATATCTAAACGGTCATAAATTCCCCACTCTGAAAAAAACTTTCCAGAACTTAAAAAAAGTCCAAATATTTGGGGATAAAAGATTCTTTATATTGAAGTATAGAGATGTCAGGATCAGCATTGGACTTTGCTAGGGTGGAACTACTTTGAAACCCTTGTCCTCATTCTGATCATACTTGATTTATGTCATTAGGGCACATAGAGCCATGACCTGGAATCTTGGAATTCAGTAAGTAGCATACATATGACTGATACGAAAACATCATACCAGTTCTTAAAGATGGAAGAATACAGAAATATGCATGATGGAGGAATGGATTGTGAAGAGTTTGCAGAAAGGGCTAAATTGCTTTCTTTGATTAAGGAGGGGCAATAACTTTTATGAAAGTCTGGAAATCCTTTATGGACTTTTTGCTGAAAATGGATAAAAATGAATTGGTGATTTTGGGATTTACTGATTAAAAAGAGTTGTTTATGGGAAGAAGGAACCAAGATATGTAATTTGGGAGAGTGGAGATAGTAACTTTCATGCCTATAACGGCTGCAAAGGAGATCGCTTTTTAGATTTATTTTTTTCCTTTTTTCTTTATCCTTTGCTGTCCTTCACTCTTTCTTTTATTCTTTTATTCTTTTTTACGTTTTTCTGTTTAAGTTTCCGTACGTTTTAAATCTTGTGTAAAATTATATTTTTTTAAAAAATGTGTGTGTGCGTGTGTGTGTGTGTGTATGTATATATTTATGTATGTATGTATATGTATGTATGTGTGTGTGTATGTATGTGTGTGTGTATGTATGTATGTATGTGTACGTATGTATATCTATGTATGTATGTGTGTGTGTGTGTGTGTGTGTGTGTGTGTGTATATATATATATATATATATATACCATCGACAGATAGCTGAGGTGGCTGACATTGGGAAATCCTATCAGTGGCTGGAAAGGGCTGGACTGAAAGACAGCACTGAGGCACTGATCATAGCTGCACAAGAACAGGCACTAAGCACCAGATCCATAGAAGCAGGGGTCTACCACACTAGACAGGACCCAAGGTGCAGATTGTGCAAAGAGGCCTCAGAGACAGTCCAACACATAGTGGCAGAGTGTAAGATGCAGGCAGGAACAGCGTACACTGAACGGCACAACCCAGTAGCTGGCATTGTGTACAGGAACATCTGCACAGCATATGGGCCAGACCCTCCCAAGTCCATATGGAGATTCCACAGAAGGTCATGGAGAATAACAGGGCAAAGATCCTGTGGGACTTCCAGATCCAGACAGACAGGCCAATCAACCAGATATCGAGACAGTGGTAGTGATAGCTGTAGCAGTGCCAAGTGACAGCAACATCAGGAAGAAGGAGCATGAGAAGCTGGAGAAGTACCAGGGCCTGAAGGAGGAAATAGAGACGATGTGGAAAGTAAAGGCCAAAGTGGTCCCAATGGTGGTAGGAGCACTCAGGGCTGTGACTCCTAAGCTGGGAGAGTGGCTCCAACAGATCCTAGGAACAACATCAGAGCTCTCTGTGCAGAAGAGTGCAGTGCTAGGAACAGCTAAGATACTGCGCAGAACCCTCAAACTCCCAGGCCTCTGGTAGAGGACCCAAGATTGAGGAAGACACGTACCACCCATAGGGGTGAGAGGGGATTTTTTTTTTTTATTATAAATATATATAAAGAAAATATTATACCAGTTCTTTATGATCTTCACTGGCTCCCAGTTTGTTTCCAGTCCTAATTCAAGGTGCAAATGCTACCTCTAAAGCCCTTCATAGCTTGGGATTACAGTATTCAGTGGTAGTCCCCTGACTTTGAACCTTGCCTTATGAAGTATGCTCTCTCATTATTTTTTCAGCACTAGGCAAATATAGTTTTATTCTCCCAGACCTTTAATAATGTATTAATCCTGCTGTAATTTTAATTTTTAGTCATTGATTTTACTTTGTCCTACTGCTTTAATCTTTAACTTGTTAATTTTACCTGGTATTTTTGTATTTTATGAAATGTCTATATGTGTGTGTTTTATTCATTGTTTTCACTAATTGTTTTTAAATTGCAGTTGTAAACAGCTTCAAGATTTATATTAATGGAACTTGGTATAGACATTTTAAAATCAATACATAAAATGATAAAAACGTTCTCTCTTGACCTGATTTTAAGACTCATGTTTGATCTGGCCAGTCCAGAGAACTAATACTGCCTTCCAACGATCAACAATGACAGCATTTACATCTTTTTCTCTTCTGTGTTCAAAAGCAGGCACTGAGGCTTACATAAATTGACCTGCTTCACACATTCCACTTCATCTTAATGTCGCTCACTTGTTGGTCAGCTAACTGTATGAGTGAGTCCAGCCATTGTGGTTTAGTAACTATAATTTAGAGTTTGGTGCAATGAAATAAATCAATTGTGGTTTTCTTAACAAATCATGTTTAAACAGATTTGGCTTAGAAGGATCAAACACTCAGCCATTACCATTCTATATTCCTTATTTACAAAAATCATATCAAAATTATGTTGTAGAAGTCAGAAAGAAATCCACTGGAAGCCCTCTTACATAAGGCAGGCTCTGAGTACCTCTAACCAAAACGTCTTTATTTTGATTGGTGCTGGGTCTCCACAGGCCTCAGGCAGAGACGGGCTATTCTGCACCCCTTACCCAAATGTTTTTTAAAATGCAGTTTCCCAGGGTTCCATTAGGAGCCTCCAGCATGCAAACTGTGGTTACTCGAGCTAAAATGGATCCCCTTTTCCAGGAACCTCAAAATTTGCTGTTTGCTGGGATGATACGTAGCTTTTAAATCCGACTTTGTGGAAAATATGTGTATATTTCTTCATAACCAAACAAAAGTGTATTTTCTGTGCATTTCATGCCCCTTGCTCACTAGATCTAGATGTTGTTTCTCCTCTAACCCTTTCTTAAATCCCTAGATTGCAAAGAAAAAAGATTGGAATGGGGTATTTCTTCCAAATTGCCTGGATTGGGTTGGAACAAATCAATACATTCATTGGGTGGAGCTTTAAAGAGATTTATTTGGCTTACTTTAACACTTTCTAAAGTCTTGGTAGAAACTCCACTGATGCTGAAGATCAACCACTGCATACAGTAGAACATTCTACTGCCCTCAGTGGAGTCATACTGATTTTTATCATCTGTTTCTTGGGCAGCAAAAAATACAAAGGGTACAATGGAAATAGCTGACTTGGATTAAGAAGAAAACAGAAGATCTGCCATTTCTTCTCCACTTGTACATGAATAAAATTTTGCCAATGTTACGCATCTCAGATCATGATTTGTATTCCACTGAACGTGCGTTTGAAGCTGTAGCTGCTTCCTCAAGAAACAAGGGAGAAAAAGAGAGGAAGGAGAGTGAAGGAGTGAAGGAAAGTTGCTCTGAATTTTAGGAAGGGATCATAACAGAATTAGCTGTTGCAGGGCCCTTCTCCATTCCTCAGTTAGTGCTATGTCTTCTGACCTTAAGAGATAGGGATGTGAAATGTCACTTATCAGACAGCATTAAGCACTTATCATTCCAAGGTTTTCTTAATGCCCCAGTGGGTTTTGCAGGATTATAGGGAAGACAAATGGGAGGGCCTGGATTGGCTAGAAATGCAAATACGGACCTTGTTAATTCACAACAGCTGCTGGTTGCCTCACAGGAGGAAATTGTAAGATGGCAAGAAATGATAAAATAAAAGGAAGTTGTGGCTTCACTGGTACAGACAGCTCCTCATCTCTGTGATTGTATCTGGGTAATTCAGATCACACTGGGACCTCCTTGGATCAAGTTGCACCAGGCTTGGCTAACTAACAGAGTATTTTAGGATTTTAAGTGGCCATGAATAGGGCAATCTGTGCTGGGCAGGCTAGATGAAATGCTCTAAGGTAATATGCAGACGAACAGGGATTTGGGGGCAGAACTCTGTCCATCCATCCTTGAGTTGGCAAGAAGCTAGACTGGCATGAAATTTGCTGTCCTAGTTCTCAGTCCTAATCCTGCCTTTTTGCATCTATTCCAATGGGTCTGTTCTAATTTTGGTTTGTGATTGTTGATTCGTCTAGCTTTGCTGCCCCCTCTCTTCACAGCCAGTGGGGAAAATTTTTCCAGAAGGAATAAGCCAGACAATTTTTTTATAGGCTTCTTCCTGTATCCTTCAACCTGTACCCCACTCTGTCATAGCCCAAATTGAATAATTAATAAACATACATATCGGAGTCTTGAAAGAAGCTGAGTCATAAGCAACACTTATGTAGGATTTACCTCCTTTTCCTTTCCTTCCTTTTTTAAAATTTTTTAAATTATATTTTCAAAAAGAGTTAAAATACAGAAAAATCAAGAAAAAGAAAGAAAAGAAAAAAAAAGACATAGAAAAGAAAGAGTAGCTTCTGACTTTCCTTGGTACAGGTATAAATGTAAAATATATTCACCTCTTACTCTAATATCTAAAACTTTACATAATAAAAAATAGTTTTTAATCTAATATTCAAGGAAGTCCTAAAATCAATCTATTTCATTAATACATATAATTTGTACAAGATTTTTCTATAACATCAATCATCAAATCCCAAGATCAAAATTGCATTTTTCTGAGTGCCAAGCAAAAAATCTAAGAGTGGTTTCTAATTAGAAACAAAGCTAGACAGTGCCCTCTCTTTGAGCAAAGTAGTCAGTTTCGCCATCTCTGCAAATTCCATTAATTTCAGTATCCATTCTTCAGCTGTAGGTATTTGTGAGACCTTCCATTTTTGCACATATAAAAGTCTCACTGCAGTTATCATAAAGAAATAAATTTCCGTGTTGTCTTTCCAGTTTATCCATCATACCTAAAAGAAAAGTCTCTGGTTTCAATTACAGGTCTAATTTCAAAATCTTTTGAATCAAAATACATATCATATTCCAATATTTCTTAGCCTTTTCACAAGTCCACCATAAGTGATAAAATGTACCTTGACATTGATTACATTTCCAACAAACATTTGAAATTCCTTTACACATCTTTGACAATTTGTCTGGTGTCATATACCAACGGTACATCATTTTATAAAAAATTTCTTTTAATGTATAATCAAGAGTGAACTTTAATCCTTTATTCCACATAGTTTCCTACTGGTCTAACGTTATGTTATATCCAATTTTTTTTTGCCCATTTAAGCATACAGTCTTTAACATATTCATCTTCTGAATTCATCTTTAACAAAAGTTTATACATTTTAGCAATAAGATGTTCAACATTAGTACACAAAGCATATTCAGATTCAGTTTTCTCAGTGGTAAATTCATAACTTCTTTTATCTAATTTAAATCTTTCCAACAACTGTGTATATGCATAACCTTCCAAGTCTAATTCTTCTCTCTTCTTTAGATTAGATTCTCCTTCATGATAAGAGAATTGCATATGTCAGTCACGGTTGCTCCTTTCCTTTCTTTACACGGGTAACAAATACTGAATTCCAGATTTGTCCTGTTGCCATGGGTGGGGGCTAGGTTGATCCCCTCATTCCACTATTAAGAATTTCACCTTAACTGTTAAGGCCCATAAAATTAATGCACTTCCAGTACAAGTGGCTGACCAGTCTAGTAAAACCTCATGATTCTGATAAGTCACTGTTTATTGGCATATTGTATTATATGAGTAGATGTGTATGCTTGTGGCAAGGAGCTATCTGCATGCCCTGAGTGGAGTAGTCAGAGGAATACAAAATGAACCCCAGGCTAAAAATATGCAGGTCTATATTCTGTGTACTGTAAATCTGAGGGACCATCAGCACTATGCTGTTACAGTATGTCCAGCTCTTTCAGGAGACAACAGTAGAATGAAGACCAGCAAGGTTTATATTAGTTATGGCTGGATTGACTTACAAAGCTAGTAGGAAGGAAGGAAGGAAGGAAGGAAGGAAGGAAGGAAGGAAGGAAGGAAGGAAGGAAGGAAGGAAGGAAGGAGGCTAACTGGGAATAGGGGCAGAGGATGATGAAAGCACCAGTCTGAAATGGTCAGCAACTGCATCTTTGATCACTCGATCTTGACTCCTATATAATGGGAGCTGTAACCTAAGAGTTTGTACATACTTTGTTGTTGTTAGTGGATGTTACTGGCTTAAGATGTTCAGGTACATCCTGACCTGTACTGTTTTAACACTGGCACAGGTAAGGATGATCTAGGTCTGTTTCACTCATGGGCTGAGACAAGATAAAGGCGCTATAATAGAGACATAGCAGAAAAATAAATATTGCCAGGGCATGGTTTTGTCATGGTTAGGTGTAAATGGGGAAAAGCCCACAAACATACATGTCTTCTTTTTATATGTCGGGGCATTCTGCAAACTGGATGTGAAGGACTGGGCTGCTTGTATGTTGAATTACATTAACTGAGTGTGGAATCTTGTCTTGTGAAATTCCTGACCTCTTCAAGGATGAAGAGATTCATAAATCCTCTAGGTTTTAGATAATTTTTTTTTAAATCTCCATTTGTTGTCATTTCATTATTTAGCATTCCCTCTATTTAATTATTCTCATACTTACTTTTTTCTATTGAGAATCCTGGCATTCAAACAGAATGTAAAATAATTTTCTAGATCACGCCTATGCTGTTTCTTCTGCAGCAATGCTCAGGACCACTTTTTTGGAAAGGAAAGGAAAATAAGTGCTTTTTAAAATTATGGTTCTTTGAAATGCACAAGACTAAAATGGCTTCTTGCATGATCTCACTCTGGAAGACATTAAAACACATGAAAATAAAAATTATGGAAGAAAAATCATATTTTTCCAGGGTACAGTTGCAGAAATGAATCATGTAACCAGTTTAATTTATAAATGGGTATGGCTCATACCTTTCAAGTTCAGTCTTAGATGTTCAGCAAAAATAACAAAACATTAATTGGCTAATGAAAAAGAGAGGTTGACAAATTGTAATTAAGATATCTGGTGAGTGATCTTCAGTCTGTTGTAGAAGCCTTGATAGTCACTTTTACTGACTAGAGTTAGCAAATTGTAACTCACCACATCAATAATTATTTTTGAAATTTATTTATATAATACTCATATGGATGCCCACCTACCAGAAAGAACTCTGGGCAACAAACAGAATAAAAGCACAGTGCCCTAAAAACAAAAAGACTATTTAAAAAATAAACAACATTGAGGGAGTGGGAAGCAGTTGAGCCAAGGCCTAGGGCTAGACTTCTCCCACCCACACACCAGCACCAACTAGCACTGACCTTGGAGGAAGAAGAAAAATCCCTGAAGAACTGTGCTTCCCACTCCCAGCCTTTTGGCTGGCCCAGAAGGATACCATGTTTAATCGTATTTGTGTATTATTCAGTGCGCTAGCCATTATGCTACTGTATATCAACCGAGGCCACATTATCTATTTTACAAGTTGATCAGGCAGTTTACTTATTTATTTATTTATTAAATTTCTCCTCACCCATCTCTCCCCAAACTGTATAAATATACAGTTTATATAGTTTTTACCAGTTGTTGATTTTATTTCATTTAGTTCTGCTTCTGTATTATCCTACATTAAAAAAAAAGGTATCCACATTAAAATGTTTAAGTTATAAATATTTAAAAATGTATTTTAGTATTTCTCTCAAGGTGTGTTAAAAGTATTTTGAAATATACCGAGTCAAAAACTGCACTGTAGAATTTGGAAAAGCCTGATGGATAACTGTGTTTGCACCCATGCTTTAGTCTGGATGATGAAAAAAAACCCTTAAGCAATCTTGCCTTGTTCGTGATCTCTGATTCACAATAGAATTGGGACATCACTGAGACTATAGGGTGACTTGTCTGGGATCATGACCATAGCATGTTTTATCACTTGATTTCTCAACCCTTGACGTTTCTTTATCGAAGTGTACAATAGATGACAAGATGCCCTTTCATTCAAGTGAATCCCCATCAGCTTCTCAGGAATAATAAAATCTTATTCTCCTTTGAGACTGGAAGGTTCCAGCCTCAGAAGGAGAAGTCTGATATTGGTGCCTCCTTCCTAGCCTTTATGGAAACATCAGCAGCCCCTTTTTCTTGATGCCGGAGTTCCAAAAATCAGGGTCATAGTATTAATGGGATAGGGAAGGATCTGAACCTGAAGAATTCAAAGCCCTGCACCATACTTCTAACACAGAGGAAAAGTGAGAAACTCCCTTTTGTTAGGATAGTAGGACTACCATAACTAAGCTGCAAAAATCCACCTGTGCCTCTTTGCTGCCTGCTAGTGGTCTTCTGGCTTTCTGCAGCTTAAATATGGTGCCTCTGTAGTAGGGAGATTGGTACAGGCAGCAGGGTTGAATGTCACTCATTCTTGAGGAGCCTAGCAGGTGTATAATTTTTTTGAACCTAGCTTTGGAGTTCTTGAGCAGCACAATAAACAAAGCACCAGGTGAATTTCCCAAAGAAATGAATTCCAAGAGCAGCTCTGGCTATTACATAAGCATCTTCAGCTGGCTCTTCAGCTGAAAAAGCTCAGAGAGTAACTTATAGATCTGCCCTCAACTTTATCATTCAAAAGCAGAACACAAAGAGAAAGGGAGGAGGGGAGGGACCCTTAAACAATTGTTACAGTGAACTCCAAAAGCCATTCAGCAAGAGAACAAGGCAGAAGCATTTGGTCTCTTAACAGAGAGAGATAATTTCCCATCTCTCCCTCTATTCTGCAGAATGAGGCCAAGAGTCAGATGAGGAAGAACTGGAGGTTGCTGTTATTTTCTCAAATAACTCTTTTAGAATGACTTTATTTTCCTTCTGCTCTGCAGCCTGCAGGAATGGCTGCAGTCAGTGAAAGAAATGGAGCCAGGGATGTTGCTAGTGTAGTAGTCTTCTTGGCTGAGCTGTCTGATGTTGCCTTAGGTAAGGTTGAAAATCTCTATGCTGGTCGTTTTGGGAAATTTCAACATCCAGCTTCTGCTCTTCTTACATCTGCATCTCCTTCACACTTTTTCACTCCAACATTGTGTTTCCTTCCCCTTCCAACTCTAGCATCCTTAATCTCATCCGCGCCATCAGAGACTCCAGGCTAATCTTCATCTCACCACAACCACTTTGACTTCTTCATCTCAAACTAAACTGCTTCCATTCTCCACAAAGAATACTGTAATTGTGTGAGTAAGAAAGGCCAACCTGGATCTGTGAAACACCAGATCATAATAGCCAAGATGGACAAGAGGTGAAACTATATGTAGTAAACTACATGTAAGCATCTTTTCCACATCTTCAAGTCTCAGAAATTGAAACAGATTCCCCTAATTATGACCCAGTTGGTGCTCTGGATATCTCCCCTGAACTGCTGCAACTGTAGTATCAAATTCTACATGGATGTGAGTAATTTACAATTATGGAATCTTTACCAAGTCAGTACTTAGTATCCGCTTCACAGTTTGAAATTGTTCAGGTAGATGATATCTTTAATATTCAGTGGAGGAGAGCTATTAAACCCTTTTTGCTTTCCTCATTTCCTCATTCCTACATATGTAGATCAGTACTGTGCTCTCACTTGTACTTCAGGTGTTCAACTTGAGACTTGGACCATCTGGGTTGTAGCTGTCTTATTCATTTAATCGCTCAAAGGTGCTCCAAGAATCAAAGGTCATTCTAGTTGCCAAAGAGATCATTTATGGAAATGTTGTTGATGACCCTTTCCATCTCCAGGTTGGACTATTGCCTTTCTTACTCACATGATTATAGTATTCTCTGTGGAGAATGGAGGTAGTTTCCTTCCATAAATATAATGAGAAAGTAGTATGATAAAAGGATCACAGAGCCACCATCAGCCCTGACCCCCTTTTTCTTGACCCAGTTGCAGAAACCAGGCCCAAGGAATGATCTGCTATATGAGTTAGGCCATTGATGAATAAAGTTCTAAGTTGAACTTGTTAAGAGAGATCTTAGCATGTATGCTGTAGTTTCTCCCAAGAGTGCCAGGGCTGGTGGTGGTTCTGTGATCCTTCTGTCATGGAGACTTGGCTAAGAAAGACTGGAACAGTTCTAGCAGCTGAATATATTAAATATAGAGGAGGTATTGGCAAAATGAAGATTGTGGGGACCTTGCAGGCAAGTGCAACAGGACATCTTTAGCTGGGACAGCAAAAGATGAGCCTTAGCAAGTCAGTCTGGGCAGAGGATGCAGAGCTGGGACCTTTAGGAGAGAACTGTTACTTCTTTAAAATTCCTGTTCTAAATAGGAACAGCTAAAGATAACTTTAAGCTGTTTCGAGAGTGGACTGGGTATGACAGAAAGCAATACCATGAAGACATGACTGAAAAAGTGTGACCAGGGCATGTTTGTGCCATGGTTAGAGACAAGTGAGGAAGAGTCCTGAGAGATGCTATTCTGATTGCCTATAATTCTGTTGCTTTGGCACACACTCTCTCAAGGAGAGGTAATTCCATTAACGATACTAAGGCCTTTCATATAGGAATAAATGCAGTCATGCAAGATAGAGTCTACCAAAAGGTGTTTGTTGAGGGCCCTTGGAACTTAGAGAGGACCCTGCACTGGACAGTTATGTAGAATAAACCTTCTGGAACTTCTGTCAAAATGCCATGAAGAGCAAGACTGCTCTGATTCATCATACCACCCCTGGTACAGGCTATGGTCTGGAGAGGAACCACACTGGGTTACCACCAAACAAACATCTAAAGGAAAAGAAGGAAAAACGCAACCCTTGCCCTGAACAAATTGTTTTTCCTTTAAGTGTGTCTACATACAACCACACTGCTTACAGCTCAGCTTTTGGATTTATGCAGACAGACAAAAATCAACATCACTTTGTTGGTGGGAGGAAGGAGGGTGTGTATATCATAAAATAAATGAATGCATACCGAATTCTCAGCCAAGTCAACACTGATCACATTTTATTGGAGTAGGGCAGTGGAGTTTGTGGTAAAGATGAAAACTACGTTATCCCCCCATTGCCCTCCAGTAAAGCTTTTAATGTTCCACAAAGCCAGTAAGAAAAATAAAAACAGTCTGTCTGGGTCTAAAACCATGAGTGTCATCCGTAACACTATCCATCATGGAAGAGGTCCTTCTGCTTAGGAAACAGCAGGACTGTACGTAAGAATTCTAGCATATTCCATTGACAGAGGCTTGTTCAAAAAAGTTCATACTTCTGGCAGATGTCTTATGCAATTTTAACATGGATTTGTTGAGTCTAATCTGAAATCTTTAAACCAGTGCTTAAGTTCACGCCTTTGCTTCATGAAAAGCCAAGCTATATCTTGTTGTGTTAACCATATGATTGCTTCTAACATAGGCATGAGGCATCTTCTAGTAGGCAAGAGTAACACTTTTTCATTGTCCACTGTTATGCTATGGACCCTCTTTTCTTTCCTGGCACTGTAGCATAAGAGGACATATTTCTTTCTGGTAAACCTTGGAGGACATCAGTTGGAAGAACCCAATTTGGAAAATCTAAATGATACCCAATTCCTGTGAAAGGATATGAGAACATTCAGAAGCAAGATTTTCCTGCGCATGTCCCAACTGCAATGAATGGGGTCTGTTCACAGGTAGAGCACTGAAAATAGCTTAGACCCACTTAGTGAATCTGATACTCAAAACAAACTGTTGTCTTTCAGGGCAACACAGTTTTGAAATTAGATGTAATATTTAAGGAACCAGACATCAAAATAGTATACAGAAAGAACTGTGTTCTTTCCATGATGCTCACCAAGTACTTTGGGCTAGTCATATCTCTGGACAAAAGTCATTTTTGAAATATAGTGTTGCCCAGAGAAAGAATCATGATGGAAAAGAGAAATATAAAGAGTTCCAAGGACTCAAGAGAACCATTCATTCAAGACAGGTGTGAGGCGACTGAATGGATTTCATATATTTTGGATACTTACCGAATCCTTGATCATGGGTCATGCATTTGGGAAATTATTATCATCCAAAATGTTAGGAGAGCACTTGTTTTTCTATTCCTGATTTAGGATATGTTGTATCTCAAGCTTAGCCAAATAAGGTTGTAGCTGTTTAAGGGTTGCTTAATTACAAGTACAAATTCATCTTTCAATGCTTCCCTAAGAAAACCATCAGTCACAAAACTAGAATCTTGCTAGTAAAAATTAGCACTTTTTTAAAAAATGCAGACTGATGAGGAAATAGAGCAGAATAGATGTACGACTGAGTACATGTGAAACTGACATGGACTGGAAAAAGACTGATTCAGCTTTCCATACCCATGTGCACTTTTTTAAATAGCTGGACTGAGATTGTGACACCGCTTGCTCCCACCAGGACTCTGATTAGAATTCCTGCCCCTGTCCCCCTTTTTGCACTTTAATAGGAGAAATACTAACTCAGTTTGAGTTTAGTAGGCCACCACTTGTAAACGATGGGATTCCTTTGAAGCTTTTGATGACAGATCTCCAAAAGGAAAGAATACATAGCTTAGCTGAGATTTGGGTCTCCTGGTTTCCCTTACTCTACTTTCTTCTGGTTTATTTCCTATGCTCCTAGTTGTGGATGGGGTGGGGTGTCTGTGATAACCATTAAACCAAGAACTAGACCACAATGACTAAGGATCAGCTGGTGTTGCACAAAACCATGAAACAGTCCTGCTGAGATTCTTTTCCATCAAGTGGGATTGAGTAAATAGTTCATCCTCTTTTGTCTGTTTATGGCTGATTTATTAACACATTCCATTCTTGCCCTGCAATCTGCAAACCAGCACAATGCATAAACCTGCCATTTTGTTGAGCATTAATGGCATTAAAGAGGATTGCATTGTCTCTCATTAAAACACGGCACATTATTTTGTCAAACTGTGGCCCTGATGATTCAAATTGCAACAGATGTCTGTCCTTGCTGCAACTCTCTGCAGCAATAATCTCATCTGTGAATTCCTTCAGAAAGCTAGAAAAATGGGAAGAAAAGGAGACTGTTGGGTTTGCCAACTGGTTAAAAATGGAAACCGGAAGTGGAGTGCAGGAGGGATGGCAATTAATGAAGTTGGTTGGTCACACGTGTTAGATAAAATCTAATTCAGTACAAAAAAGCTACTGATGATCATTCCTTTTTAATTTCCTATATACAGCTATACATCTACTGTGTAACTCTATTAAAATTGGACACCTGTTAATCAACAACAGCTGTATTGATTGAGCTATTGATTAAGCCAATTATATTTATAGGTAACTGAGAATTAAGCTGATGTTGCTCTAAAATAAACCATTGTTATTAACATGATTGAGTTCTATTGAACTCAGTGGGACTGTGATGGAATGTATCTATGAGGAGGAAAGTGATGTTGGAGATCAAGGCTATCAGGAAGGATGGGGTGCATTCCAGGAGGGGAAAGGAGGCAAAAGACAACACAATCCACAGGGGGAGCATGGGAAGAGTGAGAGGTTCAGGGTTGCCACTCCCTAGAATCTCCCAGGGTATATCCCACTAGTTGCTGTAGTACAGAGTTAGTTTGGCAAGATTCTGTCTAGAAGGTGTAAGCAAATAAAGGAACTATACTCAGATGGACTGTTTCATCATTGTTCTTGGGCTGGGCCTGACAGGGACTTAGTCCTAAATAAGTATGCATAGGAACATGCTTTGAAGGAATCTGGACCCCTTGAAAGGAGAGGTGCACTTGGCACACCCCATTTAAATCATTCTGCCTCCCCAATTTACCCCATCTTACATCCAGCCTAAGCAGAAGTGGGGGACTAAATGCAGGGAAGGAAGCAGAGCGGAAAAGCAGTTGAGAGTGCTTCCAGACTAAGGGTTAGGGTTAGAAGCAGTCATCCCTCTTCATTCACAGAATTTCCCAGAGAGGTAGCAGCGGTCATAGTTTTATATAGTTTGAATTAATTTGTCCAGATTTGAAAGTTCTTCAGCTTCAGAGGAGGAGGAGGAGGAGGAGGGGTGGGAGTGGGGGAAAGGATGTATCAACAGAGTAATCAAAAATGAAAAAGGAGAAAAAAGAGTGACAGAAAGAAAAGAGAAAGATAACAGTGTGAACAGGAACGAAGTTTTATTGCAGAAGATGCTTATTTCTGTTTGAGTTTTGAATCCAATTTGATAGTGGTTTTATTCTTTCCATTATAGCAAACCATCTTCCCAGCAGCTAACAAGGGAGCATCAGTACTCTGTTAGGAATGTCAAAGATTTTTTCTGCAGATTTTACAGATAAAGCATTCTTTTTTTCATTCTCAGCAGTCTGTAGCAGGGCAAATGCTAACAGAAGTGAAGTCTGGCTGGCATTCACCTGTGTAATCTTTTAAATCATTTTCATGTTGCTGACAGCAATGGAGAAAACACCCCAGGCTTATTCTTCTTCACTGCAACACTTTCTGGAGTGTCCAGCGCTTCCTGGAATCACACAGAAAAATGCAAGTGTCACCATCACATTGTATATTTTACGCAGCATATAAGCTTTCCCTCTGTCCTTAAACAAACCAACACATTTATGCCTCAATATTTTATGCTCTGTTTTTTAAATGATTCTACATTCTCAGGTTATGTTCAGCTTTAACCCACCTGTCATTTGCTTTCATTAGCCTGGTCTACCTTTACAAGACATATGGGCAATTCCTGCAGTTATATGTAGTAAAAATTTGGTCTGGCAACCAGAAAAGTATTATTTTCATGCCCAAGCTGATTTCCACAGGAATAATCCTTGGATTCAGAAATAATAAACAATCACTTAGTCTTAAAAGCTTAAGCTTAAAAGTTATGGATCAGTTGCTCTGAGGCATACCATTACATGCCGATATCCATTTAAAATCTAGAAGAACGTGATTTTTAGTTCTATCTCATTATTTTCCTATTCCTGTTTTATGAAGGAACATCTGGGCAAATATTTTATTTCACCAGGAACCAGAGAACTTGTAGGATTGTAACTGCTCTCTTATTGCCCGCTGTTCATCCTTAATTTATATTGTCAATATACTAAATTGGATGCAACTTTGTCAGACTAGAAATTAATGGGATGTTAGTCATGATTACCTCATGGGCTACTGATCTCACTGGATCCGCTCTAGGCAAGGCAGAATAGCAAAAAACGAAGCACACATTTTTATTTAGCTGTTGCATAAATTACTATGATTGCTATATACGATGCTTGCCAAGTTATTTAGTGTTTCATGTCACATTGCTCATGTCTGTTTTTTTCCACCAGGACTTTCACCATCTGAGTGTGGGCAGGATTTAATGATTACTCAGGTACACAAAATAGCATCAATTCGCTTTTGCATGGTATGTGTGGGAAGCAGGAGGAGGTGAATGTGGAAACAAATGGGAACTGTTCATTGACACAAGCCTATCTGTTAAATGTGCTCAAGGTTAAAATTGGTGACTGGATGTACTGACGCAATAACACTATGGAGGAAAGAAGCATGGATGGTGGCTAGATTTATGTGTCATTTAGTGCTTTTATGTAGAAAGAATCCATATAAGAAATATCCATCTAAATTGAACTAAAGATATTGCTACTCCAATGAACTGCTTCCAGACTTATCCATTAAGCCAGCATTTCCCAACCTTGGCAACTTTAAGATGTGTGGACTTCAACTCCCAGAATTCCCCAGCCAGCCATAGAATAATTTCCATTGACTGCTACCAAAATGCTGCTCATTTCCTTGTGTGAGTTCCAAGTTTTAGTGCAATGTTTCCCAAACTTGAGAACTGTGTGGGTTTGCTGGGAAATTCTGGGAGATGAGCTTGGTTCCAGTGTTATGAGACAGTGTTAGGCCCACCATATTTCTTTACATGTGACACAAATAGTATGGTGCATTAGCAATTATTGTACAAACTTCATTAATGTTCTGGTCTACCGTTCTATGTTTTCTGAAGCAAAACCATTTCCATTGAGTATTTCAAACCTCTTGTAAAAATAGACAATAGATAACTGAATTTTATTCTTCTCTCCCAAGCTTTTAAATAGGGACTGGTCAAATTACTAAAACAAAAAAATTACATCAGGATGAACACATGGGCCTTGAGCTCTTAGTCAAGCCTAACATAGGACTTTGGTCCTATGACTTTAATGGAAAACCTGTTTTTTCCTTGCTCTAAATATAGAACACATATTTGCTCAGTCTTGGAAAAAGAGCAACGTTAACTTTAAATTGAAATCACTTGATCTAAGCTACAACACTCAAGTTACTTGCATTGGAGTTGCCACAAGCACTGAATGGAAAAATTATCACATATATTTTATCATATATGATATATTTATTTCTGTCAATTCTCATTCAGTTTGATGACAAAATGTGATTTTAAAATTTCTTTCACATTAAAAACAATTCTTGGTGAAATTCTAATGAATGGAGTACTTGCATCTATCTAAATATATAGGTAACCTGGTTCCATGCGAATGCTTTGTCTCTTGAAGCTTTCCCTGAACCAGGTAATGCCATCAAAATTTGCTAGCATATGGCTAAATTTTGGCAATGTAATATCAGCCCTTTTTTTTCCTAAAAAAAAAAGATTACTTAAATATAAAATAGTTTTAAACTATTTATACTTATAAATGTTTTCAATCAAGATCATTGCCTACCAGTTTTAGATTTTTTTATAAGTAGAACATATTTTTCCACGTCTTAGTATAGCAAACTGACAGGGGTTTTTTTTGCAGGTTTTTTGATTGGTGAAAAATGTCAAATGTTGCCATGTCCCCCAAAAGGAATAGGATTTGAATTGTCTTGTTCAAAGGTATAACAAATGGATTTCAGCCTATTTTCTTGATTTTCATGGGGTTTTAAAGAGTCAGAACAAGAGTGACTAGTCTTTGAAAGGTCTTCTACTTCAATTCTTACCTTGAAAAATAGCACAAAGGCCCATTTTTCAAGGTTTAGAGTGCTTTTAAGGATGGGGGTGTGTAAGACTATTTTGTCTCTAAGTTCTCCCAGTTTATTTCTGAGTTCAATCCCCAGAAAAGTCACACACACACACACACACACACACACGTAGAAAAACTATTCAGTTTGGGTGTTTTAGAGAGGGGAAGTTAAAAAATAGACTGGAAAACACCGGCCACACATCTTTTTGTGATATCACAGTGTTGCAAGCTTGCCTCCTACAGCTCTTCACAAGGTTGGGAACTGGGGTGTCTTCAGGGGCAATTAAGAGTGTCAAAGTGGTGGGCATGATCACATGAAGTCCAATCCCTTTCAAATGTGCATGACAAGCATGTAAAAAGGGTGTAGAGCTTTGTTGATCTCACCACACCCATCAGTTTGATGTTGAAGATCCCTTTGATTAGGGGCTAAGTTGCAGCCCCTGATTTCTCAAATGTTGCCTCTCTTGTTATCAGGGAACTCTTCTCCTGTTTCTTTTGAAGTTGGCGAAGGTAGGCAATGAGGGAGGGTTCAAGCTAATGGAAATTTACCATCAAGGATACCTTCTACCATGTCCAAAAATAAAATAAGCTTCAAAACACCACCAAGCAAAATGTGACGGAAATTCCCAAGCATTCTGAAAAGTAGGTAAAAAACCAGAAGCGTATTTTATAGGGGAAGAAGACATTTGAGAAACTGCAAGGCAACATTCAGCATTCTGTATTCTGGCCATATCAAAAAGGATGGAGCTATTGGATAATCCGCAGAATCCTGCTGGCTCCCATAAATCTGTAGCCCTGTCTGTGCTCGTAGTGTTCATCCCAGGACTGCAAATTAGGTATGAATGTTTCTGATATGGGAGAAAGGTTTGAGAGGTCAACAGAGAAATACTGGTGTGATACTCAATGGGAGGCTCTGTAAATACACGCTACTGCTTTCTAATTAAACTATGGACAGCTAAATCTCTTCCACTAGGTTTCAGGAAATGGTGGAAAACCTGGGCAGCTTACAATTTGTCTGACGGTGCAAAGGGCATGGTATATTAGAGGGTGATGATATCATTGGCAGAAGACCACAGGCAGCATCACTGTTTTCAATTCAGGAAGGGTTTTGCAAGATGGGTTGGTTGTGGGCCTCTTTAGCAATTGATTGCCAAGATCACAGGTTGATCCTTCATACAGATTTAAGATCTGACATCCTTTCAGTGCTCTAACACAGATGATTTCATACTGTATAAGAAGAGCATTTGCTTTGTATGCAGAAAGTCCTGGATCTAATCCTCAGCATCTCCCAGTGGGAACAATCAGTTTTAGACACCCCAGGGCTGTTTCCTATCAGAAGAGGCAAAACTGGATGAAAGTCTGTTCTTATGTTATGCGACATGAGTTGGCTTTAAAAATGTTTTTTTTAGTAGCTGATGCCCCTATACTTCACTGTGAGTCCATAAATAGTACTCCACTTCTAGATTTCTGTGTTGAGAACCAGAACCAATATGGCGTAAAAGCTCATATGCTGGAAAAAAACAGGAAGAGCCATGTTCAAGTTCATCTCAGCCATGAAAGCTCACTCAATAACTCTGAGCTGGTCACTGCTCAACCTACCTCATCAAAGTGTTGGTGCAAAGAAAACATGGGAAAAGAAAACATATGTATGCCACCTTAAGCTTTTAGAGGGCAAGACAGAAATACATCAAATTATTACATTATTCATATACACCACCATGTCACTCCCTCCCCTTTTTATCAGGCAAGAGAGGGGCCCTAACACAGAATTACCTGTAAAATAATAATTACAAGTAATTCCTTATAAGGGTATTATAGTATAGAAGTCAATATGATTACAGTGTCATTGCAAACAGTATTATTTCCCCCTACTTTAAAATATTTAATAAGAAAGCCCGATGTCCTGGATTACATTTCTCACAACACCTGGTGACTGAGGAACATGGCAGTTGTAGCTCAGCATCTCTGGAGGGGACAGGTTTTGGCAGCAGCATCATGGAACTTTTCAAAATTTGCTAACCACTTGGGAAAGGGAAGAAGGATAATAGGAAGCGAAACCGTCTGAGGAGGATGTGGTTTGAAGATTTGACCCAAGACAAACGTTGTGAGATATGAAATCCGGTCATTGCCACACAGTCACTGTCCACAACAGCAGCCCCATGTCTCTTGCCAAAGCTCATTACAGGCTTGTGCTTCAGTGTCTTGTATAGCGTCTCTTTGAATGACTTTAAAGAGAGCTTTCTCTTCCAGTAAATTACTGCCTACATTTGGGTTTGAAGCAAATTGGTAAACTTGTGTTTTCCTGCAGTCTGGCTCATGGGCTGTGGCTAAACATTGAATGTACACAAGGCTGGAGCATATAGCAAGGTGATTTGCCGGTAGGAAAACAAGCCTACGGATTTCTGGTTCACTTTGCCCACAAGGGACCACAGCTTGCTAAGGAGAATAACAGGGGCATCAGGGTTTGCAACTGAACCACCTGTGCAATTAGAATTTTATTATGCAGGCCATTACTCAATGCAAACTCATCAGGCCCACATTCCATAAAAGTTAAACATTAAACATGGAAAAAAGGAAAATGTCTGTTAACATTTGCATAGAAAAGCAACAGGATAGTGCAGGTCCAGTATTACAGCCTATCGGGTCATTACTATCAATATTAGTCCTTCCGAGATGCATTGGGAGTGCAAGTCCCAGAATTCCTAGCCAACAGACTAGATTTATTACTAGCTGGAATTCTGGGGGTCCCAACACATGTTGAGGTCATCAGATGTGGAAGATGAGGAAGGATGGTAGTCCAACCCCCAGATTGCATAATTTCTCTGAGTTCTTCAGGATCAGAGAGAGAAACTATCTCTGTTTGTCTATCTGTATAGGCTCTCCATGTTCTTTTATACCCTGATTTCTTCAGATTCCTGTATTTCTCAAAAAGGAATCCTGTTGCACCTTAGGATATATGGCTTCTGTTGAGAGGGGTAGTTAAACCTATTAATCTGCAACCCTTTTGTATCTGTGTTGATAGTAGCTTATTCATAAGATGTGTCACTTTCCAATAGTCTCTACTCCAAAAAATTTTATAACTTTTTATCCTGAAACATATTCTTTAGGCACATCCACCTGAAAGCCAGTAAAAAAACAGCTCTGAACCGATGTGATTCCACAACGTCAGGTGTGTTCCCAAGATCTGAGTTGATTTATTTCTAGCTCAGGTCCAGTGTACTTGAATATGCAGTAAAACAAAAAGTATTTGCACCTCTGTGGAACTGGGGGATGACCCATTTCTCTATTTGTAAGTACTATTTCCTCATTTTTTATGAACCTCTTCCCAGTTTATAACCATTTCAAGGGTAACCATTTCAAGGGTGTCTTGATGGCTTTTCAGCTCCTCTTCATAAGACCTAGTGGGACTTATTTTATTTTTTGTGTACAACCAAAGGCACATGGAATAAAATAAGAATGTGTGTGTATGAATGTGACTGTATGTATTTTATTTCCCTTTTGCATGAAATGGGGAGGGAGACCTGATGCAGCTCAGGGCAGGAGAATGGTTAAATGCCACTCTTATACTATGTGAAGTGCAGACTATCATAGATTATCTTTAAACTACATTAAGGGAATGGGAATGGTGGTGGTATCGAAGTGTTATTCCCAGAAGCTAGGAATTAGAAACATAAGTAGGTACTCCATAGGTTAGTATCAGAGAATATGCTTTATATTCAGAAGGTCCCAGATTCAAGCTATGGCATTTCCAGGAAGTCCTTATCAGGTGGGCCTCCACACCTGAGAAAGCCTTTTCTGCTGTAATCACCTACCTCACTTTACATGTGGGGACATCTGAGGCAGGTCTCTGAAACCAAAGGATTGTGTGAGATACCTAAAAGTGGAGAAGTTTTTGGAGATATTTTGAACCCAAGCTATTACAAACTCTAAAAATCAGCACCAACATCATAACTGAAAACAAAGGTACAGTTTAAGGGTACAATTCTATCTCTAACACTTCACCATTTCTCCTCTTATCCAGCATTAGCTGCCTAAAGCAGAAGCTTTACTTAAGGTACTAAACAATCACAACCTTTTCCCTTCTTGTATAGTTTTCTTAGCATTTTAAACCCCAAGATTTTCCAGGTTGACAAAAACTATCATCATCATCTTCATCATCATCATCATCATCGTAAATTTGTCATTTTCGTTAGCTATGAAATTTGGTTGTTAACTGAATTACTACATACACAAATGGTCACTTGATCACTGCTGGCCAAAGTTTTTCTGAGCATTTAGCAAAAGTTCACAAAACCACTATATGTATATATTTTTGAATCATTTAATTAATGAGCATTAAGATTACTAGTTAAGTAAGCCAACTGCATTTTAGAAAACCTCAACAGGGGGAACTGTTTCATGGTGAAAAATAAAAACAGTAGTGTTATATTTCTGGAATATAAGGATCTTATTTCTTATTCCTAAAAAAATAGTCACTGTGAATTGATGACAACATTTTAAAAGCATCTGGGTATGTTATGTTTTATTTGTAATTATTGACCATTATGTGAGTAGGTTGTACAGCTGTGACAGTATCTCTTCGTGGACTACCCAACAATTTAATTACAGAAAACAGGATGTTGTGCAACCACCCCAAGGCAGTATTTTAATTTATAAATAAGGAGGTCATGGGTACACTAATGAAAGTATCCATGAATATTTATGAGTTTCGTTTTGGGTAGGAAAAAATTCTTTGTTCCTGGAAATGAGCGTATCAAATAAAACTAACTGGTTTCTGAAAAAAAAAAATCCATATCCAGCTTATATATTAATAGGACTAACCAAAATAATTCAAAAAGATGTGAGAACTTGGCAGAAAGATATATCTAAGTTTGTATGGCAAGGGAAAAAACCAAGGATTAAGTATAAAATAATTCAAGATGTAAAGGAAGATTGGGACTGTCTGATTTGAAACTGTACTTTGTAGTACAGTCTGGATGAAAAAGTGGGTTCTTCCTTAACTCAGAATTTGTACTGTTTTTAATTCTGTTGAAAAACTTCTTCAATGAAAATTATTTTTAAAAAAGATGTGTGAACTATCCATTTCTCTACAAGGTTTCGTAGACCGCATCCTGACTGGGTGTCAGTACATGCATATACAGAGCAAAGGAATACATCTAAATTTAAAAACATCATTTCTCCCATTGTTCAGGATGAAGTATTGAGAGTTAAGTGGTAATCAGAGATTGGGAATATAGGGATAGATCATTATTTGGTACTGTTAAGAGTGAATCTTGGAAAAATGGATATAGGGAAAAAAAGAATGAAAAAATAATGAAAATAGAATAACTGCAGGAAGAAAAAGAATGAGTCCTGTATATTTAAAAAAAATAGAAAATTGATTAGTTATCCACCAGAATGATTTGAAAGTTGAAATGTGGAAAGATGATAGAGAAGCTGCTTAGAACAATATGAAAAGAATTATGATACCAAGTGCATCAGAAGTGTGTGGAGTTACGGTAACTGGAAATATGAAAAAGAATGCTTTGAGGAACGATGAGGCAAAAGAGGTGGCAGATGAGAAAAATGCATATAAAAGAATGATAATTGCAAAAACTGTGGAGGAAAAATATTGGATAATAGTCATAGAAAGAAAAGGGTAGTTGAAAGATTGAAGTCAAAGAGGTCAAGGAATGGTTAAGATGAAAAGAAGCAGAATAATTTTGATAGAAATAAACAATTGTTTTCTCTGTGGTGGAGCAGACTAAACAAGGAGCCTCCAGAAGAGTGAAGGGAAATAAAAGTGATAAAATTGTTTGGCATGAAATTGAAGTGAGGGAATGTTGGAAGGTGTTTATTGGAGATATGTATCAGAATGATAGTGATATGCCAAAAAATGGAATTGAAACAAATGCTATAAATGTTAACGTTTAAGAAAAGTGGATGGAAAGAAATAATAACTGCTGTTAAAGTGTTGAAAAATGATAAGGCTATAGGTGTAGATGGTGTAACTAGAGAAATATGCAAATATGAATATAGTTTCCTTATGGAAGAGCAGTGCAATTTATTTAACATGTGTGGGAAGCTTGCATATGTGCATGGTCATTGGAAGAATGCCACTGGAAGAGTGTCACTATTGTTCTCCTATACAAAGAGAAAAGTAGCAAGAGTGAATGCTAAAATTTATGGGGAGGGTTAGCTTAAGTATGCCTGGGAAGGTGATTGGCAGAATTCTGATGTATTGTAAGTATAAGAGGTAACAACCAAAATTAGAAATGCAACTTATTTTGGGCAAAGATCTACAGATCTGATGTTTGCTCTTCAGCAAGTCACTGAGAAAAATAAAAATGTCAGAGAATTTACTATAATTTTGCTGATTTTTGAGAAAGAATATGATAAAGTCAGTAGGCTTAAATTATCAAATATTTTGCAGGAGTATGGAATTGAGAATTTGTTGTTTAATATGATAAGAGTAGTATAAGATGGAAGTAAAGCATGAATGAGAAAAAATGGAATGCTTAGCAAGGGCCAACACTGAGTAGTTTGTTGAATGTATTTATGGATAAATGCATAAGGAATGCCTGCAGTGACATTAGAAGTACACTGCTTAGGACATCAACATATGTGTACTTTTATATGCAGATGATGCCAAGTTGTTGACTGAGATATGTCTGTCTGTCTGTCTATCTGATATTTTCATCAGGGAAGATATTACAAAAATCAAGGAATATGGAAGACGAAAACCCAAAACTTAGGGCAGATGGTTTAAGATTCAGAATCTGCCATATAAATCATACCAATATGGAGTTCTGGCCTGCAGATACACCAACTGCTACATGTTGCTGGAATCAGATTACACCTAATCTTCAGAGATTGAAGGATAGTTTGCACTGCAGACTTTGTAGCTACATACAAAGGAACTAATTTTTGGCACCTCCATTTTCAGTCTTTGCACTGTTCATGCATCAGTGCTACACCTCTATGATGCCACAATATCTCAACTTGGCAGTTTAGCCAATTGATCCCAGCCCTTGTTGTGGTACATCCTAAATTCTTGGTAGTCCAGTTTTCTATTCTGGAGCTTCACTGACCTTGAGAGTGGGCCATTTTTCCATTAATGGAGGTCTCACCTTCCAGCTCCTGACCTCTCCTCATCATCACCCAGTAGAGGATCAGCCATAGCAGTATCATGCCAAGATACTACTAATGCACTATCCATCAGGACCAGATACTACTAATTCACTGTCCATTGTGAGCAGAGAAATAATGCTAGGTTTGCTTTCCACCATTATAACCACTGTAGTGATTTTTTACAAATCACCCAGCAAGCAAATATGGCCAGGGAGAGGAGATTCTGACTAGGTGTTTTTTTCACTATCTCCCATCGGTCAGTTGGAGGAGCACAGATTGAAGTTCTCTGCATTCGGAGGGTGCCTCAAAAATTATTCTGAGGGTTTGAGAAATTAAAGTGGTATCTGTGTGGAAGGAACCAAAGTTTGGATTGGAAGTGCATTGCCCTATATACAATATTTCATGAATGGATTTACAAAAATATTTCTGAATTGTCTTTCAGCCTCACATTAAGAATTCTAAGCAACTTATACAGTAATTTAAAACTTTAGAACCATCTAAAAAATCAAAATGGCATGCACAGAAAGGCAGAAGAAACACAGCCCTTAAGAAAGAAGCAAGACAGTGGAATCATTTGAAATCATTTCAGAGTTGAAACCATAACAATAAGAAAAGTTTTAACAGCCTGCTCCAAATTAAACCAAAGTGCTTCCAATCTTGGATACGAGGTCAAGCAGGATACAGAAATCAATGGTCAGCTGTAAGAGCAATAAGAAATCAATTAGGTCAAAGTTCATTAGCTCACATTCCAAATAACAGGTGAATGAACTCTGACACACTTTACACTTTACAGGTAAAAGCAACTGAGCATTACTAAACTTAGGTTTTGCAGTAAAAACAACACAGAACTACTGGACAGGAAATGGCTAAACATACCTGGAAGGTACCAGACTGAAGAAAACTGGATTAGAGCCAATCCTGTAATAGGGATACTAGAGAGCCCTCATATGTACTGGTTATATTGTGTTTTACTGAAATACAATTTAAAGTAAAACCACAAGCATATTAAAATAAGGGCCATTTTTACCACCACTGAGAAATGATATTAGTTCCCTTTCAAAGCATCCTAGTTTTATGGTTGATAAATTACATTGTTGGCTGAATGATTCCACATTCATCAAGCGAATGTTTTCATCAGCTTGCGCAACATAATTTTCACAGTCTAGAACTGCATTTGCACATTCCAGGCTAATAGTGCTTCCTTATAAAGGCATGTTGGGTTCCATACAAGAGTATTGGGTAACATTAATATCTGAAAATGTAATAATATGGATAGAATGGCCACTTTTTCCCCTCTTCTCTCTTATCTATATCCATTACCCTAAAGCACCTAAATAGAATATTAAGAATCTAAGTCTATAATATAAATATAATTGTAATGAAATAACATATTGTACCAAAACTGAGAAGATGGAACCATGGATGGTCTATATGGCTAGATTTAATAATATGTTAAAGATTTGAGCAAGCTCTATATTGATATTTTATGGATATATATTTTTAGTTTCTACAAATGTCACTTATTTATTCATTATTCTATAAATTCTTTTCTGATTTTATTAGCACTGTTATATTTTTGGTCATACTTTATCATATCCTCTGGTTGTTATACTTACCAGTTAAGAAAAAGAAAAAGAAAAACTCAGACCTAAACAAAATATATTGGGAATGAACCCTGAGGAAAGTTCACAAGAGCAAAAACATGAAACCATTCCAAAACACCTCCCGTCTTGGAGGAAATGAAATGTGGCGTGATTGAAAGCCACATATGAGAGTCCTTTAGGCTTTGTGTGTGTGTGATTCTGTGTGTGACTGTCTAAGAACATGCTGGCAGTGTTTATCTAGACATCCTTGTCACAGCAGTGTTGTTACTGGTGCTTTTTAAATTAGATTCTAGGATGAAACGTTTGTCCTGATCTTAGTGTGTTGATAAACATCACTGTCCTTTCCAAAGTCTGCTGCTATTCGTTTGTAGCTAAGGCTGAAAAAATTTCTTCATCCATTCCAAAAAAGAAGCCCAGACAGGGCATCTTTATTCAAGTGAGGGTATCTAAATATCTAGTTTTAAATATGACTCCAGAACACCAAGAACTTGTGAGCACTTAAGATAGTAACAAGTGGAGCCTAAAAGGTTATTTTCTCTTTAGTTCTAGGAAACATCTCAGTGGCAAAAGTTGTCACAACCAGTTTGATCTTTGCAACAAGGTTATCTTGGGTTGTTTTAGGCTTTTGCTAAAGCAAACTCTGCATAGACAGGAGCATAAACAAAAAATAAGGATGGGAGATTTAATTACGGCCTGTATTCTGAAATATCATTTAGAGTTCTGGTAAAGCTTCACATTATTATTTTAGTCTTCAACCTCAATCCAAATCTAGTGGGGTAGGGGAACTTGTACCAAATGCTACTGGAGTGAGGTACTCTGTGACATTCTGTTAATTACTAAGCTAGTCAAGTATGGGGTGGTAGGAGAAAGGGCTGGTTTAAAAACCATATGAAGAACAAATCTGAAGGAAGTGTTGAATGGGATGCCACAAAGTTCAGCTCTGGCTCCTAGATCCTTCAAGATTTTGCTTATAAAATTTGCAGATAAGACAAAGTGGTATGAAGTAGCTAATAAGACAGAATTAAAATCCAAAACAATTTTGGAATGTTAAAGAAACCAGCTGAACAGTACAGAATGAAATTTACTTATTGGGTGTGTGTAATAGAAGCAAAGACAAAATTCTTCATAGAACTCAAATGTACAGGTAGAGGATAGGGGCTCCCTGGTTTGGTAATACTACTTGTATTACCTTGGAATCTAAGATCTTGGAATAATAGTGAATTGGAACTGACATATGAGTAAGCAGCTTGATATGGCTGCATCAACAGAAGGATAACTTATTCTGCACTGGTAAGAATCTGTCTCAAATTTCTTGTTCAGTTCTGGCTCCACACTTTAAGAAGGATTCAGACAATTGGCATATATTCAAAGAAGAGCAGTGAGGTTGATCAGGAACAGAAGCTAAGTCCTATGAAGAGAGTTCGAAGAAACTGAGAATGTTTAGCCTTGAGAAGACAAAGGTGGGATATAATAGCATTTTTCAAGCATGTGAAAAGGCCAAGGCTTATCATCACAGATAGCAGGTCATAAAATAATGATCTTATGATACAGGAAGGCAGATTCTGACTGAATTTTAGGGAGAAAAAATGCTTTGTAACAGTAAGAGCAGTTTGACAGAAGAGCCCATTAAAAGGTGGTGAACTTTACTGGATATATTCAAGCAGAGGTTGGACAGCAAACTGGCAAGGATGCGTTGATCTAGATTCCTGTAGCCAACAAGGGGTTGGACTGGATGGCATAACTAGTCCATTCTAATTCCACAATTCTATCATTCTTCTCTGTAACATCCATTGATAGAGATCTGTACAGTACTCAAAGCTTACCACTAACCATACAAATCATTGAGGCCAGGATAGTATAGTGACTCAAAACTTCAGATCATGCAGCTTATCAGATGACCTGAGACTCAGCTTAACTTACCTTAAACAGGGGCTAGTTGCTCTCAAGCTGAATTCAATTTTTGGGGACTACATGGATGCAACATTATAGAAAGGGTTTGTCTTCTTGTCGTCTTCTAGGGTGTTTTCCAAATTCCAGTTTAGCTTATAACCCTGATATTCCCTGGTAGTCTCCCATCATATGCTAACCAAGCTTGATGTTTAGCTTCTGAAATCAGCTGCCCACATTGAAGATTTGCAGTGATGCTAACAGAGCAGTACAGCCTATTGCCATGTGCTTCAAGAAGCCCCAGATCCCTTTGTGCTATGTCCCTGCAGCCAAGATTTCCTCAGTGAAAATTGTCAGCAAAATCCTGAAAATGAGTGGAGGTAGCTATGGTAAACCTCTGATGGGCTAAATACAGTATACCTATAAAACAGATGCTACAATTGCTACTGATTAGTGGAAGGTGCAGTACAACTGGTTTCATCTTTATTGAGACTTATCAGGCATAGATAATCTCCAAATGCTCAAACTCCTTTACCAGGACTTGAAATCACTAGGATTTGCCCTGGGTGACTATCTAGTGCATTAAGCTTTAGAGCTATCTTGGCCTGATGGTGAGTAGCTTGTGCAAAGAGATGTCTATAGATGCTACTACAGATTTCACAAACTATTGACAGCCAGGCCAAGATAGCATTAAAGCTTAATGCACTGTATAGTCACCTATAGTCACTGTACAAGGGAATCTCAGATTCATTTAGTTCAGACCCCTGCTTGGTGCAGGATCTACTAAAGCATTGGCTTGGAATGTCCAGCTCTTGAATGCTTACCTAGAGGAGTGATAGCTATTCCTAGCTGTAGAAAAACATGGAGGGGATTTGGTCTATATATCAGTCACCTTCTGAGCTGGCTAAATGCACATGAGTGACCAGCTGATTATGAATCTCAGCAGCTTCTCTAGATCTGGCCCTTTGCCTCTGCCAATTCTTAGATTTCCAGTGGTTGTTATGACCACTAAAGCCATTGCTAGTGACTTTCCCATAGGATGTTCTTCAATTAATCGAGGTAAGAAAATTTGGCTTGATGAAAAATGCTTTCATAAAGTCCAGTGCATGCAATTTGATCTTGGCCCCAATGTAATTGTAGGTCAGGTTTGTACAACTGCTACAGTGTAATAGCTGTGTACTCTTTAAATAATTGTGAATTGTAATTGGATGTTCTGAGAGTCCTAGTGGACTGAAGAGTGGATTAGTAAATTACATCATTTATTCCATCAATCCAAAATGGAATTGTTCCAGGGAAAGTGGTATCAAGAGCTATTAACTACAACTGGTTTTTCTCTTCTCTTTCCTCAAGAAACAGTGATTTATTACACTTTTGTAAAGCCTTGAAGGAGCAGTTCCCTTCAATTGAGGTTTCCACAATGCACTCCTTTGTTATGGCTTCATAAAATGAACTGGTGCTTTGATTCTAGATACTGCACCAAATGGGCTGCTTAATTTGCCTTAATTTGCCTTCAAGGGATTTCTAAGCATGAATGTGTGGTTGCAGAAGACATTTCCACCAAAACAAAGCCACCAGGCTAAGCAAAACAGTCTCATGCTTTCAAATGAAGACATTGAGCCAAAGTCCCTTACTTGTCTGAGGTGCCACCATGAAGTAGTTACCTCGAGCCATCAGAATTGAGATGGATCTTCTTGCACAGCTGTTTTATTACTTGTACGTTTTACTCACTTTCAATAGCCTTGGATAAAAACAGGATATGCCTGCCCTCTAGTGGGGAATTAAATTGCACTTATTTATTTGAATAGTTCTCAAAACATTGCTGCTTCAAGGATTTGTGAATGAATACGTAATTAAGTGTTCTCTACTTGGCCCCATAGGAATTGTTTAATTGTGCTGAAATCATCTACAATTAGCTTTCTCACCAGTCCCAGAAAGACCCTGATTCAATGGTCTAGCACACGTAGTTTTAAAACAAGCTGTTCTAGGTTTGATCTTTGGCATTTCCCAACGGGGCTGGGAAAGATGCTTGTTTGAAGCTCCCTAGACGGGTCCTGCTGACAACCCTGAGCTATCATGACTGCAGGTCTGGCTTGGTCTAAGGTAACTGTTTAGTTTTTGAACTAAAACTCCTAGTTCTGACTGCTAGGTAATTTGAAACTAGGACAAAATCATCACATATAGATTGCCTTTAACCTTGGGGTCCCCACCGTAGCACAGGGAGAAACCAACGTGCCCATGGATCTCCTTGGTTACCCACTAAAGACCCTGCCCCACCTGATTTTTCACTTTTTGGAAAAAAAGGAAGCTGTCACTCAGCTAAGCAGAAGTATTAGTCTCTAGCATTGTCTTGATTTCCAAGAATGCCTCTGAGAACTAAATATGTCCCATCCAGTTTTTTTTTTTTTAATGATGGGCAGTCATAAACCACTGCTTTATTTGTGTGCCCACCTACTCAGCAAAAGAAAAGCAAGGGGGAGTTAGGAAGGCAAACAGCTTAATAAAACTGAACGTGTTCTGCCCTCTGACTGAAGTGAATTTCATTGCTTTCCTGTCTTAGATTGGTAGAAATTAACTAAAACAATCCTTGGTTTAGAACTGAAAGGTGGTACAGTATAATAAGTACAGAAACTGAGGTGAGAAGTTCCCATTTCAAATATGTCTATGAAGATTCTGTCATCTGGGTGGAATTGTCTGGAGGTTGAGTCATGGCAACTGGACTTCTTTTCTTTTTGGTTAGAGACGTTTCACTACTTGTCCAAGCAGCTTCTTCAGTCTCTCTCATGTAATTAACTTTTTACAAACTTCATTTGTAAAGTTGACAACTTTCCAGCAGAGGGAGCAAGACTGAAATAGAGAGGCTGATACAGTGGTACCTTGGTTCACGAATGCTTCTGTTCATGAACAATTCAGTTCACGAACAGCTCCGGTCGCAAAATTTTGCCTCCGTTCGCGAACTCCTCATCGGGTTATGAACAGGATCCGCAGGCATTTTCCCTCCCGTGACACGTGGTCGCGGCTTCCTGTAGGGAGGGGGACTCTCCCTCCAAGCAGTAACCGCCTCCCCACCCGCCTTCCTGTCCTCCACGCCAGAAGTCGCGTCGAGCAAGGTTAGCTTTCTCTCTCTTCGTACTGTACTTTGTGTCATATTTTTGTGGTTTAAAAAAAAAAACATATGGTTCAGAACGGATTAACCGTAATTACATTGAACCTTATAGGGAAATTTGATTCGGGACGCGATCAAAAATCGGTTGGCGACCAAATTCGTAGGGGTCAGAACGGATTAACCGTATTTACATTGAATCTTATGGGAAAATTTGATTTGGTTCCCGACCAATTCGGTTCGCGACCAGAGTCGTGGAACGAATTAAGTTCGTGAACCGAGGTACCACTGTATACAGCTACTAAATTCTATCTTGTTATCAGAATCTGAATAACGCAAGGCTTTCGTACCAAAGCTCCTGGAATCAATCTCTCCCTCCCTCCCTCCCTTTCCTGAACTTCCAAAGAACAGCACAATTGGATACCTGCAGTTAAGGCCAGAAGTCATTTAAGGAACTGAAGAATGACCTTGAGACATATGATCAATTGTTATTTTGGGGGTAGATAGAAAGAGGCACAAGCATCTTCTTCATAAATAAAAAGTGCATTTGCATCATACTCCCAGAATGCCAAAATGAAGGTTCCTTCCCTGTCAATCAACAAGGAATAACAGCCAATAACAATATTTTTTAAGGAGGACAAAATGAATGTGAGACATGAGATGTGATTGACCACTGCAGGAGGGAGGGAAGGAACTTTTCTTCACCAATGTAACATAAAAAGACATGACTCTTTCTGAGTGAAAAGGTTTTGTTTCTGATACTTCCTTGAGAAATATTTGGAGGGGTACCACTTTGAGACTACTACTTACTGTATCTATTTTCAACTTTTCATAGCCACATGGGATTCTCTGGATTGGTTCATACAGCATGAACATGGAACATTCTATTGAAGTCAGTGGGAAAAATTGAACTTGGGGCTATATTCTTATTTTTAAAAATGACAAAAAGCTGGAGTTTTTAAATACTTTATTGGTATGCAACATCATTGTAGTACCAGTTATTAAGAAATCTAGTATATTGACAGATATCTAATATTTCATTATATAGTTTTATTGATAGAAAATTAGTATAAGGAAATGTCTGTTCTATGTTTAAGATTACTTTGGTATCCTACTATCAAATTAAAAGTTAAGAAGTTAGGGTCAAAGAACAAAAATGCCACATCTATTTTAATATTTTTACAGGTGGGATGAGTAGATTTCATCCATGGTTTTAAGGGATTTGATGGAGTGGAAATGCTTCAACTGTACACAAACATTTTTTCAATCAGTCATTTCTCCTGGATGACCATTATGCTTCCCTTCTCCATCCATCCACACACCCAGTCAACTTCTTTCATCCTGGATCATGGGAATCTGCCAGGGGGGTGGAATCTCCAAGATGGGGAGCATGGCCTTATGGTCTAAGTCCCACCCCTTTTGTATGGGCATGTATCAATTTATATGAATAAGTCAACAGTTTTGGTTTCACTCTTCTTCCTTTATCTAATCCTTGTTTTTTTAAAAACAGGAGCCATCACAGTAAATATTTGTAAGCCTTAATAATGGCTCCTAGGCAGCCATTGTATACATCTAAATCTGGCAGAAAGCCCCATTGTACTCAGTAGGGGAACTATGTCTAGGATAGCACTTTAAGTCTGACGGTATATAACAGATGGCTTGGTTATGTGCAGTCAAGTTAGAGTTGACTGCTAGTGACCATAAAGACAGATGCCCCGGGTGATCTGTGCCCCACCTGACCCTTTATGTCTTCCAATAGTGCACCCATCACCACTGTAATCGAGTCTTGGGTATATGCATCAGTGCCCAACTAGGTTGCAACACCTGACAAACCATGCCTGATGTTGAAAAGCTAAGTACTGTGAGACTTGGGTAGCACCTGGGTAAGAGACAACCAAATACTAGCACGGTAGGTTAGACTGGGAAGTCCAAAAGTATCGTGGAAGAAGGCAGGGGCAACTATATTATTGCCAGAACCCCATCATGAAAATGACTAAGAAGTAATGGGGACTCAAGCTCAACTTGAAAGGAGATATATATAATATTTATCAAGTACAATTAAGCTTTTTGAAAAAAAAAACAAATTTAATCAGTACTTCTGAGCTCCTTGGAGTTTTCTTGAGAAGCAGTCTTTGAGTCTTCCATGTGGCTGTGGCCATCCCTCTGGTTCTTCTCAGCAGACAGGCCAATTTAAACACTTTCAGATGAAAGCTTGTCATTCTGATAATCTTCGGAGGATTGGCGACTGTCACTCCAGTTGTTTTCGTCACTCTCCGATGATTGGCTGCTATCACTTACGTGGACTTTCTTCACTGATTGCCGCTTTTTATTAGGCTGACTGCTCTTTCTCCTCAAAGTGCCATATCTATAATGCTGCTTAGCTGCATGGCTTCTGTATGTTCCAGTACTAATCTCAGCAGGTTTTTGGCCTGTCTTTGGAACTTTTTTCTCCTTCACAGGGGACAAAAAATGCCCCTGAGCTTTAAGGTGATCATTCTTTGGAATATGAACAGCAAGTTGTATATTGTTATGAGATCCATGAGATAAAGAAAGGGCACTTTTGAACTCAGCAGCTTTTTCACCATGATATTCTGCCTCCGGGTTGGAAGATTCTATAATATTACTCTTCCTGAGTTCTGCAACAATTTCATTGCCTATATTGGAATTGGCATTTTCTCTGGCATCTCTTTCAACGTCTTGAAACGTAACACCAAATCTATTTTGGCCTTTCTTGTACACTTGTGGATCATTCAGTGAGACTTTATGATTTTTTCTGTTGATCTTTTCATGACCGCCAAGTCCTTTTTGAAGAGCTTTGGTGGAACCAACATCTTCTTTAGCCATATTAGACTTTCCATAAGTGAAATCAATTTTAAGGGTACCTTTTTTGCCTTGTTCTTTTGCATTAAGATCTGATCTATCGTCAGAAATTATTTTAAGGAAAGTAACTTCACCCTTCAGAGGTGGTTTAGTAACTTCAAATCTACCCACAAGACTATTAAGCTTTCCACTCAATGTAACTTTAGTTTTGTTTGTTTTACCTGGATCAATCTTCTCTTGATTTATTAGCCTTCCTCTGACATCAACTTTCCCATAATCCTTTTTGTGTATTCTGGAAGTGACAGGTACTTCCATATGTTTGTTGGACTGCCCCCTAATGACATCTTCTGTTGCTCCATTTTTCTTATGTTCCTTGATAGTATTAGCTTCTTCCACATGGCTGTTATTAATTATATGCACTTCAACTTTTTCATGTGGTTTGCTAATTTTAGATGTATTCATTGACTTATCCAATTTCCTAATTATCACGGTGTATTCACCACCATGTTTCTCGTACACTGTTACATTGCTAATACTTTTTTCGTTAGGTACCTTAATTCCACTAGACTTTGAAACATCAGTGTAATTGTTTCCAGTTCTTATGGGTTCAATTTTCTCCAGGAACTCTACAGAAAGATTGCTTTGTGTATCAAGATTATTAGATAATTTGGAAGTTCCTCTATCCTTTTTGCCCTTCTGTAACAAATTAATGTAACCATTTTCCTCTTTGTCTGGCTGCTTCTTGGGAGCATCAGTTGACCCTTTCAGAAAAACTTTTGAAAAATCTTTCTTTTGCGGGTCCTTCGTTTTCTCAGACATGATTTTTTTTATTTCCTGGGTGAGTCTGACATCATTCCCTTTTACCCCAATTTTGATATCACTATGTTTTAATGACTTGCTATTGTTAGCTATCCCAGAATGAATTTCTTTCTCTTTCACTATGACTTGGTGGTCTTTATCTTGGTCATGATCTTTATTGTCACTAGTGACAGCATGATGGACGGCAACTTGGTCAGGAACATTATCCCCACTTCCTTCTATCTCACTGGTAATATATCCTGTAGAAAATTCATCTCTTCTTTTATCTACAACAATTTCTAAGACATCTTGGTCAAAATCCCAGTTTCTAGTGTTTCCAGAATGTTCACTCAAATTCTGGCTGTTTTCAATAGTTCTTTCCAGGCTGTCATTTCCCATTTTACTTAAATGCTTTTGCTCATCATGTGTCACTTGGGCAATTTCAGTAAGATTGTCAACTGGACCTCTAGATTCCTTGCTTCTGACAGTAACATGAGTAGGCCTGGAAATATGCTCGCTGTCTTCCTTCTAAATTGCATTTTCCAAAAGAAAATCATTAGTTTGGCAGAAGAATGCCATTATTTGGCTTATGTTAACAATGAACAAAAACATTATTAATCATAAAGGTTAAGATGCGGTATAAGGCACAGAGTGAGAAAACAACCACCTCTAATTATTTCCACAGAAACAGTTCAGCCTGGATTTTTTTTAACCAAACTAAATGAACATTGTAAATAGCAATATCATTGCCAGGGTATTGCATTTCTGCATTTTCTTCCTTTTCTATTCCAGATAACTCTAATGGGAATTGTTTTGATTCAAAACAACTCTAGAACCAATGTGCTTCCTGGCCAATGTGCAAAAGCAAAAAGCTCTTCAAACTTTTCAGGGCTACTGTATTGTGAATTAAAAGCTACTCATTTCAGTTTCTTACACTTCTATTTTCTCCTCTAGCTTGCTAGTTGTCTATGTAGATAATTATGGTTTTACATCAGTTTCTTTTGTTGGGAAGAGAGAACTTTGATTCAGACATGTGAATCTCTGGCCTACAGGCTAAATATCGCTTCTGACAGTTCCCCATTTAGTCTGCAAATATCTTCCGAGCTGCCATCCTGTTCTCCTCATGCCCTAAAAAGACCCTTATATTTGATCAAGCAACAGATCAAATACAGCTTTTTTTTTTTTTTTTGCCCCAAGCTCCAAAGAGACTTAAAAATTCTGAATGCAACATGGGGGTGGTGTAACAGTTGGAGGCATTGCTGGGAAGAAAAGGCATTACTTACCCTTACTAAATTAGATAAGCCTTTTAAAAAATCACATTTTTGGTGCAGTCAGCTTTAAAATACAAAAGATTCCCCGACAAGGCTTTAAACTTCGGAAACCACTGTAGTCAAGGCTGCAGGTGAATATACTTTGCAGGTACTAGAAGTAGTACCTGCATAGAAATTCTTGAATGAAATTATATAGCCGTGGCACAACACGTGGTGATAAAGATAGAAATAAAGAAAAGGCCATGCATCAAAATATTATTTTACCTTAATCTGTGTTTGATTCTCTGGCTCTGAAGATGAATACATATAATTAAATATGTAAAATCCATGCTTGGAATGATGGCCTTTGACTGTTATCTGGGGACAAGAAAATCAAGCATTAGAAGTACTTTTTGAGCTGTTTAGGGCAGAAGAGACCAACCTAGTGGCCTCCTTTGGACTAGAAAGCACCAAATCACCTTCCCTTGCTTGGACTTTCAGCTTTGGGAAGGAGAAAAATAAAACAGAGATCAAAAACACCAACAGATCCACTCAAGTTTTAACACAATGATCATAGTTTGTATTATTTATTTATGAATTTAACTTTCCTCTGATTTTTCTGGAAATTATTAGAACCACTAGAGGGCATACTTAATCTTTCTTTAAAATTCCCCAGGCTTGGTTTTGTTCTAGTAATATGTAAAGGAATCTTTTAAAATCTAATAATTTAACTAAGACTTTTTTTTTTTTTTTTTACTTTCAGAGAATCCTATATATTTATCTGATTGTTTTTTTAAAGATAACTCTATTTCTACATTTCTCTAATGTTGCTGACACTTAGAATTTGAACACATCTACTAGCCAGCTATGTAAAATAAATGTGTTAACCTAGAGATGTAAAATAGCTAGAAAAGGAAGCAAGCCCATGAACAAAGATAGACTCAGTCCTTCCTTTTCTTCTAAAAATCAAGGCCAGTGTCCTTCAGAAGAATAAATTCATTCTTATCCTTGGATTTGAGACTTGTACTCTACAGCAGTTGTTCCCAATCTATAATCCAGGGACCTCTCTCTGAAAATCCATTGTAGAGTTCCTAGTGGGAGTACCAGAATAAATGTTTTAAATGCCCTAAATCTCAGGAGTTTGCCAAGTCTGACAAGATTTTAGTGAACCCAACCAAAATCACCCCAATTTTAGGAAAAGTAAGCGCTGCTGCTGTTTCAAAATACAATACCCTCATTGTTTTGCCAAAACAAATAAATATAAAATGCAGTGTTAGAGCCATTTGAAATGGTTGAAATAAATCTTGAACTCTTCAGCATTCCAGCTCCCACACTAGCAAAACTGTGGCCAGGCAGAAGACTTGCTGTCACTTCCTCCATCACTGAAAAACTACACTCATAGAGATAGTCGGAAGAGATACAGCTAGACTCAACCTTGACATGGAATTGTTTGATTCAGTTACAAAATGCATTGAGTGCATTAGGCTTTAATGAACTCAGATTCAGAATGTGGGACAAAGTATTGGGATATATAATTTTTTTCTCTCTCTTTTTTGTTTGTACAGACTTAACCTTTTCCTTATTTCTTAATTACTAAGAATTAGAGGAAGGCTATGTTTTTGTCATAGTGCTTGTTAAAGTTACCTGATGTTCTCCAACACATTTCTGCTTTACTTTTCTGTAATGTGACTGAAGCTCCTGGAAGAAAATGGAGGAGATGCAGAATGACAGATCATTCATCCCCAAAGTTAATAACTTCCTGTCTTGTACTAAAGCTAAGATGCATAAACTTTTGGGGCTGAGGGAATGTACTCCAAAAGTTGGGTGTGACCAGGGTGAAGAATTGGACATGGTCAAAATAAATATTCAAATTTGATTTAATCTCACTGTAAATTGATACTATACTACTATATACTTTTTGCATTTTATAATCCTTCACAAAACAGTTCTAAGCCACCTTGCAATCTTCTTCATTTCTACTGAGATTGAACTGCTGAAAACATGGAGAGAACCCCTCAACCAAATTAGTGCTACCTCCAGCTGATCAACAGGAGAGTTTGAAGAACTCATTTAGTCAGGGCCCTGCTTCTAGCTATTGCCAGTCTTGGAACAAGAAAAATCCCATCATATTCATTTTCCCTCCCCCTGAAAAAAATTGCTTACACACACACACACACACACACACACACACCCCATCCACATGTTCAGTACATGCATTTGTCTGGTCATCTGCGAACAAACCAGTTCTTCACTGTTGTATTAGAGGATGCTTCCTGCCTGCAAAGATGTTATCCTTCTGCTTTCAGAAGCCTCTTTCAAGATCCGGTGCTGAAATTAATTGAATCTAGCTGCTGGAAGGCAGAGTGAGGAAGGCAGAGCAACGAAATAGAAAAATGGCCACCCGCAAGTTCATCTCATAGTTAAGATGTTGGTCTAGGAATGGGGAAATCCAGGTTGTAGTCTGTTCTCATCTGTGGAAGCTCATTTGGGTCAGTCATTCTCTCTCATCCCAGCCTATCTCACAGGGAGAAATAGGTCTTGCATTGTACTCAGATATAAATGCATGCCAAATAAAAATGCTACAGCAATACTGCTATTGCTCCAGCACTGCCAGTTTTGCTCTGGTTTTAAACTATCACAAAGCTATAAATAAGTCATTTTAGATTTCCAAACTAGCCAAAATTAAGAGATCAGACAGGTCTGGAGCTGCTTCTGAATTCTGCGAAGCTCTTTTGTAAAGATACCCTACATTTAAATAATAAATTCTGTACATGTGACCATTCTCTATGAATTTAATAATTTCTGTCCTCTAATTATAATTACAATCTGGCAGCAAATTCTGTGCGTGTGTGTGTGTGTGTGTGTGTGTACATATATACATACACACATAGAGAGAGAGAGAGAGAGAGAGAGAGAGAGAGAGAGAGACAGTGTAATATAGTGGTTAAAGTGTTATGGTCTGGACTAGGAGCAGGGAAACCCAGATTCTAGTCCTCCCTTAGGCTGGGTGACTTAGGGCTAGTCACTTTCTGTCGACTGAAGACTGGGAAGACATCTGTCTATCAACCCACACTAGACCAGCACGGTAGACTACGGTCCATAACCCTTAATGAAGAGGCCATCCTGCAGTGGATTGATTTTGGCTGAATCATCTGTTCTGAAAAAAAGAGAACCCAAAAGGACATATTTGCATATCTGATCTCTCTTTTCCTGTTTCTCTGAGAAGGGTTTTCTTTTTTTCTGTAGTGCTGAAATGGCTTTTCTATTAATATTCTTGGTTCAAAGAAGGAACGGAGAATTCCATCCAACCACCATCAATCTGCTCACTCACCTACATGCAAGATTCTGGGTCTTTTCTCCTCTTCCGATAATCATGGCACAAACATGCTCCAGCAACATCTTTTTCCTACCATGTCTCCTTTACATTGTCAGCATCTCACCCCTAGCCCATGACTGACACAACCTTAGAACATCCTTAGTTTTTACCCTTTTCTTTCACCATCTAGAGGCAGACTCATGCATAACCAATTCATATTACATAATTCATGTCATTTGTAAATGACAGTATGGTGCATGTAATGTCATCCAGTCTTATACCAGATATGATGTCCTACAGATATACTAGATTACAACTGCTCTACTGACTTTGCTGGTCAGTGGACACTGACACTGGAAGAGTTACTATAGATGGGAACAGGAATGTTAGGTCATGTACTGTAACAGTGTTCTGGGGACACATCTAAAGAAGCCTTATTGGATGTAAACCAGGCATACTCCTTTGCAAGTGTGCATAGGACTGCAGCTTAAAATTAGTAATACTCACTGACTGGGCCCAAGTGAGGCTACAGAAACAGAAATACAGCAGGACAGTCTTCATGTTAAGAACTCCCTAAGGACAAAGCAGAACAACAAAATATTGTTTACCATTTCATGTTAGTCACATGGTTACATCCAGGTGCTTTCATTTTTCTGTTTAATTATCACTAGCATGGAATTTCTTCTTTTGGTAAAATGATTCAACAAGGCAATCTGAATCCACATGTAGAGAGAATTGGTTTGCAGATAAGGAGTCCAATTGTATGTGTATTCATTGATTTTTTACATTTTCAACTGACTTTTTCTGCATATGTAGGTCCTCCCCACTTTTAATCTGTATGTGGTAAGGTAAGTTGAGAAGCATCCAATATTTTCTATAACTAAGTGGGAGTTTGACACATACACCCCCGCCCCCAGGTACTGGGTTCACATAGTATGTTAAGCCATAGTTCTTCATATGGACATAACTGTTTCACATGACAAAGATTTCTGTGACTTAGTTGTGTCAGACTTCTCAGGTGGATCAGACAGGGCCAGATGAGCTAATTCTACTTTATTGTAAAGCTACATTAACAGAATCTTGCAAGTCTGAAAGTACAGGCTTTTACAGCCTGGGAAGCTAGGGAGGGTCCCTTCTAAGCCTCTTTCTCCATCTATTATGCAGCTGCGGGCTATGCCCTCTCTTATCTGACTGTTCCCTAGGCAGCATCTCTTCGCCCTGTCTTTCAAGGTCTTTCTCAAATACCATTACAAGATGACTGAGCTATGGTTTGTTTTATGTCAGGTAGCATCCATAGATGTGGATAGAAGGTAAGATTTCTTACTCCATGGGTCAGATTCAGACAATCAGAGCAATTGTATGCATTGTCTACCCAGGTAAGCATGCACAGAATTGCTTAAGGAATATAACTGATAAATATTTGACAGCAATATTTCTCCACTTTGGGACTAAGCATCTAATACCTTCCAAAACACGTTGAATTTCAACTTCCATCAGTCTCAGTTATCATAGCTAACAGTGGGAGTTGTAGTCCAAAAGATCTCAAGGACATAAGATGGCCTCCCCCTGCTTCAAATTATTCAAGCTCATAAAATTGCAGAGTTGTTGAAGAAGGAAGTTATTCAGGCTACAATCCTATACATCCTAATTTGGCAGTAAGGGCTACTCAAACTAGTAGGAGTTCTTTTTAGTATACTGATTAAGGATTGCATTCTTCATCTCACAAAACCTTCCCACGTTAAGCTGTGTCTACTAACTATAACAGTTAGTTTGAACATACCTTACAAAAATGTTAAGATAATGAAAATCTAAAATATCACAAAACATTAGACATAAATCACAGCAACAATAAAAGAAATAAATAACCAGTAGCAGATACATTTCAAAACATCTCTCCCCAAACCTTAAGCCCAACAATTAACAAAAGCAACAAATTATCTACGGAATGTTGATAGAGACTTATTGACATTTACATAATACTACAGAAGTTAACATATTTGCACAGATTCTATTTATCCTTCTATTTACCTTGCATGCACTATCCACAGAGAAATGTTTTGAGGCAACTTGCCCCAACATATTCTCCTTATGCTTTGGAGTACAAATCCCAACATTCCTAGTAAACATGATTAATAGCAGCTAGGACTTGATGATCCAAGTCCAACACATGGTTCTGTTGGAAGAACAGGAAGGTTATGAGGAGGGTTAAGAGGAAGGTTATGATCCGAGCAGTGAAGTGGCATTATTTTAAAGGCAATTCAGCTCATGTTAGTAAAATAAATGAATCAGGATTAAATCCCTAGTTCAAGTTTCTGTTATCAGCATTCAAGGTAGTCATAAATTTGCAGATGCAGAAAGACAGAGTATTGCATTTAGCCTAATCAGAGGAGAAGGCAGCTTTTTGCAGAACGGAAGGAGCAAGGACATTACCTTCTGTTTTCTGAAGACAAGATATCTCCAGCAGTTGTTTGCAGTCGTTTGCACACCTTGTTGAAGTTTAAATTATATTATAACTGCGATGCTTAATCTGGCTACTTTTAGCACTTGCCCACAGATAACTGGAGGAGGGTCAGTTTTCACCTAAAAAAGGTTTTGTGGTGGAAGGCAACCACCTAATGTTCCATCTGGTTGAATAAACAAAAGGCAGGTTATAAATATGTATTGTGCAGCTTAAGAGGCTTGATTGTAAGAATGGCATTTGGGGTAGAATCATCAAGTTCTTCACTTAATATTGTGGCAGAACTATGTTTAAAAGAACAGAGGGCTGTCACTAGAAATGGCAGGCCTGTATCATATTTCCTCCTGTAACAACAAAATATACTGAGTGATGGGTGTTTCTGTTTCCCCATCCCTCTTGATGGATGCAGAAAAAGCAATTGTTGCTGTAAGATGTAGAGTCAAGGAGATGACTTTGAAGGAAATAGGCAAGAACTGTTACATAAGCAAAGAGGGCTGAAACATACCTTAAGTCTTGGGGAGCAAGATAGTATGTGGAAAAGACTCAGGCAGGCTCCTCCTGGTTTACTAGGATATAAACAATATAAGCTTATGTATCACTTACTGTATATAATGTGTAAGCCGATATTAGATATAGATATAAGCACAATCAGGCTTGCAAGATTTGGTGATTATAGCCTATCTCAATAAAATACAGCTGTAATTTTCCTGTGGATCAATTTCTTGATTTGGTCTACCTCATAAGGCTGACAAACATGAGTACCTGTAGTAAATTTAGGTTACAGAGGTAGTGGGGAGTGGACTGGGTGATTGGTGGGGAAGCCACTAATGTTCATGATGCATAGGCTCATCCTAAATAGAATTTTGTAACTTCCAGCCAATTTATCAAGGGTGTAAAGTAAAGCTGATTAAGGAAGGATAAGGATAGAGGAAGGAAACTATGATTCAGAAGGCATTACTGAAACTGGTAGGACAAAATTCATGATTAGCATGCAAGGACTGAAGGGTCTAACATTCAGAAAGAATAGGGCAGACAAAAAAGGAGGAGGAGTGACAGAAGTTAGTATGGAAATCCAGGAATCTAAGCATGAAAGTCCAGTTAAGAGTATCTGGGTAAGAATACAAGGAAGGGTAAATAACAGATACTATCCCCATGTGATGACAAGGAGATCAAAATAATTTTGCATGTATTATTTCATTGTAAATTCTTCAGGGATATCAGGTCTGCTTATATTCTGTCCCTAATAGGTAAATTTCCAGGAAGGCCAGACAATATCTATGTGAATCATCTTCTAGAAGACTTGAAACTCTTTATCACTTCCGCAGTAGCCAAATTCTGTGTTGCTGTGATGAAAATAAGGCATCACTGGTCACAGAAATAATCATTTCTGTTTTATTCATCACTTCAGGTTCAATACATGTTAGCTATCTTGTTTTAGGTGATTTTTATTTCATAGATTGTAATATTTTAGATTTACATTTGCATAGGTAATTAACACACCATTATAGTAGTGTATGTTACATTTTTGTTATTTTATTTTTGTTATGCTAGTATTTTATCTTATCTATCTGATTTTAGTTTTGTGTTGTATTTTTTTCAAATTTTGCTGGTTATTGATGAAATAAACAGTATGTCATTTCAGATACCGTCGTAAGGATGTGCTATAGATTCCTAAGCGAGGGAGAAGATCTGGATAATGCTCTCCTATATTAGATTATAGACATAGAAATAATGGGTGGAAGACATCAATTACCTGGTCATTTATTGGAAAGTCAGCCTGGCCAAGGCTGTAAGGTCCCCCAAATTCCTCAGTGGTCTTACTGATTGTTTTCTTTTCTAGAAACAATCTAGAAACAAGAGACAAGAGATCTTCCTTCCTAGCTCTGATCCTAGCCAATAGGTAACAGCTGGTGGAAGAGGTAAAAGCAGTAGTAACTTCGGGAGGAAGCAAGAATTATATTTTGGGGTTCAAGATATTTCTTAAAGAGAAATCGGAATAGATGCATTCATGCTAGACTTCAGAACAGCCAACTTCAGAACACTTTGAGAAGTAGTTTGTGGGATCCCATTGATAGAAACCCTCAAGTCAAAGGGAGCACAAGAATGTGCGGGTGGGGGTAGGTTAGGAAAAACTTGTGGATGGAAAGAAAAATTTCAGTTGATCTAAGAGTTAAAGGGGGTATGTGTATGAAATGAAAGATATGTGTAATCACCAAGAGAATGTACCAGCAGATAGCATATGTCAGTGGTAAAAGAAAGAAAAAGATATGACTGGGCCTGCTAAGAGATGATAGTAAGATAATAACAGGAGACCATGAGGGGGCTGAGTTCTTCAATTCTTATTTACTTCAGTCTTCTTTCTGAAGAGGAACAGTATTCAAGTGGAACTAAGCAGAACAACTGAAAAATGAAGGAGTGGCAAACCAAGGTTAGTAAAGAAATAGCTAACATGAATGAGTTTAAGTCTTCAGGATCAGACCAGTTACATCTGAGAGTCTTGAAGCACTTCGCAGATGTCATCTTGGATCCCTTTTCTGTGACAATTGAGAGATCATGAAGGACTGACTTAGCATCAGAGCCCAAGGACTGGAGAGGGCAAATGTTCATTCCTATCTTCCACAAAAGGAAGAAAGAGGACCCTTATAATTACAGACTGTGCAGCTTGACACTGACACCAGGCAAAACTCTGGAAGAGATTATTAAGTAGACCATTTGGGAGCATGTGGGAAAGAATGCACTGGTTGGTGGGACTCAGCATGGGTTTAGTCAGGAATGAATCATGCCAAACCAATGTTTCTCAACCTTGGCAACTTTAAGATGTGTGGACTTCGGCTCTCAGAATTCCCCAGCCAGCATAGCTAGCATTCTGGGAGTCGAAGTCCACACATCTTAAAGTTACCAAGGTTGAGAAACACTGTGCCAAACCAATCTGACACCTTTTTTAAAAGAATGTGTGATCAGTTTAGTTGGCTAAAGGTGTGTGATAGAGCATTTCTTGACATTGTCAAAGCATTTAACAAAGTCTTCAGTGAGATTGTATGGGGTTTTAATTGAAATCACGGTCCTAACTTTGAGATAGGCAGACATATAAATGCTTTAAACAAAAAACCAAACAAATAAATGTAGAAAAGTAGAAGAGTAGCAAAATCCGGGATGGACTCTATTCCTGTAGATCAGTGTTTCTCAATGTCAGCAACTTTTAGATGTGTGGACCAGAATTCCCCAATCAGCAGTTGACGCATCTTAAAGTTGCTGATGTTGAGAAACATTGCTGTAGATGGATACAAAGTTGGCTGAACAATCATACTTAGAATACTTTAAGTATACCAAAGTTTCTGCATCAAGCTGGAAGAAAGTGTTAGGTTTAAAACTTTTAGAGGCCCAGAGGCAAAATATTCATTTGAACACTTGCTGGTTGCATTCCTTATGACAGTTTAATTTTTTTACCTCCATTGTTTTTTCTGCATGGATGTCAATAGCACGTATAGAAACCTGGAATAACATCTGACATTGTATTTTAGCTAATGAGTTTTGTTATCTTGAATTAAAAATATTGATTCATTGGTTCATTTCAAAGAATACATTTTATTTTGAAGGAGACCCTCTCCTTGCATGTTCCTGGAGCAGTGTCCTGCCTTTTTAAAAAGCCCTGCTCTCCCCTATTTTGTACTGTTTTGAGCTACTATTCTTTCACAGTTCTCTGAAGTGCAATAAAGGGACACTTTCTAGTGTTCTCAATGTGCCAAGCATCTCCAGCAGTGAAGATAGCCTTGGTGTAGATCACCTTCAAAGTGGTTTGAAGGTACTGAGGAGTAGAAACAGTAGCAACGTGGACATGCCCTAAATATATCTGTGTGTGTATGATAGATAGATAGATAGATAGATAGATAGATAGATAGATAGATGATTGATAGATGATAGGTAGATAGATAGATAGATAGATAGATAGGTGATAGATAGATGATAGATAGATAGATAGATAGATAGATAGATAGATAGATAGATAGATCTTATTAAATTGAGTGGGTCAGAGCAATTGTGGGCTGTGTTTTGACTGCCGGGAAGGCATCTTTTGCCTCATACTTGTTTTACTTGTTTTCCTGAATATACAAAAATAGCTGTTTGTGGAGCTTTAGACACTAATTGGTCTGCAGTAGTCTCTTTTGTCAGATACATGCGGATCAAACAGAGTTAACATAAGATAATACAGATATTGGCTGAAAGAGATGAGAACTCACTGGGTGGAAAGAAGAAAAATACTGTTTCAAATAAAAATGGAACATTGGCAAATAAGACGCAAGATGCCTTTTAATGTGAAAATATCCATCACCTCAGTAGGAAATACTGGCAGCTTTTTAAAATTATTATTATGTAGTCTGGTTCTGCAGTCCTACTTTCATTAAAGTATTGACCAGCATACTGTTTTTACCAGCAGAAATAATTCCTCTGGCTGTCACTAAGAAGTATAAGATGGCGACCAAATGTTATATGAAAAATGTTCAGATCCACTGTTATTCAGGCATAACTGTATGTACACGTACTCTTTGAATTCACACATGATGCTAGAGCAAGCCATGGGAGCCTGATTCTCACCTCACACTATGCCAGAAACAAGCCATAGTAATATAACGTGTGAACGAAAATCTTTGGTTGTTGTAACTCATGTTGGGGATATCATAGAACGTCTTCAATCCTAAAATTTTTAGGAAGAAGAAACTGCAAACCATCTCAGCTGGACTGATTGATTTCTGCCAGGAGCTCCTAGTCCAAACACAGAGGAACTTTTTCAGCCCAAATCCCAGTAACAGGATTGTTTGGGGGTAGGTGGATGGGATTAAAAAATATAAGGGCATATGGAGGTTTCCAGCTAATGTGCCATGGGTCTGGTTGAAAAAACAGGGATCAACTCAAGCAAATACACAAGTGGAAAAGAAAATACTTAAAAAACAAAGAAAGTATTACAATCTATGCAATATGTTATCCTTAAGCTTGCTCTTGTTCCTGAGTTCATGACACAGGGCCTTCTAGGTGCCAGTGGGTCTTCCTCGCTCTCAGCTCAAGCTGTTTTATAGGGTGTCACCATGAACTCTTAGAGAAGCTGCAGGTTATAAATGCAGCATGTACACAGACACACACATACACACATGAATAAAGGCTATGAAAGCTAGTGTGGTTTAATGGATATTCTGTGCAAACATTTACCCCTCCCCCCCCTTTTTTCGGAAGTTATACCCTGCAGCAGTGTTTCTCAACCCCAGCAGCTTTAAGATGTGTGGACTTCAACTCCAAGAATTGGAGTACTGGCTGGGGGAATTCTTGGAGCTGAAGTCCACACATCTTAAAGTTGCTGAGGTTGAGAAACACTGCTCTACAGAGTATACTGAGTCTATTCTGTATTTTTAAAAAGTCTTAATTTCAAATTCTACCATTCAAGTAGCCATTCTGCATTGTCAAATGAGTATATGTTTAAAATTTAGCAAATTTGTAACCATTTTAAATGTTGTAATATATTCTAGATTCAAGGCAATATAAATTGGATTACTAAGTACTGCCTGGTCTGAGGAGTGTGGCAGATTCTGACGCTGCTTGCATGAAATCTGAAATGTACTGCCAAATTCTCAGATCAAATGCTTTGATGTAACTCAGCCATAGTAAACTTTCCTGGGATTGTCTTATGCTGGCAGGAACAATCGTACATAGATGTATCCAACATGCTCTTCTCGTGGCTATCCTGTTTATCACTGCTGGCAGACAAACGTTGAACGAGGCTAGAGATGGGCAATGTGGAATTTTCTAAAATTTCTTGAGCTCCATTTTCCACTAGCCCTAAACAATATAACCAAGGAGGAGCCCTAAACAATACAACCAAGGAGGAGGTATTATGGAATCTGCTGCCCCACCACATCTGGAAAGCCAGATATTATCCATCCTGCTTCTACATACATATTCATATCCAAGATGGTATTTCTTATGATATTATTGCCTGCAGAGCATAATACTAAATATCTAATTCAAATATTTACTTTCTTTTTGACTACATAATGAACTTAACTAGCTATAAGCCTTGAAGTAACAAATTAATGAAGACTAAGATATTAGACTAGCTTACTGTGATTTTTAATCACATTGATTCCATCTGTGTTTGAGGAATTAGAACCTCCTGCTGTCACTTCTCCCATTGAACTATGCTGTCTTACCTGATTGCTGCTTTTCTGGTGCTATTATTACCTTGCCTGCTAATAATGATCTAATTTAGTATATCTCTTGAAAAGAAATATGAATCAGTGGTCCAGTTGGAGGTGTTTTTAGACTCCTGACACTAATATAATGTAACCACAAGAAGAGCTTGTAACTCTTTTGTAAAATGAGTAGTTTCTATATAAAAATGCGTCAGGCCTGATCCAATATGTGTCTCTACAAAACCTTTGGTGTTAACCCCAAAACACTTCCTAAGTTGCTGCTAAACTGTGATTTCAAATGAGACAGAAAGACCAAAGCACTATGAAAATTATTGATTATATTAATTGTGATAATCATATACACTGAGATCTATGGTACAGATATTCCTGCATAAGGTGGGCTAATATTCTGAATGAGGAATAAGGTAGCTTGTTCAGTTTCTTAGCTACGCCCATGGCTTCCATTCATGGAAGCTTTGAGTTATTATGTGATCTGGTTATTGAGATAACTTCCCTTTGATTTTCCAAGAGCAACTTTGATTTAAGAAACCCCAACAACTTAAAATCTCTACTAGTGTCCTACTTATTTCCTGAATGTTTTGCATCAGACAAGGATTCCATCTTTTTGGTGATCCACCAGCTTTCATTCAGGCTGACATTTTTCTTTGTGCCCCCCCAACATATTTATGCCATATGGTTATAATCCATTTCCAAACAATAGTGTAAGTATCATTTGAAAGCATGTAAACTAAAGCCTAGTGTGTATTGCTACATGGTATGTAAGTTCCCAAGTAATATTTTAAACCTCATGAACTGACAAATATCATGAACTGACAAATGTCAGGGAATTCTAGCAGGTTCACCTCTGAGTTTTTGCTAAAATCTCAGCAAGGTATCTCCAGATCCCTGGTGTAGAGCTAATGAATTAATTGCTTCAGAGCTAATTCATTCAGAGCAAACGAACTAATAATCTGACAGTATAAGCTTTCTATATTTTATATTCCACATTCTATATTCTATATTCTTAGACATGCAATGCATCTAAGAGCAATGACCAGAACAAAATAGTCATGTCCAAATGTTGTACGTGTGTGTGCGTAAGTTTTCATGAATTTTTAAATGTTTTATTTTTTAAAAAACAATCTTGCCTAGTGAAACTTTAAATGGAACCATTTCTCAGTGTTCATAAGAAACAGTTAATAACTTTTCTTAAGCCATAAAATTGTATCTATATGTTATGAGTTTTTAGAATGTTTTCTTATTGCTAAACATGAGCTATGTGGTTCTGGAAATTTTTCATGCATATAGTTGAGATGACCTTGTTCAGATTTATGATCAAAAAGAGTACATACATGCCAGGAGGTATCATGGGGAACTTATTACAAGTGGGAGGGGTATGCTCAGCTCCTACACCTTTTGTGAAACCCTTCATGGTTTTAAAAATATTATAGGGAACATGATTTGATGATTATGAGAATCAACAAGTGGGGTAGGATTAGAGTCAGGGGATATTTGCCTTTTTTCTAACCTATGTTTCCACCGATAACTTGAGGATGGAGATCGTACCGTTTAAGCAGATTTGAACCAGAATCAATACTTGAATGGGAATATCATCCAGATACCCTACAGAAGTTAGTCTGAGCTTTCAATGCAATGTAGTAGTAGGAATGGTTTTATTTTTCATCTGTAACTAGTGTAACCATAACTGTAACCCTAATCAGTACAAAATAATTCAGAATAAAATGAAATTAGTCTGACAAGTTTAACTTATTAGGTTTACTTTGAGATGATCCAATTGATATATCTCAAAACTCAGCTTTCATATAAACGCAAGGATGGGCCATCTATTTTATACAACAAACTTCAGTTTGATAATATTTTCATTGACAAAGAAGTGGCTAATATGGAGCCTGGTCCAAGTTCAGCACCATAGAAAAATTAAGTTTGGTGTTCAGCAACAAAATAATATTCATCTGCAACATGATTACTCCTTCAAAAAAAAAATCAATAAATTCTACAAAAGTCCATGATGGATACATGAATATTGATCAAAGGCACATCTTTAAAAACAGCATATTTTCATAGTTAGCACTAATACCAGATATTAATCTTCTATCTTGTTTAACAAGCACCATTCTACTGTGATGCATTTTCCTGAGTAGACTTTGTGAACAACTGACATGCAAAAATGTATAATAAGCATATCAAGAGTTGGCTTATTTTCTTCACTGATTATAGTAATAATCTTGGCCATATACATCATACCCATGCCCTTTATAGTAACTATACTCATCCTCATAAGTTCTGAAAGTATCTCCTCGTGGGTATCCATTCTCACTGCCATAATAATCAGTTTGGACCTCATACCCATTTTCATAACCATTTGTGGTGGTGACATCATGCACCCATGGATCTTCTGTGATAGTGTCATACTGGCTCTGATCTTCAGGGGTGGTCCCATCTTGCCACTGTCCATCTGTAGTAGTTTCATATTGGTCCTGATACACCGTTGTAGGGATAACAGTAGTGAGCAGGGTGGTTGGACTGATGGTTGTTGCTCCATTTTCTTCTTCTTCCTCTTCTTCCTCCTCTCCGTTGCCACCATTTCCAGTTTCTTCTACGGTGCTGTTTGTGCTGGTGGCATTAATACCACTTCCATTTTCATCTACTTTCTCCTCTTCTTCCTCTTCATTCTCCTCTTCCTCATTTTCATCACTGTCTTCTTCCTCTGTACCTTTTTTTGGAGCATTGTCCTTTTCAACCTTTTTATCACCTGCTTCTTTCCCAGGTTTCTGGAGAGGCTCTTTTCCTACTGGCACCTATATTGATGCAAATAAAAAGAGGGGAGAGATTAGAAACCTAATTATGATCAGCAAAGGCACTCACTCCAAATATTTATGATCTGGTTTTAACCTTCCTCAACATGGACTGTGTAGAAATTATGGGAATCTTAAATTCGTAAAGTTGAAAGGGCCACTTACATACTGAATGCATCAATATACATTCAATGCATATATACTGTTGCAAATCATAAGTTTTGGAAATAGTCAAATCTAATTAATAACTAAACAAATAAAGAGACTCCATGTTGGGGGAGGGTGATCTAGGAACAACTTCTGAAAAGTATACTATTCCCACATGTAATCCTAAATGTATGGGTATGTGTAGCCTGAACCTTGATATACAGGTGAATCTTGAAAAATTAGAATATCGTGCAAATGTTCATTTATGTCAGTATGGCAACTCAAAAGGTGAAACCAATATATGAGATAGACACATTACATGCAAAGCGAGATATGTCAAGCCTTACTTTGCTATAATTGTGATGATTATGGCGTACAGCTTATGAAAACCCCAAATTCACAATCTCAGAAAATTAGAATAGTGTGAAAAGGGTCAATATTCTAGGCTCAAAGTGTCCCACTCTAATCAGCTAATGAATCCATAACACCTGCAAAGGGTTCCTGAGCCTTTAAATGGTCTCTCAGGCTGGTTCAGTGGGAATCACAAGCATGGGAAAGACTGCTGACCTGACAGTTGTGCAGAAAACCATCATTGACACCCTCCATAAGGAGGGAAAGCCCCAAAAGGTCATTGCAAAAGAAGTTGGATGTTCCCAAAGTGCTGTATCAAAGCACATCAATAGAAGGTTATGTGGAAGGGAAAAGTGTGGTAGAAAAAGGTGCACAAGCAGCAGGGATGACCGCAGCCTGAAGAGGATTGTCAGGAAAAGGCCATTCAAAAGTGTTGGGGACTTTCACAAGGAGCAGACTGAGGCTGGAGTTAGTGCATCAAGAGCCACCACACACAGATGGATCCTGGACATGGGCTTCAAATATCGTATTCCTCTTGTCAAGTCGCTCCTGAACAACAAACAACGTCAGAAGCGTCTTACCTGGGCTACAGAAAAAAAGAATTGGTCTGTTGCCCAGTGGTCCAAAGTCCTCTTTTCTGATGAGAGCAACTTTTGCATCTCATTTGGGAACCAAGGACCCAGAGTCTGGAGGAAGAATGGAGAGGCACACAATGCACGATGCTTGAAGTCCAGTGTGAAGTTTCCACAGTCTGTGTTGATTTGGGGAGCCATGTCATCTGCTGGTGTTGGTCCACTGTGCTTCATTAAGTCCAGGGTCAACGCAGCCATCTACCAGGAGATTTTGGAGCACTTCATGCTTCCTTCCACAGACGAGCTTTATGGGGATGCTGACTTCATTTTCCAGCAGGACTTGGCACCTGCCCACACTGCCAAAAGTACCAAAACCTGGTTCAATGACCATGGGATTACTGTGCTTGATTGGCCAGCAAACTCGCCTGACCTGAACCCCATAGAGAATCTATGGGGCATCGCCAAGAGAAAGATGAGGGACATGAGACTGAACAATGCAGCAGAGCTGAAGGCTGCTATTGAAGCATCCTGGTCTTCCATAACACCTCAGCAGTGCCACAGGCTGATAGGATCCATGCCACGCCGCATTGCGGCAGTCATTGCTGCAAAAGGGGCCCAAACCAGGTACTGAGTACATATGCATGCTTCTACTTTACAGAGGTCCGATATTGTTCTATTTCCAATCCTTGTGTTATTGATGTCATGTAATATTCTAATTTTCTGAGATTGTGAATTTGGGGTTTTCATAAGCTGTACGCCATAATCATCACAATTATACCAAAATAAGGCTTGACATATCTCGCTTTGCATGTAATGCGTCTATCTCATATCTTGGTTTCACCTTTTGAGTTGCCATACTGACATAAATGAACATTTGCACAATATTCTAATTTTTCGAGTTTCACCTGTAATACAATTTGTTTCTCAAAAGCAATTTCTGAAAGATTTTCTAGCACAATTCCTTGTTGTAAACGCCTGTAAAATCTTATTATCCTACTTTATAGCTATCTAGTTTTTACCATGTTCAAGACATATTTTTGATTTAAATTGTTTTTAACTTTTTAAAAATAAAAATTATTTTGGGAAATAAATATCCCAATACCTCATATCTAGTACTGCATGGTAAAATAATATTTTAGAAGTGCTGTAGAGGAAAAAAAAAAAAAGAATACAAAATGTTTAAAAGTGGTCAGAAAAAAAGTGGTCAGAAATAAAGATTAGCCTGAACAGCTGCTGATTAGCAGTAATGCACAATGAAGTGGGAGAGAGAGAAAATTATCTCTCTTGGTGCTGTTTCATGACACAACCTTTCCTGCATCTCTCAACTGTTTTGTAGACTCCTTTTGAACATGGGTTTAGCACTCTTCTGGAATAGCACTAAAATTGTGTTTAGTCCCATTCAAATATGGGTTTAGACCAGTGTTGTCCAAACTTGGCCACTTTAAGATGAGTGGACTTCAACTCCCATGCTGGCTGGGGAATTCTGGGAGTTGAAGTCCACTCATCTTAAAGTGGCCAAGTTTGGACAACACTGGTTTAGACTTTTTATGGAACGTGATTGATTATGTGCCATCAAGTTGATGTCAACTCTTATCAACCATATAGATAGATTTTCTCCATGATGATCTGTCCCTAACTTTGTATTTCAGGTCTTCCAACTTTTTCTGGAATAGTATTAAGTCAATGTTTAAAATAAATAGCAAGGATTGGAAGGGGGGCTATGGAATGGGATGACTGGTGTTAACCCTTAATCTCCACCACAGTCCCAGTCAAGATTTGGAGGAGGCTACATAAGTTGTATAGAATGGGAAAAAAGTTCTCACTGGTGTCACTGGAAAGAAAGAGTCTGATTGGATGCAGATAATTCTTAAGAACGAATTTTGCTGTTTTTTTTAGTTAAGGTATTGTATATCAAGGTGCATACCTTGAGTGATAATTTGCAATCCAGCTGGAAGAACACCCTTATTCAGAAAATAAGGTAACATCATGTGGCCTATTCCCAGCAAATTTATGTACATTAATTAGGGACCAAGCTAAGAAATGCCTCCTGGATTTAGAGCTGCAGTTCAGTCTAGGTCAGTTTCCCAATTTCTATAGGATACCAACTATATTTGATAGGAGAGTCATGGCATCTTTATCTTTACCCACTGATCTATTTCAAATATCAAAGGCATATGCATTTTACAAGGGCATGTTAGAATGCCTTTCCTTCTGGGCTGCCACAGGTCAAGTATCACAAAACTCCTATAACGTGCCACATGTGCCTTCGTGGTATGAAAGAAATTGAAATAATTACACAACTGTTTCTGCACTGAAGATTTGATTTGGCCTTATATCAGAATTTAGTACAACATCTCCTTTTTTCAGTAATAATGCCAGGGTAGTTAGATGGTTATTATGTAGTTTCCTATTAGTCAGCAAGAACTTTCAGGTGGTTTTCAGCATCACGAAATTGTTATATAATCAAGAATGTGGCAGATGATGCATCCTGAAGACCAGCTTCCTCCTATGGCTTTTTGTATTTCTCTGACTGCTTGTTTTAGTGCTCTTTGGACATGATGAAGGTTTTTATTTGATTTGGTGTATTCAAAATCCTCATAACTTGTCACCTGTTTGGGAGGTTTGGCATTTCCATCACCCTTCTTATCTCCAGCCCCAGGTGTAGTGGGAGCCTCTGTGGTCTCTTCACTCCCCTTTCCACCCTCATTTTCCTCATTTGACTGTCCCTGTTGAGACATTGAACAACAAGAATATCCTACTGTATATTATTTCAAAAGATGTATACATGAAAATCTTTTAATTATTATATTTACTATACATATTTTCATAGTACTAATACCTATAAAGCTATAGAGGCAAGGTAGAGCAAATCTCAACTTAACAATAAATCATTTCAAATACATTCAAGCCATTAAAATGACAACAATAAATTCTTGAATCTAAGGCATTAGATACTTCAAATGGATCTTGATGCCTTTTCTAAAATCAGAATTAGGTTCATTCATAGGTCTCAAAAGAACAAATTCCATTATTAAGAGAGACATAGATGAAGGGAACCTTTTTTCCTATATACCAAACAACTTGATATGCACAAAAGGGCCTGTCATACAAATCTTAGATAGGTGGCTAAGCAGACTTACAAATTTCTAGAAAAAGCAATTCTCAGTGTTTATTCACCCTGGTTTTCTGATGTTTCTGGTAATAGTGATCATGAATGGTGTGAAAAACAGAAGAATGTTTTCTGAAGTTGTTCTGCAGAATCCCTTCCCCTAAAGAAAGGATTCTCAAATGTGTGACTATGTTTTTTCAGAGATAATTTAATGTCAGTATTCCAATTTTTAGTTGTAATTTCAAACTACATCCCCCCAAATATATATTTACATTTAATTGTAATTTGGGAGGCTATAGGACACTTTCAGCTGTAAATTCCATCAATTCATGACCTGATATTTGAAGGATAAACTGAAAAATTTAATCTAAAGTCCTGGATAAATTTGGATCTCAAACACTCAAGCAGCTGCCTGGAACTCTGGCATTATCTTTCTGCAAAATTGGCAGAATGTCATGTTCTGCAACATTGTTCTAGCACACTGCTGGTCAGACCATCTTAAACATTTATATGTGAGTGTAGCTGTTCTTAAGATCAGATGGTTAAAATGCTTAAAAATAAATTGTAATGTGATGCCAACAAAAATTGAAGTTATTTTCCTCACAATTGGAAGAACTTGCAAAATTGCATGGTGTGGCTAGCTATTTGGATAGCTACCAGAGGTCACTATGTCCTCTATATAACAGCAATTATAGGGCTATTTATTTAAATGTTGTGGAGCTTCTGCCGATGTCAAGGCAGGACATAGCCAGGAGTAAAACCACTGAAATGGATCTGAGAAAGACAATAGCTTCACAGAGTCATGTATCTGAACGCGCTGAAAGCTAAATTGGGGGACAATGGGACTGTACCCGCTGTCTTATCCATGTCTCTCCCCAACCCCTACATGTTTAGGTGGGAAGTCCAAAGGGATGATACATACATGATCTAGGACCCAAATAAAATAATATCCCAGATTGTGTTAACGGCTATATTCACAACCAACTGAATATGGGATAGTTCCCCTTTAGGCCTTCTGCTTGAACACATTGAGGTTGGCAGAAAATGGGGGTAGAACTGTGTACCCATCTTCTCTTTCACTTGGAATTCTCCACTCATTCAGGTGAATGTTCTAATGTGGAATACTGTCTGTAGGGATTTTCTAAAAGTCCATAAGGGAAACTCTAATTTGGGACACTTTAGAACTTCTAAAGAGCAGTCTCCAGCTGTCTATAGCAACACTTGATTACAGGCCTTTGAAGAGGCCTGTCTCTACTACAACATCACCAGTTACTAATAATGCCACTTAAAATCACCTTTTGCTAAAATAAACTCAGAAAACAAGCAAACAAGCAAGCCTTTTAAAAACATATTAATATCAAGTACATTTGACCCAGTAAACCAATATGTTGTTGAAACCACTAGGTGAGGTCATCTAATGGCACAAGGTATGGTATCATCAGTATGCTGATGATACCCAGCTATACATCTCTACTCCTGGCTGGACAGGTGATGCTGCTGCAGTGCTGTCCAAGAGCCTGGAGGCTGTAAGGGTCTGGATGGGGATGAACTGACTTTGGCTAAGCCCTGGCAAGATGGAGTGGCTCTGGGTTTTTGGCCCCCCAGGGTCTGGTGACTTGTCATCTTTGGCTCTGGATGGCGTTGCATTCCCCTGGACTGAGCTGGTGCTCAGTTTGGGGGTCCTCCTGGACTCATGGCTCCTGCTTGATCAGCAGGTGGGAACAGTGCACAAATCTGTCTTGTGCACCAATTGTGCCCTTTCCTGGATCAGGAGGCCTTGCTCACAGTGACTCACACCTTAGTCACTTCCTGTTTGGATTACTGCAATGCACTTTACATGCGGGTTGCCCTTGAAGACCACTTCAAAGTTACAACTGGTCCAGAATGCAGTGGCACAAACAGTAGGTAGGTTTGTCCATGTTATGCTTCTCTTGCTCAAGCTGCACTGGTTCCCAGTTTCCTTTTGGGTGTAATTCAAGGTGCTGGTTATCCCTTTTAAAGCCCTACATGGCATGGGCCTGGCTATTTGCAGGACTGTCTCTCCCTCAGAATATCTACTCATCCCACTAGATCAGAGAGGGTAGGCATGCTCCAGGTCCCTTCCCTGAAAACCTGCTGCCTGGTGGGACCCCAGAAGCATGCCTTTTCTATGGCTGCCCCTACCTTGTGGAACACCCTCCACCAGCGATTTGGCAGGCCCCCACCCTTCTAGCCTTTTGGAAGGCCATCAAGACATGGCTTTTTACAAAGGCACTGGGACAGGATAGAAGAGAATACAAAGAATGGAATGAGGGTGATTGGAGGTTGCTGTAGGGTATCCCCTAAGGGGATGATTATGGCACATAGTTTTTGTTTTTGTTTGGTCGTTTTACTGTTTTATTGTTTTATGGTTATTTTATAGTTACTGGTTTTATTGTTCTTGTGAGCTGCCCAGAGTTGCTTAAGATGGGCAGCCATCTAAATCCTTTAAATAAATAAATAAATAAATAAACTTAAATAAAGAAATTATTAATACTGTTCAGGTAAAAAAAAATAAATTCCCTAAATAAGCATATTCCAAGTTATATATTTATTTAGGAGACTTCTATCAGCTTTCATCCGACAACAGTGTGTAAGTTTGTTGTGAAATTAAGGGATTTTCATCATATCTTCATGACTGCCAATTGATGCTCATGGATGCATTCTGCCGATCTTCTACCTGTTTGCCATATGTGGTGGTTTTAATAATGCTTGCATTATATGTTCTATATGATCCTTGTTTTGTCTTCTTTGGCTGACAAGTTTGGCTGATACTGACAGTTTCAAATGCAATTTCATTTGAGAAACTAGACATTTTAGACTGAGCCAGGTTCAAAAATGGAAGAGAGGTCCTAGACACTTGGCACTTTGACAAATCAGCCATTAAGAGACACATTGAGATAAGGTCCATCTGTAAACCATTCAAAAAAGAAAGCAATCAAAAGTCAAAGAAAGGGACAAAGACCCCTAAACACATGCCTCCTCATCACACCCTCATGAACCAGCATCCAGTTAAACAGGAACCACCACCAAATAAATAGGAAGAATCAAGAAAGAAACACTGTCCCAATCAAGGCTGGTAGGACAAGCCACCATATGTAAACAGACAGAAAACTCCACTTCTCCATGCACTGATGAAGTTACCTAGCTTGGTAATGAAATGTCTGCAAGAAGAAAAATAAGCTCAGAGAACACCAAAACCCAACAACTCAACTCTGAGCTACATATATTCTCCACTATATGGATGGGTGCCCAGCTACCATTTTATGTAAAGTCCCTATGAGTCCACACTGGTTTGATGTCACATCATCAATTAAAATCAAGCAAAGGTTATGTTGCCTTTATAATAGGCTTAATATTGTGAGCTGTCCAGAAGCCTGTGAGGGACAAATACTGTAAAATAAACATTGTAAAATAAATAAAATTTAAGCTTCTTTTTTCAAATCTGCTTCTACCTATCAGGATCAGTCTGCCTGTTCTATCTATCTATTTATCTCCTTAATTCAGGCCAGTTTAACTTGCCACAGAATTGAGCAAGCCACTTACCACTCATGTTTGGTAGTCCACCCAGAACGTTGGAAACCTCATGCTTGTTGCTTGCAAGGCGTGACAAAAATAGAAATGCTTCAATGTACCTGCAAACAGCCATACTGTATTCATGACTGTGACCACCATTTGTACAGGCTTGCCTTAATTCAACCTCGGGTTTTCTTAAAGGATGACTATGGATCGTATATTATTTTTGTGGTGCTTTGGGACCACAGCAGTTGTTCTTGAATAAATGGACAAAAATACATTTTGTCTCCAAACCTATGGATCCCAACAGCGTTCATTGTGTCTTCAAGTTGCTGCTTGTTTAGATGACTTAGGCTTAAAAAAATACAGCATCAAACCAGAATAGAAACTTGTGGTCAGTTAGTAATCTTCACCATGGGCACTCATAGACTATAGGGCTAAAAACAATCCTCCTTTGTTTTAATGCTCTTTGGTTTGTTTTGAATAAAACCAGACACTTTCCTTACCCCTTCTTCTTCCTCTTCCTCCTCTGAACTGTTGCCACCAAAACCTTCTTCAGATGAGTCACTGTTAAACTAAAAAGAGAGACAGTTCTGAGGCATTTCCTCCAAAACAACAATGAATGCTCATTTACAGGAAAGCGATCAACTTCTGCTCTCCCGTATGAATATATTTATTTATTTATTTATTTTATTTATTTGATTTGTCCCCGCCCACCTCCCCTACAATGGGGGACTCTGGGCGGCTTACAGTCATTAAAATCACAATACATAATTAAATTATAAAAAGTTTAAAAATTATAAAAGTTATAAAAACTAGAAATTTACAAGACTAGAATAGAAATACTGAAGTCAATGTAGTTTTTCCAGTATTTCAGAGCTGAGACTTCAGAAGTTTCCTTAGTGTGCTTGAGAAAAATGAAATAGAGGCAATAAGGAAATATAAGAGATAATTTGCTGAGGTAACCAATGATTGCAGGTTTTGAATGTTTTACCTTCATGCAAACTTTCATATTGTAATTTTTATCTAAAGCAGTGTTTCTCAACCTTGGCAACTTTAAGACATGTGGATTTCAGCTCCTAGAATTCCCCAGCCAGCATGGCTGGCTGGGGAATTCTGGGAGTTGAAGTCCACACGCCGTAAAGTTGCCATGGCTGAGAAACACCAATCTAAATAGCTCAGTGGTATTTACACTTGCTCCCCAGTTAGCCTCCTATCTGGAAGGTAACACAGGAAGCTAGCAAGCCTAGAGAGATGATTTAATCACAGAATCTCTGGATTCTAATCCTCATATCTCTAACCTGCCCTGGAAGGATTCCTACCTGAAACCTATATTATAAAAACCATTGGCCTATCTTGCTAAAAAGGCCTTTTAAAGACTATTTCCCAGCTTAAACACCAATTAGCAGCTTTGCAGTGCTCCAAATAAGCCACTTTGGATGGTGTCAGTTTCTTTCATCCTGTCTTCAAAGGCAGGAAACATGATTTCTTTGCAAAAATAGGGGCTGAATAGACCACAGCTAAAAGATCATCTAGGCCTTTCAGGAAACTATGGATGTTTGCGCTTGGTGTTTGTATTATCCATCAGGAATAATAGGACAGGCAAAATAGATACAGAGGAAGTTCTCCAGCGCTGCAAAGACATTGATCAATATAAAAATATCTCTGTTCCTAACAGAGAAGCCAAACCACTTTTCTGTTGAGGCATCATTCCCAGAAGACAATTTTTAGTTCCTTACATGACCCATATTTGAAAACATGTAATTAACAGGCCCCTCCATCACTCCCAACTTGTCCATGAGAAACCACCACTTATGGAACATCCCTCTTTTTCCCTCAACAATGGAAGAAAGAGAAAGCTGTAAAAAACTAGAATCATTCCAGAAGCGTTCGATTTTAATGGACCAATAATATTGCTATTTGGCCATACGTGCAAAAATTAGTATATTATCAACTTTTCTGCATGCTGTGTCTTTGTCAGGTGCAAAGGAGCTGAAACAACAGTAACCATTTCACCATCCATGGGATTGTTAGCTGTGTGAAGTTGAATATGCTAAGTCTGGATGGCTGTACCTAAGTAAACTATGCCATATATTTTCAGTATTCTTACAGAATTATTTGCAGGAATTACACAATCACCTACTTAACTCCTGTATTCATCTTTGTACTGCACCTCAAGACTCAGTACTAACACTTTTAAAGATTTGAGTCTGGAGCAGGGCTGTCTACAGCGATGGCAAAGAAGTCAAGATGGCAGCCACAATTGTGGAATCAAAGACCTGCTCCTTCATGTTCATGTGTTGCACGTAAAAAAAGGAAGGCTTTGATCATGCTATGGTAGCTGCCATCTTGACTTTTTTAACCTCTCCCCCGTGGACATCCCTGTCTGGAGTTTAAAAGTTTTTTAAAAATTGTATTTACCTGGAATCTTTTCATAGGTGGGTAGAAGTAAGGATATCTATAAAGAAAATGCCTATATCTGTTCTTGAACACCTGCCAAAAAAGAAAGGCATTTTAATAGTTAAATCTAAGAAAAAACATTGGCATGCTTAGTATCAGAATAAAAATTCAACGATGTTGCCAACATACTGCATTTTCTTCTGAATCCTCTGACTTAAATCTTCTTCGGAAGTTTTTTGCCTACAACAAAAGAGGGGATAACTTAGAAAAGTTACAGTGTGTTTTTATTTCTGTATTGCTTACTTAAGTTTGGTGTCAGCCTCCGTGCCTCTTTGCTGAAACAGGCCTCCCTTGTGGAGATGCGCACTGGATGTTTCATAACCTGAGCTTTGATCCTGTGCTGTAATGTTGTGTTTTACCTGTAGATGTTGCTGTTGTGCTGGTGCCTACTATGTTGCCGTAGCTTACCCTCCAGGTAGAAACAGCAAAAAGCATTAAAGTGACACTAACCTGGTTGTCACAGAGCCAAGTGATGATATGCTGAGCAACAAAACCACACTGTTCTATCATCTATGCTTGGTGAAACCTGTCTATATCTATAGGATCTGAATCTGCTTTTTAAATCTGTCTTGTAACCAGTAGGACAGAGATAGTGGGGCTCTAGACACAATTTCCAGGCTGGGAAACTCCTATGCTTAGAACCAGCAGAGTTACTTCTGGCTAGAATTAGCAGGACTTGGCTAAAGGGATCAGTGATCTAACTTAATATTAGGTCACCTTATATCTTCAATAATAATTTAGGAGCACATGAACCTGCCTTATACTGAGGCAGACTATTAGGACTGGACTGTTTCAGGCAGCAATTTTCTTAGCTCTGCCACAAGAAGTTGGGGATTGAAACTAATGCTTTTTATATGCATGGCCTGTGCTCTGTAAAAAAACTTGCTCATCCATAGTAAGCATGAAATGAAATTGAGTAGGAATGTGCATAATTCATCCACTTGTTCCCAAATCCCAGATGGTTCCTAAATTGAGACATTTTGCACATGCCTAAAAATGAACTGATGGAGAAAAAGGACAATGGCCTTACAGCTTAAACATGTTGATTTGCTGTGTGCATTTATCATGGCTGTAGTTAGATGACAATGAGTCACGAGTGACTGTCCCAAGGGATTTTTAGGTCCCTAACTTGCACTAACAAAGTATAGCACATAGCTTTGTATATAAGGAGTGCTAATCAAAAGGAGAGCCATGCAATTTCCTGATGGAATACTAGTATTCACATAATGCTGGTGTGCATTAGGTGATCCAACAAGAGTTTGATATTGCCAATCAATATACAAAATTCTTGTTCTTACTATTTCTACTTTCCACTAGGTGGCATAGCTAACTGGCAGAAAATTCAATTGCTGGATAGAAGAGGGTTTTGGTTTTTTTTAGCTTACCACTGAAATATAAGATCACACTATTTGGGATAGGAATAATTACCATCCCATTGCTTTACCTTTGTCATTCAGTTATATTCTATATATAATGTAACAAGAAGTGTGTTTTTTAAAAAATGTGTTGATGCTCCAGTAACTGTTTAGATTATGGATTTCTATTATGATATGTAATCTACTACTTATAGAATAGTACACTTAAATGATCACTAGTTATCTCGGATGACATGAATCTTATTAAATTTGGATACAGACAAGTGAGTACAGAGTAGCCAGCCTGACCTGTTCTCACGTTTATCAAACCATATCAAGCTGGCAAAGTTTAAGAAACTAAGTGAAGTGCATCTATAAAGCATGCCATGGAGATTCAGAATTTCCCATACCCCTTCAATACAAAGTGCAAAAGGAAGAAGTATGGATCACACTTGCTCTGATGAAGTTCATGTGTGATATTACTGCTGTAATTCATTTGGCATTCAGTTCCAATTCCTACAATGGAATTGTAGATTTGGTCAAAGATTCTGGCTATCTAGTAGGTTTACATGAAGCCTTGACAAAGTGGCTTGTGCTGTGTAGGAAAAACAGTTCACCTGGTTGAGGCAAAGATCTAGCATCATTTGCCTCAAGGAGACAATTCCTGTTGCCTTGAACTGTCAACCAGTCCTTGAAAAGGCTATTGGGACTATCACAAGATCCTCAGATGAGAGACACTGAAACAATGAGGGAGCTTCACTTTTAGAAGTGAATGAGCTGTATTGTTCCCTAAAGCAGCTTTGAGGGAATGCTTCTCTCAAGTCTGGTGTGGATCTTCCGGGTTGTGTGGCCGTGGTCTGGAAGTTCTGTTTCCTAACGTTTCGCCAGCATCTGTGACTGGCATCTTCAGAGTGCAGGAGCACAGACAGGAGCAGTTCTCTCTGTGCCCAGCTCCTGTCTGTGCTCCTGCACTCTGAAGATGCCGGTCACAGATGCTGGCGAAACGTTAGGAAACAGAACTTCCAGACCACGGCCACACAACCCGGAAGATCCACACCAGCCTTCGTATGCCGGCCGTGAAAGCCTTCGACAATACTTCTCTCAAGTCTCTGTCAAAGTGAAGCATCTCCTTGAAGATCTGCACAACTGCACTCTGTTTCAATATCACTGGCTTAGGTCATTCATGATGAGAGCATCTGGTTGAAAACTTACAGGAAGAGAATATTTCTGCAAATATTCAGCTGAAAGCTAATCTGATATAAGTAGGCCCACAAGGTAATTGTGCTGTCCTCCCTTCTTCCCTCCCTCCCTCCACCATCCATCCATCCATCCATCCATCCATCCATCCATCCATCCTTCCATATAACAGTCCCACAGGGTCCCTCAAGAGTTTTATCAAGTGCTCTTCTTTTTACCAGACTAAACCTACCCAATTCCTTCAACCTTTCCTTATGATATTTTTTCCCATGGCTTGCATCCCCTGTATCAAATTAGTCTATAACTTTCTTGAAGTATGGCACCTAGGACAGGGCAGTGTATCCAGATAAGGTTTGATTAATATGGATTAAAACCAAACTATGATTTGTAGTGACTTGGAAATTATGGCTCTTCAAACAGAACTTGCAACAAAATGATTCAATGAACAATGCTCTTGTTAAGAATTCATGCTCAGTGGCAGCTGGGACTTTGTAATCAAAGTTCTGCCTATTTTTATCTGGGGGTGCATGCACAATGCACTTAAAGAGATTTGATCCCACCACTGCAGCCATTATCTTGACTTTTTTGACTGTACCATGTGGATACCTTGATGCCCGTTGAGCAAACTGAGCCCTCATTGGGTGATTTAAATTTCTATTTTCTCCTTTACATTACTACCTACCTGCACACAAAGATTTTTAATAGTTCTGCAAACCTCTAGGTATGTTGATATTTTCCTTCTGCACATGGGTAGTAGAATTTTGGCTAGATGAAGATTGGCACTTATGGGTTTGAGTTTTATCATAATTGTTCTACAATTAATATATCTTTATGATTCATGTTTCCTAATACGATATTAGGCCCTTTGCAGGCATACATATCAAGTTGCTGATTCATGTTTAGATTGCACAGAGCCAATAATTCCATAGCCAGCATCCTACCAATTTACTGTGCTTATTTGATGATGATGATGATGATGATAATTACTTTAACTCTAAAATGAAATTAAACTCATATGCTGCCCAACTCCCAGTGACTCTGGGTGGTTTACAAATTGATAAAGACATTTAAAAACAAGGAGCAACACAAAAGCAACACAAATCAAAAAGAGCAGAAATAGTAGGAAAAAACAAACCCACATGGGAACAAGGAAAAGAAAGAAGGGGGTGTCAATAGTTCTCACCAAAGGCCTGGGCAAAGAGCCACATCTTCAGGACCTTTTGAAATACCAGTAGGGTGGGGGCTGTTCAAATCTCGGGAGGAACCTCATTCCAGAGGGCAGGTCCTGCTGCAGAGGATCAGAGGACTGATAGGTGACATTGTTTAGTCAATGGAACTTGGAGCACGCCAACCCTGCTAGATTGAACCAGCTGGGCAGAAACTATGGGAGACAGGCACTTCCCCAAGTAACCAGGCTGTACGCCATGTAGGGTTTTATAGGTGGCAACGAGCACCTTGAATTGCACTCGGAAGCAAACTGGCAACCAGTGCAGCTCCTGAAGCAGGAGCATTATATGGGCATACTGAGGCATGCCCATCAGTGCCTGTGCTGCTGCATTCTGGACCAGCTGAAGTTTCTGGGTGGCCTTCAAGGGCAGCCCCACGTAGGGCGCGTTGCAGTAATCAAGCCATGAGGTGACCAGGGTATGAGTGATTGTCTGAAGGGCCCCTGATCTAGGAAAGGACACAACTGGTGCACCAAATGAAGCTGGGCGAAGGCTTCATCTTTTTGATGAAAACCAGACTGGCCTATGAATTTACGTTACTATGAATTAATTTCAGATAATTCTGTCTGGGTCGGTTTTGCTCCTTAAATCTATTTTTACTAAAGGACACTATATAGCTGTGCTGTGGTGTAAATATGAATAATATAAAGGAAATGCTTTTTGAAATCAAATGCCTACTCTAGCCAATTGCCAATTGCTCCAGCAAAAGCACCATGCGTAGAAGCAGTTTTCTGTAGACATAACCAATATGGATCAAGATGTTCACCTCAACTATTCAAAAACCTGAATTCATAGCTAAATGTTCCCCATCCAGGATCATCAGCTGAAAGCCAGTAGATTAATAGTGTTAATTGTCAGAGATGAAAGCTGATTGAAGCAAATGTAGAGAAGGCTATTTGTAATGTGTAAAGGATTAGAAAGTAGAAAAATAGATAAAAGCATAAATAGATGAACAGGTGACTAAAAAAGGACCAAAGGTAATCAATGGGTTATAATTTGTCACATAAGAACTTTACCTAAAATGGCTTATCATTTGGGGACAGTTTCTTTTACGTTAGCATGATAAATTACTAATTAATTGATAGATTTTTAAAATCAAAATACTGTAATGGGATTCAAAGTCTGTTAAGTTGTGGAAAAAATTGTGAAGCTAATTAATAATGATCATGTGTCACCAGTAATAACACAACCACAATGAATGAACATTAAAATGAATATTCACGGTACATCCTGGCCTAGATAAAATATTGCTATTTTTACTCACAGAGAAGGCACAAGTTATTCCTATAATGCAGAGGAAGAGTAGAGCAGTCTTCATTTTTCTGATGTCTGAAAAAGAAAGAAAGGAAAAGAAAATATACTTCTAAATAGGAAGATAAGGAAAATTGGAAGATATTAAGATAAACAAATTCTACAATTCTGTTCAAATAATAGCAGAAATATATCTGTTGGGCCTGGTGACTTTTATAGAGTTTTAACAAACAATTGATTGATTCCATCAGTAAGTTAAACAGGCCTTCAGTTAATGACAGGGAAAGTTTTTACCATTAGTAATTCCATAATTATATTTAAGTGAGAGACAATTTGGTGTAGTGTTAAGGTACTGGCCTAGAAATCAGAAGACGTGAGTTCTAGTCCTCCTTTAGGCATGAAAGCCAGCTGGGTGACTTTGGGCCAGTCCCTCTTTCTTGGCCCAACCCACCTCACAGGGTTGTTGTGGGGAAAATAGGAGGCAGGAGTATTAGATATGTTGGCTTCCTTGAGTTATCTATAAAAAAAGTGGGATAAAAATCTAATAATAATAAGAGGTCCATCCTTGCACACATTTAGAAATATTCTAAGATGAATTTAGAAATATTCAGATTTATACTAGCAGTTTATGTATCATAAGATCTAGATTTTCATGGCTAAGTCATGGTAACTAAATTATCTATATTTAACATGATGGATAGGAGAGACAAATCATGCCACTTCATGAATTTTGAGTTCCCTTCGCCTGCTGGTAGAGCCAATTCAGTGAGATCTTGCTGATTATTGGCTGCTACGGCAGTGAGAGAGTTGTAGGATAGAAAGGTGAAGAGAGAGACTCCTCATCTCTCCAAGTGACATGTCTAGTTTCTCCTCATGATTGCTTTCAGGTTTACCGCCATATGTCTGCCTCACAGCAAACTTTCAGGCTGTGGCAGTGCCTTGAATGAAGGGGGAAATTCATAGACGACTTTATGTCTGGAGCTCTTTCATGTTTATTTATTTCTGCCCAGAGGTGGCAGTAGATGGGCAGCCTTGCTGGAAGAAAGAATGGGCAAGGGAGCGGGAGTATCCGTCTGAACAGTATCAGAAGGCCGCCATTGCAGCCTTCCTAGAGTGTCCCGTGGTCATGTAATGCTGCTTCAAGGACTTAAGGACAATCTCAATAATTCCTTGGAAACTGGAAAAAAAAAAATAGAGGGCTGAGCAAAATGCTTTCAGGAATTGTAAATCCTTGCTAAGGACTGGGAGATTATTTCTGGTTTACAAATGTTACAGCCCTCACACTAATGTATTCATTGATAGGTTCATTACATTTGTTGCTCATCATTTTTGGTTCATCATAGTTGTAATTTCAATGCAATCAGCATGCATTCAATCATTTCACAAACAACGCTAGTTCTTGTTTTGCAGACTTTAACGGTATGTTTCTTTGAACCCAAGAAAACTAAAAGCCAGGAATGTTGCATTTGATAGTTTAGTTGCTATTAAGATGGTATTAAGAATTATGTTATTTTGAAGAATGACTACTAACCTTTGCTTTATATGAGATAACAGGTTTTTAAAATTATTCTGGAACAGCCTTCCCCAACCTGATTCCACCCAGATGTGTTAATTTCCAACCAGCATTCTGAAAGTTGGACACCAAAACATCTGCAGGGTTCCAGATTGAGGAAGGCTGTTCCAGACATCAGAGTCTTAAGTGGCATAAGAGATGCCTATTATTTCTCCATTGCTCAAAACTATTAATTAAATTTCAGAATTTGTCCAGGAAGCTCCCCTGGAACAATTTCACCAGTTTCATTGGGGTTGGTGGCCTTAATCTACACATCTCAAAACACACATCCAAATGTGGGAAAAGCTGACAGAGAGTATCAGTAAGTGGAACAAACCTTGTTAAAAGAGTGATATATTAGCCCATATCTAAATTGCTTTGTTACAATTTGTAATTAAATCACTGATTGGAAGGACAAAATTAAATGAAGCATAGTCTATAAAGGATTATGAACATGTACAAGTAAATACAAGGATTACAGTTTTATGTATATTCAGTCCTTCTGGAAAATAGCCCAAGACTTAACATAAGCAAAATATTTAATTGATGACTTAAATATTTATAGTTTTGTTTCTACAATATGAATAGTAAGCTACAAATCCCATGTTATGTGTATTATTTTGTACAACAGACAAATGGTTTTGCTTAGACCATCTAGTAATTTCATGACTGAGGAATATTTGAACAATAATTTTGTGGAATATGAAATCTACTGGGCTCATCCTTATTTACATTATAGAAAACTACCTTTAGGGATCATCATAAAGATTTTATAAATCAAAGATGGTGGTAATGATGGCAAAAATCTGGTTCTCCAAAAGCTGATGGGCAGCAATTCCTATAATCTCAGAGGCCATACTAGCTGATGGAAGTTGGAGTTTAGTAATTTTTGGAAGACAGTTTGCCCATCCCTGAGACTTAGATAATGCAGGATAAGGGCTATGAAAACATACAGTGTACTGAATAATGCCAAGTTTCTTTCTTATAGTAAGGTGACTCTACAAAATCATCACTCTGTCTCAGCTTTCCATCACCATACCCTCTCCCCAGTTCCCACAAGAAATCATTTTAAATTAAATCCAGCTAAGCATTTTTAAGAAAAGGAGACTAGAATGTCCCTGTATTATAGCTGGTACAATATAAAATCCTAGCCTTGTTTATTTAATAAAAATTAACTAAAGCAAGCAAAATAAAGCGGTGGAGTAAATCACTGATTTAAATCATAGAAGGAATGCTCTTGAGAAATTCACACCTGCAAAGCAAAATACAGTTTATCTTAAAAAAAGAGTCAAAAATTTAAAAATGCGTAGATTAAGAAATGTCAGAAACCTCATTGCTTGCCCAGGACCAATATAGCTGCCCGTCACTTACCACGCTGCAGTCCTGCAGGATGCAGATTGGCCTCCAAGGAGTCAGGGAACAGAGATTTAACAGAGCATCTGTTTGTTCTTGGCCAACCTACTGGGATATGCACACTATTTTTACCCTCCACCAGCCAATCAGCACTTTCCTTGCATGATGTCAGCAAGTGGACTCTTACCAGAAAAATTCAACCAAACTTCAACCATTTTTCTAGTCACAGATGTCACTTTCAAACATAAAGAGCTGTTTTAGTGCCCAAAGTTTTGGATCATTCCACTTAATTGACGGGTTGAGTTAGAGATGAATAGGTTTGGATGCTGAACTCTATAATAATGGTCTGGGTTTGATTTGAACTAAATATTGGGATCATTAGTTGTGTTTATGTGTGTGTGTGTGTGTGTGTGTGTGTTTCATTCTTCTGTGGGAGAGAAGTGGACTAGGCAACAAGGACAGAAGGAACGTTTCACTCTGTGGTAAAACTGCATAGAAAAGCAAGTGAAATGTTTGAGGGACAATTCATCCGAACATGAGTTACAGTTGACTTTGCTGTTGAAAGGTCACCTTACCCTATATTTGTCTTATTTAAAGCTCTTTGAATAAACATAAATGATGACAAATGGATAAATCTGTGTGATTATTATTTTTTTTTAACCTGGCAGTTTATTGCGTATTTTGTATTCACTGTTGTTGTGTGGCCAGTGTATTTCATACAGTATCCCCAGAGCAAAGGAGACTTAAGGCCACAAAAATGTAGCAAAAACATTTTGAAGCAAGCATTCACAGGCACTCCTGGTAAGAATATTCAGAAGAATAAGAAGAAGCTGAGCTGGATCAACATTCATTCATTCATTCATTCATTCATTCATTCATTTATTTATTTCCATTTAGATGGCCTCCCGTTTTGCCAAAGCAACTCTGGGCAGCAGAGTTTCAATAACAATAGTATAAATAAGTGTAAGAACCCCACACACAATTAAGACAAAAAGGAAAAATGGTGGCCAGGAGTAAAAGCCTCAGAATAATAACAAATCCCCTGAACTTCACTAACTTCCTGATTCAAATGCCTGGGTGAACAGCCAGATTTTAAGTGCTTTATGAAAAGCCAACAGGGTTGGGGCCATCCCAGTTTCAGGTGGTAAGGTGTTCCATGACAGAAAAGGCACAATTCCTGGGTCCTTCAAGTTGGCATTCTTTATTTGACGGGATCTGAAGTATGCTCCTCCAGCTGATCTCATAGGGACAGAGCAGGGACAATTGGAGAGACGCAGTCCTTCGCGTATTTTGGCCCCATGCCATGAAGAGTGACAACCAACACCTTGAATTGTACCCTACTGGGAGCCAGTGCAGCTCATGAAGCAAAGGTGGGACATGGAATCAACATGAATCAAGAAACGCCCATTATTCCCCACAGTACAATATTCTGGACCAATTGCAGCTTCCAGATGTTCTTCAAGGGCAACCCCGTGTAGAGTGGATTGCAGTAGTCCATTCAAGAGATGATCAAAGCATGAGTGACCATGCACAGTGCTTCTTGATCTAGGAAAGGGTACAAGTGGTACACAACACAAAGTTGTGCAAAAGCTCCCCTGGCCATGGTTATTCCCATAGGCCAACAGCATTCTTTTACTCATATTGCCAACTCAGATATCTCCAAGAAGCTAAAATAGACACAAAGTGAGTTAGTATAAACATCTCCAGGTAACACTGGAACAATTTCTCTCTGAAACTGTTAAGAGGTAGTGTTTGTCAATGTTAATCATACAGAGTTAGATGGGCCTATATTTTGACCCCATATATTGCAACATTCTATGTTCCTATATAAAACTTCTCTTGTCTTCATTTCTCCCCAGAAAGCAGAAATCAGTGGCATAGTGACTCAAAACTTCGAAGTTTCGTGTACTCAAATATAAACTTCTCCCTTAAAATAAAATTGTTTCCCATTTTCAAAGCATCACACCAAGCTACCTATCATCAACATATCCAGCATATCAGCTCCCCTTCTTTATGTGAACTATATCTTGGATACAGAAATATTTCCTTTTGATAAAAAATGATGCCCAAGATGCTTCAACATCTTCTCTATGTTTTTTGTTTCATTCAGAATTCTTTGGCGTCATTGAAAGTATTTATTGTCCCCATTGAAGAAGGAGAACGCAAGAAACTACAGATCTGTCAGATCGATGTCAGTATTGGGCAAAGCTTTGGAGAGATTGTAAGCGTGGGTTTGTGGCCAACAAATTATGGCACGTTAAATTTACCTCCTAATTTGATTTATCAGCTTCGTAAATTAGGGGAATGTGATAGAACTCAGCAGTGTCATTTCTTAGATGCTCTAGGCATGAATGAAATGTCCTTAAAATCATCAGCTTTGTTACAGGTTCTTTTTTATTCTCAACCTGGAAGTTTATTTTGAAATAATATTAAAAAATACTGGCAACCAAAAGGACACTTCTCTTTGCTAGCCTTAAATTATCTCTCCTCAGATGGGGTCTTCAACTTTGCCTCATATTCTACAGCAACATTAATCTCTGAGGGGCAGAAAACAAACAAAAAACCCACACGTTGTTCAATGTAGAGTGCCACAAAAATGTGGAGCATTGGAGAACTTTAAAATTTGCCAGGTCTTACTCAAAAGAGCAAGGTAATCAGGCCATGTAAGGCCTCAGAGTTTGCAAAATTTATCTTATTAATAATGTTATTAATAACAGAAAAAGATCTGCAGAAAAATGTGTAATATTTAGCATATGTTGAGCAATAGTGTTGCCTTAAATTGCAGAGTTTGAATGTTCCAGTTGGTTTTGGTTAGGATACCAAGGGTTAGCAGTCATTGATCTTGAAAAAATACATTTGACCACAAGAGGACAGTGGTTTTTCTGACTCCTTTGAAAAATGCCACCTTCTCAAACTGTGTTCTTCGACACTATTCTAGGTTTGAGACTCCATGCTGATTCAGAAGCAAAATGGCCACCTATATTCAGTACAACTTTCAGCAGCATTCCTTGGTGGTCTGACACTTTACTGAGCACCTAGGGAAAAGCATGTGCATGTCTGAGATTGGGGTTTAGAGTGGACCCAAAAGTATTAATATGTATTGTATATGTATATGCTTGTCCCTCTAGACCTCTGTCTTGCAGGCTGAATATACCCAGTTCCTTTAATCAATCCTTATAGGACTTGACTTCCAGTCCCCTCATCATCCTGGTAGCCCCCCTCTGAACTCACTCCAGTTTGTCAATGACTTTTCTGCAGTGCCCAGAATAGAACACAGTATTTCTGACCAAAGCAGAACATAGTAAGCTGGACTTCTGTGAGCTGGACTTGGTCTTCTGTTAATATTTCCCAAACTAGCAATTGCCTTTTTAGTAGCTATATCACCCTGTTGCTCAAATTCAACTTGTGATCTAGAGATCTAGCTGCATCACCCAGATCTTTTCTACATGTACTTCTGCCAAGCCAAGACTCCCCTATCCTCTACTTGTGCCTTTTGTTTTTTCTCCCCAGATATATGACTTTATACAACTCCTGTTAAATTTCATTCTGTTCATATCACTTGTTCAAGCCTACCTAGATTTTTCTGAATCTTTTTTTTCCCTTGTCTGAAGTGTTAACTGCTCCTCCTAGTTTAATGTCATCTCAACCCCTTCATCCAAGTTATTAATACAAATATTGAACAGTGCAGGAGAGAAGCTTGTGGCAATCCATTTGATACTACTCTCCAAGCTGATGGGGAGCTATTTATGATTACTTTCTGGATATGGTCATTCAGTCAGTCATGCATCCGTCTAACAATGGTATCACTTAGTCCATATATTACCATTTTATTAATGAGGATATCATGAGATGTTTACTTTTTTTCTGAGAACAAGGCACACTCTGCTGATAGCATTCCCCAATCAATTACTGTATGCTAGTAGCTCTCAAAAAAGGAAATCCAATTAGTTTGGTGTGTCTTGTTTGTGATAAATCCAAGCTGGCTCTTGTTAGTCATAGGATTCTTATCCAAGTGCTCACAAACATGGTATTTAATTATGTGCATGAGGACCTTGTCCTGTAATTTCCTGTGTTATCCTTCTTCCATTTTTTGATGATAGAGACAACATCGATGTCCTCCAGTCTTTTGGAATCTCAAAGTTTCTCCAAGCGGTCTCAAAGTCAGCAGGTCTCCAGTCCACTTCACTAGTTCCTTTAGTATCCTAGCTTGTAATCTGGTTTTGGAGACTTGAATTCATTTAAATTAGCCAAATTGTCTTACTCTTTCTTTGTCTATCCTGAGCTGCAGCTGTTTCCTTCTACTAGTGACAAAATGATAACCAACTTGTGCTTCATTTTTTGTCTGAGGGAAGATGCATGCAAAGTACAAATTAAGGCATTCTGCTTTCTCACCATCACCTAGTACCAATTCACCCCTTTTCCTGGCAACAGACCTATAATTTCCCTCCATCTTCCTTTTTGCTTCTGATATACACACAACAAAATCTTTTGTTGTTGTTTTGGACATTTTGCACAAGCTTCAGCTTATTCTGTACTTTAATCTTCCCTAAAGTTTCTGATTGCTGCCTTATATCCTTCTTTGATCACACACCTCTCCTTCTACTTCCTATAGATGTCCCTTTTTCATTTCAGCCCCTTAAAAAATTGTGTGTACCCACACTGGTAACTTTGGATATCTCTGTTCTTTTCCTAGTAGGAAGGATTTCCCATCCTTCCTGGATACTTTTCTCTTTCACTATTTCAATCCACTGGATCTGACTCAGCTTTCTTCTTCATTCATTCCAATCTGCTGTTCATAGTTCTAGTATACAAGTCTGACTTTTCTCTATTCCCCTTGATATCATGAACCCAAGGGTCACACAGTCACCTTCCCCCAGGTCCCCTTCACATTTTAAACCAATTCCTCTTACTTGATAAGGATTAGATTGCCCCCTATGTTCCTTCTACTACCTTCTGCCAAATGAAGTTGTCAGCACGAGAGGTGTGAGAGCTAGAGCGAAAGGGGTTAAGCACGTACTCTTATCCCCAGAACAGAGAGGAAGAGATAAGAGAATGAGACTGGCACCTCCCTAAGGAATGCAGGATGTTTGTGGGGTGACCCTGGGAATTGCTCTCACTCTGAGAAGATTGATGTCAGGATTAGCCCATGAAACTCCAGAAGACAGTACAGATTCAATCCAGCAAGGTTTATTGGCTTCACTCCCGTTACAGAAATCTTCTCAGAGTGAGAGCAATTCCCAGGGTCACCCCACAAACATCCTGCATTCCTTAGGGAGGTGCCAGTCTCATTCTCTTATCTCTTCCTCTCTGTTCTGGGGATAAGAGTACGTGCTTAACCCCTTTCGCTCTAGCTCTCACAAGAGGACAGGAATTTGTCAGATCTTTGATTCTTGGTATAATTAAATTTCCAGCAAACGTCATAGTACTTAAAACCTCCTTTTGTCACTGTTAAGCATCTTTTTGAAAGTTTGGTCACCTGACACAGAGAGGTCTCATCCAGGCACTCTATAATAAATGTCCACAACAATATCACTTTTGTTTTTCTGTCCTTTTATTTTCACCCAAACATTCTTAGCAGGATTTCCATGTTCTGATTTGTGAATTTCTATATTTTCTCTATCTATACTCCCTCCCTCTTTGTCAAGTCTGCTCTTTATGAACAAGGTGTATACTTCCAGGGCCATGTTCTAGTTGTCTATCATCCCACCGAGTCCCAGTGATGTGTAAGTTCTCTTTGTTTCTCATACTCTGTGCACTGGCATAGAGACGTCTAGGAATGTGAATGGTATATCTACTGGCTATTGTAATTTACTGCTAATTTCTATGTCCTGCCTTCCACCTCATGCTTCTTTCTTTATCTTCTATGATTCTGGCCCCAATACTTGACCACAATTGGAACTGGAACTTCTGTCACTAAGTGATGAGGCTGTTGAGTTGTGCCCGATTTTATGACCTTTTTTGCCACAGTTGTTAAGCAAATCACATGGTCGTTAAGCAAATCCAGCTTCCCCCATTGACGTTGCTTGTTAGAAGCCCCCTAGCAAGGTTGCAAATGGTGATCATATGACCCCCAGGACGTTGCAACCATCATAAATACATCCCAGTTGTCAAGTGCCTGAATTTTGACCATGTGACCGCAGGGATGCTGCAGTGGTCATAAGTGTGAGGACAAGTTGTAAGTCACTTTTTTCAGTGCCATCATAACTGAACGGTCATTAAATGTATGGTCATTAAGTTGAGGACTACCTGTATATCAGTTCTGGGCATTTGACATGCTCCCCTTTTTGCAAACATGTCTGTGATGGAATGGAATTATGAAGGACACACTCAGGGAGGGAAACATCCTCTTTCGTCTCCTGAAGGGTGAGGAACAGATAAGAGGATGAGGCTGGCACCTCCCTGAGGAATTCACTCTGTTTTCACTGCTACTGTGGGAACAGAGTTTCAGTCTGGGAAGATTCTTGCTAGAGGTTGTAGCTAATAAACATTACTGAACTGAATCTGCATGGCCTCCTGGAGTTCCTTGGGCTAGGCATGACAATGTCCTTCCTAATCTTCATGAGATGTAGCTCATCTCTTTCCAGGAGTGTTTATGTAAGTAATGCAGTCAATGGTCAAGGGACTCAAACGCTTTTTGGTGGCACCATCTACAATAATCATTTGTTCACTTCCAGGAACCTGTACACTCCTTCTACACTATGAACCCCAACTGGAAGGACTGACAAAAGCAGTACTTGGGCTCCATTTTCCTCACCTTCCTACCCAGTGCCTGAGGACCTCCGGAGACCCATTCCCATTCTGGCAGTGTCATTGTCCCCATGTGAATCAGTAGGAAGGGATGATTATCAGTTAGTTGGCAGAGTCTTGGCAGTCCATCCTTCACACCCTCGATATGGATCATCCATCTACTGCAGTGTCATATAAGGTCTGCATGCTGCAGCCTTGGTTTCTCTCAGAAGGAAATCACTTTAACTTTCTTAATTTAAATGTACTACCCTGTCTGCAAAATCCATTTGGGAAAGTCATGACCTGCCAAAGTCTTCACAGTAACCTCTAGTTATACTCATTACAGAGTCCACTCTATAAAATATTTCTAAAAATATTTTGTTTCTAAAAATAAGGTTCTTGTTTTTATAGCAAGCCCAGTGTAAGGGAAAGCAATTACAATGGATGCTAAAAATATGACTTTCTCTTTTCCTTGGAATTTAGTGTCCAGCTGGAATAAGAAGAATCTTTATAATAGGATCTTTCCTAAACACTTTCATCCTGGGTGTTCTTTTCTGAACTAGATTTAAAATGGAGAGCAAGAACGATGGTTCACTTTCTGTTGTTAAATGTCAGAACTAGTTATCAGACTGATAAGCCATTCAAGTACCCATTCCACAAGCAATCACAGCTCTGGTTTGTTCCTTCTTCATACACACACAAGAAAATATAAATCCCAAACCAAGCCTCCACCCCTTTATCTAGAAATCATGTCCCAAAAAGAGGCAGAATTGTCCTACAGTAATTTCCCTGTATCAAGGTTTCTCATTTGAGATTAGAATACTCACTGGAATTGTGGTGTTCTTTGACCTTAATAGATACTACTAATCAGAGCTCTTGGGGGTAACCACTTTTTGTCTAGGCTGCTACCAGAAACATGATATTAAGCAGTTCTTGACCCAGCCAATATCTGGATGTGTATCTGTTTCAGACTTCTCCAACTAAGATGTCCACCAGCTGGGTAGGTTTCAATTCCCAGAATACCCATTGCTGTGAATTTACCAAAACTGGGAAATGTAGTTCTATCATATCTATCTATCTATCTATCTATCTATCTATCTATCTATCTATCTGAAGAGCAGGACACAATGCTACCAGGCCTCCTATCAGTACTATCAGGCATCCAGGATTATGTCAAGTATTCAAAAGGGGCGCTTTGCATACCTTGATAATATAAATAAAACATCCCTCCCTGAAGTGTGAAAGCAACCATGCCCTGTAGAAGGCTCTTCTACAAAGGTCAACAGCTGTCTCCAGCTGACTGCATGTCTATGTATGCACACTGAATACTTCTATTGGGATGTTAGGGTTTTTCTTAATGTGGTACAAAACACCATACAATTGTGTTTGTTTTTCCCACACAAAACTGTTTTACTGCCCAAAATTAAACTCCTATCTTATTCTACTATCTTCTTATTACTATAAATTTACTACTATTCTGTTTCTATTCTTACTTAATCTATGCATTTCTAACCCTATATGTTCCTCTTCCTATGTTAGCACTGTTTTCTTTTTATTTATTTATTATTAAATTTATCCCCACCCATCTCCCCCTGATAGGGACTCTGGGCAGCTTACAACTCATTATCTTAACTATTCCTTCTTTAAACCTTTCCTTTTCCCCTAGGTCTTCAGCTCTTGTAGCCAATCTCCGCCCATTTGCATGTGAAAACCATTTTCACCCCTTTATGCACTTGCGAATGGGCTCCCCCCCCCCCCCCCCCGCAACACTCAGAGTCCTCTGTTCCTGGAGCAGGTTTGTAGAGCTCTGCACCTGGGCTGCTACACACAGTGGGCGTGGTTCGGTTTGCAGACTTTCCTGGGTTTGCAGACTCTAGTCCGGCTCTCTTCCTCCCCTGGTTCTCAGCTGCCTCTCAGCGGTCTTGCAGCTCCAAGAACTGAAGTTTTCTCTTGCTGTCTGAAGACCACTGCTGAGGTGCTCGCCTTGGGTTGGAGTCTTCTTTTTCCCGAGTCTCTGCTGTCTTCCTGGTTTAACTCCTTTCGTGACACACCTATGCATACCTGCTTGTTTTCAGTTCTTTTTCTATAAAACAAGCTCTCCAATTAAGGAGAGGATGGGGCTGTTTTAACCCTCCTTCCCAGGTACCACCAAAACTCTGAATCCCAGGAAGAAAAATGCCTGTTCACTCCAGGTGGTGAGTTCACTTTTCCACAAGGGACTGCTAGTGTACATGCACAAACTTACACATAGAGCCAGAGACAGCCTTCATAGCTGCCAAGCCTCCCCAGGGATGGGCTACTTAAAGTGACTTCAAAGGAACTTGTGTAGAAAGGCAGAATACTGTTGAATATTATTCATGGTTAACAAGACACTGCAAATATTCACTTTGGAGTTCATTTCAAAAGTGATCTCTGAATCAGTTGAGAAAGGCAATTTGAATGGTTGAATCAAATCAGGTACCTCAGAATCAGTTTGGATGCTTATGTGCCTATACCAAGAAATTGGTACAGGCACATATACAAAACAGAAATTGGCTGTTTTTCAAACTGATTTGGAAATCCAAATACAAGCAACCTGATTGAACAATTTGAATTTAACCTCCAAACCAGAGTGAACTGATTTTCTGAACTAATGATTAATACTAAGTTCACCATGGCTACCTTTTAGTGCTGCCCTCCCCATTCAAAAAAACCCTACTAACATTTGTTTCAAGAGGCAGTCAAGACAGTGGGCCTCATGATAGGGATTTCCTGAACAGGAATTTTGGAACTCAAAGAAAAATTCTTCTTTCCATGGATTACATTATTTTGAGCCTATCAAAAGTCAATTTGACAACTCTTAATTAACTGCATTATTAAGACTTGAAAGAGATGGCATATCAAGCAAATTTTAAAACAATAAGGTTTGTAATACATGCAATCTAAGAGAAAGGCTATAATATTCATTTTTGTTATTCTGAACAGAGAAAGTTCAGAATAATTATATTCTGCATAGATTGCTTTGTTCCTACAAAATGTAGACTTCTGACTTTATTCATATTTTTTCTGCCTCCATAAAATCTAATTAAATTAGTTTGACTATAAATATAACATGTTTCTAATTAGGTTTAATCAGCTCTCAATCAGGAGACCACTTAAGGCTCCATACAGATGCCAATTCAGTTGTAAGAACACAGGAATAGCCCCACTGGAACAGGTCTCCCTCATAGTCACTTTTTTTTCCCCAAAACAAAAAGTCCTAAACTACAACTTATTTTTTGTAGGGATGAACAGAAGCAGGAGTTAGGATTCTGCTAGAAAGAGAGAAAGAAAGTAAATGTTTCATGTATTTTTATTGTTTTAAAAAAAGTTATTGCTATGTCAGCCTCACTAGGTGGATTGGATCAGGAAATTAACTCCATGGAAAGGCTAAAACTATTTTTATTGAGATTGGCTATAAGAACAAAATCTTGCAAATCTGATTGTGCTGAACCTCCTCCTCCTACTTATAATTCGGTGAGTTCGGGAAGTGTTGGCCTGAGGAGCTTCCAAATATTACCTTGTTCGGGATCTGAAAATGTTTCAGTCCCTTTTCCATAGGTAACTGTTCTGTATCTCCGTCAATATCATCTTCCCTACTCTTTACAGGCTTCAGGCATTTTTAAAAGGAATGAACACTTGGTATGCCATCCAAATGCCAGGTCCAGTCTTCAGGCTGGAAAAAGCTGTACCTTTAGGAATCCCTTGTATAATTATTTGTTTCCAGTTAGGGTGTTCAACTAGGACCAGGAAACCCAGATTTTCACCTTCAGCCATGGAAGCTCACTGGATGTAACAGTATGCGGGAAAGACCTTGGGAGACTGGGCCAAGAGATGTTGCCTAGGGAACAGTCAGATAAGACAGCATAACCCGCAGCTGGACAGTGGGTGAGACAAGAGGCTCAGAAGAGACCCTCCCTAGTTTCTCGAGCTGTAAAGCAGACAGGGGGATTGTACTTTCAGACTTGCAAGATTGATGTCAACCTTACTAGATTGACCAGACAGGAAACACAACCAGATGACCCAATTCTACTTGATTATAAAGCTACATTAACCGAGTCTTCCACATACCATTACACTGAGCGACTTTTGACTGGTTACTCTGTCTTATCCCAACCTACCTCACAGTATTGTTATTTTGGAGACAGTTGGAATAAGGAATGAAATTCTTGCCTTGTACGCCTCAGGAAAGGTGAGATATAAGTCTAACAAACAAGTCAATGATAAATACTTAGGGTTTTTGTTGTTGTTGTTTGGTGAAGGAAAAGGGAGAGGACCAAATCAAGCTGCTTAATATCTTTACAAAATGTTATAAAGTAACATTTAAAGAATTCTTAGTGTTCCTTGAAGTATTCCATTACTTTGATTGTGCACTTCTTAGAAAAGAAATATTCATGCTTCTATGTATTATATTCATGTGATAAAAGTGGGAGTTAAAAAACTGAATATGTATCTGAATAAACAAAAAAATTACCAGATAGCACAAGGCGAAAAATGCACATTCAAAACTTTTCAGACATATGGAACTAGTTGCAGTGTCTGTTAGACCCTGGCTAATGTGCATTTGAATGGGTGACACAGAGTCAAATGTTCTGCATTCCTGTGAAACAGAGCATATGATATAAAAGCTGACCCTGAAACAACCAAGTCACCCAATAAAATGTTAGAAAGAAGGGGAAAAAATTATAGTTTCTCCAAGGTAGCTATGTCAACACCTCCAACTGGTTGAGCAATTTCTGTACAGGGATTTGTAGATTTTTAACTTGTTTTCCCAAAAGCCAGCATTGAAGTAAGGTTAGTGTGAATTTAATTAAAAATCACATAGCAATGAAATCAAAGGGAGCTTCTAAATGGAATGGGTTGAGATAGACTGTGTAAAGAGATGAACAATCCCACAGCAATAGCTTTATGACGTATATTCTTCAAGTTAACAAAGAAAAATATGCAAGGGAAAATCCTTAAAAAGTTAAATAGGAAAACCCAGAATCCAAGAGTGGGGCTGAATGCCAAATGGACAAATGAAGAATTTTATAGAATATGGAAATATAGTGGTACCTCGGTTCACGAACGCTTCTGTTCATGAACAATTCGGTTCACGAACAGCTCCGGTCGCAAAATTTTGCCTCCGTTCGCGAACGCCAGATCGGGTTACGAACAGGATCCACGGCCATTTTCCCTCCCGTGACATGTGGTCGCGGTTTCCTGTAGGGAGGGGGACTCTCCCTCCAAGCAGTAACCGCCTCCCCACCCGCCTTCCTGTCCTCCACGCCAGAAGTCGCGTCGAGCAAGGTTAGCTTTCTCTTTCTTCGTACTGTACTTTGTGTCATATTTTTGCGGTTTTTAGAAAACAAAACATATGGTTCAGAACGGATTAACCGTATTTACATTGAACCTTATGGGAAAATTTGATTCGGTTCGCGACCAATTCGGTTCGCGACCAGAGTCGCGGAACGAATTAAGTTCGTGAACCGAGGTACCACTGTAAATGTTATGTCACTTCAGATTCCTCAAGCTTGGGAAATTTCTTCAACAGCAACAATTATAACTCCCTGACAAGGCATGTAATGTTAGAGAATATAAAGTGTCTGCTTGCTTTAGGATGGAGCATTCCATAAATTGCCATTTGCCTTGTGCTGCCATTCTTGGGTTAAATTACATCACACATTATTGATTATGAATTTTCAAGACTGAAAGCACTGTCAGGCCTCCCCAATAAGGTCCATTCAGGATGGTAATTAGAATATAAGAATTCTCAGGTCAAGTCAGAAGCCCAAACTGGTGCCAACAGTCATCTAGTGAGATCTCTGCTGATGCACTCTCAAGATTTCAAATATATCCAGGAGTCCAAAGCATTTTTCTACTTTTCCAATTCATTGTAACAGTGAATTCTATAATTTAAAGAGCATAAAGAAACACTTCTTGTTTTTCCTAAATCTTCTTCTGAGTTATTCACTGAATGATCCAGCTCTACTATTGTGGAAACGTTATTGTAGGCTAATGTTGGACTATCTGGAAGACCTGGATCAAATGTTGACTCATAGCTGAGGCTACCCATACCTCAAGCAAGGTGCCTCCAACGGGAATCATTGCCCATAAGGTACAGTGAATCTTTGGTGGTCCCCCATGCATCACATTGTCTTCTCCATTCTGCTGCAGCATCAGGTAAGGTCATTTACTTAAACAGATAATGTGGATATTTGATATAAATCAAATACACTGGGTGGTCTTTTATCCAAATTTAGACTTCTGCTGAATTCTGCAAGAGTCAAAAGAATCTTTATTGTTTATGTTGTTGTGTTGATCCAAGTATTGCTGGCAACTGGATGGGTTTGTTTATTTGTTTGATGGACCAAGGTTTTCTTTGTTTTTTATACTTCTTGCAGCAGTTGCAATTTTTTATTAAATAAAAAATAATAATTCTCTACACATTCATTTATTTTATTTTTAAGAATGTTCTTGTTGCCTTTTCTGTAAACCTACTTTGAGTAATCTAATCTAAACCAATGTTCTAAACCAATCTGAAGAAAGATACTAAATAGCTTTCATATAATGCAACTGTTCTAATACATTAGAACATCAGCTAACATTTTCAGGCCCATTCCAAGGACAGCTTAAGAATTTTTCATGTCGATGCTTTTCAAGAAGCATTTTTAAATATTTATTTGATTTGTATCTCATTCCCCCAACCCCCAATTCTCAATTATTGACGGCATTTGCAGTACAGGTAGTCCTTGTTTAGTGACCACAATTGGACCAGCATCTCGACCCTTAAGTGAAACAGTCACTAAGTGAAACTGTGCTTTTGATCTTACTCCAGCTTTCCTTTGCTTTACAGACCTACAAAGGTTGTAAATGCAAGGGCTGATCGCAAAGTTACTTTTTCATCACTGTCATAACTGCAAATGGTCACTAAATGAGTCAGACACTAAATGAGGACTACCTGTATTTTGTCTATTATTTAAAAAATGTCATCCTTATTTGTAAACCAGCCATATCAAGTAAATGATGGAAGGCTGCAATTACACAACATAATTTATCATTCTGAATAGTGTATTTCTGACGCCTCCAGTAAATGACTTTGACATAAGAACTGCAGTGTTACCTGCATATCAATTTATTAATCATTTCAAGTATTGGCAACCATTCTAGAATCAAATTAGTTATTTATCAAGTAACCAGAATCTCCATGCATCCTACCAGCATCACTTTTAGGGCACCCAAAATGATGGGGCCATTGGAGGATGGCAGGGAGGTAAAGGGACCAACTGGATGTCCAAAGCCTTTCAGAACTTTAAGATATCCATTTCACTCCTTAAACCTGGTATGGCCTGTGAGCCAATAGACACTGTGCATCCTTGCATAGAGTGTTCAGTTCATCCATTTTTGGTTGCCAATTATTTTCAAGGAAGGCATCATTTCTTTTCTTTCCCTCCAAGATATTAATTTCTTAGTTTAGGTAGGAGTGCTGTTATTTCCTTATGTTAATTGGCAGTGGCATTTCCCCATAATTTCAAGGGTTTCATATTTGACAAATTTAATATATATTTGGTAAGAGTTGTCCATTACAATGTGCATAACCCCAAGGGATTTCTTTTCAGAATCCTCTGTCAAGCTATCTTTGCCATGCTAGTGTTAACAGTGACATAAAGCTAAACCACTTGGGTTTGCCAAGGCATTAACTTCAAAGCTCCTTATGCTCTTGCAGTGAAGTTTAATTACAAGGAAGGACTGAAGCTCAGTTTGGATTTCAAATGAAGCTCCAGGCCAAAAATACCCAACCAAATCAAAAGTTGACATTGTCATATGATGCCAACTCAGCACACTTTAACTGAAGATTGAAGTTGAAATTTCCTTCGTTGTTGTTGTTGTTTGTTGTTTAGAACATTGCAGAAAGTTTGTCTCTTTGACAAATGCCTAGATGATTGTAACTGTGTTGTTTTAGGACCTTTCTCCTCTTCACAAAACAAACACATCCTAGCAATCTCTTTTTTGTACCTTGTCCCCAAGATGTTGCTTTCATCTCCTCCCCTGTCCATGGGTGAGACAGCCTTAAATCATCTTTTGCTGTACCAGTGTTCAAGTAGTGTTTCCCCCCAGATTCCTACACCATACAAGGGCAGCTTTAAGGCATTTCAGATCGGCTAGGTTTTGTCACCCATTACCTTGGAGGGAAGTCAGGTGACTAGCAATGACTGGGAACAGAGGTGATAGAGACAGGATACAGATCAGCAATAGGGACAGCCAATTTCATACCAGTATAGTTTTCTGCCAACCAAAGGAAGACTAGATAGCACTTCAACTTAGCAGCGGCAAAAGAAGCTCAAATGAAAGTCCATTTCACTACCTTATCCAATGTTTTGCAACATTTATGAACTTTTCAAGCAGCAGTGTTTTGTATGCATCATAAATAATGAGCTAGTATTTTGTTGCCTATTGAGTGTTAGCTGTTAAATTCAGATTCTTCAAAAATATTGGCAAATAATCAAGTTTATTACACTGAGTTTTACTTAAATCCAGTGAAACTTTCTTGTAATAATCCTATGGTAAAAGCCACGGTTACATAAAAGACTCGCCGGTGAAGATAAGGTTAATAAAAGTGTGGAAAACAACTATCAGTCTTGCAAAAACAGTTACTTGTTGAAGCTTATTACATTCTATAATGAAACAAACTAGCCCTAGCCACAATTACTAAACTGAAATCATCTCATTGATTTCACTGGGACTTATGTCTAAATAATAACTGTACTCTTATAACACAGACACGGAAAACCTGTGGCCCTCCAGATTTTACTGAACTACTACTCCCAACAATTGTAACCAACCTTGCAGTGATGAGGAACTGCAGCCGTACTGTACCATAAAGCTCATTATCATCATCATACTTGCTTCCAAGCCAGTTCTCTTTCAATTACTAGCTTAATCCTAAGCAAAATCTTGGGACTGGGAAGGCAAAGATTATGGAATGAAATATAAAGCAAAGCTAATAGTTAGAGAAAAACCCTGACAAAAATCCAGCTTGGATGTTTCCAATAATAGTGAAGATCAGATGTTGCAAAAATATCTTTGGACTCACAAAAGATGCCAAACCATTGTGCTGCTGCTGCCATTCCCAGAAATCAGACATTTTTAGCTCCTGCAGAATCTTCTAAAGGATCAACCATTTGTTGACTCTGCATGTAGCTGCATTCCAGGCTGAAAAAGGGCAAATTCTGGCTAGCTTGAAGGTAAGCATTTTAGTCAGAATTTTAGGAAGGGAAAGATAAGAAGCTTAGTGTTCAGATTTCATTCTTCAGTACTAGATCAGCTTTCTCTAATCTAGTGCCCTCCAGATGTGTGGGATTGCAATTCCCATTAACTCTGTGGAAGACAGCACTTCATCAGAGCAGCTTCTATGCTGGACCAGCAAAATCCAATTCAGAATCCTACTTTCAACTACAGCCAGCCAGAAACCTCTGGGAAATCAATACTGTAATATCCTAAGTTCCCAATATTGATGGTATATATTGCTTATGGTATTGGTAGTTAATATTTGGTTAGTATTTTCCTGCTCAGTTTAAAGATTTGATTTTCTTACCATGCCTAATAAGGAATGATGAACTTCTGATCCCCATTTAAAGATTTCTAAACTAAAAGAATTGAGCACTGTGTGATAAAGGTATTTCTTTTCCACTTATAACTTCCATTGGATGTTCTTGAGTTCCTGTATTGGGAACAGAGATAGAAACTGCCTTTCTTCATGATTTTGCAGAACTTTGTAATTTTATAACCCTTCATCATGCCCTCTTTTAGTTACTTTTTTTAAGGAAAAAAAGAGAAAAAATCAGTGCACAGTCTGCCCCCGCTCTGTAACATATTGGTCAACTTACCCATGTTCTGGGTCATAATGTTGGCCATTTTCCTAGCCTAGTATCCTTTCAGTGTGTAGCTCCTGACTTGATTTGTCTTTTACAGTGTTTCAATGTATATCAGTTTGTGTTTCATCTATCTTGGATTTCATTGTAATGAAATGATTAGCAGGGACTTAGCTGGGCTGGTTACTACCTACAGTCTATAAATGTGGCCAAGATATGACAGGATATTGTTTTATCCAGTTACAGCAGTCTGGGAAAAGAAGAGATGAAGTTACACAAGGCCTTTTGCTGATGGAATAATTTGGATATATGATTATGATTTCTTAAACATGTTGGAAGTGATGTTTGACCCTGTTGTACCAGGATATTTATAGCATAATCTGAGCTTGTCTTTTTAACAACCTTGCACACTAGCTTTGATGTGCTGTCAGGATTCCACACCCTAGTTCTATAATAAGAAGCCACAATCCCCAAAATTAGAAAAGAAAACAAATATCAAAAAAGAGGGGGAAATCACAGAAAACACAAGAGAGAAGGGTTTGTTTACTGTAGCCTTCCTCAATCAAGCGTCCTCTGCATGAGTTAGGACTGTATTTCAGAATTCCTAGCCAGAAAGCTAGGGATTCTAGCAATGGTAGTTTAAAGACATCTGGAGAACATCAGATGGGTAAAGTTGGCCCACCATTTTCATTTTTGACAGTATATCACTTTCTCTCTGTAGCATTTTTCAATGCTTAAGGATGTGTCCCTATAGATCTGGTGATGCCCATGTGTATGACCCAACTGAGAGCCATTTCCATTCTGTATTTAGGGAAGTACACATTATCTTTATAATGGTTGGGTTTACACATTGCGCTACAGTTGTGTCCATACAGTTCTTGAAGCCATAAATCCCAAAGGCAGGATTCACACATTATGCTAAATCAAATCATAAAAAATCAACCCACATTATGACAGTGAGTGCAAAGGTGAATAACCAATTGATTTTAGCCCACCTTAAATGTTGTGACAGTCCTCAAAGAATCATAAGGAGCTCTATTCACACACATGTGTACACATAGAACTACAGTTCCCAAATGGATGCCTGGAAAAAGAGTACTGTTGTTAACTCAAAGTGCAGCATTTGCTCACAAAACAGTTTGGAACCCGTTGTAACTGTTTTTGCGTTACAGAGAAATCTGAAAATTGTTTAGTTTTTTGGAGAACTCTGGGTTTTATCATAATTGTGAATATTTGTTTTCATGGTGAAGTCAGTGGAGCAGCCAGCATAGACACCAATTATACATAAAAAGGTTTAAGGATTTGTGATCGCATTGAACTTCCCTGCCTAATACAGCAAAGCAGCCATCGAAACAAGAGTGAAATGTATTTTTCACTTCACACTTTTGCCAACAATGCTATCATTTTCACTTATTATGTTCAAAAGCTGCAGCTTTTTCCTGTTGTGTCATCAGTACCTCTCAAATAGTTTATTTGGAACTGCTGGAATTACTAGAATTGCCAGAATCACTGGAGCTGCTATTGCCACTAGAATTATCCGAGGCATCAGAAGCACTGGAACTGTTGGAATCACTAGAATCACTAGAGCTGCTGGACTCAGAAGAATCACCAGAATCACTAGCACCACTGGAATCACTTGAGTCACTGGAACTGTTGGAGTCACTAGAATCACTGGAGCTACTTGAGCTGCTGGACTCAGAAGAATCACCAGAATCACTAGCACCACTGGAATCACTTGAGTCACTGGAACTGTTGGAGTCACTAGAATCACTGGAGCTACTTGAGCTGCTGGACTCAGAAGAATCACCAGAATCACTAGCGCCACTGGAATCACTTGAGTCACTGGAACTGTTGGAGTCACTAGAATCACTGGAGCTACTTGAGCTGCTGGAATCAGAAGAATCGCCAGAATCACTAGCACTACTGGAATCACTTGAGTCACTGGAACTGTTGGAGTCACTAGAATCACTGGAGCTACTTGAGCTGCTAGAAGAGTCACTAGAATCACTGGAACTGCTAGAATCTCCAGAATCACTGGAGTCACTGGAACTGCTTGAATCACTAGAGGCACTAGAACTGCTTGAATCACTGGAGGCACCAGAGCTGCTTGAATCACTGGAGTCACTGGAGCTGCTAGAATCACTGGAGCTGCTAGAATCACTGGAGTCACTGGAGCTGCTAGAATCACTGGAGCTGCTAGAATCACTGGAGCTGCTAGAATCACTGGAGCTGCTAGAATCAGTAGAGTCACTTGAGCTACTGGAATCATTAGAGTTGCTGGAATCTTGGGACCCATTGGAATCATTTGAGCTTCCAGGGTTTGCTGAATTGCTGGGTTGTTCTGATTCCTCCTCATCTGAATCACCTGAACTATTTGGTCCCCCAGGGTGCTGGCTGGAATTGCTCTCACCAGAATCAGAGTCATCAGCATATCCTGGGTCATCTCCTTGCATGCCCTCATCATATAAATTGAAGCTGTCAAAACTGTAATGATCAACATCTTTTCTTGGCTTAAGATCACTCCTGGTGTGAGATACCTCAATATACTGTTTTTCAGCAAAAGTATCTGTCTCATGAATGTTGGGGCTTCCTGTTGTGGATTCTGGGCCATGAACTGCATTGTTCTCTTTCTGACGTTCAATGTAATTTTGTTCAATGTTGCCGATCTTTTTGAAGAGATCCACCTGATGGCTTTTAAGGTATTTACCCAGGCTTTCCTGTGTATTGTACTGATTATTACTTGTGACTTTTGCAAGTCCTATGCTATCCTGAAGCAGCTGTCTCTCACTGGCATTCTGGTCAACTCTGTAGGGATTGATAGCATCATCTGTAGAGACTTTTTCAGCTACAACATACTGTTTCTTGAGGTTGAGCAATATTCCTCCTTCCTGGTGATCACCATCTCTGTTTTGCTTATGCTCATTTTTATGGGCAGTATTAACTAATATTTCTTTATCTACATTAGTAGAATTAATATTGTCCCTGGGGCCTCTTCTGAGCAAAGCATCACTCCTCTGGATCTGTCACAAAGAAGCATAAAGTATTAGCATGTGAATGTACTTAGAGGATTGTTAGGCAAAACTGTGGATTTTGGAGCAATGAATCTTTTTTTTTTTAAATCTGCCCTGAGGAATCATAGGATGTCAATAATTCCTTAGTTTGAATGCAAAAGAGAATCTCCAGTACAAAAGAAGTTTATTAAGGTGGTTAAATTATATAGACAGAATGAATAAGGATCAAATCACAAAACAAACACAAGAAGGAAGAGCAAATGGGATAAGGGAAACAGAAAATTGAGAAACCCAAGGTTGGATGGAGTTGATGAGATCCTCAGAAAGAGAGAAGTTGAAAAAAGAAAAAGCTGTGTATGATACATTGTACAAGATGCAATAGAAAGCTAGTTGATTTTGAGCTATAGAGAATGTTTTTGGTATAAACCAGATTTACATTTCCTTTTCTTATCTCATGATTATAATTTCTTTATCTTATTATTTGTTACACTTCTTTTTTGCACATTGCATAGTGTTGCTACCCCTGAGAGGAATAGCATAATGGGAATAGCTATAATGTATTTTATTACAGTCATAAATCAGCACAAATATAGTACATATCAAAATTTGCAACCAGTCCAATAAGGAGAATTTTAACTATAAGATATGACTAGATAAAACTTTATAAAACCAGAAAGCAGTAACTATAAAACTGTAAATATAATAACATAAAAATGAAATATAAAAAGCTATAGTGATTTAGGTAAATAACACAGTATACAAGAAGGCATTTGTCTACTTAAATATTTAGAAATTCACAAAAATAATCAGATTGTTAGAAGGCAAGAAAAGATTAAAATAATAACATCAATTAGCAGATAAAATCAGACTATAAATAAAAAGACTACCATTAATATGAAAACTGCTAAATGCAATAACATCGATAGTTGATATGTATGCATGTATGTATGTGGGATAGATAGATTACACTTATTAATGCCTAATTTGCTTCTTATTTCTCTATCCTTTCCAATATTGCACCACAGATTTTCAGTGTAGAATAATCTGTGAAATGTCTTGAGCCCACCCCCAAAAAAGTCTGGAAGCTGCATATGCTCAAGGACCACAGGTTGCCCACCCCCATTTTAGAGTGGACAGAAAACAGAACTAGCCAGTCATCACTGGGGTGGCATGACATCGTCTTCATTACTGACAGATTATCTAGCAACTGCTGAATGATGCTGTTCAATCACTAGCGTGGAATATCCAGTGAAGTAAGATGAAAAGCTGAATTCCCACAGACTTGTATTAGTACTCGTGTTTTTTAAAAATGTCTGCAAAACATATGGTGAGACCTAATCAGTTACTATGCACCACAAAGCCATCTGTTGTCAATATAGCAATTTCCCAAACTTAGTATCCTCCAGATGTGTAGTCATTAGCATTCCCAGAATTCCCAACCAGCATGTCCATAACTACAAAGAACATAAGCAGATGTTCTTATTCCAAGCACGTGAGTCTTGAATGACTCAGGATTTTAAATTTGTTCGAATCTAGAACTAATTGTCTTTGATCTTGTGGAGTTTTTATGAATTAGGGCAGAACATTATTTTCACCAATTCCCCTGAAGCATCTTTTCTATTTTACATATTTTTTCAAGAGTGTCTCCAATATGAAAACATATCTGGAAAGATATAATGCCATTAAAAATAGCCCATTCTGCAAGTCTGCTCACAAAATTTTAGATCTTGATCATCAGCCTTATTTAAGCTGTGGATATACAGCCCTACATCATATCATCTTTTCAGTTATGTGGGGTTAATACTTATTATACTTCAGTTCACTTACAGGGGAAGCAACGGATAGTCCAAGAATACTGATAAGGAGAAGGAGAGTCTTCATACTGGGTACTGTTACCTATGAAGAAACCAAAACACGTTTTAGCATTGATACTCAGACGTTCATTCCATATTACAAGTGTTGACAATATTTATTTCACTCTGCATCATCTGTCCTGCTTTGCCTTCTAAGCAGAGTGTTTAGTAAACTCAGTCAGTAATATTATTCGAATCACAAGAGTATTTAACAGAATGAACCTTTGAGGGCTGATGGAACTGTGTTTTGACTGAAGTTTTGGGGTAAAACTGATAGTTCCATCTTATCTTTCTTTTATCCCAGAATAACTGCAGTCTTCTGCACTTTTACTCTGGAGAATTTCTCTTTAATTTCAATAAACTTACTTGTCCCTAAAATATAAAATTGAGGTAATATTTTATTACAGATACTTACCAGAATAGCCTTCTCTAATCTAGTATCTTTCAGCTGTACTAGGGATTTATTTTATTTGTTATATCTACACACACACCATTTCTCAGAAAGATTTACATGGAGCTCTCTCTTCCTTCGATAACTATAGCAACAAACTTTCAAGATACATTGGGCTGAGAGACAGAGAGCCCAAAAACCAAAAAAAGTGAGTTTTCATGGCTTTAATGTGGATCTCCCTGATCCTAATCAATAGCTTAACCACTATACCGCACTGTTTCTATTACCACTAGAAATAACCTGTTCCTGTTTACCAAGAAGAGCTCCTAATATTTAACACACCCTCCCCCAGCCTACTACTCTCCTATGTTGGGACTGCACTTCCCATAATTCCATAGTCAGCATGGTAATTCTAGTCCCAACAGGGGTGGAATGGGATATCAGGTTGGGACAGCACTGGCAGATCTGGAAGCTGCCATTTTGTCCCCCTCAGAAGGGCCTGAAATGATCCATCTTAACCAGGATACTGAACCTGATCTCTACCTCTTGATTAGCTAATAGGAGACTTAGTCATCCTAAGTCCTCCCTAAATATTGTGTTGTAATTGGTAAAATATATATATAGTGTGAATGTCTCTATAAAAAGGCACTACAGCAGTATATAACAAGCATTTTTTTGTTGTTATTTTTTTGTCTCCCTAGGATAAAGTAAGGCTGAAATCATTCTGAAAGTCAATCACTATGGCACATGGCTGAAAGAATTATCTAGCCTGTTCAAAATCCATTGGGATCAGTGAAAGTGAAAGGAGAAAGTGAAAGGTGAACGTCCACAAGATGGACTTAAGGTGCAGTGAAGTGATTTTCACTAAGAAGGCTGCTATTTATCTTAAAAGGTCAGTGCAGCCAAACTATTTGAGTTGAAAATAGTTTAAGCCAATAGCTAACACATACTGTCTGTCTTCCCATCTCAGTGCAAACAATTGTATTTAGAATATATCACAGAGCCATAAAATGTCCCACATAAATTCTGATTGAACAGCTTCCAATGGCTCCATGTCCTTATAGGCACATACAAGTAGTTCTTGCTTAATGACCCTAATTGGGACCGGTAATGCCATTGCTAAGCAAAGTGGTCATTAAGAAAAATATCACATCACCACCCCACTTAGCAACGGCAGTTCTGGCAGTCCCAGTTGCAGTTGTTAAGCAAGACATCATGTGACTGACTTGTGACCTCCTGTCAGCTTCCCCACTGACTTTGCTTGTCGGAAGCCAGCTGGGAAGGTCACAAATGGCGATCACATGACCGCAGGACGCTGCAACCGTTGTAAATGTGTGACAGTTGCCAAGTGCCTGAATCACAATCATGTGACCATGGGGACACTACCACAATCATAAGTATGAGGACCGGTCATAAGTCACTTTTTTCAGCATCATTGTAACTTCGAACAGTTTCTAAATTAACGGTTGTTAAGCAAGGACTACCTGTAGTTGGAAGCCTTAAGAAGTAAAGTGTTGTTACTTTAGCCTCAAACACTTTTAGTTCATCTGGTATATAATCACCTCCTTTGTATGGAAAGACCTTAAGATGGCAGCTGTGGCCTTTTTTTACCATATCCTTTAAAGGCTGAACTTAGGCTACAGCATGAAAAATAATTTCAAGATAATTAAAGGCCTTAACCTGTTCAACAAAATTCCTTTTAATTTGCATTTATATTTATGTCTCTTTGAAAAAACCATAATTGATAGTTAATAACCAGGTAATTATCTGTGCAATAGGAGGCAGTTGAACTTAATGCTCTCCTCACTCCAAGTTGAGAAAATGGCTTCATCATCTATATATAGAAGTAATGAAATAGGTCTATCCACCAGACCTGGCAGGTGATGTTCCAGTTTTGTGACTTTTTCCATCATATAATTGATACAAAAATTAACTAGGAAATGGTTTAAAATGCACCCTTGTTTAACACTTTGGGAGTAGGCACCACAACAGAAAGCTGATCTTGCTTGTCAAACCTAATTTAGACACAGGTAATATCATGCAACCTTTTAATAAGGAATGCCAGGAGGTACCTATGAATGGATAAGATCTCCAAATTGTTCCACAGTTCTCTAGAAATAGAGTCAAAAGCTGCTTTGAAGTCAATGAGTGCCATATGTACAGGGCTTCTCTGGAGGTTTATGGGTATTTTGCATAAGATGTAAGCTAACACTGATCCATGGTTGATCTCCCCATCCTAAATCCACTCTGCTTCTCAGCAAGCATGTTTTTGTGCTCCATCCAGTCCACTAGTTTGTAAAATAAGTACCTAGCATAAAGCTTACTAATAACATTTAAACTGATCAGTCACTAGTTAAAACAGGATGCTATCGAAAGGGAAGCTACAGGATAGCAGAAAGAGAAGTTTCCCTGGAGCTGCTGAGAATTATGAACTCTTGCTACAAAAATTTTGTTGAAGAATTTTATACTCTCATTGCTCTCAGATCAAGGGGGTGTTGGTGGTTCTCATTTCAAACAAGAGTTTTTTGTTTAATCAACCTACCTCTCTAGTGAATGGCAGTTGTTTTAAAACTGAATAGCTTGACTAGGGGAGAACTACCTGCCCTCCTCTTCAGTAATGGGACGCAGGTCTTCCATTCATGTAAAATTGGCTCCGGGCCATTGCAAGATGCTAGTACTAGGCTGGGACTAGCCATGAGAAGTCTAAAAATATACTGGTCTTTGCAAAAAGAGACAAAAATCTTGGAGTTATGAAAGACTGCTATATATAACACAAAGCCTTTGCAATTACATGAGTACTTGCTTGGGCAATATAATTCATACAAAGAACAGAACTCCAGGGTGGCTTAATCTCAGCTCTGTGTCCAAGGGCTCTAATCTGTTATATCCTCTTTTTTTATTTTCTTTTTGGGGGATCATTTTACAGATATTGGAGTTAGAACTTACTCTGGCTAAGGATAGGGTCTTTGCAGGTAATCCCACAAAAGTTCTGTTTGTCTAAATAGTCTCAGTAAACCTACTGAGAAGAAATAATATTTAAATAAACACACAACTCCATCCTACCTAATATTCTTTCTTATGTTAACCGTGCAGTCACTAAGATAAATGAATCATTACATATATATATGAGACAGACTGTATTCTCTGCATTCTGTGCATAGATATAACTTACAGTATCCCAGGAACATTTGGTAGTGATTACTGTGACCACTATAGCTGGCTGAGGGTTGTTGGGTTTTTTATTCTCAAAAGGCATGGCAGCAAATATACTCATGTAGGCCTTAATTATCAACACCAGGCCTTGGGCCTGATATGCCACCCAAGACCAAAGAAGCCACATGAGTTGTTAATCATCTCCTGTATGTTGGTCAAGTGATTCTGTACCAGGCAAGAGTTATCTCAGCTGCCATAAAGGTCCAGGCACTGTGAAACCACCAGAGAGGTGAGAACTCATAATAATAGGTTTCCACCAGTCACAAGATGTGACATCCCAATTTAGGTGGGAAAAGAGAAACATATAGAATAAATAGATGGGAAAGTCCAGTATATCATAAGGTAAAAAAACCAAAATTCTTTTTTTAAAGTACTTAAGAGTTCATTATTGTGCTTGGTTAAACCCAAGGTATCTATTGAAACATTCTTTTCAAACCACTTGGGTTTTAAGTTTTCCACAGAGGGGTGGAAACAGGCAATTGCCAAGAGACTGGAGTAGGTTCTCTCAGTATTAAACATCTTTGAAAGCATTGTTATAAAGGTAAAGGAAATGACCAGAGGCAACTTGCAAAAAGAGCAAGAGGTTAAAGTATCATACTCATAAAGTATGAGTAAATGGAAAGCATTTGGGTTTTTCCCATTAAAGAAAAAAAAAAGGGGGGGCATGGAAAAGGCTTATAAAATTGTGCACAGTAATGTGATGAAGGCAGAGATATATTTTTCGCTGCTAAAGTTAGACATTTATTGACAATAGGTTCGGGGCAGGTAAAAGAAAATGCTTCTTCACAGAATGTATTAATTGATGGAATGTGTTGCTCCAAATGCAGCAATGATCTCTTTCCAAAGTCGATGTCATGCAAATTGATCCACCTAGCACTTCTATTCAAGAGCGAAGATGGAGAGCTTGTAGACATCCAGCTGTTGGCCTTCTCAGTAGCTTTTGGCTACATGATAACTTGGGAACACCTGGGTTATATAGTTTTCCCATACTTGCTCAAAATGGACATATGGAACCATTAGGTCTATAGATAATATACAACTGAGGCCAGGGTAGTGGTGGCGAAAGGCTATAGCCTTCATACCTTGGTTGTGAGCTATCCAGAAGCAACTGTAAGAATGTAGAGGAAGGACCACGTGGATATTGGTCAAATTGAGCAGAACTTTGCTTCTGTAATTGTTCAAAAAGCATTCATACCAACAGCACAGGACAACCAAACTTGGTTAAGCTGTGGAAAGAAACCCAAAAGGTATGTGAGAGGAACATTAAAATCATCCTTTTCAGCTTTTTCATCTGTTATTTTTTCCTCCTAGGCTTCAAAGCAAGTAGAAGAGCAAACAACAATCAGGGAAAATGTACCAAATGTAAGTGTATTTCTCATATTAATACCAGCTGTCCAAACCAGGAAGAACATGTCCAGTAAATAACTTTTTTAACATGGGGTTGCCAAATATTATTCCTTTCACCTCTGTATCCCAGTGTATAAAAGGTATTCTCCTTACATCTTAATCACCTTCTAGTAACCTATAGGGATTTCTCCTAGCAAGCCATCTTATATATCATTACTGCTTTTATTACAGTTTCTTCACTCCATTCTGCTCTACATCTCATATTATATTAAGGGAGAAGATTATGTCCCTATTTCTATTTGTCAAATTTTGGAAGAATATTCAGATAGCAACAAAGGAGATGACGATGATGATGATCTTTTCCTTTTGCATAAATTCTATCAAGCAATCTGTTCAATGCATGTGTGATTTTTCTGAAAAATTAGCTTCATCTAAACTTTCCAGAACAAGAATTCAAACCATTTTATGATAGTCCAAGCTCATATTCTACATTCTAATCATTTCCAGTTGCTGAAAGAACAATCACAAAGCCATCACTTTCTGACCACTAAATTCATACAGCTGCTGAGATAGCATCTCCCCAAATTCAATATACAGCTGTTTTGTACATAAGGACTAGACTTGACATTAAGTTCCCTGTCTGCTACCGTTCCAATAATTGTCAGCATTCCCAGCTGAGGCTATTTGCATTTTGAAAACCCTGCACATTCAATCAAAAAATGGATTTCATACCACATTTAGTTTGGTCCTAATTAGAACAGTGTTCCATCTAACCCAAGAAGTTTTATTCACACTGCATTATCAGCATTTTAGGTCCTCCAGACATAATCATTTCTGCTTCAGCTTCCTGAATTTATTTAAAACTGAGGAAGTTAATGTTCTCTTCCAGTAATGTGTCATCACTCTCAAAAATAAGGAAGGACAAATATACAGATTTCAACTTCTCATGGTTTCACATTTTTCTATTCATAAATTCAGTTCCTCCTATTCCACTGTCTTTTTGAACTAGAATTTTTATGCATCTGTATGCACCATTCTCCAAACCTATGCCTTTTGCTTGCAGTTATGCCTAACATCCACAGATTTTGTAGACTATTATAATGCATAGTTCCGCGTTATTTTCATGAAGAGAGAGAGGCTGTTCTGTAATATACATCACTTGATTACCAAGCTGCATTTCAACTTTTGGAAAAGTGTGGAATTCAAAAGATAAAATGAGTTTCACTCTGCATCTTGTTTGAAAATATAAAATTGGTTTTGTTCATATTTCAAGATGAACAAGTAAAAATGGGGAACATTTGTACTTTCAGTCACCAGGAGTTGAAGTCAACCGAATGGTACCTACTTAATTAACAGAAATTAATTGTACTCTGGTCCCTACCAAAAACCATGTCACAGAAGCTATTCTTTCTATCATAATTGTATAGAACATCCTTTTTTTTATTTTAGCTTTTTCACAATTAGCAAAAATCCAGCAGACAAGATAACAACACTTTTGTACTAAGAAGTGTTCCAGTTATTCAAATTTCTAGTTGGAAGTCTGTCTGTTGTATAGAAATTTATGACATATAATTCTGTGCAAATCCACAAAGGAGATTTCGTACAGCCAGAATGCTGCTAAACCACTTTTAGTCTTTCTCACATTCTCTTATTTGCTTTTAAAATGGACAGCCAGTTCAAGAATTGCAAATAGCCATTTCATTGGAGACAAGATGTACTCAGCAGTCTATACACTTTATTCATCCACATTTTTAATAAAGCAATAATATTGGAAACTTTTGGTTTTTCAAATTAAAAAAAAATCCACTCACCTTTTTCGCTGGACAGCAGTGAATAATTTAAAAATTATTTGACATTTGATGCCTCTGTGCCTGAGGACTTTGAGATAAAGACCTAGAATGGTACCTTGCAAGAATTTAAACTGTGGTTTAGCTTCTAAGCAACCAATTGGAGCTTAGCAACTTCACATGGTCTTAAATGAAAACCCACTAATCCCTCCTTTTGTCCTTGAAATTATTAGGTACCTTTGTACTAAATTGAAATTCTCCTTATCCCATACTCCCGCAAAATACCAGATACGTATATTTTATGACTTGTTTGTGCAAGATAATATATATTATGAATGCCAGATAAATTCCTGGTCTGTGATTATAGATTTATTCTCCTACATTTTCCTTTTGAGATGTTCAGGAGGTGATTTCTAACCAAAAGGTAACATTTTAGTGACACCTAGATCCGGCTATATGTCACATCAGTTTACTCTTAATAACTATTTTTACGATGCTTCTAATCACATATTCTTGCCTGCCTATTGTCAAAGGCTCCTATTTATCCAGTCTCAGGTTTTCCTTACCAACCTCCAAGTACTGATTTTTGCTGTAATGAAGAACTTCTTTATTCAACATAGACATCACATACCTTCTTGTCACTCAGAGACCTGGATCACATATCACAATAAGCCTGAATGTGAACAAGAAGGATGTGAATATACACACTACCTGTTCATATTCTGGTCTTCTCCGACATTGAATATGGCCAACGGTTTCTGCACATAGTCAATGGACACTGTATAGGGATTTTTGCTACTTAATTTATTAGGAACAGAAGCAAAGCTTTTCTGTGGTGGTCCAGACCATAAGGAATATGTTGCACCTTGAAATTTGTAGCCCCCCACACTTCCTAAGGCCATGGCTTTTTAGTAGAACATTGAAACATTTTTATGATGTTTAGTTGTTTATGCTATATTATATTTATGTGGTTGTTCTTTTTTATCATATTTTGGAAAGTGTCTGGAGTATTGGGAATGAGGCAGATTACCGCTTTAGTAAATAAATAAATATTAACTTTTGAGTTTGAACTTAATTGTATTGATTTTATTTTTATGTGTTATATGTTGTGCTTTTTAATTCTTCTAAGCCCCCAAATACTATTGAAATGTAATAGTAACTAAATAAAATCTAATCTTTTATTTCATTATTAAATGATACAAGCTGGCAAACATCTCGAAAACTTTGTATGCTTATAGTAATCAACAAACATTCAGTAATGTTTATCTTTGAAAGGACTATGTGTTTTACTAATAGGCACCCTTATCAGTTGCCAAGGGTTTCAAATATTTAGGGGCCCTCAAAATCTAGAAATAGTAGGAAACATCACAAGCAGGAAGGTGGGTATGAATTTTTCTTTCATCAATCAAAAGCAAAACAGCAACAAGAGAGACTTACTGTAATTCCATCCAGATTTTAAATCAGTCTTCCACCATTTCTGCATCCTCCAGATGTATGGACTACAGTTCCCAGAATTCCCCAGCAAGCCTGACTACTGATGAGAATTCCAGAAGTCCACACCGACTGTTCAGTGGATTGGTGTAATATATGTGCTCACTGCACCTTTCCATCTGCTGCTGGTCACGGTTCCTGAGTAGCTGCTATTCTGCTCCAATACAATCCATGCTGCTAACTAATTTTCACAGTCATCTGCATCACATTATATTGCATCTAGTTGCAAGACAAAGCAATTTTTTTGGCCCTCCCTCAAAGGCAGACAAGGATTTACTTAATAGTCGTATAACTGTTAAAGGGACAAATGTGGAATTTTCTGTCCGACTGCTGCTTGCTACATCTTCTTTTTTCATGAGAAGGAGAGCCAAAGAGATTCATTCATTTTCTCATTCCTGGCCTTATTTAAAACAAAAACTCTGATATGACAAAAAAAAACCTGCTAGAAAGTGTTATTATGTAATATATTGTTGATTTTGCAGGTATACAAATAACCAGCACTTTTTCTTGAGAGTAATTATTATAGTATTGGAAAATAGACCGTAGAAAGCATTCAGTTATAATGAAATTCCAGATTTGTTTTCTGAGAGAAACCAGGGCTCAAATAAAAAGGGAAACTTGCCACCATCCAGTCAGTGGACAACTGTGCTTGTTCATAAGCATCACTTCCGTTAGCAAACAACTATTTTTGATATTCTATGAAGGCAATGCAAGGCCAACCATCCTCAGCTGCCCAAAGTCTTCTGCTGGTAGAACATAGGGAACTGATATCATGCCAAATCTGTGGCTCTCCAGATGTTTGTAAATTACAGCTCTGAGCAACCCTACTCAGCATGGACAATTATGAAGGGTTCAGCAACCTTTGGAGGCCATCTCTAAGCCCAGATGCTCATCTAGTGCAGTGTTGTTTATTCATACACAGAGTTACTCTTCAACTCTGCTACTAGAGGATTTTTGTTTGTTTGTTTTTGGTACTTTCCTCCCAGGATTTCAGGTGAAACTTGGGATTGACTTTGTCTACTTGTGTACATAGGAGTCATGTTCTACTAGTTTACTGTAGTCCCTACATTTTTGACCAGATGAGTCAGTTCCAGAGGTCTACCTCTTACATATTAAGAGATTTGGGCAAGGAAATATGGATAGCTCTTCAGCTTCTCACTCAGAGGATCTTCCACTTTACCCGGACTTGAATCCATTTACTTACAGTCCATTGAGGTACTTTATAAATGAAAAGTGCATTCTTAGGAGCAGTTCACAGTTAAAATAAAGCTGAGACCAATCTCACTAATCTCATGCAGTTAACAAATACTTGTCTGTGTGTGTATAATTAAATAGATTCTGAACCCCAATTTATCCCAAATTCTGTTGGGTGAAAAGGAGGCATTAAACTTTTTCCCCTTTGTAGTTCTGATCTGGTTTATGGAAACATTCTGTCCAGTGAACATGTCTGAACTGGGTAATGGTATTTGGGAATGACCTTGGGGAGATGGGAGAAGAGCCACAGCCAGACAAGAGGCAGCTTAGCCTGCAGAAGGATTATGGGTTTGGCATCTCAGATGGACCCTCCCTAGTTTCTTGGGCTGTAAAGGTGATGGGGCAGAACTATACTTTCAGATTTGCAAGCTTCTGTTAATGTAACCTTACAATAAAGTAGAACTAGTTCATCTGGGCGTGCTTCCTGTCTGCACTACCTTGCAAGGCTGACACCTGCTTTTCTGAAGGAGGACATGTAGAATTAAATCAGAACCTACTGGAAGATCTCTGGATGATTTGCAGGAGATCAGCAAAAGATAATTCATTGATTAACAATAGAAGAACCTCCCTCCAAATTAGGTTTCTGAAATCAAGAAAACTTGGAGATGATAAGAGTGGCTTCTCTGTTCTAATTCTGGTACTGAAAAGATATTCCTCAGCTAGGCTTCTACTCAATGCTCTTTTTCTGCAACCATATCAATCTTTCTTCATTAGGGGATCAGTCATTGCTGTGGTAATAGAACTAGTAGCAGAAAGATGATTTCTCTGACTCTCTACTTCATTTTGTGACTGGCCGATGTTTAGTACAGAAAACAGCAGGATATAGCTGTGTAAACCTTGGCCCAGCAAGTGTTAGGGATTGGGAATAAAATTGGGCTTGCCAGACCATTATAATGAGGCTGGAAAATAACTAATGAAGAAAGCTCTGTGCTTTCATCTTGAGCCATAGTTTTGCTTCTGGCCCCAGCTGGGGGTTCTAGTGAAGGGCAATAGTGGATTCCATAAATCTAGTCAACCCACTCTTCCTTTAAAGAATTTATGTAATGTGAGACAGGTGGTATTTTAGGAGCTGGTGTTAAATTTGCTTAAGCATTTTAAATATACCTTTCTAAGCTCTAGGTTGTTTCTCCTAGCTAGTAAATATTAATTCAGGATAAGGGCTTGAACAGAAGATCAGTACAGCAGGAATTAAAATATTTGAATAGCCTTGGGGCCAAACCCATAGATGTATTTTTATGCATGTTTAGATGTTCACTGCAGTAGGAAATAGTGTTTCATGAAACTGTCACCTCCTGAAAGTATGTACAAACCAAATACAAGTGTTTTTCTGAATAGATGTGCATTAGAGATGGGCATCCACAAGCCACAGGTTGCATGAAGCCCCCAGATCCTTTTTTCAAGGTCCCTAGATCTCTCATAGTTTGTGCTATTGCAATTTAGTGCTATGATTATTCAGGAGTCCTCTGTGCTAGAAATAAGGAACAAAATAGCCAAGATTATTCTCCAAGTTTCCCTGCCATCACCCCAAAATTCATTTCTTTCTTTCCTATGATGTTACGGTGTTACTTCCATGCACCCTTTGGCCTTCCAAGTAAACACAAATCCCCTTTGAATCAAATGTGATTCCTAGTGACTTCCCATAATTTTCTTTGCCACTGAATGGAATGGTTTGCCATTGTCTTTTCTTGATTTTCCTTTCTATAGTCTTGGGATTTCCTAGAGGTCTTTCATCCATATACTAACTTTACTTAGCCTTTTTGAGAACAGTAAAGATTGGAAACTCCAGGGCTGTAATCACGACTGGGAGGACCTAAAAAAACAAAACAAAACCAACATCCTGGAAGAGGAGAAACCACTTTTGTATTGTTGTCAGAAGTCAACATGACCTGAGGCCGCTTAGAACCAATTAAAAAAAGACTAACTTTCCTTGATCTATCACTAAATGGGATATAAAGTTAGAATGATACAATTTTCAAAAGGAAAACTCACTGTCACACTGAGCTTGACCCCTTCTGATGGATCCTGGGCAGGTTTCTTGACATCCTTAGAGTAGAGCTTTGCATTCCCACCTTCTGGAATGGTCCCAGACTAGCCTACGGACCTCAAACTTCCAGGCTCTCTCCTATCCAAATACCAGTCAGTCTGTCTCTGCTTAGCTTTTCAAGATCTGACAAGGTTGCCCGAGTTCTGACAGATTGAAAGTGAGCACAAAACAGGACATTCATGGGTCTTGGTCATATAGGAAGAATTGGGACGAATGAACCAATTAGGGGAGAAAGAGATGGCATTACATTAGTAAGAAATTTTGAGCTTTAAAAGAAAGAGAGGATGCTGCAAAGGGGAGGAAAAATGTCATCTGATTTACTTCCCTGTGTTTCCATTCTTCTACCAACCTTTTCCTGTTCCTTCTAACCCCATTTCACCCCGAATGGTGAAAGACATTTATTCTGATTCAGGAAGATCTTATTATTTATTATTATCTCAATTTATATGGCTGCCCATCTCAAGTTCATGACTCTGAGCAGGCAATAATAATAAAAATAGCATAAAGAAGATAAAAACAAAGAGACAACAATACACTTGTAGCCCGAGAAAAAACAAACCAACCAATAACAAATTAGCACAACCATTGCATGGGTTCAGTCACATCTCCAGATGCTCAGGCTTGGTGGCAGTCTTAAAACACTTTCCATTTGGCTACCTTCCCTTCCTCCTTGTCTTTTCCTATGTCCTCTTCCCAATGCATGTATAGGCTAAGGTATAACAAGTTGTGACCATTTGCTGATTTTCAAGTAGAGACAGTAATTAGCTTTTTAGCTTTTAGTAAACAAGATTGGTTCTTGAATTTCTGTACATAAGCTATATGAACAAAGAGGAATGTAATTTAGATGTATGCCAGTGGCATGGCAATGTTGACAGAATGTAATGTGTGTGAGTGTGTGTGTGTGTGTTTGAATAAGAAAAAATCTCCCAAAGCAGGAACTGGTGGTTCCCATTCGACGGGTAGAAAATTACTAGTCCTTTGCAGTGATGAATCCAGGGGCATGAAATTGATGATCCCCAGTCACATGGCAAAAGGTCATCAGTCCCTCTGTGATTAGAAGGTTCCTAGAAGACAGACAGCTGATAATCCCCAGCAGAAATGAAGACACCCAGTCCCTTAGGAAGTGGTGTGAATGAAGATGGATGAAAACAAAAGGCCTAAATTAGACACAATAGCTATACCTTGATTTCAAGAGGAGAATAAAAGAAATGGAAAAAGTCTTTAAGAGATAAAAAGCAGACCAGTCACTAATAGGTCAAAACTCAGGTCAGATAAGATGGTAGCCAGGCACCACCAACCAAGGTTGATTCTGCTTAGCTTCTAATATCAGCGGAAGCTGTCAGTATTTCCACCTGTCAAGGCCTACATATTTCTACAGACTTGCAACTACTATTAGAAAGCTGCAGCTTTGCAACTTAATGTTCTCCACATCATGATTGGAGAAGCTAAATTTGTGGTGTAACACCATTGCATTGGGGAGTGTTCCTGCCCATATCCTAATTCATATGACACGACGTTTAGTTTTGTCCTCCCCCAAAAAGCTACAATGAGGCCAAAGCGCCTCATCTAGAAATAGACACAAAACTCTGTCGCTACTGTGTTTGGATTGCAAATACATGGGAGCCTTCTGCAAAGTAAACTCCTTAAAGAACTAGTGCTGAAATGTGACTGGAAAGGCAAGCTGTGAACAAAAATAGAACAGCAAGCAAACATCAGATGGCAGTTGCTCTTTAGATCCAACAGTGGGGACACATTTTTTTCAGTTTAATGAAAGCAGTGTACTGCTGGAAGGAAATAACCTTGCATAGGCAAATAGATGTGCAAACCACCAAAATTGTTGAAGACCATAATCACAGCTTTGTGATTAAAAAAATGTGTGGGTGTTTAGCAGGTCAGGCAGCATGATATTGCTTAAGATTCTCCAATAGTAGAGGTGTTGCTTCTGTTTTATATATAATAATCTTCAGTATAATATAAATTGACGTATGTTCATCCTTTGTGCTGTTTGAAAGTCTGGCTCCCTATCTCATATATGCCAGCAAGGAATACTTTTTTATATGTATAAAAATGAGTTTGAAGCCGTGTAACCTGTCTTCAGTTATGACTCTGCAAAAAAGCCAGTTTATACTCAAAAGTGGGAAGGGAAGAGAAATGTTCACTGTGTGTATTTGAAGTATACAAATGGCCATCAAAAATGGGTCCACTTATAGCTACTCACTCTAGGTAGGCCCTCAGATTGCTTATACTTTACAGTGATCTGTATGTTTGTTTATACACATTTTCATTGTTTCATTTCCTGAGGCTCAGGGTGATTTATAATCAAATGACAGGAAGCAATTAAAAATAACCGTAACAATGTCCCCTAACTTAACTAAGCTAAGATGGTCCTTGTTTCATTGATGGTCAAATGCCCTGCAGAAGGAAAAGGTTTTCAGTGCCTTCTCAAAGGCAGCAGATGAGGTGTTCCAAAGAGTGGGAGGTAGTAGAGGTGTTCCACTGCCTCTACTTACATGGAGAGGGACCCTTAGCATACCCTCTCTCAAAGAAGACATAGGGTGCATGGAATCTAGTTAGAAAAGACAATCCTGCAGGTACCTGGGTGCCAGGCTCTGTAGGGCTTTCAGGATAACCATCATCACTTTGAATTGGATTCAGAAACTAGAAGATCCAGTCATGAGATCTCAGAAGGAGAGACCAAGCAGCAAGGTGGAGAAGAGCGATAAACTTGCTACATTTGATTTTGCAGACCCAGCTGCTTGAAGTGGAGGTCAGCTTAGTATGTTCTATAATATACTGTGCCTTTAATAAGTTCTGTCCTTTACAACTGCCTTACTTACAGTATAATAAAGGGTGCTGAGAGCTCTAAAGGCAACTCTGGGAAAGTAAGTTAACTGTGGGAGTGAAAAGGTGAATTGTTAACTCAGCACAGGTTTGTCTGAAGAAAGAAAGGAATTTATGCCTTTGAGTTCAAAACTGTTGCTTAAAGCTACTTTTACTCTTGTGTAATTGTATCATTTTTTTTTTCTGTTTAACTGTTTGTAATTTCTATAACGTAGTTTTGAATAATGCTACTAGTATCTCTGTTTATCTGTTGGCAACCATAAAAGTGACTTTTATTTTGTTTAGATTTCAAAAATAGCAGGGAAAGAAATTAAACCATTTGTCACTGATGTATCACTTCTTGTCATGCGTGTAGTTATCTGGGCAACCTTGGGAATGCCATAAGTTCTGGGTTATCAATGTAGCACCCAGGAGCACCAATTTGTCCCCAGACACTTAAATCCACTCATGGACAAAGTAGTCATTTGCAACAGTAGGACCTTTTTAAAAAAAATCAAGTGGAGCTTTAATAATCTTGCAGGAATCAGAAAAGAAAAAACTTAATCACATGGATGTGAACCAAGCCATCACCAAAGGTAAGGTTAGATTGACCCCAGTCCTGCTGGCTTTTCGGAAAGGTCTGAAGAGATGTTTTTGCCATCATGCCTGGGAATTCAGTGCATGGAGCCTATGAGTTGGTTATACTTTTAGTGATCTATGGATTGCACTCTTCCATAGATTATGTTTTATGGTTCTCAATTGTTTTTATTTTAGTTATTTGTAATTGTTTATTATTTAATTCTCTGATCTGCCCAGAGTCATGTATGTGAGACGGGTGGCTATATAAATTAAATAAATAAATAAATTCTGAGCTACTGGTTGAGCTGAGCAGAGAGACAAATGAAATGCAAACACAATCAACTGCAGATGTTGACATGAGATGGTCTGCAAGGGTCAACAAAAGTAAACCACCCTTCTGTCTGTCTTACAAACCAAGTTTCAGTAGGCTAACCCTTACAGAGTAGAGAAAAGCAAAAGAAGAAACGAACAAACCTGGACATTGCCTCTATTACTTTCAAGCAGAAGGATCATAGGTTGTAAGTGAACATTTAAAATCAAGTATCATGCAGAAGGTGAAAGATGCAGCCTTGAGTAGCTGTGGCATATTACTCACAAAAATACAATACAGGCTATAATAAGCTCCAATAATTAAACACACGACAATCAGAATGCTGCTGAGCCTAGCAGCAGCAAAAAAGGATGCAAATGAAACATCTGACATGAAAATGCCATTCCTACATGTTGAGCTAAAAGAAGACATCAATAGGGAAAAACTGTCAAATTCAAAGACCCAGAAAGACAAGGTCCTGTCATGTAAATTACCTAAGAGGATATATGGATTCAAACAAGCCACCAGGACATGGACCACAAAATTAAACAAAGTACTCCCAAAAGAAGAATTCACCCAAACCAAGGCCAATCCCTGTCTATACATAGACTGAATAACAGATGGACTTTTATATTAATTTATGTTCCTGACTTTGTGATGTGCTTTAAGCAAACAAGAAGGAGATAGCTCCAGGATAAGAAAAGTACTAGCCCAGAGAATCCATATCTGGGAATATGGATAGAAAGGGAAGATGATGGAAGATTTCTAAACCCAAAGCACAAAATAGAAGAAGTAAAAGAGACCAGTGAAGGATATTAGGACTATGTGAGTATGGATATCAACCTGTTATCTCAAAAAGAGCAAAGAACAAAGTGATAATCAGCAACCAATAGTACAAAGTGGATTGGATCAATTACAGTGGGGATGGTGTGCCACTGGAAGACCTAAAGGAGCAGGATGGGGACAAATTATCCTGGAGAAGGTGTATGTGGTCACTAAGAGTCAACACCATCTTGTTGGGACATAGCCAATCAATCACCAATGTGCAACTGGAAAGCAGATTGCTACCATTACTAGACCAAACATTGTGGCAGCAATAGAAATTTGCATGAAAGTCTCAGCATCAACTAACAAAGATTGGATTCGGTTAAAATGCATTTGCTCTGCTTGAAGGCAACCATGTACTTCCAACTGTAGCTTTCAGCAATGCCAGGCAGCTGTTTATTTTTGCTGTGAAAGCATTGTCAAGCAGGAAACAAAGTTCTGTGGTGCTTTTTTTAACAGAAGCAAAATAGCCTATGCAGCTGCATAAACTGTTTGTGACAACTACTTGCAAATTTGGTCTTGGAACAAAGCCAATCAATCAAGGGTCTGTTGCAGTGTTGAAAAATGATTGACTTAATTGCAGAATAAAGCACATAGATATGAAGGACTCCACAGATCAACCCTGAGCTACACATATTCTCTTCTATTGGAAGGATCATCTGTTTAGGTATTCATAGGAATAAGGACTTAACTGAGAATTGTTAAGTACGCTAATACTTCACAATTGAGTTAAGAGTTGCTTAATTCAATTGTTAAGCAAGATTTGCTACTGCAACTCTAACAATTGTTAGAGTATCAAATCTTGCTCTCACAAAACTTCTGACAGGAGAGCTGTATTATGAACTACTAAGAAAAATGAATATGTTGCATTAGCCACTAATTATTGAGAAGAGATGTTGGAATATGCAAGAGTTATGTCCCATAAACTATTTAGGTCAATAGCACTGTTACAGTATATTAAAAATGTATACAGAAGGGGAAGAATTGAATTGAACACTCTGGTTGTTGTTGTTGTTGTTATCATCCTGTATCTGTGTTTGTTCTGAGCATTGCCTTTTTACCTAGCGTATTATGTCTGTTTTTCAACATTGCAGCCTTAAAGTACTAGATTTCTAGCCATAAGCCAATTGGCAATTAAGCTTTCTTAAGAAATCCTTTCCTGAATTTGAACCCATTACTTTGCTTTGGTCATGGTTTATGGCCTGATGTTCTGTCAAGAGTGTGATGGCCCCTGATTGGTGGATTCCCCTTCTTTATCTCTCCTGGACTGATAAAAAGAAAAAGAAAACACCAGGATTGTATCATTTCTGCCATTACTCGGGCTAGAAAGGGTAAGTGGCAGAACTCAGTCCTGTCAATTTCATCTTGATTAAAAAAATATAACAAAATGTCCTTTCAGTGTTTCATCACTGAACTTCTAAACCCTCCTACCCCAAAACCACCCCAGTTTGGTATACTGGCTAAGACAGCAAGTATGGTGTAGCGGGTAAGGTGCTAGGCTAGAAACTAGGAGGCCATGAGCTCTAGTCCTTCCTTAGGCAGGGAAGCAGCTGGGTGATTTTAGGCCAGTCGCTCTCTCTCTTAGGTCACTCCACTTCACAGGGTTGTTGGTTGTGGAGGAAACATTATGAGTTGTACAAAAGAAATATGGGATATGCATCTAATAAACAAGTGAGCTCTATTTTCTTATTGTTTCATCAGTGACTGTGCAAACAGCAAGGAACAGGTCTGCTGTTTCCCTGTTTCATCAGTGAACATGGAGGGAGGGGGCACTGGGTACACAATTAGAGTTGAGGGTTTTGCCTTCAATGAAACAGACAAACTGGACAGCCCTGCTTGAGCCAGCACAGGTCAGAAATAGTACTTCTGAAGTGTAGCAGACAAAGATGGGTCTAGGTTTGCCTTCCTGGTGGGCTGGGAATGGATAGAGGACAATGTAGTGCATTCCTGCCCTCTAGGAATGGACAATGGCCAACACTGGTGTGGGACAAGTTGGTCATTCATATCACCTTTAAACTAACTTTAACAAGATCTGACTGGCCCCAACCTAGTTAGCCTTCAAGAAGGTGTTGAAGACCTGGATGTTCCCTCAAGCACTGGGGCCAAGGTATGAAGTAGGCTTATCCTGGGAGGTTGAGTATGTGTGGTTATGCCCCAATTGTGTGATTGGTTCTTTTTTTATTGTAGTGCCGCTTGCTGTCATTGTGATTTGTTTTATGGTTGTAAGCCTCCTGGAGTTATATTTTTGTGAGCTGGGCTGCCATATAAATTTTATATTAAATGAATTAGTCTTATTTAAGTAAAATGCCATTTGAGGGCTACCAGGTCCTTTATTAATTGTTGTGCAATAGAACCCATTTGACTAACAAGCTGAAGGGCAGTGGGGCTAATCAGGTGACCATGGATCCTACTTTGCAAAGAGTAGGGCCTCTCTTTGAAGGACTGGAGAAATTTGCTTTAAAGCCAAAGAATCATAAGAAGGTGAATAGAATCCTTGAAGTTATCTGTCAACTGTCATTTAGAAAGCAGGTCGTGATAGAAGGTGGAAAATGTGAACACAGTCTACTGCACTGTTATACACTGTATTGTTCTATTTATTTGTTGTTGTTCAGTCGTTAAGTCGTGTTGGACTCTGCGTGACCCCATGAACCATATCGCACCAGGCCTTCCTGTCCTTCACTGCCTCCTGGAGTTTGCTCAATTTCATGTTCATTGCTTCAGTGATGCTACCTGTCTATCTCATCCTCTGCCATCCCCTTCTTCTTTTGCCTTCAATCTTAGATATGGTTTTTCCAGTAGCAATGTATGGCTGTGAGAACTGGACTATAAGGAAGGCTGAGCGCTGAAAAATTGATGCCTTTGAATTTTGGTGCTGGAGAAGACTCTTAGGAGGCCCTTGGACTGCTAGAAGGTCAAACCAGTCAATCCTAAAGGAAATCAACCCTGACTGCTCATTGGAAGGATTGATACTGAAGCTCAAGCTCAGATACTTTGGCCATCTAATATGAAGAGAGGACTCTTTGGAAAAGACCCTGATGCTGAGAAAGGTTGTTCTATTTATAGCAATTCCCAACTTGAGTCTAACCTTATATATTTATACATGCAAGGATCTGGGTGCGTTTCTTGAAATATTGTTTTTTATTCTTTTACCTGGTGATATTTAACTCACCTACCCACCAGCTGACTATACTAGCTAAGTGAGGCCATTTTTTCTCCTTAGACTGCCGTGCTATTTACACCCTGGCAAATTAAACTAAAGCAAACCACGGCTATGGAAGTTTTCAGGATATCAGCAAGTCTTTCAAATGACTCATTATGTCAAAATAGAAAATTCCACTGTTGTACAAACCCTGTCTGAATTATCAGTTTATTGTAGAGTGTTTTTACTGAAACTCAGTTAATTGGGTTGAGTTAAAATAGCATTAACTGTGAAACTCTGAGAACCAGTGTGATATAATGGTCAAGGCACCAGGCTAGAAATTGGGAGACCATGGGCTCTAGTCCTGCCTTAGATCCAAAGCTAGCTGGGTGATTTTAGGCCAGTCTCCCTCTCTGAGTCCTGGGCTGGAAAGTCAAAAATATCTATCCACTGAGATTTCTGGGGGAGGTATGGCGAACTGAAGATGGCTCTGTGAAAGTGGAGCCAATGACTGCAGCAAAGACCAAGGAACCAGCAAGTATACCAGTTCCTTGGAACCTCTCAGGATACAGAGAAGAGGGAGATTGCCCACACATGTTCTGGACAGCTGCTCCTCATGAGGAGACCACAGGACAACAGTTTTCTGTGGGTTTGAGCACCAGGAGATGAAGGGATTAGCCATCTTGCTCGCAACTGCGGCAGAACCTTTTAAAGGACACCAAGTTCACCAACCACACTTTCTAATCACTTCTGGATATTGCCTATTAACCATTTTAAAGCTGTTAGAGACCTTTGGAATGACAAGTTTGAAAAGTCCTCGTCAGGTGGGTTTATCTTCAACTCTGAACAAAATAAAAATTAATTATAAATTAATTATAAGCTTAAGAACTTAAACTTAAAGAAACTGAAATAAACAGGAAAAAGCTAAATAAGATTTTAATCCTAGAAAGTTATAAACAGACTAAGGGTCCAGATACATTTTGAATATTAAAACTTTTACAATAAGACTTTGGAATTAATTATGAAGAACAAACACCTTCTTGTGGGAAATAGATTCTGTTTTGGTTCTTGGAAGACATAACAGAGGTAAGTAGTTTCAAGATTTAAAAACTGGACTCTAGAGGGGACTAAAGATTTTAGGTAGAGGAAAAATGCAAGCCTATAAAATGCATCAGTGTAGTTCATTGACTACAGATAACTTCCTTAGTGACCAAAGATTGATTGATTTGATTGACTATGTGCATGCTATGGAAGTAGTACCTAAATTTTATAATGTGCCTTGTTGCCATGATTCACACATCTACTCACAAGGTGTAGCAGCAAAGAGAGAGCTTGAGGCTAAAAAGAAAAGTCCCTTTTAAAAACAAGGCTACATTCCTGTGGTGTTCCAAAAATATAGTTCTCAATGAAAGGCCAAATGAAAGAGGGATCTTGTGTGCAGAACACTTTGAAACCCTTCTCCTTATTTTTATTTTTATTTTTTTTGTTCCTCTTGGTGGTGTACTATTATATGGGGGTGGGGGACAAGCAGACATTGGGGATACATTTGTGTGCATAATTACGCTTGAAGGTTTAATATTATATTTTGGCGTCCTAAAAAATATAGCCATGGCAAAAAAAAAAAAAATGGGAAGAGCCAGACCCATGTATTTGAAAAAAACAAAAACAAAAACAACAGAACTGACCACAGGACTGTGGTGAAAAACTGGAAACATATTTAGAACACGGAGAGCCCTTAAAGAGAATGAATATCAGTGAGATACTGGTATTTTTTTTTTTCAACATAATAGTCCAAGAGACAGTATTTTGAGGGGGGAATAGGAACTGAATTAGAGGAGAATATAACTACAGAAATGTAAAAATTAAAAGTAGGTTTTCTTTTTTGACGTGTCAAAGTTTGATTAAAAATACATGTTACAGGTATGTGTCTGAAAGACCCTGTTGTGCCACAATAATAATTTATAGGCAATAATCATCAGAAAAAATTACTGGACAAATTGCTCATTCCTTGGTTTTCTATCCAACATCCCAAATTTTAAAAAGGATAATTTGCTCTCCCAGAAGCTGCAGCTGTTGATTTCACCTAAACTGAGGGAGAACATGGAATTTGCTGTGAGGATATCATTTTGTATTTTAATTGATACTTACTGTTTTACCCATTATATCTTTTAACAACTTTCCTCTCCAGATTTCGTTATAAGAGAAAAAAAGCTTTAGCTCAGTGGTTTGTTCTTTCTTGGATAATACTGGTTGTTTCCTTAACCAATAAAAGGTCACAATTATAAAATGTATAATTGATAATACTGTCATACTACTACCTCAGTATTGAGATAAGTAGGACAATATCTAGGACCAAATAGTTGAAAAGAATCTTTTAGACCATTGAATCCAACCCCCTGCTCTTTGCAGGAATACAAATTAAAGCACCTCTTTTGAAAGCATACTTTTGAGTAGAAGCCACCATCTCTCTGGGTGTATAACTGGTTCTCCCACAAAGTGCTCTTATATTGTTTGGAAGATTTTCCTAACGTTCAATTTAATTTACGGCCATTTGTCCATATTGTTCGTTTTGGAATGATAGAAGATAGGTCTCAGCCTTCAATGTGACATTCTTTCAGGTAGTTGAAGAATCCTATGATACAGTCATATTTGCTCAAGGCTAGCTTGTCTATGCAGGGGGATGTGTGTAAATCAGAAATCAATTATTCTCTTTTTTTTGGTGGGGAAGCTTGCCTGCAAGTCAGTCTTGACTTGGCAACATTTTTCAGAAAGGTTTGCTGTTGCCTTTTTCCTAAGATAGGGAGAGAGTGACTAGCCCAACGTAATCCAGATGACTTCATGCCTAAGGCAGGACTTGAACCCATTCTCCAAGTTTCTAGCCCACTGCCATTAACCAAACTGGCTCTCTTCAGTCTTCTAAGACACTCTACTCTAGACATGGAAGTCACCATGCTTTGGGTGAGAAGAAAGAGCAATGTTCTCTTGTGAAATTGGCAAGCTAGAGTTCTTTCCCAAAGTGATGTTATTAAGTGAGGTCTTCTTAATAGGGACTATACATTCTGTCCTGTTACAAATGTTAAACTGAGGAATGGCCATAGTTAGGGGTGCATGGTTTGAATACAGAAGGTCACAGGTTCAGATTCTTATCATTCTTAGAGGAATCTGATAACAGGTGATATAGATGTCTTAGTAGATGAGACCCTGGAGAGCAGCTTCCAGTCACAATAGCTACTCGTCAGCTAAATGGACAAGTAACTGGACCCCATAAAGGGGTTTCCGGTATTCCTACCAGTGTAGCTAAACTACAAAACTAGGAAGTTAACGATGTATTGTCATCAAATAGTCCAGGCCTTTTAAGCATTGCATGGCTATTGTTTACAACGGAGTTAGGCAATCTGTTACCCTCCAGAAATTTAGGATTTCAGCCTCCACCACCAGCATGGGTAGTAGCAAGGAATTATGGGAGCTGAACTCCAAACCTTCTGAAAGGCACCAGATTGTCCCGTTCCTCCCCATTTCCAATTTTCTTTTTTATACCAAATGATGAAAGCTTGCACTTCTGACATTTGAAAAAAAAACCTCCCCAAAGTGTATAGTATGCATTTGTCTGTCTTTGGGGGTTTTGTTTTGTTTTGGTTTTTGGTTCTGTTTCAGTGTCATATATTATGGAATTGGTACTACTATGACAAATCTAAGATGACATTTTGCATAAGCCACAAAGACATTCCTAGGTTAAGATCGATGAACTGAATTGGGCTACAGGAAAATCTCCTGGCTGGTTGTGTGCATGAGTTAGGACTGTGTTACACTTCAACCATTTCCATATTTACATGGTTTTGAGCCAACTCTAAGAACAGCCAAAGAATACTCAAGTTCACCAAGGAGCTCTGGAAAACCCTGAATAAATGGAAGTGTCCTTATTTTAGGAAATTGCTAATAAGTGCCTTTGAAAGAAATTGAAAGATTTCCTTTCAGGAATTACAATGAGACTCTCATTCTGGTTTTATTGATCTGTTCCAATTGCCACGACAGCATCTTAACCTCAATCCTCCAGGAAGGATGCCTGAAGTTATTAATACTCCAACCCACAGCTTCCGAAGTGTTTAATCTTCTGTGCTTCCCAAAGCAGGTAGAAGAATTCTGCTACATTAATCTGACAACTGCAGAGACCAGTCTAGGCAGTCACCAGGAGTCAACACTGACTTGAAGACACCAAACCGCCCCCCCCCCCAAAAAAAAACAACCACCCTGACACAAACTCTATGGTGTATCTTACTACAGAGAACTTTTGGCCCAGACATCTCAGGAGATTCAATTTTTTATGACCTTTAGGCATCATCAGCACTCTTTTTGCTTCCAGGTGAGATACACAGCATGAGGCTCCAGAGCCATACAAGACCTGTAAAACCTTGGTTCTATCTCCCCGAGACCTCAGAGTTGATACCAAATGATACTCAGTGTAACAGAAAAGGAAATTAAATTATTAAATACATGACTGAGAACCAATCATATAAAATAGGTTTAATTTTAATTAAAAGTACATACAAATGACTTTTTTTCCCCTGGCATGCCATCCACTATTTTTTGGAGTGCAACCCCTCAGCATCCCACTTGAGTACAGCTCATAGCTTGGAAATTTGTGCCTTAAGGACAACACTGGTGGGAAATACTTGTTTGTTTGCTCATTACAAAGGTTTTTATACAGCCCAATCTCAAGATTCTACAACTTCCAAGCCAACTTTGGAACTGCAATAGAAATATCTCCTATTAGATACAGCAGATGGCTAACTCCACCCACATTCCTCTTCAGGAATTGGTAAAGCATTTCTCTTTAAAGGCCAAGTTTTCTTGTCAAGCTCCATCCCTGGTGATTTTGTGGACACAGTCATGTTGGTTTTTTAGCAGCAAGGTTGATGTCCTTTGCCATTGTCATCTTCAAGAAGTTTGTTCAACTTGCCAGCCTAGCCTATAATCCTGGTTCTTCTTATGGTCTCTCATCTCAATCAAAAACTTTTCAGGGCCATTTCTTCCATGAAATAAGGAGCAAAATCAGCTTCCAACCAACTTAACACACTTATTTTACTTTTAAAAATCCAGGCATTAAAAGCAAGATTCTTCCGATTCTTTCCTGTAATGTCACAGTGTAATTACCATTCCCCTTGTGGATCACTTTCTTCAAGTTGAGCTCAACTCTAGGTAATTGCATAGACCCCTCCATATAGTTTTCTTGGCAACAACTTGGAAGTGGTATGCTGTATTCTTCTAGGAAGATTTTTCAACAACTCTAGACTGCAAAACAACCCTAATACTTCCTGATGATCCAAGCACTACATAGTTTAGTCCAACCTTGCTTGCTTCTTTGAAATGAGGTAAGGTCAGCTAATTGTGGGGCAATACTGTTTTTACTAGATCCCAACTTGAGTCCTCAGATCTTCAGAATATGGCAAGATGCCAACATGATCATCTAAGCATTACAAATTCAGATAACTTCAGAAGCCCCAGGACCACCTCCACAGCCATGTATAGATTGCTGACACATTACTTTGATGTGAAAAGTGAGTCAAATTATTTTTTTCTTTAGGGAACACATTTGTGAAGTTTGCTGGTATTGTTCAGACACAGTGATAAGACAGAGCATCACCTGCTAGTCAGCTCTCCTTCCAGAAGAGAGAGACAAAGAGAGAGAAAATACAAATCTTGCAGAAAAAAATAGGATTTGTTGCTTAAAAGACACAGAAATATGTATTTCCTTATACCATGCTGAGTTTAGAACGGCCTTCCTCAACCTAGATATTTGGATTTCAATTCCCAAATCCCATGCAGGTTCCAGATTCTGAAAGTTTGTTTGTTTGTTTTATCCAATTTATATGGCCAGTCATCTCAACAAGTGACTCTGGTAGGTAAACAAAGTTAAAATATAATAAAAATAATTATAAACCTTACAAAAGTTAAAATGCACAGTGATCAAGCAACATCAACCCAAATCACTAACATAACGAAGAAGTGGGTCCCTGCATACCCTTGGGGCTTTAGGCCCAGGCCCAGAACCAGGTCTTCAGGGCCTTAAGAAAGGCCAGCAGGGTTTCCCACCTGATCTCTGGTGGGCGCTATGGCAGAAAAGACACGTCTTCTAGGCCCTACCAACTGACATTCTTTGGCCAATGGAACCCAAGGCATGCCCATCCTGTCTGACCAGATCAGATGGGTAGAAACAACTGTGTAGGGACGGCCCCTCAAGTAACCCGGTCCTAAGCCATGAAGGTGACAACCAACACCTTGAATTGCACCTGGAAGCCCACTGGAAGCCAATGCAGCTCATGGAGTAGTAGTGTTACATGTGCTGAATAACTGGCGTCATTTATTACCCATGCTGCTGCATTCTGCATCAGTTGAAGCTGCTGAATGCTCTTCAAGGACAGCCCCATGTAGAACACATTGCAGTAGTCCAGACGAGAGGTCACAAGGGCATGAGTGACAATGAGCAGGCCCTCCTGGTCCAGGAACAGGCACAACTGGCACACAACCCAAAGATATGCAAAGGCCCTCCTAGCCACAGCTGCTGCCTGCTCTTTGAGCAGGAGCTGTGAGTCCAGGAGGACCCCCAGATTATGTACCGGGTCTGTCTGAGGCAGTTCCAACCCATCCAACAGCAACAATGGAAGGCTTCCAGCACCAGAAGGTCCAATGCCACTCAGTCTTCCTTCGGTTGAGCTAAAGCCTGTTTCACCCCATCCAGGCCCCACATCCTCCAGACACCGGGACAGGACGTTCACGGCATCACTCAGGCGGCTGGGGTGGAGGTAAAAAGCTGGGTATCATCCACATAATGTTGAAGTCCAACTCATTCATTCATTCTTTTTTTAAAAAAACTACTTGCAGTAAATTGGCAGGCAAAGTAACGACGAAGGCTCGATAATGTGAAGCAAGAATGGAAAGAAATGAGGTGAGTATTTAAAATTAAATTGATTACATACAGTTAATATGCTTGCATACATGGAAAATTGAGATGCTAACATCAGAGGTGTTTCCAACCTTTGTGAGATACATCAATCCCTTTGCAGATAGAAAGCAGACAAGAGACCACTTAGACAGTTTTTATATTAACAGAGCTGGAAGTATTTTAAACGTTTGTTTAGATAGATTAGATAGATTTATCTAAATCAGTGGTGCTGGTGATAGTGGTGTTGCTGAGAAAACAGTATGTTTTTCATAGGAAGAAATTAATATTTACGCAGATCATTATGCATTTCTGCAGGCACGTTTCCAAGTGGGTTTAATAATTCTACAACCCCCATTTTTCATCATCTCTCCGGAGACACACCATCTCATGTGATTTCAGCATCTAATAAACTTGCATGGAATGTTTGCACAGCCAATCTCCAAGTCCACCCAAAAACAGTTGGACAGTTACAATTCTTGATGTTACACAGCAGTGCCACTTGCTGGCTATTTGCAAAGTTGCAAAGAATTTTCACAACAGGTTTTCTGGTTAAATTGTAGCCTTGCAACAGTGTTGATGTCCTCTGGAGCCACTGTGACTTCACTGCCTTGTTCTGAGGAAGCATCCATTACTCAGGGTCAACTCAGTTTAGGAGTACTTCAAGGGCCTACAGTACTGTGACTGGAATCCTTTCTATATGACAAATACTTTTAAAAACTAAACGGTATCTGGGTTCATACAACATACTAAAACTTAAACCCATATTACCTAAACACAGTTGCTGCGTTAATGTAACATGCTATGCCCAAATAAAGAAACTATATTATGCCTGAATGGGATAGCCTGATTCTTTAGTGGAACAAAGGAATGGCCTTGAGGAACAGGAGGAAGAGCCTCTGCCAAGACAATGGTCAGATAAAAAAAAAAAAAAACTGAGTCCAGGGCAGAACTATAACTTGACAAAATGTCTCAGACAAGACCTTTACCAGTTCTCATGAAGATAAAGGGGGTGGAAGGAGGGGGAAGTGCATTCAGACTCGCAAGGTTCTGTTTCTATGTCTTTATAATAAAAATAATATTGACCTGCATGACTTTGGTTTCCTAGTCTGGTCTACCTTGAAGAGCCCTTCAGATTCATTGATGATTACGATTATGTGCCATCAAGTCGCTTTCAACTCCTAGGAACCACACAGATAGATTTTCTCCATGGTGATCTATCCCTAACCTGTTCTTTCAGGACTCCCAATGCCACTGCAACTGAGTCCATCCACCTTGCTGTTGGTTGTCCTCTTCTTCTCTTTCCTTCTACCTTTCCCAGCATTACAGCCTTTTCCAGAGAACTAGCTCTTTGTGCAATGCTCCCAAAGTAGGATAATTTAAGCCTGGTCATTTGTGCCTTGAGTGAGAACTCCAGGTCGATTTGTTTAATGATCCATTTGTTTGTTTTCTTGGCTGTCCTCAGTATTCTCAGGAGTCTTTTCCAACACCAAGCTCAAAAGGGTCAGTACTCTTCCTGTCCTGCTTCAGATTCATACAATATGGTAAATCAATGGCTGGGTTCCCACAAGACCCTAAAGCCTCAAGTATCCAAATGTTTTAGCCTAGCATGTTTTGTGAATCCAGCAATAGTAGCAATGATCAGCAGCAGCTGCAGCTATAGAGAATATGGGTGCACCATGGCAAGACAATGGGGGGACCAAAAATGATACCCCTTTCCAAGGGCATATGTTATTCTCTGCCACATATCTTGCTGTGGCTACTGGCAAAACTCCTTCTAGGAGTTGAGTCCCAGACAACTGGAAGCCATTAGATTGAGGAAGATTCATTCATTTTGTATCCCACCTTGTGTCTAAGAAACCCAGGCTCCCTTGAGGTAAGTAGTGCAAGTAGTGTTGTGTATTGAGTTATTATTATTGATTGATTAAGCATACCTGTGTATCATTAGTTAATTAACTTGGGCCTCATGTGTATGTTGTAATTCTTGCAGATTCACTGGAGTTAGTTCTTCTGCAAGTTTCAGGAAAAAAAGCAGCAGAAAACCTGCTTCTGAGGCACACGTCTTTTCTTTGATCAGTAGCACTGCTCAGACAAGAAGCACTGACAGAAAGTGACTGGCACAAAGTCCTCTAGGCCTCAGCCTCAGTCCCCATCTAACACTCTAACTGCTACCCCACACTGGATTAGGCTTAGATTCAGCAGTCTGTCGATGATGGAAATAAATTCACCACAAGGAAGACAGTTAAAAGCAGCCATAACCCAGAGTGTTTGTGCACAATGTGCGTTCATGTTTATAACTTGCATTTATCAGTATTGCTTGGACGTTTGTGTCTAGTTTCATGTGTGAAGGTACATATGAGGAAGATGGCTGAGATAATTAAGGGGAATTGAACAAAACAGCATAATCTGTATTGGTACAATGATTTATTGCTCCCCTAACCCAGCTAATCGCCAACCCAACAGTAACACTTCCCTGAGCCCAGGACAAGCTGGTTGCACAAGCTAGCTTTTCATAGCCTTGCACCCACAGGGTTTTGCATGTGGCTGCAATCTCTGGCTCTAAATGCTTCATGTCTCCTGAACAGGTCTCTCTCTGGCCAAAAGGATACAGTCTTGGGGTGTGGTGTGGAAGGAGGAGATGGCAACATTTAATTTCTAAGAGTTTAGAAATACACCAGACTGTTTTCCAGTGGGTGGGGAGAAAGGGCTGGCTTCTTGTGTGAGCCTCTATTGTCTTTTGCTAAACATAAAGAAATTCCCCTTGTTGCTCTAAAGCAGCGCTGAGCAACTTTGGGGAAAGCAGCTGAGGACCGCAAGTGGAGGGAAATGCTGGAAGCAGCAGTCCAAAAATCAGATGGGACCATGAGAAAAATGACATTTGGTTTGATTTCCTTTGTATTTAATTCAGACTGAATGTAATCAGTGAAATACAAATTATATAAGACTATTACCCTAAAGTCACATTAAAAGAAACCATTTTTGGAAATGCTCTAGCAACTGCAATGAACTTTTTCAGGTTGAGTACTTCTACTATAAGGTCTCACATTGGCCAGTTTGTTGCTTAAGTGAAACCACCACCCTTTTCTGTCCCTGCTTGCCTGCTCAGAATTTGCTTGCCATCCAGACTGACCGTGATGGTTTCCTTGCAAAATTAAGAGAAGTATTGTATACATTTTGTTTCAGCAGACATCCAGATATTATGGTAACAGCAGCCTTTCTCCAACCTGGCCTTCTCCAACTCTGTTCTAAAATTTCCAACCAGCACAGCTAAGGATTGGCTGTGAATTCTGGTCACTGCAGTCCCAACATATCAGAAAGGTGCCAGGCTGAAAAAAAGCTGTGCTATCACAAAACGTCTCGGTTGCTTGGGACCTGTTCCCACAAGTCATCTAGGAGGAAGGAGAGCCTGATCTGGTTGTAGGCCTAGTTATAGGTGCATAGTTTTGGAAAGCGTCTATTTCTCTTAAATTTTCAAATGCTTTTAGGCTTAAAAACTAGGGGGAAGGGTATGAGGAGGAAGGATGACCTTCATAACACTATTTCCCAAATACATATTTGTTCTGCCATTACTCTGATGCACTGAACTTCAAACCTTAATACAATACATTAAAATCACTCCTAGCATAAATGTTAAGGCAGGCAATCAAAAAACTGGCTTAAAAAAACTTTATTGCTAAGAAGAGGATTGCTTTTTTTTAATTTAAGTCCACTTGTATAAAAAGGAGGGGTTAAACCATAGTATTTTCCAACACAGCTATACATTTATTACAAAATATTACATACATCCCATATTATTAATGATATTTCTAAGGCTGTAGACCAACTGAAGTGCATTGGAATTTAACACAGGACATGTATTCTGTTTGTCTTGTTCCATGCGGTCCCCGTAGTAACTAACTTGCTTTAAGTGCCACTTAGTCATAAGCCATTGAGTCTAATCCTAATACACTAATGTTGTACCTATAGTGTACTACTGTCACTAAGCAATCAGTGGAAAGGACAAGGATTCCTTATGAGCATGGCTTTACTTCAGGGGAAAGCCTGCTCCTAAACATGAATAAAACATGTCTGAACACCCAGCCAGCCAACCAACCTTGCAATAGATTTAAAAAAAAAAAAAAAAATTTAGGGATGAAAGCTGTCTTGTATGCACTCATCCCACTGAAACAGTAAAAAAGAAGAAAGACATTTATTCTTCCAAAAACCTTTCAAAATGGCAAAGCAGTCCCCATCTTATCATCAACAATGTCAAGGCACTAGCCAGTTGATGCCTGGAACCATGACAGAATCAAGGAGCTTCTGTATAGAAATAGGCATTCCATGGCTGGATAGCAAGAATCAAAAAAATTCTAAGATACTAACCTTTATTCGGATGGGTAGAGCTTGCGGAGGAAGAGAAGTTACATTAAGAAGCTAGCATTGGACAACTTTGCATGGCCAAGGATTCCTCCTCCTCCTCCTCCTCCAAACCCATAAGAAGTGTGTTGATATGTTGACATCATGACAAAGAATTGGGACTGAAATTTGCACTTTTTGAAAGATTTGCTATTGGAAGTTGTCTTAGCATGGGAGGATCTGTGTTGTGTCACCAGATTTCAGCAGTGTAAGTTAAGGGACAGGGGCTTCCATGCACACACACACACAAAAAAGGGGGAACCATGTGTGGCCTGTGAATCCAGGTTGTCCAGCCTGTCATGTGTTCTTAAAGGGAAAACTTCCTGTTAAATAGATCATAAGCACAATCAACAACAGTAATAAACGACATGTCCTGGATTGTTGTGTGCACATATGTGCACAAGTATAAACTGAATCTCTTTTTAGTAGGGTTGTGTGAAAGAAATGAATATCAGCCTCTGAAAAAATATTCAGTGACAGCAGAAAGAGTTTGCGAAGGAAAACTGCTGACAGCTGCCACTGTTATTCAAACTCTTTCAGTTTCTGCAAAATTCTTCAGCTGTTTATTCTGAGAAATATCACCCAACTTTAACTCATATTTCTCTTTGAACTTAATTCCATGACAATCAATGTGTGTCAAATCTTGCCAAAACTGATTGTGTTGTCTTTGACAACCCTCAGGTGCATTTGTGCTTCATTGGAGCCTCTGGTTCTCCTAGAATTACCAATTCTACCTGTCAGCTTTCACATTGCCAGAACAATTAAATAAATTAAAAGAAAGAATCCTGACCTCAGACTACTGTACAAAGTTGAGTTTCTTTGTTTTTCATGCATTAAATTAATACCCATCCTGGCAATCATTATCATCATAATCACTAAAGGGTTTGTTATGGTAAATGTCAAGCATTAACTTTCGGTTTTCAAGCTCCATGCTTCTTGACCAGCTGTTATCCTCCATGCTGTCAGACTGGCTCATTGCATCCTCTCTGGATTGACTACGTCGTTCAGTAGGATAGCTATCTTCCTCTTCTTTGGATTCACTGGTTTCTGCTGATTGGCTTTGTTGATCTTGCCCTTCTTCATTTGAATTACTGTCATCACTGCTGGCACTTTCTTCAGATAATTTGCTGCTCTCAGATGATGCACTTTGAGACAATCTGCTGCCATCCTTTGTGTCTTCAGATGATTCTTCACTCTCTTCCATAGAAGAACTCTTCTCACTTGATCTGCTGTGATGCCACTTGAATTCTCTGGATTCAGTGGCTCTTGGTGGCATGTTTCCTGATTTTTCAACAGAGTGACTTTCCTGCTTTTTAGATTGGCTAGAACTGTGCTCGTCTGATTCCTCTTCTGTCTCTTTAGACTTTTCCACAAAGTCTTTTTCTTGGGAACTTCTGGTATCTTCAGTGGATTCACTCTTTATATCTTCTTCAGATACTGTGTCTTCATCCTCTCTCGATTGCCTAGAGAGTTCTTTGGACTGACTGTGTATATCATCTTCCCTTGATTGGCTATGTTTGTCTTCTCTGGAGTGGCTGCTTATGTTCTCTTTAGACTGGCTCTGACTATGCCCTCTGGTTTCATCTTCTCTGGACTGGCTGTGCTTATCATCTTCCCTGGACCGGCTGTGCTTATCATCTTCCCTGGACCGGCTGTGCTTATCATCTTCCCTGGACCGGCTGTGCTTATCATCTTCCCTGGACCGGCTGTGCTTATCATCTTCCCTGGACCGGCTGTGCTTATCATCTTCCCTGGACCGGCTCTGCTTATCATCTTCCCTGGACCGGCTGTGCTTATCATCTTCCCTGGACCGGCTCTGCTTATCATCTTCCCTGGACCGGCTCTGCTTATCATCTTCCCTGGACCGGCTGTGCTTATCATCTTCCCTGGACCGGCTGTGCTTATCATCTTCCCTGGACCGGCTGTGCTTATCATCTTCCCTGGACCGGCTGTGCTTATCATCTTCCCTGGACTGGCTGTGCTTATCATCTTCCCTGGACCGGCTGTGCTTATCATCTTCCCTGGACTGGCTGTGCTTATCATCTTCCCTGGACCGGCTGTGCATATCTTCTCTAGAATGGCTGTTGAAGTTCTCTCTAGATTGGCTGTGACTCTGCCTCTTGGATGAACTCTCTACAGACTTCCCAGAATGACTGGTTGCATCTTCCCTGGACTGACTGGGAACATTTTCTGTTGATTGACTAATATCTTCTACAAGATGGCTGTCTACTTCAGAGTTATCATCATCTTCTTTCAAGGATTTGTTCTTTTCATATTCAGGGCTGTGATCTTCATCTGAATCACCATCAACATAATTATATACATTTCTGTCAAAATGTTCTATGGTTTTGCTCTGACGTATGGTTTCCCCTTTCCCCCTTTCTCTGCTGATTTCCTGACTGCTTTCTTTTGAATGAACAGCCTCAGGAAGCATGTGGGAATCGCTGTCAGGGCTCTCAAAAGCCCTTGGGTCATCTCCTTGCATTTCTTCACTTTGAAAATCATATCTGTCTTCTTGGCTGCTACTGTAACTATCACCTCCATGTCGTCTGCCATAATCAATAATGTGGTTGTCCTCTTTCTCAAGGGTTCTGCTTTCACTGCTGCTACTACTGCTGCTGCTGCTACTATCATCAGAATGTTGACTTACAGTATTACCATCCTGTTCTCCATGAGTTGCTGGGGGTTGCAGAGCATCTACTTCACTTGGAGATTTAGTGTGCCCAGAATCTTCATCTAAAGAGTCATCACCACTGGTGTCTTCCTCAGTTGTTAGATCACTTCCTCCTTTCTCCACAAAAGTATAAAGGACTTGTTCTGGGGTATAAAGCATGCCATCATTCTCAACATCAAACTGTTCTTTGGATTCTTTGTTAGCCCCATAAAGGTGGCCTTCACTTTGGTCCTCCTGTGCCAGAAAACAAATAGGGAGGAAAACAACATAGGCTCATTTTAAGGTTTCATAGAATAATTGCAGCTCTTGCTTCTACCCAGCTTCAATCACAAAAATGCATCTCATAGCTACATTTTTTTAAAGTATAGGGCATTATTTCCTACATTATTGAAGGGTGTCCCTAAAGCAATGGTCAGAAAATCTATTTAATAATTTATATTTATACTGAAGTGGAACAGATGTGTTATGGATCATTCTTGTCTCTGAATAGCTGGTAGCTGCTTCCACTTCTTTTATTCCTCTTCATGTAGTCCTTGAAATCCATTTTGCACTCCCAATCTTTCCCTAATCATAATGCCTAAAAAATAGGCATTATCATTTCATCTAAAGGTAGGAAACATACCAAAACTGAACTCTGGCCCCTAAAATAGGCTTTATGCTGTTAAAAATGTAAAGAATCCTTGCAGTCATTCCTCAGACCTGAAAATATGGAAAATCACAGTTCTGATAGTCTTCCCTAACCATTTGGCCTCCTTCCCCCTGCCCAAATTAACTGCATTTTGTATCACCAATGTTAACCATCCCTAGCTTCTGTTTTTCTAGGTTATTCCCAGGTTCTTGAGAATGCAGGGTAAATTTCTCATGGTGCTTTTTGAGTGCATGTTACTGTTGAAGATGGCAGAGAGTGCTATTGCTGGCATTGTCATCTTCCATTAAGTATCTTTCCATCACTCTGAAACCTTCTTGGCTGACCATACTTTCCAATCTGAAAAAAAATCCCTTCAAAAGAGTTCCTTTATAATATCTCCACTTGGGAAGACTTAACTGAAGGAGGGAAAGTGAGGAAGGCTTTCTGCAATCTGTTGGAGAGATCTCTGCATAATGAAAGATAGACATTCTCATACACCCTTAACTCCTGTCCCCCATCCCCCATAGCTAAAAAAGTGCAAGAACACCACCCACCACTACAATAATTTTGCTTACATGTTCTTCACCTTAAAAAAAAAAAGGAAAGCACTTTCTTTACTAGCAATTTGAATGAGAAGTGAGAGAAAAAAAATGCAGAATTGTATTTATGCATAGCTCTAATGTGGATATCTGAAGAAGACCCTCTAAATGCCATCTCTCATAAGAGGAACACCTATTCAGAAGCCTGCTCATTATCGGCAAACAAATAGAGCAGGGCAAGCCCAACAGTGCTTATATTAGAAGGGGCAGCAATGTCATCTCCATCCCTGTTCAGAAACAATTAGTGCTATGAAGAGCTTTGGAGTCCAAGGAAAAAAGATACATCAGACCATGTGAGTCACTCACATAACACCTGTGAGTGATTCCTTAAAGCAGCTGTGTCTTTTCCCCATGATCATATAGCTGCTAGCTGCAGATGCAGCACAATCCCAGGAAAAGATACCTTAAAATTGATTTAAGGAGTGACCAACAGAGATTACATGTGCCCTGAAGCTCCTTTTTCTCCTAGAATCTGAAGTGTTGCAGGACCAAACTAATGACTGACATTCATATGAAGAGGACTCTGATGGAACCAGAATTCAGTGGGAATAAAAAGTGGCATAGCATAAAACTGGAAAATAATATAAGCAGGATGGTGATTATCTGGGGTGATTCTTTGGGTCTTCCATTTTATATTCAATGGGACAAATTAAGATGATGAAACTATATTTTTTTCTTTCTAATGGGAAAAAAATTCCATCCATTGCACTTCAGTGCTTATATAAGAATGTTTTGAAGACCTACCAATGACATTCTGCCAGCAGATTCACCATCAGAACTCTCCTCATTTATTTCCTGTTGGTGATAGTGGTTATGGGAATCCTTGCTGTCTGCCCATTTTCTATGGACCATTTGGGGTCTGAAATAACCTCCCTCTTCATTGTCTTGAGTGCTCCATTCATGATCATCTTCTGAAAAGCTCTCAAGGCTACTGCTGGAAACCTTCCTGGGGAAACTGTTCCTTTCACAATTTTCACAGCTGTTGTCTCCAAGATCTTTCCTACTGTCTTCTGTGCTTGAGCTTAGTCTGTTTCCTGCATCTTCATCACTAAGGTCTGTGGAATCAGCTATCTTGTTCAAGCTTTCTTCAACTGAAATAGCCTATCCAAGAAATGGAAATAAAAGGATGCATTGCTAGTTATATCTTGTACATATTCTTATGCTAAATATAGAAACAAGATAATCTTATTGTCATCCTAACAGCAGTTTAATGTCAGATGTTTCAAGAAATACAGCACCTGATGATCTTCTGCTGGCAAGACAGAACTCAGAAAGGAGATGTTTTTGCCACCCTTTTCATCTAAAGAATCTTATCTCATTGCTTTCCTCCATGGCCATTTGGCTGAGCAAACAAGGAGCACTAGTCAGGCATTATACAGGCTCTGAATTTACATGGGTAGATAAACATTCTGTCTGATCAGCATCTTGCACATTGGAGCAGTACTGGGAGAAGTGGGAAAGTCCACCCCCTAGCAACTGTCAAAAGCCCCTGTGGCAGCTTCCCCCCCCCAAAAAAAAAACAAAGCAAGAGAAAGATGCACAAGGGGGGAGGATGGGTGAGTGAGTAACAGAGAGAATAAGTGAGACTTGAGCAGTAGAGTGAACAATGAAGCAAACAATAGAGGAGATGACAGACTGCCTGAATAGTGGAACAAGCAATGGAGCAGGTAAGTGACAGAGCAAGAGATAGATCAAGTGACCAATAGAATGAAATAGAATGAGCAAGACAGCACAAGAGAACAAGTGAGGGAGAGAGAAAAATTAATGAGTGAGCACAAAAGAAAAGACCAGTGGGTGAAAGTAGGCAGGAAAGAATGAGAGAGAGAGAAAAACTATGCAATGGAGAAACATCCAAAGAACAAAAGAGATCATCTGCAGGGTAAACATAGGCTGCAGCCCTTGATCTACAGGGTAAGTGGTAACTCTCCTGCTTTTACTGGGAAGCCCCCACTGACCCTGTCGTGACTTAAATTATTCATGACTGGCGTTACTTAAATGGGGCTGCTGTAAGAGTGACCATCTGAACCCAGCTCTCTTATGTAGATATTCCTACTCTCTGGCCTTAGAGGACTTATGCAGAAGCTGCTACCTAAGAAACATCATCAAAGGAAGACTTGCTTTATTCACAGGTCAAGTTCCAACTGCTCACCTACCATTCCCTTAGAAACCATAGGTGCAAAGCTAAGCCTAACAGAATTACAGAAGCTCTTCAACCAGGATAGAAAATGTTGCTTCGATTATGCTGCTGCCATGCAGTCCCTATGTGACCTCACTGGCATCACAACTCAGAATATTGGGGGTTCACTGAGTTGGCTTAGTTTGTGTAGCCACGTTCTTTCCTGTCTTTGATTTCCAAAATAATTTTGTGGCCGAAATCTCAGTCTGAGAAAATATAGTGATGTTGATTTACTTACCCAGTGTTCTTTGGAGCTGCTGTGGTGTGCACCTGGGTATCTGGATATCTGAAAATATTAGAATCATGAATAACTGCTATTACTGTCCATCATTGCGAGGCACCCAGAGTTTGGTTTTAAGAAGGGTGGCTGTACAAATGTTATAAATAAATAAGCTCTTAAAAAGGAACTTGGCTCAGAGAGGCAAAGTTCAAGCTTTCAGAAGAATATGTTGAACCACCCTAATACTTTAAAGAGTACTTACAGGACGAGCCCAGCAAAGAGACCATAATGAGATGAGCAAGAGACCAGTTGTCTTCATTTTTATTTTAGGATGTCTGTAACAACAAAAGAAATGTGCCCAAGTTACACTCAGCCCTTGATTATAGCAGTGGAAGGGATCTCTTATTGTTACTTTCTTTTTCTTGTGTTGAGATACGTCTTAGCTCAATCAGGGCAAAAAGACTCTGTTGATAGAATGGCACAAGTGAATGATAAATCCCCTGGTCAGTCAAGTCAGCTTTGATCCATGGGCTGCCAGATATAGCTTTCCAAGACACAATTTTCAGAAACAATGTCTGATCAGATGTGCCATATTTACTATAGTAAGACGACTTTTCCTCCCAGTTAATTATCTGTGAATTGTGAATGATGTTGAAAAGTGTGAATACCTTTGAAGTCTAGTCCCTTTGAAGTTTAGCCATGGCTAAGGAGGAGGCTCCTTTCCTATGGAATTTAAACCCTTTTTATGACAGCTAAATAGGACTTCTCTTTCTTTTATTTCTTTGTCCATTAACCTCTTTCCTCACCTCATCTCCTTCTGATTTTGCTTCTCTCTCTTTTTCCCTTTCTCACCCCTTTCTCTGACTACATCTCCATCCCATTTTTCTTCTTTTAGCTGTTTCTGTTCGAAAGAGGGAGGGAAATGGATGCATATGTGTATATGTTTATGCGTGTGTGTATATTTGCGTATTTGTCGATGTGTGGCATATATGTAAGAGAGAATGGTTGCTATGTGCAGTTGGGGAAACCAATTAATTTTAAAATGAACATTTACAAATGAAAAATCTTACTTTACATATAATTAATTTTAATCAATAGATATTACTTCAATTACTATTAATTTATTTATTCTTTGTCCTGGCCCTGTCTTTTTCTGGAATATAATTTCTGACAGGTATACCTACATATAGACACACAGAAGTGAACTACTGAAGTAGGGAAGTTGGGCACTGCACAAGATTTTTACTGTTTTTAATTTATTTTCTGTTTCTTCATGGAGAGAGCTTCTTAAATTCAGGGCTTACCTTTAAGCATCTTAAATGCATTTTAAATTTTAGGTTAGTGGAGAGAATGCATACAGAAATCCAGCTTCTTATTAGCAAGCTGTGTTATTCCTTGAGGAACACTAATGTTGATAGTTTGTCAGAGACTGAATAGTAAAAACATTGTTTATCTCCCCAATACTTTCACAAACTTTTAGTTATAGGCTGGAAATGCTGAAAAGACTCCATAAACACATGGACCAGCACCTACATTTGTCACAATTGTTGCTGTCCTTTAGACAGAACTCCATACACACCTCACCAAATGTCAATTACAACCTGCTCATATACACATAGAAAGTGTGCACAACTATCAAACTACTGATTGTACTTCCATGATCATGGTAACAGAGAAGTGACCATCATAAATGTTTGTATGTACACAGGTTCATATGTACATGGTCTTTTCATAGTGCACTGAGAGCAATCTTTAATGGTTGTCTGGAAAATAAATTTATAGGCACCCTAGTGCCATAAATTAGACCTGCCTTTTACCTCCACAGTATATACACAACCTACAGAAACTCAGAATGTTTGGGGTTTATTTTGTTGGCTTAAATTTTGTCCAACCAAAATCAGTGAACCTATAAGTTTTTCCCTTGTCCCATAAATTGATACCTAGGAATAAATTTTCCTGCTTCTGAAAGCCACCCATATCTTCTATAGAAATAATTGGTTATATCACACATGCTTCTCTTGTTTACTGTAGCATCAGGTAACGACTTCCACATATTTTCTATCACAGATTAATAATGTTTAATTGATTATTAATAATAATCTTTGGCTAAGACTCATCAATTAAGGTGAAAGATATGAAAGAGTGAGCAGAAATATATGAATCATCCTTAAGTCCACCAATATGTTTAGCTGAGGGTCAATACATAATTCCACAGTTAATAATGAAATCAGAATAAATCTTATTCACAGAGGTAAAATTAATTTATATTCAAAATCCATTGGTTTTTGTTTGCACCCATTCAAATTTTATTTTAGTTTTTTTTAATTATAATTGTTCAGTATTTTAAATTATTAATTATCAAAATGATTTTAAAAGGTTACTTTTTAAAAGAAAGTCTTTTTTGAGGCTCCTATTCTAATCTTTGACATGTACAGACTGGAAAAATGAGATAATTAAAGCTATAAGATTTATAGGCTTTGCAGTTAATAATAATCAACTTATTCTCTAATTTCTTTTGCTAACATACACCAGCAGGTGTTTTCTGTATTAGCTTTTATTCTTAACGATTTCAGAACGAAAGAAGGAATTATTATTTTTTACCTTTGCTTATTCCAATGGCTCGCTCCAGAAGTCCTTGTCTTAAAAAAAAAAAACAACCTCCGTATAGCAGAAAAATATTGAATCTTATTTTCAAATATCAGGTTTTGGTATCCTCTATGACAGTGCATGAATTTAAACTCTGCCGCAGTTAAGACAGGACCAATCAGCTGTCTTGGGAAAGAGGGTGATGTCATCAGTTGTCACCATCTATCCAGCCTGCCTACGCTTCCCTTCTGCCTCCAGAAGGACAGTTTTCCTAAAAATAATCTGTGGTTCTCAAAATGACTAGACTAGTTTTCTTTTAATGAGAGATCTCACTAAGGGTTCATTTGGATTTCTAAAATTATGCTGTTTCACATGAAGGCAGGTTTATGAGTATAAACAATTGCAATGTCACCCCTGTATAGAGCCAAGATGCTGTCATACCAGAAACAAGGATGCTTCCTGCTAACATACATGTTGTACAAACCATGGGTTTGTCTTGAAATGCTCTCAAGAACTGCTTTCCATAACATTATTTGAGGGCTATCATATCTTCTGGCTTGACAGCCACTATGTAAGAAGATGCTTGGAATACCTTTCAAATTAAAATGCAACTCTTGATTTTTTCCCTTTATAACACTAACACAACAAAACTGTATGTTTGCTGTAGACAGATACGCAGAAGTGGGCACTTTCAGCTGGGATTTTATCGATATTTCCATTGCGGCTGTTTTCACTGCTGAAGAGTCAAGCCATTTTGGAAATCTGGCTTTAATGCTCACTCCAAAAAGCAGAGGAGACATACTGAATGGCTTTGAATAGTATGTGGAAATAAATCTACAACTGAACAAACCCTCTCACTAACTCTATATTAGACTTCTTTAAACTACGGTACTAAAGTACCTTGAAATTTGTCAAACTTCAAGTCCCAGAATTCTCAGTGAGGTTGGTGGAAACATGGAGAGCAAGACATCTGGAAGACATAGATTGGGAAAGGTCACTGTTGTAAGTTAAAGTGATCTTTATTCACAGTGATCTCCTACATTCCTGAAACACTCATCCTTAGGTTAATAAATGCACAATGAAGTACTGTAGCAAGCAGCTTGAGAAATTTGAAACTGATGGAATCCAGGTTTTATGCATTTATGGCTGAATGAGGAAATAGTTATCTATCAAATTTTGAATTTCTCCCACTGCTGACATGTATTTTGAGCTATGTTTAAAATGCATATTTAAATGCATGATTTTAAAAAGTCATGGTTTAATGTGGAAATAGGACAAAAAGGAATGGATCAATGTGGATATGACAAGACCCTTTCTAGAAGATTTGTCTATGGCTATGAAGAGACACTAGGAAGCCTCACACCACCAACTGCACCCAGCTGGATTGAAATAAAACTTGGCCACATCCTGTTAGTGAGACATGAGGAACTGAGGCAGAGAAGTACTTAACCAAGTAGAAGGAGAACAGGGAGAGCAACAAGCAGCTTCCTCACTTCCCCACGCAGAGCTCAGCCACTTCCTTGTAACACCCACAAAGAATGTTAGGAATAGCTGCCAGGAAGGGCTTCTCCCAGGCTGGTTTGAAAAGCCAAATTTTCTGACCCATTATGGGGACAAGCTTTCAAAAAAACTTAAAACATCACTGATGGTCCTCAGAAAGGTTCCTACCTCAAAAACTGGAAATTGGTTTCTCTTTGTCTAGCTTGCAACTTGGACAGTCCTCCATCACACTTCTCCTTGATTTTTTTTTTTAATGATACCAATTTTTATTAACTGTTGGTTCTGATAGGGTGAAGTTTAGCTGTGAAGCTTAGAAGTTTTCATTTTTTGTCTTATTGTTTTCATTGTTGGTATATATTACTTTTATTCTTGGGTTGTGAGCCACACAGAGTTTAATTTAAGATGAGCATGTTTTAAACAAACAAAGTATAGTTTATTATGAGAATCCTGCTATAAGGTGGAACTGCAACCTAGTGGTTAAACCATGGTTGGCAGGATGAATGGTCTTGATTCAAATCTTAATATTTCCAGTTTATGAAGGGCAGAAATTAAGAGATGGTATGAAGGATCATTGTAGGGTGAAATGAAAACATGCGTAACATGGCAAGAACTTAACCACCATATATATAAGCTGAGTTTGCACATTGTTCTATGTTATATTGTGGTTTGTTTGTTGTTAGCTTGCAAGTTGTATGAATCCAACTAGCACATATTGTAAGGTTTTATGGCTTAGTCTGCTGCGTGATCTCAACTAATTGTGGTTCATTGAATAAGACTGGGTTTACAGATGCTGAAACATGTTTTTAATTATGGCTTATTGAATAAATCACAATTGCGTGAGATACTTGTTTAGAAGGCCAGGTTAGGGCCAATTTCAAACCACCTTTGATCATGGAACTGGCACCCATGTGGTTATTGCATAGTAACACCGAGATCTCTTCACAGTTGCAGTTTACATACTGTGCACATTGTATGTCTCCTGTGATAAATAAAAGAGGTTTATAGCATGGGTTTGCGTGCCAAAGACAGCAGACTCATTTCCGCAGTTGCATGTTTATCCTGTTCTGATAATTATGAGGTTTAGAATATAAAAAGAACAAATGCTCTTAAAATATATTTTTCATACCTTAACGTGGTACTCAGACACAGACTGTTGAATCTGGTTGATTTTTTCTTCCACAGTGAATTTCTCAGACACACCTTCTGCAACAGCATCTGGCACTATTTCTTAGCCAGGCCAGAGTTTAAAAAATATTTTATTTCTATGGCTTCTTGTGCTATGAAGAACACCCCCTTTTCAAACCTTTCCCCTATCACCCAATCATTAATATTATCAATTTCAGGTCAGCTCTAAAAAGAAATGGCAAAGCATGGAATAATAAACCAGTGGGAAAGTTCTTGAATGAAGTAAAATACCGTTGCTGAAGGATGTCAGTATTGGAAAATCTGATTCCAAACTGGGAGTTTTGAGACTGAAGAGACTGAATAGAGATGGTCAAATCTGCCAATCTGAATTTCTCTGTTTTTACAAAACTAATAATTTTGATTTCTCCCAGACTATATATTTTAATTCAAAATACAGTTCAGTCTATTCCTACAGTATATTAAGCTGAGAACTTTGGATTTTTGTAGCATTAATTTAAATATCTGTATTTTTGTACACAACATGCACTTTTTGCAGAACAAAAACCCTCTAATACAATACATTTTAACATTATTTTCTTTTGGGGCTGACATTTCTCTATACATTTTTTCCCAGTTAGTGAATGATATTGCATAATTCAGAGATGAAATATTTAAGCTTCGTACAAAATACAATATTAGATAAGTCTATATTCAAAAGCAAATTAAAAAAACTGCTCCCCATCCAAATGAATCAATGGGAACAAATGTTTTAAACAAAAAAAAAAAATCATATTCAGGCTTTTTAAAAATTTTATTCTGCTTTCCCCTGTATTAAAGTAAGTTCAAAATGCTATAAGCCTGCAAGGTTTTGTGTGGGGCATTTTTCTGAAAATTTGAATCTATGTTGCTACAGCTGTTGAGGGCTGGTCTTTTCCTTCAGAAGGACCAATCAGTCTCTGAGTGGGAGTGAGGAACAAGATAGAAAAGCACCATAAAAGAACTTGTTCTGAAAGAAGAACAAAACTGGTGGATTTTATAATATCTGTTCAACTGCTGTGCTTATGAACATGCCTACTCTTTAGAGCAAAAGTCAGCAATCTCTAGCCTTCAAATACAGTTGAACTGCAACTCCCCTTATCCTTCAACATTGGTCATACAAGGAGGAATTACAGGACTTGGAATTCAACATCTGAAGGAGCCCAGAATATCTGTCCTTGCATTAAAAGAAACAGATGCTTAAGTTGTGTGCTGCTCAGAGAAAAAATTGAAACCACCCAGCCTTAAAGATACTTATTTGATATACCAGATCCAAGAATCTAGATTTTCAGTTTCAGCACTCACCAAATTCTGTCTGAATTGGATTGCCACTTGAAAATGTTCCTTGTAAATAAAGGGACTATCTAGGAAGAGATTTTGGGGTCATCAGGCAAAAGGCATTTTTCAGCTTTTTCTTTCGTTTTTGCCTTAATAAGAGCTTACCCTAAGAAAAAGATAAACTCAAGGAGGCTTACAAATAAAAGGTTATGATGTCATCTTCCATGTCTAAAGCAGGACCTTTATGTAATAAAAGTTCTGCATGGAAACTAAGTTGTATCAAATAGTGCTTCCCCTGACAAATTATATTTAAGATAAGATTCCTGGATGCAGAGAAGACATTATAGCCTCTGCCCATGGATAAATGTATGCAGTTTAATCCTTTTTCTATTTTAAATCAGAGAGTAAAAATTGGGTGAACCATTCCCAAGAAATATTCATGAGACACCATGAAAAATAATAATTTATTTTATAGTTTACACAGGGGGTATATGTGGAGTTAAACATGTGATGTTGGAGCCATAATACTAAACAAGTAAACAAATCAGATCCATGGAAATTGTTCACAGATCCACACTGGATTGTTCACAGGAGAAATATCAGTAAAGGCTCATTCACATTTGCAAGCCATCACTTCACATTGCAATCAAGTAATGAGTATGCTTATGTAAATCAACCCCACCCTTTTGTGAGAAGACATGTAATATGAAGACTTGAACTGGAGGTTTAATTTTATTTTCTATTTACTGACAATCAAAATTCCACTCGGTGAAGCTACATAATTCATTGCAAGCAAAGTGGCTGTACTTAGAAACAAGAGCTCTGAGCATTGTTGACTCATGTCTATCAGAACTTGACATGGATTTCTCTTAATATCTCTCTAATTTGCGTTAACTGCACTTACTCTGAAGTCTGATGGATTTTTAGAAAAGCTTTCAGATAACCAGGTTTAGGACTATAGACTTGGCTTCTACAAATTGGCTTGGGGTTTTTTTCCCCCTCTGCCATCACAATAGTTCCCATTGCTGTAAAATATTGTCATTTGATCGTTCTTCTCTTTTGGTCAGTAATCACTGGTTAAATCATTGCTGTCACTTCCTTCACTTACAGACTCACTTTCAGAGCCTGCACTGTCTGGCTGAGCACTGCTGCTATCATCCACGCTTGCTTCTGATTCAGTTTCGTTTGAATTCTCCGTTGTATCTGCAGCACTGTCACTGCCAGACTGGCTTGCTGAATCACTCTCATTGTCGCTGTCGGACTGGCTGTCATTTTCACTGCTGCCTGCTTGACGGTTACCATCATTCTCACTGCTACTCTCAGAATCGCTCTCACTGCTGCTGCTGCTATCACTTTCACTGCTGCTGTCAGATTTGCTGTCACTCTCACTGCTGCTGCTGCTACTATCACTCTCACTGCTACTACTGTCGCTCTCACTGCTGCTACTGCTATCGCTCTCACTGCTGCTCTTGGAGTCACTCTCACTGCTGCTACTGCTATCGCTCTCACTGCTGCTCTTGGAGTCACTGTCACTCTCACTGCTGCTCTTGGACTCACTCTCACTCTCACTGCTGCTCTTGGACTCACTCTCACTCTCACTGCTGCTACTGCTATCGCTCTCACTGCTGCTCTTGGAGTCACTGTCACTCTCACTGCTGCTCTTGGAGTCACTCTCACTCTCACTGCTGCTACTGCTATCGCTCTCACTGCTGCTCTTGGAGTCACTGTCACTCTCACTGCTGCTCTTGGAGTCACTCTCACTCTCACTGCTGCTCTTGGAGTCACTGTCACTCTCACTGCTGCTCTTGGACTCACTCTCACTGCTGCTCTTGGAGTCACTGTCACTCTCACTGCTGCTCTTGGAGTCACTGTCACTCTCACTGCTGCTCTTGGACTCACTCTCACTGCTGCTCTTGGAGTCACTGTCACTCTCACTGCTGCTCTTGGAGTCACTGTCACTCTCACTGCTGCTCTTGGATTCACTCTCACTCTCACTGCTGCTCTTGGATTCACTCTCGCTCTCACTGCTGCTCTTGGAGTCACTGTCACTCTCACTGCTGCTCTTGGACTCACTGTCACTCTCACTGCTGCTCTTGGATTCACTCTCACTCTCACTGCTGCTCTTGGTTTCACTCTCATTCTCACTGCTGCTCTCAGACTGGCTTTGGCTGCTGTCTGGTTGACTGTCACTTTCACTGCTGACAGATGGGCCACCATTCTCACTGTCATCACTGCCTGGCTGATTGCTACTTTCATTACTTTCCTGCTGGCTGTCACTGTCTTCACTTTTGCTCTCTGACTGCTCGCTGCTGGCATTACTACTTTGCTCCTCTTCCTCTCCTAAAGATGTGCTTTCCGGTTCTTCCCCACTACTTGCCTGGCTGGGGAGATCTTGCTGGCTGCTGTTTTCTGAGCCTTCAGAATCTTGGCTTTCGCTGGGTTCATCCCCTTGCATTGATTCATCACTGAAGCTATACACACTGTTGCTCTCATTTTCACTGGTGTCCTCATGACCACTGCTGCCTTCCCCATCACCTCTGTGCATAGTCTGGATGGTATCTTGAGAGGAGGTTGCATTGTTGAGCATATCCCTACCATTATTATTTGTGTTACTACCACTTGTAGTGCTATTATTTACAGCTGCAGTGTTATTTTCTGTGTCCTGATGACAAAAAGTAAAGGAAAGCATAAATTTAAGCACATCAAGAAACAGCCATGTCCTCATCCAAACCCTTAAAGCCAACATTGGTCAAAGCTTCCAATGCAGTCATCAACACTGAAGCTGGTAGATGTAGAACTTTAGTCTATTATGTCCAAATATATTTCTAGTAGGCTGAATTAGTAGAGCCACATCTTACAAAGCAGGATGTGTTGAAATACTGTGAGATGGTAATATAAGTATGATGGTAATTTTAAAGAAAGAAGCAGTGAGGGTTGGGGAGTATCTTCTCTTCCCCGGGGCTTCTTCACTGTCTTGCAAACTGGCAGGAGGAGATGTCAGAGGGGTAAAGTTTGCAAGCAGTGAAAGAATTCAATAGATCCCTCAAAATACAGCTTCGCCGCTTGAAATAATTTCTTCCTCTCCCTGTTACTGTATAATACTTTGGCATAATGCCCTTTAGAGATATACTGGCCTACCATTGTAACTTGTTACCAGACTTTCAGGTTAAATCTGAGGCAGGCCCTCAAAACAAACATTTGTTACTAAAGCCAGAACAGATCAAAGTCCCAGAATTTGCAGGCATCATTTCTTCCTGTGAAAGAAGCAGAACTTCTTTCTACAGTTCCAGATAATGTGCTGAATGTATCTGAGTTGAAATTCAAATTAATTAGCAAGGCAGAGGCTTGCTAATTATTTCCTCCAGGAGCTCAAGCTGGTATACACAGTGCTCCCTAGTAGGCTAAGATAAGTTGTTATCTCCAAACAACTCTGTGAGATAAGCTGGACTGGGTGCCTAAGTCCAGAACCATCTAATTCTGTGGCTGAGGATGGACTTCAGTTTGGGTCTCTTGATCACAAACGGGCATCCAACAACCATTGGGATTGTGGAGACAGTGGTGGAACTGTCTTAACACTACTTTGATCAACCTTCTTACCCTGTTCCTAGAATCCCCAGCCTACCATGGCCTGAAGATTGTGAGAATCAAGGACTTCCAATTTGAATACTGTATGTCTAAAAAGCATCAGATGGGGGAAGACTGACTTAGAGGTTAAATGTCCCAAAAATCATTGGAATTGTAAGTTAATTTATTCTACAAAATACATAGAAGGAAACTTTCCTTTTCTTTATCTCTTCCTCCATCCCCAGTAGCTGTTTGCATGCCTGAAAAGCAGTCTGAAGAAATCAGTGCAAAGAACAGCAAGAATTTATGTCCCATGATACTAACACCACTATCAACTGAAAATCATAAACTGATGATTTGATCTTTTCTAGCCACAAACAGTAGGTACATCTTTAGAATAAATAAATAATCAGCTCACCTTAGCATTGCCATTTGAGCCCAGAACATCATTTCTTTTCTTTTCAAAGCATGTCACATGCTTTTTTTCAGGGCTCACATCACCACGACCTTGAAAACCCTCTTCATTACCAGTGTTGAGTGAATCATCCACATTGCCTGCATCACCCTCTCCTTCCTTGTTTGGAGTGGTTATTTTTGTACCATTAACACAAGCCTGAGTATTGTTCCCATTACTATGGCTTTCCCTCTCATTTTCTCCAAGGTTTGTTGTACCTTCTGAGGTTCCATTTCCCCAGTCATCACTGGAACCTTCTTCATTGGGATCTCCATCATTACCACTCCCACCTTCATTAATGTCTGCCCAGGGTATACTTTCCCCATGCTTTCTTCCTATCAGTATATTTATTGTGTCATCTCCAGGCCCATTAATTGCATATCTATGTCCATCCATGTCAGTTAAGCTTTGAATGTGATTGCCCTGGATTCCTCTACTGCCTCTGAACTCTTCTCCAGTTTGATTGCTGATATTGGTTTGATCTTTAATGTCATGCTTCTTATAATTTGGATCACTCTCAGAAAGTTCTGTTTGTGTTCTATAATTAATATTCTCTTCCCCAATTCCATAACTGGAATCATTGAAATATTCACCTTCTAAAGTATCCCTATGTCCTTCTCTTTCAGTAGCATTTTCCTCTGCAAGCATATCTTCTCTGTTTCCATTTGTTCTTGGATTACCTTCAGGTCTTTCATTTTCATTTTCACTGACATTAACAAAATCAGCAGTTCCATCAACTCTGTCTGCATTTGTAGTAGATTCTTCTCTTTCACATTCTTCATGTCCAGGGGCAATACTCCTTCCATTAACACAATTAATATTTCCACCAGGATGTCTTTGGTTGTTGAATAAAACCTTGACATTCTCTGCACCATTGCCATTATGACCTGCATTTGATGTATCCTATAAAGGGGTACAATATTAAGAACAGGAGTAAAGAAGCAGGAATGAAAGGAGTGACATTTTAAGGGTGAACTTAAGGGTTGATTTATGTTCCATTGTTATAAGTGGTGGTTGTCATAAGAGCATAAAAACCTAAGAAGAGTCTTGAAGAATCAACCCAAAAGCTGAGTTAGATCAGGTTTCTGCTCTCAGAGTAATAAAATTTTTTAATAAAATCTGCTCACAAGAGGAGATGTGTATCTGCATGTCAAGATCGATAATAACTCAAAACAGCACAGCTGACATGATTGATTTAAAAAGAAGAATTTAAATAATAATGTTTGCAAAGAATGCAAGGAAGGGAGCTCATCAGTTTCCCATGGAAAGGGAGATTCTGTAATTGAAATCTGTGGCAAAAAGAGCACAATTCCTAATACATGCTGAACAAGTTTATTTAAGGTCAGAAGAAGCAGCCTGGCCTGGATTTTATTCCCTCAAGGCCCAGTCAGATGATAAAGAGAAAGCCATAAACAGGACACAAGTTTGAGATAAAGAATATTGGGGAGCAGAGACTGAGATGACAAATTTAAGCAATTTATGTTTTTAACAAAAACAGATCCAAAACAATTGCAATTAAGAACCTAGTTTATTAATCAGCCTGATCATCCCTCTCTCTCTATCTGCCACATTCATTATAATCATTACATTGTTTTTAAAGAAACATATCTTTAATAATATCTTTTCTAACATGTTTTAAAAATTGTAAAGTTCACTCCCTGTTGATCAAAATAAGAAGATTTCCTAGCAAACGGATGTGTCTCTCTTGCTTGGTCTGAAGGGTGGCAATGGCAGATGGGTAGGGTGCTGTTGTTAGGTTTAAGGCCAAATGCTGGCACCTGTGTTAGAAGCTAAAACAGGAGCTTAATTTGGCACAGACAGGAAAACCACTGTTCCTTAAATATTAGTTTGTCAGGAAGTACTAAGTTAAACCTGGACAGAATGTCAGAATTCAAAGGCACACGGGATCGAAACGACACAGTTGGTGTAAAGATAGCATCACCTGACCCTTCTATTTCTATCACCAAGAAAAATGCCAGAAGAGTAGCTGCATTATTCTTTGACCTTTCCTGTCCCCCCACCCCCGATGCTTCTTTCAAACTAGAGATGTATCCCAGCTAGGAAGCCTTTGTCTCTGAAAGTTCATGACACAATCATCAATTTGTACTGCGAATGGAGAAAATAGCATTATGGTATATTGGTACTATGCCCCTCAAGGTTGTATAACCAGAAGCCATTGGTGGCCCCTGAAAACCTTCATGTGGCCAAGTCCACATTTGCCACCAAACTGTGTGAGTTCTAGTGACCATTGTTAAATATACAGGGAGAGAGAATGTCGTATCTTAAGCATATAATTAACATAAAGCCATTTTAAATTAAAATTGAAATAACTATAAATCAAATACTTTCTGGACTTGCCCCACTTACTTCTTTGCATTTCACCTTTGGCATACCACTCAAAGGCCAAGGGCTTTTAAACAAATGGCTTGAGCTTATCCTGGTAGCAATCTCTTGTTTTTTGACATAGGTAACATGGTAAATATTAGAAGCAGGTTTTACTGTCCCTGTTCTGTCTTGGATATGACAATAATTCCTTCTTTGCCTTCAAGAAATGTTTGGTATTCATTCCTATCACTGCCAGTCATCTCAGGAAAAACACCTTCTGTGGAAGAGCCGGCTGCATAGAAAAACGGCAGGCCCCCGTGCTGCCTTCTTCCCCTCCCATCTGAGCCCCCCCCCCCCGCGCATCCGCATGGCAGAATTGCCAATAAATCTGCAACCTTGACACAGGTGTGGGGGGAGATGTGTGTTTTCAAAGTTCTGCAGCCACCAGCAAACAGAGTAAAGCAGCGGACTGAAAGAAGGTGTTTTTCCTTCAAAGGGAGTGGATGGTCCAGAGGAAAGAAGCAGAGAGGCCCAGGAAGGAACAGTGCAAGTATAAAAGCACAACGTGGAAAGTTGCAAATACTCTACGTGCTGGCTAGTAACAGAGACGAAAAAAAGCAGAAGAAATTCCAGAGAGAGGAATTAAAGCAGAACAGTGTTTGTAAGAAGAAAACATTGCTATATAATAGAATAGTTATACTATAGGGTATAGTACAGAGGAAATATTGTAATAGCAATAGACCTGGTTATGCCAGCAGGCCTGGAGTCCCCAGGGGACAGGTGAACGAGTGAGGTGGCTCTGTTATTTTTAACATCCCTTCATCTATTATTTTTTGTCTTAGTTTGGTTTTTATATCTTTTAATCTATTTATTGTTTTTAGCCCTATTGTACACAGTCCAGAGTTGCTTGTTTGTAAGATGGGTGGCTATATAAATTGTATAAATAAATAAAATAAATAGGATACATTATAGAATAGAGGTAATAGAAAGTACTCACATATAGATTTGTATGTTTCACATTTCACTTTTATATCTTTTTCTTTCTTTTTTTCAAAATAAAACATCTCCCCAACACTTGTAGGGAGATATAAAAAAAACTACCTGCCCAGGGTCCAGTGCTTTTATGCCTCTCTTGAGTCTGGGTCAATCTAATTGGGTACAGTTTAAAAAGAACCTGTGATAATTGGTGGTGGAAGTGGGATTGGGTCAGACTTAAGGGACTCATTAAGTACTGTGCTTGAAAAGGAAAAAAAAAGAAAACCTTAGCTGCTAAAGGAAGGGAATTTGGCCCTCACAGACCTCAGACTTTGCAGGCAATAGCCAACATTCTGGCTGCAGAAACCAGACCTCTCACTAGAGCCTATATCAAGCAGGGATGGAAAAGGTAGAAGGGGCTGCTTCTCCTCTGGACACGGAGGAGGCTACTACTTTGGTAGAGACAGGTGTCTAGCCTAAGCCTATAGTTAAAACAAAGAAGGTAGAACAGCCAGAAAAGGGGCTAGGCCTAGATACATGGGCCAACATCACATCAGAAATGTTGAGGCAACAGCAAGAGTCAAGGCTTCGATTAATTGAAAAAAGGAGGAAGTGCAGCTCTGGAGGAAGACAGAGAGGAAGGATAAGTTAGAATGGGAAAAGAGTGAGAGAGAGGCAAGGAGGGAAGAGTTTAGAGGGCTGATAAACCTACTTAGAGGAGTCTAGTGTCCAGGAGGGGCATGTTCACCACTAGAGTTTCCTGAACATATAGAGAGGGGAAATGGTCCCAAAGATATCAAAATTCCTAAATTAACAGAGAAAGAAGATATAGAATTTCATTATGTTTGAAAGGATTGCTACCTCTTGTAAATGGCCTGAGTGTGAATGGGTGGTCCAGTTGGCCCCTAGTCTAACAGGAAAACCTCTATGGGCTTGTAGCAGTCTTCTAGCTAAGGAAGTAATGGATAGTTACCATGTTAAAGAGGTAATCCTCTTCAGGTATGATGTAACTTCTTATACCTATAGGCAGCAGTTTAGGAGCTCCACGTATAACAAACATGAAGGGGTTCATGAATTATGGGCAAGACTGGAAGACCTAGGTAGGAAATGGTTGAGTCCAGATGAAAGGAGCAAAGAAAAAGTGGTAGAGGAAGTAATTTTAGAATAGTTTCTACAAGTACTCCCTACCAAAGTGAGATTTTGGGTGCAGGAATACCACCCCAAAACAGGCCAAAGGGCAGTAGAATTGGCTAAGGGTTACCTGGCAGCAAAAAGGGCACAGGATGATGGAAGGGTGACACAGGAGGAGAAATGAGAATGAGAAAACCTGTTTCAGAAAGTAGGGACCATAAAGAGCAGGAAAGATTGAAGGAGAAAGGTGTAAAGAAGCCTTCAGCTCCTGCCCAAATGAAAGGAAGACATTGGGAAGATAGACAGGCCTGTAGTTGTTACAACTGTGGGAAAAGCGGTAATTTGTCAAAAAAAAAAAAAAAGTAGGAAAAACGGAATATCTGCAGTATTGCAAGCATCTCTGGGGGACAAAATTAGGGTTCCAGTAAAAGTTAATGGGGTGACTGTCAGAGACCTGGTAGATACTGGGAGCAGAAGGACATTGGTACATTTTCACTTAGTAAAAAAGGCAGTATATATGGGAAAAGAGCCTCTCACAAGTGTGATTGGGCAGACTGAAATGGTTCCATTGGTTAAAGCCAGAATACAGTCAAAGGGAAATGAACAGATAGTGGTAGTAGGAGTAATCCCTAAATTACCATGTAACCTAGTGATTGGAACAGATTTGCTGATTACTGAGGGTTGGATTCAAACAAAAGGCTTCAGAAAGGAGGTTCAGATTGTGGAGTAACCACAGGATCTCAGTCTAAGGCAGAGATGAAGAAGGAGCAGAAGCAGGAGGGGAAGGAACCTGGCCATACCCAGCCATACTGATTTAATAGGGGGACATGGGATATCCTAGAAAGAAGAAAGGCTTACGAAAGGCTGATAAAGCCAAAGGTGAACCCATAGGGATAAGCCCTCCTAAATGGGAAATTGATTTAGGGCCCTTACTAAAGGATCACGCCTTAAAACACTGTTGGTTAGCAGCAGAACAGGAGGGAAACAGGGACGCAACACCCACATTCCAAGAAAAATCAGGGCTGCTGTTTTGAATTAGGCTTCATCTATATACCAAGGAACAAACAGTATTATTTTGCCATTTTGTTGAATTATACAAGTGAATTACTGCATGGACTACCCAGGATAGCACCAAGATCGTTTGTTGCTCAAGATGGAGGAGTTTTATGATACTTGAGACTGAAAAAAACTCACAATGTCTTTCTACCTCCCCTTTAAATAAAAGTGGCTCTCCTTTCATCATAATGCCCCAAATTTAGAGGATGTTGCCTCACCCTCTGTAACAGCTCTGTGAGAAATGTGAAGGATATTTGTGGAACAGAAACGCCCAGTTCAACAATTGCAGTACCAAACTGTCCTGTTTATTAAGCTATTCTTTCCCTACCCTTAACCATGTCTGCAACTTAATGTGGCTAACTCTTCTGCCATCCTTTTTAATCTGCTGAATTTCTCAATAAACAGTATTCTGGGGAGAAGCATGAAAACACACTTCAAGATTCTAAACTATATTGGAGTTCTTAGTAATGAGAAAAGCAGTATAGAAATAATATCCTAAACCAATTAACTATTCACATATTTTAAAGGAAATCTGATATGCCATTGTACAATTAAGTCACATACACGCATGCTGAGATTTTATAGGGATTTACTCACCTGATTGTCCCCAGTGCTACTAATATTCCTTTGTTCATTTTGAAGGAGCTTGTAAATCAGAAAAACAATTGAAAGAACAGTTAAAGTTTATGGAAAATAATCATCAGTGCAAAACATCCAGAATGTTTGTGCTTGATTTGTAAATGACATTGCAGGAATGTATGCAATATGACATAACGATCTGGGAAAGGATGTAGAGGAAGAGGTTGTTAGCAGTCCATAAAAGTTATCTATTTAATTTATACATGCTCCAAGAAAAGTGATTTGTCACTCGAGTGAATACTTTTTGCACTTTGTCATCTGGGTACTTTAGATATTTATTTCTTCCTCTTTCTGATATAATAATGATTAACAGATTACCAGCTTCAAAATGGAGTACCCACCTAATAATGAACAGTAAAGTAAATGAACAGCACAGTTCTGAATAATAAATTACCAAATAATTAATTGCTCCTGAACATGAGCAATGTTCTCTCTGACCAGGTATGGCATGATAAAACCATTGCATAATAATTGAGAATGGGGCATTTTCTCCAAGAGCTTGATGTGGCCCATAATAGCATAATGAAAATTCTGGGCCACGCTGTCGTTTATACATACAGAGTTGTGTATGTGTAACTCTGGCATGTTGCTGAATTAATTACGAATTAATTAATTCATCAGGCAGCATACTGGAAGTATATTCCGTCTACCTCTATGTACAGCAATGGGTGGGGGTAGGGGGTGAGGGAGGAATTAGTTCTCAGGTTTTATACAAAATATCCAGTTTGCATCTTGATCAAAACACAAATTAGCACAACTCCTTTGGATTGGGTGGTGTCTAAATCATTGCAATAAATACATGGGCAAACTGGTGTTCCAGATGTGCAGTTTTCTGAATTCCACAGTGCTGTTTGCAACTGAATAAATGCACACAAAAATGCATCTACTAAGAGCAAAATGCACAGAAAAGCCTAGGTTGGTAGAAGTACAAACAAAAGCATATTATAGCAAAGAAAGGTCACTTGAAAAATGAGAGCATGCTAGGAAAAATAGTTTTAAAAGTGATTTTTCAAAGTAGTGCACTAAAATATGCAGACATCCTATGGACTTCTTTTTTACTGAATTCTGAGACTGATGTAGAAATAAGCCAAAATGGGAATACCTACATCCTGGCAGTCTGATCTATGTAATAGTCTTTGCTTTCCTGTAGAAGAATATTAATTTCCCTCTATAAACTATGCAGTTCCTAATTTCTGCTAGTGAACAGATCTGACATTGATGCAATGAAGCCATAAAAAAGACTTACCGGGAGTGCCCAGGAGGTTACAACAATGCAAAGAAACACAATTGTTTTCTCCATCCTCACTGACAGGCACAGCCTGACCTTAGAAACAGGCTGCAAATAAATAGATAATTCAATGAACTTGAAATCCAAAGACACTGTAGAATGTGTATAGTGATGTGTACAGTTTTGAGGACATTGTACTATAGTATTTGGGACAGACTGAAAGGAAAATGGAACATTTAAGCAATGGGGTGTGCATGTTACAGACATGAATGCTCCTGCTGAAGGTTCTTTCCTGGATACTCCATCCCCTCCCCTCCCCTCATCTCCCCCAACAGTTGGCCAGCAGTCTTTGCCCATAGAGCATGCTCTGAACTCACTGGCCTTTGTTGGGTCTCTCCCCACCAACCCTTAAGCCAAGGACTTTTTAAAAAAAAGATACTATTTGTACTTTGCAAAGTTGGGGTGCCAACAGGTTGGCTGATATCTGCCTATGGGGCTGGAGGGTTGTATGGTTGTGGCTACATAGGAAACACACTTGCACAGGCAAGCAATGTTTTGGTGACCAGAGACTGCACTAAATGGGGGGTACAAGGTCTATAGTGGGTGGTGTGAGGATGCAGACTGGTTGTGGCCAACTCACACATGTGGGATTAGCATTTTTTCTTGCTGTCTTCCACCCTCTTTTCCACCCAATTTTAAAATGCTGATACAGTTTATCTCTGAATATTCTGGTTTAGCAAACTGACTTTTACTGAGTCAAACCTTTGTTTGGTCCCTGCTTTAATATAGATCAGCTAACAATAGTTAAAAAAAAAAGATAGAAAAGATAAATAAGAAAGATAAAAAGTAAGAGAGACTGGTTTAGAAATCCAGTGTTGTTCCCTCTGTATAAACTCTTCAAGATTACACATTTCAAAGGTCTTTCTCAGTTTTATTGAGACCTAATCATTTCCCATTCCATAATCTCAACAAACCCTTCCAAATTAGTTCAGTCAGCCTCAATTTTTGTCAACAGCTGTTGAAAATACTTTTTTTTTTTTTTTTTTTTTGCTGTTTTTAAATGTTTGATTGATCAAGCCTGCCATTGCTGCAGTTTAGGCTGCTGCTTATACTCTACCTGAACCAAGCCTTTAACATTAATTACAATGAATTAAAATGATAATGAGCACTGTATTATATTATTGTGATGCATTTTATGTATTACTTCCTTAGAAACATTTTGGGTACAGAAACAGATTGCTATTGTTGCTGCTGCTGCTGTGGTTATTTTCTAAACACTTTTCACTGAAGGAATGGGCATATTTTGAAGCCTTAGTTCACTGTAGGCAACTGTAAAAAATCAGAAGGGCCAACACCCTACCACTGTCACCATCTTTGGTCTGCTTCCATTCTATTCAGTTGACTGGGATGTGATTAATTTATCTGTACAAAAGACTGTTACTTTCATTCTCAGAAGTTCCAAAATAAAACATTTGAGACTTATTTCACTGAAGATACACATTGCTTCAATTCACATCACGCATATGATGCAACTGCTATGTGCACATTAATGGTTTCTGCCTTCAAAAATAACATACATGAAGGCTTAATCTGATAGCTCACTTCTCCCAAAATGCTAAGATAGCACATTGACCTACAAAATATCCTACCCAAGATTACACTAACGAGCTATACAAAGCATACTGCTTTCCATCAAGTGTGAGGAATGTAATATACTCCAATTTTAATTTGAAACACATCTCCGCCTTGCAGCAGATACTCCACCTTTCTCACGGGAAACTGTTTGATGCCACAGGATACATAGAGTATGAAAACAGATTGGATGGAGGGAGTGATTCTTGCTTTTGCTGTTTTTGTTTTTTTTCCCACAATCCTTCCCCAGACAAGGATTGTCTGAGTTATGGTTGTATTTACAAAGCCTTGTGATACAGATTTGCACATTGTACAATTTCATCAAAAGCTTTTCTCTGGAGTTATTCAAACGTCTTAACTACAACACTACTGTATATTCAATGGCAAGTGACTGTTCAGTATTTTCTCTTTGCCATTTTGACATGCATACTAGCAGAAAAAAGATCTGAAATGTTTCCCCAAGAGAGAAAAGGGAAAGGAATATTAAGATTTCATTCTGCATGCAACTGGAAATTTGTTGCAGTTGCATACTCACAGATAGACCTACTGAGTGGGAAGAAATCCCTCATCTCATATACCGAGTTATCTAAATTATGCTGCATCTTAATCTTTAAATTGGGCTCTGATCCTTGAAAGCAAATGTCACAATAAATCTATTAACCTCTAAGGCATCATGACTCCTTCCTGTTGTTCTAATAGAAATAAAATAGGTGATGGTCAAACTCTGTGATTTCTTACCTTGACTTCCAAGAAAGGCACTACTTCTGAGATCTCAAAACACTGCAACAAGTCTGGTGGAAATTTTCCCTGTCACCTTTGAACCTTCTGAAATTTAAACTCTTGCCTGGGTAAGATACTAACCAATCATTGCTCTTGGGGCGCTGTACGATGCAACTTTGGTGGTGAAGTACATATTAACTGCCCACGCTTCCTTAACTGGACAACAGGCTTTCCTAGCCCCCAAAATCAACCCGGTTCCAGTGTGACTAGACTGCTTTCTGTACACTTAATTAAAAAGCTCGCATGAAACGAGTTTACGCTCTCTTAAATATATAGAATCAGCTGGCTACAGTAGCGTGCTCTGCCTCCAGACACGGTGACCTAGACATTTTCTTCCCCATTGTGGTCATTCAGCTTTATAATCAGCTTTCTCCAGGGAATAGCCTTTCTTGGTGCATCCCCTGGTTTGTTTGAAATGGCATTAATTAACCAAATAGCGTGATAAAAATTGCCCAATTGATGTGTCATGATACATTCAACCTCTCGTTATGTACACTCTTTTAAAAAGGATACAAGCGTGGGAGTTGGTGAAAGTTAATAGATTATCCAGTAAACCCGTTAATATGGGAGACAGAAACCTCTGTACAATACGTTCAGTTCTATATATATCTATGCAGTCCTAAGTCCTAATTAGTTCAGCGAGACTTACTCTCAGTTAAATAAGATTGCAGTTAAAATGTTCCAACTTTCGAGAATTTGATAAAGCCTGTCCAAGGGTTCTTTTTATTTCACCACCTTATTTCCCTGACAGTTTCCTGGAGAAAGTTTGCAGATATGCGGGTGTATATATTTAAGAAATCAAAGCAGGCCATCAAATTGCTATCCGTTCTCCATCATGGTCAGCCAAAAGCTCCTGGACAGCTGACATGCAGAGTATAAGGATGATTATTCTCCCAGTGGTTTGTCTCCAGCAGACATATTCCCATGTGATGGTGAACACACACCAGTACACGCTGGACAGTGTTGATGCAGAAAGTCCTTGCAGAGTGCAATGTAAGAATGTACTATATGTATTATCTGGGTGACAAGCAGACAGTTGGCAAGAAAGTTTATTGATCTATCTTACTGATGTTATAAAAAATAAAAACAGCATTCTGCAAGTTCAGCCAATAGCGATGGCTAGTGTCTGGTGTCAGATTTACAGAATCATACAGCTGGAAGAAACCCTTTAAACCATTCAATCTAACTCCCTGCTCAGAACAGGAATTCACATTAAACCATTCCCAGTAGATAGTTGTTCACCCTGTGCTTATAGCGCATCCAGTGAACGATGGTTCTGCTCCTTAACTGTTCTTACTGGTAGAGAGTTTCACCTAATAGAGTCACTTGGAAAAGTGAGATGGGCGGCTAATAGATTGTGTAAATAAATAAATAAAACAGAACTTGTATTTTAGGAACTAACAGACTTGGTGATGCAGAAAGACAAGTCAGGGTCATATTTCAGGGCTCATGATTTAAAGTTATTGGGCAATGCTTCATCCAGAAAAATGCACAGAAGTATTTCCACAATGGCATTACCATTCTTAGAACTTCCCAGCAGAGACATGAGGTGCACTGTTCTCCATTTGCGTTAACATTCCTTGGCCCATGGAAAACATGTTTTCTTCCCACTTTTAGATATAATGCACTTCTCCCCTTCCCTAGTGTTATTATTAAGGTACAGTATTACTTCTTTTTGCTGGATCTGAGATGGGTATTGTGCCTCAGAGAACTGAATTATGAAGAACGCACATGTGCCTACACACACACACACACACACACACACAGGAGAGGAAGCTTCTATTTTCCTCAGTTTCTCACTTTTGTGAATCTGATTTCTATCAATTTCTCATGTTTCTGTTTGTTAAGTTTTATTTGGTCCCTTCCTTTCATACTGTTTTTAAAAGTTTATGTTAATAAACGCAAGTTTGCATTTTTTTTCCTGCACATTTCTCTAAACATGAGTTTTGCTTGCATTTTGCCTAATGGACACATTTTTTGCAAATAATTTTGCCTGCTATACCGCTGATGCATTTTTACATTCTTTTCATGAATATGTGCCTAATATGAATTATTTTAAATAGGTGCACTGATTTGCAAAATTCAAGGAATTGCTCATTTCAGATATTTGGTCATTGAGCATAATAAAGGATTTGTATGGTTATCGCCAGTTTTAAAGGAATGACAGAGTTTTGATCCATATTGGATTCAAAAATGCAAAATTAAATAAGTTCTTCTTCCAGTGCAGAATAAACAAATATCTTCCCTATTCCCTATAAATATGTATGGTAAACTCCGGAAATTTTACTGCACTGTTCTGCCGCAGAAGCCGTCTTCAAAACTCCCCTGCGTGAACAACAAAAACACTTCTCTAGAGTACAGATGACAGAAGTGGGACATTCTAAGCTTCTATTGCCCATGAATGGGCAATCCGTGATCTGCTGGCACAGGTGATCATAAGAAACCCCACTGATGTCATGCATATCATGAGCTCATTAAAAAAAAAACCTTGCGTCAGTCAAAGCGTACAATGACATAATGATTATGTGACGTCACTTGCCCCTTTTCGCCTGAGGTTTTTGTCTCAGTACTAATCACACTGTGGAAGCCCTGGAAAAACTTACTGTACATGCTACCCAGGGCTTCCCTGAATACAGTTTGAAAGTTAGTGCAATAAGAAATCATTATTCAAAACAGGGAAAATATTGGGATTTCTTTTGTATTTATCAGGCCTAGGCAACTCTGGGAGTTGAGCAAAGTCCACTCATCTTAAAGTGGCCAAGTTTGGACAACACTGGCCTAAGGCCTCTTTGCAGGTGCTGCCAGAGTGATGCCCCAAGGCCACTGGGTGCAGGCAAGTATCTAGCGCCACTTGCAAGAGCACACACTAAGGATGATGCAAGGGGTGAGGTGGTTGTGTCACCTGCTGCTTATGACATCACAGCCCCAGGCTCTAAGAAGCCTTACCCCCAGCCAACCCTTTGGGCCTGCCATATGTCCCTCATTTATGTTCTGTTTCTTTTACATTTTATTTCAATATGCAGTGATGAGCCAAGCGCTGAAAATAAAACATGACATAGGAATAAAATAAGTGTCAAAATGCAGAACCGTTTCGCTCAGAAATCAACCACCAGAGACATCAAGAGTGGAGGCCAAGGTGGGGCAATGATGAAAGCAAAGTCATGCTCTCATAACACAAGCTCCGCCCCTTTGGATTATGCGTGGTGATGTCACACACACGTAGAAAACGGGCAGCGCTTGTGTTGTGACAGGGCGACCCTGCTTTCGTCGCTTTGCCAAAAGCCTCCAGTCCTGTGGATGATTCTGGCAAGACGACCCTCGCGCAGTCTTTACAGTCAGATTGTTGGGGGAAATTTTACTCCTCCCCTTCTCATTAATTTTCTTACAACAGTCCTGTAAGGTAGGTCAAGCCAAGAGAGACGGCCGACTCAAAGTCTTGCCAAGTGTTGAATCTGGGGCTCCGGTTCACTTCTCCAATTCTTTACCAGTGTTGTTTCTCACCCACTCTTTTCAAACTGGGGCTCAAGAGTTAAGCAGGAAAAGCTGAGCTGGTGGAAAGCTGAAAGGGACAGGTTATTTTATAAAGTTACCTTTTTGGGACTCAGTAGGATCAAAAGAGGTGTGCTGTCTAAATAACTATGCTCACCCCAGTCATTATCTGTCTGGCAAAACAATATTCATGTGGGATGAGACGGGCTTTAAATAGATAAACCACCATACATTAAACACAAAGGGGGAAGTTTCATATGCAGGTCATTTGGGAAGGGAAACAAAATAGCTCCAACCACAGACACCACACAGAAAATATATACATACATTTTAAAATATGAGCTTATCAGAAGAGCAGGTCTGAGGAGTCCTTTTTGCTGCTGATTTAAACAAAAATGTATGTCACTGGATCTAAAAGTGGTACTTCTCAGCATATACCTGTCCTAGAGAGGGATTGTCCACGTAGCCCGGTTGATGTGCCCGTCCTCGAAAGAGCAGAGGAGTTATTACGAAAAAAACCTGTCCCTAAATGGTAGTAAATGTTCCTTTTTACTACACTTCACCAATAAGGTCGGTAACATCGCTGCCCTCCCATAAAGCAACTCTCAAGAAGAGGTAGAAGCTGAATTAGTCTAACGCTTGGTGTATAACGCTGAAGTATTGATAGCCATTCTGCTTTCTTCATGGGGTCTGTTCCTCCCTTCCTTCTGTTCCTTCCATTGCTCCCTTGCAGCTCTGGAGTTGCATTCATGGTAAGCAGCGGCCAACAGAGAAGGTTAGGAAGGAAGGGCCTGCCTGAGAAGGAAGGCAAGGGGCAGGGCTTTGGCCACATGGTTGTGCCACCATCTTGACTTTTTTGACCCTTTCCCTGCAAGAAGGGCTGAGTTTGGCGTGGCTGCTTGATGGCCTTCTTGGTGCTTACTTAGTTTTCTTTGAATTGTTTGTGAATTTTGGTTTTATCTCTGTTGGCCACCCGGCGTTCCTTTGGTAGATGGGCAGCTATACAGATTTCTTTAATTATTAAAGAAAAGGTAAATAGTCAAGTAGAAGGGGTTTACCAATGAACATACTGACCTTATGCAAGGCCTATATTTGGTCTTCCAAAAGTCTGATATTCTCCTGAACAAACCACAGGAAGAAAAGGAAGAAAAGGACAGAAGGACAAATGGTACATCAGCTCCCCAGAGCTGGGCAAGATGCTAGTCTGGGGTAAGTACAGAAACTTGGAAGTTCTGAATAGGAATGTTCCAGACTCTTTTACAGTATGTTCATCAAGGCAGGGACTCTGAATGATCTGAAATGCTTCTTCCCAGACCTGAGCTACTGGGTATAAGATAAGCTATCAGTGGACTCCCTTCTGTCTCTGGATGGTTTGTGTCTTATCATCTCCCTTCAGTTTCATTCCCAGCTTCCTCACAGTCTATCACACTATGCAAGCAAGTTGTCAGATCTCTTGGGCAGCCACATTACAAATGGCCTCAGAGTCAGAGCGCCCAGAGGATAGATGGGAGAAAGTGGCCCTGGAGCAGACCAATTTGAGCCCACCAAGTCCCCAACCTGCTCGCTGTCACTCATGCCTTCGTGACCTCTCATCTGGACTTCTGCAATGCGCTCTACATGGGGCTGCCCTTGAAGAGCATTTGGAAGCTTCAACTGGTACAGAATGTGGCAGCATGGGTAGTAGTAAATGGCACCAGTTATTCAGCACGTGTAACACCACTACTCCATGAGCTTCCACACTGATTGCCAGTGTGCTTCTGGGTGCAATTCAAGGTGCTGTTGTTCACCTTTGAAGCTCTTCATGGCTTAGGACCAGGTTACTTGAGGACCGTTTCTCCCCACTTGTTTCTTCCTGTCCAATCCAGTCAGGCAGGATGGGCATCCTTCGGGTCCTGTCAGCCAAAGAATGCCATTCGGCAGGGCCTAGAAGACATGTCCTTTCTGCCGTAGCACCCACCTTGTGGAACATTCTCCCTCCAGAGATCAGGATGGCCTTGACCCTGCTGGCCTTTCATAAGGCCCTGAAGACCTGGTTCTGTGCCCAGGTCTGGGGCCCCGAGGGTGTGCAGGGACCCACTTCTTGGTTCTATTAGTAATATAGGTTTGATGTTTCTTGACTGCTTTGTATTTTAATTTTTGTAATGCTTGTAATTTTTAAAATTTTATTTTAATTCTGTTTGCCACCCAGCATCATTTGTTGAGATGGGCAGCCATATAAACTGAATGAATGAATGAATGAACGAATGAATAAATAAATAAATACTTCCTCTGACCTAGATTGTCTGCATGGGAGATCTTCTTCCATTTTCCCAGGGAAAACCCTACTGTTATGCCTTGGACCAATTTTAGCCTATCTCAATAGTGGGTTGGTATCCATTGTAAAGACATGTCCTCAAACAAACAGTAATTGGCCTTGTTTGAACCTGGGCAAGGAGGCTGGTTGGATGAAATAAAAGTTATATTATTTGAAATATTAAGTTAAAAGTAACATTTACATTGCCAGCTATCATAAGTTTCTGTAGGTAGTTTTCAAATTTCGAAATATGCCAGCCGTTTCTTCCCTCACACATATATGCGCAAACACAGGTATTTCAAACAATAGTTTCCTTCCTCCCTCCCTCCCTCCCTTCCTTCCAGACTGCAAAGGACAAAACTACTGCCCTCTTTACATTAATTGAAGCTGACCTTAAGGAAGCATTAACGCTTCCAAAAAATGCTGGGCTTTATCCAGATCATTCTGTACTTTTCTACCCACTGAAAAAGTATTCTAAGAGTTTCCAGTCTTCACCTAGTTATCATGATCCTTATTATTAAGAGCTGCAAATCTTGTTTTTAAAGTGCCTCAACATTCTCTAAACTGCAACATACTGAAAAACTCTACTTAGTGTTTAGGAATATAAATCAGTCTAAAATACCTGCATCTATCACTTAAAAAAAAAAAATAGAACCAGTGTATTCATCCCTTATATGGGAGGAATAGAAAGTCCACAAGCCTTTTACTCTCCAGACACCACCTTTCACAAGCTGATACTGTTGTCTGTGTTGAGCTTGAGGTAATTACACAGAACCCACTCTGGTTGCCCTCAAGGAAGTGGAATAAATATCATTTTCTTGGGAGACATTCTTTTGGAGAACAACACCAGCAGTAGGGAATGCATCTCCATATAAGGACTTCCTTGTCATAGCCGTGTCTCCCTCCTGGATTAAAAGCCAAGATAAACTGAGAACTGCCATGTAGGAATAAGGGTGTAACCCAGTTTCTTACACACCTCTGCACACTCATTATTTCCAGCTGTGTGGGCAGCCAACCCCAAGGTATACTGAATGCACCCAGAGCAAATATACATAGGTTTGTTGCACATGCAGAACGAGCATGCTTTATTTCAACACTGGAAGTGCTTTCCATGAAGTTTTTTATAATATATGAAGCAATCCTAGGGGTGGGTGGGGCGGAGAGAAAGCCAGCATGGTCAGGCTGCTGGACTAGGGCTGGAAAGCACCAGGTCCAGGTCCTTATTTAACCATGGGAAGTTCACTGGATGACTTGCTACTATCTCAATACTCCTAATGCCCCTAATGGTCAATAGGACGAAAAGTAGAGTTTTGACATTTCTGGACTTGCTTCTCAAAAGCATACAGCTTTATGAATTAATTGTGAGGGTCTCACTGAATTAGTCAATGAAATTTAGTTTTTCTTCCTCTACTTTTCCCATCCAGAGCAGTTATTGGCTGGGTTGCACTAGCCCAGATTATAGCATGATTGGCTTTGGTTTAGCATTTTGCATGAATCCAGGCATCATAGTTTGTAAACTACAAATTATGGCTAGGACAATGCATGAACCTAGCCAAGTGTGGATTATTCAGCCGGTCATGGCTAAGCAAATTATGATCTGAATGTGTGAATCCAATAATTTGTATGAGTTGCTTATCATGTTAGTCTATATGTGTTTCTGTTGCTATACCATTTTGGGAAAATTGTTAGATATATATTTCAGTAAGGGGGAATAGGAGGGTATCACTTGCCAATATTTATCCATCTCTCTCTGTAAAAAAGAAAGCAAGAATCAGCTTTTTTACCATTTGAAAACAGGAGTGGCAGAAAACTCACATGTTAAAAAGTCAATTAAAAATAGCTAAATTAACAACAGAAGAAAGAAGTTCACAAAATGAGATAGGGTAATACGTATGCTGTTTAAACACCCCAGATACAGAGGAATACTGGAATTATACTGGAGTACACAGTCAGGAAGAAATAAAATAAAGAAAAATATAAGTTTTAAATTAATTATGAGATGAGTCAGAGATGTTATTGAGGAAAGGAGGAAATATTGCTTTTTCTTCAGGTTTCTGATTAAGAGAGGACATGTTAATTACAGCAGTAAATAAGCAGTGGGTATTCAGTTTTGCCTGACTTGATTCAAAGCCAGCCTTCTGCACCTTGGTAGTCCCCTAGCCCAAGACCCCAGCCAGACTAGCGTTGATGGGTGTTCAGCCCAATTCATCTGGATAGTACCATGTGGAGAAAGGCTGTCCTACTGGAAGCTGTTATCTGGAGGAAGGAAACCAAGTCTCGGACTCAAGCCTATGTTCAATCAAAAGCAAAAGTCCAATAGAAGAGAATACTGTAGCTCAGAGTTGAACTGTAGAGTCCTTGGTGCTCTCTGAGCTTGGTTGTTTGCTTGCAGACGTTTCATTACCTGACTAGGTAACATAATCAGTGCAAGAGCAAAAGTCCCAGGTTATTCAATGACCTCAGTGGCTGAGCATGGATTTAAAAATCCAATTTGTTAATCCTATCTAGGGATAGAGGATAATTTTATGTTGTTTGAATGTTGACGACACTGTTGGTGACACTGGTGGGAAATTTCACTCCAACACTGTAATCACTATGCAATATGCAAATCTTAGGTATGGTGTATAAAAATGTGAATTACCATGGAAAATTATAGAAAACACCACTATATTAAGGGAGGTACAAATTGTACATGTACATGTAAAATTGTGTGTATTTCTCAGTATTTTAAAAAAGAAAGGGAAAGCAGGCAATATGGAAAGAAATGTGTGTTCCACTTTTTTTGAATCTAGTCACAAGAATATTCTGGAGAAATTTCCATGGAAATATAGATTAAACATTTAAAAATTAATAGATGGGTGGGCTCAGTATGACTCAATATTTCTTTACAGAAAATACAGGTACAGTATTGTCTCGAAATACAGTATTTATGATAGGCTGAGGTTTTCAGGCTGTACTCCTTAAACATCTAATTTTCTGGGGAATGGAAAATAATGTTTACTCTGTGTTTTCCAGTGTAATATTTCCATGCCATATTTGTTTACTTTGTTATTTCTTCATTCAGACCATATAAATATAAAAGAGTGTAGCTATGTACAAAATAAAATGTGTGTGGGTGTTTCCATAACCTGATTGCTATTTCCACTGCCACATTCCTGAATAAAATTATAATTTGGTAGAAATCCTTCATCTCACCACAGTTCTTTTAAGCTTAATTTTTTAAAAAAACAACCATGAACCTATCAGGGTACTTCCTTTCAGGAATAATCTATTCTCTGTATTGAGTTTTCCTGATTACATCCTTGAAGGGAAAAGCAATCTACTTGTGGTCCATCTCACATTATTCTGAAATAAAAATATGACGCACCTACCGGTCCTAACAACATTCATACCCCATCCTGTGAAATACAGCCTTGCTTTTAGTAGCCGTTCCTGTAGGTCATGGAAAGGCAAACAAATGCTTAAAATTTTAATTTAGGAAGGCAGGTTCTCTGTGGATGTTGTGGTGGGTTTTTTGTTTTGTATTAGTGGGAAGTCTTGGATGCTTTGGGGCATCAACAACAACAATCCACAAAAAACATCTTTTTAATAACTTTTCTACATTTAAAAAAAAGAACAGTAAAAACTAACAAGAACTAATATTATGAAAAAGAATGAGAAGATGACAAATTGGAAAAAAAGGATAGTAAAGCTCAAGAGTGCAGGAAAAAAGAAAAGAAGAAGAGACAAACGGAAAAAAAAAAGAATTGACTTCTGACTCTCCTTGCAACCGATATAAGTAACAATATACTTAAACTCTGGCTCTAAATATACAACATAACTTCCATTATTTCTGTTAACCCATATTATTCTAATCATCAAATCCATACGACATAATTGCATTTTTTTCTGTTTCCCACAAAAAGTTCAAAAAAGGTTTCCAGTTAGCATTAAAATTACACTTGAATTGAAGCTGTCAGTTTCGCCATCTCAGCCAACTCCATTAGCTTCACCACAAAAAACAATATAATTAAACCTCTATCAACAAAATCTCCAAACAAAATTCAGATAATCATGATACATGGCCCACAGTTGAAGACTGCCATAATGAACATTAAGAAATAGTATATTAGAATGGAAACTGTTCTCTTCAGTTTAGTAACACAGACAGCTGAAGAATACAATGTGACTAATATTTTGTGCAGACTGTCCATTAACTTGGGTAGTTTTATCCCACCTTTTGTAAAAGAGTTTGGGCAGTCTTAAATGTTCTGGTATGGATAGTGTCATTATATGTTTTGGTCACTAGATGGCACTAGACTACATAGTATCTGGATAAAATCAGGAGTGCTTCCTACCATTCAATTTGTGTTAGAGAGAAAAATAAAGCATAAACTTTCCTTGGCACACTCCATTTTATCCTCCAGAATCCTAGGAGGCAAATTATAGAGGAGGAGAATGAAACCTGAAAGAATTAATAAAACTGAAGTTGGCTCCTGATTTAGTCATCAATAGAGTTGATCCATTGGAATCCAGCTTAAGTCTTACTGACTGAAGTGTAGCTTTTCTGACTGACCATCTGGATCCAAAGTTTTTCTTGGCAGATGTAGTAGAAAACACATATTATTCTCATTCAAATGAGACTTTGCATTTGTAATTTGTGATTTTAATCCAATAAAAAAAAAGAAAGGAGGGGTCATAAAATGGCTTTTTAGAAAAGGCTGTTTCTTAATAATTTTATAAAATATATTCTTGACATATTTCTCTTGCTTCTTTATCTTAAAATGGGACAGTTATAATTTATTGATTATGGACTTTTTTTTTTTTTTTTGCCTCTTCCTCATTTTAGTTGCTGTGAAACAAGCAGAAATAACTGCAAACCTGATCCTAGTTATTTTTAAAAACCTCAATTTCTCAGAGGTCCAGAAAGGGCCGCTAACTGAGGAAGTTTGCATACTTACCCAATTTCCAAATGGGTGGAATCTTCTATCTTTGTTGCCTATCCTTGTTAGTTTTGGAAGGTCTCAAATACGATACAATTTTCCAAATGATAACCCACAAGGATATTCTGTGGTTAGTTTTTTTTTTTCAGGGAATTTTTGAAGAAAAATAAAAATAATGTAAGGCACACCCACACAAACAGAAGAAAGCATACATAAATCAATATTTGCTTGTATTAAAATGCTATGCAGTTTTCTTCTACCGAATAGAAACAGGTTTGCAACAGAGCTGTTTGCAACAGAGAAGAAACATGATGAAGTGCCTTGTTGAAGTCAACTTTAATTATGTCTAAAATTGTTCAGGACTTTGACCAATCGGGGAGGTGGGGAATAGCATTTTGTTTATTTAAATATTATATATATGCATGTATGCGTGTTAAATACTATATACTATTTTATATATCCCTAGTTATAAGTCAGGAGAAATGAAATGCATCAAAGTTTATATATGAATGAAGGCTATCTGTGTATGTTGATCCAGTTCCTTAATTCTTTTTAATTATCTTATATTGCACAACTTTTAGTGGCGATTTTAACTGACTTACTATTATTCCCTGGAAAGGAGGATCAAATAGGATAGCGAACAAATGTGTTGTGAGTTGTGGGACCATGCAGTCCCAACTTACTCCATGACCATTGTGCGGCATGGAAATATAGCCTCACCATTGACTAGGAATGGGCTTATCTGTCAATACCATTTTATTCGTTTTTCATTTGTAGAAATCTGTCAAATGTGATTTGTCAAACTTGAGAATGATTCTTAACTTTTCACTAAAATGTCTGTGCCTTTTGGTGCACAATCTTCTGAACGTTTGCATTTTGTTTGCAATTTTTTCTGTACCTAATTTTGCAAACAATTTTCTGTAAAGTAATTAATTTTTGAATATGCCTTTATGCCTTTTTGTTCAATTTATTCCTAAGGTATATGTTTTTCTAATTGGCACTGCAAAGTTTGGAAACTGCAAATTAAGTAAGTTTGCATTCCAGTGTGAGTGAAATAAATTTCTCCCCCAACCCTACCACAAAAGAAAGGATTAGAATCATAGAACTATTGAGGTAGAAAGATCCATTTAGGCCAATGGGTCAAATCCCCTGCTCTGTGCAAGCATCCATAAGGGATGGTTGTCCAGCCCTTGCTTGAACATATCCAGTCAGGGAGAACTCATACCTCCTCTAAAAATTGGATTCCATTGTTGAACTGCTCTTACTGACAGGAAGTGCTCCTAACATTCAACTGGAATCTGACTTTCTTTAACTTAAGATTGTTATTCTATATCCTCACTCTGGTTTGACAGAGAACAGGTCTTGGGCTTCAAAGTATTTGAAGAGTGATGTCACTCTCTGTTATCTTTTCTCAAGGCTAAACATACTATTCCTCTAAGTCTCTCTTTTTAAGAGTTAAGGACTTTTCCAGATGGTTGCATTAAGATATTATCCACTAGCCTTTGAACCAGTAGAAAAGTATGCCAGCATAAACTATGATGCCCTATCGTCAATCACTATTCTGTTTGGTGAGTGATGGTACCCTTACATACCTAATGAAGACCACGTTCAGGAAAGTGATTGCTGGACTCTCCCAGCTCGGTTTCCTCCAACAAAAGGCCACTGGCCAGCCAGCACAAGAAACAACTACCAATAACTTTCTTTAAGGTGGAGGCGATCGTTTGGTCAATTGACGGTGAGTGGTTTGAATGGCAGGTTTAGTCCCCTGTCATGTTGCCTAACAGGTCACACATGCAATGGGGTACATAGTGTGAAGGGGAAGGAAGTGCTCTGATGCTTCTTCTGGGCAGAATCCATCTTCCAGTCCTTTGACCTATTAGGCCTGGCTGACAGGTCAGTGGGATGGAGGAGGGGTACAGGATGAAGCAGGAAGGAGAATCATGAGCAAGCTGCATCCTCAACCAGTGCTGAAAGGGAATGTCAGTGCCAATAGCAAGTAACCAAGAATTCAGGTTCTAACCTGGCTAGGTGCACTCAGAAGTAGCTGGTGGACAGCTATGGAGAACATGCAGTTGTGTTTGTGCAATAACAAATGTTGCCAAAGTGCTACCAATGGAGTAAGCTAAATAATGCCAAATTCCCCTCACCAAAGGCAAGATAAATCACCATGGGGCATTGCACAAATGGCCATAGCAACCACAGCTGGATGATACTGGTCCTGGGAGTGTTTACCAGTCAGAGTAACAGTCCTAGGTTGATTCCTCAGAAAGGATAAGAATAGCCAAAACAGTAAAAATATGGCCATGGAAACCCTGTTTCAGCAGAAGCAGTGGAAAACTTGTAACAGAACCAGTAACATGATGCTGGCAGAACCCAGCTGACTGTCCTGACTTAAATTGATATTTTAGGCAGGTTTTTAAAAGTGCACTCCTTGAAAAGAAACCCACATAAGACCTGAGAAGTGTTTGGAAGCTCCAGTCAGACATGTGGGGAGATTCCTCCAAGTGAGTCTGGTGACCATTTCTTTTGCAACCTAATCCAAATGACCTTGGAAAGTGACTGGGAGGGAGGGTGCTCACAAGCAGCCAGAAGTTACTAACAGAAGCTGGGCAGCGCCTTCCCCTTGACCACATCAGCAACAAAATTGTTGACGAAGCATGTCAGATCATATCCCTGGTGGAAACTGTGTTGGGAGTAGAAGGGAAACATTACTTTAAAATTGAAACAACTAAGGATGAGTTTAAGCTGAGTCAGTTAATGAAGGATGAAGACATGAAGGAATGAAGGATCACATTGGTTGCACTTGTGGACAATCTTTGGAGGACTTGGGATGGGGGTGGTGTGCCCAACCTGGCCCTTCTGGATCTCTCAGTGGCTTTTGATACCATCGACCATGATATCTTGCTGGACTTGCTCCAGGGACTGGGAGCGGGGGGCACTGTTTTGCAGTGGTTCTCCTCCTTTCTCTGGCCAGTACCAATCAGTGCTGGTGGGGGTGGAGAGGTCTAGCCCTAGGCCCCTATTATGTGGGGTGCCTCAGGGCTCAAGTCTCTCTCTCCTATTTAACACCTATATTTAGCTGCTGGGAGAGGTCATCCGCCAGCATGGGGTTTCATATCATCAGTATGCTGATGATGCACAATTATACATCACTACCCTATGCCGTGCAATTTGCTGTTCAGGTGCTGGCTCAGTGCCTGGATGCTGTAAGACCTTGACAGGGAGAAACTGGCTGTGACTCAACCCTAGCAAGACAGAGCGGTTGTGGGTTTTTGGGCCCCCAGGGTCAGGGGAGTTGACATTGACATTTCTGACTGGATGGGGTAACACTCCCCCGTGCACAATTTGAGGGTCCTCTTGGACTCTCAGCTCCTGCTGGAAGAGCAGTAGCAGCCATGGCCAGAGGGGCCTTTGCACAAATCTGTCTTGTGCACCAATTGTGCCCATTCCTGAACTGGGAGGCCTTGCTCACAGTCACCCATGCCTTAGTCACCTCCTGTTTGGATTACTGCAATGCATTCTATATGGACCTGCCCTTGAAGACCATCCAGAAGCTGCAACTGGTCCAGAATGCAGCGGTAAATGCAGTTTTGGGTGTCCCATGGTTCACCCGAGTAACACCACTGCTTCATGAGCTGTACCGGCTTCCAGTTGCTTTCTGGGTGCAATTCAAGGTGCTGGTTATCCCCTTTAAAGCCCTACAAGGCAAAGGGCCAGTTACTTGCAGGACTACCTCTCCCTGAGGGTACTGCCCCTCCTACTAGGTTGCATAGGGTGGATGTGCTCCAAGCCCCCTCCCTTAAATGTTGCCATCTGATGGGACCTCAAAGGTGTGCCTTCTTGATGGTGGCCCCAGCCTTTTGGAACAGCCTCCCACTGGAGATCACAGGGACCTCTACCATTTTAGCCTTCCAGAAGGCTGTGAAGACCTAGCTCTTCCCCCAAGCATTGGGCTAGGATGGGGGGTTGAGCTGTGAGGAGGTTTGGTGTGACACCTAGGGGGAAGAGTATGTTTTTAACTATGTTTTATGGATTGTTGTGAGCCGCCTAGAGTCATTGTATAAGATAGGCAGCCATATAAGTCCTGGAAATAAATAAATAAACAAACAAACATGGATATAGCAGGGAAAAAAATGAACACAGTATTCAAGAGTACTCTGGCCAATGCAGAATATGGAATAAAAGAGATAAGTCCTTCTATGTGACATCCTTGGTGGAATCTGAAGAACACGATCATATCCCTACTCAACTGTCATTTTTCAAGGTTAAACATGCTTAGCCCCTTCATTCTTTTTCTAGTCCCTCTAATCATCTTTGTTTCCCTTCTCCAAACTTAACCTGTACCAGTCTGAATACTTTTCAAAATATATTTTCCAGAATTGGATGCAGTATTTGAAATGAGGTCTGACCACAGCAGAATAGAGTAGAATGATTATTTCCCATGAAATTATACTTCTCTTGATGATATTCAGTACACAGACGTGAATAATGTCTTTATATAATGTGGTTATACTCCCAGGATTTATTTAATTAATTCAAAGATTTTTTTGGAATGTTCCTAATTCCTACATATTTCCCCATCCGTTCTTGGTTGCTTCTCATACACAATTTCCTGATTTATCTAAAATATGTAGGTCTACCAGATCTGGGCTGCAAAAATCCAGAAGACCAGTAGACGGCAAATAAAAGGGACAAGAGACTTTATTTGGTGTCATCTAGCAGTCAATTGGATTTTTGCAGGTGAAATCTGTTGGCCCTAATATTGGGCATATATCCTAGCAACATGGTTAAGAAAATGGGGTAGTAAAAATGTTTGGGGGAGAGAGAAAGAGACAGCACACATTTAACAAGCAAACCATATTTTGTTTCTTTGTTTCTCTAAGCATATTAACCTTTGAGCTTCAATGGCTGGCTTGCAATGAAGACATTCACTCACAAGGTTTTTTGGAACTTGTCCAACTCCTGTTGGCCATTTAAGACTGCTGTAAGCATCCTTCTTCTCCAATTACTCCACTCAGCTCTCCATGACATTAGTGTCCATAGTTGATTATTATGACCCCCCCCCCCCAAAAAGAGTAATGACACGCACACCGTGGTGTCCTGACACAAACTCCACCTTTTTGTCTTGTGTCTTGATGGGGATGCAAGTACATAAGTGATGGAGTTTGCATCTTGACATAGTGACATTACAATGCATATTTCATCACTTTCCATCCCTCATAACCTCCTGTGGATGCCTATGCTTTAGAAAAAACTTCTTTGACATGGGAATAGTAGTAATAATAAATATAGTAATGAAATGGACTTACTTCGTTTTTAATTCTTACACCGATGCCTAAGGAATCAATCACTGTGGAATTGTACGTAATAGTCTTTCTGAAAAAAGTCTACTTTTGTTTTGCACTTTTGCCTCAAAGGAAAAACAACTGAGACAAGTCCTTAAGTATTTTTATTAAATCTGAGCATTACCGTATAATCCAGAAGATGGTGATGTCAATGGAAACACTCCCTGTGGTTTCCAAGGGATTTACAGAGGAAACCAATTAAACATTTGCAAGTTAACACCAGTTCTTGAAGTAGGTAATGTGACTGGAGTGATAAGAAAAACCTTATGTAACATTTTGCAAAAAAACCCATGTCTTGCAGAGGAACATCTGTGTTGAAGGATGGAAAATGGAAGGGAATAGGAAGTGAGCACTTGGAGATGTCATGGTAAATTAAGTAGGAAGTGGAATAGAAAGGAGTATGAAATAATAATGAGAATGTGGTTGTCAGCTGCATGAGGAAGCGGGTAAAAGCTTGATATACATAGGATTAAGAGTTGTAAATAGGTGTAAGAGACTACATCCTAATCACAACACACTAAACATTCAGTTGACTATAAACATGATATTCTTACTATTTTTTTTTTAAAGTAAGAATGGTCATTTCTGTCAATTTCAGTTTCCCCCAACGTTTTTTTCCAATATTGAGTTTGGCTCATCACTTCATATATCCATTTAAGTTAGTTGGGAGGGAGGGGTGTCAGATAATATTTGATGACATTTTGGTGCACATTTCTTTTAGATACATTTCTGCAAGCACATTTGCCTAATATCACCATTATTTTACAATGATTTCCATTAATACAATGCTCAAAAGTCTTGTGAAAAAGCAATATATTTGCAACACGTTTCAGAGGATGACTGACTCCTGCTTGTATAATAGCTTGAAAATTAGAAGTAAGTTGTATTAGAACAAGAACTGAACAAAACGTTTCTCCTCAGAGAAACAAATGTTATTTGTAACTCCTGGACAATTATTAAAGGAAATCAAATTGAAAGGGTTTGAGCCACTACCTCAATACCTAACCTAGCATTGTGAGCCAAGCTAGGAAACATTTTGAATCTGGTATGGGTATGGGTGGGACAGGGAGAGAGCAGATGGTAGCATTTGCTGAGGACAACTCTCAAGCTTGGAGCTAGTTCTGTCGATTGACCATGGTTATTTAGAAAACCCCTCTTCCAACACTGACTACCTTTAATTCTTAAGCCATAATGCCACTTTTTCATTTGCCTTTGGACCTTTCCCCGCTGCTGAGTTGATGCTCTTTTCTGCCTCAATACTTGGCTGCTTGCCAAATGATGTCCTGAATTCTTATTGTGCAACACAGAAAGCCAGGCAATTGGCTGAATCTTCTGGCTTTGCTGCTTTTCTCAGTTCACAACTTGGCCACCCCATGAGAAAAAGCCATCAGTCCTGACAATGATCGATTAGCAATCTGGTAGGGATGGGGTATCAGGAGAGTTGACAATCCCTTTGCTTAGAGTACTGTGCAGATATAAAGTCAGAGCACCATTTGGCAGCAGAATCATGCAATTAATGTAGGTTAGAAATCAACAATGTGGGCAAAAAATGTTACAGGGATATACTTTTCTGCCAAATAAATGGTGGATAGATAGTACTTCAACGGAGCAGTGAGAAAAGGCCCTAACACCAATTCATCTGGTTGACCAAAGGCTATTTCATGCAAAAGCTGAAGATGAAATGAAGGCAGCATCATGGGGACACAGCAGAAGGAAATGTTAGGGGATATTCAAACTGTGGTTAGGTTAAACTGTTAGATTAAACTGTGGGGGAAAGCCCTTTTGACTTTATTACATTATCAGACTTTCATTCATAGGAGTGTAAAAGCAGTAAATTTAGAGGGTGTCAGCATTCTGAGGTGACAAAAGATGGAATTTCCCTAAACAGCCATGGGACTTCTGCCGCAAATAGAATCTCCTATTGGATTGTATCTTCCACAATGTATAGTAGTAAACAATTAAGCCAATTTCAACAACCCATAGCCTAACCTTCTTGAACTGATTTAGACTTCATGGAGACAACATCTCCAGAACATGATGCTATCAGTACTCCTTTGTCAGATCTAGAATAGCTAGCTAAATATTAACAAGGGCAATGCATGCTGAGAACCATATGTAGAGAAATTTGATAGAAAACCATAACAATTATGACTAAGCTCTGTCAAAAACCAAAGAAGAGCCACCAGCAGAAGAAACTGGGTATTTCTCAAGCTGAGACTTTAATTATGATGAAATTTCAGAATGGAAAGACTTTAAAATATATGTTGTATCCACTAGTTAATCTCACATAAATATAATAAATCCTGTATAATCATTATATATTACAAAGCAAGATTCTGGATTTACTAGGATTAGGACAAGTGTTATTCACAGACACACACATGCACACACACACAGAGTCAATACATCATGCCAATTTCTTGTTATATATTATCAGAATCTCAGGATTTTAGAACAACACATAATTCCTCCTGATTTAATAGGTAGATAGCTATGTGTTCAGTCTGCAAATGATGGTTATTATGGCTGCAAAATAATTTGTACCTCATATGGTGACTTATATATGAAAGGAACCTGGCATGAACCTATGAACCCAGTGAGGTAATGTCATTTAAATTCCCCATTATGCCATGATTTGATATTATGTCACTACTTGGCATTACGCAAAAAGTGGCTTATGCCTGCCCAATATTTGGCGTGGGGATTCCAGGAAAATAACAATGGGGCTAGCCAAATTTCTGAAGACAGAACTGGGGATGCTAAGTTTTTACTCTGGTCCTGAACCTGATGTCCAAAATAATGATTTTCCACCCATTCTTCATTTGCAGTTGCAAGACAACAGAACTCTTTTATACTTTAAAAAAAATCATGTTCTTGTTTTTGAAAAATCAGCTTCCTTATTTTGTTCCCTTGTTATTATGTATTAGTTCAGGAAATGCCTTGTTGTTAAAATATAATTTCCTAAGTCTTGGCATTTAACCGGATCTTGCTTGCTTCCTTAGAGCATCTTGTGAAGTGTGGAGTGGCTCCTACATTTAAGGTACAGGCATTTAAATGCATGTATGTAAAATTAAGGCACAGTACAGCATGCCTACTCTATTTCACACAGTGCAGTTGCTGAAATAACCTAGTCATTGTATTCAGCCATAATGACAAACCTTTTTTCCACAGACCCATAAGAAGGCTTGGGAAACTTGTACTTCCTATTTAGACAAACTACTGTTCATTGCATCATCTGAACTTGAGAAACTGTGATTAAACCTAACCATACCCTGCTTGAAACAAACCAATATCAAATGTACTGAGGGATTCTTATTTACTTCCTGTTTTTGTGTTGTTCTTTACTTTGTGAGCCTCCCAGAGTTGGTTGGAGTTGGGCAAAATCAAAATCAGATCAATAAATAAAGCAATGAGTTAGGAAGCTGGCATATTTAGACAAACCACAATTAAAATAACAGGCTCAAATGGCACCTTTATTCATAATTAGTGAAAAGTGATTTTTCCTTTGCTCCTTTTGTGGCCTCTCCACATAAGTGGCCCAACATTTGCTGGCTTTATTCCCAAATTAAACTAAGATCATTATAACATTTAATATGCAAATTAAATTAAAGCCATTATACCATCCTTAGGTTTTTTTTAGTCCATCCCTTACAAAACAAGAGTTACTAGTGGAAGAGATTAAATAAGTACAGAATACAAAATATAATGCTGGGGGAGAATGAAAGAGAGTCCTTGGTGTGAGAATTAATACCGTTCTTTTTATACTGCCTTTACCGTTGTACCTGAGTGCCAAGGTTGAGCTGTAGTAGGTATCAGTTTAGAGGTGACCAATGACCCAAGAGGTCAAGGTGAAGAGATATACAGAAAGATATGAGAGCCAGGTATATCCTGTTGCCCAGTCAATTTCCCAGGTCAGGCAGGAAGTTGTTTACAGCTCCAGTAGGACCCAATGGCCAACAATGGTAGATAAAATCAACTCAGCATAGAAGAGTATATTGCTGCCAAATAGACCTCCCATTTGATCACTCTTCGCACAAGGCAGCTGCATGCTAAGCCAAAGGTTCTTGATTCTAGTACTGATAGATCCTAACATTGAATCTACAACTGATCTAGTGTTTAACAAGCTTACTTCTACCTCTCTCTATAGCTGTAGAACAGATACTCAGAGCGGTATGGAAGATTGAAATAAAGAGATAATTATTTGTGGCATATGATATCACTAATAGTTCACAGAGGGATTTTGTGTTGTTCAGGGATTGTTTTTGCAAAGAGAATTACTGATTGGCAAAGACTCAAGAGAATCAGTTTTCAGAGTAAACAAGCTACTTGAGCATAGAGAATGTTTGGCTGAGTTGATTCCAAGTGAATGCTTGAAAAACCTTGCTAATAATAAGAGTGAAAGAATTGGTCGCCTCCCTTTTGCAGGACGTGTTCAAGAGGAAACGAAACAGCCATTTGTCTTGGTTGCTTCAATTTGGACTCCTGCACTGAATATTGGACAATGGTCTTGTCTAATTCTATGATTCTGTGCTGAAAAATTCTGTCTAGAGATCCAACTGTGCCCCTTATAAAGCAGTCCTAGTTGTGTATTCCTACCTATTGTGACTAATGGAATTTACTTACATTGACCTCCAATGCAATCATTCTAATCATTCCAATATTTGCCACAAGACAAGATCTATTCGATGGTCCTTAGAACTGTTAAACAATTTATTGCCCAGGAAATTCTGTCTTCTTGGTATGTATTTTTATGCACCTGAACAATATGCACTACAGTATATACCTCAACATTATCCTTCAACAGACAAACACACAGGTTGTATAAATTATTTTAGATATGTTAGAAAGACATTCTTCTTTTATTTACTCCATTCTTTTTTTAAAAAAAGAAACCCTAATAAATGCATATTATGAAGTAATCTGGGAAAGCTTTTTATTATTTTTATTTTGTATAGAACAATTCCTTTCTTTTTTTAGATAAAAAGTATGGGTTCAGACACAGGCTGAGAAATGCCATCAATTTGTGGCCAACCCAATAACCACATTTAACATAACATTCAGATATCAAAATAACTTTCCGTGTATATCTAAGAGTAGATCATGGCAAAATATTCCCAGTGAAGTAACATAATAAGTAATAATCCCTTTACCATTCAGTGGAAGAATCGATGAACATTTGCTGAGAGGCTCACTAGCATCTGGACGTGCTTGAAGAAACTGACAGGTCAAAGGCCTAGTCTAGAAATCATGATCTCCCAAACATAATGAGTAATTCATTAGTAAACATTCATTAGTAATTCTAGTTAATGTCATTATTAGAAAGAGTTGAATTACATTTCGCTGTCTGTAGAAAAGAAAACAGCTGATTAATAGTGTCTTTTTATTACTGTAACGGCTGGTCCTAAAATAATGCAGCTTAGGGTGACTTCCTCAGGGAGAAGTTGCAGGATGCTATCCAAGTAATTATATTCCTTTTGGTTATTCCAGCTGTAGATGCCATTGCTTCCTCCCAGCCCCTCCACTAAATTAATGGTAGCAAATGATATAATGGAGAACAGTATCCCATTCCAGCATTGAAATAAGGTCCAATTACCAATCCAGTCAGTTTCTTTATATGTAAGGTGGATACAATTCCTTTTCTTGCTTTCTTCTGGCAAAACACCATAGGCAGCCCTTCTTCAATAACTAAAAACATCCTTAAAAGGCTCTATATTACAAAATGTCTTCAGATTGTACTTTGGGTATTTCTAGCCATATTGAAAAATATGTAACGTAAATCAATTAGAGCAAATTCTTTTCACAGCAAGTTTTGTGTCAAGATGAAACATTCATCCAGGGATTTCTGTAGGTAAGTCACAAAACCCCAAATTCTTAACCCAACAGGTGTTTTCCAAGTTCTGATTCATGTAACCTATGATTATATTTTTAATAAATAAAACCAGGTCATCAGGACAGCATATAAATACCAGCTACAGAGAAAAGCCTCCTGGATCCAGCTGATTTCTTGGTTCTTCTTTTGCTAAACTTGATACAAAGCAAAGGTAAGGCAAGGATTCTAGTATAATTTAGAATAAGCATCCAAATAAATTGGATGTATCGTAATATGTATTCTATATACAGTTACATACTGTTTAGTTATATTTTGTGATTATTTAAGATATGGTTAACTTAGTTGCAGATAAAACTTCAGGTTCTTTTGGACAGAGATCTGGTTGCCAGAATTATTTTCTTCAAGAAGTCTATAGTATTTGGCCATTCTGTTCAAATAATCTATCTGGCATTTCCAAAACCATTCTCTTGCCTATGCTGAATTTCAATCAGTCCAAATGAGAGGTTAAAGACCTAGCAGAGCCAGCATAAACTGTGTAGCCCACCTTTGATTTGTCTGAAGGACTGACAATCTTTTCAGCTACTAGATAGCCACATCCAAAAGCATTTTTTTAAAGTATTAAAATAACCAAAACCTTGCGAGAATACCAAGATCTTGAGCTTTTTCACATAAAATATCACGAGGTTTTGGCATTCTTGTTTCAAATCTTGTAAGGCTTCATGAGAGAACACCAAAAACTCATAAATTTTAGTTTTCTAATACAGCAAAAAAATGCTTATGTTTTTGTACCTTATTCTCAGGATTCCTGATAATTTCTTTCAAAATTCTTTGATAGTGGAGCTGAACCTGCTGTACTGTTAGAGATAGTAGAGGATGCTCCTATTAGTACTGGTGTTTCCCATCATACATCTTAATTATTCAGAAGCCTTCCTAGCTACCCACATTCTGAAAAGCTCCTTGGGAGGAGTTTCTTCCTGACATCTTCCCTTGGGGTTTTACTGAAGTGTAGAAACTGGGGGGCGGGGGGGGGTCATACAGCTGGAGACAAAACTGTCCTATGACATTCACACACATACAGCCTTTGGCTTCCTGGTCATTAAACAACTGCAAGAATCCATGAGATTTTCTTTGAAATTATTCTCTCCTTTGAAAGAAAGTTTGAAAGCAAATCCTCTTTCATCAAACTGACCAAAAGAAAAAGGAAAAATGCAGGAGTTGTTTTTTTTTCTGAATAAGACTAAAACTAACAGAATGTCAAAAAGGGGTTTTAACTAGAACAACACCCTTGCACATCTTCCAAGTTACAAATCCATATGGGAGCAAGACTGTTAAGTCATCTTGGAGACTTTCCAAAAAATATTATTATTGGACATAGGCCACATTTACACCTGAACCTTTCAGCCTATTTGTTGCACAAAGATAAGAGTGCAAAATGAAAGCCTCTTCGGTCAATAGGTAAATAATTTGTGAAAGGGTAGATGGAGATTCAGCACATTAACTTTAAATAGAAAGAAAGCTAGCTACAAAAACGACATGAGCTATTACCATAGTGACTATGAGGAACAACTTGAAGAAACTACTTCTGAAATTAACATCAGATGGACACTCAAATGTGATGGTGAAATTCTTGAGTTTTACAGCAATCAATTTTACTGTTTGGTATTTCATAGAATTAAAAAAAAATACAAAGGAAGATTGAGGGGTATTCAAAAGCAAACAAATCAATTAATAAATTAGTTTCAGTACAGAAAAGGACTGGCAAACTTTGGGAGCAACTTAAGGAAAAGACTAGCTTTAATTGTTTCTCTATTATATCACTTCAGGTTTCTCTACCAAAATGAAACTGTTGATTCTTCTTGCCTGCCTTCTGAATGTAGTGCTCACTGTCCCAGTCCGTGTAAGTAGCATTGAATTAAAGTGAAGACTACCTTAGGCTGAGCTGAGCTCCTGGTGATTCCAAGGATCATCTATGTAGCTTTAAGTAGAAGTGGTTTGCCATTGCCTTTGAGGTTGTTTCTTCAACTTCTCAGTCCAGCCTACAACTCTGGGATTTCCCATTTTCCCATTCAAGTTCTTATCATGAGTATTGTTTCACTAGAATAAGCCTACCCAAATGTTGACACTACAATGGCCAGATTTCTTAAAGGTCATGTTGGTGGGAATTCTAGTTCCAAGACATCTGGTATAGACCAGGTCATGGAAGGTTGAACAAGGACATCTTGATAATGTAATTGTCCCTGTATGATAAACAATTATGGCTATTTTTTTTTAATCAGTGGAAAAAAAGTGCAATAGAGATAATCACAGCAATTTGGCGGCTTGACATATGATGTACTTCCTACACTATTTATTACTTTATGTGAGAAAGAACCATGAATATCTTTAGGTGTACAATTTATCCACTATACATGTGAAGTTAACCCTACATTGGTAGGTTCTCCCTGCCATCTGTATACAATAGGTGGTTTGTATTCTTACTTGAATAGTGTTCACAATGCAAGAGATATGAATGTCCTAATACAGTCATTGTTGTTTTTAAACAGCACCTATGTGAATGGGTGGAATATTATGAAACAGGGGGCTTTCATAAGAATCTTATGAAAAGGCCATTCCCTTTTCTGTCACTTTGGTTCTCTACTTACAAATTTTATTTTAAATCCATGAAGGAAAGACACCCAACACGAGTCACAAAGAAAGCAGAAGCAGATCATCATAGCGTCAGAAGTGGGAGACGTGTTGAGGTAAATCTATCCCTTCCCTTGACCAATTCCTATTTGTCACAAGTGTGTGAGAGAATAAGTTCACTTTAGTCCCTTTTTCTATATTGCTCACCCCTAACTGGATTATGGGGTGAAAAAAGGAAAAAGAAATGAAGAAAACTGAGGAATCTGATAGGTAGAAATTCTTGAATAATACTTCTCAAAAGTATTTTCTCACAATATGACAATAAAGGGCTGTTTCCCAAAAGCTAAGTTTTAACTCTATTTTATCTGTTTTCACAGCGGTCAGCAAGTGGATCCAGTGAACAGGTAAATTGCTTCTTTACTATAATTTCCCATTTGCTAATGGATTAGTGTTAGAAGAACATGCACACTGCAATGACTCCTCAGATTGAGTTATGAGATAGGGCTACACAAATCTGGATAATTACCAGATGGCAGCAAAAAGAAAACTCTAAACATCATCTACTGGCCATCTAGTTTGCAGCCAAGATCTTGTAACTTATCCTTAGATTCTGAAATGAGTTTTTAGGATAACGTAAATGTATTTATTTTTATCTGTTAGAACAACCACACTAATACAGGGCTTACAAAATTTTCTCTTTCAAATGGAGAAAAGGTTTAAAAAAAAAAAAAGTACCAACAGAACAATAAAATTATCTCAGGGACCTTTCTCAAGTTTCAGTGGAGGAGATTGCAAAGATGTGGGGCCAGCACTAAAAGACCACTCCCTTCTACTCATTAATCTGATAGCTTTTAGAGCAAACAAAAAACAGATCTTCAGAAATGATGACAGAACCCAGACAGATTCACAGACATGAGGTGACCATTCGAGTAAACCAAACAGGGCTTTACAGGTCAAAACCAGTTTAGGCTGAGCCCAAAAATGAAAAGGCGACCAAAGTAACTGGTACAGAATCCTTTAGAATCCTGTAGAATCCTAACTCATTAAGAAGAATGAGAATGGTGCTCTGTTATACTTCCACAGCGCATGCCTCGCTTCCTAATTCCTCTACCTCCTCCTCCTCCTCCTCCACCACCACCAATACCTCTGCTACCACCACCAATACCTCTGCTACCACCACCACCAATCTTACCTCCATTACCACTACCAGAGGCACCTGCACCACCGAACCTACCTCCTTTACCAATACCGGTAAGAGCATCCTGATTTTAATTGAATTGACTATCTGTAAGGACCACGTTGATGACACCTATCCATTCCAATGACACAAGCTGTACTTAACAAAACAGGAGGTTATACTTCCATGTTCAAATATGCTTCACCCATTAGATATGACAAAGGCTACTAATTACAGCAAGATGTTTAGTGATGATATTGGCAGGTCAAAGATAGGGATTCTCCAGACCATGATGCAAATGCAGCCTGCCATGCTTTCCTATTTTAGCCTTCTGCATCTCATTTGATTGTAGGCCTGGTCAAAACCTTTTTAGCTAAGAACTGCCACTCCAGATGCTTTGACAACATTCATGATAAGAAAAGGTTTCTGCCTGGTGACAGATCATTCAGAAGCTCCTATTATGGAATTCACAGAAATGCAGGTGGCCACTGATTGCTGGCCCACTCAGGATCTGAGGACCACACCATAGGTGTGCTAAGATTTGTACAGCATGACTATCACTAGATGGCACTGTAGCATCACATAACTCATGCTGATCAAGTTCATGATAACTTTTCCAACTCAGACTCAATGTGTACCGTGAAGGGGGATGGAGGGGAGAGACAGAGAAAGAAAAATGTGGCTGAACAGTTTATTGAGGAATGTTTCAGCAATTTGTAAACATCTTATCTGACAGCGTGTATTCAATTCCCATTGCTCTTGTGGGCAGAGACAGTAGAGATTGCCAAATAAACAGAATGAGGCCAAATGAACGTTGCTGGGTATGAAGGCAAACAAATAAGCCCTATTGTACGTTCTTGTGTCTTATACAACTGATTAATATACTCATTTTATTTTACAGCTGATACCTATTCCAATACCCATTGATCCAGCTCAGGTATGGGATAATTCAATCATGGGGGGAGAGGGGAGACAAAAATTCAAATTAGAATCTTTCACCAGTTTCCAAACGGTGCCAACCAAATCTCATGTATTTTAATAAGTGACTGATTAAGCATACAAAGCTATTATTAACTTTTTGGGGATTGCTTCTCAAAGGATCTAGAAAGACAATATGATTTCCTATCTCTTCACCCTCACTTATGGCACAATTTTTATATGTAAAAAAGTAGCATTTGAAGCAAAATGGCAGCAAGACTGAAATCAGAGGGGCATAGCAGTAGGAGGCATACTGAATTGACTGAGACATATCCGTTTTCTTTAGGCAAATGGCGCAGCGATGCCGATACCTCCATTTCTAGTAAGACAATTTATCAATATTAGTTTTGCATTGCTTCTATCTAGGTTGGCATGTAGAAAGGATAAGCATTTCTGCATTACAAACTTAGGACTGTCTGCTACAAAAACCCTGAGTAAGTTTGCAGTAGAGTCAAGTCTTCTCCTAAAGAAGCTTGAATATTCTGTGGAAGTTCCACAATTCATCTTAATCAGCCTTCCCCATCTGAGGTCTTCCCCAATGTGCCAGAAATACAACACTGCAGTCACAACAGTTCAAGAGGATGCCAAACTGGGAAAGCAGTAGTTACAAACTCTTCCAGACTGTACAATGGAAGTTCCCTGAATAGAGAAAGTGACTCCCCAAAACTAGGATGAACATGGGTAGTAAATAGTTAATGTTTCTCTCTTCAGATTTAATTTTTATTGGACTAATTTCCACACAATTCATGACTGGGGCAAGAAGTTTTTAATCCTTCTAGTTAAGCATTCCGTATTGCATATGTTAAAACTCATAAGGAGCCTTCTGTATTTCTATAGCAATTGTAATTACCTGGTTTCAAAAGCTGATTATCTACAGCCCATTTATGTCATCTCACAAGCTAGGCCTTCCAAAAGAAGGACACAGAGCAGAGGATGAGATTCAGCTTAGCTAAAGCAAATTACCAGGGATAAATGAAGTACAAAGATGGTGAGGGTGTATCTCTGGCCATGCTCTGTGGTAAAGGAATTGATTCTATATGTGCATGGATCAAGAGATAGTCTCCTTGTAATTTACATGTTCCCAAGCTGAAACTTGGCACTGAGAACAGATACTAAGTTTTAGCTTTGACTCAACTAACACCCATTAATTTTAATAAGCTCAACAACATAGTAAGAATTTAAATCTGAAGTGGATTTTCAGAATACATTTAATAGTGTACCTTCCATTAGATTAGGTTACATGCCAAGTTTCCACAAAGATAATTAAGCCCCACAACATTCCTGTGGCAGTCAGCAATGTGAGCTGTTTCTAGGTGAATGTGAGAGGTGAATGTGAATGCTTGTGCTCATACTACTTCATGTGACATGGTAGATTTTCCCCACTTTTTCTGCCTTTTCTCTAGGTTCCAGGACCTGCTCCGGTAAGACCTTCACTCAGTCCTATTTCAATCAATAAGATCTGAGGGTCACTTGAGGGAGTCCCAGGGTACTCTTGGTTTGAACCTTGGGGGCTGATTGTCTTTTTAAAAACAGTGTGACATCTAATTCCCAAAACACTATATAAAAAACTAGGTGGCTCAGGCAGCTGAGGACCAGCAGTGGGGAGAAGGAGAAACAGAATAGCATTTCCTGGCCCATATTCCAAAGTGTCCTCAGCTAGAGATGCTAAACGCTATGCTAGAGATACAGTCATCAGGTACATGTTCTGTATCAGCTAAGCTTGTCTGAAACTCTCTTGTGTATTAGAGGACTTTTGCATTGCCATTCAAAGTTGTGGCAAATTTGTGCTGTTATTACTGTTACATTACATTTATATCTTGACTCCCCTGACAACTCAAAGCAGCTTTCATAAGGGGTGGGGGTCTCCCTTCTACAACCTAGTGAGGTAGGCTAGGTCAGGTTCTCCAGCTTGGACTTTGCTGAAGCTTCTCAGCCATGTTGTTTTGAGTGTCCCAGGTAGCTTGCGCTGAGGGTGAGCAAGGAAACCCAACAGGAGGATGAAGCCACTTTTAAGCTGCTGATTGTCCTTCTGTCTAAACACTCCTTGCACTTTTAATTCAGCACTTATTTTCTCCACCTTTCCCATGACTTAATAGACACCTTGCTTTGCATTTCTCAGGCTTGATGCTAGGCAACAATTTATTGTTAAGGTAACCAGCATTCCTGTTCTGGAAAATTCTAGCTCTCAATATAATTGCCATAGACTGAGACATCAAGGGTAGGGTTTCCCATGCCCAGAACCACCTCACAATTTCATAGGGAGATGGGGGCACAACCCTTACACATGAAAGGGGCTTCAGATGGTTAATTAACCTCTATTAGAATTCAAAGTACTATGCTGATTTTATGTTTCTTATCTCCCTTTGTTCTTCTATCTCTTTTTAGTTTTTCCCTGGATTTCCCGGAGTGCCGGTAAGATTTGCATTGCATCATACTCACATTACTAAGATGCAAGGGTCTACTCCAGTGTTGTCCAAATTTGGCCACTTTAAGATGAGCAGACTCCCAGCAACTCCCAGAATTCCCCAGCCAGCAAGTTTGGACAACACTGGTCTACTCAGACAGTGTCATATTGTCCAATTATTTGAGTAGGACTGACTTTTTATATGTTAGGAATGAAAGATATCCAACAAAGATGTGGAGAAAGGAAGGTGGAGAAAAAAAAATGAGACAACTTAATTTCTAAAGTGCAAATTCCTGTGCGTAAGTTTTAGGGCCTACATCCTCCCTAAAACTTGCATTTGATCCAACACCAGACAGCCCCATTCCCAGATTAGTGGCAATCCTTTCCAGTCCACAGGGAGCATGGCATTTTCTCACTCAGTGGCCTTGACATCATCTCCCCTCTCATAAACATATCCTGAGTTTTGTGAGAGCTGGTGGACTTTTAAAAATTATTTCTGGAGTCCTTGAGACCTCCAAATGCTTCAAAACATGGACTGGCACCCTAGTTCTTTCTATATTACTCTAATCATATGTATAAAGCAGATGGAGGAGGAGTCAGTAATAGGATGAAGAAAAAGGACAATTTTCATCAGAGAAAGAAATATGTGAAATGCAAGGCACATAGTTTTCTAGAACAGACATTCTTAGCTGAACACATTTTTCAGGCTTTAGCGAGGAAACGGAATGCAATCCATAACAACATCTCAGCCATATTAATTAGTTTACTATTAAATACTTGCTATAATAATCTCATGTCTACTCCATCTCTAGGGCTTTCCTCCTATCATAGGGGTAAGTAGTTTATGCTATACTTATATAAAACTCACTTACTTGTCTAGCTTACACAGAGTTAGAAAGGCAGATATCTAGGTGATGACTATGCAATCAAATTTGAATGTTCATCCCTGGAATTCCATGTGTTTTGAAATGGGCTCTTCACAGGTTTCTTATTCTCTCCCACCTCCTACTACCTGAAGCAAGTGCTCTCTAGTAATTTCATATGCAACTTTATCTTACAGTACTTGGCTTTATTTCCTGTTTCTGTAAGCAGCAACATTTATTTATTTTATTTATTTATTTGATTTGTCCCCGCCCATCTCCCCTACAACGGGGGACTCTAGGCGGCTTACAACCACTAAAATCGAAATACATAATTAAATTATAAAAGGTTTAAAAATTATAAAAGTTATAAAAACTAGAAATTTACAAAAATAGGATAGAGATAAAAAGCTAAAAATTCCAAGAGGCCAGTAGGGCCACACCAGGCCGCTAAGGGGCCAGCCAATCCTATTTCTGGTATCCTCCCTCCCCACCCCAGGTCAGATGGCAGAGCCAGGTCTTCAAATCCCTCCGAAAGGCCTGGAGTGATGGGGCCTGTCTCACCCCCGGGGGCAAGATGTTCCAAAGGGTGGGGGCTACAGCAGAGAAGGCCCGCCTTCTGGACCCCGCTAATCGAAGTTCTTTTACCGTGGGGGTCTGGAGCATGCCCTCTCTGTGAGATCGGGTGGGACGGGTTGAAATCGTGGGGCGAGGTGGTCCTTCAGGTAACCTGGCCCCATGCCATGTAGGGCTTTAAAGGTGATAACCAACACCTTGAATTGGACCCGGAAGCAAACTGGTACCCAATGCAGCTCACGGAGCAAAGGTGTTATATGGGTCCTTCTTCGGGCCCCAAAAATTGCTCGCGCGGCCGCATTATGGACCAGCTGAAGCTTCCGGATACTCTTCAAGGGTAGCCCCATGTAGAGCACATTGCAGTAGTCTATCTGGGAGATAACAAGGGCATGAGTGACTGTACGCAGGGCATCCTGCATACAGAATTCTTGCCTCACATTGGCCTCCGACATTATTCATCACAAACACAAAAATGGGAAAGTAGTCCTGGCAGCAAAATAACAATATCTCACCAGCGTCATCATTTTCAGTGGAAATTTCTGTGCAGGAAACATGATGTCTTGAAGGCCAGCAGTTTACCCTTGTAGCAGCAGCTGAGATTTTTCTAGACAATGGCCAGACACAGCTTGTATTAAAAATATAGGATGGGGTTGGAAGCTAGCAGTGTATTCCTCCCCCCACCCCCCCAAAAAAAATTCTATATGGAGCAAGGAGATTTTAGTATCCCTACTGTAGCCAGTCCTTGTGATGGAATGGAATTATGAAGGCCATACTCAGGGAGAAAAACGTTTTCTTTCATCTCCTGAGGCGCGAGGGAAAGATAAGAGGATGAGACTGGCACCTCCCTGAGAAATTCAGTGTTGTGGCTGGCATTACTTGGGAGTTGGGGTTTCAGTCTGGTCTTGCTAGAGGTTGTAGCTAATAAACATAGCTGGACTGAATTTACATGGTCTGTTGGAGTTCCTTGGGCTAGGCCTGACATCAATCTTCCCAGACTGAAACCCCAGTACCCAAGTAATGCCAGCCACAACATTGTGAATTTCTCAGGGAGGTGCCAGTCTCATCCTCTTATCTTTCCCTCGCACCTCAGGAGATGAAAGAAAACGTTTTTCTCCCTGAGTCTGGCCTTCATAATTCCATTCCATCACAGTCCTGACTTAATAGTGATATTTACATTATTGACTGGGGAGCAGTGATTGATGTATGATTTTCCTTCCCAGCATTCTGAGATAAGCAGGAACACTCCCACTGACTTCAACATTCCTGGATGGGGAGGGGGACCGAGAAGTGAAAATATTGGCCGTGTCCGGATTCTGCAAGCATCCTTTTAGACCATGTTGCACTTACAGAATATTGTAATAACTACAACCACCAACAGCTTAGTTTCTAGAGTCTCAGACAGGAAAGGACTAAAACCTATAGACTGTTAGAACATGTAACACAGGTGCATGCTTAGTAGCTTAGTAGCACTTCCATAATATCTTTCCATAAATGCAAAATGCAAACCAGCCTTCTCCAACCAGGTGCCTTCCAAATGGGCTTGGATGACAAATCCTAGGTGTCCCACAGAGCCTACCGACTTGGGGAAGGCTAACAGCTTGGAAGATCTTTCCGGACCTCATCAACTATGACCGTAGCATCCAGGTGAAGCTCTCCTAGCCCCCCTACCCCCCACCATCTCAGATAGGGAACTCTGGTTTCAGGTTTTAAAAAAAGGCAGAGATTATTAGTAAGGATTGGGGTACATGAAGATAGGTTGTTGTTTTACCTAAGACAAAGAGCATTTAGTAAAGACAGTGAAAGCTAATGGTTTCTGTATACTGACCTTTACTATGAGAAATCAAAGAAAAATTACTTTTTTCAACAGAAATAGCATCCCAGCAGATAAAGCCTCTCTCGGTATGTACTGAAAACTCATTGGTATTCCATTATATTATTTGGTTACTTTATTAAATGTTTATCGTCCACAAGATTTGGCACAGAACTTATAATGGGGGAAGGTGACACTTTTGTGACAAAGGCTATAACAAAAAATTCCCTTCTCACCCCTATGGGCAGTCTGTGTCTTCCTCAATCTCGGGTCCTCTACCAGAGGCCTGGGAGTTTGAGGGCTCGGCACAGTATCTTAGCTGTTCCTAGCACATCACTCTTCTGGACAGAGAGCTCTGATGTTGTTCCTGGGACCTGTTGGAGCCACTCTCCCAGCTTAGGAGTCATAGCCCTGAGTGCTCCTATCACCACTGGAACCACTTTGGCCTTGACTTTCCACATCCTCTCTAGTTCTTCCTTCAGGCCCTGGTACTTCTCCAGCTTCTCATACTCCTTTTCCTGAAGTTGCTGTCACTTGGCACCACTACATCTATCACCACTATCTTCTTGTCCTTGTCTACTACCACAATGTCTGGTTGATTGGCCAGTACCCGATGATCCATCTGAATCTGGAAGTCCCACGGGATCTTAGCCTTGTTATTCTGCACAACTTTCTGTGGAATCTCCCATCTGGGCTTGGGACAGTCTAGGCCATACACGGTGCAGATGTTCCCATACAACAATGCCAGCTACTTGGTTGTGCCATTCATTGTATACTGTTCCTGACTGCATCTTACACCCTGCCACTATGTGTTGGACTGTCTCTGAGTCTTATCCTTAATCTCCACACCCTTCTGTAGTTCTACCAGCTGACTACCTTCTCTCCAAGTTGCCTTGATCCTTAGCCTCCAACCCCATTTTCCCGGGGGGGGGACGTATGTACTGCTGTTCTTCTTGATCGTGTAGCCAAGCATCTCCAGGATTACAGCGCCTGTAGCATATACCAGTTCGTTAATTTGAGTTATGGTGATAGTAGGGAGTGTCATGAGGGCTCTATTGGCATCTTCTAGCATACTATCTGATGGTACTTCTTCACTGAGCCTTGGTAATCAGTCTCAAGGGTTGATTGTAACTATTTATCTATGATCTTATCCCTCGTATCAGCTGCTGTGCTCTGTAATGGAGGGAGTGGCAGTCATGTTCCAGCTTCAGGTGTTGGCTGCACATCCAGTTGTTCTTCCAGGTCTGCTTGAGTCCGGGATGTAATGTGTAGTTGGTCTATCTCAAGTTGTGAGAGCAGCTTCCTCTTCGCTATGTTGAAGCCTTGGGTAACTAACTGTTTCTCAGTTAGTGTGGATGTAGGCCTTCTGTCCATCCATATTTCCCTGATATGTTTCATATATCCCCTCTCATTAGGTCATTAGGTTGTAGTGGCATTCCATCAATTCCAGGTTCTCGTCTCATCCATGTATTGTTTGTTCCAGTAGCCCACTTATTGTCAGATGTCCTGGTTCCCCAACATCTGGCACAGACCTTGTTAATCTGGGCAATTCTAAGCTGTGTGACTTAGTTCATGTCACTTTCATATCTGAGGCAGGCAGGTGAAGTGTTACGGGTCTTTGCCCAAGGACCCCTACTGGTAAGGTAGGTACCAGCTGGGATTCAAACCCCCATCTCCCGTGTCAAAGGGCGGTGCTCTAACCACTATGCTATCCAACGTATGTATGTATGTGTGTGTGTGTGTGTGTGTGTGTGTATAATTAGAGTATTTTATTTTCAGCAGGAGGGTATTAAGTAGCTGCTTAACTCTTCACCTGAAACTACTTAGATGTTCAGAGACTTAGATCCTTGTTTGCGTGTAGCCGATTTGTAATACCCATGCCTAAAATGTTGTTGTTTGTGAAGGCAATCAAAGCATATAGCATCACATCACAAGAACTTACAATACCCCACTGCAAGAAAACATGAAATATGAAGATGCTTTATGAATGGCCCCGGTCCCTGACTTTCCAGGTTTTTCTGGCAGAAATTTTGTCCAACTCTAATTGGAGATGCCAGAAACTGAACCTGGTATCTTGTCCATGCTACGTCCTTGAGTAGTACTCCAGCCATATAACGGCTGAGCATGCAACCCATCCTGCTTCTTCAGCTTCACATCACTGCCTGTCACTGCCTGGGTCAATTGCAGCAAAGGTATTCCTGGATGACTGAGCCTTCACTTCTCATAATTCCTCAATCAGTTCTGGAATTCTGAAGTTGAAGTTCAATCCATCTGAAAAGCACCAGGGGAGGGAAGGCTAGATTAAAAGCAAAATCATTCCAGAATTGCCTGTTTATCGTTAATATTGTATATATCATGTGCCGCAGGGAAACTATCCCTGTAATTTGGAACTGTATGGCCAAAAATGTTGCTAGTTAAATGTAGCATGATATAACTCAACAGTTGTTCAACTATAAAATCTGATTTTATTTCTAAAGGTGATAGCAAAAATGTGAGAGAGATCATCCAAGAAGACTTACCTACTTTTAATTTCCTGCTACAGTTGCCAAACCACAGCTTTAATGCATTTTAAATGTCGTATTTACTCTAAATGATTTTAAGAAACTGTGTTCATTTCCTTGACAATTGTACATTTCTCTTCTCTTGTGAAGATATGTTCTGAATGATATGCAAAAACATTCTAATAAGGCAATGATAACGTTGGTAAAATACTGAACAGTGACTCTTTCATTTTAAACTTCTGGAGTTTTTAAAAGAAGCCATAAAAGCTTTGATTTACCAATCTACCTGACTTCATTTTATTGAAATGTCTCAGCAGCTTCTAAGCTAATATATTTTGTTGAGATTATTGCACAAATGCATTGCCTCTCTAATAACAAATGCCTAAGTAAATAATATAAACCAGTGTAATGCATTTATGTTTATGGAACTGAAATTAGCATCATTTATTCTTTCTGAAGCAAAAACAAATGTCCAAGTTTTTAGTTTGTGCATTTTCACTGCTTCTGTTCATTACAGCATCAGTAGCAGTTCACACAACCCTAACCACAACATAATGTTAAGTCAGTAACCTAGAGCAGAATTAGAGATATGTCTTTATTTTCCAAAGACATACACTTAAGCTATCCAATGGGCTCTTACACCATCTTGAACTGACTTTTTATTTATGTTATTTTATTTATTTATTAACAAACTTGTATGCCGCCCATCTCCCCCAACGGGTGACTCTGGGCGGCTCACAATAATAAAAAAGGAAAAAACACGAGTCCCTCCAACAATGGATAAAATCTATAAATAATTAAAAAGAAACATATATTAAAAATGTCCTAAGAACCTCCTATAATTTTTAGCCCTAAAAACCTGCAAGATGCTGGTGGGGGGAGCAAACCCATCACCCCACCAGCCATCTCCACAGGTGCGGGCCCCCCTCCGGCCCCCAGGCCTTCTGGCAGAGCCAGGATTTGATCCCTTTCCTGAAGGCCATGAGGGAGGGGGCACACCAGACCTCAGAAGGCAGGATGTTCCATAGGGCGGGCGCTGCAGCAGAAAAGGCTCTCTGCCTAGACCCCACCAATCGAAATTCCTTGACCGGTGGGGTCTGCAACCTGCCCCTTCTGCTGGACCGAGTGGGGCGGGCTGAAATGACCGGGGCGAGGCGGTTCCTCAGATAACCTGGTCCTGTGCCATGAAGGGCTTTAAAGGTGATGACCAACACCTTGAATTGGACCCAGAAACAAACTGGTAACCAATGCAGCTTATTCATTTTTACATTATGACTAATTTTGAAAATGAGAAACTGGAATGCTTTGGTCTCTACATCATCTTTATTTCTAAAAATGCCTCTGGATCTCACATCCTTAAATCTTAGAGGGGAAAAAATCACAGGTAGCTATGGCCTAGCACTTTCCTTAAGAATGCCTCCTTTCTCAGAAAAAGACGAAAGAGAAACAAGGGTAGCATGGGGCATCCTGTAGGAGAGGAATGAATAGAAACCTGAGAGGAATGTTAGAGAAGGTAGCAAGAAAATAATTGGTAAATTGAGACTTCACAACGTGTTGTCTGGTGACAACCATTTTGTAAATGGGCTAGCCCTTTGCCTGTTCCGCAAGCATGCCCAGATGTTCTCAGAATGTCAGATGTTCCCTGTCAATGAGAACCTCTGAAATATCAATTCCTAGAATATAAATGGTATTCTCCTTATAACTGAAGAATTGTCCAAATTATATTGTGCTTCCTATTTCTCCAGTACATTGGAGATCAGGGATCAGGCCATGCAATCTGAGTACTGTAGCTGTGCTTCAAAGCTTCCCTCTGCCCACTGCAGCACACCAAAGGAAGGTACAAGACACAGACGGAAATGCGCCACGCAGACCAATGCATTAAACAGTATTTCACGTTACAGGAAACATCATAGCAGTGGAAACAACAGTGTCCATAAAGAAGGGCAACAGCAATTCTAAACACAAACTCATTAAGAAAAGCTAAGTTCTGCTTTATACTAACAATGCTTATTGGCACTTGGGGTTTGACGCATTGGTGATTTGCTGCCGACTCTTCCACTTAGCGACATTTCTGGGATGTTTCCAAGGCACAGAAGCCTTTCATTCACAGCACAGAAAAAAAACCTTAAGCTTTAGAAGTATAATGTCTGAGATACTGGACTCATTGGAGCTTAGAAGCAGGCTGCTGAATTGCTGGGGGTTTCCAACAAACAATTGCCATGACTGCAGTTCAAAGGAGAGCATTTCTATTAGGACTTCCAAGCCCTCTTTCAGTCACTAAAGCAACTTGCTCTTGAATATCAGGGATCTTTTCAGAGCAATTACCACATAAAAGTGATTCCTTCCAAGGAAGAAAAATGCACTGGGGGTGTGCAAAAGTAAAAGAGTAATTTTTAAATTAAGGAAAATTCTAAGCAAACCACAGGAGTATTTCATGTTAGAGTTTCATGTGCCCTTGTGCTGAAACTTAAATCAGAATGTTTCCTTCAATTATATGTAATCTTTCCCACTCACCTTTTTTTTAATTTACAGTAGGATCAATGTGTTAAAATGAAAGCCATATGATTACACAACCCTCCAAAAAGACAGCAATGAACATTACATCAATTCAGATTCTGACTCAGAAATAAATGTTCAACTGGGCTTATTCTCTGATATGTATGCACAGCATTGCAGCTTTATTTGCCTTATCATCCTAGAATTATATGAAAAAATATAGCGTTCTCATGCAAAGTTTATTACTATTAATAAGAAAAAAAGATGTGAAACCTAAGGATGCTAACGTGCACTATAGAATCAGTTATCAGTCAGCTGTTATCTAATCAGCAATCATTATCAGTGCCTGAAAATTACAGAGGTTTTTAGCAGCTGTACATATCTTTCAACAATATTATCAATGAACCACAAAACCCTCAACTTTACTCATTTATCTTCCATACAGAACAGGTATAGAACAGATATATCCAATTCTTTAGTACTATGACTTGATTAAAAAGAAAAGGCACGATGTAACTAATGCTAAGCATTTTTAAGCTCCAATGATTTCAACACAAGAGTTAGGAATATGTTTAAAATCTTGCAGTTTTAAATCATGCACCAACAATATCCTAAAGCAGCATTTATTTCCCCTTCTATTACTAAATTACCATCTGAAATGACAAGATTGAATTTATGGTTTGATGTCAGTCCCATCATGGCAACAAAAGTTAGGATCTTCCTTCCAGTGTGCTCCTCTTTTTTCCGCTACAAGTCTGACAAAGTCAGAGTGGCTGGCATACAGTGTAAGTTTTTCACCAATATCCACCCATTTCACTTTCCCAGCATCATCTCCTGCTTCCAGATGCAAATTATCCATTGCTTCACCTGTTAATACAAAGAGCGCGATTATGGCATTCATTTGATTTCGTGCCTCTTTTTATTCTACAGAATGGGCTGACACTTCATTTGCTTCCACTTCCTATCTGTATCTGCTACCAAAAAACATGGAATCTTCTGTTGCTGAATCTTCTGTTATGACTGAAATCTCTTAGAGCTAGTAGGATTTTCTGATGATGGATTGCCTACCTTACCCCAAGAAATCAATGGGAAGTGCCATAGCTGTGTGGCACAGCACATGCTTTGCAAAAGAGATCCTGAATTCAATCTCTGACATCCTAGCCTGGACTAGGCTCCCATCCAAAATACAGAAGAGTCACTATCAATACGGCCAGGATATATCTAGATGGAACAAAGTCTTAACTTGATGCAGAATAACTTCTTGTATCTCAGTCTAATATAAAACAGGACATCATACGGTTGAACTGTCTGCCATTAATAGAAAAATAGGACTAAGTCAGTACAATGATATTATAATCAACACTATTGAATTAGCACCAAAGATTTTAGAATAGCAGACTTCTCTTCTCACCAGATTCGTCGTGATAGTTTACTGCTTCTGTTTCCATCCAAGCATTGTCAGTATTACGAGGATCATCCACATACCCCTTATAAGCCTAGAAAAGCAAAATATAGGGCATTCAGAGTGATGTGCTACAATTTATTTATTGCTGAATTAATTTATTTATTAATCAGATTTACATCCCACCACCATCATAAGTAGACTCTCAGTGGCTCACAAATAAGAAAAATAACATAATCATCTATAATTAAAAAATACAATATAGACAGCATCTGGCATCAACCCCCATATGCCTTCTGGAAAAGCTCAGTTTTCAGCTGTTTCCAGAAGGTGGATACTGTTGGAGCCAAATGAACTCCCTCTCAGAGGGCCAGCTGCATTAAAGCAAGATGTCGCCTCCAAGATTTGGTGATCTGATCTCCTGGAAATGGGCGAGAGCCAGCTGCTTCGTCTGTCAACATCAAAGTGGCTGGGCTGACTCCAATGAAGAGAGGCACTCCTGCAGGTAACCTGGCATCAAGCCATAAATGGCTTTATAGGTTAAACCACCAAAGGCCCCCCTGCCCAAAACTTCATGTAGATGTTAAATAATTGCAGGGAGGGGAGAACTGCACCATGCCAGTCTCTCCTCCCTAACACCACTGACTGGAATTGAAATGACCGGAACCACCATAAAACAGTGCCTCCAATTTCCAACCGATTTAATTATCTAAAACTGCTGGGTTCAGTGAGCTGAACGTTGCCACCTTATATACTATTCAATGCTTATAAATGGAGAAGTTAATACTGTTCCTTATTGACTTGAAGAGTCTCATCAATCTTTTCATTTCATATTTAAAGAGCTTAAAAATATTATGGGAAAGGTCACTTACCACAAAGTGATCCTGACTGAACAATCTATTCAGGTGTTTTTCCATCTCTTCTTTCTCGGCCTTAGTTTTCTGTAAGGAGTTCAAGGCCTCTTCACTAAATTCTCGCTTTAGAGCAGCAGATAATTTCTCCCCTGGATCTACCATTCCCTAAAGGAAGATTATCTAATCTGTTATATAGTGTTCAGGAACATAAGCAATAATAGCAATTGTGGGGGGAGTGGGAATGATGTTGTATGTATTGTAAGATCAACACACAAATAAGACCAATCATGTCCTGAACATTGAATGCCATAAAAACAATATGTAATTAGCATCACTTGCACAATGACATCGTGACATACAGGATGTCATTTGAAGTCACTGTGGCTCCTCTCCGATGCCTATGTTTAGGAAATATTTTGATTAGTTATATGCTTCCCCTTACAGGACCAACAGTGGCTCTGTAGAAGGGGGTGATCATCACTCTGTGAACAGTATGAAAGGGAAAGCTGCTGATTTATTTTAAGAAACTGTACATCTCTCTTCCAAACTGTCATTAAAACCATTAAAATAGTGGGAGATACAGTGCAGCTCCTGCAACCTGGTTCACAAATTATTATGCAAAGAGGGTAGTCTTTTTGCAAACAGATCTTAACTGTCTTTCACATGCTAAGCTAAATAAATCAACTGGAACACACACAAACATATATGCGCATATTTCAGAAGTGCAGATTTTTTCCCCCCCTAAATCAATTATTTCATCATTCTTTTTCTCACCCCAGGAATGGCCCATTCTCCACAGTCCTTCCTTTTGATTGCAATAAACTGTAAGATGTTTTTACCAGATACTGGATGAGCTGTTTTATTGCCACTGCCATCTCTCTTCCATCTGCAAGTTGCACCAAGAAGAGAGTTAAGCCCTCAAAATTCAAGAAGAAATGCAGCATGTTACGGTTGACAGAGAGCAAGTAGGTCCAGGTATAACTCAAAACATGAGTATAAGAGCCATATGTTGACATATTCCTCCACCCACCACACGGTCAAATTCATTGCATGAAATTGCAACTGGAGCATGTGAATAAAGGAAGAGTTGTTGGGGTGCGGTCGGGGGTAAATATACGGTTCATTGTTCATTCACTTAATGTCAAACCATGACTAGGCATTAGATCTGAACAATCCAGAGTCCTGGATATGAAATGGCAGAAAACCCAAACCAGCGATGGATTACTATTAAATGCTTCCATGATATACAGTTCCAGTTTCCTGGTTTTTTAAAAAGATTTTAAAGTAGAACTAAAAGCACACGTTGGCAAGGGAATCAGGATTTTTATCTATTATACCAGTTAAACGTTAACCATTCTCACTTGAATGTACATTTATGTTTTCTTCTCGTGCTAACTACATTGTCTGTATCACATGACTTACCTTGTTATTAGAGGATCGGCAGCATGATTGGGTCCCCAACGTCCCAGCAGACCTCGTCCCACCAATCCTGTCCTGCCTACAGGATTCCTGAAAGTAACAGAAGTCTGCCTGTAATCCAGTGTTTTTCAAACTTGGCAGTTTTAAGATGTGTGGACTGCAACTCCCAGAATACTCCAGTCAACATGAAGAGAGTAGTACAAATGTAAATTAACAATGCAGACATGCCATGATACCCCAATTGCTCTAGGCTGCAGAAAAAGAAACTAATTACATACCAAGATACAGAACTTCATACACAAACATACCTAAGGACTAAATTCATATATCACACTAAACTAAAATGTGGATTTACTGATTTTAACTACACATGTTGATGAATATAATAGTGGTATTTTGATTGAAATATGTGGTTTATCCAGTTATGTGAACCCAGTGAACTGTAGTTTATTCAACAAACCATGGTTATCAAGCCATTGCTTAGTTTGAGGGGTCCACTTAGCCAAGACTGCTACATACCTGGGCCTCCCATTTTCCACTTTATATAAGCCATTGTGGCTCCTTCTCTCCACTTGCCCATCTTTCTCATTGAACTTTGGAAAAAAGTTTTTGGCTCTTTTTGAAAAAGAAAGAAAAACATACATAAAGATTATATAAAACATTTCATGAAAGTTATGAACATTGTAATTCAAAACACAGTTTTGTTTAAAAACATCTAATCCCACATAAGCGTTTTGTCAGCTACATTTTTCATTCCACTTTGAATATTTATACCCATATTCTATCCTATCCTTCAAACCTGGTTCTTCATTCTATTCATACACTTCAGGCACCGATGCTTGTAGTAGTGATTTGTCTAAGCGGTTCCTCAATGACACCTATTTACTGCCATATATTTGTGAGACCTAGTTCCATAATTTGATAACTATTTGCTGCCTCTCTGGGAATATTTCCATGGTGAAGGTATGTGGGGTGATGAACTGTATGTCAGAGATGCTTTGGCAGTGTGCAAAAGAAAAAAGAAAACCATAATCAACTAATTTTCCTTCTTTTTTAGTAATTGTGTGTATAGGTCTTTAGCAGTATATTAATTTATTGTTTTTAATGAGTTGTGAGCCGCCCAGAGTCCCCCATTGGGGGGAGATGAGCGGGGATAAATTTGATAGATAGATAGATAGATAGATAGATAGATAGATAGATAGATAGATAGATCAAAATAAATATCTCATATTTTACAGTGCTTTGCAGTTTTTTAAAAGATACTATTATGAAAGACTAACATAAATGAAATATAGACATTCTTTTAGTCCTATCTTTTCTATGATGCTCGTAAAATCTATTATTTTTCTTTTGCCTTTTTTCTCATTTGTCTTTTTTTCCCCTTTCACAAATATGTTTAATAAAAATATAATAATAAAGTAAACCAGCTTTATATAAAATATAAATTATATAAAATAGGATGTTACATTTTGTTCAGAAGGCAATTTTGCAACTCAGGGACCATCATCGGTACATCAAGCAACTTCTACAACATTAATTTCAAATATGGCAATCTATCTACAGAATTTGGGGAGTGGACTTCGCTTCTACCGTTAGTGCTTCTTCTCCTTCAGTGAGAGAACAAGAGTTGCACATACATTACTTTTCTTAATTAGAGCACAGATCACAGCACTTAGTTCTTCATAACAAAATACTTACTACCATAGCTGAAAATAAAACCTATCCTGACACTGATATTTCTCTTAGCACGACATACATTAATAACTTTATTTCTGTCTTTCTGGATCCTATACTGTACCAACAATACAGTAATGGAAGATAGGTGTGGAAGTTAATTTAATCTATGTAAGAAACCACACTTTCTTTATACACTAACCAGAAGTAATTTCCAGTTTTACAAGGCCTAGAGGCATCTGTATTTTATAAATCTATCAGCAGCCCTAAGTATAACAGAGATGATGCATAAATTACATGAAGTAAATTCATCTAATCGTGTAAAACCTAAAAGACACATTGTTAAATAAAATATGCTGCAGTAACTTTCAGCAATCCAGAAATTTCAGAGCTGGGAAGACTGTAGAATAATTTGGTGCAAATATCTGAAGTATGAATAATTTATCCACTATGTAATTTTCATAAGCACCCTGCCCATTTTCATATAAAGAAACCCAATGGGAAGTTATTTTTTTTAATTAAATCATTCTGTCTCTCTTCCTCCTACTGAGTGACTAACAACACTCACCCAATCTCTGGATCTGCCCATTTAGGTCCTGCCAAAACACTTGGTGCTGTATATTCCACAGGGCTGTAGTTTTTCCAGTTGATCAACCAGTCCACTTTATCATTAGGTACTTGGCTGCGTTCAACTTTTGATCCTGGATATGGGGATATCCTGGCTTTCTTATGCAAATTTTCTTTTGGCTCCTTACAATCTGACATTTTAATTGTATCGCTATGGAACCAGCGATGTGCAGATGAGCTGTGAAAATAGAGGTACACTTAGACAGAAAGAAAAAAGTAAATCTGCGATGCTTTGTTCTTTACAGAATCTGACATGCTATTAGAAAAATGTTGCCTGCTCATCTATTACACTTAGAATAAAGTGGATATCCAGGATTTAATCAGTACAGAAAAATACATCTCATCTTGTTAGATTTCAATAAGATTCAAATAATGTGAATGATTTGTTTTAATGTAAACAAAAAATAAAACAGAATTCTAGAAACATAGGAACTTTCCTCTTATCCAAGATCTAGACTCACTAGCAAACCTGTAATTTGAGCACTGTGTAAATCAATATCACTACATGTGTATGGTAGTATGTGGAGATCACAGGAATGGCATGGCAAGCTTTCCTAGCATCAGTTTTTCAGAAAGTAGGAAAGGGTATGTGCAATACTTAACAAATAACACCATTAATTTACCAGCATTATTAGACGATTAAATGATGATTGCCTCTAACACTAAACTGACAAGGACACTGAGAAACAAGGAGAATTATCTGTATATGTGTACATTTACACCAATGAGGGAATTTTGAATAACATTTGAGTTAAATACAGAAAATGGGCACTGAAGAGGCATGGGGTGATTCATAAAGCACATGGCTGGTTAGAAACCTGGCCAGAAGCATTTCTGTTTGATGAGAATACATAGAATAATTTGTAAACATTGCAATGCAGTACTTGTTAATACAAACAAATAATTCTAAACACACTAAATGTGTACCTAAATTTATGATCTCATTGTTCTATAAAAATATCCTAGGTGTTAATAAACTCTCAGCACAGAATACTGGGTTATGGCAATTTTCTGGACTTGAGCAATGCATTGGTTGGCCTGTTAGGTTTATATCTCACCTTTTATTTAGAAGCAAAAAGTGGCTCATGTAGGCCCTTTTCCTCCATTTCCCCCCACAACATTTCTATATAATCGGTTGCGTTGAGAGAGTGACTAGCTTACAGGCACTCAGGGAGCTTCTGTAGCTGAGAGTGGAGTCTGGGTGCTCCCAGTGCCAGTCAAACACCTTAACTGCACTGGCTGTCTGACACAGAGATAAGTATAGAAAGTAAATTAGACCATGGAATGAATACCTGTAAGCAAGATTCCTTGTTGTCTGGAACACTGGAGAGAAATTGTGGCAGGACTTTGCAGTAACAACTGAAAGAGTTACAGAAAGGGAAACTACAGTAATGGTTTGGGCCAAGAAACCTCTTGCCATTCCATGAAATGAGTTCACAAGGAGCTGGCCTCTTCAGAAAGAAACACCAAATGCAGAAAAGGACACCAAATAGGAAAAAATTGAGTGTGATATATGCTGTCTTCACGTCTTCATTACCTACAAAATAAAGTGATTATCACTTTAATATGCATATATTACAAGACTGGATGTAAGCTGCATACTGTATTCAGCTGCAGATCCTAATTCAAAGTCTCTTCCCTCACTGACTATTTCTGTCAATTCGCTTCCCAAATTCATACTTCTATGTATCTGAAGATAATATATATGTATCAATGACAACTCTGTGTTTCTTATTTGTAATAACTTTGTATTTTAATATTAAACTGTCAGTTGAGTTAAGAAAAGACACAGCTGCTTTTAAAAAAATACTTATCTTGGCAGATCAAGAAAAAAAATGGCTTCCTCAATATTTAACATAGCTCAATAAAATGCACATATTAAGAAAATAGATAACGATAGTGATACTAGAGACTGTAATGATCTGTTCCAAAACTTCCTAGCAATAGAATAGGAGTTTTGTTCATGCGCATCATTAGTTAATAGGGTATTTCTCTATAGTCCAATACAGTATTTCTTTACATTTGACTTCCTCTTTTCCTTGGTAATATTAATCACAGATAAGAAACACTTGTATATTAATGAGATTCTAATTAAAATAACATTGATACAGCATGGTTAAAATGAGTGAACAAGATATAATACATGAAATTATAGTCAGTCTTATAGATACCCATTCCTACGAAAATCCTGAAAGTTAAATGGAAATTACCCCCCAGTTTTAGCCTTTCTTTTTTAGGAAACATATGATTTCTTTCATTTACATTTTACTTATATTTGTTTTACTGTACTTACATTTCTTATACCTTGCCATCCCTCTCTTGAATGTTCTAAATAAACAAGGCCATAGTTTTATTTATGGGTAAGGATATAGTTTTATCTTTATACTGTCACCCATAACCCTATGGGTAAGCAGAATATTATTTATATTTTACTTATGTGGAGTAAGATTATTCAGTTATGCTGGTTCAAATCACCCAACTAGGAAGCACGCTGGATGACCTTAAGGCAGATGTTACCTTCGGTATAATCTACCTCACAGGGTTGTTGTGAGGTAAAAACTGGAGAGAGAGAAAGGAGCCAGACATCCATCACCCTTAAGTGACTTAGAAGAAAAGGAGAGATATAGTGAGGGCTGAGTTCAGGCAATACATTATGCCATAATGTGGTTTGTTTGGTTTTTTGGCCGAATGCATTGCGCAAATCTCAATTGTTGTGAATCGCCCAGAGTTCCCCCATTGGGGAGAGACGGGCTGTTGAAAAATGTAATAAGAAGTAAGTAAGTAAGTAAGTAAGTAAGTAAATAAACGAGTCCCCCGTTGTGGGGAGATGGGCGGGGACAAGTCAAATAAATAAATAAAATAAGTAAGTAAGTAAGTAAATAAATAAATAAATAGTGAGTTATTCGACAAGCAGACACGGGTTAGCACCATGTCTCCAGCCTGATAATTAATAAACAAGGAATATATAATACATATCTGATATGTGATATATAGATGCAAATACTCCTCTATCTAAATATGTGTGTATGAAGTTACATATACATAAATATGATATGTTCCTTAAACGAGGTAATTATAATCTGAGGAGGGGGGAAACGAATTTATTTTCCATTCCGCTCCTTCCTTCCTCCAGACTCACCCTGTCAAATTTCCTTCCGCCTCTTTATCGCGTGATCCCGCCTTCAAACAAATCGCCGTCTCGTGATTGGCTAATGGCTGAGCGCCTGCCTATTTTCTCCTCTTACCCAGTGGCTACGTCTCTGCACTTCTTCCGCCCCTTCAAAAAAAGACACCAACTCCTGCCAATGCCACGAAAGTATCATCCTCAGACTCTGTAGCCCCGCCCACTGGATGTCGTAATTAAAATGGCGTGGTGGTTCATCTCCCTCTGTCCTCAAACTTCGTCGCAAAGCGTTTATGTCACATGAGTGCAAGCTTCTGATTGGGTTTGGGCCGAGCACGTGACCGCCCGGTGGCGAGCCGATCTTTTCATGCCTCTGTCTCAACCGTCTTCCTCAGCCGTAGAGATAGAAAAGGGGTAGAGCCGCGCTCAATGGCGTTATTTGTAGGAACTGCCATTTTAAAATTATTTCCTATGCAAAATATGCAAAGAGGGTAGAATTATACTTCTACGGACTCCGCAGAGATGGAAACGTTCTTTCTCTATATAAATTCAGTCTTTATTAACGAAGCCATCATTTCTGCCCGTAAAAGTCCATTTAAAAAATCCACTGAGGCGATTCGGGTTCTCTCCGATTGGATTCAAATTTCCCCCACTCCATTGATGCATTTATTTCAACTTTTTAAAAATGCTCCGCAATTTTGATTATACTCTAACAGTGTTTTTCTAACTTGGTAACTTTAAGGTGGACTTCAATTCCCAGAATTCCCCAGCAATATCAATGGGCATATCTATAATAATCCGGAGCAATTCATCTATCAAATCAAAATGCATGAGCTTCTGCTCTCCCAGAAGGGAAGCCTGGCCCCTGAAATCAGTGTAGCCTCTTGGACACCTGGCTGGAAATAGCTGGGTAGGGTTTGAACTTCCTTTCCTCAGATAGTTTCTGGGTGGATCTGTTCCCCAAGAATTTCTGTAGGATGCTCACCTAGGATCATTAGATACTGGGTGGCATATATCAAAGTGCATATCAAAACCAGATCAAACTACTGAAGAGGAAGGCTCACAAAAATTAATTGGGGCAGGGTGAAATAATGTTTGCATCGCTTTAGGGAGTACCAGGAGGGAGAGAAGTAGAGCTTTGTAGCTAATAACCACAACTTTGAATTTAATCCAGAAGTCTAATGGTAACCAGGCAGTGATTTCAGAAGCAGGGTTATTCTGCAGTGGCAGGGCTGATCTGCCAACAGTGCCTCATTCTGGACCAATTAAAGCTTCCAAATTTTTGATATTTATTAAACCACAGCAGTTCAATTATGGAAGGATTTAATCTGAGTTTTTTTGGCTTCATCCAGACCCTAATGGCCTCTAGGACATTTAAAGCCTCTATGCATTTCCCCACTTGCACCAAACCATGGCATAAATATACTCCAGTGACATCTTTGTTTGGACCACATCTTCAGGATGTTGTCTTCATTTCATTCCTGAGGCATGCTTAAGTTATTCCAATAGTAAATTAGCTTTTTTCTCCTTATGCCACTTCCATCCAAAAGCAGCCTCAAGGAGTGTAAAGTGTGTTGGGTTTTGCACCTGTTATCTGCAGGGAAGTTAGGAATTTAGCAGGGACCAAGAACAGAGACAATAGAGGCAGGATAAGATCAACAATGGAAATAGTTTCTGTCCCTCGGTAGTGTTTTGCTAACTTAAAGATAGATATGGAACATTTCCACTGAGTAGCAGGAAAAGTCCCATGAGAGGTTTCATAAAAGGGGGGAAAGAGCCATTAAGGGGGAAAAAAGAAAAGTTTCTCTGTGTGACCCTATTTTTTATTTTTATTTATCATATTTATATAGCGGCCCATCTCACATTAAAGTGACTCTATATCACTATTATGACTAATTGTCATTACTAACCTTTTCCTCTATACAGTTGATTACTCCTGTTTTATAGCCACCTGTCATCTCTCCATTTTGTGCAAATATGTTCTATTGTTGGTAACAAGGGCCTGGGTGAAAAAGCAGCTGCTTTTATTTGTCCTAAATATGCTACCATTCAGCTTTACTCAACAGCTGCTATTCCTTCTAATTGAAAACGTATTGTGCAGCTATTCTGTATTTTTTTAATGGAAGAAGGAATTGAAGAATTGAATAATATTGCAACTTATCCTATCATAACATTCTCTGAAAGAGTCAGAACTGCTGAAAAGAAAAAGGCTTATTTATTACCCCTAGGTGATAGCTCTGTGCCAAGATGCTGATTGTCATAAACTTAAAAGAGCAGGTGACTTGACTCCTCTGCTTTATTTTCTAAGTGGATTTGCATAGGGTGGAGTTTTGCAAGAACTCTAGTTAACAGATGAATAGCCTATTACATTACAAAGTCCTCCCAATGATGTGTCAAATCCCAGGCGATTCTTTGTAGAAGAAAGCAAGAATGCATCTCATATTTGATATCCTCTGGTTTTTACTTATTACAATCTATTCCTATATTGAAGCTTTGGTGAAATGTTTTATTCCTGTGAAGAGGAAATCTGTCACTGGTGAAATTGTCCTTATCACTGGAGCTGCACATGGCATCGGAAGACTCACAGCCTTTGAATTTGCCAAACATGGGAGTGGATTGGTTCTCTGGGACATAAACAAGGTATAGCAATTATTCTACTTTAGAATTAGTGAGTTAACAAGAGAGAGAGAAAGAAAGGGAGAGAGAAAAAAACATGCCAGAGGCTCACAAACATTCCTGGAAATAAAATCTAAAGATTTCTGAGAGACTGATCTCAATGGAAATATGCTTTGTGTTATGTTTGGAAAGGATGTAAGCAACTTGTGGAAGCAAGTGTGTTCAATTAACAAAGTTTTCTCTCAAACGGCATAAAGCATGTTTACCTAGTATTCAGCCCAGTTTATTCTGTAGAAAGTGTAAATCAGATGACCATTTTCATATGTTATTTCAGAGCATTGGGGAAAATGTATTGGGACTGGAGTCAGGTTGCTTTTTCTTTTATAAAAAGCCTTGAGGGAGAGAGAGATTGTAAAAGCAAAGGGAAGACTGTAGAAAAGGACCAAAAAGCCTTGGATGTAATAAAGCCTTTGAACCTACTCATCCTATACTGTTGCAAACTTCATTCTTATTCAGCAAAATATTTCTGTGGTTTTCTTATATACCTGACTTTAATTCTTTACAAAAATCAGTGTGTCATGATGTTGCATCTGTTTGCACACTATCCTTTTATAAGCTAATCAAGAATTAACATTTAAATGTAGAGGTGCACCCAGGGTCCTCCTTACAGGCATTTCACAAGGCTGTGAAAACACTTTCATTCAGATAGGCTTTTGAAGCTTAACGGGGACTGGACTGCTGCTGTTCTTGTATACATTTGTATAGGTTCCTGCACTGGAGAAGGGGGGTACTACGATATTTTATTGTATGGATTGTTTTTATGTTCTGCTGATATGGGCAGTATAAACATGTTGTAAATAAATATATATCTGGGAGATAAAATCTCCCACTCACTCCCAGACATACACTCATCTTGTAGGAAGTTTACTTAGTGCTGAGTTGTGTTAAATAGACCAGTATCCTTCAAGAAAGGCAGGGAAAGAGAGAGGGGGAAAGCAGGTACTATGTTGAATTTGAACATAGTACTTAGTGTAGTACTAACAATAGAGGTGCCTTGTAAGTTTGAGGACTTGGAGCAAAAATGTCTCATGCCATCTTATGGACATGATGGAAACTATGTCAAATAGGTCTTGCATTAAAATCTCTGTGATGGAGTGATGCTGTTCCTTGGAACATCCTTTTTGGGTGGTTTTAAAAATGTTTTATGATGGCAAAGTTAGGGGAAGAGAGGAGTGTAGCTCATGCCACAGTTTAAAGCTGAAGATTCCCTGAGGCCAGCCTTGACTTCTGCTGACTTATTATTTTCTTGACAATAGTGTCTGGGATTATTTTTCTGACCCTCCAACGTAGCCCACAACTCTGCTACTTCCTGGAGATCTCCTTCCATATAGTAACCCTGCTTAGATTTTTCAAGAGGATTGGCTACTTACAGGTGCTAATTTTATTATGTTTTTAATGTCATATTTTTCTGCAGCAAAATGCTATTTATTTCCAAATAAATGAACAAAGGAAGTTTTTCTTACAACTGCAGAATGTATGCTTTTGTGTATGTATGCGTGTCCATAAGAATACATGTGTTTGTATCAACAGTTTAGGGGTAGATTTTGCTGTTAGTTGCTTCTTTTGTTGTAGCACTGAAAAAGTTGTATAGAACATGAAACACAAGGTGGAGAATGTGTTTTACATATAGGGGGTTTGCTGGGGAGTAAAAGAAGTCAAGATCATGTCCACAACCATGCAAACAAAGCCCTGGCCCTTTAGGGATGGGGCTTCAGGTATCTGATCATGGATGCCATCTTAACATTTTTGACCCTCCCTCCTGAGGACCCCACAACAGAAATAAGACAACCTAATTTCTGAAAAATGCCTCCAGACATTATTTTGTAGAACTACTGATTAGAGGGCCATATAAAGTAAGGAGAAGGAAATTATCTAGACAACATAGCATTCAATGGGCAAAAGGTGCTAATTAAATAGAACGTGCTATAGGTGGCTTTCTTGATCCCTGTTCCATGCTTAACAAAGAGCATTTAGAGTGCTCTGTGTTGCACAAGAAGATTCCCACCCAGTCTGAGAGATTCTAAGATTACAGTCACACTCGAATGAGAAACAAATAATTTTATTGATGATATCTTTACTACTGATTTCAAGGGATGACCCAATACATTGCAATGGAGGTTACTCAGGCCAGGCACATCTGAGGTGGAGACTTGGGATGAATCCCAGTGCTCCATACATTTGAACAGGATTTTATAGGTGATCATACTAAGATTACATGACCCTAAATCTTCCTTCTACCTTACAATCACTATTTACATGACAGAATGCATTCCACGGTGAAAACTGAGCTTGCATAGTGGCCACCCAGTTCTGACTCTTCATTGGAAAGGGTTGGAAAAGTGGGGATGAAGTGGCACAAGGCAAAGACCCTCTACCATTGACTCAATTAACAGGCTAGTCCATGTGGAAGGAAGTATCTTTTCAGAGAGGCCAATCTGTGACTGTTCAGAATGTCTGTCTTGATTTGGTCGTATGCTAACTTTAAATTCTGGAGCTGTGATCTTGCTCGCAGCAACCTTTTCCCCTTCTTTGACTCAGCAACATTTTGTTGGCAGAATGCAAAGAAGTGAATGATATTTATCCTTTCCTACTGGTTGTAGCATGGCATAGAGGGAACAGCTGAAGAATGCAGAAGGCTGGGAGCCAAAGCATATCCTTATTTGGTGGACTGCAGTTCGAATGAGGAAGTCTACAGTGCAGCTGAGAAAGTGAGAATTCTGTAAATGTGTGTTCTTTCCCTGGCTTTCATGAAGCTTTGGACAACAAGCTTTTTTTTAAAAAAAAAATCACATATCATTTTCCTACTCAGTATGGTATAGTTTTTTTTTTTTTTGGTCTGCTCTCAGTCATCAGTGACCGCCCCCTAGCGGTTTTCAAGGCAATTGTATCTTTTTGTTTTTCGGAAGTAGTCTTTGCCAGAGCCTCCTTCCTAGAGCAGAGCCCAGCTGGCGAGCGCAGGAGGCGGGGTTTCCGTTGCTTTGCTCCCGTTTTTCGGGCGAGCGCGGTTTCGCGCTTTACCGGCCACTGGTCCCGTCTCTCTGTGCAAGGCGCTGCCAGCATTTTTCCTCCCACCGAAGTGAGAGTACCCATTTATCTACTCACGTAAGTTTTCGATCTGTTGGGTTGACAGAAGCTGCGGGTGGAGAAACAAGAGCTCACCAAAGATTTACCAATTTGGATATTGGTATTTTTTCATTTCTTACTCTTTATTGATATAAATTAGTATAGAGAACCTATAGATGAATACAAAATTCTGTATGGCTTGCCTGAGCTGAGTTCCCAAACTGACTAGATTTGCTGTCCATAGTGTGGAGTGTGGGGATGCCATCATGCCTGCAAACACTTCCCATGATCCTCACCAAACTTTGGTCCCAGTTGCTGCCATAAGTGAAGGACTACCTGTATATTGTTATCAGTCTTGGGATGAGTCCACATCATGTAGGCATTTTTGCAGCTAAATTTTCTCCTAGTTATCTCACCCTTGCTACTTGAAGAAAGAAGTGGAACATAGAAATGCACCTATGTTTGCTTTTCAGAGTCATATTTTTGTCCGTGAGATCCTGTGAATGCTTGCTTCTTTATTTGATGTATACCTCACTTTCTACTCTAGCAAGCAGTCAAAGCAACCAACAAAATTTTAAAACAAAATACAGGTAATCCCCAGTTTAAGAACGAGTTGCATTCCCAAGGTCTGTCCTTAAGTCAAATTTGTATGCAAGCCTGAACAGTATTGTGTAATTAACTCGAATCATTGTATATTTAACTCAAATTTTGCTAGTTTTACAGAAGTAGCTTTTTTATAGAGTCACTGTACATATAGGCCAACTGTGTTACCTACCCTCTAAATCAGCCTTCCTTGGCTATCCAGATATGTTGAGACTGCAGCTCCACAAATTCTAGAGCCAACATACTGAATTACAGTCCCAGCACATCTGGAGAATGCCAAGCTGGGGAAGCCTGGTATAGAATTTGTAAATGTGTATGTTTTTTCTTTTTAAATATTCAATCTTTACTGTGCCTTTCAGTCTGTGCAAGATGTGTGTAGCAGCGAAAGGGAGGGAGGAAAGAAAGAAAGAAAAAGAAAGAAAGAGAGAGAGAGAAAGAGAAAGAAAGAAAGAAAGAGAAAAAGAAAGAAAGAAAGAAAACCAACTTTAAACAGTGCAAAGTTTAATCATTTCTGTTTCTTAATTTTAAAGGTGAGAAAAGATGTCGGAGATGTTACTATCTTAGTGAATAATGCCGGTGTGATAGCAACAGGCGATGTCCTTTCCATCCAGGACAAGCAAATACAAAAAATGTTTGATGTCAACATTCTAGCTCATTACTGGGTAGGTATCACTGAGAGTTTAAACTTTAATTATACAGTAAATATTAGCAATACAGCATTCAAGTTTATCTGAGTTTATATTGGCTTTGAGTGCAATCCTAACTAAAAATGTATCATTAGGGAAGGTTAGAATGGGGCTCATCTGCCTATAAAACTAATTTCTGCTAGCTGCTTCAAAGATATGGCAGCAGAAAACTGTGCAAACAAATCTGAGGTATGCCAGTATGATAGCCAAAACAATGGGCTGGAACAGAGAACAGGAAGGACAAAGGAAGAACCAACTCAAGAAGATTCCATAAAGCCAGCACACATTTAGATTAGATTGAAAGTAGTCCTCATTGACTTCTATCACATACAATCCATTAAGAGCTCCAAATACTATTTTCCATCTTCTGGACTGCATTCAGCATAGGTTCGGACAATCAAGAAATCCTTATTTGACCCTTGACCATTTTGGCTAATTAAGGTTGGACTGCCTATATCAGCCAATGTACAATATAGCCCTGAGCATTCATGCATACAGTAGTTGTTCTGAAAAGCATTAAGTACATCGGGAAGTATTTGGTTAGTTATGGCTTTTGATTTTTATCTGAAGTCAGAAACTATGTTTAACAGCTTTGGAACAAGAAGATGTAAGGGTTCTTTGCTTTCCAAGGAGTGGACACAGCACAGCATAGCAGATCTGTACACAATATTTTATTGCAGCACACGCCTTCCCCATCAACAGGCTATTGCTCGTCACCCTTCTAGACTTTGCAAGGTGGTGTTGGCATGTAAATATGTCTTTAATGCTCAGTCCTTTAATACAAAAGTCTCAAAATCTGTAAAGTGGCCTATAACCTTTGCCTTCTTCTAAAACACGGGTTGGGATGAGGTGCTGCCTCAGTGGGGTTGCTCCTTTTCTGGTTGCTACTGAGCTCCTGGCCAAACTCTAAACCAAGCTCCAGGCAGGAATCACCCCAGGATATGTTGTTCACTGTAGCTTGTAGTTCTGACAGTCCTCTTGCCTGCCTGTAATAGCTACCGATCTCCAGACATCGCCTCCCCTTCCCTGTCTGCTTGCCGTTTTCTTATCTCCTTTTTTATTTTATTTATTTATTTATATGTCAAATTTATATCACTGCCCAACTCCCCCACAAGGAGGGACTCTGAGCGGTTCACAACAAAATAATTTAAAATCAGTAAAAACATAAATAATACAAATATAAAATACAGTTATTAAATACAATAAAATCCAAGAGATGGTGATATTATTTCAGCCTGTGACCAGATAATATTGGTCAAAGGTAAGACTAGGGAACCAGCCAACCCCAAAACTGACTATTCCCATCACCACCCCATGCGTGATGACAAAACCAGGTCCTCAGTTTTTTTCTGAAGTCTAAAAGGGAGGGGGCCAACCTCACTTCTGGGAGAAAAGTGTTCCAAAGGGCAGGGGCTGCTGCAGAGAAGGCTCGCCTCCTAGACCCTGTCAGATGAAATTCTCTTGCAGATGGGGTCCGTAGCATGCCCTCTCTGCATGACTGGGTGGGATGGGTTGATGTAACAGGGATGAGACAGTCCTCCAGATGGTACCCTGGCCCCATGCCATGTAAGGCTTTAAAGGTGATAACCAACACCTTGAATTGGACCCAAAAGCAAACTGGCACCCAGTGCAGCTCATGGAGCAAAGATGCTATATGTGCTGATCTTGACGCACCTAAAATCACCTGCACGGCCGCATTCTGGACCAGTTGAAGCTTCCAGATACTCTTCAAGGGTAGCCCCATGTAGAGCGCATTACAGTAGTCTATATGGGAGATGACCAGGGCATGAGTGACTGCTTGAAGGGCTTCTCAGTCCAGGTTTTCTCCTACACACACACCCACGTTCTGTCTTAATGTTTGCTTTTGTAAGCTAAGGCCCTGGGTGGGGTGAGGCTGCCTCTGAATGTTGCACATCCTTGAAAATGCCAGGGTGTGCTCAATCATTACAGATAGCTGGAATGCCAGTGTGGATGCTTGTGAGTAAAGTTGTGAGTGAATGTATGAATGTATGAGGGAAGTGGGGTAGGAAGTGTTTCTGCCTGGCTGCAGCTGCTTTTCCCAAGTACAACAGCAACCCCATCTTCCTTCCCTCACAGAAGCCAGTTTGAAGCTATCTTTTAATCTCCTGTCCGCCTCACCCCCCCCCCCCCCCGAAGTATTAACCACTGTTTTCCTGGTTTGGCCATAATGGAAAAGGGAAGTTAACTAAAGATTTCTTGATCTGTTTGCTAAATCATGCAAAGTGGCTGCATATCAGAAGCACAAGGCTTGTTTATATTGCAATTATTACATTAAGATTATTTTTTTGTTTTAAAACTGTGTATGCCAGTCATTCCCATTAGTGACTCTACACAGTTTGCAAATATAATAAAAATGATTAAAACTGTCCAAAACTTCTAAAGCAAATTCTTGTTTTTAACTTTCTAAAAAGCCTTAGCAAAAACTGTTTTTAGTTGCATCCTGCTGAACTAAGCAGGCCAGATTCAGCTTTAACAGCAATTTCCAATAATGAAAGTCTCATGGTATTATGCATGTCCATAATGGGACTCACAAATAGACTTCTTAAAAATCTAAGCATATGAGGGAGAGTGTATAGACATAAAAAGTCCTGCAAGTAATCTGGGCTCAAGCCATGTAAAGCTTTATAGGCACCTTGAATTAAGCCTTGAAAGTAACTTTCAGGGCTTAATCAACTTGTATCAACTTTAATTAACTTTAACTTTAATCAGTGCAGCTATTTCAGCACAGCAGTGCTATAATACCTCTTGAAGTACCATTCATCATCTGTGTTACACATTTTAGGCCAATTGCAGTATCCAGACTCTTTTTGAGGGCTGCCCCATGAATACCCCTGTGCACTACTCCAGCTTTGAGATTACTGTGGTAACTCTACTAGGGCTGTCTCTGTGCCAGAACTGAGTCTAAACCTGGACTGGAAAAGACCTAATATAACTAAAACTCAGAGCTAACTCATTCCGGATAAATTGTTCTCAAAGAAATAGTATATGACTGAGGCTAAATATTTCCTATTATATGGGAAAAAAAAAACATTTTAAGAAAGTTAATTCATATGTATTTATCAGTACCCCTGCCCTACATACACCATAGTATGTATAAAATTACTAAGTTCACTGCTTCCAATGATTATTGAAGAGGGAGGAATCTTCTAATTATAAATAGCTTGCATTTGAATTAATTTAAGAATATATGTGTTTTTGATTGAAAAATACCAGAAATACATGCATCTGGCAGTGTGGGTTTTTGTTGTTGTTTGTTTTTGTTTTTTGTGGTCATGTTTTAAATCTTAATTGCAGACAATAAAAGCTTTCCTGCCAGCTATGATGAAAAACAACCATGGTCATATAGTCAGTATTGCATCAGCTGGTGGGTTTGTGCCTGTCCCTTTTCTGGTGCCATATTGGTATGTATAAGAGTTTTTTTCTGTTAAAATCAAAAAGTAGTTTATTTTGGAGGAAAAACACCTTTAAGAGAAAGAGAGAGAGAAGTGTTTTAGGAAGTGTGTCGATATTCATATGGCTCTTTTGCACCATTTTTGCTCCATGCTAGTTCAGAGAATAGCATTGGTGGGAGACAAATTTCACTGATCTTCCTCTCACGTGCAAGAAGAGCTGGCATAATGGCAGACTAATAAAACAGGATTGTGCAATGAGAGTATTTATATGGGCATATTCATTTACAGTTACAAGTAGCTTTGGCAACTAATACCTGCAGAGGAACTGAGATCTGTGCAAGACCTACACTGGACTCTCTTTGAGTGCAAGCCATTACGGTGACAATGACTTTCCAAACAAGAGTAGTGATTCCCATTCTGTCTTTGTGCTGACATAAAGAATGATTTTCTTGTACAACACAAGATTCCCAGTGTTTGGGAATCCTCCTATACAGTACAGTCCACCCTGCCCTCCCCCAAAGTTTATCTGAGTTTAGGGAATTTTCTAGAATCAATTAGGATTTGATTAAGGATTTCTATTGTATATATCTTGGTTTTCCCACTAATGAGAACATTTGATTCCCTTTCGAAGGTAATCTCAAGAGACTCATTATAATATTTACAGTAGTTTATTTACAAATGCACAGAGTGACTACTCCATCAGAGAGCCAAAATCTATGGTTCTCAGTTCAAATTTCCAAGGAGGCAGCCATCATCCTGAGAAACTTCCAGAAACTTCTGCCTAAAATCTTTATGGATCATTTCAGTTTCTGTGACAACAATTCACTAGCCTTCTGCTAAATGTTAAGAGTTATTCATATTTAGAAACTGAAGATTGGTTCATGAGAGCCATCAGATCAGAGCTGTATAAAACTCTGGTCAATATTATGTTGCTTCACTCTACAAGCTTGTTTATTTTAATTAGATCTGGAAAGGCTTATTACATGTATCTGAGCAAGTCAGTGATGGTGGTTATACATTCAGATCCTGCATGTCAGACATATGTCAAGCCAGACTTGCTCTCCAGGTGCGTTAAAGCCATATATGGCATGGGGCCAGGTTATCTGAGGGACTGCTTCAGCTCAGTTACATCCACCCATCAGGTCCAGCAGGAGTGGCATGTTGCAGGTCCTGTCAGCCAAGGAGCTTCATTTGGTGGGGCCCAGGAGAGTCTTTTCTGCTGTGGCACCCACCCTTTGGAACATCATTCTCCCTGAGGCGAGGTTGGCCCCAACCCTGTTGGCCTTCCGGAAGACCCTCAAAACTTGGATTTGCCATCAGGCCTGGGGATCCCATGGAAGCATGGAGCCCATTAAATGGCTGGTATAAGTTTGATTGCATTCTTCCTGTCTTTTTGTTGTTATACTTTTTAATTGTTTTAACTGTTTTAATGGATAAATTATATTGATTATTTTTGTTTTAATTCTATAAGCAGCCTAGAGTCATATGCAAGTGAGATGGGCAGATATATAAATTCAATAAATAAATAAATATTTCAGATATGCCTTCAGCCACACTGGTCTGGGATTGTGCAAGTTGAGTACTGCACTGGGGAAAACTGTGTTAAAGTTAACAATAAAGAAATAAGATTTTTCCCCCCCCTAATTGTGTAAATCTACTTTTTCTTCTCTCCTGTTTAGCTCAAGCAAGTTTGCTGCTGTAGGGTTTCATAAAGGCTTCACTAAAGAATTACATGCTTTGGGAAAAGATGGGATCAAGACCACCTGCTTTTGTCCAACTTTTGTAAACACTGGTTTTATAAAAAACCCACAGATGAGGTAAGAAACAAGTTAGTCTAAATGCACATTGCTAACCTTTTGAAGCCTACAGAATCTGGAGAGCATATTATGGAGTCTTGCCCAAAATGGCTGCCATGGGAAGTGTTTGCTGGGTCAAAAACCCCAATGACCAGAGTAAAGCTGATGAGCTTCTCCCCAACCATCCCCTGAAAGTCCTTCTCTCCATCTTCCAACTTTATTTTTCTGGGCAATGTAGGCAGACTTCTGAACCATACCCTGGAGTAAGGTTGCACCCCCCCTTTTTTTTTTAATTTCTGGAGAATGCCTGCAAGGCCAAAAGCATTCCTGTAAATAACAGAAGGTATGGTGGCAGCTGCACAACGGGCTGGTGGTCATGCACCTCTGGGGTCGTGGGTTTCTCACCACCATTCTTGGGCAGATGGAATCAGTATCACTGATGACTACAGTCCACAAGACCTGCCAGTCACTTCTTTTTAAAATATAATGATTAATATTTGACTATTAATAACATCAACAATTTTGTTCCTTGTAATTCCAGGTTAATGCCTATTCTAAAACCTGATGAAGTTGCAAGTAAACTCATGGATGGGATACTCTGCAATCAAAAGATGATTTTTATCCCATCCTCCATTAAAATGTCTCCTTTGCTGTCACTGTACGTATGCAGGGCGCTTAAGGGCTGAATTTCTGCATTGAGAGTTAGATTTAAAATACATGTTATAGCAAAGACAAAAAACAAGCAGTCAAATCAAGATCTTGTATTTAAGCAGATGTTGAGATTTTTATTTAATGTTCCTGGTTTTTTTTTTTTTTCCAGAATTCTTCCTGAGCGTGCTTTGGTGGCTTTCGATAAACTAATGGAGGTCAAATTTGATATAAACAAAAAAGAATGACTCCAAGTATCAAATCTTCAGAAGCTTCCCTAATTTTAGGTTATGTGCAATCACATTTCTAATGTCACTGTTTAATATTCCTATTATGTAACCTGCAAAAGGAATCCCAAGCATTCTTCTTCACAAATCTATAGTAAGAAAGCTTTTTAAAGTGCTAGCACAACATTGTGAAGAGTTTACTTCTTTCTGGCATATAAAGAAGACATAAACATAACTTCAAACCCACTGATTTTGATGTCATTTTCCTAGAGCAAAACTGATCTGCAAATTCTGTGTGATCCTGCTTCGTTTTTGCTTCATTTATTTGATCTCACGAGCATCTAAGGGAATTAATTACTTGGCACAATATCTCAGAAAAAGTGCCTTCCAGGATAAGAGGAACACTTTGAATTATTAGGAATGGGGTACTTTCTGAAGAAAAACTTAAATTTGGGTGGCAGGCAGGAAAAGATATGAAGGCAAGACATACAAGTATTGGCCTGAATACTAGACAGCATTGCCATCATCAGAAAAATATGCCCTTCTAATGTTCTGGTAAATGTTCATCTAGAATACTTCTATTAACCTTGAGACAGATTGTTCCAGAATGAAGGAATGCAATTTGCTGCAGGTCGACAAGGATTTTCAGTCATATTCAACATTGCAAGGCAACCCTACCAAAGTGTAGCAGTCTAGCAAGATACCATGTGTTAAGACCTTTATTATGAAATCATGTTTATCAAAAAAAAAGTTTAAAAAATAACCTCTGCTCTGATCCACCATAATTTTTCTTACATTCTAACTCATAGCTGATCCTCAATTTTGAGAACAGGAACCAGGTGTTTACCTAGGCTGTGTCTACAGTGACATTTCTTTATCGCAAGACACACTAGATGGCTGGCTGAGCATAAAGGCAATTCCCTTTCTACAAATGTGAACTCAGCCAAGGTTGACCAGATGCTGCAATCTCCCCTAATCCTCACTGTCGAAATGTAACACAAATGTGACTGTTTTAGACTATTCTGGCAGATATGGGAAATCAGGGGGATTGGAAGTCTCACTTTATCTGTAGCACTGTAGATGTTGTCTTTCTTGCTGCAGTGCACCACAAAAGCACGTGTGCAGGCTCCCAACCTTTGGCATTTTTCAGCTCTTTCTTCAACCCCCTGCTGTCAAGAGAAAGCATTTTTAAATGCTTATTTTCTTTTCTGCATTCGTAACTTAATACTTAACATTTAACTGAATTATGTATACAAATAATGACCCTACCTTCCCACTTTTCCAGGGTCCAAGCCTATTGGATGGGGAAAAATAGACTGGGGGCGGGAGGGTCTAGAGGGGTGTAATCTTATTACTAGGAAAAAGGGAATTGAAGGTAAATGGTAGATAATGCTTAGGTATTTTTAGGAAATCGTCTAACATTATATCTGCAGTTTAGTGTATTTTGTGCAAACTCAGGGATTTCATTTGTGTTCTGAGCCACAAGTCCTGCCCACCTCACACATGGGGCTGCCATCCAGAAACTTCAACTGGTGCAGCACGCAGTTGCCAAGGTAGTTATAGGCATACAAGATTCATCCATGCACATCACTACTACAGCAATTGTACCTGGAAGCTAACTGGCAGTATTGGTGGATAGTTAGCTTCCAAATATAATTCAGGATGATGATTGTCATCATGAAAGCCCTTCAAGGCTCAGGACCTGGATATCTTTGAGACCTCCAGGGTGAATATGCCCATCCAGTAAAAGCTGAGGAAGGAGACTTGTAAAGAATCCCTCCACCAAGGGAATGCCATTTATATGGACCTTGTAGTCAATCTGTCATAGGGATGCTCCTGTTCTGTGGAACGGCTTTCTATTGGGCTTTGGAAGGGCTGCAAAGATATGACTCTATTTTGAGGGCAATATAGATTAAGTTTATTCCCAGTGGTTTGCACTGTTACTAGATGTTGTTGCTAAATAATAACAACAACAACTACTACAGGATAACAACTGGAGGGCTAGTGACTTCTTCTGGTGGAAACTGAGGGACTGGTTTGATGGTAAACATATGCAGATAGCCCAAATTGCTGGCAAAAACCTGGGGTCCATTCTCTGTAAGCCAAAATTCCAACCTGTGACTTCAGGTCTGTTCCTCTTTGTGAATATTATTGGAGAATGGTAAGCGATCAGACACTGAGAGTGGGCAGATGCTGATAGTGGAGCCCAGGTGGCATTTTCTTCTGCCAAGGGATGTAGCCCTGGAAGGAAAAAGCCCTGTAGCAGCCACTGCAAAACAGAAAGCCAGGCACTTACAAGTTGAAAAGTCTTTATTGCTATGTCGTACATTTCCTGACAGCAGCTGGGAGTAATTAGTCAGAGATCATCCTGGACTAACCTTGAAATCTGAGTCATCAGCTTGGTCCCAGCAGGAGGCCCAAACAACACAAAAGAAAGAAAGGGAAAGGCAAAGCAGCTGTAGGTCTGATGCAAGGAGAAAGAGATGAATTGGTAAAAAGTGGTGATGAGAGGCAGAATATCTTCATTTGTATTTTATGTCTCTCTTCTCTCAAAAGGGAATTGAGCTATGAGTTTACAATCATTTTGCCATTAGAGAAGGAGAGATTTGCAGTTCAGGACAGAGGACGAGAGAGTAAAAGAAGGCTTGGCCAATTTAAATGAATTCAAGTCCCCAAGGCCAGATTAATTGCATCCTAGGATATTAAAGAAACTAGTAGAGGTGATTGCAAAACTGCTAACTGCAATGTTTGAGAACTCCTGCAGTGCAGAACTGCTTAAGGTCCTATATTCTTATTTTTTCTTTCTTTTCTATTTTTCTTTCTATTTTTTTTTTACTTTTCTGCACCTTCTCTTTTTTGTTTTTATTCTTCTTTTTAAAATTTGTATTAGTTTTTACTGTTGCAACTGTACTTTTTAATAACATTACTATTAAAAAAATGAAAAAGGGGGCTTGGCTGAAAAACATTCTTGAGTAAACTGGAAAAGGAAGGCCACAATTGACAAGGGACTTTTCACAAACAAGTCATGCTAGACTAAACTTACCGTTTTTCTCATATAAATTTGATAATAAATAAATAAATAGTTACTAGCTGAATAAATGCATGAATGTCTGCAGATAACATACATTGGCCTCAGTAAAGCATTCAACACAGTTTCTCATTAATACAGTAGGTAAAATATAGGTGAGATGATGCAACCTTAAAAGGACTCATGCTGTGTCTAATTTGGGGCACCCCCATCTCAAGCTGACAAACTGGAGTGATTTCAGAAGAGGGCTATCCAAATGGTGAGGGACTGGAAACCAACTTCTATGAAGAACACTTAAAGGAACTGGGTATGTTTGGCCTGCAGGAAAGAAAACTAGGGGGAGATTAAATAACAATCTTCAGATAGTTAAAGGACTGTTATATAGAAGGGGTGTGAGAATTCTGGGAGTTGAAGTCCACCCAGCTTAAAGTTGCCAAGGTTGAGAAAGACTGTTCTGTGGGGTCAATGGGTTCTATTGGTTGTGTCTTCTAGGGCTACCACACCTGTGCTGCAAAAGTCCAGACAGCCTCTAAATGGCAGGAAAGATATTTGTAGAACAGATATGGTAGTCTAGGAGTAAACATAGTCCACTACGTCAGAGGTGACCAGTTTGTGGCTCCAGGCTCATCTGTAGCCCTCAAAAGCCTTGGTGTAACCTACAGAGATTGCAAGAAGTTCTTACCAAGCTGTAATTTTTTAAATATATGTTCACTGATTAGATGGCACATAATCAATCAAACCCTTTTAGGAAATGTTTTGCCCTGAAGGAAACTAGTGTATGGCTCTCTCTGATATAGATAGATAGATAGATAGATAGATAGATAGATAGATAGATACACACACACACACACACACACACACACACGTATCAATCATTGTATTAAAAATGGCCCAGCTGTTTTAAACTAGGATGACCAAACTTGGGTTCCAGGGCCACGTACCTCTTTCAAATCCCCTGTCTGTGGCCACCAAAATTCTCTTCATCTCCAGTCTTGGTGACAGTTTCCCATCATTTTGAAGGGAGAAACATGCAAGTGAGAATAGTCTTAAAACATAGCTTTAAAAGAGAAAAAGGCTAAAACTCCCACTCCCCCCCCCCCAAAAAAAGCAATTTGGAAAAAAAGAAGAAAAGAGAGAAAATCATGGCTAGTGCTTTTTGAGCCCCCTGTGAATCCCAGCCCCTCCTGTGATAGGTCCACCCAATTGTTTCCTTCATGATTCAGAATAGAGAAGGGATCAATTTCCATCTCTTTTCTGCTTCTGTTATACATCATAGGGTATAGCAAGAGTAAAGCAAGAGTAACCAAAGTTATATTATCTCCAGTGGCTCTGGAAAGTTCTGTGCCTTTTGATGTATAGCCTTTTGATGAGAACAATTCTTACCTGTTCTCATGTTTCTTTCTCTCCCTGTTTTTGCCTGCCTTTTGTCTTGTTTTTCCTAGTTATATGTTTTGAAGTTTGCTGAGGCTTACACTCTCACTCTCTCTCTCTTTCTCTAGATGTATACATTTTTTAATTCATTTTTATTTACATATGTATATATCTGCTAGCTGTATTGAGTGGCCTGTGTTCTTGCTCTGATCTGGATATAGGGATTGACTGAGAGTCTGCTGGCACAAACTGAACTGAAACTTACCCCAGTAATTTTCCAGCAAGGTCCTCCCCCAAAGGTTAAGTGTGGCCCTTTGCATATTTTTCTTCCAAAAATATCATATTCCTTTCCTACCTGATCGATATCCCAGAGAAACAGCTTGGATCCCTGTCTTGAAAATTCATAAGCTGTAGCTCTCCCAAGGCTGCTACCGGATCTTGTGATGAGGACAATTTCTCCCCTAATTGTTTTTGTCTTACCAATAGAAGAAAATATTGGCAGAAGACAAAAACGATTGCTTCATCAAAGCCTCTAAATAAGAGTAAAGAATTAAGAGGCAAAATAAGATGCAAAAGATGCATTGTCTTCCACAGCTTCCTAGAGTATAATAGATCTTCAGCTATTTGCACACTGTTACTCATTTATCAGACACTGTAGGAAATACCCCTCCACTCAACAGGGTTGGTGGCACTGTTTTGGGCTGGTTTTCCTCTTTCCTCCAGGGTTGGTTCCAGTCGGTGTTCGTGGGTGGGGGGAGAAGTCCAGCCCATGACCCCTGCATTGTGGGGTGACGCAGAGCTCGGTGCTGTCTCCTGTCCTGTTTAACAACTATGTCAGGGTTCCCCAAAGTGGTCAATATCAACCACAAAGGCTAGATGAGACTATCCAAGGGGTCGATAAATGATTGGGGGTCAAAAGGGAGTTAGTAAATGGCTGGGGGTCAATAGATGGTCAATAAATGAAGGAAGGTCAATTGGGCTCAATTAATCTTTTGGCATCTCTGTAGAGCTCCACGCCAGTCCCTAGTCTTGAAGGTGAGGTGGCTAGTGGCAAGACAGTTGTTACTCAGGGTGGATGGTCAGCCGCCAGCGAGAGCATCCTTGAGTTGTCTCTATCAGCGGTGTGTTATTACTGACCTTGTTTATTATTGTTATTATTCATAGTACTAATTAGTTAAAGTTGTTGTTGTTGTTCAGTCGTTAAGTTGTGTCTGACTCTTCATGACCCCATGAACCATATTGCGCCAGGCCTTCCTATCTTTCACTGCCTCCCTGAGTTTGCTCAATTTCATGCTCATTGCTTCAGTGATGCTATCTAGCCATCTCATCCTCTGCCATCCTCTTCTCCTTTTGCCTTCCATCTTTCCCAGCATCAGGGTCTTTTCCAAAGAGTCCTCTCTTCGCATTAGGTGACCAAAGTATCTGAGCTTGAGCTTCATGATCAATCCTTCCAATGAGCAATCAGAGTTGATTTCCTTTAAGATTGACTGGTTTGACCTCCTAGCAGTCCAGGGGACTCTTAAGAGTCTTCTCCAGCACCACAGTTCAAAGGCATCAATTCTTCGGCGTTCAGCCTTCTTTATGGTCCAGCTCTCACAGCCATACATTACTACTGGAAAAACCATAGCTTTGACTATGCAGATCTTTGTCGGCAAGGTGACGTCTCTGCTTTTTAATATGCTATCTAGGTTTGCCATAGCTTTCCTCCCAAGGAGCAAGCGTCTTTTAATTTCATGGCTGCAGTCTCTGTCTGCAGTGATCTTGGAGCCCAAATAAATGAAGTCTGTTACTGCTTCCATTTCTACCCCTTCTATTTGCCAGGGATTGATGGGTCCAGATGCCATGATCTTAGTTTTTTTAATGTTGAGTTTCAAGCCAGCTTTCGCACTCTCCTCTTTCACCCTCATCAAGAGGCTCTTTAGTTCTTCTTCACTTTCTGCCATTAGGGTGGTATCGTCTGCATATCTGAGGTTATTGATGTTTCTCCCTGCAATCTTAATTCCGGCTTGTGATTCTTCCAGCCTGGCATTTCTCATGATGTACTCTGCATATAGGTTAAATAAGCAGGGTGACAGTATACAGCCTTGTCGTACTCCTTTCCCTATTTTGAACCAATGGGGGGTCAGTGAACAATCTGAAACTTCATGAAGGGATTGATGAGCTGAGGAGCTTGGGGACATCTGATCTACGTGAAACCACTGGGTAAGGTTGTCTGACGGTTAGGGGAAAGGGATAATCAGTATGTTAATGATACCTAGCTTTATATCTCTACCCTGGCCATCCATGTGATTCCATGGAGGTCCTATATTGGTGTCTGGATGCTGTGGGGGGTCTGGATGGAGAACAATAGCTCAACCCTAGCAAGACCAAGTGGTTTTGGTTTTTAGGGCCTCCCAGTTCTGGGCTTTCATTTCTTGTTCTGGATGGGGTTGCATGACCCCAGACAGAACTTATGCACAGTTTGGGGCTCCTCCTGGGCTTGCAGCTGCTGCTTGAAAAGGAGGGCCTTTGCACAACTACATGTTGTGCACTCACTGCACTGTTCCTGGACCTAGAGGCCCTGCTCACAGTCACTCATGCCCTGCTCACCTCCCAGTTGGACTACTGGAATGCAGTCTACATGGGGCTGTCTTTGAAGAGCATCCAGAAGCTCCAGCTGGTGCAAAGTGCAGTGGTGGGGGCAGTTATAGACACATTTCATTCAGCTCATGTGACACCTCTGCTTCGCGAGCTGCATTGGTCACCAGTATGCTTACTGGTTCAATTCAAGGTGCTGGTAGTGACTTATAAAGCATGGGGCTGGGTTACTTGTCAGACTGCCTCTCCCCAGTTGTATCTATCCTTCCTGTGAGATCCAGCAGGAGAGGAATGCTCTGGGTCCTGTCTATTAGGGAGTATCATCTGGCAGGTCACTGGAGAAAAGCATTTTCTGTTGTGGCACCCACCCTCTGGAACATCATCCCCCCAGAAGTCAGACTTGACCCAACCCTGCTGGTTTTTCATAAGGTCTTAAAGACCTGGTTTGGTTGCCAAGTCTGGGGCCCGGGCTATGTATCTTAGTTATGTTGAGCCCATATCTTAGCTATGTTGATTGTGTTGTTGGTTTTATCTTGGCCCCTATTTTATTTATTTATTTAATGATGGCTTTATCTTGTTGTTATTCTCTTTGCCCAGAGTGATGTTTGAGATGGGTAGCCATATAGAATGAATGAATGAATGAATGAATGAATGAATGAATGAATGAATGAACGAACGAACGAACGAACGAACAAATGAATGAATGAATGAATGAACGAATGAATGAATGAATGAATGAATGAATGAATGAACAAACAAACACCAAGTAACTTGGGATGGAATTGTGAGAACTTTATTTCTTCCTGAACTTTTGATGAATTGCAAAGCATTGCAATGCTATAGGTTGCAATAATATAGCATAAATAAATCATAAAATAAATATAAATATAAATATAATCATAAAATAATTATATAATCATAAATAAGATACAAGAAATTGTTTTTTAAATTGTGAGCAGAATAACTTTTTGAATGTCCCATAATGGTTTGGCATAAAATTCCCCATTTATTTTAAGGTATTCAGCTAAAATCCAGAGTAAAAGAGAGCCAGTTTGGTCTAGTGGTTAAGGCATCAGGCTAGAAACCAGGAGATTGTAAGTTCTAGTCCCACTTTAAGCATGAAAGCTGGCTGGGTGACTTTGGGCCAGTCACTCTTTCTCAGCCCCCAACTTCAGGTTCGGGTGACAAGCTAGTTGGTCAATTCCTGTCCCAACCATGGACCAACATTTGGTTGATCCAAAAAGCAGACTCGGCACCTGTGGGAAAAACGCTAGGAAGAAGAAGAAGAAGGAAAAAAGAGCTGAAGTCCCACAATGCATAGGAAAGAGATAAAGACTGTAACATCAGCTCCAAATTGGCGTATCACAATTAAAATCAAAACATTTCCCCCACAAACTTTTATTATTCTCCCCATGATCTAGTTACATATGTTGTACAGACATACTTACATAGATTACATTGTATGTACTTCAGAGTTTCTGAATGTGGCCTCTTAGTTATTCTGAAATACAAGTAGTTCTTGACTTATGACCATTTGATTAGTGACCATTCAAAGTTACGACAGCACTGAAAAAAGTGACTTATGACTGGTTCTCGCGCTTACAATTGTTGCAGTGTCCCCATGGTCACATGGTCAAAATTCGGGCACTTGGCAACCAACATGTATTTATGACCGCTGCAGAATCCTGGGGTCACATGATAGCCATTTGCAACCTTCCCAGCCAACTTCTGACAAGCAAAATCAATGGGGAACCACATAATCATTTAATGACAGCATGATTCACTTAACAACCACCACAAAAGATGTCATAAAATCGGGTGCAGTCATGTGATGCCTCACTTAATGACTGCACGATTTAACAATGAATTTTCCGGTCCCTATTGTGGCCATAAGTCAAGGACTACCTGTATAAATATAAACCTGAGCGTCTAATAATCATCTTTTCTTTGGCATTTGGGGATTGTTTATCAACAAGGAGCCCATTCAATACATCAAAGCTTCAAGGACTGATAATTCAACATATGTTCAAGTGTTATTTGGATATACTTGTATGTTTTAATGCAGGCAATCAAGCTTGGTCAGGAGGAAGAGAATTGTTATGGATGGAAATACTGACATCAGGAGTTGGATAATGGAGATTTTCCTGGGCTTGTTTCACGTAAATAATTTGTGGCTTTATTTGCAATTAAATGTGAAAGAAACATTTACATAAACTTTTGGGGAGGATTGCCTTCTGAGGGGTGATCAATAATATAGCTTGTTTACTGTATAACTATGCCTGACCTTAGTGCTATTTCTATGTATGCAAACATATCTAAAGGTTATATAAACAAATACTTGCATCAGACTGTTGGGCAAACCCCACATTTGGTAAGACATGTGCAGCCAGTAACTCCTTCAGGCAAATAGGCGATACTTTGATCATTCAGAAGTTATCTTGCAGCTTCTTTGTATTAGTACTAGTTCATCATATGTTTTTAGATAAAGGTTTACCAGAGTAAAGTCTTGGGTAATGGAGAGTTAGATGATCTTCTTTACCTGTTCCTAAGCAGGCCGTCAAGTTGGAGACATGATCAATCCCTCAGTGAAGCCTGGATATTTGATAAAATAGACAGCTAGTGTTTGTTTATATAGTGATGGTTTTAAAGAAATTGTAGAAATTAGGAATGGTTATTTACATCGTGGCTGGCTCTGTCCTGCAAATTTTGAAGTTTCAAACTTAGTCATTCATGGTCTCCAGCTCTTGAAATAACAACAAGGGAGTTTACATGACAATGACAACAACAGCTACTCTCCCTCCTCCTGACAGTCTCTCTGTCATTCAGTGATCCTAAGATTCCAGCATTGCCACGATTTCTGGATTGAAGAAGCAAATCTGAAATGAAATTCCATTTTATGCTATAAAATTACTTTTCAGAGCTCACAACTTTTCCACACAAGTTTTAATTTGCCATTTCTATGTCTGCATTTTATTTTTGGGCCTATGACTTTTGCTTAACACACTACTGTAAAAAGAAAACATTGGATGCTGTGACATAACCAACAGGCTTTTACAGAATGGCATTTGGCACGAGAAGTCTACATGAACAGGAGGAATTTAGATCCCAGATCCAACTTCCTTAATTGGCACAATGTCCCTGAACTCATTTAAGTGGGAGGGAATGAACATTGGGAGTTTAATTTAGCCACTGAAAAGCTCAATTGCAATGCAATTATTAGAGTCCTATGTTCTCCTTTGCAGCTGGTAACCCTAACAGAGAAGAAAGAAATATTTTAAGAGCTCAAGAAGTTACAGGGAGAAAATAGGCCTCACTGGAAAACGTCTGTTATATACTATAGGCATTTACTATTTACTCTTACTCAATATAGCGTATGACTGTTTGGTTGTCTGGCTGGAGCACAGGGATAGGGCATGTAGATGTTTGGCTATTCAGAAGAAGAGAGGCTTGGTCAATACCAGCAGGAGGGAGACAATGGGAACCATATCCCAATAGTATTGGGTTGAGGAAAATATGGTGGGAAGCCTCAGGAGAAAAGAGATCTCCAATCTGGTGGTGATCCCATCTTCCAACAGGATGGCTTCATCCTGTGGGCCAGGTTTACCAGAGAGTTGTGCTTCAAGGTTGGTTAATACCAGGTCTGTTTGCAATAAGAGCACCTTCATTCATGATCTGGTACAGATGGTCCACGGGTTATGACTCGTTCCATGCCACTGTCTTCATCTCATTCTCAACTCATGAATGAAACAGCCTTAATATCTGGGCACTATAAAGACTGTATTTCCCTCTTAGCTGACAGAATTCTGTCACAGCTTAAAAGTGTGTAAAATCTGCAACCCTTTGGCATCTGGGAGTGAGATGAATTAATATGCAAAACTGTGGGAAGGAGATAGAGGAGGATAATTTATGTGAGAAGAAGCTACACAGCTTAGATGTGGGAGCCATAGGGAGGAGGCATTTCAAAGAGATTCTGCCTTAATGAACTCACTGTAAATCCACTTGGGAATTTACTCTTACAAATTTCAAGATTATGTTTTTACTCTCTGACTAACTTTAAATATATTTATCTGTAATGTGTGATTCTCATACCTTTGGTTTGCCAGCCACATGAAGCTTGACAAATGGTTGTGACAGATATGGTGTGACCAAACAGAGTTTAGGGAATGTTGGGAGTCACTGCCATTCCCATTTCCCTTGGTCACTAACCTGTGTCTGTTGCAGCCATTTCACTCCCAGCATTTGCCTCATCCATTAGTTTTCTGAAATTCTTTCTATTTTAGTCCCACACACCCTACTTTTGTTACCAACTTTTCTCCAGGCTTCCAGCAAGGTAGAAGAGAGCAGAGCAGAAGTCCATTATTTACATGGGGGGAAAAGAGAAGGCAAATCCATTAATTCCCTATTAATGGTACTCTGGATTCCTCAGAGATGAGCAATTGTAAGTGTCTCTAACCAACTGCAATTGGCTAAGGTGACTGAAAGAGTGGAACCTCCTTAATTACAGGCAATCCTGAAGGAAGCAGATTATTTTGATTAATTTCAAACTGGCTTCAGGGAGTACCTTGGTTGGCCTGATGGATGAACTTTCTCTGGGGATTAAAAGGAATATGTCTCTGTTGATTTTGAGGAGGGAGGGGCTCCTCAGCAACTTTAACATTGACCATAGTATCTTCTGCACTGCCCGAGAGATTTGGAAATAGGAGGTGCACAATATTCTGTATCTATCTCTTGGGTATATTTTAGATGGTGTTGCTTGGAGACAGTTGCTCCTCAAAACTTACTATAGTATTATAGGCTGTCCCTTAGAGCTTTATTCTATCTCCAATGCTTTTCAACCTCTGCATGAAACCTCTGGCCAACATCATTCAGAAATATGGCACCTACATTTAATTCTCCGTGAATGCCTGCCTGCAGCCTGTAACGGACTGGATGAGGGGTAATAAATAGAAAGGGAATCCAGACAAGGTGCTTGTTGTGAGGGGACATAATTCCAGTGAGTTGGTAGATCTGCCTGTCCTGAATAGGATTATGGTCTCCCAAAAGAGGCAGGCACACCATTTTAGAGTTCTTCTATATCCAAACCTCTCTTTGGCCTCCCAGAGTGAGTGCCTTTTCCAGCTTCTGTTGATAGGCTAATTCCATCCCTTATTGGAAGATAATGACCTTAAAGCTGTGATGTGTATGCCCGTTGGCTTCACTGTACAAATGCCTTCTTTGTGTCTGGTCTAGAAACTTCAAGTGGCTTGGGGGGAAAATGCTAGTTGTCAGAAGTGTTTACTGATTTTGCAATGCTTGCTGCTTGAGAAATATGGTATATGACCTGCTTATCGCTGCAAATTTAGTGCAGTTGGGTTTGTTAGTTTGATAAAGCTGACCCAGAAGGAACACTGTAGCAATAAAATCTTTGAGGATATAAAGATTTCAAGGTTCCTTATCCAAAATAGGTATGGGTGTGTGTGACTGTATACCTATAATTTAACCTGTTCTCTGACTGGATCTTTTTTTAGTCAATATTATGTCATCTACAGCCAAAAATCAGGAGGAGTCTGGTAGCACTTTTTCAAACTAATACAATTTATTGAAAGGCATAAACATTTGTGAGCTATTTAAAAAAATTGTTCATCTGAAAAGGTGGTACCAGATTCCTGATTTACATGGCTCTTTTAACAATGACCACTGCTTTAAGGTGGAAGTGGACAATCTTATTTCAAAAAGCCTCTGACAAGAATATTATCCTGCTGCATGGGGAGGAAGACACAGAGACAGCCAAGTTGCCAGAAGGAGGGAGAAAAAAGAGGAATGTCAGAAAGAAAGAAAGAAAGAAAGAAAGAAAGAAAGAAAGAAAGAAAGAAAGAAAGAAAGAAAGAAAGAAAGAAAGAAAGAAAGAAAGAAAGAAAGAAAGAAAGAAAGAAAGAAAGAAAGAAAGAAGGTAGCCTTACCATTCTGAAGTCTTAAGGGGATTAACCCAGCCTAGTACCCAACATTTACAAGTGGTCTTTTACAGATTGATTTCATGAAAGGTGAGATTCAACAGCAAAAAAAATTAAAAAAAGGTCTAAGGGTAACTGTTTCCCCACCCTTTTTTATGTAACCCCCCTCCCTCGCCATCAATGAAAGCTTTAGGAAGATTACACCGAAGGTGGGAATCCATAGTATGGCAGCTACAGGTGCCAAGGATCTCATTAGATGGCATCAGCTGGACCACAATATTTAATTTAAAAAAAAAATTTGCAAGATCACCAAATATCACAAAATGTATTAGGATACATAATTTTGGCATCTGCATCTTTCAAAAGCACACTATACCACTGTTCAGAAATAGTTCAACTAATGGGCATGGAAGAGGATTGCAGAAAGCTTAAGGAATGCTCTCTCCAATTTCACCCCACTCCATTTGTGACCTGTTAGGCAACCTGGCAGGTAATTAAGCCTACCATTCAAAGCATTAGCCTAAACTTGTCCAATCACGCCCCACACCAGTGCATGGAGAGTGACTGGCAGTTACTTTCCCATTGAAAGACGATGCTTGGTGGGAGCGTAAATGAAGCCACGGGGATCCAGCAATCACTTTCCTTAACTCAGCCCGCAGTTAGACAATAGGCATGTAAGAACAGCATCTCTTGCCAGCTGATTTATGCTAGCAGATTTTTGGCAACTCAAGGAGCAGTGAGTGGTGCTTTAACTGAGTCTGAGCAAGGTCCCTGAGAGGGCTTTGTGCATGATTGTTGTTGTTTAAACTGTTTAGGTATGTGTGAACATAGATTTGCTTGTGGAATTGCTTTGTGTTGCTCTGCATACTCGCATAGTTACTAAGTCTAGCCTGAATCTTTGCAAGTTGCAAGCATTATTAATGGCATCATCTCTATGCACCTAAGAACTTCTTGACCACCTGGGCAAAGGGCAGAGATAGATAAGAGGAAGGGTCCTGTTTGTCACCTGGCCTGTTGTTAATTAAGTAAGGCTCTATGTTTAAGAGAGAGAGGAAATTCCTGTCTTTCTCTTTCTCTCGGCTTCCTTCTTTCCAAGATGTAGCTTAGAGAGAGGTGAAGCTTTTCTATCTTCATGTGTTTCTCAGTAAATCCAGCTTTTAATTCAAACACAATGAGTGTTGATTAGCATTCACTGAGAGCTGGTGGAAGCCCACACCCAGCATGCAAACAACTATATTATGAGCACTTTTTTTAAAAAAGTGGGGCATTCCACTATTTAATAACTCTGTATTCTTTTAGCACTCTGCTTCTGCTCCGTAGCATATTCTCTAACCAAGACTGCAAAACTCAGATCTCCAACAAGTTCCCACAGAGAAAAGTCACCACAAAGGTTTCCCAACATTTCAGGCTGGTGAGCACACATGGAATTTTGAAAGCAAGTTATGGGATACTGAATGGCTGCACGTGGGGATCTGACCATTCTTGAAACACTAACCTACCACAAATAAAATTGGTGAGGGAGACTATTCATCACTGCTACTTCAAATCTCTCAGGATGCTTTTTCCCACCTCAGCTTACCCTGGCTATCTTTTTCTGAAGAGGTTAGGGACATTTCCAAAGAAACCACTGAAATACACATACCCAGCACAGAAGTGGTTCGCCATTGCCTCCTTCCCAGGGCTGAGAGAGAGAGACTGGCCCAAGGTCACCCAGCTGGCTTCATGCCTAAGGCAGGACTACAACTCACAGTCTCTAGCCTGATGCCTTAACCACTACACCAACCTGACTCTCTGCTAAAAATATACAGTGTTTAAGGTTGGTGGTCTGCAATGTAGAATATTAGCTTGTAGAATATTAGCTTTCCATTCATTTTTTAAAACATGTAAAAAATCATATCTGGGAGGAAGGGAACTTGGCAGCACCAAAGGATGTTGTGGCAGGCACACACAATGCCAGTGTGTATATTGTGAACCCAGGCGTTGTAATGAAGCAATGGTATTACTACAGGAAGTAACATTAAATTCCAATAACACAGGGTTGGATGGGTATGTGTAGTTATGAAGAGATTTACTAAGAGGTTGACCTCAGAAGTAGAATCTAAAATTGTACCAGAGTAAAGTGATTGTACACTCTTCTCTGAAATATAACCCATCCTTTGGCTCTTTTTCCAACCCCTTTTTTCCCCTCCTTTCTTTATCTAGAAATTACCTCGTTGTAGGCCTTAATTCAGTGCCACGCCAGCAATTTGTATGAAATCCTGTTAATAAAGTAATTATGTTACTAGTTTACTATGTAAATTACTATTTATAACATAATTCTGAACTTTTGAGAATTGCCTAGTGTTAGAACTGCAGCAGGAGCATCTGCAGGGGGGAATCAAAAAATCAAGTTGCACAGAGCTTTGAACACATGGGTGTGATGGCCATCTTTTTTGACCTGCCTGTAGGCACCCCTGAATTGGTGGTTGGTTTTGTTCCATTTTGCATTGACTATATTGAGAAAATAATGGCAGAAAGTGAAGAAGAACTAAAGAGCCTCTTGATGAGGGTGAAAGAGGAGAGTGCGAAAGCTGGCTTGAAACTCAACATTAAAAAAACTAAGATCATGGCATCTGGACCCATCAATCCCTGGCAAATAGAAGGCATAGAAATGGAAGCAGTAACAGACTTCATTTATTTGGGCTCCAAGATCACCGCAGACGGAGACTGCAGCCATGAAATTAAAAGACGCTTGCTCCTTGGGAGGAAAGCTATGGCAAACCTAGATAGCATATTAAAAAGCAGAGACGTCACCTTGCCGACAAAGATCCGCATAGTCAAAGCTATGGTTTTTCCAGTAGTAATGTATGGCTGTGAGAGCTGGACCATAAAGAAGGCTGAACGCCGAAGAATTGATGCCTTTGAACTGTGGTGCTGGAGAAGACTCTTAAGAGTCCCCTGGACTGCTAGGAGGTCAAACCAGTCAATCTTAAAGGAAATCAACTCTGATTGCTCATTGGAAGGATTGATCATGAAGCTCAAGCTCAGATACTTTGGTCACCTAATGCGAAGAGAGGACTCTTTGGAAAAGACCCTGATGCTGGGAAAGATGGAAGGCAAAAGGAGAAGAGGATGGCAGAGGATGAGATGGCTAGATAGCATCACTGAAGCAATGAGCATGAAATTGAGCAAACTCAGGGAGGCAGTGAAAGATAGGAAGGCCTGGCGCAATATGGTTCATGGGGTCACAAAGAGTCCGACACGACTTAACGACTGAACAACAACAACAACATATTGAGAATGCATTGCAACTTTAAACACTGCTATTCTTTAGTGAACTAAAGCATACGCATGGAATTACCAACACACATATTGTACATCCTGCCACAAATTTGTACTGCAGCTTACATGATTAATAGTTCCCATGCTGGATGGATGGCCAACATCCACCAGAGCTCCTCACACAAGATTCACTTCACAAGACACTGCCTATCTTCTTTTGCCAGAATGCCCAACAGCCAAAGTTCTCAGGTGGGAAGTGCCATGATTCTTCTCTATCTGTGCCTCAAGATTTTTGACCAGCACTTGTAGTGAAGCTTCTCTTTCCCAAAAGGAGAAAATTAGTCTGTGGAGAAATTATTCTGATTACAGGGGCAACACACAGACTTGGAAGAGCGATAGCCTATGAATTTGCCAAATTTCAAAGCAAGCTGGTCCTTTGGGATGTCAACGAGAGTCATTTTGTGAGATGGGCAGCTATATAAATGTGATGTATAAATAAATAAAAAATAAACAAGGTAGTTATACAGGGCAAAATATTTGCTTAAAGTTCCTGTTCTTTGGGTTGCCTGAAAAGCCACCATAGTCTGGTGGTTAAGGTGTTGGACTAGGACTGGGGAGACCCGGCTCAATTCCCCCTTCACCTATCGAAGCTCAGGGAAGTGACTTTGGACCAATCATTCTCTCTCAACCCAAGCTACCCCACAGGTGGACTGTTATGTTGGATGGGGGACGAAGGGAGGGAAATGTTGAGCAATGTATTTATGAAATAGATGGCTATTTGAGGGAAACAAGAAGAGCTGATTCTTCTTTAGGTAAAGAAAACCTGAGTGATTCCTTCTTCAAGATCTTAATTGTCATACTTTGAAATGCCATGTGAAGAGGTGGGGATAAAGAAGGAGCTTGTAAAATCATGATGAGCAGGGACTCACGTTTCCTGATTGACTGATTGTATGGGCTGGTCAAGACGACTAGTCTTGCTTCCTCTCAACCTTTTAAATCTAGTTTAATAAAAATTCAGGGCTGTTTGTTCATCTCTTCTTTGTAACTCTACTGAATCAGGAAAACAACAGTAAAGTTTTGTCTCTTGGAGTTGCAAACACTTGTTCTGGCATCATGTGATTAACTGGGGGAGGGGGAAATAAGCTCCCAGCCCTACAAGGTCTATGCTTTAATGTGGAAGCTGTCTATACTTACTGAAAGATTCTCCCTAAAATTGTTCCAGATGGAACAAAATAGTTTTATTAGATAAGAATTTTCCTAACCACTGATCTCCTGAATAGGGATTTCCTTGCTCTTTTATACAAGGTATAATTTCACTTTAATTTGTGTAATTTGTCACTTGCATATGAGTGGGAAAAGAAATGAACATGCACAATCCATCCAAGGAAAGCATATGCCAATGCTTATGTTTAGGTGCATTTAAAAATGGATTTAAATAAAAGTATGCAATACAAAATAGGATCAACTGTATGCAGATTCAAGGCTGCTGTCTGGGTATCCTTTGTTTAGACATCTGGGCTCCTTTCATACACACACATACATTTACACACTTAAACTCTTGGACTTTTAACTCTTGATAATGAATGAAATAATCATCATTTTCATAAATTACATGTCAAAGTCTCTTCATTTTCCATTTGCAATATCTTGAAAAACAAGAGAAGCAACTAGGAAAGTAGTTATTAGAGATGGAAAACATCTCCCCCCCCCCCTTTTTTTTTTGGTGCCTTCAAGTCACTATTGACTCCTGGCTAGTCCCTGCAGTTTTCTTGGCAAGATTTCAGAAGTGGTTTGCCCTTGCCTGCTTCCTAGGGCTGAGGGAGAGCAACTGGCCCAGGGTCACCTAAGTCCCACCTTTGTGCCTAAGGTGGGACTAGAACTCACACTCTCCCTGTTTCTAGCTTGATGCCTCAACCACTACACGAAACTGCCTCTCTTGGCTTAACAGCCCAACAAAACCTTTATTCACATACACAGGGCCATTATGAACCATTATTCTATACAGGAACAGAACCTGACCCTATTGTAGAAGTATTGTGGGAAACTGAAATGGCTGCCCAACGCTATCATTTCAAATTGCCAACTGTGATGGAATGGAATTATGAAGGCCAGACTCAGGGGGTGAAGCATCCTCTTTCGTCTCCTGAAGTGCGGGGAAGAGATAAGAGGATGTTTCACTGCCTGAGTCTGGCCTTCATAATTCCATTCCATCACACCAACCTTACTAAGGGTGGCTATATATTTCTGCGCTTCTATGTCCAAGATTCTTTGAGCAGCTCTCTTTTTGACTTGTTCTCCAGTTGCACCAGAGACAGGAAGACCACAGCTCCTTATATAATTTGTCGATTGTATAATCCAGGGGGTCTGTGATTGGGATTTTATTTGCTCTAGAAAACACAACTTTGGAAGTCTGTCAGTCTTCATTTCATTAATTTTGCACCAATAGTTAAATGCTCTGGTTTTAGCCAGTGAATCAATTGTATAAATACCCAGTTCGGCTCTAACTGCAGCAGCAGCTTTCCTTTTGTCTACACCCAAAATACTTCTTAGGTGCTGGGATTGTGTTTGTTCTAATAGTGAGCTGGAATTTAAGCCCCAAACTTCTGCTCCATATAGGAGCATAGGAGTAACCTTGGTTTTGTATACTTTGATTACTGGGGCTAGGGAACCTGGGTAACTATGATTTTTTAATTTAAGCAGCAGATTTAAACGTGCCTTTGCTCTGAGTGAGCTCCATTGAAGATGACAAGCCCAAGATCCAGTCTCAGAGAAAGTTACACCTAGGTAAGGAAAGGTGTTAACTTGTTCGATTGGTTCATCATCTAATTGCCATCTGTGTCTCTGATGTCGTTTTCCAAACACGATAATATTTTATTTTGATCTGTTAATGATTAAAGAGTTATCCTGACAATAGGAGCTAAGTCTTCTTAACAGCCTATGCAGTCCTACTTGCGAGTATGATATCATATCATCGGCATAGAGCAAAATGTTGCAATAAGTATTTAGGATCCTAGGCATGTGTACCGTGGGATCTTTCATTGATCCTGGTAAGTCACTGATGTATATATTAAATAATAATGGTGCTAGTATGCACCCTTGTCTTACCCCTTTGTACGTGTTGATCCTATTTGTCATAGCTCCGTTAACCCCGAACTGCACTCTCAAACAGGTACTTGTATAGAGGGCTTTGATCAGAGCCAGCAGTCTGGGTTCTATTTTAAAAGCTGTCAATTTACTCCATCTTCCTTCTCTATTTACCGTGTCAAATGCTGCAGTGAGATTTATAAAAGCAGCAAACAAATGTCTCCTCTTACAGACAAAAATTGGCAATCAGATGGTTCCAAACAAAGCAATTATCAATGGTAGATCGGCTTTGTCTGAAACCTGCTTGTTCTTCTACAAGAATGTGTTTTTCATCTACCCAACATTCAACTCCATTCAGATGGAACCTAGCATATATTTTAGCAACAATGTCAATTAAGCTAATGGGCCGGTAATTACTAGGGTCCTTTTTATTCCCTTTTTTATATATAGGGATGACTATTGCCATCTTCCACCCGGCTGGGATTTGGCAGGTATTATTTATATGTGTGAATAGACCTGCCAATAGTGGGCCCCACCAGTTGGGGAATTTCTTGAATAGTTCAGGTGGTAGGAAATCCTCACCAGGTGCTTTACTGCTTCTTAGCCTTTTTATAATGGACTGGACCTCTTTTTCTGAGACTGGAGGCCAAGGGGGAGAGGCTTCAATAGATGATAAATCACTGCTTAAGGACTGTTTCTCTGTAGATTCTGTTAGAGCAAACAAACACCGGTAATAGTTCTCCTAGTCCTCAGTGGAGATTGGTATGTCAAATACAAATCTTCGTTCCTTTAGGATTCCTGCTACAGAATGCCAGAATATAACTGAATGGTGTCTTTTTGCAGCCAACTCGAGTTCTAACCAAATTGAGGTGACATAACTTTTTTTTCTTTGATTTTCTAAGTTTTTTATATTCTCTTCTTAGAGTCAGCATCTCAGCTTGTGTATAAACAGTAGAACATCTCTGAGCAAATCTCATGGCTGCCTTCAATTTCTTTTTCATCAACTGGCATTCATTGTCAAACCAGGGAGATCTGGCTGCTTGAAAACTTTTGGCAGAAGATTTATTAAATGTTATTAAATGTTTCTTCAACATATTACATAAGTTAATAAATGCATTGGAAACTGACAGCCAGTCAGCGGTAGGTGACTGGATTGTTGTAGCCCAGTTAGCAGCATTCTCTGCTTTGAGGCTGTCTAATATGACTCTAAGAAGAGAATATAAAAAACTTATATTCTGTTCTTTGTTTTTTGGGCAGGGGAGTCCCATCCATGAAAGTTGCCAAGCCTTAATTTAATGTCATGAACTTGCATCAATCATATCTGTGGGTTTTAGAAGTTTTTTCTTTATCCTTGAAGAAAGGCTTACAGGAAACAGCTGAAGAATACAGAAAATTGGGTGCCATTGCACATACTTTTATGGTGAATGTCGGGGACAAGGAGGAAGTCTACAAAACTGCAGAGAAGGTAAGACTTCAATTATCTGGATCCTGATTTTTTCCCAGCCCAAAGGAATATCAGTATGGACTTGCAAGTACAGGTAGTCCTCAACTTATGACACAATTGGGACTGGAACTTCCATCACTAAGTGATGAGGTTGTTAAGTGAACCATGTCCGATTTTACAACCTTTTTTGCCATGGTTGTTAAGTGAATCACATGGTCATTAAGTGAGTCCAGCTTCCCCCATTGACTTTGCTTGTCAGAACCCCCTGGGAAGGTCGCAAATGGTGATCACATGACTCTGGGACACTGCAACCATCATAAATAAATGCCAGTTACCAAGCACCCGAATTTTGATCATGTGACTATGGGGACGCTGCAATGGTTGTAAGTATGAGGACCAGTCATCACTTTTTTCAGCGCCGTTGTAACTTCGAACAGTCATTAAATGAATGGTCTTAAATTGAGGACCACCTGTAAGTGCACACTTTCCAAGACACAGGGAATGAAATATACTTTTTATATGTTAATTGAGCAAGATCATATCAAATAAAGTTCTTTATTACAGGCCAACGATCCAGACTGAATAAAGCTTATTAAATAAAACCTACTAATTAGGGCTACAAGATAAAAAAATTAGGAGCTCTTTGCGTACAGTATGTCTTGATAGAAATTACAGTATAACAGAATAAGAGTTTGAATTTGAATACAAGATTACAAGAGCAAAGAATTTGAATACAAGATTACAAGAGCAAGCCTTTCTGCATATGGAATTTTATTAAATTTTCTCTCCAGCTCTGCTGACGTTATAATATTATAATGTAAATACTAGTCAAAATGTATTGTTTGTGAGTTGACCTAGGTAAAGTGCTGCTTTGAAATGTGCATTGCTGTGTCCCAGTTGTCCCCTAGGCAAATGTATTCTGACTGTAATTCTATATCAAGGATCCTTTGCTTAAGCACCGCCATTGCCTGACCTTGTCCCACGGGTGTGAGCATCTCCCTTGAAAAACCCAATTTAGATTTTCTTTTATTCTGAATTTGGAATTTCCAGGAGGAATCATATGTATCGATTAATGTTAGCTGTGTCAGATCTTGTGGCTGAAAGCGAACCTTTAGCCCATATTTAAATGTGCACAACTGTGCCCTTGTTTTGAGTTTTCTAAGTTCTGCCTCCAGTTGCAGGGCAGCATTAGGCATACATTTCGCCAGCTGGAATTGCGTTCTTAGGCATTTCAACTGTACCCTTTCCAAGTTCTGGTAATTGATTTAATTGGGCTCCATATAACAGCTGGGATAATGTCTTGGCTTCAAAAAGCTTGAGGGCAGCTGGTATATATTGGGCACTCCAGAGAAGAAGAAAGAAAGAATTGAACTCCTCTGGGCCTTTGAAGCCACCTGAACAGCATGGATATGATGCTTCCCAGAGTGTGTAGCACAAAGCCCAAGTATCTGAAGCTGGAGACCTGCTCTATTTTATGTCCTTCAAGAGTCCAATGCAGTTTTTTAAAACTCCTGAGCAAGATCATAGTGAATCCATCAAAGTAGTTCAGTTCTGGCCCCACATGCTGAGACAAGTAAAAGAATCCATGCCAGGAAGGTATATGGTTGACTGGCACAAGAGTGCTGGATTGGATTTGCAATGGAACTTCTAACAACTGGACAGCTTTTATTAGCAGCACAAAGTATATCCTAGACCTGTGTAATGTGCTGTTGGGTGTATGCCTTGTCACCCCACTTGTGAAATCCATGTGCAGCTGCATTAATATTAGGGAAAAACAAGTTAAAATACCTATTCAGCCGTGAAAAAAGGCTTGGAAAATTTGGGATAAATACTGTCCCTCAGCTTGATCTACCTAAAAATCTAACAGAAACACCCAACTTATTTTGCTAAGAATTCTGCTTTAGTCCAACACATCTGGAAAGCACCAAAGTACCTTTACGCATCGTTCTGTTAGAAGTCCAAACGTCATCTGAATGATATCTAACTTTCATAAGTTTAAAAATTAGCATTTTTAAAATGTTTATATAGTCAAAACTAGTATTGCAGATGTTCTTGATTAATAATCAGAGCCATAACAACAGAAACATTATTCTCAGCCAAGGATGAAGAGATTCAAAATATGTTTGAAGTCAACATCATTGCTTATTGTTGGGTAACTATTTCTTATGTTTCAAAACATGACTTGTGAAATTATCATTATGAATGCGGTGTTATCGATGCTGATCGTTGACAGAGATATCTAAACTGGCATCTTCTGGAAATTAAATAAATTAATAAGTAAGTAAATAAATAATCACATTTGTATAGCTACCTATCTCACATAGTTACTCTGGGAGGTGTACATAGTAACAATCAAAAACATATAAAACTGTTAAAACAACCAATTTAAATTAAAAACAAAATAGAAAGAAAAATTCAGATATGCTGAATTATAGCTCCTATCATCCTGAGATATATATGTTTACTAACCAGACAATTACAATAATGTGTCACTTGAAGTAAAATATGTGTTTAAGCTGGCACCACTGTTCAAATGAAGATTGTAATGATGAATGACTTGGTTGCAATTTTTGCTATGGCCTCTTCAACTCAGTGCAGTCTATGTCTACTTTTTTTTTCTTTTGAGCAAGGCCATAATTTCTGGACTTACCTGCTCACTGCTTTATCCTTTCTTGCAACCTTAATAATTGTATCACAATGAAAACAAGAAGTGGCAGATTTTTGAGTGAAAATTCTGGAAACTTTGGTTAACTTGTTTGGTATTGCTTGTAATTTTGTTCAAGACAACTAAAGCCTTCCTGCCAGCAATGATTGAACACAACCATGGTCATATAGTCACAGTTGCTTCAATAGCTGGACTGTGAGGCTTCCATACATGGTAACCTACTGGTAGGTATCATTATACATACATATGTATCATACTATTCCTTTTTGGGGTATACAAAGCACAGAAAAGGACTAAGTCATGAAATTAAAGACATGAAATAAGAAAAAGAAGAAAATGTGACTAATTCTAGTACACACTAGGTGCACTACACCTCTCCATACCTTTCCCCCCTTACAAGCCATCCTTGCTTCTACCATTGCTTCATATACTGCCTTTGATTTTTTAAATTTTTCACTTTTTTCTCCTTGAGGATCTCATCAGCTGTGTCTGCCCATTCATTTGGTCTTTGCTTTCTGCTTGACCCACTTATTCATCCTTCATATTTTGTAATTCAATCTCATTCACTCTCTTCATCGAGTGTCAAATCACCTCAGTGTACACTTTTCATATTGGTCACTCACTTTTGCAGTCATAGATTTCATCTTCTCTGTGGTGCCTCATAACATACTCTCCCCTCCTATACCACCGTCTCTCTGGGTTTTGGAAACAGAGGTAAAGAAGGTAGGCCTGCAGGTGCAGAGAGCCCTGGAGGAAACAAATTATCTGGACCCTTTTCAGTCTGGCTTTAGGCTTGGATGCGATACCCAGAATACTTTTATATATAACCTTTGGCTAGGCCAGACTGGAAGGATTGCCATCCTGCTGATCTTACTTGATCTCTCAGCAACATTCAATACCATTAGTCATGTATTCTTCTAGACCACTTACAAGGATAGACAGTGGGCAGTGAGGGCCATGTAATTGTCTTAAATAAAATGGGGAAACTATATGGAATCTGTTTCTTTCTTTGTGTTTTCTTTCCTTATGGGGACAATTACCACAGAAGGCAAAAGTATACTGTACAATATTTGCATTGGTTTATTGACTCAAAGCTTGAATACAGCTGTCTCATTTCTCAGCTCCAGCACATCTAAGTAGAGGTACACATCACTGATCAACACAATTTTCTCAACTATGTAAACAGAGTTATTTAGATTAGTAATCAGATTGTTATAAAAACTGTCTTGTATCTCTTTAATTTCAGAACGATTTTCCAATGTGGAAAAAATAGCAAGAGAAGTAGCAGACAAAGAAGAGCAATGTGGAGTCCTTAGGGTTCTCTGAGCTTGGTTCTTTTCTTGCAAACATTTCATTACCTGGCTAGGTAACATCTTCAGTGCTAAAATGGGATGGCGTTTGCTCTCTATTTATACGCTGTGGCCTGCCTTGCCAGTGCTGGTGGGGTGGGGGTTTTGTTTTGCTCCTCTGGTAGTTCCTTGATTCACATGTTTACTGCTTGATTGTGGGCCTGGTGGTAACCTTTGCTTATCTGGGTGATGACTGCTGGTGAAGCGATCTTCTGGTCTTTTGTCTCTTTTGAATAATATGTAGGTGCTGTTTATCTCTATGTGTCTGTTAATTGCTGCCTTCTCTGAATACCAGGCTTCCAAGAATTCTCTTGCATATTTGAATTTAGCTTGGTCTAAAATGCTGACAGTTTCCCAGTTAGAACTATGGTTGAGTCTGTCCATGTGTTGTGAGATTAAGGAATGCTCATCATGTCTTCTGACTGCTAGTTGGTGCTCGTGGATGTGCTCTGCTAGTCTTCTGCCTGTCTGTCCTATGTAGTGTTTGTTACAGTCCTTACACTGTATGTTGTAGATGACTCCTGCTTTTTCTTCCTGGGCTACTGCATCTTTTGGTTTACTTAGGGTATTTTGGAGTGATTTTGTTGGTTTATGTGCTACAGAGATGCCATATGGTCGTAATAGTCTGTTGGTGGTTTCTGAGACATTTCTGATGTATGGCAGTGTGGTCCTTTTCATAGCTTGTGTAGGTTGTGTTGTAGTAGGTTGAAAGAGCAAACAAAACAGCAAGCTAAATAATGGAGAGGCTTATACACACTACATGCATCTGTCACACATGTTATACAGAGCATCTCTTCCTCTTCTATTTTATAGCCTAAAAGTGTTGGATTCTGACCAAATGATTTTCATCAATCGTGTCATGTTGTTAAATTTTGAAGAAAATTTAGGGAGGGGTATGACTGTTGTTGGACAGTTGTTGATCATGGACATTCATGTCCTCACTCTTGGTAATTTTATTAGTCACTCCTAGATCTTCTCTCAGAGTTTGGCACATCATTATTTTAATCCACCCTAGTATGTATGTATGTATTTATTAATTAAATTTTTCAACCGCTCATCTCCCACCAATGGGGGAACTCTGGGCGATTCACAACAAACATTAAAAACTTAAATAGATATAAATACATAAAACATTAATTAAAAACATTACTAAAAAGGAGAAGGAGAGTCCAAGGGGATGAAAAATCTGAGGCTGAAGACAGAAGGCCTCTATGGGGCTAGCCATCCCCATGCTTGAGTTATTCCTTCCCCACCCCAGGCCAGGTGGCAGAACCAGGTCTTCAAAGCCTTACAGAAGGCCAGGAGTGTGGGGGCTAATCGCACCTCCGGGGGCAGGATGTTCCAAAGGGTGGGGGCTACTGCAGAGAAGGCCCGCCTTCTGGACCCCGCCAACTGAAGTTCTTTCACTGAGGGGGTCCGAAGCATGCCCTCTCTGTACGATCGGGTGGGACGGGTTGAAGTCATAGGGGAGAGATGGTCCCTTAGATAACCTGGTCCCATGCCATGTAGGGCTTTAAAGGTGATAACCAACACCTTGAACTGGACCTGGAAGCAAACTGGCACCCAATGCAGCTCGCATGTATGATGATTACACTTAATCTTTTTTATTCATGCACCCATGCATTTGAATGAACTGTATATATTTCATTAGACTGATGTTCATCATATAGTTCATTAACTTCATTATCCATCATGATCACTAGAAGAAATCATTTGCTGGGCAAGACTTCAAAGAGGTTGCATTCTATTCAAACATGGTTTCTGCCTGCTTCAGCTAGTTTGTGGTTTCTGTATGTCCAAAATACTCTTCCAGTTCCAACCCTGTTGAGATTTTGGAAAGCTATTAAAACCTGGCTTTTCTAGAAGGCCTTGGAGGCTGATACGCTGTGAAGTTAATTCTTCATGCAGTATGAGTATCTTGATTGTTCCTTGGTGAGTGAGCTAATTATATCACGGCTTTTATTCATTGCTGCTTTAATCTTTGTTACAGAACACAACATAATGTCAGAGGTGCACATGATTGGAGAGGTACATAAATCTAGTAAATAAGTAAAAAATAAATATGTTCCAAGGCAGGTCTCCTATATGGAATGGACACCAGGGGCAGAAGCCTTCTCTGGGGCTTTCCCAAGGATGGTCAGTTAGAGATGCCCAGCCTTCTCTCCCTGACACCACTAATCTTTGCCTCCTCTCCTCTCCTCTCTTCTCTTCTCTTCCTTCCCAAGTTTGGAACTTTCTCCGATTCATCCATGCAACCATCACTGCCAGAGTGTGTCCAACGCAATTACATATTGTTCTTTTTTCCCACAAGTACACTTTGCCTTTCCCAACCTCAAATAATGCCCAGTTTTAGCATATTCAGGATGGGGAGAAAATCAGAGAAGAGTGTCAGCCCTTTGTGGTAGGTCAGATTAGGAAACAAACACCACAAAGACTCCACTTCATTGTTGTAGGGTACAAATATAGCATATTGAAAGCTTTCCACAGTTTCCCTCTTCCCCCTCTGATACCATACAGAAGAGTCAAGGCAGAGTTAAACAAATCCTTCATGAAGCATTGGCCAGCATTACGCAGGGTAGCTGTCCCCGCTGAACCCAGGTATCTGGTCTCTCTTGCAGCCTAAGCCAAAAATTGCGATTCAGGGCTGTGTCCAAAGAGCGTGGATGTGGCCATAGCAGCTTAAAGTAGCCATAGTAGCTGGGCAGATCCCAACCCCTGACAAGTCATCAGCCACATTGTCCATGAAGCATCCCAGATTGTATTCCTGGCAAGAACCATGTTGGGAGAAGAAAATACCTTAAAACTGGAATAGCTGTTTAAGCTGTCTCGGGTATGGGCTGGGGATGAGATGAAGACAATGAAGGACATATTAAAAAGGGCATTTAGCATGACAAATACATGCAACAAATGGGGGACATGAGGATGAGCCCAAAGTTATATGTTGCTATCAAGCTGAACTGCTCTTCTGATTCTATTGTTTTGAATTGATTGAGCCTGTTTTCTGCTAGGAGAGTTGCACAAGCTGTTAAGTCACCGAGTCTAATCTGCTTATTCATCTACCATCTGCTAATGATAACTATCAGTATAAACTACTAAATCCCACATGCAGGTGAAGATAAAGAGCAGAGAGTGTAATCACATTGCTAGTGACTTGAGCACCCTCTGTTGACTGAAAGGCAGGATATAAATCCCAAGGAGAAGGAATGATTAAATAAATAAAAGTTTGTATTAAGGCCTCAGTTGTTTATACCAGGACGATGTAGCAATGCAGCCCTTGGCTTTTGCATAAATGTTCATGCTCGCTCTATAGAAAAGGTCACAGAGATATGAATAAGATGACAAGTTACTACAGAGAATGTATTAGTTTGCTAAACAAACCAAGTAGTTTTGGACATTTCTGTTCATTTTTTAGTTTGGTCTAGTGGTTAAGGCACCAGGCTAGAAAGCAGGAGACTGTGAGTTCTACTCCCACCTCAGGCTGGCTGGGTGACTTTGGGCCAGTCCCTCTCTCTCAGCCCAGCTTACCTCACAGGGTTGTTGTTGTGGGGAAAATAGGAAGAGGAAGGAGTGTTAGGTATGTTCACTGCCTGGAGTTATTTATAAAAATAATAAAGGCAGGATTAAAAAAAAATCTAATAAATAAATATTTCACATAAGATCAAGTGTTTCTTTTTGAGATAAAAGCAGTTGTTTTTTGAGAAAGGAGGTGAAGAAGGCTCCTTGCAACCTACATGCTTAAGCATTAATATATCATTAAGATTTCATTTCCCCACAAATATGTAGATGATGCTTCTGCTCTCCTGCCCGTGCAAGCAAATCTGCTGCCGTTGGAGTCCATGAAAATCTGAAAGAAGAGCCGCACCGTTGGGGCGGGGGGTGGAATCCAAATGGCATCCTTGTGCCCGGTCATTATGAATACTGATTTTTATCCAAGGTGAAAAAATGGTGCAGTCAGGCATGGATGGTCTTTTGTGAAGCCTGATTTGTTAGGGGGTGGTGGTGGGGATGGAATTGCATACCACGGAAGCTGATCTACACACCAAGAAGCGGTGAGGAAGCTGGCACCAAAATTCCCTTTCACCAAAATTCCCTTCCAAATGCAACAGCATTCCTGACAAGCTGGCAAAAGTGAGTAATAATCCATAGAAAGTATGAAAATCATGGCAAGGAGCAGAAAAGCGCTGAGGGCAGAAATGAAAAGAAGGAAGAAGAGTGGTTGTTCATTATAGCCCCTGTTGTACAATGAATATACTGAATCTAAATTTAAATATAATTGCATATGGCAGTTTAAAGTAACATCCTGTCATACAGAAAACCCCCCGACTACTTTTCTCATTTCTTGTATGTATCAACCACTAAATCAATCACTCCATCAATCTTTTTTCTCTTGTTAAGATCTCTTCTTGTATCTCCTGCTTTTTCATGTACAAGGTGAGAACTGCCAAATTACTGAGTTTTGAAATCTGCCCTGGAAGGTTTTTAATTTTTTTTTTTTTTTTTTTGCCTAATGAGTGGGGAGAACATGCTACAGATAAATCATCATAACATCGTTCAGAGTATAAAACTGTACAAAATGGCCAAAGGATATGTCAGAGACATATTTCTCTTTCCTTAGAGGCAAGGTACAGATCTCCATGAGTTCAGAGGTAGTGTAGAGTTCAAAGAAAGGACAGATATTGTGGGAATCTTGCAGAGCCAACTATGTTTCAGCTGTCATTAAGCATTCCAAACTCCATTACTGACAGATCTCTTCAACTTGACAGTAATGATTTGAGTCTGACTGTAAGAGATTAGCTCCCTGGTAGCAGTTTCCATGAACTGGTTGGGTGAGTCCAGCAGAAGTGGAAACTTCAAGAGACCAGGAAGAAGAAATTCAGCTGGTTCTCCGGGGTACTGATTACCATGCAACGGGCCTGTTAGCACTTTGTATTAAGTAAAATGATCGCTAAATCTACTGCAGAGGATCTTAAGAAAGCGACTGTGGAAGTGTTAGTCATTGTAGTACTGGTTGAGAGCCAGTGTGTGATTCTTTCATTAGGGGGAGAAAGTGGGCTGTTGGGACAGTGGGGAGCAGGGAGATGGTTGATGGAGGAAAAGAATCAGCCTCAATTTAGAGACAGGGTTTAAAAAAACCCAGCAGTTCTCAACAAGGGAAAAGAGTAGCTTACGGAGAGAATCATAGAAAGTCAGATGTGTTACTTTTTTTTTTCTTTTGGTTAAGTGTGTGAAGATCATTTTGTAGCCACATAATTTCCCACAAATATTACTTTGGGGTGAAAGTCATACTTTTTGCAGATTTAAAACTTTGCTCATTTAACCCTCCATCACTGGGGCTGGTCTCTTAGGAATCACATACTGGCTAGGCCAGCAATCACATTTTCCATCACAATCCTAAGACTGAAGAAGTTTTCAAAGGTTTGTCCAAAGGTGGTAGCAGTCACCTCCAGGGCTTGTAACTCTGCAGGAGAAACATACCTCTCTGAGCACTCTTGGTCAGCACTTGGCTGGGAAAAGGGCAGGAGGGCTGGACAAAGCTGAAAGCTGTTATAGTTCTTACCCAACTGTCACTTAGTTTGGAATAAAACAGTGCCTATGCTGTCACAAGGAGGCCCAAGAGGTCCAAGAATCTTAGTGAAGCAGGAAACAGATTGCAAATATTACTAATTCATGTTTGACAATGGCGAGTCAAATCTTCCCCTCCCCTCCTCATTATATAATAAAATAAAAAATAAAAAAGAGAAGAGAAGAGAAGAGAAGAGAAGAGAAGAGAAGAGAAGAGAAGAGAAGAGAAGAGAAGAGAAGAGAAGAGAAGAGAAGAGAAGAGAAATGTAGACTATGAAAACATTTTGTCTCCTAAAGCAAGCTTCCCCCTTTGGTCTCTTTTTTCATGATTCTCAGCAAGCTTTCTGAATGTCCCTTCTATCTCAAGACTGTTATCTTAATTATCCCCCCAACTACATTTACCTAATTAATTAGATCCTTCTTTTAGATTCCTTTTAGATATATATTTTCTGTTTTATATCTTTTAGCTTTTAATAATAATAACAATCATAATTTTTTTAGACTCTGATGTATTTTCTGTGCTTTCTAATTGACTGTACCCCACCCTTCTTATGCTGGTCTTTAACCATAATAAAGATTTTATTTGATAATTGATTAGTGGTTCTATATTATGCCATTTTATTTCTATATTACTTCCCCCCCACACACACACCTTTTTTAAAATTCCTTTGGTGTTTTAATTATTTTTGTTAAAGGGGGACTTTCTGTACTTTTAAGCTTTGAAGGAGGGAGTGAAGGGTTTCTGCTAAAAGACAACTGTCAGAAATAAGTAATAAACAATAATCCATTTTCTATCTGGCTTGTGAAGCTGACAAAGGAGCATGTGAAATTGATCTCTGGTTATGAAATCCACTAAAGAACCAGATATTCTCAAGAAAATCAACAGAAATATCAGCTACAGTCTTCTGGTGGAAGTAACATTTTTTAAAAGTTTGAAAATGGTACTGGAATTGTTCCATGATAGAATTTTCCAATCTTAGAAAGCCCATGAAGGATTAAAGACATTTCCATGACATCACGATCAGAATAGCTGCCCTTCCAACAGCAATGTGTAGCTATGAAAGCTGGACACTGAAAGTGAGAGAAAAAAGATGCCTTCAAATTAGGGATTTGGATCAAACCTAGTACAGCAAAAGGGACCAATCAATCTTGAGCATGCTGGCTGGGGAATTCTGGGAGTTGAAGTCCACCCATCTTAGAGTTGCCAAGGTTGAGGAACACTGCCGTATAGAATCATCTCCACAATTACAGGATACACAGAGTCAATGGAAGCGATCACTGCTACAGCATGCCAGGCCAAACTGAAACGTATCGTAATTACGGCACTATGGTATTCTTCTCATGAGTATGCTAACCAGCCAATTTATTTACAAAGTGTGCAATAAGAAAAAAAAGAAAAATAAAGTAGAGGGATTCAACAGGTGCCGTGTGATAGTGCAAGCAAAATGCTATAACAATTTAGTCTTTTTTAAGGCTGATCTCAGTCTGTTTTCTTTTCAAACACATACGCACTCACATTACAACTAAATAATTATTGAATTATAATGTTTCAGGGAGAGCCAGTTTGGTGTAGTGGTTAAGGCACCCGGCTAAAAACCGGGAGACCATGATTTCTAGTCTTGCTTTAGGCATGAAGCCAGCTGGGTGACCTTGGGCCAGTCATCCTCTCTCAGCCCTAGGAAGGAGGCAATGGCAAACCACTTCCAAAAAACCTTGCCAAGAAAGCTGGAGGGACTAGTCCAGTCAGTTGCCAGGAGTCAACACTGGCTCAAAGGCACACACAGACACTCGCACACACAAAGTTTCAGGGAAAGGAGGGTTCCCATTCAAAATACTAATTGACAATTCAATGACAATGTCTAGACCACATAGCCTTCCCGGGCCAACCAGAGTCCAATAATTAATTTCTGAGAATCAGGAATGACTAAATTGCAAGGGATCCTGAGACAGCATTGAGACTAGCCCAAGTCTCATGATGGTACCTAACATATATTTGGACTGCAATTGCTTGGTGGAACAGGAAATTCTCAGCAGTTGCCAGGATGTTTTGGAATCTTGTGCGTTTCCACCAATGTTTCCTGAGCTTTCAGGAAAACAACTGAAGCGACTTACTTTGCTGGTGTTGGAAAAATTAAATGTTAGAGTTAATTTGCTGGTACAGCTTGATGACTTGACATTAACTTCTGTCATACCAATGATTAATTCCTTTGCACATAAATTTGCCTGAAACAAATATATAATAAAATATATTTGCCCCAACTCTGCATTTGGGAAATCTGGCTAAAAACTGTCCATACATCTATATATAAAATTAACTGGATGTATCAATCAGTTGACAGCACTAGGATACAATAATGGACTAGTGGTAATGCTAGAATTAAGAGTGCAAAGGCTTTAACATGTAATAATTGGCCAACTGCTTCCTAAAAACTTCCCAAAGAACACGGGTTTCAACTTCATATTCTATAAGGCCCGAACATCCCTTGAGGTCATTTGGGAGGGCAGGGGAGGTATACAAAGTTATTTGGGAGAGAGTGGGTCAGAAATGGAAGCCGTCCCTAAATCTGGGAGGAAGGAGTCGCTGAACTCTGGATCCTGCACTGGTGTGTTATCACAGTTGGGACTGGGGTCTGCTTCCTTCACAGCTCCTCAGTGCTGTAGTGTTGCAGTAGGGGCCTTCAGTAGTTGCAAGAGAGTGGGCTGCCCGAGGTGGACTAGGCTATTGGGCAACATCACTTCTGGCCTGTAGGCTCACAGCTGGTATTGGGGACTATGGTGGTAATGGTGGCATGGAATTAGGTAGTATACAGTTATCATAATCAAATACATTTGATGACTGGAGCTCTTCTGGAGCTGCAAGACTGCTTGAGGGGTGGGAACATTGCCTGTGGCTCTGTGTCACAGTGGAGTTTTTAAATATGATACATTAATTTAACCACATGCTGTGATACTCTTCATTTTTGACTTCCTGAAGACTTGGATTGCTCTGGGGTGTGGGTGTCAAGGTTTAGGGTCTGGTGGGCTCATTCTCATGAGACACCAAAGAATACGATAGAAAACAGAAACTATGAACCATTTTGGGTGAAGAATGCCACAGATTCAGCAAGAAAAATGGAGAGGACGGATGGCAGTGCCAGAAAAGGAACAGGTAAAAGGAGGGACGGAATGCGATGTCCTGAGCAATATATGACTGGACCACCGAATAGGAGGATTCCACGTGACAACATTTTGTCTAAGAGCCTACCTCTACACACACACACACCCTCCCATAATTACTGAATGAGTAAAATTCCTCCAGGCTTGCTCAGAACTAGCAAAGTTACTATACTATAAAAAGATGTTACTATAAAAGGAAACCTGTTGAATGAGCAAACCAAAAATGAGCCTGCATTTATTTATTGAACACATTTTTATCCACGCCTCCAGCAAAAAAGTCTTACAAAACAGAATGGCTTACAAAAACCTCTACTGTAATTGGACTGTCCTTGCCCTCAGGTGTATACTCTAAAATCCCAACCCATGAAGAAAGGGATTAGGGAGGAAGGGCGATGCTGGCTGATTCAGGTGTTCTGGTACATTTATTCTGAATCACCTTATACTTAGGTTTGTACTACATGCATTTCCTCCATGCCTGGTTCGTTCTTTGATGGTTGATTCCTCTTTCTTTTCTTTTTTCTGCCCTTCGCTTTTCAAGCTATAGCAAGTTGCGGAGCCCCGTAGGGTGGATTTCTGAAAGTCCCAGACCTCCTCTCCCAGAAGCCTTTGAGCTCTCCACACCCAGGACCCATTGCTTGCTTTGGGATATGTGCTTCATAGTTCCTCCTGCCATCACTTAGCTTCTGAAGGTGCCTCACCTAGTATCCAATCACATCGCTTGCTTTGTAAAAGAGATAAGGCTCTCACCCGGTGCTGCCCTTCTGCTGATTATGAAACCCTGTTCCTTAGCCAACCATCTCCCCTTTGAAAAGGAAGGAAGGAAGGGAGGAAAACAGATCACAGACAGTGGGATATCTGACTCTGTACATGACCAAAAACCACCCCTCAATCATGGAGCTGTGTTTGTGAGTTTGAGCATGAAGGCTATATTCACAACACAAGCTTAGTATGCTCCTTTTAAGGCATTTCCTTAGAAATTCAGGTGGTAGATGTAGGATGTGGACCACCACCAGAAGCTAGGCAAGGTAGCTTACTAAATTATGTCTGCAAAGCTCCTTTTATGTTTCCCAAAATAACAAGAAGTGGTTTAAGAGGATTACCCTTATCAGTACAGAACCACTACTTGCTGGCCTTTCAATGTTCCCCTCTGACTAAGAATGTATAACGTGCTAAAGCTACTCATGCTCAGTTTTATGAGACCAGGATCTGGCAGTCATCCATGTTAGTGCCAGATGTACAGTACAATAGCCTCAGCTTCATTATTGTGAACTGAATTAACTACAGATTCCCGCTCTTCCTGAAAAGCAGGCATTCCTGTCTGTCTCATTAGGGGCTTCTTTTTTCTCTACTTTTTCATACGTTTTGCAAGAGTGACTGGATCCAGAAAACAATAGGAGATTCCAGTACTTACATTAGCAGTGTCATAACATCTTTTCTATAATTCTGAACTGTAGGCTCTCTCTCAGAACAAGAGCCCTGTGGACCTAATCAAATGCCTGTCTAGTCTATCCCGTGGCTTTGGATGCTGTCGGTTGTTTCATGGGATACTGGTGTTTTGTTTTGCTATTTGTTGACTATTATTTTTATTCTAAGGTTTATATTATTTTTACAGCACATAAATAAAATCTTTGATTTATTTGCTGATTGGCTGTAGATAAAAGGAATCAAAATCTGTGGAATTGTACAATAATTAAAGAGCATGCCCATGGTGGTATTTAGCAGGCATCAAAGGCCAATATGATCGGAGTAAATCAAACTGAGAGGCTAAAGTTTATTGTCCTAAGTTTCTATACACATTTCATGGAAGAACTGGGAACAAAGCAGTCAATAAATGTACAAGGGAATGAGTAGAAAAACAAAAAACCTGGACTTACCTCAGCAGTTTTTTATGGCCTTTGCTCCAACTAAAAATTTTGCAACGTTATGTTGATCTTGCAACAGCTGATATGTAATCACTAATTGTAGTAGATGGGAAAGCTTACTAATAAATGGTTCAGTGAAGTCAAGATGCCAGAAGTGATATAAGAGACAGTCTAGTTAGGGATGGGCCACAAACTAAATAACTTCACAATGCAAAGGAATATTGTGATATTTGCATGTAGCCACCAATAAGGGCAGAGCATCAAATTGTACCAATGTACATACCCTTCTGTGCAGAGGATGAAGGATATGATGAAAATATCTAGGACTGAGAAAAGGAGATGTGAATTTTTTAAATCTATCTTTTGGGAGTCAAGGTCCACCTGAGCTATGCTAAGGCTTTATCTGGACCCTGTGGAAGAGCAGGCTGCTTGGCAAAATTTCAGGCAGCTGTGCTGCTTTCTTCCCCTCCCATTTGAACCTTTTCTCCAGCGTCAGCACAGCAGAGTTGCCAGTAAAGCTGCAGTCTTGACACAGCTGTGCAGGGAGATGGGAGGAGAACCATGTTTTGGAGCACTTAGAGGGGACTTAAGACAGAATAGGCTTAAGAAAGAAAGGTTGATGCATACTAGTAAGAGTATAGAACTTAGTGTATAGGTAATTGTAATAGGTAATAGTAATAGTAAATGAATAGTAATAGTATAGAGCAGTGATTCTCAACCTTGGCAACTTTAAGATGTGTGGACTTCAACTCTCAGAATTCCCCAGCCAGCAGTGCTGGCTGGGGAATTCTGAGAGTTGAAGTCCACACATCTTAAAGTTGTCAAGGTTGAGAAACACTGGTATAGAGTATAGTATATTGAACAGTAATAGTATATAGTATAAACATTGTCATAGTAATAATAACTGAAGAGTAATAGTATATTGTACTAGTATGGAGATAGCAATAGAATATAGGAAGCACTCACATATCACTTTTATGTTTTTTACAAAATAAAACATCTCCCTAACCCTTATTGAGAGATACAAAGAAACCACCTGTCCAAGATCCAGTGCTTTTGGGTTTCTCTTGATTCTGCATCAATCCAGTTGGGTATGGTTTAAAAAAAAAAATGACAGATCCACAAAGCATATACAGCTTGACTACATCTTGGGTAGATGGTATAAGATTATATACTGATCAACAGCCTGGTCTGAAATCTGCTTGTTCTGCAGCCAGGATGTTCTTTTGGGTCATCCAGTCAGCAAATCTGTAATAAAGGTGTTTCACATAAAGTTTAATAATTATACATAGCAGGCTAATTGAATGACAGCTAGCTGTATTGTTCTTATTGCCTTTTTTAAAGCATGGAAGTGTGATAGAACAGCTCCAATCTTTAGATAGCAGTAAGGAGTTGTAGATAGGGAAGCTCACAGATGCTTACCAATCAGGATTTATTCTCAAGAATTCCAGGAGAAGAAAGACCCCTCCTGTTCTTTTACTAATTTGTGGGTGCTGGCTGATATTAAGTGTCTTCAAGCATCTGAAGAAAGACTTGGGGGGGGTCACCTAGGTGAAAACAAGTATTTCATGGGGGGGGGGGGCTGGAATTCCTTGCCCAAAGTTCTGACTATTAAATCTGTGGCTTCTGAAGACTGATAGCAGTAATGGTAGCTTGGAATGTGAAGCAGTGGGAAAATCCTCAATTGAATAAAAATAGAAATGGGGAGAGCTGAGACAGGGACAGAGTAAGGATGCACTGTTTTTGGCAACTTATGAGAGACCAGAGCAGTCCTTTCTTTAAGATAACAAGACTGTGCCATGTATTTCATAAAACCCTTAGTCATGGGGTTACATATTGGGTTAGACAGGATCTGAAAGCAAACTAAAAAGATCTTGTCTTTAAGACCTTAAGTCTCTGTATATGATAGCTTGTTTTTTTCCTCAGACTTGTGAAAAAGAGTGAATGACTTTGATTTCTTCTGGAAAAGCAGAGGGAGATGAAAGAGTTAAGAAATCCATTGAGGAGGCTCATCCATTGCTTCTCAAGGTTATCTGAAGTCATTAGCTAGCTTCACTTTATTATTACTGGGCTTGGCATGATGCCTATACTGTGAGACATAGAGCAAAGTTTAACATTCATATCTAGAAAAATCTAGACTGGAAAAATGTGAAAGGGAGCTAGGCAGTTCCTCATTTTGATTAGCATGGGGTAGATGGCTGAAGAGTGAAACCTAAGTAGACCCCTAAGCCTATTTACATGATTAGGAAGCCACTCCACAGCATCTAAACTGACCTGACAAATTAAAATGTACAACAGCTAGCTTAGAGAGAAGGCAACTTGGGTGGGTGAAAAACCCACGTGTCTATTGATGCTGTTGCTCCTAATGATAAGCATCATTTGAATGTTAAGAGTTATTTGAGAACATACTTAGAGGTATCAAAGTTAGCAGAAAAGGATGAAGGAGGTAGCTCTTAAAGACAGGTCCATTCCTTCAGTTGGTGTAAGTGGAAACTGTGCAGAAACCAGAATATGTTTGGGAAGGTAATTTAAAGAAAGAGTGTCAAGCTTCTTGTTAACAATCATTAGAATAATTCAAAGTTACAAAAAACACTGATTTGTCAACAGATCAATCTAGAAAAACTTGTTAAAGATGTATGCAACTGTTTACTGTCAGGGCTGTTCAGTTGCCATTTCGAGGACAAGAACTCAGCTGAAGGTGAGGGTGGTTTGAATCCTGATTATTTGCTGCCTGTTTAGTCTTCCTAATAAAGCTCAAACTGATTATTTATAATACAATCTTCAGTTACTGGAATGAGGTCCACGTTTGGGACCAGCTCATCCATTTTTAGTTGCTTCAGAGCTCTTCCAGAGCTTACATGTCCAGAGTTTGCTTGCACTCTCTTCTTCTCACCAGGATAGATGAAAGAGGCACAGGTGTCAGATAATTAGAGCAGGAAAATGAATATACAGTACTAGTTGGAAGTCTTAGTTCAAAATAAAATCCATTTGGCTTATGGCAAACTAAACTGGAAGACTAAAAGAAAACAAAAACTAAACACGAATTCAGAAGAGGCCAAATCAAAGAATTTTACTGCCGTTCCTATGCCATCTTTCAGGAAGAATGAATGAATAAATATTGTTCCCCAAGCTGGCAGCCAAGAATACAATACTGTGATGGAATGGAATTATGAAGGCCAAACTCAGGGAGGAAAACATGCTCTTTTGTCTCCTGAGGAGCGAGGGAGAGATAAGAGGATGAGGCTGGCACCTCCCTGAGGAATTCACACTGTTGTGACTGGCTGACTTTGGGAACTGGGGTTTCAGTCTGGGAAGATTCTTGCTAGAGGTTGTAGCTAATAAACATTGCTGAACTGAATCTACATGGTCTCCTGGAGTTCCTTGGGCTAGGCTTGACAAATACCTACCCATTGACAGCAGCTTTCTCCATAAAATTCAAGCTTTTCAAGCTGTCCAAACTGGCAACTATCATCACATCTTCTAGTGAACTCCATGGCATCTCTAAGTGACTTGTAGAGTTATTTCCTTCCAACAGCCTTGGCATGATTATGCCCAGATGCACCTAGGATGTTGAGCGATGGAGAACCATCTTTCTATATCTACTTTCTCTGAAGAGGTGAGGGGTGCAGAAAGACTCTGAAATACCCACAATGGAGGAATGGTTAGGGTTAGGGTTAGAGGACAGAATTTGCGGGGATGATTAGGGAAAAGACAATAACCACATTTGTTTGTGACTGGAAACACTTTATGGACTTTTTGCTGAAAAGGGAAAAAAATGAACTTTTGATTTATGGGTTTGAAGATTAGAAAGGGTAGAATATGGAAACAAGGGAGCCATGATGTAACCTTAGAGAGGATAAAATATAAATGCATTTATAACTGCTGTAAAGAAGATCAGAAGCCACTCCTTTATATCTTTTTTCTTTTTTTCTTTCTTCTTTCACTTATGTCCTATTTACTTATCACTTTTCTTTTTACTTTACTTTTTTCTTTACATTTGTATTATTTTTACTTTGCAAAAAGCTTCTTTAATAAAAAATTAATTAAAAAAAAAAGAGATGATGGGTGGCCAGGGGCATCTGCAAGGGGGGGGGTCAAAAAAAGTCCAGGTGGCAGCTGTGACCGTATGATCACCCCCCACCCCTTTTTAATGGGTGCCACATATAAAAGGGGCAGGGGTTTGATTACACAGTTGTGGACACCATTTTGACCTTTTGGATTCCCCCCTCCTCAGCGACCGCCCTTTTTTCAGTAAACTTCAGACATCATGATGATGATTGTCATTGTGAGTTAGAATTCAAACTCTTCTACAACTTGGGCCTTTCATGGATTGGAGGGCTCCTGGCGCATTTGGGGAGTTGTAGTTCGACAAGGTTGGAGAATGCAGCACTAATTTGTTTCAGCGCTGGCCATAACTACGATTCCCATCATGCCTTATCAGAACCTTAAAACAAGCCTTCGACCGCAACGCATGCGCAGAAGTTCTTTCTCCACTGGCGGCGATGCCTCCCCTCTCTCTCTCCCTCTCTTTCTCTTTCTCTTATCGCACGGTAAAGAGCAGCTAACAGCGCTAGAGTAACCGCATGCGCAAACCAGTGGTTTTAGCGTTGGAGCCCCGGGGCGCAGGCGCGCTACCCTTCTTCCATCTTCCCTCAAGTTTGCCTTTCTTTTTCTGCCCCGCCCACTCTCCCCGCGCCAAACCACGACGCCTGCGCAACAGCATTCGTGTTTGGCGGACGGGGAGCGTTTTGAGGTGGCGCGCGTGGACGGTAACGGTCCTCGAAGCGGCTGCCGGTAACTTATGATGGAGGAGGGGGGCTGGGAGGCTTAGTGAGGGGACGATGGGGCGCAGCATCTTGAAAGGGGAGAGGGCTGGAGATTTAGCTTTCCCGAAAAGCCAGGCTTCTGCAATCATATATATTCGGGGTTTTGCCTTCGCCAGAGGAAGAAACTCTGTACATGCTTAGAGACACTTTTCTTCTTAAAAAAGCATTCTTTACATCGTATCCTGATGTTTGCAAGCAGGTTGAGGGGCCGACCTCTGGCGGAGGGACAGTTGGAGAGAAGAAATGGAGGAGTGGGGTGGGAATTGTGTCGGGCAAGGGCAGCTGAGGCTGTAGTTGGGGGGAAAGACAGCTGGTGTTGGGGTACAGCTCATTCTTTACCCTCAGTCATGGTGGCTTGGTTTGGAATAATAGCCCACGAACCTCTGGGGACCCACGGTCGAGAAAGGCTGAAGGACTGGCACTAAACTTGGGAGGGTTACATTTTGCACGTATTTTGTTTATGTGCTGGGAGGTTTTTGTGTGTGGATGGATGGAAAATGCCCTTGGAAAGGAGGTGGGGAGAGTCTGCTTGGATGAAATAGAAGATTTGCAGTTGGGGAAGGAAGTTCTCTTTGTAGGTATACAGGAAATTTTTAAAACTTCCCAAGATGAAGTAATGCAGGACATGAGAAAAATGTGTAAGATGAAACCATTTGAGTAAGAGTATGTTTCAGATATGTGTGACGATATATGAGTTTTAGAGACTGACAAAGAAATGTATAATTTCAAGAGGGAAGGGGAAAGGATGATTAATGCTAGGGGTGATGACCTTTGAATGAACAATAAAAGGGAGGAGATAATTTTAATGCATAAACACCACTGACTGAAGTTTCATGGTACTATCCAAACAGAATTGCTCCACTATTTAATTGCTTCCTGCTTATGGTTCCAGTGAAGTCTGTAAAACATTTATAGTTATTTGAACTAGGAACTCAATGGAAAGAAGTTACACAGACATGCTTATCTGGTTGAGAAAGGTATGGTGCTGGCACTTAAGCTCTTCTCTGTCATCTTATTTAGGATTCTTGTTGCTTTTGTATTGTTAGCCTTAACTGCTGTGGACAGGAATTTTCAAAATACTGCTGTGATAAACTATACACAGAAAATGCTGGATCTTGAAACATATGTGGCTCAATTAGACTTCCCTAACATCAAAGGTTGAGTGTCAAATTTTGCTGCAACTGCTGTCAACATAAATGGTTCATTCTTGAGGTCCTTTAACTGTAAACATATATCATGTTTATTTCCATCAAAGCAGCATAATTTTCCAGGTTAAAGCGTATATTTTATTAAGAAAGATCATGTATATGTTCCATTCTGAATTGTAAAGCCAATGCTTGAATTTTGCATCAGTTGTATTGATTACTGATCAGTTTCTGGACTCAGATGAAAGTGCAGAATGGTTTGAGAGCAGATTATTCATCAATTACACTTGTGTAAACTTGCCTTGGTCCTTTTGATTGATCTCCGCAGCCAACTTTAAATCTTATCTCTGAGTATGATTGCAAAGAGAGCTACTTGATTCACCTATATTTGCAAAATTAATTCCCTAAAGAAATTTAGCCCTCTCTCTTTCAACCTTTGTGTTAACCCAAAATACTTTCATATTCTATAAAATGTTGGATTTTTTTCATACTGAGCTACATGTTATTTTATTTATCTGATGTTATTTTCCAGTTAATAATAAAAATTAGTAGAGATGTATTATAAATTGGCAGGGATATGTCATTTTTGTTTTAAAGAATATATTGATTAATGTCTAACTCTATTGGCAAATGTGCATCAATCAAATTCAAAGTATAAGAAAGTACAGTTCCATTCATATGCATACACACACACATTTTCCCCCATTCCTTGCACTTTAGTGTAGTATTGCTTTGTAATAGTGATCTGGTCTGCTGAGTTGTGGATCACAGAATAGTGAAGGCAGGAAGCTATTCTGTAATTCTACATTCCTCTCCCTGATGCATATATTAAAGGTTAGCCTTAGTGCAGGGAATGTAGAAACTGGGAGTGAGGGCAAGTAGAATTTAGAATCAATTTGCATGTGAAAGAATGTGTGTGCAAGCTCCAGTTCTGATCCTAAAGATAAATTCTTGAATTGAGTATGTGCTCAGGCATTGATTTCTGCAGTTCTAGCCTTGCCTCATTTAATTGCTGTTTATCTAGATTTAGTTGTACAGGTAGTCCTTGGGTTCAGCGACCATTCAAAGTTACAACATTGCTGAAAAAATGGAATTATGATTGGTCCTTGCACTTAACGACCGTCACTGCATCCTCACGGTCATGTGATCAAAATTCTGGCACTTAGCAACCAGCCCGCATTTACAACGGTTGCAGAGTCCTACGGTCATGTTCTCCAGCCCTGCGCAAACTGCCTCTAACTCTGCCCCCTGCCATTCTCCCCCCCGCAACTCTGCCCTTTTGGATACCTTGCACAGCATGGCTGAGACAAAGAGGCTGCTGTATTCTGCCACTGCCACCCCCAACAGCCTAGAAATCCTTTTAGCAGAAGGAGCAGAAAGAGTCCAACCCACAGGGCTGTCCTTGGAGTAACCAGCAGGCACAGGCCAGGAAAAAAGCCAAATGTCGGGCTGGATCTGGAAATGGTACCGTCTCCAGGACCCAACCACCCTCCCTTACCTGGCCTTTCTCTACCCTCTTTGCGGCCTCTGCAGGCTGTAGGGCGGCCTGGTCAGAAGAGGTCCCTATTCAAGGGCAGTCTACCCTTGCAAATCCGGGAGCAGGAGTGGCTCTCCACCTTGCAAGTGCTGTGGGCTGCAGTAGGGAAGAGGGAGGTGTCAAGGGGGGAAGGAGACACTGAAGCAATGGATGCACACACCTGCTGCCCGGAATCAGTGTTGTTGAGACAGCTGCTGGTGGCCTCTCTACCCCTGGGGCCGGTGCCCGCACCAAGGCGATCCCAGAGGAACTGGATGTAGATGGACTTTGCAAGCCAAGCACCAGCGTGGAGAACAGCAGCACCAGCTCCACTGTGCGCAGGTGATGGGAGGTACAACCTTGGATGGGAACCCTGCGGGGTTCTTCGTCACTGTTGCCACCCTGGAAGGCGGCTCAGGTGGGACACCTGCCTGTCACCTCCCATCTCTGCCCTTTTGGCTGTCCTGCACAGCATGGCAAAGATGAAGATGCTGCTATATTCCTCTGTCCCTCACTGCTGCCTCCCCAGCCCCTGCCCCTCCACGGCCCCCACTGGCTCACCTGCACTCCCCAGTGCCCACCTGTGGCCCTCACTGACCCATTTGTGCTCCCTAGTGCCTGCCCACGGCCCTCGGTGGCCTGCCAATGCACTCCCACCCCCCTGTGCTCCTTACCTGGGGCTCCCACCTTTTCCCGCTTAATGACCCATGTGGTCATGGGGTTACAACAGCAACTGGGACTGCTGGAATTGCTGTTGCTAAGTGATGCAGTCCCATGATGTTGCACTTTACGAGCGCATCACTTAGTGGCAGCAATCCTGGTCCCAATTGCTGTCGTAACTTGAGGATTACCTGTATAAATCTGAAGTATGTTCACCTTTGCAGTAAATGTAGTTTAGTTGTAGTTACTGTATTTAGAAAAGACTGTGTAGCTAGTAAGCTTGTTCATGTTTACATCCCTATGTCACCTCTTTTCATGTTAAGATTATTAAAGCTTTGCATGCACAAGACATGAATAGTACGGGAAGCAGGAAATTGTATCCCTTTCTCTATGTGTTCATGGGACTTTGTACTGGGGAATCCAGCACTAATCAAGAGTCCCACTTTGTGGAATATCCTACAGTAATACCAAAAGGTTGGGGATAGGCCTTTCCCAATGCTGCTCTTTTTGTCTCCCCTACTCTAATTCCATTTGTTGAATATGCCAAAGAGGTCTTTTGAAAAAGCTATTGTCTCTTGCTTTATTGAAATATTGGAAATTGAAGACAGTCATCTCTTTAGTTTTTCTAAGCCACACTAAATGTCATAGACACTTAACATAGGTGGCACTATATAAACAATTACATTCATTATAACTTTTCTAAAAATTTTTGATTAAAATATGTGTTATGCATCAACATATCCTTTTAAAAAAAATGCATTGTAAAATGGAACTAAATCAGGCAGTGTTCCCACCTGTTCAGTTACAGTTTCATGCAATAATAGCAGTTTTATAAAGCAGGGGGAGTCTAATCATAGAGTAAATTTTAAAATATTGTGGATGGTCATTCCAGTTATTAATATTTGTATTCAGTATTCTTAAAACAAGAGACAGAATTCCAAAGAGGTTTGTATGGGAGATATTTTACCTCCATTGATAAGAATAGAGACTATTGCAAAAAAGAAATGGGCAAAAAGTAGAAACATCTCTGCTGAGTATCTACATGAGTATCTTTGAAGCATTTGTTTGGGAAAGATATTTTGCCCAGTGAATTTTAACTCATTCTGTAAATTCTAAACTAGGCTTTTCCCTTTTCCTTTACCTTCTTTCCTTTTCCTTTTTCTCTCCATCTTGTTTTTTTTCCCCTGCTGCAAGAATGGAGGGGTATGTGTGTCTTTCAGTATATGAGAGAATAGTTGGTACATATAGGTGGTGTGCAATTATTTTTATAAGTGAGATATCTTACTTTATAGCAAATTAATTTTAATCAGTAATTAATAACTTATCAATATAGTTTTGGGCAAGGATATTTGTGTACACATGTGCATATACAAATACAACACATTCACACATTTCTTGGGAAGGAAATATCCAAGACTGGTCACAGTTGGCAACCCTAGGTTAACAAGCTCCATAGGATTTTTATTTATCTAATTTTGTTTTCTGCCTATTCCTTTGGAGGGTGTAATCTTAAATATGGATTGCTTTCCTCTCAAGTAATATTGAAGGATGAGGCCTGTGATGGAGATTTATTTCCATATTTAGCAATGAGGGGAGAGAGAAGAGACATTGTTGCTTGGGAAGAGAGTGGAACATTTTAACATTGTTAGAAGTGGACTTGACATTTTCTGGTTTTATCTGGAGTAGCTTCAGATGCTTGAGTCTCTAGGCTCTTGGATAAGTTGTGTGCCTTTTATATTGTTTGAGAGTTATTTCTGTGAGTGAAATATTGTCCATGGTTTTTTATCTTTGTAACAACTGGTACTGCTTTGCCTACTTTGTATTACATAAACCACTGGGCCTGTCATGCAGAAGTGTTACAAGTAGCAGTATCATATTGACTTGAGATATGAATTAGGTCCTCTGTCATTGCTTCATATGTCTTAAGGAGAAGTTGGCGGTCAGTTTTCATTGGGCTGAGGGCCTTGCTGACTTTCGTGTGGTTTGTAGAGGGCTTCATTGCAAAAAGCCCACATTTTTTAATGTGTAGGGAAAAATTAAGTATTAAATTGCTTTGATTATTTGTTAAATTTTAACAAATGCATATTTTTAAAATGTTCCCCATGAATTCACATTTTAATTAATTCCCAGATTTAAAATAAATACATGAACAAAAGAAGCTGCCCATTCTGTCATGATTGATTGATTATGTGCCATCAAGTTGTTGTTGACTGTTAGCAACCACATAGATAGATTTTTTTCCATGACGATCTGTCCCTAACCTGGTCTTTCAGGTCTTCCAACGGTGCATTTGTGGCCACTGTAACTGAGTCTACCCACCTTGCTGTTGGTTGTCCTCTTCTCTTTCCTTCCACTTTTCTCGGCATTAGAGCCTTCTGCAGAGAGTTAGGTCTTCACATAATGTGTCCTAGTAGGATAATTTGAGCCTGGTCATTTATACCTCGAGTGAGAACAAACATCTCATGTACTAAGGCAGCAACAAGACAAAGTAAAAAGAGGCATTGCTAGTGCGGGAGTTGTTGTTGATGGGCAAGGGGGCTGTACCTAAATCTGTGTCAGGTGCTCTTCTTGAGTAACTCAAACCCTACTGTGAGATCCCTACCCCTAGACCCTTGTTCATATTTTGGAATAATAAGTGTTACTTGCTTGGAGTTGCTTGTTTGACAGTGTCTTGTGCACAGTGAAGCATTAGCTGCAGCAGTACTGTTAGCAAGGTATGAATCTGTAGCATCTTATACAGTTCACACACTCAGGTTTGGGTACATGGTTTTGGATGCCACAAATAGAGTTTCTTTATTGGGTATATTGGCTGTTTTCATTATAGCAGTATGCTTGGCGTGGTCCTGTGCCCAAACAAAAGGGAGATATGTATATTGAAGGTGTGGGCATTCTGAGTTTTGTATTTTCCCCTGCTAGTGCTGTTTTAAGCAGAATGTTTTTTCTATTGTTAGCTTAACGCTTGATTTTAGATTTAACCATTTTATAGTATAATCTTTGATGTGATCTTATTATTGCTTAAGTAAATTACTTAAAGGGGTTTTGTGTTGCCCTTATATCAGTGGAGGAAATAAGGGACATTTTATGGCACCTCTCTGGATCAGATGCAGGGTCAATTCAAGCAGTAACAGATCATCTTTTCTGACTCCTCAAATTAGCAATCAATCAGAGTTCGAAACAGGATGGTCACAAACCAGGGGGAATGGATGGGTGGGAAATCTGCTACATACATGAAACCAAGAGCATTTATCCTCTTTTTTATAATTGACCTATTTTCCATTTGGGGGGGAAAAAACAGTTATGTGTATGGGTAGTTGTCTCTGTGACTGAATCATTAAATCAAAGTTTCCAGCTCCCACCTAAGAATCCTTTCCTCATCAGTACACAAATTGAATAAAATAAACCTGTTTGATGAACACGAACTCTTCCATGTTATGTACTTATGCTCTGGAGGAACTGATGATTCACCCCACTACCATAGCTTGCCAAGAAGCACCAGTAGCAGTACACAAATTGTTGTGGGCATTTACCCACCATTACACAATTTCTCAACCAGGAGTATGCCCTAGGCTGTAGTTCAGAAACCACTGATTTAGAGCATACACCATTGTTTGAATAACTGGTAACTTTGATGACTTTATCTGGTCATTGAGCTAAAATGGCCCCATATTAGAGACTGAATTGTATTCAGGTTCAGATTTTACCTCTTTCCTGGAAGAAAAATCTCTCATCTCTGTTTCTTCAGCATATGGGAATAGTAATAAAAAAAAATTGCTTAAAAGTGTGGTTAGGTTAAATAGTAAAACAGTAAACGTATATGTCTGTAATAAAAAATATCTAATCTCCTTTAAATAATTATTATTATTTTGATTCACAGTTCTTAATTTACACTGGATTCTGAACTCGGCTGAACTGTGTTCATGGTCGTTGCAGAAATCTCTCAATGTATGCATCCAGGAAAAGGAATGTCCTGCAGTTTTAACTCTGAGTTCAATAGAATGCTAAAAATTGTCAGTGTGACATGATCCATTTCTTGTTAAGTAGAAAAGTCCCTGATTTTCAGTGATTTTTTTACTCTTCTTGCTACACTTGCAGAAGTGTAGACTTGCAGAATCCCGTGTGTCCTTTGTCAGCAAATAAAGAAAATATGCATCCTGAACTTCCCCTAAATGTCCAAGGCAGTGCGCATGATTTATCCTTCCCCACAGCTTCTTTGCTTCAGTCTTTTTTCAAAATACATTAATTTTACTTCCATTATACTTCAAAGACTAGATTACAAGCCCCTTTCTTGATTTCCCATTTATAGTGCATTGATCTGTTCAAAGAAGCAGAATAGTAGCTGGTGAAGTATTTCTGGAAGTATGTATTTCAGGCATACTATTGAGGGAAATGCCTAATCTATTTTCTGTTTTGTTTTGTTTTTTAAAAAATCAGAAGATACTGGCTGTACTCAAATGGATGCTTAGCTGGTGTGCGTAATAGGTTGTGTGCTGTGTCTTTTCATGGAGACTAACAGTACACTTGGAAAGAGATAAGCAGCTAATGGCTTCTGAGTCAATGGTCCCAGAGCAAGGAAAACATATGATAACAGGAAAAAGACATCAAAAGCAGGAAAGAACACCTTTGAACAGTGATGGGGAAGAAGAAACATTTGTATTTGAAGCAAATGAAGCTTGGAAGGATTTTCACAGCTCTCTCCTCCATTTCTATGAAGCTGGGGAGCTTTGTGATGTGACACTAAAGGTAGTGATCCATATTTTCTGTATATGTAACTTTTGAATTTCTGTACGGAATTCCCTGTGTATTTTGTGAATTACTAGAAGATGTATTTGCTTTTCATTGCTTGTATTTCAGCTGATTGGGAATTAATTTCTAAGCAGTTACCTCACTTTATTTAAAAGTTGCTAGAAATCTTGCAGATTTAATAGAACAGTTGGTGCTTGTGGGAATCCTGCAATGGTGCTGTGTAATGATGGTTCTGAACACAAATGACATTCACTTTCTCTCTAATTCAGAGGTGCAGAACTATTAGAAATATAGTGCCTAGATGAGTCCATTTAACTGGCATAAAATGTACCATTGAATGAACTTGTAGGATAAAAAATTAAAGTATAGTGAGAATTTCCAAGTAGGAGGAATTCTTCCATAGACATGCCACCTTCCCCCATGTTAAGAGAGTGGGTTTATTTTCCTTGTTTTAAATGGAGAACAGTTAAGGTAGCTACATTGAGTTATAATGTATTGTGGAAATAGTTATTAACAGTTTATAGCTGAACAAACATTATTTTGCACCCAGCAGTTTAGGTAATGGTTAGGGAGAAAGTTGTTGTAACATAAAAGGTGGGCCACTACATGTGTGTAATTTATCATACAGCATTAAAAAAGTATAGAGGAGTTGACTAGACATAGCTTTGGCTCAGTTAACTGTCTGTAAATAATGAAAACTGAATAAATAGAAATTAATATGTAAACTACCTGCAGGTGGGGAAAAAAAGTGAAAACCAAAAAAATTTACACCGGTGAGATAAGTAACTCTTTCTAGCAGTGGAAGTAAAATAAAACTATTTGCAAGAACTTTTCAGTTTATTGAAATATTAGTAAATATGTTTTTAAACATTCTATTTAATTTGTGGACTTTGTACCTTTAAATAATGAGCCAAAGTAGCTTGATGAAATAATGGGGGGGGGGGGGGCACCTGAATTCCAATTCTAGCATCTATTATTTTGTCATCTTGCTTTGGGATTTTTAAATACTTCAGATTTGAAATTTGAGGTTGATCAGCTATCCTGGTCTTACTGGAAATGTTCTGGGCTTGAAAACAGTAGTGTGGTCAGAACAATATCAGTAGAATGTATTTTTAAAAATCCTCTTCGGTGTTCAAGACCAATAATTTATTTAGCAGCAGTTCCCTTTTTGCTTTAAGCTAACGTGAGCTACTATTAACATGCTTATATATTTTCCTTGCAGGTGGGTTCAAAGTTGATTTCCTGTCACAAGCTTGCCCTGGCTTGTGTTATACCTTACTTCAGAGCTATGTTTCTTTCTGAAATGGCAGAAGCTAAACAGTCATTGATTGAAATCAAAGATTTTGATGGTGATGCCATTGAAGACTTGGTCAAGTTTGTGTATTCATCCCGACTAATGCTGACAGTTGACAATGTCCAGCCTATCTTATATGCTGCCTGCATTCTTCAAGTGGAGATAGTGGCCAAAGCTTGCTGTGAGTACATGAAGCTGCATTTTCATCCTTCAAATTGCCTGGCAGTGAGGGCCTTTGCAGAGAGTCACAACCGTATTGACTTGATGGACATGGCTGACCGCTATGCCTGTGAACACTTTGCTGAAGTGGTGGAATGTGAAGACTTTGTGAGTGTATCACCTCAGCACCTTCATAAACTCTTGTCTTCAAGTGACCTGAGCATTGAGAATGAAAAGCAAGTTTATTGTGCTGCTATTAAATGGCTTTTGGCCAATCCCCAGCACCATGCTTTATGGTTAGATGAAATAGTTGCTCAGGTAAGAACCAGATGAGAGTAGGATAAAGATTCTGTTAATATTATAGTTTGTCATAACAAAGTAGTAATAGCTATAATCACCTGTATTGTTTCTCTGATAGTATTTCCTCATTTATGATAGTACTTCCAAACATCCACATTTTCCTTTATGCAGTCCTTAATGATATATGTATAAACTGGGCACAGATGGTTCTCTAACTTCAGCCAAACAGGTACCCTTTAGATTCAACTCCTTATGTCCATTTAGTCTTGGCAACAAAATGGAAGTGGATTTCCATTAATCTAACCTGCACCCCTCATATGTCCTGGTATTCTGCCAACCAGTTACTGATTAGATCAGCCTAAGCCTCCAGGTTGAAAATAAGCAGCCAGAAGAATGCCATTGTTGTTACAGCTTTTGTTCAATCTTGACAATTCTGCACTATATAATTATGTAAATGAGAACCCCAGGATAGAGATGAGATGGCCAGAGAATGCCTAATAGAGGAATTGGAATTAAATTTATTATCATGTGTCCTCAAGGATATTCCCTATCCGTTTAGTGTGGGCTTGCCTGCTGCTAAGGTGAGACATAATTTCTGTAGTTCATCTTGAATAAATGACAGTACATGGTAGGCTCATTAATGGAGCTAATCTTTACCACATGATGTTTAACCTGGCAGACTTTCTATCAATGCAGGCTTTTGGTTATTCAGCTTAGAAGATATTCAGCTCTTTCAGGACTCCTTCAACCAGTAGGCCGTTAGGAATTGGTTTGGCTAGTATCTCTAATAGTTCAGAGTGCTTGATGTTATCCTTCCAGCCTGCACTTGCATTGTAGTTTTGTCCTAATGAAATGTGCACATTGTACCCTTGTACTGGCTAGATAAAATTAAATAGTTAAAACTAGTTGAACCAACCAGACTTGTTGATAAATAAATGTTATTTATTCTTATAATTCATTGCTGACACTATGTCATCTATCTGATCAGAGTAGGCAAAATTCCCATATTCTTGGATAGCGCAGCAGTAGGAACAAAAATGTTCTGCAGTATGGCGTTCTCTTGTTTGTCAAAGTGTGATATGGGAAGATGTTAATTTAGATCTTGATGCTGTTCAATTCATCATTTATGTTTGTTCCCCTAGGTACGCTTGCCTCTGTTGCCTGTTTGTTTCCTTATGGGAGTTGTAGCAAAAGAAAAAATAGTCAAGCAGAACTTAAAATGCAGGGATTTGTTAGATGAAGCAAGAAACTACCATCTTCATTTAAGTAGTCATACGGTACCAGATTTTGAATATTCTATTCGGACAACACCAAGGAAACACACAGCAGGTATCTTATTTTTTCCTGATGCGCCAGTGGTGTAGATGTGAAAAATTCTTGTTCTGTAGAATTATGTGGATGAGTTCAGCGTGCATTATTTAGTAATTTGATACCCACTGAATTTTATATAATTAGTTGTTTAAATCTTATCAAATAAGGTATTATTTTCCATTCCATTTTTCCTATTAGGTGTCCTTTTCTGTGTTGGAGGGCGTGGTGGATCAGGTGACCCATTTCGCAGTATTGAATGCTACTCAATAAATAAAAATAGCTGGTTTTTTGGTCCTGAAATGAACAGTAGGAGGAGGCATGTGGGTGTAATCTCTGTGGGAGGTTCGTAAAAAGAAAATTCTATTTTCAAATAATTCTGTATTTCATTGTAGGTTATAATGTAGCCATCCTTGTAGCCATTCTGTCAACCACAATTACCATGTTCTCCTAGGCGGAAGACAACTCTGAATTTAAGATGATCACTACAAGAAACAAACAAAAAGTAGTTAGGAAAAAACCAGACTAATATCCTGTGTAGCGCTCAACTCCCCCACTTTTTCAACCTAGGAAATTCCCCCTAATAAATTGGCTTATATGACAAATACATTGGTTTATGCATCAGTTATGTTTGTATATATCTGCCATAAACCACACTCCAAAAATGGGTAGGGCACCAGAGCAAAATTGAATTGATTACTAATTAAACTTAATATAACTTATAATTCTCCATTTATACAATTTATGCCCTATCTGTATATAGCAACCTCTCTCTCTCAAACACAAAATTGTATTCTTGTACTTGTGATTTTCATGTATGTGTGTATATAGCGGTGCTTAAAAGTTTGTGAATCCTTTTGAATTTTTAATATTTCTGCATAAATATGACCTAAAATGTGATCTTTTCTCCACACAAGTCCTAAAACTTGATAAAGAGAATCCAGTTAAACAAATGGGTCAGAAACATTATATTGTTCATTTATTACTCATTTATACTAAATGCAAGTATTCTGCAGCAATTTCACCTGGATCAAGTATAGGTTCTGCTAAAATCCTAGACCTGTATTTTCAGATGCTCCCCTTGGCAGGGCTTCTGCTTTTCTTTCAGGTTTTCCTGTATTTGGGGTGTCCCTTTTGCCACCCCAAAATATCTGCTTCTCAGTAATGGACTATTAGACAAGATTTTGCTTTTTGAATCATGCTTTTTCATTAAAAGAAAATATCTAAGAGAACTCATAAACATAATGGAAATTGTTAAGAGCAATCAGTAGTAATGATACATACAGAAAAAACAAATACAAAATGTCAGAATTAAAAAATTTCTTAGGTCAAATGTGTGCCAGAATAAAGAAGTCTTCATCTGCTTAGAAAAGATCCCTAGAAAAGTCAAGCTAATTTTTTTTGTTTCAGCAAATTTGGAAGCCTGGATAGAGTGGTGTGATGTCCTTCCAGCCAGTCCCATGTCAGATGCTAGTTGGATGGATGTTTGTTCCAAGAACTATAATGAGATCCTATAGATTAAATGTTTGAATAGCAAAGTGAGATTTGCCAATATTTAAATTTGTAACTGTTTAATTCAGCAAGTCATACAGGAAGAAAAAGTTCTTACTAAAAAAAAAAAAATTCAGTTAACTTGGCAAAACATTCCTTAACTACGATTGGCTATGCCTGTGCAGATTATGCCACATTTCAGCTGTTGTAATAAACTTATTTTTAATAGCAATAAAAATAAGTTAATGGGCTACTCTTATTTTTCTTCTTAAGAAGTATACTATCTCATCTGATGTTCTGGCTATTTCAGGTAAAGTTTATGCTGTGGGTGGGCATGATGGAAATGAACACCTAGGCAGCATGGAAGTGTTTGATCCTCTCACAAATAAATGGATGATGAAAGCATCAATGAATACCAAAAGGTAGGTAAATTTGGAGCTGTACCGTCCTTATCAGAAATGGGTAGATTCATGTGGAACATTGTTTATCACATAGTAGCCATGGATCAAGTAATTAAACACATCCAGTACCCCCATTCTCATTGTCCAAAATAAATTGTAATACGGGAAGAAAATAATGGAACTTTGAAATGTAGATGAGGCTTTAAGATTAAAAGGAAAAAATCAGTTAGAAAAAGTTGTCTTAAATCTATCATTTGTCGCTAGAGTGGGTTAGGAATATACTTCAGTCAGTACAAGTTGTAAAAGTTCTAGCTTCTAAAAGTTGGCAGTAGATTGGTCATGGTAAAGGGAACTCTACATGCAGAAGGGATATTGAAATTAAAATGTATTTATTGAAAATAGATCATTTATCATGTAGCACAGACTTGTGTAAAATCTGCAGTTCTTTTACTGTGGAGATACTTTCAAATTTTGGTTTGCCAGAGTAAGTGGAAACAGGGGGACTTCTGCTGAGCCAAGGTTTGCATACCAGTTACACCCTTACCTGGACTGGGAAGACTTGCAACAGTAATTCCTGGCCTCATCGCCAGGCATTTCGATTATTGCATCCTTATCAACACAGGGCTGTCCTTGAAGACAACTCAGAGGACAAAATGCAGTGACCAGGATGTTAGTGGATGAGAGCTGCCATGTTAGCATAGCATCTATTCTCCAGTTACTGATAGGCTTCCAAGTTTAATTCAGGTGCTGACCTATAAATGCCTATATGGCTTGGCTGAATGGTACCTAAAGTACTGTCTTCTTCAGCTAGAGTCTGTGTGTACTCACCAAGAGAAATCAAAGTGATATGGGCTGGTAGTCCTTTTTTGTAGTAAGCCCCATAGTATGGAAAACCTTGCCACTGGAGTTGGGTCTGGCACGCTCCCTAATGGTCTTCCATAAGGCAGTTAAGATGGATCTTTTTGAATGGGTTTTTGGAAGGGTGAAGTCATTGATTTGTTTGCAGTAGCCTAGTGGATTTTTTTGATGACTTGCATATGTTCTTTTTATTTTTAGTAAACAAAATTTTTATTATACTACTTGTTGAACTGTCTTACCTAAATAAGTTAAAGATAAAACTACTTATACCTTATAGATACATTTGCTGCTTTATTTTAAAATGCAATTGGGTAAGTGACAGTATGCTTTTTGTTAGGAGAGGAATTGCTCTTGCCTCTCTCGGAGGCCCCATTTATGCCATTGGAGGCTTAGATGATAACACTTGCTTCAGTGAGGTGGAAAGATATGACATGGAATCAGACCAGTGGAGTGGAGTCGCATCTATGAATACCCCTCGGGGAGGAGTTGGTTCTGTGGCTCTTCTGGTAAGTCTCTTGAGCAGCCTTGAAATGGACAGCAAACATTGCCTGCTGGAGCAGAAATAGTAAGATAATATGGAGTCCTTCAACTGTTCTATATTCAGTTAAGGGGCTACTTTCTAATAGTAAATAAGACATGGAATAGAACAAGTGAGAGAAATACAGAAGTATGGTAGTGTAAAAATCTGAGAAGGTTCAAATTTTTTCAGAATTTTACATTAAGTTTCAACTTATTTATTCAGTTGGATACAATATGAGTATTGCTTCATTAATTTTATAATTCAATTTTAATGTGAAATAATTAAAGTTATGCTGACAAAGGTAAATTAGTAAATCTGGTTTAAGATAAAGTGTGTGTGTGTGAATAGACAGTACTGTGCAAATGTTTTAGGCAGGTGTGAAAAAATGCTGTAAAGTAAGAATGCTTTCAAAAATATATATTGTAATTGTTTATGTTTATCAATTTACAAAATGCAAAGTGAGCGAACAGAAGAGAAATCTAAATCAAATAGATATTTGGTGTGACTACCCTTTGGCTTCAAAACAGCATCAATTCTTACACTTGCACACTTTGTACACTTGCACAAAGTCAGGGATCTTGTAGGATTAGAGTCAGGTGTATGATTAACCAATTATACCAAGCAGGTGCTAATGATCATCAATTTCATATGTAGGTTGAAACACAGGCATTAACTGAAACAGAAACAGCTGTGTAGGAGGCTAAAAACTGGGTGAGGAACAGCCAAACCCTGCTACTAAGGTGAGGTTGTGGAAGACAGTGTCATGTCACAGGTCATACACCATGACAAGACTGAGCACAGCAACAAGACACAAGGGAGTTAGACTGCATCAGCAAGGTCTCTCCCAGGCAAAAATTCCAGAGCAGACTGGGGTTTCAAGATGTGCTGTTCAAGCTCTTTTGAAGAAGCACAAAGAAACGGACAGTGTTGAGGATCATAGATGCAGTGGTCGGCCAAGGAAACTTAATGCAGCAGATGGAAGACACATCATGCTTACTTCCCTTTGACATCGGAAGATGTCCATCAGCGCCATCAGCACAGAACTAGCGGAAACCAGTGGGACCCAGGTACACCCATCTACTGTCCAGAGAGGTCTGGCCATAAGCGGTCTTCATGGAAGAATTGCGGCCAAAAAGCCATACCTCTGACGTGGAAACAAGGCTAAGCGCTCAACTATGCATGAAAACATAGGAACTGATGTGCAGAAAAATGGCAGCAGGTCCTCTGGACCCTTTGTGTCAAAATCTGAAATATTTGGCTGTAGCAGGAGGCAGTTTGTTCATCGAGGGGCTGGACAGCGGTACAATAATGAGTGTCTGCAGGCAACAGTGAAGCATGGTGGGGGTTCCTTGCACGTTTGGGGCTGCATTTCTGCAAATGGAGTTGGAGATTTGGTCAGGATCAATGGTGTCCTCAATGCTAAGAAATATAGGCAGATACTTATCCATCATGCCATACCATCAGGGAGGCATGTGATTGGCCCCAAATTTATTCTGCAGCAGGACAACAACCCCAAACATACAGCCAATGTCATTAAGAACTATCTTCAGCGTAAAGAACAAGAAATCTTGGAAGTGATGGTTTGGCCCCACAGAGCTCTGATCTCAACATCATTGAGTCTGTCTGGGATTACATGAAGAGACAGAAGGATTTGAGGCAGGCTACCTCCACAGGAGATTTGTGGTTGGTTCTCCAATATGTTTGGAACAACTTACCTGCCGAGTTCCTTCAAAAACTCTGTGCAAGTGTACTTAGAAGAATTGATGCTGCTTTGAAGGCAAAGGGTGGTCACACCAAATATTGATTTGATTTGGATTTCTCTTCTGTTCGCTCACTTTGCATTTTGTAAATTGATAAACATAAACAATTACAATATATATTTTTGAAAGCGTTCTTACTTTACAACATTTTTCACACCTGCCTAAAACTTTTGCACAGTAGTGTATTTATTTGTTTGTGTGTAAGAATTTATATAGTGATTACTATGTAAGAATCTTATTCTTTTTCTCATTTCAGAACCATGTATATGCTGTTGGTGGAAATGATGGTGTGGCTTCTCTCTCTAGTGTGGAGAAATATGATCCTCATCTTGATAAATGGATAGAAGTGAAAGAAATGGGTCAACGGAGAGCTGGCAATGGGGTTAGTGAACTTCATGGCTGTTTATATGTGGTAGGTGAGTAATGTTCAGACCTTTCTCACTATTGACCCCCGTATATTCCCATAGTTTTGTTTGAGCTTAAATGATAGAAGCAAATTGTCATGAGGGGAAGACACCACCCTTCTTTTGACTGAACCATTGCAGCAAAGTATGCATGTCTGCAGACTCTCTGACTGTTGAACATAAAGGCTGCTCTGATGAAGGAGCAGGTGTGGGGATTGGAGAAGTAGGTTGAGATTGTTGATTAGGCACATTGAGTTTGGACAGCTTAGGCTCCAAAGAGTCTGTTTTGGTTTTAAACCCAGTCCCTGAATCTCAAGGGAATGAGGAGAATGGACTTCAGCAGGTTTCTTCACTTCTGGAGGGTCCAGTGTTTGCTTTCTGTTATGTTACTTGCTAATCAGCTCCCCACCTCTCTGCCTGCGAGGGTTTCTGCCAGATGCATATATCATTATTATACCTGGTAATGTTAGTTTGCAAATGTTAGACTAAAGTAATAGTTTTTCCTGGGATAGAAATAGTTGTGATGGGTAATCCAGTTCTTAGAATAAACCTGTCATTGCTTGTGTGAACAATTCACCTAGCAGATCTGTTGCATTTGTGTGATGTTTGAATAACAGAATATATGGTATGCATCCTATATTATTAGTCTATAAAACAGCATATATAAAACTGTTAACTACAAAGACTGGCTAACAGTTTTAGATTCTGAAAGACTCATGTTCCTGTCTATATGTCTTTGTGCAGGTGGCTTTGATGATAATTCTCCACTTAGCTCGGTTGAGAGATTTGACCCTCGTACTAATAAGTGGGAATATGTAGCAGAACTAACAACTCCTAGGGGTGGAGTTGGCATAGCAACATTAATGGGCAAAATTTTTGCTGTTGGAGGACATAATGGGAATGCTTACCTGAACACAGTGGAAACCTTTGATCCGGTAGCAAACAGGTAAATTAAAACCCTCTTCTTTTTACTCAAAGCATTTGAAAGTAGTGCTTCACAATGTGGAGGACCACATACAAAACTATGTCTTGCAAATGATACAGCTACTTTAACAATTTGAAAGGAAAGTACTCTGTGCTCTTTACATTATGAAATGTCTCTGGGTGATTTTTCACAGCCCTCTTGGGCTTGTTCAGTAGAAGTAGCAATTGGCTGATGAAAAGTAGGAAGACTTTGGTATAGTCAGTTTTAATGTATCATTTTCATTTTTTTTACACTACTCATTGAGCAGTTCTTTGACTCATTATAAATCTGTACATTTTGGGGTTTGAATCAACCTTGAGGAGATCAAGTGTTCTTGAATCTGGAGCAGCTAGAGGTATTGAGTTTTAAGCAAGCACTTGTTCTTGTGAGGAGGCAAAACTCTTTATGAAGGCTATTGAATGGTGTGGAAGGAGAGGCTAGTTTTAAGGCATTTGAAACATCACACATTTAGGTGTGGATTGGCATTAGGCCTTTTCTATTCTTCAGGATGTAGTTTTAGCTTAAAAGCTGCATAGCTTACCTTTAGTAAAGTTGTTTTCAAAAGTTTATATATTAGGAAAAATGCACACAAAGATTTCAAATTTGGTGCTTTTGTTTATGTTTAAATTGTTTCCTTAAAAAGCTGAAAAAAATTATGTCTATAAATGGCATAGGCCAGAAATAAGACAGAATCTTCTATACTGGTTTGGCTTTTACATTGATCGGTAGCATCAAGAAGGCTTTGGAGACACTGGAATACAAGTCTAATACGTTATATGTGGGGTGGTGTATGTGTACCTGCTCTCCTACTGCTTTTTTTCCCACACAGTTCATTGTGGAACATGTTGTAGGAGAAGATGGAGGTAGACGTTGTAGGAAAAATATTCAGCAAAATTTAATACTTAGGTACAAGAATAGACTTGGAAGTTCATAAAAATTGCATACTTGTCAATTAAGAGTCTAAGTAGTGGGCGTTGCAGTTTGAGTACAAGATGTACCAGTTTTCACTTTGTCTTTCAAATCTGAAAGTATTCGTTCCTACGTGGAGCTTGTTTACTCCAGGAAGTTTAATGGTTATATTCACATTTTGTCCTTAGGCAATTCTGAAATCTTGTTTTTAAATATATTGGGCCCTAAATGCACTCCTTTGCCTGTTTTAAATTAGTGATTTTTTAAAATGATTTGTTCATCCATTGCGTTAGTCATAATGTGATGTTTGGTTCTCATTTTGCCTTAGCTTGCTATGTTAATTCAGCCACTGTGACTCAAACCATAGTTTATGATTAAGTGCAGTGTGGAACCCATCCCGTGACTGAAGTCATATGTTGTCATGAATTATGATTTGTTTAATTATAGTTTGGAAACATCTCTGTTAACTAGATTTCAACATGCTAAGCCATAAGCCATGCCTTATAAACCACAATTTCACAATATTTCACATTGTGGCTTAGAGTGATATATGAACCCCATCATTGTTGAAATGTGGTCTTTACTGTTCTGTCTTCAGCAAACTTTTCTTCATGTGTTTAATTGGAACTTAAGTATTTAAATAGACACCAAAATAAAAGTATTTTTAAATTGGATTAGTACATAAGATTGAGATGTATTTAGCCTGCAACCTAAACTTTTTTTAAAGTTTTTAGCTATTTTTTTAACCTAAACATATTAAGATGAGGAAAAAGCAAATTAACTTGACTTGCATTTCTTATGCTTTTCTTTTTAGATGGGAGCTTGTGGGCTCTGTATCTCACTGCCGAGCTGGGGCAGGAGTTGCCGTGTGTGCTTGCCTGGGCAGCCAAATTCGTGATATGGGTCACGGTTCTAGCAATGTGGTGGACTGCATGTGAATTTGGGTTGAAGTCTGTAATCATTGTGAAATGCTTTAAGACTCCACTACTACTGTACAAAGACTTTTGAACGTTTAAAGCAATATATGTAAATATACTAAGATAGTTTTTGTATGAAAATTTGAGTGCTGTGGAAGCTTTAAAATATTGGAAAAAATTAAAGTATCCAACAAAAATACTTTCAGTGGTGGTTTAAAATACGTCTTTGTATCTTCATAGAAAATTAGATGAGTGATTTCATTTCAACCATTTTTAACTTACAAAGAATGCTGGAATGTAACTACTATCAGTGAATCTCAATTATTGGTTTTCTCAGATACATCTTCTGAGATGCTTGTACTTTGATTTGTAGAACAATTCACTAAAGATTCCACAAATACTTTCATATATTCTGTCTTTTATAAGTACATGTGTTCTACTATTGCACTATGCAAGGCTTTTTGGGGGAAAATGATGTCTTCAATGAAAGTCAATGAACAGATGCATCAGTTGATCTCTGGGTTTGTGGAAACTGATCAGGTGTTGCCTACGATCAGTGCCACGTGCTTCCTATTAAAACAAACCTTTCAAGACAAACCAGGACTGGAAACTGCCACATTATAAAAGGGAAAGACACTGTATTGGTGAAATGAAAACATTTTTGTTCAGGCACCCTTACTATCTCACCTAATTGTATATTTTTTTATCATATTTGCTCAGTTGAATTCCACATCTTTCTCTCTCTCTCTTTGTAAGTTGCTTTTAGTTGACTACAGTGCCTGATTTCTAAACTTTACATCCATTGTTGACTCACCCTTGGGCACTGGGGGGTTGTGTTTGGTGGGTTTGTGTATTTTTAATCTTGTAAGCTGCCCAGAGTCAAATGTGTGACTCTGTATATAATTCATATAAATAAATCTTAGGAAAAAATGGGTATGGAAAAAATGAAGTCAGAATGGAACTGCAGGAAGAGAAAGTATGAGTGGTGTAGAAAAAATATTAGAAAGGTTATTCTCTCAAAAGAATGTATGGAAAGTGGACTTAAAGATGAACTGAAGTTGCTTGGAACAGAGTGCTAAAGTAGTATGCTGAGTTGTGTTAATCGGAAGTATGAAAAAAGATACTTGGAGGTGAAAGTGATTCTGGATAAGGAAAAAATACATGCAAGAGAATGATTGCTGCAAAAGATAAACACAGGACATTACTCTATACACTTTACCTATAGGAGTGAGGCAGAAAGAAGATTGTTGCAAATAATGTAGTGAAAGAGCTAAGACTGAACAAGAGCCTCCAGCAGAATGTCTGGAGTTAAGAACAAAGTGTTGAAATGATTTGGGATAGAAGCGAGGGAATATTGGAAGGAACGTTTTAGCTGTTTATATGGAAATGAGTGATATGTCAGAGAATGGAACTGAACTGAACTGAATGTTAGTGTCTGGGAAAAACACTGGAAAAGAAGTCATAAATGCTGTTGAAAAAATGGTAAGCCTGCAGGTTTAGATGGTGAAATTGGATTGATATAAAAATAAAGACATTGTTTGCTTATAGAATTACTGTATTATGTTTAATGAGTGTGTGAATGTTCTTACTGTTCTCTTATACAGAAGAAACAGTAGAGAGAGTGACTCCAAAAACTACAGAGGGATTTGTCTGTTAAGTGTGTTTTGGAAAGTATTTGATAGAATTCTGATCAAAAGGATATGAGAGTGACAGGAAATTTTAGGAAGTGCAATGTGCAGATTTTTATTCTTCAGCAAAATACTAAGAAGTACATGGATGTGAGAAAGCTTATTGTACATTCGTTGATTTAGAGAAAGCATATGGTAGGGTGAATAGGCATAAATTATGGAACTGTGCAAATATGGAGTTGAAGATTGGTTGCTGAATGTGGTAAGAACAGTTTATGATGGAAGTAAAGCAAGCATAAGAATAAAAGGAATACTTAGTGAACAGTCCAACATTAAGCAAGGAATAAGACAAGCATGATATTCCTTTGGTCGATTAATGTATTTATGGATAAACGTGTAAGGAACACCTGTGGTGCTAGGCATTTTGACTGGGAATGTGAGTGTGTGTGACTAATACCAAATAAGTATGTTGATGTGGTTGGTCATATAGAGAAAATGGTACAGGACCAAATTGCAAAATATATGAAGTGAGATGGGGTAAGAGGAAAGGAAGAAGAATGAAAAAAGACACTTAGTTGGAGTTGGTGAGATCCTTAAGAAGAGAGATGTGACAATATATGAATCAAGTATGAAAAATATAATGTATGAATCAGTGTATGGAGACGATGGAAACAAGGATGATTTGGATAGAAAGGTATGGAGAGGTACAGTGAATAATATTGCATTAAATTACATTTAGTGATTTTTTTTTTCCCTCTTATCTCCTGCCTTTCATTTCTTTTGCTTTCTGCGTCTTGTTATTTTTCTGTGTTTTGGACAATATTGCTTACCCCAAAAGGTAACAGCAGATAAGCATTACGTACTGTCCAGTTGAGGATCCAGGACTAAGCTTTGTGGGGCCTTGCTGCAATTGGATGAGGAATCATTGGTGAGCACTTTGAGTACAGTTTGAGACAGTTGTATATACACTTAATTGTCACGTCATCAGGATCCCATTACTTGTCAGCCATAATGCCATTGGATACTTTGTAAATGATAGCATGAATAAGTTACCACACTGACAAAAGGTACATAGTCTGGGAAAACTTGGTCTTAACAAATCCATAGTGACTTCTGATAATTACCACGTGGTTTTTGGAGTGCTCACAGATTGATCTCTTTAAAGATCATCTCTAGAATCTTCCCAGGCATTGATGTCGGGCTGACTGGTCTGAAGTTTTCAGATCTTCCTTGTTTCTCTTTTTCAAGGCAGAGACAGCATTTGCTGTTTGGTCATCTGGCATTAGGCCAGTTTGTTATGATTTCTCAAGGATAATATGCAAAAACTAAGACAGATCTTAAGTTAAAAAAATAGCTGAATGGCTCTGCTTTTTCTTTGTTACCTATTAGCATTTTGTCTTCACTGAAGAGCTATTACATATTTTTTTTATTGAAGAGCTATTATATATTTTGTATTTTGAACATATTCAGTAAATCCCTTTTTTTAAATCTTAGCGACAACGCATTAACCTCAGCTCATTCTGAGTTTTCACTTCCCTGATCTATCATTTCAGTTCAGGGCTGTGTGTATTCTTCCTTGATCACCTATCCCTTTCTCTACTTGGGTTTTTTAGATTTTCACTAACCTTTTTTTCTGTAGTTGCATGTTTTTCTTAGTGAAATTGTTTGCACAACTTTTTTCAAATCAAAGTTATGCATTTGGCAACACTCAGCTAATTACTCCTAAAAACTTCATTATATTGCCCTTTCCCCCAGTGTTCCTGCTATTTGCATTTACTTGACCTTCCTATTGATTAGTACTGTTAGTATTTTCTTTCATCTGCTAATGGACAAAGTTGTCAAGAAGGACCATGCTTGATGAACTTTATCATAATAAGTCCAGGTAATTAAAGTCCCTCATCACTACTACTTCTTGTCTTTGAAATATCTGCAATTTGTTTTTGGAATCTGCAATTATTCTTTGAATGGTTGGCAATAGACACCGACAACAGTACTACTTTTATTCCTATATGTTTTAACCCAGATACTCTCAAATATGCCACTAGTTTCATTCCCTTGTATAGTAGATATGAAAATGTTTAATACAGTGCAACTACCCCTTTCTATTGCATTTGTCCTTTTGAACAAATTGTATCTTTCAGTTGTGGTATTGCAATGAGATCAGATCTCAGCTAAACCTATTCAGTCACATTTCAACTGCTCTATTAGAAGTTCCTCATCTGCACTATACATTCAAACCCATTTCCCCATACAGTGAAAATTAGCTTCTAGAAAATGAAGGCCATAAAATTGATTTGCCAACCATCTTTTTGATTTTTCATTTAGTAAGATGCCCCATTGGACCAAACCCTTTCTACCTCCACAGGATTCAGTTTAAAGCCACACTGACCAAGCTAGTTGTGCTTTGGCTAAACATGTATTTACTAGTCCTTGTGAAATGCAACTCATTACCTGTCTTCATTCATTTAAATCAGTGTTTCTCAGTTCTGGCTGGAAGATTCTGTGAGTTGAAGTCCACACATCTTAAAGGTGCCAAGGTTGAGAAACACTGATAGAGATTAACTCAGACCAGGGTTCCAAAAAACCCAGTTCTCTCTGGCAGTAGTTTCAATAGCTGGTCATTCAGTTGTGGTATTTTTTCCTTTTCTGGGCCTCTTTAATGTGATCTTGAATTTCCTTTCTAAATCATCAAAGTCAATGTGGCATATTTGTAGTTATTTTTTGCAGTATCATTTGTTCCCAGGTAGATTTACAGAAAATGATAATTGTCAGTGTGATTGGTAAATCTTGGAAGCGTTGTGCCACATCCCTGATTTATGCTTCTGGCAGCTACCACACTTCATGAGCTGATGGACCTGTTTAGCGATGTATCAGTTTCCATTTTTGTAGTAGTCTGCCATTGGCTATCATGACCTTTCTGTCATCTTGTAGGGTGCAACTGCATTCCCTCTGTCCTTTAGAGGGTCCACCACCCTATTTCCTGTTCCACAGTTCCTTTTTCTTCCCTTGAACATTTAGTAAACCTTAAGTTTTTCTGCTAAACTTTATTGACAAACTCATTTGTTTTCCCTTATCACTTACTTAACAAGAAAAATGCCATTTTTTTCATTTTTTAAAGGCATATTTTGCAAAAGGTGTGGTGGCAGGAGAGCTGGTGTACCTGACATGAAGAAATTGGCTTTTTAATCTTCTGTTTATTTACAGGAGAACCCTATATATGTGCACAAAAGTCAGTTCTCTTGTTTAATAGATGAGTAGTAAGATTTGATGTGGAGCTTATGCTCAATTTAATGCCGGTAGTGAAATAGCAGTCTTAGTTTTTGAAAATCTGATTTTGTGCTGTACAGGTGTATGGACAACAGCCATTATACTAGCTGAAGATGGTAGGAGTTAAAGTTGTGCTTCAACACATCTGCATGGCACAAGTTTGGGGGAAGGTAATGGATTACATGGGCAAAAATTACATTACAAATCAGTCCTGATCCCTGTATCTTTGTACTGGATCCAAAGTTTCATTTTCCATTTTGAGAAAAGGCTTAGCATGTTTAGATGCAATAGGAAGGCCAAAACACTTTCTGTGAATGGTATTTTGTTTTTTAATAGACTGGAAACTGATTAGTAAAAAGGAAAGAGGATTGTTGGGGAACTCCACTTAGCCAGTCTCATTCCATGTACCTAAATTTGGACTTCACCCATTGTTTCTGAGACAACCTTCAAAAATTCATGTCTACCAAATTGTATTACACAGTTGACTCCAAGAGGGGGCGCAAAAGAGCCACACCATTCTGATACAAGAGCAGCAGCATCATTTCAGACAAGTTTGTATGGAAATTTACCCTGAACCATCCAGGATTTCTAAAGCAGAAAGCTGGTTTAAAAATCCTGGCTTAGTCTGATTTAAGAACTTGCCATAGGCTGCTCATTACCTCATCCATAATTGGAGACTTCTGCAGCATCCTCAAAACTAATGGATTTAATGGAGTATGACATTGAGAAAGCTAGATCACTAACTCTCGGACTTTGCAGATTTGGGACTCCTTATAATGATAGATGAATTTTGTAGATCTCCCTGTAAATAAAGTTAATGATATGATTACTGTTAGGGTTAGACGAAATATAAGTATATCTCTCTTAATTACTTTTTCATCTACCACAGGGATTTCAAACTTCATGGCATGGTAACTGGGATAGCAAGTATTGGCCAGGCAAAATGAGGAGCAAGGCCCACTGTGATTTGGCCTGGATAGGCCTGATCACTTAAAAAAACAAGATCCTTTCCTGCGCTAGGTGTTTCTAATACATAAAGTTGCTTTGAACATTGGATGGCCTCTTTAGAGGCCACAAACTTTTTCAGTAATTTTGTAGAAACATAAAAGAGCACGTTTTCTGGACTTCAAAGCATTTACAATTAGGATTGTTGAGATTTCCATACAGCTTTGAAAAAGTTTATCTGGTCCTTATAAATGTAAAGCTATTTGTATATGAGGTGTTCAAATAATTTGGGCATCCTTTTCAATCCTGAAACACTTTCCTCCTTGTCCTGCACTAATGGTTGCTTTAGCTGCCTCAGCCACATCTGAATAGCCTGTCCATCACACAAGGTTACATCTTCCAGAAGCGAACAAAAGGCATTCAAATCTCTTTTTTTCCCTTAAGCGCTGAACTGATTTCTTTCTAGGTGTGCTCTAAAACATTTTGGACTGCATCATAATTTTACATTATATGAGGAAGTTCACTGTATCAACAGCTTTATTTGCAAAATAAATATTCTGGGTTACACTGGTAGAAATTTGGGGAAAATATTTATTGTACAGCAGGCATTACTTAAATCTTTGCAGTTATTTAAAGTAGCATCATGGGATTTTTGTTTTTTTCCAAACAAGCTTATTCATATATAGCTCAGTGGTTATAAACTATGTCATCAGCAAGCCTCACAGCCAAAGGATCATTTGTAAATGTATTCCACTGGCTAAGATAGAGAGCATTTCCATGCTAGTCTTGAACGAACGTTTGTTAAAAACAATCAGAACACCTTCCAAATGTTCTAAGAAAGAACCTCTGTTAGACAGGAGCAGCAGCACATCTTGTACATACAGTAGATCAGGAATGTTTGCACGATACAGTAAAGCTCTCCTTACACACACAGTTGGACTACTGCAACGCACTGCACATGGGGCTACCTTTGGAAAGTATTTGGAAGCTGCAGCTGGTGCAGAATGCATTGGTGTGGGCAGTTATGGGCGCCTCTAGATTGCGCATGTAATACCTCTGCTGCCGGTCTACTTCTGGGTCCAATTCAAGGTGTTAGTTATGACCTTTAAAGCCCTTCATGGCATGCTGTCCCGTCTGATCCAGCAGGAAGGGTATGTTATGGACTGCACGCCTAGAGAGTTCGACTGACCGGGTCCAGGAAGAGAGCCTTTTCTGCCGTAGCTCCCACCCTCCGGAATGTCATCCTGAGGTGAGATTGGCCCCCACGCTGTTGGCCTTCTGAAAGGGCATCGAGGCCTGACTCTGCCAACTTGCAAGAAGACCCAATGGGGGTTTGCAGCACTGGGGGTGGCTGGTAGCCTGAGGATGCTCTCTCCACCTTTTTAGTTTGTATTGTAGTTTTAACTTTTTAATTTGTTAGCATTTTGTAGTTCTTAACCTGTATATCTTTTCTAAGATTTAATAGTTTTTTTACTTGTAATGCTGCCTAGAATCACTTGTACAGCGAGATGGATGGCACATATAAATTTGAAAACAAATAAATAAAAATTGGTATCCAGCATAAAATAATCTGGTGTACTTCTACAATTTCTCTTGATATTCCACTGAATTTATGGAACTCTTTCTGAAGTGCAAGGGGCTGCATACTTCAGGGTGAGTAGTCTGGGAGTAAAGCATGCTAATAATATTCTTTTTAGAATTAAGCAATTTCTCTGGGGAAAAAAAAATTATTTACAAGTCTTTCTTCATGCTGGCTGGAAAAACTGTAGTTCCAACACTGCTATATACTAGGCTGGGGAAGACTGATCTATGAAAGATATTAAAGCAGGATTTAGTTAAACACTTAAGTAAAGAGTTTATTTACTTAAATACTTTATTTACTTCTCAAATCCCTAAAGGGCATGAGTCATGACAGCATAAGAGTTGTTTTCACTTACCTGAGAGAATATGAGCAAAAGTCCATATTCTTAGCATCCATCAACAGTGAATCCTTCTCCAGTTTAAATTTCTTAGCGTACAAAGCCAAGACAACTAACACTTGACACAGGACCACCAAAACCTACCTACTACAAATCCCACATTTTCATACCTTTGTCCAATAAAGGAATCTCGTGCTTTGCAAGAAAACTGAATGAGGTGTTGGTATCTATGTGCTTCCCTCAACTTCCAAGCATCCTTCTTATCAGTACAAGGCAGCCATTTCTTTCCTCAAGGCCAGAGCCTAGGTAATCCAGAGCAAATTTAACATGGTTTGCAGGTGCTTGATACCCAATGAGAACACAAGCCAGGTCTTGCTGCCAATGGGGCTCCCAGGGGCTCTGATAGTTACTCAAGAATATTGTGCCTTAAATTGTTGCTATGGGGCCAATCCTGCTCTGTATTATTGGAATTACGAGAAGAGATGGAGATTTTGATATGAAACAGATTTTTCTTCTGTTTCAAAGTTGGTATGCCTAAATTCTGTTCTATCCAAAAATGTCCTGTTCTGTCAATATAATGCTATATTGATCCATTTAGTTTTAGAGACCATCATGGGAACTACCATTGTTAATGATTAAAAGGCTTTTCAGAGCAACTGTCACAAAAGATGCTGCTTCATTTAATATTTATTTTATTACCCCACAGAATTAAACAAATCAATCTGGAAATACCACCAATATACAGGGCAGAAATATTTACAAGATGGAGACACAACATCCCATAATAAATTTAAATGTACAGATTTTAATAAAGAAACCATGGGAACAGAGAGGAAAAGAGAAGGATAGATAGGAAGAGAAATTGCCCTTTAAAAATAAAATTGTCATCAATCTAATGTTCAGTCCACATCTCCAGTGTCAATGGAACTTGCAAATTATTAAATTATGGTTATCTTAGATATATAGAACATTGTCAATTTTAAATACATTAATTATAATTCTAAATAAATATCTGGAAAGGAAGCTGCTTTGAGTGTGCAGCTCCACAGACTTGTGTTTAAAATGGAAAAACATTTATTTCTTGCTCCTTGGATGGAGAACTGGAACCCTGGCTCTGGCTGAAATCCATGGAATGCCCATGTATAGCTGGGAACCAGAGCCCAGAATAGGGCTCAAATGGATTCTGATCATTAATTCAATTGCTCTGTTAAAAAAAATTCGGAAGAAAACATAAGGTTTCTAAACCTGATCCTCATGAATGGACTGTTTCTCTGCAATTTCATGTAAAATTAAAAAGGAAAGAAAGAAAAAGACAGATCACAGAACACGAAAGAGTAGGCTGTTCAAACTGGAGAATCATCTTCACTTCTCTGGAAAATTGAGAAGCTTCACTCCCGTTCAGTTGTGAAAGAGGTTTTATACAGCCTTTCCCAAATCAAACCAGATTTTAACTTTTTTTTTTTAATGAAATGAAACCTCTATTGCTCCTTTTTCTATCATTTTATGAGCAGTCACATAAGATCAGTAGCATTAATGCACTGCAGGCTTCGTTTCTTTTTAACACAGAGATTAGTCACTGAATCTCTGGGAGATTCTGGGATTGAATGAGTAAGTGGGAGGGGGTATGGAACAGATTATCACAATCTTTTGAATAAAGTGCTCACTAAGTGGGCTGAAGTGGGGCCCCTTAACAACTGAGGATTCTTTATATCAGAGTATAGTTAATAAAGCAAAAGCAGCAGCAAAGGATCTCGCTGGTTCAGGAGTTATTCAGGAGAGGGGGAGGGAGAGAGAGAGAAGAAACTCGGTCCTGAGACTACAAAGACTGAGGGGAAAAGGAAGGTTCGTCATCTGCAATAGGGAGACAAAGCAAATTTAGGGTTTGCCTGTTTCTCACCCAGGCCCAAGAGCTCAGAGTTTTCATGTCTGGTTAGTTGATAAGACAGGTGGGTGCAACCAGCCCACTGTCCCATACTGGAACCAAGTCCTTATCTAGGAAGAGCAGATACCAATCCAGTTGCATTTAAAACCTAACATTTTGATGGACTTTCTCCGTTCCTGAGATATCATTGCAATAATGTTGTGAGTTAAAAAATGTATTTCTGATTGGAACCTGTATATCCCTGCATAACAGAGATCAGCAGTGTAGTGCTTGTGGATACCAAAACATTTACCAGGAGGTGCCCCAGAATTCCCCAAAATCTGAGAGTTTTGGAATTCTCAGCTGAGATCTCAGCGATCTCAAGCAACATCTTGATATTCATGAGGTTTCAGTAGTTTAGGGGTAGGGTACTAGGGCCTCAAGAGGTTGTTGAGGTTGCCTGCTGCATAGGGATGAAGCTAAGCATTTGAGAGCTGCCTGGAGTCTGCAGAGTCTGTTCTCTGCCCAAGAGCAATCAAGATCGCAAAGAGTGTCTCTTGCTTTTCATCATCCTTTCTCCAACTGCAGTTTTAGATGCAGGCAAGGTATGACAAAAGGTTAAGCAACCCTTCAACTGCCCATCAGTTCAAACAAGTTCCTTGGGTATGTGTCTGTATGTGTGTTTTGTACCAATTCAGTAGGGTTCCAAGATCTCCACCTTATCTTCTTCAAGATTAAATAGTAACTTGTATTTAAACAGTTTGAGGGAAGACAAAACAAAAAAATCTTTTATAAATAGAAGTGGGTTATTTCTGGAAATTCTCCAAGGCTTTTCTGTTCCTTACGCTTCCGTGCTCTTTTTCTGTGGGGGCTGAGTTATCACCAAACCAAATCTGCCCTGAAAGAATCAGGAAGATTCTGTACAATGGGTATCTCTTCAAAATGTGGAATCATAAGATTTATTACTATCGTTGGCAAGGAAATCATTCTATGGGAAAATAGGAATGCTCTACTTCAACTCCACAAAAATAGCTGTCTGTATATAAAGCAAAAGTACAGAAATGCCTGATTCCAACTTTTCAACCCTGGGAATCAGCCAAAAAGGAAAGCCTATAACCACACTAAAGAGTAATTTATCTGGAAAATATTCCCCCACTGGTCTGTCTTAAATCAAGCGATAAGAGATGCAAATGGAAGAATTAAAGGCATGGCTGAAAAGAGGGGAGTACAATATATTTTAAACTAAACAGACCACTTTTGTTTCTTCCGCTAAACAGGATACAGGAAACAAATACAGCACTCTCATTAATGGGGATTTTTGTAAATTAATGAAAGAAGCAGAAAGGTGTTTGCGGACTGGAGATAACTGCTGCTTACTTGCATTGGAGGATCCAGGGTTTTCCAAGTTGACAGAGAAAACTATCTTACTAGTGAGGAAACAATTCTCTTAAATGAAAGGGATCATGTTAAACTGAGCCAGGCAGCCCCCTTGCCAGCTTTAATGAAAATCTGTGCATCAACCAAGGCACTATCTGAACCTACCATTTTAGGGAAGGTGAACTGAAATGGCACACTGCAAAGTTCCCCCCTCCCACAGATCCTTAAATATCTCCAAATAAACTTCATATAGCTAGAAGGGAATTCTTGGAGAGCGCTCTCCCTTCCTTGCAACTGCTCTGTGTCCCTTGCGTGGAGCTACTAAGATCCAAAGGAGCAGCATCTTTACTATCAGCAGTGGCAACCCATTCCTCTTCAGTAGTGCATTTTATCACAGCTACTCCATGGATGAACCAGAATCATATCCCTAATTTAAGACAGCCCAGGGGCAAGGGAGCCAACATCGCCTACACTCTGTGTCTTCTGTTCAAACTCGATTCGGACATCGCAGGCCTAGCAAGCTGCTGTTTTCATGAGATTGTCAACGTGCCAAATGCAATATCATGAAACGACCACCCAGGACAGCTGAAACTGCTACATGCTGCCACAAAGAGCAAGACAAAAACACAAACACAAACAGGGAATGGGGAAAGGAGAGAGAGGGGCAAACTAGGGAAAGTGGGATAAGCCCGCTACGGGCCAGAAGAACAGAAGAAATAGTGCAACAAATGGCGGCTAGTAGCACACGGAGGAGGAGACAGGCAGGAAGACGGCTTTTTTGTTTTGACAGAAAGTTCGATTTATGGCTGAAGAATTCCCTCCCTGATTCCCCGGGCCCTGCCACCTGCCGGAACGAGATGCATGTGTGGTTTATACTTTAAAAAAAAGAAAAGAAAAATCTGAATCAAACACTGGGCCCCTGGCTATTGATGCATCCTTAGATGTTGCAGAAAATCCTTTGGGAAATGGATTTCCTTCTCACTGGCGCTTCTTCATGTGTGCTGACTGATTGATTATCTTGCTGGTTATTCATTACTAGAAATGTTTATAGACCATTGACACAAAGAAACCATGATGGGGAAAAACGGGGCAGGGGTAGAGAAAGGAGACAATTGCACTTTGTCCTTTGAAAGAAAGGCATCTTCCACTTTGAGGCCTCTTCTTCACTCTTTATCTTCCAAGTGGCCCATTGGCATAGTAGAAATGTAGTCCCTAAAAGTTTTCCAGTGGTGCCAGATCCCTTCGATCATGCTTCATTCAAACTTGTTCCAGGTGCTTTTTTGTTGTTGTTGTTTTCTCTTTTTAAATCCAACCAGTCAGCCCACAAGGCTATTTCTGAGGCTTTCAAAGTGCAAAAGAGTCCAAGGCAAAATCCTCACCTTGAATCACCCATTAAGGCATGTTTGATTCCAGTCTCAGCCACTGCAGTCCCTGGCGGGTGTAGTGTACTAGTTCGATCATACTGCTGTTCAACGAGAGAAAGCAGGCAGCAGCGCTGAGCTTGGAAAAAAATTCTGAAAGAGAAACGAAAAAAGAAAAGCATCATGTTGGATTCCTCAATTAAACATGCTTACCCAGAAGCCTCCGCTCTTAAACCTGCAGAGAATCCCCATTTATTTGTATGTGCAAAGCCACTAGGTCTGCTGGGGACAGAATTCAATTTTATCAGGCTAGGTGGCTTCTCCTGGAGGGACAGACTATGAAGTTGACTGTCCTGAATCATTCTCTCTTTGAGGACATGAATCCTTTGGGGCGTCTTTGAAATGGCTTCAGAATTAGGAAATCTGGCACCAGAAACAGGCAATACCTAAAGGGAAAATTGGGTTTATCCAGTCATTACTTAAACTGGCTTCTGTTATTACCTATTATGTCATTTAAATTAATCTGCAGTTTTGCTAAGAGCATGTGTTTCTGCAATATGTAAAGTGTTCATGAACTTATGTCATTGGAATGCACATTTTTTCCAGGCCAAGCAGAAAATTTGGCTAATTTTTATGTAATGAAAAACTAAATTATTAAATGCACTTAATGAGTGCTGTCACGTATTTAATAATTTCCCATTAAACATTATTAGGTGGCAGCCACATTTGGGGAATATCATTCTTTTGATACTGTGAATGGCGACTGAGAAACTAATGACATGGCAATGGGTGGCTTTTATCAAAAGCAGAATGAGGAACCCAGGAAAAGCTGTTACTATCCTCCTGTGCGCTTCCTAGAAGGCATTTGGTTGGCCACTTAAACTGGAAGAAGAGTCTTGCATGCATATACTTCCTTGTTTCTTAACAGAGCCAATTTTTATCATATTATTATACTCCATTGTATTTGCTTTCCTAATTTAGTAGTTTGTCAAGCCAAGAATGGTTTGAAAATAAGTAAATAGGGGTGTATTACTAGAACATTAGACACAATGGCACTTCTGCCCAAATAAGCAGGGACAATTTTGTACTCAAAAACTTCTATATGGGTACTACAGACACTGGACCATGTGAACACCATAGAAAATATGCATTTACATGTATAATGTTCCTCTTTATCCTACTTTTTTCCTTCACTCTGGAATCTAGGTGACATGTATATGGTATTTCCAAGTGATTTCCCAGTCACTTGGCTCTAAGAGAACCAAGAGTTACTTAATTTCAACAAGTTGCTTGCATTATGTGTTCTCACATCATGCCTGAACCACTTTTGTTACAGATTTGTACCCTACCATTCATTCTATCAACATGGAAAACTTCAGTAGAATGCTTAACCATGAAAACAGCTCTTGATTTAACTTAATTCTCAGCTATCTCCACAATAGTCAAGGTTTTTTTTAAAAAAATAATTTTCTAAGTCTTATTTTCTTCAAAGTATGGTCCTAGCTACCAACATGGGTTACTTTAAGGCACTATTCTCATAACCCTATAAGCAACCACTTTATTATTCATTCAATAATTCTCCATCCAAGAATTAGGGTTATCCACATATTTCAGGCTATACACTATCAGTACAACAACAATGGTAGCAATAATCTGGCCCAAGCATTGTTTTCTGGTCAGGGTATTGCTGACGCAATTCAAATCAAAAATTTGTACTGATCTGATGAACATCAGATTCTATCTTACGTGAACCAATTAACTTCATACTTGTTTTAAGCTGACTAAGAGTGGCTCCTGAGGGTGCAATGAAAGTCAAGAACCATTTAGAGATGCTGCTAACCTTTGGACCCTCCAAAATTAACTTGCTAAACAATGCACAAAATTGTCCTCAAGGGGAAGTAGAGCTTTAGGAAATTGAATCTGCAAGTCAGTTAGAAACAAGTCCTTACTCTTATTCTTCCTAGCCAGAAGATCAGCTTGTTCCCAGAAATCATAGGCGTACAGAATATAAGAAGTGATGTTGACAAAGGAAGAGGTGATGGTCGGGATATAATGAGGGACGCTGACTGAGGAGCCGAGGCCACTGCTTCCACAGCTGCTGGTGCTGGAACCCGTCTGGGAGCTGACCGAGCCAGCTGGAGAGGGCATTGGGGAAAGAGGAGAGGGTGTGCCTGTGCTCCTGAAGGATGAAACACAACAGGCCATATCATTATATTCAATAAATACACAAAGTAGGATCAGACATTTTAAGAGGGAAAAAAGCCTAAGGAGGAGGATGAACATATTTAAGGGAAAAATACAGGAAGTCCCCAGTTTAAGAACGATTCTTCTTCCCAAAGTGTCTCCTTAACTCAGATTTGTATGTAAGCCGGAACAGTATTATTGTATAATACTGTATAGGCAGTATTATGTAATGAACTCAAACCATTGTGAATTTAACTTGAACCATTATGTATTTAACTTGAATTTTGCTACAATAGGCTTTGTTCTTAACTATAGGTTGTCTGTAACCCAGACATTCTTAACCCGGGGACCACCTGTATCTAAAAGGATTTCTAACATGTAAAATCCCTCAACAACTGGTTAAATGAAGACTGAGCATGCTTGGTGACCAAAACATGCTAAGTGTTGGTGATCATCAAGGAGGGAGGGGAAATGGAGCGGGAGATTCTGGAGGAAAATACTGAACTTTGAACACGTGCATTCCACACCTCAACAGCCTTTTCAATCACCAGGACTTGTTCAAGTCCTATAGATCTGACAGCTATTTTGATCAATTTTTCCCAACCTGCTGCTCGTTCAATCTGTTAGATTTCAACTCCCATGTTCCCAAAGTCAGCATGAATTCTACTGATTTCCAAAGTTATGATGAGCGCCTTGACATTTAGCAAGTGTGGCATATTCTGCTTTTGGAGAAATGTTAATGTATTCTGTTCTGCTCAGGACTGCAAAGATAAAAACATGCATCGTAAACTAGCCTGAGAGTGAAAAAGAGAGCAAACAAGCAACGGAACTTGCTCTAAACTCTGGATCCCCTGAGTTTTATAGCTGAGGGAGGATTTGAACTCATATCTCCCCAGTCCAAATCTACCCACTCTTGATGGTGAGAAATAGTTTCCTATGAGCAGAATGCCTGGGCAATCCTATACATGTCTACTCAGAAGCTAACTCTCCTTTAGCTCAGGACTTATTCCATAGCAAGAGGGTTTCAGATCAAAAGCCTGAGAAGCTACAATAGCAATGATTTATATTCTGAGAGAGATCATCAAACTGGTTTCAAACCGATTCCTACTTTGGTCTACATGTCGCCTATATGTAAATCTTACAATTAACCAGAAAAGAAAATCAGATTTTAATTTTTATAACGGGAGTAAATTTGTGATGTTACCTTGCAACACATGGAGAAGGTGCTTGGGCAATTCTAGAAGAACTCTGTAATAAGCAATGGGAACTCTATTTAGATCACAGGTCATATCAACTCATGCTATTATTCCTTTCAAAGAAGGGAAACTCTGATTTTTGCAGCTCCCATGTTACGCTGTTCACATGTTAACTATTCACTCAGGAAAACCATTCACCCACTGACAGAATATTGTTGGAACTACCCTTCCCCACCCCCCCACCCCTTTCAATCAAAACTTTTCACTCTCTACCTTGAAATGTTCATTAAGAGTCCGGGAATACTTTATTGCTGTGTCCTTTTTATAGCGAAACATTGCCATGTACAGAATGGCTTGGCAGCGCATGCTGTGAAAACACAATGAACATGGAATATATGCGACTGTTGGAACATTGGTCCACACAGCTCAAGACTCTTAACAGATCGCACCCAGGCAAAGCAGAAAGCTACACATCTTAATATGCTTTTTAACTTAGAATGCTTGGAAACAAAACAGAGACCCACTCACCAAAACACAATGAAGATTTTTTCTTGTGTGGTTGTTGAAGAGTCCGCAAAGGATTTTAATGTCATTATGAATCTATGAGAAGACAAATTACACTTATTTTTAATAAAAAAAACAATACTGTGATGCACTGAGCTAGCAGTGAAACAGAGGGTTGGTTTTACAGAATCAGGCAGATATAGAAGATTAACTATAGTTTCAAACAGCCAAGTCTTTTGGGATCTACTTCCTAAATTTCATTATCTCTCACTTCATTTCCAATACCCTCCCTCCTCAGAATCCCTTCCTTAGTTCTGGCCAAACTTGAGTCAGAAAAAAAATGTAAAAGGAGAAACAAATAAATAAACAAACAAACAGGCAGGCAGGTGGACATAAAATAAAAAGCTGAAACAAGTCATGACTTAGCTGTTGAACTGCTGAGAATTTTTCATTTATGAGTCTCACCAGTCATCCTGAAGATATGAATCCTAGAATATGTAACAGCTACTGCATGATGGTCAGGATGTGAATTTAAGTATCTCCACATACTAAAAGAGACCCAGTTTGGGATAGTGGTTAAGGCATCCGGCTAGAAACTGGGAGACTGTGAGTTCATCCTGCCTAGGTGCAAAGCCAGCTAGTGACCTTGGGCCAGTCACTTTCTCTCAGCCCTAGGAAGGAGGCAATGGCAAACCACTTCTGAAAAACCTTGCCAAGAAAACTGCAGGGACTTGTCCAGGCAGCCTCTGAGAATCCGACATGGTTGAATGGATTAAAAAAATATAAATACCAAAAGGAGTCTTCAAGGAAGCAAATGTGTTCTGCTTTCTGGTGGGGGAAGTAACCAAGAAGGAATCCGTCTAACCTCTTAACTTCCTGACAAAGGGGATGAATGATATGGGGAAAGAAAGTGCAGCAGGTCTCTTCTTACAAATGTTGTCTCAGCAGAGGTGCAGACACCAGGCTTATTAATGCATCAGAGAAGGTGACCTCCATGAGCCAAAGGTCCAGTGGAAGCACATGGACCCTTTGCTGACGCACAGAAGGAGACAATAATTGCACGTGCGAGGATTGTGATGCTGAAGAATCTACAATGCGGACTCTGTAATGAAGCAATTCTTTTGATAACAGAACCTGAAGAAGCTGTTGTGGTCGGGACTGATGGGAAGATGTTAATATGCATCTTCCAGTTGGAATTAACACAGGTTAGAAATTACTTTATCTTGCTCCTTTCAAGGATTAAACAGGGCGTGGAGTAATATGATTGGCTCTGAGGATTCATTTTGCTATCAGATTCTTCAGGAAATGTAAAAAAAATCAGGACATGGCTACTTTGGAGGCAGAAAAATGAAGGAAGGGATAGATATTTAACTTTTTTTTTTATGGAGGTCTTATCCTGTTGTCCAACAACCAAGCAGTAACACTGCTGATAATTGCCCTTGTTATTTAAACAAAACAAGGCAAAAGGAATGCAGCAAAGTTAGATACTGGTCTCCAAGAGAAACTGTTTATCCAAAGAGAAGTCTCTGAAAAGACATGCCTAAAAAGAGAACCCTAGTTCAGTCATGGACCCTTTTTAACATCCTTGCCATAAAAGCTCCACTTGTTCTTTGCAAGCTTCTGCTGTCCTACAAAAAAGAAGGTATCATTTTCTTTTTCTTATGTTGTTATAAATCTTGATACGTTATATTATTTCAATACAATGATGTTTATATAATATAAAGATGATTGAATGCCATAATTTAGATCACTTAAGAGTACTGAAAATAGACAAGAGAGAAAAAAAAGATATTCTATCAATATTAATTACAACTCAGGATATCCATATTACAAGCATTAACATTACAGTGGTACCTCAAGATACGAATGCCCCATCTTACGAAAATTTCAAGATACGACCAGCTCCGGCCGCAAAAATTTACCTCAACATGCGAACTCCGCCTCAAGCTACGAACCGGATCCGCTGCCATTTGCCCTGCTGCCACGTGGTCGCGGCTTCCAAGAGGAAGTGCTAATGAAATCTGAGCGGGAGGACAAAAGCCCAAGGAAAGCAATGCAGAAAGAGGAACTGCTAATGAAATCTGAGCGCGCGGGGGGGGAGGGAAGCTTCCGCTCCCCGCTGTGGGTGCGCGCTGATATTGCTTTCACTGTGCTTTTGTCGCTATGGAGAAAGGAAAAAGGAAAAGGAAAAGCCATTTGCCCTGCTGCCACTTGGTCGCGGCTTCCTGTGGGAGAGATCGCGGTAGCAAGGAGGCGTTCGGTGAGGCTTGTGGTGTGTTTTGTGGCGTTTGGAAGGTTTTTGGTGTGCTTGTCAGCATGGCTCCAAAGAAAATGCAGAGCGGGCGTGGCAAGAATAAGGCTTTGCAGCTAAGAGGCAAAGAAGAGAGGAAACCCCTGAAGGAGATCTCCCCGAAGTCCCTTTGGAGGGGGACTCTCCCTCCAAACAATAACTGCCTCCCCACCCCATTCTCCCTCTTCATACTGTGCTTTTTTTCATGTTTTTGTGGTTTAAAAATAAAATGCATATGTTTCAGAACTGTTTGTATTTACATTGAACCTTATGGGGAAATTTGCTCTTTCCTTTGGCCATAGCCCTTGGCCTGGTGATTGCTTTCACTGTGCTTTTGTCGCTATGGAGAAAGGAAAGAGCGCGGAGGAATCAGTGGGGGGGGGAAGTCCTGCTCCCGGCTGTGCGTGCGCGCGACATAAGCCTTTCCCCCCAGCGCGCTGATTGCTTTCACTGTGCTTTTGTCACTATGGAGAAAGGAAAGAGCGCGGAGGAATGGGGGGGGGAAGCTCCGGCTCCGCTGTGCGTGCGCGCGACATAAGCCTTTCCCCCCAGCGCGCTGATTGCTTTCACTGTGTTTTTGTCGCTATGGAGAAAGGAAAGAGCGTGGAGGAATCAGTGGGGGGGGGGAAGCTCCCGCTGTGCGTGCGCGCGACATAAGCCTTCCCCCCCATTGCTTTCACTGTGCTTTTCTTGCATGCACCAAGGGTTATGCACAGAGGAAAGAGTGCGGAATTAAGAAGCAGCATGGGGGTGGGGAAGCTCCCTCTCCGCTGTGCACGCAACATAAGCCTTCCCCCCCATTCCTTTCACTGTGCTTTTCTCGCGCGCGCCAAGGGCTATGCACAGAAGAAAGAGTGCGGAATTAAGAAGCAGCACGGGGGTGGGGAAGCTCCCGCTCCACTGTGCGCGTGACATAAGCCTTCCCCCCCATTCCTTTCACTGTGCTTTTCTCGCGCGCGCCAAGGGCTATGCACAGAGGAAAGAGTGCAGAATTAAGAAGCAGCACGGGGGCGGGGAAGCTCCCGCTCTGCTGTGCGCGCGACATAAGCCTTCCCCCCCATTCCTTTCACTGTGCTTTTCTCGCGCGCGCCAAGGGCTATGCACAGAGGAAAGAGCGCGGAATTAAGAAGCAGCAGCACGGGGAGTGGGGGGGAAGCTCCTGCTCCCGGCTGTGCGCACGGGAGCCTTTCTCAGATTTCATTAGCAGTTCCTTTTTCTGCGCTAGGGCTGACTAAAGCGCGCCTGGGGAATTTCTTAGCCGTGCAACGCCGGCTGACACATTGAACCTTATGGGGACATGTGCTTCAGGATGCGACCAAATTCGGAGGGCGGATTAGCCGTATTTACATTGAACCTTATGGGGAAATTTGCTTCAGGATGCGACCAAATTCAGAGGGTGGAACGGATTAACCGTATTTACATTGAACCCTATGGGAAAACGTGCTTCAGGATGCGACCAATTCGACTTGCGATCAGAGTCATGGAACGGATTAAATTCATATCTTGAGGTACCACTGTATTTGGCTTTTTCATTCAAGGTTGAGTATAACATTGGGGGGGAAAACCACTGTAACTCAAATCAATTTATTTGTTGTGACTCGCTTCAAAATATTTGTTATATAATTTTCAGTCTCTTTACTTAATATTAAAAACTCTTCTTTTTTTTTTTGGTGTCTTCAAGTCACTGTAGTGTTCTTGGCAAGATTTTAGAAGTGGTTTGCCATTACCTCCTTCCTAGGGCTGAGAAAGAGGTACTGGCCCAATGTCACCCAGCTGGCTTTGTGCCTAAGGTGGGACTAGAATTCACGGTCTCCCAGTTTCTAGCATGATGCCTTAACCACTACACCAAACTGGCTCTCCCATTGTATTACATGAAGTTCTTGGGTTACAATGGCAATTGAGACTGAAATTTCTGTTGCTAAGTGATGCGGTCATAAAGTGTGGCTTCATGTGACCACACTGCTTAGTGACGGCAATCCCAGTTAAGCAAGAAGAGGCGGGAGTCCCAGGCAAGCAGGCTGGCAGGTGAGAGCTGCTTGTGAAAGCTGCAGGTGGGAGGGTGGGTGCTGCGAGAAGGTGCTCTGGAGCACAGGCAGGTGCCAGAGGAGTGGGGGGTGCTGTAGTCAGGCACTACAGAGTGCAGGTGGACGAAAAAGCAGTGGGAACAGGACGAGAGTGACTTCCTTCTGGCTTTCCCTTGACTTTGTTTGTACTTTTGGGTTTTTCTTACAGGTCCACCATATGTGATGGGTGGACATGTGAGAGCCAGTTTGGTGTAGTGGTTAAGGCATCAGGCTAAAAACCAAGAGATCGTGAGTTCTAGTCCCACCTTAGGCACAAAGCTAACTGGGTGACCTTGGGCCTCTCTCTCAGCCCTAGGAAGGAGACAATGGCAAACCACTTCCAAAATCTTACCAAGAAAACTGCAGGGACTTGTCCAGGCAGTCACCAGGAGTCAACACTTACTTGAACGCACACATACATACCACGTATGTATGATAAAATGTTCCTTCTGTTTCATGACATTCCTAACATTTATTACTGTATGATTTGCCCATCTTAGATATTTCTGATGGAGTTGTATATCATTTGTAAAATATTTTGTACCAATTTTCCTTTACGTTATAACTTGGTGTGAATTTTATAGATTTAGTCCATAATTCTTTGCATTGAGTTGTAACTGTTTCTTTAATGTTTTACATCCATTTTATTATACAGGGGTTTTTTTTTTGGTTTTGACTCTGCATCATATCTAAGTTTATATATATGCCCAGGTGGTGTTGGTTTCATATTAGTGTTTCAAATTTTGATTTTTTCTTTTTGTTCCTCCTTCCTTCTTGAAATCTGATTTTATCCTTCTGACTATTTGTAAATATATGAACCATGGTTTATTCCAGCCTTCACTAAGTAGTTCTTGATCTCAGTAGGTTTGTGCACTACCTTTTGCAGCTCAACAGACCTCCTGTACTAGGAGGACAATATTGTCTCAATCTTATCTGAAGTGGACTCAGAGTACTTGCTGTACAACTTTTCTAAGATGTAGAGTAGAAAAAGAGACCAGAAGGCCCTGAAAATAAGAGGAAGACAAAGAAAAAAAAATCCAGAAAGGGAATGGTTTTGAATCTAGATATGAGTAAAAACAAGGAAGGTCTGGTCAGGAGATTCCTAGGACAAAAAGTTGCAGTGAGGAACAGTGAACTCAGTTTGGAAACTTCTGCATACCAGAGGAAGAATTTGAAGCCAGCAGGTATGACAGAAATGGTCATCTACTTACTTAATGAGGTCTATGGTCTCTGCAAACATGGTATAGGCTGGCTTTGGTGAGAGGGGGTCCGATTCCATTGCAATGCCACACTCAATAAAGGACAGGGCAGCATCCAAGTACTTGAAGGCCTTTCCAACTTTGTCTGTCTGTTGGAAAGAAAGTCAGCACTGATCAATCAACAAGCCATCCAGGTGAGGCACTTAGTTTTCTGGACATTCTCCCAGAGTTTGGTATAGGCATCATGGTCAATGGCCATTCTGGTCAGGGATGACCTAAGACACTGGAAGAGCGCCAGCCAAAACAGATTTGATTCAAACATTACGGTAGGCCTTGGCTGCTTAAACCTGGTTACCTAAATGAGTTACAAGTGATTGGATACATACAACGTACTAAGTAAAAAACCTAGGAAAAACAAAATTATGAATCCAGCCACTTAAAGCTGACTCCAATCTCAATTTAAAGACAATTTCTCTCCTGCTAGAAGAATGGAATACTTAAGCTCAACAGAAGACTCACCAAGAATGAAATGCACTGTCATCATTGGGAATTGTAACATATATTTTTTATTCGTTTATGCAATTTTTATCTGCTTTTCTGAGGGAAATGATACCCCCAAAGTGGATTTATAAAGTAGACTGACCATTTAACAAAGGTCTTTCGCATATATTTTGAAGCATTCATTTGTTTACCAGTCCCTGTGAATACGATGATATTATCCTTTGGAACTCAGTGCACTCAAACTGGCACACCGGAGGGGGGTATGGTTTCCTTCCTTAACTTAGTTAAATGGTGTTACGCAATAGGACTAGGGTGTCTCATCAGCCAAAAGTTTTTAAGCAACAAGGAAAGTGAGGACCAGAAACCATTAAAAACCAGGGATTTACCTTTGTAGGTGAACATGTGCGTCAACCCTTGGTAGCATGCCTCCTCAGCCTTTCAAGACTGTTCCAACCTCAGAAGACAGGTTCCAAGCTGGAAACACCACAGTTTGAGCTTGGAGTGGGTGTTCTGAGGTGGAAACATTTCCAATTTGAATCATTTTGCAAACCTTTCCACTTGTTCAAGATCAGAGAAAACCTGTAGCAGAGAGATTTAATCTGATGTTTCACTTTACAACATGGCTCTTTGAAGCTGATCCATGGTTACTTCTCAATGGGTGTTTGCTTCATCTAGCAATCCGTAAGGTTAACTGTAGTATTTGGAATAAAGTATACTCACTTGCGACTTTTCTGCAGGCAAACTTACCATTGCATCAGCTTTGTGCTTCAACCTTTTGGCTTCCTTTAAGTGAAATTCCACTGGATGTTGTCTGAAATAAAACACCGAGAGTTTTTCAGAATACTGTAGACAAACACATCACATAGAAATGTTGTTCCACAGTGTTGAATAAATAGCCAAAATATCTGTAAAACATTTAGCAGGTTTCTCAGTGGACTTATGAAATCCACCCACCAGAAAAACAAACAAACAAACACAAATCAACTGTGTTGTTATTTTTGCTAATGATACAATCTAGTAAAAAAGAAGACACAGAGAGATACTCATCTTGCTCTTCCCTTTTAGGGTAAACATTGTTATCCAACCGTAAGAGTAAAAAGATTAAGTAGCCTAAGCCAAAAAATTAAAGACAAAATGAGAGAAAAAGTAGTATATCTAAATCTAATTTGCATCAACACCATTCCCTGTACTTCTATACTCACCTATCATTGTAAACATTCCTGCTTCCATGAAATCTATATACTGATTCATCCATTGTCTGTTTAATGTTCTCACCTTTCTTTTTTTAAGGACTTCATCAGCTCCATCCAACCATGACTTTTCCAATCTTTTCAAACCATTCACTCTTCCTTTCTTTATTCGGCACTTTGATCCCCAATCATTCTCTCCATATGAGCAAACCACCTCCATGTTCTTTTGCACCAGTTATTAATTTTGTTTTCAGTCCACATTCTTTCATCACCCATTCAGTCTATTTACCACCTCTTCTAGTTTTACTACATATGCTTCCATGGCACATTCCCACTGCATTCAATTTATTTTTACATTTCTCATGGTATACCCAACTCTCATTTCCATATAACAAAGTGGGCAGAAATATGTTGCCATTTTTGCCTCTTTCAACACACATTCATTCCTTGCAGAGATGTGCAATTTACTGATGTGGGTATAGAACATTCCAGAGAACAGAATGTTCCACCTTCCTTCTGGAGGTGATTTGGCAGTCCTGGAAGAAAATTCTTCAAACCAGAAGCAATTTGAAATATTCCAGAGAAGAAACACCATGTCCAGAATACCTTGTACCAACTTCGAATTTGGAAGAGTTACTTCTGAAAACTACTGAATCGCTCCTGGAACAGCATGATTTCTGGACTGATGAATTTTGCACATCAATTGGAGTAGTTGTGGAACATTCTTGGTTTGTTTATTACTAAATTCACAATCCCATCATAGAAGCAACATTAAAAACACAAAGTATCTACCAGCAAAAACATCAGTAAAATTATACTATGCATCAGAAGGATCAGAATAAGAAAAAAAGGCCCTTTTGACATTTACAAATAATTCTCCCTGGAAATTAGGTATAGAGTAGCCATTCTTCAAACCTATTTTTGAGAGCTACTGAATTTAAAAGCACAATACACAGGTACAGGACAGCAGTATAAATCACAAACAAATTCCATCTTAATGAAAGCAGCTCTAGAATGCAAGTGCCAACATTTCAGCATAATTATAATATCCTGCATAGTAATGTTACGAAAACCCGACATAATCAATCTTTACTACAATATGCAATACAAGCTAAGAGTGACTTACTGATCTGGCAGGTGGTGGACAATTTTTAGTGATTTTGACCCATTAACTGATAGGATTGGGACAGGCGTGCAAGTATTAGTACAGCTTTAATTCTGGCTACGAATTCTAGGAGTTGCAGTCTCAAAACATCTAGATTTGGGAATGCTGCTTTAGTGGCACGGGAACAGAGTTTGCAAATAAATACAGCAGGGGGAAAATGCACAGTGATTCAGACAGATGGGAAAGGCAGGCAGAGTAGGGCTCACAGAAAACCTGGAAGTTCAGGTAGTTGAAAGATGCCTAGGCAGCAAGGGAGACAACACTAGATGTTGAGCCATGGACCATTATAACCAAGCTGTAACAGGCCAGCGGGAAGAAATGGGCTGCCTGAGAGTCAGGCTATGTTAGGATGGAAGAATAATACAGTGGGGTTTCATACACTCTTTGTACTTAGGAATCTGTCACAAGAAAGAACACAATGCTAGTTAGGAAATCTTTCCTCTTCTAACCTTGACCATTGCTGACACTAATAGAAGCGAATATGTGTAGCTCAGGGTTGAACTGTGGAGTCCTTGGGTTTCTCTGAGCTTGGTTGTTTTCTTGTAAATGTTTTGTTACGTAGCCGGGTAATGAAATGTTTGCAAGAAAACAACCAAGCTCAGAGAACCCCAAGGACTCCACATTGCTGACACTGCTATTTTGAACCATTCTGTTTTCCTTATTTGTTATATTGTTTTGAATCTGTTTTTTTAAATACTGTATGCTGCCCAGGGTTATTATGGAATCAGAAGCATTAGAAATCTGATATATAAACAAATGAGTGGATTAAGACAGAAATTATAGTGAGTTGATAGGTTGCTATCCCAAGATTTCCACATGAACAAGACATATAAAGGGAACAGAGTTGCAAAACTGACCCAAACATGGTTTTTGCAAAAGCCTGGATGAAAACCCAAGCTAATTCAACAGGTTACAAGGGAAATTGAGAACTCAAAAGACAATACATCCCAGCTAGAAGGAAAGGAGAAGTATTCTTACCTGTGAGGCTTGCTTTGAGGTTTCATTGGCTTGGAGGTACCATTTGGCAAAGAAGGCACTGGGAAGGGGTTTGGAACATCGTCTGCAGAGCCCTGGAAAGGCAGAGAGGAAGAAAGTCAAATACTTGTAACTCAGAAATGTAGCCACAACAGAACTTTCGCATTCTTCAATGGGCATGCATTTCTGCTTGTCTCAGCATCTCTATTTTGATCTCTCTCTTTTTTACAGACCACAAGGAAATCTGCTTTTTCTTCTTTTTTGCCTAGCAATGTTTGAATAGACTAAAGCGTTTGTTTGTTCCCTGAAAAGAATGGTACAAGTCCTTTTGATACGATCACCCAAAACATGAAGCAACTTTGCCTCCGTCAGCGATAGGGAATTATCACAGCACTATCTGCCACTATGTGCTGAGTGAACTGCAAAAGGGTTTAAGTTGGGAGGAAGTGACAATGATTCACGCAACAATGTTCTGAAAAGTGCTACCTTGGAGACTAAGGCAGACAAGTTCCCCCTTATTTCTACAGCAGTGAAATATATCATCTTCACAGTTGCAATCCGACTACAAAATTACATAAATTCAAAAGCTGAGAAGCAATCTCATCAACTGATAACTCATAGGTTGTTGTTGTTGTTGTTATTCTGCTCATTAGGTTTTGTTTTCTTGACTGTAAGAAAGATTATGTTAAAAACACAATTGGCTTTCTTTATTTCCTCAGAAAGCCAATTTTGGCCAAGCTGTAGCTTTTGACAGAAGGCAACAGCCATACCATCATTAGATGAAAACCTGTATGATCAGCCAAAGTTACAAAGCCAAGCATTGTGCATCTCATGCTTAGAAGCAAGATGCCTCTGATAAGCATTTTATCTCCTGTCCTTCAACGGGTCCCAGTCATCTGAATCTTAAAAGTTCTTATTCAGCTAGCATGCCCAATAGCCACTGACAAATTTGCTTCCTACAGGCATTTATACAATCATTAATAAAAGCCACCTAACTTGCTGGCCATTAAAATACCCTGGGGTAATCAATTCTGAATAATGCAGAAAACAGATGTGTTACAAGATCTCTACTTCCCTATATATTTAAACATTTCACTATCATTAGCATTCCTTTCTTTTCCCATCTAGGCTTCTGGCTGGGATATCCATTGTGAGGAATGTACGTGCAGCAGCTCATATATGGATAACTTTTGCCCCAAGTAACTTGGATAATGCTTCATGAGCTGCATTGATTACCAGTTTGTTTCTGGGTCCAATTCAGGGTGCTGGTGTTGACCTTTAAAGCCCTTCATAGCACGGGGCTGGGCTAACTGAGGGACTGCCTTTCCCCGATTTCATCTGCCCATCCTACCAGATCCAGCAGAGAGGGCATGTTACGGGTTCTGTCGCCTAGGGAGATACATTTGGCAGGCCCCAGGCGGCAGGCCTCTTCTGCTGTGGCGCCTGCGCTGTGGAATCTTCTCCCCCCTGAGGTGAGGCTGGCCTCATCATTGTTGACCTTCTGGAGGTCCCTTAAGACTTGGTTATGCCAGCAGGCCTGGGGACCCCAGGGGATTGGGGAAACAGTTAGAATTTTTAACATCCTTTTATTCTCTGTTTTATTTTGCTTTTTATATTTTTAATATATTTGACTGTTTTTAGGTTTGTTGTATGGCACCCAGAGTCGCCTGTGGTGAGATGGGCAGCCATAATAAATTGGTTTAATTAATTAATTAATTAATAATCAAGGCTCCTGGGGAAAAGACTCAGCCTTGCCATACTGAGAAACCTGCAAATTTTGCAACTGCTCCCCTGAACAACCCAAGTTCTGGTACCCTAACTATGCGCCTACCAGGTCCCTCAACAGAAGTTATTTACACCTACTTTGTCACTTTTGGAGCTTTCCAAAGGTTTCCCCTCCAGTTTCCTGTGCTTGGAGGACGAAGACTCTTTGTGGCTCTCTTTGCTCTTGGCAGTGCTGATACTGGGACCCGGAACTTGATAGCAGGCATCATTTTCGCTCTTTGGCCTCTTCTGGGCTGTCTTAGCTGGCTTCTGGGCAGGCTGCACGGGAGACAGTGGTGGCGGCATCGGCAGTGGCACCTCTTTCCTCTGTGTCTCTGTTACTGAGAGCTTTGACATCCTAGGGAAGGAGCATCAGATCAGTCTGAGTTCTTTATAACCGCACGACAGTGAAAAGAAAGTACGGAATCCAAATTAGGTGCGTAACACCCAATTTCGGTTTACTTGGTAAAAGATATGGAAACAGACAGATAACTAATCAACAAACATTTTTATCTTGAGCAACAGAGGGAAAAAAAGTCAGGTACTTTTGGTTGATTCATTAACCTGCTGATAATATTCATGAATAAAAGTAAAAATGTATACAGAATGACACATCTTTGAATATGATCTGAACTGAAGCTAAGTCCATTGACCAACTCTCGGTGTCTTAAAAGTTTAAATTTGAGTGCAGCAAGAATTAGTTTTAGCCATTTGGATTCAAAGAACTATCTAACTATGTAGACAATGTGTTGGAGTTTTAAAATTTTTACATTAAACTTCAGATAATCAACTTTGCATACAACATATCAAAGAGACATATGAAAAATGTACCAGCATTCATTCTGGATTATCCACTAGTAATGTTCAATTCCAATTAAACAACACCAATTCCCTCCAAAACACTTGTACTATTATCAGCCATTCCAGTGCTTTCTAAACTCAAAGCTTTGCTCATACATGGCTATTTTCCTGCATCCACATTTTTTTGTTAGAGTACTGGCGGTTATCACAAGATTAAGTACACGCAATGGAAAGGCACAGAATATTAGAATATTGTCATACAATAAAATGTTTATCTATGCAAGTGCAATGATGAAAAACATCTTGCACAAAATGTCCACTCAACTCTAAATTATGAAATAAGGCAGAATTTCAATAGATACCAGAGTTTTGCAATAAAATCACAGACTATTTTTTCGACTTTTATATTCTATCTGTATTATAAGGAACAAGACAATATACATGACTCTCTTCCTACACACACACACACACACACACACACTTTTACCTTCAAAATAACCCTATGAGCTAAGCTGGGCTAAGGGATATTGAGATAATTTGAATTTAAGTGTCCCCAGTTCAAAAATCTTATCATTGCAGAACAGTGATTCTCTGTTAGAGCTGTCACATTTAACATGGATTCTATTTTTGTTTGCACATTTCAGTAGCAAATTCAAGGAAGTTGTCTTCGGGCATAAGTTGCAGGACATAGGTAGAATATGAAGGTGGCCAAACCCAACACTTTAAGTCTAGCTTGCCAAAGGATTATTTGCCCCAGAAAGCTATTCCAAATGCTGCTGATCAGCTCTTCTGGTGTGGGGAGAGGAGCAGGATTGGGTAAGACCCTTCATCTGAACATCTAACTCCCACTGCTTGACTGTCCAGGTGAACATCTTGCATGTGGCTTGCGATGGAATAGGCATGGAAATAACAAATCAAATAGGTAGTTTTGTACTTGTTTCCCCTTCCTGTTACAAATGAGAACACAAACATTTGCTTCCACACACAAACAGACCCAGACTGGGCTGTGCCTAAGAAACTGAACAACCCAGTGATTATCAATTTTACGTAGTGGAAAAGACAAGTGTCTTATCCACAGCTCCTGAAACTTACTATATGCTTCAAAGGAATCCAAAAGAAAGAACAGTTTGAACAAATGTTTAGTATTAATAACATTTAATTGTTAACTGATACACAATCTTATTTTAAACAACCAGTTTGACAGTTTAGATTTTACATTATTAGGACAGAATTTCAACCTTAATCGTAAGGTTAGAAGTTAAATTTCTCAATTAGAGACAGCCATAATAACCATGTTGTATCTTTGTTCTTAATGGATTATTTGTAGCCAAAACATAAATTAAAAAAACAACCACCACCAAAGTCCAATGCACAAGAAATGACTTATTTACTTACTAGCTTAGATTTTACTAGCTCAGGTTTTTTACATAACAGCTTTGTACTCACTTGGTCTTACTGGAATCTTTATGGCCTAAAGATGAAGAGGATTTGGTTTCTTTATCCAGCTTGACTTTCTTCTCATCATTTCTCAGTGCATCTTCATGCTGACAAAAAGACAAATACAGCCCTAAATACTTCAGAAGGAATCCCCTTTCTGACTGCACACCTGTGCAACACAGAAAGCTGCACACCTGTAGCCACATCAGAAGCAATGATCAGCTCTACCATGACAAGCAAGGCTAAACTCAGCTGTTATCCCAAAATTGCTACTCCCCCTCCTTAAGAGTAAGTGTAGTTCATTCTGCTGCCAAACAGCACAAGATAGGGTAGCAAGATTTGCAGTAACTGAAATTTTAGGGGGAAAAAAAAATAAAGAGCTGAGGGAGGAGAGATCCAAAACAGCCTAAAGAGGACAAGGGAAATGGACTATCTTGGAAGAGGGATTGGATGGCTGCCTGATAGGACCACTACACCTGTAAGCTGTAAACCTCTTTATATCCCAACTGTTGGGAATAGAGTTTCTAGGGAGTTTAAATTATATATAGATGGCAACTGTTACATGGCTCCTAACTTGGATTCCTGAAGACATTTTAAGTCTCAGCTCTTAGAAATGGTAGCCAACTTCTGACTGTGTATCATTCTAGCTTCAAATTCTGAAAGTTGCTCTGTAAACCCATCTGGAGGGTGCCAGATTGTAAAAAGGCTTCCGGCTAACTCATTAATGGCACTTGCCAGAGAGGTAAACCCCTGTGGATCCTCTAGTCATTTTAACAGGAATCAAATGTAAAAGGAGGAGAAAGAGGTTGAGATAACTTCAGTGCAAACACTTTCTGTAGCAGAATACCATTTCTGAGCGTACGTAGCTCAGAGATTAATGAGTAAATTCAAAATAAAATAAATAAAAGTAACATTTGTAATAAGTAGCATACACAAGGAGAATATAGGTACTACTAAATGTCTATTACAGTGTCTACTATTAAGCAATTATTATATCAGACAACTGTTCAAGGCCAGGTCATTACCTAAGTAAATTGTTTGTGCAGCATCCATGCAAACAACTCAGCATTCTCAACTACCCAAACCTAATACAGGTAGTCCCTAGTTTAAAAATGAGTTCCATTCCCAAGGTCTATCCTTAACTCCAATTTGTACATAAGCCGAAACAGTATTATTGTATAATACTGTTTGTTTATTTATACATACATTGGATTTATTCTCCGCCCATCTCCCCCCAATGGGGAACTCTGGGCAGCTTATAAAGAACAACATATACAATTAAGCAATTTTAATTCTATCTAACAATTTAATGGCTATACTATCCAGCCAGCAGCGGTTGCTAGGGAGTCATAGCACATCGGGGCCTTTTCCTTCTTTGTAAGTCTTTTTTCCCGCTGACTGCGTTGGGCATGTTCAGGTTGGGTCTCGCACCGGTTTCTGCTCCCCACACAGTGCTGCCGGTTCCTCCCACCGAATTGGGAGTAGCTATTTACCTACTCGCAGATGGAATTGCTTTCGAACTGCTAGGTTGGCAGAAGCTGGGACAAGTGATGGGACCTCACCCCGGAGCCAGGCCTGAACTGCTGGAGTGCCGACCATTTCTGACCAGCAAACTCCAGCGTCATTAAGCCCTGCACCACCGCATCTCGTAAGTAGCATTGTGTAATGAATGTGAAACATGTATTTAACTCGAATCAATGTGTATTTAACTCAAATGTTGCTACAATAGCTCCATTTTTAACTATGGGTTATCCTTAAACTGGGCATTCTTAACCCAGGGACTACCTGTATACTATTTTTGTTTCTAGAAAAAATGAGAAAGCTTTGAGAAAACACCTTTTTTTGCTTGCCCTTTCTATTGATATAGGCAATTTGTATCCTAAAAAAGTTGCTCTCTGATGTTTATCAGATTCTCACTTTCTGGACACCACACAACTTGTGTGAAGAGCCAAGGAAGCAGAGTTATCATATATATGGCCTGAAATCTTGAAAGCTGCCTCTTTTGCTGTCTGCCTATTATTGTCAACTCCCCCCTGTCCCAATCAGAAGCCGTACTTATTCTAAAATAAAAATTAATTGCATCTAGAAATCCTATCAGTAACTGGGATCATAAGGCTTGCTTATTTGTGAATGGGTTTGTCTTCAAAGCTTCTTTTTGAACCCTTGCCCCAATGGCAATTTTAAATCAAGATTCAAGATTTTATTTGAGCGCTTCTACACTTTAAGGGTATGTAAACTAGTACTTGCATTTATGTCTCCTGAAACCAAATAGTGGGAAGTTAATAGTTCTTCATACAATGGGCATAGTTAAGTTACACCACTGTTGCCATAAACTGTGGCAAGAATCATCAAGTTGGATATTTTTAAAACTGAATTAACATAAACTTGGATATGTCTATCCATGACTACTAAATGCTAGTTGCTGTGGATGCCAACCATGATGGCCATATTGCATATGTTCTCTTTGTGGGCAGAACTACCATGAACAATTGTCACTGTGGGAACAGACGAACAAAATGAGATTTTGATCTGATTCAGCTCAGCTATTTCTAGGTATCTATGTACCCTAATCAGTTTTCACCAGTAAACTGTGTTGTGTTCCTTTTATAATTTTTATAATTCTCCTGTATCAGAACATTTCTGCTCCCAACCAAATGTGTTAAGAGTACAATATTTCATTAGCTAAGACAGGTGGAAGTTTTTGCCACAAACCTCTGCAGGGCATCAATTTGGGGAAGGCACTCTTAAATCATCAAACCCAGTGATGTTTCTTCCAACTTGCAATGACTCTTTGGAATCTAGTTGATACCCATGAACATTACAAGATTTCACACACAATACTAAGGCTAAATTAGGGAACTTCTGCATTAAAATTATTTCATTTATCACTGACTTAAGTCTCCCATCCTCAAACTGGTTTTAAGCTAGAGTCTCAAATGCAGCTCAGCTCTGCCCTCTACTCTGCTTAGAAATTCTGGGACTTGCAGTTCCAAGATCTATGGCTGACACAAGATTAGGGAAGGCTAGATTAGGCTCTGCTGATTGTTCAGTAGATTTCAGGTTAGGGAAAGTATTTAAATCTCATAAATATTTTGAATACTCTTTCTTGTACTTCCTCAATCTGTAGGGAATCTTCTGAGAGGACTCAATCAGAACCGCACACAATACCACACACAAAAAGGATTAAATAGGCCATTTTTTTCAATGGAGGGTAGAAAGGAGTAGAGTCTCTTTGAAGGTACCTGTACATAGTAAAAAAAACGAAAAAGCATCCATAGTCTTTGTCTCTGTGAAGCAACTGATTGGCTTTAAGTCACACACAGACCTAGTCATGAAAGAACCATCAGTCATGCTCTGACAAGGGCAACCCTAATGATGAGTGAACTAAAACACCTTATGAGAAAAAGGCTAGAATGTTTGGGGCTTTTTAAGTCTGGAAACCAAGTGGCTGAAGGCGGATATGATTTAGGCATATAAAATCACGTGCCCCTTGGAGAAAGTGCACGGGAAGAAATTGCTTTTCCTCTCTCAAAATATCATGAACACGTGGCATGATTGAGGCATATAAAATCATGTGCCCCTTGGAGAAAGTGCACGGGAAGAAACTGCTTTTCCTCTCTCAAAATATCATGAACACGTGGCATGATTGAGGCATATAAAATCATGTGCCCCTTGGAGAAAGTGCACAGGAAGAAACTGCTTTTCCTCTCTCAAAATATCATGAACACGTGGCATGATTGAGGCATATAAAATCATGTGCCCCTTGGAGAAAGTGCACGGGAAGAAACTGCTTTTCCTCTCTCAAAGTATCATGAACACATGGCATCCAATGAAGCTGACTGGAAGGAGATTTAGAACAGAGAACATAAAGAAATTCTTTATACACTGTATAATTAACCTGTGCAATTCATTTCGAGATATGAGGAAGGCCACTAATCTGGATGCTTTAAAAGGGGATTAGAGAGTCAGTGAGGCCAGGTATATACAGGGTATAAGTTGAGATTCACTGTTACTTTCATCTAAAGGAAGCAGATGTCTGCAACTGTTACTCATAGCCCACCAGGGGCAACTGGTTTGGCCACTGTAAGAAGCAAAATGCCACACTAAGATGGGCCCTGACTCGATCCAACAGGGCTATTCCTATCTTTTTAATATGGGAACTCTGTAATGCTGACTAGGGACCAAGTGTTGTGGGATGGACTCTCCTCTACTTTAGCTTATTTACTAGTGTCACAAGTAGCAATATTCTAAAGATGCCAAGAAACAACCCTTAACATTTTCCATAATGCTCCAATGCCTGATTTAACATTTCTCTAAGACAGTGTTGTCCAAACTTGGCCACTTTAAGATGAATGGACTTCAACTCCCAGAATTCCCCAGCCAGCATGGCTGGCTGGGGAATTCTGGGAGTTGAAGTCCACTCATCTTAAAGTGGCCAAGTTTGGACAACACTGCTCTAAGACATTCTTGGAAATTAAAAAAGCTTCTCATTGGTTCAGCTTGCTGACATGAGCGACCCAAGGGAGATGTCAGTGCTGTCAGTAGGTGCTTTGCCAGGATACTGGGACCTTAGCAACTGCCCAATGGAAGATGCTGGTGCCAGGCATGATATTAGCCTTCTAATCGCCCCCCCCCCACCTTTTAAAAAAAGGCTAACACAGAATTAGCATTTTCCCTCTGACACTAAATGCCTATTCAACATGACTCCAAAGTTTCACAGCCAGTAAAGCCACTGTGTTGATTACAGTTTGCTTCCTGTTGATGTTGTTGGATTTTTAATTGCAATTTTGTTTTTCTGTGGTTTTAATGATGTATGCAATGCAGAGATCAGAGCTGCAATCACTAAGTCAGTAAATAATTTCATGAATTATTAGCTTTACCTTGTCTTGCCAATGCTATACTCCACGGAAGTTTCTTACCTTTCTCTTTTGGAGAGTTTTGCTTGGCGTTTCTGTGCTTCTCTTGTCAATGCTCTGCTTTTTCATCCCATGGCTCTCTTTAAGTTCATGTTTTTTAGGGAAGAGTCCCTTCCCAAGGGGCTGAGGGATCCGTGAGAGGAGAGCAAGCTCAATTTTAACCACAAGCCCTGGTGGGATGGGGCAATCCCTCAAAGGTGACAGCAACTTCTTATCCCTGATAGGCAAAATAAATTTGTCCCTTTGAAGTTCCTCCTTGACTGTAACAGATGCCTTGGAGCAATTAGTTCTACTGGTAGCAACCACCCTTGGGCTTCCACTGAGAGGACTGAGGGGCAATTGTTCCAGGGTACCACCAGCCACATCTACTTTTGCATCATCATGGGTAAATAATGTTTTAAGAGTTTGGTGCAAACCCTTGTGCTTTTTCTTCTCAGTGGTTTCTGGTGCAGTTGGTTTCAATTCCTTCTTATCGTCAGACTTTGGCCTCCCTTTCGTTTTCACCTTAGGTTTGTCTTTGGAAGACTGGTCCTTGGCCCCATATGGTCCAGGTGGCTCACTTTCAACTGTCAGACCTCTCTTTGGTTCCTCCTGAACTGTAGCTTTGTTGGATTTTCTGGGTTGCTTACTGCCCACAGTCTGGTGGAGTGGGTCCTCTGGGGCCACAGGAGACTTTTGGTAATTTCGTTTGGTAGGGAGATGTACATCTTGACTTGACCGAGACACTCTGCTGCCAGTTTTGGAGTGACCATCTGTCATTTGACATTCCCTTTTGCCTCCATTGCCACTGCTAGCGCTGACAGCTTTTCCTTGTCCTTTGACCTCCTGGACACTGCCTCTACTATGGTCATCCTCCAGGAAACTCTCTGTGGGAGATACTGGCTGGTTTACTTTGATCAGCCAGTTATTCAGCTGCCAACATCTGTTGGATGTTTGTGGATCAGGCTATGGGAAAGGGGGGGAAAAAAAAGGAAGAAATGAACACATGCCCAAGAGGCCATCAAAAGTTGCATGGGACTTTATTTTGATTTAACAATTTCTCGACTGTATTTCGAACTAAGAGATGGATGAATCACCCATAACCATGACTATGTCCACTAACTATACCCAGGTGAACAAATACTGAGGCAAAAAAATAGAATGTGCCTTCCAAAGGTATCGTGCTTCCTCAAATGATTATCTTCGCTTACTGCAGTGTTGTCCAAACTTGGCCACTTTAAGATGAGTGGACTTCAACTCCCAGAATTCCCCAGCCAGCATTTCATTTGGTAGGGAGCCATGGCTGGCTGGAGAATTCTGGGAGTTGAAGTCCACTCATCTTAAAGTGGCCAAGTTTGGACAACACTGCCTTACTGCCTCCTAAGCTAGGAAACACCTCCCGACATGACCCTGGATGGCTCATCATAAAATTCTGTCAAACCATAACTATCAGGACTGTTCTGTTATGTACAACCACATACCTATTATAATTAAGGGCTAAGCGATAGGATATATTAAATATGAAAGGCGGGAATACCCTTCAATTTTTTACTGGGGTTTAGCTTAGCAACCTTCCCCCAACAGGGCACCCTTCAGAATTCTGTCAGGTCTGGGAGCTGAAGGCCAAGTCTCCAAAAGGCACTGAATTTGGAGAAGGCTGAGCTATAGGGGCAATGATTCTGATTAAGATTTCCAGGGAGGCCTAAATCCTTTTTCCCCAGCCATCTGATTTGCAAATGTGCCCCTCTGTGTAGGGAAGATGTTAAAAAGGGAAGAAAAAAGTAGCCACCGTTTTTTTATTATTCTTTTCAGCCCAATGAAATATAGGAAATAAATTATGTAAAGGGGGTTGGGGCTCTATCTGTCTTTCAGTGAGAATAGCTTTCCAAACACTGAGCAGAATGTGATTGAATTCAGGGGTAGGAGGAAAGCTGGCAAAAGAAAGACTGAGTTTGAAAATGAGCCAAAATCCAGCTTGGCGCTGCAGAGGAAAACATTCCAGAAAATCTTCCACAGTGCATCTCTATTCTAAGCCCCCATCCCCTCTCCTGGTCATACGACCTTGAGTGGGTGATACACAGCCCATCCTGTGCTTTCCAATGCATGAATACAGAGAAATACACATGGTTGAACACAAGGGGAAAGCAGAAACACACGTACAGCATCTTACTTCATTACAGAGGAAAAAATACAGACATCTCCTATGACCGCTGTTGGCAAAAGGGCTGAAAAGAATTCCAGAAAAGAATTCTAGAAGCCAGAGAGAACAACAAGTTATGTGATTCTCTCCAATCCTGTCCATCAGCAGGATAATTCTCCAAAAGCAGAACAGAACAGGACTGAATTTGGCATGGCAGGAGAAGCCAATGGAAGAAAAGCTGAGTTTGAAAAGGTTGGATCCAGCTAGGGGCTGTGGAGAAAAGACACACACCCCCACGCCACCCTATAAGAGTGGTAGTTGGACAAGGACTTGGACTAATGCTGCCTGTTCCGTTCTTAAGCCCCTTCCCCTCCTAATCTCAGGCACAAGAGCGGCGTGCTTATTGAGGGAGTGGAAAGAAATCCAAAAGCTGTGCTCTGCATGCTTTGCCTAGATCTTTTTTTTTTTTTAAAAATCAAGCGATTGAGATGAGAAAATTTAAGTCTCTCCAGGCTGTGTATGAAGGTCTTAAACAGGACTGTATACTTAGAGTCATAAAACACCCAGAAGGAGACCGCATATTATTTAATTCTTGAATTGTAATATTTGGCCCACCAACAGAAACAACGCTATATTCTTTCCCACTATATCCCTTATTCCCACTTCTCTCCCTTGTGCTGTAAATTATAATTTTAGTTGGGAAACTCTTGGTGTGTTGTTTTGCACCAGTGCATCTTGTATTCCCATAAAGCACATTGGATGTTAATTATACAAAACAAACATTAATCAAGATGCTAAGAACCTGATCCATAAAATAAAAAGCTGATGAGTTGGAAAAGAGGAGTTCTTGAGATTAGGGGCTAATTCCAGAAGCCAGAAGACCCATGTAAGAAAAGAAAGGTCCTATGCAAACTTCTCCTAACCTGATGCTCACCAGACTTGTGTTGGGCATGCTGGCTGAGAACTTTGGGCATTACTGTTCCAACACATCTGGAGAATTCCAGACTGGAGAAGTGTGGCTTAGACTTTGAAAACAAAAGCTCTTCAACCTAACTCCCAATGAGCTTTCATAAAATCTGTGCTGGCGTAGTCACATTGGAGATAGACTCTAACACAATCAATCACTCCACAGATATATTTAAGTACATTTCAGAACAAAATTTATAAAATAACAAAATGCAAAGGAAGACATAATACTGAAGAAAATGCTAAGTAATACAATGTATAGTTAAGTAAATGTCTGCAGCTTTGGGCTTGCAGATTTTGAAGGGAAGCATACTTTGGCTTCTCCATCAGCCAGAATACCTAAAATCATCAGGCAGCTGCAGATCTACCCAGAACAGGAGGAAACAATTTGGTCTCACCCACTGACAAATAGAAATAGGAATTCAATTTTTGTTTCCCTCTCTCCCTCCTGTCTCCATTTCCTTTCCTTTTGCATGTTGTTATTAAGGCTGTAAGCACTTAGAATTTATTTTATTTTATTTTATTTTAATTTAATTTAACTTAATTTAATAATCTCAATTTATATAGCCGCTCATCTCAAGTGCATGCCTCTGGGCAGTTTATGACTAAAAACACAACCCAAAAACAAAATACAATATAAAACATATAAAAGCATATAAAAACAATAATAGAAAGAATTGTATATTAGAATACTTGTTCTAACAAGCTAGTTTTCTATGTGTAAGGAATTGATAATCATATGAGTCTTCATTTGCAGACAGATATAGGATTACTACCTTGGCAAAAACTATGTTATGTGTCCACAGAGAAAAGTGTGCTCTACAAATTTTTTTGCACCAATCCAAAATTCCTTCAACATGTCACTAAGCTAACACTGCAACAGATGATACAGTCAACTTTAGTTTTTTGTTCCTGAAGCTGTTTCAACATATGCCTGCTTTTAATTATGAAGTGGGTGCTTTTTCCTATTTTGATTTCCCAAGTAGGTCAGTGGAAGTCTCCAAAACTGAAGAAACTAAGCCAAGTGAAACTACATGGAGCCCACCCATGTCTCAGAAAAAAAGAGGGGAGGAGAAAGAACTTTGCCTACAGGACTGAATGTTCCATGCAAATTCTTAATAAATTTTTACAACTTCTCTCAAAGGATTATTTTTGAAAGTGAGAATTAAAAGCTGTACTGCCTGTTAAATGCATACATAAGCAACCAACACGGGGAGGATAAAAAGGCCTGAACTCAAACTTAGAAACAGTTCTTAGGTGTTGAGTAACCCACATACCCAGTACAGATTCAACTTTGATCCATGTCCAGGTGATCTTCTGTGGATGTCCAAAAGCTATAATTCAGAGGATGATTTAGAATACTTCCACATGGTAGCTGACCTCACAGAGTGCATAATTCATGGGCCAAAGTTCAGACACACTACAATTTTATCAATGTTTATCATAAATATTTTTCTTTAAAAAATGGCTGCAGATGGCTGAATAACCTCTAACATGTATTTTCATTTTACAAACTGGTAGCTTACCAAGGAGACCAGGGAGGAATGGAGTTACAGGATATGATGTACAAGTATGTGCTAGATATATGTATATATGTGTGTGTGTGTATGTACAGTACTATGCAAAAGTTTTAGGCAGGTGTGGAAAAATACTGTAAAGTAAGAATGCTTTCAAAAATATATATTGTAATTGTTTATGTTTATCAATTTACAAAATGCAAAGTGAGAGAACATAAGAGAAATCTAAATCAAATCAATATTTGGTGTGACTACTCTTTGGCTTCAAAACAGCATCAATTCTTACACTTGCACACTTTGTACACTTGCACAAAGTCACGGATCTTGTAGGATTAGAGTCAGGTGTGTGATTAACCAATTATACCAAGCAGAAGCTAACGATCATCAATTTCATATGTAGGTTGAAACACAGGCATTAACTGAAACAGAAACAGCTGTGTAGGAGGCTAAAAACTGGGTGAGGAACAGCCAAACCCTGCTACTAAGGTGAGGTTGTGGAAGACAGTGTCATGTCACAGGTCATACACCATGGCAAGACTGAGCACAGCAACAAGACACAAGGGAGTTAGACTGCATCAGCAAGGTCTCCCCCAGGCAAAAATTCCAAAGCAGACTGGGGTTTCAAGATGTGCTGTTCAAGCTCTCTTGAAGAAGCACAAAGAAACGGGCAATGTTGAGGACCGTAGATGCAGTGGTTGGCCAAGGACACTTAATGCAGCAGATGAAAGACACATCATGCTTACTTCTCTTCGACATCGGAAGATGTCCAGCAGTGCCATCAGCACAGAACTGGCGGAAACCAGTAGGATCCAGGTACACCCATCTACTGCCTGGAGAGGTCTGGCCAGAAGTGATCTTCATGGAAGAACTGCAACCAAAAAGCCATACCTCCGATGTGGAAACAAGGCTAAGAGACTCAACTATGCATGAAAACATAGGAACTGGCATGCAGAAAAATGGCAGCAGGTCCTCTGGACCCTTTAAGTCAAAATCTGAAATATTTGGCTGTAGCAGGAGGCAGTTTGTTCATCGAGGGGCTGGACAGCGGTACAATAATGAGTGTCTGCAGGCAACAGTGAAGCATGGTGGGGGTTCCTTGCACGTTTGGGGCTGCATTTCTGCAAATGGAGTTGGAGATTTGGTCAGGATCAATGGTGTCCTCAATGCTAAGAAATATAGGCAGATACTTATCCATCATGCCATACCATCAGGGAGGCATGTGATTGGCCCCAAATTTATTCTGCAGCAGGACAACAACCCCAAACATACAGCCAATGTCATTAAGAACTATCTTCAGCGTAAAGAAGAACAAGAAATCCTGGAAGTGATGGTTTGGCCCCACAGAGCCCTGATCTCAACATCATCGAGTCTGTCTGGGATTACATGAAGAGACAGAAGGATTTGAGGCAGCCTACATCCACAGCTCCAAGATGTTTGAACAACCTGCCTGCTGAGTTCCTTTAAAAACTGTGTGCAAGTGTACCTAGAAAAATTGATGCTGTTTTGAAGGCAAAGGGTGGTCACACCAAATATTAATTTGTTTTGTATTTTTCTTCTGTTTGCTCACTTTGCATTTTGTAAATTGATAAACATAAACAATTACAATATATATTTTTGAAAGCATTCTTACTTTACAGCAATTTTTCACACCTGCCTAAAACTTTTGCACAGTACTATATATATGTATGTGTGCGTGCGCAATGAGACCAATCCCAGTTGCAATATTTCTGAATTTATTTATTAATTAAATTTGTATGCCACCCATCTCCCCCAACGGGTGACTCTGGGCGGCTCACAATTAAAACCACAAACCCAAGCTGTTAAAAAACAATACCATATAACTAATTAATTAATCAATTAAAATCTGACTATAAAACAACCCTATACATAAATACTAGAAAAAGTATTTTTTACATGATGGGGGGGGGGGGAGGGCAAGGTCAATTACCCCACAAGGCACTTCCACTGGTGGGAGCTTATACAAGGTTTACAATCTTATATACAAACATCTACCTTTTCTATTTACCTATGGGAAAAGTTTGCATTCTATTCAGTCAGTCAGTGAATAATAAAGACTCTTCCCATTTCCTTTTTCCCTTATTTCAGTCAACAAATGAAAAGGCATCAGAATGACTGATTAATATCCTGAATCTATATTTAACTCTTTTTAAGGAACTGGCAGTTCCCCATTAACTACTGCGGTTTTCCCGAAATGACTGGCCTTCTGCTGTGTTGGATTGCAAACCTTAGAATTCCCGATCTGCACGGCCAACAGCCAGGAGTTCTATTGCAACACTTTTGGGGGATACCAGAAAGAGGAAAAATGATTTGCTGTCTGCCCTTCTGTGTAAATTCTGGCTACAAGTCCTGAAGTTCCATGTGGCAGCTACAGTAATATGTGCTGACCTTGTATGCTTAGCAGAACTCGTGTAGAAAATAGGGAGACGGTGCAATGGCACCTAAAACATGATAAAAACAGTCTTCCAACAGATTCTTGTACACAGCTGTCTTGTACAGAGAGGGACAAAAAAAAATAAAAGAGGAAATCGCTATCCAGACTGTACAGTGGACACATTGAGAAAATGGACACTGTACCTCAGGTGTAGAGACTCTTGTTGGAGCATCAGTCCCTTCGCTGTCACTAGAGCTGCTCTCAGACTCAGAATCAGAGGAACTGTCCGAGTCACTTGTGCTCTCGGATTCCGGACTGCTGGAATGAGCCAATGCCACACTCTCAGGCTGCGATTGTGGGGCACTGCAAACCAAAACCAAGGGATAAAATTAGAAATGTGTCAGGATCATCTTTCTGAATTCTCCTTCTCCGCTTGACACAGCCTTGCGAGGAGAAACATTTCAGTCAGCATAACTGAAAACATGATACCACTGTTCACAAATCAATGGGAACATCCAAGAATGAAGGAAGATCCTTAGGCCAATTTTAGAGACTGAGAAGAACATTGTTAAAAATAAAGTATACTCTACAACAAAAAGGTTTCCAGAGTTAGACTGTTTGAGTTATACAACTGCTGGCAAAGTAAGGAAAATGGAATGCTTTTAAACTAACTGCCCAAATGTACTATTTTCCTGAAGAAAAGTGTCACATATCTATATGTAACCTCCTATTTTCATCCTTTCCCCCTTCTATATTATTCTGAAGAAAAATTCTTCAGGGTATGTACATTTGCTTACAGTTCAGTCTTGGGCATATTTATCCAAAATTAGGTCCACATCTTGCAGGAAATTTACTACCCAGAAAGTTTGTGTGGTTTGCACTCTTATGGGAGCAATCCAGCATCCATGTCTGTCCAAAGAGGTATTTTCCAGTCCTACCAACCTGAAGTGCCAGGCATAGAAACATAGTTCATCCTATGAAGAACGCACGCTAGCACTGACATAAAGTCTCTCTTCTTCCTGTAATATTTGGGTAATAGCTAATGGAGTTGCAGTCACTGAGATAAGCAGATCAATAGGCCCTCATTCACTAGAGCTTCAACAGAGCATGTGTGTTTGTGAGCATACATGTCACTTGCTCTATTCCTAATGCCCTCTAAGTGCTCAGGGGGAGTAAAGGCCAACATTTAATTTCCAATTTACTTTATTTATCCAGCCAGTATAGATTTGAAATACGGGGAATGATTATTTTAATGCTAAATAATTACTAAATATTTCTAGAAATGGTGATGCCAGTTTGAGGAGTTAAGCTATTGCTTTGGGCTGATTCACACCTGTGGTGTCTCAAATAGTTCCCCAGTTCAGACTCTGGATCAGCTAGATTATATCGGGATGAGGCTTAAGGGGAGGTTTCTCTTTCAGCCCCTGCCCTCTGGCCATCCTTCCTTCACTCACAGGAGGCCAGAAGTGCAAAGGAAAGAAGATATCAATTTATTTCTTGCATACAGAAGAAGGGGCTGCGCACAGTGGATGCAATCATTCCTCACTATCTCCCGTTCATTAAGTAAATTCAGGACATCGGAGAGGCAGGGTCTTTAGGGAGGGGGGATGATTGTCATATGAAACCCACTGGGCCAGAGGTTTACCATCCATATTCATCACAAGTTGCCCATGATCAGAAATCTCAGCATGAACTAATTAGTTACATATATATATATATAGTCCAAAGCAGCCTATGATCATTTTTACAACTACAGTAGCAAACATTTGACTAGCACAAGTGAAGCAATACCTGGCAGAATATCAAATTAGCTGAAAATGGTCCTATCCATGGTTTACATGCTGAAACATGCCTTGCACTCACCTCCTTTTCATAACCTATCACTTGACTACAATACAATTAATGGCTTCTTTTTGAACTTCCCACACCAAACTGCTTGAAGTTATTCTTCCTCCATACTCCACATTTAAATTGTAATTCAAGGAAAATCTCCTTTCATTCTGAGATTTGGGAATATGTTTCTTTGAATGCTATAAATGCGTATGTACTTTTCTAATGTAAAGTAAAAAATGATTCAAATGAACGTTTTTCCCTTTTGCCCACATTGGTGGATTTTGCATTGCTTAAAGGCAAGTTTTTGCTAATTCCAGATTTACAGTTTGGAGAAATCAACAGCTTAAGAAACAAGGTAATTATTAGTGTCAACCTCAGGCATCATTGTGCAAAACATTAGCAGATGCTTAAACTCTTCTTGGGAATTATGACAAAAATAATCTGCATTTGGAATCAATAATTCCTTCAGAATATTTTTTATAGAATTTTTAAATACCCTCAAGCTCATGTTCACAGTTTAGTCTTAAAGCTTTTATTGTGTTTGGCAAACCTTTTTATTGCAAGGCTTCTTGCCCTATTATGCAATCCTACATATATCTATTTGGCTGGAAATCCTGGCTTTTCAGACACTGACCTGGTTTCCTGAAAGGAGGACACAACTCAAAGTAGATTAGTTACTTTACTACAGACTAGAATGAAGCCATATTACAACAGTTCTAACCCACTGCTTTTTACAGAAATCAAACCCTATATATATATGCATGCATGCTCCAAAGTTTAAATCAAGACTCTCCCCCCCCCCCGCCCCCAGTATTTCCAAGGTAAGAAATATTTTGCCTTCTCCTCATGGCCGGGGTGGGGGGCAACTGAGGGGCATTGACACATTGGTTCTTCAGAGCCCATGGAATGCAGTTCCTGGGTACCTTCACTCCTAATATTATTGAGAAATAAGCCCCACTGCGTTCAGTTATTCCCAGGTCAGCATTACAGCTTTAGGTCCTGCTTGAGTTTCTCCTTAAGAAACCGCTTGAACCTGGAGGTTGAATAATTAGTCGATATTCAGACCAATTGTCCCCCCCCCCCGCCATTTTAATTTTTTTTAACAAGTCTGGAGCACTTGACAAGTTTTCTTGTAGCTTGGATGCCTGCAAAATATTGGTATCTCATTTCCATTTGCATATGGATCTAAAGCTGCTATGCAGAATGAGAATTTCATTCATGGGATACTGCCCTTAATGGAAACTGAAGAACAGGGATCATATAGTGGGTGTGTGAGAAGACGCACACTAAACTCCAGCACTGCTGCATTGTTGTGATACTACTTAACAGGCTCACCTAAGGGGGTAGATTGCCTTGAATCCTATGCCCAAATGGAAAAGCAGGAATGAGGTAAGTTCTAGCAGAATTGTTAGGCTATAACACAACAAACCATAAAATCATCTGCAATCTCTGAATTAACAGTATTGTGAAGCACCCATGTTTGCTATTTTTTTTGTTTTCTGTCAGGACCCTTGTGTAAAGCATGGGCTACAACTATGATTTTATTTTTAACACAGTGTTGTGAAATGGAGACTACACGCCAGTCTGCAGATACAGACATTCAATCTGCAACTCACAAGTCATATACGGAGTCAGGTTACCCCAGTCACTTCCTCTGCTAGAGATGGAAAATATTTGGTCCTTTTAAAAAACAAAGGGCAGAAATCAGGGGAATAACTCAACTGAAGTCTGTGGACGGAGGCTGAGAAAACCATACAACTACCACTATCCCCCTCAGCTTCTGATTAAAATTTGGAATCCCAGAAAAAGATACGTTCAGGAAATTGAAATAGGTAGAAATAGGTAAAGCCTCCAGACAGGTATTTCTGCAAAGTTCTGATTTCTGTTTGCTGTTTTGTGCTAAGTCTACTTGCTTCTATCTCTCTGTACAAGTTAGGAAACTGAGTACTCCTGCCTTAAAAAAAAAAAACCCTCTGTCTTGCTCATAATGTTATAATATTTCTGTAGAATCTTTTTGTAATCTGTAAGATTAATTGGAAGCATATTCTCAGAGATTCTGGCAAAGAAAATCCACATTTTGTGGTCTGCTCAGAGCACTGTATTTTATTTTGAATTTTCTATACGATTACCTAAGTTGACAACTGTTTTTTCCATGGGGTGGACAGCTCTGTAATTTGTCTCCTTCTACATTGTACATTTGCATTTTAATATGAAAAGATTAAGTTAAAGTTAAAAGGGGGAAGTTAAAATCATTGCTTTTTTTTCTGGTAAAGTTTTATTTTGTTTATCTCCTATGAGACTTGTTTCTTTCCCAAAGAAGGAAAGAAAGATCAAATTGTGTAGTCACACGCCTCAAAAAAAAGCAGGGGGCAGGGCCAGAGCATGAAAACCCAGAGGGGTTCAGGAAAAGTATGTTTCAGACCTCCAGCCTTTCACCTTATGGGTTCAGCCATCCACTAGACATGACTGTTATAGATTTGGGTTAAGCACTGTTCACTCCTCAGTATACATGCAATAAAATACCACTCTTAATGCAAACAAGGAATGAAATGAGTAGTATGCTGGAAGAGACGGGGAGAAGAACAATTCTGAGAACAGATACTGATTTTTAAACCATATTTTACAGCAAGGCAAGATTAGATTATCTGGCAATATCTGAGACTGTTCTGAAAATAATGAGTACACTTCTGAATATACATTGTTCAAATTACTTTTCTAATTTTTCTCCATGAAGCTGACACCGGCATACATAAATGGTACTCCATATTATATGCATTATCACCTCTGTGTTCAATGAGTTATTAAAATATTGTTTTGCTCATTCTTATCATTACAGTCTTGAGGTCAATTTATTTACTGATTGATATGTCACATTTATATAGTCACCCATCTCACACAAAGCAACTCTGGGCAGCGTACAACAACTGAATAAAATAACAGGTGAATAAAAACAATCATTATGAAAAGTAAAAATGATTATTAAAATAAAAACATTATCAAACATTTTAAAAAATTTAAACGTTAAAATATACAAACCCCACAGAGAGAGCAGAATATCAATTACAGTGGAGTCATCTAAGAATGTCTTCAGTTCCCAAAGACCCCCAGGCCTGATGGCATAACCAGGTCAAGCAACACAATTCCATATTTTTCCAGGTTTTACTAACTTACGTCAGTTTCAAATCAGTCTTACAAATATCTGTGAAAAGTTTAGCTTGTCTCTTAACTTCTCATACTCTGAATACTTTTGCAGAAATTTCTATTGACACATACTGAATATGTGCATCAAGTTTTGCCCTCCCCCATTTCCTCTTATTCTTCAGAAAGAAATTGTACCTTGGAGGCGTTGATGAGGAAGACGGTTTATCAGAAACCTGGTAACAGGGAAATGAAAAAGAGAAAGGTTAGTTTAAGCAATCCATACAGAAAATGGACCACAAACATTTTAAAAAGCATTCTGTATATTAGAAAGATTATATAGTCTACCCCAACTGCATGCCCTACAGGTGCACTGTGCAACAACTCTCAAAATTCTTTGCCAGCACAGCCAAAGGCCAGGAGTTCTGTGAGCTGTACACAAGATTGGGGAAGACCGATTCATAGCTGTATATATAAATACTGACTTGGTCATCATCGCAGTCTTCACTGTCACTGATCTCTAGATCTTTATGCAGTGTTCTGAAAGGGAAAGAAGTCATTAGTTCAAGTCTGAGAATTGATCTGCACTATCATAAACCCATTTTGGAAAATGCAAGCTTATTCTTAAGCAACAATCTTGGTTTTGTATACAACGTTCACAGGTCAGTTTCAAAAGTTTTACCTGTGCAAACTTCACTAACTGCTTAGCTTAGAAAGTGTTCTATATACACTACAGAGGACAGAGTTTTTCAGAAAATGTTCTTTACACAAATTTCACCTTTGCACTGCAAAAAAAACCCAACCCAACCACATCCTCTTGAAAGCAAGAGAGATTCATGCTCCACTACTCATTGACTAACAAAGAAAACAGCCATGCAGGAAAATCTACCATACATGCTCTTACAGATGTGATTCTGCAATGTATTCTTAGATATTGTAACAATTCTGATAGGCAAAACAGAATGCACCAAGTTAGTCAAAACAATAAACTACTTAAAGCTTGCTATGAAATGAACCATGGTCTTGATGCCTATGGTCAACCTGGTTTAACATTCACTGAGGTTTTGCCAATAAGTAAATTAGAACAGCAATGAGCAGTTGGGCAAACAAGAACAATTTAATTATGTGTAACCTTTAGAACAAAATAATCAAAAATCATTTAATTCAACAGCACTTCTCTGATGAATAGGAAATTGCATTACATTTAAAACCACCCTTTCAAAACCAGTGTAAAATCATGAAAATCTAAATGTGGTATTTGCAAGGAAACTTCAAAAATGCATAGCTGAATTGAGTTAAAATAAAAATAATTAAAATATCACCCTAAGGAGGTGTTATGGTTTCAGTTCTGAAAATATAATCAAGAAATTCTTTGCTCCTACCAACAACTTTCAACTTTGTGCTCAAATGTGTTAATGATGGCATTTTTTCATTTATCCACACAAACTAAAGACTACATCAAGCTGTTCTCAAAATGCTGAAATATGACCACTTTGGGGATGGCTCCTGGCAGCGGTTTAATACCAGACAAAAAATGCTCTCAAAAGCCAAGAGAACGAAGTGATGGATAACCAAATCCAAATGAAAACACAGGAGATTAGAGCTGCTAGCTAGATAAGATCTATTTATTTATGCTTGCCAGCTGGCAGTCCTCTTTAAGTATACCTCTCCCCGCAACACTGTGGGTGAAACTCACACATGCGACTGAGTGTGATTAGTAAACTCTATTTGTGCCATATATTTGGAAATTGCTACGCTGGTTAGAATGTAGTAATATTCTGGCTGAAGAGCAAGTAATATTTAGAGGGGAGATCAACTTTGAACCACAGTATGATGTTACACCATCTGGTGGACAAGTACGCCAGCATTTCCTGGGGAGCCTTGTACGTGGCATTTGTGGACCTCAAATCGATATTCGACTCGATTCTTATCTTAGAGACAGGCTCTGGTGGAGGTTAAAACGTTCCTCCATCTAACAGTGACTGTTACTCCTTATTATGTCTCAGGATGGTATCTGGAGGCCCAAGGCCAAATGTCTGCTCAAATCCCCATTCAAAAAGGGGCCAATCCAGAGTGTACTTTGGCTCCTCCTCGGTATCTTGTGACTCTACAGTGCAAGTTGCTCCTGAAGTCAACAGATACCTGTGCTTTTTTATGTCAATGAAGTGCCCATTCTCTGTACTACTCAAATTACCTAAGACAAATTAAAACAGCAAAATTAATTATACCTTGTATCAAAGCAAAGGTTATGCTATTCTCAAGAAAGAGAATGAGGCATAAATATGTATGGATGAGAAATAGGCATGTTTAGAGCAAGCTAGCTCCTTCAAATACCTTGGGGTTACTATTCAGTACCCCCCCCACCAGGACTGTTTGGGGGCAACAACGAAGGTCTGTCTGCCTGTGTCCAAGTTAAGTCCTGAGTTAAGTCCGAGTTAAATCTTGAGTTTCCTTTTCATTGGGGGCAGCAGTTACATACTGGTGGCACTTAAAGTTTTTAAGGCCAAGAAAATCAGTCAAATGCTATAGAGTTTTCAGGTTTGTATCCATAAAGATTCCCAACACTGGAAGGTGCTCAATAAAAAATGTTAACAGCTGTATTGCAGGCCCTCTGATGTATTCCCAATGTGTCTTTATGCTTGGAATGAGATATACTCCTCTGCAATATGGGTGTGGACTTGTCACTTTAAATGTTGGCTTAAGCAAAGATTTTTATCTGGATCTTTGACCTCCTCCAATACGCCTGAATGGGTATACTTCTTAGAAGAAAAAAACTGAAAACGATATTTAATATTTTAGGTTCTCAGGTCAGGTTTTGAGAACATTAAGATTACAGACAAATAGTGGCTGTTAGATACGGGCCACCCAAAATAATTTAATGGAAAGAGGCCAACACAAGAATCTTTACATTATTATTTAATATTGTTTATATCTCACATCAAAAAGCTTTCTCTTCCCCGGCTAAATGCCTTATCATCAATGTCTTTGGAAAGGAAAACAGCCAGGTATCCATATCAGAATAGATTAGTCCACGTGCCGAATTGCTGCCCTGCTGCTTTCATACAGATTATCACTCAGACCTATTAATACCCCTTCTAACCAAATTCATAGTAAAACAGAGTCATTATATAATCTCTTATCAGATCAGTCATTACAGTGAAAGTGTGTATATGGCTGACTGTTAAATATGTTTCAGTTAAACGGCTTGATAATTTATGGGTGCTAGGATATTAAGTGATTTTTTTTTGTGCTGAACTTTACGTACAATCTGACCTTGGACCATAAAGACCATCTCTCTCTCTCTCTCACACACACACATCCAAGTTTTCACAAACAACAATCCAGGAAATAAACCTGTTTCTGCACTACAGTATGAAAGGGAAGTGATTAAATTTTCTTTTAATCATTCTTTCAATTTTTCACCTACAGCAGATATGCAAAGCAGATGAAGGGCCTTGGAACAGAATTAGCACATACTCTGCATGCAAAAATCTTAGGTTAGGCCTCTGCCAACTCCAGGCAGGAAGGATTCATGATCAAAACTAGAGATTTGCCAACCAGTTATACAACTCAGGGCTAGATGCCCCCAAATTAATATAAGGCAGCTTCTTAAGAAAATGGAAGCAGTCTGCATGTTACTGGAAAAGCTGCTCATCAAAGAAAAAACTCACTGGAGATAGTTTTGAATAAGAGAAGCCAAAACTATGAACGTACCATATTTTTCCGTGTATAAGACGATACTTTTTTTCTAAAATTGTTACACTAAAAATTGAAGGTCATCTTATACAAGGAAGTAAGCCGAAGAGAGAACCGCGCAGTTGCGAAACTGCCCATACTTTGTCTCTGCAAACAGGCTTCCTCCAATCATGAGCCTTATGTAAGTGACATCAGCTGATGCTGAACAAACCAATTGGAACGCATCCCGTTGGAGGTGGAGAGCATGTATGCAGTACGCAGATGGGACAGGGACCGGTAATGTCAGAGCATTCTGAGCCCATAAAGATGTCGGAAAATAAAAAAAATAAATAAGCGAATGTCTTACTCTGCAAAATTCAAACTGAATGTAATCAGTTATGCAAAAGAGCATGGAAATAGAGCTGCAGAGAGACAGTTTGGACCTCCTCCCACTGAGTGTATCATGTAAATGTTACCTAATTACTAAATAAAAATGTGTTCTGCTTTATCTTTAAAATATTGATTTCTTAATTTTGGTTTGGAAAAGTGGGGGTTGTCTTATACATGGGTGCGTCTTATTAACTGAAAAATATGGTATATATGGCTGTCCACAGAGAAGGGGAAGAAGACCAATACCTGCCTCCCCTAGATCTATCATCATCATCTTCTTCGTCATCATCATCATCATGATCACCACCACCATAATCATAATATATTTTGCTGTCCTTGCATTTGAATCTTCCAGTCAGACTTAAATTTTCACAGGTGTTAAAAACCAATGCTGAGGGTGATCATGTGAACCAAAACTAAAGTCATGGAGTTCATATTTGAAATGAGATCTGAAACAGGGTCTTCTTCACAGCTTTGTTTCAGCGATTCAGCTTGTTCTTGGATTACAGTAAAGGGTGTCTGCAGGATGTGGCAAAAAAAGTCGTGTTTGTGGTGTTTTATGTCTGACATATGTAAAAAACATACAGACTCTACTTGCCTCTACTTGCAGGTAACACTGCAGCAAGTAAATATTATATGTATTGTATCTTGCAGTCTTCACTGTGGCCCTCCAGATTATCCATAATCATGCAAGACAAAACAATTCTATGGCATTGGCAAGTTACTGAATACAATTAGTAGCAGTGAAATCAGCCCCTTGTTTAGCCTTGATTAATGTAAACACACATCCTAATGAAGTTCGGTCCTTCGGCATTTGTGCTGTACAATGAATCCTATTATGTAAAGGAGGAGATATATCAAGGGATTATGTCAGGATAACTACAAACCCCAGAAGGCAATCCTTCAGATACATATTGAAGTTAAGATTCCGTGCATGAATATCCCTTTTCTTCCTGGTTCTACAGTATTGATTTATATAAAACTACTGAACAAACAGGACACAGTTACCCAAGAAAAAAAGGTAAAACCATACGGAAGAAAAGAAGAGGGGAAAAAAAGAAAAGAAAAGGTAAAAGCGTACAGAAGAATTTTGGAAACCTAATAGCAAAAGCAAAAAGCAAACTAGTGAAATTTTCATTCTGGTCTGACATTCTGAACTGGTGCAAGATTTTGTAATTATTCTTTCATTCAAATGGGGTCTTGTGGTGGTGACAATGCACTCACCACAGCCACAAGAGAAGGAAGTGGAAGAAAACGTGCAAAGGTCATTTAATTCAATCAATTTATATCCCATCTTTTACAGGGGTTCCCTTTCAGGTAATGATTAGACTTAGACTTATTTTGTTTCAGAAAGTTTGCTGCATTCTGCACTCCCATGCCACGCTTAGCACAACTTCATCAAGTCTCATGGGCATTCTGAACTGATCTACACAGCATGCAGAACAGAGATGACAGAGCTAACTACTGGACTTCAGGGACCTGGTTCCATGTTGCCACATCATTCATCTAGCATGCAATGGGGAGAATGCTTTAATGAAACTTTGCATAGTAGTAGGGATCTTTCAAAATGATAAACCACACCTACATTCTGCTAGGAATCTAGAACTGCAGGTTTTAATTCTGCACAATGGACTGGAAGAAATAAGCCTCAACTCCACAATTGATCATCTTGATCAATGGTAGGCAACAAATGCACATGGCATTTGTTATGTGCATTCAATTTGATATAGTGGTTAAGATGCTGGATTAGAAATCTGGAGACCATGAGTTCTAGTCCTTCTTTCTTTCTTTCTTTCTTTCTTTCTTTCTTTCTTTCTTTCTTTCTTTCTTTCTTTCTTTCTTTCTTTCTTTCTTTCTTTCTTTCTTTCTTAACCATATAGTGGTTAAGATGCTGGATTAGAAATCTGGAGACCATGAGTTCTAGTCCTTCTTTATTTCATTCATTCATTCATTCATTCTTTCATTCTTATATTTGTATGCCGCCCCAAACAGGTGACTCTGGGTGGCTCACAATTAAAATAAAAAACCCATAAACAATTAAAAATACCCCAGAAATAATTAAGATTAGTTAATCTGTTAAAAAATCAACTATAAAAACAAACCCTGTACATAAATACTAAAAACATTCAAGATGGGTGGGGGGGCACAGTCAATTATCCCACAAGCCACCTCCACTGGTGCGAGCCCCCATCGTTTAGACAAGGAAGCTGTCTGGGTGACTTTGGGTACTCTCTTTCAGCCCATCCCATCTCACAGGGTTATTGCTATGGGGAAATAGGAAGAGAGAGCACTATGCTCCCTTGTGTTGTACAAATAAAAGCAGGGGAATAAATAAATAAATAAATAAATGCTGGCAATGCATGCACTTCTGGTTGCACACTACTTCTTCTGATTGGTCTAATGTTTATAAGCAGGAAAATACAGAATTCTAGGAGTTGAAGTCTACACATCTTAAGAGTTGCTGAGATTGAAAAACAGTGATCTAAAGCACAAAGTCACTTGCTCCTCAGCCTCCCATAATATAGTAGTATGTTTTTGTGATAGATAGATAGGTAGACAGACAGACAGACACAGTATATATGAATTACACTATTTATTTTTCCATTATCTTACCATGGCTTCTTCAAAAAGACAGACACAAACTGTCTCTGTTGGCACATTATTAATAGCTTCCAGATAAGCTATTAATAATGCAGCAACAACCTTGCAATTGATGGATTACTGCCAGGAAAGAAAGGACACTCCATACATGAGTCATCATTCTACCTGGATGCATGTGAAGAACATTTCCTAGGCAAAGATTTCAACAAGCTTTTGTGTACTTTTATTTAAGCAGAAAGACAAAACTTTATGAGTTACATTTTCTCAAAAGTTCAACCTTTTCTGTTTTCTAAACAAACCATTTAGGACCTATTGCAGTCAACATTTAGTGTTTTAAAATTTGAGCTTCAAGTTCAATGAAATTTCAAAATGCTTGAGAGCACTGTGCATCATAACCTACATTTTTTCTCAAATATTTTAAAATCTGTACTCTTAAAGTTTGACTTAGATTGTAGATACAAATTTTAGATCTGTGCACCACAGAGCTGAGAATGCAGTAGCTAGAACATAACCAGATTAAAAAAAAAAGTAGCAGACACTGAATGTTTAGGCTTGCAAGAACAGGGGAAGAAAAGAACCTATGGAAGATTTGTTAAAAACGTCCATGTGTATGCACATCTGCATGCATTCTCCAACTGAGGGTACAGACCAGTCTCTCTTCTAATCACTGCCAGCCAGAGACAATGAACTTGTCCCTGCTCTTGTAAACAAGAAAAGTAGCTTCCATTCCAGCAAAGCCAGGTGTTAAAACTTGAGAGCCAAAGTCAAGAATGAAAAACCCCTTGGGAAATCCATGTTTGCTCTGTAAAGCTGCGTGCTTAATTTGGGTGCACAGATGCAGAGGGATTTCAGCCTCTAATTAACCAGCACAAATGCTGCTTGTTTTCAGTTGGCTATGCTGTGCAAGTGAAGTGACTCAAGGTAGCTGGGATTTCAGGTGGAGGAAAGAGGAGAGAGGAGAGAGGAGAGAGGAGAGAGGGGAGGGGAGGGGAGGGGAGGGGAGGGGAGGGGAGGGGAGGGGAGGGGAGGGGAGGGGAGGGGAGGAGAGGAGAGGAGAGGAGAGGAGAGGAGAGGAGAGGAGAGGAGAAGGAGAAGGAGAAGGAGAAGGAGAAGGAGAAGGAGAAGGAGAAGGAGAGGAAAGGAAAGGAAAGGAGAGGAAAGGAGAGGAAAGGAAAGGAAAGGAAAGGAAAGGAAAGGAAAGGAAAGGAAAGGAAAGGAAAGGAAAGGAAAGGAAAGGAAAGGAAAGGAAAGGAAAGGAAAGGAAAGGGCATAATGTATAGAGTCCTGCTTACAGATAATTTAGAACTATAGTCTCAATAATTAAATAACAGAATGAGATATGGCTATTATTAAACCTTTGGTTCCAGTGATTCTCTTCCACACTTCTGCAGAGTGATTAACCATTCTTATTAACTGATAATGTCAAGTTTTCCTTGGCAAGAGAAAGGAGACCTTCTCAGCATTGGTTGCCCTTATAAAATGAGCATTAAAACCATTTTAAAACACAGACACATCCAAAGACTACACTCCACATCCAGACATACAGGTGAAACTCGAAAAATTAGAATATCGTGCAAATGTTCATTTATGTCAGTATGGCAACTCAAAAGGTGAAACCAATATATGAGATAGACGCATTACATGCAAAGCGAGATATGTCAAGCCTTATTTTGGTATAATTGTGATGATTATGGCGTACAGCTTATGAAAACCCCAAATTCACAATCTCAGAAAATTAGAATATTACATGACATCAATAACACAAGGATTGGAAATAGAACAATATCGGACCTCTGCAAAGTAGAAGCATGCATAGGTACTCAGTACTTGGTCTGGGCCCCTTTTGCAGCAATGACTGCCGCAATGCGGCGTGGCATGGATGCAATCAGCCTGCGGCACTGCTGACGTGTTATGGAAGACCAGGATGCTTCAATAGCGGCCTTCAGCTCCACTGCATTGTTCAGTCTCATGTCCCTCATCTTTCTCTTGGCAATGCCCCATAGATTCTGTATGGGGTTCAGGTCAGGCGAGTTTGCTGGCCAATCAAGCACAGTAATCCCATGGTCACTGAACAAGGTTTTGGTACTTTTGGCAGTGTGGGCAGGTGCCAAGTCCTGTGGGAAAATGAAGTCAGCATCCCCATAAAGCTCGTCTGCGGAAGGAAGCATGAAGTGCTCCAAAATCTCCTGGTAGACGGCTGCGTTGACCCTGGACTTAATGAAGCACAGTGAACCAACACCGGCAGATAACATGGCTCCCCAAATCAACACAGACTGTGGAAACTTCACACTGGACTTCAAGCATCGTGCATTGTGTGCCTCTCCATTCTTCCTCCAGACTCTGGGTCCTTGGTTCCCAAATGAGATGCAAAAGTTGCTCTCATCAGAAAAGAGGACTTTGGACCACGGGGCAACAGACCAGTTCTTTTTTTCTGTAGCCCAGGTAAGACGCTTCTGACGTTGTTTGTTGTTCAGGAGCGACTTGACAAGAGGAATACGACATTTGAAGCCCATGTCCAGGATCCGTCTGTGTGTGGTGGCTCTTGATCCACTAACTCCAGCCTCAGTCCGCTCCTTGTGAAAGTCCCCAACACTTTGGAATGGCCTTTTCCTGACAATCCTCTCCAGGCTGCGGTCATCCCTGCTGCTTGTGCACCTTTTTCTACCACACTTTTCCCTTCCACATAACCTTCTATTGATGTGCTTTGATACAGCACTTTGGGAACATCCAACTTCTTTTGCAATTACCTTTTGGGGCTTTTCCTCCTTATGGAGGGTGTCAATGATGGTTTTCTGCACAACTGTCAGGTCAGCAGTCTTTCCCATGCTTGTGATTCCTACTGAACCAGCCTGAGAGACCATTGAAAGGCTCAGGAACCCTTTGCAGGTGTTATGGATTCGTTAGCTGATTAGAGTGGGACACTTTGAGCCTAGAATATTGAACCTTTTCACACTATTCTAATTTTCTGAGATTGTGAATTTGGGGTTTTCATAAGCTGTACGCCATAATCATCACAATTATACCAAAGTAAGGCTTGACATATCTCGCTTTGCATGTAATGCGTCTATCTCATATATTGGTTTCACCTTTTGAGTTGCCATACTGACATAAATGAACATTTGCACGATATTCTAATTTTTCAAGTTTCACCTGTAATTGAAAAGGATGCAGACAAAACATTGGAGCTGTTTTTGATATCAGAGCAAAATCCTCCAGGGCAACTAAGCCCACTATTCTAAATCTGGCATGGGGTATAGGCTGATGATTCACAGGAAGACACAAGCAATTCTGTCTTGAATGGCTGTGGAGTAATCCCCTTTTATCCTCAATTATAAAGAGCTTGGCTTTACTCCTACTCCTCTAAAACCAATCTGTCACTAATTATATGGATTTAAGGTGGTCCTCTGGGGGATGAGATAGGCAGAAGGGGCAACTTCAGGTTCACCAGTGACAACAGTCTGGATTGTATATTTTCTTGAAAGAACTTTTACTGCTCAGTTCAAAAATATAAGGGTGATTTCATACATTTGCCGCATTTCATTCAGAAAAATTATCCCTCTCTCCCTCCCAACATAATGGGTGTAATATAATTTAAACAGCAGGTATCCTCAGTAAAGCAGGATCAGCCAAACTTAGCCTCATCTACTGTTCTCAAGCAAAGCTGTTGTAAATACTGTAGCACTAATAAAACTGCTACTGTTTCTTGCAAACAGTGAAACAGAGTACTAATAAAAATAAAAAATGTGCTTGCTAAAAAATGAAATATGTGGTTGCGTCATCATCACATAAGGCAAGTATGGTATTATACAAACATAAAAAAAAACTGTAGAAATGTCACATTCCTATAAAAGTTTCTATCCAAACCTCTCCCCTCCACACCTTTAAACTGGCAAGCTTAAAACTCCGCATGGCCACATCTCACTTCCCAGCCTTAGGGGCAAGGTTTCAATCCGTGCTCATATTGGTTGGCAAAAAGGGTGGAGAAATATGTGAGAGGAAAAAAAACCTCTTAGCTTCAGAAAGCGGGCTGCTTCACTTTGGGTAGCCACTGACCTTCTTTTCAAAGATAATATTTCTGTTCCTGGTCTAGATTTGCAGCTCCTGTGGCTGGAAAGAATATAATTTGTAAACATCTAATGTCACAAACCATCTAAATTGGAAGTGTTATCAAAATAAATGCATGAAATCATGCATAAGCGATGTGATGCAATGTAGGCCCTTGCAGGCCTGCGTTTACCTCCCTACTTCATCGTCTTGTTCTTTCAATGGTGGGTAGAACGTGGTTTGATTTGAAGCAGGAGTGGTGGGGATGTTTTGAGGCAACCTTCCCATTTACCTTCTGAGAAAGGAGTGTTTTATAATAAGCCCTCCTGTGGGAATTCCATGATATCATTTCAAAATTTCAAACGTGTCATCAATATTATATAGCAACTATTTCCAAGGGAAAGTCGCATATTAATTAAATCATTTGAACTCTAGGGAGGGCTGGAATATTTCAGGGAACGTTGGAAAGTTCAAATAAAAGAACACCATTACGTGTTTTCGTGGCAATACACAGGCTATTATTTGCTTGTTCTCACTTGTTTTCAGGATCAGGATGTCTCCAGAAATGAAACCTAGTAAACATTTTGTTTACTACAAACAGTTCTGCACAGTAGCAAATGCTGAAGAGCTGCTGACTGGAAAAATCAAGTTGATTCATATATTAGAACAGTCAAGCAAGATGGGACCTGCACTTTAAGTAAAACCAAAGCCTTGGCAGAGATGTTAACCTTCAAGCAAATCCAACACTATGCTCTAAAATCCCGAGCCTTCTTCCCATATACACTTATTTCCCCACACACTTTCTTCTTCTTCTTTTTCACTGTACAAAACCTAACAAAAATCACATTGAAGCCTATGGAGGAGGATCAAATTGGAAATGGTTGTTAAGGAAGCAGCAGCTAAAATCTACCAGCTTAGACTCTCCTACAATTTTAAAACATTCACAGGATTTCAAGCTTAATGCAAACATCTAATTTTGCCAGGGAAGGAATCTTGTTGCACCCTGTATTCCAGAAACAAATGTTCTATGTTTGTTTGTGCTTGTGTTAGTGAGAGACACACACACACAGCCAAATGATAAGTGAAATAAAAAACTGAATGGAACTGACAGCCTATTCTTCTCAATTGTAGCCAACACTGCATTGAAGCAGCTAGTTCTTAGAAACACACAAAGGGTATTCTTAACAGTAGTCTATACATTAAAAAAAAAAAAAAAGTTGATAGAATATCATGATGTTCCCAAAATCCAGGCAGCTGACTTAGTGCAAATGCATGTTTCCAGATAATTAAAGCAGAATAACCATAGTAAAGTGTTTCTAGAATGGGGAGAGAATGCAAACACAAATAGCTGGTAGCTTTCAGTCAAAGACAAGAGACTGTAAACATTACAATAAATAAATACAGGAATACAGAAGGCTGCCTTATACCTGGTGCTTCAGCCCAATACTATGTAGTCCAATTGGCAGTAGTTCTTGACGGTTGCGAACTGAGACTTGTAACTTCATCTTTTTCAGTCCTTTTAAAAAGGGACTAAATCTACGCTCCTAATGGATTAAGGCATAAGCAATGATCCAAAGAGGCAGCTCTTTATAGAGAAATTGTGTTTTCATTGATAACTTGCAAGGTCTCTTAAACTAAAAGAGCTTTAGTGCTCAGCCTGCAATGGAAACTGCGCATGCCTAATATTCTTATTCATGACTAAAGGCTAAAAGAGGTCTACATTCTGAAAATTCAAGCAAGTAACTATTCAACTGCAGGTTTTCACTACTGTATGCAGCATTCTGAGAAGCTCAGCTGTAACTGTGGTTTGAAAATTTGAGTGTGGTCTCTTAGAATATCTCAAAAATTTCTATAGGTTGAAATTTTAGTATTCTGCATCATTACTTATTGATTCCAGATGGCTTATAAAATGGCATATGTATACATGTGAACACAATATATAGGTGGCAGAGCTGTTAAAAAATTAATAAATAAATAAATTGCAGAGGATATGAATTCTTGAATAGTTCCAAGACACAAAGCCAGTGATATATTTCCTTCCCCCAACTGGTGCTGTCAGATGTACTAGAACTCCACCAATTCAGTTGGTGAAAGGAAACTGAAATTCTGGAAGTTGCCAGTTGCGGAAAGTGTTAATGAAATATTAACACCTTCCTAATAAATTCAAATAAATAAAATTAATTAATCAAATGCCAATGGAATATATTTCTCTTTCCTGGTGGAACCTGTTGACTACTTCATGCAAAGAGTAATCATGCTTACTAATGTTATAATAATGTTATAAAGTTACGACTCTACAACTTCAGCATTGCCATTTGAAACTAAGGACAAAAGGTTCCTAAGATCTGAATGATCAGTATGAACAATGCATATGATGAACTGCAATGCCAAACCCTAAGTAGTTTTTTCTACAGTAACCACATTTCAATTAAGTTAAAGCTACCTGCAATAAATCTCCTCTCATTCACTAATGACTGACAGATTTCGCTAATGAATGACAAACGTCCCCCTCCCGCCCAAAATGCAATGACTTACGATGTTCCTTGCTGAGAAACAGACAAAGTCTTCAAAGGCACATCATATTGCTCTGAAAGACACCAAGGGGGGAAAAGGGGCTATTGGTGATGAACATTTCTGATCTTTTACAATGTTTTTTCTCCCTCTCCCTCTGCATTACATTTAGGATGGACATCTTTAATTCATGATATATATGACCTAGGCATCTATATAATCTAGGCATCTAAACACTATGAAGCAAAGGCGGGATAAACACAAGCTGACTGAAGCTAAACAGGCAAGCTTGAGATAATGGGTGGCAATATGAGAAAGGAGAAAGAATTCATTAAGCAGTTTTTTAAAAGGAGGGCAGAATAATCCATACTGTCTTCTAATAATCACTGCATTGTTACATAAGACGCATACAAATTGGTTACTTTTTAAAGCAGGATAGGCGGATAATATTTTTTAGCAGCAGCAGCAATTTCCTTCTTAAAATAATCTGAAGCCGTAAGTAAAGAACGTATGGATCATAAACTGAAAACGTTTCAGAGTTTAATTTCATGAAAGTTGGGACTGTCTTCTGAATCTTGTAGCACTGACATGAAGGGTGAGAGAAAGTATACAGTTGATACAAAAGAGATGGAATTTCAGGAGGCAGGAGTAAAATTTATTACTCTTTAAAAGATGATGTGGTTAAAAAGGAAAGAATTTGGAGGGGCAATGAGACTGACAAACTGGGGCGGGGGGGGGGGGGATCCCATGAAGAAAAACTGAAGCAACTGGCTCTATATCCCCAAAACAGGAGATTCTGGAGTGACATGGTAGCATTCCTCGTATATGTGAAAGACTGTCAAAGAGAAGGTAAAGCCATTTTCTTTGGCCTTAGGAAGCAGGATTAATTCTATGGGGCTCACAGCAGAATTAAACTTAGGGAAAAAATTTTTTCAGAGGATGGAAGTCTTCAGACAGAGACCAAGAGTCTTCTGTTAGAAGTGCTGTGAACTGATGCATTGTGCAGAAACTCTGATTAGATGGCTTACATATCCCCAGCCTCCAAAACTATCAGAACCGAAACTGCTATGCTTGATCTCTAGCCAAAGGCTGAGAAGCAACTCCCTTTGTACAGGCTCCACAGTACGTGAATATGAATTCTATATAATCTGTCAAAATGAACAAATAGCAGCAGGATACAGCAGTTTATAACTTTATACTATGGTCTTTATACTTACTCTGGCTCTGAATTACTGATCCAGACTGCTGGGTTTCCTAGAAAGAAAAAAAAAAAAGATTTTTATGTACAGCCTAGTAATTTTAGGAATAAACTAAGATAAGCCAATTTAATCAAGCTAATGCCTCACTTTTCCTTTCTGTATAGCTGAAAAAATACTGCACTGTTTTTATTCTTCTTTATTCTTATTATCATCATTATTATGAATATTTATTTATCTATACTTGTTATCATATTTATTTTCTATTCATTTATTTATTTAATATATCAAATTTGTCACCTCCCATCTCGTTAAAAAACAACTCTGGGAGGTTTACAAGGCGGTTAAAATCAATTAAAATTACAGTATAAAATAATCCTAAATAAATAGAAAATAAATATAATCCAAGGATAGATGTTAAAATTGGCAGTAACAGTAAATATTATTATTACAGTACCATCACATTGCATGGTACTTTCCATAGTACTAAAGTTAACATTCTACATGGAAAAGAACAGAAAAGAATAGACATTGAGGTAGGAGTAAACAGGGAAAATATGCATTTATTTCATTTATGTGTACTCTATTTTGTTTACACACGCAGACACATACACCCCACCTTTCATGCTGGCTTACAAAACTAACAGGGTAGAGACAAGAGGTTCTAGTGCAATTTTTTTTTCTTTCAAATGTGAAAGAAATGGGCAAAATCAAACTTCTGGTAAGCAATTCCAGGGTGTTATAGGTAGCAAAAGAGGACAGGCAGAATAAGAGCAGTAGTTGTGAGGTTATTAACTTCAGGTGAAGTCACTCAGGAACTTTATAAGATGTCTTTGGATACAACAAATAAATCTAGTGTAGCTAATTTGTTCTGGGTGTCCTACACAACTCCTAAAAGAATCAGGCAAGTATGGCCATAACTGAGAAATCTAGGAATTGCATCCACCCATGTAGAGTGTACCCAGGTTGTAGAAGGCTTAGAGCATCTGGGGCTGAAGGGAAGAGGAATTCTGAATGTTGACTTTCTACTAGGAAGACTGCTACCTGTCTGAAAAATAAAAGACTCAACTTTTAAACTACATTTTAAACAAAACAGAGATGCCAAAAACATAATGTTTACATACCCACAGAGATCAGTTTAAAGCAATAGTCGCATGAAAAAACTACCCTTTTACAGTTATTTTTTGCTTTGTCCTGCAAACTTTTCCCCTGCACTAGAAATAACAAATGCCAAAAGGAGACGAATGACATGCATTTTCATTCAAAAACTGATATATATGGAATGAAAGATTTGTTTCTTAACCTTTACAGGGAATGGAAACTTTGAAGGCTCAGATGTGCTAGGAGTATGGATGGCTGTCAAAGGAGGTGGCCATGAATGGGTCATTTCCTGGGAAGAAATTGAGAAGAATGATAATCAGCTCTTAATTCCCAACTTTATGACTTCCTCAGCTACAACAAGAATAAGAAAACCTTCCAACAAGAAACACAACAATGTAACTGGAAAATTACAGCCAGCTTTTGTTGCCTGGAGTTTGAGGTGATCCTTGAAACTATCATCAAAACAGACAGTTCCCTAACATTTGAACGCTCTGGGTTCAGAGAAATGCGAACCATCCTTCTCTTCTACTGTCATACTTCTACCTTCTGCTCCTGTCCACAGTTCTGAATACAACAATTAACAGCAATGCAAGTGGCAGCATTAAAAGAAAGAGCAGGAATATCAGAATATGCTTAGGAAACCCAATGAAAATTCTACTCTTCTCTTTTTCTGATTTCAGTCTGTATTATCTTTTAGTATTGTAACACTCTTTAATAAAAAGCATCAAAAAAAAAAAAAAGGAAATCCAATCAAAATCAGTGACTTTTGGATTCCCAGCTTGTGTTTCTTCTAACAAGTCAAAGTCTGAAGCCAAATTGTCTTTTGGATTCCTGCTTTATTAAAGATAAACCAAACCAAGAATCAGATTCCCTTATAAGCTGAAGCTTGGATATGGAGTTCTTGGCCACCTGTAGTAGGAGGAGGGGCCAAGCAAGACTGGCAGGGCAGCATGCAAAGGATGCTTTTTTGTAACTAATAAGCCAAAATTTCAGAGAATTATGGCTCATCAGCTTGGATAAACACAAATAATGTGTTATGTATAGTCCTTGTATGTGTATGTGTGTGTATGTATGTGTGTGTATATATATTTACCTGTAACTAGCAATTATTTAAAACGTTCAAGATGGTATTGTGCTTGAAGCCTATTGATTAAGTTCTGCAGTGAAGAAGCACGGACAGCATTACAAGGGGAAAGACTATCATTTGGTAAAGAAATAATCTTAATTGATGCCCAGTAGTTTAAAAAAAAAACCCCATGAAATTAGTACTGCTTCCTTTACCGCAAAACATCTTTTCCCCCCTTAATGTTAATATACTCACCTTCAAAATTTCTTCAACACAATGGGCTTCATTGGAGTAAGACTGCTGAAAAACACAAGGGTGGTGGTGGTGGTGGTAAATCCATGAATTAGTGATATTCATGTACAGACAGAAAAACCACAATGCGAAGATTTGATTTACAAGAGAAAACAGGAGTGATGGGTGCTAATATGAAAAGCCCTCTTGAAAGACAGAAATTTCTTCCCCTACTTTTGTGTTAAAAAGGGATTTTTCTGCTCTTCAGTTAAACTATTATGGTAAAACCATATAGTTTTAGTTTATAGAGCCAGTTTGGTCTAGTGGTTAAGGAACCAGGCTAGAAAGCAGGAGACCAGGAGGTCTAGTCTCGCCCTAGGCATGAAAGCCAGCTGGGTGACTTTGGGCCGGTCCCTCTCTCTCAGCCCAACTCACCTCACAGGGTTGTTGTGGGGAAAACAGGAGGAGGAAGGAGTATTAGGTATGTTTGCCACTTGAGTTATTTATAATAATAATAAAGGCAGGATAAAAAATCTTAAAAAACAACAACAACCTGTATAAGACTACAGTTGACAGACCTAAGCCCAACTATGACCAACGAGTGAATGTGCTATTTAACTGACTGAAGTTGTGGTGGTGATCTTGATCCACACTAACAGGAATTCCTGCATGCAGGTGAATATCTCAACTTTAAGACAAATCTGAGCTTCATGCCTTAAAGAAGGAAATTCCTACATCATGCCATCACTGTAGTGAACTATTTTTGCTGCTGTCTGGAAAGCGCACAATATATTCACCACAGAAAACTGCTCTCCTGAGAAACAGCTCTAGTGACTGTCATAGGAGGCTATTTCCCAGAGGAATAATTTGAGTTCCACTATAACTGAAGTCTCTTCTGTTTCTTTCAAGACTTACGCCACACCCCATCGCTGCTGCAGAAATGCTTAGAAATTCACCTCCATCCATTACACTCATGCTTAAATGCTCCTGCCTTCTGAAGAAAGTAATTTCCATCTATAGTACCAAGAATAAGGCAAGTCTTGGCAAGATTCCAGCATATTATTCAAACATGTTCTAGCTTCCACAAGTGAACTAGAGCCAAGCTTCTTCAAACAGAAGACGAATGCTTAAGAGAACTGCTTAAAATTAAGGGGGAAAAGTCTTAAAAAAAATAACATTCATAATTAAGTGCTGTTTAAAGTACCAAAGTAGTCTAGTGATATGAGAAATCTACAGGCAAATTTTGGTGGGAAATTTGTGATCCAATATGTACATTTAGAGGAGTCCTCCCACATCCTTAGCCTTCTGGGGACTAGTTTCTTTGATCTCTCATCTCCCCGTTTCACAGCAACTACAGTACAGCCCCTAATTTCCTGGACTCGGTATAGAGATTCCCCACCCCCACCCCAAAACACACACAAACTCTGAACCTTTCATCTCTTCCGTCCCTGATCTCTTCATTTTCTCTTCCCTCTCTCTACTCATTTTTGCATGCTATTTCCTCAGTCCTCTATCTTCTTGATAATTCAGCATGAGATGAGCATTAACTTCCCATTTCCTTATTATGTGCATCATGTGTCAAAATTATTAATGACAGCATTCTATGATTTCACACCCGTTCAGCCATTCTTGGAAAGTTCTCTCAGATGGCCAATCTTTTATTTTTCAACCTAAACTCAAACAGGATATGCTCTTCTGTCTTTTTAGTAGCTTTACATCTTTGCATCTTTTAGCAGCTATCAATACGCATGTTTTTCCGTGGCTGAAACAAAGGGTGGGTTGTAGGACAGATTCTCAAACTTTAGACTGAGACTCCCTGGAAGGTTGCAAACAATTTAGAAGGGGATCAGAAATCAAGCTTGCAGTTTTGAATATTACTATTCCAATGGAACAATTAGCTTTATCGGGGGGGGGGGGGGGGGGGAAGCACAGAAGTTCATCATTTTAGGGAGTCAGATTATCACAATGTTTGAGAATCACAGGGATACAGTTTTAGAGAATGTACGTACTGTCTCCTGCAGTAACCCTTTTAATCAAATTGCACAGCAAATAGGTTTGTATCCAAACAAAGGTCCAATATATTTATGAGCCAGTTTGTGGAAGGAAGGATGCTCAAGAATTAGAAGTCTTTGATCAAGGAAAGATTATACTTATCATTTCGTACTTGACTCTTGCAAGAAACTCCCAAACCTGGCAAAGCTACCTGAGCCACATATTCACCCAAGATCTCCTTTGCAACCCTCTTCTTCCTCTAAAATGAACCATATGCTTTCACACAGTTTTCATTCTTATTAGGAAAGGTAATAAAGAAGAACTGCATAGTTGATAGACTCCACTGATTTCCAAACTTCATAGCTGCAAGCAGACAGAAAACATTACAAGAAGGAAAGGACTTGGCTGGAAAGTACGAATCCTGTGTTTCACATGTCAGTTTAACAGTGAAAAATATTATTATTTCCAAGAGAATGAGTTACAACACGTTGGGGATGGTTCCCTGTTATTGTTTTTAGAAAACTAGTATGGTTTTGCTCATACAGAATGTGTATACATTAATCCCTCTAATTCTTGCTCCTTATTAGAGCCCTGAATTGGAGTGAATGTTTTTCCAATTCAGATAAAGAAAATCAAGAAACCACTTAGCACTGTATAACCTTAATCCTAAATCTCCATAGACACAGAGCCTTGACTAACACCACCCAGTGAATGAGTTACCATCTTATGGTGAGATTCAAACCGACGGCTACTTGGCTAACACTTCATTGTCTCAACTATACGTCCTGCAAATTCTCACTATACTACAAAGCGCTCTTGAACAAACAGCAAGTTTTTCTTGTTGCTCTTCGATGAGTACAGCAAACACACTGGGCTGTTTACAACACCCATAAAGCAGTAACATCTCCTGGATTCAAAACACTTTAGTTTCACCACAGACAGAAGGCTGAGGCTTAGAAAGGAAACTGCCTGTATGATTTTTATGACCCAATTCTGAAGGGTTATTCCCAGTCAATGTATCCATTTTCTCCTTTTTTATTAACTTGCAGAACCAGTCAATAAAGAAAGGGGGGCTGGTTTCATGCCCATTAGATATCTAAAGTAGGCAAAAGGATAGCTATTACTGAAACTCTGAACTGCACACAAACTTCCAAGTTTCACAAAACCTTCTCCCGGCCACTGGGCTAGACGTAACCATAGCACAGTCTTTCCAACATGGTGTTCTCAAGATGTATTCGATTTTGATTCCTACCATCTCACTGGCACATCTGGAGAAGGCCTCCTTTGGAATGAGATGGCAGGCTACACGATTCGTAATTGTAAACAATTAAAAACTTGTGGTGGGCTACAGGCAAAAGCTGAAACAGCTTTAACAATCAAGATAGATTTTAATCACTGCAATTTTAAAATTGTTTTTATTGGTTAAAAATATGCATTTTTAATCTCAAACATTTCCGTTCAATAGGTTTCCTTTTCAGATACAACACGTAGCTAAGCCTCACAGTTTAGAGCAGCATGAACCAGCAAGAATGACCCACTGCAAAGATCAGACTTACACACTCTTCTCTCCCAATTGGGCAGGGAGAAGGTTATTTAAAAGATTTTACTTCCACTCTTAATTAACCATAGTTTGCTAGAGTCTCCAGAACTGTGTTTACTGTTAATTATTGTTAGAGACCCACTGGCTTGGAGCTAACCATTAACATCAGCTGCAGTTTGGACTGGGCAGCATAATAAACTACTGAGCAAAAGTAGAAGCAAAATATTCCTTCCCACAGCTCTGCAAGAGGAGATGACAGGAGGAACACATAGGCTGTAAAAATTAATGAGACTTGCTTCTTCATTCATGGAAATGAGGCAAAGATGGCTAGATAAGAACCACTTCAACAGGGAAAGCGACAACAAGATATATACCATTACAATATATAATGATCTTATGTTTCAAACTATGCAGTCCTTTTAATCCAAACTGAAACTGAAGCCAAATGCAGACAGAAAAACAATTTCATGGAGACTGGGGACTACTAGATGAGAGAACATACACTCCCTAGGTTCCTTCCTTAAACATTTTTTAATTTATATGCTGCTGCATCTTTCTGAGTTCTGCTCAACATAGTTCATTATACAGTTCTATAACTATGTACAGGCATTAACATTGCCCAACAGGGACTGGGAAAGTAGAAGCCATGACTTTCCACAATAACAATCACAGAAAACTCTCAATCAATCAATCACAAAAATGATGTGGAATTTTTGCTGAGGAAAGGAGCACAATGCCAAGGAGAAATTGCCAGTTCTTTATTCAATGACTGTTGGGTGCCTGCTTTCCAAGAAAGAGGGACCCCAAGCAAAAGAAAGGCAGGCGACCACTTTGGGGGTTGAGAGGTGGGACATCTGAGGGAACTGATTCATGGGCAAGTTTTGGGGAAGTGAAATAGGCGTTAAACAGGGGAAAAGTGTTTTTTTATTGTACAGATAGTCCTCGACCTTCAACCATTGGTTCAGTGACCGTTCAAAGTTACAACAGCACTGAACGAAGGGACTTATGACTAGTATCCAAAGTTATGGCTGTTGCAGCACCCCCATGGTCACGTGATCAAAATTCAGGCACTTGGCAGCTTGCCTGCACTTAGGACCGCAGTGGCACTTCAACTCTCCCCCCACCTATCTTCCCCCCATCTCTGCCCTTTTGGGTGCCCTGAAAATGCGCCCCATTCTCGTGCTGCTTTGGAAAGCCTTTGGAAAGATTCTGAGGTCTTCCAAGGCATCGTGAGAATGGGGCGTGCTATTTGGAGAACATGTGATATTTCACCTAATGACCACCATCGCTTAGGGATGGAGGTTCTGGTCCCAGTTGTGGTTGCAAGACGAGGACTACCTGTAAAACAAAAGTCACACCTCTAAGACATCGAGCTAAGGATTCCACTGCTAATAGCAAGTGGAATTTGAGATAACCAGGCACCCATGCTCGATTATGTGGAATACCTGCCGTCTCTTACCTTGTTTTAACAAAGCGTCCTCATTGGGGCTGCCCCCTAGATGAACCTTTAGGTAGACAGGTGAGAGCTTTCTCTTTGTTTTTTGCTGTGACAATGTTAAGAGGACAGTGGAAACATAATCATTCTTAGGCCGTGCAGTAGCCTGGGGCTGGTCCAGTTTTACATATGGAGGTGGAGGAGTAGGAAACAGCAGAGGGGAATGGGGGAAAAGAGTCTGCAACAGGAGAGGCAGAGGGGAGAGGACAGAAAGAGGGCAGAGGAAAGGGTTTGCAGCTTTATTTCATTATTTTTACATCACAGTGACATACCATAAGATTACAAAACCTTTTGTAATATTTCAGTGTTCTTACATGAGTGTTCATGAGATCATGAGTGTGATTGCCAAAATCTCATAAGATACCAGCCATCTTGCAAGAGTTGGACCATTTTTAATTTTTTTAAAGGGGTCCACACATAATCACAAGAAATCACATAATGGGATCCTGTTGCCAATCTGTACTGTGCATTAAATATATTGACTGTACCTGGTTTTAACATCAGAAGCTTTATTCACATTAGCTGGGATGCAAGATCCCCTTAGCCAAACCTTGTATTGGGACCAGGGTCTCCTATTGCAATCTTCACCAATAATCAAATACATTGGGAGGACTGATATACCGTGCCTGGCTCCCCAATGTCTTAGATAAGGCCTTTTGTATCATATAATTCCTTTTAACATCATAGGCCACAATATTTTGTACCAGTGCTGTACGTTTCCTACTTTGCTACAGGCTCTCTCTAATTACCAGCTCTGTCTCAAGGAGAACCAACATTCAGATCTTCAATTTTTCCTATATACTGACCACTCTGCTTCTTTCCATCCCTTTAAAAAAATAAAATAAATAACTGCTCCCGGGACAGTTCAGAGGCCATGCTTTCTTCCTCATTCTCCTTGAGGAAGCATACGTGTCCCCAAACACATCCTGTACTTTCACCTGCAGAAGATTTCCATAGTCACCACACATCTCTTGGTTTTGTACACATGGTTCAATGAGCCTTCGGTTTCACCTATTCATTTTAAAAAGGAAACCAACACTCGACCGACTTCTCACTTTCCACATCAAGTTAACAGACTCTAAAGGTACTTCTTCTGGTTTTCCAGTGAGAGAATGTAACCTACCTGCTGTAATTGCATGCACAGTGCATAGTATCAACACGTTTTCTTAAACTGTATCACAGGCTGCAGATATTTTATTTTGTGTATGTGGCCAGTCTGCTGCAAGAGAGCCTCAGCATTCATCTGCTAAACCACAAGTCAGTTGTAAATTCTCTGGGTGGCCTTTAGTTCAGTGCCCATCTCTCAGCCTCAATTTGTACTTGGTAAAATGAGAACACGAGCAACCTTCCTCTCTGGATCAGCAAGCAAGCAATACATATCAGCCAAGACAACTGCTCTGCAAATGATTAATAATAATCTTTTTCATAAGCACATCAAAGTAATATTATGCATTCTGGAGTTAAGTTCATCCAGTTAGAATTATAAAACAATATAAGCAAATCTGAAGGGCATCAGATTGAAGAAGATTTAGGTTGAATAAAGTGGGCAAGATAAAAAAAAAATATCTGAGTATTATAATACAAATTCCTAAGTCCCTCAGCACAAGGACGTCAAAAGGCCCTGAGCTATTGCAGGCCAGGGGTCAAGTTGGAAGAATGATCAGTCTGTTTGTGTGTGTGTGTGTGTGTGTGTGTGTGTGAGTGTGTGTGTGAAATTCTTAATGTTATTTTGATTATTACCTTGGAAAATCCTTTGTAATAGTTGGATTGTAAATCTAAATGCATTGCTGTAATTGCCTTAACTTGGCTAGTAGTTGCTTCTTTTAGATCAGAAGAAAAGGATGACCCCAAAATCTACTCTTATAATCTTCCAAAGTGTCAGTTTCAGAAAATGGTGGTTGTTGAGATACCTACAGGTAGTTTCTGCAAGGATTCCATTTACAGTAGGAATTAGGAAGCATCTTCTCTTTCAAAGGAAAGTTGGATGGGATGCATGCGGATTTTTTTTTTTTAAATTTTAGATGGGGGGGGTAGGTCTGCTTGATTACCCCAACACAAAGAAAATTAGATCCAAAGCTGCCAACAGTGTGCTTATTTCACTCCTATGTTCCTAAGCAGAGGAATTCGTAATATATGACAGAGGCAATCAAGATCAGGTTCACTTGAACAAAAAGTCAGAATACCTTAGTCCTAGAACTTGTTTTTCAGTGACTGAGCTCTGCTGGGCTACAGGTGAAAAGACTGCCCAAAATACCGATGACTTTGTGCCTATGTCACCCTCCTGCCCTACCTAACCTTTTATTCCCCTTTAAAAATATTTTCTTTGGATAATTTGAACATTTGAGCATTTTAGGGTTCTTTCTATTTGGTTTTTCTCTTCTTTCATGATCATAAAATAGATATAGGCGATGTGTAATTTACATGCAGAAATGGCTCTTATCACCTAATTCCTCTGTGCCAAATATGCTACTACATCTCACTAGGAAGATAGCTTGTTTCAAGGAGCTTGTCTGCATATCTTCCTTTAAACTGATCCAACTAACAGAATTTCTGCAATTATTAATATCTGTTCCACATTTGTGACTAGCTGAACACAAGTGTCAGCTAGAAACAAAACCTAACCAACTGAATGTTAGCATTCCCAAAGGCCATCTAGTCCAAACTCCCACTGAGCGCAATAAAACTTTTATTGAATGCATGCCTGTTTGCATTTGCTAGCTATTTTTTTTCTCTTGAAATTCAGCTTTGTAAATCTTCTGGTTGGCTGCAATAAATCATAATTACATCCAAGAAACAAACAGGGAAACTTTTAAGTATACGTAAACCATACCACTCCAAGAATGGTTTACATATACTTAAATACGTCTCCTCCATATCTTGATGATTTGGCTGTGCACTGTCTGAAATGGTTGGTTCTGCACACCCATAGCAGCTTTATAATATGCTGTCTGTTGTAGCTCAGGCAAAACATGAGCAGTGATACCTGACCCACACTGACTTGGTTCATATAATAAAAGAGTCCTACCTATAGAATGCTGAACTCGGACTGAGAAGACTGCACCCTAATGACAAGGTAATCTTGGATCAGTCACTTAGTCTTAGGATGACCAACTTCAAAAGTCCTGCATTCTCCAAATAAGCTAGTTATCACACAACAATTTCCAGCAGCCCAACCTGACTAAAGTTTATGAAAGTTGTAGTTGAACATATCTGGGGAGGACATGAGATCAGAAGGGCTGCCCTACACTTTACTCTCATGTAGGCTTCTGCGCAAGCTCACTAATTGCCTGGATACATAATACACACAGAAAGAGTCTTCTGAAATACACTCTTCTGGGTTTAGAGTCGAACCAGATGAAATGCAAGGAGGTTTATGACTATATATTTCAACTTTTCCATTTTATCTAAATTTACTCTGGCATGGAAGGAGGAATGTATATAATACTTTCCTCATCTACATAACCATCCTCTGCTACTGTTGTTAGCCCTGAAGCAGGAAAAATACATATTTTTTAAAAAATGTAAATAAACATATTAAGATCTCTCCCAAGAATCATCTAGTCTGACTCAAATCTTTTGCACAGTAAGTCCTACTGTATATGACGGACTTCCTTCAGAAAGAGCAATGGAACTATGTTAACTTTCAAGGAAGACTGCTAAGTCAACACACTTCTCTTTATTTGAAATCATCACACATCTTATGTTCATTCTGAGCCTTTGGACAAACTGCAATTGTTTTATCATGTTTGCAGTCAGAATAAATCAGAAAACTAAGAACAAAACACATACAAGTCTCGGAGAGAAAGACACATACAATAACAGCTGTAAATACTTATCTACGTGGATTTTAAACCTCAAACTTCTCTGGTGTTCTTTTTTTATATAATTGTAGGCCACCCATGAGCTAATTCATTCAATATTACACTCCCCCCAAAAAACCTGTACTGTAATGACAGTTTGCTGTCAAAATGGCTCATATGTTACAGCTGTGTAACATGTAGAAACTTGCAGTTATGGGTATGGCTAATGAGTGTTTGGTTAACATAAATCTGATTTACCCAAACCCGTACTTCCCACATATGTTGAGATTACAATTCTAAGAATCCCTAATCACTTCTGTCCCAACTGTTCTGGGGAGGCACTAGGTTGGTGTAAAGTTAGTATAATATACATTTCAATCAAGGAGAAAAGCAAAACACTATAGTATACACTATCCAAAAAAACCAAATTTTCTGTTGAGATAGCTATCTTTTCCCTCTTACCAGAGTTTCTCCACAGCTGTAATTTACAGCCTTATTTCGGATGTCATGTCAAACCACTGTTAAGATATACTATGACTGGGTTCATACATCATGTCAAGCCATAATGTAGTTTGGTTGGTTTTGGCTTGGTGTGCTGTGAGAACTCAGCCCCAGTAATCTGTAACTATGGTTTATGGCTCAGTAAATAGAACAAATTCAGCTAGCTGTCATTTATTCAACAAAATACATGAACTCTGTTTACAGCTTGGCACCCTGCTTGCTGGACAAACCATAATTAATAACTATTATACTCTTATGCTTGTGAAGTCCTTTGCACCCAGTTCTTCTATTTTCATTACTGACTCAGTCCAAACATAATGCAAAAGCATGATTTGGCATTATGACTATAAGCAAGCATGGTCCTTGATATGTTGTTCGCTCACCCATCACCTCTTTGACATGCGTGGAAAGGAAGCTTAATGTTTATATTTGCAGTTATAAAGTACTGCAGTTTCCCATTATGGCAGAATACAGGAAATAAACAATAATTATTAGGAAAAAAAGGTTATTACATAAAGGTTTGATCCTGTACCTTCTTAGACAAATCTAGAAAGGATAAGTTTTTAACTCTAAGAGAATCAGGATATTGGATGCTAATTTTATCCCAAAACACAGATTTTAGTTATTTATTCCAGAGCTACAAACTGATGGAATGGCAGACTAATTGAACTGAATTAACTTAGCTTCCTGGTTTCAACCCTGTACTGGGAAAAGAAGGGACTATCTTGCAACCAGCAGCATATCCATCTTAGCAAAATGCAGCCTTCCTCCTCTACCAGCCCAATTCTCTGCCCCTCCCCGCACTTCAATTGCCTGGGAATGAACAGCAGGCCCGGGCCATTTACACCTATTCTCCAACCCAAGAATGCAATAATGGAAGGAAACCAAAATGTGACCAGATATGAAGAACTGAAATACATGCGCGTGCGCACGCACACAATAACTGAAATCCTTCCTGGCTTCAGTTATACAGGAGAAAGAATTTGGGGGGGCCCAAAGAACGAGAACACAGAAGTTGAAGCCAGCTGGCTCCTTCTCATAGTGATGAAAAGCTATGAGGACCTGCAGTGCAGTGAACAGTACAGTACAGCCCTGAGGCATCTCCTTACGCAGTTTTGATGAAGCAGATTTCCAAGTGTGTGGCTACCCTTATCAGCATGCACTCCGGCTGTGCAATAACCCAGCAGTTTTGCTTAGCCCAGAATGTCTGTCTTGGGAGTTTGTAAACCTGTGGTTAGAGAACACTAACAACCAAAGTCCCTATGTCTGCATAAATGTGGCCCTACATTAAACTCAGCATGCCCAAGATACCGTTGTCACCTTAAATGAAACATAATGTGTCTCGCCACTGAACATTTGTCTTCCAGTGCTGTCTTCCCCTGCCCCTGCAAGTCAGAGCATACACAGCATGTCCTAATCAGAGAGCCACCAGAAGAAGCCACACAACACGTCAACACAACACCTCAACCAGCAAACCAGCCATTACTCCACTACAAAGGCTTGATTTTGATCAGGCACATCACAACTGAACCCTGTATCATGTTCCATTTTGAAAGTGAATCTCCATAGTATCACCATTCGGCACAATAAATGTGAGGGGATTATGAATGAGGGCAGAACAAGTCTCTCAAAATAGCCATAACTTTCCCATACACTCTGGAAATTAAGAGGAAGGGACTTACAGAGAGGTGCCTTTACATTTATAAAACCAATGTGAGATGCTGCACCTTCTCTTGAAAAATTAAATTGTGCCCAAGATTCCCCTGAATACAAGTCTCTTAAAAAAGGAAGCAATGATGCAGAGACAGATTAGCTCTCAGAAGCACCTGATAGGATTAACAATGCTAAAGATTATACAGAGCTTCCAGTGAAGTGTGTTGGCAAGAATTAATGCAACCTCAGCACTCTTCTTTCACTCACAGATGGGAAGGTCATACCCCCTCCCCTTCTGCCTCTGCAGCAAGGGAATTTGGGCTGAAATGGGAGGAAAGAAATTTCCAGGGACTTATAGCTCCCCTTTTTCAAATGAACACTGCATGACCGTCCTCGGCCATTTCAGATGGACATGTTTTTTAAACAATGGCCGTATTGTGTACTTCCAGAATATGTCTGGAGGAAAACAAAACATTCTTTTCAGGATTTTACACATTTTTCTGACCCAGTGACAGATTATTCAGCTCAATCTTCAGGCCTCTGATAAAATATCATGAACAAAACTCCGATTAATATGTACTTTGGATTTAAGGCTCCGGATCTGGTTTTGAAACATAAAGAGTGATGCATTTTTTTAAAAAAACTGGGAGGATAAAGATCTGAGAGACTCAGTATAGGTAAAATATTCACAACATTCAATTTTTTCACTGATCCAAGAAATGTAGTGAGTTTCAAGAAGAAAATATCTCTCTGGCACAATTGACTGATTATGGCTGAAATTTCTTTTCAATTAAGCGAGTTCTTCTGTTGGTTTTTTGGTTTTAATTTTTTGTTTGCCACCCAGAATCATCCTAGTGAGATGGGAGGCAATATACCTTGTTTATATAAACAAATAAACAAGCTAGAATATATTTTCAAATTAGGCAAATATACACAGATAGCCAAATATGCCTAAATCTACTTATCTAATTGCACTGTTCATGCTCTCACGCTTTAAATAAGATGTGACAGAGATGTGTAGAATAACAAGGGCTTTATTGACCTATTAACATATGAGATCCTGATTAATTGAGTACCAGTCTTATGCCATTACTGTGCCACTTAAACTCTGACCCTAAAGATTCACAACTCTCCCCTTCTTCTGATAATACCGCAGTCACTGAAGGTAAGCATCTCACACCAAGATTGGAGTGCAGAGCTAAAAGGAATTCAGGCATATGGAGACTTCCTGGATGTGAACCTGAAAATTCCACTCAGTAGCCACACAGGAAACCATCATTTAAGAAAGTTGGGTGTCTCTGCCAAACCAAGATCAAAAGTGCAGGGACACAAAGACATTGCTCATTCCAATGGTTTATACCATAAATGAGGAACCTGTAGTCCTTTAGGTATCACTGAATCCTGGTTTCCATCAGCCCAAGTATGCATTTCCAGTTACAGAGCACAAAGCATACAAAGACCCACCACCAGATGCAGACTATGCATCATATTCAGGGCCAAAATCTTGCTACACTGTAAGAAGAAATCAAATGCACTCACTTAAAGGCAGTGTATCCTGGGCTATGACATTTAACAAGATATAGAACTTGTGAGTTTTCAACATCAGCCCATAACTATGCAATTCCAGCCTGGGCATATCTAATAGTATTCTAAAGCCATTCCATTTGTGTCTGCTTAAAAGAACTTATTAAAAACAACCTGCACTTGGATATGACACAACTCAGTTTAATTAGGATGTTAAGATTAGTGAAGAAGTAGAATACTTTGGTTGTGTGTTTGATTTTAAGAATATCCAGCTTCTGCAACAGATCTTTCACAGTAGGGGAAGCACCTAGCCAACCTTGTCTCATTTTGAAAAAGCTATGTAGGACTAGTACTTCGATGGGAGATACCCAGGAAACTCTAGAGCTACCGTGTAGACAGAGATGCTGAAAAACATTCTGGAAGAAGGCAATGCCAAGCAACTTCTGTGCCATTGCCAAGTAAACAGCATGGATATGTCCATGCAATCAAGAGTTAAACTCAACACAAGGAAGACTTTAACTAGTAATATATTTTCACTCTACTGCAAGATGGATTATCATAATTAAATTCTTGAAGATAGACAACACATGATATTATTTCTGTACCAGAAGAAATGATTGTAATACAACTATCCTCTAGAAACTTATTTTTGAGTAGTTAAAGCAAAAATTACAAGTAAGCAGAGGCCACTAACTGATGGCCTGAAGTTGAGGTGATCCTGCCACTGCTAACATTGTGTTGTGCACACGACAAGGCAAGTGTTTTCAATATCCATAGTCTCCAGTGGTTTTCTTTAATATCTGAAGATAATTGCCCTTAACTACTGATGATTCCAAACCTTCTCTTTGTTTCAGGTGTTGCTACCTATCTGCAAAACATCACATTGCAGTGCCATGAATCTAACACATCATATTACATGGAATCTTTTCCTTGGAAAGGATTCAAAACATACTTTTCTCTAAATATGAAAACATTAAGTGAATGTTAATTGGCCACGATCTATAAAACTCAGCAGCTAATTCACAATCATTCTGAAATTGTTTCCTGAGCAGCAGACATACATGTTTCAAAAGTATATTTATATAGCATAGCAACCCTGCTTAAAATGATTGGTGAATCGAAGAAAAATAACAGGTAGAATACCTGTTTTGGGTACATCTGATGGGGAATGGACTTGGAGTAAGGAGAAAGGTACAGTCAACAGTCTGCCAAGAGGAGGCAGTGGAAAACAATAGTACAGATGAGAAAGTATGTGAGGAAACATGGGAACATAAGTCAGTAGTCTTCATAACAACAAGATGATTGCCAGTGGAGGAAGTACATGGAAGCAAAGGCAACCAAACTCATTCATGGAGCAGGCACTGCTAAAAATCATACGTCAAAAAGAACCAGTGGCTACTCATTAGGGTCCACGTGTCAAGGAAATTCAGGACCACGTCACATAAAGGCCAAACAGAATGCATAAACTCACTGCCTCATATTGCATGGTCTTCAGGTGTTTTGAACTACAACTCTCATAATCCCTTGCTATTGGACATGCTGGTTGCGACCGATGGACATTCAAATTTACAACACCTGGAGACTATTAAATTCCCTCCCCTAACCTTAGATATCAGGAGGATGTGACCACAAAGATGTTACTATAACAAGAAATAAAAAGTTGGTGCCAAAGCCTAGTGGCATAAACTCCATGTTAATATAGAAAAGTATAAACAGAACCTGGAAGGGACACCTTTAAGAGCTAAGAAACCTAGGCTGAGTAACAGTGAGAAATAACAAAGGTCTGCGCTTGCGCTATTAAGGTCAACTTGCAAGAGAACAAGATTCAAAATTATTGGGACCAACAAGGGAACGACTCTGGTTGATTATTAACAACAGATGGGAGGTAAGATTAAGCTGTCTCAAGAATAATTAGATTGACCAAAGACAGAAAATGGAAATCTTGTATGCCATGTCTGCAGCTCTGTTGACACCACAAAAACCTGGAAACAGTGATTCATTCACAGGCCCTCAGTCTTGATTAAAGAAGGTGTTTATGGTGGCAGTTTTTAAGAGGCATTATCTTTTTTCAAACTCCATTTTTATCTTGAAATAGAGTCAGAAACAAATGAACAAATAGACATCCAGGCTGAACATTCTCCAAATATTCTGCAATGCAGTTTTCCAATTAAAAATAACGAAGCATGTACATTACTAACAAAATATGTGTACAATACTGTGTGTACTAGCATGTACTAGAGGAAACAGCTTGCAAAAATGAAACTGGCCACTTGCTTCTGGAATCCTATAAATAGGAAATGAAAGATTTGGACTTTTTCCTTTGTTTTTTGCACATAATTTGTCAAAGCATTTGAAGATGCATGTGTATGAAGTAGCACTGGAACGTAACTGAAAACAAGTACTGATATCAGAAAATTGGGGGATAATACAAGGAAGAACTAAAAGTTTTCCAACCAAAAGGATAAAGCAATCAAGCTGCGTTTGTTGCAGAGATAAACACCCAGCTGTAGCTACACAGATCTGGTGGCTTGAGAAAAGAAAAATAAGCCGGTACTTAGACACTGAAGAAATTGTATGTACAAAGTAAGATTCAGCTAAAGATATCTGGGAGGCTTGCTACTGTAACGTGCAGCCATTACAAGCATAAATCCACATCTGTTATCAATATCCCTTCTTTCTATGTTAACAGGAAATAAATGTTGTCAATATTAAGAACGCTTCTACCTGATGGAGAACTTCATGTTTTGTAGCTGTGGGAGGGGAAGATACTTCAGATGTGAAACACTGAAACTGTATTCATTCCTGTAATCAAAGCAGCATTCCCACCGCCTCCCATAAGCCGTCTAAATGGAATGAACATGCACTGGGACTTGGAACACGCAAGGTGTGTTATGCAACCTTAAGCCAGCCAAGAGTAACCTTTTACAAAATCACAAGGTGTGCCTTCTTTAAACTGAAAGGAAAATACATTTAAGCTAGGATTTATAGTTTGGGCTTTCAGTTCTCTCTCTGTGTGTGCATTCTCTAAAGAGAAATAAAGGGCTGGCTTGTTTTCCTACACAGAGCATCTGCAACTTCCTCATTTTTTTCGTTATAAAAACAAACAAGAACAGTAGGTAGGTAAGTAAATGGTTCTTAGATTTCCCCTCTTTTGCATGAATAAAAATAACAGTATGGAGGAAGGCTATGCAGATTTAGGGATGCAGCTATCTAAATAATAATATGGCAAGATAGCTGTGGGAGGCTGACAAATCTTGCCCTTCAAAAGAGCTGGGATCAGCTCTTGGTTTGGCTTAGCCGCTATGCCATCCAAATGGTGTTCTCCAGCTACCATTATGCTCATTAACATGGAAATGCTACAGAATAACCACAGTTTTGGCATTTTTATATGCAGACATAAATTTACTGGCTTTTGTAGTTTGGTCAAGCAGAACTACTAAGTACAGTGCAATCTCCTAATGTCTAGTAATTACACATGTGTATGAAAAAAATCAGTGAGATCAAGGGAAAAACAGAGCGGGACATGTTGCCTCCTCCTCTTCCTATGACATCTCCTGGTACTGCCACAGGATTATGGTCACAGAAGAGAAGCATTTCCAAGTATTTGGTAGCAGCGTCAACGCTGAGAGATTCTGAAGGAATTCCCAGCAAGTTCCAAATTTCTAAACTTGCTAGTTTGAAGAGGGTGATGATGAAAATGTGAGTAGCAGCCACAACAACAGGAACAGGTTATTTCACATTTGATAATCTGCTTTTCTTTTATCATAATGTAACAGCCTGGTTGATTGATCAAAGGTCTACCTAGTCCATCAGACTAAAAGCCAACAGGTACTTTTACACAGCCCACAAGCAGGATGCTAACAGGTGGGGGAGCGGGGGGCGGGAGAGAAAGTAACAGTAGAAAAACAACTGGCATTCTTCTTACTCATATTCCAGTTGAAAACCAATTGGTCTTCACTGCTCTTCTACTCTTTAAAGGAATATAATGATGCCAGCAGCACATTCAGAAACTGGTCAAAAAACTTGTGACTAGTGATTAGCAACTCTCCTTTTAGATAATCAAGTTCAAATCACCATAACATCATCTTTATATGTGTATGTCAACAACACACACTCAAAAGAAATAGTCTTACAAAGCCACCTACAACGAATGTAAATAATCCATTTCTATAAGCCAGGCAGATAAATTGGAGCTATCATTCCATAATTCCAGGCAACAGGAATTCTCAGCATACATTTCGATGGCACCAGGTTGCAGGAGGCTATAACAAATCATTTTGCCTGAATGGGACCATACAGTGTAATGGTATGTGGGAATCACCTTGAGAAATGGGGCCCAGAAATGCTACCTGGGGACAGCCAGGTAAGAGACAGCATAGACCACAACTGGACAGCGGGCAGGGCAAGAGACTCAGAAGACACCCCCCCCTAATTTCTCAGAATATAAAGATATAAAGATTCTGTTAATGTAGCCTTACAATAAAGTAGAGTTAGCTCATCTGGTCATGTTTCCTATCTGGTCTACCTGGTAAGGCTGACAACAGTGATTAATACTACCCATTTTCACAGGCGAGAAAGCAACTATTTTCCAGAAACCCAGAAGCTCTAAAAAGTTGCAAGAAGATGGGAAGGCAAATATCCTGCCACAGAAGCAGCCATACATAAATTAGATGAATACAAAGATAAACAGGAAAGACCAAAACTAAATCCTGCATGTACTACTAAGGGAACAGGAGACTGAGAATGACATACTGCAGTGTTTGGAAACCATATGATGGATCACTTGTTGCTTACCCTATGTGTTCCAGCATGAACTAATCCACATGACCTTTTGAGAGAGACAGAGCTTGCCCTAACCAGACCTTACTGGAGCCAGGATCCACTTTATTAATGTCTGACATAACTTTAAAAAGGTCTATAAGTAGCTGCCCCTTCTAGATTCCATTCACTTAAGGAAATCCAGGAATTGTAATTGTAATGGACATCTGAATTCAGACACCAGAACCATTACAATTGCATCAACTGGCATATTTGATTCATAGTTTGTCCAATAGCACACAGACAGGATTGCATGATGACATGCCAAACTCATTATTCAAAATGATTGTGCTAAACAGCTAGGAGGAAGTTTGAGTTTTTTACAATTCTACGCAAGTATTCCATAAAGAACACAAAACAAAAACCCTTGCATTCCTTTAGTATGGAACATTTTTACTTACAAAGTAGGATTGAACAAGTTTTGTGCCAAATGTTGGCGATGGATAAACAAAAAGAGAGACAAAAGATCTCCTACTGGGTTTATTTATTTATGCCACTTTTATCTCTCTTCAATCCATTCTGACTCTATATTTTACATTTATTATGTTTACTTGAAAGGTCTGTTCCAAAATAATTTACTTTTAAAATGGAAGCATTATTTAAGATTTATTCAGAATATAATAAAGGTAGTCTTTTTTTTCCTGTCTTATCCTCATTTTTATGCTGATTGTCCTAAATTTGGGGTCTTCATCCCTTTGTGTAAATAAAATACTAAATTAAGCGACTATGCATACATTTTACTTAACTACCGGTAGAAGAAAAAAGACCTTAGAGATAGGAAGCAAATGAATAATTGATAAAGTAATCTTTTATTTATCTTGTAAAAGGCAATCCTATAAATGGGAGAAACAAAAGTAAATTAAAAAGAATCATGTAACCCCAAGGTGCAAATCTGCTATATGAAGATAGAATATTCCCACTATATCATTATACCAGAAGAATAAAGGGATGGGAGTGAGGGAACCACTAGTGATGCTTGCCCTAACCTTCCACCATAGTTCCATTCTGGGATATTGTAGGGAATTAAAATACTACAGTATCTTCCAGACATTCTCACGTCTCCAATATTAGGAGCCATATGGCAATGATCTCACCAGCAAGTAAGCCAATCAGAAGAAACTCCTGATCAAGGAGGGGACTGGTCAAATTATCAAGGGCCTTTCAATCCAGAGTTGACCCAGTTCAATGTATCTCTACAGAAACTTCTGTTTCTCAGCCACAAACAGCTGCAAATAAAATGGTGACAGTTTCCCAGTTAAAACTATGGTTGAGTCTGTCCATGTGTTGTGAGATTAAGGAATATTCATCATGTCTTCTGACGGCTAGTTGGTGCTCGTGGACGTGCTCTGCTAGTCTTCTGCCTGTCTGTCCTACGTAGTGTTTGTTACAGTCCTTACACTGTATGTTGTAGATGACTCCTGTTTTTTCTTCTTGGGTTACTGGGTCTTTTGGTTTACTTAGGATATTTTGGAATGCTTTTGTTGGTTTGTGTGCTACAGAGATGCCATGTAGTTGTAATAGTCTGTTGGTGGTTTCTGAGATGTTTCTGATGTATGGCAGTGTGATCCCAAATATGCAAGAGAATTCTTGGAAGTCTGGTATTCAGACAAGGCAGCAATTAACAGACCATAGAGATAAACAGCATCTACATACTATTCAAAAGAGACAAAAGACCAGAAGATCGCCTCACCAGCAATCATCACCCAGATAAGCAAAGGTTACCACCAGGCCCACAATCAAGCAGTAAACATGCGAATCAAGGAACTACCAGAGGAGCAAAACAAAACCCCCACCCCACCAGCATTGGCAAGGCAGGGCACAGCATATAAATAGAGAGCAAACCCCATCCCATTTTAACACTGAAGATGTTACCTAGCCAGGTAATAAAACGTTTACAAGAAAAGAATCAAGTTCAGAGAACCCCAAGGACTCCACAGCTGCAAATAGTCACAGACTTTTGAACGCATAATAGGGCACCATTCTCCAACTTGGCATCTCCAGATGTGAGGATTTCAAGTCTGAGCAATGGCCATTTTGCTGGGAATTCTGTGAGCTGAACTCCGGACACCAGAAGGGGCCCAGATTGGAAAAGACTGTGATAGGGAAACAAGACCCTGGCCAGGAAGGTTGAATCTTAACAACTACTTTGAAAAACTGCACGACAGACATCCTAAAGTTGCAGACTGCAGGAGAAGGTAAGTGCAGTTGGACACATGCAAGTTACTTATCAGATAAAATGGTCCACTGTGCTAATCTTTTCACTGAGAAATCTTGGTAGGAATACAAGAATAGAGGAGACCTGCTAGAGCAGGGTTCCTCAACCTCAGCAACTTTCAGATGGGTGGACTTCAACTCCCAGAATTTCCCAGGCAGCCATGCTGGCTGGGGAATTCTGGGAGTTGAAGTCCACTCATCTGAAAGTTGCTGAGATTGAGGAACCCTGTACTACAACACATCTATTTAAAACAGTTTCTTGTTTCTGGAATGACCAAACAGAAGCCTACGGAAAAACACAAGCAGGGTACAAGGAATCACCTATTGTTGTTGTTGCAAGTAGCTGTTATTGAACTGCACATTGCCTCCAATAAAAAGATAAAATCTCTTCTGAGTCAAACTTGACTCCTGATAACTTCATGGACACATGTAATTTTTGTGGCAATGGCATGCTTTCTTCTGGGATTGACTTCCCTGCCTATCAACTGCTCTGGTATTTGCTAATTCCAAGTACTAACCAGTCCTGACTGTGCTTAGCTTCCAAGCCCAGACAATTAGTCAGCTGCTGCCAATCGTTAAGGTAATATATAGCCCTCATGACTAGCAGCTGCTAGACCTTATACTCTATTAGTTAGGGGAACCCTATCTAAGCTACCAAAGATGGTGGCTGTTAACAAATTCTGAGAAAAGTAAGACACAATAAGTTCTTAGGGAAGAACAATTGAAGACAACTGAACTTACTGAAAAACAAGTCAAAGCAAGGAGTTTTCATGGGCTGACTATTCTACTTAATTTCTCATGTAGACTAAAAAATGGGCAGGATAAATATATTTTACAAAATTGGCTCTGGGATGATGTGAAAGCATGAGATACATACAAGCTTACTGGAGTCACATGATTCTAGATGGCATGAGAATCTGGATGGGACACCACCTGGAAATACCATATACATGGCATCTTGATTTCAAGTGAAATACAAAATTGACAATGAACAAAAACAATTACTCAAATTTGCACTCTGCAAGTTACATACAGGCAGTAAGGTTTTGGCCCTTACCAACTCAGCTGAGGTTAATTTGCCTCAGTGTGGTAAATGTAGTAACAATAATAATGCCAATATGAGAATGTTTAACATAAAGCCACTCCCATTTGGGCAGAAATGGCATTATGTCAAAGTTCTAACAGCATGCTTTATTTGTGTGTGTGTGTGTTTGTTTAAGCTAGCCTGGTAACATGATAAAAATGGTGTGTGCTGAGTAGGAAGGAAGTACATACACACAAGAGACTCTCACCAGACTGCAATTTCTCCCCGTAGTATAATGAGTCTTTCTAAGTGATAGACATGAAGAAGCTTCAAGACAGGCCTTGGGGCCTTTAAAAGTCTTCAACCAGACCGTATTCGGTTACGCTTTTCCTTGAAAATGTCACCATCTGGAATCTATTCTTTCTCCCCAAACAGAAAATGGTCATAGGCTCTTCTGCTCCCCAACTAAAAAATCCTTACCTAAAAGAACAATAGTAACATGTAACTTAAAACTATAGGTCTCTATGTTGCCAAATAGTCCAGAATGCTCTTTCAGGAGAAGACACACCAAAATTATTTCAAGGAGCCACAAGACTACAGCTGCTAGGCATGACATCCCTGCAATTTGCACACACCTGGGCAACATAAAGAAAAGTTTCTTCTGCCTGAAATTCTTCTATTCAGGGGTGGAAGGAGAAAAATGTCATCCTTGGAGCAAAGTTTCAGATGTCCATGACGTTGAAACGGTTCTACAGGTAGCTTGTTTGCTTGGCCTTGATAATGTTACCTTCAGCTACCGCTGAGTTGCACATTTTTCCTGGAACTTCTGGGAAATGGATGCCCTGGAATCCAAGACTCCTGATGCAGCCTGTCAATGATCCATCAAACCTTTTGCAAAGGAGGCTTCGGAGGAGGAGCATGACTCTGCCTCACCCACTGAAGCCATCCTTGTTTACAAGCCAAATTCACGGGGAGAGCTCATTCCTACCTCTTCGCTTCAGCAAGGCATCAGCTGGAGACGTCCTTCCCTTGGCTATTTTTAGAGCGCCAAAACCCGACCTCGGTCCACCCTCCAGCAACCCGCCTTGCTCCCCACCCCCAGTCTCTCCCATGGAGAAGATACCTGCGCATCCAGAGCCAATTTCTATATGTGGCAGGGCCAGGGTGGGGAGGGGACTTACCTCCGTGAACATGTCTTACTGCCTTCCTACATGGCAACAGAGGTTTCCTGTTTTCATACATTCCCCTGCCAGCTGTAATCAGCGTCAATAAGGTTAGCGTCTTTGCCCTGGCAGCTGGAGTGGAGAGCTGACAGGGAAGAACTTTTACATCTCTTCCCTCACACTGAGCCATGCAAAGCCAGCAAACGCTCCCAGGCATAACTCCCTTGGCTCTTCTCCTAAAAAACGCTCCCTCAAGTGCACGGTTGCTAAGCAATATTCGCCATCGTGTGTGCCCCCCCACGCACTCCCCGCCGTGCCTTGTACGTCTGAAATTGACAACATCTGTCCCTCTCGCAGTTCCGACTCCTGCTCAGGACCTTGCGGAGAGCGGATCAAAAAAACAGAGGAAAACACGCATCAGCGGTTTCGTCTGCATTTCACTAATGGCTGCTTTTGTTAATATTTTATTTCCAGATTTACATAGGGAGGGGAAATGCAGCAGCTGCACCCAGAGGAAGGGCAAGGAAGGAAAGAGACAACCCAAAGTCCAGTGGGAATGCAGTGAAGCACACACAAGAAAGTTGCTTTTTTTCCTATGCGTTTCAATCTTGCGAGCCTGCAGAATTTGGCTGTGGTTTATTTATTTAAAGTGCACTGTTTTCACTCACTGGAATATTCCAGATAAATATTTAGCCATAAAATTGCTGCTTTATACATACATGCACACATACCCTATTTTCATTTATGCTATTTCATTTCATTTCATACCATAAAAAATACTATTTTCATTTATGTTTTTTTTTTAAATAACTGGCAGTTGTCATTAAGCAGCTTCTTAAAAAGGAGGGCTATATCCATAAGTCTTTATACATGCAGAGAGAGAAACTTTGAAACTATTTTCAAGTATCAGCCTCTCCTGTCACATTAAGGTTTTGTAGTCATTCATTCATTAGCTTTTTTCTATACATAAACGTTCCTCAAAACCTAAATTAAAAGAAGGAAAAAACTACTTAAGTGACAATTTAAAACATTTCACCACTTTTGCATTTTGCATATTTAATCTAGCTTCACAGTATTTTTCAATTTAAAACAGTATTTTTGAAGATTCTCCTTTAATTTCACAGCTATTTAAAAGGGAAAGAGAGAATAAAGCTTCCAACAAAACCTTATTTAATGCTAGGTTCTCTCTCTTTTTGCTGGTTCTTACAACGAAAAGGGAGAAAATAAGTTCAAAACTTTTTTTTTTTTTAACAGTAAGGAATAGCTGCAGGCCACTTTAGCAGGGGGAAAATGAGGCACTCACTGCACTGTCTTTTAGTTTTTTTTATTTGTATTCATGTATTATATTTTATTATTCATTTATTTCATATGATTTATATAGCTGCCTTAGGAAGGAGGCAGTGGCAAACCACTTCTGAAAAACCTTGCCCAAAAAAACTGCAGGGACTTGCCCAGGAAGTCTCCAAGAATCAGACACGATTGAACAGAAATCTGCCCATCTTGCCATCATGACTCTGGGTGGCAAACGTAGGATTAAAACCAATGAAAATAAAAGCAAATAACAGCAACAACAATACAACAAAGGGGTAATGGCATCTGAGGACAATCTAACTCAATCCATGCAACCACAGTTACAAAAAAAAAATCACACCTGATAGGGCTTACTCGATCTCCAGAACCCATGCCCAAGGGAGTATTTAAAGCTTTTACATCCTGTCTATTCAGCAAGGAGAACAGGGTGGTTCACAACATACAAATATTACTCTTTTAAAAGCACTTTCAGTTTCAACACTCAGAGTGTATAAACAATAGGTTGAGATTCTGCATTTCTAAGTGGCAGCAAGCTTGAAAGTAGCGAATCATTATTTTTGAAGGGCATTCTCATTTATGAACCAGATTTTACTCATTGTAGTATGTGCTAAAGCTAAAACGAGAGCTCCTAATTTTAGCCGTTACAGTAGGAATAAATAAAATCACACTAATGGGACAAAGTACACAGGTCCAAATTATGGTGACCATATTTTCTTGGAAAAAATAAAGGATTCCCGAAAAAGGGGCAAATCTGAAAGAGGTTCATCAGGATAAAAAATAAAATAATTGTTTATGTTTATAACTTTGCTTTCCAAAGTAAAACTCAAGAGCAAAACCAATAAAAACTTTACAGAAACGCATATTCTAAAAAAAAAATCTAAAATCAAACAGTATATGTAAATTCATTTTAAAAAGAAATTCCATTTCCATATTTTTCACATGAATGTGAAGGACTGTGCATTAAGTGGTACCATTTGCACGGTAAAAGCTAAATGGCCAAAATAAATGACAAAAGGGAGCTTCTGAAAAATAAATAAATCTAAAGCACAATTTTCTGAAACAAATGCATCCTTCATAGTAAAAAAATAAATAAATAAAAGTCCCCAAATAATATATTTAAAATATTTTAAAAAAATAATAAAGAGATGTCCATTCAAAACGATTTTCCTCAGGAAATCCTCATTTCCTCCACAAGAATAACTGATAGTTAAAGAACATTGTGGGGCATCATGAAAACCTTCAAAATATAGGCCTTTGGGGTTTGCTTCACAGGGAAAATCAGGGCTCTCTGTGAACCATTTCTGAACATTTATTCATGTAGAAAAATATACAGTGGAACCATCATTAAATCACTGCAAACAGTGTGTTAATGCTACTGTAATATAACAACCAATGAAATATCAAAGAGACATAATGCCTTCAAATATGAATAGCTTCCAAAAAACAAACAAACAGAAAACCCTTGATAGGTGATATCTTAAGTTATAAAACTTTTAAGGGAGAATTCAACTACTTTGCAAATGTATGTGGAACCGGCAACAAAATACTGCCCAGAGCAGCTTCTGGCCGGCCAGCCATGGGCTCTTCTAGGATAGTCCATTCTATTCACTCCAGCTACCCCACTTAGCATCTGTGGCTATTGAAAACAATTAAAAGGAAGTATAATTAGTACTTGATGTATTCACACCCCACCTTTCCTCCAGCGAGCTCTTCATGATCTATATAATGTTAAGGATCATACGCTGAGATATAGCAGATAACCTAAAGCAACAAATTCAACCATTTAGAAATACAAAGGTGGGCCTTTCAGATCTTAGTCAGATATTTTAACTAGTTCACTACACAACGGCTTTCCACATTGACGAATAGCATCACAACATCAGCTTTGATCCAACAAGACTGCACCACTTTTCTTTAAGGGAAACTGGACTGTGCCATTGCCTAGTTAGTACTGAAAATGACATATTTTAATATATCCAAGATTATTGCCTACACACACACACAGATCCTCCATAAACCTCCTGGTGAAAAAAACAACACTGGCTTATAGAAAGGAATAAAAATTCAGGGCAGACTGAAACAGCGGAAAAGTCACCACCTTACTAAAACTTACTAAAATAGATGCTGTTGTATTTCAAAGGGCACTATTCTTAGCTTATTAACAATACCACCATTACCCCCCCTTACTGATTTACTATGTTTTGCCTTGTTTGAAACTTCTGCTGTCTTCTGCTCCCAAGGACTGTTTAAATATTTCCTGCTGATCCTTGCTCTCCTCTCTTCTTACACTTCTGTAAAAATTCCACTAACATGTAGAATGATCCAACAGCTTCTCATTAGGCACTATAATTTCTCTCTACATCAAACTTGGCACATAAAAAATAAAGGCCATGTAACAAAATAACGCATAGGCTGCTGCTCCAAACAAGACTATCCTCATCTCAGAACATCTGATGACCAGCAGTGACAACCATTAGTCTAGAAAACAAAATAAAAAATCAACAGAAACATTTCAGTACCTTCCTCCATCTCTTTCTTTATGCTTATCTGGGTTATAGTTCCATTCACATGCTTAGCTTCTAAGAATAGCAGCTTAACAGAAGGATTATCTCTGAAACCAGCACACACCCTTTACTTTTGCCACATCTAGACACTACATAGCATAATTCCATTGATTATACTGTTTGATACAAGCTCCTTTGTAAGATTGGGCAAAATGCATTTTATTCAAGTTTTATTGAAATTTGGCGTGCACATGTTTGCATGACTATAAGTTATATTCTAGTGAATATGAAAATATAGAAAATATATTTCTCCACAGGGCTACTGGGATGAAGACTCCTTTTCTGCAATGGGATTAGCTAGTGGGGTTCTGTAAGCAGTTTGGCAGCTGAAGAGAGACAGGACAACTCGTATTGGGCCTTCATCTGTTTAGAAAAGATTTTCTTAGGCTTGTATTAATGTTTTGAAATGAACAATTATAAACATCCTGCTAATAACTAGTGTGGATTGAATGGAATCCATACCCACACAATTGGAACTAACAGCTCTCACACTCATTTATTCATTCAACTTTTATACCAACCAATCCCACAATTTAGTGTATTTAAAAGACCAGGGCAGGGATGCAAAAAATGCAGCCTATGAATCACTTGAGGAGATCCCTTTTTCAGCCTGCCCACACCCCCCCTCCAGTTCTTTTATTTTTGCATGTTCCCAGATTTGGGATTTTTTTCAAGGGGAAAAATGGATGCCTGAAGTGTTGCAGAGGCTGAAATCTCCCCAAACTGGGCTGATTCTTCAGGTGTGTGCATTTAGGGCAAGTTTTCAGCCATTAATCTAGTTCAAATGTCAACACTAACCCCCTCCAAACCTCAACAAATACATATTTTGGGTGCTGAAATCACAAACCTTTGGAGGTTAAAAAAAAAAGTTATTTTGGCCACTGTACATTTTTTCCTTCCTGGTATAATATATGAGAAGACAGTTCTTCAAATGGTGGTCTCTAAAAAAATTTTTAAGCATTCTGGAAGCGCACTGCCAGAAAACATATGATTTATAAAATAAGAAATGACATTTTCCCCAATTCCAATCCATGATAACTTAGATTGTTGGTATAAATTGTTCTGATTCAAAACAAACAACAAATCAACCTCTACTAATGCAATTCATATTTGTGCTGTTGGTTTTCAAGTTCACCTACCAGAACAGGAAATGAAATTATAATAGCAGTCTCATGGCAACATTAAGTTGATAAACCAGAGAACTGAACCTATCTGTGTTTGCTACACACTGTCAAGGGTCAGTTTGAATGTCAGACATATAGCATGGTTGCTTAATAAAAGCATCATTACTCACTGTTCTTTGTTTCAAATCTCGTTCTCATAAAGGTACATCATAGTCCACTCTAAATAAGTAACCTCCTTTGTTTTGCTGAATACTACTAACCTCTATCAAGACTCCACTGCAGACTAGTTATCTGCAATAACTAATACCCATGACCTCTGTTAAACAGTAATAGCAAAGATAAACACAAAAGCAAGAATACAAAATCATTAAGTTAGGAAACAAAAGGTTAATAATAGATATTTTCATAACTTTGCAGATGTGAATTTCCTTTGGTTGATTCAAGATTCTGTTTGGGAAGATGTAACCATTCACTACCACCCAAATGTCTGTACCCCAATAACAGAAGAAACAGCTTCTCTCAATCTAAAGTTAAGGAATATATATTTATATCCAACAAACAGAACTTATCTTTCTCATACTAAATTCTCCATTCTTTGTATGTCTGAAAAATCTAAACTGGATGGTCTTATGGATCTCTATAACTGCCAGGTTTTAGCAGCCACTGCACAACTTCCCAATATTTAGAAAATATTCTAAGGTTACAGAAAGATATAGCTTTATGATGAACCCTGAATATAAAGAACAAAATAAATTATGTTTCCAAATGAAGTATCTTTTGTAGTGTGGCATGTTTAAGTTCAAATATGCGGCTACCGGAATGAGGATATGTCAGCATTTCAAGCGACCGAAAGACTGACACAGATTTAGTGTTTCTATAGTGCAAAGTGATTCATAACACAGTTTTCCACCGCAGATGAATACGAAAGTCAATTCCTCTGTTCAGCTAGAAAAGCTTAACTTTTCAGTGCTGCCAGGAGCTGAAACCGTCAACAATTAATTCACAGCTGCAAGTGACATACAAGCTTTGAAAATTCAATGAGCTAGTCATTATCTGATGAAAAAAGTGATGTCAAAGGAATACACAGGGAGGCAGAGTAGCATTTTGTACACTGTTTTCGAGAAAAATCTTCATAGTTTGAAACTCAATTGCAGTTAGCCCCATATCAGACTTGGACAGAGTGTTAATAGCAACCCCTAACTCTGGGAGACTGATCTGACTTTTTTCCTGGAATCATTCCACTGCCAGTTGAAACTGATTCTGCAAACACTTTTTGGAAAATAAATGCAGCTGGCTCTCCATTGTTTTTTAATTTTATCTCCTGCTTTGTTTCTTTAATAGCTTTATCATCGATGCTTAAAAGCATAGCAGTGTTTTTAATTTCTTATTTTAGCTCTCTTTATGTAATTTGTGAAAGAAAGGTGGGGAGGGGGAAGAAACTGTTCTAAACGACTGAACAAGATCAAAAATATTTGATCTAACTCTAGAAAAAAATACCTGGGAAGTTTGTAACCTCTTGCTGCTTAATTCCCCTAAAACTATATACAGTGGTACCTCGAGTTACGAACGCCCCTCCTTACGAAAATTTCGTGATACGACCAGCTCTGGTCGCAAAAATTTGCCTCGCCATGCGACCTCCGCCTCACGCTACGAACCGGATCCGTGGCCATTTGCCCTGCTGCCACGTGGTCGCGGCTTCCTGTGGGCGAGATCGCGGTAGCAAGGAGATGTTCGGTGAGGCTTGTGGTGTGTTTTGTGGTGTTTGGAAGGTTTTTGGTGTGCTCGTCAGCATGGCTCCAAAGAAAATGCAGAGCGGGCGTGGCAAGAATAAGGGTTTGAAGAAGAAAGTGACGATCAAACTGAAGAAGGAGATTATAGAAAAGCACGATCGTGGTGTTCGTGTGACTATCTGGCCGCAGAGTACAAGATGGCGAAGTCGACCATCTCGACTATTTTGAAGAATAAAGATGCCATCAGAGAAGCTGATGTGGCAAAAGGAGTAACGATGTTAACGAGGAAGAGGACACAAGCGCTGGAAGAGGTGGAAAAGCTGTTGTTAGTGTGGCTGAATGAGAAACAGCTGGCAGGTGATAGCGTGAGTGAAGCTATCATCTGTGAAAAAGCCAGGAAGCTGCACAGTGATTTACTGCAGAAAAACCCCTCTACCAGCGCAGCAAGTGAGGAATTTAAAGCCAGCAGAGGCTGGTTTGAGAAATTCCGCAGGAGAAGTGGCATCCACAATGTGGCAAGACATGGAGAGGCTTCCAGTTCTGACAAGGCTGCTGCAGAAGCCTACAAGGAAGAATTTGAGGACTTCATAAAGGTGGAAGGATACATCCCTCAGCAAGTGTTCAACTGCGACGAGACGGGGCTCTTCTGGAAGAAGATGCCAAACAGAACCTACATCACGCAGGAGGAAAAGGCACTGCCACGGCACAAGCCCATGAAGGACAGACTGACCCTTTTGCTGTGTGCGAACGCAAGCGGCGACCTGAAGATTAAGCCGCTACTGGTGTACCATTCCCAGACCCCTCATGCGTTCAGGGAAAACAATGTGAACAAGGCCAGACTGCCTGTCATGTGGAGGGCCAATGCGAGAGCGTGGGTCACAAGGCAGTTGTTCATGGAATGGCTGCCCGAGGTGTTCGCAGCCAGTGTTAAAAAATATCTTTCGGACAACCAGCTGCCTGAAAGGTGCCTTCTTCTGATGGACAATGCCCCGGCACACCCTCCATCCTTGGTGGACGATATGGATGCTGAATACGACTTCATAAAGGTCAAGTTCCTCCCCCCCAACACGACACCTCTCCTGCAGCCCATGGACCAGCAAGTGATCTGCAACTTTAAGAAGCTCTACACAAAGGCGCTCTTCACCAGGTGTTTCAATGTCACTGAGGAAACATCCTTGACTCTGGCAGAGTTTTGGAAGAAACATTTCAATGTCCTCCACTGCATCGGCCTCATTGACAAAGCCTGGGAAGATGTCACTTGCCGGACCTTAAACTCAGCCTGGAGGAAACTGTGGCCAGAATGTGTCGCTGAACGTGACCGTGAAGGGTCTGATGCAGAGGTAGTGGAGGAGATTGTGTCCATGGGCAAGAGCATGGGTCTGGATGTCGATGATGCAGACATAGAGGAGCTTGTTGAGGACCATGAGGAGGAGCTGACCACGGAAGAACTTGCTGAGCTCCAGAGTGAGCAACAGAAAGCGCTTGGTGAAGAGCATTCCACTGAGGAAGAGGAAGACAGGGAGGAGGTGAGCAGTGCCGAGATTAAATCCATTATGAAACAATGGAATGCGTGCCAGGACTTCTTTGAGAAGCACCACCCCAACATAACTGTAACGAACAGAGCATTGAACATGATGAACGATAACGTGGTCTCTCATTTCCGGAGGGTTATGCAGCACAGGAAAAGACAACTGACTTTAGACAGGTTTTTCCCCAGAACTGAGCCTGCAGCTAAGAGGCAAAGAAGAGAGGACTCTCCCTCCAAACAATAACTGCCTCCCCACCCCATTCTCCCTCTTCATACTGTGCTGTACGTACTTTTTTTCATGTTTTTGTGGTTTAAAAATAAAATGCATATGTTTCAGAACTGTTTGTATTTACATTGAACCTTATGGGGAAATTTGCCTCGCGGAGCGACCAAATTCGGAGGGCAGATTAGCCGTATTTACATTGAACCTTATGGGGAAATTTGCCTTGCGGCGCGACCAAATTCAGAGGGTGGAATGGATTAACCGTATTTACATTGAACCCTATGGGAAAATTTGCTTTGCGTTGCGACCAAATCGAGTTGCGATCAGAGTCACGGAACGGATTAAATTCGTAACTCGAGGTACCACTGTAGAAGAATTCCAGATTTTTATTATAAAAAATACAGTAATAATAATGCCTGAACTTGGCAGCCATTCGAACACTGCTAGTTACCAGAGATGTTACCCAACACAAAAAAGGAGCACAACAGTATGCACACATGCACAAATCTCATTGAGCGAAAAGTCTACTTTGGCATTACTTTTCGGCGACCTTGCACAACAGGAAGGTGAGCATAGAGGTGCTTGCTCAGATAAGCAGAATTTTTCAAATTCTGGGAAACACAATTATAATAGACTGCCCTCTGCCACTATTTCCCTTTATTTAAAATATGTCAAAATTTATCCTTCAGCAGATGCAGGAACACACCCATTATGTACATATTATCCTATTGAGGATTGTGACTACAAGTTCCAGAATCCCAGATTGTTTAGACTAAGCACCAGCTTATCTGTATAGTTCTCAGACCCTGGGAACTATGTGGTCAAGGTCAGGTCCCACCGCGTCGATGCCATGGGATTGCAGTGCCCAACTTAGGTAAAAACCCTGGTATTGCCCCTTAAATCTTGGAGTTCCATAAAGTGAACTTCTATGGAGCACATTAAATTCTGATTACTGTCCTACATAATACTCATGATTATGCACAGCCTACGATTAGGTGTTAATGATGCAAATAACTTCGTTTAATTCTGATGCCAAAGCAAAATCAAACCAAACATAGTTAGTACACCAACCTCAATTGGTTCCGCAGGTATTTTCAATTTGGGTAAGTTGGTCTTGGTGTTGGTTTTTAAATTTGTTATTTTTCCATAGGACTGTTCATTGTATTCCTCCGGTAGTGGCTTGAGTTCAGGTGATTCATCTGGAGCCTGATCTTGCCCATCCATTGGTCTAACATAGGCAGTGGGTTTCTGTTGTATTGCACTGGTTTTTGATGACAAGGATGAGGGAAATGTCTGGCTGGAAGGATGAGCATTGACAGCTACGGTAGCAGTCAAGGTGTCCTCATTTTCATTATCATGTGTGCTGGTCACCAGCTCATGGGATGGGGAACTATTTTGCCCACGGTTTTCAATCTTACTGCTGTGGGATCTGGAAGTGACACACTGGCCGGAATGTAGAGGGGACAGAGGCGGTACAGGGGAAGGCAATGTAGACAATAAGGGAGAAAGTTCCATAAGTGAGGGCTGCGTCTCATGAGCAGTATCTTTTTCAGTGTATTTTTTACTTTTCTGCTGACATCTGCCAATTTGGAGTTCTTCAGTCTTGCAGCTCTTCTCTGGACCTGGCTTCTGATAGTTAGACAATCCAGCACTTTGTGAAGCTGGTTCAACCCTTGAGTGAATTTTTGGGTAGGAGCTGCCCACAGAAGGAACATCTGAACTAAGAGGTCCCGCGTGTTTGCGATGATGGCTGTTCTTCTGGAATGAGGTGCCTGTCTTTTCAGGAAAGAGTGGGCGATCTAGTTTATGTGGGGGGATCAGAGGCATGATGTTTGTAGGAATCCCTATGAAATTCTGATGAAACTGGTTGACGATGAGCTCTTTCATCTCTTCATAATTGCCAAACATTTTCTGAATTCGACTAGACAATTCATCTGCTTTGTTAATCTGAAATGAGAAAGGACACCAAAGAAAAAAAAGCAGTGAAAAAACTGAAAGAGGAACCCACGGCAGAAATAATGCATGAAGGTATGAATTAAACCCAGAGAGCTGCTTGTCCATCAGAGCAAGATCTCAGTGATCAATTTGCAATAGCTCAAGTTTTCTAAAAACCTGTAAACTACAACGGCTTGCAGTGTGTTCTTTGTGCAAAGTTGCAGTGTCATGCAGCAAAAATTACTCCACTTCCTCTACCAGTCCTTTGAGGGCATGTTCAGCCTTTGTAACACTTTGCTATAAAGCGAGAGAAGAGTACTAGAGCCCCAGGCAGATATTTCTATTTATGAGGCAATGACCCAAAAGTAGATGGAAAAGAAAAAGTACTACAAGTTAAATAAAATCTAAATATAGGTACCTCAAATTATTTATTGTAAACAATAACAAAAATGTGGCAATGACAAAAATGGCCACAGTCCATGCATTTGAAGAGTTATCGCATCTCCTTTGTATCCAGTGACGAGAACAGTCAGGGAAAAAAAGAAAAGGCTAGTTCTTAACAAGCTACCTTGATAAATCATTGGTCTATATACGCCTGCAATTTCTGGCAATAAACTATCTTCTTAATTTGGAAAGGCTAGAGGCTGAAACTGGGGTCTTGCCTGGGCTTCGGGGGCGGCAGGGGGCAAATGGGTGAATGGTTCATGAATAAAATAGATATAAACCTTACAGAGGGTTAATGCAACTACGCTACCTGTCGCACTCATGGGAAAAACTAGCCAGACAGTGGTGCTAAGGTTTTTAAAAGGTGGAATAAATGCCTTAAGTTTCTAAAAGCTTAAGCCACCCATACCAAGTACTGGCTTAGCATGAAGGATAAATCAATCTAAGGTTCAAATCCCCATGTAACTGGAACATATAGAACTATAACCTCACTCTACGGTATAAGGGACGTATACACTACAGATACCTTGTAAGGCTCCCCAAAAAGGGGAGTATCTGCAGGGAATGCTTCTCTTTCCTGGTGAGCTTCTTGATTTCTCCTTTCTTTTGCTTGGATACGGAGCAAATTTCTCTCTTCATTGTACAAGCTGTTGGGAGAACAAGCATTTCATCATGAAAGCAACACATTTTCAACTGATGCTCTTTAAGAATTACAAAAGAAGTTGGGTAATTCAGCAACTCAGGAAATTTGCACATAACGGTTAGCCTCCCAGCACAGCACACATCCACTTGTCTATGGACAGACAGGTAGATACCTGTATGCAGAAAAAGCTTTGGAAAGAAAACCCTTTAGCAAATCTTCTGAATTGCAGTATTTCCCAAGATTATCAAGTCGTCATTTAATATGGCTTTGATGTAAGTTTTAAGGTTTCAGGCAACATACCCTATTCATGATGTTCTTCATTTCAGCCATTTCGTGGATTCAACACTTTAGGAAATGATAGCTTTCATACTCACAGCTCCCAGAGTGAATGGAAGAGGTTAATATTTTGAATGAAATAAAGAAGAGTTGCTTACTACAGCAATACAAGATCTAGTTCTAGTTTGAAACTTACACAACTTGTCTGGCAGGTAGGCAATTGGGGAGGGGTAAGGAATGTAATGATCTATGCAACAGCTTCCTGGCTTTTCTAAACCTTATACAACTCCACATCTACCTTCACAAATTTCACCACAGCTGTCTTTGTTCCTTAAGACACAGGAATATCCAAGAACAGCTGAATCCCCTGATATTTACATTCCTGTGAAAAATAGGAATGTAATACTCTACTACCTTATAAAAGGTCTCTTTTAAATGCTGCTCTACTTCCAATCTTTTCTTAAAGACCTAAAAAAAAGAAAAGAAAAGGATTCTGCAACTTCCCCAAAGCAGGGTTTTCCATGACTGAATGAACTGGTGTTTTCCCTTCTAATGCTTCATTCTATCTGCCTTCCTTTAAATATTCTATTATGGTTTTCAGAACAGAAATTAAAAAAAAAAGGGGGGGGAGGAGAGGAAGGGTTCACATTTCACTTGCAGAATAGCCCTGACCTGTGGCATCTTTCTACATGGCTTCATATATACCACCTCCCCTCCTTCAATCATCTTTGCTCAAGCTACTGCTGTCTCCTTCGAAGATGGCCCAGAAACTCCAATTACTAATTGAGATGGAGTACATAACACCAATATTTTCAACATTGCTGGATCACAGCCTATTGTCATTGTTGGTTTTAAAAATCTTAGTGGTTTAGGATTAGTCTCTCTCCACATACTTCCTTCGGAGTTCTTTGTTCAAGTTTTCCACCTCCCCTCCCAATGCAGATGTTGATCACTTGGAAAATAATGGCAAATGGTGATGGAATGCTCTCTGTAAAGAGGCTAACTTTGTATTGACCATAATGAAATTTCAGTGTTTTCTTAAGCTCCTATCCTAACATAAAAGCCACGGTTTGTCAGCAATTTTCTTGCCAAGATCATGAAAGCTGTAACAAATCCTGTTCCCCAAATAATGGCCTCTTTTAGTTTTCATACTTGGATTGAATGTGCATTTTTACTACATGCAGGGAACAGGGGCAAGGAAAAAGGAGCTGCAGTCTTTTCAATCATTTTCATTTTAATGAAAAAGCCTCAGAATGTTGATACACATGAACAATATCCTTTAAATCAAGGATTTATTCCTTTATCAACACAAGAAGAAAACACAGATATGCAATATCAGGAGAAAACAATGTTATATAAGAAACCTGGCATTGTTCTATGGGAACCACAATCTGATCTGCACTCTTCTTCTGCTTCCAACATTTTTAGCTATATTAATTTACAACGCCCAGTGGTGCTAATACTGTAGCATTCAGCCAACCCTGACTGATCTTGAAAATGGCTAAACAGATTCAGACTACCAGGATGGGCGACTATCAGAACCCTAAGTTAGACTGAAAAGTAAAAAATTTTAAAAAATCAAAAAATAAAAAAAATCAAAATCATGGAAAAGACAGTAGAAAACTAGTTCCATACTGTTACCTAGGGGAAAAAAGAGTCCATGTAGTTATCAGGAGCTGAGCTTCACCAGAGAAGGAATTAATCAATAAGGACTCCCAGATCCTATCAAGTTCAGTAGCATTAGTATCTATGATTAAGATTGCAATCAAAGGCTGGGGGGAAGAAAAAGGAAAGCTGATCACACACCTTGGCTTCAGCCTAACCTTACAGATTGGATTGCATGGTGTTTTTTTAATTGTTGGTCTCAGATTAAATTCATAATGTATACTTACAAATAGAGACTGGATAGACATCTGGAATGTTTCCACTGCAACAAAGTGCAGTAAGTTCTTGCCAATACCTTTGTGCCATCTACAGCCCTTTCTGCTGGTCAAAATTACACTAAAGAATGCAGTGAGCTTCAGTTAAGTTTCTTTTCTGTCCATCAAATTGTGCATGCAGAGTTATACATTTTCCACAAAATTATCAACCGTGATGGCAAACAGAGATTGCAGTTATCATTAAATAATTTTAGCTCACCTTTTCATTCCCAATAGCCAAAGTTTATTCCCAATAAAAGATACCCAAAGTAATATTTCTGCATGCTCATCTGGCCCCCCTTCCTCCCCTTGATATCAATCCCGTAAAGTTGAGGTTACACTGATAAACGGTCCTACTCATATCTACTGAAAGTGAGCTCCATAAAGAGCTTTCTTTCAGAAGGCTACTCTAACTACTACATAGCAATGTTTGGCAACTGTCATTATTTCTAAAAATACTAGTAAAGTAACTACCAGTGTACAGTTGAGCATGGAGATACTTGGTGAGATTTTCATGCTGAGAGAATCTTATCAATAAAGACAGCTTTTACTCCATGAAATCGGACCCAGTCATCATTTGACACCATCTATATGCTAAGATTCCCCACAAAGATCAGGCAGTTGGGCATTCAGAATAGGAATGCTTTTTTTGGTCACTGCACCAGACATTCAGTCTTCCTCCGCAAACAGGTCCCCATGTACTACTGCAATCTTTGTTTTACAGGATGTTTGGGGGAAGAGAGTGTTATTTGCTGTAGGATGCATTTTCTAATCAGTGTGACTATTTTACTGTGTTGGTTCTTACACACAAATGCAGTAGCTAATGGTTGTTTTGAATGTCTTCCTAAACAGAAAAACCAGGTATAAGTATTCTATGTTTTTAAAAAATGTGAATTCCATATGAATACAATCTAGATTCTTTTGCTAAAGCAACTTCCTCTTATTTTCATTTTTTAGACTACTTAGATATTTTTCAACAAGGAAGTTTACTAGTTTAGTCCACTGGTTACAGGACCAAGTAGATAATTCACCTGAATTCAGGCTGGACAAGGAAGTTCTACTATAACTTTCCTATGGGTGAAGAAGAATTGTTCTCTTCTCCAATAAAAATGAGGGTGATGGCATATAAACTGATCGCTAGTTGGATGTAATATGTTGCTGGCTGGGATTTCCTTGTGGATATTTCATTTATCACATCTGAAGCGCACCCTTCAAGATATCTTACTCTGAGAAAGAAGAAGTTCCAACACTCAATCTACACAAAATGGCACAACCATAGCAAGTGTGTAAAAATTACTAGCATTATGAGCAACCTTCCCAAGAGAACACTTAAGCTTTTCTGCACTGTGCCAACATTAGCATGAAGTGGAACTGAAGGAACCACAACCATACCGACATCAAGCCACCAAAAGGCTGCAATTTGACTGCACAATCCACCCAGAGGCCAAAGGAACTATTTTCTGCTTTAAAATCACAGGGATTTTGAATTAATAAGCAAACATGGAAAAAGAACACTGTTTCCACTGGAGGGTCAAGATTCAAATGCGAATGAATTAACTGCTTCACGGCACAAATAGTAACATCAACCAAACTGGAATGGAAAGAAGTCTGGTAGAGGCCAGAAGATGAATTAACTACAAGTTTAAAGCCAAGATTGGCTTAAAATTGCCACCTCATTTCCTTGTTAATGAGGAATATCAATAATGATTATGTGCCATCAACTTGCTGTTGACTCCTGGCAACCATATAGATTGATTTTTCTCCAGGGTAAAATGAGGAATATCACTGATGCGTTATTTATGGAAAGATACAGCCACTGCTCCAAATTTTAAATCAAGTAACTACTATGGAGGTAACAGGCTTATCTATGCATGCTGCCATTGCCCCTTTCACTACTGCTTAAATTGCCCTAATCCTACTTTCTGTCTTTTTTTCAAGTCAGAAATACTGCACTGCCTCTTTTATTACTATGCCTGCACAAAATAGGCTAAGCATTTGCCTACATGTCTTCCAAATATCTGCCTTGCGACTACCATGCTGTATTAAAGACAATTATGGATTGAAGGAGGAACTGAAGCCAAATTAACACCATTTTGCTGGTCACTGACCGAATAAACTAATATATATTATTGCCTTTACTGTTCCCATCTGAGCTTCTACTAACAGTTTAATATATTTTGCTAAGCTCTGGTGTATTTAGGATATAACTACTGTCAGGGAAAAACCACGTTAAACACGGGAGACAGACACACCATAAAACAAGTCACTTCAAAGTTCTAGAAAGTTTATTAAATGTTAGTTCAACAAGCAAGTAAAATTCAATCAATAGCATACAAGGTACTTACTTAGATTCACATTGCAATGCGGACCAGCTGGACCGAGCTGTCAGATAGACAGCTCGACCAAGTGGTCCCGACCCCTTGGATGCAATCCTTTTTATCCTTTAAAACCGCAAACCACAATCATGTCTCTCAGGATTTTCAACTAAATCATAACACTCCCAGAGCTAATTTCACCACACTTTCCTGTCCCCTCTATCCCTGTCATGTCTGTTCCCATCAACAAGTTTGCTTATTTAACAGTTTTGCCTGGTTTTGCAAGTTTTACTTATTTCTCGTCATTGCCCCAAAGGTCATCTCCAAGTTAGCCCTTGCCTTTATTAAATGTGATTACAAAATATATTTATATTGAAATAAACTTCAAGCCATTAACATTTTTCCTCTCACAATCCCCACTTCTTGTCCTAAGGACAACACCATACCAGAGAGGAGCTGCGGCAACTCCCGTGATTTATGATCGACAGGGAAAAACTACTTATTACATAAGTCTACACTTTATGATTTAAGATCAACAAGGGAATCTACTTAGTTACTGTGGCTAAAGCTATTAAGCAGTGATAGTAATTGATTACCAATGGATCAGGGATATTGGGAGACATAGGGATGTTCCACTTCAGTGTCCATTGCCATAATTGTAGGGGAAGGAATTTGTCTCATGGTGGCATACAAAGCCTCAGTGTTAATGTCAGGAATGGTAGCATAAATAGCATCATTCTCAGGAACACTTGAAGGAGAAGTTGTCCAAGAAGGGGCATGTGATAGTTCTGAAACGAGGTCTGTTGCACTGCGTGCAGGTATAGGAAATGGATAAGGGGTCAGAGAAAAACTAGAAGATGTAATATTCTGATTGGTGGCCTGTACCATCAGAGGGACAGATGAAGACCCTGTGGATGCAGAAATGCACCTCCAAATCAACAGGAGAACTAAATAGACCAAAAAAAGAATACAAAAGACTGTAAGAAGAAACATAATGATCTTTCCTCCCAGGCCAGAAAAGAAGAAGGAAAGAAAATCCCAACCTCCTTCTGTCTCGAAAGACCCAAAGGGGATCAACGTGTCCTTTTTATAATCTGCCACAGCCTTTTTCAACACCCCAATATTATCAAACAATGTCTTGTTTCCATCTGGGATAAAGACACAGCAAGAGTTCCCTATTAGCTTGCATACCCCACCCTGTTTTTCCAAAACACAATTAATTCTTTCCATCCCCCCACATCTTCCAAAAGATAAGAAAAACCCCAAAACTATGTATGTATTAAATGTTCATACAGTCTTTTTGCAAAAGAAGGGGATGGAGTGGGGCAAAGAAGTAATTGAGGCGAAAATTAAAACCAGTTTAGAATGCATAACAAGTATTTACACTGAAAGAAAAAGGAAATGTTTCACATCCCATTAGTCCATATTCAATTATATCCCTTATTAATAAGTGGAATGATGTTCATTTGAAAATAAGTGGAAATGATATCCTACTTCACCTCGATTTTTAGTTTGTGTTATGTATTTACCAGTCAAATCAATGTTACATTTTTATTTCATGTGATAGCCCTGCAAGTGGAAGAAAAACTCAAAAACTAAAAGCTGTAATTGCATGAACCTATATAAAGTACACTTTAGAAAAATAATAATTATTAATTTTTCTGTATAAACAGTTTTGGCTAGTAGAAAACATTGAAGTACTATTGCATCATAACACGTTTCTGTTTTGTATACTGAATGAAACAAACTGTTACACCTGCCTTCAATTCTATTTTTCTTTCAAATACCCAAATGCTAAAGAAGACGTTTTCCAAAATGGTGCAATATTTGTGGTCCAAGCATTATATTTTAGCATACCGAAACTGACAGCTGTGGCGCATGCATAAATACAGCAGGTCTGAGGCGTTTTAAGCTAAGGATTATTTGCTTTTCAGTAAATTAGTCTGTCAATTCTCAAGCACTAAAATTAAGATGTCTAAGTCAGAAAAACTGGACTGTAGCCATTAAGAACTGCATGCTACTGGAAAACAGCTTCTGAGACCTTTCAATATGTAATATCCATCATCATTATCCAAACAATATGTTTACAATATTTATTTAAATTGTATACACAATGTTATTTTATAAATATATCCAAAATGGTTCACTGGGGTTGTTAAGGAGCAAATACATGGAATGGACTGTTTGACTATAGCCTCAGACCCTGCTGAAATTGCCCACTACCATCCAATTCCCTCAAAAGTCCTTCTGACTTCAATGGGAAGAGTTCTCTGCACAGATGGATTTGCAGTTATATGAATCTTAATGCAAGAATACTTGGCAAACCTAAGATGTTCGCTGGGAACATCTTAGTAGCACCTAAGAGTTCATATTATTCACTGTGCTGAGCAGAAAATGCTATCAACAGAAGTTAAATAGGGGGTGAATGAAACAGTTTCTACTTCTATGACAATTGTTTTCACTATTTATTGATATTCAAACTGAGGGCTATAATTAACTTTGTTTCCAAGACTACTTCAAGGTTTTGTTGCTGACATATAAGGGTCTAAATGGTTTACAGCCTGAGTATTCGTTGGTGTTTCTCCTCTGATGTAGATCAGCATAACTTTTAAGAACTTTGTAAGGAGGCTTGCAAATGGCTGAAGACCAGCTAAATGTTTTTCAGATGTGCCACCAAGTTCTGAAAATTTTTGCCTCTGGAAGTGTGTCTGGCACCCTCAGTAATGCAATTCTGTCAAACTTTTAAAATAGTTTTTCATCCAAGCCTTTAGTTATTTGGGATACTACTATATACCTGATCTATTTATAGTTTTATTTATTGGCTTTGTTTTTGTAATTGTTACAATTTCATCTTAATTTTGTGAATTAACTTTTTTTGAAAATATGTATACAAATTTAGTAACATCAGCAACAAAACACTGTATTTTGTATTGTCCAGGTGTCTAGGAACCAAGACAGTCACTACAAATTAACATTATCTGGCATAACCAATCTATTCAAAAGGTTCCAGATTTTATATTTCAATCTTGAATGCATTTTGAAACACTCAACCTTTGAGATGTCAGTGTTTCTTTTGAAGAAATTATAAGAGAAGTACTTTCCTACTCATACTTACATTGTCTATGCAGTATTTATGATTTTAAAATGATTCTACATTTTTTTTGTTCCCTGCCCAGTCGTACTGATGGCCATTAGCTCCATTCTTGCATCAGTAAAGAAAAGAAAGGAGAGAGTTGTTAGAAAACAAACTTACGTGCTACATATTTCTGGTCAAATACACAGCACCTTTTCCTGTTAAAGGTTAAGGAACAAGTAACAGTAGAAAACCATCAAACGTAACCATTTCTCATTAAAGCTACAATTGTCCTGCCACGAGAAGCACTAGATTCAGATTTCTCAAAGCCATTCCTTCCATCTTTTCATAAAAACCAAGGTTATTTAAATAAAATTAAATAAAATCCCAACTGTTAGTCGTGAGATTAGTCGGACAAACTCCCACTAGTCACACTTACTGAAATCTTGATGGGAGGACTTCTAACAATGAAAAGCCACCATTCAAAATATTTGCACATCATCTGATGCAGATGTGAAACTCAGTCTAGTTTCCCTGGATGATTGGCACTCCCCAACTCCTGCTGCTTTTCATCTAACAGTCAAGGTGACCATCTGCTTTCTCTCACTGCAGCTGTGCTGAGCTTCCCCTATTACAATGTTCATGGACACATCTTGGCATGACAAGAGTAAGAAATTCTCTCTAGGTCTTTCTGGACTGCTTCAAGTATGAGATACCTTTTACTCTGGCTGTGTAGATATAGAACATACGCACTTTGTGTCTAACAATATTGAAAAGGTTCAGTATTTCACAACCTGTTGTAAATTAGGACAGTACGTATAGCATGTAGCATGTAAAAGGGTGACTGGTGAACCCAGCTGAGGAGCAGCATAGGCTGGATCTTGTTTAACTTGCAGCCACAACCTCTCCCACAAAAAAGTAAATCACAGAGAAAGACAAGCTTAAAATACTTAAACAAGTGGCAGAATTAGCTGTAAACTGAACAAAACAAAAACTAGGCTAGCCTACATTTATAAACCAGGGTGCAAACTTTTTGCTTCCTAGAACTCTTCTTTAGGTGAGGTGAAGAAAAAAGGTATAAATTAAAAGAGGGAGTGCAGAGTCACTGAGACTGAAATTACCTGAATTTAGTTACAGTGAGATAGAAAATGGGAACAGACTGCAGACATTCAAATGAAATCTAACAGGGGCTGAAAGTTTTCAGTGTTGTTGAAAAAAGAAAAACTCAAACAGCTTAGTATACTTCTGAAATTACCAAATCTCCCCATTTGCTACTAAATCCTATGCAGACAGTAAACTGTCTGAAAAGGTGTAAATGACAAGCTATGCAAAAAAAGAGGGGGGAGGGAATATGCCATCCCAGGGGGCTTTGTGATAAGGAGAGGGAAATTGGTAATGTTTAACTTACTCTTCCATGCGTAAAATAATTAAAATTGAGACAGACTGATTGACAGGGGTTGGGGTCTCAGAAGGGGGAAGGTATTTCCAGGCCCTGACTCATGGAGTAAGCTTCTAAGGATGTATCTTTTGTTGGATCAGTTTGCTGGGTTTAAGGAACAAAATATATTGTATCTCAGCAGGGCTGTTCAAAACAAAACAGAGAAGGGAGGGTACACAATACAAAGGATGGAATGTGCTTACATTCAGTCAAATGGGGAGGGTTAATTAGCACATCAAAGGTGCAAGACAACAAAAGAAAAAATATCTGCAGCAAGCAGTCAGCTTCATAAGAGAGTTGGGGTGATCAAATATTTACAGGGCTGTCACCCTTTTGTCTTCCACTCCCTCCTTCCCCAGATCTCCTCCATCCTTAACTGCTGGAGTGACTGACAGAACACCGGATGGGACCTTCCGCCCACATGGCTGCTGCTGGGATATGCTGGGAAAAAAATTTACTTGCCAAATCTTTGCTTGTCTGACAGCTATTAAGCGTAGGAGGACCCTGCCAAAGGGAATGAGAAGGAAAAGCAGTGGGCCACCTCTGTTTACGGCACAGGTCCATAACTGAAGGCCTAGCCTGCATGCAGCATTCAGGCCCCTACCTTTGGGGGCGGGGGGCAGAGACTGGTGAATCAGGCAACATGCACATTTTTTTCAGGATTTTTTTTAAAACTGTAAATAAAAGAAAGTCCTCTAAAAACTGCTCTCAGATTGTAATTTCTAATGTGACAGAAGAAAGGGGTTGGGAGTAATCATAACAACTGGGTTTAATTAATGGAACATAAATGTCATTTTTTTAAAATTATGTGCCATCAGGTCAGTGTTAATTTTTGATGACCACACAGAAGGACCTTCTTCAGGATAATCTGTCCCCAACTTGGCCCTTCAGATCTTCCAGTGCTGCACCTATCGCTGCTGTAATCAAGTCCATCCATCTTCCTGTTGGTCATCCTCTTCTTTTTCCTTCCACCTTTCCCAGCATTATGGATTTCTCAAGGGGGCTGGGCCTTCACATAATGTATCTGAAATATGATAATCTGTGCCTAGCCATTTCTGCCTCGAGTGAGGACTCTGGATTGATTCTCAGGAGTCTTCTCCAATACCAGAGATCAAAACTCTTACTATCCTGCTTCTTCAAAGTCCAACTTTTACTTCCAAAGAGTCACAGGGTAAATCATAATTAATTAATTAATAATTCATTCAATAAAACTTACTTTTGGTGCTAGCCCGATCCACTGCTCTGCCTAATTTTTGGAGTGGGGCCTCTAACCTGTCACTCAAAAGCCAAATGCAGCTCTCAGCCCAGAAGACAGACCCTCTGGCCTACTGAAATGGGGCACAGTAGGTCTCCATTCATTACATCACAGCTATGTCCCGTTGCTCTGGTGAACCAGCTTGGGAGAAAACCATTTGAAGCAGTTAGAAATAACAAGGGAAGAAGGTTTGACTCTTCTCTTCTCAATATTCCTTTACCTGAATATTATTCTCACTCCATAAGCAGTTCGTGGTTGGCAGCAAAAACATCTGGACCCAGACAGGGAAAATTTGCATCATTAAAAAAAAAGTATTTTTATAAGGATCAGATCCATTCAAAGGGAGGTAGGGGTAGGAAAGCAAGATCCCAAATACAGTTTCACTGCAACTTAAAAAAGAACTCTAATAGATGAATACAGAATTTACCAGAACTTCGGATTTCTCTTATCAATTTTCTTCTTTCTTCTTTCCTTCCTTAAGGGAGCTTTGGGGTTTCCAATGAGGTGGCAACAGTGGGGGTTCCTGCCTTTATTTTTAAGAATGCTGCTAAGCCTCTCATGAAACCCAAAGGCATAAAATAAAATGGACAGCTGCAGCTTGATGGTTTGCTTGGAAATGGTAGAAAAAGAACCAAGATAAGTAAGAATACAAGGAAGCATCTGGGGGCATGGGTGTGACAGGTTACATTTTGGTGAACTTCCAACTAGTTGTACCATCCATGGCAACTATTATGTGAGGGGGCAGGGGAGGAACAGTCACTCAAGAATGGCAGTGACATGTAGTCAAGCCCCCCCAGGTGAGGTCTATATATATTAGGTTGTGACTATGCAATAACAGTTTGTGTTTTTTAAATTTCTGTAAAATGCTTATTTTTTTTAAAGTCCTTACATTATCCACCCAAAGTCATTGAGAGTTGAGCGGATACAAGTTTAATAAATAATAATAACCTTAATAATCCTTGGGTCCTTGGTTAGGACTTGAATTATCAAGTCTTTACCAGTCTTAGACTGTGAATCTAATTGCAGATTAATAATAGTAACAATACATTGTTATTAATAATACCACATTCCTAATATGCCTATAGTTATGCTGTTCTTATTTCCTGGTCTCACTACTACCTGTAGTAGGAATTTAAGCCATATAAATTAACCTGGTTTTTGATTTAAGCATTTATCTTGATGCCAGGACAAAAACTACTGTCTCTCATTCACAGCTGACAGTGTGCTGCTTAAGGCATTGAAGCAGGACCAGTAATAAAAATGATCGGCTACCCTAGGGTAGGTATGCACTATAATGCTCCAAATATTCTAATGATAATCACAGGAGCCTTTTTTAAAAAAGAAAAAGGTTTATAACTTCAATAAGTCATTTCCACACAGATTCATCTGCCTGGGAACATTGCAATTTTGTCATAAAGCCTGTTGTTTTTCAGAGAAGACAGTTTTGTGTTGAGAATTCCTTGGTCCTGAAATAATTTCCGTGTAAACTTTGGAGAACTTTAGTTTCAGCTTTTTTTTTTTTTAACCTTCTGTCTGAAACCCTTGCCTCTTTTTCTAATTTGCTTCCTTAAAAAATCCTGATAAACAAGAGAGAAAGCTTCTTAAAACTGTCTTCATAAAAGCTAAGCGTCTAACTGTAAAACAAATTTTGGTGCTTTAACAATGAAGAGATATTCTTTTTAAATATGAGATTTGTGGAAATTCATTCTCAGAAAAAATAGCCAGTTCAAGTAAAAGCAATGTAATAGTTTTCAGGGGTGTTCGCAGGGTATGGTTTAAAAAAAAAAAAAGCAAGATTGTGGCTGCAATGGTTTGATCAAAGCTCTACACATTTTTACACCCACTAAAAGTGTCAATGTCAATCACACCACGGCAGCCATCTTGACTTTTTTGACTACACCCTGTAGATACCTCTGATACTTTCAAAAACTTATTATTTTGAGTATTTTGGGCAAAGGGGTTATGATTTTTCAGTTATAACAAACTTGTGGCTAAAATAAGTACAGAGACAAGTTGAGTGGTAGATAAATATTCTCCTCGGTCACTTCAATTTAACTTTGACCTTCTAAATGGTTCTCCCCCAACACAAACTGCTAGAATATGCAGCCCTCCATCCTTAGAGCAGTGAGTGCCGTTTTAAATCAAACGAGTAGCACGCCGTCCAGCTTAAGACCAGAGAAAAGACGGCAAGCTGAATTCAGTTTACCTGTAGCGAGGTTCTGATATTAATTATCTACTCTTCAGGGAATTTGCTACAGCAATCGGAGAATCCATGGCTTAGAAGAAGAATGTGCCTGATGCTCAGTGCGTCAGCAGCAGCAAATGAAGGATGGCTTTGATAGGGAAAAAATTACTTAGCGTGGCCTATTTAATCACTTTTCACAGCAGGTGGCCATGCTTAAGTGGCTTGGCTGATTTAAAAAAAAGTTTACACGGAGCCAGAGCTGGTAAAGCAGCCAGAAATCCCACACCGCAGACTGGAGGGGCAAGTAAAAAAAAATATATATCCCATGCTGTTGCCAAACCAACTAAATGGAGGTGTCTATGTGGTCTGCTGGAGCTCAACTCCAGGAACATTTCACCCTGATCAAAGCACTTCCAATTTCCTACTGCATCCATATATGCAAGAAAAGGGTTCTTACATAACAGTCTTCAATAATGCTCTCTCTATGCAGTTTTGACAATTACGCATACTTCCAGCTCTTTCCCCCCAGCACTTATGTAACTGATGTCCCAGCTAAAAAACTGGATGCTGGGCCTATAATCAGGTCGATTAGATAATCTCATACACTTATTGTTTTCACACCTGTTAAAAATGCATGGTAACCATAAAGTTTTGAAACCATGAATTCACAACAATATTATTTTTCCTTCTCTCCAAGAACACCATGTCCTGCCAAACCAGTATTTGGAGAGCAAGTGAGATCAAAGCACAAGGCAGACATGGGAATCAGGTTTCTTAATGTCACAACCCAACGCTCATATATTAGATGCAGAAAAATCAGCACCTAGAATAATCATTCTGCTGCAATATGGCAGATTTAGGAAGCAGGACAGAGATTTGGAGAGAGATTCCCAGAAGCAGACATGGGACAATAAATTCTTAAGGCCCTCCTATGGGGTCTTCTGGGACAATGTAAGCAGACGACTCCCTTGGTAATGGTTGAAGGAAGACAAAGGCAAAAGTGTTCATTGTCCTACATTAGTGACTCTTGGGAAAATTAAGCACAACTCCAACAGAAAAACAGTATTATTTCTCTTAGAAAATAATGAATGTGACCAACAACAACAAAAACCATTGTCTCGGTATACTGTGGTTGTGAAGATATCTTGTGAGCATAGACATGTCTGCCAACTCCTCCTTGACAGTCAACAGGTCCCTGTCCCACTTGATCTCTTTTCAAACAATTATTATCCTATTTAAAAATAGCAATATGTGAGAAGCCAGCCTGCTGCAAAGCCTACTGCCAGCATCATATTTATTTATAAAAACTGTGCTTGGAGTTACCACAAGATACCATTCTGGTCACCATCCTGTTGATGGGCCAAGAGGAAATGAGCGAGGTCAATTTTGATCACTGAAGATGAAAGTGACTGGAAACAGAGTTACTTCAGCAGCATAAATGGACTGCTGGAATCTTAACCCCATTTCCTCATCAGTTGCATCTTCTGGAGTCTGAGAATGGCTTGGGTCCTATGAAGACCAATGATATTATTTTTTTGGCAGGGGGAGGGGAAAATAGTGGGTTGTTGCAGGCTAATCCTTTGTTTGGAAGTGCTGCTTTACTGTTCAGAACATAAAATATAAGATGGGGTTCTAGGAAGCATCTTGGGGGTGGTGGAGGGAGGAGGACTTGTTTTATATCAAATGTCATGCGTAAAATGGCAGCAATTTTGTATAGAGAGCATAGGAATGGCCTTCAAGGACAGGAAGAAGAGACGCTACCAAGGCAATGGTCAGATAAGAGAGGCTTGAGCTCAGGCCAAGGAAAATATGTGAGAAAACCTCCCAGACAAGCTTGTCCCTGGTTCAAATGAAGATAACGTGAGGGAGGGGAAGCATATTCAGATTTGCAAGATTCTGCTACAACAGCTGTTACAATAAAAATTAGTACTGGCCTACCTGGCATTGGTTTCTAAGTCTGGTCTACTTTGATAGGTTGACATTTTGTGATTAACTTGGTAACCATTTTGTGAGAACACCAAAAATGTATTCTCAAAAATATACCTAGCAGGTCAAAAAGACAGTCCATCTCTAACATAACTCCATTTCCCCATTGGTAAAATAAGATGGATATTGAAAGAGCATAAAAGCATAAATGACTGGCAGGAGTAATTACTAGGTGCTTCTTGGTATTGCAAGAGTGAAAACTCCAGTTAGCTTTGCAAAGTCTTTCCACCTATGTAAACTGCCACTATAGTGGATTGTGGATTGTGCCACCTACCTAAGTGCAACTGCTATTCTTCCCTGCCATATATCCCTTCATTTAACCAAGCCGTTTTATACACAACAAATTCACTTTTTTTTTTTTTGGTTGCAGGCCCCTCAGACTATAGTATTTAATGTTACAAAAATTCACTTTAATTTATTTTGGGAGAACAAACTTGCTTTTCACCTGTCCAACTTACTGCGTCTGTTTGTTGGCATGCAGCTATTCACCTGTCAGGCTTCACCATAATTAGAGTTATGGACACACACATTGTTAGCAATGGTCGTGGAAGTAACGAATTCGTGCAGCTAACATACGTCAATACAAAAAAAATGATCTTTTACAGTATGTACTGCCCATGGAATATTGGCCTCCTACAGTTTTCAGAATTTTAATCTTTCTTTAAATCAAATGATTAATCTAACCAACATCCTGAAATCACCATCTATTTTACATCCAGCACATACCTCTAAAAAAAGACATAGATCATGTGTACAAACAGCAACAACTACATTAATTGCTTCTTTGATTTTCAACATATCTGGATTCACACCATCTCTTCAGCAGGAACTTTCTCATGAACTAAAGTTATATCATGGAATTGCTGTTCAATGCACTCTCTTACCAGAGAGTAGACGACAGAGTCTTTTCAGTGGTGACACTGAAGTCAAACTCACTTTCCAGGAGACTTGTGACAATCCTCACTTAATCAATGTGATAAACTGGCTACAATATGGGACAGGATTTGAGAGACTCAGGTTCAAGTCCACAGTCAGCTTGGGGAGTTCACTCAGTAACTTTTAACCAGTCTCTCTCTCTCTCAGTTTAAATTATCTCACAGAGATGTACCAAAATAAAAATTTGAGGAGAAATGTGTGATTACAAATTGAGCAACAAATGTTTTATTTTTAATAGGCCTTCTTCAGGCTGCATTGTTGTGCACTGCTTCACAAAACCATCTACCAAAAGGAAAGGAAAGGAATATTCCTAATGTAATCTTGCCTTTATTCAAACTATGAATATTGAGATGTCTCATAAGAACCAGACTGGTCCTTAAAATACTTCTGACCTGGTCCTTAAAATACCTCTGACCTGGATATTTTCCTGTGCAACTCCAAGTTATTTCAGTAATATTTACTTCTGAAAATATCCCAGTGAATTGTGATCCTGACAATTGTAACTGATTAAAAGTTGATGGTATTTCATATATGAGTTCCCTTTTCTAACTTATTGAAGAAACTAGGAGATAATTACTCTGTTTTCCTCAGGATAACCCAAATGTTTAATAAAACAGAGAACAAAACCTTTTAAAAAATATTCACAATTACAGACCCAATATAACCATTTAACTGAATTTTGCACAAATCTATTTCACCAAATCTGTTTAGGTTTTGAAAAAGCTGCTACACAAATCAAACTACTTTTATAAGCTCTGCTTTCCTCAAACAACTCTAGGTTTAGGGTGCTTTGCTTTACATATTTATCTATTACAAAGGCTTTATAAATAATTTGCTATGTCACTGAACACTTAGTTTATGGATAAGTGTCTTTTAGCTAACCAGAAGTTTCAGCATCAATTCACCATAATGTTGAATTGAATCTAATGTCCATAGGTCTAATTTAGCACTGCTGACACCATCCATGCTTTTCAAGCATTACTTAAATGGAAGTAAGAATGTGCTTTGCCAACTTCCCTTGGAACTAAGAATTGGAATTATTTGCTACAGCCCATTTTTTTTTTGCTATCCCTCCATATTGTACTCAGTTACCTTGATAGCATTGTTGCCACTACAAAACTATATCCTTATGGCTGCAGAATGGCTACTTATTATAGGGGGGAAGCATCATTAAAAGAACAGAACAATCATATTTGCATGAAATGTGCAGAGGCTAGTAGACATGCAGACATAAATAGAGTAGTTATAATTCAAGCAAAGGAGATAGCATTGATAGCATATATGGATGACCTCTAGTGGGCTTTCAATACCACTGTCTACGGTATTCTTCCGGACCAGCTTAGCGGGGTGGGAAAGGGGGACACAGTGTTATGGTGGTTTTTCTTCCTTCATTGGAGGTTGATTCTAGTCAGTGTTGGTAGTGGGGAAGAAGTTAAGTCTTAGGCTTCTGCTGTAGGAAACTTCAGGGCTCAACTTTCTCCATATTCTTTTTTAAACTATAATATGAAGTTGCTGGGCAAGGTCATTTATTGGCATGGAGATACTCAATTAATACATCTCTGGGCCATCCAAGTAATGCTGTCAAAGTTCATTCCCAGTGCCTAGACGCTGTGAACATCTGGATGGGAAAAATATGCTACAACTCAACCTTAGCAAGACTGAGTTTCCGTGGGTTTTAGGGTCTCAGATGGGGCTGCACTCCCCCAGGCAGAGTTGGTATGGGACCAACTGTGGGACCTTCTGGACTTATGGCTCCTGATCAAGGAGCAGGTGGCAGCTATTGCCAGGACGGCCTTTGCACAAATCCATCTTGTGTGGCAGTTACACCCATTCCTAGACTCGAAGGTTCTGCTCATGGTCATTCATGATATAGTAACCTGGACTATTTTGATGTGCTCCACATGGGGATGACCTTGAAAAGTACAGGTAGTCCCCAGTTAAAGAACGCGTTCTGTTCCCAAGGTCTGTTCTTAAGTTGAATTTGTATGTAAGCCAAACAGTATTATTGTATAATACTGTATAAGTAGTATTGTGTAATGAACTTGAATTATTGTGTATTTAACTTGAGTTTTGCTACAATAAGCTCCATTATTAACTATGGGTCATCTGTAACCCAGATGTTTTTAACTCAGGGGCTATCTGTACAGTTGGTCCAGAATGCAACAGCAAGTACAGTTTTGTATACTGTACACGAGTACACCACAGTATACTTATGTAAACTGGTGCTACGTGACCTGCAGTGGCTCCCTGTAGGCTTCTGGATGCAATTCAAGGTGCTGGTTGTCACCTTTAAAGCCTTGCATAACACAGGGTCAGGTTATTGCAGAACTGCCTGTCTCCAAAGGTGTCTGCCCATCCCACCAGATCTAGCAGGTTGGGCATGTTCTGGGTCCCTTCAGTGAAATAATTAAACAATATCATCTAGGGGGACCCAGGAGGCATTCCTTCTCTGTCACAGCAGCTGCCCTTCAGAACAGCCTCTCCCGACTGAGCTTTCTGAGGGCCTTGAAAACCTAGCCCTTCCCTCAGCGTTGGGTCCAAGATGTTAGTGGAGCCTGGTATATGTGTTTGCTTTGTTCATGAGGAGCCTCAGTCATTAATTATGTGTTCCCTTATGACTTTTACATTATTTATGTACTAGTTTTGTAGGCACCCAGAGTTATTTGGTTAAGAAGGGCACCGTATACATTCCTTGAATCAACTATCCATTCATCAATCAATGCAATACACCTTATCAAAGCTGTCTATGTGCCATTTTTTTAAAAAAATTCTTAAACCAGCCAACCCCGTAGATGCCTGTAAAAGCATGAGTAAAACAGGAATCATGGTCCTCCTATGTGGGTGTCCACATGCTGTCCAAACAACATGTTAATGTTCCTCTAATGCTCTCAACCTCAGATGAGGAATCTTTCCAACATCTGGTTTCCACCTTAAAAGCAGGAACCAAGCTATCTCAGTAGCAGGTCCTAAGGAACTGTATGGGCCCACCCCTGACTTCAGAAATAGCCCCTTCTTGCTCTAATTCCAGAAATGAAATCAGCAACAGAATGAGAGTTTTCCTGCTTTTCTATATTTTAGATGACTCTGCCAAGGGGTAGAAAGTACCTTCATCCCATTCTCAGCAATAGCTCTTGAGCTCCCAAATAAGCTGCTACTCATAGAAGAATGGAGGAAAGGACATATGTATGGGCAAGCAAGCACACCTATGCTTAAGGAGGCATGTGTGTCTTAGAACTCAAGTGTGCATGCATCCAGAAATCAATAGCAAGATGCCTGTGCAGGAAAGACTCAGGTGGAGGTCATGTAAAACCCCATATAGGGGGGCATCATGATGCAACATCTGTATCTCTCTGCTCTGAGAGCTTAAAGAAAGGTGGATTCCTGACAGCTTTAGTAAAATGAGGCCTGCTGTACCTCACTCATGCATAACCATCAGTTGCGCGCTGCATGAGCATTAACCCTTCACTTTCCTGTTATTTCCCCTCATGCTTCCTTAAACGCTCAGGCAAGAGATGGCTCAGTATTTTATTTTGCAGATCAATAAGAAAGCTGACCAAAAAAACCCACCCAGGTTTCTGTTGCAAAACACAGTTCAGCAAAATCTTCCTTCAAGGATGTTATCAACTGACTTCCACTATTTACAAGTTTAAAGGGCATCTTCAGTTAATTGCAATTATTGCCAGATCCTGCTCAGAATTTATGTTCAATCAGACAAATATTTATATTGTAGCAGATTAAAGAGACAATCCTACTTGCTTCTGCTCTAACGGCCATAACGGCTTTTACGTGAAAGTATGCTAAATAACAGGACTGCATGTGCCAGTGAAGAAAGGAATTCTAACAAATACGCATATATATCAGCTAGACCTACAGGATCAGCCAGCCCTCAATTCCTACCATGGCATTTATTAGAAATAAAAAGAAATGCAGATCAGATTTGAGGAATCAAAAATCAAGTTACAGTACTCTCCTAGAAGCAGTTAAGAAACTATGAGACAAAAAGATGTCTCTAAAAGTCAGTGGATCCTACTGCCACGATTCTGCAAAGTTTCGAAAGAGTTGGGCTTAAAAACAAAATAGGAGAAAGATGGAAAGAAAAAAGGAGGCATAAAAATGAGCAACTGAAAAATATGCACGCTTGGCACAGAGTGAAAGGCAGTTTCTGTAGATTGGGATCTAAATGTGACTAGCTACCGGGCCAGATCACATTACCTTCAGTAAATTTGTTGCAGAGATAAGGAGACAGGCCACTGCTACAGCCCCCTTCGAGCTGGGCTATGCAGGCTGAGGATTCTGGAAACTGAAATCCAACACGTCTAGAAAAGACCAGGGTCTTGAAGGCAGGATCTACATCCATTGATCACTCTCCATTTCATTGATGCTCAAGCACCTCCGATTCCCTGCTATCTAGCTATCTACTTTCTGGCAAGTTTGCTAATTATAGTATAATAGATAGCATTTCATAACTATCTCTCTTCAAGACACTGTTTCTCTCCAAACTTCTAAAGAGGATAATTACTTCTGAAAATAGAAATTACAGAAGGGGGAAAGGATGTAGCTTTCATTTAAAATTTAAAAGCTTTAAAAAAAAAAAAAGCTATACAGTTTTTTTTTTTGTAGCTGCAATGCAAAAGAGGCTCAGCTCCTTCCAATTATCAGGGACTTTCATAATCAGCTTCAATTACATGTTCTTGATAATAGGTTCTTGACTAAACAATGGCTTCTGCTTTTTATCATAGTTACAGATCTCTCTCCCTGCCTATTTTTACCTTTCATAGCACTGATTGTATAACCCAACTGCATAACTTTAAATGCTCAAGAAATCTGAGACGCTCCAGGTATATAATACAATATACAAGCTTTTCTGCTTTCATGCCTTGGTGCTGTGCCTATTTTATGTTGACAAAGATTACAATTTATTGCATTTCAAATTATGCCAGATTTAACTTTTGCTCCCTTGAAAACATACATGGCTGAAAAGAAGAACCCAAGAAAAAACATAAGTAGTATATAACAGAAGAAGACAATTTGAGACCCCAAAGCTGCATACAGTCCCTGAACTTTTTAGTACAGTAGTATGGTTTCCCACTATTTTAAACCAAAACGCACAAGAAACTTGCATAATTCTCCAAACAGGGCTAAAGACAAATCTCTTTCAAGTCGAACTTGATTCCTGATGACTTATGCTAACACTTCCGTAAAGCTTTCTTGAGAGAACTTTGTGGCGGTCTGCCACTGCCTTCTTTGTGTAACTTCCATGTCTACTTACAGACCTGAACTTCCCAGATGCTCCCCTATCCAGGTACCAAACGGAGTTAACTTCACTTAGCTTTCTAGATCAACCCCGGCCAGCTAGCTGCTGCCATCTGTTGACTCTAGCAGGGCTTAGCAAAGAAAATAAATCAAGATCCCCTTCCCAAACCCTTTCGTAAAGCCCACAAAAAAAAGAAAATCTAGGCTATGCCACTGCCAGGTTGACCAACCCAACTTTCAGCAGTGCCCCTTCCCTTCAGTTCTCATCCTTCCAAAAAACATTAAGGGCACCCCCCAATTACCAAAAGTTGTTCAACTCACAATTAATCGTGAAGCTAGCAAAAAGTAACGTCAAAGTGTGCTCACAATTGGCATTTCCCCCCCTCGGTGCTAACTTTACTGAGGTCTTGGTTCCAGGACAATGAGAACATAAAGCTCAGAGAACTCGTAGGGAATTAGGACTAAACAGTAGGCCCATATTTAGGACCCAGGCAACCAGCTGAAAATGGTAACATGGGCATAATCTGTAGGAGAAAAGACAACGAGAACAGGGGATACTTTTCAGGTATTTTGTCATTATCTGATCCAAGTTGGTGGCCAAAAGTCTTGTTTAATCCTCAAAACATATGATGACTTAGTTCCCATATTTGGTTTATTTAACTATTGCTTTGTGAATAAACCACCAATGACTTGATTCATGCAACAGACTAAGCCACAGCACAGAGTTTACAATCCTTAGTGGCCAGGTTCACAAAAACTGCTATGCCAAAAGCAAACAAAATATATTTATTTAATGGATTTGAACACAAACATTGGCTTGTTAAAGCTTGGGTTCAAGTGGGTATGTAGCAGAAGATTTGGTTTGCACAATTTTTCTGGCTGAATGAGTCACGGCAAGGTAATTTTCTGGCTCAACAGTCACAAGCTATTATTAAGAAAAGGACAGGCTGTTTGGAACATAGCAAAAGATTTTTCAAAACCTGGCAACATGTGAGGGTGTAATCTTAGACAACTGTCCAACCACAAAAATCACTGCGTTCATCACTACATTACTATTTTTCACATTTACCTAACCTAAAATAGAGCACAGGGGTAATACTTGCAATTCTTGCCTCCAATTATTTGAAAAGATGGATAGGACACTAAAGGCTTTTCCCCACAGTAAAAGGTCTGTCCTTCACAGTGATTATGCGGTATCAAGTCAGCGTAGACTCTTAGCAATCACATAAACTCACACAAACTGCCAAAGGCAGTTCACTAATATTAGCTGTTGCTCGCCTGAAACAGACACACACGCACACACAAAAGGTCTGAATGGCTTTGTGTTCACAGACAGCCATGATGCAAAGGTCTGCTTTAACATACTACTCCTATGAGCACCACTCTGGTAGACACAGTATAGTTCCTCAGTCACATACAGAAAGAGAACATAGCTGCATATTAAAAGACACTCAGCAATGTTTCCCCTTTATTTGTTTTACAAATTCAGAGGAAAGTAATGTAGAGAGTAAAGAAGATGACCTTGACAGAACCCTAGGCAAAGGGAGCTAAAGCATTTTTTAAGTCCAGAACATCCAGATAACTTTCAGAAGTGGCTCAGACAGAAACTTCCCTAATTCATTGACCTATAAAGAGAAGAAGGTAAAGTACAATCAGATCTGCAAGAGAGATCTAGCCTATCTCAATAAAAGTAATTATTGTTGGTCACACAGACAGCCAGATGCTTAGACCGGATCGGGCATTTTTATCCACCTGTCAAGTCCTTCCCACAGACCTAAGATAGGCAAATGTTGTTGTTTGATGGTATTAAAGGTATCGTTGCAGGATGGAAGCTGCTCCAAGGAAAGCTGTCTTTTGCAACTGACTAACGGTGATTTTGTCAATACCGATGGTGTTCAAGTGGTGCTCCAGATGTTTTGGGATTGCACCCAAGGCAGCTATTACTATTGGTACTATCTTTGCTTTCTTTTGCCATAGTCGTTCTACTTCTATTTGCAGGTCTTTATATTTTGTGATTTTCTCCAGTTCTTTCTCTTCCATTCTGCTATCTCCAGGTATTACAATGTCCACTATCCAGGATTTTTTGTCTTTCTTATCAACAATTGTTGTCTGGGGTATTGTGTGGCAGGTGCTTGTCTAAACTCCCAGAGCATTTTAGCTTCTTCATTTTCTATTGCTTTGTCTGTTTTGTGGTCCCACCAGCTCTTGCTTGCAGGCAAATGGTATTTCTTGCAGATATTCCAAGGCACCACTGTTGCTACTTTGTCGTGCCATTATCTGTAGTCAGTCTGTGCAATTTTCTTACAGCAGCTGACTAGGTGGTCACTGTTTTTTCAGCTTCTCTGCAGAGGCCACAGTTGCTGTATGTTGTTGTTGTTGTTGCTGTTGTTATTAAAATTTGTTAGCCACCCAGCTCCAATGGAGTAGTTTTAGCCTTCCTATAGAATTGATTTCATGGTCTGGCCTACCTGGTGGGGCATGTAAACTCTACATAGCAGTTTTCCCCGACTCCACAGTACCGACCCATGTGATCCACAACAGCTTTGCGGACTGAAAATTATAGGTGTTGTGGTCCAACATACAGTGGGGGCCAGGTTGTGGGAAGTTGCTCCAGTGCATGTAAGCATCATTTGTCTCACTCTGCAATTCCTCTTTTACAACTGAGCCATCATGTTTTGGTCAATTTATTTATCCTTCTTTTGTCTGTAGCTCAAATCTAGCTTTTTAGGCAGTTATAAGTATACTAAATATCAACATCTGTTTCTTATCAAAAAGGCATTTAGACTCTGTGATAGTTTATATAAATGCAGTTTCCTGAATGGGTAACATTTTAGATACTGAAAAACTACCTTTGCATCAAATGCTTTCTGCTTACTTCCTTCTACTGACTTCTGACTTACATCCCAATTTATTCATGTTCTGCAAACATTCACTTCATCTCTAAGTTCATATAGGACAGAGAAATGAATTAACAAACAAGGAAAACATGATATTATAAAGTTTATCTGACAATAAGAATACTGTGTATATGTTATTCTTGCTATTTTGCATGTTGACATTAAGGAGCCAATTCAGATACAAATATGACTACACTTTAGAAATGGTTTATAAATCTAATTCTGTCCTATTTGATCTTAATTTATTTAATGATGCTTCTCCAGGGAGGCAGCAGTGTCTAGGTAACCTCAGCTGATTTCTCAAGTTAAGAAGGCTTGCGCTTGGTTAATATTTGGATGACAGACTACCTGGGAATTCCAAGGATGTAGTCTAGACTGGAAAGATGGCAATGGCAAAACCACTTCCGTATTGTTGCCAAAAAAAGGGCCTACTCAATCAGAAGTCAAGCTCAACTTAAGGGAGATTTTACCTTTTTTGGTTATGTGTTTATGACACTGCCATCATTTCTGCTGACATGGACCTACTCCAGAAGTTGCCACCTAAGACTCTAGCTGCTAAAGCTGTACTTCCTATTCGTTCTCCTGAGGCTCTCTGGCAAGAGCAGAAAAGAGCAGAAGCATATTCTAGGAGTCAACAGTACTGAACCTCAACATTATTGTGTGTGCGTGCATGTGCACGCACATTATTCTTTTAAGATTTTAAGAAAGTCTTAAAGGAGATTACGATTATGCATAATCAAGTTCTCTTTTAGGATTTTCTTAGTCTTGAATGAAATCACATTTTCAGGGAAGAAAACAGAAGTCTCACGAGATCTGAAGCAATACTAAAGTCACTGACATCCTAACATCTCTTGAGATTTCAAAATTTTTGCACAAGATCTCGTGAAATGTTGATGAATTCATGAGATTTCAACCATTTTAAGACAAAATGGTGCCTGTGCCATCATGAAGAGTTGCATGAAGGCACTGGGCCCTTGGACAATCTGCTGAGTCATGGAATGTTCACATGCAGCCCCAACAGCAGAGAAAACCAAAGACCTGGAGGGGACATGTAAGAGTCATCTAATCCAAATCCATGGAAAACATAATCAGACCAGATCATCTCTACCAGATAATTGTTCAGCTCTTGCTTGAAGGCTTCCAACAGAAGGGAGAAAAGAGCAGTAAGAGTTGTAGATATGGCAAGGCTAATGATTTTCTAGAATGCATTTTGCACTCTTTTAGCATTTATCTTTGTAACACAGTACTTTATGAGGAAAACCTTCAACACCTTTGGGCATCTGTGCACATCTTTTAGCTTCTGCCAACTTTCTGCCTGCAATTTTCAGTTTCCCTTAAAGAAGAGTGTAACATCTGGAAAAGTATTGAAGGTTCTAGGAAATAACAAAGTAATTTCCAAAGAAGTGTTTTTTGCAGCTGCTAGTTTTGCCTTTTCTTGTTCTCCCTCCCTCCTGTGTACAACCACCCTGAGTCAATTGCGTTACTAACGGGAGAGGTTAGATGACTGTGGAGTCCTTGGTGCTCTCTGTGAGCTTGGTTGTTTGCTTGCAGACGTTTCATTCCCCGACTAGGTAACATCATCAGTGCTAGTGAGCATGGGATTTGCTCCCTGTTTATATACAGTAGCTTGCCCTGCCAATGTTGGTGGGGGTGTGGTTTTCTCCTTGGTAGTTCCTTGGTTAGGGTATTGTTTTTTGCTTGATTGTTTGTCTGGTGTTAATCCCTGCTTATCTGGGTGTTGGGTTGCTGGAGAGGATGTGTTCTGGTCTTTTTCTTTTCTTCTTAGCTTTTTTATTGTCTCTTTTGAACGGTGCATAAATGTGGTTTATTTCTATGTGTCTACTGATGGCTGATTTGTCTGTATGCCAAGCTTTCAGGAATTCCCTAGCATTTTTGGATTTAGCTTGGCCCAGAACACTCACGGTTTCCCAGTTGAAACTATGGTTGAGTCTGTCCATGTGTTGTGATAGATTAAGGAGTTTTCATTGTGTCTTCTGACTACTAGTTGGTGTTCATGGATGCGCTCTGCTAGTCTTCTACCTGTCTGTCCTACATAGTGGATGTTGCAGTGGATGTTTTTTCTTCTTGGGCTACTGAGTCTTTTGGTTTACTTAAGATGTTTTGGAGGGCTTCAGTTGGTTTGTGTGCTAAGGTGATGTTGTGTGGTTGTAATAGTCTGTTGGTTGTTTCTGAGATGTTTCTGATGTATGGCAGTGTTATCCTTTTCATAGCTTGTGTTGGTTGTGCCGTAGTGGGTTGAGTGGTCATTCACTCTTTGATAGTTTCGTGGGCATCCAATTTGTTGGAAGATGTTGTACAGGAGGTCTGTTTCCTTTTTCTGGTGTTCTGGGTTGCTGCAGTGCGTTTGTATGAAGTTATCTAGTTGGGTAATGAAATGTCTGCAAGCAAACAACCAAACTCAGAGAGCACCAAGGATTCCACAGTTCAACCCTGAGCTACAGATATTCTCTTCTATTGGGATAGAAAAGTATTAGACAGACTGATTAGATTAGATTTTGTTTTTGTTAAATGGAGGAAAAAGAAATATGGGGTACGTATACTTTATTCCAAACTAAGCCCCAATCAAAGGATGTTCTCTCAAAACACACTGGGGCCTAATTTGCTATAAAGTATATGTAACTCCTATTTCTCTCCCCCTGCACCCCATTTGCCTAGTTTAGAATATGTCCTGTTTGCCTTCATCTTTAGCTGTTGTTAAAAGAAAATACCCTAGAATCGTTACATTGTCAGCCTCAAGATTCATTGTCTGAGTCATCAAAACTACATGAACGTCATTAACAAATGGAAAAAGGGAAAAGATCCCTTTTTCAGCAACATTTACCATCATACAGTTTCTCAGCCATTCCCTGTATTCATTCAGTTGTTCTACCACATTCAATTTTTAAGAGGACACAGAAAGTTTGCTAATTAAATCATTCCTGGCATAGTAAGAACCCTCATTAGCATATTAATGTTGTTATTTTAAGACTAAAATAATTGCCTAGTGGTCTGAATTTTGCTTTCAGGCATCACAGAAGATGAAAGGGATTTTAAATGGCAAAAGTCAACAACGCTGCTCTCTAAAACAAATCGAGTGCCGTCTTTAGCTTGGTACAAACTTTAAAAGTATTACAAATGAACAAAAGTGAACAAAAGCTGATATATCCAATTATGGCCAGCACACACAGCGAGTGAGTGGACTCATTATAATAAGCCATCATTTGTTTAATAAAATGTGAACCATAAATCACAACTGGCCGGGTTCATGCATTGCACTGAGCCAAAGCCAAGCATTATGTCTTATCATGGTAAATGAATCCTACATTACAAAATCACAAATCTAAATTCACTTTATCAAAGTAGGTCAGTCAAGTTTGCAGATGCTTCTATGCGAAAGCTATGCCTTGATACACCCATCATGCCAAGCCAAAATGGCTTGCTTGATTTTGGCTGAATGTGCTGTACGAAACCAACCAATGTGACTTGGAAACCTTGATTCATGGTTTAGTGTATGCTAATACAAACCCAGCCATGGAGGACTTATTTACAAACCATGATTTAAAAAGCCATAGCAACAGAATTCAAACAGAGACCGACACAGATGTCCTTGTATTGTTAGATCCATGTTTCTATTCTTATAAGTAATATATCCAGCCTTAACAAAAGGGGCAGTGCTTAAGAATAAAAGTAGATACCTTCAAAATGTCTTGAGTTTGAAAGATGTTGGACTTGAAGCATTCTGCCTCAGCCTCAAAGCAACCGAAGAGAGATTGCCCAGCCTTGCTAGAAGTATTCCAATGTGGTTGTGGTCATTCCAGAAATGTCCCGAGCTTGAACAGAGAGACTAATCTTTCTGATTTCAGAACACTTCTGGAATAGTCAAAGCAACATTAGAACATTTCTAGCTAGGTCAGAACAACTCTTCTGAATGCGATATGGGACATTTCAAGCATGAACATTTCAAATCATAAGCATTTTGTGCTCTCCTATATAGGGAGCAAAGACATCCATATGCGATATTACTACAGATCTCTTTGAAATGGGAGGTGTGAGTCTCCAACAGCTACTCCTTATTACCATGAGGAGCCAAGAAATCTAGGCACTAGAACATGTCAAGCAGGAAGAGAATCAACACCAGTGTGTTGGGCAAGAAATTCTAAAAGCAGCATGAAATACAAGTTTTCATTTTCTGACTCAAAAATATTTGAGAGACACTCAACTTGGAAGAAAAAAAAATCAACACAACTTTAAATGATTACTTCTGAATAAGAGGGGCATAAACAGTATGAGTTTATTAGCTCTAAGGTAGTGCTTTTCAAACTTGGCAACTTATGTGGACTTCAACTCCCAGAATTCCCCAGCCAGCTGGGGTGGTGGCTGGGGAATTCTGGGAGTTGAAGTCCACACATCTTAAAGTTGCCAAGTCTGAAAAACACTGCTCTACGGACTAGATAACTGGACTAGGAAGGTGATTCTCACATTAAATTGCTACTTGATAGTTTCTTACACTAACTCAAATCACTGGAAAAATGTGAAACAATGTAGATATATGCAGAGGCATATGAAAACTGTGCGAGCTGCTTCTGAAGCAGTGGCACAAGCCTCGAAAAAGATGTGGCTGCTTTAATGATTCAAAGAGATGTACTTCATGCAGGTGCCCCCTTTCCTGAAGCACTTCTTTCAAAGTATTTGCACAGCCCTGGGAAATACAGATGTTACATAAACTATCTCTGCCAAGCATTTGGCTATGCCAATTAGTCACCACCCAATACTATTACAGGAAGTGATGTTAATTTTCTGAATCAGAGAAACATTTTTCAAATGATTATGCTAGGATTCCCAAATAAGGCACCCTCTAAATGTGATGGACTACCATCTCCATCATCCCTAGTCCATATGTACATCACTTGGCCATCATTTGGGTTTACACATTTATTTATTTGATTTAGGCACTGCCCAATTCCCAAACAACTGTGGGCAGTTTACACATCTTTCCCTATCAGTTGCCAGGTTCTAATTTTTTTCTCTCTCTCTGATATGAAAAAATATGCAGCAATTTCTCCAAACTGGAACCTGAAACTCAGTTGAAATCATGGTCTCTGGTTTCTGATTGGGAAATCATAGTTTCCCAATCAGAAGATGTTACCTAGCTGGGTAATGAAACGTTTGCAAGAAAACAGCCAAGCTCAGAGAACCCCAAGGACTCCACAAACCAAAGTCTGTATACAACCTATGTGTCTAGTATGGAAAGCTCTGAGATAAATCCAGATTTAGTCATATACAACTAAGCTGGTTGAAGTGGACTCTCTATAAGCATAGGCTTAAGGCATTCATTTCTCCACTGAAACATCCAAATCAGCCCCCAATCCCTACTCTGGGTTCTGTCCCTCTCTATTTGGGGAACATGGCTCTCAATAAGCATACAGATCCTTGAGCCAACAAAATGTGCACACCTGGACTTACTACAATTCCACCAAAGGAATTAAGAGATGTACATTCCAAATCCATAATACAACTGGCTTGCTTGTCTTCATCACAGTGAGCAGATTAAGTTACAAATTTAAGCAAACATATTAGGTCAATTTGTGGCTCTTTTCAGGCCATCATTCAATCTGAAGCCACCAAAGTGAAGAGGAAGACCTACCTACGAGAAAACAAATAAAAAACTAGGGTGTTCTGGATACTGATGAAAGCCACTTGGTGCAACAATAAACAGAAATAAACACTATTTTTATTTAAAAGGAACTACTGTTTTCTTCTAATCAACTGCGAGCAAAACAGTTGAGATACCCTAACACAGCCTTCCTCAGCATCGTACTCTCCTAGCTGAGTTGGATTTTTACAGACCCAAACTGCCTGATTACTGTGGATTATGAGCATTGAAATATTTTGTGTCAGGTTGGAAAAGGCAGCTGTAATACAATCCAAAGATTAAACCCTGAGATAACAACCAGGAAACCTGAACACTAATTCCATGTTTTAGAAGAACAGGTAGGCCAGGTTCATCCCAGTCTGCCCTGGACTGTCTTGCCATTTCAAAAGTGAAATATCTTAACAAGCATCACTAAGCTGATGCATCAGCTGAATGCTGCTTCTCAGGACTCACGACTGCCAAATTACTGCAACTGCCAATATACATCCAGACATCTTGATTCAGTTGTTTATAAAGCAGGTCAAAACACAACCAGAAGTGCCACATCCTTTGCCACTGTATTAATGACTGTCTTGTTAATGAGGAGATGGGAACAAGAGTGTAATACCGCTGTTGTTTGGCAAAAACCAAAGCAACTATCAGTTGCAACTTCAAGTGGGAATCTTCGATAGAATCACAATATTCAATCAATTAAATAAGGTTCCACTTGTTGATAACAAAAATAACCCTATAGAGACGCTTTCTCCAAATTAAAAAGAGCCCTAATGGACTGAGCCAAGATCCAAAACAAAAATATTCTGCTAAAAGCCAAGGGAAAAGTCACAGAACAGAGTGCTATGCTGTTGCTTCTCCAATGATTTCCATCTTGACATTTTTTTAGTTCCTGTATTTTTATTACAGTATTTGCTAAGACACATCAAATCTGAACCTAATTATAATGTTAGATATAACACAGTTTATATCTGTGTTATATATGTGGCAGTTTATACACTGCCATCCAGATTTCTGCAATACAACTCTCACTATCTCATGCCACTAACAACGCTTGTTTGGGCTAACAGGAACTGGAGCCCAAAACATCTACTAAGTACCAAGATGCTACCTATAATCTAGTAAAAATAAACTCTCTCACACCAAAGTTCAGATAGTCAATAAACAGCAGCATACCAAGGAAACTGAATAATACTTTGCCATCTCCTGGATAAATTACCGCAATTCACTCAACAAGAGGTTGCCCTTGAATATGACCTGGAAGCTATAGTGGGTACAGTATGTAGATGCCAGGTGGGAACCAGTTTAACAGAGAAACAGTTTCTGGGCCCAGCTTGAGGTGCTGGTCATTGACCCTGTTAGCTGTCTGCTGCAGCCCCTTCACTCTGGAACAGTTTCCACTGCCTGCCTGAATGTTATTGGGGTGGGGCCATCCTGATCTCAGGGGCAGAGATCAGGATGGCTCCACCCTGAAAACATTCAGGAAGGTGGTGGATATCCTGTCCTGCAGCAGGACCTCTCGTGAGGAGAACTCCAATTAGATCAACAGCAATACAAAGGTTCTCTGAGGTGCTTTTCTGTTTTAATTTGATTATGCATGATTGTAAGCTGCACAGAGTTCAAGCAGTAAGCAGCAAATGGCTGAATAAGTAAATGTACCCCATAATAAATACACACACAGACACACAAGCAATGCAATAAATAAAGATAGGAAACCAAAGTTATCAGAAGACTACAGAACTTGGGAGAGACTTAACTGGAGTAAACATCTGGAAATAAGTTGTCGCTACCCACTGTTGATGGACAGGAACGGATTTGTTTCAGAACTTGAAAATTTCATTCCTGGCTAAAGAGCATAATACCATAAAATAAAATTATGTTCTGAGCCTCTGTCAGAAGCAAGGCAAATTCTCGACTGTGGGAGTTAATTTGTGGAAAATGTCACTATATACACAGGACAGAAATGGTGATGTACAAAATGTTCCTTTGGGCTTGAGGTTACGTAAAATGACCCCTTGGATCTCCTCCAAGTTGGAAATTTTATATACAGCTCATCACAGACCTTTTGCATCACAAAAGAGCATTTTTCTTTCACTGAATATAGAAAACCAGAAGCAACAATTCAGCCCAGAAATAATTTACAATTCCAAGAACAGACTGTAATCTTGTTGGTCAAGTTAAACATTAACCTTTTGTTTGTCAAAGGGGAAAGAAGCAGGTCTTCACAGAACCCAATCCATTGCCTCCTGATGTTTAAGTCTGAAAGTGACCAAAGCACTTTATTTAATATAGCCATCAATATTCTAAAGTGCTATTCTATTAGCAGAACTTATGGATCAACATGCAACATGTCATTACAAAAAATGCACTTTCAAAAAGAAGCCAAAAGCATAATTCGCCCAACATCTCCTATAAACAGTAGCTGGATTTATGTATCTCACTGAGCTATGATTTGGCTTAAATACATTTTCTCATATAATGCTGAGCCATAAAGGATAGTTTACAAACTGCAATGGCTGGGCCCATATTAAGGCTATGTAGTGCTTCAGATTCAACATTAACACATGCTTTGGAGTGTGTGAGGGCACGTGTGTAACATGCAGCACCTGTCTACAACTAACAACTGTGTCTTCTCCTGGGATTGTGAGGCTGCAGATGCTACATCATCTCACAATAAGTTGCATTTGGCTTGAGTTGCACGTATTGTAGGCACTGCATGTTACACACATGCCCCCACATGCTCCAAAGCACTGTTTTGGCTTTGAATCTAAAGCACCACATTGCCCTGGAATATACAGCTTGCCTTGCCTTAAAGAGTGCTTAAAACCAAATGGATTGGGACAATGTGAAAACTCAGCCAATGATTTGGGCAATGATTAATTTGGAAACCAGACTGCCGTATTTACTACAACAAAAATTTAATTGCATGAGATTTAACTTCCTGGAGATGATTACCAATTACACTTCACTTATGCGCATCTGCCTTCTGGGTCAATCTCTGGTACTTCCAGCAAAAAGAAGATCATGTGAAAAGACTTCTTGATGCAGAATAAAAGAAGGACACTACCAGTCTGAGTAGATAAATTGGCCTAAATGTTTGAAGTTATTATCTATGCATGTGAACCTTAAAGCAGAGAAAGTGGGGGAAAGTTGGACCCCTAGGTTTTAGTAGTCTTCAGATTTGACTCCTGCTGATATCCTGGATACATCCATTTAGTTTTCTTGGTAACATTATGGAAGTGGTTTTCTATAGCTTTCTTCAGGTCAATTTTTAAACTTCTTAGTCTGCTATCAGCTCTGGGATCTTCTGCTCGTCTCCAAAAGATTCAGACAAATATTCCATCCCCCCAAAACCCAGCTAATCTCAGTCTTTACTTTTTAATTATTTTTTGAACACTGAAAAAATGAAGCTCACACTGAAAAAAAAAATCAAACCCAGTAATAGTTTGTGAATTGTTTGCTTTTGTTTCAAAGCTCCTTTCCAATAGCCTTTTTAAGTTTGCAAACCTCTTTGCCCATTTTGTGTACCTTCTTAACAAAAGTTCCATAGATCTTATTCTGGCTAGGAATCATAGGAATTGGAGTCTAACCCTCCTGAAGGGGATAGGAAGGCTGCCTTAAAGCATCATATCAACAGCAAAGGGCTAATCAATATCCAGACAAGCAAACTGAGCAGGACAGAGGGTTGGGATCTAAATGATTCCTTCCAAAGCTCCCTTAAGATTCAGAGGACAGAATGTGACTCCCAGGTGGAAGGAAAGATGCTGCAACACAGGTGAATCAGTACTTCCACAGAGATTTGCCTGCACGCTTAAACCTGCCAAGTATACACTGCTTTGCGAGATCTGGTGCTTCATCACCAATGTGCACGTAACACAGCCTCAACAGGGCTTTTAATCTTCAAAGCCTTGTACAATCCTGCACCTACGTGCCTTAGTATATTGTCTAGTCACTCCACCTAAAGACGCTACCTCACCTGTCCTGTCTTTTTACACATCTGTGCATGCACATACACACTGTCACACATATATACACACCAACAGACTTCTATAGATAACTTTTTAGATGTTGTCTGGGCTGTAAGCCAAGGGTAAGCAGCATGATGCCAGTGGGCCCTAATGCATCTATAGACTTCATCCTTGATGCCTACCAGACTTCCCACTCCACTGACAGGGAATGATGGGAGTAGTTGTCCAAAACCTTGGACAACAGCAAATCAGGGAAGGCTGCATACGGGACTGATCTACTATCTTTAACTGAGATTAAATCAATTGTCCTGTAAAGAAACTTCACGAATTAAAAAGCATTAGGCTAGATACTGTATATTGTTCTTTTGAACCTCCATTTTATGAAGCTTTCCTTCACCATTCCTTTAAGCTGACCACGATAATTTCATTTAAAACTCTAACACTGCTGTCTACAACTTAGCCATAGAACGAATGGAATTTCTTTCCCGTGGAAAAAAGCCTACTGCTTTAATTTTTTTTTAAAAGCCCAGGAAATGTGGTCACGTCTCTTTTTTCCCCTGAAGAAAGCCACCTATCCCTAAGTAATTTTTGACAACTTGTCAAGAGGCAGAAGGGTGGAGGCCTTGTTTTATCAGGCATATACAGAAGCAGATGACCCTCCAAAATTCCCATTTAACTCACAGCATCACCAGCACAGCAAATGACGTGGTGATCTCCAGTAAAAGACAGTTTCCAGAAACCAGCTGATTCACATTTGACCTGAGCCGGCAGAGTAAAATACAGCAGATGTCGCTGCCACTTTTATAAAGAGCCAGAACTCTCTTGATCCTGCAAGCAGGCAGAAGAAGAACAGAAACTCAAGAGTGCCACAAAGGTACCAGAAAATCGACTGATTAAGAAAGAGGAGGAGAAGCCTATATTTTGCTTTTAAAACAGGAATACCTCAAAACAAAGCAAGTCAGCTTAAACTATCTGCTTGGGAACTGCTATCATGAACTCCACAACTGGACAAGTGGGAGACCAGCAGTGCCTGGGACCAAAGCAATTATCGACGTTTAGCCTGTAATAATTTCCTTTTTTTCAAAAGCAAGCTGATAAAACTGCACTGTACTTGTGCAGAGCACATTAAAAAAGAGCTAAAAACAGACTGAAGAATATTCAGTGGTACTTATATCCTTGGGACTTCAGCTTTTGGAGTTTATCTTCGGGAAATCACATGGTAACTTCCGTACAGGACAACATCACTTCAATCTGTCCTTGCCCTCCTTCAAAGAGAAAACAAAATCCCAGCAAACTGATCATCTACATTAAAAGAAAGGAGTATGTTAGAAAATTCTCCTTACAGTGGTATACACAGTTTTCGCAAGAATGCTTGTAGGCAATCATCTCACACTTTTGTCTGAAGTGACAAAATCCTGAAGTTTATTCTGAAACTCAGAATTCAAATCACTGTCTTTCCACCTATGAAATTAAGATGATATTTAGCATCTGATATTGTTGCTTGCACTCTCTGGGCTCCAATCTGCTAACTGGGATAGGCTATTATGGCATCATGCTGAATGCTTGGTCAGCTGCACCCCTCTCAAGTCATTCATAACTTGGAAAGATCCAAAGGTATCTCAATATGTGCTCAAGAATAACAAATCTTGACTTAATTTAGCCAGCCAGCCAGCCAAAATCTGTTCTTTTCATAAGATTCACTGGGTGAATTTCTGACCTTCTTTCATCATGCAGGAGATTGAAGAGAATTTGTTCACATTGCTCTAGACTCTGGATATACATAAAGCAGGACGAAAAATTTCACAGGTCTCTCCGGTTTGGCACTTGTTTTTCTCTTATGCTTCTAAGTTATCCCCACACCCCATCACATTTCCTTGGGCCCATAAGAATTACAGCAGCCTTGGCCAGAGGTACAGCTATCAACAGGGAGTCCAGCTGTGGCTCTTTGCTGCCTGCACACCAATGTTCTAATCATGATGTTCTGGTTCCTGCCTCATATTTGGCATGGCAGCAGATAGTCAGATGAAGACCTTCTCAATGGTGGCACACCGACTGGGGAACAGCTGTACTGTAGTTCTATTTTGGCTGGGTCCGTTAGATGTTGCTGGTTTTGCTATACCTTTTCTTTTTTTTTCAACTCCTGGTTTAGCACACTTTTAACTTTGTTTTGCATTGTGTAAGCCTCCCCCAGGATTTTTATTTTGGTATACATCTCTGTAATAAATAATTCTATTTGTGTTTCTCTGCACGGGCAGTTCATGGCAGAGAATACCATAAATTTAGCCACAATCCTCTTCAGTTTGTCTGGCAACAGAAGAACACACAACACTGCCTGGTTGAGGAAGAAAGAACATTCCAGGTCTGCAAACCCACTGAAAGAAACATCATCTTTCACTCTAGCCTCTAACTGCTTAAGTACCTTCAATCTCCAGAGCAACTTTCCCATGAAGAACCAGAGCCAAATCTTTATGGGAAATGCCAGCAATGTAGTATGACTTTCCACCCATGCTCTGAAATCAGAATTCTTTGCCAATCATCATTCAGGCAGCTTGGTAAATTCGGTTCCTAATTAGCAGTGTGCAATTGCACTGCAATGCTCAATGCATAGGATGGATGGAGTAATAGAGGCCTCTCCCCCCATTCTGTAAACCTATTGTTGTAAATGAGCAATGCAACTTATTTGCACTCCCAAGAAAGACTTTGTTTTTTAAAATATACAGTGGTACCTTGGTTCACGAACTTAATTCGTTCCGCGACTCTGGTCGCGAACCAAATTGGTCGTGAACCGAATCAAATTTTCCCATAAGGTTCAATGTAAATACGGTTAATCCGTTCTGACCCCTACGAATTTGGTCGCCAACCGATTTTTGATCGCATCCCGAATCAAATTTCCCTGTAAGGTTCAATGTAATTACGGTTAATCCGTTCTGAACCATATGTTTTTTTTTTTTAAACTGCAAAAATATGACACAAAGTACAGTACGAAGAGAGAGAAAGCTAACCTTGCTCGACGCGACTTCTGGCGTGGAGGACAGGAAGGCGGGTGGGGAGGCGGTTACTGCTTGGAGGGAGAGTCCCCCTCCCTACAGGAAGCCGTGACCACGTGTCACGGCAGGGAAAATGGCCGCGGATCCTGTTCATAACCTGATGCAGAGTTCGCGAACGGAGGCAAAATTTTGTGACCGGAGCTGTTCATGAACCGAACTGTTCGTGAACAGAAGCATTCGTGAACCGAGGTACCACTGTATATATATTTTACAGGCAATACTGAGAGTCAGCTCTGGAGCCATTAATTAGTTGGATTCATAGGGAAAAGTAGTTGGAGTAGGAGCCATCTGCATTCTTACCCTCTTCTTTATGTTGAGTCTTCTATTCATTCAGGAAGATGCTGTTTGTCATATTTAGCAACTCTGAAGAATCATTACCATTACCTGAACTACAGGAAAAAGGCAGTGCTCAGATCCAGAGGGGAAGCATGTTTGAAATGTTGATTCATGAGAAGATTTCTCAATCTACCTCTTTCCACCCCTACAGCTCAAAGCAGAAACAAGACAGAGGTGCACAAGGCCCATTGAGAGCCAAGCTGGGGAATACTGATTACTTAGAAAGCCAACAAATGAGCGAAGGACCGCTAGATCTGAGAAGATGAGGCAGGGAACGTAAAAATCTGCTGAAGGTGATGACACAACTAGGAGAGCAGGGCGTATAAAGCAGAAAGGAAGGAAGGAATTTGTTAGGATTGCAGTTTACTTTGCAGTCTGTTCACACTAGAAGGGAGTCTAGACAAAGAAAGCTCCTCTGTTATTGCAACTCTTCCGTCACTGTCTTCGAACTCAATTTATCCCTTGGACCAATGCTTTGGCAATATGTCGACTTCTACTCCCAGAATTCCCCAGCCAGCTTGCTTGCTTGCTTGCTTGCTGGGGAATTCTGGGACTTGAAGTTCACATATCTTAAAGTTGCCAAGGTTGCAAAACACTGCCTAAGACCCTTTAAAAACAAGAACTGAATCACGTTAGAAAGAGCTCATCTTGAAACACCCTCCTTAAAAGGGTTACCTAGGGCCAACCTTTTGGTCTTTCTGGTGAAGACCTTTTCATTTACTCTGGCCTTTTAGGAAACAATTTCAGTGTTACTCAATACCGTTGTTGACTGTCAGATTAATGTTATTGTTGTTATCTATATGACACGGCTGTTTTATTGTTGGGCATTAGTTTGGTTTATCTAACAGATCTGTAAATAACCCAGGAAATTGAAATTGTTGGGCAATTCAGAAATGTAATAAGCAAACAAGTGCAGGAACACCTGAATCTGAAGCAACACATGATTTGCACTCTTTATGACTCCCCCAGGTTTATCTCTATGTTAAATATCACCTTAGAACCAGCACATACATGCAGCACAAAGGAGATACCGAAGCACCACTGGGACCAAACACCTCATGTTTCGATCTTTTCCATGAAAATACTTCCCGGACTTCAGAAACCATTTTTTCCCCAACGAAATTCCTTCAGCCTGAAATGGTACACGATCACTTTGATATAAACCACAAAATGTTGTTCTCAGGAACAAACCCGTTTTCAGCAACCTGGCATTCTCGGTATGTCTAGGACTGCAACTCTCATCAGTGAGGATCACAACCAAGGTGGATGGTAATAATGGATGCTGTCATTTAAAAGCATCTTATCAGGTGCCATCTAAAAGGGAAAATGAAACTTTAAGAAAGGCCAGGGCTGGTCCCAGCACCCTCTCATTTACAGAAAAGGAATTTATAATTCATCATCTTTCTCATATTCATTGTTCGAGGCTGTTTCCACCCAAAACGCTGCCACAGATGTTTTCTGAGATATATTTTTAGTTTAATGAAAACAATGGTAAAGTTTAAGAGATCTATATAGCATCCGTAACTGAACTTAAAAAAAAAACCTGTTCTTTAGATTCTTGGGAATCTAAGAGTTACAAAAAAGGACATTTTTGAGTCAAGCCTGACTCTTGGTGACCATGATAGTTAGCACACACGCACACACACACGTGTGCTCAGTAGTGACTGAATCAATGTGGTTATCTAAAGAGTATAGGGCAACAATGAAAAGATTGCTCTAATGTTCCTTCAGGATTTTCCCATAGGGTGGGAAACCTATGGTCCTTCAGAAACGAATTATTGAACTACAACTCCCACCATCCCTAACCTAAGGAACACTGATGTTAATTTGCAATGCATGTGTTATAAACGAGTTGGTGTCTAGTGATGGTGGGAAATTTAGTCCAACCCATCTGGAGAATATCAGGTTGGGGAAGGCTATTATAGCATATCCTAATACTCTTTGGGATGAGAATGTAATGGAGAAAACCTAAGCAAAGCAGTATTTGCCCAGCCCTGCTGTCATTGCAAAAACCAGTTAAGCAACATGAGCCTGCCTGGATACAGCAGTCAATTAAATAAAACTCTAACAATACTTGAACTGGAATGCGTGGACACAACTAAAGAAAAATGGAATTGCTCATGGCCAAATAAAAAACTGGTCTTTTGTGCCTTGGTATTTCCACAAAGATTATCAGAAGTGGCCATTTCTAATCTTTTATAGCTGAAACGGTTTTTTCTTGATTAAAAACAGTCTTTCCAGCTGCCATACAACACATCTGGAAAATATCATGTTTAGAAGACTAGTGAAGACAGTAGAAAGACATCAGTAAGACTTCTATATGCTATTACCCATTTTCAGATGTAATACTGTACAATGCAGAGTTGAATCTTTACAAAGATACTGGTATATTGGAAAAGTTTTAGCTTGCTTATCTCCCAGTTCTCCTTTCAATTACAGAACCCTTTTTAATTACAGGTAGTCCCCAGTTTACAAACAAGTCCTGTTCTCAAGGTCTGTCCTTGTATGTAAGCCAGAACAGTATTATTGTATCATACTGTATATAAGCAGTATTGTGTAATGAACTCAAACTATTGTGTATTTAACTCAGATCACTGTGTATTTAACTTGAATTTTGCTACAGTAGGCTCTGTTCTTAACTATAGGTCTGTAACCTGGGCATTCTTAATCCGGGGACTACCTGTACAGAATTTTACTTGGGAAGCAGGTCAAGATGCACTGTTTTCCACTGATAACCCTCTCAAGTTTCCACACTATTTCTTCCATGCTTTTTCTTATTTCAGAAAATCCATGAGAAAGAAAAAAACACTAGCTGAACAGCATCTTTTGTTTCTCAGCAGCTGTCCATTTGGAAAAACCTGATTTTTTTTATCTTTTTCATTTTTGAAAATAATGGTATCCTGTGCCTTTTTTCCTCCTCCCAGCAAAGGTTTGGAAAATGGAGTAGAGGTAGCAGGCAAGTCTATTTCTGTGGCTCTCAGAAGCCTAGAAATTCCTAAAGCTTGATTCTAATGTCTGATGTATTTTCAAGACAGCAAACAAACTGGAGCTTATGAAATTTACTTACTTGATTATGGGAAGCTTACAAAGGTCACAAAATGCAGGTCGGTAAATGTGTTGCAATGCCCAGTATAATCTTAAGGGGTAAGGGCCAGGCATAGAAATGTCTAATTATTAGGGGCTGGGAAATTTACTTAATCTGTCTAGATTATGAAAGCAATACAATTTGCAGCCTATGCCAACTTGGCAGAGAAAGCCCTGTTGAATCCAGTGGCAGCTTTTTTAACGCAAGAGTAAGATCGTAGTAGAAATTCATTTTTTAAAAAAGCTAGATACATATCTTTAATTAAATATATAGCCAATCCTTCAGTAGTTCATAACCATCTACAGATTGCCTTGATATAATCCTTTTACTGCAACAAATGCTAATGTATACAAAGTTTAAGAACCTTTGGTGAGTTGTCATCCTTCTCCTGCTACTGGGATGTTATGATTAGATCCAGATTTGATTTTCAGAGTTCTCTAGACAATTTTTCTTCCCTGTCATTAGAGCTCATTTTTGGATCCAAAATGTGAAAAGTGGGCTTGAACATCAGTCCCATGAAAAGTAAAAACCAAAACACGCAGCTGTTTTGGGGCAATCTCAAAACCTGGACAGTGTTTTGCAGATGTACTTTGGAAGCCTACTCAAGATATCATATTGTCAGAAAGTGATGAGAAGGGATTATATATCAATAACAGAGCACGTGCTTTGCAGCCAGAAACTCCTAAGCAGCCCCACATGGGGATGGGGAGAACCTTGGCTTGAAAACCATAACCAGTAGGAATAGATAACACATACCAAGGTAAAGCTAACTCAGCTTCCTGCATTCTATGCATTTATGTATGCACTTCTCATATATGCATAAAATATGCAAATCCCAGTGGATCTGAATGCCAAGTTCTGGAAAAGGTGTCTACAGGCTAAAGAAATCAACCTGTACTAATGTTCTGCGACTTTAATATTCATCTTTGGTAGTACCATAAAACACAGATGATTTATTCCCAAAATGACTATGTAGGTGGCATCACACCTCTCTTCACTGTCAACCAGCATGATGGTCACAAGCAGCAACCCCTACGAAGCTGCCCTGGAAGGGGGAAAAGAGAATGGAACCTAGCCAGGATAACAGGAGCAATCTCACAGTAAAAATGGCACCCTATCAGATAAGACAACCCAGGATGTTTATGGCAACTTGAGAATGAGGAGCACGCTTGCAGTAGAGGGCAGAGACAAGTCTTGGACCAACAGATTATTTCATTTCTGTAAGCTATCCTGAGAGAATTGTTGCTCTTTGAGGTGGCTTAGAAACATTAAAAATCAATCGATGTAGTTAGTCATAATGAATGAATAATGAATGAAGAACTATTTCATTTATGATTTGTTTCTATAACAAATCAATAAATAATAACTAATTCCTGAGAGTTGCCTCTATTTGCCCATTCCTCAAAGGGAATAAAATAAAATGCTGAATTGTTTCAACAAAGCATCCTCATCGCCCATCAGCTGAGACTGCAGCTTGGTCTGGCCTAACTAGAAAACAACAGCTTTACTTTCAGAGTTTCTCTACATTCTCAGCATCCCACTTGGCCCAAAAGAGCAACACACCAACCGTGGAAAAATATTTATGCCCAAATCTGCAGCCTGAGTTCTTGCATCTGGAAACATTTCTTCCAAATCTCACATACAAGAGGGAAGACTGTGATTAAGGATGAAAGGAAAGTGCTCTCCCTATATTCATATATATTCTCTATTACACATGCTATAGGGCAGGGATATATAAACCAGCAAGCACAAACTCCTGAATTTGGGCCCTTAGATCTTTTCAAAAGTGGCAACTGAGTTGTGATTTTTAATGAGAAAATTCTTAAATACGTTGTGAGCAATCACATTAATTAACTGAACGTAAATGTGATTATAGTTACATGTAAACTACATTAAATCAGTTTTAGTTTTGGCCCTGGACATTCACTTCTTTGATTTGACCCTTCCTAGTTTTGGGGGCACAGCCCCCAGTGTACCACTTTTTATGTACCCTTGCATGAGGAGTTCTCTGCTGAGAACCAGCAGGGAGAATAGATTGGAGATTAACTTGAGTTTGAAGCACAATTAGCCCAATCCTAAAAGTGCCGCTTGGGCTCCATTATCTGTAAATATAGATTGATCTGACATCAGTTTACATATCATAAGCTTTCCTCTCAGGAAAAAGTTAAAACTTATTCACTAGAATAAATCCTTACCCTACAGCTGCCAAGTTGCTTTAGAGAGAAGAGGAAATAATTGATAAACTACTTTTATATCAGTAGAACCTACACCCAGCATGGAAGAATTATGTAGCTGAGCTTCATTTCTTTGCAAAAAGATGCTCTAAACCTATTTTGCATGCTTTCAGCTGGTTGCCCTGGAAATCTGATGGAAGGTTAACAATATTTTAGAAACTAAGAAAATATGTTTTTCCCGAATTAGCCTCTTAACTCTGTACATTTCTAGTACAGCATCATGCCAGTGCTAACCCCAACATAAGCCCTACGACAAGGGTTCCTGAAAGCTCTGTATCCTATAATGGCCAATTCCAGCCCCAGCATGCTCTGAACTTTGCTCTCAAGTGATCACGCACTGCACATACGTTGTGGTTATTTTCAAGATTCAACAGTTCATCCAGAGTTTGAATCTGCACAATCTTCAGCATGGGTACTCAAGGGTCCCTTTTTTGAGAATGCCTTTCAGACAAGCCAGTGATTGATGCTCCCAAACTTTGTTTTCATGCATGAAAATATTTCACCGATAAAGGTTGCATAAGGAGAAAAAGAGATTAGAATTACGATGGGTGACATTTTGCTTTGAAAAATAAATCCCATGCCATTGAAAACAGATATGCTCTTCTTTCACCAGGGTCAATTTAAATATCACGATTTACATTTCATTTTGATCTTTCCAAAGGATAATACACAAGGGTTGCGCAGTATAGGAAGCTTTGAGGCAGCATGTCAGTCCAAATGTGTAGAAATTCCCTTCTGTCCTGAAGCAAAACAAAACAGAAGCCTAACAATCTGATCAAACAAGCCGGTATTAGAATGTTCTGGTTGTCAAGCTCCTGACTCATTCCTACACCTACAGTTTGCTTGAAAGCAAATTAACACTAACATGCCTGCCTGTTACTGAAAGGCCCGCCTCTGTAAAATATAAAGTGTAATGAAGTGGTAAAGGTGTGGATTACACCGCTCAACTGGGGAGAAAGCAATATGCAAGAAGAAAGAAAGCAAGAAGGCTGATAAAAGATTTGAATGGCAAAATGGCGTTGTCAAACCACTGTTTTGGACCATGAGAAGTTATCATAATCTTTTAGGCCTTGGATGGCACTGCAGCTATGTCGTTATCTGGGCACTACTACCATTCTGCTAATGGACTTCCTACTAATGCTGCCATGTTGCACCAAAATAACAATGCAGTGCTCTCTATTAATATTGGGCATTGCATTTGGGGAAATAGAGCCCAGCTTCCATCCTAGAATCACAATCAGGTAAGAAAATTTGGGTATGGGGAGGAAAAGGCAAGTAACTCCAATGCCATTAGGGGTCACTAGACCTGTTGGGTCATCATTGCAGAGATATCTCCTTACCAGATTCCTAAATGCCTTCGACAACGGCAGACGGAACTTTTAATGTACTGCCTTCACTGGAAAAGTTCTTAAAAATTCAGAGGGTATTTAAAGAAGTATCTGCCTTGAAAACAGCCCATGTTATTCATACTGAACTGTACAGCACAGTCAAACATCAGGAATGACCACAGGAAATGTTTTATGACATTTTGTATTATGTCATAAAATGTTTTGTGATAATGTTTATGTCATAAAATGTTTTTAAAAATTTGCCAGATTTCAATACCACAGGAGTCATGGATTTTGGATGCATTCTGTAAGGTAGCCCATTTGAGGTACCTTGGTTCAAAAATTGTTGGCCTATGAACACACCATTTTGCCCAGTTAAAGGTTACAAACAAACAGACATGACAGTTTTAGTAGTATACAGATTATATCCTCCTGCTGGTAGCAATATCAAGCAAGGCCCACTTGTTCCCCCAACTGATCTTTGTCTCCCCAATTTACTTAAAATTTAGTTCTGATGACACAACTTTTCTATGTAAGTACAAGATGTCATAAAAAGCACGAATCCTTATCTTCAATCTCTCATGGCACCATCCATCCTCTAACACTACTCAATACTACACAAGAAAATGGTGGAAGAAAGTTGATGAGGTCACCAGATGAACATACCATCAACGTCTTGAGTGGCACACCACAGTTGGTATACAAGAAGAGACATTTTGGAAGTTTAGTGCAGAAACCAAAGTATGTTGTGTACTGCGCACATATGCAAGGATTCCAAGATCCATGCTGGGTGGGAATTCATAAGAGCTGCAGCCCCAACCCAGTTTGGGGAGGCTGTACAGAATTATGAAAACAAACATTGGCTCTTTTCCAACAGAAGCACAAATAATTTGCTACCTATAGAGGCGAATGTGAATAATTTGCTACCTAATCTATGCATATATTTGCTTGGAAGGACTTACTCCCAAGTACATATACACAAAATTGCAGCCTAATAGTGAAGACTTTATACATAACTATCCCAAAGTGAGACAACTGACAAGATGCTAAACCATAATGTTGTTCCACTGGTCTGTGGCTTAGCATGTCAACCCAGATATATTAAACCAGGGTTTACAGATTAGCCTATTGTGTGAACCCAGCTCACTATGGATTATTCAGTAAACCATGGTTAAGCAAATCAAGGCTTTTCAGTATTACATAAATGTGGCCCCTGAGTTTGGAACTTCCTGGTGAAAGCCTCACTAAACAGGAATACAACCCCTAAAGCTATTTTGACATTGTCTCTCCAGGGGCTGAAAAAAAGGCCTGTTCATAAGAGTCTATCCAACAAAGTGATCTGCAATGAAGTCATGCGCTAAGCAACCTGTTCCATCAAAATAATGTTATTTTATACTGTTGTTTAACTGATTCTCAACAGTCAATTACAGGTGAGAAAAACTAAGCAGCCCAAAGTCTGAATGTACCTTTACTAAAATACATTCTTCAAATAAAAGTGTCACCACTAAGCAAGAAAGATCACAACGATGGAGTGCTTAGTGGCATGCTTAGCTTACTCTCCTATCTGTTGTTCCTTCAAGAATCTAGTTTGGATTACATAAATGGTCTCTCCCACATAGAAAACAACCTGGCTTCTGATACCTGCCCCTAAAATATAAGGAACTGTCTATCAACATTTGGAAATGTGACTCTTTCAACATAAGGATCAGCATTAATGTCTGCAATGGCTTGTTCTTCTTGCTTTAAACAGTTTTTAAATGCACCATAGACTGAATAGTTAAAATCATGTACAGGGCTCTTCCCCCCCCCCCCCCCCAATTGTATAAATGAAATACCCAAGGCTTTTCTCCCCGGCAGAGAACGTATTCTGTGGCTCCTATCTGTTTCATTCCAATAACATTACATACCAGGCGCAAAACACAAGCAGGTTCAGAATTAATCTTCCAAAGGATACCAATACAGGGAGCCCTCTCTACTCCTTGCCATCTGGTGCTGGACTCCCCAAACCTGAACTAGGCCATTATGTGCTTGAAGGCAAATGTTGAGGCTGGCACTTTTTATAAGCTTTAGAATGCTCTGGAAGATTATGGAAGGCAGCCAACAATTTGTACTTCCAATATCAAATCTTCAACTGAGGACAGATAAAAGTTGCACATCCAAAACTTTGCAACGCTCAACTAGTTGAACCTCCAGTTTCTATCTCTGGTTTTATTAGCAATATTCCCTCCACATCTGGACATTCTCCCTCCCCCCATAGAAAACAAGGACACACCCAATAATTTACTAATCCCAAACTGGGGTAACTACTTTTCCCTAACACGCTCCCATCCTTTTACACGCCTTAGTTTTCAAGCAGCGAAGAAATACTGGAAATCTGTATTAGCAACTAACAGTGGGAACGTCTATATTGAATAAAATAGACTGATTAGATTTGTTGCATGAAGGAATGGGGGGGAGAGAGAGTGAGGCCCACTGCTTTGAATTATGCTCCGTTAAATATGGAGAGGCAGAGAAATCCATTTTGCTGGGTGATTTCTTTCTCAAGGGTCCCTTATAAAAAGCCTCCTCCCAGGAGTAATCCAAGGTAATTAAGAGAAAGCATTTCCAAGACATATATACCCGAGTTCATCTTCCATCTCTTAATTTGACAGTAACCAGAGATAATTACTCAGTTTTACTCATCCCCCCTTTAAAGTCCCAAAGAGCCTTGCCAGCTCTTGCCGACTCAGCAGATTCCAAGCTCATAGAAACCGTCTAGCTCCCATTTTAAGGGCTGATCCTGAAAACAAGCACCGAAAACACACAAAATTCAAAGCCATACGCTGGAGTCATTGTGCTACCCGTTCAACTCCCCTTTCCCCGACCCCCCCGACCCCCCCCCCATTATAGTACCGAGGCAGTTCAGGGGAAAACACGGCGGGAAGAGTTGAACAGTCAGCTGTTAGCAAGAGAGATGAGGGTCTTTTTTTAATTCCCTCTATTACATTCAATTTAAAAGCGCGGGGATGGGGTGTGGGAGGGAAGAAACAGAAAAAGAGAGAAAAATAAACGAGAGGGCAAGTTTTCCCCTTGGGCAACTGAGGCTGGCTTTATTTTTCAAACCCGAGCCGCTTCGTTAACCGAATCGCAAACTTTTGAACCGCGAAGGGAAACCCTGGGAGCACGGCCACCCCACCGGAACAGGCACGGCACGGCACGGCACGGCACGGCACGACTCACACGGCACGCAAAGGAGAAGCAACCCCCCCCCCCGCCACAAGCCCCGTCCCCGGAATCATAGCCAGTATGATCAGGACAACGATGTCGAGCGCTTTTGTTTTGAATCCTTACCTTGACTGGGCAGCCATAGTGAAGCCTAGCAAGCCGGGCGTCTCCTGGCCATCAGCGGACTTTTGGCCCTTCCCTACCCCCCACCCCCCAGAAACTTCCCGGCCATTTGCCGACCTCCGGCCGCCCGGGAAAGACCAGGCGCGGCAGCCTCCGCTCTCGCCCCAAAGGCAGCTCCGCGAGGCCAGCCGCCCACCTTGCTAGCTCAGCCCTGCGCTAATTTTGATCGACATCCGGGCACCCGAGGGCCTCCTCCAGTCCGGCTGGACGCACTGCAAGTCACAAGGGAAGGGCCGGCAGAGGAGGGGAAGGGGAAGGGGAGGGCAGGGCAGGGCAAGGAGGGGGCGGCTCTGCTCCCCGCCTCTGCAGCCCCGCAGGTAAGCCCGGCCCGGGAGTCATGCCTGGGGCCAGCGATGGAGATCCCCGTGCGTAAAGCGGCGCGCCAGCACCGTGCCAAGCAGCGCGCCACTGGGGCGCCCCGCTCGCCAAGTGCGCGCGGCTGCTTCCCTGCGTGGGCTGGGCGCTTTCTCCAGCCCCACTCGCGAGCCCCCCGCCCCCCCCGAAGGTGGCTTGGTACAATCCGCCTCCTTAAATGGACATGTTGTGCTGTCAAGGGCCAGGGGACGGAGGATTGGCTAAGGGGAGAAGGACAATCCCGGCGGCTGGACCTATCGCAGAGGGAAAGGCGCGGAAGCGTTCCCCCAGAGACGCCCCGCCTCGGGCACGGAGGAAGGAGGAGCGCGCAGGCGAGAAGACTCCCCGCCGGTGCCCCGAGGGCCGGCGATGCCCGGCCGGGGCGCGCAATCCCCGGGTATCCCCGTGGCAGGACCGCGAGGGACTCTCCCCCTGGAGCAGGAGCGGGGCGCGCGCGGCGGGCAGCTGAGCAAGGGCAGTCGTTGTGCCCGAGGCGCCGCTGGCAGACTGCGTTCGCACGACACCTTTGCCTTGTAGGCTTGGCACGGACCCGAATCCTTGAACTGACTACCAAGGTGGCAAGTTGAAGGATTTATGAGAAGCCGTTGCCGCAGCTCTGCACGGCGCCCTCGTTCTGGGTGGGTTCTTCCAACAAAGCGAATCACATCCTAAGCCAGCCGCCTACTTTTTAGCTGACAGGGTTGTGTGAGCTGGTCCCGCAGTTAGTTGAGGGTTCAGTGTATCACAGAAAACTGGGCAAGCACCTCATGTGAATACCACATTGCCCCCCCCCGCCCTCCGGCTTTCTGCCACTGAAGTCAGTGCCTAATAAAGGAGCGTGTGCAGAAAATACAAACGCGTTGACATAATGATTGGGATTATATTGGTCTTGATGGAAATGATGTCTGACTGTTTCCTACATTGAGCCATACCACAGATGGGATACCAGGTCTGTTAAATCTACTGATTTCCCTCCAAAATGAGCCTGTAATGATTTTGAATGTATTGCAGACCAGTTACTGGGGGAAAGACACCCACAGAAAAAGCAGAGAAAAGACAGCAACTACATCTGTCAGTGACCAGAAACTCCGTCTGGACTTTTTGCTGAAAACGGAAGAAGTGAACTTGTGATTTATGGGTTTGATGATTAAAAAGGATAGAATATAGAAAGAAGGGAGCCATGATGCAACCGTAGAGAGAGAGAATGAAATATAAATGCATCTATAACTACTGTAAAGAAGATTGGAAGCCAATTCTTTATATATTTTTCCTTTCTTTTTCCTTTCTTTTCTATTTACTTATCACTTTTATTTTACTTTTTTTTTCTTTAAATTTATATTGTTTTTATTTTTTATTTTTTTATTAATCAAATTTATATGGCTGCCCATCTCACAAAAAGTGACTCTGGGCAGTGTGCAACAGTCCAATAAAACAATAAATATATAAACAATTGTTACATAAAACCCTTATATAGTAATTATTAAAAACATCAAAAAAGAAAACAAGAACTAAAACAGAAAAGGAAAATAGTAGGTAAAGGGATGTTGTTATTTTTTTTTAATTTTGTATAAAACTGCCTTCATAAAAATTTAAAAAATGAATGCAAGCACAGATTTAAACTGAAGGGCAATGCAAGTCATAAGATTTTCTACCCCTCTCAGAAACAACAACATTAGAATAGATAAAGCTAAATAAGCTTATGCTTATTAATACTGACATTTTAAATCATAGTTAATACTGATATAAAACCCTTTTTATCTTTAATGGTCTAAGTTATCTAAACATTAGTGTGCTAATAATCTCTAGACAGCACTGTATAAATACCACTAAGTCAGAATAATATAATGTGTTATGTATACCTGATAACAATATAATAAAACAAATTAAATTAAAAAATAATATTAAAATAGATGATACAAAATGAGAAAAAATTGGGCAACATAACAGAAATAATATTTTTTTCAATTTGCAAATTTCTATTTGTTAAACAATCCGCTTTTAGTTCTACTTACTGAAATTTAAAGTACAGAATGTATTACTTGCAGTGTATGTAGACAGCCTAGGTTCAGGGGTTTGTAGATAATACATCCCCTTGCTTATATTACAGTTTAGAGAGGCCATTGTTTCAGTGCACTGAAAATTCGAAGCAAGTCTTAAGACTTATTTTAAAAACAGGCAAAGAAAATAGAGCACTTAGTTATGCAGAAATTTTATAGATTCCTATATCCATTTCTGGAAGTAAAGGCCTTTTTAAAAAGAGATTGGTTCTGAGTTGGAAAGGAAATTAAAGGATGCGTGTGTGTGTGTGTGTGTGTATTTGGTTCTCAGTTATTTTCCAACAAGGATTTATTTCATGGAGGAATTTTTTGCATTCAGGTAAAGGTCACTTCCTTGTGAGATGGGTGGTGTCCAAATTTGAAATATAAATATAAATAAATCATTTTTTTTTAATCCACACTCAAAAATCAATAAATTTCCAGTATTGATTCTGCAGGGTCCAACAAATAGGATGTGCTTTGCAGGAAAAGAGGAACTGGGCAGCCTGCTGCGGAGCAGCCCTGATGGGGAACACCTCCAATTATGTGTGCATACAGCAAAGATCAAATGAAGGCTTCAGGCAGAACTATGTGCCTACCAGCATGTTTGCTTTTATCTGGAAAAAGGAGCTGTCAGGTTAGGAGCAAGTAACACAAGGACAAGTAGATAATCAAAAGCTCTCAACAGAGTAAACAGTGCAAAGCAAAGATATAAACTAGATCGGCCTCTCCTTTTTTTTCCTCTCTCTCTCACACACATACACACCCATTTAAAGCGCAAGAAAAAAGAAGAAGAAATGCAAGGTGTTCCAGTAAACTTTATAAACTCCACACTTACAAAACTCTCAAATGTGACAGGCCCCTGGGGAAAATATATAAGTTGAGCTATTTGTGCATCAGAAGAAGCACACAAAAAATTTTACTTATCTGAATACAGGACACTGTTTTTGTGTTTGATTATACTACTCTTCCCACCAACCTAAACCAGAAACTCTACCTATACTGATAGTTCTCGACTTACAAACAGTAGGGACCACAAAATTCGTTAAGCAATGTGGTCCTTAAGCGAGGCATCACATGACTGCACCCAATTTTACAACATTTTTTGCAGTGGTCATTAAGCAAATCATGCAGTCATTAAGTGAATCACATGGTTCCCTGTTGATTTTACTTGTTGAAAGCCAGCTGGGAAGGTCACAACTGGTGATCACATGACCCTGGGACACTGCAACCGTTGTAAACACATGCCAGTTGCCAAGTGCCCAAATTCTGAACATGTGACCGGGGTATGCTGCGATGGTCGTAAGTGCGAGGACTGATCTTAAGTCACTTTTTTCAGTGCAGTTGTAACTTCAAACGGTCGCTAAATGAATGGTTGTAAGTCATGGACTACCTGTAAGACCTTTGCAATTCACAGCCTTAACACAAACAGAAGCACAAACATATTGGAGAAGCAGCTAATAAAGTACAAAGACAAACTTAAGCCAAGACAAGTGAAGTCTCATTAACTGAGGTGAGGGTCTTAACCACCATTTGCATCCAATAGAGGTTCCTCTGCAGTGGGAGATGAAAGAGGTCAGCTGCCTATTGTGAATCCAAGTGCTTGAAACATGCAACAAGGGGCTTTTCATTTCATTTGCAAACAAATGAATTCTCCTATTGCGGGAGGGGTTTTTTTCCAACAAGCTGAAATACTCCAGTTCCCCAGCTAAGACTGTTTCTTCATAGCTTCAGTAACAGAGCACAGAAAATGTTTAGAGAATGCAAAGAGCATCCTACAACATCTACTATGGGTGCACTTTGCTATCCAGGTGTCAGAGTTCTCCACACTTTCATCCATCACTTCTAGAGCCCTTTGGAAATTTGCTGTCATTATAGTCCGTATAAATGGACAACCTCGTTGATAAATATTACACTATTTTTCAATAAGTATTACATTATACACTTGGGACTATGCTTTATCCCAAATCAGCCATAAGACCGCTTCAAGATCAATCACTATCCTATCGTCCAGCTCACAGAGGAGTTGTGATGGGAACACTGAATACCATTCTAAAGTGTGTGGGGGCTATAAGACAAGATATAAACCAACTTTTTAAAAAATCAGCTAGCTAAAGCCTAAAGTCAATCTGCTCTTCATCCTACCTGCCCTACATTTCAGTACAACTATTTCTAAACTTTCTGACATCCAGAAGTCTTGCAGCACTTTCATACAACATAGTTTTTTGAGGATCACACTCTACATCCACCAGTGCTTACATGACAATAAGTGTGTTCTAGGACTCTTGGCCACATTTACTCCAGGAGACCCAAGATCTCCTTGGATACAGTTTTTACCGTACCAGTGAGGTATACAGGTAGTCCCCAGTTTAAGAACGAGTTCCATTCCCTAGGTCTGTCCTTAAGTCTTTGTATGTAAGCCAGAACAGTATTATTTTATAATACTACATAAGTAGTATTGTGTAATGAACTCAAACCATTGTGTATTTAACTTGAATCATTGTGTACTGAACTCAAATTTTGCTACAACAGGCTTCATTCTTAACTATGGGTTGTCTGTAACCCAAGTGTTCTTAATCTGGGGACCACTTGTACTCATATACTTTCCATCTTTCAGTCACATTTCCCAAAAAAATGTCTCAAAAAAGACCAATGTGTGTGCAGAGAAGGCTGTGATGGGCAGATATACCCAGAACAGTGTTTTCCAAGGAGGATATTTAATGTGCCAGGATGGCTGAGCCAGACGAGGACTGGCTGCAATGTATAAGTGAGGACTTTCAGCAACCTTTTTGTAAATTGTCCTTCTTCATCTACACTGCTATAGAAATAGCATCATCTTGATCTATGGGACTTCATCACTGTCTTACTGTGATTCTGGGCAGCTTAATAGTTTTGTTTTACTTGTTCTACAAGTAGCACATCCTTTTGCAAGCAACTGAATGTAACATATGCAGAAGTTTATGTGTTTCTGACAGTGAGAGAGGAAGCTGCAAAGAGTGTTAAATAACTCGATTTATATGCCAGCTGAATCAAGACAAGAATCCACAGGCAGAAAACAATTTGCTCTTCAGATTCACTATAGCTGTCAGATTTGTTTTGGTGTGATATCTGATCCAGGGTAAGAAAAAAAATGTATGTCTAGACAGTACAGTACTCAAAACTAGTCTCTGGAGAATGGCTTTTTTCTGTTATTTTAGTTTTAAAATTTGAACATGTACTGTTGTGATCTAGAAAAATTAATGTAGAATAGCCCAAATTAGTCACTCCAAGCACCTTTTGGTCAAAAGGTAGGGTACAATTTTTAATTAGCATAAAATAATTATCAATCAATTTAAAATCATGCAAACCCACCATATTTAGCAGTATTTCTCAACCTCAGCAGGTTTAAGATATGTGGATTTCAACTCCCAGAATTCCCCAGCCATGAATTACCCCAACCCCACCTCCCCCCAATGCTGGCTGAGGAATTCAGGAAGTTGAAGTCCACAGTTCTTAAAGTTGCTGAGGTTGAGAAACACTGATATATAGGAAGTGATCAAGTTCTTTTGAAACAATGAAATCAACTACCACATCTACTGACATGTTTAAAAAAAAAAAAAAATCCAAGATGGGAACAATTAGCTCTTAGCTCATCTCTTTGAGAGAAATTAGCCTGCTGCTTTATAAAAAGTAAAGACTCCTTCCAGTGACTAAATGTATGCATCCATGTCATTCCCTTTAACAATACAGAAGTGGTATCCCTTTGCTTTGTTCTGGGACTTTTAAAAATTCCAGTCTAGTCTACAACCTTAGAATTCCTGGTAGTCTCCCAACCAAGTAGTTCTACTTAGTTTCCACCAACAGTCAACGTCAACGAAGTGCTGTTGAGCAACAGGCCAGGATACTTGAATGTGGAACGTAGGGTCTTCCTGAACTTCAACTCTGAGCATCCCTCACCACTGGCCATACTACCTATAACTGCTCACAACTGTAGTTTGGCAACATCTGGTAAGCTACAAATTTCTTCCAGATGTATTGAATCAGAATCCCATAACTGCTATGATGAAGTGAGCCAACCTAGGCTGATCTAGAAGGCTAAGCAGGGTCAGACATCTGGGAAGTCAGAAAATATCTTGGAAGACAGCAATGGCAGACCACTTTCATACCGCTGCTAAGACGACGGCATGGACATTTCATGAAGCCACCAGAAACTGAGTTCAACTTCCAGGTGACTTTTTAGTCTGACCTATCTAGAAGTAATATGTTTGGTGGCAAGCTTAGCCAGGGATTGGAGGCACCATTTTACATTGGTTTTATTTTAAATGACCAGCCAGAACACAAAGCAAGAATGGGCAACCACTGCCCTATCTCATCGAATTGTCTCATTACAGGCATTGTTACTCTTAACATCTAACAGGTCTTAGAATCATGTAATTTTGGTATGACTGTACCAACTGGGAATTCTAAGCGTTGTAATCTCAAATCCCACCCGGTTTACAATAGTAACAACACACCAAGTTTGCTTCAAGAGCATCCAGCAAGTCATATATCAGCAAAGGACCAACAATCTTTCTCCAAAAGCTTCAGGAAGAAAGCAAGCACACAACCATAAACAGATCTTCAAGAAGCTACTATCAACTGCCTCTGACAATTCCCCACCATGTCGTAAAGGAGTTCCAAATACTAACGTTAACATCAACATGTAATGTTTTGTTCATGGCATTTCTTCAGAAAAAGAAGGTACCCAAAAGAACTACTACACAGGACTGAGTAAGGACTTTTTTTTTAAGATAGTTTAAAAATATGCAGGGAGAAAGACGTGAGAAGCAAGTAGAGTCCCCCTCTTAGATTAAAATCTTACCTGTTTTTGTTACTTGTGTTTGTGGAAGTCATCTCGAGAATTCTGGGCAAATCAGCTCATCTTGAAAAGAAGAAATAAGTATCAGCCATCAACTGAGGATGCACCTTTCTAAAGAAGACCATCCTATTTATACACTGCTTTTAAATTACAATGTCATTTCTCCTATCCAATTTACTATTTTCAACAGCAATGATCTGGAAGAACATAGATCAACTTACTGTACCTAAATATTGCAGAGCTTTTAAACTATTTCTCTTTCATATTTCATCCTCAAAGGTTTCTGAGGACATATGAAAGAGGCTCCTTATAATCTGAAAGGCTGTGTCCTTTACAGTCACAGTGAAATTTAGTTTAGACCAAATAGCCTGATCCTCTTTGTGGAAGAAGGAAAGCTCCCCTCTTTGGTTAATAAAGCTCATTTGGGCCAATTGCTTTATTTACTCAACAAGAAGACCATGTTTTCTTCCAAATAAATACCTGTGGGGAGGGGGCCCTACAAACACAAAAATAGGGAGGAGATAGAAATAGCAGCCAACATCTTGCTGAAAAGCCTGGTTACCTTTGAAGATTAGTTGTGGCGTCAGTGGGTGAGGGAACTGCTCATGCAAAGTGTTTTAATTGTTACATTTGAGAGCTTTTCCTAGTTCTGTTACCTCTCCCTTATGCTTCCCCTCAGTCCAGTTTTGCCCTCTTTCTCTTTGCCCTTCCCTTCTTACACCATCCCCAACCTAGTTTTCTTCTTTTTTTTGTTTCTGCTGGAAGCAAAGAGGAGAATGTATGTAAGTCATACTTGCCACCATGTGTGGGCTAGTAGTATGATGCCATGAGACAAAACAATGGGTATATGCAGATGATCAGTTGTTTCAATGGGGAAACATCATTGTACGTGCAATTAATGCACCCACATATACATGTATGTACAATGTAGGCCCTTGTCCGCTGTGCAAATCTGGAATATCACTAAGTGACAGCAGAAAGATCCTGCAAAACCCTTACCACCATATAATGGCCACTTGGATTTTTGCAGCCCTAGCTAACGTCATGTTGTTCTTAACTACTGTCAGAAATGAAAATTGCAGTTGTTCCCTTGGATAGTCTAAGGTTTGTTCTCATACCTGTGGCCATCCAGATTGTGGAGAATGCAGTTCAGATATGGATTTTTGCAGCTCAAATATGGTAGACTTACCTTTTTTGGGCTGTGGCTTCTGGCAAAGAAACAAACACGTACACATATGCATTCGTAGGTATAACAGAAAGTGTACCACATGCACACATTTACTGGTACGACTGTGCCAAATGGGAATTCTAAAAGTTGCAATATTGGGGTGTGTTTGTGTCTGGTTTCAGGTGCAGTGGGTAAACTAAGCTGTGAAAGCTAGGTAGAGGGTGCACGCATACACACGCATACACATGCATACACACGCATAAACATATACGTAGAATACCATGGACAGGCAAGAAAATAAACAAATGGATTATAGAAAAAATCAATCCAGATACTCACTCGAAGCACAAATGATCAGGTTCAAATTATCACATTTTGGACACATTATGTGAATACTCAGCTCCCTTGAGAAGTCCATAATGCTAGGAAAGGTGGAAAGAATGAGAAGACAACGACAACCAATTGCAAGGTGGATCAACTCAATTACGGTGTTGATGAATGGACCACTGGAAGATCTGAGTCAACATCAACTTGATGTCTATTTCTATGTCTCATGGGTTGATTAAGAAATATCAGAAGAAATGGAAAGCAGAGGAAGGATTCAAGTAAATATTAGCAAAACAAACAGTGGGAACTTCAGACATGTTGTTCCTTCCCCAGCAGTACAAATGGACCATCCTCCTGTATACACGCCACATACTGTCTCACAGTCATCTTCAGTGTTTTAAGAATGCCAAAATGCCAGAGGCTTCCTCCACAGCACAGCATAGGAGGTTTGCTCTTTTTCAAGTGTTTTTTTAAAACCCAGCATTACTTTCCCCAGTAGCCTTTAAGTCTAGAAAGTTTACATCACTGTTCCTCAAAATACTTACAAAGTAGAAATATATTACAGTCAACTTCCTTGAGAAATCCCTATAAACTCCTTCCTTCCTTCCTTCCTTCCTTCCTTCCTTCCTTCCTTCCTTCCTTCCTTCCTTCCTTCCTTCCTTCCTTCCTTCCACAATTAGGAAAAGCATGAAAAAAGTTCTCTATGGGGGGCAGCTGGATGCTAGAATTTCTAAAAATCCAACAAAAAGGCTAGACACAGACAGGAAAAAGTTCTAGACAGGAAGAAGTAGGGTCATGTCTTTTATTGTGAAAATTACAAACCATCAGAGCTGACCCATGTACTCTAGCCAGCCAAAGAGTGGCTAAGGTAGGAATATTTTCTGGAGAAGGAGTACTAGTTGGGGAAACTTTTGTTTCAAAACTTCTATGGTAATAACAGACAGTGGACACGCGGACAAGGCTGAAGATGTTTGATATCCATTCCTGATTCTTGCTTATTGACAGAGTACTTATGATGTTTACAGAATACATGGCTCCACAGAATAAACACACACAGACACAGAGTAAGCCACATATAAAGGCAAAGCCTGATTGAAAACTAGGATTTTATAGTTAAGGGTCTGGAACTAAATGTGGAACTAAGGACACTCCCTAGGTGGCTTGTGTTATTACTCAGGGTTGTGGTTGAGAGTGCAAACTAGAGGAAGACCTGCTCCCTCTGTATGACCACTGCCTTGAGCATACAGAAAAAAGGGGGCTACAAAAGTAATGTAAAAAGAATAAAGCATGAAAATATAAAGGTGCAATTTTTTGCCATTTAGAGAGGGGGTGGGCAGAAAACAACCTTAAAAGCTGTATATGCCAAAAAATTAAAAATAACCATAATACCCACCCACATTTCTCTGTTTCACCAACCTTAGCCTTTTTCACACTGGTGAAAACACCAAATCTTGTGCATTCTGGCCCTTGGCCATTCTAAAGCAACGACGTTAATATAAAAAGGATGACCTCTCGAACACCAAAGTTGTCCACCTGGATACAAAATCAAATGAGAAATGCCCCCTAGCTCATGAAGAATATTTAATCCAATCTTTTCCCACTAGCTAGTTTTCCTGAAGCCTTGAATACAACTCTCATCCTCACTGGTCAGCAGAGCCATTATGTTGTTTGCTGGGAATGATGAGAATTGCGATCCAGCTCATCTGGAAGGCAAAGGATTGAGGAAGGCTAATTTCATTTCTGGATACAAGCTAAAACCAATTTCATTTAAATTTACACTTTATTCAATGGTAACAGAATTCAGCAAATATTACTTATTCCTAATGGCCTTATTCACACAACACACCTACAGGTAGATAGGCCCTTGGAATGGGATTCAATAAGTTGTTTTAGCACCTTAACTCAGGTAACTGACCCAATTAACCTACCAGAGGTTAGTTTTAGCCCCAAACAGCTAAAGTGACTCTTCCCAGATACTCATGACATCTGAACAGCTTCTTGAGGATTAGTCCTTCAGGACACTGACCAATTCCTAGAAAATTGTGGCAAAAACAGGGCTTTTCTGGACACCCTGTCTCTGGGCCATTTTAGTCTCCAACCCCATGGTGAAGAACTTGCAGAAAGGAGATAGGTAAGATTCATGACTTAGCCCCCCCCCCCTGTTTTTTGTGCAGGCAGGGGTGGGTGGGAAATAGGAAGCAATATATTTCTAGCTGTCTTTTCAATGGCTAATAGGAGCACATTTAAAAAGTATGAAAAACCGACCAGGTTATCCAAGATTATATGCTCTTGGCAGACAAAGGTAAGTCAATTAACTGAGGTAGACAATGACCAGGTCAACTGTGTCATGTAAACATAGATAATGTGTTGGAAGATGAAGGCTATAAAACAACCAGATTATGGTAGAACTCACTCTCTGCACTTTGGATACTTAACAAAATTGTTCAGGGGATGAAAAAAGCCAGATGCCTTGCTTTGGAAGTTCAGGGTTGAAATATGGAAATATTTCTTGAACCCGTCTTCAAAAGGGCTGTCAAAAGAACTTGGGATCTGTGCATGAATACAATCTCAGGGCACTGACTTCATACTGTACTTTCCCCAAGTGCATGGCTCAATGGTAGAGAACATGCTTAATATGCAGGAATGTTCTATGTTCCTGGCATCTCTAAAGACTCACTTCCCAAGGAATATGGAGGGGAGAGCTGCTACCGGAGATCACGGAGATGACCACTCTTTAGCTTTCCCCCAACCAGAGTTACCAAGTATGCTAGAAGTGCATTCCCGTGGAAATTTGGGGAACTGCATTCAACTGATCAGAAAAATACCACGTTAGAGAAGATGGGCAAATCCGAAACCTGCTTTCCAAGTCCAGAAATTAGAAAACACAAACTAGTGAATTAAAAATGGTTACTGCTGAAAGGGACATACCCAAACATTGCTGAATCCTAGAAGAAAAGACAATGTATAATTTATGCAGCACTTTTAATTAAGAAAGAGTGTTGTTATCTTGGAGTTGGAGTGATGTTCACTTTAACCACAGAGGTGTGCAAGATTTCACTTTCTGTCTGGACAATGCTGCCAACCAGCTACCTGTGTCCTTATTTCTTGTGGGTTGCAAACCGGCTTAGTTTCACAGGATGCTAACATGTACTAGCAGGCAGGAGACTGTTTTATCAAGCTGCAATGCAAATCAAATGACAACATCACTGTATGTACTTACGGGTTGTCAGGCTCAGAAATTGATGCTGAGTAAAATCACGCCCAGCACGACTGGCGTGCTGAGATGCAGCTCCAGTTTTTGGAACAAGAAAAGCAGGAAAAACAAAAACTGGGAAAATGTGACTGTAGGAGTGTTTCTCAGGCCATAAAGATCCTTGAAAAATCTTATTCCATCTTTTTCTTCCCACCGGTGTTAACTTTGTGTTTGGAAGGAAAACATTTAGACTTCTGCAGTTTTCACTTGAAATGTAGTCTAGAGCAGGGTTCCTCAACCTTGGCAACTTTAAGACGGGTGGACTTCAACTCCCAGAATTCATCAATGGGATGAGCATGTGTAGAGTGTAAGACCTTTGAATGAGATATGTGTTGGTTGGCCTCAGTTGCTTCTGTTATTGTTATTTCTGGTATTCCTTTATCCTGCTGTTTTTATGTTCTAAAGGTTTATTTTTATGTTATGCTATATTCATGTTACTTCAAACTGTAGTAGCCCAGAATCACTCTTGTGAACTGAGCAGCTGTATAAATTTAATACATGAATTAATTATAACTACAAATCTAAAGATTGTGAAACTGAGAAATTAAAAGCATTAAAAAGATCAGTGTGTACATTTAATGAATACATTGGAAGTTAAGTGGAAAGTAATTATGCAATTCAACTCTCCTTAATTAATAAAGATGGGCAAGCTTTTGATTATTTATATCCCACCCTAGCAACATTGCTCAAAATGTTTAAATTTCACCCTTTCGGTACTTTTATTTCTTTTAAATATTTGCTTTCCTTTGTGTTTTAACAGTGTATATTTGAAAAGGCAATGAAAATATAAACTCTCAAAATGAATTCACAGGAGTTTTTTTTTTCTGGCCAAAATCACATTAGATTTGTCTGAGTAACAAGTTTGAAGGGGAACAGTCAAGTCTTTAGGGCCTTGCAGAAGAACAAAAGGGTCAGGACCATCTGAACCTCAGGGAATGATGTTCCATAGGGCAGGTGCTACAACAGAGAAGGTGTACCCCTTGGTCCCACTAGGTGATATTGTTTTACGGAAGGAACTTGAAGCACGCCCATTCTGTCAGATCTCATGAGTTAAGCTAAGGCAATTAGAGACCAGCAGTCCCTCAAGTAATCTAGCTCTATGCCACAAAGGGCTTTATATGTGATAACTACCACCTTCAGTTGCACCCAGAAGCTTACAGAGAGGCAGTGCAGCTTCTGAAGCAGTGGTATTACATAGGTACATGGAGCTGCATCCGCAACTACTTGCGTTGCTGCCTTCTGAACCAATTTCAGCTTCCAGGTGGTTTTCAAAAGCCACCCCATGGAGAGGACTACATTGCAGTAGTCTAGACAGAAGAGGTCCAGAGCATGAGTGACTTTGAGTAGGGACTCCTAATACAGAAATGGGTACAATTGGCTCAAAAAAAAAATGGATTTGTGCTACCTGCTCTTCCAGGAGCAAGAAGACCCTCAAATTGCACCCTAGGTCTGTCTGGGGGAGGGTAGTCAGGCAGGATAGGACCAAAGGCAGAGAGTTTTTGGAGTCAGGAGTCTCAGCAGAACAACAGAAGCACACTACCAAATAGAGTGTAAGGCACTTTGAGGTCACTGCTGTTCCTTAATCTCCTTTTCCCCTATTCACAATTTTAATCTGCATCTGTCTTGTGTCATTCCTAGAAGAAATGGAACTCTTAGGCTCATAAGCACACACATGTGAAGGAAAAGCTAATGTCTGCGTGTGATGCTTTTTAACAAGCCAGACGTATGCTACAGTACAGTACTTTGCATTATCATTTTCAAATTGCAGCATAACAATCTCCAGATTCAAAACCCACAGACACAGGATGAGGAGACTGGGCAGTGTTTGAGTCCATCTGCCTCAAATACTACGCAAGAGTTTGGTCCTCACATCAGAATAATGTGGTTTGTAAGTCATCACTGATGGTTTATTATGTAGCGTAAATTCAGCCCAATGTCGTTTACTGAATAAGCCATGGTTAACCAAATGTCATGGGTGAACCCAGAGTTTCACTTATTTCACACAAATAACCTCAGGAGATTGGATATTGGAAATATGCATTAGGGGAACATTCCCCAAACTGGTGTCCTCCAGATGTGTTAGTCCAAACTCCCAGCATTCTCTACCTTTAAAAAAGCAGCTTTTTTCACATACAATGACATCTTAAGGTGGCTTGAGTGCATTTTGTGGCTTGGTTTGAAAACTGCCCCAAGCCATGATTTACTGCATAAATAATAACTGGTCACATTCATGCAACATGCTAGAAGATAAACCATGAAGTACCAACAATTATGTCTGGGTTCATACAATGTGCTAAGCCAAAATCAAGCAAACTGCACTAGGTTTTAGCCCTATGTGTAAAACCAACAACTGTAATTTAGTGTTTGTGGGGCATAGACAAATAACATGTGTGTCTCAGTAAGTACCCATATATGTCTGCAGAAAAGAGAACAGAGTTGTTGCTTTTTTAAGTTCAAGATGCCATAGCACCAACTGAATTCCAATATCTTCACTAAAAATACTATGTGAGACCTAGCCAGCCATCCTAGGTGCTTCAGAACATTCAATATCACTAGAGGATTTAACCTATTTTAACAAAATACTTATTGTCTTAGCTATTTATAAAATGGTTGTTAGAACATAGTAAATTAGATATTTAAGAAAAGAGGAGGCACGGAATAAGGAATTGGAATGCCCAAGTGGAATGTATATGAATATCAATGGAAATTTAGTTTAGAAACTCTAAGTCACATTTCTATAGATGTGAAACTACAACATATATGTATATATATAGAGAAGACCGCTATATGTCTTTTCAAAAAGAAACTGCTAATTCAGCTAATTACTGTAGAAGTGGCATTCAAAATGCAAAACTGGTTCCAATTCACAGGCTATATTTTCTCCCCTTTTGACCGCAACTGTTTCCCACGTTAATTTTGTTTTGCAAAATTAATTTTGTTTTGCAAAATTCACAGTTTTTTGTGGATGCTGATGTTATTCTGAATTAAATGCCAATGGTTTGGAAACTAATAGGAGGGGAAATTAATATTATAGCACATGTTTCAGTTTAGATGTTGAAATTCCCATTTGTACAAATTGTTAATTAAATGATTAAAAGTTAATCATTTAATTCTACAACATAAATATGCGCAGAAAACTAGCTCTGTTTAGCACAGAAGCAATGTATTTTATTGGCTTTTTTTTTACGATGATCAAAATGCAGCAATACCTTCTTGTTTTAATGCATGCTTCATCCACTATTCTTCTACTTTCTTTTCTATTCTATTCCTTGCAAATGACAGACAGTAAGACAAAGTACAGAGCATAGGTTAGAATGATTTTTTTTTTTTATGACAGTGGGGAAAAGAGATATTGCGTTTTTCAAAGGTTCATATATGAATGTCAAATATCCCAGTCCAGCTGCATATCTCAATCTCTCTCTCTCTCAGTTCAAACTGTCCTTGGATACATTTACTGCAGATCCAGTGATTAATTAATGGTGTAGGCTCCATGGAGTCAATACAGCAGCAGAACATAGCTACAGTATTGCAAAATTCATAGCTATATGATATCTTTATTAAGATCAGCCAAAACACACAAAGGGTGGGGGGGGGGTGTGCAACCTTTTGAGTTCTCCAAAACTCTTCATTAATCTCTGTTTTCGTAACTCAAAAACTTGCATATGCTTCTGGGTGGTTTCAGTTGGGCCTAATAAAGGAATTGCAAGGAATTTTGGATTTATTTTTCCACGAACGAACAGGGCTGTTTAGCTTTTGCAGAAATCCTTTACATATAACTCCCAAGGTGCACAGTAACAAGTGAACAGAGGAGAACAGCTGGGTGCAAGGCTGAAGAAGTGACCTCTAGCGTTCCAATCCCATACAGCTTCCCAGAGATGCCTTTTGTTCAGACAAAAGTTGCTAAACAAACCAATAATTGCAATAACAAAGATTACACCATCACAACGAACCTAACTCTACCTTACCACACCACTAATTTCATCATTTGGTGGATTATTTACTTCTGCATTCAGCATTCATATCAAGACAGTCTGCAACCGTGTTATTACCCCAACAATATATGCCTTCACACCATTTCACTTTCAGTATGCAGATGCAGTTCTCTAAGTATGTCAATACAACCCCCTATCAGGGACACACAACTTGGAATCTGCAAATCCCTATATGGTTTCCCCAACGCTTGGGAAAAGTCCTGAGCAGCCTTGAAGATCCCCTTAATTTATAATTTTTGAAAAGATAGAGGGAAATTATTATAGCCCAACTCACCTCACAGGGTTGTTGTTGTGGGGAAAATAGGAGGAGGAAAGAGGATTAGGTATGTTCACTGCCTTATTGATAAAAAATAATAAAGGTGGGATAAAAAAAATCTAAAACAAAACCTAATCTAAGGACCTGGAAAATCACTGTATTAACTATTTTCGTACTTTCAGCACAATTTGAAATATATTTAAGTTTCATTTCTGCTTTGGGTCCTATTTCTTTGTCTTGGCCCCACCACCCATTTTAGGAAAAGTCACCTCCAGAGTTGGTCTCGAATGAAATATTGAACATCCCTGAGCTTCCTAACTGGCAACAGTGCTTTGCCCTCTTCTTGCTCTGCTCTATATCTACACAGGTTCGGTGGAGCGATTCTACTTTCCAAGAGATGACATATCACGAGCAAAAAAGGTTAAGAAATATCATTCAACATGATGTCTTCCAAGGTCCTGAAGTCTATTTTGCACGGTGGCGGAACGGAGACGGATCGGTGGTTGATTGTGCACCCTTGCTGCACAATTGGTGAACGTGTACACAACAGATATCGGCTTATTCCTCAGTGAGTCCTACACCCGTCTACTGCACCAAGAAGAGGAACTCATCACCACATCCCGAACTAAGTGCGCTCAGGGCAACCACATATGGTATAAAGGAATTTATGCCTGGGGGGTGGAAAAAAGTATTTCTTTTAGTTTAAGGAAATTTAAGTGTGTGGGGTTTTTTTTTTAATCAAATTTGGACCGCACATTGTTACGTACAACCTAAGCATGCAAAAGCTGAAGCGAGTAGATTGTATCCATATTGGGAGAATGACTCCCAACTCGGCAAACGTGACTTTGAACACCGTCGACGTAACCGTGAAAAAAAAAAATTAAGACTGAAGAGACCCTTCCAAAAAAACTTGCCAAGAAATCCCGGGCACGTTTCTCTGGCAATTCGTTCTGGATGCCGCCGAGCAAACCCGAAGCGCCTCGTGCACGCCCTGCATAAATAATAACGCGAAACGCCGCACGCGCGCGCGCGCGCACGCACGCGCGCCCCCCTCCCTTCTCGCAGAGGCTCCAAAACGTGCACCGACCCTGCTCAGAAAGACCCGCGTACAAATGCCCAGCACGACTCGATTGTCATTCGCTTAGCTGTGCGAAGCGATCTCCCCGGGCAGCGCACCTCTCAGAATTAGCAAAGGGAGGCGAAAAGACGCTCTCCAGGACGCCAGGAAAGTTGGGACAAACAAGGCAGGGCAGGGCAGGGCAGGGCAGGGCAGGGGGAGCGAGCGCTTCTGGAACCGAGGGGTCTTGTCCCCCCTTCCCCAAGTCACGGGATCTTCGTCCTCTGCAAGCCAGAAATAGAGGCGTTCTCGCTTTTAATAAGGATGTATCGTAGAAGCGTTCTCGTTTTTAAGGAATGAAGAAAGAAAAAACGGGTCTCTCACCTTGGCTAAATCCATGCAATTCCCATCGGGGGGCGAGGGAGTAATAACGGGGGGCCTCGAGCGACCTCCCCACCCCGCGAGCCAGCCGAGGCAGGTGAAGTGGGCGGGGAGAAGAAACAAAGTTACTTTGCGTTGCTCAGGCTCCCTTCTCGCTCTCGCTCTCCAGCCTGGAGCTGTTACGGGAGCAGCAGCTGGAGCTTCGTCACGTGGGAGAGGCTGGCCCAGCGCTCTCGGGATTGGCCCTCCGAATCCCGACAGGTTCTAGCCCCGCCCACCTAGGCTTTGGCACCTCCGAAGCGTCTCCGGAAAAAGCCGAAGAGTTCAGTTCTGCCGATGCGCAAAACGCGGCGTTGGAGAGATCGCTCGTCCTCTCAGCTGCGGGCGTAATATTCTCAACAACAGGAATCCGTAGCTGGGTTTATTAAACCCAACATTCAAAAGCCTCAATCCGCATCTCCATCTCAAAGAACCGGGCAACAGGCAAGAGAAAATGCCACCTCCTGGGTACTGTTCAGACGTTCGATCTGAAAAGAGCTTTGTGAATCCAGATGCCTTCGCTCGCCTTCACGCAGAGCAAGGGTTCCTAAACTTTTTGCTATCGCACCTCCCCGTAGGGGAATCTTCATGTGTGCACCTCCTGTAAAAATCTAAACCCCAAAATGAACAATGAAAACAATACAATGAAACTTTGTTAATCAAGACCTAAAAAGTTCAAAAAAGCAAAGTTTGGCCCTCTGCCACCACCCTGTTACTCATTTGAAACCAGTATTTGGGGAAAGGTGGATTTATTGTAACAAGGAACCACTGAGAGATTCTTCACACCCCTCCTGGACTCCGTCTGCATCTCACAGCTTGGGAAACCCTGATGAACCTTTGCAAGTTTTTGAGTTTTTGCAATATTTGAGTTGCAATATACAGGTAACACCTCTCTCTGTCTTTCTTTGAGCTATAGATTCTCATCTCTGGATCATTTTGGCATCTTGTTTGAGCAGCACTCGCAGTGTGGTATAGGAACCATTGTCCTTACCAAGTAGTATTACATTAAAAAAGACTTAAAATCCATCAAATTATGTTTTCTATCTTGAAGAAATATTCCACCCCTGTAAAAATATATCAAGCTTAATGTTATTTTTGCCATTTTACTCGGTGGTTTTCACAACCAGCAGTATGGAAAAATGGGAGTTAGGAAGGACATTTGAGAAGAAAGCAGCTGTTGCCCAGGGACAGATTTTGGCAAACTTATCGTGATACCAAAGCAAACTAACCTTGGGAGAAATAAAAAATAATAATCTATTCTGTTTCCAAGAGAGGCAAAATGATATTTCAAAGCTTTTTCTATCCATAACTTTGCTTTCAGAGGGAAATCATTTTCGCCCAAGCAACATTTACAAGATCAAATATGTAAAATGACATTGTTCTAAGTTTTCAGATCATTTTTGTTTAGGGATAGTTTACGATTCAATATAATGGCTTATTCAAACAAGGTTTAAAGCAAACCATAGTTACTGCAATGTGTGAGTCCAATCAATGTCAGGTTAAAAAAAGGTAGTCATGAGGCAAATGAACTTTTTAAAGTAGCCTTTCCCAATCAGAATGTGCTACCTTTCACTTCCTATAATCATTAGTCATCACAGGGTTATGCTAGTTAGAAATTATGAGGGTTCTGGATACCAGGTTGGAGAAGATTGTACAAGTGTGACTATAAAAAGCTGTAGAAGATATAACATTAAATTTGTCTGAGTTCCCACAGCATACTACTTCATAGTTTAACTGTGGTTTGATGAATAAGCCACAATTTTGTGGTTCTGCATTGACGAAGCCATACAATCTTGGCTTACAGACTATATGGGTTGAGTTTGCACAAAGCATGAACTCAAAACCAAACCAACAAACAAAACCCCATGTGCAAACCTGGTCAGTATCTTGATCACAGGGCTGGTGGTGAAGAAGGCATGGGAAATCTTAGGCATCACTTCATAGTTGGCTCCTAGCCCTTCAGTGGTGTGGTGTCTACATGGTGCTCCCATGCTTCTTCCACAATTTCCCAAACTTTCTGGTAAGAAGGCCATTTCTCTTTCCACAAAGTTTGCTTTTAATAATCTCCAGTGAATCAGATCAGAAGATACTTCTGGTCGCTTCCTCTCATTCTATTCTTGTTTATTTATGCTATTCTTTTAATACAGGAATATCTTTGTTGGTCCTCCTAGCAAAAGTGGGTCATTGTTAATCTTCAATTAGAGTGGATTTAGACCAGGAGATTTCTATGACTTCTCTAGTAGCTTGACAGCTGAGGAGAATTTGAAATATATAAAAACACATCTCCAGTACTGTTTAAGGTATTCATAGCTTCAGTGACCTCCCGCTTTGTTAAAAGAAAGATTGTCGAGTTGATTTCTGTTCAGTTTTCACCCAACAAAGAAACTGTGTTTCTGACAAAGAATGGAAATAGTTTTGATTTCAAACAGCTGGAATTTATATTCCTCTAAACAGGGAACTTAATAAACTTGCTTGTTTATTCTTCACAGCAAGCTTTGGCAGGAACCCTGGTGCAATTTAACCCCATTCCGTACCTCAGGAGTCTTTAAGCGTTTTGGTCTAATGGAACATTTGTTATTTTGATTGCTTTTCATGGGCACTATGCCTGCCGTGAGGGTGGGGTTGGGGGTAGTCCTTTCAGAGAACTGCTGTCAGGGTGGCATAGGCAACCAAAAATACAGAAAATCAGATGGATCCTACAAGTCTTACACTGGCAGTACTTGAGAAATCCAGAAGTCTTTTCTCACTTCCTCCAACAATACAACCTCCTATAGATATGTCACGTCTCTTTCTTTTCTTCCCCCCATCTCCTTTTCTGGCTTCTGATGAGAAGTTACAACTTACCATTAGTTTTTTAAATCTCAGATGGCTTAATTGCTTAATAAATAATTGCCTGTTTCAAGTTTACACAGGGGGCTTCTTGCCCATTCAGAAGTCATAGCTCTCCCACTTCCTTTTTAGCATGATTGTGATCCCGAAGTGAATTCAAAATCACCACTTTACATTAATGTGGCATTTTCTACATCCAAGTTTTACTTTTTGCTTTAAACAGCTTTATTTCTGGGCATCCGCAAAGAAAAAAATGCTGGAGGAAGCAAAATTTTGGGACGTGTCAACTGTGGGATCCATAATTGGATACTGGGTGCTCCCTCAGCTTAATGAAGTTATTCAAGTATGTCTTTCCTTTGGAATTTCACTCTGCCTTTCCAGCTGCTTTAGCCAATGCCGTTCCTTTGCTAGAATAACACTGAAAACTAAACAAACCCAGTTCTTGGCTTGCTTAAAGATTTGGCTGGCAAAGTTGAAACTGAGGCATATGGCGAACATTCTGTTCCTTTACAACCTTGTTTTCTCCCTCTCAAGCTGTCAGTATGCATGGCAGCAAACTTTACCTTCAAATGACAACTTCTTGTGTATGTGGGGATGAAGCAATACACTGATCTAGTTCCAGTGCAGATGGAAGAAAATATTGTGGGCATAATTGGCAACCTTGCTAAGCAACCACTGGGGCACCAGCTTGACTCAAGGGCAATGCTTTCTCTGTTTGCAGTGTTCAGTGGCTGTGGAATTATTTATGAAGCCAAAATTACATCACACCATTGCCAGCAGGATATATCAGCAGGCAGCTGTACTTTTGCAGAAGAAATAACTTTAGGGGGGAAATAACACTACAAATTGAGCACACTCATTGGCTTTGGGATGATGACTGCTGAGATGAAAAACAGGACACCAGAATTAGTGGAGGAACAGAATGGGCTGCCACCATGATGAATCTTCTAACTCCAGAGCTCAGGGTGTTAATTTCAGTAACGGGTAGATAGAATAGGGTTACACATCAGTGAAAGATTTTCTGTGGCTATTCAGAGGACATCATGTACTGAAACATTACATTGGAATTTTTTTTTTACAGTTATTACTCATGCAAAAAGTCAAAGTTTCTTTGCTAATGTATTTCCAAAGCAGACAACATTTGTGTGCTAAATATCTTCATACAAACATCTGCTGTAATGTCAGTTAGAGCCAAACTTGACAACCAGCTCCAATGGACATGGCTTTCAGAGCAGAGTAATTGCCACTTGATTATACTTACTCAAGCCTTCTGAGAGAGATGCTTCTGAGTACAAAACAAACGTTAGTTCAACCACCATCCGGCTGATACAGTATTGAACGATTAGGATTTCAGTGTTCGAAAATTGGCGGGTTACAACTTGGCGAAATATCAGTTTTGTTTAACTTGTTGCCCTTTGGATACATTTTATTTATTTATTTCTAAACTTGTATGCTGCCCAACTCCCAACCGTTCTGGGTGACTCCCCACAATCAAAGAAATTACAATAAAAGCAATAAAAGATGGCATGTGCAACAAACCAGATGAGATAAAGCCAGATGTCTCTCTCTCCCTCACCAAAGGCCTGCTTGAAGAGCGTGGTTTTAATGGCTCTTCTAAGGAACAGTACAATGGAGGCCATCCAGATCTTGGGGGAACCTCATTCCACTGTAGGTGCCACAATTCCCTACATTGGAAACTACAGAGTACTGGATTATGGAAGACTATATTATGGGATTACTGTACTTTCCCTGAGTAGAAATCTCTCTGCTTGTTGAAAACTGCATCCGCTCAACACAGCATCTACGCAGTCTAATTATAATGATTTGCAGGCAGCCTACTTTAGAACGAGCAAAAGGAAGTGATTCATCAGTAAGTGCTTGGTTAAACTGTGGAGCTATCAACAATTTAAGTTGATAGACATACAGTACTGTGCAAAAGTTTTAGGCAGGTGTGAAACAATGCTGTAAAGTAAGAATGCTTTCAAATATATATATTGTAATTGTTTATGTTTATCAATTTACAAAATGCAAAGTGAGCGAACAGAAGAAAACCCAAATCAAATCAATATTTGGTGTGACCACCCTTTGCCTTCAAAGCAGCATCAATTCTTCTAGGTACACTTGCACACAGTTTTTGAAGGAACTCGGCAGGTAGGTTGTTCCAAACTTATTGGAGAACTAACCACAGATCTCCTGTCGATGTGGGCTGCCTCAAATCCTTCTGTCTCTTCATGTAATCCCAGACAGACTCGATGATGTTGAGATCAGGGCTCTGTGGGGGCCAAACCATCACTTCCAGGACTCCTAGTTCTTCTTCATGCTGAAGATAGTTCTTAATGACATTGGCTGTATGTTTGGGGTCGTTGTCCTGCTGCAAAATAAATTTGGGGCCAATCACACGCCTCCCTGATGGTATGGCATGATGGATAAGTATCTGCCTGTATTTCTCAACATTGAGGACACCATTGATCCTGACCAAATCTCCAACTCCATTTGCAGAAATGCAGCCCCAAACTTGCAAGGAACCCCCACCATGCTTCTCTGTTGCCTGCAGACACTCATTATTATACCGCTGTCCAGCCCCTCGATGAACAAACTGCCTCCTGCTACAGCCAAATATTTCAGATTTTGACTCAAAGGGTCCAGAGCACCTCCTGCCATTTTCTGCACTCCAGTTCCTATGTTTTTGTGCATAGTTGAGTCACTTAGCCTTGTTTCCACGTTAGAGGTATGGCTTTTTGGCCACAATTCTTCCATGAAGACCACTTCTGGCCAGACCTCTCCGGACAGTAGATGGGTGTACCTGGGTCCCACTGGTTTCCGCCAGTTCTGTGCTGATGGCGCTGATGGACATCTTCCGATGTCGAAGGGAAGTAAGCATGATGTGTCTTCCATCTGCTGCATTAAGTTTCCTTGGCCGACCACTGCATCTATGGTCCTCAATGTTGCCCGTTTCTTTGTGCTGCTTCAAGAGAGCTTGAACAGCACATCTTGAAACCCCAGTCTGCTTTGGAATTTTTGCCTGGGGGAGACCTTGCTGATGCAGTCTAACTCCCTTGTGTCTTGTTGCTGTGCTCAGTCTTGCCATGGTGTATGACCTGTGACATGACACTGTCTTCCACAACCTCACCTTAGTAGCAGGGTTTGGCTGTTCCTCACCCAGTTTTTAGCCTCCTACACAGCTGTTTCTGTTTCAGTTAATGCCTGTGTTTCAACCTACATATGAAATTGATGATCATTAGCACCTGCTTGGTATAATGGTTAATCACACACCTGACTCTAATCCTACAAGATCCCTGACTTTGTGCAAGTGTACAAAGTGTGCAAGTGTAAGAATGGATGCTGGTTTGAAGTCAAAGGATAGTCACACCAAATATTGATTTGATTTGGGTTTTTCTTCTGTTTGCTCACTTTGCATTTTGTAAATTGATAAACATAAACAATTACAATATATATTTTTGAAAGCATTCTTACTTTACAGCATTTTTTCACACCTGCCTAAAACTTTTGCACAGTACTGTGAATGAACTTGAGTGTTCAGAAGCAATATATCCCTAACTATGAAATTCTTGGCTACTTAAAGGGTAGCACAGGTGGAAACAAAAGAAATCATGACAGTACCCACAAAACCTCACATTCTGCTTCTTGTTCTCCCCGCTGTCATTTCCTTCTTTAATTTAGATTCCTTATTTCTTTGATGTACTGCTGCGACTAGTGATGAGCATTGATTCTGCATTCAAAAGGAATTTGGCAACTCTAAGCTTCTAGTGAACATACTACCAAAGTTGGACCAAGGCATTTACCAGTGACAGTACCTGGGTTCACACAAGACACCAAGCCAACTCAGATTAGGGTGAGTGCAATGTTTTTCAAACTTGGCAACTTTAAGATGTGTGGACTTCAACTCCCAGAATTCCTCAGCCAACACTGAAGTTGAAGTCCACACATCTTAAAGTTGCCAAGTTTGGAAAACACTGGTTTAGTGCAATTGGTAAAGACCACTAATGTCTCTTTAACTATCTGTCATTACTAAATGTTGCTGTTGAAACAGAATGCCACTAGATGGAGTCTCGCCTTCAATTTTTGGAGAACCCTTGTTTACAACCTCAACTTAGCAACTGTGTACTCTCATGTACCAGGTTCCTGAATAATCTCTTGGAGGACTGGCCTTTTAAGCTACCTGGTAAATACCCTGGAGGGAGGGTGCTACAAGGTCAGCTTTACTTGTGGAGACTTCTGAGAAAATCAAGAATTTCATGGAATTATAAGAGGTGGGTATGGAAAGTAATTTTATATTATTAAATTAAACTTCTTTCTCTAGAAGAAACACCTGAGGAACCAGTGAAACATTCTTTTTTGTCGCATTTCATAGGAATTGGGAAGGAATTCCTGACCCATCTAACTCTTTTTCTATTCAGCTCAGCATTCTCTTCATAAGGAAAATACTATAAGCCAAGCAGGACCCTCTGAATTAGTGTTAAAGTTGCCTGCCACCCCTCCCAAATTGGAAAAGATTAACAGTAAATAGAAAGTGAACATCCTTTTAGACTTTTCTTTTTAGAATCTGATCTGATGTAAATTTGTTGGAGCGACTATGAGGAGTGACAGGAGTGATGTATGCTCTTCCTCCTTAGAAAATCATAAAGAAATTTGGCTAGCAAGTAGGGTTTTTTTATACAAAAGTGTTTTCACTTTATTTCTGATAGGCACAGGACATGCACGTAGCCTGGTTCACAAAACAAGAAAAGCTATGAGGTGGCTTGTTTGCATGGAGCTTAGTGTGTTGTGCAATCCAGCAACTGCAGTTTGTGAGACAAACCCTGGCCTAGTATGTTGTATGAATACAGCCAGTGTAAGACTCCTCAGTCTAGAGCTGACAGATCTGGGCTGCCAAAATAGAGAAGACCGCTAGATGGCAACAACGAGATACACCCAGTTCTTTTTGCTACCCTTTGTAAGTGTTCAGTTATTTACAGTTGTAAGATGTGTAACATCTTGCTCTTTTTCCTTTCCCTTTTTACTGTAATGAAACAGTAGCCCCATTTTAATTCCAGGAAATATCTTTCTCTTTAGCCCTACTCCCTCTATGCAACTGCAATGTTTTTCTAAATCTCTATTGTACTCGTCGCAATATTTTTCACAGTTCCCCACTGTTAAAAATATTGATTGTACATTGGTTCTCTGTGTTTGTAAAATATGGGGAAGGGGTTTAAGGGAAAAATACTACTTCAGCCAAGAGCAAGCGCACCAGGAGAACTTTTGGGAATGAACAGGGAGGCCAAACGTTCTTCAGACTTCGTTCCTCCATACGAGAAGAAAAGTGTCTTGTGAAGATGCAAGAAATGTCCTCCTTTCCATCTATGAACTTTTAGAAGTTATATTTTGGAAGGAGTTGAGCTTGGTAATTTACAAGGGGGTTGCTGCCTCCTCTTGGCAGCTTTTTGCTCATATTTTAACTCTCTTTTTTCTAGCTGATTTACAGAGAGCCATTGGTCAGTTAGCATTTGATTATCTTTGGGGAATGCATGTTCAGACCACCTTTTCACTAGTGGAGAACAGGACTGGGGCTACATCAGGGCTCCAGGCTGCATATCTTTCTATTAGAACAGTGTTTCTCAACCTTGGCAACTTTAAGCTATGTGGACTTCAACTTCCAGAATTCCCATGCTGGCTGGGGAATTCTGGGAGTTGAAGTCCACATAGCTTAAAGTTGCCAGGGTTGAGAAACACTGTATTAGAATGTGTATTGGGCTTCTTTCACCTCAACGTCTTCCCCACCAAGGTGGATTTCTATAAGCCATGCTTAGTTGGTTGATCGGCATGAGAGAGATGGTTAGCAATGTCATCTTGTCCCCTTGTATGTGTTTCTTGAACTAAATATATGGGGTAGATCTAAGGCAGCTCTTAGTCCATGCTGTAATGTTTGAGTAAGGGCAAAATTTTATTTCATGTTTTTGGGATTCCCAATCTGGTATCTTTGGATATCCATACACATAGAGATACAAGCCTTTGGGCTTTCTGCACAACCTGGATTTTATTTTGGAACTGGCCACAGATCTATGGCATAATTTTGTGAGTGAGCCAGAACTTTTCCATGGAACTCTGAGAAATGTTTTGCTCAGGACAGGAGATTCTCATAAAAATCTCACCATTCTTCCTGCACTATAAATTCAAGATTCTCTGATTATGAATCAGACTAATAAAATACAGTTTCGTGGGGAAGAAAATATACCCTCAGCCAACTGAATATACTTGTGTTCAGCCAGAAATGCTAGTGATGCTTTATAATACCCTTTATTACATCAATAACCAAACTGTGAGAGATGTCAGAGACAAAAGGATATGCCTAGGGTCAATCATTATGGGATAAGCAGGAGGCAATTTCCAGTGGCCTGATATCCAATGGATCTCATAGAGGGGAAGCAAGAATTACTAAAGTTTCTTATGGAGAGTTAGGAAGGCAGCAATCTCTCATTATGAAAATGTAAGTAACAATTGAGATAGCTGTTGTCTGAAACAAGTGGCAGATAAGTGGGAGAAAAGAAAGTTATTTTTAAAAATCAACAGAGAATTATCAGAAATATTAACAGTTTATCACAAAGAGGATCAAAGATGTAGCAGGAAGGTTTTGTAGAGGCAGTTAATGCCTTACTAACATGGATTTATCACTGCTATTAAGGCAACAATCCTAAACTTATTTTTCAGCAGTAAACCTACACTGAACGTAGTAGGACTTATTTCTGAATAAACATATGTAGGACTATGCTATATGACACCTATGAAATTGCCTTACATAGCAGCTATCCCGTGGCCCACTGTTTATTAAAATCCAAACATCATCTTATATTCTATAATAATTCCAAATCTGCCTCATTTCTCTTGGATGAAAGCATCTATGAAGTGGTGCTAAAATCCGTGACTAAATGTTCCATGTACCTTATAACCACAGGTAAAGACAATAAAATACCTGATTTGTGTGTGCAAAGACACCCCCATTTCTCTGCGATGGAATATGACTTGCACAGGAAGAAGACATTAGTATCTGTTTTGAAAACCAGCACTTACGAAGTGTATGTATTTTTTACCATGTTTTAGAAATGCAGTTGAGGTTCCCTGCTTTAAAATACTGCTGCAGCTCAGGAGAAATGAGTGAAGCTGGTACAGATTGGTGAGGGTTTGCCATGGGAAGCAAGGGAAGATATTGGGTGCTAGGAATCTGGGTGACCAGGGTTGGAAATTAGCTACAGCCAGAAGAGAGAAAAGAAGACGATCAGAAGATGAAGTGGAGAGGTTCTAACCAAATGGGGTCTTCTGATGAGAGGAGGAAATCACTCTGAAGAGGTGAGAGGAAGAAACTTGGTAAAAAAGGATATAAAAGGTATGCATTCTGGGACACAAATGGACACACACACACACACACACACACACACACACACACACACACAGATCTAGGACTCTGCTTAATGAAAGCAAGCTTAAACCCAGAGAGGAGGAAAGCTTTAAAGGGACAGAAAGTTTCTTGTGAGTCAGGCAGATTAAGAAGACAAAGGGAAATAAGACAAAGCTTTCTAGGTAGTGGGTAGGTTACTCAAGAGGAGGAAGTAAAGGAGAAACACACAGAACTCTTTTCCTCTGGTGGGCCCTGCTGGCATACTTGCTCCCATCTTGGTTCTAGAGAGGTGGATTGGAGGGAAGAGGTGGAAGGAAATCAACCCAATGGGTCAGCTGGAGAGAAGATGGAGGTCAAGAGAGTGAAGAGCATACCCAGGGCGGGTGGGTGAGAGTGGACAAAAGCAAGGAACAGCCAGCCTGGATTTGGATTGGGGACAGCGAGGAGAAGGTGCAAGAGGAATCCAACCAAGAGCCTAGAGGAGGAGAGAGGAAACTGTTCCATGAGACTTTTGCAAGACAACTAAAGTTGTTGAACTGGGTAAGTATGTTTGGGGTTTCAGATGCACTGGGATTTGAAAAGAAGCTACAAGGTTGTGAATGACAGAGGGAGGGAGGGAGGGAGGGAGAGAGATTGCATTCTTCTTCTTGCTTTATGCTTCTTAGGACTGGGTGAGGTATCGGGATTCATTCCCACTGAATTCAACAGATTCTATTGTGTAAAGTCATTCTTCTACTGTATTTCTGTACCTGTGTAACTCTGGTTGTAGATCTCTTTGGGTCTATATGATTATTGTTTTCTTGGAAGTAGAGGAATAGACTTTGGTTCTGAAAGCAAGAAAGTAAAGGTACAGTATGTTCTCTATTGAAAACTGAAAGTGTCTTGGGTTTTATCGGATGGGGAGCATCCTTTAGAGTTTCCCTTGTAGGTGGAAGGATTGACAGCAGGCTTAATAAGAATAATTTCTATCAGAGCTGGAAGAGATTTTGCTTAGAAAAAACAGGAATGGCTTCTGTGTTGCAGCAGAAGCTGGAGAGCTATACTCTTAAAACACTCTGAAGGATGGTTTAAAATTGGGATAATTCACCTGAAGTTCCAGGCCTACATGCAATCTTCTGAGTGATTTAAACAGCCCTTTGCAAATGGTTAATTTGGGCTTCTGGTAAGAGCAATCTCTGCCTGTTACCTTTGGTGCTGGCTATTTATGGCAATAGACTGGGAGACAGAGATGTCCTTAGGATATGGTTAAAAAAAGGTCAAGATGGCAGCCACAATGCCTGTTTTTTAGGTGTGTTGCTTCTGACCACATCCTGTGGGCACCCCTGCTTGGAAAAGAGGTGTTATTCTCCCAACATGGTGCCAGGAGAGGCCTGTTGATGGGATAGAAACAGTGAGTTATGAAGGGAGAGATGCTGTGCTTGCTTTTGTAAGCTTAATAAAGTTTGAACCAGAACACAGAAGCAGACAAATCACTCAAGGGTTTATTCGTCATTCTTTAATTTACCCTATTATTACAGGCAAAGAAGTAAGATGTAAACAAATAAGAGAGCAACGCAGATCAAATGGTTCATAATAAGTGTGGTTAGATACACAGTACTGTTAGGAACATCATGAAAAATTATGACACTCTTCCAATCTTTCTGAGAAGATTTCAACTTCTCTTTCAAGTACGAAAAGCTGACCCTGTTGTTGTTTTACACATTGCAGGCAAAATTCTTGGTGAGGACAGAAACTATCTTGCCAAAGACATCTAACAAGGCTAATTAATTGTTATCAAAAGGATCAAGGCAGAACAGAATCCTGCCAAACATTTGCAGTTAAAAGGAAGATTCATCCCAAGCATTTATAGTCTAGCAAAGCAAACTGTAACAAAGATTCATAAACATTAAGGGCAAAATAATCTCTACCAAATACAATCTACAAGAAGAACTTCCTGTTTCATCCATTAGGTCATACTGAGGGCATGGACGCCTATGCATTCATTTTATTTCATGCCCCGTAACTGATACCCACTTGATGGCCACCTACTCCAATTTTCTGCATACTTCTTGGGGTGCTTTTGACCAAATGTTTTGCAAAGTTATTACTAACTGTGGTACTAATCTTTCAGGCATGATCGTGTTGAATTTGCTGAGCTTACAAAACGTTTGTTAGCAGCTTATAAGGAAAAAATAATCAACCCTCTCCATTATGACATCTGCTGGGGCTCTCCTTTCAAGCTGCGGCATGTGACAACTATTTTGAAAGTACAACCTTCTGAACAAAGTAAGCTGATGAGCTTGCTGGAGGTGGGTGATGGGTTGTAGACTCCAATAAGGCAATAGAATTGATGTACAGAGGCCACGTGTTACCCAATAACAATCACAGGGGATCAACTGTGAGAAAGTGCAAATGGCTTGAGGGCTTCCCAAAGACATCAAAATGGTACTGCAGAAAGCAGATGCTAGATGTGTTGTGTTGGCTCTGAAAGGATAGAGCACTGATGTTCTTGATACTGACAGTGTTCTCCTATATCAAGAGTAGTTTTCTGTTTGGTAAAAAGGAAATAAATTTGGCAGTGAGATAGAAGAGTGCTGGGGCTGCAGAAAAGTGGCTTGAGGGTCACCTGTGGCCGTGAGATCACAGACTGTCCACATCAGCAATATATCTTAAATAAGAAGATACATACCTGTGGTTCTTAGTTCAAGGTCTAAAGGCTGTTTGCAAGTTCAGACTTTGGGCAAAAAAATCTGTAAGATTTCTTGCAGCCTGATAGGCAGAGAGGAGCCTGAAGAAAGCAAGCAAAGAGAGGAGCTTGTTTCACTCATCATTAATTAATTCAATTTAGGCACCACCCAAATCCAGACTGACTCTGGGTGGTTCACAATAAAAGCAAACAAGATAGAAGATACAATATAAATAGACTTATAGAAAGAAAAATAATAAAGAACAAGATGATGAGTCTGGCCAACAATATGTAGGCAGACAGAAAGGAGTGGCTGTGTCCACGCTTGGCTCCTGTTCATCAGTGGCACACAGCCTTCCATAGACTATCTCCAAGAAGAATGTGATCTCAACCGAAAAAAAGCTCCAATTTAAACCACAATTTAGGTTTATCAGTTTAATTTGGTTAAAATGACTATTTCTGCTTTTCTGCTAGCATGGTACTTAAAGGGGATTACAAAACTATGAAAACAGTAAAGAATAGAAGAACATTACCAATAAAATATTTAGCAGCAGTATAAAAGCACTGCATAACTACTGAGGAAAGATTATGGCCAGTCATACTGGAAAATTATGAACAACAAAGCAGAACAGATGGAACCCAGCATCTACAATATAGAAAAAGTGGTCCAGACAACTTTGTCTACTATGACAGTTAAACAACTGAGTTATACTTAAGCACCTAAGGAAGAATTCAACTTCTACCAATTCCCGTTTAATAGAGTTTGAAGTGCATAATTGTAGCTTATGGATGAACGTTTCTCCCCAATTTTTATGTGTGCATATCTATTTAGTTCAAGAAGACTTTGGACACAAAGCTGTATTATATTAACCCAATTCCAAGTTAAATTGCATTTTTATAGCACATTTTGAATCTATGGGATGTGAGGGCAATCTGGCTTCTCATTTGTCACTCCATTGACTGAAGCTTTTATATCGAGGTGATGAGAAATGCTGATCTTATTCGAAACTATAAGAGGTCATGGCACCAAAAAGTTTGAGAACCCTTTTCTTACTGGCATTGTTGTGATCTACTGTGGTTTTTAAAAAAATCTTTGCACTGTCATAAGCTGGTTATTACATACTTTGATATTTGTTGTTATTATTGTAAATTATTTTTGAAACTAATTGTTGCCTGAGTTAGACCACACCCCTGCTAGCATCTCTCTTTTCAATAGCTCCTTACCCAGCTTTTCAGGAAGGGCAAAATGTGGCTATTGTTACTGAATTCTGGCTTTGATTAGCTCTTGTCAGCATAGATGGTTTCAAGTAATTCTGGGAACTACAGTTGAAACAACACTTAGATGGCCATTCATGGCCCATTCCAGTACTCAAGACAGAGGAAATGGGAGAAAGGCTTCAGATGAAGACCTTAATTTACAGATTTATTTGGGAATAATTATTGAGAGGAACATAACGGTTGGGTCCAAACATCATATTAAGCCCAAACCCAAGTAAACCACATTGTAGTTTAATGTGATTGTGATACCCTTTGTTGCGGTAGTCCTCTGCACACTCGGCTGAAAGAAGGTCTGTAATCAAAATGGAAGATATTACATTTATTCCATGCAAAACAAATGTAAGTGTGAAATAAAAGAAATTGCTAAAAATCCACATGTTGTAGTTTAAGCCAATGATAGACAGTTGCTGATCTGAAGCAATTTTATCTAACCATTTTATCAAACATTAATCAAAGCTCGGTTAAATTTTTGCCTAATTTTCAAATGATAAGAAATAGGAACATCCTATTTTAATGTTGTACCTCACTTTTTAAAGTGCATGGAATATGTATGTAGAGTCTAGGTCAGTGCTTTTCAAACTAGTCAACTTTAAGATGTGTGGACATTAACTCCCAGAATTCATGCTTGCTGGGGAATCCTGGGAGTTGAAGTCCACTCATCTTAAAGTTGCCAAGTTTGAAAATCACTGGTTTAGGTGCAAGGTATAATTCCAGCTGGGAAGTTAAGAGTTTTCATCTTAATTTGTGGCGCCTGACGACTCGCTTGGTCAGCACTTGAGAGGGGTAGAAATTAGATCCCTAATCCACAGCTAGAAGAAAATTGTAGCTCCTAAAACTTCAGGGGATGATAATCTCTGAGCTGACTAATTGATTTATATTTTGCATGTTTCTTTTGTTTTCTGCATTGTAGCAATAGAGACTGAGAGGATTTTGGAACGCCAGAGGTTGGAGCAGATTGAGCTCCAGCGCAAGGTTGCAGGGCAGAGTGAGGCTGAACTAAAAAGCAGGATTCTTTTGGAAAGAAGACCACTGCCCCCAAGTGGTTCTGACTAGATCTTATTTACATCTACGGTTGTGTATTTCTCTGAGTTACTGTGGTCCAGCCAGTGACTGAATCAACAGGCAACATAAGCAGGCTAGCAAATGATTTCCTGCAACTGTAATATGATTGCATGCATCTACTAACATCATGTTAATTATTAAATACAAAGGAAGAAAACAGGCCACTAATTCCCAATGCTTCTCTTTAGGAGGAAGGGGTGAGAAGTTGGTTTCTGGCCCTGCTCATCCTCAGTTCTTGAGCATCCATGCTTCTCCTGCCACATCCTGTGTAGTTACAAGAAGGAGACGAGAAGCTTTAATTGGATTTCAATTAAACCCTGTTTAGCAATATGTCCTGAATTCTATACTGCAGTTTAACTATGGTTCATGAAAATAAGCTGAGAGCATAGCCCATGGTTTAAAATTGGCTTGTTTCAACTGACCAGGGTTAGGAATACCACTCTTTTGTCCAGCTTCAGACAACAACTGAATATAAGAATTGTACCAAATCTGGATATTTAGCCATGCTTGTTGAATAAATTAGGGTTGCCTCATTTATACAAAATGCTAAGCCAGAATGGGTGAGCCCACACATTTTTTTATTGTATTGACAGTCACTGCAATCCTGAGTACCTTGGTAGTTTACAGCACAACAAATATTTAAAATAAAACACCCATAGTAGGAACAAAACATAAACTTCTAAAACTATCAACATTATAAAATCACTCCAGCTGGATGTCCTATCACTCACCACAGGTCCCCTGGAATAACTTAGTTTTCAACTATTTTGAACACCGGAACACATTCTGCTACTCCAAAACCAGACGATTCACATTATGGCTTGGTACCTTGTAGGAACCAAACCAGTTCCAAACTCTGGTTAACTCAAAGCAGAAGCAAAAGCTTTTGGACCTCTCCTTCTGGCCAAAATGAAATAAAAGGGATGGGATGCAACGAGCCCAAGGCTCTTTTAATTGATAATGTACTGGATATATTTTAAAACAATGTTCTCTTCTTAGTTAAGGATCATCTGTTTTTGAAACAAGTGTTCTTGTTTCTTATTATTGCTAGAAATAACACATGCAGAGCCGTGTCAGTCTATGAGAATAAACTTTAAATCCAGTTTGATTGTTTCAGTTTGGTTTGATAAGGTGTTCATCAACTGTGGATGTACACATTTCTGAAAATGAAGATAGGATGGATGGAAACCTGTTTATACTCCAGCAGAACTCTGCAGATGACATATGCTAATTATAACAGAGTCTTCTGATACCTTAAAGACCTAACACATTTGTCATTGCATTCATGTGGATCGCAGTCTCCAAGCTTTGCAGCAATAAATCTATTTGCCTTGGTGTCAAAATACTTTGTGTTGTTTTTATTTCAAAAGGCTAATACAACGTTCCCTCTGGATATGGAATATTTGTTTCATTTGTAAGCAAAAATAATTTAAAAAACCCCCCATAATATAACACTAGACCTTAAAGTCCTGCATTGCCTGCTTGTTACTGGGCCTAATTTCAAGTGTGATAGTTGTGTATAAAACAATATAAGGGTCAAGTACTTAGCAAATTAAGACTCCCAATACCATTCCTACTAAGGTCAGCTGGGGACAACTTGCTCATCGTCCACAAGGTGGTTCTGCTCGTGGCACGGTGGCAACACCCTTATTGGGGATATCTTTTCTAAGAAACTTGAGCTAGCTCCACCTAGTTCTTTTGGACATCAACTGAAGACTTACCTGTCCCCTGGGGCATTTGCTGGATAATAGTGCCTTCTAGATTGTTTTTAAAACAAACTTTTGTTTTCATTTTGTTTTTGTCTTGTGTTAGGACTGATACTTTTATCTGACCATTTGCAATGAAGATTGTTTGGATCTTATTTCATACCACTGTGGTCTCCTTCAGGAAGAAGAGCCACAGAGTTATTGGGTGAGCCCTTGTGGTCATTAGCATGTTTATTATTTCACTTGGTTTGTTATTTCTCTAGTTTTATTGGAGTTTGTTTGTTTCTGTATGATTGCAGATGGAAATAGCAATATATGGCTTGGCTCTGCCCACTTTTAAGCTCTGTGCTGTCCAGTCTAATGATATCTGGCCATGTGTAGACATCACACCAAGATTATAGGGGATTTGTTTTTGATTTATCATGATATGTGAACTCAATGTTATGGTTTAGGGATGTGTGCCAACCCAGTCATGTAGAGTGTTGAACAAACATGATTTAAGCATTTCTAAAAAGTAACTACATGCACTTTCCAATAGATTACATGCCTAAAGGGGGAAAAAAATGGAGAATGGATAGGGCAAAACCTAGGCTTCTGTGAAGAAATTAGTTTTAACCTACATGCTCCCCACAAAGAAGTAACAGAAACAAACAAATGAAAAAACAGCAACCATAATGTTTGTGACTGGTATACAGATACAGTAAGATGAATAAAGGTTGGCAATTTCTGCCCAAATTTTGAATTTCAGGTGCTGTCCTGTGGAAATTGATGATGATGATGATGGTGTTCCCTGCAACTACTTCTGCCTGTCCAGTAGGTCCTAATTTTTCTTTCCTTTTCTTTTTCTCACCTGAGGACATGGATACTGTCTAAAAGAAGTCACTTGGTTCCATTTCCCAAGATTTTCATTTCCTACGAAAGCTTTGGGGGCCTGTCCTGAGTTCAGCTGCATTCTTGTTAAATAAAGATAAAGCTAGAGGCCAATGCTTTGCTTTACAGCAGTGTTGTCCAAACTTGGCCACTTTAAGATGGGTGGACTTCAACTCTCAGAATTCCCCAGCCAGCCATGCTGGCTGGAGAATTCTGGGAGCTCAAGTCCACTCATCTTAAAAGTGGTCAAGTTTGGACAACACTGCTTTACAGCATAGCAGCTTCCCACTGAATTGTGTTCAATTAAAAGACTATTAAAAATGTAAGTTGGTTGGGACACAGTGTCCAGCCAATGTCAACAGAGGAGCTTTTTATTACATTCCCCAATACTGGCTGGGGAATTCTGGGAGTTGAAGTCCACACATCTTAAAGTTGTTAAGGTTGAGAAACCCTGCATTAATCAATGCATAAAAAATAAGAATTTTGAATTAAAGACTTCAGAACTCAGTTTTTATACAAGGAACAAGCTTTCTTCCCTATAGGAGTATAATTTAGATTTGAGTTAGAGAAAATAATTTTACTATAGTTTAATCTACCCAGTACTAAGTGTTCCCTGGGCAGATTACAATGATATGAAAATTTTAAAAAACATCAAAATAAAAAGAAATAAAATATATAAAATCCCCATCCCTGATGCAGCGTGGATATTTCACATGTCCAGTCTAAACTGTCCAAGTCTAAACTATTCTGTATGAAATGCCTGGGAAAAAGAGGGATGTCTTCAGTTGATGTAAAAAAAAAATTGTGAAGCCATGAGGCAAGCCTCCTCTAAGGAGGGCATTCCATAAATGGGGCCAGAGTTGAGAAGTCCTTCTTCCTTGTAGTCACACACAAAACTTTACAATCCTAGACCCTAGAAAGGCAATTTAGATGACTGAGTCCAACCCTCTGCTCATTGTAGGAATCTAAATTAAAGCATCCTTGACTGATAACTATCTGGCTTCCACCTGGAGATGTCAAATGAAGGGGAACCTATCAACTCTCCGGGTAATGTAGCAGAGGCATCAGGAAGATGGCTTCCAAAGGTAATTGAACCATTCAGAAAGATACATATGGGAAAAGGTTTTCCAGATTAAGGAATCACTATCTGTTCATATCAACATTTGTCCAACCAACCAGTTGATTATGTGCCATTAAGCTGGTGTCAACTGTTTGTGACTGTGTCAATAGACCTTCTCTGGGATCTCCAAGCAAAGCATCTTCCAAATATGCAGACTTTAACCCTAGGAATTCTTCAACCAGTATAGGCATTCTGCAGAATTCTGGGAGTTGTAGTCCACTTATCTACAGTATTGATTGCCCAAACTGGTAAGGCTGTCCCAGATATTATTGGATCTGAGCTTTAAACATCTCCAACAATTGGCCATGTTGTCTGTGGCTTGTACAAGTTGGAGTCCAACAACATATGAAAGACAATAGACATCCCATCCTTGTCCCTGGAGACATAACATGTACCTGCTCCTAGTATAACAGTGTAAATGCTGTGTAACTCCAATGATGTTTTATGCATTTGAGTTGCATGCAGCTTATCAAATTTACAAGCCATCTTTGCAGAAAGCAGTGACAGAAAACAGATTGTTTCAAACCTGATATATTCCAACAGGCATTTGTGAAAGGCATGTATGTTATTTAAGATTGCACCTGAATAGAAAGGATTTAATAATTAATTGTTGTAGAGATACATAAATAGAAACATTAAATTATCTTCTGGTGTGATTTTAAAGGATGCTTTTTGAGGAGTCCTTGGGGTTCTCTGAGCTTGGTTCTTTTCTTGCAAACGTTTTCGTTAGCTGGCTAGGTAACATCTTCAGTGCTAATGCTTTTTCTTTGTTTTAAAGAGTAGAAAATACAATCTGGTTGCTACAGATCATATTCTTCTGATGTTTAATAATAAAAAATTAAAACTCAGTGAATATTTTCAAAAGGTTAATTCATTCTCTCTCTCCCTCCCTCTTTTCCTTCATGTTTTTCATGACATTTATATTTTGTTTGCTTATAGAATGGTCTTTGTTTTAAACACAAAACACTTAGGAAAATTAACCAAGATAGTTAATAGAATTACATAGAATCAAATCAGTGGCTCCACACAGCCTCCAAACTTGAGAAATTTATATATATTTTTAGAACTAGAGACTAGTGCAAAATAGCATTTGGGAGAAAGATGGTTCAGATTACAGCCAATTACTAGTGGCATTTCAAGAGCCATATATCACACAGCAAGTAATGTAAGAAATGAGGGGACAATACATGATTGATTCCATGGCAATATCTGAGTTTTGTAGAATTCAGATACTTTGAAAACAAAGACGGAAGTGACTTGAACTGAAAATTTCTTGAGAACAAGGGTAGAAGTCACCTGAAGCTGAAAACAAACAAATCAAATGGACACAAAACAGAATTATTAAGTGACATATTTTAAAAAGTGTCTTTTTATTTACACTGGGGAAGTGTTTCAGCAGTTACTTGAGATATCTGATAATTCACCTTTTTTTTGTAAAAGTATATAAATATATACACAAGCTTTTATATAAACATTGTAACATGTGATACAGTAAATATTTGCTATTTTCCCATACACTAATAAGTAAAGCTTAAATACTGATTTCAAGTATTTTCTATAGAAAGCTCTACAATATTACAATTGTTGGAAAAAGACAGCTCTGTTATAAACACACTTGAAAAATAGTCAAGTAAAAATGTACTGTAAGAAAATCCACCAGAATAAAATACTTTTTTTATTCCCCCCCACCCCTCCCTCCACATTATATAAGTAACTGGAAAATAATCTGCAAGAAGCATGAATATGTTTTATAAAATGTTTTTTAACATGTCAATTTCTTTCAATGATTTGAAAAAGCTGCAAAAATGCAGCACAATTAAATATAAAAGTATATAAGTGATGTTCAAGTGCCCACATCCATGTAAAGGAGGGAGTCTGGCTAATGGTACCAGATGCTTGATTGAGACTGGAACTGGAATAACATTGGCAAAAGCTGTTTATAGTCCACTCCCAAAGAATCTTGGGAATTGTAGTTTGAAGAAAGTGTGTGAAACCATTTCTGTCATAGTTCCTTTTTTCTCTCATGGATCTACATCTCCCATGGAAATGGCACGAGTATTAAACCAGTTTCATTCGGTAATGTGAATATGCCCAAATTATCTGAGGGCATATTTTTAAATGTACACCTGGCACAATATTTTAGCTGTTTCTTTGCTGTTCTTCGGCTTGAAGACGTTTTAGCACGTACAAGATAACTTGATAGCAGAAAATATACTGGTCCTGTAAAAGGAAGAAATTATTGCATATTCTCACAAAATACAAATGCAGAACAGCTACACATATTGGTTGTGACAGAGGAAATTGTGCTTAACGGTTGGGTCCTAACTAGTCCTATTATAGACCCCCACCCTTCCTTCCAGAACATTCTTCACTCCCTGCAAAAGATGGATTGCATCTTCTGCTTTTCCGCAGAGTGAAAGAATTTCACGGGAGGTTGTGAAATGTGTATGTGGCCAATATTTAAAATCTCTTGTGTATCCTTGCAGTAGTGCAAGTCTTTTCTCACTTTAGTTTCCAATCTCACAGAGATGAATGGTCCCAGGAACATTCTGAAAAGCATGGCAGGGAAGGAAGTGTGAGAAATTTGCACGGCTGAGAGTTCCCTTTCACCACTTAGATTTTGTCTTTCATTTCAGCATTTCTGTCTTTCCTTCTAGAGAGGGCTGAATATAAACATAAATTCATTCTACAGTCTATGCATACTATTGCTTTTAGCGGTGGTCATTTTCTGTCAGCATCTGTTTTCCAAACTACTGATGGGACTAAGAAAGCCCTTATAGGCTACCTATTCTGCATAGCAAATATCATGGAAGCTGCTGCAGAACTCTGCTAAACTCTGGTTGCAGCACTGTGGCATAAATCTGCAACTAAGCCACATGTTATGATGGCTGGGATTGCCATATGATTATGTTGCATATGGTTAGATTGTACAGGGAGAAATAGGTTCTAGCACATTTTGAAAAGTCTAAGAAATAAATCCTAACATGTTTTGAAAATACTTTTTTTTCTTTTTCCAGGGGAAATTGCTGCTTTAAACAGCGGGGCACTCAATTTAACATAAGATTAGGAAGTTTGATGAAAAAGCATATTTACTTAGAATGGGAGGTTAGCATGGCACACTCGATGAAAAAGTGACTGGCTAAGGCAAAGATGTCCAAGGGAAGGGCAGGGGACAAGAAGTGCATGGGGACACTGCAATGTACACTCCACCCCTTATGTATGTGCATGCAATGCTGCGATGCAAGTATGAAAAGGCAGAACTTGTGCCTCAATGTCACAAGTCCGGCCTTACAATGGTAGGAAAAGACACCTACGGGGATGTGGTCTTATGGGAATGCTTATGAGTGTGTTGTGCTGAACCTAAGCAGTTTGGTTCAGTCAAAATCTGTGCTTCAGCGAGCTGTGGGCTAGCACGTTGGGGGAACACAGCCACTGTCTCAGGAAAGACACTGTATTCTGAAAACAAAATTGAGCTGCCAAAATTGGTATTTTCAAAGGTCCTCCTATGTGGTGCCCACCAAACAGAGCAAAAAAGGTGGGTAATAAGAAGAGAGCCTTTCAGTAAGACTATGCAAAAGATTTGAAAAAAGTGCTTTGCAAAGCGTGTTAGTGCAAATGACGCACCTCTCTCTTAAGTGTTAAAGCAGCTGCATCTTCTGTAACGCAGGCACAGCTGCTTTGAAAAGCAGTCGCTGACTGCTTCGACATCATATGCGCACACAGAAACTCTGCTTCACTCACAGTCCCAGAAGACAAGTCATCTGTACATGCAAACAGATGCAGAGACAGAACCAGCTATGGTTTGCACAGCGCTATTTTTCAGTCGTTCCTCTTGCCCCATTGATACTTGTTTTACAATGTAATATGAAGACTTCTTTCTGTCTTCTTTTTTTTAAGTCAGCATTTTATAGATCTCTGAACTGCAGTTCGGTTTTACGTTGGTTTATCCTCCAACTGCTCTCACTTTGTAAGCTTTCATTCTATGATTTGTTTTATTCTTATTTTCCATGTTTGTAAAATCTATAAAACTATCCGAAGAGTCTCAGCTACAAAGAAATATAGAAAAGAAATAAAAGAAATACACTCCCCATTTTTCTCCTTTGTCTTCATTTCCCAGGAGTCTTGTTTGGGGCACATTAGGAAAGTTACATTAAAGAAAAACTTGAGAAGCACGACTGTGTGTTGCAATTCAGGATAAACGTACCTCAGTTTGCACCATGCCATGTCTTTGCAAGCGCATCAGCCGCACCACTTCGGAGATATCAAACTGAAAAAAAAACATCCAATATAAAATGCACATTGTCAAATTTTATGGGATTTGCCCCAAAAAGTTTAGAATTTCTCCAGGGGTGCTGGGGATGTGGCAGGTGGATGCTTAATTCTTTTCCACATGTCTTTTCCCCCCTTCTCCCAGAATCTCTTCCCCCAGCCTTTTCTTCCAACAAGTTTGCAAGAGAAAATTATTGAATGATGATTGTTGAGAAATGTTGGCAGGAGGAGAGGAAAAACATCCTCCTCAAAGTTCTCTATGGTGAACGTCCAATGCACTCTCAGTTCTTTCTTGTTTACAGCTAAACAGGAAACATCTGGGTTGCAAGAACTTTGTCTACATTTGGTACCATCTGCAGATGATCAGGCAGTGATATTCATATCTATAAAAATCTTCATTCTGATTTGCATATTACTCCAAGGTTGGGACAAGGAATCTGACTAGTCACTCAGAAAAAAGGGAGCTTATACTAATAAAATCACACACTTCTGAAAATTTTTTCATGGATAATATACTGAAATTGTACTGGGCCTGCCAATAGGGATATTAAAAAGTTCAGAATAAAATGGAGTAAATCAGATGTATATTAATAAACTAGTTCAATAACCACTGTAAGAATAATTAAGGTGATCTTCCCCAATTTTGAATTCTTGAGATGGATTTGGATGACCAGAATTCTCAGCCAACATGGCAGCAGGCCAGCCAGGCTGGGGATTTTGTGAATTGCAATCTCAGTTTGAAGGGTTGGAGGAAGGTTCATTTAGGTTTACTCACCTCGAGGTCTTGGCTGATTAAGCCCAAGACTACGTCAAGGCAAATAAGGGTCCCTGATCGTCCAATGCCTGCACTGCAGTGAGTAATGATAGGTCCTGATTTGTGGATGTGCCTCATGTAGGAGATGAAAGTTAGCAAGTCATCTGGTTGAGATGGTGTGTCATGATCTGGCCAAGCGGTAAAGTTTAAATGGGAAATATGCCGGAGTTCCCCTGTCTATATTGAAATTCAAACAACAACACATACAGAGAAAGAATGAGCATCAAGTATCCTGAGAAGGAAGTTTCACAAATGTTACTAACAGTCCAATCTAACTTTTTTTTTTTTTTAAATCCAATCCATAGCTGTTTTCTTTTTTCCTTCATTACAGTTTCTTTCAATTTATCATCTTCCAGATTTACTGAGATGCAGCTCCCCAAATTCCCAGCTAGCTTCAACTTAGAATGGCTCCAGACCACTCCTATGTTGAATCATGGGAAAATTAACATGGTGGATGTTACCCAGAGGGCCTTGAGTTCCAACACTGGGCAAGGAATATCATGAGTACAGCAGGACTTGCAGGCTCTAACAGTTATTAGAGATTAATGGCAAGTTTAGCAACGGAGTCTTCTGAAAAGATAGACGGGAAGACTAACAAGCATTGTAATACCACATATTTTCAGAATATAATCAAAGTAACTATAAAAAAAGTAGTCTTTCAGAAGTTTGCTAAAGCTTGCAATACCTCTCAATTTTCAAGTAAGACTTTGGCTCATTATAATTGTTTAATATTTCGTTCTTTAAAAATTAAATACTTTTATTGTATGTATTTCTGCATTTATTTTCAACAACACCATGCAAATGAATCCTGTCTGAAGCCTTTGGCTACAGGCAACTCCTGACACTAGATCATCAGCTTTAGAATCCATACAAGCAACGAAGATGAGCAGAACTGGGCTTGATAGCAGTGTTCAGGTACATAAAGGGGTGCCATAGGGAAGATGGTCAGGAACTCTTTTCCATGGCCACAGAAACTAGGACCAGAAATAATGGGTACAAACTGCAGCTACCTAGATTTCACTTAAATATAAGGAAAAACTTCCTGATGGTTAGATCTGTACAACAGTGGAACAGTCTACCTACGGAGGTTGTGGGTTCTCCATCTCTGGAGGTTTTTAAGAAGGGGCTGGACAGTCACCTCTCGGGGATGGTTTGGTTCCCTGCATATTGCAGGGGGTTGGACTAGATGATCCATGTGGTCCCTTCCAACTCCAAAATTCTATGATTCTATGATTCTTCCCTCCAATTTCTCGGGCTGGGTCTCCCATAAAACCACCAGCAAAATGGGAGGCTCACCTGAATGTCCTCGAGCTCCATGATTCTAATGATGAAGCCTTTGAGGTGCTGCAGCCGCACAAGAGAAAGACGAAGTTTATCACTGACCATTGTGGTCTTGCCAAGAGCACTGGGCCAGTACCGTTGACATTTGACCTTTTCTCCTTCCACTTCCTGGGTCATCATGGCTATTAGAGTGCATTTTTGTTCCCAAGCCATTTGCCAGAAGTCAGCCACTGTATTAGGGAGGGGTCCTTGGCATGCAATGTAAAGGTATTCCTTCATCCCCACTAGCATCTGGATAAAGCTGGCGTTGATATAGCCACCTTCGGCCCCAAGAAGCACCCTTGTGGTGTCATCTGCAGTCCCCAACACAGAAGGACAAGGTGGTCATCAATTGTCATTATTATGATAAAATGAGTGATATATATGGAATTTTACAACACACCAGGAGCAGCTTGCAATTTAAAATCTTACCTAGGCAAATCAAAAACGGAAGGAGAAGGAAGCAGGGGACAATAGAAAAGTGGGGAGAATATGCTAACGTTTCAATTCCATGTGCTTACACTTAGTCACAGTGTTATTTCCAGCCCTACATCCTAACTGTGACAGCCAGTTTGGTGTAGAGATTAAGGCACTGGGCTAGAAACCAGAAGACCCTGAGTTCTAGTCCTGCCTTAGGCAGAAAGCCAGCTGGGTGACCTTGGGCCACTCACTCTCTTTCAGCCCTGTGAAGGAGGGAATGGCAAACCACTTCTGAAAATCCTAGTCAAGAAAACTGCAAGGACTTGTCACCAGGAGTCAAAAACTAACTTGAAGGCACACACACACATGGGGACTGTGGGGTATCATAAGCTTGCTTTCACATAACCATGTGCAATTAACAAGTCAAGATAAAATAAAACCAGCTGGATGAAGAGTTTGTAGTTATGAACAATATCACTGACTGCTGAAGTATTTTTTTCCTAGGACATAATTCCTGCTGAATTATTCCTCCTATATACTCACACTAAAAACATGACAGTATTATGCCAAGCCAAAGAATTAGCATGATGACTTGTGCAACACACTGTTTAAAAAATTTTTGGCTTAATGTTCTGAGAGAACTCAGCCCCAGTTCTATGGGTGGTCTTCTCACACAAAGATTCCATCTGTTGCTGTCACAAAGGCAGTCATTAACGGCCAGAAGAATTAAAAGAGATAAATTAATAATAAACATGCTTTTGGAAATCAGGACTTACAAGGAAGTATGTTCTTATATCTATTCTTCTTTCTGTTTTCCTTCGTTTGGCCTACCAAACATTGATCCAAAGGCTTTAAATCATGAAGATTCTGTAATGATAAAGTATTCCTAAATGGTTAAAATATTTAACTCTTCTTTTGCCTTTAAAGCAGAATATATTACATTAAATATTGTCTGTTTCATCCAGATCTTAATATAGATGGGTGTGGTGATAGATTTGGAGTGTGAGATAAGGTTTAGTTTAATAGTTTGATGATTAACTATTTTTGGCCCAGGGATTACACCTCAACTGATTATTTAACTAGATCTTTAGATGAGTACTCTCTGGAATAGACCCTGCAGTTAAATAGTTAAGCAAATCATAAATGACAAAGAACCATGGAAACAATGATGGCAATGAAACAAGGGGCCATTTAGTACAGGGTTCCTCAACCTTGGCAACTTAAGATGGGTGGACTTCAACTCCCAGCCACCCTTCTGGGGAATTCTGGAAGTTGAAGTCCACCCATCTTAAAGTTGCCAAGGTTGAGGAACCCTGATTTAGTAGAGTAGCAGATGTAGGAAATAATTGACATTTTATAAATTGACTAAATAACTTCAACAATGTTCTTATTTCTCTAGCATCACGTTTACCTGGATCCAAAATAGAGCCAGGTAATCTGATCCCTATGAGGACCCAACTCCCTATGGACATTTTATTTGGTGCCCACCAGATCCCTGACCAAATTGATATTCATAGAAACTTGGGTTCCCAGTGACACCAAATTACTTTTAAAATGAAGTTGTGTACAGATGTACAGAATTTTACAATGAGGAGGAAATTAGGCTTTAAACATGCGTGCAAACTTCCTGAGCACAGATTCAGATGAACAAAGCCATATAAAGTTTAGGAGAGAAGGCAAAGGTAATAGTGGAGTCTTGGTGCTCTTTGCACTTCGTTGTTTGCTTGTAGATGTTTCATTAGCCAACTAGGTAACACCATCATCAAGCCTGAGCTACAGATATTTTCTCCCATTAAAAGAAAATAACAGTTGTAAAGTTTCTCAGCATTCCCCTTGAAGAAAAGGGGATGAAAGCAAAACTATTATTTTGCCATCGTAACAGAGAACAGAATATTTATTATGTTTTCAGGGTTGGCCTTAGAGAAGGTCTATTCACCTCAATCTCCTTAGAAGGGACCCCTTGTTCCAACAAGCCTCGTAACATCTGAATAGTTGATTTTAAGTTGGATCCTGTGTATTTGCCTGAAGGAAGAACTTGGACCACTGGAAGAGCAGCAAGGTCTTCATTGGTGATTAATGGGCAGTCTGGAACAGAAAGCAGATAGATGTATTGGTGTCTATAAAAATCCACATAAAAATTCCATACCGCACTGCTAACTTATGAAATATAGCAACACTGACTACCATGCTATATAGTTTGCAGGCTGTCAGAGGCTGATTAAAACATACTATGATGACAACCTTTATAAAGGTTCCCATAAATAACCCAAGTGGTAAACAACTCCTAAGCATTAGACCTCCACATTCAATCCTTAACCCTTACTCCAACACTTGGATTTTCATTCAATTTAACAACAACAGAAACACCAATAACCCACTTCACTCTTAGTTTCTTTGCATAACTGATCCATCACAACACTTTTCCTCTCCCTTTCACAATAAAAAACCCCAATTACTCCGTAAATTGAAAGGAAGAAGAGCAACTTGGCCAGTTTAATGAAGGACCAATCTAATCAGTTTGCCTGCCAGTAAATGCAGTGCTACCGCATCTGGGCTGCCAACATTTGGGCAACCACTAGATGGAAGCAGAGAGATACAGAAAACTCTTCATTAGCTAAATGCCTGTTTTGCCACCAGCCAGCTGATTCTGGCAGCCTTGTTGTGACTACTGTAAGCAAACCTCCTTCTGGCCGCCATCTTATGAGAATTACCACAGAATAACGGAACATTTCTCAGAGCTATCAGCTTTGAGCTACACAAATCAGATAACTACTGGATGGCAGCAAAGGATGACAGCACTCATCCAGATTTTTTCCAGCCCTATTCAAATTACATCAAGTGGCCCAGAAAAATACTATTTTTTTTTTTTAGTATTTCAGTGACAACATGATGGTTCTAACTTATCTCAACTTTCAGTAATTGCCTGTCTCTCAATGTTAATGGGAACCTAGGTAGGTTCACCTACATGTCCTCCAGCTTTTAAAGAGATGCATTTTGCACATCAGTTACAAGCAACCATTTCAGGACACATGAGGATCACAAGCTTTACATGTAGATCTTTCCTGCCTTAATACGTTGCATGGTCAGGAAATGGGCTGGGAAGAGTCCACTGCCCCAAACATTGGTAAGCTACCGTAAGTCAGAACTTAAGTTTCCAGAGACCTCCAAATTGCCATCAAATTATAATTTTTAACGTGAACAATGGGGAAAAGATTAAATGCTTGAGGAGTGATATCGAGTCATTAATGACATTTAAATGTACATTAAATCCAATTTAATTTGCTTCATCATTACACAGTTCTTTGTCCTGATCTTACTGATATTTTGGAGTGTGGCACCTTCAGCCTGACGGTCATGGAACAACCGATTGGTTCAAAATAGGGAAAGGAGTACGACAAGGCTGTATACTGTCACCCTGCTTATTTAACCTATATGCAGAGTACATCATGAGAAATGCCAGGCTGGAAGAATCACAAGCCGGAATTAAGATTGCAGGAAGAAACATCAATAACCTCAGATATGCAGACGATACCACCCTAATGGCAGAAAGTGAAGAAGAACTAAAGAGCCTCTTGATGAGGGTGAAAGAGGAGAGTGCGAAAGCTGGCTTGAAACTCAACATTAAAAAAACTAAGATCATGGCATCTGGACCCATCAATCCCTGGCAAATAGAAGGGGTAGAAATGGAAGCAGTAACAGACTTCATTTATTTGGGCTCCAAGATCACCGCAGACGGAGACTGCAGCCATGAAATTAAAAGACGCTTGCTCCTTGGGAGGAAAGCTATGGCAAACCTAGATAGCATATTAAAAAGCAGAGACGTCACCTTGCCGACAAAGATCCGCATAGTCAAAGCTATGGTTTTTCCAGTAGTAATGTATGGCTGTGAGAGCCGGACCATAAAGAAGGCTGAACGCCGAAGAATTGATGCCTTTGAACTGTGGTGCTGGAGAAGACTCTTAAGAGTCCCCTGGACTGCTAGGAGGTCAAACCAGTCAATCTTAAAGGAAATCAACTCTGATTGCTCATTGGAAGGATTGATAATGAAGCTCAAGCTCAGATACTTTGGTCACCTAATGCGAAGAGAGGACTCTTTGGAAAAGACCCTGATGCTGGGAAAGATGGAAGGCAAAAGGAGAAGAGGACGGCAGAGGATGAGATGGTTAGATAGCATCACTGAAGCAATGAGCATGAAACTGAGCAAACTCAGGGAGGCAGTGAAGGACAGGAAGGCCTGGCGCGATATGGTTCACGGGGTCACGAAGAGTCGGACACGACTTAACGACTGAACAACAACAACAACCTTCAGCCTGAACAGAGTTGTACATATTTGAAGATGACAATAGTTAGTTTAAGGTAGCCTTCTGGGTAGCAATAGTTCATGTGTATGGGAGCAACTAAGAAAGTGCCCTCAGGGAGTCTGCAGCCTGGTGGAGATTAAATTTATTCTTTGGATAATCCTCCAATGATCCCTGCAGCTAGAAATCCAGCTTGTTACTATCAATATTACTGTATCCAGGACTGGCTGACATTAGAAAATGACAAATATTCGGATTTTAGCAGTTATCCATTCAGGGGATAATGGCTGTCTACCTTTAACAGACTGTTGCTGGTTTATTGATTCAATTGGCAACTCATCACTTCCCCAAGTAATCTCATCATCATCTTCCAGACCCATCAAGGATTGCTGAGGTAACCTGAAAAAATATGAAAATACATTCTTTTGAGACAAAAAATTAGGTAACTCTCCCCAAAAAGACAACAATAATTTTAAGTGATGGAGGTTCCTAGGTGTAATGAAATTACTTTCTTAATCAGAATGCTGGGTATAAAAAAGCTATTTTTTGAAAAAGCTACTGTACATGCCACCTATATTCTACTAGGACACCCTACTGGATGTTTTGTGAAATGATATCAGAAAAAGAGCAACCTACAAGTAGCAGGTGAAAGCTGAGTCCTGTAGCTGGCTAACTGAAACCCAACAGAATAAACCCATCACCTCAATTGTTAATCCAATATATATAAAAGGATTCCATCATATTTTAATGAATTGATTGGTACTGGAAATCCTCAAGATTTCTTACTGACAAGGCAGCAATCCAAGACAGGTAAGCATGTTCAAGCTCATTGATTTCAAAGAGTTCATACTGTTTTGGTGTGTGGCCATTGGGTAAACGTTGGAACAGTGAAGCGAAAAGTTCTGCTATTGAGTTTAGTTGATTAGCACAGGTAAAGATTTCGCCATAAACTGGAAGAGATGAATAAGTGGCCATTTTCTGAAATGAATATAATGTCTTGTGAAAAGAGTAATTTTCCTAAACGTTAGGAAACCTTAGGAAAAGCTTCAGTTGATGATCTTGATAGCCAAGAAAAAATATCATATTGTCCCATCCTCTTTTGGAGCTTTTCACAATTTGCTTTTAAAAGCCCTGTAGTTTGCTGGGTATTTCCAGAGGGTAATCTACCCTTCCCACGATAGATGTTTATGTACATCACCATGAAAAGGACTCACCGTTCACACATTCTTTTGCCATTGTAATGCTCTTCACAGCCATTTATTTGGGTCTGCTAAGGGAAGAGATAGATTAGAAGAATTTTCAATGAACTATAAACCAAACCAGGGGAGAAGGAATTTCCATGCAAAAAGAAAATTCCCTGCCTTTCTGCAATAGGTTCCTTTTAGTGAGATTTCAGCCAACCTATCATGGCATTGAAAGATTGCCAACATTTTAATTATATAGCCTATTTGTATAATTGAAAAAATGCAGGGCATGTTTACATTGATGAGTAGATAACTGCCCCAATGTATTTTTTGCTCTTCTAGGGCCATTTTGCAGGAGGTTGTCCCATCAAGAGTGTTAATTAATTAAGAGTGTTACGTTAGGACACAGACTTTCATTTGGGGTTTATGACAGGTTATACAGGTTATATTTCAATTGGAGATATGTGGAACTTAAGGTTAGGGTTCCATTTTATTGAGGACACTGGTTAAAATTAATGTGACAACATTTACTAGGTCACGTTTTTACATTCTGTGGTAGTCTTAGATTTATGTGATGGATAAGATCTTCTTGTGGGATTAGTTATAAAGTACATATATCCATTGGAGATATAAAGAAGTTAGGATTAGGGTTCTGATTCAGTCTCTGGCATCTGTCTACCTATCTAAAGTATTATGGTGTGTTTTTATATTGATGACATCTTAGATTTATGTAATGGCAAGATTTTTGTTATGGTATATATTTCCATAGGTTCCTTTATTCAGGTTCCTTTAGGACTGTGGTTAAAATTAATGTCATGATAAATATTAGGGCACATTTTAATGTTTACTGGTAATCTGAAATTTATGTTATAGTTAGGCTTTGTTTGCCTTTAGTTTTATTTGCGTGGAAGATATGAAGAAGGTTCGATTAGGGTTCAGATTCACTGAGGACACTGTTTAAAATTAATGTTATAATAAACATTAAGGCAGTTTTTTAATGCTAGTGGTACTCTTAGATTTAAGTTATGGTTGAGATTTCCACTGAGCATTATATTTATGTATTTATTTATTAACAGTTTACACCACCCAACTCTTGGTATTAGGGTTAAGGTATGCAATTGAGATATAGGGCAGTTAAGGTCAGGGTTCTGATTCACTGAAGTCTCTGATTACAATTCATCTAAGGATAAATATTAGGGCATGATTTTATAGTAAGTGACAGTCTAATATTATTAATGGTCAAGATTTTTCTGCAGCATTAGGTTTACAGTATATATGTACATTAGATATATGGAGAAGTGAAGGTTGTGATTCATTGAACTCATGCTAAAATTAATGTCACGAAAAGACGGTATTAATTTATGGTTTGTGGTAATGTTAGATTTATGTTATGGTGGAGATCGCTGGCAATATTACGGTATATATTTTGATTAGAAATATGGGGAAGTTAGGATTAGGTTTCTGATGCACTAACATCTCTGGTTAAAATTAATGCCACAATAAGTATTAGACAATCTAATTATTCTCACACTAATATTAAACAGTGTTCTCAGTGAACTGGAACCCTAACCTAACTTCTTTATATTTCCTATGCAAATGTATACCACAAACCTACCACTTTTTTTAAAAATATAACATAAAATTAACAAACATAAATGTAACATTAAACGAACACCACCACTAATTATATAGTCATGCCCTAAGATTTCTATTGCCCTAATTTTTAACCAGAGACTTTAATGAACTGGAATCCTAGCCCTAAATTCCCCACATTACCAATACAAAGATATGCTGTTGACCTGACCCAAGCGAAAACCATAACAGTAGCATAAACCTAGGATCTCCATTAACTGTAGACACAGATTTATAACACTGTTGTCATTTTTTGTTTGGCATTAATTTTATGAGGTAGAGTGAGATAGGATTGGATTGAGGGCTATTCTTAATATCACATACACATACAGCCTACATTGGACAGAATGAGAGCTTAGCTTACAAAGTCTAGGGCAATGCTGGGGACAGAGTATTTGGGTTTGCAAAAAATAAAATATAGAATAACGACGATCCCATCACATTTATGCTACCTCTGGAAAATCTTCAGGCAAAGATGACCCATCACAATCTGTGTCTTCCGATTTCTCTTCCAAAAGCTTCCCATTTGTCTCTGCAGAAAGAGAAACACATTGTAGGAAAAAATGCCAACATAGAAGGACAGATAGACTTTAATTCACACACCAAATATAAATGCATGCATACCCATGTGTCGTTGTATTCATTTCTATGCTTGTCCAGTGGGAAACAAATGGGTTAAGTCTCTGAGACTAATGTGTTAAAAACACAAAAACACAGCCCCATCCATATTTCCCCAGTTCATCCCTAAGACATAGCTGGGAATGGTTACTTTTTCCAGCCAGGCTCCCGAGCCTTTGTTATTGTGTTACTGTGTTATTGTATCATCCCAACTGTGTCTGAGGGATGAACTGGGAAAATGGGGTGTGCTTTTTTTTTTTTTACATATTAGTCTTAGAGACTTAACCCTCGTGTTTCCCACTGAACAAGCATGAAAACTGTGCTGTGTTATTTGACAGTTTGCCACAAAATTTGAATAGGACAATACTGAGGGTCTTCAGGATCTGCAAAAGAAGGGGCCCCAAGCTGAAGGCTGCCCACCCCTGCCTTGAAGGTTTTTTTGTGATAAAAGAAGAGACAAAAGAAACAGTGCAAAAACAAGAGGGCAACAGAAAATGACCATGTGTAGACCCTCGTACAATTCCACACATAAGGTTGCATAGCTGAAATCTTGGTCAGAAGCCCCTTCAAGTATCTTAAAGGATCAAGCACACTACAGCAAGAAGTCACAGAAACTCAAAATGACTACTGAAACTGATGTTTCTTAAATTCCCAATGGAAGGATGTTTTAAAATTCAGGCGCCATTACCAAAAAGTATTTTCTCTCAAGAATAAAAGAGTATGTGGAACACTTCCAACATACAATACATACGTTCTCCCTTTTCCAGATATTTTTAAACTGGGCCTCCCCTTTTAGATCTATAGTTGAAGGATTAATTGACAAAGCGTTGCAGCTAATTCAAGACAAAAAACTTCCACAAATATTGCTTTACGCAACACTGGCTCTATTCGTCACAAATACTAGGAAAAATGCTTCCCATGAATTTAACACTTCTGCAGACCAAATTAGCATCCAAAAGACATCTTCTCCACGCATAATAATGATCTGATAAGTGCTTCACTCTCACAAAAATTAATCTTGCAAAATCACATCAATTTGGAATTGTCTGTGCTCATGCTTTATGGTGTACCACCTTCGTAACCTGGTTTTTCTGATGGTTTAACTTAACTGTACCTGCAAGATGGGTCCCAGATGCAGAATTACTACGATTTAACAGGTTCTGAGCTTCTTCATCGACAACATCTAAAAGGTACTGAATGACTTCATTGTGATCATCCTCATCATAAGAATCTTCATCTTGGGCTTCTGCTATAAAGAAAACTTGAACATTAATATTACTGCTGGGGAGAAAACAAGATAATACAAAAGGTGCACTTAAGGAGATCAATACTGTGATCCTCTTGGGAATGGATCTATTTTCTGAAGTGCCATATATGAGTTCCATACTACATCATCCTACAGTGATGGCTGAACTTCGGTTCCTAGAATTCCTAGCGAGCATGACCATTGCCGAGAATTCTGGGAGTTGAAGTCTGCAGATATGGAGGGTGCCCAAGCTGAGGCCGTCTGCAGTATGTAAGTTAATGCATATAACAATTGTGCATATGATTAAAGGTTTATAGTGACAATATACATTAAATATAGGATGAATAGTTCAAAAACAGTATTATTAAATAATAAAAATAAAATGACAACATTCTCATTTGGGTGCCGTTCCAGAACATTCCTAAAAGATTTAGAAAAATAAACATACAATGTTATCCCACTGAATTATCCTTACCTTTGATGTTGTTGTAGTTGGGAAAATCTGAGGCTTGAAAAACAGCATCACTTGGAGGCATTTCTTTAGAGATGGGATCCTGGGCTAGGCTTTTCATCTGAGGGCTGCTATTTGTTTCACCATTAATCTACGAAAAAACAAGATTGAATTAGGCTTTTTTAAATTCAAGAACTCCTTGTGATATATATTTAACTGCTTGGACTCCAGACTATGAGAAGGATTCAGAAGATCCACTGTGGTCCATATACTTGCATTCAAAATATCTCAATTAAATGCTCAGAGCTGCCAGACAGAATTGGGAAGAGCCTTCTTTGAAACCCTGTAAATACAGAGCTGCTTTAAAGCAGCTGTGTCTCTTTTCAGGGTCCCATGTAAGACTGAAACAAGGCATAGCTACTTTCATGAGTGTGACCTATTAAATGGGTACCTCAAATCCTGAAAATTCAGAAATTGGGCCAGTGTTTCCAATTTGGGGCCATTTTAAGAGATAAAATGATATTTCACCTACTATGCCTTAACACCCCAGAATGGTAAAGAATAGTCTCAAAATTTTGGCCTTGTCTGCTCCAGTGAGGTCACAATGTCATGGGCTACGCTCCCTGTGGCCCCAGGGCAGAGAACAAATAGTTAAGTGATCATTACTGTTTGATACAAGTTGCCTGCTCTTATTCTAGATTCTTTAGAATCACAAAAAGATCCATACCTGCTTTGGAATATTTGACATTTAACTTATGTACTTATCCATTATGCTATTCCTTTCTGGATTAAGAAATCTTACACAGAGCACAGGACAAACTTCTTTCATACTGGTAATTCACTTTTGTATTCAATCCACATTCATTTCACATCCATTCATTATTGGCCCAATCTCTTATTTTTTCACACAGATGTAAGCAACCTGTAACTACGTCACTCTATTATTTTTGCTTTTCCTGCCCTAACCAGTGCTGTTTACATATAATAATGTGGGGAGAATCATCACTTTCACTTCTTTTGAAAAACATTCATTCCTTGAAAAAGGCCACACTACCACCTTTCTACAGGGACTTACATGTCATAATATTTATCCATCCATTTTCTCATCTTTACCAAACATTCTACCAAGGTACACATTCATCTTTCCCTACTTTCTTGGCAACCACCTTTTTTACTCTCTCTATGTTATGTTATATATTATATAATAACTTTCATCCTCATTTTTTGCAGCATTCTTTTATATGAATTTTTCCACATCCAATCATTCTTTTCATACCTTCCAGTAGCATAATTCCACATACATCTGCGGCACCTTGTTATATAACTCTTTGCATTGTGTTCCAAGAAGCTTCCACATCCTCTTTCTTTATGTCAATTTTCCATTTATTTATTCTATTCATTATCTTCTTTTGTATACAGGAGTCATACTTTCTTTTCCTACAGTTCCCCCCCCACCTTCACATTTTTTTCTCTTCTTTCCTGTAGATTTTTTATTCTATGTCTATTTTTCCTAAGATTTACTCTTGGAACTTCCAAAAAGTGGTCTATCCATGCACCAAACCTCTTAATCCCATTGTATCCACCACTAATTCCATCTATCTTTAATTATAAACACTCAGATCAGTTACGGTTTTTGATTCATTCCTCTTCCATGTGTATGAACAAATAAACTTGTGCTTAAACCATGTATTCTAAAAAAAGTAGTTTTTTTTTAAAGCAGATGCTACCTGTGACCATTTTTATTTATAGCTCAATTACTTTTTTATACTTTCTTGTCTTGTCACCCACTCATTCATATTGCATATATTATTTTTCTACCTGGATCACATTAAATCAGAGTGTTGTGCAACACCCCCCCCCCCCCAACTCCCCTGGTTCTTCAGCATACACTAGAGTATAACATGCAACAACCACCAACAGGTAGATTCCTACTTTCACATGCATTTACAAAAAAACCTAGATGACACCAATTCATACCTTCTGACATACATTTTAGGCCTTTCATTCATGGTTAAATCTATATTTCCCTGCCTGAATTCAATTCCGTTCCACAAGATCATTCAGCTCTATTATATCCATACTTTATTCAGATTTATGCACATCCTTTCTCTTAGTTTCACAGGTGAACAACATGTATTTCCTTCTGGCTGACTGCGGTAACCAAATATTTCTTTCTTTTCCAGTTAATGACACCCAGTCATTCTTTACTCACCATAGTAAGCAAGAAACTGGCTAATTATAAGCCTGAAGGACCTCTCTAGTCCAGAGTTTCCTAAATGTGTCTATTTTTTTTTACTGGTGTTCAATGTGTTTCTTTTGATTGTAATTTTATAATTCACCATTATGCTTCATATTTTATAAATACAAATATGCCCCACTTGTCTTAACATTTGGCATAGGGTGAAACAGATAAAAATACAGAGAGCTTTCTCTTGCTGTTGACACAAAGATTTGATGGGGCATGGATGATATATTATACATCTTGTTTTACTTCTCTAATCAGCAATAGTTCACACAAACTCAAGTTTCTTCACCATAATTAGTTTGGCAAGTAAATTGATGGCCAGCATTGGTAGATGTGCACAGGAGTGATGACCATCTAATGGTGCATGGCCCTAGACTGAATATAACCATGCCCCATCCTGGTTGCTGGCATGTACTGTATCTTATGAGTGTTGGGTCACCATGTGCTGCATTACTGACCTTCATTGGATGAGTGAAAACCACAAAAGGATGGGCTGCACTTTGGATCCAAAGTCAAAGAGGAGTTTCAGAGCAGGCATGGGTGTGCATACCATTCCTGAAAGAAGTGTGGCTTTTCACTCAGGAGCCATTTGATAGTAGGAAAAAATGCCTTTGAGTTAAAGAAGCATCAACAGGATGCTCCTGCCTGCCCTGAAGCACCTTGTCACATCCTGAGTGCATGCTGATGTTTGCCTTGTCTTTGGGCTTGAAATGTTCAGGGTTCTTCTAGCTGTTGACAAGCTGAAAACCGCTATATTAGGGAAATGCCCCAAAACCCAACCAATGACACTCAATCCCAGGTCAAACTGTTAACATCTAAAGAGTCACATTTCATTGTGGCACAATTTCTCCTGTGAAAGCTGCAAAGGTAGGTGTGTCCATTTGTTCTGGATTACTTACTTTGCAATCATCAGGTCCCATTTTTGTTTTGCCATAATGTTCTCCCTGAAAATGGCCTTTAAAAAAGAGGGCAGGGGAAAGAACAAGATTGGTTTATTATTATTTTTAATTCTGTGATAACAGATGTAACTATCTGGCAATGAAAATTATACTCCTTTCTTCAGGTATCAAATAGAGATTGTCAAATATTTGAAATATTTCCACTCCCTATCCCCAAGCTCTCATTCAGATCAAACTCTGCAAACTTCATGAGTAACTGTTTATATTGGCAAAGCAGACCTATTAAACTCAGTATGACATCCTTTTGAAAATCACCCATAGCCTTAGGATATTATTCTGCATAGAGGGTCAACATGTTTAAGATTATGTCCTTACCATTCTGTTTGATTGACCTCAGACCAAAGAACTCAGGATCTTTAGCTTTCGGAAACACTGGATGGCCATCTCTGAAATCAGAAGAAAGCTTTACATTCAGCTTGTACCCAGGATACAAAATGGATTTAACTCCCACATCACCAACTCTGTTTAAGAATGGTGGTGTTTCACCAAATTTTCATAGGGGACAGATCCTGTCAGATGCAACCTAGTGTGTTGGAATGTCTAACAGAGCTTGGGAACACAGGGGAGCAACAAGAGAGTTAAGGGAGGGAACAGGGCCATTACAAAAGAGATTCAGGAGCAGGGAAGTATGAGAAAGAGATTCAGAGTAACTCCACCTTAATTACACAAGGTATAAATTGTGTGGGAGAATTACTTTGGTAGGCTTGCAAGATTCAGCTACATTACCCTACTAGCAATAAAGATCTTTCCAGAAATCCAAGTGGTCATTATTTCTTAAGCTTGCCAGCCTTGTAGAGCTTCACCTGGTAATTTCCAAGTCTCCAAGCTAAACCATCAGAAGGTTAGAAATTTTCCAGGAGCAGCTCTGCATGTTAAGAACAATAGATTGAACTTTATCTAGATTGTATTTAAAATGCAGTTGTGTCATTAATTGCTAGAAATATAATAAAGGCACCCATGATTTCCAGGATGTAAGGCATGGATCAGAAGTACAAGGACCAAACTGATTTATTGATAGTAAGCAAACTGGATCTTCTCTTGGATGGGAGACATATAAACCGTGTTCTATTATTTAGTGTAATTGATCCCAGCCAATTGTAGATTATTTAGTAAATCATAGCTAAACAAACTTCACTTAGTATGATCTGTAAATTGGGCCATTGGTCACATCCTGGAATAAAGGTGAGACTGAATCAAGCCAATTCCACAGGTAGGCATTCCAGGGAGTACCTTGTTGCTTTCAGGATCACATTTGGAAGAGCTATTTCCAGCGCTCTCTTGGCTTCTTTCAACGTCATTCCCTGACTGCTAATCCCATTAATATAATGGATGACATCCAAAGTATGAAGTGTTCCCTCCATGGCTGCAGCAGATTTGGGAGTAATATCACTAATATATATCACCTGATAAAGACTATCGTGACCGCCAGCAAGGGAAATACCTGGGAAAAAGAAGAAGAAACAGCTGCAAAGTTACTCCTCCATTCTTTATGGGAACTTAAAAGCAACAAAGAGGACCCCCCCCCCCGCCATGACAGTGTCATGAAATGTGGGATTACCTAGTTCTTCTTGAGAGCATGCAAGGGTAATGTCAGGCAACAGATGAGGAAACATGGGGATCTTAGGTAGCTCCAGGACACGTCCAAGCACCAGCGTGACTGTCTTTGGAGCAGCTCGGAGAAAGCTGACTGCATCTGTGTGACTCATGTTAGTGACATCTATCTCATTAACCTGTAGAGGTAAATGCCAGAGAGAAAGAGGTGGGGAAATGTGGGGCTTACATATGTTATTGATTCAAAGAAGTCAATAGATATTTGTAAACCATAAAAATGATGGTTAACTAATAAAGAAAAAAGAAAACACCATATAAATGAAGACAAAAATAACTGAAACTATGAAGCACTCACTCATCAGATAGTTCACAGTATTAACGATACTCATTGTGTCATTTAACACAATGAGTATCGTTAAAGTTATAACAGTTAAAGTATAAAGTTATAGACACACAGATAGGATATTAGCTTAATAAACAATAATAATCACCACCAGTAAAAGCCTCACAAGGTACCATTCAAATAGTTCACAAATAGATATGTACTTAAAAAAAGGCTATCAAACAACAATCTCAGGTTGGGAAACCTTTCAAGTAACCCAAGATATTTCCATAACCTATGTAAACCTAATGAGCTCAAGTAGCAGCTCAGGACCCCATCTCGGTTCCCTCCAAATCTCTTCCTCTTGCACAGCTTTTACATGACAGTTTTAGATTTGAAAATTTTCCTCACTTTGATTAGACGATCTCCAGGTCGCAACCTCCCATCACTTTTAGCAGGATCTTGGACTACATCATGGATATAACAGCCGGTACTATCACTGCCCTTTGTCACGGTGAAGCCAAGGCTACCTTTCTCGGATTTAGTCAGAACCACGTGGAGTTCCACTTCCTAAAGAGAAAGAGACTTTCATTATATACCAGAGTGAAAAGCACAATTGCGTTGTATGCATTAAGCATCTAGTATGCATCTGGCAGGATAACATAAAAGTGGAGATAATTCAGCTTAGTAAACTTCTGCACAGGTGGTTTACATAAAACAGCTTCTGCACATTAATAGTTATTTACTTCCAGACTTTTAAAAAATATGAAAATGGAAAAGATCAATACATAAGATGGGAAGGTCAGATCCAAAAATGTTTCCACTGTTACCTAAAAGCAGCTGTACAGGGGGACTCTATAACTAATCAGAGTAGTAGAAGTTGTAGAAAGTTGAGTCAAAAACATCATTGATTTAAATCTTCCTCCCAAAAGTTGTTCTTAGCTCCATAATGGCTGTTTTCCTTCTTTTTTGCAATAGAATAAAGGTAATTTAGCTCACACAAAAAATGAACTCCTTCCATTCAGTAGTATAATAATGGCAAGAAAAGAAATTAATTCCTATTATTCTCTTCCTATGGTAAGTAAAAATAAAAACATGGGAAAATCAGTGATGGGTGTCCTACACTGCATCTGGAAGACAGTCGTGGATTTTCTATGCCTTGTTGATTATGACCTTTATTAAGCTTCACACAATGTCCTTCAAGGTACTTCTGAAAGACATTCTACAGAATCTGCTGCTTCAACGCCACCTTGTTCTAAGGCCAGACCTTCATGCCCTGTTTCCAGGCATTGCTTAATCCCCAAATAACAAGTTTTTTGTCAGGTTTAGCCCAAAGAACTCCAAGAGACAATGCAAATTCAGTTCTACTGTGTTTATTAGCTACAACCTCTAGACAGAAAATCTCCCCAGACTGAAACCTAGCTCCCAAGCCAGCCAGCCACAACACCGTGAATTCCTCAGGGAGGTGCCAGCCTCATCCTCTTGAACTTCCCACGCTCCTCCAGTGAACTAAGAACACACTTATCTCCCTGAGCCTGGCCTTCATAATTCCATTCCATCACATTTTAAAAATTAAAACTGAAGGCACGGTCCACTTGTATTGTCAAAAAGATTAAATTTTAAGGGTTCTTGTGACAATTGTTGAAATTGTTCAGTCCTTGATGACTTAAGGTGAATTATTCTGAAATGATGTGTTATATATACACCAGAAGAACTGATGGGCGAATGTAATAAATAGCAGAGATACAGTAGGCAACTATCTTTGTGGATGGATATTTTGAACTCACAGGAAACATTTGTAGCTTAATCTATTGCTTGTGATACACTGATAGTCTTTGTGCAGCACAGCTGTTTATTTTTAAGAAGTGACTTTATATCTTGCCATGTTTTCAAAAACTCAAGTCAGTGAACAGAACTCCTCTTTTCTGCAACTTATCCACCCAGCAATTGAATCAAGTAAGTTTGGCTGAGCTAAGAAGTGATGCATAATTCAATATTATGCAATGAACTTCAGGTAGAAAGTGGAAACTTCAACTGGGCTTCCCCTGTCCTAGTCCACTACTCAAGACTTTTAGCTTAACTTTAGCAGCACCTTTATATGACTCTGCCTCCCTCATAGAACACATTTTATTCAATTGTTTATTTTTCTACCTTCTAATATTTGCTATTATTGTTTTGTTTCTGATATCCTATCCTCTCAGTGGTTTCTGATTTTTTTCTATTGTGTTTTTCTCCATATTTAGAGCCTTCCATTTTCATACTATCAGCAACTTTCTGCAGGGAGGGGAAAAACAGCAGAAAGCATACTTATTTATAAGTATGCAAAACAGGAGGTTGGGGTACTTTCCCGGGAGCCAATTCATCAGTGTGGTTGGAGACATCAAGCTTCAATGTTCTGCTTGAAAAAACAGACTCTTTTCAAACCAAAAAGATCTATGCTGACATTTCATCAGGATGAAAGGTGCATGAAACTCTCTGTTTCCATCTTCATCAGTTTAGCTTCTGACCGTTCACCCCATTCCTATTCCTGTTCATTCTGTCAAGTTTCCCTTTGATTTTTGTCCTCTGTATAAAAAGAATCAGTGTTCTTGTTACAAGGCTACAGGATTCTTTTCTGCCCCATTTCAAATTAACAATGGCAAGAAGAGAGCTCATTATGGAATATCCCACTCATAGTCAACCAGGGTTGATCTTAGAAGCAAAGCAAGGTTGGTGTGGTTAGCACTTGAATGGAGGACTACTTGGGAATTGCACAGCTATTAGCTAAACTGAGAAGTTGTAATATCCATCCAAAAAGAAGGCCATGGCAAGTCTGTTCCATAATATTTCTAAGAAAACTGCAAGGATGTGCCCATCAGGAAGTGAGCTCAACTTCAGAGCATCTTTACTTTTACTGTGCATTACCACCAGTACAGTAAGAAGTGTGCTGTGCACTTTCTCTCTCTCTCTCTCTGATGTGCTTGTAGGAGGGCAGCTGTTATTAGTCTATGATGGCAAAAAATAAGAAGGAGCCTAGTAGCACCTTTTCCAACTAGCCCATTTAATTAAAATGAAGTGAGCTGTAGCTCATGAAAGCTTATGCCTTTTACTAGAATGTATTACTTGGAAAAAGGGCTATCAGATTCCTTCTGTTCTGATGTGCTTGCTTGCTAAACCTAAAGAACTTTTATTTTAGATTTATAAAAGCCACAATCCATCACCTATATTTTGAAAGAAACAACTCTAGCACAGTGGCTAGGCTCATATCATGGAGGCAAAAAGTTCCAAGTTTAATCCCTAACATCTTCTGGTAGAACCTAGAAAAGGCTCCAAGGCTGAAACTTGGAAAGTTGCTGTCAGACAGTGTGGATAATCCTGGGAAGTATGGAGCCGTGGTCCAACCAGCTGCAAGGCTGCTTCCTAATAATGATTATTGCATGGTAATGGCAAAAAGATCTTTACCTCCACATTCTTTGTCATGAGTGAAAGGTGAGCCAATTTGTCTTCTGAGCAGCAGCTACGTAACTTGTGTTTTGCTGAATTTGTGCAATCTACCCACACCCCTACCCACAATCAACAATCAGGAAAAAAGGTAGAGAATTACTGGTTCATATTCATCCACGTGTTTTTCAAGCTGATTGAAAAGTGATGCCAGTCCGCCTTGCGGAGCTGTGATCTCAGAGATAGAAGAGCTGTATTTCTCATCTGTAAAATTAAGTGTGATGGTTCTCCGGTTCGGTACTGGTGACAATTCCATTAGCAGAGGTGATGGAGGGTTACTACAAGACAAAATGGGGGGGGGGGGGGAGGTTATTTCCAAAGTCACTGACAGATTTGATACTGTTGCAACTGCAGAGCTACAGGATGAACTTACTTTATTAATTATATTAAATTTCCAGGTTTGAAATAAAGCTCTCAGGACAGCTTATCCCAGTTAACCTAACCTGATCATCTACATGGGAGAAAGAGGGCATACTTTCCCTTCAGAATTGGGGTACGGGCCGTTTTCCATTCTATCTCTGATTATTTGGCCCAAAGACTTTTCTCTTAGCTCAATTCATTTGCACTATCAGAAACGAGCTGGAAGAAAAGTATATTAGGCAATGGCAAGGAACATTTTGCTAACTCATCTGCAACACCCCTGTTGGTGCAAAAATTCAATCTCTCACTTATCATTTTGATACACAGATAAAGAAGACATTGAATGAGATGGGCAGCGACTAAATTTGAAATATAAAGAAATAAATAAAATAAATAAATATGCAACTTACTGGTTGCCTTCAGTAAGTTTAATAGGGCTCAGAATCACAAAACTGAACAAATAAAAAACAAGCAAGACTATATGCCATGAAGTCAACCAACGTAACATGCCTGTTCTCCATTTCTTGCTTCCTAGATGACTCATGAGGAGAATAATATACTGCATGGATAGCTTCCTTTTGCTTGCTGGGTGTTTCATAAGGAATAGGTGCTTGAACTGCTGATTTGTTTGGAGCTTGGTACAAAGCAGAACTCCACTTTGGGCTTGCTGCATTTGTGATCATGTCCTCCCCTCCGCTCCCACTGCTGTCACTGTAGCTGTCTCTCCGAGAAGGGGACCTGATCTTCTTGCTCTGGTCAGTGGCTTCGTTTTCATCAGAGCTATCATCTTGCTTTCCATTAAAGTGCTGCAGATTTCCTTTGCCCGTATCGGAGAACATTTGTGGTGGGGCATGGATGGGGGTCTAGAATAAGCATAAGATAAGTAATCACTTGGCAAAATAGAACCAACTATTGGCTGCAGTTTCAGGAAGTATGTGTTTTAGATAGGGCTGCCATATTGAATGAGTTAAATAAAATTCCATTAGTTGATACAGAAAATTAACCAATAGGAAAGATTCTCCCCAATTAATAGCCCTGCTGGATTGAGCCAAGATCTCACCTACCAGAGAGTGGCTAATCAAGTACATTCAGGAAGCTTAGGGGTACAGAAAGAATGACAGCCCTTTTCCATCATTGCCTTCCAGCAGTTGATATGTAAAAAGGTAGATATAATACTAAGAGAAGTAGCTACTGATAGAAGTATCCTCTAAGAATTTGACTGATTCCCTTTCAAAACCATCTAAAGGGTTGACAGCAAGTTCTACTGATGATTTGTAATGTAAAGGATAGGTCTTGATCCTCCCATCTCTACTTTCAATAGAAGACCCAATTGCTGAGACTGTGACTGAGAGAAAGATTCTGCTTTCTCCCCAATTTCCACGCTATGAATGATAATGTGCATTTCTATCACATCTCCTGTTACCCACCCTTGGCTCTAAGCTAAAAAACCCCAGTACACTATAATATAATGGCCAATAGAGAAGTGCAGATGAGAAGGACCATCCCAGGAGATGATACTGCTGACAGCACTCCTATTATTTTTGGTTTTTGCCACTGGAACTTTTGCAAATAAGGTAACTAGTGCCAGACTTAGACTTGGTGAGGCCCTAAGCTATATAAAGCTTAGAGGCCCCTTGTTAAAAAGTTACACCAGAAGGTCTCACAAAGGTGCATACAAAAACAGGACCTTGGGTTGCCACAAAAAAATTAAAACACATATATGCCTTTTAATTACATATAAAGCCATTTTAAAACTACATATAAAAATTTGCTACACAAGATTTTAAAAACTACAGTACACATATAAGCCACATAAAATTCTAAAAGCCCCCCCCCCGCCCCCCAAATCTGAAATTTTGTGAGGCCCTAAGCTGTAGGTTGTTTAGCTTATACCTAAATCCGGCACTGAGGGTAACCTCCTATGGAGCAGGTCAGTTTAAGATAATTCTTGTCTCTGATACCAGATTAGCCAAAATATACTTTTGGGGTGAGCAGGCAATGGTTAAATCTTTGGAAAACTTTATGGCACTGTTTTCACAAAAAGCCTATTGATTCTTACCAATAAAGAAGGATCAATCTCTGGTAGTATTCCAGGAAGTGGCCTGCAGAGAAGAAGGGTGACTTCAGGGGATGTTCCCCGGAGAGCTGAGATGACTTCCTAAAGGGCAAAAGATTATTCATAAGCTACATTTGGCACCAGCCTGCAATGAAAAGGGTAACACTTGAAGAAGAGGTACATAATTTGTTGGTCTGAAGACCACACTTGACCTTTGAGTGGGCTACACATGCATAAACGATTGATTCTAAACCAGGGTTGAAAGGTACTAACCTGTTGAGATAACCCTTTTAGAGAAGAACCATTAACTTTCAGGATGACATCCCCAACTTCAATCTGCCCACTTTCTGCAGCTGGTTGTCCTGGAAAGAGTTTTTTCACCCTGACTATACTGGAACCAGGTTGTTCTGGGGAGACACTATCTTCACGGCAGAAACTGAAGCCTAGGCCAGAACTGTTCTTCACGAGTTTCACCTCAAATGTATTGTCTGAAAAGGAAACGACACACATCCATATGAGCTATGTTACTGCACATCTAAAGATGCTTACAGCTCATTTGTACACACTCACTCATTCTTTCCCTTGAATTTGAATAGCTAAGGTATATCTATAACAATCAGAAAGCTGAACATTGTTTGGTATGTGACCTAGGATGTTGCAATTGCTACAAAAATAGGAAAACAGGACATTTTTAAACCTTTCATAAAAAATGCAGCAAGAGATCCATCTGAAAATAGCGTTAGGATTCCAGAACAGATAGAAAATGCAGGAGCTAAGAAATAGTTTATAGAATTGCAGTGAAAAATAGATTATGATTTTATTGTTGTTGTTTGAAGCGTTGTTCTTTTTTTTATGCCACTCTTTCTCCCAGTGGAACAGTCTTAAATAACACCATCACAATAAAACCAATAATGTTTAAAACAATAAATGCAAATACCTGTTTATTTATTTAACCAAGTTCAATCTGGAGAAGGTAGGTAGGCAGGCAGGCAAGCAATGGAACAGATAACCAAGCAACAATCTGGTTCTGCAGTAGTTTTTAGTTTGCAGGTGGCTCTATGCACAGACGTGTATTTGTTGTTGTTAAAACACAAGGCACTGGGAGGTGCCACAGTTAAACTTTCCTTGGGAGAGAATTTTATAATTGGGGCACTGCCATAGGAAAAGTCCTACTCTTGGCCTTATTGATCAAACCTAGTTGTGTGAACAAGTCCTTCCCAACTGACCCCCAGATTGAAAGCTAGGAGATCTTTTAAGTACTTGGTTGTTGAGTCATATAGGGCTCTATAGACTAATATCAATACCTTAAAGGAAACACAGTGGGTCACAGGCAATTGGTATGATGTTTGCAGGATGAGTGTCATATCGTTTCATTTAGCTGCCCCATTTAACAAAGCAGGCATCTGCCTTTTGCACCGCTTGTAGCTTCTAGTCCATCTTCAAGGGTAGCCCTACCCAGAGGGATCCAGAGGAGAGATTTTTAGGGCATGGATTGGTGAGACTAGGATGTTGTTGCTGGGAGGGTAGTCACTGATGCACCAGCTGAAGGTGGGCATAGGTCTTCCTTGCCTCTGAAGCTACCTGTCCTTCTAGTACAGATTGAAATCCAGAAGACTAGAATAAACCAGAAGAGCCCGGGAGCAGCACTCTTGTCAGCAGGATGTTAAAACCTGCTTATTTGCATGGGTATCTTAAATGAGAAATGCTGTTAACTTTTACTGTGTTTTAATGCTAGTTGGTTTAGTTTAAAGCCTCGATAAACTGTAGAGGTATAATGCTGGAGGAGGTCATGACTGTTTTCTATCATCTCAGAATACTGGATATAAAATCACAGCCTCAAATTACAGGAATGCAGATTTGGGTTGAATGTTACAAAAAATTACCTACAGTAAGATCAGTTCAATGATGGAACCAGAAAACCTACTCTTGCTGGTTGGGAAATCTGGAAAAATTAGTCTCTGCATATAGGTACGGTGGCAGGTTCAGGAAGACTGATATAGAGTGTCAGAACGAAACAGTATACAGGTGAAATTCGAAAAATTAGAATATCGTGCAAATGTTCATTATGTAAGTATGGCAACTCAAAAGGTGAAACCAATATATGAGATAGACGCATTACATGCAAAGCGAGATATGTCAAGCCTTACTTTGGTATAATTGTGATGATTATGGCGTATAGCTTATGAAAACCCCAAATTCACAATCTCAGAAAATTAGAATATTACATGACATCAATAACACAAGGATTGGAAATAGAACAATATCGGACCTCTGCAAAGTATAAGCATGCATATGTACTCAGTACCTGGTTTGGGCCCCTTTTGCAGCAATGACTGCCGCAATGAGGCGTGGCATGGATGCTATCAGCCTGTGGCACTGCTGAGGTGTTATGGAAGACCAGGATGCTTCAGTAGCGGCCTTCAGCTCTGCTGCATTGTTCGGTCTCATGTCCCTCATCTTTCTCTTGGCAATGCCCCATAGATTCTCTATGGGGTTCAGGTCAGGCGAGTTTGCTGGCCAATCAAGCACAGTAATCCCATGGTCACTGAACCAGGTTTTGGTACTTTTGGCAGTGTGGGCAGGTGCCAAGTCCTGCTGGAAAATGAAGTCAGCATCCCCATAAAGCTCGTCTGCGGAAGGAAGCATGAAGTGCTCCAAAATCTCCTGGTAGATGGCTGCGTTGACCCTGGACTTAATGAAGCACAGTGGACCAACACCGGCAGATGACATGGCTCCCCAAATCAACACAGACTGTGGAAACTTCACACTGGACTTCAAGCATCGTGCATTGTGTGCCTCTCCATTCTTCCTCCAGACTCTGGGTCCTTGGTTCCCAAATGAGATGCAAAAGTTGCTCTCATCAGAAAAGAGGACTTTGGACCACTGGGCAACAGACCAGTTCTTTTTTTCTGTAGCCCAGGTAAGACGCTTCTGACGTTTGTTGTTCAGGAGCGGCTTGACCAGAGGAATACGACATTTGAAGCCCATGTCCAGGATCCGTCTGTGTGTGGTGGCTCTTGATGCACTAACTCCAGCCTCAGTCCGCTCCTTGTGAAAGTCCCCAACACTTTTGAATGGCCTTTTCCTGACAATCCTCTCCAGGCTGCGGTCATCCCTGCTGCTTGTGCACCTTTTTCTACCACACTTTTCCCTTCCACATAACCTTCTATTGATGTGCTTTGATACAGCATTTTGGGAACATCCAACTTCTTTTGCAATTACCTTTTGGGGCTTTCCCTCCTTATGGAGGGTGTCAATGATGGTTTTCTGCACAACTGTCAGGTCAGCAGTCTTTCCCATGCTTGTGATTCCTACTGAACCAGCCTGAGAGACCATTTAAAAGCTCAGGAACCCTTTGCAGGCGTTATGGATTCATTAGCTGATTAGAGTGGGACACTTTGAGCCTAGAATATTGAACCTTTTCACACTATTCTAATTTTCTGAGATTGTGAATTTGGGGTTTTCATAAGCTGTACGCCATAATCATCACAATTATACCAAAGTAAGGCTTGACATATCTCGCTTTGCATGTAATGCGTCTACCTCATATATTGGTTTCACCTTTTGAGTTGCCATACTGACATAAATGAACATTTGCACGATATTCTAATTTTTCGAGTTTCACCTGTATTCATGATTAATATTACAAAGACAGAGCATCTTTTCAGTGGTTAAGCAACAGACAATAAGAAGCAAAAAGGTGCACATTTAATAGGAAAATAAAAGGGGAAGAGGAAGTGATGGGTGAAGCAAAGCACTATATTTCTGAAATGAAGTCAAACAGAACAAAGACAGTTCTGTGCAACAGGTCTCATGTAGTGCTTTTAACATTGCGGTTTTACTGCCTGATATTCTAAAACTAAAGATCTGATTCCTGCCTAGTGTTCAGTCATGATTTGCTTTAATGAGTTTTATTCAATAAACTACAAATGAGGTTTGTACAACATGCTAAGCCAGAATAAAACAAACCACATTATGACTTATTAGGCTGTATGAATCCATCCAAACATGATTTCTTATATTTCCTTTTAGTTGCATTTGGACAGAATCTCACCATCGGTGACAAAGTTGTATTCTCTGGCACTTGAAGTTTTCTTCACAGGCTTCTCCAGGACTGCACTATGACTGGGTTGGTTTGTAGGTGTGCACTGTGATGTAATGGGAGCATGGACTCTGGCTGTTGGAAGTTGCCCCTTTTCTAATACTAGATGAACCTCCTGCAGAGGGAACCACAATTAGTGGAGCTTTAATAATCAGACAGCACTTAGCTATGATGGCCAACATACAGAATTAATTGAAGCAGACATTTGAGATTCCCTCTGTTTCTTCCATAATTCCAAACAAGAGGAAGGGGTTGAAGAGTTATACAGGATTTGTTTATCCCTCATTATACAGTTCTGGAGAGGACTAGCTCAAAACACTAGGGCTGTGCAAGGTTTCAGTCTGAAGGCTGATTCGACTGAATCACCCTTTGAATCAAACTGGTAAATCAGTTGGAGCCTTTGAATTATCAGATGGGCTTTTGAACTCAGCTGATAATTCAGGTGGGCCTCTGTGCTCATACAGATATTATCAAATAGAACTGACTGTCTGAAACGATCAACACTTTGAATCAGATCTTGGTTGATTTGCACATCCCCAGTACACACCGGTGATCAGCAGTAACGTCAGCACAGATGTCTTTTTAAAAGCTACAGTGCTAGATTTAACTCTGGCAGCAATTGCCTGCGCTTAATAAGGGGGAACAGCCAATGCCAGGATAAGCACTGCTAGCATGACTGAGGATGAGTTTGAATATTGTGCAGCAACTGGTTTCCTGTTCCTTCCTGGGACTATATAACATAAGGTGCCCAAAGTCAGGATGTCTGTCATCTCCTACCTGGCCAGTGTTTCTCAGGAGTTCCACAGCTTGTTTATGTGTTGCTCCTTCCAATGTAATCCCATTGACAGAAAGCACTCGGTCACCTAAGAGCCAACAAGGAACATTTATAACAATAAAGAGAAGCAACAAAGAAATTGTCTGGACACAGTCTTCTCTTTGATTCAGTAGCCATTAATTTGAGCAAGACATGTGCAGATCAAGAGTACTCCTGAAATCTTCAGCTGGACTGCAAAAATTCAAACCGCCGCTAGACAGCAGCAAAGAGAGACAGAAAACCTCACCTCTTTGCTGACATCTAGTGTTCAAACAGATATTTGCAGGCCCACAAGCAGATAACCATACCCACAAGCAGATCTGACTATGATAACCCCAACTGCTTCCAAGAATGTAAAATCCAAATACTAAGATTTTTTAGAAACATAGCAAATTTGCTGAAGTTAACTTGAACTGTTGGTCTATCTATCTAGCAATAGTTCTCCAGGGTGCCAGATGGGAGCACTTGGGTTTAACCTAGGACTGTCTATGTTCATAGACAGAGCTCTTCTACAGAGCTATGGCCCCTATTTTGAAGCTGTCTTTCACAGAATTGCTATTTATATCAAAACTGTCCATTTTGACTAGGAGTGACTCTTTCAGGCAGAATTTTTCTAGCCCTACCTAGAAATTCTAGAAATTTAATCTGGGACCTTTTGGGTGCATAGCATGTCCTCTACCACTTAGCTGTGGTCTGTCTATCTACTATGAATAACAAGCACATCTTCCATTATTTTGTCTAAATATTTGTGTTAAAGGTGTCCAATTAAGGCCACTCAGATGAGACAGGCAGGTGTGATATTGCAGGCTGTGTGGTAGTCCTCCTAGCAGGATCCACAGAAGTATATAAAGCTAGGGGAGTATAGTATATGCCAGAATTCTTACAGATGGATAATGTGCAGGTTGTCAAGTATATTAAAATTAAGAGCTCAACATCCAACTCCCCTTTGTTCAGAAAAGCTTTCTGATGATCCATGTGGCAGGGCAAGAGGAAGGGACAACAGCATGTGGAGACACTTGGCCCCTTGGTTCCAATTCTTCTACCCTCTGCCCAGTGTTGGGTAAGGCTTTTTTCTTGAAAGCCTAAGCTTTTCACATTTTGACCCTTTCAGGACCTGAATCATCCTGATACTTGCCTTTCTGAATCCTACCATCAGCTTCGGCTGCTCCCTTAGGAATAACTGCCTTTACATAAAGCCCTCCATGCTTCACATTGGTGTTCACGCCACCCTACAGATATAAAAAAGGCATTAAATCAAAATATACATTTTGATCAGAAGACTAGAACTGAAATACTAATAACTAATCCAATTGCTTAAAAAATCCATGCAACTGCAATACTCATGCAAGTGTTTCAGCAGGAATAAGTAGCAGACAGAACTTAACCCCACATGAAGAACAAGTGCTTTTTGAGCTACATGCAAATCAAAGACAATGGAGAAGCCAATTCCAGAGTTTCTGGGTACGGATGCAAATGTAAAACTTTTGGTGTTATGGATGGAGAAAACAGAATGATTGAGACAGAGTGTCTATGCATGTTAACAAAGTCATGGCCTTCTGCCTGTACAATAGATTTGCTGAGGGAACTAAACTGAGATTTCCTTTCCCCTGTTGAATTCCTGAAAGTGGAGTGGAACATCAAAAGCTGCCATACCCAAGCGATGACTTGTTTTGATGTGTTATGATCTGGTAAAGTGGCCACTGTTTCTGAGGCCTGGCGAAGATCCTGTACCTCTAATTACTGCATTTCATACTACTTAAGCATCTCACCTTTGCTATCTTCCATGATGAGAAAAGCTGAAATATGGATGGCTTCTTGCATAACAATGTGAAAATAAGATTTATTTATGTATATATTTTATTTCTACTCCATCTTTCAGCTAGATCAAATACTAAGATAGCTAATTAAAACACAGAATACAAAATAAACTAAAATGAACTACTATATTGAAATGCTACCCAAAATCCAGAATTGTGATCCTTCAGCTTAATCTTTTGTCTATGATCCAAAGACTGCTATTGAAAGCACTTCCTGACATCCCAAAAGCAGCAGTAAATGTAAGAACACATCACCACACATCTTCTTCTAGAGCTTTTCTTTAAAGGGACACTGTCTGGTACTACACAGTGCATAAATCTGAAATAAATTTGGTTATCATTTTCTAAAACTGGAAACAAATGCTAAATGAAATGTGGAGTCCTTGGTGCTCTCTGAGCTTGGTTGTTTGATTACAGACATTTCGTTACCCAACTAGGTAACATCCACAGTGCAAGGGAATGTGGGGTTTGCTCCCTGTTTATATACAGCAGCTTGCCCTACCAGTTTTGGTGGGGGCGTTGTTTTCTCCTTGGTAGTTCCTTGATTATTGTGTTCTGGTTGATTGTTTGCCTGGTGTTAATCCCTGCTTATCTGGGTGTAGGCTGCTGGAGAGCATGTGTTCTGGTCTTTTTGCTTCCTTCTAAGCTTTCTTAGTGTCTCTTTTGAAGGGTGTGTTAATGAGTTTTATCTCTATGTGTCTATTGATGGCTGATGTGTCTGAATGCCAAGCTTCCAGGAATTCCCTAGCATTTTTGGATTTAGCTTGGTCTAGGATGCTCACAGTTGCCCAGTTGAAATTATGGTTGAGTCTGTCCATGTCTGTCCTAATCTAAGATCGAGTCTGATTTGAGATCTGTATGTCTGTCCTAATCTGAGATTAAGAAATTCATGTCTTCACAACACAACAGGGAGCAAACTCCACACTCACTAGCACTGATGATGTTACCTCGTTGTGTAATGAAATGCCTGCAATCAAACAACCAAGCTCAGAGAGTTCAACCCTGAGCTTCATATATTCTCTTCTATTGGTGAAATGAAATACAATAAAATAATATGGAAGCCCAGAAATGCCATATATAAACTTCCTATGAGTCAAGAAAGACAGAGTGGAATGATAGTCTTTTAAAGCAGTATAGTGTCCTTCTGCCTTGCAACCAATGAATCTGCAATGTGATTATGTGCCAACAGAAATATCAGGGTATAATCTGCTTTCTGATCACCAGGGGGAGCTCGGGGGTCGCATGAGAAATCTATTTAGCTTCCTTTGTTTTCTTGCCAGGGCGGCAATAACCGCCCTTAAAAACACTGTGAACCTGGATAAATAATTTACAGGTCTCAATGGATTTACTGCAGGGACGAAAAGTAGAGCAATCTGTTAGGAGACTGGGCTGCAATCATGAGCATAATCTCCCTGTGAATCAAAACAGATCTGTATGTTAGGACAGCTGTGGGAAATTCACACTAGAAGAGAATGTGGATGTCATATATAAGCAAATGGAAATTCTGGCCCACATTTTGCAAATTAGTATGGCCTTCGCAAACCATCATGGCACTGTTTATTTTGCATTGTTTAATAGAATAGTTTTAGGCTGCCTTTCTAGCTTTGCCCTGCTATTTTCCCCCTTTTGCCATGTATATATAAACTTGCCAACGTCAACATTTGAGGAAGTTAATTACAGTCCCTCTTGCCATAATGTTAGCCTTTGAGGTGCTATACGACTATGCTTGTTTGCTTTATCTTGGACAAATGAGTATTTCCAGATGTTAGAAAGCAGATGTACTGACTCTGAAGATACATCTTCATTATGATCCCTCATCTTTGCTTCAAACATTTATTGCCTCTATTGTTTATTTTCGATTTGTCTTACCTTACTACACACTTTTGGAAGTGCCTTGTTCCTTTCTGTAACACAGTTTTGCTAGTAACACATTTTTTTCCTTTGCTATTTTCAAGCTTCTTTACATATATAGAGATGGTATTTTATTTGTGATGCAGAAACCATTTTTCAGTGAAAAAATAATGTCTTCAGCCTTCTATGGGGTCACTGGCTTTGCCCGTTATTTCCTCATCAGCAGTTTTGCTGCACCGCACAATTGTCCCTACTGCTGTGCTCAGCTCTTCTATGGAGCCAGACAGTTCACCAACGGGAGAAGGCAAAAACTGGCAGACAGCTCACATTCTTCCTCATCCTTCCCTCGCCACATCTGCTTTCTTCAGGGAAGAAAAAAACTGGGGAAGCCCCTCCCTGGCTACTGTCTGTGTTAGGGGTGGCACAGCTAAGAGTAGGATGGGAGTCTGGATGGTAGCAATGGAGCACGGAACCTTGATCACAGGAAGAAGGGGAGAAATTCTATGAGCTGGGAGGAAGAGCTGGAAGAGGACCATGGGGGACAGAAAGACTACTCTGACCTCAAATCAGAGGGTTTGGAAGGGGCTTGTGCATGTGCATATGTACGAAATGTGTTTAAAGATACACATTACAAAGCCTACACTGCTTGCATTTATTTATTTTTGCTATTTGCTGGAGAAAAAAAATCCAGCATAAAACTAATTTGTTTTTATGTATTTAGCTGCATCACACAGATTTTAACGGTATTCAGGCTGGCATGACTGCAGGGTGATAAAGAAAGGTAAAGATTAGCAACAAGCAGTACTTGACAGTGTCTCTTTAAGGTCCACTGCTTCCCTGTAAATCATACATTTTAACAGGTTACTTGGAGTGGAGAAAAAGATAAATCAGCTAAAAACCTTGTCAAACAGTACCGTGACACTTATGCCCAAGCCATTCTCATTTTTGGCCAGTTTGACTTCAAAGGTATCGCCAGGTTTAAGAGGAGTTTTAGAATTCACGGAGCTGGCCAGATTCACCATGGAAGGATCCTTTATGGAAGAAGAAGAAAAAAAGGCAAAAAGAATTCATGATAATGATGTATTTACAGGTAGTCCTTGTTTAGCGACCACAACTGGGACCGGCAACTCAGTTGTTAAGTGAAGCAGTCACTAAGTGAAACTACAACTGTGCTTACAATCTTACTTCAGCTTTCCTTTGCTTTACAGACCTGCCAAGGTTGTAAATGTGAGGACTGGTCACAAAGTTACTTTTTCAACAACTGTGAACAGTCACTAAATGAGGCAGTTGCTAAACGAGAACTACCTGTACTGAGTTAGCTAAGGGATTGAAATAGAAAAAGTATTCTTATACAAACAGACCACAAAGATATGTATAAAAAGAGCACTATGTTCTAACCAAATATAAGCATATTTACCCCAAAGCAATTGCCATCTACATGTGATAAACAAAGGTAAGACATTTGCGATGCTGTGGCCAATGCATTTACACAAACTAATCTCTATAGTGAAGGAATCAATATGCCAATTTCTACGCAGGGGAAGAAAATTTTGCTAAACAGTTCAGTGTGCTACAGTCATATGGACAGGTGTTCAACGTAACTTCATGTGACTGCACAGTTAATCAGCTGACTCATTGGCATCCAGGGGAAGGAGCAAGAAGGGCAAGTGACAAAATGCATGTCATGACATGATACAAATACTGCTACTTACATACTCACACCAGATATTGGGACACAAGTACATAAAAGTAGGATTTGTGTCATGATGTCATCACATGCAGGTTGTCATTTTGATGTAATTTCAGATTGCTGCAGCCACCTGTGAGGTGACTACAGAAACTCACATGAATTATTCAGGAAGCTGGTTACTGTCTGTTAGAATTACAATCTTGCAAAAATCTGGACAACCATGAGAGGGTTCCACAGAGTTAAATTTTTCTATATAACTTGACTACCACCTAGTTGTCCTCTGGAGTTTTGCAGGCTAAGACGGTAACTCTAAAGTTGGCACACTTGAGTTTGCTCAAGGAATGATACTGGTTGGATTCACACACTGTGCTAAGCCAAAAATGGTTGGACTGGCTTTGCCTTAAATGTATTGTATGAGTCCTGCCATCATGGTTTAGGGCAGGGATATGCAACTTCTATCAATTCAAAAGCTGTACTAGACTGCATTATAGTCCAGTTAAGAAATTATGGTTAAACAATCCACTATAATTTCTAACATGATTTATGCCTTAGTGTGGTGTGTCAGTCCAACCACTAGCACTTTCCTTCTGAGCCTGACCCATCTGCGAGAGGGCAATTACCAGGCAATAGGGTAATTTCCCCTCTTTTAATGTTCTTTATTCTTCCTCCTTTGCTTCTCTCCAGTTCTCTTGTGAGGACTGAGCCTGGGAACTTCCCATATCAGCAACCTTTCTTCTTCTTTGTTATGTGAGTTTGCTGCTGGCAGTGAATTGGCTATTTATATCTTTCAGTACAAGGGAAAACCACCAATTTGTGAACATAGAAATGAATATAAACAACTCACAGAACTGCAGCAAGTCAAGAATCAAAGAGCAAAAAGTTGCACACATAATTCTTTATGAGCCAAATTCATCACAATAATTTGGGGTACAAGATCTGCAAAAAATCCAGACCACTTCCAGATGTCCTTGTGGTACAGATCTGGTAGCCCTAACAATAACCCATAAAAATATTGTCAGTACCAAAATGTTTTCTGTCTAAATATTAACCAAGATGCTGTGAATAAGCAAAACTCCCATTAAAATAATAAAAATACAAAAGGTGGTTTTTTTTTTTATATTGCCTAGCAGCAAGCCAGTAAAATGGCTTTTTAAAAGTAAAATTAGGCTCTTGTTCTCTCTTTCTCTCTCCTTCTGGGTGATCATGTACAGTGATAACATGAGCAATGCATTTCACCTTGAGAAAACCTTGGCCACAAATGTTAGCTTAAGGCCATGAGCAGTTAAACAACCACAGCACCATTGGCACACCACACCCTGCTCACTATTCTCTTTCACCTTAACACACCTGCTCTAATGAATAAATGGCGTCTTTTTGGTTATGGGAAAAGCCATGCAACTGAAATGAACTTTGCCTTTTTCGATGCAGTTTGCTCCTGGCTGCTGGAGTAAGTGGCTTCATCCATGTCAGAATCCCCTCGGTCAGAATAGTCAGGGGTCTCTGCCATCCCAGTCGGTTTGGTCTTGATCAAGTTGGTCTCTGAAGAAGATCCATTCCTCTCACTGCATGTGGGAGTGCCCAGGTGGGGATTACTGCAATGTTGCAATTCCTGTTGGTCATTGACATGGTTGCCAAAGCTGTTGTTGGTTTGGCTCTGGGACAGACTAGCACTCTCGGTCCTGGAATCCTGGGAGCTGAGGCTCCCATCCCGTTTGCCTGAGCAAAGACCGGATAAACTTCCAGAGGCGGGTCTCCGATGGCTCACTGGCCAGTTGTGTTCCTCTGAAGAGGACTCGGCCTCATGGTCTGGCAACAAGGAAGACTTTTTAAAATATCCCTTTTTTAGAAGACTGGATGTTGCTAAGGATAAATGGAAACACCGATAACAAACTTACTGAATCACCTTGAAATACACAGATGCGGTATAGATTAGATGCATATGCCTTACACCCACATGTTCTGGTCTCCTCTCTACTCACATCTTGGCATTCTGGAATTGTTAACCATAGCTCCCTGTTTTAACCTAACTAGGAAACCATGGTTATTAGTAGCAGAACACCCTAAATCATGTTATGGTTTGGTTTAAGTTTTGGGTTTTTTTCCTCTGATCCTGCTAGCCATCATTTGTCGATTCACTTAATAACTAAACCAGGATATAATATAGCTTGAATAGAGAGGTGGATGGCAGTAACGGCCTGTATGAAATAAAAACACCTATGAAGAAAAATGTTTGTACATATCTCAGAATCAGCCAAATAATTTCCACTAAAACTTCAGTTTCTGAAGTTCAAAATGCTCATTCTAAAAGGCAGGGTCAATAAGAGAATTTATAAGCCTGAAAACAAATATAAATTAGAACTCCACCCAAATTTGGCAAATCAGAAAATCTGGGGACTAATTTCATACCAAGTCTATAGTGGTCTCCCATGCCTGGAAAGCTGACGAGGCTCTTTCCTTAATGGCATTTCAGCTGGCTATGAAAATAGTTTCGTTCCATCTAGTCTATTTTGTCTTGATATTAGTTCTAGCTCTTTCTTTTTCACTTTTACTAGTTCCACTCTTTTTCTATTTTGAATTTTATTGTCTGCTTCAAATGATCACAATCTGCCTTGAGGATCCCTCCTCCCCGCCCCCCCCCCCCGGCCCGGTCATCTGAGCTGAGAACTCTGTCTCAAATATTTGGATACAGAGACAAAAAATAAAATAAAATGATTCAATCACCTTGGAAGAAGTTGACTATGCCACAGCTACCCTTTCAGAATGTTCTAGCTCTTTTTTTCCTCTTCCCATCAAAATATCAGACTTCGCTTAAACTAATTTTACCAGTTGTTTATGCCAGATGTTAATTGGCAACTTTTTGTACTGTAGAACCTCTAACTAAGGTGCCATCAGCCAAACATGTAGTTCGTTCTTGCCAAAACTCAACGCCAAAACTTTGTTCTTGCCAAAACTCAATTGAACCTAAAAATGTACTTTTGACTTATAGAAATAGTAACAAAGGCTATGCAGTGCTTTTGAAGACAAAAAGGTGCTTCAGGGCACACAGGGGTGCAAATGTTGCACCTGTCTGAAATTCCTTACAGAAAGTCTGCCTTTTTCTGCAACTGTACAGCAGCTGTGGAGGGCAGCCATGCAACCTTATCAAGAGGTAGCTGCTTTTGGAGTTATAGGCAGGTGCTACGTTCCTGCACTGGATGCTCCAAAACTGCTTTTTTCTTTAAGGCCAAAGCTCTGCGCAGTGCTAATAGTGATTCATTTAAGGTCTCTTGCACAGAAAAGCATCCCAAATAAGAAAAATACCGATTGTGTCTTAATAACGGAAAGAATTGCAGGTTATATGAACTGGCAAAAAAGATTTTGGGAAATACCTTTAATGGATCCCTCCTTCGGTTGAGAAACGACAAGGGTCACATTTTCTGGAGCATGCTCAATCATTTCTAATGCTGCAAGATGGCTGACCCCTTCCAAACTCACATTGTTTACTGAAATCAGGCGATCTCCTATGCAGATAGATTGAGTCAGAAATTAACAATCCAGAATGGATGTTTCTAAAGTTTACCATGCTATAATTATATTCCCAAAGTTTACCATTCATTGCACTGTGCAAGGAAACACTCTTCCAAGCATAAATGTTATTAATCTGGAGCAGCAAAACATGGTAAACTCATTATGAAATGTTGAGGAATGTATTACACACAGTAGCAATAGAAAGAACAATATGTACATGGTTAATTTCCTGCTGTCTCCAAGAATCTGAAATTCTCCCATCTTATATAGAACAAGACTTCCAGTAGGACAATTCCAGTTACCAGAACCATGATTTGGTATGTCAGAGTCTCTCCTGTTTAAGAGACTAGAAAAATGTGTCCTTCTAAAGGCATTATCGCTTCTTATCATAGAATTTGACGAAGAATGGTTGGTAGAGATGGAAAGAATTAGCACTATAGAATCTGTCCTATAGATTACTCGTGTTTACTGTTTTCAGACAAGATTCACCAAATCTGCAAGCTAGGGTTCAGTTTAACATATTTATGTTATACATCTTATGCTATTAATAATAAACTCATTCTCTGAGTGGGGAAACTTACGAAGTCCAAGCGATAGCATTCAAAAAATGAAAAAGGAGGCCACTGGCAAGTTTAAGAAACTTCAGTGTTTGAAGAGGTATAAACAAATCATTAAAAAAACCCCTTATCCTATATTGTCCAAACAACTCCAACAGGCAAAGAATGATGATTGGCTATTTATGAGGGGGAAATGGAAAGCTCCAGAGGGTACGAATATAATGGGAAACTTTGAAAAAGACATGACTACGGATTAAACATTTTGTTTAATTCTCACTTCTTCTTATCTTACCAATTTTCTTTCATTCTTTTTCTATCAGTATCACCATGGACTGAGGAGCCTGGTAAACAGCAACAGACTACTGGGGTTCCATTGATTTAGAACTGTAATAACCCTAGAATTTATTCATATGCATATGTATTTATGCTTAATTTTTCAAACAAATAGCAAATGTTCAAAGTTATGTGCTAAAGATACCATCAGTGATGATAGTGGAAGTTTCAGTATTAAACATTCAGGGAATTTCATCTTGCTATCTTGATTTTAAAAAATGAATCAAAGGGTGTACTCAATTTCTGATTCCTATTTTGTGGGACATCACCTGGTTTTAATGATCCTTGCAAATCAGCTGGTCCTCCAGGAGTTACTGAATGGATAAAAATTCCAAGATCAAATTTTCCAGTCTTCTCCCCACCAGTTATCTGAAACCCTGTTAAAAATAACTCTTTGGTTACCTTAAAACATTCATAGCAATATTTTATAAACTGATTGCTTACAGACCTACTGCTAATAGTTTGCCAGGATATTTTTCTGGGTAAAACAATATGCTCAAATATCTTAAGACTAAAATGGATCACAGTTAAATTGTCCCTGCAGGGAACTCTGCAGATGAGTTGCAAGTGTTGGACTCTAGTTCCCTTCCCTCAGTGTAGAGCTCTCCAGATGCACAGAGACTACATCTTCCATACTTGGGCCAGGAATTTTAAGAAAGTGTAGTCAAAACACATTTGGAAGGCACCAGACTTGGGAATGTCTAGACTGGAACATCTGAATTCTAGTGCTATTGCCTCCAAATTGCTGGGTTAGTTACACATTAGCTCTTTGTACAACACAGAACTGTGGAAATCACCACAGAACCAAATAGAATGACAACTGCTCTCTTAGACAGTATTTAAGAAAAATTTAAGACTGGTTGGATAATGACTGAAAGGACAGAGGAAACTGTCTGGTATATCACCTTTCCATGTAGTGCTCGGCCGGACTGTTCAATAATTGCGTCTACCAACTATTAGACATGTTTATTGAAGTTGTTTTCTACCTGCAGTTTTTGATAATAAAAACTGAATGGAAATTCCAGTTGCAAAATATCTCTGAATTCTTTGGGTTGGGGACAAACTAATTGTCACTGCATCACTTCAAAACATGACATGAACAGCCACCCCTAACCCAGGTGACTTTTAGAACATAACTCTCACATTAGCCAGGGATGATAGGAATTATAATTCAAAACAGCAGGGAGGACCCCTGATTAGGGAAAGTCGGAGTAAGAGCAACTTTCAAATTTCTTAATGAAAAGAACAAAAATCATGATGCCTTATCATCTCATGATTTGGACTACTGCAACATGATCCTTCAAGATGACTTGGAAGCTCTAACTGTTACAAAATGCAGGACTGTGTCTCTCCATGTGAGTCAGCCCAACCACTTCGATTGTGCTGGGAGAAGCAGCTGACTGTCCTCCATTTTTGGAGGCTGGGGAAGGAGGGTGAAGCCTGGAGGCACTGGTCTTTCCGTATGGGGACCAGACCTCCAGAATGGGAGTTGATTGGCTCCCTTCTGGAAACAGCTGAAGATGGACCTTTTCTGGAGGGTGTTTGAGTGTTGATATAGCTTTTGGGTCTATATGTAGAGTACTTTTTTATTATTTGTCATTATGTTATTGTCTTTTTTTATGAGCTGCCAAGAGTCTACTTATGATTGTGATGGGAAATACATTTGATTAAATGAAATAAATAAAATGCAGCACGCAAACTGCTAGCTGGGAAAACCAGATACTGCATAACACCTGTTATTTGCAGCCCAGATTGCCTGAATGCTTCCAGGCCCAATTCATAAGTGCTTGTGATTTTTTTTTTCATAATTTTTATTAAAGATTTTAATTAAAGTAGTAAAAGCGAATGCAACTAAACTCAGAAAAAGAAAAAGGAGTAGAATAAAAAGTGCAAAGAAAGAAAAAGAAAAAAAAGAGAGGAAAGTAAGATAAAGAAAAGAAATATGTAAAGAAATGACTTCCAATCTTCATCACAACAAGTAAAAACAAATCTTGATCTTTAATTTATTCAGATGTTGTTATAGGATTTGGTCTCTCTTCAGTTTTTCTTTTTCCCATCACAGAGGCTTCTTTGAGGCTTAAAGCAAACCTCTTTTGTAAATCCACCTCTTAATTGTAAGTCATTATCCAGGTCATTGTCATTTGTATTTCCACTCTGAATTTCAAAGCTTTAACCAGCTTCTTTTGTATATCCAGTAAAAAGCCCTTATCAGAGACATTGTCTTGGCTTGCCATTTGTAATTCCACTTTAATTGCCTTCTCTGTCTTGTAATCCACACTTTTTTTATTATCCAGTATTTCTGCATCAGATTTAACATCTTTTAGACATAGTCTATCCATAGCAGCAGACATAATTGCTGACATTTCTGATATTGTAGTCACTAATGACTGGCTCCATTCTTTGAAAATCTCCTGAAGTTCTTCTAATGTTATAGAATTTTGTGTCATTTTATAAATGCGAATTTATAAATACTAACCGAAAACTAAAGACATTTACACTTTTTCCCCCTTTTTCCTTTTCTGCCTGGAATCTTTAGTCTTCTCTTGTGGCCAATTTCTCAAATCATAAAGTCTCAAATTCCTCTTTTGACTTATAATAGACAAAACATTCTGGTTCCCATGTGATGCTTTTATTTTATTTAATTATTTCCAAATCTTATAATAAATGTCTCAATGTTCCAAAGTTGTCTGGACCCATAATTTGTTTATAACTTTCTTAAATCAAAATCTTATTTAGCTTTTTGCTGTTTATTTCCAAAGCTTTACATTCTTAAACTTATACTTAATTTTTTGTTTGTTCAAGAAGGAAGATAAAGTCACCAAATGGCTTTTCAAACTTCTTGTTCTGAAGATCTTTCCGAAAGTGATTAGAAAGTGAGGTTAGTGAACTCAGTGCCCTTTCAAAGACGTTGTCACAGTTGTGAACATGATGGCTGGTCCCTGGGAGGAGCAGCTCTCATCCTCTCCTTATCTGGGGAGGTTCTGAAGAACTGGTCTACTCGATGGCTCTTTGGTCTTTGCCGCGGTTGTCGTCTCCACTCTGTGGGAGACGTGTTTAGTTCGCCATGCCTCCACCAGAAGGCAAGTGGTTGTGAATTCTTGATTTCTTGACTATGTGCCATCAAGTTGTTTTTGACTCCTAGCGACCACATAGATCTATCCCTAACTCATTCTTTCAAGTCTCCCAATGGTGCACCCATCACCACTGTAACTGAGTCCATCCACCTTGCTGCTGATTGTCCTCTTCTTCTGTTTCCTTCCAGCTTTCCCAGAATTAGATCCTTTTCCAGAGAGCTGGGTCTTTGAATAATGTGTCCAAAGTAGGATAATGAGCCTGGTCATTTGTGCCCTTATTGAGAACTCCAGGTTGATTTGTTCAACGATCCATTTGTATGTTTTCTTGGCTATCCACAGTATTCTCAGGAGTCTTCTCCAACATCAAACTTCAAAGGCGTCAATACTCTTCCTATCTTCTGATTCTTACAAAGATTTATATAGCATGGCATGGAGATACATCAGGGACCAGCTTTCCAGGTTTTATCTTGCCTGTCTGGCCTAAACATCAAGAGAAGGCCTGCTATGGATTCTAGCCCCCACCCCCCCAAGTCCAAGGAGTCACGGGGGTTTGGACTCTAAGTTAGGCTTTCTCAATATAGCTCCCACATTATGAAATATGCTCCCCTCCTGGATATGTGAGTTGCTCACACCCTCTTTTCTTCTGTACAACTTCAGTGGCCTTTTGGCTCTAGGAGAATTAACAGTGAACACTGAAATGTTTTATTTTTAATTTGTACTATAATTCTTATGATATTGTTACTGCATTTTTTAATTTGTCAAGATAATTTTGTCTCAGTTTCCTTGTGTACACCATCCAGAGTCAGTCGGACTGGGCAATTTATATACATACATACTGTACATACACAAACAACTTCTTTTAAAAGGAAAAAAAATCTCTTCCACCTCTTCACAACAGTAAGTTTACATCAATGTCTCAAATCTCGGGGATAGTTCTGACAGTGAAAAAGGTATTTCCCCAACCTAGCCTCCTGTTTAATGCTCTGTGTGACCCACTTACTGGTTGGTTTCTGCATTTATGTGCAGCTGTTAAAATAACATCTACTTACCTAAGCCATGTTTTTCATCTTTTTTCAAGTTTATCAAGTTGATCTCCCTTTCTGGTAATGACACTATATTCTGCTCCGCTTGGAGACCATCTGTGGACCAAAGCAACAGCAAATATATTTTCTTAAATAATGCTGAAATATAGTGAGACAAATTTATTTCTTAGAGAGCAATGCAACATAAATCAAGCTTCATTTCAACTCACTGCATAATTAAATCTGACTCTTCCAAAAATTCAAGAAGAATTAATGATAGGCCTCAACACTACATTGATATTTTCAGAAAGGTTACGGAGAAATTAAATGGTCTTCTTTCCAAATGAAATATTAGTAAAGTAATGAACATTTAAGAAATTGAATAATTCTTATCCAAGACACAGCATACAAGTACTGAATGAACTGTGTTTGCCTGCAATACAGGCAGACTTAGGTATGTGGGTAAACTATTCTATGTTTTTTCAGGGTTTCCCACTTTCTGGGTGGGGCATGTAGAAAGAGGGAGAATTTTGTTTTGCCTGCTTCTTTAATTGAACCAACTTAATTCTCACTGCACAGATTAATATATGGGTAGAACTCATTCTTAGGACTGTTCACTTCTCAGAGGTGTCCAGAGCAAGAAAATGACACAATGTTTTGTGACATCATGATGTCAGCTCTGCTCCTTACTTACTTGGGTGCACTGTCACAACTTCAGTACAAAAAAGGGAGTTTGTGTTATGGTGCATGTTTTATAATTTGAACCCCTTGCTCCCCTGCAGATACCCATGACACATCTCTGAATGTTGTAATAGCATTGTAAATAACATTAATTAGGCTGTTCTTAAGTAGCTGGAGTTATAATGTTAATATTTAGTTACAGTTTTTTATCTAAAAACTCAGCATGTTTCATCAAGATCTAGAACTAGAGATTTCTCCATGGTTTCTTCTATCTGGTACAATAACTACCCATCTGCCAGACTCCAATGCTCAAGTGTTTTTAGACATCTCTAAAACATGTTTAATTTTGGTCTTCTGCAGCCATTAATTTCTCCTATCACTTGACTTTTATGTACATATATTCTGGTTTTTATTTTACTCCACTTTTATTCTGAAATATTATTTAAGATTTGTTGAAGAGCATCAGGATTCTCTGTAAGTAGCAGTGATACTGAAGAATGTTTAATAAAGATATATCTATTTTTATATCTATATCATCTCTCTATCTTTTACAATAGCTCCAAAAGGCAAACTGGGGCCTTCACATTCATTGCAGCAAAAAGAAGCTAAGGGTAGAGACAACACAGGTTATCTATGGGGCTAAAATACAAGACCACAAAAATGACCACTATAATGAATGTATCTGCCATATTTATCTGGTTCTCTTCCTTTTGTAAGAAGGAGTTGTGCTACTTTGGGACTTTTATCAGTCCCACCTTTTGCTTGAGGTGGGAAAAATAAACATTGGTTCAATAAAACAAGCAAACAAATAATTAAATAACATTAGCATCCTCACAAACAACTCAGAACAAATTCACAATGTATGTCAATTATTAATAGCCATCTAGAAATTTGTTTAGGCTTCTAAATTGCACAGTACAATTGGACTGAAGCAAACAATGCTGACCTATTACAAAGGCTTGGCCAGTATCTTCTGTGGATGAAGAATCATATTCATTTTTCTTTCTTTCTAGGCTGGCATTTAAACCTGCATGAGAGTGTGAACTAAAAAATGGTTGAAGAAACAGAAGAAAAAACAGTGAGGAAAAGAGAAAGCAGAAAAGGACAAAGGAAAATGTAATAAAATAATGATACAAGCTAATATGGTACACAAAACAAAAAACTGGCATAAAAATGCATACTTCACACTAAAGAACATGCTGGCAGAGATCTGTGAAATGTGGAGAAGTTTATTTTATGTGCGTGGAAGCAAAGCACATGGAAATAAATATGAAAGGCAGTCACAAGAAGAGGTTTTTAGTATGATGGAATGAAAATGAATCCTGCAAGGTACATGAATACAGTTCTTGCTTCCCCACAGTGGCTCCTGTTCCAACATCAGGAAGATTTCAGCCACAAATGGTTGGTTTTATAATGCTGAAGAACTGCTCAACATCTCCCTTTCTACTAAAAAAATGAATCTAAAAATGAAACTCTCCTTGCCTTTGGCCTAACAGTGCCAGCCATTTAATACAGTTTACAGACTCCTGCTTTTATATCTATAAAAGAAGTCTTGGATTATGTTTTAACATCTGCAGTAATGCTAATTGTCCTTCCTAAAAAAGTATCTATATTAATTTTCCATTAATACACAATATATTTAAATGCTACAGCTTCCACAGGGAGGCTCCTGAAAAATGTTTACCATGATTAAATTGCAGGTATATTACAATGAAATTCTTTTCATGTTCCATTTGTTTTCCCAGACACACACAATGCTTGAAATCCTACCACAAGGCTCAGAAGCACTCTCTGCGTTTCATACTGTGCGTAGGAGCAACGATCTTTATGTTCTCTGAAGAAAGTACCTCTACAGGAATGAACTTCTGAGCAACTATCATGAGACTGCCATGTTAAAATCAATCCCTAAGAAACATTCTTACTTGTTGAGTTTTGCTCCTCCAACCACTGAATCAGTATTAGATTTTGGCACTGTTTGGAAGATCTTCCCCATCAATTCCTCCATTTTCTGTGACGAGGAGTTCCCAGGGGTGACAAAATTTTTCCGAAGGGGGCTGACCAACACCTGACTTTGTGTCAAGTCATGAAAAGATTTGCTCATAATTTTGGGCCTTTCCTCCCATGATGTCTTCTCATTCTTGTCTCGGGAATACCCTTGTGTAGGCTGGAAAAGGGACAATTCTGAGTAGGAGAGTCTTTTGAGAATCTCTGCTTGTACTGACGATGGCCGAACTGCAAGCCTGTTCAACGTGGTGCTGGCCAGGCTGTTGGTACTGATGGCACGTCCCATGTTAAATCCTTTCACAGAATCCGGGTGGAGGCTGAGACTCCTAATGGAAGCTCTTTCTGCAAGGAGATGGAATTGGTTGATGCACATCATACACAAAAACAAATGAAATATCTGTCACAACCCAGAAGAGATAAAGATGGCTACCAAAACCCAGCACTTCACGGGGCTTCAATGCTTGCTCATAGCACATTAAAATAATTTAAAAAAATGCATAGCTAGTAGCGCACACAGGCAGTTAAGCTTAAAGTTATACTAAATATATATTTTGAAAAGCATGCTTAGAACTGTCTATTCTTTGTCTTGAGGAAAACAAGTCTTGCCCCACCCCCCAAATCTGGAGGAAGGGGAGGAGAAGGTCACTTCGAAAGTCTGTTTGGATGTGCATCATTACAAAGGATAAAAAGTATAGCCACTCAGATGTTAACTGATCAAGCACCAAAAAACTGTATTGCCAGTACTTAAAGACTGGCTACTAATTTGGTTCTTGGTAAATTAATCTTTAACATTCTAATAATGGTGTAAAACAGAGTATCTCATGATTTACTTATTACGATGTTCTTCAGAGACTAAGCTCAGATGGTTAAGCAGATTCTGAGGTGAAATTGGGAACAAGATAAAAAGGAACTCTCTAATGATGTTGGGGGATAAAGAGTAAAGAAATTGCTTTTCTTATATGCTTCTGAACAGGAACCACAACTGTTGCTTTACTGAAATGTGACTCTGAATGGTAAGTGATTGATTGATGAGGTTTTATAAATTGTGCTAGGAGTTGAAAATGACTTGATGGCACATAATCAAGCAATCAATCATGATTTTATATCTTCATATTCTTTGGCACTCTGGGACATCTATATAATTAAGAAATTAAAAGAAAATTTTAAATAAAAAGAATAAATTATACAGTTGAATGAAAATACTGCACCTTTTAAAGCTTTACATAAAAAGCGTGTGGGGAAAACCTTTAATCTATTTGCAAGGATAAACTTGCTGGAGCTCTTGAAACCCTTGACAGCTAGTAAAGTTAAAGGCTGTCATTTTTGAGTCCCACAAACTATGACGGGAAGCATCACAAAATGGTGAGCATCCTCTTTTCCCAAGACTGTTAAAATAGCAACCGCCAATCCAAAGACTTCCCAAATTTGATAAATTTTCAACAGTCCGACTAACTCATGCAACTCCTGCCCCAAATTGGGCTGAACAATGGGTCTGGTTGAAAAACATATTAATACAGTTTATGGAATGGCCCATTTCAGGCTAAGCAGCACTTGGCTAAAGCCAAAATTCCAGAGCAGACACAGGATCAGGTTGCAAGGTTCTTTAAATGCTCGTATTTACTTACATCTTTTATCTAGCTGGAACATGTTTGATTCTTTAAAGGCCTTCTATTAACGCTTAATCTTCAGCTAATGTTTACAAGTCTTTGACACTATTTCAAAAATGATTCTGTGTTTTCTAATCTCACTGCCCAGTGCTATACTACAATTCTCCTTACAAAAATGCACATGAAAAACAAACCATTATCTCCCCCTCTAATCTGCCTCCTTATGCCCATAAGATCTTGTCATCTGGGTTGTGGCTTTTTTTTGGTGGGGGGGAGGCACATACAAAAGTAGAACTACTTTTTCTTTGTTAGTTTCTCAGTCATTACAAATTGTGTCTGGACATTTTCTTATTTGCATTATCTTAGGATGCATGTACCACCATGTGCCAACAGCGACAGGTGAACATCAAGATTCATCTATATCAACTGAACATTGATCCTTTACAGGTACAAGATATCACAGACTAGTTTGGTTCTAGGATCAGAGATAAGTGGGCCTGATCTGGCAATTACTGGACATTATTCCAGTTATCCTCAGGGACTAGGACCACTTTCCCAACTGATACCATCCAGAAATATTGGACTTCAGCTTCCCTAACCTTTTAACTAACATGCCAGACATGCTATGTCAAGTAACTGTGGTTTTGCAAGTATTCTACCTCCCAGAAATATGGCGTGCATATTTTAAGAATAGGTCTTGCAGAGAGGTATTACAACTCAGTTGAGAGCAGAGCAGATGCTTCGTATGTCAAAAGTCTCACATCCGATTCCCAGCATTTCCTGGTAGTGCAGCTGGGAAAGATCCTAGCCTGAGGCTCTGTAAAGCTGTTGACAGTTGATTGACAATATTGGATTAGATGTTACAACAGTTTGACTGCAGGCCAGTTGTGGTATAGTGGCTGTTCTCAAGCTAAACAGGTCTAGTCTGGTTAATGGTTAGACCACCTGGAGAGTTAATATACTGTATGTCACTTTGAATTATTCCGTGATGGAGGAAAAACAAAATATATGTTTACAAATCGATCACTATTACAGCATGTTGCTAATCTGAAGATGAAAGGGAAATACCACTCAATTTTATTTAACTGCTTTTCATCTAATTTAAATCTCTTTGCTTCATCCATTGAACATGTGAATAAATGAAGGGATTCAGGGAGTTCTTATCTGATGCTGTAAACAAATCTTCGACCTACTTCAGGTGACCCACTAGTTGATATATTTGTTTCAATAAGCTACTAATATGAGTGAACAAAGTAAAATACTGGCTTGTATGTAAATAATCTTTTGGGAACAGAAAACTGATTTTTAAATCACAGATGTGGAATCCCAAACCTATGAAATCTTCTTCTGTCTTGCTGAAATAATTTTGACAATTAAACTATTTGATATTGTCTGGACTACCACTGATAATAGACAAAAAGCTACTAGATATATAATTCAACAAAAAATATTGTTCTGTATTTCTTTCTTCCATAATATTGAAGGATAAAAATGCATGATTCAAGACTACTGCCTCTTATTTCCATACCCCTTACTTACCTTTTATATGAGGGGGTGGGGGTGGCAGAGAAACTCAACAACGTATTAGCCATACTGGTATTACAAGGGATGGAAAGGAGAATGAGCTACTAGATCTGTTTAAAATGGAATTTGGAGGCACTATTCATAATGCCACTGACCACTCATTCTGGAAAGAAACCTGTCCAGTTGGTGGTAGGTTTTCAGCCACATCTGACTGACTACCATGGAAAACAGGACTGGACTTGTCAGACTCTTAGGGTGATCCAGCAGGGCTCTTTTTCATAGAATCGTAGAGTTGAAAGGTGCCAAAAAGAAATCCAAATTGAAGTACTTTTTGCAAATAGTGGTCCAGCCCCTATCTTTCAGGCAATGCTTAGCTATACCTGAAGTTATCCCCAATGGAAGTAACCTGTTTTCTCCAGACAGAAGTCCATTAGGTTAATTCTGTGCAATTAGGCCCAGGAAAAAACAACAACAGTAGTCATAGCAGGTACCACAGCTGCTGTTTCTTACCAATTTCCTGAGCATCTTGGTTGCTTTGTCTGGCTTTCATCTGGAGCTGGAATTTGTGCTGTGAAGAGCAGAGTTGCAACAAGTATTGGCAAGTCTTGCTTGTATCTGTTTGGAACGCATGCTTTATCCCATCATATGTGTTCTGCAGAGTTATCTTTCTTTTCTACAGCATGACAAATATAGAAGAAAATAAAATAAAAAACACCCTGATTTCCAGCTTGGGAAAGACACTAATCATTGTTCAAAATGAAAGAAAACTTGCCGAGGCTACAACAAATACATCATCTTCCTCATACGAGCTAATCTAACGTTGTCACTGCCCTATGGAGGAGAACATGCTACAACAGCCCAACACTATATCCATAACTAACTCATGTCAGCAAAGTCGAGGATGCCGCTAGGCAGTAGGCAATCATCTTTGCTTCACCATTCACAGCAAAGTTTATACTCCTGCAATTAGCCTAGTCCTGTACAGAGGAGCTTTAGGAACAGTAGTTATTATTTGTATGGATTTAACCATACAAATAATTATATGTAATGTTACCTAATTGAAATCTACATGAAATTTCTTATTCAACCTACAGATGTGTCAGAACTACAATTCAGAATTCCAGGCAACCTTAAAGAATTATGTTTATATTAGTCACTTGAAGCTGGAAGTCAGGGAAACAGTCAGAATCACTTTATTTAAAGCTTTGCCTACCACACTTGTTTTTTTAAATATATACTAAGCCATGTTTCCATGGACCATATCCCTGTACTTTAAGGTATGCTTAGGTATTTGTTTGATTGTGTTTTTTACATTCAAGAAAAACATAGAAAGAAGGTCTTAGAGGAACTTCTTGTTGAAGTTCTCCCTGTATGCAGAAACGTAGCATATTAAGAAAACCAATGCATTAAGTCTGGGACGAGCAATGGATTTTTGACATTAGAGGACCGAGGTATCTTTCACACAATCTTATCTACATCCCCGAATGGGAAAATCTTAGAAGGAACATGCTGCGTGTTTTCTTCATTACTGACTCTGGTAGATGAGATTCCTTTGTTCAGATGGAACTGTATTCTGTCAGAATGGCTATCAGCCCTGGCAAACTTTCTCCTCTCCTGAAAATTGGCTTCTCTTGCATCATCACAGTTTGAATCATCTGGTTTATATTACTAACGTATTTACTGCACACTATGGAGCATCTTGTATTATCCTGGTTCTTTGCTATTTTTGGCACAGAATTGTTTCAATAATGTAGGTAACTCAGCTGGAGTGGGGAGAAAGAGAAGATAGGCTTTTAATGATCCAGTCTGTAATTCTACACAAAAAATGACCAACATACACTGAAGGAAATTTTCTTTGTTTCTCTCCACGGGAAACGAAGGACAGGCATTCGGGCACCACTGCGAACTTCAAAAATAAGAACTCCTTTGGGGCAAACTCCTAGCTGAATTCCAGTCTGAGATTTTTTCTCTGGCAACACACGATGAAAATGTACACCATATTCTGTCAGCCTTTGGCAAATCTACCAAATAAGAGAGAGGAAGTCGGGGGGTGGGGGGAGAGAAAGAAATGTATGATAATTGAGAATACTGTGAGATCAAACGATTTTGCAGTGGTTTTACAGTGCACGTTCTGCTCCATTCATAGGTTGCCTTTGCAGTTTACATTACAATGAAGTTGGTTACACATTTTATTTCTTAATTCCTAGTTTTGATGAACAAGAATGTACAATTTTTTGGTGACTGAGAGCCACATTTAACATTTTGGGGCAAGATGACAGCAGTAGTGGGCCGGGCAATGAAGAAAAATGGGCAGGGCTTTTTCACAACTGGGCTGATTTAAGGATTTTCTGTTATCACTTGGATTTATTTATTCCTTGCTATTTTCATTTAGACAGTCTGAACTTATTTTAGGTTTATAGTAATGTTTTGGGGGATTTTTTGCAACAAAACGATGGGAAAGTATCCTGTCAACTTTCAACAATTCTGATCAGAGGAGTTTTTGAGGACCAGAAAATGGGTTTTGGAGATTCTGCATGGGTCTTGGAACTGTAAGCTGCAGCAACCTACCATTAAGCAATAATAGCCCATTAGACATTAGATGGAACCACCTATGGGACAACTCTTCACATACTGGGAAAATAATAAATGAAGGGCTAATGCTAAGGACTGAAATTCTTGGGCTGCTGCTTATGGCCCACATTCCAACAAGCATTCCCTTGGCCTTGGAACTTCTCCCCTACATCTGGTCATTTTGCCCTCTCTTTGGGGGCATGACAGTGGGGACTGGGTTCATACAAAGAGAAGAGTGTTCAAAATATGGCGATGCCTTTAGGCATTCCAGTGGAGAAACTGTTGATCTGAAATTTTCCCACCCTCAACATTATGAGTCAGTACAGACAATACCTGCTTCTCCCTGTGGGTCAACTATATGGTCCTCTTCAACAACATGCTAACCTAGTGAGCTACTAACTCAATCAGATCTTTGTACTGCTGTACTAACTGGGTCAAAACACAATACAAAATTTCCATCCATTGGCCAGATGGACAGCGATCAATATGGCTTCCACTAGAAACTTCGGCCAGTGAGCATTTGGGAAGTGGGTTCCACATTAACAAGTCTTGGGCAATGAGTTTTGTCATGGCGAGGCACGCATTTTCAGCAGCTCTTTTCCATCACCTTTTTCTTGGAGGACTAAATAGGCAAAGTGGAATCATTGATTGGGTTTAAGTGATCCTGTGGTATGACTAACCAGGTAAAGTTAGTGTACCCTGTACTTGAGCTGGTTTGTTTTACTTTAATTATAATCAAAGTAATTAACTGATGCAGTTAACTAAGCCCTTTTCAGTATTCCACAAAACAGTAATATCTCCACTGACATAGTTAAACATGTTGTGGAAAAAGAGGCTTTGTGTGGTCAATATCTATAGGGAAATCTATGTCTTCAAATATGTGAGAGACCCCTTGTTAATTTAGACTGCAGGAGAGGGTGACCAACTATTTCTACACAAGCATCTCCCTGTCAATTATTACAGATGAATGTTCTGGGCCCTATTAATCTGGAGAGTACCCAGCATTTCTGAGAGGAGTAAGATCCACTTGGCTTTCTCCCCCTTTTCATTAGAATAGGAAAACCTTTATGAAAACACCCAGAATTTCTAACCTTCAGAAATTCTATTTCAGCTTCTTTTTCAGAAGCACCTGCATATGTGCTATGCAGCTTTGGCAATTCTTCTTTCACATTAGATAGGTCCAGATTTTCTATCACTCTTGCTGGCAAATAGTGTTCTGTTCTGAAATAGGATAGGCCATGTACCTGCAAAGAGAAGCATCAGAGTAAGACTGTAAGCCAGGGCCCTGATCCAAGCTAGCTGTAACTGGATGCTACATCACTCTGATAATGGTGGAGTGGCATAACCACAGGTGATGCAGGATATGAAGCACAGCTTCCTTGGAGTCATCTACACCACTGCTGAAACCTCCCTACCCAATCATTAGTCCTATATGATTTTATTATTTATAATGTTAAATAAGACCCAGACATCAAAATGGGGTGATCACATCTTTCTGAAAACTGCAAGCATAGGCTTTTCAAGAATTCAGCTTTTATAGAGGCTCCTGGCTGCAGTGATGTTAAAACTGCACAACAGAATACTTGAATAAATAAATAAAAAGAAGCTAGTATGCTGCAACGAATAATTAATCTCCTAGCTAATAGACCATTCATGTACAAGGAGGATGTTTATTCTACATTTAAGCAGCATGGCTTATATCTTTCTTCAATTGTCCACATCTGTTAAGAGTTGGCAAAACTCCTTCTCCTTAGTGTACTCTACTGGAGTTCATATAGAAACTGCTTTTCTTCTGACATGTTTTTGTGGTGTATTAATTCAGCACTACAAACCTGATGACAGAATCAGGATGCTTACATCCTTCGGAAAGACTTTCTTCACACTGTGTTCTCTTCAGTTCATAAGATAGCAAGCCAAACTATAGATATAACTAAACAGAGACCACAGGCAAAATGCTTATCTATAGCTATGATTCTTTGAGTAGTCATCAAGGCAGTCATGAAACTCCCATCCTTGCTCTGATTTCCTTTGTATATCACTGTGGGGGTTATAATTGAATGAAGTAGGAAAGCAGGAATCTTGAGCATATGCATGTTGGTGGGACCAAATCTTTAACTCAGCTTTAGAAATTTCTTGAATCATGTTCTGGGCAGGCCCAGAATCCATGTATTTGATTGTATAGGTCACCACTCAAAGTATAACTTTTACAGATAAGAAACTCATATTTTCAAAGTGTGCGGATGAATTCAAAATAACTACCCTCAAAAAAGGGTGAATGCTGAATATCTGAATGAGCATCTCTGCTTTTACCTCCTTTTATCCACAGAACTGCCCACACCATACTCTGTCTCTACCTCAGGTGTGTTCAGAATTAGACCTTGCATTCATTTGAAAGAGATCATTTGTGGAATTTCTGCACAATTCCATGTTCTGGGCATTATATGCAAAAGAAAAGAAAATAAAAAATTTGGGCTACTAGTATAAAATAAGTTTTCGACTCCCAGGCTTCATTGCCTGCTCTGAATTTTGATTCAGATGCTCCAAATCTTAAGAAATGTTAGTGACATTATGACAGCTTTTGCAACTGTGACATGATGATGATTTTAATAGTTATTACTTTGTACAGACCAAAAGTTTTAAGCATTTTTTAACAGCTTCTGGAATAAAGTATGAAATAAGTGACTGAGATCAGAAGTTTGAGAAATAGTTGCCTCACTATTAGTTAAATTTGAATCTGAATGTTTTCTTTTGGCATAAACAGGAAACCTCAGTACCATCACATTTGTTCCACAAAACTTTGGCTTACTTTGGCTTCAAGACCCTAAATGGGAGGAGATGTTGTAAATTCTGATATCAGTTCTATGGCTATAAACCAACTCAGTTTGGAAAACCTTTGAATTCTTCTCTTCTGCTTCACAACCGCACATTTACCAAACCTAATACAGGACATTTATATAGCATCCAAGCCAACTGAGATGCACTAAACTACACAGCAAGCATAGGAATTAGGAGCTTGCCAGCAAGTGAAAATCTCCTTACTTCAGCTTGATAATCTCCATATTCTGCCTGGAGGGCCAAGGAGGCCAGCAATAAGGCTGTTTCATCATCACAATGTATCTTCTCTTCTAGAAGATCTTTCCTTAACTGAAGGTAGTACTGATGATACGTCAGTGCGTGCCTGGAGCATACCAAAAGAGGTTGAGGAGAAGAAATAAACAGAACACTTGATACAGAAAAAATGAGCGTACACAGATTAGCTCAAGGTGATGATTCCATTTTATGCAATGGCCCTTTTGTACGACATGGTTAACTGGATCATGGGGGAACAGGTTAAATGTATTATGTGCATGTATTCAATTCTATCTGGTAGGGTGGTTCAAATGTTATAGCAATACACGATCAGCATGAAAATACATTGGGCTGGCAGGGAAAAGTTTAGTAACTCTTCCACTAAATTTGCTCAGTTGCCTATATGGAATTCATGCATATGTATCATGGAATTCCTGGCTGTCAAATGTATGATTGTCAGGCTATTAACTGAATAACAGGTTGGGATCATCCCTTTGTTACCATTCCCCTTCTATCCTGCTGATGAATAGAAAACTGGAACAGGATCACCGTAACTTTGTGTGAAAGAAAGACTACTTGGGAGCATGTTGGCTTCCTTAGTAAAACATGCACATGGCAGAAGAATGACTTAAAACACAACGCAAATATACTCACTGTATCAGACCAATATCATCCACAAAGAACTTAATCCGGAAGAACAAGATGAAGTTGACTGTGTTTTTGTTCTTTTTCTTGGGTTCTTCTTTCCAGCCATCAGGAGCTACTTTAGTAAGCTTCAGCTCTGGGTCGATGAAGAAATACTCATGTTCTATCATCAAAAGATAAACAAACACAGAACATTCATAAGATATTGCAGCTAAGTCGCTCTGCTTGGGTGATATATCCACAAACATGAACTGTCTCCTGAATATGTGATCCATAGGTTGTAATTCTACAGAAAAAAGTCAGCCTCCATCTTACTCAGAGGAATTTAACTGTGATCAGATATGTATAGGATTGAGCTATCAGCTGTTTTTCTTAATGTGTGCAGATTTAGGTGCAGAAAACAAAGCAAAGTGGATAACAGAAGAATTTCTGAGGGCAGTGGCAGGGACAGATTCCCGTCTGTACATACAGTACTTGCCACAGGATGATGAGTTTTCTAATGGCTGCCTGATGGCCCAGAGGAGCCTTTCCTTAGCAGAGTACCTTCCTGGAACCCTCAGCAATGATCTGCTAGCTGGGAATTCTTGAAGTTGAAGTCCACATACTGAAGGATGTCCAGGTTGGGGAAGGCTTGTCCAGAGATGATTTCCCTCCCCCGGTTGTCTCCTTCATTACCTCCATCATGAATGATCAAGCTGTCAATTCATTTAATGTTTTTTCCAAGAGCAACCACATTTACCTGTTTGAATCAGGATATTGTGCCAGACTTCAGGTGGGGGCAAAGAAGGAAAAAAATTCTTTCAGGCCCTTCCCATTTTCCCAATTTAAAATTATCTTGAAAATGCTATTTGAATGGTAACAAAGACATACGGGAAAAACTTGTGCTCACATATGTTTTTGCTATGAGGACAAGTAGCAGGGGATTTTTCATCAATAAAATGGCATAGAAAAAAAACCACAATAATTTCCCCTTTCTTTACAACACTGTCTCAATTCAACCCAGCTGTTTCTATTATGGGAAATAAATTTAGAGAGAGATGAACTTGTGTATCTCGGTCATAAAAAGTAGTCTGGTCCCAAGAAAACATGGGATTTATTTCTGTGATCAGTAAGATTCATTCATACATGTAAATTACCATTTGATCATCAAGTGAAAAATATCCAGGGTAATATAGTATTTTTCTCACCTTTTAAAGAAGCCAGCCCAAACAAGTGATGCTCCACTAAACCAATATGGGCAACCACCATATCAAATACATCTTTGCATACGGTCTTGGTATCACAAGTCAATTCCAGTCTTTGCCCACTTAAAAGCATGATGTTGATTTTCCGACGATTGTCTTCATTCTTCCCTTTCTTGTTCTGTTTTTCAAAAAATAAAAGACCATCAACAATGACACAGAATTGCATACAAAGGACCATAAATTGTCAAAAGTGTCCTTTAAAAAAACATAGCCACTTTCTAACATGATACAGCTCAGGGGAAGTCTCAATTTATCAAAAACATTTTAAACAGTGATCTTACTTTTTGAAAATAAAATTACACACGCAGATAGGCAATAGTCCAATATGGAATTTATATTAATTAGGACTACATACAGTATTGCTTTATTCACGGCTTTGCTTGCCACATACCTTTTTTAAATATACACAGAAACACATGACCAGGGCACTTGTCAGCCATTCAAATACTAAATGTACAACTAAATGATATCAGTTATCTATTTCAATTTTCTTGGTGTCGGAAAACATCATCTCCAAAAATGTACCACATTGCTACTGCTAAAGACAGAATGTGTGATGAAGGGGAAGGGATAACTAAATAAATTATCTGCATTATAGAAACAAATAAGAACTTCAAAATTTCATTAACTTCAATGTACTTAAAACTATGTAAAAAGCAAGCTAGTTGTGTTGGAGTGGCATAGAACCAAACTTCAGGGGGAAAAAAGTATTATAGTGTTCCCAAGACTATATGCTAATAATCTAATACTGTATTACAAGGGGAGAGCCCCCACTTTAAAAACAAACAAACAAACAAAGGCTTCTTGCATTGTCAACAACGTGTCCAGGAAAGCATTAATCTACACGAAGAGGAAAATTCTGAGATTGGGGATGAAGGGGCAATTATGAATGCAATCAGAAGTCAAACAAAAGGTTGTAACCCAGCACAAAAATCATATCATACTAATCAAGTAAACTGCAAAACAGTTTAATGAAATAAATATAATTTAACGTAACTGCTAAACGGGGGGGGGGGGAGGGGAGGGGAGGGGAGGGGAGGGGAGGGGAGGGGAGGGGAGGGGAGGAGAGGAGAGGAGAGGAGAGGAGAGGAGAGGAGAGGAGAAGAGAAGAGAAGAGAAGAGAAGAGAAGAGAAGAGAAGAGAAGAGAAGAGAAGAGAAGAGAAGAGAAGAGAAGAGAAGAGAAGAGAAGAGAAGAGAAGAGAAGAGAAGAGAAGTCCTACTATCTCCCACTACCAGAAACCTGAAGGGCTGGGGAAAGCTCAGATAGAAACTGATGTGGTTCAAATATTACTGTGAATATACCCTATTCATACATTCTTAACTAACATGAGAACGAAAACAGTATTTCAGTATTCACACTTCTCTGAATTTTGCAATGAATTCTCTAATCACAAAAATGTGTACAGTCAAAATCATTTCTACAGATCGATTAGAAGTCTATTCCCACATGTGCAAGGGCACACAGGCTCCAATCTCTCAAACTGCTTCATTTTTAATAGCTTTAATAATAACCTTAATAATAGAGCAGAAAACAGGGCAGAAGGATGAATAACTGCATCAAAGAACCGTCTGTCACGGTAAGCAGCTTGCTTTTAGTCTTGATGCAATCCCACGTATGGTAAGTAGCAACTTTACTAATGGAAGCAGAGGCAGGATTGAAGAAGCCAAAGAGTTCAGCACACAGAAATGTTTGTCTTCAGGAAAACTACATGAAAATGTACCTGCTAGGCAATATTTTCTCTACGAAAAAGTGTACGTTAAGAAAGAATTTGCATGCAAATTGCAGAGGCAGAAAGTGTTTGTCTGTGGATCTTAAGGAAGATGAAATGGAAAGAGGCTGAAATTTCTGTAGGTCCATCCTCAAGGAATCTCTCTGCCTGGCACCTTTCGGCACTAACGCCATGCAGACCGATCAACAGGCTCTTCTGCATCACCAGCTAACTGTGGCAGAAGAGGCTTTGCTAACTATCTCCAGAGGACATAAACAACTTCAACTCACTCCCAACCTAACCCAAACAGCACCTGCAATCGTATTTTTCTGTTCTCGTTTTAAAGTAGTGCTTTCTACCTTATGCCAACACAAACCTTGCCATATGGACTGTCTGCTTATTTTGATCTAAGGTTTGGGGTGGTCCTGAGCCACTGTTTACCAAGGCCATTCTGCTTTTGGCAGTGGGAGAGTCGGGGCCTTCCCATTGTACCAAATGACCACCTTTCACACTTTTCCTGCCAACACTGCCAGACCTGGCGTCAGATTCTTAGGCTACTGGCACTTGGAGGTGTGGCAAGAGAAATGTGCAGTGGAGGGAGGATGTGGCTTTTAGATATCCCTCCACCCCCCACTTCTCATCTAGCCCTGGAGGAGTCTGCCCAGTAGTGCCTGACCTGTGGAGGTGAGCGTATGCATTTAAACATATGCCCAGTGGTGCTCTGGAAGATTGCTAGACACATTTATAACATATATCCAGCACGCTTCCAAGGAACTGTCAAACTCATTTTAAAAATCTGCACCACCCTGGGGACAAAGGACTGGAGCATCTGATCTGTAGAAAGGGGTAGCTTTACCAACGGGATGGCAGCCAAGGTAGTGGCTTTCTTTTCTCCCCTGGCAAGAAAAACAGGTGAAGCACTTCATCAGCTGCAACCTCCCAAGATAAACTGCGGGGAGAAGTGGGGAGTTTTTTGCTGCCAGTATTCCAATCCCATAGAAGGATCCATGGGATCAGAGAACTGGCAGCAAGAGAGTTGCTTCACCCCATTCTCTGCTCCTCCCCACTTTTCTTGCCCTGGGGTGCCCCTCTGCCTTGCTGAGGCCGAATAGCAATCAGTAGTGCATCCAGCATGTTCTCTGCTGGCCTATGGACCATAGAAAAGCATTTTAGTGCTACAGTCTAGAAGTGCTCAGACTAGTTGATAAGATGAACTAAACCACCCAGAATCTCTGCAGCGAGATGGGCGGTGACAAATTTGAAACATACATGAATGAATCAATGAATGAATGAATGTTCAACATTCCTATAAGGTGGTTTCATATAGTCCACAACAAAATAAGTGTTATCTGAATTGGACAACATGAAAGACAAAGCAGGTTGTCTTCCCAATCTCTAAAAGTGATTTTGAAAGCTCATGATTGTGTCACAACTTATCAGATAAATATTCCACGTGGAGCTTAAAATTCAGAGAAAGTTAAACCAAGGATTGCCTAGAAAAATTAAAAAGAACAATGAATCCACTAAGAGAAGTCAGGCCTGTTAAGAACACAGACATAAAGGAAGGATTTTATAGGAGAAAAAAACATAAAGTCGCCATACATCAGATCACTGCTAGTTATATCGCTACTTACGACAGTACATTTATAGTAGAGGTCTTACCAAAATTGATTTTGGCAGGTCCAAGGAGGTAAAGGGTTCAATGGTAGTTTTTACAAACTCAGGACCAAAGAAATTCTGCAAATCAGAGAAACTCATTTTAGTATTCAGTATTCATGCAATCAAAAACTGATAAACAATTGAAGACTTGATAGGAATAATGCTCATAGTTACTACAGGTGGGAATTGCTAACTGAAAACAGCCCTTCCAAATAAAGTTTAGTGCACATAACAAATCTACTCATTTCTAAGACTCCATAAGACAAGCAGTCTGTACATTAAACAAATAAATGGTGTTTCTGTAATTAAATAATTGCAATGTAAAACCTGATGCTTTCCAGATGGGCTGGGAGGGTTACTATACTTCTAGAACTTCCCATCCCAAGAATTTATTTGGGAATTCTGGAAATTGTAATCCCAGTGCAAGGCATTAGGTTAAGGAAATAGAGAAGCAGAAATAGTAATTCAAGCAGCCATCTTCCATCACGACATAGAAGGATGACCCTGTATTTTTCTTCCTCTGCATCATCTCAAAATATTGATAACGCAGAGAAAGAAAAATATGGGTCTGTTTTGCAGATCAGTACAAAGTCCATTCAGAATTTGCTGAATTTTCTACTCATCAACCTCTGCTTCTTGATGAAAGCCTGCAAGAGAAATGAGAATGGCATTCCCAAGACCTGAGACACCAGGAAAATTTCTCCTGTCATGAAAACTTCTACCGTATGTATTTATATTTAAATATATACCATTATCCAAAAGATGCAGCTACTCCCTCAGATATAACTGATTTTCAAACCTTCTAGCTTTGGGGAAGCATATCCATATGGCTACTATAAACACATCAAAGCATTTCTGAGATCTGCATGGCCTACTTTTGCAAAGCGCTGCCCAGATAATTCATGTTCATCATCATTCCAATATTTCTCCAATGGAGGAAAAGCAGTTGCATTGAGTACATTTCTTTCAGGCATGCTTACCTGCCAATATTAATTGAGTTGTTCATTAATCAACTTTAAAAAAAAAAACACCACAGGTCTTTCTAAAACATAATCTAAACTGTGTATGGGTGAATTGGAAGAAACTTATGTCAAGAGCAACAGAAGTTGGAAGCATTCCAGGACAGTACTGAATCATTGGTTCCCCATTTTTCATGATTTTGGTGTCAAAATTAGACACTACAGTGCACTTGCTTAAACCATCTCTGTTACTGTTGGGGCATGTAGTAAGAATCTCAAGAATCTCCATAGAAATAACATTTTCTAAGACAGAAAGGTTGTAATGGCCTATTAGGACAACAATCATGAAATAAATAAAGAATTATATATACATATACGTATACATATACATACCACACTCCTAAATGTTATGCATTTGTATGAACACATTTCATTCCAAGCATGGACACAGAATATATACCGTGAGAAGGAAGTCAAATTCTTCCCCCCATGTCAGCAGGAAGTCAAAGCTTCCCACTTGTCTTACCCTACCATTGTTTATCTTAAGAGCAAACAAGGTATATGACTAAATTATAGTAAGAATGGGCTCACCTAAAAAGATTAAAAACATAGCAGGAAGAATCAAGGGTCTTCCACCCCAGCCCATAATTAAAAAACTAAAGATCTGGCAGGAAGGGCCAACGTTCCTTAAACCCAAAAAATCAAATCATAAAAAGATTTCTTCCCAAAGATATCTACATTCCAATTAGACAATACCAGATAAGGCAAACACAGGAAACCCCAGCTCAGTAGGATGCCTGACCTTAGAACACTCCCCAGTCAATTGCTCCCTAGTCAGTTTCACCAGCACTCTCTCCTAGAATCCCAGCTAAATACCTTTTCTAAGAAATTCTAGAGAATGGGTTTCCCTTTGCACCTTTTAAGGATCTTCCCTATAAAAGGGGATTCCTGGGAAGCCCCATGAGGAGGCCCTGACAGCTGATCGTCTTGTGTATCTGGCTCTCCAAAATAAAGTCTTCTCTCTCCTACAAGCAACCACCTGTGTGTTTATTCCCAGTTCCAAGATGAACCTCGTAAGTTTGCATTCTGACAATACGTTAGCACCAGACCCAAGTATTATTAGAAATGACTATTAACCTTTATAAAGAATTAACTTTTGTTCATCCAAGTGTACTGGCCAACAGCTTCAAATAAGAGAGGGCAACTGATGATTCACATCTGGTTTCCAGCCATTGTTTTGGGCTTCTGGGACTGCCCAAAATTGGGCCACTAAAAATTGTCAGTCAACTGCTAAAAACAAAACATTGCTACAAAGGGAGTGAGGGAGAAGTTGAATTATGTGTTAACATCTCTAATCTGCTTAGCATGCCTGTTTTTTTCAAAGATGCATTCCCTGGCCCATCACTGTCTTAACATTACCCTTAGCTTCCTTTGTGTCATGGCTGTTTCCAAAGCAATTTCTCTTAGAGGATCCTTTGTCATATCAAGCACAGTTGGTCTCACTATGTCTCCAGAATAGAGGCTGAGTCGAGATTGCCGGAGAGCCATTTTAGCTTGCAGCTGCATCATCTCCTCCTCTTGGCGCTTCAACATTACTTCTTGGCTCAACAGGTTGTCTTCAAGAGATGCTTCATACTGCCTGTTGTTGAAAAGGAAAGGGGAGAAAAAAATCTGACTGCCATGACAAAGAATGAATGAATGGCTCTGTAGCAGAGTATAACAGAAAACCTAACTGGTAGACATGGAATCATAAAACTGTGGAGTTGAAAGAGACCCTAAAGATAATCTAGTCCAAGCCTTGGCAATGTGCAGGAAAACCAGTTAAACCATCCTTGAGAGATGGCTATCTAGCCCAGTGTTTCTCAACCACAGCCACTTTAAGAAGGGTGGACTTCAACTCTCAGAATTCCCCAGCTAGCATAGCTGGCTGGGGGATTCTGGGAGGTGAAGTCCACCCTTCTTAAAGTGGCTGAGGTTGAGAAACACTGGGCTAGCCTCTTCTTAAAAACCTCCAGAGATGAAGAACTCAACCAATCAATTTTATTTCGGTCATAGACCAGCATAAATGAAGAACTCACAATCTCTGCAAACAGACTGTTCCATTGTTCAGATCTTACTCTCAGTAAGTTTTTCCTTTTATTTAAGGTGCAAAGTAACTTTGGATGATCAAGATAAATACGGGGAGAAGAACAAGATCTTTTTTTTTTTGCTCTTCTTGCACCTTCTTAGCTGATCAAAAGCTGATCCTAAGCATTTTTCCTCAGCAAGAAAGGTGTACTTTTTAGGTACTGGGACAAAGACCTTTTAGAGTAGGGATGGGAGATGCAACATTTCAACTTCTGCTGCTTTAACCAAATACAAGTAGTTACAAAATCCATACCATGCATTCCACAGCTGCACATGTGGCTTTTTTCACTGCATACATACCGTATGTAGCATATCTTAGTAAAGAAAAGGTGGCCAGTCTTGGTTTTCCAACACATTTATGTACAGAATTAAACTAGAATTGCAGCTGATTATCCACTCTGAGGCTGTAAGCTAATTATTACACAGAAGTGCCTTGTATTTAAATATGAAATCTTAACTTCTAAGAATCCCTTAAAAGCCTTCCTTAACTTGACGGACTAAGGCTTCAGGTCAGCCTACGAATGCAACTCAACCCCTGAACTTTTTGATTTGCCTTCTTAAGTCAGAATATAGGAATTACTTATTAACCTGGCACTGGCATGATTACCAGTCAGCTGGAAAACGAGTCTATGCAGAAGAAATATTTGTCTCTTGTATTTACTGAAGCATTGTTGCATATACTGTTACTACCAAGGTTAAGGAATGAGTTCGGTAATGCAGAATAAAAAGTGAAGCAAAAGTTCAGAGAGCAGAAAGACCAGATTTTGGAATGGCATAAGGTACACATTTAACCTACAGAATGAAATAGCTCAGAGACCCATTGCTTTGGGGACACAAATATATTAAGCAGAAGACTCTTCAGCACATTGCTGTTAACCAAAGTTTACCTTATATAATATCTTTTATTTCTTACATTCTTCATTTTTTCCCCACAGCCTACATTTTGTAAATAGTACTGTTTGGTGGGCAAATAATAATAATAACGATGATGATGATGATGATGATAAATTTACATGCTGCCCTACTGTCAACCATCCTGGGCAGCATATCACTTTTCTGTGTTGCAGAAACAACCTTTGCATGTTCAGCTTTTAGCAGCCTTATACACGTGCAAAAATCCAGGGTTTGTTAAGAAAAGAGACACAATTTAACATGAAAAATGAACTGTAATAAAGCCTTAACAACATAATTAGATCTCTGCATTTTATCTGCCTTCTAATTTATCCTGGTTCTTTTCTTCTTCAGAATACTGTCTTAAAAAAATTATACTGAGCCAAGGGATTACATTTGTGAAATGGAAGGAATATTTACATGTGTATAACTATTCCTTCCATTTCACAAATGGCCTAAGAAATTTAGAGCCTGAAGTGAACAAATATTATAATGGATGTTTGTATGAATTACATCTAATGCTGAAGGCATGCCTGAATAGGCTAAATTTAAAAATAAAATATATTGCTTGAGTGTCATTTTTCATGAATTTGCAAATGGCTAACAGCTGGGGGATATATTCCACACAATTCCAAATGTATGTGCTTGGTTTTGTCCCCCCCCCCCCCCCCCCCATTGCTTGATTTTTCCAGTAGAGCTTGTAAAACTTTTTGAACAGCAGCCTTTGCAGGATTATTAAGCCAGCTGAGCCCATGGGCTACAGTGAATATTATGGTGAATAATACTAGTGCATTAGCATTTCTGATTAGCTGATCTTATCTCAGAATACTGTGAATTGGAGCAAGAAATAAGTAAATTCTCTGATGTTTCAAGGTGTTACAGAAGGAGTATAAGCCACCTATTGTAGTCATCTTGAATCTGAATGGCAAAGAAATGATTAAGAACTGGAGTAAAGGTTGCAGCCAATATGTCAGTTTCCTGTGGGTGGATAAAGGGTGGGGAGATTTACAACAGAAGAAGGTGCAGCATAAAGCTATTTATGTTGGCACTGAGATTTCAACAACTTGAAGTTTACCACACTAATAATTCTCCTGTTTTTTACATGTGCACCCACCTCCACCACCACACACAGAGTTTCTGTAAAAGGAGTCACAATGCTGGAAAACAAATGAGATTTTTTTCCATACCCATCTCTGTCTCAGTTTGGTCCTTTCTGTTTTATTTGGCTTTATCAATCTTCATGAATTCAAGGAGAACCCTCTCCAGGAGTTCAACAGCTTATGGCAACAACTTAAAATTTAAATGCACTCTTAATGCTAGTTGATTTGGCTTTAAGCTTGAGTATAATATTTAAAAGAGGATTTCGCTTATTTTACTGAAGTTCAATTGTAAAGTTGGCAATTGTTGAATGGTACCACCCATTTGGGGAGATGCAGGGTTGGAACTTTCATTTCTAAAACAAGCCAGCCAGGCAGGACAGAACCTTTGGGCATGCTTTCTGGCCCACCATGTCCCTGAAGAATGCTATGTAGGGTTAAGGTTTTTCAGGGAATTTGGAGCTGAATGTGGTCACTGTCACTCTTCAACCTTCTTTGCCAACCCAGAAGGCTTGCTGGATAGTAACGGTGTTGTCTCCTGTCTCATCCTCTCTTAAAGGGATTAAATATCCAACAGGGACTCTTGTTGCAACAGTCCAGTTGCCCTATTCCAGGGGATAAACAATATTTTTACAGCAGGAAGACAATTTACTTGAAATGCAGTAAATGAGTATACTTTTGAAGGGTTTGTTGCTGCACTTCTTTCTAAGTGGATATATTTGCCCCGCTGGTACAAAATGTTAGTACTTGAATGTTTCTAAAGAAGTGCCTTCTGAAGGATACATGCTCTTTGGCATGCATACCCTGACTATGCAATCCCAATGAAGAACATCCAGCTTCCCTTCAGTAATGATACCTATGGCACATCCACATAATCATTGGCTGTGTCTTCTTACTTGGTAGGACGCTGGCACTGTTGTGTGAGCCTCTTCACTGCCTCTCTGGAGCGGAGGAGGACAGAAATTCTACAATGCTGCCCAATGAGGGAGCAGAAAAACTAGGGCGACAGCTACTACCCCAACTTCTCCCCTGTCCTTACTGACCCCTTGCTGTATTGCTTTTGCAGGGACTGCAGAGAAGACAACTCCCAAAGTCTCTGAAAGCATGGGGGGATGGTGGCAAGATGCTACAAACTCACAGTTTCTGGAAGGCATGAGTCTGTAGGCAGGTGGAAATCACAGGATGAAGGAGGAAGGAGGAACTCTTACCAGTACAAACTGTCTATCTGACAACTCCAGAGAAATTGCTGCAAAACTATCTTTATGGTGTTTCCTCAAGAGCTGAGTTGAAAGTTAACTGGCTCACTTTATGAAGACTTCCAGGAATCCTATAGTGTCATGTGATCCTGGAAAGTGGCACAAAACCCAGATTGGTATGGGTCTTGTATGGAGAGGGCCCTAGGAATAAAGCCTAATTAAAGAAGAGACTCAGCCATGGGTGTGGACTGCATCAGCTACTCAGGTACACACTGAATGTAACACCACTTGTGCATTCACCGCTTGTGCATTAGGATCTTACTCTCAATTTTAGACTTCTGGCCTAGAATCCCAAGCTGCCAACCCAAGGTTCAAATCCAAAGACAGTCCTGAGAGCAGAAAACTGACAGCATTGTAGATTTGAAGAGAAGTTCACAATGAGCTCAGTGAATAACCTGTGACTGATCAATTGTCATAGATTGCCCCGAGCTTCCCTCTAATATTTGGGACAGGTGATCCATGGCTACTTTGCATGTCCTCCATATTCCAGACATGTATTTTATTTCTGTATCTGGCAAGGCCATTCACTGTGGATGTTGAGAGAGAAGGCAGTGTGGTGATGGTTGTAAGCAACATAAAAATATTCTTTATTCTGTTGTAGACAAATCTATGTACACCCACACATTTCTTACGGAATGAGTCACAAATATTTCTGCCTTAGACGTTACCTCAAACTGGTGAAACTATGAGCTCTTCAAGTCTGAGCAAAACAAACACATGTGGGATATCAAGACACATTTCCTAACTGTAGAAACAGTTACAGTTGGGCAATGCAACACATTTGTCTGTGAAACTGTAGAATCTTCTGTCCTGGAGTTTTGAAAGAAATTCATGAAGATCTTTCTGGGACTGGCTACAAACAAAATAGTACTATAAATTATAGAATATATCAACTGAATATATTTCTTTGCTATACTTATATCCCTCTTCCCTCCAGCAGCTTACATCAACATACACGGCCCTCCCTCCTCCAATTTTTTCCTCACAACAGCAACATTGTGAGGTACATTGGGCTGAGAGATTGACTGGCCCAAACACCAAGTGAGCTTCTGTGGCCATGATGGAATGCCTACAGGCCTGGGGACCAGAGAGGAGGCAGTAAGACAGTTAAGGGAGGAAACAGGGCCATTACAAATGAGGTTATTAAGCCCAGGGGAGCAGGGAAAGTATGAGAAAGAGTCAGAAGAACTCTGCCTTAATATACTAGGTATAAGTTGTGCAGGAGAATTATTTTGGAAATCCACGTGGTTCTTGTTTCCTGAGTTTGCTAGCCTTGCAGGACTTGATGGGAATTAAGGATGGACTTAAACTTGCATCTCCCCACTCCTAGTCCAATAGCACTTTCGCTTCCATTTTTCTTCTTTCTCTTTACTTCCTAAAACAAACCATTTGCACATCTCTCATAGGGAATAATATATATCTTCAATTAAAGACTGGATAGCAAGAAACAATGCAAGTTCTACATTATAGAAATAGTGCATAATAGAAAAGGCTAGGTTCTTGTGCTTATTCTCCATTCTATAACAAGCAAGTTCTGAAACTAGTCTTCCATATTAGGTATACAAATCAGACTTGCTTGAAGGAAGCTGCAATAGCCACTCATGATTCAACAATAATATGCATTTTATAATTACCTATATGGATGCCTTCAGGACTCTAATCTGAAATCTGCCTCACATTAAATTAAGTAATTGATACATCAATGCTATTCACACTGCCCATTAGTGTTTTTCCTTGGATTCAATGAGGGGTCACCTACCTGGTGATACCAGGGACTGAATCAAGAAATAGTCAACATTTGTTATGTGTGTGTTATGGGGGCAGCGAGGAATTTCAGGATTGGTTTCATTTGGAGTTGGAAATCTTGGGTTGATCAGCTAGGGAAGGGGAGCAATGTGCAGGATTTTGATGGGCTTAAATCTACTCTTTCTTTTGGGATGGGATCATCTTTCTTTTGGATAAATATCTTAAGTAGCTTTGTTCAAAGAGTTTGGTTATTTATATAAAGGCATTCAATATACCTGTGGAACTGGAGAGGAACTGTTAACATTTTAACTCTGTGTCTTTTCTTTTTTTACCTCGATCTTTGTCCTCGGTTTCGACCTGATGGAGAAGTATCACTTGCTCTTAAGGAAGAACCACTGGACTCATCTTTCAGAGCTTCAAACCTCCTTACTGGCACATAAAAAAGAAACAAGGCAATTCGTGATTCGAGGCTGGACAAAGGTATTTTATTGGCACACAAAATATTCACTGATGAAAAAGTTACTATTGAGGGGATCATACACATTATTGTGTCCACAGTGGCAAGATGGACAAATCTGGTGGTACTCAATGTTTCTTAAAAAAATTCCATCTTTCTCCATAGGAGCAGAAGCTTTAACAAAGTTGTACTGAAATATGGGCTAACTGTGCTGCCCAATGGGCCACTGTTTGTCTTAAGAAGCCAAAAAAAAAAAAAAAGTAGGCAAAGAGCAATAAGGAAGCAGAGTTAGATCTATCAATAGTTCTTGAGGATCTCTGCAGCAGACTTACAAGAATTTCTAAGTCCAACTGTCCAACAATAGCCACAGGACCCAGTAGAGATTGGTAACATGGTGCTCAAGACCACCAGAACACCCATGGATACATTTTTTGGCACCCACTAAGTTCTCTGCTTTTATTATTTTTATTTTATTAAGATTCTTTTAATTAAAGGGGGGGGGGGAGGGAAATGGTCATGCTGCAAAAGGCCAGCTCCCAGAATTGTATTAATTTCCAAGAAATATTCTGGAGATACATATTGTAGATTGTATAGATACTCTTAGAAAACAAAAACGATTGATAGTTGCACTCAACATTTGATTAGAAAGTGTGCCCATCTATCCAGAAAAAAAATGATGATGGAAAGCATTGTAGGAGCTGGAGGTGACAACAGAGAGCAACCTTACTGTTTTGTTCTCTAATATATGAGAATTTTGTAACTGGCCATGCTCATGACTCTACCTGGAGCTCAGTGATTAATCACCTTATGGTCAGATTACAGCAATGCACTCTTCAGGAGGCAGCGTTTGAAGATGGTCCACAAGGAGCAACTTGGGCAGAACTCAACTGCCCTTCTGTGAAGTGAGGTCGCTAAATGACTGAAAGCATCACACTGGCTGCTTGTGAGCTACCAGGTGCAAGTTAAGGTGTTGACAGTTGTCTATAAAGAACCAGAGCCTTAGGACGTAAGGCTGCATCCTCCAGCACACCCAGGCATGATCATCTGGGGAAGTTTTCTCAATTCCAGTACCCCAGGGAAATTTGTCTGGCTCCCTCACTTTCATCTTTTAGATAACTACTGTTCACCCAGACATTTGCAGGATACCAGTCAATTCAAGGACCAGACTATATTTTAGACTGCCTGCTGAGGTACTTTTAAAAAAAAATTAGATTGTTATAATTTTTGTATTTATCATTTTTAAAAACTGTTAGTTTTATCATGATGATTTTATTTAGCACTACATGTACTGCCTTCTAGAAACAGCAGCATAGAAATAAAATAATAACAATGAACCCCCACTTTTGTGTTATCATTCAATCTACTGCCAACCTCAGCTTCCCAAAAAATGTTAAGTGTGGCTACCAGCCTCCCAAAACCTCTCCACCCCTGAGAGAGACCAAAGAACTATTTTAATTTTCTTTTTCTCTGTCTGAGTACCATCTATATATACCCATGCTTAAGCAGCAACCATGGAAAACCATCTTTAGAAATGAAAAAATGCTGTCAGCATTACCAATGACAATGGAGCATCACTTCTGGCAAAGATACAATCCACCAACTGAAGGCCAATTACCACATAACTCTTACCTTGTCTAAAATCTGTCTCAGAAGAAATGAGTGATGGGCTCTCACTGTCAGTGCTGCATACATCGCTATGGTAAGATTTATATTTCCGTACGTGCTCTGAAAGAATTGTAAGGAAACAGAAGAGAACAAAACTCATCTGGGGTTTAATGCAGTCACTGACTTCTTCTTCCACAATAGGAGCACATAACTTTTTGCTGGTAGGTAGAGGGCTACATTATATATCCCATTATTAGTGGCGCTGAAAATTGCTTCTGGATTCCATGGGTTATTATGCACTGTCCAAAGTGAAAACATTTCCCAAACCAAAATGACCTTTTGTTTACCAAAGGCATTTCACTAGATATGTTTTGGATGAAATATTATCTAGTTAAACAACTCTAAAAGAAAGCTAGGAAGGAATACTGCCCCGAACAGGTATCTCTAATATTATGTTTGTAAATGTAAATGATGATTTTAGCCATGCGCTAAAATCTTGAGTGTCTTTGATGGAAGTTTTGTTATTATTTTCTTCTGTAAATGAATATGTTTATAGCTGCCTACCTATAAAAGTCAATCTATTTTCAAAAGCCTTATGAACTGAAGATGCATTCTCAAACCTGACTAGAACTTGAGCTCTAGATTCAGATGCACTTAAAAATAAATAAAATGGGAAGACCCTTGGCAAAATCATTTATCCCTTCTGTCATTTTTAAATAGTAATTTTATTAAAAATTACAATTGCAACAATAAAAATTAACACAAACTAAAGAATAAAAAGAAAAAACAGAAAGTGCAAAAGTAGGAAGAAAAATGGAAAAGAAAGAAAAAATAAGAATATAGTAAAGAAAAAGAAAAGAAATAAAGAAATAACTTCCCCCTTCATCATAACAAATATAAACAATTTTAGTAACTTATCACCTTCTCTTAAAATACAACCAATGATCTCTTCTTCCCATGTTCCATCTCTTATCTATAAACAAATCCTTAATGCCTTGTCATTTCAGTCCTCATGTCAGAAAAAGTCCATTAAAAGTTACCAGAGATAACATATCTATTTGAACTTTGATCAAATAAATCAACTTTACATTCCTTCCTTTTACTACTAACAATCTTGATCTTCAGTCCCTTCAAATAATATCGTAGAATTTGATTTCATTTTTTCTTTGTCCCTTCTCACAAAATTCTTCAAAGCTTTAACAAGCCTCTTGTGTAAATCCAATATAGGAAAATTATCCAGGTCACTCTCTTGGTTTCTTATTTGCATATACCTTTTAATTATTAAGACATCAGTTGCTTTCTTTTGTATGTTCAGTATAACATCTTTTTCCATGTCATTCTTGTAGCCACTTTTTAAAATCCACTTTCAGATCAGCCTCAATCTTGCCGGTAAACTTGTTCCTCTTCCATAAAATCTTTTAAACACAGTCTATCTATAGAAGCAGACACTCCTACAATTAACTTCTGGGTCCATTGTTCAAAAATATCCTTCAATATGTTCAATGTTAAAATATTTTGCTTCATTCTGCATTAGTAAATCAACTTTAAATGTTCTTCTCTTTTAATTGTAAGCTTTAGTTCCTTCTAGTTCCCCCTAGTGTCCAATTTTTAAAGTCTTAAGTTTTTTTTAAAAAAAAAGAATACAAAACATTTTCCACGGGAAGAATTCTTATAATTAATTCCAAAATCTTATTTCAAATTTATATGGACCACGAGCGTGTTTGTAACTTTCTAAAATCAAAGTTTTAATTATCCTTTTGCTGTTTATTAAAAAAAAATGTTTTTTAAGTTCTTAAACTTGTATTTAAAACGCCTTTTGCTAAGGATTGAAGGAAACTCACCTGGTGTTTTCAGACTTCTCAATCCAAAGTTCCTAATAGCTAAAAAGTAGTTAACAAGCAATTTCCAAAAGTGATTAGAAAAGGAAGTATGCAAACCCAGTGCCCTTTTAAAGGCACTGGCAGTAATTCGAGCAAGTTTATTTTATTTATTATAAATCAAATTTATACGCCGCCATCTCATATCAGTAACTCTAGGTGGCTCACAAATAAGAAACATAAAAACATTTTAAAGGTACAAAGTTGCCTATTCCCTCATTTCCTAGAGCTCTAAACCCACTGGAGACTGCTCCTTGCAAGAAGCAACTGTCTCCTTGCAAGAAGCAACTGTCTGGAGTACTTGTGGGTGATCTCAAGTCCTCTCCTTGTCCAGAGAGGAATTGCAAAGAGCCAGTCTATTTGCCAGCTCTTCATTCCACCGCAGTCGTCAGCTCCATTTTCAGTTTGCCATTTCTTCCCCGGAAGTCCCATCCCTTTCGTCACTTTAAGCATGACAATGGTTGCAATTTTTGGACGTTTCTAGTGCCTGTGCCCCTAGGATTGTGGGCGGCTGCAGGCAGTCCTAGAACCTACACAGCTCCATTTATTGAAACTGGATATTACTGTGGCAGCTTCTAGCATGAATGACTCTTTAAAACATGGTGCATAGTTCTGACAGCCTATTGCCTACTTTACCTGAGCTAAAATCAACAGATTTGGGATGGAACCATTTTGATAATCTACGTCCTCAATTCTTTCTTTCAAATGGAAATGTAAAATAAACAATGAAAGTTACTTAAAGGAAATAAAACTTTCCATCAATGTCTGCCTCCCTATTTCCTTTAACTAAGATTCAGCATCACAGCTGATTGTTTTCTAATAATTGTTAAGGTTGTCCTTCAGAGTTTGTTTAGAAACCAACTTGTTCTGATCTAGAAGTTAGGAGTGGATTTAAATACTGTTAGTTATCAGCAGCATTAATTGTCTTTTTAGATATTACAGAATTGTAGTTAAGCATAAAAAAACTGCAACATGCAGGAAAAAGGGCAACCAGAGAAGGAAACATATAATTGTGAATTGTCATGTCCTGGTTAGCATTTTGATGACTTTACAACAGCCCAGGGTCAAACTCCAAGCCAGAAATCTTTAGATCGAAACCAGGAAATTCATGCCCAATATTAGTTAACAGACCAGCCTTTTTGAGGATCATTAGGGTAGAAAAAAGGGGATGTACATTTTTAAAAAACTTGGTTTGCATTTCAGCAGGTGTAAGATAGTAAAAACAAAATTCAAATTAAATAAAATAAAGATTTTAATTGAGTATTAATTTACTACAGCATAAATTATATTAATCAATTTTATGGTTTTTCTTCTTTCCCTATCATAAATACACACATTTTGTCAAACAGACACACATCCTGACCAGAGACTCCCCCACTACAGTGGAAAACCAGGTATTTTAAACTGGCATTGTTGAGAAGGGACTAGGATGTACTGTATATCCATTCTCCAAATTATCTGGGCCTTCATCACCCTTCATGAAGGTTTTCTTTACTTCATGATGACCAGTCATCAAATTGGAAAAGGGATGGAGAGTTTGTGGTTCTAGGGCTGGAAGAGAAAGCTGGCAGAAACCTAGATGTGTTTCGTATTAAGGACACTGGCAACCCAGGTCTAAAGAATATGAAGGATGGCTCCTTTTGACTGTAATTTGGATTTTATTCCCTTATAGCTAAAGTGCTATTAGTTTAATGGAGCTTTAAATAATTTGCTTTTACATTCTGGAAGAAGAAACATATGTTCATAAAAACATAGTTAAAGTGTTATTTTAAAATATTATAAAGCTATTTAAAAATATTACAAACCTCAATACTTTTTAAAAATATTATACTGAAATAGCCAGGCTATTGAGAAATGTCACATTATAATTGGCCAAAGTCATACAATATTTTTGAGATCTGGAACTATGAGGGGGTTGATCTAAAAAACAGTGTGCTTCTGTTCTCTCAACCCAAATCTTTCCCACACAACTGAAGCAACAGCCCCCAATCCTGCCAGCTTGTTCACTAAGCAATATACTACATTCCAAGTCTAAAGTTTTACAGCTGTCCAAACCGCATTAAATCAGATCTAATAACCACTGGATTTAATGACACAAATGCTGCTTGGTTAAGCAGTATATTTTGTGTATGGTGTCAAGTTTGCTCATGCACAAAACCACAAAGATGCCATGAAACAAAGAATTTGTCTTCTGAAATAATACAGAAACAAAACATTTAAATTATTGGTGAGGGGCAGGGAATGGTTACTCTAGCTAAAATAGGAAGAGTTGCTACTTATTCCCTGCTCCAGAGAAGTAATTATTATAATACTATAAGCTTAATCATGCATTACTTTTATATAGAAAGAACACAATTACAGATGGTAACTCGGCATTGTGAAGCTCACATGAAAGATTGGGGAGAGGTAATTAGCACAGTGATAACAACCTCAGCATCCTGTTTTGCCAAATCCTGGATCTAAAACACAATGTGTTTGCATCTCTAAGAGGACCAAATTGTTCTTATGGTACAAAGAAGATGGTGGTGTTACAGTATTGACTTAACACTGGGAACATCAAGCTTTGCTTATATACTCTATGACCCCTGAACATGGATAGGCAATGGATACAATGGTTGCAAGCAACACTCATCATGCTTTCAGACAGCAAGAAGACCTATTTATTTATTTATTTATTTATTTATTTAAACACAGGGTGGTCAACGTGAGAGGTCTAAAACGTGTGGTTGCAGATAAGCATAGAATTTCAGTCAAAAGTCACTGAAAACATTGAGGTTAAGTTAATCAATGAAAACATGATCACTTCTGAACCTTATCTCTGGGCTGAGTTTAGATTCTGAGGCAGCTCTCTGTCTTAGAGAGCCAATCAGAAATGTTAACCTTATAGAAGAGAAGTATTATAGAACAGGATAATTATTAGTTACTGATCCCTGGCTTTAATGCATTGCTTTCTAGTTTGCTAAGGCTAATTTGACAAGTCCCCAGATTCTTATATTGTTCAATCAATCTATTCCCTCTCCATCATGTTCCCATGCAATGCTCCTTGGCAAATGTATGAAAGCTCTAAGGGAGGTGGGTAGGCATGTATGACTGGACACATTTTCACAGCCTTGGTCAAGTATAATTCCAGATTGTAATTCCTACCAGTCGTGCAATTATTATATAACCCTAACACCGATGTCCGTACAGATATGACATTCTCCTAATTTGAATAAAGAGTTCTTTAACCATTCTCCTGAACATTTATTTTATGTATTTATTATAGGTGCATTTATGCATCTTCTAAAATCAAGACTCTAAGTAGCTCACATCATAATTCTTTCATATATCACATTAGACTGAAAACATACTTTCAGCACTAATTCCCACTCCAGAAACTTCTCTCTATTAATTATTGAAAAACCAAGATCATGGCTAAAGGTTAATAATGAAATTTGGGTAAAAAGTCAATTGAACAAGCGGGTCATATAAATGTCTTGGCTTTTTAAAAAAATCCTCCTCATCATGGAAAAGTCATAGCAATCATTCAGTGAATCTCCTGAAAATGTCAGGAGAAGTGCTGCTATAATGAAAACAAAAATTTGATCAGAAGATGGCCACTGTATCTCCACATCAGGGAAGGGAAGGGAAGGGAAGGGAAGGGAAGGGAAGGAACAACTGCTACCCAGAAGAGAGGCCACATTATGGGAAACACGCACGCACAAATTATTTTTGCCTGGCTGATAGCATTTACCTCTTAAATATAAAGTACATCTACATATCCAGGTTATTAACATGCAGCAGCACACAGAAAAAGCAGTAATCATAAATCAGGTACTCCCCTTTGATCAGCAAAACAACCTTTCTTTTTACATTTGAAGTTCTAAAGGGACAGGAGAATGGAGCAAACAGGTTGAACCAAGAAGTATAAGCATAACTTTGCACCAAAATGCAGTGCACAAGAGCCTGAATGGAATGTGCATGAGTGTGTGCATGTAAACACACAGAGCAACTCCTAAGCTCAGCATACTAGCCAGCATGTGATTGTTTGAATTTGTGAATGGATTCTGAAGTCTCCATAAACAACAGGACACAAGAGAATGTAGGGCACAGAGAAGAAGGCTGAATGGACCACACCAAAATGAAAAAAATCTAAAAGAGCCAACCAAATCAAAGTAAGCCATTAGTATAACAACATTTGGGGAGGGGGGGAAACAGCACTGAGGATGGCCTACTGTATTTAGATGCCTGTGTGCGCTTTTCGCTAGGTCATTGTCCAGACTGTGGTGCTTTTAGAATACCTCTGAAGATGCCATTCTCACTGCAGAGATATCTTGAACTTCGACAGCAGCAAGAATTCAGAGCTTGTACAAAGCGCACATATGCCTTAGCTTTAGAGGACAACCAGAAAAGAATGGTGTTTTTTTTTTCCTTTTTTCCTTTTTAAATGCACTCTGAAGTCTTTGTAAAGAAAAGAACACAAAAGAACGCAGTGCACAGAGTTCCAGGATGAATGAACAACAATACCAAAGCCAACATCCCGAAGAGCCAACTAATCAGTTACTCCTCCCTTTCCAAATGCTCTCAACACTGAAAGAATAGACACGCGTTGATTTTGTTTCATCTGAACAACTGTGCTTTGGACTCCATCTGAAACAATACAGGCTCATTTTATTTTTATTGGGGGGAATGCTGTAATAGAACTATACTTTTGTTGATGCTGTTGTTTTAAATAAAAAATAGGTTAATTATAAAACTAATTATACTTTTGTTTTAAATAAAGATTAAGCTAATTAAAAATAAGAAATATGACCTTAACATCAGAATGGGCGCACTTCAGTATTTGGAATTATTATGTGATAATTTTCACATGGTCAAAAGTAAACAGCCTAATACCAGATCTGTCTGTTACCAAAAAGGGAGACAGCTGGAAGCTAGGCTTCCTGCCCCAAAGAGAACATTTTTAGGCTGTTGTGCTGTTTGGACACAAGAATTTTGAGTCTTAGTTTTATTATAAATAGAGCTTGCATTTGATACACAGCAGTTGCTGTAGTGCTTTTCCAACAGTTTCACATATTTTCTACAATAAGCCTACTTATTTGAGCTTTTGTGTCCTTGGAAAACGATTTTTGATTTATTTATTTATTTGCATTATCACCTGAGGGAAGCCTTACAAAACTGTTGATTGCTGCATTTGAGCTTGAGATGATGTTTTAGTCAGGAGCTAAACTTTTGTCCATACTAGCTAAGATTCTGCACACTCTCTCCAAATAGAATTTAAGGTCTGCGAAAAGTCTTTCAAGTAGATTATGTCTAAACCTCGGCATACTTAGCTTAAGATTGCTGCAACATCTAATTCAGGGATGTGGGAACTTGAACTCCCATCCCATAGGCCCTCCTAGTTGGTCTAATAGGAACTGCAGTCTGGCAATGTCTGTAAGGTTATAGGTCCCCCCTACTTTGCTAATTGTCAAAGCTGAAAGATATGAGGAATCACGGAGAAAAGAAATATCATGAGTTCCAGTGCAAATGGAATTTAACAGGTGTGGAAACACCTGTTGGATTCACATTCTCCATAAACTGATGTTATTTTTTCTTAGCTACCTCCCACCAGTTCTATACCAAATTGACAAAACAGGAAAAGTCACACACACACATGAATATATACTATTTTGACAATGTGAAGGATGTCACAGGTCAAATACAACATGTAGAAAAATCTACTAACCTTCTACATTCATGGCTTCTCTCAGCACCTGCAATTTCTTCTGCCTCTCTTTGATCCTGTCAAATGCACATGATAAGGCCGCTGATGTTGATGTCTCTGACATATGAAGCACCTGGTCTAATTTTTGAGGGCCAAATACATCAAGGGCTATGCTCCCATCAGAATATCTGCCTTCTTTGTTTCTGGGAGCTCCTGAAGTCCGTACTGAAACTGTTCCAGCTTGATGATGGTGCTTATGAGAATCTGCAACACAGTCTCTCTGTGTGACTTTGTCAGTTGTGCACAACAAATCAGAGGAGGAAGCCCATACTTTTCGTTTGGGATCACTGTTGGCTTTCTTTTCCAAGTTGGAAGCTCTGTACCGGTAAGGACAGCAAGTATCTGTATTGCCATCATGGCAAGAGTTATAATCAGAGGCAATATTTTGACAAAACTCGTCTTCACCTTGTGAGTCTCTGATTGACAAGAACCCCAATGATTTACTAAGCCCTTTGTTAAGCATGGTTTGTTGAGAGAAAGGGGTCTGGTAACCAGCTGCAGCATCAGCCATTCTTCCTGGAATGAGAATGAGAAGAATCTCTCTTGGATATGGATGCAGCTGAACCCTTCCCACTGTCATGTTTTCTAGAAGAATTGGATACAAACTCTTCTTAAAGGTGGTTTTTGGGTTTTTTTTGGGTGGGGGGCAGGATTCTAAGGATCAGCTGAACACATCAAAACAATGAAAATAAATGTGTGCATCCAAAAGAAATTACCTTGCTTCTCATCAACTATAGCACCTAAAATAATATTGTCTTGAACTATTCCATTTTCTATCCTGAGGAACACAGGTTTTCAAAAACTCCTAAACTTTGTCTTGGTTCATGTATGTTTGTGTGTGCATGTATTCATTCCAGAAAACAACCTGTGGACCAACTCAACCTTCTTGCCTTTGATTCTCTGGTGTTTCCACTTGTCAACATTAAAATATCAAAGTTCTCCATATAGTGCTCAGACAGACCAGCCCATAGTAATAACCTTTTGAATTCATTCAAGCAGTACCATATTGCACCCAGTATTCTTGATCTCATTCTGATGGCTTCCTCATAATAACCAGTGGTTCAGAGAGATGAAACTGCTAATTTTCATACTGTACCAAATAGGAAAGAGTCAAAGGATACATTAGAAGGACAAAATTCAATTCTACCAAAGAGATAATAAAGTCAGCCAGGCTCTCAATTCTTGTGTTGGCCTGAGTCTTGATTTGTTTTAATTTATTTACATAAAGGGTTTCTCCAGATGCTATTTAGGCTAACAGCAAATGTCAAAATACCCCACTGCCATAATCTAGGGCGGTGTTTTTCAAACTTGGCAACTTTAGGGTGGGTAGACTTCAACTTCCAGAGTTCCCTAGCCAGCAAGAATTCTGGGAGTTGCAGTCCGCACATCTTAGAAGTTGCCAAGTTTGAAAAATGCTGATCTAGGACATCACATTTTAATATTTCTTAAGAACTCATTATATTGTCATTCAAGGTAGGCAGGTAGATAGATAGATAGAAAACATGAAGGAATGCATAGATGGTATGCATGCATATGTGTGCAAGCAATTTGTTTTATTTATTTTATGTAAGTTCAGGGTGAGGACTCACGTTACTACAGAATTTGCAGCAATTCAGGACAAATCATAGAGTTAAAAAAATTATTATCAATATTTTGGGGTTGGGAGATCTGAAGATAAACAGAGAACATTTTCAAATGGCTGTTGAGGGTTTGGGCAGTAGAAGCCATGGCAGTGTGGAAGTATCTTAAGTTAGCCTATAAAGGAAGATGCCACTAAACATTCAAGAAAACAACAAAAGCTATTCTTAATAAATTGGTTTTGCCATGGTATGAAAACAAACACAAGAGTTGTTTATAGACAAAGAAATAATGTAACTCCATGAAGCCACAGCAAGGATGAATCCCGTTGCTTTAAACCTGTCAGAAGGAAACGATCTATGAAGGATGACACAGCCACTTTCTACCTTCAAGCACAAAGGATGAGATTAATAGTGTATTCCTAGAATGTCTACTCAGAAGTTGATTCAAAATTCAGAGAGGTTTACTCACAAGTTAAGCAGCTTTGGACTGCAGTCTAACAAAGAAGGTAGGAAAATGGTGGAAAATGTCAGATCTTTAACAGGGACACTAAAAGCTAAGCAGGCAGAAAATGGAAGAAGGAGCACAAGAGTATAACACAAATAGAAGAGAACATAAGGGAACATAACATAGAAGAACATAAGTAGGCTAATTGAATAAGAATGGAGCAGCGACAACATATATTGCAATGGAGTGGAGTTGGAAAAGGCCAAGAATTTTGTACCTACTTTTCATGTTCATTATTTCTTCTTCATAACTGATTGGGATACCTCATTTTTTCAGGACAAGTTACCATTAATTTTTAAGATTCTGGTTTGATGTATTTACAGAATCCCTCATAAGATTTTATTATACTGCAGTAAATCATTTAATTACTAATATATTTAATCACTGATTACTTAATTTAAGTGGTACTGACTTATACAAAAATCAAATATCGTATTGCTTTAATAGTAACATCGATTACATATTTTTTAATTTAAATATGTACCATTTTTGTGGTAATTTAATTTAAATATGTACCACCCAAATAGGTACCATTATAGTGAATCTGCAAGATTATAAAACTAGTGAATGGGTGCATATTTTTACAATGAATATTTGTCTAGGAAGATTACATTCAGCATATTATGCCTACAAGTGTTAAATACAGGAAGAGTCAAATATATCCTGCTTTTATTGGGTATCCAGACTTCATGGGAAGCTGTGTTCCTAAGTACTTATTGAATGTACCAGGTGGGCTCTGAGTATTTTAAATATAACATAACAGGGAGGGCAAGAATTGGCAAGATCAAAAGCAAGGGGTCTGAAAGCAGACTGGTCCACTACAATAACAAGGCACAGTTGCCCACCACTTTCCACTCTGAGAAATGAGCAGTTCCCAGTCTGTTATAACATAGGCAGGAAAAGAGATGTAGGATTTGAATCTGGGAACAGCTATAGATGCAGCAGCGAATCCTAAGTTTTCAGCAGTGGCTTTTTTTGTTATTAAGGGCTTTTTAGTATAAAAGTAACCTAACAGACCCGTGTCCCTGAATTTCTGACTGTGAGCTTTCCAGTTCAGGTATTGGCCTAGGTAAAGCCAGAATTATCACTAGGCAAAGTTGAGGCAACTGCCTCAAGACGCAGATGCTGAAAGGTATTTTCCTCTTCCCTCCCAGAATTCCCCTCTCTTGTCTGATAGGTATCCTTTAAATTAGTCTCCTGCCTACACAGTTGCCAGAGTTAAAGGAAGTTTTTAATCGCCATCTTCACAACTCTGATGTGTGGAAGGAAGCAGGGTGCCATACTGATTGCCTTGGAAAACAAAATAACTTGGGTCAATCCATCTTACTAGGGTAAAACCTTGGGCAAACATGTGTCCTTCCCATTTTCTTACAGGCTATCATAATAAAGAGAAAAACTAATTTTATCTTTAAAAAAAAAAAAAACCTGTGCCTCTTTAATAGTGTGATAGAAAAAAAAATATCAGAGCTATATGCTTATATATGTGCTGTAACACATCTCATGCCAAACATACACAAATGTGTGCATATATCAGAGAGATGGCTGTACATGTATGAATGTGCTACAGCCTGAGACTTCCTCTCTTCCCAGTAGCTGGAATATGGAATAGAGCATGTGAAACCTCAACACTTGCATTAATTTAAGATCAAATTAGATGACACGTTCACTGTATGAAGGTAATTCAGTTCCTCAAAAGAATAGATATCTGAGGAGTGGCTTGACTGAAAAAAATATCTCCCCTTCAGTTGCTCACCTTCGGATAAAAATCCACCATTAGTGTGAATGGGATGTTCCTTTCCACAGCCAATAGACAAGGTGGGGAATGAGGGAGGAGTGTTTTCATTGGGCTAACTGTGAAAGATAAGGCTATCTCATCCGTCCTACAGGCTATTTTAAATCTTGACAAAATATATCAGAGAAATATCTCATCTACTTTGTCCCTAAGTTGCCTCCCTGAAAAACAGTAAACATGCTTTACAGCCAATTCTCTACAACTCAAAGCCCCACCTCCTTTGTGCTCAGATTGTTACCATATTATCAAGCCATTTATGAGCCATACATTTACTATCTGTGAGGAGGTAAACCTGTGAAGCCGGTTGTAACATCAGGAGGAGCTCTGCTACTTTTATGTGACTTATCCAGGAGGTGGAAGATTAAAAATAAGCCAGATTTCCATACCATTAACCTTCCCTTCCTTGCTCAATGTTTACCTGTCGGAAGTCCTTTTCCTCTCAGCCTCTCCCGAATGGCCTGGCTCCTGTCAGTGTGAAGCTTTTTCTCCTCTGTGCAAGAAAGCTGGTCTACCTATTGCAACAAAAAAGGCAGAATATGAAGAACTGAAAAACCCAGAGTAGGATAAACTCATTAGATAAACTCACTTTCATCCATTGAAAGTAGAAACTTAAAAAAGTTAAAACTTAAAAAAGTTACAACTCAGGTTACCTAATAAAACTATCCTTCAGCATCCACATATCCACATATATATGGTTCATGCATTGTACCAACCACGGGACTTTTTAATCACAGCTTATTCAATGGCTGGGTTTATGTTGGGCTATGGTTTGCTTCAACCATGGTGAGCTGGTTTGTGGCTTAGCATAATATGTAAACTTAGCCACAGCCTGTGTTCTTTCTGCAGTCCTTCCTAAATTCTGTGCATATTAACCATTACATTTTTCTGCACCCAATAAAAGCGTACAGTGAGATTGTCACTGATTGCTGTTTGACTGTGTAGCAGATATCTTTCTTTGGGTTAGTATTTAGGTACTCCCAGTTATTCAGAAAGATGTTCTTTCTGAATTATGTCAAGAAATTGACATCTTTAAGCAGGATAGTCCAAGGCACTGTTCTACCACTGTCAAATTCTAGATCAGTCATCCCCAAACTTGTACCCTCTGGATCTACCATGGCTAGGAATTATGAAGTTTGAAACCAACTGTGATTAAGTATAACAAGGAAACACAGCTCATATTAAGGCTTACATAGACTAATTGCCATACTGTAATTGTCTTTGAAGGCCAAAGTTGCCAAATATTATATCTGGGAAAACTTCACTGAAGAGTAATTGTTCAAATGTTGCACTAAGATTGGGTAAATGCAGGATCAAGTCTGCTTTCCGACATGGAAACTCACTGGGTGACTGAAGTCAGTCATTCTTTCTCAACCCAATTGACCTAAACCAGGTTGTTGTTGTGGGGATAAAATGGAGACCCCCCATGTAAGCTCCTTGAGCTCCTGGAAGAAATATGAGATATAAATCTAAGAAATGAACACACTGAGGAAGAACACACAATGGAACTTACACCTTTTATTTATTGTTCATTTATTTAGTCACTCCTGCCTTCTACTCTGAGTAGACAAAATTTAAATTAAAAAAAAAAACGAAAACAGAATATAAAAAAATTAAAACAGAGCCTAAATTAAAATGAAGACTAAATTATTGAGCAACAAAAATTGAGATTTGCTATTGAGGAGCCAAGCTGAGGGGTAACACTGCATACTGGATGACATACTTCTATGCACCGTGCAACAAAGAATGTAACTTTCTATGTAATTTTCCTGTTACAAAGCCTAAGCAGTGACTGCACTTTGGAATTTGTAATTTTCTAATTAAAGAAACAGAAATTAAGAAGTACAATTATCTGATCATATTAGCTGCATGTCTCCAGTGCAACTGAAAGACATGACACTTATCTTCAGTGACTTTTGCTGATATAAATCTAAAGTAAGTGTTATGCAGCAATAACAGGTCTATGAGAACCAATTAATTATCTCAACAGACCTGCTGGAAGAGTTTCTGGGTGTAATTCAAAGTGCTAGTTTTGACTTTTAAAGGATCAGCATCTAAAGGACTGCCTTCTCCTATCAGAGCCTACCTATCTGAAAAGTTGTTCCCGGGGAAGCTGTTCATGCTATGCAAAGTGCCGCTTTCCACTCTTGGCTTCTAAAATCTGGAACAGCCTCCCTCCAGAAGCTACTCTGGTGCCCTTGGGGTTGGCCCTCCAGAAGGTAGTAAAGACCACATTCTTCTGGAGGGTCTTGGGGAGGGACTTTGCACCATCTGGAATGGGATTGTATTAGATTTTATTACTATTAGATATTTTTGTGGCTTTCAATTTATGTAAATGCATTGTTTGTCTTTTTTGATTGTGGGCATTTTAACTGTGTTTTTATGTTGCATGCTGCCATAAGCGTAATATAACAAATTAAATAAATGACAGGAACATACAAGTACTATTTGCTTCCTCAGTTTAATGGGGAAAAAAATTCTTCTTGAGGGCACTCCTTCAACCACACATTCAGTTGACTAAAATGAGCAGGTGAACTTCTGGGGCACGGTGATTTGGAAAGGTATGAGAAACCAGCTGCCATGTGGAGAATCCAGAACAGCAGTGGCTCACAGCCAAGACTTGTAAGAACAGTCCTTAAGAGCTGGTCTGGAAGATGATCAGAGCTTCTGCCAAGGTCTTTCCCAAATTCTCACATCTCTGCAGCACTGTTCTGGAAACCCTTACTGTTGCTGAGTCAATTTCCCAAAATTCCTGATAAAATTTGAAACTAAGCTCTCCGTGCATTTACTGCTCAGTAATTGTTTCATCACAACAAGTATCAGAAATAATGAAACAAACTAAAAGAATAAGTGTGGAGAGGCAATCATATTTTCTTTTTAAAAAAGAGAAGCTTGTATAAAACAGGCATCCTTTGTCTTCACGAAAGCACTTTCTCCCTAATAAACACAATCAATACATATTCCTTGTACTGCAATATAATAAATATTGTACATAGGTACATATTGCTCAGAGGTAGGATCCATGGTTTCTAATGGAACTTGTTCCCAATACTTAATCTTAAAAACTTGCTGATCCTAATATTACTGTTTCTTGGTGAGGTGAAAGTTCTAATCACTTTTGGAACATCCTAAAGGCAGCTTCCAGAATTTGTTGAATTTGGAAATGTATGAAATCACATAGAAACCTGTGAACCTGTGTCCCTATGTTACTCAACTACAGTTGGCCAAATCTTTTCTATTAGCCAAGCCAATGGAGATTGCTGAGAGCTGAAGTCAAATAACACATGGAGGGACACAGACTGCCCACTCTGGATCTAGTACAACATTCTGCTTGCAAGCAGTGGTACTTCTTGAAAGCACCCAAATAATTATATAAGGCAATGGACCTCCTCCAATCTCTGAAATTCAAAAGCATAGGATCTTTTGGTTTGGTACATATAAGCTTGCAGCATTAATAACCATTAAGAGCCATGCATGGCAGGAAGTTTTAAGAGTTGTAGCCCATCATATCTGGCAGGTACCATGCTGCAATACAATATGGAAACTGCTATGTTCAAAGAAACAGTGGGGTTTAAGGAAGGACTGTAAAGAAATGAAATCCTCAAACATGCTAGGCAACAAGAAAGAAATATATAATTTACAGAGGAAGCATGAAACCTTTACATGGTGGGAGGCCAAAGAACTGCTTTAAAGGTATAGACAAGAGTGTGTTGGGATATAAAAGCAAAGAGATAGTAGAACAAAGATTTTGAAAGTAAGGACAACAAATTTGCATTGGTTCCCAGAGTAGAAAGGAATTCAGTGTATGGATTGAATATGAGATGTATGCAATCAGAATTACAGAGTGGAGAATGATTTTAAGAACAGTGTGGAGGGGATTAAGTGAGACAGTGGATAAAAAGAACTCCAGGATGAACAGGACATGGACCAAGGCTTTTGCCAAACAGACACTGAATAAGTCCTGAATTTTTTGCAGCGTTGCAAAAGGGACATTTTGCCTATTTCAGGGAGCTTCAGGAAGTGCTTAAGCCTAAGTCTCATGCTATCTAGCAGGAAATGCTGGTGCTGTCAGGCACAGGAATTTTCATTTTCAGGGATTCCATTCAGGAGGTAGAAAAAACCCCACATTCTCTGGTAGGCAATTGTGTTTTGGGAACTTTGGGTGCTTTCAAGAGTCACCTGTTGGGGGAGATGGGCGGCATACAAGTTGAATAAATAAATAAATAAACTGCTGAGGAACAGTCTACCTAGTGAGTTTCTCAGTCCTTGGTGATAATTTTCCGTTTTGTAGAAGGAGATTGATTGTTTTTAGGGGACAGGACTGGCAAGGGCATGGTACAGTGCCAATTTAGGTCTCAAGTCCTTTTATGAATGTTCTTTTAGTTTTTTAATGAGAATTCAACAAACACTTGGAAAATCTGAATTGTCTATGTTTGTGTATAAATTTTGCTTACTTCATTACTTCTACAAATCTCTAAGAAACTTCAGTAAAGAAACCAATTCTATCTTCTATTTTTTTTAAAAAAATGCTTCCTTAAGGAAAGTAGAAAAATTGACCATCATTTTTTTTCACAGTAGTTCTGTCAGTTTTCAGCTCTTGCACAACTTGATTGTAAATACTTACCCCAGACAAACTCCCCAGAACCAGTTTCACTAACTGTTTCACATATGAGAAAGAAGGTGCACAGTTGCTGTTCCGTATGTGAGCACTGCAGGCATCGAGAACCGTCCGTACAGACACACGAGCATAAACAATATCTTCACACATACCAAGCAGAATGCTGTTCAGATGATCCCCAAGTTTGATCGGCTGGCATTAAAAAAAGACAAGTGTGGTAAAATCTAGTTATTCTCTCCTTGTCTGATTGTCTGTCTCTCTCACTTATGCACATCAGAACTTCCTCTTGATGCAGTTGCTCAGATATATTGGTTTCAACTCCCCTGATCTAGTTCAACACATCTGGAAGGCACCAGACTGAGGAAGACTACAATCAACCAAATTAGGTTAAGAGAGCTTTGAAACATCTCTACATTCGCAACAGAAATGAGCAGTAGTATTAAAACAAGAGTTAACAACTTTTAAATTCAATGAGTTTCATCTAACACATTCAGTATTTCCCAAGGTAATGGATTCCATTGTTAAACTAGTTCCTACATTTTTCCTAAATTTTAACCAAGTCTGTCTTTTGTAATTTAAGGTGATAATTCCACTCAGTCTTGACCATATTCTATGTGTAGTTGGAGACTGCTTTCATAATCCCTCCTCAGTTTCCTATCCTTACTTTTCCTACACCAATTTCTTCTATTTTCTTTGTAGGACCTAATTTGATTATTTAAAAAAAGCTTCAGTAGATGGAAACCAATAAAAACAATATTTACTTACAAGATCTGTAATGCTAATTACATAATGGTACATTGTAGGACACCTTTGAACTTTGGTGTTAGACAACCAAGAACACAAACAAATCAACCCAGAGTTCTCACTCGAGGCACCACGAACAAGGCTCAAATTATTATACTTAGGACATCTAATGTGAAGACCTATCTCTATGGAAAAGGCTCTAATGCTGGGAAAGGTGGAAGGAAAGAGAAGAAGAGAAAACCAACAGCAAGGTGGATGGACTCAGTTGCAGTGGTGATGGGTTCACCATTGGAAGGTTAGGGATAGATTGTCATCAAGAAAATTTATCTATGTGGTCGCTAAGAGTTGACACTGACTTGATACCACATAGTCAATCAATCAGTGTTGCAATGAATCACTGAAATATCACTATTTATGTATATTACTAAGATTTTTGTTGTTAAAAAATTAAAATCCAAAAGTTAGTAATTTATATTCTATTAAATAAGGATGGAGTAGGACTACTATAACTTGGCTGCAAAAATCCATCAGACTGTTAGACAGCAGTAAAAAGATTCAGAAAACTACTTTTGCCGTTATCAAGTGTCATATTTTTGCAGCCCAGATGGAGAGACTAATAAGCTCTAAACATATTAATATATAAAACTTACTTATAGCACTAGACTTCAGTGCATTTAAGCCAGTATGGCCTATACTAGGTGAATGTCCTGACTATTAGCCAATATTTCTAAGAGTTGCATTCCAAAATACTGTGACAGCTGCAAGGCTGCCCATTCTTGACCTGTTGACTAGCAGCAATTCTCAAAGTTTTCACACAGAGGTCCTTCCTATCTTCTGCTATTTAATCCTTTTAATCTGAGAAGCCAGCAACTGAATGTGGCAATTTCCATGTGCAAAGCACATACTTCACCATTAAGCAAATCCCAGATCCAAATTCTTCAGTAAATCTGTTCTTGAATAATAATTTGACACTGGTTGCTACAAAATGTATTTTGCTTTTAGTCAACTGTCAAGCGAAAGTGTGAGTTGTCTCTACTGAAAAGTGCTTAGCTGACAATGGGTGACTTGAAGGTTCTGTTTATGGTGATTATTTATTTTAAGAAATTAATCTAAAGTAAACCTCAGTGGCTCTTGGCAGTTTACAAAGATCAGCAAGGTAATATACTGATAAAACACTGGAATGTAAAATCCATAAAACTAAAATCCTGGCTGAATGTTCTGAGTCCTCTCCTAAATTCCAATAAAGCAAAGGTCCGCTTCAATTCAACAATTGTGAAATCGTATAGGAGAACCATAGAATTGGTGGGAAGAGACCATTTAAGCCATCTAGTTTAAATGCTATTCCATGTAAGAAACTAATTAAAAGTATCCCTGATAGATTTTTTGAACATATCCAGTGAAGAGATCACCATTTTCATCATGACTCGATCTTACCATTAGGAAATTAGAATGTTTTCTAGCAGAACCATTTGTACATGGAAGTTATCACTTGGCAATTGGATCAGCCAAATATCCACAAACATGTGAATCTGAGCCTCTCTTAAGATATACTATGCCATAATACATAAACATCATAGGAAGAGAATCAGAAGTAAGGACGCAAATGGACTGGATATCTGTAGCAAGCTGAGTTTACAATTAAAGGATAACACCCACACTCCTGGGAACTACATAATATTTTTCTGGAATTACTAGTTGATCATTGTGTGTTCTGCTCTTAAAACACACATACAGATAAACATGCATATTCTCCTCATTCAAACTTTTCTGGGTGTATCCTCAGCTGATATTTTATGACCTCACAGTAACACATTTTGTCCTCTGTATTTCACTGTCAACCATCACAGTGGGTGGTTGGCTACTGTCTTAATGGTGTGTCCTGTCATGTAATCCTTATCTAGACAGCTATTTTTCCAGTCTATTTGTTCCTTGGCAGCCTTATAACTTAAAAAACAAAAGAAAAAACCTTTCCTCTTATTCTTTGTTTAATAGGCCCATCACTCTTTCCTTAGCCACTCCCGATTTGGAACCAGTTCTTCCAATTTGTGCTCAAGAGTTCAAAGGTCAAGAGAAAAGCGAATTATTGTTCTTCCACATCCTACTTTTCTTCAGTAATCTGATTATTCCTGCTACTGCATTGCATCAGAGAAGCAACAAAAAAGTGAGCTGACTTAGTAACACATTATTGGGTCTGCAGTTTCTGCATTATGGACTAATTATATTATTTTTCCACTACTCACTTGGCTTTCTGGAACATCATAGTCAGCTCCCCAATAAAGGGTCATTCCAAGAGAATAAACGTGAATCTGCAACACAACAGAGCCAGAATGGTATCAGTGGAATTAATGTTGTAGCAAACATTCTAAGAAGAATTTTATTTATGACAGGAGTGAAGAAGGCAAAAGACATGGCGTGTTCCTGAAAAGGCACCAAGACTTCCAACTACATGAGTATTGGATTATGTGAAACAGCTGCTGCAGAAAGTGCTTTCTTACGTAAATGTTTTCAATCTTTCTCTTTTCTGGAGCAAGAAAAGTACTGATTTTAAAACCTATTATCTTTTTGTTCTAATTTAGTGAGTGACCACAAACGCATTCTTTTGTCTGTCTAGCATTCTGCCAAAAATGTATCCGAATACATAATTTCTTTGGTTTAGAAATGAAATCATAACCCAGAGACTCATGCAACCCTGTCATTGTGTTTCTGGAGGTGATTATAAATGGGAATTGGTTTTGGTGTTCAGCATTTTTGTGGGACATGCTCAGATTTCAAGAAAAAGCTGAAAATAAAGCAAAAGCTGAAAATAAAACAGACTTCTACTAAGATTGCTTGATGAAACATAATTGAAGCAAATAAAAGTATATGTATAATTCTATTTTTCTACTGAAAAAAATGAATGAATTAAAAATATCGAGTAATGGATAGCAAAATATTAATTTTGCTAAAACAAAAATCTCTGTCTTAAAACCATGATTTTATCTTAATTTGGAAAGCATCGCAATTTAGAAAAAATATGCTCTAATATGCCTAAAACTTCTACTTCAGTGGGAAAAAAATGCAAATAATTTAAACATAATGAATGGAAATGTACATGCAATTTTCTCAGTTAAAGGCTTAGTTGACATGAGGCTTCCGGGGGAGTAATGGCAGACTGAGGATGGCTCTGTTTTTTGCAGAGCCGACAGCCATGGCAGTTAAGAGGAGCTGACAAAAGGTCTGGCTCTTTGGAACCATCTCCAGATAAAGGGGATGTCTGGATCACCCAGAAGCACTCCTTACAGAGGCTCCCTGTGAAGAGATCACAAATTTGCAATCTCTAGTGGGTTGTGCGCTCTGGGAGTCTCAGGAAACATTGAGCCCAAGCTGCAGTGTGGAGCCTTCAAAAAGACACTAGATTTGCTTTCACTTCCTCTTTTAATTACTGTTGGAAACTACTTATTTGTGCTTCATTTGGAAATTAAAAACCCTCTGAAAGGCAAGTTGCTGCACACCAGGAGATTTTCTTTCTATCCTCGAAGAAAGAAGATTAAAAAAGTCTTAAGATTAAAAAAAACCCTTTAACTTTTAGAAAACAGCTAAAGTGAGCTAAGAATATTGACTGTAGACAGTTAAGGGGCCAGATGGATCTGAAAGAATAATTTCTATGGACTGTTCTAAATTTTATAAAAATATAGCTGTTGATTTTGGAATTAACTGTAAGAAGTTTTACAGTGGGAAAATCTCCATTTTAAAAATAAACAGAAGATAAGACTGGGCTTTGAAGGTTAACTAGAGGGAACCAGAGAGCAATTAGAGGAAAAGATACTTGTTGACATAATGGAGGAATATTGTCTTATTACAGAAGAATTTAAATCTGTTTGGGAACAAAGTTTTCAGGACTTATTCCTAAAACTGGATCTAACAGAGGTTACAGAAGAAGAAAAGATTCCACTGGATAAAACAGAAGCTGTTGATGATTTGAATAAGGATTTTAAAATGGACTTTTAAAAATTGCCAGACTATAAAAGAGATATGGAAGATATGCAAAAAGATGCTATGGATGTGAAAATGGATTTAAAAGTGCTTGACTACAAGGAGAAAGTAGCTGTAATGGATATACAAAATTTCCTGGTTGATGTCTTAATAATTAAAGGGGATATCCAGATCATAAATCAGAAGAGCAACTTTGAGAATTATTTTACTTTGGATCCACAGAAGGGAAACACTAAATCTCTGAAGTTGTTTCTGAAGACAGACAGGGAGAAAATGATAAGAGACTATACAAAAGATAAGAGAACTGTCTGGGACCTTATTTGAAGAAGCAACTGAAGACTAAGCCTCTTAAAAAAGAAAATAAAGGAATTCAAAGTGGACTTATTGGATCAGGGTCAAACTGTTAAAGTTCTGATTTTGGGTTGTTATTATTGGAAACTTTTTTTTTTCCTGACCAGGACTTTAAGACGTTCATTTACAGTTATAAAAGGGATGTATCTGATTTAGTTTAAAATATACATGTTACTATGATTGATATTCCTGATGCCTATGGGGATAGATCTTTTATGTTTTACTCATTAGAAAAAGTTAAAATGCAAAATAGATTTATCTGTCTAAGCTTAAAATACATAGTTTAGTATTACTGTACTCTGAATGGTTTTGGTGAATAAGATTGATTAATATGTTTTATAATTTGGCTATTGTTTAGGGATGATAAATGGGAAGAAGAGATTTTTTTTTCTATAATATTAAAGGTGTTAAATTACTGCAAATGCTTATATTTGTTTGGGGGGGGAAGTCATTTTTATATGTCTTTTTTTCTTTTTCTTTCTCTCAATATTTCTCTTTTTCTTTTTTGTTATATAAATGTATATTTATGTAATATAAAACTAAAAAGATATACAATTAGCTTTTATACTGTATATGTAAAGCTTCAATAAAATATTATTTAAAAAAAGGCTTAGTTGACATGTCATGATCAAATTACAGCTTGGCCATCATTACACGCCTAAGCTGCTAGTGTAACAGCCACACTAAAACCCAGAACTTAATCTGCACTCTGGATGTTCCACAGCCTAGCCATGAACTAAGTTTGTAAAAATATGACGAGGTCTGCCTGATAGAAATGCCAAGTTGACCTTACAAACACTGTTACATAAATTTACACATTTTCATGATGAACCAATTAATTAATTAATTAATTATATTTGTACCTTGCTTCCCAGTATAAACAAATCTCAAAGCAATATACCCACATATTAAATAAACAATATATGTGATAGAATTCTATCCACCTCTCCAAAAGAGCATATATTAGAATAACGGAGAAAGATTTTCAACATGAGCTACACTGATGGTACAAAAAGACTGATAAAGTGTATGTTGAGGAGCTATACAAAAGATAGTTTTATGTAATGGTATGTGGGAATGACCTTGGGAGACAGAAGGAAGAGCTGCAGACTAGACAATGGTCAGATAGGCAGCTGAGCCTGCAGAAGCAATGGGGGCATGGCAAATGTCTCAGAAGGGGCGCTCCCTAGTTTCTTGGACTGTAAAGGCGAGTGGGGAGAGATGTATTTTCAGACTTGCAAGATTCTGTTAATGTAACCTTACAATAAAGTTAGAGCTAGTACTTCTGGGTGTGCTTGTTATCTGGACTATCCTGAAAGGCTGACAATTTATATAAATCATGATACCTACATACATACATATCAATCAATCAGTCCTAGGCATGGACATCAGCCTACTTCCCAGTCTCATACAGTATGTTAAAGGAAACAAGTTACAGATTAAGACTCTCTTATTCAAAATACAGATCTAAGTTTCTTTACAAATGTGTAACCAGTAAAATCAAAAGCTGCATAAAATTGTTCACAGATTTCCTTAAAAACTGCATCAGATGTTTTCAGTCCAAGCCTTGTTACTTGTAAGGTTTCTACTGTTGAGTTGACATGTCTCTTTACATCACCTAAGGTCCTTGTGGGTACTATACAGATTCATGTAATAAATATAAATAAACCAAAGGTATAAACAAGAATTCACAAAAGAAGCTGCTTGCTTCATACATACCTTCCATGGAGGATGGAGGACCTTTTTTTGTTATCACCTGAATTAATATAAATAAGCATATTTATATTAATTCAGGTGATAGCAAAAAAAGTATGTATATATGTTAAGCCAACTGCAAAGAGGAACCAATGAATGAGCTTCTTTGCATTTGTGCAGATGCAGACAGCATGTTGAATTTGGGATGGAGCCTGAAGGAGGCCAGGAGGGGAGATCCTATGCATGAAGGGTGCACACGAAAAAAAGTTTCAGTTTCTTACAACTTCTTATTTAAGGATATATGCCAAGTGTGGTTTTTCTCAGCTTCTTATTTTTGTGAATCTGTTAAATTTGGTTGAACTTGAAAAAAACTTCTTTAAAATATATACTAAAATTTGTATGCATTTTGCTGCATACTTCTTCAAAAAAATACATGTAAAATGTTTCTGATGTGCATAATTATGCAAACTTTTTGCCTTGTATATACAGTTTTGCAAACTGTGCATTACTTTCATAAATGAATATATTTTATAGACATTTTCCTAATATATCTTTTCATTATTGGAAAACTATACCCCAAAATTTGAAGGACGGTACATTTTGAATAACTTTCAGTATATGTACTTGTTCAAAGTACATATTAGATGGTTACATTCTGATATTAACTAAATGAATTTCTTCTCCATTCTTAGCATGCAATATGATTTCCAGAGTTAGAGCTTCACTCTTGTGTATGAAGGCAAATCCTTAATAAAGCAAAAGTAATATAAGACAGTGTTCCTCAACCTTCACAACTTTAAGATATGCGGACTTCAACACCCAGAATTCCCCAACCAGCATGGCTGGCTGGGGAATTCTGGGAGTTGAAGTCCGCATATCTTAAGTTGCGAAGGTTGAGGAACACTGATATAAGAGACAGGCTTTTTCAACTGTGTTTTGTGGAACCTAGGGTTCTGCGAGAACTTGTTGGTGTTCCATTTTGTTGTTGCTGTTTTTGACTAATGGCAAAACAATGTTAACTCAAACTCAGTCAATTTTCTATCACTAGAGCATTGCCTCTTGATCAAGGGTTCTAGGAAATTGATTTTTAACAGGTTCCACAGCCTGAAAAAGTTTGAAAACACCTGGTATAACCTATATTATCATTCTTTTCTCACTTTTCTAAATGCATCTAAGAAAATATATCAGGAGAGAGAATGATGTACCTTTTCAACATCAGAAAGAGATGATAGTGGCTGATTTTGGAGAACCTCTGGTGCTGTGAATGCTCGCAGATCTTGGTTAGAAACATTTTCATCTGTAAAAGTTATGCTGCCAGATGGAAGCAGCAGAAGAGACCACGGAGAAATGAGAAAGCCCAGAGCAGCTGGATCAGCTGTATTTGGAAAATGGAAAGATCCAATTAGCAATTCAAATAGCAGATCGAAATTCCTTTTATGTGCTCATTCAATCAAATAGCAGATCGAAATTCCTTTTATGTGTTCATTCAACAAAGACAATGTAAATTAAAATAACCCAGAAGAGTTCTTGTCCAAACATGGTCCAAAGATTCACTGCCAAAAATTTCAGGACTTGTTCATTGTCAAATACACATACAACAAATCCATTTGGTTTCTTTGAATCCAACTTCTGATAATCTTTCTGATTTATAAATAACAGACAATGGACTTGGAATCATGTCAAAATATATGGGATGTGACCTATAATGCTTCTGTAGATTCTTCAGTATGCTGAATTTTAAGGTTAAAACTGGATCTAATCAATAGATCTCATAGCTAATCAAAAAGGCTGGCAGAGATGTGGGTGGGATTGTCACTAAAGGATTCTCTTAATCCTTCGCATGTATTTCATTATAAACCATGAGACTGCTATTACCAACCTATGCCTGCTAACGTTTGAGTAAATACAGCTAAAGTCATTGGGATTTCTTTCTGAGTATATATGTAAAATATTGGACTGTCAGGATAATAAAAAATTGGCTTTCCCCCCCAATATGTGAATAACTGAACACATTGTCTTGGAGTAAAACAGCATATGAGGATTGTTTCAAAACAACATGATTCTGATCATCAAATTAACTCCAAGAATTAGCCTTTGAGATTAGAAGGTTTCTTGTAGATTTTTTTTTTTTTTTTTGGTGCCTTCAAGTCAGTCTTGACTCTCGGTAACTGCCTGGACAAGTCCCTGTAGTTTTCTTGGCAAGATTTCAGAAGTGCCTTGCCATTTTCTTCTTTCTAGGGCTGAGACAGAGTGATTGGCCCAAGGTCACCCAGCTGGCTTCGTGCCTAAGGCAGGACTAGAACTCACAGTCACTTGGTTTCTAGCCTGATGCCTTAACTACTACACCAAAGTGACTCTCTATCCTAGATTTAACTATCTCCAAATCTTTTCAGTTGTTGATACTATTGATTTAGCAGTAACTGTGTACAATACCACTTTACTGAGCATAGCTCTTTGTCTTGTCTTACCTAAACTCTCCCCCAACATGGTGTGTTTCAGATGGGTTGGACAAGTGTCAGACTGGCCAAGCCAGAATTATTTCAGAGTTTAAGTCCTATTGATCTGGAGTTTCCAGGTTGTCCTAGTGACAACAGTATGCTTTTGTGACAAATCCTTTCCTCCTTTAGAACACATACATCTATATATTTCCTATATTTATTTTAGTCCACACATTTGAAGAAACTGAATATTTTTACCTAGAATGCTCCAGAAGTCTAGAACCTTTGCTCATTTGGACTTAAGTAAAAGAAAGTGAATTAGGATGACTTCTAAAATCTTTGTAGTCTTGTACCCCTATTTATAAATCATATAATTGGTCCAAATAATAAAATCAGCCTGTTTATCATTAGTAAATAATACTCATATAATTTCTCACTATTAACAAGGTATATAATGTATCATGCGCTTAATGCGGTAGGTTCCAATTCCATATTTAGTCATTTTGGGGATTAAATCGAACATCTTCCCTCCTTCAGATTTCCTAATTTCGCTTTAAAACTGATTTACTAAGTAAAAATAATTAAAATGGTGCTTTTGATATGTTCTTTATTAAAACTAGGAGGTTAGTTGATGGAGCAATGGAGATATATGGGAAGGAAAAAGACACAAGAACTTCCATTCATGTTCTGTGAATAATATTGCTATAAAGGAAAGCAAACATTGAAACAATGCAGCCTACATTTGACCTTTCAAAACAGGCAAATTTCTACCATGAAAAATGTCTATTCTTGAAACAATAAAATCTCTTCGGATAGAATCTGTCAAATAGGCTATTTATGATGCATTTTAGCCTTTCTAAGGGATACCCTCTGTCTGATTCTACCTGAGAAATGATATGATCCATTGTTGAGGCATGCCAAGAGATTCTTCCTTTCATAATATTTGAGCCTGGGGCCATCCAAAGCAGCTAATTGATGGCAGATTCAGAACAAATAAAACTACTTTTTAACATAATACATGGTCAAAGAATGGAATTTGCTATCACAAATGAAATGGCAGCCAACTTGAATGGCTCTAAAGTGGATGGACTTTATGATCCCCAGTTTTGGAAGCAGTATATCTCTAAATACCAGTTTCTGGAGAAAATCACTAAGAGGTTAGTATTTCATTTATATTCCAGCTGTGGACCTTCTGTAAGACTTGGCTTATTCACTGGGGGAACAAAATGCTGAACCAGACAAATTTTTGCTCTGATGCAGCAGAGATCCTCTTAATATCCTTAAATTTTAATCTAACAGATGGTTTGCTACTGAAAACAGCCAGATGTAAACCATTTTATAGAAAGAAGAGAAAGTTCCATCTCCTGCCCCGAAGCAGCTACAAGACACCATCATAGCACTGGTTGACTCTGTTACAGTTAGAATCATAATGAATGCACAAAACCTGAAACTGGACAACACTGTAGGTTCCATTCCCATATCATAGTGTGATGTATCCCCTTTCCCAGGCAATTGCAGACACATTGTTATGTTCTCTTAGAAAGTCTTGATCTTTCTGCGTTTACACACAAAGCTGTGATCTCAAACCTCCATAGCCTGGCTCACAAGATCATTTTAATCCTAAGTAATAATGCACGAAGCTCTTATGAAATATTCTCTTTCACCAAGCAACATAATTGTCTAATTTCTGCCAGGAAGTAAAAACTTTATAAAGGCCTCTGAGATCAGGCAATATAACTTTTGGTAGCTGTTGATTTCTCTGAGTGTTCTGATGTTTTTACTGTCTCTTATGTGATTTTTAGCATGGTAAGACTCTGAGCTGATTCACCATCACCATCATCATCACCATCATCATCATCAATATACTGCAAAAATCCACAAGTACAAACAAGCAACTGACATATATTGTAGCCTGCTTCATACTAACCATTCCCTTATGTATGAGAACAAAAGGGAATACCACTTGCTTGCTGTTGAATTTTATATATTTTCAAAAACATTTATACCAATAATTTTTGTTCCAACTCAGTTGCAGCTTAGTTAATGCTTTTAAATCAATTAATCTAAAAGAGAGTGCCGATGCAAGTCAATTTGCTGTCTGATGGTGATGGACTGGAAAAGGAAAAAGAAGTATTACCCAACAGCATGCTGATTTAATAGTAAAACCACATAACTTCACTGAGGTACGCACAAATGTTCAAATTACTTTTGTACCGCTTATTAGCAAAATAAATTTTTGCTGTTCTGGGCAAGTAGCCCATATACTTATGTTGAATAGGATGCCAAACTGTAGGTAAGGAGGGAAAAAGCAAACAAATAAGAGCAGTGTTTTTAAAACTTTCCTTTCATGTGAAAGGACTTCCTACATGTTTTATATTTCTAACACCACATGAAAGTACAGCTTCAAGTTAAGGTAAACTCCAAAGGGAATCAAATAGCCTAAAATCCCAATTTCTTTTAGGCAAACTCAGTCCTGTCTATACATTTGGCTAGATTATGCCCCAGATTGTCTTTTCAGGACATTTCTTATCAACAGAAGGAAGACTGCACATCCATACGAAAACCATAAGCAAGATGCAACAAATTAAAACCTGCTCCTGAAATCAAGTCAGTTTACTATCTCAATGAGAACCTTCTAGTGCCCTCAGACATCCCACCCAACCTGATTTATAATTGATTTTTTATTTTATGTCTACTTAAAGCATATGTCAGCATGCAGCAAAACAAATCGCAGTCCTGAATACCACCTTTATTTGCAAGAATGGTCTAACACTCATACAGCCCTCACTGGCATTCGTTGAACACAACAAGGGTAGTGACTGCTTTCTTTAGAAGTATGCCCATCTGCACAGGAAAAATACAAAGGTAAGCTAGAGGTGATCAAGAGTATTATGGGATCAGGATAGATAAAAAAGGAGGGGGGAAAGGGAGAGAACAGCATCACCAGTTTGACATCTGGTAAATACGTGCTTGGTAACTGGGAAATTCCCCCAACCCCAATTTTTCAAGAGCAGGGTACCAGCAACATACTTCAAGATTTCAAATGGGCTCACTACAGTATAGTTTCAAAAGGTTACCAGTTCCTGGTTTAAAAGTCTATACCTGCTTGGATAAATTACTGTCAACATGCATACACACGCACACACGCGCGCGGCTCCCTTTGTGCTATCACATAAGCAGTGGCGGTAAGGTTATAGAACTCTAGGCCTTTGGGATGACATTTTGTAAAACGGGCATCCGGTAAATCCACAAAGTATGTTAACGGTATTCTATTATCCACTATAAATAATTCTTCAAGTTTGAGGATGGTTTGGACCAAAACCTACTCAGCAAGTGTGGAGATCATTGTGAAGCAACAAAGGGAGGCCACAAAGTAAACTAAATTCTTTGCCATAATGAACTTGGGATTCCTTCTGTCCCTCTCTAAGCATGTGTCAAAACTCTGTGGAAAATAGCACTATAGCACTTTGACTGGAGCTTGGCCACCCATCTTGAAGAAAAAGGTATACAAAGCCAGTGTCTGCAAAACAGACTGGAAGACAACATTTTAAAGGTTAAACAAGAGCTGCAAATAGATGTAGATTTAATTTTTAAAAAATACACCTGGCAGAAACAACGAAGACAACAAAAGCTTTTGGAGATTCAGAGATCCAGCGGTTGCACTGTGAGGTTTCTTCTATCTGCCAAACTAAAATCAGCCAAACAAACACAACTCAGTGCCAAGTTTCTTGAGAAACAAGTACAAAGAATCTTAATAGGAAAAATGTGAAAGGCAAGGCGGGGGAAGCAGCATGAAAATCAACTCTTTCATATTCCCTCACAGAGTCTGAGACGGAGACTGCATGAAATCAAGGGATATGAGCAAAGTGATTGTTGCATAATTCTTGTATGTAGAAAGTTACCATCTAGGAGAACAAACTTTAGTAGAGGCTTCTCCTGATATTATCAGTTTCCATATGATAAGGGGAACCGCTTAAACACACATCTCTTGCTGACTTGCGTGAAGGGGCCTTCCCACCTACTTTTTCAAATGCTCAGGAGTCTCTACAGGCTACACAAAAGGAGTCTTGGGGAACCCATGCATCTCACAAGCTTCCTTGCCTTAGCGTGTGTGTGTGCGTGTGTGTGTGAGAGAGAGAGCGAGAGAGAGAGCGCACACAAGGGATCTTATCTGAGTTCCATTAATTGAATACCTAAAAAAGATCTTCTGCAATCAGTAGATCATGTTCCAACTACAAGCTCCCATCAGCAAATCCATTCGGGGCTAATATATCAATAAGCAATCTCAACAAAGGAATGATTTGCAAGTTGACATAACCATAGTTTATGTTCCTGGCCCAGCATTTGTGTTTTCCTGCCAGATTCTTGTCTCCTCCTCCATTTCCTGGACTCTTGTCCTGAGCTGAGTTTTTCCCCAGACTCTTTCTTGTAAGAACCACCCACTGTTCTTTTCCCTATTAAGCCCACAGACAAGACTGTACTTTTTAACTCAACTAAGCCTAATTAAGCATGGTTTGTTTCTTTTGTAATATGTCTCAAGAACCATCTGCTTTCTTTTTGTACCTTGTCTCACCACACCCTCAGAAGTGTCTGGGGTCAAACAAACTGCTTTGCCATTTGGATCCTCCCAATCAGAAAAATCTCATAGCATCCACAAAGGGAGCCCCCGCTTTGCTTCTTGAGATCTCGTCTTGAAGAGGAGCAGGTCTTAATTCCTTTTCTCTCCCCCCACCTCTAATGTTCAAGACATTCCAAAAAGAGTTTTGATCTTCTTCCCAGGACCACTGGAATTTTTTGGAATGGCACCTGGTCAGTTCTGTATCATTTTCAGCAGATTGGTGACCTAAATCCAGAACTATGCTGCCTGGTCAAAAGAACATAGAGAGTGGAGTAAGCCCTGGCAGGAATCAGAACTAAGTAGTGTGGCTTCCTTGTTTTTTAAAATAATACTCTCTTGTAGAAGCAATATATCCTTGTTATTCTGGCCAAAAAAAAACCTATACAAAGGAAAGATACTGGAGAAGAGAATTCTGCAACTATTTTCATTGCATGGGTGATGCTCATCATCATCATCACCATCATCATCATCCAAAAGGCGCTGTAGATATATAATAACTCATCTTACTTTTCTGTTAGCCAATAGTAAGTCAGTGTGGTATCATAGTTCTTTAACACACTACTTAGATGGGAAGGTTTCAGTTCGAATACTCATTCAGCCATAAAACCTACTGCAAAAATAACAGTGAGTTTTTGGCATCTTAAGACTAAACCATTTTACCATTTCCACATATGCAGTTTAATGTGTACTATGGCAAATGACTTGATACTGCAATTAAAAATAATGAAAAAGGTTCTGGCATTTTAAAAATAAACACATTTACTATGGCTTAAGTACATACAATACTCATCCTGCAGAAAATTTATCAGCCTGAGTGCTAAGAGTCTACACCAATTTGATGGCATAGAATCAAAGCACACATACTGTAGACTTCATTAGATCAATAGACCACAATCCTCAGTTGTTGTCTCTATAAACACAGGCTGGGGGGTGGGGAAATACAAAAAGGTTATAGTTGCAACAGATAGCTAATTGGGTAACAGGTTTGACATTTAGGGGGAAATAAATGAATTTTTCCACTGTCTATATAGTTATTGCATTTCAAAAGTTACAGCTGCAAAAGTTGCCTTGGCTAACTAAAAACTATAAGTGTAAGAAAAGAGAAAAATCGATTTTTATATTTATGTAGATAAAGCTGTATGTGCAGCCATTTCAACATAGTGGAAGTAGTAAAAAAACTACACTAGGCCTCCAAGGAGGATGGATTTTTATAACATCAGCTTCTTGCCAGTTTGAATATACCTAGTTTTATTCAAAAATTTCTCAGCCCATGATATAGTGTGAAAGTACAGCTATCATATAATATCAAATAATGCTTAGGATCATCCAAGGCAGATTAGAGCCCTACATAGAAAAAAGAGATGCCAGATGTTCAAACTGGCTTCAGAAATGTTGAGGAACACGAGATATTATTGCTGAAGCACACTGGATAATTGAGAAAGCCAAAAAGTGCCAAAGAAAAGTCACTATGTGCTTCGTTGATTATAGGAAAGCCTTTGATTGGATTGACCACATCAACTGTGGAAAATGCTCAGAAAAATGGGAATTCCAGAACATCTCATTGCCCTCATGAGAAACTTATATACAGATCATGAAGCCACAGTAAAGGCAGAACATGGTGAAACAGACTGGCTCCAGGTTGGCAAGGGAGTGAGACAAGGCTGCATACTCTCCCCTTACTGATTCAACCTGTATGCTAAATATATATTAAGGGAAGCTGAATTGGAAGAAGATGAGCATGGTTTTCAAACTGAAGGAAGAAACATCAATAACCTACACTATGCTAATGACACTACCATGTAGCCAAAAATGCAAAGGATCTGCAAACCCTAGAAATAAAAGTCAAGGAGCTTGGAAACAGGGCACTAAAGTTAAATATAAACTAATGACAACAGGTAGAACAACCAGCTCTAGAACTGACAGTGAAGATATCGAAGTGGTGGATAGCTTCTGCCTTTTAGGGTCAACCATCAACAGTGAAGGAACAAGCAGTCAAGAAATACACCGCAGACTAGCACTCAGTAGAGCAGCCATGAAGGCCTTGGAAAAGATATTCAAATGCCGTGATGTGTCTATACCTACAAAGATCAGAATCGTGCAAGTCATGGTGTTGCCACATGACACTCTATGGAAGTGAAAGTTGGACTTTGAAGAAGCAATACGAGTACTGACACTTTTGAACTTTGGTGTTGGAGAGGATTCTGGAGTACCAAGAAAACAAAGCAATGGATCATTGAACAAATCAACCCAGAGTTCTCACTTGAGGCACAAATGACCAGGCTAAAATGATCATCACTCCTATCATAAATCATAAATGAAAGCAAATAACAAGAAGTTAAATCATGCTTTCATCATGATGAAGACTATATCTATTTATCTGAAATATTAACAGAACACAGATTGCTAACTTAATGACATGTCTATGATTTACAGAAATAAAGCTTTGTTTTGGCCTTTTTGACTGAAAAGTTTTCAATAAGTTCAGTATAATTTAATGATTTTCTCAATGTATTTTTAATTGAGATAACTGCTAATCCAATTTATTTACTGAAATTATGCCATGATTGTTATCTTCCTCATGGCCCAGGGCAATTCATCATCTGCTCAATGCTAAAGGCAACTGTGTACCTTTATACACTTTTAAAAATACTAGATTGTTCACAGAATTGAGGTTGGACTCATTTGAAAGAGGTCAACTCTGAAATAATCCAAAGCTAGGTCATCTGAGCTGAAAAACCAAACCTTATAAAAGATTAACCAAGTTATCTTTATTATTCTTTTACATTCCACAACTAGGGATTGTTGCACAGACCTCTCTATTCTACTAAATGAGCAATGGATAGGGCAGAATCCTCTTTTTCGGGAAAAAGACACTAGCATCTTCCATCCAATTGCCAATCAACAATGATTATAGCCTGACTGGATGTCACTCAACATGTCACAGAAATATATAGTTATGCAGAGTTGGCTAGCAGTTGCATATGCAATATAACTTGACTGTATTATTGTCATCAGCAATTACAAGCTTAGCTAATGAACAGAGGAAACTTTTCAATCCCTAAAAGATTTGTTGATGATTACTAATGGCCAACATGAGATTTCCTTCATCTAATTTTTCTACGTAATATTATAAATACATTATTATATTAACACTACTAAACCAAATGTCTTCTGTATTTCCAACACTAGCCATTCCTGAACACTGCACTATTTGTCATATTCTTATAAACATATTATTATGCCTTTTCTTTAACCTTGTACAGGATTTCTCCTAATCTCCTTTCCAAGAGACCGATCAGATCTACACTTACTTAGCTCCAGATAGCAAGCAGCTTCCATATGGTCCACTACATTTATTATGCTTTATGGGATATTCCTTACTCCAGAGTACATTCCCACGAGATCAGTAAGGCTTACTCTCAAACAAAGGGTTATAGCAGCATTCTCCAATCTGATGCTTCTAGATGTGCTATATCAAACTCCATTAATTCTAGTCAGGATGATGTTTGACAGTGCTGCCTAAGAATAGTGGGGGCTGAAATCAAGCACCAAATTGGGTTAGGGGATTGGAACCTTAGTCTTAACTGTACCAGTTTACCTGGATTTTCTTTTTCAGTACGAATGGATGACAGTGACCGAAGTTTTATACCCACCAGATCTTGCAATGTCCCATATAAGCTTTATACTGATACCATTTTATAAATTAACCAGCTTCAAAATGTTTTACCTGCTCAGTTAAGAAATCATTAAAATTTCAGTGAAAAGGAAAAGCCACTCTTCTGCATGTACAGAAACTCATTACATGCAAAAGCACCTTCTCTGGAAAGACCTGTTGCTTTTGACCTCAGATGGTACAAGAATGCAAGATTCAGCATGCAACTCCATGCAGTATATAAGAATAAAAGACGAAGCCTACACCCTTTGAATGACAAGTGCTAAGGCAGGTACTTAGCAGGTGGGATATGAGGATTGGCATGGGAGAGGCATTTCAGATCAACGCAACCTTTGTGCAGCTAAAATAGTGGCATAAATATACTGAAGCAGCTGCCTTAGGGTTTACAAGCACAGGAGGCTCCACAGAGTGCTCACTGCTGCCCATGAACTTCAACAAATCTAATCCTGCACAATAAGGCTACCATACCTGGGCAGCAAAAATCCAGAAAACAATTGGAAGAAAAAGGGAATCTTCTTACCCCCATGTCTAGGGGACATATGAATTTTTGTAGTGTAGACAAGCAAGTCCATATGTGTGTTTGTTTGTATGTATGTGTGCATGCACTCTCTCTTTCTCTCTGCTCCCAGGTTTAAATTCTAGGCCTTTTCCTCCTACCTTTTCAAGTAAAAGGAAACTTGGCCATTTTCTTTCGGCCTTGATATTGGAAGACATCCATTCGACATTTACAAAAATAGCCTGAGAACTGCTGGTTCTGGCCATACCACTTCAGTCTTACAGAAGCATTTAAAATGATAATATCTTGTTGCAGTTCTGATTACCAAGCCCAGGGTACAAAAATCAAGTTCATAAAGCTTATGTAGGGGCACATGATTGGCAGGTGCTGGAGATACCATTCTGAATTCAGTGGACTTTTTGTCTTACTCAGCAATAAGGCTGAGGTTCCTAAGTTTCCTGAACATATGACATTTTCTTGCAGGGCTGTCTGCTGGAGCAGCCAACATCAACATGGTGGGCATGATTGTGCAATCAAAGCCCCATTGCTTTTTAATGTGCATCTACTCTCCTTTGAGGTAGGCAATGTCAAGAAACAGAAGTAACACAGATTCCAGGAATGCTCTTTATTCTGACAGAACCTTGAAAACCTGTCAGAGTTTCTTTCTGTCTCATGTTATGCCAAGCAAAATCAAGTCAGGGATATTTTGAGTTCCTTTCTCATACTTTCCAGTTTCCTACAACTGACTTGCCATTCCCCCTCCCTTCGTTACTCTCTTCCCCCTTCCCAGGACCAGATCTACATTCTTTCACAAGATCACATAGGTGTAAAGAGGGGTGGGGTTTCAAATGCCTAGTTGAGCCCACCGTTTTGAAGTTGCCGACTGCCCCTATAGACATCCTTATAATAATCTGCAGGATTATGAGTTCATGATGTATGTTCACAGGTTGGCTAAGGCACATTGTCCAACCTCCAGATATGCTGAAGAATTACAACTGTCAGGATGTTCATCCAAGTTGAGGGTTTCTAGCCATTTCCAACCCTTATAAGAGTTGGAATTCTCCATCATAATTAGAAAACACCAGGCTGGAAAAGGCTGTTTGAGATCTCAGGCAGTCATTCCAAACAGCTACATAAAAATCTTGTTTTTTCCATTCTTAGATGAAAGAATGGAAAATGAATGAACAAGATACCTTAAAAAGTTCATGGCTGAGCAGCAACCAGGATAAAAAAAATCAATGCCCGAGACACTTTTTCATTTAAAAAGAATTACAAGCCTACTTTTATTATTTCTAAACTGCACAACAGAATCTGCTTCACTCAATCATGCATTAAAACTGTTTTCCTGTTAACAGCAAGATTCAAAATATCTAGCTTCATCTCAGTAAAAAAGTGACAAATCAATTCAATCTGATGTAAACCATCAATACTGGGCAAGCAGCCATGTGTATAACTGTGAACATTGGATATGTCACAATCTTAGTGTTGTGAGGTGTTGCCTGGGAACCCCAACAAGAGCCAGAACCAGCTTTATCCTTATCTCTTGGATCTTTGAAGATGGTAATAAGCAACTGCTTTACTAGCTCAAGGGCAGTCTCATAAACCTCTGAAGGAGCAGGTCCATCCTTTTCTTTGCTACAAAGAATGATGCTTGCTAGAAATCTTAGAACGTAAATATCCAAATCTGCATGTGAAGAACCTCTCTGGGAACCATTTTAAAGTTACATATGTTTTAAGTAAAGGGTTTGTAGGAAAGGGATCAAAATATAAATGAAGAACTTCACAATTCCCCGCGTTGGTAAGAACCGGGAAGCTAGAGTCAACACTTCATTCAAACAGGAGTTTTGGACAGGATTTTAGGGGTTCTATCTTACTTGAATTATTTGAGATACTAAGACAAATAATTCATCTAAAAATTGATAGAATGATTTTCATCTTTAATCAAAAGTTTTTAAAAAATCAGTTATTCATCAGAATCAGTCTGAATCCTTTGTATATCTATTTCTGATTTCTTCCTGTTATCAGAAAAGTCCTCAGTATCATTCCAAAAGAAAAAGTTTCATGGAGATCTTCATGCATTCATATTAATTATGCAAATTCTTCCACTGTCAATTTTCAGAGACTGTAACTTGGTGTTTGCTGTGCTCATACACATTCTTTCTTTTCACATCTAGAGTTGAATGCATTTAACATTTCTCTAGTTGATAAGTTGGCTCCTTTCATAATCAATCCCTCACCATCAACAAATGTGACGTCTATTAGTGGTTCAGATCGATCATGTTTTCTTTTTGCTTTCACATCACAGTTCAAGATTAATGTGAATGCTTTCTTCGTAAATAATCATTGAAGAAATTTTTGGTGCTTTTCACATTGGACTCAAAAGGACAAAGTGACTATGAGACTTGTGACACACCAGCCTTTTCAAGGAACACAAACACTATTATCTCCTGGATATCAGAAGGAGTTCCATGACTTTTCCATTTCTGATTTCTTGTGGAAACTATAACTACAAGGTATATTTATTCCTGTTCTATATTTTGTTTCAGAGAAATCCACAGTTATCTAATTCTTACCAATGGCAATGGATGAAATTTTTATTTCTTCATGCTCTTTCCAGTCCGTCTTAACTTCTCTTCTATTCCTTGTCCTTCCCAGCTAACAAACCTAGAGCATGGGCATAGTTCTACACAACTGCTGGTATTAAATAATAATGTATTGCATGGACAAACACCTTTATATATTTATTTTACATCATAATCCTGGGAATATGAAATATCACTGCATTCTGATGATAATATCACAAGTATGATGGGTGGCATCTAATTAGCATGAGCTGAATTCTATTCGTTCCACAGAATGTTTAGCTTATTTTGTGACTCCTGCAGGCCTTCCATTAAAATTTGCTCTGAAGAATTGAGGGATTCTCCAGAGCAGATTTTGAGGACACAGGGACTGAAACATGCCCAGGTCAAATCCCTGTTGTTTGCTCAAATAAACAGGTGGACCCTCTCCTATACAACTTTTCATAAGACTCACAGAAACAGTAGAGACCAATTCAGATGTTTGAAAAATATTCATCATGCCAACAGTCATGAGCCACTATGCCTTATATAACATTGCATATGCGACATCAATTAAAAAAAAATCTACATGTACAGTTGCAGTTGTCTACACTGCAGAGAACTTTACACACAAATTCCATGAATGCCTGAACCTGGAGGTGCAGAATTCAGAATCACATGGAAGCTAACGTGAATATAGCTACAGGTGTATAAGCTTCTGCAGTGCCAACATTTGTACTACGCAGGTAAACCCCTGTTTCTGAACTGACATCTCAGGCACAACTTACGGAGGAGAATTTTACTGCTGTCCATAACACTTGAATTTCATTCAAGTTATTGCTGACTATGCAGAGCAAAACACTAACTTGCTGGCATATAATCAATCAATTCTTCCTATAAGTAAGAAAGTAACTGGATTGTAGGGATATAAATAATTTAAAGAAATAGTGCAGCATTTTGAAATACTGTTATAAATTTCAGTAATGAAGGAAAGTGTGTTCACAGGCATGTGAAACACTTGCAAACACACTGAGACAAACTCAGATGTTTAGGAGAAAGAACTGGAGAGGAATAAAGAATGTCATGTTTAGGATTTTGCATTTCAGATTCTGATTTTTCTGCTTAAAACCTATTAACTGAATTCAGAGAAATGTATGGAAGAAAAAGTTAAAACATAAATACAAATTTACTCATGTACACTACATCTTAAATCTTGGCAAATGTACTCACAGTCGTTCATGACAATCTAATACTGCTTTGCACATTGAAAATTCTGGACATACGAACCAAAACAACAAATCTTGAGCCAAGTCAAACTGAAACTGTGTGAAGTTCTCTTAGAGAAAGATAGCTTTAATGTACACTTGACTATTTATTTATTTAGTCGATTTATATAGCCGCTCTCTTGATTTCCAACTCAAGAATAACACTATTAAAAAAAAAACTATTAAAAATATGTTAAGGCATAAAACAATTATGTCAGAGGCAATTCAGCAAACAAAAGAAACAATCCAAACAGGTTCACAAAACCACCTGACCCAATGCCAGGGGAAAAACCAAGTCTTTAGGGTCTTATGAAATGTGAATAGAGTCAGGGCCATCTGGATCTCAGGGGGGAATGCTAATCCACAGTGCTGGTGCAGTGACAGGGAGGCACATTGCCTGGGTCCCTCCAGATGACACTACTTCAGTGAGAGGACCTGGAGCATGTCAATCCTGCTGGATCTTATCAGACAGGGAATTTTGGGGGAAATGTCAGGTAAGAGTGCTCAAACAAGCAGGATCCATAACAAAATACTGTTGTTTATCTTGACCTCCCAACAGAGATTTATAGAAAATATCTCAATACCAGAAACCACTATGCAAATGTTAATGTCGATCTGAAATGAACAAAACTGTGGCAAGCAAGAACTAACACAAAAGCTGCACTTTTCAGGTTCATATGTAGTCACTGGCCCTTTCATCTGCCTTGGATCAAAGCCACTACATATGGGGAAGAGGAATTTAACTTCTTCCTCCAAATATTCTGACTGCCTTCTCTTTTCTTATACACAGTAATAGCCCTGATTCCCTCCGGGCACAATTCTTAATTCCAGGCATGCAACTGATTTTTTTGGCTAAAAATAAGAAGATGAAAGATCTGCATTCTACATGTATATAACAGAATTTTGCATATAACTTCTAGTTGGTGGGACATAGGCAACAACGTGTTGGTTTGCAAGTAATCATCAGATAAGAGATCGTAGCAGTTGGCACTTCTTCAAAGAAGCTGCAGCTTTTCTTGGGTTTGTGCTGTACCCACGTGATTCCAGGAAAATGCACATTTGAGTTAAGGAGGTGCTAACAGCATTCCCACACCCTCTTGAATCACCTTCTTGCTCCCTGTCAGCATCTCCTTAACCGAAATGTAAATTTGGGGGGCATCATATTGCTATCTTCTAAGTCCCTGCCCAAAAGATGCAGGTTCTTTAATGAGACACAGACAGGTGCAGCATGAACATCAATAATAACAACAACAATAACTTACAAGGTTGTTGTAAAGAGAACTGCAAAAAGCATAAATAGTATGTTGGAATGTTTGGGCACTTAAAATGTTATGTAAATACTAATTTTGGTTATTATTTCCATTACTGTAGTGATGACTGATGTGTAATTGTATGTCCTGTACAGTATTATTACTCCACCTCCCCTCCATACAGCTTACAGAAATATATAAATATTACCTTCCTAAAGCAGGTACAGCAGCCAGCACAATGCAAACTTGAGAAATTAGCATAAAAATGAGAAATAAAACATTCAAACAGAAATTAATTTTGTATATTTGTTCAATTCACAAAACAAAATACAGTATAAATGATCACAACTGTGTTCATATGCATAAGGAGTAGATTCCTCGATGTTCCACCTCTGCATTCAGAAAGAAGATGGTGAGGTTTGGGGCTTGGGATTTTGGGGAGCGGTGGGGAGACAGAAAGAACAAGCATTAAGTTCAGAGTAGGAGGTGTGGCTGCCTCAGGCTTTGCTCCTTGAAGCAGTGCCAAAACGTGTCATCACAAAGCCAGATTTCCAAATGCTTTGGATGGGAACTCACAACCTGGCTCTTTCTTATAACGCTGGAAATTAAAGCTACTGATTCATCCCTCAACATTCTCCATGTCCTGGAATGTACTCAGGTCTACAGCCAGTGGTAGGCTAAATGAACCTGTCTCCTGAAGGATAATCCAAACATCTTCCTTAAACATTACCTATTTCATTCAAACAAAAAGCAAGCCCTGTTTTTCACATGCAGGTAGTGCACTCCCTCTAAAGTGACCATGTGTGGTGGGAAACAATGAAGGTAGAGCCAAAACAAGGTCCTGGATAATCAGAAAGAATGCTATCATGTTCAGAGGAATCCCACACTTTGCAACTGTACAAAAAAGAGGGGTTCCCACCTCCTTCAAAAATTAGCCCCATGAGAACAGAACATGTCCAATAGTGATAGAATATCAAGCACAGTTGGGAAGGAAAAAAGGCATGCGTGTAGAATGATGTATCCTGGACAACAGCATGGCTGGAAAGCTTCCCAGACAAATTCTGGAAATAAAAGTACACTTTCTCCCTTGTGCTACACCAAGAGCAGTAACTATTTCAGGGGACTGGTAGAACAAAATACCATCCAACATTCTGTGATGTGATCTCAGGACAAAGGGGGAAATCTCTAAAGATGTCAGGGTTTGTGCCTGAAGTCTTGTAATATCTCATGTGAGATTTCGTGTCCTATTTGGCAATCTCATGAATTTTCAGATGTTCTAAATTGATTTAAAAAATAATCATATTGGGGTCCCACAGATGTTGACAAGGGACATCTAAAACATAATGATATCTGAAGGTGTCAGTTTGCCCTTAGGAGGGAATTCTTTAGGAATGAAAACACTGCTTTCCATTCCTAGAGTTCTGGTTAATACCCAAAGAGACACTGAGTGGATGGATGTACATATTTCTTTTCCATTTAACAAGGAATTTAAATTTTGCAGATAAAAGTAAGTTGAATCCCTTTCCACATGCTATCACTTATTTAAATTTTCAATCCTTCTTATTAATTTTCGATCCCATGTAGTCCTACGCCAACACACCCACCCTGATGCTAAAACCCAGGCCCTACCTTTGCGGAGTAACTCTTGAAGACTTTCAGCACTTTGATTCAACACAGCCCATATTTCTTCTTCCTGTAGTGGTCCTCCCCGAACCTCCAGGGCTTCAGCTAATGACACATGCATCTTATCTGAGAAAGCAAGGCAAGATGATACTTGTTCAAGAATGCATCAGTACTCTTTTTCCATTCAGCATTTGTACTAAATTTAGGACAAATTTTATTCTAAGGCAACAATCATTTTGATGGACACAACTATAACTCAAATGTGCCTTACTTCCCCATTAAATTTACAACAAACCATTAAATATATATTAGGATTTTTTTCCCATCAAAGCTCTACCGTAAGTTCAGCAACCATAAAAATAATTTTATGATTATCATAAATCAGAACTGGCAGCCTAGAGGTAAGTTTTTCACTTAGGAAATATCAAAAGCTGCCTTCTGCCCACTTGGACCATTGGCTTACTACCTCAGCACCATTTACCCCAACTTTCCTCAAAATTGTGTCAGTTACATATGTTGGGACTTGAATTTTCAACCAGCATGACCCAGCAGGTTGTGGATGGAAGGCCCTATAGGGACTGGCAAGGACTTTTCAGATTTCAGATAAAACTTTTTTAGTCATTCCTGAAGATAGAAGGGATTGAACCTGTGACCTTTGGCATTTAAGATATTTGCTTTTAAATACCACAAATCTCTGTTGCACAGATGAGCAATGCAGGGCTGTCCAGATGCTGATAAACTACAATTCCTGAAATCCCCCACCAATGCTCCAAATTACACTTCAGCAATATTTTCTATTAATTATAATAGTATCTTCCAATCATTTGTGGAGGTGACACTGCAGTACAGCTTAAGCAGACCATCCATTCCTACTTGACTATATACCATTCCGTATGAGGATATACACACGTATGGATGAGGATATGTACAAATAGGTGTGGTCTATTGTAGGCATCCTCATTCCCAAGGCAACAATTTATTGCAAAAGATCTTATAATATTTTCTAAAGAAACGACAACAAACCCCTTAAGATGGCAAATGTCAGCATTTTTTCATATTATATCATGAAATTCATGATATATCTACTTCAAAACCAACTTCAATGAAAGCTAACTTTTGAAACAATTAAATAATGCACATTCATACATTAATATGGTTTTCCTCTTTTGCATAATTTAGTCTAGTTCCCTAACTTTACAGGTGGTTCTTGGGTTATGATGGCAATTGGGACCAGAATTGCTGTTGCTAAATGACATGGTTGTAAAGCACAACATCACTTGGCCACACTGCTTAGCGACAGCAGCTCCAGCAGTCTTGGTTGCCATCGTCAAGCGAGGACCTCAAGTGACCATAACTTCCTGCCAGCTTCCTGAAAGCATTGACTGTGCTTGTGGGAAGCCAGCAGGGAATGTCAGAAATTGTGATCATGTGACTGGAGTTCGCTGTGATGTCGTGATCATGAGCCAGGCACCAAGTGCCCAGACCACAATCACGTGACCATGGGGATGCTGCGATGGCCAGAAGTATGAGGACTGGTCATAACTACCACTTGTTCAGCACCATTGTAAGTTTGAACGGTCGCTGAATGAGTGATCATAACCTGAGGACCATCTGTATTTAGTTTTCTATCATCAAGCATTATCTACACTTTTGTAAATTTATCTCTGCAGTTATATTTTGATTTTTGAAAGAAACATACACATATACAGAGAAGAAAGGCTAAAATGTCTATGGGCATATAAGAAATTCCCAATCTGTATAACTAGAAGACAAAAAATATGCATAAAAGATATCATATCACATGTAACATAAAACACAAAGATCACTGAAATGTGAAAGAAAAGCTATCTTCATGGACTTCAGCTATATATGCTCACAGTAAAATTAGCTTAGTTTCTTATATAATGAAAGGAGTCAGAAGGAAATGCCAACAGGTTTGGGAGATAGATAAATACAAGCATGACCATTTTTATCAAAATATATTGTAAAAGGGAACCCAAAACAGTCCAATGAGAATTCAGCATGTGCTGTACCCATGAAATACTGAAGGGACTCGAATATTCTAAAAAATGCACACAGCAATTAAAATTTTATTGCAGTGGCTTTTGTAAAAACTGATACAACCACACTTGAAGTCATCTATCTGTTTTTTACACAAGTGTGGGAGCGAGAGGCTTCTGTCTAATCTGTCTGAATCTGGAGTTGGTCCTGCTATTCTGGTATTTCTCAACAGAAAGGTTAAGCTCACGTAACAAAATACAAGTAAAAGCTTCTGTTTAAAAATTCAAGCTCGCTAAAAATGCCTGAAGCAGTTTCATACTTGGTTGTAATCCCATCAATATGAACTGCCAAGAATTGCGTGTCACCGAAGTATACCTGAAGAAAGAACTATGTAGTGATACAGATGTCTGGGAGATAAAACATCAAATTGACAATGCCACTGGTTTCTTAAGAACCTTTTATTTTAATCCATTAATCTACTCTGAAAATGTTTCTTTGCTCTGATAGTAAATACAAGAAAAGCAAAATAATATACATTAGAATAGAAGCTCAACTGTTACAGATGCTGATGGGAAAAAACAAGCAAAAAACTTGGAAAATTGGAGGGCAAAAGTTGATGGCTCAATCTATAAAGCTGATGGCTTGAAAACTCAATTGTTCATTAAAAAGAAAAGAAAAGAAAAGAAAAGAAAAGAAAAGAAAAGAAAAGAAAAGAAAAGAAAAGAAAAGAAAAGAAAAGAAAAGAAAAGAAAAGAAAAGAAAAGAAGGAAGCAGCTTTCCAGCAGTCCTTTGCAAGACTGAAACTGCCATGATAAAATTACATCATTGGGGTGCAAAAAGCATATAAAAAAAAGAGTGCCAGAATCATGTTAATTTTAAAGAAGAAATTATTACCAACCTACAAAATGTGGGCATTTTCTTTTTCACTGTACCTGCCATGGCTCCCTTCTTTCACCTCCCTGATCCACTTCACTCAGCCCAGCTTGGGGAAAAGCCACCATGCACTGCTTTGTCTATCAGGATTGTTAGGGTAACAACTTTTGTGGGACTTGCCAGAGTAGTACTACAGTGAACTGAAAACTCTGGTGCTTCACTTTTTGTTTCACAGGACTGCTGCAACTTTCCCAGAGGGGTGCAGGAGGTCAATGCAGTGACTGGCAGATTTGAGGCACAGAAAGCCAGCTTTTGGCTAGTTCGGGCTCCTTGAAAAAAAGAAAGTGCTCCTTGAAGCTCATCATCAATCATTCTTGGGATTCATGGATCATAAAGCAATCATAGGTTGGTTTAAACTGCATTGGGAATGATTTGCAAATGGAACAGATGGAGGTATGGCAGAATAAACAGCTGGATGGTCACCTATACAAGGGCTATTGAAGTGATACCCAACTTCAGCAAAGGGTTGGACTGCATCAGGGATACACAAGCGGTGACATCCCAGATGTTGCTAACTACAATTCCCAGCAGCACCAGCCATCCTGGATGGTAGGATCTGTCTTCAGCAACACCTGAAGTGCTACAGGTCCCTGGAGTAAGTAGTATGATCCCATTCTTATGCTCCTAAATCAGTCAGATGCTGCACAACAACCAAAAGAGAAGACAAAACTTGTTAGGATGTTATCTTTATAATGTGCCTGAGAATGCTGAAGTCATGACATTTCTGATTTTCAAAGCACAGGTTCATCATCATCATCATCATCACCCCCCCCCAGCAATATGTCATGAAGTTATATTCTATTCCCCGCTCCCCATACATATGACTTTCTCTGTTCCTTCCAGGATATTTAAACATAGTCAAGCACTGTGGTGCTGTAATTTCATAACATGGTTTCAGGACTGTAGAAATTAGGTCAATTTTGGATAGCCCATGGAATTATTAGGGACATGAAAGGAAAGGAAAGTGAGTCAGAGGAAGTCAAAATAAAGATATGGTTTTAGAGAAAGACTGAATGCCCTACTGTAAGAAAGGCAGTGAGATGATTCATAGGAAAATGTTTTGGGGCCAAATTGTATGCAATATTAATTGCATGTGAACATTTAGCATGCACTTTTATTTCCATTTTTTAAAAGGCTATGGTGGAAAGGGAATGAGCAAGATTAGGATCAAGGCATGAGGGTAAGATAGGCTACCCCTTTCCTACTCACCATAATTCTTTCAGAAATCTATATACTGCCCAAGCTGTTATTAGCCAGAGAAAGGAAGATTTCGCTGGTGTCAGCAGAATTCCCTCCCAGGGCTAATTATTGTTGGATAAGTAGTTTACAATAGGACTGTGGCACATGAGGAAATGATCATCATGGGGACCTCCAAATCTTGTGGAATTCCAGAAGAACCAATTATGCAAATAATGGGATCTGCTGCCCAAAATATGTTGGGATCACATGGGTTTTCCTTGGGTAAAAAGAGTCCACACTTACGTATTTTAAAAGAGGACATTCAATGTATGTATGTATGTATGCATGTATGTATTTATTAAATTTGTATGCCACCCATCTCCCCCCACGGGTGACTCATATCAAAGGTAGTTAGTTCCCAAAGAACAGGAACTGTAAAGCTAGAAGGAGCATAAACAAAGGGAAGGGGGAACACAAGGAACAAAAAGCAGGGAGACATTTAGAAATAAACACAAGAAGGTAAAATTAAAGTATTCAAAAGGGGAAGGAAGATGGGAAAGAGATCACCTTAAACTTTAAATGTGGAGGCACTCCATCATCAATCAAGGGGACATATATCATTAGAGTTGTGCTAAAATGGATTGAAGAACAACCAAACTTTAATATACCACATGTGCAGAGTGCCTGGGACAGAGAAGTATACTTGCAGTTCACAGAAAGCTTTTTCAGGAATCAGATCTTTGTTTCTTTAGGCCATCTTTCTCCATCTTGGTGCTCTCCAGTTGTGCTGGGACTACAATACCCAGCAATCTGTTGCTAACTCAGAATCCTCAGAGTTGTAGTCCCAAGATATCTGGAGGGCATCAGTTGGGGAAGGCTGCTATGTGATTCCTTACTATATATAACGAAAGCCTAGATGTAGATCCAGATAATTCAGAGTATGCCTATAGAAAGATTACAGAATGATTTAAAGTTGTGCCAACCTCTTTTAGCTCTCCCATACTTTCAAGTTAAAAAACACATCAATCATTTCAAAAAAAGCAAATCAGTTTGTCATTTAAGTCACAATCTCTAGTTCTGCTTTTTATCCCCAACAATTTAAATTTTTTTCCAGGCAGTCACTACATAAGAAAAATACATTACAGGTGGTCCTCACTTAACAACCCAATAGGAACTGGAAAATTTGTTGTTAAATGGGGTGGTTGTTATGTGAGTCATGCCCATTTTTATGTCCTTTTTTGTAGTGCTCATTAAGGGAATCATTATGGCTGTTAAGCGAATCACACGGTTGTTAAGTGAATCATGTGGTTTTCCATTGATTTTGCTTGCCGGAAGCCAACTGGGAAGGTCACAAATGGCGATAACATGACCCCAGGACGCTGCAACCATCGTAAGTGTGAGCTAGTTGCCAAGCGTCCAGATCATGATCATGTGACCGCGGGGGTGCTGTGATGGTTGTAAGTGCGAGGACTGGTTATAAGTCCCTTTGTTCAGCACCATTGTAATGGTTGCTAAATGAATGGTCGTTAAGTAAGGACAACTTGTACATAAAAATGGGATGAGGAAGAAGAACACTACCTAAATCGTGCTGTATTTCAAATATTATTTGCACCCTGACTTTTTAACTGTGAGGGAAGGTGCTTAAATAGATTAGTGTCCACTGAGTTCTAATTCTAGAAACTTCCACAAACATGCTATATCCACTGAATTCTGCTCTTAAAAGCAACCAAAAAGAAAAAAAAATCTCATCATTCAATTGTTCTTACATGTTCTCCAACCTAAAATCTAAAACTGGTCATTACCACCTTGCTGTCTTTCCCTTAATTGTACCACAAACCACTGGATCTCAGGTTTTGTTATGAGTGGAGGGTTGAAAATTGGTCTCATACATAGGTCCCTAATCTAGACATGTCCTGCCATGAGCGCAGCTAAAGAAATCCCTTGATTGTTTGTCGAACATCATGCTCAAACTAGGATCCCTGATCTGTTGCCTCCTGACTATGGCACATTAGAAGTTCCTTTTCAGAATTCTGCCTTTCTGTCACATCCAGACTGATCTTGTAGTCTAAGTCTAGACTAAGTTTACAGTCTACTGAAATAAAAAAAGCCATGAAAGGGATCTAAGTCCTAATGCATCTGGTAAATGCCAGGTTGAGTATAGTGATTTATTCTTACAGATTAGCTAGTTTCCTTCAGACCAAGTTATTACATAAAAGGACACTATATTCCCTATTCTCTCCCTGAAAGCCTTAAATGTTATAGTGAGGCGACTCCAATTAATGGCTCAACTTTTGCATGCTGAAGTCAAAATTCAAACCATTTTTTGCTTGAAGTGTCACTCAATCTTTCACACCAACCTGATTTCACAATGGATTTTTTTTCCTCTTCAAAACACACCTACCTTTCCTCCCTTCCCAGATTCAACCAGGAACCAGCAGAACTTGTTTCTCTGATGTATCGTGTGAAACCAAACCAACCTCCCATTGCACATATAGCAACCAATCTTTCTTAAGAGGGGAAAAAAAGAAAGCTATATTTTGAAACACACCCTTTTTCAGAGGGTGAACTCAGCAATTTTCTTTGCTCAAGCCTGATAAATACAGGTGAAAAGGAAGTTTAACCCCTTTAACCATGATTCTTGATTCACATTCTTCATATTAAGAGATGGATTCCATTCCTACACTTGCATATAAATATAGGCCATCTGAGTAGGGTCTGCTCCATATAACATGTCCTAGATTTGCTATCTGCTCCTTACAACTTTTATTTTTAAATGACATAATAGAAGCAATGATACTGAACCTAATCAATCAATAAAAGCGATGAGCAGAATTTCTCAGAACTCATAAGCCCTGGTAACCTTTTTTGAAACAAATGGATGAGCTGAAGAAATATTAGCATTTATTTCCTACTGTTTTTGCTTATTTTTTCTAGGCAATAAATAATTATGACAAGAGTGTTCTGTTTAATAATATTCAATCATACAATCCTTATCTTGGTTCTTCTCATAACTGAGATTTGACCCATCTAGCAAAGCTGCTTTGCTGAACATGCCACAAGGACCTAAAATACTCTAAACCAGCTTTCTCCAATCTGGTCCCTCTCCAGATGTGTGGATTTCTGGACAGGACAGCAAAAATAATGACTTGACTTCATTTCTAACCTACTGTATGTCATTTACAATTCAAAGCCACAATACTGTTTTACAGAAAACAAATTATGTCTTAAATATTGAAAATGCCATCATAAGGGCCCAGTGTACAGTACTAGTTAAATAATATTTTTCATGGAATTACTCAAAGTATTGTCATTGTAGGAAGAGAGCCATGTTAGTCTACGATAGCCAAAAATCAGGAGGAATCTGGTAGCCCTTTTAAGACTAACAAATTTTATTGAAAGGCAAAAGTTTTCATGATCTATAGCTCACTTCATCAGATGTGTTATGTAACTTTTGTGTCTGCTTAGGTCAATGGTAAGGCACTTAAATCTGGAAGCCACAATAGGGACTGGCTACATGCTGCTTGTATACCTAAAGAACTCCCTTGGTGTCCATCAGGTTCTCTGTTCCATCTATATTTTAAATAAATTAATAGGAAGCTGGCATGCTAAAAAAACAAAACAAAAACCCCACCTTTTAGAATAACTTATTTTCTTAAATGTTTCTAGGCCCCCAAAACACAATATTCTTAGAAGGTAGATGGTTGCATCCCAGAGGTTGTTTTTTTTTTAACCCTACTTACTCAGAAAAAAAATAAAAATAAAAAGGTAAAATAGGATAGTAGAAAGCATCTTGATGAGCAACAGGGGATTGTGGAAAATTGGCACAGCTGTTCCCCTTCTGGTAAATAGGTGCTTTGTGGATAACCATTTTGTAAACTCCCACCTTTTCCATGGTAGCTATTTTGTGACAGTTGGCATGATCTCAAAATTCTAAATGTGCCTCCCAGTCAAAAAATGATTGCTATCTCTGATAGATGTTTTCCTGAATGGTCTGTCTTTATCCCACAGATGACCTACGATGAATCAGCTTCCCAGAAAAATGCCGTATGCCTCCAAGGAAGATTAAGTGCCTAGCCTTGACTCAATTTTACCTGCCAACAGAAAATTCTCTTGTTACTGATTCTCATAAATGGCTCTTAACAGAACAACTAAGAATGGCCTTTCCTATCCATCTAACCTGTCAAAACACTTATAGAGACCACAGACTTAAGATTACATGCCTTTTGGCTGTTTCTGCCACACTCAAAAGCTTTTTCTTTTTTTCTGGTTAATTAAGAACAGAGATTTTTCTGAAGGACAGGTAGAATTTTATGAATCTTTTCAAGGTCCTGTTGGGAAAAGGTTGCCATTGTCAATAAAAGGGGTCCCTAAAAATCTGATTATGATTTTGGAAAAAAGACGGTTTTGCATCAGGAATCCACATGCCTTTTAAAACAATTTGGGTTATATTGCCAGATGGAATAAGATTGTGGAATCAGCTCTCCCATTACCCAAGGGAACCTAGCTACCAACCAGCCCTTTCAACACTGCACGTATAAAATTATCTTAGACAGACAACTCATTTTTGCAAGTTGCAACTAGCTTAAGAGATTAATCCTACAGACATTTCTGAAACATTCATCGTCATTAGTGACAAGTTTCGTAAGAAGAGTCTAAAGACATCATGATATCTGCAAATAGCCTGAGGGTTCATCAAAGAGATGTCTCACATAGTACCCTAATCACCCCTCCTCTCTGATGCCTATCACACTGGCACCAAGGGAAAAACATTAGTAGCTGTTGTACTACTAGTCTTTTACAGTTAACACAGAGACATAAAAGGCCTATAGCAGCATTTATAGAATTGGGAAGAAGTAACACACCATGGAAATAGTAACACACACCATATTCTCACACATAGTATAAAGGGAGGGAGATACAGTTAAGTTAGAATTGTACATATAATTGCTTTCTAAATGTTGCTTTGCAAATAATGGGGGAAAAAGAGCCTTCAGCCAAATCCAAAGAGGAGTCTCAACAAATGACAGCATCTGGATAACCTTGTCTGGGCTTAGAAGCTAAGAAGGGCTGAGCTCTTTACCCCTTAGATGGAAGACCTCCATGGACTGACTAGACTGGGAGGTTGGAAAAACATCTCATAAGATGGCAGTGACAAACCATTTGTACACTGCTGCCAAGAAAATGTCATGGATGAAAACACCAGGAGTTAAGCTTAACTTAAAAGAGAGTTTATCTTCTAGTGCACTTTGGGGCTCCTCAAGCCAATTCAAAAGTTTCAGTCATAACTTCATGAAGTTAAAAACCATAATCATACAAGAACATGAGTCAGGAAAAGTATGTCACAAGAGAGAATAATAGCATGTTTCCAGATCTCTAAAATTCTCCAGTATTTGATGCTGATCTTCTCATGGTTTTGTTCAGATGAGCAGTTCCCAATGGTTTCAATCCACTGATTCTCCTCCAATCTCACTTGCCATTTTCAATGTTTGCATATATAAGATATGCACTTATATTAAAAAAAGAGAGGGACTTTCTTGTATATTAAGTAAGAACTGTTTCTAAAGATAGTTGAAAATAAATTTAGGTTTAGTTTCATATACAAATGAAAGGGCAATTCATAAGTTTAGCTATTGCTTTCCAAAACAACTGAAAAACTGGCTTAATCTAGTGTCATCCCTTGCAGACTTCTAGGTAGTTTATAACAAGTCCCATAATTTCCCAGGCTTACAGAGGAATTATGAGAATTGCATAGGGAAGACTACTCTATGATTAACCTATACCATTATGTGGCTCTCTCCTTTGGCACCAATGCAATAGGAACCGTTTGCCAAATCTTATCCTACAGCCCATCATAAAGGCTATCATAAAGCAAGAGTGGACAGGAATTATAGTGAACCAACATAGATGATTTTCTGTAGTTTGGCAAGGGTTCCAACAAGGCTACTAACAAGAGCAGCAAGAAACTGCTCTTGTTAGTAAGGACCCACAAACCATCTAATCCCACATCAATCTATTGAAATTAAGAAAGGACCCACAAACCATCTAATCCCACATCAATCTATTGAAATTAAGAAAGGACCCACAAACCATCTAATCCCACATCAATCTATTGAAATTAAGAAAGCACGGAGTAACCAAAAGTGGATTTTTGTGTGAAAAAAATTCTTAACTCCATTCAGTTCTAGTTTTAAAGAATTAGCTTTACAGCTATAGGCTCTAGTTGCTGGATCCCAGTGCTAAGGAGGAAAAAGAAAGCAGATCTCGCAAGCCTTAGATTTGTTCATTCCTGTTACAAGGGTTATAACTAAGCCATGATTTGTTTTATACATGTTTTTGAACAGGATGCAGTGGCAGGGTTTATACACTATGCTAAGCTACAAACAATGGTTTACAAACCACAATGGCTAAGTACATGGGCAGGTTAAACCAAAACTAAATAAATCACATTACGGCTTAGTATGACATGTCATCCCAGTCAATGTATATGAAATACTTTAAAGAGAGATACAGGATTTTCTAATATGCTGAATTCTAAACATACCTTTTCTACATATCCCGTTGTTTGATCCACAAGAGACAGGGATTGAACCATTTTTGATTGCAGTGCATGCTCTCAGCTATTTTGCTATGGCTTGTCATTGTTATATCTTGTACAGACCTATTATAATCACAACATAACTCCTACTGTATACTCAATAGAATAATAAATGACAGCAAAATGAATAAACCATCAACAACAGGAAGGGGGGGGATGAAAGGTACAATATCCTCTCCTAGGATTTAGAGAGTTTTTTACCTCTATACTTCCTTCCTGCAGCCATCTGAAGGCAATATTGGTACTGACAAGAGGGCTGTTGTAGAAGGGAGGGAACTCAGAGAAAATAAGATTTTTTTCCATGCCACGGGAGACTTCTACATTGATTTTTACCTCATTTGCAGTTCTATGATTTCAGTATGAAGCCATCTCATTTTGTATGACAAAATGCAATGGAGCAATGGAGCATGAGTTCAGATACACTCTTTCCCATTCATTTCAGAGGTTATGCACATGTACCTTTTGATTTCAATGAATTACACAGGATCAAGTGTGAAAATCCTTATGCACTGCTCTTTTTACAATTGTTTTTTTCATCAGAGCTCCTGTATTTTCCCACTACTACAGCTAAGGTTGGCATGGTTCAGAGGCAAAGCACATGTTTTGCATAAATAAGGTTCTAGATTTAAACCCCTAGAATCGATAAAATAAGGATGTCAGATTAGACAGAAAGTACACAGACAACATTTCTGGGATAACTGGCACCTTTGGAATTTAGAGAATTTGTTGTCTCACAAAATTAGAAGGCTTGCCTGTTCAAAACACTGATACCGAGGAAGACATGGTCAGTCACAAACCATTTCTTTATTAGAAGATAAACTACCACCCTCTCTGGCCCCCCCAGAATGTTACAATTCCAGCTAACTTTTGTCATTTTGGGAAGCAGATAGGCAGACTTTCAAATAAAGCACTGAGCTCCAACCATCCAATATTTTTACTTGTTAAGAATGAGGTATATGCAGAGCTCAGGTGTACTCTGGTTTATACAGAATCTGCCAGAGGCTGGTATATGAACCTCCCAGGTTTTTAAATTAAAATATATATATATATATAGTCAGGGAGGCAGAAATCCTTGTAGGCATAAAAAAGGGTGACTGGGGACACACTAGTGCCCATGGCTGATGGCTGGATTATATATTACTGGGTAAGAATGTCAAAAATGTGATATGTATAATGCAGCTTGCTATGTAGTGTATGCAGCAACTTGTGAATCACATCCCTGAACGCAAGTGGGTCATATCACCAGAAGGAAGAGGAATATATACAAAGGAAATAGGCCTTCTCATAATGACACAGGAAAGAGAATTTCAGCCAGGAGGCACTTCTGTGCATCTCCCCAAATTGTTTCTTGGAAGGCTGATCTTTTGCACCAAGCAAGAATGTGGTCTTTTCTGTCATGGCATTCGGTCTGCAGAACACCTCTTGTCTTACAGATAAAGAACATGCCAACATCCTTCATGCTAGAAACACCTTTGTTACTCTTGCCATATTACAACTCCTGATGGTACTGCTTTACTGCTCAAAGCCACTGGTTTATATATTCTATATATTTTAATATAGTCAAATGTTTGTACTGCTTTCCATATTTTTTGCATGTTAAATTGGATGGAATGGATTTTGAGCTAAGTGAAAAGCAAGGCCTCCAGCTCCATAGCTTAATTTAATTATGGATATTTTTTATAAATGAAACAGGAACATAATCCTTGGAATGAACTCTTTTTTTACCTGTATTTACTTCTCCACAATAGCACCATGACTCATTACACACTTCTGCCAGCAATGGGTATGCTTCTTAAAGCCATCATGAACTTCCGTAGTCTTCAATCAGGTTCTGACAGTCCTTTCCACCTCTTCATTTGAGTCAAACAATGTCAGCCCAACAAGGTAGATCAGACTAAGATACCAATGCCATATAGGTCAGGACTACTTTTATTAGAACAGCTACAGTAACAGAATCATGCAAGTCTGAAAGTGCTCCACCCTCCCTCACTTTATCATCATGTGAACTAGGGAAGGATTTGTCTGAGATGTTTTCTCATGTTATTTTCTGTGAATAACATCATTTGTGACCAAAAATTATAACTATGAGGTTTCCTGCCAAAGCCTGGGTTTTGAATTTTTAAAATAATAACAGTAATAATAATTGCACAGACTGACTACAAACAACAGCATGACAAAGTGGCAACAATGGTACATTGGAATATCTGCAAGAAATACCTTTTGCCTGCAGGCAAGAACTGCTGGGACCATGAAACATTCAAAGTAGTAGAAAATGAAGAAGCTAAAATGCTCTGAGACTTTAGAATGAAATGTTTGCAAGAAACGAACCAAGCTCAGAGAACCCCAAGGACTCCACACTTTAGAATTCAGACAAGCACCTGCCACACAACAACCCAGACTTAACAACTGTTGATAACAAAGACAAAAAAAGTCTGAATAGTGGACACTGCAATACCTGGAGACAGCAGAATAGAAGAGGAAGAACTGGAGAAAATCACAAAATACCTGCAAATAGAAGTAGAACAAAGAGGAAGAACTGGAGAAAATCACAAAAGACCTGCAAATAGAAGTAGAACAACTGTGGCAAAAGAAAGCAAAGATAGTACCAATAGTAATAGGTGCCTTGGGTACAATCCCCAAACACCTGGAGTACTACTTGAAGACCATTGGCATTGACAAAATCACCATCAGTCAATTCCAAAAGGCAGTTTTCCTGGAACAGCTTACATCCTGCGACAATACCTTTAACACCATCAAACAACATCTGCCTATCCTGGTCCTTGGGAAGGACTCGATAGGTGGATAAAAATGCCGAATCCTGTCTAAACATCTGGCTGACTGTGTGACCAACAATAATAATAATCTTTTGTAGATGAAACTTTGTGATGATATTCCATGGTCTGACACTTTGTTTCTGGGTCATAATTATAAGCCCATGTTTCATTATCTGTCATGATGCTGTGAAGAAATTCCTTAGCTTCATTCTCATGGTGTGACAATTGTGGGCAAAGTTCAGTTTTTGAAGCCTTCATTTCTGCAATCAGCATCTGAGGAACCCATCTTGCACAAACTGTCCAATACTGAAGAACATCAATAATGTGAACTACTCGTTCCTATGAAATGCCAAGCTTCACAGCAATTTCGCTCTGAGTGATCCACTAATTGACCTTAATTAGTTCATCAACCTTTCTCCTGTGAAACTGGTTGATAGCTGTCACATGTCATCCACTTTGTTCTTGGTCATACAAAACAGCTCTTCCCAGTTCACCATCTTCAGATTTTTTGGCCCAAGAATTCACAGTATTCATGTCAACACAGTCATTGCCATTGACAACCTGCATTTTGTGGTGAAGTTCAATTGCAGAGACTCCTTAGACAATCAAAAATTCAATTATGGCACATTGCTTAAAGTACACTTATGGGTACTCATTGAAGGCTTCCATTTCATGAACGATAGCAATGAATTTTTGTCACAGCAATTTCCCATCAACTGAAATGAAAGGACAGATGCTAAGGAACACATCAGAGCTTCTAGCACATCAGTATAGCCGTCTTTTGGCGACTTATAACACCAGAAGCATTATTTTTCATTCAACCTTCATATATTGTTTAAAGATGCCGAGCATGCCAGGGAGCACATAAATAATTAAAATAAATACATGTTTATTTTCTTATCCTTCTGGGCCCAAACCAGCACTTATTCTTAAAGAGAAAAGACAAGGTATGTGGATGTTGATTCTCCTTCTTGCTTCTTCCAGTTTTTACTCATTAAATAAAATATCGGGGGGGGGGGGCTTCTTCCCAATACTTGCATGTATTCACAATATTTCTATACTTCAAAAGACCAGAGCTACAGAATGTCCTTCAGAGTTATAGTAGCTGGGAAAAAAGAACATGCACGGGGGGAGAAATAAGGCGACCCCTCAGAAGTGGAAGTCAAATCTGCTATGAGTATTGCAGACCCAGAAATCAGAGTTCATGGAATACTTTTGTGTAGACCACAAACCTTTTCATATTATTAGAATTTCTGGACAAAGGAGTGCATTATACACTCAGCAGTGCAGCTCTTCTAAACGATCTTCCAACTACCGGTGGGTGGTGGGTGGAGAATCTTGAAATAAAATTACCAGATAAAGTTATTTCTTTATAAGTTTCTCAGACTGACTACTAGGAAGAGAGTATCCAATAGTGCTGAAATGGTTATGTCAATTGGGAGGGAAAGAGCTATGGGGAGACTGATACATGGCAGAAGACACTATGAGTGAATTGCCTAGTTATTGCTCATCAGGGTACAATAGGAGGAGAAATCAGGTTAACCACAATTCAGGCAAAAATGAACTTTTTTTCTGCAGAACGAAGTTCCTCGGCAGTATGATAGCAAACATACTATGCATAATAAATACACTAGGTTAGATATACAGGTAGTCCCCTGGTTAAGAACACATGATTTGCGGACAACCCATAGTTAAGAACGGAGCCTACTGAAGCAAAAGTCGAGTTAAATACACAATGGTTCGAGTTCATGACACAATACTACTTACACAGTGTTATACAATAATACTGTTCCAGCTTACATACAAACTCGACTTAAGGATAGACCTTGGGAACAGAACTCGTTCTTAAACTGGGGACTACCTGCATAGCAAACAGCATACAAAATAAACAGCCAGTTATGTTCTGCAAAACAAGGCCCTCTAGATGCCTTGATTACAATTCCCATCATCCTCAACCATCAGGACAATTGAGGATGCTAGTTGGAGGATGATGGTGCTTGAAATCCAACATAACTGAAGAATATTTATGAAGCAGACTTAGATGTAAATCCTTACTGTATTTAAGCAGGTTTACTCCTAGGTTATGTACCCCTTTTACATTCAAACATTACACATAGTCCTCAACTTATGATCACAATTGGGACCGGAACATCTGTCACTAAGTGATGTTGTTAAGTGAGTCATGCCCAATTTTATGATCTTTTTTGCTGTGGTTGTTAAGCAAATCATGCTGTTGTTAAGCAAATACAGCTTCCCCCATTGACTTTGCTTGTCTGAAGCCCCCGGAAAGGTCACAAATGGCAATCACATGACCCTGGGATGCTGCCACCATCGTAAATACATGCCAGTTGCCAAGTGCCCAAATTTTGATCATGTGACCATGGGGACGCTGCAACACTTGTAAGTGCGAGGACTGGTCATAAGTCACTTTTTTCAGCACTATTGTAACTTCAAACAGTCATTAAATAAATGGCCGTAAGTCGAGGACTACCTGTACCTAAGGGTGAAGTGTTGTCCCCCCCACGTTTCTTGTTACCCAATTATGCAAGTCACTTCTTACACTGTTACTTACTCCTTAATATAAATGCAGACATACTATGAGGTGAGAGAATCCAGTACCCTTCAATTATTCTGTACTACATCACTTATCATCCTAAGACTTGACAATTAGATTTGACAGACATTAAAGTTCAAATCTGGAGGGTGCCACCACGTTTTTTTCAAATTAATTAATTTGTTTATTAAGAAGAAAAAAAAACACATAGAAAGTGCTTTAACAAAAAAGTGAAATATAGCAAAGAAAAAAATGTTAATATGTCATTATAACAGTAAACAATTACAATTCTATATATATATAGTACTTGTCTAATGCAAATATTATTCAAGTACGTATTTCTTTCTAATACATTTATATGACCACCTTTTTTTTTTAACCTACTGTATTTTGGATAAATGAGTCCCATATGTCATTGCACTCATCCATACAAAGTCTATGTCTATAGGCAATCTGCTCATAAGTAGCAAGTGCAATCAGGTCTTCAATCCATTGACTAAATGAGGCCATACATTTATCTTTCCAAAGCTGCAATATCAGTCTTTTAACCGTAGTAAGGGCACAGAGGATCCATTTATGTTGTCCGGTTGTCTGGAGGGTGCCATCAAGTTGCCTACCTCAGCGAAGAGGGATCTCTTTTCCATGACAGGAAAAAAAAAAAGTTATACAGCCCAGAATAGATCTGAGGCTTTGTTGGCCTTTTTTCTTCAGGCACATCACTGAGAATATAGGTAAGCCAAAAAAAGTTGGCAGGAGGAAAAACCAGATGCCAGAGAATCTAATACAATGTCAAAAGGATTCACATTACATCAACCTGTTAAGTAAACCAAGCTGCGGCAGGCAGAATAGAGTAAATCAAAGCATCTTCATTATTGGAATTTTATTTTTTTTTGCATTGTGGATGATAATGAGGAAAGTAGGCATCAAATAGCAAATTAAAGGATGTTCAAAATCTTGATTAAATAAAATATTAAGATGAAACATAAACACGAACTCCTTGTCAGTTATTCTGGTACTACTTTTTGTCTTCGTTATCAAAAAACGACTGGAAATTGATCGCAGATTTATTTCTTACTAGACAATCCTGTGACCCGTTGGGTCATCCTTGAGAGAAAGGTAGTGCAGTCTGATGTGACCAGAATGAACATTAAATTTTAGGCTGACCATATATTTTTTTTACCCCAATGCTGGACGGTCCCATGATCATCTAAGAAGAATATATATCATAAATAGAAAAATAATTGTAGTGGCAAACGAACTTCAATAATAAGTCAATATTTAGTTACCTAGACAGATAAACAGAATGACCAAAAATGCAGTGGGAATGGGAGTGATTGACTTCTGCTGGCTTCCCATTGACTTTGCTTGTGGGAAGCTGGCAGTGAGCATCGGAATCACAATCACGTGACTGCAGGGATGCTGCAATGGCCACAACTTTGTGAATAAAAGTGGTCTGAATATCATGGAAATTTCAATGCCACAGGAGTAATGGCACCTGGATTTTTTATGCATTAAGCTAGTGGATTTTAGATACCTTGATTCAAAAATTGTTGTGGTATAATGCACTGTTTGGGTTAACTTGAGGGCACAAACAGACAAACACAATGAGAGTTTTAGTAGTAAATAGATAGATTAAACACTTAGTAAAAATACTGCCAACATATTTTGCCTCACAAGTCAGTTCACATTTAGCAGCTAAATCACAGATGGACAATGTACAACCATCCAGATATTGCTGAACCACAATCAACGGTCAATGTAAGAAGTAGGCTGAATTTCAATCCTATAATATCTGAAAGACCGAGTTTGCTAATCCCTGAGCTGGTGTGTCTTAACAATGATCCAAATTTCCAGAATGTACCCTCTGCACATCAGTTTTCTAGACATGGGTGTCTGCACGTACCTCATATGTGACATCATACCATTGTGCTGAACATCTCTCTTGAGCTTTCATTTTGAGGGCTGGGCAAACAATGGCTTTCTGTTTATGCTGTAATAAATTAACCTTCAAAACTCTACAAGATTCTTCACAGTTTTCTAGTATATTAAAGTAAAACTTAAACCCCTTCCACTCACAGATTAAGCAAAGGAGAAAAATTAAAATTAGAGAGCAACATTAAAAGTTTGATGGGGCTGAAACATCTTCCCTGAAGCATAATTTTAGAAGACCCAACTTCCCTGAGGTAATTCTTGTTTCCTCACTTGTTTCCTCCCTTCATTGAGAGAATTGCCCATTTATTTCCACTCTTCGCATTCTATTTCTTAGTCAGGCCTCTTATCCCAGAGCCATTTTTTCAAATGTTGTTGGAATGAGTCTTTTACACAGCCATTTGGTCTCCCAACAAACATGGCCACTAAGTAGCCCATTTGCAAGATTAGCCCTGTCCCTTACAGTATTTCCTGAAATATCTACATATTTTCAAACTGGATACTCACTGTTAGAGATCAATTATTTGTGTATTTATTTATTCATTTTACAATTTTAAAACCTACAGATTAGAAGACTCTGGGCAAGTAAGAACACATTAAAAATTATAATAATAGATCAACACCTCTCCCCAAGTTAGATGCCAGCGACCATTAATTAGGTCTGAAGTCTTGATGGAATAAAATCATTTTCAATTATCTTCTAAATGCTTTGCGGAAGGGAGCTTCACAAAGTTTTCAAAAAGCGACTCTGCTACTTTTTTGATGTTCTCTGCCAGCAATCTGGTTCTGTTTCAGTACTGTTCCCCAAAACGCTCCTCAGTGCATAACAAATCTAAATGCTTTTACCAGACACCATCTTATATGGAACAGACTTCCAAGAATGCTATTTTGGTAATCCTTGCCAATCCTTCATGTACTGGAGATTGAGAGTGGATCTGAAGTTTTAACACACCGTAATAAGTCATCAGCCATCAGCCAATCAAATAATATTTTACAGTTACAGAAGTTGAATGACAAAGCTGAATGAACCAAGGAGCCAAAATATGAAACTGATAAACTTGGCATGAGCAATCATTCACCATACATAATTTATGTAACCTGGATTCTCTCTGCTATGCTGTTTCCCTGAGACTAGATAGATTTAGGTGCACAGAGGACACAATAATCTAGCACCAGAGATACTGAGTAAGAGACAATGAGTCCCTGTAGTTGATGAATTCAACATTCAACATTGCCCATCAGTCACTTTTTATAAAGAAATGATCTTTACACTCACTATTAAGGGCAAAAATGGTAGAGGTCAAGCCCATCAAGGGAGTAACATAGCATTCAGCTACTTAGAACATTAAGCTTTGGACAACTGCATTCATTCATACTCTTAAATACAATGAGTATTGGGTTGCTTGGATTGCACTGGAAATTATCAGTTTCCACAGACTTTTTAAACCCATTTTGGGATGCCGCTCCACGGACTCTGCCCTGCTATCGTTTTCATACACATTCTTAAGTGGATGATCCCAAGAGGTATTCTAATTAAAGTAACAACATTCTACACTTTTTAAAAGTCTGGACCTAAAATAGAGTGCTGAGGAAACATTCGACAATGCCACGTGAAAGGTGAACACTCTCTTTTTCTCTACTCACGAATACCATTTGTATACTATAGGAATAATGTGGTAACTCAAGCCCTTTGGTACCATTATTTGAGTAAATTAGGAAAAAATATCATAGGAAGAGAGCATTGAAAAAGTATGTTCTATCCCAGAATTCATCAAACTCTGCATTTGGACCAATCACCAATTTTTCAGTTTTGTTCTACAGTGGTCTCAGATACTCCTCACTGAATAGCAATTGATGTTTCATGTGATTGCTAGGCCAGGTCCAACATAAGTGAAATTAAGATGATAAATGTAGGTGAGGACAACTAGATCTAAGGAGGAATGATAAGCAATGAATAAGCAGTTCCCATGTGTCTTAGCAACTGCTCCTTTACACGCCTTCAGAAAACTGACGGAAACAAAGTTAAAGGCAAATGGACAAAGTTATACTGGAAAATAAGGAAGTGATGTATGTGTTGATTTTTTAAAAATAATAATGCATTGGCTTTCTTAGTTAAAACTTCCCTCATAAATCCAGACTATGCTTCTTTTGGTGATAACTGCTTTATGCTCTGGCTCCACCTTCTTCTGGTCCACTTTCATCCACCTTCATCTTGCAGATACTTAGCCCCCATGATTTTTAGCTCTCTCAAATGGTAGCAGATATGAGAATCCCTGTACTGCCAAATTAGATAAGCCACAGATTAAAAGGTAACAGGAATGGGAGGATTTACAGTAGGTTAGTCGTGAAAGAATAGAACTGGTGTTTTCACTCTACACTAACACAAAGTCTTTCTTGTGCTCCTGAATGATTCTAGGCATAGCAAGAGGATATGATGCAATTCCACACTTTCTCTAGTGCAATGTGTTGGGAGGGGCCATAATTCACTGGTAAGGCCCTACTTTGCACGTAAAGTCTCATGGATTCAGCCCTGACATCACCATATAAAACTAAGTAAAAGTAGCAAGCCAAGCAGATTTGACAACTGGCTAGAGGTAAGAATCAACACCATTAAAAAACAGTAGTACAAGATAAACCCAAAATCTCAACAATAGCTACATTTATGCTAAAACGTAAGACTGATAATACAAAGACATCTCTGGTTTTACACAGTCCCTCAAAGATTCTGAACACAAATGATACGCAAGCAGCATAGTGCTTCCAACAAAGATCCAGATGGAACAACTGTAAGCTCAAGTAACAACATGCTTGAGTGAAATTAGTACCTATCTGGATCAACCAATACGTTGTCAATAGATTCATTTCAACAGGAAAAGCTACAAAGATTTCCTTTTTAGAACTTTCTAATTTTGCCCAGGCAAAATTCTCAGAATTATTTCCTGGAACAACCCTGTCAGCCTCGGATCTGATTCACCATTCTTGTTCAACAGCTGCCTATGGCACTACTTGTAGAGGTTTCTTACCACCTATGATAATCTGAGACACAAAACTTCCCAATGGAGGAAGCTCACCTCTGCAGCTTCAAGTGCCTGGCTGATGCACCACTGGGTGGGGAAACACTCCCCTGTTTGTATGACACAATCAACCTAGCCATTCCTTCTCCCATTCAACCAACTTGCTTTTGTATGTCAGAAGCATAAGAACTTGTATGACTCATTTGGTTAATCAGAGGCTATGTTTTCCGTTCTCCCAGATACCAGTGTTCCTTGGGGTTTTTTTTCCCTTCTTTCTTTCCAGAAGAAGAAAACGGTTCTGCAGAGAGATTGAGCAGGGTTCATTCATACCTCTGCCCTTTTTTGGCCTGTGGCCATGTGAGAGGGTATGGGAAAACTAAAATTGGCAGAGACAGAATGTCTAGAGAAGCCATGTTTTTGTGGGGTCTCTCTAGCACTTCATCTCAATTGCAGATGTTAGAAGAAACAATGAAACCTGAGGAAAAGTATAATTTTCACAACAAGGGTGTGGGCGAGTTAGTTGAATGGAGAGACTTGGCTTAACTGAATATATCTGAGATGCTCTTGAGTTAATTGGTGGGCTCAAACCCTGGTTATTGATGTAACCCTGTTGTTTTCTTGGAAACAGTACAGAAATAGTTTGCCATTCTTTTCTTCTGGAATTGATTTCTACTTTCAATCTAGTTCGCAGCCTAAGAGTTTTTTCATGGTCTTCTATCCAAGTTCAAGCCATACCTGACCCTACTTAGCATTTTTAAAATCAGCCATCAGGAACATGTATTAATTGGCTGGGTCAGCACAGTTTTGGAATTTGTACAAAATGCTACCCCTCCCCCTTCCCCATGATTCAACTAAGAGGACTATGTGAACAGGACATTCTTGGATATATGAATCTACTTCAAACTTTGAAAATTGGTGTGTCCTTAACAGATGAGCGTTATAAAATACCTTGTAAATGTGGTCATATCCAGTGTAGAACTGTATTTAGAATGGCAGGAAGTCAAATCTTAATGAAGAATAGGTGAAAAGGTTGAATTTACTTTGTCTAAGACAACAAAAGGTTGATTGTCTAAATCAATGATCTTCATTAAAAGATGAAGAAGAGAAATAGCTGTATTCAAATATATAAGGGCTGAAAAAATAAGAGGATGAAGCAAATTTGATCTCTGCTGTTCTTTGGGTAACGCATTCAGGGACAAATTTTGGCTAAACTTCAGAAGCAATTTCATAATTATAAGGGCTGATCAGCTTTGGAACAGACTGTCTCAGGAAATGGTAGGGTGCTCTTCACTGAAGATATTTAAACAGAAGTAGGGCAATCATAAGTTATGAACAGCAAAGGCTGAATTGGATCAACCTTCTCCAATCTGAGCTCTCTCCAGCTGCATGGACTTCAGTTCCCTGAATCTTCTGCAATGGACATGCTGGTGGGGAATTCTGGGAGTTGAAGCCTACACATCTGGAGGGCTTTGGTTGGGAAAGACTGGGTTAGATGAATTCCAATATCTATTTTAGTTCCATGCTTCATTAAGGAACATAAAAGTCTCTCAAGAAAAAACTCCAACCTTTACCCTAAAGCTTTAACCTAAAGGGATATTATTATAACTAAATATATTTATAGACAGCTTACATGTATTAGAAATTTCAAAGTGATTTACAATAAGCAATTAAAATGAAAGTAGTAGATTAAAACATGTAAGTGAGGGAGAAAACAAAACTATTTCAGCATACAGGGAAGAACTGGATAAAGAGGCAATTTTTAACAGATACCTAAAAGATGTATTTATAGACATTCCAGATACTCCCTACACTCTTCCATGCAGTGTCCTAAATTCAACCTGGTTACAGCCACTATTTAGTTACGTGCTCAGCCTCTCATATGGATCCTTGTAATCAGACTCACCAACATATTTTTCTGGAAAAGCTCACATGCCTTCAAGATCAGTGTGAGAAAAAGAAGCAAGCGTCCTTCTTCTGTTTCCTAGATCAGAGCTTCTTCTTCTTCCATAGCTTCCTTCTTCCATTAGCTAAACAATGCCAGCCTGCAAACTGCTACATGTGTGCAAAGAAAGCGCATTAATTAGCCTGTGCAAGGTACAGGGGATCACCATTTTTTATATCATTTAATCCTTCCATGCATCAATCGTCATGGCTGGGTTGGCCTTGATATTTCTACCATATCTTTGGTAATGAAGGACGCCTACATTCATCCTCTTGCATGCAGAACAGATCCTGTAACAACTTTTTAAAAAGGAAGAGAAAGCCTGCAGAGGACTGTAGAATTAATAGATAGGAACAGGTTCCACTGCAGAGACAAGGAGTTGCAAAGCACAGTGCCCATAATCTCAGTGATAATAGGATAAGTCATGTACTGCTTGTTCAAAGTATCACAGCCATTCAACTGCTAGGTCACCTCCTGCAATCTGAAGTGTTCATGCTTGCACCTTTTCCCAGGCACAAGTATAGACAAGTACAGAATTTTTCAACCTATTTCTCCAGTAGGAATAACAACTGTGCTGTAGTAGAGATTTTTTATATTATTATTGCACACTCAAACTGCTCCAACAGGATATGTGCAAATGATTCTTCACACAGCCACATGTGTTTCTCTACTCAAGCTAAAGTATGGACACACTCCAAATTTACCAAGTTGTGAGGTGGTGGAATGGAGAGAACTATTCAGAAAGAAGATTGTGAAGCCAGAATGTTTGGCCAAAGGTATCAGAGACTTCCCTATAACAAAATTTCCTGGACTGCATAATATATTAAAAATACAATTTGATAAAAATCAAATAAAACAAGGTTCAGAACATAAAAAACCAAACATTGAACCAGTCTGTTTCTGTATGGCCTAGATGTAATAATGTCTTAAAGGACTGAACTACTTTTATATTAATATTATATGAATATTCTTTTCCCTTGGTTTGTTATATATTGTTATTGTTATATATTGTTATTGTTATATATTGTTATTGTTATATATCGTTTCATTACACTATTACTGTTATATAACTTTTTATTGCATTTGTTATATTTCACTAATATAACAAACTACTATATATCTTCACTAAGAGCCAAGTCAATGCAGTGAAAATATTAAAAATAAATGAAGTCCAAACAATGCAAACAGCTTTAAATGTTGTAAATTACTGAAAACAAACTAAAAAGCAATTTGCTTGGAACAAGAAGAAGAAGAAGAAGAAGAAAAAAGCTAACATAGTCCCAGGATGTTTTGGTGAAGGGCATTAACCATCATAGAGCTATCATTGAAAACAAAATGTGTAACTCATAGCCATCTACTGTTCTTGCCTTAGTTAGGATTCTTGGAATAGAGCTCAGATATTAGTATTTATAAGAAATGAATCAGACATGAGCCAATGAAGGTGACAAGAGTAATACAGTAAAATATGTTGGTTCCATCTAATTCCAGTTAGCAATTTTGCAACCATATTCTATAGCAATTTAACGTTTACTGAACTGTTGTTAAAAGACAGCCCAGAAGGGAGGGAGGGAAATCCAAGGAACAGGTACCAGTGTAGGGATCCCTAAAAGAGAAATACTGAGGAACTCAGACATAATGCTGTTCTAACTGTACAGCTAACTTTAGGAAGGTCCACACTGTCCTGCTTAAGATAAGGCGAACCAGAAGGGGATAATGTTTTTCCAGAGTATGAGGATTTCTTTTTTTACGATGGGCATGAGACTACTCTGCCTTCTGCAAACAGAGTCCCTAACCTATTCAAGACAACCCAGACTCATCAGTGTCCAACCGGGGATTGACTTTGCCAATCTTGGAAAATATTTCTTAGCATCCGTTACCATTAGAAGACCTAAATGCAAAATTTGCACACAGATCCCAGCAGCTTGCTTGCCTGCTTGCTTTATTTATACATACACTTATCCCCGCCCATCTCCTTGCAATGGGGGACTCTGGGCAGTTTACATCAATTTAAAACAATAAATACATAATTAAAATTTATAAAAGACAGACACATCTACACAAATGGAAAGAAGAGAAAAAAAAAATCCAGGAGGCTGATGGAAGCAACACCAGGCCTCTAGGGGGCTAGCCAACCCCACATCTGATGACCTCCCTCCCCACCCCAGGCCAGATGGCAGAGCCAGGTCTTCAAGTCCCTCCGAAAGGCCGGGAGTGAGGGGGCCTGTCTCACCTCCGGGGGCAAGATGTTCCAAAGGGCGGGTGCTACAGCAGAGAAGGCCACCTTCTGGACCCCGCTAGTCGGAGTTCTTTTGCTGAGGGGGTCCGGAGCTTTGCAATGATCACTCCAGCAGGCCAACTGGTCTCCTAGATTCCCCTTGCTCCTCTTGATCTTAGGGAAAAACTCTCTCGAAACAAAATCTCAAATGAGGAATCATTCCAACAAGAATCCAGTTTAAGCTATCTTCTTTGAAAAGTCTAGCTTGTCCATAGTAGACTCCTCCACAATGACTCATCCTACTTTCCTTAGCTCCATATTTCTCATCTGCTATTTGTAAAACTAGCAGTGGCTAGATCTCATGAGACAACTCCTCCCAGGGGCTTTTTCAGTAGCAGCCCTACCATAACTGCTAAGGAGGAGTGTTGCCTTGGGAAACTGTTAGGCAATTTTTTATCCACAAAAAGAGAACCTACTAAAATAGAGACAGAAAATGTGATGCCATAGTCAACACCCTTGGCACCCACTGGGCTGCCTATGGCACCAGGCTTTAATCACTTAAATAAATTAAGGGATAAAATTGTTCATAAAGTAACCAAACATTCGATGCAACCATTGTCATTTTAAGTAAAATCTCTTTTCTAATCTCTGGAATGCTTCTTTTTAGAATAGGATTCATACTGCACATACCTCCTACAAACCTGAAGTACTCCCCGAATGGACTTTTGTTCAACTTATGGCACAAATCAGAATTATTCATTTCTTCTTAAAATAGCAACATGTTTCTAGTTAAGAACCAAAATGTGATCAAACAGGACCGAAGCCAAGAGGGCAACAGAATTCATTACACTTTTTCAGTCTCAGAATTTTTATTTCAAAACCATTTTAAAAAACCCTAATTTTTTAAATGGTGACTAATTTTTGGCATTTGAGAGCAAGGTTTTCAGAAGGTGCACCCACAACCCCCCAAAGAGTAGCATCTTGCAAATAGTAGCATAGGACTATCCAAGCTTATGAAAAATGATAAATGTGTTCTACTTCCAAACAGGAAAAATATACAGCTAATTACAGCTTCCCAGTTTACCACATATTTCCCATTGATTCACAGTGATGACAGGCTGTTGGCCTTTGGATATAAAAGCAGTCCTTCTAAGCAAACATTCTCCTAATCCCCAATAAAACTGTGCAGCGTGGCACTGGATGAAAATCTTCCTTAGACTACACAAGAAATCCATACCAGGAGTTTTGTCCTAGCTAAATTCTACAACAATGAGCCTGTTTGCCTTTCCTATAAGCATCATAAACTTTTTAGAGCAAATTCATCCTGCTTATTAATATAAAAATCAAGATTAAAGAAATTTGGTCAGATCCAGCTTATATTTCTTCAGTAATTCTTTCAATCACACAGCCATGGTTTTCTGTCAACCAAGAGAAAAGTTCAATCCCAGAACTTTGTGCTACATAAAATTGCCCAACCCCACCCATTCAAGAGAACTAGAAAAGAATTTTTTAACAAAGAAAGAGGGATATATTCTAGTTAAACTTTACATTTAATTTCAGTTTATAGCTTATGAAAATTTCATCTGTATATGGGCAGACTAGCCACCCAGAGTGCTTTTCAAACAGGACAGTTTCATACTAATGCTAGACAAGTTCAAACATGCTCCTAATTCTTTCATTTTTGAGTCTTCCGGAAGCAGGTTTAAAACAGCAAGTGTGATTCACTTTTCAAAGACCATGTCATTCAAGATGAATATTACCCCAGTATTCATAATTCTGGCCTGTAAGACATTCTTCATTTCATGCAAAGTAACCCACCTGGATATGACCCTCTTCCATTTATCCTAAAACTGCACATTTCCTAATTAACAAGAATTAGGAAGGAATAAGATGATGTAGCTTGGTGATAGGCCTTGTTTTTAGTGAGACATGTCTAATTTTGTTTTCAGGAAATAAGAGTGTAGTCAGATTCTACTCCTTGGGTACTGAGTCAGAGATAAAAAAATGTTTATTTGCTGTACCAGCATATTGGGCTACCTTGTACAGCCAGAGATGGACAGACATTAGTACTGCTGCTTCCTCACTGGCAGGGAATAACATTAGGATGCAACAGGTAGGATCCAATATGAACTGAACTTCTTCTGTCAAGAAGACTAAGATTCTTCTTTGCTTGGTTGTCCATCTCCTTAACTGCCTGTTCACTGGCTTGCTCAACCAGTGGTTGAACATCTGCATACCTTCAGAGGTCAACAATCTTTGGCTAACCAAAAATAAGAACAAAATAAAATAAAAATTACATTGTCAAGCTGATGTCTAACTATTTAAGGCAGCAATCCCTATAGTGTTGCTTTAATTAGCTGCTAGTTATGGCTATAAGGTTCCACTTGCTACTTGACCTGTTCTTATACTGACTTCAGTGCACACCTTAATTCTCTGATGACACTACAGTGCAAAGAAATTCTGAGAGTTTTAGTATTCATTTAAAACAATCAAATGTTTTTATTCCTGAAATGGGAAGATATGATATTATATAGCTATTTTTCCCAACATATAAGGAGAAGAGGGACACAGGCCAGCAGTTGTGCCAGGAGCTTGCATTCAGAACTTTCCTATCGTGCACAGGTCCTTACTCCTTCCCATAACATTAGGCAACATATGTAATTATATGCAATAAATTAACATAATATGAATGGGAACAGAAACAAGAAAGTTGGGTGATGGGCAAGGTGAAAACTACAGCTGCCATACCTGTAGAACCAGAAAACTGGCCAACTGTTTGTAGATGATGGCAGAGATGAAACTTTTGTTAGGAGTGGTTTTAATGCCTTGCAAGTATGAGTTTAGGTATAGCTCTCAATGGATAAGAAGGTGTAGGAATAATGAAGACTGTGGTAAAAGTATGAGTCAAAAATTTTGAGAACTTGTGCTCCAAACTAGCTATGAATAAGAGAAAGTTTAAACCATCCTGAAAAATATAAGTAACTGTGACTAAATAATACACTCAGATTAATAGATACAGTAGATAGATAGACAGACATTCTCCTTTAGTTCAGAATTACACAAAACTAATGACATTCTATTGAAAAACTCTAATTCCCAAAGACTGCTTCAATGCTTCAGTTAAAAACTCCTATCGTTTTCTCTTGATTATTTTTTCTTTGTATGAGAATAACTAAGAAAGCCTGAAATCATAGAGGTCCAAGCACAATCTGATGATGTGGCAATATGAACTATTAGTTTAGTATCAGTGCCACATTCCAGCCTCCTGTTCTTGGTCCTGAGGCCTGTTTTCTGAAATTTGGCGGCCTTGGTCTTCATCTGTTGTGACTTAATCCAAGGTCAGTCAGTAATAAGTATCATCTCATCCATGACTTAATCTTGGATGAGAAGACCAACATGGTATACGTTACCATGTATGAGTAGGGGGGTTCCCCTCTTGAAAATGTGCCTGCCAGGTTTCAAATGTGGCACAACCACAAATCAGGGGCAGGGGCAGGGGCAGGGGCAGGGGCAGGGGCAGGGGCAGGGGCAGGGGCAGGGGCAGGGGCAGGGGCAGGACAGATCACTCTCTCTTAGCTTTGGAATTCTCTGTAGTTACCCCTCACTGCAGGTAGGAAGGGACTATTCAATCAGTCCACTGCAAGTAACTGATAGACCTGGCAAGGTTCCAGAGGAAACTTAGAGTTGTTCCTGAAGCTCCAACTGAGGCCTTAGTCATAGCTTGGAATGACTGGGCTCCAACAGCTCTGAATTGGATTGTGTGAACTTTCTATGCTCACACATATGGATCCCAAAGAGCATTCTGGTTCTCATAGGAACTCTGAGAGTTGAAATGGCATAAGAAACACATAGAACACCACTGGAGGAGGACAACAAACCTGACTGAGCACTAGTTAAGAACATTTATTGGGGCTTATTTGAGGGCAGTAAGAGTGAACTTATTTCTCTGCTGCAGATAGCCAGCTACAGCCCTATTTAAGTTGACCAGATCCTTTCTTGATCAAGAGGGGCCAGGGGAGCCTCTTCAAGATTGCTATGAGGTTTATTTTAGGAATTTGTCAGAGATGTTGGTCAGATCTGCTCAGAGCTAAATTCTGACTGGGCAGTCCTATAGTTGACAGAAGCACTGCCTGGCTTGGTTATCTGGGAAGAGTTTCAGCTGGTTCGTTCTGAAGAAACAGGCAGGGTCCTTGGGACTGCGTTATAGATACATATCCCTCCTGATTGGTCAAAGCCTCCTGGAAAGTGACATGTGGGGGGATCCAAGTGGTGATGAATGTTTCTTTGAGGGAAGAGACAGTTCCATCTGTTTTGAAGGACGCAGTGGTCCATCCCATTCTCAAGAAGCAATCCTTGGATCCAACAGTACTGAACAATTTTCATCCAGTTTCCAACCTTCCCTTTTTAGGAAGCTTCAGAGGTCTATGTAGAAAGTAGATTTTCCAGTCAGGTTTCAAGCCACATCATAATACCAAGACTGCATTGATTGCACTTGTGAATGACCTTTACAGAACTTGGGATTGGGGTGGTGCATCCCTCCTTGTCCTCCTGGATATCTCAGCACCTTTAGTATCATTTATCATGGTATTCTTCTGGACTGCTTAGGGGGTTGGGAGTGGGGCAGCACAGTTTTGCAGCAGTTCTCTTCCTTCCTCCAAGGCCAGTTCCAGTTGGAGGAGAGGTTCAGGCCTAGACTCCTGATGTATGGGGGGTTCAACTCTCTCCCTACACCTATTTAATATCTACATGAAGTCACTGGGTAAGGTCATTTGCTGTCAAGGGGTAACACATCATCAGTAGATTGATGATACTTAGTTATAAAACTCTGCTGCAGACTATGCAATTGATGCCATTAATGTTATTAACCAGTACCTGGAGGTGGTAAGGGTCCATATGGGAAAAAAGAGGCTGCAACTCAACTCTGGCAAGACCGAAGTGGCTGTGGGTTTTGGGGTTCCCTCATAGTGGAGACTTTCTACCTTTAAATCTAGTAGGGTAGAACCTCCCCAGACAGAATCAGTATGCTAGTTGGGGTCCTCTTGGACTAATGATTCCTGCTCAAGGAAGTAGGTGTTTGTCATAGTTAGGAGGGCTTTTGTACACATGCATTTTGTGTACTGGATTGGGAGGCTCTGATCAGTCACCCATGCCTTAGTCATTTCCCACTGGGTCTACTACAATGTGCTCTGCCTTCCAAAAACATCTGGAAGCTTCAGCTGGTCTAGAATGCAGAAGTGTGTACAGTGTGGAGTATACCAGAGTTTACCATGTGACATTGCTGCTTCACTGGTTATCACCTTTAAAGCTTTGCAGAGTACAGGACTAGATTACTTGTGGGAATGTCTGCCTCCAAAATTCTATGCCCATCACACCAGATCTGACAGGGTGGGCACGCTCTGGTGCTTTTGGGGAAACAATGTCACCTAGTGGTACCCAAGAGACATGTCTTCTTTGTCATGGTACTTGCTTGCCCTATGGAGCAACCTCCCCTGAGATCTGGATGGCCCTGACTTTATCGGCCATGTGAAAGGCCATGAAGATCCGGCTTTTCCCTCAGATATTAAGGCCAGGATGTTATTGGAGCCAAATATTTGAATTTTTGTGCTGTGAATTGGTTATAAGGTGCCTTGGTTATTGTATGATTATTTTCTTAAATCTTATTTTGCTTTATATTGGTTTTATAATAAGGTTTTCTTTTATTGTTTGTTAGCTCCCAGAGCTATTTATGGGCAGCCAGATAAATTTTCTAAACGTATAAATAAATATTTGGGACAGAGAAGATAAGACATTCATTAAATTTATATCTAAATTCAGTTACCTCAGTTTCATTTCCAAACCAATATATAATAGAGAACTCATTTACCCCTCAAAAAACACATTTCTCCAAACTTTGTAAAACAGTTCACAGTGCATTAATAGTACATTCAGTGAAACTGTTTAGAAAATGTACATTTGGTGTACATTAATGTACATGTATGTTAAAATTGCAAATTATTTGGAAAAATGTGTACAAAAATACAAATAGATTTCAGTGCAGATTTTTTTTAAACAAACAAACAAACCTCAAACTAGTACTGGCAATGAATGAGCCAAAATATATGAATAGAAAAATTGGAAACAAACAAAAAAGAATATTAAACTGATTGATTCACAGACAAGACAATCTAAATTGAAGATTTGCCCATCTCCAATCTGAATAAAAAATGTTGTAGCATGCTATTTGATCTCCACTAATAAGTAAAGCTACAATCTAAGCTACAGCTAACTCATTAGCAGAGGAGATAAATGCTTTTTCTTAACCATTCATGAATACCTTTCCCCGAAATGTTTAGGGTAAATATGATGTATTCCTTAAAAAAAAGTATTTGGGGATACACTGTCCTTTTTTTTTTTCCAGGCACTAAGAGCAAGCAATAACTAAAACTTTTATTTATACATTCAAAGTAGTCCCTTCATCCTTGTGCTCTGTGGGATTTACTTTGATTTATTTTTTTAAAATCAGGTTTATCAAGTGAAACCAGATACAAAATAGTGGTTCATTCCCATTGCATTCCCTGAGTCAGAGTGGATTTTAAAAACTTAATTTGCTTGCCTGAATAACAATGTGGTTTGCTCAATACCATACAACAAACAACTGTAGTGACTTATCACTTTTTTTTTTTTTTTGTTAATAGGGCTGACTGGTTTTGGAAACACAACAGAAGCTGGAAGGCTGACTTTTATTACAACTCCAAAGGCAGGTCCAAGTCCCACGTACCATTTGATTCTAAGGCACCACCTTTGCTCTATGGAGGTAAGCATGGGAAAAATGAAGGTGCTTGCTGGAAATAATTTTGTCCAAAATCACTGCATGTATGTCTCTGTTCTAAAACCCTGCATGGCACCAACACTGCATCAAAGCATGTTAGAATATGCAAAGTGTTGCTTGTCCCTTGGAAACCTTTTTCTCCTTGAGAATTTTTAATTTTGTTTAGCATTTGTTTTTAAAAGAATGAAGTTTCAAGAGCTTATATTAGGGAGGATCTCCCTCAAAGGAAAGTAGTGCCTGAAAGAGAATTTTGTGTACCAAAAGAGACATATATTGAAATCTTGATTGATAAACACATCTTGATCATCCCTCTTGAGTAATATAACATTTGCAACAGGTGGCAAGGAGCCTGTCTAGAAGTCTGGGTTGCATCTAAGTCCTGCTTGTGGGTTTCCAAATGCCTGGATAAAATACTGGATTACCTGGACCTTTGACCTAATCCCATAGGCTTTATGAGACTCATTTATATGCAAATAAGTCAGTTGACCTCAATTGGATTACTTCAAACCAAGTGCATAGGATGTCCTCCAATCCAAATTTTCCCTGCTTCTCTAAGGTTTGAAGTGACCGCATTTTTGACACAGGTATGCTTGTGATATATTATTGTTTCCCCTCTAGGAAAAAAATTAAAGTTGAATGGAAGGACCTCCTAGGTGTTTAGCAACAGACATCTGCCTGCCCTTCATACCTTGTGAAACATCTGTATAACACTAGGATAGCCATGGAATGCATAAAAGACTTATGAAGTTAAAATAAAATCCCTCCTAAAGAGCCCCAAGATACCAGAAAGATTAAAGGTTTATTGTAACATGAACCAGAGTCTTCATCAGTCACATTCACAGAATGGTATTTTCAGCAGGTAAACATAAAAGTAGTTGAGTTTGTGTTAAATATAATCAATTGAAGTAACTGACTATGAAAATGAAAGGGCTCCACAGTCTACAAAGATTGTTAGTAAACCACAAATTGGTATAGGATAGGTACAGTGAATATTTGAAGCATAATTCATTGGTGGTATCACATTAACTCTAGTTTTGTTGTATGTATTTAATTCCCGTAGTGTCTGTATTTAATTCCATGTCTTGATTCAGCCCTAAACAAATGATATAAGGCCTTCTGATAAATTCTAAACTGAGCAATATGCTGGCAGAATGAATCTCCTTTTGAAGTTTCTTTCTCAAAGTATGCCAACTTTCAGTCCAACACTAAAGTGTCCTTTGATTTAATTTGCTCCCAATGATTTCTCAGTAACTTCCCTTATTGATGCCAGATTTCATCAATTTGCTCTTTCACGTAAAGACAAAATTGTCTGTTCTACAAAAAAGCAGAAGGGCCCTGCTAGAACAGAACGACATACGCTTCACTGGAAGATGGACAAGTAAGATGGAATTCCTAGGGTTGTGGCTTGTACCATTGGGTCCTGCAGAAGTGTTACTTGCAGTTATATTGGGAGAGAGCTGACATATGCATGTTGCAGGGCATAGTCCGTGTGTCTAGGTTATGTGGCCTATTATTGCAGCTGAGTAGCCATTTTATATTTGGAGGTCTGACGGAATCTGATCTATTGATTAGATTCTAATGCCATAATCAGCTTCTCCCTACTCCACTCGAATGCCATCAAGAGGCAAACCCTTCCTCTTGAACCATAGCTATTCCCTCCACATTTCTATCTTCCTGCAGGAGAAGGGAGGGAGGGAGGGAGGGAATGAATTGTTTCTGCTGCATGACTGGGAGCAATTATTGGTGCACCTTTGGGGGAAAAGGGAAAAGGTTTCAGGTCATACCTTCCTGTACCGCGTGAGGATATTCTGAATTTGTCCCAGGTCCCATCACCAATATCACCAGAATCACTAGGTAGGCAATGGGGAAAGGCAAACCATATCATGACAGATGGACCAATGGCCTCACCTAAGGCACAGCAGCCCTAAATTCCTTGGCAATCTTTTCCACTACTAGCAGACCATAGGATTTCTCAGTATTTAGATCATATTGAAATGGAAATGTTGGACAGAAACATCACAAGCTTTTCGCAGCATTTACACTTCCTTATGACATGTTTTACTATACTTTCCAGAACTGTAATATTTTATAGGATAAATTCAAGTCAGTGTTATACAGCCTGCTCCATGTGAGCAGGTGAAGAGGTAGGAAAAAGAATATCAGATACTGTGTTCTTCTTGCCAGGAGTGTGCAACAGGTTACACATAAGCTTCTGAATAGCAGGCCAGCAAATCATACTCCCAAAAGTTTGGGGGTAGGGGAAAAGAGGACAAAAAAGTCGATTTAATCAAATATATTCATATGATCGTTCCCCAGATATTCAACTATTTCCCCATCTCTTATATCAAAAATAACAATCAATGGTGATTTTTGGAGCTCCCCTGGGATCTACATACAAGTTTACCCATCAGAGCATCTAACCTATAGCCTATTTGGTGAAATTTAATATTAATTTAAGCAGTTTCTTTTAACTGCGTGGAGAACATGCAGCTTCCTGCTATATAAACTCTGAGCAGTATGCTCATTTTCATTTTTTGGGGGGTGACAGATAGCATTTGGGTACTCGTAGCTCATGTCATTTTGTGCCATTTCCATTTCCCCCCCAATTCTTCAGAGTCTAAACAGAGTTTTCTCTTTTTAAAACAAACAGTCTTGCATAGAAGTCATACAGCCCCATTGCCAACTCCCGCTATACTCCCATGGACTCAATCCACTCTATGGGCCAACAGGTCCCAAGCCCTATTCTACATACATGTTTATGGTATTAATGCTATCAAAAAGTCACCTGCAAGAGCATTGCACTTTGCCAATGTTTTGGGGCCAGTGAGCATGTTTGGAACTTTTAATGCATTTTGCATATGCTGTGACAAAATGGCTGCCACAAGGGGGGGCAATCACATGTCTATTTACTGGAAAGTAAGTTCCCTGCCATTCCATTTGGCAATCCATGATGTTCCCCACATCACTCCACACCTCTGTGTTTTTTCTGGACGTGTGGGCACACTTTCAAACAAAATACTGAATTGCAGCCAAATGTTGGGGGCCTATGTGAAAGACAGTCCCAGAAATTGATGCTTTGTGGGACATCAGCTTCCCCCCTTTTTTTAATTAAAGAACTTATTTAAAATAATTTGGTGGGGTAGGAAGTCCACGGGGCACTAAGGGATCCACCGGTATCGCACCGCCTACCCCAGCTCTAATGTCATATTTTCAATGAACCTGTGAAAAGATTTCAATGTGTGTCCAAGAAACCCAAGGCTGTTTTGTAAAACTGAGATGCTTGTTAAGGAGAACTTCCAAGAAATAAGCTTTTGATATCCAAAAGGTATAAGTCCTCTCATCCCACTAATGCTGAAACCAAGGCAAGGCTGGACAATTCTTTTTTTTTTTTTTTTTAACTCTCTGACAACTGCAGAAGATGTGGTTGGGGGTCAAGATTTCTGAGACGTTGGGAGCAAATTATGGAATGGAACAGAAGCCTTGAGATTTGCAGTTGTTTAAGACACCCATTTTGTTCCTTGAGGCCCCCAAACTAGGAAAAATGGGCCACTGTAGCCTATGGACCTACAGCTCTCAGCTCTAAGGCCCAGATGATCTAAAAGGTAATGGCTGGGATGAAGGTGCAAATTTGTGTGCATGATGGTGGTTGTCTGAGACTTGGGAAGCCGAAGGATCATCCCAAGGGCAGAGGAAGGATGGCTATCAAATGCCAGGATTCAGCAAAGAATGTGCCCGTCATTAACAGCCAGCTATGGCTCAAGAGCTTTGGATGCTTGGGATCCACCCAACCCAGAAAACCGGTTATCCCTTTTTTATTCCCAACAAACCAAACCTGTAAAGAGAGCAGCTCTGTTTTCTGTGACGTCACTGCCTTTCTTGTTTTAAACATTTAATTTAAAAGAAGTGACACCTTCACCAATATGGGAGACTCTGGTGTGGTTTTGTGGAGGTGTGAATTGGAAACAGAGAAACATCAAATAAAACATATAGATTTCTTATCACCTCTGGTAAGTTTTCATTTTTCTGTTCTTACTATTATCCCACAGGATCCTCCTCTTTCTCCATTTCTTAACCAACTTCTCCAAGAATACTGAGGTAGTGATTTGAAGACTGAAGGATCACATGCCAACATCTTGAGGGAGTCAGTTCCATTCTCTCAACAAAAGTTGGGACATCTTGGTTTCTTCCAAGAACTGAGCTTTTCAAGTTCAACTTGTCTTCCAAACGTTTTCTGCTTTTGCTGCTTTGCAAAGCTGTTCCCCCCAGAGTCCTGCTCCATGTTGAGGTTTTTGCACAGGAAGGAGCAGAAAGCCATAACAACAACAGCAAACAGCTTGCACCAGAATTTTTCTTTCCCTCCCTTGCATTCTTTTGTGGAGACAACACACTTTCCACAATCATTTAAACCCAGAAGGCCTGGCTGCAAGCAACAGATCACAAAATGGATCGCTAAAAGGAAATCGCCTTGAAATTCCATCCTCACCTCTGCCTTACTTTCATCTTAACCAAAGCCTCCTTACAGCTTACAACCATTTTATTTGCAATTTACAGGCACATAACCAACCCAATTCCAAACAGAGACAGACAATACCTTTCTCTCCACCTTGACCTCGCAAACCCTAGCACCGCTGGGAGACAGAATTATTGCATTAAAAGTTTCACCCAGGACAGTTCAGCATGGCAGTGTTCATTTTACCTTGTCAAAACAAACGCCCTTATAGTTTTTCTTAGTTTTCCCATGGCGGAGAAGACAAGAGCCCATCCCATTTACTACCACTGGCTACGAAGTGCACCCTGTATTATAGACATCCTGATGCTGTCCAGATGAGGACGATGGGACTTAGAGTCCGACCTGTCCGAAGATCCCCAGCTTGGGGAAGGGCGTCTTGACAGCCCCGTCCCTTTGGATTTCCTACGACTTTTTCAAAGAAAAGGAGGGGGGGGGGGCGTATGATTTCGTGAACAGGAATCCCACCCCGGAGAGGGAGATGGGGGCGAACTCAACCCCAGAAACTTTTAAGGCTGCAAACGCGGGCATCTTTCAGCACGCAAGCCTGGCCGACACTTCTGCGTCCTCCGAAAAGTCCCAAGCGGAGCCCCCAAGAGCGCGGCCGCGCACCTATTCGGGGACATCCCTCCCGCCCCCGGCCGCGTCTCGACCCTCAATTGTTGCACACAAAGGGAAGCGCCCCCTCCCCCCAATCCTCCCCTCCCGGCGAAGGCACAGGACGCCGACGTCACTCACCAGCCGCGAGACGCTCCAGGGACGATCCGGTGCCGGGAACGCGCGTCGTGGTGGGAATCCTCCCCGCGACCCCGCGGCGGGGCTAAGGGAAAGCCGCGCGCGGGTGCCGGGAGCGGAGGGGCAGGGGCGGCGGGGGCGGCGGCACCATCTCCTCCCGGCTGCTAGTTCGCCTGCTCCGACGCCCCCGACTCTTCTGCCCTCCCCTCCCCTCCCCTCCCCTCACCCAGCTCGCCTCTTGGCGAAGCGGAGGCAGGAACTGCTCCCCCGCCCAGCCTCCCTCCCTCCGTCCCTCCCTCCTCGAAGCCGCAGCCCGGCTCCTCAAGCAGCAGCAGCAGCAGCAGCAGCAGCAGCAGGCGGGAGGGGGTCCGACGCGACCCTCGCCCTCCCCGCAGCGGGACTGGGCGCGCTGGGGCTCCCCGCCTGGGTGCCTGCGTGCGCGCGGCCGCCCGCCTCCAACGCCGCTACTGCGGGGCTGGGACCAGCGCTGGCGACGGCGGGGCCGCTCGCGCCTCTCTGGCAGCGAGGAAGCTGCTGACACAGGCTCGCCGGGAGCCCTTCTCCGGCCCGCCCCGCGCTGGGGCCCTGGCAGGTCTGGTCGCTCGTGGGTTACTAAGCCAACCGCAAGGCCTGCCTGCTTGGCGGCGGCGGCGGCTGCTGTGCGGCTGCTGTGGCCGCGCCCAGGCTCGGTCCTGCGGGAGGAGAAAGCCCCCCGGCTGAAAAGGCTCGTCCTCCGCAGCTTGCGCGCGAGGCTTCGACCTAAAAATCGGTATTTTGAAAAGTTGTTAAACCGGGGGGGGGGGGGAGTATTCAGCCCACTCCTGCAGCCAGAAGAGCTCCAGGAGCTCAAAAGACTTTTGAGGGCATCGCTGGCTGTCGGGCACCTAGTGGAAAAGAGAAGGCAGGAAAGGAAGAACTACCAGGAGGGAAGAGGATGAACATAACAATTGTTGTTGTTCAGTCGTTAAGTCGTGTCCGACTCTTCGTGACCCCATGAACCATATTGCGCCAGGCCTTCCTGTCCTTCACTGCCTCCCTGAGTTTGCTCAATTTCATGCTCATTGCTTCAGTGATGCTATCTAACCATCTCATCCTCTGCCGTCCCCTTCTCCTTTTGCCTTCAATCTTTCCCAGCATCAGGGTCTTTTCCAAAGAGTCCTCTCTTCGCATTAGGTGACCAAAGTATCTGAGCTTGAGCTTCATTATCAATCCTTCCAATGAGCAATCAGGGTTGATTTCCTTTAAGATTGACTGGTTTGACCTCCTAGCAGTCCAGGGGACTCTTAAGAGTCTTCTCCAGCACCAGAACATAACAAACTTCATTTTAAAGGACAAAGTTCTTTAAAAGTTTAAAATGTATGAGAAAACATGCCAGAGACTGTGCACCTCTTTTCCTAAGGGGATAGCAGGGAGAAGAAATGTGCACATTCCTGCTTTCTCTAGACAACTATACATAAACATGGCTACGCATTTCTTTTTAAAAAATACACTTTTCTTGGCAGCTATTTTTATTGTTTTCCAGTCATAACATTTCACAGAGCAAGTTTCACCGTCTGAACTTATTTTATTTCTCTTAGGTTATGGTAAGAAAATGGAATAACTTTGTGTAGATGTCCATGAGTTGATTGAAAGGATTTTTTTTTTAACTTTTAAAATTAAAAATGACTAGCGTTAAGTGCTAAAGGGTCTGGGCTTGAAAAGGTTGGAACAAATTTAAATTACACCATCAGTCTGGTTCATACCTTACATTACACCATAGCTGTTTGTTTTTAGCTTAGCGTAATGGACAAATTGGCTCAAAATGGTTTAGCATGATGTACAGAGCAAAGCAGTATAGTTTGTTCAATAAACCATCATTTAACATTCTAGCATACTGTTGCAGGTGAATGCAACTAGTGAACTAGTTCACCTATGCTAAACCATGTTTTATTTAAACATGGTTTAGTGACTCACAATTAGGTGGGCCCACAAATGCTTTGAGTTTAGTGGGGTTTTCTGCTTTTTAATACCTACAGGCCTCGAAAATGTGTGGGGACAGAGCAAATGATCATTCAAGAAGCTGCTGCCATAAACTGCTCAGGCTACAATATCTGCTAATTTCCATTAGCTACTGGATACTTCCCTAGATGTTGGTGAGAGCGCTATTGCTAGTTTTAATTCTTTTTCAGTGAAGAGGACGGGTTAAATGTTCAGTATGAAAAATACATTCTTCCACTGAATATGTTTCCCTAAGAAACATCTGCATAGAAAGGATAGCACTGCTCTGCATTCTTACAAAGAAGCATCTATATTCATATCAAGTATAAGAAATGGAGAAATTGTTGTATAGTTTTTGTCTGCATCTGCAGCCGCAGACCCTCAGTCTTGCCAGTTCAATTGTGTGTGTGTGTGTGTGTGTGTGGTTATATCCAGACCATTCTAAAATCCTGGTCTGGATCAAGGAATGGGTTTGCCAGCAGAATGAAAGATACCCTAGGATTGAGATCCCAGAGTGTCCTTATTTGGTGACCCGACAAATGTCACTGTTTGGCTTTTATTGAAATTTCAGAAGAACAGTGAATGAAGCTTCAGAATTCAGGAACACAGAAAACATCGTGTAAAATATACATCCACTAGCATCACATCTAGAAATTGAATTTGATGAAGGTGAAAAGGGGGAGATTGAGATGCTAAGTCTTGATGCTAGGCCATTGTTTAATCATGCTGGATTGTACTTGACCTGGTTTACACATCATGCCATTGTTAATAAACCACAATTACTGGATTCGTACAACTTACTCACTGAAACCTGAGCAAACCGCATTAGTACAACTTAAACGATGTATGAAGTCATCAGAGGCAACTTGTGTTTGGCAGGCCAATTGTTCTTTCACATGTACAAAAGTTGAAATTGTTCATGCTTGTGTAAGCCACATTGAGTGTTGAACTGAGTGTTGAATACATGGAGTATGGAACTGCCTTGGAATCTAATCTCCAAACCAAATGCTTGCAAATACAGATATTTTCAATAAAATATTTTATATAATATAAAATGATGATAGATAGATAGACAGACAGACAGACAGACAGACAGACAGACATCACACTTTTTTTTCTTCATGAAACAACTGTTTTGGATGCCATAGGCTTGGCTGTAAGGAAGCATTGCTACATGTAAGAGAGTTCTGCCGATAATTCTCAAATTTATTCTCCTGCATTGTACTGAAGTCTGCTGAGCTGCTGGTCTGAAGGATGGCAGGCAAAACTGAAGCATGTGGGAGGAGGAATAAGTTGCTGCTTAGGAGAAACTTTTCATTCATTGTTCTTAAGATTAAAGCCTCCATCTTGCACATTAATCTGGGGCCACCATCCATACAAGTTCTATCATAACTCTTCTTGCTCTGAGATTTACCCTTCCTGTCCTGCTCAAATGAATATGAAAATAAGCTAAAACTCACAAAGGTTCTGTGATTCTGTTTTCACCTTTGGGTGAAAATCAGGTTTTGAGTCTTAGGGATAAGCTTCAGGTCTTTTTCAGTACACTGCCTAGAGAACTGTCAATGTTTGAAAACCAGCTTGTGATGCCTCACACCTCACTGCAGGTATTAAGGGGAAAAATGGAATGGCTTGTGATAATATAACAAGAAGACCTATCTAATTCCGTACAGAATTGGTATATCAGGGAGATGGAGATATCTTCATCGTGCTGCCTGCCCTCTCATACAGTTGGCTTTGACCCTGTTGGCCTTCAGAAAAGCAGTAAAAACCTGGCTTTTTCTTTAGGTGCTGGGGCCAGGATGATTGGAGCCCCAACTAGAGGGGCGGGGGGGTGGGTATGAATCCTGGTCATCAAGAAAAGGATTTAATTGAAATTGTTTATCTTGTTCTACTTTTGATTTACTGTACACTGATTGGAGTTGCAGTGTTCAGACTGGGCGGCCATATAAATTCTTTTAAAAATACATCTTTAATTAAAAATGAATTGCAATCTATGGAAAGGAGGCATGGATCTTCTCCCCTTGGCTTTTTAAAATCAAAAGGGCAACAAGGCAGAAAAGAGACAAAAACTGCTCTGTATGATTTTTTGAAGAATAGCCTCCCTTGCCAACAATGTACTATTGTACACCAGAGCCAAAGGAGGTCTAGCTGAATGCAAAAGGGCACATGAGGAGGACGATATTTGGAAAATACTGTAATGCCACTACAATTCCATCAGTGATAAATCTGAAATTGCTGCAACTTGAATGAGAGATGGCAACCTTGGACCCTTCTGCCTATGGAAATATGGTTGGTTGTGACGTTCCTCACATTTAGGAAGATTCTGAAGACTGTTTTATTTCAGTAGCCTGTGAAGTCTGGGGTGCCTATGTTAATTGTGTTAATTTCCATTGAATTCTTATTAGAGCATAGTAAAGAATTGTTCTATGCTTTTTGGAGGTTTAGAACAAGAACATAAGCAGTGCCCTGTTGGATCAAACTCCCTGGCCCATCTAGTCTAGCAGTCTGTTCTCGTGCTGGCCAACCAACTGCACATTAAGCCCACTTGCCTCCCAGTAGATGGCCTTCGCAGGCAGTCACACTGCCCTCAAGTCTGATAGCCATTGATCCCCAGGATTTCCGTGAATCGGTCCAGCCCTTTTTTGAAGCCGGCCAAGCTGGTAGCTAGCACCAATTCTTATGGTAGTGAATTCCGAAGTTGAATTATGAGTTGTGTACAAAAAAAAAAAAAAAATCGTCCTTTTCTGTATCCCGATTCTTCCAAGATTCAGTTGAATTGGGTGACCTCTGTTCTAGTACTTTGGGAAGGGGAAAATAGCTTCTCCTTGTCCATTTTATCCACACCGTGCATAATTCTGTACACCTCAATCATGTACCCCCCATTCACCTCTTTTCTAGACTGAAAAGCCCCAGTGTGGCAACCTTTCCTCAGAAGGAAGCTGTTCCAGCTCTTTGAACACCTTAGTTGCTCTCTAATTATTATTTTTATTATTATTTATTACATTTCTATACTTCCTGACTCCCAACAACCTTTCTGAACTTCCCTAGCTCCAATATATCCTTTTTGAGGTGCAGTGACCAGAACCACACACAATATTCCAGATGTGGTCATGCCACTGATTTATATATGGTCATTATGATATTGGCATATCTATTTTCAGTACCATTTCTTATCCCTAACATGCTTTCGGCTTTTTTTACAGTGGATGCACACTGTGTTGACACTTTCATTGAGCTGTTTACCATTACTCCAAGTTCTCTTTCCTCATCAGTCACTGCCAGCTCTGATCCCATTAGTTCGCACGAGTATGATTTTTGGCACTGATGTGCATCACTTTACACTTGCTCACGTTGAATGACATCTGCCCTTTTGATGCCCACTCCCCTAATGCACAGACATCCATTTGGAGTCCCTTATTGTTTTTACTACTCTGAACAATTTTGTGTCGTCAGCAAAACTCTACTAGTCACACCCAATTCCAGATTGTTTATAAATATGTTAAAAAGCATGTTTTAATGCTTTTTAACATATTTATACATGTATTTTGTAAACATGTTTTTAAACATATTTTAGGACAGAACTCTGGGGGACACGACTAATTATATCCCTCCATTGTTAGAAATGTCCATTTACTCCTATTCTTTATTTTCTATCTTTAGCCAGTTGCTTATCCACAAGAGCAGCCTTGAATAATGGCTGTTACTGAGAAGTCTGAGGGACTTTATCAAAGGCTTTCTGAAATTCTAAGTAGATGAAGTCTACTGGCTCAGCCTTTTCCACATGTTTATTAACTTCTGCAAAAATTAACCCCCACAAAATCCACAAGTTTAATAACTCCGACAAAAAAAAATCTAGTAGATTAGTTAGACAAGACCTTCCTTTAGTGAAGTCATGTTGAGCAAGGCCTGTGTCTCCAGATGCTTGGGAATTTTATCTTTAATAGCAGCTTCCACAATCTTGCCTAGAACAGATGTTAAACTAACAGGCCTATAATTTCCTTAATCTCCCCATGAGCCCCTTCAGGTTGTTTTTGTTTTGCTGTGCTGTGATTGGAGTAGTACACAAAAACAGTGAAATAAATAAAGGAATGAATAAATAAATATCGTCACTCAAAACTGCAATCCCAGAATGCATATTTTCTGGGCCAAAGCTACTCTTAACCTTTAAAGGGTTTTCTGAGGACCATACCTGAAAAGTGGTGGGTCAGGGCCAGAACAAAAACTCAGTTTGATTTTGTTTCATTCATGTATACTTTAATTTAAAATTGACTATAATTTATATAATTACTTTTCAGCCATATATTTTTTTAAAATGTTGTCACAGTAAAGGGTACAGTTGTGTAAAAAACTACCTGAAGTCTCAGGAGAACTATTTTAAATTTTCAGGAGCAAGGCATTTTGAAAAAGATTTGTAAAAATCTTTACATATTACATGTTCACTGTAGAGCAACAAGGAGGACCAGAGAACTAGAAACTAACCTCTAGCAAAGAAGGAGCTGGGTGTGTTTATGAGTTGAGATAAGATAATACATCTCAAACACCTGGAAAGAAGATCAAAACTTGTTTTTTCTTGTTAAAAAATACAGGACACGTAATAATCTGTTACAGGAAGACAGATTCTATCTGAATATTAGAAAAATCCTCCTTACAGGTTGACAGTAGAATCAATTATCCAGGGATATGATGGGTTCCTCTTCAGAGGATGTGTTCAAGTGAAGGCTAGACTGCCATTTGTTGGAATGTTATAATTTTGATTCTTAAAAAAAAACAAAAACAAATATAAATTTAAAAAATAAGTAAAAGAGTAAGATGTAATAAACATAAAAGAAGGCAACAGATAAGGTATAGATAGTTATCCTTATTTAAATTGAACATACATGGTTAACACAGTACAAATCACTAACAGAACTATAAACAATAAACAATATGTTAAATCAATACTGAAAATTATAGATCAAATAAAATCAAGTAATATGATTCTATACAAAAGAAACTGTAAATAAGTATATTGCTTTGTTTTACTGACAGTCAGCTGGATCCAGTAGACCATATAAGGCCCATTGTTAGGTCTACATCCATTTCAGTATTCTGTAGGGTCTGTTATGTGTTTTAATGTGTTTTTAATAACAATTATGTTTAATTGTAAAATTCTATTGATGTCCTGCTATTTTCTATCTACAATTCAGTGAAGGGGACTGTAATAATGTTTCTGGAAAAACATCAGTTAGCTAATTTTCAGTATATTAAAAATTTTCTGAATGAATTTCATGATACATGAATCATGACAGGAGGAATTAAGAAAAATTTGTAATGTTTTGATCTTTTTAATCCCTTGGGAGATTATTTAATAGGTTTAAAATTATGGAGCAAATTAAGCTTTCAGAGCCTTTATATTTCCACAGCAAAATCTTATGTATCTTAAACTGGGGTTGATGGCATTTTAAAACCATTGGTTACTAAGGAAGCAATACAGACTCAACAACTTCCTTTTCCGTGGTTAAGCACAACTATTATCCAGTTGTCATATTAAAAGAGAAAAGAAGAGAGAGCAGGAGAGAAAAGTGGAATTCCACAATTGCTACAACAGTACCAGTTTGTTCTATCCCTTAGGAAATCTTTCTGGCTTAGAAAGTGGGAGGTCATGGTGTTTTTCCAAGATCTGTCACATTGATAACTCTTGAAATATTTAAGTACAATTCTTCTTGATGTACTATTTTGGATAAATGATATTCATTTCATCATCATACTAAAACATATTTTTGATTTTCCACTGATTGTTGTTGTAAATGGGCATCTGTTTGAGAAAGACTGTTGCCACTTACTTTGATTCTTCATAGCTAAAGTTAGATCGTACTTTAGTTTTAAAGATTTATCTTAATGACTTGGATTCACACACGATGCTAAAACATAATACAATTTATTTAGTTTTTGCTTATTGACTTATGTGAGACCAGCCATAGGGATTTGTGAATTATGAGTTTTGGCTTAATGCAATGACTGAATTCAGCTAACTGTTTATTCAGTGAACAATGATTAAGCAAACCATGGCATTGTATAATTTGCAAATCCTGTCAGTGGAAGCTGGCTGTTGGCCTGTATAACTCTATCTTTCATTAGGAGCTGGATCATGTGAATTTCTCCTCTACTTTAATGGAGAAAGATTAGAAATAAAATTAGTGGAGAATGTGTTGAAATGTCAGTCTATAAAAGATGGATTTAATGAAATTACTATTTCTCTGCCTGGGAATTGTCAACATACCAATAATGGACTCATTAACTTCATTATGAATCATTTATGTAAATCAGGTTCCACACTTATATTTGAACTTCATTCACAACATGCAGTTTTGGGGAGAAATTTTAAAAATGCATTTTGGCTTTTGAAGTTTAGCAGCTACATTCTGTGCATTATAATCACTTGAAACTAACATTTGGCAGCAATCAACATGATAGAATTCCTTACTCCCATCTTTTATAGCAAGTATTTTTTCTGTACAAAGTAAATCGATAAGGTTAGCAAAAATAATCAAAAGTTTCTTCATCCATGAGCTGCTTGTCAGATGAATGAATGAATTTCATGTGCCATCATTTAAACTTAATTGAATACAATACAAGCTTTATAGTATTCTATGGTATTCCAAGAAAGCACTTTCAGGAAGATTAAAGGTGCACAGTGGACTGAGAGGTGATCCTTTCTCAATGGGAACAGTCCTCGACACTTGGGGGTTGTTATGGTGGCACCTGTCTGGTGCCAGGTCCTTAGTATATGGCCTTAGTCCTGCTATCCCTTATAGCTGCAGCTTCTACACATTCATGCTCTAGTCACCTCAGCCCCATTAACCAATGAGCATCAATAGTCAGCTGGCGATTATATGCTAATTAACTCAAGCATACAAGTTATAAAGTAACATGAGGGCTAAACACAAGCAACCCAAAAAGAAATGTGTAAATAGAAAATACAATGATTTATTTACAAATACTGAGAGCCTCTAAACATAAAGTCAGGACTTCCTCTAAATCTCCTGTTTGGCCCTGGGTGGAAATATATAGGTGAGTATCCTTTGATGGCACCTCACGTTAAGTGGCCTCCCCATGTGGGTAGAACCTTTGCAATACTTTGATTTGAACTTAAAAACATCAAGTGCCCGAATTTTGAATGGGAAGCACATAAATCATATATCTGAGGTCAAATGATTGCTTATGACTATACTAAAATAAAATTAAAAACAAAAGGGAAAATAACTTGACAGATGAATTGAAACATTTATGGGCACAGATGGTTAGATGCCCATCTGCTACAATTTATAGAGAAATACAGAAGAAGAAATATGAACTTAATACTATAATATCACAGCAGACAGAATTCATGTTAACATGTTTACAACAGAGATATTGAGAGAAGGACCTGGTAAGATTTTGGCTGATCCCTTAAAGCAAAAGAAAGATAGGCAATGTTTCCTATTATTAGAGGTGAAAGTGATGAAATATATAAAACTTCAAAGGATATAAATTGTCAATTTTTCAAATTCTATTCAGAATTATACAGCAAACCCGAAAATGTATCAAACAAAGATAGGCCTTTCTAAATAATATTAACCTTCCACACTTACACATACACAAAACAACTTTTATTTGTTCCACTGAGGTAGAGATTAAACAAATAATTTTAAAAATGACAAATGGTAAAACAGCAGGATTGGCTGGATTTCTTATAGAGTGGTATAAAACATTTATAGATCTTTTGGTGCCAAAACTTTGTCAATTATATGATGAAATGTTTGATAAGGGAATATTATCAGAGGCATTTAATCAGGCCTATATTACAATTATATCAAAATCAGGTAAAGATAATCCTCAGTGTGCTAATTATCGTCCAATCTCATTGATTAATTGATTTAATTGTTAAAGATCTTAACAGCAGTGCCAGCAAATAGATTACAGCAAGTAATACTGTTCATTATTAAGAATGATCAAGCAGGATTTATAAAAACTAGGCAAACAGCCTACAATATTAGGTTAGTTGTAGATTTAATAGACTTGAATAAAAACAAAGACCAATTTGTAATTTTATCATTAGATGCTGAAAAAGCATTTGACAAAATATATAGACAGTACATGTTTGCTGTACTAAATAGGTTCAGATTTCCTCTGAAATTCATAACATGGATCATGACATTATATGACTCACCCACATCCAAAGTAAAGGTTAATGGTATGTTTTCTGCTACCTTCCCACTATTTAGAGGAATTAGATGAAGATGTTCACTTTCACCCTTCTTTTCAATATCTGCCTGGAACCCTTGGCTTGTGCTACTAGACCACATTGGGAGATTTGCAGAGTAGTACATAATTCAGTTGAACACAAATTGGTATTATTTGCAGATGATGTTCTTTTGTTTATTACTAAACCTCATACAACTATTCCAGTGTTGATGCAAATGATAGATGCCTTTAGTAAAATAGCAGGATATTCTATTAATTGGTCCAAATTGGAATTGATGCCAGTAGGTGAAAATTTAATTACCCATCCATTTAAGAAATATCAATTTCATATTTGAACCAAATCTATTAAATATGTAGGTATGTGCATACCAAAAGATATACCTCAGTAATATGCAATATAAATAAAATATATTAAGAGGTTTCTTCAGATATTGATAGATGGGAGTCATTAAATCTCACCTTTTGGGGAAAGGTGAATGGAATGCTCTCAAAATGAGTATTATTCCCCAATTAATTTATATTCTGAGAGGAATACCAGTTCATATAACTAGGAAATATTCAGAAAATAAATTCTTTGTTTAGAAACTTTCTATGGGGTTCTTCGATTTTGACAATATCCCTACAGAAAATGCAATTACCAATGAATGAGGGAGGATTAGGTTTTTTGAATCTGGAGCTGTATCATCAAGCTTACCTATTGTCAAGTATTAAATACTGGAAGCCAACAACTGGTGTTAATTTTCTGATTTGGGCAACTTTGGAATATACATATATAACACCTTTAGTTGGATGGACACTAATGGGATCTAAATACAGTAGAACTCTGGTATCTATGGAAGCAATTATGTCAGTCAGAAAGTTTTGGAATGGAATGTCTGATAAAAAAAAAGATTTGACCCTTTTTTCCATGCTAAATTGACTTTATGGGGAAACCCAACATTAAAAATTGGGAAAAAGATAGTGATATGGAAAAATTGGATGGAAGCAGGGATATTGACTTTGGACCAATTTAAAGATGATGAAGTTGAATTTTTAACATAATCTGTGTTAAGAGATAAATATCATCTATCAGATGTAACCTAATGGCAACAGTTACAGCTACAACATTTGTTAACAACATTGTTTGGACCAGCAGCATTTTCAGCTTCTGAGACACCTGAGATACTAGAACAACTTGTTAAATCCTTTAAAAGTAAAAAACCTACTATTAGGTTTTATAGGTATCTGTTATCAATAAATCAATTTGATATGCAGATGCTAAGAAATGAATGGAATATAGAATTAGAGGTTCCTATATTGTCTAGACATTGAGAGAGTATCTTAACTTCTATAGCAAGAGTGTCAGTGGACCTTAAATTATGTCTTATACAACAAAAAATAATATTAAAATTTGATTGGACTCCACTACGTTTGTATAGAAAAAGATTGTCTAAGATAGCATTTTGTTGGAGATGTAACGAGGATAATGCTTCTTTAAAACACGTGTTTTTACAATGTCCTATAGTTACTAGGTTTTGGGAGAAAGTAGTGGATTATATACAGTAAATGCGACTGTGCAACAAAAACTAAATTTTTCAGAGGATAATATTCTTTTGAACTACATACCTAGTACATAGAATTTGACATTTTGTCTCTGCTGCAACAGCCAATCTGCTCAGGCCCCTTGAGGGATTGTAGTTGTATGCACATCTGTTCTGCTCTGGAAAATAAAGAAAGGTAACCCTTTTCACCCTGGCTCTTTCCCTTTAAATATGAAAGCAAAGAAGAATAAACCAAGTTCTATAGATGAAAAATAAAAATGCTCATATGCAAAGCCTTTTTGCATCCCTTTGTTCTTGTTGAGGCTTTTGCCAGCTGTGTAGCTAGCAGATGGTGCCAGAAATTTTGGAGAAGAGATCAGATGCTTTACAAAAATCCCTCTGTAGTAATGGAATGGGGGAAATAGCCTCCCCTTCAAGTATGTGAACGTACAAGTCAAAAGCCAAGTTCTCCCATATTTGCATAATTTACACAGGATTATGTTTACTTTGAATGCATTACACATCCTGCTTCTTAGCAACAGAACATTTTAAATAACATACAGTATTTGCCCAACACATTTCAGTAGGTCAGTAGGACTTACTCAACATCCCACACAGTCCTTTAATTATACTATAACTCTTATCTAAGGATGCACTGTCATTACTAGAAGCAATCACCGTTGACCATGAGACCTGTACCTCAGCAGCTTCTTGAGCATCTCAGGTGCTCACTTCTACCCTACAGGGATCCAGATTAAGGGCATGTTTAGAAAACTATTAACATCTCTACTGTGGAGCTGATCTACAATCAACCAAATTTACCCAGGGGGATCATGATGCCCAGTTTGAAAGCCATTGCAGTAAACCATAGCCCTTTTAACCATAAGACAGTGTTCTATGTGAGCATTGCCTATGGCTTAGTATGTTGCATAAGCTCACTGTGATTTGTAAATCATGTTTTATGGGTTAATGTGTTGTGCAAACTTGATATTATAATTTTTATAACAGACTTTGATTGAAGCAGTTTAATGCATTTTATGGATCCCCATTAGTTGGCCAGCATATCATCCTTTTCATGCCACTAAGCACTGTAAGAGGGAGATGATCGTGCAACAAACACACACAGGCTACAGCTGTGTTCAATTAGTCCAAATTTCTGGTTTTGCGGGACACGCTCACTCATAAACTACACACAATAATTCAAGTTGATAATACAGTAAGCTAAAATAGATGGGCTATTATTATGACTCTTCATGACCATTCTTCTACTTCTTTTCATCTTCTCTGCCTTATTAGTTTTTCCAAAACATTTGGAGCTTTCCTCAATAAAGCAAAGGGCAAAGGAAGAATGGACCAGAAACTCTATAGCTGTTCTATCCTCCACTTAACAGTGGTTTTACAGGCCCAGAATAAATTTCAACCATTACTTGGGACCTGCTAGAAAGAAAAGAAAAAAGAAAAGTTTAAAAAGGCAATGAAAATGTTCAGTGGCCCCTTAAAGTGCAAATCATCCCCAAAACACATCAGCCATTTCAGCTCCTGGTGCATTGTTTGCAGTTCTAAAATATTCCTGATTTTTTTTTTTTAGCATATGTTTTATTCTGCAAATTGTCTGTAAAATCTATGAGTTTTCACAAGGTGTTAAAGGGCAAGGACAATTCAGATAACACTGTTTTCTCTCCCTCCCTTCCCCTCCAGTTGCAAGGATTTGGTTTTATTTCTTTATTATGTTATTTATTACACGTAATTACATTACTTCATACATCACACTTTATTCATTACATTTGTATGCTGCCAAATCTGGTGACTCAGGGCAGTTTGCAACAATAAAAGCATAAACAGTGGAGTAGAGTTGAACTAAGACCCCTGCATGACAAAATAAAAATAAAAAACTATAACACTAACCAATACCATAACCGCACAGATACACACACTCTGCAAATATTCGAAAGCCCTCTCGATTCGTTCCATTTTTACTGTTGTATGGAAGGAAGGAAGGCCAAGGGGCCAGCCTAACATCCGGGGGGAGACTGTTCCACAGCGGTTGTGGAGATGGTTGCAAGGATGACTAGCTTCTCCTGTGTCATTGTGGAGCTCAGCACAAATGTGGTTTTTTTTTTTTATATACTTCAGCAAAAAGTGTTTTCAGCATTTGGAAAAAGGATGGTCATCATATTTCTGCACATAAGCTCCTGGAATTGATGCTGCTGAAAGGCCTTGCAATACATCGCCCAAATTGTACACATCGATATTGTGCATATCATCATATGTCAACACTGACTACCATATCTTGCATAAGAGACAAAAATATACAAATGCTTTGAATAACACTGAAAAATGCAGAAGCCTCGCTAAAAGCTGATGCAGCATCACTGACCACCAAAGTCGGTGAATAAAAACTGCGCAGGACAAAGAAAAGCTTAAAAGTTTAACTTAACCAAGGACTCCATAAGAGTTTAACTCTCAGAGGACTGAAACCCCTTATGGACTTTTTGTGTAAAAATGAAAAAAACTGAACTTGTGGTTTATGGTTTTGATGATTAGACAGGATAGGTTATAGAAAGAAGAGAGTCACGATGTAACTTTAGGGAGAGAGCTTAAAATATAATTGTACTCATAACTGCTGTGAAGAATATCAGAAGCCACTTCTTTATATCTTTATATCTTTCCTTATATCTTTATCTTTTTTCCTACTTTTTCCTACATCTTTTCTTATTGCACCTTTAACTTTTTGGGGTTTGTTGGAAATCAGGACTTATCAGCAATTATGACTCTGTTGCTGGAAATGTAATATAGCAGCCATTTTGGGTTCAGATGATACAACAAGGTACAGATTCCATGCAGAAGACAGTAAGCTGTATCAGCCCTATGAGACAGATCAGACCATGGAAGACTGAAAACTAATTTTATTTAGATTGGCTATGCTAACATACTCTTACAAATCTGTTGTGCTTCTCCTCCTCCCTCTTTTATATTCATGTGAGTTAGAATTCATGTCTGTCTGCGATGTTTTCATAATTCACCCCTATCATCTAGACACAAGCAGTGTTTCCCTTTTTGTTCTTTTGTTGCTTCCCTCTCTCTATCAAGGTCATCCTCTTTATTCTCTACAAAATGGCAGCATGCAGGTTCTTGTTATCCAACCTTCTCAACCTGGGATTATGAATTCCAAACAGACTTATGAGTAATGGAGAGTCTTTTTCTACTAAGATGCTGCAAAGCTTTGCTAGGCCCCTGACAAGATTCCCTTACATCTACTCTTCATTTTTTCTTCTTTCCAGTTTCTGCTTTTTCTTCCCTTAGAATCCTCTTTTTGTTCTTAGAATCACCAAATATAAACATTAGAAGGGACTTCATAAGGGATTTTTTTAGGCTAATCTCTAGCCCTGTGCAGGAATCCACTACTCCAGTCTCTTTTTAAACTCTATCACCAGATCTTAGTGTTAAGAAATCTTTCCTGATAGCCAATCAAAATCTATCTCTTTGTAATTTAAACCATTGTTTCTTATTCTGTCTTCTGAAGCAGCTCTGAACAATTCTGATCCATCTTCTACATAACAGCCCTTTAGGAACTTGGAGACAGCTATCATATCTCCCTGAAGTCTTCTCTTCTCTAAACTAAGCATAATCAATGCCCCCAACCGTTCCTCCTAAGTTTTTCCTACCAGGCCCTTATTATCTTAGCTGCCATGCTCTAGATGCACTCCAGTTTGTCAATGTCCTCCCAATACTGCAGTGCCCAGAACTGGATATAATATTCTTTGAGCCCGCCGACCTATGCAGAATAGATAAAAATGTTAAGTGATAGCTTTGCTTTGGAAAGAAAAGCTGCAGTTACACCCATGTTTTGATTTCTGCAGCAACACTCTAGGGGAGTAACAGAGGAGAATGAGGAAGGAATAAGGAAGAACAGAACTCTACTGATTATGCAAAACCTTTTGTGATGTTGAATTTGGAGGGCCATGAGCTGAATGGGGCTGGACTTGTGCCCAATCATCCATCAATGAACACCCTTAAGAACTGTCTGAGAAAAAAACAGAAATGGTGAAGAAATGAGAACAGTTAAAGGATTCTTTGAGTATTGTATGCTGCTTTTCCTCATTTTTTATGTTTAGCTCTGAAAATTGCAATCAGCTTTACTCCTGGAACCTTTTTTACCCCAGCCCCTGACAAACTGTCATAGAAATGGAGTGTAGAATGATATCATCCCAGAGAATATTAAAGCACAGCTATTGTGCTCAAAAATTTGCAAAGGTTATACATTTTTGGAAGAAAAATATTCTGTGGAAGCAGAAAAGTTTGCAGTTCCTGCAATGAACCTTTCTACGTGAAGGTTTTCAGATATACCTTTACTTCCCTCTAGTGGAGCTGATATGAATGGCAGATGTCTTCATAGTTGGGTTTGGATGTTCAGGGAATTTTAAAACACAGTCCATGAAAGGTGTGGATAAATGTCTACAGAGAAGCTGGTTTTCATTAAATCAGCATTCTTTGGTTCAGATATAATGGGATGTAACATAGCCTTCCTCAGCCTTCTACCCTCCAGATTATCTGGAATCATATGAGCTGGAGTTGTTGAACGTATTTACAAGGTGCTGGGTAGGAGAAGATAGCTTTGTGCTAACTAGGTTCTCTACCGCAAAGCTAGTTTGTAATAGGAAGAGAGAACAGAAAGAAAGGAGTATGAGGCATTAACCCTCACGGAAATACAGATGGATGAGTGTGCCAGTTCTGTTTTTCATTTTTAAAGGTTAGAGAATCTGTCAACTTCAGGGTTATGTTCCTTTTTTTTTTTAAAGTCAGATTAACAGCAACATAACATAATGAAAGCAGGAAAGAGAGCTGCCTTGGTGCCCTCAACAACAGGGCCTTTCAGGGCTTCCTCCTGGGCACCCATTCCACACCCACACCTTCCAGAAACGTGATTGGGTAGGATCAGGCTATCATACAGAGTCAGCAAAACCCCAGGTAACCTCTAGAGGGCAGCAAAAAAGAGTTTTTGGCATCTCTTTGCTAACATGTCTCATAATTAGCCAGAATTTTGCAGCCCAGGCGTGGTTGCCAAAGTGTGGGGTCTTAATGGGATCTGTGGCAAGTCAGAAGAAAGAGAGAAAGGCAGAAGGACCCACCACCAGTGCTGTTGCCACCACCTCTTCCTCCTCTCCCGTTGCTTACACATCAGTTGTCTGAGCAGCAGCACGTCCTGGGCTGTGGCATCTCCTGGGAGCAGAGCCTTCGGAGGTCCCTGGGGCTTCCCTAGTAATCACTGCTTGCCATTCACTTCCTCTTCTCATTCTTCTTTCTGCTTGTGAAGGAACTAAGAGGAGAGAGAATAGGGATGACATTCCCCAGAGATTGTGGATGAGAGAAAGAGGGTGAAAAACTCTACTATGACAAACTGACATGTAGTTTCTATTTTCATAGCCATCAATATTTCAAGTTTCGTTGATTTTATTGTAATTTCTTTAATTGTTGTGAGCTGCCCAGAGTAATTCCAAGTTGGGCGGCATACCAGTTTAATAAATTGTTGTTGTTGTTGTTCACACAGTCAGCCAGATGTTTAGACTGGATTTGGCATTTTTACCCACCTATCGAGTCCTTCCCAAGAACTTGGGATAGGCAAATGTTGTTGTTTGATGGTGTTAAAGGTATCTTCCCAGGATACAAGCTGTTCCAAGTAAAGCTGCCTTTTGCAATTGACTGAAGGTGATTTTGTCAATGCCAATGGAGTTCAAGTGGTGCTCCAGATGTTTTGGAATTGCACCCAAGGCACCTATTACTACTGGTACTACCTTTGCTTTCTCTTTCTACTACAGTCATTCTACTTCTATTTGCAGGTCTTTGTATTTTGTGATTTTTCTCTAGTTCTTTTTCTTCTATTCTGTTATTATTATTACTATTGTTATTATTATGATTATGATTATCATCATCATCTTCAGATTTTTTTAGTCATTTAATCAAGGATTTAAATATAAGTAAATCTATTTCTTTCCCTATGGCAGTTTTTAGAGTATAAAACACTTGGGGCATAGAATTGTTCCCTTATTCTTTGCATAGTATTATGTAAGGCAATCTCTTCAGCAACATAATAAGAATTAGTGGAGTTTGCAGAGACGGTCAAAAAAGTCAATATGGTGCTTGTGGCAGTGTAATTGATGCCCCACCCCTTTTATATATGTGTCAACATTCCATATAGGTACAAAAGGATAGGGCCTTAATCACACTGCCATAACTCCTACCCTATCGTTTTTGATACTCTGTGGATGCTGCTAATAAGACTACAGACAGAGAAGTGCATGGTAACTGAAAGCAAAAAAGCACGCACTAATTATTTCTGATTACACATACAATCTTTAAAAGTGATGCTGATCTACCTTCTGGTCCCATTACTATTTTATCCAGCAATTTCAAACCTTTGATTAATTATTTTCTTACTTTCTTCCCAACCTGTGATCTGAAGTCTATGTAGGGCACTATACTTGTTTTCAAGTATGAGCAGCAAAATAAAAACTGTTGTCTTTAATAGCCAATAGATTGGGGATTTTTGGCATTTCCATCTGAAATCTTGCAAGATTCGGAATGAAAGCTTTAACACCTTCTGAGATTTGGCAATTTCATTAGATTTGGAGCATTTCAATCTTTTTAATTAATTTTTTTAATTGTAAAGCTCAATGGCATATCAAAAGCTTTTGGTGATGGTATGATGGTCTCAGTAAAGGAAAATGTTTCTGGCTTAGCACACTGTACAAGCTCACATTGTTATTGTTATTATTGTTAGATTTATGCTCCACCTTTTCTCCAGGAAATCAAGGGACTTTACATGGCAATCTTCTTCCATTTTATTCCCCAAACAGCAATCCCCTAGACTGGGCTGAGAATGTGTGATTGGCCCAAAGTTTCTATGGCTGAGTCTGGACTAGAACCTGTGCCTTCTCAGTCCTAAACCAACACCTTAACTACTACAAAATACTTGAACATTTTTGGTTAAATAACCTATGACATATATGAACTCAGTTGATGTTTTCTATTGAGGTATTATACATCCTAAGCTTAGTTTAAAAATAAAGAACTGTTAGAAAGAAACGGATAGTCTGAAGTTGCCCATCAACTTTCTACATCTATATCTCAATCCAAGTTTATCTGGCTACAGTATATCTCACTGGGGTAAGAAGTATTCCCATTGAAATTAAAGCCTTTATTTCTAAATATGTTTCTATAATTCAGCATATGCACATTCTTTATAACCATATCTGATTTAGGTTTTCTTTCAGGGGGTGGGGAGTACTTAAACAGCCACACTAATATTCATGGGGAAGATGCAGCAGACTGGTTTACACATATCCAAAATAGTAATTGATGGTAGTGGCAGCTGAAGCAAGATCTCGGTTTGGTATATAAATATTGTGTTCCATCCTGGACACAGACTGTAACAGCTAAAAAAACACTGCTTCCCATGCTTTTGTGATGTTGCATTAAAAGAAAAATCAATGATCAAAGCTGAGATTGCTAGAACAAGGAGCAGGATCTTGTAGCATTTTGTTTATCATCAATCCATTGAATTGTGGTTGCTGCTGCTGGAAGAAAAATATATTGCTGTGCTCTGAAAAGAGAGGCAGATTAAAGCCACTTGGACGCACACAACTCTAGTGCAATAACACTAGAGTTAGGAATGTATAAACTGATTTGCATATTGCTGAGGTGAGGCAGATGGGAAGTGGGGCTAAAGGAAGAGACTCATGTTCTAAAACAAAGTCTTCATAAAATAAGAATCCAGGGCACAGTGTTAGACCTTAGGTTTTCATAGGTGTTGCTAGTAGGTCATCTTTACAATATGAAATTCAAAATCTTGTAAAGAAATGCACAACCAGCTGAGGTTTGTGTTTTCAGCCATTAAAAGCTGAAGTGAAATGTGTGGTGTCACTGAGAAAGGTTAGAAGTAACAACCAGGAAAGTATGGTTTTTGTGAGCTAACTGGAGGGGTTTGGAAGATGCTAAAATGCCAACAAGCATTCTACTAGAGGAGATTGATTTTTGTTAAAAGGATCTTGGAATCGTAGCTGATCATAAGCTGAAGAAATGTCAACAGTGTGACATGGCTGTAAAAGGCAAAAGCCATTTTGGGCTGCATTAAAGGAAATATTGTTCTGAGCTTCCTTCAGTTCTGGGTTGTTACAACCATTACTTCAAACATTATATTCTATCCTGGACACAGACTGTAACAGTGCAGGTTGGAACAGATGCAACAATAGAAGCAACAAGGCTGATCAGGGTACTAGAAGAAGCAAGTCCAGAAAAATAGAGTGAATTGGACCTATTCAGCCTCTAGAAGACTTTGAACTACTCCAAACTCACCACCATATCTTTGTGATCTTACATGTCAACTGACCTGTCACTTGAGCCAATTTTTTCCAGTTCAGTTGTGATGCATCCCAGATCACTCTTTATATTATTTTATTTTTTTACACCCTATAATTCTGGAGAGGTTGTTGCTGAGATTGGGCCTACTGTAGTTTTTAGATGCTTATATATCAGGGCTACATTTGAGTTTGCTTTAGATGCTTGAAGGGAATTGATGTCAGAACTTTTTTTCCCCATTCTGCTTGTACTTTGTACCCCTTTCTTGTTTCTCTGTCTCTGCTTGATTACAGGTTTATTCTTGGAAGGTTTATTCTTGCTTATACTTGCCATAATCAATTTTTTATTTTAGGTATTGTTATCAATTGGTAATTATTAGAAGGAGAAAGGAATTGTGTTAAAATTGCTGCTGTTTTCATTTATACTGACCTGAGCTACTTGTGTTGCCAACAGCACAAACATGCTGGAATGCTATATTGCTGAAAGCAGGACAAGAATTGGTTGGTCTGGATAATGTCAAAGAGAGGCTAATAAGATAATGAGTGAGAGTTGAGAGTGGGGCGCACTTTCACAGATTTTTGCTTTGGATTCTGTGTCAAGAGTCAGAAGTTGTAGCATCTTCTCTGCCAATCACAGAGACCCCAAGTTGGATGCTTGCCCTGAAAGGGCCAATCCTGAGCAAATGAGAGCTCTGGAAGTCCAATCCTAATTATTAAAGGGTCAAAAGTAAAGATAGAATTGACAGAAGCCAAGTGGGATGAGCATCTCTGAAGCAATAGAGAACAGTGATGGGGAAAAGAACCTTGTGTTCAGTTGCTTGGCAAAGGGATTTTTACCATCTGTTTTCTCAACATGTACTGTATCTAGGCTTCTTAACTGCACATCAGCTTTCCTTCATGTTCTAGCTATCACAGAAATCACGCTTCTTTGCATCTTTCCAGCTGAGGCTGTAGAATCATTAGATACAGAGATAGGATTAGCCATCTTGTTCTTGTGTCTGCATCTAGATATATACCCTTAAACGTGTATCATGATTTCGGTATCCTTCCAATTTTTCTTAGAGAAACCCAACTAAAGAATACTTAACTGTGTCCTTTCCTTGTGTTTCATCATATGATTAAAATGAAATATTTGTAAGAAAGAGGAGTTTACAGCTTTCTGAGCGAAGCAAGCATGAATGAATATGCCAGGGTGGGTAATTCACCCACTTCTGGAGAGATTTATAAGCCTGAGAACATGAGCTCTGGACCCTAGGAGGCAGAACCTTTAAGTAACAGTTAAAATGATTAAAAATAGATAATACAAAAATAATAATTTGGTTGAGCTGAAGTTTTGCTCTGGGTTCAAGGATTCACAGCAGTTAAGGAGTGACTTGATTTCAGTGCTGTGATAAACTGAAATGAGGGGTGATGTAAAGATGACCTGGTTTTGTAGTGGCAAATCATATTTTGCCTAAGAACTGTTGGCAAGAGGAACACAGTGGAAACTGGGTTTGCCAATAAAAGCATCAAGTCTGCATCAATATGCTAACAATAAATGTGAAAACTCTCAGAGTTAACACTATAAGCAGGTCTATTGATCTTGTGTCACCCCACTTCCCAGCTCCTGAGCTTAACATCATGTCTCCCCACACTCTGTTGAGGATTAGCTGCTGTTGCATCTTGCCAATATGCTATTATTTCATAGTTCATGGCAATCATGGCATTATCAACACTTACAGACTCAAGGGAAGTGAATCAGCTTTATACTGCTACAGATCAGCTTTATACTGCTTTGGAGGAACTGGACAGTAGAAATGGTGGTGGTGTGAAAATGCCCTACCAGGGGAAAGAACAGCATTCTTCAACTGTCTGAAGGAATATCACACAGAAGAAGGCCAGGATCTGTTCTCTATCATCCCAGACTGCAGGATACAGAATAATGGTCTTAATTTACAGGGAGGCAGAATCCTGGTGAATATTAGACATTTCTGTACAATAAGAACAATTCAGAAATGGAAGAAGAAAAATGGTGTGCTCCCCTTTGCTGGATGTGTTTAAAAAAAGGTAGAACAATCTTTGCTGTGGATTCTTTGACTTTATTCCTGCATGGTACAGAAGATTGGACTAAGCAGTCCTATTATTATTTTGCAAATGATCACTAGGACTTTGGATATCCTCCAGGCTTATGAGAAAAGAGTTAAATTTCTGTGTCTGTATACTGAGAAAAGATAAGAATTCATTTTTTGTGCAAATTCCTGTAATATTTACATATTTAAATATGTAATATTTATTTATTTATTTATTTATTTATTTAATCAAATTTGTCACTGCCCATCTCATGAAATGACTCTGGGCAGTTTACAACAAGATAAAAATTCATTAAAATACAATATAAAACAATCCTAAACTTAAATAGGTTCCAAGAAGATGGAAAATTGGCAATAATTCCAGGGAGTGTCTTCAAGGGGCTAACCACCCCCAAGGATGGGTAAAGCCCATATCACCCCATGCACACTGACAGAGCCAGGTCTTTAAACCTTTTCAGAAAGCTGGGAGGGTAGGGGCCTGCCGCACATCTGAGGGGAGAATATTCCAAAGGGCAGGGGCAACAGCAGAGAAGGTTCTCTTCCTGGGCCCTACCAGCTGACATTCCCTCGCTGACGGGATCCACAACATACCCTCTCTGCCTGACCGGGTGGGCCGGGTTGATGTAATGGGGATGAGATGGTCCTTCAGGTAACCTGGCCCCATGCCATGTAGGGCTTTAAAGGTAATAACCAACACCTTGAATTAGACTCAGAAGCAAACTGGCACCCAGTGCAGCTCCTGCAGCAAAGGTGTTACCTGTGCCATCCTAGGGACACTTAATATCATCCATGCAGCTGCATTTTGAACCAGCTGTAGCTTCTGGACACTCTTCAAGGGTAGCCCCATGTAGAGCGCATTGCAATAGTCTAACTGAGAGATGACCAGGGTGTGAATGACTGACCGGAGAGCCTCTTGATCCAAGAAGGGGCATAACTGGTGCACCACCCTAAAGTGGGCAAAGGCCCTCCTGGCCACGACTGCCACCTGCTCTTCAAGCAGTAGTCGCAAGTCCAGGAGGACTCCCAGATTACGCATCTGGACTGTTTGGGGCAGTGCAACCCTGTCCAAAACCAAAGATGGTAAGTTTTCGGATACAGAGGGGCCTCCAATCCACAGCCACTCTGTCTTACCAGGGTTCACCTGAAGCCTGTTGTTCCCCATCCAGACTCTCACAGCCTCCAGGCACCACAAAAAGGTGGTCATTTAAAAATATAATAAAGAAAAACAAGATAGGGAAAGCATGCAGAACTTGGCTTTATAAATGTGTGTGTGTGAGAGAGAGAGGGAGAGAGAAATAAATAAATCCATCCATCCATCCATCCATCTATCCATCCATCCATCCATCCGGCTAGCTTCTGGAATTCTTTCCAGTTCCTTTACCAGCAGTGGCTATATATGTGTGTGTGGGGATATGCACTGGGAAGCAGAGGGTGGGCTGCATATGTTGTGCTCTAAGTCTAGCTCTGAGAGAAGCAGGCTTAGAACAGAGCAGTCAACAATGTTCTGAGCTGCTCTCCAGCTGTCTCTCCTGTAGAGATGCACTGAGGACATTTTTCAGGATGTTGTTTTCTTCACAGCTGCAAATTGGATTCAGCCGATTTTCAAATTTCATCTATGCTAGTCTATGACTATAATAAAGGTGAATTTGGTTTGAGTAAAGTTCATCTCTCTCTCTCTCTCTCTCTCTCTTTTTTTTTTTTTTTTGCTAATTCTTCCTCCTCCCCCCCAGTTCTGTTTCATTTTTGGAGAGTGATCATGCTGACACACAGATGGACAGACCAGCAGAATTACAATCTCCTGTACATATAGTACTTCCAATATTCTGTTGCGTTGGAAATTACACCTGTCAGACAAATAGTAGATTACTGCACAATCCATTGGGCTTTATCTTTCTCCGAATGTTGCAGTGCAGTTTTCTGGTTCCAAAATCATAGAAATATATATAAAATATGTACTAAACTAAACTAAACTAAACTAAACTAAACTAAACTAAACTAAACTAAACTATATTTAGATGTGTGCACCTTGCAAGAATATTCAGTTAGAAAAATATATCCAAAAAGAAAAATGCATTCAAAATACTTTTTACATACTAACGTTCATGCTGATTTTGTAAGAATAAGTTGCACACTAATGCAGAAATGGGGCAGGAGTGCTTACAAATGACTGGAACTGGTACAGACTAGAAATAGATTGGTCTATCCATCTCTGTTAGAGGAATCTGACCTTCCAAAGAACATTTTCTGTTAGTTTTCCTTTTCTCACTAGAGAGAAAAAGTCCTCAGGTGCTCAATAGTAACTAGTGGAGGAAAATGAATACATTTTCCGAATGACTGCCATTGAATTCAATTACTGGTGGGGTTGAACATGCTTTAAAGGTTCTGGATATTAAGCTGAATGAGCTTAACAATAGATTTTTGATTAGAATATGGTTCTTGAATGTAGAAGCTCTTTTTAAATAATCTTGCAAACCCTATTTGGCCAAAACCAAAACAGTTCTTTTAAAAAGGACTGCAAATCCTAGTTGTGTAGATTTCAAAGGTGAATTAATAAATCCTGAATGTGATGTGAAATAATTCAAATAATACATTTCCAGCTCTACGTACATCCCACACCCAGACAAACCAACAAAGTCAACTCGTCATGAGATTTTGGGGATTTTTTTTATTTTTATTTTTTTGCATAATCAAACGTGCGTTGTTTGAAACATCATGCTTTCTTGCACAAAATTGCCAAGATGTCTTAAGATATGGAAGATTTTGGCATTCCAATTCCTTCATAAGATATCACATGTCAAGCTTCACATTGAGCCTTGGCAGTAAATTTCAGCTTCCCACACACTTAATCCTTTGTTCAGCTCAGCAACTGGCTTAATTTGACAGAAGACTCTCAGTCACAAATCAGTTAGATTAGAATCTTTATTACAGATAAAATAATAGAAGCCTTAGACCCAACATTTGCCCACTGCAATACAAACAAAGTCATTATGTACAGTAGGCTTAAGCTCTAAAGCTTAAATTCTAGGCTTTTTCTGCCCACCTTTCTGAGTTAACAGATACTTGGCTGGCCTCTTGATGGTTTTGGGAAGCAGCTATACAGTTTACATAGCAGTTCTTTCTAGCTCGGGAACTGCTGGTTCCTGTCTCACCAGCTTCAACCTCTGATTATTTGAGAGTGGGATAGGGACCAGGGCTATGCAAAGTCTTTGAGAAAAATACCTCACAAAATAAACCTGAAGAAAGAAGCTGTGCTTCAATCAATAAAAGCAACGTAATGATTAGATAACAAAATAGGATATGCCCAACTAGGAGCTTAACAATCAGAGGCATCTGCAGGATATAGAAACCCACAGAGATGTTCTTTGAGAAACTAGGTAGACAGAATGGTTGCAAAGGCCTGCTTCAATCCCAGAGGACAGAGGAAGTATGAGGAAAGACTCAAACTGGCTCTGCACTAATTCCCTGGGATATAAGAGGGAGGGAAGGGAAAGCACAATCAAACCTACAAGATTCTGTTACTGTAGCCTATATCAATAAAGTATAGTTCCAGTCAGACTTGTGGAGTTTTCTGACCTGGCCTACTTTGAAGGACTGATAGTAATGCTTTTGCTGCAATGACAAAAGCAGTATTGCACTATCATGACACAAGCTTATCATGAGTACATGCATGTGATGTCATGATGCACATACAAAAGGGTGGAATTTGTACTGCAAAAGTGCCATGCTGCTATTATAATTTGACAACCCCATCCATACCCTCCCTGTGGCACTTCTGCTGAGAATCAACCCCCACCCCCACCAGTCTTGTTATTGCAGGATGTTTATCAGTGTCCTGCCAGAAGTCAAACTGTAGATTCAGAAGCTCATATACAGTATTAGTCTTGCATTCCCAGCCCCTAAATGCCTTGAGTTACTGAAAGTCACGAACTATGCTAGATACAGCCTCATTGATTGATTGATTACACACCATCAAGTCTGTGTCAACTCTTAGCAACCACATAGATAGATTTTCTCCATGACAATCTATCCCCAGCTTGGTCGTTCAGGTCTTCCAATGGTGCACCAATCACCAGTGTAATTGAATCCATCCACTTTGCTGCTGGTTGTCCTTTTCTTCTCCTTTCTTCCACCTTTCCCAGCATTAGAGCCTTTTCCAGAGAGCTGGGTCTTTGCATAATGTGCCTGAAATAGGATAATTTGAGCCTGGTCATTTGTACCTCGGGTGAGAACTCTGGGTTGATTTGTTTGATGATCCACTGGTTTGTTTTCTTGGCTGTCCATGGTATTCCCAGGAGTCTTCTCCAACACCAAAGTTCAAAAGCGTCAATACTCTTTCTAACCTGCTTCTTTAAAGTCCAACAGCCTCATGCTTTAAATCATGTCATCATGATTTGAAACAAACGTGAATCAACTTTTTTCTGGGGAGGTGAGGGAAGAAGTGAAATGAAAAACAAGACAAATGATAAAAAATTAAGGTAATTTCTGGCAAGTCTTTTTGGCTCATTCCCTCTACAAATTATCTATTGTCTGGTTTACCTCTTTTATCATTTTTTAAAAGTCTGTAAGAGACTCTTTCCTTTGTTTTGGATAATTGAATGATGCTACTTTAGTGTACAGAAGTGCTGGAAGAAATATCAGGGACAAAGGAATAGAGACAAAAATAGCTCCAGTCTAAGTGCTTTGACAGCCCAGTCAAAACAGAGGTTTTCCTGAGGCCATTGTACATTTTAATCCTAGCGGTTTATGTCCTCCCTAAGTTCTGATCCACTGAAACACAAATATACTAATGTTGTCACAAATTCTTGTGGTACCAATAATTAAAAGAATTTTAGAAAGAATCTATTCTGCAGACTATGGAGATAAACAGGTAACAAGACTGAGACTTTAAAGGCAAGAATACTCATTTGGCATACTTGTAGGCAATTAAAGTTCACCAATTGTTATCAAACATATGATTAGCAGTAGATCTTATCTTCTTGAACATGTCTTCTAATAGTTTCTTGGAAGAGGAAGTGGGGAGAATCATTAAAGCTGATGCTAAATGAGAGAACGCTTAAGACAGTATTGTGATATTCGTCCTTGGCAATTCACAGCAGTCAGATTATCTAGGAACAAAAATGTACTTACGTGATTGGATTTTCATGTGAGGCTGAATTTAACCTCACTATTCAGAACAACTTTGAAGCCTAAACTAGGTGAGACATGAAATGGATTCTGCGTTGAGATGATAGGCTTTTAAAAATTAAAATGCCTCCAGTTGGGGAGCGGAGGCCTGATATTATCAGATTGCATTAAACATGCAGGCCTAGCTGAGTAGTAGTAAACTGATTTAAAAAGCTAAGTGGGGTTATCCTTGGTAAATACTAGGATGGATGAGGGGTATCTGAGAAGTTCAGGGTTGTAGGCTAGACTGGCAATTTGCAAAAAAAAAAAAAAAAAATCAAGGAAGATGGCAATGGCAAACCACTTCCATATCAGCTCAAGAAAATTGGACAGATGTGTCCAGTTAAGTCACCAGCTGCTTAACCAGACTTAAAGGGGAAAAAAATATTTATTTTAACTGGCATGGAAGAAGATGGAATTTTAGCCTTACCTTTTCAATTGTGGTGCTGAGGGAAAATCTTCCTCTGAAACTACTATTTGCTTTAGGGAATCCTCAACTGTGTGTTTTTAGGGAATATGCGGTTCCAAAGAATAATTCACATTCAGTTAAAGCAACAGATAATGTGAAAAATAAAGAGAAAAAGTCAAGAGTCTTCTGAAACCCCAAATGCTGATCATCTATTTTACCTCTCATTGAGAATGCTGTTCCTGCTACTTGTCTTGAGAGTGTTTCCAAGCTGAAGGAAATCAGAAAATATCATTTCTTTTTGACAAGTCCCGCAAAGTTGTCAATATTACAACAAGAATGGGGATGTCAAAACTTATGGAGCATAGCCTTCTCCAAAGGTTGCATTTCTTCTCCTCTTGTTTTCAGTGCCCTAACTAGGCAGAACTCTGTGACATTTTGTTTGAATGGGAAAATGTCTCTTCTGAAGACTTTGTGGCATTCTGCACAGGCTGCTAAATATCGCAGAATGGGACTCTAAATAAAAGGGGGAAAAATCTATACGCAATCTATGTGCTGCCAAAGCAATTTGTGATCTCCTACAACAATGCAGTTCAAAACACCTGCTCCGATGAAAGGATTTTCCACCAAATCATGTAATACCTTTAAGGCATGGATTTATCTCAAGATGATAGACTGGAGGGAAAGGGTTACATTTTAGAAAAGACTCATGGACAATTGATTTTATATATGAGCGAGGCTATTATATGCACAAAGATGGAAATATACAGAAATACCTACAATGGAGGAGTGGATTGTGAAGATGGCAGAACTTGTTGAAATGGCCAAATTGTCTTGACTCATTAGGGAAGAAACAATAACTACTTTTATAAAAGACTGAAAACTCTTTATGGACTTTTTGCTGAAAATGGACGAAAATGAACTGATGATCTCGGGATTTACTGATTAAAAAGGTTCTTTATGGAAAGAAGGGAATCATGATATATAATTTGGGAGGGTGGAAATGGCAATAATTATGTTTGTAACTGCTGTAAAGAAGATTGGAGGTTACTTCTTTAGATACTTTTCTATTTCTTTCTTTTTTCTTCCTTTCTTTTGACTTTTACTGCTTTTGACTTTTTCTTTTATCTTTTCGTATATTTTTTCTAATTCTTTCTTTATGTTTCTGTAGTTTTTAATTCTGTAAAAATGTTTTTCAATAAAAATTATATATCTATATCTGTATCTATATCTATATCTATATCTAATGTGTAAGCCGCCTAGAGTGGCGTATAAAATTGATAAATAAATAAATGGGTTACATTTTATCTGCACACCTGCTCTGATCCCAATACTTACCATTCATCCCCATTAATACTATTTGCATAAAAAAAATTAAATGCAAACAAACTCTGAATGCCCCTTCTAGGCTGGACCTGAGAAATGGGGCTGCAACATTATGGAGCAGAGCAAGGTTTCTAGGAAAATGATAGCTCAGCCATGCTAACTGAACAGGACTAGATGCCTTCTTTGGTAACATGGGTACAAGTTATCTCCTTACATTACTAGAATCCAAATGTCAGATTTGTAAAGACTGGTCTGCCAGGCTTCATGGGTTTTCAGAACCTTGCAGTCTAATTTTTAACATGGTTGAAATTACAGTGAGTCCCATTACTGTAATCCATTAAATTTGTTCAATGCATGCCTAGCATTTTGTTCTTCCAACTTGCAAAGGACATGGTGAACTGGAATCATAAGACAATTTGCTCTCATGAAACAGTCTCTGCAATGAAAGCTATAAAGCAAATTTGCTTCTCTATTGTTAGGATAAGAAGCTAATTTAAAATCCAGGCACTTTCTGAGCTGTAACTGAAGATGAGAGGGAAGAGAAGAGGATTAATTAACCTTACACAAATGTATCTTCCTTTCCCCCAATGAGTTTAAAATAGTGAGTTCTTATGTCTAGTAGAATTCCAGTTTGCAGTCCTTTACAATTTTTTTCTGCTGAGGGACCCTTATTGCTCCCTCCAGATTAGTTCACTCCTAACTATGATGCCTAGCTGAAATTACAGACTGCCTTTAAATGAGGTTAAAATACAGTTGTATTTTATGTACACAGGTTTAATTCAGACAGAAAAAGTTATCTGCAGGCAGGTATAATATTTACATAGCACTCTCAGCGAACTCCTTATTTCCTTCTACCCTGTTTTATTTTTTAAAAGGCTTTCCCAGGGGTGTCCACAGAGTGTAGCAAAAAACGTCAAGAATGGTGCCCGTGATGGTGCAACCAAATCTCTGCCTGTTTTGTATGTGTATCACCTAGGACTGTACCCTGGATGTTCCATATGAGAATAGTGGGAATGACAAAGACTGGAGCATGAAAGTAGAAAAAGTAAGTAGCAGGCAGGAGCAAGAGAGACAGATTGCACTAAGAATGTATCATAAGAGACTTCCTGGCTGAATATTATGCTACAGGCAATCAGTCTCTGTCTATTAATAATTCTACTAAGCCCGCCACACAGCAGAAAAACATCTAATAAGCTAGTTTATTTTGTTACTGCACTATCATGTTACTAATAATGCCCATACAGAACCCGGGCAAGAGGCCATCTATCTCAACAATTTAACAATCTGCAGCCAGTTGCTGCTATTGTTTTTATAGGCAGCAATCATGTTAAAAGATATATTCTTGGGGGTATATTCCATTCTTGGGAGTATAACAAGTTATTGCTTCTAAATGGAGAAAAACACAATTCAATCATTTTCTTCTGGAAATTTGGATCAGTCATTGTTTCAGAGTGAAATACATTGGTGGTGATATTTATTCTTCCTTGTTTAGAAAAACGGTTGTGGTGGTGACCTCCTAGAATTAAACTTCTGAAGAAGAAAGAGGAAGAGAATTATGATTATGTTTGGATCCAGACTCAATCATATGCAGAATAGAGCCACTTAAATCAATAGGATAAGTCTTAATTTTGGTTATCTACTAAGTCTGTATTCTACCCATCATGATCAGGATTTAAACTTGAAGCCAAACACTTAAACAGCACCCTTTATGAAGAGCTATTCATAAAGAGGAAATAAGAAAGGCATTATTTCTCATCAAAATCCCATTATGTATCCACTGCTGAAATAATCTACTGGGTCTTCTGCCTAAATCTTCTATCTAACTTCAACCAGGAATGTATACATGAGTGCTATATAGCTGGTACCTAAAAAACAATGTATGGCTAAATGTTCTGAATTCTGAATTTTTTTTATCATATCCCTTCTACCAAAAGCCTACATTTTACATCTGCTATGATTTAGCATCAGACCCACTTCATATGGCATCAGCCTATGAATGGATTTAAGTTCTATGCAATCAATAGTCTAGTGTGGGCTATTCAGAGAGACATATAATTTAGATAAGAGATAACTGAATGTGGAGAAGGATTTTATAACTTAAATCTCTTAGAGCGCCAAGAGTAATGGATGGAGATATCCTAATGTTGAGAAGAGACCCAAAGACAATGTGGGTTGTTGGCTTGGATAGCCGACTTAATGTCATAAAATGCAAGTAAAGTAAGATTTCAGTTCTTTTTACTCTCAGCTGAGAAGTCAGTGCTACGGGACTTCTCTATTTCAATAATCCATCTGCATATTTTATTTAAAGCAGAACATAGAAACTTTCTGAGTCTTTAATAATATACATGTATGACCATCCTGCTCTGTTGACAGGAGCAAGGACGACCTGTAAAACTTTTTCTCTGCTTTGTTGCTATAATGTTTAGTCTTTTTAAGACCATAATGGATATGCAAAACTAAAATCTGTTTCCTGTCCTAGTAATAATTGCCATCTGAATGAACAGTTGCTGGACATCAGCCATCGAATACGAAAAGACTAATACTAGTGATGCTTTTCAATCCAGGGCTTGACCTGGCTTTGTACTTTTGATTCTGAATGGCAAAGCACAAATTTATCACTTCAGTACAATGGTAGCCTAAACAAGATTGATAGGAACTTGCACCTTTATATGGAAGAAGATCATTAAATTGTTGAGCTTCCTATTTTAACAGATGACAGGCTGAAGTGGAAACCCCCAACATAAAGGGCTTCATTTGTAGCATTCCCCTTGGCATAGTATACAACCCAATGGATGGGATTGCTAATGTCAGATCCAATATAATTATTGCTGTAAATTTCCATCATGCATATAATGCGATTGCTGTGCAATTAGGGGAGATTTATGACAAGGTGAAATATTTGTTTACATTCAAACTATCCTTCACACTTTAGGAGATAAATAAAAACTAAAATAACATGAGATAGACATTGGCATCTTTGCTTCTTAAGATTGTGTAAAACCTTGAAGGCCTGGTCTACATATACATGGCGGTGAGGTAGATAACTTTCAGATAAATGTAGATGGCATACAGGCACTTCCCCCTGTGCCTACTATGTGCCTGGTTGATACTGGTAAAAGGTTGGTTGGTTGGTTGGTTGGTTGGTTGGTTGGTTGGTTGGGGCAGCCAGGAGCTATTCAAAATCAGGAACTGGCAATTCAGCTGACTGCCAACCCTGTAAGGAAAGCAGCATGGAGATAACATACTGCTGAATCTGGATTACACCAGCCCACCAGTTTCTTATCTACTCTCATCCCTCTCCCAGAAGTATCCCTAGATATTTCTTCAACAACCTACATGCCCCACACAGGAGACTGTTCTTCCTAGCTCTAATGGATGCATTACCCATTAGGGTGACAACAGGCAGATATAACAACCTCCATTATGAAAGGAGCATTTGTGTAATTGTTGATACAGAGGTAGAATCTTTATCACATGTGTTGCTAAAGTGCCCATTGTACACTCAGTAGTGAATAGATCTTGTAACACCAATTATCAGAAAATTTAACTCTTCTTATGATTAAGAGGTCATTACTCTTCTTTTGTGATCAATGTCAAGATAGCACCAAGAAAGTTGGTAATTTTCTATCAATAGTTATGGCTTATAGAAGCCATTTGGCACCTTCCTTAATTATCAACTGTTTGAGATGACCAGTGTTCCTTACTGGTAGTCAAAGTTCAGTAAAACTAGCAGAAACATTTTGAGGTCCAGATAAAGAGTCAAGGCTTCTGGATAGGCAGATATGACTTGGCATAAAAGCATACAGGTACACAAGTTTGGACTGTTCTTGTAGTTGTGCCATCATCCTTCTGCTTTCATATAGAGGTTTTAATATATAAAGTTCACAGCATGCACTTGAGCAGAATCAGCACCAATTATTTCTGTTTACAAGCTACCTATCTACTTAGGAACAACACCCTACTCCTCAATAGAGGAGTATCTTCCCTAGGTACTGCTCCATACCACCAGAGATTTTTCTGTATCTCAACATGGAGATGGTGATGGTTTCACAGGCTTGTTGTTAAGACTGCAAAGAAGGGGCAAAGTTGCAGCTGCAGAATCAGATGCAGGATGAGTCTGACCCCTTTCTGATGCTAAGGCTTAGTTCCTTCGAGCCAGGGTCTGTCCTGTGTCTTGATTTGCTCCTCTGTCTCATCCTCTGATTAAGATTCATAAGCCAGGGCTATAAGTATGAAGGTAGGAGAATTTATCTTCAAAAATTAAATTGCTATACTTTAATTGTTATTATTATAAAATGTCAGTGTCAACTCTTAGCAACAGCATAAACAGATTTTTTCCAGGATGATCTCTCCCCAGTCTGGCCTTTGCATTCTCTCAATGGCACATTCATTGCTGTTGTAATCAAGTTCATCCACCTGGCTGTTGGTCATCTTCTTCTTCTCTTCCCTTCCACTTTTCCCAGAATTATGGACTTCTCAAGGGAGTTGGGTCTTTGCATAATGTGTCCAAAGTATGATAGTTTAAGCTTGGTCATTTGTGTCTCAAAAGAAAACCCTGGATTGATTTGTTCCATAATCCATATGTTTGTTTTTCTGTCTGTCCATAATATTCTTCAACATCAAAGTCTAAAAGTGTCAGTGCTCTTTCTATCCTATCTAGTCCAACTTTTGCATCTGTAGTATCACAAGGAAAACCACTGTCTGTACAATTCTAATCTTTGTAAGTATAGACACATTTTGTAGATATAGACAGATCATGGCATTTGAATATCTTTTCCAAGGCCTTCATTGATACCCTATAAAGGGCTAGTCCATGGTATATTTCTTGAATTTTGATTCCTTTGCGGTTGATGTATGTGCACGTGTTTTTACCTTTGAGTCAGTGTTGACTCCTGGCAACTGTCTGGAGTATTCCTACAGTTTTGTTGGCAAGATTTTCAGGAGTTTGCCATTGCTTTCTTCCTAGGGCTGAGAGAGAGTGACCTGCCCAAAGTCACCCATCTAGCTTCAGGTCTAAGGTGGGACTAGAACTCACAGTTTCTCAGTTTCTAGCCTGCTATCTTAACCACTACACCAAACTGGCTCTCTTACTGTTAATAATAGACCCTAAAAGGCAAACGCTATCTACCATTTCAATATCTTCTTTGTTAATTCTAAGGTTGGTTGCTGTACCTGTTGTCATTTGGCTTTCTTTATATTTAATCATAGCCCATTTTTTCACTGTTCACTTGTTGACTTTCATTATTAGAGCTTGCATTTGCATTTTCAGCTATCAGAGTAGCGTCATCAGCATAGAGCTGGCTATTGATGTTTCTTCCTCCAATTTTAAAACCATGCTCATCTTCTTCCAGTCTAGCATCCCTCAATATATATTCAGCATACAGATTGAATAAGTAGGAAACGATTGTACACCCTTGTCTCACTCTTTTGCCAGCCTGGATCCAATCTGTTTCACCATGCTCGGTCTGAACTGTGGCTTCCTATCCTGTCTATAGATTTTACTTGATAACAATGAGATGTTCTGGGATTCCCATTTTCCTAAACTCATTCAACAGCTTGACATGTTCAATGCAATCAAAGGCCTTTCTACAGTCAGTGAAGCCCATATTGACTTTTTCTTTAATTCCTTGGTTTTCTCAATTATTCAACATGCATCAGTGATAATGTCTTTTGTTCCCTAGCCTTTTCTAAAAGCAGCTCTGGCATTTCCCTTTCTATGTAGGGCTCTAATCTGTGTTGGATTATCCTAAGCATTATTTTAGTAGCATGTGAAATTAAAGATATTGCATGATAGTTTGCACTATACCAACAATCATTTTATTTTGTCTATCATATAGGGGTTTTTTTTGATAAAATATAGGAGTGCCTTTTCCTGGGCAGTATGAAATGAGGATTTTGTCACTGTCACTATAGTAATAAACTGCTTCAGTACTTTCCTATATCGTTGGTGGCTGCTTGCTTAGCTGGGCAGCTGGGATGACCTTCACACCTTGGTGAACCTAGTGGGAGTATATACTCTTGGCATGTACTCCTGGTGTGCTTCACATATTTTTCCCAACCCCTCAGTTTTGATACAGCATAGAAGCACTTGGTGGAAGGCATGCCTTAATCACAGATTTCCTTATCACAGTTTTAATGACAATATAAAACCTCTGGGATTGCTATCCCTAAGGCTCTTGAAAAAGAAAATTGGAATAGAAAGGTGTATGATTATTTACCAGTCCAGACTGATCATTGGGAACCACCAAAATCTCATTCTTAAAATTAAGAATTTATTTATTCTGAGTTCACTTTGGGCCCAGATTATAACTGACACAGCCAATAGGGAATGTAGAAGCTGGGGGAAAAAACACAAGAAAAGGATGTTTAACACTTTGAATCATTCACAGAAGTGACACAAATTGCACCTTGGAGTTCTGAGCAAAATTTATTTCGTTCACAAAGGCTTGCAGGGAGAATTAACAAATCTAATGAATCTTGTAGAACATCTCCATAAAACTAATCAAGGTAGCAGAATGATTTATTGGAAATGCGAAGCAGGTATGAAAGTGAACTTTAACTAGATCAGAACATACTATCTTTGATTTGTAGTTCAGAAAGCCTTAAACAAAAATTGTGTTTGACCTCTAGTTGGGAAAAGGTGGGTGGCAAGAGAAACAGAAGTGAATTTGAGATGGATACAGGTAGTCCTCAACTTATGACCACAGTTGGGACCAGAATTTCCATCGCTAAGTGATGTGGTCATTAAGCAAGATGTCACGTGACAGCATTGCTTAGCGATGGCAATCCCGGCACTCCCCACTGCTGTCGTTAAGCAAATTCCACCAGTCATTAGCCTAGGACTCACCCCAGTCCAAGTGCTTGGTCCCTCCCAGCCTTGAGCCTCAGTAAGGTAAGGTACTGCCTCTGACTCCCCCCACCTGCTTATCTCCCCCCCCATCTCTGCCCTTTTGGCCAACCTGCACCCTGCCTTGTGGGGCAGCAAGCAGCGTCAGAACTGCATGGCTATGGGGCTGCTTGCCAGGCTGCAGCTCAGGGGTTTCTGGGCCCTCCTTCCCTCCTTACTTGAGGACTCTCCAGTGGTACTTCCAGTATTGAAAGAATGCTCCAGAGGCACTTCCTGGTGCTGAAGAACTCTCCAGGGGTGCTTCCAGTGCGCGCTCTGCAGCTCATATTGGAAGATGATGGCCATTCGTGAGGCTTTCTCCTTCCACCTGCAAAGCCCCAGAACCACAGCACAGTGTTAAGGGGGCGCAGTGCATGTGAGTCAGCAAAAGGGGAAGGAGGGTGCTGATGCGTGCGAGTGAGCAAAGGAGGGTGCGATGTGTGCATGGGGGTGAGTGAAGGGGTGAAGGAGGGTGCAGTACATGTGAGTGAGTAAAGAAGGGAAGGAAGGTGTGATGTGTGCGAGTGAGAAAAGAAAGGCCAGGGTGGGTGAGGGAGACTAACCTGAGCGACTTGTGACTGCCCCTGCCAGCTTCCCCATTGACTTTGCTTGTGGGAAACCAGCAGGGAAGGTTGCAAATGGCGATCATGTGGTCGTGGGCTGCTTGGCAACCAGTCATAAGTGCAAACGGGTTGCCAAGTGCCCAGATTGCAATCACGTGATCATGGGGCTGCTGCAACGGCTATAACTTCAGGGACCAGTCATAAGTCCATTTTTTCAGCACTATAGTAACTTCAAACAATTGCTGAACAAATGGTCACAACTCAAGGACCACCTGCAATTAAATTAAGGAGGCATCTAAAGGAGAAAATATTGGAGTGATAGGAGTTTCAACAATAGATAAAGAGAAATACTGGAGAACTAGGTGACATTAATTATTCTTACATAGATAGAATATATTTACAATTCATGAGTTAGTATGAAACTATCTAGAGACTAGGGGGATGAAACTTTAGGGATGAAACTATCCCTAAAATGTTATTTAATTTGAAAAGAAAAATAAACCCCCACATCTCTACAGTTATGAATTGCTGGAAAGAGAATGTAAAGTCAGAATTCTTCAGAACATATAGAGAAGATATCCACAAAACCTTTTAGGCTAATGTACTCCTTTGGAATTTTGAGAGCATGTTATGGAAACGCTCACAAAATAGTTGCTGTGGCAGACATATGGAATCACAGTACATCGATTTACCAGCAGTACACTGCTGAGATTGTTACTTACCACCCACTTTAGTACCCTAGGATACTCTCAGCAATCTTGGCTTACTTTGACTTTTTCTCCCCTCTAGAAGATGAAAGTAAATCAAAAAGCTGCAGCTAAACCAAGATTTTATTTTCTAAGAATGCATTTGGGGTTGATAGGGGTCCTAAAGGCATCCCTGAAAATATATTTCTATGTATTTATTTTAATTAAAAGAAAACAGAAGCAGAGATTCTGGTAGATGTTAAGGGAGATGACTGTAGGCATGTGGGCAACCATATACCTTATTGGGGGTGGGGTGGAATTTAGAGGTTATTTAAAATGGCAACAGTAGAAGCTCAGCTGCAAGAGAAGGGTCAGGAAGCATACTACTGAATTCAGTAGTCAATGGTTTAAGAGCAGCACCAAGGAAACTATCTGAAAAAAGATTTTTTTAGCAAATGGAAGTGTTCTCCAAACACAGGACCAAAAGGAACACAGATCTGCCCAAAAAGATAGCAGACTAAAAGAAGTTCAGGAAAAAGATCTTGAGGAGCATATCACTAATGATAGTCAGGACACTTCTTTAAATAGTTCAGAATTAATTCTGGACTTACCTCATCTCTTGGCTGGTTTGGTGAGCTGAATGGATTTATTTTCAGGTTTCCAAATGCTTATTTAAAAGCAGAGCCAAGGTGTCCCTCCCCGCTTTCAGTTGCTCTAACTTGGCCCAGCTTGTAGCCATTGTAGCAACACTGGCCTCATTGGAGTTCCAGAACTCCAGAACTCTTGAATGTAGTCCATTAGCTTTCCACTCCTGAAGCCTGTTTGCACTCTCTTATTGATCAGCTAGCTCAATGTTTCTCAACCTTGGCAGCTTTAAGCTGTGTGGGCTTCAACTCCCAGAATTCCCCAGCCAACATGTTGGCTGGGGAATTCTGGGAGTTGAAGCCCACACAGCTTAAAGCTGCCAAGGTCGAGAAAAACTGAGCTAGATGGAGCACCAATTGGCTCATAGTATTCTAAACATTGCAAAGTAGGCAGAAGTGAATATGGTGTTGCTTGGTTTCAAATTGTGAGGGGTCAGGGAATGGTGATGGCATAATAAAACCCTTGTATAGATTTGCCTGAAGATTTAAGCAGAAAATTCTTTAAATACATCAGAAAGTGGAAACAGATAAATCACTGGTTGAAAAGGGAGCTGGGGCGGCTGCATGGTGATGGGTAATCAATATGGCGGCCATGATGTCATGATCAAAGCCGCCATCTTGACTTTTTAAGCCTCCTTAGGGACACCCGTGCAAGGGAGTTCAAGAGACTAAAAAAGGATAAAGAGATTTCAGAAAGGGAGAACAGCTTCTTTGCACTGTAGTTACTTGTTCCTGAACTGATATTTTAGGAAAGGAGTATAAGAAACTGTGGACAGAAAAAGGGATGAGGGCTTAGACCCTATTGACACAGTGAAAACAAATATCGGAAGACCAAGTTAAAATTCCCGTATTAACAAATATATTGTCAGCCTTGTGAGGTAAACCAGACAGGAAGCACAGCCAGATGAGTTAATTCTACTTTATTGTAAGGTTATATTAATAGAATCTTGCAAGTCTGAAAGTACTTTTCTCCCCCTGCCCCCTTTATAGCCCAAGAAACTAGGGAGGGTCCCTTCTGAGCTACTTGCCCCACCCACATTCCTGCTGTGGGCTCAGCTGCTTTTATCTGATCGTTCCCTTGGCTGCATCTCTTCGGCTTGTCTCCCAAGGTCATTCCCATATACCATTACATATATACAGTACATATAGCACGTTTCTAAAATAAGCCAATTTCACAAGAATGGAAAATGGGTAAGGCAATGTCAAGTTTTTTAAAAAGAAACATAGGAGGATCCAGGAAAGCACAGGCTATTTAGCTTAATCTTTCTGGGTAAATTGGTGGAAAGCATTATTAAAGATGATTAAAGATAAAATTAAATTAAAATGTAGGGCAGAATTGGTCATCCCAAACAACCCAAGATTCAGGGGGTATAGCTTCTCCTTTCTGAGAAAAAGTATTGGAGTCTGGTTAACTGGGGTGGGGGAGTTAGCAAGGGAGCAATAGGATAGAATTTATTCACTCTATGGGGAGAAAGAAACTCAAATAAAATTGAATGGTAGGAGATTTGGGCGAGATAGAAGGAAGCATTTCTCTAAATCAATGCAATTTGCAATCATGAAATGCAGTGATGGTCAACAACTCGGAAAGTTTTAAGAAGAGATTAGAGATATCCATGAAAGGCAAGATGATCTGGGCTATTAATCATGATGGTTATGTATGACCCGCAGTATCAAATGCTGTAGGCTTCTAAGTTGTTAAGAAATGTGGGAGGGACACTTCACTCACTGCTACTGAGAGGCACCTCACTGGCTATTCTGGGAATGGACTGTTAGTTGATTGCTTTATTATCATTTTATTTGTTGACCTGAAAGCTATAGCTATAGGGCTGTTACTAAACTTGAAAAATATATACATGAACCAAACAGAATGCTTAACTAGATTGGTTTTAGATCTGATCTAGCACACCTTCTCTTAGCAGAAAGAGACAGAAATTGTATTGCTCATCTTTTTGAGGCAGTAGAAAGTGGGAACTTTGCTGGAACACCAGATGGTGGCAGCATTTTTGCAAATTCTTTCCTGCCAAATTGAAACATCTGTGCCCATAATAAAAATTTGAAACTGAAAGCAAGGCTTCTTCTTGTCCACCTATTTCCAATCAGTACTGTAATTTCGGACTTTCTGTGTTAAATAAATTTTGTCCATCTGTAATTGAGCATCCTAGGTGTATGCATTTCCCCCAAAAGATTTTGAATTAGTTCAATTTCTTCAAAACCCAGTTTATATCATGTTTTTCTTCCCACAAGAAAAGATTCAAATGACATACAATGTTCTTTCATGCGCACCAGCATTTCTTCTTGTGCTGACTCCTGGCAACTGCCTGGACAAGTCCCTGCAGTTTTCTTGGCAAGACGTCAGAAGTGGTTTGCCATTGCCTGCTTCCTAGGGCTGAGAGAGAGGGACTGGCCCAAGGTCACCCAGCCAGCTTTCATGCCTAAAGCGGGACTAGAACTCATCATCCCTCGCTTTCTAGCCTGATGGCTTAACCTCTACACCAAACTGGCTCCTTAACATTATTACATATACTAATAGAATATGGTGCATATGCCAATAATAATACTTCTAAAGTTTTATTTATGTATTTATTTGATTTATATAGCTGCCTATCTCACACAAGTGGCTCTGGGATTAAAGACACAACCCCCACCCAACATATAACCCCCAGTGCCCATATATAACAATGAAAAGATATGGAAAAACTGTTCAGCTGCAGTCCCATGGTACCCAAATGCCATATGATTGAGTGAAAAAGGTCATCATGAGCATGGAAACCTTTGCTGCCTCTTATGCTGCAGTAATGGCACTGACAAAATGCAAGCATGCCCTGGGCAGTTTGGAAGACCCACAGATCCAGCCTTCCTATGCCCATAACATGCTCCTGGAACACGGGAAGAATATTCCAGCCTTTCTGGATCCTGTGGTGCTGTATCAGAATAAACACAAGGAGGCACAAAAATGCTGTTCAAGACATTTGCTCCATGTGGCTGATGTCAGGTGTGCAGTCCTGAGTAACAGAATAATATCTCACTAACCTCACATTTGCCACAATCTTCCATTTGACTTCTGTTGCCAGTGGCTGTATGATCTCATTTTGAAATGTTTTTCCAAGTTAGTGGTCCGTATAAATTTATCGGGTGACAGTTCTTCTTAGATGCTCTTTCTACATCATCAACTCAACCATCCGCTCTGCAATTTAAAGGAAATTCTCATTGTTTGGTTCACACAGCTGATTTGAAGTGTCACCCAATGCTAGGTTCTGAGTAGTGTACTTTCTCATATCAGGAATGGGCTTTTCAGAATATTTTGCCAGTAAGGAGATTCTGATGCAATCTTCTGTTGCTGATGATAATTTCTGGTGACTTTTAACCTTAGTGTCTTCTCAAGCTCTTTTCCATCTAGGAATGCTCTCTGGTGATTTGCTGCTTCTCATGGCATGCCAGATTTCCATCCAGATTTTGCCCATTGTTTGTATTTATGAAACCAACTGCGGCTAGAAAGTATAGATTGGAAGACTTTGCTACAGAAACAGTATGCAAGATTTTGCAGTCATAAGACATGGTCAACTGACATGGCTACCTTGGGGATTTTATTGTATAGAGTCATGTGTGTCAGAATCCTCGCAAGATTTTATAATAGATTATTATATGGCTAGTTTAAAAAATGGCTTTTTACATGCTGCGGTTCTGCCATTGTAAAAGGGTGGGGGGGGGGAGAAGGAATGAGAAACCTTTTAAAGCAGATGGCTCCTTATCACAGGCTCGGGCATGCTCAAGGCCATACCAGCAAGGGAATCAGAAGACCAACAACTAAGGGCGATGGAAGCGGGGGGGGGGGGGGGGGGGGAAGTAAGAAAAACAGCTTTTGGCGCGCTTTTGCTCAGTCTTAGCAATGCTTTGGATCTGTACACTTATTCTCAATAAATGAATTTTCTTTTGAATCAATATTGGTTGCAAGGAAAGTTACTGGATTTGGGATCAACAGGTGGCAGCTTGTTACATTTTGCTAAGACTCCCAGTGCAGACTTCCACCAGGGAGATTGCCCTGCGGGGAGTCCAAAGCCTCACGTTGACCGGGACCAACCGAGCAGCGGGATGGCTGACGATGTAATTGAGGAAGAAGAAGAGAGACCAGTCCCTCCTCCATTGGAAGTGAAGGTGATAACCCAGGATGAGCTGGTGCAATCATCGTGCCAAGCCCGAGCGGGGGCGAAGGCAACGGCGACGAAGGGACGGGGCCCTTCGATGAAAGATCACATGGGGAAATTGGAAGGGCAGATGGGGTCCCTATCCGATGATATGCGAGCGCTAAAGGCAGCGGTAGATCAACTGCTTGGAGGGGGATTTACGCCCCCCACGCGAGAGTCAGTGGCCACACTGGGAGGTACGGAGGCGGCAGAGCAGTCAGCCGAAGGTGAGACCTCCAGTGAGGAGGAGAAGGATCTCACACCTAGCAGAGCCAAGAAGAGCCCAATGCAGCAGCGGGGCATCTCCATGAAATTCCACCACATCTTCACCGAACTACACTTTTGTAGTTGCGCTGTCACTGATTGGAAGATGAACCATCTTCTTATACAGAACATTCTGTCTATGCACCTCAGAGAAGTTCCTTTATGCTGAGAGAGAGAGAAGCATTGTCTTCTTTAGTTCATGATTCCTCTACTGTGCCAACTTGAATTGAGCATCAACCTTGGACTGGATCTCCCTATTCCTGATCATTGTATCACCCTCCCCCTCCACTCACCCAGTTCTATTCTGCCAAGGTATTCCTGAGTGGAAGTTCCATTCAGAATTTTCCCTAGTTTGTTTGATTTGTTCTCCTCTCCTGCTGCATTTTGATTGTTCTGCTAAAGAGGATCTTATCTATAAATTTTTTCAATGTTCAAAAGAAACATTGCCTGAACAAAAATAGAGAAAAAAATAGAACGTTGCTTGCAAAAAAGCAGCTTTCAGGGACCTTTGAGATTGGTTCAATTCCAAATTCTTTTCTGACAACACCTCTATTTTTACAAGAATCAGTTAGTTGAAATGGAATGGTTTTTGCTTAATTAAAATGACATAATACCAAATGTGAGGTATGTGGAAATTGAGACAGTTTGGCTGCATTTGGATGACATGACAGCTTCAGCTTGTTTTTATGTACAAAAACAACTGCATGTCTTCATAATCTCACCCTAATTCATGTGGTTGGGAAACTATTTTGTTTTAAGCTGCAGTAGCAGAAACTTTCAGTACTATACAGTGTTTCTATGCTTGATCAGAAGTTGCTGATGTCCTGCATTCTCACTACACAGTAAGGGCTAAATATGGCATGAACATCGGTATCTAAGATGTATGACTGATGTGGAGAAGTGGTTTGCATGGACCTGTTTCCTCATAAGAAATAAGCCTGATTTAACATATAACACACCATTTAGAGATTTCTGGGAGAAAAACGCTATTATATTAGACATTCAAAATATATTGGATAAACAATAACTGTATTCAGTGTCCATTTCTTTCCAAAACTTGGAGAGGTGCTACAAATAAAAAATGGAGATAGTTGTAACCGCCTCAATCTGGTGTGGTATTATAATTCCCATCATGTTCAGACAGCATGGCTTAATGGCTAAGCAACACAGAAAACTTTGGAGCCTGAAACAATGTAATATGTTTAAGTAAAGTAGAACTAGGCTTCCAGTCTGGAGAATCACACAGCAGCACTGATATAAAATAATATATATCCTAAATATCTACTCATTTAACCCATCCATCGATCATCATTGTTACTGCTGTTGATTTCTTTCTTAATTAGATTGCTGGTTAATGTTCCAGGATGATTGGCTGATAAATATCTGCTTAATAGGATCTAATCAGAATTTAGATATTTGAGCATCTGTACCAGTTAAAGAGAACAAACCTGTACTGGGTGTGGCAGGGCAGGCTAGGGACATACAGCAGCCTCTCACTATTTTAACATTTTTTTTACATTTTAAAAATTGATCCAGAACGATAATGACTGTAAGTCATCCTTGTCCTTGCTCCTAAAGTAGGCTTCCCCAATCTGGCATCCTTCAGGTGCACAAAAGTTCGCAATTCTGGGAGTTATAATGAGAGCACATCTGGAGTGCTTCAGACTGGAAAGTTTACCATATATTTCTTCCATGAGAAGGTTCCCCCCGCTCCAAATAATTTACTTTTAATATGGGAAAGTTATTGTCATTTCACTGAAACAGAGCAAACAAGGTTTTTTTCTTTCTAAAATCTGCCCTTCTGAGGAGATGGAAATTAGCTTAAATTCAGGGTTGTTTGTCTTTGGGTTAACAGGGTATACATGGAGGAGGAGGAGTTATCTTGACACCCCCCTCCTTTTGGGGGGTTAATGTTGGAGTAAGGGATTATTTGCAGCTAGGATCCTTCTATCACCGGTCACCAACATCCAAATTCCTTACTCCAGGGGGGCATGATAATGGCTGCCATATTGATTTGTTGGACCCCTCTCTTCAGACCCCCCTGCCTCTGTCTTTGTTAGTTATGGATGGAGGGAAGGGCAGTGCTAGAATGCTTTTTAACCAGAACTTTAGTCAACTTGATGTGAATGCTGCAGAATATGTGCATGTGAAGAAATAGCAGAATTTAGAACAGTGTTTTTCAGACTTGGCCACTTTAAGGTGGGTGGACTCCAACTCCCAGAATTCCCCAGCCAGCATATGCTGGCTGGGGAATTCTGGGAGTTGGAGTCCACCCACCTTAAAGTGGTCAAGTCTGAAAAACACTGGTTTAGAAGGAAAAGGAAAGCAAAGAGGAATCTATAAATTTGATGAAGGTAAAATATTTATAGTGTAGTCTCTGTCTAGGCATCTCTACTACACTCTCCAGCATATTTGTAAATATGGTAAAAATGCTGCAAGTGGCAGCATGCGTAGAGGGATGGAGGTCAAAGCCAGCAAGATGGTGGATGAAGTACTGTAATGCAAGCCCCACACCTTTTAATTGTGTGTGAAATACCAATGCATGTGTGAAAGGAATGGAGCTCCATCCACCCTCTTGCCAATGCTGTCCCTCTTTTCCCCCAACCCATGTTCACCATAGGTTGGAAGTCTCCAGTGGTTTCTCATTCAATGAAATGAAACCCAGACTATGCTGCTTCTGGAACTGCTTACCATTCTCAGAAGCCACAAATATAAAATATGAAGAGGAGTTTTGTATGACATCTGTGTGCGTGTGTGGAAAGCTATTTCCCATGCCAACTCAAGACCATGAACTATAGACAATTTTGTGGTAGGTTGCAATGACTCTGAGTATGACTATGACATGTGGCAGAGGTGAGGCCAGCCCACATAGGCCCAAAATCTCTGCATGTTTTACTGTTCTTCTACTATTCTTTTATTATTCTTCAGAAAAGTGGTGGGCTACCATTCAGTAGACAACTTCAAGCTGAGGCTAGGCAGATCTGGGATGATTTATTTTGGATTTCTGCACTGAATAAGAGGTCTTGATGGCCTCAGCACATCTTTCCGCTGTGTGATTCTAATATAGAGGAAGGGAATTTGTACTTTGTCATAGCCCTTCAAAGTTCTAGTATTATGCCATTGTCCATGCCATTCCATATGATGTGATCTTAGAGACAAAATACTTTACATGTTGACGATTTTCTTGATGAGGATGAAAGAGGAGAGTACAAAAGCTGGCTTGAAACTCAACATTAAAAAAACTAAGATCATGGTATCTGGACCCATTAATTTCTGGCAAATAGAAGGGGTAGAAATGGAAGCAGTAACAGACTTCATTTCTTTGGGCTCCAAGATCACTGCAGATGGAGACTGCAGCCATGAAATTAAAAGACTCTCGCTCCTTGGGAGGAAAGCTATGGCAAACCTAGATAGCATATTAAAAAGCAGAGACATCACCTTGCCGACAAAGATCCGCATAATCAAACCTATGGTTTTTCCAGTAGTAATGTATGGCTGTGAGAGCTGGACCATAAAGAAGGCTGAGCGCCGAAGAATTGATGCCTTTGAACTGTGGTGCTGGAGAAGGCTCTTAAGAGTCCCCTAGATTGCTAGGAGGTCAAACCAGTCAATCTTAAAGGAAACCAACCCTGACTGCTCATTGGAAGGATTAATAATGAAGCTCAAGATCAGATACTTTGGTCACCTAATGCGAAGAGAGGACTCTTTGGAAAAGACCCTGATGCTGGGAAAGATGGAAGGCAAAAGGAGAAGGGGACGGTAGAGGATGAGATGGTTAGATAGCATCACTGAAGCAATGAGCATGAAACTGAGCAAACTCAGGGAGGCAGTGAAGGACAGGAAGGCCTGGCGCGATATGGTTCACGGGGTCATGAAGAGTCGGACACGACTTAACGACTGAACAACAACAATAGAAGATAGCAACATCTCATTTTAATCATGTTCAGCTCTGTGTCAAGCACAAGTTGAGTGAAAAAAAAAAAATCAATGGCTGAAGAATGCAAAAGAGAAAATTCCGATTGTGTATATGTGGAAATGGAAATTCAATTAATGAAAAATGTAGTTGAAATAAATCCAAAGCAGGGGAAAAATAATGAAAGCATAACAAGGAGTAGTTCAGGGAAAGCTTATGGTTCAGTTCCATTTTTAAAAGTTAATCTCTTTTATTACTTGTCCCCTTGTTCTTATCTGATCAGACTTTTTATTGTAATTTAGCTAGTATTTACAATCAAGGTGATGTAGTAAAATGGGCTGTGCTGTGCTTTAGGTTCATCTCCAAAAGATGCTTTGCAGCTGTGTGAAAGAAGGGGTAGGGGCAATCACACAACCCCAGGAAAAAACACTCTGTTTTAAAATATTACAGATTGATACTATGTGTGTGCTCTTGTGTGCTCCAAAGCATCTTTTGGAGACTGAATCCAAAGTGCTTACAATCCCAGCAGTAAATAATATGTCAGATACAGAATGGACAGATCATGGTTCTAAAACCATCTGTTTAACCATAAAGCAAGATTCATGCCTTGTGCTAAGCCATGGTTTATTTGATCATGGCTTATTGAATAAACCATATGGATTGCATTTGCATAACAAACTATGCCATAAATTGTAGATTACCAATCACAATGACTGGGTTCACATAAGCCAAAACCAAACAAATCATATTATACTTGGTGTCTTAGGAGAACTCAGCCAACATTTCTACTTAATGTACCTTAGAATTATTGTAAAGGGAAAATGGCCAATGAATTATGCATGATACCCTGAGCTCATTGCAGGATGAATAGGGAAATAAATAGCAATAACAACATTAAGTAGCAGTAATGGTAGTAATAGTTGTCCTAGGTGCATTTATTTAGTGTAAGGGCTCGATGACTTAAAATGTATTTTATAGAGATTGCCGATGGCATACTATACAATAGTGGCCGATTGGTATGTAAATGGTTCATAGTCTTTACTTACTTTCTCCTGTCTGGTGCTTTCCAAAAATGTTAGTCCAACTCCCATAATATCTGATATGACCATGCTGACAAGGGATAATAGGAGCTGAAGTTCGACATCAAGGATTGTTTAGATACGGCAGGATATTTGTAATAAATAAACATATTTGAAGGGCATCTATAGTACTTAGGGAAGGCTAATACAACCTTGGAATTAATCTGTGGGTCTTAACAGGACTTTTCTCAAAGACCCCCAAGCTTTTTAGACTGGCAAGTGTGCTAGAATTTCTCTTAGGCCATCCTCTTATAATTATTTTTAAAGGTAAAATCTGCCTAACTAAATGACATGGCAGATTTCGATCTGTCAGCATAAAGGACTGATGAACTTGTGGATCTCTAGATGTTGTTGATCAATTCACACCATCTCTAATTTCTGAACTGATAGAAGTTGGTATTCAACCAGACGTTCTCCAGACCTGGCATAATGTACAGGTATAAGGGTCACCTACTCCTTAATACTAAGAATAAGGCAAGCCCACTATTATCCACCAGTGATGGATATCAATTATATAGCAGCACATAAGAGGTTCAATAATAGCTTGTTCTTAATAACTTTCCTAGATTGATAAGGTCCAAAACTACAGAAAAAATACCCAGCAGGCACCGATGCAAGTTTTTTGGCCATATCCAGCTTTGTTGTGGTTCACTTGATCTTTAGGTCTTCGACAGGCCTACACTTTTAATTCTGTTTATTCCATTGGAATGTTGGAAGGAATCAGTGCAAAGGGCTCAGGACTCTGTGTGACTGGTTGTCTGTCTGACAGCGGAATAACAATCTGAAAACAGAACAGAATGGGACCGAATTTGGTATTTCAGAAGATTGAGTTTGAAAATGGAATGGATCTGGCCAAGGCCTGTGGAGAAATAAATCCTGAAAAATTCACCTAATGAATCTCCACAGATGAGCCAATTGGGCAGTGACTCAGATGTTGATGACTTCATTCTAGATCCCCCACTACCTACGTTCTAGAGTGGAGCTATGAATTGGGTGGAAAGAATTCCAATGCTGTGCATACTTTCTTTACTTGTTCTTATATGAAGAATGACAGAATAAATGTTGTAAGAGTTTTCATAAGAGACTTAAATGAGTTTCTATTCATCAGCTGGAACGACAATGATTTTTTTTCCCTATCTGTTAAACTGTCTCCATCACAGGAAATTAAGAAGAGTTCTCTAATTTCCTCCCACCATGTTTAAGACGTGAAACACAGAGAGAGGAACATCCAGCACTGAGGAATTTCTGCACATCTGAATCAGATAGTAAAGTTTTTTAGGTCCTTGTTGATGCTGAACTCTCTGAGAGGAAAGCACCCCACCAATGGATGTGAAGAAGATACAAGTTTTGAGTGGCATGAAAATATGTGCAGAAAACCATTATCGTTATTGTTATTGTTGTTATTGCTATACAGTCTAACAGATAGTTCTGACTGGGTTTGATTATTGGATCTTTTCCCAAGGATCTACAATAATCAAAGGTATTCTCATAATATATGCACTGTTCTAAGTAATTGATGACTTGAGATTCTATCCATTCCAATTGTGCCCAAGTGCTTTTCCAGAGTTTTTTGTATGGCAACCAGCATATCAACCACTACTGGCATTATTACTACTTTCTTTTCCCACATTTGCTCGATCTCTATTTGAAACTTTTTATAATTCCCTGTTTTTTCTAGTTCTTTCTAATTGACGCTTCTGTCTCCAGCTACTGCAATGTCACCTATCCATACATATACATGTCTATGCAGATACTATTGATGTACCTATTCTTTTCTTATTCACAGAAGCCTCCCACTTCACATCGTTTTAAATTTAGATCATAAAATCTTTCTTGCATCCTTCACCTTGCCTCTTTCTACTGTTTTTTTTTTTTTTTTTTGTGGTCATCAGTTATCTATCACCTGTTATTAGTTATCATTTGCCCTCATTTCAAGGCAAATATTTTTTAGAGTTCTACCAGGCAGAGAGAGTCTACTTAACAGGAAAAGCAATACACCAACAAAGGACCAATAAAAATTAGAGCTGATAATCTGAATAACACATTGAATCTCCTCTGGGTATTTATTGGATTAAAAACGATTTGTTCCAACTTCTATATTCCATGTCATCAAAGCAATGCCAGAAAATTGGGCTAAGTGGGTAAACTATGGTTCAGTCCCCTATTGATATGTGAACTGATCCCAAGAGTAGGTAACCAAAAGTGGATTCAGCCCATGATAAGCCTTTGAGACTAGCAGACTACAAAGGGCCCCCTATTCTTCCAACCATATTCAACATATATGTGAGAAATACATATAATGAGAAGTCTGTTCAGCCAGGGGTACCTTCCTTGGTGGTAACCCAATTCTCTATCTGACCAAATGTAAGTTTTTTTAGATTCATCTTGTAAAAGAAGAAGAAGCAGAAGGAGGAGAAGGGGGATGAAAGTTGGCACTTTGCAAAATACCAGCCTTCAGCATCATGTTTATTTCCAGGAATTTTGTGGGTCCCAGATGCTATTTTCTACTAATATTCATAGCAAATAAAAATAATGACTGGTTACAGTACAATGCTCTGCTGGAAAATGTGCCCATCTACCCAGAAAAAGGGGGAAAGGCAAGTGAGGCTGGTGGAGTGCACCCTGGAGGCTAGAGGTTGTGCAGGAAAAAGACATACCAGTTTGTCTTCTCATAAATGGATGCTTTATGATTGTCTGTGCCCACTGCAAGAGTTGATTTATGGGCAGCCAAGTCTCCCCACATCACTCTCATTTTGTGAGTCAGACAATGACGTTGTTCTAAAATCTGAAATGTGTTCATAGACACAAAAGCAGACCAGTGTATAATAGTTTATTATATATTTTCATTGAAAATATCTTGTTCCAGCTTTCTCAAAAGAAAAGCTCTTTTTCTCTCTCTCTTTTTTAAATTGGGGAGTAATTACTTCCCCAGAAGGGTAGACCACAACCTGGATTTAAATGAATCAGAAATTTCCTTTTGTAGACAGTGGACCACTTCTCTTTACAGTTGGTGCAATTTTAATTTTAAAGGATCAGCTTCATGTAGATAATTTGAATCTGGAAAGTGAGGAAGCATGAGACCAAATCCTATTGTCCCCTTGCTATAAACAGGCAATATTTATTGAGGTCTTTTAATGTTCTCACCAGTAACTACTCCGTATTTTCTTATTTTGAGTCTGAATCCTTAAACCAATTAAAGTTAATGGCATTAAGTTCATATAATAGGCTGACAAATAGTAAAAAAAAAAAAAAATGAAGCTATTGCTCTTTTTAGAATGCTGAGTAGCAAAACACAGACATTGACGAGCAAGAGAGGGGTATTAGCACATTCATGGGAAACCCAGCATAAATAAAAATACAAGGGAAAAAAAATCTAACAAGCAAATGGACATGGCTGGTGGGATGATGGGTTGTCCCCCCCCCCAGCATCTTACAGGTTTTTATTTTAGGGCCAAAATCAGAGGAGGTTTTTTAGGGCATTTTTAATATGTTTTTTAAATTATTTATAGATTTTAGCCATCTTTGGAGAGAACTGTGTTTTTTCTTTTTATTGTGAGCCGCCCAGAGTCACCCGTTGGGGGAGATGGGCGGCATACAAGCCGAATATATAAACAAACAAACAAACAAACAAATAAATAAAACTATTCTGAAGGGGCAAAGCACACCACCAATGAATGGGGACCATACATGGTCAATTGCCACAAAATGTTGAGTGTCTTTTAGGAAAGGGCTGGAATGGAGTATCCTGGAAGAGAGCATGGCATGACTGGCTAGAATCCTGAGCAGGGATCGTTGATCTGCCGTTATATGTTGCAGATCCTAATGATATGCTTTTTAAAATTTCAAGCATGCAGGAAGTTGTTACAAACATTTGTTTCTTGCTTCTGAAGCCAAGATAATAAAATAATGATCCATGTGCCATAATTTAATGTTCAAAATGCTGCATTCTGGTGAAATTCGAGCATCTGCACCCTAAGATTTTTTCTATTGCTCTTTCGCTTAATCTGAACATGAGAGCTGGGCCTGCCATTCAGTTCAGCCATTCTGCTCTTCTGTCTGGAAAAGGACAGCTTGTTTTAGAAGCATATTGCTTCCTTCCTCTTTCCCCTTAATCATGGCTGCCTGCTGCACTGCCTACAATCATGTCTATTTCCTTGCAGGACAGTGTTGTGGCAACCTAAGGAGAAGGCTTTGGCTATCACAAAAGCTTCTCTCCACCAGCTAGCATTCATGGCCCATCTTTCTGGGGAACTTGGAATGACTTAAGGGAAGTGTGAGGTATTGACAGCCTGGCAACTTATTTAACTCACCTCCTCAAGGGTCTTCATTCCAAACAAAGAGAAACCTCTGAAATCATTAAGCAACTGTTCTCTCTTTCAGCCTGGATAATTCCAGTGTTCTAATTGGTAGATTTGTTGGCATCAGTAAACAGAAAGCTAGGAATCAGTTACAGAAGGAATCATTGTTCAAGAACAGCATCTTTTTTTCCTACCCCTTCTTTTAAAAAACAGAGTTCTTTATGGACATTCTCACCTTTCTAGAGGGATAGAAGAATAGCTGTGGCTCAGTTTACATGACATGCTCATCTAAAAAACCTCTTTAAATGCATGCATGGCATCTTGGCGTTTCCAGCTCTATAACTGAGGTATGAACACTGAAATGAGCTTTTCCATATTGTCCAAATTCAGAGGGTTTTTATCTTGGATAGCTTGATAATCAAGGTGAAATGATGATATAAAGGGATGGGAAAAGCTCAGCCACCAGGGCTCTGAACTTGATCATGGTTTCTTCTAGACAAAAGTAGTTGGGATGCAAGCCAACATGGAGGGTAATCAGTCTGGAGTTGATTGCAGTGTGTTATATTGTCTGACATGCCACTGATGAGTAAGCAGCTTATGCATGATTAGTACTAGATTTGATCTGGCACGTTATGCAGATGCAAACCTGCCAAATTTCAGAATCTAAAATAGGAATACCATTGGGTTACTCAGTGCATCCCAAGGAAAATTCCTCCCTCCACGTAGAATTAACAAAGCAAAATACAGCATCTAACTAAAATGAGAGCTAACCAAGGATGTAAAAAAACACCAAAAACACGGCTGACAAGGAGAGAGAGAAAGAAGGGAAGATGACAGAAGAAGCAAGTAGGGATGCACATAAAGTTTAGAGTAGATCTCCAAACAAAACAGAACATGACACACGTACAAAGTGGGAAAAGGTACAGGTCATCAAATCAGAGTACATTGAAGCAGCCGATAGCTATAGAAATGGTGTCAGGAGAGGCAAAGTTCACAATGAGCTGAGGTAGGTAAAAAAATGCTGAGAGCAACACAAAGGGCTTCTTCAGATAAAAAGGAAAGCAGCAACATTCACCTTCTCGTGAAACACAGCAAAATGCTTGCTGGTAGCATACAAAAGGCAAAGATGCTCAAGTGCCATGTTCAGTATCTTCCATCAAGAAAGCATGCATTCCGCCAGGAAATTATGAATGCAGGATGAAGGAATGGAATTGAAGTGTGAGACTGATGGATGTATGATTTGAAAGTACATCAGTTTTCATCTCTAGTGCCAGATGAATTGTATTCTAGGATACTGAAGGTATATTTATTGACAGGCATGCCCAACCTTTAAGTATGATTCTTTGAGGAATCATACTCAGAGGGTGCTAATCTCACTCAACTGGAGTGAAGTGCTATCAGGTTCAGTCCTGTTCTCTGTGTTCTTTGATATTTTTGATTTTTTAATGACATTAATTAATGTTATTTACTGGGCTTGTCTTTATTAAGTACTTTGATGAAGAGGCAGAGAGAGAGTTATCTGATCTGCAGATGACACAAAATTGGGTGGGTTAGACAATACTCTAAAAGGAGGAAATGAAATTCAAACAATGTAAATAGCTTAGAAACATGGGCTGAAAATAACAAAATGAACATAAGGAACATAAGGAAAGGCCATTCAAAAGTTTTTTAGGGGACAACGGCAAATATGTACATGTAAAATGTGGGGATTCTAACAGTACTTGTGGAAAAGACCTTGGAATAGAAGTTGATTACAAATCGATTAAGTGGCATGAAATATCTTCAAAAAATGGCAAATGTAATTTTAGACTGCATCAGCCAAGTAGTTTCCAAATCACAGGAAGAATTTGTTCTGTGTTATTCTCTTAAGTCAGATCCCACCAGTTTGGGTCACCACACTTTAAGAGGGCTCTATAGGAACTGCTGTATATTCTGAGAAGTGCAGTGAAGAACACTGATGGCTTAGTCATTAAGTCCTTTTTTAAAATAGTTACACTTACAACTATAAAAAACTAATACAAAAAAGAAAAGAATAAAAAGCAAAAATAGAAAGTGCAGGAAACAAAAGAAAACAGAAAAAAAAAAAAGGAAGAACAAGAATATAGTAAAGAAAAAGAAAAGAAATATATAAAGAAATGACTCCCCCCTTCATCACAAGGATAAATAATTTTAGTAACCTTAACCATAACCCTAACCCTTTTAATTACTGGACATCAGCTGGTTTGTTTTGTATGTCCAGTGTAGCATCTTTTTCCATATCATTCTTGTAGCCTATCATTTTTAAATCCACTTTCAAATCAGTCTCAGTCTTGTACAGTAAAACTTCTTCTTCTATAACATCTTTTAAACACAGCCTATCTACAGAGGCAGATACTCTTAAAATTAACTTCTGGGTCCATTGTTCAAAAATATCCTTCAGTATGTGCAATGTTAAAATATGTTGCTCCATTCTGCATTAGTAAGTTCTCCTTTAATTGTAATCTTTAGTTCCTTCTAGTTCCCTTTAGTGTCCAACCTTCAAAGTCCCATCCTATCATGTTTAAAAAAAAAAAAGAATTCAAAACAAAAGTATTTTCCATGGGAAGCATTCTTATAAGTAATACAAAATATTATTTCAAACCCACCTGGATCTTAGCTGTTTGTAACTTTACAAAATCAACATTCTAATCACTCTTTTGCTGTTTATTCAAAAAACATTTTTAAAAAAAATCCTTAAACTTATATTTAAAACTTCTTTCACTAAGGATTGAAGGAAACTCAGATGGTGTTTTCAGACTTGTTGATCCAAAGGTTCCTAATAATTGAAAAGCAGTTAACAAGAAATTTCCAGAAATGATTAGAAAAGGAAGTATGCAAACCCAGTGTCCTTTTGAAGGCGCCAACTGTGGTTTGAGCAAGAAGGCTATTCCCTCATCTCCCAGAGCTCTAAACCCACTGGAAACTGCTGTCTTACAGTCTCCTCACGAGGAGAAACTGTCTGGAGCACTTGTGGGTGATCTCAAGTCCTCTCCTTGTCCAGAGAGGAATTATGAAGAGCTGGTCTACTCACTGGCTCTTCATTCCACCGTGGTCATTGGCTCCACTTTTAGCAGAGCTGTCTTCAGTTTGCCATTTCTTCCCTGGAAGTCATCAGTTATTAAATCCTCTGAAGAAAGGTTGGGAAAAAAGGAGGGGTGCTTAGCCTTAAGCCAAGAAAACTGGGGGTGGGGAGAGAGATTGATAATATTCTACAAATACTGAAAGGATATAACACAGAAAAATGTCAAGACCTGTTCTTGATAATTCCAGAGTGCAGGACACAGAATAATGGATTTAAGTTACAGGAAGGTAGATTGTAATTTTATGTCTGGAAAAACTTCCTCACAAGAAAATGGGTTTGACAATACAAACCAATTACTCAGAGATCTGGTAGGGTCTTGTTCACTGTGTATGTTCAAAGAAAGTTTAGACAGTCATCTATGTGGATTCCTGAACTAAATCTGGATTCCTGAACTAAAAAGGGGATGGGATTTGATGATCCAAATAGCCCTTTTCAACTGTATGATTCTACAAAATCATGAATAATGGTATCAACTTTTTAAAAAACCCAAACTCTATTTTAGGATTCAGGTGAATGAAATGGGGAACATGACAGGCAACAGGTACAATCATGGGAGGTACACACTGGACTGCATATTCCCTCAACCTTGAAGTGAAGGGAAAAATAAAATATTTGGGCAGCCTGGAAGTGAAGTGTTTTGGCTGTTTGCAATACATTGTGAGTGGAGGAATGATTATTCTTATGATATGGTAGTCCTTTGGGTTTGAAGAAGACACACTGTTGTGCAGTTCACCTGTGCACATGGAGGTGGCTCTGCAGTCCCAGTCTGGAAGCACAGAATCTAGCACAATGTCGGCACTGGAAGTCCATTGCTGTAGTAATGGTGGGTGTTATTTTGTGATGCTACTCACTGTTCTCTTTCAGTTTTTGGCGGCACCTGTTTTTAAAGCTAGTGGAGGCTTCATAGCACAGGGCTCACCGGTGGGTTCTCTTGGCAGCTGCAGCTTCTAGTTCCCTTGGCTGGATGTCCCAGTGGTGTAGGGTTTCTTTCACAGCATCTTTCTAGCACTTGTGTGGTCGACTCTGAGGTCTCTTCCCAGACTCCAGTACATTATAGAGCAACTGGTAAGGCATACTGTGGTCATCCATTCTGATGACATGTCCCACCCACTGCATCTGAGCTCTGATAATCAGGGACTAAATGCTGGTGGATTCTGCGTGATCCAAGACTTCCAGGTTGGAGACACAGTCTTGCCAACAAATGCTGAGGATGGAGCAGAGAGTGCACATGTGAAATTTCTCCAGTTGTTTGATGTACCTTTGGTAGAGTCCAGGACTCACATCCATATAGGAGAGAAGGGATGAGCACAGCTCTGTAGATTTTCAGCTTTGTGGAGATATGGATGTTGATTGAGCACTCTAGTACACAGCCACCACAGTGCCTGGCTGGCCTTGCTGATCCTGGATAAATTTATTTGTTCAGTCGCTCGAGATGATGCTTCCCATTTGTCATTTGGGTATCATCAACAGTGGTTGGTATTTGGCACGGGCTGGTAAAGTACTTCAGTCTTGTTCAGGGTGATAGTCAGGCCGAAGAGCATAGCGGTGTCTGAGAATAGGATCAAACCGTACATCTTGGAATAGGCAAAAATGTACATCAAATTACTGTTGATGGCATCCAGATGACAAATGGGAAGCAGCAACTCGAGTGATGGGTCTTTGGACAATTTGATTTACTGTAAGCTAAATGATAAGACTTGCCTTTATTTTTATGCCGTTCTTTTTTGAATCTTTTATGCCATTTTGATCCTTTTTGCCATTCTGGCATTATCATATATGCAGTAGTGTTACAAATCTAATTTTAAATAAATAAATAAGAACGTGAGCATTAAAAAATCATTAAGAATGGTGGAATGGGCCATATTCCATGTGAAGAAAAAGAAACAATTATAAATGCAACCTTAAACAAATATGTGATCATGATTTCACTTATCATTCAATGACACCTGTCCCAGTATAATTCATAGGTATGACTTCATAAATTATTCATTCTGCCCTATTTTAAATTGACAAGTCTGCAAATGTGCTGTGGACTGAAGCAGTCAACAAAGTATATACTAGCTACAATCACCCTATTTATTGTTATTTTTTAAGTGAATTGGTTAGTTAAAATTGTTTCACTTTGGGAAGGTGCTGGAAGTAAATTACCTTAAAATATAAATCCTACGTAGCTGTGAAGCTGCTGTCTGTGAGGGACATTTAATTGTTTGAATTCTGATATGAGATGAAAAGGATTTTATCTGTGCAGAGATTATTAAGCAGCCCACTTTGAAAGGATGGTACTTTGCTTGTCTCAATATTTGATTGCAGGGCTTGTCTGGAAAAGAGGACTCCCTTTTAAATCAACTTCATTTTTCAAATCCTATAACAACAAACAGACTCAGTGTCTAGGTTCTGGCATTGCACTAAACTATGGTTTATTTAATTATTCATGAGTTAACCACAAGTATTTGCTTCACATATCACACTAAGCAAAGCTTCAGTATGGCTTAGTATGATATGCCAACGAAACAGCATTGCATGAATTGCTAACAAAACCAAATAAAATAATCAGCAATTAAGTCCATATAAGTAATTCAAAGTAAAATAAATTAAAGATAGTGCTCTTACCCCTATTCAACCAAATGATCTTCAGAAAGGATTTGTCTTCAGTAGTTTCCAGAATGTTAGAAGGGATGGAGTAAATCTTAACTTACAAGGCTGGAGCAGCATCTGAGAAGTAGTGGTTCCTGGTCTCCATCTTAATTTCCACAGAGTACTTCTGAACCCTGTATCAGCCCAGGTCTTCTCATCTAAGTACATCAAAAATGGAGATTGACATGACTAGCAATGGAAGGGGGGGGGGGGGCATTTTCTGCACCATGCTTGACCTGGGAGCATGCCACAACTTGTGGAGTGAAGCCTGCACTGTGAAATGCACTTTTGATTGATTTCCTGATATCTTACTTTCAACTGCCACTCTTTGGGTGGAAATACAATTTGATAAATACAGAGTTTGAAAGGATAGATGGGAATTAATGGGTTAGATGGGAGTTAATTATTACTGTGAATATCAACAGGTCCAGTAATTGAAAAATTACTGGGTCCGATCCAAAGGGATACAATATATGTGGCTTGGATTCCAAAGCGCCAGTGAAAAGGGATTGGCAAAAGGTGGGTGTGTTTTCCTCCAAATCTTTTTCCTGAAACCTATGAACCCTTCAAAAGTATCTTCTTCTCAAGAGACTTCTAAATCCACTTTATAAAAAGTGCAAAAAAGGGCAACCAAATCACTAGGTGGCTAGAGCAGGTAGCTAGAAGGCAGACTACAGCAACTGAAAATGGTACTCACGTTGAGAAAGAAGAGGCATGCATGGCATGGTAACATTTCACAGTTGCAACTCAGGGTCATCAATTAAAGCTGAATATGGGAAGATGTAGAACCTGTAAAAGGAACAAGACTAAGTTGTGGATATCAATGTTGATGATCTTAATGGCTGTTTCTTATCTCCTGAATCATAGACAGCATCCTGTACAAAGAGCTGCTGGGGAAAACACTGGAAGAGAATGATTGGCTTTCTCTCCAGCTTTCTGTCTGATGGTGAGATTCTTGATTGCCCATAACCTGACACAGAATGCTGGAGGTGAACAACCATTAACCTGACCCAGCAGGTCTTTGTTTTTGTTTGTTTCTATGAGAATACTGTTGATTTTCATGTATTTCATTCTGCCCCAGACTTTTTGTCCCAGCTCACCCCAGTCTATTTAGGAACATAAGAACAGAAACACGTAAAAATAGCCTTGTTGAACCTGGCCAAAGCCCATCTTAGTCCTGCGTTCGTTTCTCCTAGTAGCCCATTAGATGTCTCTTGGGTGTTTAAAAGCAGGAGATGGAGGCATATCCTTCTCCCACCATTGTTCTCCTGCAACTGATATTTGGAGACACGCTGTTCCCAACCAAAAATTTCACATTGAGCCTTCAAGGCTAGTAGCCCTCAATAGACCTCTCCCCTTTTAGGTTAGTGGCTAACACCATGCATTGCAATAGTAAATTCCATAACTTAATTTTGTGCTGGATGAAGAAGCATAAATGTCCTTCTAGTCAGTTTCACTTGACCCCAGACTCAAGTGTGTTTAGATAGGGAAAAAAACATTCTCTATGCCATCCATGATTTATACACCTTAACAATGTCCTTCTTTAGTTTTATTTTTTCTTCCAGGACAATGAGTCTTAAACGTTTAAACTTTTTTCTTGTATGGAAGGTGTTTGAGTCTCCTAATCATTTTGGTTGCCCTGTTTTGCTGTTTTTCCAGCACTATTATTTTGTTTTGTGAATGTACTGATCATTGTGAATTCCAGAGGTGGATATACATAGAACAGATTTGTATAAGGGCACTAACCCATCTGTTTCTTGAAAGTGTCTTGGGGAAGTTGGTGGATTGCAGGAAGGAATAGTGGAAATAATTTTTTCTCAGCTGATTCTATTAAATTCTTTTTTCAAAAATCTTTCTGGACCTCTGTCAAGGTCTAAACCTATATATTTAACCATACTGGAAAATCACTACTTTTTTTTCTTAGAACAAGTGCCTAAGTAATTTTTGCTGATAGTAAACAGAGGAGAGGAGTAAAATGTAGCTTAGATGCTACAATGCAAATATTGAAAAAAGGAAGTGCTTAATTTATGATTAAATAAAACCAGGATTTTATTGCATACTTTTTCCAGCCCATTACCTTTACTTATACAAAATTATAGCTATGCTTTATAAGTTAGAAATTTTACATGAATTGTTGTCCAAAAACATGAATTTTTATGCCCAGGAAGCAGAAAAATACACTGCAATCCTTCTTGTATATATTTAAGGAGTAAGCCCAACAGAACACAGCAGGATTTCCTTCCGAGTAAACAGATTATATCTCCAAATTCTGGAAAATGTATTTAACAAAGATTGCAGCTCTGTACACTGAGCTATAAATATATTTTCAAACAGTACAACAGATACAGAAATCTCTCTGCAAGAACCATGCCTATTTAGGTGTTGGCAGAAGCAGACGGCATACATTGCTTGCATTTGATGTCCTCATCTCCTTCCTCCATGTGCACTGTGCCATGAATGGGAGCATCGTTTGGCTGATCTCATCTTCCTGCCAAGGCTGCTCCTAACAGTGGTTGTACCAGTGCTATACCACTTAATGGTATGAGTAGGGGAGGGTTGGTTTTAGTCCTGCCCAATGTAGGCATTTTATGCTGAATATTCTATCTGCAGCTTAGAGCTTTTACTTTTTTCAACTTTATGTTAGATGAAAAGGATTAAGTCTTCATCTCCCATCCCAGTAAAATGGTAGCACAACCGTCACGCTCACTGTCATAAATCCATTACGAAGCAATGGTCCTGCTAATTCTTTTCCAGCAAAAAGTATCATTTTTAAAAATTATTTTGTGTTAAATATGTCTGTGAAAGGGGGAAAAAAGAGAAAGAAGGCAAAAAGAAAAAGAAAGAAAGAAAGAAAGAAAGAAAGAAAGAAAGAAAGAAAGAAAGAGAAAAGAAAAGAAAAGAAAAGAAAAGAAAAGAAAACCCAAAGTTAATAAACTGAGAATTTACATCATAGAATTAAATAGTATTAAATTTGTAAGATAAGAATTTTCAATAGTTCATTAGTTAGTTTTACATAACTCAGTATCTTATACCATTTCAAAACTGCAAGTCATGTCATACCAGTGTGTCATAGAGGAAAGTACGCTTCCTGCCTTGCTAATGGTAAGGCTACATTTAACTGTATGTACAGTACATCTTTTCTGTATTATATTCTGGACAGAGAAAGTACTGGATTTATTTTGTAGTTCTTTTCTTGAATGCAGATATTTGCTTTGCCAGTGGTCATTGAAGAAATGTATTAAATAAATAATAATCCTGGGGTGGACTATTTCTGTGTAGCCACAAGATTTTAAAATCCTGGCCTGAATCAAGAAACAGAGTTTCCAAAAACACTGCACTGTTGTTGTTGTTTTAAGAAAGGCCCTAGACAATAATTCATTGCTTATGATTTACTACACCAAACCTCATAAGATGTGTGTGTTAAGGATGTAGATACAGGAATTTTGAGGGCTGAAGCTGGCAAGGTCAGCAGCCAAGAGCTGCAGACCAGACATAACTGTTATGTCAACACAGTGCCAGGTGTCCTCCATGTTGCAGTCTGGGAAAAGAGCAGAAAAAAATCCATTGGCACAAAGGGCACAAGAAAACTTTGGGATTTAAAGCCAGAGGTTCACACTCATGTCTGCCTGCACACCAAGAGAGTATGATTCCTATGTAGAGAGTATGTAGATATAACTTCTAGTAGTGATCAAGTTTTTATCTGTGTTGAAAGTTCTTTTATGAGTTAGCTACTAGGTATGAGTGATGATCTGAGGAATAAAAAATCAAGCTATACAGTAACTGTGTGAAGACTAACAGCAATATCAGCTACTTTTACACCTCCAACACTATGGGAGGCGATCCAGTGCGTGGACTCCAGGATTTAAACAATGGATACTGATCCTTTTGTAACTGTGGATCAAAACCCCAGTCCCTGGCTATAATATCAGAACTGAGATGGACTAGTTAACCCAGACAATAAATCAACTAGTTCAGCCAGGGAGGCAGAATTTGTTACAGCATGTGGCTTCAGTACCTTCCAAAGCCCAGAATCTAGCGTCTAAGTACCTGCCTCTCTGTCTGACCAATAAGATGGGAATACTGCCAATTTTACTACCTTTGTCCGAAAAAACAATTGCCTTGAAAACTGCAAGGATTCGTCCAGGCAGTCACTGCAGGGTCAGTAATGACTGGGTGCAGACAAAAAAAAAAAAAAAAAAGAATTACATATCTCCTTAAGATAGGTTGACTTTCCCACTAATCTATTTTATGTAGAATTTATAATAGGCCTAATGACTGCCTCAAAATGGGGAACCTCCTTTCTGATATAGAATAGCCCAGATTTGGACAACTATGCCATTTTTCTCACATTCCTGAAGGCTACCTTAATAGATGACCTCAATCAAGAAATCTCTTGCCTTTGACAGAATAACTGCTGTGCAAAAATATACTACTGACTTGGATATTGATGGAAGACTTGAGGAATTGTGGCAGAGTATGTGGCAGAGAGGAAGACGTCCCTATTCTCCTTCATTACTGTCTCTCAAGCTCCTTCCTCCTCCTACACTTGATCTTGAAAAGTTGAGCCCATGCAATTGAGTGCTAGTACAACTCCACTTTCTTGTCAAGAAAACCTTTTCAAGGTCTATGTTTATATTGTGAAGAATCTGGCTACTTTGCACTGGAGTCCTGTGCTAGCCCTTTCTGCTAAAGTATCACTTAAGTATCATACTTGTGGGGAAGAGGAATATTTCAAAAACATACTGCTGAAATGCTCTAATTGTGCTCCATTGGGAAACAAAGTGATCCCAGCCCCCAAGGCCTCAGGGGCCGGGGCTGCCAGAAATTAAATGCAGCCCAGACATACTGGGTCAATATAAGCACATACTCTTTCATGGTCCCAGGGCTTCAGCTGGAGCCCTGTCCTCCATAACTCCTATAAAGTACATCCTCATCAAGTTTGGGCCCAGGAGAGGACTGAAATTGAAATGGTGGGCAGACATTTGGATCCTGCATAAGAGATTTCAGCAGTTGCACATTCACTTCCAAAGCCTGCATTTTACCCCTTGACAACTTTTAGAATATTTGCTTTGTAACTACGAACCCCAGAAAAGTTACTTGGAACTACCAGCAATTTTCAGGCATAGCTAATGGCAGCAACTCTTGTCAAACTCTTGTCAAACTGCTTTTTTCCCAGATTTTCCCAATGCAAATCCCAAATATTGCATCTGTTTTCTAAGAGTGTCTCTTATATAAACAGTGCTAATGAGTGAAGTTCCATGGAAGATAATATAACTGCAGATTACAAGTGTGTTGTATTAACCCACATAATTTAAAAAAATAAATGTATGTTGGATATATTGTTGAAAACTATTTTAGTTCTGAAGGGCCAAAGGATCTAAAATTGGAATACTTTGAATTTCCTGTTGAGCCTTCAGGCTAAAGCTGTTTATTAATAATCAACACTGCTTCTAACAGGTGTGTGTCCCTTGCTGATTCAATCAGGGCCACTCAATAATACTCTTTATTTACAATATTTCTAACCTGCCTGTCCTCTCAAAGGCTAATTCCAAGAGAAGGGAAGGTATTTTAGTTTCCTTGAGATAATTTGCAGGACTACATGTTAATCTGTAGCTTCACCTTTCATTATATTAGCAGAAAAAATTGTCACATATACAATCATTTTTAAACTTAAAAAAAAAATTAAATCATATATACCTCTGTATCTGTTTCAGAACATCCTTTAAGCAATATTCTTTACTATAGCATGTTTTTGGTAAACATAGTGAATTCACACATTGTACTAACCCATGACTTTTAAAATCATGGTTTGTTGAACAAATCATAATTATTCCTATCCAAACTTTGCATCAAGCCTAAAATATATTTTTAAAAAGTACAGTGGCTAGGTTTACATGTTGTGCTAATCCAAAAAAAGATTAATTACATTTTGGATTTCATGTAACTAGTTGGGTGATCAATGAAGCAATTCAAAAATTATAAAAAAAGAGAGTGTTTTATTGAAATAGTGTGTATGTTTTTTTTAACCCAACAATTCTTACTGTTTCCTCTTTGTCATTCCAACAATGTATGCTGCCTCGTCGCTTCCTGCTCCTCCTCCAAACATTCTCTCCCAGTTCCTGCTGGCTCTCTGGGCTCTATGTTTATTTTATGGTACCCTCTGGAACACTAGAAAACAAATATGCCTGCTCCCTTGGAACAAGCCATCATATTGCCTCTCAATCATTGCTTCTCTTGTCTAACAATATCATTTCCCTCAACTTTTCATGGTAAATCTTGCTTACCTAGCCTTGCCGTTTTCGCTGTCCATTTTTGGAGATACTCTTGCCAATTTTTTACTCCCCCCCCCCCCCCCCGTCATCTTGAATGTCTTTAGTATTTATGTATAGGGTTTGTTTTATAGTGGATTTTTATGGATTGAGTAATTTAATTATTTATCGGGTATTTTAATTGTTTATGGGCTTTTGATTTTTAATTGTGAGCCGCCCAGAGTCACCCGTTGGGAGAGATGGGCAGCATACAAATTCAATAATAAGTAAATAAATAATAAATAAATAAATAAATAAATAAATAAATAAAAATATGTCAGGATCAGAGCTAGGGACACTGTTTGTTCAATGAACTGTAGGTAGCCCGACACACTATTTATCTGCATGTTTGTCTGTTGTTTGTCTTTGTAGTTTCTCTCCTGACCAGCATGTATTCTTTTTCTCAAGTCCCAAAGACTCACTCTTTCTTTCTTTCTTTCTTTCTTTCTTTCTTTCTTTCTTTCTTTCTTTGATTTGTCCCCGCCCATCTCCCCTACAATGGGGGACTCTGGGCGGCTTACAACCACTAAAATCAAAATACATAATTCAATTATAAAAGGTTTAAAAGTTATAAAAGTTATAAAAACTAAAAATTTACAAAAATAAGATAGAGATAAAAAGCTAAAAAACTCCAAGAGGCCAATAAAGGCCACACCAGGCCGCTAAGGGGCCAGCCAACCCCATTTCTGGTATCCTCCCTCCCTGCCCCAGGCCAGATGGCAGAGCCAGGTCTTCAAGTCCCTCCGAAAGGCCGGGAGTGAGGGGGCCTGTCTCACCCCCGGGGGCAAGATGTTCCAAAGGGCGGGGGCTACAGCAGAGAAGGCCGCCTTCTGGACCCCGCTAGTCGAAGTTCTTTTACCGCAGGGATCCAGAGCATGCCCTCTCTGTGAGATCGGGTGGGACGAGTTGAAATCGTGGGGGCAAGGTGGTCCTTCTAAGTTGTAAGTAATACATTAGTAACTGGGGTTGAAGCCACATTTAGTACTTGTATTAGGAGGTTTCTCTTAAACCCAAACTAAAAAAATACATTGACATAATGAGAGGGTGCTAAATAGTATGTTACAATAGCTGTTGCTAAATAGCTGCATAGTTTACAATGGACACATCCAGAAAGTGAGCCTTGGGTATTTTCAGAGGTGACATATATTGGAAAGAACATATCATTTTTGTTGAAATTGCCACCTGTATCTCAAAAGAAAACTTAAGATGTGTTGAAGTCCACACATCTTAAAGTTGCCAAGGTTGAGAAACACTGTTCTGTAGAGTGCTGAGTGTCAATATCCCCAATAAGAGGAGACAAAGATGGCTGCCGCTCATCTTCTTTTGAAACCATCACCATATTCATCATCCTGTCTGTGCCACAGATATGCCAGTGGGATCCATCAGGAAGATTAAAAAAGAAGATGGTGGCCACAACTACACATTCAAACCCTGCCTCCTTTTTACACTGTTGCACATGGCGTTTGGGTCACATGGTTGTAGTTGCTATCTGGATCTTTATCCCCTCCCTCCTGTGAATACCCTCCTGAACCCCAAGATACCAACCATACAACTGGGATCAAAATGCCAGCCTGGCTGGAATGCCTGTTTTCAGGCAGGAGGACCTGCCCCGAACTGTGGCCCATCTGGGACAGACCTGCAAATATCTGTCTTAAATTGCAATGCAAAGAACCAGACACAATTTAATCACACTGCTTAATCAGGTAAAAATTATTGGACCTGTTTATAGTCCCAATGATTGTCAACTTGAAGCTGAGAGAAAGTCAATACGCAGAAGAACACTGCATGTATTTAAAAAATATCCACTTTATGTTTTTTTAAAATATTTGAGGGCTGAAGCTTTGCTTGGGACATAGGTTCTAAGGCTGAGAATTTGTAAGCCCCAACTCAGAATTATTATGTACATGCACCAGATCCATTTTATCAAACTTCTCAAGGCTATAATGGAAGAAGCCATCATCACAGAGTACAATCAAAAAAAGTAACCATGGAAAACATTACACCATTTAAAGCTTCTTTATCAAGCACAAAGCAGAGATCACATTGGCAGACATGCCCAAATGGGCAGAAATATATGCATTTCCTGTCAAAATTAATTGATTACTTTAAAAGTTGGACACTGAAGATTCCATTTTTATAGTATTTGGGCTCCAGCTAAACATAAACATAGTTGGAATTGTGATGGTAATCTGATTGACAGCAACCTTCATTTTGATGAGCTATATCAAATTGGAAGGGCATTCTGGCAGCTTCAATTAAATGTGTTTGATGTACCTCTCCCCCACCCCCACCCCCACCCCTGCCTTCACCTCTGACTTTTGGCATTTTCTGCTTGCCCTACCATTTCTGTCCATCACCACTTATTTCAATCTGGAGTCTAAAATCCAACAAGTTTTTTCATCAGTGGATGAAGAGTTTTACAATTTTCTAAATGTTTACTTATAAGAAAGCCCACTGAGTCAATTAATTCTGAGATGCAAACTATTTCCCAGTATTCTCCCTATATGCTGCTATATCTGAAGAGTGGTACTTTAACCATTCGAACTAAATTCTAATGATAGGGATTTTGTATTACTGCAGAACTGTGCGATCGAGTCATCATTTTCTTCTTCAGAGAACAAATTTCATTCAAAACTCCAGACTGCAGTGTTATAGGAAGTGAAGCACCTTTCCAAATAAGGTCAATTTTTGCATAGAGTCATACATCACCTGAGCACTGGTTCATGCCAGAATCAATATCAACATATGGTTCTGTGCTAATCTGACATGGAGCTGAAAAAATGTTGCCATTTCCAACCTGCCTGTAATTTCTACCAATATAAACAGCAGGTGTGATGCAGAACTAATCTGTTGCAGAGTTCTCTTCTGTATATCTAATAAGAGACACCATTGCCTGTTCTAGAAAAAAAAGTAGGAAGCTGAGAGAGCAATGTGATTAAATTTTTCAAATCAGTTTACACTCACAATCCAAAAGGAATGACAGCCAGAGTAATTAAGGTGTTGGACTAGGACTGGGGACACCCAGATTGAAACCTATCCTTGACTATGAAAACTCACTATCTGCTCACGGTAGATGACAGTGGGCCAACTGAAGGGCTTTTAGTAGGGAGCTTCCTGAGCAAGCTGCCTGGAGCTCTGGTGGTCAGTCAGCATATAAATCTAACAAACAAACAAACAAATACTTCTGAATAAAATCAAGAGACAATTGTACTTTGGAGTTAGCTATTTTACCAAGTTCTTTTACGTCTTATAGTTACAAATATAATGTGTGTGTGTATGTGTGTGTTTGCTATTTTAAATGGAAAATTTAAATAGAAACATTTTATACCATAATGCCATAAAGAAAAAAACATAAATACAGCTTTAAGGGAACATACCCAGACAACAGGTATATACAATAACAGACAGCTTTCAACAGTAACAGGGAAGTGTGAATCTTTCCACAAACCGTCTCTGTCTTCCACTCCTACACAGTATAATGTGACTAATATTAACTTGTGTCTGTTGTTTATTTCCAATGGGCACATGCTGGATCAAATAACTCCTGCTCTTTAAATAGCAGAAGGTGGAACAAACCAAGGATTGGCCTTCTGAATTGTATCAAAAGTCTCTTTAGTCCAGCAACCTGTATCCAACAATGGTCAGCCAGATGTCCATATGGAGTCTAAAACCAGGATGTGAAATCAACGAACTTCTCTCTTCTCACTTCACAACCAGTATTCAGAGTTACACTACTTCTGATTCTGGAGGCTTTATTTTACTAATCCAACATCAGCATACCTTATGAAGGAAAATCCCACAAGTTTGTTATTTGGCATATGAAAGAGAACTTATTTCTATCTATCTTCATATCCTTTATTTCTTTCCTAACTGCTCACAATTTTTCTGATTTCACTGCATCATCAACCATAACCTCAAGGTCTGTTTTCAGAAGTGGTGAAGCTAGCTTGGATCACAGCAGTACATGACTGGGTTTACTCATTTTGCTTATCATGTTTTAACATGGTTTGTTGATTAAACAATTAGTTGGATTCACACAATATACAAACCCCAAAACACAGAAAACACGTTATGAATTTGTATGTTATGGGAATTTACATGTGAAGGCTTTTTTTTTCTTTTACTCTTCTCCCTCCACATTACTAGGTCTTGTCTTCCATTTTATGGCTCATAATCAGAAGGCATCTATTTAGAGTCTTAGCAGAGCCTGCTAAGGTTTTTCCAGTCTTGAATAATTATTGTATGGGTATTCCTTAAATCATCCAGAAAGGATAAAGATTTAGATACCAGAACCAAAGAATTATAGAGTTGGAAGTGACCTCAAAAATCACTTAGTCCCCTGCTGATACACTGCTGGTAGCACTAGAGTGCTCCAAATGGATCCATGCCACTGTTAGGGAAGTTATACATTTGTTATTCACTGTCCAGGGCTACAGATAGACAATTCAATCATGGACCACTTACAGAGTTAAAGGTGGGCATTGTTTATGTTTGCCTGATCAGATCTTAATTGGCTTTGTTCTTATTCCTGAGAGGACAAGGGAAGCTGAAAGAAATGTAGATCAGGCACAGTTACTCAAGCACTCAGTTCAGATTTTAATTTGATCTCAATCATGCTCACTGTTTACAAAGGTAACTAGGATTACAGAAGGCATCCAGATCTGATATGCAACCAGTCCTATGAATATTTACCTAAATATTTGGACAGAGTTTATATCTATGTAAATGTACATAGGATTGCAGCTTGTTGGTGGATTATGTAAGGGTAAGCAGAGGATGGAGTATTAAGGTCAAAATACCAAGTGCAAGTAAATTCGTTCTTGTAGTGGAGCTTTTAACATTCTTTTTCCCTGCCTGCAGCTTCTACCCCCCAATAAAAATAATCTATGCTCCAGAAAGCCCCTCCAGAAAGCCCCTAGAGTAAATTTTTGAAACTTTAGAAGAACTAAGGGCTGGACACAATTATCCCTTCCAATTCTACTGATTTCTACCAGGGAAAACAGAGCACCAGATTTCATCTTCAGTTTCTTAATTTTAAAAATTTATTCTGCATGCCTTTATCGGACTAAATTAATTTTTTATTTACCTCATTACCCTTTAATGACATGTGTGAATAATTTCTGAACAGTGGATAAAAATGGATGACTTCTTCAGTGCCAAGCCTTTCATTCTTTGTTATCTTTTCATTTTTCTTTTTTTCTATTTTTTTTTTTTTTTTTTGCAGATTATGCTTTCCAGAATTCCTAATGTATTGACTTCAAAAAGCCATTGATTCTGGCTACCATAAGAAAAGAACATGTATGTGAGGTGATACATAAGCATTGCATATAAGACCATTCCCAAGTATGGTGCCCTTTAAATGGTTTGAAGTAGAACTCCCATCATCCTTAGCCAATAAGCATAGACTGATGTATGTCTCATTTGATAGCCATACTCAAGATTTTAAGCTATGCAGGTTTATGAAATTACTTAAATAGAAAACAGGATGGTAACATAATAGAGAGACAGTTTGGTGTAGTGGTTAAGGCATCAGGCTAGAAACCAGGAGACTATGAGTTCTAGTCCTGCTTTCGGCACGAAGCCAGCTGAGTGATCTTGGGCCATTCTCTCTTTCTCAGCCCTAGGAAGGAGGCAAGGGCAAGCCACTTCCAAAAAAACCTTGCCAAGAAAACTGCAGGGACTTGTCCAGGCAGTTGCCAGGACTCAAGACTGACTCAAAGTTCAGTCTTGAACTACAGGATATATATATTTGCGAATGGTTGGTAAGGTTGGTTGGGGTGTGTGTGTGTGTATAATGATTATTTATTGTCATACTGTTTTCTATTTTTGTAGCTTACTATTAACCAACCAATGATTTATTTATTCACCAATGTAAGCTTTTTTCCCCAGAACACAAGTGATGACATCATCTGCTAGAGTGCCAAGTCCCCACTGATTTACCTTCTTGCTAGCAAATGCCTGAGGTGATAACAAGGCTTTCAAGTTCTATTTCTGTTTGTGCAACAGTTCGGCAAAGAGAATTGGTGAATGAATGAAATCATACTGAAGAGTGGATTTATTTATTCCTTTTCTGCACCAAAGTATTATTTCAACACAATAATACTTTGTTGCAAGATTGCACACATTTCCAATTAAAAACAAAGCATTGTACTGTATTTTAGGAGGCTGAGGATATTTCATTAAATGTCAGTGTGTCTTTTTAAACCGAATTCACAAAATCAGAAGTAATCATTACTTATTCCAGTGGAATATATTCCCAAATTATTATGCTCAGGGTTAGAGCCATGCCCTGTAAAACTTAGTATTGAAACTCGTTAGTAGTTTGTTTTGCTAAGGGTGTCTTTGTTTTATTGTATAGGAATTAACTAGTGTGTCAGTACCTTTGGCTAAAAATAGAAAAGCAAGTTATATATTTATGCATACCAGGGGCATGGTTATGGATTCTCTTTTGGGATATGACTACGACGAGTCCCTATTCTTTAAAATCTACAAAGGAACTTAAAGGCTGCCTTATTTATTGTGCAAAAAATACACAATAAATAAGGCAATTCTTAAGTTCCTTTCTGTCCACTGGTTATCTCAGTATGGTACAATAAGAAACCAAGTATAACCAACTGTTAGAAGTGCAGGGACTGCAAAGTTGATAAGGTCTGTATGGAGCACAATTCCTTTATCATAAAAGACAGCTACTGGGAAGATGCAATTTTCTGTTAGCTTGGCTGTTCAGAAGACAAATACTGCAATTACTTTCGGGACTCTTTGCTACCACTTTGAAAGAACATAGGCTTTGCTCTCTCCTAGGGGTTTTTTTTTTTTTTCAGTGGCTTACAAGTGGGCTTGCAAATATAATCCATTGAACTGCATAACTGGACAGAGGCATCCAGCCCCACTGTCCAACACTAGGACAATTTGGTTTCTTCTGTTCATTTCAGAGTTTTCAATAGAAGGACCTTGAATGGCTATTATTTTGCAGACGTGAACTATCCTGGGCCATGTATGCAGCCAACATTTGGAGAAGGAGGAAGAGGAAGTATGGGACCACATGCCCATACTTCTGCACAACTAAGACACTCACTTCTGGCATTAGCATACTATCCAGTTGTTTCTACCCGTCCAATCCTGTCTGGCAGGATGGGCATGCTCTGTGTCGTCAGCCAAGGAATGTCGGCTGGCGGGGATCAGGAGATGTGCCTTTTCTGCTGTGGCACTTGCCCTCTGGAACATCCTCTCTCCGGAGATTAGGATGGCCCCAGCCGTTTTGGCTTTTCAGAAGGCCTTGAAGACTTGGCTTTATGCCCGGGCCCCAAGTGTGCAAAGGGCCCTGTTTCATGGTTGTGCTGACACTGATGCTTTTTTAAAGATTTCTTGGCTATATTTATATTTTTTTGTATTGTTTCACTTGTTTGATTGTTTTTATTATTGTTAGCCACCCAGAGTCACTGGTCTGAGATGGGCGGCTATATAAATTGAATGAATGAATGAATGAATGAATGAATGAATGAATACTGACTTCTATACATTTGCTGAAGGTGCCAAAAATCCTTTTAGCTGAATTTGTGTTCCTCTATGTGACTTTGGGCTGGATGAGCATAACCTGAGGACAATCCCAGTAAGAAGGTATGATGACTTAGGGAGTCAAGTACTGTAGAAGAAGAATAGACAACCCATGGACAACCCACGGACTCCAGACCTTTTTTTTTTTTTTTTTTTCACGTTCTGGAGCCTCCAAGATTATACCAATGAAATTCAGAAAAAAGTCACTGGATTTTGGTCATTAACAACAAACAAAATACAGGCTAAAACAGACATGTTAAGCCTTTAATAAACTTTATGCAATGATTTTTAAATTTTAAAAAATGAATAAGATTGAAAATGTTTGGCCCTTCCCATTCCAATGACATCACCTCCTCATCATCAAGCCTTCTTCAGGCTATAAAGCCCCCTCCCCCTTTTAAGGACAAAAAGGTACCTCCTGCTCTAGACGGTGATTCCTGCTAGTCTTGGATGAGTTTATACTTCCCATGAAGGACCAAGTTTTATGTTAATTGTGCTAATTGGACTTCAGGCTAATTGAAGAAATAAAGGCATCTTTGGTAGCCAGGAATACTTCAACTGATTGATTGAATTATATAGCACCTTTACTCTGCATATGACTCAGTACTGATTTAGATTAGTACTTCAGATTTCACCAGCCTAGTCTGAATATTGTTAGCACAGTTGTTTATGCATTAATCATATTCAGGCTAAGCTACATAATGATGCCATTGAAGATATTTTTTGAAGGTGATCTACTGAAGAACACAGTCCCTCATGTAAGGCAAGGGAGTACTAGGAACTTGTGACCCCTACACTGCACCAGCTGAATTGGCAACTTGTATATTTCAGAGCCCAATTTAGAGTACAGGTAGTCCCCAGTTTAAGAATGAGTTCTGTTCCCAAGGCCTGTCCTTAATTTGTACATGACCGGAACAGTATTATTGTATAATACTATATAAGTAGTATTGTGTAATTAACTTGAACTATTGTGTATTTAACTCTAATTTTGCTATAATAGGCTCCATTCTTAACTATGGGTCATCGTAAACTGGGTGTTCTTAACCTGGGGATTACCTGTATAGTATATTTTTTAAACTGAAATGAAATAGATGTAAACTACCTGAAGGACCAACTTCATCTGTAGAAGCATGCTTGCATATTAAGATCAGGAATGGAAGCACTTCTTTCCTGCTGAGCTGATAAAAGAGAGGGAGGAACTTTGATACAGTGGCTTCATGGCCAACTTTTCAGAAAACCCTAAAGACCTAATTATGTGTCTATGTTTTCCTATTGATGACTTTTATTGGGCTGGCTGATTCTAGCAGGAACTAGGATTATTTAGTGGAGTTGGAGGGAGAGCAGAAGTGGGTCTAAACTGAATTGAACCTAGTGCTGTTGTTGGGGAACCCAGTGCCTATGTTAGGGAAATAGACACAGTGGGAAAGTATGACTTCAATGGATAGAACCATTAAACCATTAAATTTTTTCAGCTGAAAAAATTGATTGATCATGTGCCATCAAGTTGGTGTTGACTCTTAGTGTCCACATAAATAGATTTTCTCCATGATGATCTGTCCATAACCTGGTCCTTCAGCTCCTCCAACAGCACACTCATCGCCAATGTAACTAACAACACACCTTGTTGCTGGTCATCCTTTTCTTCTCTTTCCTTCCACCTTTCCCAGCATTACAACCTTTTTCCAGAGAGCTGGGTCTTTTCATAATGTGTCTGAAGTAGGATAATTTGAGCCTGGTCATCTGTGCCTCGAGTCAGAACTCTGGGGTGAAAAAATAGTTTCTTAATATTTTGCATGTTGCAATATGGCTTTACAAATAACATCACAGAAATTACCGGGGGCGTACATTTTTTAATTTATAGAAAGTATTTTTCAGTGATGGCCTTGAAATGTACATGACACATTATTTATTTATGATTTTTAAATAAGTCTATTTTATTCTGGTTCATTTTGAATTACAGTCTCTTGATGGTATTCTTTTTGTTATTTTGCTGTTAATTAAAATTGAACCATTGTTAGTTTTAGTTTAATTTTTTTTTAAATGCTACTGGATCATATAGTTATAGTTGCTCTTATGAAATTGTTGGTTATTTATTGTTTTTATTTGAAATGTGTTGCAATAGTTGTTGTTTTTTTCTGCTGAAATCTTGTGTTAGTGATTATAACCCTGCCAGGCTCTAGCAATGACTGATGTGATCGCATCACCAATTATTGCTGATAATTATACATTACTCTCAGGTTACTCATAATGCTTGCCTTAGAGTAAGAGAAACAAGATCTGTACTAGGACTATTTTTTTCAATAAACTGGCAGCTTTCTCTCCCTATTAGTAATAATGGCTACTTTGCACCATTTCCCATCAATTTCAGACTCAAAAATGGAAAGAAGAAAGAAAGACTGGGTTGTTTATGTCATTCTTTTGTCTGCATTTCAGAGCTGGACTCGTCTCCTGCCATCTTCAGGACTACTTATCAATGTGTTTCATACTGTCCTCTTGTAGTTGGTTCAGAGATATGGATCTGACAAGGGGAAAGAAAATATTAGCCCTTAACTGTGGCTTGAAAACAGCATTCATTAGATTTGTAAAAAAATATTTCCGTTTTCCCTATTCTGAGAAGTCCCAGGCCAGTGGCAATGAACCAGCTCATGACAGAATTTCCTGAATTTTAACTGAAAGCTTGTAGACCTCAGCTAAGCCTATAGGAATGTACAGATGCTTCTCACAGTTCTATCCCATCAAAAAAGCACATCAAATGACTGACAGATCATGGTGGTGGCCAGTTGTCTTGAGGACAAGATGATCTCTACCAGAAAGACTGCAGGACTGGTCCTTTTGGTTATAGGGCCACCATGGTGTTGATCCCTACAGCTGTCTCAGAATCATGCAAATCACCTGTCTGATATCCAGTATCAAATACAGGACATCCTTGATCTTGTGGAGATCTCATAGAAAATCTCTATTCTCCCTTTGAAAGACACAGGCGATTCCTGTATATATTCTGTTATGACCAGGAGCTGTTTCTCTACTGAAGTCCTTCTCCATCTCTGCGGATTGAGAATCAAAGAATCGTTGAGTTTAAGGCTTCTCTGGGGTTCTGGTGCAAATTACCTGGAAAACAGAATCAGAAGGGGGAAAAGAGTGTGTTGTGGCTATGTGTCAGGAAGTGAGTATCCTAGAATCAGAGTACCCATAAAGTTTGAAGAGGCTAATTGTAGGCCATTGAGTGCAACAGCTTGTACAGTACAGGCATCTAAATTAAAGCAGCCCCAACCAGATAGCTGTCCAATCACTGAGCACATCCAGTGAAGAACACCTCCTTTGATAATTGGTTTCTAGAGGAGGTCATGGCTGACTGCTGCTACCCAAACAATAAATACCTTTTACCGGCAGGGATATGTAAATTCCACATACAGTATGTCTGACAAAGGAATGATGGGCCAGAAGCCTTAAATCAATGCTATAAAAAGTTCAGTGGAGACTACTGTTCTCATGAGACTTATTAATTTTGGATTTGCGTGCTGCTGATTGGACAATCCGTGAAAGACAAAGAGACGGAGGCATTTTTCTGTGCATGAGCTGTCCAAACTGAACTGTGAGTGACATCCTTTTGGGGCTGGTTATGGTAAACAGCTGTATGGGAATGGGAGTTTCAGCAAGGGCTAAATGCTTATTGTGCATCTATCCACTGGATGAAAGATACATGGTGGGGGTAAAAGAAGCCAGGGAATCCCTGGACGGAATTGCACTCTCTTTTTCCAAGAAGCATAGGCTGCAGTTTCAGCCAGCGCTCTGAAGCCGATCTCAGCGATTTGCTAAGTGAGAAGACAAAAATGATTAAGATGCAAGGAATAATAGCCGAGGTGATCATAGCTCTGAGTGAGTTGACGAAATGGCAAGATCAATCCTGCCGAGCGCTGGGACATCTCATTTTCGGCAGGGGGAAGGAAGGGTGAAATCTATCCGGGCAAATTCCTAGCTGGTCTGCAGGTTTTCAGTGCAACTCTGCTACCCGCTATCCACCCGCAAAGTCCAAACCTCGCGCAGACGACAAAGAAGGTCTCCAAGGGAAGCAGATGGTCGCAGCGCACGGTCGACTAGGAGGGCCGGGCCGGGCCGGGCCGCGTTTACCTTTAGAGCCAGACCGGACTGGTCCTCCAACGGGGGCGCGCGGGCGCGTGCCCGCGCGTCTCGGCCCTTGCCACCAGAGAGGTCACTGCTGCAGGCCCTTTGCTGGTTGCCATGCTCACGCGGCCCTGATATTCCAGATGCTGCCGCCTCTGCGCGCCGCTGCGCCTCCCTCCTGATTTCACCAGGAGATACAATGGCTTGAACTGCGGATTCGGCGCCCCCCCCCCGCCTCCCGAGACCTCTCTTCGCTTTGACGTCATGTGTGCTCCTTTCCGTTGCCATAGCAGCCCCGTTCCCCGAGCCCTCCGCCTGTCTCCTTTGGTAGCCTCCACAAGGGGAGAGCCAGTATCGCGACGCCAGGTGGTCCCCCGCCAGTAAAAGAGGGTGATTCAGCAAGCCACATGCCCGCCCCCCGTCTCCCGCTTCTTTCTCCTCCTCGTTTCTAGGCTGAGACCCTTCTCCCCTCCCCGTCCTCATCTTTCCTTTTGTGCAGCTGAGCGACTATTTGGCACGCACCCCCTTCCTCCCCTCCCCGCCGCTCACCCATCACCTCCAGCCAGGTTGCTCTGCTGCCACTTGCCCATCACCCGCTCGGCATCTCCCTCCGCCCAGCGGAGCGCAACCTCTTCCCGGGTCTCTCCTCCCCCTCCCCCTCCCCCTCCCCCTCCCCCTCCTCCTCCTCTCCCCCACCCGGTTCCTTCCATTGCTCGGAATGAGGCTCCGAAAGACTAAGTGAGGTCGCGGCGCCTGTTGGGGGGAAAGGCCGCTGCGCCCAGGAGGCTCATCCGCGGGCACGGGATGGTAGGTGAGGGCGCGGGCGGCGGCGCGCGGGCTCCCCGCTCCCACGCGCGCGCTCCCACGCGCGCGGCAAAGCCCCCCCCCCGCACTGCACACGCACACAAAGGCGAGGAGGCGGGGGGATGAATATTGATTGCTGTTAAAAATAATAAAGGGGAGGAGGAGTGTGTGTCTGTGTGTGTGTGTATGTGTGTGAGCGAGCGAGCGAGCGAGCGGCCGGGGGAGGCAAGTGAATGAAACAAACTGCTACCGGAGGCGGGAAGGCAGTAGCTGCACTCCTGGTGAGGAGAGAGACATCTTTGAGCTTGTTGTTTGGGTTCGTATCTGCATGTTTCTTGGGGGGGGGGGGGGGGCGTTAAGCAACGGGAAGGTGCACCGAAACGCCGGTCGTGAGCCTGTTTGAACCTGCGGGGATTGCGTTGGCGGTGGCAAGAGAGGTAAACAGAGTTGCCGCTGCTGTGCACCTCTTCTCCTCTGAACAGGAAGCCTCATTATTCCTTCTCTCTCTTAAAAGATGTAACAGAGAGGTCTCTTCCTTAAGTCCCATTGCAATGGGATCAGAGATTCGGTGCTCTTTCTTTCTTTCTTTCTTTCTCTCTCTCTCTCTCTCTCTCTCTCTCTCTCAAAGGACACTCGCTCTGGTATTTCTGAAACCTACCTTCTCTAGTTTTTACCCATTTCATTTCTCCCCAACTCCTAAGCAGCAGGATGCAGGAGGGGTAAAAAAAACCAGAATGAGAAGTCTGGATCGCTTTAGAACTATGTTGGTGGGATATGGATTTCCTATCTAGAAGGTGGGGGTGATGCTCCAAAGGTGAAGGTGGAGGAAAATATCAAGTGCTTGTGAGGAAGTAATTTCTTAAGCTAAACACCCGTGTCTTGCATAACACAGCTGTTGGTGGAACAAGGAAAAGGATTTTTTTTTTTTTTTTAAAAGCCATATTATTTAAGAAAACTGTTTAGGAAGAAGAAAGTAGATTGGCTGCATGCTGTGAAGCGACACTAAACATTTAAAGACTGCAGTGAAATCAATGAGCTTTACAGAAATAGTCTTTGATGGCCCAGCTCTTACAATAGGGCAAAATGTTCAGATGGCATTTTTTTTCTTCTGCAATGCGGGACAGAATTAAAAAGGTGCCTGGAGTTTGCCTGCATGTCCCTTGGAGGTCAAAAGCCGGCACATCTCTTTAATAAAGGGGCTGCCTTTCCCCTTTTGATATTCTCAGCCTTTATTGGGTGGGGGGGGGGAACCATAGGCTTGTTTACATGGGTTCCTTTTGCTGCATAGCCTCGCTGTTCCTTCAATGCAGCTTTTCCATCTTCTCATCTTGTTCTGGATGACTTGGAGCCTTGTGAAAGATGGATCTTGCTTATAGTGGTGGAAATAATGGGGGTGGGGTGGGGAATATGGGTATGGTTAATATTCAGGATATTCTTTTCACTGTTTTGATTGAACAGACTACTCCTGGATTGTTGATTTTGTTCTTCTCATGCAAGGCCACTAAAGATGGGGGGGGGGGGTGCATTGCTGATAGGGAAGAGAGAAAGGGCTTCTGTTGAGCTCCAGCACAACCAACCTGAGAATAAGGGCTTAACAAGAGCTCTTTGGAGAATATTCTTGTTTGACTGGTGGTGGTGGTGGTGGTGGGGAGGCATCATGCTTGCTTGAATTTGGCAGCTCTGTTCTTTGGCATTTCCTTTTCCTTGTAACGGGTCAGTTCAGCCCCCTAAGATAGCAGCATACACAGGGTTGCCAGATTAAAATTTCAAAACAAAGGAATGCTGAGGGAGAGCTGAAGTGGTGCCTCCTTAGCCTACGATATCCCAAGAAAGCGAGGGACATCTGATAACCCTAAATTATATTTGCACATCGTTCTCTTTTCCTCTTCTTCCCCCCTCCCTCCCATTATGAGATGAATGACAGAGGTGGTGTGATCTGAGCTATTAAATTAGGACATGCCTCCTCTTTCTGCCTCTCCACGATGGGCTTCTGCCTCCATTCTTTAGCAGTGTTTCAGAGCATCTAATCTTTTGCATATCATCTCTTGTTTATTGTTGTCATGCACAATGCTGGAATAATTTGGGAGAGAGGAATAATGTTGTATTGGAATACTAGCCATTCTCAGCTATCGCTGCTTCAAGCTGACTGTTAGGAAAATGACTGTTTCCTCTTGTTGTTTGAGATGTGTGTGAGGATTTGTTTATAGGTGTGTGTGTGTGTGTGTGTGTGCGCGCGCACTGACAGAGGCTGTTTATGAAAGACTCCCAGAGGGGATGAGTGTGTGTTTTGCTGGCTTATCTGTAACTGTTATTTAATGGTTTCCTAGCAGGGGTCAATCACTTGGATATGTAGAGGGAGGAAATGTGAGGGAGATCAAAGGCATTCATTTTGGCAGGGAAGGTTCCTACCTTCCTGCAATGTTTGTATACCTTCAAACCATGATGGAATTGCAATGGCACTCAGAGGTCATCAACTCAGTTTTCTGCACTGAAAACAGCTCCAACCCTGGAATAGCACAGAATAACAGATGCATAGAACAACAAATGCAACAGCCAGTGTGGTGTTGTGATCAGAAGGCAGAACGTGGAAATCTGAGATCAAAGTCCCCACTCAGCTAAATCTACTGAAATATTTTGTGGGAATAAAATGGAATAATGACCATCCCCTGAGTACAGTAGTTTGAAGGAGAGAATAGTGATGCCACATCTGGGCTGCAGTAGTCTAGATGATCACTAGATGGTAGCAAAGAGATACAGAAACTATAATTTTTTCCTGCCATCTAGTGGACTCCGGGTTTTAGCAGCAAGGACATGGTAGGACTAGAAAAGAAAGCATCCAAATGTGATATACCTCTAACAAAAATTAATCACCACACTGAAAAGTCTTCTGCACAGCTGTTATATTTGGTATCACTAACATTGTGTTAGTTATTTGGAGGATTAAATAGATCAGTATAAGAGTCAGTGAATAAGGGGTCATAGCAGTTAGTACTGGAGATAAATGGGCCACTTAACAGGCTCAAAAGAAGATGATTTGCTATATCCATGCTTATAGTATGAATTTAGGAATGTTTAGTGGAAATAAGTCACACGGTGATCTGATTCACATATTATGGTAAGCCACAGTTTGTTTAATAGTGGTTTGTGGTCTAAGCCACAGTGGGCAATTTGGCATAATACACTAAAGTATAAAGCTTGGCTTACAAATCATAGTAGCTGGATTCCCAAAACATGCTAAACCAAAAGCAAGCTAATTTTACAATGGCTTGATGCAATGTGTGAATTCAGCCTGCATTTACCAGGAAATATACCCCATTTGATCATACTGGACGTTGTTTGTTAGTAAACATATGTTAAAATGTGTTGCATTCAATTAGCAAGTACAAACAAATAATCTTTCTTGAAGAATAATTTAGGCTTTGAAAAATCTTTCTTGATACCTGGTTTAAACAGGATGAGCAGGTATGGAGTGTCTATCTATCTGTATATATTTATATTTAAATGTTTATATACTGCTTTTGTTTTTAACAAAAATATATCTCCTTTTGTGATTTTTAGACTATTAACTACCTTGGGAAATTGGGGACAGAAATGGATGTTAAAAACAGTTGTAATGTGACCCTGTTCATCTATTTGATTTGTTATTTTGCTGACTACAAGTCTCTTGTCAGTTGTATCAGTGGGTATTTAGACGGGATTCTTTCGGCTTTCTTGACTGATTGAAGTTGAGCATAAGAAGGAAGGAGGTAAAATAACAAAACACAATCTGGCCCTATCATTAGACAGTGTGTTGTAGCTATGTCAGACAGCAGCAGAGTTTGGTCTCATGAAATGGCAGAAAATAGTTAATTCTTGAACTTCTTAGTACTGCCAGGGAAAAGGAGAGGTCCTTGTGGAATTTTCTGCTCCAGGTTGGAATCCTTGTCTGCTTCTCTTTGAACTGAACCATTTCTGCAAGTAAGTCCACGTGAGGACCTAACCAGTATTTTTTAATAGGTTCCAGGGCAGGATGAGACTCAAACATGGTAATAACAGCATAGCACATTTTGTATCATTCTCTTGGCATCTTCTTATCAAGTAATATCCACTGAATGTTCCCACTTTCAGCATCCTTCCAGGTATGTTCACTCTTGCAAATGGTTGAATTGGAAAACAAAGCTTCCATTGTATACAATAACATCATAGACTGCAGATGGAGACTTCTGGGGAAAATATTTTATTACTATTTAAACTCTGGTGCTTAACACCAAGCACAAGACTTTTCAACAGCCATGAATAACCATGGCCTTTTCAAGACAGTGAGGAATGCAGGGAGAAAGGCACTCTAATTTTAGGAAACCACCAGATCCTATATTTTGTTTTTAAACCACAGTCACTATTTTTCTTTACACAGAAAGACAATCACTTCACTTTTGCATTTCAATAGCATTTTAGAAAGGACAACACACTTAGGTTTTCTGTTCTGTGCTTCAAGGCCCTTTATATCAATAATCTTTCCTTAAATGGAAAGTGAGCTAAAAACTGATACACACACACCTTGAGAATAGTGTATAATAGTCCATTGTCATTATTTCTGCAGTGTGGTGAGGTGGGGTTTATATAAATTGGGTTCACATACTGCACTTAGCTACTATTCATTTGGTTTGGGCTTAGGATATTGCTTAAACTAAGTCACTGCTGTTCATAAAGTATGCTTACGTTACTTGTATATGTGTTAGATAAATCCAGCACATAATAGTTTATTCAGTTATGCCATAGTTAAGGAAACTTTGGATTAGTCTAGGGTGTGAGCAAGGTAGAAGGTTGTTTATAATCACAGAAATCTGCTTTATATTGAATCAGTGTCTACTTCTTCAATTGGGTATTTTTAGATGTGTTGGGACCAGGGGTCCCAGAACTCCCTTGTGCTGCCAGGAAATTCTTGGTGTTGTCCCGGTATATTTCCAAGACATCATATTTTGAACAGTTATGTACTGTGTGGTAGTCACAACTGAAATCATACTTGCATTAGGGATTCCTCCAACACATAGCTTTTACATCCCATTTATAAAACTCTAACTTGATTTTCAGATTCAAATAAAGAAGACATTACTGAGTACTTGTACATTGTAATGGCAGGTGATGATTGTTGGTGTTCCACTTAAGTCAGCAGTTAAGAAGTACAAAGTAGTAGTTGTATCCCAAGACAAATTCCTTAACACTGGAGATGCTCTCATCATGGAATTGTTCCTAAGATTTAGAAGTGGAAGCAGGAGAAACTACCTAAAGCAGGGAAATCAACCCTTTTGCTTAGTTGAGCCAAATTGTTCAGTAGTGAAATAAGAACAAAGTCCAAGAGCCAGATTAGAATATATTAGGAACAGAAATGCTGAATTATATTCCTCACTGCCATGATGGAAATTTTTGGCTGTGGGCAAACTCTGCTAAGTCAAACAGAGTGAGTCTTGGAGGAGATCTTATTACTAAGTAGTACAGCATTGGCCTTCCCAGGTTTTAACTCCGGCTTGCCAGCTAATAGGCCATAGCTGTATATTTCAAATATAGCCAATTTGGTTAGTTTACGATTCATTGTATTGGACAAATCCAGAAAATGAGTCGGTTCAGTAACTAGGTTGTATGTGTATAGCAAGCATAAGGCATTTTCATAGAGTATCTTAAAAACACTGAATATTGAGTTTTATGTACACTGTAAATAAGTGTTTTGAATTTTATACAATTATGGGGTGGGGGGAACTATGGCCATCCAGGTGTTGTTGGATTTCAACCCTGATTAACATTGACCATTGACCATGTTGACTGGAGCTGATGGGAACTGAGGTCTAACAATACTTAGAAGACTATAGGCTTCCAACTTTTGCTATGCTTCAGAACTGCTTTTACACATTGCGCTAAGCCAATTTTTTAAAATCATGGTTTGTTGAATAATCACAATTCATACAACATGCTAAGCCTTAAACAGTGGTTTATAAACCACAGTGCCTTGATTCATACAATACACTGGACTCAAACCGAAGGAACTTCATTACAGTTTAGCCCAATATGTGAACTCAAGTCTCAATCTTACTATCTTTCTGTCTTTTGTTTAGTGTTCCCTGGGCAGATTTTTAGATGCTAAACATCTTGAGACAAGGACTTACATACTTCATTTCTTCCCTGTAAAATAACCAGAGAGATTTGTGGGATTCATAAATAACACATCATATTATCAAGGAGAATCAGGATATTCCTTTATCATACTTTGCAATTAAGTGGTATCCAAAGTGGTAGGCAGAGTGTTGCAAAAATACACTTATATGGAACATTCTGTTAAGAACAACTCTCAACATAAGCAAATGCCTCTGACAACTACCAAAAATATAGACTGTATTTTAATGTACTTGCTGCACTTTAAGGGTCTTTAATGCACTGCTGTAGCCCTTTTTTAAAGAACTGTCCTGTAGTATGGCGGCATTTCATTAATGGAGAGAATTTTGTTAATCTCTGTTCTCTTCCTCAGTTATCTGCTTTACAAATGATGGCTTTATTTTGCTAGGTAGCTAAAACTAGGTTTTAATAGATAAAGCTACATCATTTTCCTTGTGGTTCAGAACTGGCTTTATAGATTTATCAGTAGGCCTGTAGTCTTTCTGAGTACAACTATAGAATATATTCCCTTAAAAAACCCCACTCTTCCTGTAGATGAAGGAACATTACAAACCATGATTTGCTCCAGTGAAGCTAATGCTATACTCTAGGTAAATCCTATTGGAACCATCTTTTCAAAAGCAGTTTTTTCAACCACCATTGTGTTAAATTAAGACAGTCATTTAGGATCTCTTTGATCATTTCAGTATAACAGTAAAATGATCAAGAGATGTAGCATCTTCTCTAGAAGGAAAGCTTTTAAAAAAATCAGGGTTTTCTACTTTAGAGTGAGCGAACAAGAACCTGATATGCAGTAGGCTGAAGCTTTTACAAAGAAAAAATACTACTTCAGGCACATACCTAATGCATAAGCTGAGTTTAGTTATTCCAAACCATAATATGGTTTCTTTGGCCTAACATGTTGTATGAACTCAGAAATAGTTCATGGCTTGATTGAAACAATGACTACATTCGCATTTACAGTAAGGTAACATATGGTTTGTTTCAGCTACATAAGAATCGGCACACAAACAGTAAGTTCATTCTGCAGAAATTAGATCTATGAATGTGACTTATCAGAAATTGTTTGCCATGACAACTAAGTGCATCTTCCTTATTGAGATACTTCTGGTAATCAACAGCTAGAGGGAATCATTGAGGAATGCCTTCTTAGTCTGTCTACAGCTTTAAGTGGCATATGATCAGTCAGTGTGGAAAACTGTATAGACTAAATTAGGAAGACTTGTTCCCTACCCGCCACAATAAGAGGATGTTAGATTCACTGGCAATACTGTAATGCAGGCATCTTTGTATTTTTCTATCTAATCTATTTTGGGGGGTGGGAAGGGGGAATTGTCTCAAATTCAGCATCTTCCTTTTGGTAAGTACATGATCTCTTGGGATTGTGCTGTTCAAGTAGTTCTCATCTTCTCTGAATTAGTCATCTAGAAGATATGAAGGAAAGCAGGTCATTATTAAAATATTATTATTCATTGTAATAATGTTCACATTTTGATGATTTTTCTTGATAAACAGATAGTCCTCAGTTAATGACTGCTCTGTTTAGTGACCATTTGAAGTGATGTCACTGAAAAAATAACTTTATGACTGGTCCTGAAAAAAATTATATATAATTTTTCTCAAGAAGGTATCTTCCCATGAAAGAAATTCTAAGATTACAGATATGAAATGCTTTACATCAAGGTGAAACTGCAATAGTACTGTTGCAACAGACCTTATTGATGAAGAAGGGCCAGAATAAGGTCTTGATGATCACAGCAGGAAGTAGAAAGTAACACTGAGAGGGTCTTAGGTTGGGAATCAGTTTGGGTGGTGTGTGGGATAACAACTGAAAATGCTTTTATGGATCAACTGAATATTTCAATATTGTGGAATCTTAAAGAAAGGAATTGTGAAAATGTGTAGGTCATTTTGGGATGTTTATATTTATTAATATAATGTACATTGATGAAACCGACTTCTCAAAACAGCTGAGATTTTTTTCCACACATCCTTCTTTCCACAACTTTCTCTGCCAATTGAGTCCCTTTTCTCTCATAATTTTTCAATTATATTGACTATTCCTTGTTAACTGACAGGGAGAGAAGGCCGTTTCTGAAACTTGATTCATGTGTTCTGTAGTTATTAAGCTTATGTTCACTGTCCTTACTTTATTTCACTTTTCTAAGGTGACAAGTCCTTGAGGAGAAGCCTTTGCCTATAAGCTAGCATATGATGATATATCTGGAAGTTCCCCCAATGGCTTTCTATCCTTAAGGAGTATCTGTGAACTTTTTCAGTCTCATACTTGCCTGGCAATTGAGGTGTTTGTGTGTGCCTGTGTTGAGAGATAGACAATAGCTGCATCAATACAATTTTTTTTATATAGTTTTGTTACCTAAATAGCAACACCTCCACTTCTCCAAAACTCATATGTTCACTTAAAAGGACATTCCCTTTGATCCAAATAGAGCATTCTCTTGAAATATAAGAGACAGCCAGCCTTGTTTTCAGGTAATGGCAGTAAGAGATCAACTTACATTTTCCTCCCCTTTAGTGTGGGTGCTATTTACACAAAGCATAGCATGTTAAATGCTGTCATACAATAACTGCCATATGTAATTTGGTTCTGTATGGAAACAATGCTATTATATAAAGCAATCTCTCCAACCTGGTTCCCTCCAGGTATGTTGGACTCCCCAAATTCCCAGGCAAATAGCTTTTGTCCACGCTGATTTGGAATTTGGGAAATGGAGCCCAATGCATTTGGAAGCACCAACTTGAGGAAAACTGATAGAATGGATTACTTTGTGCTACTTTATGTGTCTGCTGTAGATGTCTTAAGATTGTATCTCTAGCCTATATAAAAACAATTGTGTATAATAACAGAAGAATTGTCTGTTTTAATCCATTTAAATGGAAAGAGACCAAATAAACATCCAATGAATGACAGCTATTGAACACAACAGTAGTATATGAATATGTAAGTAAAACATTTGGAGAAAATGTATTACTATATAAATAGTTTGGGGAAACCTCTGAACAAGATGATTTCTTGCAGGGAATATCTGAAATCAGGCTGAGGCCTAGGCCTGCATATTTCCAGCCACTGAGGTAAGCATTTTTTTATTCTACATCAGACATGTGGTAATATCAAATTGTAAGATATGTGTAGAGGAGTATGGAGATAGTCTTGCAGAAGAAAAGCAAGAACTGTTAAGTAGATGACAACTCAGTCCTGAGTCAAAGAAGGGGTGGGAAAGAAATTCAAGATAACCACACCTTGATTCATTTTTGTATAAGAAGGGACAAGGGAATACTCTGGCGGACTTTCAAAACTCTTTTATTATACCCTATAACAATAATTTAGAGTCCCAGTAGTCCTTGCGTGGTTTGTTCCCTGACCTGGTCTACCTCAAAGGGCTGACAATTCATGTAGTGTGTAGACCTCTCTTTAGTCATGCTTCACATGCCCTTTCTACCAAAAGAATATAAAATTGCTCTCTGTTTCTTTAGGGAGCCCAGGAAAGGTCTCTGTCATGAGCACATTTTTACCTGGATGTACCTTCATTCATATTTTTGTTCTCAGTGCTGAAATGAAGTGCCTTCTCTCTTTTAGGAGATCTTATTTGCAAACTTGGCTGAGGAACAGAGACAGCTGGGTTGCAATTTCCAAGGAAATTGATTAGCCATGGCAACTGCAACTTTTTCCCCTTAGAAAAATAGAGGGGAGGGAGCAAGGAACAATCAATATACTTCTTCGGTGAATTAGTATGTGTGAATATGTATGTGTTATTATGTGAATATAACATCGCAACATTTATTGCAAATTTTTAACTATTTTATATACATGTAACTATATTGAAAACAGCAACAAGATAAACATGCTATTAATGTATGTGGTGTTTGCAAGCACTTAGAAAGGAACAAGGAATTACTAGAAGCTGGCATGGGTTTGTTAAAAATAGATAGTGCCATGCAAATCTTATTTATTTATTTTTTTTTTTACAAACTGACGATTAGTAAACCATGGGAATGATGCAGATGCAGCATCCCTAGAGTTCAGTAAACATTTGATACAATTGACCATAGCCTCCTTCTTGATAAAATGGACAATGTGGGATGGATGGTCCTGCTACCAGATGGATTTGTAATTGGTTGAACAAGAGTATCCAACATATGGTTCTTAATGGATCTACTGTATGTCTACATAGAAACAGCTATGCAATGGGGTATTTCAAGGTTCTGTCCTAGACTCTGTGTTCTTCAACATTTTTATAACTGATCTGGATGAGGGCATAGAAGAGATGCTCAGCAAATCTGTGGATAACATCAAGTTGTGGGGGATTGCTAACACCTCACAAGACAGGCTTAAGCTTCAAAAGGATCTTGATAGATTTTAACATTGGACCCTTACCAACAAGATGCTATTTAGTGGTGAGAAATGCAAGATTATGTACTTAGGTAGGAAAAACCAGATGTATAGTACCAGATAGGCAGTACTTCATTCAACTGTAATCCTTGTGAAAAAGATTTGGGTGTCCTGGTACAACAAGGATTAAGTATGAACCAGCAGTGTTCTGCAGCTGCCAAAAGAGTCAATGCAGTCTTGGGCTGCAATCAACAGAAGTATAATGTTGAGATCATGGTAAGTGATAATTCTATGCTGCTCCGGTCAGACTGCACCTGGAATACTGTGTCCAGTTCTCATTGCCCCAATGTAAGAAAGATACCGAGGAACTAAAAAGAGTGCGGAGAAGAACAACAAGTAAGATGAGGGACTTTGAGGCTCATTCCTGTGTAGAACAGTGAATGGAATTGAGTATGTTTAGCTTAAAGAAGAGAAGCTAAGAGGAGACATGATAGCAATCTTTCATTACTTGAAGGTCTGTACAGGGAAGAGGGTGTAGATTTATTTCTCCATAGTGCCTGATGGTAGGACAAGAATGAATGGCTGGAAGCTTTACACAGAGAAATCCAAACTCCAAATAAAGAGGAATTTCCTGATTGTGAGAAGCATTAACCATTGGAACATCCGGCCTCCTAGAGTGATGGGTGCTCCATCACTGGAGGTTCTCAAGCAAACATTGGACAGCCATTTGTCTGGAATGGTCTGAGATTCCTGCCTTGGACAGCAGATTGAACTAGAAGACATTAAAAGTTGCTACCAACTCAATAATTCTATGAAAAATGAGATAGGATTCATCTTTCTGGTACAGTATTGCATAAATTAATCTGTAGAATTTGGATAATCTGTGGATAATCTGGTTTGCAACAAGAGACAGGTAGGTGGAGTCACAAAACAGATTTAGAAGAAATACTATGACCATTTGCTTTACACTAGTGCTATGTTAGTTACTTAACCACAGGAGATCCAGTTCATTGTACCGTTGCACCTGCAACAGAGGAACAGAGATGACCACAGAAGAATAGGATGGAAAAGGAGACAAACCTTAGTTATAGTAAAGTATGAAGTTGAAGGAATTATGCCAAAGGTTTCATAGCTAGGCTGTGAGAACTGCTGATAATTCTGGGCACTGAAGTCTGGACATAGTTACAGAATGTGGAAGTAGTCTGTAGGAAAACATTTGATATTCTTATAGTTCTTTCTTTATTTTCTTTTCCAAAATTCCTTCTTTCAAACTCCACTATTTGGCTTTCTACTCTTCCCCATATTCTTTTCACAAAATCAATAATTTCTTGATTTTGTTATGTTAATTTAAAAGCAAAAGTGTGAAAGAAATAGTAATGGCTTAACTGAAATCAGAGATTTCCTTTTCTCACTGCTGTTAAAACTGACACTGCCCATTTTCACTATTATAAATAGAACTCTATTGTCTACATTCAGCCTTTGCATTAATAGGCTCTTGCAGTATATGGCATTTTGGCTCTACTCCTTTACTTTTTCTTTCTTCTTTTTACCCCCTTCTGTGCATTTGTTAAGCAAAGAGAACTGTTTAATGCACAGCAAAATACTATTACATATGTTATATTTCATTATCTCAACATACCTTGATGGATTCCTGGCCAGATCTTTACGGTGGTATGATTTTGTGAGGGTTGTGTGGATTTGACCAGTGTGTGGGTGATCTAGTCTGGGTCAAGAAGAAGCACAGAATGATGGAATTTGGACAATGTTTGGATTCACAGAGCTGAGATTTAAACTCACTGTCTGATTTAGAGAAAATGCTGTAATAGTTGTTTTATCTGTGGTGTTGAATCCAGCCACTCCTGGGGTCAGTCCCTGATATGGTAGAACTGATGCTGTGTACTGAACAATTTCCAGTGAACTATTTACTTTTGATCTTGGTCTTTGGTACTGTTTAATTCTCCTCCCCCCAATTTAACAACAATTTCTGTAAGACCAAGTGCTCGTGGGGGAAGAGTTGGACAAGATGTATGGATCGAGGCATCTTGGAGAAATAAGGATAGTTTATGCTCCACTTTTCTCAGGAGATTACTCCTGCCTATTCTCACTGCTGCTCTCTTTTCTTAAGCTTGCTGGGTTAACTTCGGGGTCACCAAGGAGATGCTTGCCAGAGTGCTAAATCTGGAATCCAGAATTCATCTCTAGAAATTGTGAGGGAGGAATATGCTGACCATGGAAAAGAAACATAACTAAGTGGAGACTTCATAATTACTTTTAAAGAAGGAATTTATTTTCATTCTGGGGCTTGAGAATATTTTGAATTATAGCAGAAATGTAACTCCTTCCTTCTAAGCATATGCAGAGATCATTTTCCCCATTACTAAATGAATTGAAGGAACAGGACCTTATTCTGTTCAAGGGACATGTAAGAATATCATCTTTATTTTCAACTAAGCCAGTAGACCCCTTCATGGATCACTGCCTTGTCGTGGCGAAGGGGCTTGTGTAACTCAGTGAAGCCATGAGCTATACCGTGCAGGGCCACCCAAGACGGACAGGTCATGACAGAGAGTTCTGACAAAATGTGGTCCACTGGAGAAGGAAATGGCAACCCACTCCAGTATCCTTGCCAAGAAAACCCCATGGACAATGTTAAAAGGCTAAAAGATATGACGCCGGAAGATGAGCCCCTCAGGTCGGAAGGTGTCCAATATGCTACTGGGGAAGAGCGGAGGGCAATTCCAAGTAGCTCCAGAAAGAGTGAAGCGGCTGGGCCAAAGCCGAAAGGACGTTCAGCTGTGGATGTATCTGGAAGCGAAAAGAAGGTCCGATGCTGTAAAGAACAATATTGTATAGGTACGTGGAATGTAAGATCCATGAACCAAGGCAAGCTGGATGTGGTCAAACATGAGATGACAAGATTGAACGTTGACATCTTGGGAATCAGCGAATTGAAATGGACGGGAATGGGTGAATTTAATTCAGGTGACCACTATATCTACTACTGTGGGCAAGAAACCCTTAGAAGAAATGGAGTTGCACTCATAGTCAATAAGAGAGTGGGAAAGGCAGTAATGGGGTACAACCTCAAAAACGACAGAATGATCTCAGTGCGTATCCAAGGAAAACCATTCAACATCACAGTAATCCAAGTCTATGCCCCAACCACTGATGCCGAAGAAGCTGAAGTTGACCGGTTCTATGAAGACCTACAAGACCTTCTAGAACTAGCACCAAAAAAAGATGTCCTTTTCATCATAGGGGATTGGAATGCTAAAGTAGGAAGTCAAGGAGTAATCGGAATAACAGGCAAGTTTGGCCTTGGAGTACAAAATGAAGCAGGGCAAAGGCTAATAGAGTTCTGTCAAGAGAACAAGCTAGTCATAGCAAACACTCTTTTCCAACAACACAAGAGACGACTCTACACATGGACATCACCAGATGGTCAATACCGAAACCAGATTGATTACATACTTTGCAGCCAAAGGTGGAGAAGCTCTATACAGACGGCAAAAACAAGACCAGGAGCTGACTGTGGCTCAGATCATGAGCTTCTTACTGCAAAATTTAGGCTTAAATTGAAGAATGTAGGGAAAACCACTAGACCACTCAGGTATGACTTAGATCATATTCCATGTGAGTACACAGTGAAGGTGATGAATAGATTTAGAGGATTAGATTTGGTAGACAGAGTGCCTGAAGAACTATGGACGGAGGTCTGTAACATTGTACAAGAGGCAGCATCTAAAACCATCCCAAAGAAAAAGAAATGCAAGAAAGCAAAATGGCTGTCTGATGAGGCTTTACAAATAGCTGTGGAAAGAAGGAATGCGAAAAGCAAGGGTGAAAGGGAAAGATATAAGCAACTGAATGCAGATTTCCAGAGAATAGCAAGGAGAGATAAGAAGGCCTTCTTAAATGAACAATGCAAAGAAATTGAAGAAAACAATAGAATGGGGAAGACTAGAGATCTCTTCAAGAAAATTGGAGATATCAAAGGAACGTTTAGTGCAAAGATGGGCATGATAAAGGACAAAAAAGGCAGGGACCTAACAGAAGCAGAAGAGATTAAGAAGAGGTGGCAAGAATACACAGAAGAACTATACAAGAAAGATCTTAATGTCCCTGATGTCCATGCTGGTGTGGTCACTGACCCTGAGCCAGACATCCTAGAGAGTGAAGTCAAGTGGGCCTTAGGAAGCATTGCTAACAACAAAGCTAGTGGAGATGACAGTATTCCAGCTGAGTTATTTAAAATACTAAAAGACGATGCTGTTAAAGTGCTGCACTCAATATGCCAGCAAGTTTGGAAAACGCAACAGTGGCCACGGGATTGGAAAAGGTCAGTTTACGTTCCAATTCCAAAGAAGGGCAATGCCAAAGAATGCTCAAACTATCGCACAATTGCACTCATTTCACATGCTAGCAAGGTTATGCTCAAAATCCTACAAGCTAGGCTTCAGCAGTACGTGAACCGAGAACTACCGGATGTACAAGCTGGGTTTCGAAGAGGCAGAGGAACTAGAGATCAAATTGCCAACATTCGCTGGATCATGGAGAAAGCACGAGAGTTCCAGAAAAGCATCTACTTCTGCTTCATTGACTATGCAAAAGCCTTTGATTGTGTGGATCACAACAAACTGTGGCAAATTCTTAAAGAGATGGGGATACCAGACCACCTTACCTGTCTCCTGAGAAATCTGTATGCGGGCCAAGAAGCAACAGTTAGAACCGGTCATGGAACAACCGATTGGTTCAAAATAGGGAAAGGAGTACGACAAGGCTGTATACTGTCCCCCTGCTTATTTAACCTATATGCAGAGTACATCATGAGAAATGCCAGGCTGGAAGAATCACAAGCCGGAATTAAGATTGCAGGGAGAAACATCAATAACCTCAGATATGCAGACGATACCACCCTAATGGCAGAAAGTGAAGAAGAACTAAAGAGCCTCTTGATGAGGGTGAAAGAGGAGAGTGCGAAAGCTGGCTTGAAACTCAACATTAAAAAAACTAAGATCATGGCATCTGGACCCATCAATCCCTGGCAAATAGAAGGGGTAGAAATGGAAGCAGTAACAGACTTCATTTATTTGGGCTCCAAGATCACCGCAGACGGAGACTGCAGCCATGAAATTAAAAGACGCTTGCTCCTTGGGAGGAAAGCTATGGCAAACCTAGATAGCATATTAAAAAGCAGAGACGTCACCTTGCCGACAAAGATCCGCATAGTCAAAGCTATGGTTTTTCCAGTAGTAATGTATGGCTGTGAGAGCTGGACCATAAAGAAGGCTGAACGCCGAAGAATTGATGCCTTTGAACTGTGGTGCTGGAGAAGACTCTTAAGAGTCCCCTGGACTGCTAGGAGGTCAAACCAGTCAATCTTAAAGGAAATCAACTCTGATTGCTCATTGGAAGGATTGATAATGAAGCTCAAGCTCAGATACTTTGGTCACCTAATGCGAAGAGAGGACTCTTTGGAAAAGACCCTGATGCTGGGAAAGATGGAAGGCAAAAGGAGAAGAGGACGGCAGAGGATGAGATGGCTAGATAGCATCACTGAAGCAATGAGCATGAAATTGAGCAAACTCAGGGAGGCAGTGAAAGACAGGAAGGCCTGGCGCAATATGGTTCATGGGGTCACGAAGAGTCGGACACGACTTAACGACTAAACAACAACAACAACAAGCCAGTAGAGGGAAAATGTGCTCAAAATGTTTTAGCTCTTTTTCAGTAATATAGATCTTGTTCTGTAGGAAGTCCTAATGAGTTAGCTCTTGTGCAATTTGTAAAAGTTAAAGTATTCTATATTCCTTAATGAGGTTTCAGATACTTCCAGCATGTTCCAGATTTAGATCAAATATCTTCATGGGCTAAAACCGGCTTAACTAGAATGATGGATGTTGCAATTGCCAGTGAAATTTTAGAATAATCTTAGTTTTGTTTAAAAATCTACAAAGTCATTATAACTACTGACTTGAGAAATCCGAAATTCTAAGTTCTGTTAACATTACAGTCTCCCAAGTAAATTATATGAAGGGATATGAAAACATAGTCATTTGTAGGTTAGGTTAATACTTTATGTATTCCTCTCTAGCTAATACATATGGGTGCCTAAATTTGCGACCATGACGATATTTAACTTTACGTGTCCTGGACAAGACATATTTATAATTTATTTGATAATCCATCAGTTTCTTCTTTATCCTATGCAGATCAAGGAATTATCTGTGTATGTTATAGCCTACTTGGATTTTAGCTTGCTCAGATTTTAGCCTGCTTGGATTTTGCAAATGATTCTTTGCTTGCAAAATGCTGATTTCACTTTTTGGCTGCTGGTATGAAAGCCAGAACAGTGACCTAATCATATACAAGGAATAGTTCAGTATTCAGAAACCGTGCTGAAAATGTAAGAAGCTTAAATACATATACAACACATTACTGTAGCACTTTAATAATTGAATAGCTTCCTATTTCTCAGGCCCTAAACCAATGATAAAATGAATTTCGAAGAAAATGTTTTTTTAGTTAGGTATGGCTTACAATCTTTGTGCTCAGAGAAAGACAGATGCCATTGTTAAATTGACTTATTTTTAATATCCTACATAGCATTTTTAATGGATAATTTGTTTTGGCATTTTGAGACCTTTACAAGTCTTCGTCAAGCTTTTTCAAATCAGTATTCTGGCTGCGTATGTAGTACAGTAGTTCTCTGAAGAGCTGTTAGATAGCTGTCACAAATTTAAAATAATTCTCTATTTGAAGGGATGCCCAGATTAAAACTATTTTAAATATTAAAAATAATAATAGCAACAGAATGAGGACTTTGAAACTTCTGACCTACAGTTGACCTCTAGCCACAGAATGAGAAGGCAACTTAGTTTTCCCCATTAGAATGAGGTATCTTGTGTTGTTATTTAAACATAGACTTATTTAAACAGATTCATTTGGTGGGACAAGTGTGTAAGTTTACTATGCTGAACCATCAGGGGATAATAGCTGCCTGGACAGTTCTGGAGATTTGTTTTGCTGACAGTGAAATGCTCCTTTCTGCCACAGATCTAATTGCAGAAGTGATGGAGGGACCCAAGAGAAGATGTTGAACATTGTTTAGCAGGTTGGCTGGGACTTACACTGCCTCCACTAAATGGAAATACTAGCAGCCACTGGTTCTGACTGTATCGACACTAAACTAATACAGTTCTATTTCTGCTGGAAGCTTTGTCTGCTGACTCATTTTTATGCTTCTGAAAAGGCTTGGGAACTGATGGATAGCTACACTTAGAGCTCTCTCTCTATATTCACAGCACTCGCATAAACAGATTCATGCAGAAGATTTAGTTCAATCTCATACCTTACAAAAAAGTTAGAAAGTGTCATCTGTCACAACTTCCTTTCTTTCTGTTTTAGAAACAAGATGTTCTGAGGCAAACATAATATAGGAGAGTGCAGTACTGTGAGAGAAATTTAAGCAATATAACAGAGAAAGATGGCAGGTCGCCCTGCATAAAAAGTTCATCATCTGGGAGACCAAGGTTGTTGCTGCACATCAGCTGAAGTGGTCAACAAATATTTTATTAGATGTTATAGGACTAGATGCATAAACTAGATGTATAAAGAAATAGCTCAGTGCTTAGCACAACAGAGTAACATTGCTCATAAAAATGTTTCAGTGATGTAAGGATCATTCAAATAATTAGTATTTGCATAAATTAAAAAGTAAATAGGAAAATACACAGGTTTTTTAAAAAAAAACTTAGCAGTAGACTGATGGATCATATGGCTCTTAGCAACCATATAGACAGATTTTCTCCAATATGGTCTGTACCCAACCTGGTCTTTCACATCTCTGCTGTAATTTAATCCATCCACCTTGCTGCTGGTCATCTTCTTCTCTTTCCTTCCACCTTTCCCAGCATTAGAGTTTTCTCCAGAGAGCTAGGTCTTCACATAATGTGTCTGAAATATGATAACTTTGGTGTGGTCATTTGTGCCTTGAGGGAGAACTCTGGGTTGATTTATTCAGTGATTCATTTGGGGTTTTTTTTTGGCTATTCATGGTATTCTCAGGAGTCTTATCCAACACCAAAAATCAAAAGTGTCAGTATTCTTTGTATCTTGCTTCTTCAAAGTCCATCTTTCACTTCCATTGCCTGCAGAGTTCTGATCTTTGTAGGTATAGACACATCCTGGTATCTGAATATCTCTTCCAAGGGCTTCATGACTATTCTACCAAGTGATAGTTGGGGGTGTATTTCTTGAATATTGGTTCCTTTGCTGTTGATAGTTGATCATACGAGGCAGAACCTGTCCATCACTTCAATATCTTCATCATCAGTTCTGTGGCAGGTTGGTGTACCTATTGTCATTAGTTTGTTCTTTATACTTAGTCCCATTTTTTCCACTGTGCTCTTTGATTTTCACTATTAGAGCTTGTAGATAATTTGCATTTTTAGCTGTTAGTGTCATCAACATTATTTATTAATGTTTCTTCCTCCAAACCCACACTCATTTTCTTCCAAACCAGTATAGGTTTTACACAAGAACAATGAAATGTTCTTGGATTCCCATTTTTCTAAGCACATTCCACAATTTGTGAGCATAGCAGTAGACTAAGGTAGCATTATTTCTTTGCCTCCAGTGAGATTCAGCCTGAATTCTTGGAATAGCAATGGTAGAATCACAAGAAGTATAGTAAGGGTTAATTTTTCACAGAACTTTAAAATGTATTGGCAGTGTCATGAGTTTTTTTTCCCCTCAATCAGAACTCTGCATTAATCTTGCTTAGCAACCAATGGAGTGAAAGAAAGACCTAACTCATCTTCTGGTATTTTGGATGTAAATTAAGTGTTCCTTTCAAGTCTCTACTGCACTGCTCAAGTTGCTGAATGAAAAAAGGTTTTCTGTTTCATCCGCTCTATTGAGCGTCTTTTGTTTTTCAATAAAGCAAACGTTATTAAGTTTTCAATTCATTAGATTTGGTCTGCATTTTGAGACTGCAGTGCTAACATGGCTTGGGTCCCCAACCCTGTTAGTTGCACCAGAAGAAAATTACTTTTTTTCATACCAGTAGAACTTGTTCCCCAGTAGCAGAGTCAGACACACCTGCTTGTAACCTGTTCACAGCTTGGCCCTTAGACTAACAAAAATAGAACTGACTATGCTATTCTTTTATGCCAAGCAAAAAGAAAATCCTCGTTCTATATTCTTGCATGATCTGCAGCTTAAACAGCATATTCTTTAACAATCTGCTAGTATTCTTCTTTAACAGTCATAATGTTCTTAGAGTAGCCTTCTCCAGCTGGTGCCCTCCAGATCTGTTGACTTCATTTCCTGTGATCTGCAGGTTGTACTAAAATGCACCATTGGAAAATAGTTATCTATGAAAGTGCAGGATGTATTATAAAGGGAACAATTTGTACTCTTGAATGAGATAGAATATATATGTGCATACACAAGGGACTAGTTATAAGTAGTAGTGACAATTTCCTTCTGCACCATTCTACTGATTAAAATTATCTTCATAGAACTGCATCTTATACAACAGGTATTAGGACAAAATATAACAGTATAGTTCAGTCAGACTTGGATGAGTACTGTGGCTTTTCTAAAAGCAGAAACTTCATGCTTAGGATTTTTAGAGCTTATCTGGTTGCATTACTTCATCACAATTGATTTGAGAAGCAGTTCTTCTTCCAAGCAATCCTATTATTTGCTCATACACAGGGAACCTTAAGTTCCATGAAATATTACATTTATAACTAATAACCTTAAATCATATTAAGGCTCTTGAAAATCAGGAGTTAAAGGACAATATCTTTCATTTCATTCCAAGAAGAAATATGCTGCAGTATAAAGTATTCCACAACAGTCAATGAAAAACAAAAATGCCTTTGATAGGTAAGCATGACACTTCAACAAAGCTATGTTCTAGGTCCTCCTCCCCCAGCCTGGTGCCCTCCAGGTTATGGGAAGATTGTTTTAAGCAATCAAATTCCTCAGACCAAGGAACAATCTTTGAAACTAAAATTTTATAGGATGGTTGAACAGTGAATAGCCATGAGATCATTTGCTGAACGCCAAAGCAAGCAGCTATTGGATTCTAGAGGGTGTTCTAGAAGTATTTAGTTCAATCTGCCATGCTTTCAATGGGGTCAAGTTAATGTTTATATTAAGGTATAGAAATCTGACAAGTTGAAATCCTGGTATGAAATTTCTCTCTCTGCCTGGATTGATTGATTGATCGATTGATTATATGGCATCAAATCCTTTTCAACTCCTAGTGACCTAGCAAACAAGAAGGCACGCCTAATGATGTATATAGAATTTACAACAGATTTACAACAGATAGTAAGTATATGGTTTAATATTGTGGAATTATTTATATTTGAATTTTGAATAGTCGTTATTAATTTGCAGATAATTTTGTGTTAAGATTATATATGTGAATCCTAAAAGCAAATGATTTCCAAAGCAAAAATCTATTTTTTGGTAAGACTCCTGAAGAACGCTTTGTCTTCACATATTAACTCAGTGAAGTGGAAGAATGCTCAACTTCTTTAACTGGTATGTCCTATTAAGTATAGCTTTTCTCCCACGCTTTTTTTTTTTTTAAATACAACATTGAGATGTCTACTGCAGAAGATTTGGGATGTTTGGCAGACATTTATAAACTCTTCTTCCCCACAGTTTCCCACAGTTTCCTGATGAATATTTTTTTCTTATCTCTCATTTCTCATCTGTCTTCCACACAGGAAAAGAGAAGACCCCTTATAGGGGGAAGCTGCCAAGGGAAGTGGTATTTAGAAATGCATATTAATGAACCATTTTAGAGGAACAGTCCAGTTTCAAATTACACTAGACGTGACACCCATGCATTCAATTAGTACAAGAGAGATTTTCAAAGTTGTGCTAACTAGCTGTGCTTCCTGGCATCTGTGTATAAAGCGGGGCTGGGGGATCCATTTGCATGCAAAGCTGTACCCTGGCTCTGCACCACCGAGGTTGCTTTTTGTGAGGAAGCTTTCACGCGTACAGAAGTATATACTAATATTCTCTCCCTGCAGATATTTATGCTTTAGGCAGACACATAAAGAGAGATCTAGTTGGTGGGTCCTGCTGATTGATCATACCCTATTTGAATATGTGGAACTCATTGTCATTTTAGAAATATGCCTTTGATGTAACCCAAAGATTAGTTCACCTGCACAAGAGCTTTGGCCAGAATTGTGAATAATCTCTCCTTAGCACATGGGATCCCCAGATAATGTAAATGTTGATGGTCCAGACAAGGTGTCCATAATGAAAGCTCCAACTTCAACATTCTGACATTCTTCTGCAAGCTTTTGAGTGATATTTGGGCCATTGGTTTTAGAGATTACAGGACTTTCATGTCAAAGATACTATTAAAAGTTGGCAAATGGAAAGAAATGCAAATCCAAACATTAGGTTCTCACATGACAGGTGTTTTTAAGAAACAATGTGGAGTAGAACTTAAGCAACAAGTATCTTAAAAGCTCCCAAGTATTTTTTTTAATTGTATCTTTTTACTCAGGTTTTAAAGCGTCTCAGAGATGCAATTTTACATATAAAATATATATTTCCTAATAATCAGAAATATATTAACTAATATCAGATGGGACCATACATTTAATCTTTCCAATGTTGAAGTTACTTGCAATTTATGAATTAGTTACTTAGAGATTATAGATTATATGGATTATTATAATGAAATATGGTAACTCTTTATTGACACTCTTATATAAAGCTTTATATACATGTATGAGAAACCCATATATATAAAATTTGTTCTTTTTTTCGGTTGTGTTATTTTTTTGCTCTTTCTTCTGTTTGACTAAATAAATAAAGGCCAAAAAATAATTTAGAAAAAAATCCCAAGGGAGGATTATAGACTGTAGTATAATTTTCGGGAAGCTCAGCTGGAAAAAAAAAATCTATAAACTACTGTTGACAATCTCAACAAGGGCCCAAATCCAAACAGTAAAATATGATTGCTTTTTATAATTTGTTTAAAACATTTTCGTCCAGGCCAATAGCTAAAAAGGCTCCAGAGTGTTTTACTGGTGATATTTGTAAATCACTCTTTGTCTTCAAGCTTATGTTCTAACAGAAATGACACACAAGGAAGACTTATTTTCAGGCTTATGTTCTGACAGAAATGACACACAAGGAAGACTTATTTTGGGGTGGGGGTGGGGGAAGTAGGAAAAAAAAAAAAGGACAACTTTTAGCATCATTCCTTAATGCTGCAGTTCTTACATAACCAGTTAGTATCATTAGCTTGGTGACTGCTGGCTAGGACAATTGGGGGAGCCCAAAGTAACTAATTCCTAACCAGGTGTCATGTTATAGCTCTTGCTTATCTTCTCTCTCAGCTGTGTAGGCTGTTGGAAAGGCATCTTGTCATGAGCCAGTAATTTCAGAACATGATCAAGGCCAAAAGTGACCATAAAAAGGAAAGTGAAAAATAGAAGAAAGAGAAGGCATTCAAGCTAAAGGAACTGGAGCTAAAGGTCCTAAAGCAATCTTCTTGGAAGATACATTAGATAAGGTCCAAATGCTTAGTAGGACATATAATAAGCATCTCGTTAGCACTGAGTATGAATTTCTCAATATTACAGAAGGTCAATAGTAATTATTATGGTAAGCTAATAGTTATTACTTGAGTTGATGAAATATTCTTGCTCCATTGCTTCTTGGAAACGAAGTATTTTGGTGTACTGTGACATTAAGGTGATTTTTAAAAATCTTTTTATATTTACATGTCAACTGAGACTAGCCTTGACCCAGAGAGATCATTTATCATATGCGCTCCTATAGGAGCTGATTTAACATGCTTTATATAAGATAAAGCAAAACTGTTGCTAATATCCTATGTCCTTGGCATTAACACTGTTCAGCAGTGGAGTAGAAGACCTTGGGAAGAAAAATGTACCTCATGAGCTTGGCAGAATTTTTTAGCGGCATTTAATATCCATTTATTCTAATCAATATACCCTGGTCTGTGAAAAATGTGGAAAAGTAAACAAGCGACCAAAGCTGAGAGACTCATTCTAAATCAAGAAAACACATTTTCTGTTGACATCCAGGAGTGCTAGGCAAGAAACACCCCCTCCCCTAATAATTTTGTGATAATCAAGTAGGGAATAAAGAAAACACTATAAAGCTATGAATAAAATTACTATGCAATATCATATGAACATAGAAAGAGAGAAAGAGAGAAAGGGAGAGATACAGATGGTAGTCACAAAAATAACTGATATGTTCCCCAATTTCCTGTTAAAGCTGCTGCTGCTTTTAATACATTCATATGCAAACATTGCATTACAGAGTTTGCATGGCCCAGTGTGGCCTTCTGTGAAGATTCCTGCAAGGTTACCAAATTCTAGCCAATAGATAGTAGTGATAGCTTTAAAATACAGCTGTCATCTAATGAAAGTAACCTTAGATAATTATTTGGTCAGTTTCATCCATTTTACATTTGATTAAATCTCCTAATTTTTGCACATAAGCCCTATGCCTCTTATCTCTGGGTTCATTGTAGTTGAAATTTATGAGCTATAGAAATCTTCAGAATCATAACATAAATGGCCAATACCACAATTATGTTGCATAAATCTTTCTCTCTCTGTGTAATATATATACACAGTATATATTCCAACTTTCCTTCACGAGCTTAAGATGACATACTTGTTACTTCCTTTTCCATCTTTCTCCATTACAATAACAACCACTGTTGGATTGAGAAAGATTGATTGGCCTGAAGTCATCCAGTCATGGCTGTAGGCAAATCTGAACATGAATATCCCAGATCCTGGTTGATATACTGAACCTGAATATCCTGTTCCAAAACCTTCACTATGGCATTATATTGACAATTTTTGCTATCATGTCAAAAACTATACTGCACAGTAGAAAAGTGCAGAAAAGGAGAACCAAAATAATAAAAAGGTTGGAGAACCATCAATACAAGGAAAGTTACTGTGCCTGGGGCTAAATAATTTGGAGAGAAGATAATCAAAAGAAGGGCAAGATATAGGTACATAAAATTATGTAGTTTAGAGAAAGTGGATCAAGAGAGAGCCCTTTATCCTCTCAAAAGGAGACATGGAATCAGCCAGAGAAGCTGAATGGTGAAGATTCAGAACAAGTAAAAGAAAATATTTCCAATAGCTCCTAGCTAAACTATGGAACTTGCTAGTATTGGATATATTGATGGCCACTAAGATGATTGGATAAATTATTGCAGCCTAAATTTCTGAGGACTTGGTTTGATTCATCAAGTCTATTATTATTTTAGCTATTTGGATGATTACTTTGGCAACCACTGTATTAGGTATATTAATCTGTTTTCTCATGAACACTTGTACTGTTTTCTTAAAGTTTTACATACCCTGCCATTTTAGATATTACATTCATGGAAATGTATGTTTCTCTGTGTTACGTTAGGATCACATTTGTACTTCTCTCTCCCTCTGCTTTAAAAAGAACAGTTACTTTTGCTATTAATGCAGAGAGTAGCAGATTGTCAAGACCAGTCCATTGAGTCATCCTTGAGTGCTATGCCATTGATTCAGAAACCAGTCAGTTAGACAGTCAGTCAGTCAGTCTTCAATAAATCAGCAACAATATTTCTCTGTGAGGTCATGTATTTTTTTTAAAAAGCCATCATGGCTTTCTCCAATTGATTCCCTCCCAATATGCTTGACTTCAATTTGTACAATAGTTAGGCAACACTTAAGAGCTATAGTAGTTAGTTCAACAAATCCGGCAAGTTGGGAAAGTCTAGTCTGATGTCTTATGCAAAGGTGGGCAATATGTGGTTAAACTCCAAATCACATTAGACCTAGTCTACACAATCCAATGGTTAAGGTTGATGTTGCAGCCCAACATCTGGATGGCCATCTGTTGTCCACTGTTGCTCTAGCAAAATAGATCACAAAGTTCCTAAATGGAGGCAAAAACAGTTACTAATATGTTTATGCATTCATACACAATCATACAAATCTCTGGGTACACCTATATTGTGTAACAGTTATGCTTACATTGCTGAGAGTCCTAGGAACTACAGCTTTGTAAGTATCTAGAGAATTTTCAATATCCTGACCAAACTACACTGCCTAGGTTCATTTGCCTATTAAGCAATTTGTATGGTTCTTCAGGACTTTATTCACTGAAAAAGAATCATGGTGTTTTTTTTTTTTTTTAAGTATAAAGAATAGTTTATGACTCAGTGTCAAGAACATTTTTCATTCAGAAAATTACAGGAACAGTTACAGGTTGTCAGATGAGATGAGTACTTGTGTGGAAGAGACCACTCTCCACCTAACTCAGCCATGACGGTTCCTTCAAAATAATTCATTTTACTGGGATTTGTATTTGACTGTGGTGTTTCCTATGGGATCTTATATAACACGATAATTTGTCCTTGCCAACTGTCCATTTTAAATTAAAAAGTGGTCCCTTGCTTTTGTGCAATTTCAATTCCCCAAATGCATTTGAGAAACTATTCTTTAGATAAACCCAGAAGACTGGACTGTTAGGTATTACGGATTTCTAACTATGAATATATTGATAGATTTTCCAGAGAAGGCAGAAGCACACTTGGTTTATGGTTATTTGAAAATGTGTTCAACCTATATGAACCTCAGTGCTGCTGCTAATCTGCTGGGGCTAGGATACATGTGAGATTGAAGGGTTTTTAAAGTTAGGAATAGACAGTTTGGTTGTGGACAAAAGGTTAAACAGTCATACAGACTTGAAATGCATTTTTGGTAAGTATTTAATTTTCTTTAATCTATACAAAGAACTATATTTTAGGCAAATACCCTCCTTTTGGGCCCTTTTGGTGGGCCCTTTTCTGTTTCTGCCAGTGGTACAAGTGGGGACAATTATGTTCTCCTAAGCACCTTAGATGGTTCCATAGGCATTTGTGGGTTCAGAGGATCTGATTTAACACACAAGATTCAAAATACAGTGGTACCTCGGGTTACGAACGCCCCTCCTTACGAATTTTTCGAGATACGACCAGCTCCAGCCCCAAAATTTTACCTCGACATGTGAACTCCGCCTCAAGCTACGAACCGGATCCGCGGCCATTTGCCCTGCTGCCACGCGGTCGCGGCTTCCTGTGGGCGAGATCGCGGTAGCAAGGAGACGTTCGGTGAGGCTTGTGGTGTGTTTTGGGGGAAATTTGCCTCGTGGTGCAACCAAATTCGGAGGGCGGATTAGCCGTATTTACATTGAACCTTATGGGGAAATTTGCCTCATGGTGCGACCAAATTCGGAGGGCGGAACGGATTAACCGTATTTACATTGAACCTTATGGGAAAATTTACCTCGCGTTGAGACCAACTCGAGTTGCAATCAGAGTCATGGAACAGATTAAGTTCGTAACCCGAGGTACCACTGTACCTCTTTTGGCCACTGAGTGCTGGCCAACCACCAAAAGTGCTGAGCGCCCTTTATATGCCATGGAGATGTGCGTGCTCCATTGGTCATTAGGCGTTTCCCTTCTCGACCACGTCAGCAATGATACAGTCAGGCAGCAGATGGGCACTGCACTAATAATAGAGAGAATGTGGGAAAAACACCTACAATGCTATGAGCAGCACCCCACACATTCGTCTGCACCACCTACCTCTTTAACACCGATGGCAAATGCCCACATGGAAGACCAAAGCAGAAGTGGCAGGACGCAAGTCATCCAGTTGGACCCAGATGCTGCGTTCAGTCATGTGAAATGGCATTCATGAAATGGCAAGCAGATCCTGCACCTGTGGGAAAAACACTAGGATGGTGATGATGATTCAAAGCACCTCTTGTGATTTTTTAAAAGATTGTTATTAACGCAGCAAAGCAAGATGTGCAAGAGAAGCCTTTACTTTCAATTCTAAACAACATTTCTTTGCAAGAGCTCCTTAGAGAGATCCCTTCCATTCTCCAATCACCACCTGTCTGACTGATAAACAGCACAGAAAATTACAGGGAAATAATAAATCAGAGCTTGCATTATTCAAAATTAAAGTATTCTTTACGAGACACGTAACGCTTCCTGGTTCTGGCAAAGTCTGCTTTGTTATATGTGGAGGCTTGTCTGTCAATTAAATGTTATTGTGGCTATTTCTACAGTCTATCCCTATTTCCTACTTAGAGAAAGAGGTAATTAGGTTGACTGGAATTTTCTTTCTCAGGCTGTCAGTCACTTCCTCTCTCTCTCAGTTGATCTTTCTTTATCTTCATCTTTCTGCAAAAGCCATCTGTGTGTTGTTCTGCCCCTGGTGGTCCCCAATATCTTCAGTGGGTTTTGAGATTCTCCTACTCACATTGCCCAAGTCTTGCCCAGGTCTTATGGAATTAATAGCATTCCTTCAGCAGTGCAAAACTACCCAGTGCATCCCAGGATCAAAACCAACCTTGTTCTTTGTTCCAGTCAATAAGTCAACACTGTCTTGATTCATGCATTGTCAGCCATGACACCTACTTCAGTTCCCTCTCCAAGTTCCTTTTGCCCACAAGTCCTTTTTTTAAGAGACCATTTCTCTGCCAACTTAGCAGAAGCCCCTCCCTTCTTGTATGGGAAAGTATTTCTTATGAGAAACCTATGAGAATTTATTCTACCTCTCCTACATCTCCTAATACCATCTAACCAGAACAGAGTGTATCTGGAAGAGTTACAGATGGTATAGCCTTTGCTTACCTAGGAATATTCCCTAAATCATTGACTATGTTTCAGCAAGATACACTGTATAAGATGAAATGGAGGAATATTTCTATTGTGCAAAGACTGATGTTTTACATGCATGTGTGTTCACTTTGTAGGTTGATAGAACTTAGGTTTGATAAGTCTATTTGCTATAGAACTATGATAACCTCAGCATTTGAAGAGATTTGCCTTTTGACAGAATTTCTACCCATGCTTAATTCCTTCATTAAGGCACCTGAACAATCCTCAAATAAATACTTTTTTGCAAAGCTTTTCCTTTTTTCTTGAATTCATCCTATTAATTTTAATGAAATGAAAGGGAAGGAGAACTTTGCCATTATTTCAATTTGTGCACAATGAGGATTCAATATTTATGATAAGATTAAAGGTTCACCTCAACAGCTCAAGGACAGTTTTCCCCATATGCTCTGTTAAGATCTTCAAGAAGTACTAAGGTAACCATTTTAATTAACCTTTCCCAATCTGGCTAGTTAAATGTGTTGGGACTGTACCTCCCAGAACATCTAGCCAAAGTATTCTGGGTGTTGCAATCTTAATACATCTGGAATGTCCCAGGTTGGAGAAGCTGCTGTTAATAAAAATAATTATTTCCTCTATGCACACATTTAGCCACCATAGCATCTCTCTGAGCACCTTTCAGGGGCTCCTTGATCAACTTTTTGGAGCTGGCTTTTGGGCTGGGAAAAGAGGGGAAAACTAAATGAGACAAAGTATATTTTAGCAAGGGAGGAGAAGAGTTGTTGCTTTTCTTACTTGCCCCATCCTGAATACTGTTTAGGTGTTCAGAAATCCTATCTATGGAGGGGAAAAAGGATATGAAGCACTGTTAAGGCAATCAGTGACCTGTGAGAGTACCTTGTCAGTGATGACAGCCACTTATGAATTTCTTTCCCAAGAGAAGGTCTGTCTGTCACCTATACTGTCATTCTTTCAGCTCTCATTCATTTTGATGCATTTCAATGTATGTATGCCTAAGGTGCTAGCGCCACGGGACACAACTTCCTCATTGACTTGCAGTGGTCTAGTGATACTTTGTCACACATATTAATTGGCCAGCATATAAGGAGACAAGGCTCTGTCATATAAGGTGACAGATTCATCCTTTGACTTCAAGTCAGGACCCAGTTTTTGTTTTGTTTTTTTTAAGATTCTGAAAATTGAGGGGCAGAAAGAAGGGAGACTGAGATTCAGGAAACATGATAATGGGAAGAAATGAAATATTTCCAGATCTTCTGCTGCTTTTTAGGGACAAATGGCTCACAAATATTTCACCTTTGAAGTATATCTGTGTTAACAGTTGGATGCTAAGCTCCAGACCATTTGGCTCCCAAGGGCACTGTGTACCTCTTGTCCAGATGCTCTTTTTATATGTTTATATGGCACAGATACCTATCCATAACACCTTGCAGAGAAAACCAGAGCCACCTGCTATTTTAGGCTACACATAACCAGCCTGTTTTTGCTATTTGCTCCAGAAGTTACTGCATCCAAATGCAGGTGGTGTTATGAAAACTGTGCTGGACTGGTGATATGTCTTCTGTGGATGTAATTATAGGTTCAGAGAACATGAATATGGATTAGGACAAGAAAGGGGAGAGGCAAGATCATCAGAGAATGACAAAGGTAATATGGGTACAGGGTGAAAATATTTTGCATCCTCCATAGCTGCATAAATACCCTTTTTATTTCCTAAGGAATTTTATCTGAGCTTTTCACAATCTGGTGTCCTTCATTTCCCAATTGACAGGCTTGTTAGGGACTAAAAGCCAACAGTTCTGGAAGGCATCAACTTAGGGAAATTGTGCGAATGTATATATATGTGTGTGAAACACTGTATATAAATATATAGAGATGGGAGATAATTAATTTTACAAATGGGGTGCTTTAGAAGCAATTAATGTTGTATTCATTCATCATCATTGTTATAGCAGTCAATGTGATGTTTATATATACATATCGATATGCACTTCAACTTCATATTATTTGTTGGGGGAAAATTTTAATTTTATTGAAAGTTGGCACCTTAGTCGACAAGGTAGAGACAGCTAGGCAGCATATAGGAGTTTGGGTGTGATTGCAATTTTTTTTCTATCTAATCTTCTTTGGGCTGGGTGGTCTTCCTTTCAGATAAAATTTGTAAAACTACTGTCTTTGTTCTTTCAGGTCAGAAAATAAAATTCTTTATTTCTATAGCCAGCAGTCATATAACTTCTTTTGTTTATCCTTTCTCTCTTTATCAAAAATTCAGATACTTGGGGTTGGAATAGTTCTCGAACTCACTCCCTTGCTGCCAGCCTTGCCTTCTGCCCCCTCTGACTTTTTGTGTTTTGTTTTTAGGGGTTTTTTTTAATTAAAAGCACTAACAAAGTATCAACCTCTGGCATTCCAAGAATACTCCCGAGTCCTACGTAGGTTATATAGTATAACCAAACCGTATTTTTGCTCAGCCCAGTGTGTCAATCTGCCTAGAACAAGACAAATGCCATCAAGGGGCTTGAGATCTTCCTGTGTGGCTACAGGGCCTGATACAAAATCACTTCACCCGTTCGCCTTCTGATTAATGGATATCTTATGACTGGCTATGGCTACCATGGAAACCATTTTGTGAATAAACAAAATTTCTTCCAGTAAAGCCATTTTGTGACAATCCCCAGAAATTAACTGCCAAATTCTGTGCTTCCCAAAAAGTTAAAAAAAAAAAAAAATTGACAGAGGAAAATGCAAGTTGTGTAATTTGGCCTAGTCCTTGAGCATCTGCCTCTGAAAATGCTTTGTAAAAGACTTCTAAACAAAGTGATACCCCTTAAAATCCAGCTTGTGCCCTGTTCCAGTATAGAGAATTAACTATACACAGTTCTCTTAATATATTCCATCCTCCCTACTTCCCTTCCCCTTTCCTTCTTTAGATTTTGAGCAACCCTGTTGTAAATTTAATCCTGTTTCTAACCTCCTTCAGTAATCCAGGTTCTTTAAAAACACCTTCATTTTGGAGGCAGAGTCTCTTACCTAATACATAAATTCTGTCCTTGATTTTATCAATGCCCTTTAAATTAGCCAAGCCAGCATTATTTTTTCTAAAACATCTTTATTAGAAGGCATCATCTGTTTGAAGGATTTTCCAATCTAGATCCAATTCAGTGATTAAAAAGGAAAGGAGAACAAAGACCTTGAATCTGCCCATCAACAGTTTTTGAAACCCATACATAAGATTCTACAAGGAGGGCTGGAAGATATGTTCCTTCTAATTTTAAAGTTGTATTTTTAAACATTAGATGGCAAAACTGAAAAACATCCCTGAATAAAGCAATGGCAGATCGGTTCTCTATTGTTGCCAGGAAAACAACATGAACTTCAGGGACACTTTTTTATTTCTCAATTTGAATCATATAAATATAAATTAGCATATGCAAATATATATATAGTCCTTTATGCTCTGCTTCAGTCATATGTTATTGGCCAGAGCCTGGACTGCTTTAATTGTCTAAATTATCTCTGTGTGAAAACAAAACTGAAAGTCAAGAGACAGATCAATCTTAGTCCTATTAAATTTTATTTCCTGTGAAATAAGTGAACAGTGGAACTGCCACACTTTTCAATCTAAAAAGTAGAGAAAGACAACGTACATTGGTTCTTTTGCATTTTTTCCTGAGACATTCCAAACTTTAGGATTTGTATAGTATTGATAAGGCCAGAGAGGAGAAGAGGGAAATATTCAAAGCCTACCGCCAAACCACAACTAAACCTGTCCTTAAGCAATAGATAAAAATTAAATTCCTCTGGAATTGGTAAGCTGGAAGGAATTTTCATTAACCACTGTTAGAAATATGGTTGAACTTGTACTGCAGAATGAAGTGCAGAGTAAATAATTAAACTTGCCTCCATTAAAAATATTTTTCAGCAGCAGGAAGGGAATAAAGAATCTTCATCGAAGACAAAACCCTATAAGTCACACAGTGAGAAATGGTCGGATGGGGTGGTGGTGGTGGAAAGCAAGGCATCATAAATAGGTATTTGGGAAAGTGAAGGCTACATGGTGGAAAAAGTCTTGAGGCAGGAGGAAAAGAACAAGTGGACATTTATATGGATCTGCAGGTGGTTGCAGATCTGAAAGATCTTGAGCCTGATTTGTGTGTATCTATCAGAAACAGCCCTGCTTGTTTTATGTGCAAAGCAAGCTTAATTGGAGAATGATAGAACTCTTTGATCCACTTTATCGCCTTGCATCTGGCAGCCAGTTTTCTCTGTCATGCTAGCTGATCACTCTAGAGTTTGTGGATAAAGTGTTGGATTTGGGCCACAAAGACCTGGGGTTCAGATTCCCGTAGAACATAGAGCCCATTGGATGACTTTGCAGTATTAGTCTCTTTCCTACCTATATCTCCCTCACAGAGTTTTCTGGGAATAGCATTAGATAACCTATGGGTACTGGAACTCTAAGGAAAAAATGGGATATAAATGCAATAAATAAATTCATAGTAACTCTGGAAGACATCAGGTGTGAAAAACCTTTGGCCAACTTTTTTGAGGGCTAGAATCACACTTGCTCTTTGACTGGTTCACCAAGGACACCCAAAAAGGGGTTGGAGCCAGAGCAAACTAAGTATGGAGGCCAATGTTTCAGACTATGAAGAAGGTAACAGGAGTGGCCACATGGCAGTTTACAGGATGCATTTGGTGTATGGCGTCCATCTCCAGGCACTGAACTGATGACAGACAATAATTGAATTTAAGTGTAATCTTCACTTTAATTAATTAATTGCAGTTAATATGATTGCTATTCATGTATTTAATATTTGTCTCCAATCATTTCAGAAGGAAGGATTCTGAGAGGCTGCCCAAAAGGAACCCCATGGCCCTGTGGCCTCACATTGTACATTTCCACTCTGGGGGTTCCCACTGCACAGTCTATGTGAGCTAGAAGGAGATGTAGCACCCTAGGATCAAGGAAGGGACCCAAATAAACCATAGTACACATCCACAATGATTCATGTACTGGAAAAATCAACTATATGCTTTTACTGCATTCCTAAGGTATCTGAGTTTTCAATTCAATAAGCACTTTGATAGAGCAAATCAGATCGGATAGGATGGAATATCTGGGAATATTGGGAAGTGGAAGGTTTTCTTTGCCAGTTAGAATTATAAGCCTGAAAATAGTAGAAAGTTTAACCTCACAAGTATTTGACGTTTTGCCTTCTCTTTGCACACATATGAATAACCTTCATCTTGAATAATATGTGCAATCAGCAATATGTCTACTATATTCATACACATAGCAAGCTATGTGTTAATCATCTTTATTTTGGATATCATCATAGTAAACAAATATGAATAGGAAGATAAAAAGCTCAAGGTTTTTCATGTATCTTTCATATATATTTCATAAATGAAATCTCACCTTTTTAAAGAGCAAATACTCAGCTTTTTTAATGTGGAATCAAAAACCTCCTCTTCCCCCGCGCATACCTTAGTACCTTAAAGCATTTCTGATCATCTGTGGAAGGACACCAAATGCACTCTTTTGTTGTTGTTGTTCAGTCGTTAAGTCGTGTCCGACTCTTCGTGACCCCATGAACCATATTGCGCCAGGCCTTCCTGTCCTTCACTGCCTCCCTGAGTTTGCTCAATTTCATGCTCATTGCTTCAGTGATGCTATCTAACCATCTCATCCTCTGCCGTCCTCTTCTCCTTTTGCCTTCAATCTTTCCCAGCATCAGGGTCTTTTCCAAAGAGTCGTCTCTTCGCATTAGGTGACCAAAGTATCTGAGCTTGAGCTTCATTATCAATCCTTCCAATGAGCAATCAGGGTTGATTTCCTTTAAGATTGACTGGTTTGACCTCCTAGCAGTCCAGGGGACTCTTAAGAGTCTTCTCCAGCACCACAGTTCAAAGGCATCAATTCTTCGGCGCTCAGCCTTCTTTATGGTCCAGCTCTCACAGCCATACATTACTACTGGAAAAACCATAGCTTTGACTATGCGGATCTTTGTCGGCAAGGTGACGTCTCTGCTTTTTAATATGCTATCTAGGTTTGCCATAGCTTTCCTCCCAAGGAGCAAGCGTCTCTTAATTTCATGGCTGCAGTCTCCATCTGCGGTGATCTTGGAGCCCAAATAAATGAAGTCTGTTACTGCTTCCATTTCTACCCCTTCTATTTGCCAGGAATTGATGGGCCCAGATGCCATGATCTTAGTTTTTTTAATGTTGAGTTTCAAGCCAGCTTTTGCACTCTCCTCTTTCACCCTCATCAAGAGGCTCTTTAGTTCTTCTTCACTTTCTGCCATTAGGGTGGTATCATCTGCATATCTGAGGTTGTTGATATTTCTCCCTGCAATCTTTATTCCGGCTTTTGATTCTTCCAGCCTGGCATTTCTCATGATGTACTCTGCATATAGGTTAAATAAGCAGGGTGACAGTATACAGCCTTGTCGTACTCCTTTCCCTATTTTGAACCAATCGGTTGTTCCATGACCGGTTCTAACTGTTGCTTCTTGGCCCGCGTACAGATTTCTCAGGAGACAGGTAAGGTGGTCTGGTACCCCCATCTCTTTAAGAATTTGCCACAGTTTGTTGTGATCCACACAATCAAAGGCTTTTGCATAGTCAATGAAGCAGAAGTAGATGTTTTTCTGGAACTCTCGTGCTTTCTCCATGATCCAGCGAATGTTGGCAATTTGATCTCTAGTTCCTCTGCCTCTTCGAAACCCAGCTTGTACATCCGGTAGTTCTTGGTTCACGTACTGCTGAAGCCTAGCTTGTAGGATTTTGAGCATAACCTTGCTAGCATGTGAAATGAGTGCAATTGTGCGATAGTTTGAGCATTCTTTGGCATTGCCCTTCTTTGGAATTGGAACATAAACTGACCTTTTCCAATCCTGTGGCCACTGTTGCGTTTTCCAAACTTGCTGGCATATTGAGTGCAGCACTTTAACAGCATCGTCTTTTAGTATTTTAAATAACTCAGCTGGAATACTGTCATCTCCACTAGCTTTGTTGTTAGCAATGCTTCCTAAGGCCCACTTGACTTCACTCTCTAGGATGTCCGGCTCAAGGTCAGTGACCACACCAGTATGGACATCAGGGACATTAAGATCTTTCTTGTATAGTTCTTCTGTGTATTCTTGCCACCTCTTTTTAATCTCTTCTGCTTCTGTTAGGTCCTTGCCTTTTTTGTCCTTTATCATGCCCATCTTTGCATTAAACGTTCCTTTGATATCTCCAATTTTCTTGAAGAGATCTCTAGTCTTTCCCATTCTATTGTTTTCCTCGATTTCTTTGCATTGTTCATTTAAGAAGGCCTTTTTATCTCTTCTTGCTGTTCTCTGGAAATCTGCATTCAGTTGCTTATATCTTTCCCTTTCACCCTTGCTTTTCGCATTCCTTCTTTCCACAGCTATTTGTAAAGCCTCATCAGATAGCCATTTTGCTTTCTTGCATTTCTTTTTCTTTGGGATGGTTTTAGTTGCTGCCTCCTGTACAATGTTACGGACCTCCGTCCATAGTTCTTCAGGCACTCTGTCTACCAAATCTAATCCTCTAAATCTATTCATCACCTTCACTGTATACTCATAAGGAACATGATCTAAGTCATACCTGAGTGGTCTAGTGGTTTTCCCTACGTTCTTCAATTTAAGCCTAAATTTTGCAGTAAGAAGCTCATGATCTGAGCCACAGTCAGCTCCTGGTCTTGTTTTTGCTGTCTGTATAGAGCTTCTCCATCTTTGACTGCAAAGTATATAATCAATCTGGTTTCGGTATTGACCGTCTGGTGATGTCCATGTGTAGAGTCGTCTCTTGTGTTGTTGGAAAAGAGTGTTTGCTATGACTAGTTTGTTCTCTTGACAGAACTCTATTAGCCTTTGCCCTGCTTCATTTTGTACTCCAAGGCCAAACTTGCCTGTTATTCCGATTACTCCTTGACTTCCTACTTTAGCATTCCAATCCCCTATGATGAAAAGGACATCTTTTTTTGGTGCTAGTTCTAGAAGGTGTTGTAGGTCTTCATAGAACTGGTCAACTTCAGCTTCTTTGGCATCAGTGGTTGGGGCATAGACTTGGATTACTGTGATGTTGAATGGTTTGCCCTGGATACGCACTGAGATCATTCTGTCGTTTTTGAGGTTGTAACCCATTACTGCCTTTCCCACTCTCTTATTGACTATGAGTGCAACTCCATTTCTTCTAAGGGTTTCTTGCCCACAGTAGTAGATATAATGGTCACCTGAATTAAATTCACCCATTCCCGTCCATTTCAATTCGCTGATTCCCAAGATGTCGATGTTTAATCTTGTCATCTCATGTTTGACCACATCCAGCTTGCCTTGGTTCATAGATCTTACATTCCAGGTACCTATACAATATTGTTCTTTACAGCATCGGACCTTCTTTTCGCTTCCAGATACATCCACAGCTGAACGTCCTTTCGGCTTTGGCCCAGCCGCTTCACTCTTTCTGGAGCTACTTGGAATTGCCCTCCGCTCTTCCCCAGTAGCATATTGGACACCTTCCGACCTGAGGGGCTCATCTTCCGGCGTCATATCTTTTAGCCTTTTAACATTGTCCATGGGGTTTTCTTGGCAAGAATACTGGAGTGGGTTGCCATTTCCTTCTCCAGTGGACCACATTTTGTCAGAACTCTCTGTCATGACCTGTCCGTCTTGGGTGGCCCTGCACGGTATAGCTCATGGCTTCACTGAGTTACGCAAGCCCCTTCGCCACGACAAGGCAGTGATCCATGAAGGGGAATGCACTCTTTAACTTAGATCAAATAAAACTGGCTCGTTGAATGACGTTACAAATATCAAACAGGAATGTTTGAATACTACAAAAACATTTTTTTTTTTTTAACTAGGCACTAAAAATTCACCCTCTGTGCAGTTTACTGGGTTTTTAAAACATGGTTTTAGCACAATAAAATCTGGGCTGTTAAATGGTTCATTATCTGTTTCATTTAGAAGATTGGCTATAATATATGGAAGCAAAAAAGAATCCTTATTTCTCCTTTACATTTCATGAGCTATCTGTGTGTCTGCCAGTGGGAACTGTGCAAGTGTAAGCTTAGCACTCAAAGTGATAAATGCAAGGTATTCACTGTGTTTTACAGCCTAATGAGAGAGGGATTGTGCTGGCATTCATCATAATAGTTGCCAAAGTGGCTGTTGGTGCAAATGCAGCCGTAATTGTGTACAATTATTAGCCACATTTGAGCTGGACACATTTCTCCTGTATCAAAAGATGATTCCAGCTAGTATAAATGGACTTAGATGCATATTATAATGTGGTGTGGTCAATGAACTAGTGATTGTGTCTAACACAAACATCAAACAGATGGACTAGCAATTGGATAAATGATGGTGCAACACAGCAAATAGATATGTTTAGTGCTATTCAGATGTTTTTTTGTTCAGAATTTCTGGTCATTTTGGCTGTTGCAGGCCTCCAAATGGAAGAATGTTGTAATTGAGCATATAGCAATGCTATGGTTGGAAGATCTGAAGGGCCATATGGAGACAGATCATCCCAGAGAAAGTCTGTGTGGTGACTAAGAGTTAATATTGACTTGTTAGCACATAATCAAAATGTGATAGGCTATAGTGGACCTTGGAAGTGGGTAGTAGCATGTAGGGGATTATAGGTAGTGTTTGAGAAGTACCATGACTCCTGCTCCAGAAATAGCAAAAAATCTGATTCAAGTTATTATTTGTCATTTTTTTGTTTGTTTGTTTAGGCTTATTGTTTCATGAAGGGTTTTTTATGTTTTAATGTAATGTATGTCATTTAGAGTTGCTGCAGCAATTGAGGTGGCTATATAAAGTGAGTAAATAAGTAAAACATTCATGTGATAATTAAGAAAGTACTTCTGTGTTACTGACTGTGTTAGCTTTATTAAATTGACAGATGTGGAAGCACCTGAAAAGTAGCAGCATTCTTTACTTTCCAATTGCTTTCAGCATCCTTTATCCAGCCTTTGAAAGTATCTCCAGGATCCCTGAGAGAGTTGGACTTGGACTGAGAAATACTGAGTCATGAATTCTTCCTGAAATCACGGTGGTTCATCCTTCACTCACTTCCCTGATTGTGATAAATGAGATAATCCTGTGTTTTTTTACTCTCCTGAGCACCTAGGAGAAAGGATGTGATAGATAAACAGATGCTTTATTGGGATTTAGGATGTTGTGAGGTATGGGCCAACGTTCGATTGGAAGAATGCATATTATTTGCATTCTGCCTCATTTTGAAACTATGACAGAGGAAGAAGTGTAACTGCAGTAACAGCCTCTTGAGACTGGAAGGCAAATGACTGTGATTAATATTTCACATTTTTATAAAGCAGCTTTTCATGCCTAATGAGCTGAGGTGTGTTACAATCTACAGACGGAATGCTTCATTTGCCAATAAAATGCAAATGAAAAATGGCAACTCTCCCTACTGGGTGGACAAGGCAATTTCAGGATCTGGGAAGGCAAACTGTCTTATCTGACACTGCAGAGGAAAATTCAAGCAGGCTGAAAAAAGTAGGATTGCAGCAGCAAAGCATTCTTAATGCGAGTGAGGCGTCACAATTGTACAATGTTCAGAGATAACTTCTGAATTTAAGGCCGCACAAATCTGCTTCTCAGTGAGAAGTGAGTTTTCCCCCTGTCCCTTTGGTCCTGGATAATTGGACAGACTAACTATCTCGAGCTAATGGGTTTCTTCTTATGCCAGCCTTAGCAGCAGGATTCCATAACCATAGGCTTTCATCTACACGGGATGAAGGACAGTTTGAAAGTTCATTGTGTGCAAAAGATCCCTAGATAAGTCATGATGTCTCTGGCTGAAACACATCAAAGAGTAGGTAATGTTAAAATATCTGCCATAAGTCCATGGAAGCCATTGATAATTTAAACAGAAGTCATCATATCAGATAATATTGGGCTATATAGACAACATGGCATATAAAGCTGCTTATTACTTGACTGGTATGCAAATCACCCATAGTTTCAAACTACCAAAGGAACATTATGTCCTCCAAATAGTTTGAATCCTGATTTTCCTTCCTTTAATTATGCCTTTGTATGCAGTAGGCCTTGCACCGATTCTCCAAAGGAGCCTGTATTCTACTCTGACTGGGAATCTCATCTCTTTTTCTCTTTATAGTTTTCCTTCGGCTAGAGAACAGATAGGGAGGGAGGAAGGGAAAGAAAAAGAAAGATGGCATGTCCCATGTTGAGCTTGGAGCGCATGACCTTGGGGTTCTCCTGACCCACTTACTGAAGTATGGCACTGTATGGTTTACATCTTCTTTGTTTGCTTGTGTCAGGTATTTATATATTAAATACCACAGTGAGATGGGGGATGACGAATTTGAAATATAAATAAATAATGTTACAGCTATATATGATATGGTATGATGGGAGAGAGAGAGAGACACACACACACACACACACACACACACACACACACACTGTCTTGCCATGCATCTGGCCAGTAGCATTAGCCTGGTTCTTTATTTTCTCCCTGATCCCCATTCTCTTCCCCACCCTCCCACCCCCATGGTACAGCATTCTGCTTCTATGGTTACAAGAAAGGGTGCTTTGTCAGTTCTTTTGAAGCTGTCTGACATTGGCAGCGAACTCTGTACAAGGCTGCCAAACATCCGTCTTCTGCATTTCCTGATCCAAGCAAACTGTTGTGTCTCCCCTTGAATATTAATTACTGTTCTGAAACAGCCCAACCTTACTTGAAGACTAGATGATGATCAATCATGCATGGATGAGCAACCGTGGCAATATAGTACAATTGTTTTATTTCATTCGGTATATTTTACAAGTTATTGATTTATGTGGTAGGTAAAAACTTTACTGAAAGATGAATCAGGGATTCTCTCTTATCAGTAAACCTAATCTTAAAGAATGTGGGATTAGGGCTATGCAAATTAGTTACACAGTATAAATTTCAGATTTGATCTCTACATTAAATGGATTTCATGCCACATCTTTTGTTTTTTACCATCTCGGATTCAACTAAACCTGATTATGGACGAAAATTCATCAGCTACTTTGAATCTGGAGAGTTGTTATTGAAAAGAAAGGTTTAAGCATGGCATATTATTTATGTATTTATTTGGTTTTATTGTATTTTTATATTATTTTTACTCTGTTTTAACTGATATTTATTTGTTGTTTTTATTGTAAACCGCCCAGAGTCACTTCTTTGTGAGATGGGCGATGTCTAAATTTGAAATATAAATAAATAAATAAATAAGGTTTGAGACCATAAATAAATGGTAAATGATGCTTAGCACAAACAAAAAGCAAAAACTGACCAAATAGAAAGTAAATCAGCCAAACAAATAATAAATTTGAAATAGACTCCAGTCCACTGGATTTGGGCAGCCAATAAATTTAAACAAATAAATAATAATACATTTCAAGAGCTTAACTTATTCTTCCATCAGGCACCTTCCACTAAATAACTGAATTTAGGCTGCTCTCGTTTTAACGGTAATACAGTGGTACCTCAGGTTACGAACTTAATCCATTCCGTGACTCTGATCGCAACTCGATTTTGGTTGCGCTGCGAGGCAAATTTCCCCATAAGGTTCAATGCAAATACGGCTAATCCGCCCTCCGAATTTGGTCGCACCGCGAGGCAAATTTCCCCATAAGGTTCAATGTAAATACATTCTTGCCAAGCCTGCTCTGCATTTTCTTTGGAGCCATCCTGACAAGCACACCAAAAACCTTCCAAACGCCACAAAACACACCACAAGCCTCACTGAACGCCTCCTTGCTACCGCGATCTCGCCCACAGGAAGCCGCGACCACGTGGCAGCAGGGCAAATGGCCGCAGATCCAGTTCGTAGCGTGGGGCGGAGGTCACACGGCGAAGTAAATTTTTGGGGCCGGAGCTGATCGTATCGCGAAAATTTCGTAAGGGGGGGCGTTCGTAACCCGAGGTACCACTGTATTTATCTCTGTTTTTTTCAATGTTAGAAAAGTTAGGACATTCAGTGTTATTCAATATTTATATCAGAGGTATACCAGGAAGTTAATAAATGGATTCCATATCACATGGATGATCTCTATTAACTGCATGACTCCGCAACTTTGTTTGCATAATGCCAGTTTATTCATACACATAGATTAACATGTATTTCTGGTTCTCTCCACTAGAGGCCACCACACTGTACTGAAATGGCAGGGCCTGGATTCTTGTACCTTTGTCATAGTGGTCCTTCCCAAAGCCACAGAAGGAACGCATAGCCTGTTTTTGAAGCTTCCGTAATGCATATGTATATTATTTACCTTACTTTGTAATTGCAACCAAACGTGTGAAGCTTTATATCTGAAAAAAATATTGTGGTTAAGTTCAGGAAGGTATTCCAGTTGCCCTACTCATTCTTATTGAAAAACTACCCGTTAGTGCAAAATGTTGAATAGTGAAGAGGGCATAGGTGAATCTCTTCTTGCCTCTTGAGTTGCTGGACGGGGTTCTTAGAAACAGGAGTCAAAATACAAAGTTGGCTTAGCGTGTGTGTTCACCTTCCTCCCAGTATACTGCAATGATGAGGTTCCACAGCGTGTCGTCTTAGAATAATATTTGAAACCCTCAGCCTTGTCTTACAAACATTATGGGATGGGAATATGGCTTAGGTAGAACATTCTGTAATATTAAATTGCATTGAGGATTGGATTATTTCAATCATTACATGGGTTGTGCAAACAAACTTTTATGTGAACCTAACCACAGGGTGAGAGTATCATCACACTGCAGAGGAATAACCAGAGTTTTCAGTTGGGTGAATGTATTCCTGCATTATGTTCTGCTAGCTTCTTGAAAATTGCTTTGTTTCCTCAGTCCTTTTGTAGGGACCAAATCCAGAAGTTTTATGCAAGTGAATTACATGCATGCGTATTGCTTTAGTCCAAAAAAAGAATGTAAGGAGTTCATGAAAGACCAGCAGAACTGTTTGAAATGTTAAAAGATGATGTAGATAAAATAATGCATGCAGTTTGTAAGCATACATAGGAAAAAACAGCAGTGGCCAAGGGACTGGAAAAGATCAGCTTATATTCCAATACCAAAACATGGGCTGTGCTTAAGAATGTTCAGGCACTGAACAACTGCATGTATGTCACATGTTGGTAAGAAACTTCAGCAGTACATGGAACTAGAACTCCCAGATACACAAGCTGGATTTAGAAGAGGCAAGGTCACACAAGATCACATTGCTAACCTCTGAGAAATAATATTCCAAGGGAATTCCAAAAATACATTTATTTTATTACCTTGAATATACGAAGGCTTTTTATTTTGTAGAGCAAAGCAAATTATGACTAGACTTAAAACTGTTTGTACCAGGCCACCTCATCTGCCTATTGAAGAATTTGTATGATGACCAGGAAGCAACACTTAGAATGGGCTATAGAGAAATTAAATGTTTTGGAATTGAGAAAGGAACATGTCAAGGTTGTATACTGTCCCTTAGTATACTGTCCCTTAGTTGTTGTTGTTATTTTAACTCACATGAATATATAATGAGATGCTGGACTAGAAGAAGTAGAAATTGGACTAGGAGAAACATCAAAAACCTCAAACATGTTGATGCCTGAAAGCTAAGAAGACTTTAGGAATCTCTTGTTGAAGGTTAAAGAAGAGAGGACTAAAGCAATTTTCTGTTTCTCATTATTAAAAAAACAAAAACTAAGATTATGTCAACAGGCACTTCAAAATGAGGAAATGTGTCTGAAATGAATTAAGAATGTTAACAAAAGTACTTGAGTTGGGATATCTCTTCCCACATTTAAATAGAAAATCAGTGATGAACAATGAACATTCCCCCTCCATATTAATATTCTAGTCTAAGAGATGTCTGGTTTGTCTACATCAGTATGAGAAGAAAAGCAAGTCATTTGGGCTTCCTTTCCTTCCAACCTAGAAAGCTGAAAGAATATCCCAGAAGGCAGTGGCAAATCCTTTGCATGTACATAGTTGCCATGAAAACAACATTGATGTGTCTACAAAGTCGCCATGAGTTAAGGTTTACTCAAGAGAGACTTTATTTAGCTATTGCTAAATCAGTCATTGCTTCATATATAAGGGGTGGCTGTGGTGTGGGAATTCCGCTGAGATTTCTGGCAATTAAATGGCAATTTTATGTTGCAGTGCATTATATGAAAGCACACACATGAGACATGCGTGCTTGCATACCGAGAGAAAATACAGACTCTTAATGCTAATAATTTGAAAAATTAGTTATTCTGTCCAAAGGCCCCTTCTCAAACATACTGCAGAGACAATTTCATTGCCTTCCTTTTTGGGGTTTAATAGCAAAGCAACACTAAATGCATATTTTTATCATTTACATTAAACGTCAACAATAACTGCTGACTCCTAAAATTTTGGCTGTAATGTAAATAACAATCCATGGTAGAGGTTTCTTTTTCCTAACTCCTGAATACATTGGTATACCCAATTGGGGATATTTTTCAAGAGAAACGCTTCACAATTGAAATAGCAATTCCATTAAAACTGCATCACCTTTGAGAAAATGTTTTCGCTATAGTCTTCCTTCAGGGAATTCAAAAGTGAACATTTTCATGCTATCCTGGAGGCTCCAGTGCTTTGCAGAAGTACGATTTCAACAGCATTGACTCTGGGGATCAAGGTACTCTCAGTGGCTCTCCTTAAATTGGAAGGGATGTGGGAGTGGGTGCAAATGGAGACCTTCTTGCAAGGCTAGTAGCAGAGTTCCAGCTTACATAGGTTCTTGCTGCTGCCCATGCCCCTGAAGGGACCCACTGCCACCCCACAGAATCCTCCAGCAATGTTGCTAGGTACTCCTTCTTCCTTGTGGTCTCTGCCGCTTCTTATATCCCTCTTCCGAGAGTGCAAGCAGTAAGAGTAATGGGGCCATGGAGCAAAAGTCCACGCTTGAGTCAAGCAATTGTGCATAAGCAAATGGGAAGCACTGAACACAGGGTTCATATATTGCAGTCAGCCATACGTAGTTCACTGAATAAATCACAGTTGGCCAGGTTCGCCACGCTCACCAAATCCGAAACTCTGGCTTAAAGACTAGAGCAGCTGGGTTCTTTCCATCTATTTATGGCATACCTTATTGTGTAAACTAATCGTGCCAGTGAGGACACCAGATCTGTTCAGAAAAGAGGGCTGATGAGGATAAATTGGGTGTGCCCCAAACAAAATTTTGGAGCCAGCACTGTTTTCTTATACCATTATCATCCTCTCAGATACCAGGCAAAGTGAAAAAGGGCAGGGTTTGTTATAGTGATGAGCCTGGTGTTCATCTTCTGGCCCTGGCTGAATCCTGTATGGTGCCAAGCACAGATTTCAGAAGCTTAATCATACCATATTTCTAATGTTAGGGAGAGGTTTCCTTAGTAGCCACAGCACCCTCTTTTTTCAGCCCAAAGCATTGCCAACAATTGTTTTGCCCAGAAAGATCAAATCGGTTCAGCAAATTCTAATGGGCATGCAGTCCTGAAGGTAATTTGGGGCTGAACCCTAATTTATAGGCTTTATAGATTAAAAGCATTACTTTAAATTGCACCCACAAACCTATAGGAAGCTGGTGGACCTGAAGCACAGGTATAATGTGCTAGAACCCCCACCCCCACCCCCCGGGACGCTGCATTTTGAACCAACTGGAGCTTCCAAATGAGTTTGAAAGGCAACCTCTGTACAGCATGTAATCTAAGCAAGTGGTGTCAAGGGGCGTGAGTCACCGTAGGAATTTCCTCTCATCCCACCTGCTGTTTAAGCAGGACTTGTGAGTCCAGGAGGACTGCCAAGTTGTGGACCTGCTTCTTCAAAGATAGAAACACCCCTGGAACTACCTGAGAACCCTGCTGGAGAAGCAGTCTGTCTGCAGAATAAACATGAAACCCCTTTGTGCAATGTCTAATAAAAACTTAGGCTTTTGTTGGTTTTCTTTACAATATCTGATTACCCCCAACTTGCAGAGTCACTGTGCATTGGGTGGTCCTATACATCTACATTATCAATCAATAAAACTTCCGCTCTCCCCATCTCTTATTTTGAATAAACAATAAGAACAAATACATTGGGAAGCATTGTAGGATATGCCTGCAAGTGAAATAACAAGTGAAAGTGAACCTTATCTCAACTGCATTGTTGTGATGTTTTTATTATCCAGTTATTGTGTTGCTGAATCAAGACCAAAAAATAAGCATACAAATGGAGAGTTTATTTGCTTCTCCAAATTGAGTTATTTTCATTAATTATATTTCCAACATTTGTGGGAGTGTGGAGCAGGGGTGTGAAACATGGACTCTCATCCCCAGAGGAGCAAAGAAGAGATAAGAGGATGAGACTGGCCCCTCCCTGAGGAATGCTAGTGATGTTTGTAGTTTGACCCTGGGAACTGCTCTCAGTCTGAGAAGATTCTGTAAATGGGGTGAAGCCAAATAAACCTTGCTGGATTGAATCTGTATTGTCTCCTGGAGTTTCCTGGGCTAAACCTGACATCATGAAAGGAGTCTCTTCAGAAGCAGTTGATTTCTCTCTCTGCCCCAAACTGGATAAACTCAAGATATACTGTTTTCATACCAATACTGAAAGATTTTGGTGCAAGGCACAGATCTTCCTTCCTTCCTTCCTTCCTTCCTTCCTTCCTTCCTTCCTTCCTCCCTCCCTCCCTCCCTCCCTCCCTCCCGTCCTTCCTTGGAATTTATTTTTAATCAGACTTTTTTGCAGTTTTATTGGACAGTTAATTTAATTAGACATTTTAAAGAAGAGAAAGAAAAGAAATAAGATAAATGAATAAACATGGAAATAAAAATGTCGTAGAAGTTATAGTTTTCCAGTTAATTATGAATAATTAAGTAAATTATATATTTTACAGGGTATCTAAATTAGAACAGACTATTAGCAACATGGATTGAATTCACTATAGCACATAATCTACTAGCTGATTTATACTGTGTTGACCATAATTCTTGATATTCAGGTTTAGTTTAAAGCTTAATTGCCATTCTTAATGACTATTTCTTACAATGGAATGTACCTGTAATTTGGCCTTCAGTCAATCCCACAAGGCAGTACATGTTTGCGTGTATTCACTTAAATACTTTTCACAGGATTCTGCGTGCACAAACCCAGGGCAGGCACAGTCTTTTCCTTCTTTAATATAGCTGGTAATTTCATCTGTCCTAAAAGACTGAGTAGTTCAACAGTGAAATATTAAAATTTATTTCCCCTCTCCAACAAGTATATAAAAGCAGCAGAATAAAGACAATTGAGCAGCATTGAGGTTCATCATTAAAAATGATGGATAAAAATAGACACAGCAGAGAATGTCTGCTGAAGGATTAGTTTCACAGATTGTCCTAAGCTATGGTTTGTGTAATTATGGGTTGTATACCATAATTGACTAGGATCATAGTGCTAAACTATGGTTTCTAAACCTAGTGACTAGTATTATATATCAGGTTTACTGATTACAATGACCACCATGGCTGAAAGGTTTAATCATCCATCATCAGCTTGGGACCTTCTAGATGTTCATCACCCCCAGTTGCCATGCCAGCATCCAGAGAGGATCAATGTAGCAGGTCTTTTCTTATATTCTTGAACTGCTCTTGGAGTGATATACTGATGTCTTACAATCAAATTGCTGCATTAGCACACGTGGCTAAGTTGTCAAAATGATTTTCCCATACTTTATTTTCCAGAAGGAACTGTTGAAGAAGAAAGATTACGCTCAAAAACGGGTGAGAGTTATCTGTTTGGATGACACTGTATTCCACTCCCTTCCCAACAGTTCAGAAAAATTATTCTTCTTTCCCCAGCTCCAGTCCACTCTTGGAGTTTCATAGCCTCAAGGGCTTTTTGATCTTCCTTCCTTTTGCCTTTGGGCCATGTCTGCAGAGCACCTGCTTGAAATCTGTCTGGGTGATGGAGGCTAGATATGCACTGCCTGGTCAATGGTCTGCCTTTGAAATGGAAGGAGGAACTGCTAAGGCGAAGACACAAACATAGGGCCAGAGCAGTGTTTCTCAATTTTGGCAGCTTGAAGATGTGTGGACGTCAACTCCCAGAATTCCCCAGCCAGCATGCTGGCTGGGGAATTCTGGGAGTTGACGTCCACACATCTTCAAGTTGCCAAGGCTGAGAAACACTGAACTAGAGAATAAAGAGATAGACAGACAGACAGAAATTTTATTTTGGTCATTGTCCAATAAAGAGAATAAAGAAGGAATAAAGATTTGAAGGAGGCTGACTCCCCTGTGGTAGAGGACATGCTGTGAGCCACCAGATGGTTAAGTTGTATTCGGCTGTTGATGCTATTTATACCTTTCAGTACCAAGGCACAATGACAGCGTGCTACTGCTTCCTCATTTCTCCACCCATCTTCCTTTGGTGAAGTAATATGAGAGTCTGGCTGAAGGAATTTGGGAAGAGAGAAGGCAGTAGAAAAGGCAAAGGCAAGAGATATGGCTGCATCCTATCTCGATACTTCAAATCACTGCAAGCAGTTGCAATTCTATATAAAACTGTCCATATGTTTGGAAGCAGAACTTAGTAACTTATGCACAAGTAAAATATCTGCACGGATTTACGTACAAGTGTCCCAAACCTGCTGCAACCAGTTGAGAGCAAGGCCAATGGTACTATTTAACAGATCTGATCTAGTTAACAGACTATCCTTGGAGGAAAACATTGTTTCCCCCAGGGGAGAAAAGTTGAGGAAAAGTGATTCCCATTTAGATTACTGCAATGTGCTCTACATGGGGCTTCTCTTGAAGACCACCCAGAAACTACAACTGATCCAGAATGCAGTGGTATGTGCAGTGTTGGGCATCCCTAGGTTCACCCATATTAACCCCTGTTGTGCAAACTGCCCTGGTTCTCATTTTCTTTCCAGGTGCAATTCAAGGTGCTGATTATCAGCTTTAAAGCTGTACATGGCACAAGACCAGGTTATCTTCAGGACCACCTCTCTTGAAGAGTATCTGCCCATCCCACCAGAGCAGATAGGGTGGGCATGCTCCAGGTCCCTTTCCTTCAACATTGCTGTCTTGTGGGTCCTTGGAAGCATGCCTTTTCCGTTGCAACCCTTGCCCTATGGAACCCCCTCCCCTGGAGATCTGACAGGACCCCACCCTTTTAACCCACCCTTTTAAGAAGAGCATTTTAGACATGGCTCTTCCCCCAAATATTGGCTTAGTGTGGGGTTAGATGGGAGAGAATGTGAGAGTTGCAACAGGGAAGTGTGGCTGTGGTGACACTTAGGTTTTTCTATTGTTTGGTTATTGGTTTTATTGTTTTTGGCTTTTATTGTGTATGTGTTAATGTATCCTTGGTTGTAAGCTGACTAGAGTTTGGTTTAAGATGGGCAGTTATATAAATGTTTTAAATAAAATAAATTAATAACTCATCCTTGCTGATCATTTCCTGAAGCCTGCCCCAGCTGCCTTCATTAAAAGCCTGGCCAGAAGTGGGGAGTGGGAGTAATTAGAACAGGTAATATCAAATAGAGTGCAAAGGAGGAACCTATCTCTTTGTTTAATGGTTACAAGTGTTTGAGATGAAATCAATGGGACTTATTTGTGGTAGAAAAGACTCAGAGTTGTATATGTGAAAGAGAATTAATACACCTTTAGGCATTTTACATCCATATTTTGTCTGCATAAAAATATAGCTGCTATGTTTTCCCATTTTGTTTTTCCTATAATCAATTCTATAATTTGGAATAATAACTAGTATTCAGTGAAGCACTGTGCTCCACCAAGAAAATAGTATACTTAATGCAAACACTTCCTCCATTATCTTTAGACTTTGAAAGATCTCGCCTCTCTTTTTGGGGATGCAAATCCTATGCTACATTGACTTTCTTCCTCTTGACCAATTCATTTTTCCTTCATATATTTGTTTTACACTTTGATCCTCATTCTTTCTCTCTCTACATTGTCTCTATGTGAAGAAACCACCTTGGTTTTATATTACATTTCTTTTTGTATCCAGTTTGCATTTATTTTATTATTTATTGCATTTGTAGTCAACGCCCATTCATACTTATCCCTATATTTTCTTGTTTTACCACATACACATTTTAAGCATTCCCATTTCTTTCAACTTTTATGTTTATCCTGGCTTACCCAGTTCTCACTTCCATGTAGCAGAAGCGAATTCTTACACACAGCCATTTTTGCTTCTTTTGACCTTAATTCCTTGGAACAGACCACATTCTACCCAATACCTTTCTACCACCATTTGCCCTTCTTAAAATTCTTCATTCATTTCCCCATTTTCAGTAAATATTCTAGCAAGGTACACAAATGAATCTACATGCTCTAATTTTTTACCATTTATGACTCTGTTTTCCTTGTTAAATGCAACTATGTTGGCCTTTGATAAATTAATTATCAAATCCATACTCTTCATTGTATCATACATTCTCTTTAATATTTGCTGAAAATTATTTGGGTTCTCATTCAACAACATGATATCATCTGCATATGCAGGTGTGCAAATGTTCAGGTCTCCATCAGCACATCTCTAACATCACTAAAAACAATTGCTTATTCATTTTTCCATAAATACATTGAACAGTTGGGGATATCACCCATCTTTATCTTACTCCTAGCTCAATATTGAACCATTCACTATGCATTCCATTTATTCTCATGCATGCTTTAGTTTCATCATATACCATTCATATCAAATTCAGCAACCATATTTGCTCAAAACATACTATCATTCAATCTTATTCCCTTTATCATAGGTTTTCGATTAATGACCACACCATAAATGTTCTCATAATCAGTAAAGTAATGAATTTATTTTCATTCATTACTGAATGAAATGAATGTTCGCGTGCGGACACTAAACATCCTTCAGAAGTTGCTTGCAACTGGCAATGCAAGTACCACATTTGGTTGAAATGGCAAACATTAAGTTGTGGAATCAAGCAAAATGTGATTTGATTTGGAAAATTAGTCCAGATTAATTCAGTGATTTGAATCAATTTGGAAAATTGCTCCCAGGTGATTCAGACATTTGAATCTAATTGTTGAATCAGATCAATTCAGAGCTCTGGACTGATTTGAAAAGGGTGGTTTCTGTGTATGCAGAGAAATTTCCAAATTGTTCAGTCTGAGGACAACTAATCTGATTATTCAAATTGACCCTGCACACTACGTTCAGGCTTTCACAATGGTTGCATGAGGGTCAGTAATGGATCTAGTAGAGCTGGGTTGATGTGTAACTTTGTGTCCTCTTTACATGTTATTTCCCCATGGTTTGGGATCACACCTGGGAGGTAATGCTGCTGTTATTATTTTATTTGTATTCTGCCTTACTGTGAGAACTAAAAGTGGTGAACGTTGGGGTTCTCCATTGTATAACAGCAATTCTGTAAAGTAGATTGGGCTGAGAAATAGTAACTGGGCCAAAGTCACTCTGTGAACTCCATGACTAAGGCTGTACATACTTGAAAATGGGCCATTAAATCCAGAATTTTGCCATCTGCCATGTACATAGGATAGTCAATCATTGTTTTGCAGTGCCAGTTCATTTGCAGAGTTTCTGTGTGCTATATTTTCAGTACAGTCTGTTTCCTGCTGCCGTCCAATTCAATTATGAACACTTTATAGAATAAGTATAATTAGATTTACTCTAGCCAAAAGGAAGTCTGACTAATGCAGAATCAGAGAGATTGTCCTCTGCTGTTCTTAAAGATTTGTACAGACATTTCACAGAAGCAAGCTAAAGAAGATGATGGATGTACAATGAACACACATTTCCCCTTATATTCAAAATCAAGGGCCAAATTAAAAGCATAGTTGCATCTAATATACAGAGGGATTTCTTTTCTTAATATGGAATGTTTCCATTGAAGACAATAATTAATGAAATTGTACAATAAAGCTATAGTTCTATACATATTGGGAAATAAGTTATTAAGAAATCAGAAGGGTTTGTTTGTGAATGACTTGGATGTAAATTCATTTGGTTTCCCTATTTCCCTCCTTCTGCCATCAAAACTTAGGGTATAGATTCTGGCAGATTTTACTTTTGCAGGGTATGATATCTTGTTTGTTGAATATCTTCAGTAGAAATATTTCAGTGATGCTGACTTTGTTAAACATTGAGTTTAGGATACCTTATCTTCCTGATCATATGCCACTGATTTTTTCAAGTGAAATAAAGAGAAGGATGAAAATAAGTCTGCATTTGCGGATAAGAATTACAAATTTCCTTCCCCATTTGTTTTGCTGTTTTCCCCCCTTTTTCTTTAAATCTTCAGTGATCTGGCTGGCATTGTTTTCCTCCTTTTCAGAATTGTCTGGAATAGATTACTAGCCTGTTCTATCTTTCCAGTTGCAGCCCCAAAACTTCCTACATTTCATGAATTAAGTAATGTAACTGACATTATTTTAGTATACAGTGGTACCTCGGTTCATGAACTTAATTCACAACCGAATTGGTCGTGAACCGAATCAAATTTTCCCATAAGGTTCAATGTAAATATGGTTAATCCGTTCTGACCCCTAGGAATTTGGTCGCCAACTGATTTTTGATCGCGTCCCGAATCAAATTTCCCTATAAGGTTCAATGTAATTACGGTTAATCCGTTCTGAACCATATGTTGTTGTTTTTTTAAAACCGCAAAAATATGACACGAAGTACAGTACGGAGAGAGAGAAAGCTAACCTTGCTCGACACGACTTCTGGCGTGGAGGACAGGAAGGCGGGTGGGGAGGCGGTTACTGCTTGGAGGGAGAGTCCCCCTCCCTACAGGAAGCCGCGATCACGTGTCACGGGAGGGAAAATAGCCACGGATCCTGTTCGTAACCCGATGCGGAGTTCACGAATGGAGGCAAAATTTTGCGACCGGAGCTGTTCGTGAACCAAATGGTTCGTGAACAGAAGCGTTCATGAACCGAGGTACCACTGTATTTAATATAGCTAAGATGAATATATGGTACAAAGTATATTGGTGTCTAGAGGCAGATCTCTGTATAATTTGTAATTACATAGTTTTTGAGTTCCAGTTGCATAAAACAGCAACAGCGAAAAGTTCATCTCACTTTCTTCCCCTAAATATTCAGTTTTAAAAATCTCTGGCCTCTATTTGGTTGATACAGATTTGTGTATAATAGAGGAGGATGCAAATAGTGATTGTCTCTGCCCACCGAGCCTCCATTTTGCATTTGGCAAAACAGAATGGAAGGCAGCCATGGAAAACCACTTCTGCATTATTGCCAATAATGCTACATAGTTTTGTCTGTGTAATCACAAGGAATCAGCTGGATTCAATGGAATCCAGCAGAAAGGTATGGAATGAATGGATATTTATGATCTTATATAGACAATTATGTATCAACAATATTGGCTTCAGTTTTTAGTGTGGTTACTGCCTATTCCTCCATACCCCATCGTTAGGAGGAAGAGCTTAAATCAACCTCTCTTGGTTTCTCAGGTGTGAAACTGGGGATCAAAAGTCTCCCTGCACTGCCTTTTCTCTGAGCTCCAGATGAAGCGGAGATCCTACAGACAAGACAACCTAAGGAGGGACAGCAGCAGGAGGAGTTGGCATTTAACTTCAGAGCTTCAAGTCTTCCCATCCATAGGTGGGCCAGCACCAGCATTTTAAAGGTCTTGATCTCCTTTTCCTGCCTTTAGACACAAAGGTATGCTGTTTTCAACCTGTTGGTCTTTGTACCTGTTTTTTATGTTACTTGTGTCTAAATACTTCTAGGTTTCTTATTTGGCTCATTCTGCTTCCTCTGCAGCATTTGTGGGTTGGGGGCTGCAAATCAGGCTATTCAGTGATGTGGTAACATCACTGATGAAGGTAGTCCTGAAAAAGTGGCTCTGATTTTGGTTTCTTTGGGGTTTTAAGGAGGAAAATGGGAGGAGAGGCCTTTCCTTGCCATGACAATATCACAAAGCCTCCCACTCCCTTTTCCATCCATAATTTTGAAAAGAAAAACCTTTAAAAAATGGCTTCATTGAAATCCAGCCATGTTGCTGCCAAATGTAAGCTGTGCAATCTTAAGATGCTAGGTGGTTTTCCTCGTCTGTTTTCACTTTCTTGCCAGCTCCTCCATACTTTAAACCAGCTGCAAGTGTGAGCTTTCAGTATAGCCTCTTACAACCAAAGTGTTCATGCTGGGTTGTGCTTTTATTCTAGCCATCTCAGGAGATCCTACAAGAGTGATGGGATGGGACATCAGCCTGTTAACTTCTTAGGCAAGCTAAGAAAATTGAAAATACTACCATATCTTTATTACTTTTATTTATTAGCTTTAAAGCCCTACATGGCATGGGTCAAGGCTACCTGAGGGTATCATCCCAATCACATCGTCCCATCCCACCTGGTCAGGCAGAGAGGGCATGTTACAGACCCCATCAGTGAGAGAATGTCAGCTGGCGGGGCCCAGGAGGAGAGCCTTCTGACCCATTGCCCCCGCCCTCTGGAATATTCTCCCCCCAGAAGTGCAAAGGGCCCCTTCCCTCCTAGCTTTCCAGAAAGAACTGAAGAGTTGGTTCTGCCAGCTTGCATGGAGCAAGAAGAGTTTCAATCAACCCTGGAGTGGCTGGCACCCTGATGACGTTCCCCGAGCCTAATAAATTTTAGCTACCATCAATTATCTTGGAAGTTAGTTACTATTTATTTAGGACTAATTGTTACATTGTATTTTTAATTAATATTTATTTTTCTGGTAAACTGCCCAGAGTAATTTTCTAATGAGATGGGCGGTGACAAATTTGATATATATATATATATATATATATATATATATATATATATATATATATAAATAAATATATATATATATATATATATATATATATATATATATATATATATATCCAAAGGAAGGGGCAAAGAAAGAAAATGATAGAAAAGAGTAAAGTCTAGTTTGACGTTAGAGCATACATTTTGAATGAAGAAAGTCTTTGAATCAATCCCTGGTCTCTCCAGGTAGAAATGGAGGGGAAAAGCAATTCTGTCTGCAGCCATGAAGAACAGCTGACATTCAATGTGGATAAAATTGAGATGGCTGAATTGGTGGCATTACTTAAAATAGGAAGTAGTAATCTCCCTATGTGGGTATCAGCTGGTCTTTCTGCTTTCAAGAACCTGAAATCTGAATTGTTTCTACCAGTAATTGCAGCAGCAATAATTTGAATAATGAATCAGATTATACCTCAAGTGAGGTAAGCAATATTAGATTTAACATGTAAATAATCCCATTCAATGAGGTTTACGAGCAACCCAATAAACTGACATTTGTGGAGTTCTCTTGGCATGATGTGGATCTTTTTAAGCTTCCCAGTCTACCATACAGCCTTGTGATTTCTTAGTGGTATCTCATCCAAATACTAATCAAGTCTTATCCCGCTTGCCTTTTTTTTTTTTTTGATCAGCCAAGGTGAGCTAGGTACTTCCCTCTGATTTCATTCTCCATTCTTCCAAAATGCCCTTAATATTTCATGCTGACCATTCCTGGGCTCCCTTTGTCCTATTTCATGGTTGATCCTGCATTTGGAACCATGGTGAAAGATTTGGTTGAAAGGAGATGGACACGGAATACAATTATCCTTTAAGTTTGAATGCAATTAGAAACATTGATTGTAGTTGACTTTGGAAAGCTCAAGCCCTGTTCTTTTAAAATGTTTCACTTCTTTTTAATCATTTGCATCAGCAGCAGTTTTCTATCTCAGCATTTATGAAGGCTCAGGACCGATTCCTCTTCCGCATGATCACCATTTTTTCCTTTCTGCAGGTGATTCTGCGCAGGAAAGGTTAGTGACAGTTGCACCCTTGGGAGTAGCTGTTTACTGTATGAAGAAGCCATTATGTTGCAGGTGGTTGCTGGAGATTCCAGGAGTTTTCTGTGGGTTCTCAGGAGCTGATAAACAACTCATTTCATTCTTCCCCCTCTCTTTTATTTAAACAACCAAATACAAAGGAAGCAAGTTGTTTTTGTTCTGTATTTATTTTCAATTTCTTGGACACATTCCTTAGCAAACTTAGCAAGTCTTAAGCTCTTGTATCTCCTCCTCCCCATTTTTAGATAAGTGCAGCAACTGACCTTTTTTGTTTTCTCCACTTGTATCTTAGCTGTTTTCTGCCTGGATATATAGCATTCTATAATGTTGGATTAAGATATGTGTGCACTGCTTTGTTGTTATACTATACCTATTTACTTATTTAGAGTTAAAGAAGGGCTTATGGATGCTGGTGCGGTTTTCCCTCTGTGAGTCTTTCTGGCAGCTGGCTTTTCTCTGGGCGGTAAACCTTTGACTTTCTGTTCTGTGCCCCTGGGGGGATAATCTGCTCAGAGTAGACCATGTTCTGTGCTGCACCCTTCTCTTTGGGTCTTCAGCGCTTTTCTCCAGATCATGCCCAACAATCATCTTCAGCAATTGTTTTCAGATTTGTCTTCAAACTACCAAACATTCTGCAGTGTATACTTGGCTGATTCAACTCAGGTATATAAGCCCACGCTTGTATTATTTATTAAAACTGTAATCTTCAACAGCCAGAGCTCTCTGTGTCCATCTTAGTTGCCAGGCACTACACACCTTCCTCCTTGTTCTCTTCTCATGATTTTAAGATTCTGCATCTAACTCCAACCCTACCTTTTCTCTTCTGTGGGAATGCTATCTGTTAGAAACTAAACTGTCCCTAATCTCATTTTCTCTTATAAGCTAACCAGCCCAAAGCATTTGTTCAGGTTTCTGTGTGGATACATGAATGGCCAACAGGAAACCATGGCTGAATGTTGGCTGTCACATTAGGTAGGGGTAGGGGAGAAATAAATTTTGTTCATATTATAATGCACACTTACTTAAGTCCACCTTTCCTAATTCATATGCAAAGTAGACCCATAAAGATTACAGTTCTTGAAATAATTTTGTGCTACAAATGAATATGTTAGGGAAAAGTGTGACAAGAATGCATTAGTTTTAGAAAAATTGCTACAGGGATGTATATTTTGGGCAAAATTTATATAAAATGCATACATTAAAAGAAGTGTTCACAATACATGCATAAAGAGTCATTGTGTGAGATGGGCAGCCATATAAATTGTTTAAATAAATACATTCTCATGCCAACTTTTTGCTAGAAAAATTCTACAATTGGTATAGTGAACTGGTGAATATAGGGAATTGGTATAGGAAAAATGAGAAACAAAGAGAAAATTGAATGGAAGATTCATCCTTCTTTAATTACTATTCACTAGGGCTGTGTAATAGTTAAGATCTGATTTGGAAGATGTGCTTTAGAATGCACAGGAATGTGAACACAGCACTTGTCTATGGCTCATCAAAGCAGCTATGACTTTTCAAAGTGGCCATGCCTTTTCACAGTATTGCACATCTGCCTGCTGCTGCTGCTGCTGAGTGCTCCTGAAAAGAGATAGGTGCTTTAATGAATCAGTGACACATGCACTTTTCCTTCATTTGCATTTTCCAAAGCCCTTCTTCTGAAATAAATTGGAAACCTTGCACAGCTCTACTTCCTCTAGCAAGGAGAAAGAAGCAGATCTATAAGAGGGTGACTTGGTATCCTGGCCCTTCATTGCAAAGTCAGATAAAAATTCTTTCATTTTCTAATGGAGGGCCATTTCTTAGCACAGTTCATATATTATAAGAAATGGGAGTGTCCCATTTCTTAACAATTGATTCTGCCTTGATAATTTCTGCAGATGAAGTCTGTGTAGAGCTAACTGAATGCTCTGGTTCCATTCCATGTCATAATTTTAAATCTTCCTGTTTGGGAACAACACTCCATTTATTTTATCCTAAGGTTGTTAGTCACTCAGTGTGTGACTGCATGGAAGAAGAGACTTCTTTGTTGTTCTGATAACCTATGAATTAAATTTTGTCTTCAAAAGCCACAGCTATAGAATCACTTCATAAGGGTAGACAGCAATCAAAGTGTATTTTATCTGTTCAGAATCTTTAAAGCATTAAATATAATAAGATCATGCATGGGCTGTAGGGGTGTATTATTAGCAACTGTGAAAAGTCATAGGCTTACTGACAGTTACTTAGAAATCATTTGCAGCCAGTTATGTGCTGAACAAATTGTAATGGCAGGCTGTTGTCTGCTAGAAATAGCTTTTAGAGGATGCTTTTTTTCCCAACTGTGACAAGCTTGAGGCAAGGTAAGAGATATTTGTGCACTGCTTGTGAAAAGGTTTTTGCCTGACTGAAGAACTGTGAAAAAATTGAAATGGTGCCTGTTTCTACACCAGCTGATGCCGTTGATGAATAGCATTCATCAGAATAGCATTTTCCTGTAGTCAACAGGTAGACTTAAAAAAATAGCCGATAGCCGATAGTCTTTGCAACTGAATGAACCGTTTGCCCAGTTTTGTGCAGGACTCCCAACCACCAGTACACGCAACTGAGGCATATGTGAGGAAAGGGAACAGACCCAAGTACTTGGGCCTGTGGATTCAAGCGTTTGTTCAAGGCTTTGTTTTTTAAATGTAGGAATTAGAGGAATTCCACATGCATAATAAATATTCAGATATACTTAACCAGTTGTGGTTGAAAGATGTTGCTGACGATTTGCAGAGCCCTAAAATTCTGTACATCTCAATGTAATGTATAAGGTATTATAGATGGATTCAGCCTGCTATCCAGCATGCTATTCCTTATCTGCCTTTACTCTAAGCTGAAAAATCCACCTTGTACAGGGCAGTCCGCAGAGTATGGTAAAAAAAAAAAGGCAAGACAGTCACTGCAATTAAGTGACAAAAGCTCCATCCAGTTTTTATCCATAACCCACAGACACCTCTGACTTGGTACCTTGCTGACGTTAAGCAGGCCTCAATCTGTTAGTGCCTAGGTGGAAGATGGCCTAGGATGCAGGATATAAACTGAAAATATTAATAATTAAGAAGCCTTATTAGAGGTTCTTCACATTGCATGTATCTGTGAGGAAGGAGTGAAAAACTCAGTTGTGGGTTTCAGATTTGAGAAGAATTAAAGCCCTAGCTATGTGAGTTAGAAAAATTATAACAGAACTGAGATTTAACTTCCCAACCACGTCCAAATATCAAACATCTGATGTTTGGGTGGCCTGGCTTATTGCCAGCTGAGTACACTTTAATATTAACTGTGTGAATGAGTGATTGAAAAGATGGCAATAATAATGCTAATCATTCTGCAAATAAAATAAATTCTATATTGAAAAGACTTATTTGCTGCATTGCAGAGCTGTTGGAATATTTTTACTCTACACTGTGTTTTTTTTAATTGATTGATTACGTGCCATCAAGTTGTTGTCGACTCTTAGCGACCACATAGACGGCAACCAGTCAATTTTTCTGTCGTTCCACTTGAATATACATTGTTAGGACTCCATGCAGGCATTTCAGTAGGAAATTGCAGAGTACAGTGCCTCATTATCTTTTCTTAATTCATCCATTATGCCACAATCAGTGCACTCTCCTTTGCACTGGGATTCTGATTAGGTACTTGACATATTACCCAGATTTTCAGTTTCAAAGAAAATTGAGCAGGATAAGCTGCCTGTTTTATAGAAGCCAGCAAAGACCATGGCTGATATAAGAAAAACCTAGGTAAAACCTAAGCAGAATCAGGCTTGGTTAGTACTTACATGAAAGACCTCCCCCTTCACTCCAGGAACTCCCAGGACTGTAGCTAGACTGAATTTTTAAAAAAGAAAGCAATGGCTACTAGATTGATGGATGGATGGAATTGATAATCCTGTAAAACATGATTTACGATTCTGGGCATGTGCATCAACAAAAATAAAACAGTCAAAATCAAACAAAATAACAGACCAATAAACGGGAGCACAGTAGCCAAGGCTGGGGATAACAAGCACTCACTTTCACAGGCTCAATTATCATTTTGTCCAATGTATGGGAGAAAAATGAGGTCTTCATGGCTCTGCAGAAGGCTGATAGGGTTGGGGCACTTGGAACATCTCTATTGTTGCCAAGAAAACTATATGCACATGTTGATGTAGTCACTAGGAGCCAAACTCAATTTGAATTTTTTTTTTAAGCTTTTATTTTACTTATTTTGGGCTCTGCATTTCTCGTGCTGCTCCTACTGTTCCTTCAAAAGCCCTGCACAGTTTAAAAACATAACTTGTCACACAATACTGTAAGGAAGGGCCACAGGTCAATAATAAAGCATCTCCTTTAAAGTCCCAGATTCACTCTTTAGCATCTCCTTGTCTGAAATCCTGGTGGGATTTTACAATTCAGTATAGCCAAACTGCTCTTAAGTTGATACCCTCTTGGTGTGAAGGATTTTCAATATATCTGAAGGACATAAGGGTTCAGTAAATTAGTTTGGACAGTACATAACCAGGTGGAACAATGCCCCATCTTGTTATAAAATAGCTTCCCATGTTTCTCCACTAGAGCACCATACATTTCATTATTATTTTAGTTTATATTTCTAGAATACCCAAGGGGGCTACAGAAGGCAACTAATGGACAAAAGATCTATGTGAGTCCTTATATTCATGGCCACTGTTTTCTCAAAAGATTCTTAAGCAAATATAGAAACACCAACAGGAAGATGTTCATTACTGAGTCAGACAATTGGTTTAGCTATTCCAGTATTATATATGTGAGAGCTGCAAGAAATCAGGTAGGATGCTAATATAGTCAAACACTTTCATACTTTGGACATGTCCCTGTCTTGGCCTTGCTAGTACACCCAACACCATCCTGCTCTTGTTGCCAAGAGGAAAGAAATGTGACGTGGGAGACAGGGTAGTAGGTTGGGGCTTCAGGTGGGATGCTTTCCTCATGCTTCTTAACTTCTTTTGATATAGAAATAAATGCACAGATGGAGGAGGAGTGTGGAGCAGAAACATTTGCAATGTGCATTCAACAAAATAAACGTTTGCAGTTGCTTCTTCTTGCTATCTTTTTTCAACTTGGGAGTCAACTTGTGATTATGGCTGCATAGTATATTCTTTTGCACATCAAATCTATCCTTTTCAGAATTGTAGTGTTTGCCAGGAATATTTAAGAGTGTAGATTTCAGCAGACTTCTGTTCTGACTACCATCAATTGTCCAGGGTATCTGATAGTGAACTGTTGCAACTTTAACATTTTGAACGGAACTCTTGTTCTAAGTTCTCATAGGATTCCGGCTGAATTGGAGTTTGTCCCATTTTGGTAATTATTCATTCTGAAAAAAGAGAAACCTCTGAATGAGCGTTTGAACCTGCAGTAATATAAAAGTTTGTATTTCAAAAACTAGTGCATACATTCCTTGCTTTTTCTCTGTGCTTCAAAACAGAAACACAGAGCTTGACACTTTGCAAATAATTGGAAGAACTGACTCCAATAGAAAAAAAAAACCCACCCTTGGATTTAGGATGATAAATATTATAGTAAAATTATTTATAATAATAATAATAATAAGGTGATGAATCTACATGTGTGGAACTTGCTTGGACATTTGCTCACTAACTTTAAATATTATTAATTGTAATTAGAGTATTAATAACCTTGAATGAATAAAACAGTTTATATTACGTTTTTAATTTTCCCCCACAATGGAAATCATCAAATGAATAAAATTGGAATAATATATAGAATAGCATCAAGTGAATAAAATCAAACACATATGAAGATCACACACACACACACACGTGTAGACGCAGAGAGCAAGAATATTGCTGGCTAGAGAATTCTGAGAGTTGAAGTCCACACATATTAAAGTGGCCAAGTTTGAAAAACACTGACCTACCAGTGCCAAAATAAAATAGATGAAAGGGGGAGTTATGTAGTTGCCCTTAATTAATCAAAGGAATGGTGGTATTGAAAAGTGAAACAATAATAATTGGAAAAAACGCCTACAGAGGATGGTCTTTTCAATATATTCACTTTAGAGGCATTTGTAATACTATGAAAAAAAAGTAGAAGATTAATTAATTAATCATGTATAAAAAGTATTCCCAGATCTTCATTCCTATTCACAACCCAGTGCAGAAACACTAGTCTCTGCCAAATAATGACTGCTCCAGGGTGGCTTGATCTGATCCTCATTTTTCTCATACAATCAAGAGTTGGTGCAAGGAAGTGGGGGAACTGCATGGTAAAACAATGGCTTGCCTTTCCTTTTATTATCCGTTTATGAGAGGACAGTATAATATCAGGGCCAGAAATGATACAGGCAAGAAATCCCTGTTTAAGAATGTTCATTTATATACCTGCACCCAGTGGAATACCACCCAAAGAAATTAAGAGTCATTTCCATGATGCAGCTTTCCAACCAGATGGGTTGGAATAAGAGCTGAGCATACATGACTTTTTGACATTCTTCATCAGATTTGTGGGCTGACTTGATCTGGGGGGAAAAAAGTGTACTTAAAACACACCTATTAAAACAGACTTTTTAATTGCTAATCATTTATTATCCTTGTTTTTTATTCCTGGTTTTATATAACCCCATGAAAGTCTTCAGTAATTGGCAGTAAATTAAGCAAGTCAACAAACAAAATGGTGGGCACTTTAAAATTGAAGGTTGACTTGTGACACTTAAAACTACTCAAAGCAGCAACCTTAATTTGATGAAGGCTATAGAAAAACATTTGTTGATGTAATAATCATACTTATAGGCTGTTGGAGTCTTGAAGGACTCTTGGTGGTTCACAAAATAAAATATACAATAAACAGTATACAATAGAAATAAAAAGAGAAAAGTAAGAGGTCTACAAATCAACTTAAAAGCATAGACCAACATTACATGATGAAGCAAAACTATAATGCAGCCAAGATGGAATTGTAGCCCAAACACCCTCTGGAAGAACTTGGTTTTGAGTTGCTTCTAGATGGGAGCCTATCCGATATCCACTGGGATTGTGAATGCCACAGCCGAAAAGCGGCCCTACCTAGCCTTGGCCTCCTCACTCCCTAAAGTGGGGAACCACTAATAGTTTCTCCTGGTTAGATCAAATGGTTCACTTTTTCAAAAGATAAGGGGTGGGCAATCTTTCAATGGCTAGGAAACACGTTACATTTCTGAAGTTTCAAGGTTTTGAGTGCTACATGTGGTCCTGGGCCATCACCTCTGACAGATTTAGAGTTTCAGAGATATTCCCACATGATCCCACTTGTGATTCCTAGTATTCATGGTCAGAGAATTGAGTACTCTCTATGCCAATTGCTGCTACATCATACAAATTAGCAGTCAAGGCCATCTCCAGGTTTGATGGAAGCATAATTAAAAATCCTTCTGGTGGGCTTTCACTGTGACATGGATGCTTGTCCTGTAATCAGTGCCTGTCTGGTAGATCTGGGAACTGTCATTTCAATTTTCTATTATCCCCTAATATATTATCATTTCAAACAATTATGGTGCTGAGAGAGTGCTGTTCTTTTAATACCCCATGATAACCTGTGCTACACTGAAAGCAAAATAGAGAGTTAAACGTGTAGATCCTAGATTGACTCCTGCCTCAGGGGCCTTGATGATGATACTGGGGCACATAGCAGGATCAGCACAATCATTGTGACAAAGCAGTAACACTGCTTCTAAATGTGTCATGTTAAGATACATTAATACATTACTTCTATATTAATGTAGAGGAGAAAACAATAGAAAGATAGGTTAAATATCAGATCAATATAAATAAGCATGAACTATTATTCCATACTTGCCTAACCTTGTCTGGGCTTGGAATCTATGCACGATCGGATTTAGTATCAGATGGGTGACCCCCTCAGAGAATCCCAGGGCTATGGATTAGATTGTCAAGTCAAAACATATCCTGTAAGAAGGCAGTGGGAATTTGCTTCCATAACTGTTGCTAAGAAAATCACATGGATGTCTCTTAAACACCGGGAGTGTTTGTTTATTTTTTATTCAGTTAACATTATTCGTTTTTTATACTGCAGCAATCAAAAGACTCCTTGGGGCCTAACACAAAAGAAATGTTCTTTCATGGAAATCCACTTGTGGGAGTCCTCCTTTACTATTGCTGCTTGGGACAATGTGTGAAAAGAACCTACATTAACCTGTATATTTTTAATTACTTGATATTTCTGTGTTATTGCTCTGGATTTAATTAGGCATTTGAAAAATCATTTGCAATAGAGTCACATTTTGTGAGGAACACGTCTTTCACTTTGATTGATTGGAGAGGCTTCTCATTGACTAGAGAAATTCTAAAGCTTATTACATTTCTTTCCATTTATCTGAAATCTCTCAAAACTGAATTGTCTGGCAAGGATCGCGTGATTTAAAAAGCCTGCACAGCATGCTGGATAATACTAGCTAATGCAACTCCTTCCTAGCTTTATTGACCACAGATAAGTCGCAGCTGTGGATATACTGCTCATTCATATACAGCAGAATATTTGCAATTCTGCAAGCCATCTGTCTGATTTTCAGGCCTTTTGATTTGAGCTCATATGGAGTAATTTAAGAAACCATAGCTGTACACAATATATCCACACACATTAATTTGATTCAGTATTCTTCAACCCTCCAAGATACTTAAATTTGTGGTCCAAAATTCAATATTTCAGTGATATTCGTGCAACTGAAACAACGGCAGATGAAATGATAGAGAAATTTCCTGTAAGATGTAAGTCAGTAACTTCCAAATGGGAACCACGTAGAGAGGAGAGATGCCAAAGTACAGATTGCAAAGAATCAAAGAGATTGTGGAATTATATTCTAGGCTATTTTCCAAACACTAAACAATGCTCATAGTCGATCAGCTGTGCATATATATATTAATAAATGTTAGTTTTAATGTGAAATGAATGTATAGACATGAATGAGACCAAAATAAATTTATATACTCAATGCTGAATTAAAATCTAAGTGATTGTTAATGCATATTAAAAAGACGGTTTGATCTGGAGAAATGCTGACTGCTAATTTTCCCAGTGTACCAAACAAAACTCGTTTTTCAGAAAGCAGATTTCCTCTAAACTGCAGCTTGTTTCTTTTTCCTTTTTTTTTTTTGCCACACAGAGTTGGTGTTAGAAACAAAATAACTTCAATTTTATTTAAGGGAGAAGGTTAATCAAACAATGTATGGGAGAAAGCATTGGAGAAGAAGAGACAGATATAGATTATCCAAGTCTATTTCTCATCCTCTTTCTTCAGTTTAAGGTTTAACAGATGTATAACTTGCTTTTCAGTGTAAAATCCTCACAAAGCAGATTACAATGTAATTAAAAATACAAAAGCTTTTAAAACAACAGTCAATCCATAAATAAGATAGCCAGCATAGAGCAGTGGTTAAGATGTTGGACTGGTACCGAAGAGCTGCAGGTTCAAGTCTACTTTTGGTTACAAAAACTCACTGGGTGATTTTGGGCCTGTCACTGTCTCTCAGTCCAATCTACTTCACAGGTTTGTTGTTGTATGGAAAAATGGGGTGAGGGAGCACTACATATATCCCTTTGCACTCCTGAAGGAAAGGTAGGATACAAATCTAATAAATAAGCAGTAAAATATAGTAAATAAAAAGGTGGCAGCAGACAATTTCTACATTAAAATGTACTACACTAAAAAAAACCAAAACTAAACGTGGCTTTGCCTTCTTGCCAGGGCAAAGGTTTTCAAAGATATGGAACCACCATTACTTGTTCTAGTGCAGTGTTTTTCAACCTTGACAACTTTAAGATGTGTGGACTTCAACTCCCAGAATTCCCAGTTAACATGTTCTCTCAGTTCACCTACCCTGGTGTTTTTCAAACTTGGCTTGTGTGAACTTCAACTCCCAGAATTCCCCAGCCAGCACATCCACATTGAAATCCATACATCTTAAAGTTGCAAGGTTGAGAAACACTGCCCTAGTGGATGAAAGAAGAAACCTTGTTGTTGGTGTACACAGAATCACACAATCGTAGAATGATAGTGTTAGGACTGATAAAGCCCCCCTGAAAGGTGTTCTTCAGGGTCCTCATGAATATATCCAGTGAAGAGAGGCCCACCAGCTCTCTGGGTAATTGGTTCCATCATCAAACTCTTCATACAGTTAAAAAAAAAATTCTATATTTGACTGGATTTTGCTATCCATTTATGTATGTATGTATGTATGTATGTACGTATGTCACATTTATATAGCCGCCTATCTTACACAAAGTGACTCTGGGCGGCATACAACAATTAACTTAAATCCATTATTCTGTGCCTTGCGTGCTGGAGTTATAGATGACATGTCTTAACCTTCTCTGTGACATCCTTTCAAGTATTTGAACAGTGCTACCATAACCTGCCCTTTTTCAGTCTTCTCAAGGCTACAACATTCCCACTTCCTTCAGTTTAGTTCCTACATCCCTGATCATCCTATTACTTGATTTGAAAACTACTTCTTGTGATGCAGCCTAAAATTGGTCATATTCAGTTTGCATTCCTCTTCTGTTCCACAATCTTTTCCCCAAGTACCATTGCCAAACATGGATTTTCCCCAGTGTATTCAATGCATTTGATTTGTGATCCCTAAACCTATGCATTTGTCTCCCTCGTTCACTTTCCTCTTCCTCCTCCTCTTCTTTGTCTATGAACAGAAGCTATCTTCTCTGTGCACAGCCTATAACAATATAGCTATGCAACTCCATTAATCCAGATTGCTTGCAGTATTTATCCTGTCTTCATCAAAGTCATGTTATGATGAGCATCTATTCAATTCCTGGATGATTCTTTTCCTGGTATCTAAAGCAACATTTGGGACATTTATCTAGATTTTGCAAACAGCATTCCTCTAAAGTAAGAAATATTTCAGATATTCCAAACAAATGTAATTCTTAATCTTAACAATGCATGTTCCGTATTGGTTCTAGATACAGGATCGGTGGTATTTATGATTAGAAAGATTTGCTGCATTGTTTCATTAGCAAAACATTGGAGAATCACTTCACTTTCCATCTATATTTCTGTTCTCAGTGCCCTCCTATGCATTGACAACACCATTTCCCTGTATTTTCAGTATATTATGTGGAGTTTGGGGATTGGGGATGATTCATAAAGACAATTAGGTCTGGGCTGAATATTTTTCACAATTCGTTTCACAGAACCAATGGAAGGCTATTTCCACAAGTCACTTCTCACATTTAATGCCAGCAGAGACTCTTCACTAAATAGAATAAAGTCTTACAGCTATTGGCATTAATGTTGCAGAACAGATTCATGATTTTGTTTCTCACATTACAGTTCTGGCCTCAAAACATAATAGTGCTGGAGTGAAATGGACTATGGGAACTAAAAATAAGCAGGAAAGGATGTAATGAATGTAGGAAGACTGATGCCAACCAGCAAAACAAAATGGCAAATTAATGAAAAGAGCCAAATTAAGCCAAGAGTCCCTAAATAAGGTGTTCATTGGAACATAGTTTCAAGCATCTTTATGGGTCTGGATTTGGTAATTTCTCTTAAGTGGAGAAGATGGACACAAGCGAGGAATTTATATCAGTATTATCATTTCCCTGACAAAGTAACTGAGCAGAGAAAGCTTAAATGGTGGAACTAAAGTTACGCTACAGTAGATCTCTATCAAGATAAGAACAGCCGTTTACAGATCACTGCACTAATGCATGATTTATACAAATCATGTTGATGATGATGATGATGATAATTTTTAAGAGCTTAAATGTTTTATTTATCTCAGTCATTCCCAACACAATCTTATAGAATTGGACATCGTTGTTATTGTTATTTCCTAACCACAGAATAGAGATGCAATTATATGAATATGGTTTACTAAGGCTCACCTGGTAAGCGATGTGGTTTGTGGTAGGGATTTTATTTCTTGGTTCAGAAGTTAAACCTTTTATCACTGCAGCAATTTTTACTTCCCTACTTCATGCTGCCATACTGAATTAAAGTCAGCGGCCACTGGTTTAACATGGAGACTAGAGTACTGTACAGTAGTAGTACACCAGTTAAACAAATGAGTTGAGGTAGAATGTTACAAATTCAGATCTCAACTATAAATTTACTAAGTGGGCAAAGATTTTAAAAAATGAGCATACAGAATGTCTCAGGTTATGTAGATTACAGAGTATCAGGTCAGATAAATCTTGTTCCAATTCATATTTAATTTAGGCTTCTTCTTGTTAGTAGAGGTCATAGTAATTTTGTGGCTTATTCATGGAATATTATAGAAAGATGGATACTTTTATGCTGGTGAGTTCCTGCCTGTATTGTGGTTAGATTCTAGCTTTTCTCTCAAGACCAGGGAACCTGAGGAATCAAAATGTTCTAGATAGCAAGGGGGAAGCTTAGAAAGGAATCTGACAGCAAAGAAAGGTTGGCCTCAGCAACATTTATGTGCAATTCAAATGAGACGTGTTAGTGCAAAAATGGCCAATATGTTATATAACAGGATACAAATGTAACATTCATTCTACAAGAGCATGAAATGCAAAGTAACTTAAACATATTAATATGTCAGGTTGAAGCTAAGGCCTGTGAGAGGGCTGGTACTGGCCAGGCAGGAAATGGAGAGTCTGGGGTCAAACAGGACCTTTTTGTAAACAAAAGTCTAGAGTAACCAGGCTAACATGAGAAATGGATTACAAACAGTTCATTATAACAAAAGGAGGGGAGAAAGAAATTCAAGATTCAAACTTTGGGGCATGCATGTATAGAGAGAATCAAATTCTTAATCTCTATGGAAGATGACCTTCATTAAACTTAAGTTTCTTGTAGTAGCAATAGAACATCTTAACTAAGCCAAGCTGAGTCCTTTATTTCCCCATGATTAGCCCAGAGTTCCTAAAGAAAGAATTATTGCAGAGGTCTGGATGCTACCCTTAATACTAGGTTCTAGATTTTGGGGAGCTGCCATTTTAATTTTGTATATTATTAAAGCACAATGGGAAAATAAATGCCCACTGCTGTTGGGTCACCAAGTAAGGCGGAAGTAGGAGGAGGCCCACAAGATGGCAGTTCCATGTATGTCTCTTCATACTTGCAGCCATGAAATAAAGGATGGCATTAATACAATAAACAAACAAACAAACAAACCTCACTCTTAATAGGGCAGTACTAAGCATTAGAGATGCTTCATGAAATATGTTAATGCAAAAAAGCACCACTATTTGCAATATTAAAATGGCTGCATTTTTTGCAAGGCTTTTGTGCTTACTTTAGAAGCTGCCCCTGGTTGTATGCCCGCTGCCAGGCATGCATGTAGGGCACACTTCCTCTGTGGCCTCCAGCAAAGCCAAATGACTGGTGTACAGAAACAGCTGAGGACAGCTTGCGAGACAGCTCTGTGGGCCTTGCGAAGGATGTTGCTGCTTCAATGCTTTGAGAGTAGGTGCTTCATTTGCACAAACGTGCTTTGTGAAACACCTCTTCTGAATGCTTTACATGACCTCTGGAAGGGGGGCCTCTCAGCAGTCAGCACGAGTCCTTTCTTCCCTTTTGCTTTCCCTCCTGGATTTTGAGGTGACCGAATTATTTATTGATTTATTTTATCAAATTTCTCCCCCACCCATCTCCCTCCAATGGGGAACTCTGGGCAACTTACAAAAACATTAAAACCCTAAATATACATAAAATACATAATACATCTAAAATTTAAAATTAGCTGTACTACACCTGTGCTTCAGCTAAGAAAGGAATAGACTTGGATGGTACAGTGTTGGGAGGCAGTGTTGCAATTGTGCATATTTGAGAGAAGGAGGAAGGACCATGTTGTAGGCAACATTGCAGATGAGACCTGTGCAAAGCAAAAGCCCTAGATAAAACCAGCTTGGAGCCATTCGAGAAGAAGGCAGTAGGAAACCATCAATATGTTTCTGCAGGAAAACCGCATGGCCATATCAATGAAGTCACCAAGAGTCAACTTTGATTTGAAGACTTTACATTACTTAAATTTTAATAATTTAGCATTGGGTGAAATCTTTAGAGGAAAATGCTCTGCAACCAGTTTCAAAAGAGAGAAGATCTGTGATAGCCCTCGACCTTAGCTCTAAAATCCAGGCACTCAACAAGTTCTCTGCAGAAGACCTTAACAATTGAGTAAGTTTATATTGGAGCACATGGTACAAGGCTTTCTTTTCTAGAATAGCCATTTCCAATTAATAATCTGGATCTTTGGATACAGTTTTTACAGTCTGAGCTAGTGGAAGAGCCAGATTTTCTATAGAGCTGGAGAAGATTGTCTAGTCTTTTAAAGCCTCTAGTCCTTGAGGCAGCAGAATTATGGATTCAAGGTAGCTTAAATGTTTTTTTGTCCATGGAACGTCTGTTCTATTGTCTATTAAATTAGTGAGTTTAGCTATGGGGAGAACAGTGGGAACTTCTAAGCAGGTGAAGCTACAAGATTTCTTGTGGCCTTTCTGCTTTGTAACGCTTGGGTGTTATGAACCCTGCCATCTTGGTCAGACTTTATCTAGGCAACTTCTGACTGGAATATTGTAGTCAATGATTCTGTTTTGCTGTTGTATTGCTGTTTAGCCATGTTCCCTAAAGATGGTATAGGCTGATAACTAACCTTGAAAAGAAGGATCCCCCATAATCCAAATGCTTATATTCTTCTTCCTCATTTCAGACTTGTTTTCTAGGTAATTTAATTGGACTCAGAAAGTGTCCTTATGTGAAAAATAGCCTTTGATTCAGGATTTCACAAAGATATCTGAGGTTAAAGAGAAGGCATATCAAGGATGCAGCATTGCAGTTGTTTTACAAATGAATATCTGCTGCAATTAGATGTAATTGTGTCCAGTGGTTCATACTGCTTTCTATTATTCCTTGGTGTGACTAGTAGTTTCAGGTGAATGATACTGACCAAAAGGTTTGCTTTGTGACAGCTTCTAGAGTAACTAGTAATAAAATATTAATACTGTTCTTGCAGTAAGGGACGTGTTGTTCATTAATTGCCTAATTATTACTTTAGATCCTTGGACAGTGAGTGAGAGTTAATATGAGAAACAAGACATAAATATTGCCTAAATCCCCGTATTTAATATTGTAGCTGTGCTGAGTAATAACTACATCTTTGTCTCATCCCAATGAATAACTTTTCATGCTCTAACAATATATACAAGTTTTTCCAGATATATTCCTAAATCAACCCACTTGTTTTGTGGCATATGGAGGTAACATGATTAGCTTATACTGTATCAGAAGCAGCGTGTCCTATCTGAATCCCTGTTACTACCAAGAACAAAATCTTGTCCTTACAAAACTATACATTGTTATACCAATACTGAGAGATAAAGCAAGATGGCAAGAAGAAAAGACAATGAGCAATATGTCTTTTCCTTTTATTTTATTTTTATGAAAGAAGGAATAATCAAAGAGACAGACCATAAATGTAGTACTTAATCACTGAGCTGATTACTGTTCTGTGAGTTAGAATTATAGAGCCATGGCAATTATTTTTGGAGACAGTCATCAAACCCATGACTGATGCTTGAAATCATGCAAATCCATCCCAAACAGATGGCCGTGCAGTCTTTGCTTGAAATCATGCACTAAGGAGGTCTCGTCACACACACACGGGGGAAAAAAATTAAAGGTTGTATGGTTATATATAACCATGAATTCACAGAGTATAAGGAGTGCATGTAGGTGTGAGTTCATTTGCCTTTTCTCCTTCTGTGTTGCCCTAGATATTGATAAAACACTGCATTTTGAGTCTACCTACTTGTTTAGATCTTCAGGAGAAGGTCATTTCCATGTCCCGATACATCACTGGATAAGGAATTAGAAAGGGACTTCTCTTTAGCCATAGCTATGCAATGGAAAGTCCTGGAGAGGGTTGTTCATCACACCAAACCATAACATAGTTTATTTGCTTTGGGCTTATTGTATTGTATAAGCTAAACTATTATAGTTTTAAAGCCATGGTTTATGACTCACTTTCACATGTAAATCTAGCCATTGTGGCTTGTTTAACAAATCATGGATGAAACAATCCATGGTTAGTGCAATGTGTGAACCCAGTTTCTATCAAGAGAAGTGTTTGTTGTTCGTTCTGTCTCATACATCTTTCTATGACCTATTTTAAGGGCTAATGGAAATTTGGCCTGCCTGGCTGAGAGATCCATCTTAATGACTCTGGTTTGTAGGCTGGTTTGTTTGTTCTCTGTCCTTTCCTAGTGAGAAATCCGTTACCAGACTGCCTACAATATTTTAAAAATCAAATTAATAGAGGCATGTAATAAATAATATGATACCACAATGGAGTTAAAAAAAATAAAGCGGCAATAACATTATTAAACAGCTTCTTTGAATAAATCCTTAGTGACCACCTAAAGGCTATATAAGGAGAGGGTTCTTAATAGAAAACACTCCACAGCTACAGAGCTGTCACTGAAATGTCCCTGCAAGTCTTTTCTTAGGGCCTGGCTAGTTATGTATGTGAATAGTCTTTCAGATAACATAAAACTGGTAGGACTTTCAAGTTTCAAACTAGTATTTTAAATGTAGACCAGAGAGAGAGAGACAGAGCGAGTGCCAGTTTGATGCAGTGGTTAAAGGTCTGTACTAAAAATTCGGGCACCATGAGTTCTAGTCCTCCCTTAGACATGAAAGCCAGCTGGGTGACTTTGGGCCAGTCATTCTCTTTCAGCCCAACCCACCTCACAGGGTTGTGGCTGTGGAAAAAAGAGGAAAGGGGGAGCATTATGTATGCTACCTTGAGTTGTAGAAATAAAGATGGGATATAAATATAATAAATAGAAGGATAAATCATAGATGCAAAATTATTGCGATGTGATTAAACCATATACACATGGCAGCTGAAGTTGTTTTGGGGAGATCATTTCAATAATCCCCTTTTCCACAGAAGGCAGAAGTAATATGCAGTCCAAAACTGACCAAATGATAGTCAGTGCATAAACCCTCTGTTACTTCCGGCTGGTGACTGCTTGCTCATTATACTGAGATATCTTCAACTTGGGTTTCAGGTGGATGCAGATATTGAACTGGAAGATTTCAGTAACTTGCTAAAAAGTTGCCCCAAGACTGAAATGAACATCTTTCTAGCCATCTATTGGCACTGTTCAGTGAGTAATTTCACAGGGTGCCTCCATTCCTACCCATAATTGTGAGAGAGAAATATACTGAGGAGGTGTGACAGGCTTTGACAGGATTATCCTAAGTCTAAAAGAAAGCAATGGGAGCTCAAGTGAAAACAGACACAGGATGAACAATGGATCTTTGAGGAAACATGTGAGAGGTGGAAGTAATATTTCAGCCTCTAATGACCTCCCCAAGATTTGATGTCATGATAGTGTGAGGATATTTACACTTTGCACCATCTGAATTCCACTTGTTCCCTTTTTACTCTAAGATGTGGGAGGGTGCTGTTGCCCTTAGCAACCACCATATGGAATGGATTGCCTGGCCTGGGTGGATGTCAGCAATGGAACGATCATTAAGGGCTCGGTTATGCAGATTCAAAGCTGTTTTACCCTCTTTTTTTAATCCCATTACCTACCTAATCATTTGTATGTTGGTAAATACATATTGGTCTTTCTTTTCAGAAGTATAGTAGGTCTCAGATTTGCCACTATATAACCTGAGATATTCTATTATATACTATTCCATATATTCTGACACTATTGCTGTCTCAGAATATATGGGAAAATGTGTTGTTATTAACTCAGAAATAGTGTGTATATCACAATTTTAAAAATCATGTAAATGATGATGCAAAATATCTCTGAATATTTCTGAAGATACACACACAAATTTATGTGGGGGAGTGGCCATATTGGAAAGAAGAAAAACTTCAAAATACATTCTAGGGCTGCGGTTCCCAAACTATGCACTATGGCATTTCAAGGCACTGCAGTGAATTCACAGGGGTGCTGCAGGATAATATACAACTTAATAAACAGAACTGTTAATGAGTTTACTGTGGTGCCCCAGGGTGCTGTGTCGCACTGTTTAGGAACTGCTCAGTGCACTGTGAGCTGAGAAAGTTTGGGAACCTCTGTTCTAGGGCAAGTGAAAGTCACTTCCCTAACCCATGTTCTAGATTTTGAGATTTCTAGGTTTCTTTCTTAGAAAAGATTGATCATTGATACTGAAATCTGGATGAGAATTCTAAACTGGGCTGTGGGAGAAGGTTGCAGATATTTAGGTGAACTGCATCTAGTACTATGAGGCTTTCAAGTTGCATCCAACTGTGCTCTTGTGCGAGGTAGCAAAACATTTAAAAAAATGGAAAAACAAAGCTAAACACAGAACTTTTACATGGCTGTGGAGGTGAACATTTACTACGTAAGAAAGAAAAAAATCCGAGGTTCAGATGTATAAAACCCTCCATCATACGGCTTTGTTACAAGGCTGGTTCTTGTATTATGTTCAGTGTGTGCTTCAGGCATGATGTTTTAGCAATGCTAAAACATTTTGGAGGACAGGGTGTGTATATCTGCATGCACAGTCTTGTGGAAATATTACACATGCGTCAAGTCGATTATCTGGATATATGTTGGGAAGAATATCAGGCAACAGTGCTTTTGCTATCTTGGCTTTTCCCAGTGTGAAAAATTAGATGGTATGTTTTCATTTTTGTTACTCAACCAAATGTTATTCATCATGCACAATGGTGGATGTGCTGGCTGAGGTGGCCATTGTTCAGATTCTGAGGAAGAAATGGACCCCAGAAGCCGGAATACTGTAAATGCAATCAGCAAAGTGTTATTGATTAATTCTGAATGCTTACATAGAAGAGTTCCCTTCCCAATCAGCTGCAGTGAGTGCAAGCAACAGGAGAGGTCAAGCCATTACAAAACCACAAAACCATTACAACTGGCTACCTTTGTTGGGCAAATTGTATAGCCATTCCATTTCTCTCTTTCTCCCCCACTCACAAAGGGTTGCTTAGATTGATTCTGGGAAAATAATTTAAGAACCAGATGCATAGTTAAGTATCAGTAAGGGAAGGTTACATATTAGCAAGGATTAGCTGCATTGTTAAGTGTCTGTCAGGGATTAGACACCTAGTTAAGGCAAAAGCAGGAAATAATTATCCAAGGAAGCATCTTATTACCAAGCTCATGCAAAACAAAAAGAGGACCTGTGGCTTTGTGGAGAAAACAAGGAAGAGACTAGCTTGACTAAGCAAATCTTAGTGTGCTAATTAAAGATACAGTTCATTCACAGTACAGTAGGGTTATATTAATAATTAGTAACTACAAACATACATAATTATTAGAATTTAAAAACTGTGATTTCTCAATCCACCCTGAATTATATAAGGAAACAGAAATAATGTTAATACCATGTTTGTTGCTCACAAACACTTCTTTTTAATGTCAGCCTTTACTGGATAGGGACAAATATTAAGAAGGAGTAAAAAATGCTTTCAAGACCTAATTGTTCCATTTTAATTACAGGTAGTCCTTGCTTAATGACCGTTCATTTATTGATGGTCCAGAGTTACAATGGCCTTGGGAAAAGTGCTTTATGACCCCCAAGGTCATGTGATTGCGAATTGTGACCTTTTTTACAATGGTCATTAAGCGAATCACTACAGCCATTAAGCGAATCACATTATTAAGCAAATTCTGGCAAAAAAAGTCCATTGGGGAAGCTGGATTTGCTTAACAACTACACAATTCACTTAATGGCCATGTGATTCACTTAACAACTGTGGTGATTCACTTAACAACTGTGGTGATTCACTTAACAACTGTCATAAAAAGGTCATAAAATCAGCTCTAATTTGCTTAATGACCAAATTGCTTAGCAACTTAAATTTCAGTCCCTATTGTGGTAGGATAGCGAGGACTACCTATATGGCAAAGGTGTCATCTATAGAGTGTATCCATATTTTGGGCTGAATTAGCGGGATAACTGAAATTTCATTAATGCTTTAAGAAGTATTCAATTGCATTAATATGAAATATGAAGCTTCAGGGTTCCTTTGATCTGTTCATTGATTTAGCTGTCAGACTAAAAGCATATGGTGAAGCAAAGGTCTACAAATTCCATAAATTTGGGGGGTTTTGTGTGTGTGTGTATTCAGGCAGGTTAGTGTGTTGTGTCATAATGTTGTGATTATTTTCTTGGCTAGTTTTGGATCAATCAATGTGAAGAGATGTTACTTCAAGGGATATCATGGTTTGTTCTATTCTGTGGTTAGGGCTTTTATTTTTTTGAGGCACAGTAGTGATGAACATTGCAGACCTATATAATGAGGAAACTCAAGCACTTAGTAGAAGGCGGAAAATATTCCATCAGTTTACCTCTACAGTTTGTTAGGATTAGAAAATATATACAAAATCATCAACCACACATTCAATCGAATCAAATTCACACTCAGACACAGTCTGCCCGTTCTCATCAGCAGAAACGCAGCATCACCACTGCTCAACAGTCCACCACAGAAATCATATCCTCAGCTACAGCAGTGACAACCCAGCACCACACAAAAGAAGCTCTGTAAAGGACCTATGCAGACATGCAGTAAGACACTGCAGCTCACCAGAATTACAGGAAACAGAAATAAACTGCCTACGTGGCATCTTTCAATGCAGTGGTTCCCCATGCAGTTTCATCAGGAAGTCCAACCAACAACATTCCTACCAACAAAAAGGATAACCCTTCCTTTTTGACGGGTCAACATCGAGTTGCAGAGCAGTAACCAGTGGCGTCCCACAGGGATCGGTCTTGGGGCCGGTATTATTCAACATTTTTATTAATGATCTGGATAATGGGGTTGATGGGCTACTCATCAAATTTGCAGATGACACAAAATTGGGAGGTCTGGCAAATACCCAGGATGAAAGAATGACATTGCAATCTAACCTGGACAGGTTGGAAGACTGGGCTGAAAGGAACAAGATGTCCTTCAACAGGGAGAAATGTAAGGTAGTACATTTGGGGAGGAAAAATGTAGGGCACACATACAGGATGGGGGACTCATGGCTTGGAAGCTCTACATCGGAGAAAGACTTGGGTGTGGTCATAGACAACAAGCTGAACATGAGCCAGCAGTGTGAGACAGCTGCTAGGAGGGCTAATGCAGTTTTGGGCTGCATTAGGAAAAGCATTATATCAATGATGCGGGAAGTCATTATTCCCCTCTACTCTGCACTAGTGAGACCACACCTGGAGTACTGTGTACAATTCTGGGCACCACATTTCCAGAAGGATATTGACAGGTTAGAACAGGTTCAGAGGAGGGCAACAAAGATGATACAGGGACTTCAGGACATGTCCTGTGAGGACAGGCTGAAGGAACTGGGGCTGTTCAGTCTGGAGAAAAGAAGACTGAGGGGAGACATGATAGCAGTGTTCAGGTACATAAAGGGGTGCCATAGGGAAGATGGTCAGGAACTCTTTTCCATGGCCACAGAAACTAGGACCAGAAATAATGGGTACAAACTGCAGCTACCTAGATTTCACTTAAATATAAGGAAAAACTTCCTGACGGTTAGATCTGTACAACAGTAGAACAGTCTTGAGCGTGAAATTGAGCAAACTCAGGGAGGCTGTGAAAGATAGGAAGGCCTGGCGCAATATGGTTCATGGGGTCACGAAGAGTCGGACACGACTTAACGACTGAACAACAACAAAGAACAGTCTACCTACGGAGGTTGTGGGTTCTCCATCTCTGGAGGTTTTTAAGAAGGGGCTGGACAGTCACCTCTCGGGGATGGTTTAATGGGTTTCCTGCATATTGCAAGGGGTTGGACTAGATGATCCATGTGGTCCCTTCCAACTCCAAAATTCTATGATTCTATGATTCTATGATTCCTTACATCAAGGCATCTCAGAATCCATTAACAGACCTCTCCAATAACTATGTCACACCAACAACGAAGTCCCTACTGTAGTCCATCTAATGCTAGGTATGCAAAGTAAACACAATAATCCAATATCAAGGAAGACAAAACAGAGGCATCTACAAAATAAAAACAGGACTGCAAAAAGCCAGTACATTGGACAAACAGATAGAAAACTAGCTGATGCCTGTGAAAACACATGTTGCAGCTTTGTAAACCATCTCTATACAGACAACTTCAGGCATAACTTCAAGTGGGAAATTATGGCTATCTTAGAACAAGCCAGGTTGAAAAATGCAGGAAAATTCTTAGACGTGTGGCTACTACAACCAATCACTGACCTATAGATTTAAACTCTATCTGTGGACTTATTGAAAAACATAACCAAAGTCCTAACATTATATCATCAAGTGAATATATAACAACGTTATCCTCCTTATCACATAGCAATAAGTCAGCAACTCAGTCAACTACAGCCATCTCCTTATCAACCTAATAAGCCAAATCAAACTACATTGCAACAGTCACAGGAAAATAACAACAACCCTCTGAGACGCCCTCCCATCACACTGCTATCAGTGTTTCAGATCATTTAGGAAGCAACCAATACATAAAGAAGACACAATCACCATTTTATCAGCAAAATAAATAATCTCCCAACCTCAAGGCATCAATCACTTGTAAAACAACATTGGTCCACAGGACCATCCTGTCCAAATGTATGCAAAGCAGGCAAGGCAGAATAATCCTTACCAAGCAATAAACTTCACTTTTCCAAAACTCCTGCACTGATCATTTCATCTAGGAGCGTAATGAAACATCTATAACCTCCAAATCAAGCTTGAAGAACTTCAACAGTATAACATGACAATCTGAGCTACACATATTTATTACCATCCTAATACTAAATATTATAGAGAGAAAACCAAGTCTCCTACTTGTTATTTTTTAAATCTGTCATTTGCACGATGGAAACTATTAATATACATTTTGGCAAAAGTTTCAGTGATATAATTTTTTAGAATGACATCTTCACCAATGATATAATTGCAAAGCTCTCTTAGGGCTCTCAGGGAGCATCATACTATGGGGATGTTATATTATTCATGAAATGAAACAGAAACAAGTGGTGGCTTTTTAAAATATTACCTAAGCCTTGCTAGACAGTGTATATATTACCTGTAATATACCTGTGTATGACATTATCTGCTGCAGTGGCTAGCCATCAAAGAATAGTATATCATGATACCAGCTGCGTGCCGATTGGTGTATGGCCATATTTTATAAGAAGTCAGGCTAAGGCAGTAGCAGGAGTTCAATGTCCCAGTCACCTCCCTATAGAGAAATCTGTGATTGCAATAATACAAGCAAAAAGTAATATAATAAAACAAAATAAATGTTAAATAAGACAAGATAAAAAAATAAAATACGGTACCTCCAGTTCCCTGGAACCAATTGCAGGCTTTTATAGTTCTGCAACCAGGAAGTTGTGCTTAGCAAAGTTGAGGGCATCCATTCACCCCCATGCATGTAAGATTGTTTTCAGGGCCAAATGTTCAGAGCTGCATACTCAGTGCCTCCTCAGACCCTCCCCACCACCCCCAGCAGGAAAGAGGCAGCAGGCTACTCAATGCCATGCTGGGACTCATTCAGGCAGGATTGTACAGAAATGTATTCATTTTACTACTACTACTATTAGTAATAGTCACCCTCTGGGGGAGATGGGTAGCATACAAATTTAATAAATAAATACAAAATATTATTGTTATTTTATTATTATTGTTATTATTATTATTTTCTACAACAAAACAGTGCTTCTTCCCAAGGAATACACATGGCTGTCCAAATTATTAGATATTGATAAATCTAAAATGATTTGCAGGCCTATCCCATGGCCCCTGGCTGTCCTTAGGAGTTCTGGGATGCTTTTCTGCCTGCCTTATCAAAGAGATGGGATAAAGTTATATTTTCTGACAAATCGAATGTCAAAAGTGTGTTACTCTTCAAGTAAGAATCTCTAGCAAGGTGCAGAGATCTCCACAGTCTACCTGAACTTCAGTCTAGGCTTGTGTCATTAGCTTATTCTCAAGTGGTTTGATAAGTGACTTTATGAGCAACATAGACTATGTTTCAAAAGCTTAGTATAAGATTCCCTTCTTGGATCAGCCGTCAGCCATAATGAAAACTTCTAGGTATGGAGACAATAAATTTCTGCATATTCTATGATCAGAAGATACACATATATTTAAATTAGTCCCTTTTATGCTTCTTTTTTCAGTGTCCAAGATTAAATAAGCATAAAAGTGAGTAATTTTGTATGTGTATCTTCTGATCATAAAATATGCAGAAATTTATCGTCTCCATACCTAGAAGTTTTCATTATGGCTGACGGCTGCTGGTAGATCTTTCTTCTTCCATCAATTACTCTGATTTTCTTTGAAAGCCATTTAAACCATCACCACATAGTGCAGATTTATTATTTTTTAATTACATGAGAGTTTTTCCATTTCTCTGGTTTGAACATACTGAGAGTGGTAAAATGGCTTCTCTCATCTGACATCCTCTAGGTATATTGAACTTCATTTCCCTAATTCTTAGTCAGCATGGTCTTTGGCCATTTCACAATTTTAAAATTCTAGCATTTGTCATCTTGGGTATTTTTTTCTGAGCCCCAAACCCAGCTTCTCCTCTCAGGGAAGCAGTTTCCATAGCTTTACTCTTTTGGTTGCTCCTCTACACTTTTTGATATGGGGATATCTGTTAAATGGGGCTGTTGTGTTATCATATTTTCTGTTCCTTTTCCTAATTGAATTTCCTAATTGAATTTCCTGTTTTCACTGCTATTGCACACTGCGTTAATGTGAATAATTCATTTTGCTATTAACTTTTCTTTACTTTGGAACACTTATACATGCCCAGTAGTGAATGTTTTCTAGTTCTCACCACAACCACATCTTTTCTGAGATGATTCATCTTCCATCATTTGCTATGTGAAAGCAAGCATGCATTTTTTTTTTCACATATGCATGTACACAGTTTATCTTCTATTTTGCTTTTTACTCATCTAGTTTGGAAGGCATCATTTTCTCAAAATGTGCTTTGGATTTCACCATGTACTGTCTTCCCAATAATTTTTTTTTTAAATCTCCTTTTTAAATTTTTTCCTTGTGATTTTAAATTTCATAAAAATAATATGATTTCATTTCCTCAACCACTCCTTTTCGTATGTTTGGCAGGTCTGGGCTTTAAAGTAGCTTAAAAGACTATAATAGTGTAAGCAGTTCAGGCATCTTTAAATATTCTTTCTTAAGGATGTAAAATATCTCAAGCACTTAATTATGCCTTAAGTTATAAAACTATGGATATGCATTTTGCAGCCAGATCTATAATCACTTACAACATTGTTTCCTTCCCTTTGAAATGTGTATGTGTGAACATGAAAATTCAGATCTAGAACACCTCCAAACACATTTGGTGTTGTTCTTTGACAATATCCTACATTTTGTTTGTAACAGAACAATTGAATTATAGAATCAATGAGTTGGAAGAAGACCCTGGACCATCAAGTCCAACTTCCTACTCAGTGCTGGAATACAAATTGAACAATCCCAGATAAATAGTGTCTTGCTTCTGCTTGAATATATCCAATCGAGGGGAGCCCATCGCCTGTCTGGGTCTTTGATGCCACTGTGAAATTGCTCTTGTAAGATAACATTTGATTGGAAGTTGCCTTATTGTAACTGAAACTCTTTATTTTGTGCCTTGAACTCTGCAATGAGGCAGTTCTGGACTTTCTTCCATGTGATATTCTTTTCAGTATGTGAAGGATGCTATCATGTATTTCCTTAGTCACCTTTTCTCAAGGCTACATTCTCCAGTCTACTGCAATCTTTCTTTATAGGAAACAGTTTCTAATCCAATTATCCTCTTTAATGCCCTTTTCTGAACCAGTTCCAATTTCTCTGAATTTTTCTTTAAAAAAGTGTGGTGCCCAGAACTGGACACCAGGTAGGTGCTGACCAAAACAGAATAAAGTGGAATAATCACAACTCATGATTTGGAAGTTAAAGTATATGTCCAAAATTAAAGTTGGAAGTCTCAGACTATGGGTTGTGATTACTGGGAGGGTCATGGGCAACTCGGGGGCAGGGCTGCAATTTTTGTGAAAAGCTGATCAGGCTTGTGCAGACAAAATGAGAACTCTGTCAAAAATGCAAAGTGGGCTTGCTTGGACAGAGCAGGGAGAACAGCCTGTAGCTAGTTTTGAGAGATGGGTTAATTTGTTGGGTTTACTCATCTATCAAATTGACCTGCCAATCACAGCAGATTTATTTATTTAGTTTTATTGATGGGGTGATCTCATTATCATTTTAGGGGATTGCAGAATTACCAGCTTTGAGAACTCCTGCTATAAAGGGAACTAAACCAGACCCCTTGTTAGTTTGAGACCATCCCAGAAAAAAAAAAAAAGGTAAGGGGCAACATTATTCTTTATATCTTTGATCCTTCATTGACCATCTAGGGAAAACAGTATTTTTGTGTAGTCTGCTTCCCTTCCCCAGGGCTTGTAAGCTGTGACCAGTGTTCAGCTCATTCTGTACATTAATGCGCCTGTATTGAATACATGAGGGGAATAAAGAGAATAAGTACTATAGGAAGCATGTGATAGAGCTTTGGGGCCTTTTTTCCAGTTAATTGATTCACTTAACATGAAAAAGATTTCCCAGCAAATCGCTGACAACAGAATGTATGGAATCAAGAAGGGGCTGGAGTTCAGCGATGAAGCACTTTGCATGCAACAAGTCTCAGCTTCACTTCCTGGAACCTTCAAGTGAGCAGGAAAAGCAGCTTGTTTGAAACCATGGACAGCTCTGGCTGATCACAATGTAGGTAACTCAGAGCTAAATCTATCAGAAGAGAGCCAATATAGCCTAGTGGTTAAGGTATCAGGCTAGAAACCGAGAGACTGTGAGTTCTAGTCCTGCCTTAGGCATGAAGCCAGCTGGGTGACCTTGGGCCAGTCTACCAGGAGATTGTGTGGCCTAGTTTGCACATTGGGCTAAACCATTTTGTGATTTGTCTTTTTGGTTTATTATATTGTGTGAATCCAGCCAATAGAGTTTTATTTAGGAAATCTATATAATATGTCAACACATTTTATATATGGCAACTTCTTGATGCAGTGGATTATCAGAAGGACAACTGGCCAGTGAAATTTAGTTTACGTAAATGAGTACTGTACTCACATAAATCACTAGTTCCATAAATAGGATAGAAATGAAGATTTTTGTTCTTCCACAGCCTGAGAGTTAAATCTGATTTATTTCACTTTTTCACTAAATCCCAGTTATTATTGATTCTAAAACATACCCTTTGGAACTATAAAGAAACTCATAAACTTTTAATACACTCCTTTAATGTTATTAGGTATTTCTTAGCCTGTTGCATTATAGTCCCTAGTAGTTGTATAGACATCATGTAAACATATTTCAGTATAATTTTATGTCAGAATTGGGAGGCAGATCATAGAATTACAAATAGGAAGAGGAACTCTTCGATTGGACCCAGTAATAATCTGCAATGTCTAGTTTAAACCACACTATAACTTCAGAGTTGTTGGCTAGGATGTCAGTGATAAAAAAGGGCAGTGAAGACTTACCTGGATATGTTTAACCTGCGGAAGAGTGAGCGGGATATTATAGCATTCCTTAAGTACATAAATGCTGTAATATATTAGAGGATAAAGACTGCTGAGAGGAACTCATGGGCTTGAATTGTAGGAAGGTTGATTTCCACCCATGGAAAGGAAGATCATTTAACAAGGATGTTGGTGGGTCTCCCTTGATGGACATCCAAGTTAAACCTATCATGTCTGGGCTGCAACCACCTAGCAGTCCACTAGATTTTAGAAAAGCAATACTGAAAACCTCAGCTCCTTGCTCACATATAGAGGAGTTGGGGAGTTTTGCAGCCCAGTTACTGCAGCCTAGTCCAAGAGTGAATGGGCTTTAGTAATTCCCCATCTGTATTCCATTCTTCCTCCATTGAGCTGGGATACAGAAGAGTATAAGAACTGTAGCTTTGCGTTGAGGGGGGAAAGATTGACGAATAAGCAGCAGCATATTCTAGCAGGTTTCATCTGTGCCAGGAACAGGTATTTTGTAAAGGTAATGAGTCTTAATAGCCCAGTCAAGTGCAAGATTCCTTGCAATGCAACAAGGACAGATCAGAACAATAACAGTTTCAAACACCTTCATGAAAACTAGACACAATAGATGGATATCACCTGGCTAGTTGCTGTCTCCAGGCAGAATGGAGAATTAATGTTCCTCTGCTCTGACTCAGCCCACAAAATCGTGGGTTTAATTGCTTTTTTACTGTGCAGGTTGCCTACTTAGCACACCAAAGCATTTGAGAAAACCTTTGATTATGATTGGTTCTGAAATTTGTGGATGCAAATGATTGAACCTTGTAGTTCACTGAAGCAGTTTTTCAGGCCACCTGGGCCTTGTTTCCCTCCTACTTTAATAGTATTTTCTACAGCTTTCCCCGGCTTCTGCTTCCTTCCCATCAGCAACAACAGCTGCTCTAGGCTCTGCTGATGCAGCATGTTTTGAAGGAGCAGAGGGCTGCTTTGGAAATTATGCCATTCTTAACAATGAAAAGTAGCCCTCCCTACTGAATGGATAGCATGTGCAAATTATTTTATTTTTATCTCCATTGATGTGCAGCCAAGGCTAGTCAGGAAACCACTGAGTGCTGAAATGAGTCTCTGTGGCAGGTTTAATGCAAACCTTTGATTGAGAACTGGAGGAGTTAGGCTGCCCTTGATCGCCCCATTCATTTCTTCTAATGACAGCACCTTCATTTATATAGCATCTTCTTCAGCCTATGGAAGTAATAGCTCTGTTTTGCTTATGTTACAGCTGCAATCCATTCTCTTTTCCCACCCCTCCCAGATTTTACAAGATAGATTGCAAACTAATAACTTAAACTGCGGTCCTATCACTATGCATGATTGTGATGTGGAACAGAATAACATATCCTGACAGAGCCAAAGCAAATTTTGGCAAACAAATGCAACCACTCCATCCAGCTATGATTTCTAGTGGTGAAGGGTGGAGCTAAGCTGCACATACTCGTACCATTCCTTCTTCCTTTGCCTACCTTGCTGATGACACTTAAACTTTAGTTGCTATTATGCACTTACCAAAAAGAATACAGATCCCATCTCCTTGAGTCCCATGGGATGTGCTACATATTCTGGCATGGTTGATCAAGGAACTGTGGACTTTCATGAGGCTCATGAAACAACAGGATGTAGTACGTGCCATGGTAGTGAACCTTCCTATTGTTGACATCAACTAGAGTCATGTATATGAGATGGGCAGCTGTATAAATTGCATAAATAAATAAAGACTCATTTGCTCACCTAGGCTTTTATTGAATTTGCCTGGGGACACACAACTTGATGAATCTTAAATTTTTTAAAAAACACAGTGGCTGGGTTTACCTGTCATGCTATTTCCAAATAAATAAACATGTTAAGGTTTAACAGAATAAACTAAGATAATAGCTAACTTCCTACTACACACTGAATGACAAAATGCCCAACTCCATTTTAGCCTGGTCTTGTGTATGATATAAAACCAACTTTTGTGTGGTTGGGTTGTGTTTTTTTCCCCCCTAGTTTGCCCATTCCACGGGTGGCTTATCCATGGTTCACTGAATAAATCACAATTGTCTGGGTCTGCCTAACATACTAAATCCAAGCCAAGCGAATTATGTTTGTGAGATACATAATCGGGTCTTTCTTTCCTTGCTGGCCTAGTTATTATTATTACAGTTTTTGTAATTTTGTGTGTCTGTTTTATTATTATGAACCCTGCTTTGGACTTGTTAATAATGAGGAGTTGATAATAAGTTTAGTAACTAAAGCAATATTAGACAGTATAGCATAGTAGGCAGAATATTGGATTAGGATGAAGGAAACTCAGGTTCAAATTTCTTCTCAGACATGAAGCTTATTATGGGCCACTTATTAGGAGGCCTGGAATGAAGAGAAAGTAAGTGGTAGCAGGGAAATTATGCCTGCTGCCCTTTAAGCCTTCTTTATCTTTTAGGATATAAGGTGACCCTTGGATATTCACTGACCACAAGGCCTCTCTGTCAGGCCCAGTCCAAGAACAACAGGGAAACAGTTCATCCAAATTCAGTTCTTTTATTGCTTATACCATATAGACAGAATCTTGCCAGACTAAATCTGTATTACTGCAACTAGTGGATATATCCTGGGAGATTCTAGGGAGTGGCTATTCTAAATCTCTTACACTTCCCATGCTCCTGCTCCGGACTGTGCTGTCTCTTGTCTCCCTCCCTTCCTGGAATGCGCCCCTCCTTCCCGAGAACCTTGCTCCCTTCTGCAATCCACCATATCACTCCCCCTCCCTTCGTAGATACATTTCATCACACTTTCAATTCCAGGAGTGAACCCAGCCTTTGGGAAAGAAACCCTAAATAAATAGTAAAGAAACTATTTTTAAACCTGAATCATATATAAATTTCACAATGAATTAAACTTACCATCAACCTGGTATTTTGTTTCTTACCAATTTGGTTGTGCGGCCATTTTAAATGCACCCATTTACATGAATGAATACATAAAAGAACCCATTTTCTTCTTGAAAGTCATATTTCCACTTGTAAGGGATATATATTTGCCAACTTTATTGCATTGACTGTTGGAAAACAGATATAAAATTCATTAACATATATCACCACAACTTACAAAATAGTTATTGACATAATAGTACCACATGTCCTCATAAACACAGAATATAGCCTGTGAGTCAATGTAATCTCTGAGGCCTTAACTTTGCTTCTGCCAGAACAAATAATACCCCTACCCTTGTTGCTTAAGAAGAGGTACTATCAACCACAGAGAGACTGAAAAGGGCCATGCTGGCTAGAGAATTCTGGGAGTTGAAGTCCTCATGTCTAGAAGATCACCAGACAGGGAGGGATGATGTATATTGTCCCAGCTCCACCTTCTCTGGAGGTGCTGTCTGAACTTTTAATGGGCCCTCATCTGATTTTGCAGTCTCAGATTTTTGGAGGTCAGAATGACTTCCAGTTATTTTATTTGGAACTTTCCCCCAAAGCATCTCTCTCTCTCTTTTTTTTTTTGGCTCCAGCCAGGTACATGAAGAGATTCTTGCTAGAATCTGTCAGCCCTTTGAGGTAGTCCAGATAGGAAACCAAAACCATGAGTACTAATACTACCTTTATTGTAAGGTTACAATAACAGAATCTTGCAAGTCTGAAAGCATTTACCCCCTCCCCTGCCTTTACATTCCAGAGAACTTGGGAGGGTCTCTTCTCAGATGCTTTTTCTACCCCATCCTTCCTTTGGACTCAGATTTCTCTTATCAGGCCATTGTCTAGGCTGTGGCTCTTCCTCCTGTCTCCCAAGGTTATTCTCACAACCCGTTACAGTGTCCCATTCACTTTGTCTCCACCTCACCAACTAAATTGCTGTAATCATAACCAAGCACATTTTCCAATCACTTATTCTCTCTCTTACCCACACAACATCATATACTCAGACACTTATTATTCTGTTCACACTCCATAGTCAACCAGATCTTGCATATATGCACATACCTACTACGTATACATTCCAATTACTAGAGCGCTCTATTACTAAAGTTCTCTCATGCAGAACATTACATGGATTTGCACCCTGTATGGGAAAGGGAGTGATCCATTTATATAGTACAAAATTGATTGTCCTGTCCACTTTATGACATACCAAATAAAACTCAGCACTGAATAAGTTCCTTGGTCCAGGGACAAAAAACATCCCGTACTGTTTTGTATACTTACTTGCTATTTGTCTAGAACAACAAAAACTTTTTCTTTGTTTGGGTTTCTCATGTCTACGGCATACTGCAGTGCATGGATTCTGAACTGCATGTGCCCTAAGCAGATGATTTCAACAATTGGAAATTGTGAAGGATTGTTATAAGTCTGCTTATCTGTAGACAGAAGCCTTCGGAGTTGAAAGGCTACAAAATCTTGTCTCAATCTGTTATAAAATTATAGGTTTTGCTATGTAGGTATGTATGTTTGTGTCTTTGTTGGAGGGTGGGGGAGGTGGAGGAGGAAAGTCAGATGCATTTTATTCTTACTGAAGAAATAACAGCCTTTAAAATAAAAAGCATCTGGCTATCCTAAACCTGTGAGAGCTGGACCATAAAGAAGGCTGAACGCCGAAGAATTGATGCCTTTGAACTGTGGTGCTGGAGAAGACTCTTAAGAGTCCCCTGGACTGCTAGGAGGTCAAACCAGTCAATCTTAAAGGAAATCAACTCTGATTGCTCATCGGAAGGATTGATAATGAAGCTCAAGCTCAGATACTTTGGTCACCTAATGCGAAGAGAGGACTCTTTGGAAAAGACCCTGATGCTGGGAAAGATGGAAGGCAAAAGGAGAAGAGGACGGCAGAGGATGAGATGGCTAGATAGCATCACTGAAGCAATGAGCATGAAATTGAGCAAACTCAGGGAGGCAGTGAAAGATAGGAAGGCCTGGCGCAATATGGTTCACGGGGTCACGAAGAGTCGGACACGACTTAACGACTGAACAACAAAAATCCTAAACCTAGTGCCATTTTTTAAATAAAATGCATTTCAAAACTAATAAGGATCAAGTATTGATTCTTTGACTAACAAGCGTTACTATTTTCCCTAAATATTCGTCCTTGAAACATTAATGCAATGTTTGCCCACTGGTATGTTTGTGATGTGTATTCATGCATTCCTTGATAGTCTCCATCCTAAACACTTGTATGGTAAATTTTCCTTTAAGGAAATATGATTACTGTACTCATTTGCCAGGATGATATGTAATATGTAACTTCGAGTAAGTATTTGGTTTGTCTCTATTCACTGTCTTAAATGCATCATAGTCAGGATTGTATAATTTCGTTTTTGAGATGCCAATACATGCAAGGCTGTACCATGTAACACTAAACTGGATGTCATCACCTTTTCTCAGTCCGTTGATTTTAACTGTGTCTCATGTCAGTGTTACGTATCGTATCTGATGCTGAATTACACTGATGGACAGCCACCTTCAGAATTCAGTCTTTTGCATAGATGGCAATTTGGCTCAACATTTTTCATTCTACTGACATGCTCTGTGGATTGTTCATGTACGTTCATATTGATTCATTTTCTTGCTTAGCTTTGATGGTTTTTAAACTGTTAGAAGATAAAAAACAGAATTCTTTCATTTGGCTTGACAGTATGAATATGTACCAAAGTGTAAGTTCTGTGTGAATTAGACAATACATCACTGTCAGAACAAGAATGATGTCAAATACACACACACACATGCACAAACATGCACACACACACCATACTTTTTAATAGACTTCATCTTTCAGTGTCTTTCACTGAGGGAGAATCAGCATTTTTAATAGATCGTTTCAAATGGAGCAGTAAAGAAAGAAAGAAGGGAAAGTCATTTAAGAACTTTGTAGAGGATGAAAACATAAGCAGAATGGCACTGAAGCAGCATTAATTCATGGGGTAAATATAGAATCTTATGACTTTTCTCACTATCTTAATTGGTGAAATAAAATGCAGATAAAATGTCAGGGGGTGACCTGTCCATGATGGTTCCCCTTTGGGGCATTTTTTTGTTTTTGCGTTTTGTTTTGCATGACATCATGTTGGATGGGAAATGCTGAGCCTGTTCTAATGTGGTTTTAGGGCATGCAAAATTCCAGCTATTGCTCTTCGTAGTGCATGACAACCCATTATGGATGTAAGTTATACAGCAGTATGGAATGGGTGGAGTGGCTGAGCTAAAAAACAAAGACAGATGCTCATGAATTAACTCTGACATTTCTATACTGCTGCAGCAGAGATAAGAAACCAAGATGGATGCTCACAGAAATAGGATGGAAATCATTTTCATTAAAGATTTTTTTAAAAAGCTCTTTTCCTTTTAGAACATTCTTTCAGCAGATTTGCAAATATTTGTATTGGAATAATTAAAAAAAAATTACTGTTCCTGCGGCGATGGCCCATTCTTGAATTCTGTGATTCTGTAAGCTGGGAAGAGGATTATGAGCAACAAGGTCCTTTATTTGCATGAAGTGTTTATCTTTTCTGCCCTATTTTTAAGAGATCCGTGGAAATCATGTGAAGTAGCTCACAATCTTTTTTTTAATTTATGTTCTGCAAGCCCCATTTTTCCTTTCAGTTTGTGAAATAATAGTAATAACCCCTCCATGCATTGTCATGGAGAAATGATAACTGTATTGTCATTTTATGTTAGCAAATTCCTGCATAAAACTACTGATGGGCTGTACTATAGCTTGTGGTAGTGATCATTAGCCCAGATGGTTTTGAAACGGGATTGCACAAAAGACACCGCAGCTTAGTTTATTCATGCCTCATATATGATGGTCATGTGGCATCTTCAAATTCAGAAGCAGTCTGCCAGTTGCTATGGAGCAATTATAGAAGGCGCTCATGGCTGATTTGTTGGTTATATCTGACAAGCTAGGCTTCCACTTTGGGAAACAGGATGCTTTACTGTGAGGTTAAAATATTTGTCACTGTCATTTTAAATGTATCCTTATCCATGTAAAAAGATGCAGTCTTTTGGTTCACTAACCCTTTCACTGATTTGAATAAATAGATTCTGTATTCTTGAATCCACCTTCTTATGCCCCATCCTGCTCCATGCCTTCTTTCAGATGAAGAGGAAAAAATTCAAGGTTTCCCTTAATTTGATAAAAGAGCATTTGCTTTAGAATTTCTTGCAGATGAGAAAAGTGGATCATTGTGGTCTTTGTGCAACCTTCGTTAAGAGGTGATCAGGTTTGTTCCTGTCTCTGTATATGGAAATTCTGTTTTCGTTGTACAATTGTCTTTCAAACCATTTACAACCTTTTATGACTTTCTATGCTATAATTCAGTCTCAGGGGAAGGCTTCTTATCTCATGGGGCTTTTTAGTAGCGGTACTACTGTTACCACTAAAAGTAGCCCTGCTACTTCAATTGTTGGAGGAGGAAGGAGAAATTCAGAAGAATTATACACTCTATTTCTCTGCCCACAAATCTGATTTGTGCTTAGCTGTAAATATATATATATATATGTATGTATGTATGTATGTATGTATGTATAATGAGGTGTAGGTTTATATTCATAAAAGCTATGGAAAGCATTTGAAAGAGGTTAGCAAAGTGTTAGGTTGAACAAAGCAACTCTCTTCAAAGCATTATATGTCAGAAAAAGATTATTGGGATATTTATTTTGTCCTCTGTTATATGGCAATTGACACCCAAAATGTGACCTAATTTTGTCTGGCAATCATTATCCAACATGGTTGGCAGTTATTTTGTCTGGCAGCTGTTATCCAAATGGTTGAGTTTTATTAAAAACTTCTGAGCCTTTGCCTTTCCTCTTCCTCTCCCTTCCCTCCCCTTAGAATTCTTGCATAAAATCACTTTATGTAGCATTTTGGACCTTTCCTTATTTATGAATTATGAGGGATCTTATGTCTATACACTGGCTTAATAAAGTTGCTTTGCTTTATTAGGGACCCTTTTGAAGGAGCTGCATGAGCCTTGCAAAAGATGTGGCTGCTTTAATGCTTCAAAAAGAGCTGCTTTGTCTGCTCCAGCATGCTTCTGTGAAAGCTCTTCTGAAAGGCACTGCATGACCCTCATGTCCATCTGTGCCATGTTTTGCTTCCTTTGTGTTCCCTTGAAGGACAAAGGGCAGACTTTTAGTTATGGCTTCTTCATGACAAGCCTCAAAACTCCGCAGCTAATAAAAATGATCTTGTCTGAGATAATCTTTTGAAATTTGGCCTGCATGATCTACCCACCAAAGTGTACCATATGGCCAAATTTCAGAGTGCTCTGATAAAATTTGCTATGGGTGCAGGAAGTTAAATGCTGTAAATTGACACATTTTACCCTACTGGAATTTATATATTGACCTTAGTTTAGTAGTAGCAGCAGTTCAGCATTTATTAAGGATTATTTTGCGCTCTTTAAAGCATATTGCAGTAATTGCTAGCTGCATAATGTGTTGCATGTTTGAGTTCTTCTGAAGCCAAAATGGTCTCATTTTCCAGGAATTGCAAAGGGGTTCCATGTTGCAGTGAGAATTTGGTAGACTCCATGCACGGTGTCTGTTCTTCTCAAACCCTTGTTTACTGTCCAATTCTTCTTTGCTGCTTACACACTCACTAGTAAGAATTTGCTTGCAGTGAGGTTTGCCATACGAAGGAGATGCAGACTTCACTAACAGCTTCCTATGGACTATTAATATTTAATTTCATGCCTTTCCAAACTGCAGCTTTTTGTGCCGGTTTTAGTGCAGCAAAATAATTTCTTTCTCCATGGATTTACCCCCTCTGCCTCTACCTAAGTTTTCCCATTACTGCAGCAAATGATCCAATGTCACGTCCCAAGGAATGCTGGACATGTTTGAGGAGGCTGTCCAGCACCTGTTAGAGTTTAAAAGAAGGTTTACAGAATTTTAAAAAAAATACAAGATAAAGCTTGTTTACTAATTATGGTATCTACATCTCCTCTAAATTTATTCTGTGAAATAAGTCTTTGGGAGAATTCTTTTTCCCTTTTCACCATTTGTACGAACTACATGTTTTTCTGTCTCCTATATACTTCTACCTTTGGCTTTATGGAAACAGACAAGAGACTACACAATTGGCAGAGAAAAAAATCTTGTGACTGTTTTGTTGGTCTGCTCTAGTTATCCATTAATGAATGGATTTCTTATATCTGCTGTTTTTCTCTTTTCATTGTAAGCTGCCCAGAGTCATTAAGGAGTTGGTTGACCTAGAAATGGAATTAAAAATATAAATAAATGAAAAGAAAAGCTTTAATAAAAATAGAATTGAACCTGAGCAAAGCAAAAATAATATTACTCACTCCTCCAGTCTGATGCATCTACTTAGGAACAAATCCAACTGTTCTGAACAGAGCTTGCTTCTAAGAAAGTGTCCCAAGATTGTGGTCTCCTTTACTTTTGAGGAGAGCTTTGCTTATCCTCTGCAAGTTTACTCAGATAGAAAAAGGAAGTCTTGAGTTCTGAGCATCATGCTGTGGCCAGTTTTCCTTGCCCCATTTCACTGACTTCACTGAACTGAACCTGCAATTTTCCTTTGTATATGAAAACAAACAGAAAGAAATACAGCAACTGAAGTGATGGGAAAGGAGGAAAATTTTGCTATAGCTGAGTTCCAACGCATTTGGTATAACTGAGAAGACTTTGCTATAACTGAGTTCCAACACATTTCAAGGGAAGAACTCTTTGCCAGGGGAATAGTATAATAGTACAAACAGCTTGCAAAGGATGGGCCTGCTCATTTTATGGGAAGAACAGCTATGTGAGGGGCAATTATTCAATACTTAGAGGTATTTTCCGCATATGGAAAATGGGCTGAATTCTGCTGAACTTTTGGCATAAGAGAAGAGGGGAGGAAAAGAGGAAGGCAACTTGCTTTTAACAAGAAAGGAATAAAAGAGAATTGCATTTAAAACAAAAAGCCTTCATCAGCCAGACCTGAAGCAAAAGCCATACATTTGAAATGGGAGCATTCCAAAGATGGAAATTAAATTTGAGCATCAGAACTGAATTCACAGTCCTACCACCACCATCACCAAAAACCTACACTCAAGTTTTCCCAAGCTTCTTTGATTTCAGCATTACAATTAAGATTAGGCAGGGGAGTTATTGCACTGCTACTATCATTGGACAGTTAGGAGCCAAAAATCCTTGCCAATCTATCCTTCCAATACAGTAATGGATTAAGTGATAATGGACTATCATTCAGTAATGGAACAAGGCAAAGGCACAAAAAATGAAGTCTAGGGGTCCATGTAGCCCACTAGCATGGTTTCGGGCCCCTTCCCAAGAAACTCTCAGAAGAACTGGAGGCAAACTTTTTATCCTTTTTATTTTTTTGGAATTTGGGATGACATTGAGGGGAGGTTTACTGAACCTTGAATATTTAAGGTCCATTTCCATTTCTCCTCTTAAAATCCCTTGAAATTTCATCCTCCATGGATCCTGGCCAAGCCTAATTTTGCAATATGATACTGTATTGATTTGCTGGACAAAGCCCTAAAGCCAATGGAAGTAGCTTATTCTTGCACTAGTAGATCCAGAACAACCTTTTATATATTGTTTGTTAGTTAGATTTGTATTCTGCCTTTCCTCCAGGAAGTCAAGGTGGCATGCAGTTTTTGCCCTGCAACAACAATCCGGTGATGTAGTTCATACTAGGGGATAGTAATTGATCCAAAGTTACCTAGGATGGTCTGAAAAAAATTGCCCAGCCTGACACAGATTTCTTGGACCAAGGGTTACAAAGAATCTATTTTATTGACTATCCATTCTTTCAGCTGTGTTCAGTTGTCTGGGAAAAAAAAAGTTACAGCTATAGTACAAATATTGTTTGGTTCTATTAGCAATACGATCCTCTTTGTTGCTTTTTTTCAACTCTCCATAAGTAAATGCAGCCTAAAGTCCTTATGGGTCTTGTTCATTTGGATCAGTTTTGTGATATTCTGGATCTGGATTTCTTAGACAATCTGGTATGAGTTTGTATTAATTGGTTAGAAATTAAAATAGTCATCATGCGCTTTCTTTAGCAACCCCAGAATGAATTTGATTATATTGTTTTTGCAACATTAACTTCAAAAGGGATAAATGTTAAGCCCTTATATTTTAGCTAGGCGCTTATTAAGAAAATCACCACAGAGAAAAACAATGGATCTACTACCTGGAATATTTCCCTTCCCACTTAGCAGTGTATCTTACTGCATGAGCAAAATTTTGGCCCAGCTTACATTGGAGATATAAATGTTTGTATCATGTGCTTGTGGTTCTTAAAATATTAGTGGAAGCCCCAGCGTAATGGTGTATTGTTTTACTGGAACAGTCAGACATTTATGTTACTAGATATGACACAACCAATAAACTGCTCTAACTGCTCTAACCAAACTAACATTATTTTGGATTTCTTTTCATTTAATGTTCTTCAGTAATTATTTTTCAAGGATAAATTGCTTTTTCAAATTGGCAGCCAGCATTTTTATAAGCCTTTGTTTTTCTTTTAGGCTAAATTCTGAGTAATAGGAAGAATTTTTTATTGGCCTTTGTGTGATGGGCAGTTTAATAGTGCTGAGAAAGGGGCCTCAAAGGCCAGAGCTTATTAAAATCAAAATAGGCAGACTAAGAGAAAGGAGGAAAGATAATTCTTCTTTTAGCACAGTCTTGGACTTTTCACTGAAAAATATTTCAGGAAGAAACTTTCAAGTCAATCAGAACTCTCTAAACTAGAGATGATGTGAAATAGAATATTTTCTAGTACATTTCTGCAGATTTATGGAAATCATGACTTTTTTCACAGCTTAAAGATCCTGTCCATAAAGGTGGTCTGTTCCTTCATCCACTTGCTGAATTAAAGCAGAAACAGTTCATTATCCACCAGAAGCTCCATCCTGCTCTGAATTCTAGAGCCTATTCAGATACTGCTTTGGCTCTGCAAATCTCTATGAGGCATGAATGGCAGCAAAGTCTAAATATGTTTAGTCCCCCTTTTCTCGATTTCTCCCCTTCAAGCTTCTCCATTTCATAAGAAGTCAAGAGTAAACCAGGGAGGGAATCATGTGTTTTTATTGCAAACCACCATGACTCATGAGATTTGGTCGTATAAACGTTTAATAAATAAATAAATTACAATCCAGATATCTTCAGTTCATCTGTTACTAGTGGTCTGTAGTAAGGAGCATGCATATGAGCAAATGCTTATTAGTAAGGAGTGTGAATATGAGCGAAGCCTATTAATATCTGAACAACTGTTCCAGAGATAATCCCCGAAACAGGGTTTTATCTAGCTAAATAATCAGATTTGTCCCAATTTGTTTTTTTCATACTCTCCCAATCAAACATCACACTAGATGATTTTAAGGTTTTTTTAGGCATAATTCTGCACAATATCAGAATACATTCACAGTTTGTATAGCTTCATTTATAAATCTAGTCTATCCCATTTCTAGTCTGTCCCATTTCTAGTGTAGACTGTCCACATTTACATTTATTTATTTATTTAAAAGACTTGTATGGCCACCCATCTTAGAAACACAACTCTGGCTGACTCTCAAACAGTTATATAAAACAAAACATCATACAAAAGGTAAAAGCAGAAAACAGTAAAAACAGAAACAAAGAAACCTGGCATCACAACCAGTCTCTCTTGATGCGACCAACAGTGCTATTTTCAAACTCTGGCTTCACCCTATCCCAATGCTTGGGGGAATAGCCAGTTCTTTACCGCTTTCTGGAAGACAAGCTGTATCTCAAGGGGAAGGGTGTTTCACAAGGCGGGGGCTACCATGGAAAAGGCACACTTCCTAGGTTCTACCAGGTGTCAACATTTAAGGGAAGGGACTTGGAGCATGCCTATTCTTTCCAATCTGGTGGAATGGGCAAATGCCCTCAGTCCTGCAAATAACCTGGCTTGAGCCATGTAGGCTTTAAAGGTGATAACCAGCACCTTGAATTGCACCCAGAGTAGTATGGGGAGCCAGTGCAGCTCATGCAACAGAGGTATAACATGGATGAACCTAGGGTGCCCAGCACTGCACATGACACCACATTCTGGACCAGTTGTAACTTCCAGGTGGTCTTCAAGGACAGCACCATGTAGACTGCATTGCAGTAGCCCAACTAGGAAGTGACCAAGATGTGAGTGACCATGAGCAAGTCTTCCAGGTCCAGGAAAATGGCACAGTTGGTGTACAAGATGAATCTCTGCAAAGGCCCCCAGCCATGGCTGCCACCTGCTCCTTGAGCAAGAGCCATAAGTCTAGGAGGACCCCCAAATTGTGTACCAGCTCACTCCAGGGGACTGCTACCCCATCTAGAGTCAAAGATGACATATCACCAGACCCTGGGGGCCAAACCCCCAAAGTCTTGCTAGGGTCTCCATCCATATCTTCCAGCCTCCAGGCACTGGGTCAGCATTGTAACAGCATTACCTGTTACAGGGTGGAAATGTATAACTGGGTATCATCAGTATACTGATGTGTCGAATGACCTTACCCAGCAGTTTCATAAAGAAGTGAGAGACCCAAGCCCTGATTACTTTTAACTGAATCTTTTCACAAAAGTGCTTTTTTGTATGCATTTTGATGCACTGGCTTCTGTAATACACATTTTGAACACATTTGGTACATTTTTCTGAAGCAAGATTTGTACACAGCATATGAGAGTGAAACAGTTCAAAAGTGGGAGTCAGATTGGTTTGCTGAAACAAAATAGTGGGCCTAATTCTTGAGCATCTGCCAATTAAAGTTGGACTTGCATTTTTAGGATACTTGATGGGGCTGCTGTAATATTTATTGAATATAAATATAACCTCTCTTCTAAAGGAGAAGAAGGAATTAATTCACATTCCCTTAGCAGGGTAAGACCTAGAACATTGGACCAGAGAAATTGGATTTAAAATGATTTGTCTTACACAATGCCCCCATAACAGTTTTATACAATAACTGTAAATGTTAAGGGACAGCTGTACAGGTTCTCAGGGTATTTGTTCATATTTGGTAAATAGCTTCCAAGCATGCTTGTAACATATAAAATAGCATCCTTGATACTGTGTCCTTGCTTAGCATTTAAATCTCACACCTGGTGGAGCTGCCTTGGTTTTCTCATATTATCGGGGTATAAGCTTTGCTATATATTGCTTGCTTTCAAGGTGAGTAGAAGTGATGGATAATCTGTAAAATTTTGCTGTTAAGTCATGCTGCCTTCCAGGAATTGATTATAGCCAGCAGTGCTCCAGCTTAGCACAGAAATGATGAGATCCTGGAGACCATTAGACTCTGATCTGGTACAGCTGAAACAACTTCAGTCATGCCTAATGTTATATAGAATACATATTTAGGAAAAGTGATCCTGACTTAGACTTTAAAACACACACATTTTAAATTTATAACATGTCTGCTCAGAACATAGATTATTCAAGTTTCTATTGTACCACAACTGAAGATTCAAATCTTCCTTTCTATTTCATTCTAACCCAGATTTTCAGGTTTAATTTTATCTGTGCTCAAGTCAGCACTGGTTTTGTTTAGGCAAGCCTTTCTTGAATCTATCAGCCATTTTGGATGGTCATTCCCTCTCTTCTCTTGAAGCCTCCCTCCACCCCTGGTTTCTCTTTAGCTAGTGTGTGGTTTTAACATACTCTAAGTACTAAATTAAGCTGAATGTTTGGCACCAAACTGTGTCTTGGAGGGGAGGGGAGGGGAGATTATAATATGGTAATCTGCCTCAGAAGACCTAGATATGTTGACTACTGTCTTAAGGGCCTTTATGTTTCTCAAATAGCAGAAAGGAGAAAGCATTTTCTTCTTTTTGCCTTGATCCTATAACTAGTTGAGGGGAGGAAAAGAAGGTGGTGGTAGCAAACACTAGCTGAAGACAACAAATCTTGGCTGCATTGTTTCAGGCTGTCCTGGTTGAATGGGCAGACCTGGTATGAGAGAAAGAAACAGAGACTTAGAATCATGTTTTAAGTTCACTTGCTCAGTTCTTCTTTCCCCATTGTGAATTCTCTTCCATTTTGTGGTTCCAGCCCATAGACTGGAATCCAGAAAGCTAAAGATCAAGAACCAAAACATGAACTGAAGTTAGAATCATTGAATACAGTCAGGAGCCGTGTTGGATATCAGAAGCAGGAAGGTCTAGATGTCTAGTTTTCATATTACTCAAATGATAGCTGTTTGTGAATTTGATGACATGGTAAATCCAAATGCTTGGCTACAGTGTGGGATAATAGGGTAAGAGAGAGGTCTCTGAACTCCCTTTAACCAATCTTTTTAGCTTAGCATGTTAGCAAAGATATTAGAATGTGAGAGAAAGGAAATTGGAAATGGAGGTTGTGCTCATTCTCGCTCACATACATTACAATGGGTTTATCTATATATCAGGGCTGTGTGAGAGATGCTGCTGTGATTGTGCTGATCAATAGGCAGAATAATGTAGCTAGCACACATATATTTTTTCCCATGTGAGAATCAGAAACTAACGGAGGATTAATCTTACCGCTATCAATTTTATGCATATTTTGAATCATTTTAAATTTGCTAAAATATGTATGTTTGCAATATCTGTAACAACTGACATGATATATTGTATGATTATGTATGTGTGGAAGCAGAGAAATATGCAGAAATACATCTTAGCTTACTAAATGTATATAATTTAGATAGACTTTTATCTTTGCTATTACTCCAGGCTAGAATTTTCCACACAAGAATAAGTCCTACTGAGACTCAATGGGGACATCACTATTTTAATGTGTATATTTTTGGATCTATTGCTATGCACATTATAAATTAATGTACACAAATGTATGTATTAATAAATAATAATGCATCTTTAATGTTTTACATAGTTTATATTAACAGGGTTGCATTTTTTCATGGTGCACAACAGCAAATTTTATCACCTAAAAATTATATCTCAGAGCACAGCCTAAATATTCTGCAATGAAACATAAAGTATTTATTCAAGTCGTAAAACAAATTTGGGGAGATTTTATGAAAAAGAATGACTACAATGTTAAAATACAATACAAGCCTGGTAATGGTTTTGGGGATAAATCCTAGGCAATTTATCTTAGTATTAAAGTATTCATATACTAATTATACATATTCTTCTGGTATCACTTTACAATTCAGTTTGAACAAGATTGCAATGAGTAATACTAAGAGAACACTGATTGTATGAGGAGATTATATCAGTCCATGAAATTATCTAAAGATAATAAAATTTTAGGAAGTCATGATAGAATCTCAAGCTTCTGGGTACTGAATGCAAGCAAAATGTTTGCTATTATGATGACTAGATTGTGTGTGTATAATATGGCAATTACCCTAGTCATACAGTTTTTAAGGATATCTTGCCACCCTTGTTAGTATAGACTAGAAAGTTAATGTCAGATCTTCACTGTGATGGTATTATTAAGTGCAGTAATGATTAATTGATTGATTGTGTGCCATTAAGTAAGTGTCAACTCTTAGTGGCCACATAGATATTCTCCATGACAATTGGTCTCTGACCTGGTCCTTCAGGTCTTGTAACAGTGCATCCATTGTTCTGTAACTAAGCTCATCCACCTTGCTGCTAGTAGTCCTTTTCGATTTTCTTCCACCTTTCCAAGCATTATAGTCTTTTCTAGACAGCTAGGGCTTCACTAGACAGCTAGGTCTTCACAGCTGATTTGTTCTGTGAGAAAAGAACTAGTGGAAAAGGAATTCTTGCAGGTTGATGTATCGCCTTCATATAGTTCTGAATAGGTTTGGCTAATGTTGTTCAGTTCTTCCATGTTTATTAAGCAGCAGCTATGCAGTGGTGGAACAAATTCATTGCATGGCTGCATTAGTTGGCATTGTTTCAATTTTAGTGCAACTATGAAAGCTATCTCCATTTGTTCTTAGGGTGGTGTTTTGCCCCAATCCCTGTCAAATCTAGTTCATCTGAGTAAGGATATTAAAGATTGATGTAGCATTTTAGGGCAGGTGCATGCAATACTTTGGTAGCTGGGGGCTATTTTATTTTATTTCATTTGGGAGGGCAGTCAAGATTTTGAGCTGAAAGTTGATGGAGAAGAGGGGGAGAGATTGGAAGTGTGATAAGCCTAAAAGAAGGCTTAGATGCTTTTCAAATATGGTTTAATAACAAAAGATATTGGGTAAATTATGTCTCTGATTCTTGCCGATTTGCCACAAATATTTGGTCCTGTGATGGGACCTCTGGGAGGCACAAAATAGGTATTGGGATCTGCATATAGTTTATGGAGCACATGTTGCTTATCCCTATTTAGAAGGGAATGGAAGTCTAGTTACAATACCTCTTGTATGAGCAGATAATCTTGGAAGAGAGGGAGATTATTGAAAAAGGGGCTCACCAATCACATGAGTGTGATATAATCTGAAACCTGGAAAAAGTCAGCCATAAAACCATTTTTATATAAATATAATAAATAAAACCATTTATTCTGGGGTATTCTAGGATCCAATTTCTTTAACAATGTATATTCTGAATTATGATTTGGGAAGGTGGTGGAGACACCCATATCATTATTTCTAGATTTTTGGCTTACAGGTCACTGAATATTTGAGGTGCAAAGAGGCTAAATTGTGCCACCTTCATGGGATATTTCGAAAAGTCCAGCTATGGACAAAATTTAAGCTATAGGTTGAAAAAGTTGCTTGTTGCTGCCCAGGAGAGCAGGACTAACTGAAATGAGTATCAATTACATGTGGGTAGATTTTGGTTGCAGCTGTGAGAAACTGCTTGATTATAAGAACCAGCTGAGTCAATTACCTGGAGAGGTGGAAGGTTATGTTTCACTGAACATCTCCAAGCTGAGATTGGATATCCATATGTTGAGAATATTATAGTCCTGGGTTTCCTGCATTGAACATATGGTTAGACAAGAGGGCTTAGAAGTCACCAAACAATTTTACAATTATATATATCTTTATTTGAGAATTTATGCAAGGATCCAGGAAACAAATAGAGAAGAGAGTAAGAATGCCCATTAATTCCATATTGTTCTAGATGTTAGGTAGAAATAACTCAGTAGTTGCTATTTCCTTACTTGATCGTGAAAACTAGTCCTCTTTCTGGCATCCGGATCATATGTTCACTCAATAACGTAGATAGGGCATGGGCAAGGTAAGTACATTGTACAAATTCCATAACATAGCAGTGTGTTGAGAGGAGATCAGTCTAAACCCAGACAGCCTCAAACTATCTTCCTCCAGTCAGTCATGTTGTTTGAACAACCAACCAGTCAAATTGGATATCCATATGTTGAGAATATTATAGTCCTGAGTTTCTCGCATTGAACATATGCAGGATGCAGGCAGGTTGCAAGCCCTGCCTAGTTAGTCCTCCAAGAAGAAGGGTTGGAGACACAGAGCGGCTGAACAAACAGATCTCTCTACTAAGAATTCACTGCCAAGATCTAGCAACATATAGCTGATTAGCTAATTAGCTGAAGTTCCTTACTTTTTTCTGATTGGACAGTGGAATGAGTGAATTATGACATGAAAACTTGCCAGTACTGTTTGGTTGCAAAAGCCCATGGAAAACTAGGCACTTCCTGGAAAAAGAGGGTAGGGATTTGGTAGGTCCAGACTGGTGACTTTTAGTTAACATGATTGTGTCCTGCCAGAATCACCAGTAAATATAATGGCTGACTGGATTTAGCATATTGTGCAAACAGGGTTAGTGATATATGGAACCTGACCCTGGGGTTAGTCATAGAACAAAGTATTCCTAAGCCAATAGAAAATCTCTTGGCGGAGCATCAACCAGAAGGATCAAAGTAAAAGCTGGTGGTTCTGTCCCTCAAAGTGGGATGAGAATCAGAGAGGATTCTCTGCTAGGATTACGAAGATTGCTAGGATTAGGAAGATCATAAATGGTCCCTGAGTCAATCCTGAGGCAAATTGATGTACGGTGATCCTGAGCAAGCCATATATAAGCTGCCAAGGAATAGCTAATGACAAAGTCATTATCTGGACTCAAACACTTTGTAGATTTCCAAACAATGGCTTCAAAATGCAATGCTCAAAGTAGTTTCACCAAAGAAAGCTATAGGGTGGTACCTGGATTGCTTGATTACCAGTTATTTAGAGCTGAACTGCTAGAAATAAAAGAGGGTTGTTCTGTACCATCATAAATTCATAGGATACTTGAAAATGATTAAGATATTTCCTGTCAGAGCTTTATACTGGCTAATCTAGAGTTTCTTCTTGTGCATTTACTGGCAGGGTGGTGACTCATGATTAAATATGCAATGCAAAATTCTGCTGCCTCTTGGGGATGCTCTCATCAGTTCCATTAGTGGAAGAATGATTCTGCCTCTCCTTAATTCACTTACCCAAGAAGGTACACAGACAATAGTAATCAACCCCTCTTGTTCTTGGCAGTTCCAACAACTTCTTCCAGTTGGTCTGCTTTCCATAACAAAATAAAAACAAAATAGGGACTCTGAGCCAAAGTTTGGGGTAATGTTCCTAAGGAATCATAGTGCATCCATATAGGCTTGAGGAGAGTGCTAGCACATTTGATTGTCTTACCAGCATAAAGAAGGAGCTTAGCAAGACTTGAATCTGGTCTAAGAAACTGTCAATACATCTGCTTGTTTAATGTTGCCTTGAAGTTTTAAAATACAAGATTTCACATTCCCTTTCCATTGCTCCTTATAATTTGATTTGCAAGCATCTGTGTCTCTGGAGTTCAACACATTACTGCTTCTATTATTTATAGATAGTTCTCTTACTTGTAGACAGTAGACAAATAGTTTTCCCTACCCTATTTTGACATCTTTGTATTCATTTCTCGCTCCATGTTGAATGCACCCCATTTGCCCATTATGTTTTTCCTTCAAGTTCCTTTAATCATCTCTCTTATTCCTCCTTAATGTCCTTGCTAATATTTAAACATGATCTTGAATTGTGATGCCTGAGAAAAGTATTCTGATGACTGGTTTTTATGTTACTGCTACTTTCTCTAACTTATGGCAGCTTGGAAAATGTTCCAAAGAGCAGCAGAAAATAAAGAGAAGCCTGGGAACTCAGCTATACTATTTGGAATTTTGTCTCTACACCATTGAGCAGAATAATCCACAGTCAATTAAAATTGCAGTTAATATAATTCTGATATTCAGGCTACAATAGCCACTGGTTATGCAGGTTGATAGTAGCATGCCGAAGGTCCCAGATTCCATATATAGATTGGTTTGCTTGAAATCTTGGATATGGTACACTGGATTTCTGACTTGATGTAACGCATTAGCATTTCCATTATCCTATGTGTTCTGTATTACTAAAAAAGTCAGGCAATATTATAGAGATAGGGTTTAGATTGGCTAATTCTGGTCTGTTCTATGAAATTAATTTTTCTAAAATGTTTCTTATTACAAATGAAAAAGTAAGCGCCTGTGGAAATATGTCCATATGACAAGGAGTGAGAGCCACTTCAATAAGGTTAGAGACTATGGACTGGATCAAAATTTATTCAGACTTAGAGTAGACTCCTGAAACCAGTGGGATTTAAATTAACTGTTGCTAAGTGTAAGTTCCATGGATTGTGATGAGTTATCTATGATTAATCAGGGATCCTAAAGTCCCACTGAATGTATTGAAGTTTTTTTTTCTTTAAAAATCATAGGATCATATATTGTAAAGATTAAAAGGGATCCTGAAAACCATCTAGTCCAAACTCCTTGTCCAATGCAGGAACCCACTTAGTGCATGGTCCCTGAGAGATGGCCATTAAACCTCTATTTAAATACCTTCAGCAAAGGAGCACCCATCATCTCCTGAAGCAGTCTGTTCCATTATTAGGACCTTTTTCCTGATGTCCAACCAAAATCTGTTTGCTTTTGCTTTAAATCCATTACTTCTTCTCCTGTCTTCTGGAAAAACACTGAAAAACTATACTCCATCTTCTACATGATAGCCCTTCAGATACTTAAAGACAACTTTCAGGTCACCTAATGGTCTTCTCTTCTCCATGCTACGCATATATAACCCCTTCCCCCATTTCTCAGGAGTTTCTTTCTTGTTTCCTGTTACTTGATTACTCTCCTCTTGTGGGGGTAGGCGCAGGGAGAGGCCAGGCAAGGGGGGTCAAGAACGCTCTTTCATCCCCCGAACAGCGAGGGAGAGATAAGAGGATGAGACTGGCACCTCCCTGAGGAATGATAGAGGTGTTTATGGATCGACCCTGGGAACTACTCCCAGTCTGGGAAGATTCTGTGTAGAGGTTGAAGCCAAATAAACCTTGCTGTATTGAATCTGAATGGTCTCCTGGAGTTTCCTGGGCTAAACCTGACATCAATCTTCCCAGACTCAGAGTAGTTCCCAGGGTCGATCCGTAAACACCTCTATCATTCCTCAGGGAGGTGCCAGTCTCATCCTCTTATCTCTCCCTCGCTGTTCGGGGGATGAAAGAGCGTTCTTGACCCCCCTTGCCTGGCCTCTCCCTGTGCCTACCCCCACATCAAAGTGCAAAAGAGCTAAGACTTTTCATGGAAAACCCACTGGGCTGTTACAGCCCTTAGACACCCCCCCCCCCCAGCCTTGGCATACAGTTTCGATGGACTTTATTACTGACTTGCCTCCAGTAAAGGGCTATTCTTCGGTGCTGGTGGTTGTGGACTTATTTACTAAGATGGCTCATTTCATACCATGCAAGGGTCTACCTTCTGCTCAAGCCACAGCACAACTATTTTTGGATCATGTCTTCCGACTTAGAGGAATGATTAATACATTAATAACAGACAGAGGCAGTCAATTCTCCTCTAAGTTCTGGAAAGCTCTTTTTGGACTGTTAAAGGTACACAGCTACATGTCTTCAGTGCACCATCCGGCTACCAATGGGGAGGCAGAGAGGACCCATCAGATGTTGCAACAGTATTTAAGGTGCTATACTACCTACAGCCAAGATAATTGGGTTGAGTTAATTCCCTTGGCGGAATTCTCCTACAACAATTCAGTGCACTCTTCAATTGGAATGTCCCCGTTTCAAGCACTCTATGGATGGGCTCCCCAGATTTTGCCACAGACTGTCTCACAGGGAGAGGTTCCAGGGGCAGCGCATTTTCTGAAAGAACAGCAAGCAGCTCAGCAACTGTTGCGGGAGCACTTAGCAAAGGCAAAAGAGGCATACAAGAGGAATGCCGATGCCCACAGACAGGCGGGTCCTCTGATTTCAGTGGGGGACAAAGTGTGGTTATCTACTAAGTTCCTAGTTTCCAACAGGCCATCCAGAAAATTGAATGACCGATTCGTCAGACCATACAAAGTATTGCAGAAAGTGAATAACTTAGCCTTCTGTTTGCAACTGCCTTCATCTATGAAGGTTCATCCGGTTTTTCACCATTCCTTATTAGTGAAGGAGGCCCCACCAAGTCCCCTGAGAATGCACTCATCCCTACCCCCACCGGTTGTGGTCGAAGGAGAAGAGGAATACGAGGTGGAGGCAATTTTGGACTCTCGGAGGAGAGGAAAAGGAATTCAATATTTGATTCACTGGAAGGGTTACCCTGAAGCAGACCGTTCTTGGGAGAATGCAAAAAACGTTCATGCCCCAGAGCTAGTAGTTGCTTTCCATAGGCGTTTCCCAAACAAACCAAAGCCTTGAGCGCTGTCCAGAGCACCGGCAGTTAATCAGCAAGAAGAAGAAGGAGGGGGGCTGATTCTATTAATGTTATAGCTGTTTTTCAGGAGCCAGAGGAAGACGGTATGGAGGAGGCAGGAGGTGCTGAGAGCCCTTCATCATCTGACATGTCATCCCTCCCGCCCTTGCCAAGTTCTGCTGAGAACTCCGAGGGGGAGGATGAAGATGGAGGGAGGGGTGATGTGGGGGTAGGCGCAGGGAGAGGCCAGGCAAGGGGGGTCAAGAACGCTCTTTCATCCCCCGAACAGCGAGGGAGAGATAAGAGGATGAGACTGGCACCTCCCTGAGGAATGATAGAGGTGTTTACGGATCGACCCTGGGAACTACTCCCAGTCTGGGAAGATTCTGTGTAGAGGTTGAGGCCAAATAAACCTTGCTGTATTGAATCTGAATGGTCTCCTGGAGTTTCCTGGGCTAAACCTGACACCTCTAGACATACTCAGTTTGTCAGTGTCCTTCCTCAAATTAGTGCAGTAACTAGATGCAATATCTATGTGTGTTTTGACCAGTGTAGAATACCATCTCTTGATCTTGACACTATTGATGCAGCCATATTTTCAAACCCAGATGCAAAACTTTATATTTTTTCATGTTAAATTCCATTCATTTCAGCTCACTGCTCAAGCCCATCTAGTTCTTTATTTAAAATTTTCTCTTTCATGTAAAGTATTAGCCACCCATCACGATCTTGCATCATCTGCAAACTGTCCCCTCAACTTCCTCATTCAAGCCATTGATAAAAATGTTGAATAGTACAGGGCCCAGGAAACAGCCGTGTGGCACTACTTCCCTTCCAGTTTTAGGTGTGGTCATTCAGCCAACTATAAATCCATCTAATACTAGCATCATATAACTCATATTTTACCATTTTATTAAGGAGAATATAATGAGGCCATCTGGCAAAGACTTTGCTGATGTCCAGGTACACTCTTCATCTTGTTGGCTTCTGCCCATTGTTGTAGTTTCTGCTTTTATTGTTCCTGATACTGTCTTCTAAGATGTGTCTACCCCCCTATATTTTTATCATTCTTCTAGCTTGTTGTGGAGTTACTGATGATTGTTTAACTGTTTCTATATCCATCTAAACACATACTTTGCCCTCACATGCTTCGCTGAATAAATTACCTTATGTCCTCCTATGATCAACTAAACTAGTTACCTTATCAAAAAAGGAGATCAGGCTAGTCTGGCATGATTTGTTCATAATAAACCTATGCTGGCTTCTGCCAAGCAATGGATTCTGTTCTAAATAATCATGGACTGACTGTTTAATAATGACTGGCCAGTAGTTATCCTCTTTTTTTCCACCTTTCTGAAGATTTATTTCTAAGAATAAGTTAGTGCTGTCTCTCCTATCAAGTACTTCCTTAGACTCTGGTCCCAGAATAATCATCTTGAAGTTATTCTGTGATCTGAGAAGGTGCAAGTCCATTTGCAAGTGGAATTCCTCTCTATTAAGCAGAGAAGACTTCATCTGTTGGACAGTGGAATGACAGCTGTCACTGCTGGGCAGGAAAAGAGATTGAGTGGCAGGAGCAGATAGATTAATTAAGGACCAGGCACAGCAGCCAAGCAACCCACAATACAGTTTCAGCTAGTCAGCAGTCATTTTAATTTAATTGCAGGAAGCTAGCAATCATTTAAGGGATTGTCTTCTACCTTTAATCCATATTGTTTGACATGTATCTTGATATGTTCTTAAGGTGTCATGGGTATTATTAACTTCAGGAAATGCACTGGAAGACATGATTCCAGCAGCTGCACAGATACTATTATGCGCAGCCTAATCATAACAAGTATATCTTTCTCAGTTTTATTAATTTAAAAGGATGACTCTACTTGTCCCCAATTTGGTTTTGATTGACTTAGGTATGTATAAATCATCTTAGATTATTATCCAGCTTTGTTAATATAAAAGACTACTTACTTGATTTCTATTCTGTTTTCTACCAGCCTAGGGATTTATGTAAGTCACACAGGATGGGAATAATTTTGACTTTAACTTTATAACTTGGTTAATGCTTAACTTGGCACCAAATGAGTTGCTTCAATTAATATCATCTGACAATTTTCCACAGGGCAAAAGAGTATCACAAACCATTGGCATTTGTATGGGCTTTCACCAAGGTATCCATAATCTCTGCCATTAGAAAAGACTAGGAAGCTATCAAACAGAGGATCTGGGACATAGGATTCCAGAATGATCTAAGTCAAACACCCGAATGTTATCATTTTCTTAAATTGTTTTTTTTAGACATTATGTATATTTTATATATCTGGGGGAATGCTCTTCCAGAGGGTGAGGGTATAATCTAAAAGATCTGCTCTAGCTATTTACCAGCTGTTCATTCATCGCAAATATTGGCGGGCATTCTCTACAGCTTGCTTCAGTGTGTTCTATCCTCAGTGCTCTTAGAAGGCAAATTCCAAAAAACTGCAATTTTCCATAGGTTTGCCCATGCAATTCAGGTGAGATTAAACCAATTAATCATACTCCACTACACTGTAAATTGTACTCCAGTTAAGATTAACCCAACCTCTATTAAAAAATTCTATGTCACTCGGATGCATTTTATATCCAATTTCTTTTAGATGACAAAGTCTCCAAGATAACATTTTCAGGAGCATTTTTTTAATACCTTGAACCTAGTACATTCTTGTAATTCCCACAAGAGTGTCTTAAATAAGACATTTGAAACAAGAGCTTGCATGTATAAATTTATACCACACACTATTACTGCATGATCATTACTGTTATCATCTTTATTTTAACAACCAAGGTTTTGTTTGTATTCTAAACTAAGACTGTAATAACATTTTGATTTGACTTTAGTTTTATATTTTCATAAAATTTGGGATTTATAATCATGTGCTTCTTTCTGCTTCCCAGCAAGCTTTGAGAGAACCCAAAGTTGTGCAGTGCTTCCAAGTCAATTTAGTACTTCAGAATGCCTGGGAGTATAAATTCAGCCTCTGTCTGTGACTCATTAAAGCAACTGCATCTTTTTCTAAGATTGGAATGGAAGGGTTGCTTAAATGAATTTTTGACAGTTTTTAGACAAATACTGCATTTGCATTTTTGCATGTCTTCAAGCATCTCTTCCATATTTAATCTGAAGCATCACACAGCCCTAGCCCCTAGTGCAACTATATTCTGCACTCAAGTTTGCTTTTCTGTAGGTTCTTTTTTCGCTCCATCTAAGAATGTGAGCTGCAGAAATCTGCCTCAAAGATCAGTCAGTTCCTCTCCTTTTTTTTTTTCCCCCATCTTGTTCAGTAATAATTCTAAGAAACTTGAAACATCACAATTAGTAAAACAAAATTCAGCTGGCCTAATAAACACATTGCCTTTGTGGGTCATTAATATATGTTAACTATCCTTCTGGATGTGTAGAGAGTATTTATTTGGGGCAGATTTCTGATAATTTTGTCATAAATCTGTGGGTGACTTAAATAACATTTTGAAATGTTAATTTGCTCAAGCATGTGCTACTTAAGGCAATTTAGAAAGAAAATAAGCCATGTTAATGAAATGCTAGATAGTTTACATAATATGGTGCACATGGGAATTTCATAGTTCCCTGCAGGAGTATAGGAAATTCTTCTCCTACTTGCACAGTTTGTCAATCTGACTTCCATCCTCACCTCATATAACCCTCCAGGAATGTATCAATACTTCAGAGGCAAATGAAGCTGAAGTTACATAAAGTGTGAAAAGTTATAGTTGGCTTGGAAATACGTTGTGGACATTCTTAATATGGTTCATTACATAGCTCCAGGTAACTTTACTGCTGGCATTTATCTAAGGAACATATTTTTAATTGATTTTTCCCCTCTAAGATGCATCCTCAGTGGGATGCATCCCCTAACTGCAACTTTATCTTTTTAATCATAAAGCTTTTTTACATTGAGCAAACAAAACAGATGCCCAGGGGACTGATGAGAAATCTATGACTCTTTGGGCTGCAGTTTACATCTGATGTCATATGAGAGCTTCTTGGAAGAGATAAACATTTTCTTTTAATACTGTATCATCCCTCTCACTAGGGTGGGGAAAGGTGGAGATGGAAGTAACTATAAGGAAAGATTCAGTATTTTGTTCCCTTAACCATATACTGTTGCATTTGAACACTGAAAGTATTTTATGTTTAGGTTGTTGAGCCCCAGTAGATTTTTTGTAATGCAGTGTGTGTTTTTTCTGGGTCCACATGTTCTTTTCTTTTTTAATTATTTTCTTCTTTTTAGAATTTGTAAGGTGCCCAAAATCATTTGGGAGTCAGGGATCCTTATAAATGTAATAAAATAAATAAATGTATACATGATTAGAGAGTCCGGTGAACTTACATCAAAGTAAACATGTTTAAGATGAATTTGTGTTTTTATCCAAAGATATAGGAGTAGATTTACTGAAATCCCTTTAGCTTCCCTTAGAATTCCTCATATTTCACTTGATGAGGAATCTCCAAATCCATCGCCAATTTTACCTTAGATCCAAAGGTTTTAGGTCTCTAGATTAAGCCAAGAACTCCTGAACTGATTTAGAAACTCATTCAACAGAGAAGAAAATTTTGGAGAATTTGTCATAGGTGACATGTTGGTTCTCTTGCACTTAGTTGTAAGACAACTGAAGTTATTTCTATGAATGGTCTGTCTTTTATTGTACAATCATCTCTCCAGTGCTCTACAGTCTACCTAGCTTCTTATGATTCAGCTAAATCTCAAGGGAAAATGTCTCTTGAAATGTATTTCATAGCATTGCCACTGTTGTTGCTAAGGAAGAGTTCTGTCCTTGAGAAATTATTGGAGGAGGAAAGAGAATTTCAGAAAAATTGATGGACATTTTTAAAAAGTAATTTCTGCCCAGGTCTTTTAATTATGCAAACATTCATAGGCAGACTTTTAAGAACTCCTCCATACTAGATAAGTTAATTCTTTGACTCTGACTTTCACAGTTATTAAAAACCATTTTCCCCCATTCCATTTAAGAAGACATTTGAACATTTTCTCCAGTTATCAAAAAATAAGTTGAACAGAATATATTCTCATCCCTGCATATAGATAGAAATATAAAAGGAATTAGTAGATATAATGGGGGCACTGGAATATTTTGTTGCTGAGAAAAAAAAAAAGTTCTTGTAGGGGATGGAGCTAGAATAAAGGTAAATTCTGTCTGTTACAATCAGTGCACAATCAGTATGTAAGGTGTATTGCTGCAGAATAAAACTCACTGAGCAACAGACCTCCCTTCTTCCCTCTTCCACTCTGCCTCAAACCCAGTGCATTTGAAAGGTGTCATGTGAAATGCAGCCTTTGATATCATAGTAATGCTTCTGCAGCATCATCTGCCTAATGGGACTTAGATGCTGAAGGCCCTGTAGTGAGAGGACATCATTATCTTCTACGTTTCTAGAAACCATTGCAATTGTGATTACTATTAAAAACTTTTTAAAACAATACAGAAAGAGAGAGGGGGGAAAAAGCCTAATCAAACCATCTGAGGAATAGAAAGCTTCTGTAGTGAGTCACTGAGCTATGAGACAGCAGCCTGGGCCATTGCAATATAACACTAGAAAGGTCATGTACTTGCTTTCTTGGAATAAGGCTGTAACTCACTGAAAAATTGAATACATGATGCACTTTAGACTGAGCTCATGGTGAGAGATTTTGCTCCCTACCCCACTTCCTGGTTCAGTGCTACTGTATTAGGGAATAGATAGCTGAATGTCTGCTAGGAAAAAGAAGGCATTTAGTGCAAGATCTTGTTTGTTATAAACTGTGAAATAGAATTTCCGTCTCAAGAAATGCTGAACATTTCAAATTCTGCAATGCAACTTGTAAGCAGTAGCCTACAACAGAGAATGACGTTGTATAATCAGAAACTTTGAAAAAGTTTGTCTGGTCTGCATATAATGGCTTGAGGTATGCATATGCAAATTAACAAGGCAGAATTCCAACATGAACCTGGGAAAAATGCATTTGATTTAAATACAGATAGGTGCTTGCTTTGCCTTTGTGCTTTGCAAAGATTTTTTTTTTTTTTTTTGGCCTTCAAATCCAAAGGTCTGCCCAGTCCTAAGTACTGTATAGACTGTTCACACAATAGTTTATTAAGTTACAATTCATGGCTTGTCATTCCTCTAGGTAATGATTTTTCATCAGAGACTCCCCTACTTTTGACCTGGAAGATGCTGCTAAGAAAAACTTGCATATAGGCTTACACTGTGATCCTGTTTACTCAGAAATATGTTCCACCATACTGTTTTTATTCATTCTGAGAAAGCATTAAGGTAAAAATTATATAAGGGGATGGGGTCACCAATGTTATATTTTCACCTGCCTCCTTAGTATTCCAGTTTTAGGTTTCCTGGGAAAGAAGGCTTATTAAAGGTCCCTCGACCAAGAGAATGCCATCTACAGGATCTTATAGTCAAGCCTTCTTAGTAAAGGTCTATTTCTGTGGAATAGCTTGCCCCTGGATATTTGGACCAACTCACCATATTGGTCTTCTGAAAAGCAGTGATCACATGGCTCTTCAGGAAAGTATTTGGGGACAAATGGGATTAATGTAGTACAGGTAGTCCTCACGTTATGATGGCAATTGGGACCACCACTTAGCGACAGGCAGTCCCGGTTGCTGTATTAACCCAGAGACTGCACATTAAGAGAGGACCTCACATGACTGGAGTCCTACGCAAGCAGGCTGGTGGGTGAAAGCTGCAGGCAGACACTACTGAGCACTGGTGGGCAGGGATGTGCTACTAGTGAGGGGACTTGGAGAAAAAGTAGCAGGAGCAACTTACAAAAGTGACTTGTGACCTTCTCTGCTGGCTTCCCCATTGACTTTGGTTGTGGGAAACGTGGCAGGGAAGGTCACAAATGGTGATCACATGATATGGCTCCCTATGACGTTGTAATCATGAACCAGGTGCCCGGATTGCAATCACGTGACTGTGGGGATGCTGCAATGGCTGCAACTTCTCAGACTAGTTGTAAGTCCCCTCATTCAGTGCTGCCTTAACTCTGAATGGTCATTGAATGAGTGGTTCAACCCGAGGACAACCTGTAGTAGATTTTTTTTTTTTTTTGGTGATGTATCTTGATGGTTATTATCTACCTATCTCTATTTTAGATGGAAATGCCAATGGGTAGAACCTGGAGTCCTCTACATGCAAATTAGCATTCTACTACTGAACCATAGCCTCTGTCCCATTCAGACCTTTTTGTTGCCATGTTATCTGTTGACCTTTGTGGCAGTTTGTAGAAAATTCTACCAGTGCCTATTTTTAAGCATATTTCTTTGTTTTCTTTTTATTTACTTCAAACACGTAAATGTAATAATACTGCTGAATTATTGTTGGATTAGTAGTTGTAATTGTGTGCTCTGCTTCGCCTTTTTGTCTTTAGTTTTTGCATAAACAAGGTATCAGTTGTGCTTGATATGCATTAAGACAAAAAGAATCCCAGTAACATTTCAAACGACTGAGGGACACATGTGGATGCTACATAGAGTAAGATTTGTAAGTCTTGGTTGAACTAGCTGGTATGGCTGTGGAAATAATGTGGAGAAGTGGTTTCCAACAGAATTGTCATTGGTGCATGCAAATACATAGACATGGCTCCCTCAGTAACCTTACAATTTATTCACATACTCCTTCTACATAGGTAGTCGTACCTCAACAGGTCTTGTTATGGAAGAATCATGCTAAGCAGTAGTAAACATCCAGGGGAAACTCTGGAAAATGCTGTTATATGCTCCAATAAGCTTTACCTTAGCATTTTCTGCAATACAAGGAATGTGTTTTGGAAAGTGATGTCCAGTGTGAAACAATTCTTTCCAAGTCTAACCTACAAGCCAATTTTAACTTCTACTCCTGCCCTTTGTTGTTTGGTAGGTGTCTTGTTCTCTTTGGAGGCCCTGTATCCTCACTATGCAGTGCATCCTGGTCATTGCCATCTAGGCTTTATGTTGTCAAGCTTGCTCACTGAATTAGGAATAGTGATATTGCCAGAATTGGCTAGCTGAGCATAAGCTAGGAAGATTTTTGCTGTGAGAAAACAAAGGTTTGGTCTTGAAGAAACCCTAACACTGGATCTAATATCTAACTGTGATTTTTTTCTTTACTGTTGAACTAATGTAGCAGATTCTATATATATTAGAACAGTATTATACATCCAGATTGGATGAGAGATACTTACCCCATTGTTCTTTGAATTTCAGATATTTATGAGCCGCCATTTCTTACATTACTGCAGTGAACCTACTCTGGATGTGAAGATTGCCTTTTGTCAGGTGTGTGTTCCTTACAGGTAAAACAAGGTACAGTATATACTTGTACTTACATATTTTGTGATCAGTATTACATATCAATCGTATATGTGCTGAAAGTCCTTAGCAACCTCCTCAATCTGGTCCATCCCAGTCACTGGTTATGTTGGCTGGAATTCATGGTGCTAAGACTTGGAAGTGACTGGTGTGTGGGATTTAGCAGAATGTCTGTGTACCACAGAATGTTTAAATCTGAGTGGTGCTATCAGAGTAGGACTTTGCACAACGAGGACCCCCGAATGCAGTAGGATAGGTCTAGGATAGTAAACTGAGTGATAACATCTCATCTAAAGAGGGCAATGCCCCATAAAAGCAATACGTCTAGAGGACGTTAGCCAAGCATATGCACAGATACTTTCCATGCATAGCCATACCCCCGGTGATCATACACTTTTACACCAGACCTGCTGGAAGAAATTTTCCTCCCACTGACTGCAATTGGAAAAGGGAGTATTTTTGTTTTTTGTTTTAAAACCTGTCTCTGCTTCAGGTTTTGTTTAATAAAATAATTGGTATTATATTAACAATTCAAGTTTTTAAAAATAAATTTATTGACAATTTTTAGATAAAATGTAAACATGAAAAAATATTTTAAAAAGTTAGAGAAATAAGAAAGATAAAAGAAAAAGTGAAGCAAGAAAGCAATATAGTTAAAGAAAAAAGGAAAAGATTAGCAATTCAAGTTTTATCTTAGTGATTCTTCATGTGACTATGCAAAAAAAACAAACCAAAAACCTAAATGGACTTTGCTCACACACATTCAAAAAAGCTAAACACTTTTCTGGATCGGACCAAAGAGATACCTAATCCAACATAAATAATCCCTATAGGAAATCCTTCAGCAGAGAAAAAGGTAATGGTCCTCACCCAATATCTGGTATTCAAAAGTTCATCAAAACATTTTGTGATGGTTTCTTTCTTTTAAATGTCCTGAATATGCAATGCTAGATTCCAGATTCTATCAGTAATGGAGAAGAAGAAAAACTTGTCTCCGCTCACCATCTCCATATCAGGTGTTTTTTGTAACTATTTTTCAAATTCTTGTTCCTTAGCCTTTGTTTTTAAATTCTATTTTTTAATCCTTTTGTTTTAACAGATATTTTAAAACAATCAAGAAAAACAAAGGAACAGGTGAAATAAAGATTTACAAACTGTTTAAAATCAAGCAAGAATTGTCAAAATAACATTAAATTTTGAACATATTGTAATTATTTAATTAATATGTATCTATTTTAATCAATATTTATTTTATTTTTACTGTAAACCACCCAGAGTCACCTCACAGTGAGATGGGTGGTGACAAATTTGAAATATAAATAAATAAAATAAATAAAAAATTAATACTACGGATAAGTTAACTTCAACTGTTATTGAAAACAACATAAATTATCAATAATTAGCAAAAGTAGTCTTATTTAGAGAAACCTTTATTTTGGATGTGGTTGAAGTCCATATGCAGAATTATAGTCCATAAATAGTTTCCAAATTAAGTTCCATATCAGACTTTTTTTTTTAATGTGAAGTTATATTTGACATTGATGCAGACTTCTGGAGCTCAGACTGCCATTCTTCTAAAGATAATGTGTAATTTTGGTAAGAAGCATAGTGTCCTGCTAGCTGTTATTGTATACAAAGCCAACTCCTTATACTTGTAGGAATATAAACTTTAGTAATACTTAGCAGGAAAAACAGCTCCCAGGAAAAAAGTTCAATATTTAAGATGTGTTTCATTTTGTAGTAAATAATCTTCCAGAATTGTTGAGCTTTATGACTTTGTGTGTTTGTGTGTTCCTTTGAGTCAGTCTTGATTTCTGGTGACTGTTTGTAAATCTTGTGGTTTTCTTGGCAATATATTTAAGAGTGGTTTGCCATTGTCTTCTTCCTAGGGCTGAGAGAGAATGACTGGCCCATAGCAGGCTTTGTATCTAAGGAGGACTAGAACTCACAGTCTTCCACTACACCAGTTTGGTTCTCTTTATGACATTGCCACCAAATATATGTATGTATTGCATTTACAGCAATTTTTGGAATATGAATTATCTGTTTTGGTATTCAGCACTGGAGTAATATATCAGCTAAAAAGCCAAACGTATTTCTCAGATAGGAGATACAATCTTTTCTAGTTCAACAATATCTTGTAGGAGCTATAACATAGATCATATTGTCATGCATAGAACTGCTACGCACAAAGTTAAGGCACATTCTGTTTAACTGACATTACCACCCCCACCTTCAGATTACTTACCCAGAGTAATCAATCCTTCACTGCAGGATCAGTAGAGAGAGATATTCAACAATTCAAGCATGAACCTACATCAAAGTTCCAATAGAAGATAATATATGTAGCCCAGGGTTGAACTGTGGAGTCCTTGGTGCTCCCTAAGCTTGGTTGTTTGCTTGCAGACATTTCATTAGCCAACTAGGTAACATCATCAGTGTGAGTGAGTGCAGGGTTTGCTGTCTGTTGATATACAGTTAATAGACAGAAGCTTGCTCTGCCAGTTTTGGTGGTGGTTTGGTTTTATCCTTGGTAGTTCCTTGATTAGTAGTACAGTCACTATTATGTGAGATGGGCAGCTATATAAATACAATAAATAAATAAATAAAGATCAAAGTTTAGTACAACTCAACTTTTATTTAAAAGGTTATTTATTAGGAATGTTCCTTCATGATGCACACACAACAATCTTTCATAAAACTGAAGAAACCTTATTTCAGAGTATGAAGGATTTCTTCTGAGGTCAGGTGCTGCATTCAAGACTGCAAAAGGATTTCCTTGTTATTGGCCAGCTTAGTTGTCCCTTGGGATTTTATCCAGCTGTTCTTATATCAGAAATCTCTTGTAATTTTCACCTTATAGGTGACAAGCCATTCTCTTGGAAAACTCAGCATTCTTGTTATCTCCTTCTTGGCAGTCTAAAGCCTTCATAGCAATTTTGTTGTTGAGCTTTCCAGCTGACCTCACTTATGCCCTCCTGCAAAATTTTCTCACTCATCTTCCATTCATGTGCTATAATGTTCATATTGCATTTAAATTGTAAACAATGAATTCAGGTGTTACAGTAATAATGATAGAAGAATATCCATGATTACAGAAATTAGAATAAACCAAATAGTTACATAAATACTAATAAGGATGGCATGCAGGATTATCCACAGTATTCTGAACATGGTTGAGCCATATATCTGCTAAAAGCATGAAGATATTGTCAGTTTTATTTCTGGCTCCTTTACTAGTGACCTTTTTCCATGAAATATGTTGAAGATGCTGATCTTTGGTGTCGTCTGTTCTCCTGAGATCTCTTTTCTTGCCAAGTGCCCCATGCCACCACATATTCTTCCCTACTTCAAGCACCATTTTTGCATAAATAGCCTCTAGGAGTGCAAGAAAGTTGCTAATGCAAGTATAGGAAATATCAGGCCTCTTTATAAACCATAGCTACCTTGTGAAATACCTTGTATCTATATAATGGCACCTAATTAAAACTCTAAAATGGCCATTTCTGCCAGTCAAATAACACATTACCTAATTGTAGCCACTCTTTGAAATGTGTTTGCAAGTGATGCTAAATGCTGCAGCCAGATTGCTGAACACTTTAATTAAATGAAAAATATGGCTCCAGTTCTGTTCAAAGTGTTCTGGCTCTTATTTGTTTAAGGCTTTTTGAGCATATAACTGACTGCAACCAGAGTAATTCAAGAATAACTTTCTTTGACACAAACCTTTCTACCCCTCAAAGTTTTTAGAATTATGTCTATTTCATGTTCCCTCATGATTAGACATACGGCTTGTATCTACACTTAAGGCTGTGCACACTTTGGATAGGCAAATAGGTGATTTGAAGCATGTGTAGTTATTCATGTAGCAGCAGTCTGTAATTACTTAAACCAAATATTTCTTTTCCTGAGATCATATTGGAACTATAGAGGACAGCCACTTGCTCTTGGGGAAAGATACAGCTGCTTTAAACAGCTGGTGACAGCTGCTACATGAGCACTCTATGCACTCTGAATCACCTTTTATTCTTCAAATCCTATACAATAATGTAAGTTGTAAATATGCATATACCTGAATTTATTTTAAATAGCACATTAAAATGGCTTTAGGATTCACCAATGAATGATCATCTATATTTGTTGAATAAGAAACAGAATAATGAGGCAATCCCAAATAACATAAGTACTATACTTAAAAACATGGGGAGTTTCCAGCCTGGCCCTTGATATAGCTCTCACCCAAGCAAAGTTGGCACAAGCAGTCATAAACTTGTCAACACTGATTGCTGTACTATAGTTTCCTGGCCAACCTCTGTGTAGGAGTTACCACTGAAGCAGGGCTAATTTAGGGTCTCCTACAGTTAATTTTCCTTGAGAATCAAAATTCAGTAATTTAAACTGTGGAAATTGATTTGAAATTCAATAACGTAAGTTAAATTAAGAGTATGACATTATTTAGTAAAGGAATTACTAATAGTAATGGGATTAAATTCTCTTGACAGTGTATTCTCCTATGTTCCACTGAATACAGGCGTCAGAATAAATGCATTCTTTCGGTGTTTCTCTACCCACTAATTAACTAGAGAAAGACTGGTTAGGCCTTGCTATTCTGTTCAAACTGTTACGATGGAAGAATCTCTCATAATGTTGCACATAAAGTGCATTAATTAAAAGTGCACCTAACTTTTGGGTTAGGGATAGATCTTTCATCTCACATTCTTTGTAATCCATTCCATCATCACCATCTTATTGGTTATTGAAATGATTGAAGCAATTGTCAGAGGACTGTGGTTATAAGGGTTAGTTTCATTTCCAGGCTTCATAATATTGATTTTAACATCTGTTGACTAAAAATAACCAGCTGCCTGATATGTAATTGAATATAAATATCAGTGAACTTTGGAAAGATCTTAGGCTACGAATGTATGTTTAAAAAGCCTAATCCTAACCTTCATTTTAGAAATGTTTCCTTCAAAGAGATGCTTCAAGCCCATTTTTATCATATTTTGATTAAAATCTGATAGTACCACCAAGGGCCAGATAAAATTGTTGTAGCCCAAAGACTGCCAGTTGGCAATTCCTCTGTTAGTGCACTAATAACTCATTTTTCAGGTTTAGAAATATTTTTCTGTATATTTTACCATCTGGATATGTCATGAGTCATCCTTTGCATCTACTACTATTTTTTCCCTTAATGCTTGTTTAAAACCAGAACTTAGTCAATATTTAAATTTAAAATGTAGAAGTATAATTTGAGAGAGAAACAGAAACAGTTACCCATCTGATAAAGGGAATGCTAGCTATCTGCTTTAGGAAATTTTCCTGTTTGCATAGGACTTCAGTGTCCTGCTATTAGCTTTGCACATTAAGTGGAAAGATAATGCGAAATTATATGAAATCAGGTGTTTTAGCTAGCTAGTTAGCCAACTGCTGTCTTCTGTGATTTGTAGTGATGCTCCAAGGTCTTCAGCAAATATGGTACATTGTCTACTACATCATCCTTCTTGTTGGGCTGCCAAGGATTAAACCCGGAACTTGCTGCATGTTAAAGAATACATCTACCAGAGAACATTGTCCTTTATAGTTATTCATCTTCTGATAAACTTGAGAAAAGCCAGGGCCACAACTATTCTTATCCTACATTGCTGGAAGGGAAAATAAGTAAACATTCTCAAGAGCTCATAACTCCTAGAGTAAGACACAGTCAGTTATGACATCTTCCTACCTCTTCACCACTTTGAAGGATTTTATATAATCATAAAGAGGATGATTGAATTCCCAAAGTGACATCATTGGCCATGAAATGATCATCTCATACCCATACATTCAACCTTTCTTATTCTAAACCTACTGAACTCAAACCTACTGAAAACTGAGTTTTAATATTTAAAACAGCATAAACACCCACTAGTATTCAGTTGCAAAAATGAGGTTCTGTAGACTTTAAACTCTGTTAGAGTATCCATGTATCTTATTTTAAGCCTTCTATTTAAGGATTTTCAAAGGATGGTGCTCTGATTCATGCCCAGTATCTGAAAAGCACTTCAACCCACACCTGATTTTAAAATAATTTGTAAGAAAGAGGACCAGGGGCCAAGAGACTGCTCAGTCACAGCTAAGATCTAGAAGAGACACCATTCACCTAGTTGAAGGCTTTGCGTTGAATTGTACTATATATCTATTTACATTTTAAATAATTTTAAATCTGCACCTATGCACGCATATAGTACTTATTTATATATTTAATCCACACCACAAGTAAGGTTTTGGGGTACATTGCAAGGTTTTTGAAAATATTAAAAATATTTAAACAGTAAAATTCATAAAACATAAAACATTCAAATGCATTCATAGCAAGGGAAAGAATATGAAAATAAAAAATATAAGTTAAGGCTTGTTATATGAAATTTACTGTTATTGTGACAGCTCAAGCAAGTCTCTTTTTAAATATTTCCCTAAGTAACAGTCATGCTGACACTGTATCAATGTATCATCCACCAATTCTTTGATATCAAAAAGGAAAATAGTTCAAAGAAATGGGTCAGCCTCTAAAACCATGTTTCATGGAGTTAATAATTTAAGTGTTTCCATTTACCATCTCAAGTTCAGCTTGTTTTGGTTTAGGTTTTGCTTGAAGATGCTCCATATACTATAGTTGGTTATGATGACAATGGTCTGTCTGCATAATAGCTTTAATTACAGGAACTTAAAACTGATGTATCCATTCAAATAGAATGCTTGAACTACATTTTATTAGGAATCACAAAGTGAATCAAGAATTCAAGAATTCAACCAAGAATTCAAGAATTCAGAGTGAACCAAAAATCACAGAATGAACCAAGGACCAAGAATTCAAGATGCTATTTAGCTGAGGACTGTAAATGCCAATAAAATTATTATTACTATTCATAGTAGTAAAACTGTAGTAAAGTCGTAAAGCTGACATATAATAAAATACATCTTGCTAGCTGAGCACTACATGATAATTAGTTAAGCCATAATAAAATAAAATTGTGCACCATAGTTCATATAATGACCAAAAAACACAGCATGAAATTTTGCTGAAACCAGAAAAACTGATGATCTCAGTGTTTTGTTTTATTTTTTCCTCTCAGTTGGCCTGAATGTTCGGAACTAACACATTTAGAATGGTGCATATTCTTTCCTTGTGTTATGTTATACTGTGTACTGTGTTCAGCTCTGTTGGAAGAGAAGGGCTGATAATGAACTACTGGCTGTACCTTACAACAAGGTGTTGAACTAGATTACAGCCAGTGGCTCCTGAGTTTATCCAAGAATCTCTAATTTTTGTCTGATTCACCTGAAAAATAGCTATCTGTGAAATGACCTTTGACTAAATTCTGTTCCCATAATATGTTTACTGTAATCCGGTCAGCCATTCACCTAGTCACATCTTGCCAGTGCTTCTGGCCATATGCATAGTAACTACATTGATTGATCCTTTGGGGAATTTATTTATTTTAGAAAATGTATGTGGTGCATAACTCTGGATAGTTTACAATAAACGACAAAAAGTACATTCAAGAAATCATGAAAATTAAACTTCACCTGAGGCTTCATAACACACTGTTGATGCAACACCACCTATACTGGGACCCATAGACATCCCAAACCAGCTCTTGGGGGAAGAGAGCCAGGTCTTCACAGCCTTCCAAAATGCCAGTTGAGCCAAGGCCCCTGTGATCTCTGGGAAGAGGCTGTTCCATAGGACAAGTACCATGACCAAGAAGGCATATCTCTTTGGTCCCACTAGAAGACAATCTTTGATAGAGAGACCTGAAGCATGCCCACCCTGTCAGATCTGCTGAGGCCTGCAGAAATCCTTGGCTTTGTGCCCTGTAGGGCTTTAAATTGATAACCAGCACCTTGAATTGCCCCCAGAAGCATACTGGAATCTAGTGCAACTTTGTAACAATGGTATAACCCAGGTGAACCTTGCTATGCTCTAGAAGCATGGACTGCTGCATTCTGGATTAGCTGAAGCTTCCGAGTATCTTCAGTTGCAGCCCCATGTAGAGTGCATTGCAGCAATCCAACTGGGAAGTGACTAAGGCATTGAGTGACTGTGAGAAGAGCCTCCCGGGCCAGGAATGAGTGCAACTGGCACACCACAATTGTGCAACTCCCCTTATTTACAGCTGCCATGTGCTCTTCAAGCAGGAGCCATGAGTCCAAGATGACCCCCAAATTGCATACCAATGTTGTCCATGGGTATGCTACCCTGTCAAGAGTTAAAGATGGAAAATCCCCACGCACAGGGCACCCCAAATTTCACACCTTTCACCAGGAAATCTCTCTCCGTATCCTGGGAGAGTGGAGGCAAAGCTAGTGCCTTCCCAAATGATCCAATAAGCAACAGTGTTCCTGGCTCACTTCCTGCAGCCAGACAGTGCTTGGGAAATGTGCTCCGTGCTACCAGGCCTTCCTGGGGAGTTCTGACATTGAGAGTTAGCTTTTTCAGTCATCCTTTCTCTCACACTCATTTTCTTGGAGGACTAGATATGCCAAATGGGTAAGTTCCCAAGACCCAACTGACTGGTTAGAATTTAACCTTATCTATGACCGTTTAAGGTTAAATTGATCTCCCTGGGGTTAATTGACTGGATCAACATACCCTCCTCCCCCCATCACTGGCCAAGTTAAAGATGTGATGAGAATAAGGCTTTATGTGGTAGGGCTAAACTTCTTGCGCAGAAGAAATAACTACACTGACCCAGAACTACTGTTGAACCACATATTGTTTATTGTTAGATAGGTTTGATTTTTAAATCTTTTCAGCCCTCTGATTCTTCTGGGCAAAAACAGCACCAGCTCATTGGCGATAGGGGTGATGCTATATTAAGAAAAATATATTTTGTTTAATTCAGTCTGTCAAAGTGGTATGTGATTCCTCTTATTTGTGGAATCTTCTGATGTATTTTTCAATTTTGTTTGTGAGATGATAATACTGGTAAACCCTGCCTGTTACTATGATTGAAGCTTCCAAAAAATGAACAATTCATAACAGACAGATGGCAAGCTTACTCCTGGCACCTGTAACCACCTACTTGAGTGTGCCTTCTGGGTATTTACCGACATGCAATTGCTGCTTCTCCTAACATGGAATGCTCAGGGTTCTTCGCACAAAGACAATATAAGAAAGCCCACAGGCAACTAAGCTATGCTGTTCAGTTTATTCTGCAAATTTGTTCATATCAGCATCTCCTTCTGGCGTTTATAGACCATTCCCCCATCCTCTGTCACTGCTCCACAAATGCCCATCTCTGGCTTTTGAATGCATGTTCCTGCTGGGCGGCTTGTAAAAATAAATACACTCCAAAGTCGAAGGTAATTAGGAGGAAGCCATTTTTGGCAATTAGCCAGGAACAGATTAACATACTACACCTCAGACTTTCCCTGACTTTGTCCCCTGAAGCACAGAAGTCTTCATTCTTTCTCCCTGCCCCTCACTCCCTGGATTAATGACAGCAGGTACCATATGCTGTCTTTGGTGTTCTGTTTTGTTACTTGACACTGTTTTTTGGTCTTTCCTCAAAAAGCAAGGCCAGAATCTTGGGAATGTTTGCTTGAAAAAGGCAAACCCAGGGGATTGGCCAAAGAATTGGGAAGAAAGAAAGAAAAGAAAGAGAGAAGGAAAGTGAGAGAGAGAGAGAATGAATATACAAAATTATAGAAGAAGATAAGAAAAAAAGAGAGCTATAAAGCCCCCAAAACACACAGGGCATATATTCACCCAGATACATACAAATACAGGTAGTCTTCATTTAGCAACTGCCTCATTTAGCAAACGTTTGCAGTTCCAACACTGATGAAGAAGTAACTTTGCGACCAATGCCCACATTTACAACCTTCACAGCATCTCTCTCTCAGTCATGTGTTCACCATTACAATACGTGTTGTCCTGTGTAAAATTGTAAGCACAGTCAGGGTCACACGATTTTTCACTTAGTGACTGCTTTGCTAACAACTGAGTTGCCAGTTCCAAATGCGGTTGGTAAATGAGGACTATCTGTATAAAGCTGTACAGCAAACATTTCATTGAATGGAAGCCATAATTTGTTACAATCATCCATAGCTAATCTATACTGATAAAATATTGATTCACAGATTGCTGGTGACATCACTTGTGCAGACCACTGAATAGCTGGAGCCATATGTTTGTCATTTGCTAGAAGAATCCAAGGGAGAGACTGTGATATTGCATGCATATGTTTCACCCTTGCTGTCCATAAATATCATAGTAAGAGTTGGGACCTACTGAAGAAGGTGTTGGACAAAGTGGGTGGTGGTGCACCTTCTCTCTTATCAGTGCCCTGGGAGGATAAGCAGTGCCAAGCAACTGAGTCCATCCAGCCTTTAAGCTTCTCTCAGAGTGATGTTGAGTCAGGGGAATTCTGGAACATTAAAATGGTGTGTGCATCTAGATAACTCTGAAGCTTAGAGTGCTGAGCCAAAAATAAGATTAAACACATCTGTACAAATAGAGGTAGATCCAGGCAACCCCCTAGTAGTAGCCCTTGATGAGACTGTGGTAGCTGCCTAGGGATGTTCATGTGTTGATGCTGAATACCATTTTAATTCTCTTGATAGTAACATATAAATAATCATTGCCAAAAAGAATTTCTCCTGCCTCCTTCCTAGGAAAATTATTTGAAATGTGCACATGGCAGAGTGTTAGGAATGAAAATACACTCTTTTCCCCCCTGATATTTAATCAGTTTTTTCAATTCACTGGAGGCTGGTTCTTTCTTTTTCCTTCTTTGTGATGTATATTTATCTAGGGCAGTGTTTCTCAACCTTGGCAATTTTAAGATGCCTGGACTTCAATTCCCAGAATTCCCCAGCCAGCAAGGGTTGGGGAGTTCTGGGAGTTGCAGCCCAGACATCTTGAAGTTGCCAAGGTTGAGAAACACTGCCCTAGAGATTCTTGATCTGGAAGCCCCACATTATGTTTCTTTCTTCAACTTGAGGCAAGAGAGCCAGTTTGGTCTAGTGGTTAAGGCTCCAGACTAGACACCAGGAAACCAAGAGTTCTAGTTCTGCCTTAGGCATGAAAGCCAGCTGGGTGACTTTGGGCCAGTCATTTTCTCTCAGCCCAACTCACTTCACAGAGTTGTTGTTTTGGGGAAAATAAAAGGAGGAAGGAGTATTAAAAAGTAAATTAAAAAAAAAAGCTGCCATAGACAATCGATGAGACTGAAGATTTGAGATCTGACTGAAGATAAGGGTTAGGACTTGTATGTGTGACTGCTGTGTTAGTGATGCCTTCTTGTGATCATGAACCATTTCTGACCGTTTCACCACAATCAGAAGCAGACAGCCAGTTTTTTACTCAACTTGTTTTTGAACTGCAAACAAACAGTGGCTTGAATGAAACAAATTAAAGTCCCAGAATGGTTCTGATTTGGATAAAGCAGTACACAGCAAATAATTTAGTAGTTTAAAAAAAATAAAAATAAAAAGATACTCCTTTAGTTAGTAGAATGGAAGTTTCTGTATATGTCTATCTTCATGAAAAGTGATGATGAAACTAAATGTAATAGTTTAATAAGCAAATAAATCTTTTGCGGGGGGGGGGGTAGCTGTTACTTTCATTTTCTTGGGAAAATGCCTTTCTCACTGGAAAAGGCTATGAAGACAGAATGTCTTACACATGTAAAGTTGGGATGTATTGCTACTCTACAGCAATTAAACCCTTTATTAGTTATGTCTTCAACTGAAGCCTAGGAATGTTGACATTACTTCTCTGAGCTGTTCCCTAACCCTGGCCTATTGCAAAGATATATTGTCCCAAATGTGCCATTCAGCCTTTTTCTTGCCATGCAAAACTGCAAATTTCTAAATATAATTCAGGATGCTATTGTGCTCATTTTTAAAGATCTGCATGGCTTTGGGAAACCTGGAATAAACCTTGTTTACTTTGGTATCAGTCTGCTTGGACACAAAAGTCTTTGCTTCAGCTCCCCGAGTTTAAATGGGTGCTGTCCTTGGGAAGATTTTTTCCTGGCATCTCCTCTGACATAATTTCTTCATTGTTTGATGTTTCCTTTCCTAATCCTTTGTCTTTTCGATAGCTTTTCTTTCCTGTCTTCCTGTTGTACACAGATTATTTGTGATACTTTTTATATTCTTGTCAGATAGTGTATAAATAGTAACATGTTGAAGAGAACATATTAATTTATCAAATAAACACAAGCGCATGAACACAAATCATCCTCAAAACTCATTTGTATTATAAAATAGGAATGTATTAAGGATATTGGGGAAATATAAATCTTAATGTACTGTGCATTTCAGTGCCTTGGGGTTTTATTTATTTTATTGTATGGCACATTTTGAATTATCTGAAAGATTCCTATTTGCACTAGGATTTAATCCTGGAAATATAATAGAAATATAATATGAAAGTGGGCTCTTGTTCCTTTTTTGCCACTAGTGTTAAAATCTTATGTCTGTAATTGACTGGAGAGATATCTTTGTTGTGATTAGGATGTGAGTACATAAATTCACAATGATTGATAACCCTAACCCTAACCCTAACACATTTGGCAGGAAAAAGGAGAGCTGAAATAAGTGGACTTAATTGATTGGTGTGCAAAAACGTTTTGGCGGGCAAAAATGGAACAAGAGCCATGAAAGATTTAAGAAGATTAGCCGTCCTGAAGGACAACTAGCTTGAAATGACAGAAAGATCATGTCTGAAATCCTGCTATTTTAATGTTATGCTCCTTGTTTATTGGCATTCTGTTTTCTTTCTCTCTTTGCCCACATCATTTTGTCTCCATGACAGGGATTTGGGAAACAAGTGGATGTGTCATATATTGCCAAATACTACAACATGAGTAAAAGCAAAGTTGACAACCAGTTCTACAGTGTGGAAGTGGGTGACTCGACCTTCACAGTTCTCAAGCGCTACCAGAACTTAAAACCAATCGGCTCTGGAGCTCAGGGAATAGTTTGGTAAGATTTGCTCAATTTTTCTCAACCTGTATTCCTTGTGTTTGCTAATGGTATATGCCATCTGTGGTATGCGTTAAGTATGAGTTCTGAGCGTTGCCCCAAATTACAATAAAAATGTACGCAAGGGTTGAGGTAAGAGAAGAAAAAAATGGTTTGATGCATAAAGGCTGTAAGACTGCTATTTTGGTTTGCTGTTTTTTCTCCAAATACTACATTGCACGGTACTGCCTAAATGCTTGCAAATAAAATTAAATTAATGGATTGAGATCGAAGAGCTTCTGGTCAGTCTAATGGTCCATCTATCAAAAGTAGTTAAAATATTTTGAGTTTTACATAGCATATATATATATATAATAGTTTCTGATTCTCCCATGCTGATAAAAATACTAGAAGTAAGGCGTGCTTTGAAAAAATTGATCCAAGACTAAAGGTACCACTAAGCTCTGTTAAAGGCTCTTATTTCTGGAAGAGTTTCTCCTGCTAATAGCAGATACTAACTAGCAAAAGGATATTGTACAACAGCTTACGCTTTTTTTGCAGCATCTTCCAGAAGCAGCGGAAAGAACATTTCAAGCAAAAGAGTAATTTCTGCTTTTGGTGTTCAAGAACAATCTGGAATTTGCCAGACAATATGTCTCATCCTGTATCATTTTGAAATTGTCACAAATCCAAGGTTCCCAAAGTTGATGTGACCATTAATCCTTCTTCATGGAGAAAAAAAGAAAAAGAAAAACTGACATTTCAGTGAAACATATAAATAATATTGTGAGGGTTGCATTATAAAACATGAAGGGCGTATCAATCTCACAGAGTAAATAATCAGATCTTCTGTAGTTTATGTAAGTGTTTCTCTGATGAATTGCTGGCCATGGTCTAGGTCCTTTTAGACTCTCTCCCCCCAATATTCAGCTACTGCTTTAATCCCTGTATAGTCTACTTGTTTCCCTTCCTTTCCTAGAATTGTTTGGTAGATTTTGGATATTCCTTCGACTTTCATTATGAACGAACCATCACCTTTCTATTAATTTGACAGCTAGCTGTGTTATAAAAAGTGAGGAAATGGCAGTCCTTTTCAGAAGTCATGGCTTGAATGATTAATGTGGCAGGAGAACAATTATGTGTGCTGACCTCCCCATGCCCATTGCATATGCTTAGAGATCAAAGCTGGAGTTATTAAGTGTGATCCCAAATCCTCTCTCCATATGCAGTACATACCACGTTGACATTTCTTCTGACATTCTCTTTCCTGGTAAGATCTCACAGCGTTCCCTTCCTAACAACTTGCAGACAGTAAGAACAGGTGGAAATGGGCATTTGTAATGAATCAGTAGGAGGAACACATTTCAAATCCATTCAGAGTTGAACTTGACTTGTTTGTTGCTTCCACATCCTCCTCCACTCCTCTGGGGATTAAAACCACCCTCGCATCTGTTTAGAAACATATGATACTGTCTCATAGGACAGCATTCTCTAGCAGATTGGGTTTAGTCAGACAGGAAGAGTCTTTCTCATCTCCTGCTCTTTCATCCTTTCAGTAGGAGTAGGCTTAAAAGTTATATAAATAAGTAAAGAAAGAATCCTAGACCCATAGAATTATAAAATTGTAAGTAGCCGTTTACAATTTACATCAAAGCCAATCCCTCCATTCAGAATCCAAAATTGTCAGCCCTTCAAGGTAGACCAGACCAGGATGCTAGCGTTATGAATGCCAATACTACTTTATTATAAGATTATAGTAACAGAATCTTGCAGGTCTGAATGTGCTTCCCCCCTCCCTTCCTTTATCTTCATAAGAACTAGGGAGGGTCATGCCTGAGACACTTACTCAAATTACATTTCTTCCTTGGATTCAGATTTCTTTTATCTGACCATTGCCATGCTTGTGGCTCATCCTCCTGTTCCTCCAGGTTATTTCTCCTGCCCATTACAAAATAAGCATCTCAAATGAATGGCTATCCATTTTCTGTTTGTAGCCATCCAGTGAAGTCCACCATTTCTCTGAGTAATTGATGTAGCTGCTTTTACATTAGGAAGCTTTTTCTAAAATTCAGTCTGAATCTGTCTTTCTATAATTTAAATCCATTTCTCAAGTTTTGCACTCTGGAATGATAGAGGACAGATCTTGATTTTCCCATATGTGACATTCATATGTAGCTATGTTGAGATAATTAAAGAGTGTCACACACAGCATTGGATAGGACAGCATATCCCACCCCTTTTCATTCTTTTTCTCAAGGCTAAGAGTAGGTGATAAACAAGGGCAAATAAAAAAAAAAAAAAAACCAGCTCCTTTGATCTCTCTTCATAGAACTTAATTTATAGCCCCCTGAACATATTCCAGTTTGTCTGAATTCTTCTTAATACGTGGTGCCCAGAATTAAGCCCAGTTCTTGAGGTGGGGGTCTCACAAACGCAGAATAAAATGAAAATATTATGCCTGTGGAATTATTAAATACATTAAAAAAATGAACTCTTAAATTAGATATGTTGTAACCTGGAGTCTTTTCTGGCTAGGCACACATTGTAGTAGTGAAATACAGCCTCTTCCCCAGGACAGCTTGAGATGGGAAGAGTTTCCTTTCTATGGGCTTGGTGTGGAGAGTGAGGAAGAGGACCTTGACAGAGATATGCCGGAAACATTACCTATGCAAAAGGGCTGAAACATTTTTTAAATTCCAAACAATGAGATAACATTCAGTAGTGGCTCAGGCAGATGCCTCCCCAATTCACTGGAGTATAAAGAGGAGGAAGGAGGAGGAGGAAGAGGTGCAGCACCATCAGACTTGCAAGATTCTGTTATTACACCCAACCTCAATAAAATTAACTTTAGCCTTCCTGTGGAGTTGATTTATTAGTCTGGATGATCTAGTAGGTTTGACACTTATCCACATGTTGTGTGGACTGTGGTACAAAGGTACCCCACTACTTTTTTTTATGCCCTCATGAAGCAGGTTTTGTCTCATCTCCAGCCCACCGCAGAAGCAGCTTTGTCTTTAGCTGTTCCAACTTTGTTTGCTCATCTGCTGTTTTGCTACTGTTGTTGTCCCAGTTTCTTTCTGCTTCCTTGAAAAGAAGCCTGTAGCTGCTGAGGGATGGCGAAGGATAGTGGCCCAGTCTTTTTCTGACTGCTGAGTATTTTGCTTCATTGAAAGGCAAAAGGGGAGCAGATGGCACCAACAGAACAGCCAGACATTAAATCTATTTTTTTAAAAAATAAAGATGGCAACCATAATCATGCACTCAAAGCCCTGCCTTTTTTCTATGTGTGTCACAGCCAGGGAAATGGGACAATAATAGAAATAATGTAAGTAATGTAAGACTGCATGTTAAAAGAGGCTCATGGCCAGTCAAGCGTACAATTTGATTTGATTCGTTTTCTCCCATGTTTCATTAAAAGTAATCTCAGAGTTGACTCTTATTTTCTCCTTTATGCATCCCAAGGGGTCTGGGAGGCTTACTAATTCCACAACCAAGCCCCATTAAAAACATGAAAAATAGGTATAATGTCCTGCCATTTAAACTTCTGCTTCCATATTAACTCCGTTCACATGACAGAGTTGACTGGGTCATGAGGAAAGGTAGTATGTCATGCAAGTACTTAAGCTCCACCAAATGACCCACTTTAACCCAGGCAGAGCTAGTCTTATTTGGGCTGAGTTGTCTCCCCCTGGTTAGTCATGACATATGAACCACAGGAACAGCTTATATGTCCCTTACCTCTTCTGATATCAAGACAACCCCCTAGAGAGGCACCACACAATAGCTGTTCTTGCAATGCCTCTCTGTTGTCATTTTGGTATTTACTTCCTGTGGCCACAAAAGAGGTTTTAAAAGGCAGAAATGGGTGGAATAAAGTAAATTCCCCATTATGCAATAATTTTGCTTTTTCACCCTTAAGATGGGGGGGGGGGAGTAAAGGGAAGTGGAGCAAAATATCAGAGCTTTTGCACTGGCTGGGAAGTTAAAAATATGCCTGGCATACAGCTGACCGACGGTTGCATGTCTATGCTGCCAGCATACGCTTATGAGCTAAATGATGGGGAGAAGGGATGGCTGGATGCTTTGCGTAACTTGCTTTCTAGAGAGAATCCTGAGAGCTTGATAATTTCACTGTGTCATATAGAATTAACAGGGCTGGGGCAGACAAAAGCACTGTGGAGAAAGAAGTAGCATGGATGAATGGGATCTAAACATTTCACATCCAACTACTGATTATGTTATCTCTTTCCTTCACTGTTAATGATGCAGCTACCAGTTGCAGTACAGTAATCATCTTTTGCAGTCTAAATAGAAAAGTAGTACTTTATGCATAGAAAAATGCCAGATTAAAAAAAAAATGCTATTTTTATAGAAGCATCATGAAGTCTGATCTTTTTTATGGCAAAAGTCCAATGATAAACATTCAGCCAACACTCCACATGTTATTTTCTCAAGCCTAGCAAGGAAAGATTCTTAATCTCTGTCAAACAGTCCCTTGCTCTGCAATTTAGTCTGAATCATTTTTTTAGCTTGCAAAGCAAAACCAAACCAAGTCAGACTGGAAATTTCTGGCCAATTATACTTGCACTACAACCTTTTCCCCTTAAATGTTTGCTGTTAAGAAAATTATATGAGAGAAGGAGTCAAGTGGTTAAGAGCTAAGGTTGTTCACTCTTTAGTCCTTGCTAAATTCAAAATTTAAGGGCTGGATATCAGCAAAATTATAATCCTCTACTCCTGACAATGCAATATGGAAAACCAGCTTCATCCAGAAAAAGATACCTTTATCTTCTCTTTCCACTACAGTGACTTCTATGCAGTTTCTGCACTAAGGGATAGTGAACAGCTACATCTCTGTCCACCCCTATAGCTAGCTAGCTAGATTCCTCCCTCCCTCCCTCCCTCCCTCCCTCATTGGAACTTGATCAAATTCAGCGTTGTTTTGAACGGCACTAGGCATCAAATGTTAATTTGACAGCTGCTTCAGGGAGTAAGAAGGGACAGGAACCCCCCCCCTTAATCTCTCTCTTTTTTTCTGAGATCATCAATAAAAGAATGCTTGTAAATAAATAGTATAAAAGCCCTGTGATGTGCCTCTTTGAACAGTCCACAGAAATGCAGAAGTTTATAACAGATAGAAGTAGGAGTTGTCACATCACCTGCCAGAAGGCTTCCACAAACTGGTTCCTCTAAATGTGTTCTGAGTAATACTGGCTGGGGAATCACTTTTGTGTTGGGCAGCCCTATATATCCCATCAGTCAATCAGTTCTAGGAATATATGGAGGGCACTAGGTTACGAAGGCTACAGTATAGATTGGAGCCCAACAATTCAGTTCGGAACCCCCGCATATCCTGAGTCTTCCTTTTCCCCTGATCCCCCAGTACTCTCACACCTTATTGGGTACTTTATGGTCCACCTCCAAACCCCTTTAGGATAATTTTATGAAAATGTCTGTATTTCTGCTGGCCAAGTATGTTGCAATACTTGGTCAACAAAACAGCCCTTTGTTCACTCTTTAGTCCTTGATTTGCTGCTACAGAGGGGAGAGCAATAGTCAACTCTATCAGCATTTAGCACCTAAAAAGTAGGTTGTCTATTCACTCTGTACCCCACAAAAAATGGGATATATTAATAATGTGAATTATAGTTTTTATTTTAAAAACCTGCTTTCTTGCTCATCAATTAGGAGAAGTAGATTTTATGTAAATGTCTTGCAACTTACAGTTGCTATTTAAATGTCTAACAAGGCATGGAGCTGTCCTAATACAGCTTTGGAGCCTTGCAGGAAATTAAAATCATGGCCTTTGGTGTGGGAGACATCAAGGAAACAGGAACCCAGAAAGTACAACACAGGTCTTCAAATCTGCAATTGACCTCGATGTTATGTTAAACGGTATAATAATACCCTTTTCAGAATCCTTGCTTAGAAAGCCTAAATCTTTTTTTCTACCAGAGATAAGGCTAGAAGCAATTATTTTAGACTGTGACAGAATTTTTTCTGATTTCCTACTGTTAAGAGAACTAATGAACTGGTCAGAATGTAAGTAAAAAAAGAAACACGCAGAAGCCAGGCAAAGAGAGGAGTCTGTGAGCATATATTACTGGTGCATTGCTGCTAAGATAGCACTAATGTATTCTTTCCATGCTTTAGCATTATGGCGATATTGCTAGTCAGCTAGAAGTATGGTTATATCATTTCATTGAATATCATTTCACATTGCATTGAATAAAATTGTATATTCCTCACAACAGTTAGATAATTTTCATTCCATACAAAAGTTTGTTTATGGCATTAGGAGCCAGGATGCTCCTTTGCAAAGCAGTTGGGAGATGGGGAAAGGAAACACCTAAAGATTTGGTGTGTCTGTGGAGCCAAAATTGTTAGCCTCTCCTAGCAAGGACTTCTTATAGGCATCTGGTAAAAACCATGATGATGAAGAAAATGACATGAAGCAAATCCCAGCTACTTGTGTCCTAAAGTTGAATGCACGTATGTAAGTTACAGGGTTTGCATCATGACATCACAATGCTCTTCTTCCAATAGCCATTCATAGAAGTGGAGAGAAGGTATTTTTCACTGCATGTCCTAATACATCTACTACTATGGTAGCTGGAGAAGGTTTTTCCTTGTAGCTGTTATTAGCACATGTGTATTGTTGACCTTTACTTGTTCAAAGCAGACAGAGTATAATGGTTTATGGGAATGACCTTGGGAGGCAGGAGAAAGAGCTGCAGGCTACATAACCGCCATACAAAAGGAATCTCAGTCCACAGATGCAGAGGGGGCATGGGAAGCGTCTCAGAAGGGACTCTCCTTAGTTTTCTGGAGATTAAAAGAAAAGGAGGAAATACTTTCAGACTTGCAAGATTCTGTTAATGCAACCTTACAATAAAGAGAGCTAGTACTCCTGGTTGTTCTTCTTGTCTGGACTACCTCGAAGCGCTGACTCAGTGTCATGGTTCCACATTACATATTTCAAACTTACTTTTAAAAATGTTCTGCATTAAATCAGTTGTTCGGTAAGACATCTCAGGTTACCGTTATTCTGTGATGTCATCCTGAAACTTTATTAAGGAACAAAAGGCAAGAAGTTGGGAAAAGGTTGCTATTGGGAAATATTGGGAAAGAAACTTGTCTAGAGGGGAGTAAAATAAAAGAGCAGCTGATAGATCAAGTTGGGTTTGAAAGAGAGAGAGAGAGTTGTCTAGTTTCTTGCCTCAATTCAAAGATGTACAGTATATTTAAACTCTAAAAACTGAAACATCTTAGTGGTGGTTAAGGGAGCTGTCTGTCTTGCTATGAACATGTCTAGTTATTGAAATCTGCAAAAGAAGCCCCTTTGAGGATGTCTTTGCTCAGAGGTTCAAATTGTTGAGTGCTCATGAAAAGCTTTTCTTCTATATTGCTCCTATTCTATGCGATGTTTTTCTTTTCTTCAGCTAAGATTGGATCCCTCTTTCTAGGCTGTTTGAAATGGAATTAAGACATATCTCTTCAGTTTAAGTTGCTTTTTTTTACCTGCTTAGTTGGGGACCTCTGACATATGAACCTCTGAAATTTCTGAAGCCTAGTAGGCTTCACAATGGATGGATAGAGGAGAGGGAAGAAATATGTTTTCATCTCTTTCTAGTCTTCTTAGGGATTTTGTTGTTATTACTGTTGTTAAAATAAATCCCCTTCCATTAATACAAAAGACAGAAAAATTAATGTTGTCAGTTCCTGATTTAAGAGCATGTGAGAAAGTCCAGCTGGTTTCCATTCTAGTGATCAACAGCCCCTTTGGGGATACTCCATAGCCAGCACTTATCATATATACTTTTGCCCCATTCCAAATACTGTCTCCCCCCCCCCCCCCCATGGTCTCCAGAATATCCTTTGGGGAATCACAGGATTATAGACTTCAGTTATTTTAATGTTGCTATAATATTTTAATACAGTTTTACTGAATGTTAGGTTTTTAGTTTTTATTGTGTTTAATTTGTTGTACTCTAATGAAGTTTATGCAAATACGACACAAGAAAAATTGTTAAAATAAGAAGTTATCATTGTGCATAGTAAATTCTTTCTATTCACCCAAAATGATGTCCGTGTTTTGGACATTCTATGAACTGCTCCTGTTTGTGCCCTGCCCTGCCCTGTCTCTGAGCCTATATCAAGACAAATCAAGAAATTGTCAAGAAGAGTTTAGTTATATTTTTTTACAGATTCAATACCTTTGAATTCAAGCCATAATGACCTTGTCCAGACATAACACTATACCATTACAGAATGTTTGCACATCATGCTAAGCAAGAAGACACAGAGTCTATATTATATCTTAGCTGTGAACCAGGCTAGTATGTCAAGGAGCAGGGTTGTAGCTTGTCTCATTAAGGGCCTGTAATTTAAAACAGGTTAAAAACAGATTAAATAAAGCACCAAATGCCTGGGGCATGTCTGATACCACCTCAATGTATAAAAACAAGAGCAAGGAGAGTAGGTAAAAAGTATAAAATATAAACATATAAAAATGGGAACAATGGTAGAATAGAGAAACCCAAGGCAGGATAAAGCTTGGCTTTTGATGCAAGAGAAAATTGGAATTCAAGCACTGAAATATAAATTATTACTGGACCCCTTTCAAGCTTAGAGTTGTGCAGCAATAAAAGGAAAAGGTTGGCATTGTAATTATTTGACAAATCCTTCCTTCCATCTGATAAAGCCCCATTTTTAGCTGTTACTGATGCTCTTGAGAAGAGCACATCCTGGGCATATGTTTATGCTCTTTTATGTTTCAGACAGCTTTTGCTGGAATACAAAAATGCTTGATATTGAGATGCAGCTCTGTGAGATGTAGAATTTAAAGAAAATCTCTCTGGGGGCATTATTTCCTGTTTTTGTAGCTATTTTTATCCAATGATGAGGGATGTTGGAAGTTGTAGTTCAGCAATATTTGGAAGATGTGAAGTGTCCGACCTCTAATTTATACTTGTTTAGACCAGGAAGTAAAAATGTGATCTTTTCTACATCTAAACAAGTGCCTTGATTAAAACCATCCTTGTAGAAATAAAATCTATCATGTATTGTTTAGGTCCATAAGGTAAAATGTTCATATTGAGCCTTAGAATTGGCTGTTTACTGATAAAATAGAAAGACTGATCAATATGATTCTATATGTACAAGGTTTAATTTGCTATTTTTTAAAAATGAGTTTTTATCTGTGTTTGTTTTTTCCTCTTTTTTAGATCCTTTTATCTTTGGGGTATTTTTATATATATTGTTTTCTATTTTGCATTTTGCATATCTCCTACTGTTGGATATTATGGTAACAAAATAAAAATGCAGTTTTTCAAAGTGGTAGGAATAATGCACAGGACAGGTTTGAATCAACCTTCTCCAATCTGTGCATTCTACAGGTATGTGAATTTCTGAATTCCTCAGCCAATATGAACAATGGCTGGGAACCGAAGTTCACACATGGGGACAGGGCCGGCTCTAGACATTTTGGTGCTCTAGGCAAAGTCCTATTCTGGTACCCCCTATGGTTTGGTCATCTTCTGATTTTGTTAGGAATTTCAGAAAGCCACCCTCTTGTTTTCCTTCTTTTCTTCTAGTTTTGAGCTTTACACTTATGATTTTCAGCTCCAGACAATTTTTTCTTTTCTTGGACATTTTCACCCTGTTGTGTATATTTTAATTACATCAGCACCCATTGTTTTCATATGACAATTCTGCAAAATGATATTGAACCCTTGAGCAGGCACGCTGGCTCATGGAGTGCACTGTTACTGCTTTTCGCTTTTTGATTGTGTTTTTCAGAAGTCTTTTCATGGTGGCTCTCCCAAAACTTGGCGCCCCTAGGCCAGTGCCTACTCAGCCTTAGCCTAGAGCCAGCCCTTGGTGTGGATGCACCAAGGTTTTGGACAGCTGGGTTAAATGTTCTGCCCCAGCACTGCAGTTTCCTCAAGATAATCAATATTAACAGTTTTTTAAATAGGCATGGCCGCAAGATAGCAATTGTTAGACTAGGACTGGGGCAGTCCAGATGCAGGTCTAGTCTCAACCATGAAAACTCACTGAATGACATTGGCCAATCACTCCATCTCTGCCCCAAGCTATCTTACAGGGTTGCTATTGTGCGAATAAGACGGAGGAAGATCTCCATGTAAGCTGACTTGACCACCTGGAAGAAAGTCAAGAGATAATTTTAACTATCAGATGAATACAAATCTTCCCTGATATGCAGGTGAGAAATACCTGTCTCTTGATGCTTTCACTTGGGAAATGAGCACCCTTCTTAATTTCACTGCAGCTGCAACATGTCTCAGAACTAAAAATAACAGCATAATTAAAGCCAATTTCTATTTTCCTTAAAATACTGGAGCTGTAAACTTACAAAGCTCGATTTATACAGGAGGCACCACTTTGGATTTTCAGCAGACAGACATTTTAATGAATACGAATAATTTTTTGAAAAGTAATCAAAGGGTACTTCAAATGTAGTGACTCCTTTTCCCACATAAGTGAATTCTCCTTCAAATCAACTTTGACTCCTGACTTCATTGTAGTTTTCTTGGTAACAGTTCAGAAGTAATTTGCCATTGTCTTCAACAGAGGTGTTTTTGTGACTTTCCAGTATAGCTTACAGTCCTACAATTACCTAGTTATCTTCTATATGAGTACTAAGCAGTCTAACTCTGCTTAGTGTGTTTTTTAAAAAAATAATTTGTATTGAATTAAAAAAAAATAAATAAAAGACAATACAAAGTAAACTCAGAAAGGAAAAGAAAAATAAAGAAATAATAGAAAGTGCAAGAAAAGGAAAAAAAAGGAAAAAAGAAGAGGAAGAAATAAGAGAAGGAGAAAAGAAATATTTAAAGAAGTGACTTCCGATCTTCATCACAAGTACAAACAAAGTTAGTAATTCTTCACCCCCTATGAGGTTACATGCAAGTATCTGTTCTTCCCATAACTCATCCCTTATCCATATGCAAATCCATAAATCATTAACATTTCAGTCCTGGTGTCAGCAAAAAGTCCATAAAGGTTCCCAGAATTTTAAAGAAACATGTCTTATTTTAACCTTGGTCAAGCAAACCAGCTTTGTAGTTCTTTCTTCTGCTTCTAGCAATTTTGATTTTTAATTCATAAAGATGTTGTTGTAGGATTTGATCTCTCTTCAAATTTTCTTTTTCCCATCTCAAAGGCTTCTTCGAGGCTTTAGCAAACCTCTTTTGTAAATCCAGTAAGGAGTCATTATCCAGGTCATTCTCTTGGCTTATCATTTTATTTCTAGAGGCAAATATGTGTAGCTCAGGGTTGAACCGTGGAGTCCTTGGGGTTCTCTGAGCTTGGTTCTTTCTTGCAAACGTTTCATTACCCGGCTAGGTTACATCTTCAGTGCGAAAATGGGATGGGGTTTGCTCTCTATTTATATGCTGTGGCCTGCCTTGCCAGTGCTGGTGGGGGTGGGGGGTTGTTTTGCTCCTCTGGTAGTTCTTTGATTAGGATATGTTGACTGCTTGATTGTGTGCCTGGTGGTAACCTTTGCTTATCTGGGTGATGATTGCTGGTGAAGCGATCTTCTGGTCTTTTGTCCCTTTTGAATAATATGTAGGTGCTGTTTATCTCTATGCGTCTGCTAATTGCTGCCTTGTCTGAATACCAGGCTTCCAAGAATTCTCTTGCATATTTGGATTTAGCTTGGTCTAAAATGCTGACAGTTTCCCAGTTAAAACTATGGTTGAGTCTGTCCATGTGTTGTGAGATTAAGGAATGTTCATCATGTCTTCTGACTGCTAGTTGGTGCTCGTGGATGCGCTCTGGTAGTCTTCTGCCTGTCTGTCCTACGTAGTCCTTTGTTACAGTCCTTACACTGTATGTTGTAGATGACTCCTGTTTTTTCTTCTTGGGCTACTGGGTCTTTTGGTTTATTTAGGATATTTTGGAGTGATTTTGCTTGTTTGTGTGCTACAGAGATGCCATGTGGTTGTAATAGTCCATTGGTGGTTTCTGAGATGTTTCTGATGTATGGCAGTGTGATCCTTTTCATAGCTTGTGTACGTTGTGTTGTACTGGGTTGAGTGGTCAGGCACTTTTTGATAAAATTACGTGGATATCCATTTTGTTGGAAGATGTTGTATAGGTGGTCTTTTTCCTTTTTCCTTTTTCTGCTGTTCTGGGTTTCTGCAATGCATTTGTGCTCACTTGAATAATGTTCTTACACAGCTTCTCTTGTGGGAGGTTGGGTTGTTACTTTGGTAGTGGAATACTTGATTGGTGGGTTGTCTTCCGATAAACTTGGGTTTCTAATTTCCTGTTGTTTCCTCTGCTGCTGAGGATATCCAGGAAGGGTAGCATGCTGTTTTTTTCTTCCTCTCTGGTGAATTTTATTCCTTTGAAGATGTTGTTAATGGTTTCATGTGTCTTCATTAGTTGTTTCTTTTTTATTATAACAAATGTGTCATCTACATACCAGATCCATACTTTAGGTTGTATATGGGGAAGTGCTAAGGCTTCTAGGCATTGCATTACAATCTCAGCTATGAGTCCTGACAGTGGTGATCCCATGGGTGTGCCTCTGATTTGTTGGTATATTTGTCCCTCACTGAAAATAGGTGGTGAGGCAGAGGTTGATGAGGTCCATGATTCTGGATATTTTGATCTGGGTGTATTTGGTTAAGTCACCACCAGGCACACAATCAAGCAGTAAACATATCTTAATCAAGGAACTATCAGAGGAGCAAAACAAACCCCCACCGCACCAGCACTGGCAAGGGAGGCCACAGCATATAAATAGAGAGCAAACCCCAACCCATTTTAGCACTGAAGATGTTACCTAGCCGGGTAATGAAACATTTGCAAGAAAATAACCAAGCTCAGAGAACCCCAAGGACTCCACATTTTATTTCTACTTTAACTGTCATCTCTGTCTTATAATCTACATTAAAAAAAAAAAAATCCAGTATTTCAACAATTCCTTTATATTCTAATATTTCTGCATCAAATGAAGTTTGTTTCAACTCTTTATCCTGTAGATCTTCCAAAGTATTCTCTTTCACATCTGCCATTTCTTCTTTAACATTTTTTGGACATAATCTATCCATAGAAGCAGACATCATTGCTGGCATTGTCACTCTAGTTTCTGACCCCATTTTTCCAATATTTTCTAGAGTATTTCAAATGTTATATCATTTTCTGTCATTTTGTTCCAATACTGTACTGACCAAAGATAAAAGGCAAGCCTGACTCTAAAGATTCCTTTTATGCCTAGAATATTTAGTCCCTTCTAGTGTCCAATTTCCAAAATCATAATGTCTTGAATTTCTGTTACGACTTAAGGTACACTAAACAATTTAGTTCTCACAGAGGTGCTGTTTATATAATTATTTCTAAAATCTTATAGCAAAAGTCTTAATATTCCAAATTGGCCTGAACCCTTAATTTGTTCATAACTTTCTTGAATTAAAGTCTTTTTTAGTTTTTTGCCATTTATTTCAAATTTTTTAAATTCTTAAACTTACATTTAAGCTTAATTTTTTCTTTTATTCTGGAATGAAGGTAAACTCATCAGATGGCTTTGCAAACTCGTTGGTTTGAAGATCTCTATTAGCCTTAAGATAGGTAAATAGGTAATTTCTGAAAGTGATTAGAAAGTGAGGCTAGCAATGTTTTAGTGTCCTTAAAAACCTCTGCTGCAGTTGAGAGCATGATGGCTTCCCTTCTGTGATGGAATGGAATTATGAAGGCCAGGCTCAGGGATATAAACGTTTTCTTAGCTCGCCAGAGGAGCGTGGGAAATACAAGAGGATGAGACTGGCACCTCCCTGAGGAATTCACACTATTGTGGCTGGATGGCTTAGGAGCTGGAGTTTCAGTCTGGGAAGATTCTTGCTAGAGGTTGTAGCTAATAAACAAAGCTGAACTGAATTTGCATTGTCTCCTTGGGCTAGGCCTGACATCAATCAATAGTGTGAATTCCCCAGGGAGGTGCCAGTCTCATCCTCTTGTATTTCCCACGCTCCTCTGGTGAGGTAAGAAAATGTTTATATCTCTGAGCCTGGCCTTCATAATTCCATTCCAGCACACTTCATCTCCCAGCACTCAAACTTAGGGGAAACCACTATCCTGCAGTCTCCTCACAAGGAGCAGCCATCCAGAGCACAAGTGGGCACTCTCCCATCCTCTCCTTATCTGAAGAGGTTCTGTGGGACTGGTCTACTTACCAGTCCTTTGGTCATGACCACATCATCATCTTCGTTTGTTTGGAGATGTGCTAGCTCACCATTCCTCACCCAGAAGTCCTAACTCTGCTTAGCATTACCAAGCTCAGCAATTATCTCCTTCCATTTAATGACAGCCAGTATAAAGTAGAAAGGGAGGAGAGGAAAAAGACTGAATAAAGTGAGTTCAGAATCTAAAGATATATAATCAAAACAGCTTCAACTGATCCAACATTGTATAACTTAGGACCAATGGGTATGCTGCTTTTCTCTTTAATTAAATCTGATTTGATAATGGAGTTTGGATAGGGATATCCTTTTGCCACTTGTCACCTTGTTGTTATATACTGATTAGCAGTCTGGATGCAACATTTTAATCCAAGTGAAGTTTCCAGACACCCCTCAACAGTGGCTTCCCATATAATTCATTGCAGTAGTCCAGTAAGGCGTAGCCTAAACAAGGATCCTCATTGCTAGATCCAACCAGTTCTGGAGCACTTGCAGCTGGTGCACCAAATGGGATTGTTTTGTAGCCACTGGTACCAGGAGATTCAGAGACAACAGAAACCAGGCAATGAGAAGGCAGGTGAAATGGAAGGGAGTATCTTGGATGAAGACATGGCTGGCTAGAAAGATTAACAGCAAGCAATGTTTATGTATTGCAACATTTTAGAAATATTTACCACTGTTATCTGGATGTAATGAAAACTACTTTTTTTTTTTTGCCAAGGTACCACACAGCTTTTAAATTCAGTTTCAGATTTTTTTCCCCATGTATTTGTATGAATCGGCTGTGGCTGACATCATGCAAGTGACATTCGAAGGATGCCTTCAAAGCTTGGGACCTTTTCAATCAGTTTGAATTTTGCCTTTCCTATTACTGATTTGAATATATAATTTGGGATATATCTGTCAAAAGCTGTTATTAAATGTACACCAGATGCCATTGCCAAATGTTTAATCACAGCCCCCATGGAGGAGGGGGGGGAGACTCTCTTCCATAGCCATAATTGGTTTGCAACAGCAATAATTCCCATGTCATGTGTATAGCCAGAGCCAAAATTGGTGCTTATGCAAACCTCACTCAAGTCTAAATTAAATTATTCTTTAGGGGAATTTGCTAGCAAAAATTGTAACATTAATTAATGATTTTGATCCAAAAGTAGAAAACCTTTTCTGCCAAGGAAAACAAAGAAGCATTGTTTCTGATTTCATGAAGAAAAATTAAGTGACACCTAGAAATGTTTCTAGATTTTTTTTAGGTAGGTAGGAGGGATGAATTTTGGAATTGCAACTGATCTGCATAGCAAACTGTACTTCATTTATCTTATATTTGCGTAATCACTTTAGCCTGAAAAAGAGTGGAGTAAATAAAGATTTAAAACGTTCCCTGGATTTCAGACAGGAGATAAAAGCAATTCCTTTTAAGAAGCTGAACACATTTGTCTAAGTAAATACCTATTTTTCTGGTTCTAGAAGTTCCCAAAGCTACATATTGCACTGAGAATTCTTTCTTCCAAATAATTCTACCTGAATTAGTGCAGAAAAAGCAATGTAATATTTTAATATTGACCACTCGGCACATAGCATGAGAATGGATCTTTCATTTTAATAGTCAATGAAGGTGCCAGCTTTATGAAATTGTGGATCAAGCTGCCTATCGGAAATGGCGTAGTCACTTATAAATCCTCCCTCCCCACTCCAAATACACACCAACACACAAAACCATCCCATTCTCATGGAAAAGGATTTCATGTGTTTGTGTTTGTATGCACATCTAGATATAATGACTCTAATTTGAGTAGAAATATAGTATATCTCATCAAAGTCGGAAAGTATGCCAGTTTGGGCTACCTTCCAAGGGCTAACCCCTGTGGGGTCATGTCAGAGATTCTCCATGTCTATAGTCTTTTCTCTTTGTGCTGATTGGAACTGATCAAATCTTCAAACCCAGAACACTTTGAAACACAGGACATCGGAAGCCCCTTTCCTCTTGCCATAGAATCGTATCCTACTGAAATCCTTTTAACCAGTTTTCACATTTCTTCAACAATGCATTGAAAGCAGGATTAGACCATTTAGCACCTTTCAGAAATTGTAGACCACAGCTCCCATAATTTCTGACCGTTGGCTACTGCTTTTGGTAATTCTTGTCTGAGATGCATGAAAGGCATCATTTTATCTTCTCCTGGCTAAAAGGCTCCTACTTCCCCCATAAATTTGGTAGATCCCTGCAAAAGTGACTTGAAATTGCAGACAGAATTCTTATGATGGTAGCAGAGGAAATTACAAGGAACTTCAACGGAAGGCTGCAATATGGAATGATTTGGTGTTCCAACCAGCCAACAGTGCCTTCTGGAAGCATAGTCCATTCCATTATTCCTCTGCTTGACACTGTTTTCTACTTTGCCTGAACACTTAGCATTTCAGTGCCCCCCACTTTTTTTTCCCTGGGGGGAAGTAGGCAATTGAAGTAAATGCAGTTTATTGTCCCCATATTTGAAAGGAATATTATCATCCTCATCCCATTACATAGAGGTGGCTGCCAAAATTATATCACTCAATCTATTTTCAAGCTGGAAGAGTGACCCCGTAATCTTCGTAAACTACATAAATAAATAAATAAATAAATAAGACCGGAGGTGGGTTCATTTAATCCGAGAAGCAGCTACAGCTGTGTTACGGCCAGCAGGGTGGCTTGATTGAAAATCCTGATCCAGCTGGTTTCAAGGGACTGGAAAAATGTCTGCACTGACTTGAAGGGCAGATATTCACTGGAGCTGGGATTTATATCATGCAAATTAATATTTGGTCATTAGTCTGTTCTATTTGAATACTGTATTTTCTGTGAATTAAAACAGGTACAAAAGAAACTCCAGATTTATTTTCATGTGGAATTTCCTTATATCTATCTATCCATCCATCCACCCACCCACCCACCCACCCACTCATACACACACACACACACACACACACATTTTTTTCTAATAGTTTCCACTGAGGAAAGCATCTGCAGGATGAATTGCTTTAAGATGGGCCTCACAATTTCTTCTACTGCTGCCCCTTTCCCACCGCACTGAATGCTTGGTGCTTTTTTGCTTACTTTACCAGGCTGCACCTTCTCCCCTAGGGTGAATCATTACAGTAGTTACTTTTTATACTACCTTTTCTTAAGGAAAGGAGACATAAGGCAAGTTTTTCTGCTTGGGGAAGGCGTGTGCTAGGTGAACCATCATGGGAGCTGCCCTGTGCCTACCTTCAAATATAGGACAGTTCCCACCAGTTCATTTGCTAATCATCTTCCATTACTGGAGAAACTATGGACTTGGATTGATCCACTTAATGCAGGGCAAGGACAGAATCATGACTGTGTTATCCTGCATGGAGGGCATACTTCTGTGCAGGAAGATGTGCTAGAAATATCAGAAATGGGACTTTTGTCAAGTCCCGCCCTCTGACATGTTGGAAATATGATTTTAGTAGCACTGACTCTTCAGTATCTCATGATCTACTAATTTCTATCTCGGGTCACTTCCTTCTTTTCTTCTCAGGCACACATTCATGGAGCATAGAATGTGTTCTTCGACTCTCCTCTTAATAGAATATAGCTAGCTAGGTGCTAGACTTTGCCCAACTCTTTAATGGCTTCGCTTGTATAAATCTCTTTTCTGTGATAGCTATAAAACCTACTTCACTAATCATTGTTCATGTAAGGTTCCTATCCTCAAGAACAGTCACATATACACAGAGAACTCTTCCATTTCCAGTATAACATCCCATGGCTGGTCATAGTACAGAACGATGCAAAGTGAAATGCCTGTCTTTAAGGTTGCAGCTAACCCTACCCTTTTTAAAGAATATTCCATTCAGTTTCTTCTCCAGCTCTTTTCTTCCATGCCTTCCTTCCTTCTTAACAGACTTTATCTTGTCTATACATGGATCATGTCTAATCTTCCTTGGTCCATTCTAAAATCTGTCCTGCAAAATTTTATCCCTAAAGTTTTATCTATTTTAATAAACCTTGGGAGCACCTTTCAGACATTTTCATAATTTCATCTTGTGCAAGCTAATTGATACAGATTGGCACTCAGAGAATCAGTGTGCCATTTCACTGTATGTGCAGGTTTGTGTGAATATTTGGCTTTGAATCTGGCAACCCTAAAACCATTCACCAGAATCTGAGGGATCCAAATAATTTTTTTAAATCCTAAACTGCCACCAGGTTTTACTAAATTAAGGAAGGAAACAAAATGAATTGAATGTGCTATTATTGTAACAGCACAGTCCTATTAAACTGTTTAAACTTTACATGAACATTCTGAGTTCCATTGTGTTCATCCCTAAGTATGTTTTGGATCATTATATGATTAAATGATAGATTCTTCTGTGAATTTGTTTATGGATTGAAGAAGAGTTTAATGGGAAAAGTAAATTTTGATTTCCTTGTGATATATGCATGTATTATGACACATAAGAAAAGGAATTTGTCCTGTGCAACTAAGATAGGAAAACCATTTTCTAAGATAGTTGCCTACTGTTTAATGTCTTTATTAAGACATTAAATGTCTATATTATTAAATATAATTGGTTTAAAAATCTGCTTCCCCAGAATTCAGGAGGCCCACAAATGGAATATCCCACAATGAAACATTTTTCATTGATCATTCTAATGGATAAATCAACTAAAAGCTGTATCCCTAAAGGAAATATGCCAGGAATTTTGTTGTTTCCTTCTTGGACAAAATATCTGAGGACTTTGACTTTAAAGCTTGCAAGAACCTTTGAATTACATGGGCAGTATTCCTTAGCAGAATTTCACACTTCTCTACTTTTGATAATTTGGAGAGATACCTGAATACAGTAACCAAATACATGGTTGTGAAGAGTGCAGATGCATTTAAATGGCTGTTTTTCGTAGTAAACTATACAGAAACAATGTCTGGGATGAGATGGTAACCCTGCTGTCACAGATCCTGGAGAGAAAATTGGTTGGTTGGTTTCATCTATCTATATACTGATCTTTCTCTAAGGAGCTCATTGCAATTTAAATTGCTCCCAGTAGGCCTTTCATCAAATGAATAGCTGTCTTATCTTCAATAGTTGAACCTTATCATGTCCCTACAGACCATTCACTGGTCCTACATCCCTGCTTTTGAAACCGAATGTCTTGCCTAATATTCTAAAATAAGAAGGGCTGTCTTCATCCTGAGATGAAAATCCTTTGTCTGGACTCTTATCCGTGCAGGTGAGGACTGAAACGATTGCATGTTTGAAATTAAAATAGAAAAACATAAGGGGAAGTTAGGTTACCAACTCTTTAAGAACTAAGCCGAAATACTATTTTTAGTATGTCTTGACTACTTAGAAATTATTAATCACTTAGGAAGCCTCTAATGTCAGTAATTATAATAGCTAAAGAAATAAGATGTTTCTGTTTGTGCGTCCCTTTTAATTTTAAGCACTCTTATTCAAGCTTTCCTCCCAAACTTTGAGCCAAGTCCCATAACTGGAGGGCTTCAGGTTGAAGAAGGCAGATTTATATTCTGTCTCTCTGTCTCTCCCCATGTCCTTGAACCATGTTTTCGCTTATGACATATTATTCATATCTCAATTTGGCAAATTTCTAAAGCGCTTTTGCTTTAGGTTATTTCATAAGTAAAAGAGGGTTAGAGCATTCTCGTTTTTGTTGCTAAGCTGAGTAGGTGGATGTTCTCTCAGGAAAGGTTACTCTCATTGAGAATATATACCTGTACATGTGAAATTTCTTTATATGTCAGGTTTCTTTTTCTTTAAAAGGAGTTAGGGTACCCACAACCCTTCCCCCTTGAACTTTATCCACCAGGACAGGTAAAACAGCGTGTTCTCACCTGGGCTGGGTTACAAATTGTGTTGTATTTTCTGTTTGCCTTCCAAAGTATTTATTCTGATTCCTGCAACATTTGTTTCATAAAACAATCATAACTCAGGTGATTTCTTTCCTGCCAGCTGAAATCAGTACTTTGCAGATTATTAAAGAGAACTACTGTTCACGTATGTGTGAGTGAGGCAGTACTGATTCACACATCATGCTGAATCTTAGTTTAACCATAGTATATTGAATAAACAACCTTAACACGGTTTGTACAGTACATAAACCATGGGCATACAACTCTATGCACAATCTAATAAACTACATTATGACTAAGTCTAATGTATGAACAATATGACTTAGATATCAATAGATGTGCATTGTGAATCTCAGTATGATTTAGATATCAATGTGCATACCTAGTATCATGATATAAAGCAATACTCTCTTGCAAACACAGATACTTAATTTGATTTGGCCTTAGCAACTTATCTGTTTAGTTAAAAGCAATATTTCTTCCAATTAAACTGGGCCAGTAAAGTGTTTTTTACTGTTTTACTGATTTCAATACACTCCTCTGCTACTGATTGATTGTAAAGCAGTATTTTTTAATTGTGCCTATCAGAGTTAAGTTATAGCTTTTGTGATAAAACTACAGCTAATTCCTATATTTATAAAAATACAACAACTAGATAGTAGGATAAAGTCATGGTTTAGCAAGAGTTTTTGCAATAAACCCTTCCAGAAAAATGGCCACATTTTTTTTAATCCTCAGGCTATGCTTTTCATATGCATTTTGTAAATACTGTACTTGTTATCCCTTAGAGATGGGCAAGGTTAGGAAACAGGAGTTGCTAGGAATTTTCAAATGTACTTTATTGCAGTCAGAGTATTGTATCAGAATCTTGAAAGCTTGTAAAAGCCCTTCTGTACTTCAGCTTACACTTAACACAGTCAAGACAGACTTATTTTGAGTTTATTTCTTACCTTCTTTATTTTTTCCAGGACACAGTTATCTTTTTTTTAATGGCTCAACATTGCCCTCATCCCTTCTCTGCATTCCTTCCCAATACTTCTGGAACAGCAAGAAAGATTACAATAACTCTAGACCAATGTTTCTCAATTTTGGTAGTTTTAAGATGTGTGGACTTCAACTCCCACAATTCCCCAGCCAGCAAGCTGGCTGGGGAATTCTGGAAGTTGAAGTCCATACATCTTAAAGCTGCCAAAATTGAGAAAGACTGCTCTAGACAGTCAGGAGGGAACAAATGCAAGCATGCTTCTCTTTCCCCCCATTTTTTAATCTTAATCTGTTTGAAGTTCTGTGGGCAAACCTAGCTTTGCCTACTCAAGGGGAAGTTCCACTGAATTCAGATGTGTATAGGATTCTAGGTAAACTGTGGCCAAGCCAACTATGAATCTTTTTGTGGATTAGTCCTTTTTATAGTTATTTTCAGGCAGCTTTTGAGACTTCCCCTACTGCTTTTGTGCAAATTCATATAAAGAAATTAGTTGCAACATACATGCAGAATCAAGTCAGTTATGGTAGTACCATAAATGTTTACCCATTCAGCCTTTTAGCATGTGGTAGCTACCACCTCAAGCTTTGGCATCCAGTTCACCCAGCCCATAGCAAGAAGAGCAAATCTGCTGATATATATAGGGGAATGGCCATAACCCATGCTGCACCCAAGTTCATATATTACCTAAATGAAAAACTAAGCATAATGGGAATAAATGCTTTGATATGGCACCCTCCCTCTAGAATAGAATTTTTTGAATGAAAGCCAAAACAAGGAAACAGAGGAATAATAAATTATATGCTTTGCTAACTATGAAATGTAACATATGTGAAGGCAGATTATTTCATAAACCCCAATCACTGAATTAAGTTATAGAATATCTTCTTTTCTCTAATCAGTATGTGTAAATGTGTAGTAGTCCATACTATAAGGAGCTTACATTTTAAAACATAACACAGGGGAATAACTAAAAGAAAATAATGGATATAGAAGCAGAGATAAAAAAAAAAGTAAAAGCAAGGGAGATAAATGCATCTATGTCAGGCATTATATTGCATTCAGGGTGGACAATCTGTTAAGTGTACTGGTATACGTTATACTTCATATGTAGGGTAATTTGGGACTATATTGTTACAGTGGGGTTTGAGGGCTAAGCGTTTGCGTCAAAGAATATACATAAAGGATTATCTTTGTGAAAGGACTTGATGCCCCATAGCCTTCATGAGTTTATCTCCTGAGTTTTGGGGTTAAAAAATTATTTGCTAAATTAGACTAACAACATGATCTAATGGGGGATCTGAAGGGGAAAGAATCAGCCAAAAAATACTCTCCAAAATGAAGGCATGTTTATTTGCATTTCCATCTGAATACAGGGAGGGAGAATCCAGGATGTAAGTTGCCAGCAGGAGATGCCAGTTTTCATTATGGGACCCCACTGATTTTCTATTGGCGTTGTCATTTGATTTCTGATACTTGTCTCAAGACATGTAGTTACACAGCAGGCATCTGAGGGCATAAGGCAGAAGATTTCTCCAGTAGCTTTCAGACCAATTGCAGCAGAACCAACATAAACCAGTGAGAGAGAGTCGAGAAGGCCAAAGAGATATGATGCTAGTGCAGACCTGATCAGGTCTGCAGGAGCATTCCAGTCTTAAGAACGACAGTGGTTTAACCTCCTTACAGCTGAGTGCTTTTCAATTGCTTAAATTTACTTTTCGTTTTACAGCATCAGTACATGGGTGAATATGTTTGCATGTGGGGGAAGTGGTCACAGAGAACAATCAGTGTTCATGACAGAGCACCTGCTCTGCAGGCAGAAAGTTGATGGTGCCCTGCCATTTCCAGTGAAAAGAAACAGTTGCAGATAATGCAAAGACCTTTGTCTTTAATTCTGGCAATAGAAACCAAAGTAGTCTAAGCCAGTAGAAGGTAGTGTTTTATGTTAATAAGCTACTGGAAGATAAGCTTGGGGGCCGGAGGTAGATAAGGCTTGTTTCTGTGCACAACTGTATCACCTTGCTTGCTGTGCATTGGGTGCATAAGTAGGGTGGTTCCATGTTAAAAAAAAAAATGGAATTATTACCACTGAACCTATTAGGGCCTTGAAAATATATTTTACGCAAAGAAAGAAGAATTCAGCCCCCCCTGCTTATTTCTTTTAGCTTTCCCTGCTTTTAAAAAAAATGTGGCCATAAGGATGAACAAATAAAGTCTTTGCTCCATTGCTGAATTAATACCTTTTTATTATTATTACAACTGGACATGAGTGGTAGGTAGGGAGATATGCTACAGCTATGTCACATTTTGATCTATTTCAGCTCAGGGCACTATATTATCCATCTTTAAGTGACATTCTATCTGGAAACACGGCTGCAACCTTTGCTTGAAATTATGATGTTCTTGATGATGGCAATATTCAATTTGATAGAAAAGGTCAGAGAATTCAGGGTGCTTCTTGTTCGCTTCTTTGGCATGGCTGCATTTGACTGAAACAAGCTGATATGAAGAGAGGACAGTGTGGAGGGTCTTGTTTCCCCTCCTTTCTCTTGCATCAGATGCAAGATTCATGAAAAATGTTCAGCACACAGCAACAGAACAAGAGGGCCAATGAGTACGAGAGCCTCCAGAAGCTTTTCCTTTCCTTGTCTTGATACATATGCCAAATTGTTGCACCTCTACATTGTCACAGTTTTAAGGAGACTAAAGGGAATTCTGGAAAATGAGCCTCTCTTTTTCCAAGGAGAAAGGAAAGCTTGACTATCTCCTGGGAGGATTCAGGTTAAAAGTTACTAACAATAGTGGATTATTATGCTGCTGAAATGTATGATGGTTATACCTCTGAAATATAGATTAAAGGGTCTACCAGGCTGCTCCATTTCACAGATTGAGGATGGAGACATATGTTTGTTACAGTCTCCCCCACTGAAAGGTACTTCCTTTTAATAAATAGAACTGGCAGATCTTATTTCTCCCTCCCTGATCCCCATTTTTCTTGGCATACATTAATTATGAAACATAGGTGATATGCTCTTTTCAAAATGATTATATCTTCTGTAAAAAGGTAATCAGAAAACAAAACAAAACAAAACAACCAGCTGTGATTCTCCAGAGTGGGTAAAAGTCTTTATCCTTATTGTATTGTAATTTTTTTGGTGGGGGGACAAGGTTCTGAAATGATTACTGCGTAAAGCTGGCAGAAGCTGCCTTTCATTTTTTAAAACACAATTTTTCAGGTTATCCATGCATTTCCTGAAACTGTGCAAAAGCAGTTTAATCTTCCAGCAAGTCTAAAATTAGATGAAATTAGAAATAATATTAAAGAAAGAGGCATTTTGTTCATTAGTAGTAACAGACATTTTCTAAAAATAAGTGTATTTCTTGTTTCCTCTTAGAAGCCACTTTTTAAACTGCACTGAAACAGCATTGCTGTTATGAAACAACAACAGCCTTTCCTAATCTAGTGTCCTCTAATTTTATTGGACTTCAGCTCCCAGAATTCCTGGATGTCTTTTGCAGGTTGGGGAGGGGTGAATATAGATAAGCCTAACTTCCTTGTTCCCTGACTGAGTCCAGTTCTGATCAGAGTTTGTGCCTTTGGCAAAGCACACAATTCATTGTAGATTGATTTAGATGAGAATATATACATTATAAAAGATGTTATATTGGAATACTAAATTGAATTCAATTAATGACTAGGATAAATAGTTGGTTAACAAGCATACAGGTAGTCCTCGTTTAGTGACTCCCTCGGACAGTGACCATTCACAGTTACAATGGTGATGAAAAAGTAACTTTGCGACCAAGTCCCACATTTATGACCTTTGCAGTGTGTCTCAGTCATATGTTCACCATTACAGTCAGTCAGTACAGTGTCACGTTGTCCTGTGCCTGACCCATTTTCCCCCCTCAGTATACGGGGTCATATCCTTCTGACGCTGTAAAGCAAAGGAAAGCTGAAGTAAAATTTTAAGCACAGTTGTGGTCATGTGATTTTTCACTTAGCGACTGCTTGGCTTAACAACTGAGTTGCCGGTCCCAATTGCGGTTGCTAAATGAGGACTACCTGTATTTTATTAAGCTCTCTTCATGCACATTTATTCAAATAAATTGGGAAATGTCTTGGAAGGAAAATAGGACTATTGAAGAAATGCACAGTTCTGTTGAAAAAAAATCTTGGAAATGAATAAACTCAAGCAATGATTTTTGAATGGGAATGATACAGGTTAATAGTTCTTATGTTGTCATTTTCTTTTTTTAGCGCCGCATATGATGCTGTTCTTGACAGAAACGTGGCTATCAAGAAGCTCAGCAGGCCATTTCAAAACCAGACACATGCGAAGCGAGCATATAGGGAACTAGTTCTCATGAAGTGTGTGAATCATAAAAATGTAAGTATTTTTCCAGTGAAAGGACACAGAAGCATGGATAGTTCACACTGCTAAATAAAAAAGTTTGTGCTAATACATTGCTGTAAAGTTGACTGTATAACCTTCACTATTTTAAAAGAACAAAATCCTATGGGGCTTTGAGTGCCAGGAAATGGTAATTTTTAAAAAATCCTCCATTAACAAACACATACATTTGGATAGATTTGGGAAATGCAGATGTGATCACAGATGCTTTATTCCCTTCCCAAAGTAGATGTCTAGGAAAGGACAACAGCTTTGCACCAGACACTCTCTATTTGTGGCAAAAAGAAAATGTATTACAGTACAGCCATGGATCAGCATATTTAATTATGCTTTCACTATGGAGATTCTCTCCTCTTTAAATTCCATGGAAGTCCTGCAGGGAAGAGTGGAAAACTTATGTTGACTCCTGGTGACTGCCTGAATTAGTCCCTGCAGTTTTCTTGCCAGCATTGTTAGAAGTGATTTGCCCTTGCCTTCTTCCTAGGGCCAAGAGAGAGTGACTGAATAGAATTAGGATTAATTGCAAGGACAAGAGTTACTCATGAGAAGTAAAACAGTTGTGAAATACACCTTGCCTTCATTTAGGCAGCAGAAATGTTTGAACCAATCTCCCTAACTCTTTTCTTTAGAAAAATCTCACTGCTGTCAAGAGGCACAGTTTTTAGGGCTCTGCATATTCATTTGGATGTATTCAAATTCCATATTCATCTGGAAAATCATTTGGAAGAAGTGTTTTAAACCCTGCATGTTCATGAACAGACCACCCATCTACTGTTCATTAATGCAGGCAAATGCCTTTTCAGACTTCTGTATGAAAAGGCATTTGCCTTCATTAAGACTTCAGTCTCACGTTCATACAAAAAAAAAGATGTGCCTGTCTTCATGAACAGCAGAGAGATGCTGTGCTTGCGTAAGGTCCAAAGCTGTTCTTCCAAATTGTTTTTAAAGCATGCACAGCCCTAACACTTTTCTCGATCATGGGGCAGGCTGCTATTTTCAGTGTGGCAAGGTGTGAAATTACTGGTATGTGATACAGCTTACAAGAAAAAAAGTATCACAAACTTCTCATCCGATGCAATTATAAATGTTACCATCTGAGTTCCAAATCCAATATATCTGACTGAATTCAGATTTTGAAAGCAAACTTTTCCTGCCCCCAACCTGAAATGTCTTTCTTGATTCAGCACCTGTTTTTCACTTTGACTAGGGAAGTTGCCAAATAGGACATTTCCTATTAGGACTTTAGGGAGGATCCAAATAGCACTCCGTTCTAGAGTTCTCTAGATACTGGAAAAAGAAGTTGTCATGGGATTTTGTGGGCTCGTGAGGTTTAATCCAAGACACAGCATACATGACACTGATTACATTTTTTTTTCTTTGTATTAGCATAGCAAAGCAAGTTCTTTTTCATTTCCATTTTGGCATGCAAGCACTGGAGTCAATATTTCTTTACAGCTACAAATTCCTTTCCTCAACATTTTCCCCTCCAACCTGAACTAAAGGTTTAACTCTGGCTAGACATTTTAAAGTTACCTACTTTCCTACTGCACATGCATGCAGCCTACAATGTTGACTAAGTGCAAATTCATCGCTATTTCTGTGCCTAAAATCCCTTCCTACTTAGAGATAAGGGGCTAATCATACTGGTAGCATTCCCTCTTTTTCTCTCTCTCTGGCAGAATTTGCTCTCTCTCTCTCTCTTTCTCTCTCTTGTCTCCATCTTCAGCCTTTCATGGACACCATCTGTGCTGGATGATTTGTCCAACAACAGCCCTTCTTGGTCCACTTCAGATGTCTTGCCCTGGGCATCTTGGAAGAACAATTATATGTTAACGTTCAACACTGTCTAGAGTTCCTTTTGGTTTTCCAGCCATACCTCCTCCATCTCTCATACTCTTCTCTCAGAAACCTTTCTGTTTTTAAGTCTTCACTTTTTTGCTTCTTCTTGACAGGAGGTTGAGTCACGGCCACTGGACTTCTTTTCTTTGGGTTTGATACATTTTGCTGCTTGTCCAAGCAGCTTCTTCAGTCTAGAAAGTTGGTTGGGGGGGACCCCATCCACACCAACATCAGGGTTTCTTCCCCAAACTGCATGGCAATATGTTGATGAAGATTCTCAGTCATCCAGGTGGAATTATCTGGAGGTTGAGTCATGGCAACTGGGCTTCTTTTCTTTGGGTTTGATACATTTCGCTGCTTGTCCAAGCAGCTTCCACCTGGATGACTGAGAATCTTCAACAAGCAGCGAAAAGTATCAAACCAAAAGAAAAGAAGTCCAGTTGCCATGACTTCCTATTTCCTACAGGAAAGTACTGCCTATGGAAAATCTGTGAGAATCTGTGCTATCTCTTTCAGGGTTCTACTTACCAGCTACAAAAGAACAAAACACGGCCAACATATCTGTCTAGGCGCATACAGGAAGTATGGTAGCACAATCTCGCATTATCTAAGAATAACACTATTTTCACATATTTTCATCTCTGCCAAAGAAGAGGGATCAGTTTTAATGGAAGTAAATTTGTCCAGTTTAGAAAATGGTATACAACCTCTTAGGCCCAAAGCCTAAATCAGGGATCCTGTAAGCAATCAGCTGAAAGAGTCACAAACAAATATATATCTATTTTAGGCAGAAATTAAGTACCAGGCCAGAGGGAGGTGCATATATAATCAGGATCTCAAAATTGGCAGTCTTACGGAGGGGGAACAAAAGTAAAATAAAGACGACTCTGGGATTTTCTTTTCTGGACTGCTGTCAAGTTCCCAGTTTGAGCCCCTGGGGCCATTGAAATACCTGAATCTCAATTTCACTCTATAGTTGTACAGGTTACTATCAGCACTTTATCAACCTCTTCCCCAAATTTAACTTGACAGTGGAAGAAACAAATCATAACAGATCCATAGCATCCACCTTTTGCCTTTAATATCAGGTGCTAACGATAATTTTCAAGACCCCTCTGACAGCATATTTGGCTCACAGCAAGATTGAAGATTTTGAAAGTTTGGCAATTCACACTTAGGTCATCTCACTTTAAAAGAAAAAGGAAGAGGAGAATGAAATGTGAAATATTTTTTTCTGCAAATTTAGATTTTAAATTTGCATTTCTTGGATATATCCTTCAGTCTAGCTAAACATAGGAGCACAAAAGTGGCAGGAGCAACTGAACCAATCTACAGTTACACTATACTGGCAGCTAAATTAGTAACAGCAGTAGATTTTAGCAAAGACCCCTTCATTATAATAAGCAAGCCACCATTCCCCAAAAGCTTCTCTGCTTCCTTTATCTTTCCAATCCATCTTTAAAAATTCAGAGGTGGCTTAAGTGTGAATTAACAGTGTTGCAAATTCTACATGTTCTTCCAGTGAGGCTGAAAATGTAGTCAGAGAACTCTTAGCTTGGAAGCAAACTTTGTTGAATTTTGAACAAAAACCAAATAGTTTTTTCCCCTTCTTTTAATGTAATGTAAACTGAAAACATATAAGCAGTCATAGTTATGTCAGTAAGGCAATCTGTGTTAACCTGATCAACTATAAATATTTAATTATTCTTTTCCCTCCCTTTTTTTCTCTTGTTACATTTCAGATTATCAGTTTATTAAATGTCTTTACACCACAGAAATCTCTGGAGGAGTTCCAGGATGTGTAAGTAATGCAGTCAAGAGAGAAACTTTGCTGTGCGGGAGGAGGAGAAATTGAGGGAGATGTGCTTAGTATCTTGCAGTGAAAATTAAGACCTAAGAATAATAAAATATAAAATGCTGTTCTTTCTTAGAAACTGATTAAGGAAAAGCTCAAGGTAGTCTTGAATTTTGCAGATTCTATCCTTCTACTACCTTTGGGTATTTCAGAAATCAGTTTTCACCCTGATGTAGGAATAGAGGAATAGAAAACAGACATTGAGCATCCTAATAGAAACACTTGAGAAAATGTACAAATGAGCTGCAGAGAATGAGACAGAAGAACTGAATATGTATAGATATACAAAGGTTCTTAGCAACCTGATTTAATTCCTTTGTGATGGCTGTTCCTTCTGAATTTCTTGTGATATGCTGGATTTTTAAAGTTTGGCAATTCACACTTAAGTCATCTCACTTTAAAAGAAAAAGGAGGAGGAGAATGAAATGTGAAATATTTTTTCCCTTTCATAATTGTTTCTGATAATCTATGCTCTAAAAATCATCTCACAGAGAAAAAAATGCTAACATTTCTGCCAAGCATTTTCTCTTACTTGGCACATAATAAAATCCTGATTGGAATGAAATCTGAGTAATCTACAAATGCTTCTCATTGGCTGGACAACTCTCTTTGTCTCTGTTGTTAACTTCATTTACTGTCCTCACTTTGTGTCTTATGATGAGAGGAAGCAAATCTTGGTTGGGCAAACCAATTCTTCTCCCCCTGTGATATGCCAGTGGTTTTGGTATGGCAATTACTCAGCAAAACTAAATTTCCTATGGTTGTATATTTTTCTTGGCCCTCTGTTGTTAACTATGCCAAGGAAGAGAGAGGAAAGAAAAAGTTCTCCCTAGCTGTTCTTGTAGATGTTCCACTTCACAGTTAGGGAAGGGTTTGAGGATGGAACAGCTAGAAAAACCAGGATTTGGGTGATGTTTCAGTTTTGGCTATTTGGCTTACCAAATATACAATAAGATGTTGGTGCTTTAACTTGTACAAATGGTGTTTATTGGGATATCTTATTTATGCTTTAATTTGCATTTTGTACTTAACTACTATTTTGGGCCAATCTTTGATAGCAATAAACTGAAACAGAATTTGGTTGATGGGGAAGAGATGACTTGACACCTTTCCAGTTTCTTTTAGGATAAAGACATGTGGTAGTTTTTGAGTTAATGTAATTCAAACATCTGGAATCATGCATATCTTTCCTAGTAAATGGCTCTTGTCTCTCTATCAAAAGTTAGGACTACTTAGGAATTTTTTCATATTATCCCTTTCTCTGCTTCTTGACCAAACTCGTCTCAGACATTCTTTCCTGCCAGCATTCTATTATGATAGCTATTAATGTTTATTCACGGTCAACACTTGCATAATCCTTACCTAGAGGCCACGTAGATTGTAATAGGCTGGAGGACAGGTCAGGAATTGCTAATGTATGGCTTTACGTATTGTACTAAACCATAATGTGCTTTGTTTAGTTTGTACTTAGTCCATTGTGGTTTGAAGACCATGATTTATCACTTATAATGGTGATTTATTCAACAAACGTTAGTTAACAGAAGTGCGACCTAGTGTAGTGTATTAAAAAGAAGAGCTCCCAGATATTTTGAATAAATATTCTAAAAACTACCAAATTTCAGAGAAGTGCTTTACAAAGGATAATAGATAAACACAATAGACGTATACATTCAAAGATTTAATGAGAGGCATGAATCTATTCCATATATGCCTAAACAAGAGGAAGAGAAAGTCATAGACATGTTACAATAAATAATGCGGTCCAAGAAAAGTATATTTAGGATTAGAAATAAGGGCAAAATTAACCCCTGCTATATCTATTTAAAACAATGCAGGTGACAAAGATGTTGCCAGTCAGAATTTGAGTTCACATATTGTGCTAACTCTGATTTGTTTTAACCACGGTTTATTGAGGAAGCTACAGTAGGCTTTTTCAAGCATAATGTTAAGCCGTAAACCACTCTTTATAAGCCATGATATAAAATAATTATGCTTTGGTGGCTGCATACAAGCAATTTAGGTCAAGCAATATATAAAGTAGATGTTCCTGGATCTGGTTTAAAGCAACTTCATATATCGGGCAAAATTTGATGGCCATATCAGATATGAAAGGAATGCTGCACTGAAAGCATCCCACAGATGCCAAGGAATGATGACATGACTTTGTTCTCTTGTCTAGTTATTTAGTAATGGAGTTGATGGATGCCAATTTGTGCCAGGTGATTCAAATGGAGTTAGATCATGAGCGAATGTCTTACCTGCTCTATCAAATGCTGTGTGGTATCAAACACCTTCACTCTGCAGGAATCATTCACAGGGTAAGCCAGCCTCTCTCCGCCTCAAAGTAAGAACAATTTTCCTACAAGAAATTAGATGCTGAAATGAAGAAAATGATGAAAGCTTTTTCTGTGCATTCTTTATTACTCTTGGGCGTGCCCAGCTCAGCTTTTGTTGTACTTCTATCCATAGCCAGAAACACTGGAATGAACAGGGGTACAGATTTCAAAGCCCAAGGAGGAGCCACATGGAACCGCAAACTTGTTGTCTGCATCCCTGGAATCTCTTCTAACTACAGTTGCTACAGTGGCAAGGTTTTCTGCCATTTTAAGAAAGAAAACATGCAAAGCCACTGTACAGGCCCTAGGGCTTAACATAGTTTAGAAACAAAAGGGGAAAAAAAGCCTACATTTCTGCCTAAAACTCAGTAAAATGGAAAATCCTGGTCTGTCAGCCCCACTAGGTAGGCCAGACCAAGAAATCAACTCCACAGGAAAACTAAAACTACATTTTGTAGGTTGGCTATAATAACAGAATCTTCCAAGTCTACCAATTAGGAGGTATGGTGCTGTACCTCCTCCCCTTTCTTATACGTCAGTGAATCAGGGAGGCGTCTGCCTGACCCGCTTCCAAACATTATGTCATTTCTCAGGTTTTTAGAAAAGTGTTTCAGCCCCTTTTGCCTAGATAATGGATATTTCCATTGAGGTCATCTCCCTTACTCTCTATATGGTTTCACTAAGGTGTTACAACATGAACACAACTACTTTGCAGCATCATTGCCCCATTACTCAAGCTCTCAGTTGCTTTCCAAAATGTTAAATAAAGTCCTTGTGTGGTCTTCAAACTGTTGGCCATCCCTGGAATACACATACCTTTTTTCCCCCTCACCAATGAATAATCTTCAGCCAGCTGTAGACCCTCTTGGATCTTTCACTTCATAGTCTTCCACCACAACAGACAAAAACCCATGATCTCTTGGAGGTAGGCCTCATGCTTTTTCCTTTCCCTCCCTTGCATCTCTTTCAGGATTTAAAACCAAGTAATATTGTGGTAAAATCAGACTGTACGTTGAAGATCCTGGATTTTGGACTGGCCAGGACTGCAGGCACTAGCTTCATGATGACACCCTATGTGGTCACACGTTACTACAGAGCACCAGAAGTCATCCTGGGAATGGGCTACAAGGAGAATGGTAGGATATATAAATATAGAGAGAAACTGGGACAGAAAAAAGTAAGGACCGTCAATTGTCTGGGGAGGGAGGAAGAAAACAGATCTGGATAGGATCTGACTCTGCAGATGTCATTTGATGAAGTCTTTCACCAACATGAAAAAAGCAACCTTACAGTCTACAGAAGTAAAGGACTGCAATACCCATCAGTCTAGATTCAACAGGCTATAGAGGAGAATTTGCAAGAACATAGAAACATAGGTCTTGTATTAAAAGCCATAATCACTGGGCATCTTATCTGTCATTCTGAGAGTAGAAATACCATGTGCATTGAATTCCCTGCTACTGTTACTATAAGAAAAGTTACTAAAGATAAGAGTATGGTGCAAATCACCAGGCAGTTAAAAAACAACATTGGAGAGAACCCAAGATATTATAATGCTATATAATATGCATCTCAGCAGAACTGAGGTATAAGGAGATAATTTAGATTGATATATGGCCCTTCTGTATATAAGGGCTGCTCTGATCTGAGATTGGTACTATCCCCAAATGTGCCCACAATTCTGTCAGTCTCAAAGTCAGTCTTCAGCAGCTGAGATAGTTAACTTCCAGTTAGCTGCTGAGCCTGAAGATTTTATTTTATTTTTTGCAATTTTACAGCATTTCCTCTTGACTGTAGAATGGGCATTTTACTGATGGCAGAAACTCCTGCTATCTCCTGGAGAGGAGAAATTTAGATTTCCTTTTTTTCCTGAAGCAAAAATACCATAGCATCTTGATATAATATTCTCATTTTTTTAAAAAAATGAGCTTTGTTTCTCTCTCCACATAGCCATTTTTCATTGCTGTAAAAGGAAACACTGAATAAAAAATAAGGATGGGAGCAAGGGGGAATTAAGCTGTATTCTCCTCCTCCTTGACCTCAGGAAGCAGCAGCAAGGTCAGAGACATGATGGCACAGAATTGCTGCAGAGGGTAACAGGGAAAGGTCAAAGGCAGTATGAAAATGCCTTCATATTAGAGCAAAAGAGCACCCTTTGCCTCTGTCACATTTCTGGCTTTCTAATCTTTACTAAATTCAAAACACGGTCTGTATTAATCATTCCCTTCTCTGAATCGGCCTTCATCAACTATGTTTTCCCAGCCCTCCAGATGTATGGAGCCTAGCCATAATGCAGTTCGTCTGCTTTGGCTTAGTGTAAGAAAGCCAGCATGGCTTATAACTCACAGTTGCTGGATTCGCACAATACACTAAGTCCAAAGCAAGCAAAGGGCATAATGGCTTTGCTGAGAAATTTTGTGTTCTGTGACTCCTTCCCTCCCCATTCCTTTGTGGAAAGTTCCTTCTAGAAAGAGGAAAGGCCTATTAAAGGTAAGTGCAACAGCAAAGCTATCTTTATAACGCTTCTTCTGGATCAGCTCTTGAGCTGAACATTTATCAGCTCAGCTGTTGAAGACCTGCTGAAACCCCATAGTATTGTAAAATTGTGGTGTTGATCTTGGATGTGTCCATTCTGATGCCACAATAATAAGGAATGAAACAATGAATATAGTCCTTAGATTAAAGTCTCTAGGTGAGTAGAGAAGATGCTGATATGAAAATTGTACCCTACTATACCCTAACTGTGCAATGCTTTTTTTAAAATGGGGTGGATAGAGTTGGAGGAACTTCTTCTGGTCCTAATGACCTGCTAGAAAGAGAAGTTGATTATTTTTTGTGCTCAAATCAGCTTATCATACCAAACATTCTTTTTATTTGTGTGCTTAAAAATAATCCCTACCAATAGTAATTATTGCATAAATGGCATTGATGAAGGCTACAAACAAGAATACAACAGAAATACATTCATTAGATTGCTATTTTTGCTGTTTTCAAGCAATTTTGAGATGAGGATACCTTGCGTGTATTAAATGTAATGAGGAAATTCTGCATCCTTGAAAGTCTTCCATTTTAAGTTGTGGAATCCAATTAGCATGCCACAGCTCTTTTAACTAACATCTTACTGCAATCTGCAAGCTGGCATTTAGTAGCTATTTTAGCCTGATTTCTCTGTTGTTTAAAGTTGATAAAAATGTGGGCTACATTTAAAGCACACCTTGTGTTCACCATTTCAAACAGACAGCTGTCCTAAAGATAATTCTAGTTGTAGTTAGTTATCATTAGTAGCTATCAGCTTAAGGATTAAAAAAAAAAGATGATAATAAAGAGGGAGATGCTTTTGAAATCATATTCAGAAGTTTGGTAACAGCCAACTGAGAAAATGAAGGTGGGTTCAAGTGTTGGTTTTGATCTAGACTGTTGGTACACTCTAAGGAAGCACAGGAGCCACTAAGACAGACTTCTATGGATAGGGTACATAAGAACATAATACAGGAAGAACTGCAAAAGGCCAAATGATCCAGTGCTCATTTCCCACTGTTGGCAATCACTATGGGAAGCTACAAAAGGGCATGAGTATAATGCCATCTTCAATTCAGGTTGCCCATGTGTTCTTCCCTTCCACTGAACTGAATTCAGAAACCCTTGTGAACTGAAACATCTACTAGAACTTCCTCAAGAAATCCCATGATCAGGATGTTTATGTCATTCCTGTGACAGCTAAAATTACTCAGTGGATATATTTCATGAAAGCAAAGACTAGACTAGGATACCGTGTGATAAACAATTCAGTATTCTTGCTGCACAGTGAAACCCAAGTGAGAAAGGAATACATTTACGTTCTGGGGCTACAGCCTATTATGATATGAGAAATCTGATTTTAAGTTTTGGATTCTCAGATGTACATCATACAGTATAATAGAGAACCACTGTAAGAAAGGAGAGAAACATATTTTATTTTTAATTTTCCTTTTAGACCTTAAATATCAGGAAATCATCTTAAATTTCTGGGGGGGGGAGGGAAATCCTTTATTTTAAATTAATGTCCATCCATTGTGCTATCTGCCTTTTAAGGCTACTCCACACTTTCATTTTCTCTCAACCTGAGTTTATGGATAATACCTTTATTTTATCCCTGTTTGCTTACATCATGTTCCCAAGATTCCTAAATCACTGTCCCCTTTAAAATACTGGTCCAATATATTGGACTTGCACTTTCTCTCCTGTCCATACTGTCCCCTAAATGAAACATTTTATACAGCATTTGCTTTGATTAATAAAAAGAATAGCTTGGGTCCACAGCAATTTGGTTTTGTTTCTTTTGTTTCTGTTTCTTTGTCAAGGGTAGAAAAAAGAGAGGAAGCAAAAAAATAAAAAATATATATATTCAAAGAGAATTGCAAAATAATCACTAGGCATACCATGGATGATACTGGATGGAATAAGCTGGCCCTTTTCCATGGTGGGATCACATTGCTAAAATGGCTGAATTTCAGTCTGAAGATTATGTTGTGTGTGTACCTATTACACACACACATGCATGCACACACACACACAAAAGATGTTACTTGTAGATATCAGTAGGAAAGTGTGACATCTGCCAGATGACCTGACTCTCCAAGTCCTGACACCTGGACTCTGCCAATACCCAGCACTCATTTGAAATTCCCTCCTCCTCAGAGAGAAGGGTAGACAACAGGATAGGATATGGATTGGGCAAAGGAATCTATGGCTACCCTAATGGGAAGAATATAATGTTATTATATAATATAATGTCCAGATTGTGAGAGGCATTTGTATAATAACCCTCTATAAAATCATCATCACCATATACAATAATAACAATCCCTCTAATAATCATTTAATAATAATGTGGTTTGGGGCTGAACAACATACTGACAATGCCTTTAACCAGATATAATTTTCCAGGGTAAAACCTGGTAAGATAAGAATGGTAAGGAGGCTTGATGGTAATGGGAAACCCTAGTGTGAGTTGGAACCAGGTCCAGGATACCTAAAACTGACTCAAAGTGGAAAGCCATCTTTCTTGAGGAATTGGGTGGGTGCCCATATATCAGACCATTCCCCTATGTAGTCCTACCATTGCTAAACATATTGATGGATCTTTTCTTGCTTTATGTCTAACTGGGATAGAAAGATGAATAATTATTCCATCATATCTCACATGTCCCTTAAATTTCACTAAACTGGATCATGGGCAATTCTTTCCTTGTCTTCTCTGTCTGCCCCCTATATTTTTCTTCCTGTAATTATGGACTTGGGGCTCAGTTGGAGAAGTCATTAATGAAAAATTACTAGGGGGAAGAATAGAAAGAAGTATTAGAATTAATATCAGGCCCTTAATTAAACTCTGCTTCTCATGGTAACTTTCCCTACAGAAGGTACCCATAGTATATAGGAGCATATAGTTGCTCCTATATTTGTCTTATAGCTAGTCATTTCAGCTCAAATCAATGGTCTATGAAATATCTCTTGAGTTAATCTTCAGCTGAATATTTTGAGGACTTACAGTTTTCTTGCTGACTAAAAGTATGAAGTATCACTGATTTTATGTGTGACTGACCTACTGGAGGAAGAAGATGCTGTTTTAGCTGCTCCCTCAGAGTAGTCCCATTCATTCCCATGGGCCACTTGGTGGAGGACAGGGTATTGATAATTAGCTACTGCTCATGCAATGAACCTGAAAAGCAGAACTAAAGGTTATATTTTCTATAAAATCTAACTGTATTCATTAATCACCTACTTTGTGGGTCCTTTTAGTTTTCTCTGTTGTGATCAAAGAACAACCACATACATTTTTAAAACAATCCTTCAGTTAAAATATAAAGTATCCAACCTGTGCCTCAACTTCAGTGAAATCTTTGGGTACATCTAATAGGATGACCTTATGAGATTAGCAGAGTCCTTTAAAACACCCAACCCCATCAGCTACATGGGAACAACTTTTTGATCTCTCTCATGGGTATGTAAACTGGAAGGCCATATAGTGTGAGCTATTCCTATAGAATCATCACTGCAAGAGCAAGACAATAAAAAGGGGTGAGAAGGAGCAATGTGATTATAACTTGTTGGCTGTATAATTTACAGGCATTCTTAGCAAGTGGCAGTATGCTAAAAGGACAGTGCCCTGAGCATTGTTGCAGCTGCACAGGAAAAGGACTTGTGACATCATCCTGCATCGCTTATCCAGACACATAACAGTCTACCTTAGAGACTGGAATGGCTGAAAACCTATAAATTTGGCTTGGAAACAGGATCACCCATAAAGGCTATTAGTAAACATAATGGGAATCAAATGATCATAGATTCCTTTTTCTGCACCTTCATAACATGGCAACCATTGAGCCAATTTTTATTTAATCCTCCCAAATGCTGCTAGTATCCCATTTGGAATGGATAGCTTTTCTCATTCTCACCGCCCAAATCCATATACTTCGTAATTTTCTTGTGCAGGAGAATAAACAAGGGCATGTAATGAGAAAGCATCTACTTCTCTGGTACTGTGTAAATGGAGTGCTTTGGGTGAAATAGATTACTAGTTTGTGATCAGTGAATGCACATGGCGTAGCCTGCCTATGGCCAATTAAAAATTATGGGACCCATGTGAGCCCTTCCTATGCAATCCTGCGCACGTCTACATAGAAATAAGTTCCCATGAATTTAGAAGGATTTATTCCCAGAAAAGTGGTATAAGATTTCAGTTCTAAACAAATAAGTGCTTTATCTGTGGCATAGATCATAATAAATTGAAACATTAAAAACAAAGTGTCAATAATATTGAAATTAAATTTGCAGTTCTTTTAATAAGAGGAATAGAATTTTGATGAAGCAGATATTTTCTGGTTTGATGGACCTCAGGCCTGCTTCTTTTTATGAAATACTTGTGCATGGGGTGGGTATTTTTTGTGCGTGTGTGTGTGTGCATGTGTATCTGTATTTTGTAAAAAAATGTTTGGTGGAAGGTGCATAAAATTGTGCTTTCTCTGACCAAGCTCCTCTTTTTCCCCTCCTATAGGAGCCAAAGTGTCTTAGTTAACTTTTCCTGTCCCCTCCTTTTCTCTCTTCATTTCCCTGTCTCTGCCGTTCTAGTGGATATATGGTCAGTAGGATGCATTATGGGAGAAATGGTGCGCCATAAAATCCTCTTTCCAGGAAGGGACTGTATCCTTATGCCATTTGCAACTTTCATTGAATTATTTGTTTCCCATCCCGCGCAGGCTCATTCTGCACTTTTCCAATTAAATACACAATATACAAGAGGAACACAAAGCTAAAGCAAAAAGCTGAATTGTGCACGTGTGTGGAATTATTACTGGAGTCATATGAGGGATAGACCCAGAGATGATGAAAAACATTATATGGCAAATATTGTCAAGTCAGATTTTATACTTTACCGTTATATGTGTTAAAGCTTTGAAGAAAATGACTGATGTGTTTCTTTAAGCTTTTCTGACCTTCCCACTCCCTTTTTGACTTGATGTTTTGAACATTGTAATCCTTTTGACATTTGTGGTAGCATCATAATCTTTTGCTTGCTAATGCATCGTTGGTCTGGGTCCACCTTGATGTTGTATGGATTCAGAGATGGGTCAATACAACATTTATGCTGAATGTTTTGATTTACACCTCTGTTGCCTAGAAATGTTCTTCAGTCCTTTTGATGTGGTTACTCAGATTTTCAGAATGAGCTTTCCTTATTGTTGCTATTATGATTGCTATTATTGCTATGCATGTGGTTTTGTATTATGAACAAGACTGTGCTCGTTAGCCCTACATCCTACTTTATTTTGTCCATTTGAGCTTCGGTGATATTCTTTTGACCATCTCTCAGGGTGGTGAAATTAATATTGGAAAACAAAAACAGTTTGAAAGAAAGAAGAAAGAAAAGTTCCACCTTAGCTGCTCTAGGACAGAATAATTACATTAATGAGAGAAAAAAGTCTTATGTTTATAATAAGCTTCTATATTTTAAAAGGAAACAAACATCTCATTAATAAATTGGTGCTGGAATCTTCTGATGGCTGGTATGATGGATGAATAGTCATGAATTTTTGGTGATAAAAATATGGTGGCTTGTCCAATATACTGAGGCAAATTCTCCAGTCCTCAAATGTAGGGGAAGTAGGATCTTATTGAATAATAGGAAGAATGTATTATCTACGTATAACAGCTTGCACTGAAAATCAGATGTAAAGATTAACAGATGAATTGTCAGACAACCACACATCTGCAGAGATTTCCATTTGCATGAAAAGTCATCTGGAGCATTACCAGCGATGCAACAGAAACACCCCTAAATAAAACTTCTACCCATTCCTACTGTAATCTATCTCATTTGGCCGGCAACTTGTGATTGAAGCCCACCTGGGCCCACACATATTTCTCATATCTGCAAGATTTTCTGTTTCAGTGACAAGGGGAATTTCATCCTGTGTGAAACAAGGAGAGAGAATGAAAGATTGCCTGATCAGGAGCCCTGAGCATGACTTGAAATGTGAAACTTTTGTTTAGCACTAAGTTTCAGAAATAATGCTTGCTTGATATTTTGTCATGTCACTGTTTTTGCCAGGGGTTACTGAAATATGCCTGGGGAAATATGGCTGCCATTTCATACTTTTCAATAGGTATTTGCCAGCATCACTCCCAAGGCATAAAATCATGTGATGTGTATTATGCATTCACACAAGCAAACAGAGACATGAATGCCTTCGTATCATTGCTTGATCTTTTCATTTGCTAAATATGAAACAATCAGTCTCAAACAGCTCCAAACATTTCCTATATACAGAGATTGTATATGAAAGAGGGAGATATTAATTTTATCTTTCCCCTGCTCCTTAAAATTAATATAGAGCAGGGTTCCTCAACCTCAGCAACTTTAAGATGGGTGGACATGGCTGGCTGGGGAATTCTGGGGGTTGAAGTCCACCCATCTTAAAGTTGATGAGGTTGAGGAACCCTGATATAGAGGCTCCACTCTGGATTGCCACTACAGCTTGGGGGCAGGGAAATGTGTTTTAGCTTTGAATACTCAATATGACCTAGATTATGCTTTCCGATGTTTGTGATTTACATTGCCCAAAAAGTAAGACAGGTGAACCTCTAGTTCAGGGTTCCTCAACCTCGGCAACTTTAAGACGGGTGGACTTCAAGTCCCAGAATCCCCCAGCCAGCAAGGCTGGCTGGGGAATTCTGGGAGTTGAAGTCCACCCGTCTTAAAGTTGCCGAGGTTGAGGAACCCTGATATAGAGGTTCCACTCTGGATTGCCACTACAGCTTGGGGGCAGGGAAATGTGTTTTAGCTTTGAATACTCAATATGACCTAGATTATGCTTTCCGATGTTTGTGATATACATTGCCCCAAAAGTAATTGATCCAAGCTGTGGATCACTTAAGGGCAATATCAATGGCAGTTTGGTGGGATTTCAGTCAAAAACATAGGAAAGGCGCATAGGGTTAAATTTTCCCTTCCTTGTAGAATAAAGTTTTGATCTAATTGGACTCTTACATAAAAAGAAAGTACAGTGGTACCTCAGGTTACGAACTTAATCCGTTCCGTGACTCTGATCGCAACTCGAGTTGGTCGCAACGCAAGGTAAATTTTCCCATAAGGTTCAATGTAAATTCGGTTAATCTGCCCTCCGAATTTGGTCGCGCCGCGAGGCAAATTTCCCCATAAGGTTCAATGCAAATACGGCTAATCCGCCCTCTGAATTTGGTCGCGCCGCGAGGCAAATTTCCCCATAAGGTTCAATGTAAATACATATGGCTCTGCATTTTCTTTGGAGCCATGCTGACAAGCACACCAAAAACGTTCCAAACGCCACAAAACACACCGCAAGCCTCATTGAACGTCTCCTTGCTACCGCGATCTCGCCCACGGGCAGCCGCAACCGCGTGGCAGCAGGGCAAATGGCCGCAGATCCGGTTCATAGCTCGAGGCGGAGTTCGCATGTCGAGGTAAATTTTTGGGGCCGGAGCTGGTCGTATCTCGAAAAATTCGTAAGGAGGGGCGTTCGTAACCCGAGGTACCACTGTATAGCTTGAAGGTTGTTAGTGCGTCTTTTGAAGTAATGGGTTGCTTGCCTTGCATTGCATTAAAATATGCCCTAGGGTATATTTGTGAGCATAATTGTATCTATAAACAGGAATTTGCTTTTCATATATTTTAAAGGGTTTTTTTCCCCAGTGCATTTATTTGCAAATATATGTCCCAGTCTATTTTAGTGGCATTCAAATAGCGAAGAAATATCTCTTCCAGACCTTTCCCCTTCATATAATACAATTGCTGTTGTTTAAATGGCTAACAGTGTTCAACAGCAAAATAAATGCATTATCAAATAATCACAAAGTATGTTCTCACACTTACCCATGTGGTTCCATACTTTAAGCTGTTTGCCTCATCTGGTGAGTTAAAGAAATACTGTCAGATTCTACTTACGGGAACTAAATCTTTTTACTGATAGCAAAGGTTTTACTTTGGCCCTGTCAAAGCTCGAGACCCAGTGTAGAACAAAGTGTAATTTTTATTTGCATATTCTGTTAGGAAAGGAGTGGGACTTTGTCTTTGCTTAAAAAAAATAATGAGAGAAATGCTCCCATATACTGAAGAGAAAGGATTTGAAGACTTTAAAGATTTGTAGATAGGGACAATAATATGAAATGGAAAATGTTTACAAACTGATGGGGCATCATTGCAAAATCTTGATGGTTTTTAACAGTTTTTAAAGGATTAAAACACTTTGTAAAGGCTTAAATATCACAAGTCATGGGCCTGGTACTATGTCACTTCATAGCATCCAGAATGTTGCAAACATTGTCTTATAATGTGCCTCTGAAACTTAGTACTATGGGAATACACTTTCACATTACAAGCATATTAGTGGAACAGGGACATTTAGATCACTCATAAACCTTAACCAAGAAGTTATAAAACAATATATGAAGAGCTGTGCACAGTTAGATGAAAGTTCTAGCCAGGAATCTGTTTCTCATAATGGTCAGCTAGTACTCCTGTGAAATCCACAGCCAAAACACATAACGGTGATGAATCATTCCCAGTGATGTTCCTAGCAACACATCTCAAAACTTGGGACAAGTAACTATGATAGTCATTTCATATGTAGAAACAACACTAACATCAAGATTATCAACAGAAATGGGATGGGTGCTGATTGGGGAAACTGTTAGGATTCCTTTTAGGTCCAGTTACTGCAGATATGTAAAATTCTAGGACACAATGGCATTTCTAAGAATGCTGAAAGACAGCTCTTGGATTCAACAGCCACAATTCAGCACCAGGGAACCAGGTGAGCAGAACTCAGATCTTGTGCTGCTCCATTGGATCTCCCCAAAACATTGTGCTCCACCTGATTAAAATGCCCAGTTCTGGTAAGACAGCATGTCCAGCTGAACTTAGATACAGAGATTTGTATATCATTCTGACATAAATTTACCCCAGAGAGGCCTGCAGTCCTCATTGCAGGGTTAGGGCAGGCTGAGAACAGTTTTGATCCAAAATCCTTCCAGTACCCTGAAAGATTTATTCTGCTATTCCAAAGTAATAAAAATCTCAGTTTGAATGTCTTACTACGTTCCACCTTAGCAGGACTGAGCTTAACAGGCCAAATACCTGTGCAAAGTTCTTCATATAGCAACAGTTACGAACAAGATGAGGTTAACTAGGAAAGAATGTACAGAGAATTACATATTTATTGAAATTAAATAACTCTCCACTAAAAAGTATTTGCTCACTTTACTCATCAGCACAAATTATGGTAGGAGCAAAACATTGCTTAAAACAAGAAGTGGATTCTTTCTAGATAAAAACATAACTGCAATGTCATTTCAGCTTACGGAGATGTAAAGCGATGGTCATAGCTCCTGAACAGCCTGTGAACTTAGCACGTCCTCCCTCTCAACTGCACAGAGATAGTCATGCTTGCAAGCCAAAGTGATTTCACACTATTGCTAAGAATAAAGTAAATGAAATTTACATGCAGGCAAATTTAAATATGCAGGCAAATTTAAATATGAATGAACTCAAAATAACACGGTGACTGCCTTACCCACTTTTTTCTTACATCCTTGCTTTATTTCTGGATTTGAATACAGGTAATCCTCAGTTAACGACTGCTCTGGTTAGTGACCATTCAAACTTACGACAGCACTGAAAAAGTAACTTTATGACTGGTCCTCGAATTTATGGTGGTTGCAGCATCCCACAATCACATGATTGCCATTTGTGAGCTTCACAGCCAGCTTCCAACAAGTAAAGTCAGTGGAGAAGCTGGCAGTAAGTCACAAGTCATGGTCATGTGATGTCGTGCTTAATGACCATGGGTGATTCACTTAATAACCACAGTGGAACTGACATAAGTCTGGTGTAGTCACATGATATTTTGTTTAACAACCGTGTCGCTTAGTGATGGAGTTGCTGGTCCCAATTACGGTCGTTAAGTGAGGACTACCAATATGACCAAACTTCTAAAAGAAAGAGTATCAGAACATCATAGAACCATGGACCTGAAGAACAGCTGATTTCCTACAATAAATCCAAATAAGATCAGCAAATGATTGATCCTTTAGAATATCTATAAACATTGCTTTAAATTTCTTTTTATTTATTTATTTATTTTCATTCAATCTGTTTCATGGCTAAGACACAAAGAAGATATTCAAGGCATGGGCAACCAAGATATATTGGTGAACCCTAAGACAATCTTTCCCAGCGTAGGACTTTCTGGATGAGTTAGGGGGTGAATTCTGGGAGTTCCTGTCCCAATTTTCCTGGATAAGGAAGACTATTTGAAGGCCTGCTTTCTAGTATCTTCTTGCAACTGGATTATTTTTTTTTAAAAAAATTCCCCTCCCTTGCACTCAGAGATACAGATATCTGTGACAAATGATTAGAGACCATATGAACTGGGGAGATTTTCCCAGTCTTTCATGCTGTCCGTGCTCTGAAATCATGAAGGTATCTGTGTAAATTTGCTAGCCAATTCATTGCAAGCTAGTAGTTGGGGTGTTTTCAATTCTACATGTGAAGGAGAATGACATCCATATGGATCTGTTCTGAGTAATGCCTCTGAACTTCAGAAACTGTTTAATCAGAATTGCCATCACCAAATCTAGTAGCAGCGAATTTCAGAGGATAATTGTAGCTATAAAGCAGCACTTTCCCTTGTTTGTCCCAACTGAGTGCCAGTTTCACTGAATGATTCTAAGTTGCAGCAGAGCAGAAATATGTTACCTCCATCTGCTATCTTCCTATTATTGTAGATATTTCACACTTCTATCATATTTCCCCTTAGATTATTTTTTTGTAAAATATCCGCCCCACACACATGATATTCCACAGTTACCACACATTAATATCTGTAGCTTTGGCTCCCTTGTCGTCATAATTGCCAAATGCACTTTTTTTTTTAAATGACAACCCCACCCAAGTTTGGGGCTACCCAGCCTTCTGCCCCTGTGCTAGGAATTATGAGATCTGAAATCCAACATTTTTGGCATGAGAGTGGGGAAGGGTGCTTTATAAGATGGAAAACCTAACACAGCATGTGCAGATTAAATGCTGCCATACTGTATATTTAAATGATAACAATACCATTACTCAAGTAGTATTGTCCTTTGTCTAAAATTCCCCACCATATTTTCACCCCAGGATACTGACTTATTTTTATTTTATTTTTATAATGCTGTGCTTCCCAAAGGAGTCTGGAGCAGTGTTCAGAAAAGACAGTAAAAGTAATTAAATAAAAAATGAATTGTAAAAACACCTGTGGGGAGAACCACACTTCCCTTGGGTGAATTTCTAATGGGACACCAAAAAGCCTCTTACAGTACTGCACTGTAAGCCAGACTCTCTGACGGAACCATAAGTGTTTTTTTTTTTCCTGCTGATGTCATTGCATGGATTGGCTAGTATACTGGGAGGTTACCTTGATAGTAGTCACCTCTGTTTTCAAATATTTATTAACAGAACAGTTGTACTTGCTATAGCATCTGTTCTGGAAACAGAAGGTTTCCAACAAAAATGGGGATGTTTCTTCCCCAACATCGCATTGCTTGCATGCATGACTTCTGTCGGGATGTCAGATAGGTTAAGATGGTCCACCCTAAACCCCAAATAGATCCTCAGGGTTTCCACAGAAGCTGGGGTATTTCCCAGCAACCTTAACAGATGCCTCTGCCATGTTTTACTGATCTCTGAAACTCAGAGATGGTGATGGCATTGGGCCAGGTTTTGGAGAAGATGGTGGGACTCTAGCTGTAGATAATCCTAGACCTGCTGCAGTCAGGATCCGGGGACAACAACAACATTGGTTACCCTGTTGAATGACCGTAAGAAGAGCAGTCAACTAGCTTTAAGTTTTGTTCAGTTCCTTTCCATTTCTTTCTACATTGCTCACATGCATACAAGCAAATTTAGACATATTCAGCAATAAAAGCAACCCATTCTGTCCCATAGTTACAAACTCTTTCTCTCTTTTTTCCACCACCCTTTCACCCAAGTGGTAAACCTCAAGCAAACATTTTCTTTTGTACACAAAAAAAGCATTCCCAAGTTTCTGAAAAGGAAGACTTTAACACTCAGAAGGATTTTATTTGGAGAATGAAATATTGATATTCTTTTCCAGCTCGACCTATTGCTGTAAGTCAGGGGGTTGTTAAGGTGGGAGTGGGAAGAGAAAGGAGGGACAATTGAATCAATGAGTGTCTTGTATTTACAGGATGAATTAGCCATTTAATGGGGAATCTCTCTTTGTTCGTCGATATGATGCAGATTGCAAACCTAAATACTAGGTGTGCTTTATGCAGAAATGTGAAAGATAAATTGTGAACTGGGAAAAAGAACAGATTTTTAATTTGAATCTAGAGGGCCAAAAATAGAGATCAGGAACATCTTCTCCAGGATAGTTCCCTTGGTTTTGCTTTTAAACCTTCTGTCTGGCTGCGGCCACTAGCAACCACCTCTGTTGCTAATCAGTAAGAACATGATACAAGCACATTGTAGGAAAGACAAGCAAGAACAGATGGATGCAACAGAGAACAGGATGGTTGCCATGGAATTCTGATTCTACTTCTAATTAGAATATCTGATTTGGGTTCAAAAATCAGCAACATTCCCAGGAATCCCACATCCTAGTAGCAAGGAATCGTGCCTGTTCTTTTGATCCAACCAGATAAGTCTTCTCATTTATTTGTTGTTCTGTTGCTGTGTTCTTGTTTACCTTCATTTCATTTTTTGTTTTCAGTTGACATGTGGTCAGTAGGGTGCATCATGGGAGAAATGATTAAAGGTGCTGTGTTGTTTCCTGGCACTGATCGTATCCTTCCTAGGCTGTGGGCTTCTCTAACATTGTTGTTCTAATTTAACTTCTGATTTGGAGTAGCTTAATACTTACAGACTCTTATGAACTGCAATAAACACTGTATATAATGATGTCTTTCCATCACCACAATATCTTTATTTGCAAAGTTGCATCTACCTCTGCCATAGATTCAGAATTCCTGAATTCCTAGTTCCCTGTTTATTAGGCATTCTTCTTTAACTTTCCATGTCATAGTAGATCCTCCTATACCCAAGCAGGATGTCCATATTTTAATAATGATTATGGCAGTACTTTGTAGGTTTAGTCTGATCTGCAGAAACATTTATTTATTTTTTTAAGGAATCCATGTCCATGCAATCTGGATGGCTGAATTAAATTAAGTGATTGGGGAGAGAAAACATTGCTGAAATATAGTTCTCAGCAGCTTGTATAGATGGGGTTCTGCTGTAATCTTACAGTTGGGGAGGGGGGTTACAAATAGCTATAGTATCATCATCTGATGCTACATAGTTGGAGGTTGGTTTTAGCCTTTCTATCCTAGCTTGCTCAGATGGGAACCATTGGGCAGATAAATGAATAAATAAGCACCGCAGCCCCATTTGTTGTTTTGTATTGCATCTACAAATACAAAAGAGCTTGAAATCCTTAATGACACATATTGACACAGAATGATAAGACTGAGGGTGAGTCAAAAAAGGGTGAGTCAGTGCTATGTTTTTAAAGAAATCCATTGCAATTTCAGCTAGGACTACGGACATTTTGAAAATTATTCAGAAATGCTTTGGACCTTGTGCAGGCACAGCACCTTTCTGCTATTAATTAAAGCAGGCACTCCTTTTTTTATTCTTTCACACAAGCTGCTTTAGTGTATCAAATCAGTGTGTATATAATGTGACTGATGAAGCAGCAACCTGTAATTTCTTTAGCAATAATTTCATTTTGGATTTCACCACTGGGAATGACTCTTACATATCTGTTGACTGAGTCAAATGTTCTAGAACTCAACTGTATTGATCTTTTCTCTGATATATGTTTGCTTTATATCCTGCCTTTTCTCCAGTATGTACTGAACTGTACTTCATCTTCCAGTCTTTTCCCACAACAATGACTCTGTTAGGTAGATTGGGCTGAAAGTTAGTGATGGGACCAAAAGTTACCCAGTGAACTTCTGTAGTGGAGGGTGAATTTGAACCTAGACCCTCCCAGCCTAGTCCAACCTCCCTCCCTCCCTCCCTCCCTCCCTCCCTCCCTCATCTATCTATCTATCTATCTATCTATCTATCTATCTATCTATCTATCTATCTATCTATCTATCTATCACATTTATATAGCCACCCATCTCACACAAAGCAACTCTGGGTGGCATACAACATTCATTACTATACTGTACCACATTGGCTGTCATTTTACAATATGCAGCACCCACCTTCTGAGAATCCACATCTAATCCCAGCACTCTGATAAACAATGTTAACAATGGACATATTTGGCCAGCTGTTGCCTATAGATGCAGACAAATCTCATAGCATTATGGCAGTCTTGCAATTTTACCCAGCTATTCTTTAGTTAATCTCTACTATCATTTTCCAAACCAGACATACTCCAGAGGTGTGAACTTCAACTCTGAGAATTCTCAGCAATGGCCATGCTGTCTGGGCAATTTGGGAAGTTCTGCTTCTAGAGCAGTGTTTCTCAGCCTTGGCAACTTGAAGATGACTGGACTTCAACTCCCAGAATGGCTGGCGGGGAATTCTGGGAGCTGAAGTCCAGACATTTTCAAGTTGCCAAGGTTGAGAAACACTGTTCTAGAGAGGCATCAGGTTAGGGAAGACTCATCTAGCAACAAGGGCTTGGTTGGAAAGTCACCTTCCTTTTCAAATTCCCCCAAATGCTCCTGAGTCCCTGATAGAATGCTGATTCTGGGCATTTTAAAAGTGTTGTTTTTTTGATCCAGTTCCTGGCATCTGCAAAGTCTGAGGTCAAGTGGAAAGCACAACGTAGGGAGCCCAAGGTGGAGGACATCTTGCCCAATATGGTAAACATTTTAAAATATGCTGTTGTCAAAATCTCATCTCCTTTTTTTAAATTCTAAAGGACGCATTCTTTCCAAGGCCTAAGTCCCACTAAACCAAGATTTCTTAAATACGGTTATAAAATCATGACAGTTGTGTAAGCCAGCGCTAAACCATATGGGGTTGCTTTTTTTACAGCAATAAAAACATTACTTATAGGAGAAAGACTTTTTTATACTCTCATTCAATATTAGTCCTGGTTTTTAATCTGCCACCCCCCCCCAAAAAAACAACAACAACAACCAGCTAACAGACTGGTTGGTTTTTGCATTTGCTGGTTAATGGAGTTCTTCTGTTCCAAGATGCAAAATTGTTTTTGGGCTGAAGTTGGATTTGGTCCACAAGTGGTACACTGGATGCTACTATCTTCCCAAATAGTGGATTAGGCCAGGACAAAAATGGTTTTTTATTTATTTTTTAAAATTAACTTTAAATATAGTTAATATGATTGGTGCCCAGTCATACTGTATGATCCCTCACACAATTTAGCCTCCAGGAACAACACTCAAAGATCTTGAGAAGCTCCTGCAGCCGTCAAGTCTTTGGTGGTGAACTTCTGTTCTAATTTATTCTGACTGAAGTTTTTATTCTATACAAATCTCAATTCATATATGCAAACATATGCAAAGCTGAGACTTTCCTATCCCTGGGGCATCTTAGCATATTTAAATAGAAGGAATTATCACTTCCTGAAAAGTTCTCTCTGTAACACAAAGGATGTACAGAGGAATATGAACAAGTCCTCAGTCATGAATATTTCATTCACAGATTTTTATTACGCATTTCTCCCCCCTGTGTTTATCGTTACTTTTGTTCATACTGCGTTTCCCATTCTGGAATATGCCTGCTGTGAGGTTGAATTTCCTTCAGTTAAAATTTTTGTAGCCAGATTAGTTGTGCAACAATGATAGATAGCCTCAGAGAAATTGTTATGGGATTGTTGATGGATTGTACCCAATCTTCAAATCTCTGTGCATAAAGACAGGGCTGGCTCTAGGTGTGAGCCTCCCATTTGATGTTTCTCTGACAAGTTTACCAGTAGCTGCATTGCAGTTTAACTATAATGTATATACTTGGTCCCAATGAGCCATAGATCTGTATTAAGGTGAGCAGTCTAAAATGCTGACTTTTCAGACACCTGCTACTGGTATTCCTGGACTAGGGCACTTAATGGCAAGTCTGTCCAGTGATACCTGCTCAGAATAGTTGCTTTCCGTTCTACTGGCAATTTGCAAGGTCATCCTAACGGTCCAACCAAACAGGGTTGGCTAACTGTCTTATTTCTGTGTACAACCAAAGACTGCAAAAAGGGGAGGGGATAAAATCTCAAACACCAATGGGCCCTTACAATACTTCTGTTTGAACTGATGTGTTGCAGTGGAGACACATAAACTTGGATGTTTTTGTTGCTGAAAATATTTCCATGCTTCCATTTGGTACATAACTATAGCAGAATCATAAGGATTTCTCACCTTTTCTTTGGGCTTTTCCCCCTTATGTTTAAGGTACCCTATTTCTCCTTAATATGCTATGGATTCAGTCATCATGTGGTTAAGCAGATAGAATAGCTTTTTAATGTAAAAAAAAATCTTTCAAATAAATTACCAGGAGAGAAGAAAAGACAAACCTAACCAAAAATGTCCTATAGATGCATTTTAAAAGCCTAGTTTCCTTCAAACAGCTGCATACTTATTAAAATTTGTTCACAGAGCCTCTATAATTAAACCATTAGAAGCATTTGCTATAGAAAAACTCCCTAGAAACAGCCACTAACAGCTGATGATTTGTCTGAAATTCACTCTTAATTGTTTTGGTATTTTTATACAAATAGGGTGGGGGGAAGTGCCATTAAGTGTGCATTTCCTACAAGGCTGTGCAATATTTTTTCTTATTCCTTTGTTCTAATTTACGCTGTAACTTTCCTTAACAGATTTTATTTTATTTTATTTGCAAAAACTACTTCTGTTGACTGTAATTTTGTATACTGTGCGCAGAACTGATTTCTCTTCCCTTCAAATGTTAAGGTTCAGGCTTTGGGTCCTTAGAATAGCTTGCTAGCGGTTTTTTCATCTCTATTCTGCATCATTAACCAGGCCAGACCACCTGAGAAGAAAACATATCCAAGCTACATATCAGAACAGCATGTCCCAGAACAGTGAGTGGTAGCTTTCTGTATTGATCCATAAAGATCACCCAAGTATCCTGGCTTAATAAACCACAATGTAAATAAACTATGTTCTAGCACATGCAGAATGTGATTTTCCTATTGCACAAAGAGCAAACTGCCATAGAGATGAAATTTATTTGATGTCCAGACTCAGGATTATGGTCCAGTGTCTGCAACAAGTATATCAGTCCAAGGTGCCTCAGAATGGAAGGGTGGCTGGATCAGTAGGGACAAAGGGCAATAAATCCTTTGCAAAAGCAGACTTTCCATCCATGCATGAATGGTGCCTGGGAAAATCATGTGGTTTTTATCTTCGCAATATACAATCCATAACATCCCATGAGGGTATTTACTGTAAACTGTTAGGTGCTAGAGTTGGTTGTTTCCTTTTAATTTCTTACCGCCCAGTTTCCCCCTGACATTTTTAACATTCTAGAAGCCTCCAGGTCTTTTCCGGGTTGTTTCAGCAGTCTCCTATTTTTGTCATGCCTAGAAACCTGTATATGATAGAACTCTTCATACATAGAAATTCTATCTTATTCCCGTTTTTCAATCTGTACTCATCAAGCACCTGAGTTTGCTTTTAAAAGGAATGGTGAAGATGGTGAGCCAGTTAAGATCTGCAACTGTGTTCATAAGGACATGTGAACTTCTGGAATTAAACAGTCCCCCTTTAATGCCACATCTTGCTAATCATTTAAAGCAGCCCAAAGTATTACTTTCTTCTCTCCACTTCTGGGTTCCCTGTCCCCCAAATTGTTTTCCAGAGATTATGTTTCTGGCACTGAAGTCCATTTGGAGAAAAAAGTCACCTATCAGGATAGACTGGAAAAGGAGGGGGCAGAGACTAGGTCAGGTTGAAGAATTGTTCACCCACCCATTTGTCCCTGTTGCTGTTTAAAATGGACTTCTGGCCCTGTTTCCCGGATATGGAGAAAAACCCATAGAAAAAACTGTAGATATTGTCACATTATTTGTGATTTCTTTTAATCTGTTTCTTGAAATATATTGTGCATGGTTGACCCTATTAAGGTCAAAAGCCTTTGAAGATTGCACAGAAAGAGCCCTGTCTCATCTATGATGCAAAAGTCTTAGGACAGAGCCATATTTCCCACTCACTGTAAGCAGCCAGAGTATTTGGTGTAGATTTTGTATGTGTGTGGGATAAGATAATGAACTGATGCAATAATCTGGCTTGTACTGCAGCCAACTTTTGAATTTCTTGGAAGAAAAATTAGAGGGGAGAACATTAGATTTTATAGTGGGTCTCTGAGTTACTTCCAATAGAAAGCTAAAGGAAGAACAAGATTTGACTAAACTTGGAGGGCATTTGGGTGGAGATTGTGAATTACAGTGAACTTCCCCTCTACCTTTCTTCTATAACTTGGAAATACTAGCAGTTCCACCAAATGAGATTCTCTAGGTTGTAGCTCTTGGGCCTGCTCTGTTAGCCACTTCACCACACTAGTAACCACAAGCTGGAATTATCTTAAACTTCTGGATATGTGCTTTCCCCTCTTACTATGCAGGTTGTTACTGACCATAGACCACAGTGGACATTTATAAAGCACAGTGATCCTCCTGTGTGGTACACATCATAGATATCTATGATAATAAAACAGTGAATTTCTCAAAGAGAAAAATTGATTAGAATTGGTACTGTTGAATATCCAATATCTGAACTGGCTTCATTTGTCACTATGCTTTACAAACAACTCACTTGTACCCATTCTTTTATTAAAATAATCCATCCCTTGCTTCATCTTAGCAAATCTCATTATTGCAGTTCATATAGTGATAAAAATTGAGGATTGTTCTTTATTAACCTAAGAAGTTGCCATGCTTTCATTTCTGCCTGTTGTGCTCTCAGTCCATGAACACTGCTCCATTGGCAGAAGCTGGCCTAGACAATTATAGCAATATATTTGCATATATCCTTGAAGAAGATTGTTTTTTTAAAAAAAAGCTAGCTCGTTTTTCCTGGCACAGATACACTTAGTGTTATGTCAGCTAAATTGAAATAGCTGTTTGTTGAAAGTTTACAACCTTTATACCTTTATATTTCAAGGTTAGTCACCGAACCATTATTATGATCTTGTTGTAGTCTGTGATAATTACTGGGGTTTTTCTAAATGAATGATTCTTATCTCAGAAATAAATAGTATTTTGGAAGAGGATTCTTAATTAGAAATTGAAATAGGTAAGCCAAGTGCAATAGCACAATATATTTTCAGCTAATATTATGGGAAAACTGCACTTGGAAAGGGCATAAGCTTACGTAGCAAGGAGGAGGAGAGCAGAGGAAGGGGACAATGGGAAGTTAGCTGTGGATCTTCTGCTTGACAGATTATCTATCAATGACCACCTCTGGACTCAAATTCATCTCATCTTCTAGTTCGTCTACACCTTTAACAAGGATTCATCTGAATAATCCCAATTTTTCCCTGTTCAAACCAAAACCTGACTAACGTTTTGTGAGCTGTACATTCCACTCACATCTAACATTCCTTGGGCTTTTTCTTTCCTCTTCTGTTCTTATCTCATATGCTCTGGAGTTTTTCTGTCGTCTCTCACAAATAAATCATGTTTGCCTTTGTGGTCTAATGTTACAGACAGTTTATTTATTTATTTATTTATTTGATTTGTCCCCACCCATCTCCCCTACAACGGGGGACTCTGGGTGGCTTACAACCACGAAAATCAAAATACATAATTCAGTTATAAAAGGTTTAAAAGTTATAAAAGTTATAAAAACTAAAAATTTACAAAAATAAGATAGAGATAAAAAGCTAAAAAACTCCAAGAGTCCAATAGAGGCCACACCAGGCCGCTAAGGGGCCAGCCAACCCCATTTCTGGTATCCTCCCTCCCCGCCCCAGGCCAGATGGCAGAGCCAGGTCTTCAAATCCCTCCGAAAGGCCTGGAGTGAGGGGGCCTGTCTCACCCCCGGGGGCAAGATGTTCCAAAGGGCGGGGGCTACAGCAGAGAAGGCCCGCCTTCTGGACCCCGCTAGTCGAAGTTCTTTTGCCGAGGGGGTCCAGAGCATACCCTCTCTGTGTGATCGGGTGGGACAGGTTGAAATCGTGGGGGAGAGGCGGCGCCTCAGAACATGGCCCCATGCCATGTAGGGCTTTAAAGGTGATAACCAACACCTCGAATTGGACCCAGAAGCAAACCAGTACCCAATGCAGGTCACGGAGCAAAGGTGTTATATGGGTCCTTCTTCGGGCCCCAAAAATTGCTCGCACGGCCACATTCTGGGCCAGCTGAAGCTTCCGGATACTCTTCAAGGGTAGCCCCATGTAGAGCGCATTGCAGTAGTCTATCTGGGAGATAACAAGGGCATGAGTGACTGTACGCAGGGCATCCCGATCCAGGAAAGGGCGTAACTGGTGCACAACCCGAAGCTGTGCAAAAGCCCTCCTGGCCACGGCTGCCACCTGCTCTTTGAGCAGGAGCCGTGAGTCCAGGAGGACCCCCAAATTACGCACTGGGTTGTTCTGGGGCAGTGCCACCCCATCCAGAACCAACAATGACAACGTCCCGGATACAGAGGAGCCATTAATCCACAGCCACTCCGTCTTGCCAGGGTTCAGCCGGAGCCTGTTGTTCCCCATCCAGACCCTCACAGCCTCCAGGCACCGCAAAAGGGCGGTCACGGCATCACTTATCTCACCAGGGATGGAGATATATAGTTGAGTATCATCAGCATACTGATGATACCTCATCCCATGATGGCGGATGATCTCACCCAGCGGTTTCATATAGATGTTGAAAAGGAGCGGAGAGAGAACCGAACCCTGCAGCACCCCACAATGGAGGGGCCGAGGATGGGACCTCTCACTCCCTATCACCACTGATTGGGATCGGCCCCGGAGAAAGGAGGTGAGCCAGCACAAAACTGTGCCGCCCACCCCCATATCCCTGAGCCATCCCAATAGTGGTCGACGGTATCGAACGCTGCCGAGAGATCAAGGAGAGCAAGGATGGTCGCACTTCCACCATCCCGCTCCCGCCAGAGATCATCCATAAGTGTGACCAATGCCGTTTCTGTTCCATAGCCGGGCCTGAAACCTGACTGATAGGGGTCCAGATAATCCGTTTCCTCCAGGACCCTTTGGAGCTGCGAAGCTACCACTTTCTCAACCACCTTCCCCAAAAAGGGGAGGTGGGAGACTGGACGAAAGTTGTCCAGCACAGTAGGATCCAGGGAGGGCTTCTTGAGGAGGGGGTGCACCAACGCCTCTTTAAAGGGTGCTGGAAACACTCCCTCCTGCAAGGATGCATTAACCATCGGCTGGATCCAACCACATGTCACCTCCCGAGCTGCTTTCACCAGCCAGGAGGGGCATGGATCCAGATGACAAGTGGTGGCCCTTACAGTCCGGAGGATCCTGCCCACTTCCTCAGGAACCACAGGATCAAACCGTTAACTAGGCAAGAACGATCCCCTGGTATCTCCCCAGACCCTGCACCACGCTCGGAGTCCAACTTGGAATGAATCCGAGCGATTTTATTCTGCAGGTGCTCTGCAAATTCCTCCGTGTGGCCCTGCAAATGAACCACCAGATCCCCCTTCCCAAGGAGGGACCTGGTGATCCCAAACAAGGCCGCTGGGTGGCACTCTGCAGACACATAAGGGCAGAGAAGTATTGCCCTTATGCTTCGCCACCCTTATCGCCACAATGTAGGCCTTAATAGCGGCTCTAACACTTGTTCGGTCGGATTCAGTCCGTGTCTTCCTCCAGCGGCGCTCTAGGCATCTCTTAACCCTCTTCAGCACCCTCAGCTCCTCCGTAAACCACGGGGAGTGTCGGGGCCGACGTGGCAAGAGAGGCCGCAAAGGCACGATCCTATCCAAGGCCCCGGCCGCTTCTCTATTCCAGGCAGCAGCCAGGGCCTCTGCTGGACCATGCAGCAGGTCCACGGGAATATCCCCCAACTCCCTCTGAAACCCTGACGGGTCCATCAGGCGCCAGGGGCAGACCAATCGCATGGGTCCAGCCTCCCTGCTGGAGGGGGGTGGCATAGGAGAAACTCAGGGTCACCAGGACGTGATCTGTTGCAAGTTGCAAGAAGTGTCATCCTTAAGCTTTCTCCCCCCCCCAACCCCACCATCCACCCACCCACTGACATAAGTAGTCATAAACCATTAAGTGCAGGGATGCTGAACATGTTAGCAAATGCACGGTCATGAACACTGATGTGTCATATTGGAAAATGGACTCAGAATGTTGGCAGTTGCTCCATTCTAAGCCCCCCCTCCTCCTCCTTCAGCCACATGCCCAAGAGCAAGGCTATTATTAAGGGATCCAGAAAGAGATCCAGAAAGAGATCCAGAAAGGGATCCAGAAGCCTTGATCTGCATGCTTTCCGTATTTTATTATTTTTCAAATACAACTTTTTTGTTTTAAATCAGAATAGGACAGATTACGGCAGACTAGTCTAATCTAGTGTCATCTATCTATCCCACAGTGGCCAATCATTTCGGAAGTGCATAAGCAGGATGTGAGACGGCAGATGTTTCCCACAGTTGCCTAATGACTGGTATCTAGAAGCATTCTCTGATCCTCTGAGTAGCATATAGCCATCATAACTCTCAGTCACTGATAACCATATTATAATTGCCTTTTATGGCTGTCTAAGCTGGTATCCCAATTTCATAATTTCATTTGTTTGATTGCACTAGTTCTGCATATAGTACTTTGCAAGGAATAGATACGAAAGACCCCTGAAATGTAGACATAGGAAACTACAGAAAAATGGCATGAATAAGCAGGGAAAGAATGTGTAATTAAAATTTTAAACAATGTATACTTTGCAATAATGTATATGCACTGTGGGGATGAGTCAAAGGCTTCTCTGGAAAAATTAATTCTGATGATGAATTTATGGAAATGAGAGATATGGCCATAAGGAAGTGTTCTAGCAGGAGGCAATTCTAGGAAAGCGATCAGCAAGGGATAATATGTGAAGCTGTTTCGGAGAGCAGGAGTAGATCACATCTGAATTTAGAATGCACACTGCTCCTATATAATGGTTGTGGCTGTGGCATATAATGAATGGAATGTATGTGTATGTGTGTATTTGAACAACTTGTGTTTGTATACACTGGGACTGATTTTGTAGAAGCTTCTCTTCCATTATTCAGCATCATATTTCCTAAAAGAACACACACTGTTAAATAATATAAGGTATCTTGTGAAGTATGGTTAAAGTTATTTCTGCATCAAGGTCTTAAAAAAAGAGGTGATAATATTTTTACTCGTTTGGATTTTGTTCAATACAAAAAAACAGTGCTAATGAATGCGCCAAACTCGATGTGCATTTTTTCCTGACCTACTGAAATAACGCAGACTCATTGTCTTTGATGGGTTTCCTTTGTTACCATGAAACAGAAGTATCTTGCTGGAATAACAGGACAACTACATCGCCAACTACTGATAGCAATACTGACAATCATAAGGAAAACACACACACACACATTTAGGATACTGCTGCAAAAAGATAGTCTGAATAGAGTTATACTCCACTGTTGTTCATCCATCTTGATCAAGTGCAGATATTTTAATCATGGGAGTCTTGTGCTCACCTCCATCAGGCTGCAGATACTGGTATAAAAAGTACTTCAGATGTTTCAGCTATCTGTGCCATCCCAACACATATAAATAGATTATGAGGTGACAATCAGAAACTGATTGGTGTTGATGTTCCAGTCGCCACTCAAACCACAAAGGTAATGTATGAATCAGATTGCATTCCTATACAGGTAGTCCTCGCTTAGCAACCACAATTGGGACTGGTATCTGTGTCACTAAGCAGTGCAGTCGCTAAGCAGAAAATCACATGAGTATGTCAGACTTATGATGTCACTTCCCATTCATTCAATAAGCTAATCACTGTGGTCATTAAGTGAGACATCACATGACCACGACTTGCGATTTTACTTCCGCGTTCTCTATTAACTCTTACTTGTCAGAAGCCAGTTGTAAAGCGCACAAATGGCGATCCTGTGACCACAGGATGCTGCAATGTTTGTAAATGTGAGGACTGGTTGCAAAGCTGTTTTTTTTACACTTTTTTTACAACTCCAAACGGTCGTTAAACAAGGCAGTTGGTGAGTGAGCACTACCTGTATCCAAATCAGCGGGAGTAACCTAAACTTCATTTCCAAGTCACTGATCTTAATTTCGGTATGGATGATATTGCTCTGATATTATATTACTCTGGAAAGGAAGCATGGACTACAGATTTTTCATAAATTGAATCCAGTTTGTTATCTTTAAACGCCAAAGATACTAAAATTGAAGAGCAGCTTGGAGTGGTTGAGAAGGTGGGGGTTGGGATTCTGCAGCAATTCTTTCCTTAACTATCGATGCTCAGATATTGACCAGTGGAATAAGGTAATTGAACAGCTGGGAACCCCTTGCCCAGAATTCATGAAGAAACTCCAGCCCACAGTGCGGAACTATGTGGAAAACCGGCCTAAATACGCTGGCCTAACTTTCCCTAAACTTTTCCCAGACTCTCTTTTTCCAGCTGATTCAGAACACAACAAACTCAAAGGTAAGAACAACAGTGATGTGTGAAACATGCATGAACTAGTGCAATGAGTGCATTAGAAATGTATTATTACATTTATATTCAAGCCTTCTGCCATGATGGAGCCCAAGGCAGCCTATATGGGATCAGCCAGACAGTCTCCCGTCCAGGCACTGACCAGACCTGGACTTATTAAGCTTTAGTAAGTGTACTGTCTCATGTTGGAGGAGGTTTGCTAAATATATCTTGAGGTTCTGCTGATTGTGATGTAGGGAGAGGATTACTGCGAAAATTTCATTCACTTTCTTTCCAGCATTGAAAGTATTTACTCAAATGTGCCCCAAATGATCTAATTGGTGTTTTACATACCATGTTTGAAAATGCTAAGCTGTGATGCTTGTTGCATCAGCCAGGTAGGATCAAAAAAGTCAAGATGGCAACTTTTCTTACATGGGAAGGTCTTTGTGCAGTTGTGTCTGCCATCTTGACTTTTTGATACCCCGTGGACACTATGATGGCATCAGTCAACATTTATGACAGATTTTTTTCTCGTCTCCTCCCCTTCCTTTTTGAGAGGCAACGATTATGCATACACATACACATATATATATGCTGCTGCTGCTGGCTATAATTTCTTTCTTATTTTTACATCCTTGTGTGGACAAAATTGTATGGACATCACTGGCTACAGGCTTGATTTGAAATCAGAGTAAACTCTGGCAATGTGTAGATAAATTTAAAGGAGTAGTGAGAGTGTCCTGTGGCACTGGGAAACATAATTGCCACACAAATGTATGTGTTCAACATGTACTATTTTGCCCCCATCTTCTCTTTCTGAAAATTTTTCATCCAAAACTTACAACTCCTAGTATCTAAGAAAAGACAATTAGGACAATTAAACATGACTACCAGGGATGCGCAGATTGACCTAGACCTCTCCAAATGTGTTGGGACTGGAGAATTCTGGGAGTTGCAGTTCTAACACACCTGCTGGCACCAGTTGGAGAAGTGTGATGGACTCTCTTTCTGGTTTGTTTCATTTGGAACAGCTGTCTTTTTACTGTGGGAGTTGTAGCTTAGGGCATTAACTGATTTTGAAATAAATATATGTTTAAATCTCTTCTACTCCATTTCTGTATTAAACTGCATTTAAAACTCATTTGATCTCATGAGAAACTCTTTCTGCCTGATGTTGCACATGGGGAAGAGTTTAGTACTCTTTTTGTTTGAAACAAGAACACTTGATTTTAATTAAGATGTGAATCAGGGCCAGTTATAGACATGGTGAGGCCCTAAATTTTGGAAAGCTGTAGGTGCTCTACCTGATAAGCACTAAAAGAGAAATGTGTGTAACAACTGAATTTGGCAAACAATGTCTCTACAATGCATTATAAATTCATGGGTTTCTCTGGGCCGCTAACAATTAAAACAAAACCCACAAGGGTTTTCGTTTTGTAATTACATACACAGGAGAGTAGTCAGCCTTCTCCCCCTCCATAGGTTTGAGACCAACAACCATCAGCACCAAGTCTAGTTTATTGAGATGATTTCTTGTGTGACCTAGAACATATTTTCCAGGATTCTAAATCCTCCAGACAACTACACAAGAAAAGTAGGCTCAGTTACCCTCAGTCTCATGCAGGGCAACAAAGACAGTTAAACAACATGATTGTCCTTGATCTCTCCCATGTGAGTCTAATTCCAGGAGAGAAATCAACTTCTTAATGAGGCCATGTTTGATCTTATTTTCCAGATGATAACAATCTCTGCTTTTGTTCTATCATTGCAACAATTAGCTACATAGAAGGAACCATTTTAATATCCTGTTGGGCTTTTAATGTTAATTTGTCTTTTTTTAATACCACTTTTCTCTGAGTTCATACTACAAGCTCTTTTCTTAAACAATGAGCCCTGTTACTCAGATCTGTTAGTTCTTTCTCAGCGCATCTGAACTATTTTCAAATCTGAGCTTATGGAACCATCAGGGAAATTTGCAAAGAAATATAATAGCACTCCTGAGTGTGAGTACCAAGGGAGAACTTTAGTTTACCAGATGACTTAAAGAAGATAATTCTCTATTAAATGCCTTATTGAAGAAGATGAATAGTACAGTATATGGTTAGGTTACTAACAATAACGCCTAATAATAAACTAGATTCGGTCTTGCAATTTCTCCAAAGTTGTCTTCTCTGGGAAAGAGGTTTTGGTTTTTCTTTTTACTCTCAGGATGTTTGAGAATTTATTCTGAATTTCTTTGGGGTATTTTGGAAGGAATAGAGGTGCTGCAATCTGGCACATGTTTTTTCATCTTTCTGAAGCCTCCTTGGCTGCTCGCACTTCCACTCTGAAAAGAACCCTTTGGGACGAATTTCCTCTTAGTATCTTCCCTGGGGATTTAGTTAAAATATGGAAAGCCATGAAAGCTATTATCATTGGAGAGAAGATTTACAAGCAAAGTCTTCCACATCCTTACCCACTTGCAATTAAATAAGTACAAAAGCATCACATACCACCTATGTCACTGAATATCCCCACAGCTGTATTCTTTGAAAGAAGTTCTATTTTTAAAAAAACTTGAGTGAGAAGTCATGGGAAAAATCCATAGAAAAGTGTTTCATAACAATATCAATTTATATGAGGAGACCACCCAACATGAGTCTGAGAGACTTTTTATCTGCTACATGTGGGGAAATTCAGAGTTGCATAGATACATGCCTAATTTAGTCCACATCCCTTAAATAAGTAAGTACAGAGGAGTTTTCCGGAAGTCTATATGATGTTGACTATAATTCATAGTATACCTATTTAATAGTTTGTCCTATTAAATGCAACAGAGTTTATTTCTTGTTTTGAAAGTAAAACTGCAAAAAATTGAGATGGGAGCCAGTTGTCACTTATGGTTGCTAACTGATCATTTCTGTAAAGCACAGATGGTCTCACATAGCTACGCACCTGTCAGTTTTGGAGGAATGATTCAATGAATGAGATGCAAATATACAAAAGTGTGCATTGCTGGTCCACATCACCCATGAATATTAAACATACTCAACACTCTATCTACTGAAAAATACAACATAATAGCCTCTCCATGAGACTTTTAACTTAGATGAATATGTGAACCAGTCCCATAACATGATTGCATCAGAATAAGTGATGTTTAAACTGCAGGATTTTTACTCAGTGGTGAGCTGTTGCATAAATATTTTCTACAGTATGATAAGGAAAATTTTGTTTAGCTTATAGTCAACAAAAATTCACCCATAATCAGTATGTGAACTGAAACTCAGACTTCCTGCAAAATTTGTATTTGTCCCAATATTGCAAAATAGTTCTTCATAGAAGTGAATGATACACACACACACATCTGTATATTTTAGTGAAAACAACATGCAAAGGAAAACTGCATTTAAAAATGTGTATGTTAGACAACACTGTATATAAATGCTTATTTTAGAAGAAATTAGAAGAAATTTCAACGCAACTGTTGAAAAATAAAAAAATCCAAACTGATGTAGAAAAAAGAAATGAACTAAACTGGGAAATGGGAAAAAATTACCTTTGTTCCTAGGGAAGATATTCTAAAATGTTAATTTTGTAAACAGCTTCAACTTAAACTTGCTAGTTCTAGCCTCCAAAAGAGCTAACAGAACCATCTATCAATTTTCATGTTCTTTAACAACAGTCTTATGCACAACATTTTAGAAATACATACTGAAGTCATATAAAACTGTCAGGAACCTAAAGTCGTGCACTGACTTAATTAAACTGAACTTGGCATTCTGAGTTATATCTCCATCCCCGTTTTCCTGTACTGATGCTTTTTCTGTTTTCGTTGCTCCAGCTAGCCAAGCTAGGGACCTGTTATCAAAGATGCTAGTGATTGACCCAGCCAAACGGATATCAGTGGATGAAGCCTTACAGCATCCGTACATCAATGTCTGGTATGACCCAGCAGAGGTGGAGGCGGTAAGTAGACCGCTAACCTTGAAATTAGAACTTTGAATGTACTAACATTCCCTAACTCTCTTTTTATTTATGTTCTTTTTATCACTGCAATGTTTAGGAACAGCAGCTCTTTTCAGGAGAATAAATTGTTTTCTAAGCCAATTCTTAATCAGTGCCACATATTTTATTTTATTTTATTTTATTTTATTTTATTTTATTTTATTTTATTTTATTTTATTTTATTTTATTTATTTTAAAATACTGGTGTACTTCTTCCCATTATTTTTTTTAAAGTCTTAAAGGGATTTACAGTACACTCTTTCTGTTCTAAATTGCTACTTTCAGCAGACCTTAGTACCAGCCTGCAATAGGTCTAGAAGTTGCATGTCAAGCAGTAGGATCCTGTATGGCAGAGGTGGGCAACCACTTTTCTAGACTCTGAACCACTTTTTTTTTTTTTGTCACCCTTAGATTTCACTCCAAAATTGCATCATTGCATAATTGCCAATTAATGGTAGCATTAATTTATGCCACTTTTCTGATGAGAAGCAAGCAAACAAGCAAACAAAAATCATAAGACTCAAATAAACTTAGCATTTTAAAACAAATGTAGAGCTGGGGGACCTTTTCCTATCAATATAAGAAAAATGCTAAACATCCCCTCCCTTCGATGACCTAGCACTTAAGTACCTTAAGGAACATCTCCTTCATGTGGAACCAGCCTGTCCAGGCTGTACATCCTGAGTTGATATGTTGAGAGTTTCCCCCAGGTGAGGTTTGGAGAGCAGGAAACACATTTGTCAATAATAGTTTCATCCCTCTGGAATTTATTCTGTCACTTAGGAAACTGATGAAGACTGAGCTGGCTTGTAGGGTTTTAACTCAGAGACTTGCTAATACTAGATGCTAGTGGAGCAGCAGGTGGTTTCAATTTACTTTGTATATTGGTTGTATTGTTCTTAATGGATATTATTGGGGGGAGATGGGTGGCTGAAAAATTAAATAAATAAATAAATAAATAAATAAATAAATAATACGTTCCGGCAAGCTGGGAGTCTTGCTGGAGTATGGCAGTCTATAAGAATAGTAAAATAAAATAATAATAGCACCATTATCTTCTCACTGGATCCTTGGCTGTCAGAATAAGAATAAAAGCTTGGATTTGTCTGCTGAAAAGGTTACCTGTCCTGGTCAGTTGGCCTGACTCTACATAAGCTAATCAGGCATCTCTTGCATCTGCCTCTTCATTTCTGTGCACCTGGATAAGTCCACCAAGACTTTCATTTCATGGCTTGAATTATGATACAATCACAAGTTCCAGATTCTTACACAGCTCAACATTAATGCAAGACAGTCACAGTCACGCCTAGCTAATATCGCCAAGCCCTCCTCCCTGTCATAAGGGACTGTGTTTCATGGGGAACAAACAGAAGCAAGACTCCTCTCCTTGTCAACATGTGGCATGCAGCTATGAAGTTAGCCAGGTTTCAGGTAGCCACTGATAAGTATCAGTGGCCCTAGGGAAAACTACACTTCTCAGGAACTGCTTGCAATCTGGAATATTATATAGAAGTTTCTAAGTGCCCAAGTGGGGGGAAATTCTCTCTCTCTCTCTCTCTCTCATTTTGGTAGTGTCCTCTCCCTTCAGCTTACTGCTGCCATGAGTCATCCTTCATCCTCAGATAGCTTCAGGTTGTTCCCACTTACTGGGATGAAACCATCCCAGAAAATGAGTGGCAAGAATGGGACCAGGGGGCTGGTAGAAGGTGGGATAGAATGCTATGAGTAGACCCAAACAGACGCCCTTAGTTTGCTGAGGAAATGCCAACCTTGGGGAAAAGGAAGGACTTAAATGAAGGAAGGGATAGTGTCTTCGAGTCTTTTTTCTACTCTCCCCCCCCCTTTTTTTCTTCTTCTTCTTTTTCCACTTCTCATAAAAGACTCCTTAGAGTGGCTTTAAAAAATGAAGACAATCCCTGCTCTTGGGCTTCCAATCTACAAGGCAAAATACAAATGGAAAAGTTGTTGAAAAACAGAAATATATGAAGAATCTCAAAAAAATATATATTTACAAAGTGCTTACACTGGTCAATGGGCATAAAAATGGTTCAAGCAGAGCAGGAGTCCAAGGTTACTATAGTCTCAGCTGAGCTGATGGAAGGACATGCCTAATGGACACGTTGACAGCTGACGGATGGAGGTGACTCAGGGAGGCAATTTTTCAGTATCACTGGTGATGATCCTGCTTCCCCCTCATTGCGGTCCAGAGAATTGGATGTCAGATCATTTGCCTGAATTATTCTAAGGATATGCCCATACAATGACATGTCAATATGTTCAACTTATAATGTTGTAAGGGAAGGTTAACTGAGTGTTTCTGTATCCTGGTGCCTACACCAAGGTAGAAGATTCTTCATCCATAATTTATCCAGTAAGAAAGGGAATCAATCACAGTTATTCTTCTGTACTAAATACCATCTAAGCATCATTAACCCTCTTTTTGCCCTCTGGGGCAAAAGGTCAGGTGTTAGTACACAGTTACAAGAGATGCAATGCATCACAGCAAGCCTCATAGGACCCCCTGCAGAGAATCTCATAATCCTTCCCAGTATTAGTGTTGCACTGGAAGTGAACTCATTGGTGTTTATGAGATGCTTAACTGCCCTTGGTGATGAGGAGCTGTATGGAAAGATGGGTATAGCCTGCAAGTGTGTTTTGACAATGAGACCCAGTAACTGTGGAGCAGCTGACCACAGTTCTGACTTGTGTGCATGTGTGCGCATGCACACACACATGCGTGAATGCATGTGGCTAATAATTATCAGATGCCTCCAATAATTTATTTTAGCATATTGTAATATGCCCATAGCATATAGTAATAGAGTAACTCTATTTCCTATATTTTAGGGTTTGCAACATTGTCTTGGTTCCAGTATCTTTTTTATGGTTTCTGAAGACCTTTCTAACTATCCCACAAATTTTGGAAGCCTAATAGCAAAAAATGAATAGAACAACAGCTCCTCAATTTTGAGGTGGGAAACCTACGAACTTTGAAAATCTCTGAAAAATAATTTTAGGGAATTTTTCTTTTTGTTCCAGCAGATTGTTCGCCATGAGTGAATCCTTAAGGTCCTTTCCATTAGAATTGCTAAGAGATTGGAATTTGCTCCTTAACCTTTTATTTACCTATATCTGAAGTTTAATCTTATTTTTGGGGAGGGGGGTGGAGGAGAAATCAGTCACAAGAGAGTTGACATTTAATGAGAGTTGACCACCTATTCTTGCATCAAATAGATCATAATGTTGATGCACGATGCTCCAAGTTTGGACGCCTCTAAAAAACATCTGTCTCCTTTGTGGGTTTTGAACTTACCCTCATGCTCAAAGAATGTCCTTAGATAAACGTTTTTAACTTAACCACAGAATAGTATAGTAGAAACTCTGCCTTTCAGAATTTGGAGCACGAGTCATTAAGGGTTTAAAGATAAACATCAGCATTTCATCTCAGTAAGTGGTACCACCTCAGCTGAATTTGTCTGTCCTGGTAGCTAAGCAGCATTGGTTCCATTTATTACTTGGATGGGAGCTCTCAGGGAATAGCAAGACTGTAGATTAGACTAGAAGTTGGGGGGAAGACAATGGCAAACCATATCTATGTTACTGCTAAGAAAACTACACGGATGTGTTTGTGAAGTCACCAGGACTCATGCTTTAGTTGATGGAGACTTTAACACTTTGAATTGGGCTTTGAATAATGAATAGACAAAGGAAAGTCGTTCTGTAAAAATCGTTGTAATGTGGCTCCACCTAGCTGAACCATTCAAAGCTCTAGCAGTCAAATTTGAACATATAATGGCTTTATTATGGCTTTTGGAGCATGTTCAAGGTCAGTCCCTTTGTAATTGAGTACTGGTGCTTCTTAACTCTATAAGCTATAAAGGTTTGAGGATTTCTTCCCTAGATGCGAAAAAAGGCTTGAATGTTAGTTTGATTTACTGCAGCTGTTTAGGATCTTATAGCATGTTTTTTTAACTTTTTGTTTAAAATAGTATTTTAATGCATTCTTTTTGTCTATCAGTGATTATTAGAAACAGATAATTAGATCAAGTGATATTCTTCATGTAAATCTATCATCTCAAACCCTCTGTTCCCTGATACCTTTTCCCACAATGACTGTTTAGGATGGATCTACCATCCTTTAATAACTAGCAGGGATGTAAATAGGATGGGTCAGATAAAATAATTGTGAGGGTAGGGGTGAGAGAGCCACATGACTGGAGAGCATTATCTTCTCCTAGATCAGGAGGTTCTATAACTGGGCTGCAAAAATCTGCATGCCCACTAGATAGCAGCAAAAATCTTCAACCCTCTGCCCTCTTCTCTTTGCTGTCATCTAATATTTACCTGGATTTGTGCAGCCCAGATATGGCACCTTTTGTCTACCAAAGACCACATTCCTTCATGTTTGAGGCTGGATGTCAGTTGTAGGCAAGGTGGAAGCAAGCTGAGGTAGGGGCCAAAATCCAAAATACCATATTTCTTCCCTCCACCCCAGTTTCTGATATTCCTTTTCCTCCCTCCTTTCCCCTCTCTCTTTCCTACCCCCCACCTTACCCCCAAGTAGCAATTAGTCTGGAAAGGATCCAGTTTTGTCTGGCTGAAAACGCTGGTTGAAGTTCCTCCCTCCAAGCTAATAGAAGTACTAGTATGACACTGGTGTCCTTTACAGCTTCCTTCCTATCTACCATCAAGCTACTCTGGGAGGGTGTCAGTATGATGCAACTGCTTGTATAAATGTAGCATGTGTGAACCCATGAATACAGATGACCTTTGTACCAATACTCATTCCAGAGTGCTATAGTGATTGTGGAAGTTGCTGTAAACCTGGAATAGAGGCCATTGTGTAACAGCTGTGTAACTACAATGATGTCTGAACAAGTCTTATTTAACTTTCACTGTTTCTATTGGAGTCACTGAAACTTTGTGGTGAAGACCATTTCCTACAAAATATGATGTTATTTTTTTACTCACAATTCTCTAATTTGCATCAGTGTTATGTCCATTAGGTCCTGGGGAACCAAAACCAAGTGGTATTATCTGTCAAGATCCAGCATTTTGGCCCCAAGTGTTGAAGCTTATAAGTAACAGTAACAAGAATGTTTATTTGGTCAGGGATCAGCAAAATTTAAACATACGCAACACAGAAGTAAAATCAAATGGGTAAGATACTAGCATATATATATATATATATATATATATATATATATATATATATACACACACACACACACACACACACACACACACACACGTATGTATGTACATATACATACACACACACACACTCTCACACACACACGCATATAGTATTGTGCAAAAGTTTTAGGCAGGTGTGAAAAAATGCTGTAAAGTAAGAATGCTTTCAAAAATATATATTGTAAATGTTTATGTTTATCAATTTACAAAATGCAAAGTGAGCGAACAGAAGAGAAATCTAAATCAAATCAATATTTGGTGTGACCACCCTTTGGCTTCAAACCAGCATCAATTCTTACACTTGCACACTTTGTACACTTGCACAAAGTCAGGGATCTTGTAGGATTAGAGTCAGGTGTGTGATTAACCATTATACCAAGCAGGTGCTAATGATCATCAATTTCATATGTAGGTTGAAACACAGGCATTAACTGAAACAGAAACAGCTATGTAGAAGGCTAAAACTGGGTGAGGAACAGCCAAACCCTGCTACTAAGGTGAGGTTGTGGAAGACAGTGTCATGTCACAGGTCATACACCATGGCAAGACTGAGCACAGCAACAAGACACAAGGGAGTTAGACTGCATTAGCAAGATCTCTCCCAGGCAAAAATTCCAAAGCAGACTGGGGTTTCAAGATGTGCTGTTCAAGCTCTTTTGAAGAAGCACAAAGAAATGGGCAATGTTGAGGACCGTAGATGCAGTGGTTGGCCAAGGAAAGTTAATACAGCAGATGAAAGACACATCATGCTTACTTCCCTTTGACACTGGAAGATGTCCAGCAGTGCCATCAGCACAGAACTGGCGGAAACCAGTGGGACCCAAGTACACCCATCTACTGTCCAGAGAAGTCTGGCCAGAAGTGGTCTTCAAGGAAGAATTGTGGCCAAAAAGCCATACCTCTGATGTGGAAACAAGTCTAAGCGATTCAGCTATGCATGCAAACATAGGAACGGGGGTGCAGAAAAATGGCAGCAGGTGCTCTGGACTGATGAGTCAAAATTTGAAATATTTGGCTGTAGCAGGAGGCAGTTTGTTCACTGAAGGTCTGGAGAGTGGGACAATAATGAGTGTCTGCAGGCAACAGTGAAGCATGGTGGAGGTTCTTTGCAAGTTTGGGGCTGCATTTCTACAAATGGAGTTGGAGATTTGGTCAGGATCAATGGTGTCCTCAATGCTGAGAAATACAGACAGATGCTTATCCATCATGCCATACCATCAGGGAGGCGTGTGATTGGCCCCAAATTTATTCTGCAGCAGGACAACGACCCCAAACATACAGCCAATGTCATTAAGAACTATCTTCAGCATAAAGAAGAACAAGGAGTCCTGGAAGTGATGGTTTGGCCCCCACAGAGCCCTGATCTCAACATCATCGAGTCTGTCTGGGATTACATGAAGAGACAGAAGGATTTGAGGCAGCCCACATCGACAGGAGATCTGTGGTTAGTTCTCCAAGATGTTTGAAACAACCTACCTGCTGAGTTCCTTCAAAAACTCTGCACAAGCGTACCTAGAAGAATTGATGCTGTTTTGAAGCCAAAGGGTAGTCACACCAAATATTGATTTGTTTTGGATTTCTCTTCTGTTCGCTCACTTTGCATTTTGTAAATTGATAAACATAAACAATTACAATATATATTTTTGAAAGCATTCTTACTTTACAGCAATTTTTCACACCTGCCTAAAACTTTTGCACAGTACTGTATATATTTTATTTATTTAAAATTTGGTCACCACCCATCTCACTAAGGAGCAACTCCAAGCAGTTCACAGTAAATATAATATAAAAAATGTAACATATTCTATTATAATGGTATGTTAATTAGCTTTACAAGTATAAATCTAAAATATTAAAATCTAAAATACATATCAACTAAAAAAGATAACTAACACATAATGAACCTGAAATGATGAATAGAACAGAAGTGGTTATTCCTGTGACCAGTTATGCTTTATTTTCATTGTGGCAACACAGAATTTGGCTACTGCACAAGTAATGAAGGATTTTGAATCTTCTAGAAGATTATTCACATAGAAATGGTCTGGCCTTCCTGGGAATTTACGTATTAGGGGCAAAATGTAAGCAGACCTAATATCTCTGTAGAACTTGCAGTGTAATAGTACGTGAGAAATGGATTTAATCTCCTTGTCACCACATGGGAAGATATGCACAGTTAATGGGGTTTTGGAGTATCTGCCTTTCCCCATTGAGGATGGCAAGATATTATGCCTGGTTTGAAAAATGCTATCCTCAACCTGGGGAAAGTTAGATTTTGTAAGGATTTTGCTGGTTCTCAAGTACCCTTGTTTATCCAATTTCTGCCATGTTGGGGCAAGTTATTAACTTTGGCCTGGAACTCCATATCTCTTATTCTTTGGGTGAGCAGTTGTATGGCTTGGTCATACTCTTCAGAAATTAGGAATGGTGTGGAAAATTAGGAATGGTGTGGAAACTTCTGCTCCATGGCTTGTTACCAGGGAGAAGGAAAAATATCCATTAAAACTAGAGGGGTCAGGCTAACTGAAAAGAATTGGATTTTCAGCCAGTAATTTATCATCATCCTCCAGGTCCTTTCCTGGGTTGTGGGCATTCCTGTCTCAAACCTTAACTGAGTGTTTGCTGTTCCATTAGGTGCAGTGAGGATTAATCTCAAGAATTTTGTTTGCACTGATTCCAGTGCATCCTTCTTCACATAATTTCCCACTTTTGCACTGTAAAGGATTTGGGCCAACAATTTGGTCTCAAAAAGTTTTAATGCTTCAGGAATTAATTGTCCTCTGCTTGTGTAGAAGAAGTGCTTAATAGCACCTGAAGATCTAAGGGATAGCTACACTACATGATTCTGGTGTGCATTCCAGATGCCTTTAGAGTAGAAAACCACCCAAAGTATTTAAATGCAATACCCAGCTCTATTTTATGCCCTTCTACTGTCCAGGATTGTTGGGTGGTTCTCTTAGCAAAGATCAGAATTTTAGATTTCTTAAAATTAAGAACCAGTTGATTTTGTCTGCAGTACCAAAATATTGCTGCTGTATTGGGATTTATGAAATTATGGTGGCATCATCAGCATAGAAGAGTATTGACATTTTGCACCCTACTAATTTGGGAATGTGGAAATCCAGGTTATGAGGAAGGTCCACCATTGAATTGACATATAAGTTGAAAAGAGAGGGGACAAGAATACATCCCTGTTGCATTCCTTTCCGAACACTTACTATTCCAGAGAGGGACCCTTGAGGATTACACCTCACTATAAAGGTGGTGTTGGAGTATACTTTTGGTATCAGAAAAAGGAGGCACCTATCAGTAGTTGTGCTTTTTAACATTTCCCAAAAGACATTTCTGGAAATTGAGTCAAAGGCATGTTTAAAACCTAGAAGGCCACGAAGAGGGAGGATTTCTTTTTATAGGTGTATATTTGTGAAAGATGATGGAGCACCAAAATATGGTCTGTTGTTGTGGTTATATGATGTTGCTCTATCATTATTTTTATTCCTTAGCATTCTTATGCTTGCTTTCTATGTCTTTTTAGTGCTTTCTTTCAAGGAAATGTAAGCATTTATATTTATATCAAGCATTTTACAAGCATTGGTCCACCAGTTCACCAGGATGTTAGAGGAAGTTTTATTTTATATGGATCTAAGGAGACTTTTGTTGCTCATTTTCTGTGATTATTAAAAGCATAGGAACATAGCTAAGAAAAATATAAATATAACTATTTTAATCATGACATCTCTTTTCAATCAGGGTCTTCATGACAATGTGCCCAGTGACAAACAAATATAATGGCACAGACCTACAATATTTCCCAACCTGAATCTCTTGCTTATCTCCAGTAGATGAGCTGAGCTAAATCCTCACGTATGCCCACAAATGAGCAATATTCTCTGATTTGCATTTTAACAAGTTTAATTCATATATCACAAATGTATTTGGGAACTTTGGTCTTCTTTTTCCTTTTTCCGAATTTTGTTATTCTGACTTCCAGTTTTTTTTAAAAAAAGTATAGAAACATGCACATGTAGAGGAAATTGTATGCATAAATTAACTGGCATTCCATTATAAAGGCATATATTAGGAAGACATTTGTACAAAAATGCATATAATTTTTATGTAGACATTGCAAATTGATGCAGAAATGGGATGGAACTAACCTGTACTTGAAAAAAATGTGAACATTTTTGAAAACAAATTTATTTCTTCCTATTCCTTTGTCTTTCTTTTTTTTGGTCATGAAACTAAGATTACTATCACACTGTTTAGAACTTTCTCAACTGTACTGTGTTAGAATAAGAAAATGGTGAAACCAAACAATTTTGGGTGCATAAGTATCGATGAGGCATGTAGCATTTCTTTGTGCAGTTTCCTCTTCTTTTTGTAACTTACAAACAGAATTTCCACTGAGCGTTTTATTGTCTGTGGCTATGCCTTTCAAAGCTGGCCTTTTTTCTACTTGTTTTAAAATAAGCATTGTCAAGGTTGTGATGAAAGAAATAAACACCTTTGCCTTGATCATGAATAGGTTTAAATTGGGAGCAGCTTTTCACAATGGATGGCTTTTGAAGCAGGTATAGATTAATTATCCTTAACATCATACAATCCTAGGGTTGGAAGGATCATTTGACATTTGGACATTTCCTAGTCCAGTTCAGGAATCCTCAGACCATTCTGAACAAAGGGCTGTCCAGTCTCTTCTTGAAAACCTCCAGTGATGGAGTGCCCACAACTTTGGGAGGCAGGCTGTTCCATTGCTTAACAGTTCTCACAGTGATGAAATTCCTCCTTAGTTCAAGTTTGGATCTCTCCCTGTAAAGCTTCCACTTATTGGTTCTCATCTTACCTTTGGGGCCTCTGGAGAATAAAGCCAAACCGATTTCCTTGTGACATTCCTTCATGTATTGGAAGACAGCTATCATGTACCCCCTTAACCTTACTCTCCTTCAGGCTCCTCAGTATCCTTTTTGTATTGTGGAGATCACAGTGCAAAATGTGATCTCCACAGTAATGTAGGCATAATATTTCAGGTATGGTGCAATCAGAGCAGCGTAGAGTGGTACTATCACTTCCTGTGAACTTGACACTATATCTCTATTGATGCAGCTGAAAACTGCAATTACTGTTTTGGCAGCTGTGGCACACTGACTGTTTTGGCAGCTGTGGTAATTCATGATCTACGAAGACACCCAGGTCCCTCTTGAAAGTACTACTGCTAAGCCAGGTACCTCCTATCTTGTACCTGTGCATGTGGTTTTTCCTGCCTAAGTACAGAATCTTACACTTTTCAACATTGAACATCTTCTTGGATGGGGTCCAATGTTCAGGTCTATCAAGATGCTTTAGAATCTTGATCCTGTCTTCTGGGGTGTTAGCAATCCTCCCCAGCTTTGTGTCATCCACAGATTCTATGAACATCCCTTTCTATTCCCCAATTTAAGTCATTTATGAAGATGTTGAAGAGTACTTCACCCAGGACAGAACTTTGAGGTACTTCCCCCCTACCCCACATACCAGTGGACATAGACCCATTAAAGATCATGCATTGACTGTGGTTTTTTAGCCAGCTGTTAATCTGGTAGTGGGACCATCCATCCCACATTGTTCCCTTATTCCACCCTTCTTCCTATTGGCTGGATTAATAATTTTAGGAACTAAAGCTTTGGCTGCATGGCATTATCTTTCTGGATCAAATATTCCAGTGACTCTAGGCAAATCATTAATACATTAATTGGCCAAGCCTTGCTGTTTTGATAGGCTGCAAGACTTTGTAATATGAGTGTTCAGTGATATCTAAGTTCAGCTAAATAGTCTATTTAAAAAGAAGTCTGGTCCTAAAATATCATTTTTTATTCATCAGCAATAAAAATAAATCTCTTTCCTGTGCATAAGATATTTATAGTCCAGGAATTACCACAAAAGATTCATAAGTCAAGCTTTTTGGCTTTTTGTTCACATCAAGATGTCAACTGAACTCTGTTGTACTCTTAAACAGAAATATATCAGATTGCACTTTTCATTCATTTCCAAATTTTCAACACACTTTTCAGCTTTCTTCTGATCTTTCAGATCAGGTTGGAAATATGCAGAATAGACCCCATTTCACAGAAATACAATAGAAATTCAAATGCATTCAGGGAGCAGCAAGTTAAACAGAAGGAGAAAGATTTGATTGCAGTTATTTTGTGTCCGAATATCTGATCAGGACACAGAAACATCAGAATAAGTTCCATAAGTATTGGAGAGGGGGACCAGGAACTTTAAAAATATAAATCAGCATTAGAGGAAGATGCCTATGGTTTTATGTCAAGAGCTTAACCTAGAAGCAATGACTCTGCATAGTTTCATGGGATTTACAGGACCAACCATTTAAGTGAAGAGGTGGTAGGCTGGTTGGCATCCCATTTAAGAAGCAGAACCCTTAGCCAACTAAAATCTCTTGTTATAAGTCTATTAAAAGTTTACGATCTTTTCACAGCCTGTAGAAGAGCAGTAAAATTAAGATGTCTCTCTCAAATGGCAGGGAGAGTAACAAGGTTGGGAGAGAGAAGAGTGACAAGAGCTTTCTCCATTTGACAGGTTTAAAACGTGTAGACTCTGATGGCTTTTCTTTAAATGTCAGGTGATAACCTATTGCTAACTAGTGGGGAATATATGTTATTGCTCACAATGACTGAAGAGTAGGTTGGAGTCTGGGTTTTGTCTTTAGAGAGTGATTTGTAAGAAAATACAAGCCAACTCTAACCTGCCTTTGTGCCTGGTTATTTAAGAATAGACTGCCTTTTGACTTACCAATGATCTGTGTATACACTCAAAATCCTTGGCCATTTTATAAAATAACTATTAAGCTTTTGAGATCTGGACAAGGTGAAGTTTTCCTATACTTGGTCTTATGGCACTCTCATGTTTTTATAATATTTTCAGGGTACCATCTGTCAGTATTGTTCAGATTGCATAATTCAGATTGCTTTGGGCAATTTAAATGATTGCTTTAATTTAAATTAGCAATTTATCTATTTATTTATTTGCATATAAATGAAATAAAAGTTGTATTTTTGGAAAATAATGGTATATATCAAAATTTGTATTAATGTGAACAAATGCCAACCTGACTTCTTAACTGCTCAGATTTGTTCTGACTCCGTTTTACAAAGACAAAAATGAGTTGCCTTCAGTGCAAGAAGATTTTAGGCGGCAGTGTGATTTTTAGAAGACGCCAGAATAGACCCAAACTGGTGGGGCTCTTCCTAGTATGTAGGATGAAGTTCCATTACATTGTCTAATATGTACACTATGTGTATCTGGCCAAATGTGGAGCAAGTAGAGCATTGAAAATTGCTATCTCCTTATTCTCTGATTTACTTGGTTTCTGTGGCAGCACTCAGTGGGGGATGCACATTTTGGGAAAAATAAGCCATATGCATGACAAATATGTTCAAGCAACCCAGCCAAATAATGGTGAATACCTTGCAGGGTTTTAGAGTATTAGGAATGTCTGCCCTTGGTTGCGAAATGGAAAGTATTGCTTATGATCTTACCATTGGTCATGTCAAATTTCAGTAGCAGCTCTTTAAAAATGGACTGGTTATTTTCATTTCAGTCTGTTTTCTGACAAAAATGTTCTCTGAGAAGTAATGAAGAAGACAGGAGCTGAAGGTCTGTGCATGGATATGACTCGGGGATTGTGATTTTAAATGCTTGTTTAACCATGAAATGCATTGGGTGACTTTAGGCCAGCCATTGTCTCTTCAAATAATTCTGGTTACATGGTGATTGCTCTAGGACCTTTTTCAGTTTTTCTTTTCTTTCCTTTTCTTTTTTTGCTTTTTAAAAGTCACTACCAGCCAAATTCTGACTTTCAAAGCACAGTGGCTAGGATGTTACAATTTTGTTTTGACTGGTGATTGGGCTGAAACATTTTGGTATTTGAGAGAGGCCAGGACAGTGGAGAACTGGGCTAGCTGGTTTTCTCAGCAAAAATGACTGAATATAGATGCGGCCATTCTGTCCCATTTATGTATTTTATGGGCCAGAAAAGTATACTATTTGTCTTGATCTGTAAAATTACATATTCCTTCTTGCATGCATCTGCATTTTATTCCTTAATCTTTTTTCTCTAATATCTAGTATTACCAGTGCTCCTAGAACTTTCTTCAGTAAAATTGTTCCTCCTCCTCCCCCTCCCCCTCCCACTCCACCCCTTCCCCTCCCCCTCCTCCTCCTCCTCCTCCTTTGTCTTTATACCCATTTTAGAGTTGGTCGAGTACATGGGCATCTGCAGAATGGGAGGCAAGGAGGGAGAAATCAGATTCTGTGGACATCTCTGGTTATTATTTAAATTTAAATGACTCCATGTTACAGATCTGATCTTAGCAAAGTTCTCATGCAACTTTCATTGGATGCTGTTTTCATGTTGTTTTTGTCATACATTGCTTTCTGCCCACTGTGACAATATATTTTTGATGAATTTCTCCTTAACAGTTATGTAGTGTATATAACCAAACCCTCTTCTCTAGAAGTGTATTAGGTTCCTTGTTTCTTTCTTCTCATCTTTCCCTTCCCTTCTTGCAGAATAGTGCTATTTTAAATTAAAAAACCCAGTAAAATAATGAAGGAAAACCAGTAAAATCAACCTTCTCTTTAAGGGAAGAGAAACTAGCTATTTTTTTCACCATTCCATATCAAAGACTGCAAGAAGGAAACTATTAATTAAAGTTGCATGATATCCTCACAGATAAGGATTTATCCATACATAAACAATACAGGTTGTCCTCAGTTTAAGAATGAGTTCCATTCCCATGATCTGTCCTTACATCAAATTTGTATGTAAGCCAGAACATTATTATTGTATAATACTATATAAGTAGTATTGTGTAATTAACTTGTACCATTGTGTGTTTAAGTTGAATTTTGCTACAGTAGGCTCCGTTCTTAACTATGGTTTATCTGTAAACTGGGGGTTCTTAACCCGGGGTCTATCTGCATAGAAAGATCTTGGTACTAGGCTGAATCATTGCTTGATAATGTCACACAATATGAAGCAACATGTTTAATAATTGTTTTAATACTTCTTCCAAGTGAATATGGAAAAACAGTGACTCATCTAATGCAGTAACAACTGGAATCTCTCTTGGTAGCAGAGCGGAATGAGCTGCAGAGTAATAGGGCACATCATTTAGATGTAGAGCTATTCTAAAGATCAGATATGACCTCCTTAGAAAATCTATATATGTCTCTTATGACTTCTGTTCATTGCTTTGACAAACATATAACATAAACTTGATCTCTGTTTACAACAAATAACTTGGAAAGAGCCTCAAAAACATGTCTACTTATTTTGCGAAACAACTATCCAGAAATTTCACAACACATTTGCCCTATGCTCTCTGTATTTATAAATGGGCAATGTTATAGATGTCTCTTTTTTTTTCAGATTAAAAGTATATAAAATTTTATTACTCATTTGCATGGATATGTTTCTAGACTGAATTAGACTTTGCAGTGTTGGGACAATCTTTGTCAAATTGCAGGTGAAGGGAACTGGTCAAGCTGGAAGTCAACACTGTCTCAAGGCTTTTCCTTTCTGTTTCCTTGGCAACAGTAACCATGGTTACCAGCGTCTGTTTGAAGATGTCAGGGGCAAGCAAGTTCAACAGCAGCAACCGAGCACATGAAATAATATAATGATTTTATAGTGCATTCTTTTAGTAGCAAAAATGTTTGTTTGGAACCTATTTGATTTTAAAAAGCAGAAGATGAAATTAGAGAAGATCATGTTTTTGAATGAAAAATACAAACTAGCAGAGAATTGAATTTCTGGCTATGGATGAGCTGATTGAGCTATTTGATTGCCAATGATAGCTCATGGTTAAACCCCTAGTTGATGTAGACTGCAGGGGATAGGCTTCTCCATCTTTTATCTGTGCAATCTCCATGTGCTTATAGGTACTGCATTTTTAACAGCCCTGTCACAGCCTACGAAAATTGCTTCAGAAGCTAGAGTGTAGCTCAGACTAAGCTGTTTTTGCTTCTCCTCCTCCTTTCTGAGAAAGGTTGTTCCTGAGGAAAAAAAGGCCACAGTGATCTTCAGCATTTTCCTTTGTTTTACGTTCTTTCTCTTGGATGAACAATTTAGTGTCTCAGCTGATGTGATCTAAACTTAGTTCAGTCCAGCTTCCTCCTTTTCCAACCATTAGCTCAAAAGCTAGAGTGGGGCTGTCTAATGAAGCAAACGCCTGCATTGTTTTTTGTGGGATTTCCCCTCTCTTTTTGCCTGGCTGTTCCGTTCTACCTCCCTCTCCTACTGCCCTATGAGTTCCACTCTCTGCTTTCTCCCTCATTAGCAAATGCTAGCAGTAGGTCTGACAGAGCATTGGAGCGTTCAGCTGTCAGACTTCACAGGATCGACCCCAAGTTTTCATCTCTCTGAGCCAGGATTGTATGCTCCATTCTTTAGATGAGCAAGAGAGCTTCACAAAACCATGAGTAGCTGAAAAGGGGGCTCTCCAGCTGGGCTTTCAAGGGCTGGGCTAGATCTGGTCTGCCAGCCCCTTCCAGCTATCTTGGGTCAAGGCATGGAGCACGCTTTGCTCGTGTCTGCTGACTTTTTCATTTCCTAACGATTTTGGTATTTCAATTATCTGAGCTCAATGCTTAGGCTTAATTTCATTTTATATTCCCAATTTAACTTATTTGTTTATCTCTCTCTGTTTTTAATTCACAGCCACCTCCACAGATCTATGACAAGCAGTTGGATGAAAGAGAACACACGATTGAAGAGTGGAAAGGTAATCTTTATCTATACAAGGTATAGGACCTGATTCTGCACTTGATATGTGCCCTTAACCATCTGCCTCCCCACTTTCAGTCATCTCCAGTCTTTCGTCTGCAATCCATGGGGATTGCTTATGCACTCAGAACATGCTCAGTAATTCTTGAGAAGTTTGGGGATCTTCCTTTGCTTCTTTTGTTTCCTCCACAAAACGTTTTGTACTTCTGAAAAACTCTGTGGTTTTTCCAAACTTACTAATATGCTGATATGTTCTTCTGACTCGATGTTGCCAAATGGCAGAATAAGGATACATATCCCCTTTGAATCTCAAAAATAATGAAATGATATTGGAGAGTGCATCAGGCTTTTATCCTTGGTTTTTATGGCCTCTTCTATTTTCATTTTGAAAATTTTGGAAGATATGATGAGTTGGCCTAATATAAACAGAAAAATCATGTGGTCACAGGAAAGCTGTAATGCTGTAATCAGGGCCAGCCCAACTATTGAGCATAGTGATAACAGATTCAGGCAAGAGATGCTGAGGGATGGTAGCAGTAGCTCCCCACTAAATTTTTTATTACTACTCCCTTACTGCCAAAGTTACTATAGGACAGAATTGTGTTCACTGTGTAGCCCGCACTTGACTCCTAAACTGTTTTCAGATGCACTATACTATCCAATAGTTAGTGCTGAATTACAGTCCACCTGCTGATCCTATTGGCTTCTGCCTGTGGAATAGTAATGGAAGTTTTATGCCTCAGCTTGTGAAATTTTTTAGGCTACCCCTTTTTACAATATTTCTAGAGATATTGGTGATTTCCTCAACAGATCTAATAAACAAGCCATCGAAGTCTGTGACAATCAAAGCCAGGGATACCAAAAATAGATTTAGGTTCATCAGAAGCACTTTTCAAGAAGCTGGTAGTGCACAAGGATCACTTTTAAGGAACTGAGGCTGGATAGGTTTTGCAAGCCAGAAGACAGGTAGTTTCACTATTCTTCCAGGCAGCTGACTTGATACAAGGGGAAGAGTAGGACAGATATTAGCTAGGAAAAACATACAAAAATAATTATTTTTGAAGCCTGGTTTAGAAGGTTTTTATTCGTAATGTTTAAGAGTGGTTTTAAATAATATGGGGACGAAAATATCTTTATAACAAGCTCCTTTGTCTCTTGCAGAATTAATCTACAAGGAAGTAATGAATTCTGAAGAAAAGACTAAAAATGGTGTAGTAAAAGGACAGCCTTCTCCCTCAGGTACTCAGTCCTAGTGAATGACAGTATTGTATTTGGTTACAGATCCAGACTTTAAAACGGGTTCTTTCTTCATCTGCATGTAGAAATAGTGTTTAGAAACAGTAGATTTTCATTGATTTGAAGCTTGGAAGTATTTCAAATAAATGTATAGCCTTCTCCAACTTGGTCCTTTTTAAATATATAGGCCATGCAGATCTGCTTGGTCCATAACTACAGAATTCCCAGCTAGTAGACTGAGAAGTTGTAGGATTTTGGCACCAGATTAGGGAAGGCTAAGATAGAGCATTGTAAGAAGATAAGCTATATTAACTGAATTCAGTTAAAAAAAATGTATTAGCTTCTAGCTAATCCACTTATCTAGGAATAAACCCTACTGAATTAAATGGGACTTACTTCTGAATGACAATATGTCAGACTGCACTGAATTGCTTTCAGAATTTTGAATGAATGAATGAACCTAGCTCTCCATGTCATATATTAATTGCAGTGTTCAGTGAAACATTTGGTTGGTGTAGTCAGCTCCTTAGCCATCATTAAGGGATCTACTAATGGGCTCATGGTATCCTATGTCTATTCCCACAATTGGCTTTTCAGTTCAAGTGCAGATTTACCATACACTTTCCTCTGCTGCCTGTTATTATGTCAGGAATTATTTCTGTGTTGTTCTTGGTGATTACTGCCAGGTCTACTCCAGATAATATTCAACTTACAAGCTATGTATGTGGCCTGCCAGGAGTTTGTTACATCACATTTGTTTTTCCCTGTCTGCTAAGAGTATCAGAACTGGTGTGTGTGTCTCTGTGTTGTGAAGGAACAGGAAGGTCATAGTCCATGGTTGATGTTTAGATTCCAAGATCACTTTTAACCATTGTTTACTAAGCAGTTGAATATCTTATGTTCACTTCATAGTTAAAATAAAATGATGGCCAACTTGAGAAGGGAAAAAGGGAAAAATAATGCAGACTTGTTGGCTGTCCTATTAGAATAGATGGTGCTTCTACCTGCTTCCTCTGGACATAAAGGAGGTGTGTATGTCATATGCAAACAACAATCCTTGTAAGCAGTGGATGTCTGCATCCATTTCCCTTCAAACATGTAAGACCTAAAACAATCCATATTCATTTTGAGAAGGGATGTTGCCTTTTCATGAAGGTTCCTTTGTGCATCATTACTGACATGCTTCTCCACTATGGTCCAAATAAATAACTAAGCTGTCTAGCTGTGAGTAATTTCTTCTCCTTTTTGGTGTGTGATTCAGCTGCAGCTTGTAAAGCTTTATTTGACTTAGGCTTCTGGCCCTTTTCTAAAGCAAAATCTGTGATGATAAGTTATTCCTCTTTGGATGATTGTTCATTGACTTTGTGCTCATGAGCAGTTGCCTCAAGTGCTGTAAACCAGAGATTGTTAATATATATTGACTAAGGAGGGCTGCAAACTTCAGATCTTCCATGGGGCCACGGCAGGTTTGCTGACCTCATAAGAAGAATCAGGGTTGGATTTTTTGGCCTGTTTTTGTATTTCTGAGGAGGCTTAAATGTAGGAATGGAAGACAAAGAGTTTGGAAACAAACGACTTCCATTTCAATCTTTAGAATCTTCCCAACATGCAAAAAGGAAAGAAAAGAAGTTGTGCCAAAGCAATAATTTTTGTTGCCAAAGTGGTTGGATTTCAGTGATATGATTTGGGGCTAATTTTCAGGATTTTTGATGGGGGAGGATTAGAGTGGTGCCACTGGTACCTCTTTGCCTTCAGATTGTAGTGGTGCTGGAGAACTACATGAGCTCTAGTGTTAGCTTGAATTCCAGTCCAAATTTGCCATTCTGTTCATAGTCTCCAAGGGAGCTCATTTCCTTACCCCATTTTACTGCTAGTCATATTTATACTTCTGGATGTTTTCCACATGTGTTTCTTTGGTTCTTCCTATTTAGAAGGTAGCAGAGGAGTCAGGATTTCTTCCTTATTTCCACCTCACTCCACTGATCTCAGGATAACATCACAGGCCAACAACTGGCCACAAGGGAGGTAAAGCAGAAGGGACAGATTTTCCCAAAGCATTTTTTTTCAGTCATCCCCACCATGGCGAGTGAATGCAAAACTAGCATCAATATTCTTTTTTCTTTGCCCCACTAACCTCCCTGCACTATGTTGTGGCTCAGTGCAGAAAAGCCAAAAGGAATTGCATGGATTAGCACAAGTCTTTCAGTACCACACATTTGTTTCAGTTATGTCAGAAAGGCCATTCAACAGGTTCTTGCAGAGTTGAAAGTGAGGGACAGAATACGCAGATTTGATTTAAGAGCTCCCTGAGCTATTGCCCAGCACCATCATTCTTGAAGATGGAGTGGATGTCAGAATAAATCATTGTTCATGGGCAAATTTGTCATATAGAGCACTGCCTCTTAGGTGATCTATGAGGAACAATAATAGGATGTGCTTGTAGGGAGAAATAATATAGAAGGACTAATTAAGCTCAGCTTTCACTTAAAATGGAGCATCACCCTTATTCCAAATTACTATTGGTGGCTGACAGAGAACGTTTTATTTCCCCCTTTCCTGGTGAACAGAGAACTGTTGTTGTAAACACACCTCACTGATTTCCTTGCAATTACATATTTTAATTTCATAGAATTAGGTTGTATCATTTTTCTTTTTATCAGGAATGGTAAAATGAACTGGTGTATAAAACAGTAATTCTCCAGGTTCTATCTTGGGGGAATTGTGTGTGCAGAGAGAATTTATCAACTGAAAACCCAAGGTCATGCAATATAACTAATTAAGAATAATATAAAAGGACAATGAGGGAGGGAGGGAGGCAAGGAAGGAAAGGCCTATTTCTTTATTATAACTTAAGGAGCAGCCTGCTAATATGACTTTTCAGCCCCAGCCTGCAGTAATTCACAGCAGCCAATCAGAGGCCATTTATATATTTATTAGATGTATATGTTGCCTGACTCTAAGTGACTCTGGAGGGTTGCAATTTGTTAAAAACATTAAAACAAATTAAAATTAAAGAACGACACAAAACAAATAATACCTTTAACACCATCAGACAACAACATCTGCCTATCTCGGGTCCTTGGGAAGGACTCAATAGGTGAATAAAAATGCCAAATCCAGTCTAAACATCTGGCTGATTGTGCAACCAACCATAACAGTGATAAGTGCATATTTGTCATTTCTCAAGGATGGCAGAAAACACAGGACTGAATAACTGAAAGGCACATGGATTATTTTTAAGGAGTTTATGATTGTACTGGAAAACCAGAGTCATACAAAACATTTTCTGTTTATGAGATATTGATGAAATCCAGTAAGGGATGCAGCATACATCTATAAGCATATCAAATATCACAGTGTCTTAGATGGCAAATATATTAGTTACATTAATCAATTACATTAATTAATGCAACTAATATGTTTAATTACATATTAATTAATTGCAACTAATTTCATGGATCATGGTAGAGAATCTCCCCACCCCACTCCACCCCCACAGATATTCTTTTGGGAATTGCATTCCTCTAGCGTTATGGTAGATGATGCTAGAGGCAAAATTAGCAAGTGGACAGCTTTCCTCCGTGTTGACTTTTTAAAAAAATTCCCTAACCTATCTTTCCCAAGTAGCTTTCCTTCTCATCCCCACCAGCAGCACCACCATGTAATCAGCTGCCAGAAGTCTAACAACTTGCAGAGGGCTTGAAAATTAGGTGAAGGACTCCTACTTGTCCTCCTCTCTCTGACTACCTAAGTAACTTTTTTTCTATTGAGGACCATGTACCAACAATAATTAGGGATGAGGAAAGCAGTGGTTGAAGACAGGGCCCATCCTTTCTCTTCTTTGTCTTCCAACTTACAGTCTTTCAGGGGATTCCCGGAAGGACTAGACACTGGGCTTTGTAACTGGCCATTTTGTTTAGCATAGAGCATCTGAGAAGCATTAGAAACGATCTTCCTCCATTCACAAATGCTTGGATCTGGGAGGTGCATGCATTTATTCTGGTCTCTCGGGTGGTCTCTTGCTTTCAGGTTGAATCACGTTGGTGTTCATTTTCTTAGCACAGGTGCAGCAGTGAACAGCAGCGAAAGCCTCCCTCCCTCCTCATCTGTCAATGACATTTCCTCCATGTCCACAGACCAGACCCTGGCATCGGACACTGACAGCAGTTTGGAAGCTTCTGCAGGACCCCTTGGTTGTTGCAGGTGACTAGCCGCCTGCCTGCGAAACCCGACGTTCTTCAGAAGATGATGCAGTTTGTAGGGAGACAAATCTATGGTGATTAGGAAAGAATTTGATGATGGCAAGGAAGAGAAAGAGAGAGAGAGAGAAAAAAAATCAAAATACGCAAATACACATAATGATTAAGCAAACAAAAAGTCCCTTTCAGCCTGCTTCTCCTAAAAAGAGTAATGTAAATGCAGCTAAGCTCAAGTGTATATTTAACTTATAGTTGCTCTGCTTTGGTCTTCTTCCAACGATGCTTACTGCATAAAAGAGAGAGAGAAAAGAGAAAAAAATAGAAAGAAAAGAGAGAGAGAGAGAGAGAGGAGAGAGGAAAAAAAGTTTAAGAAGAGCTTTTTTTCATTAAAAATGGCAAAATTTAATGGTTGTAAAATCAGCGATCTGCAACTGTCCTTTTTTATATTGGCATGACAAGGTGGACAGTCCCCTCCCTTTCTGTGTATACATGTGCGCTTATTTAACTGCTCTCTGTTTCTGTTTTGGGTAGATAAACAGAGGGCTGCACATGTATCTTGGTGTACATACATGCAAATATGCATTTGAAGATACAGTATATATGCAGCTGTGTGTATGCATAGACCTAAGAAGCAGGAGTCTTTATGTCTACATGCAGCCTGCAGTGGAGAACAACCTCCTGTTGTTGTTGTGTTTTTTTTTAATGGAATTTTCATCTGTAATATAATCTCAGTGTACAGTACAGCCTGTTTAGTTGTTCCATGGGTTGGTTTAAATTATCTTATGGCTAAAATCCTACACAACTCCCTTCTCAGTTGGTATGTGTGGGGTTAAGCTGTGAATTGTGTAGAATCAGAATCAAGCTGAAGTTTTCTCAGAATTTTGATGATGTAGCATCTTAAATTTCAGTGTTGTTTTAACAGCAGCTTTTTTTGGAGGAAAAATATAGGACAGTGGCTCAGCCAATTAGTTATTCGTACCCATGGCCATATGAATTGGTTTTTAGAATATATATGGAAGTAGCATGTTTTTCTATGGACGCTGTTAGAAGAGGAGCCCATTTCTGTCATAATGTTCATGTGAACTTTCTGGAAGCTCTTTGTTGGCTCCTGTGGCTCTTCTGAATTAATTAATAACCACAACAACAACCCCATCAGGAGACTTGTCTATCAAAAGTGACCATCCATTAGTTTTATTGAAAGGTGTTGTATAAATTAGACAAGTATTAACAAGTGTGGATAACCAGTCTGTAACCTCAGTCACATCCCTGGACTTATATCTTGGAGAAAAGTAGCATACTTCTGCCCCGATTTGGCCTTGGGAAGCTAAAATCCACCAGGCAGAAAATGTTACAAGATTCTTCTTTGCAGAATTTAGGGAAGACCGTAAAAAGAACTATCAGGCTCCTAGATCAAGACAGGTGGGGTGATTTGATAGGCAAATATGAACCTTGGTTTTATTTCTTGGATCAAAATAGAGGACTACAACATCACAGTCTAGAAGATTTTCACTAGGGAGACACAAACATTTGTCAGGGCAATGAAAGGCACTTATTGGTGGCTGTATCTTGAACATGTGCGGTATTCACTGTAGGCAGAAGCATAATGGAGTTCAATGGTAAAAAGATAACACTGTAGGTCTATTTCTTCATAGCAATTTAGCAAGTCTGGGGCAAGTCAGTCAGTGTGTTTGAGGCTGTGAATGACTTCTTAATTTTGTTTAAAACTTCCCTTATATAAACGTGTTGTGTATCTAGCTACTTTGAGCTTTCATTTTTCCTTACTTCTACCTTTTAGTTCAGATAAACAATCTAAGCCAGAGTCAAAATACTCCAAGGCATGCTCATGATATCAGTAACTTTAGCAGCTAGTGTTGTAAGATATATTACTTGAGCAAGAAGGTAAGACAAAAATCTGTCTGCCCTATGTGGGACAATGTCCAAACATGCCATCTGAGGGCTCAGGGAATACAGGAGCAAAAGTGTTCCTGAGTGATGAAGAAGCTCCAAAGGACTCCATCCATTTCCTTCTATGCACACATTCTATATAGCTCTTTCCTTGTTCTCAGTCAGACTAATGGTATGCTAAAGCTGGTCATGATGAGCAATGTCACAACCTGGCTTTTTTCAAAACCCAGGTGCTAAGTTTATTGACACCTAAATGGATGGTAGGATTGTAGTCTAACTTTTAAAGAAAATCTAAGATGACATTTATTTTCCCTAAATGAATCTTGAAATTAATGCTATGGATTAACCTGCATGGATCAGCCATGAAGCCATGTGCGGAATGGCAGAAAATATTAACATTCATAATGTTCCATTTTTGTTCATGAGTGACTCAACCTTCTTACGTATCCAAGTGGCCAGAGCAATTTTGTTCAGTTACCCAGATGGCAATGATATTGGGATGATTCATTCCAGAGACTAAACTGAATAGGGAAGTCCAATATTAAAGTTCCTGCTCCAAGGTCCCAGTCAGGGATTCAACTCTGGAGGATAAAATTCAACCGATTGTATGTTCCTTGAAAATACTGCCCCAAGGTATCAGGTACTGTCATTGTTGAATGATGTGAATCAAAACAAAATTAGCTTGCTATTTAATTTCAGTGAAGACAGATAAAAAGTATGCACAATTAATACAGAACTATAAGTCACCCTGGTTAAGTATGTTTAAGCCTATTAATATCACACTGGTCTGAAATCCATATAATACTTCTAGTATTAATTAATACTAGATTATGATCTAGATTAACTAATCACATAATGTAGTTTCAGTTGCTAACTAAAGAAGTGAGGGAGTAGATTTTTCTTTGAAGAAAAAGAACTAGAAAGTTTAGTTTGTGCAGTATGTATAACAGCAATAAGCAATATATTACTACTGCAAATATATATATATAGATACATATATATGTATATATATAGCAATATAGGGGACAATCTATAAGCACCACTATAAGTAACAGCCACGTAAGTGGTATGTGCACAGGAATCACACACAACTTTCATTCGAATGAAAGCCACAAAGCAACGGTGCTTAATTTATTGCCCCAGTATTCTTTTAAAAGCCATGAAATAATGTTATTTCATGTGGCACTGTAACTTTAACCCAGCCTGGAAGAAATCCCAAAACACAAGAAATGGTACTACTTACAAGAGGCACAGTAGTGCATTTGGGGATGCCATAAAGGCAATAACAGAGAAATGATGTTCTAAGCAATAATGGTATTTGCTTGGTGTGTATTTTCTTTCTTGATATCATTGGCAATTAAAAACCACTTCCTGCCGTCCACCATTTTGGTGCTGATATAACGAAAAACTGGAAGTTGTTTGGAATCGCACATCATCATAAGATATGCTTGTTAACTACTGCAAGAAATCGCAATCAACCACTAAGCAACTGGGTTTACAGAAGATAGTAAATCACTCAGGACAGTGAAATGCCAAGCAGCCTTTATGAAATTTTTTTAAAAATTTCTCTTCAGACTGGATATGGCAGATGAGATTTCACAAAAGCACAAGGTGAGGATGTTAGGACCAAATCTAATCAGTGCATTAATTATCCACAATTGCTTAAGAAAAATATCCATGAAACCTTCAGAAAATAGTCATTACAAATTACTAAGAAAAAGATTCAGAATCAAGCAACTGGTGTCATAAGCCTGTTGCATCATCTGTTGTCCACCCATCACTTAAAAGTACTGGATGCCATTCTGGCCAACTCATTTCAAAAAGGATATAATCAAAATATAGGAAAGAATAAGGAGTTCTAAATGATTTGAGGCAATCAAGTTTTTTCTTCTTCTGAAGACATGTTCATGAACTGTGGAGCTATTGTTAGATTCACAAAGTGTGAAAAGAGAGAATGCGAGGAAAAAAGGATGATATTAAACAGCTTAATCTACAGAAATAATTGCAGTGATTATAAATAAAAGGAAAATAAGCATTTAACCATGCATCCCATGATTAAGATGAAAATCATTGTTGCAGAATGGCTCAAGGTCAATTCAGAAGGATGATTCGTTGAAGGTCAGCTACCTTCTTAGTGTTTCAGATGTTCCAAAATACATTAGACCAGAAAATTATCAAGACAGGAATATGTAGGAATTTATTTATGTATTTATTTATTTATCGGTAAACCAGGTTTGTTCATCCCTTTTGTGAAGACAACTTTGCACAAGTCAAGCAAATTTCAGTTTGTCCCACATAGTGTCACCTTCAAAATATGAATGCTGGAATATGTTACAGGCAACTTACCCTGCCATCTTTGCTGAACCTGAACTAAATACATTTCCAAAATCACATCAAAAGAGGTGTACAGCAATGTCAATAACCAGTTGAATGAAAATTGGGCGGCGGATGGGAATGGAAGCACGTGCAAGGCTGCTTGTGTCCACAAAGTCCTTGAGTTAGAAGCTAACCAGTGATATGAAGTGCTTCATTTTATTGTACCTACCCTCAGAATGAGACTGATATGAAGGAAAATCTCCAGCTGACAACATCTGTGTTTAATAGTTTGATAGTATAATCCAGAACCCTTTTATATCCTGGTGGTTAGAGGATTAGTAATACCCAGTTTGACCACAGTACATATAGAAGAGATATAGAAATTGAATAGATCACAAACAAAGCAATAATTTGCACTTCAGTGCCCTACTTAAAAGGACTAATGAAATTGCAGTGTTCATGAGAAGAAATACCACAGTCCTTGCCTTGAATTTTGTGCCCAGTTCTTGGATGCCCAGTTAAAAAGGGTATTAATAAACTAGAAAGTTTATAGTGAAGTAGCTTCCAGATACCACATCCTAGAAGGAAAGATTGAAGAGTTGTGTATGCTTAGTCCAGACAAAAGAGTATGAAGAAGCAATGTAATAGCCATGTTCAAATATTTGAAGGGTTTTCACAAATATGAAGGGACAAATTGGCTTTCTATCACCCCAAAACAGGGATTAGTTATTTCTGTCAGCTTGAAGCCACATCAGGTTTTGTACAGCATGTCAAAGGCTGCAATTTGAAAGTACAAAGGATCCAAAGTGGGTCAGATGTGGGGTGGGGTAGTGTGGGGTAAGATAGGGGTTTTAAGAGGTAAAATAGGTTTCCCCAAACTCTTCCCTTCAAAAAAAAAAAAAAAAAAAGGCAAAAGACTTGGACTTTGCATGAGCTGAGCACCTCCCCCCCCCCCCCCCAAGATGCTTCAGAAAGGTCAGAAATGGCACTTTTTTTGCACCCCAGCTCTAGAGGTTAGTACCAAAGGAGCAGTTTCAAATTACAAGAAAAGAAGAGTTGCTTCTAATGGTCTAAGTTGTTTGACAGTGGAATTAATCTGAAGGTGCTGGGTTCTCCTTTGCTAAAGACTTTTTAGTAGGGACTGGATGGCCACCAATCAAGAATGCTCTAGTTGTGGAAGTACTGCTGCAGAGATGACTGCATAGATAAGACCATTGAGGCACCTTTTAGTGCTAAGATTCTTTGAATTAATGAAGTAGCAAATAATTGAACTTACGATAATTTTACTCTTGAAAGAGATCAACTCTCACAGCATCTCATATCGGGGAGACTGCAACTAGAAACAAGGCTATATGATGTGAAAAAGAGAATATCCAGATACAATGATGCCTGAAACAGCAAGGTCTTTTAAGTGATACATTTTCTTAGGCTTTCTTAATGTCTGTGCTTGCTGTCTTATTTTGCTCTAAGATTTGATCTAAGGCATGGCACAGTGGCCGGGATGTGGTTCACAACTGCCAAATTAGATATTCAAGGGCTGTGCAATCTGGCCAGCTCCAAAAGCATTTGGTTAGTCTTATATTTATTCTTCTTTTTTTTACCCCCCTCAGAATTCTCAGGGTTTTTTAACTTTTATCCAAGTAGGTAGTTCTAAACTTAAACTGAATTTCATTTTAGCTCTACTCCTCCTCTCTCCAAAGCATCCAGCTCTGGGTTTTTAGATTTAAAACCGTGTGCTTGTCCAAGAATGTGATATAAGTTCAAGAGGGCATTTTGTGTTTGAATTCACCAATCTAAACCCAACAGAGGATGAGCTGACGGATCTATCAGCTCAGAAGTTCTTTCTCTTGGCCAACACTGGATTGCCACAAAATCCCCTGAGTATTTTTAATAAGGTATGAGTTTTGCAGGGAAGTGTACTGCATTCATTGGTCAATGAGAAAGCAAGTTTGGGTTACTAAATGAGCTAGTGTTCTAAAGAATGATTGATTGATTGATTGATTGATTGATTGATTGATTATGTGCCATCATTTTTTACTCTTAGTTACTACAATACAAATGCCATTTTAAGGTTTCATTCTCTGCTACTTGCAAAACTTTCAAAAATGATAAGCCCAGTTGCTTTTTCATTTCCTACAGGTCAGTCAATTATTTGGATGAAATGGACAGTACCCTTCCACCCAAACCCACCATAACAATATTCAACTAGGTTCTGTAGTATGTTTATGATGCAGGTCATAAAAGTACACAACTATAGGCAGGATCTTTACAGACCCCTTATATTACAGCATGGCTAGACAATCAGTGATTTGCCCAAACATATATTAAAGGAACTTTCATCCCAAGTCCTTTCGTTGCTGAGAGCCATCCCATTTGAATTTCAGTCTGCCATGCAGCTGTGAAAGATACACAACCCCTCCAGGAGGTGGAAGTGAAGAAATATAACCTTCAGCTCTTGAGAAATACTCTGTAAAGATAAGAATTCGGGTAGGTTCTTCTGAGCATTTTTAAAAAGATACTTGTTTTTCTTCTTTAAATACTTGTTCAAAGGAATAATAAATAAATACTTCTGTCTCACAGTACAGATAGGTTCATATCTGTATGAACTTCAGATTGCAGGTGGGGCTGACATAACTTCTCCACTATAATTTTTTTTTTTATCTCTATATAGAAAAAAATAATGTAATATTGTTTTGCTAAGATTTGAGAATCCCAAATTTCCTCTCAGCCATCAAGGTCACTAAGAAAATTAGTCAATTATTTCCACCTCCTCCTCCTCCTCCTCCTCCCTCCCTCCCTCCCTCCCTTCCTTCCTTCCTTCCTTCGATCTGCCTCACAGGGTTAAGCCTCAGAGCAAAGGTGAGATATAAGTATAATAAGCCATGTAAAATTTTCTCTGAACTTCATTTTTAATTTTCTATAATAGGGAATTTTATAAATTGCTTAGTCTATAGTTTGTCTGTCAGCTTCTGTTTTAATTGTGCTTAGGGTTTTGTTTTGTTTTGCTTTGCTTTTTGGTGCCTTGAATCAGTTTTTGATTCCTGGCAACTGCCTAGAGAAGTCCCTGCAATTTTCTTGGCAAGGTTTTCTGGAAGTGGTTTGCCCTTGCCTCCTCCCTAGGTCTGAGATAGAGTGACTGGCCCAAGGTCACCCAGTTGGGGTGCTTAGGGTAGACTTTTGAAATCAATGGGATAACAAAATAGGCTGATGCTAGCCCCATCATATCAAGGAATATACTGTAGATATGATTAAATCTGAATCTAGCCTATTTGAGTCCAGGACAACAATTTAAAGGATTTCCCCACTTCCATCTGGTCAGAACTTTGCAGATGTGGCAGTTGAAGCTTTCCTCACTTTTTCAAAAACACAGCAAGACTACTTGCATTTGTCAAGATGTGGTCTTCCACTTTACTTCAATAAAGTAATCTCAAAGTTCTGTTGTCTATCAAATCTGCCTTATATAGTTATATATCACGTAGACAAGATGTAAGCCAAGGAGATCTCTTAGAATGAGCTTTTCTGGGGAAAACAGGCGATTTGCTATTTACTTGTACTTAGTTGTTTACCTGCATTGTTTTTAAAACAAATTTCTGCTAGACCTGTGCAAATGTTTGCTAGGTTGGTAGTTTTCTAAATTTAATCTGAATTTATCTTTTTAAAATGGAAACAATTTGTTGTAACCTAGAATTGGTTTGTGATTCAAATAATGGGGTAGGGAGAGACTGTCCACTTGAATTATTCTATATAACTATAAGATTGTGTGTGTGTGTGTGTGTGTGTGTGTGTGTGTGAAAGGACTTGTTAATTCTTTTACTGATCAGTGAAAAAAATAGCCTTGTTCATAAGATATAATAGACATGATTTTGTTGCAAAATGTTTGCTTGGGTTACGGGCTGTATCTTAATTAAAGTTCATTTCTGTTTAGTCCCAATGGAAATGGAGTCTCCAATCAATTGCCCATCTAACTGGGAATGTTTCTTTAAAGTGAAGAGCTCTGGGGAGGTTTAAGATTGAAGTTTAAGGTTATGCTTTAGAAAGAATTTAAACTGAAAAAAATGATTTAATTATATAAATCTATAATGCTTGATGATGTCAAGCACTTTTATATGTGCAGAACGCTTTTTAAAATTAATTTGAAATCGCCATGAATTTTTGGATCAATTGTTTATCATTCTACAGTGAAGAACCAGAATAGCTTTCCTACTGATTCATTTAGGTGAGGTTATCATTATCTAAGTCTAACTTTAATGTGCTTTATTTTAAAAATGTCAGTAGCAAATGGAGTGGACAGCAGGGAACTGGTACTTTCAGTTGAGGACTTTCTGGCAGAATTGAGATTAGGCTTTGTCTCCAATTATTTATTGAGAATGGTACAAAAGGAATAATGATTATGTAGCTTTATTTCCAGGGGACAATTTTTCTTTGAAAAGAAAGGGAGGAAATGGTGACACACACATACACACACCCAGCAGCTTTGTATCTTATCCTGGTGAAAATCTTTTTGAAATGTTATCAATTAAGGCCTTTGAAAAAGGCACAGAAAGTGTGTCCTCTTGCCCCAGTTACATTCTTAAGTAGTTATGATGGAAAGACATTGTGGATAGGATTTCATTATGGACCAGGGATCAGAAAAAGGGGTGATATTGGTCAGACAGATGAAATCATAACCTTCTGCTCAGCTGAGATGAATCTTAACACATGTCTTTATCCCAGAATAAAAATAGTCCAGTAATGTCAAACACTGAGCGCAACTTATAAAACTGAATCAAAGAATTCCCTTTTAGTCTCAAGAAAATAAGCCAGCTATAAATCAAATATCCATTCTAGCCAATGCAAGTTTTCATTTTTATTTCAGTCAAATAATCAAATAATTCAAATAATCCATTTCTTTGCCTGTGAATTTCCGGATGACATTGCCACATCCTCTTTGGGATTATTAGAAGGAAACAGGGACTCAAATCTAGCTATAAGGATGTGTTCTATGTGAACAGTGGTGCAAGTGGGTATGCAAACATGCGTACACCAGTGCATTGTGTATGCTCATCAGATAAGTTCACCTGCACCCACCTCCACTGAGTGCATGAATCTCTCTTGCTGGCTTGGGCATGAGAGGTGGGGGCTAATTGCTCTTGTTTCAATAAACATATTCACTTAACCCAAGTTGCTAATTCAAGTATGTCGTAGAACTAGTCAGGTGGGTTCTGACTTGGTTTAAGTCAGCAGCCTAATGTCAATTTCACTGCAACAAGTCTACCCTCAAGGGCATAAATATATTGATTCTAAGATAATAAAGCTAATTAAATTAAATATGCTGGTTGTTTTCTGTTGAACAGGGCTATGCATTTCTCCTATTTAGCAAGGAACATATTGTATGTAAATATCTGTATTGATTTTCTCCCTTTGTTTCTGTAACTTTCCTGTAACAAACCATTGTTCTTTCTGTATATTTCAAAGGCCACGATATGCCTCCATGTGTTACCACTGGTCATTTCCTCTGTTGGTATTCTCCAGTAAGGAAAAGGCTTAGGGGTTTCAACTGTATATAGAGACAATTATGTATATTTAGCAAATTGAGTAAGTGGGACTTATGGCCAGTAATACGTTTTGAAACAAGGATATCAGGATCTCCAAATCCAGTCGCAAATCCAAACTGTTCACCTTGCCATGTCCATCCTATGATAAGACCTAAATTGCATTTGGCTATATTTCTGCACAATTGGAGTTTCAAATATAATTTACAGTGAGCAAGAGCATGATGTTTAGTGTTGAGAAAACAACATTTTTAAAACACTGTTTCTCTCTCTCCATATACATATGGAAGAAAAAACAACCCACAAAAATCCAAAGCCACTGTTCATCATCAAGACTAGAAGAGGAAGAAGTGTCCAACCTAATTGCAAGATCTTAGTTTTGAACTTGATAAGTCACAATAAGTGATATGGACGAACTGACAAATGTGACGCTTGAAAAGGAAATGAACTTCATTACATTTTGTTTACTTCTTCAACCATTTTACTTTCTACCTTTCATTGTTTCCTGTGGGTGGTAAGAGGGGGAATGGAGGGATCTTGGCTTTGTTCATCAACCTTTTGTGGATCAATGTTGAGTCAATGCATTCTAACTTCTATTTGTTTTGAGTTATTAAAAACAGAAGGGAATCTATTTTCCCCTTTGTGCCAAAAAAAAAAAAAAAAGGAAAAAAAATCCTTTTGGAGTTCTTGTCTAAATATTTTTGCATTGTTGTCTTGATTCATTTTCCCCGTGTTCTGTGTGGGATTTTATTTCTAAATCCAATATATATCTCCAGGAGAGAATCAAGCTAACTTATCACCAGAACGCTGCCTGAGAAGAACAAGAGACTTTTCCTATAAACCTGTGGAGCTGAGGTACATGTATGGTTACTGTATACTGCTGGCATTTATTTCATTTTTTAATACAAGGTTTAAATTATTTATCCATGAAAGGGCCTTTAAAAAGGCTTATGAGATTTTAAAAAATAAAATCAAATTGAAACCATGAAATAATGCAGATAAAGCAAAGCAATAAAATCCAGAATTGTAGTAACAGATTTTCGATAGGAAAGGAAGCAGGAAAGAGTTTTAGAAGTAAAACACAGCTCTACACATCTTAAGCAGCATCACAGTTTTCAAAGTGTTTTGGAATTCCAGAATAGGTAGGAACCATTTGGATTTTTGAGTTGGGAAGAGTATCAGTCCTAGATGAAGTTACTGAAAAGATAGTGGCTTGTGGAATTTTGAACACCCTAACTCAGTGTTTCTCAACCTTGGCTGATTTAAGCTGTGTGGACTTCAACTCCCAGAACTCCCCTCCCATCAATTCTGGGAGTTGAAGTTCACACAGCTTAAAGTGGCCAAGGTTTAACACTGCCAAGGAGAAACACAGCCCTAACTACTGAAACTGTTCACCAATGCTCTTTATCACAGCTGCCAAGGTGAAAACTAAGTCCAGAAACAATTCCAAGTTATGGATCTGAGCTTTCAAGAGCATAGGAGATCACCTACATTCACATTATACTGTATAACTAACCCCAGTCATCTTGGCTAGTGATCAGAAGGACCTGTCTACATTATGTTTGTTTATTTATTAATACAATTTCTGTAGCCGCCCATCTCAATCCAAGTGACTCTGGCGAGCAATTTCAATCATTAAAACCATTACAATTTATACATATAGGCAGGCAACAATTATAAAATTACATAAAAATCAACAGTACAAACAGGTAATGGGGCCCTTAACCCTTTCAGGACCCCAGGCTCAGGCACATAGCCTGGTTTTCAAAGTCTTATGAAAGACTAGCAGGGTCAGGGCCATCCTGAGCTCCAAAGGAAGAAGACTCCAAGGGGCAGGGGCTGCTGCTGAGAGGGCACACCTTCTTGTCCCCACCAGCTGACGTTCCTTGGCTGACGGGATCCACAGCATCCCCAATCTACTAGACGAAATTGGACGGGTAGAAACTATTGGGAGAAGACAGTCTGAATTGCATGCAGAAACACTCTGGTAATCAATGCAGCTCCCATAGTAGTGGTGTTACATGCGCTGCATATCCGGTGTCATTTACTACCCATGCAGTGGCATTTTGCACCAGTTGAAGCTTCCGAATGCTCTTCAAGGGCAGCCCCATGTACAGCGAGTTGCAGTAATCCAAACGGGAGGATTTTAAACAATTAGCCAGCACCCATTTAATTCCAGACACTAATTCAGATTGTGCCACTCTCAACAAGATTCCATTATGGATCAGCTACTAGAAGATCAAAGCAGTTTTTAGATCTGAAGCCAGGAAGAAGAGCATCAAAAGGTCCAAATACATAGAAGCATTGCATGATTAAATCCTGAGTAGATTCCAGAGCTAAGTAGTAGAACTAAATGATATAGCTGCAGATTCTCAGTGTAAATTGCTCATTCATTCACTTCCCCTTCTGCTTTTGATATGGCAACATCAGAAACAACCCCTTTCTCTCCCCTCCAAAAAAAAAAAAAAAACAGCCTTAGAGAATAAATGCTAGATAGTAAGTTAGACCTCTACCTTCTCTACCACTATGTTGACCCAGAGATAGAGTGCTCTAAAATCACCTTTGACTGCAGTATCAGTTTCAAAACTTACAAGAAAAACTGACTTTGGTGGACAAATACACACTGGAACAACCACTTAGAATGGGAACAAGAAATGGGTTGAAAGAGAGCCGATCGCTGCTTGAATGGTATTAAAATTATATGCAGTACTGATGATTACTTACCAAGAAAAAGGCTTTTTTAAATAGTGGGAAATGATATGTTCTACAGAAAGCACTACTTTTACTGCATTGATGGAAAAATACAGGTATTGTGATCTGAATTTTTAGAAGTTGTCTTGCTGCAAGCACCAATTTATTTCACATGATCAAAGGCTCATAGACTGTGAGTGGCATCAGTCTGTATTTTAGAACACTAATTTTATACCATATCACACTGTAGATACAAAACCTTTTTGTAACCCAACTTAGCAAAGGCTGTCATGACAGAAAATAATACTTTATAATCTTCAAGCTGCTGGTGATGAGAATTTCTCCATCATTTGTGGGGAGAAGAACAAGCCATCAATTACAGGTGGCCTGCAACCAAGAAAATGGTCTGGTACATGTCATAGTGACAGGTATTGAGTTGAGCATGCTGGTCTTAAACTATAAGATTACAAAGATGTCTCCATGTAATTTCTTGACAGAATCAGAAGCATTCATCTGGTCCATCAAATCCTCTTGGAACATTTTTCTTCCAATGTTCAGACCACATTTTCACTAAATTTAATGTGCTAGTTCAGTAGAAGCATTTGCAGTATTGTGTAGATCTTCAAATGCACTGAAATAACATGCTCTTATGGGGACATGCTGGGGAATTTTGAGAAATTAAAATGGCTGCTCGTCTACTGGTGCTAAACAGAAAACCCTACTGTTGCCTGGTGGGAGGGGAAGAACTAATAAAATCTATAAGGAAGATGTGTGGCAGGATCCCCCAGCATTATAGTTTATTGAAACAGTGGCTGGAAGCGTCTATGGGCACAGGACCCATTCACTTGGGAAACAGATCAAATTTCCTCAGTGCCCTTATCTTCCCCTAAACAATCATTACTTGCAGTGAGGAGAGGGAATATAGGAAGAATAGTAAAAATCATAGATTTGGCAGATACCTTGAAGGCTATCAGAATGACTCTCTGTTCAGTGCAGGAAACTAAAGAACCTTCACAAGGATGGCTGTCCAGTGCTCTGTTTAAAGAATGACAACAAGGAAAATCCTCAGATAATGACTACGTCACCCAAGTGTTATTATGGTTTTCCTTTAGTTTTCAAATGAAATCGACTTTTCAAAAGCTTCATTCTTTCAATAGAATTTTTCCCCCAAGGAATCTGCCATAGCATTCCTATATGTCTAATGACAGCTTGGAAATGTCCATTGTAGACAAGGGAAGTGGAATCAAGTTTGGTCCATATGGAAGTTCACAGCTGTGTTTTAAGCAGTGTGAGACTACATAAAATGTTGATGTCCCAGCTGGCAGTGATCAGGGATAGGGCAATCAAGAGTAGAATCTGCTAAGTCATTAATGTTACAGCACCACTGGGCCTGTGCCGACATCACAACCTAATTTGGCCATTGGAGAGAGTGCTATGGGAAAAGTGGAAAAATGGGCAATTTAATTCCAAGGTGGGTATCCTGTAGCATCTTTGCAGCTCTTGGCACTGGATAATTGTAGACACTTGTGTTGCTGTATTTCAAACTTGTTATACCAAACATCATATACATTATGGGGCTTGTGTAATTCACTTGTCAAGCATATCAAGTTGTGAGGTGCCTGGTTCATCAGAGGAATCACCATAAAACCCCCCTTTGTGTAGGGTCTCTTGGAATATTTGGTTTCAAGATACATCTTTTCAATCAGTAACAATGAATCCTACCCCAAAGTATGCATTGTTGAATAACTGAGTGGGCTATCTGTATGGGTAAAATAAACCCTTTAGATTTATAGCCAAAAAGATAGAAAGGAAGTATCATTAGAAACTGTGGTTGCATTTTGCACATGCTTAATCTTCTTACTGAATAAACCGATATTTTGGGTTTATACAATCATAGAAACTAAGGTAGAAAAAAAGCAAACAATGATTAAAACCAACCAAGCTTTGCATGTTCTGCAAATACACTTGCTAGATGTTTAATGTTTAGATGCTGGTTATGCATGCTGGTCAAAAACAACCAGTTTGTTTTATTAAATAAATAAAATTCAAGAACTCTTTATAACCGACCCCCAGTTCTAACTTATTCCTCCTCCTCCCCCTCCTCCTCACAACAACAACCATTATAGAAAGATGTTCTTCCCCAAATGATCTAGTGAGTTCTTTTAGCAAGCCATCAGTAGACTGATGCATTTCTTCTATGCAGGTATACTATGAAATTAGGAAGGTGCTCTCAGTCTTGAGGCTTTTCAACACATTAGATCTAGTTCTTTGAAATAGGGATGGTTCTTTGTTTGTTTGTTTGTTTGTTTTACTCCTTGGCATAGGACCTGGTTACTTGAACTGCTTGTCTCCCATAGTATCTGCCTGGCCAATTCTATCTTGCAGGGTTGGCACACTCCATGTTCCTTCAATTAAATAATGTCATCTATCGGGACCTCAGAAGTGGGCCCTTTCTGTAGCAGCATCTGTCCTCTGGAACAAGATCTGGATGGCCCCCACTGTTGTTCAGAAGAGCTGTGAAGACCTGGCTCTTCACCCAGGACTTTGGCGAGGGCAAGTGAGACTCCTCGCTTCATTCTATCCATTCTTTTGTTCTTCTCATCTTTTGTTTTTTATCTTTTTTCCCCCTTTTATTGGTTTTATTGTAATTTCTTTGTTTTGACTGTTGTGAGCTGTCCAGGGTCATTGGTAATTGGGCAGCACACAAGTTTAATAAATAATAATAATAATAATAATAATAATAATAATAATAATTATTATTATTATTATTATTATTATTATTATTATTATTGAATTTTACATGCCTACTGCATGAAGAAAGATGGAAAAAAGAGCCTGAGACAGGTTCGAAAGTGAAATAAGTCCAGTTACACAAAACATGAATAAATCACACATTTCATGTAGCTACAAAAACTTGGGTATTACCTTTTGTATAGCTGGTCTCAGAGGAATAATAGTTAAACACTTTTAGAATGGTGGCTTGTGTGTTGATGATTTAGAAATATACTGAAATGGTTTGTACATATTTTTAAACCAGACTTGAAATAATTGGGGAGCCAATCAGTCAAAAAAATATGCTGATAGACTGCTAAGCAGGTAGCTATTTTTTGCATTTGTTTGGCACAACATATTTTTCAAAGTATAAGAAAAGCACATTCGTATACGTGCTGCCAAAGTGAGCACAAGACAAGAACAACAATTACATTTATGAGCTGTTTTCTCTAAAGGTAAGGGTAAGCCTATCCCCCACAAATTTCTGTTATGCAGTCTACCTCCCTTTGGGACCTTTCATGGGCCTTTGGTATAGCTTTTCTTGTGTGTGTGCCTTCGAGTCAGTGTTGACTCCTGGACAAGCCCCTGTAATTTTCTTGGCAAGATTTCAGAAGTTGTTCCTAGGGCTGAAAGGGAGGGACTGCCGAAGATCACCCCGCTGGCTTTTGTGTCTAAGGCAGGACTGAAACTCACAGTCTCCCTGTTTCCAGCCTGATGCCTTCACCACTACACCAAGCTGGCTCTCACTATGGCCTGACATGGTTCCCCACAAATCTTCTGCTCCTGCCTTGGCCTATGGCTTGCCAGTGTAACTCCTACTGCACCTGCCCTTTTTTTTTTGAAATTGCAGACATTCTTTCTGCAAGATCCCTCTTTGTGGAGGAAATAAAAATCTGGCACTGAGAGCTTTTGTGAACCCTAAGCCTTATCAGGAACAAGGCCTTGGTTTATGCAGTGAGAACAGGGGTGTGTGTGTGTATGTGTGTATGTGTGTATGTGTGTGCGGTGTGTCAAAAAAAGTCAAGATGGTGGCAACCACCACCTTTTTTACGTGTGTCATAATGCCAGTAAAAAAGGTAGTGGGGCTTCAATGGCATGGTTGTTGCCACCGTCTTGACTTTTTTGACACCCCTTCCAGACATCTCTGACCAAGAAGCTCTCAAGGCTGAAAGAGGTGCTTTCAAAAAAAGTAGCAGGAGCTGCTGCAACAGTGTGATGTCCAGAGATGAGATAAAAATCTGGAAATGGTTGGGGACAGGGAGATTGTTGTGTAGGTGGGGAGAAGAGACTTTGTGTGTGCATGTGTCACACAAGTGTGTATATATACATGCATGTCCCTATCTGCCAACACAGATAAGGCTCCCCATCCCTTCTGGTCAACCCTCAACAGCCACAAGAGAGTCAGTTCATTAAAGACCAGATTTTTGTCAGGATTGTGACACAGTTAAGAACTATCTTCTCTCCTTGACATGGCCCACTTCAAAACCACTCCAGAATTCCAATTCTACATGTATAATTAAGGGCCTTGAGTGTGCAATATGGTGACCATAGGAGGGGCATTTGGAAATGTAAGTGCCCAAGTCTGGATTGACAGCTATAAATTAAGTGTTAGAAACACAAAGGAAAAAGGGGAAAATAAAACAAGCATAATAGATCTCATGTTATATATTTATAAAATTATTTACAATTTTTTTCTTTCCTTCTGGGGTGGGGTTTTGGGGTTTTTTTGGTCATGGGCAAATCAATTGGCATAAACAGCACAGCCACACAATACTCTTTTGTTTGTTTTAATAGCTAACATTTTTTATATATATATATATATATATATATATATATACACACAGACACACACACGCACACGTGCAAACACACACACACGTGTGTGTGTGTGTATAAATACACATATATATTATGTGTGTATATATGTATATGTGTATGTGTGTGTGTGTGTGTGTGTGTGTGTGTGTATATATATATACATATATATATATATGTATATAATTAATTCTGCAATGACAGGGCAACCAAAGGGGGGGAAATAATATACAAAATTAGCCGATTATAACACAATGCCAAAAATAGCTTACTATGTTAAGTGCAAGGGAGAAAAGCTTGATTGCAATGAAGTTAACATCTGACAGTTTAAATATAAGACTTGCATTAAAATAATATTTTGTTTCTTTCTATTGTCCCCCCTCCCACATAACCTATTTAAAATCTATATGCCCAAAGCCTGCTGTAACACTTAACAGTAGCATGATAATGGATTGAGGGAGCATGAATCTCTCAACTGAGAAGCAACCTGCAGAGATATGATTGATTGACGTAGCCACGGCAGTGTCTCTGCTGGTCTGGTAACATTACATTGAGTGCTAGCCTCAGTCAGGTGACCAGTCACCTGTTGCACTAAAATATCACAGCTACCCTCTTCCCAGAATCCCATAGTCTTGGTGAGCGGCAGGAACAGCCCTCACTGGATCCATATGGTGTTCCCTCTTTCTGTCCTACGCGGCTCCATTGTCAGTTCCCCAAACGTTGAGAAAAACTGCTCCATCTCTTTCTGCAACATGTCATTCCTTTTCTCAGCATCTTCTTTGGCCCGCTCAGCATTACGCATTTTGATTTCTACCATTGTAAACTTCTTCTTCTCTTGCTCCAATTCATCGTGGAGGTTCATCATTTCGGTCTCCAGCGAGATATTCCGCTGTTCAAGGCTGGGAATGGAAAATAGATACAGAAGACAAAAGCTGAGGATTACTTGGATAGATCTCAGTATGCTATCTTGGTACAATAAGCAGACAGAGAACTCTGCAGAATCCACTCCTTTGCTTGACTCTACTTTGGTATCTTCTTAGGAAATTAAACCTATTCAATCTCTGGTGACTTTGTTTCACATCAAATTAATACATCTCTCTGATCCTGCACGTCCTGCCAATTCTTCTAGCTTTCCCTGTTCCTCTTTTCCTTTATGGTAATCAGTTCCTTGATCTTGTACTTTCCTGTTAAAGGTTATTTAGTTAGTTAGTTAGTTAGTTATCAAATTTCTAAGGGCGACCCAACTCCATAACAACTCTGGACCATATACAGTGTTTAAAAACAGGTGCAAAACCATATACAAATAAAAAGATGAAGGCCTGTTATTCCTTGCGTTTTTACTCATGTCTATTTTCTTTGTTCCTTTTAGGGTATTTTGTTTTAGATTTAATTTTTTTTCCTCCTTGTCCCTTGTGGCTAAGACACCTGAATCTCAAAATGTCTTGCTGTTACGTTTTGTTATTAGTCAGGATATTTTAAATAAAAAATAACTATTATCTTATTTGCTTTTGAACATCTTTTGGGTATCATTAACAGTCAGAAAATCTACAGTATAAACCATTCAGGTATAGTTCCTAAGCTGGGTTTTCTGGCCAAGACTACAGCTAATGAGCAGCTAGTAAGATAAATTGCTCAGATTAATTCCTGTATGATCTTTCTCATGATTTGGGTTGAAAGGGGATGATTTATTATTGTGGATATTTTATTTATATAGCATGGTATAATTATTTGTAAAGACTGGAAGTCTGGTAGGAGTCAGCAGCATATAACTTTAATAAAAAATATTTGCAAAGACTCATGAATAAATAGAGGATTCCAAACTGTGGATTTGAGAAAATTGTTTAATTTGCATTTGATTGTGAATTTATCTAATGCTGTGGTACAATTGGTTTGCAAGCCAACATATAAACTGAAATTTGTACACATTTTTTAAGTGCAGTTTGCTAATGAAAAAGAATATTTGAAAAAGTCTGCACAAAAATGGAGTCTGGTATGCATTTGTGAAACTAATGTACAAAACTGGAGCCTATGGGGAAGAAATGGTATCAACTGTCAAATGACTATATTTAGGGGAATGGCACAAAATACATACATTTTTAATTCAAACTTAAAATAAACAGATTCTCAAATGACCATGAGAATGTGAAGAAAAAAGTTCTGAATGGAAAGATAAGCAACTAAAAACTATAACTTCAGCCTATTTCTATTATTTCACAAATATTTTATTCATATGTTTTTTGTAATATAAATTAGTAGCCTCTTATCTGCCATATAGCAGACTTTTGGTGCCATACTTTGCATCTTACATTCCAAATTTTATCCTCAATTAACGTGATGATTTTTATTTATTTATTTGTTTGTTTATTAATCAAATTTGTATGGTTGCTCATTTCACAAAAAGTGACTCTGGGCAGCGTACAACAATCTGTTCATGCTCATTTCTGATGGGAAATGCATTAAAATAGTAAAAACTCAAACTCGTTTGATCAGAGTTAAAGCTATTTTAAAAAGCAGAAAGAAGGAAGGAAGGAAGGAAGGAAGGAAGGAAGGAAGGAAGGAAGGAAGGAGGGAGGGAGGGAGGGAGGGAGGGAAGGAGGGAGGGAGGGAGGGAGGGAGGGAGGGAGGGAGGGAGGGAAGGAAGGAAGGAAGGAGGGAGGGAGGGAGGGAGGGAGGGAGGGAGGGAAGGAAGGAAGGAAGGAAGGAAGGAAGGAAGGAAGGAAGGAAGGAAGGAAGGAAGGAAGGAAAGTTACTGAGCAACATGAGTACAAGACCCCAACAGTCTTGTTAATCAGGACTCATCAGCAGTTATGATAGTGGCCAACATAGCACTTTTGCCAGTAAATCTCTTTATTTAAAATAGTGCTTTGTGTAGTTAACTAAATCTTTTGGCAGTCCTTTTGTTAATTTATCCACAGGAAAAGTAGCAACTAATATTCTTTTTGTATTCATGAACTCTACTGTCTGATGCTGTAGCGATAAATACCTATCAGCGTCTTTTGCTGAATAAAACTGCTAATTTATAAACAAGATTTTCAGGCCACCAGATAATTAGATTTCTTGTTATCATTCCGGAAGTGTGGCCATCATATATTTATTAGTTATGACCATGCTTGTAAAGCAATTGCCCTGACATAAACTAGTCGAACATTATTAAATCAGATAATTCAGGGATAATGGAAACTTTATTCTAAAAAGCTCTTGTACAAAGATAGGAAAGAGGAAATTGATGTAAACAAGGGCAGTAACAAATCCTTAAACAAGCACATACTGTACATTTCCTGCTATTATGTCAGGCCAAATTTTATAGTATCTGTCATTTTAACAATGGGCATGAAGAAATGATTACAATACTTGAAACAAAACAAATATCCTATGAACAGATATTTCATAGATCATGGGAATCTTTTTTTTTTTTTTTAATGTTATGGGGAATGGAAAACTTGGAGGACTAGAGATGTCATTCTCTAGTGTAGGAATTATGTAACAGTTTTTCCCTACTTTTCTGAAATCATGGTTTCTAGCCAAGTGCACAACTGATGGGCAAGACTATCCATCATTTGTGGACTTGGCTAGAAACCATGACTTCAGAAAATAAGTCCTATATATGTTTGCTGAATGTGATATGCTTAAGGAGACAGAAATTAACACAACTATGTAGGCCAGTATAAAATTATACTGAATCATCATCACCCTGCCTTTTATTATAGTTATGCTAAGATCTTATGCTCTGTGCAGGTGTTCCATTCTTACAACTATTTATAGACAAAAAGTATAGACATCGTATGCATTGAGACAATTCTACTCTCGGCTCAGGAGAAGCAAGCCCTGGTTACATCTCAAAGGGGTCCTTATATACCCCAAAATAACTACAATAATCTGTCCAAAATATATTCCCCAAAAGCTCATGTACTGATTATGATAAAGGCATAGACTCCCCCATTCTACTGATCATGATGTAACAATGTCTGTGATCTGGTCAGATCAACATGCTTACAATTAACCAGCCAAGGAAAAATCCATTCCTCTTTCTAGTTGATAAGGGTGTGTTGATCCCCTCAAAGCACCAGAAAGTTTCATGCCTCCTCTGTGGAACACATGGGATGGGCAGATGCAGAAAATATATTGGGGTAGTCTGTTATTCTGGGTTCACAAGTAAAAATGAAAGAAGAGATAGAAATTAAGGGGAGGAGAAAAAGAAAAGGATTCTGATTCATGAAACATAATTATTATATAAAGGAAAGTTGGGTGGCCAGGGAATATTTTTCCTGGGTAAAGAATAGATGAGAAGTGATCTCACCACTTTGTCTTGTGGTAAAATGATGTCACCCTGACACCATTTGTGAATGTATCCATGATGTGGCCTCAAAATTCTACATGTTGCCTACCTCTGACGTAAACAGGAAGAGATTCTCCCATTGCGTCTGGAGTCCAGAAGAGCCAGGATGAAGAGAAATCCTCTCACCACAATGTTTTTCAGACTTGACAGTGGTTCAGTAACAGGATGCATGAATGAATTTATCAGCCAAATGAACAACCCCATTTGGAAAAGCCAGTGCAGTTAATAAATTTGTGGCAAAGATTTCCTGGCCTTCAGGAGTACCCAAAACTTTGAAGAGCTGAGCAAACGGATGCTGGAGAAAACTTATTATTAAACAGCTATCTTTCTTTTCAAAGAAGCAGACCAAGGAGTTGGGTTCACGTGCCACACTAAGCCAAAACCAAATTATGGTTCAGTTCAGGATGTGGATCCAATGTGTCTGGCTTGTGCAACAAACTGGTTAAAACAAAAGATGGATTGGCATGAGGTGTGAACCCAATTAATAAGGAACTGGAATTATGTTGTTCCTGACTGAGGATCTTGTTTACATCTTCATAAAAGGCTATCTATGTAGCCAAACTATTTCCTTTAGAACCAAAGGGAACTATTCTTCTCTGACTTATCTGCCTCTGAATAGGATTGCACATGACAATGGAAACCTACTGTTATCAAGACTAGAAACTACATTCTCTAGATATCAGTTGCTTGTATGTTCTGGTGCTCAGAAATTTTAGGCTCTTCCTTTCTCCAAGGGTGAGGTAGATGTTTGGAAAACTCAACAGTATCACAGCTGTAAGACCTCCTCACACTGCTATTTTTTTTTTTTTTTAATCAGCATCTTTACTGGCCTCAGCCTTACACAAAACCAGCTCATGACTCTGAAATGCTGAGGCCATTTATGAGGCTCATTTGCAATTTTCCATAAAGAAATCAGAGCCCCCTGAGCTTGTTAAAACCTTGCTATGAATCTGAAGCAGCAATCTTTGGAAAGGGACTTTTCCCTCTACCGCTGCTGAGAAAATTCATTTCCTTTTCTGAGTGTCTTCAGCTCTGTCCCATGGCATCCAACAAAATAAATCTTGTGATACTCATTAGCATTCATGCCAGAATTTTTTAGATTACTTGGTGGCAGAATGGAAGATGTGAGTGATGTACAATCCCCTAAGAGATAAATTAAGCTAAATGCTGACCTTTTTTCCCCCTTGCCTCATTGTCAATGCAATGCTTCATGTCATAGCATGTATAATTTAAATGATTTCCCCCCCATTCCATCTAAATGGAAGTCCCAAGTGCCACAGCTTTAGCTCACCTGACTACAGGTAGTCCTGCTTAATGAGTGCCCTGCTTAGCAACCATTCAAAGTTACAGTGGCACTGAAAAAATAACTTTATGACCAGTCCTCACACTTACACCTGTTGCAGTGTTCTGCAGTCACATGATCACCATTCACACACTTCACAATTGGCTTACAACAAGTAGAGTCAATGGAGAAGCCAGCAGTGATCACGTGTTTTGCTTAACAACCGCAGGTTATTCACTTAACAACCACAGAGGGAGTGACGTTGTAAGTTCAGTACAGTCACATGATGTGTCATTTAGTGACAGGGTTGCTCGTCCCATTTGTGATCATTAAGTGAGGACTGCCTGTAGTAAATAATGTATGGGCATTTTACCCTCTTCAGTCTGGAAGGAATATGAACAACCCAAATTATGAATGTTTTGAATTGTTTTGTTTGATGTTAAACAGAGGTATATCATTGTTAGCTGTGTGACAATATGGTACAACTGCTATGGTTACAACCCATAACTGTAAATGCCATCACATTTCATGACAATTAGAGAAATTCCTGAAGAAGGTGGCTTTGGCCACTCATCATAATGATAATATATATTTACTCCAACCAAAGGCAGTAAGATTTTGAAAACCAGCTGCTGTAATTACACCCAAACAGAAGGATACCACATACTTACAGTATGTCCTTTTTATGGACTTCTTAAAGATATCTGGTTGGCACTGCTGATTTATGGTCTACAAGTTGTGGGACTAGATCCATGTGCTGTAGATGAGGCAACCTGGGGAGGGGCTTGGGGCCACATTTAGCCTTTGGGTGGTGAGTCAGGGCCACACTCCAAAAAATACATGAGACCGGGGGAAAAACTGAATTTGATTTAATGAAATGTAAATTATGTCACCTTAATTTAATTCCCCCTATATTTAACAGTTTTCTCCGTATAACCCATTAAAAATTACAATTTGCCGGCAAGTTTTGGAAGGATTCTGGGGTGGCATCTAAAGTTTTTTGGGGGTGACATGCAGCTTTGGGGACCTGGTCTGTGCCCCTGAGCTAGATGGACTGAGGTCTCATTCAGTATAAGATAACGTGGCATAAGAACAATCTACCGGCCTGACTGAAATTGAAGTTGGAATCTAACCCAGTGAACAATTCCTTCTTCTCCAAGCATGAAACCACAGACAAGAATCTTGTGCACCTCCAGCATTATCCTGTACATCAGTCTTCCCTAAACTGTTATATGACAGATATGGAGTCCAATTCTCATAATCTCCAACCAGTATAACCTTTGGCTTCAGAAATTTCTTAGGCTGAAATCTTACCTTTTTATCCTTGTTTCATACTCCAGTTTTTGTTTTGCCATTTCTTGCTTTAAGCTTGAAACAAGGCTGTGCAATGCACTGTGGTTGCCTGTGTTGTTAACAAACGTTTCACTGTTGTCACTGCTGCTAGTAGCCCTGCTGCTTCGTCCCCCAACACTTCTTCGGTCAACTTTGCTCTCACAATCTGCTGGGTTCAGGAGATTGTCAGGTTGGGGCTCATCTAATACAGGGTCTTCAAAATTGCCCCCATAAAAGTCTTGTTCAGGACAAGTTGTGGTGGACGATCGGCAAGAGTTGGAATGTTCAGGAAGGGATATTTCACAAGAGGACGTGGACCAGGTTGCACTATCAACACTCTGCTTATCTTCAGCATTCAGTGTTGAGAACTGTTGGTGCACATTATCATAAGTAGAAAGTCTGTTATGCTGGCCTGAATCACTCATAGGCTCCTTTTGCTTGTTGTCCCTCAAGGTCACAAACCCATTAGGCATCCAGCTCTGGCAACGGCTGTTCAAAGAGTTGCTGTGGGCATCAGTGCTTGAAATACCCATTCGCACCCCTCCGTTTTGTACACTGTGCGTGCCCATTTTAGTTACTGGCCCTTTCAGAGAAGATGTTCTTCTAGTCTGTAATGTACCATTGGGTAAGGATGGTGATGTTTTCTCTTGACCCTCTACAGAACTACTGAAGGACCCATTGGTGACTATGCCACTACCTTTATTAAATGCTGGGTTTTTTTTCACTGTCAGGGGTGGACTCCTGGTCATGTCCAGTTTGTGAATGCTGTTCCTTGGGCTATTTGATTTGCTTCCAGGCTGAGCTGTAGGAGAACCATTGTCCACAATGGTTCTTTGAGGAGATTCAGGTTTATCCCATGAGCATCGCCTCACTGGTGATGAGTCCTTAGTATTATTATTTTCTCTGTTCTGGAGCTGACCAATGATCACTTTCTTTTGGATCTCATTGTTGTTATTGCAAACCTCCTGTCCACTTTGAGAATCTGCATCCTTGGGAAACAATAGCTCATGTTCACTTATCATCATGGACATTAACTGCTGGACAACAACAGTACCTAGTAGGAAATAACACAAACAGACCTAGGTTAAGCATGCCATAACTGTTGAAAAAGAAATGCTACATATAATTTGCATCAATGCTATCTTTGCATGAGACTCAATGTCTTGTACTGGGTTCATTTTCTGATGGAAAAAGAGGAGACTTTCTCATCTAGGAAGTTCTAGCAATCATCATTTGTGATGAGCAAAGCACCAATGATGCTTATACCACATAAAGTAGACTTTATGCAAAAAAAAGGTTTTCTCTCTCTCTCCCTCCCTTCATCCATCCTATTTTAAAAAGTGATATAGGAGAGCGACCCAGGAAGAGGAGAAGTGACCAGCATCTGGTTGTATACCAAAGTAATTCAATTAAATGTCCCATGATTTCCAGCAGTAAATGATGTTTGACAGTCTATCCTAGTCTCACAGTGAATGTTTTCCTGTGATTGGCAGGGAAGCAGTAAGTGTAAAGCTGAATCAAGATAGCCATTATCTCTTTAAATAGGTTTTATTGAATTCTTTTAAAACTTCTAGAATATAGGATAGATGGACAGATTTTAAGGGCTGGCACACATGTTTTGTTTTGATTGGAGATGAAGCCGACGCTGTATGCTGAGGGCATTGAAGAAAAAGAGACAAGAGCTAAATATTGTTGACATGCTTAAGTTGCCTATGAACTGTTCAGCTGCTCACATGAAGTGGAAATATAGCATGCACCTTGATGCAGTATTTACTATTACAGACTAGATAAAAAGGTGATATTCAGAACAGCTGGACTTGAGTGCCTTCTGCCCTATTTCTCATCTCTGATTCCATAATTTGCAAAATAAAAATCAGTGTCTATAGTCTAGACAGGGATAAGACCAAGAAACACCATCTAAAAATCATGCAGATATGAAATTTGAGCCACAGAAAGACTCACTGCTTTTACTTACAGCGACTATACCAACTTTTGGGAATGATGTGTGAAGTGTAAAAGCAGAGAAGGAAGGGAAACTATGTATGAAATTGGTTTTGGCACAGAGAGAAAAATGAACAAATGTACTGTATGCATGTAAGGGTAATATAACGGTAATAAATTCTCAGAGTAGAACCAAACTATTTACTATAACTTTTCATGCCCTTGTGAGATGTTTGGGATACAGCAGTCTAAATTAAGTAACTGATATGATGGTATGATATATGATGATATGATATATGAGATATGATATGATATGATATGATATGATAGATTTCTGAGCATGCTTTTCCAATATAGGAGTTACTTCATTCTTGTAGCACCACTGTGTCTTAGAGGCATTAGCCTCTAATACCTATAGAAAGATACAGTTTTTAGCGATTTTCAATAGCTCTGCTATGTCTTAAAATGATGCTTTGTTGACCTCCATAAGGATTGTCACCCACTTATACCCATCAACAGTTGTTGTGAAACAGTAACACGATGTCTTGGTGACATATTACACAATGGCATAGTGGCAGGTCAAATATTACGCAAAGCAGACCCTATTCTTTTCATGTCTCTATTTAGCCCATATGACTTGACCCTCTGTGGATTCCACAGTATTGAAACAGTTCATTTTTCACATCAGAACAAAACAAGTAACTAAAGAACCCTTAAGGAATTCTGGGAGAACACTGTGGGAGAAAAACCATACAAAGCAGAGAGATGAATGATCTAATTAGAATTTATGAAGTTCACTTCCAGATGGCTAGAGGGTTACATGCCATAGAGGTGGTCCACCTCAGAAATCTGTAGAAGAAAGAGGATGAAGCTCCCTGGCTCCCATTTCTACAATTTTATTTTTGCTGACTGTAGCAACATATAATGAGAAGACCTGTAAAATTAATTTAATATCAATATAAGTAAGCACTCCACAATGAAACATGGAACAGTGTCTAGAATATATCCCAGTCCCTGAGTGGAGAATATGCTGCTGCCGGTGTTATAAATCAAAGTGAACTCTTGTAAGTCGGGGGTGGGGGGGGTGGGAGCTCATTTGAAATGCAGGTAATGAATGGCCAGGGTCTTTTCTGCAGACACTCATGGAAGCCAAACAGCATGACTTCTTTTTTTGATTTATGGAACTTTTCTTTGGAGCATATCTAGCACTTCACAACCCTTTCCACCCCTCTTCAATGCTTCTAGAAATAAAGTCTTCAGATGGCTGGTTGAAGCATATTTCCATGCTGTGGCAAATGCTTTTAAGCAAACCTTTCTTACAGTATAAGTCTGATAAAACTTAGAGTTGAATATTTATTTCTTTATATTTAAATTTTGAGGCCACCTGACTCTTCAGTGACTCTGGACAACTTACAAATAAAAGAGGAAACAATAGATATAAATAGAACATACCCGACTAAACTAACTAGAAGGGGATACATAACCACCTTAACCCAAGGCCTGGAAGAACAACCAGGTTTTGCATAATTTATGGAACATCATAAGCATGTCAGCCCTATGAATCTCTGAGAAGATGTCATTCCAGAGGGCAGGTGCTACAACCCCGGGTGCCACAAGATGGCATTGTTTAATAGATGGGACCCCAAGTGCACTCATCCTACACTCTGATCACACTGGATAGGCAGAAACAAATAGAGGTAAGCAGTCCCTCAGATAGTCAGGCTGTGTGCTATGAAGGGCTTTAAATATGATAACCAGCACCTTGAATTGCACCTGGAAGCCAACCATTAACCAGTGAAGCTCACAGAGCAGTGAGGTCACATGAGCATAATGCACTGTTCCCAACGTTGCCTGTGGCATTGCATTCTGGACCAGCTGCAGCTTCTGGATGGTCTTCAAGGGCAGCCCATGTGGAATACATTACAGTAACCCAATTGTGAGACAACCAAGGCATGAGTGACTGTCTGAAGAGCCTCCTGGTCCAGGAAAAAGCACAACTGGTGCCCCAGATGTACCTATGCAATGAGCAGGATCTGAGAGTCCAAGATCATCATACATAAGTCTTCAGTAGGGAAGTGCCACCCTATCGAGAGTTAAAAGTGGAATATTTCTGGGCCTGAGGCCCAAAAACAAACATGGCCACTCAATCCAGTCAGGACTGAGTCTGAACCTGCTCATCCCCATCCATATATAGCGGACTCTCCACCTGCAGATCAATTAGATTTGGCTATGTGATAATATCACTGAAGGCAAGTGAAGATACAGTAATGGAAATGTTTGTTGCCTAATTTAAAGAAGCAGTAGGGGAAGAAGGAAGATGGGGAAGAAGAAACTCTGTGTGATAAACCGTGGGGAGGCTGGGAAAGGAATGGAAGAGAACACAGACATAAGCAATCAAGAGACAGCAATGGGAAAATCAGTAGACAGCCATCTAAGGGCAACTTAGCTGGGTGGAAAGAAATCTGGGAAGAAGCATTTCAAGGCATTCAAAAAGATTCTGTTTTAATTAACTCACTATAAATGAGGCTGGGAAATTCCTGTCACAGTTTCCAAGATTCTGTATTAATCCCAGATTAGTATTAAAGATATCTTACTGAAATCTGTGTAGTTCTTGCTTCCATGGTGTGCCTGGCTGGGGCTTGACACTGAGGCCCAGTTCAGAATGATATATCCAGGTTACCATGGCAGAGCAGCAGCTGCTCTAGAGAACTGCATACCTTAGCTGCTTTGGTAAAGCGAGGGAAGCTTGGTCTAATTCACCACTCAGCCTGCTCTACTGTATGGAGCAGTTGATTAATGTCACCCCTTTCCCAAAAGCAATTACAACTAGCCTGCTTACCTACAACAAATGCCAGAACAGATTAACAGAGTCATCCCAGACACAACTACTCAGATGTGACCAGAGCTTCCTTTAGTGGAAAAGGACAACTGTAAAGAGAACTGAGCTTTAGAAATTCACTAGCCAAATTTTGCTGCTAAGATGGGTGCCCTTTTTTTGTCAAATGCAGATCAGAGGAAAACGGAAAGTTTGCGAGATGCTGATTGAACCCTTTCTTCTCACACGAATTGCACAGTGATCTGCCTTCTCGGATTTTAATGACTTACAGAATTTCATGCCATAATATCACAATTGAAATATGAACATCTGCAGACACAAGATTTATATGCACAGTTTTTTTCATGCTTCTTTAACTGGCAAAATAAATCATTTCTTGATAAGATGAAAAGGACAAGAAATGATAAACTCATATCTGGATCTTTTAAAGCAACTGGAATGCTTTAACTTTCATAATTAGATGCTAATATTGTGATAAGAATGTTAGAAACTTATCTAATTGAAGGCTCGGGAATCTTTAGGCATGCAGCAATGACTCTGATTTTTATTAGAATCCAGGGATCAACTAAAATTGGGATAAAAGCACAGAGTCTGAAAGGATCATTTAGATTATCAAATCCAACCACTTTCTCAGTGCAGGAATCTACATTAATTCATCCCTGGCAAATGTCTATACTACATCTGCTTGAACTCATCCAGCAAATCAGAACCCACTACTTTGCTACAGCATTGGTTCCACTGTAAAATTAATTTAATGCATCTGCTCTTACATACATATTTAGAATTAATTCTAAGACCACCAATTTATGTTGTCTACCAGAACTCAATTGAGCTCACAGTTCTTCCAAGCAAAAATCCATCTTTCAGTCCCCCATGTATTTATATTTATATTCATATTATTTGTGTATTTATCATTCCAGCAGCATCAGGCAACGGGCAAGCTCATTTAGTATTGCTATTGTCAAACCATTGAAATGTGAAACCTTTTTCCCAATATTTCAAATTAACCAACAATGTAATATTTGCCAACCGAGATTTAGTTTTTTCAATGGTGTCCAGCTGGAATCACAGGTTCCTTGAGCAGGAAAGGATCATATAATAGTAAGAAAAAAGGCAAGGCCACAAGGACAATAACTTTATCCCTCTTGATATCCATAGTATCTGGCATGCCTCTTGTAGCACTGAATTCCAGAAATATAAACATATGGGGAAGAGGAAATAATTTTTATTCCTTTTGTTGCCATAAATAAATTATTCTTATGTTACTGTCTGGATGATTTGATTATTTCTTAGCTAATGAGACTATCCATACAGACTACCTGTTAACCCTGTGAAGTAGTCCATACAAGAAGCACAACCAGGAGTACTAGCTCTGTCTTTGTTGTAAGGTTATATTAACATATTTGCAAGACTGAAAGTATTTCTCCCCTCCTTTCCTTTTACTCTCCAGAAAACTAGGGAGGGTCCCTTCTAAAACATTCCCACATCCTTCCTCCTTCTATGGGCTGAGATACCTTTTACACACTGGTTGTCTAGTCTGAGGATCTCCCAAGGTCATTCCCACATATCAACGCATATCAATCTTTGGGCCCAATGACATATAAGCTTCTTTTCTAGGAATAACTCTTCATGCTCTATAAATGATGTGGAGTGGCTTCTCCGGTAATTACACAATTAATATACAAATTCAGTAAATAATAATAATATAATATAATATAATATAATATAATATAATATAATATCTGGAGTATATTATGTTTATTTCCATCTGTACAGCATTTAGGTCAGCCCAAAAACTGGAATGGATGGATTATTGGATTTCATTCCTTCTTGTCTGTGGAAGGCCAACTCTGAAAGTAGCTATATTCTGTGCTATGCATCTGTTTTCCAAGGCACTGGATGGATTCTTAAAGCTCAGTACTGGGCAGGAAAATTTTACAATTCTGCTGTGCCACCTAGCTCAGATTTGAACTTCTAGTATTTGTTTCAGATAATTTCAGTACATTTAACAAAGCATGGAAAAGCAACCTTCTGCCAAACTATAGCATTTATGCTGTATCCTAATCCTTCAAAACAATTCATTGAATCTGTGCAATTTGCATCATGATCATCATCTACTCACCTTCCATGATTGTCAGAGGATCTTCCACTTTGGGACGGAGGATGTTGGGGCCAAACACAGTAGCAAGATTTTGCACGCTCATTTTGTTGACTCCAGAATAGGACTGAACTTCATCCAGGAATCTGCTCAAACATTCAAGGGATCAGGGGTAGGGCAGGAAGAGGGTGAAAGTCCAGGATTCAGTCATATATGATGACAGGATCTCATTAGATATGTCACACTAAGTAAAATTAGGAATGGCATATATTAATTGTTTTAAAAATAAATGCACAGACTTTGCTGCAGTCTTGATTTGGATTGCCTGTCCTGTTTTCTGGACTTGCTTTTATACTGGAAGCTTCTCTTCCCCCATAATGGAGAAAGACACATGATTCAAATAGACTGCAGAAGGTTAAACACTCCCTTTCCTTCCAGGGCCTGATCTGGATTGGCTGACTCTCATCTGCTATTATCTTTTCAACAGCCATTTGTGCAACTGCTAACTATATTGATTATATTTTGTTTACTCTGGTCCACAGAAAATTTCCTTTTGTATAGAAATTGCTTGAATTTGAAAAAGAAACTGGAAAACAAAGCCAAAAAGAAACAAAAGATCAAAACTCTAGAAGAGTACCAGAAAGTTTTGGCTAGATTCCAGGAAGCATAACTACTGTTCTTCACTCGGTTCTCTGTAAACTCTCTTCCTCCTATTCATGTATTCTCTATATTGGTACATATTGTATTGAATCCAGATGTACCTCTACAAAAAATGGATTTACTAAAACCATTGGGACTTACATTGGCTCTATTGATTCCAGTGAGCTTACTATTAGAGATCAAACAAAGCACTAAAGGGCTTTGCTTTATTTTGGCTTAGCATGTTGTATGAACCAAACTAAATCATTGGGATTTATACGGAATGATTTATGGCTCATTATGTTGTATGATTCCAGATCATTATTGTTTATTCAGAAAACCATGGTTTAGCAGAACATATGAACCAAATCTATGACTTACTCTAGTTCCCACCCAATACATGTCACTGAAATCAATGGAACACACAACTGGAATAAATTTCAGTTATAATTTCTAAGGACAAGGCATTACTTACAACTCCTCAGTGGCCACTTTTATACCCTCCCCCTTTTCCAAAAATAGAGAATAACTCCTGGCAAAAGAACCAATTCAAATGTTATTGTACTGGCACAAGAATGGTTGTCCAATGTTCCAATTACATGCTCTTCCAATAACATGATTACCTTCCAGGATAATCAATGCTGCTTTCTGGAGGGAATGGACCATAACTCCCATCATTTTTAGCAAGAAGGCTTTGTTGCCAGAGGATGATGGTAACCACAGTCAAACATATCTGGAGACCATCAGACTAAAAGACATAGCATTGCATTTAGCCCCAGTGTGGGTAAACATCAATTGGGAAATTACTACATCTTGCTACACACAAAATAGAAACGAGTCCTCTAAAGTAGAAATAACTAGACTTCCTCAGTGAAGCATCTCCTGATGTGATGGGCCTGGAAGTCTCAACAATTTCAGGCAACATGTTAGCCAGCAATGTGGGGTTGAAGTCCCAATATAGCCTCTCATATTTGCAATAAGGGTTCAGACAAAAAACAACTGCTCCACAATTACCCCAATAAAACTGCTGAAAACAACTGTGCTATCTAATGCTATATTTGGGAACCCAGATATTCCAGCCACATTATGACTTTTTTGCCAGGATGATTTACCTGCAGATGTACTTTAATAGGTTAAAGTTGACGAGCGGCAAATTCTTCACTTGCTTTGCTAATTCATTCAGCCCCTGTGTGACGATTGTACAAAAGTAAAAATGGTCAGAATAGAAACACCAGAAATCTGACCTAAACATCAATTTCCTCAGTGATCATCTCCTTTTAAAATAATTCTCCATGAAGACTCTGAAGCACCCTGAAACAATCTGAAGATTATAAGTGCTGCTAACTTAAAGGTCACCCTTTAAGCTGGTAACAGAAAATATTGACTGATTGTGGATACAGTACTGAGTTCCTGAGATTGGTGAAAGCAGCTAGATAACAATGTCTGGGCAACCTATCTACATATGCCACTTTGAGAAGGCATGACTCTACCTCGAGGGAGCCCTTGACATAGTGTTTCTCGATTGACCCTTTTCTGGGTCAGTGGGCCTTCTCAGTTGGTTTACTCAGCAGTGATACTTGCCTTTTCAGTTTCTCACCAATATTATTTTGCCAATATTGCATTGCTCACAGCATTCACTTCTGACTGGCACTCCATTCTGGGGAAAAACTATTACAGGGACTGGTTGTGGTTCCTGGACTTGAATTCTATCATGCAAAATGTTTCCATATTAAGCGATTTAAATAATGCATTCCAATTAAAAAGCCCTTGTAGAGTGTTCCAAGGTTAGAACCTACAAGAAACCCAAGGCCCTACCTAGACTCTCCTTGGCAGATCAGAAATAATGCTATTTTTTTTCCTCTGACTCACCTGATTTCCCTTCCCCAAAGAATGGGATGGAATTAATTGATACCAATTTCAGATTGGAAACTATATTGGAGACCTAAGAGGGCTTTAAACCCAGAAGATCACTAGCCCTCTTAGAGCTCAGGTTCTGACCCAACTTTAGCATGCCTTGGACCCACCTTGGAGCAATGCTTATGAAAAATGAAGAGAAAACATGAATAAACACTGCTACAAATTCAAATTGATCTTTTACTGTGGTGTTAAGAGGGCTGAAGCAGTCTTCTTCAATCTGCATCCACAACTGAAGTTACCAGGACTGTCTTAGGGAGAAACCGACTGGAAGATAAATTGCTGGACTGTTGTGATGAGTTTCCATAATGTCCAGAGAATAAAACTGCTTGCATTTACAGTTGGATGTTGGTTGAGCAAACCCAGATGTTGTGGTATTCCTGTTCCTTGATGACCCCTTGTCATTTTCCACAAAAGCATAGGATTCTGTTCTTAATTTTTTGTAATGAATGTGAAGGATAATTAAAAGGCTTGTTCATCCTTTTAATCTGGCACTGGATTCAGCCATGTATTCAACCATGTTTGAATCTGGCACTGGTGTGTTTGAGGGTGCTAAATAGGCAGGCCCCTCACTTTGACTAATGATGCAGCCTCTTTAACAATGATCGTGGTCCTTTCCAGGTTGTCAATAGCTGCAGTTAATGAATTTAAATTGTGTACGTGAATGGGAATTTGCTTTCATTTTTAAATTAAACATTTGCAAAATGTGTAAACAGTTTGTAGAAGCAATTGTAAGAATTTGGGATTAGGGATTATAAATGGTCTAATGTGGAGCAATGTAGAAATGTCATATACTTCTGTTCTTGATGGATGATGAGTCTTACAAACAATGGTTCTATTCTGGTACAAGGCAGCTTATCTGCTATTACCACACAGAACTGAGATATCCAGCACCTACAGAGCTAAGTAGGAACTACATTCATTCAGAATCCCCAGATAAGGAGATTTGGGTAATCATATAAATCCAAACCAAGAGAGAAAACTCACCGTTTCCTTTTCTTTGCTGAGCATTTTGGTACAGGAAAGAAACTCTTCGTATTTGGAATACGGGATAACTGGCTCAGGGAGCTCCCTGAGATAGAGTTTCAGAAGTGATGCCACTGTGTGCACATCTGTATTTCTGCAGAAATGGAACAGAAAATATTCAGTTGTAAATGTAAGATTAGATCTTTGAACACCTCATATCCATTTTGGACCTCTTTGGATACTTCTGAAGCAAGTCATATTCAGAAAACTTATGTATGCTAAAAGTAGGAGAAACCTCTATTTATTCGAAATAGTGATCTGGTTTAGTGCCCTAATCTTGACCAAGTGTGAGGACTGGTTGATTAAGTAGTCCAAAATTTAGTATATCACTGCACATTAATGGAGAACTATTTATGTATTTAAGGCTTGTCTTGATTTTGTTCCAAAAATGCCATTGCTGAGATGAGAGGCCTCATGTAACCTTCCTAACGAATAGTTGTGGCTAGTTGTAAACAGCAAAGACACAAAGGTATGTTAGGGATCTATTAGAGGTATTTAGTTTCATAGAGGTATATAAAACAAAAATGCAAAGTAATGAAAAAGTTGAACTAATACAGTATTTTAAAACATTTTTATAATGAAGTCTTCTTCTGCAAAAGTGAAGGTCTTGCATTCCTCAATCGGTTGCTCTTTTTGTAACATTTACTGTATCCATTGTTTTAGTATTTCTTCACTGGATCTGACTTTATGTTAAAGAGACAAGCCTGATGAAAACATTCAAATGTGTTTTTCTGCTGTATGTTTTAAATCATGTGGTGTGTTGTATGTTGGTCTTTATCCCTAACATACCTTTGTGTCTTTGCTGTTTACAACTAGCCACAACTATTCGTTATGAAGGTTACATGAGGCCTCTCATCTCAGCAATGGCATAGATTTATGATAAATCTAAACAACATCCTATATGCATTCTATTCCATTGGTAATTATGAAGAAATGCCCCCTTTGTTCAGAAGTTAAAAAAGTTGCCTTCAAGTTGAATTTGAGACACGGTAACTTCATGAAACTCCAGATCCATTAGATTTACAACAACATTTCAGATGTGGCTTAGTATTCTCTTTTCCTAGGTGGCTTTTTTGCTTTCCCAGCCTAGTCTATAACTCTATTTCCTAAAAGGCTCCTAACTAAGTCCTAAATTGGTCTGACATTGCTTCACTTTTTGAGACTGCAAGGTCAGCTAGATGCTACCACCTATCTGGACAATTTACCCAGAATCTGATCTTAATTACAATTGGTAACCCTAAATCAGGTGTCCCCCTAGGAGAAATCAGTCCATCAAATCAATCCACTTTTTCAAAACCCTTTTTTTTAAAGTGAGGCAGATAGCTAAGGCCTTGGAAACTGTGTTGGATCCATATAGGCCCACTAGATGGTGCTCTTGTAAAATAAGATTGTAGAAGAAGTTTTGTAGGCTCAAAGCTCATTTACTCATGGCAGAGAATGATTATTATACTGAACTTAACGATCATTCTGGAGGCAGGATTTAAGTCCACTGAATAACATGTGTTCCTTAATTTTTAAAATGAGAACTTTCCAGTCTCAAAGCTGAGACAGAACTGCATCTCAGAACTGAGGATTCCTCTACTCTAGATATACAGTATCTGAGTCAGATAGCTGCTTATGAAAAAGAGGAATTGCATCACCAGAGGGAGATAAAACATAAAGTAAAAGAGGAACCACTTTCCTCCAAGCTAAAAACCCCCTACATGGAGTACACATATTCTGATTTATTAGATTTTGGCAGTGTGTGACTCAGACACTGTAGTTTGTCAGTCATGGTTTATGGCACAGCATGGCATGTATGAACCAGGCCACTGTGGCTTATTCAACAAATTGATGAAAATACACCATGGTTTAGCTTACTGTGTGAGCCCACCCTAAGAATAGCATGACCTTGACAAAATGTACTGTGTATTGTGCTAGTATCATTTCCATTAAGACCAGAATTGTTGCTAGCATACAAGGCACACTTCTGCAGAATTCCACTTACTACCCTCCCAAACATTTTTTTCAAATAATTTTAATTTAATAATCATTATAATTATATGAAGGCCTGCTGGGTTGCAGGTATAGGTTCTGTCACAAGCCTCTGAGTGTGCATGTGTGAAGTCCCAAGCTTCTGTTGTTGATATTGTACCTCCTTCTGTTTTTTTTAAAATTGCAGCTGGTGTCCCCTCTCCCCTGTGCACACCCACAATCTGCATACCGGGTTATAGCAGCCCTGATTAAGGCACTGCAACTATCATTGTACAAAAGGTGATATGCTGCAAAATTCCTGATATTCCTCCTTTCTGTGGATCTGTAAAAGAGGCACTCACAAGCATTGTGCCTACTGCAGTAACTTCATCTCTCTTGGCAAGTGCTTTGACAAAAAGAGTAAAACAGAATAGACCCCCAGTTTTGCTTAAATGCTGAAAGTGATCCTTGTGAAACTTTGGTGCAGACCAACACATGTTCTTCTTTGATAGTGTGCAAAATAATTCTTAATGTGACCTGGATTAAATAAGGCATGGTTACGTTCCACCTCCTCCCCTCATTTTTCTCCCACTTTGGTCAACTCAAAAGACATTGCTAGTTCTAGTTTTTCATCTTTCCTCTCCATAATTAAATATTGACCAAAGTTGGTAAGAAACAGAATGTCAGAAACAGTGGTGTGGTTTCCCCAGCATGATGAAATCATATAGTTATTGGCTTTGTTTAGACTTAGGATGTTGTGTGAACAGCAACCAATTTGATCTTCAATGAAAAGTTCTGGGTTTAAATTGCTCTCATCTGTGAACTACATGCAGTCATCTTGGGTTGCTTCATTCCTCACAAAAGGTTAAATTGAGTTTGTCTCATATACCTTATCCCAAGTTCTTTGGCCAAAAACAATACAAAATACAGGTATAAACATAAGCATGTCAGACTCAGGGCCATCTGTGGAGATCACAATCTGTGGAGGTCAGAATCTGCAAGATGGTGGGTGCAGCATCACTACTGAAGCCCCATCACTTTTATATCACATTCATCAGGTGGCTTTGATCACCCATACCTGCCACCTTGCAGATTTTGACACCCACATCCACATGGATACCTTTGGTAGGACTACTAACTACTAAATGCATTAAGTAGTTTCTACTGATTTTAGCTAAGGCATTTTTTTCATAACAGTATCCCTATGCTTTATCTTTCTCTTCTAATGTACTAACATGAAATTTGACCCATAAGTGAGTACTGGGAAAATGAATTAATTGGACAACTATCACCTGGCTGCTTTTAAGCCAAGTTGGATTTTTGTATAGAAACACACTTTGCCAAAGTAATATTATTATATGGCTGCTTCAAAATTACTAGGAGCATTGAACGATGACTGCTATTTTCTAAATTAGGATTGATTTCCTCTCTATTTCCTGCATAATTCAATGTTTTGCTCCTTTTTAACAGCAGCTACCCATTATTCCCTGACTAGCTGATCACATAAACTTCCCCCCCCCCCCAACTTTAAAATTGCAACTCATCTGGGCCATAGCCTACGAGAATGGTGTATGGTATCTGTACTGTTGTGGCTGGTGTTTAATGCTTCTGTAGAGAAGAATTACTACTAAAAGGTTTTAGAATGTTGATATAGCAGGACTTATCACAGTCATGACAAATCTCCTTCCTATTTGAAATGATTAGCAGAAAGCCCACAGACATTTGGAATATCCTAAATTCTTGCCCCCTCTGCCTCAATCTTTCACTGCTTCCTCATTTTCTTCCCTTTAAAGAACCATGTTAGAAGAGCTTATAGGAACAGATAAGTTCATTGTTCATGTTATGCTTACACCACTGGCCAATAAACCTCTCATAGGAAGATAAAATAAAGGCTTTGGGATGTGCAAACAACCACAGATCTTCTCCTGTGCAATTAAGCAGCCTGGATTCAGAGCACTTTTTATCCCAGCCCCTGTTGTCACTGACTTCCTTCCCAGCAATTGCTGTGTCAACAAGTTTTTTTGCTTTGTGGCATTGAAGAAATGGCTGTCAGGCCAATTACACAGCCTGGAGCAGTTCGGCCTGTAAACATGGAGGCACAGCAGCTGATCTTACATACACAAGGAACATTTACATGCAGAAGCAAACATGGAGATTGCAGTGTGCCCAGGACGCCACTGTCAGCATTTGGAGACAATAAGGCAACCAACTTCGGGCAAAAGGTAGAGAGATGTAATGGAAGAAAGGCTGCCAGATTGCTTGTGGCTTCCAAAAATATGTGAATTTGCCCAAATTACAATAACAATACATGCTTTTCAAAATTAAATTAAAAACGGCTGAGACCTTGAAATCAGGAGTTTCCATGAGTTCTTCAGGTGATATTGCAGGAATCTTGCCAATTTGGAACAACTGATGGGAGATGACCTGCCTCTAGTTTCTATACCACCCTTACTAAATCATATGCTTGGTGACCCATCTGTAGCATGAATTTCTGCAAGACATTTCCAAATCATGAACATGCTGTTATGCCTCTGCTGTAATGGAGGCTTCAAAATACTAGTGCATCTTCTTGAAGAAAAACAGCTCCAAGACCTATGCTTTTGTTATGGCTTGGAATGAAGTAAATATGGGTAACTTAGAGAATTTGTTTGCCAAGTGATTAAAAAAAGTGCCTTGGTTTTAGTACTCCTTGGACGGAAACCTAAACAGAGACAACAGGATTCCTCTCCTCTACAAAGTGCTCTATGCAGAGACAGCGGTAGGAGGATTCTATATTTTCTGCATTGCTCCCAACTGCCCTTTCCCCTGTCCTAATCTTTCCCATTCCAGCGCTGGTCATAATGCCCCAGGCCAGGAATGCCAAAGGGCACCCAGATCAAGGAGAGTGACCATTAGAAAAGAGTCAGGATCATTTAGAATGAAAAAGAGAATAAAGTGAAGGATGTAAACTTGTTAGTTCAAAGCTTTCCCATCCATGAAAATCATCTACTGTAAAGAACTGAAAAAAATAAAGGAGAATTAATTTTATTTATACAGTTCCTTCCAAGTAAAAGGAATACATTCACCCCTATTTTGGAGCTAAACCCCATTTTTAAGACAGTGTAATTAATCTCTCCCTTCAATTCAAATGTAGAACTCAATTTTTAAAATAGGAAAAAATAATTATCCCTTTTCAAGTTTAAAACTTATAACATTGATTAAATTATTCTATTTCACCTCCCCTGATCCCACATACATACACAACACACACACATACGCACACATATACAAGCAGGAATATCAGAGCAAAAAACCTCATTTCTCTCTAGTAAATCATTTATCATTGTTGTTTCCCACAATGGAATTTGCACAAATGAATTTGCAACTGGTACTGCTGGAAACAATGGCTTTAGACACCTGCATTCTCCCAACAGAATCCATGCCTCTTATTCATTCATTCATTCATTCATTCATTCATTCATTCATTCATTCATTCATTCTTGTGGCTGTTCCTGAAGGTTCTATTAGACTCATTGTCTTAAAAGCAGAGACCAAACTTCTAACTTCCCTACTTGCAACATAGCTGTTCTGCTCCTACCTTTTAATCGAACCAAGATATTATGTTTATTTATTTGCTTGCAGGTCTGTTTTTAGTTGCTTTCTTAAGCATGCTGCTATAAAGTAATATGTTTTCTTTCTGGGCTATTTGGAAATGTTCTTCAGAGACTGGTGGGCAGCAATGACATATATATGGCATGAATATTAAACTTAGAGTTGGGAAGATTGCGGCTATATTTCTGATACAGAGATCAGAATTTAGGAGACAAGACAAACACCCAACACCAGGGATAGAATCATTCTTTCATAATTTTAAAATGTAGTGTCTTTCCTTTTTAATTCACCTTCCAATGAAAGTAAATTATATCACCAGGGCTAACTGGGGAACATGCTGTTGATGAACACTTGTGGTCCAGCAGTGGGAAATAATATGATATTACCAGATTTTACTTACTTATTCCATCAATTTTTAATCATAAACCTCACAGAGATGATACATTTTGGCCATTCACACTCACACATGCCAGTATTTTGCACCTGCAAAACTTGATAACTATCCAATGTAAAGTTTACAGAGCATTTAATTAGATTGATCTACGTGGACAGAAAGCAACAAAAGAAAGCCATGGCAACACAGTTATATTTTGTGTGACAGCCTGCTGTTGCACGTTTCAGGTAATTGCACATTGTATTAGTGATCTGAACAAGTGCCTTCCAATTTTCCAAAGCACAAGGAGCTTGTGAAGTATAGGAGATATGAAATGTTCAGTCAAGGAGGTCTTGATTTCAAATCCTTCTTCAGAAGATGACCTTGGGCTGGTCATTATATCTTAGATTAATTTTAACCTCCTGCAGTTGCTGACAGCATACAAAAACATCACACTGATGACCCAGAAAAAGTCACAGAAAAGCTAGGATATAATGTGATGGAACGTGATAAATAAACTGTGTGGGACTTTTTGAAACACAAACACATAATATACACAAAAATTACCAGACACATTTTGTCTTCTGATCACTTTACACATGTAATCCTGTTGTTGGATCACACTTAGGCAACTCTATTCTCACCTCACAATGAGACTTTCTTTCAAGAGTACAAGGCTGTCACATTCCGGCTCCCATTGGGTTAATTTCCATGATGTCACAGAAAATATCATCAGTCTTAGATTTATGCAGGTAAAATAATGGGGATTTAAGGCATAAATTCCAAAGTTGGTGATTAAATCCAATAAAATTTAAGCACACAAACACATGTGCTGTTACCAATACAATGTAGTCTTTCAAATAATATCATCTGATCCTCAGTATTATTATTATACTCTTCCAGTCACACACCTGCAATCTCAGATGTATCACTCTTAAATTCTTCTGAGCCTAGACTTTCTGGAACTCTGGAAATTGCTCAGGAAGATATTCCCATGTAAATATTAATAACAGTGTTTGTGACAGCTCAAGCATTTTCCTAGCCCAGTACATCTTCTTAATCATATAGCAATAACAGTCACAGAAGGATGGGAAAGAAATTTCCCTCCCATAAGAAAACCTTTAAAAATAATATTACTTTTAAAAAACACAAACCTCCAATTAATTTCCTGTTTATAGTTGAAAGTTGACATGCATGGAACAAAAAGATGGTCTTAGTAAAACACAAGCCCAAATTATAATTTCAATGGCTTCTCAAATAATATTGTAATGGAATCAATGTTTGAGAAGCGACTATTCATCAATAGACAGAAACTATTCTGTCTTTCTTCAGGAAAGACAGAAATGAGACTATACTGTGATATGGTAGATATGGTTGGAGACCTGTGTTCAAATCTCCACCTAGCCATAAAGTAAACTTCACATATAGTTTCTTTCTCAGCTTGACCTACCTCACAGTTACAACATGAAGATAAAGCAGAAGGATGACTACACTGCCCTGAATTCCTTCATGGATAAGGGGAAAATCAGATAAGTTGGGCCCATGTGGTTGTAGGTACAAATATCCTACTCATCCACAGACATGGACCGTAAGGGTCCATAACTTCCCTACTTTCAGTATCTTTTGCAGTGTGTTGTAATAGGTAGCACCCCAGTCAGTTCTTGCCCTGAAGTCAAAGTTGTATTTCTCTCTGAGAGTCAGCCCTCAGATATAGGCAGGACATATGTACAAGCTACAGAGTCATTTTAAACATCTTTGAGATTATCTAGGAAGTCTGTATTTCTGTTAGGGTTGTTCTTATTTCCTAATCAAGGAAGAAATGCTAGCATTAGTCAGATCAGTTTAGATTTGTAAAATCATGGAAAAATAGGTTGAGTTCATACAACACACATAACCAAGCCAGCAGTGCATTTGCAAAACATGATGAGCTTGAGTTTTAAGTCTGGTTATTTACTGATTTCAGTATGTGTGTATGTATGAGTTTTACGTTGTTTGTAGTCAGAGAAAGGGCTTTCAGCAACTAGGTTAATCAGGCTCTGTGAACTAGGCCACAGAGTTGGAAGAGATGTTGCTAGCTATCAAATCTCTGTTTGTTCAGCCTTTGCTTGTTCAGCCTTTGCTTGAAGACCTCCACTGAAGAAAAACTCAGCCCTCCTCATGGGAACACTTGTACTTACCATTAAAAGCATTTTCCTGATATTCCAAACAAGTATTTAACAAGTTAAATTCATTTGTTTTAGTTTCAAGTTTTAGAACAGCAAAGAGCAATGTCTCTTCTATGTGACGGTCTTTCAGGCAATTCAAAAGTACATTATTATACCCTCTTTAAACAAAGATGTCAAAATCAGTTTCAACTGCATTTATTTTTTAAATCATGAGTTCTTTCCATTCCATTTAGGAAGAAATTTAGTAATCTTTTAATCAACAACAACAAAAAAGGGACCAAATGAAATGTAAATCTGAATTCTGGGGCTCCCTGTAACTATTAAAGATGAGAATTCAGCACCTGGATGGACAAATCATTATCGTTTTCCTTCCCACGTTATTATTTTTTAAATAAATTTCAGCCCTTATTTATTTACTTTCTATAAGAGTGCTGCAGTGAACAGTTCCTATCCACTGATGCGCTAATGTGGTGGTCAAGCTGAAAGCCAATGCCAATTCAAGGCAATTAAGGTCTGCAGGAAGCTTTTTCAACCATGCTTCTGCTGTCAGAAATCTACGTTTTCACCCAAGAGAGAGGACCATCTGTCTTGTCCTCCCTAGAAAGCATTTATAAATTTTCAAGATGCACCTCTTTCATCAGAATATAAACTGTTAATTGATTTTTAATATTCATTTTAATATAGGTTTAATATAGGTTTGATTACTCTTATGCTGTTTTTCAAGCTTTTTCTCTTATAACCAGAGTTCATGGATTGGGGTGGGTTACAAAAGCTGTGAATAAAATAAAAATAAAAACTTTTAGATTCTGTTTTGTTATGGTAGCTACCTTAGGTATTTTGTAGATTAGGAAAGAAGGGTATTAACTGAATAAATAAATAACAGATTAGGTAACTGGTAGGTAGGTAGATCTCTATTAATCACACTTCATTTCTTTAGTACTACATCATTCTTGCTTTCGATATCCCTGACCATCATTGTTGCTTTCCTTTCATCTTATCCCAGTATGTCTTTCTTTTTATGTGGGACTCAGTAAACTCACAGTCCACCATGTTACGTCTGGCTAGTACAAAGTAAGGTTGAGTTATTGGTTCTTGCAACCTATTGCACCAGGCAAAATTTAAAAAGAAAAGAATTATGTCCTGTGCACTTCCATATTTCTACTCACATGACACTTGGAACATTTTACTAATTAATGTTTGCAAAGTGCTTTGAGGTTGTGTGATAAATTGTTCTGCTAACTGGGAACCAGCTATTTAATTATTAATTCTTCCAAGGGAGAATTTGCAAACCATTAACTAATCTGAAAGTGGAAGTAACTTAAGCATACAGCTTATCCTGTGATGTCGGGTTCTCTGTCTTGCTTCCAATTTAGGTATGCACAATTCATTTCCTGAAGTCTTTGGCTGAAACTGGGTAGAGCAACACAAACTGCAGAGGCAGCAGAACCTTGGACAGCAGCTACTTTCTGCATGGCTTGGTCTATGTTAGAAATCATTCATTAGGTCAGCCAGTGGACCCATGTTCACTAAGGGCATAGGATAAGTGGATACTAAGCATGTCTCCAAAGATTCCCATCTATCTGTTGACCTTCTCTCTTCTTGCTACACTTAATGGCTTCTCACATAAGAACCTGCAATGAACAGGCTCTAGGCTCTGTTGCCACCAGAATCATGCTGTACTGATTACCCAATAAAAGTGGCACTGCTGAGGAACAGAGAGAGTGGGAGAGAGATGAAATGGCTTCCTATTTTTTCAGCCTGATTTGCAGACTGCAAAAGTGTATATAAGTGGCTATCTAGCAGGGCTATTTTAAGGTGGGGATAAACTACATCACAATACAGTATGGTTCTGGGAGATATTCCTGGGGTATGAAATGCCTGTTGGGATAACGATACAATATGATGCAACTGGAGAGCCTAGTAGATAAGATGTTGGACTAGAAACAGGAAAACCCAAGTTCCTTACACATGGAAACCACCCTGGTACCTTGGACAAATCACTGCCTCTTAGTCCTAGGAAGAAGGTAAAAGATACTGAAAGTAGGGAATGTATGGACCCTTACAGACCATGTCTGTGGATAAGTTGGATATTTGTACCAGCCCTAGGAAGAAGGTAATGACTAATCACTTCAGAAAATGTTGCCTAGGAACTCTGTTGACTTGTCCAAGTGGTCTCCAGGAGTCAAGACAGACTCTCTCTTTTTTTTTTTTAATGACACTACTAGAGATGAATGGTCATCTGTCAGAGATGCTCTAATGGATTCTACAATGTGGGAATTGGACTGGGTTGCCTTTAAATTCCTGTTCAACTTTGATTCTATGATGCAGCAATGTTCTAAGAAAATGATGGTTACCAAATACAGATAGAGTCACTGTCTTAATAAAGTTGAATGTAGAGAGGTCTAGAAAACATGTGTACAATTGAAACTCTGAACATCCTTATGTATCTATAAGGTGATAAATTACTTTGCCAATTGTAACTCTGAAGTGAAATGGGTCATTCTGCTACTTGCAAGATGGAGAGACAATATATAGGGTTTAATCCAACATTTGTGCTATCATCATTATCATCACCATCTGTTTCAATTTGTACTCTACCTTTCTGCCCTGTATTTAGAAATACAGAGATTATTTAACTGATATATTAAGCAGTGATAAGGTATTTGCTAGTATACCTGGTGTTCATGTAGGACACTATGTAATTTAAATATTTTTATTGCTCAGACATGTTCAATATTGGAATGTTAACAGCATATTTAATATCTACCTAGAGATGCGACCAATGCATTAAATAAGACATTGGGAAGAGACCTTACATATGTAAATATTTTTATCTTGATAGTACAATCAAGGTTATTAAACCTGGACAAACCCACAAGCAGAATCTGATCAGTTTTTTCCACTATATCTTACATTCATGTATCATTTTTATTCTTTGATGTCTATGGTCCAGAAAAAAGAGCATGTGGGGAAAATACTAGGATAATTCTTGAAATTTCATTTGATTAGTTTTACTGGCTTGAATAGAAAGTATTGATCCACCTGAACATTTGACACATAGAACCATATTTTGGGATGACCTACAGCAATTTCCTTCCTTAAAAATGGAGGCTACGGTAAAATTTAGCGCAAAGGCTTTTGACTTGGTTGGGCTGGTGGTCCAGTTCTCCACAGGTCACCTCAACACAATTCGTTTCTTTTAAGCTTTTGCAAATTATCCTGGGAAAAGATCTGTGTTTTGTCCGTGTCTTTTTGGAATCAAGAAATACGAGCAAATGTGAAAAATACAGTGCCCCACCCCTCCCTTAGCTCACAAAGAGTTCCCTTGCTTTTCACCCACTCTCCTAATGGTGTGCTTGAGAATGATGAAATCTTGTATTTCAGAGAGGAATTATGAGCTTTGTTAACACCTCTAACTGCTCCACAAATAATTAAAAAACAACACAAAATTAGAAGTTGTTCCTAATTGTTGTGCTGCTGGGAGAGAACGCAAGTAACATTCCTGCCTTAACATTTAAAGATGCTGTTGAAATTGCAGCCAAAAACCACAACACGTTTTAGCTGTGATTTCCTTTTTGTCGATAGGATTGCTCTAGCAAAATTAGTTTCAGTATGTTAGCACTGCTTCCTGAATACACACGCACACACGCACACACGCACACACGCACACACGCACACACACATTCAAACTCTAGGAAATACATGTCATAGTAGTTTAGCTGGAAAGATGAATTCCAATATAATCAATCCCACTTGAATTCAGTCCCACCTCTTCACACTCCAGTTAGAAAACTATAACATGTTAAGTATTAAAGCAAAAACAAGCCAACTGTTGAGACCCATAAAAGAGCAATAAAACAACAGACTGCTTTGAAGCAATTTTGATTATGAGTACAGAGAGGTTCTAAGCATTTCTCTTCTTTTCTCCCTTTATTGTACAGTTCATGGAATCCAATGCTTTGCCTTCTTACCACACTGGGTAATTTCCTTGGGGGAAATTAAAACATAAAGAAATTGAAGATAAAGAAATGACATATATAAACAAACCCACTGTAAAAAATACAAGTTCTATTAATGGTCTGTGTAGTTCAGAAAGTCTAATTACAGAAGCAAATACAGGGATGTTTAGGTTCCCAGTATTTAATCTTCCTACTTAAATATTGTATGCCCATGCAAAGCCAAAGGAATATCCTTTGCAACTGCCGCTACCTGAGATCTATAGTTGCCCATTTTTTTAAAGCCAAGGTGAGCAACATGCAGCTGAGCAGATGTTCTTGGACAATCTGGTGCCTGTATCAACAATGCCCCCTCTTTGGTTGCACAGGGTGAATCTGAGACAAATGTGGTGTCTGTAAGATAAGATCCCTGATACATAAGGTACATAAGGGAGCAGCTGGGTCTCTAAGGCTGAGCCATGGCCTTTATACTTCTTTTTTTCTAGGAAATGAAGAAAAACAATGAAGAGATATAACCAGACTGGTAGCTGAAAGGGTAAAAAAACACGAAGACATAAAAGCTGCCCCCTCCCCATACTTATCTTATTCCTGCCGATAAGTATAGAGGAAGGTGCTGAAAACAAAGGAATGGGCACAAGAAACAAATGGCTGCAGCAGATACCTTTGAAGATTGGCTTGGAGGAGTTTCTTGCCTCGTGAATTTAACTTTTTGTAATGCCTAACTTGAGCTTATCCCTCTTATCCCTCTTTCTTTGTCCAGTTAGCTGTCCCCCTACCTTAGTCCAATGTTGTGCCTCTGCTTCCCCTCCCCTCCCCTCCCCTCCCCTCCCCAAGTTCCTTTCCTCTTATTTTATCTCCATCGTTTTTAACCCTTTTTTGAGTTGGTCCTGCTGAAAGGAAGGTGTGTGTGTGTGTGTGTGTGTGTGTGTGTACTTCCATTTTTTTGTGTGAAACTGGGTTGTTTATGAGAAAGAGTTTGGTTGACATATGAAGATGTGGAACAATTTTTGTAATTGGGATACTTTATTTTGCAAGACATTAATTTTAATCGGTTGTTATTAACTTAATTAGTATACCTTTGTTCTTGGCCCTGCCCTTTTTTGGGGAATGTAGCTTCTGGCAGGTATATACATATACAGATACACATGCAAATGTGTCACGTGGACATATTTCAGGTGTGTGCGGAATCTCCATGATTTATTTCAGCTGGAATTGTCAATTATATTTTTGCTCCATTTGATTTTGGGGAAGATAATTATCAGTTCAGGATCGTCCTCTGTTCAGGTGAATACATGCCTTCTGTGTGGGCATGTAACTTCCCACCGTGTAAATAGGCTGAGCCTCCAGTTTAGTTCTGTAACAATTAAACAGCTTGTACCTTCAGGCAGGTATAGTGGGTCAGAAAGAGACTGAACAGCAAAACTCCACAAATATTGCTTGGTGGACTTGTATCTTCCTGCAAGGATCCATTTTTTAGAATAGCCATCACCAACTGACAGTTGCTGAGCCCAGCAAAAATGTGCCTCATCTATAAAATCACAGGAGCTCAGCTGGAACTTTCTTCCCAGCATCATCTCCCTTTAGTAAACTCACTGGCATAGAACTGTTATGGCATAGGGAGAGCACACCTGTATGTCAAAGGATTTCATTTGGATATATTTTCAGACACACCTTCTACTGTGGATTAAATTAATGTGCAAACAGCTTGAAGTGCAATTGCAATCCCTGGAAGGTTAACAACCAGCAGAGCTTATGAACTTCCAAACAGTGATGGATTCCCCCAACAAATGATGGATAAATGGGTTAAGACCAACATCTGGACTGTGACTTGACCTAGGGGAATTACATCTACATGGAAGTCTCTGTGTCAGGCGGGGGGTGGGGGGGTGGGGGGGGGAGGGGGGGACAAAGTGTCTGAAATGCTATAGAGTCCCAGTCAATGTCAACAATATTGAGCCAGATAGTCTCATAGCCTGACCCTTGATAAATAATTATTATTTCATATGCAGTTGCATCGTCAATCAAAATACAAACTTATACTTGGCATTTTATCTTCAGCCCTTTCCTCTCAGAAAAACTGCCTCTTTAGGTTGGCAACATGCACAGACAAGCTGCCCATTTCATTGAGACATTTATGACAATCTCCTTACAGTTGGCCAGATGTGAGTAGGAGTTTTGAGAAAGAGAGAAGGGGAGAGAGGCAAGAAGAATAGTCTTTTTATGATAGAGCAATTGGCAGAATGGATAGAGTGAAAGGAAGGACAGAAAATACATTGTTGCAAAGCTAAAAAATAATATAGAATAAAGTAAAAGCTGGGATTCTTGGTAGTGAAAAATTAAGAACTTCTGGAGTCACCCATAGCAGCTTGCTCTCCTCTGTTGCCTCCAGTTCTCAGCTCTCAGCATTCTGGAATCTGTAGTCTCACTATATCTAGTGATTATCAGCTTGAGGGAAACTGTTCCACAAAAACAAGAATTCTAGGATAAAAGGGAAGCTTGTAACTCTTTAAAGAAAGAGCCCCAGATTCTATCAGATACTTCTGAAACAGTTTTGAAGGTGTAATGGAGATCCAGATCTCACATTCACTGCTAATACAGTTGAATGCCATAATTGTTGATAAATCTGAATGGACTGGAAGGATTTATACCTGAGAATGGATTTGAATTAACCGTTTCAAGTCCAAATCTCCTTTTATTATAAATTCCCACAATAGTAAGTTTTTAACACAGCATTCCCAACCTGGTGTCTTACAGATGTGTGAGGACAACAACTCCCAGAAACTCCAGCCAGCTAACCATGCTGGCTTGAACTTGTAGTTGCAGTCATAGTCCAAATGTATCTGGAGTTGTAGTCCAAATGGAAAATGGAAGGCACCTGGCTGGGGAGGTTGCTTTGAGAAATGCATTTTTTGAGCCCTGAGAGAGAAGATTATAAAAAAAGATATATTTGTTATCCTACCTGTCAAACAGCGGCTTCTCTCCACAATCAAAGGCATCCTGTAACTCTTTGACAAGGTTAGCCTGGCCTGGCAGTCGGAAAAGTCCTTCCTCCTTCAGCCCCCGCAGGCGAATAAAATCCACACACTGTTCTACCAGCAACGGAGCCAAATGGTTTCCATATCGTTTCTCATAACGAACTGTGTCTTCCAGCTTCTGCCCAAAAATTCCTGTATATGATAACAGTAGTTGTCAGTACTCAAGGTGAACTGTTAATAAATATTTCTTCCATTGCACCATTTTACATCACCTGGGAAACACTAACACTAACACTATGTTAACAATAATTATTAAATAATGTTGTTGTGCGAGTAGCCCTTCCCAGCCCCCCTGACATGGGGGGCTCGGAAGGGCTACTCTCACAACATATGACAGCCACAGACATACCAATATTGGTAGTCCTTGCTTAACAACCATAATTGGGACTGGAATTTAGGTTGCTAAGCGATATGGTCATTAAGCAAATAATCATGTGACCTCACCTGATTTTACGACCTTTTTTGTGGTGATTGTTAAGCAAATCACTGTGGTTGTTATGTGAATCACATGGTCATTGAGTGAATCACATAGTCATTAAGTGAATCATGAGGTCATTAAATAAATCACATGGTTCCCCATTGATTTTCCTTGCTGGAAGCTGGCTGGAAGGTCGCAAATGGCAATCACGTGACCCCAGGATGCTGCAACCATCATAAGTGGGAGCTGGTTGCCAAGTGCCCAGATCATGATTACGTGACCATGGGGGTGCTGCGACAGTCTTAACATCGGGCACCAGTTGTAAGTCACTTTTTTTAATGCCATCGTAATTTTGAACGGTCACTAAACGAATGGTCATTATGCGAGAACTATCCGTACACATTTTTTCTCAGGGATGGTGTCTGGCATGTATGCATCAAGAGACTCACTGAGCTCCTCCCTTTCTGGGCAGGAAAAAGTTCTGTTCTTTTAAAAGATAAAAGCAGATCTCTGAGCAAGAAGTGGCATGTAGGGATGGAGAGAAGGAGAAAGCTGAGATCATTTACCTTCAGCCCCAGATGGAAGTTTGCAACTTCCAGAAAAACAGAAAAGAAATCTAGATAAAACTGAATTGGAAGGAACATCTAATTCAAGACTCTCTTGTTTAGAAATAGATAAGTGTTGAAGTAGAATTGTGCTACATCTAAATTTTGTTTTGTGTGCAGTTAGTATGTCTCTCCATAATTAAAAGAGTATGGTGTTTTTTGTAAATCTGAATCAAACCTTCAAGGAACCTATGTTACTGATCTTAAAAAGAAATTATTAGAAACTTACATGGCCATCTATCTTTTACAAGATAATCCTAGGCAGCTCACAACAAGAATCAATAAAAACAGAATAAATAAAGCCAACCAAACCCCACGACAACACCATAGATCCCAACCACAGCTCCTCAACATCCCATAAACTCTATATACTCTTGCATTTTCTGGGCCCACTTCTACCTAGGCCAAACCCTAGCCAAAAAGCCAGTCTTTATAGCCCTCCAGAAGGCTAATAGGATGGAGATCCTCTGAATCTCATGGGGACGCTGTTCCATAGAAAATGCATGTCTCTGAGGATCCACCAGGGGGCGCGATTTAGGGGACGGGACCTGGATTTACAACATGTTTTCCCTTATTAGTGACAGATCAGCTTCATTTTGTGGTCTACCAGATTTCTTATATTTATGTACATCTGAAGTTGCTGCACTCCCAGAGTAGAACAGCATTGTCTTTTATATTTCATAGCATTAGTCACCTGCATTCTAATATTTAAATCTAAAAGTGTTTTTTTAGAATTTTATTTTTCTTTTTTAATAAAGGTTTAACAATCCCTATGAGATTGGGCTATCTCCAAGGGGGGAAATGGCCAATAACTCTAGACGCATCTCAATGCTAGATGACCAGAAGATGGCACAATATTTTATTTATTTATTTATTTATTTATTTATTTATTAAATTTGTATGCCGCCCATCTCCCCCAACGGGTGACCCTGGGTGGCTTACAATTAAAACCAGAGACCCCAAAACCATTAAAAAATGATACCATATAAATAGTTAAAATTAATGAATCAATTAAAATCAGACTATAAAACAACCCTATACATAAATACTAAAAAAAAATACCATTTCTTCTCTCACTTATTACTAAATTGAGATAACTCTCTTTCATAGATTAAGGTTAGAGGAGAAGATGCTAGGTGAGGAGCCCTCTAGAAGATAGATGGGTGGTGAAAACTACCAAGTTGCTACTCCAAGGGCCAGGAAGCAAGCCAGCATGTAAATAACCAGCAGGTTTCTGGGAGATAAAATTTGAGATCTCCGTTCTTCTATACTATGGGTTGTAATGAATTGCTATAACTATTGTATATTTTCCAATTTCCTCATAAACTTTCAGCAAAAATGTGTAAGTAGGTATTGTAGGTAAGTAATAGGTACCTGTTTGATTACAACCTCTCCAATACAATCTAGAAAGACTTTAAACAGTAAAATGAAATTTTAAACGGATGTAATACCATCTATATATTAATTTTATAGTCAGTTCTTGATATTTTCAGTTCTTGATTATACTTTGAAATAATTTCTTGTCTATTGCTTCTTTTTGAACTTCCTTATCTTACTTTAATGGATACGGTTATGTTTAAATATAATGTATCTACAAAATAACCTAAATTTATAGAATCTCCTTAACATCTTCCCTTTCTCCAATTTTTGCCTCTTGGGATCTACAACAAGTACATGCAATATTTTCTTCAGTACGCTTAAGGAAGTAAAAATGGGATTTTATATTTTTAACGTTATATGTTAGGAAGAGCTATTCACTGAAATTCATAGCTGTATGTAACATTGAAACTTGAATTTTGGGGGGACAAACTCTAGTGCATTATTAACTCTTACTGTAGTAATACTTGGAAATATTGTATTGGAATATTGGAATTGTAATATTGGAATTGTATATACTTCTTTATATGCTGAATTAGATAGAGAGGCAGCCAGACAGCCAGATAACAGATAATAGATATATTCATGTTCATAGGAATATTTAAAAATGAGATTTTTTTTCTTCAGCTTTATTTATAAAATTTAGTGCTTACATTAAATTTTACAATTTGTTACCCAGTCTGAGAACTTACGTGGAAATCAATCTGTATGACATTTTCTACTGAATATCAGCCAATCTGCCATTCAAAATATCAGTTTTATTTTGGGTGTAAGAGATTTCCACCTACAAATTAAAGATGGCATGTAAAGGGCCACACTGAACATTCCTGAGTTTTAACTTTGTGCATATCTACTTGAAACAAAGTTATGCTCGAATTTAAGGGTTTCCTCCAAAAGATAAATAGGAAAACACACACACAGCATAGTCAAAAGTCCTATGTCATGCTCAGATTTCCTTTCTTATGGTTTTCATCCAGTTTTGGAGGTTTTCCCACACCATTTTCCCACACCATATAGACATGGGTATATATGGCACACCTATATATGTGTTTCCAAATAGACCTATTCTATAAGCCACAGTCCATACAGAAAAGGTAAGGCCACGGCAAACATAAAGCAAACGAACAAAAATAATTTAATTTAACTTGGTCCCCATCTGCATAAACCAATCATTCTCTTCCTCCTTCACATTTTTTTCTCACTGTCATATGTAGAAGCAGTACAAACACTCCCACATATCCTCCCACCTCTCCTTCAAGCAGAAACAGGGGAAAAAAAAGATTTGAAAAAGAACAGGATGGAACTGCTGTAATTATTATTTCATGGAGGTGAAATCTCATCTTCCTCTTGGGTAAAAACAGTATAATTCATAATTTAGAACTTTCTGGGTGATAGGGGAAAATTGAGCTTTTATTCTGTGTCGTTTTCGGAGACAGTTTCCCATTCTCAAAAACTGAAATGCTCTGAAAGTCTGTATGCAAACAGAAGAGGTTCAGCCAAAATGGAATTATTTGCAACCAAAGCAAAGGAAAACAAACATGAGCAAATTTCATGTTAAAACCTTAGCAATTTTATTTTGTCATGCATTAGGAGATTGTTTCTTGAGGTGCTTTTGCCTCGATAATCTGAGACTTGAGACCCAGGAATGGCCAGCAATAGTCTTCTTCCTCTGAAACTCAAGTTAGCTTGCATTTGTGCAGGTTCTGCTAACTCCCTAGGGAGAGCTGTCCTTCTCTTCCCTATCATGTTTCTATTAGCAACCAACATTGCTTGCATTGTATTTTAGCTGCACTTTCTTTTATCTTTCTGGCAAAGGCTCAAGGACAAATCAGCTTCTGTTTTAAAAGGCACACCTGTTTCTTTATTTATAACTTTTCAGCCAGTCATTCATTAGGACAACTAGAAGAAGACCTATCTGCTTAGTTATCACTTTCACTGTGATCCCCCAGACCCTTCAGCCATGTTCATTCCATAAATTGTACAGGTCCATTGTTTGGCCTGATGTTTCAAGAACTGCAAAGATACTAGAATAACACGTTAAATATGAATATAGAAGATTTTTCAGAAGGAAGTGGTTTTATAGGCAGTGGAAAATGAACAGAAGCAAGCTTTGTTTAAACATTAGCAGAAATGAATGCTGTGCCGAAGTCTGACTTGCTGTTCCTCAAAAGTTCCCTCCCCCACCTCCGAGAAAGAAAGTATTCTCATAGTTCAGCAATACCTTTTGGTTCCCCTCCCCTCTCCTTGGGGTGTTTTCAAGTTGATTTGATTATTGGAGGTGGCAGAGATGAAGATAGTGAAGGGTGTTACTGTTGATAATGTTTCCTGTTCACTTCTTTCCATCTGTTTAAAGCCTCCAGGGCTACTTGGACTATGGGTCTGCAAAAGCCGCATGGGATGAATTCTTATGAGAATCTTTGGGCTTGGATTCAAATGTGGGAAGTCAGGGGTACAAATGCAGGAATGAGGGTACAATGAAAGACAGGACATTCACACATAACCTCTGAACATGAAATTAACATGAATGCAAGAACACAACAGTCCATTCATGAGGATATCACCAAAATTCTCCTCTTTGAAGGTATTTCAAGAGAAAATTATTTCCATCAATTTGAATAGGATGAGTAGAAAATGCAGGAGACTTTTTCAGTAGGGCCCTAGCATAAATATTCTAACAATAGAGCTGTTTCACAAGGAAGAGAATGCCTGAGAAACTGTTGGGTTTGCTATTATTGGAGATGTTTAATTAAGTGCCCATTTGTCAGAAAAGCTGCATTCCATCTGACAGAATCTGTCTTGAGAATATGCTTAAGGTAACTGGCCATTGAAGTATTGTGTAACTTACCAGCTTAGGAGGTTGGGAAGGGGAGTGCCAAAAAAATCTGTTGAAATTTAAATATATTGCAAAAAAAATTTAAAAAATTAAACAAGCATGTATTTGTGATATAGTGAGGGAAGATTGCTATTTGTGTGACTCTCTGATACGTAGCCTTTGGACATTAAACAATAGGAGATCCATGTCCATGTGCGAGAGATGCCTAATGCTGTCTTGAATATGCTTTTGGAAAGTGGATCAAGAAACATTCTTCTCCAAATCCAAAATACATATCCTGTGCCTGTTTCATTGAAAGAAATCACCAAGTGAATGGTGAAATTAGTGAGCATAAATTGAGTCCTTTCCTTATTTTTTCAACATTTATTCCTTAAAACTGATCAACTAGACCTAAGACCACTTTAAAGATCTAACAAGTAGAGTCACAGAAAGGAAATACAGATAAATTATTTATTAACTGGAATGTTTTCCACTGGGGATACTATACAAATATATGTAAGAGATTATATTCTCTCTCCCTCTCTCTCTCTTTTTGTACCTCTGAAGTTCAAATCTACTCTTGCCTGAACTTCCGGAAAAACTTATGAAAAACTATACACATTCAGCTCTTGTATTTGGCAGTTGTTAAACCTTTGAACATACTGTAATTAAAGCATATGTGTGTACATATTAGCCACAACTTCCTCTTGGTGATGTTGGCAACACTGCTATTGAAAAAAGGTATCCTAGAAGGGAACTTTCTTCATGAGGTCTTCTCTTGGATTTAATGGAAATGTGGAAAACCAAGTTGATCACAGAGTGATGATCATGCAAAGGATAGGACTTTCATACAAACACACACACACACACACACACACACACACACAGCCCTCATAATCACTCCATACCCCATCCTTGTGAATTTCACCCCCCCCCCCCAAAAAAACCACAAAAACAAAAACAAAATTCTCCTTTGGGGAAAAAAAATTAAAATAAGTTTCTTTGTCATCCAAATGAGAGTTAGTAGAAAAAATACAGAACTTTCTCTAGCCAACTTTAATTTTCAACACTCTTTTCATATATACTTAAGATGAATAAAGCTGTTCTCAAATTATTATTCATAGAACAGAGGGTTTCAAATGTGTGCCTGGAAAAACTTTGATTTTTTTTGTTGGGGGGGGGGGACATTATCTTTTCAATGAGAGAACCTCTAATTGTGATTTTTACTCTGACTTCCACCAATCTTTTCTCGTGTAGTGCGGCTGTGGGGAGTGGTGGATATAGAAAATCAGAGGTAGACAGAAGGTACTGTAGATCAGGATTTATAATAGGCCAATATAACATTTCTAACTTTTACATATAGGAAAATGGATTAGTAACTTGATCTTTATTTTTCCCAATTATAAGAAAGATTTATTCCAAGCAATTTATGTCAGCAATTTTTCAGCTGGTGAGTCCACGGTATGATCTTGCAGAATGTTGCAGACGGTAAACAAGAAAAATGAAAATGAAAAAAAAAAGCCTTAAAATCTCATAAGAGTATGGTGTTCTTAACTGAAATTTCATGAGATCTTAGGCATACTCTTTGGGCCTTATTCTTTTTAATTAAAAGAAAAAGAAAGAGTTATTTAATTTGGGATGTAACCCTAACTTGGTTAGGAAGACATTAATGATGAAGACAAATTCAGTGGAACCATCTACTACTCTAATACATCAGTGGAATGCTTTTACTTTCAGCAATCTTCCCATCAGTAATAGCCAGCATTGTGGACACTCTTAAGGCAGAACATGATGGAGACACGTTGGATGCAAAGTTCCTTCATTCATCAGAGATGGCCCAAGATCAAGTCCTCTGGGATGCCAGACTAGACCTGGAGTGACTGACTTCCTCACCATATTGAGCTAAGCCTTGGTGGTCTATCATGTTTTTCCTAACTCTATTAGAATATTGAATGATTGTTTGTAAGTACTGGTTGATTTGGTCTTGTCTAAATCTCCTTTAAATTTCTAATACTTAAAATATGTTTCTACCTTATAACTGTTTCCCTTCACTGTATAGCCACCTTACCCAATCTGGCACTCTCCAAGTATGTTGTCTTACATTTCCCATAATCCCAAAATATTTGGATAGAGATTATGACACTGGCATTCCAACACATATGAAGGGTGTCAGGCTGGAGAAGCCCATTGTATGGATCATATATTACTTTCTGGAATGAGAGGTATTGTGGGCTGTTAATACACCTGATACTAACAAATAAATGTTGAAGACTTGAATAACTTCAACACATTTAAATTAATCTCAGCATATCTGAAGTAGGGAAACAAGGAAGCCCTGGGAAATCCAAGCAGTCATAGAGCTTTTTTAAATAGATGAGCCATTACTCACAGTGGAAGATGGTCACAAGATTAAACAAGATGGAATTCATGGAAATCATAGAGATGAATGAACATTTCACTGTTAAATATATTTCACAGTGAAAATATTATGGAAATGTAGAAAACACCTCCAGGTCTTCTTCTTCCTAGCTTTTTCCACCCTGTTTCCATCTCCATTGGCTACTGCTTTAATAACACTTTTAAAACATTGACCAAACTTGGCTAAATGATTCCACTTAACATGATTTTGTGCAATGAGCAAACTACCATTGCTCAACCTTCATTAACATGCCAAACTTGCTTTAATCATGCCAAACGTCCCTGGAGACATCCAGAATACATTTTCAGGCAGCTTCCTACCAAGAATAAAAGCATCTCTACCTTATGGTACCCACGTTCTGTGTTTGCCAATTTGTATTGTGGTGCTTTCATTGCCACCGTGTGTAGTGTTATAAATCACAGATGACTTCTATACTGGTGATGCTTTTTGATGGAGTGTGGAAATGATAATGAAACTCAGCCTCTCCTCTTAGTGAAGAATGACTAAACTCTCTTTGCAAGGACAATGAGGTTATGAATGGCAGTAAAATTCCTTGTAACTAGCTGTGACAGTTGCAGGCTCAGGAGACTGGATTCTTTGCTTACTCAAGCAAGATGAAAGATTATGACCTACAAAGCATACCATTGTCTGCCCCTTACCCTCACCCCAACAAGACAGCAAACTGCCACACTAATGGTTTCAAATGACTCTCATCACTAAAGTTGAGCGTTCATATTTATAAATCCTCTAAGAAATTCATTGGTGGTCCATACACTGCTCCATCTTTCTGGTTGTGTGTGTGGGATGTGAGAAGGAAATATGTCGCTATGACTCTGGACATATTAAGTTATACTAAGTGACTTTATGGCATTTCCCATACTGAATGTACTTGTGAGGAAGGTAAGAGAGCCATTGTGGTATAGGAGTAATCGACATGCTGGATTTTGCTTAGGAGATTCTGGCAAAAATCCACTATGTGCACCCCTTCCCCCCACCCCCCCCACACATTTGCTTGGTTGGTTTTGTTAGTAAATGGGATAACTATACATAGAATTTATATCCTGTCATATTATAACAAAATCCCTCTCCGTGATCACCCCTGTGAAAATGTTTTGATGCTATTTACAGAAAGGAGTTACAGAAATATTACAGATCTTAACAATGGAGCAAAACTTGTACATGAGTATTTATTGCTCCCTCTGTAGGATATACAAAATGCTGTGAATTTTCCAAGAGTACTTATTGTGTCCTTTCCCTCCTTCCTGCCATTAACACAACTTCATTCTTCAAGCCTAATAGAAGAAAGGAAATCAGTCAGTAATAGTAAAGTCAGCATTATTTTTTGCATAGCACAGACTCTTTGGCACCATTTATGTGGGAGCAATATAGCACTGTCTATCCCATCTGCAGCACTATCGAATGAAGAATGGCTAAATCTGATTAATTCTATTTCTGACATTTTTCCAATTGTAAGTTTATATTAATCTGTCTGCAGCTCACTGCGGACTTAAAAAAAACACCATTTGTACATTCATTTCAGTTATCTGCATGTTCTGCACATCTTTCTCTAACATTTTTGTGGGCATGTTTGTACTGAAGAACATCATTGTCAACCTGGGGAAAATTCAATTATCAAAGTATAACTCTATTTTGGTTCAAGGCAGAAAAGATGCATTTGGTCTCTGCAGCAACCATCCTAGCCACAGTACCATAAATCCCATCAAATCTGAGTACAACATTTGGCTGGTGCTCAATAACTGGCAACCCAAAAATGCCTCAACAGCTTGGAGAAACATCTGGTTAAAGACCACAAAGAGACTTGACTTGACTTGACTTGACTTGACTTGACTTGACTTGACTTGACTTGGGGAAATATCCCATTTATAGATCCCAAAACCGAACCAAAAGATACGAGGGGAACCACCACCTGCAATAAGCTTCAAAGAGTTCATGAGCAAGTAAGATGTTAGTTCTTTTGCATTCTTGTTACTCTTAAATAAAATCAGTGCAATTACTCTGACACTTATTTCCATGAAATGATCTCCATTTCATCATTTCACCTTTGCATAGTCCAACATTGGTCTCACCTAATGGAATTCATGGTGCTTTATAATTTTCTTTAGTTGTTGTTGTTGTTGTTGTTGTTGTTGTTATTATTATTATTTGGCAATAATGATACAGTGGTAATAAGGCAAATATTAATTTCATCACCTCCATATTTTCCCTGCCTCTGATTTAGAATTAGCATATTAGTCAATATATTATGAATTTAGAATATTAGCCAAGCCTTCTTCCTTGCTGTAAAATATTCCTGCTAAATGCAACCCTTGTGCTGCTTAAGTGTGTTAATTCCTTTTTTTCTAACAGAGCACCCCTTGCTGAAGTGCCATCTTCAGTCTGCTGTGAATGTGTGTATATACACCACATTTCTGGAGAAGATCCCTACATTCTTGATTTCACCACAATAGGTTGCTTATATGTGTGAACAATGATATAGTCCCAAACCTATGTATAAACTCTGAGAACATATATCACTGGGAAAATATCTTTTTTTTATTGGAGAAGAGAGAGGTTTTCAACTCTAAATCGCTTTTCAAAAAGAAGAAATAAGGAACACTAATGCAAATGTAACACAAATTACAGTGTCATGTCTCTAAACAGATTAATTATAAATTGAAGACCAAGAAAGGGAGAGATTTTTTACAAAGAATGCATGACTGATCTGAGTAATTAATGCATCAGAAGAGAATGGCCAGTTGCATTAATAATCTTTCAGAAATACTCTTATCATCATACCTCTAACAACCCAGGTCTGGCAGGTGTAGCCATGACTGAAAATCACTTTAAGCTACAGAGTCCATTTGCCTAACCTAGCTTAATAATTCTTCATTTTGGAGAAAAGGTCACACAAGGAGACCTGGGGATTTTTTTCCTGCACCATTAATATCACTAGCAGCAGTTGCAGTCTTCCATTCACCAGACTGCCATTTTGCATCTTCTACAATGTCCCGAGTATAGCATCATTTGGGGACATTTTAAGAGCAGTGAGGAACAGCAGCTGTCACACAAGAAAAAGCAAAACAAAATAGAGAATATTTGACAAATATATCTTCTTGGTATAGTGAGCATGCTTGAGAGAAAATGCCCACAATATTTTCCCTGAAAGGTCCCTTTTGAGAAAACGCTAGCACATTTGTGCTCAAAACTATATCCTGAAGCAATTCTATTACAGCAAAAAAGTCTATGTCTAATATGATTGGTAAAAATCTTTTGGATGCTAGGATGGCCATGTTGCATTCCTCTTCATTGTTCTTCTGCCTCAGAACTCTACTGCTCATAAAGAAATTGCAGTAAGCTGCTAATATCCGCAAAGAAATCATATTCCTTGGGGTATTCGATACTGTTCTATACTGGGTTAATCTTCAAAAATTAACCTGTTCTTTTTATTTATGGAACACTTCTATCTCAGTTCTTTTCATACTTTTAGCCCAGCATAAAAATAACCACTTTTTTCCCCTTCGTTTTCTGGTACCACTAGCCACGTTTTTAAGATTGCTTCCAATTCTGATGAGGGAGATACATCTGGTGCAGTTGTGCAATGAAAGGGACTTGTGGCTTTCCTTTAATATATAGCCAAAAGAAGCTGTTCTCATTAACTGCTATTACTTTCAGAACAGAGGGCTGATTTCTTGGTTGAACTACGTAGGGTGGTAAAGAGATGACAATCTTATTTTCTTATGAAAGTCCTGGGCAGATAAAGTTTTTAAAAAGTGAGAAGGGAGTTTGGAGCTCATTGATGGGAAATTAATCAGTTAAACTTTCTCCCAAGTTCTGAACATTCCAGGAATCTTTACAAAGTGGAGTATAATGAAGACTGAGAGCAGGCCAGTTCTGAGACCACAGCCTATACAGTTCCTCTAATGGATATATTGGCAATGGGCCCAGTATCAATGGAGCAGGTGACTGCAGGTGAGGACGTCCTACTGCTGGAGAAAGAGTCACAGAACTGCCCTGATATCAGCTGACTGGAGCTAAAGATACCCACTGGCTTCACACAAGCTCCAGGAGAAATAAAATTTCATATGGTTATAGGCACTTCACTTCTACTCTCTGCTTTGCTTTAGGTTCCTGGCAAAGAAGGGCTTCCTTGGTAAATATTGTGCCTACACCCCTCAGAATAGGCACAACTGGGCTAGGAGAGAAAGCACTGCCAGCCATCAAAGAAAGAGGAGAAGAGGAGAAACAGCAGGAGAATTGGGAAAAGGAAGAGGAGAACACGAGGATGAGAGTGGACATAGGAGAGAAAGATGAGGATGAGAACATGGGGAATTTCATCCCAAGGGTATTTGAATTTCTTCTTTCTGTAATAAGAATTGCATCTGTCAAACTGAATCTCACCTAGTTTCTAATTTCTCCATCCTTAAGTAAGCTTAAGCATATTTCCACTTGGTATATCTGCTATAGAAAGCATAAAAGTATCAAATATAGAACACATTGGGGAAATTTGAACCCAAGACACTGTTTGGATGAAGATGGGCAGTTATTTAATCAGACAAGTTAAGTTCACAGTTGGTTCACTAACTGATGCTGGATTTCTTGGACATAAAAGCCATATGGTTATCAAACATTCAAGCTGTACTATTGATTACCTCCAGACTGTTGACATACTCTTTCAGAGGACTGAGTAAACCCATTAAGAAATGTAAGAAAACATAGACCTGTCAACTCTGAACTTGTTTGCCAGCAAAACTTCTAGATTAATTTCCAGCTTTTTATTTTGTACAGTAATCAGTCCTATTCAAGAGACCTGCTGTTGAACAGGAATATCACAGATGGCAACTGGTGCAAGTCAGCAGCTAAGATACTACCCAGCACACAGAATGGGCACCATGTGACTTGAAAAAAGTGTTGAAAAAGCTGCTGTGCAATGTTCTGCGGCTTGCTAATTGTTTTCTGAGATCAATTCAAACATTGATTTTAATCTTCAAAGCTCTGAGCGGCTTATGACCTGTCTTCATAAGGGACAGCCTGTCTCATTATGAACCTGTTCAATTATTAAGATCTCCTGAAGAAGCCTTTTTGAAGACTTTGCCATTTCAGAAGCCCTCATATCAGGCACACAGATATAATATATATTTCAGATCTACAACTGCCCTCCCACCACTGCCTTGAGTTTCTGACACAACTCTTGTTCAGTTTGTCACATAAAATTATGAGGGCTTCAAACTGGGTGAAACATGGGGTTGTGCAGACTAATCTCATTCCATATATCTTCACATCTTGCCAATCCCTTATTCTCCTGGATGTCCATTCATTCACCTTGAAGGTTTAAAGGAAAGATGTACTTTCATTTCTCTGAGTTCAGTTATGTGAGATCAAAAATCCTAATGAGACAGGATATCAGATTTCTCAGCATTCTACTTGCATTTAAATAAATCCAAGACCTTCTTCAGGTCTACTTATATACTCCACTGTGGCTGGAGGCAACAAGTGGTGAGATGATGTAATGGTATGTGGGAATGGCCTTGGGAGACTGGACAAAGAGATGCTGCTTAGGGAATGAACAGATAAGAGGGAGCATAGCCCACAGCTGCATAGTGAACAGAGCAAGAGGCTCAGGAGGAACCCTCCCTAAGTTCTCAGGCTGTAAAAGTGATGGTGGGAGAACTGTACTTTCAGACTTGCAAAATTCTGTCACTGTAGCTTTACAATAAAGTAGAATTAGCTTATCTGGCCATGTTTCCTGTTTGGTCTACTTGGTAAGGCTGACAGATGGACAGACAAGGGCAAGATGTGCAATTCCATAATCTTCATGGCACTGCTACCACATGTATTTTTATTGACATTTATTTATTAAATTTAAAGGCTTCAGAAGATGGCTTACAGTAAAAACGAGACACAGATATAAGGAAAGTATAAAAATAAAACAAAAATCTATTAAAACTAAATAAAATCTCTACCTTCTAAAGGCCAGGCAAAAGGGGCGTGTCTTGACTACTCTTCTAAAGCAGAAAAGATGGGAGCCCAATGCTATTTCTGAGGCAATGCATTCCACAGGGGACAGATCGATTTATATATTCCTGTTTCACTTGGATTCTCATTTTTCTGACCTTTAGTTTGTTTCAGCCTTTTTCAGTATTAGCATGTAAATTCAGACGAAAAAAAGTCTTGCATCAAAATCCAGACTCATTTTTGTATACCTTTCTCTTAACATTTGCAGTTTTAGTACGTACTTTTTCTAATGTATGTAATTTTTGAAAATATTTCCCCATTATGTATTTGGTGAACATTTTTCCTAATACGTGCTTTTTATGAGCATTTTTGAATTGCATATGTTATTAAATTCTGAATAGTGAATATTTCAACACTCAAGCGTACCCATCCTTGAGGAACAAAAACTCATTCAGACTGAACTATTTTTTTTTTATTCCGTTACATTTTCAGTTTAGTTTTCAAGTTAAGACTTAAATGGTAGGTTTTTATGCTTTTAACACTTCTGTATTTTGATTTGTTGTATGTAGCTATAATAGCTTATTAGCAGAGGGGTGGTATAAAAACAAAGTAACAAAACCATATTCCAAAATACTGGATTCTGTGTCCCAGCAGACAGTCATAGTCACTAGAAAACAAATGAAACAAACCTCCCTAAAGCTGGGGTCAAAAAGTTAACCCGGTACTCCCTGTTCTTGCTCTATTCAATGCTATCTGGACTAATGAAACTTACAGTCCAAAACATCTGGAGCAGCAGTTTCCAAACGTTTATTTTATGTGGACAATTACATTGCCATTGAAAGCTTTTGCTGATCACCCTGTAGGCAAATATTACAACCCAAGTAATATCCTCAACTGGCATCTGTGGATAATTTTTTAAAAATCTAATATTAAGGATTATGTGAGATCACCAAATCCTGCAAGATTTAAGGACAATGAAATTTCAGGCAAAACAGAAAAGTCTCAAGATTTGGCAGTTTTATTAGATTTTAACAGTTTTTTAAAAGATCTTTTTAATTTGGCAGCCACATGACAGACCACCAGCAGTATTCTTGCAAACTATCACCAGTGATCTGCTAACTACAGGATCACTCTTCTAGGTGGTACAGATTTATCTATATACTCTTGCTGTAGAATGCATTGTAGTCTTAATAGCTTCTGATCTGTTCTCTCAAAAGCCATTAAAGCTCTCCAATACTAAACACCATCATACCCCCCTTCTCATTTCTTAACAAAGATGCATGAAGAAAGATCCTTGATACGGTTTCTGTTCTGGACATAAATTGAGGAAGGCTAAATTGTCATTTCTTGATCTTGGTCATTGCTTTGATCCTCAAAATTCTGTGCTTGCTCTCTGCTTCCAAGCTTGCTGAGAATTGGGATATTTCATTCTGATCAGATGTTTCAGATCAAATGCTAGTTTTTGTTCAGTAGGGTCTGTTATGTTCAGTTTTGAGCTATCATTTATTATGGCTGAGCTGAGATGGCCCTGTTGCTCTGATTTTCACTATCTGTGGTGGAAAATGGTTGAGGGAGTGGTCTGTAAATCTCCAACAATATAATCCACAGGATGAAATGAAATCAATTGATAATTATCCTTAGAATAAATCCACCCTCAGTGGAGTCTTCTAGTTCCATAGCATGCTTCAGAATATCATTGGAGATGAATCTGGAGGGTCATTTGTAGGTAAAACTAATGTTCAAATTCCAAGCAAAACCAAACCAAACCAAACCAAACCAAACCAAACCAAACCAAACCAAACCAAGAGACTACCAAAATATTTCATATATCCCTTGAGGTATCATTGAATTTTGCCTAGAGCAAAACATATACAAAATTAGAAATGTATAAAAAAACTATAAGGATGTCAAGAATGTTGAGATAATTTATTGTATTTCTGGGAAGTGACAGAAAGAAAGGTCTTTACTCTAAAAAAACATTTTAACAACAAAGGGGCTTCTTTAAATAGTTCATTGGCATTGTATAATCTCAGAGCTGTACATGGTTGCAAACCTACAGATGCTCATGTTTTACACAGCATGTTAAATAAAATTGAGAAGTGACTGATGCATATGATACAACCCCTTGCATACCTGGCCATTACACATAGAGTGAAACTCTGAAACTGGCTCACAGCCCATTATTTATTTCGCTTCTTCCAAGTTTCCCTATGGAAATAAATTGAATGACACTAGCAGAAGGCTAGCAATAAAGGGGTCACTGAGTTACTCTTGACCCAAGGCAGGATCTTATTTCTTAAATCTTTTCTCAGATCTGTATAATAATGCCATTTGGTTTCTTGGATCCCCCCAAAAAGGCAGACTATTTCTTTTTCAAGGCTCCATGCCAAAGAATGTACTGTCTCCAGAGATGAAGGGCCATTAACTGTCACAGGTAAGGGAAATGCAAGCAAAGCTAAGCGGTCTGAAAATGCTGGATCTTGAGGGAATTGGTAGGGGGTGTGTTTCCTCTTATGCTCTATCTCTGAGTGTCATTGGGCTAGCCAACTGGGCCAATTCTGGGGGACTCTTTTTTATATTTTTAAAACTAACACCTTGCCTGCTTCAATAACATTAACAATAATTAATACAATTAATAATCTTATTACTGATTAATCAGAGTGAATGAATTCGATTTAATAATAAATTAATAATAACGAATAGAAATGATAATAATGAAATAACACATTTCCCACGTCCACCAGCAGCAGCTGTGCTGGAAACCTAGGCAGGCACACACATGCCCAGTGAAAATCCTGCACATCGCTTAGAAGTACAACATTCAGCAGAAGAGGTGAAAGAACAAGAGTGAAAAGGTCTTTTGCAGCAGTGACATGGAAAAAAACCCGAGCTGCAGAATGCATGCAAGCAAAATCACACAGCAGAATGTTAACAGAAAGGATCGGATTGTACTGCAAACCTTTTCAGCTCACCAAACCTTTTCAAATCCAGATGGCTCCCTTGCCCTGTTCTAGCTAAATCTCTGACTGTTTCATCCATGCTTAAATGAAAGCAAGAGTCCTTGATGCCTGACTGCCTTTTATAGCTCCCATGCACTGTGATTTTTAAGCCCTGTTAAACCTTTTGCACCCTATTTGTTTCCACTCATGGGTTTGCAAACCTGAGAAGAAAAGTACTGGTGATCTTGTGACAATAAATCAAGTCAATAAACTTAAGTCTAGCAAACCTTTTATTGTTTCACATCCTTTGTTTCTGAATTTCTGTTAAAAAGACATTTCTGCTTTCTTACATTCCCAGCCCATATAGAAAGGAAAGGAAGACAAGGACTGTACCTACCTTTTCGGAAGCTAAAACATCGCTTAATCCTCCTGTAAGTAGTTTTGGGAACGAAGGGGGAGGATGCCAGGGCACCCGAGGCACGAACCCCCATATTCCTGTCTTCAGGCATCATGTGGGCCTGAGAAAGAGTTGCTAGCCACAAGCAGATGTTAAAGACTACTTTGTGATGTCATGGTGCAATCAATCATCCTTCTTTACTACTGTTTGCATTCTCATCTCCACTCCTGAGTATCTCAAACTGATGATGTTCTCCGTCTTGGCTGAATTTGGCTGTGGAACACTTTCAAGGAAAAGGTGCTTGCCTCTCCTTTGCTAGTGATTTTCAGATGGTTTTGTTTCAGTCTCTCTTGCTCCTTCTCTTTGAGCTTCTGATTTTATTTCCTGTTGAATGGCAACAATGTCCTACCACCCTGACAAAACAATCTCAACACCAAGGTTCACCGTTTGTGAAAGGTACCTTAGGGGTGTTTCGTGGCATGGTTTGAGGAAACGGTGCCTCTTCTCAGCTGGAGCTGTACAGGGTGGAGCAACTGGGAAGGGGGGGCACAGACTCCAGTGGGAAAGGTCAGCAAATAGCAATGCATAAGCGGAAGATGAGAACAATGACCAAAAAGGACCCCAAAGAATTGCGTTCGAGGCTCCAGGATGACTCCTTTTTATCTCGGTAAAGAGGGGACAGAAATCATGACAGCATCTCCCCAAAGGCTACATTTGTCCATTATGGATGCTCTTCAAAGAGCTTCTTCTTTTTTCCCTAATTATTATGCAAGAAAATGCTTTCCTTTGAGATAGTCTGGATGATTTGCTGCCTTCCTCTCTCCCAGCTCTTGTGGCAAATGCATCGGCTCTGTAGGATCAGCCGTTCATCAGCACCACCTTTAAGTTCCTCTGTATCGGCTGGAGCGTGCACGCCTCTTCCCAGAGATGTCAGTGCCAATATTCTCCCTGTCCAACTATTCTCAATGGAAGGGTTTCAAAGGCTGCTGCTACTGCTGCGGCTGCGGCTGCTGTTGGTGCTGCTGCTTCGGCCAGTGCCTTTGCGTTCTGCTCCAGCCTGCTGCATGCGTGTGGCAGGTGCGAGCAAAACAATATAAAGGAGGCAAAGCGAGCCTGTGCAGCTTCTGCAATGTTGATTTTCTAAAATGTTGACTTTGACTTGACTTCAAAGAAATGTCACGTGTGGCAGTTTTAAGAGCCCCTTTGCTTCTCACAGAAGCGTCCCGCTCCCCCTCGCCTGTCCCATTAATCTTTCCCACTCCTTGGTCCTGTCTAGTTCCATGCTATTTCTACTTTCATGCTGTGTAATCAAAGCTTATTTTTCCTCATATCAAGAGCAGCAACCAAAATGTCATCTTTTAAATCTAATTAGGGAAGAATTTAATTCACAGGGAAACATTCAGGGAACTGGAATTTTTGCCAGTGCTGTTAAGGCTGGTTTCGGTATCTTCTTTGTCTTCTCTGCCCATAAACAATCTACTTCCAGAGGGTTTCTCCCCCACTACCCCCTTGCTGGTGCAAGGTAACATCACAGTTTAATAAACCAGTTAATAATTTGCAGAGCTCCTGCCCTGTGCTTTCTGCCTCTGCACTATTCCTGCCAGAAGGTCAACCCCAAATATTAGGATTTTACCAAAGGGCACACCGGCATATTTCTAACCATTTAGAAAACATGCTTTCCATTCCAGTGAGGTGGGATGATGGATACCCAATTCTTGAGATGCACATGCAAAGCAGAATTTTTCGTCCAGTTCCTTCCTTGCTCCTTTCATTTCAAGCCAGATTTTTATCACAGACCTGCACAATTTGAAACCCATCATTGCTCTCCAGCCTGCCATGTCTGGTGATCCAGGACAAGGTTGATAAATTTCTTATTTTTGACTCCTATCTAGAATTTCAAAAATGATAGGAAGGCAGAGCTGGCAAGCAACCAAAAGGCAACAATACATGACTTAGTTCTGCTTAGTAGGTTAAATGTTGCAGACTTAGCTTAATTGTATGGAAACTTAAAAAGCAGAAAGATGAGGAAGACAAAAGAGCATTTAAAATAATATCGGAAACTGCCTTTTATCAAGGCAGATTATTTTTCCATCTAGCTCAGCCTTGTCTGCTCTGACTGATGGCAACCTTCCAGGGCCTGTGGCTAAGAAGTGTCTTTGCCTCCACCTTCTATTTAGAATATTTTTCCTAGCAATATCAGACACTGAATCTGTACCTTTGGCATGCAAAGGCAATGCACAATCACTAAGCTAGGGTATCTCCACAAAATGTGATGCAACAAAAATGAAACAAAAGCTGAACCCTGACAACCTTGGATGGGACTGGGAATTGGATGAAGAATCCATATTGTGAGATGACATTTGCAAGTTGGGCAGCCCAAGCACAAGGAGGCACCTTATGCAACTGTTCTTCAAAACAAAGCTTGGGTAATCTATCTGGGACCATAGATAAGATCTTCAGCCAATAGGTGAATACTTTAATTATAAATGGCTTTGTATAGGGGGTATATCCAACTCTGCCCTTACTGCTAGAATTGATGTAGACTTGTCCACTCCTAAGATGCATTTCAAGAAAGTGGATTGTATCTGTTCCAATAAGGGGCATTTATAAATCCCCACAGTTCTGCACCATATGTAATCATTGGGACAATTTTGTTGTTATATACCTTTATGATTGGAATTAGAGAACCTGGGTAGCTGTGGTTGGTGCGCTGCCTTATGGTATGTTGGCACAGGCTGTAGCCCTTGGAACTCCTCTTAAAATGTAGGAACCAGGAATCTGTTTCTGTAAAAAGAAGTCCTAAATATAGATAGGACTTAACCTGATCTATATGTTCCCTATCCAGGCTCCAGTTATACCTAGTCCACCTCTTCCCAAAAACAATGAACTTGGTCTTGGACTTATTGATGTTCAGGTAGTTGAGTGCACAGTGTGAGCTAAACCTGCCCAGCAGCTGTCTTATCCCTACCTGGGTGTATGACATCAACACCATGTCATCTGCACAAAGCAGAATATTTACATGTTTAGTCATATGCATATTGGTTGAATGAAGGGACTTTGGGATATTGTCAACATACAGATTAAATAAAATGGGAGCCAGAATACATCCTTGTCTGACCCCTTTATTGGTACTAAAAAGGGAGATTATTTTTCCATCTAGCTCAGCCTTGTCTACTCTAACATTATCCTTGTTAGGGAACAATGTGTCCCTGTGCATATATGTGCCCCTGTGCATCCCCTTTAGGCATGAGTTTGAATATAATGCCTTGATTAAAGAGAGAAGTTTAGGATCCATGATTAGGTCCATAGGCTTCTTCCAAAGAAGGTCCCTATTTATTGAATCAAATGCTGCACTGATATCTAGAAAAGTTGTAAACAGTTGGCTTCCTTTAGCTGTCTATTTTTCTATTAGATGACATAAAATAAAACAGTTATCAATAGTGGAGTGACCAGATCTAAATCCAGTTTGCTCTTTGGGTAGCAAGCCCTTTTCAATTGCTCACTCCTCAAACTTATATAAAAGATATTTGGCATACAATTTTGCTACAATGTCAATTAGACGAACAGTCTATAATTTGAGGGATCAATGTTATCACCCTTTTCGTAAATGGGGACCACACTAGACAGCTCCCAGCCAGCTGGAATTTGATAGGAATTATTTATACGAGTAAATAAACCTGCAAGTAAGGGAGCCGACCAGTGAATGTGATATTTGAATAATTCAGGGGGTAGAATTTTCCCCCAGGAGCCTTATTGGACTTCAAAGTCTGAATGAGTCCTCTAGTCTCATTCACCAGTGGCCAGGGTGGGGAGGACTACAGGCCTTCTGTAGATCATTTTGTGGATCCTCTAACTCCATAACCTATGTTCCCGCAATATTTCTGCAACCAAATGCCAAAAAAAGGCTGGGTTTGGGGTTTGGGCTACTAACTCTAATTTAACCAGAGGAAAAATGGTAAGACTTCTTGTGCTTGATCGTTTTCTTATACTCTTGTTTAAGCACCAGCATGGCAGCATGGTTATCATTTTTGGATAGTTCTGTGCTAAACACATAGCTAGCCTTAATCTTTTTCTTACTCTGTGTCAAACCAGTTAGGGCCTTTTATCTGATACCTCCTGGGGAGGGTAAGGGTTAAATACCAGTTAATACATTAATGCAAACCCTAGCTAGGGGGAAGCAGCTAGCTGACAATGACAGATCTTGAAAAATCTAAGCAAAATCAGATCTGGTTATTGCTTGGATATGGGACCTCCAGGAAATTATGGGTTATATACTAGACTAGGACATTGAATAAAACTGTTCTGAAATAAGTTGATGGCAAATCATTTCTATCATACCACAAGAAACCTATATGGGAGTATCCATGCTGTCACCTGGAATTGAGTGCCTCCCAAGGGAGTCCTTACCTTTTCATTTACATGTTCACTTGATTCACTTACATGAAGTCCTGAATCTAATACCAAACATCTTAATTGGGTAATCTTGGATTCAGGCATTATGAAAGTAGGAATAACATTTATATTTATATTCCCATGTACAGCTAGCGCATAAACACTGGAGCATAAGAAATGGTCTTCAACACTCAACAAGGACAATTATCAGAGGAAGCAGAAACTGATCAGTCCTGCTACACATGCAAAGCTATAACCAACATTTAACCGATATTGTTAAGTGACAGTAATCAAGTGAAACTACTTTTCCAATGAATTAGCTTGTTTGCAAATATTTAAAAATAAGACTCTTTTGATGTTCACAGATGCAAAAGAAAAGGCCTATCTTTCTGAAGAGTTTCTTACATGCATATATACATACATATATTTATTATGGTTACTGACCACAATACAGAGTTCCTTTTAAATTATCAGAAACAAGGGCAAGTTTTGATATGTACCTTATGTTAAAGTAAGTCTCCAATGGAAAGTGGGATCTTTTGTCTTTGATTCAGTTGGTTCAATCCAATCATTACTCACCTTCTGCTGACAGGTATCTTAGACCTATTTGGATGAACAGACTGGCTATGATTTCATCCCAGTTTTTGTTGCCCCTCTGACCATCTGTTTGAAACTGTCAGCTCTTCATCTGTTTGAAAGTAGATCAGACTAGGACTTCAGAGCTATGAATGCTAATACTACTTTTATTATAAGTTTACAGTTTATAGAATCTTGCAAGTCTGAATATGCTTTCCCTCTTCCTCCCTTTACCTTCATGAGAATTAGGGAAAGTCATATCTGAGATGCTTACTCAGATTATATTTCTGGCCCAGACTCAGATTTCTTTTATCTGAGTGCTGCCTTCATTGTGGCTCTTCCTCCTGTTCCTCAGGGTTATTCCTATTTCCCATTACATCAACAGTCTATATTTGCAACAAGGGATGCCCTTGAAATAATTTCGATTCATCAGAGAATCATTAGCCTTCCTCAAAAAGCCTGTTCAGTGCCTTTTCTCACACTGATCTAGCTCCCAAACCAAGCCCCAATTTGATGTGCAACACAGCTAAAGCACAGGCATTTCTTGCCTACAAGAATACCTGCACCCATAAGACCCTTTTAAAGGAGAAAAAGCAAAGTTACAGTCTACAGAATTGGATTAGAGTCCAGCAGGCCATAGTTAACAAAGATGATCACCTATTCTTGGAACTTGTTTCTCATTCTTCATCCAAAGTAAACGTTGATAGCAATAACAACTTAATTCCCCTTGAGTCTTTGGCTGAACGTTTCCATGACTTATATACTGCATCAGGTAGTGAACTTTCTGTGCAGGTATTTGATGAGTCTCTCCCTGAATAGATTCCAGTTTCACCTTCTGAGGTCAAAACACTAATCTCTCAATTGGAAAACAGTAAAGCTCCTGGTAAAGATCTAGCTTTACCAAAATTCTTAAAATTAAACCCTGCATAGTGGGAATCCATGCCTGCTCCTTTCTTCACAGCCATAAATAATTATCTGAGCATTCCTAAAGATTAACTTAACTCTATTATTATTCCAATTTATAAAAAGGGTGACAAATGTGACCCTCTAAATTATCACCCAATTAGCCTACTATCTGTAGTTAGTAAATTATCTGCTACATTCCTATATTATAAATTCTTGGCCTGGATGTCCTCCAAAAGCCTTTGGCCCTAGAGCAAGTTGGCTTCAGGTTTGGAGCCACAATGGACCAACATATCATACTATATCACTTAGCTGAGAAATATTATAACCAACCTAAAGGTGCCTCTATGTAACCTGAGGATAGTCTTTGATTTCCTACCATGAGAATGACTGTGGAGGAAATTAGCTCCTACAATAGACTGGCATCTTCTTAGCTGATACTGCTATTATATCACGGCACTACTATTTAAGTTAAAGGCAATATCCTTGGGGATGTACTGAACCTATCTCTTCTTGTGAAGGCATTAAATAAGGCTGTATCCCACCCAACTATTGTTCAATTCTTACATTAACAACATTGTTGAGATGTTTGCAAAGCCAGAATTCCATCCTCCCTCCCTTGCCACCAGCCCATCTCTATTCTTCTTTATGCTGATGATGCAGCCATGCTGTCTGTAATCCGAGTAGCCTTTGAAGATGCCTCAAACGTCTATCACTTTACTGCTGTAGAAAATGTCTCTAAGCAAACTATTCTAAAACAAAACTATTGGTATTTTCTAGGAAATACTTCAAGGCCTCAATTATATGGACAGTTAATGGCAAACTTACTGAGCAGGTTAAATCCTTTAAATATCTAGGTGTTTATTTTCAGTCTTCTACCTGTTGCTCTATTCAAGCAAGGGAGCTACTAGTAACAACCCAGAAAGCATCCCTTGCAGGTGCTGAAATTGCAAGTCAATCTGTCCCAGCAGCTATTAAATTAAAGCTAAGGTTATGGATATGATGCTATATTTATTTATTTATTTGTTTTATTTATTTATTAAATTTCTCCCCCACCCATCTCCCCCTAATGGGGGAACTCTGGGTGACTCACAAAACATTAAAACCATAAATATATATAAATACATAAAACATCAATTTAAAAACATTACTAAAAAAAAGAAAAGGAGAGTCCAAGAGATGAAGAATCTAGGGCTGAAGACAGCAAGCCTCTATGGGGCTAGCCATCCACACACTTGAAGTATTCCCTCCTCACCCCAGGCCAAGTGGCAGAACCAGGTCTTCAAAGCCCTATGGAAGGCCAGGAGTGAGGGGGCCAATCGCACCTCCGGGGGCAGAACGTTCCAAAGAGCAGGGGCTACCACAGAGAAGGCCCGCCTTCTGGACCCCACTGATTGGAGTTCTTTTACTCAGGGGGTCCGAAGCCTGCCCTCTCCATGTGATCAGGTGGATAACTATAAGGAATCCTGTAGCTTAGAAACTATTCAATCAAGATTTTTAAAAATCTTATTATAGCCCTAACCTAACCCTAATCCTTATTCAATCTCTAATACCCCTGGAACTAGGCTGAGTTTTCCGGGGCCTTTGTTGTTAACTATTGTATTGGGGAACTTCCTTGGTCTATCTCACCTTGCTAGATAAGTTCTCTTCCACCCTAAGTTAATAATGATCTGTCATATTGCAGTCTTTCCTTGCCAGTATTATCTGCTTCAGGCCTTGGTTGAACTAAAGCAGAGGATTTGGGGATTAGATATCCAAAATGAAAGAGCCAATGTTTCTTGTCCCTTTTACAGCACAATTACTTCCTCTTCCTGGACTGCACTAGATATTTCTTCAATATTCTATATGTCCTTCAAAGGAGACTATTTACTCTGAGCCGGAATGGAACATTACTTATCAGTGCAACAGCTAATAGATATATAAGTCTCACATAAGAAAGTTGTACTTGTTTTTGTTCAGATATGGGGGTAAAATTGGTTTCATGTGTGGTATTAAAATGCTTGTTGTACACAATGGCGATCAAACTTAATGTTCCTAATTATTAACAACTTTAAATACCATTGTGACCAGGAGCCCATCACCTTTCTTTTGGTGACCATTCTTCAGAAACCTCTAAGAAACTTGCAAAATTTCTACCAATAACTATAGTTCCTACAAGCTGTCTGGTTCCTCCCTTGTGCTATTAATTGTTAGCTGTTAATTATCTTAGGATCTTCTTACATTTTTAATTATTTTATTATATTTATTACATTGTTGGTCTTTTTCATGTGTAAATAAATTTTGATTGAAATCACTATATTATATCATACATTGAGACATCACTGGCTAAATCTCATGAATTGCTGAAGCCGCAGGGATTAAACAGCAACAAAATAAATACATTGAATAAATAATAGTAATTAGAATTGCAGAGGATATTTGAATTGGACAATGTTTTCTGGTAAAAAAAATATTGATGAAATAAGGTTGAATTCAGTCCAAAATAATATTTGCAAGTTCAGCTGGATAGAAGAGTTCAAAATAAAATAAACATTTTAATGCACACTTCCGTTGTGTGCTTTCTAATATTCCTAATGAAATTTGGGCCTTCTCCCAGCACATGGCCATTATAACAGAAATCTAAATCCATTAAAAGACTTTTGATTCAATGCCAGCATTTTTACCATTGTCAGCCAAGACTTTGCTCAATATTTCGTCAAGATGGTGAGTAAGTCCTGGTGAGTTGCTAAAGTGTTGATTATATTTTGACACAATTTAAGCAACATATAAGCCCTTTTCTGATTTATTTTAGAAATAAATGAATGTACCTCCTAGTCATGTGTTTGTTAATCCTGAAATAACATCTGAAAAGAAAGCCTATATCTTACTATGCCTTGTGTTTTTGCAGTAAAGTTCAGTATGAACAAATCAAATCCAGTGATTTGTTCCTCTTGACAGATGATAATCCTACACTCAATCCCCATCTCCACCCCAAATTTATTTGTTGCATTTCACCTTGGTTCCCAAACAGTAGATTAACAAGTCATGCTGGAGTCCTTGAAATCTCACTTTAGGGCTTTCTACTGTTCAATTTAATATATATTTCATATATACACAAAACACATGTTCCTCAGGCACATGTGCTCAGAGAAGAAACTGAGGTGCGATGGAACAGATATTGTTAGCAAACTTAACAACTAGTTAGTTGCTTATATAACCAACAAGGGTACTAAACTGCTGAGATTAAAAGTATGGAAGGAAGCCTACTCTACAAGCTTTATGCATGTAGATGTCAACAGTGGGAAACCTGTCCTATCCAACCTATCCACATATGGTTGAGCAACCATTTCAACTACTAGCACTTAGTTAACTCAGCCAACAGCAAAAGATTTGAGGAGCTGTAACAGTGTGGACCCCTGAAACTGGAAGAAACTATATAGGCCATCAAATCCAATTCTCTCCTCAGTGCAGATATCCAATTTAAGTATCCCAAACAGATGTTTTGGCTTCTGTCAGACCTTAGACTTAGCTCAGGAACTTAGCTACTACTTTTAATGACAGGATGGAGTCCAGGAGTCAATACTAGGGCCGGTGCAAAACATTTGCTACCTGATGTGGTTTATTCCCTCTCTATTCATAAGAACTGTAAACTGTTACTTCAATATTGCCACTAGAAGAACATTTAACACCAACCTTGAAAGAACCAAGATAATTTAGACAGCACAACACAGCTTAATATGCTAATATCCTGCTAGTATACGCTATATCCCAGCACCTGCTAAACAGGGAATTGTGACTTCTAGGTGGGGATAACATTTTTTTTGGGGGGGGGGGGTTCATATAAAATAAGCCATAGTAATTCATAGTAATCCTAGGCTAAAATAGAATTACCAGTTTGCACTTATCTTAATTTTGCAACTAGTTGTCCTACTACCCAAAAGTGCAAAAAAGCAACACATTAGGAAACAGTCCACACAAAATGATGAGAGTAGGGAATATTGTATAACAAAAGTATACAAAAGTGTTGATTTCAGTAAGTTTGCTATCACAGAGGAAAAGCACAAAACTGGCCCACTTTTCTGAGATAGAAGCCCCAATGCACAATCTTCTAGAGTTGGCAGAATTATGGATTAGGCCATTAATGGCATATATTGAGATCAGCAATTTATGTTGCACATTGAACTGGAAAGAAATAGCTTCCTTTACTTCTGGGAGAAACCCAGAAGTGTCTAACTTTCTGCAAATATACTATTGGAAAGCTCTGAAGACCACCTGGATGTGCTCCAGGCATGGTGACTGGGAGGTTAGATGGCCCATGGGATGCTATTGTTATTGATGAATGCTCATTGGATTTGTTCTGGGCAACCATTATAGGTTTCATGTTTTTACTGTTATTGGTTTTTGGTACAGTTTTTAATGTGTTGTTAGCTGCCCAGAGTCACATTTGTGAGATGGGCAGCCACATCAATCAATCAAATAACTAAATAAATAAATATATTAAAAACTCAGTTATGGATGCTCACAACCAGAATACAAGACTCTTTATATACCCTTTCCCTGTGACCATTCTTTTGTTTTGCACATTCATCAGGTTCCTAGAAGATGAATGGAACATATTTTCAAACGTCTTTCCAACTGCATTCAGCTGGCCATTTTCTCCCTCAGAATACAGAAGAGACAGCTGCAGATATATTGAAAGGTATTACTGAGCAGAGCTCCAGCTGAAATGAAGCCATAGAATATGACCACCAGCCAAGACCTATCTAAGTAAAACCTCACTGTCTTAAATATTGGGTAGGGAGATAGCATGTTCTGTGCATCCCATCAGAGGGTCTGTTAATAATGGTAATTTCCTGCAGCTCCCCTCTGGTCTAACTGATAAGTGAAAAGGGCAATCTCATAACAGCAAACATAGTTTTCCAGCTGCAACTCTGCTCTCTTCTGTAGCAGGAACAATAGAATGCTAATAGAAGAGAATATATGTAGCTCAAGGTTGAACTGTGGAGTCCTTGGTGTTCTCTTGGTGTAAGGGCTTTATTCAGACGAGCATTGCAGCAACCCAGAACACTGGAAAAAGGAAACAGACCACCTATACAACATCTTTCAACAAAATGGATACCCACACAACTTTATCAAAAAGTGTCTGACACTCCACCCACTACTGCATAACCAACACAAGCCACAAAAATGATAACAATGCTGTACATCAGAAACATCTCAGAAACAACCAATGGACTATTACAACCACATGGCATCACCATACCACACAAAACCACCTAAAGCCCTCCAAAACATCTTAAGTAAGCCAAAAGACCCAGTAGCCCAAGAAGAAAAAGCAGGAGTCTTCTACCACATACAGTGTAAGGACTATAACAGCCACTATGTAGGACAGACAGGTAGAAGACTAGCAGAGCGCATCCATGAATACCAGCTAGCAGTCAGAAGACACAATGAAAGCTCCTTAATCTCACAACACAGAGACAGATTCAAGTGTAGTTTCAAATGGGAAACTGTCAGCATCTTAGATCAAGCTAAATCCAAAAGCATAAGGGAATTCCTAGAAACTTGGTATTCAGACAAGTCAGCCATCAACAGGCACATCGAGATAAATAACATTTACACACCATTCAAAAGAGACAGTAAAAAGCTAAAAAGGAAACAAAAAGGCCAGTACACCTCACCAGCAATCAACACCCAGATAAGCAGGAATTAACACCAGGATTAACACCAGTCAACACTACACAACACAATCAAGCAGTAAACAACAGCCTAATCAAGGAACTACCAAGAAGAAAACAACACCCCCACCAAAACTGAGAGGGCAAGCTACTGTATATAAACAGAGAGCGAACCCCACTCCCTGCTAGCACTGAAGATGTTACTTAGTTAGGTAATGAAACATCTGCAAGAAAACAACCAAGCTCAGAGAACACCAAGGATTCCAGCAATAGAATGCATTGCTACTGAACTGCCCAACATTTATTTTCTCAGCCAAACATTACTGGAATAAGCCAAAAATTCTGGTTTTGTTTATTTTTCTGACAGTATTCCAGTTGAATGGAAAACCAGCATGCTAGTGGGAATCATTCCTTCTTCAACTCATTTGGCTGATAGAGCAAGGTAAGATAATAAAATAAGGCAGGTAGTGAGACCTGAGGGCTGTAGATGTTCTACCAGAATCTCTTTTGTGGCTTCCACAGCAGTGACAACAAAAACTGCAAAAGCAACTTCAGAATGGGTAAAGCCAGAACAGGGATTTTTAAACAACATGTTGAGGATTCTGAAGGGTTTTAAGGGCAAATGAGGTATTTGAAGCTTGCTTCCAGATTCTGGAATACAGCCCTCAACATGCTACACCTACAACATTGGCCTCTAAGCCAATGGCAGCTGAATACTCCTGTCATAAGCCATTACACTCCAAGACTGGAAATGGACTTCTATGTTATGTCCATAAACTCTATAATTGCATTTCACTCACAGTATTTTTTCAGTAATTTCAACCAGGGCAATATCTCTATAAATACATTGAAAATATGTCAAAAAGGAACAGGGAACATTGTAGAAGGATGATTAATATTGTGCATGAAGAAGCCACATCATTCCTGCATTCCATGAGATGCTTCCATCTAGAAAAGACTGGAGTATGATGATGTTGCATAATGGAAAAGGTTTTTCTGGCTTTGTAACACTGTTTCAATTAGGCTCCAGTGAATATAATAGGTGGACTACTGTATCTAGGTGGCTTTACATATCTTCTATCATCATCATCATCATCATCATCATCATCATCATCATCATCTCCCCTATTTCTAGTTGCCTTGCAAGTGACAATCTTAATATATCAATTTTAAACTTTTTATAATTATGTATTGTGATTTTAGTGACTGTAAGCCGCCCAGAGTCCCCCATTGTAGGGGAGATGGGCGGTGACAAATCAAATAAAATAAATAAATAAATAAATAAATATCTCATTTAATTCTTCCTGTTGCTGAATAGCTGGCATATATACAACAGATTGGAACTCCACTACAGAGAAGGGCATGACCACCTATTGCAACTGAAATTAAGAGGATCTCAGTCTGCTAAATATCCAAATGGGAAAGTTCCTGGGCTGAGAATCATATCTAAGTCATCACACAAGAAAGACAATGGTAATAAGATTCATCTCTCTCTCTCTCTCATTCTCTCTCTCTCTCTCTCTCTCTCCCCCCATGCATTGGTAGGGATCTCACTGGAAGTGCAAAGTGAGTTGGGAAAAAGCTTTCCTACATGCTAGACTTCTAAAATAGAATTCTTACTAAATATTTATGAACCTAGTATATTCTTTCTGGCTGGGAATTCCTTGAATTGAAGTACAGGATATCTGTAAAGGCTATGTTGAAGAAAGGTTATAAATACTAATGGCAAATTGATTCTCCAGGTGAATCAAGATTCAAACCTTCACACAAAATGGAAGTACCAGAGGAATTAGGATTACATGAGTACAAAGGTAATTTGGAAACAACAACAACAATAGAGTTGGAGCACGCTCAGTGGACATAGAAAGAAGAAATAGACTGGTGTAAGATTACAACACAGATAAAGTAAAATCTGAACATTGATGTCTGGTTGATCATTCACATTATCTCACCAATGCCTAGTACTGAGCTTCTATGACAACTCTCCTTCTTTGACCACCCTTATTTTTATGACAATACAACTTTGCTAGCTGGTAGAGTTTTCTGAAACAAATGCTATTTTAGGAACAAAATACTGACAGCACAAGGTCACCCAAATGACCTATTTACTACACTGAGGATAGATAGATAGATAGATAGATAGATAGATAGATAGATAGATAGATGATAGATAGATAGATAGAGTTATTAAAGACAAGAAAAGAATAAAGTGACCAGTGAAATAGTTTATTTATATTATTTTCAATAATCTGTACACATGATATCAAACCAATATATGTATTTTTTGTCCTGTGCTGGAATTCTGATTTAATGTTTCATTTTCATTGTCAACATTTGCTGGCAATGGGTTTAAAAAGAATGAGCCATCGGCAGAATTAATTTTATCTCTCACCTCCTCCAAATGGTGCCCATATAACCCTGCGGATGGACCTCACCCAATCCTCCATGTCATTCTGAGTGCTGGCCATAAGGAGATACGTCTCATGATTTGATGTCATTCGTTCTCTGTCTCCTCCTACAAAAGAAAAGAACAGCACTGTAAGAAAAATAATTTTCTTTTGACCCAAATTCTCATACTTAGGTCACTGCTGGAAAACCCAGCAGCAGAATCACAGTCAAGCAGATATAGAAGCATGAATAGTTCATCATCCAAAGAAAAAACTCTCACCATTGGAATTGGAACTGTTTATTTATGGGGTATGAAGATTTCTCTTTGCTTACCAGAGTGCTTTTCAAATTATATCTAATACTGAGGAGCTCTGAGGTATTAAGCTTTCATGAAAGATAGCTTGCCTACAATTACTGATTATCCCTTGCAGTATGCAATTACAAGAGAGTGTTTTGGGATGTAAAGCAGAACCAAATTTTCAGCTTGAATGTTCAGTTTTGCTCAAAATATTTTGTAAATGAAAAGCCTGAGAAGATTGGAACAGGAGCAATATTTTTAAAAAGAAATTGGGTGGGGGCGTATAATTGCCGATGGAGTGCACCACTGGAAGAAATCTTCTCCTGCTCCAAGCATCTCAGAAGAAGACACATCTGGTGGCCAATATCTGGTAGCTGCCTTAAACTCCACTGAAACTGAGGGGAAAAAGATAATATATCCCAAAGACTTAGTATAATCATTGTTCCCTGCCAGTGATAAACTTCCATATATCTACTCCAAACATTTTAGAAATGTTATTTCCCCTGAAAAAGCACTCTGGTGGCCTAGCAACTCATTCAGTTCATGAAGGACAGAGAAGGGATGCTCAGGCCTAGCCACTGATCCAAGCCGAACGAGTACATAACCTTAAAATGCATTGGCAAATCCTCAGCTGGCAAATTGCTGTGAAAAGAACTTTCTGAAGATAGAAAGTTAGCTTAGCAAGTTAATATTTTCTGCCAACGACTCCTTCCACCCCCCATCATTAATTCTCTCTTTCTCTCTCCAGCTTTCCCATAGGTGTCATGGTAGACGTTTTGTTTCCAACAGTGGGATAATTCCCATTTGCTAACATCTCATGGAAACAGTCGGGATATTTAGAAGGGCCATAAATAAAAGAATCTTATATAGGTTTCTCTCTTAAAACTCATCTGAGAAACAATCACAAGTTTTAACAGATTGTACAGCTCCAGAGTGCTGGTGAGAAAACACTTCCATATTGTGCAAGCCACGCTACTAATAAGGTATGTAGATTAACTAATGTTGTATGAAAACATTATAATGGAATGGCATTCTCAAGCATTTTTATCTGTACATATTGTAATACATACACACACATACTTTTTTTGTCTTTGACATGGGCTTCAAAGCAATTTACATAAAAAGCATCAAACACCATTTCACCTTTCCCTCTGTCAAATAAAATAATTTTAATTGAAATCTTAAAATTGGCAGGAGCAGAGGTAAAATCTTCTCTTGTATATTAAAAGCCAGTGCGTGTTTAGCAAAATGAGAACATTTTCCCTGCTCAGCTGAACAACAAGGAAGGAGCTAATTATCTCATCTCGTTTGGGAAGAAATGCATGTATAAATAAACATGTAACCTGTGCCCCCATTTTATATGATGGGTTTTTTGAAGAGGAGATTGGAGTGTAGGGCACAGGCACTGACCATGTGAGACCAGGGTGCCCACCTGACCTTTTGCAAGCCTCACTAAATAGAAAAATCTGCATTCCAAAAGCTTGCCAGATTGCAAAAGCTCAGTACGTCTCATGCAAACACATCAAAATCTCACCAGACCTTGGTCATCTCACACAAGATCCTGCAGGATTTCTGCTTTTATTTTCTTTAGCATTGGCCATTGCATGAGAGTACACATTGGCATCTGCAGACCCAGGAAAGGTCGTCAACCCCTGACCTAACTGAACATTTTAACCACGAGCGTGCTGGATGTCTGTAGATATGTTACAAACATCTAGAAGCTTGTGCAGAAGACACTGACTGAAGCAAATGATGACATCAACGCTGAAGCAAAGGGTAAACAGGTTTTCATTCAAAGCCTCAATGCTTATTAATGATATCAAGGGTGAACAGTCTACATTTATAGCCTGACATCATAAGCAGCATAACCCTAGGAGCTGGTCTCTTATGGATACCTTACAACCTGAAAATCAGATCTTGAGGAAACTGATTTTAAGATACAGCTTAAGCCAGCTATGAAACATTGCAAGAGCTGAATGTTCATGACCAAGTCCTGATTGACAGGTGATTTACCAACTGAATTGCTATATCCTGCCGTCTTTTTATGGCTCAGCAGCACAACTCCAAAAGGCAGCTGCTATAACATACTCCCAGCAGAGGGAAAGGTGGCAATTTTCCTGGGCGCTCAGAGCTCCTTCCAAATAGGCTGCAAATTCGTTTGACCAGTAGAGGCTGATCCAGTTCAAAACTGTACCATAAAACAACTCCAGGGTTTCATATCTGTTATCCAGGCACTTTCAACCTCCCTCTTCTTCCCACCACAGAGCTAGTCTGATTCACATGGTTACTGGAGGTTAAGAAGTGCAAATGTCTTTATTGGCCTGAATGAGGTGAATTTAAATGGGGAGCTGATAAGCACCAGCTTCTAGCATCCTTTTTATTTCAGGGCTCTACAGAGACATTCTTAGAAAACAAAGATGGTGGGTGGCTGCATCTTAATGTGTTGCTTGAAAGTGTGCCCACCTGTACAGAAAAAGAAATACTTTTCATTAGGTTGCTTTCTGATAAATGGTTCTCCAGATCCTTTAGATTACAAATCCTGCAAAGCCTTGCCACAGGCCATCCTGGGGCTAATGGTAGTTGAACTCCACACTCCCAACAGACTCCAGGTTGCTTTTCCCTGCTGTATAAAGTTAAATCTACTGAACATGATGAAGCTGCCTTTGGGGTAAATAAAATTAGTATGTGGTTGACTTTGCACCTGGCCCTCCTGCCGTACCAAGTTAAAACATTACAGAGTGGATTTTTTTTTTCTTTTTGCTACGCTGTTGCTTCATAATGACATTGATATGTCTTTTCCTCTCAGAACCACATTTTATATTGCCCTGGTTCTTCTGAACACTGCAGATGAAAATAGGCTTGGAGGCAACCATTCTGCATGTTTGAAAGCCAACAGAGTGTGAACTAAATACAGGATGTTTTTTCATAAGGTAACAGACTTGAGCTAGGAAGACCCAGGTACAAGTTCTCACTCAACAATCAAGCTCATAACTTTCTCTCAGCCTAACCCACCTCATGGGGTTGTGGATGGGATAAAACTAAGTGAGGCCCTCATATAGGTCATGAGCTAGACTGGTGTAGTGGTTTAGACATTGGGCTAAAACCCAGAAGACTGTGAGTTCTAGTCCCATCTTAGACACAAAGCTAGCTGGATAACTTTGGGCCAGTCACTTTCTCTCAGTCCTACGATGGAGGCAATGACAAACCACTTCTGAAAACGTTGCCAAGAAAACTGCAAGTACTTGTTCAAGTAGTCACTGGGAGTCAAGACTGACTTGAAGGAACAAATTTCCTTTCTTTTCCCCATACCTTGAGTTTCAGAGAAAAAGTAGTATTTCAATGTAATGAGTAAATAAAGACTTCTGTGGAATTTAAACTTACATATGCTTCCTTGCAACAACAAGGTTCATTCAAATGGGGGGGGGGGGGGAGGAAAAATGCCAAATTTTTCTCTTGATCTCTGTTTGTATAGTATATTGGTTGAAGAAAAGCTACTAGACCATACAGGAAAACAGCTACTAGAACACAGAGGAAAGAACTTTATTATTTGTTTTTATGGGTGATGAAACAGATTGAAAACCTTTGATTTATTTCCAGTGTATTTTCCAAAGGTGAAGAGAATTCTAGTGACATTCTCAGAGGTAGAAGTGTAGAAGGTAGGTAGAGGTAGAAGTAGAATGTCTAGTGACATTCTCAGAGGTAGAAAATGGCGTTTTGCACATTCCTTTTGCATTTATTTGACAACAAGTTGGCCAAGAGGTGTCTTATTGTCTTATTTCTTACTATGTAAGAAACTCTCCAACTGTCAGCAGTCCTTTGTCTTCAATTAAATCCCCAAGAAAATGTCAGGAGAAAACTCTTCCCATTGTTTTTCTTTCAGTCTGGGAAGTATAGGAAACCAGAGACATTCCTAGAATCCTAGAGCTGGAATGAAACTTGGAGGTCATGTAGTCCAATCCTCTAATGTACTGTAGAACTGCTTAGAGCAGTGTTTTTCAAACTTGTCAACTTTAAGATGTATGGACTTCAATTCCCAGAATTCCCCAGCTAGCATGCTGGCTGGGGAATTCTGGGAATTAAAGTCCACACATGTTTAGTTGCTGAGGTTGAGAAACACTGGCTTAGAGCATGAGTGATGGAAAGGTGTTAATAATTAAGCTCAAAAACAGAAATTCCAAAGAAATTTTGAAGCACCTGAAGAATAAGATAGAGACTTGAAGTTGCAAGGAAAATTTTCTTCATTCAGACACCACTCAGCAGTTCGGAATGAAAAGAGTGGAGCTGAGTTACCCTGTGTCAGTCCTCTGCTGCTTAGAAAAGCTGAATTCTCCCCTCTCCCCACTCCCAGTGGTTTATAAGTAACCCATTCTAGATGCTTGTCCTCTTCTGTAAACTCAGATGCACTCTGCTGCTTTAGTAAATAGACGGTGGCAAGTTAGAGAGCTACTTGATCAGGCTGCCTCCAACCACTTCATTTCATTCTGGGTGCAGCTTTGTTCACCCAGCTGGCACTGTTCGGATGTGAGCATAAATATATTAAGACTTTTGGCTAGCAAATGGGGAAAAAAAAAATAAAACATAATCACCAAGGAAAATGCCTTTTCAGGAAACTGGTTAAAACTTGTCTGATTTCCCAATATTATGTTGTGCTTATCTCTGAACGAATTTGTTGAAATAAGTAAGGAACGATGAAGAAAGGAATGATCAGGATACAACAGTTTCTTTGCATTCCACTTCTTTCAATTAAGCATTTCAGGAAATAAAATAGGAAGGAATTTAAAGACCTTAACCCGTGGTTTACAGAAATTATATTGAAAGCTATCCATTGATATTTGCCTGGTAGCATTAATCAGGGTTGTGCAATGATCTGGATTCAAAGGGGGAAAAGCAATTTGGGGACGTTGCATCCATCGGCACTTTCTTAAATCCTGGGATTGCTGTAGCAGCCCTGCATGCCTTGGAAAAAAATGCAGGTTCTTTAAAGTGATGCTGACAAGTCCAACCTCCTCCAAATCAGCCAGATTTCCACTTCAAATCTGGATCATACTAATCACAGGCCTCAACTAATGCTTATAGGAAAACAGCGGAACCTGAGACACTTCCCAGTTGTGGATAGGCAGGTGTAGAGATGTGAGAAAACTGGGTTCCCTAAATAAGGACCTATTTTATTATGTTTCTGAAAAGAGAGAATAAAACTTGCCATGAGATTGTAAGCAGAGGACTATCATTTTAACCCAGTGCTTCTCAACCTCAGCAACTTTAATATGTGTGGCCTTCAACTCCCAGAATTCCCTAGCCAGCATGAATTCTGGGAGTTGACGGCCACACATCTTAAAGTTGCTGAGGTTGAGAAACACTGCTTTAACCAATGGTGGTAACATGATTTTGGTGCTGCCCTTGGCCCCATCAGATCTCTTTTCCCTCCAGTTGGGCTGCTATTTCCTTTCCCCATAAAACTCTGGATAAGGCAATGATTTGAAAATAATCGTGGCTATCACAAAAAATGGTGGACACTCCATGAATCTGATCTATTGCCACTCAGAAAGTAGAATTATTTTCTTAACCCACCCATCCTCTAGAATAATAGATTGGGTTAAGAAGATAATTCTACTTTCTGAGTGCAGAATGTATACACCACCACCCTGTTAAACCCTAGTTAGGAATGGATTGGGTCACCAAAGAACATGTAGCAATCTGAACCCCATGTATCATCAACCATCCCTGCCCATTCTCTGAACCCATGCCATGATTTCTGATCAAAATTTATGTTTCCTTGTGGTATTAGCAGAATCAGTGATATAGCCATTAGGTGATCCTTGTCAGGGATAACAGTCACACTACTGATGCCAGATTGCTAGGACAGGTAAGAAGCTATAGCTCCTCCCCTCTCAGCAAGTGATTAAATTCACTGTTTATGCTGTGAATGGGAGGACAAACCTGTATGTATGTATGTATGTATGTAATTGGTGTCCCACCTTTCCTTTAGGCATGTACCACGTGTTCCTACCCCACTCCTTATAGCAATCTTGTTAAGTAAGTTGGGCTGAGAGAGTGACTTGCCCAGAATTTATTGAAAAATAAATTCAGTGAGCTTCTGTGGCTAAGGAAAGACTTGACCATAGGTCTCCTCAGTTGCAGTCCAGAAGCTTAACCATGAGATCACATTGTCTTTCTTGATCTGCAGGTCCAGCTGATGGATGCTCAGCTGAGAAGAATGGACAGCATTTCCTACAGTTTTTCAGGCTACCCTGGGAATGGCTGCTTCTATTATGCTGCTATAGTGTAAACCAGTATTGTCCATACTTGGCCACTTTAAGATGAGTGGACTTCAACTCCCAGAATTCTCCAGCCAGCCAGCTGGCTGGAGAATTCTGGGAGTTGAAGTCCACTCATCTTAAAGTGGCCAAGTTTGGACAACAGTGGTGTAAACCCTCATGTTTGTTCTGAATGATGTTGGTGTCTTCTTTTTCCCAGGGATATTATTCTGCCCAAGATAACAAAGGCTGTACTATTTTAGAATAAGCCTATGCTTCATTTTAGTTGACATCATGTATACATACTGTACACACACACACACTGGTTATAAGAAGAACTCAAAATTCATTTTTCAGGACTGTGTCTGCCTGACCTGCAAGCCTTCACTTCGCTCTTCTCCTATTGCTTCAATTATGTAGCTTTGAACACTTCTGTTGGTGCCAGAGATGAAACTAAAACTCCACTCTCAATTAATATAATATACATATCTATCTGGGATCCTATGTGTGTCCCTTTATGAACATGCATACTTCAGCTTGGGACTGTGTGAGATTCCCACCTGGAATAGTCCCCTTCCCTGCTAGTCAGTGGTGCAGAGTGCATACAACAAGTCTGTTACAGAAGTGCATTCATCACAGCTGTGTTATATATGTGACTTTCTCTTTGAACTCAAACTCAGGATAATTTTTGCTTTTTGGTTTGTAGAAGACAGATTTCCCCAGGAACTGATTGGTTGGACCTTGTGAAAATTGTAGCGCTAAGTCTAGTTCTCAAGACTGCTAGGTCCAGTACTGATTGGCTGGACCTGGAATGGTTCACAAAGCAATTCCCTCCCTCAGAGCCAGTTTTCAAAATGCAAAAGAGTAACAGCCTCTTGAAAAATAAATCAGTAACACAAATATTTGATTTGATAAAACAAAGACTTGGTGCGCTTCTGAGATTTCTTCAGTCGCTTGAAGGAAAGGGGGTAGAAAGTCTGGAGGATATTAAGGAAAAACAAATAGGAATTGGAAATCATTATTTCAGTTGAAGAATGCTCCTTTCCAAAAGCTTACTCCACAAGGAGAACACTCCGTATATGATTTGTATCAGAAGTAGGAACTCACTTAACCGTGTCAAACCTGTGATCTGCACTTATGCTAGGAATTTGGCTCAGTTTCATTGCTATGTGCAATGCTTACTCTGTATTCTCAAAACCTGGTATTTTACCTATTTATCTGTCCGTCCGTCCATCCATCCATCCACCCACAGATATATGCATGTACACACATACATATGCCACAGATTAAAGACTCAGTTTGCATAACATTCTTGATTTATTTTCAGGTTCAAGCCCACCAATGGTCCTTATAGGAAAGCAGGTAACTTATATTTTGAACATCCTACACAGTTTTTCATACCAGACATACCTGCTTAACACCAGTGACACCACTGAATATCTTTAGATTAGTTCTGAGATGACATATGGAGCCCACCACTTTCCAGCAAAGTGGGAATCAACCAACCACCTCCCCATTACAAGACTGAACTGATTGTTTAGGAAAGAATTGTAAGAAATACTGAAGTGGTTCATATGGAATGTCTGAATATATATATTTTTTCACCTAAAAATAAAAAAGCAATTTGCTACCACTTGAAATTGGGGCTTGACGGCTGCCATCGCCTAGCAGTATTCTTAAGTAGCGTCCTTGGCCACTATGACCAGTAATGAAGAATCCTGGGAATGGTCAGCAGCATTTGGAAAATCAAGGATTCTCAACTGTATAGTATTGTCTATATTCCCACAGGGCATTCTATTCAGGATCAGGAATGCTACTGGCTGTTTCAATTACCTAAGCATCAATAGAAGCATAGACAAGGTTCTGGTTTTAAAGCTGAAACACAGGGTGAAACTGTGTGGCTAGAAGGGCATTGCACAGATTCATCTTGTGCACCAATTGCACCCATTCCTGGGCTTGCTTATGGTCACACTTGCTTTGGTTACTTCCCAGTTGAATTACTGCAATGTGCTGTATAGGTGGCTGTGCCTGAAGACCATCAGGAAATTACAACTGTTCCACAATGTGGTGACATGTGCAGTTTTGTGCACCCCACAATTTGCCCATTTATACTGCTGCTGCGTGAACTGGCTTCCAGTTTATTTCTGGGTATGCGTCAGGATTTTAGTTATCACCTCTGAAGCCTCGAATGGCACAGGGCCAAGTTATTTGCAGGACCGCCTCTCCCTGAGAGTATCTGTCTGTTCCACTTGGATACTGATAGGGTGGGTGTGCTCCAGGTCCCTTCCTTTAAATGTTGCCATTTAATGGGAGCTAGGCAGCACACTGAGCATGAAACTGAGCAAACTCAGGGAGGCAGTGAAGGACAGGAAGGCCTGGCGCAATATGGTTCACGGGGTCACGAAGAGTCGGACACGACTGAACGACTGAACAACAACAAGGCAGCACACCTTCTTGGCAGCTTCCTCTGCCTTTGGAACACCCTTGTAGCCTTCCAAAAAGCCTTAAACAACTGGCTTTTCCAACAAGCATTGGGATAGTATGAGGCTGGAGCCCAAAAAAGTTCCTTGTGGATGCATGGGGATGTGTTGTGGCTAGGGGTTCTGGGAGTTTCTGTGCTTGTTTTTTTGCATTTTTACTGTTTTTTATTGTTTTTACTGTTTTTCGTGGGCCACCTAGGGTTATATTGCATAAGATGGACAGCTATATAAAATATCAGTCAATCAATCAATCAATCAACTTGTATGATTTTCCAAGAGTTCTACCGCTTTTTTAAAGAAATTGTTTTTTTATTTGGGCACTGACGGTGAGACCATGGACAATCAGTTGTCAACCCTAACTCAAACCCAGGTTAGGAACTGCTGCTGAAGAGATTAGAGAGTCATGATTTAAACATCAGTTCAATCTGCAGTGACATTATTTCAGCAGTAATATGAATTTCTGTACTTCTAAACAATCCATTTCTACTGTGGAACAGTATGAGTTTGTACCATGAGTGGGCTAGCTCCAATAGTAATTAAATTAATTAAGCCTTCTTGCCTGTGCAAAAAGTTACCTAATGGAATGATTCCCTTATTCCCATTGGCACTTGGTCACTTTCCATTACAGAAATGCGTTCCTTAGATTCATGGTTTTTTTGCAATCACCACTAAAAACAAGTGCAGTGATGGGTTCTGCAAAACAGTACATGAGACCACATCGTGCAACTAGACATTCCTCTGCTTTCCCTTTCCTTAGAAGTGTTAAGAACAGTTGCACAACTTAGCTATATTGAGGTGTTCAGTTCTTATGAATATAAAATGTACAAAGGGTTCTTAAGAATGCATGGATTGGCCTATCCAGCATCAATCTGAAAGGAATCTACTTGTGTGGAGGTTTAGGGCTTCCTTCATGGAGAATCTTGTCCAGCCAAAGCTATTGTTCTTGTAGAGTAGGACTGAAGAATGTGAGAGCCTTGGAGGTTCCTATGAGGTCAGCATGTTAGCTATACTATCTTTAAGATAAGGTCTGTAAATATAAACAATGTGGTTTACTGGGCCACTGGTTCCTGCCTGATGCCTCCCCTTGTTGCCACTCAGGGTCAATTTAGGTTGCTGTAAATGTTTTATTACAAGAGAACTTTAAGCAGTTCACATGTATTTGGGGGGGGGCATCTTATAAGGTTGGTAGTGAATACAGCTCATATGTGTGTGGTGGATAACTTATACCACTGCAGACAGCAGTTTCCATCCTTTATTATTGGCTGTATGGGTCAGGCTGATAGCTCAATAACATTTGTATTTGGAGGCCTATATGTATTCATATAGGCCTCCTCTAAATGGCCCATATAAATGTTGATTGTAAGGCTCCTTAGGGAGACCTATATCTATATTCAAACTTCTCACTATTTCTGCTCCACCTTTGTTATGACAATCCCTTCCAACAACTGAATTAGATACTAGAAAAACTGGTTAAGGGGAGCCAAGGTGATGATAGAACTTATAATTATGGGAACAAAGGTGCTATGTATGATTGTACAGAATCATTAAAAGTTGGAGGAACAGGAAACATGATATCATTTTACATTATTTTAATAATCCTCAATGTTTTGCATGACCTTTGAGGCTCATTTCAGGTCGAGTAAGACTGTACCTGAGACAGGTTTCTCTTTTGTTCCATTGCCAAATAAAAATGATTGATTGATAGATTGATTGATTGCATGCCATCAAGTCAATGTCGACCCTTAGTGACCACACAGATAGATTTTCTCTGGGAAAATAAGCTCATTATTAGTTATACATTTGTTGGTGTAAACTTCATTTTTGCAATATTGAATTGCTTTCAGGTACTTTGTCCTATTTTATTAGTCTTTTGCAAACCCTTTTAGGTTTGTTGTTAATAGAATTTTCTAAATCAATCAATACAGAAACCATGTTTTCTTTGAACATTTTCCCAGGAGACTCACTCTGGATTGATGCACACTTACCTTTCAGGTAATGCAACAGGCATATAAACAAGTTTTATTGGACCTGCATTATTGTGTCCAATTCAAGTGCCTGGTCTCAGTATCCATTTGTACAAATCTTCTTGAAATAAATACAGATGAGGTACTAAGAAAGGAATATAGACAAGCTATTTGAACATTAATAAAAGCAATACCAAGGTAAATAAGGGAAAGGAATGGTTGAAGTCTGATTTAAAGCAGCATCTAGATGGTGGGATTCGTTACCTTTCCTTCTACCCTGCTTCACTAAAGGAGGAATTATATAGACCTTCAAACATTAAAAGCACATTAAACCATGCTTCTGTACCAAGCTACTTTGTTTTTTCAAAAATATAAGAAACTGATCAAATTAGGACCACACTGTAAGTGAACAGGGAGTTTTCTACTTTGCTCCTTGCATTATTTTCAACTTAAAAATCACTTCCCACAGCAGCTATTTTACCTTATCCCTAGAAATGTTAATTCTGCTAAGCAAACTGCTTTGGAAAGGTGCCATTTGTATTAAGGAAATAGCAAAGGGAGGAAAAGGTTGGATATCCTCTTTTGGGCCCCTTCTATGATACATTCTTGGTCCTGGGCTGTGCTTAGCTACTATTTTTTAAAAGAAGAATGTTTATTTGTAATTTATCAGTTGGCATGAAGGGCTCAATAAATACATGCAGATATTTAATTTCTATCCATCCATTGAACATTGAATGGAGGGGCAAAACATCTACTGCCCCTCAATAGTACTGCATCCACCAGTCCTGCCCATCTGACTCCCATTTATTCAGAAATAATGCAAAATGTTCTATGGGAATAACACAAAGTCATAATCTTGAAAGCAACAGCCTGCATGGTCAGCATCATCCAGATGCCTGGGACTGAACTATCTCTGCCAACTTGGATGTATTGCTTGTCTAGATTTGTTAAAACTAGGATTGAGTTGCTAAAAACCAAAAATAGTCTTCCACATCCTGGTGCTCTCCAGATATGTTGGAAGTGCAATTCCGTGGACTGCCAGCTGATACTAGAATAAGGTAGGCATTCTGGAGTAAGAGAATAACACATAGATCCCACTGAAACCATTGTTAGTTCCATTGACTTAAAATAAGAATCAAATGGCATTTTCCTCCATTCCTGGACACATTTAGCCACGGGGCTGGGTCTGCACAACATGATAGTCTAGGCTAAAATGGTATAGAATGTATGTTGAGGACCCGAACGTTATGTTAGCAACGTGTGTGATGATCTATAGTGTGGCTTATTTGTCAGGACATCACATGTTAAGTCAACACCGCAATTATAATTTGTTGATCAAGATTTAGGATTTGGCATATAAACCCAGCTTTTGTAGACACTGTAGGAGGATAGCTATGTTTGTCTGTGGGAGTCAAAAATCAGGAAGAGTCTGGTAGCACCTTAAGCTGGAAAAGATGATACCAGACTCCTGATTTTTGACCCAGCCTTTTTTGTAACATTTTTCCTATTCAATCCATAGATTAATTATTCCTCACAATCCCAAGTTATTGCTCACAGACCATTTTCTGAACAACTAAACTTGCTGCAAAGAACATACACTGAACGTTTTTTGCAGTAAAAGTCAAAGATAACAGAGAGTCACTTTTGCTCTGCCCTTCACTTAGTTAAATAATTCAGAGACTGAAGCTTACCAATTTGGAATTCAACTATGCTTTAAGACAGCTTTTTTCAATCTACTGTCTTCCAAATGTTAGGATTACAAGTCCCTGTATTCCCAGGCATTATTCTGGCCACTGAGACTTTGGACAGGTAGTCTCAACATCTGCCCAGGTTGGAGAAGGCAGTCTTAAGAACAAAAGGTACATTTATATCCTTTCTTTCCCCACTTTCAGTTCTGGTACACAATAGAAATGTAATTAAAGCAGATGGTGGTGTAGAGACAATAGTGCAGAACCACCAGCTTTTCTAGCACTGCTCTTGATTTCATTTCTGATGCTGTCAATAAGGGATGTATTATTTACAAAATGGGTTTCAAACAGGCCCAGTTATTATGAGATCCATTAAATGGAATTATATTTAAATTCTCAGTGAAAGCCAACACAGTGAGATGATACTAGGACAGTTATAATCTGACTCAATATGTTATTTGCTTAGCCACCTATTAAAATATCACAGTAGTGTACTGCCACACTGCATGCATCAACCAAAGCCCACACAGCCCTTTAGGATGTATGTGTCATTAATGATTATGAAGGCAGTGAAGTTAATTACACAAAGAAAGAAAGGTCTGAGGTTAGCCCTCTGTAGGTACACAGAAATCCAGCTCAGCTGAACTTCATCTCTGTACCATAATATCCACCTTGAGATCATTAAGACAAATGAATCACCCAGGTTCCAAAGGTAAAAACTGCTGGGTCCAACTGACCAGTGTTTATCGTCCCATCTTTTTGCAGTGCCCAGCCAAATATACAAGAAAGCTCATAGGCAGGGACCAATCATTAGCTCATTGCCACACAAGGTTGCTGTGAGACTAAAAATGGAAGCTGTGCTTCTGCCTCTCATTGCTAGAGGCTGCCAGTAGATCCATCCTGTGCATTTACCCAACACATTTTAAAAGCCATCTGCACAAGCAGGCATAAAGTCTTGTAAATCAATTATGCCACTGTATGAGTACTTTTATTTGCCTTAAAAGTACTGCTTATCAAAAGGAGAAATAACAAGTCACCCCCAGTTGCTCTTGCCAGACTCCTTCTCTGCTAATGCATTCAGGGACAGATCTACAAGCTGTAACCTGGATGGGGAGTCATGAATATGATCACCGGAGAAGGACTTCGAGAATACCGGTGCTGGCTTTAAGATAAGTTCTCTGAATAAATCTTCAGGAATTCATCTCATATCTCACTGGGTTTTTTTTTTTTTTTTTTTTGGCAGCATTGAATGAAACTTTCATGGGTGGTCATAAGAGAGCAGAGTTTTCTTTCACCATGATGAACATTTGCTGCTTGTCTTCTCAGCCCCCAACCTGTTCTTTTAGGCTGCTGCACAGAGCACTCCGACTTAGAGGCCAGTCATTTGAGGGAACAGCCAGCTTAAAAACCCGAAGCTGCAGCCTTCTTAAGTGCTTTAATGGAAGAGAGGAGGGGAAAAACAAGTAATTTCAGTTCAGTCCCTAGGCAGCATCACATTACCTCACAGTTCATCACGAATAAAGAAACGCAACAAAAGGAAGGAGGACCCATTGAGGGGCATAAATAAAATATGAGAAACTTCTGGTTAGGCTAAAGCATTGCAAGAAGAAAAGGTCATTACAGCAGAATAAAATCAATACAATCCTGATACAAAAGAAGCACTTAGATTGTACACCACCAGACAAATCATATTTTATTTAAGACCTGTATGAAGGACACACTATGCTCGAACATTGCCAGTTAGAGTAACCTGAATAGCATTGCTATTTGGTTTTGCTAGTTCACTTGCCTCTTGTTTATTTATTGATTTATTTATGAGGTTATTCCTTGCCTTTCCTCCAGGAACCCAAGGCAGCTTACATGGGAAACTTTATTCCCTCAAAACAGCAGATCTGTGGAGCAAAGGGACCTGAAAAAGAAGAATTGTTCCCAACTCTCCCAGTGAGTTTCCACTATTGATCTAACTATCCTCCCTTGAATCATATTGTTGTTGATAAATTGGAGTGAATGAAATTCAAATATGACATAGCATACAACAGGAGAAGACAGGGCTATAATTCAATTAACAAATAAAGCCACCATTGAAAAATTTAAAATGGGAAGATGAAAAACTGGTTTTTAAAAAAATCCAAATCACATTTCACTGTAGTGGTAATCACAGGGTAACAGCATTGGCTGTGCCTTGAAGTAGTTTGTCTGTTGTGAAATATAACAAAATGGCTCTAACAATTCTATGATGTGATGTTTCATTGTTCTTGGTAAACTGGAGATAATGAAGTCCCATAAAGTATAAATATAGTATAAAGCATACACTAGGGTTAGGCAATCTGATGCCCTCCAGATATTTTGGACTACAGCCATGACTCTCCCTAGTCCTTGATCATGCAGAATGGAGATGATGGGAAGTAAAGTCCTACATTGCTAAAGAGTTTTAGGTTTCCTCTCACTGTCACATATCTGAACCACTGTTTGGGGAAGAGAGAAGATGAGGATACATACGGGCATTTTTCAGTATCCAGAAAGGCAGTAATAATATTTTGGGCCAATGTGTGAATGCAGAAAATCTCAAGACCATCTACTTAACCTCCTAATCTCCACTAATGGATCGAAAGGCTCTGAAAAGTACATTTGAAAGAGTGCTTTCCATCTCACATCTGACAGAAATACCTAGTCATGTAGACAAATGCATATACCTCAAGCAAGTTTGGGAACAGCATATGAGAGACATTTAAATTATTGCAGCAACAATCAGAAGATGATGACTAAGACCACCAGCAAATTAAACAGATTTGTGTTATTATTAACTGAACTGATGTAAGCTGTTTGTATTTAGCCAAGCTACCCCCCCCCCCGCAAAAAAAACATGTGGAGGGGAATTTCTTATTAGCTGGTTTATGATGACTGGGTATCCATCCATCCTTTTTCAGGAACGGACATGCAGAAACGTTGCCCAACAGATGCAAAGCAGTCTTTGTATTTTAAAAAATATCATAGCAAATGCATTTTGTCTTGTGTTCAGGTATAATAACCAATTTTAAACGGATTAGCTGAAAATGTCATATTTTCAGTACATATTTGTACTGCATTTCAGATGGCAGAGAAAGAGTGCTAAGGCAAGGGTAAGTTCTTTCATTATAAAGCTTTTTTTTTTTAAGGAAGTGAACTTTGCCAAGAAGACCAGGATAGACTTTTCACTTCCAATGGCCTGTTAAAAACTTCAGACATCTCATTAGCGTCACTAGCAAACTCAATCTGATCTTGGAAAAGAAGTAGTTTTGCCCCAGGGTGACCGATAATGAATGCCACATCTAACAAGGAAGGCAGTTAAGTGGCTGTTAATAATCTCAACTATCAACAAATCCTCATTAAAATATCAGGAGTTTATTATTGTGAAACCTGGCAGTAGGATCTCAGCGATACATCTGAATTTCTGATACATCTCACAAGTCAAGACATAGGTCCACCCAAATGATGCGGAAAAGATGAAGTGAGTTGCAAGTGCAATTTTGAAGAACCAAGGACTACTGATAGCTGTCTACAGAAGGAATGCAAATACAAATGACGGGATAATTACAGGGATATTTCCTCCACTTTAGCAAACATCCAACTGTTGCTAACTAAAATATGATAACGCTCTATTAATTATTGCTGCTTGCCTTGGCCTCCTGTTTTAGTTATTATCTCCACATGATAAGCAGGGAATTATTGTTATTATTATTTTCGGGGGGGGGGCGAGATGACAGTTTAATGCCTAATTCTTTAATGGAGTGAATGAAATCTACTTCCAACTCAAATCAGTTATAAAATCCACCTTTCTCTGCAAATGTGAAAATTGTATTCAGGTTAGTGGTTTTTACCAGGGCCAGATTGAACAGTATAAAAATTAAGCCAGGTGCTCAAAAAAACTGAGTCTGGAAGCTGGTTGTGTTTCTTGAGGACAATGTTATGCTGATTTTTAAGAATGATTGAATGTTTGCTGGCATACAACGGTTGGAATTTTTAATGTGATTTCAATACAAAATTCTATGTCAAGCACCCGTGTTTTTGAACAAGCAGACAGAAGAAAGGAAGAGCCTGCTAGATTTATGGAGAAAGAAGGTTCTGCTATGAAATAGTGTGGGCAGATAAATAAGAAAGACAGAGTTAAAGCACAGGATGATCGAGAATCCAGTTTATGGCTGGGTCTTATTTCTATCTAGTACAGAAATTTTTTATGCCAATGGACCAGGCTGAAATGTCGAAAACATTACGGATTTAAATCTGAGAATTTTTAAAAACTCAATGCCACTCTACAAAACAGTGTTTTCCCCCAGCAGCTTAAATACAGAACATGTTATGAATGCACTGACAGAATAGCTGCCACTGGCCGGTTGACCATTTATAGAACAGCTGCCCTGGATCTCTGGTGTCAGAATGCATGCACAAAAGGCCTGGGTTTGCAATGTGCCATTTCAGTGTCTTCCCTCTTTGTACCAGATGCCTACCCCAAGGAGTTATTGCCATTTACAAAATGGCTGCCATGCTAGGCATGGCCTGTCAATAACAACAACAATAAAAGAAATGAAAGCTTCAGCCTAGAGTCACTGTTGTGTGATGGGCAACCATATTAAAAAAAAAATGCTCTTATTTTTCTGTTTTTTATGGGGGGAGGGGCACATTTCCAGACAAAGTACTGATCTCCAGCCAGTCACCATTTCTTTTTTAAAAATATTTGCAGGTCTTACATGGAGCTAAAGGCTGGCACTCTGGTTTGCATCATTTGTGGAGAGCAAGAGAGACAGAAAGAAGTAGACAGAGAGAGATTAGCTCAAACTAATTTCAGTTTGAACAGGACACCTGGGAGCCAACCCAAGGAATGAGGGTGTTCAAAGACACAATAATTCAGGTACCAGGCTGTAAATGCCTCAGCTGGTGACTCTGATCTTCAAAAGACTTAGGTTTCTTCAAGGAATATCAGAAGCATTTTAATCAGGGATGCTTGACAAACCAGTAATTCTGTCCACCTGCTTTGTGAGCAGATTCAACCCCAGCTGAGCTCTTTTTTGCTTCAAATCTGCAAGTATTGGAAAACTTGATGGAATATGTTTCTATCCAGAGGTGTATTAGGAAAACAACATTTCACACAACACAAAAGATGTTCCAATTCTAGCAAGAAATATTTTCCAAAAAGACTTGGCAGCTGGAGGCTGGCAGTTGTCTATTCCACCTTCTTTTGCCTCAAGGAAAATGGTTGGCTTGGAGAGGTAGGAAAGGGGAAGCACTAGTAGCAGACATTTCTAGCCCTTGTAAACAGTTTGCAAGTTCTGAACTAGGAGTTCAAAAAAGGGTTGAGTTTTTGCAAGGGCTCAGCCTTTTTTGTACAACAGGTCTAGATATTTATAGAGTCAGGAACCTGAAATAGTTCTTGAACTGGGCTGTTACATAGGCAACAGATTTCCTGCAAGACATTCTGCAGTTTTTGTCAGTCTGATACTCAGGTCACCTAGGGGACAAAGCCAAGTCTGCAGCAATTTGTTGAAAATGGTTCCAGCACTCCAAGATGGAGTGGCAAAGAAATAGATTTCTGGGCAAATCAGCAGCCACCTGGATTTTGCAAAATGCTTGCTCAGCAATCCCAACAATCAATATGTCCAAAACAAATTCGGCTAAAAAACTGGGTTCAGACGATTCTTTACAGCAGGGATGGAGATCCCACAGCCTTCTAGATGTTGCTGAATTACAACATCTGCCCTAGAATTACCCTAATTAGGAAGGTTGTTGTCAAATACAGCTCAAGGATTATACATTCCCCATCTCTGTTCCCCATCCACCTCATTCACCAAAAACTTTGTTCGATCATTTTATATACTACTCCAAAAATAATCAATGCATCTTCAAAAGAGAAGATAAAAGGACTCAGATCTACATACAATGTGGATATCTTGATTTATAAAAATAGTACACATCTCACTGTTGTGTAGAAAGCTATGCTCAGGTGACCTAAGTATACACTTAATCTGTGGTCCAAGTGCCAACTCTTGGTCTTCAGGTCCAAAATCTTTACTCTCCTTATACGAGTAACTAATGCAGGATCAATCAGTCATTCAAACAGAACAGGCTCAGCAGTGCAATGTCTGTAGATACCAGGATATGCATACCACCCCTAGATGGCATTCAGGGACCACCAAAACTACAAGATGTTGATGTTCTCACATGAGATCTTGCTAAGAGTTTCCCATAATCTTGTAATCTCATATTTTGGCATTTTTACACTTTATTTTATGCAGTAACACCTGGCACTTGACAAGATTATTGATCCTTGAAATAATGACTGACTCCAAAAAGAGAGTTGTCCTCTTTTTGGACACATGGCCACCTCAGCAAAAGCATAATGATCTGTGCAACTCTAAATCCCACTTTGAATAAACAACTCATTTGCCATGAGCTGGCCCATCCATCTCTTTCCTTCCCTCTCACACATCATTCACAAACTTTAACACAACAAGCTGTCTAATGCATAAACATTCAAAATAATTCTTTAAGTGGAAGATCTGCACATTTAAACATGCTATGAAAGGCAACCGTAGAAAGCTACTGTTGACTGATTTACTCAGCTGGAAGGACTTTCAAATATAAATAGACAGCATATAATTGACAATGACAGAATTTGTCCAGATACTCTATAGTCACTGTCCCTTGTGTTGTGAAAACTGACACAAGTGCTGCAGTGGCAAAGTGTACAATCATGATTTATTTCAGTAATCTTTCATCTGATTTAAGAGGAAGGGCAATGCTTTATGTACTGCAAACGTAACTTGCATATTAGTTTTCATAAGTTCTAAAGTCCTTTTTTGGGCCATGTGTGAGTTATTTAACCCAGATAATTTTGTTTCTTTCAACACTTATCAATTTTCTCTCATAGATCATTACAAGAAGAATATTTTTTTTCCTCTCACATCACAAACATGTCTTGCTAGTCATATAAAGGCAATGCAAACTTAATCATAGGTTAACTACTTGCAAATTCACCTTGAAGTATCTGTATACCAGATTTCATACCACAGCAGTAAAAATATGAAGGGGTAGATTACATCACCAGTGTCTGTTCCACTTAGAAGCTTTAATAAGGACTTGACTACAGTACCTAAAACAATAACTTATCAATAAGGTTTAATAAGATAAAGACATAGTAATATCCTAGATTATTAATACTGCTGTATCTACTTTTCCATCAGCTTTTTTTTTTTTTTTGTCTGCTTCACAGTCATTACTGACCCTGCAGTGACCTCCCCCTAGCGGTTTTCAAGGCAATTGCATCTTTCTGTTTTTCGGAAGTAGCCTTTGCCAGAGCCTACTTCCTAGAGCGTCCAGCCCAGCTGGCAAGCGCAGGAGGCGGGATTTTTCCGTTGCTTCGCGCCCCTTTTTCGGGGCAAGCGCGATTTCGCGCTTTTACCGGCAACTGTGGTCCCGTCTCTCTGTAGAGTCGCTGCCAGCATTTTTCCTCCCACCAGAGTGAGAGTACTCATTTATCTACTCACGTACGTTTTCGATCTGCTGAGTTGGCAGAAGCTGCGGGTAGAGAAACAAGAGCTCACCTTGTTTAACGCAAGAGGCTGGACTCGAACCGCTGAAGTTTCCAGCCATTTCTGGCCGGCACTTTCAGCGTCATTAAGCCGCTGCGCCACCGCGTCCCCCTGCTTCCATCAGCTTACAACTTTTTAAAAAAAGTCAGCCCAGCAATTTATACATGTATGTTTGCATAAGCATGAGGATTCATATTTAAACTTGTATGATTTTTTCCTTTTTTATTGCTAATATATGTTTTACTCTGCTAATTCCCCTAATAGAAATACATTTTTATTTCCATCATCCATTTTTAAAACAGGAACACAACAGCATCTCCAAGATAGATAAGGCCAGTAGAGCGCATTACAATTTGGACATGAATTTAGAAAGTGCAAATGACTCAGGTTGGTTTTTGTGCAAATATTAACCAAATGCATTTCTTCGCCATCCTGATAAATAAAAGATAAGAAAGGCAACCTACCAACGAGATTAGATAACCTAGAATTATAATCTCCTTCCTTCCCTCCCACATGCTTCCATTTGGTTTTCTTTATGCTGGCTTATGTTGAGCATATCTCTGTTCTTAGCAAAAAATATGCATAGGTTCAGACAATTGGCATTCACAGAGCAATACGTTTGTCTTTGTTTAGCTTGTATGTGTCTGCTAATTTCTATTATCCTTCTAATATAAAATAAAATAAAATATAAATTAGAAGGATAAAATATCCTTCTAATGCAAACAAGAATCAGCTATGTTTTTTTCATCATCACTTAATGAAAAGAGCCTGCATAGAAGAGTGCTATCAATTACACTCAAGAAAGGAGCTGAGATGAATATTTGTAGCAATCTTCATATCTAGTTAGCGTCACTAATTTAAAAGGAAGTGAATGTGAACCACTTGGGAGGTTTGAAGGAATGTTGAGTATGAAGAACAGGAGCAATTGTGGGAGAGTCCAGAACACAGAGAAATGCTTTTCAAAGCAATTTCAGGGCTACTTAAGGCTAATTAGATACTTGATTTTTTTTCTTTTTTTTGCATTTCCAAGAATTCTGTTCTGAAGCAATACTCATGTTACTTACCTTTGATTTAAAAAACAGCCATAGCTTTTTGTTCCCTATTCAGATTCCTTGGTCAACTTTGTAAAGTAGAAGTAGAAGAAGTAGCATCTTGGCATTCTGCCTCCTGCCACTAAGAATCAGTAATGTGGCATGGGATGCAGAAACAGGCCCTGTGTTACAACAAGCCATAGGTGTTTTACCATGTTACAAAGAAGCAGGCAAGAATCATGCTTAAAATAACATGGCTCTTCAGGCACAGTGGCTGTTTATTTGACTGCACTCAGTCAAATCTGGTTCATACCGATAAAATGCCTTGTTTTCATATCACAGTATCCTTGTTCATATCATAGCATGACTTGTTGACATATCACAATAACCTTTCTCAATCACAGTTTGCTTTGTTTTCATATCACAATATGAAAACAAGATGTATGTAGGCTACACACATGAGCTCAGCAGCCATGAACTTAAGAAAAGATGTGTACAGATGTACAGTCTAGTTTGCACTCCTATTCCTCTATTTGTAAAAAGTTAGGACACTCATGGGTCAAGCTTGACTCCTGATGACCACATCCATGCCATTTCCTTAGCAGTTACAAAAGTGATTGCCATTGCCATTTCCCAGATGATTTTTTTCCCACTTTCCAGACTAGTCTATAGCCTGCATATAATAACCTACACAACTGGGTGGCAAAGCTAATATTTTACAAAACTGTAAAACAAATGCACACACAAACAAACTTAAAATGAGGTTGGAGAAATGAGTAAAAATAACAAAATAGAATTTAAAAGATTCACTTGAATTCCTGGACTGAGCAAAGAGTAGGAATTGCTAGCCTAGCTAGTTCCTTCTAAGCCATGATTCTGTGATTCTTTATGGTCACACAGAATGTGAAACAATCCTTAGCAATTTCTGGGAAAACATCCCTTTTTACTGAATTATAACTTCAGTGGTACATCCCACTTTGAACTTTTCATTTCCAAAAGTTACTCAGGGTGGTTAAATCTATATATATGTGCTTGTAAGTCATAAAGAATAGTTTAGAATCACCATTAGTGCATCAAAAAAGGAAGATATATTGCAGATAGATGATAGTGATAGATGATAGATGATAGAGGTAGAGATAGATAGATAGATAGATAGATAGATAGATAGATAGATAGAGAGGATCTCATTCTCTTAACTATAGATGGACAAGTCAGAGCAAAAACTTGTTCAGAAGATGGGTAGAGCAAAATCAAATTAGGGAAAATCAGCCATTCTCCTCCTCCTCTTTTACAATTCATTTGTTTTCTTTCCAAATTCTCCCTTTTCTCCATCTTTCTCTTTCTGACCCCCTTTTCTCTCTCATTCTGCTGCCCTCCAGATGCAGCAGGCTGTCAAGAATCCAGTTATCAGACATCTGAATCAATAGTTTACAGAGAATTTTTGGAATTGGGCCAAAGTCTGGATAAATTTAGGCTGATGGATACATTAGGTGGCCCACTCCGATCTATATCAAAATAATCTGGTAAAGGCTATTGCCTTCATGCTCAGCTGGAAACTTCCCTGACTAGTGATTCTGAATAAAAGGAAGCTGGACTAAATTTACTAGAATCCGGTGGGATTTTCCTTGCACTCTGTCTATACATGCGCGCGCGCACACACGGGGGGGGGGGGGCTGTAGCAATGTTATATACTTGCTTTTGAATAATGCAGGAGAATACATTCCTGAAAATAGTCATCAGCAATCAAGGACAATTGATTTCTTATTAAAAACTAGAAACCAAGAACTATTGGAGGGTATTCCCAAGAGCTTGGCCATGTATAATGTGATTTTTTTTTTTAAAGCATTCTTTTCTTTGAACAGCAGGCTCCACTTACTATATCAGAAACTGCTTTTGCAAACCCCCAGGTTTCAAAGCAATTTTTACTACTGCTCTGTGATCCTTTGGATCTTGGCCCATTAATTTATATAATGTTTATCTCAATGATACAGCTGGTTTAACATGTTATGATAATGGTTTTAGCAAATAATATACTAGACATCACTGGGTTGGAGGGAAATGCACATTTGACAATTTGAGATGTGTCTTTCTGTTCCAGCTAGTAGATGCTTGTCACTGAAAAACTTACACATTTATTTATTTAGCAAATTTATATGGCTGCGCATCTCACTGAACATGACTCTGGGTGGCATACAACCTGCAATAACTAAAACAATATCACAACCATTAAGACACTTAAATAAACATAAACAAACATAAATAGAAAGCAAGATTGTGGGAGAATGACAATGTGCCTAATCAGGAATTATCCCATAAAAGATGGTCTTTCCAGTTTGTTTCCTTCATCACATTGGGTATAGAAACACCAGCATCACAAAACCACATTCCTATGCTCATACATTTTCAAGCTTTTTAAAAATATGTTATAAGGTTTCATCACACGCACCCTGCTAAAAATAAAAGGTAACAGAGAGTCTTCCAAAACCCTAAAGACTAATAAATGTATAAATGTACCACCTTTGGAAGATTCAATTATCTATTTATTAATCAGTCCAATTTACATGACCACCCATTTTTCCAAGAAACTCTGGACAAGATAAAAACAAAGAAATCCTTTAAACAAACGAACAACCCAGATAAAACTGTATTGGGGCTCAGTAAAACCACAAAAACACTAATCACACGCAGCCTTGCCAGAACCCACATGCTAACATCCCAACCCCAACTAATTTGTTAGTTCTTAAGGAGCCATAATCTTCTTTGCTGCTCAGCACTGGAAGAAGGCAGTGGAAGCTAAGTCAGCTCCAGCAGTAACTTCTAACACAGATCAGGAGCAGAGAAATGTGAGACAGTGTTTTGGCCCTGGTGAAATCTAAAAGCTCAGTTTTTTCCCCCTAGGATCCATATGATGTAAAAAACAATCATTCAGTGACAAAGTTAATCAGTGACTGCCTGGAACATGGAAAGTGTATAAGCTCAGAAGGATCACATTTAGCAAACATTCCCCAGCAGTAGACTGACCCCAGCTGCCCTTTACACAACCATTAACTCTCTCAAGACTCAATCTGAGTTTAAGCTCTCATTTACCCAACAGCTTGAATCCAGTTCTGGATCGCAGCGGACATTAAGTCATGTCTAGGATCATTGTGATGATGATGTGTTGAAGGATACTTTTAAGAGAATCAGGGTAGTTCAGTGGCTAAAGTTTTAGATTGGATCTAGGGAGATCCATATGACCATGAAGCTGACTGGATGACTTTGGATCAATCACTCAATCACAGGAATGTGATTGTGGGGATAAAATGAAGAGAGATCCCTCATAAACATCTCCAAGATACAATAAATAAAAGAAATATCCTGCCTTCATCTCTTGTCCCTCTCTCCCAGTTTATGAAGCATCTGCTCAGTTGTTTCATGTCCATATTTTTAAATCTGTCTCAGAAGCATCATATCTTGATATGATCATATCTTGTTTTATGTCAATGCCCAAATCTAATTCTATTTGTACATCCCTGTCCTAGAATAAACAGGTTTGCAATATTCCTTGTCTGATGACCTAGGCAGAGGCTGGGGATATATTTCAGAGAAGAAGTTTTTTCAGGCTTATCCAGAACAAACTTCAGAACCTTTCCTTCTTGTACCAAATTCACATAAGTACACAAGAGAGGGGAGTGTGGAACAAGATTATGGAAGACAGTCGAGCAAGGAATGTGCAAAGAAACAAAATTTTTCAGCAGCTCAGCTGCAATAAATTCCTGCTGAAGTATCATTAACTTCCTCAGTGGGGCTTTGCTTGTCTCTAATTAAACTCTCTAAAAGTTTGTTTTCCCTTGAACTTCCGCAACTGTGCACTCATTCCAGGTTCCAAAAGAACATTTCACTGCTTTTTTAGAGGCTATTCGGAAACTTGCCTTAATCCAGGTTAAATTATCTGTTCATTCAGCAAAATACTCTCTACACTAGTGGTTTACGATTTTAAATTCACCAGATGTTACTTGTATGCAGCTCGCATTATTCCCAGCAATTGTCTACTCATCAATCATTTGATATCATTGATTTATTCTGGCTGCACTCTCCAGGGTCTGATACTCTAGGACTGAATTCAGGGTGTCCTAAATGTAAAACCTGCATCATAAAGCTATAGATTTGCCATATATCCTACATAAAGCAGGAAAATTCTCCTTTTTAAAAATTATGGTTGGTCGCATAGTCAGCCAGATGTTTATATGGTGGATTTTTATCTACCTATTGAGTCCTTCCCAAGGTCCTGGGATAGGCAGATGTTGTTTGATTGCGTTAAAGGTATCATTGCAGGATGGAAGCTGTTCCAAGTAAAGCTGCCTTTTGGAATTGACTGATGGCAATTTTGCCAATGCTGATGGTCTTTTTTTGGATTGCACCCAAGGCGCCTAGTACTATGGATACTATCTTTGCTTTCTTTTGCCACAGTCGTTCTACTTCTATTTGCAGGTCTTTGTATTTTGTGATTTTCTCCAGTTCTTTCTCTTCTTTTCTGTTGTCTCCAGGTATTGGTATTACAATGTCCACTGTCCAGACTTTTTTGCCTTTCTTAGCAACAGTTGTTAAGGGGTATTGTGTGGCAGGAGCTTGTCTGTGGAGTCCTTGGGGTTCTCTGAGCTTGATTCTTTTCTTGCAAACATTTCATCACCCAGCTAGGTAACATCTTCAGTGCTAAAATGGGTTGGGGTTTGCTCTCTATTTTTATACTGTGGCCTGCCTTGCCAGTGGGGGTGGGATGGGGGTTTTGTTTTGCTCCTCTGGTAGTTCCTTGATTCACATGTTTACTGCTTGATTGTGGGCCTGGTGGTAACCTTTGCTTATCTGGGTGATGATTGCTGGTGAGGTGATCTTCTGGTCTTTTGTCTCTTTTGAATAGTATGTTTATGTATAATAGCTGTTTATGTAGTATGTAGATGCTGTTTATGTGTTTTTAGCACTTTTTTTAGCGTTTAGCACTGAAGATGGTACCTAGCTGGGTAATGAAACATTTGCAAGAAAAGAACCAAGCTCAGAGAACCCCAAGGACTCCACAGTTCAACCCTGAGCTACACATATTTGCTTCTGTAGGTGCTTGTCTGTCCCAGAGCACTTTAGCTTCTTCATTTTCTATTATTTTGTCCGTTTTGTGGTCCCACCAGTTCTTGCTTTCAGGCAAATCGTATTTCTTACAGATATTCCAGTGCACCATTGTTGCTACTTTGTCATGCCATTGTTTGCAGTCAGTCTGTGTGATCTTCTTGCAGCAGCTAACTAGATGGTCCTCTGTTTCCTCAGCTTCTTTGTAGAGGTGGCATTTGCTGTCTGATGTTGTCTTCTCAATTCTGGCTTTGCATGCATATGCTCTTAATGCTTAGTCTTGTGCAGCCAGAATTAGCCCCTCTGTCTCTTTCTTCAACTTTTCTGCTCTTAGCCATTGCCAGGTCTTGTTATCTGCTTTGCCTGCTAGTTTTTTTCGTGTCCTGGCCATATAATACTTTTCCTTGCCATGTCTATTTTCTCTTCTTCATCTGGTCTTTCTTATAGGCCAGTTTGGTCTCTTTTGAATTCAGTAAACCTTCCTGGTATACTAGCTTCACTACACTGCCCTTCATATATTCTTCCAATGCCTTTTTTTCTTCTTCAATTGTCTGGTGTACTTGCAACATTTCACACCCACCTATGCTCCTTGGTAAGTAGAGTCTGTCAACATTGCTGCATGGATGAAGGGCATGATTCATTGTCATTATTTTTCTGGTCTTCTTATCCAGGGCTTCTAGTTCTGCTTGAGTCCAGCCCACTATTTCAGCTGTGTATCTAAGGACTGGAATTGCCCAGGTGTTAATTGCCTTGATGGTATTTCCTTCACTGAGTTTGGACTTTAAGATCTTGTTCGCTCTCATGATGTATTCACCACTAACCTTCTTCTTGACTTCAATGTGCTTGATGTTGGCAGCTTGAAGAATGCCCAGGTATTTGTAGTTAACTTCTTTATCCAAACTCTTGATGTTATTTCCACAGGACATCTTGATTCTTTCAGTTTTCACTATTTTTCTCCTGTTGATGGTAAGGCTTATTTGTCCAGTCCAAATTCCACTGCAATATCTTGGCTGTATATTTGGACAATGTTGAGCAGTGATTCTATTTCAGATGGTGTTTGTCCATACAGCTTCAGATTGTCCTTGTAAAGGAGGTGCGACAGCCTGGCTACCATGTTTTGTAGCCATGGCCTGATTTGTTCAGTATTGTTGACAGAGGAATCAACACAATGACAAACAGTAGTGGTGATAGGGAGTCTCCTTGAAAGATTCCTCTGTCGATATTAACCTCTCCCAGTCTATCACCATTGACCAGCAACTGTGTCTTCCATTGTGCCATTGATCTTTGCACAAAGCTTCTGATGTTTCTACTGACTCCTGTTATTTCTAGGCACTTGATTATCCAATCATGTAGCAAGGAGTTGGATGCCTTCTTGTAATCAATCCAAGCTACATTCAAATTGGTTTTCTTTCTCTTACAGTTTTCCAAAATCATCTTGTCAATTAAGGAGCTGATCTTTTGTTCCTTTGCTGTTTGGGTGGTTTCCTTTCTGCTCAGATGGAAAGAGCTTGTTTTCAACTAGATGCTGTTGGACTGCATCAGCTACCACACCAGTTAGCAACCTGAAAGTTGTTGGTAAGCAGGTAATTAGCCTGTAGTTGCCTGGTGTTGCCCCCTTTGTTGGATTTTTCATTATCAGGTAGATTTTGCCAGATGTTAACCAATCTTCAATTTCATCTCCTTGCAGTATGTTGTTAAACTGCTGGCAATGAGTGGGTGCAGACCAGTCAGATGTTTCAGTCAAAAACTGTACACGTGGTGTTGACCAATTCTTGATCTTCCTTGCCCTTTTTCTCCATCATTTCTGCTGTTATTACAAGTTCTTTCATTTCAGCTACTTTTAAAAATTATTATTATCCCAATTTTTTTTTTAATTTGGTCAACTGAAGGTGGCAAATATACCTGCTGCCTCCTATTTTCCCTACAACAAACCTGGGAGGTGGGTTGGGCTGAGAGAGAGTGACTGGCCCAAAGTCGCCCAGCTGGCTTTCATGCCTAACGGAAGCCTAGAACTCACAGTCTCCTGGTTTCTAGGCCAGCACCTTCCCCATTATGCCAAAGTGTCTCTCAACTTATTTGAAAGACTGGCCAGTTCAGGAGATTGAACAGTCTTTCCCAATCTGGGGAAATTAAAATTGTGCCAGATCTTGCAGATCTTCTGAGGGCAAAAAAAGGCTTCTGTTTCTCTGCCTTATTCTTAGGGTTCCTGAGCATTTTTTTTTTTTTAACTTCTAGGCGTGTACTTTGAACTTATATTACTGTTAGAAGTAGCAAAGATGGCTACTGATGGTATTCTTTTTTTCTATTATGCATCTCTATTTTGTCCTGACATACACTTGGAATACTGTGTCCAATTCTGGGCACCACATTTCAAAAAGAACAGTGACGTGTTAGAGGGTTATCGAGATGGAGAGGGGTCTGGAAACCAAGCCCTAGGAGGAATGGTTAAATATCTGGATATGTTTAGGCTACAGAAGAGATAAATCTTCAATAATTTGAAGGACTGTCACATTGAAGAGGGACTGGAGTTATCTTTTGCCTTAGAGGGCAAGGCCAAACCAATGGGTTAAAATTACAAGGAAGGAGGTACAGCCAAGATATCATGAGAAACTTCCTGACTATAGGTCAACCATTAGAACTGGCTGCCTTGTGATATGGTGAGAACTTCTTCTCTAGAGGTCCTCAAACAAAAGCTGAATGGGGCTGTCATAGATGGTGTATTGGATCCTCCACTGAACAGAGATTTGGACCAGCCTTCAAACTCTATGATTCCATGATCTTTTTACTACTCTGAAGTTTTTGGCTCTCTACCAGGAAATTTTTTTTCAGTCCATGCTTTTAAGTGATCCAATCTGATTCTTACTACCTGGACTAAAATATGGGTCAAAATAATGCAGTTATTCTTTGATAGTTTTTATAGCTCTTTAAAGTTTGTAACACAATTCAGTTTAAATGTATTCAAAAAACCTATTTTGCAGAAAAAGTATACTCAAAATATGTGTGAAATGTTATGAACTTTCAGATGCAAAATAAGTATGGCTTTCATTATAGAAATGTTAAGTATCATGGCTAAGGGCAACTTTCTTGTTTCAATTTCAAATATGTATTTGAAATATCACCTTCCATGTTTTGCATAAGGGAGCATCAGAGTACAGCCTTAATTCTACTGGGCACAATGTTTAATTTCATCACATTGTGCAAGTTCAGCTCAGACTACAATGCTAAGAAAAGATAACCTTTACAAAGGGTGAAATGAAGCATGCAGTAATTCCTTTGAGAATAGCCATTGTGCTGGCCATTGTGTCAGTCAATAGACAATGAAGTTTGAGTAGTCAGTTAGTAGACAAAATATGCTAAGTGCAAATTTCTAATCCTAAAGCCAAAATATTGACAGAGGCCTAATTCTGAGCATGGAAATCAAATTGAAAAAAGCAAGTCCTCCAAATTCTGCAAAAGGCCAAATTACTGCACAGCCCAGGGAACAGATTAAGCCATTAAAATGCTAACAATAACAGTGCACAGAAAATAAGATAATAATTATTCTGAACCACGACAATGAAACATCTTCCATTTATTATTCAGACTGCTAAAAATACTGTTCAAGGCTAAATCAATGGCATGAATTGTCTTATTTTATGGCAGGCGCGCTGATGCAAACTCATGCGATATGTGTGCAAATATAAAAAGTAGTAGATTTGTCATAACTGAATATGACAAGTGGATACCATACTTCTAGCATAATCATTATGCTATAAGATCAAGTGCACCAAGTTGCTATGACAACACATTAACCTTGTAAATAGTCCCCCAGCTTTTATGAAACAAGGAGGTGCTCAGCTAGCATCAGTAGGATTAAGGTACTTGAGCCTTGGTGCCTGCTGATTCCCTCTCTTCCCCAGAACCACTATGCAAAGCAAATGAAAATCTTCAGCACCATATTTATCTATAGGAACTTGTGGGCCCCATCGAGGCCCTTAGATATTCTTAGAAAATAAAAGCAATGAATGGTAATGCTTCAGAAATGGATGGTTATTGCTTTGGAAATGGGTGACTACTGGGGAGGGGGAAAGAAAAAATTAGGTGGTAGATGTTGTTTCTTTCATGCTTTAGAATACAGGAGGGATCAGATGGTGGCCTACTTTCCATCTTTATTCTGCTACTGCTATGTACATAAAAGGGTTAAAGCTGGAGCTACCACAGGCTACTCCCTCTGGGGCTGTTGGTGCTAATTATTGTTGTTTCTAGTAGCTCTGGAAAGATCTGTTTTCTTAGATAGAGTAGAATGCTGTTATGAAATCTTCTGCCCTTTTATCTCTTGCCTCTTGTTCATGGCTGTCTTTTCTTTTATCTAACTTTTGTCCCATTTTCCCACCTAACTTTGCTGATGTTTACTAAATAAACATTCAAACTTCTGGTGAATGGGTGTTTTGAGCCATCGTGACAGTAATTTTACAAAAGTGCAATTCTCCCCATGACAGCCCTTCTTGAGGAACACTGATGACATGATTTTCACATTCCAAATGATCTGCACTAGCCTTGAAAAAGCACACCGTCCGTGCAGGCCCCTGAAAAAGGAAACATTGCAGCCAGCATGGAGGTACGGAGTTTTTCCTTTTTACTCTCTAAGTACTCAGGTACTCTCTAAGCTTGTTGTTTGCTTGCAGACATTTCATTACCCAACTAGATGACATCAACAATGCAGGTTTTTCCTTTTTAACACCTTTCACCAAATGCACTGCTCCAAGACAGTTGCTGTTGTGGGGGAAGGGAAAACCCACAATAATTATTACTGTGCATCTATGCAGAAACATACACCTGTGAAAAGCATAAAACCATGTCTATGATGGAGGATATGCAGAGTGATCTCCTTTCCTCTCTCGCCAACACAATTTAATCACTTGTATTGATTTGTAAAATATAGGCAGCCATAAGTATTATCTTAAGAAAAGAGATAAACACAAGAAAAGCACAATAATATTAAAAGTAACTTAAGTTTCCGTGATGCTGGGTTTAAATCACCACAGCAAGAAAAGAAATTAAAAGCATAGCAGATTAAAATTTAAGCTAGCACTACATTCCATTTTGAAACAGAATGTCCATGTAAGGCTAAATTACTAGGAGTAAATTCATGCGTCAAGTGCAATGTAAGCAGAATGTCATTGGGATTAAAAATTACCCACACCAAACAAAAACAACGTGAAGGAAAATGCAGTGGAAGGAGCATCCAGGTGTTTTCTTTAAGCAGCCTAATCATTTTGTAAAAAAAAAATCCCAGGAGAAACACGCCAAATGCTATTCCTGACAGTAGCTTGCATTGTTCCTCAAAGCCTGGGCCAAGTTTATTTCGTAAATCTTAACAGCATTCTCAAAGAACATAACACATAGAAAACCTCCCAGATCTTCTTCTTCAATAGAAGAAAAATGCTGGTGGCAAATTATACGCAGGGCTGCCCCCAAGTCATTCTACTGTGCCAGGTAACAGAGGAGTTAGTGCTGCTCGCTTTCCAGCTGCCCTATTCCAAATATAGGAATAAACTGGCAGCGGAATAATTGTGTCAGCATAACTGACTCACTCTCCAGGGCAACAGGCTGTTCAGGCAGTGTTAGACAAAGCATATGACCAGCCCAGCAGTATCCTACAATAATAGGGAATAGCTGAGGGCTCAGGGGGAACAGCTGAGAGCATAAAGAAGCTGCTTTCCTCTGTTTCAGGTAGGGCCAGCTCTGATTTTGTTCCACTAAACCATGATGTGTTAATCCAGCTACTTTGGTTTATAAACCATTGTTCATGGGTTAGTATATCTGTGAATCAGGCTACTCTGCATCATTAACCAAACCACGATTGGAATCCATACCCCCACACGTCTATGTGTAAAAGGGAGATGTTAAATCATGGTTTAACTGTACAGCTGGAATCTTCCGACATGGTTACTGGTCCCATGTGGTCACTTTTTAAATATCCTTCTAGGTGGCTTCTTTTCATCTGAATAATTCCAGAGGTACCCTTTTCATAATAGCATAATTACAGTGGTACCTCAGTTCACGAACACTTCTGTTCATGAACAATTCAGTTCACAAACAGCTCCGGTCGCAAAATTTTGCCTCCGTTCGCGAACTCCGCATCGGGTTACAAACAGAATCTGTGGCCATTTTCCCTCCCGTGACACGTGGTCGTGGCTTCCTGTAGGGAGGGGGACTCTTCCTCCAAGCAGTAACCGCCTCCCCACCGGCCTTCCTGTCCTCCACGCCAGAAGTCGCGTCGAGCAAGGTTAGCTTTCTCTCTCTTCGTACTGTACTTTGTGTCATATTTTTGCGGTTTAAAAAAACAACAACATATGGTTCAGAACGGATTAACCGTAATTACATTGAACCTTATAGGGAAATTTGATTCGGGACACGATCAAAAATCGGTTGGCGACCAAATTCGTAGGGGTCAGAACAGATTAACCGTATTTACATTGAACCTTATGGGAAAATTTGATTCAGTTCACGACCAATTCGGTTCGCGACCAGAGTTGCGGAACGAATTAAGTTCGTGAACTGAGGTACCACTGTATTTTGGATGAAAATGCCATAATTTTCATCCAAAACCACTTATCAAGTGTTCTATCAGGACACAAGGAACCCACCTAAATTTAATAGACAGGTTCTTTATCTGTTATAGTGAGATGGGAGAGCTAATATATTGAAGAATGGGAGTGCTAGACTGAAGGCTGGAAATAACTGAAGTCGTTTGCCTTTCTAGCTTTCTTTACTTGACATAGTGTGCAGAGGAAGTTTTGGAAGAAATGCCACAGGTTTGTTGCTGCCCTTGGTATATTGCAAACACAGAGACAAAGGAGCATCCCCAAAAACCGACACAGAGATCCCTTTTTATGTAAAATTATATTTTAGTATTAAGTGAGTCATCATGAGATGATCTCCTAGCCTCTTTTTGCTGTATGTGAAAAGGGAATATCTTGATATGCCTCAGATTGGGAAATAAAAGATCAGCCATTTATGATCCTGGCCAGGATTCTTCAACCTTCAATAGAAATTTCTGGCTAAATAAAACTATTAGTGGACCTTTCTAATCTCCTCATTCCCTTAATTTGTAATTGTGTTGAAAACAACCCATAGTTTCCAAGTATTGTATTCCATCCATTGGGTTTAAAATAGAGGTGTCCACAAAGTCAACAAAGCACCCCCATAAAAAATTGACAGTGCTTTGATTGCACCATAATGGCCACCATCTTGACTTTTGTTACTGTACTCTGTGGGTACCCCTGGCTTAAATTTCACCCCAGTTCAACTAAGAAACTGGTTACTGAGTGGAAAGGATCTATGAAACAGGTCTGGAATTTGCTTTCCCTCATGTCTTTTTACTTATAGTTGCTCTTGTTGGATTAGGGATTTTTAATGTAAGCCACCTGTATTCTATTGAATATGGAAGGGTCTAAATGATATAACAACAACAACAATAATTTAATCCCAGTTTGGTTTTTTCCCTGTCAAATTCTTGTGGCCCTTAACTTTACAAATTTCCAAGAAGGATTAGTCTTCCTTTCTTTGGAACTGGTTCTTGCTGAAAAGGAAACAGCTGATTAAGCATACCACAGAAACCAATTCCAGCCTTATGTCAGCAAAACACTGGAAAAGATGTAAGAAGCAGATGGCATTTAAAAGTTCAGCATATTAACTATTTCATTTACAGGCATATCATGGGGCAATGGATTAGATATGATCACCTTATTGGGTTTGATTCCTAATCCTTTGTTTTCACCACCTAAAGATGGGGCAAAGCACAAATGAATAACTCTGTATGTTCGTAAATTAAACGTATCAACCAACTTTGCCTGCCTGAGCCAATGCAAACAATAGGTTTGACCTTGGAAAGAGCCACAGCAAAGTAGCTCCTTATCTGTTTCCCAAGATGAGTATCTGATTAGCCAGAAGGTCATTTAGCTTTTTAAAATAGAAATACTTTTGTTGATATATGGACTATCTAAGTCATAAAGCAAAGTTAGTGATAAATTCTCCATTATAAAAAAAATGCAGGGGACTAGCAAAAATAGTTGTTCTTGCTGCACAAATACAATGCTATATATAAGTAACTGATTAAGGGCCCTTCATTTATTTTCAGCATCTGTTTTATGTTGTGATGAGAACTGACTTCTGCCAAACTGGAGCAGATTTGATAAAACTATCCAGTAGTCCTTGACCTCATGCCCAGCTTGCAACAGGTTCACGTTGAGCATATCACCCTATAAAAACCACCAGGTGTATCAGGATTTGGCAGAATAGCTTTTATTGACCTAATTATATCTGAATAGTACAAAGCTTCCATAGCCTTGGACAACTTTTCTCAATACTTGGTAGCAACAATTCAGGACTTCAGACATTGGACCTTCCTAGCCCCATTTGAAGGTACCAAGGATGGCACGTAGGAACTTCTGCAAACAATGTATGTCTTGGTTATTGGTCCTTCTATAAATGGAAACCCCAGTAGTTTGTATGTCTTTTTTCTTAACTGTATATAATTTAACAGAAGGAAATCTACTGGCACCAGAAAGATGTGACTCTCAAATATGTTTGAATATAACATTCAATGTAACATGTAATTTTTAAAGATTTCCTGTCATTTTTGTTCTTGTTAGAACTTATGTTTTTTACATTACACTCTGGTTCTAATTTCTGACTGTTTACTTTTGATTGTACCATGGATATTTTATTGCACATTGCTACCTGTAACCTGCTGAGAGTTGATGGATTGTGGTGGGCTAAAATCAAATAAACAAATAAATCAGCACAAATTGTAGGTCTGAAGTTTTAGAAGTGGTGGTGTAACCCCAACATTGCATTTGATGTCCAATAATTTGAGAAGAAAGGAAGGGAAGGGATTTATTCTATTTCTTATAACCCCCTGATTGGAAAAGCTTTATAACACATTTTGCCAAAAAAAAAAAAAAAAAAAATCCCACCCACTATTACATTCTGCAGTAAAGATAGAAGATTGGTCTGGAAAGCTTTTTTTAAAGGAGGAGGAGGAGGATTAAGCACAGCCCACTGGATTTTTGGAGGTAGTGAATATCTTCTTCAGATATTTTCAGTTTAAGATGTAGTAGTCAGTCATGTAAATGTACTTTTTCTTCTCAGTAGTTTGTAGTATCTTCCCTGATATTTTAATAGGTCACAAACCGTTCAGATTACGTGACCATGCATGGTGACCAGAGTGATAGAATAGTGTGAATGAGAGATTCAAAAGCAAAGAGTAAAATGTGAGAAGCCAGCCTATAGAGAAAATAAGTAAAATGGAAAATTAACAAGCCTGAATTAATCATAGGAGACTTCCTTTAGCTTTTATAAACAAAGAAACAGAGAAATATCATTACTACCTATTTGGGGGTTGGTTTTTGAGAGTTTTCTTGAAGAGTAACATGAGTGTTCTTATGAGTTTGTTCGCCCACAGAGTCACATATATACGCACCTTCTTTACGTTCCTTTTATAGGCAGGAACAGATTTTCCCATTTGTTCAACTGCATGAAATAAAATCTCTTCAAGTGAAGAGATACTTTGTCTCACAAAATTTTACAAGCAATTGAGGTATATAGCCACTGGCCATTCTGAAGAATAGTTGCTCTATCCTTGATGCACTCTGGTGCCCAGAAACCTTTTTGAGAATTCTAAGCAAGCAGAGATTATATTTCTAAATAACAAGAAGAATGATCCAGGGTGTGCAATAGGATGCATGAGAAATGCCATAAATATCCATTGTTTGTATGTTCCAGTGTAAACAACTGTCCACTTTTGCAGAGAAGTGTCCTACATAAATGGCAGGTTTAAGAATATTTAAAATACATCTCTGAGAAATTCACAGACACCAATATTTGTAAATAACAATCACACAGAATATTAAAATCATATGGGACTTGCAAATTGTAACACTTTGTGATTAAAATAGTATTAAGAATAAAGCAATAACATAAAAACCACAACAGCACAACATAAAACAATGTAAAGAGAGGCCCAAAACTTAACATATTCACTGTCTCAAACCATCGAGGCCCAGAGCTCAAAAGAAAAATCTTTTTCTTTTTTTTTAAGCCTTATGGAACAGGATCACGATGATCCAAATATTTTGACGGGGTAGCAGTGATATCCTATTACAAAGAGTAGCTGCTGTATAGAGAATGCATACATTCTAGATCCTATTAGAAGGCATTGTTCCATGAAGGAAACCCAAAGTACACCCACTCTGTTGCATCTTGTGGTGCAGGCAGACGGAATCAGAGATAGATGGTCCCCCAAATAATGTAGTCCTTACTATGATAGTTGCTGCATTCTGGACCAATTGTAGCTTCTGGATGATCTTAATATAGGGTGTGATGCAACAGTTCAAGCAGAAGTGACTAAGACATGAATAATTGTGAGTATGGCCTCCTGATCCAGGAACAGGAGCAATAAATGGAACTATGCAAAGATCTTCTTGGCCAAGGTTGCCATCTGCTCTTTAAGTACAATAACAAGTCCAAGATGACCTTCAAACTGCAAACCAGTTCTGCCTGGGGGAGTGCATCCCTATCCAAACAAAAGTTGGGGAGTTTCCAGATCTAGTAGGTCCTAAAACCCACAGCCATTATGTCTTGCTTGGGTTAAGCCAAAGCCTGTCCTCTCCCATCCTCACAGCCCCCAGACACTGGGAAAAAACTTTGACTGTATCTCTTGGTTAGCCTAGGGCAGAGATGTAAAACCGCATATCATTCGTGTACAAATGACACTTGAGCCTATATCAATATATGACATCATCTAGCAGCTTCATGTTGATGTTAAACAGGTGCAGAGAGAGTGTAAGACATTGAGGAACACCACAAATAAGGGGTCTAGGGCTAGATCTCTGTTCCCCCCAACACCAATTGGCACCATCAAAGGAAGGAGAAATATCACAACACCATTCCTAACCCTCAAAAATTATCCAGAAAGGTAGCATGATCAATGGTTTCAAAGTCTGCTGAAAGATCAAGGAAGGCCAAGATGGATATACTATCCCCATCTCAGTTCCACCAGAGGTCATCTACCACTACAGATCATCTACAAGTGTGAGCAATGCCATCAATGCTGCATCCCAGTCTGAAACCTGACTAAAAAGTCAAGCTAATCTGTTTGTATTCACTATTATCTGGATCCAGCAGTACTGAAAGAATATACATGAAGCTTCTGAATGTAGAAACTTAGCTATAAAAATGCAAAATAATGACAAACTCAGATGGCATGTGCCAACAATTTTACAGCCCTCAACAGGGCTCTTGAGAAACATTTGAGGTACAAACAAGAAGTTTATTTATTTATCAAATTTATATAGCAAATATATATACAGCAAATATAAATACAATAAATGATTTAAAGCAATAATTTTGAAAAATCCCATCAAAATCTAAGGAGGTAGTCCACCTCCAAGAAAAAAGAGACTGTATGATGTTCTATAATTACAGAACATCAAGTAATAGCTAAAAAAAAAAAAAAATGGAAGCCAAGGGAGGGGGATGAGAAGGTAAGGGTTTGTCAGACAACTGCTAGCGATAGCAAATTGGTTTTCTTCACAGCAGTATGCAAGTGCTTTGTCAATGATTTTGTTTTCCCAGAGTAACCCAGAGTCATGGGATTTCCTCCTATCCAAATACTAACCAGGTTCCACTGTAGTAAATTTTCTAAAATCAGCCAAGATCAGCTAGGTGCTGGGAATTAGAATATCCTTACAAATTACTGAACCCTGGAGGAAGGCATGGTTGACTGTGCAGCTGATTGGCATCTTGGACTTGAATGCTGTGATCAGAGATAATACTGCATTATAAGATGTTACTGCATGGGAAGTGAAGTGAAGTATTGTTTATTTGGTCAGTGACTTTCCCCAAGCTGAGGATAGCATTTTTCAAAACCAGACATAATATCTTACAGCATTGCTTCAAGGCAGATACTCCAGAATCCCATTAACCAAGCGTACCTGCCTATGTGGTGACAAGGAGATCAAAACCATAGAGGTATATGTTACATTTTTATTTATTTTATCTTTGTTTACGCCAGTATTTTATTTCATCTATTTGATTTGATTTTACTTTTGTATTGTATACTGTATGAGTTATTCTATCCACAAAGGCAACAGAATGAAGGGCTCCAAAACTACAACTAGTTAGAAGCTAGGCCTCTGAAGTTAGAATATATCTCCTTTTCAAATTTCTCCTTCACAACACAGACTAGGAGACAACACTGATCTTGGCATCCTTTCCAGAGCTAGGTGTCCTCTAACAGACCCTGGTATAATAAATTTTAAAAGGAAGGAAGGAAGGAAGGAAGGAAGGAAGGAAGGAAGGAGTGAGCAAGGTGGTTTTGGGGAACATTCAATTACTCCATCAACTGTCTGTCAATATCCATCCAGCAACAAGGCAATAATCTTCTGATGTTAAAATACTCACATGCAGTGATATCAATGGTGAATGACACTTATACACTGTAAAGGTACATTACCATATCAGCAGGCCCATCTCAGATCATCCCAAGAATCAATAGTCAACATTATACCATATGAAGTCACACCTTAAGCTTCTACTTCTTAGCCCACAGAGATGAGGTTTTGATTTGATGCACAAAATATATTACAGTGTTTGAAGCCCAGCCTAACTCTGCATCATAAATTTCACATCTAGAAAAAGCATTTATTATGGTGGAACATTAATAATAATGTAATGTCAGAATATTACAGCAAGCTCTGTAGGCAATGCTGCATGTCTTTGGTGTCTTATAATACGATAAATAAAAGCAGAACTCTGCCCTGAGGTAGAGCAAATTCCACCTAAGAGAAACTAAAATGCAATCTGCAGCCTATATAATTTATGGACAGTTAAGCAAATTTTCTCTCCCTCTGTTGTTTTGCATAATTTATTTGCATTTGTCATGGCTTCTGAATTTTTAAGCCCTAGAAATTTTATTCTGCAACCTTTCTGGGCAATGAGATTTGATCGGATGGTGCCAGATATATTCAAGCATATGTTACAAGAAGTAAAATGTTGGGAGAAACAAATGAACCAGTATAATGTAGCAGTTAAGGTGCTGGCCTGGGACCAGGTGTTAGCTCTTCAGGTGCAGTCTAGACAAGAAGCACAACAATGAATTCCAGCTCTATTTTTATTGTAAGGTTACATTAACAGACTCTTGCAAGTCTGAAGGTATTTCTTCCCTCCCCTCCCTTTAGTCTCTGGAAAACTAGGGAGGGTCCCTTTTGAAGTGCTTCCCATGCCCCCCTCTCATTCTGTGGACTGAGATATCTTTTACATGACGCTTGTCCAGCCTGCAGCTCTTCCTCCTGTCTCCCAGGGTCATTTCTACAAACTATTATACCAGAAGACACAGATACACCCCCCCACACACACTCATCCATGGAGCCCACTAACTGCCTGTGTGGTAGCCATGCTCTTCCTAACCTACTCTGTAAGAGGTCCTTGTTGCATCGATAAAATTAGAGGAGATCCTACATATGCCACCTTGAGCAACCAAGAACAATGTGGGATATAAATGCAACCAGTGGAAGTTATTTTTCTGTTGGGGCATCTGCATTTTGGAATAGCCCCCTCCTAAGAATTCAGCTGCTTCCACTGGCTATAAAAACTAGTTTTTTCTTAAAGTCTTTAAGGCATCAGTCGACACCATGCATGTTAGGGTTAATTTCTTTATGTTATTTTGATCTATTTGTTTTTACCATAGAGGTTTCATCACTTTGCACTGATGGATGCTGTTAATCCTTGAGAATCTGCTGGATTGTGACAGGGCTAAATCCAAGCAACAAGAAAACAAGGAAAACTAGCTGCTTTGTAGAATCTCAAAGAAAAATAATTCTTGGCTGGTGTGGGTCTTCCGGGCTGTGTGGCCATGTTCTGGAAGTTTTGTTTCCTAACGTTTCACCAGTCACAGATGCTGGCGAAATGTTAGGAAACAAAACTTCCAGAACACGGCCACACAGCCCAGAAGACCCACACCAGCCATCGTATTCCGGCCGTGAAAGCCTTCGACAAAAATCATTCTTATTATTTTCTACTTGATTCTTTGAGATGGAGATATCAGAAACATCTTCTATGAGAACCTTTTCCACAGGAATGGCATGACCACCGTTCATTTATTTCAATGGAATTTGTGGCTGAGTAAATAAATTTAAGACACACAAAAGTTCTAATATCTTGTCAATAGCAGATATTATTCTATTCTATTTATTTTATTTTGATATCTATTATTATCTTCCTTTTTTTGTTTTCCATACAGTTCATAAAATCTGTGGAATTAGAATCATTGCAACCCCTCAATTTTATTTTGCTTCCCAGAAATGTATTGGACAGCACCAAGCATAAGGGGAAAGAAATTCAAGTAATAATCTGTTTTTTTCCCTTTTTGTTATTCTATTTTCCCATTTTATAGTTATATATTTTTGAAAGGAAATAAGAAATATATAACATAAATAAAAGAATCAGGTACAAGTAGTGAAATACAGGTAGACAAACAACAAATCTGAAAGGTCATAAAACTAATATATTATAATGCATCCTTATGTAACATAAATACTATTATATTCCAGATATATATATCTGGAATTATATCTGGAATATTATATATATATATATATATATATATATATATATATATATATATATATTCCATATCCATTCTCTAATCGAAACCCATGCATCCCTGTTGAATGTTAAGGCAAAGGTGCTTGGTTAACACAGTTCAACTCACTAAAAAAGACTATAGATAGTGTCAGCCCTCTGAGGTACTCCAGACAAGAAGCATCAACCATGAGTACTGTATTAAAACTACCTTTATTTTAAGGTTACAGTAACAGGATCTTGCAAGTCTGAAAGTACATTTCCCCTCCCTTACTTTTACTCTCCTGAAAACTAAGGAGGGTCCCTTCTGAGACCTTTTCTCCACCCCCACCCTTCCTTTGGACACTGATTTCATATATTAGACTGTTGTCTAGGCCTCAGCTCTTCCTCCTGTCTCCCAAGGTCATTCCCACCTACCATTACAGACAGCAAACAATAACTTACAGCAATACTGTAAACTATGCATCGAATTAAAATATGAATTCTAAAATTCAAACCGTGGATGTGGCATGCATCCATATATCAGACTATAGGTTCAAGAATGGTTTCCAGTTAGATTTAAGTTCTATGCCAGATTAACTTTTTAAATATGAAGTTATTCTAGACATCGAGGCATACTCCCACAATTTAACTATTCTTCCAAAGAGGGAGTCAGAGTTTTCAAAATTCAGTGTATTTTGAAGGTTATACAGTTTAGTTAAATTTAATAGGAATATTGCAGATTCCAATGGGGTTTCAAGTTTCAATGCTTATTCCATTCTACGTGAATGACTCTGTGGGTCATTTTCCAGTATAGTTGGGCTTTACAACATTGCTACCTCATTTAAAAAAAAATAAAAATGAACCAATCTGCTCATTACATATCCAACATTTTTTGGAAAAAAATAATTATTCATTTTAGCAATCAAGACTGGAGCAACATCCCAATGTAAAATATTTTACACCAGTTCTTTTCTAAATATAATGTTCAAAGTAAATTTGATAATTTACTGTTGGCTGGAAAAATCCTCTCTCATGCATGCATACAATTTTTAATTGTCTTGATAGCAAAATCCTCTGGGGTGATTATGTATGACCTCAAACAATAATAAGGGCAGGATTTTAAACTAATTGTTATATAATACTCTGCCTGCAGGAGAAGATCCAACTATTTCAAATCCGGTGGCTTTTGTCTTAACACCTGCGCTCTTTCTTCAGCATGCAAGTTTCAGAGTCTGTTGACAGGCAGCTTGATTCACAAAGTTGAGCTAAAAATTTAAGTCAGTTGAAATCCTAATGGCTTAAATTCAAGTGGATTGGCTTAATTGGCCTGCAGGAGATCAATCTGAAAGGCACATTTTATGTTTGCTATAAACTCGCACCACTCAGCAAGTCCCCTCACATTCCTTGTAACACAGCATTATATGGGTAAGCCCTCAGCACAACACAGATATGCTATTCTGTTGAAATAGTGGCATGGATGATTTCTTTTGACATGATAAATAGCAGCTGTGAAAGGATATAATCAGGATGGAGACCAAAAGAGGAGGGGGTTTGCAATGGTGAGAAACTCAGGCAGGCAATTCCTATAACCAGGATATTTTATTACAGAAGTATCACAAAACAAAAGTTTTAATTTAAATCATCGATTCCAGCTTCATTTCTTATTCATTGATTTTCTATCTAATTTAGCACTTGAACCTATCATCCTGTGCCTTATTTCCTATAGCTAATTTTCCTATCTTAAGACTCTATCTTCATTTCTACCTTAAATCTCTATCTTCCTATCCTAAACCTCATTCTATAATGCTATGTTCTCTGCCACAGCCTGTCTTAGCTTTATCTTTGCTCTTAGCCCTTTCTTAGCTCCTGCAAGTTATGTCACTCCTTTAATACCCTCGCCTTCACCTTCCATCTCTGGCCCAAAGCCACTTTCACACATAACTGTGTCATGTGCATGTGGATTTTCATTCTGTAGTTGGTTCTTAGTCTTGTTTCTAGGTGGAATGTCAAGGTTTCTGCTTGCTGATGTCACCTAGGCTACGGATCTTTCTCTGAAGCTGTCAGTGCCTTATGCCTCTGTACTTCTGGGCCTTCTCAAAGTAATTGCCACCATCTCATGGCTTCTTCACAGTAGCTTTTGGGCTTCTCTAGAATACTGCCAAGGCTCTGGGCTATGCCCTGTTGCCAGATTCTGGGCCTTTTAGTTGCCATGCCCTTAGTTTCTCCATGGTGCAGCCAGCGTCTTCTAACGTTCTCTGTTGGCACTGTTCTTCTTGCTGACATTGTTCTGAAATACTCCACTACTTCTTGCTGCCTCTATCAACTGAATCAGCCACCTCTCTTTCCAGATGATTCCTCCTCTCAGTCTCTTGTCACAGCTGTTTTACCATTTACTTGCATCTATTAAAATCTTTCACATTCCTTTGCTTTCTCTGCTTCTCTCTACAGTAAGGTAGTCCCGGGTTAAGAATGCCCAGGTTACATACGATCCATAGTTACAAACAGAGTAACAAAATTCGAGTTCAATACAGAATGGCTCGAGTTCATTACACAATACTACATATACAGTATTGTACAATAATACTGTTTCAGCTGCATACAAATTTGACTTAAGGACAGACCTTGGGAATGGAACTCATTCTTAAACTGGGGACTACCTGTACTATCATCAAGCTTGGGGACGGGGTGGGGGTGGGGAATTCTAGGACCCAGACTCATTAAGAAAAATCACTGATGTCATCTTGATTCCTACCAGGCCTGTGATAGGCTGCAAGTTGAACTATAACTGCAAAATATAGCTCTCATAAAACTAAATTATTTGAATTGTTCAACAAAATGGGTGTATGGTAGGCTCAGAAACTGACGGATGACGTACTTGTTTGTGCCTTGCTTCATTGGTATATGGACGTCATTGGCACAGGAGGTGCTGAATGTCATTGGCCAAAATGCCTTCACAGAATTGGGGTAAACAATTCCATATCACAATATCAAAAAGTAGCTGTTAACCATGGCTACAGAATCTGCATGTTTAGAAAGGTTTATTTTTTTAATACCAGTTTTTGAAAAGTAACTGTGTGAGAATATTGTAGCTTTGTGCAATGTCTGCAGGTTTTCTATTAACATTTGACCAGCCACTGTAGAAAACAGGATAAGCTTTTCATCTGATGTAGCATAGCTTATGTTTTTTTAACATTATTCTGCTGTTGTCCATTAAATATTCACTTGTTCTAGCCTCAGCTCTTCTCAGTCAAATCTCCCTTTTGCTTCCTTTCACACATCCAGTTAAAGCACCTACTATTATTTTAATGAGGGCACTAAAACTTATTTTGAACTTAACTTAGTCAAGTTCCCAGAGACTGAAGAGAAAAAATGTTGACAGCATGATTATATGGATCAATATAAATCTGATCCATTTAAATGTCTATTTTAATTCTGGTCTGCCAGGTATTTTTAATTGCAAATTTCCCTAGCATACACACACTTTGGTGCAAAATGTCCTATAACCTAAGTACTCATGAATATGCATTTATGACAGATATCTGAATATCCAAATTTCCCTGATGCAGCTTTTTAAATATACATTTCCCAAAATATATTCTTTTAAAATAACTACTGCCCCTTTTTATATGGAACCTTATCAAATAAATTTTTTGTTCAGATGAAAGAAATGAACAATATTGCTGTTTCAGTTGTGATGGAGTAATAATCTGTTCCCATACAACCAGGGAGAGATTTCTTCCATATTGGGAATATAAAATATATTCCTATTTTAGAACTGTAGTTCTGAAAGCATTTCCACATAAGTGTATGTATGCAGGCCATGAAGCCCTTCAAATGGGAAATGGACCCAGAGCTTTAGGAATCTCATCAAAATATTATTTTCTTATTTATACCAGCAAAAGCAGGTGTTGCCCCTAACTCTGACCCATGCAGCTACTGTAAGAACGGAAGAAACTCCCATCATCTGTGGGATTTGACTCTATGGAATTCCCTTTTGCAAAGGGAGTCAGCCATCATAGTTTAGAATCACACTGTGATAAATCTGTAATCCTTCGCCTGCAATGAAAAAAAGAAGACGACAACAAAATCATCAGAGTACGTATGTCCAGCAGAGAGCAACTGTGTGTGCTCTTGTGTTCTGGAGAAAGCCGATTTTGACAAAAGCTTTGTTTACTGAAATGAGGCTAAGCAAGTACATCTTTGTCTTTATGTTAGTGATGGTGTAATCATTCCATACAGTTGCACAAGACTGAGTTGTTCCAACTTGTTCAAGTTGGGAATAAAGAAATCAGAAGCTTAGAGGTGGTGTACAAATCGCCTTTCAAAGCTCTCTGTCAGCTTTGTGGAACGAGGGGGCCTGATGTCACTTCTCACTATTAGCTGTGGCAAAAACAGCAGCTGCTTTCCTATTGACGGCACTTTTACAGACTCATAGAGCCATGGCGTTGGAGGGACCGTTCAGGCTATGCACACTGAGCTTCTCGAAACCTGTTTCCATTTCTCTGAATCCTTCTTAAAGTAGAGCATCCAGAATTAGACCAACTATTCAAGATGGGAGCTAACCAAGAGAGAATAAAATAGAACCACTCCTTCCTGTGAGCTGGGATGTATACTGTACTTCTGCCGTTGCAGCCTTAAATTTCCTTTGCCTTTTTCACAGCTGAACCACACTGCTAAATCATATTGGGTTTGGAATGAATATGCAGTGAATTCCAAAACCTCATCCTTTATCTATTTATTAATCTCAAGGTTCAGTTCTGTACCTTACAATTTCCTGGTGGAATACATCCTTTAGGCTTGGGTTTTTTTTGTTTTTTTGTGTTTTGCCAGAGAAGACCGATAGGACATAATCAGCTCCATCTTTTGTTTGTTACCAGTTAACACTTTGGCACTCAGCAACTAATGTACTAATATTTTTTCTTTTCTCTTTTATTTGTTCGTATCTAAAGCAGCTCTTTTCCGTCACTGTTTCCATGCAGTAGCAGCAGGAAGTATACAGCGGCCTGGATACCATTTTGCATACTTTATGGTTCCCTGGACTAAATATTCATATACACCTAGACATAGACATATACTGTCCCCCTTGACTATTTTTTCTTTTGCCTCAGCTCTCACAAAGAGAGAGAGAGAGAGAGAGAGAGACAAAGAGAGAGATGCAATGGAAAGCAAAGCCATTCCTTCAGCTTTGCTGAAAGACCACCCCCATCAGACCACTCCTCTCTATATCTGTATTTACCAGGTCTCTATTTAATAACTTATACGTGGCTTAAGAGCTAGGGCTGTGTCTCTCTTCTATCTCCATCTCTTTTATTTCTGTGTCATTTTAGTGGCAATGTGGAAGACCATTGTTATTTCGAGGAGTTTAGGTGACATAGTTTGATTTCTCCTGCGCGTGTTAAGAAAGCTCACTTTGAATTATAAAAATGCTAAGCTAGCTTGTTCCTCACTTTTACTTAGAAATGGAGGCAGGGGGAGGAAAACCCTTGGGATTGTTTTGGTTAAGCACCAGCTTATCTATACAGTTGTCAGGCTCTGAAGCAGGTATCACATCTAGTCAAGGTCACTTTCAGGGCCCTGGACTCCAAAACAGAGTCATGGGGTTGCAATGCTGGACTTTAATAAAGAGCCCTGGGATTGCCCCTGGAAGTTGGAGCGTGGACACAGGCCTTGGGACCAGGCGCTGAGTTATCAAAACCATCTCAGAGAATCACTGCTGTCACCATACGGTAGCTCCCGACAGTAGGGGAAGAGGTTTATCATCTTGCTTGGTATGTTATGTTTTTATACTATGCTTATGTATTTCTGTTTAATGCTATCTTATGCTCTTGTATTCCTGATTAAATCTGTTTGCTAGAGTTAACAATAAAGCTTAAAACCCCCTTACCTACTGGTGTGTTCATTGTCTCTGGATCTAGAAGAGCTAAAAGAACCAATTGCCTGGGCACCTCATCACTGCTTTGACAATTAGCAAAACAATCATTACAGGCAACCATTCCTAAACACAATGACACCAAAATGGATCTTGCGATGTCATGACACAGGCTCCATCCTTTTGTCCTTGTGTTGCAGCAGTGCATATAAATACATAAGGAGCAGGGTTGGCCATAACGTCATGATACCATTTCATTATTTGCCCCTTGAGAACCTGCAGATATCCATGTGTGGCCTTGCAGAGTCAGTGGTTGCCTTTAAGTCACTGTGAGAAACTTTCGGGCTGAGGAACAGGATGAAAAATGTTCTACATCACTATATTTGCCCTTTGTATCTTTACAATCGTATAATCGAAATCCACATGGGAAGGCAGACTTTTCCATTAGCTAAATAAATGACCAATACTAATTTCATGGCTTCATTTTTGATACCTCAGTTTGCATTTCACTTCTATTCCTGTTGTGCATAATTTCATGATCCATAAACACTAAAGTCCATTACAAAATGTCTGTCATGATATGAGTCTCAGCACCCTCTTTTAATGAAGTGTGATTTTCAAAACATCACATCTGTACCTCTCCTTATAAGTCACACTTAATGGGAAAGAAATGGATACATCTTTCAATGTTGAATTTTTTCTGTTTTAATTTTTTCCCTATCTTAGTGTTTCTTTGTCCATTTCTGTATCAGTTTTTTTACAAAAAAAAAATTACAAAAAGGAAAATTTGTAAGAATTTTTATACATTTTTTTCTAAACTTAGCTTTTAATGTTAGTTTCATTAATATTTTAGTGCACTTTCCATCATTACATGCATTTTTCATACGTTTTAATTTAGTTGGGGAATACCATTACAACATTTCTTAAGCAAGATGAATAGGAAGATGTACTCTATATTTCTATTGGCTATCATAAGACAAATAATTCCAACTATTACTAAAATATTTCATATGGTCAGTTCTCCAGTAGGCCAGCAAATTACTATGGATTCACTATTGATTCCACTAAGAGTAAGTATTAAAACAACTCCTGATGACTAGTCATGAAAAGCTCACTGATAGTTTAGCCCCAGGAGTTTTTATCTCTTCCAACATCAATGTTGCTTGCTCAGTTGATACTTGTCTTTAAGTGAAGTCATCAATATTGTGTGTAGCCCTGTTGACAGTCGATGCGTCTCTAAGATATAACTTTAATTTCAAATGATTATCCATTAAATCCCTCTTAATGTATCGAACAAACCCACTGTTTTCCCTTAGAAACAAAGCTAGATAACTCATATATTATACTCTGAGAAAAAGATGTCACAAGTTAAACTTCCAGGGTATATTAGTTGCTTTCCAAGAAATAATTATTGTAACTTCCAGCTTTCCTCTTGCAATATGTTGCCTTTTTTCACCCTCTTATAGTTCATAATGCTTCAATCTGCTGTTATCTATCAACCGTTAACACATTTCCCATAAAATTACTATTTTGCCCTGCATTTATCTGTTGCACCTTGTTTGTTTAAAACCTGAATAAGTAATCATCCACCCTCTTTGGTTGCATTTGATTATCTGCTCATGCTTTTATTTTAAAAAATCTTCACACAGAACTGCTTAGTTCTGTACCATCCAGTGCAGAATATATCTCGTCAAGGACTCTTAACATTAAAATTAAAGTCACTGTTTAGATTCTGTCTCCATGAGCTTCATTTTGTTTCTTCAGATGCCCTGATTTTCACAAATGCTTTTTGATGTGAGTACTGTACTGAAGCTTAAAAAATATCATTAGCTGGTCTTCCTGGAAAAATAGAAAACTTGCTTCAACCTACCAACCAGAAACTAGATATAATTGTAACTGAAATGGATGATAATAAGCAGAACTATTTCCCACTGACACAGCAACCATCAGAAACCTATCATGTGACATGCAAGTTAACTACAGTATGTAATACTGTATCTTTAATATAGTTCTGAAAATGAGAGATTTATTTTTCCCTCTAGCTCTTTTGGGGGCTCATTTTAATTTAGTTTATTTTATGACTCACAGGAGGCTTATTTTCATGCATGAGGGAGATAACTTATGACAATAAACATGGCCTCTTGAAAAAGTAGCAAGTAGTAAGCTTATTGACTGAAATAAACATATTGGGAATCTTACTACAAAACTGCACACTTTTACCTGGATAGTTTTTCTGACAAGCGAAGAATAAGTCTAGGGGACTATAGTGCAAAAATGGGAATAAGCAAGATTTGCTTGACAGTGCATGTATTTTAGAATGAAAGTGTCCTGGGTGAAGACTTTCTCCTGATCTGATTGAAATTAATCTTCATGTGAAGATTAATTTTGTGAACAGTTGCTTAAGAAATACACTGCCGAATCATACCAAGTTTCTTCTGGTCCAAAATCCTTCAGAGCAGAGTGATAAAATGAACTTTGGGCCCCTCAGTTTTGGTCATGATGACTAAAGCTACTGAGAACATCATGAGGGCCACAGAGAGATTCCCTCTCTGTGGGAAATGATCACAGCAATCAAGAGATGCTACTTGGCCCTCCTAGACAAAGTGCCAAATTTGAATACATGCCAAATAGCCAGATTTTATGCAAACATTGTCTTTTTTGACATCAGCAGGACATTCTCAGTGTGGGAAAAAGGCTCAGGAATGTGTTCTTTTTCTCCTTGAGAGCTTCCCATGGGCATCTGTGAAGGTCAAGAGCATGGCAAGAAAATGGGTCAGACTAAGTATGTCTTTTTTTATATTTTGTATAAAGTGGGGGCAGGGCACAAATAGGTATACACTGCATTAAAACATGCAGGGATAAGCGCTAGCCTCTGCTGGTGCCCAATTACTTCAATTTTCTAGTGCCAGTCCTAAGCTGAGGAGGGCTTCCATTTCTCCAAAAATACTTTACCAGCACTTTTTTCTCTCTTTCTCGGCCTGTTCTCACACAAGCACACACACTCACACACCAATAATTATATTAACAGCAGGCCCATAGCTAGCTCTAAATCTAGCCAAAGAACATGGGTGGGGGGAAGGAGGCAATTCAGCCATATTAAGCAGCCTGCAGACATACGTTAAGACAACAGTGTAAATTTTTAATTAAAACATTATTCTTGCAATTTATGTTCAACTGCAGTTGCACTGAATTCTCTGGACACATACAACAAACATCAACACCACAGCATTAAAATGTGAAACTGTTCTAATCTCCCTCTGCTGCTTGGTTCCTCTTCCTATTTGATGATGATTTAAATTCTCATCATCATCCTTGCCAGCAGAATATACAACAGATTTTCATGAAATTGCTTGCTCCCTGTAAGTGTCCTAACTTTTTTTTGCCACTCCCACCCAAAAAGAACAAAAGAAATAAGCAAAATCCCCCTTCCTCCCCCACTCCTCCTCCCAGATTGGTTGATTTATATTAAAAATGCTTCCTCTGCTGCCTGAACTCTTGGCTTGCCACCCACCCTGACTACCCTAAAGCTATCATATCTTGGCAGCAAAAATCCCAACCAGCATTTGCGAGTGGCTGAATTAGAATTGTGTATACCTCTTTGCTGCATGGAATTTGCAACTCCTTTATGGTATCCAAATCTTACCCCAAGGAGGAAATGAAATGAAAATCCCAATTGTTGCAACAAAAAAGCCAATCAAGAGACTGTTCAGGAGACTGAGAGGGGCAGGTGAGGAAGTTCAGCTGGGCTGAGAAAAGGTAGCGTAGTCCAGATGTGTGTGATTATGGGGAGGAAATGGTTCAAAGAGACTTTGCCTTAATTGTGTTGCCATAAGACTGCCTGAGAACTTACTTTTATACCATTCCAGATTATGTTTTCACCTGATTAGCAAGAGGGTTTTGCTTCTTGTGTTTGTTAGCTATGTGGGGTATGACAGTCCACAATTGATTTGGGTTCTTTGCTTCCTAGCCTCTTGACTCACCCCCCCCCCCCCAAAACACCAACAAATATTTTTCTCTGTGTGTGTCTCTGTCTCGCACGCACACAAATAGTCAAAATTTATTTATTTACATTAAAATGCTTTGTCTAGTGCCTTAACTCCCACCATTATGCCATCCATAGATAAAAGGCCATACCTGTTGAATTTCTACTCCAGAGACTCAACTTGGAGTCATAGTAAAGCAGATCACAGCAACCCAAGAAAGGATTCCACATCTTGGGTGAATTTAGCCACCTTAAGGAAACCTGAGTGTGAGCATTTTGCAACCAAGAGGAAAGGCAGAGCAGAAGTCTCTGGACAGTAGCTGCCAATCACAGTCACACACAAGATCAAGCTTTAGCAGTTTCTTTCTCCCAATCTACTTTTGCCATATCATTTAGACAGAACAAAATTGGGGACATGGAAAAGAAGCCACCACTCCAGCCCTTGTAGCTATGGCATGATTAGCAGTTTGGTCAGGCTCTCTGCCTCTCCTAGGATCTGCAAAACTACCAACTGTTATGGAGAAAATGACTCTTCATTCAAAATTGCAAGTTCATAAGATCTCTACAATGGGATGTTTCTTGTAAGGTTAGTGTAAGTTCCTGCCTCTGAGGCACTTTCCAGCTTGTAGCACAGTGCACCTTATTTAAAGCCACAGGCAACAGATGTATTAAATTGCCAGCAGTGCAAATCCCACAGAAGATAAAAAAGATGTAGAGAGGTAAAGGGTCACTTTATAGGCTTAAGGAATTTATTAAAGCTTCTCAGTCAATGGCAAAGAAAATCTTCACATAGATCAGGGTCCAGACCAGTTGAGTTCAAACATAAATTGAAGATTATGTGCTACCAAGAAAGGCAGCAAATTGAACTAGCACAACTGGGAGAAGGAAACATTTCCAAGCTCCCCATGTGGCTTTAGCAGCAAATCTCCAAATGTTTTGGCAGAGATAATATTAATTTGCCCCTCTCGGAAGTTAATCAACCAATCAGGAATCACACGACTAGCATGAAAGCATCATGATGTCCTATATTCAACCAATGATAGTGTCATATATGCAAACTAGACTATATCATTAAAGATAGTGTCTCTGGGTTACCTTCATTTTAAGTTGAGAGAGACTGGAACATTGGCCCATAGCTTGTAACTGGGATCGACGCTCACCTTATGTACACATAGCAGATTGATTTGTGAAATGTTTGTGTGGGAGGCACTATCATGTTGATGGCTCACAGAGATAATCATTTCAGCCAGCCCTGTTGAGCCAAAATGCAATTCCATTTCAATGAAATCATCTCTGAAAACATGTACTCTCATATGTGTAGGATCCTAATCTTGTATATATAATTCTATGTCTCCATACATTATGAAAGAATCTCTGAATTGAACAGCAGGCCTTTCCTAGATGTAGATTTCAGCTAGGCATTAGGAGAAATGCCTTGAGTGCATTTGCAGTTCAAGAGCAGAACCTAAAGGATAGCGGGCTGTCTTTCACTGGATGTCTTGATGAATTTCTGATGGCGATGCTTAAGCCAAGGATTTTGGGCACTAGGCAGTAGCTGGACTGAATGACCAACAACACCCCCCTCATTAACTTGATGAGAATATCTGCAAAGTTTCAATGTGAATTGAATGGAATGCTAACTCTGAGTAAAGGCAGGTCTCAGTCCTTGTAATTTATTCCACATACAAAGGAACATCCTCTCCTCCTCCTTTATTTTTTTAAGAATATTTTTTTAAAAAAGAAGATTTTACAAAGATTTAAAAAACATTGAAGAAGAAATAGAAAAAGAAAGAAACAGGTAAAAGAAAAAGTGAAGAATAACAAAAAAGCAAGAAAAAGATATCTAAAGAAGCAACTTCCGATCTTTTTTGAAGCAGTTACAAACATAGCAATTGCCATCTTCACCCTCCCATATTGCATGTCACAGTTCTCTTTTTACCATAAACAAACCTTTTGAATCAATAAATCCCAAAATCAGCAGTTCATTTTTATCCATTTTCAGCAAAAATTCTCTCTTCTGAGTTTTAGAGAGTCTCGACGCTTTTGGCCTACTGGAAGCACATGAAGACCTGACTTTTCCCCTGCACATTAGGGCCAGGATGTTAGAGGAGTCAAATATATGTGCTTGTATTGTGAATATATTATGGTTCTGTATCTGATTATTTTAACTGCATTTTTTTGTTTTGTTTAGAAGGGTTTTTTGTTGTTTAGATTTTCCTTGTGAAGCAGTTTCTTAGTTGCCCAGAGTAATGTATTCAAGATGGGTGGCCATACAAATTTGCCAGTGCCCTTTAAGATTAAAACAAAAATAAAAACAAGACAGGGATCAAATCAATCAGTTAATATACATCCTTGACCTGCCAGGAGGTGAAGTGAAGCTTACTATCTAAGAGGATTCCATTTTGCACCTCTGAACAAAAGTTACTATCCATAAGTTATTTCAGACCTTCAAAACTGGTACTCTATGGTTTCCATCATATAATTCATATTCTTAAGCCTGCTTGATCCTGTTACCACATCAATCTGCAATGTCCTTCTAAGGAGCAAGAAAAGAAAAAAAAATATTGCACACATTTCTTTCTTCAAATATATATTTTGGGAGGTATATTGCTCTACAACAGGGGTTGGCAGACTATTGGCCCACAGGCCAAATCCAGCCTGCCACCTGTTTCTATATGGCCCGTGAGTTAAGAATGGGCAGGTCACCAAGTTTGTGCTTCAACCAAGCTCCTGGGGTGAGGGGTGGGGCTGAGGATGGCAGCAGCAGGCAATCAGTGGCATCCTTGCTGGTGGGTCAGCACCATCCAATGGCTGCTGTGCTCCTTGGCCTGCAGACTTGCCCACTGCACCCACAAAGTCAGAGGAGGGATGGGGTCTGGCTCTTTGCAAAAAAAAGTTTGCCGGTCCCTGATCTACAATATGGATAAATATTGTAAATATACTGTATTCTACTCATGTGTGTTGCATGCATATTTCCATGTCTAGAGGGAAGTTGGTGCATCGTAACTCATTAGACTCATGCAAGATATCCAGATCTTGCCCCTCTTTGATGAAGCTGTCATTTAATGAATAGATGCTAAACACTTTTAAGAAAAAGTAGAATCCTTGTTCCTCTCAAATTCTGATGTAAAGCAGGAAAAACATTTTTGTTATCGTTACTGTTGTTTGTTATCTTGAGTTTTTATCTGGACAAAAAGTAGAAAAATTAATTTGAGGAATATCAGCCTAATAACAGCTCAGTCAAAACCACCTCATCCAGGCATTCTACTTCTAAATGATAAAGACTCCTAGCCTTGACTACTGTTCTAGCACAACATGCAGACATACAAAAGTGTCTACTCTGTAGGGCAAAAGACAGCACTGTAAGAGCTGTAATTTAGGAGGCTGAAAATTAATCTCTTAAATATCGACCGACAATGCTTTATAATCCATTTAGTGCTTATCCTGCAAGATACCCAATAGCTCTTGTCCCATACCTTTTAAAGAACTCATTTATCTTTTTAGTAATAAATTGGTTTCTTGGTACAGTATATGCCGCAACCAAGCTTTACACTCTTGTCACTAGTGAAGGCCCCTGCTTCCCCTATAGTTGGCTTGGTTAGGAATATGAGGGTTTGTGAGTGTGTGCACCCCCATGCAGATGTATTTGAGAATGCATAAATAATTCTCTATAGTGGTGCACTTTGGTTCATCCCTGCAATATTGCTATCAGGGTCCAGATGTAGAGTTAAGATGTCAAAGCTAACAAGACTGAAAACATAATCAAGAGCCACATATCTTGAGTTCAGCCAACAGCACATCCAATAACATGGCTAGAAATGAACAAGCACCTCAAAGGTAAGAAAAAGAAAATGTGCTTTCAAAAGGACAGTCTGTGCTGTTTGGTTACAAAGTGAAAACTTGGTTCCCCTATAGTATCTTATGGCTTCCTTCCACCATCTGATATTCTCCAGATGTGTTGGACTTTAACAGCCATAACCCCACCTGGAACATTCTTTGGCCATATACACCAGGACTAAGGAAGAAGACTACAGACCTTATGGAATACTTTCATTCTTTTGAGGCCCCCTGCCTTGTGATCTCTACTATTAGCCATCCTCAGTGGGGATCAACTTTCCTAAAGAAGTTGACCAAAGCCTAAACCACAAAGAGATCATTATGGTATTTTATGATAGCAGTTGTTGTTACTATTTCAGGCATATTCTAAAATATTTGGAATCATTATTAGATCGTGTTCATTCTTTTACTTAGCTTTAATCATTCTCATACAAGTTTTTCTATTATTTGTTTGTTTGTTTGTTTAATTCCTTAAGCTGGCTGCTTACATAATGGGTTAAGCAGGAGGAAGGAATAAAACTCAGATGTTAGGTTCTGCTATTACTTTTCTGGTAGATATGAAATGAACTAGGACTGGGGAAAAAACCCTTGTAAAATCAGAGAAAGTCTCCTGTTTTTGAAGCTGGCTGATTAATAGGCTGATGGATGGGAAGCTACTTGTGAATTTTATATAAGTCTCCTTGAATTCTTAAATTCCTTAATAAAATAATTAACAGTAGGTACAGATTGATCAGGAGCTAAGTGTAGTGAGAAATAATCCAGGACCACTCTACCAAATGCTTGGGAGATCTCCATATCTGTAGGTCTGGTTTACCTTCTTAAGTAAACTTCTACAACCTGGTGTCCTCTGGTTGAAATTACTGCTCCCAGAATTCTTAGCTGGCCAATGACCATGCTGGCTGAGATATCTGTGATTTGTAGTCTTAACGGATTTGGAAGGGTAGGAAAGGTTGACTGAATGCATGAAATCTTCATAAGACAATTAAGTCCATAGTCTAACATTGCATAGCTTGCACTTCTGTAAGGAATTAGCTGTTCAAGCTTAACACCATTTTAAACATGGGAGACTTAATTTTGAAATATTTTTGGACAGGGGATAGAAAGCTGTTTGTTAATCCCTTCTAATATTTCTCTCTAGGTTGCCATGAAGGCTATAGGTAATCCTGTAGTTATTTAGAATTAAAGAATATGCTGTCTGTTGGCACATCTCTAATACAATCTATGAATTGCCTTTCAGGCTCATAAAGTAGAAGCATCTTGCAAACTACAGGGCGTGATTCCTGTATTGGTAAAGATCTGAGAGACTCTCTGTGCATCCCCACTCCTCACCTCCAATTCCATGGACAGGTAGATGATCAAAAATATATTTAATCAAATATTATGTGTGTCCATGAGTTTTATTACACTGTATGAACAATATGCTGCTTCTTTGAGTTTTCTATTAGCCATGCATGGTATATGACTTATTCATCGTTAATTTGATTAGGCAAGTCAAGGTGATCTGACGATTTGAATCATCAAATCAATCTGATTCATTGATTTGATAAAATGTGTGTGTTCACATGTGCCAAAGTCAGTTGAATCATTGACCGGTTTGAAGTTATCCAGTTTGATGTATCAGATTGATCTGGCAATTCTATCCAAAAGGGTCACTGGACTGAATCATCTTCAAATACAAACTTCCAATCACATTTACACTTCAGCTATAAGCTTCTCCAGTTTAGAAAAATTTAATATAGTTTAGTTCCTTATTTTCCCAAATTGTAATGTGTGAATAGTGCTAACATTATGCAATAAAAACCAGGGTTTCATTTTCTTTGCTGATCAATATGCTGGTAAGAGCATTCTAAATTTCACATACCAAAGGAGGAAATGGTGGTGGGATACCAAAAGAAAAAAACAACATTATAATCCAATTAATTTCACTATTGGTTCCCAATTGGGCCACAATTTATTTCTTGCTCCATCAAAGAAAAGGCTTAGTTAAAAAAACAAAACAAAACACCAGTTTATGGATCACTGCCATTTAATGAATCTTGCCACTAGTCTGTATTAGCTACTATATGTTTATTGAAAAAGATTTAGTCTTTTGTTCTGGATTTTTCTTCATTTCTTTGACCCAATATTTCTAGCCTGTGACCCAAGTTTTACTTCTAAAGAAGGAAGATCTGAAGACAAGCAATCATTTTGTTTTACTTCATACCAGCCTAGAGATCAAAGCAGCAAGCAAGCAGAGTCCATGAAAACAAAATTAACTGCCTTTTTCATTCTGGTCTGGCAATATCCACTATTGCTCACATTAACACTTAACTCCATTTTCCATAATCTATCAAGCAGCCACTGCAGAGCTGGTGCATTTTATATGAAGCCGCAGCATGTGATGTTCAGTCTTTGATTTAAAGGTACTGGGTCCTCTTCTGAATTAAATATGCAGCCTCACATTTTTAGATCCAAAATGCCAAAAGGTATAATTAATTAGTCCTGAATAAGCTTCATTGAAATGAGTAGGAAGGAACTTAGGAAGTTGTTTTGTATTGACTCAGACCATTCATCACTAAATCATGACTGCTTCCATTCTCTGACAGTAGCGGTGCTTTCAGACAAAGGGGGTTTCCACTTTCTTTGATTTGCCAGGAAGATGACATACCCATCTGTGGGGTACCCAGAGGCTGTTCTAGCTAAGTCTTCTTCCATTCTGAGGGAAGCCACAATGTACCAGCATTGAGAAAAGCTGACCCAAGTTGCCCACAACCATAAATTCATGTCCAGTAAACACATTTTTTTTTTTCCTGTTGGAAATCTGGCTGTGCTGTTGTCATGAGCATTTATTATAAGGTGTCTCTGTGGTATCATGGTCACAAGTTATTCCATTGCTTCATCACTTTACACTTTACACTTAGTCACCACTTTACTCACTCTACCCTTTCCAAGGTTGAGACAAGGCCTTCTACAATTCATAAGAGTGTAAGGAGACCTTCCTGGAATCAACCAAGAGTCCATCTACTTCCCACAACTGCTGCCCACAGGCTTCTGGGAAGCCTATCAATAAAGTTTGAGGGCTGCAGCTTTTCAGCAAATGATCCCTAGAATATTTTTTGTTTTGTTTTGTTTTGTTTTCTGCTTTCGAGTCCATTTTGACTCCTGGTGACTGCCTGGACTAGTCCCTGCAGTTTTCTTGGCCAGGTTTCTTGGAAGTGGCTTGCCATTGCTTCCTTCCTACAAATATAATACTATGTCTTACTTGGCCTCAGCTGCCAAGCAAGTAAAGTTAGTCATGCTCCTTTCTGATGGTGATTGGAAAATGTCCAGATCCAAGAAAGATCTACTACAAGATAGACTCAGAAGTAAACAAAACCCTACAAACCCAACCATAAAATCATATAATATCACTCATCACATACAGGTCCCAGTAAAAACTGCTCAGACATATCTTCAAAAATCTATAAGATAATCTGAAGAATGGTATTTTTCTTACAGAGTCTTGTGTGGCAAGGATGTACTTGTTTGTGGTTAGTCATAAAACTTTACATCAGCTATTTTCTAACAACAAACATACTCCATTGATATAGATGCAGGGACCAAAACCTATGGTCAGGCCCAACTGCTTACTCTTCTCTATATTTCATTAGGCATTTCAGGACCTAATAATGTCACCCACAATGTCATAGATCTCAGGATTTTCTCATGGGAAGAAAGTTCATCCTGTTAGCTTTACAAAACAAGTGTTGAGATAACAAAGTATCTTGTGATGTTATTATGATTTTGTCTACTGCCGCCTACTGAAATTGTGTATGTGTGTTAGTTATTCAGTAGGAGTGTTTTCAACTGGCACTATAAGGGAGGGTTACAATGCCCAACCTGTCCAGTGTGTGTATGTGTGTGTGTTTTTAGTCTTACAGTTAACCATGTAGGTTTATAGGTTATGTAGTCTTAACAAGTAACTAAGTAGTGAACCTCTTCTCTGAGAGTGTTTTTAGCTAGAGGCTTTGCAGTGATAAGTCTTGGAAGCTAATATGAGAAGAAGTTTTTATTATATCCTATCTTTTGTATGCAACTTGTATTTTATGAAGTTTTTGCATTTTTATCAATAAAGACCAGTTAGCTTATATTTTCTGACTGGAGTTTCTTTGGAGTTCAGGATATGGACATTGCTACTTGCAAGCTCTCATGCTGATGTGTATTTGTCCTGAGAGCAAGGTTTATGGGTCTTTTGCTGCACTCTGCTCAACAATGGATTCATATATTTGCCTACCTTCCAGTATGATACATGCTGTTGTTAATCAGTATTGCCTACATGGGACATCTGCATAGGATATCTAGTATTAAATACTTTCATGCTTAGAGTAAATTGGAATTCATGGTCTCACAGCTTCTAGTTTAGTTACTTTAATCAACACACCAAACTGGTTCTCATGCTAAACAATAAATGGTACAAATTAGATATCAGAAATGACATTAAAAAAAAAAAAGTAGGGAACCTTCCAGTGATCATTCTTAATCACATAAACTATAGGGGCAGATTTCATCATGAATTAAGAATTGAGCAAGAGGTTCAACTCATATTTTCTCCAGAGTATATTGCTATTTTTGCTTCAAATAAAGACTCTTCATCCTGAAGGACCCACAGAATGAGTGCTGGAAGCGATCATGCAACTTTGTAAACTATTGTCTTTCAAAACTTAATTTGTATCCCAAGTATGGCCAGAATAGTTGGAACATTTCTTGAAGGCAGTGTAATCCTGTTCTATTTCATCTGCCACCTGGTGGCTAATGTTAAACAGATAGCAAATAACTGAATGCCTTTATATATCCTTATCATGCATCTTCCTCAAATCCAAATTAATACATGCAGCAGTTTCTAAAGTAGCACTACAAGACACCTTGGCATTATTAATTTGAATAATGTGTATATTTACCTTTATGTAGCCTTTTTTAAAGCAGTACTTGCAAAGGGTACTTTTTCTTTCTTTTTCCTGTCCTACTTTTCCTAGAATCCAAGCACTGAACTCAAAGCTAATCTATCAAGTACATTCAGTCCTCCACAGAGCAAATTATAATCTTAATTTCCTTCTTCCTTGCCTCCCTCCCTCCCTCCCTGAAGCACATGCAGATTGGGGATTAATGGCCATTATGTTTTCAGAGTGGTGGAAGGCAACTATTTTTCTTTGTTACTGAATGCTAAGTGTTAAGTGACATTACAAACATCTAATTCAAGTTTCCTCCAGACATTGACTTTGAACTGCAGATCTCATGGGTAAGACTTCTGGCATAAATTTGGTCTTACTTGTTACAAAAAAATGGGATAGAGAGGACAAATCTGGACAAATCAAAAGTCGCACATTCTTCTGCATAATTTTCATTGGCCCGAATAAGACCACCTTCCCCAAAATGGTACCTTTATTTGTGTAGACTTCTAAAATACCTCATCAGCATGGTCACTACAGAAAATTTTGGAAAATGAATTCTATAACCAAGGAATAGTATTAGGAATAAAAGGAGAAATGCTGGGATTTAGATTTTGCAATATAGTACATATATACCATTTTCTTTTCCCCCTTTCATCTCATGACTGGTGCATTTCCTTCTGTTTGTATTCTGTATTCATATTAACTATGAATTTTGGACCAATAGAAATAATAGTAAAATAAATAATAAAACAATAAACAAGTGTTTATTGATAAGAAGGATATCTAAAAAAGCTTCTCTCCCCCTCTCTCTTTCATACAACATGTAGTTCATTTGATTACCATCAATTCTTTTTGAAGATGCAAGTAATGAAGTTCCCTGACAGGTCATAATCAGCATTAGCATCATGCCAAAGAGGAAGAAGCAAAATTGTTTGTTAATTCTAGCCATTAATAGTCATTAACCCCAGGATACGTAACAGCAGTGAAGTCAATTCAAGAATGTTGTACTGTAGAAGACAAAAAACAGTTCCAGCATTGAATGCAATGTGTCTTTCTTGAAACCCTCATAACCTTGCAGGACAAAGGGGTGAAGAAATTGTCAGGATCCTCAGCTTCAACAAGAAGGCTGATGCTACTAAGATGCTTGTGGCTTGCAGCACAGATACTATATTTGAAGAAATGTAATGAAAGTATTCAAAGTGTTCCAGAGTCAGAGAGATAAGAAGTGTAGCAACTGGAACAGCCCTGACATTTGAAACAATGAATCAGCTGAAGGTGCCTTACAGAATTTGTCTGATCTGAATGTCAGCAGTAACATTTTAGGGAATTTTCCCTCAATCTTGTGCCAGACTCTTCCAAGTTTCCTGGCTGGGAATTTTAAGCCCAACACATCTGAATGACACATCTTCAAGTTGGAGAAGACTGGTTTTAGCCTAAGGTATGGAAACGCCACCCAGATCCAGGACTCTGGGAATAGTCTGATTTAATTGATTCAGATATAAGTTAATTTGACTTGATGCTTGTTTTGGAAAACTACAACTTCATTCTCCCACAGACTTGCACAGGAAAAAAATATATTCCAAAATCTTTTGTTTTGTTCTACTTTAAAATGATAGGATGGGATGCTTTACAAACAAATTTCAGTGAATACTTTAAAGACCAGAATTTCGTGAAGATTCACAGTGGGAAGACCTGCTGCTCTGGCAAGATAAATGAAAATCTATTCAGAATCATTTAAAAGGCTGGGATAGAATTTTGGACTGTTTATATGCAAAATGTCTATACAGGCATTTCCACTATTGATGTTTTCCAGATGTGTGGACTTCAACTCCTGGCATTCTCATCAAAGACCATACTGGCTGGGAAATTCTGGATTTGAAATCCACACATTTTGAAGGTGCCCACATTGGAGGAGGCTGTCCTTCCTACCACTGCTCCGTAACCTTTGCTTGTAAGCAAATGAACATTTGCTCCTATTCTAGGAGAGCAATATCTGCTCTGTCCTGCAGCTTCTTCACAATTTGAAGCAGCTGTACAAGGATCAATACACCAATATGAGCAGTGGACTAACATAACAAAGCTTTTGCATCTCTAAATAGTTCACTACAAAATCCTCCTCCTCCTCCTCCTCCTTCCTCTTCTTCCTCCTCCCCTTCCCCCTCCCCCTCCTTCTTTTTTTATCCATTGGAGATTATCCCATGGCTAATAATAAAAGTGTTGCCACCCAGCTCTTAGTTCATAGCTGTTCCTTCATTTGGAATTTCAAAGGTTGAGCAGACTTTTGAAAGAGTGAAAGTGTTAGCAATCCAAAGTCACACTCTGTGGATGCTCTAAATTCACTCAACAAAACTAGACTACACAAAACAAAGCAGAACCATGACAAATGACAGAATAGCCTTTTTTGGTTTCCAGACAAAGGCACAAGCAGTGGAGCAGCAACAGCTCTTATTAGTGGAAAGTGGACAAACGTGCCCTTTGAGGTTAGTAAATCTTAAACTAAGGACTAAGCATCATTCATGCATATATAAATAAAGTAGAAAACATTTACAGTAACTAGGCAATGTGTAATGGGATGGGGCGTTTGGGCTGTAGCAATTCTAATTAACCTTCTCTGTTTTTTATGGCTTTTATTTTCCTGAAGTGTTTCGGTTATGTTTGTGTAGTGTAGTATATATAATGGTAAATCTCTTTCAAATGCTTGCATGATTTGCCAAAGTGGATACATTGCTTTAAAGGCAAACTCCATCTCAGGCAGTGGAATAAAGTAAAGCTGTATTGCATTCTGGAACTTTCTTTCATCTGTAGAGCCAATTGGCCTCAGTCAAAAGTAGGCATAATAATTGGGAGCAAGTCCAAGATTGTTTCAGAATTGGACTTAGACATGTTGCATGTAGGACAGATAGGTCAGAAAAAAAGAGTACAGAGTATAATACCGGAAAATTATCTACATCTCTTTTTAGTCCCTATACATTCCTGGTTACCTAAACTTTGCTTTTTAGAGCAAATGAAACATATTCCAGCAAAATATCCTTACTGGTTCACAACAGTGAGGAGCCTCATTTATACCTGTGAATATGCACTTTTCTTTCTTTTTCTTCTTTTTTGCATCTGGAAGCATCTTGACAGGTTTTCAAGAACAGGATGTTTAATATATATATTCAATTGATTTTTAAAAGTTCGATTGCTAACAGCAAAGTTGTTCTCTGGTAAGCAATAATAAAAAACACATTTGAATAGAAGCCATATTACAGAAATGTATTACTGCACCTTTCTCCCAATCAGCATTAACAAGATTAGGGAGGCAACAAATGATGTTGGCTATGTGTACTACTAAAAATCTCACATATCCAAATTTGCTTCTATCAGGATGGCAGTTTAGTGGACATCCTTCACTATCTGCTTGATTACCCAGTTCTGCTGCATGTATTAAATACCTAGAACCTCTTCTGTAAAGGAAAGTATTCTGGCCAGGTTCTGGCCAGATAAAGCTGAATTCCTATTGAAAACAGAAAAGATGCTGTTCTATACAGATGGGCAGGTTTTGCCCAAGCCACAGCTGAACATCACAAACCCTTCCCCATAACAACATTAAATGCAAATGATTTTGTTTTTGTAAGAATTTTTTTTTCAGGGCTATTAACTCAACTCTGTATAATTTCAAATTTTATGAATTATATTTTACTGTTTTATTGCATACCTGACAACTTGTGATGGAATGGACTTATGAAGGCCAGGCTCAGGGAGATAAGCATGTTCTTAGTCCACAACGGGAGCATGGAAGTTCAAGAAGATGAGGCTGGCACCTCCCTAAGGAATTCACGGTGTTGTGACTGGCTGGCTTGGGAACTTGGGTTCAGTCTGGTGAGATTCTGTCTTGAGGTGGAAGCTAATAAATGCAACAGAACTGTATTTGCATTGTCTCTTGGAGTTCTTTGGGCTGAACCTGACACAACTATACGTTATTTATAGACAATGGGTTGGCATAATAAATTGTTATTGTTATTGTTATATTACATCCAGATGGAATTGAGATTAGGAAGAACATCTGTTTGTGTGTCAGTCATTACAGTTCTCTCACTATGCTATATGGAGGGGAATTTGTTCATTCTTTGAATGGCCGTGGCATCCTTTTATACCAGAAAACCAGTGTTTGAATTTTAATGAAGCAAAGGACCTCCCATCTCCTTACATTTGTGCTAATTTTCCAGATACATTTTTAAAGTTTCGATAATGGCAGAGTGTGAGTCATCTAAAATAAGGGAATCAAGGAGTCAGTGCTCACAAGCTGAAACAGAGCAGAGCTACATCTTCCTACCTACATACTATCTGGCACTGTAGCCAGAACCCCAGGCACTAGGAATTTTGTCCTGTTCCTAGTTTCCTTTTTGGCAACTTTTGGTAACAGCCCTCCTAAAGACTACTGGCCATTTCTGTTTGGTGGACAATTTCATTGTCTCAGAACTTTGAACACATCTGCAAGTTCTCCCCGAGGGCTCAGTGGTAGCTCACCAACCCCAGGATGACACTTGTTCAGTAGTTCTAAGCAGAGAAATTCTCCTCCATCTTATTTCCAGTTCTCATTCCATCTGAAGAGAAAATTATTTCAAAAGAGAAGAGAATTTCATGGGAGTTTCAAGATGGCGGAAGGGCACGTGCATGTGTGTGTGATGTCACTATGAGTGCTGAAAGAGGGACACTTGCCCTTGAGAACTGAGTTGGAGAATCTGAAAGGGATACTTTTGCCCAGCTTCATAACACAACTTTGTTGCTATTTAGTCATTAAGTCGTGTCCGACTCTTCGTGACTCCATGAACCATATCGTGCCAGGCCTTCCTGTCCTTCACTGCCTCCCTAAGTTTGCTCAGTTTCATGCTCATTGCTTCCATAACACAACTGGAAGGGAGCTTTTGTTAGGTTGGTATGAAGTGGCTTTGGCTCACCTTGACAAAGAGCTTCACACCATGAAGGCAATGTGATTGTTTTAATCAGTAACACAATTTGGTTTGACAAGGCACTTCATGTCACCTCACAGACTTGATCTGTCATTTCCAATAGCCAGAAGAGATTTCAACACATGTGCAGTGCATACATAGAAATCTCTTTCAGCTCTTTGAACTGGTAGATGGGGCCTCAGAAGAGAGGTGAAGCAAAGCCATCCAATTTCCTGCTTCATGCAAGAAATCCAGAACTAGAGATGGTGGTCGTGTCTCTTTTTCAGATTCACAGTGAGGGAGAGAAAAAAATATCCTTAGTTCTTGACAGAGTGAAATGATATTAGATTGAATTATTAACCAGCTGTCTAGAAATCTGCTTCTCCTCCTTTTTGCAGGGAGTCTTTGAAGGCTGGAATCAATCAACTTGATCACCTAGTCACATAAAACAAGTCAATCACCTACGCATCATATCTATCTATCTATCTATCTATCTATCTATCTATCTATCTATCTATCATCTCCCTCCCTCCCTCCCTCCCTCCCTCCCTCATACCACCCATTCCAAAGTATTGGAATGTTCTTTGACAACATTCCAATACTTTACCATGCTTATGGTATGAGCAAAATTTTAACTTTAAAATAGGACTATTTAATTTGATTTAGTGGCATAAAGTTTGAACTCACACCTAAGTGATGCTGTTCCCTGTGCTCTAGATTTTCACGTAGATTGAATGGCAATTATTCATATCTATGTGAAAATCTAGAGCACAGGGATCAGCATCACTTAGGTGTGAGTTCAAACTACTTTATGCCACTAAATTAAATTAAACAGTTCTATTTTAAAGTTTAAATTTTGCTTATGATAAAAGGACTGAGGACTTTACATAGGAGCACAATATGTCAGTAAGCACTGGATGGACAGACATCTTCTATAAATCACAGGTCAGTCCCATATGCATACATTTCTCCACGCATTCAGTGTCCATCATGCTTGCAAATCCAATCCAATCCAATCCAATCCAATCCAATCCAATCCAATCCAATCCAATCCAATCCAATCCAATCCAATCCTTTATTATGGCCAAAGGCCAGCAAACAACATACTTGCAAGCAATTTGCTAATTTAAAATAAAACAGCAAATTAGTAGACTGAGTGGGGGAAAATATGAAGCTATATAGGATGCTGTGGCTATCTGGATGTGGGATATGTGTTGGTAGGAGATCAATATCCTTCATTTGAAAATGTCTCCTATGATATTCCTATGCCTCCCAGCTCTATATCCCTGGGTGTTTACACACCTGTTTGGCTGGTCTACTAATTTACAGTTTCAATGTTCTTGACTTATATCATGACAAAAATTAGGAACAATTCTAAACTGGGTGGAGGAAGCCAAACTGCCAGCAAAAGCAAAACAGCTATGAAGCAGCACAAGTTTCTTGAACTTGCATAATTTATGCCAGTGCTAAAGTCCAATTTTTCTCTTAGTAAGAAGTTTGTATGCATGTACAGAGCTCTAGGCTCATTTTCTTTGCCAGGAACAAATATTATACAAATCTGTAGTACTTACATTTAAGAAATTACACTATAAATTCAAGAAGAATACTGGGAATATGTTATTCCAGAAATGTTAGTACAATACATAACATATGTCTCTCAGCTTTCATGTTAGTGAAACTAAAGGATTTATTTACAAAGGCATATAACATTAAACAATAGGTTTTTATTTGGTTACTAAAAGGCTGTTTAAACCTTGTGTATTGGTTATAGTTTTCATTCACAGGACTCAGACTTTACTAGGAATCATGGACTACATCTATGATTGTAGCAGAACAATAGATTGTTACTTGAATTACCAAAAGACTATTTAAACCTTTTATGTTATATTTACTTATAATTAATTGGACTCAAGTTTTACAAGGAATCATGGGAAAACCCATGGTTTTAGAAAAGAAAAGGTAGGGGGTCCTGTTGTTCTCCAACGTTTGGATCTTGGCTTAAAGCAAAGATCATAAACACTGTGTGACCTGAAAGACTAAATATCTCCAAAATGACAACTGAAGTAAAATTGTCAGAAGATAGGCACTTCTGCTGCATATGGGTAAATTCGTAAGTTACTTTCAGTCGTTAATTATTCCGTTTCACTAAAAAGTCCCATCATTTAAAAACAAGGAACAAACAAAACTCATCACCTGACACTCTCTAAACTCAGAGTACCAGATCCCAATCAGGAAGGAGTAAGAGTCCCAAGATTTGCGCAAGGAATTTTCTTAGATTCCGGCAGCATTAGGAATGTATTAGATGTAGATTAGAAAGGAGACCGCAAGCTCTCGCCTCATCCCCACTGCCCACTCCCTGCAGCTGGAAACAAGGAAGAAATTTATCTAAAGTAAGTCTGAACTCTCACCTTATTCCTACAAGTGCTCCAGGGGAAGATCCAGCTCCAGATGTAGACACTTCCAGCTTCGCCAGCCAGAGCTCTTGCTCCTTTGGGCTGCTTCCCAGCCCGGCCAGCTTTGTGGCTTGCACTCTTACTATCTGTGTGCTCGCTGCAATTTCTCCCATGACTCCATCACACAGGAATGGCAACAACTTTTCTCTGTCTAACACCGGTGCTGCAGGGACACACACACACACACACACACACACACACATTCACACACACATACACACACACAGAGTTGCTGAAGTTAGGTAGGAAAGAACACTAGGACAATGCAAGGTGAACAGAATCGAAACGGGAAAAAGACCCCCCCCCCGCCCCGATCCTTTGGACTGGCTTGCCTTTGAAAGTGGCACTAAGTGACATAAATCACAGCTTGAAACAAACAGGAGGTCAGAAGAACAGTGAATCAGAGAATCTAAAAGGGGCACAGACTGTGAGCCAGGCTTTTCGGAGCTCCAGTCATAAACAAAACAGCGAAAGAAGTATATTTTAGACTACAGGGTTTTTTTTTCAGGCTCAGTGGATGTTTGGCTGTCAGCAAGGGAGGAAGAAAGAAAAGAGAAGGGTGAACATTTCAGCTCTCAGACTGAGAAAAGGTCAACTGCAAAGATCAAGAAGTCGGTCCCCAGCAGAATTATTCCTAAAACTCCCAATCTGTTAGCAAAGACCTTAAAAAAATCCTCATCCACTTGTACTGGGTTGATGTTTTGACCCAGATCCTGCAAAAGGGTCTTAAAGAAAAATGTCAGAAGGAAGGCTGTTGCTTTAAAAAAACAAAAAACAGACAATAACGTACAAAGGATAGTAGTAATGGCTGATGTGGGTAGAAAGGAATTTATGGAATGAAATCCTAAAAGTCTTAATCAGATACCAGCAAAGGCTGTGCGCTAAACATATTCATATTTCTTATTTAGGTACAGGATATGGGGTCAATTAATTTCAGTGAGCATTTCATGGGAAAACAATCTGGTGAGCTATGGACCATATGACAAGGAGTTCAATTTACAGGAAAAGAGGGGAAAAAAGCAATATATACATATATATGTCTGGGTTTGTGAAAACTTGGCTGTAGCCCAGAAGATTACACTAGTGGTGTTATAGAAATGCATAATATTTACTACTGTTGTTACAGGTTTATCCTGTTTTTTCACTTTTTAAAACAATCCCAAAGCAAAAATATTTTACTATTAATATTGTTAAGAGTTTTTAGTTTTGATACTGTTTGCCATTGATATATTGATCTCTTTAGCAAACTTGCTCTGTTATTTCAATGCAAGACTAGCCTCCTTTCATTCCCCCAGGGGGTTATTGTGGGAGAACTAAAAATAGTTTTGTTTTGTTTTGTTTTTTTAAGCTAGGCACTTGCCTACATCAACCCTTCTGCTGATTCTTACAGGATTTAACTATCAGCAAGCAACAGGAGAAAGTGCAATTCAGGATTTTGTCAAAAGCTAAACAGCTTCACAGCATTTGGGAAGGAGTTTGGGACAAGCCAGCTCTCAGATCAAAGCAAAAGTAAACTTTCTAGGGAGATATAAAGGCAAAGATGTTCTGAAGTCAAGCTCAACTCCTAGGAACTCCATTGGGGTTTGGGCATCATTACTGAAGTGACTGGCATTGCCTTCTTCTGGGATGTTTGTGCCAACAGGTCTCCCATTAAGATACTAACCAAGTCCAAGCCTGCTTAGCTTTTGAGCCCAGAGAATGTTGGGCAGGTAGTTCTATCTGCTGAGACTTAAAATCCTTTCTTTTTCTGACCCTCAGAGACCTCTGGACTGTTGCTCTGAGGCTTCTAAAACTTCTAAAACAGGTGGGCACTCTCCCAAAGAGATGGGACCCCTAAGAATGCTTGAAAATATGGAAGGTGCCATAGGCTAACGTACGGCCCTGTAGCATCTCAGCTTATCATCTGAAACAAAAAAAATGAAGAGACTCTGACATGTAAAATAAGCCTGCATTTGTTCCATAATTCCTTACAGATTTGCACATCAGATGGAGGTTGATTTGTTTGTTTGTGTTTTGGTGTTACATATACTCAGTGGAGTCACGAAACTTTAACACCTGCTAGCACCATAAAGCCAACAAATTACAAGGACTGAGAGCCAGATTCCATTCTTGTTTGTGCACAGATTGACTGTTAAGACTCTGCGCATGTGTATAGATTTCACATCCATACACTGTAAATTCCACAGGAATGGAGTGATGTGCAACTGTAAATATTTAGTGGACACCAAGGTCAAACATGAAAGAAAGGAAGCCTAATGACAAAATGGGTGGATTTGCCCTTAAAATAATTCTGTGATCACATTTCTCCTGTTAGCTTACTGTTGGAAATAGGAAAGTGCCTTATCACTGTGCTTTTGTTTACTGTTACACAACTTTTTATCACTCTGAAGTGTCCCTGGCTGCCTACACTTTCCAGGCTGAAAAAGTCCCAAGGGAAGCGTTTCCCCTTGACATTTTCCCTTGGGAGTGAACTGCAGGGTTGGAAGTTGGGACAATTGCAAGCTGTTGGAAGAATGGGCTGTCCAATAAAAATATATATTTACAGTCATATTTCTTGATCACCCCATCACTAAGTACAAAAGTCCATCTTCCACTCATCATAATTTCACTAAAATTCCCTTTCCCTTTGAAAGCAATTTCAAAAGCAAATTCTCTTCCATAAAATTGACTGTTATGAAAAAACACGGGGTAATTTTTCTGTGCAGCACTAATTTGAACTATTTCTGCAGTTGCTTCTTGGACACAGATCTCTTGTGTTCAGTGATCTTAAGCCCATTGTCTCCAACTGAACTGCCTATGGCAAATCCATTGCATGGCAACAAAAAAGGAACATCTAACTTTAGCAATAATCAGGAAAAGATTTGGAAATAGGTATTAAAATGATGTTGAAATATCAGTGCCCCCTCTGAAATCCAGTCATATCATATCTTAAGTCAACTGAGTAATGAACTCCATTCTCTCCATTCTCTCTCTGAGTAATGAAATCCATTCTCTCTTGGTTTGATCAACATCTGCTTTTCTGGTTGGCCCATCTGGGTAAGGGAAAAGAAAAAGAAAAAAGCCAAGCAGGACAAGGTAAAACAAGGAGTAATTCACGCATCACTGAAATAGAACTTTAAAAAGATACATGTAAACACTGATATCCTTCAGAGTAGGAAAAAGGAAAATGAAGCAGCAAGGAAAGCACTGTACAATTATAAATTATATGGAAAGCTCTAAGTAGAAAGCAAAGGGCTTTCAGAATTACAAAGCCTGAGTTGAAACCTCCTTCCCCCAAAACTATGACTTAGTAGGGCTGACACTGAAACCACCAGCCCCTCTAGCCTCCATCCCAAACAGGTCCTTTGTTGCTATTATCTGCCCCCCCCGCCCCCCCCCCCCGAGCCTCTCAAGGATATTGGCCTTGCTGGTGCTGAAGCAGCTAGATAACCTTCTCCTTGGGAAGATCAGGGATGCCTGAGTAATGGCTGGGACAGTGGTGGACATTCTCCATTCACAGAAAGACTACTATGGAGAGTACAGCATGGATTTACCAGAAAATTATTTTCTCTTTTCTAAAGATGGAAAAGAGTGTAGATCTGGCTTTAGGAGTAGGGAAGGGAGCAATGAACCATTAAGAGAGGGGGAAAAAAAAATCAGTCCTGAGAAAGCAGAAAGAGTGATAAAGAAACTCAAAATAGCCCACCTTGATATTCTTTGATATAAGCTGGACTAGAGAGAAACACTGAGAGGCTTTCAAGGTTCTGTTATTCTACACCACAGCACTAAAAAGCATTCTTGAACCCCCTGCTGCTCCTGTTTCTTGACCTTGCCTTCCTTGAAGGACTAACAGACAGGCTTCCTATTATCCCTGTTTAACTCAGTCCTTTTTCTAGACATCAGCGATAGCTCAAAGCTCTGAAGTGTAGCTGCCTGAACTTTTTATTTTCTAATAATGCTTTTAGGGTCCATTCACGGCTCAAAGACATTTTGGAAATAAAGATGTTATTTGAGGTTGGTGCTTTACAATATTCCACTTTCCCATTTTTTCCTATATTTTCTCAGGTCTAAGACGATAATAAAATTATTTTGTTTGTTATTTTTTAATGGAAGAGGTGGCAAGAAGAAGTCTTGCATATGGCAAAAGAAATGCTTATAAGTTATACGTTGGGCACTCCTGTCTTACAATTATTATGAAATACAAATGCATAACCAGTAGCCTATTATAATAGCAATAGCCACTGGAAGAGGAGACAGGACTGAGTTGGGAAGAGACCATTTTGTTAAGCCTGTGCAAGGCAGCTTCAATTTGCCTTGACAAAGATGTTCATGCCAAGAAGACAATGTGATTCTCTCTGTCGAGGTGAAGAGGTGGACTATTTGTTTCAAGCTTTTCAGACTTGATCTGGCATTTCCAATAGCAAGAAAAGGCTCAAATTCCTGTGCTTGTTTATACAGAAGTCTCTTCTAGCTATTGGAACTCCTAGCAGGGACCACAGAAGAGAGGTGAAGCATAGCCATCTCGTTCCCTTCTTCTTGTAAGAAATCGAGAACTAAAGATAGTCCAACCATTGTTTGAAACCACTAATAAGGGAAAAATTATTCTTAGGGTTTAGTTTTGACCCTGAGTGAGGCACAGTCAAATGAGGTCATGTGAGACCCACTGAAGCAAAAACCAAGTTTTTAACCTGTAATAATTTGCAGAACTGTACTGATGTCTACAACTAACCAGGGAGTTAGTTGGTCCTAAGAACATGGTGTAGTCAGATTGTGGACACAGGCATGAACCAGTCAGAAGATGGCCTGTGTGGGCACCACACATTCATTACAAAGGTGATCCTTCCAGAAGATTCTTAAAGGTGGCAAGCCAAATGTCTATTAAACACCTAATCTTATACAGAAGAACATAGAAGATTCTACTGGCAACTACTGTGGAAAAGTTGATATGCAAACTCATCTTTTCCATCCAGTCTTACTCTTGCTTTGCCTTGACCATCCAAAAGCGTAGCAACATCAATTTAATGAATGCATAAATAGTTAAGATTATTTTGATATAATCAAAACTCTACTGTCTACCGTCTGCTTCATTTAAGTTTTGAATATACTTCATATATTTATAAATAAAGCTATATAAAAGTAAACATATTAGTGACCTAAGACTATTCCCCCTTGAACTCATTTTTTAAGATAACACCATTTCTGGTGATCTGGGGTTTAAGAACTGTCAACACTCCAACAAAAACACTGAAATACAAAATACTGTAACATGCTACTTACCAAGCATAATCAGTTCTTGGCTAATTCCTTTTGAGATGAACTTTAGAACCAAATATCAAAAAAGAAAGTCCAAACTTCATGCATTAGTGCTGGTTGGCACATACCCATAGCTCCAAAATATGCATTCACATTGGGTATGGTTTTTTCCCCCCAGCATAATCTGGTGGGGTTAGCAATAACTTTCTTTTAATTCTATGAAAACTCATTCCACCTGCTGTATTTTTTAAAAATGGAGACTAGTTTGTTAATAAGGCTGTGAATACTCTTGAAATGTGGGACAGTCAGTTTTTTAAATAGTCCATTTTTTCTAGCAATATAGGGAAAGAAGAAATACTATTTTTAATAACAGTTGCTTTTACTTTTACCTCAGAGAGTGCCAAGGAGCCAAGCTATGTAGAAAGTCATTATTTATTCATCCCAATTGCCAAAAGCAAGACATTCTCTACAGAATATCTGCACTGGAGGGGTTTATACAAGTGTGTTCCTGTTTTTAATTTCAGTGTTTTTGCAGATGTACTAGCAGTTTGATAGTAGAGCCTCCAACCTGTGTTCCGGGGTGGAAAGCAATTTGTTAATCTAAGCTTAAAAATGAAGGTTTTGGATTCACAATATGCTGTGTGAGCATACTCACTGTTGGCTCCTCTTTAAACCATTTTCCTGGGATTACAAAATGGTGGAACATCTTTAAGGAGACGATGAGAGATGCTAGGTACGTCTCCACCCTCCAATCCATATCACCATTTCTCCTTTGAATCCAGGACACTGCATGGCCTAATAAAAATACCTGTGAGGTAGACTGAAGTCTTGCTGTCAGGTCTCTCAAGTGGCATAAAAACAGCATAATACTTTTTCTCTGCATCATTTATTCTGACCACAGCTAAGCCCTGGTTTCATTTTGTAATGCCATCTGCTAGCACAGTCCTATGTGAGAAGATTTCCATTTGCTATTAATAGGAAACCATTTAAAAGGCATTCTAAGAAACAGTTGTCCTCCTATCCCTGCTCTGAAATTGCTGTGTTCCTTCTTTCAAAACGAGTCAGGTTGTTACTGCTAATTCTAAGGGAAAACGCAACTGTCCTTCAGGGGGCTGCTCTTATTATGTGTTGGCTGACAATGCCCAAATATTTCATTTTGAAAGTTCCTTGTCCTCTGTGTTAATGGTAAAGTCATTCTCTTGAATGACAACGTGAGGGAGCTTTGAACTGCAATTTTGTCTCTTTTATAAGACGTATCTTTAGAAAATAAAAGCAGGGATCAGGGAAGACCCAAAACAGCCTTATGGGATGCCAGATATGCTAAACCAGCTCAAGGACTGAAATAGCCATTGGGGAGGACAGAGAGAAGTGAGTTGACGAGGGGATGGAACTGGCCGGCTGGAATCCTGAACTGAAGTTACTCCATTGTGCAATGTTTTGCTTTGGGTTCTGCTTATTATTACTAATAAATGTCCATGAAAAGTGCTACAAATCCTTGGCTTTGGGAATCCTACCAATGAGAACTGTCTCTTCCTACCACCTCCACCTCCACTTTCTTTTGCTGATCATTAAGGAGAAGAATAGAGTCTACAGTGATTATTTGCAAAGGACTACTGAAGAAAACATAGAGACTTCCATGATATCAGGCCAAATCAGGTTGCTGATCTTCTAAGCTTTTCATTTAAAGGCCCAACTCTGCAGTCCTCTCCAACAGCTGGGATAGTGATAGCATTCTCAGTATTAGCCATAGTTTTATCAGACTCAGGCTGATTCTGCTGGGGACAGGGCAAGGCCTTTTTATTTCTGATCTTTGACTGTTTTTGGAGAGGAATTTGAAACTGAGGATCTCTGTAAAAGCCACATTTGGAACAGATTTGGCTTTAGGCCTCTGGGGAACTTTTTGTTTGAAGCTGGAGACTTTGCAGCATAGGAGTTCTCACCATCCTGACGTCAGCAGGCAAGAAAAGCCAGAATTGTGGCTGGTGTCACAAGAAACAAAACCGATGTAAATTTATTCATTTTAAGTTTTTCATGAAGAACTTTCTCACAGGTTCTTACAATGGTATCTCTATCTGATGTGTGCATGTGGATAGAAACCTAACATTGAAGCTCTGTGAGACCTTTGCATTTAGTTCTGAATTTTTGTGCACTCAAAAACCAGTTCTGAATGTTCTCTCCATTTGTCATCCAAGTGTCATACTTGAAATAGAAATGGGTGACATTATTTTTACATGTGTCAGCAGCCTGACAAACTAATTTATAAGGTTTGCAGATGCACGACTGTCACACTCCAACCTTGCAAAATCAAGAAGAAATAGACGTGATTCCTTCTCAGAAAAGGTTTTATGCTGTTACTCCTACACCCGGTCAGCTAACTGCTTTTCATGGGTACTCCTGGTGACCCAGCTGCGATGCGTATTAAAGGTAATGCAACTAGCCCAGTATTGCCTCTAATACATCTGATAGACAAGGTGAATTAACAAGAGATGAAGAGGTAGAAGATGAGAAACACTTCAAACTTGCACTGCAACTTATCCACATGCAGGGATAATTCTTAGGGAATAGTATGAACTTCACAAAATTCAGACCTACTTACTTACTTACTTACTTACTTATTTATTTATTTATTATTAAATTTGTATGCTGCCCATCTCCCCCCAACGGTTGACTCACAGTTAAAATCAAAAGTTAAAAACAGTTAAAATCAAAAACCCATATATCCATGAATCCTTACAATTATATTTTCTAAACATGGTTGGTAACTTATTTGGGCCTGAAATGGAAACTAGTCTGCATTGTTTCATATAAACAGTTGCAAAGTTCTTAGAGTATCTGCATTCTTGAGGAAATATTGGCACAATCACATATGGAATGTCCATTGCAACAAAGGTATAAAAACTGCCAAATGCTGAAAAAGAAAACCAAAATAAATTATCTTCCCAAATCTCAGAGCATTGAAGAGTGCATAGGAGTGACAATAAATGCCCCAAATTTAGACATTTCTATTAATTTTATGAGTGTTCCCTAATATATAGGGTGATTAATATAAAACCACTTTGTGTACTATATGTACACAGTCTGTACTTCATGACATATTGATGGTATTTCAACTTGATTTTTGATACATCCCTCAAGATGTTCTTTAAATAAGCTTATGCCTTTCCTTTGCTGTCAGATATTTGGAAAAGAACCTTGAGTAAACTGACAAAATTGTACTCAATATATTTGTACAGAAATCCTTTAAGGCTTAACTGTCATGACCCCATAACATCTAGCAAAATACTCATTGGGCTGGACCAGGCAAATTTCAGCATGAGGGTACAATGAAATAGTCACCAATATTAGCAGGTATAATCTTGAAATTCCATCCCCATGCTGTTGTACCTATCAAACACAACTTCCAATGGGTAGTGCAAACAAAGAAAATAAGTTTAATATGTTTAAAATGAATTTTAAATATATTTAAAAGATGCTTCCACATCATCAGTGTTTTCTCTATTCAAGCATTCACAGGTGGGGGGAAGGGGGCGTAAAGGAAAGGAGGAATCACTGTAAACAGCTTGCCTTATTCCTCCACAGTAGATATATCACCCAAGCAGACCTTGTGTTCAAAGAAAAGGAGTGGGGCTTTCTTGGCAATGCCATGCCTGCCACCTTGCAGATTTTGATCCCCTGTCCCATGGACACCCATGTATGGAATATCATGTTTCACCCAGTTTGTCTTGTAAATTGTCTCACTTTTCCTACTGAAAGGTAGATGATGAATGACAAGAAACCTTATGGAAGAATAAGACATTGCTGTCAGATTTATGAGCTTTTAGCACTGATAAGGCTGTTTGGCATGGGATGTGATATAGCCCTCAGAGGTCACCAGCTGCACGTAAGCTGTAAGACCCACACACCTGAAAAGGAGCGGATGTGACATTCAGCTCCATTTCCTCCTCTGAGAAGAGTAAATGAAGAAATCTTGGATTCATAAATTCAGAGAAAGAAAGTAAGTATGCACAGCAGCAAACATTGCCTAATGGAAAATTGCTAGTGGGTGGAGGGAGGGGAGACATTTCTTTTTCATTGTAAAAGACAGTGGCATTATTTCATTCACTTTGGCAGCTGTTTCCAAAGGTAGTTTGTAAACTGAGCTAAGAAAGGCTTTACATATGATATGAGGAAGTTTTAACATGTGACATATCACATGCCCCCATTTTCTTCCCCCACTCATCACTGAACATCCTCTTTCATTTTTGACTTACTAATACAGGGTGCCTTTGGTGCTGTAAATCAGCTGGTAGCCTCCACGCAGGCCTACTGTAAGGCAGTCTATCTAGGGCTGGCTTGCTTTGAGATCCAGATGGCTCTCACCTTGATGACATTCAGGAAGCAATTAAAGACCTGTCTATTTTCCCAAATTTTTGGGCAGGGTGGGGTGATGGTTGAGCCCCCGTTGGAGGCTTTGTTAGTCTTTGGGATATTTATGGATTCTTTTTATATTATTCTTATCTTTTTAACTGTAAGCCACCTAGAAGTGTCAGGATTCAGGCAGCCTCTAACTTGCACCAACAAATACATACATACATAAATAAATAAATATTCAAACATGTATTCATTAGTTCAAAATGGGGTGACCAAATTCACCTCCAGAGTTATTCAGGGAGGTAAGATCATGCCTTTGCTTAGTTGCACTGCCTGGCTGTCCATAGGTTTCTGGGAGAAATATAAAGTATGTTACCTATTTAACTGCAAAGTCTACAGAGCAGTCACAGACATATACAGAGACTTCTGCTCTGCAGACCTATCTCAGCTTGTTGCCTTATTATGTGACCTCTATGGAATTCTGAAAGTGACAGTGTTGCTCCTACGTGGGTTGGTTATTTATTTATTTATTTAGCACAATCCCACCCTGCCTTAAGCTAATCAGGAAAGATCCATCTTCAGGTGCCATCAGCTCATCTTGAAGTGAGCCTTCTTGGTTATTGTGTAATGCATCTTCTGAAGGCTTTAAGAAAGCCTTAGAGATCCATTTTTTCAGGGTGACTTTTCATAATATTTAAGAGCTTTAAATGTTTTTAATAATACTCTATGTTATTACTTATTTTTTATGTACTGAAATTGTTTAAATGTTAGCGTAACCAGCCATGATCTGCCTAGGAAATGAATGACTGAAAATATAAATGAATAAAATGTTATTTAAGAATTTATCAGTAAAATCCTGAATACTAGGCCTGGATGTTTCTTACTTATTTGATTAATAGCTTGCTTTTCATTCAGGAATAACAATGCTGACCTAATATAGCATGTTTATAAAACAAGTGATGGGCTGTTCCAGGGGTGTCCACAGGGTGTGGTCAAAAAAAGTGAAGATGGTGGTCCCCACAGTACAATCGAAAGTCTGCCTCTTCTTTATGTGAGTCATGGAACTTCAATCATATTGTTGTGGCTGTGATGTGGCTGCAATATGGTTGACTTTTTTTAACTGTATCTTGTATACACCCCTAGGCTGTTAAGATTCCTTCCTTTCTCTTACATGCTTACTACAAAGTTTCATGGTTAAATAAATCAGAGTTTGCTATGGTAGTTGAACCAGAAAGCTGGACCATAGTGAGGACTGACTATACAGATTGTTGTCGTTGTTGTTTTTAAAAAAAAACAAAAAACAAAATATGATTTCCAGAATTAGGTTTTTCTGTCTGGAAAAAGTCTTGCTGTCCCCTATTTTATGCAGCCTTTCTGGAATTATATCAGGCTGTGTTACAGATGGGACCACCATCAGTCTTGAAGACAGTTACAGCATACTGCTCATTTTTCTTCTTCATTACTTAGTTTTTTAATCACTTAAGGCAAGTACAGGTAGATCTGAAGGAACCCTGCACAGGAACATGACTTCAGGTATCACCAAGGTTAGAAAAGGTAAACACATTTCTTACCTGCTATGTATGTGAGGAGAGGGAGGGAAGGATTCTTAGTAAAATTCAAAGGCTATTCTTTGGTAGATTCAATATTCATTAAAAAAAAAAAAAAGCCTTGTATATTAAGAACATTTTTGTGGTTAATTTGTAGTTATACTTCTTTGCAGTAACTATAGCAATACTGTCAACATAAATTAAACAGTCACCCATTTCTGCCAAAGTAAAAAAAAGGAAAGAAAGAAAGATATATTCTTGCAGAGTTCAGATTTATTCCATGAAGCTTAAGCAGTGTTAGCCAATAGTTAATCGACGTGATAGGGCATACAGTTTAGATGTTCTGCTTGGAGTATGAACCAGACATGCACCAGACGTGAGGTCCAATGGTGCAAAATGTACACATGCATTTGATATATTGTGTGTTGTCTACTTTATAAATAAATAGGGATGGAATGCAGATACTATAAGCCATGTAGTGTGAGCCTTGTGAAAATCCTCTGTCTCCTATTTTCCCAACAGGAGAAAGCTTTTTTATACTTCCTTGTGTATTAAGCATCTGTAACTGGTCTGCAGTCCCCAGTGAACATTTCCCAACATGCCATAGTTCCAATGACTCTTCCAATTGATATACTGAAGAAAACATAATAGAATACATATATGCATTCAGTGTTTTATTTACTTTAATTTGTAGTTGTACCCTAAGCTGTGGTATTACAGCCCTGCTGTGCTTACATAGTGCTATTTCACTAAGGCACTTAGTATCCATTTTTACACAGAATAGTCCTCCATTTGAAAGCAGTGTCTCTCTGAAGAAGGACCAAGTCAAATTCAGGTTCAAGATCAAAAGATAAAAGAATGGAGAGGAGAGACTTTGAAATTGTTGCCTGTCCATAGTTAGCCCCTAACGAGGGGTGTCTGCAGGGTTGTGTGTCAAAAGACAACATGGTGACTAGTACTATGTGATTGAAGCTATAATCTTGACTTTTTGATCTCTCCCTGAAGACACCACAGCCCTAGGTCACAAACTGAGCAGACATTCAACACCCTACTTGGGTATAGTCCTCCATACTGCCTACAATATTTTTCAATAAAAATTATAGCCAGTATTTCTAAATCTGCATCAATCTTTCTCAATTAGCATATGCACAATTTACCCTAATTATATAATCACCCAATGCCTAACTGCACTTTTAATAAAAGTTAGGTCTATTATTTAGAAACAACTTTATTTTTTTAAAAAAAAACACTGTTAAGTTCTGCATACTGGCTTTTCTTAAAAAAATACTTATTTACTCCTTACTCTGGACTTCAAATGGATCTGCAGACATAATTTTGTAATATTTGTGAGACCCCTATAAAGATAAAGCATACATTGCACGCCTATAATTATGTTATAAATTTAGGAGAATTGTCCTTTTTCATAAAATGTTTTACTTTTCAGTCATTGGTAGCAAGGTTATTTTGGTGTTCCGAAACTTACTTCTAGTGGTTGATGATTACTAACAGAGTAAGCTAGTCTGTTTCTTTAAACTACACACACACACACACACAAACACCATTACGTTTTCATTTTCATAGCAAAATACTGTAAAGTCCATCAGCAAAAAAGTATCAAAATCCCACAATCAGTAGGGGCAGCTAGTATAAGTACAAAAATATCTGTACAAGCAGATTTATCTACAGTTGCTGGCAGAAATTCCCACACAGGGAGCCCATTTGATCTCTGTGGACAGCTCATTCACACAATGAATTCCACAAGGGTAAATGCCTTCTCCTGGGTCATTATTAAACAAATATCAGTAAGTCTCGCTACAACAAGCGAACATCCTTGACAAAGGCTTAATTGGAACGTGCAAAAAAGGCGTTCTCGCTATGCCTTGAAAACACAAAACTCAACATTAACGAGTTTTTCACAGATTCAGCAAAATGTGAATGAGTTGAATTAGTTATCTGCAGCATGAAACTACAGGTGGCTACCTATGTTAAATGCTTGCTTAAAAGTTCGTTTCACTAATTGCCATTGTTGTCATAATGGGAAATCTAAAGAAGACTGTTGGTTGAGGGATGGGGAAAAAAGCAGTTGGAATATAATTCATTAGGAAATCAAAACAAACCACGTTTTGCTAAAGCAGAGGCCAAGCTGTGGTGCTGCATCAGCAGGTCTAGCAAAGATAATCCCAATTGATTTCACATTACAATTGCCAATTGATTTCCTTCTTGGTTTTCCAAGGGATTGAACCTGTCTATGCAATTAAAGTATGCAAAGATTTCCTCTTAATCCATTAACAGTGCTTATTTACAGATGTGTATCTCAGTTATAATCAACTGGGTCTAATCCAGCACAGAATTGATAAACTGTCCTGTATTTGTACCCCATACATGAAATCAATGTATGAGTTTCTTTTGCAATTTGAGGAGGAAAAAAGAAATCACCTTCAGCATTTAAATTGATAGGATCAATCCATTCCTCTGGATTACTGCCCTTTGAAGAAAGTCAGTGGAATGATTTTACGAAGTCCAAAAATTAAAAAAAAAAGTTTGTTTGAATCTTCAAGTATAAATTGTTATTTCATTAGATACCAAAGAGATTGCATAACCTAAGGAAAAGAAAGCTGAAAGACCAAAAGGCTTGGAATCAAGGTGAGGGAAAAGAAGATTAAAATAGTGTTTGGAGTATCTCTTGGGAAAGGAATTTTTGAAAGCAAACCATCACAAATGAAGAATCCTACCTCCGCTTCCAGCTGCTACATGCCTGGTAAGCACGAACAGAGTATCTCTTTCCCTCCCTTCACAGAGAAAACAAAGGATTCTTGTACCTGTTTCAGGAAAAAAAATGCCTAAAGAGCCCACACTCCAAATGAAAGCTGGCCTGAAGTATTCAGCTGAGCTTTTTTCAAAACACAGCGGGAGTGGAAGAAAAGTAGGTCCCATCTCCAAATAATATCACACACTTTTCAAGACTTCTTGTGCCTTTCTTTGATTGAGAAGAAGTGGCAAAAGGACTTTTTTCTTTCTAGAAGAAAAGTCTATAGAAGTCTATAGAAGTCTATAACCCTTCCCCCAGTTCTCCAGTCCCCTTCCCCAAGGACCATTTCTCCAAGCATGCCCCTAATATGATCAAGGTTCTTCAGAGATAGGTAGCTCAGCTGTTTTTATATGTTGTAATGAAAGCAATGCAGTCTTAATAGCTTGAAAACTGTGCTAGGTGGGGTTATGGAAGGTGAGGTCAAACACACCTCTGGGACACCAGATTGAGGAAAGTATTATATATCATATATATTTATAATTATATACATATTGTGTTATGTATTTGTAATATAATGTAATTTATATTGCACTTACATATGATACTTATGTATTATTGCACTTAACATACAATACTTACATATTATGCATTGGTCCAAAAGGAAGACACTCATGTATGTTTTGTATATACGTGCCAGAAGCCACTGTCCCAAACAAAGGGAAGGTAAAGACCAAAAAATTGAATAATAATTGTATTGATAACCAACTAAAATGAATTGCCGGTAAGATACAGGAATCTATTTCCCATTTATAGAATGAATTGATTCCCATCAGCCTCTACGGACCATTCTCCATCTCTCAAACTGCACTCGCCCATCAAAGCCCACAGAAACTGCAAAGAAGAAGAACCAGCCTGCTGTAAGTTCTTCACCATTTCATGGACAACCGAGGATGTAATTATCACATTATCCGAGGGACATGTTTTCACTGAATTGGTTATTCTCTGGCCTACTCCATCTTGCCTGTGGTGATTTTCTATTGTTGTGGCAACAGCAGTTAATTATTTCTATAGAGAAGCAACATGTAATATTTTAAGACACTTTGAAGAGTACTTTATTTGCTCAGGGTGTTCAAGGTAGCTACCCATGACCATGGATTCCATTAGTTAAGAACCAAGGTTTTAAACTGCTATCTGCTTGGGATAACCTCTCTTTCCCCACAGCAATCCTATCTTCTGGGTATCATTGTCTTTTTCAGCTCTTCATTAACTGTGTCATTAGCTAATCAAAAGCATTCTTCATATTAAGCCTCTTTTAATTAGGACATTTGTACCCTGGAAACCTTTTAAATGACCCTTGCTTAATTCCATAATTTATGCCATCCATTATTTAGGAATTACATCCTGTTGGTTTGTTTTACAGCTATAGCTGTAAATGTCTGCAAATCTATTGCTGTAAGCAGAGAGCATTCTTCAATGAACAAACTTTGAGAAGAAATCTGACCTTGAGCAATGATATTAAAATGATTACACTATAAGGTTGACCAGAGAAATGCTGTTTAAATGGTTTCCCAAATTATATACATATGAGTATGAGAAGCTGGAAGAATTCCAGGGCCTGAAGGAGGAACTAGAGAGGATGTAGAAAGTGAAGGCCAAAGTGGTCCCAATGGTGGTAGGAGCACTTGGGGTTGTGACTCCCAAGCTGGGAGAGGGACTCCAACAGATCTCAGGAACAACATCAGAGCTTCTGTCCAGAAGAGTGCAGTGCTAGGAACAGCTCAGATACTGCACAAAACCGTCAAACTCCCAGGCCTCTGGTAGAGGACCCAAGATGGAGGAAGCCACATATCACCCATAGAGGTGAGAAGGGAATTTATATATATATATATATTAAAGTATAATCTTGAATAACAACATACTATAAATTTTGAAGATATGTTTTATGGAAATTATAATTATTTGGCAATTTAACTTCTGTTGGAGGGGGGGGTTTGCCAGTTTTCTGCCAATGCTGCTAGAGAATAGTGTTTATAATTAAGACTTATCGCTGAAGAAGAGTTTCTGAACCCTAATGGGTATTATATAATTAGTAGTTAATCATGGGGATTACCAGATAGATGATGTGATGGAATGTATCCACGAGGAGGAGAGTGATGTGGGAGATCAAGGCTATCAGGAAGGAGGGGGTGCATTCCAGGAGGGGGGAGGCAAGAGGCAGCACAGTCTGCAGGGGGAGCGTGGGAAGAGTAAGAGATTCAGGGTTGCCACTCCCTAGAATCTCACAGGGTATATCCACTAATTGCTGTAGTATAGATTTAATTTGGCAAGATTCTGTCTATAAGGTGTAAGCAAATAAAGGAACTGGACTGGACTGTTTCATTGTTGTTCTTGGGCTGGGCCTGACAGATGGCTTGCATTAAATTTCTGTGGTCCAAATAAATATAAGCCTGGTACTTTGTATGCCTATTTTGCAAATCTTTTTGGTTTATTGGTAGACCAAATAATTGTAGCAATTGTATTTGATCACAATAAGAATTTAAGAACCCAAACAAACTCTAATCGCCATACTTGACATGTTTTTCATTCAAATTTCCAGGAATTTAATTTGGTGGGTATATGGAGAAAAAAATGTATTTTTAATTGGTTTAATTGATTTTAGGATTGTTCACCACCCAGAGCCTCTTGTTTGAGATGGGCAGCTATACAAATTGAATTAATAAATAAATGAAACAAATAAATAAATAAAATGAGATCCAAATAAACAGGAACAGACTTTTTTTTTTTAATGTAAACTCCTTATGGTACACAACCAAGTTTGGACTATCACTATTTTTTCATATCTTATTCAAAGTTTAATTCAGTTGAGAAATATTATATAATATACTGTATATATAATTAACATCAGCCTCTTGGAAGTATCATATAGGAAGTTTGTTTTTTTAGCATATTTTAATTAATTAATTAATTTTTATCTATTTTAATTAATATTATTCTGTTTTTACTGTAAACTGCCCAGAGTCACTCTGTAGTGAGTTGAGCAGTGACAAATTCGAAATAAAAATAAATAAACAAACAAATAAACATACAAATATACAAATGAGCAGGCTCAAATTATCCTACTTCACACACATTATACAAAGACCCAGCTCTCTGGAAAAGGCTCTAATGCTGGGAAAGGTGGAAGAAAAGAGAAGAAGAGGACAACCAGCAGGAAGGTGGATGGACTCAGTCACAGAAGCAAAGGGAGACCTGAAAGATCAGGTTAGGGACAGATTGTCACTGAGAAAATCTATGGCTGTTAAGAGTCAACAACGATTTGATGGCATAAGCTAAAATGTGGCTGTTAGAGTCAACAACGATTTGATGGCATATAATCAATCAATCAACATCACAGATTTCCAATCATGCACTGGTTGTAATGTTATTGACTTTAGGGAAAAAAACCTCCATTACAGGGAGGTGATATTTTAATACACCATTGCTAGATAACCCAATTTGTTGATCAGCAACAACAAAAATATATAGATATGTGTAATGGTATGTGGGAATGACCTTGGGAATGTGGGCAAAGAGATGCTGCCTAGGGAGCAGTCTGATAGGAGGGAGCAGAGCCCACAGCTGCATAGTGGACAAAGCAAGAGGCTCAGAAGAGACCCTCCCTAGTTTCTCAGGGGTAAAGGAGGCAGTGGGAGAATTGTACTTTCAGACTTGCAAGATTTTGTTAATGTAGCCTTACAATAAAGTAGAATTAGTTCATCTGGTCGTGTTTCCTGTCTGGTCTACCTGGGAAGGCTGACAATATATTTTTCAAGCAAACAGAGGATCATGTGAGGATCATGTAAGCCACACAGAGTCACATATGTGAGATGGGTGGCTATATAAGTAGTAGTAGTAGTAGTAGTAGTAATCATCATCATCATCATCTGTGATGTTATCTTTAACCCCATCAAGCAACAACATCTGCCTATCCTAGGTACTTGGGAAGGACTCGATAGGTGGATAAAAATGCCAAATCCAGTCTAAATATCTGGCTGACTGTGTGACCAACCATAAATAATAATAATAATAATAATAATAATCGTAATAGTAATAGTAATAGCAATAGTAATAGTAATAATAGCAACAATAATTGTTTAGGATGCTTTTGAAGCATTTACATTAATACCTTATGCTTCTTAGAGGGAAAACATGAGATACAGTGTAAAAAAATGATAAAAGGAAGTAAAAGAATGTATGAATATATATGCTAGAAATCACTTTGGAAACATATCAATTAAAGCTTGATCAATCAGAGCATGAACTGTTATGTGCTTTGAATACTGAACATTCATTCAAGTATATCAAGCAAAAGTATTGGGAAGAGGGAGAAAGGACCTGGTAAATTATCGGCTTCTTGTTTAAAACAACTGAAACAAAATAACATAATATCTTCAGTTGGAGATTCTTTGGGGATAATTCATGGCAATTATAATGAAACGAGTTCTCTTATAAAACTTAAGGAGTTTTATAAAGATTTAATATTTTGTAAATACAGAGATACCCATTGACCAGATAGACCCTTTTTTAAAAATGGAATAAATATTCTAGAAATTTTAGATGAATATTCACACATCATACTATGTGGCATACATAACATTTATTTTGAAAATAGAAAAGGATCCTAGGGATTGTGTGGGTTATTCCCCTATAGCTTTGCTAAATGTTGAGGCCAAGTTTTTAACAACTACTTTGGCACATAGATTACAGGTAGCAATACTCTCAATAGTTTATTTTGCATGGTTGTGTTTTATGAAAAAAATCAAGCCCCAAATAGTATTAGATTACTGGTATTATATTAACATTATATGCTAATAAAAACAAAACAGCTGTTTGCATTTCATTAGAGGAGGAAAAACATTTTGATATGACGATGATTCCCAAATTAAGTTTTGGGAACAAATTATGAAGAAAAGTAGACTTGCAGTATAATTTATTTCTTGGATAAGAATTGTTCTCCTAATTCTTCTGCTTGGATAACTGCTAATAGGATTATCTCCTCTGCAATCAAGATGAGATATAGAAAATGTCAAGGAGCCTTTAATATCTCCTTTAATACTTAGTTTGGTACTGGAACCATTGGTGTCTTATATAAGGCAATATGGCAATATTCAGATGGGCATGGAGCAAAAAGTGAATGCAAGTCACTGTGATATGCAGATGACGTTTTTCCATCTTTCTTACGATTGGCAATGATTTTTTTTTTTTTACTTAGGATTGTTGAAATGGCCCAGCAATATGGTACCTACTTGGACTATACAATTAATTGGAATAAATCTAATAATGCCAATGGTAATAGAATAGAAGCAGGTAAAATATGATTTATTTATTGCCCAGATTATATTTTAAATACAATATTTAATATAAAGAGTAACCTGGTCTCTGATCAGTGGGGATGGGCCACAGGACTTTCTGCAGGGTTGTTGTGAGAAATATTCTGTTTTTTGGTGGATAATGATGCTCACATTCACCCTGAGGTGGACTCCAACTGGGCAGATCCAGATGAAGTGAGGGACACACAGTCTGATGGTGTTATCTGGGATTAGTTTGAGTTGGTGACTCTTGAGGAAGTGGACAGGGTCTCTGTGATATTAGTTTGGCTGTCTGTTTGTTGGAATAAGGCCCCTTCTAGATCATTAAGATGGCTAGGGAGGGGACATCTAATTGGATCCATACAGTGGTGTCAACCCCTTTGAGAGAGGAGGTAGCGCCTTTTGCCTAGAAGGAGGGGCAGTGGTGAGTCCCATCAAGAAACTTGACTAAAGGTAGTCCTCACTTAATGACTACAATTGGATGTAGGTCGCTAAGTGATGCAGTCATTAAGTGAAACGTCACATGACCACTTCACTTAGCAACCACAATCCCGGCACTCCTGGCTGCCATCATTAAGTGAGAATCATGGGTCGTTAGACAAGGCAACTTCCTGCCGGCTTCCCATAATCAAGTCAGTGGGGAAGCCAGCAGGAAGTTGCAAGCCCCAGGCACTGTCGGGTGGGGGAGGGAGCGAGGGGATGCATGGGAGGGTTGGGGAAGGTGCACAGGTGTGCAGGTGTGTGGTGTGGGTTGGGTGCATGACAGCCTCAGAACTGCTTGGATTTTCAGTCCCAGAGTCGTGTCTGAAGCGTCTCTACTCTGGAGCTGAAAATCCTCTGTGGCTAAAAATCCTCCTTAGATTCCGGCACCAGGCATTTTCAGCCAGCCCCCAGAATCAAGAGGACTCTTAGTATAGAGCTTTTTCAGCCAGCCTCCAGAGATGAGAAGGAGTCCTCTTGGCAGGCAGCTGTGGCTTGCAACCTTCCCTGCCAGCTTTCCCATTGACTTTCTGGGGAAGCCAGCAGGGAAGATTGCAAATGGTGATCACATGATTGTGGGGTGCTTGGCAACTGGTCGTAAGTGCGAATCGATTGCCAAAGGTCCAAATCATGATCATGTGACCACAGAGGCACTGCAATGGCTATAACTTTGGGCATGGGTTATAACTCCCTTCATTCAGTACCGTCGTAAATTCAAATGGTCATTGAAAGAATGGTCGTTAAGTGAGGACTACCTGTATTTTAGACAGTTATTTTCAATCTCCAACCTTCCTTTTTAAGGAAAGGTTGTTGAGAAGGTGGTTGGGTTGCAGCTGCAAAGGACCCTGGAGGAAGTGAGTTATCCAGACATAGTTCAGGCCAGGATACACTATAGAGAGAGCATTGGTCATGCTGCTTGTGAGAGTCAGGACGAGAGGAATCAAGAACGTGCTCTCATCACCAGAGCAACGGGGAGGAGAGCACGTTCTTGATTCCTCTCGTCCTGACTCTCACACTGCTTGATGAACTGTGGCAGAGCTGAGATAGGGGTCATGCATCTATCGGTGTACTCCTTGATCTCTCAATAGCTTTTGAAACTGATGACCAGGACATCTTTCTGGACCTGCTTTGGGGGTTGGGAATTTGGGACACTGAATTATGATGGTTCTCTTTCCTTCTTTCAAATCAGTTGCAATCAACATTGCTGAGTGTGGAGAGACACTCCATAGGTCCCTCCTTTGTAGGATGCCACAGGGTTCAACGCTCCCCTCTTGTTCAACATCTACAGTATTGAAACCATTGGGTGAAGTCATCTTTCAGTTTGGGGTCCAATATCACCCGTACACAGATAATACCGAATTATATTTATCTGGACCCCTTTCAGTCAGGATTCAGACCTGGGTATCGGATGGAAATGACATTGTTCATGCTTTTAAATGATCTCTGGCTGGAGTAGGATGGCGGCTTCTGGATTGGCTCTGGGGATTGGGGGTGGGCAGCAGTATATGGTGCTGATTCTTTTCATTTGTCCAGGGTGATACCAGTAGGTGGTGATTGGGGAGAAGAGATGCCACAGGGTTTGGTGCTTTCTCTATTCCTCTTTAACATCTACATGAAGGTGCTGGGTGATACCTGATGATACCAAATTATATATCTCTGCCCCTGTCGAATTAAGCAGTGCTGTTGATGTCTTATCCTGGTACCTGGAGGCAGTGGGGGTCTGGAAGGGGAGCAATAAGCTTCAACTGAACCCCGGCAAGGCTGAGTGGCTTTGGATTTTTGGGCCCGACGATTCTGGGACTATGCCATCTTTGGTACTGGATGGGGCTGCACTGCCCCAAACAGTCCCGGTGTGCAACTTGGGGATCCTCCTAGACTCACGATTCCTGCTCAAAGAGTAGGTGGCAGTCGTGGCTGGGAGAGCCTTTGCAGAGCTTTGGGCTTTGCACCAGTTGCACCCATTCCTGGATCAGGAGGCTCTACTAATGGTCATTCATGCCCTGGGCACCTCCTGGGTGAACTACTATAATGCGCTCTACGTTGGGCTGCCCTTAAAGAGTATCTGGAAGCTTCAGCTGGTACAGAATGTGGTGGTTGGGCAGTTATGTATACCCCTAGAGAGGCACGTGTTACACCTCTGCTCTGCAAGCTGCATTGGTTGCCAGTTTGCTTCTGGGTCCAATTTAAGGTGCTGGTTCTGACCTTTAAAGCCCTTCATGGCATGGAGCCAGATTATTTGAGGGACCACCTCTTCCTGATTACATCTGTCCCTCCCATCAGGTCCAGCAGAAGAAGTGTGTTGTGGGTCCCCTCTGCTAAGGAGCTACATCTGACGTGACCCAGGAGACAAGCTTTTTCTGCCATGGCACCTGCCCTGTGGAACGTAACCCCCCCCAAAACATAATCCCTCCCCAAGAGGCCCCATTTCTGCTGACCTTCCAGAAGTCCCTTAAAACCTGGTTGTGTCAACAGGCCTGGAGGTCACAAGGGAACAATGATCTGATGAGGTAGCTCCATTGTTCATAATCTGATGCTCTCTCTCAGCCTTTTTATAATAATATTAATTTTGGTACTTTTTGTATCTTTTTAATTTTTTTTATGGTCTGTCTGTACACTGCCCAGAGTCATATCACGTGAGATGGGCAGACATATAAATATGATAGATAAATCTATTTATCTATCTATCATCTATCTATCTATCTATCTATCTATCTATCTATCTATCTATCTTTTAACCACATGCTAAGTGAGTCTATCAAAGTCCTGTCCCTGAATCAGGAGGCTGTTCAGGCCTGGATAGGCAGGAGTTGACTCCAACTCAGTCCTACTCAAAGAGCAGGTAGCAGTTGTGGCCAAAGGGCCTGGGCCCAGCTCCATCTGGTGTGCCAGTTGTGCCCCTTCCTGGATTAGCAGCCTCCAGACAGTCTCATAACCTTGTCACTGCATGGTTTGACTAATGCAATGCTTTTGACTAATGCAATACATGGGACTGCCTTTGAAGACCACTTGGAAGCTATAACTGGTCCAGAACGCAATGGTGCAAGCTGTGGTGAATTTGCCTCAGCGTGCTCATGTGACATTCCTATTTTGCAAGCTGCACTGGTTGCCAGTATGCCTCTGGGTGCAATTCATGGCTGCTTATAACCCTTTTGTCAGCCCTTTCAGGTAGTCCAGACAGGAAACCAAAACCATGAGTACTAATACTACCATTATTGTAAGGTTACAGTAACAGAATCTTGCAAGTCTTCCATTTCCCCCCTTACCTGCTTTACTTTCCAGAGAAATAGGGAAGGTCCCTTCTGAGATGCTTTCTCACCCTGATCCATCCTTTGGACTCAGATTTCTCTTATCAGAGCATTGTTTACGTTGCGGCTCTTCTTCCTGTGTCCCAAAGTTATTCTCGTAGCCCTTTACATCTATAAACCCTGTCTATCTAAGGGACCAACTATCTCCATGCCCAGCCAGTAAGGGCCAATAAAGTGGGAGTGCTCCAGGTCCCCTTGATCAAACAGAGTCATATTTCAGGACCCAGGAAGTACACTTTTTCTGTCATGGCACTCACCCTCTGGAATGAGGTCCCTCCTGGGATTCAGAGAGCTCCCACTGTGATGGCATTCACAACGGCCTTAATGACCTGGCTGTTCCTCCAGGCACTGGGATGGGATGCATGCCCCTCCCTCCCGTTAGATGTGACAGTTTTTGCTGTTGTGTTGTGTTGTTGTCAAGAGTGCCATTATACTATTTCTCTTACTGCGTTTTTAAATGTATGTTATTGTATCTGTATTCTGTTTTATATTGTGAACCACCTAGAGTCATTCTGGAATTAGGCAATGCCAAAATCAAATCAAACCAATCAATTAATTAATCAATAAACTTATATATATATAGAGAGAGAGATATATAGATATTACAAAGGAAGCTGGATGGACATGACATTCCATGACAACACTTTCATTTAATTTATTCCAATTATGCTTTTGTTAGTATTAGAATTTAACAAATCAATCAATTTAGATAGTGTATCATATGGAAAACAAAGTAAATGTTGTGATTCTGGGGCAAAAAGGAAGCATTCAATATTTAAACTATCTAGCCTTGTTGCTTCTAATTTAACCTTCTAAATAAAAAGCTGCAGGGTTGGTGTACCAGTTTAACTCCTTTTCTGAATTAGAGATGACAGAGAATTTTATATTTTTTCTTTTCTTGTCGGGAAATTCCAGTATATGGTAATATTGTACAGTAGATTCTTTGGATTATATATGCAACATAATTAAACAGAAATTAAAGCTGATGAGAATTAAGGGAATTAAGGGAATTAAGTTTCAATATGTTCCTTGACTGCAGCCCACTTTGCTTATCCTGCTGTGATAATCACCTCATCCATTTTTTAAAAAATGGAAACTAATTTGGAAGAAGTTGCTTACAAAGTTAATGGTAATCATTTTTCCTTTTGTATATGTACCACAGTATCCAGATTAACACTAGACGGTAGCAGAGTTAGAATCTTCTCCATCTCTTCATGAATTGCTATATTATTATTACTGCGCATCCCAGTGACACTATGAACTTTACTAATGACAATGTAGACTTCCAGGAGAGTCATGCATGATGGACAGATCAAAGATGAAGGATCAGACTAAACAAAATCCACTGAAGAAGGAACTGCCACCTGCTCCAATATTCTGCCATGAAAGTTCTGCCATGATCCCCAGGCCTTGGGGTCAGGATGAGCTGAGTCCCCAACTCATGAGCTATAGAGGATTTCAGTTCTGAGTGCCATTTTGTTGTTTCAGATAGGTTTACGAGATTTGCATATTGTATTAGTTGACTATAGTCTTTTTCTTTTTTCCTTGCATATTGAATTGTACATCCATGTAAAAGCTTAAATAAATAAACCAACCAACAAATAAATAAATGAACATTCACAAAAAGAACAAAGTTAACTTGATATTGGAAGATGAGCCCTCCATATTGGGAAGGTATCCAACAAACAACTGGGGAAGAGCACAGGGGAAGAACAGTTAACACTAGTGTATGATGCAGCTGGACTGAAGCTGAAAGGATATCCAGCTGCTGACATTCTCAGAAATGAAAGGTAAGTTTAGTGTGGCAAAGTTACATACAGTATTCTATGGGTACGTGGAATCTCAGACCCATGAACAAAGAGAAACCTGAAGTTGTCCGAGCAGAAATGTCAATACTCATCATTGATATTCTGGGACTCAGCAAACTGAAATGGATTGGATGGTCACTTCACATCACAGAAGCATCAGATTCTCTACTGTGGATAAGTAAAACAGAGATGAGTAGCTATTTTTTAAAAATAGTGTGAAAATCAGAGCTTAGATATAATCCCACAAAATGACAGATGGATCTCAGTTTAAGTCCAAGGCAAGCCAACAAATATTATAGTGATCCAACTCTTTTGCTCCTACTACAGATGCAGAGGAAGTTATAATTGAATGACTTGCAACACATTGACACAACACCAAAAACTAGGTATCAGAGAGTGGAATGCTAAAGTTGGAAGTACAATAGCATCCAGAATAAAGGAAAATTTGGTATACTGAACAAAACAGGAGATAGTCTAAAAGGAATCTGCCAAGAAAATTCCATGTTTACAGCAAGTAACATGATCTTCTTCCAGTGATCAAAAAGATGACTCTACACATGAATAATTCTAAAATGTTGAACTCAAATTGACTAGATACTCTGCAAACAAATGTGAAGGCCACAATCCAATAGCACAAACCTGGTGCTGACTGCATCTCAGATCATGAAGTCCTTCTTGCAAAATTACCACTTAAGGAAAACAATGAAAATAATCACATCAACAAGCTATAATCTCAACAGTATTCCACATGATTATTCAGTGGAGGTAAATAATAGATTTAATTGATTAGATCTGATAAAGCATCTGAAGAATTCTGGACTGAAAGTTATAACACCTTTGAAAATGAAGCAGACAAAAATAACAGTTGTTGGTTGATATACTGAAAATAGCTGAAGAAGGAAGCAAAAGAAATAGAACCGATTTTTCCCAATTAAATGCTGAATTTCAGAGAAGAGCAAGAGGACATGGGAGCTATATCTAAATAAGCAATGCAAAGAAACTGGAGTTTACAATCCCATGAGATTTATTTAAGAAAATTACAGAAATCAAAGGAAAATTTTATGAAAAGATAATAATTTATTAAATCTGCATGCTGCCCAACTCTCAATGAAATTACAATAAAATCAGTAAAACATAAAAAATTAAGATAAAAGATGACAAGCATGATTTAGTGAGGGGTCTCACTCCCCCTTGCTGAAGGCCTGGGTGAAAAGACATGCAACAGAAAAGACAAAGAAAGCAAAGATTTACTGGAGAAAGAAGAGATGATGATGTGAATACACAGAAGTATACAAAAATATCCCCATATTGGTACAAAGGTTCAGTCACTGGGTTAGAAGCAAAGGAAGGATCAAGTTAACTCCTTATTAGCTGCAATGTAAACATCAACAATGCTATACAGTAGGAAAATTACTCAAAAGTCAATACTGTTGTACACCTGAAATATTGTAGAAAAGTTATTTGAGTGGCTCATGTTTCAAAAGTTTAGCATGCACAAAATGTCCATATGAAATATAGTCCCCAAAATCCTCAGAGCAAAATTGCCTGCAAGAGTTCACAAATGAAATATCATCCTTTGGTAAAAGTTCTGTCTTCTTATCTGAGGCTGGTAGCAGAAAGCAGAGTGAAAGAGATGACATGTTATTCCAGATATGTTGAGATATTTCAGAACAACTCCTTGACATCAAGGAGTATTTTATGTATGCTTATCTTTCATAACAGGATTCGCTCAAATAATTTTTCTACAATATTTAAACTGTGCAGCAGTATTTAGTCTGTAGTAATTTTTCTACAGCATTGTTTACAATATGTTTATATATCAGCTAATAAGGAGTTAATTCATGCTTTGGCTTTATAATATTTATCAGGTTTTATCAACTTTGTTTTGCTTTGTTACTGAATTAGAGGCAGACATTCTGGAGCATGAAGTGAAATGAGCCCTAGAAAATATGGCTAACAACAAAGCGGCAAGAGTTGATGAAATACAAAGCAGAACTGTATAAAATCTTAAAAAGCAATGCAATTAAAAGGCTACTTGCAGGTTGCGAGTATGGAAAATTCTGAAGTGACCCAGGGACTGGAAAAAATGCATTTATATTCCAATTCCAAAAAAAGCTACTCCTAAAGAATAGTCAGACCATTGAACAGATGTGCTCATCTCACACACAAACAAAATAACACTCAGGATCCAGGCTTCAAAAGTATATGGAATTAGAATTGCCAAGGGTGTCTTGCTACTTTTGTTAGAATGATGAAAACATGGGATGTTGTGATGGGTGTAGAAAAGAGCTGGAGCATGCATTAAAATGCAGTGACACTCCCTGCATCACTCTGACCCCTGTGGACACGCTGACTGCCCAATGTACAAGTTAGATTTAGAAGAAACCAGGGCACCTGAAATCATGCCACTAACATCTGATAAAGAATGGAAAAGTCAAGCGAGTTCCAAAAAGATACCTATTCTTCCTTTATTGATTATATCAAGGCTTCTGACTGTTGTAGACCACAACAAATTGTGGCAACCCCTTTGAAACATGGATGCACTGGGCCACCTCATCTTCCTACTGAACAATTTGTAGGATGACCACAAAACAATTGTTATAATGGACTTAAGGAATCTCTTGTTGAAGAGAGTGCAACAATGGTTTCCCCCTGAATATTAAAAACACCAGCCCAATACATAAAAGTAGAGAAGTTGAAGTACTGCATCTTTCTACTCTCAAAAATTCATAGGGTTGGTAACGTGAAATAAAGAGATGCAGAGACATCATATCACCAACAAAAGGTCCCAGCCTATTATTGTTGTTGCTGTTTACAGACTTTTTATCCTGCCCAATTTCACAGAGTCCAGGTGGCTCACATAAAATATCATAAATATCAAAGAAATGCCATCCAAAGAATCAATTAAACTAACAAGCATTAAAAACAGCATGGCATACTCAGCACCTGAAGCTCCTAAAGCCTGCAAAAACAGCGGCATCTTCACCACCTTTCTTAAATCCTAAAAATGTGAGGCCAGCCAGACCTTTAGAGATACATTGCTCCAAAGTGATGGGCTGTCATAGAAACAGTCTGCTTCTACACCCCTCCCCTTCTGACTTCCTCAAGGGAAGAAAGCTGAAGCATTGCTTCCTAGGTTGACTGGACAGACTCTGTTTAGAAAAGACAGTGCTGTAACTAACACACACTCAAGCCATATATTTATAAAAAAGGCTTAGTGGTTGCCTGGATTTTTGCAGTCCAGATCTGGTAGCTCTAAGCAAAATGTCACTCTCTTCTTTTACCTTCGGCAAGAGGCTAATTACAAAAATCAGTTTCCCCAAGCAAATTGGTCAGCTTCCTCCCTATCCAGACCTTCAAGGTGTTTGTTACCAACCTAGGTTATATGTCTTTCTTGGCAAATAGGTATGCTTTCATTCTATTTTCTAGGAATGAAGCTAAATAAAGCTAAATTACTGCATGAGGCTTAAAAGCCTTCTTGGAAAGAAAGGTGATGCCAGAGACTAGTGCCAAAGGAGACAGTTAAGGGTATCTTGGTGCCCAAGAGGTATTACATTATCTATTTCTGGACAAGAAGATGGCTGGTTTGTTGAACCCTGAACTATTATAGAAAACAATCATTACATTTATTTGTGATACAGATCTGCACAGGTTTGTATCCACAGGCACCTCCTAGATCATAACAGTTCCTTGTTAGCCTCATACTTTCAAATAACAGCCCATAGAAGCTTTACCAACCTACAACCTGGTAAAGAAAAGGTAACAGTTTTGTTCACTCTTGGATCAGGAAGTAAATTAATTGTGTTTAGCACCCACTGGGAGTTAAATCATGATTTCAAATGGTCTTATTTGTCTGGATTCAAATGGTTTTGATTCAAATGTTTCTGAATGGCTGCAAAATGTAGATTGCTGGTACGCATCAGCCCGCCATTTTTCCCATGTAGAAGGATAACAAACACAGAATTCTACAACAACCTTCTGTGAAGCAAAATTTTCAGATAGATGCCTCTAATGTTCTGTCAATTTTACCAAAGGTGACTTTTCCTCCCACTCTGCAAAGGTCTTACAAAGCTTGGAGTTTTGTAATTACAAACCTATAGCCTATTTCACAATTAAGAAGCAAATTACATTAAAAAAGTAATGCTAGCTGTGCTAAACCATTTATCTCACTTCTTTATATAGAAAGCTGAGTTAGATACTAAGAAAGATGGGCATCTTGGGCAACATTTTAATTAAAAATATTCCTTTTAGATTGAACAAATAGTCTTTTTTCCCCCAAGACCTTTTGTTTAACTAATGTGACCATAAGGATCTTTAAACTTATTTTTTAAACTTCAGTTATAGAAGTGTTTGGCACTTTTACTCTTATTGGAAAGGGGAAATGCCAGAAAATCAAATTCTCTATCTAAGCAATATTTAAAAAGGAAACAAATTTTACACCATATTTTTTGATAGATGATATAGAGTAACTATATATGAATATGTATTATAATGTTATTTCCCAGGCTATAATTTTGGATGGTAATATTTCACACTCACAACAGAAGTCATTTAAATAAAAGCTGGAATTTATTTTACAGATGAACATGGATGTGTGCATTTTTTAACGTGGCTTCTGACAAACTAGTAGTTACAGAAGAAAAAGGACAATGCGTGAAAGGATTTGCTTTATATGCCACAAAGGACTAAGCACCAACTTCATGTAATGAACAGCTTATATATTTTTCATTACAGTACAATTTGGAGACAAAACAGCAATTTACAGAGTTCTAATTGGGACAGTGGTACAAGTACTGTGGGAATTCATCTGTCACTTCCAAATCCTGGCTAACTTTCTATGTTAGTCTGTTGATGCAAACTATTTTTTAAAATAGTTCAAACAGAAGAAAAAGTAAAGCTCATATAGGTAGGTATCACATAGGAATGGAGACCTCTATGACTTTTTGATGTTGGAATCTGCTCCCCTGTTCTCCATTATGCCTTTCTACTACTGCAGAAACATTTCTGTCCAGTCTCTGGATCAAGACTTTGCTTCTGCTGTTTTATCTTGCCTCTTTAAATATCTTACCTGGCTTTCCAGCAAATAGTTTGTAATATCTTTGTGGAGCACTTTGATTTCCCAGTTTTCCATTTGTTTCATACTCTGAACCTGTCATGTCCAAGCTTCTGGTGTCATGTCCAAGCTTTCAGTCTTTCCCAAAAGAGCAGTAAATTGAGACTTCTAGTTTTGCTGTCTATTTTGCTCTTTCCTTTATCTGATATTGTTTATCTGTTGAATATTCCATGTGTTGAAGGGCATGCTTATAATGTCCTCTTTAGTTGTTGCTTGGAAGAAGACAAACAGTTGAAATCATTGGATCATGGAATTGTAGTGTTGGAAGGGACTACAAGGATTCTGTAATCTGAGCCACTGCAAAGTGCAGAAAAAGCCATTAGATCACCCTGGAGAGGTGGCTGTCCAGCCTCTTCTTACCAACCATCAGAAATGGAAAACAAGCCCAATACACTTTAATATCATTTAAATCTTAAGCAATCAGGAAAATCTCAAATGTTATTTTTTCGTAAAGCTTTTGAGTGCGTAGAGACAGTAAAGGAATAAAAAGAACTGTGCTTCGCCTGACCACTTTCTGATTTGTCTTCTTACAGATTGAAATTTTCTTCAATATGCCATTAATTGTAGGGGTCTTTGGCTTTTCTCCCAGACATAAATTTTTAAACTCTGCAAAAGCAGGAGGGGAGAGAAACAACAACAACAATACAACAGCAAGAGAACTATCTGATCATGTTTCTTTTCAAGAAACAGCTATTGAGGAATGGCCAAATATAAACAAGCAGACACTGACAAACAGCTATTGGTTCCTGGAAAGGGAGCATTGCTGCACAGTAGGACACTAATAAAATTTGGATGCAAATAGGATGGATTTTTCACCTATCTATGAATGCCCAATTACCCATGATGGCAACAAGCAGCTTGGCTTCCATCTGGAATTTGACACCCAATTTAAGCAGACTAAAACAAATACAAAGACAACAAAACATGGGGGTGGAGGGAAGAGACTCAGAAAGACAGAAACATTTGGATTTCCATAGTTGTTGCTTACAGTCAATAGATTTAGCCAACCAGGAAATGAGATTAATTTGTAGAACCAAAAGAAAACAGAAAAAGAAAGCTTCTCTTCCCACAATAAAAACACCACTTTTCAGGTCAGATAGAAATGGAATAAGAGTCCTGCTGGATTAGTCCAAAGATCTATTTGAAATAACCATTGGCAATAAAGCCTTGTATTTTGGGGCAAAAAAAAAAGTGTTGATATTTTCCTATGCTAATCTAGTATCTTAAAGTGGCAGTTTTTGAGAAGAAGGGTTGAGTCACCTGAGACATGAACTTCCTCTATATCATCAGAACTTTTGTGAGCAGATCACCTGGTTATACATCCACATGGAAAACATAAAGAAAAGACATGATGTGCTAATAGAAAACCATGCAAAGCTCAAGGATGTAGGTTGAGCAACCTTTTGGAAACTAGAGTTCACAGTTGTTGCTATTGAAAGGGGAGGGCATCATCTGATGTGATATTTATGCAAATTGACCCAGGGCGTATCACACACAGGAGGAAGTAGATTTTCCTTTTTTCCCCTATTTTGGGGGAAAGGCTGTCTTTACATTTTAACTATTTTTCATGTGTTTCTAGCTTCAGAATAGCACAAATTTTAGAAGTACAGTGGAAATACCAAGGGCTACACAAAAGAACATGCTCTAGCATCTCAGCTATCACCTAGAAGATAATAAGAACAAAAAGTAAAAGGACATAAAAAGTGAGCAAAAATTACAAATATCTCCATCTCATGGTGGAACATTATCCTCAGTGACAGAATGCAAACTCATTCCTTAGGATAAATGGGACTCACTCTCAGTGTAACATGTACAACATTTTGTTGTAATATTGTTAATATGGACATTTATCCATAAAGAAATTGAACGAATACTATGCCATTAGCTTCTTAGATAATGTCCATCAGCTCATGACAATATTTGGTAAATCTTATAAATATCATTTGATATTTAAGTAATAACTGGCATTCCAATATCTAATTATCATGCAGAAATATTGCATAATCTTTAAGTGTTATTGTTTCTCTTAATAGAATGGTTATTATTGCTGTTTTGTAAATAATGCAATTGTAATTGTAGATTTGTTGCCTTAAGAGGAATGTATGAATGAATGCATGAATGAATGAACCTTTGAATCAAGCTCAACTCTTGATGACTGCATGGATACATCCATGGAGTTTTGTGGCCCATAATAACAGAAGCAGCTCCCCACTGCCTTCTTCCATAATTTTTTATTAATTCCAACCCACTGGAATGTGGGAAATAAATTATGTAAAGAGGGTCAGGACTCCATCTGTACATGTGATGATAATAACCCTGCAAATGTTGAACAGAATGGGACAATATTTGGGAGGGGGAGAAACTGGCAAAAGGAAAATTATGGGCAGATCTGGCTAGATGCTATGCAGAAAAAAATCCTGAGATTTCCCCAATGTGGGTGACTTCTCTGTTATCATCTCCCTCCTTCCTCTTTCATAGTTAAATATCCCAGAGTGGAGCATATTCCATCTACTCTTTGCTTTCCAGAATACACATACAGTACATATTAACATACAATCATTATCAGTAAAAGGGTTGGAAGAATTCCAGAAACCTGGCACACTTTTTTTTTTTTTTTTAACTTTGCACTCTATCCTACAAACCTAGGATTTCCATTATAGTTTTAACAGGTCCAAACCTGCTCAGCTTTTTCAAGATCAGCCATATCCAACTCAACAGAAAGCAAGATTCTCACGGTCTTTTTTCAGCAAAATTTATTAAAAGGATTAAGGTTAAGAGATGAGGTTACATAAATTTCAACAATTGGATTATTTTGTTTTACAACCCAATTTATCTTTTTTCCCCTCATTATGACTGAGACTTCTTCAGTTTGTAATGCCTCTTCTCTGAACTGGTGGGCTGGCTGCCCTTTTCCCAGACAATTGGGGAATATGCAAGTATATTCTCAGGTCTTGTAAATAATCCCCTGAATTCTTCCCAGGCTGGGAACATACTATTACAGTTGGTTTAGGTATTTCAACTAAGCCAGGACATTAAAGAATACTATTCTTTTATTCTTTTATTCTAGGCTACCTTAAAGTGATAGTGTTTTCTTATTCTATATTTTGTTATTCTATGTTATAGGCATAGTCAAGAGGCAAACATTCAGGCTGGAAAAGAGAGATACAGATAGTCTCAATATAGTTTGTTTAGTTATTCGTTAGAGTTATTTTGATGTCATTAATGCAGAAATTAAACAATGAAGGGGCAAAAAAATAAAAACAATCCTGTTTAAGTCCTTCAAGAGTAGGGATAGGAATGGTCAGATTGCCATTAAAATTACATCTAATTTGTTTTAATGATCAACCTGAGAAGGTGGAGGTCAGTGGATGTTATAGCTAATTTCCTCTAACGTATTTCCCAAGGAATGGAATAGAATCAAAGACCATGCTTAAATCAATAAAGGCAACATAAAGGGTGCCTTTAGAAGGCTACTAAATGGAATAGAATTGCACATTGATTCATAGTGGAATATCCTGACCTAAATCTAAAGCCATCTGGGTGACTTTGGACCAGTTACTATCTCTCAGCCCAACCCTCTGACAGGGTTGTTGTGGTGGGGAAAATAGGAGGCAGGAGAGTTATGTATGCTGGCTTGAGACATACAAAATAAAGATAGGATACAACTATATTAATATTGCTGTGGTTGTTCCTGCCTGTTAGGGACCAATGTATTATCCAGGGACATCTAATCTAAAAGTTCATAATAGAGAAATCTAACATAAAACTTACTGATGATTGATAATAGGCAATAGTTAGCATAATGATAGGTTATGCCTATCCCCTTTCTAATATTGTATTTTGGGAGAGTGGTTGAGTTAGGAAATTATAGGGAGCTGTTAATAGCAATAAGCAAGGGGGGTATTGGAAGCTCACTGCTTAGGATTTATTTTCAATAATTCTGGCAAAATCATATCTTTCCCTGGGGCTTTACTATTTTTCAGCTGAGAAATTAATTTTTGAATTTCTGATTGTGGAGGTCAATGGATCAGATAGTAGAGAGGCAAGAATCACCACCCAAATGGGACATCAAATAAATCAGGGAAATATTTGGTCCAAGACCCTAGGGAGATTAAGTTATTAGCACTAGAGCTGAGTTTAACTGAGGGTCGAGAGACAAGATGCCAGAACAGATGATAATCTTTGTCACTGCTCAATTCACTAGGGAGTAGCTTTGCTTTTTCTCCTGCAAAAGCCCTTTATAGTTCAAGAGTGAAAGATTTCTCAAGAAGGAGAAACATTATAAAATCAGCAATTCCTCTAGGGCAGTTAGTTTCTCAACTAACTCAATCCTAGTTAACAATTCTCTCTTCTTTCCTGTCTACACTAAGACTTATTCTTGTGCTCTGTGTAAACACAGACAGAACCCTGTTAATTTCTGTACTGGTGGATATTGATAGGAGCCCAATGAGTGATTAAGTATTTTCCTGACCCCTTCTTTTCAACTTCTCAACAATGCTTGTTCAGTTGGAGTCCAAAAGTCTTACCCAAAACTGATGTCTTACAAACAACGTGGTCTCCAAATAACACAGTTTGCTGTATGTTGTTTAAGAATAGATTTGCTATTCTTTTGTTTCTTGGTATAATTCTTACAACAAACATTTGTTAAATATGGGTGTAAATGGATTGTACATGTATAGTAGGTTATGAACTGCTTGAGAACCAATTATTGATATTTCACTTGTGAGAAACCTATATAACATGGAAACCAGTTCTATGCATAGAATGCACCATTCTGTGATGTTAATTCTGTGCTGGCCTCTGTGTAAGATCTTTGGAGAAGAAAAATTCTGTAAAATGTTTTGATGTACTGTTACTATAAGATACAAGGACAAAACTCTAGATAAGTGATTGCAATGATTCCCTCTTCTTGGTTTTTCAGCTATAATAATCAAAATTTCCCTATAGCTATCTAGATTTTTTTTTTTTTTGCTGCTGCTGCTGCTACTGTGTCTATAATTATATTATATAACATAGCATCTATCAAGAAGTGTTTTTGCATTAGTCTGTACTAACTTATTAATGTATGTACAATACTATTGGTAACATAAACCAGCTCCTGTCTGAAAGTCAATGCTCTAAGGTTATATTGATTGAACATGCTTCAATTAAGCCCTTTTTACTAGGGCTTAAATTGTATTTTTGCCACAACAGTCTGTTATTAGTTGAAAGTATCTCACTGAGCTGGCATAAATTGATTTTAAGAACTAGTTATGATTGCATTAGTATTGTTTGCCTTACTAATATATGACTTTGTGTTGTGTATTCGGTCAAGCATAAACACTGTATTGTCCTGATAAAATGGTCGTCCTAATTATAGATATATGTAAAGGGAAAAAAGGGTCAGAATGAAACTTTAGAAGCAAAAGGGAGATCGTGTTATGAGGATCAGTGGTGAAAAGGTGAGAATATTTGTTGAGTATCTAGAATGGTGCAGAATGTTGATCCTGCCTACATTATTTTACATGGTGTTCCTGTACTTTTGCTCATTCATATACATTTCCTTTTGCTTACATGTAAGAAAGCATTACTGATTTTTTTCAAGAAAATCTAAAATGATTTTATAGTTCTAAGATTATTGTCAGTATTCAAGAACAAAAGCATCCCTAGAGAGTCAAAAAAGTCAAGATTATGGCCACAACTGCATGATAGAAGCCCCATCCCTTTATATGTGCTTCACATGTGGCTATCTCCTGCTCAAGAATACTTTGCATCAAGCTGCTTGACATCATTCTGTCATGTCCATAAACACATACAGAGGAGTTCTCCACTTGGACTTATTTCTTTCCTTCCAATATAAACTGGATAGAAATGAAACATATATTCAAAGCAAGGAGAAGGAAAGGGACTGTATCTCCTGATATGGCCAGCATAGGAAATACAAGTTAAAGAGATCAGTTGGATGACTTGGCTTTAGATGGTGGTCTAGTCCAGGGTTTTTCAAACTGTGCTCCATGGAACCCTAGGGTGAATGATTAAGGACACAACCCCCACCCCCACCCCCCATAGTTCATGAATGCAGCCAATTTTCTATCACTAGAGCTTTGCTATGGATTCCAGGAATTTATTTTTTTAACTAATAGGTTCCACAGCCTCAAAATGTTTGAAAAACCCTGTTCTGGTCCCTGTCAGCATATTTTTGTTGCATCTTGGAATCAGATGGTTTCTTTGTCAGTATATCCTCAAATTATTAAATGCGAAAAGAAACAGATGAATTTTGTGAGTGCATACAATACTTCCCCTATTGCAACAAAATCCAGTGCTCTAGATAGACATCTTTATATTGCTATTTTGAAAATATTCTCCTTAATGTATATTTCCTGACTTTTGAGATGCTTAGTGCATGCGCAAATTAAATTTAAACTGTTTGTTTTTCCCCAAGAAATTTGATGCCAGCCCTCAATTTTCAATAGGTTGATTAGATCAATAAGTTAGTTAGCAAGAGGCCGTTACATCAGAATCAATGTTATGCATGTTTATACATGCCACGTAATACTTCTGAAAGATTGTTTTTATTTGTCAGTATAAGTAACAACTTCCAGCCATGAAAACAATGGGAATTGCTGTAGTGGGTGAAAATTCTGTTTTCCAGTACTTTTAATATTTGTTGAACATTCCATATTACAGTACTTTAATTCATGGTCCAATCAGACAATTTAATTTCTTCCCATCTGGCTTGCCAGTTGCTAGCCAGCCAACTCGCAATCCAGGGTAGAGCTCAGTTCCCCAAATGTTCCATTTTAACAATTACCAAGACTGCCCAGCTGTTTCTCTACGTGCAAATGCAGCCAATCTTTCCACCACTGGATGAGGGAGGAAGGAAGGAAGAACAACAAATGAATGGAGAAGCCCTAACACAGAAGAAGGAATTAATTAGAGCCAAGCTCTAGAGGGATACAGCTTGATGACCAAGTACAGTTTCGATATTCTGAGCACTTACACATTGCATTGAATTAGCATTAATTTCAGATGAACGTATTCCTATATAAATTCTACCAGAAAACAACAAAAATGGTCCCTAAACACCACAGTATTTCATCTGATTCATGGTTATGAGCAAACGGACAAGGATTTGTTTCTAGGAAAGTATGCGTAGTACGTGCACAGTGAATCACGGTGGCGCAGCCAGCAAGAGCAGTGACTGATCCTTGCTGATGGAAGATTGAATCATTCAAGAGTCACCCTACAAGTAATCAAGTTTTGAGAAGGACCCATCTGTTGCAAAGTAAATTCTATGCCCAGACCTTAAACTGATTTATTTTATTTTTTGCATTCAGAAATGTGCTTGTGTGCTAAACTAAATACGGTGTTGTTGGTATATAATTGCAATTGTTTTATATGTAAATAGCAGCTGGAGAGGAGTCTGAGCAAAAAAAGATTGGACAGGGGGAATTAATGCACCCATCTCTTTTCTAGACCTGTCAAAATTCCACAACCCTTGTCAAGCTCTTGATTGGTATGAGAAGGAAAGTTGCCATTAGTGCAGATGAGCAGGTTGGAGCTAAAAAGATTATGTTTCCTTTAAAACAAAGGTATTGGGGGGGGGGGGTAACCTGGGCAGAAAATCAGTGACCCACGTGGGATCTCTATTAATTTAAATTCATTATACTAACTTTATTATAATATATACATTAATAATGTATTATTATTGTATCCTCCCATCACCTTTCTTATTATGCTTTAAAATTTAATGGTGAACTTTCCATCACATTTTAAGAGGGAAATGCCATTCTGCTGGGTAATTTTTTTTTTTTCTGTGCTTTTTGCAAATATTTTTCCTTTCTGGGAGGTTTCTTCATTTTTTTCTTGGTGCTCCCCAGTTCCCCTTCATTACTCCATCCAGTGGGCGACATGATCCCACCCATTATTGCCTCCTGGCCTCTCCCAGAGCTTTAAAAACAAAGACATTGTTGGGTAGGAACATTTTTTCCCCTATCCCTGTAAATTATCTCCTGCGGTTACAACATTTTTTATATAACAAAACTGTATGTATCTAAGTTGTAACACTGTCACCTTGGAGATCTCAGGCTGACAAGGATAAGACAGTGCCCATGGCTTGTTCAGACTCCTTTCATTCCAAAAGGGTAGACCGAGTTTTATTCTGTGCAGTGTTAATCATGCAAGTCCACCAGGCAATTTTCATATGAGCGGAAATTAGGCTGCCAGACCCTGATGGTGAATCCTTACCTTCTACATTTTGTATGCCTGAGGAATGCTGGAAAAAAACCCTGCATTAATAATGACTACCTAGCCTGTGGCTCAGTGAAGTGTGAATGCCATAACTACCTGTTTCATTGCTCTCCAGTTGCTATAAAAGCACCTGCTTCCCCTATTTTCATCTCTGACGGGGTTGAAAGATAAACAGGTGAAAATGTACAGTGATGCGCTCGTTTTAGGGGAACAGAGGCTGTAAGAAGATCATTTGTAACACATCATCAGTGACCCTTGAGTCAAGGAACAGAAAAGAAAATAGAAATACTGTACATCCTTAATAAATCAAAGGAAGGGCAGCTATCCACATTTCAACCACTGCTTATGCACTGGTGTTACATCTGTCTTTGACTGAATGTGGTGTTTAAATGCCTAGATGTACATGTCCAGATAAGCATGTTTCTATGGGCTGTTGCAAGACATGATACATCTTGCATGAAATGCCTCCTGGATTTTTTTCCCTTTTATTTTTGTGAATGTGTATTGTTATAGGTTTTAATTGTATATTTATTTATTGTTTTAACGTGTTGTGAGCCTCCCAGAGCCCCCCATTGAGGGGAGATGGGAGGGGGACAAATTTAATTAATAAATAAATAAATCTTTGATCTATAAGTATCATATCCTTAAACCATTGAAAAAGATATAACTGAAACCCAACAAAATGTTGATGTCAGATGAAATACTTTGTGGCTTTACCCAGTAGGAATGCCTCTGGATATCCCAAACAGTCATATACTGTACATCAGGACTAAATATCTCTACAATTTAATTATGCGTGTCTGGCAGACGTGCAGCACCCATGTTTATGAATCCATTTCTTTGGGCTACTAGCAGAACAACCTTGCAGATAGCTCAGCTATCTTATAGCTAGCTGAAGGAAGTAATATCAACAATGGATGTCTTGGGCTCAGGAGAAAGTTTAATGATGCATAAGTTATTAATTTAAGTAGTGCAGGAAAGATCCCCTTCGGGTACCTACTGCCTGATGTGCATGTTTAAAATAAATGAAAACTTTTTCCCACCCCCATTTTAAATGAAAAAATGTTATATAGAGGCACAGCATTGGGAATGATTAATTTTGGCAAATTTATTGCAATATGCAAGAAGGCAGGTTGCAAGGAGCCTTGTCAATAAGCCGAGGGAGTGTGTGATAGAGTGCTATGGAGCAGCAGATAGGTAACAGCTCACTGACCAAATTTATCTAGCCAAATTAGCAGTCAGATGCTGAAAACTTAATACTGCAGTCTTGTACATCTACACTAAAGGGTACATCTTTAGGTCGAAAGAAGCAGACCTTCTGCTTTATACTAGCGGTTGCTAGAATTCTAGCCCAAACAAGCAAAACGTGGCCTTGCCGGCTGAGAATTCTGGGGCTGTTAATCCAGCATATCAGGAAGGCATCTGATTTTGGAAGAATTCTCAATGCTTAGAGCCTTTATTCTATTAATGTGAATGGAAGGATGAGCTGACTTAGTGGGGAAACCCTCATTTTACCAAGCACGGTAGTGCAACTGGAATCAGTGACAGCAGCAGCCTTGCATATTCCTAAAGGGAATTTCCCTGTGTGAACTGGAAATGATCCTGGGGCAAGTGCCCTTTGAAAGGGTGAATCTGCCAAGAGGTCACTTCATAGCTAGCAAGCTGCCCAAGCAGCCACTCCAGCCCAATGAAAAGTGTCTCTTTTTGTCCAGTATTCCCCATCAGCCATTTCCATAAGAATTATATTCTTCCTTCCTTCCTTCCTTCCTTCCTTCCTTCCTTCCTTCCTTCCTTCCTTCCTTCCTTCCTTCCTTCCTTCCTTCCTTCCTTCCTTCCTTCCTTCCTTCCTCCCTCCCTCCCTCCCTCCCTCCCTCCCTTCCTTCCTTCCTTCCTTCCTTCCTTCCTTTGGGTCAATGGGGTTCTCTGGAGAAAGATGATTGCTGTGGGGCCTTGGGTTGGATCCATGTCTGCAGTAGAGAAAGGGCAGACCTGCCACTCCTCTAGTGAAGTGAGGGATGGGAGAGAGAGGCCACACGACCCTTCCCAGCTTGGAAGCCAGAGGACTGGTTGCTCCCACTCAAGATGCCAGCCAAGCAAGTATGTCACACACCGAGGTATACTTTCATTCTGCTTTCTGAGTGCAGGGAAATTATACAGACAGTAGGAAGATTGATAATACACAGCATTTTGGTCCATTCCTTTTCCCCAAATAGGAAAAGATTTTCTTTGCCAATCTCAGTGCACCAAGCTTCATTAAACACTCTTAATTAGGTACTGTTGACCATGGCATATTTCTACACTGGGGGGAGGGGTCATTCCCTAGGTCCCTCTCTGTGTGGTGCCACAGGACTTGACGCTGCCTCTCCTGTTTAACTTCTACATGAAACTGCTGGGTGAGTTCATCCATCGGTCTGCTGATGATACCCAGTTAAGTATCTTGAACACAGACTGGCCAAGTGAGGCTGTTGAAGTCCTGTCCAAATGCCAGGAGGCTGCGCAGGCCTGGATGGGGAGGAACCAATTCTGACTCCAAGACCAAGCAGCAGTGGATATTAGGCCATCTCTAATTTTGGATGGGGTTGTACTTCCACATTCAAAAGTGTTTGTCATCTGGGAGCTTTCTTGGACTCACCTCCTGCTCAAAAAGGTGTGCCAGTTGTGCCCCTTCCTGGATCAGGAGGCCCTTCAGAAAGTCACTCATGACCTGGCCACCTACTTCAATGTGCTTTACAATACAGGTTTCATTTCGTGACCACTCGTTCAGTGACTGTTCAAACTTATGATGGTGTTGCATGAGTGGTAGTTATGACCAGTCCTTGTACTTATGGCCATCACAGTGTCCCCACAGTCACGTGATTACAATCAGGGTGCTTGGCACCTGACTTACAATTATGACATTGCAGAATCCCACCATCATGAGATCTTGATTTGCGACCTTCCCTGCCGGCTTCCAATAAGCAAAGTCAATGGGGAAGCTGGCATAAAGTTGCAAGTCACGGTCACGTGAGGTCCTCACTTAACAAATATAACTGAGATTGCTGGAACTGCCATCGCTAAGTGAAGCAGCCATGTGGTTTTTCAATTTATGAACGCATCACTTAATAACGGAGTTTCCAGTCCCAATTAGAGTCATTAAACAAGGACTACCTGTAGGCTTCAACTGGTCCAGAATGCAGCAGTGTGGGCACTTAGGGACATGCTTCAGTATCCCTGTGTAAAACCTCTACCATGCCAGTATGCTTTCAGGTGCAATTTAAGGTGCTGGCTATCATCTATAATGCTCTACATGGCATGGGGCCCAGTTATTGGAGAGACTGACGATCTCCCATGGTTTCTGCCTGTCTAGTCCAAGTCAACAGACTTGGTCTGCTCTGGGTCCCTTCAATTAAATAGTGTCATCTATCAGGACCTAGGAAGCGTACCTTCTCTGTTGCAGTGCCTGCCTTCTGGAATGAGGCTCCCCCAAAGATCTGTGTGGCTCCCACCCTGATGGCATTTCATAAAACCTTAAAAACCTGGCTGTTCTCCCAGGTGGATGGAGTCCTTGTTGGTTATTCTGTGTTGTTTGGGCAGATTACCCATCTCTTTCATCATTTATTGTGCCTTGCATTTTTTGTCTTCTTTTGTTATATTGTGAGTCATCCAGAGACAGTCTAGTGCCTCAGTTAAATAAATAAATACATACATACATTTAATTCAAGCAGTCTAAGGCCAGGATTTTTAAGTCTAGAAATAACATCAGAAATAGATGCCTTCAAAATTGCAACCTAATTTTTAGGGACTGAAATCTTTGAAAAAAAACAATGTATACCATGTATATGTGAAAAGCGAGTTAAGACTATGGCTTAACAACCATTGACAACAAAAAGTCTTTTGCCACTTTAAAGACTAGCACATTTATTATCATATTTTATGGATCACTGTCTAGTTCATCAGATGTGACAAACAGCCTTACACATCAAATACAGTCAACTTGGCAGATGCCTTATGCTCTTAACCAAAGGCCTTTGCAAAACATATAGTGGAAATCTACAGAAGTGTCAGATTTACATGTGTGGAATTTGCACATATATTACCCCTTCTACACTTTTAATTCTCATGTATATATCCTCTCCCAGTGATGAATTATTTTTGGCTCCCACTTCCTTCTCACTATTTATTTATTTACCTTACCAGCTAGATGGATATTCTTGGCTGATCTAAAAAAATCTAAACAGGATTGGATTTAGAGAGAATGTGGAGGAGAGACGATGCAGTAATTCCAATCAGAATCGTGCAGGCAATGGTTTTCCCTGTGACAGTCTATGGAAGTGAAAGTTGGGCTTTGAAGCAGTAGAATAAAAAAAGTATTCATGCTTTTGAAGTTTGGTTTCGGAGCAGATTCTCAGAATACCACGAATAGCCAAGAAAGCAAACCAATGGATCATAGAACAAATCAATCCAGAGTCCTCACTGGAGGCACAAATGACCAGGTTCATATTATTATATCTTGGACATATTATGTAAAAGCCCAGTTCTCTTGAGAAGTCTGTGATGCTGGAAAGGTAAAAGGAAAGAGAAAAAGAGGACAACCAGCAGCAAGATGGATGGACTCAGTTACAGTGATGATGGGTGCACCATTGGAAGACCTGAAGGACTAGCTGAGCACCGATCATCCTGGAGAATATTTGGTCTCTAAGAGTCAACACTAACTTGATGTTGTTACAGCATCATCATCAGGCTTGACTGAAAAGTAAAAAACAAAGAAACAAACAAACAGAAAGAACACGGTCGCACATCACTTCCATATTGTTTCCAAGAAAGCTACACAGACATGTACATTAAGTCACCTAGTGATGAGTTTGACCCAAAGAGACTTCCCTTTCTTTTCCCCTTCCACCCATTATTTTGGAGAAAATGCATCTTGAAAAATCTTCACAGCCACAAAGGACAAATATGGCTTTTTGGAGGCCGGGGTGTGTGTGTGTGTGTGTGTGTGGCAGCGGCGGGGAGAGCTGGCAAGCAATCTGCCGCTGACCCGATGAGAAAGTCTATTCCCATTATTATATAGCATGAGAAAATGTAAATGCATTGACTGAAAAAGAGAAATGAAATGCAAATTAGAAGTACATTAGGTTTATAACTCCAATCAAATCAACTCCCAAGCAGGATGTCCACCTCTGATCCTCCTCCTCGGTATGAGTTAATTTATTCAAATCTATGCCACCTTCAGACTCCTAGTGTGAACTGGTGGGTACGACAGGGAGATCAACTTTATTCCAAGGTGTTGCAAAGCTTCAATGGATGCCAGAGATTCTTCAGCAAATTAGCATTCTTGCATCATGATCTCTCAAACACATTTCAGGCTACACATGACATAAAGGGTAGCTGTAACGCATACTGTTAAGGAATTAACATAGCAAGTAATTCATACATCTGCTTAACTACACTTGTTCATCCATAGTTACAGGATTAACAAATATGAACTTCAGATCCTGCAGACCAAGCATGCTATAAAAAAGGAAAGCTTACATCAACGGTCTAACAAGTTCCCTTCCCCCTTCCTTTCTTTCACATCCTAGAAAAAGATTCTTTAACATGATGTAGAAATGAGAAGAGTTTCTCATGTGAATTCTCCGTAGCACCAGAACCAAAAACGTGCACTCAAGTAACTCAAGAAAAGAAAATCCTGTATAGAAAATCTGCTTTATATAACAAAGCTAAACATGTATATTTGGTTGGAAAGGGTTATCATGAAAAGCAAGTTGAGATGTTTAAAAAACAGCACAATAATTCAACCTAAGCCCAACATCTGAGAGATATGATGAACAGTTGATAGAAAAATAAAATAAAGATACCTTAATTTTAATGATCTGACAGTTTCTTCATAGAGGGTTCTCCGGTACAAATATCTCAACTTGCTAAGCATGCAGCTCAAATGAAATGGTTTGGTTTGTTCATCTGAGAAGCAATTGCAGAGTAATTTTTTTTCCTAAAAAAAATGAAGTTGGATCTAAGCCACCGTAGTTACTATTTATTTTAAACACTGAGGGGCCATTGGGGAAATAAAGCCCATATTTCCTCCTCTTACGGCTCAGCCAACATCTATTCTCCCATGGCTTTAAGAGAGAAAGAGCAAGAAGGAATGTGATGCTATAAATAAGAGGAATGCACAAATGCTGTAAATTTTGCTAATTTACAGAAGCTTTAGTTGCAGCCAAACCCAGGTTCTACTGAACAGAAAATGTGCTTGAACATTGAGTCCTCAACCACCTCTGCTTGCTGTTTAATCACCAGACCTTTTTAGCAGCTCTTTATTTCATTCTAATAATAATAATTAAAAAAAAAAATCCCCTCCCACCCCTATGGGTGGTATGTGTCTTCCTCAAACTTGGGTCCACTACCAGACGCCTGGGGGTTTGAGGGTTCTGTGTAGTTCCTAGCCCTGCACTCTTCTGGACAGAGAGCTCTGATGTTACTCCTGGGATCTGTTGGAGCTACTCTCCCAGCTTAGGAGTCACAGCACCAACTGTTCCTACCACCACTGGGACTACTTTGGCCTTTTCCATATCCTCTCTAGTTTTTTTTTTTATTATTATTATTATTATTATTATTATTATTATTATTATTATTATTTATCCTGTCTTTATTATTTTTATAAATAACTTAAGGCAGTGAACATACCTAATACTCCCTCCTCCTATTTTCTCCACAACAACAACCCTGTGAGTTGGGCTAGGAGAGACTGACTAGCCCAAAGTCACCTAGCAGGCTTTCATTCCTCAGGTGAGACTAGAACTCACAGTCTCCTGGTTTCTAGCCTGGTGCTTTAACCACTAGACCAAACTGGCTCTAGTTCCTCCTTCAGGCCCTGGTACTTCTCCAGCTTCTCATACTCCTTCTCCCTGATGTTACTGTCACTTGGCATCACTACATCTATCAACACTGCTGTCCTCTGGTCCTTGTCTACTACTACAATGTCTGGTTGATTGGCCAGTATCTGCCTGTCTGTATGGATGTGGAAGTTCCATAGGATGTTAGCTCTGTTATTCTCCATGGCCTTCTGTGGAATCTCCCATCTGGACTTGGGAGGGTCTAGTCCATACACTGTGCAGATGTTCCTGTATACAATGCCAGGTAATTGGTTCTGTCGTTCAGTGTATGCTGTTCCTTCCTGCATCTTACACCCTGCCACTATGTGTTGGACTGTCTCTGAGGCCTCTCTGCCCAGTCTGCACTTGGGTCCTGTCTAGTGTGGTAGACCCCTACTTCTATGGAACTGGTGCTTAGGGCCTGTTCTTGTGCTGCTATGATCAGTGCCTCAGTGCTGTCTTTCAGTCCAGCCCTTTCCAGCCACTGGTAGGATTTTCCAATGTCAGCCACCTCAGCTATCTGTCAATGGTACATCCCATGCAAGGTCTTGTCTTGCCATGGCACTTGAACTTCCTTCCATGTCTGTTGCTGCCTCAGGCATTCACTCAGCAGCTCATCTTTGCGTGCAATCTTACTGATGTACTCCTGGATGCTCTGGGTTTCATCCAGGACATTGGCTTTGATGCTCACCAGACTCCACCCGTCCTCTTTCCAGCTGGTGTAAAGTCCCTGGGTGTTGGATTTGGGGTGAAAACCTCTATACATTGCAAGGACCTTCCAGGTCTTCACATCAGCAGCCTCTATGTCCTCCTTTGGTCAGCTCAATATACTGGCAGGGTATCTGATGACTGGCAGGGTGTATGTGTTGATGGCATGGATCTTGTTCTTCCCATTGAACTGTCTTATCCTTTGGTGGTACTTGAATGTTGCTGTCCTCCTTGCCTCCTCATCGTGGGTTCCCATGTGACTGTGGGATACCAAGGTACTTGTAGCTGGTCTGTATGTCTGCTATGTGACCCGCTGGTAGTTCCACCCCATCAGCCTTAACTACCTTCCCTCTCTTTACTACAATCTGGCCATACTTCTCCAGTCTGAATGACATCCCAATGTCCTCACTGTAGATCCATGTCAGGTGGATCAGCAAGTCGATGTCTCATTCTCTCTTAGCATACAGCTTGATATCATCCCTGTAGAGGAGGTGGCTGATGGTAGTTCCACTCTTGCACTTGTATCTGTATCTAGTCCTTGTTACTTGTTTCATTCATTCATTCATTCTAGAATAACTTCAAGGCTACAACCTCTCCCAAAGTAATATGCACATAACAATACCAATAGGATAAAAATATATTGGACAATGGCTGATAGATTCAAATACTCTTGAGTGAAACATATTTTTTAGATCTATTTTAACTGGGTTCTATGCTTGATCTTTTGCACTGAAATTGCCTTTGTTACCCCAGCGGATTATTTTTGCTGAAAGAGAGACAGAGGGAAAGCAACCCTGGTGATTCTCTTAGACCTCTCGATGGCTTTCAATACATAAATCAATTTTGCTGGAGAAGTTTTCCAAGCTAAGTATAGTCTTGAAATGATTCCACTCCTAACTATATAGCCATCCCCAGAATGTGGTGTTCCAGAATCAGTAGGGGAGTTTTGCTCAATACCATGGTGTCTCTGGGTTTTTTCTTTTTCTTTTTATCTCTGTCCTGTTAAATATCTACATCAACTATTCGATGAGCTCATTCAGAGATGTAATTTGTCATCAATATGCTGATGACACCTAGCTCTGCCTTTTTCATTGGATCCAGATGGGGGATGAAATTGCTGAATCAGTTTCTAGCTGTATAATGGTCTGGATGATCAACAAATTGAAGTTCTGTCCAGACAAGACAATAGATAGTTTTCTCCTTGAGTGATGGTCATACTGTTTTGAACAGGATTGTATTTTCCTAGAGGAGAAAATTGATAATTTCTATACTTTAACAATTCTGTTTGATAATAGTTTAGCTTAATAATAACTAATCTAATAACCATATCACCACTATCTACTCTACAGGTAGCCAGTGAATCAATACAGTGGCCGTATGATTGATCCGTATGGATCAACTACTTCCATAATGCTTCGCAATTCTTACTATACAAATGTTTTCGCAGAATGTTCATGCATCCTAGGTTATAGATATTGGTTCTCTATTTAAAGAATCTTTAATCTGATGGGCTGTCATAGCCAAGTTAGGCTCAATGTTTTCAATTCAATTCAATTCAATTCAGTTCAATTCAATCAATTTATTTATTTACTGTTTTGACCATCGGTCATAACAAGTGTTTCCAATTATGACATATATTGGATTTCTATTTAAATGATACCATTATTTCTAAAGTAACATCTTTTTACATAAATTAGCATTTTTGAAATTCCCTGAAAGATCATGAATGGATAGACTGGATGTCAGACCAGCTACATCATTGATTGATTTACACAAAGAGCACATTTCCTCTCGGTTCATGTTCCTAGATTAATTTAAGAATAAAACTGAATTATATTAGATGGGATTGGGACGAAAAGTGGGCAACCTATTGTTTGAAGATGCTTGGTAGGTTTCCCAAACTTTACTTAAATTTGTTGTTATTGGGGAAAGATTTTCAGCTTTGGGATTTCATTTGATTAAGAAGAAGAAATCAAAAGGGTCTTTGCTGTGTGTCCATTCCTCCACTATGGAAAATAGGTCTACACTTAGGCTTGCCTCCTGGTTCTGTGCTTCAAGGAACTACTCCTTATTTAGAATGTAGTTTTCTCTTCCAGAATAATAAAGAATACCATTTGCTTTGCTTTGTTTTTCCATTGGGGTGATAAGAAGGAAGCACAAAAGCAATTTAGCTTGTGAGGCTAATGATTACATAAATCATCCCATTAATTTCAGTATGACTTAATAATGACCAAGCTTGAACAGTATTCATGAATATTGTTGCATTGTTTATTGTTATTTTTCAGTGTTTTTTATTTTGTGAACTACCTGGAGTCACTGGGAGTCAAGCAGTCTACAAATTGAATGAATGAATGAATGAATGAATCAGTCTCATGAACAACTGTCTTAGGAAGGGCAGTATATAAAATACATTGCAGTATATTCTAATAAAGTGGTGCTTTATGTACATGTTTTGATGTGGCTTCTCATAAATAGCAGTTGTGCCATAACTAATTTCCCACCAGTGCTGGGACTGAAGATATTATCTCCACTTCTTCATCCTCCAGACAAGGCTTTATGACTACAAAAACAGGATAGGCACAAGCTGGTCATAGTCAAAGATCTTGAGGCTTCCATCTGGCCAAATGGCCCTTCCCAAGCAAGAACACAAAAAGCGTTTATGTATAAAAACATCATGAGTCAGTTGAAAAGTTTCAGGACAAAAGACTTTTTTAAAAATTCTTTGATGATATTGCTCTTAATGCAGCTACAATCTGAGCTGCAGGGAGCTAGCACATTACTAGTTTCCACACCCATTCCAATCATTTGATGGTCATCTTACCAATAACATTTAATGGAGCTGATGACTCATTTACAGATCCTAAGTGAATTACATTTTATTGGGATATAATAAATACATGTGCACGTTGTGTGTGTGTTTGTGAAAGTGGCCTTATCATTTTTATTTTCCTTCTGGCTTCCATGAAAATTAGGAACCTGTTTTTTCATTCTTCTAAAAATGAAAATTTTAACAAACCTGGCAGACGGAATGTTAGATTGCAATTCAAGTTCTGACCACTATGGATCAACCATATCCATGCTGTAAACAAGCACGCCAGACATTATCTCTCAGTGCTCCTCAGGATGTTGTAATGAGATCAGTCAGCAATCTGCTCACATCGGGAAGGCACATCTGAAGCTCTTTTGCATCATTTACACAACATTTAATGACCTCTAAGAGAGCCTAAATGATGCTTAGCTTTATTGCACTTGTCCAAGCTTCCTCATTTAACTGATTTCCTGAACTGCATAGGTTGTATTCATTTTAACTGTAGATATACCTTCCAATCCACTTGGTTTTGCTAAATTGTTTTCAGCTGCCACTTCATCAGAAATATCTCTCTATGCCTGAGTTTGTAACATATAGTTTCACAATAAAAGGGGAGGAATCCAAGTCTATGCTTTCACATAGGTAGCATTGAAGTTTGTTCACCACCCAGAGTCACTTTCTGAGATGGGCAATCATACAAATTGAATGAATGAATGAATGAATGAATGAATGAATGAATGAAGATATTTTTTCTGTATTAACTAACCTACCCATGATTTTCACCAATTTGAAATTCTCAGGAAATCTGTAAAGCACCTCTCACTTTCCCTAATTACTCATTTTTAACGATGGGTTGCAAAGGTTTTGGGGTTTTTTTGCCTATCTTCTAGAACATACATTATTTTACTTTTCTGTATAAAATATCCATATATATCCATGATCAAGATTGCTGTTATAATTTGAAGCTGGAGAGCAAAATTAACCTTTCTACTTTGCTTACTGGGTATCCCTGAACATGAATGCAGTCTTGGAAACAGGATATATCTCACTCCTCAGAAACTCAAATGGTCCATGGGATTCTCAGCCCAAAAGAGATACTAGATACCCCATGTGAAGATCCTGTTGAAATGTTATGCTCATATCTTTCAGAAGGCATACATTTAGTGGATCTGGTGAGAATATGTGATATCAATTGGGCTGAGGAAGAAGTTCCAAGACCAAGGCCCTTACTTTAAGGTTTGTCTGGATTATGTATTTATCTACTAATTCTATCCTGAAGAATTCTGAACTTAAAATTGCCATTATTGTCATCTAATATTTGAATGAAATTTCTAAACATTACCAGATCAGAAACAACTTTGATGCATCGATTTCCTATCCAGCCATAAACATTCTTTTTCCTTTATTTACGGGAAGAATTCTCCTGTCACATCCAAGCCCAAAGCAAAATGGTATGCATCCAGGTTCTCAACCTAAAACAATCTAGCTTCTTCCCACACATTTAAGAACTGAGCATCAGTCCAAATATCTGTTTTTTTATATCTATCTATCTATCTATCTATCTATCTATCTATCTATCTAGAACCTGTCTTTTACAGAAAAAAAGTACTCTAGGGAACTATGCTAAGCCAAAAACTTTATAAAGTGTCCTTGCATTCAAGTCCATTCACACACCTGCTCTCACAGAGTTGATCAACATCTGCAAAGGCTGAGAAAGAGAAAGGGTAACCTAATTCTCCAGAAATAAGTAGTGGAAGTCTTGGCTCAAAATGTGGAATTTGGTTCTGCTTCCAATTCAGAAAGTTGTATATACATCAGTTAGCTTTTATGTTATACACCACGGGGGGGGGGGGGGGGGGGGCGGGGGGGAGAGATAAATGGTATTTCATTAATGTCATCATTTGTAATATCCTTCTCCTATATATGATAGATGCCTAGTATTCTCACATTTTATGCACAGAAAACCAATGGCTATGTATTCTGTGGGTACAAGGCTGCTCAAGATTCAGTCCTGCATTGCCATTTTGGGCGTTTCTACCATTTGGACTTGTCCCCGAATTCCACTTAATAAGAAAACCATAAACAACCTGGCAGTTTCTACTAGAGAAAAACTTTGTAGCAATCTCAAGAAAAGATCTGCTTGGAAGACAAGCTTTCAGCTTATGTGCACCAAATCTAGCAAAAGAAAGAAAATTTGCACTCCTTAGAGAAGAATTGTCATCACCACTGACTTAAAAAAAAAAAAATGAACAAATGTTTTTCCTTCTTTTTCAGAGTGTGTTGGGCCCTCCAGCCTGACTGACATTTTTACTAAGAATATAAAACAGCAATAATAAAGTAATAACATAGGTAACAATAAAAATAATATAAATGTATATTGCTTCAATTTCTATAGTACATCTGACTAGGCATCTCGTATTTGAGATCCCAAGACCAGTATCAAGAAGGTCCCAAACTTTTTTCTAGAAAAATGCCAGGTATATATCAGGTCTCTTCTGAAAGTCAAAATATATGGACAGAGATTATTCTTGGAGAATTTCTTAATGACAAGACAATCTGACATCTGACAGCTACTTTACAATTTCCACAGTCCATTACCATTGGCCTTCCTGGTGGATTCGCAGTGAAATTGAAGTCCATGGACCCTGAAGTAGACACAGAGTTGCCTATTTCTGATTAGATATTTAAAAGCCAGGAACAAGACTTTGAATTAGAGTACATTTTACATAGTATGATATAGAATGTGTGAATGAAGTTGTCAAGGCTTTTAGGGTTTACAAGCAAAAGCCATATTCACACTATCAGCACATTCAACTATATTAAGTGTTAAAGGATACATCTGGGGTCTCTAATATCACATCAGGGGCATGCTGAAAGCAAAGAACCACCCTCCATCATCATCATCATCAACAACAAAGTCATCATCAATCATTTCCCAGAAGGACTCTAAGTCCCAAGTGGAAAGGAAATTAAGAAATTTAATGGACAGTAGTAACCCTGTCTTTTCTTCCAGATAATGGACAGTAGTAACCCTGTCTTTTCTTCCAAGCATAGTCAGATGCCTACAAAAGAGACAGAGGGAAGTAGGAGAAATAGGGACTGTTTTTAAGAGGGAGCACTAGTGTTAATGATAGGTAGCATTCTGATATTTTATAGCTTTGTAACCTATGTTCCCATGGCAGCTATTTTGTAAATGGATAGCCCCCACCCAGATATCATGTGGAGGAAGAGCTGGATAACACAGTCACACAAGCCACATACCCAAGCATTCATTTTAAAGCATTGGGATTGATTCCCTCCTCCAAGTAACCAGAACAATACTGAGCTCCTGTCTAGCTGCCACGTTTTCATTTGGAAAGATTTATTAATAATTTTAAAACCCCAAATCAAGCATATTACCATTTTCTCACTCCTAATTCTTGGATATTTGAATAAGAAGCTTCTTGAACCAATTGGGATGCAGATCAAACAGAAATAAAAAAACAGCAATGCTGCACACATTCCTGGAAACTATGATTTACTTATTGGATAATCAATTTTTAAGTAGACATGAAGACAATATTTATCATCTTCCTATTAAAAGACATAGTACAGGAGACAGGCAGCAGCATTTTTGCTACTGGCTAATGCCATCATTTCTTCAATTATTTTATCAGCAATTGCTTTGAAAGATATTGTGAGTCTCTACAATTGCACCTGCTTATCAAAGCCAGATTTAAAAATGCAATAATTTACTTGTAAGGTTTTCTTAAAATTGACTTTGTCCAAGGAACCAAATTCCCCATCCTTAAATATAGCTTTCCTGTCTCCCTTCCATTAAACTAAAACCTTTCATCTCAGATGTTCTCTGTGTGTGATTTAACACTAGAATGAAATATTCTGAAGCATGTGAAGGAAAGTGAGTGAGGCATTTCAGACACACAGAGAGTTTATCTTCCCTTTTTGTTTTTCTTTTTTAAAAAAGAGAAAAAACATTTCCATTGATTTCTTCTTGGAACACTTCCTAATGTTTATTTGGCTTGTCACAACTCAAGTGTTTTGGCACAGACAACTTAAATTTGTCATTTTCTGTTGTTGTTGATGACTGTTAGAGCTATCAGCAACTATGAGGGCTGTGTGTCATTCTATGAGGTTATGAAAAAGAGAGCAAGAATGGAAGGAAAGAATGGGAAAAATATCAAATTTGGTATCTATTTATAATTCATAGCTGAATTCAAAGGGAAGGCTAAGCAATTGGTCTATATGGCCGATACAAAAGCTTGAAAACCACAACTGCATTGCCATTTTACAGCTAAATTGGACAAATGAGAACATCTTGATAAGAAAAATCCAGAAGCAGGTGGACAAATTGGGTTAGTGGACTCACTTTTCTGTCCCATCTATTTCTGGCAGCAGCATCAAGCTCTCACCCCATTGAAGGTTGGAAGGCCCTGCCAGATGGGGTGGGCTGCAGTGCAGAAGATAGGGAATTACTCTGAGTGAAGCCCAACTTAATCCAGTCACTAAGCATTCCTCATCTTTTGGCAACATTTGGGAACAATAATGCATTTGCCATGTGGAGATCTACAAACCTAAAGTTGGTTCCAGCTCCCTGTGGATCACATTAACTCCAGTGCAATGCCAATGCTCTTCAGCACAATGGTGACTCTCACATCAGCCCATTCTTGCTCAGAAGCCATTCCAAGCCAAGTGCTTTCAAGCACACTTTTCAAAGTAGTTCACAAAGTGCCTTAAAGCTGGCTCATTTAAGGATAAAAAATATTGCCAACTGGACAGTTTATGGCATCTAGTTTTCCACCCACTTAGCAAGTGCTGGAGAACAGCCCCCTATTCTTCAGTTCCAAGTCAGCATCAAAATCAAGAGCCACTAGAAGTCTACCTTGTACAGTTACTGAGCCTCATTTAACTAGATTTCTGATAACTTGTACATACCTGATTCTGTGAAGTTGAATATAGGGAAGTATTGTAAAACCACATTCAACAAAGATAAAGAACTCACGTTACCTAACAAGCTGTGGTCTTTGTTTTGCTTTGTTTTTGCATTCTCTTGCATGCATTAATTGTTCACTTTGTGGCAATAAATGCAAAACAAAAATGTTCAGGCTAGCAATCTCATTACTGTCTGAAGTTCATTAAAAAAAGACTTTGATGACATAAACAATTTGATGCTAACTACTTTGCTCTCAGAGCTAAATCAATAGTATGCTAGTTGCTAAAAGCTAGCTTCAAACTACAGTTGCCTCTGGCTAATGGTGTCAGTAAAGGGTGATCTCAGTGTAGGATGCAAAAGGTCAAAATCAAATTACTCCAGATCAATCAGAACATCATTGCTTGGGAAGAATTCCATTGATTGTGTACATTTGCCTTTTATGAGCTTCTAGATGTCTTTTAATTTTGTGAGCTCATCATATAAAGCGACAATAGTAGATGTCTTCTTTGTCAGTATTTAGAATTAAAACAGGTAAATCTCAGAAGAAGATTACAATTTAGCATTTCGATTGAAACAGCTATCCAAATACCCGCTGTGCATATGTGTGTGGTTGAGAAAAAAAGAAGCTTTTATTGGAGAAATGAACTATACTGAAAAAATACTGCAGCCGTTTTGCTTTGGTATGAAGAAAATAGAAGAAAATGGATATGGTTAGGTCTTTTTTGGTCTCTGATTTATCCTGGTTTAGTAGGGCAAATCCAATCCATTTCTGATCTGGCACATTTTCAGACTGTTTTTCAAATAAAAGTCTGTAAAATTTCTCAGATTACACTTGGGAGTGATTGTGCATAATTTATAAACTTGTAAAGTAGCAGAATAGTCCCTTTTATGATTTTAGAAGAAACATTTTAAAAGCCTGGGCAATTGTCTTAGCACCAGGCTCCTTGGAAAATACAGGATTCATTTTTATCACTTCCTGAACTGGCCGTGTTATCCTGCGAAGCTGTGTGATCATATGGCCATTCTAGGAAGAACTTTTTTTTTAAGTTGCTATAAACATGCAATATATTTTAAGCATTATAAAATGGAAGAAAACAGTTTCAAAAGATAGAAAAGGTCTCTCAGCCACCTCCTGTAAATGCTGTACAGACAGTAAATGTAAACCCAGTTGCTACCCCTGTCAATTTCTTTCTGGGGAAGATGGAATTCTAGTTGGAAATCATTCTCACTAGTCTTTCTCTCAGTATCCAAAATAAGCAAATATGCATTCTTCCACATTCTGGGTGGTATCCATTTTATTCCCTACTAATACTAAAAGGAATCAGGATCATCCAAAATGGGGGGTGGGGGGAGAAACAGTGGAGTTCCAGACAGATAAAAGGAAGCATTTTTTTTCATAAATTGCATAAATTAAGCTAGAAGGTTTATTACCACAATTGAGTCCTGATTGGCCCCCAAATTAAATGATTTTAAAAGAATTAGAAAGCTTTATGGAGGTGAAGGTGTTTATGGAAAACAGTTAGGAAGGCAGGGTACCTTTGTATGTCATTTGACAGAAAAGAACAACAGAAGAGATATACGCCCCTAAGCCCTTTGGGGAATCCCTAGGGTTGAGACTAGGGTATCTAGATGAAGGAAGTCAGCAGTGCTGGGGCTAATGCAGCTAGAGAAAAAGTTGGAAGATACTTGTATCATTCCCTGCAATGTGTCAGATCTGTGCAACCCAATACTATGAAGGGACTTAGTCCTGATGGCAGGCTTTTTTCCTGCAGGCTGGACTGGAGACAGTTAAACAAGCATACAAGAACACAGGAACTTCTTTAAATAAATCCATGTAAGAAATGTAAATGCCTAGCTCTGACTTAGAATCATTCATGCAAATTACACGCATGGACTACAAGAATGATATTCACCTTTTTCTAGTTAAGCTTGGCCGTCATAGTGTTAACATAATCTATAACTGGCAATCTAGAAAGTATGGGTCCAGATAAAACTATTATTATTAAGTTAGAATATGCAATCTTTGAGCTCCATAAAGTTCTATCAGGAGCCAGGTTTTGGGGCATGTTTTTGTAATTCATCAATGGTTTTATGGTATGATGCAGCTGTGTATGAATGTTGATCAGGACCTTCTGTACTGGAACATCATCCTCTATATTAATTTCCTCCTGCCTTGGTCAGCTGTGCCTATGGTTTTCCAGTTATTCCATTAGCACTCAAGTGAATCTAATTACATTGCCATGAGCTGTTGAACTAATAGGCTTCATCATCTAGGATGCCCCATATCAGCTGTTTATCTTAGTGGTGTTTGAAATCATTAAGCAGCTTCTCCTTAATCATCTTGATTAAAAAAATGGGAAATAGTATGGGATTTAGAAGCAGGAAACATGGTATCCAGAATTTTCTTGCTTTTATTCAGCCAGCTTCATGCCACTAAGGCAGCATGAAGATATAAGGTTGAGACAGCATGCTGGCTGGAGAATTCTGGGAGTTGAAGTCCACCCATCTTAAAGTGGCCAAAGTTGAGAAACACTGCATTAAGTGGTGATCTAATTTAATCGGTGGTAGCACTTAGCCAACTCTGGGGGGTCTAAAAGGTTAACCCTGTAGGTATTTGGATAGGGGATCGGCTTGTCATGTAATTTTGAAGAATGATGCTGGCTTCATTGCTCAACCACATACTCTGCACTGTAACAAGCTTATTCAATGCATGACACATTGAAGGAATCACTGTGAAGAAATGGCTTTTGGTTCTGTGAGATGCCATTAGCTCTTTTTTCTTAAAAGTTATACTTTTCCAGCCAGCACAAACCCACATGACTATATATATGTCAGCTCTACCCCTCTAAGTATGGGTTTTTGATCACTTGACTGTAGCTTGATAAACCTTTTCTCTGAGCTTTCTTCCATGTAATGCTACATTGGGTTATTTCTTGGCTACCATGTTTGCTTATCTAGTCTAGTACTGTTGCTGACTCTTAATTTTCAAGTAGCAATCTTTCTTATCATCTATTAAATGTTCTTCTCAGTTGAGAGTAACAAAGGTGTATCTTCTACTGCAAAAGGATACTCTATCTTCCCATAGATGACAGCATGTCAACCTAAATAGCCCACAGAACAATCTTACGTGATGACTATCTATATATATTTGTGCATTCAAGAATGACCCCATAAGTGATATAGCACAGCAATAAGATCTTCTGTACCTAACCCTTTTGCTATAATCTTTCATAATAGTCTTTCATATAACTCTGTTTCTGAAATATGCACAATAATCCTTACTATGAAAACATTTTCAGCATATTATAGATCTGCAGAATATCTGAAGTAGGATGGTCTGCCCTTTAAGCTTGTTTCAACAGTCTGGTTCTATGAGGATCCAGTAAACAATAAAGATCATGAGAAATACAGGCTAGGTCAAGAAACAGACTCCACAAGGACTACTGGAACTCTACTCCATTGTTGCAGGATATTATAATAGAATTTTGAATGCCTGACAGAGTTTCTGTCTTCCCCCTCTTATATCCAAGAAAAGCAAGGTGGAGCAATCTCAAGTTTGCTTCTCACCCTCTCCTCTCTTTCAGGGCTCAGCAGATAGGTACACAACTGTCTTTGCACTTCCTTCTTCAACATTATCTCTTTACTTCTGTACAGGGACAAATAGTGGAAGAAGGAAAAAAGTAATCTGTTTTGTGCTAATTAAAAATAAATTATTTATTTATTTATTTGCTGTCTGGATAGCTATATTAAATCTGAGAGATTTACTGTTGGTTCTTCTGGGATTAGCAACTATGCTGAAAACAGTCTGACACCTATCCAGAATATTAGCCCATCTAATCTAGTATATTCTTATTGTTTCTTAGCATTGATTAGATATATTCTGTGTTTCCTATACACACTCAATTATCTCCTCCAATTTTTCATAGGATAGCTAAATGAAATAGATCTGAGCTGAAAGATGGTTCAAAGTCATCCAAGGAGTTTCCCTAGTTGAGGGTACTCTTGAACCTGAACCTCTCCAATCCTAGCCTAAAACTTTAACTACTACAATACATGTCTCTTTTCTATTCTGACTAGGAAAAATTCTTTGCAGGTTCATAATGAAGGGAGTTCCCATAATTTGCTATCTGACATATTTGACTGGACATACCAAAAACTGAAATCGGAAGTTCTCCATGAAAAATATGTTCTATAAATGAACCACTGGGTAGCTTTATTGTACTGGGTCCATGGTTTTTATAGCTTTTTGAGAGATAATCCATCAGCAAAACATGATGTTCTAGAGAAAAGGAGAAATCTCTGTGGGTCAAAGAAGTAAATAGTCACTGCCATTTGCATTTAAATTAGAAGACTTATTTTTGAAATAAAAAATCACTGATCTGTACAGGCACAACATTATTATAAAAATGTCAAAGTTTAAAATTAGGTCTCATTACAGTGATGAGTTTTCCCAATTTAAATTACTTACAAAAATATTTCCTATTAATTTATAGGTATATCCATTAAAAGCTTCTTAATTGCAACATTTGTTGCCCATCTCTTCTTAAAATCAAAAAAGAGTGGTTGAGCAGGAATGATATTTCAAGCCCATTAAAGCCCCCAGGAAGCCTCTTACTCAAAGCATGGAACAGGGTGCTATAATCAGCTCTTCTGAAAAAGAAGTCAAGAGAAGCTTCATAGGGATTATATAATTTAAATGGTCAGTGCAGGTTCAGGAGAGACTCCACTATTTCAGCATACCTTTGAGTAGTTACTGTGTCTAACAAAATTCTTATTCTGTGGTGTGTCTCTCTTGGTCTTACTTGTTAACTGAAATATATACTCTCTTTGATCCTAATGGCCACACTTGGCTTGGGTGGCATTAAATGGGTACAAGTAAGGCAAAGAAGTGGGACCAGGATATGAATCAGCAGTATGATATGGATGTGAAAAATATACTTTACCCTGCATGAACAGAAATATAGTTTCCAAATCTCTTTCTCTTGTGGAAAATGAATTAGTCAAAAATTTTACTTTTTGGGGGGACTAATCTATAAATCTATCTCTCATTCCCCAAATTTCTGTAATCTGTCCAAGAAGGCATTATGCTGATCTTCTACTGAGCTTGGTGGTCATCAAAATATTCCTACGTAGTGTGGCCCTTGCCCCACCAAAGATGCAGTATGTCCCTAGTTGCAAACACTCCCTCCTTTCTCCCTCTCTTTATAACACATGGGATAAAAAGATTTGAATTAAGTGGTGTGTCTTAAGTGACACAGAATTATTCTTAATAGGTGGCAGGATTAATTGCTAAACTGGTTTAAGCTTGTGATTGTAACAGATCTCAGCTGAACCCATAAGATGGAGGTTTCAGACTGTCTCTTTCAGAAACCTTATGGATGTTCATACCTCCTGCTTTGCAGGAGTTTGCTAGTTCCTCCTACCATCACCTATTTTCCTGATGGCACCTTGCCTCTAACTCTTCTGTGCTGGCATGGCTGGCTGTCGATGAGTAAATTGGAATGTTTTAAATCTCCCAAAGAGAAGCGAGTTCAGGTTGTTTTAAGCTAGCTGAAGTAAAGCAGTCTTTGGGGGGGAGGGGAGTCTTTTCATAGTACTGCACTCCCAGTCCAATAAGCAGGTCTGGATTAAATTACAAATCAATTCAAAGAAGCAGCAAAAGACCAGTTGAGATGAAATCCATGGTCCCAAGCATGGCAAAACAGCCTATTCACAAATAACAGCTGAATTTCATACAGGTTGTTCTCAGCACAGTCCAGAGGAAGTGAACACAGAGAAACCATGCAGAATGCATAGCTGAGACTTGTCAAACAGTGCCTGCAGAAACTGCTCCCCTATTAGCACTCACCTGCCTTTTGGCTACCCTCTCGGATCTATGAAATCCAGCTTTCTGATCCTAGATTTTCATTAAATGCCTCTGCCTAGGACTAAGTGATTGGATTTCTGAGGTGCAGGAAAGGAGTCCTGTGAACTTGCTGGATCTGCCAAAGCCAAAGTAGGATTACTGGCTCTATTACTACTTGAACCTCCAGCAACAGCCACTTAATTCCTCTTGCTCCACTTCTTTTTCATATCCTCTCATCTGAAGACACATACCCTGGCAGGACCATAACTCTAATCTGGTCTGTGAGTGTCAGCCCTTCCAAGTAAACCAGGTCAGGAACCAAACCACAAGAAATACCATAACTCTATTTTATTGATATAGGGTATAGGTATAGTAACAACATCTTGAAAGCCTGACAGAGTTTCTCTTTCCTTCCCTTTTATAACCAAGGGAGGCTAATACTACATTTCTTCCTTATCCCTTCCTATCTTCTGAGCTAATGTTTTTGTACAAGGCTATATTTATATTCTCTAAAGTGAAAGATTTAAAGATCTCACACTGTGGGCTGCCTTTCTGGCAATAAAGAGGTCAAAAAAACAAAAAGTGAAATAATTAATATAATGCCACCAGTTGGCCATATATCACTGTTGCATGTGCCTACAGAATTCAGCCCTTCTGCTCCTTTCTGAGATAGACCAATCTCATAAGAAATAAATAAAATCAAACTTTTTAAAAAAATACACTAAATATAAACATTCAGTAAAAGAGATCAGCTACATAACTGCTCAGATTATGGAAAAACAGCAACTTGGTTTAAAAAAAAAAAGAAAATTAAGAACCAGACTGGTATAGTGGCAATTATGCTGGGCTTGAGACAAGGAGATCACAATTTCCAGACTGTTTGGGGAGATAGTAAACCCCACTCTTCCTACATTGGCCCAGCTACCTCTGCTGGACCTTTAAAAAGGGGGGGGGGACTTTTTTTTTCAAAACAAGGGAGAGGACAGTGTATGTGACAGTCAAGATCTCTTCCTCACGAAGATGTTGATTGGCATGTCTGAGCTGGCCAACTAGCAGTCTTTAAATGTCTAAGCCTGAAGCTTGCATATTCACAACACTACCCACTATATAAAAGGAGACCATGGGAAAGAAAGGTTTAAATGAACTGATTCTTTTTATTTCCTCTCATCCCCATCACATGGAATTATAGTTCCCAATAGGTAGCAAGATTAAAATAATATGTTTGTGATCATTTGTGGACAAAAAACCTGGGATTATGTTTCACAGATCACCACATTTTGACATAAACAAAATACATGATCAATTTTCTAGTTCCAAAAACATGATTAAGTGCACATTGTAATTTCAGTAATGTTCTTAAATCTTTTTTATTCAATATCCTGAAATTATATGGTTCAGAAAAGTTAAATTTATCTTTCTCTCTCCCATTTCTTTTAATGCTCTAAGTAAAACAGTCCTTAAGGTTAAACCAATGGTACTTTTTCAGCATGAAAGTAATAAAATTTACTACTGTGTGTTTAAATTGGCTTTTATTATTATTACTATAAAGAGTTATTGTTTAGTTGTTCAGTCATTTCTGAGTTTTTGTGACCTGATAGACATAATTTCAGCAGAACTGCCTGTCAGTAACTACTTCTTTGAGTTCTTATGAGCTCCTGTCTGTGTTATCTGTGATGGTATCTAGCCACCTTGTCTTCTGTTGGCCTCTTTTTCAATTGGCTTAATTTTCCAAGCATCAGGGTCTTCTCCATGGCCTTCATATCATCTATTGTGTCCACAATATCTAAGTTTTTGCTTCCTTAAGTAGTGCCTCCAGTGAGTAGTCTTATCCTTTTGAGTAGAAAATTACTTTCATGGTTTGTATGCTCCTTCCTACCTTCTACACATGATGGACAAAACAATATTTGACCCCAATAAAATCACCACATTATCTGGAGTGGGGAAGATGATCTCATTTGTCTATACCTCCATTTCTTCTGAAATGCCTCAAGTGATTAAATATGCTGCAACATATGTATGAAAATGTATGAATGGAAGCTGCAGGGAAACAGGTTTCAAAAGTGATCAAAATGCACAGCTCAGAAAGGAAGCTGCCAGGATAGACAAATACATGAAATACCCATAAAAAGATCCATAAATACAAAACTCAGAAACTCATCCTTGAACCTCTATGAAAGATTGCATCATACAGCCCACCATTTACAGCTTTATGCATTAGTAAATGTGTTTAATCTCCTGCTGTCTGGTGCATGTATTTACTCAGCCCTTGCTGTTTGCTGTGCTGGTGAAAAAGAGGAACAATGGGATCTTTCTATGAGAAAGATATTAGAGAGACAAAGTTTATTCTAACAATAAATTATCAAGAAATGAAAATATATCAATATAACATGACAGCAAAAGAGTAGACTCCTTTGTCAAACTCAATTCTTGGTGAGTACAAGAGCACGTTGTCTTCTTAATGTGTTAAGTCAAGTCAAGTTGAGTTCATTTGACTATAAGCCATCACAATCAGAGTGAAAGAAGAAAGGATCACATGTTCAAAATTCTGTTAAAATACCATATATAAAGCCCCGAGGCCAATAGATTACAAATTTCCCAAAATTGTTTAAACATAATTATACAAATCTAACTATACAGCAAATTAAACCAAGTATGCATAATATTAATCTAGTTTATCATAACATGTATAATAAAAAGGTCTACTTCAATATGCAACCATACAATGCTGGCTGAAACTGTCTATCGTTATTAACCGTAAGTTGCTTCACTCTGACAATAATATGGAAATGGTTTGTTATTGCTGTCTTCTGGGATTGTCAGCTTTCTCAGGTAGATCAGACAGGAAACATGACCAGATGAATTAATTCTATTTTATTGTAAGGCTACATTAACAGAATCTTGCAAATCTAAAAGTATAAATCTCCCACCATCTCTTTTAGAGTCTGATAAGTTAGGAAGTTCCTTTCTGAATTTCTTTCTCTGCCCATTATCCAGCTGCGGGCTATGCCCCCTCTTATCTGATCATTCCTAAGCAGTATCTCTTCCCCCTGTCTCCCAAGGTCATTCCCACATATCATTATAGGGATGGTGGTTGCCCAGTCTAGCCTACAGAACTAGCATTTACTGCTTGTTTCCTATCAAAATGCATACCAAGTCTACTCCTGCTTAGCTTTTAGGAGATCAACCAAGGTCAACCACAAACTACCATCTACTGTGGAACATGATGGTAATTGTGAGAATAACTGTGAGAAACCAAATGCTGGACTAAAATGGGCCTAAGCCTTAGGTCTTGATTTATCTACCACTTGACACTATCACCATCATATGGGGACGAACTGTCCTACCCGTATTAGTAAGCTTCCCAGATGCATTAGTTTTGTAATTATGCATTTCAGCCTCATGGTTCTTCTTATGAACTGATATATCAGGGACTGTTTCCTGCCCATTAAGTAGGTAATTATTTCAGTGTATGTTTCTCATACATCAGGAGTACAAAAAACACACCCTGCTAGCATCCCTGTCAGGCACTCACAACCACAAAGAGAGGTGCTCGCAACCAAGAAAACTAGATTTATTGATGGAAGAGGGACCAGGCTATAAAACCTTGGAATTTGGATGCATGCACTTTCATATCCCATTTATCAGTAAATACATTAACCTGCATTTAGGGACTTGTCCGGGCTGTCTCCGAGGATCAGACACAAGTGAACAGATTAAAAAAAAAGATTAAGCTGAGGTTTCCTCACCTCTAATTGCCTCTTGATGCAGGGAAGATGTTGCTTACTTCCAATTTATCTGATAAGGAATAAACAGATGTTATAGTCCTGCAATATTTTCCAAAGCGCTATTCCCATTCTCAGGCTCAGATAATTCCCTTTTGTAGCCTACAGAGGTGTCTTCGAGCAGGCCAGGCCCCATATCTGGACCTTTTGTTTTGGCTTTTGGGGGATTTTAAGGGACAAATAAATGTTGTAACCTTACAGATGTTTAAGACTCCCATTTTATCACCTAAAATTTCCAAAATTCCCTAACACAATGACCCCAAGCTCTATCCAGTTTGTAAATGTGGCCAAGCCTGGTGTAGCCTTGAGCCTACAGAAAATGTTGAATATGTGGTATAGTATTCTTGCAAGTTGCCATCTGTCAGGCTTTAAGAAAATGTGCATAATGTGCAAAGTAGGTTATCAGGGAGGGGATAAGAACTGATCTGCAAAAATCCAGAAGAGTTCAACTTTTCTGACATCTCTTTTCTGCCATCTAAGGGTCATGCGGATTTTTGCAACCCAGATGTGGCAATATGTTTGGCAATAGGTTCCCTGTGGATTCATAGACAAGGGCAAAGTGTCTTAGCTCAGTCTGGTAGTGATTTGGTGTTTAAAAAGCCTCCTGCATAATCAGTTGCAAGGGCTGTACTTCTAAGAAATCCTCCCTCTCTTTTGCAGTTGCTGTTTTGTCGGATCAAAGGACTCTCTGCCTTGAAGACGGGCAGACTTACGGGCCCGACACCAAGTTTTTCTGCCAGTCGGAAACAATAGCAACTCTGTTCTCCTGGGGAGCAGTCATGCCAAAAAGCAGCAGATGGCACTGCCTGATTCTGCAGACATTGAACCACAGCTGGCAAGCTACAAAAGACCAGCCTCCCTGGACAGTTTCTCTCCTATACTTGCCTTGCTGTGGCAAACAGCACATGATCTTGAGAGTCTGGGGCTTTTTTCATAACGACCACCAGGGAGAGGCTTTTAAAAGTACAGACTCACCTTCTGGCCCCAGGCAGAATAGGAACCACAAAGAGCGAGCAGCTTCAGGAAATGTGCAGCACTTACAGTGACAGAAGCAGCCATCTGCCTAAAATCAATTGCTTCTGGAGAGTAAATCGTTCCTTTTCTAGCAAAAGTCTCCCGTTTTTCAAGCCCTCCCAAGCTGGGAGGGCTCCAATTACCTTCAAATGATTCTGACATATGCTTTCCATTTGGTGCTTTTAGTTTAAAAAGTTGTCCTTGTGCATTTGCTAGCACTTTTCAGTTGTTAACAAAAGAAAGGCGGGACAGGAAAAAGACAGAGGGATCAAAATGCAGCATGAAATTGGTTGCAATAGACCAGTGTTTCTCAACCTTAGCAATTTTAAGATGTGTGGACTTCAACTCCCAGGATTCCCCAGCCAGCTGGCTGGCTGGGGAATTCTGGAAGTTGAAGTCCACACATCTTAAAGTTGCTAAGGTTGAGAAACACTGCAATAGACTTTAGAACAAGCATGTTGAGTTCCAAAATTCTGAGCTCCTGATAATTTTTCTGATTAATTTTTATAATAAGAAAACTCAATAATCAGTCTTTCTCTCTCTGGCAATATGTTAGGCCAATCTTAAATACAATCCTCTCCTTCAACTCTCTTCCTTTCACATTCATTACTAGTAAAATTACCGAGATAATGTACTTTATCAATTACGTCTGGAAGCTTAATTGGTGAATCATTAAAAACTTTTGATGGGCCAAAGAGGAAGCCTGATTAATCAAGTGACATTTTAAAAACACATTATTTTTAATGCAAGTACTTACACAAATTGCTGATGGAAATTTTTGTTTTTTTATCCCTTCATTCTTCTCTGTCGCAGGAGAGAAAAGGTCATTTTTAAAATAATGCCAGCTGTGACATAAACATGGACCCTCCCGGGAAAGGGTCTATGGACATGTGTGTGTTTTTCCCTAAGAATAATTTTTTTTAATCTTATGTAAATTTAATTAAACAAGCATGATGTTGATGACAATGCATTCAATTTATAGGGCTGCCTAATCAAAATAATTCAAGGCAGCATACAGTGAGTTAAAAACATCATTAAAAACAGTAGATGACCAAATACAATAATAGCAACAAATTAAGTCATACACAAAAATAGATAAAAAATTAAATACAACTGTTAAAGAGGATTCACAAATCTTCCTGGCCCAGGTCCTGCTGGAAAATCCAATTTTTAATTTCAACCACATCATTCTGGATCAGCTGTAGTTTCCATGTGGTTTTCAAGGACTGTCCTATGTAGAATGTATTGCAGTACTCCAAATAGAAGGTGAGTGGAGTATAAATGACTGTAAAAGGATCTGTTGGTCCAGAAAAGGGTGCAACCGACATAAGATAAATCTGTGCAAAAGTCTTCCTAGTCACAGCTACCACTGTGCAAAAGCTACTTCCTAGCCACTTGCTCTTTGAACAACAACAGAGAATCTAGGAGAACCCCCCCCCCCCCACAAGCACACCCATCAAGTACTAAAGATGAAAAATTCTTGGACATATCCAATCCCTGAAGCCAACCAGTTTTGCTAGGGTTGAGCATTGAGCCTGTTCCTCTCCAAATCCTACCAGCCTCCAAGTATTGGGACAGGACCTCAAGAGCATCGCTTGATTGGCTGGGGTCAAAATACTCAGCTGAGTATCATCAGCATAGTGAGGATGCCTGACCCTTGCTATTGGACACCCTTCTTTTGCCTCATATAGATTTGAAATTGGAAAATGTGTCAAGCCCTGAGGAAGCCCACAAAGCAAGGGCCTTGAACTCTCCCACCCCCACCAACACCAATTAGAACCAAACATGGAGAAATGAGAACCCTGCCCCCCATTCCCAGATTGCAAAATCCATCTAGAGGAATACCATGATCAGTGGTACCAAAAGCCACCAAGAGATCAAGAAGGACCAGCAGAGTTGACAACCCAGTCCTACCAGAGATCAACTGCAGCCACAATGTATCATACATTTAATTTCATTGGCTAAGATTTCATTAACTTTGAAGCAGTGACACAAAGTGAAGCAGAGCCCTTATCATAACTGATGGAGCATAGCAGTCCCTTCACATTGCTTGAAATAAGGACTTGGTGCATGTTGCAGATTGGCTGACTGAGATAGATGAATACCTTATTGAGGCAGAATGCCTATGATTTCAATAGCCTATTGATTATTATTTTTGCATAGACTTCATTCATAGTTAACGCTCTGTCTCTCATACTACAAAGTGGTAAGGACAGCTATTTTTGCAAACTTCAAAATGTCTGCACAAAAGGTTGGGTGCATTTTCACATACATTTCTCCTAATACAAACATTTTAATGCATTTTTCTTCATCTATATATTTTTCAATTTATTTCCCATTATACTACATGTTTGTTCTCCTGTCCAATATACTCCATATTTTGTGCATTGCTGTCTAATGTGTACATTTATTTATTTATTATTTATTTATTTATTCAACTTGTATGCCGCCCATCTCCCCCAACGGGTGACTTATTGGATTCTTTATGTGAGTTACACAACTTAGAAATGTTGCATGAATATTCATTTCTGTTCTCTAAGCTAATGGTAAGTGAACATAGTAATTTTTTACAAAAATTCAGGTTGATTAAATTGCTCAACTACTTAATCTCGGACTGAAATTAGCGTGGCAGATCTGAAGAACAGAAACAGTCCACCTATACTTGCAACAAAGCTCAAATATTCTGCTGCAGTTGGATGCAATAAATGAGGTGGGGCATATCTTTGCTCACTTTGAAAGGAAGAAAATCCAGTACTTTAAGTTAAGCAACCTTTTCCAGGGAAGCTGCAGCAGGTCCTCTTCACTGATTTGTTTCTAACAGTTCAAACTCACATTGGTATAACTATTATATAGCTGCTAATAACTTCTTTTTTTTTTTGGCCTTCTTTCCAAAATTGTCTAAAATCTCATGGGACTGCCAAAACTCATGGGATTTTAGTATTCTTATGTAAAATTTTGCCCAATTTTAGCTTTCTTTGCTTTCTTCTTCCTCTCTATCCCTCTCTACTTTCTTTTTCGCAAAATTTTAGCATTTTCAAAAATGATTTTATTTGGGGCGCCAGTATATGCCAACAGATGTAATATATACCATATCTGCATTATACTAACAACCTAGTATTCTAAAACCAGTGGCATTTAAGGCTCTTCGTGTATACATAGGCTCAGTGTGTGTGTGTGTGTGGGACAGACTGAGTTAAGAAGATCAGCAGCTTTTAGAGGCATTAAGCCTACCATAGTGTAGGAACATGATACTAATTTTAATTAATTTTAGGCTGAAATATTCCAGTTTAGCACTTCAAGCTTTTTCACGACATACAGCACAAGTCATCTGATCTCCGTGTATTTGCTCAGTTGGTTGACATTAATTGCTCCATGCAGCAAAAGCAAGGATAGTCACACATTAAACCAGAGACCCATTTCTCACATTTGTTCCCCAAAAGGCAAGCTGGAATAATGGAACAGAGAAAGGGGAGCAACCAGGAGGATCACCTGCCCATGAACAGTTAAGTTGAGTCCTGGTAATAGCAGCTAGGTATTTCAAAATAATAATCTAAAGTAAGTTTTCTCCTCCAAATCCATCCTTCATTTAGCACAAAGGTCAGCATTCTTCCTGCTGAGAGATAATACAGCAAACTAGAAATATGTCTCTTTCTCTTCTCCCCCCCCCCCCAAACAAAGGGGTGGGTGGGTCAGATTTGTCATAACCATTAATAAAATTTTGCCCTTTTCCTTCTTCTCTACTTTTTGGGGGCAATATGTCCCCAAGATGCCTATATATACTAGTCATGTTTCTTTCCTAATGATTTTTGCACCTATTCACACAGGCAAATGTTTAATATATGCCACTCTTCAGCATGGTCAATGACTGGATAGCCTTTGCAGCATTAACAGGGAGAACAAATCATGTCTTCAATCAGCCCCAACTTGGTGCTCATCTAATGTATTGGCCTATTACAGCTTTAATAAGACATAAATAACAATAACATAACTAGAAGGTGCCACGTTGTACCTCATCATGGGAACAAACTTGGAAAAGCCAGTGTACATCATCATGGGAACATTTAGAAAGACAGACAATTGCATCCATTTGCAGTTCTAATTTACTTATAGCTTCACCATTTCAGTCTAGAACAGCCCACTCACAATCAAATTTCAACCAGGTTTACATCTGAAATGTCAAATCATACCTACATTGTGCACTATGTACATTGTGCACTATGTACAGTGCCTAGTAGGATTTATTGATTATTTTACCTATCTTCAGAGAGTAGTAAGAATAGCAAGAACAGCAAAGTTCCATTTTATCCTTCTAACAAACCTGTGACATAGTTTATCCCTGGTGTTGGCTTTGTACAAAATAAAGAGAGAGATGGTTTGGTACATGACAAACTACAAGAAAAAGAGGGAAAGAGATATAGAAGTAATTCTACACATCATAACATCCACATCAACCTGAGGACTTCTGGAGGAAGAAATGGCAGACTGAAGATGGCTCCATGAAAAGCAGAGCCAACTAATGTAGCGTAATGAAGAGCCAGCAAGTAGATTGGCTCTTCAAAACCTCTCCAGACAAGGAGAGGACTTGAGATCACCCACAGGTGCTCCAGACAGCTTGTCCTTGCAAGGAGACTGCAAGATAGTGGTATCCAGTGGGTTTAGAGCTCTGGGAGATGAGGGAATAGCCATCTTGCTCAAACTGCGGTTCATGCCTTTGAAAGGACACCAAGTTCACATACTTCCTTTTCTAATAACTTTTGGAAATTGCTTGTTAACTGCTTTTCAGCTATTAGAAACCTTTGGATCAACAAGTTTGACAGCATCAGGTGAGTTTCCTTCAATCCTTAGTAAAAGAAAGCTTTAACTACATGTTTAAGGACTTTAAAAAATTGGGGGGCGGGAATAAACAGCAAAAAGTTGATTAAAACTTTGATTCTAGAAAGTTACAAATGGACTAAGAGTCCAGATAAATTTGAAATAAAATTTTGGAGTTAATTGTAAAGAATCCTTCCTGTGGGAAAATGCTTTTGTTTTGATTTTTTTTTTTTTAACAATAATAAGATAAGATTTTAAAAATTGGACATTAGAGGGAACTAGAGGGAACTAAAGATTACAATTAAAGGATAAGAACACATAAACTCGATGTACAATTACAGCATGAAGTAAAATATTATAACGTGGGACATACTGAAGGATATTTTTGAACAATGGACTCAGAAATTAATTTTAATAGTGTCAACAGAGACATCTGGCTCTGTGGAGAGATTGTGTCTAAAAGATGTTATGGAAGAGGAACAAGATTTACCTGACAAGATCGAGACTGAATTGAAAGTGGATTTACAAATGACAGGCTACAAGAATGACATGGAAAAAGATGTTACACTGGACATATAAAAGAAACCGGCTGATGTCTTAATAATTAAAAGGGATTTACAAACAATAAACCAAGAGAGCCACCTGGATAATTTACCTATATTGGATTTAAAAAAGAGGCTTGTTAAAGTTTTGAAGAATCTTGTGAGAAGGGACAAAGAAAAAAATGAAAAATCAAGTTCTATGACATTATTTGAATGGACTAAAGTTTAAGATTGTTAGAAGTAAAAGGAAGGAATATAAAGTTGGTTTATTTGATCAAGGTTAAAATAGATATGTTGTTATTTCTGGTAATCCTTAATGGACTTTTGCTGACATCAGGACTGAAATGATGCTTTATGGATTTGTTTATAGGTAAAAAATGGGATATGGGAAGAAGAGATCACTTGTATTTTTGGAGGAGGTGATAAGTTACTAAAATTGTTTATACTTGTGATGAAGGTGGGAAGTCACTTCTTTATAAATTTTTCTTTCTTTCTTTCTTTCTTTTACTATATGCTTACTTTTCTTTCTTTTCTATTTCTCTGTTTTTCTTTCTTTTCTTCACCTTCTTTCTTTTTATTCTTTTTAGTTTTTTTTTACTGTGGTAATTATAATCTTCAATACAATTATTATTAAAAAAAATAACATCCACATCAACCTGACCTATTCAGTGTCTTCTAGATGTATTGGAACTGCCATGTCTAGACCTTCCTTTGACTAGAAATTCTGGGAATTTCATATCTGGAAAGCAAATTAGGAAGGCAGATATAAACCCACTTAGAAACAGAAAGATCAGCCAAAGAAATCCTTATATGTATAAACTGCATGAAGTAGAAACAACCAGTTTTTCCCAGATTTCCCTATATGATGGAAGGGGAGGGGGGAATAACAGCGAAACAATCATTCAAAGCATGAGGACAATGACATCAGTATATGTATAAATTTAGTAGTGCTCAGAGTAGCAAAACAATGAAACGTCACCTTGCCATGCGATAAATAACCTCCGTTCTCCCTGTACAAAACATCACAGATAAAATTAGTTCTGCTGAAGTATCACCGGTGCCCTTGAGGTTTGGGGCTCCTGGCAACTAATGAAGAGGCACTGCTGACTGTCACAGAGCAGTGTGGGAGGAATTCATCTTTGTGGCAGAAGCAATTAAATCTGCTCAGTTCTATGAGCATGAGGTACATGGAAACCCCAGACTTTGTTTTCCTTAGGAAGTTTAGGGGTTGGTGACATGTGAAGATAAGAATCTAGGAAATGTCAAGTTTGCTCAGGCATCCCTTGATAGCTCCTGGAAAGGGTGGAGAAAGAGCCTCATCTATTTGTATACAGAAACAATAAATCCTTGGAGAACATGGCTAGGATAATAGACTTTTCAGACAAATGTTGCTGCTGGATTTTCAATAGCTCAGCTCTTGAAAAGATGCGATTGGGATGGCTGGTTACGCCGCCCTGCACCCAAGATGTTTATTTCCCTGAAGGAGCCACTCTAATAATTCAATTCACTGTCTTTGGTTAACAGATCTTCAGTGGGTCACTGGCTTAAGATGTTGATTTAGAACCCGAGAGATTCATGTTGAAATTCACTCCTAAGACACTGAAATTTATGGGGTGACTTTGGGGCAGTTGCTGACTCCAAGCTCCTCCTTCATCACAGAGCGGTTATTTGAGGATAAAATTGCAGAAGGTCAATCTGAAAGTGTGTGTTGGGGGGGGGGGGCAATGGATAGCTCACAACATTTTTATATAAATACAAATGTACTGCAAGAGAAAGGGATACCTCATGTTCAACTTCTCATTCAAAAGAAGTGTTTTTCCCCCCTAGAGCAGTAATTAAAGGTTAAAAATAATAATAAAAATGGAATGGTTCCATAACAATAGCTAAAGTCTAAGCAACACATCATTTTAACCAGTCACCTTCAGAATAAGACATCTCTGAACAGCCTTTGAAAGGGTGACTCTCCAAAGGCAAGAAGCTTTATAGAGAGGTCCATCGAAAGGCCAGTTCCTTGTAATCATCAGCCTCAAACAGAGCAGAAAAACTTGGGCCATATGAATATTAATCTGGGAGCGAGTCAGTCTATCCCTTCTATCGAGTCACCTGAGATGGGGCGATCTCTTCAGTATTTCAAACAACTGCTCCTTGTTTAAAATGAACATGTCATTTTCCTTTTCAATTTAATAAGGAAGGCAGTTTCTTCTTTTTTACCATGAATGAGCCTTAAGGGAGATGCACTATAAAGCAACTTTAATTTAACCTGCTATTTACTTAAATGGACTGAAATTTTATTCTTTTCCAGATCTGTTGTTTCATTACAATGCAGTATTTCAAAACTGTTATTGCGGTTTAGCACTGAGATGGAGTTACCCAGATATATCACTAAAATCAGTGAGGCGGTTACAATGGCTGACTTCTGTTGATTTCAGTGAATTTTAATTATGACTGACTGACCTCCAGCCAAAATTCTAGAAACAGCTTTGAAACACTGGGTGTAAATGTACATTGAACCCATTACCATACATTCTAATATATGGCAAACAAAATGCACTATTTTATCAAGACTTACACACATTTGCTTATTTTGGAGCTCTCCATGTGGAAAGGTCAAAAGACAAATACTGGCTAGGACTCCTCCCAACTGCCATAACCTTCTGCCCTTGACAGTCCTTTGGGATTGTTCAGTTTGCCTTGCACCGTAAGTAGAACAGAGTCATTTCTATAGGAAAGGACACTCAACCTCTTACTCTAACTGCCTAGCCTGTCCCCTGTAATGTTTGGCTCCCAGACAGCCAACTGCAAGCTTCCCATTATCAGTGCAGAGAACTCCCAGCTTGCTGAATCATAGGGAGGCTGCTATAATGAAAACCAGAAATCAGAGTCTTCATCTTAATGTACTAGGGCAGTGGTTCCCAACCTTTTCTATGCCTCACACCCCTAGGAAATATTTGATTAATGTTCACACCCCCTACAAAAGTAATATCACATTTGAAGTTATGGTGCTCAAGGCACACTGGAAGCTGGCTGAGTGATGACTCATGACTCGTCAATAGAGAACACAAGCCACTCTTTGTCGCACCCCCTGAAATTCCATCTCGCACCCCCTGGGTGCAGGCGCCCCAGGCTGGGAACCCCTGTACTAGGGGATAAAGTAGTTCTTAATGAGAAATAGTTCAGTTGCTGGAATTCTTAGAACCCTAAGCTGTTTTTCTCAACAGCTCTTGCTAAAGAGAACGTTGTGAGAAGCAACCTTAGGGGAAAAAAAACACTTTTGATTGTGGTATTTGCTAAAGATCCAGAGTGCTACTACAGCAGATAAGTGAATATTTATTTAGTAACTGGTGGAAGGATCTGTCTCCAGGGCTCCTTAAGATGTTTTCCCTCTCCCCTCCCCCCACTGACTGCCAGTCAAATGCCTGTCCTCCCTAAATGCCTTCCCATTCAAGATGCTACCTCTGCTCAGCAAGTCGGTCTTTCAATTTCTGTCTTCTCACTCTCCTTAAGTTCCATTCTTTTTTTCCCTCATATCACCATTATTTTCCCCACAACTTAATATAGGAGCGGGACAGAGACTACCTCAAGAAAAAAAAAATGGTTGCAACTCTTGCCTTCCTGTTAGTGAATAGATGGACCCTACTGCTGTCTGCCACATATATAATTTCCTTGGGGGTTGCCGGAGGTGACATACCTGCATGCTTCTCCTGCATATCCCTACTAGGGAGTTACCACTGATATTTTGCTTTATTGATATTGTTAATACTCAATCATTCATATTCTGAACCAGTCAAAAATTAAATATTGCAAATTAATATATATTACTGTATTACATTCAAGGCATTTTTTTTCACAATAGGGAAGAAAGTTACTTTCAAGCAACCACATTTCCAACGCGAGCCAAGAACAAAACTGTGTTTTGCCGTACATGTTGAAGTACTCTGAGAAGCATTTTAGTTTAAAAACCAACAGACCATCACATCTGACATGGTAATTACTCATTTTAAACCTTTTGTGCCAAGAATGGCCAATTTTCCCTTTTCTCACATTTTGAACTCAGCAAAAATGAAAAAAGACTTTGTGTCTCAAGAATGAATGTCTGGAAAGCTTCTCCAAAATAATCTGACACATCATATCGAAATTCCACAGGCCAGATTGCAGTATTTTGCATATACTGCAATTAACTATCATTTAGGAACCATATGTTTTCTCAATCACACAACCTTCTGCTTCAAAGCTAGTCGGGCATTTCATTCCTAAATACCCCAGAAACAATTCAGACAAAGTTAGGCTTACTTAATTTTCCTTGAAAGCAATAGAGTTTGCAGCCAAATCCTCTGTCTATTTTTCAGTGGAAAGCTGAATTCAGTGGACTTACTCTCAAATATACCTGTACAAAACTATCACCTTTAAAATGGCACTGCAGTTAAATATGATTGTCATTAAGTCAGACTGACTGTACAATAGGCCCTTTGTTTTCCATGGGACATATTACCAAGTGAGGAATGCAGAATCTTAGTTTTTATATTCTGAAAATGGAAGGGGTAGAATATTAACTTAACTGTAATCCATCTCTGGACAACTGCTAGTTAATCTTGAAGTGCCCCAAGAAATTTTGACAAAATATAATTGAAAAAATATCAACAGCTTGATGCTGTTTAAAATTTGTACCAGTAGGCTTACGGACATGTTTTTAGTTCACATGTGCATAAGTCTGTCCCATTACATATCATCAACAGCAAGTCAAAAGACCATATGCAGATTTTCATAAGTTTGTACAATCCTCTGCAGTATGTGGTGGCCCGAATATAGCATCTGTTTTGTCTGCAACTCTTTAAAATAGCCACATCTTTACAGGGCAACTGTAAAATGCAACCTTGTGATCACAGGAAAACATGCAATAGCTTTAAAGAATTGCCGACAGTTGCTATGCTCTTGTTCCGAAGAATCCTTCAGAATTATTTCTGAAGAGTCATAGAATCCTAACAGGGACTAATTTCTTACTTATTGTTGTTAATATTATTTACAATAAATATTGCATATTTAAATAGAAGTGAATCTCATCATAATGAAGACCATGATCTATGAACTGTTTTCTTGGTTTTAGAGGCTATTGATGGACAACTTCAATGCCTTTGATGATCCATTCTTTTAATACTTCATCATTGAATCAGACTTGGGAAACACAGTAAAGTTCTCAGATAGAGGGTTATTCTCTGATAGGCCTTCAAATAGAGCACATATGGGATTTCAATGCATTCTTTAGGTCCTTTGATATCAACAAAGCCAATTATATGAAGAACCTTAGACCACTAATTTCAAAGGGACTGAAATAGGGATTTTATATTTCTATAGCTAAACCATCAGTTTAAAAAACTGAACTAGTTTTGAAGCAATGAATGCCTTGAAACTCAGAGCCATTAATATGGATATGAAGTAAAACCTACAACTATATTCATGGGGAAAAAGTCAAAATAATTTATACCACTAATTAAAAATGTAAATCCAGTACAATTTCATATACATATTCCAATGTCTCAGAACAACTACATTTATCTTTGCCAGAATTTTTTTTTTTTTTTACTCTTGGATTCAGAATTCAAATACCATGTAACACCCACTTGCATTCTCCAAATAATTTAAATGTATTGCCAACAAAGAAAGAAGAAAGAGATGTTTTTGATGCTGCCCACAGATTTGACATACAGATACAAGTTTGTCCCCAGCTGCCTTTAGAATGATAAGAGAAATGCAGTTGTATGCATAATGAAAACTTAACAAACTTAGAGAAACAGCCAGTTTCAATGTTCAGCAACAGCAATATATTGCACTATATTGGTTAATTGGAAGTCTTTGTTTCTATATGCAAGCAAACTCAAATTCAAATGCACTCTTATTTGAAGGCTTGCAATTGCTCTCAGTGGGATATTGTTTCCCTCCACTTCCCTGCTTGTTTGAACAGCTATGCCATATTACTAATAATTTTTTAAGGTTCCTTTCTCAGTTTCAGAAGTAGTTACCTACTTCCTTACCGCTGGGATCAATAATAGATTATATGCAGTGGTGATGACAACGGTTCCATCTTTGGACAGATTTCATTTGACCCTTCATCATGGCCATCAGAAAGGGAGAAATGCTGTGAATTAGGAATCTTCTGCTCCAGACAGGAAGCTACTTCCAAGGGAGCTCCTAACAGGCAATGGGGTGGTTAGTGTTATTGTAGAACCTTACAAAAGAGGACTGTTGAATGAATAAGCCATTTTACCAATGTGCAAGTGCAATAATTATCCAAAAACGTATTGGATAATAAACCAAAGTTATATCAGGATTGTTTTTGCAGATCTGTGTTTCCAACTTGAGAGAATGCTGAAAATAATGCTGGCAATAAAGGGACAGAATTTAACCTTTCCAAGAAGAGGCATTGTTTTAATTGAATTATGTCAAGATTCCATAGTTATCTTTCTGAACTTAATAAATCCTAAATTTATTCTAAGCCTACTGTTTAATATGATCACTTGTACTTGGGAGGAACAGCCTATTTACCTCCCTATCAGCTTGGCAATCTAGAGGACAGGGGACAAAACAGTATTGCCTTGAGATCTGATTTATATTGTTTTCTGTGTCAGCATTTCTTGCATGCAAAATGCTGCCTACAGTTTCTAGCTAAACTCCTTTACTTAGAATTGATCAAAAGTCAAGGCTAGGCATCTACAGGATATGAGTAATTTATATTTATCAGTATTACCTGAAACCAGTTGAGCAACACTAGCTAACCAAATCATTTATGGTGAATACCACAGAGAAACAGGTTGAAACTGAGTGATAGATCAGCCCAATGCTACAAAACATGGCAAAATATTGGTGCAGCAGTTGTAGCTATAATTTAAATTCTGAGAGGGGGGGAGGAGAGAGATCTTGGGAAAATATGAGATAACTGTAGTCAGTGTTCCTTTATAAAAGAAAGTAGCATGAAACCAATTGCTATAAGCATAGAGCTTCAAGTGCTTTTAGGTCTGGTTGAAAATAGTCATATGACTTCTATGTAGAGAAAGGAGTACACTTAGCATGGTAGCTTAAAAAATAGCTATATCAGAATGGATGTAGTGCATTCTGAACTGCAAGATTCTTTATTACTCAACTTACTGCTATGGGGTTTTCAGAGCTGGAGAGATCAGAGAGCATGCAGGTTTCTTCAGAGATCTTTTACAGAGATCATTGGGCAAAATGTCCTACAAAGCTGGCTTAACATTTACTCTGCTTTCTGCTGAATTTAGATGGGAGGTAAAAAAAACTCCTATCACCCAGGAATTTTTATAGAACCATGGAGCTCCACAAATCTTAAAAATATTTTCCATTATTTATCTGATTTTAAATAAAGAAGGCCCCTAGGAAGTATTTCATAAATCCCCTTTGAAGGAATTCACTGGTCAGTTGAGGAATGAAAAATCTGGATCTTGCTTCTGGCTACAGACATTGTTGAATTGTTGGCCATTGCTGCCAAAAAAAATCTGCATAAAGTCATTAAGTTTAGCAGGAACACATTGGGTAGGAGATTGATTTGCCAACAGGGCCACAATTAATGCGAAAACATTTCATAGTATATTTTTCAGCAATTCTCTGTGCTAGGACTACATGCCTTAATCTTAAATTTGAACAGTGTTTATATTTGTGAAGTTTGCATAAATGAGCAGTTAGGTACCATAAGACATACTTGGAACCTAAATGAGCATCAGGCTGTTCATCTGTGAAGAGCTTTTCAAGCCTTACTGAAATCATTGTCTTCTCGTCATCCCTAAATTGACAGAAAATGGGAACAAACAAGAGGCAACTTGCTTAAGGACAAAGGAAGCCAATTATACAGTTGGCTGCCAAGAATAGCAACCTATTCCTCTTGTTCCCTGCATGTTGTAATGAGGACATATCAGGTAATATTATCTGATACATCCTAGAGTACCAGGTCTAAGATGACCTTCTAAGACCACTGGAAGGCAGCAAGAAAAGAGCCGGTTTTCTGCATCTCTTTGCCACCATCTTATGGTCATCCAAATGATTTTTAGCCCAGATCTAGTAGCGCCATCCCTCCTGAAAAACTAGCAGAATATAGGTGAACCTACATCTAAATTAGCTGATAAACACAGTCCCACACACTCTGGCTGGGTTTATGTTTTGTACTAAGTCATGGTTTGGTTTAACTATGGTTTACTGAGTAAGCTGTGATTTCTGTGTTCCCCCATCACACTAAGACATAGTTTACATCAGTTTACAAAGAAAGTATTAAGATTACATAACACAGCATTATGGCTAAGCATGATTGGAACTTAATGGATTTGGAACACATTGAATTTCTACAATGATGTGTAATCAATTGAAATGAAGAAAGACAAATCAGCACTCTATTAACACCATTTATATTAGTCTTCAATTCTTTAGAAAAAGATGATTAAAGGCATTGTTTCCATCTCTAATTCAAAGCATGAATTCTGGGAAATATGGTTCCCACATAGAAAGTTTTGTAATCATATGCCAAAGTAGATGAAGGTGGAGAAAGCTGAAGAAGGCAAAGTGTTTATATCTGTTATCCAGGAAAACAATAATCCAGCCCATCTGACTAAATTCTCTATCCTTTGGCTGCATCCATTAACATTTAGACATGGATTCCATTGTAGATCAGCCTATAGTAGTCTGTATTGCATTGTAAAAATATGTTCATGCCTGAAATGTCTTGCTTTTTAAATCTGGGGGGAGAAAATCTCTGCATTATTATGTGTGCATGTGTGTTTGCCAAGATCACAAGAGCTTCCTTGCATATAAACAAAACAACAGCCAAATAGTGTGGGTGTCACAGAAGTCAGAATTTTCTTCCCACTTGATAAATTCAGGACTAAGGCTGCATTCCTAATTATAGTTACCTAAGAGTAAGTCTCACTAAACTCAATGAACAAATTTGCACTGAATAATTCCCTAGTAATTGAGGAACTTCCTAGTAATTAGCTTAAAATTGCAACGCAATAAGGGTGGAAAATTTGGGCTATTTTTAAGATGGGGTGAAACTTCAGGGTTAGTAGTAACTTTACATACAAAATGAATTTCTCATGACCTAGAACAGGAATCCCCAATGTTTTGAGCTAGTGGGCACCAGTTACCTAAGTACTCTTCAAAATGATTGCTAGGGGTCTTATCTATTCACAAAATGTGAATGCTACTGTAGCAGGGACATAATTGCAGAGCACTGATGTATTAGAATGCAACCCACCATCTCTTCGAGTCTCTTCTCTTGCAAGATGCCAGCCATTACTCCTGCTTATGGTTGACCTTTTTCCAGGCAGGTGAGCTTACTACCAAACAAAGCGCAAGGCTCCAGCCACCTTTAATTCTAATTTTTTATTCTAACCTGAGGTTTAGAAGCATTCTTGAAAATAAAATTGAGGCTCGCTGTGGGGTATGGGGGAGTGGGGGGTCAGAGAGCTTATGGGCACCGAAGGAATTGTCCGTAGGCATATTTCTGTTCCTGGATACCATAGGGGGGACCCAAGGCCACTAACTGTCAAAGGACAGCAAAATCTGTGCAGAACAGGAAGGAGAATATGAAAAATTGTAATTCCCTGTTGAGTATTAAAAAATGAGGACAAAGCCTACATTGTTTGAGATGAATGGGAACAATTTCTTTTACTATCTTTTTGTTCTTTTGTTCCTTCTGTCCTTATATGCTGTTTTCCTTCTTCATCAATAGCTCAAGAAGGCCTACCAAAGACAGTGAGAGAATCCTCTTTTATACAAATTGTGAGTGTGGGAAGCAAACACATGCACATACAGTCTGGCAACAGGGGCACGAGTGGAGCGAGAATAAGGTCCTTGGCTATTCTTAGTACCCTGCAAGCATTTTAATCCTGGCTGCAGATGGCTGTGATTCTGGCAGAGGGGTACGTGGATATTGATTGTTGCCATATCACCCTTAAGAAGCTGTGTAAGTGTTTATCTGCTCTCCAACAGATTACCAATTTGACTCCGGAATGGAAACTTTTACACCCTGCTTGTTTTCAGTTTTCAAATTCTCATCTGTCTTTCTTCCCTGACCAATGGGTCATCCGTCCTGAAAAATCACTGTGTCTTTATCAACAGCTTGCTTCATGTTATCCTCTAATAATAACACATCAAGCCTTTCGAGTGTTCTATTTGTTTATTTGGTGCCTTTGAGTCAGTGTTACTTCATGGTGACTGGCTGGACGAGTCCCTGCAGTTTTCTTGGCAAGGTTTTCTGGAAGCAGTTTGCCATTGCCTCCTTCTTAGGACTGAGAGAATGTGACTGGCCCAAGGTCACCCAGCTGGCTTTGTGTCTAAGGCAGGACTAGAACTCACAGTCTCCCGGTTTCTAGCCTAGTGCCTTAACCACTACACTAAACTGTCTCTCTTCTATTTATTTTAGTGACAGGAAATGACACTTAAACAAAAGTGTACAGTTATAAATACATGCACAAATAAATTATTAACTTTTTTAAAGTTTTTTTTAAGTTTTAAAGATTTTAAAAACTTTTTTAAAGAAACCAGGCAAGTATGTGATCAATAACATTGCCATTACCAAAAATGACAGAACCTCCTTTTCTAAAATTGAATTATTAATTTCCTCCAATCTACAAATAAAGATAAATATAATTGGACATTAGTCAATCAGTAAATATCACAAAAGATTCATAGTGAATAAAAAAAACCCTACCTGGAATCACTTCAAAAAGGAACTTTCCTGGGTTTTCATCGCTGGAAGGATGCTCAATCACACGATTTCCAGGTAGGAATATGGTACCCTTAAATATAAAATTAGAGAAGAGAAAAGACAGCATGAAATTTTTATATTAAAAAAAAAAAAAAGACTGCTACAAAGTAGTATAGTAGGACCAGGAGGGGCACACTTCCCCATCCAGGTTGCAAGTAAGGTCATGTGCTAGGACAAGGAACATTTTCTCTGTCCTCTAAGAAAGACAATCAGATAATCAGCTTCTTCTAAGGCACTTCGTAGCTTTTCTCCCATCCTCTGTCTCAGAAATCTTGTGAAGGTTGGAGACTGGGCAATAATTGCCAGATCCAGGACGGCCTCTTCCAAGGCTGCTGGCACCATGCCCTCTCAAAGAGTGACAGCCTCCTGGATACAGATTGTCATGCTTCCTCCAGCCACACACAAGAACCAGGAGGTGACAGAGGTCATTCCAGACAGCACTCTATCCATTTCATAGGACTCTGCAGACCAAAACTAATCACAGATAACATGGCAAGTTGCTGTTCCAGTCATAGCACTGGATTGAGCCCAGGAAGAGTCAAGACAGGCAAAGGGGAGCAAATTTATCAGCAAAATACTGTGCATTCATCAGTGTCCAGGTGCAAAACCCTGCCCCTCAAAAGCAAGGCTGGCAAAAGCCCATTGATACAATAAAAGTATTGCCAGTGATTTGCACTAATAAAAAGCAAATGCAACTTATAGTGAAATTGATTTGGTTTGCAGGTAGGGAGACGTCACTGAACCCTATTTGCTGGCTCGGTCACACTTATCTTTAACCATGGTTTCAGCAAAACATAGTAGCCTGGCTCCTTGTTTTATACAAGGAAAAATGTCAAAATCATGCTTTGCCCTCTGCAGATGTAATTCTTAAGCAAGTGTAACAGAAACTGTAATTTGCAAGTCTACAACAGTCCTCCATCATAGTTTTGATATTCAGAGCTGACAAAATCTCAACTGTAGGTAATTAAGGAAAGCAAATTTTGATTCAGGATTACTGTAGTGAGAAAGGCTCTTTCAGGTATGCATGAAGAAGTAGTTTAATATTTAAGGTCAACACTCAGCACAGCTATGCAGTAGTTATGTTTCTCTGTAAATACAGCTGAGACCAAAGCTGATGATCCATCTTGTTTGCTGTTGATCGATCTGAGACTTCTGTTTTCTCTGCCATCTGCAGCCCTGGGGCATGCAGAATATAGATTCTCATTCTGACATCATTAATAGACCTATTTTTCCAGTGAACACTGCACAACATGGCAACCCTGGTTTTAGGACCTGCATCAAGGGAATGCAATATTTCTCTGCCTTGATATCCCAAGTACCTAATTACTTAATTCCCTGCTTTTCTTCTCCCCCAGAATTCTTCTTGTATTACAAATACAAGGATGCATTTTCTTTCTTTTAATTTGTTCCATATCGGCATCACGGAGAAGAGTGTGGCAGATCAGTGGGTGCGGGTTGTTGATGGTTATGCCCACCTTTATGCCTTAAGGCAGTCATTGAGATTAATTGAACAGGCTTGGCAGCTGCAGTTGATGAATTTATCCTATCACTTTCAGGATGATTCCCTTTTTTTGAAGCAGACATTTGTTTTGTTTCTATGGCAGTTTAGACACTTTTTTTATATCAATGTGAAAGTTAACATGATTTTTATCTGCAATTTTCCTTAACACACACACACATATATATAAGGGAAACTGGTATTCTTTGCACACAGTATATTCCTAATGCATATCTTTTTGTGCATGCATTTCCTTGATGAACACATTTTCATATGCATCTTTCATGGAGAACTGCACAAAAAACGGAGGGAAATGGGGAAAAAAATCAAGAAGATCAGTTCATATTAAAATAAGAAGCAAAAATTTCAATCCTATCCCTTATATCTGGCTTACCAAAGCCAATCTTTTTCAGTCTTCAGCATTAAAATATTCAGTTGCAGTGCAGATGTATTCTTTTATTTTTTTGAGGTGGAGGTCAAACAAAACTACAGACTCCATTTTCCGAAATCCCTTATCTCATCTTGTCACTTCTAATTACTTTATCTTCCATTATCAGCACAAGCTGTCTTCATTTTCAGATTTGGCAATTTTTTACACAGTGCCATTCAATTCTAATCTTTAAGATAATTGTATTGTTTGGAATGGATGCTGAATTGGTGGTGGTAGGGATTTACAGCATGAAGTATTTGGGTAATGACCACTGAAATATTTACCAATGAAGCCAATAGCTAAACCAGAAGAAAAAGATAAGCAAACAGCGATGATGGAGCCATTAAAAAGGTCTACCAAGCAATGGATGGCTTAACTAGTCTGTTGAATAGGCAACAATTAAATCCCACAGATAGCAGTTTCTGGTGGCTTGAAGGTTGAACTGGACTTTACATGGCATGTCAAGGACCACAGTCAAAAAGTGGATCTGCTAAGACTAAAAGTAGTTCTGATTTAAGAGCAAGGGGCTAGGGGGCACATTTAGCCTCTGCCCTTTAACAACCTGCCCAATCTTTCAAACACTAGGCCAATATTTTTGGCCTCAATCACCCTTGGAGGTGCCAGGAGCCATGGAAGAGGTACATTTTGTACACTCTGTCTTACGCCATAAATATTTGTTTGCCGAGAACAACAGCTAGGTTCACACAACAAGCCAAAATCAAATAAACTACTTCATGGCTTAGCCTGACATCTGAACCCAGCCTTTCAGTTTGTGCAAAGTTTTATACAAACTTACTCCTTTTGGGCATCTCAACCCTATATGTAAGTCAGAACTGAGGTGTGTCTGAAATTTGCTGTCTTAAGCATGTTGTGCTGTGGTTTACAACCAAAATATACCCACTCTGGTGCAAATATGGAACCCAGACTGACTTGCCTTTGGGAAAATGTAGACTTTCACCCATTCCCAGTTGGGTGGGGAAACCACACTGTCACTCAACAACTACATCTCTAATAAATGCCCTGTACACATACAAGCATGCACGGTTCTGATTTTAAAATTAGACAGCCAGTCTAATAAACCATTATATCTATTAAGGCCTACAATTAAGTCTCAGCTATCACACTTACATTACAACATTACTCCACGTTAATTGTTACTGATTTTTAAAATAATCTCATTGCATTGTTTTGACTTCTGCTTTCACCATCAATCACATATTAATTATCAACGAAGCTTCCATCTCTCTTATTCAGTTGCAGTGCAGTTGCTCATGGCAACTGAAAAACACACAAGAAATCATATCCTTCTCACAAGCCTTTCTGTCTAAAGAAAGGTAAACAAACAGTTTATGCTACAGCACCTTGGTGGTTTCTATTTCCACTGTATAGTTTGAGCTAAAAACAAATAATTAAAAATACTGAACTCTTACCGCCAACATACCAGGATATAAGGTTTTCAGGATAAGTTGTAAACAACTAATAGAAAAGCTGAAGAGGAAGGGGAAAATGAGTAGCAAAAAACTCCCCAGCCCTTGAAAAAATAGAACTACGTAAGTTTACCCAGGCCCAGGGCTAGCTGTTTCATAATCAGACAACTGCCAAGCTTAAGAAAGGTTCCCTACCCAATACAATATTATTTTCTAATGTGTTCCTGATAGCGCTGTGGTTCTTCTTGGGCTACTAGAGACATGTTACCCTGCTGGCTTTGTGTCCAAGGCAGGACTAGAGCCCAGGTCTTCCAGTGTCTGCCTGGTGCCTTAACCACTACACCAAACTGGCTCTTTTTTCCATACTTAACAAACCTGAATTTGTGTACACCACAGCAGTGCAAATGTTCTTCAGAAGTAGTTGTCAATATTTTAATGGTAGAAGCATCTTATTGTGTAACCTCTGCATCTCTGAACTGAAATGGCATGGTCCAGACACAGAAGGACAAGAGAGGTTCTCAGAACTGTAATTTTGGGAACATGCCCACAGACCTCAAAATGTAAGATTCTGAACAAACCACTTTGGGTTTTTGCTTCAAAGGAAATAAAGTAACAGCTGTTGTAGTATCAAATCTCTTCCCCTGCAGAGCCTCTTCCAATTAATTCTCTCCATATTTAAGATAATGCTATTGCTATATTTCACGCATAGTTAGCATCTGAAATAAGCTAACTTCATGGGAAAGATTACTGTGAATTGTGCTGAAAAAAAGTCCCTTAAACACTTCAGTTTGGACAGTAGATGTTAGACACCATCATCTCATATTACGGTAAATCGTTTCTCGCTAAATTTGCCAACTCCAGAAGCAGGCATTCAAAGAAGCCAGCTGAGAGAAAAGACCTGGCCCAAGCTCAGATTCACTTGGTAGTGGGTTATGCCATATGCAACCTATTTATAATCTAGATTTAGGAGTCAATGGAATTAAAATAATGGAAGTAATTAAATGGACTTAAGACTTTTACATCAAGCACATATTCATACATTCAGTTTTTGTTCAGCTTTACCACTGAAAGTCATATTAAGAAAAACATGGGAAATTTACAGCCTTCCTTCAGATGAAATTTGTGTCTGCCTTCCTGAGCCTGGCTGTAGTCTCCTGCTTGAAGCTGCTTCTTAAAACCCTGTCCCTGACAGAATGATCTGGTCCTGAAGAATATGTTTGGTGGTGCTCCAGGAGGAAAATGGCCCATCATATTGGCTTTCTATGCCGCCAAATCATATCGACCCCATGGTCCCAGATTGTCACTGAACTGAAAAACAGATGCCAACACAGTGCACATTTTCAAGCAGTGACACACTCTGGTGATTGTTATATACATAGGAAAACGAAAAAGCCAAAAGCCAAATAAAATCAAATAATAATAAGAAAACATTTAGGAAACTGAGTCTCTGAACAGCCGGCAGACTTACTAATCCAGTGGCATTGAAAATTAAACTCTCAAGCAACTCTCCCAGCTGACCTTACCATCAGCTCCTAATATTACAGGCGGGTAATCATGTCCCCAGCTCAACTGGGGGTGCTGGCACCTTCTGAGATTAAACAATAGATTGTTGTGTCAGTGGAATACAAGTAAAACATTAACTGGCCACTTTCTTAAGAAAAGAAGACATAGAACCAAAAGAACCTGAAGAGAGAGGAAGGAGGAGAGAAAGAGAAAATTAAGAGAAAGAGAAAGGGACAAGAGAAAGGAGAAAGGAGAAGAAAAAGAGATAACCAATGTGTATTTTAAAAAAAGAAATACTGGTAATTTGTACTAATTTTTCAATAATTAAGTACTGAGGAAAAGATTTGTTGGAGTACCTTTAAACAGACACATTTATATTTATTTATTATTTATTTATTCATTCAATCAATTTCTATGGCTGCCCATCTCAAATAAGTGACTCTGGACAGTGAACAATCATAAAGTCAGTTAAAACCAAGTACAAACACAATACAAAAATAAATATATATAGCAGCCGAGAAAAATTATAACCATAGATGTTAATATAACCAGGAAATGGGGCCCTTAATAAACTTGGGGCCGCAGGCCCAGGGAACATAACCAGGTTTTCAAGGCCTTATGAAAGGCAAATAGGGTCAGGGCCAGAAAATATATATCCTATATACTTTCTGTTTATATAATGTTAAGTAAAGTTTTAATTGTTCATAATCAACTGTTCATCTTCCTGAATTTCAAGCAGAATATATGTATTTCTCTCTCCTGCTTCCTGGGCTACCAGGAAGAAGAATTATTATGTTTTTTAAAGTACATTTATTGATTTATGAAATAAACTTAGAGGAAATTATGCTACTTTTGACCAAATAAACGTAGTTTTGCAACCCCATCAGCATCTCTTCCTCCACTCAGTACAAAGAAAATGTCTGAGTAAATCACTATCAAGGGAGCTAATAGAACCAAATAATTTTAAACTGGGTAGATGGATACGGATATGAAACCCTGTAATTATAGGTTGGCCACACATGTGACAATATATACAGACCATTTTTCATTCCAAACCAAGAGATTTGTGGTACTTTGAAGACTAAGCTTCCCTGGACAATAGTCCATTTCATTAAATGTTTATTCTTTAAAAAAAAAATCAGCCGAATGTTGCTTGAACAGGTACTCAGGCAGCAAAGCAAATCTTCTTTGCTGCTATCCCTGCCCTGCAATGTTCTGAACTCAGAACCGTTGTTATAATATATGACGTTAGCAGTCTCCTGCCCTATTTCATTGCTTGCAGCTCCCCAGAAACCTGGAGAAAAGCTTAGTGTCCATGGTGTCCGGGGAAGGGAAAATAATTGTATCAGTGGTTCAGTCTATCTCCTCATTCCATGGTTCCATCAGGGCTATGACAGAAACCCTGGTCCTGGCTTCTGGAAATTCCCCCAGAGCAGTCAGGAATCTACCAGATTCTGTAAGTCTTAGAGAAAGACCATCTTAATAGGTTCTCCACTCCTAATGGCCACAATGAGTCCAAGTGTCAGAAAAGCAGTGGTTCTTAAACTGTTTGACCCAATTACCCCTTTTCCCAGTCTCAAATCATGTCATTACCCCTACAAAAAAAGAGACTGTTGGTTTACACAAGCATCTTGGCAGTGGCAGTCCTAAACTGGATCCTCAGCTCACAAACAAGCAATTACAAATTGCTCCATTACTTCCAGGATATGCCCTAGTTTAAAATCACTGCACTAGATGGTGGCCTGATCATGACCACATGGTAACCTTCACCACTTCACTCATTATCCAAACCAAAAACTAATTTCTAAGGAGTCCAAGATGTATTCTCTCTAATTCCAGAATTCAGGACACCAATTAATGGATTTTAGTTACAGAAAGGTAGATTTCAATTCAGTGTTAGGCAGGAAAAAGCTCCCTAACAAAGCTTTTAATGAAGAGCAGTTCAACAGTGCAACTAATCATTCTGAGAGGTGGTGGAGTTCCTTTTACGGGATGTGTCCATGAAGAGGAGAGGCAGCCATCTAGGTGCTTTAATCTGAATTGCTGCACTGAACAGGGTTTTAGCCTAAATGGACCCTTCCAACATTATACTTCTAGATTGAGGGTGTATCCTATCTTATGTGTGGGCTGATGGCCATCTGAGAGAGTCCAGATAGATAGATAGAAATCATGGAGGCCACAAAATCCAATAGTAGTTCAGTACTAATGCATGGATAACATTTCCCAAGACCATACTTCTGTGGTTATTCTGAGAATAAAATGAAGGGATCCCCCCGCCCTCCGGTAAGATTCCTTAAGCTATCAAGGGAAAGGCAGAATAAGGACAAGACTAAACCAACAAACAAATAAGGATGCTGGATTAGACAAACATGTAACCTGATGATAAGGGCTCTTTTAATGTCCAGGTTCCTGACAGAGAATTAGACTTGTGTCCATATTCTTCCTATCTGCCCCAAGCTGATAGTCCATAACTTACTCCTGTTTTTTTCTACCTTGTAATCTTGTTTCTGAACTCTTTCTCTCACTCTTTCTGTCTGAACAGTCTCCTGGCACAGATTTATCATGGCACAGAAGCTTTTTGTGAACTGAAGTCCACTGCTATTCCATAAAAGCTCATCCCATAATAAATCTGTCCACAGTGCCCCAAGATGCATTATTCTGTTGCTGCAATTGATAATGCAGCTAGGACCCTCCCCTAGCAATTTTTAGAAAGAACAAAGGAACCCTACAGAATGTTACAGTCTCCATTTCACTAGTCAAGCATCAGAAAATTTTCCTGGATTATTGATGTGGCCTCTGACAGTATATTAAAAAAAAAAAAAAAGCTTGCAAGGCCACTGAAGTACATAGATGAAAGTCCCCCTCACTCCTGTACCACAAAATGTCCACTGTTCTCCCTTTCAATACTAATTTCTTTCTTTCTTTCATACATTTATTTGCTTAAAAGGTCAGAGTTGCATCATTTAACCAACTTGTGGCAAACCTTCTCAGAGAAATCTCCAGGTTCAGAAAATGAAATGAAATACTACAGCCAAGGAAAATTACAGCATTCATTTATCAGGTTTCCCACTCCTAAAAAAAGAATTGTTCATTAAAATCCTAAACAGGTGGCATATTTGGCAGCCTGTCTCTGTGTATGCAAGAGACAGATTTATTATGCCTTTCATTTTTAAAATATTTATGCAAGGATAGAGATGGAAAGGCAAAATGTCTTTGGTTATCAAAGCATCCTTTTTCAAAGCTGCTGCAAAACCTGGCATATCAGTCGAAGAATAGTACTGTAGTGCCCATTTTCCAATCACTGTCCATACAGTAGAAAAACATGGCTCCTTTCTTTCAAAGGGCCACATTTCTTATAAAGATAATGCCAAGGCCAGTCCTTGGCCAGCCTTGGACTGATCTCAAAAAGCCTAACAGGTCAGGTTGGGCTACTGAAAAAGGGTCATGTCTCCTGAACCCCTGAAAATCAATACAAATAGTTTCAGTTTGATTTGGTAACTTCTATTTGAGATTTAGCCTGCTTTTTGTGTTTCGGTGCTTCTGCCAGAGATTCCGATTCTTCTTTTACATCTCTCAAGGTTTAAAATATAGACTGATCACTCAGAAAGCTGCACAGATGAGATCCGTGCCCCAATGAAGACTTAAAACACTTACACGCTTTGTGAGCCTAGCTGCTGTGGTTTACAAACAATAGTTTGCAGCTTAGCAAGTGAATACCAATCCAGCCAGTTCTGCTTTATGCAATAAACCATAGTTAGCAAGTCATGGTTTTGCGTTGCGTGCTTTGGGAAGACCTGCCATCATGTGAAAATCAGGAGTCATGATGTGCTTGATATTTTTCTTCTATGGCCCAGGCCCATTTGCACATGTTGGACAAAGTGGTTGTTTAAATGGATCTATATGCAGGGTTTTGAGTAGAAAACTTAACATGGATTCTTCTAGTATTTTGAAAATGACAAGAATCATATTAAAAACAATAGATGAAAGAATGGTAAAGCAGGCAACGCTATATAAAATGAGCATAGTCCAGCCAGATTTCATTGCACATGTGAAGCTTACCTACAATCAGTGGGGTGCTGGAGCTGACTCACAAGAGCCAGTTGTTAAATTTTCTGGAATTTTGTGAGCCAGTTGAGAGCACAGCTCAGTCACAACTCCTGGCATGCCAATCAGCCGTTTCACCAGCTGTTTCATGGCTAGCAGCATAGCGGCAGCAATGGAGCTGGCCGAGCCAGTTCTTAAACATTTACCAGCACACCACTGCCTACAGCGTAGATAGGACCTGCTCAAAAATCCCACTGCTAATTAAAGCACGGTTTACAAATCATAATTTCTGAGTTTTCATAATATATGGAACAAAACCCAAACAAATCTTATTATGAATCAAGGCAGTGCATAAACTCTTTCACTGGTAAAGTCCAACATCTGCTTAATTTGCTTCCATTAAAGTATGTAAGGTGTGAAAACACTCAGCAAAGTTAAATTGTACCTGTAGCACAAGCCTTGAAAACAATACCAAGCAAATGGCATAAATATTGCTTTAAATACAGCTCTGATTATATCACTCCTCAGTATTCCTTTATAAAGACTCATAAAAAATAGCAAAGAAAAACAGAGAAATCAATGTAATCTACCAAATGTTATCCAGTTCAAACTAGTGTGTTAAGCCTCCCTAATTAAATGCCAGAAGTTATTAAAAAAGAAAAAAAAGTGTAGTGTTAAGTTTATTCAGTTTTTCTTTTCTTATGAGCCAAAGCATTTGGCAGGAAACTACTAGTAAAATCTCTACCCATAGCAACAAGTCCTCTTCTAGTTGCTTATTCAACTGAAAATACTGCTTTTATCTCAAATGTAATGGAGAGAGAATTCCCTTGAGCAGTAATAGGCTACAAGAATTTGATTCTTTTTCCTTCCCAGCTACCAATTAATGAAAACGTTCTCAGATATTCGCTTTGCTACTTCAATCACCATGCAGGGCTTATCCAAAAGGGTCCATTTCTTGGGATAGGTCCCCCTCCTCCAAAAGCTATCAGAATTCCCAGTTAGCACAGGAGACTGCTTTAGAGGAGTGGTAAAATCATCTGCTTTTCTGATAATCAAGAAACCAAATCAGGGCTCATTCCTTCCTGCTTCGCTACCATCCAAGGGTATCCATGGGGAAGTGGGGTCAAAATGGCAGCTGCAACCATGGTCAGCATCTTGATGTTTATGACCCCCTTCAGATGACGCTACCACCTCTTTTATTCCTTTTAAAATATCACTGAATTGCAAAAATTAATTGCATTGTTACCATCTGTTTGATCTGACAAAATGAGCTCAAGGTATTTCATTTTATTTTTATTTCATTTTACTTGGTCCTTACAGAATGAATATTCAAAGCTTGGAGCAACCATCCATTTGCTAAACCCCAAAAACAGCTATCTAAGATTTTGCTATGTAAAAATGTAGCTCAAAAAAAAAAATCAAATAACAAGTTTGGAACTCAATAATTCATCAGTCAATGAAGAAATATTAGTATGCCATCTTAAGTCACTATAATAGAGAGTGCTGTTTTTCTACTTTCTTTGCAGCTTCTCTCATCAATTCCTGTCAATCAGCCTCTGATGGCTTTTTCTCTAGCAGACCTGTAATGCAGCTCATTGCAACAAATGTAGCAGATGGAGAGTTTGAAAGGATGAAGAAGGAATGGAAAGGAGGATTTAAAGACTAACTTTGTGAATGATGATCTGGCAACACTAAACAGCCCTGATTCAAGGATGGCTTTGAACAGGATTTATCCACCTAACCTGATTACCCCATAACCAGACCACGTAGGCAACTGTTTCTGGAGGGCAAAAATGGACATCACCCTCTATTAATTCCTCACTCACCATCAAACTGACCTCAGAATGTATTTTTCTGTAACATTCCATAATTCTGTTGCCTCAAGTTTTCCTGTCCATTTGAAGTAGGTCTCTTCAGTTTGTTGCAGGCTAGACTTAGCTGTTCATTAGCTACTTTGCAGAGGAACAACTCCCTTTTCAATACTTACCATACACTCTGATAGGGTCTATACCTTCCTTCATCAGTGCTGCTGAAGTAGCACAGTGTTTGTGATCATTGCTTAGCATGGGGAAGGTTGCTGGTTGAAAACTTAAAAGAAACTTTTATGATTAGGATAATTATGATAATGATTATTATTGATTATTATGATGATTGTTCCTTAAGTAACTAATTTTCCCCTGGGCTACTTTTTTAAAATAAATCTAGAGGGTCTCCAATTATACCACATTTCTAGTCAACTGAAGTAGAAGGTTTCACCCTCAGCTTTCAGATAGCACATAAGTTATCTGGAAGTGAAATCGTTCTACCTCAAGTGACTAAAAAAATGGTAGATTTTGTGCACCCATGAAGTTATTTGGAGGGTAAAAAGCCTAAGGAGAATTAACTACCCAAGAAGTCATATTTTTAACACAATGTACAGTGGATTTATAAGCAGCAACTTCCTCTGTGCTAAGCAAAGATTATAAGAACTGTGCTATTTCAACATTGCTGATAAAACAGAGGTATAGATCCAGAATGGAAAGTAGGGAACATTTATTTTAAATGTATTGTTGTGCTTGCATATATTATTATTAACCTTATTATATATAAATTTATTTTTGTATGTGTGTGCATGTGTGAATACATATAAAAGTATAGTTTCTTTTCCCTTTCATTTTAATTAGGGGAGTCAAGATGAAAAAGCAAAGCTGATTCTATCATGAAAAACTCATGAACAGTTATTGTGGAATGCAATTCTAAAATTTGGGATGAGAATCAATGGTAGATTCAAAGCAAGGATCAACTTGAAGAAAATGCCAGAGAAACTGCAAACACTTCATACATTTGGAGTTTTCCTATCCAGATCAAACTGAATTTTAAAAGCAAGTTACATTATTATTTTAAAGCTGCCTTCCATAACATGGGAATCCTCTGGATGTGTGGACCTCAATTCCCAGAATGCTCAGCAATGTCCATGCTGACTGCAAATTCTAGAAGTTGAAATCCACACATCTAGAGAATGCCTAATTTGAGGAAGGCTGTAGATATTTATGTGCTTCCCCATTGCATAAATAAGTGAACCTTTATTTACGGTGTCAGTTGTACCTATGTGTGAAAAAGGGGAGGATTTAAAATATTTTTCTACCTATTTAAAGCACAGCTACTTACACCATGACTTACCATATTTTTCCAACAATAAGACACCCCCATGTACAAGACGACCCCCATTTTTCCAACCCCAAATTAAGAAATAAATATTTTAAAGATAGTGCAGAACACATTTTTATTTAGTAATTAGTTAACATTGACCTGCTACACTCGGTGGGAGGGGGTCCAAACCGTCTCTCTGCAGCTCTATTTCCAGGCTCTTTTGCATAACTGATTACATTCAAGCATCAGTGAAACTGCGGATAGCTTCTCTCTGCAGACAGCCTTCCTCTAATTGGTTTGTTCAGCATCAGCTGACGTCAGTTACATCAGGCTCATGATTGGAGGAAGTCTGTTTGGGAGACAAGGTATTTCACTTGTGATTGGAGGCTAGCAATAGGAGGAAGCCTCTCTGCAGAGACAAAGTATGGGCAGTTTTGCCACCGCGCGATTTTCGGCTGACTTCCTTGAATAAGACGCCCTTCAATTTTTAGGGTAAGGATTTTAGAAAAAAGTATCGTCTTATAGTCGGAAAAATACGGTAGTTGGTTGTGTTTGTACAACACACAAAGTCATAAACACGATGACTACAAGGGGCTGGCAACTTTGCATAGGATGGCCCAAAAAGTCATACAATCTTATGCTCTTGCACAATTTTCATTATTATTTTTTATGACACTTAATCAGCATAGCACAATAGTTTGATCCTGGGCCAAACAATTAGTAAGCACCAGTCCGTTCACTGTGATGCTTTAAAATCAAGCATTCAGGTCAATTGTCTCCCCCATCTCTATGGTTTTTAACTGCATCTGATTAATGTGAGACTACAGCAGTGTTATTCTCTGCCAGTGGCATAATATAATAGTTAGTAACACTTGAATGCCACTTTACTGTTATGCAGCTACAGTAAATTTTCTTCAGTCCCATTCGTGACTGATGGAGTTATCACCATCAAGTTAGAAGTCTTTCCACGTCCTCCTCAGAAAACAGAAATGCCACTTGCATAGCCACCCGGAGATCTTAACAGGTTGTTGCTGACATCCTAAAGAAGCCAGGAAAGGGGACTTTTTCAGTAATTCCCAATTCAACTTCAGAGTCAGGCTGGGTTCACACAACAGACTGAATCATAACTAGCCAATCGCATCTGTGCATTGTGTGAACCTAGGCTCTGTCATTATTTTACAGCACTCCTCAAAATTAGCTTCATTGAATAAATCATCGTTAATATAGTTAGTATAATCATAGTGATACTTTTCCTTGAGATGAAGCTCTGAGCACAAAATATACCCACCGTATAGATGTAGGTAGAAACAAGTAAAATATGTCCTGCTTGATTATTGCAGTTGCAATAATCTGTAACTGAATTTTTGCAAACAAAATTTTAAAAAATCCCCCTCTCTACATTCCTTTGGATATCCCACAACTATTAATACTTGACGCAATTTGTTAAGGTGTTTTTGTTGTTCGGCAGTATCAACTCTGGCCTGTAACACTGTTTGGCTTTATGCAGAGCAATCAAACAATACTGGACAGATCCAGGCACTACTAATAGGGGTTTCTGCTGCTGATACTCAGAGGTCAATTGCTGGCAGAGAGAACTACCTGACTAGGTCAGCTCACATCAGTGCTTTCCCTTGAAGGGTTAAGCAGAGCAACCTGTTTTTCTCGAGTCATAATCAGGGTTGTCTGCAGAGAATGGTAAAAAAAAGTCAAGATGATGGCTGTGATGGTGTGATTCTTATCCACCATTTTTATGCAATATTCATAAAGGACAAGCAGAACTTCAACCATACCATTGTGGCCACCATCATGAAATTTTTGACCACATCTTGTGGATACCCTTGGTCAGTAGCCTTCTTCCTGTTAAATCACTCCAAGCATCTGGATCAGGCAACATGTCAAGATGGAGAAGAACGGCTTTGCACCAGCTAGCCTCCAGCAGTCAAAGGGCACCCTCCAGCAGTCAAAGGGCACACAACCCAAACCACACAAAATTAATGGCAACAAAGTTAAAGTAGTAAAACAATTACCAATGTAATTGCTGGTTTTTTTCATGATGGTATGAGAACTGCTACCTGAAATGGCTATCTCACTCTTGGCTAATGTTTGGGCTGGCTCTGTGGAATATGGTTGTTTAAACATCTCTGTTGTTCCTGTAGACACTTGTATTCATAGGTCACAAAGTAATGGATTGGAATAAAACACAAGTGCAAGCTGTGATCAAGGAGAACTATCTTGTCATGCTTATTCATTTGATTTATATCCCAGCTTTTCTGCAGTAGCTCAAGGTGCTGTATATAAATAAATATGTTTTGTGTGCTTTTATAGTTTTTTATTTGTAATTGTTTTTATGTATTTATTCTTTTTAATTGTTGTATGCCACCCAGAGGCACTTTGTGTGAGATGGGCGGCTAAATAAATAGATAGATAGATAGATAGATAGATAGATAGATAGATAGATAGATAAATGTTCTCTCTTATTTTTTTCTAACAACAACACTGTGACATAAGATGGGGCAAGAGAGTAACTATCTGGCCCAAAGTCACCTAGTAAGCTGAAGGTGGATTTAAACACGGGCCTCCCTGCTCCTAAGCCAACATCACTGGTAATTAACCACTGCACCACGCTGGCTCACAAATAATCTGTTTCAACATAAAACATGGTGGTATATGAAAAATATGTCCAACACAATTCACTTTAATTTGCAACCAAATGCTAAGAGAATCTGAAGACCCATTAGTGCATACAAGACCTAAGTGGTCCATAACCAAGAGGATTATGTGCTCTTAGGGAATACAGCACTCCATATTTACATATCAAAACCCAGATTAGATTATCTTTCCTTCCTGTGTCCATGTGCCTGCAATGTTAATGGATGCAGCATTATTCAATATGAAGTATAATTCACAATAATCAACTTTAATGGGATTTTATTTCATCTCAAGGAAATGAAAGCTAGTGGCTACATACTAGAGACACAGAAAAAAAGTATCAAATGTATTTCTTTACTTAACTAACAAGAATGAAACCCATAATATTGCTTCCAAGTAATTTTAGCTATATATAAAAATGACTAAGTTTGTGTGTAAATCCACACACAAACACACAAAACTTCTGGAATACTCTTTCCTTTCCCGAGATTTCTCAAAGGAAACGTAGACATTTTCAAATTGCATTCCCCAACCTGATGACCTCCTTGACCTGCTGACTGAAATTGCCCAAATTCCCATCCAACCTAGCAGAGGCTAAGGCTGCAACACCCAGAATTGTCAACCAGGTTGGGGGCACTACTATAGAGGCTGTTAAAAACTCCTCCAGTGTCTTAAATGCTGCCCAGAATTACCAGCTGCAACATTAACAGCTAAAAAAATTCATAGGCCAATTTCACACATTAGCCATAGTATGATTTTAATTTTAGTTTAGCGTGCTGTATAAAACCCAGCCAATACAGCTATAAACATTTATTATTTTCCATTTTTATAACTCCAGATATTTGCAATTTACTCAATATACTCAGTAGTTCCTTAATAGGGTCAAAAGTGCAAATCAGTTGGATCTCAGGGCTGAAGTCCTGAGCCCCGTGTTGCTTCTGCAGCTTTGCAATTACTTAGTGCATCAATGAATAGAAAACAGCACCAGATTCTACACAGCACAGTAAATGTAATTATTTCCTTGGGGCATGTTTAAGGTTCCAAGCTATCAACCTAGGGATTATCTACCCACTGTTGTTGATTATCTGGAATTTATCTTTGTTTTTAAACCAAATTATGGATTTGGGGAATTTTGTCACTCAGACTCCATCTGATTGGAGCCACTTATAAGTGCTGTAAGTAAGTGTGTGTGTATTTATATAAGTTCCGAAGTACCTTGAACATTCCCCTCCCTTTCTAAAGTACAAGGAGGGAGAAAGGAGGCAGAATGGGGCAGAATGTTTAAAAAGACATCAGGCAACTATAATGGTAATGCATGTACCATCAGACAAACTTTTTTGCCCAGCTTGAAAATAGCCAGAATTCTGTTTTGTATCCATCCAAGCATAACAGCAAAATCTATTTTTCTACCTATATCAATCTTTTTGTGGCAAAGTCTTTCTGTTTCATCAAAGGCAACAGTCCATAAAGCAATATCCACCACACAAATTTAGAAAACAATGCATTGCTAAGTGCAGTGGCAAAGTTATATTTTTGCTACATGCAACTCAGTAAAATAACCTTATTTCAAAGCAAAAGGAAAAAATAGCTCAAATGTCACCTAGGCAAAGCTTTATTTAATAAATAAAGATCAATTGTCCTTCCCATGGGTCAAAAGTGTTCTGTAAGCATTTTTTTTTTTTAGTGTACTGTAGGTCAATCTATAATTTAAAAAGGCACTCCATTCAACTTTATAAGCCCTCAAACAGCAGTGAAGAAACTCTTGGGTGAAGATCTATATTCCCTGAAAGGAAATTATTAAGGACCACAATGGACACTGAGTAATGATATCCCTCCATTCCATTTATTTATCCATCAACTAGTAACCATCTCCTTTCCTGCAGCAGCAACATTCAGATGTAATAGAAAGAGGATTAGAAGGGGACCAACCACAGGCTATGCTTTCAATCCTCAAAAAGCCCGTGTGACCTACAAATATGAGTGGTTTTATATGCAGTAGAGACATGATATTGGTCTTTCAAATCTGGATGGGCTTTATCTTTATTTGTAAGATGCTCCATCACCATCCTATCCCTTTTAAGAGAGTATGCTAAATATAATCACTCATAGTCTTCTGTCTAGATCAAAAAGTATCCATATGCACAAAGTGATGTCGTAGACCAGCCTTGTCCAACCTGATATCCTCTGTATGTGTTCAACTATGTCATAGTTCCCAAACAATTCAGTCTTTACTCTTACTAGCTGGGAATCACAAGCATGTATTTCAACAGATCTGGCAAGTACCAGGCCAAGGAAGAGTAATTTGGTGAGTCAAAATTATTTCCATGTTGTTGGTTTCCTAATTACTGGCTACAAATCTGATCTCTTAATCATCTACATCTGTATTTCTCAACCTTGGCCACTTGAAGATGTGTGGATGCTGGCTGGGGAATTCTGGGAGTTGAAGTCCACACATCTTCAAGTGGCCAAAGTTGAGAACACTGATCTACATCTATTCATATGAGTTTCTCAGAAGAGACAGAAAGCATATGGACTGGTCATTGATCGTAATAAAGGTTCTTGGCTTTACAGAAAGCACTCAAATGCACGCATTATGTCCAAACACTGGACCAACTCACAAAAGGCTTCAAAATGTAATCTGCTCAGCGTATCAAGCTACTGTAACTTCGATGGCAGAGATACTACTTAAGGAACCAATCAATCAGAGATTGCATATGACAGCTGTATCACACTACTCACCCAGGTAAGGGCTAAGAAACTGATAGCAGACGGCAAAAGAAAATTAGCTGTCAGAGTAATTACTACTGGGATGGCAATAAATAGCAGCCGCTACCTGCAACATCTGACTGATTCCCCAAATGGCTTGCTCGTAGGTGAACTCTTTTTTGATTGCCTACATTCTCAGGTTATCATTGCCTCATGTTGGACTAAATTTAATGATGTGATGGAGTATAGGAAGAGAATAGAAACAGTAGCTCATCTGGATCCAGCAATTTTTCTGCTCCCTAGACCAACTAATAGACAGAATGCCAGGTCTTGCCTATTGCAAATAGCAGGTTCCCTAGGATTTCAAGTATGGTATACAGGTAGTCTCCAGATTAAGAATGTCCAGGTTACAGACAACCCATAGTTAAGAACAGAGCTTATTACAGCAAAAATTGAGTTAAATACACAATGATTTATGTTAATACACAATGGTTTGAGTTTATTACACAATACTACTGATACAGTATTATACAATAATACTGTTCCAGCTTACATACAAATTCGACTTAAGGACAGAGCTGGGGAACAGAACTTGTTCTTAAACTGGGGACTAAAGTCATAGCTTATTATAATCAGAGCTTCATCTAGTAACCCCCATAGCTGAAAGAAAAGGGGGAAAAAAAACTAGTAATCCGAAGTGATTGGAAGGTGGATTGGAATGGTATCTCTTATGTCAGTGTTTTTCAGACTTGGCCACTTTAAGACATGTGGAATTCAACCCCCAGAATGCTGGCTGGGGCATTCTGGGAGTTGAAGACCGCACATCTTAAAGTGGCCAAGCTTGAAAAACACTGTCTGATAGGAAGACTTGGTTGGCTGGAGAGGTAAAAATTTTACTTTCAATCCCCTTTGTAAACTTCAAATGAAAAGAATAACTTCTTTTTCCTACATCTAAAATAGAGTGTTTTCTCTCTGTCTCTCCAACCTCTCTCCTCTCCCCTCCCTTCCATGTAGAACTGGTGCATGCAGATAGACTGCAAAGTGATGGATAAAAATGACTGAAGACATTAGCAGTCTCCTGCTTTCTTAGGAGCAGCTAAACAGAAACACCATCAACTCCTTAACTGCAGTTAAGCAGCATGTTAGAAACATTTAAATGAATACTGTGTCCTAAAAATTACATGCACTTTCTCCATAGAGTGTTTTCTGCAGTCATTCTTTCGCAATGACTAAATAAAGCCATTTGTAGTTTTAGACTTGTAGCTTGTAGATGCTTCTAACTGGAAACAGGATCCCTCAGAAAAATTCTACAGGGTGCAAATCCTCAGGTGCTGGAGACAAGAGGGTTCAAAGTGTTGAGGTGCACTTATTGCTCTCTGGGGAGTAAACATGTTTTTTTCTTTTGTCCTACTCTGACTTAGATAAATTGATACTATAGGTTTTGGAAGCACTACAAAAATATGTATGATTGCCTAGAGCAGGGTTCCTCAACCTTAGCAATTTTAAGACAGGTGGACTTCAACTCCCAGAATTCCCCAGCCAGCATCCTCACCACCTATGTTCAGTTTGATGGACAAATATACCAACAAATCAGAGGCACACCCATGGGATCACCACTGTCAGGACTCATAGCAGAGATTGTAATGAAATGCCTAGAAGCCTTAGCACTTCCCCATATACAACCTAAAGTATGGATACGGTATGTAGATGACACATTTGTTATAATAAAAAAGAAACAACTAATGAAGACACATGAAACCATTAACAACATCTTCAAAGGAATAAAATTCACCAGAGAGGAAGAAAACAACAGCATGCTACCCTTCCTGGATATCCTCAGCAGCAGAGGAAACAACAGGAAATTAGAAACCCAAGTTTATCGGAAGACAAGCCACCAATCAAGTATTCCACTACCAAAGTAACAACCCAACCTCCCACAAGAGAAGCTGTGTAAGAACATTATTCAAGTGAGCACAAATGCATTGCAGAAACCCAGAACAGCAGAAAAAGGAAAAAGACCACCTATACAACATCTTCCAACAAAATGGATATCCACGTAATTTTATCAAAAAGTGCCTGACCACTCAACCCAGTACAACACAACGTACACAAGCTATGAAAAGGATCACATTGCCATACATCAGAAACATCTCAGAAACCACCAACAGACTATTACAACAACATGGCATCTCTGTAGTATACAAACCAACGAAATCACTCCAAAATATCCTAAGTAAACCAAAAGATCCAGTAGCCCAAGAAGAAAAAACAGGAGTCATCTACAACATACAGTGTAAGGACTGTAATAAACAAAACGTAGGACAGAGAGGCAGAAGACTAGCAGAGCACATCCACGAGCACCAACTAGCAGTCAGAAGACATGATGAACATTCCTTAATCTCACAACACATGGACAGACTCAACCATAGTTTTAACTGGGAAACTGTCAGCATTTTAGACCAAGCTAAATCCAAATATGCAAGAGAATTCTTGGAAGCCTGGTATTCAGACAAGGCAGCAATTAGCAGACGCATAGAGATAAACAGCATCTACACACTATTCAAAAGAGACAAATGACTAGAAGATCGCCTCCCCAGCAATCATCACCCAGATAAGCAAAGGTTACCACCAGGCACACAATCAAGCAGTCAACATATGCTAATCAAAGAATTACCAGAAGAGCAAAACAACCCCCCACCCCCACCAGCATTGGCAAGGCAGGCCACAGCATATAAATAGAGAGCAAACCCCATCCCATTTTCGCACTGAAGACATTACCTAGCTGGGTAATGAAATGTTTGCAAGAAAAGTACCAAGCTCAGAGAACCCTAAGATTCCTTTGTTGAATAATTGGCTGGGTTCAAAAAATTTTACTTAGCCATTAACCAGTACAGACACAAGGTCTGCATTCATAGAACACTCTAAACCATGGGCAGACAAACCACACACTATTTGTTTATTTATTCGGTTTTTATACCACCACAATCATTATGATTCTCAGCAGTATACAGAAGTAAAACAACCACATTCATTAGATACATAAATATGGCTTGGTCCAATATGTAGAGCAGATCTATATGTACGGCTTTAATAATATTATGTAGTATTTAGTTCTAAGGTTAGCATATATGAGGAAGACAATTTTCGACATATGTAAAGACAGCATTCATTCTTTATGAGTATTGTACATAGCATTTACTAACATTTGTTACAGTGCTATCAACATGATTGATCCTTTCACAAGTACAAGAGAAAAATAAAAAAGTGTTGCATTTCATAACTTCACCATCTTGGATGCAACAACCTGGGGCAAGGATGACAAGAAATGCTGCAATAATAAGTTATTGCTGAGAATAACTGTCCGTCTGGGGTTTTAAGAAGGGTGCAAAATGATAGCTAATGTAAGAACTTTGTTATTTTTCTGTTGTCATTGGCCAAATGTTTTGTTTCATTTTCCCAGGGAGAAGTAGAAGGAAGGCTGAGCTGTCCTCCCCTACAAACTGATGGAAACTTTTTCCCTGGACAATATTTAACAAAATGATCTTCTCTGGGCAGTAGGTATTTGCCCCTGCCCCCTGCAATAAATTGCATTGTTGGGTCGGTGTTAAAATTATACAAAATCTCTCTGCTTATCTTTTGCTTCATTCAGATGTTCTGCACGTGGATGCCACAAATTAGAGTTGGGCCCCGCTCTTCTGGCCTTCTGGAAGAGCCTTAAGCCTTAATACCTGGCTCAGCCAACTAGGTTGGGGAGCTCGTCTTAATATGTTTTGTAGTTTTTAAATGTTTTTATGTTTTTTACTTGTGAGCCACCCAGAGTCACTAATAGTGAGATGGGCAGCATATAAATTTGATTTATAAATAAATAAATAAATAAATAGGATTGGGGAATATGGCCACCATGTAACCCCACCCCACCCCACCCCCCAATTTAGTCCAATGTGCTGACCAGATCCTTTACAGAACTGCATGTTGATCAGTTGGAAAGACCAATTTTAGAGCCAGGGATGTGAAATATTGAGGGCAAATATACCTATTTGTCAGCAGGGATATGGTCTATATACAAAGGATAGTTTTGTGTGATGCTAATTATTGACACATAGACACACATACCCAGAGTGAGAGCTATTTTAGCTAAGCGCTGGAAAAGGCCATCAATTCTTGAAACCAGAGTGAGTTTTACATTTGGAAATTAATTTCATTAGTAAAATGAACCCTAATGATATATGATAAAATCAACAAGCATGACTGGAAGACAGTGCCAAGATGGCAATGCTAACTGGGGTTCAATAGTAAAACATACATTTTCTATATTGTACGCACACTCTGCACATGGACACACAAACACATCCATCAAAAATGATATATGAAGTCACCGAAAGATGATGTCTAGACTAACTAATTATGCAAGTTGCTGATCCTTTATAATCAAACTAGCACCAACTTTACATATAATTATTTTGGAAACTTCAAATATCTCCAAAAATGTGTAGAAATTGAAGTTCAGTTCAGTTTAATGAAGTTTAGTCCACAGAATACCGAGTCTCTTATATAAGGGTAGGGAAATTGAAAATCAAAGAAGAGGATAGAAAAAAGAAAGGAATGCATTGGGAAAGGATGCATATGTCTGTCTGAACCCTGAAAAGCAGTTCTCTACTTGCTTGGATTACAAGCTCCACTTGGAAAATTACTAATCCAATCTCTGTAAAGTCAGTACATTACAGAATATGACACAAAACAATAAACAGGGCCTAGCAGCACCAATATCACATTTACTGATCACATTTACTGAAGATTAAACCCAGGGTAAATAAAATGGCTTAAATTGGTACCTAAAATGTGGTGGGGTCAATGCTAGGTTGTAGGAATGATGTTTTATAGGAACAGCCCCACCACAAAAGAAATCCTGGCTCCAGCTGCCAATTACTCAACTCAGCATGTTTACATGCTAGGATCCTGCCCACCTGATCTGTATTTTATACTTTTAATTAAACGTTTAAATGCAAAATGATCCCACTGCAAATCAGAAAGCTAACTTCCAGATGAAGAAATTGCTCTAGCCCAGTGTTTTATTTGGAAGTCTGTCCATTCATCCGGGGGGGGGGGGGGATCATAAAAATAAATGGCGTATTGTAAAGAGCACTGTGGGGTTGAGGGGATAATGGAGATATAAACACCAGCTTGCTTTTCAGTAAATTGATGGTTTCTGACTGCTCACATCTTTGAGAAGAAGTGAACATCACTCTGGCGGCTTTTTTTGTGAGCGTGCTTATGAGATGGTCTCAGAACTCATCCTCATCCTGGAAGGCAACTTCACCCAGACTAAGTCATGATTTGAAGATCTCAATGGTTTTAGGTAATCAACATCACAAGAAGTGAATGGAGATCTTTTACCATTGATCAGATATGTCCCCCGGGACTAGGCAAAGATACAAACTGCTAATATTTACTTCTTATGTTACAGAAGATTTTGGAAAATCTGTTATGTCTGTTGTTGTTTTAAACTTTGCTTTTGCTTTGTCATATCCACTAATATTTGAACAAAGAATAAGAGAAATAGAAAGAGTAAGAAAGTGGAGTTGGCTCTGCATTTTTATTCATGGGGAAAAGAAAAAAATCCATCTGGAAACTGATGGCTGCAACTGTCTTTCCCAATCTAATGGACTCTAGAGGTGTTAGGCTGGAAGAATTTCCAGCCAAGGGGCCATATTAGTGGTGAACAGATCTTTGAAACTGTTAAAAAATATAATCAAAATGTAGGATATACATTTCATAAGCAAATTCAATAAATAGCAACTTCATTCTTCCCCCATTCCATCTCCTTTATCTACTTATTCTCTTTCCCAGGCAGGACTAGACCGTCTTTAATTTTTTAAAGGAGGGAAGGGGAAAAACTAAGGGGCATTGAATTTGGGACCATTGTACCTGTGACCATAGATCTGAATCTCTTGCAAGGTCATTTCAGAGCGCTTTGGTTTAAGTAGATAATATTTTGATAAATGGGCAATATTAAAGAACACTTGCATCCAGGTCTGTCATGCAGTAGGCCAGGGCATATCAGCCTCAAAGGAGGCATTTAGCTTCTATGGACTATCAGATAGTCCAGATGGCTAATATAAATCAAAGCTTTATTTTTTTTTTTAATTTGCAACCAAGATGTTAATAAATAAACAGCAGTGATGCTTTCCGTCTTGATTTGTGCATTGCTTATTTTAAGTTAAAAGCACATGGATAAAGCAAAACAGATTTTTTTTGTTTTTTGCAAATGCATTTACATCTTTGAAAGAAAGACATATCCTAAAATGAGTGCAATATATTCCAGATAAATTAAACACTATTTTGGGCAGCTAAAGTGCATAACATCTGTTCTGTTGCAAGGGGGGAAAAAAAATCTCATTTTGACTACCAAAGTTCTAAAACACTCCTGTGTTTCCCAAATGGCATCCGTATATGGAAAAAGATAATGGGGAGGCCAGGTGACACGTGGGGTCTTTGTAATTGAAACAGCAAAGCTAAATAAAACAGATGGATACAAATATTTTGTGGTAATGGTAGTGAAATCTGGCTTTTATACTAATAAATGGAACAGTAGACATACAGGCAGCATTGTACTGACAAAAATAAAAGCAGAAACAGCTCTTCTCATATTAGAAAAAAAGAAAAACTTTAAGAGGACATGTAGCATTCCCCTTCCCTACATTCAGGTTAAGAGGGGAACAATTTTATTTGTCTTACAGCTAGAACTAATACTTGAGTACCTTTCTTAACTTGGTCTTTCTATGTCAGTGTTTCTCAACCTTAGCAACTTTAAGACGTCTGGACTTCAACTCCGAGAATTCCTCAGCCATCATGGTGGCTAGGGAATTCTGGGAGTTGCAGTCCAGACATCTTAAAGTTACCAAAGTTGAGAAACACTGTTCTGTGTTTTCCAGGCCTGGAAGGGAGGGCTAAATTGAAGTGTTCACCACAAAGATGAGAAGCTAGGTAAGTATGACAAAAGCTTGTATACTGAAGCCATGTCTTATCCAGTCATGTCTTGTCTTGTCTTATTTTCCCAGTAGAGTTGTGGGGACAGAATGGGTAGGGAGCAGCCAAGCTTCCTACCACATTGTCCATGATGATTCTGAGCTTCATTACACCACCCTGAATTTATTCTATTTTTTTAGAGTGAATTTTGAAAAGGAAAACTGGTCAACCACTTCAAAGATGACTAAGGTATGTCACAGGCAGTTCACATTTGTTACTGTAGTCTCTAGAAATCCATATATGTCCAGTAAAACAGGGAAATCTCTTAGAGTTCTCTGAGCTTGGATGCTTCTTGCAGACATTTCATTACCCAGTTGGATAACATCATCAGTGCATGGAGATTTGTGGCTGTTTGTATATAGCTTGTCCTGCCAATCTTGGTTAGGGTGTGGTTTCTTCCTTGATCTGGTGCTGCTTCTCTGAGCATTGGCTGCTAGGGAAGATGCGCTCTAGGCTGTTCATTTCCTTCCTTGACTTTTGGTTGTGACTTTTTTTTTAAAAAAAATGGTATATTGGAAGGAAGAAACAATATCCTAATCAAGGAATCATCAAGGAAGAAACCACACTCCAACCAAGACTGGCAAGACAAACTATATATAAACAGCCAGGAAACTGCACTCTTCCACGCACTGCTTATGTTGCTACTAGAAATATCTGTGAGAAAACAACCATGCTCAGAGAATGTCAAGAATGCAGCAGTTCAATCTTTAGTTGGATATATGCTGTACTGTTGGAGGTGAGTCTTAGCACTGAAATGCTAGTAAGGCTGATGCTAGATGCCCTTTTGGGGGATGACATTCTGCATTTGGCCATGCTGGCTTAGGGGTTAAAGGAGTAGGTCCAGTGCAATAGAGGGACACCAGATCTGGAAAGGCTGAGTGACCTCTTTCCTGGCAGCTTCTTGGACAAACCAAAGTGCAGCATGCTAGATGCTGAGGTAGTCCCTGTGACCTCCTCCTCCAGGAATCAGGGGAAGCAATAAAAGCTTATATTCCCAGCAGGAAGCAATTAGGAGCCATCATCTTAATGTTCTCAAAGATGAGGGATGCATTAATGAACTCCAAAGGACTCCTTTCTGGGTAAGAGGTGATCTTCAGAGCCGTGCAATATAAAATAGTACCATTCCTCATGTGTTTGCAAAACCCTAGGGATATGCCAAATACAAATATTTCTGCTGTATAGATTTCAGTCTGCCTGAACCACTCTATATACACATAACACTCTTAAGTAGGCTTTATTCTTTAACTGCCTGATATCTTGTCCCTAGCATTAGAACTAATTAACAAGCAGCAGACTTATGCCTTAATGGCTCAAAAAAGCCTTATTGATCATCATCTGTTTTTTTTAAAGCAGTCGAGTAGCATGGTGTAAGCAAGTTTGGTTTTATTTGGGATTTCTTGCTATTATTGTTATCAAAAGGAAATCTGACTTATTAAAAAAGGAATTTCTCTGCTTAAATTCAGATCTGGGGGTTTTTTTCCTCCCCATTCAACCTTGAAAAATAGCTTAATTGGTTTCAAGACTAAGAGGCTTTGTATTGCTCCTTAAGAGTGCAAAAATCAAGCTACAGTTCCTCCTCATCTCCTCTGCAAAAAAACAACCTATCTCTTTAACTAGTTACATTTCTACATCCCACTGTCACTGGGAAAACCAGCACTATACAAAAAAAAATCTGCATTTTTCCCAAACTGTTCTCATTCTATTTGATGAAAAAAAATCACTTTTTTCCCCCCAAAGGTGAAGAGAATTTTGTTTTTTTAGATATGAAGTGGCCAAGTGTGTTTGAATGTCCTACTTTTCACTGGACAATTATCTCCTTAATTCCAAAGGCAGCTATTTTGAAGGGCCTTTTTAGACTGGAAATGTGGAAAGCCAGGGAGCTTCAGGATTATGGAAATATATATAACAGAAAACCCCACCAGCAATAGTAGAACGTTCAACCATCTCCAACAATAAAGTAAGCTAAAAAAAAAACCCTGAAAATTTGATGTTCTTAAGCACTCCAAGAACAGGTAGAAGAACAGATGCTTCTTTTACAAGGGCAGAAAAAATTCTGAGAAATTGTGTGGCAGATCTCAGTGCACCATTATCTATCAGATAAGCAAGTAGATAGTACCTCCCTATCTGCAGTCTGCTACCTGTGGCCAAGAATGCTGGAAATACAGTTTTCCCAGTTACACTAACACAAGTAGAACTTATTTTCTGCTCATGAAAGCTGATTAATATAATTGACAGAATGGAAAAGATGGAGTGATTGACCTTGCTCCATTTCACCTTCCTGGAGTAAGAAGTAATGTAGGTGAGAGGGAGGAACTTTCTGATTATACAAGCTGTCAGCTGATGGAAGAAGTTGCCACATGAGGTGGTATGTTCCTTCACTGGAGGTTTTCAAAAGGGGCTCATCGAGCTCCTGGAAATATTCTAATATATCCTCCATAGAATAGGACTGGAAGCCCTCTATGCTTTCTCATACTGGCAAGGAATTCTGGGAGCTGAAGTCCACACATCTTAAAGTTGACAAGGTTGAGAAACACTGCCCTAGTGTCAGGATTAGCCCAGGAAACTCCAGGAGACAATACAGATTCAACCCAGCAAGGTTCATTGGCTCAACTCCCGTTACAGAATCTTCTCAGAGTGAGAGCAATTCCCAGGGTCACCCCACAAACATCCTCTGCATTCCTTAGGGAGGGGCCAGTCTCATTCTCTTATCTCATGTTCGTTCTTCTGGGGATGAGAGTCCATGTTTCACACCCTTACTCCACACTCCCACACCTAGGGTCTGTTCCAGCTCTATGATCCCATGATTGTAAGGTAATTACACAATGAATTGAAAAGAAACTAAACTCTTATTTGTCTTCAATTCAGATACACTACTAAATAAATTTTCCATTTCCAAGGTTGCCTTGGTTCAACTGAAGTGTCCCACTATCTTTTCAATCTTTCAGGATGCTTGAAATTAAGAAGTATGTACCATTGCAATTAAAGTCTTCCTGAGAGCTCTAATATGGCTGTTGCTTGATTTCCTTATTTATAATCATTTTATGCTACTTTTAAGAGCATAGGAAATGAAAATAAATAAATAAATGAATAAATGTAAATACAGTAATATTCTATTTGAGCAAAGTCTTGGAAGGAAATTATCAGAAAATGATGTCATCATATGAGCTGAAGTGATTGCTGTAAGATAGAAATATTTATGAGAAAATAACAGCTATTTTTAGGTAAACATTTCTGATTCAGCCTCTTGATTATTCAGGAATTTCAAGTGATGGTGCTGAAGCACCTAACACTTTATTGTGAAGATATCAATTCCTGCTGTTTGAGTTTCTGAAATAAATAAAAACTGCCCCAGTGTAGCCATTCCAAACTCTGAATAACAATACACACATACCTGCAAGAAAATTTGAAAGAAAATGTCATAAGAAAAAAAATGAGGATAAGGGAAATATACTGCATATGTGTAGAGAGAAGGAAGTTGTTGTAAATAATGTAGGTAAAAGAGCAATGAATGTTTAAAATTAAAAAGTCAGAGCAAATGCAAGGTGAATTTAATGGAAATAAATAATTGTTTTGGAAGTAGGTGAAAAGAGCTAAACAAGAAATCCCCGGGAACTTAAATTAAAAGAAAGAAAAAGTAAAATTAAAAGTAGTGAAAGAATTTGGGTTTAAACTGAAGTGAGGGAATGCTGGAAGGAGTATTTTAGAGATCTATATGGGAGTTATAGTGATATCTCAAAGTATGGAGTTGAAACAAATACCTGAACATTAGTGCCCAAGGTAAAACAATGATGTAATGGAAGCCATAAATGCTGTGAGAATGTTGAAATAAGTAAGGCTACAGGAGTAGATAGTGCAATTCAATCTATATACTACTAAAACTCTCGTGTCTGTAACCTTCAACTGGGCAAAACAGTGCATCATACGGCAACAATTTTTAAACCAAGATACCTGAAATGGGCTAACTTACAGAATGTGTCCAAAATCCAGGAGCCATTACTCCTGTGGGATTGGAATTTGGGGAATTTGTGGCTGCTTCAGCACTGTTGTGCTGCCTATATTATAGGTAGGTAGGTAGGTAGGTAGGTAGGAAGGAAGGAAGGAAGGAAGGAAGGAAGGAAGGAAGGAAGGAAGGAAGGAAGGAAGGAAGATTTCTGACGCTCCCTGCCAGCTTCCCACAAGCAAAGTCAATGGGGAAGCCGGTAGCAAGTCACAAGTCTCTCACTGCTTTTTTGCCCTTGGACATTTTGTTTCTCTGTTTAGGTAAGGAAATATTGCTGAAATTGCACTGTGCCACCCACCCCCAACTCCCAGAGCCAGACCAGAAGAATCCCATGATCAATGGTATTGAAGGACACTGAGCGATCAAGAACAGCAAGGATGGATGCACTATACCCATCCTGCTCCTGATAGAGGTTGTCCAAGAGAGCAAACAAGAAAAGATAGAATCAAGAATGAATGAGTATGGAATGAATATTGATTGAATATAAAAATGGGTGACCGGTGCAAAAGAAATACATTGAGGTTACTTCAATATCTGGAGTCCTTTGATATTATATGCAGATAATCCTAGTGCACTTAGTGTAGGAAATGAGTCTCATGTGTTCCCAGTTCTCAACCAGCAGTGCCTGGCAGCCATTCAAGATCACCTGTTTCTGTGCTGTTGGTATTTAAGAAATGAAACTTCAGCTGAAAACATATTGAGCATGATTCACTATTTTGCATCAAGAGAAGAGCTAAGAAGACATGGGAGACAATCACAGTCTGTTCTTTTCAACATCTCAATTTTCAGCCTTTGTTCTTGCCATGCAGTCATAATAATTTATAACACAGGATTTGTAATGAACTACTGCATGATTCAGAATGCCAAATACATTAGCTTTAAAACGCTTTGTCTCCAAACCAAATGCCAGAAAGAATATTACAATAAGATGGAATAAGATATAGTACGTCCAACAGATTTTTATAGCCTAGAATTGGTCCCATTCACTGAGAGGAGTTGAATACTCAGTAACTTTTCAGAAACAAAATTGGAACACATCAGAAAAAATGAAGCTTTTCAAGTCCAATTTCTACATCTGTAATGGAAATTTATATAACTGCTAGTATTTTATGATATAATAGCATGGCTCTCACATTCAGAATAATTGGATGTTCAGTACTTAGGAACAAGAAAGTGCAAAGAGGACATTAAGTTAAACAAAGAAGCTAAGAAGGATATCCTTTGTGGAACACATACTCAGATTCTCCATGGAATATCACACGGAGAAGAAAATGAAATGGTACAACTAAATAACTAGGGGATTTAGTTAGAAAAAAGATTGTATCACATAAGCTTGGATGAAAAGAAACAGGATCTAAAATACAGGTGACATTGTCTCCAATTCAGTTTTGATTCAAGAAACTCCATCAAATCATTGCTACAAGTAGCAAAGTAGGTTAGAAACGGATAGAATATCTTCATTTTTTGTTACCTGAAACCGTTAAAAGAAAACATTCTATGCATTCACAGAAAATTGAAAAGGATGTAGGGTTGAGTAGATGTTCCTTAAGCACCAAACAGGAAATTAAAATCAAGGACACTGTTCACTAAATTCAGCTACTAGTAATAAAATGCTTTTTTCTTCTTTCAAATAAATGTTTAGCATGTAGACAACTCTTGTGAAATGCAAGAAAGCTAACAATACTTGAAGATCAGTTAAAGCAGAGATAAAACTTACATTGTAGGAGTTATCATTCTTAGCCAACACGATCAACAGTTGCAATCCAACAGTTTCTGAAGAGTTACAGTTGCTTTATTCCTGACCTAAGAATTAATTCAAACATCTGAAAACTTAAGCATCTATGAAGCAACTTAAAACCTAATAAAATGCCACAAAAGTATATTAATCAAACTTAGTTCTATTGCAGAATACTGCAAGTGCCTTGTACTTCCATTTGTTAGTTTTCCTGGAGACAAACATAGTTTGTTCAAATCCACTTTCTCCAAAATGTAATAAAGTGGAAAGGGGAAGCCAAACATGATTGCTACAGTCTGGTTTTGTTGTTTCCCTGAAAATTAATATGCTGAATTTGATTTGATTTGATTGAAGATAATTTCAAAGATTTTTTTCCACACACATTTACCTTTAAACTTGAGCCTGTCAAAAATCAATAAGCTGCTGATTTATCGTATTGATATAAATATCCAACAAGCAGTGTAGTAATTTATGTGCCACCAAGCCAGTCAACATAGCCTGCCAGGGCAACATGGTTCTAGACCTTAGGCCCTGCAGTTTTGAACCAATTATACATTTGACAGGAAGGCTGCCAAAGAGAAGTTCATAAATGTTACTATTGGGGATGATATTGGACATGTTGGAATCCTTGGGGTTCTCTGAGCTTGGTTGTTTTCTTGCAAACGTTTCATTACCTGGCTAGGTAACATCTTCAGTGCCAGGATTAATGCCAAAACTACCACCAGATGTAAAAGCATTAAACAATACCTTAATCAAGGAACTCCCGGGAAAAAAATAGAACAAAACAAAACCCACACCCACACCAACACTGGCAGGGCATGCCACAATATATAAACAGAGAGCAAACCCCGTTCCATTCTAGCACTGAAGATATTACCTAGCCGGGTAATGAAACGCTTGCAAGAAAACAACCAAGCTCAGAGGAGAACCCCAAGGACTCCACAGTTCAATTCTGAGCTACATGTATTTGCTTCTATTGATTGGACATGTTATGGAATATCATGTTATCTGCATGAATTTTGTACTGTATGTGTACTCTTTAATGCTACCAATGGTTGCAAACAAGATTTAAGCATCCTTGATTCTTACTTATTCTAGTAGGCTGAATTACATCCTTGCAGAGTCTACCCGTTAAGAATACCTTTAACTTCTTGATAATCTAAGTCCTGCTGAAAAGGATCTTTCAGGGTAGGGGTGGACAGCAACATTAAGCATTAAGTCCAATGCTACCCTTGAATCTTTTCAAAGGCTCTGCAGCTTCCTCTAACACCAACTGCCAAAAATCAGTAGCAAGGTTCCCCACCATTCTGCAGTGGAAACAGCACAAATATTGCATTAGAAGCCCCATAATAGGCTTAACATAGTTTTTCAAGAAAGAGATATACCCTCCAAACTCAAGAAAGAGCATAACATCCTGGATATGAGCACATGTATGATATGGCTTCACCCACTTTGCACAATTACATCTCAGAGGGCAGCCCTCATTCCCACTAAAGGGTGCTGAAATGCAGTCTACAGTCACCTCAACGCTGATCCCCCTGCAATATTTTTTAATATACCATTCACTCAACCTGTATATTGCAGATGACAACAGGACTTACATTATGGTGTTCAGAGTCAGCAGTAAATGGGCAGAAGAATGAAAAACATGAGTGGATGGGTTGGTAGTGATGATCCTTCTCACACCACACTTTTAATGTCAGATAAGTGGATCTCTTTGACTCATGGCTGGATTGGCCCTATTTCTGGTGCAAAAAGATCTCTTGTTCAAGGCAGCTCTTTGCTGGTTTAAGATATGAAAGGAAGGGAAAATCTTGATTGCTATTATAAAGAGGACTGATAAAATTCCTGGGTGCTGGTTTTGGAGTACAAATATGTCACCCACATATAATTGGAACAGAAGGAAAGGTTTCTTTCTCTGGCAGCAGCAACCAGCACACAACAGGAAATGATGATGTGTGGTTTTCATTTACAGCATGGCCAACCATGGAGAGATCCAAGGTATCTATAATCTCTAGTCTAACAGGCACAGATGACGTGCAAAAATGCACCTCCTTCCGGCTGCTATACGTTGAACATTAAGTCTTGCCACAATGGCAGGGTATTTTTATTTTCAGCCTGCATTTATGTAAGTAAACATTTATCCTTAACACCAGGGGCATAAAGTCTTGCTTGATCTTTTGGACAGGCTAAATTCATCTTTGTTCTGCCTGCCAAAATGTCATTTTCTTCTGTGAAGCCTTTCAGGCAATTGTTCACTTCAAACTCTCTTTTGGAATAATCTTTCTCCACCCCCACCCCCACCTTATTCCCTTCCATAGAGCACAACGCTCTTCTGATATTAAAAGGCATTAAAAGGGGATAACCTAATCCTGACAAAATGCCAGAGATAAGATTTATTGTGACTATATTTTCTCTGCCTCCTGTGAAGGAAAAGACCGCTTCAGGAGAAATGATATTAATATGCAACATCCTTTTCTATTATCGAACAGTAGAAGGCCTGAGGAGAATTTCCCCGTTATTTCTTTTTATCACCATGATAATTTAATCTCTCCTAAAATCTGTCAGTCAAGAGTTCTGCTCACCTTAGAATTCTCTGACTAGCTCAGAGAAGGGCCTCCATGTTTTTTTTCTTCAAGTAAGAGAGGGGCTCAGGATAGAACTCTGTAGAATAGGGTTATTCTATCTGTGGCACCAAGGTTGCCCCTCCAGAAGTTTTGAGCATGATTTTAAAATTATACTTTTTAATGTAAAACAAGGGGGAAATTATTAGATACATGAGGAATCATTAGATTGTAATTAAATTTAAATTTTGGTCTCGGACCGACTCATTTTTCTGAAGCATGGCCCCTGGTCAAGTACAGCTCTCAGCTTCCTCCCCCCCTCCCCCCCCAAAAAACCTGTTGTGCATCCCTGCTTCAAAACAAGGGTGGGAAACCAGGGATAATTCATGTGAGTCATTTATTGAAAGTAGGGAGGATTTAATCCACTGTTTAAATGAACCTGAGACAAACATGGGTTACAACATCCCCTTTCTTTATTGCTTTCTCACTTTCTGATATTCTTCCTTTTGTCTTGCTTCCTTTGCCTCCTCCCAGTTTAACACATTATCAAAGAAACTATGCCAGATTAGGTGAAGACTTCATCCATGGCTTTAAAGTTATTATTTAATATTAAAGATATTATCCACCCCTATCATGCCAAATTGTCAGGCCAAGCTGAAGCTACTGGAGGTAGCCAGGTTCGCACTTGAAGTGTGTTTTCTCCAATAGAGTCTACTTAAAGATTTTAAACATTAGAACCTGACTTGGATAAGCTTCTGTTTGAAGTGTTCCAGGAAGGGGGATCTGCCATAGTGAAGAAGGCTCAAAATCCCATAAAACTGCTTACAATCTTGAATAGCTGGATTCCAAACTAAGCTTACAAAGCGATGATTAACAAATGTGCCAAAGTTAATAGGAGCAAAAATGTCCTCAAATGTATGTCATGTATTGACAAAGTTAATATGAGCAAAAATGTTCTCAGATGTAGGTCATTGTATGACATGTATATCAATACATGACATACATGTCAATACAATACATGATTTTTATGGATGACAAATACTGTTTTACATAAATCTTGCAAACCCAAAGGAATTGTCAAAGAGTTGACTTCTATTCCTTCTGCCTTCTCCAGAAACAGTCTTGACTTTGCCAAGCCATGTTTGAAAATGTTCAGGATCACGGCTCACACAGACAGGGCTCCAGCCAACTGCATGGTATACAATCCCATTTGGCAGTAATAATGTAACCATCCACATCTTGGCATCCATGCCTAGGGCTGTGACCTAGTCACTGATCACTTCTGATTTGGCTCCAAATATGACGAAGTGGAGGTGAAAGCCACATTCTTTGATACAAAACATTAAAAAGAACATGAAAATGAAATGTTCAAAGCTAAACAAGAATTATAGATACTCTCCCATGGCTTCCCCAATCCACTTCATTTTTTCAATTCACAGTGTTACCAGCAATGGCAAGTGCTCCTTCTCCAGAACAGAAAAATGACCTAAATCAGGCTCTTTGTCTTGCTTGCTGTATATTGGACTTGACCTCACACTTAGAAGAGAATGGCTGTCACCTTCAACTGTTTTATGCAGAGTCAAAAGCCATGCAGGAAAATGGACTACAAGATAAACATTCAATCAGGAGAAGTGACTGGAATGAGAAAAAGAAGGACAGGTTTGCTATAGCAGACAATTGACTCCCTTTGTGACCTTCGGCAAACTGAACCCTCTGGCTCTTGGCTATTTGTGCCCTCAGACTTGATCACAGTTTATTGGGGGAGGGGGTTACATTTTTTATCCTGGCCTGGGCAGCAACTGATCCATTAAGGAAAAGACTTGAGTATTATTCAGCCACTTATAAGAGAAAACTAGTTCTTAGTCATTTGCATCTTGTCACACTGTAATTCCTTGCAAATTTACCCAGAAGAAAGGTCCAGCTTGCTTTGAAGCTACCAAGCCTTAGCTACTGTATTTGGGACAAGGTTAAGTGAAAGGCCATCCTCCCCCAAAAGAACCTAAGATCCCCCCAATATTGCTGCTTCGTGAAGTGAAGCAAATCACTCTGTGTACATGCTCTGTTGGTTGTGAATAGCTTTTCCAGAAAGATTCATCAAACGCTTTTCTGTTGGCGTTTTTAGTACCTAATAAAGTGTTTTTCTTCACTTCAGTCAGAGCTAGGGAAGCATGTCTTCCAGATGTTGCTGAACATCATCCCAGCAGCTATCACATCACAGCCAAAAGGTGCTGTAGTTTAGCAACATCTGGAAAGCCATAAGATCCCCCTCCCTAACTTAGGTCTTTAGAATAATTTGTTTTTCTTGGCCTTTCACTTTTGCTCTGGAATTGAAAAGCCTTTTTCTTCTGTTGCTGTATTTGCTATGGCTTTTGGATGTGATGGCTCTATGCCTTATTTTGTATTTAAATGTTTATGCTTTTTACTTTGATTGGGCTGAGAGGTGACTTTCCAACAGCTACCTAGGAACTAAAACTGAATTTTCCCTGCCCCAAGACAATGTTCTAAACCAGCATTTGTCAACCTAAGGAACTTTGAGATGTGTGGACTTCAACTCCCAGAATTCCTGGCTGAGGAAATCTGGGAATTGAAGTCCACACATCTTAAAGTTCCTGAGGTTGAGAAACACTGTTCTAAACCCTATCTTGCCTTGGCTCACAACCAACCATCTGAAAGCGTTGCTGCTTACAGCATGATAAGTGAGATACAGAGTTCCAATATTTTCCAGCTTGAACAAGGGGCCTCAATATTGTTGCCTAAATCATCCCCAACCCTCAAATAGTTTCCTTCATGGTGGCACATAGAGGAAGGATCAGCTGGTGTCCTACTTTCTATCTCCATTCTGCTGCTATTATGTAGATCAAAAAGATAAAGCTGAAGCAACCAAAGGCCACTGGGAGCAAACTCAACTGACAATTATCCCTAGTAATTTTTGAAGAAATCTGGAGGAACCCTTGAAGATGATTGCGGTGGGATTCATCTGGAACAGCTAGCAGGCAACAAATTCTAATCTTTCTGGGTTAAAGGAAGGAGCTCTGAGGAAAGGCAGGTCCAGACAGAAGTAAACTGAGTTCTAACAGCAGACATGCACAGTCTCTCCATCTTGAATCCTTCTACAAGTTGCCAAGGAACATAATGCTTAATATAACAGGAGATGAACATTCTTAGAGACATGGGTTGCAATCATATTAACCATAATTAAATTTAAACCTATCTTGATTTAATCAAATTCAAGTTTTGTCCTAGCCCCATCCACGTTTTTGGAGGGCAATCCCCTTTTTGCCACTTAGAGGCTGAATCTGGCCTGTGATTTGAGAGAGGCTGTGTGCCCTTGGCTCATATGGGGACGTGTATCTGCTGAGCCTTTCCTTCATTTGAAAACTAGCAAGATTTTACACTTGAAACTATACACTTTGCCCCTGGAGGAGGAAAGGCTGACCTATTCCCCGTTAAACAGAAACTTAGGTTGAGTTCTCTCAAGGACTGAGCCAGGAACCCTTCAGGCAAGAGCTGTAGGAGACTGTCAAATAAAAGCCAACACACAAATCACAATTAGCACGGGAAAACTTAATGCAAATTGAGCGAGTAGATTACATATAAGCACTGCGGAAAAAGTTTTTGCAGAAAGTACATCGCTATATGTGGCTATACAAAGCACCTTTGTGGGGAAATGTACTGTGGGTAATCTCCAGTTGAGTTTTCCCCCAAGACATTCCCGGTCAACCCCGATGTCCAAATTGGAGAAAGCACACACATCCCTCAGTTCAGATAGCAAAGAATATAGCTGGATGTTTGTGTATTAAACATCAGCAAACAGTTAACTGGCAAAATGAGCAACAGGCAACAATTTATATTATCTATATTTCAATATATCACAAGGCACAGAACTTTCCAGAGCTACTGGGAACAATATTGTGGGTAATTACCATGGATAGTCCCAAAGGCCGTGGCTTTTAGTTTTCTCCAGCTTTTACCCTTTTATGGACATAGCAACAGCAGAAGAGAGATGGAAAATAGGATAGCAGATGATTCCTCCTCCATTTCCACACCTTTAAAGAAACAATTAGGTGGATGTGTACGATGTATTGGAATCATGGATGCCATTAAGTTATTTATGTGAATATTAATGATTGAAGATAAATACCTACCCCCCCCCCCCAAAATATAATGGCCTCTCCTTTTTCAAACTCTGAAAACGTTGCCATATTTAATAGGAAAGAATATTTCAAACCTCTGACTGCATAAGGAGAAAGACTTACTTTTGAGTAAACACAGATCAGATTATATAACAAGATTGTCATTTTTAAAGAAACTGTAATCAAACCTAGTGAGGAAAGATAGGATCATGGTGTGGGGATTATAACACTTTTTTCCTACCAAAAGTAGTCCCTGAATCTCTGTGTTCTGAACAAAAAGTATAAATACTTTATGAATGCTTAGGATTTTTTCTCACATGACAACTTCTACTTTTTAAGGGACAATTCCTAAAATGGGGGGGTGGGATCCTTCTCTGTGAGCATTCATCTTCCTTGACTCCTGTCTCCATAGCTACAATTTTGATTAATGCAGATCTTAATTAGAGTTCTCCCATATCATATCTAATTGAGTCCTTAGGCTGCAGTCCAGTACTGTATACATTTACCTGACATTTACCTAGACAAAGCTTTTTTTCTCTCTTTTTACCCAAAACTACCCTGCCAAAAAGCTTCTTTCGTTTACCCATGGCTAACCAGAGCTTATGAGAGTTTTCCCCAACTCTCCAGCTCCATTTTGATTCATGTAATTTATGTAATTATCACATTAATTTCTATTTAACAGATCCATTAGAAGTTTTAAATTATTTTAATTAAAACTCAGCTGAACTCAGGCAGTTGTTCTCCATTAACTCCTAACAGATGTCTTCAATGGACTTCTCTGCTAATGAATTTTCTACACAAATTAGATTAGATGGAAAGTATGTATTTTGCCAAAATAAGAGCCCTGTAAAACCTGCTTTGTCCATAAAAGACAAGCTTCTTACACAAGGACATCTGGCAAACTGCAGCTTAATTAAAGCAGAGACTATGCACTTTTACTCAAAAGACAGTTCTTGACACCAGTGGAATATGTGCAAAGAGTGTTTAAGGGCCATAAAGATCACAGTGATTGGGAACTGTACATCCCATTAAATTATTGCCACAGAATGCATACAGATCTGAGTTTAAGCCTGTGGAGTTTTTACTGTTTATGAAACTGGATTTTGAAATCTTGGGAGTCCCAGATGAATCTGCTTTCTATGTTTTTCAAGAGGTTTCTAGCCAACTGAATAGACTTTTAAACTGTGTGAAGGGAGGGCATTGAGAAATGAGCAGATTATTTCTTTAATTCTTTAATTCAAGCTGGTTGGATTGTGAATCGAACCAGGAATGCTAAAAAGATTAAAACAATAAATATAACAACAACAAAATAACAACAATCATCAACTTACACATCATACTATGCCAATCCAAAAACCCATACCAGGGCAGAGGAGGGTAACTCTTATTGCAGGAGAGGCCTGGTCACATCATTTCCCAAGTCTTTAATGGCTTTCTTAAATCTCAAGTTAGTACCAGTCCAATCTCAGGGTGAGAATCAGCTACAGAGGAGGCCTGCTGGTGAGACACTGCTGAAGAGACTTTGAAAGGCAGGATGGGGAGTTCAGTTGGTCTGAGAAGAGGTGACATAGTTTGGATATGGGGGCTGTGGGAAGGAAATGGTTCAACAGATTCTGCCTTAATTGGCTTCTTCAGTCTGCCTGAGAACAAACTTTTACAGTTTTCAAGATTATGTTTTTCACCATGGCATTAAAGATGCCTTTCTGAAATCCCTTGCTCCTTGAGTTTGCCAGACACTGCCACCAAGGTCCCTAGTGACATCACTCCCTTTGTGTAGTGTGCAACAGGGAGCCCTCCTTATCAGATCTCACTGGATAGGCAGATACAACTGGGAACAGAAATTCTTGGATAACCCTGGTCGTAAGCCATGTTGGCTTTAAAGTGACAACCGGCATCTTGAATTGCATTCAGAAGTCAACTGGTAACCAGTGAAATTCTCATAGATATCACTTTGGTGTAACAAGATGCACTCATAACTATGCAAGTCCAATTGTAGCTTCTGGATGTCTCCAAGACATTACAATAGTCCAAGAGAGAGGTGACTGAGGCATGCGAGAAGGAACCTTAATCCAAGAATGGTCATTATTGGTCCACCAAATGGAGTTGTTCAAAGGCCCTCCTGGCCACAAACATCACTTTCTCCTCAAGCAGGAGCTTTAAGTCCAGAAGGACCCCAATATCACACCCTTAACTGCAAAGCAAGATTCACAGAGACTTTCTTTAATGAATTTTAATGCCAATAATCAGGGATTTAGGGTACAGAATCTTGACAACTGAAAAACAATCCCCCAGCCCTCTTTATTAGTGAGTTCATTAAGGCATGGTCTCTTTGAAGTTTTTAAATTGCTTCTTCCTTGTTTGCAAAAAGAGCTAAGAATCTGTTTCCTTGGTAGGCCAGTAACAACCTATCCCATATGCTGATTGCATGTACATATATTCCTCACTTCTCTCTCAGTTTAAGTGCAACTTCTGACACCAAGATTAGGCACCAGTTCAGCAAGAGGGGTGTAGCCCTGTCTAGAACCAAAGATGGAATGTCACTAGCCTTTGTTGGCCTTGTCTTCCTACAAATGAGCCTGTTCCTCCTCTCACAATGTTTACAATTAGAACAGTGCCTGCATCTTTTTTTTGATACAGGGTTGAGATGTATGGTTGAGATGCCACTGGATGAACTCCCCCAGGGCCTTCATGCAGATATTAAATAGAGGGGACAAGAAGGTTGAGCCTTGTGGAATCCCACAATGATGAGACCTAATCCTTAAACTCTTTCCCCTACCTCACCAACTGGACTGTTCCATCCCTGTTGTTTTTTATCTCTCATGAAAAAGGAGAACTTTCTTCTATGAAAATACTCCTCCAATACAAAACCAGAGTCTACATCATGAAGAGCTTTCCTGCTTCAATAAGGGCAGGCACTGAGAATAGGGCTGGTGGCAGTGGAGACTTGGGTATACTCCTGACATATTTTTGTATGGAAGATTCACATTTTTGGCAGCATAGACATCTTAACAAAATCTTGTAGGTCTGAAGAGACAGAATACACATTAATTAGATTTTCCATCCAGTAAACTCAAGGTTAAGAAGTGAGGGAGCTTGGACCTTGCAAGTAATGATAAGCCAAGTCCAAACTTCACTGAAATTCTGAATTAATATATAGTTTCCCCACTGTCATATACTTTATTAGGAACAGCAGTGAGAAATTTGAAAAGAGTTGCTATAGCAAACATCTGTTATTATATATATGGGCACTGTAGCTTAGTCAAAGCTATGGTTTTTCCAGTAGTAATGTATGGCTGTGAGAGCTGGACCATAAAGAAGGCTGAGCGCCGAAGAATTGATGCCTTTGAACTGTGGTGCTGGAGAAGACTCTTAAGAGTCCCCTGGACTGCTAGGAGGTCAAACCAGTCAATCTTAAAGGAAATCAACCCTGATTGCTCATTGGAAGGATTGATAATGAAGCTCAAGCTCAGATACTTTGGTCACCTCATGCGAAGAGAGGACTCTTTGGAAAAGACCCTGATGCTGGGAAAGATTGAAGGCAAAAGGAGAAGAGGACGGCAGAGGATGAGATGGTTAGATAGCATCACTGAAGCAATGAGCATGAAATTGAGCAAACTCAGGGAGGCAGTGAAGGACAGGAAGGCCTGGCGCAATATGGTTCATGGGGTCACGAAGAGTCGGACACGACTTAACGACTGAACAACAACAACAAGCTTATCATAAGTTTTGTGTAGTTTTTTGTTTGTCTTTGTTTTTGCTTTTTAAGGTGGGATGGTCAACATTTTTGTTTGGTAGTCCTTATACTTTGATTTCTTTTGGAGACTTCATATGTCCTGCAGGCCACAAAATCATAGCTGTAGACCGTGTCTACACTACTTCAAGGAAAAGGAATAGTGAAAATATCATAAGGAGGGGAGGCCATTTGTGGAGCTGTTCTTGGGTGGAGATAGGGTGCAGAAGCCTTCAGGTTTTGTTATATTGCTCATACCATCCTAGTGTATACAAGGAAATCCGAAGTCTTAGAAAAATGAAGTCCCAACCAAGTTGACATTATGCTCATCTCACAGCTGCTCCTACAATTGTGGGGAATGAGATATGTTCTTGAAAACATTCTGCAAGACATTTGAAAAACCACATGCATAAGCAAACAGAGAAACAAATGGGCTGCTTGTGTCAAAAGTATTTGTTCCTTGTAGCTCTCAGCTAAAAGTGAAACTGTCCACATCAGCATTCATCCTGCAAGGATATTAACAAAAAAAAAAGACCATAAGAATCCACTGTAGATGGTCACGGCAATTCTATCTCCTCCAAGCCCTAAATGCAGACCTATTCACATATGCTGGGAAATCACAAGTTTTGCTGAAAAACAGCAATAAAGTAGTAAACACTTGCTAGTCAGCTCCAGTCAAACAACGGTTGTATTATGAAGCTGGAGGACACTAGATATTCATTGGTTATTTGACCTTCAAAGCCCACATATAACCAAAATAAAACATATGGAGGGAGAGAGGAATAAAATGACCAAGACATCAGTGAAGATCAATCTTTGCCTATTGTAATGAAATGGGAGAAAGTCTTGGAAACAATTCAAATGTTGGTATTCTTCTCAAGTTGATTTGTTGTCATGTTGCATTAACTTGTTCTTTTATATTTGCAGTTTTCATACTGCTTTCTTTTATGCTTTCTCAGACAAGGGAGCAAAAACTATTTGTAACGTGATTTGCTTCATTATGATTCTTTTTCTTCGGTGTTCCTCAAGAATTTTTCAAGGACAAGAAGAAAAAGATATTCCTCTCTGACCAATGTGTAGTATGTGAAATGTAGAGATATTCTCTTGTATTTTATAATTGTAAGGTATTATTATCCCTGGCTGTAGAGGAGGGGGGGGGGGGAGAGGAAAGTTTGGCAGAGTGCAGGTGCTCCAGAGGTCCATGTGATCTCTTGATATATCTTCATGTTTCACAGTGGAGAATCCCATACCAGATGGCAAAGCTCATTAAGAATATCAAAAGATGGACTTTTCATCATGGCAGGGATAGCTTGTAAAGGCTAATGGCTCCTAAAGGATTAGGGTGCCGAATAGATCCAGCAAAGCATTCAGATTAGTTAGCAGTAAGATGTACTAGAACTGTACTATAAATCTGTTAGGAGGACATTTGTATGTCTCACCCACACTGGACCTTGCATCAGGATAAATGCTGGCATCAAGTGAGGTCAGGCATTCAACTTTTCAAAATTAAAAAATTATTAGGGTCAATGAAGTTGCTTTTCCTTTATAAAGTGTAAAAGCTATTTGAGGAGTATTTTTCCTCCTCTTCCATGTGAATGGCAGAAGAAAGTTTCCATTTTATATGAGCCTCCTCTTGAACAGTATTCGCTCCTGAAATGTCCAGGTGCCCTAAATGTCATATGATCAACTGGATATTCAAGGAGACACTATTTAAAATGGAACCACTGAAGAAAAGGTCTTCATATTATTTATGGATATTTTAAAAAGGCAGAGGAGGAAGAAGAGGAAGAAGAGGCAACAGCTAAAGATTTTTTGGTCACCTATAAAAATCATAAATTAGTCACCTGAACTAATCTGACCATTTCCTTCATGATCACCATTTTAATTTCAAGAAGAATTGGACCAGGACATATATCTACACATCTCTAAGCCTTTGTGCTCAGTGCAACTTCTTTTTCCTGTATTTTGATTACATTTTATCTGTGTATACAATATATCAGTGACCTATTCCTATCTCATGCCTATTTGAGGATCAGCACCTGCATTCTAAATGTGCAAGGAAGTGGTTACATTTTTTGCTCAGAAATAATTTCAGGGCTGAAGTCTATAGCAATTTTTCTAATCTCAACAAGAGAAATGAACAGATTCTAGGAGAAAATACCAGTTATAGATTCTGAATGGTTACAATTTTTTTTATTTCAAACATTTTAAAATACTGATCATATTTAAAATGTTTAAAAGTGTATTTTGGCAAGTAGATCCATCAATGTACGCCTGCCATTCTTAAGTATGATGGGGGAAAAGAAATCAACACTAATGAGGTATTAGGATCAAAGAGGTCATCATCATCATTGTCGTCGTTGTCGTCATTTATTTCAGTCATTGGCCAACAAAATGTACATTTGATATTAAAATTAAGGCTATCCCATTGTGCCAGCAGTCTAATCTTCATACTGTGAGAATTAGTGTCAAAGAGATCTCAAAGGAATCACACCTACCCTCCATCTGTATATGATGCAAGTGGCCTATCCTTAAATATTACATCAACACCCTAATCCTAACGCTAACCCTACCCCAGACTAGGTATGGGGCATACACAGATTTATTTTCCAAAAATGTGGTGGTGCTCTCAGTGGTACCAGCACAATGAATCAGTTACTTTGCTTAACAGTAAGATCAACCTTGGCAATTCTAAAGGAAAGTTACTTGCAATTTATGAAGAGTTCAAAAAGCATACCCCAAATCAAAGGGACTCTGAGTGAAAGTGATTTCATGCTGGAGAATCATAAAGAGAGCCAGAAACTAATTATCTCATGCTGAACTTCTTTAGAATAACCACCAAATCTGAACAGAGGAAGAAATCAATGGTGTGTCAAAAAAGAAAAAGAAAAAAAAAATTGAATTCCAAAATTCTCTTAAATTTTGAATGTGCACAAATGTCATTTTACCATTATCACCTTCCAGAAACACATCAGAGTGCATAAATATAGTGTTCTTGCTTTACAAAGCTCTGAAACCATTCTCTGACCTAATTCCATAACAAAATGCATTTCACTGCAAGAGAATATAAGAAACAGAAAACACAACAAGTTCTCCCTTATGACCCCAACATGCTTTCAGACAAAGTAGCATAATCAAGCTGGAACCCATATTGTGTTGGCAGCTAGAGAGAATCTGTTAGAGATAAAAAAAACTTCCAAAACCAGTGAGAATTCTTTGTTGGACTTCTGCCTTCCTTAAATCAGTGCCACTGAGAGATGCTGCAGCCCATTCCTCATCATCCCACTGGCCATGGCCACGCTAGCTGGCAATGATGGAAATTGTGGTGCTCTAGTCTAAGGAATCCAAAACTGAAAAAGACCGACTTCCCCACCCCCAAGCTCTCTGTCTCCCTTTCCACGCTCCCCCTTTGTACTTACCAAAGGTTTGGCTTCATCCTCATCTTTGAAATAATATAGCTGCTCCCCTTTGAGTACAAACCAACGAGTATGCCAGGTCTTCACAAAACCTCCTTGCTTCCTTAGCCACCCACACTTAATGGCAACATGCCGTCCTTGGCTCAGCAGGGGACTTTCTGCAGAGCCGTTGTGTTCTTCCATAATGAAGCCAGCAGATTCTCCTGGTGATAGAAGAAGGGGTGGGAGAGAAGTGATATTAGTTCATCTTCCAAAGAGTAGCCCCATCACTTCTGAATGGAATAGAAAAACAGGAAACAATGCCTGAACGATTCAACTGTGGATGGTTTACACAGAGAAAATACATTGCAAGGGCAGATTTGCCATGTTCAGATATTGCTACCCTCATGGAGTGCTTCACTATGACCTAGGAAATCTTCCAAACATCAGTGGAGGAAGAAGCACCTCTTAATTATAGCAGAATTTGAATAACGAACTTGAACTGTAGGGGTTCTATGGGGGTTTTCTATTCCAATAAGGCCGTTTTCAGGCAAAGGAAACGGAGGACTCATTTTTGCTGTAGTGGAGAGTATCAGCCCAATCAGACCTGAGGACCTGGGGAACCAAGAGAGGACTGGCTATCAGTATGGAACAGATGCTTCAGATTTGTTTCTTCCCCTTGCTACCGCATGTTTGGAAAATTGATCATCTGTTCAACATTTGAAATGATATCTGCTGCTATTGCTTCCAACTCTGGTCTGGATCTTGACGATCCAGAATTGACTACACACTTTTTTCTGATGCTTCTTATGGAACAGGACAATGTTACAGGCTCCAAGGCCCTGTATGTTCCTCTAAAGTCTTAAATACAGCCCCCAGAGCCCTTCTAAAAGCTGCTGCAATGTGAATTGTGATTTTTAATCCAACAGAAGGAGAGAATTGTTTAAAATGTAGACAGCAGGGATTGTACTGCCTGTTATTAATTAATCTAATGGGGTTTTAATGCAGTTAAGATTAAATTTAATCAGTCCTGTATTGTGCATTTATTTATCCTGACCTTCCCATTTTGGGGAGTGTGAGTTCCAACATGCAATCCAAAGGCCAGCTGCAAAAATGTGCACACCCATTAATTATAGGCATAGTCCTAGAAGGCCTTAATAGGAATGATATCAAATCACACTGATTTCACTGATTTAAAAAAGGGTTGCATGGGTTGTTCTTTGGAGAAGTGAGGCAAACAGAAATAAGAATCACTGCTTTGGGGATGTCTGATCAAGGTATATTTTTGTATGGAATGGGAATCAGATCTACCATCAATTGTATTGTGAAACAGATGGCTGAAATATTTATTTCGAAACTTTTAGCTTTATCTATCATCAACAACTCTGATGGTCCTTTATGGTCCAACGTGGGATGTCTGACTTTCACTGGCAGCATGACCAAATACACCCACACATGGTTTAATGATTGCTTTCATTTTTTATTTTTAACCAAACATCTGCTTTTTAGCACAATCTGCTTTTTAGCAAGCCCAAAAGGATTTATATGAAAAGCACTTGGGTGTGCAAAGGCCTTTCATCAAAATTAAACATATTCAGATATAGGATAAGTCCTCTTGACTGTTTCAGCCTGTTTGAATCACAGTCACCTAAGAAGGACATTTTAGTGTTTCTTCTACAAGACATTTTATCTAGATTAGTCTTCTCCAACCTGGCACCCTTCAGATGGTAGGTGGGAATGCCAGAAATTGCAGTAACAATGCACTTGGAGAGTGTTAGGTTCAGAAGATTAATGTAGACTGCTTAAAATATAAAACAATAAAGTTTCTTTCCAGTCTAGCTTGACTTCTGATGACTTGACAGACAAGTCCATATAGTTTTCTTGGAAGTGATTTGGAAGTGGCTTGCCATTGCTTTCTTCCAGAATATTTTTCTGACTTCTAGATTTCTAATGTAACTGGTCTCCTGCACAATATATCAGAATTTTGTGATGAAATGTTGAGTGCAACAATACATATTCCTAAGCTTTCATGAAATTTCAGGCCTTGTTTTCCAATTCTACCTATCTCTGTTGCCATACTGTGTAACCAGCACAAGTCACCACCCAGGTCTGGGGGGTCTATAAATGTTGTTACTAAATAAACATATAAAATAAATAAGTATATTTCCTTGTTCTGAAAACGTGATGCCTAGGTAAGTTTAAACTGGATGTCTTTCCCCCACATGGCTCAAGCATAAAAACTTGTAGTCCATGGCAGTTCACAGAAGCAGAAGATACGTGGCAAAGGTGAGGATACATGGCAACATACAGTACATGAGAAAGTGATTCCAGCTGCCCTGGCAATTGAATTATTCCTTGTTAATCATCAGCAGGTGCCTTGAAATGGCAAAATGTCGGTTATTTACTTTTCTAGCAACATACGACTAAAAGAATGTTCTCCAGGCAATTTCCTTTTACTCCAAAAATTTCAGATCTGCTAATTTTGTTTATACTAATTTAGTATTTAATTTACAATAATTTAATTTATTACAGCCTGCTTTGCAATAGTCTTTGATTTTTTCTGGGTTTCATGCCTTATTTATTTGGTATCATTATTACTATTATTGTATTGTTGTTGTTATGCTATGATATTGGAACATTCTTTGGCATCTCCACCAATCTGAGTAAAAGCAACCAACAATTCTTTGCTGTACCACAAAGGAGCATGGAAATTTTAGGTTTGAATGTAGCACAGCAAAGATTTGTTTGTTCCGAGAACTTTTAATTATATCTTCCAAAAGATAAGGAATAAGATCATTTTTTTCCAGTAAAACTGGCTAAGGTATTATTTGAAACCACCATGTTCATACATATATGCAAACCTATATCCTAATATCCACCTTCACAATAAATATTAATACAAGTTAAGCCCCAGAATTAAGTATATTGCATGGTAAGGGTTGTTTCATACTTCATAACAGAATGTACCCTGAGAGCAAAGAAAACAAATTTAAGGATGTTATTTCTCTTGAGTCTCAACACAGCAGGTTTGTGCCTTTAGCTATACCAGCTAAAGCTGATATGACTTGAGACAAAAGTTTGAGAAAGAAACTGGAACTCATAAAACAGATACATGAGAACTGTTATTGCATTCACCTTAATGTATTTATTAACTCCTTATTTTGATCAAATAGGTGAATTCTAGTGATTTAAAATATATTGGGTTGAATCCAGATTCAGTTGGCCATATACATGTTCCACTGAAATCAGTGGAATTAAGTGGGACTAGCATAGACTGGATCCAACCTGATAAAAAAAATAGAACAGACTATTAAAGCAAAATCAGTAAGAGAAAACATTTAGAAAGCAAACAGTAGATCCAAATGTAATGAATGTAAACCTCAGGGATCAGCAGAAGAACAACAGTGCAGAAAAAAAGTATACATCAGCAGCAAGAGCTCTCTGGAAGAAATATGAATAAGAAGGACAATGGAAGCTGAAACACAGCTTTGGAGGAAGATTTCAGAATACAAATAGATTTATATGACAAAAGATTGTTCTGAAGTTGTCTTTGACCTAGATTCCATCAAAACTAGAAAGTAATCACCATTGATTTGAGTTAGGCTTGACCTCCATATATTTAAAACAACTCTCATTACCCATAGTCAACATTCAGGTGATGTCATTGTTCAGTACAGCTACAGAGATCCTGGTTATTGTGGCCTGGTACAGGAACACTTCATTGGTGGGGAATGTGTGGTCCATCAGATGCTGGATTCCAGTCCCCATCAGTATGATAGGTGTTGAAAGTTGATATCCAAGAACTATGGAGAACTGAGGGCTCTCTATTCCTATATAGTAATTTGCATCTGGAGATCAACTTTCATTCTTATAATACCTCTATGTCCATGGAATGGGGAATCTGTGACCTATCAGCTTCCAGCAGTTCTATCCAATAAGGCTAATGGACAAACAAGAGGGAGTTGTAGTTCAATAATAAATGGAGAGCCACAGGTTCCTTGCCCCTGTTGAATCCAGTCTCCTGTTTGTGACTACTTTCTCTTAAGGCAAAAAGAAGTATGAACGACATCACTTTTGATCACAGTAACCCACTGTAGATACTTCCTGCCTCATACAAAAGCTATCTTTTCTTTCTGCAAATCCTAATTATTTTTGGTTTGTGAATGAAAGGGTTTAAATACATCCAAAGTTATTTCTTCTCACTTTTTTTATGCAGCACTGATACTTCAGGGCTTGTTCATAAAGGGGAAATTATGTCACCATGGAAAGAAATCTATTTAATGAATTTTATTGGCCTTGGGAAAAAGTCCACAGGCAGGATCAAAATAATGTTTCCAAAACACCAAAGCCTTTGATGAATAGAACAATGTAGACTCAGCTTCTGCCAAAGTTATAGCAAAGTTTAAATCCAGCCCCATTTGTAGCATCAGCTTTTGAAAACCAAAGCTTACACTGTCTTTCCAAGTATTACTTCTCTGTAGACACTGTAAAACTGAGACTACACTCACAAAGTTTTGGTTGGCCTTGAAAGCCAAGCCAACATTCAAGTTACAGAAACTGCCTGTCTCTTGGCTCAGGCCATAATATGCTATTCTCTTTTTACCTCCAAATTGGAAGCTACAAAGAAATGTGAGTAGGATCATCTGACAGTTGTTCTGAATTCATATGAATGCAATCCATATGAATGATGAACATGCCTTTTTTCATATTATTCTAAAGCAGATCATAACAGTGTAAAAGAGGGTCTCTTAAATTATAATATCACTATAGTACTAAGTACAATTTAATTAAATTTGAAACACATTTTAAAATGGATAGAGAAGCAACCAAGTAATTCTTTAATTGGCAGTACTGAGAAGAAATTCGGCTGTATCAAAAAAAAAAAATTATCCACTTCTCCTCCATTACTGCTAATATACTAGTAAAGATAACAGGAGGAGGAAGAGAAAGAACTTTTAAAAGACCTCAAAGTATAAGGAAAGAAAGTATAAGACATTTCCTTATTTTAAAGGAGGGGAGGATAAATAATAACACAGCATGAGACAGAAAACCTGATTATTAAAAAAAAAAAAAAAAAAATTACAGTGAAATTTCATTCTGGTAGACCAGGGTAGATTATTATTGCTGTCTTCGTTTAAGTGTCAGATTATTGCCATCCTTATAATGAGGACAACCCTTGGAAAACTGCATCGCTGGGATCGAAGTGGGAGCCCAGTCCGATATGGATATATGCTTCAACTGCAAGGAAATCTTACAAGCATGTGGGCATGAAAAGAATTATCCCTCAATAGCAGCTCAACACTTGTTAAAATATTTGTGTGCACGATTTGCTAACACCTTTGGATTAGCCTGTCCTGTCCAGGAGAGAGCTATTACAGATCTCACATCCTTGTGAGGTTCATGGGGTATGGGCCAGGTGACAGACCTTCTGAGTGGCATCCCCTGTTTTATGGAATGCCCTCCCTCCAAGATACAATGGCCCTGACCTTGCTGGAATTCCATAAGGAGAACAAAACCATTTTATTCCAGCATGTACTCAGCCCTTAGTTTAGACTGCAAAGTTCCAAGGGTACCCATGACGTTCATTATATCATTTTCAATTTGTGTAGGGGTCAGCGACAGCTGGAGGGCTGTAGGTTAAATCCAGTCTTCCATAGCTACTGTCTTCTTATTTTAAGTGCAGATCAGTCTCAGGGACAAGATGTATAAGAGACTGGATCTACTGTGATTTACCATGATAACTGGTTGCAACAGAGCACTTTACATAGAGAGGTGGACCAACATCCTGTTTACCAACTACTTTGTATCTAGTTTTATGACACAATGAAACAACATGGGCATGGTGAATATGTCATCTAAATGGTCAAGTTCTGAAATCCCAGAATTCAACTTAGGCAGAAAACTCTGGTTAAAAGGGAAATCACTGATTAATGTAGATGAAACGCCATATGAATGGTTACTCAGAAGGAAACCTCTTGGAATCTTATTCTCTAATAAGTGTGTTTAAGATAGCACTCTAAAATATCACCTGATACCACTGGAAGTGAACTGTGCTGCTCTCCCCGGTATTTCATTTGTTCTGAGAATTACATTTATAGGTCAGTGGACATACTGGAATTTTTGAAACATCTCATGGATGTTCCCACAAAATAGTTGCCAAGGTGGTGGTGGCGAGTAACAAAACACCAATTAACATGGAGGCAAAGAGTAGAAATGGCTCCCCACTACCTCTTACAACCTACAGGATGCCTCTGTTCCCCCGCTTATCTGACCTTTTTTTCTGAGCAGTGCATACATTTCTGGTACATAACAAAGTATCAGGCCACTGATTCTGTTTATTCCCTGAGAATGTCTATGGGATGAATTAAGACAGAAATATAGTTTTAGAAATCAAGACGTTACTGGAGACCAGTGTTTTGCTTTGTAGCGGCCACCTTCCCATCTAACACACACATACACAATCAAACAGGGCAGGGATCTCAGAAAGCATCAATGGAGGTTGCCATGGATATATTGGTGGCAACAGGTATCCTGTTCTAATTTAAATATATTAACAATTTTCAATCCAGATCTATCTGTGTGTTTATGCAGTAGAATAAGTGAGCTTCAGATAATGTGTCTTGTATGCATGTGTGAGAGAGTGAGGCTCTAGATGAGTGTGCATGTGTGTGTGTTATGGGTCTTACCCATACAGTTTTTAGATATAAATAAAAAGAATCTGCACAGTTATGCAAAGTAATACTATGGCATCTCTGTTTGTTTCCTTAGTAGACATAATTAGCTGAAAACTAAGAGCTAAGTCCCTGAATTCCTGCAAGTGGCTGTGATTGCTATAAATGTCAGTGACGGTTTAGCGAAACATCCATTTTTGTCCATAAATTATGCTGATCTTCAGTTAAAATCTGCACTTTTTTATCAAGTTGGATAACATTGCTACAGTTGATAGTCAATAATGCAACAGTATCTGTTGACACTAATTTCCACCCTCAGCACTCCACATTTTTGGAGTCTGCCCAACCTTCAAAAGCAAATATGGTCCATTCCTGGGAAGACGCCAGCTAATAAGTGCCATTGCTTTGTCACTGGCATTTCAGATCTCATTCACTGGAAAATATGATCACTGACTTTCCTGGAAATAACATGCAGTAGCAGCGCCACATGCAACAAAAGCCGCTCTTTATTCTTGAAAGAAGGGGGATTGAATGTCTATTATGTCACTTCAGATAACAGAGTGAAAGAAACAGCATGCCTTTGATTTTATGTGAAATTCATTCATGAATTCATAGCACCTTGATGTCTAACAGTAGCATTGTGGACACCCTTTCTTACAACCTGCCTTTTTCTTAACTTTTTTTTTTTTTTTTTAATGCCTTTGAGTCAGTCTTGACTACTGGCGACTGCCTGGACAAGTCCCTGCAGTTTTCTAGCCAAGACTTCAGAAGTGGTTTGCCATTGCCTTTCATGCCCAAAGCAGGACTCATAGTCTTCCGGTTTCTAGCCTGATGCCTTGACCACTATGCCAAACTGGGTCTCCTTTCTTAACATTATTATCCTTATCTGAGTCTTTCCCAGTCTAGGATTCTTTAGATTCATTGGGCCACGATATTTAGGATTCCCAGCTTTTCTAGGGACTCTGGGAGTTGTCATTTAATATATCTGAAGGTTAGGAAAGTGGACCTTAGGTACTGCCTCCCAGATGATTAAAGATAAGGACAATAAAGATAATTATTCAGCTGGATTAAAGATGTGATGTCATCAGTGTCAACCAAGAAGACCCATTATCTGAAGAAAAAGGGAGGCCCAAGGCACCCTCGCTCCACATTCTCCATTCTCCAGGAGTAATGCTAATATTCATAACTGGTGGTACCCCCTTAGAGATGTCACTTTGAGGGGCTAATGGAATGTGTGCTGTCCATAGTAGCTACCTGTGTGGGCACCTCACAACCTGTTCAGGGGAAATCCTCAGTCAGTTAGTGGAGGCAACAAGCTGCTCTAAAAAACTACCTGTTGTAGGCACAAGGAAGTGATGGCTCCAGGTGCTGAGTCTGGAGAGCAACAGGTAGTGGCTTGCTCTCATTTCTTTGCCTATCCCAGTCATACATTCTAGGAGGCTTCATTCTGACTAATGGTAGGGTCGGGCCTGGATGACCTGAAATGCTGGAAAAGTTAAAGGCTCAGCAATTTTTCTCCCACTGAATTCTACATATTACATAATCCATGTGTTGCAATCTGCATAATTAGTAACTTTAAGGATCCAGGGAACAATATCATTAATCATGGTGTATAACTACATGCAACTTTTATGTTCCATTCATAGGTATTTGGTGGACTCCCAAGAGAAACAGACATGCTTAATGGGTGGGATAGATGAATCTAACTCTTTTGCCTCTTTTGGCTATAGACAACTTAATCCTGACCAAAGTCTCCCCAGATAAATATAGGACACTGTTTAATAGTGTCAAAATATTGGTCCACTACTTTCATGAGGGTTTCAGTTGAAACCTAAGACCTTCTAAAAGCAATGCTTATACTCTGTCAGTAAACTATACTCCCTATGAAGATAAAGACAAACGTGGATGAAATTCTACTTTGATGGGCCTTAAATGGGCCCCTAAGAGAGGCTTTCATAGGCTGAATGGGGAAGCCCAACAGGCTGAATCCCTGCTATATAGAATACTTGAGTATTATTCCTTCTATATCAGAACAGCAATATCCAACGAAACAGGGAGCTATCAATGGGTTTGAAAGACCTGATGGATTGCAGCTGTATACAATAAATCTTTAGAAAAGCCACCCAAAATAGCTCAATAAGGAATAAGCATGCACAGTAGCAATGGAATGCTGACAGAAGAAGGGTAGTAAGCAGGATAATGGAATATATAGAATACCCTAGGAAGGCATAACTCAGCAGAAGACTCCATGTGGCCAACCTTGCATGGGCTTGGAAGCTAAGCAAAGTCGGCCCGGTTTAATACTTGGAGAGACCACCAAGAAATCACAAAATTGAGAGCTAGATTGGGAAGTTGGAAAAAAAAATCCCAGAAAAATAATAAAATTAGGGAAAGTAAAGCCATTTATGTCTAGTTGCCAAGAAAACTACATGGACCTGTCCATAAAGTCACCGGGGAGCTTGAAGAAATCAGAAGGCGTCTAATAGCAACTTTTCCAACCAAGAAATTTTATTAAAAGGAGACTTCCATTTAGAATAGGGCCCGGCTAAAATCTTGGATAAATACATTTTATACAATATTTTCTTTTCAGCTGCACTGTTATATTTACAGCAGTGTTTCCTAACCATGGCAACTTCCATGTATGTGAATTTCAACTCCCAGAATTCTCATCAATGGCCATGCTGGCTGTGAAACTCTGGGATTTAAATCCAAAAATCTGGAAATTGCCATGATTGGAAAGCAATGATTTATAGACTCATGAAATCTAAAAGAATAAAGAATCTTCAGACCTTAAAACAGCTTGCCCCATGAACAAAGCTCTCATCTTAAGCAACTAAACAGTTTAAAAAATAATTAATCTCCAAATGAAATTCTAAGGTGGAGAGAAAAAGAGGATCTGAGACCAGGGAGCAAAAAGAAAGAAAAGAAAATCAGACTGGAATAAAACAGTGACAAATCATGTCCTTAAAGCTTCCAAGAAAAATTATATCCTTACCAGAAATCAAGCTTGATTTGAAAACACCTTTCACTTTTCATTCTTAGATGAGAAATTTGACCCAATACCTAAAGGATTCCACTGGGACAGTAATCATCCACATATAGACATACTGAGTAGACATGTGTCTTCTCAAAAGTAAGTTTCACTGCTTTCAGTAGACCTTACTTCCAGTCCCAAATCACTATATATAAAAGCCCAGCTCATTGTGTATGTCAATGTATTGGCAATGCATTGTTTTCACATGACTGTTTGCAAGGAGAAGATAATATCAGGGGTGAAGAGCCCTCTGATAATTATTTTACACAAATCAGTTATGTACAGTACTGCCATCTTCGTTACAGAAGAAAATTTCACTAAAATAATATTCTCACTTTTAAAAACGGTAAGCTTAAAAGCAGAAAGCTTCATTTTGCAACCACTCCCTCCCTCAAGTCAGTTAATATTTGAGCAGATTTCTTGAAATATATGAAAAAAGGGTTTTCATCTGTACTGAATGAAACAATTATGTTGGCTGAACTTTAATATCTCAGCACTGGAGGAACCAAAACATAGTACTGTACAATTCATGGTAGAAGCAATGACCAGTTTGGGCTACACAGGCATGAGGGCTCTGATTGATTATGTACCATCAAGTCAGTGTTGACTCTTAACAACCACATAGATACTGCAGCATTTTTCTGTGATGATGTGTCCCTAACCTTGTCCTTCAAGTCTTGCAGTGTGTACCCATCACCACCATAACTGAGTCCATCCACCTGGCTGCTGGTTGTTCTCTTTTTTCCTTCAAAAATAAGGAAAGAATGTAGGCATTCTTCCAGAAGAATGTAGGCATATGTCTAGAGTAGCAAAGCAGGTGAAGGCAGAGCAGCAGATGGAAGTGGCCCGCAGGCAAGCATGGCACACAGCCTCATGGTGTTCTGACTAGTGCAACCACTAGATGCTTAGTTAGGTAATTTTTTGCTATCCTATAGTGGTCATCTGGATTTTCACAACCCAGGACTGGTAGTCCAAGCACAGATGAAACTTGATAATGCTGCTCCATTTCCAAGAGATCATCCAAGCTACTACTGCTGCCATTTCTCCCCAAGAATGGATTGTGTGTACAAGCCCCAGGGATGAGAACAGGCTCCCTTAAATATAACCAGTAGCTTTTAGCTGGTTATTAATATTGGGATGGGGAAGAAATAAGAAGTTTGCTTTGGGGCCCAGAGAGTTCTCCTTATGTCCCTGAGTACTCAGCACAACATCTAAGAGTTCATTCGAGAATATGTATGCTGGTAGGAATGGATCTGATTTTCCATGAGGGAACTCCCTTCCTTTCCAAGACCAATTAAAACTGAAGTTGAAGCTGTCATGAAAGCCTGATAAATGAATATCACAAGCATCTGATGGAATAATACACATAGATTTGAACAAGTCCAGTCACAAGGCCTACTGTTTCAAAACATCTGTGCAAACGAAACAAAGAAATATTTTTTTAAAAAAATTAGAAATTAAATAAATGGTGTGCTTCATACATTTTCATCAGAGGCCAAGTGAAAATCTTCAACTGTGTGGACTTCCAGCAAGGATATATTTGCTGTTTCCATCTCACAAGCCAAATCTCCCACAGTTTCCAACTTATTCTACCCATTCCCTAAGCCTATATGTTATATACCAGGTTTCTTGTTCTTAATTTATGCCAGTAGAATAAACATTAAGTCTCCCAACTTTTACACTCTCCAGATGTTGGCTAGAAATCATCAGAGTGACTCTTTTAAAAATCTGGAGATGACTGGTCAAGAAGTGCTGATTCAGTCAAATATGCCAAAGTCCAAATTTGCCTTTCAAATATCTCAGATGTCTTTGGTTTTTCTGCCTTATTCTCAGGGCATTTGAGAATTTATTCCAAAATTTCCTTTGAGTTTCTTTTACTGTTAATGATTATAGAGGACACTAATGTTAGTGCTGCTGTTTCCTGCTACATACCTTTCCACTACCCTGAAGCCTTCTTCCCTGCCCATATCTCCCAGTCTGAAAAAGACTCACATAAAGACTTTCCTCATTATACCTTCCCTGGGAACTTCATAGAAGTGTTAGAAGTCAGGAAACTGCAGACCATTGGAGAGAGTATTGTAAAAGACAGAACATTCAAGGACAAACCCTTGGTCATCTTGCAGCTGAAATTCAATTATCAGAAAATAATCTCATGGCATTTGCCAAAAGGCCCAAGAGCCTTTCCTGGAGCATAGATGTCCACAAGATTGAGCAGATCTGCTGTTTCAAATACCTGGGGGTAGTCCTTCATTTTACTGGCATTACTGGCAGCCACAGGGACTATGTTGCTGAAAATGCACAGAGAAGCTCATCTGCCATCCCAAAATACTTTAAGACAAGAGGTGGCCACTCCATACCTGCAGCTCTCAAATTATTTGAAGTCAAGCCAATAAGACAACTTTTCTATGGTGCCCAGCTGGGCCTCTTCTCCAATTTTGCATCATTGGAACTTGTATAATCCAAATTTTTAAGAGCAGCCCTTCAAGTCTTTAATTGTGTCTCTAATGCCACCCTGCAACTACAGATAGGGTTCATGAAAGTGGAGGCTAGAGTGTGGATGGCAAAACTCAACTATTGGCTTGGACTATCTTTCCTTCCCCTTGGCCTTGCCCCATTAACTATGAGTGATGATTTTCAATCCACATGGAAACAGACAATGGCAACTCAAATCTCATTCTTGGGCTTCATTCCAGGTCTTCTACTCAATATGGGGTAAGATCAGGCCAAAGCACTTATTAAATAGCATGCAGCAGACACAGAGTGCCAATTAGATCTAGCCAGGGCCCCAAACTTTATTGCCAGTGAATTCAACAGAAACTCTGCCTCCCTTATAGCATACCTAACTAAACTCAAAGTACCTAAACACAGAAGGGCCTTTACTCTGGCATGATGTCATACCCTCCCCTCCCCTCAGCTGTCCTTGAAGGCCAAAACAGAAAAATTCCTTACTCGGAGAGACAAAGCCCCTGTGACTGTGGACACACAGAAACATCAGAGAATGTGCTTCTCCAGTGCCTGTACTACAGAGACATTTTTACTAGTCTCATCTCACCATTACTACATAAATACCCAGGGCACACAGGACAATTTTACATCATCCTGTTGCTTTCAGATACCAACCCTGCTACAACATACAATGCTTCCAGGTTCTGTGTAACAGCACTCAAAATTCGTCAGATGATGACCTGTGTTTGGGGCTTATCTTTACAAATTGGATTTAATGAGCACCTACTTTGCCATATTAGAGTGCTTTGTAACTTGATAGATGTCTTCCACATACTAACCTTTTTGCTCCCATGTAACCATCTAACGTTTCTAGCACTTCTTTTAGCTTCTTACTTTTTATATATACTTTTAATTTTTAATTTATATCTCTTTTATATCTTCCAGCTTTTTATAATTTTTTTTAGACTCTTGATGAATCCTTTATGCTTTTTTAATGACTGTACCCCATCTCCTTATGCTGGTCTACGATTGTAATAAAGATTTGATTTAATTTGGTCACCTTGTAACTAACTATAGTTCTTAGCAAAGCACAACTAGTATTTCATGAGGATAAGTTATCCAATTAGGAGGCAGTACCTAGGTGCATCCTCTAAATGTGAATTCCCTGCTTTGACAGGTAGAACTCTAACCATTGACATAAAATAATTAAATGAACAAAACAGTGTGAAGAATATGTCTAATGTAAGCCTGCTTGCATTATCAGACCAGCTTTTTATTTAACTAATAATTTACAGTGCAGAATCTCCGTGCATCCCAGCCAGAGTAATTTGTCATCTTCATTCATATGTCTTATTAGTATGGGAGAGCTGTGTTAATATAACTCCAAATCACTTTTTGGCTCATTTCAGCCCATCACTGCTTGAGTCCTACTTGGAAATCCTACAGAATTAGTGTGGCTTGATGGAAAATAATTTCCATTCTCTGTGTTATTATTTAACATTACTGAGTGGGATTGACTTGAATCCTCTGAAATGTCTGGATTACTGAGTTTGCATCCAAATGCCAGATGATATTTGAATTTCACTGATGAAGAAAGATGGTGCTGCTGCATCTGGGGCATCGCCTTCAGTTTAATGATCCAGTTTCAATGGGGAAAAGGGGATCTGAAGGTCATCATGCCTGTCAGCACCTCCTTAAATCAAATGTAGTTTTAAGGAGCTGTCGACAGGTGTGACATGTGCACTGACACATTCCCCTTCCAATCAAGATCAATGTACAGCCTTCTGCAGTTCTGGTGGACTGTGGATAACAAGACCAGATGAAGCAGAAGCATCTCCAATGGTTAAACTATAGAACAAATGTGCTTCTAAAAGAAAATAAGAGTTTTATATCTATTTGGATACATTTTGGGAGGCTAGAATTATACTAAAATATGCAAAGAATGAAAAATTCAATAGAGAGTTGAGTTCCAATTGTCAGATCGGTCTGGGAGATACAGTGTAAGGTTTCATAATGCAAGCTGTGAAGTTTGAATTGTTCAAGCAATCCTATTTTCTTCTTATTGGCAAATAACTAGTGGAAGGAAGGAAGGAAGGAAGGAAGGAAGGAAGGAAGGAAGGAAGGAAGGAAGGAAGGAAGGCAGGCAGGCAGGCAGGCCGGCCAGCCGGCCAGGGATGCATCTAAATGTAGAACAGCAGAAAAAAGTCTTAGCAAGACCAGCCCTTCCCCGTTGCCCCAAAACTGCTATGAAAAACTGGCTTTAACTAGGACATTTTCTAATTATACACAGAAAGTTTGTATAATTAGGAGTATACAATTGTATAATTGTATAATTATTTGTATAATTGTGTAATAGGAGATGTTGTTAACTATGTGAAAGAAAGTTTAAGTGTTGCATTTCCTGTTTTGTCACAAATATATACAGTATATATTTCCTTTTCCTCTAGATATACAGAATTTAGATCTTGACAGCATAACATAGTATTCTTTAAAACAAATTCATGGCCAGAACTGAAGATTGGCTGAGAACAAAAGGTTTTTCCTTTGGTTTATTGATGTTTCTGTAGTCGTTTTTCTACCAGGCATCAGTGGGGGAAAAAAGGTGATAAAATACACTTCCACAATTCTGATAGTCCTTTTTTATTATTATTTTTATTTTTCTCTTAAACCTAACCACCAGTTCTGTCAAAGTTAAACCTTATTGCACAGGTAACAAAAGTGAGAAATTTATGTTCTCTGGTGGAGCATAACACTGAACACAAACCTGATCTCTAAAGGGAAAAATTAAGTTTTCTACAAGGGTCTTTTAGTCACTCTGGCCTCCAAAGCTTCTTCCAGGTTTGTAATGACCCACAGGTGGAGCATTCTTCTCTCCTTGCACTACCTGTGGACTGAACATCGATCAGACTGTTTCAGAGGTTTTCCTTCTGCTTAGTCACTCTCCAGAGAAAACAAACTTCCCATGAAGCATTTCTCTGGGATGACTGACCCAGCCTTTACTTTCAACAACGCAATGGCCAGAGCATTGCAGAAACTTTTAAATGACAGCCAAACTCTCAGTACAATTGTTACTATACAATTGGTATTCACTGCAGAGTCAATAAATAAATGATCAATGAACAGAACATTTTGGTGGGCAGGGAGGGGGGGGAACAGGGCTGGGCCAATATATAGAGTAGCAGTCAGGGGTAAGACTTTTTTCTGCTGTTCTACATTTAGATACATCCCTGGCTGGACTTCTGGCTGGCTGGCCTGCCTGCCTGCCTGCCTGCCTGCCTGCCTGCCTGCCTCCCTCCCACTAGTTATTTGCCAATAAGAAGAAACCTCAAGAAATGGGGGTTTGGTCACTCAAGCATCATCCTTTTTTTTTTTACTCCATCATTTTGCTATCAACTCCCAACATCGGCCACGTGAGGCTGCCTCTCTCCCTAATGATTGGGTTGGCTCAGGAAAACAGCAATAAGATGTTATACTGCCTTTGCTAACGTCCCTTATGAAAACATTAGTTTCTTCTTGTCCTTGTCAGAGAAAGAAATGTAAAATTGTCCATTTTCCAAAATCTGTTGGGGGGATGAATGATTTCACTGACTTTCAAGAAGCAATTTCTCTACAGTTTTATCCCACCTTCTTTCCTTGGTCTGCAATAGAATGAAATGCCATCATGCCCCGGCCCTTTTGACTCTGAGAAAAGGGCAATTTCTTAAGTTTGTTACAACAGCAATAACAGCAACCACTGCTGTTTTTTCAGTCATCCATCCTTTAAACAAGTGTATGTACAGTATGAATTATCCAAAAATGCAGCTTACTCACCCATATCAAGTCCTCTGTTCCCAGAATATGCGTTTTATAATTGTTTACTTTGTATTTTCAGTTTTATTCTATGTTGGTCACGCAGAGTCACTATTGCAAGATGGGCAGGCATATAAAATGAATGAATGAATAAATGAGTGAGTGAATGAATGAATGAATGAATGACCCTTCATTTTTCTTTAGTGCAGTAACACCTGAAGGCATATGGTTAAGTCGTATTGGTTATCTTGTTTATGTGGTCTTGGACCCCACTAGATTATTCTGGTTTTTGTTTAGTTGTCTTATTTTTTTCTCCTTATGCTGCTTTTTATACATAAGTGCAATTCTCTCTTACCATAACAATTTTCAGTCAACTGATATCAGTACTAGATACAATAGTAGTATCTTACTATTTATGTCTTTCTTTTTATGCAGTTTTTGGATACTTATATTCCACTGGGATGTATATGATGTAAAGCCTTGCAGCATTTCTATTTCTATTATTATTAAATGTGGCATTAAATAGAATTATAGAGAAATCTGAATCCCTTCATATGCTTTGGACAACAACTCTCATAATCCCCTGATAAACCCCTAATATTCAGGGATTATGGGAGGAGGAGATCAACACATCTGGAGGCTTTCAGATTACCTATTCTGCATTAAATGTTGCACTGTATTAGTATTTCTGTATACAACAGCTATATATTTGAAAACATGCTGCTGACTAAAATTGTGCATCATGTTAAGGTAAGGTTTGTGCACCATGCATTGGTAAACCATTATTTACTGAATAAATATTAATTGATGGGTTCACATAAAATACTTAGCCTTAAACCATAGTTTAGAAACTGCAATACCAGGGTACTAAGCAAAAATCCAACAAATTGCATCTGGTCTAGTGTAAGGTGTGAGACAATTCATTGCTTCTAATGAAGGAGGAGGAGGTGCTGTTGTAGATGTCTGGCAGAGAGAGGGAGACCGAGAAGAAACAGGCAATAATGACACCAAGGAAATCAGTGTACAGCAGGAGGAAGAGAAGGTAAGAATAAGGAGAAAAAGGAGCTATAATACTCTCCAGGTAATTCTGGGGGATGGATTTTTAATATGGCATTCATTGAACCTTCCTCAGCTTGACACCCTTTGGATCTGTTGAGACTGCAATTCCCAGAATTCCTCAACCAAACTCCTTGGGAATACTGGGATTTGCAGTCCAAACACATGTGGTAGGTGATACATTGAGGAAAGCTCAACCATATTAATTCCTATTGCAGTCTCCAACAGATTCACAACTATCTACTGCTTATGTGATGAAATAGATTGCATGTGGAAGAACGGCCAATCTTGGTTTCTTTTGGTTTATTATTTTTTCAGACTTAATTTCACTTGTGCAGTTTATCACAGTTCTTCAATCCACACAAAAATTCCTATGGATTTCTGTACACAATTGCCTGATATAGATGCTTCTTGTCTTGCATAAATATTGAACTTTTTGCAAGTGAATACCCCTGATGTGTTCTATTCAATAATGCACTCAAATTTTGTTTGAATTTTGGGGCTGCAAAACTGTATTGTAAAATCTGTAGAAAAGCAACTAGTAAAGGTTAACCATGTTTCAGTTTGTGTGGTGTTCAGCTTGTAATTCAGGCCATGCAAATGGAGTCAATTCACTTTATAAACCCAGTAATTTCCCCTCATTGCATTACTAGTTGGAATGGAATCTTCACTTACAAGGATGGGGTAAAATTATTATTGTATGTGTTAGTCCTCATTCTCATTTACCTTTCAGTATCAGGTAGTGTAGTATGGAATAGAGTGCCCTCTAGAGGCATGCCCTACTTTTTGTTATTAAAAATGTAATTTATGTTATTTAGTTAAAGTAGTCATTTCATTTATAGAGCTTTTATTTCTAACAAATATTCTGAAAAGGGAAAAAGAAGCACAATTCTAGATAATCTCACTTTTTTACCAGAATAGGGCTACCAGTTCCATCATGTCTTGACTGGATTTTGGTTTGTGGATCTACTTCATGAACCATTCCTGTGTCCAAAAGCAGACTGTATCTCCAGATTTAGATGAAAAAGAGTTGATTTAGATGATAATCTACCCCAAATTTCTGACCAAGCAGTTTCATGTAGATATTAAAAAATTAGAGATATTGACCAAATTTCTACATCATGCTAAGTCATGGTTTTGTTGTTCTTTAATTGTAGAATGACCCAACAATTAGCTGGATTCACATAACACACTAAGCTACAAACTATGGTTGTCAAACACAGTAGCTTGGTTCACAAATTGTCCTTAGCCAAAATAACCCACATTACCACTTAATTAAATGTGGGAACTCAGACAATATCAGTTCTTGAAGCACTCCAGAAATCAGCTTCCAAACGGGAAGAATCTATTAGAAGAACCTATTTCTGGAACAGCCTACCAAAATAGGAATGGAACAACTCAGATGTTGTTCACTCTGCTGCTCTGCTGTTCACTCCAGAAAGATAATGTGATCAGTCAGGTCAAAAAGTATGATGAAAGACTTAAAAGGAATCAGTGTGTCACAGTTCCCCATCTCTGTCCCTTTTTTGAACTTTGGGTGAATACAGAACTGAAAGTTTTAAATATTCTGATTCAACCAGAAGTGACTGATCTGCTGAAACAACTTATATTCATCTACTCTAGCCAAGAACAGAAGATTGGACTTGTAATTCCCCAAATGACATATGGATATGGAACTACACCATTCCTAAGTGTGAAAAAACAGATTCTTGGTTTCTGTAAACATAAAGAAAATGGCTCAGACAGATTTAGTTAAAAACAGTACATGGGGAATATAATGTTTAGCCAACATTTTTTACTTAGCTGAAAACTCCAGGCCCTCTTTCATTTAGTCTAATTCTGTTTCTTCTGAAAAATGTAAAGTGATCATTTCCTGTGACTAATCTCTGTTCAAAGAGAACAACTAAATATATCCATCTGACTGGGGGGGAAATGGGATCACTTTGAATATCAAGGAACCAGATCTGCCTTCTCATCTGTAAGTAAAAGCACATTTTTATCAGAAAAAAATGCTTTGAAAATAAGAGTTATAGAGCTGGACTTAGTTCAGGCTTCAGTCAAACTTCCTTTCCAATATAATTAAACTATGTTAAAAAAAGAATTATAAAAAGCATATTCCCAACAGTTCCTCATTATCAATTTATTTTATACCTGTATTTACAGAGGTCCCATATTGATTGATTTTTTTTCAAAGCTTACATACTCAGCAGATGGCAAAAGATAAAAAAGTGGAAAGCAAGATATATTTGAGCCATAAATTAAAACTACCATGTTAACTGTTGTATCATTTTTCCTTTTGTTCTTTACATATTGGTATATTAGAGATTTCTAACTGTGAAAAAAGATCTGTTAATCTACATATGTTTGAAACCAAAAACTATAAGCAGACTGGAAATAACCAGCAGGTCTGTTCCATATGTACTTGTGCCCATGGAACCAGAAAAATTCGCATACTATTACTACAGGCAGCTACAAGAGTGGTTCTGCAAGCATTTGGTTTGATTTTTCTAGTGCAACTCTTTGGCACAAAATGTAAAGCAGTATTTCTAGGAACAGAAGGCATATCCCTCATTCAGAAGGAAAACTTTGGTTCCAACTTATGACAAGGATTGTATTTTAAAACATGTAAACACTGAGAAACGATATAGATGCAGTCAAAGATAATGTCGGTGACTTTCAGCAATGTTGTGGTTGCTCATTTCTCTCCCCTTCTCATTTTCAAGGAAGAAAACTCTGCTTTTATCTGGTGCCTCAGAAATGAGTTCAGTTGCTAGCAAAATATATCATGTTCCTGCTGAAGATAATTTATCAATCCAAGTTCTCCAGGTCTGAGATATACAAGCACTCAGTAGTTAATTCCCCATACTTGACTACTTTGAATAGAGAATGTGATTGCAATTGCATCATCTCGTTCCAGAATAAATAAGTAAACACTTTACTATAGGAAAAAAAAATCAATCTGCCCAGCATACTAGTTATTCAAATGCAAGGAGCAGTTCAAACATATGATTCTGGATTAGGCAAAGTATCTAAACAACTTGCTTACTTCAGATATTTATACAGTGCTCTTCACTAAAATTCCTAAAACAGATTACAGAATCATATCTGTATATATCATACACATATACTGCTGAATCATATACAAAGATTCATACTTTGATTATACAACAAACATTCCTATACCAATAAACAGTCATATAAAACATTCATATACAATAAAATATAAAATCAACCCCAAAAATTGCTCAGTGAAGCTCATAACGATAAGACTAGATTAAAATCAAAACAGGCAAAAAGACCTGGCCTCATCCCAGATACTAACAAAACTTCCATTGAGTAACTATTCTATCTCTAACATTTATTTATTTATTTAGCAAATTTATATCTCACTGAACCGGACTCTGAGCAGTATACAACCAGCAAAAATTTATATAATATCACAACCATTAAGACACCTAAAATAGATCAGCATAAATAAAAAGAAATAAAAAGCAAGATTGTGGCAGAATAACAACCATCTAGGCACAATACAACCATAGCATGCCATACTACCTCAGATCAAGTTATTTTCACCAGTAAGACAATATTTGCACTGACGGTAATTGCATAATCCAGAAAGATGTAGAAAAAAGTAAACATTTCCTTAGAAATAAATTCACAATGCCAAGTACTAATTTAGGGCAGAAGATAAAAGGAGGCCCACGGTTCAAATTCCAAATTGACAACTATTATTTCATGTAATCATTATTTCACATAATCATAGAGTTAGAAAAGGTCATTTAGGCCATTACCCAATCTTCTACTTAGTGAAGAATCCAAATTAAACCATCACATTCCCAGACAGCAAACTGCCCAACTCTGCTGGCATATATCCAAAGAAAGGGAACCCACCACCAATCTGGGTCATTGATTCCACTATTGGATTGTTCTTATTGTTATGAGGTTTTTTATTAACATTCAATCAGAATCTGTCTTCCTGTAATATAAAGCCATCATTCTGCATTCTAGAATGAAAAAGAACTTTTATATGAGATTGTTCAGGTACAGGAGCGTACCTGAAGCTATCACCCCCTCAACCTAGCTCCTTCAATCTCTTTTCATAGGATTAGTGTCTGAAAATTATCCTCATCCCCATCTCTGAGCCAATTCTAGTTGTCTGAAGGAGTCCAAAACTGGATATAGAACCCAATGTGGGACCTGAAGAGTCACTTGGATGGAGGTGGGCTATAGAAGTTGCATAAATAAATAAGTACATTATTGCTGAGCATTTTTAATATGAGTTTTGAACCAGATATGTAGTTCTTTAACTGTCATGCTACCTAGGCCACACTTAACTAGCTTGTTAATCAGTACATCACAGGGTATTTATCAAACTCTGCTAACGTCAAGTCAAAAGCACCCCCATAATCTATTAAGAAAGTTAACCCATTTAAAAAAGATTAGATAAAATCAGTCTGGGAAGGTTTATTCTTGCCAAAGTCGTGGTGATGCCTGGTTTCACGGTGCTTACAGATCAACCTCTTTATGAACTGTTCTAGAATCTTTCCACAGACCAATGTCAGACTGGTTGGTCTAGATTTGCTGGGTCTTGATTCTTACCTCCCCTAATCATCGGGGAGGTAATTTCACCAGGATTTCTCAGAGCTACTATACTTTAGCTAGGCAATCAGTTGATTCCTTCTGCATCCTAGAATGCAATTCTTCTGGTCCTGGAGATTTAAACTCATACAGAGTAATGTGGTACCCCCACTCGTATTTTTTTTTTTATCAGCCTAAAGGTTCAATCCTACTCCTTCGTCCTGCCCTTCACAATTTCCTGCCAGAACACATACATTTCTTGTTGGAGAAGGCTGAACCAAAACAGAGTTTGAGTAGTTCCACTTTTTATTTATTGCCTGTTAGTATTTCATCATCTTCATTATGCAGCTGATATACCAATTTTTCTCATTTCCTTTTATTTTTAACATAGCTAAAGAACTCCTTTTGTTATTCTTAGTGTCTACTAATCTCACTTCCTTCTGAACATTCCCTTTCCTGACACCAGCTCTACTGTCCTAAGCTATCTGTCTAAGGAAGGGTTTTATTTTGCTTTGTTTTGCTTTTTTTGGTATTTCCTACATGTGCCCTTGTTTTCAGTTTTCCATTAATTTTTTTGTGCAGCCATATTGATTTGTTTTGCTGTTTTTATTACTGGATTTGGGCCTTTAACATTTGAAAGCCATCATGTTTTCATCTTCTGAATTTATTAAAATCCATTTTTTTAAGTCCTGGCTGGGCTATAGACAATGCTCAGTTTTAGTTTCCATTAACACTGAGAACTCAAGCATTACATGGGCACTTTCCCCCAATATTCTTGCTACTTCCATTTCCTCAAGATCTTCCTTATTCCTATATCAAGACTAGGATAGTTGATCCTCTTGTGCCTTGCTCCACCCTCTGAAAGAGAAAACTGACAGCATTCATACAATATTCCCTAACCTAGTGGTTGTCCTTCAATGTGTTTGAATTAAAACTCCCAGAATGCCCAGTAAAGCCATGTAAGCTTGGAAGTCTGGGCACTGTTGTCCTAACACATTTGGAAAATGCCAGGCTGGGAAAGGCTGGTTTAGTACATACAAGGGCAAAATTAATGGTATTCCCTTTATGAAAAAATAACAACATAGAGTTGGTATGTATAGGAACTAGTCTGTCACCAATGAAAATCTTTTGGTTGTAAGAGAAACCCCAAAGTTAGAGTGTAAAAGATCTCTACAGAGTGTATGACTTTGCCATGTTAGAACTTACATGCATGAATATACCCAAAAGAAGTAGAGTTACAACTCTTGGGTAACTGATTTACTGTTCTAGAGAGACTCCCCAGATTCTGTAAAAAAAAAAAAAAGAATTTGTCAAGGAAGCCTAAAGCATGCTTGAAAAAAATATTCTAGTGATCTAACGGCTTATATATTATTTTTGAAGATCTGGAATGCCAAGGAGTAGGGTAAGACATGGGCAGTAAATCCATGAGACAGCCCTATAGATGGTTGCTATAGCAATCTTGACATTTAACATTCCTTCCTCTTTATGATCCTACAATACTAAATGAATTAAATATAAAGCCTGTGGCAGTTTCCTGTAATCTTTGTCCAGTTACCTCAAAGCTTTTACTTTACCTCTGACCTGCAACCACAAATTCTTAACTATTCAATCATTTTAAAACTCTGAATACACCCATATGCACACACCAAGCTTTTCATTGCACAATGGCTACTAGCAAGAAGGAGACATTTAGACAATCTCTTTATGGTTTTACTTTTGAACTGTTTTGGGTTGTCTTCAGAAAACTTCCCTTTGTTCAGCCAGTGGGATCTCAACAAGATCCCTACTTTTCCCATAAAACGTCTCCTTTCCATGAAGCTCCACCCTTTTATTGCCTCATCAGAGCTGGCACCCCTTTATCTCTGGCATTAGTAATAGAAAAAGGGAATGAAGCTGCTATTTCAAGATGTTCCTGTAAAGCTATGCACCTGGGCTTAAGCTACCTCTTGTCTTTCCCAACATATGACACTATCTTCTTTAAGAGTTGCTTGCAGTTCTCTTGATTTTTTGCTAACGGATGTGCAAACTTTTCAGAAGGGTCTGGACAACAAGTTAACCAAAATAATTCAGCATGGCCAAAACAATCAGTCAACTGTCATTTCATACTTGAAGTCCTCTGTCACATTTCTTTTATTTACATATAGACAATTGCAGCCATACATTCCAGCCCACTCATCATTCAAGTAGCTGTCAAATTAATGTTTTCCTCCTATGGTTCTTTCTGCCTATGATAGTGTTATTCTTCTTGAGAGTTTTTCTTCCAAACACTTTAACAGATCCTAAATCACATCAGAAGGAGGTGATATCTACCAGCCCAGGAAGCTCTCAGTATTTACTCAGCATTAATCTTGCTGCAATTCAGAGATTTTGCAGAGATAGCTATTGGGATTCCATAAAAGGCCATAATATAATTTATTATACTATAAAATTCTATTTTTGTATATATGTGTGCATATATATCTATGTATGTATGTATGTGTATACACACTAATGTACATGCACACACTCATGCCATTAACAGTGTGTTTCCAACTTCAGTTATATCTGGACATCTTCTGTTTTCATTGAAGATCTAAGCTGCTTTTGAGAGAAATGAAACAGCAAACAAAAAATAAAGCATATATATTTCCATCCTTTGTTCAAACACAAGAAACAATCAGTTCCAGACTTTGATATTTTCACTAGGAACAAAAAAATGAAGGTTCTTTGCACGTACACATATTGTCTCTTTCTTTCTTTCTCCTGGTCTTTTTTTAAATTGGGGAAGATAAAACATGTAGAAAAGAAATTGCAACTGGAAATAAAATGACCATTGTCTTCCCCATGCTCAAATTCCTGAGTCCCAACACATGTTTCCTTGCCACATTGGGAGAGGTGTACATAAAACACACAAAATGTTATTCTACAGTATTTTAAATGTGGATGTTTAATTTGTTCAACTTGGTTTTAATTATCCACATTATCAACATGGAGTGTCTTTGGTTGGGAAAGTTCAAAGTAACTGAGTAAAATATATTTAAGAGGAATTCATGAAAGATACCAGGAAAGTCAAATTGCTAAGAATATAAGTTGTCCATGGAGAACTTTGCTTCTCAGAACTGCACCCTAGGGAATCTTTATTAGAGGAATGTGACCACTTAGGGCAATAGTCCTCTTAGGCTGAGAAGAATGACATTCAAAAGGCCATATCATAGGAGATATGCTCTCCGTTTGCAAAACTTCCTTCTTTGAGATCCAGACACCCTGTGGTGTTGGGGGCTGCCTTCAAGAACAGAGACCTAGTCAGATGTTTGAGATATGTTATTCAAAATTCTAAACTGCTACATGGCAGGTTATATCAAGCACATTTATGGGATCATCCAGGTTGGAATACCTTTGTGTATCACATAATATTTTAAGTGTACAAAGCTGGGGAAGGCCTTTAGGCCCTAATTTCTAAGAGATGACTCTTATTCCCACATGGCATCTCTCCTATTTCCTCTTGCAGCTGCTTGTGATTCTCTTCAGGCAGAAGAGAAAGATCAAGAAAAGAAAGGTCCATAATTTAGACGTGATCTTTTTATGTGAATAATAGATCAACCACAAGTTCAGATGAAGACAATGAAGACCTGGACCAGATAATTTGAACAACCCTTGCCAGTGACAAACTCGTCATTCTGAGTGACTTCAACATTAGGGTGAGGACAGGCAGCGACAATGGGGACAAAATCCTTGGGCGGCACGGGGTGGGGAACTAAATAGTAATGGCCTGCTGCTTCTGAACAAGTGTGCTAAGCATAACCTGTGTATCAATAACTTGCAAACAAGTACAAAACAACCTGGATGCATCCCAGGTCCAAACACTGGCACCTACTTGACTGTGTCATAGTACATCAGCATGACCTTAAAGGCACCACCATCACCCGGGCCATGTGAGGTGCTGAGTGTTGGACAGATCACAGGTTGGTCTAGTCAGTCCTCAACCTGCACATAGCCCATTTACATTGTAAGCAACCAAGGACTGTCAGAATGTCACTTAACCTTGGCAGACTACAAGACCCGGGCCAAGTTCAGTGTTTTCAAGATGTATTTAATGAAAAACTCTCCAGTAATTTACTGCTTGTAGGAATCTGTTCTGAAAAGTGGGTGCAGTTTAAATATCTCATCATGTAGACTACAACAACTGTACTTGGACTGAAAACCCAGGCACATCAAGACTGGTTTGATGAAAACCACGAGACCACTTCTGCAGCCCTCCAGGCCAAGAACTATGCAGACAGGCAGAATGATCCATCATCTGCCTCAAAGAAAGACAAGTTTAAACACCTGTAGTCCAAAGTACAGGCAGAACTGTGAGAAATGCAAGTCGACTGGTGGCAGAGAAAGGCCGAGCAGGTGGAATGCTATGCAGACATGCATGCCACCAGAGAGTTCTTCAGTGCCATAAAGTCAGTTTATGGCCCTTCTAAATCAGGATACTCCCCCTTGCTGTCATCTGTTGGGTCGAGCCTGATTAAAGACCAGGAAAGACTGAAAAACCCCTGGACTGAACACTTTTCCAACCTACTCAATAGGCCGTCCACAATTGATCCTGATGTTTGACAGCAGATTCCTCAGCTGCCAGGCTTGGATGCCTTAGACCTGCCTCCCTCTACTGAAGAGATCAAGAAAGCAATCTCACAGATGAACTCAAATAAAGCAACAGGAATCTACAAAGCACTAAACCCAAATATCTTACAGGTGTTCCAAGACATCTTGGAAGACATCTGGTTCACAGAGGAGATGCCTGATGGCTTCCACAATGCCTTCTATAAAACTAAGGTCCTCTATAAAAATAATGGAAGCAAATCAGACTGTGGAAATTACAGGGGTATCTCACAACTGTCCATCGCAAGCAAAAAATTTGCCCATATTCTCCTGAACAGACTTGTCACTGTCTCAGAAAGGAACCTCCCAGAGGCACAGTGTGGCTTTCAGTCAGAATGGAGTTCAGCAGACATGATATTTGTCATGATGCAACTCCAGGAGAAGTGCATCAAGCAGAACAAGCCTCTTTATTCTGTCTTTATTGACCTGCAAAGGCATTTGACACTGTAAACAGGGAGGCTCTCTGAATCATCCTAAGACATTATGGATGCCTGAGGAAATTCATAAAGTTGATTCAGCCACTCCATGATGGAATGACAGGACAGGTCCTTTACAATGGTGATATGTCAACTGCATTTGTCATTTCCAATGGGGTGAAGCAGGGTTGTATGCTAACACCAGTCCTGTTCAATCTGTTCTTCGCTTGTAGGTCATGTGCTGTCTGAAGGAGGGAGTGCTTGAACACCCAGACGAAGTGCCTCCATACAATCATTCCAGAAATCCTCTTTGCTGATAACTGTGCGCTCCTGGCTCAAAAGACAGTGATCTACAGTTGATGCTGAACAAATTGTCAGATGCTGCTATGCTCTTCAACCTGACTATCAGCCTGAACAAGACCAAAATACTTTACCAGCCCATACCAAATACCAACCCCGTGGAACCAAAAATCACTGTTCATGATACCCAGCCGACAAATGTAAACAGCTTCAAATACTTGGGAAGCATTATCTCAAGCAATGGGTCTTTGGACAAAGAAATTCATCCAGGATCAGCAAGGCCAGACAGGTTCTGGGGTGCTGCTTACTAAAGTGCTCAATCAGCACAATGTCCATATCTCCAGAAAGCTGAAAGACAACAGAGCTGTGGTTATCTCTTCTCTCCTATATAGATGTGAGTCCTGGACTCTGTATCGACGACACATCAAACGACTGGAGAAATTTCACATACAGTCCCCACTCCATCCTCGGCATTCATTGGCAAGACTGTGTCTCCAACCTGAAGGTCTTGGATCGTGCAAAGTCCACCAGCATTTAGTCCCTGATTATCAAAGCCCAGATGCAGTGGGTGGGACATGTCATCAGAATGAACAACCACCGTATGCCTCACCAGTTGCTCTACAGTGTATTGGAGTCTGGGAAGAGACCTTGAGGTGGACAACACAAGCACTACAAAGACACTGTGAAAGCAACCCTATGCCACTGTGACATCCAGCCAAGGGAACAAGAAGCTGGGAGCCCTGTGCTATGAAGCCTCCACCAGCTTTGAAGACAGGCGCTGCCAAAAACTGATAGAAAACTGTGAGTGGCGTCACAGAATAACCCACAGTTACTACAACAATGGACTTCCAGTGCCCCCATTGTGCTAGACTCTGTGCTTCCAGACTGCACTTCCAGGCAGAGCCACCTCTGTGTCCACAGATGAACTGCCCAAAAGCGTGTCTTTTTGAACACAAACGATTACCTATATATCCCAGTGCATTGTATTCAACCAAATTGGCCATACAGTTTTTAGCTTTCTTATTTCTACTCAAAATGTTACAGTACATATTATTCCCAAGAATGAAATGCCAGCAAAGCAATACAATTGTCCTTTTTTGTTTGCTTATCTGAAACAAATTAATAATGGATAGATCAAGTGATGAACTGTTTTATTATTTATAAAGAATCCAGAAGCCTATGTATAAGATGATGAGTTCAGGCTATTGTTAATATTCTTTAAATAGTAATTTTTCCTTCTGACCCAAACATTCAGGTGTCATGCAAACAACAGTTATTTTGTTAATGCAGAGGGGGTGAATACCACAAATAACCTGTTCAGATGAGCCTTAACATCAGGGATAACCTTTTCTATTCAAGGACTACACTTAGGACCACATTCTGCACTCCAAAGAATAGTGGGTTGGGTCAGGATACCTACTAAATTTGATTTCATTTCATTTAAATTTAAATTTAATTAACATTAATAATTTAAATACATTTATGTACTGCTTCTTATGCAATCATATTTCAGAGTGGTTTACAGTAAAAGCAATTCAAAGACAACAATAAAGACGAGAGATAAAATCAATCTTTTAAAAAGTAGGCTGGACACCAAAACCAAGTAGAACCATTTATCCAGTATTCATACAGGGAAGGTTCCCAGAAACTGTAATAAAAGGCATTTCTCCAGTTCCCAACAAGACCCTTCCAGAATGTAGTCACCCCTACTGAAAGGGCAAAGGTTGTGAGAATCAGTGATTTTTCAGTTATCGGCATAACGTGACTTTTCCTTGTCAGCAATAAAGCAACTTACCTAGTTGTGTTAACTCACTGAACCTGCTAACTGCCTTGCCAGAGTGAAGTTCCAGAGAAAGCCCACTGACAAGCAACTGGAAGGTGTCCTTCTGCCAAGCTCAGCCACCCAGAGGACTTCCCTACTAAATTTAAGGACCGAGGTTAAATTTAGGGGAGGTTAAAAAAAAAATCAAATGGGAGCCGCAACCATGTGGTCAAAGCCTTGCCTCTTTTTTATGTACCCCATGCTTGGAGTCTATTGTGCCATCTTGACTTTTTTAACCCCCCAAGTTATTTAGGGCTTTAGATATCATATGCAAAATGATAAACCTGGCTTATTACTCTGGCTAATTGGCAGCCACAGTACATTCACAAGTACAAATTGACATCATTTCTGGAGGTTAACACTCATATTCCACACAACACAGTCAACCACTGCGAGATTTATGCTTGCAACAGGAGAGGTAATCCAGACCAGGACCACAGTGTTCATCACCTTGAGAAAATACATCAACTTCGGTGTGCAACATTTCCAGAAGTAAATACTATTGGACTCACTGGTTTTCATTTTCAGATGGAGGCATATGGATTGGGAGGTCAGTGGTCTTCTCCCAGCTATCACTAGACAGGAGACTCCATCATTATGCCACATGGGAGGCATCAACAGTGTTTATGGAGCTTGATTTGGGTCAATCCTTTTCTTCAACTGTTTCTATAATAGCTGCTTGTTAGTAAATCCAACGTCTCATGTTAAGACTCAGTGTCTGAGTGTGCTTTTTTTCTCATCTCTCCCAGCCCTTTCTACTTTTGCTTGTAGATATTATTCTAATAAACAAAGTATTTGTTTGTTTTGTAAGGATTATATGCCCTCCAGTAGCATCCAACTCTGAGTGGCATTCTTTCCTAAAATCAGTAGTAAGATTAAAATAATGTACAACAATAAAACAAAACCAATTACAAGAGCATCTACAAGGAGGTCAAAACAGTCAGGATGGCAACTCCAACTATGTGATTGAAGCCCTGCTTTTTACATGTCACATGTGTGATATATGTAAAAAAGGATAGGACTTTAATCATATGGTCATAACTTTTGCCATGCCATTGACTGTTTTGAGCCCCGTGGATGCCCAATGATCAATTACCTTCCATCTGAGGAACAATCATCACCCAACAATAATAAATGGAAGGGATTTCTGTCTGAACAAATTTTGGACACTTTCACTGCGCAAGCATCATAGGTATTTGTGAGTGTGTGAGAGACAGAGAGAGAAATGAAATTCTAAAACAGCTCTTGCAAGTGTCATTTTTAGATGCAATACATCCTGCTTTCTAAAACAAAAGAAATTCTTCTCCTGAAAGCATGGCTGCTGTGACACATATATCTTCTGGCAACGAAGAAATTATGCCAGTTTGCTTCAAGCTGTTCTCTCCCTCATGCGCAGTGATTGATTATTTGACCATAACCCATGAAATAAATTGATAAAATTTCTTTAATCAGATACTTGTTCTTGGCAGGAGTACTGCCAGAATAAATAACACTTCTGTTCAGTAAGAAAAACATCTGGAAAATATTGCTTTGTAAACACTGCAAAATACAGATATGTATATGAAGGATGTGTATACACCACAAAAAAAGTTTAGAAAAGTTGCCGAAGTTATGGGGTGGGAGGGAGAGACTGGAGTAATTCTCCATTAGAAAAGGTTGCAATGGAGTGGAGGCTCTTAGTGTAGAAAAAAGGACATGAGGGGATGATAAAAATGTATGAAATTATAATTAATGTAAAAAAAAAAAGTGGTAGGATTTCTCTTTGTCTAGAATTTCCAGAATTTGTACCCTCAGCATTCCTGGAGACGACAGATGAAATTGGCATGATTTTGATCTGACAACATCAGCATATTCAAAAAGTGCAGACCGAGTGGATCCTATACTAAGAACTAATCCACCCTTTAAACTCACACTGATGACGTTACCCAGTGGGATAATGAAATGTCTTCAAGCAAGCAACCAAGCTCAGATAACACCAAGAACTCCACAGTTCAACCCTGGGCTACATATGTTTTCTTCTATTGGAACACTTTAAACTATTCCCTGCCCTAGATGACCTTTTCAACATCCAAAGGATGTATCACAGGAACTGTTTGTACCAAAAATCTCTGGCCTGTTGCAAAGAACAAATGACACAAGGCTATTTTACAAAACCATGCCTGGTCAGTTAAACCCAGGGCAAGTCACTTCATAGCTGGATTACAAACTGGATTTTCTTGAGCTGGGTTTCAGCGAGCCATGGCTGATCCTCTGGAATCTTTATTTCACAGGTAAGGGCAGTTTGATGCCCTGGACCAGCTTCTAGCCTTAATCACAACAAAGTTGGCTTGCATGGTACTGAATCACCAAAAACTTGCATTAGTAATTTGTGAGCTGGCATCGCAAATAGAGATTTAGCTTCAATAGCTGTAATTTGAAAGTGATAGAAGATGGTCACATAACTCATTTAGAATTAGAAGTAGAACTTGTTCTCAAGCTATTAAAGGATCTCTTTTTCTTTTTTCGTGCAGAAGCTAAATAATTGCTCCTTGGAAGAATATACATCAGCATTTATAATATTAAAAGGATTGTTTAGTTCTCATGAATTCTGTAATGTGAGCCCCAAGGCAAGTAAAGAGTATTCCACATATTCACTCAGCAAAATGTAATGGAATAAAATCAATGCAGTCTCAAAGCTTGAGCTGTCTCATCCCTCACTGCTACATTATAAGCATACATACATCCTTGATGTGCCTTCCCCAAATCTCATCCAGGTTACCTTCTTCAATGTATTTTAGGCTGCAATCCTGTAGCTGCTGGAGTAAGTCAAAGGAATACATTTCTGAGTAGTCGTGTAGAGGATTACATCATTAAGCCAATTCCTAGAACTCCACGTGCTAGATGTACTTCTAGTATAAAGCTTCTTCTAGTATAAAGTTACAGTAGTTATATTCTTAGCACATATATCTAGCACATAAATTCATTTAGAGGTTTATCATAATTACACAAAGCTGTAGAGCAAAGTGAATTATTCAGAAACATAGATAAACTTACTGAGGAACATAGATACTCCCATAGATACTTCTTCACTGTGAAGGAAATCAAATGTTCATTTATCAGAGGTTTCTTATATCATTTTCCCCAGCCTAACATCCTGCAAATATGTTCAGACTACAGCTCCCATAATTTCCAGCTTGATTCTTCCTAAGGTTCTTCTGGATGGAAACAGTGGGAGTTGCAATCTCTATAAATCTGAAGCTTGCCAAGTTGGGGAAGGTTATATAATACTACTTCACTTCAAATCCCACTCTAAAACACTGACCTGCCAAGCTCCTTTGGTGAAGATCTTGGCAAAGTAAGTGAAGCTTGTAGCACCAACAGTTTTTATTCAGTAATTCTCTTTCTCTGCTTAAAATCCACATTTTTATTGCTCTGTATCTGCCTCTCTCTACTAATGTTTTATTGTTGTATTTATGAAGCTCCTTGGGTGCTGGCCCTCCTAGCATGGAGATAGATTTATATGAGGGATGGGGGTGGGGGGTATTGCTATAAAGAAAACCAAACAAAGATCAACTGCAGATACTTGAGACTGAGGTCCCCAGGGTACAGTTTTAAGACTGCCATATATGCAAATACTATATTTTAAAATTATGGCAATTGCACCAGCTGCAATTTGGGATTCATACCAATAATTCCTTCAGTTACAGTCACACTACTTTAACCTAGCAAAGCAGCAACAGGGATTGCTGAAGTTAGTTTTAACAGGAATGTAAAAATCGTATGAAGAAGTCAGCCTAACAAGACATAGGAGGAACATTCATCATCACCACTTGAGGGGGGAAGGAGGACCACTGGGCATTCTACCACTCCACCCTCTCTTCTCCCTTCCACATGTCACTTCCCAGTAGTAGCAATATTACCACACACCCTCTGTCCAGCTAGCCAGCTGGCCACTATGAACTCATCAGTCCTTAGTGTGTCACAAGATGTGGTGACTATGGCAGTTGTCCATTTGCTAGATACTGCAACCATTTCACAGTGTGTTGCTCTGAGGGCCCTCTTAGAGCAAGCCAGGAAGGTCCGTGGATTTTGGAAAGCTGTATGCCTTAGGTGCCAGTAATTTGGGAGAGCAGAGATGAAGGTTTAGCTCCCCTTTCCCATCTGACCCAGTCTGTTGCCTGAAGCAATTGCATTATTCCCCCTAATGGTAAGGTCAACCTAGCCTTAACATTTAGGAAACACAGCACATATAAAGGGAACCATTCAGAGAAGTGCCTTGCATTGTTTGGAAAGTATTTCACTGTCTGCATCTAAGTAATACTAGTTTAATCAATTGTTTTACTGTTCCTGCTCCTATGCTATCAACGACAGGTTGGAATGTACTGTTTTGTGCAAACTTTAAATAATTAGGAAAACTTTAGTCATTACAATCCTCCACATTCAATTTGTCCGAAAGGATAGGCTAAGCATTTGGGGCATGACATTCCCACGAAAGCGTCTGAATTGTCAAACAGTTGAAACTTTGTTAAAGGTGAGTGGAGTATTTCAGACAGTTGTGTGGGCAAAATGAAGGAGGTCACAGATGGCCCTCAGCAGTCAAACTAACTTCAGTCTACTTGCACCCCAGTTCTCTTCACGACCTATTATGCCCTTTCTCACTAGGTATCCTTTTGTATTAAATGGGCTAGATCAGTTTCAAAGCTAAAGGATTAGAAGGTAGGAGATTATGGCCTGGGGATGTAGGTAGGTTTTTGGGTTTTCTGTTATCATCATCATCATCATCATCATCATCATCAACATGGATTCTTTTGGGAATAAAATTAGGCATTTCAGTCCCATGGGACTTTGTAATGCCATGGACACTAGCATCAAACTAAGTGTTAGTCTTTCTGCAATCACGTATGTCTGCAAAAAAAAAAGGTATAGTATTAAAAGTTGCATACAGAGAAAGTAGTTACCTGTTTTTAAAATAGCTTACATTGGAGAAATTTACATTAAAGAAGACTGTGCCAAGGTCATTTATATATCAAGGGATAAGAGCAAGGGCAATTTACATTTTAAAGTTGGACAAATTACATTAACATATGAGTACATTGGGGCAGATGCATACAAAAGAGATGTATATGTGAATCATTACAAAAATTTTGATACATTTTTAGAAAATCCATTTAGAAACCTGCTACTCTGGAGGAAAGCCAACTTTAAAAATTAGGGAAAAAATATGGTGATATGGAAAAATTAGTTGGAAATGGGGATATTGTCTTTGGACCAACTGATAGATGATGAAGATGATATTTATCTTTTAAGACAGAGTACATTAAAAATTCATCTATCAAATGTAACCCAATGGCATTATTTATAGCTACAACATTTGTTAACAACATTGTTTGGACCGGCAGCATTTTCAGCTTCTGAGACACCTGAGATATTAGAACAACTTGTTAAATCCTTTAAAACTAAAAAACCTACTATTAGTTTTTATAGATATTTGTTATCAATAAATCAATTTGATATGCAGATGTTAAGGGATGAGTGGAATAAAAAATTAGAGGTTTCTATATTGCCTAGACAATGGGAGAGTTTCTTAATGTCTATAGCAAGAGTGTCAATGGACCTTAAACTATGACTTATACAACAAAAAATAAAATTTAGAATTTATTGGACTCCACTGTATATGGAAAAGATATATAGAAAAGGATTGTCTATAGAAAAGGACTGTCTAAGACAGCATTTTGTTGGAGATGTAATAAGGACAATGCCTCTTTGAAATATGTTTTTACAATGTCCTATACTTACTAAGTTTTGAGAGAAAATAGTGGACTGTACAATATAAATATGATGGTGTGACAGAAGCTAAAATTTTCAGAGGATAATATTCTTTTGAACTATATACCTAGTACATGGAATTTGACATCTGGATAAAGTAAGTTGATTCTCTATGCCCTTACTATAGCCAAAAGACTGATATTGCAGCAGTGGAAAGATAAATTTATGGTCCCATTTATTCAATGGATTGAAGACCTGATTGCACTTGCTACTCACAACCAAATTGCCTATAGACGTAGACTTTGTATGGACAAGTATAATGAAATATGGGACTCATTTATACAAAATACTGTAGGTTAAAAAAAATGATATTCATATGACTCTTTTAGAAGTATATATGTACTCAAATAATATTCATAATAAATAAGTATATATAGAAATGAAATTATTTATTGTTATAATGATATATTAACACTTTTTTCCTCTTTGTTGTATTTTTTTCATTTTTTTGCTAAACAACTTTTATGGGGGTTTTTTCTTCTTTTTGTAATCAAAATTTAAAAAAAAAATTAAAAAAAAGAAACCTACTACTCTGGAATGCAAGATTTTACTGATCCTCATATCTCTAGCTTTGAAGTTGCCCATTAACAGTTAACGTCTAGTGATCATCTAATCAGGCAAGTCTTCCAATGACCCAATCCCAACTTCCCCATAATAGAATGTTTATTTAAATCCGTGTAATAGGTTTATGTGTGCATGCAAACTATCATATCTAGATTTTATTCAAATGTCACTAAGTTATCCTTTCTCTAGGAAGAAGGATGGAGTACCAGCTGTAGATATAACAAAAATGGAAAGTGCTCTTTCATAGAAATAAGTGACAGCTATTGTCCACAAAGCATCACTGAATATTCTGGAGAAGATATTCTGGGCCAGAATTTCCACTAAGTTTTCTTAGAGTCATAGTAGAATGTTAGTGATGGGTGCAGGCTTTAATGCCTTTGGTAACTTCAAAGCCAGCAATTTAACAAATGAACCTCTCAAAGCCAGAATGAATTAATGGCTCCCCCAGTAGAAGATAACTTTGGAAGAAAGGGGATATAGATGGCACAAGCTAAGACAGCTTCCCACTTCTAGATATGTAATAAGAAATCTTCTTCAAATGGAACAGTGATGCAGTGACACAAGGCTTCTCTACTCCTATTACTCAGTGTCACTAGCCCTTCCAGAACCGGGTTCACATATTACACTAAATCATAATGTGGTTTACTTGAGTTGAGCTTTGGCTGTTATGTAAAGGCAGTCGTTGTGGTTTGTAAATCATGGTTTGTGGCTCAGTGCAGTGTTAAAGCCAACTATTCCAGACTATTTTCATGTCAGCCACTGGGTCTATCTAATTCTCACAATCTAACGGGGTTCCAGATAAAAATACACTAACTAATCATAGGTCAAGTTCACTTATAATTAAATTAGACAGTAGCCTTTTTCTGGTTGTGAAGAGTCAAGTGGTAGCTGTGGTAGCAGCATATAAGTTAGTCTGATAACCAGTGCCAACAATAGCTAAATTTCACAAGTGAACCAATTGCAACTGTTGGATTCAGTCCAGGATTAAGGAATCCATGTAGTCAAGCTGATCTAGCAAGCATTTTTGCTCTGAGAGTCCTTAAGTAAGACTTCCTTACTTCTCACCCTAGCCCAGCTGAAATGAAGCACTCTTGACTTACTAAGCTCAGACTTTGCAAAACCTCGCATCCCAATTAGGAGCCTTCCCCTGCAAATAACCCCTCCATATTTGGGTTTGGGAGTAATAAAGCCTCCATCTGGTATTTTGGTGGTGGTTCAGGAGTTTGATTCCTCTGCATCTCATTAGCCAGGTCCATCCCTGGATCTCCTCCCAAGGCAGATGATGTGTCCAGCTGGACCCTGACATCACGAGATGACAATCCAGCCTATGCTAGCTTGCTAATTGGAATGTCATGGGAAAATTTATCAAGTGCTTTACTTAAGCCAGTATACATTATATTCATGGCATTCTGGCAAACCATGAAAAAAGTTGTTAATTTTAAAAAAAGGAAATTAGATTCATCTGGCAAAATGTGTTCGTAACAAATCCATACTGGCTTTGAGTAATCACTGCATTGTTTTCTAAGTTGTTATAGATTGATCACTTTATTATTTACTTTAGAATCTTCCCAGGTATTGTCTGTCTATAGTTCTTCATACTCTTCTTGAAAGTTAGGACATTGGTCCTCCACCTATCATCTAGTAATTTGCCCATGCTCAAAGAGTTTTCAAAGCTAATAAATAAAGTTTTGGCTAAACCATCAACAAGTTTCTTTAGGTCCCACAGATGCAGTCTGCCTTGCACTGGAATCCATTAAGTCAGCAGGTATTCCTTTGAGAGATCAAACTGGAATCCCACACTTTCAAACAATTCTTCACAACTGTACAGTGAAATGCATATCCTCTTCCAATTAAAAATGAAGAACCCAAAAGCGCTCCAATAAATTGCTTGCTTTAGACAAGTTGGATCAGATGGTAAAGCTTGATTCAGCTTGTCAATCAAATGGCAAAGTTATCATATGACCATCATACCACCATCCATAGCAAACAGCCACTAGTATAGTTACAGTCTTTATTCAGTGGAAGAATAGGCTTGCTGTGATTCTTTTAATGAGTCACACCACAAAGCAAAGGCTCTTCAAACTGAAATCATCCTGCAGAAATACCAGCTGCTACCATATGAAGCAGCCCATGAAGAGTTAGACTTCAGATGCTAACACTATAGATGTGAGGATGAGCAGGGCCAGGACCTTTTCAGTTGCGGCATCTTCAAGGACTTTTCACTGATACTGACTCCATTGATCTTACAGTGTCAGCTGTGAACAATTCCTTACTATCAAGCTTCTAACAGATACCTTTGTAGCTCATGTTTTCACTCTTATTTTCTTGGTTAGATGCGACAATTTTTGCTTTTATTGTCATTTTTAATATTGAAAGCTGGGAAAGTAAGGCTAAAAATATTTATTTAAAATGGGTTGAAATCTTGACTTTACTCTCTTTTTTGAGAGGGAAAAATCAAGGATATATAATACATCGTACACTGTGTACAATATGTGTAATTATTTATTTGTCAAGTATGATGGATATACATTTTCCAGGTTCTTAGGAAATCTTTCTCAGAATCTGGAATCTGGCAGGGATGAACCTCTAAACTTCAGTCACCAAGAACAATCTGGGCCATAAAACTGCATCTAGACATTACAGATCCATTTAATACAATAGGAAGGTTAATTCAATTGTGTGGATTGACTGTAACTTTGCTCAAAATCAAATAACTTTGAGGCTTTGTAGTGTTTCCTTCCCCCACCCAAAAAAGGCTAGCTTTGTATCCAGCCTACAAATACCATGAATATTTCATCCAAACATGTTGAATAATGGATATGGTAAAATTGCAATATGTACGTGGGCATTTGATGGCTGGAATACAGCTAAACTCACTGTATGAATTATTCACAATATTCCAAACAATTTGCTCTGCTTTCAGTTCTAAATTCTTGTCATTTGAACTGGGAATGAAGTGTTTGCTGAGGAAAAACAAAAAACAAAGCCAAAAACGAACACTGAGAATCTCAGTATCAGAACGATAATTAGGTTAAGAAGTATTCATGAATTCATGGAAGGCACTCTGTAAATGTATCTTGAGTTCCACTACTGGTCACTGGATGGTAAAAATACCGTGTTTATGATTGACTCTATAAACACAACATTCCAGCCAGGATTTACACAACATAATAACTACTTGGGCTGGCTAATGTGCAAGCACATCCTTAATCACATTTGGTGAGCTTTACATGGTTGCCCATGTCATATAAACATGAAGGAGTTGTACTTTCAAGTCGCACCACTTGGATTTTGAATCCAACAAATAGCCATAATATCAAACTTTGATTTTTGATAACCACAAATAGAAGCCTCAGAAGAGCCAAATGCGAGGGGGAAGGAACAAGTAATCAGCACACATATAACTGCTATAATTAATGTGTCACACAAACAATCAAATCAATCAAATTGTTTATTACAGCCATGTGGCCAGATACAATAAAATATCCAATAATAGAACTGTTGCATACATCTAGATAGATAACAGAAAAACAAATGAGTATAACAGGATCAAAAGATAAATAAGAACATGTATAATAAAATAAATGATTATAAATTATAATGAGTGATGCATAGATAAGTATCCAAACTTAGTTAATAGTGTGTCGTAGTGTGTCGTATTGTACAAATGGTAGCACAAGACAGGGCGGATATTTTTGAATCCTTACCAAAAGAAGTAGCAGTAAATAAAAATCACCATGCCCAGAAATTTCTTCAAGATCGGAGAAATGAAGATCTGTCTAGAGTCCTTGTAGAAGGAACAGCAAAGAAGCATATGGCTTAAAATTTCAGTTGAGCCAGCACCACATGGACATAACTGGAGAGACATAAGGGTACCCTTAAAACATCCAGAAAGGACTGCTGAGGGCAGTGCGTGCAGCCTGGTTAAGGTGAAAGCCTTATGAAATTTCAAAATCATGATGGAGTCACACAAACATGATCTAACATCCGTTTGGGATGTTTTTTATTATTTAAAGTATTTATATATGGCTTCCTATTTAACAAAATCTCAACGCTTTTTACTAATTTTAAGGAGGGAAAGGGAGAGGTTTCTCCAGAACATTGCTTGTAAGCAACTTCTGCTAGGTCCAACCAAGTTTATTTTTTTTACACATATACAAATGAAAAATCTGATAATCTTCCCCAAAAATCCCATTATAAAACATTCATTATAAAAATATAAACAATCATGATAAAAAAAACCATTAAAACATTAGACAAAAGAGAGAGAGAAATATAACAACCACATATCACCCATAATAGGGGAGCCACCTTAAAATGTTGCTGGTTCCCTGGGGCCCCCAAGCCTGATGACGTAACCAGGTCTTGAGGGCCTTCCTGAACATTAACAGGGATGGAGACAGGATGGACCTGTCCCACCATATCTCTCCATGCCTGTCACCACCATAATCCTATGGCCCACGTCCTTCCACCCAATGACAACCCCATCCCCAAATCCAGGCCCCCCAAGACCCAAGACCAAGGACCATTTTCTGTCCATTCCAATCATCCCTGGCAGGGGAAGCCGGGCACCCCGAGGCACTTTAGCTTGACTAGCTCTCAGCACCATCAGGGTACCCAGCATTCACCTCCCCACAACCATAACACATTCAGCCACACTACTACAACACATTCATACACACAAACACTCACAGGAGCCCTCACCTGCAGCTCCTACCAGCTGGTAGAGGGATCCCTTCCATTCATCCACCACCAATGCCTCCTCTGACTCTTACCCAAGTGCACAGCAGGTGCACATTCACCATGGCACTCAGCAGCTGATGGAACCCCGTCGTTTCTTCCTTCCTTCCTGGGGGCGGGGGAGGAAACCACTGCAGCCTGCCACTCCATTGCCCCCCCACACACCCAGCCAGTGCCCACACCCCCAAAGCCCAATTACCCAGCTTAGTTACTGATCTGGGGTGTGGGGTGTGGATATCAAACTGCTGCTTACAATTCCTAGGAGATAATACTGTACCACAAGAACTTATTTTTGCTTACAATACCATAATTACTATTTTACATTGTGGTCTAAATTAGAGATTTCAGCACAGAAAAACATTTTGGAAAAGGGGCAACACTGAGAACACTGCAAGTCTTCCTACTACCTTAGATCACCCCAAAATTGTACCTTTAAGATATGTTGTAGTTGGTGTTGAATACAGATCTACCTGGTGGTTCCTCAACATCTTTCTTCCCCTGTGCTTTGACTTTATCCTCAGAGTGCTTGGATGTTTTGGTTTGGTTTTTTTGGTTTCTCCTTGTAATGTGTTGGGGAGAGCAGATGTTGCTCCTTCTATTATTGTTATTTCCTATTACCTCTCTTTCCATTGCTCTGAAACATCACTGGGCCACGATTCCCAATCAGAAAGTCTTGTAAGAGGAGTCCCCTCAGGCTGCATGCTTTTATTGGATAAGATTTTATTGTGCAATAAAAGATAGAACATTCAAACACCCAGACACCTTGGCCCTGTCACAATTAAGTAAGTGCAAGAATGCCACCTCCATCTCTGACAATTTCATTGAAAGTCTTTTCTCCATTGAAAGTTTGAAAGTTAATTGTCTTTTGTCAAATTGTCGGAACACAGATAGAAAAACTGCAAGAGAATTTTTCTGCACAGCATTACATGGACCCACAATTCTCATAATTTCTTAACTGTATTTTTTCTCAGTCTGGATTACACAGGACTTTGCACTCAGTTGCAGAGTGATTGGTTTAATATATACAATATACATCATCTAGAATTCTAAAATTTCTGCTTTACAATAAGTAACAAATTAGGTGAAATTAATTCATTTAATTCATTTGGGTAAGTTACTGAAACTAACTCAAATAACAAATTCAATGCAATCTTTTTTCCAGGAATTCTAGTGTCTTCATATATTAATTATTTAGAGAGAAAAATTGAAAAGAGAACTAAAGCTTTAGTAGTCTTTGCCAAGGGAGAGGCAAATCTTTGCCTTAGCAATATATATTCAATATAAAAGAAGTTGGTGTTAGAACTAGATTATTGCTTCATATTCAAGCTATTGCCTCAACCTATAATGGGATTTTGATCAAAATGGACTTTAAAAAGAAATAAAAGGAAGCTATGAAAAGAGCACTGGGTATGATCTCAGGTTCCCCTTTGTAAAACAGATTAAGGCAACATAGTGTTAAGCGTACCTACCAAGAGGTAAGGCCCATGAGACAGATCCACGTAAATATACATATGAATATGATAAAAAGACAAAAACAGTCAAAAGTAACCTTATATGCTAATGACACTGTCTCCATTACATGTCCAAAGAGTAAGAGAAATAGTACTGCACTACTATTTTATTTTAGAAAAAATAATCTGCATTCCTTAAGATCATGTTTTATGTCACTGCGTTAAACCATGTCCATCTAAACTAACCTGACTTGTCTTGCACAGATGTAAGGCATTTTTGGAACATTGGTGGAATAAAACATCAGGGACAATTTGACAAATTGAGGCTTCCAGTGGGGGTGGGGGGAGAAGATGTCTCTTTTAAGGCTGCTTTAGCTAAAAAAAAAAAACAGCTACAGTACAGAAAAACCTTCAGCATTACTTCCAGTAAGTGCAGTTCAAAATACCAATCAGAGTATTTTCTTTATTTTCTTCATTTATTGAATTTATATCTCATTGCAATCTTACAATGAAGGAGCTAAAGATACATATTCAAGATTCACAGGGCAAGGTCACAGTATCTAGAACCTGACTTAGAACCCAATGTTTAGGAGCATTCTGATCAGTGTATGCAATTTTCTCTTCCTCTGTGCATTCCTATACAGGTAGTCCTCATTTAACCACCTCTCATTCAGCAACCATTTGAAGTTACAACAGGTTCTCGTATTGTGACTGTCTCAATGTCCCCACAGTCACATGATTGCAATTCGGGTGCTTCGTGACAAGGTTGTAATTACAATGTTGCATGTCCTGTAGTCACATGATCACCATTTGTGACTTTCAGTGCCAGCTTCCGACAAGCAAGGTCAATGGGGAAGCTGGCAAGAGGTCGCAAATGGTGATCACGTGACTGCAGGATGCTGCAACCACATAGGATTCACCTAACAATGGCAACTGGGACTGCCAGAACTGCCATCATAAGTCGGCACGGTCACATGACATTGTGCCTTACAACCATATCACTTAGTGACTGAGTTCCCAGTTCCAATTATTGTCAGTAAGCGAGGACTACCTGTATTCTTAATTGTAAAGCTGGCATTTAAAACACAAGCTTTTTCCTCCTTTATTTACTTAACAAAACAAAACAGAGAGAAAAATAACAGAAAAATACAAAAAAAAAAAGAGCAAAATCAGAGAGAGCAAAGAATGCAATAACAGCAAGATAAATTATATGTATAAGGACTTCTCATGCATCTCTCTCTCTCTCTCTCTCTTTCTCTTCTATGTAACAGTTTCAATAAAAGATAACCATATTTCATTGTAATCATCCCTGCATAATCTTTGTCTATAGACAATTTGTTCATAAGACACAAATAATGTCAGGTCTTCAGTCCACTAGGTAATTGGAGCCTGGAATTGCCTTTCCCATGTTGAAAGAACTAATCTCTTGCCCATAATAAGGATACATACCAGTTATATACCAAAGCTTTGGAATTTGACTGTTTATCAGGAATTATGGTTGTATGAAGCATGGGGGTGGGGGGAAGTTAAAAGAATTATATTAAGAAATTGGAAAAGTGATATTAATCCAGATGTCAAGAAATGGTTGTCAGAAATGTGTCACCTATCTGTTCTGGAAAAGGCAATATTTTCTACTAATCAAAGGATGCAGCAATATGTGTTACTATGGCAGAGATATCATATAATAATATCTTGTATTCATATTATAGTAGTGAATTCATTGGTAATCCAGTGAAAACAACTTTGGTCTGGGGAGAAAGACTACATTCTCTCTAAGTAATACAGATGCAAATGGACCTATCTGTACCACAATAGCCGATTGTATCTACTGTATGGCTCCTTTCATTGTCAGAGCGGCAGTCTCCTGCTTTTCTGTACAGAAACTACCTGATAATTTATGCACCTCTTGCCCATATACACATCCAGACACACTTTGCCCTTCCTTATTCTTGCAAGGAAAAGAAAGGCTTTGAAAGGCTTTATCTTAAGAAACCCTACTGCCTGCCCATTCACAATGAACCCAGGCTGTACTACTCTTCTTCTTGATTTATAATTTTTCTTCCTATCTTCCACTAATACAACTTAGGAGATGTTTGAATAAACCTTACTGCTTTCCATGAATACTGTACTGTATTATACAGCAAAATAGCATCTAGGATCATGCATCCTTGCCATACATGTAGACCAGGACTACATCTCAAGAGAGAGCACATACACAGCCTGAAGTGGTCCCAGCTCCAGCCTTCAGCCTGTCTAGTTAAACAAATCAGTAGCACGTTGTGAAGGGAAAGATCAATTTCTCTTTGGTTGCTCAGAAAGCTGAAAATAGTTAAAATAGGCAGTGCAGATCTGATGAGTCCATATTATTTATATGGGACAAAGAAGCTTCCTTTAATCCCCTGATTGTTACGTAGGTTTGCTGGTCAATTGCACTAATGGGAAACCTCTAGGCTTCAGACCTAATCCAGCCTTCCAGGCAGGTCCATATCGTCCACAACAGCTCAAGTGAGTTTCCTTCCTCTGGGACCTGCTCCCATCTTCACTGCCACTGTGGACCACAATGCAATCCACAAAGCATATTAGGAGGACTGACTCTGCTTCATTTCTTCCCCACGTTTCTCCCTCAAGGATTCAGGTGAGAGAGATGGAATTAAAAATCCCAACCCAATCTGCCAAAATAGAAAGAGTTATCCTAGAGGATCAGACTTTTCCCAACCCAGCTACTTTCTGTTCTTCCTACCAGGAACACATCACTTCAAGGAGCTGGTAATGCCTCAAAGGGAATCTCCAGACTTCTCTGATTCAGTTCAGACGCATTTTTTTTATCTCTGTAAAATCATCCATTAGAACAGAGAGCCCTGAAACAAATTTCTCCAGAACATGGAACGTATACACCCTAACAAACAAAATAATAAAGCAGCAAGGAAAACAGTGAAAAGTTCTGATAGCTATTAGGAGACCTTCTGATAATAGTTTTACACATGTCGTTCTATTTTGCATTCCAGACACGTCATGGATTTCAATTGATTGCTGAAATGTCTGAATCAATACAGAGTGAATCTGTCTAGGAAGGTGATGAAAACTTCTAGCTCTCTAATATATCACAGTACATATAAATTATGGGTCACTTCCAGCCATACAATTTGAGTATTCTACCATACATCAGCAAAATACTCTGATGGCACAATACTGGGAGCCTATATCACTCTGTATGGGCAAGCATTTTACCCCATAGCTTAGAAGAGATGGCATAAATTGAGAAGCCAGTCACTTAAGAAACCTGTCTCCGCTGTTCCAAAATTTAAGTGTTGTGCTTCAGTGAAGTTGCTTCTCTTTCTACCGTGCAAATGTATAACCTGCTCTCAAAGCTGATTCTTTCCCAATTTCATCAGAAGGATGTAGGATTTCTGGCTGGAAGCAAGCCAGAGTTCATGCAAATCACAGCACTGTTCTTGTTTGTTTGACTTGGCTTTCATGGACATGTCTAGTTTTCACTGGATCATCCAACGAGGAACACGGAATAAGGGAGATGTAAGTTTGAATCTCTACTGAGTTTGAAACTCACTGAGCAGTTGTGTTCATGACAATATATTCCACTCAGCACTCACGTTAAAGAGCATTAAGTTGAACCTAAACTAATCTCCCCCAGTTAGCTTAGTTGTGTAAATATGGGAGATATTTTGACCAGGTAACAAACCCTCTCTTCTTCTTGCCCACACAGGGCTGCACTGTGCCAGAACTGTGTGGACTTTAGCACAGAACTTTAGCACTGTGCCAGTGCTAAAGCAGCACTGCAGAAATGAATAGCTCCAATATTGGGAAGAATTTCCTGATAGTCAGAGTTTTCATCAAATGTTTATTATGGTCATAGACCAGCATAACAAAGGTGGGGTAAAGTCATTAAAAAAGCATAAAGGGTACATCATGAGTAACAGTAAGAGTTTTTAAGATGTGGAACACACTTTTTTCATGTAATTTTTTTTTTTTAAATGGCAGGAAGTTTCCATCCTCCTGCCAACTTTGCAGTAGCTAGGTTTCCTTCAGATGTAGCAGAAGAGGAATTTGTCTTTCTATCAAGAAAGAGGAGGAGAAATAGTAGTAGAAGCAGTTGTGGTGGTGTCCCAATTAGGATTCATAGAATATATAAACTGGAATATCAGTCATTAGTCCAACACCCTGTTCCTCACAGGAAACTAAACTAAATTAAACATCCACTGAACATCTCATCTGATACAGGGTAACAGCATGCCAGGTCATTTGTATTGTGCAAACATAGCTGAAAGGTTAGTTCATTCTCTTTCTTTTTCTCAATCTCAACAGAAACGTTGATGAAATAATGTGATAACTACTAGTACACCTCCTTGAAGACCTTGGAGGAAGGAAAACATGTCAATATCAGATAGATACTCTGAAGGTACACATGCACAGCCCAAACCCATCTCATATCTGCATGGAGCAGAACAATCATTGACCTATAATCAACCCACACACTTTTAACACTCTACACACCAAAGTGACACATGTACAAAAAAATTATCAAGGAAGAGGAAGAGCTTTCAGGTACTGTAAATGCTCTTCCTGTTAGTCACAAAAGTCTAAGCCTAAACTCCAGCTGATGACTGTTGGGCACCTGGTCCAGAGAATGAACTCTTAAAGTTTGGAATTAGGTTTGATTGCTCATTAGCCAGGCTGGACTTATTCAGAGCTGAAGTACAGCTGCCTGCCTCATCTGAAAAGGAAACGCTTATACTCTTAATTTTTCATGAGTAGACATTGTTTCCATCACCAAGTGGACCCCTTGTCCAGGCTGATCTTTCCAACTGTGAATGAACTGATCATTTTTTCTCTTATGGTTTTTCTTCATCCACTCCAATTTTTAAATAATAGCATTGCTGCAACAATTAACTATTCAGGAATAAGTGTGTGTGTGTGGGTGAATTCTGTGTGAAACTAGATATAAGCAACTAAATATTTAAAACACTGTGACCAAGTCTGGCAGTAATTTGGTAAATGACTGTTTCACATATTCAGGTTATCACATCACAGTCCATCCTGCTTCCCTTTTATCATCCTGATCAGTTACTGAACAAGGAGCAATGTCATGATGCAAGGTGCCATTCAAACATGGGCTTGATTTCATGGCAACTAGTGCCAACCATTAACTAAGTTATCCTCTCCCTTCCCATCATTGCAAATGTTCCACAGCACATAAGGAGCATATAGAATCAAGTAGCAGTTCTGGATTCATAGGAGATACATAGGACACAAACTTATATCTTAGAGAACCACAAATTCCCATTAACAGTACCTTTTGGTACTGATTTGATTCATTTAAATTGTACAATGCTTCCTGCCTCATCCAATTTAGGGCAGCTGATCAGAGATAAGCATTTGAAGGTGGGACATAAAGATCCGAATTCCTGCATGCCTATAAGCCAGGTCTCCATGAGCAAGTCACTTTCTTTCATTCTTACCCACACCTCATTAGATTTGTGTGGGGATTAAATGAGATAAGACCTGGCCATTACTTTGTATAGTGAAAGGTGCTGTACAAATTATTAATAATTGCAAAATGCCACCTTCACCCTTCATCTTTAAGTAAATCTTTTCTCAGGGCACATTAAACAAAAGACAGGTTCGCCTTCCTCAGTATCTCATGAGCTCCCTTCTATGAATGTGTGTGCATACACAAATGCAGAAGTGGTCTCTCACACTTTCCCCTGTCTTACACTTAGAATATATGTGCACTCCCTGATACTTCAATCTTTCAGTGAAATGAAGGCATTGCTGTCAAAGGGTGTGCCAATCCGGTTGCATACCAAGTGATAAGGGTGACATTTTATCAGTGGGCTTAAAAGAGGGGAAAAAAACAGCTTGTGCAAACAGCAGATGCTTTATGAATGCCTTTGAATGAAACACAACTTCTTTAGCCTTCTTCTATATCAGTGTTTCTTAAAGTGTGTTCCACGGTCCATCAGTGTTCTGTGAACAATTTGCAGGTATTCCACAGGTGTTTGTTAGAGATTTCCTTTAATGAAGCTCACCCCAGACATTGATGTAATATGCCTTTATATGTAACCAAAGTCATAAATCCCATTAAGCTTATAACTGATGATCTCATTATCATTATGAAGCTTGCCATTAAACGCAAAGCTATGGTTATTAAAATGTACTATGGTATAAAAAATAAATAGATGTTTACCTTTACATTCAATTTTGATTTTTAAAAATGAACAGTTACCAGTGTTCCTTATTTAAAATAGGTTGGTGGTCTGTGGTTTGGAGAAAATTAAGAAAGGCTGCTGTATATCTGTGAAAGGGCTATCGGGTCTTGCTAGCTGACCCCATAGGAATAAAAACCAACTTGCCTTCAATAACATTCAAAAATCAGCTTAGATGTAGGTCAGTATCCCCCTTCCAAACCCTAGTTTTAAGAAAGGATAGAGGTACCTTAACATGATTGAAGAGAGAGGCTGGGAAACTGCTTTTGAGGTAAAATAGGCCATTGAATCATTATTTACCACCACTACTACTAATCAGACCTCAGAAAACACAGACCAGATTTGCACATCACATTAAGTCATGGTTTGTTTAATGCTCCCACCACATGCTAAAGCAGACAAACCACATTTAGCATAATGAAGACACCATTCCATCATTGTATTGATAAGCAAACCCATCAGTTACCTGCCATCTTACAGGCATGGCAGCGTGGCAGTAGCTCTCCTTTCTTGAGAACTTTTAATTTATAATGTTGCTTAGGTGAGTTGCCAAAGACAGAATACTCTTTACAGTTTACAAAGGAGGGTTTTTATGTTACAGACATAGACAAGCTGCTTAGATTCCATGTGGAATCTGTGTTACATGAAAACAATAATAAACAAGCAAACAAAGCTTCCAGGCTGCAAGGAAACTCTTTAATATACTTTAACATGAGCCTAGCTAGGCTCTCTGGCACAAGGCAAAAGATGCCTGTGATTCATAAGCTATCAGTTGGGTGGGAAGGAAAAATAATTCTTTTCACCACTAGTACAGAATAAGAGTAGACTCCAAATGTTTTGTTCAAGGTTAGACTCCAAATGTTTTGTTCAAGGTTAGAACAAAAATTCCATTTATCAATGGTTCAAATGCTGTTTTCAAAGGGTGGTGATAGAAAACAGGCAGTTGATGGACCCTGTTGGGTTTCAGAGGGAATATGGGGTTGTTCTTGAGCTCTGATACATGATCTGACTGAGGCCTTGATGGCTGGTAGGAATGACAAAAGCCTTGGATCAGATTGTACCTGTACAGATTCTCCCCATTTGAGGATCCCAGAGAACTTCACATTTTCGGAGAAAGACTGGCAATGAAATGGCACGAGAGGTACTTAGATCACCACTGGAGGAAAATGAAGACTAAACCTGGCCAAGCACAGGTAAAAGCCTTTATTAAGGATTACCTTGTGGCAATAAAGACAGCAAAATGTAATTATTTTTCCATCCTTATGGGGTCTGTAGATGGCTGTCCGGTATCCCTGTTCAAGGTGGTGAAGTTCCCCTGGACAAAGAGTGGTCAGAAGACACCTGCAGGGCCACTATTTGAGACATAGTTTGGATAAGTCTCATGGATCTGCTCTGAGTTGGACTCCAGCTTGTGCAGGTCCTTTGGAGTTGATTGGGGCACAGTTTGGCTTGGTTACCTGGGAAGAGTTTGAGCCTGTTGATCCTGAAGGAGGATATTTAGGACTGTACGTATGGCCACTTATGAATTAAATCTATGTCTCTCCTGGTTTAAGGTCTCTCAGGAGAAGACATACCATCAGTATTCTGACATTCTGCCAGGCCAACCAAGTGGTGCTGTCAAGGGTCTTCTTGGACTCTTGGCTTCTGCTCAAAGAGCAGGTGATTGCTGTGGCCAGGATGGTTTTTGCACAAGTCCATCTTGTACACCAGTTGTGCCTATTCCTGGATCAGGAGACCCTGCTAAGGGTCATTCACATCTTGATGATCTCTCATTTAGACCACTGCATTGCTCAATATGGGGCTGCCCGTGAAGTCCATCCCCAAGTTGCAATTGGTCCAGAATGCAGTGGTGTGAGTAACTCTGGGTACACCAGGGTCCCCCCATGTAACACTGCTACTTTGTGAGCAGCATGGGTTCACAGTAGGCCTCTGAGTATAATTCAATAGGTTACCACTTATAATACTCTTAATGGCATAGGACCAGATTATTTAAAGGGCCACTTATTTCTGATTATTTCTGCTCATCCCATAAGATCTAACAGGGTGGGGACTACTCTGTAAAATAATGTAATTTGATTAGATGCCTGTCCTATGGAATAGCATATCCCTCAGGATTTGGATGGCAGTACTCTGTAAGGCCTTGAAAACCTGGGTCTTCCTGCAAGCATTGGGCCAGGGTGTAAGGTATGCCTGTACAATGTAAAGCCTGTACAGTGCTTTAGAGAAATTACTGCGGTTGACCTTGCATGTATTCTTATTCTTATTGGTTATTTTTTGTTCTTTGTTTAATCTGATGTTATCTGCCCAGAATCAATCAAGCAAGTTGGGAAGCCATATAAATTGATTAAATAAATTAACACACAAAAAGCTGTTTCAAGTCTTCCAAGCTTGAAACAGACCATGGACATCCTTAGGTCAGAACAAAACACTCAAGAGAAGCACATCTCTGAGAATTTGCCATTGGAAGATGCAGTAACAGCTGCCAACTTGGGGTTTCATGTGCTGTAGAATAAGTCTATCAACAACTACTTGTCTAGTTGCCTACATGTTACGTTCTGTTCTGAAGGCACATTACTTAGCACCAGTTTCAGAGAACACAAGTGGAATGCTATTACGCTCATCTGTTTCTGGTTCTCTGGTTTGAATCTACAGAGACAGGATGCATGACCATACAAACCCTTTGGGTCTGATCCAGCATAGTTGTTCTTATATTACTTTTACCAAATAATGTGCTTTTTTTAAAAAAAAGACAGACTCTGCTCATTTGATGTGTATAAAATGCAATTGAAATAAAAGCAGGTGACAAAGGGGAAAAAAACTCACAATCTGACCAACGTTGCACCTTTAAGGTCATTGTCAGAAAGAACGGACTTTTTGCTAATCCAGAGGGAAGAAAGCTTTGCATCTGATGCAAAAATGAGAAAGTATAGAGGAAGATTTTTAAGGCCCCAGTGCTACATTCAGCTCATCTGTTTCACAAATCACAAAAGTATCCAGATTACTGCAACTGTGCAGTTCAAATTTTTAATGAGAATGTGTCTGGAATTCTCCTGCTATTAATTCTTTGATTGTCTACCCCCCTCACAAAAAGCTAGATTCATCTCTAACAGAAGCTAAAAATAATGAGTAGGAGATCATCAGTCTTCCCAGATAAAACAGTTCAGGTATCTCAGATACCTTCTAATCTCAGGATTTTATTCAGTGGCAGACTGGATCAAAATAAGATAAGGGAGCATCTTTCTTCCGTTTATGTAAATTCTGTGCCAAACAGAGCATGCCATGTGGATCATTAAGGAACTAAAGATGTTTAAAGTCTATTGTCCCAAGTGGAGAAATGGCAACTGTTATGGGGGAACACATTTAAAACAATGATATTGAGTAGCCTCTTACTCACATTGACAGGACTGCACAGGATCAAGGTTGCTGTCCATCGACAATGCATGTAAAAAAGGGGTGTGGCTTGGATCTCATGGTCACGAGTGCCATCATTACTTTTCTGACCCCCCTTCAGATACTTCTGACATATTCCATTTATTTACATGCATGAACTCACGGGTAGATAGAGCCAGAAAGTTTTTTCAATCACATTTAGCTCAGTTCAAATAACATGCTATAACCCACAAAGCATAATTTATAAAAACAACAGCTGGATTCAGGCAATGTATTATGGCAGGATCAAATAAACTTCATTGTGGCTTAGCATGTTGCATGAGCTGAATTGCGTGTTGTGTGGACCCAGGCTTAGGGCCCAACAAGCATGTGGCCAGATTATAAGATATGTCTTCCCCAGTATGGCACTTAACAAATGTAACTAGGAATTCTGGGAGCCACAGAATTAGGCTTAGAACCAGGTGTCTGCAGTGTGTGGTTAAAAAAATCAAGGACAGTGACCACAATAGTGAGATTGAGACTGTGCCCATTTTTTGTATGCGATGCATGCACAACATTCAGTTGCACCAATGTCACCATCATCTTGACTTTTTTGACCACACCCTGTAGATGTCCCTGTTTAATACCCTAATCCAGCATATCTGGGAAATTCCGGGAGTTGAAGTCCACACATCTTAAAGTTGAGGAGGTTGACAAACACTGGTCTAGACAAATGAGTCAAGAAAGTGAACATGGGACCCCAGCCCAGGAAATTGAATTTAGGTGATACCATAGATAAAGAGCACAGATAGATAAACCCCAGACAGTCTTGAACTAAAAGCTTGCTAACCTTCTGGGAGTCTAGGGAAAACAGGCCAACGATGCCAAATGTCAAAGGCTGTTACAGATTTTGAAAGAAAGAGTACAAATCACAGATTGATTTTGTGGCTTTGCCCAGGATGAAGCAGCAGAACGGGAAAAAAACTGTTTCATCCTGAGTTACAAAAGGAAGGCTTATGGCTATTTGTCTGAGGTAGCTCTGTTTCAGAACACACCTACCACAAGAAATACATGTCTACTGATATGCAGAGCAAAAGATGGGTGTATGTTTTCTTCTTCACTTAGGAGGCAACTAGCCACACATCTTGCATGCCATTTGAACATCCAGGGATTATGGATATTTTTTAATAGGGAAACATAATCTTAACTGGGCAAGTCAATCTATGTTATGACAGAGTATGTAAAAAAATCCAGATATACAGCAGAGAGGAATAGATTAAACAGTGGGAGAACCAGACGTCAGACATTTTTATTTTCTGCCCTAAGATTTAAAAAAATGAAATTGAGTTTCTCAATGTTCAGAGTTGAATCCACTTCTTCCAAACCACACTGCCTGCATTTAGCTTTGTTCTGAACCCTTACAGTGCACATGAAGGAACTTTGAAAAGCTATATGTGTCTCTCTGTGTGTGTGTCCTAGCAACCAACTGACATTTAATGTTGTATTGTTGTTTTGGAGTTTGTTTATGAAATCACTATCAAACTTTCTGAAATGCTATTTATGAGAATCAGTAAGAAAAACTAGCCATCCTTTGCCATGCGCTTTTACAAGTAGTATCAATAACAATTATTGTATTATACTAAATAGTTGTATTAAACTATGATATAGAATCAGGGCTTCCACCCAATATCATCTTACAGTGTCAACAATGGCTCTCTCCAAGATCTTCTCAGCCATCCTATATTTGTGGCTGTTTTTATCTAAAAAATGCAGAAAATGAACTTGGGGCTTTCTGCAAACAAAGCACATGTTCTGTGTTCTGGAAACTGCAGCACCACTATTGGCTGCTGTTTTTAATTGTTAAACTAAGCTTGACATATTTTCAGCTGATTCGTTTAAAGTTATGAATCTGTTTAAAATAAAAGAAAATATTCCTGCAATTCGTTTGAAGGATTCCCCCCCCCCCCGCCATATATATATTAAATGAAGGGTGGGGGGGGAACCTAGAGGGAAATGTATTTTTTGCTTAACTGATGGGACTGTACAGAAAATTATTACTTCTTGTTTAATTACTTGTCTTATAGTCATTTTTAACTGATGGGCTTAAAAACAGTACTGATTTTCTGTATCCTGTAAATTCATTTTAATGGAGAAGAATCTACTAACTGTATAGCCTTGATAAGAAAGCGGGTTGATTGGATAAGATCTGTGATAGCTGCATTAAAAAAAAAAATGCCAGAAAAAGGAATTAGACTTTTACAAACTACAATCTTACAGAGAGCAGCAGCCTGTCTGTAAGGATATAGGTTGGAGGGGTCAAAAAAGTCAATAAGGTGGCCTCAACTGTGTGAGTAAAGCTTGGTCATGTTAACGTTTTGACACCCACTCCTTGTGGATACTCCTGCTTATAGAATTAGAGTATTCCAAGAACTTGCAAATAGGTGGACCCTACTCATTTTGGATGTGTTTTAATGAGCCCTCATTAAGTGTATATTTCTTCCAGAAAAAAATGAAACACTGAACTGAATATAACCCATTGAATTTTCATTTGTTCTGAAAAAAGCACATTGCATTACAAATGGGATCAGTTCTGGTATCCTTTCTGTACCCATTTCTCATGTATTTGGGGATTTAGAGTTCTGTGGTCAGGGACAAGACAATAAGTATTTTTTATAAAAGACTGGAAACTTTTTATGGACTTTCTGCTGAAAATGGAAAGCAGTGAAATGATTTCTGGATTTGACGTTTGAAAAAAGATTGAATAAGGGGCTGAAGGGATTATTGTGACGTTAAGGAGGGTTAATGAGTTTGTAACTGCTGTGAAGAAGGGTGGAAGTCACTTTAACTCTTTTTTCTTTTCTCTGTGTTCTTTTCTGCACTTTTCTCTTTTTCTTTCTGCATTTGTCTTTTAGCTATGTAAAAACTTGTAATAAAAATTGATAATAAAAAATAGAGTTCTCTGGTTGTGGTGCCAGCAAAGGGGATTTTTCAGAGGCCATTCCTAGGACATTCCGTTTTTCTTTTTCCAGAATAACCCCAAGTATTGTGTCATTCCAAACACTGCTTGGGGTTTGGTTCAGAAACAAACCAAGATTTTCCATAAGGTCTAGATGCAGATCCTGTGATCTGTCAGGTTTGAAAGTCACAAACAGCATTTGTACAACCTGCTCAACTTGATTATGGAATCAATGACATTGATTCCATTGATCTGACCTCAGCTCTCTCCCTGCATTCAGAAGTTTCTTACAGAAAAATAAGAGCTGTGCGTCAGCAAGGTCTTTTTATTCTTTGCCATTCAAGGAGACTAGAAGAACCTTTGGCTCGGCTCAGCATAATGCTTGTCGTCAGCTCATTTGGAAGGTAGGTTCTGTGTCCATCCTAGGAAAGCACTGCCCCTGTGGATCCAAAGCAATTGAAACAGTTGGCCATGAGCTCTGGCATTGCCCCTAAACAGAAGAATCTGAAGAACACTCATACCTTCCATTCAAGGGTCAGGGATAGAACAAAAGCAGAATCACAGATCAAGACGTTAAGACAGTGCTTCTCAACCTTGGTAATTTTAAGACATGTGGACTTCAGCTCCCAGAACTCCCCAGCCAGCGTGCTTAAAGTCGCCAAGGTTGAGAAGCAGTGCATTAGAATTAGTGGGACAGTTGGAAGGGTTTTTTTGCTACCCACTTACTCTTCATCAGTGCCTACATATCTGAGTTGCCTAAAGGGAGTAACTCTTCTTATCCTCTTTCCAATACACAATCAGTTTTATCTTGATTGTAGTGCTTTTCTTCCTCTGTTTGTATGCTTCATTTGCTGACTTTTGACCTCAATTATCAATAAAACACTAAGGTCACAAAACCACTAATCAAGGTTAAAACTAAGCAGCCTTAGCCTGTTAGGCAAATGCAGTCTTTAACTTACTTGGTTAAGTTTATTGTGCAAACACAGCAAGCTTGTGTCTGTGTGTGTGTCTGTGTGTGTCACTTAATTGAGCACCTCAAAAGTTGGAGCAGATATTCATAGTAGGCCTGGGAGGTCTCAAGCAAGAAAAAGTGCCTGGAAATTTTCAAACAAGGTTGACCAAGATGGGAAACCTATGGCCACTACAGTGCCCCTTTTATAGACCCCAGGGCAGAGCCAAATTTTTTAGCTTGTTTTGGTGGGATTAAATGAGATGCTTTTAAACGTGCCCAATCTCACAACCACTTTACTCCTTAAACTCTCCCCAAAAGACCACATGCTTTGACCCTACCCAGTTCTGTAACATCATGCCATCACTGGCCATTTTGTCCCTGAAATCCTCCAAACCCAAATAACTTTTAAAAATTATTTTAAACCCCTTGCTATAAGAAAATTGCCCACTCTTCCCTATTTAGAAGATTCTTATTAAGAACAGCTGATCATCTGCCATGTTCAAGAAACCGCTATGCAGATGAATTACCTTCTTTGATCTAGAATATTAGAGAACATGAGCTCGGAAGGATTATTTGTTTCTTCTCAGTCTCCTTCCTCAGAGTCTCCCCCTCAACATTATGGGTATAATCAAAGTAGACTTAGCACCAGTAGTTGTGCAAGGAATCAGCAATTGCTTCTTGGAACTTTGCAGGCATCCTAATGCCCAGATCATAGTGCAGCTATTATCTAAAATTCCTAAAATATCTGCACAGTTCTGTAGTTCTGGAGCACTGTGAGAAGTTAAAATGTCACTTCCAAGCTACACAGCTGACTGAAGGGTGGCCACTGTCTGTGCCACCAAGGTAGCCCCAAACCTGAAGCCGATCAGAAATTATTCCATTTTACCATAGAAATTTGGTGTTAAGGATTATGGAGATAATGCTTTGAATACTCGAAATGGACTATACACTTTCCAGCTGTCCTTCTAAAACCTCAGAGTTAGCATCTGCTACTTCAGGACTCCAGCCTGTAAATGACTAGGCTTAAAACTTACACAAAAAAATAGAGTTTAGCAGTTGCTGAAAAGCTATTTAAGAAAGCCTGCTTGAAATGCCTCCAGATACCGAAAGGTCCTCATTTCCCAGATCACAGGCTGTGTTTTGAAAAGGATGACATGTTTTGAAAGAAAGGAGAGCAAAATCCCATGTGTTCAGTTGGTCAAGAAAGGAGATAGGCAGGGATGTGTTGGGGAGAAGGAAAGTGGGGGCATTTATGAACATACCGGCAAATACTCAGCTGGGGTTGGGCAGGAACAGGGAGCTTTTAAAAGCAGGCTAAGAATCCAGCGGCCAAGAGTCCCGTCCCTTTCCAGATTGAGGAAAGGGAAACCGAGCTGAAATTCAGACTGCTTTCCACCCCACGCAATCCTCATAAGAACTCTGGCAACCACACACATCTGCAACAAGGATGTTGCTCTCTCATCCCGACCAAGAAGAGTGCCACCTTTCTGTTGGTTTACCCCTGCCCCCCCAAGCCCAAAACAAAACAAAAAGTAACTTGCCCCAGAAAGCAGCTGCCCCTCTGCAAAATTCCTCCCTGTCATCTCCAATTCCACCTCATTGTCTTGTTACCGTACCTTTCGTTCTACTGTTCCCCATTCATTTGGCCCTCGAGAACAAATAACAGCGCCGATCACCAGCAGATTCCTTGTACTGCAGACGCCTGCCAGGGACTACCCCATAATTTAACCTGGCTGCTGGCACAGCAGTGGCAGCGCGCAACCCTTTGCCACGCAGCAAGGTAGCCGCTGTACAATAACAGCAACCAGATAAGCTGCAGCATCTTCATCTGTATCTTTTAAGGCTAGGATAGGATTTCTCCTCTCCATCCCCCTCCACACACACTTTTCCTGTTCACATCCCTAAATAAAACAGAGAGAGACAGAGACGGAGACGGAGAGAAAGAGAAACTTACAATCTGTAGCTTTCCTGTCCGTGCTGGAAGATGACGATTTCAGACAAACGGTCCCACGAGTGATGCTGTCAAACTCCAGCTCCAAATGGAGCTGAATCATTTAGCAGCCCTTGTTCAGCAATTAGCAAGGGGAACTACAACAATAACAGCCCAAGAATATTTCCTCTCTTCTGCTAAACTAATGCCAAGGACTTTGCAGATTGGCTGACAATGAAGGAAGCTGGAGCAGCTGGTCCCTGCCTTCAACAGCTCTGGGGCGCGAAAGCTTCATCTCATGGCACGAAAACACTTGCGGTTTTAACCCCTCGGCAGCTCCAGTGGAGAGGGGTTCTGCCCCCCTTCCCACAAACAGCAGGCAACCAGGGGAGAGGGATGAGCACACACGTGGGAATCCAGTACCTCTTGAACAAAAGAGGACTCGGAAGCCACAATGCTGCACCGGAGGAACTCTGCCTGGCTCGGCTTTCTGCACAGCAGCCAACACAATGCTCCCCCCCTCCCAGCTTCTGCAATTCTTCCCCTTCTCTTTGTTTTCTTGCTCCCTCCTTCAGTCCTAAGGCAGCTGATAACGGGGGCATGGATGGACTTTTCAAATGTGGATTGAGCCAAAACTTTGATAGCTTGTAGACTCTTGGAAGGGTGTCATGAAATCTAATAAGTTTTATATTTACACAGGGAGTCAAGTTCCCCTTGCAGAATGTTTATCATCATACCAAATCAAGACTATTAACCATTCTCATTCCAGGGCTTCCTGACTACTGAAGGGATGGATACTGGGTTCCTCATCACCCTCTAAGAGCATAAGGAGATAATTCCTCCCTAGTTTTGCAGGTAAAATCTGCACCCCTTCTCACTTTGGGGATATTAGTAGGAAGGCAAGTCACCCACACCCTAGTACCTCTCGCTACTGGGTTGTCATTAGGAGAGAAGGAGGATGCTAAATAATAGGAAGGCAGGACAATTAAGCATAATGCTAAGTGCATATTGCACTGTTATGTTCTTTCTTGGGGAGATCCAACTGAATCTACCTTTTGGCCACAGAGTTACCACAGGAAGTCAGGAGAAACTAAGCGAATAAGGTTGAGTGCACATCAACACACACAAAGATGCAAGGGGCAATTGCTTTTTTAAAAAGCAGTGTCTTCTGAAGACAGTTGCAGGGCTTGACGCAAGATGCCCTCAATACATTATTATTGTTGTTGTTGTTGGTCAACAGTTAGCCAGATGTTTAGGCTGGATTTCGCAACTTTATCCACCTATTGAGTCCTTCCCAAGGACCCGGGAGGCAGATGTTGTTGTTTGATGATGTTAAAGGTATCATTGCAGGATGGAAGCTGTTCCAGGTAAAGCTGCCTTTTGCAACTGACTGATGGTGATTTTGCCAATGCCGATGGTCTTCAAGCTGTGGTCCAGATGTTTTGGGATTGCACCTAAGGCGCCTATAACTCTTGGTACTGTCTTTGCTTTCTTCTGCCATAATCATTCTACTTCTATTTGCAAGTCTTTATATTCTGTAATTTTCTCCAGTTTTTTCTCTTCTATTCTGCTGTCTCCAGGTATTGCAATGTCCACTATCCATAAAAATAATTATTATGTCTCACAGTCAGCCAGATGTTTAGACTGGATTTGGCATTTTTATCCATCTATTGATTTATTATCATCATCATCATCATCATCATCATCATCATTATTAACAGCCCACTCCTATAGAATCTAGATGACTTACAAATACAAATGCAAATATAAACAATACAAGCAGTTAGAAACATACAATCCCACAGGCAGCCCAGACTAAAACAACTGAACAATAACAAGTCAAACAAAACCAGGGGCCCCACAAACACATCAACCCAGGCCTGAGACCAAAGCCAAGTCTTTAGGGCTTTTCAGAACCCTAGGAGAGAGGGTGCCGTCCTTCTCTCTGGGGGATGCCTTTCCACAGGGCAAGGGCCATGACAGAGAAGGCACGCTTCCTCGGTCCCATAAGATGACAATATTTAATAGAAGAGACCTGGAGTGCACCCACTCTGCCAGAATGAACTGGGTGAGCAGAAACAGTTGGAGATAAATCTTGTACCTTCATTATTCCCATCTCTTCCTTCTTCTCTGTTTGCAGTCCCTTTCCTTCTGTGAGCCAACAAATTTGGGGGAGAAAAGGAGAGGAGACTGTAGTGTCATCTCATTGCTCTTACTGTTATCCCGTTCAGGTAGGCCAAATCAGGAAACAGACAGCGCAAGGACTAATGGAACTCCATTTTGTTGTTGTTGTTGCTTGGTGGTTTGCAGATGTTTCATTACTCAACTAGGTAACATCATCACTTGCACTGATGATGTTACCTAGTTGGGTAATGAAACGTCTGCAAGCAACCAACCAAGCTTCGACAGGATTCTCAGAACATTGCACTCTGAAGCAGTTATAGTAAATGCCTAAACAGGTAGACCCCCAAACGATCTTAGAGTTCCTTATTCTTAAGACCCCCACAGACAACACAAATAGAACAGTTGATTGGCAGGGCCAGCCACTTCAGAAAATCCTGTACTTAAGCAGCAGGTCAGGAGAGTAGCAGGAGGAAATCTGGCATCAGTTTATCCTGCTCCTCCTAATGGTAAGGCTACTCCAGTGTTAAGATAATCCATGTCAATATTTGATTCCCAGCAGCCAGTTAGATAACAAAAATCAAAGAGTAAGAAGACCCTGAGTCCATTTAATACAATCTGCAGCCCACAAAGACAGGCAGTTCATCCAAACCATGATACACCCCAGTCAGAAACCACGGAAGGAGCTGATCAAGCAAATGACTCCATGTTCATCAGTCAAGGAAGCCAAGCCATATTTTACAGAAGACAAGACAAAATGCAAGGTTTTGCCAATCTTTTGCAGCTGGAAGGAAGATTCTTCCTGGACTCACAGTAAACAGCTGGACCTGATTACTGGCTGAGTGGCATAAAACCCACATCTCCAAAATAATATTTATTGGAAATGCATACAAGGGACATCCGGGTGAGGAATGGTGAATTAACATGTCTCCGATCGAGCCAAGAAAACGACTGTGGCAAAGACCAAAGGACCAGCGAGTAAACCAGTCCCACAAGCCCTCTCTGGATAAGAAGAGGACAGGAGATCGCCCACTTGTGCTTTGGACAGCTGCTCCTCACAAGGTTACCAGAGGACAGCAGTTTACCACAGGTTTGAATGCTGGGAGAGGAAGGGAATCATCATGCCCTCAGCCATGGCAGAGCCTTGCTATCCTCACTTTGTAATCACTTTTAGAAATTACCTATTTAACTATATTAAGGATATTAGAGATCTTCAAAATGACAAGTTTGAAAAGCCACCTGGTGCATTTAACTTCATTCTTGAACAAAAGAAAAAATAACTATAAGCTTAAGAACTAAGAAATAGAAACAAATGGCAAAAAGCTAAATGACAATTTAAGAAAAATATAAATGAACTAAGGGGCCAGAAAAATTTGGAACCTTAGGACATTTGCTAAAAGATTTGAGAAACAATTAAATTAATAAATAATACAGTAAATTAATAAATAATACCTTTGTGGGAATACCAATTGGTTTAGTTTTTCAAACTAATAATAGAGATTTGAGCCTTTATTATTTCAGAAATTAGACACTACAGGAGTCTAAAGACTCCAGGCAGGAAAAGAAAAAAGTATGCCTCTCATTTTTGAACTGAAGAAACATTGGCTTATACAAAATGACAGATAATGCTGTGAAATTTGAGTAATTTCAAGACACTTTTGAAGAATAGGGACAGAGACGTGTAGCTACAATGGCAAAAATAATGTTTACTTCTATGCATGTATTATTTACAAAAGAAGAAAGGAAAATTGTCAAAGAAAATGCTTTGAAACCTACAGAATGAAGAGGTGAAGCAATCTTATGCAGATTTACTAGAAAATAAAGAAATTGTGGATTACAAGATAGAGGTGGCAGTTAAAGTGGAAATACAAATGACAAGCCAAGATAACCACCTGGATAACAACTTCTTGGTGGATTTATAAAACAGGGTTGTTAAAGCCTTGAAGCAACTTCAGAGATGGGAGAAAGAAAGGAAGGAAGAGCAAAACCTACTACAGCATTTGAATGGATCGAAGACTAAGATTGTTAGAAGCAAAAGCGAGGAATTTGAAGCCAATTTGTTTGACCAGGGTTAAAACAAGATATAATTTGATAAGTTCTGGAACCTCTTTACAGACTTTTTGCTGACAACTGGACTGAAACGTTAATGATTTATGGATTTGCAAATGGATAAGGGATAGGCTATGGAAGGAAGAGAGATCGGAAGTCACTTCTTTATCTATTTTTCTTTTCTTTTTTCTTTAATCTCTTTCTCTCTTTTCTTTCTTTCCTTGCACTTTCTATTCTTTTTCATTTTCTCCCTCTCTTCTGAATTTGGTTTGTATTATCTTTTATTATTTTTAAAACCTTCAATAAAAATTATTTTTTAAAAAAGGAAATGCATACCAGGGTTTTAAGTGCTTCTCAATCTTAATAACATACACAAATTAATACTGGGCCCAAAGAGGTTGTATTTATGGAGAGGTATTCAGGTGGCACAAAGTATTGAATTGATGTGGAAATCAGACTATAAGGAAACTGCAATTTACTGTATTATTTAAAACAGAGCGGAGGCACATATGATTCTAATCTATTTCCATGTGATCTAAGAGACAGGATAGGGGGAGTGAGAGAAACCAGTGGCCAATCTACACGTAGATATTGAGAGAATTACACCCCTTATAAAATCCTGTAATTTTTAAAATCATGCACAATAGTCCTGAAAAACTGTCCTGCATTTTTTTTCATAAGTGGAGCATAATGTTTTACATAGCATGAAACTGAGCAAACTCAGGGAGGCAGTGAAGGACAGGAAGGCCTGGCGTGATGTGGTTCATGGGGTCACAAAGAGTCAGACACGACTTAACGACTGAACAACAACAACAAAATTCCTGTGTTGGGTGTGAATGTTCTGTCTTTCATTCTAGAATCATCACTCCAACAGCCTGCCATCTCCCTGACTTTCCATACATAAATTTCAAGACCTCTTGCCATAGTTTTTCTTTTTCTAGAGTGGGAAATATGAACAGTCAAGAAGTCTTCAGATGATGAAAAGGTATCCAAACGAAAACAATGCTTTCAGGGGCACCCTTTGCCATCTCCAACACTCATAGAAGTTCAAGAACAGCTATGATAGCCAATTATCATTAGAAGCTGGTAGCAATACGTATCTTAATAATTCTTTTCAATTATCCATGATTAATACTCCAGATCTTGACTATACTGTCAAATTGTTTTAGTGTAAATTGAATATTGACTTCCCCTTTTAGATTTAGATACACATTTTATTCAAGAATTTTAGCTTTAATAGGGTGCCCCTTATTTTCTGTTTACTCAGGCCATATTTGTACCATTGAGGTGACTGTACTCTTTCTTTTTTAAAAAATGCTGATCACTGACCAAGATTAATAAAATCTATCTACCTTTTCAGACTAACCAATTTTATCAAAGGGCATAAGCATTCATAATCTACAGCTCGTTATTCACAATCCACAAAAGCTGATGGTATTTAATAAAATCTGGTCGTCTGAAAGGGTTCAAACAACCCAAAAATAAGTTTAAAAAGCAGAAGCTCCTTTCTGAAGAGAAGAAAATGTTGGCACGGTTGGTTTTGCCTCAGCTTACTGCTGGTTCAGACCCACCTCCAATAGAATCCAGCCTTCAATAGAATAAAGGCGACTCAATCGGTCTTAAAAACTACATTTCAATTCTCTCTTGCAATTTGGATAACATTGTATGGTCACTCCATAATTATTCACACACAGGAATAATCTTCCCTTCCCTGTGTGTATTTTTAGGGGACTCTTCCCTTTAAACTACACATCCCAATAATATTTTTCTTTGCTTTCTCAGTGGGTCATTTCTGAGGAAACACTGAGATCATATGCAGGCCTGTAGGAAAGAAGAGAACATTTGGGGTATTTGCACAGCATTTAACCAATATGAAAACTGCACATATTTAAATGTTTGTTGCTTACTAGAACAAAGGTCAGCAACATAGCATTTGGCTAGACATCCCAGAAGCAATCCTAAGTAAAAATTTCCCATTGGAATGTCAAAATCTCCCTGGGAAAGACCAAAGTTTCTTAAGATATTGCATGAAAACTACAAAATCTTGTTGATTTTATCTGTACTAGATTTTATCTGGCTATATCATAATCTTTAATGTAAACCATATGGTCCTGTTACTCTACTTCCCAATTTTGCTGTTCATATTAGCATAAAGGTCAATCTAAAAGCGGTTAAATCTGGGAGAGTCATATGAAAAAAAAAATACTCATCACTTTAAGATTTGGAAAAAAAGGTGGATGTTGTATGCACATCCCATAATTATTTTTTTAACCAGTCCTTATTGAATGTATCCCAACTGGCTGGATTTGCACAGCACACTAAATTAGAGCACATCATTTACAAACCAGAATGTGTGGTTCACCCAATATGATGAACCATAATCTAATTTCTTTAATCTTGGCTTAGCATTTATGGCAAGTTAGCCAAAGAATGAAAGTCGTCTTTTTTTTCCCTCTGAATATTAACCCACCTTTTTTGCATCTCCTCAATACACTGAATCATAAACTAACCAAACAGGTTGCATAACATCCTATAGATTTTATCTGATATGCTTTAATCATGTTTAGAAGAGGATTTATAAGCAATGGAAATCACTATATGTTTTAGAGTCAGGGCTGTTCCTACAGTGAGAACTACCTTCCACCTTATTATTCCTGTCGTCACTCCCATACCCTGTGCAACTCTTCAGTTGCTGCAGGGAAAGCTAAAAACATTTAAATGGTTTTAAATTTCACTTTAAAAGAGCTAGACTTTTCTGTAATTCTTTGTTCCCATCCAGATTTTTAGTCTGGATGTGGTAACTCTTTACATGCAAGTACTTGTCAAACTTTACCAGCTGGGGATCTTTCAGACCATTATGCAGGAGCTGGATGAGTAAAGGCTAAACTATGATTGCGGTTGTTGTCGTCTGTGGCTTCCAACTCTTCATGACCCGATGGACATCATTTTACCAGAATTGTAAGTAATTGCTTCTTCGAATTCTTGTACACTTGTGTTTGTGTCATTGGTAATGCTATCTAGCCTACTGTTGAATTCTTTTTTTTATTCCCTTCAATTTTTCAAGGTCTTCTCCAGTGACTGTTGCCCTTTCATTATGTGTCCAAAATATCTATGTTTTAGCTCCATTATTAGTACTACCAGTGAGCAATCTGGTTTTACACCATCTAGGACTCAATTATGTGTTCTTCTCATGGTCTACGATATTCTTAACATTTTTCTCCAGCACCACAGTTCAAAGGCATCATTTTTCCCCTTCATTCAGCCTTTCTGATGATCTAGCTTCCACAGCTGTAAACTTGGTTTGAATCATTAAAATGCTAACATAACTGCTCAATATTCTGAGCAGTATCAACTGGCAAAAAACCCTCAGTATGGCACTGCTTGAAAACTGTCCTTGCCTTAAATTAAAACAACTCATCACTTGCTTGGTGCTCCACATTAAAACAGGAATCCAAACAGAATCCAAATAGAAATACTGTCAGTCTAGACAGGAAAATACACACCAAGGGGCACTTCATTGTTTCCTAACTGTAGCAGTGGCTTGAGCTTCCGAATCAGATCTTGTCACTTTTTTTTTTTTTTTAATAAAAAGCACAGCCCTCTCTCAAGATGTGGACATCAACTTGTCTTAGGATTTTGAAGAAGGCAAAAAGTTAAAGCAGAGTTGTAGAAACAGCTGCACAAATATTGACAACTGCCAAGAAGCTGTGTCTTTTCAGGAGTCCAGGCCTTGCTCAGCTAACAGAAAAGGAAAAGAAAAATGCTAAGAACCAAATCTACTTTTTTGTGGAGAACCATTGGCAAAAGAAATTTTTAATCTTCTTCCTCGACAAGACCTTTCTTCCAGCTTTCTTAAAGAACGACAACCCAAATAGCAGCTCACTCACTGTAAAACAAAAAGGCTCGTGGTTCCAGCTAGAGATATCATACTTCATAATACTTCATAGGGCAAATTGACTGCTGTTCAGCTGCTGGCTTTGATTTTCAATGAAGCGATGAAAATGTTCCACTGTGACACTTGTAATTACCAGGTGCACCACAGTGAAATATTTTCTCTTGTCATCATCTTTATCTGTAATGCTACCCTGCTCACCTTTCAAGCCTTCCCCAACCTGATGTTTAGTTTTGGAAGATGAGCTCTGGCAGATTACTCAAAAGGGGCCAAAAAATTTACATGAGCCTAATTTTTAAACAAAACAAGACAGCGGGGATTTGTCGCAGAAGAACCGATGCAAACAATTTAGCATAACAAGGCAGCTTACATTAAGCTATACCATTGGTCCATCAAGGTCAATGTTTCGCCACAAAGACAGGTGAACTCCATGGCTGGTTTAACCAAGAGTTACCCATTATAGAAGTTGTCCTCCAAAGCACCTGGAGGGCTCTACCTAGGTTGTCTACTTTGCTTTGCACTGAAGACACACAATCTCACCCCCCTCCCCAATATTTTTACCAAAGCAACATTTTTAATGTGACAGAAGGAGGAAGATTAAATATACGACTGGAGAATAATCAAATTAATGACATTTAATTTAAACCAAATTTAAATGCAAATGAAATTAAATTAAATATGAGGTTAGTATAATTTCTGGAGTGCTGCCATTTAAAGGGCAACTGAGGCTCTTGAGCCAGAAAAAGGTATGCAGTGCTGCTTTACAATAACCAGGTCTGAGACATGGGAACTCGCTAGCCCTGTGTTGACACTAAACCTAGGAAATGAATTTGGAATTGTCTCTACACAAATTGTGCTCTTCGATGCAGTTTCAGCAACTGAGTATGGAAGTTGTGGGAAGGCTACTTTGAGCAGACAGCAATTATTGGGGTTCCAGGTACAGATTTTAAGGTGTGGATATTCATCCCGTCTGTTCTGTATTTAAGTGTGTATACGTGTGTATATATGCACAGAGACATACATATAGAGGTTGAATGAAAGTAATGCCTCCATCTCCATAACTTTAGTTTAAATAGGGATATTTTCATAAATGAAACAGTAAAAGAATCCTTGAAATGAACTCCTTTGTTACCTGTATTTACTTCTCCACATAATCACCCCCACATGCTATACGCTTCTGCCCACGATGAACAAGCTTCTTACAGCTGTCACAAAAATACTCCACATTTTGTCCTCTTAACCATATCTTGACAGTCTTCTCCACCTCTTAATGTGAGTTAAACAGATGCCCACAAAAGTATTCTCCAGTTTTGGGAAAAGGTGGAAACCACATAGCACCAAGTGTAGACTCTGTGGTGCATGGGGTAAGACAGTATGATCCAAACCCACAACTGCTTCTTGGGTGGTTTGTTAGATATGAGGCCTTGCATTGTCATCTTGCAGCAAAATTTCCTTCTTAGGTTTCCAAACACTGCTTAATTTTCCCAAGTGAAGATTTGTGATGATATTTCATGGACTGACGTTTCATTTGATCCCATATTTCATTGGCTGTCATGATACTATGAAGAAATTTCTCACTTTGATTCTTATGGCATGATAATTGCTGGCAAATTTGAACTGTTGATGCTTTCATCTCTGCCATCAGCATGCAAGGAATCCATCTTGTACAAACCTTCCAGTCCTCAGGAACATCAAGAACATGACTGATGTGTTTCTGTGAAATTCTAGGCTTGACAGTAATTTTCCTTTGAGTGATCCGCTGATTGTCCTTAATCAGTTCATCAACCCTTGTCATGTGACACTTGTTGGATGCTGGCACAGGTCATCCACTGTGTTCTTGATCACAAAAATCAGCTCTTCCCAGTTCACCTTCTTTACTTTTTTTGGCCAAGCAATACACAGTACTCACATCAACACACTCATCACTGTAAACAACCTACATTCAGCAGTGAATTTCAGTCAGAGGGCTTCTTCAGCAGTCAAAAATTCAATCACGACATGTTGCTTAAAATGAACTGACCAGCACTCACTGTAGGCTTCCATTTCATGAACAATAGCAACACAACCTTTTCTCACAGTAAGTTCCTGCCAACTGAAGTGGAAGAACAGATGCTAAAAAGTTTTTGGCATGTCAGAACCACCATCTGTTAACAATTTATAATATTGGAGGCATCAGTTTTATTCAACCTTTGCATATGCATATATGTGTATATGGATATGTATACACACAGATACAAAGTTCCAAAGGCAACTAAGATACTCAAAGGCAATTTTATGCTAAAACCCAACAATCATGAATGCAGAACTGAAAGAAAGGCATTTGTTGTACAAATGAACATTTTGGCCTTCTTCAGTGGTACATCTTTATAGGCTTGAAAGATTGTTCCTCCCTAAATGGTAACTTTTGCTTAACAAGGTAAAAGGGGATAGGGAGTGGTTTGAACATGTTGGGAAGGATTTCCAGATGCTTGCAAATTGTTGCAGGCTTTGACAGGAGCTTCTAAAGATGTTTGGCTGAATTAACTTAGGAGCCTCCCTAGTAAACATGTGTGAAAATTTTGTTGGATTCTCTTAATTTTTTAATATAAAACCTTGCCAAATTTGCATACATGCAAATTGAGAAGGGGACCAGCAAATTATGTCCAGCTGCAGTTTGCTAGGTCATCTCCCATCAGTAAGTCTCTTACCTATGTTTAACACTAAGCATAACTTAGTATTTCATGCAAGCCTTGCCAAGAACTTCATCCAAGTTCTATAAAGATCCTCACATTATGGCAAATCATATGCCCACAATATTGAATGTGTTTCGAGGTGAGCTCCTTCACTCTCCCCAAAGCAATAATGATTTCTCTTCACACTTTAAATTGAGATTATTACAAATATTCAGTCTATTTTGGGCATTCCTACTCTACATTTGTCCAGCCAGGCATTCAGACAGCTGCCATGTTGGCAAAAGAATCATTTGTTGCCAAACTTAACTTGAGCTTTTAAAAATAGGGTTTAAAGTGCAGAAGAATACATTGGCTCTTGAGCTTTGATTCAAGCAATTTATTTGGCTGGGAATTTACATGTTAGGAAGACAGATATTTGCCTCAAGGGCAGAATATACATCATGTAAATGCAATGTTTGTAAAAGCAAATGAATGAGTTCTGATTGAGAGGAAAAAAATAAAGTCCTTAGTCATGGTTTGATAATATGAGAAGCAATGATTTTGTTGAAGCTAAGGACATCTCAAAGGTCTAGTCAGAAGGGTGGGGGAGTGTCAAAAAAATTAAAATGTCTGTTGCAACTGTGCAGTTGTAGCCCTGCCCCTTTTTACCTGCAACACATGTGGCAAATATAAAAAAGGGACAGGATTTCAATGGCACAATAATAGCTACTCTCTTGACTTTTTTGACCCTGCTGCCAGCAGTCACCCCTGGTGATAGAGCAACAAGGATTACACAATGGAAGAAAAGCAGGACCTAAATGTGATGAACCTCACATGACAAAGGGGTGTTTTTATCGGTGCCTGCCAGTGAGTCTGCCCCAGTAGACTTGTTTTAAGATTAAATACTTTTAATTAAAAAGGAGAGTTAAATGGGAAGCTGACATGTTTCAGGCAAACTGCCTTCAACATTATAGTTAGTTCCAAGATTATTGGCATTCTTAGAACATAAAGATCACAAAGGCTACGACTCTGAGCTTTGTTAAGCATCCATCTGCCCAACAAATATGGTACAGATTAAGCTAGGACTGGAGAGAGAATCCCGGTGGTTAATGGGAGTGGCAGAGGGCATTCTCTTTAGTTTGGTCTCCACTCTGTGAAATTTCACCACTCTGTTAAAGCTATCATAATACCACACTGTAAAAATTCTAAATGTGTCCATCATTGAAAAGGTGGCAGTAAACAAATACTTTCAGATCTTGCATTCAGAATGGCGGGGGGGGGGGGGGGGAGGGGGGAGGGGGGAGGATAAACACCTTTATGAAGGGAAAAATAGACCAGGTGAGATTTTTAACAGTCTAACCAATTGACCAATTCCAAAATTAATTATGGATCTAAGTTTCTAAAAGCTGCCTAAATAAAATAACTCTTTCCCCACATTATAGTTTCTAAGTTGCAGTGGCAGAACATGCACAAAAATGAAATGGTAAAATATACAAATGGCAAACAAATCTAAACGTGTGAGTGGTTATTTGTTTTACATTATTAGGATACACAGTTCCAGCTTCCAAATGTTGATGTATTTCCCTCTTTTGGTGCGGTGAGTTGTAGAAGCAGTGAAGTCTCCAGTGATAGCCTTTGGAACAGATGTCCAAGGGAGATGTTGACATAGTCCTAGTCACTGGTTAAAGCAGCCCAAACTTCATGCACTATTCAGTTTAATTACAGTCTAGAAACATGTCCAGATAAAGCCTAGCCATGAAAGCAAGCTCCAAAAAGGTATCCTACACCAAGTCATAGCCATTACTCCAACCCTAGACTGTTATAAACTCTATTCTCCTGCCTGAGAGCTCTACTTAGGTCCTCTACATTCTATTTGGTGGTTTTGAACACAACTCAGAGAACTGGTTTTTTTCATGGGTCTCAAGACAACATCTCTCACGTGGGAGTGGTGTCATGGTTCTCGGCACCACCTACAACCACCATGCATTTACTGGAAGTTGTGATCTAGTGAAAACACAACTTCCAAAATGGAGGGTCTCTGAGTGTGCAAAAGGAAATACACATAGAATATCTTCATGAGTTCAGATGAGCATATGTAGGTCAGATGAATGGAGGGTCTAATAAATTTGCATTTGGCAGAGCATGGGGATCGTAGCTATAAAAGCAAAAGGCAGATGAACAGTTAATTACAGGCCAATTATCAATTAAGTGAGGTTACCCTCTCATCTCCTTTAACTGATCATGCAATATTGAACAAGCTTTGCATATGCTTCTAAAACATATGCCTCTAACCATTGCTTTGCATATTTTAACTCACTTTTCTAATTACAATGTAAGAAGTGACAATGACAGTATTTACAGAGATGGATCAACATGCCAAAGGAATTCAACTTTAAATCTTTAATCCACTCAAAGAGTTACGTGAATCAACTGTTTTAAAAAAATAGCCATTGTAAAATTTTGGACTCAGAGTTTTATTACGCCTTGAAGCTGATAGGTTGAGCTTGTGTTAATCATACTTTCAGCCTATCACACAGAGTCCTTATAAAAATAAAATAGATTAGCCCTTTTGGAAGAACAAATCCAACAGATTTGGAGATGGCAGCATCCAAGGGAAAAAAAAACCCCACATCATAAATCAGATGTAGGCCAAGAAGGAGGAGCCTGTAGCTTTCCGCTCATTGTTAACTCTGCTCCCAGCATTTCTTCTTATTGTTGAGGCTGCTAGTTGAAGTTTAAGAACATCTGGAGGACTACAAGTACACTATCTTTGCAATATGTCAACCAAAAGATACCCTATGTGCCTATAAACCTGCTTGGAATTTTGATGAACTTCTAAAGTTTTAGGGCCACCAAGATGAGATGTTAGGTTAACTTGCATCAGGAACAAGATTTATTTGGTGATTATCAATTACTTATGGCACTCTTTTCCCAAGAAATGCCAGTATTGAACAATTCTAATTTTAATTTCAACCTGCTTCTAACCCATTGTTGCTTTTCTATTTGTTTTTCATATCTGGGATTAGATGATTCTATAGTATGTTATGATTTTTATCACATTTTATACTCTGCCTAGGCAAAATAGAAATGGCTTATAGTTCACTGAATGAATAACAATAAATGATCTGATCCTCTGTTCACAAGAGAAGAATCCAGGCCTCCTAAGCAAATCTCAGTAACTTGCACCAATGAACCAATCCACAACACTCGAGTTTGCATTTTTCAGACTGATGTGCAAAAATAGTAAACCAACATAATTATTTCAAAGATTTCTGCAGGTTTTTGCAGTGGGAATTATGGGACTGAAGCCCAACACTTTGGGATGAAACCAGTTTGAGGATATCTGTCTTCATTGGTAGAGGCATTATTTTTTTCCTGCTTGCATTGACTAGACTTCAGGGTCTAATAAAATACAAGGCAGATCTCACAAACCTGACATCCCCCCCTTCCCCCAAATCATCATCACTAGCTGACCGGAAAGACTGATGGTGTGATTCAATATCAGGCTGTTTAATATGCACCGTCTGCATCCTTGTTCAAAGGGTATCACCCAGGGCAGTGGCCTAGTGGATAACATCCATGTTTTTCTATCCTTTATAGCTTCACGGATTAAGCTGGATCACAAACTTCAGATGTCCTCTAGTGCTCCTTGCCTACACTTTTCCTGTAAAACAAACAAGGGATGACAAGCTACAGATTCCTAATTCCAGTGGACAATTAGCACCTCCTTCAGTCAAATGCTTCTCACATATTAATGCTACTCAACCAACATAACTAAACATGGAAAGAGGGGAGTCAGGGCCAGGAAATCTACATACTGTGCTGGTGCAGTCTTACCGGGCAGATTCATTACAGTTGTTCCTTTCAGCTCAGCTAGAGAAAATTATGCAAATGTTGTTAACCTGCCTTTCCTTTTCTTCTAATGGTGTATCTGCCACCTGTTCTCTTTTTTGGAAGGCCAAAATGCCATCCAGTGAAGGGGGAGGCTCTTTCACGTGGAAAGGGGGCGGGGGGGGGAAATACAGGGGAGAAGAAAGAGGGAGGTGACTTAATTCAATAATCCAAAGCCTCCTGCAGGTCAGTTGTCTCTCAGTGTTCTTTTTAGTCACCAAAGCTTTTAAAGAACAACAATGTTTAGAAGGAAAAGGGATTTTCAGAGTTGAAATGCCAAGCTGGTATTCCAATAGGTATACAAGCATGGTAGGAATATGCACCAGTGATGTTTCCTATGCTTGTGCCTTCATAATTAGGAGATAAAGCATACTTCAGAAAGCTAACAAATAAATTAGTCAGGGTTGAGGAGTCAGAGGGGTTTGTGTATGAGAAAGTGAGAGAGAAAGAGAGAAGGCCTGGCAAAGTGCAAGCAGCCAAATAAAAGCACACATTTCTCTTTGTGCCACCTGCAATGAGCTACTTCCTCTTTTTACTTTCTCACAACCTAGTTAGCATGTCAATTTACCCCTAAAATAACCCCTAAGAACAATGCATCCTGTGGATTGGTCTACAGCAGCCTTCTTGCTATCAGGTGTCCTCCTGAAACTCCATCTTCCCAAGCCAGCAGAGACAAGTCCATCTGGAGGCATCAGTTGGGGAAGGCAGGTTGCCAACTACAGGATTTTCCCTGGGAAGGTGGCATGCAATGGTTGTTCCAGAAGAAGCACTTGTGCCTGAAGTTCTTCCCAGCTGTTCTTGCTAGGGAAAAGCTCAGATTAGATATAAAACATCCCTATGATTAGCATGGGTTTTTTTTCCCAAAAGCAGCAGCAAAATGAATGTTACGCACTTTGGGATGAACTGGATCAGAACTAGACGGTGAGATTAAAAGGACATTATGGGTTTTTTCCCCACTATTGAGTTAAAATGATATTCACCCATCCTTGATTCAGACAAAATTAGGCCATCATAATGTCTACTATCCTCATTGCTCATACCTATTGTGATTCCATGGCATTTGTTCCAAATCATTGCTAGATATTATTGGTGATGGTGCCACTTGTGATAGAGAAGATCATTGCTTCTTTCCTCTGTCTCTGCTGCCATCCCCTTTCAGCCTATCACCAGCCAGCAGAGAAAACTTCCACCAGTCACAAAAACACAGCACCTGAGGTAGTCAGTTTTCAAGAGTCTTGCCTGACTTCTCTAGGCAGCTATGTTTGTCTGTCTTTCTGCATCCTATTTGGACCTCTTCCAAATTAATGCGAAATAAAGAAACATACCGGAAGGCACTGGGCAGAGGAGAGAGAGGCAGACCCTGCCATGACTGTGCAACTAACTAGGTCTCATAAAGCGAGAGACTTGGAGATAACCAGCTGCTAGGCAACCAGATTACTTACTTCCCATTATTAATTGATTCCTGTCATTCTACTGCGGCAAGTCCTCAAGGTGCTTAACAAAATTTAAAAAGGCAAACAGAATATAAAGAGTTGAAGGCATCCATTAAAATTAACAAGTCAAGTAAAAGAGATGAATGTTTACAGGTTTTTTAAGTACTGAGAGAATGGGAACAAAGGGAGAATGTCCCATCGCTTGGGAGCAGCACAGGAGAAAACTTGCTCCCACCTGTCAGAAAGACAAGCATCACATGGCCGAGGCATCTTCTGAAGAGCTTCTCTTGCAGCCCTTAAGAGCCAGACAGGTTTGTAATGGGAAGGCAGGCCCTAAGCTCTTAGGTGTTTTAAAGGTTATGAGTACACTCCTTCCCACTCAAGCTTCACTTTGGGCGGTTGCACAGATATGGCCATGAAGGAACGTAGGAGGAGAGCCGTGTTCATCTACGGTGGCAGAAATTTAGAAGGAATCTGGTAGCACCTTCTCCAGCTAAAACTGCGGCTTATGAAAGCTTATGCTTTTAATGAAATTTGCTAGTTGGAAACAGTGCTTCCAAACTCCTTCTGAAAATGTTCTTGGCAATAGCATGGGAGTGGCTTCCACTGCCTTCTTCTGTTTTTGTTTTGTTTTGGCTTCATCATCTACTCTTCAGCCTAGTGTTCCCTGGTGGTGTCCCATCCAAATACTAATTAGGCCCCACCTGCTTGACTATTGGAGATCAGCCAAGGTTAGCCAAATGCTGCCACCTGCTGGGAATGACAGGTCAATACCAACACTTTAGATTATGCCTAGCAACTGACAACTAGTGCTGAACTTTTAGTACAGATTTCATAGGATCTCTGTCCCTTGCACTGGTGTTAGTAGCATAGCTGCGTGCAATTTTCATAAACTTTTCAATGTCAGCTCCATGTGGCATGCAGTGCAATAGCAAAAATGCCTTATACCAGGGAAAACTGATAGCAGACATGTCTGTTAGGAAAGCCACATGCAAAGTACAACAAGATACATCTGTATAGTAGGAGAAACGTGCACCAAAAGACACAGGATGGAACCAACTTAAGGCTGGACAAATGAGAAACAGAAAACACTCAAGCATGGTAGCTCCACCAATGTCTTCCTGAGCAAATGTTCTTCCAGAAAAGGACAATAGGGTAACCCAGGTGCAAAGACCTTGGAGGAATGGGAAACAAGCCAATGCAAAAGTCATTTTGTGGGCTGTATTTTTTTAAAATATTACCAAGTAAAAAACAAACAAATGTACCATTTGCTATTTATTCTGGTGTTGGGCAGAGAAATTCTTCTGTATGTTTCCTAACAGTTCTCACTCCCTTTGATGAATGGAATTTGGCTTTTAAATTCCTTCAGAGGGGGAAAGAATTTGGGGGAAATTTCCAAAGCATGATGGGTTAACCATAGAAAATCTTGCTTGAGGAACTTGACCCATGGAGCTTTTTTCAGGGTGGTGGTATCGTCACCACCCTACCCTTGAAAAATTGTTGGAGAATATCTTGTTCACAAATTTAAGGTGGGCTTTCAAAACACCACTGGTCTCCAGCTTTTATTTAAACCTCCCCATTCAGGGGATTTCCTCACTGTCTGAGAAGGGAATACTTTCACCCCAAAACTGGAATGCAACTTTCAAGACAAGACAATAAAGGTGCAAATCAGTCATGTAAAACCCTATAACTTGTATTTCAGTGACAAGCCCATATGCCAACTTATAATCCTGATTAATCAGTCTGACCAAGCTACCTGTATATGAGGACGGGTTGAATGAATTCTGGAGAAAGACAGACAAAGGAGAAAGGTGATATCAGCATCCAGGTGCATAAAAGGAGGCCATAAGAAAGATGGCAAGGACCACTACCACAGAAATGTGGACCAGGAATAAAAGGGTAGAAGTTACAACTACTTAAGATGTTGCTTAAATATAAAGAAAAATCTTCCAAGTAGTAGAATAGTCTACTTATGGAGGTTGTGGGTTCTCCATCTCTGGAGAGCCTCATCTTTGGTGGGTTTTTGGACAGCTATCTCTTGAGAATGGTTCAGCTGGTTTTCCCATACATTGCAGAGGGTTAGACTAGATGGTACTCATGATCCCTTCTAACTTGTTAATTCTATGATTCTCTTTAGTCATTTGGTCTACACTTTCTTTCTCCTTGAAACTTGAAAAATATAGATGGAACCATACATCACATGGCAGAGAAAATCAACGCCACACTCTCACATGGTTTCCTGGTAAAAGCCATTGTACACTGTATAGCTGAGTAAACATGCATTAACTGAATTGTCAAATACATGAAAACAGTCTGAAGGAGTTCATGAAAACCTTGACTTTTTTTTTCCTAAAGAGAAGTCTTGCTTGAAAAGATTTTCCTCCTATCACACTAGACACTTATCTAACCGCATCTCAAACCAGTCGCCTAAAACAGAAAATACTCTCTCTTTTTAAAAAAGTAAAGAATCTGTCATCTGTACTGCACTGCACAGATTTTGGAAGTTTAATTGAAAGGAACTGATTTGATGCTGATACTGAAAACTGGGAGCATTTAATAATTTTTCACAACTTTTGTGATTAGTCCAAGGAATTATAAGGAAACCAATCTTAGTGATGCTCATCGTGTTTGAGACTTTTACTACAGATGTTCCTTTTGACTAAGAACATGCTAAGAACATGACTCAAAATCTGGCAAGGCTTTTTAATATGAGAATTTTAGGACAGAAGATTTTATAGATTCCCCCTGCAGTTTAGATGTGAATTCTATTTTTAACTTTCAGAGAAGATAAAAGCCAAGATGTGTTGCTACTCAATTTCTTTCATTAAAATGTAGATCACCCTAGAGAAGCCTTTAAACTCCAACTTCTCCAAAATTGCATTAGAAAGAAGCTGTTGTTGCTGCACCCACAGTGAGGGAGTTCGACCTGCTGGAAGATCATATTCTTTTGCTGGCATTTGATCACTTGAAGCGAATGGTATTTTAATGCCACTTACCCTGTTCCTAGCAGCTGAACTGGTCCACGCCGGCAATAATTCCAAACCAGAACCTTCACTAGTTTCAAAGATGAAAAAGCAGAAAGAAAAAGAAAAAACCCTTCTAGAATGCAAGAAAACATTCAAATCAAAGTGAAGGTCTCTGTAACTCTGTAAAAAGGAAATGCAGACAGGCTAAATAAAGCTGCCACTGTGATGGAAAGTTCTTGGTTCCCCCTGTTCTTCCTGTTGAATGCTGACACCAAACGTCAATTCTCAATGCTGAACCTCAGCTGTACTTGAACGAGGAGTAAGGCTTAGAATTCACATCTGAGGCGGGGTCCAAAATGTGTTAACATACAGCACAACAGGCTGGGAAGTGGGCAAGGCCAACCCCCCCCCCCAGCAAGTTTCAGATTTCACCCAGCAACTGGTAGCTTTGCAGCAGGCAAAGACTGCTGTTGCTTTTGAGCTGAAGAGAGTCCCTTCTTAGCCAACAGCATATTCCTCAACTATCTCTTGACTGCCGCGAAGTATGGCCCCTCCCTCCACTGGGCCATGTGGGAAGTGCCATGTGGAAAAATTATCCTGCATTTCTTTCCTCCCAGCCTGGTTTCATTGGACAGAAGTGCATTGGCTTGCAACATTTCTATCACAGAAAGAGAGAAGTTTGTGGCCAATTCTGATGCGTGAGTGTGGTGTTCTCACTTAGTTATGAGGTGACCAAGGGCCATTTGACTGTATCCTGTAATGGATCATTGTTCAAGCACCCCTCCAACAGCTTTTCCAGCTTCAGTTAAATTCCTAGGGAGGGCATAAGGAAGGAATTCCTCCTTTTTCAGGTGAAGAAGGGTGAGCAGCCCGGGAATTTTCAGAGGGATGCAGTGATGCATAGCAGAAAACCACAGCCCCAGCATTAACATCCTCCTTCACCTCCATCGAGTTAAATCAGCTGAAAACACCAGCAACATATTTTCAAGCACTCTTCAAAATAAGAAAGAAGAAAAGATGCCTTTCTGAAAGAGAGCCAGCCAACCCTTTCCTGTGTTTGGCCACAGAGATGCCTTGATGTCCTGTCCAGACCAAGTCTAGCACAGCTCCTGACTGATGGATTCTGCTGCATCTTTATGCCAGCTGAACTGGTAAATGAAGTAAGAGAGAAAACACCCCAGTTTTACCATTGTTTCTGTCACTTCAGTTAGAAGAGGAAAGTGGCAGAATACTTCTCAATTTCATTGGTGGGACTTTTTTTTTAAGTCCATCTTTTCAATGTTCCATCAATGAAGCAATGAAGGTTACCTGAGGGACCGTCTCACCCCATCACATCAATTCATCCCACCTGGTCATGTTGCAGAGAGGGCATGTTGCAGACCCCATCAGTGAGAGAATGTCGGCTGGTGGGGCCCAGGAGAAGAGTCTTCTCTGCCGTTGCCCCTGCCTTTGGAATATTCTCCCCCCAGAGGTGCGGTGGGCCCCTATCCTCTCGGCTTTCTGGAAAGGACTAAAGACCTGGCTCTGGCAGCTTGTGTGGGGCAATTGAGTTCTAATCAATTCTGGAGGTGGCTGGCACCCTGATGACACTACCTGAGCTACTCACCAATTCCATCAATTCTTGGAATTCATTTATTATTTAAGACTGTTTTTATATTGCATTTTAATTGATTTTATCTTCTCTGTAAACCACCCAGAGTCGCTTTTTAACAAGAGAGGCAATGACAAATTAGATAGATAGATAGATAGATAGATAGATAGATAGATAGATAGATCAGGTTTTTTTTAAAAAAGGTACCGGTGAACTTGTAAAAAGAGGTATCAGAGTGTAACTAGAAGGGAGGCAGCCCTTCGTAGGAACTGAAGCACAGCATGGAAATCAGACAACATGGCTTGAGCATGGCTATTACTTTTGTATTTTCCATCTTGGACCAGCTCAAGCCATGTTGTCTGATGCTGACTAAGAATCTCAAAGCACAGGAGGAATTTGGGTTAGCTGCTAGCTGGGGTATGTTGAGGCTAGTATGTCATATGTTTCTGCCCTCCAGAAATGGAAGATGGCTCATGCTAATTCTTGTCTAAGATGGAATTGCTTCTCTGCCTGCTAACTTTGTCCTGAGGCCCCAACAGCTGACCCCAAGGAAATGCTGCCTTGAATAAAGACCATCAACTTGCCTTAAAGGCTGCTGTGATCCTTCCTGCAAGACAGATTTCAGAAGAGCATTTCTTAGCTCCATTTGTCACTTCTTCATCTTGACCACTTCACTGGGTTTTCCCATCTTCAGAAATAGCCTCATCTACTACTCTAATACTGAAAGCTGCTCTTGAAAACCTCCAAGTTCTCTATCATCTAATCAGTTAGCATTCTTTACTTCCTACAATGCCACAGAGAGATCCAACATTCTATGAAAGCTGTCTGGGAACAAACTGGACATATATATTTCTCTATCTCTTTAGGGAAACCCTGATCTGGAACTATCCAGCTTTCAGAATTTCCAGCCAACATGGCCAAAAAGTGGGATTTCTGAAAAATGCAGTTCTAACACATCTGAGGAACACCTGGTAGAGAAAAGATGGCTTGACATTACAGAAAGGAGCAAACTTTTCAAGAGTTAAACACCATTATATGATCTGATTGGTACAATTCCAAAAAAAAAAAATAGTCAAGGTCATTTTTTCTTGAAATCTCATGGGTTCTTATGTAAAAACTCCGAATTTTTCCAAGAACTGGTGATTCTATGCAACCTTGGCCATGTTTAAATTCCAATTTAATTTTAGGGATCCAAAGAGACCATTATAGTGCACTTGTTAACTACATATGCCCTACTGCTGACCCCTGAATTACAGTGTATTACAATCTCTGATTTTGCACTTTTCAACACATGTGGAATATCATTCTCTAGGGTCAGTACAGTACCCTCATCAAAAATCAGTATTAGGATTAGAGATGGGCATTATTGCTATTTGATAATATTTTATTAATAAGAACATACTACACTTTGCAAATGTCTACCTAAAGAAGAAAACAGAACCTGAGCTTTTCAACAATCCTAACTTGAAAGCAAAAGGGACAGATTTCACCCATCTCTACTAAATAGCAATATACCTTGATGCTATTTTTGCAGCAATTCTGCAGAAGTGAATTTCCTTTTTCATTTGATTATACTAGTCTCACTCCCCCTTCATGGATCACTGCCTTGTCGTGGCGAAGGGGCTTGTGTAACTCAGTGAAGCCATGAGCTATACCGTGCAGGGCCACCCAAGACGGACAGGTCATGACAGAGAATTCTGACAAAATGTGGTCCACTGGAGAAGGAAATGGCAACCCACTCCAGTATCCTTGCCAAGAAAACCCCATGGACAATGTTAAAAGGCTAAAAGATATGACGCTGGAAGATGAGCCCCTCAGGTCGGAAGGTGTCCAATATGCTACTGGGGAAGAGCGGAGGGCAATTCCAAGTAGCTCCAGAAAGAGTGAAGCGGCTGGGCCAAAGCCGAAAGGACGTTCAGCTGTGGATGTATCTGGAAGCGAAAAGAAGGTCCGATGCTGTAAAGAACAATATTGCATAGGTACGTGGAATGTAAGATCCATGAACTGAGGCAAGCTGGATGTGGTCAAACATGAGATGACAAGATTGAACGTCGACATCTTGGGAATCAGCGAATTGAAATGGACGGGAATGGGTGAATTTAATTCAGGTGACCATTATATCTACTACTGTGGGCAAGAAACCCTTAGAAGAAATGGAGTTGCACTCATAGTCAATAAGAGAGTGGGAAAGGCAGTAATGGGGTACAACCTCAAAAATGACAGAATGATCTCAGTGCATATCCAAGGAAAACCATTCAACATCACGGTAATCCAAGTCTATGCCCCAACCACCGATGCCGAAGAAGCTGAAGTTGACCGGTTCTATGAAGACCTACAAGACCTTCTAGAACTAGCACCAAAAAAAGATGTCCTTTTCATCATAGGGGATTGGAATGCTAAAGTAGGAAGTCAAGGAGTAATCGGAATAACAGGCAAGTTTGGCCTTGGAGTACAAAATGAAGCAGGGCAAAGGCTAATAGAGTTCTGTCAAGAGAACAAGCTAGTCATAGCAAACACTCTTTTCCAACAACACAAGAGACGACTCTACACATGGACATCACCAGATGGTCAATACCGAAACCAGATTGATTACATACTTTGCAGCCAAAGATGGAGAAGCTCTATACAGACGGCAAAAACAGGACCAGGAGCTGACTGTGGCTCAGATCATGAGCTTCTTACTGCAAAATTTAGGCTTAAATTGAAGAATGTAGGGAAAACCACTAGACCACTCAGGTATGACTTAGATCATATTCCATGTGAGTACACAGTGAAGCTGATGAATAGATTTAGAGGATTAGATTTGGTAGACAGAGTGCCTGAAGAACTATGGACGGAGGTCTGTAACATTGTACAAGAGGCAGCAACTAAAACCATCCCAAAGAAAAAGAAATGCAAGAAAGCAAAATGGCTGTCTGACGAGGCTTTACAAATAGCTGTGGAAAGAAGGAATGCGAAAAGCAAGGGTGAAAGGGAAAGATATAAGCAACTGAATGCAGATTTCCAGAGAATAGCAAGGAGAGATAAGAAGGCCTTCTTAAATGAACAATGCAAAGAAATTGAAGAAAACAATAGCATGGGGAAGACTAGAGATCTCTTCAAGAAAATTGGAGATATCAAAGGAACGTTTAGTGCAAAGATGGGCATGATAAAGGACAAAAAAGGCAGGGACCTAACAGAAGCAGAAGAGATTAAGAAGAGGTGGCAAGAATACACAGAAGAACTATACAAGAAAGATCTTAATGTCCCTGATGTCCATGCTGCTGTGGTCACTGACCCTGAGCCAGACATCCTAGAGAGTGAAGTCAAGTGGGCCTTAGGAAGCATTGCTAACAACAAAGCTAGTGGAGATGACAGTATTCCAGCTGAGTTATTTAAAATACTAAAAGACGATGCTGTTAAAGTGCTGCACTCAATATGCCAGCAAGTTTGGGGAACACAACAGTGGCCACGGGATTGGAAAAGGTCAGTTTACGTTCCAATTCCAAAGAAGGGCAATGCCAAAGAATGCTCAAACTATCGCACAATTGCACTCATTTCACATGCTAGCAAGGTTATGCTCAAAATCCTACAAGCTAGGCTTCAGCAGTACGTGAACCGAGAACTACCGGATGTACAAGCTGGGTTTCGAAGAGGCAGAGGAACTAGAGATCAAATTGCCAACATTCGCTGGATCATGGAGAAAGCACGAGAGTTCCAGAAAAGCATCTACTTCTGCTTCATTGACTATGCAAAAGCCTTTGATTGTGTGGATCACAACAAACTCTGGCAAATTCTGAAAGAGATGGGGATACCAGACCACCTTACCTGTCTCCTGAGAAATCTGTATGCGGGCCAAGAAGCAACAGTTAGAACCGGTCATGGAACAACCGATTGGTTCAAAATAGGGAAAGGAGTACGACAAGGCTGTATACTGTCACCCTGCTTATTTAACCTATATGCAGAGTACATCATGAGAAATGCCAGGCTGGAAGAATCACAAGCCGGAATTAAGATTGCAGGGAGAAACATTAATAACCTCAGATATGCAGACGATACCACCCTAATGGCAGAAAGTGAAGAAGAACTAAAGAGCCTCTTGATGAGGGTGAAAGAGGAGAGTGCGAAAGCTGGCTTGAAACTCAACATTAAAAAAACTAAGATCATGGCATCTGGACCCATCAATCCCTGGCAAATAGAAGGGGTAGAAATGGAAGCAGTAACAGACTTCATTTATTTGGGCTCCAAGATCACTGCAGACGGAGACTGCAGCCATGAAATTAAAAGACGCTTGCTCCTTGGGAGGAAAGCTATGGCAAACCTAGATAGCATATTAAAGAGCAGAGACGTCACCTTGCCGACAAAGGTCCGCATAGTCAAAGCTATGGTTTTTCCAGTAGTAATGTATGGCTGTGAGAGCTGGACCGTAAAGAAGGCTGAACGCCGAAGAATTGATGCCTTTGAACTGTGGTGCTGGAGAAGACTCTTAAGAGTCCCCTGGACTGCTAGGAGGTCAAACCAGTCAATCTTAAAGGAAATCAACTCTGATTGCTCATTGGAAGGATTGATCATGAAGCTCAAGCTCAGATACTTTGGTCACCTAATGCGAAGAGAGGACTCTTTGGAAAAGACCCTGATGCTGGGAAAGATGGAAGGCAAAAGGAGAAGAGGACGGCAGAGGATGAGATGGCTAGATAGCATCACTGAAGCAATGAGCATGAAATTGAGCAAACTCAGGGAGGCAGTGAAAGATAGGAAGGCCTGGCGCAATATGGTTCATGGGGTCACGAAGAGTCGGACACGACTTAACGACTGAACAACAGCAACAACAACAAGTCTCACTCCATCCAACCCACTGTTGACCTGTGCTGGACTACAGTTCTCATCAAACAAACCACCATGGACATGCTTACAGTTGGTGATAGGAGCTGTGGTCCAACCCATCTATGGTGGGCACTGAGCTAGAAAGACTGGCTATGCCGTTGGTCTTTGGAAGAAGGTTGGTGTCATACTTTTTCCCTGTGCCTTTTCAGATAAAACAAAAGCTATTCTTCTATCATTTGTCTTCCAACACCATTATTGCTGATACATAATAGAAATGCTTCCCACCCTACTGTGGAATACACTGTGTCTACAATTTATGAATTAAAATATAGGAAGTGTTCTATAATCTTCCTCACATTGCCCTAGTTTACACATGAGTAGCTGAAAATTATGAGCAGCAGCAGCAGGACTTTTCAATTGCGAAGTTGGGAATAAATAATAGAGGATGAGTGGTCTTTGGGCAGAGATGGAATGGAGCCCAGAACCATATTTTGAATTTTTTTTCTTAAAAGATTAATGACCAGGTAGACTTCCAGATCTATGAAACTCTCAAAGTGGGTTTTCTCCAAAATAATATTAATTTCCTCTCAAATTTCCCCATTCTCCTTCCTAAGAATTCCAAGTGCATTAAAAATGTATGGTACTTGAATATTGCAGGATGGTAAAATTAAACACTCACCCTTCAGAACTGGGTCTTTTCACTCACATTCTCTCTTCTATCTCCCTCTTTTCTATTCATTGGCAATAAGCCTAATTTAGCTTCTTCCTGCATAGCAAAAGTTATGTTCTTATAATAAGACTATTGCAGCCAATTATGGGTCCTAAAAAGCAGTGCCTCCCCCAACTACGACATCAGTAATTTGGACTCAGTCTTCAATTTTCCTTTGTCAGCTTTAGTGGGGATCCTTTCTATCTCTATTCACAATGATTATCTAGTTCAAATCTGGGGAAGAGAGAGATACCCATATTTTCTTTACATTTTGAAAGAAATGTTATCATGTTTACATTGCATTGGAGGTAGAAATGTATCATGTTTACACTGCATTGGAAGAATATGCTGGGAAAGTGTGTTGGTGATCATTTCAACCAGGGTAGGCAATGTAGTTCCCATGGGCTTCTCCCCAGTGCTGGCCAGACACATTTTCTCCACCGGACTTTCTTGCTTCTTTGCAGATTCTTTGATGAAGGAGGAGAAGTCGGGGGGGGTGGGGGGGAAGGGAGGGGAGACATAATTGCAAAACAAAGAACCAGTCTTATCATCTTTATAAAAATGCTTCTGGTCATAAGGCTGGAACTGGAACTTCAGGACATTTTTCAAAAGTAGTCCCAAATACAGTGCATTCTGATAATCTTGAGAGGATGTAAACAAAGTATGAATCCTCATGGACAAACCCAGTTGGATTAGGAACAGTTGCAAGTGCCATACTAGGCATAATTGTACAAAAAAACACTTTGTACCACAGTCGCCACCTGTGAATCCAGTGACAGCTGAAAATCAGGGAACACTCCTAATTGCAGTTCTGCTGTTTCAGAAGGAATGAACCCCACCTACAACAGTCCAATCCTTATTCCCTGGACCCAGCTTCCTGTTTAGTAACAATGCCTTCATCTTATCCAGATTTATTTTCAGCTGGTTCTCCTTCATCTACTCCATTATTGAGCTTGGGCAATGTTCAAGAGTATCCTTAGAAGTAGATTGAAAGAAAAAATATAGCATATCATTCCAAAGCTCCGAATGATCTTTTTCCATGATTTTTATGTAGATTTTGAAATGCATAAGGGGCTAGATGGTCTGGGAGACACCATAGATCCAACAGCCTAGGTCTCTAACCATAGTCCCTAGTCCACTTTCTAGACATAGTCCACAAAAGGGAGCAGAAGCACTGCAAAAAAATATCCCCAAGACTCAATTCTGCCAGGTGGTTCAGAAGAACTATATCTCATGGGTGATCACTGAAAGCCATCTAGAGGCCCAAGAGAATTATCAGGCCCACAGCACCCCTCTCCATATTCTGGTAAATATCATCCCCCAATGAAACCAAAAAAGTCTCAGTGCGCTGAAAGCATGATTGGCACAAGTTCATGGTACTTCCATTTGGCCCAGAAGACTGGCAGGTAAATAAGCACATTCATAGCACTATGTCCTGAAGAAGTTTTTAGCAATAGCGAGCTACCCTGACAGACTCCAATGGGCCACCCGCAGTGTCTGGGCCATAGAATGTCAAAGCTACCGCTGGTTAAGTATACTTGATGGTTTAACAACTCTGACAGCAACTTAGAAACTGGGGAAGGAAAAGGGGCAAAGAGCAAGGGAACAAGGGAACGCGTATACATACTAAAAAGGGAGGGGACCTACGGAATTAGATGCAAAACACAGTGGGATGCCTCTGTTTGCCTGAGGCTTGGTTTGCTTCCAACCAAATTTCCCAGGAGGGAACCTTTGCCAGAATGACATATCTAACATAAAACAATGTTTAAGTGGGTTCAGAGAACCTCCAGGTGTACGCCAATTCTTTAATGAGTGGGTACTGGGCAGGGGAGACTTTTAAGTTATGGATGGCAGCAACTGGCGATAGACACGAAGCAAGTGATTTTCCTACCACTCTCTCTGCTGTAGTTCTCTTGCATTTGCTCAAGCGAAAGAACCCCACAAGCAGACAAAAGTTGCTGCTTAAAAGCAATGCAGCCCTGGGGCATTTTCCAATTATGCTGGAAAAAAACTGGGAGCCATAACTTCCTAGATGAAGACGGGGAAAATGGGGGGAGACAAAGAATGCAATGAGAAATAGACTGCTTAGCTTACAAATGGGAAACCAAGGTCTCCTTGAAAACATTCCAGTTTTATTGATATTTCCATATACTGTACATGGAAGAAGATGGTAGGTTAAATACTTACAGGGCATAAATAAGCATGTGTTTAACCCATTAGTATGGAGAAATTAAGAGAACCTCTACCTTCTTCCAGGATGCTTTTAGACTTTACACCTGTGTAAAGCATATGCCTCTGATATTCCCCAGAAATTTCCCACCCAAGTACTAAACAGGCCAACTCCATAGCCTTCCAAGCCCAGACAGGTTCAGCACAGATCTTGACAAGTATAATGGGTCATCTTCAGCTGGCAGGTATATTTATTTACTTTTCAGGAAATTTATCTCCTGTGCCAACCCTGATGAACAAGTCTTTTTTAATATGCGGAGAGGCCCAGAGACAGGAGGTTCATTGGAGTTCCTCCCACACTACCTTCTCACTGCATCCTGTACCAATGTAACCTCTTTCTATATTGTTTTTATGCATTGAAGTCAATGGCCCAGTAAATAAGAATGACCGGCCTTGAGAGTTACTGCCGTGAATGAAAAAGATTGATCCACCTGATCATTTTAATTATGGAGCCAAACTTTGATTACAGTCTCTTGCAAGTGACACCCTTGCATATCAGCCCCTCAAAGTGACTAACTATCAATATCTTCATCCATCATGAATCAACAAAGCCAGAGGTCTATGATCATTCGCAAAAGCCTGTGTTCTCCGCCAAATCAGGCAACGGTTATTTTCACTAAAAGGGCTCCAAACACGATCACCTAAAAATGGTAGTTGCTTCACCCTCTACTGTAGGAATCCCATTTTTGTCACATCTGCTTGGGTATATCCATTACCAGATCCATGTGGAGATCCTTAGTAGGGAAATCTCCCTGTACGGACTTATGGCTATTAACGATGCCTGTAAAAAAGGGCATTGAACTCAACTCTGACCCTTTTCGGAGCATTATCTGTAGCAAACTCAGCTTGAGCTTTCCAGGAGATCATATCCAAAAACCAACTTCCACAGATTTATAGGTGTCTGATTTCTCCATTTCATTTCCACAGACGTGCCATTTATGAGATATAGCCTTTTGGCAAACATCCTTCTGGTCTTGCTAAAGAGATCGGTCCAGAATGGTGGGTGAAACTTTGAATTTTCAACTGATTCTTGCCCATGGGAATCTGGGGGCTATATCTGCAAAATGGTGGGTACAGTGCCACAAATTAAGCACTTCCACTTTTGTACGTGTGTGTGCAAAGGGGGCAGGTCTTTGAGTGCCATCTTGCAGATGTTGTTCCACATTCTCTGTGGGGGTTCTATTCTTCTCTCTTTGATCAAGGAATTAGATCTTTGTGAATTCCAAGATATACTGGCTCAAACTGTGTTTGTTGTCCGCATGTGCGGATCCAAACCCCTTTATCCTTTGGCTTTCCCTGTCCATGAATTTTGCAATGAAATTCTCACTGCCGAATAAAGAAATCCTAGACATAGAAATGTACATTTTGGGATAAAGTACATCCAAATACATTGAAAGCTCTGCATTTTGGAAAAACATGCTGGCTTTTGCTCAGATTCTTTTTTTAAAAAGACTTCATATTATTCAGGAAATGGGATGGAATAAGCATATGATTGAATGGAACTTGCAAGACTGACAAGAATTGGAAATAGATGGAACTATTCATTCCCTGGGTAAATTCCACTTTAAAGCAGATAATCCAGCTTCTTCCTCTCCTTCTACCACCCAACTTCTATTGATTAACTGGCAACATCGGTGTTTTCTGCTGTTTCAGAGAACAGTAATAAATAACTAATTTAGGGCTGCATCTTTACAAGTACAGGAAAATGTATATATTTAATGCCTAGTCTTCTTACAACCCCTTCTCCCCAGATGTGTTGGACTTCACTTCTAGCAGGCTTCATATGGGATACTGAGCCTTAAACATAATTATGGTTTACCAACCACAATTGCTGGCTTCATAAACACAGTAAGCCAAAACCAAGCAAACCATGTTAGCCGGATACATGAATCTAGTCTTTTCTTAAGACTGAGTTCCTTTTTGACCAGGGCTTATTAATCACCTTTAATTCCTCCACATTGTCTGGAAAAACAATCACAGCCTCTGAATTCTAATACTTTAGGTAGAAAGTGCCCCAATTAAGTAGGAGCTGTATGGCTGCAAATCAGGGGGTTAGACTGGATGATCTCTCCAACTCTTTTCTAAGTCTATGTACTCTATTACTCTAGCAGTTTTGCTTTTCTTCTTCTGCCCAAAGTGACTTATTGTGTTCAACTGCACCATTTCCACAAGCAGAAAAAGATTGCATGCTATTTGCCCTCAAGCCCTGGCCAAAACTGGATTTCGCCAATTGCCCCAAGTGCCCAACCACTGGGTTAAAGGTTAGGGGTGGGGATAACATTTAATATCTTCCACAAATCAGTTTTTAAATACAGTTTCTGTTATTCTTCTCATTTTCTTTTCTTTTTTTGTTTCCTTAAACTTCTTTTTCTTTTTAATGTATAGTATTGTTCTTGTTTTTCTAGGGCAAAAATCCCCCCTCCTTAAGTATGATATACTTGCTTTGTGGGCTTATTTTCTTCCACCATCAGCACTCTCTATTCATAGCATTACCTGCACAAAGGAAGAAAAATGGAGTGCGCTATACAAAAGCAGATGCTGTGAAGGGGACAATATAGACAGAAATACCTGCTGTATTGCATCAAGGTCTAATTCAACACAATTTTACCTGGATTTTCCCAGAAAATTGGGTTGCTGTTACAACACAGAAAGTATTTCTTTTACTTTAAAAATCTCACTCACTCTTCCTCCAGTCAAGCCCCTTAATACAGTCATGGACAGGTTTTGACAGAGGCGATGCAGACTTGGACCAGAAAAAGTTCCCCAGTCAGCTTTAGATTTCCCCAGTCCTATCTTGTGCTTCCCCCCATGGGGCCTTCCTTCCAGCAGAGCGGGGCAAATTGATTGCCACAAAGGGAGAGCAAGACTAGCAGCAAGCATCTTGGAGATACCCACTCATGACTATAGACAACTGTTTATGGGATGTATTCACCAATACTGACAATTACGCTTCAGTGACTGCACCTCAGAGAGAGATGGAAGAAAGATGCAGCTTTCCAAATTCTTCAGTAAAATGTTAGTAAGTTGGGTGTTTTTTTTTAAAAATCAGAACAACATACAAAACATAAGAGCTTCTGAGTAAAAATCCTGGAAGGGGGTCCCTTCCTAAATAACAGCCTTGTGAGGTGTCAAGTTGATACTGTCCATTTCCGAATTCTAGATGGAATGCAAAGGAAGTGGGAAGTCCCACAAGATGCACCCTGGAAGCCATGTTCAGACTATCAAGTTGATGGTCCTGAGAGCCACAGCCTTCGCTTGACATTCTATTGCTCTTTCATCATTCCCATATACATGGAAATCCCACTGTTACATCTCAACAAATCATGCAGGTTTTCTCCATTCCCTACAGCATGGCTGTCCACCTTATGCATATTGTCCATTAAGACTCCCTGCTAACTGTTGTGCACAGAGACACAAAATCAGAGCACAATCTTGCAGAACACTGTTTACATCTTTAGTGTTCTGAGGAACAGTCACTTTGTGAGAGATGGGCGGCTATATTAATGAGATATATAAATAAATAAAATAAACAAATAGTACTGAGGAACAGCTGAAATCCATGTGAAACCAGCTCTTTTGATGATAAATGGAAAAATAAAACCATCCACTTAATAAAGTAGCAAAAATTGGAAAGAAAAAAATATCCTTAGTGATTTTGACTGCAAGAGTAAACACTTCAGGTTGATGAATTTTTAATACAGTAATGTTGACAGATGCAGAAGTCAAAGGAGACTGTTGATAAATTAAAGACAGTCACCAAATCTTTAAGAAAATCTAAGCCTTTCACTAATCTCTCAGAAGATACCATCCAGAGGGCAGTCATTCAACTATCTGTCATGGTTCATCTCTCAGTAAAATGGCGAAATGGAGAGGGTTGGGGGAAGATTGAACAACACAATAGCTGTTCTGCTGGAACTGAAGGAATCATTTGTTCTACACATGTAGTACAATTATGACTCTTTCAAAGGTAAAAAGTGACCTTCCCAAAGATATTTTTCAGGGAAACTATAGCAATGGCATATGAAACAAGAACCTACAATTAGGGATCAATGGAAGCGTGGTCAAAAATAATCAAGATGGCACATGTGACACACATAAAAAGAGATGGGGCTTTGATTGTGCTTTGCCCATACCTCATGGATGCCCCACCAACAATCTATAGAGTATGCAAATAAAATGTGGATGAGACTGGATGCAAATGCATCATGGGGTAACTTATTGTAGACCCTCTGTACACATGTTAAAATAAAACAAGAGCTCTCAAGGTATGGATCAGGACCTCCTAGAGAATTAAAAGCAACTTCAAAAGGAGTTCCCAGTCTTCTAACAAATGGTGCCTTGGGTATGGCAGACAAGCTCAAACATTTGAGTATTATAATCCAGTGAGATTTTAGGAAAAATTAAAGCAGGGCTGTACATGTCAACCCTGGGCCTGACATCCCCAAACACTGGGCCTCAATCACCTCATACTTTGAACCTTCATCTTTGGTGAAGGTCTGCAAGAGGGACACCACCAGACACACACATTCAGATATCATTTTTTGGAACTGCGAACTTTGAGAAGCAGTACACTAAACCATCTTGTGGTTTGTTTCATTTTGGCTTAGCATTTTATACAAACCCAGCCACTCTAGTTTGTAAACCTCTTTTATAGATTAGTACATGGTATAAACATAGCCAGATATAGTTTCTTATAGAGTTCTTGGTGTTCTCTGAGCTTGGTTGTTCGCTTGCAGACATTTCATTATCCGACTAGGTAACATCATCAGTCCTAGTGAGTGTGGGGTTTTCTCCCTGTAGTTGCCAGTTGTCGTTTACTAATTAAACCATGGCTTAAAGAGAGTGGGTATAAATACAAAGTATAAATCCAAACATACATTTCAAATGGAAGTAGCTGAACAGTTCTTTACTTCCCAAAGCTGGTATTCTTAAGTCATATTATTCTTCATCTCGCATGCTGGCTAGAGGTTTTGAAGTCCCACCTATTGGCAAGGCTTCAGACTGAGAAGATTGTTCTAGCTGTTTTATACTTTGAGCTTCTCTCCTTTCTTCATGGTCCTGTAAATGTTGCTTGTCTGCTGGGATGAAACTAGCAGTTCTTCAGTGTTTATCTCATTGCTGCAACCATCCATGGAATATTTGTATCAAGGGCATTAAGATTTCCACAATAATAGCAGCAACTGGAGACAGATAACGCACCACTTTAAGATGACATCTGTTCACAAGAACAGGAAAATATGCATTCACCAGATCTTCCAGAGTAAAGCAAGACTATTGCTCAAGTTAATACTGGCAATTTCCTGCCGTTCCTGTGCATCAACTATATCCACAAGGGTTATTGTGCATATCTTTAAAAATCCCACAATAGCAATAAAGACTCTTAGCATCATTTGAGTCCGTAGCTTTCAGGAAGAGAAAACTTTGGGGGCTCTTGGGCACATTTGGAATTTTGAAACTATGTTCTGGACACTCTCACAAAATGACTGCTGGAGGGACATATCCAGTACAACCCATCACCTACTCCAGTTCCCTTTCTTACAAGCCTTCCCCTTTCTATCAGTACTTACTTTTGTCCTTTTTGCAAGCAGGTGGACACCCATTTTTACTATTATTTTAAAAAAAGCTTCTGGGGCCAGTTCCAGGCCAAGAGCAACCCAGGAAGTAAAGCTGATGCTGAAGGTTGATGATTCTCTTAATTAAAATAATATTTTTAAATGTACAAATAATGTGGGGCAAGATGCCTAATAGGTGCTAAGGGAGCTGTCCATGGATGTATTGGCAGCTGTAGGCACATTGAGGATTGCCCATCGATTATTTATTCATTCAATTTGTATGGCTGCCCATCTCAGCAAGTGACACTGGGTGGCGAACAATCTTAAAATAAATTAAAAACAAATTATCATCAGAGATACAAAAATCAAAATACACAGCACCCAAGGAAGATATCACTATTAATGGTTGTAAACACAGCCAGGAGACAGGACTCTTCACACCCTTGGGGCTCCAGGCCCAGGCACAGAACCAGGGTCAGGGCCATACTAATCTCTGGAGGGAGAATATTCCATAGGGCGGTGCTATGGCAGAAAAGGCACATCTCCTTGGCCCAGCCAGATGGCATTCCTTGGCTGATGGGACCTAGAGCATACACATCCTGTTGGACAGAATTGGATGGGTAGAAAAAAAGATGGTCCCTCAGGTAACCTGGCCCCAAGCCATGAAGAGCTTTAAAGGTGACAACCAGCACCTTGGATTGCACCCAGAAACACACTGGTAACCAATGCAGTTCATGGTGAAGTGGTATTATATGTGCTGAGTAACCAATACCATTAATTACCTGTGCAGCTGCATTTTTCACCAGTCAAAGCTTCCAAATGTTCTTCAAGGGCAGCCCCATGTAGAGTGCATTGCAGTAATCCAGACAGGAGGTCATGAGGGCATGAGTGATAGTGATCAGGGCCTCATGGTCCAGGAATGGGTGCAACTGGCACACCACCCAAAGGTGTGCAAAGGCCCTCCTACCCACAGCTGTCACCCGCTCTTCCAGAATGTGCACCAGGCATGTCCAAGGCAGTGCCTCCCCATCCATAACCAAAGGTGGAAAATCCCCAGCACTGGAAGGTCCAAATACCCAAAGCCACTCAGACTTGCTTGGGTTGAGCCGAAGCCTGTTGCGCCCCATCCAGGCCCCCACAGCCTCCAGACACTGGTATAGGATGTCTACAGCATCACTCAGGTGGCCTGGGGCAGAAATGAAAAGCTGGGTATCATCAGCATACTAGTGATACTCACCCCAAACCATTGGATCACTTCACCCTGGAGCCTCAGTGAAATGTTAAATAGGAGGGGAGAAAGGACCAAGCCCTGTGGCACCCTACAAAGTAGGGTCTGTGGGCTGGACCTCTCCCCTCCTATCAACACTGAACCAGCCCCAGTGGAAGGGGGAAAACCAGCACAGCACTGTGCTGCCCACCCCCAAATCCTGGAATCAGTCCAGCAGGATACCGTGATCAATGGCATCAAAAGCCACTGAGAGGTAAGAAGAGCAAGGATGGATGCAGTACCCCCATCCTGCTCCTGCCAGAGGTCACCCAAGAGTGCAATCAATGCCCTCTCAGTCTTGTACCCCAGCCTGAATCCTGGCTGAAAAGGGACCAGATAATCCATTTTATTCAGAGTCCTTTGAAACCATAGTGTAACCACCTAAAAAGGGAAGGTTGGACTGGACAACAGCTGTCCAGATTGGTTGGGTCAAGCGATCGCCCCCTGAACAGGGGGTGCACCATCACCTCCTTAAGAGCCAGAAAGACCACCCCCTCCCTCAAGCAAGAGTTAACCACCACCCAAACCCAATCACATGTCCCCTCCCAGGCAGCTTTGACCAGCCAGGAGGGACATGGATCTAATACAGAGGTGACTAACAGCTATTAGAACCCTGTCCGCACCCCTTAGGCTCAACAGAATTGAACTCCTCTCAGATAACCACACCAGACTTATCCCCCTAGCCTCCACTGGTATTGCATCAAGGCCAGGATCATACTTTATCCATCAGATGCTCAGCATATTCCTCACAGTGACCCTGTAAGTGAACTCTGGAGTTATGCATGAAAGTACTAAAAAGATGGATAAGATGAGTTTTCTCTTGTTTGTTTGTTTGTTAGTTTTGGGTGATTATATACCGCTTTGGTTGCATGACTCCAAGAAGCGCAGAGCTACATCATCAACGTACATTACAATAATACCAGAAAGTGAAACAAAGTCATAATATAAAACTACTCTTGATCCATAATTCCATTCCATCCTCATAATAATGGTGACACCATTCATTAAAAGTACCACCTTTCACTCTATCCTAAAGGCACTTTCAAGCACTTTTAAGCAGTTTCCTAAATGTCAAGTGTGAGGGTACCAATCTTCTATCTGGTGGGAAAATGTTCCACAAAAGAGGAGTTCCAGAAAATGTTCACTTCTAGGTCCCCTGCCCCCTCAGTTCACAAGTGGAGGGGACTTTCAGCAAGCCCTCTCCATAGGCACTTGGATAAGCAAAGCCTATTTGGAGTAAGCAGTCTTGCAGGTAACTGGGCCTCAAGCCATGTAGGACTTTAGGTGAAAAACAGCACTAGGTCTTGAACTGCACTTGGAAACCAACCAGCAGCCGATGAAGCACCCACAGTATTGGGGTTGATGCACTCGCTGGATGGTCTTCAAAGACATTCCAATGCAGAGTGCATAACAGTAGTCTAAATGTGAGATGACAAGGTCATGAGTGATAGTTACAGAATGGCCACATTTAATGTATGAGTTGGATTATAAGTACTGTCCCATAAAGAGCTAGCATTGCTATTGTCCCAGACTCAGCTTCTGGACCAACAGATTGTATTAATCTGAGGAGGGGGTGGGGGGTGGGGTGCAGATGCACTTCTTCCCAGAAGGAGCCCATGAAAATAATAGAAAGGAATTAGAGATCATTGAATCTTATAGAAAAGAAGCTGTAGAAAACAAAAACCATTTTTAAAAATAAAATTATGCCTAAAGCCTCCAAACCGGACATTGCCCAGCCTTCTGGTGAACTCTGTGGTACACCACCTACTGAACCACAAATGACCAACCACATTTCAAGCTGGTATGTTGGGCATACCCAGTTTATGCAATTCAGGTGGACACATAGATGTCCATTAGAAACTATAGTGTCATTACATGCATTGTGACATCACTTGCCCCCCACAGGTGCCCGTAGGTGGACATCACTCTCCTTTTTTTATTGTCACTGTTTACTATATGTATGTCCTGTCCCAGCATTGTACTAAGAAATGCCATTTTCATTCTTAGTGCCCTTTAAGCTCAGTCCTGCCACGCTGCAAACAAGAAAATGATGGTAGTGTTTTTCTTTTAAAAATGGATCTGAAGACCAACTGACAACTGGAACCGAGGACCTTGGTTATTTCACTAATGGTGGCTGTGAAGTTATCTAATGGTGTGCAGAACAAGAGGGGGGAAAGGGTAAAACAAGGAACAGAAGAATCCATCCATCCTTCCTTCCTTCCTTCCTTCCTTCCTTCCTTCCTTCCTTCCTTCCTTCCTTGTGTCTCCCCACAGGAAACATTGTAAATCTAAAGGATCACTGGGAAAAAGAAATGCATTTTCAGGTGTTTTCTTCCTCCAAAATGCATCATAGGCAGAGTTTTTATGGAAGGTGATCTACTAAATTAAAGAATGAGAATTTTCTTGACATCTAGTTCTAAATAAATATGCATAGGCTTGCTCTGTAAATTTCATGAATATGTCAACTAGTAAAATTATATACTGTAAATTACATTTAATGTTAAAACGGTAACATAAATTTAGGTTTAATAAGAAAGTAAGCATTACAGATATTAGAAATTTAACCCAAATCCTTCTTGTATGGGTTCTGAAAGATGTACATGGGAGGGAGAGAGAAATTGGAGGAAAGATTTTACCATCAGGAAAAACACTTTGAGAGGATCATCCCTGGTAGTACAGCCCCTTTTTCTCTGCAGAAAGTGCCTTGTCTAACATATTGCATATCCATATAAGACTGCAAACAACCTGGCCTGAAGAGCAGTGATCCATAGTGTTAGATGGACGATGGCTGCTAGATCTGGTCTGCAAAGTCCCAAAGGCCACCAACTGCTAGCAAATAGATGCATACAATTCTAGCTGAATTGTCCTCAAGCGAGAGTATCTGGGGCTTGCAACCTCTATGGGGTAGCCCTATGATGGTCAAAAGATATAAGAAACTTCTTAAAATTCTCACAAAGCAAGACTATTGCTACTGTTACCTGCCTATACAGATCAAGTTAGCATGACACACTACCATAATTAAGCCTCTCACCCACCAAACTATGATCTGATTACTTTATTCTCAAGTAATCTTTGGTTACCACTTTCTGAGGTTTATTTTTTTAATGTATAAGTTATTTTTAAAAATCTACACTATCTCAATAAGGCCCTGAGCTACCAGGTACAGAATACAAAGCAAAGCAGAGCAGCAGAAACACCAATTTAGCTGTGGTCACTCCTGCATCCTATGTTATTTTCCTGGAGGGCTAATGCTTGTTAAACCACCATTTAGCCATCTTTTCTCCTCACAGGCACCCTTCAGCTATGAACTAGCTAATGGCCGAGGTAGGCATTAAGCCAGATGGTACGCAGAAATTAAACTCAGCACAAGCCATGATGATAAAGGCCAAAAGCATCCACCGAATTCGGAGATAACTAAATTGTCACATCACTGTTCAAACTCCACCCTTTACTTACATGTGTGCCACATCATGGCTCATGTACAAAAGAAGCAGTTTGCCTTGTGACCTAGTGACACATGCTTCATCTTCTGTCTTCTCTTGACCCCTGTGCTTAGGATTAAGGTACTTTTCAACCATCGTACGACCCACGTTCAGACAGCCAGGCTGTCTCACCGCACTGTATGAATGCAATCACAGTACTCACGTTCCCCATATACAAACAGAAAATCATCCTTTAGATAATTAAGACAAGATAATTTTACACTGTAGAACAAGCCCCCAAATTTGCTCTCACTGTCTTTCTGTAAGTGGCCTTTGGGGACAGCTCAGCTATGGGGAAAAAAACCAAAAGTGAGAATTCAGTGTTGGTCCTCCTGATCTTATGGTCTACTCTGAATTTTGATGGGTTACTGGAGAAGTTTTCTGCCTGTATATAAATATGATTCTTCATCATCCAGTTATGGAGCACTAAAATTTATGCTACTGCTCATATTATGCTTGCATATACTTTACAACTTGATAAAATTGCTTTTTTTTTTTTTTCCTTTCCTGCTTGCTAGTTCAGCAAATCTTTATAATGCATGCCAGGTCTATGAGTAATATGACTATTTTGCTCCTTCTGCTAATCTTTCATTAAGTCTTATTCTTTCTATATACAGTATATCAAAATGTTTCCAGTTTTTTTTATTTGTTATACATATGGTAGCAGATATTTATTCATTTTAATAAAAACCTCCTAGGATACACAAGCCATTTCTCTCAATGCCATGACTGCATTGTAGGTCTTCCACAATTTGAGATTAGTTCATTATTATAATGGCATTCTTTAGCATTGCATAATATGAAAAACATTTGACATTCAAGACTTTATCTCTGGTACTGTACATTGTAATGTCATTCTGATTCCATACTTTTCCTAGTGACTGAAGACGAAACTATAGCTTGTGAAAGCTAGAGTTATAAGATCTGAGGTGCAAACATCCAGACAACCACTATTAAGACACTATTAGATATTGCTCCTGTTAGGTACAAACTTTTAATAATGCTGCTACTGCATGTTGGAAATATGGAATTGATCCCAAAGTTACATATTGAAAATAATAGGATTTGGGTTTTTTTCCAGTGATTTCAGTAGGACCAGATTATAATGTTAGAATTGACAACAAAGATATCAAAGTGATGGATAGCTTCTGCCTTTTAGGATCAACCATCAAAAGCAGTTAAGAAATATGCCACAGTAAGTTAAGCATTTGGTAAAGCATCCATGACAGCCTTGGAAAAGATATTCTCAAGCCATCATGGGTTTATACCTACAAAGATCAGAATTCTGCAAGCCATTATATTCCACATGATGCTCTATGGAAGTGAAAGTTGAACTTTGAAGAAGCAGCACAGAAAGAGTATTGATGTTTTTGAACTTTGGAGTTAGTGAAGACTTCTGAGAATACCGTGGACAGCCAAGAAAAGAAACAAATGAATCATCAAACAAATCAACTCAGAGTTCTCACTAGAGGCACAAATGTCCAGGCTCAAATTATCCTACTTTGGACATGTTATGTCCAGCTCTCTAGAGAAGGCTCAAAGTGCTGGGAAAGATAGAAGGAAAGAGAAGAAGAGAATGACCAGCAGTAAGGTGGGTGGACTCGGTTACAGGGGAGATAAGTGCACCACTGGTTGCACAGTGACCTGAAAGACACAGGTTAGGGATAGATAGTCATGGAGAAAATCTATCTATATGGTTGCTAAGAGCTGACATTGACTTGATGGCACAGCCAAAGGTGGAGAAGCTCTATACAGACGGCAAAAACAAGACCAGGAGCTGACTGTGGCTCAGATCATGAGCTTCTTACTGCAAAATTTAGGCTTAAATTGAAGAATGTAGGGAAAACCACTAGACCACTCAGGTATGACTTAGATCATATTCCATGTGAGTACACAGTGAAGGTGATGAATAGATTTAGAGGATTAGATTTGGTAGACAGAGTGCCTGAAGAACTATGGACGGAGGTCTGTAACATTGTACAAGAGGCAGCATCTAAAACCATCCCAAAGAAAAAGAAATGCAAGAAAGCAAAATGGCTGTCTGATGAGGCTTTACAAATAGCTGTGGAAAGAAGGAATGCAAAAAGCAAGGGTGAAAGGGAAAGATATAAGCAACTGAATGCAGATTTCCAGAGAAGAGCAAGGAGAGATAAGAAGGCCTTCTTAAATGAACAATGCAAAGAAATTGAAGAAAACAATAGAATGGGGAAGACTAGAGATCTCTTCAAGAAAATTGGAGATATCAAAGGAACGTTTAGTGCAAAGATGGGCATGATAAAGGACAAAAAAGGCAGGGACCTAACAGAAGCAGAAGAGATTAAGAAGAGGTGGCAAGAATACACAGAAGAACTATACAAGAAAGATCTTAATGTCCCTGATGTCCATGCTGGTGTGGTGACTGACCCTGAGCCAGACATCCTAGAGAGTGAAGTCAAGTGGGCCTTAGGAAGCATTGCTAACAACAAAGCTAGTGGAGATGACAGTATTCCAGCTGAGTTATTTAAAATACTAAAAGACGATGCTGTTAAAGTGCTGCACTCAATATGCCAGCAAGTTTGGGGAACACAACAGTGGCCACGGGATTGGAAAAGGTCAGTTTACGTTCCAATTCCAAAGAAGGGCAATGCCAAAGAATGCTCAAACTATCGCACAATTGCAATCATTTCACATGCTAGCAAGGTTATGCTCAAAATCCTACAAGCTAGGCTTCAGCAGTACGTGAACCGAGAACTACCGGATGTACAAGCTGGGTTTCGAAGAGGCAGAGGAACTAGAGATCAAATTGCCAACATTCGCTGGATCATGGAGAAAGCACGAGAGTTCCAGAAAAGCATCTACTTCTGCTTCATTGACTATGCAAAAGCCTTTGATTGTGTGGATCACAACAAACTCTGGCAAATTCTTAAAGAGATGGGGATACCAGACCACCTTACCTGTCTCCTGAGAAATCTGTATGCGGGCCAAGAAGCAACAGTTAGAACCGGTCATGGAACAACCGATTGGTTCAAAATAGGGAAAGGAGTACGACAAGGCTGTATACTGTCACCCTGCTTATTTAACCTATATGCAGAGTACATCATGAGAAATGCCAGGCTGGAAGAATCACAAGCCGGAATTAAGATTGCAGGGAGAAACATCAATAACCTCAGATATGCAGACGATACCACCCTAATGGCAGAAAGTGAAGAAGAACTAAAGAGCCTCTTGATGAGGGTGAAAGAGGAGAGTGCGAAAGCTGGCTTGAAACTCAACATTAAAAAAACTAAGATCATGGCATCTGGACCCATCAATCCCTGGCAAATAGAAGAGGTAGAAATGGAAGCAGTAACAGACTTCATTTATTTGGGCTCCAAGATCACCGCAGACGGAGACTGCAGCCATGAAATTAAAAGACGCTTGCTCCTTGGGAGGAAAGCTATGGCAAACCTAGATAGCATATTAAAAAGCAGAGATGTCACCTTGCCGACAAAGATCCGCATAGTCAAAGCTATGGTTTTTCCAGTAGTAATGTATGGCTGTGAGAGCTGGACCATAAAGAAGGCTGAACGCCGAAGAATTGATGCCTTTGAACTGTGGTGCTGGAGAAGACTCTTAAGAGTCCCCTGGACTGCTAGGAGGTCAAACCAGTCAATCTTAAAGGAAATCAACTCTGATTGCTCATTGGAAGGATTGATACTGAAGCTCAAGCTCAGATACTTTGGTCACCTAATGCGAAGAGAGGACTCTTTGGAAAAGACCCTGATGCTGGGAAAGATGGAAGGCAAAAGGAGAAGAGGACGGCAGAGGATGAGATGGCTAGATAGCATCACTGAAGCAATGAGCATGAAATTGTGCAAACTTAGGGAGGCAGTGAAAGATAGGAAGGCCTGGCGCAATATGGTTCATGGGGTCACAAAGAGTCGGACACGACTTAACGACTAAACAACAACAACAACTAACCTTACCCGTTTCAATGTTCCATGCTATACACAAGACTATTCAGTTTTGGGTTACCTGAAGGCTGTACGTATCCCCTAGCCTGATTCTTTTCTCTTCAGCCCTTACAGCCTCAGAAATCAGTTATGAGATTCTGGCAGCAAATTATGACAAGTCCCGAGCTCTCAACCTCAGCTGGCTGCTAGGAACCAGGAAAGGCAAAATTTAGAGCCCAGCAGAATCATTATTGGTATCTTGCTGGTATTTACTACTACTTTTTTTTTTAATCTGCTTTCAATTGTGACCGATTCTACGGAGACTGCCTGGATGAGTCCCTGCAGTTTTCCAGGCAAGGTTTTTTCGGAAGTGGTTTGCCATTGCCTCCTTCCTAGGGTGGAGCCCAGCTGGCGGTTGCAGGAAATCCAGTCTCTTCCATTGCGTTGCATCCAGCAACCGGCAACCAATTCCCGTTTTCCCATGCAAGGCACCGCCAGCATTTTTCCTCCCATGGGGGGTGAGAGTACCTAGTTATCTACTCGCTTACGCTTTCGAGCTGCTAGGTGGGCAGGAGCAAAGGGCACAAGACAGGAGCTCACCCCACCGTATGGAGCTTGGACTCAAACCACTGAAGTGTCGACCATTTTTGGCTGGCAACTTCCAGCGTCATGTTTTTTGTAAGAAGTGAAAATGTCCAGCTTGCATGAAAAAGTCTTTCAGTTTCCAACGATCTGTATACATATAAGAAATATCATTCAATTTAAAAAATGAATGTTGAGACACCATCTCTCTTTCGCCACCCTCAGGCAACCTTCTCCAACTTGGGGCTCACTAGATGTGTACATACTGCCTTCTAGGATTCTCAGCTGTTGGCCAATTCCCATCTAATCATTCTGAAACACATTAACTACAACCTAATATTATAAGACTGCACCAGCACAAAATAATGATTTCATACATTTTATCTTATGGGAGATCAATTTAATGTGGAAGATTGATTGAAAACAGCTTGTAGTTTTATTGGTCATTAAGTTATTGGGTTTTTTATTGTATAAAATAGATGTCTTTAAAATTGACTAGAATTCTAGTATTATTCAATTAGACATGAATTGTGGCAAAGTCTCCAGCTGAGTGTTTGCATGTATTTTAAATTTAATGGCAGCTGCAGGACAAGCTGGCTCTGCATGGTAGAAAGGAAGAACTGTGATTTTCTCACCTCATCTCATTTTCCAACTAAAATTCTGCAGATGCTATGAGGTTTTCAATTTGAAAAACAGAAAGAGGGAGATTTAATATTATCCTCTTACAGTGTTAATATGAAAACCCACTTTAGGTATATTGGGGGGGGGGCGCTAAATTTGCTAGCTTCACATTTTAATACAAACTTTTTAAATTGTATTTTCCAAACCTCAACATAAATTAAAACACAGATAAAACTTTGGGTTGGCTTGTTCAATGATCCATTGGTTTGGCTGTCCATGATATTCTCAGGAGTTTTCTCCAATATCCAATTTCAAAAGTGACAATACTCTTTCTATTCTTCTTCTTCAGCGTCCAAAGGTGTATTTAAAAATGAGTTATTGAGAGAAATTAACATTGTCCATCCCTGCTTGATTGCAAGCGGCCATGCTGATCTACTAGAAGAAACAAATCTAGTAGGATAGTAATATTACTAGCATCAGCTAAGTTGACGGTAGCAACTAGAGGATCTTGATTGATCGGAAAAAAAAAAAACTAAGCAAGGCAAACGTAGTTACTTCTTGAATACAGAACATTGGGAAACCCTAGGTTTGAAGGCCAGACTAGGAAGTTGAAAAACTATCTCAGAAGGCGGCAATGGAAAACCATGTTCACATTGTTTCCCAAAAAGCATGAATGTGTCCACTTCCTCACCAGGATTTGAGCTTGACTTGAGGGAAATGTTACTTTTCAAGACACCAGGAAGAAGCAAACAATCTGATCACATTTCAAACTAGAAAACAATTCATTTCAGAGATTTAGCCACATTACCCTTTTCCAGGTTGGTGAAAGAGGGGTGGGGGTGGGAAGAATCTTCTGCACCTTTAAGGCTAACCAATTTTATTATCACCTAAACGTTTGTGAAAGTTCTACAAAAACCTATTATCACACAAATGACATACTACAAAAAAAACTTATTTTTTATTGCAATGTAGTAAGCCATTCTCTTTTGCACTTCTAAAAATCTCCTAGACTTTTTAGTTCCTAAACTCACAAAAATGTGCATATAAAATGTGGTTGTTGAAGGAAAATATTATCCAAATACTGTTTTAGATTTTTAAAATGTGGCAGGTTTTTTAGAAAGGAGCTTGCAAATTAATGAAGACTTAAGATTCCCTGTGTATATTTATTTCATATTAATACACATCTGAAGACGACTTAGGTTGGAAACTGACCGACAAATTTTAAAAATCATGACTTTCAGTGGATAGGTGAAATCTCAGGTTAGAAAAATGCTAGTTTTATAAGTGAGAACCTAGGGTGATATATTATCACAGCTTTATTTTTTTTTCTAGGAAGATATGCAATGGGAGACAACACTTTTTAATTTTGGAGGGTTTTCTATGAGTAAAACACATTCCATATTCAAATAATTAAAATTCATGTGTGACCTTCTTATTTTAAAGTAAGAATTATAGAAAGAGAGAGAGCCAGTTTTCTGTAGTGGTTAAGGCACCAGGCTAGAAACCGGGAGACCATGAGTTCTAGTCCCACCTTAGGCACAAAGCCAACTGGGTGACCTTGGGCCAGTCACTCTCTCTCAGCCCTAGGAAGGAGGCAATGGCAAGCCACTTCCAAAAAACCTTGCCAAGAAAACTTCAGGGACTAGTCCAGGCAGTTGCCAGGAGTCAAAAATTGACTTGAAGGCACATGTGATGGAATGTATCTACAAAGAGGAGGGTGATGTGAGAGATCAAAGCTATCAGGAAGGAGGGGGTGCATTCCAGGAGGGAAAAGGAGACAACAGACAATATAGCCCGCAGGGGGAGTGTGGGAAGCTAAAGAGGTTCAGGATAGCCACTCCCTAGAATCTCCCAGGGTATATCCACTAGTTGCAATAGTATAGATTTAGTCTGGCAAGATTCCGTTTATAAGGTGTAAGCAAATACAGGAATGTTACTCAACTGTTTCACTATTGTTCTTGAGCTGGGTCTGACAGCACACGCCAAAAAAATTATAGAAGGGAGCCTCTTATTTAAGTTTGGAGTAGATTTTTATCATGTAACACAAGAGTGTTTCAATAAAACCTAGCTGATTCATAAAACAGACTCCTATTTCTACACATTAATATACAAGATTGTTTCTAAATCCATACTTAAAATACACAAGCTAGGCAGCCAGTGAGACTTCTTCTCAGATAAGGGTATGAACAATGACAGTTAAAAAGCAATTCTAGCCATACTGCCCATTAAAAATAAAATACCTGTGATTGAGTAACTTTAATATTAGGGCCACCAAAAATGAATTAAAAGTCTGTACAAAATTGTGAGCACTACAGAATGCTTCATCAGGCAAGATGTTGCAAGCAACCGTGGAAATCCAACAGTATCGTTAAGTGTCTTAGCCATGAAACCTGCCATTCAGGACCTTTCCTATCATGGACATTGCAAATGGAATACAGTAGTTAAGGATAGGTGTTATTACTGTCAGGTTTAATTTTTGGACTTTTTTGCCTCCTGCTTCTCCTCTGATTTTTATAATACATTGTTATAAACATCACACAGAGGAAGTTTGTGTGGGTGATCATCCACTTTGTACATGCTCTTATCCTGCCTGAATCACCCTACTGTGTGAAGATGATTTTCAATGCTGCCTTTTGAAGGTAAGAGATGCATATACATAGATTCTACGTATCTAAATCAGAATTTTCACTCTTGCTTGGTGAACATATGCTTGTGGATTAGCATAGCAAAAACTACTCTGTTGTAAAATCCTAGGCAAATCTGACTACTCCTTGGAAAAGAAGCGGCTACTCAATCACACAGGTAAATCTTTGGACTCTATGACACTAAGACAAACTTATGAAAGCGGATTTCTTGGCAAAATATCAGAAGTGGCTTGCCATTGCCTCCTTCCTAGGGCTGAGAGTGAATGACTGGCCCAAGGTCACCCAGGCAGTTTTATGCCTAAGGTGGGACTAGAACTCAATTTCTAGCCTGATCCTTTAACCACTACACCAAACTGGCTCTCCCTTCCATATATAGCTACTGCTTTTTCAGAGTCTTGTCACCTAATAGATAGATTTAATACACTCCTTGCAAAAGTAATCCCAGACTGCCTTCTAGCCAAATCAAATCTCTGAAAATGTTATTAGATTAGCATTTGATTCATGTTGCAAAGAGTACAGAAATTACATGCATAAAGTACCAACTTGTTTAATGAAATATTTACCTAAGTGAATTTTCTTCTTATATTATTCTTGTAAGATTATTTTTCTGCTAAATGATTGGTAGTTGGGGGAACTGCCAGGAAAACAAGCCTGGGGAGAGGTCAGAGAATGGTGGGAGCTTGAAAATTATAAACAAATTCTGTCTTGTTTCATTACTATTCATTTCAGTCTATATAGCCATCTTTCTGATTATACAATACAAGGTTGAACATGTGTCTCTGTGTGTTTCTGACTATACATAAACAAGATTGAATATGTATGAGTGTACATAGTGGAACAGAGGAGTTGGGGAAAACAGAGGAGTGGCTGTGGATATGGGAAGCCTCAAGATCTAGGACTTTGTCATCTTTGGTTCTTGATGGGGTTGCACTACCCCAGACGGACCCGGTGCGTAATCTGGGGGTTCTCCTGGACTCACGACTCCTGCTCAAAGAGCAGGTGGCAGTCGTGGCTAGGAGGGCCTTTGCACGACTTCGTGTGGTGCGGCAGTTACGCCCCTTCCTGGATCAGGGGGACCTCCGCACGGTCACTCATGCCCTGGTCACCTCTGGGTTGGACTACTGTAATGCGCTCTACATGGGGCTACCCTTGAAGAGTATCCGGAAGCTACAGCTGGTGCAGAATGCGGCGGCGCTAGGAGGGCACATATAACACCGCTGTTGCGTGAGCTGCATTGGTTACCGGTTTGTTTCCAGGTCCAATTCAAGGTGTTGGTCATTACCTTTAAAGCCCTTCATGGCACGGGACCAGGTTATCTGAGGAACCGCCTCGCCCTGGTCACTTCAGCCCATCCCACTCGCTCCAGCAGAAGGGGCAGGTTGCAGACCCCACCAGTCAGGGAATTTTGATTGGTGGGGTCTAGGCAGAGAGCCTTTTCTGCTGTAGTGCCCACCCTATGGAACATCCTGCCTTCTGAGGTCCGGTGTGCCCCCTCCCTCATGGCCTTCAGAAAAGGTATCAAATCCTGGCTCTGCCAGAAGGCCTGGGGGCCAGAGGGGGGCCCGCACCTGTGGAGATGGCTGGTGGGATGATGGGTTGTCCCCCCCCAGCATCTTACAGGGTTTTTTTTAGGGCCAAAATCAGAGGAGGTTTTTTAGGGCATTTTTAATATGTTTTTTAACTATTTATAGATTTTAGCCATCTTTGGAGAGAACTGTGTTTTTTCTTTTTATTGTGAGCTGCCCAGAGTCACCCGTTGGGGGAGATGGGCGGCATACAAGCCGAATAAATAAATAAATAAACAAACAAACAAACTTGTGTGAGCTGGGATCAAAAGCCGTTATTACAGATGTGTGTCACTACATTGAGTGCATGCAAGAATCTTTGTGCATAAGAAACTTTGCAACAATTTATTGGCTTGCAAGATAGTTTCTAGATTAGAGATACTTGCTTGCCTATAATAGAAGGAACATGCTTGGGATAAAACTGGGCTTTGGTTGAGCTTGTGACACATTAGCCAAAATAGGCTTAAACTGACTGGTTACTGTCCTGACTATAAGTAGGCTGGAGTAACTATGACTGACAGTAAGTATGACTATGGGATTTCTCTTAGTCATGTTACATGGCCTGGGTGTAACACCCTGTAGGTGGTTCTTTTTGCTGGTTTCCAGCAAACAAAGAAGACAATGTCCAGGTCCCTCTGGAATCCAGGGCAACAGCAGAGATGGAATCGCAGGAAGCATAGATGATCTCTCTAGTAGTACTAACACTGGCTCTAATCAATTTCTCTGCTTCTTCTCATCTAAGCAAAGGCTTAGCATGCATAAATTATATTATCAACTCAAGGAATTGAATGTCAAAAGAGTTTCAGTCCTTCCAAAATGACTGAACTGGTCCCAGGAAGATGGTGAAGCATTAATGGGACACATACTTCGTTTCTGGCAAGAAGGGATGCTTCATAAGGAGAAGCTTTTCCAACTTCTGACCAAATCTTTTCTGGGGCGTTCTATAGAGGTTATTAAGAAACATATCCAATACATCAAATGGGCCCCTTTGGTGCAAACTCTGCATCCTTTGCAATCTTCAGAACTATCTTGCCCATCAATCCTTATATTGCCTGCATTCAACCCTACTTCTAAGTGGAGGACTACTTCATAGGACCATGTTATTAAACATTTTCAGGAGCCCAAATTGGGAGCAGACACCTTGCTTTCTATTGCACATGACATCCGTTCCGGAAAACTTACTCTACAACATAGTGCAGAGATTTTAGATCACACCAGACAATGGTTCCCCCATAAATGGAAGCTGTCTGTTCCGCAACATCAGACTGCCACTCAGTATTGATCTACTAAATCTCTCTTAGTAAAATGGATTACGTGAAAGCCTCAGTTGACAAAAGCTGTGAAGGTGGCAGAGATCAATTTTAAATATGGGCTCATCCAGTAACGACTACACTATACAGAAGATTGGAACGTAGAGTGAGGATTAAAGGGTAAAGAGGAAGGACTAACAACTGAATTGAAAGAAAAATGTGTTGTGTGAGAAACGGAAAGGATGTAACAAGTCTAAATGAACATGGTCTGATCTTACAGAGTTGATATGAAATGAAAGTGAAATGAAAGTCTAGACTAAATTACAAAAGAAAGAGCTAAAATGTATGTTCAGAAAGTATGAACAGGCTTGTTCTGGGTGCAGATGAAAGTAGGAATCCATAGATTGGTAATAGTTGTCTGTTATGTTCAGGTGAATGGTGATCATGGAAGAACCAGATAGGAGTTTTGGGGAAAGCTGTGCTATGTTTTGGATGAACCCAATTCAGAGGGAAATTATCCTGTTGTGTGACATAAGTGAATGGGTGGAAATGGAGTAAGAAAAAGTGAGTGGTCCTTTTGGAGACCCATGAATGAATGATGATGATGAGTGTTTGGTAACCATCTGCTTAGGAAAGGGTTTGATTGCTTCAGATCCGTGGTTTAAGCAAACATCTTTTCATGATCACACAAGAAAAAGAATGAAGTGCACAATTGATTTAACTGATTATAATGAATGAGTGAAAGTATTCGTGAAAGATACCACCATGATGGGAGGTTTTCAGTGTGAGGCAGACCATTATTGAGAAACGGAAATGTGAAAGAACCTGGAGTGAAAATGGAACAGCAACAGGAAGGAACAGTATGACTCTTGTTTAAAGGCATATTAGAAAAGAATATATGGAAAGTGAAGGGTAATGAAAGAGAATGTGGAAACTACTTGGAAAAAAATGAAAGGAACTGTGTTATAGAGTGCTACAAAAGTAATGGAGACCAGTGACCAATGACCAGTGAGATCATGGATGATCTGACCAATATCCCAATAGGAGTTACATGTCTCAACCAGTCAGATAACTAGAAAATCACACTCAATGAGAAGAATGTGAACATATGAATCTTAATGTTCGGTCTCTTCATCTGGACACAGAATTCTTGGTTAATGGAACTTGAGTGATTTTTCTTCCAGACAATTCAGCTTAACTCTAATGTGGATAAGATCTTTAATTGTTGATAATTTTTTAGAGGATCAAGAGCAAGAACAGTATTGTTATTTTGAAAGGGTCATTCTTCATCGTCATCATCATCATCATCATCCTGTTTCTTTTATAAGCCTGGATTTGATTTCAACAGATGGTGTATCTTAATTAAAGGAAAGAGATCTGCAGTGGCACAGGGAAGAGGTTTCCTTAGAAACAGTTGTAGAAAGCATAATAAAGCTACAGAGCTGACGTTCCAAGTGATGAAAAGAGACATGTAAATATTGGTTCCTTTAAAACTGAATGGAAAAGCAAACTGTGCAGAAACATCAGACTTACAAAGAACAATAGCAGCTTTGCTGGACCCACATTCCTTCCAAGCACTACTGCACTGTGATACCCTCTGGCTGAAGCAAATATTGTTTAAAAATCCATAGGAGGAAAGGCCCACACTGATTCAAGGTATGTATGACATTGTAAAAATCATTGCTAACATCAGTTTTAAAATTTCATACAACTCACACTCTGCAATGTGGAAGCTCAAAAATATTGGGATTTAATGTTGGGAAGCAAACCATCACCCAAATAGAATAATGAATCTGACTTCACACAAGGAACTAATAATTATATATAAGGTATCTACCAAAACCCTAATGACCTGAATTAGTTCAGTTCTCAGAAGATTCTCAGGGGAAAAAATGCAGTCTCCAAGAATGCTGTAATAGACCTCAGAAAGGAGCCTTCTCTTATTCCTCCTTCTTTTCTCCAGATTGAATTACCTTATAAAGCAAAATGGGTAACAAGAAAGATAGACTGGAGACGTTCAGCAGAAGCTGCATCTTTAAGGACTGATTGGATTATTTATTTATTTATTTGTTTGTTTGTTTGTTTATTTATTTGATAGACTTGTCCCCACCCATCTCCCCACAATGGGAGACTCTGGGCGGCTTACAACAAATTAAGATCAGAAATACATGATTAAAAGTTATAAAAAACCACACAGAGATAAAAAGGCTAAAAAATCCAAGAGGCCGATAGAGGCCACACCAGGCCACTGAGGGGCCAGCCAACCCCATTTCTGACATCCTCCGTCCCTGCTCCAGGCCAGATGGCAGAACTAAGTCTTCAAATCCCTCCAAAAGGTCTGGAGTGAGGGGGCCTGTCTCACCTCCGGGGGCAAGATGTTCCAAAGGATCAACAGAATAAAATGTCTGTTGTTACTACAGAGTATAGCCAATAAAATTCCTTCCAGGACTGATTTTTTTCTGAAGACTCTGGCCATCAGGGACTCTGGGATGTGGAGTTCCAAGTAGATTGTTTTTCTAACAGTGGAACTCCATAGGAGGGTCTAGGTTCACACATCATACTAAGCCATATCTAACTATGTTTTACATAAAACCACAATTAGTTGTATTCATATAACACAGTAAGCCCCCCAAAACCCCATCAAAGTACTACTTAGCTCAACCAACATGGCTTATTCCACAAACCATGACTTAGTATAATGCATGAAGTCAGCCAAGGTGTAATGGGAGAAGGCATTAGAGGTACATAAAAGTGTCATTTTTGTATTTGCTTTTGAATTGTTGGTGGTATGGATGATTCACCCTCAGTTATGCAGCTGTAAGTATGAAAGCAGAATTAAATAATCAAATTAAATGCTTTTCTGGCCCTGGCGGGTGAAGTCTGATGTTTGCCTCCAGTCTCTTTCAGTTGTTCAGTGGATTCCCCCACACAGGCATGATTTGGCAACAGTAAAATTAGAAGTCCCCCCCCCCCCATAAGCACCTCTACAACTTGTCTCAACAGCTGTATATATATATATATATATATAATTACTATAATCCTTTAGAATTTTTTATGTTGTCTCATCCTGCTGTGGATCAACATCTTAATTCTTCTAAATAGTACAAGAGAAATATGTAGAGCCCACACAGATGATTCTGCATACAGTAATTAAAGAAAATTCAGGGGCTGATAAAGATGCTAATCAATATATATGGAATAAATAAATATGTATCAACTTGGTGGTATAATATCTATGGGGACATTGTAACTACTACCATTTTCAAGATTGACTAACAATCTATTGGCTGGTTCACATTTCATGGTAGGCTATGAATTGGCCATGGTTGCCTGTTTCATATAATAAATTATTCCATAAACCATGGATTCCAAATCACAATGAAAGACATTGACTATTGTGTAACAAGGTGATGTGTGAACCCAACCCTTACATTTTGCTCTCTCACAGGTAGAGAGGATACTCTCTGATTCAAAGTATGCACTTTTCTAAGTTTGCATGACAGATTGAGCCATATACTAATCACCCAGGCTGAGTTTCCACAATACATGAGGCTCTAATCTGGGTGGCTAGTTTCTCATTCAACATATTCAGCAAATACAGCCAAAGCTGTTGACATATGAAGTTCCCAGCCTGAGCTCTACCTGCAAAGGAGTCCTCTGCCTACAACTTCTCACTGTTGGCTGGGAGATGAAGGTGACTTCATCAAGCCCTTTGACAGATGCATCCCATTTAGCTTTAGCTGCATTCCAGGCATCTCTTCTCTACAGAGTGAAACTGTGATGAGGCCAGCTGTCACAGAGATTTAACTACAAAGGAAATTGCAGCAGGTGTTGCCTATTGGGGTGGGGGAGGACAAATGGAACATTGTGCCACCTGTGTTCATTCAATTGCTGACATAGCTGTCTGCATCATTCACTTGCACAGAGAATCATCAGAGTAGGATGGGTGGGGGCAGCTTCTGAGGAGGTCTTCTTGGAGACCAGCACCATGTCTGAAAGAATGCAGCTCAGGAGTAAGAATTGGCAAGCTCTTGACCCTGGCTGGGACTATACAAACAAGAGATTTCTCCTACACATGGCAAGCCAGATGTTGGATCAGGAACTGTTTTATCATCCTTTTTTTCCAAGATCCAGAATAACACCTTTATCCTAGCAAATGGTAGCAGGTGATGGTGCCTATATTTATAATGTAAACATATTTGTTGATTTCAGCATGTCTAGCCACTGGAGGAAACCTAAAAATTCCCCTTCCCTTTCTTTCCCACCACCACTACCCCTGCATATACTGAATATGTACAGTATTCAAACCACTGTTTTTAAAGTGATTGCTCATTGGAAGGACTGATAATGAAGCTCAAGCTCAGATACTTTGGTCACCTAATGCGAAGAGAGGACTCTTTGGAAAAGACCCTGATGCTGGGAAAGATGGAAGGCAAAAGGAGAAGAGGGCGGCAGAGGATGAGATGGCTAGATAGCATCACTGAAACAATGAGCATGAAATTGAGCAAACTCAGGGAGGCAGTGAAAGATAGGAAGGCCTGGCGCAATATGGTTCACGGGGTCACGAAGAGTCGGACACGACTTAACAACTGAACAACAAAAAATGGTATCAGAAACTGAAGCACAACAGTGGATTTTGAACTCTTTAGGTGACTGACCTGTATGTGACCCTGGCTAATCTAGAGCTAGTTCATACTTGAGAACTAAAGACCAGAACATCCTGGAAGAAGAAAATGGCAGACTACTTTGTTACCAAAACAGTTGCCTGGGTGTCTCCATGAAATCATCAGGAATCCAGTTTGATTCAACAGGTGAGGAAACAGATGACTTGCTAATGCCAGAAAAATGCCGTCATCAATATTTCTTTGGAAGGATTCACTGTGCTTCTTTTATGGACATTGACACTGTGAGTTAAACCCCACAATCTCTTAATTTTTGCTTGATTTCCCTCCTCCTGACACACACAACTATACTGCTATCGGTTCTCTCCACACCTACTAACATAGACTTGGACTTGGTTCACATAACATGTTAAAACATTTTAGGTATGGCTTAAGGTGTAAATCTGAGTTATTCTAGGCACCATGTTTAAACAAACATTGCTTAGCACAGTGAATGAACCCAATCATGTTGCTGTGTTTGTAAAACATGTTGAGTCACAAACTAGCCAACCATATTTTAGGCTAGCATGTCATGTGAATCCAGTACATGTTGTTAGGCAATAGTTCATTGTGTCATATGCACCCAGAAAACTGGAAGATTGGGATAAACCAAGCTTCATTTAACTATGGGTAAGCATCTTATGCAAACAGACCCCTTGATGAAGTGGTTGCAAATACCAGATTGGAAGAAAGTCCTTGGAGCAAGATAATTGTTGTTCAAAGTGTTTGGAATTTATAAAACTTTTTTTTTTTTAATGTACCTGGAGGTTCCCTCCCTTTCTTTCCTGTGATTGATGTCTTCTTACTTTTCTTTAATGATTTGTTCACTGTTTAAGATGACCCTAGGAATCACCAAGACTTTCTGTTGCATTTGCTGCAAAGGCTATGCCCATGTGGCTATCCATCTGGGGGAAAAAAAAAAAACCAATCGCTCCCAAAAAAATCCCCAGGAGTTGAAATGCAGAGATAAATAGATGGTTTCTCTGTGTCTTTGCTCATCTTGATAATGCATGTTGCTTCCCTTTGCTCATCTTGATAATGCATGTTGATGGTCTAAGCATTGGGTAGAAGGCCACACATTAAGCAGATATCTTCTGTTAGGCCTCAGCAGTTGTCCTTTCAGTTGCCAGGCCCAAAGTCCCCAGACAAGACTGAGCAGTTAGCAAGCGTATTAAGGTCTGAAGGACCTCAAGAGAAATAGAGACATGTTTCAGAGAAGATAAAAAGACAAGACACTAAAAATCCAAGTCCATGAGTACAACAGCTGGTTGGACTAACAGGCCAAATCTGGGGCCAGGACACAGTAGATTTAGATAAATTATAGGGCCACCTGAGAATTCCAGCATTCTAGATAGACCCCTACTAGTTCAACAGTTACAATGAAATCCTATATATGCCTCCCTGGAAGTCCCGTCATTCGCATAAAAGAAGGAGAAGATTACAGCCAGAAAAGGCTGTACAAAGGCAGAATACCAATTATGCATAGAAATGGCACCAAGGCCTAGAAGGGGCATTTGCAGGTGGGAGGGGTGCCAAAAAAGTCAAGATGGTGGCCATGACTATGCAATTGAACCTGCCATCTTGACCTTTTTTTGACCCTCCCCCCAACACCCTTAAGGCCTGCCTGCTGGGTGATCAATTCAAAATATATTCCCCTTCTGAGTTTGACATACCCAATCTACTAAGGCTATGTGGCCACCAAAAGAAAACCGGAGAAGAAAACATCTCAATTTCCTTGTGAGAAAGGTGTGTTAGCTAGTCCTGACTGAATGACCACTTCCTATTTTGAGTTTGTCCCGTACATTTTAGGACTGGGGGCAGAGGGATGTTTAGAGCACACTCCCCCATCTCCTAAGGGCAAATGCAAGGCCTCCTAAAGCATTTTGTTTGACAATATTTACTGGTGGAAATATTTCCACTTAATATTATACCGTCTCTTCTAGCTGAACATGGACAAGTTCTTTTCCAGACCTTTCTGGTAACTGACAATTAAATGCTCTTTCAGTTTTAATCCCTGACTGCTAATGAGTACTAAAACCACAGGAAGGGATAACGTTGTCAGAACTTTAGCTGCTCTTGTAAGTAACCTTGGGCAACAGGCAGAGACGTATGTTCTTGTCAGGTTCCTCCTGCCTCAGCTGTAAATGCTGTTCTTTTAATACTCCACTGATGTAACTAAAAAGAAAAGCAGCAATTTAATATCTGCTCCAGTAAGAAAAGGAGGTAGGTATCTTTGCTCCATTGTGCAATAGGACAGATTCAGTCATCTCCAAATCCCATTTAATGGAGATTGAAAATGTAGAGAATAACACAAATATCCCACCCCCTCAACCCCAAACCATGCCAAGGTTTAATTGTGGGAAGGAGGACTTGCGTTTGTTTTCTTAAACACAACAGAACTAGCAGCATAATGCATGATTGGGGAGGCTCTCTTCTGGGGCAATGTTAATAGTCCTGTAGACTTTGTTCCTCAACAAACAAAGATCACAGAATCAAGGGGCAGAGGGAAAATGTCTGGGATGACTAGGCTGGCCGGCATGCAAGACTGCAAAACAGAAGGGGAAGAACTAGCATGCATCGGTACGGTAGGGTGGGCCACCATGCAAGTCCACGCGTCTAAAGAGGCAGAAGTAGTATACATGAGGATGTTGAGGCGGGTCAGGGTCAGGGTTACCATGTCTGGGCTTTAAAAATCCAGATGATCACTACATGGTAGCAATACAGAAAGCCCTAAATCTTTAATGTCATTTTGACTTTTGCAGCCCAGATCTAGTAGCCCTGCCCAGTATACATGGTCCCATCTACAACATATATACAAAGAGGGTCAGAATTACTCCAAATTTGGGGGAGAAGGAAGGCTTCTCTTCACCTGCAACCCATGGCTTAAAGAGCCCACTTTGACCACTTCTACTGAAAATGGTTGGCATAGGTCCCTTAAATAATATGTTAAAAAAAAAAAAACTAATAAAACTTTCAGACATTCCTCCCAAACCCAGAAGAAAAGTCTGGAAATCCCAACCCACATGTATGTGACTACTTCCTCCCCCTCTAAATCATTGCCCCATCTGCTGTAGCCCTCACCCCAACATCTAAGGAGCAGTGTTCAACCACCAGAAGATTCCTCCTTCTGCCCAGCACTTAACACATCAGTTTCAAAACTGACCATCACAAATATATTCTTGGTAAAAGTGGGCAATAAGATGTGGGATGCAAACACTTAGTTTGCCACTAGATGCCAATAAAGATGTTGACTTTTCACACTTTTTGACAGCTATTTAGTGGTTTTCTGGATTTTTGCAGCCCAGATCTGGTAGTCCTTGATAAAATAAGGATGAGTTCTTATATCCTGAAAAGTATAGCATTGACACCCACATTGAATTAATTATAGTAATGGAATCCTGTGATATATTGACTTAATTATGATGGATTGTAGCCAGATCCAATGCTACTTTTTCTCCAACACTGTTTTGGCAATGACACAGTAAAAACTGAGCATGAGGTTAAATCATAGCATAAACATTTCACCAGTGCTGGGCCTGAGTCACCAAAATAACAGCACTGAATCTGATGTCCTAAATATGAGACGATCCAGTTCCATGGGCACTTAAATGTGGTTTTGCATTTCAAATAATGCATCTTTTCATCTTGCAAAATCCAGATGTTGTTGTTCATTGAGGCAAGTCTCTTCAAGACAAATTGAGATTGGTTTAAATCAAACAATCCGTTATGAATGAACAGAATTTTCCATTTTCTTTATACTCTAAAGCACGAGGCTTACCTCTGGCAAGTTGGAGCTTAGCACACATTTTTTTGGTTCTAGGATTCTTATCCTGTACTCCCCTCCTATTTGCCCTTTATTGTTTCATTTTATACACACAATACAAACTCCTTACTATAAAGCAGTGGGACTCTGTCTTGTGCAAAGAATGTGAAGAAATCTCTTGTTACATTTATAGGAGAGTTTTTTTTAATGTTCCATAGAGTCAGAAGGGACCTCAGAGGTCATCAAGTCTACTCCCTGCACATTGCAAGATTCACTACACTATCCCCGATAGATGAGTATCCAGCTTCTGTTTGAAACCTCCAGTAGGGGAAGAAACCACTCCATGTGGTAACCTATTCCACTGATTGACAGCTCTTATTGTCAAGAAGTTCTTCCTCATTTCCAATCTCTATCTACATCCTTGAAATTTTCTCCCATTAGTTCTAGTCTTACTCTCTGGAGCAAGTGAGAATAAGTTCGAACTCTATACAATGTGACAGACCTTCATATATTTGAAGATAGTTATCATGCCCCCTTCTCAACCTTCTCTTCTGCAAGCTAAACATATCTAGGTCTTATAAATGTCCCTTGTAGGACTTGGTTTTCCTTTAAAAACAAAGAGATGCTGACAATATAACATATAGTTTAGAACCTTCAATAAAATATATTATTTCTACTGTGATTCCAAATATTCCAGTTTGTACACCACTCCATGGATTTATGGGGAGGGAGGATGGAGTGGAGGGATGGGGGACAAATGGCATCACGTGAATCGTGACATCATTGGGTCTTGTCCCTGAACCTTATGATCCCCTTCGTTTTTTCCACCTCAGCCAAACATCATTCATACAGCATACTCAGTCCCAACTATCTACGGCAATGTTTCTCAACCTCAGCAACTGGGGAATTCTGGGAGTTCAAGTTCAAACTGAGTTGAAGTCTTCAAACTGAAGAGAGCCAGTTTGGTGTAGTGGTAAAGGCTCCAGGCTAGAAAGCAGGAGACTAGGAGTTCTAGTCCCACCTTAGGCCTGAAAGCCGGCTGGGTGACTTTGGGCCAGTCACACACACAGCCCAGCTCACCTCACAGGGTTGTTGCTGTGAGGAAAATAGGAGGAGGAAGGAGTATTAGGTATGTTCCCCACCTTGAATTATTTATAAAAATAATAAAGGCAAAATTTTAAAAATCTAAAAAAAAAAAGTCCACATCTTAAATTTGCTGAAGTTGAGAAACACTGGTCTATATGGTGAAGCTTCTCTTTCCCAAACTAAGACTCCCTAAGATGTCTGAGACTTTAAATTCTAGCAATTTAGGGGTGTATTAAATTGGGAAAAGTCATAAATAAGATTCGTTTTTAAATGTTCATCATTTCTCTATTCACACAGGTAGTTCAAACTAAAGAGCCATGGTTTGCTTAATCTTTATTTATTGAATGGATCGTAATTGGCTAGGATTATGTAATGTGGCAAGTTATAATGTGTTTTATTTGGCATTCACTTTGCATATGGTATGAATCCAGCTATTGTGGTTTACTTATTTGCACAGCTAAACAAACCACAGCTTAGTATCATGTATGAAGCCAGTTTACATATTATTTTCAGTGTATGGTTCTGTTTCTTCAGTTGTTTCTAAAGTGTGGGAATATTACAGCTATTCCCCTTCTATGACCTTGACATAGTTGTAGCTACAGTAATCTTACATGATGGAGAAAAACCTTTTTAGTGGATCTGAAAATGAAAAGAAATCATATTATCATGGTATCTTTCCTTTATCATATTTTAACAAATGTCTGTTTCCTAATATTCTCACCAAATTATTTAATCACCTGGAAGACATCATTTGAGAACAGCTGATTGAATTGATTAATTAACTTGTGTAATTTTAAATCAGTTAAATCAATACATGGATTAAAGACACATTTATAATTTTTGTATGTGTGTAATCTTTCTCTCTCTTTCAGCAATACTAGCCTGGGAAGGAAAACAATATTAAAGTTTCTCAAGGTAAGAGTTTAAATCTTTCAAACTGTTTGCAGATCAATGCAAATTACTGCTTTCTTATTCAATGCAACTAAGTTAGCAATCAATTGCCTCTTATCCTTTCATTTTTTGATCTTGTTCAGAAGAGGGATGTTGAAGTATTGATTTCTTTTTAACTTGAGCTGTCTTTTCATTCAGTTCTCTAAATCAGTGTTTCTCAACCTCAGCAGCTTTAAGATGTGGGGACTTCAATTCCCAGAATTCCCCAGCCAGCATGCTGGGTGAGGAATTCTGGGAAATGAAGTCCACACATCTTAAAGTTGCTGAGGTAGACAAACATTGCTCTAAAAAATGCTATTTTACTGTAACAGAAAGAGACCTGTGTAGTGCCTACCTCTCCCTAGACAGCAGGAAAGCTGTAAAATGGATTTAAAACTGTCAATGTATAGTTTAATCCACAAACTAACTCTGATTTTGCAGCTGGATATTTCTGACATTCTTAGGAGTTTGTCGATGAGGTCTCAGCTCTTAGCCTACGAGGCCAATTTAAACCATTTCTCTTTGGCTAAAGGGATCATGACTTTGTCTCACTTTGCAAAGGATAGACCTCTGTGTCAAAGCCTTCCCTGTTTGAAGGGTCGTTAAAGCCAAGAATGGTTCGCAGATCAAGAATCATGAGATGAAATGAAACCTGAAGGTTTGATGTTAGGAACATTTGGGTAGCAGACAAAGCAGTATTCACTTTATTTTATTTATTGGAAATATTTGTATATCACTTTACAAAAATCAAAGCAGTGGGGACTTCGCTCCAGTCTTTCTCAAGGGGGAGCTATATTGCATTTGCATTTTTGTGGGGTCCTTGGGGTTCTCTGAGCTTGGTTCTTTTCTTGCAAACGTTTCATTACCCGGCTTTAGCACTGAAGATGTTACCTAGCCGGGTAATGAAAGTTTGCAAGAAAAGAACCAAGCTCAGAGAACCCCAAGGACTCCACAGTTCAACCCTGAGCTACACATATTCACCTCTATTTGTAATTTTGTTATCCGTTTTCCTTAATCCTGTGTTATATTACTTTGATCCTTTTGGGGGCAGAGAGGATGATGCAGAATTGGCTATGTACCACCCATGTTCCCACCTCAGCTACCCCTTCTTAAGGCTGCACTGGAGACATGGGCAATTAATTAGCTATAAATAAGAATTAATGGGTGTCTTTTATTAATGGCACTTCTACCCTCTTGTATTTGAGGTGAGTGCTGAATAACTTTGCAGTAGAGTGAAGACTTAATTTATTGGGACTTCAATACCACAAGCTCCGCGATCAATGGCCAAATATTCATGGTGATTTCATGGCATTTATGTAATGACTTTGTTTCCATTAAGTGATATAATTTGCATAATGACAACATCACACAAATTGTATAAAATGACACAAGTGACATAGATTGCCTCAATTATGTACTCTCTGATTTAATGGACAATTAGGAATAAAAGACACACACACCCCTCCACAATTGGTGCATTACATCAAGGTTTGTAAAAAAATGAAGCGATGAGTTTTCATGGATATCTATCAGAAGATAGATAATCCAGGAGGATCTATAATCATAGAGAAGGGAGGTAATAAGAACGACATTATGTGCTTGACCTTGCAGCAACTACCAACTGGGTGTCCACTATGCAAAACTGTTTGGAACTTATTACAAGAGAACATGGGTTAATTGCACTGCAACTCTACGTAGTAATTGCAAATATATGGCCCATTTTCTCTGAAAGTTTAAACCCACTAGTGTAGGGGTCTCCTTTCATTTTATCTCCACAGCAACAAACCTGGGACAGGATGACCAGTTCAAAGTCATCTAGGAAGCTTCCATGATGAAATGGGACCTGAACCTGGATCTCTTTGGACCAAGCCCACTATTCTTAAACACGATGTGTTGCTTTCTCTTGCATGCAGTCTAGTGCTAGCAATGTTTTGCTAGCAAGGCGACACATATCCCAGACAAAGAATGTAACTGGAGTTATTAATTGCTAATTTTCTGTGTGTGCATATAAGGAAGGATATATCAGAACCTTTTATAACTAACTTTATTTATACATTCATTTCTTGCCTTATGTCTTTATTTTGCCTTTCCTAATTTTATTGTTATGATTGTTTTAATCTTTTACATTGCATAGTCTTCTCAGAATATTGCTAAAAGATAGGATATAGATTTGTAAAATTAATAACAATACCTTTTAATCATCAATGTTCTTAGTCCTACTGACTCTCTTCTTCCATCAGTGAGACAAGCATCCTTTAAACATTCCAAAATGTGTAGTCTATGGGATGTTAAGATTACATTCTGGATTTTTAAACACATATCTTCCATGTTCATCTGAAATTATAGGTTGGTTGCAGCCTTCTCTGATAGTTTATATGTTTTTTTCCAAGCAGTGCTCCTACTTTATACTTAGATTAATAGCACATTGTAAAAAGAAAAAAAGGAAGAGGTGGGGTAACTCCAGCCTATAGGCTGGATATACTTTATAGGGAAACGCTCCCTGGCTGCAGAGAGACCTCAGGATGTGCTAGATTTTACTTCTCATAATCTCTAGATAGCTCAGTCATAATGGGGTTTCATACCCATCTCTTCTAGAAAGCAAAGTGAATAGAAACATTTTGTGATAGAGTTTCAGTAACCAGTTTGTAGCTTCATGGACTTTCCATTGGCACCAACAAGAAGCGTTTTGAAGTGCAAATGGCTGTAGGTCTTTATGCACTGGGGGAAGTATTGAGATCTGCAGTTCAGGAAGGAAAAATTAATCTCCCTGCAGGCTGTGACCCCCTCCCCAAACATTCCTCCCATATTGCAATGGTGCTCAAAAAAAGGTTCCATTGAAGTCAGTGGGAAGCAAAAGGAGCCATCGATGGGGGTTAGGGTCCCCAATTGCCCATCTTTGCATTGAATGAAAGGTAGAATAGTAACTAACCAAATAAATAAATCAGCAAGCTCAGTAAAATATCTTCCATTTCTGCCAATGTATGGTGTTTTTGAAGCTTGTATGACTGCGTTTGATATATGTGATTCTGTATACATGGATGTGTGTCTCTGCTCTGTGTGGCTGTGTCAGAAGAATGGCCCCACCCATTCTAACAATGCGCTACCCACTTATCACGGGGGTCTCTATTCCACTATTATGTGATTCCCTGAAGGGGAATTCATCCTTCAGGTTGAAAAAGATTCCCCACCCTTGTTTTAATAAAAAAAGATTTGGACATAGTTAAAACATAGTCTAATAACATAAGCCCTTAATCTATCCTGTATTTTCATAATAACAAAAAATGATCATATTAATTACAAAAATGGCTAAAACAGGGCCCTTCCCATTTTTAACCGGCAATCTGTAATTCATTGTTCTAAAATGTCCTGGCAGCAAATCATAAGAAATCTAGTCCATGGCTTTTAACACGGAAAAAAAAAAAGCAACTAGAAACTTTTATTTTATTTTATTTTATTTATTTTTATGGCTGCCCATCTCACCAAGTGACTCTGGGTGGCGAACAAAACTTAAAAAATAGAAACAATTAAAATAATACAAACATTAAAATACATTAGTCAAATTAATTAATTAATTAAAACATTGCTAGAACAATTATATCATCATTTGCCTGGTTTGTGACCTAAACGCTACCTGATTCTATTCTACTCTCTCTAACACAGTCTGTCCCAACTGGGTGCTTTCCATTTGCGTGGACTTCAAGAGTCAGAATGACTGAGGCTGGAAATCCTGGGAATTTTAGGTCCCTTTGGGGAAAGTAAGTTGGAGAATTACATAAACTACACTGCAGGATGATGACCATGAGAGGAACGCATGGCGAACCATTGCATTAGTGGTTAAGGATTTGTACTAGGATAAGGGAACCCCAGTTTCATGTCATGGAAGCACACTGGGTGAATTGGGGCCAGTCACAGTTGTTGTGAGGGGAAACTGGAAAAGAGAAGTTTGCGTACACCACCTTGGGCTTCTAGAGGAAAGTGGGATATAAATCTTAGAAACCAGGATCTCCATTTTCAGACTCTGAAGAACATGCAGATGGGGGTGGAGACATTCTGACAGTGCACAGACAAAGGAAGATGCTCTACAGAGGAGGCTTAGGGATCAGGTATTCTGTTGTAGGGGAAGACTCAGCTTCATTCTGCTAGGATGGCTGGCTATAGCCCTCCATCAACAAAAGGGAGATATAAATGCTGCTGGGCTAATTATAACAAGGAAACAGAACTGCTGTTCAGTCAAAATTTCTGCTTAAAAGACTATTTGCGGGGGGGGGGGTGCACCTTTACTCTCAGGTGTCCATTAAATCTGATTTTACACCATTTGCCTCATTATATACATTATATATACATTTTACATTTACATTTTACATTATTTGCATATTGACAATTTATGGTTTCCTCACTTCTCTTTAACATTTACATGAAGCTGCTGAGTGAGGTCATCCAGCGCCACAGGGTTAGTTAGTTATCATTAGTACATGGATGATATGCAGTGATATATTTCAACCCTGTGATGCCATCAAGGTGCTGTCTCAGGGTCCGCAGGCTGTAGGAGTCTGGATGGGGTTCAAGTGGCTTAGGTACATCTATATCAAGAGTTAGTAGCTATGGATTTGGGGGCCACTCAGCCCCAGATATCTCCCATCTGTGACAGCACCTGCCCTATGGAAGAACATCCCTCTCTGTGGTTCGGATGGTCCCAACCTGCAGACACTGGCCAAGATGTATATGAGCTTGTTGTAATTATATGAGGTCTATGCTTTGCCCCGGCTTGATATATTTTATTACTTTATTATCTTCTTTTTGTGTTGTGGCATTTTTAAGCCTTGTTACTGTCCAGACTCTCTAGGCAACTTATGCATGTATGCAAATGATGGAAATTGACAGAAGTAATGATGTATAATTGAATCATCCATACTACTACAAATATGGATTTAGTGCATTTATTTTGGGAGAATGTCCTGATGCAAATTGCATCCAAAGTTGGTAAATTGTTAAATTGAAGTTTTTCTGTATTAGATTTGCAAGGCCTGTAATCTACTTACAAAAGATCATTCCTAAATATTGAATTAGGACACAACCGAGGGCAGTCAGAGGAAAATCCCTGCCACAGGATATTCATTTTTCACTATAAGTATACACGAAATAAACATACTTCTTCCAGATACAGGTTTTATCTATGGCATAATTTTAAAAAAATAAAAATCTTGAGCTTTACTCTGTTCCCTAACAATTCGGAGCCCACCTTCCTTCTCCAAACAAAACATTTTTTTTTACACTTTTGTGTGTCTTTTGAGCCCGGGACAATGTCTCAAGTTTTAGAAAAGTTCCAAAATGGAAGGATAACTGATTTTGATCTACACATTAGCCTGGAAAGTATATATCGGGTTCTTTCACTAAAACTAGAAAAAGTTCTAGTTTCTAAAACCAGAAAAAGTTCTCAAGGAGGTGAGAGTCAACCACTTCCTAACCCATTCTTGCAAATTCTTCAGGTATATTTCAACAACCTTTTCAAGCCATACTTGTTTTTTGAATAGCATGCTGGGGAGCTGGACAAAACTAACATTGATTTAATTTAATTTAAATCTAAAATAATTTAAATAATTTAAATTACATGTTGCTATGGTTAATCATTTCTCTCTTCAATCACTTTAAAACACAATAAATGTTATACCTATGGGCTTCACCAATATCTAACACAAGTCCCAGAACTTCAAGCCTATAATGTTTATGTTACATGATTGATGAGTTCAACCCTGTGCCTCATAACTGACTGCTACCTTTTCAGTAACAGATTTAACTTTGTCAAAGAGAAGAAAGAATAAATAACAATCACAATTTCTCTGGCAATCAAGGTAAGCATTAGATAAATACATTCTAGGCATTAATCCTGGTGAAAAGAAACAAATATTTCCTATTGTTTCATTTCCTGGAAGATATAAAAAAATGTACACCTGTAACTGTCTTGTACTCCCCATCCAGAAATGCTGATGGTAAGGAATTCAGCTAAAGAAGTGGGAATTTTCTCCTATATTTAGGAATGTTTCAGAGAAATTTAGGAAGTGTGGATCAGATTTAACATGATACAATCCCCTCAACAAGGATGAGCATGTCTTTCTTACTGTTAAAAGAGAATTCTGAAAATCCACAAGAAATTGAATAAAACACTGTTTAGCTTTTCATGACCACATGGATAATAGAAGCCCAGAAAGAGACATACAGCATGTAACTTAAAATGGAGTTTTTTCATCCATGATCTAATTTGGTGTTTCTCAACCTTGGCAACTTGAAGATGTGTGGATTTTAACTCCAGGAATTCCCCAGCCAGCCAATTCCTGGAGTTGAAATCCACACATTTTCAAGTCAGTTCTGGGAGTTGAAGTCCACACATCTTCAAGTTGCCAAGGTGGAGAAACCCTGATCTAACATGTGGGTCTGGGCAAACAACAGCAATGTGATCAGTGTGGAATTGGTGGAAGCCGTGTACAACTACAGCTTTCAGACCTTAGCTTTCTTCAGTCCAAAAGTCAGCAACTGGTACAAAGTTGTAGACACTGTAGGAAGAGAGCTGTGTTAGTCTATGATGGCAAAAAAAAAAGACTGGTAGCACCTTTTCCTACTAACATGTTTTTTTTAAAGGCATGAGCTTTGGTGACCTGCAGCTCACTTCATCAGAGGAATTCCGGTCAGAAATATTTCATGACCTAAGGCTACCATAGTTGGCCTGCAAAAGTCTCTGTGGGTGCTATACAGCAGTATGTTTTCTGTATCTGTTGGTTACCATCTAGTGAACATTTGAATTTTTGAAGCCCAGTTATGGTAGCCCTATTTTGAACACAACAAGCCAGTCCAAAGACCATCAGTTTACCAGTCCTTCCTCTTCAATCATCCAAGAGAAAGCTGTAGCCATAGAATAGCTAAGAAAAGCCAGATTCTCTATTATCGAATCCATTGGCAGAGTCTTCTAAGGTCTTTCATCATTGGCTGCACAGTGAAACCACACAAAAGCAGTATATTTGCAGATACTTTTCCTGTTAGCACTTAACAGTGACTCCAGAACAGAACAAAATCCCTTAGCAGAACTTCTTGCACCCCAGCTCTGAAAGCATTCGTACATACTTCCACAGGTAAACAAACAGCTTTCCAAATATATTTTGGAGTGTGAGAAAATGTTCTTTCTTACAAACATTTTGAGGACAGTTGCTTGATAGTTGGGGTCTCACAGGGAGGCTTTTCAATGCTCTCTCCCTGGCAGCTTTTCTGCTGCTCTATGTGGTCATGTTGTGGAAAAGGCAACAATGAGCAGAGATGATCAAAGTAGATGTTATGCGATGGGGATTGGAAAGGAAGCAAGTTGGTGGAAACAGGTGGCAGCAGTCTTACTATGCAGAAGTTATTGGAGAAATGTGTGGATAATTCTGTATCCCCACCCCCCACAAGCAGTGGAGAAGCACAGAAAATGCTGGCTGTTTGCTGATCTCTAGTGATCACCTGGAGGTTTGCAGCCCAGCCCTCAGAACCTTAGTTTTACAAGACCAAAAATAGGGAATGAATCAAAGCATGTCGCCTGGTGCTCATTAGAGTACAGGAAAGGAAAATATGTAAAGGGGAGCCAAGGACAGGGGCTTCACTGTAATTCTGGGCCTGCTCAGAAATACTTGTTTCATCTGAATTCTGCCTTTTCTTTGAGAGCCAAGGTAGCATACATTGATGTCTCCCCTAATTTTATCTCTAAAATAACAGCATTTTGAGGCAGGCTGGGCTGAGAAAAAGTAACTGATTGATAGGTATTCAGTAAATTCCATGTTTCTGGAATCTTCCCAGTCCAATCCCAAAGTTTCAAACATTTTGCTACATGACATATGCTCTCAATGACTCGTTTCAGAGTTATAACTTAGGGCCCATTACACAAATGCCAATTTTCTGCTGATATCTGCAAGAATTCATTGCTGGGCCAGTGGAGTAGCAGGAATATACCAATGCAAAAGGACCATCTCTCTTGCTTTTGGGCAGCTAAAATATCAATTCCAAAGTCTTGGCCATGCCTTCTAATAGAAAGCTAAGCAAGGGGGTCAAAAAAGTCAAGATGGCGACCCCAAATGTGTGATTAAAGTCCTACCCCTTTTTTGTGTGCGTTGTGATTCACATAAAAGAGCAGAACTTTGATCCCATGGTTGTGGCCACTATTTTAACCTCTTCCCTATAGATACTTTTGTAAATAAGGACTTGAGGACATGGCCTGCAGCCTATGTTCAGACTGCATGATGCAAGGACATGGGGTGGAGCCAACATACGTGCATATGTTCTCCTACCCAATTTAGGTCTCATGTGTTCACAAAGTAAAGGGGTTCTAATCACAGCAAACTAATTCAACCCACCTCTGAAACGATTTCATATTAGCAGAAAATGTCCCATAATGACAATGTATTAGTAACCAAGGACTCCAAATTGCTTGCTCTAAAGACATAAATTATCTGCTATAAATGGCTCATTTACACTTAATGACATTGTAACAATACTATAAAGAGTAAAGCATTAGTAGGATAGAGTTCCATTTGTGATCATCTGTAATAAAGCATTAAATTCAAGTGGCTTCACATTTAGCTGGGGTAGCATCAGTTAATAGGCACGATTATGATTTTGCCAGAGATGCTCAAGTATTAATCTGCAATATGTATGAATTTTTTTGTTAGATTTATATCCTTCATTTCCTTCAAGAGCATAAACAGTTTTACATGGGAATCTCAGGCCTTTGATTTTATTTGTATAAGAGTGACTCTATGAGGCAGGTTGGCTGAGAGATAGTGACTGTTGCCAAGGCTGAGGAAAGTTTTCAACCTGGATCTCCCAAGTCTTGGTTCACCTCCTTAACCACAATACCACAAATGCCAACTTCAATAGAACAACAGTCCATACAGCAAATGGGAAGGTAATCTTCCAGCAGAATCATAATTATATTCTTGGTTCAGTGTTTTCCAGTGATGAGGCTGAATCCAAAATACAGAAAGCTCTTTTGGATCAGTTCTGCGGCACTATGAATTGAAGTTGGATCCCTACAAAAGAATACAAATTGGATGCAGAACAATACAATGGACGTTTTATAAGAAATTTGGTGCTTTGGAGACCTGCAGAAAGATTTGTATGTCTGCAAAAGTAGTAATAAGTGAAAATCTCTCTTGCAACTCCTTAGACTTTTTCCCCTTCAAGGTGTTTGAGAATATATTTCAAATTTCTCTTGGTCATTTTAATTTTTTTTCCTCTGAGCTAGATTTATTGTTGGAGGTGCTGAAGGGCATTGCTGATGGTATTGTTATTCAAGAAGGTGGCCAGAACAGTGCAATCAAGGCACTGCATGGAAAAAACAGGGTGAGCTTCAACTGCAAAGTCATGGCCAACATTCTGACTTTTTTGACCGTACTCTGCACACACCCCTGGTGCTAGAGAAGATGCCCAAAGAGGACTTATATTTTCCAATACAATATTCCAGTACTGTGATAAAAAATTTAAGTATTTGGAAAGTTATATGTTAGAATGGATGAAAAGCCATACTACCTGCATCAGTCTTTGCCTTGATTTTTTTTTTCCAAACTGAAAACCAGCCTTGGAAATGCCCTATAGAGAAAAAAAAAGTGGTAGGAGAAAATAAACTGACCCTTTCCTTACTTTTTTCTGTTTGTCCTAAGGAAAAACAGCTGGAAAAAATTAGATAGTTCATCTTTCCACCATATTTTGCTTTCATAGCAAAAAAGAAAAAAGACTTGGGGAAATACGTTGGTCTAGTAACAAACAGCTGAGTGTAAATTACTTAGATGTTCATCCACTTTTAAATAGATTTTATGAAAGTTATTATGTTTTTAGAAGACACCTTGTCTGGGCTTACTTCCATCTTCCTGTACTAGTTATTATTTGCCTAACTCCCAAAATAGGGAGAGGGAGTTAGACACATCAATACTATGTCTTTGCATAAACAAGAACATGAAAAGGTTGTTGATATCTCTTTTTCCAACAACATTTTCTGAAGGCCACATAGCCAAACCATTTAAAAAAAAAAAAAAATGGGAGTTTTCCAGAGCAGATTTTGAGATATTTTTAATGGCGCAACAGAAATAAATAAATGAGCACGGACTTACATCTTCAAGTAAGTCTAATTGGTTTCCAGTCCTGATGTTAATTTTTCTCTTTGGCTTTTTGTACCATGGTTCACTCTCTCAAGATTCCTGAACTTCTCTTGAGTTTGTGAAGTTAGGTTTCTAATTTCAAGGCAACAGGACACAATCACAAAATCCAATCAATATTGTAGGTTCTAGATCTCCCTGATGTTTACAATTCCACTATGAATGGGACTATTAAGAAGTGAATGTTTTATACTCAGTGCTGTTTTAAAAATTGTTCCAAAGAGGAAACAAAATACCCACCCCAGTGACGTCCTGTCCTAAATGTACACAAGTTCCCCCCCCGCCACACTGCCACTTCCAAACTCTCAACAATAGCTTCTTTTCAAAAATGTTTCATAAGACTCTGAGTTCAAAGGGTTGCAGTTCAGCAATCATTGCGGTACAGAAGGAACAAGCTTATCTCAGTAATATGAAATGTGTCTATCAGTATATCATCAAGAAGAATGTGTGTCATTTGGGAATAGGTTTTGTATAAACACTGGTGCCATAATGAATTAAAATGAATCCCTTTGGAATGGCTGTTTTATACATATATTATTAGAATCCAAGAATCGCAGAGTTGGAAGGAGACACTTAGACAAACAGTCCAGCCCCTGCTCAGTGCAGGAATCCAGATTAAAGCATTGAGGGTAGGTGGATCTCTAACTTTGGTTTAAACACCTTTGTGAAGAGGAGCCCACCACCTTTCCATTGAAATGTTTTTACACTTATGAAGTTTTTTCCCCTCTACAATTGAAACCCATTTTTCTGTGTCCTGTATGAAAGAAAACAGATCTTGTCCTTCTTTATGGCTGTCCTTTTCTTGCTCTTCTCAAGGCTAAATTAATAATTGTATTTATGCTGTGTTATTTATGTTTTTTTTGGTTTTAACTGTTTGGTTGTGAACCGCCCAGAGACCCTTCTTGTGGGGGAGTTGGGTGGTGATATAAATTTGATTTATAAATAAATATAAATAAATACAAGCAAACTCACCTAGTTCCACCACATTTCCTTTCATAGCAGTTATTACTGTCCTGTGTTTGAAAGTTCCCAATTCATGTACTAAACCCTAGTTTCAGACAACATTCTTATCCAAAAGCATCCAGTTGATAACATCTATGCCATCATTTTACTTCCCATAACTTGTAGCTCTTCACTGAAGGCTTATTGTGTCTCTGAATTAGGAGTTACCACCATTTTGAATGTATCTGTTAGATTTGTACAGCAGCTCTGTAGGGTAGGGTGGACTGAGAGAGACAGGGATTGATCCAAAGTCATTTAGTGAGCTTCCATGACTGAGAGATGACTCAGCCATGGAAGCTCACTAAAGTTGGGCCAGTAGGGGAATGCAGGAGGGAAGGAAGGGGAGCAAATGATGTCATGTGCACATATCTCAACACAAATTCTACTCCTTTCATTCTTGTATGCAATATTGCAATACAATTATGAAAGGGCAGGATTTGAGTTCTGAGGTCAAGACACCTGTTCTGTCATTTTGGTGTCATTGCAGTAAGAAGTGACACCTATGTCTAAGTGATGGCATGAGACACAGTCCCCAACACATTGGAGGACTTTTGCAGGGCGAAGGCTTCTGTAGCCTGCACAGAAGTCTTATTGTCTTTTCATTAAGAAACTACTGTTAACCTGTTGGCTAGCTTTACCACCACCATCTGGTGGAAATCACAAGGCACAGTAATGCATAATTTTCACCAGATAGTGCATAATATAATAAATATATTCATCTGCCTTTTACCTGGAGGTGGGGGGAGGAAGGATTTTTTTTTTTTTTCATGCCAGATGGAAATATACAAGTTCTAGGTCTACCTTGGTTAAATTTAGTGATTGACACAGCAAAGCAGGGACAGCACCCAGATACTCTGCAGATGCAGCCCTGACACAGAAATTCCACAGCATTTTCAATATTTTGGTCTGGCAACTCCATGCACAACACTAGAAGCAGCTTCACTCCATTCCAAAGCACCCTGTAGGTGTAATAGGTTGCCTTTTTTTTTAATTTTGACCCTGTCATTCAAAGGCCCTCAGTAAATATGCCCTCTAGAAAATGAGTCTGTCGACCTCTGCCCTCTTCCACCATCTCTCAAATAGATTTCATAGCAGAACCCACAACTTGTAATTTAGTACAATTCCTTTCAGCTGGCAGCCTTTTTCAAGAAGAGAAGGCTCTTTGTTGCTGTTGATTCGTTTTTGCATCACTTAATGTGGAGGCTATGTCGATGTTTTGTTTTCATATGCTTACCCAGCCACCCTCCCTCTCTCTGTTCAGACAGCCATTCAGTTATGTCCTGCTCCAACAGTTTTCTCTCCTCTCCATCTGCCTTTCATGTACAAAGAACAATTGGGCTGCTTGGCTTTAAGTTATCACAGGCTCAGGTCATCAGTAACAAATAAAGCCTCATAACCAACACAAATTTATTGCACCCTCAGTTTTGTCTATGCATGGTGTTTACTGTTCTTCACTGTTTGGGGAATGTGACTTCCTTATATAAGTTAGGAATAAGAGTGAGTACCCTGTAGAGCAGTGTTTCTCAACCTTGGGAACGTTAAGATATGTGGATTTAACTTCCAGAATTCCCCAGCCATCCATGCTGGCTGGGGAATTCTGGGAATTGAAGTCCATGCATCTTAAAGTTGCCAAGCTTGAGAAACACTGCTGTAGAGGTTAAAGCTAGAATCAGGGCTGGTCTTACCATAGGTCAAATAAAGCATCTTCCTCAAGAGGTGGCCTGTAATAGGTGGCAAATTGGGGCCAAGCCCTAACCACTGAGCTTTTCATACCCTTAAATCAGTGGACTTCATACTGAGTGGGGAATTCTGGGAGTTGAAGTCCATGTATCTTAAAGTTGATGAGGTTGAGAAACACTGCCTTAACTGAGGATCATAATTAAGGAATCAAGATTTACACACACTACCTTTCATAGGTTTTAATGTCAAGAGCTAGAGCCTTGAGTTCAGAATCTTGAGAACTGAGATAGGAACCTTCCAGCCTTCCTTTCTTGGAAAGCTCATTAAGGCCAGGATTCCCTGAAGCTTCTGAATCTTTTTTCTTAGAATACTTGACAAACTAAGAGTCCATTTATTTGATAAGCCTGGAACAGGATCTCTCATCCAATTCATGTTTAGAGATACTCCTCTGTCTTACAGCACACCTGACCTGCTACCTGTTGCATGGCTCTTAAGAAGCACAAAGCTCTGGAGAGGTGGGTTGTCTTACCAGTCACTTTTATGGCATTGCTCTGAGGAAGACTGCAGAATGATGTATGGTGAAGGGCTCACCGTAGCTGCTGCTTATCTGGGCCAGTGTTTCTCAGCCTCAGCAACTTTAAGCTGGGGAATCCTGGGAGTTAGAGTCCACACATTTTAAACTTGGTGAGGATGAGAAAAACACTGATCTAGACAACTCCCATGCAGGAACTAGGAACTCTCTCAAATAAATCTATAGGGCTTCTGAGCATTTATCAGCCACAGGCTGAAGGTAGCATTGTTCCTGCTAAGAAAAGAAACATCTGGTGGGGGAGTGGGAGGGGCCAATAGTAGGGGAAGCTGACATTTTTCTTCCATCCAAAATGGCAGGTACTGAATCTTCTTGGGTCACTCCTCTTTAGGATCTTGGGGAGATCTTAATTCAAATTCTATATAGCTGAGAAACTCACTGAGTAACCTTGGGCCAACCACAATCTTTCAACTAACTATGCTAGAAAACAATGGCAATGTAGAAAGAGGCAAAATAATGAGTGCTTCTCTGAAAAAAAGGAGCTCTTACATCCTGATTCCAATTTAGTTCTTCTAATGCTACCATTTCTTAGCCAAAATGAAAACAGCTGCAGAGAGTAGGAAGTCATTAGGTTTAGAATAACCCCACAGCATGCATAGAAGCATCAAATATTTCAGAAAGCAAGCTATGGGAGGAGATTCTCAAAATAAGAATTCATCATGTTCAGCAGCCACAGAATGCTGATTAACTATTAGGGCTACCAGAACTGGGCTGCCAAAATCCAGATGACCTCTAGAGATCAGAAGCGAGTCAGAATTTCTGTACCCCTTTGCGGCAGTTTAGTTTTCTTGCAGACTGGATCTAATTGTCCTCATAATGATTGAAACCTGAAATCCTGATGAGAGGAAAATAGTATTAGTAAAAGGGAAGAGAAGAAGAGATACTCAAGGGAACAAAAGTAGAAAGAAGGTCTGTGTTGTTTGGTCACTTCCTGGTTCATATAGCAAAACTAGAACTGCCCTTGGGATCAAACCAAGATCACCCAAGTCTTGTGTGATATCCTTCTTGAAGTTTGGGAGTGTTGCAGCCAATCAGTACAGAGATTCAACTGTCCCATCATGAGTTCCTTAGCATTGCATTATATACGTGGAGAACCTCTCCATCTCTTGTTGTCACCCCTGAAAGCACTTCAGAACTCGTTCGTGGATTGTTTCTACCACTGATCATTGGAAGCAACATTACTGCATAATCCAAAAGATAACCTTCTCCCTAAGATTTGTAATAATTCCCAAACAGGGGAAAACAGGCTTTTTTCCTAACAGTGCTCAATACAATTCACACCCCTTTCATTTGCCTATCCAGTCTGAGATCTGCAGTCCCTTGCCACTGTAACTTAAAACCTCTAATTCAGTATTTTTTCCTTGATGCTTTGTAGTGAATAAAACTGAGCAACCATTGTTACGCTTTCTTTTTTAAAGGTAAAGCTATTCGAGACTTACTTATCCTATCCACTTGGGATGGATGGATGGATAGAGTTAATACATGTACAAATGTGCTTCTTTGCATTAGGGTATACATCTGACATAGTTTAGTGAGTATGCTAAAAAGAAATACAATTAATTTTCTTTAAGATTGCAGCCCTGGTAAACTGTTTACTCATTATTACATTAACTATAGTTTACCCAATGAACTCAATTTTCAGGTTGAGATATACTAAGAAAAAAACTAACCACAGATCTAAAATGTCGTTCTTTAATTTGTGGCGAAAGAGTATCGTGTAAAGCTAGACCGTGAGAAGTATTGGCAGAGGCTGGACTACTGAAATAAAGTTTGGTCAGGATTTGATATAGAAGCTATCAGGCTGCCCAAACTGGTTAGTTAAATCATCCAGAAACAAAAGAAGTCAAGGATACGGTTGCTCTATTTTTAAAAAAAGAAGGGATTTTCTGTTGTTGATCTCCAGGATCTCAAACAGGAGACTTTTCCAGAGCTACCTGGAGTTGCAAGCAACTCAGCCTGAGACATTTGCATGCAAAATGTATGTTTTGCCCGTGAGCTATGGGAAAGCTGTGTGAAAGTATCCTTTTCTGTATAATTGCTAAGAAAAGTACAATTCACATCTATCTATATAAGAGGTGCCCAGGTTTTTCTGGGTTGAGATACCAAGGATCTTTGGAGATGTACCTAGGTCATTGCTGGTGCATTTAGGACAAAGCCTACATTTGATTATATTTCATTTACAATACTAATTAAAGCTGTTATAGAAAACAAAATCATGTAAAATAAGGCCTGAACTTATAGAATTCCGTTGGTCTACTCCCAACCTTACTTAAATAACATCTTTTTTATATGTCTGATCTTATTGGGGGGAATCATTTATCATAATCACACCTCATTAAGAAGGAGGAAAAAATACCTTCTTTTTGTCATGTGGGACTCTATATGTAGCTTCAGACAATGGCAGATTTTTACATCAAAATTATTAACCTCTGAAAAATGGAGGTTATAATAATGGAAGTGCTGACACACTTCATCATGAAGGTCACAAGCAGTGTTATTATAGTAAACTCAATGTTCTCTCTGTGGAGATTGTGCAAAGAGCCTTTGTGATGTCCTACTTCATAAAAAAAAATGAAATTGGAATTCACATTTGCAGAGGTTTCTTGATAGACTGCTCTCAAAGTGCTTTCAGCAAACCAGAGGGAATAGGAAGAATATTAAGCCACAAGCTTTTTAACATCAGTTTGTCAGTAGCTATGAATGATGAAAATATAACTATTTTTTCAGGTGTCTGCTATTTTTTCTCCTTGGCAGAATGTATCTGTCCAGATATCAGCTGCAGGAAAAGACTTTTCCCCTGTTCCTGGGCTCATCGAAGCATTTGACTCAAATCTACCTTGCCAACTCTATCAAAACAGATGACTGATATCTGATGCTAAAGTTTCAATTGCTTATGAGGTAGTCATGCATCATACTCCAAAGTGCAAGAGGGAAAGTTATTTGAATATTTCCCCCTTTCAACAGGAAAGTGAAAGCAGCCGCTATGAAACTAGTAAAGACAAAAAGTAAAGCCAGCCTAGAATAGGCTACTGCTCTGTCGGTGCCCCTTCATGGATCACTGCCTTGTCGTGGCGAAGGGGCTTGTGTAACTCAGTGAAGCCATGAGCTATACTGTGCAGGGCCATCCAAGACGGACAGGTCATGACAGAGAGTTCTGACAAAATGTGGTCCACTGGAGAAGGAAATGGCAACCCACTCCAGTATCCTTGCCAAGAAAACCCCATGGACAATGTTAAAAGGCTAAAAGATATGACGCCGGAAGATGAGCCCCTCAGGTCGGAAGGTGTCCAATATGCTACTGGGGAAGAGCGGAGGACAATTCCAAGTAGCTCCAGAAAGAGTGAAGCGGCTGGACCAAAGCCGAAAGGACGTTCAGCTGTGGATGTATCTGGAAGCGAAAAGAAGGTCCGATGCTGTAAAGAACAATATTGTATAGGTACGTGGAATGTAAGATCCATGAACCAAGGCAAGCTGGATGTGGTCAAACATGAGATGACAAGATTGAACATCGACATCTTGGGAATCAGCGAATTGAAATGGACGGGAATGGGTGAATTTAATTCAGGTGACCATTATATCTACTACTGTGGGCAAGAAACCCTTAGAAGAAATGGAGTTGCACTCATAGTCAATAAGAGAGTGGGAAAGGCAGTAATGGGGTACAACCTCAAAAACGACAGAATGATCTCAGTGCGTATCCAAGGAAAACCATTCAACATCACGGTAATCCAAGTCTATGCCCCAACCACTGATGCCGAAGAAGCTGAAGTTGACTGGTTCTATGAAGACCTACAAGACCTTCTAGAACTAGCACCAAAAAAAGATGTCCTTTTCATCATAGGGGATTGGAATGCTAAAGTAGGAAGTCAAGGAGTAATCGGAATAACAGGCAAGTTTGGCCTTGGAGTACAAAATGAAGCAGGGCAAAGGCTAATAGAGTTCTGTCAAGAGAACAAGCTAGTCATAGCAAACACTCTTTTCCAACAACACAAGAGACGACTCTACACATGGACATCACCAGATGGTCAATACTGAAACCAGATTGATTACATACTTTGCAGCCAAAGATGGAGAAGCTCTATACAGACGGCAAAAACAAGACCAGGAGCTGACTGTGGCTCAGATCATGAGCTTCTTACTGCAAAATTTAGGCTTAAATTGAAGAATGTAGGGAAAACCACTAGACCACTCAGGTATGACTTAGATCATATTCCATGTGAGTACACAGTGAAGCTGATAAATAGATTTAGAGGATTAGATTTGGTAGACAGAGTGCCTGAAGAACTATGGACGGAGGTCTGTAACATTGTACAAGAGGCAGCAACTAAAACTATCCCAAAGAAAAAGAAATGCAAGAAAGCAAAATGGCTGTCTGACGAGGCTTTACAAATAGCTGTGGAAAGAAGGAATGCGAAAAGCAAGGGTGAAAGGGAAAGATATAAGCAACTGAATGCAGATTTCCAGAGAATAGCAAGGAGAGATAAGAAGGCCTTCTTAAATGAACAATGCAAAGAAATTGAAGAAAACAATAGCATGGGGAAGACTAGAGATCTCTTCAAGAAAATTGGAGATATCAAAGGAACGTTTAGTGCAAAGATGGGCATGATAAAGGACAAAAAAGGCAGGGACCTAACAGAAGCAGAAGAGATTAAGAAGAGGTGGCAAGAATACACAGAAGAACTATACAAGAAAGATCTTAATGTCCCTGATGTCCATGCTGGTGTGGTGACTGACCCTGAGCCAGACATCCTAGAGAGTGAAGTCAAGTGGGCCTTAGGAAGCATTGCTAACAACAAAGCTAGTGGAGTTGACAGTATTCCAGCTGAGTTATTTAAAATACTAAAAGACGATGCTGTTAAAGTGCTGCACTCAATATGCCAGCAAGTTTGGAAAACGCAACAGTGGCCACGGGATTGGAAAAGGTCAGTTTACGTTCCAATTCCAAAGAAGGGCAATGCCAAAGAATGCTCAAACTATCACACAATTGCACTCATTTCACATGCTAGCAAGGTTATGCTCAAAATCCTACAAGCTAGGCTTCAGCAGTACGTGAACCGAGAACTACCGGATGTACAAGCTGGGTTTCGAAGAGGCAGAGGAACCAGAGATCAAATTGCCAACATTCGCTGGATCATGGAGAAAGCACGAGAGTTCCAGAAAAGCATCTACTTCTGCTTCATTGACTATGCAAAAGCCTTTGATTGTGTGGATCACAACAAACTGTGGCAAATTCTGAAAGAGATGGGGATACCAGACCACCTTACCTGTCTCCTGAGAAATCTGTATGCGGGCCAAGAAGCAACAGTTAGAACCAGTCATGGAACAACCGATTGGTTCAAAATAGGGAAAGGAGTAAGACAAGGCTGTTTACTGTCACCCTGCTTATTGAACCTATATGCAGAGTACATCATGAGAAATGCCAGGCTGGAAGAATCACAAGCCGGAATTAAGATTGCAGGGAGAAACATCAATAACCTCAGATATGCAGACGATACCACCCTAATGGCAGAAAGTGAAGAAGAACTAAAGAGCCTCTTGATGAGGGTGAAAGAGGAGAGTGAGAAAGCTGGCTTGAAACTCAACATTAAAAAAACTAAGATCATGGCATCTGGACCCATCAATCCCTGGCAAATAGAAGGGGTAGAAATGGAAGCAGTAACAGACTTCATTTATTTGGGCTCCAAGATCACCGCAGACGGAGACTGCAGCCATGAAATTAAAAGACGCTTGCTCCTTGGGAGGAAAGCTATGGCAAACCTAGATAGCATATTAAAAAGCAGAGACGTCACCTTGCCGACAAAGATCCGCATAGTCAAAGCTATGGTTTTTCCAGTAGTAATGTATGGCTGTGAGAGCTGGACCATAAAGAAGGCTGAACGCTGAAGAATTGATGCCTTTGAACTGTGGTGCTGGAGAAGACTCTTAAGAGTCCCCTGGACTGCTAGGAGGTCAAACCAGTCAATCTTAAAGGAAATCAACTCTGATTGCTCATTGGAAGGATTGATCATGAAGCTCAAGCTCAGATACTTTGGTCACCTAATGCGAAGAGAGGACTCTTTGGAAAAGACTCTGATGCTGGGAAAGATGGAAGGCAAAAGGAGAAGTGGATGGCAGAGGATGAGATGGCTAGACAGCATCACTGAAGCAATGAGCATGAAATTGAGCAAACTCAGGGAGGCAGTGAAGGACAGGAAGGCCTGGCGCAATATGGTTCATGGGGTCACGAAGAGTCGGACACGACTTAACGACTAAACAACAACAAACAACAACTGTGGGTGAGGTGATTCTGAAGCAGTACACTTCCAAAATTGGTATAGTTCTGGGAAAAAAATGTCATGGTATAACTCCTCTTCTCTCCTGCGTCTGTTTCAGTGATTGAGGTTCACTTTCAGCAGAAATTGCATAAAATACCAATTTGCAGGTACAATGTTCATTATTGTATCAATGATTAAGATGCTAAATTTCCATGCTGAAAGCTAAATACTCAATTCCAAACCCAGTATGGTCCACTATATGCAAAGGATCTCCCTCCAAGGAAACAGTCAACAAAAGTGCTCTGTTAAGAGACATTTGCACAATTGCAAAGGAATTCTTCTAAGATTTTGGATCAGAAATATATCGAAGAACCAACAATTATTTTTTCTATTTTTTAAAAAGGAACTGGCTTAATTATCAGCTTCATATCCATCAGTCAACATCTGGAAGAGTACCAGTTCTGTTCAACTATCTGGAACAAAACAGATTTCCTTGTCATGTTAAATCCCATGGCTGCAGGGCTCAAATCTGCCATAGCATGTCAGCATTGCTTAAGCCCCAAACAAAATCAAGGATCCATGTTGGAGAATGAGACTAAAGGAAATCACTTTTATGGAGCTTTCATTGGATGCAATTAAAATCAAGGGAAGAGAATAAATTTATCTTTTTATATCTTTTGACAAGAGCAATGCTTGAATTAATTACACTTAATCCAGTCTGGCATGCATTTGGCCAAGAGATAAGTCTGAATCTCACATCTTTATTAAGGGTCAACCACATGTATATCATTAAGATGGATTTCTAGGAAAGGAAGCCACCTTTCCATACTGTACAACCTTGTGCAGCAGATGTAGGCATGGAGGTGGCAGTTCATACTTCTGATCACCCAGGGAACCTCAGGAAGCTGTCTACTGATGTGGTGGCATCACTGGAAGGGGTGAGGGCTGAGATTTGAGGAGCTATTTTTTTTAAGACTGAAGATTTTAAGGATGGGGATTAAAACAGGGGGATTATGGGAGGCAAACATTTCATTAAACTCCTATCCAACTCAGAAAAAGGACCCAAAATTGCTGATTTGGCAATTGATTTCCAAACATTTTTAGAGTTTTGTGACAGAATTTAAGGATGGAAACAGGAGCAGTTTCTATCCTAAAGGCCTTTGCACTCTACTCCCATCCTTAGAACTACTCAGACACCATCAAAACTAGGATAAACCAATGCATTTTCCACTGCCCAGCTTGTGACTAGCCAAGGAGTCATTGAGGGCAAATAGGCAGGGCTCTGACAGATTACAGAGGCAAATAGCAATCCACAGTCACACATAGTTTGCAGTCTGGGAGGTTCCCATCCCTGCAATTTTGCATTATCTGCCAACTCAGCAGAATAAATAGCCAGGTCTGTTCCTTCAGAAATAAGGGTACAAAGTAGTTTCAAAGCATGGAACTCCGCATTATCACCTTCTAATGCCTGCAGATCATGCAACCGCTAATATCAAGTCCTATGAGCTTCCAAAGTTGTTTGGATAGATTAGATTGACCCTTGTTTAACCAGCAGGGTACATTCTTAATAAATAGCTCATGAGCACATAGCAACTTTGTCATATTGATCTCACAAAAGAGTCTGGTCAGAGAAGTATGCGAATGGGGAAGGAAATTTATGATCCCCAGATTGTGTAGGCTTGTTCCGAACTTAATGATCTCCATCTTGATCAATAATCCTGTGAAGTAGAGTTATGCCAGAGACTGGAATGCAAGTCTTCCTTCAGAAGGAATAAGTAAGATTTAAAGGAACTGCTGCCACTGAGAAGGGCAGCCAAAGGTAATAAAGCCTCAGCCAATATATAGATGTCTACTGAAGCAGCACACAAAAGCTCTTTGCGTAAGTATGACCATTCTTGTTTTAACAGTACTACAGCATTTTAATCATTCCCTTATCTAAGCTTGGGTGCTGCCTGAACGTGTCTGGAGGAAAATCCAAACAGTCACAGCTGTGTAAGTAACAGCCATTACAACAGGGGTTCTAATTTCCAAAGTTGCTATGACTGGATGACCTTTACAAATCATCTCCACAAAAAAGCTTTGTGTAATGAGGGCAAACAAGCTAACTAAGTAAACTTGGATGTCCCTGAAGAACTGAGACCACTAAGACATAAGGCTGGAACCTATGGAGCAGACCTAATTTGTTCAAACCACAACTACGTTTAAGCTCCTTTCAGAAATGGCTTAGTGAGTTCAATAAACCTGTGGAGAAGTGAGTGGAGGGGATCTTCCAAGGAGTCAAAGCAACTTTTTATCCTCACTTATTTACTCCCTAAATGAGAGACTAGGCTGAAAGATAATGGTTATTTTAAACTAACCACTGAATTTCACAGCTTGAGAGAGAAATTCCTTAGTCTTCAACTGTGTTCAGATGACAATCATAAGGCAAAAGAAAGGGTTAGTGAGAACATGTGTACCTCACCTTGTCCTTCATAACAAATCACTTGTTAATTAGAATTGGAGGCTTTCAGTGCTATCTGAACCTGGAGTGGCCACCAAGTTTTGTCATATATGCTATATCTCCAACCAGCATCACACTCAGACCAAACCATAATGAACTTCTGTGAAAGTATGGAAGCCACTCAACTTGTCTCAGGTTCAAGTCTTGTCAAATCCGGTCTCTATTAAATCCAGAATAGAGACTGTGTTGCACTAGCATACAATGGAAAGTAAAATGAAAGTACATGCATTCTTGTCTATGTTGCTTAGTATGTCACATAAACACCTTGATGATGTAGTCTAGCATTGGGGAATTTCTGGCCCTCCAGAGGCTGTTTATTTTTAACTATTTTTATTCTGTTTATGGTATTTTGTTTTAGTGCCATCAACTGCCTTGGGAGTTTTAGAAGTATGATACATTATAGAGTGAAATAATATAAGAAATATTCAAATAGGTCTCAAGGCTCTAAAATGATCCACTTCTACTCACTGGAGATCACCTGGCTTATCTGAAAAGTTACCCTACAATAGGGGTAGGCAACCTCAAGCTCCAAGATCTGCATGTGGGCTTTAACCATCTGTCAGTGGCCCTCTGAACTCACCCTAACCATGATTGCAGAAAACTGATAGCAGTGTTTCACTATTTAGATAATATGCTACAATTTTCATGTAAACTATAAAATGGGTAGATTACATTCAAAAAACAAAGAAAATCCTCCCCAATTCTGCAAAAGCAAGCAAACAAAAAGCCCAGCCTTGCTGACATGCAGGATGCAGCAATAATGGCTTTGTGTCTTTGCCCAACGAGCATCTTTTCACAACCTGAGATGCTCCACATGAATTTTGACAGCAAATTCACAGAATTCCCTTCTAGTATGGCCTGTACTAGGTGGGAATTCCATGAAATTGCAACCTAAGTGCATCTGAAGGGTGCCACATTGGGAAAAATGACTTAAGATGACAGATGCAAAGGTAGGCGGAACTCCTGTGTCATTAATAACTGTGTGAAAGAAGAAATGTTGGCAGCTATACTTTTTCTTCCAGCTATGATTGCCAACTTTTTAATCAGTTCTGATCCTATGCTGTTAACAGCATCACCTGAACAGAACCTTATTGAAAATAAATAAATTAGCCACACTTGCTGCTATTTAGTCTCTGTGTAAAGCTGCATTTGCTTTGCCGTCCAATTATGGCATTAGGATTACTTAAACATCAAGGGGCTGAGCTGTATAATACACAGATGGATGATATAAAGGAAATGGTGCTCCCCCTCTCACATACACACAATCATTTCACCGCATTTCACTAATTACAGTGTATTTTTCAAGGCTGATGCAATATCCACCTCAGGTCTTTGCATTTATTTTCTGTTCATACCTTGGGAATTAAGCTAATATGGGTAAGACTTCAGGTAATTGGTTGGAATTTTCCTAGAAAGCATTGAGTCTTGAAATGTATCATTTACTTTCATTAACACTTATTTCTCATATATGCTATGTCTCCAACCAGCATCGCTATCAGACCAAACCACAATGAACTTCTGTGAAAGTATGGAAGTCACTCCACTTGTCTCCGGTTCACGTTGGTCTACATCAGAAGAACTAATCTGGATGTGGATTCCTAGCATTCGCAAACACAAGGTTGACACATTTCACTAAGTCATGACTTTGTCATGGTTTGTTAAATAAAGCACAGTTGACTGAGTTCATACCATATGATGTGCCATGAAGAAGGAAATCACCTTATTTACCATTTACTAATATAGCATACTGGCTTATATGGCAATATCTGAACCTACTCCATGACGGATCTTAACCAACATATTAAGTCATAGCTTAGATTTATTTATTATTTCATTCATCTATTTATATGGCCACCCATCCCACTTATGTGACTCTGGGTAGCTTTGTCAGATTTGGAACAAACCACCAAGATCCAAGATCTATTTTTTCAGAAGGCAGTAAAAAAAAAAAAGCCAAAGGGAGGTGAATGCCCTTAACATAAAGGATAGACTTACACAATATTCTAAGTCATGGTTTTCCTGAATCATGTTTTATTAAATAAGCCACAAATATTGGGTTTGCCTAACATGCTAAACAATGCCAAACAAGCCAGTTTAGCATGTTTAACTCATGTCAAAGAATAACAATTTCATTTCTGTCTTACACTTATACCAATCCAGCCTAATTTAATCCAGAAATCCTTATTGGAAGTGATTTCAGACATTCATTGTCTGAGAGAACTTAATATTACTGTCTGCTTCAGCTCCTCCCAATTCATAAAATCTGACTACTGTATGTATTCCTCAGGGTACAGGGTGATTTATGTGGATGGTGCCAGTTGATGTAACAGGGATGATCCTAGTTCATTGGTAAAGCACATGCATTGTGTACAAAAGTTCTACCTTCTAACTCAGTGTAACTTAGGAAAGTCCCAACCTTTTTTTTACTGGGGCCCTAACTTTCAGGGTAGCTTTGAACATTAGAAGCAAGAATCTTGTTTGAGTAGGTGACCAGATTGTTTGCCCTACTTCATGGAGAACAGTTCTGTCTGTGAAGGCCAAAAAGTATAATTTGCTTGAAGAGTTTATTGGTGGCTATCCAGTCAAAGTCAGTTTTAAAAAGGAGGAGGACTGGAGGTTGTCCAATAGTACTTGCCACTTGGACAGCACCCTGCCTATTGCAGTGAGGTGTCTTATATTTTGCTTCCCAAATGCAAGTCTAAAGAATCAAGTTACTACCTACATTTTTTTTTACAAAATTGCTTTTTGTTCTCTTTATTGGATGCTACATTTCTGCTTCCGTTCCACCATGTGGTCCAGAATATCCAAGCAGCATAGAGTCACTTGGTGAGATGGGCTGCCATGATAGATAGATAGATAGATAGATAGATAGATAGATAGATAGATAGAACACTATTTTCTCTTATCTCCCTAGTCTCTGTCAGAAAACAACAACAGGTTTGGTCCCAAGCAATCTATTTATATCTCTACTGGGAGAGGTTGGTGCCACTGGCAGTCTTGAATATCTGTGGTCCTCTGATAAAACTATTTCTTACATATCTGACTTTCCTATATTTATAAACCTACAGGCTGCCATTCTGACTTCATCCCTTCTGGCTTAAAAAATTCGTATAACTTTTTCAAGATTATTTTTTAAATGAAACACCCTTCATGCTGCTGATTGGAAATCAAAGTTCCCTTGAGTTGAAAGATCTTAGAAGAAAATTATTTTGCTATGTCTATTACCTCTTCCCCATTTCCCCCTCCCCTTTTTATTTTTAGGCACGCAGAAAAAGTAAGGATCCAGCTTGCTAATATTTGATCCTGAACTTCTTTTGAAATGAAACAATTCCTCAATAATCTTACAGTGATCCGCTGACTGCCCTGCATATAAAAATGAATACTGATGAATGTTTTAAGTAGAACAGATACATCATTAGGAAGCAAAATCAATGCACCTGTGCCTATGCAAACCACATTACTTTAAACTGTCAGGAATAACCTTGTCTCTAAAGATGCAAAATAACTTTCTTAAGGAGAAGATTCAGAAGAAGTAAAATCCAGAATGATTTCAAAGGTTTATACAAGTGGGGAAGTGGGGGGCAGGGGAAATAAAGAAAAAGAGAAAGAACAAAATTGGGTGGATGGACTGATGGATTAATCACTTTTTAAAAGCCAGACACATGTTGCAACAACAAAATGTTGTGATATAGGGTATTCTATTTCTATTTTCCTCTAAGTTTTCTCTCAGTTCACATTAAAAAAATTTTTTTTTAATTATTCTTTTCCTGACAATTACAACATCTATCTGTGGTTATCAGCACTGATTCACACAGAAAAGTTGACAATCACTGGATTGCTGGCATGCTCAGCATTTAATAAGTATCTGTCATCTTCCCAATCAATCTGCTGTATTTGATTATTTGTGTCAGTGTCAATACCAGCTCATCCCAATAGCCAGGCAAGATTGATGGGCATTAAATCCAATATATATTTAAAAGGCATCAGGCTGGTACATATATTGCACTAAGCCATAGTTTGTTTACTTAAGCTTATGGAATAAACAATTGGATGAATTCATATAACACACAAAGATAAACAGGCAAAACTACATTCAAATATTGTGCAAAATTGATGATCTTCTGCCATCCACAGATATAGTGGCAGAAGTTCAGTCTAAATTGGAGTCATACATACTCTTTTCTAACAGAATCTGGGCTAACTGAACAAGATCTTTTTCTGTATGCCCCTCCCCTTAAATCATGGCAATGAACAGAATATGATGCACAGGGGTTGCACCCTGGTTCGGGAGTGAGAGCTTGATGGAACTGTATTAGACACAAATAATTTGACCTATGAGCATTGAACAGTTCCTGAAGATTTTATTGCTAAGCTGTGCCTCCTGGCAGCTTGGATGGTGATTTCTAATTAATGAGATGCTAGAAGAAGCTAGAAGATAGGTAGGCAAAGATCTTAGACAGATCTTTGCTTACCTCTGTGAGAAGATAGAACCTATCAGCAACAAGAAAAGTAAGAACTACTCTACTGTAATGGTAAGTGGGAATGACCTCGGGAGACAGGAGGAAGACCCTGCCTAGACAACGGTCTGATAAAATCTGATTCCAAAGGAGAGGGAATAGAGAAAGCAACTCAGAAGGGACCCTCCCTAGTTTTGGGGACAGTAAAAGTAAGGGATGGGGGAGGTACTTTCAGTCTTGCAAGACTGATATCAGGTCTTTGAGGTAGTCCAGACAAGAAGCACCAACCATGAGTACTAACACTACCTTTATTGAAAGGTTACAGTAACAGAATCGTGCAAGTCTGAAAGCACTTTCCACCCCCTCCCCTTACTTTTACTCTCCTGAAAACTAGGCAGGGTCCCTTCTGAGATGCTTTCTCCACCCCCACCCCTCCCGTGGACACAGATTTTGCTTATCAGACCATTGTCTAGACTGCAGGTCTTCCTCCTGTCTTCCAAGTTCATTCCCACATACCATTACACTTACCTCCCCCCCCCCACTCCAAAAATAATTTCCAGGCTGGTGGTAAATCAAGAAATTGTCATTTTCTAAAGCATTCTGATAAGATGACCCATCCTCACAGATTTCAACCTACGCAAGTAATACTTTATGTTAAACATGCAAGAATTGACAGAGAGAGATGGACTTCTATGACTCAAATTTATTGTGTTGACTTGGAAAAGGTGGAGTTGCTGCCAGTCCAGATGCTGACAAAAGCCCTGTGTCACAATATGAACATGCAACAAGCCCACAGATGCTTCTTAAAACGAGAAATTTCCTAGCAGTTTTTCAGATATTTCTGAGACGTGTTCCATGATGAAAATACCAATTGCAGCTAGTACCAAATGGCTTATAGGGGCTAGTGCAGCTAATTATAAAGGAGTGTTTACCTCAGATAACAGCATGAAGCTAGTAACCTTGAAGAATGATAAAATGAACTGCCTGCAGAAGGAGACTTCTTAGGTTATGTCTCAGAATGATTAAAATACACAGGATGCCTGTTTACAAGCTGGTTCAATAGATTCCTTTAGCAACTTACAGGGAAAAAGGAGGCTGAGATTCTAACAGATTGAATGAGCATCAGCACCAAAAAAAATAAGTTTTGGGATGTCTACTCTTCAAACAACTGTGTCAGGAGATGTGAATGTTCATTGGGAAGAAACAAGGACTTCCATTCAGTCTGTTGTTTCAGCTCCTCTAAAAGAGCACAGCCATAGTCCAGGCTTCTGAATCTTAGTAAAAACAACACTTATATTGACAAACATAGAAAAGCCTTCACATCAAAGGAGCAATTTGGAAAGAAGAAACTCTAGCAAATCAACATAGCCTACTAGAGAGGCAGAGGGGGCTCCTCAAAAGATAGCTGAGGGAAAGCCACCTCCACACCAATTGTGGAAACTGATGGACACTTCATCAGTCCTGCTTATATGTGGTGGCACTTTCCACATTTTGACTTGTTAGAAAACTTCTTCCCAAATGTGTTGATCACCAACAGGTAGAGCAGGAAGACTTTTGCTTCTGTCATAGGGGATCAACCTTTACTTTTTGATCATTTCAAAAAGAGACCAAATGAAGCCCCAGGTGACATCATTAATCTGGTGCTCCAAAAGTAGTGACCCCTTCTTTCTTAGTTTCAGTTGTAAATAAGGTGTCACTGTCCTGTGGGAGACTTTGACTGATTGGGTGCACAGTGCTTTCACTTAAAGTTGCACCTGGTTTGAAATGTGACTCAGTGCAGGTAAGCCTTCCTATCCTTGCTTGGATAAATTTCAGGGTTTAGCTGTTGTGATTACCTTTTGCCACCCACTGCCATAGCAATCATTTTGTTCCTAGATCTGTGGGTTTATTTAGTCATCAATAGTTATCTGCCTCCACAGTGATTGCTGTATTAAGTAAATAAGACCTGGGATATGGTTGAAGATTATCTGATTCAATTTTGGCACTGCCTGGCTCCAAAACAACTTCAGATGACCTATATAGTAGAACTGAGTCAGGGTAAATAATTCTGGTAAATAATTTCAGTGCTAAAATAGGTTCAAATCAGGAAGCATTTGTTTCAAGGCCCTGCACATACCCAGCACCAATCACATTGATCTAAAGACCAACTTTGGGGATGGAAATTGGCTCAACTTTCCAACAAGGTAGCTCTTCTAATTCTACATGGGGTAATGGATGAGGATGGAAATGGGGAGTTACCTATTTTGGATATGATGCCATCATTAATGATTATCTGAAGTCTCAAATAGACTCATTTGTATAAGCAATGTGTAAGCAATCACCCAGAGAGTGATCAGTTTCCTCTGATTGCATGTACACCCATTGCTGACCTGTTATCACATTCTTAAGACCCTGGATGCCTACTTAGGTCAGTGCAGGAATTTTCCATGCTAGATGGTCAGAGTGGAAATGACCTTCTTCCAATTTTTTACCTTGGAGTTTGTCCAGTGTTTGTGGCTGTCTCTTCTTGATAGAAACAGCACTGAGAAGGTACTCCACATATACTAACTTCTTATATTAGCTTATATTAGTTCTACATAAAACAAACCATGGTTTGATCAGGATTGCATCAGGGCCTAAACTTGCAGAGAACTGGAACAGGTCTATCATTCTATCTGTATTTTAAAAAGGGGAGAAATGTGATCCAATGAACTATTGCTCGATTGGCTTTCTGAATGTGAACAGTAAACTCTATACATCAAATCTATTTTGGAAATTGCTAGACTGGTAAGAGTAGGGTAATACTCTGGATAAAGGAGAAATAGGGTTCAGAGAGGAGAGATACATGTTGGAACAATGTTTTATATTACACCCTTGAATGGGGAAATGCATCAACATCAACCACCATCATCACCTGGGAGATTTGCATGGCACTTGTAGGTCTCAAATTGGCATTTGAGTGAGTCTCTAGGTGTAGGCTTTGGTGGAAGCTAAAATATTCTTCCATGGATCAAGGATGATATCTGGGTGCAGGCCAACTTTCTCCTCAAATCCCCATTTGAACAGTGGTCAAGCAAGGGCATCTTTTGGTTTATTTATTTATTATTTGTTTGCTTACAGTTTTTATATACCACCAGATTCCCAAAAGACTCTTGGTGGTTTACTGCATAACCAAAGGAAATCAATAAAACAAAATATAGCACTAAAAATATAGCCATCAACCCAACCAAGCTTGATCTATTATCTGCAGCAATTCTTACAGTTAAAATTAGAGATTAAAAACTCTGTGGAAAAGTTCTATTTTTGCCCTCTTCTGAAATATCATCATGGAGGGACCATTTGGATCTGGATGGAGGTGGAAGAGAATGGAGGAATGGAGCCATGGAAGAGAAACATTGTCTTCTCCCCTCCCCCCACCTTCCTAACCTTTTCAATATCTACATGAACTTCCTTATCCAAGCAATATCTAAAGTAGAGTTTCATCCATCTAAATTAGCAGACAAGCCCATATTTCTGCTTTTATATGGCAGTATCTCTTAGTACTCAAGTTGGCCTAAGGAAAAGCTTTGGGGCTCTTGCCTCATAAAGCAGAAAAGTTAGTTATAAATTATATCAAAATGAAGTTTATAGTCTTTTCAGTTTTATTTTTTTATGCCTTCAATTCAGTGTTGACTGTTGCCTGGACTAGTACCTGCAGTTTTCTTGGCAAGATTTTGGAAATAGTTTGCCATTGACTTCTTCCTAGGGCTGAGAGAATGACTGGCCCAAGGTCACCTAGCTGGCTTTTTGCCTAAGGCAGGACTCAAACTCATGGTCTCCCTGTTTTTAATCTGATGCCTTAACCACTACACCAAACTGGCCCTTCTCAAGGGGATCTGTAAACATAGATGATGATAAATGGGAATTTCTTAAAGCAAATTAGGTCTTTGAAATATTTTGGCATTCTTGTCAGCCTTTTCATGTCTGAAGGAAATAAGGTTTGTTTCTAATAATGCCCAACCAAATTCCAGTGCTATCATAAGCTCTCTTTCTATTAGAGTGACGATTACATATCAGTTGCACTTAAAAAATTTTAAAACCAAGGCCATTACTCAAATACTAATTTGGCTTCAAGATTTGTTTTATAAAGATTTCAGAGCCCTGAGAACTGTTCAGACTTTCAATATTTCCCCCCATCATCCCACACTGATGAAACCCTAATGTACCTTTTTTCTTGGAATAAAGGTTGCAGGCTTGTCACCTCAGTATTTGGTTTGAACAAATCTTATGCCCTTGTATTCCTGAATGATTATACTTCATCCTGTAGAAAAGACATTGAAATATATGGCCAGGTTGTTTGCAGGACCACCTCTCCCTGTTGGTATCTGCCCATCCCACCAGGTTGGATAACGTAGGCACAATCCAGGTCCCTTCCCTTAAAGATTGCCATCTGGTAGACCTTCTTCATAGCTGCCTTGGCCCTGTGGAACAGCCAAGATCTGGAGCACCTCTTCCCTTTTGGCCTCTCAGAAAGCCATGAAAACTTGGCTGTTCCCCCAAGCATTGGGCTAGGATGAGGATGACCCAGCATATGTAGAGTAGATGGATGTTATGGTGCCATGGTGGGAAGTGTATTGGCTCCTTTCTATGGAAGATATTATTTATTTTATTGCTGTTTTATTGCTTTTGTGAACCACCTGAGATTATTGTGTTAAAGGCAGACACCCATGTAAGTTTAATAAATATGTTTCATAAATTAAAAAAATATACAGTGGTACCTTGGTTCACGAACTTAATTCGTTCCACGACTCTCGTCGCGAACCGAATAGGTTGCGAACCGAATCAAATGTTCCCATAAGGTTCAATGTAAATACAGTTAATCCATTCTGAACCATATGTATTTTTTTTTAAACCACAAAAACATGAAACAAAGTACGGTATAGTACAGTATGAAGAGAGAGAACGCTAACCTTGCTTGAGGTGACTTCTGGCATGGAGGAGAGGAAGGCGGGTGGGGAGGCGGTTATTGTTTGGAGGGAGAGTCCCCCTCCTTACAGGAAGCCACGACCACATGTCCCAGCAGGGAAAATGGCCACAGGTCATGTTCGTCACCCGATGTGGATTTCACGAAAGGAAGCAAATTTTGCGAACAGTGCTGTTCGCGAACCGAATTGTTCGCGAACAGAAGCGTTCGTGAACAGAGGTACCACTGTATATTTTTATAGGTTCTCAAGTTCATCTTTGATTGCCTTTGGTCTTGAGAATATTAACGCTGAAGCCAGTTGATGGCTGTATGCCTGTGTGTGTACAGATACATACAGATAGCTTGAGAATAGCCTCCATCATTTTTATGAGAAGGGACTAACAGGAGGATCTTTATACCTGCTAACTATTTAATATTGCCTATGTCTCCCATCAAAGAGTTTTCTCTTCCCCAGCTGAATAATTTACTAGCAGCGGCTTTAGAAAGGAAATACAGCAAGATATCCATATTAGAACAGACCAGTCCATGAGCAATCAGGAAGACAGAACCACACGTGTTATTCCTGCACTGCTGCTTTTATACAGATGACCACTCAGACCTATTAATACCCCTTCCAACCAGATTAATGGTTAGACAGAAGATTATTACACAATCTATTTACTATCAGATCATTCTTCTATTTCAACGAACCTCACTAAACTCTGTTCTGTTGCCATCAGTATGCATGGTCAAATGTTAAATATGTTTTAGTAGTACTTTTAGTATTACAGCCTTGTTGCCTTGCCAATGGTAGAATATGAGTGCGTGATATTGTTTTTAATTTAATTGCGCTGAATTTATGCAAGTTTGCCTATGACTGTAAATAAAGACTGACACTAAAGTCCCCATTGTGCAAAAGAAAATGTATGCTAAAACATTTTTCTAGTCCTTTCTGATAACAGCCATTACTAATCTCTGTCAGTTTCTTTCGCTGCCAGAAAAATAGCTGTTGTAGCTACTGAATAGCTATTACAGAAAATAATTGAACCCAACAAGACAGAAATCTATGGCTGTGTTCACGTTGTGCCCTATGCCACAATTTCTTTAACTCCATTTACTGGATAAGCCATAATTGGCTGAGTTCATTCATTGTACAAAGCTAAAATTACACAAAATGCATTCCATCTTAATGTAACATGAGAACCTGGCCTAGAATCACTCCAGCCTTATACATCCAACTCCACAGCATTAAACAATCCCCAGTTGTTGATGTCAATTCTTAAATTGTCCAAGAGTTGCATAAACTGTTAATAGTTTCCATGCATTGCCATTTTATCGCTAGTTTTTCTCTTTCCCACATGGCTCTCCATTCTTAATTCTATCATGGCATCCAAACCTAGAATGGCCACCATTTTGAATTTGGGGAAACTCAAATGTGTAACCAGGGCTGACTGTAGGACTGTTAGTTAATCATCATTTTGGCTGTTATCCATTTTGCATTGACTGTCAGGTTAAGGTTCTTTTACATTTTCTAAATTGCTTCATAAACATGAAAAAAATAAATGCTGGCCTGATCATGGTCAGGGGAATCAAGAACAGATGGAGGCCAAGAAGCAGAAGAGGTATTGCAGCTGAAGCACCTCAATTCTGAGGCTACTCCAGTGTCCTATCTCTTTGAATAGAGGTCAGGTTGACCTTTCCCATGCTGTGATGATCTACTGATTGTAATAAGGTAAGCCAACCAATGACAAACCATGGTTTTAAACTTATTAAGGTGTTCTTTCTCAACCACAGTTTAGCCCATGAACCAGTTTTGGAAGTCACATTAAGCCTAAACTTTAGATGGTTTCATGTGTTGTGAAAAATAGCGTGAGAGTGAAATTAAAGCCAGAGCAGCTGGGTCAGTAAAATTTCCTAATGAAGTTCACAACACCATCAAACAACATGCAAACAAACAGCCTTCTGTGGATTGCACACCCACACACCCATGAAACCTCTAATTGATGTACTGAGCAAAAGAGGAGATGGGATGCAGAAACTTCTTGCTCTGTGCTGAAAAGGGAAGAGTACTTGGGGATGGCAAAATTAACATTGCCTGCATTGTAGGCCATGTAATTGAATTGTCAATTATGTTTTTTAAAATTGTCAATTACATCAGGCCCTCCCAAATGGATGAAGTGCCACAAATTACAAAGCAATCTCTCACTTCTCAGTGGCCTCTTAATAATAATCTACAGCTCCCAAAGGGCCTCAGTGGAGCCAAAGATCGTGACTGAATTTTTAAAATGGACTGTCCTGTTTTATCACCATTGTTCCCATTTGCATCTAAAAAAGCAATGTGAGAGGGGGCTATTCCTTGGTTCTACTACGACTGATTGCAGCTTCTTTCTCCGCTGCTCTCAAAAATAAATGTAATTGTTGATGCAGTCATTTGTGTTCCATGGTAAACGCTGAAATGGGAGAGGAATGCATTAAAGGAGATGTAATGAATTTTGATCCATATAGAATATAAATTAGTCCAGCTTTAGCTCTTTCAGATAACACAGCAGTTAGTCACGTTTTGAAAAACAGAGTTTACAGTATTGCTTTAGTTGATTTCTGGGGGTTGCATAAGATGTGGGTTTTAACATAAGTCCTGTCCACATTATTGGTGATAGGATGGTTCTCCCTTTCTTGGTTTGCTAGTGACCAATGCTTAATGAGGATCCTTTATAACTATAGTTACTTTACAGGCTCTCTCTCTCTCTCTCTATGATTCATTATGACTGGGTTTAGACATCATGCTAACCAAACTGTGATTTGTTTAGCTTGCCCTACCCAGCTATTATGATTTGTAAACTACAGTCCATGGCTTAGAAGAGTCACTTGGTAATTTGGCAGCCCTAGAAATCAAATTCATAGATAATAAATAAAAACTATAGGTATGGGAATCGTGGTTTAGCATGACAAATGAACTTGGTCTGTATTTCATTGTTCAAAAACAAAATAAATCAGTAATTATATTCTCCTTTATTATGTGAACAGAAACTGACATGGGGACAATTCAAAGACATTACTCAATGGGAAAAGCAGATAGTTCTTATTGTTAGTTCCTGCTGGCCTTTTTCAACTTTCAATCCACCTGCAATCAATAGGAATTATGGTATTATAACTCACCAAGCGAACAACTTCTTTTTTCTAGAAGTTATCCTGTGACATATCATAGGCAACATGAGCAAAGCAAAGAATGGAACAGGCATCATGAGACGTGAGGCAAAACCTGTGGCTTATGCAATTGCCCTAGTCATGGGGATCCAAGGATGTAACAGCAGCCTTTGCATCATCAAATAACTGTGGGCATTTTGATATAACTTCTTTTTTTTAATAAGAATTTTATTAAGTTATAAAAAGCATAGAAGTAAAAGCAAACAAGAACTAATGATCAAAAAGAAAAATAGAGAACAAAACAGTTAAAGAAGGAATACAGAAGTGATGAAAATTAAAGAAAAGGGAAAAAAGAAAAATTACAAAAAGAATGACTTCCAACCTCTTATACAGCAGATATAGATAAATCATATAGTGACCTCTTGCTCTCAAACTACATCTTAACGTACATATTTTGTATAACCTATTATTTTAACTAATCATCAAATCCATAAATCATGTTTTCATTTTTTTCTGTCTCCTGCAAGAAGTCCAAAAGGGGCTTCCAACTGGCAATAAAATTAATCAATGTTTTTTCTCTAAGCAAAGCTGTCAATTTTGCCATCTCAGCTAACTCCATCATCTTCACCATCCATTCTTCCATTGTAGGTAATATTGAGTCTTTCCACCTTTGAGCATATAAAAGTCTAGCTGCACTTATCATATATAGGAACAAAGGTCCATGAGCTTTTTCCAATTGTTTGTCCATCAGTCCCAGAAGGAAAACATCTGGTTTCACCTGTATATTAACCTTCAAGATCTTCTGAATTAATATATGGATTTGAGTTCAAAATTTTTTAGCCTTATTACATGTCCACCAAAAATGATAAAAAGTCCCTTCTTGTTGTTTGCATTTCTAACATATATTTGAAACCCCTTTATACATTTTGGATAATCTTTCTGGTGACAAATACCATCTATACATCACTTTATACAAATTATCCTTCAAATTATAACACAATGTAAATTTTAACCCTTTCATCCACATATTTTCTCATTGTTCCATTTGTATATTGTGTCCAAAATTTTTTGCCCATTTTATCATATAGTCTTTAACTTGTTCATCTTCTGTTTCAAATCTCAACAAAAGCTTATACATTTTAGCAATAAGATGTTCATCACTGGTACACAATTCAATTTCAAAAACAACTTTGTTTTGTTCAAAACAGTATATCTTTTAATCAACTTTAAATCTTTCTCCAGGTTGTACATATGAAAAACATTGGCATGGATATCCTTGAGATATTAAATCCTCTCTTCATTTTATTTTAATTTCTCCTTGACGAATTTCAAGAACATCACCATAAATTAACCGTTTCTGCTTAGTTACCATTTCTTTCCTATAAAATGCTTCTTGTGGAGATAACCATAGAGGTATTCTCAGACACAATCTGGGTTTATAGGTATTTTGGTATAACTTCATTTTGCTGTGGATCTAAACAGACTCTGAAGGACTCCACAGTGCATATAATTTTGCTGCAGATAATCAGTTAACTGCTATCAAGCCTGGAGAGGCAAAACTGCTCATCCTTTTTGGTATAGTGAGTTATAGTGCTTGAAAAGGATTATTTATATAGCTCAAGCATGGATCAGGGTCATCCTTAGAAAAGATCTTGGCTGAATGGAGTGTATTTATGTGTATCATAATAGAAGGCTCTTGCTTATGGTAGAAGAGTTTGCTGGGTAATATAGTGGTAGGTTCAGGGCTGTTCAGTTCTCCATTTCCAGGTTGGAGAGGGCAGGTGGGAGATCTCAGTGATGAGTCAACTCCTGCAATATTTAACTTGTCCATGAAAAAAGGCAATTTCCATTTGTGCTGGCAGATTGAAACATTCCCATATTTTAAAAACAGCATAAAAGGGGGGTGGGACAGGAAAGGTTTAGCATGGTTTTTTAAAAAAATCCAGGTGCTCATTTAAATGCTGCAGATAGGATGGTTTTGATTGCTTATTTATTTAGAGGGCTGGTAATTGCAGATGCCTTTCAACTTGTTAAACTGAAGCATGCCAAAAGTAGCAAAGATTTGAATCAGTTTGTTTTTTAATAGACTACTGTATGGTGAAACTCCCATCATTTCATTCTGAAATTATTAAGCAAGTTTGTATAATTTGCAAAATTCTATGCTGTGATATGAAAACAAAAGACATGATCCAGAATCCTGACTGTTGAAACACCAGTTTCAGGGGAGAGGTCCTCTACTCCTGGACTTCCTAGAGAAGTCTAGTTGGTTGCTATGATAACCAGGATGTCTGAGCTTTGGTCTTATTCATTGAGTACGTCCCTATGTTTTGGGACTCAGATCCACATATCAATCACATCTGCACCCAACCCATCTATCTGCTGATTCCCAGTTTGTGACCATGCAAAAACTATGTCACACTAGGCTGAGTGAGACATTCAACACTAGCCTGTAAAGCACTTTTTATGTTTTTTTCCTCTTTGACAATGTATGTATCTCCATTATTATCATTGTGTTTTTGCTCTTTTTTCCCTTTTTGTTATTAATTAAAAAGCAACACACACACACACATACTGCGTGTATGTATGTGTGTATATAAATAAATAAATAAATAAAATCTGGTCTGTAGAACAGTGATGATTGTCTTGCATTCATGCACACCCCTAGTACTGTCGGATGATGAAATCTTGAAAATGGTTTGCTAGGAACAAGCCTAGAAGAGGAGATTCTTCTGGTATGACTACCGCCCTCCTTCTTTTGCAGCCTAGATCTGATGTGCAAACATCTGGATAGCCACCACACAGCAGTAAGAAATACAGGAAATTCTAACCCCCTTCCGCCATCTAGTGGTCATTCAGAGTAGTGCCGCCCAGGTGCAGTAGTCCTACTCCTGGGCTCCAAGGAAGAACGGAGGCAACATCTTCAGCCATTTGATGAGGCCAACTAAATAACTGCACAGTCTAACTACATATTGGCCAAATTATGCTGAATTCGCCTTCTCCTCTTCTCTCCATCCCATTCTCTGTTTCATACATTCACTGGCCCCAACAAGAGAAAGGGACAGGACCAGTAAATATTAGAGTTGTGCAGTAGAAAATTATTTGCTTCAACATGTGCAGGACTATGAATGAAGGACTATGAATGAAGTACCTGACTGCAACTCTTTAAAGCAGATATATCTTTTCCCAGCTGTGATGTGATCCTGGGAAGAGCTCCATGCAGGGGTTATGTTCACAACCCCACACACTTCAGAGCATCTCTAGGACTCAAATCCAGGCATAATAAATATCCCACTTAAATGTCCCCAAGTTTTGAAGCATAAGAATAACACTCCAAATTATTTAGAATCTTGCTATGGCACTCAAAATAAAAACTAGGGTTCCTTTAATGAATGGGACTTCCTTACAATCAGATTTTGGTAGGAATGCTATCTATGGTTTTATATTGTGCCATGTATTTGGTTATAAGAGATGTCAAAACTTTGCAATACAAGCATCCTGCTAAGTTATTCAAACTTTTCATCCCCTGTTCGTTCATACCATGTTGAGCATCTATAGCAGTGTTTTTCAACCTTGGCAACTTTAAGATGTACGGACGTCAACTCCCAGAATTCCCCAGCCAGCATGCTGGCTGGGGAATTCTGGGAGTTGAAGGCCACACATCTTAAAGTTGTCAAGGTTGGGAAACACTGATCTATAGGAACCATTTTGGTGAAGCAAACAGAAGTAATCTATTTGCTCTTTGAATGTCCTTCTGAAACATCAACTTCTAGACTTGGGCTGCATTACTTCAAGTCCAGCCCACAAAGTGTCACAAAAGCATAACTGAAGCTGGGATTAATGAGTTTTATATGAATCTGGAGACTCATTTCTTTTTCTTCGCTAGACATTTGCAAGACATTTCTTAGCAAAACATTTGCGGGAATCAATGTGCTATAGTCTTCCTTTGCAGGCAACGCACACTAATTGCTGCCTCATTGTGACATACTTTCTCACTAGCAAGAGGACCTATGTTTGGTAGACATGAAGGTAACATCACTGGTTGGATGTTTAGAGAGGAAAATGTGGCTACAGATAGGAAACATATCCTTCTGTGTTTCTAATGCATCCATTATTCTAAAAGAATTTTGCAGCCCCAAATTCATAATTATTTCACAATGTTTCAAGAAAGTTGGGAATAAAACAGACTAGATTTTGCAGGTAAGAGAGATCCCTTTTTCCAACACAGGATTTTCCATGTATCATATTGTCTGATGAAAAGCTCTGGAGAGCCCCAAAGCATACAAAACGTTCCACTCAAGCACAGTTCACAACACCACTTTAAGACTTAATGTAGTTTGTTTGGTTTGGCCTTCATGCAAAGTGTGAATCAGTTCATTGTGGTTTACAAAAATCATGGCTTAATGTGATGTGTGAACCTAGTCATTATTTTGTGCTTCCGATTGGCCTAATAAAGATTCTGTGCTAAAATGGATTGTGGTTAATGACATCCTGCTCAATGTGCTTTCTTTTGTCCACATCCTGAAATATAGGAGTTATATAGCTCTCCTCGCTCCATTGGATCATAATCCAAAGAGAGATGTATAAGATCATACCAGCCATTCCTCCCTGTAACCCAAGTACTTGGTTGTGTAATGCATACTGCTCTTGGAGTCTTCCTCTTCTCTGCAAATTATAATTGTCTTTGCCTTAGATTGCTGGCTTAGCTGTGATGCCACAGCATTCTCACTTAGCCTACATCAAGAATAGTAGGCTTGCCTGACCTGCATGGAGAACAATTCATGACTGATCCACATCTTGAGAGAAGTTAATGGTAAGAGCCATCTTTCTTCTTCTTTGTGACTGAATCTGCTAATGTGGGAAATTATAGGTCAGTCACCAGCCACAAATTAGGGCAAAGTGTTTTGTGGTTTGTCAGCTTTAGGGACTATAAGAAAACGCCAGAAAACCCAAGAAGAAAGACTGAACTTTCTTCTCAAAATCACGGAGACATGATGCCATAATAACATCATTTTCAAAAGTTGTATTATTGTCATATTTTTACTTCAGAAGCCTCTGAATTATGGAATACTTCGTATTGTGAGGTGAAAATGCTATTCATTTTTAAAAAATAAATGACAAACTGGCTAATTCATTAAACATTTTGAAGACCACACTTTGGCTTTTGTGCATTTGCAGTTTTTCTAGATGTTAAGTTTTAAATGCTGAAGAGTTTTACATTTTTCATTCTGATTTTAGATATAGCCTATGGATTTTCTAATCTGAATTCCCTTAAGAAATTGAAAAAGTGCTATAGACTTGTAAATATAGCATATAAGCTTGTGAAAGACACCTTATCCCCATAATAGTTCTTGAAGAATGATTGAGGATTTTTTGTTCAGAAGCAGGAATGGAATTAATTATTCCTTTGAGAAACCCAACATGATTAAAAGAAAGGATCTGCACTGTAACAGAGAAACTTTTATAGAGAGGATGTTTAATATTCTATGTTTCTCTTCCCCTCTGCAAAACATTATAATGGGGCTAAGTCTTGCATGGTTATCCAGAAAGAGTTCGATCCTGTTGAGCCTGAAGAAGTGGACAGGGTTCTGGAAGCTGTTAGTTTGGCCATCTCTGTTTTAGATCCATGTCCCTCCTGGCTGGTCAAGGCTGCCCAGGAAGGGATGTGTGATTGAGTTTGGGCAGTGGTTAACTTTTCCTTGAGGGAGGGGGTGGTCCCTCTGGCTCTTAAGGAGGCAATGGTGCACCCCTGTTTGAGAGGCCATCATTCGACCCAACCAGTCTGGACAGTTTTTGTCCAGTTTCCAACTTTCCCTTTTTTGGGAGGGATGTGGAGAAGGTGTTGCACTACAGCTTCAAAAAACTGTGAATAAAATGGATTATCTGCCCTTCACCACTTGTCTGGACTGCTGCAATGAGGTCTACATGGGGCTGCCTTTGAAGAACATGTGGAAGCTTCAACTGGTACAGAATGCAGCAGCATGGGTTATACTGGTTATTCAGCAGGTGTAACACCACTACTCTGTGAGCTTCCACATTGGTTGAGAGTGTGCTTCCAGGTACAATTCAAGGGGCTGTTGTCACCTTTAAAACTCTTCAGGCCTAAGGACTGGGTTACTTGAGGACTGTCTCTCCCCAGTTGTTTCTACCTCTACAATCCAGTCAGGCAAGATGGGCATCCCTCGGGTCCTGTCAGCCAACGAATGCCAGTCGGCAGGGCCTAGAAGACATGTCTTTTCTGCCGTAGCACCCACCTTGTGGAACATTCTCCCTCCAAAGATCAGAATGGCCTTGACCCTGCTGGCCTTTCATAAGGCCCTGAAGACCTGGTTCTGTACCCAGGCCTGTGGCCCCAAGGGTGTGCAGGGCCCCACTTCTTGGTTGTATCAGTCATATGGGTTTGATGTTTCTTGGCTGCTTTGTATTTTAGTTTTTGTAATGCTTGTAATTGTTTTTATTATATTTTAATTTTGTTCGCCACCCAGAGTCACTTGTTAAGATGGATGGCTATATAAATTGAATGAATGAATGAATGAATAAATAAATAAATATGCTATTCCTCATTTTTATATCTTTTAATATTAAGTCTTCCAGAGATTTCAATTAAAGTAAAATGAATCTAACTCAAGCCTACAAGATCTGGATTGCAAAAATTTGGATGACCATTAGATGATAAGTGAAGCTTTCTGATCTTCTTTGCTTCCATCTTGGAGTCATCTGGAATATTGCAGCCAACTCTGTTTGCCCCTGAAACTAAAAGCTACTTAAGGAAGCAATTAATCTATGTTAAGAATGGGAAATAGGAATATGTGCTTATATGCTTCGTTTCCCATGACAGGTATAACAGGAACAGGTATTTCTGCCTATATTTTAAGAGACATCTTTGGAAGCAACCCTTAACATACGGTACCTACAAGTCTTCCAGTTAATCTTCATAGAACTGCACTGCTAATGTTTTGAGGTCAGGATAAATCCGAAAGCAACACCAGGTCACTACCTTTCTATAGCAGGATTATAAATAAAGTTTTGAATTTGCCAGAAGTCTTCTTGTTAAAGACAAAAGGTACTGCATGAAATAATGCATGAATGTAATGGAAGTAAGGATGGTTTGCAAGAATAGAGAAGGTATAGAGAGGTATGGTTAATGATGTGGTATAAATTAGATTTAGGTTTTTCCTTTTATTTTCTCTTCTATCCTGCCTTTAATTTCTTTTCATTTATTACTCTTTATCTGCACTTTGTACAATGTTGCTTACTCTGAAAAGGAATAATATGATGGTTACATATTTACATGTGTATGTGACTGAAAATTTAAAATAATGTTGAGAAACAAGGCAAGAACAAGAAGAACATGAAGTTGCTGAAAACCCCCCATTTTAGGCATGTCTACTCAGAAATAGTTATCTTTTATTTTAATAGGATTTCTCTCCATATACGTGAGTATCACATTGAAATATTAACTACTTTAGAGTCTCCTAGGTATAAATCAGATTTCAGATTGCATTCGAGATTGCTGGGGCAAATAATTTTTTAAAAAAGAATTAGCAGTAACTTCAATCTACCTGCAGTATCATCAAAAACATGGATTCTTGACTGGCTAGTCAAACTTCTATTGACATTCGCAAAACTGAATAACTGATCAACAAGCTCGTGTCCTGTTGTCATATGCTAGTTGGAGGTAAAACAGGAAACTCCCTGCTAGCAAATCATTTGATTGTCTCCGTGGGTCCATCCATAACTATTTGCTGTGATTGTTAAGATTAAGATACACTGAGTCTTATTTTAAGGATCCCTTTGCTGGGAATAAGCAATGTATTTCTATACATACGTAGAATAGATATGGGCCGATTTCCATGGATCCACATGTCTACCTTCTTCTCAGTTGTAAGACCATTATAATGGTCTATTCTATTCTACTTTTATTGTATTTTATATTGTTTTATTGTATTTTAATATTTATTGCTCTTTTATTGTGAACTGCCCAGAGTCATTTTTTGTGAGATGGGCAGTATGTAAATTTGAAATATAAAATAAATAAATAAATAAAATAATAATGCTTGGCGTTTCATAGCAGAGTGAACAGGTAACACATTTTAATGAAAGAATCACATTTACTCCAATGAAATAAATATTGTACTGCAATACTGTGGGTAACATTTGCTTTTTCTTGTAGAGGAGTTCCCTCTAGTGTTTTTGTTCTAAAATGCAATTCCAGAATGGAAGAAAATTGAGCATGAAGCATATGTGTAAGAGCTGTACGATATTCAAAATTACGGTTTAAATTGGTGCCTGGTAGAGAAATTCTACATACTTCTACTGGTTCTCATTCAGCTTAATGAAAGATAAGTTTCTTCTGAAATTTCATTCAAAGAAGAGAATTTCTGAAAAATGTTCTTGAGTAGAATGGGATGTTCTTGCACTTATGTAGTTATGGGATGGCCAAGAGTGTGTAACACCCATTTTGATCAGAAGCTTGATCTGAAAGACACAGATCTACTCCAGAGTAAGGTTTTTGAGGAATCCTCCTTCCCTTAATCTACCCACCCACTCCCTTTGCAAATGTGATCTTTTACTCTGGTTTAATGCCATTGCTACATAAAAGAGATAACACTTTCATTGTGGGAAGATGTAGCCAACATAGAAGGATCCTGTAGAAAAGCTGGATTACAAATCTCATTGAAAGATAACACTGAATATAAGAGGGATATTTTAAGACCATTGAAACTGGGAAGACTTTTGTGAATTCACATGGGCAAGGGGATAATTTGGCAACCTTCTGAATAACACACATTGGACAGACACAGTATAAAAACCTTGACTTTTGGCCAGTCAGTGAGAGAAGGAAAATCTCCTTTTGGGTCTTCTCTCCACCTCTAGCTGAACAGTGGTGAAGAAGTGCAGCCAATGTGGGAGTTCTAAGTACATATGAACCCCTAACACATGTTTGCTTTTCAAGAATGCTGCATTTTCAGAATGAATTGATCCTCACCCCAAATGCCCCCTTTGTACTTCTCTTAATCCTGTGCCCCTTTTCCTTCTTTGTTTTTCCATAACTATATGAGATTGTAATTTAGAGCACATATGTAAACAGTTTTTGTGTCAATGGCATACTTGCATGGAAATAAGTGTCAATGTACTTTATTTCAGTCATTGACCAGACTAGACTAACATAACAGAATAAGATTAATAAAACAAGATTAATGAGATAAAATAGGGTTAAAAGTAAGATAAGACAAATACAGGCAAATAAAAAATACAATCAAATTGAGCTGTTCCTGGTGAGGTCCTGAAGGATCTTTCCAACCATTAAACAGAATTTGGTGACATTATAAAATCACTCTGATCAGTTAGGACAGTGTTTCTCAACCTTGGCAACTTGAAGATGTGTGGACTTCAACTCCCAGAATTCCCCATGCTGGCTAGAGAATTCTGGGAATTGAAGTCCACACATCTTCAAGTTGCCAAGGGTGAAAACACTGAGCTAAGAGATAACTAAGATAAAGAGAGTCCATGCAACCTGAAACATGACATAATAAATTTTGTGTCACAATTTGAGGTAAGACTGACAATAGAGAAGTATATGGGCTCTTGTTTCAATAGCTTCTTTGTCATTTGCACGGACAAAGGCATTTGTTATATGGGATTTTCTGGGATCTCCCTTTCAAAATTGCAGTTTGCAAAGCTTTTCAGTGTGCAGGTGTTAGACCTCTTTGAAATTTTGATATAGCAATTCGATTGAGATATCTGGCAGGGTGATATCTGGTGACTTGCTTACCTAAATAGACATCAGCAAGGATTTGGCTGTTCTCAATTCGTTGTTCCATATCAAACAATGTTATCTGATGTTCTTCCTGGCTGAATCATACCCCATTGGGACTGAAGTGTGAGGGGAGAAGCCATAGTAATGCAGCTTCTTCTCCAGCCTGTTTTTCCATTTTATAATGAAGGGATCATCTAACATATGTGGAGCTAAGCCTGCAGGAAAAGCTATGAGTTTTAGCCAGAATTCAAAGATCTTGATCCATGTATTGGCTTCTCCTTTATGGAATCCTGCTTCTGTACAAAGAGCGGTGTTGGGCACACACTGAGTCACTTAAGGACATTTCTTAGGATCTTGAACTAGATAGACTCAATCTTTGAGAGGCTGGAATATATGCCAAGTTGCACCCCATAAAGGCTGTTGCTGAGAACGTTTTATTGCAGCAGTGACAAACTGGACACCCCAAGAGAGGTAAAAATTTGGGATAGTCACATAGTCTCTATGGATGCATCTTTTCCTTGATGACTGGAACATTACTCCAGGGTATTTAAAACAGGATACCTGTTCCAAGCTGTGCCCATTCAGTGTCCAATTTCACATCCTTGGACTTTTTGCAAATGCCATTATCTTAGTTTTATCATAGTTGATCTCTAAGAGTTGTTGTCACAAGAGGAACAACAGTGTGCAATGCTCTTCTCCACCCTACCATGGAAATAACTGAAAAATGGCTGAAGTTTCACCAAAACCCCAAAGGTCTGCAAAACTCCTAAACTGGAAGATTGGATGTTGGGTTAAAGAACATCAGTAAGGTCTCCAAAGTATGGTAAAACATTGGAGAAACCAACCCAAGAAATTAGAGGGCTTTGCATGCTATTTTACAGGATATAAGATGGGCTGAAAAAGCAAGGTGTGTACTGCTGTGTAGAGTATGTGGAATGCATTGCATCGTTCTTTACAGACCTATTGCCTGCCTTCTCAGCCCCTGTTCTTCCTCTGCAATCTATTTGTTATATGCTGGCTTATCAGTGCTTCTCCCCTCCCCCTTCCCCCCACCCATTTCTTCTGATTCCCAAAGTTAAACCATGCAGACAGAACTCACTCACCTAGCTACTTATCCAGAACTCTCCCCCTTTCTAAGGCAAAGGAACGGCTTCAGTCCTGGACTTTGTTTTCCTAAAATCCGCAGTGTGTGCGCTGCCTACCGCTAGCCTACAGGGACTATTCATTGCTATTCCCTCAATACTGCTTAAAGGCTATTTCTCCAGTGATTTCTACTTTCCTCTTCATCGCCATTGCCTACTGACTGTTATTTCCCCCACTGAGTGCCTGGTGAATATTTTTCATGTTTCTATTGCTATTAACTCAAAACAGGCTATTTGCTACTTTCTCCTTCAGCGCATTTCCCAAAGACATGCCTTCATTGTGTTGCTCCTTAAATCTCTGAGCATGTGTGGTTGCCAGTTTTGAGGTCCATCTTTGCTTTGGGATGTGTTGTTCTTAAATATACTTTAGTTAAAACATCTCATTGGCATATCTGTGCCTGAATGGTTGAACCCTAGGGTAAAAAACCCCAAACCAACCTTCCCAGAAGCCCCTGGATTTACATGTCCTGGACCCGATTCTTACTTGGGATAGAAGCTTGATAGTTATGGTTGCCACCACCTATCTTCCATGGATGCCCCACTTGGTGTCCTCCCCAAACCCTGATGTTACAGAGATAGGCCCCTCACCATTTTCAATGTCTTTCTGGCTATTCAGAGGTAAATGAGCCACATGAAATCCTAAATTGGACTTAAGTGAAATATTTTCTATGGTCCATCTTCCTTTCTAACCAATTTTTAACCAAAATACCATGAAAAATAAAGGTCGGCTTATCTGCAAGCAGCACATTTTTCATGGTATTTTGGCTAAAAATTCAAGGGTCGGCTTATCCATGGATGGGCTTCTATGTGAGCATATACGATAGCCTTAATTTTAATGAGTGCATTTCTTAAAACAGCAGCATCTTTTTCAGGCTCTGGCAAAAGCTAAAGCAGATGATCTTTAGCAAGTGCTCACTGAAAATCATATGGTTTTGGAAACCTGCTTTCTAAATATTAAAACATTTGCTTCTTTTGTATTCTCATTTTTACCTCCCTTTTTCCCTTGTAATGACATCACATCTAAGAAGGGTTTCATATAATCATGTTTTTCTCTACCTATCAACTTGTGCTAAAAGCTTCAGTATAAATGATCACAGCAGTTATTTTAGATTTTTCCCAGATAGATAAATTGATTCCATAATATATAAAAGAAACAGTGTATAAAAATTGTGTCCCATAGGTTTTGTTTTGATTTGGGTTTTTGCTGTGTTCTTAGAGATTCTTCCACCTACCACTTCAGCTTCAGTCAGGTCTAAAATTAGCATTACAATTCAAACAATAATCTAAATTAGCTGTTAGAAACACAGCTGCAGAAGGAGGCAAAATATTTAATATTTATCTATTTCTACAAGTTTAATAAGCTGTGGATAAACACAGCACATCTTGCTTGCTGGAATCAAGGTTTTAATTAGCTTTATAGTGTTCCCAATTAGATTGCACAATAACTTTCTAGACTTGTATTTTAAGGAGTTTGATCAAATGTAGTTTCAATCTAGCTAAAATTAGGATGATCCAGTTGATGTAAAACTATGTTTAGGCTTGGTCTATTGAGAATTCTCAGCACCCTCTTAAAGACAGAATTTAAAAAAAACAATAGGAGCCAAACAGAAGGGAAAGCTCTGTGCTACCTTTCTGTATTCTATAATCTCTTTTTTGAGTGGCTAATTTCTCCTTTCCCAATGACTAAAGAAATGTATTGTTTCAGCAGGTCAGTGAGCCTCATGGAAAGTAAGGCATGAAAGTTCACTCAAGAAGTCAGAAGAAAAACTGAATAGAATAAAATTTTACATTAGCAACTGTGAGGTAGCAACACAAGGATGGTCATATTATTCTTCACCCCAGTGGGTGTTTCCTAGGATAACTTTCTTGGAATGGTGATGGTGGGGTTGTTCCCTGCTCTGGAAGATATAATACCAGGTTCCAGATTGGGCCTATCATGGAAGGTGCAGAAATCTCTTCTGCTTGGTTCCAAATAGTTTAGTTTAAGATTCAGAAGCTCATGTAATCTGTGTTGCTGCCCATTCCCTGCCTCTAGGCAGGCTAACCACATTTCTAAATTTCGGAACTACAGATACTATACTACTACACCAATTTTCAGGAACTACAGAACCACATTCAATACCAACATGGGAATACATGTAATTGCTTCTTCTCAGTCCATTAGTTTGTTCTGAATTTCCTTTTCCTAGTTGAACCTTTCTTGAGCACCAAGACTTACTTCAGTCCTAGTATATTTTGAATTTTTTAATTTTGTTGCTGGTTCTGGCACCTTCCTTGTTTTTAGATTCTTCTAATTTGCTCTCTGATCCTGATGACTCTTTAGTCTTGCCTCATGATTAATCTTAGAAGTGATGGGTCATTGATCCTGGCTTTTTAAAAGTCATATTTCATAGGGACTGGGGGAAAAAAGTAGGTGTTCGGTTTTTCTCATGCTACCTAATAAGATGGAGCACTGCTTTCCTGAAATAATGCTCCAAAATTGGAAACAGATCAGAATAACCTACCCTCTAGACCAGTGTTTCTCAGCCTTGACAATTTTAAGATGGGTGGACTTCAATTTCTAGAATTCCCCAGCCAGCATGTTGGATGGGGAATTCTGGGAGTTGAAGTCCACACATCTTAAGGTTGCTAAGGTTGAGAAACATTGGTCTAGACCAGTGTTGTCCAAACTTGGCCACTTTAAGATGAGTGGACTTCAACTCCCAGAATTCTGGGAGTTGAAGTCCACTCATCTTAAAGTGGCCAAGTTTGGACAACACTGGTCTAGACTAACAGAATATGGAGTTAGCCTACTTTCCAAGTTGAGAACATGGCTGTGAAGTAAATCAGGTGGTCTTTGCATGTCCTTAATTACTATCCAAAAATCATTCCTATGTGGGGTTTTACAGCCCTGTATACCTAGGCAGTGCAATGTTTTTTTTCATTCACTGAAAACTTAAAAATAGCACTCTTACTTCCATTCCAAGCTACTGTGTAATTTGTGGGGGGGGGGGGGGGGGTTTGATGGATTTGGGATCTTTGAACCTTCTACCAATACTAGCTACCGTTTTTAGTGCTTCACCCTGCTGACACTTGGAAGTCAACCTGCTATAAAGGCTGTTGATGATTAAAAAAAACACATCTGTCAGTGGAAAAGCAATCAGTGCTGACTGGGATAGAATTCAGGCAGGTGTGTTAAAAGCCTTTGGTTCTGGTGTTCATTCTTAACATGGAACCAGTCTGCGGTTAAATTGAAAATTTGTCTGTCTAAAACATACTTCCTTTGAACTGTGCCCCAGCTGAGCCTTAAAGAAAAAAATTGTATTGATGAAAAAACCTTCTAAGAAGAAAATGGGCCTCTACCAAAACACATTTGATCAGCTAACAATATAGTAGTGATAAGAAATTCATTTAGATATTCCAGTTCCTGTACCTGCTGATCTGCACTGATTCCCATTAATTCCTTCCCATTGTCACCCATACATTTCTAGCCTACCTGTAAGACTATAAATTCTTCAGATTGCCCTAACACATGGGCAGTGAATAACAAAGCTGACGGTGGTGCCATGTTGTATGTTTTGATTACCTTTGTCCAGTACTGACCATGTGAATTTGAATGCCTGAATAGGAAATTTTTAGCAGATAAAAGTAGTCCTTGCTTACCGACCACTCATTCAGCAAGTGTTCGAAATTATGATGGCGCTTAAAAAGGAGACTTATGACTGGTCCTTGAAGTTGCAGCCATTGCAGCATCCCCATGGTCACACAATCGTGATTCAGGCGTTTGGCAACTGACACACATTTATGACGGTCACAGCATCCCGCAGTCATGTGATCACTTCTAACAAGCAAAGTCAGTGGGGAAGCTGGCAGGAAGTCACAAGTCACAGTCATGTGATACTGTGCTTAATTTAAAAAAAAAACTTTTAAAAGATAATACAGGAATTCAGGAAGGAAAGGAAAGGAAAGGAAAGGAAAGGAAAGGAAAGGAAAGGAAAGGAAAGGAAAGGAAAGGAAAGGAAAGGAAAGGAAAGGAAAGGAAAGGAAAGGAAAGGAAAGGAAAGGAAAGGATAATATTTAAAGAAGCAACTCCCAATCTTCCTTGCAACAAGTACAGTCAAATTAATATTTCCCCACCTGCTATGAAATTACATACATAGTTCACTTCTTCCCATACCCCCGCCCCCCGCTTATCCATTCGCAAATCCAAAAATTGCTGTCATTTCTGTCCAAGTGTCTGGAAAAAGTCCATAAAGCTTTTCCAAAATGTTATAAAAATAACAAGTCAACTTTAAGTTCCTTTCTTTTGCTTCTGACAATCTTAATCCTTAACTCATCAAGTTGCTATTGTAGGATTGAATCTCCATTCAAACTTCCTTTCTTCTATCTCAAAGATTTCTTCACCATTTTAGAAACCCTCTTTTGCAAATCCAAAAATAAATTCTTGCCCAGGTCCTTTTTCATCTCTTGGTTTATCATTTGTATTTCCACTCTGTCATCTGTTTTATAATCCACACTTTCTTTATTTTCCAATATTTCTACATCAGCTAGGATTTGTATCCTCTCTTCATCCTGTCTGTCCTAAATTCTTCCATATTGTCGTCTGTCACATCTTTCACTTCTTCTTTATAATCTTCTTCAACAAATACATTTACAGGTGCAAAAATTAATGCTATCAGTTTAGTTATAAGTTTCTCTCCCAATTCTTCAAAAATAATTTGAAATGTCTCAAGCATCATACCTTCGTCTGGCATTTTGTAAATTTCACTTTCCTTTTTCCTGCCTGGAACTTTGGTCCCCTATAGTGTCCCATTTCTATATTCACAGTCTCAAGTTTCTTTGTTGCTTTATTTTCAACTTTCAGCCAATTATCTATTTCCTAATAGACTAAACAATTTGTGTTCACATGGAAATACTGTTTTGTTCACTCAATTTTTCAAAAGTCTAGCAAAAGTCCTAATATTCCAAATTCATCTAGTCCCTTAATTCATTTAAAACTTTCTTTGACTAAATTCTTATTTAGCTTTTTGCCATTTGTTTTTTATTCTTTAAATCCTTCAAATAGTTAGCTTTTCTTCTACTTTGGGATGAAATTTTACTTACTAGATAATTTTTCAGACTTGTTTGGAAGACCTCTTTTAACTGGAAAATAATTGTAAATCCAAAAGTGATTAGAAAGTGAGGTGGATGAATCCGGTGTCCTTAAAGGCTCTGCCACGGTTGAGAGCTTGATGGCTTCCTTCATCTCCCAGCACTCAGACCCACAGGGCAAGCTGTTGTCCTGCGGTCTCCTTGCAAGGAGCAGCTGTCCAGAGAATAAGTGGGTAATCTCTTGTCCTCTCCTTGTCCAGAGAGGTTCCATTGGACTGAGCTTGCTCCCGATCTGTTGGTTGTTATCACAGCGGCGTCTAAACTAGACGTCTAGTTTGCCATTTTCCTCACCTGGAAGTCCCCACATGACATTGCGCTTAATGACCCATGGTGATTCACTTAATGACCACAGCCAGAAATGTAAGTTGGTGTGGTCACATGATGGTTCACTGAATTGTGCCACTTAGCAACAGAGTTGCCTGTCCCAACTGCAGTTGGTAAGTGAGGACTACCTGTAATGTAGCTGATTCATTAGGGAAAATTTCAAAAAGATGGTCCAATAATATCTTTATTAGACTCAGTGTCATTAGAGCCATGAGCAAGTTTTCAAATTCTCTAGAGATGAGGAGGCGGGGGGCATTTTACTTGTTTCTAAGGAAAGCATTGGCATTGCAAAGGTTGAAAATGTTGTATAACTGTTGTTTTATTGTGATTATGTATGTGAATGTGCATGCATATACATATATATGCACACAGATACACATATTTTGCAGTGAAAACTACTCCCACATATTGTCACAATAGCCAATTTTGCTATTCTCTTTAATATGTGTGCCATTGTGTTCTTCAAGGTGAAACCTGATGCTATGGTAAAGAAATGCCTAGTTCTTAGAGAACAGAAAACCACATCTCCTATTTTCCATATGTGGTAATGCAACATATTCAATGGGATGCCGTAACATTGCAATTATTCTTGGCGCCATTAGTGAAGGAATGCTGGAGGGAAAATTTGAGAGATTGGTATGGAAATATTAGTGATATATTGAAGAGTAGACTTATATCAATTGTATAAATGTTAGTGTATAAGAAAAAAATGTAATGAAGAAATGCTAAGACAATGTGAAAAAATGGTATGACTGTGAGAATGAAAGTTCATTGGTTGATTTAGAGAAAGCATATGACAAATAGGCTTGAATTATGGAATGTTCTGCATGAATACAGAGGTGAAGATTAGTAGCTGGATATGCTAAGAGTGGCATATTATGTTAAAAAGGCATGCATGAGAATAAATTGAATGCTTGGTGAATGATCTGACATTGAGCAGAAAGTAAGACAAGGATGTGTGATTTCCTCTTGATTATTTAATCTATTTATAGTTAAATGTATAAGCAGTGATGTTAAAGGTGTGTTGGTTGGGGACATGAATATCTGTATTCTTTTGTATGTAAATGATACCATGTTGTTGGCTGAGAACCCAAATGACTTGCAGCAAATATGGGACAACTTGTACAATGCAGTATGGAGCATGGATATAAGAATTAATGGATCAGAGACCAAAGTAGTTGTGCTTGATGGGGAGAATGGAATGAATTATTTCAAGCTATACATTAAAAGCAAAAAATACAAAGCAAGAAGATGATTGTTTGTATATTTGGTAGACTGTTTAGTAAAGATGAGGAAATGGATAGTAAATTCTAAGATGTACAAATGACAGTAGAAAGTATGTGGTCTGTGGCAAGAAATGAATGGGAAAAAGCAATAATGGCTGTGCATAAGAGCTTGCTTCTGCCCACTTTGTTATGGAAATGAGAGATGGGCATAGCAGAAGAAAGATGAAAGTTGAGGGAAGTGGAAACTAGTTACTTAATGGGTACTGAATGCCTGTTAAATACAAAAGTGAATGACCAGCATGAAAGAAGTATGCTGAGGTAGTTTGGTCATATAGAGAGTATAAATGTGAATCAAATTGCAAAACAGTTATATGAGGAGTGAATGGGTCAAGAGGATAAGGAAGACTGAGAAAGATGTGGTTGGATAGGACTGATGACAGCCTGAAAAAAACAGATGAGAAGTTTAAAGAACAATATTTATGAATTAATTGGTGTAAAGATGTGGTGGAAGCACGAATGCTTTGCAAGGATAGAAAAGTATGAAGATGTACAGTGAATGGTGCTGATGTTAACTTGTTTCAGCTATTTTTTATGACATTTCTTTGGCTGAGGGCAGGACTGAATAAATGGTGCTGTTTCCCATCTCATCTTCCTCTGCTGCAGTTAGATGAAATGGGGAGTTTGGGGTAATTGCTAAAGGAGAAGCCTGAGAAAATGGGCCTTTGAGTAGATTTTATTTGTTGTTGGACTTGCATCCCACATAAATTTGGAAACCATGCCTCTGAGACATAGCTGTCTAACACTCTGGCTGTAATACAGTAGTAACGTATTGTAGGCTGGTACCCTACTGAGATGCCTGCATACCTGAATATGAATAAAGAGTCATATTTATTCTCATGGCAATGTTCTATGGGGATATATTCCAAAAGCACTACTGTACATTGTGCTGATTTCCAAGTCTGACTGTAGTATCTAGAACCATTCATCCTTCAAAGTTGAACAGGGTCCTTGTGCCTTTTCTGCTTTTGGCCAACATTTGTTCATTTCCATTTCTTTCTAGATAGCATAAAAGGGTTTTATTTAACCCACAGGACCTGTGGCAAAGTGGATTTAATGTACACTTCAGAGTCTTATGATTCTTCAGAGACAAATTCATATTGCAATTTCATCTAAAGTGCATTTTAGAGGGTGACAGAACCTGCTTTATATTAAGTCCAAGGTGACTTGTCTGTATGTTCTATATGACTGTGATCAATTTTAATTTCTCCCAGGTCATTTTGCCTAGGAACTCTGAAGTGTATGAACCATTTGGAACTTTGACTATGAAATTAATCTTTACTGTGCATAGGCCATAAGGAGGCTCACTTTCCACATAATAGCATATTTTTATCAGAACATAAGAAGAGACCTCCTGGATCAGGACAAAGTCTTAGGGCTGATCTGCATGGCCAGCTTGTCCCAGCAGGACTACAGGCTACTGACCATTTCTCAAAGACAGGAACACACGATAACATGCTCTGCCCATACCCAACCCATGGGGAAGGCAACATCTGCTTGTCTTTTTCTGCTAAATGGGGAATGGAATGGAGCATATTAGAAGAGGTCATGTTGGCTATCTGGCTGGGTGGAGCAGTCCATGCTTCAGTAGATGGCAGCAGACCTGGCTTCCCTGATACCCCGTTAGTACTGGGACAACAATTCATAATAAGCTTTGCACAGACTGACATAGTTCAAAACTTTAAAATGGAGGCTTGTGAACAGAATGCAGATATTGCCATTGTCCACTTGCTATCCAAGTGCAGGAAAGAGCAGTTGTGTATAACACAAACCAGAAAGGGAGCAAGATGTAAAAAACAAAACAAAACTGCAGCTAGTAAGGAGAAACTCAGTTCTTTTTGGAAAACAGCATGCAATCATGCAGTATATTTCAGCTTCAGACTAAGCACTATTTATTATATATGTAGTATAAAGGTGATCTCTCTTGATCATCTGAAGGAAGGAAGGGAGGAAGGAAGGAAGGAGGGGGGGAGGAACATGCAGGGAACAGATTGTGTATAATCTAAAAGGGCAGTATGAATCCTTAAAACTCAAAATCTGCAGATGCATCCTAATTCTCTTCTACAGAGCTTAGAAAGACATCTTCACAATACATAGTGAACCTGTGTGTGAGAGAGAATCTATGTCAGCCTTCCCAGTTAGCTCCCTCCAAATGCGCGGCAACTACTAATTACCAAATCCTCCACCAGAATGGTCAAGGATAGAATCTATACAACAGAAAGAAAATGGAAAAGTAACAGTGCAGCTACATAGACTTTATCATGGTAGACTGCAAGGCCTTCCAGAATATAACCAGTGATGTGAAAAATTAGTAGAACTGGCCCAACATCCTGAAATTCATAACTGACTAAAGATGATGAGAAATTGACCTTCAACCCAAACCTTAATGACTTGAAGAGAATTGCCAAGGGTGCTATCTAGTTACTCCAGTCTGGCTTGCGCAAACTGATGGTTAATTTTTTTCAGCTCTTTCAGGGCTTCTTCTCAAGGGGCATCATGATTGTCCTGGTGCTCAGCCTGTCTGTCTGCTCCAGGTAGCCCAGGTATTACACTTTCTAAAATTCTTCTGGTTCTTTCAGGAGGGTGATGCCTTGTAACAGGAGGTCAACACATTAGCAGTTTGGCATGATTTTGGTTGTAAAAGAACGTTCAGTCCCTTTAAGGCATATCCTCACATTTAAGCTACTTCTGTCCTCCACTCATGGCAGATTAAAAAAAAACCTACCTGGACTGAGACAGTTTGCCAACAACTTGGAGAAGATTTGATCCAGACTGCAAGTTATCATGACACCCAATTGGACAATTTCCCTGCTGCAATTACCACCCTTCCTTGTCACTCCAACTTCTTGCTGTCCCTGTGGGGACGTATTCTTGGCAAACTCTCCTTCTCCTTCTCCTTCTCCTTCTCCTTCTCCTTCTCCTTCTCCTTCTCCTTCTCCTTCTCCTTCTCCTTCTCCATTATGGCCACCCACTCCAACAGATTGTTATGCTGTTGTCCCCTCAAGCAAGGTTAAAATGGACAACAACAGGGAAAATTCTGTTTGCTTTGATGTTTCAAGATGGAATCCTCCACTGCAGTGTTTTTATTTTTGTTGTAAAAGTGCTGAAATGATAATTTTGCTAAGCCAATTCATTCAGTGGATGAGGGTCTGTATTTTAGCAGTCTACCAGTGCAGTTGTATTTTTAAAAAAGGGGGTGCTGCAATGTGATGACCATGCAACAGGGTGAGGGAACATTCTTGACCCTCAGTGCAGCAGCCAATGAGCTGTTGGGTTGTCCTAGAAGAAACTGAGGTGCCACCCCAAATGGTCAAGGAGCACATGAGGCAACATAAGCCGGAAAAACAGTGGAGCAAGGGAGCAAGAGGGAGGAGGGCAAATGGGCAGTGCAGATGGGTCCATAGTTAAGTGTGGGTAGGGAAGGAAATAACATTGTACTTGGGGGTGAGGGAAAGAGGAGGAAGAGAAGTGGACTGAAGAAACATTATCAGAACTGGTTGTTGCCTAATTTAGATAACCTCCCTGAATATTATTGGGCATCTGTAGAATATTGACAGAATTCATATCCTATTTTTCTGCCCCAAAGCATTCAACATGGTCATCCATAAAAATAAAACATAACCCTTAAGGTCTCATGAAGCAGATTAAACCATTATTAAAACTAACTCAAAGGACACAGTTGAAGAGGTCTTGTCTCCTTTCTTAATAATGGAAAGAGAAGAGGTTGAATACAAATCTTAATGCTGGGATCCCCACTGGAAAAAGCCTTTTCCCATGTATTTGACAAACTTTGGAAAATGAGAGGTTCCTCCTCCTCCTTCTGTTTATTAGTCACCCAATTCCAATGGACTCTTTTTGGCTTGAAAGTCTACCCAAGTTCATATTGACATTATCTGGGGAGCCATTTAGACACTTCAAGATTACCAACGCCTTAAACTGGATCTAGAAAACCACCATCAATCATTTAACCCTTAGTTTAAGTTCTCAGCTTGACCTGGCAGAAGACCCCAGCTAGAAAAGAATCTTTTACTGCAGGCAAGAATGAAGCCTTATGCATAACAGTTGATTGCAATGTAGAAGGCAGTGCAAATATATTGGGGATTTCTGTTTTCTTTAGGCTTCTTCCTCTCAGCCTTTCCAAATTAATAGATACTTGGCATGTTGCTTAGTGACCCTGAGTGACTACGAAGTGTTTAAACAACCATCTCTAGCCTGGAAACCACTGCTTCCCACCTTGCCAGCTTCAGTCCTCTAAGTTTTCCTGCCAAGTATATGAATGTTTCTTAATATGAGCTAATTGGCACTGTGATTTAGTATTCCGGCCACTGTTAGTTTGATATTCCATTACAGTGTAATGTAGCCCCAACAAAAGCAATGCTTTAACCTTGAAGAATCAAAGTGCCTTTAACAACATTTCCCTATGACTTCCAGCATTTGCTAGGAAATATGCTGGGCCACTATGTTTTAGGCTAAACTACTTTCATTTAAGGCACAGATTAAGGATAGAGGCAGAAACTATGATTCCATTCATGTTAGAGATCTCCCACAGCATGCTGTTTATGAGAAGTCAGATATTCATTTAGGAAAATGCCTGTCCTTTGTCAGATTGGGTAGCCTTTTAATATCTGAATACCATTTCCTCTGTGTACTAAACTCATTTTTCCAAAGGAAATGCAGTTGGAAATAGCTTCAAAGTGCCCAGCAGCTTGGTTGCCTTTGATTTCAAATGGAAGTCTCAAGATGCTATTTTTCAACTTTGTTTTGCAGGTTTCCATGGCAATAAACTTCAATGGACCTTATTCTAGCCCCTGCAAAAATGCAAGAAAAGCTAGTCATCTGTTAAAAATGGGTTCTTTAAAAGTCTGGTATCTGCAACTGAATACGAGGGATGAGATCAAGGGGTTTTTCTAAAAAAAAAATTGTACCACAACTTTTACCTCTTTGATAGTGGGAACAATTTAATGCACAGGATAAAAAGAAGTGGCTGGGATGTTCACTTCAAAGAAGAACAGGTAGCAGGAGATACTATATATATTTTGGACGTTGGACTATGCTTCTATTTTTATAAATAAAAAGCCATTGCGACAGGCGCATCTCAAGCTCTTTGGCGCCCAGCATTTGTGGATGCTGACGCTGTTAAAAATGTCGGAGGAACAATGGAAAAAAAGGTGATGTGGTCCTCCAGACCACCCTGGGGTTGTGAAAAGTCATCAGCGGAGCTACCCATGCAAGATGTTCAGCTCTGTTCAGGGCCCCTGGCATCTGCTGCTTCAGCTAAGGATGCTAGGTGGCCTGGAAGCATAGGTCTGAACCAGGAGGGAATTCCCTGGATCCTCTGAGTGGCCCCCAGGCTAGGAAAAGGCCAAGTTTGCCAGGAACACATCAAAAGGGGTGAGGTGTGAATCGGAAGGAAGGATCACCCTGTTGCAGGACTTGGAAATTACCGGAGCGATATAGACATGTCTCCTTCTCTCTTTGAAAAGAGCTTCAGAAAAGCTGAGATAATTTATATTGCAACATGTGCTTTGCACTCTGCGGCTCCCAGGGTAATGACTAAAGGCTCTGACAGCCTGGATGCAAGGTTCAATGGGATATTATTATTACTAAAGCTATTATGAAGAGTCCCTGTATTCATATTATGCTCTCAAATTCCCAGCTGCAACCGCAGTAGAATGGCAGCCAGATTAAATGGCTGCTCAGCACAGGACAGGAAGACAAAGAAAGAAAAATGCAACACAGATCGTACAAAACCAGTACGAAAATGATTGCAGGAGCTGGGTCATCAAGGACACCACTTGCTATCTGGGCATGGAGAGACCCAGCCCTCAAAGACTAAGTGGAGTATGTTTAGCTCCCAGTCTCCAGTTGGCAGGATAAACCAATGGTATCACAATGTAATGTAATCTGCATTATTTATTATGGTTATTTTAATATCTATAAAGTGCTTAGAGCTCACTAGATTGAGGCAGTGGATGAATGGCACAAACAGATAAATAAGCCAATAAACATTATGTTTGGACCACAACACCCTTAATGGGACAATGTCCAAGCTCCATTCCTCACATCTGCAAGCTAAATGAGCAGAAAGTCAAACAGGGCAGCTACAGGATCAGATGTATAGCCTGGGAGGACATCAACATTAAAGAACAATCAGTTGCAAGAAGCTTTACGTTTAAATGCTAATTGTCTATAACACTACTTAGAGTACCTGTTCCTCCTATTATGTATACTCACGACAACATTGTGAAGGAGTAGCTGGCCTACATTTATCCCAGAAAGTTCAAGGTGGGGATAAAGATTTGAATGTGAAGATTTAACCACTAGCACCTGGGTCTGAACTGATTCTTGTTCTCTATAAAAAGCTGAGTTACCTGCATGGAGAGATGCTTACTGAAAGTCAGGTGAGCATCCATCCACCTGGAAAACTAAGATATCTGACTGATTTCTAACTCATACTTTGTACGTATGTGAGATGGGCGGCTATATACATTTACCAAATAAATAAATAAATATTTCCTTTCTATTAAAGTCATTATTTTAAGCAGGTTGAAGAATCAAAATATTAAAATATTATGTGGTCCCGATTTTCTTGCTAGAAATAGCACTACAAACAGTGGTAGACAGGTTCTTCCTTCAACAGCCCAGTGAAGACTTAGCTTCGTTCGTAGCTGCTGTATAAGTGTCATTTGGGAAGGAAAATGGAAAAGCTGGGCGGTTTATGCAGCTTTATGTATTTGTGCCATGTCATAAGTCCTACTTGTATTCTTGTTGTATGAAAAAGAAGCCTAAATTCCAGGTGTGTTCACTTACCCAAAGACCTCTACTTTAAAATATTGTTGAATTAAACAAATATTGTTTAATTTACCCTCAGTCCTAATACTACAGATTAGTAATTGGCATGTTTACCGGTGGTGATATCATTTCCTTTTTCCTTTTTCCTTGTAATGTTACAAATCATGATACATTGCATTATTTCAAAACAGGTTTCAATGCAATAATGTTTAGATAATATGATTAAAAGTTATCAACATTCTATTATTCCTTTCTTAAAGTATTAAAAATAAAAAGAGAAAGGTAAAAATTCTATCAGAATTAATTGCCATTTAGAATGTCAGTATTACAAGCATAAGATTATTTAACTTTTCCTCCAAAGTTGAATGTAAGATAAAAAAAGAACTACTGCAATTTACCTCAAAATATTAGTTATGTGATAATAGTTTCAATCTTAAACCAATCATTTAATATTAAGATTCTACTGTATTGTTATTTATGTGTGTGTGTGTGTGTGTGTTGATACGTTCATAAAAGGAAATAGAGGATACAGGTAGTCCCCAGTTTAAGAATGAGTTCCATTCCCAAATCTGCTCTTAAGTCGAATTTGTATGTAAGCTGGAACAGTATTATTGTATAGAACTGCATAAGTAGTTTTGTGTAATGAACTCGAACCGTTGTATATTTAACTGAAATCACTCTGTATTTAACTCAAATTTTAACTCAAAAAATGGGGGTTTCTCCCTGAGGACAAGGATATTTACTGCGAATGTAGCGCTATTCAAACAACTATCCTTCTTCTACCATGTCCCTTGGGACCGACATGCACACAGAATGACTTGATGGTCAGAAATACTTTTGCCATCAATGTGGCCCAGCATTGGGAAAGAATTATATAAATCTATACTTTTATTACAGTTTTCAATTTTTTTAAATTTAGACTTTAGACTTAGAATTTCCCTTTTCTAGTTCCTGCATTTCTGACACGAGATAAGATGAGACTCAAATTTTGCTCAATAGGCTCCCTTCTTTACTATGGGTTGTCTGTAACCTGAGCATCCTTAACCTGGGTACTACCTGTAGATGATGATGATGATGACGACCTTCCTTCCTTCCTTCCTTCCTTCCTTCCTTCCCAAACCTCACTTAGCATGGTCATTGCTCATGGTGGCTGAAGACAATAGGAACTGATGGCTGAATTGTGAAAAGGTAGACAACTATTTTCCTGAGATGGCCTGAGAATGCCTGCTCTGGGCCGGGGGTTGGAATAGATGGCCTCTAGGATACCTTTCGTTTCTGATTCTCCCTAGAAACAACCTCCAGAATTTCCATGCATTCCTTCCTCTAACAATTCTGTATGTTCACATTCCAGTCCCTGAATATTAGAAAAGAAACAATATACAGTGTTTCTCAACCTTGGCAACTTTACGTTGTGAGGACTTCAACTGCTGGCTGGGGAATTCTGGGAGTTGAAGTCCTCGCAACTTAAAGTTGTCAAGGCTGAGAAGCACCGAACAATAAGGAAAAAAAAAAGCAGGTTATTTAATTTATTTACATAAATAAACAGGTTATTTAATTTATTTATTCATCACATTTATATAGCTGCCCATCTCACAAAACATGACGCTGGGCGGCGTACAATATAAAACAGACCATTAAAAGAAACAAATATTCCATAATAAAAACATTATTTAAACCAGGGTTCCTCAACCTTGCTGGCTGGGGAATTCTGGGAGTTGAAGTCCACCCGTCTTAAAGTTGCCAAGGTTGAGGAACCCTGGTTTAAACTGTTTAAATTAGATTTAAACTATTTCAACTAGAACTCTGCAAGCAGGCAAGCAAGCAAGCGGTCTCTCCACAATTTCTCTGTATCTCACTGAGTTTCCGATGCAGACTTTGAAACTCGCCGAGCCTTCAGACGATTGTCCATTCCTTCGCTTCAACCCTGCCAATCTCCTGTAATATCACAATGACTGAATAATAGGGTACTTGTTCACCATTTTCTTCAGTGACCTCCCCAGTATTAAATAATGCAACAATGCAGTGAAAGTAAAATAATGAAATCTTTTCTAGTGTATTTCTGTCATTTTAATTTATTCCATTAAAGTCCTTTTGAACCTGGGAGCTATATGAATCCAAGCAAATTTTTCTCTGCAATAGGGCACAATCTCCTAAATTTGAAATCAAATCCTATTTGGGCTTCATAGCCTGTCGCCATAGGCAGAGATGTTAACTTAAAGAAATGTAAGATGTAGTCCTATAAAATGTATAAAAAGTGGTTTGGCCAGGCAAAGAATGACAGCAGACAAAATGAAATTTCAGGAATGAGCCAGAACTAGGAAAAGGAACTGTCACAATTTAACTCAAATAACATTTACAGCCCAAATCCTGAGAAAAATATTTCAGGGGGGGAAAAGTCCACCATGCCACAAGAATCACAGTAGAGACACACAAACTGAGGTACTGTTGAGTGAGCAACATTCTGCTGATATTCCAGATATAAAGATGGTCAGCTGGGTCTTAAATGTATTTCAGAGACCTGTCTGCACAGGGGAGAGAGGAGACGGCCCTCTCCAGCTTAAGTAGACTTAACGGTAATTGTGTGAGTTCCCCTGTGAGGAGGAGAACTTATCCATATTATGAAATGCAAATAGTAAAAGCTGAACAGAACAGCAAAGGAAACAATAACATTAGGAGGACTATAATAGGCATCAATAAAATAACAATAGTCCCCTGGGTTAAAAAGCACAGCAAATACATAACATTTTAATCTGGTGCTGGAGATAGTCAAAGTAAGTTTGGTTAGAAAAAAGGGGATGTCACGTAAGCAACCCTAGGGAGAGAAAATTTCCATGTCTGAGAACTGTTTAGATGAGTGTCTCTCAACCTTGGCAACTTTAAGACGGGTGGACTTCAACTCCCAGAATTCCCCAGCCAGCATGGCTGGCTGGGGAATTCTGGGAGTTGAAATCCACCCGTCTTAAAGTTGCCAAGGTTGAGAAACACTGGTTAAGAATATCTGAATGAACAAACAGGTTCATTTGGACCCAAATGGTCTTTTACGTCTCTCTCTCCTAAGCCATATAAAGTTCCCTAACTGAAGTCCAGAAATTGGCTAATATTGAACACAGTGACCCTAATGGAGACCAGGAGGAGCTACTGTGGATTTCCCTCACCAGGTGTTGTGGTGATACTGCAATTTCCATCTCCCCATTCACCATCAGTAGACTTTTGGCAATGAGGGCCTCACCCTGTTAAGAAGAGTGAGATGGTCATTCCAGGCAAGATTCAGGGTAAGGTAGCAAAATAAATGAAATAAAAATCAGAACCATCTAAACCTGTTTCCTTCGGGTATATAGTGGAAGACACTTTCCTGCTGAATGACGGAATTGCTAGTCCAGTCATCTTTTGTGCATATGAAAGGGGAGAAGGCATCATTTTGTTCTTTGCTTCAGGGAGCAAAAATGTGTTGGCCCAACTCAACTGAGGAGGAATGAAGTTGACGATCAAAGCATTGGGAAGGCATGAGGTTGAGGAAAACAGCAAGAATCCTTCCTAGTTTTGCCAACCTAGCCTGATACAGTTCGAATTGCTTCTAGCTTGGGATAAAAGAGGGCATTAAATGCTCTCTGCCTTCTGAGTAGTTCAATGTCAGGGTTAAAAAAGTGAGCTTGGTCCAAAATAAACAGCAGCTTCCAATTCCAAGGAAACAGAGGATGCAAATCTCAGACAACAGTGAGAAGGAAACAGGGCAAGCCAAGTCCTTCACATTCCCTTGAATCTACAGTGACTGGAGACTTTTTTGGCAGCTACTGCCAGATTTCGGCCAAGAAATCTTGGAAAGGGAAGCTGACTTTGGATGAAGGCAGGGTGACCCCAAAGTGGTTTATACCACATAAAAATGTGCTTACCCATGAAAAGCTTCATATCCTTTGTCACCATGGCTGCCTCCCTTGTTATGCTAAGCCAAGTTATATGTTGTTTATTTGGTTTCCCCTTAATGTATTTCTCTCTCTCTCTCTCTCTCTCTCTCTCTCTGTGCCTTCAAGTCATTGTTGACTCCTGGCAACTGCCTGGACAAGCCCCTGCAGTTTTCTTGGCAAGGTTTTTCAGAAGTGGTTTGCCATTGCCTGCTTCCTAGGGCTGAGAGAGAGTGACTGGCCCAAGGTCACCCAGCTGGCTTTGTGCCTAAGGCAGGACTAAGGTCCTGTGTCGCATTAATTTGATTTTATATGTCACTGGTTCTGAAAACGGTTAAATCAGATGCATTCAATAAATCATGGTTTTTAACCATGAGCCCATTATGTATTCACTTTGTTGGAACTGCTGTCAAGGAATAGGAGAAAGGGGAAGCTTTGCCCACCCCCACCCCCACCCCCCATGCAGAAAACTCCAGTGTAACTGTAGTAAATATAATTCCCCATGAAGGAGCTCTGAAATTTTTGGAACTTCCCATTGTCATGGTGGACAAATGGCCTACCTTGGCTGTGGGGATTAATTAGGGATTATAAAGCAATTTTCACAGCAAAAGTCATTTAAAATTATAATTAGCTGTATTTAATGTCAGTAAATGGAAATATCATGGAGGATTGGAAACAAAAGTAGAACTAAGAATATTTTTCTGCCAAAGAAGCTAAAGGAAAAATAAAACACAAAAAGAATTAGATGTAGCCTTCTCAATATCTCTAGGCTCCCCCTCTCTCATGTCTCCAGAGGTTTTCATTTTTATGCTAATTTTCTTTCCATTCATGTTGGTGCCCCAAGCTGTGCACATTCTTCAAGGAAATTCTGGTACCCAAAGGCCAAATGCTTTGCAGACAGTAATACTATTAAAATTCAAATCTTTCTACTTGATATTTTCCCCCTTCCTTGCCCCAGGTGTTTGGATATGGATTTTCAAAACTCAGTTGGAATAGCTCAGCTGTAAGATCAGAGGCTATAAATCTGGAACCTTTGATCCTTGATTATTTGTTAAATATTTCTAGCAAACCATGTATGTGTAACAGCAAGCACTACAAGTAACCATTGTTCAGAATTCAGCGGTTGGCCTGTGGCCAGCTGTCAGTGAGAAAGGAGCAAAGTTGCTCCTTATAAGTTTATTTTACCTTCTCAGATTAAAACCCATGGAGGAAGCTATCTGCACTGGCCCAGGGCGGACACCTGATCTTCTCTTGAAAAGAAAGTGGGCGGGGGGGGGGATTATCTAAGCATGCTGACTTCATATGGTTATGTGCCATACCTGCAAGATAGACAAGTCAGTGTATGGTTACTCAAAAGTACATTTCGTGCATTTCAGTCACATAGGATTGCACTCTTAAACTAATTTAATAGAACTTGAATCCACTGTTTCTAGTAAGCCAGTTTGGTGCGATGAGGCTCAGTTTGGTGTAGTGGTTAAGGTGCTGGCCTAGAAGGCAGGAGAATGTGAATTCTAGGTCTCCCTTAGGCATGAAAGCCAACTTTGTAGAGTCCTTGGGGTTCTCTGAGCTTGGTTCTTTTCTTGCAAATGTTTCATTACCTGGCTAGGTAACATCTTCTTTTAATGACTTGTGTCATTAAAAATCCTGCCTGTGTGCTGAAGATGTTACCTAACCGGGTAATGAAACATTTGCAAGAAAAGAACCAAGCTCAGAGAACCCCAAGGACTCCACAGTTCAACCATGAGCTACACATATTCGCTTCTGTTGGAGCCAACTTTGTCTCTCTCAGCCCAACCCACCTCACAGGGTTGTTATTGTGGGGAACATAGGAGGCAGGATATGCTGCCCCCCTTGAGTTGACCAAATACAGTATATATACAGTATATTTTTAAAAAGGCGGGATAAGAATCTAATAATAAGCTTCAGAACTCTAGTTCTGAGGTAGGGAGCTGAGATTTCTCAGCATCAACACTATTCTTCAATTTCCAAAGTTTGGGGAAAATTAGATTAGATTAGATTAGATTAGAGGGAACGTTTTCAAAATATACCTAAATGACCAAAAAAAAAAAAAAATAGAGCAAGTAGATGAATGTATATACCTTGGTAGGATGCTTACTAAAGATGGGGAAATTTTAAGATGTACAAATGCTGGTAGAAAGGTAATGGGTGTCCGCAAAGGGGAAGGGCACAAGAGAATACATCATGATGTCATGATGCAAACGATGTGACTTACTTCTGCCATTCATGACTTGTGTCATTAAAAATCCTGCCATTTGTGTGATGATGTCATCACACATATCATTTGGACATTGTGAGTTGTTCCAGATACCCATGGGTACCATGTGACCGGTTGAAAAGACGGAATATTTATTGAAAGGAACCAAAATGGCAGCGGATAAGAGCGAGGTTCTGCCCACTTTGCTATAGAGAAATGAGAGTTGGTGTGTCAGGAAAAACAAGTTGAATGCAGTGGGAAGGTGCTACTTCAAGCAAGAGGAGATACAGTCAAGAATGAATGGGTGATAAATAATGTGGATTGAAAAGGAAAAGTGCGTGTCTGGTATGAACATTGAGTTGTTTTTGTCATAGAGAGAGAGAATTGCCAAACAAACATAGGATGGAAAAAATAATTGAGTTAAGAGAAAGGGAAGTCTGAGAAAACTGAGTGGGCGAAATTGATGAGATCCTCAAAAAGAGACATGAGTCAGCAAACTTGGCTCTTTCACTGCTCATACCTAACTTCAGATCATGCACAGAGCATCATCAGCAATGCATACTTCCCTATCTCTAAAGCTGAGGAGACTGGTTTACAAAAAGAAAGCAATGCTCCGTTTCTCTCCAAGGATCTCTTTGCAGCACTGTTTTCTGCCTTTTTCCTCTATGGCTGCACCAAATATTAGAGAGGATTTTCTATCTAATTTAGGAGAGTTTGGAAGAGGGAGGCAAAGAAGGAGAATGGGGAAAAGACATATTTTAAGGACACTTAGAGGAGAGGAGGAGGAGGAGGTTAGAAATAGGGAATTTTATGCCCATGGATATCTATGATATGAGTGCCCTATAATTTTTAAAGAGACAGCCTGGTGCAAAGCAAGGGCAATTTGGTGTATTGGTTAAGGTCCTAGGCTAGAAACCAGGTGACACTGAGTTCTAGTCCTCCCTTAGGCATGAAAGCTGGCTGGTGCCTTTGGGCCAGTCACACTCTCTCAGCCTAACCCACCTCACAGGGTTGTTGTTGTGGGAAAAATAGGAGGTAGGAGCATTATGTAGGCTACCTTGAGCTGTACAAAATAAAGGTGGTACATAATAATAATAATAATAATAATAATAATAATAACAACAACAACAACAATAACTTCCCAAGCATCATCTACATTTCCAAAACTGACTCTGGGCTCTGGAAACGTTTCTGGAGGCACTGAAAGTGACTGGCTGTAAGTGACTGTCTTTTTAAAAAAAGACAAAAGAAAACAGGATAATTCAAAGCATCCTAGGAATTAGAAAAGGAGATGGGCTACAGTGTAGAGGGAATAATGTGGGTGTTCATTTTATATTTGAAATAAAAAAGGATACTTTTTTCTGCACCAATGAAATTACTCTCTCTAAAGACATAAATGAAAATATTTTGATTTTAGAGTAGCTTTACAGAAATAGCTGGAAAGTCTTTAGTGTTGAAATAAACTCTAGTATTTGATAGAATAATATTCCTTTCCTCTGCTGGATATTCCGGAAAATGTTTGGGACACGTAAGGGAGAGGATCACTTTATTTATCTTGCAAAGCTATATCAATGGAATTGAAACACGTTTACCACAATTTTGGTGGGGTTTTTTTTTTTTTGAAAAATCTATTAAAGCAGTAAGTATAAATATATATTGGTTTGAGAATCAGGCTTTGCCTTTGGCTACACAGAGACTCTCACTATTTCCAAAGGAAGACTCATATCAGGGTTCTTTTTTTCAATAATAATGTAAAATAACTAGCTTCAACATTCATTCATTCATTCATTCATTTTTCCAGTGCTGCTCAAGTCCAGGCTAGCTCTGAGCGGCATAAAGAAAAAAATGCATTAATAACAAACATAATAGAAGCAAGTCAGGATACTACAATAACGGTGCCATAAACCTGGGTAGGCCCAAACTAACATTCCTCTAAAGGTGGTAGGCTTCCTTCTCCTGGGTGTCTTCTGGTATGGACTGCACAGCCATGTGTCAGAAATGTTTTAATTTAGATTTGGGTAGGGCTTCATGATCTAAACAGCCCCTTTTGTGTGAAACATTAGGCCTCAGCCAGAAAAGAAAAAAGTTACATAAAGTAAGGGCTAAACAAGAAGTCTTAATGATTAGCGTAAAATGACAGCCTTCATAACATCCCCCAGAGGTTGACAATGCAATTTGCAGTTGAGAGGGATGCCAAAGGCATCTATAGGCCTTTGCTCTTTCTAAATGAGATTCTGACCCTAAAAACCACAGTAAAAGCTTGCAATTGGGCAACGTGGTCAAAGGCAAGCTACTGTCAAAAGAACGACGATCTGTAAGTTTTCTGTACTGTTCAGTTACATCCAAAGGAAACGTTCAGCTTTTGACGTGAATAAGCAGAAACGGTTAAAGCGGAGGGTGAAAAATGAGTATTTCACCCCCAATAATAGATTATGAGGTGATCTTATAGTAAGATTGAGGGGATCTATTTCCATTTGAAGATGAGATAAACAGGTATCTCCATCCATCCCTCACAAGAAGGTGTGTTATATACAATAACCTCTTTGATTCATCTTACTTGGCTTTTCAGAATTTCAGTACTTACTAAAAGGGGTAAGGATGTTGTTTTACACTTCATGTAGTCTGTCACTGACTCTGGTCTTTTCTCTTAAAATCATGTATCTGGATATGTAAAGAAAATGCCCAATATCACTGTACATAGCCTATAGTACAACAGTACTATTACCCTTCACATTACTTAGAGACCGAATCCATATATTATAGAATTTTGGAGTTGGAAGGGACCACATGGATCATCTAGTCCAACCCCCTGCAATATGCAGGAAACCAATTAAACCATCCCCGAGAGGTGACTGTCCAGCCTCTTCTTAAAAACCTCCAGAGATGGAGAACTCACAACCTCCGTAGGTAGACTGTTCCACTGTTGTACAGATCTAACCGTCAGGAAGTTTTTCCTTATATTTAAGTGAAATCTAGGTAGCTGCAGTTTGTACCCATTATTTCTGGTCCTAGTTTCTGTGGCCATGGAAAAGAGTTCCTGACCATCTTCCCTATGGCACCCCTTTATGTACCTGAACACTGCTATCATGTCTCCCCTCAGTCTTCTTTTCTCCAGACTGAACAGCCCCAGTTCCTTCAGCCTGTCCTCATAGGACATGTCCTGAAGTCCCTGTATCATCTTTGATGCCCTCCTCTGAACCTGTTCTAACCTGTCAATATCCTTCTGGAAATATGGTGCCCAGAAAGCATAATTCACTGAACAAATCACAGTTGGTGAGGTCCAGAAACATGCTCAGTCCAAGTCAAAGAACCAACATTATATCTTAATGCAGTGTTTCTCAACCTTGGCCACTTTAAGATCTGTGGACTTCAACTCCCAGAATTCCCCAGCCAGCCATGCTGGCTGGGGAATTCTGGGAGTTGAAGTCCACAGATCTTAAAGTGGCCAAGGTTGAGAAGCACTGCTTTACTGTAACTTTTGAACTCTTGGGGATATGTGTGTGTGCTTTCAAGTCAGCCTTGACTTCTGGCAGCTGCCTAGACTAGTCCCTGCAGTTTTATTGGCAAAATTTTTTGAAGTTCTTTGCCTTTACCTTCTTCCAAGGGCTTGAGAGAGACCCAGCTGGCTTTGTCCCTAAGGCAGGACTAGAACTCACCGTCTCCCAGTTTCTAGCCTGGTGCCTTAACCACTAGACCAAACTGCCTCTTGACTTATGAACCTAGCCACAGATCATTTTTATCCCATCATTTATTTAAAAAGAATCTGAAGGGAAAGTTAATGGTTTTTATACACGTGTGCACACACACATGTACACACATTTTATCTTACAACAACCCTGTGAGGTTGGGTGGGGATTGTTATTATCAGGAACAACAATCCCTAGTTGAGGGAAAGAAGAAAATGAGGGTCATCCATGGGCTCAGCTGGTACCCCAGCACATTACATTTCCTCCCATCCCCAATCTCCAGTGGGTAGGCTTTCACAATTTTGCTTATTCACTGCTTCCTTCCTTATTCTTTTTTACTTTTAATGTTGTATCTCTGCTCACGAGGAAGAATGACTCCTCTGCATCAGGTGATGAACACCAAAGAGCAGTCAGGGCAGGCCAGCTTCCTACTCACGGCCACTGGAGACTACCCAACCCTCCAGAATCCCTTCTCCTGACAGCTTGGCTTTCTTAAACTACAAAACGCTCTAAAATAAATAATGGAGTAATAACAGAAATGTGCACTACATTTTACATTAACAGGAAAATGATTATAAGCTCTGTTTATAATGTCTAACCTTGGGGATTTAAAAAAAAATGCTTGGGAATTTATGTCAGAGAGAATGCTCAAGAACGTTTGGCCAAAGAGCATGACGCTGCCTCTTCCATGTCTCTGGAGCAGTGTTTCTCAACCTTGGCGACTTTAAGACATGTGGACTTCAACTCCCAGAATTCCCCAGCCAACATGGCTGGCTGGGGAATTCTGGGAGTTGAAGTCCACACGTCTTAAAGTCGCCAAGGTTGAGAAACACTGCTCTGGAGCGAAGCCTTTGGTGAAGCTAATCCAGAAACCCTCCCAAGAGCTGTCTTGACCCTGATTCCATTTTCTGGAGTTCACAGTGGGAGACAGTTGCTAACTAGGTCGCAGTGCCTGTTTCAGGGTTCCTTACGGGACAACCCCAACACGTATGAGGGAGTCACAGGATGGGGTGGGACTGCAGCAGATGGAAATGGCAGTGCTGCCATCCCATTGGACCATTATGGATAAGACGGAGTAGCTGCCCAAGAGCAGTATAATATGCTTCCCCCCCATCCAAGTTAAGGTACACGGCACTCAAAGCGAGCTGAGTTATCATGGTACATCATGTAGAAAATTCCTCTCCACGCCTGATTGTAAAAATACGACGACGACAACCACCACAACATGGAATGGACTTTCATGACACGCAACATCTAATGGAAAGGCCATTCCTGTTTATAGCTATTCTTCTAAATTATGAATTGCCCTAAGTCCCTTGGCAGTAAAGTACTGTACAAATGTAGGGTGGAGACCCTTTTAGGCTGAGGTATGTGTTCCCTTAGGTCACATATCTGTAATGGGCAGGATCAAAGCCAAAGGTGGATGATCTATCACTTAAGTATGTGCAGTGGGACTGAAGAGGATCCTTCTCTTATCACAGTATTAGCCTAAGAAAGAGCAAGGCAGCAAGGATTTGCAGAGCTAATGCAAGTTCAAGCTAATGCTTGGTGAGAATGAGTTCTCGGTGGTTGGCAACTACATTCCATTCATGCCAGTAGAATTTGCACAGCAAAAGGTCCAATGGATTACTGTCCAAAAAGCAAATAATAATAATAATAATAATAATAATAATAATAATAATAATAATATCATCATCTATTTAGCTCAACTTTTTGATAGGAATTTGATAGGAATCATACTATTTGGACAGCATGATTTTTCTTACATTCCCTAAAATAAGAGGTAACATAGATTCATCCTCACCAAAGTTGAATATCTTTATTTTGTTTCTTAAAAATTTTCACCCCAACTTTTTGAACGATTTAAACTGGCCCACTTCAGCAACATTGTGATATTTCTGGTGATGCCCCTTATGACTCCTAGGGGTTATTTTTTAAATGAAAATGCAGCCTACAGTTCTAAAACAAAACGATGTCTCTTTTTAAAACCTGTATTATTCTGTATTACATACAGAAACAACATTTAGTAGATTTGCGCTTGCAAAGTAGCTCTAGAAGACTGATCAAGGTGAACCAAGCCAGACATTACTGGAATGGCAAAGTATTTACTTATGTTAAGTTGCAAAGTAAGTGCAAGTTACTTTCTCAATGATTTGTCACAGCAACTTACAATAAATAAGCAAAGATAAAAAACCACTACCAAATATAGGAATGCTTAGAAATAAACACATTCTAGTTAAAATACACTTAAACACATGCATCAACTATAGTATAAAATTATAATATGTACTGATTGATTAATTATGTGCCATCAAGTCGGTGTTGACTCTTAGCAACCACATAGATTTTTCTCAGTAAGGATCTGGAGTCCTTCAAGTCTTCCAATGGTGCACCCATCACCACTGTAACTGAGTCGATCTACCTTGCTGTTGGCCATCCTCTTCTTCCCTTTCCTTCCACCCTTCCCAGCATTACAGCCTTCTCCAGAAAGCTAAGTCTTCGCATAATGTGTCTGAAGTATAATTTGAGCCTGATCATTTGTGCCTCGAGTGAGAACTCTGGGTTGATTTGATTGATGATCCATTTGTTTGTTTTCTTGGCTGTCCATGGTATTCTCATGTGTTTTCTCCAACACCAAAGTTCAAAAGCATTGATATTCTTCCTATCCTGCTCCTTCAAAATCCAACTTTTGCTTCCATAGAGCATCACAGGGAATACCATGGCTTGCACGATTATAGGTATAGACACATCACGGCATTTGAATATCTTTCCAAGGCCTTCATGGCTGCTCTACCAAGTGCTAGTCTGCATGTATTTCTTGATTGCTAATTCCTTTACTGTTGATAGTTGATCCTGAAAGACAGAACCTATCCACCACTTCAATATCTTCACTGTCAATTCTAAAGCTGGTTGTTCTACCTATTGTCATTAGTTTATATTTCATTTTAGTGCCATTGTTTCACTGTGCTCCTTGACTTTTATTACTAGAGCTTGCAGATCCTTTGCATTTTCAGCTATCAGAGCAGTGTCATTAGCATAGCACAGGTTATTGATTTTTTTCCTCCAATTTTAAAACCATGCTTATCTTCTTCCCTTAATATATATTCAGCATATTTTTGTTGTTGTTGTTGTTGTTCAGTCGTTAAGTCGTGTCTGACTCTTCGTGACCCCATGAACCATATTTCGCCAGGCCTTCCTATCTTTCACTGCCTCCCTGAGTATGCTCAATTTCATGCTCATTGCTTCAGTGATGCTATCTAGCCATCTCATCCTCTGCCATCCTCTTCTCCTTTTGCCTTCCATCTTTCCCAGCATCAGGGTCTTTTCCAAAGAGTCCTCTCTTCGCATTAGGTGACCAAAGTATCTGAGCTTGAGCTTCATTATCAATCCTTCCAATGAGCAATCAGAGTTGATTTCCTTTAAGATTGACTGGTTTGACCTCCTAGCAGTCCAGGGGACTCTTAAGAGTCTTCTCCAGCACCACAGTTCAAAGGCATCAATTCTTCGGCATTCAGCCTTCTTTATGGTCCTGAATCAATTAAGGGGAGAATATACAGCCTTGTCGCACTCCTTTGCCAACTTGGAGTCAGTCTGTTTCACCACGTTCTGTCCATACTGTGGCTTCTGAACCCGTATATAAGTTTCTCACAAGGACAATAAGTTATTCTGGGATTCCCATTTTTCTAAGCACATTCTACAGCTTGACATAAGTGACGCAATCAAAGGTCTTCATATAATCAATGAAGCCCGTACTGACTTCAATCATATCTTGGGTTCCTCAGTCTTTTCTAAAAGCAGCTTGAACACCTGGCATCTCTTTTTCCATGCAGGTCTTTAATCTGCATTGGATGATCCCAAATGTTATTTTGCTAGCGTGTGAATAGTATATACTATAGTATACTTTTTAAAAGCCTACTATTACATAAAAGTATAGCATGATTTGAGAAATTTACAAGTTTTAGGAAGCTAAAAATCTCTTCTCGATGTGTTAGTAAAAATAAACTAAATCAGACAGGACATCTAGTAACATGGATTGTGCAATTTTATATATGGTAGGAAATTTGCATATATTTTCCCATAATTGCTTACGACTGTATTGCCTTTGTGGTTTACTAGGCTATGAGCACAGATTTTAGTCTTAATTCCTGCAAATGCTTTTTGTAAACACTTAACCATTATTAATGAATACTGCCAGATAAAATCCTTTATCAATGTTTAATAAACATAGCTTCTAATAAGAATCCCCAATTTTATAGATTGTATTTTTAAAGCTACAATAAATTGCTGAAGTCCTCAAACTCTCTCTTCTTAAATATTCATAATGCAAAACAGTTTAAGGTAGGAATCGTTCCTCTCTTCTACAACAAATATGCTCGTGAGTATTAGAGTTCATTTCCTCAACAAATTTAAAAAGAACACATTTCGCTCATCCACCCACCATGGGACTGAGAACATTTCTTTGCCATTTGGCTCAGTGATTTGCAGCCGTGTCAAAGAGATGGTGAAAATCTCACATAAGAAATTAATAATTTCTAGCGTGGACAGCTACATTGGCTTACAGAAATGCCAAAATCCACAAAGCAGTGCTATCTAGGTTAACTGAAATAGCAGGATATAGTAAACAAGCTTTGGGGTTCTCCAGACCTTTAGGTTAGGCTAGAACACCTTTCCTTAAAATAAGGGTCCTCCAGAATGGTTGGCATTATAGAGTATGTTACTTTCACCCAGTGTGACTTTGTTAGGGAAGACGGAACCTTATGTTAAACACAGATATTGAACCTGCAGTTTTAAGCTGTAGCAGACTCTTAGATCAGGCACTTTCTATTTTCTAGGACAGTTCCTGACCACTTTAAGGCCCCTCCTTTTCCCTTCTTAATCTTATGACTCAGAATGGGCAGCTCTCCAAATAAGCAAAGAAGGAAGCAGCCTGGAGGCACAGGATATGTCCCCCAGCTTTTTTGTAGCTTTACAAGAATCTTTCAGGATTGCACCACAGAAATCAGTAGGGCAATTTTTCTCTTTCTTTGCAGAAGGCTATCTTCTCCATCCTCTTAACAGCTGCAAGGGTGAATGTTTCAGCCCCAACCTCTCTGGACACTTCACTGCAATACTGGCTCTATGTGAATTCTAAACAATCAGGAAATGTCATAAGTTGCTTAACAACGATGGCTCCATTTATACATTGGCTGTGCAAAGGGGGTTATGTGCAATTACTGGGGAGACATTCCTTGGCTGGTGCCAGTCATGGCACATATATACTTCTAAATTGCACAGAAGCCTATGCATTAGCAGTTGCTCACTCGTAAGTTTCAACAGCACGGCTGTTCCTGCAACCACTGTTTGAAGACCTGTAGAAGGAGAATTCACCATATTGTATGGCATCTTGGCTGGCAACTGGCATAGTCAAGAAGTTTCTCCTGATGTCTAGCATAAACTTACTTCCTTGTATTTTAACCTATTGGTTCTATTCCTGCTCATCCACTCCCTTTTAGTGAGACAACCCTTCAGATATTTGAAAACTGCTGTCACCTCTCCCTTTAATTGTCTTTTCTATAAGCTAAACATACTGTTCCTCACAGGACTTGGTTTTCAAGCCCCTCTTCATCTTGCTAACCCTCCTTTGACTTGTTCCAGTTTCCCACTGCCCTTTTTGAAGTATGGTTCTGAGAACTGGGCACAATATTCCAAGCGGGGCCTGATCCAGGCAATGGAAAATGGAAACATGATTCCCTGGGATCTGGTGTCTATGGTCCTGTTAATACATTCCAAGATGGCATTTGCCTTTTCAGCAACTGCATCACACTGTAATTGGCCATGACATCCAGATTCCTTTCACATGTTTTACTGCTAATGTAGATCTTCCCCCATCCTATATTTGTGCCTTATATTTTTTATGACCAGATGAAGAACTCTTCCTGTTCAGTCCATTTCAGCCATTGTTCCAGCCCAACTAAACCTCCTTGAATCTTCTCTCTTTCATCTAAAGTATTAGTCTACCCTCCCACTTTGGTGCTGTCAGCAAATTTTTAAAGCGTCCCTTCCTCACCTGAGTCATTGATAAACATCAGATAGAGTCCTGAGGTCCTCCCCACTCAGTACTTCCCCACAAGCTGAAGTGTTGTGAAACCATTAATGAACATTCTTCAGGTGCAGTCATTCAGCCAACTATAAATATACTGATAGTAGTATCATTTAGCCCAGTGAGGGCAAACCTATGACACGTGTCTCAAAAGTGACATGCCACGACATTTTGGGTGACACATCAGCATTCACCAACACCCAACAACAACTATTCTCCTTGCCTGAGTTATCAAAGAAACTGAGTTTGTTTTACTCGTATTTCATTTTTGTAATTATTTGACGTTTCTTTATATAATACATAGTACCATACATGATTGGATTGTATCTTTTTTAAATAAATGAATATGTAAAGAATTGTTTCCTTTTTGTTGGGGGGGGGGGCGTGATATGCCAGCAGAGCCAAGTTAGGTATTTTCCAAATTTTTGACACGCTGAGCCCAAAAGGTTCACCATCACTGATCTAGCCCATATCTGCCATTCTATGAAGGATACACTATAACTACAGTGTTCTGAATCTACTAAGTTAGTAACTCAAAGAGGTTCAATTGATTATGTACCATCAAGTCATTGTTGACTCTTAGTGACCACATAAGATAGATTTACTCCATGATCCATGACGTTTAGTCTGACCAGATTTGTTTGCAACCAACCCATGATATTCCTTGCTGAAGTTACTTTTCTAGGCATTCATTTAGCTAAATAAAAAAAGTATTTCTGCAAACGATAAATGTTGAATGACAGAGCTTGACTACAGCCCTAAAAATAGTAGCAAACATACCTCACCTCAACTCACAGGATATAATTCCATGTTCAGAACTGAACTGGTTATAAATATTTACTTTTCATGGCTGAATCTAGCATTTTGACTAATGTAATCATACTTCCATTACATCATTGTCCAAATAAGTCTCTTGTTTCAGAAGTCATCTGTTTCAGGGCATATCTGCTACTGGGAGAACATGTATAATTTGCAACATTTCTGTACATAGAGCCTATGTTATGAAAGTCCAGTCTTGGAATTATACCTTTACCATTATAGGCTGGGGAATTCTGGGAGTTGAAGTCCACACAGCTTAAAGTTGCCAAGGTTGAAAAACACTGCCCAATGGAAAGAATTAAAGATAAGAGATTGGATATGTTTGTGATATCCACTCTCCCTAGGATCTCACAATCTGCCCTTTAAAAAAATGTGAAGGGTTATCTGCAGTCTTTGTTGGGGAAGACCCAGTGCTGCACATCACACTAACTTCAAAGTTGTAATGTTTCACCAGTATAGCTCAGGATTTGAGAATTTTATGCTACCCACTCTCTTTTGTTATTGTTTCTAGAAATCACTTTTGCTACTATTTGCCCTCGTGACCATTTATTGATTCAGTTCTCAGTTGCTGACTGTTTGACTTTTTTCCTGTTTGTGTTAATATGTTTTTATGAACGGCTGCTTATCTTTATGGCAATTGTTTTTATATGTCTTGTGACAGAAGTGGTTCTACTGTGGAACCGAAGGAGGAATAGTTGCGGTTGTTATAATAGCAGCAACAATCATCATAATTTGGTTGCAGGAATACAGGCGAGAACCAGATCAGTGCCTATGAACCCCAAAGAATATGTCCATCAGTGCAACTTGCATATTTTTTTATGGGCTTAAATATCCCACAGAGCAGAATTACATTTAAAAGCCATGTCTGCAACTGCGTCTTCACTCCTAAATCCTACTGTTAGTCCCCTCACCTGTTTTACGTGTCGAGAAGGTGGGGAACAGGACTAAAAAATCCGTCTGGGAGAAAAGATTTGGAAGAAGCGTGGTTGTTGTGTCTCCTACTGTATGTGGAAGATTTTTGAGTTACATGCAAGTTGCAATCTGACAAACCTAGAAATGTTGCACTTAGGCGGAAACCTGAAGTGGTCTGACCTGCATCTTCAGTCACCTGCTATCATCCAGGTGCCCCATTCCAAGACTTCCATCTAAAGACTTTCCTGCTCTTTAATGCTTACTCCACACAATTATTCTTCATGATATCTCCTGCTCCCTAGACCTCCCTACACTTTATTACTTCCAATAGGGCTGAATCTTGCTCCTGTTCAATTACTTTATTTCTAGGTAGGGTACCTAATTTCCAAATAAATATTCTAAGCCAACTGCTAGACTAATTATCTTTCAGTCAGCATTAACATGGAATAAAACAGAAGGTAAGGAAACCTTACCGTCTTTAGCAAATAGTCTAATTAACACTGTCACCTTTCAGTTTTGCAAAAAGAAAATGGGTAAGTATTTTCTGCAGCTTACATTTGTAACCAAGCCTATGTATATATAGCTAAAACAGTGGCATATACATTTCATTTATCCTGGCCTCTTATTTCCTTCCTTTCCTGCATTGTTTTTCTATATTAAATCATAGTTTGTTGTCCTCAGGGCAGGGACCTGTTTTCCTGAACTCATGAATGGTAATGAAGTTATAATCATCACTTCTTCATATTATCGCTTGCCATCTCTGAAGTTCCAAAATAATTTTAAAAAGGAAAACAGGGAAGTTGTTTTTGCATCTCTGTCAAGGTTGCAGATTAAGATTTAAATCTCACACATGTATACGTTATTTGAATACCTGTGGATTATTCATGGTTTTAATAAATGAAATGAGCTATGTTTAAAGTACTGTACCGGAAGAGAGATGGTTGTTTCTGTTGTTCTAATATTGCCCGACCTAAATCATGATGGCACAAGTTATACACAATACATATAGCGTCGCCTTTATTGTACAAAGTTGCTATCTGCAAATGAAAAAAAAAACAAAACCAAACACTGTTACACAACTTTTTTTAATGCTAGTACCCATGAGAAGAGGCTACTATTATCTTTTCAGCAAGTTTCTGCCTTATATGCTGGCTACTGACAGCCCATTCTGCTGAATTAGGATTCTTTCCTTTCTTGCGTGCTCAGAATAAGACAGGAGCAAAGCTGCCATAGTTTCTGCGAAGATTCCTACTTACAAGAGCACACTAGCCCCTCAAGGACTCAAAAGAACCTTTTTTGGCTTTTTAAATGTCTGATTTTAAAAAGATACAATTTATTTCGGGTTGTGCTTTAGAGGAATGCCTCTTCAGAAGTTTCCGTGCCCGTTTCCTCCCCCAAATTACATCAGGAATGATACGTCTAAAGATGAAAAGGGAGCCTTCAAAGCAAGATGAAGCGCACCAAGTGGGAAAAGTACCTTGCTTATGGCCAGCTACAAAGTGAAGCAGGTCCCCAGTCATTCCTTTAAGCCTTCTGCTCGTTCTCCAGCCATCTGAACTTGTGCTGGTAACACCTGCTTGTTCTCGCCCTGGACTTTCTGTTTTATCTTATCTCTCTGACACAGTTTGGGAGAGGCCCTTAATGGAATGAACAACTAGAGAGAATCTGACCAAGTCAGGCTTTCTAGAGCAGTGTTTCTCAACCTTGACCACTTTAAGATGTGTGGACTTCAGCTCCCAGAATTCCTCAGCCAGCATGGCTGGCTGGGGAATTCTGGGAGCTGAAGTCCACACATCTTAAAGTGGCCAAGGTTGGGAAGCACTACTTTACTGTAACTTATGAACTCTTGGGGATGTGTGTGTGCTTTCAAGTCAGCCTTGACTTCTGGCAACTGCCTAGACCAGTCCCTGCAGTTTTATTGGCAAAATTTTTTGAAGTTCTTTACCCTTACCTTATTCCAAGGGCTTGAGAGAGACCCAGCTGGCTTTGTCCCTAAGGCAGGACTAGAACTCACCGTCTCCCAATTTCTAGCCTGGTGCCTTAACCACTAGACCAAACTGTCTCTTGACTTATGAACCTAGCCACAGATCATTTTTATCCCATCATTTATTTAAAAAGAAACTGAAGGCAAAATTAATGGTTTTTATACGCATGTGCATACACACACACACACACACACAATTTTATCTTACAACAACCCTGTGAGGTTGGGTGGGGATTGTTGTTATGCTGGCTGGGGAATTCTGGGAGTTGAAGTCCACACATCTTAAAGTTGACAAGGTTGAGAAACACTGCTCTAGAAGACAAGGGCATGCTGGCCTTACTGCATTTGCTTGAGCAGGCACACTAGATAAAGAGTGAGTTGCAGCGAGGCGTTATTCTGAAGGATGAGCTCAGTCCAGTCTATTATTATTAGGTCTTGGGTAGCAGTTGTGCTGACCCAGCCACTCTATATGCAATGTGGAACAAGTTGTCATGTAACAATGGGATGTGCCTTATTGACAGGCATCTCAACCATCTCACACTTGCTTTCTCAGAGCAAGACCTATAGGATGGTCCAAGAGCTACATGCCTTGAATGCAATAAAACAGTTGCTCCAGATCAGTTTCTCAGCCTATCTGCTACTGGGAGAACATGTATAATTTGCAACATTTCTGTACATAGAGCCTATGTTATGAAAGTCCAGTCTTGGAATTATATGTTTACCATTATAGTGAAAACAATTAAACCCTATGGCAGTGTTTTTCAACCTTGGCAACTTTAAGTTATGTGGACTTCAACTCCCAGAATTCCCCAGCTGGGGAGGGGGGTTGGCTGGCTGGGCAATTCTGGGAGTTGAAGTCCACATATCTTGAAGTGGCTAAGGTTGAGAAACACTGCTCCAGCTGGATGGTCAAGAAAGCAGCTCATAGCAATTTCACTCCATTTTGCCTGCTCTCCAAGTCCATAGCCTAAAGAGACTCCTTCATTAGGCCTAATAATAGAGCCGGCCCTGAATATTATTAGCTTGGAGTCTCCCAATTAGCTTTTAACTATTATTAGGTTAATAGAAAATGATCGAATATTCAGATAGGTAGACGATTTAATAGAACGGAAGCAGGAGAATCTCAGGTATAAGAAACTTTTTCCCCAATATTTTGCTGGTCCCATGCAAGCAGAAGAGAGGGAACCTATTGACCCCACCTTTTCTTAGAAATATCAACTACCCCTGATTTTAAAAAGCTTTTAAAGAAAAACAGCATACCTCAGTAAAATTGGTAGCTCTATGCAGTTCAGAAATAATCATAATGCACAGCTGCATTAGGAAATGAAAAGTATACTTTTCATCCTTGTAGACAAATATTTGAAAACAGAGGGAAAGAAAGTGAAATCCAACCCTATTAAATAGGAGATTTCCTGTAAAATATCTGAGAACTAGATATTGGAAGCAAAACTAATAAGGAATCCTGAAATACCTTTTTGATTCAACTGATTCTGTCATTTGCCATAGTTCATTTTAAAGTAAAAACGCTACGAAAATAAAATGATTCTATGGAAGGCAAAATTGCATACCTTGGTGGCAACATCATTTGTATCAGGAAATTAAATATGGATATGACTGCATTGATAGCTGCTTGCTGAAGAAGGCATTAGTGCCTTTTATAAATGTTGCTAGGAACTAAGGTGTAATGATAATTAGCATTATATTAGTGAAAAGAGATGTCCTTGGCTTTCCTCCTGTGCTTCTCCCCTCTGAGATTGTGTCAGGTGGTCAAACCCTCTTCTGATCAAGCCTCTCCATTCCCACTTTGAACAGAGACATCACGGTCTTTGCAATATTCTGTTCACGTGCCTGGCAAGTAACGCGGCTCGTGAACAGGCAGGGATGGACCAAGCCTGAGTAAAGACCAAGGTGATGCCCCTCCTACCTCCTACCTCAGTTCAGGTACTGAAACTGGCTGGACAGTACCAACAGAAGAGAATATATGTATCTCACATACTGGGCAGTGTCCTTTTCCGCATCTTATTTAAAGGCAAAAACGTCTGCGAGCTACAGCACCCAAAAGCTGATGGCTTTAACATCAGTTAGTTGGAAAATGACTTGATGGCACATAATTGTGGCCCTATTGTGGGGGAGATGGGCGGTGGAGAAATCCAATAAATAAATAAAATAAAATAAAATAAAATAAAATAAAAAAATAAATAATCTATCTATCTATCTATCTATCTATCTATCTATCAATTGGAAAAGGTGCTATATAAGTTTGTTTAATAAACCAGACTCTTCGTGATTTTTTTGCCACTATAGAGTAACATAGACTAACATAGCTCTCCTCTGCATCTGGTGAGCCAGAAAGATTTGCTTTGGCAATAAAAGATAGATCTCTCTCTCTCTCTCTCTCTCTCTCTCTCTCTCTCTCTCTCTCACACACACACACACACACACACACACACGTTTCCAATGCAGCATCTGCCTAAGGTCATTTTTGTTCAATAGCTATACACTGCTATACCCACAGAATTGAACAAGGAAAGAAAGTACAGTATAACCAGTGGATGGAGGGAGGGAGGAAGTAGAGAAATGGGAAATTGGGATAAAGCCAGGAAAGAAAGTTAGGTTGCACACTCATTCATCTAAAGACCATTATTAAACAATGTATATACAGAATTATCAACTACGATTATTCTCATTTGCGATTTCTTTTGCATGTACGTTGGTATTGGTGTTTGCATTGTGGCTGTTAGCCCCTTTTAGGTCCCATGAATAAGGATGCAATGTGTGACCTTCATGGAAGAAAACATACCTATTTATGCATCCTGTTCTGACTGTTATAATGCCCCATATTCTCCCGGAGCCCAAGGGGAAACTTCTCAGTTTATACAGCTCGTCTGGGGAAAGCAGGACAATATTTGGTTATCAAAGAAAGTGGGAAATCGGCCCAAGCTATTTCAATTTCAGCGCCAGGTGAAGAATTCCCTCTCCCCCTTTTAAATCGCAACTCTTCGATCCCTAGGGAAAAAAAATCATTTTATGATGTCGGCGTGGATGTTATGCCACGAAATACCTTATTCCATTCCCCCCTTCCTTTGGCTCGCTGTGGTGGCCTTTTTTTCCCCCCTGTCGAAAAGAAGATTGAAGGCACTGGGTTCTATCTTTCATACAAGGCAGAATTCCCGGGGTTGGGCGAGACGCCACCGGAGCCAGCCCCCGCCTTCCTTTTGCCTGCTCGGCGGACTTCGGGGGACCAGTTCCCACCACGGTCCGGAGACATCGGGGAGGGAGCGGCTGGCGGGGGGAGGGAGGGACGGACGGAGGGAAAAAGGGAGGGAGCGAGCGAGCCCTCCAGCGGCGGCGGGGAGGGTCGGGCCGCAGCCGAGAGTCGGCGGAGGGAAAGAAGGAAGCGGGAGGACAGGAAGGGAGGGAACGCGGCGCACCGGCGGCGGCCGGGGCAGGGAATTAAAATGGCCACCGGCAGCTGGCACCGGAGGAGCAGCCGCGGGGAGAGCACCGCCTTCTCACCTCCCGGGATTCTCCGCTCGGCCAGGCCGGGCCTTGATGGATGAGGCGACGCGGGGAGCCGCCAGCTGAGGGGAGCCGACGGCGGGGGGCGCTGCCGCCGCCGCCGCCGCCGCCGCCCGGAATCGCCCCCTTCGCCTGGGCTGCAGCCGCGCCGTAGGGAGGACGGACGGCCGCCCCGCCCGCCCTGCCCGCCCTGCCCGCCCTGCCCGCAGGTCCACCCCGCGCCCCTCGGCGGACCCTGGATGCCATCCTGAGGCGCCGCAGCCCCCCCCCTCCGTGAGGGCAGCGCATCCGGGCCGGGCTCGCCCTCCCCGCGGCCGGAGAGGGCCACCGCGGGGCCGCCCCCGCCTCGGGTGAGTTCCCCACGCGGGGTCGCCGCCGCCGCCGCCGCCTCCCGGGCCGCTTCGGCGACGGGCGAGCCCCTGCTCTCCCGTCCCCGCTTCCTAGGCCGCGGCGGCGCTCCGGGCTCTCCTCCGCCTCTTCCCAGAGATGCTGCGGCGGCGGCCGCCGCTTCCCGACCTCCTTCCCCCCCAAGCCCCGCTGCGCCGCTTCCCCTTCCCGGTCCCTCGCCCGCACGGGGCGCGGGGAGCAGCGAGCCGCGCGGCTCACCCTTCCCTCGGCTCTCGCGCCCGGAGGAGGGAAGGGGAAGCTGCCTTTCCGAAGCGTGGCGCAGGGAAAGAGCCCGGGCGCCGAGGCTTCCGGAGGGATCGGTTGATGCATCGCGGAGGGTCGCCTTCTGCCTGTTTCTAATCGGGGCTCGAGTTTATTTCGACCGCCGGGACTGGGGACGGCCCGGGTGGCGGGCCCGGCTTCCCCAGAAACGGTGAAAAACAGAAGGGGAGCCTCGTAAAAGCCGAGCGTTGGGTCTCCTCTGCAGAAGTCTGAGGGACGGATTATCCTGGTTTCTAGCAGCGGCTTATGCTTGCTGGAAGAGGCGTTCCAGCTTCCCTTTCCCCGGCCCTGCAGTGAATGTCTTAAAAAAAAACAAAACCAACTTCACCCTATGCCACCTTTACCTTTGTTAAACTGAGAATGCTCGGTTTGGTTTGTTTATTGGTGGTTTGGTGTGTTTTTTTTCCTTTTAAGTGGTTCATTTTAGAGACGGGTAAGGAGGATGGACGGGAAGCCTGTCTCTGGCTTCTCCAGACTCAGTCCCATCCTTCCCCAGCAGGAAGGGAAAATAACAAAAGGTATCCAGTCCCAGTGGATTAGTGGTGTCTTGTTTTGGTTTTCATAAAGTGCTTTACAGGTCGGATCTATAGCAGATGGTGGGGTGGGGGGGGATAGGTAGATGTGGAAAGGTGCAGGGGGTGAAGGCACATTGTCAAGGAGAAAGTCCCCAGTTGTTAGGAACAAGGGTGGCTTTTTAGAAAACGAGTTGTGCTCGGATGAGTAATCCTCTTAGTTCTTCTCTATTGAACCCTTTATAATGGGTAGCTGTCAATCGAGATCGGGCTATTGATTTCAGGGATATCTTTCTGATTTCAGGGAGAACTTGAGAAGATAATTTGGTGTCCTTCTCAACCGCTACTATAAACATAGTAAGACAACTTCTGCACATTTCTTTCGCAGTGTGTTTCATAACCTAGTGGGAATGTTTCATTGTCCTATAAACGGCAATGACTCAAGTGCAAGATTCAGTATAAAACCTTTATGGCTGAATTTCTGAGGCCAGGGCGGGGGGAGGAAGGGGGTTGATGACCTCTCCTGGTTTGGTTTTGTTTTATACTCTTAGGGCTAGGAGAAAACAAAATAGCTGTATATTATTCCTGCTCTCACTGTGTCTCTGAGATAGGTATAACTGAGCTGAATCATAGGAAACTGCTTAAACAGCTTTGAATAGCCATAGGAAGCTAACAGAAAATCCAAAGAAAAGCATGGCAAATGAAAGGGTTATTGATGTGGCTGGGCTTTTATTCCTGCTCTTTGATTTAGTAGATTTCCATTCTTAAAAACAATGGTTTCAAAACCTCATTTGTACCTGAAGAGAGAATAGATTCATTTTTATGCTAGAATGTTTGAACTGGAGGCAGCGTCAAAATTGGATGCATTAGTGTTTGTAGGCTTTCTCAGTCATGGCTAAAATAAAAGTAAGCTTCTATTACTGCGTGAAGTTCCATGGAGGGCCTTACAATGCAGCCTACTGTAAAGTTGATAGATACAGGCTTCCTGATTTTTTTTCTGTGGAAAACAGCACTCTCCATGTTTATTAATTGCATTTAGACATAAATTGGTAAGTATATTATCTTAGCTCTCTGCGATTGTGCCTTGGTGTTTCGTGGCAGAAAATGCTGTTTCCTATTTAAATATCATTGAATATGCTTGATTGGATCAAAAGAGTAAACTGTATGTGAAACTTATTTAAGGGAGGGGACAAATTACTAAACGGAATTGTGAACCTTTGTGACTTGTCTTTTATAGCTGCAACAGCTTCTTATTTAGGATTGCAGCATTTCATATATGATTGAACAATTCTGTTAGACCCTTCTACAGAGGGAAAATACTTTTTACTTACCACCTATATTTATCTATTTGTCTGTGAATCTGTAACGAGAAGCAGCAGCAGAGAGCACGTGGGTCAAATAATGATGGTGCATTTTATTGTAATTAGAAGAAAATTCACATGTAACTAATATTCCCTGCTCTGACCTTAACCAGATAAATGGATATGATGACTTTAGAATTACTGTGTAATTTCAATTCTCCATATAAGAACATAATGCAAATAGACTACGGTTTTGCTCATTTCTCAAGGATTTATAGCGGTGTCTGTTTTTTGGGGGGCTTTCCAAAAATGTCATCCAGTAACGATTTGGAATAAAATGTCAGTTGAGATTCAGTGACCATCACAACCATATAACCCTGTAAAGTTGATTTACAAGTCCAATGAGTGATCCAGCTAGCTCTTCGCCAGCTCCTAAAGCTTTTAGCTAACCTTTGGAACCTTTTAACCATTCAGCCTGGGAAAGGCTTGGAACTAAACCTGGAACTTTCTGCATACAAATTGTTTGACTGTTGAGTTATGACCCCTCGTCTCATTGTAGTGCTGTGGGATCAGCAATCAAGATAACGTGCAAACTTTATTGTTTAAAGCAGAGATGCAGGACGACTTTTGCTTTGGCAGTAATAGGTGCATGTACTTATTAAGGTCCCTCCTTGCACTTGTGTGTATAAATGCAACAGCAGAATCGGCACGCATGTGTAGACACAGCGCTAGCAAACTGTAATCATGACAGTTCTTAACTCTCAGATGCTTGCCCTGCTGCAGTACTGTATATAATGTTTTGGATAATAAAAATATTCAAAAGTCAAAATATTAATGATTACTTTTAGTGCCTGTTCCATGATACTTATTTTTTCATATTCCTTCTTTGTTGGAGATGAATTAGATTTAATGTCATGTTAAATCAGACCTGAAGTAGGCGCTTATATGATCACGAGATAAAGGAACTAAAAACTATAAAAAGTGGATAGGAAGATTTAGGAAACATGAAAAAATGTCTAGTAAATTTTGTGGAAAATTTAAAGTGTAATTGATTTTAATTCATACACTTATCAGTCATGTAGAAGAACTGTACTAAATTTGTAGTAGATACAAATAATTCCTTAGAAATCTATGTGACAGTGCTAATGGTTGCAATTTTACAGCTCATTCCTAAGCAAGTCTGTTTGGGAAAGAAACGTGCCCAGCTTAGAAGAACTTTCTTCTTGAAAACCTTATTTAGGATCTTGCTGCATTCCAGGAGCTACATTCCTTTAGGCATCATGCAAGGAAGCAACAGAAGACTTTTCGAGTCTTCTGTTGCTTCCTTTAGTGTGTGTGTGTGTACTGGCAACATTTTGAACTTCCTTGTTTTTTAAAAACATTCCTTTGATTCTCTTGAAAAGTGCTTTTTACTTTCTGACAGTCTGCTTCAAGATCTATTCCTGCAAATGCCACCCTTGCTTAGTGTGAGAAGAAGACGTTGCTTAATTTGTGTGTACTGTATTTGAATAAATTGATACAAGTTATATCCATTGAAATTGGCAATGAATAGTTTTGTCATAAGATTGTCCATTTTTTCTGCTTTGTCTTCCCCTTCTCTAAATCTTGGTTGTAATGTTGATGTTATTCATCTGTAGTAGACATCTGGGGAAATGTCTGTTTGCCTGGCTGCTTTGGATGAACTTGTAAGAATTTGGTAGGAAACTCCAATGTTTGCTAATGATCGTTTACTTATAAAGGCCATTTTGTTTAAAATTATGCAGTTGAAGAGTTGTAGCACAAGTGACATGATGCTCGTTTCTTTTAGTGACTGTATTGTGATTTTCATGCAAGTACTTATTTATTTATTTATCATGGTATTTATCCTACTGCAGGTTACAGTTTAATTTCAACTCAATAATAAAAATGATACTAAACAATGTACTGATCGTAACACATAGAATAATAAGCATTCTGTGCCCTTGAGCATCTACTTTTTTATATTTTAATGCTCTTTTTTTTTTTTAATTGCTGTAGCTGCATTAGCTCCAGAACTTCTCTTGGAGATAGGGAGAGTGCGTAGCTACTAAATGTAGCAATACTTCAGGCGTTACTGGACTCTGTTTGCTTGTAGAAAGCTTTAGGAGGAAAGTATTTGTAGGCAGTTCTTGGGACCACAGACCATTTTTAAAGCATCTCCTTTTTGTGGTGATGAAGGTGCCACAGCTAATTCTTTGTGTGTCCAGATTCAGTTGAAAAACTACTACCCAAACTTGGAGAGCTTGCTACTAGCGAGTGCTTCTATGAGTATTTAAAATTGTGGTCTGTCATCTCCTGCTTGTAACTTTTAAAATGGGCTTTGGTCTATAGCAGTGTTTCTCAACCTTGTCAACTTTAATATATGTGGACTTCAAGTCCCAGAATTCCCCAGCCAGCATGGCTGGCTGGGGAATTCTGGGAGTTGAAGTCCACACATCTTCAAGTTGACATGGTTGAGAAAACTTATGTATAGTGTTTATTTGAGCCTTAACAGCTCATCCTTACTCTGACACATGTTGGACCTTTTCCCTCTCATGTTTGCTAGGGTTTGAGATAAGAGTGGTAAGGAGTACCTGTTTAAGTGAAAGGTCTGTGTGATTGTCTTTCTTTCAACTGTAAAACAAACCTCACAGCGATAGTTTAGGTCTCCCATTTTGCTAGTAAGTACAATGGAACAGAAGGCTGCTGTTGAACTTTTGAAGCCCTTGTAATTGCTAGACTGACAAGGCAGGTTTTTGTGGAGTTCTTTGGAAGGTTTTTGGATGAAAGGTCACAGTGAATATGATAAAGCATTTAGGGTCCTATTTTTTTTTTCTTTCAACATACCTTTATGAAAGTGGATTTGTAGCACTTATTACAGCCGAGATCAAATATTGAAACAAAGTCCAGATAAGGTTTAACAAAACTGGAGGTGGATGAAATATGTTGTCATATGCAAGCTCATAAATCATATTAAGATTTATAGTCAGCATGTTAATGTAATGGAACTAAAAAATATTATGTTTTATTTTAATATTCCTTTTACTTTTCCCCTATCTTACAGTAAGTGATAATTTTTTCATAGTTTAAAAAAATTACTTGATGTTCTATGGTCTTGAACATACTTAAATTACACTGAGCTGCAGCACATCAATCAGAACACGAAAAGATAATGTATGAGAAACATAGATTACATTCTTGAAATGATTCTTATGTGAGTATTGCTTGGGACCATCTCAGGTAATTTGTGTGAAAAAAATTTTTTGGTATGGATTTCCTTTATAGCTGTAGTATGAATGATTCGTAAATATATAGGATTTTCTCGGAGGCAGTCCCTACAGAGTGACCTCTGTGTCTGTGTCATCAGGCTGTTTCATTGTGTTACTATCTTTTTCCTTGTTTGAGATTCAAATTTTATAATTGATTTACATTTTAATTTATAATTTTAAAATACAATGATTTATCATTTTTAAACTATTCTTAAGTTTGGTTGAAAGCCAGTTTGGTTTAGTGATTAAGGTGCTGGACTAGGAGCAAGGAAACCGAAATTCTGGTTCTGCCTTAGAAGCCAACTAGGTGACCTTTAGGCAATCACTCCCTCTTAGCCCTAGGAAGAAGGCAAAGCCAAACCACTTTTGAAAACTGCAAGGACTTGTCCATGTAGTTGCCAGGAGTCAAGTCTGACTTGAAGGCCAGAAAAGAAAAAAGATTAAGAGTACAAGTACACCCCAGAACTCAGTTGTGAATTCAGGTAATGCCTGGATTCACCCATTATACTAAATCTTGGATTGTTTTAATAACCGGTTGAATAAACCAAAAGCAACTTGGTTCTCATGTAGGTCTAAGGCACAAATGAGGTTTTGCCTGGTTTTGAAGGCAACCAGTAAATGAAAAGGAGAACAAATTGCGCAAGGGGCATTGTTTACTAGGTAAGCAAGTTTATAAATAATCTTTATCCATATGAAGCAATTACTTGCTTAAGTAAATGAACACGTGCTTAAAAGTAGTAAGTTATTTGATAAAGTGCAGATTTGCCCAATCTGTTGTCTTCCAAGATCCATTGGATCCGCATCTTTCCGAGTTCTCCGCATGGTGAAAAATATTTGAATTCCAATTCACTCCTTCACTAATTGAAAGTGCTGCCTTCGTTTCATTCTAAAGTAGTATGAGGTGCTTTAAAGTAATATGTGTTAATGTTAAGTTGTAGTTACTTGATTATGGACATTCTGAGAATGTACTACAAGTTATATAGATATGTCAGAATTTAAACAGCTTTGTGTGCTTCTTTGTGTGCGTATATCTAAACAAATAGTTATAGGTAGCATATGTTGGAGGATGGTTTATATATGAGAATGGCTTTTATAAAATAAGGTCCTAATATATGAGAAAGCAGAAATAGGCAATACTTAGATTTCAGAATACATATATAGGTATGTATAGAAATCCTCGGCGTACCTCCCTTACTGGACATGTCTGTGTATTATGCAAACTATGATTTGTTGGATAAATCAAAGAGGATGAGTTTGTACTTTGTGCTGAGCCATACTGTGCTTTGCTTTATTTTATTTAACCTATTTGGTGGATGTTTGTAAACCATGATTTATGGCTTAGTGTAACATGTGATCCCAGCCTTTAAGTCAGAACTGAAGCCACCCACATTATAGCTTAAAACAAGATATATGAACTCAGTCCCTGTATTTCAGGATTCACTTTATCATCTTTTCTGACATCTCTGACTCTGAGAGTTGAGGGAACTTCTAGAGGAGATCTGTAGCATGAATGCATTTTGGGGTCAGGAGGGGGAAAGGAAATCATGTTGCATGAACAAAAATCTGCTTACATAATGCTGGATATAACCCATGATAAATAAGAGTAATTACAGTAATTTTGTTGAAATAGATAATTCTAGCTGAACTGCAATATATATTTTTGCCTATATAGATCTTTTGTATTTTATTCTGAAGGAAGCATTGAATTTTGCTCCTTATTCATATATATCTGTATTGCTCCTGAATAGGAAATCAGCAATAGAATGCTGAGTATTCATTTACTGAAGTGTTGAAGGAAGACTTTTTTAATTGTACTATATATAAGTGCTATACTATATATAAATGCTAATGGCATTATTTGGGGGAGGTCAATCTAAAGTTGAGCAGATTTTTCAGAAATTGCAATAGCTGCTGATCTTAACTGTCTTTAAAATAATGGCAGGAAACATATGTAGGGAAAATGTGTGGGAAAGGTGATACTGGATGATTAAACACTTATTTTGGTTCTAGATATATTAAAAATGAAGTTATGTGGAATGTGATATAGAGAATACTCTGTCCTTATATGCATATATAGTTCTTCTCAAGGCAAGCAGTGAGTAGTTATATTTTTCTTTTACATTTTTTGCTCATGGGACTAATAATATAGATGGTAGGGAGAAGGGGAATAAACAGTTGGACTACTGCTGCAACTTTTCAGCTAATGGTAGGGCTAAGAGCTTGTATCTGATCGTCTCTGGCTCATAAACCAGCTGTGTCCACTTTGGGTGTTAAGAGTTAAGATGGCGGTCATGGCAATGTGATTTAAGTCCCACCCCTTTGGAGGTATGTGTGAGACATTGATGCAGGGGTGGGGCTTCAGTTGCCCTGCTTTGACTGCCATCTTGACTTTTCTGACCCCATGTACAGTGGACGCCATTGTTTTAAAATCTGTGAGCTGTGAATCCTGCAACCCAGCATAAGCATTCATGCATTTCACTCATTCAGAAAAATAGTAAATAGGTTTTCTCCTTTGTAAGCATCTTGGTGCAGTTTTAGAGGGGGCTCACAAACCAAAAATGCATTTAAGTACACTTTTCTTAGTTTATTAAAAGAATTTTGCAATACAACTTCCAAGACATAGACAATAGCAAGCAAAGTTACAAGCATAAGAATAATATTAGAAACAGAAACGAGTCAGATGGCCAATTCTGCTCTGTATCTAATGAATCCTCAGTCTGGCTGAGAAAGAAACCCCAAAGCAGCAATAAATGAAGAAGTATGGAAGGGCTGGACATCTATTTTAAAGGGTAGGATGTATATCATGAAGTAGCTTGTAAAAAAAAACCTGACATGATATTAAAGCGCTTAAAATCCTCATTGCCTTCAAAGTCCCCTGATATTCTGTTCCATCCTTATTTTGCTTGATCATCAACAGACCCTCATTATTTAGGCCAGCTTGGGTTAGCTTTTTTAGGCAGTGTTTCAACTTTAAGGTCTCTATGACTGGGAGACAGGATGACACATCTTCGCCTCCAAGGGTTCATGATCTCAATCAGTTAGCCACTTAATTAACCAGTTAACCAATTGCTTTATTTCTTATCCCTCTGTACCTCCAGGATACAGTATTCCCAGCATATTTTTGTTCATGAGAAGGACACAGGATCATAAAAAGGACAACCTTATATACAATTTATTTCTTTTTCATAAAGCTACAATGATGATAATAATACTAGATAATCAACTTCGCATATTATGATTCAGTATTTAGCAAAGAAAATACAAAGCTAATCAGTCCACATCACATTCTATTACCTGACTGCCTACTGAGACTGTTTCTTTAGGCTTCTCCCTTAAAATACTCTTTGGATAGCTAGCTAAAGCCAATAAAAATATAGTTAACCTGCATGGGACTAAGTAAAATTGAGATAATTTTGGGCTCATTTCTGATTAAGATAATTATCAAATGTATTGTCAAAGTAGATTTTTTTTAAAGAATGTGATGATTGAGAATTTCACATCTTATAATGCTTTTCATCTCTCCTTTTCTCTTTCTCAAAGAGCAGAAGAAAATTTTGTTAAGATTTGATAAATGTGATGTTGTTTAAACTGCTATGGTTAAACTGGGATAAATCCTAAAAGCCAAAATAGACATCCTTCAGGTTAGCTGACAAAACGGTGGTTTCATTAAATGTAAAATGGGAACTCCGGGACCTGTACGTACAGGGAATATAAAGCAAATGAAGTATACACAATTCCTTTTCCAAACAACACTTTTTCATAAAAAATACAGAATATGAGAAGAAATGTAGAAAAATTGTGAAGTTCAAACAGCTGTTTACTTTTAAGCACTTCAGAATGATGCAGTGTTCGGTATTTGAACTATTTCTTGTCATCTCGTATTTTTAGGAGTTTATTAGTTTTCGATTCTGTATTATTGTGTTAATTTTCACAGGCAAAGATGGAAACTAAGAGTGTTTCTGATTTAGGGAGAGATGAATAGCAATGTCATATGGTAACAGTCTGTTGGACAGCTCTTCCTACTTATATACTTCAGTGGTGGTATGATTCATTACATATCCCCTCAGGTCATCATAATAGTAAAGGCAACAATAATTTTGGTTTTCAGCTCAGTTTCTGAAAGCATAGTTCATTTTGAAAACACACATATAAAAAGTAGATCAGTATGAATCAGATATCAATTAGCTTTGTTCTTACAGGCATTCCATCTCTCTATTGTGCCACATATTTGTAAGGCTACAGTAGGAATTTTGAAAGTATAATACATTTTCCTCCCTGAGCATGTCTAATAAAATCTCTGGGGAAGCCTGTCTAAAGCCTAAGAATAAGGATAGAAATACTATCTGGCTGATGAGACACACAAAACTGGTAAATGCCAAAGGAATATACTGGCTAGGCCTTTGATTTTTGCTCCCGTTAATTTCTCAAGATCTGAAATGCTGATTTTTAGTCTGACCAGATACGGTTTCCCTTCCCTCCTTCCTCAAAGATTCTGTGCAGAAAAAATCAGGAAAGTATGAAATACCTGTCTGAACTGAGTTGTCTCACAAATATTTGAACATGGCATCTTATTCATTCTGGATATTGTACCCATAATTAAACAAGTGTGTAATTATGGAAATTAACTTTCATGCGTAATTTAGGGAACACAAAGAACTACCACAATCCTGGAAATCAAACAAAAAAAACCCTCGTGTTAATCAAAAGGAAATAATGTGCTCTATCAATGGAACGTTCTTCTTGGAGATCCATATGTGGCACAAATGTTGGTTTCTTTTAGTCCTCCAAGTTATATCAGATTTTAGAGAGATTACAACCTTAGTAATTGCTATATTATCTTACAGTGGTACCTTGGGTTACGAACTTAATCCATTCCGTGACTCTGATCGCAACTCCAGTTGGTCTCAACGCGAGGTAAATTTTCCCATAAGGTTCAATGTAAATATGGTTAATCCGTTCCGCCCTCCGAATTTGGTCCCACCATGAGGCAAATTTCCCCCAAAACACACCACAAGCCTCACCGAACGTCTCCTTGCTACCGCGATCTCGCCACAGGAAGCCACGACCGTGTGGCAGCAGGGCAAATGGCCGCGGATCCAGTTCATAGCTCGAGGTGGAGTTCGCATGTTGAGGTAAATTTTTGGGGCCGGAGCTGGTTGTATCTCGAAAAATTCGTAAGAAGGGGCGTTCGTAACCCGAGGTACCACTGTACTTGCTTGGTGGGGGGTGGGGGAATTTTGTTTGTATTCTTCTCTTGCTTACAGGTAAGCCACCCTGTAACCAAAATTGGATAAAGGTGTTGTATGAATACCATGTGGATGTTGCTGCTGTTATCCTACGAACAGAGTATTACAATGAAATAGTATGTTTGGGAGAAGTATGAAGTATAGTTCTTGTTGAATGCTGAATTTTAATCTGCACATGAAAAACCAAGCATTTGAACATTCTCTGGGTTACATAGAAAAACTAAACCTTGCGCTTTTGTAAAGTTCCTACATATCCATAAAAATAATTTTCTTCTCAAGTGTCACATTGATTAAATTGCCTGATTCTCAGATGGCTTGCTTTATCTTTGAAATTTGATTTCTGATTTCTGTGAACATGTTGAGGGATGGGATTTTCAGAATCCATAGGCCAAAGGACGTGTGTTTTGAATAATACATTTGGTTGTGGTCATTGACTGTAAGAATACATATCTGTCTTGTAATTCATTTTATGGCCACTCTCTTTCTACATTGAGCTACCCCTTATGTACCAACATAGGCCACTGGATAGTTTATTTGAATACTTATCAATTGTGTCAGCTGTCCAAGGCATTTAGGGGGAAGGTTACATATTATTGTTGTCTGCCAAAGTGTCCCAAAATTTATCACAATTTCTGGGTTCAAACCTTGGGCTAATCTATACAAATCAGAAACAGGATTCACATAACACTTTAAGCCAAAACTAAGTTACATTATTACTTAACACTGTAGTTCCCAAACTCTGCACTGCAGCAACCTGGGGCACTGCAGTGAACTCACAGGGGCACTGCAAGTTCATGTATGACTAGTTCAGAGTAGTTCACAGTTTGGCCTAGGGACACTGTGAAATTACTGAGGCTCCAATGGTGCCGTGAACTGAGAAAGTTTGGGAACCTCTGGCTTAATATGATGTATCAGCCAATCTGAGTAAAGTTTTTCTGAAACTCCCTCCTTAATGGTTCACCCATTCCTTCCCTATTCCCAAGGTCAAGTCTATATTCCTTTACATAAAGTTCCGCTATTCTGTTTACTGCCTAGTAGTAAACATCCCTCAACTTATTACAGGAATAATAGGAGAATGTCCCATTGAAGTGTAAAATATTGCTAGACAATATACTACAACTGGAGTTTTAACAACCTGATATGAAACCTGGTATTTCTATGAATAGTTCTCTCATAAGTAATTAATTCCCATCATAAAGATGTGTGATGAGGTGAATGTTGGAACTTTTTTTTCTTTGAATAATGCTGTTAATCGAGCCATCTTCCCTCGACCATATGTTCTCCAGATGTGTACAGCTAACTTGCATAGTGGGAACTCTAATTTGATTTCCTAACAACCTGGAGATGGAATCCATTGTTGACTCTTGGCTTCCAATTACTGCCTTCCTTGAGAGACAAACCAGATATTTCCATTTGAATGTTGTGGAAAGAAAACTGCAAAAAGAGCAGTTTGTATGGTTTGCTTAGTATCTCCCACTGGTAGAAAGAACCAAGCAACCTATTCATAGCGAGTCAAAGTCCTGAATTCTGGTTTACATGACCTTTGAACATGTATCTATACTAAAAACACTAGGTGTGTACAAAACTATTACAAAGACTTCTTACTAATTCAGTGAGCCATTATTTATTTTAGAAGGGAAAGTAGGAAATGAAAAAGCTGTTTATTCTTTCCAGGGAAGAATATGTATGATAGCTTTTGATAGGTTGGATTTTACATATTTTCAGTTGAGAAATTGGTCGAGCTTTCAGGTACCAATGAAAAACTGTTGTGAAACACAGGATTATTGGCAGAAAATGTTTTCATTAACAAAATCTATTAAAGTATTTATGAAAATATCTGGAAAGTGGCTTTCAATTTTGTTTGACCTGCAAAAATCATAAAGAATCCATTTCAGCACATATCCTAAAAATAAACTTTAAAATACTTTTATTTAAATGTAGCCTATTTCTTCTGGCTTAGAAAGAATAAAGTTGTTACCTAATTTTAAGCAAATCAAATCAAGTTAATTACTGACAGGTTAATAATGAGAAAATGTTAGAACTTGCAATGCCTGTGTTTATGCACACCATAACTTTGTAAGCTGCATACTCATAGTTGTACAAGCCACAGTTGGCTAGGCTATACAACTTACTAAGTTATAAAACATACTTTATCATGATGGCTGAGTTTACAACATATTAACCACAAATAAGCAAACCACATTATATTACATTATAGATGAATGTCATATGTGAACCCAGTCGTGATTCAGAAGCCATCCGATTAGGATTAGGATGACCCATGTTCAGATCCATCCATAAACCTGAAAGTTCACTAAGAGATTCAGTGCCGGTCACTGTGTCTTAGCCCAACTAATTCACAGGATGGTAGTTGTGGAGAAAAATGGGGATGTTATATGTACTGAGTCACAGAATCTGTGAATTTAATGCACAACACAAAGTAAATAATAATAGAACTTGGGCTAATCTAATGAAGCTGAACAGTAAAAAAAAAAAAGTACTTTTTGATATAGGAAACTGCAACTATATACTAACAAAATATCGTTGAGTGGTAACAATCTAAGATGCCTGCTTCCCAAGTTTGACCTGTTGGTTATAGATTTTACATTTTTGAGTAGTAGAAATGTTTCCTGCCTGTTCTTTTTTAGCACGCTGGCTTTCCGCAGCATTTTCATATAAGGCTAGCAGTATGCCTGCTGACATATAAATCAAACCTATACCTTCATTTATTTAACAGTTTTTGATCATTATTAGTTCCTGCTTGTACTTTATTTAATAATTATATATGGAATACATTTACATACATTATATATAGAATGTTTTTTTAAACAAAATTGGGGCATTTTGAAGTTTTTATTTTTTAAATCCATTTCGGTTTTGGGAGTGGCCCCACTAACTTTTAGAATTGCAGCACCTGAAGGCCATGGACCCAGCAATATGCCCTTAGACCAAAAACGTTTGCCCATCACAGCTATTACTCATGCCAATTGATGATATAGTCATCAATTGGAAGAGGAAGCATTAAGAAAAGGCATTTGCTACATGCCCTGCTTATGGATCTTTCATAGGCATTTGGTTGACAATTGTGTATGATCCTTTAAAACTCTTTTTATGTTCTTATATAACTTTTCACTTGAGAATATCTGGCTAGAAGAAAGCTCTGATTAGTATAAAAGTCTTCTGTCTGTGGAAAGAAATTATTCAAGCTGAACAGGCAAGACATAAATTCTCAGTGGATTGATGAGACATAGCCATAGTTAAACATTTGGAGATTCAGATAGTTTGTTCCTTCTTCTATTCCTTTGGAAGTCTTAAGAGCTATGAATCCTAATTTGGAGTTTGATTAATGGTTAATAGTTACAGTAATTTAATTCTTAACCAGGAGAAAGGATGCCTAGAAAAGATTAAGGGAACATAGGCTCCTGAATGAAAGAACTTGAGGGAAGCATGTGTTCTGTCTCATAACTCATGCCCAGTCCTTTTACCATAGTTTTTCTGGATCAATAGCAAACTTGTCTGAACCAAGAAGCTAACATGGTTGGACCTGGCTAGTAGTCGGATGGGTATAGCCTTGGATTAGAGAATACCAGAGCTGTAGGCTAGGCTGAGACCTTCAAAAACATTCCAGAAGATGAAAATGGAAACTACTTTATTATTGTTGCAAAGAAAATTGTGCTGCTGGATCCATGTAGTCCTCTAGAAGTTGAGCTCAACTCAAGGGCATCTTTAACTTGCCTTACCCTAAATATTCATTTATACTGTATCTTTAGGCCTTGATATGGCTTATATATCAAAATGGTTTGTGTATCAAACCAACTAATTTTAGAATTTACTAAAACAAATTAACAGAAAGGCAGAAAAGAACAGTTTTATGGATGCAAAACTTAAAGCATGAAGAGGCATTATAATTTTAAAAATAATCCAAAAGTCTGATAAAGAATGGGGCCATTCTCTTTTTTGTTCCCTCTAGCCACATTTTTTGATGGAAAAAGGCTGATATTATTTGAACCAATTGTCGTGATTGGAAGCAAATTGGAAACCAATAAAGATTGAGTAGAATCATAATTGCATACTCCACAGAATAAGCTTTGTAGGAAGAAGAGATCTTAGAAATGTAGGTGAGTTTGGAAGGCATGATGGGAAATGCAGACTGATGAAGTCATTATATCACACTAGCAAAGATCTATCAAAATCTCATGTCACTGTACCATTGACATTCTGATTATAATGGATGAAGTTATTCAAATGAAGATACACTGAGGATATTTTATCATTTGAGCTTCAGACACACGGATGAAAATCACTTGAAGCAGGGTGATGGCTAGGGATATTGTTGAGGAAACATGATACAGTATGTAGTTGCTGGAACTTTATATGATGAGTGTGTGATTGGTCCAGTAGCTAAACAGAGAAAGCAAATTGGGGGGCAAAATGATGTAGGTCAAAGGGACTGTTGCAGGATGGATGTAAAAGTAACGTTCAATTAAAAAGTCCTAATGTAAGCTGGTAACGTAAAATATAACAATGTAGTATTGTGGCAGTGGTGGGTTTCTGTGTAGTATAACAATGTATAATAATTTTTTTAAAAGTGTATTTCTAATACTTCAAAGTTATAAAATTTTCAGGCATTAATCTGAAAGTTAAACTGAACTGATTTAAAAAGCTTAGTACTACAAAATAGTTTGGAAAATAACTCTTTTGCCATGTCACTCATCAAGAATTAATGCTGTTGCGCAAATTGGCAACGAATTATAAAGCTTTCTGATCTTGAAAGTAAAGGTAGTTTTCTGATCAGAGTTGGCAGAAGAGTATAGAGACAGATGTATGTGGTAGATTGAATGCTAGGGAATTACAAGACATTACCTATTTAAAATAATAGCAAACTCTACTCATTCCCTTTTTATTGTGTAAATTACACGAGAATTATCTTTGGGTATTCAACACATGCCAGTCAGAATTGCAGTTTTGTAATATGTAATGATTGTGTGCCAAATTACTCATGCTTGCTTCTCTGATGTTCTCTGTAGTTCCAGAAGTAAGGCAACACAGACTGGGTCTGCACATTCAATAAACAATAGTGTGGTCTGTGTGATTTTGATCAGCCATTGTGTTTAATAAACTAGATCATGATTTAGTACTGATTGGTTGATATATCATGTTAACCACTTGTTGATCATAGCTTGTTAACTAGGCCACAACTGAAGCCAAACATAACCCTGTGCTATAAACATGGGCCATTACATCCATTAATGTCACCCAAAATAAACAAACAAAATACACTTAAAACAGGAGATCTTATTAATTCATCACTGGTTCCATGTCCACTGATGTTTAATATCTACACAATTTGGATGAGTATTTTGTACAACTAGTGCAATTCTGTGAAATACCTTCATTGAAGTCAGATAAAAGAAAACATTTTTCCTTCATTCTGAACTGAACTAAAATACAGTGGTACCTCGAGTTACGAACGCCCCTCCTTATGAATTTTTCGAGATACGACCAGCTCCGGCCCCAAAAATTTACCTCGACATGCGAACTCCACCTCGAGCTATGAACCGGATCCGCGGCCATTTGCCCTGCTGCCACATGGCCGCGGCTTCCTGTGGGCGAGATCGCGGTAGCAAGGAGACGTTCGGTGAGGCTTGTGGTGTGTTTTGTGGCGTTTGGAAGGTTTTTGGCGTGCTTGTCAGCATGGCTCCAAAGAAAATGCAGAGCAGGCTTGGCAAGAATGTATTTACATTGAACCTTATGGGGAAATTTGCCTCGTGGTGCAACCAAATTCGGAGGGCGGATTAGCCGTATTTACGTTGAACCTTATGGGGAAATTTGCCTTGTGGTGTGACCAAATTCGGAGGGCGGAACGGATTAACCGTATTTACATTGAACCTTATGGGAAAATTTACCTCGAGTTGCAACCAACTCGAGTTGCGATCAGAGTCACGGAACGGATTAAGTTCGTAACTCGAGGTACCACTGTATTGTCTACCTTTTTTCAATAGATTAATCATGGATTGAGATACATACATGCAACCTGATTGCTCAGTTTGGCCGGGCGACCAGTTCTTGAAAGAGTCCTGGTTGTGCCAAACTTCATCCATTTGAGAATTATGGAGGCCACCGTGCTCTTGGGAACCTTCAGTGCAGCAGAAATTTTTTTGTAGCCTTCTCCAGATTTGTGCCTTGCAATAATCCTGTCTCTGAGCTCTGCGGGCAGTTCCTTTGACCTCATGGCTTTTGCTCTGGTACAGTCGCATTGTCAGCAGTGAGGCCTTCTGTAGAGAGGTGTTTGCCTTTCCAAATCATGTCCAATCAATTTAATTTACCACAGGTGGACTCCAGTCAAGGTGTAGAAACAGCTCAGCAACGATCAAGAGAAATGGGAGGCACTTGAGCTAAATTTCAGGTGTTGTTGCAAAGGGTCTGAATACTTATGCCAATGTGATAGTTCAGTTTTTCCTTTTTCATACATTTGCAAACTTTTCTAAAATTCTGTTTTCACTTTGTCATTATGGGGTACTGAGTGTAGATTAATGAGAAAAAATGAATTTGAACTATGCAGGCTGCAACTTAACAAAATTGAAAAAAATGAAGGGGGTCTGAATACTTTCTGAATGCACTGTATGTGTAACTGTGATAACATTTCTGTAAGCATTAATCTTGTAAAAAATACATTTAAATTGGTGATTTAAGTATAATAAAAAAGGCACAGAGATATTCTTGCTGCCTTACTAGAGAGATTCTCCATAGTGCATTCTGGAGGATCCACCAAAACCTGTTTATTTGCTGTAATTTTGCTTCCTAACTTTTTTTTTTTTTTTGCACTGGAACAATTTTATTTAGTTTCTAGTTATTAGAAGGTCTTTACGTTCATGTAGGATTGTAGAAGATAAGCCACATTTCATTGCGATGCTATTTTTTAAAAAATCAATTCATTCAAAATATATTTTAACTTGGAGTTTGGAGTAGAAGTGATTTATGTCTTTATGTTTTGATATGTTTCATGAATATTAAAACCTTCAGAGCAAGCTAGAATCTGCCTCTTAGAACAGAGGATGACATCTTGAAAAGCTTGAGACTGCTGAGACAATTCACCTTCCACATGTATATAGAATAGACTCACAGAGCTGAAAGGTGTCATTTAGGCCATGGAGGTCAGCCCCTGCTCAGTGTAGAAATCCACATTAAAACAACCTGGACATATCTGCCCACTTGAACACACCTGCCACTTCTCTGGATAACTGGTTCTTATTGTTGGACTTTTCTCTAATATTTCTAATATTTTCTAATATTAAATCAGAATCTGCTTTCTTATAATTTAATTTCATTCTGGATCCTGAATCCTGGAATGAAAGAGAACAGGTCTTGACTTTCTTCTGTGTAATACCCTTTTGGGTATTTGAAGAGTGCTATCATATCCTCCCTCAGTTGCTTTTCTCAAGGCTAAACTTAACCACCTCCCTGAATCTCTCTTAGAGACCAGAGTTTCTACCATCCTAATAATTTTTGTTGCCCTTTTTTGAGTCTGTAATAATTTCTCTGAATCTGTCTTGGAGTATGATACTCAGAACTGGACACACTATTTGAGATTAGGTTGGACCAATGCAAAAGTGGAATGATTACTTCCTGGGATTTGGAAATTATATTTCTGTTGATGCAATTTGAAATTACATTTCTCTCTTTTTCCAGCTGATTGCTGATTCACATTCCATTTGCAATTAGATTTCTTAGAGCTTTTTACAAGTATCATTATCAAGCCAATCTATATCTTGGAATCTGATTTTTGCTTTCTAAAGGAAGAACCTTGCATTTGTCCCTATTAAATTTCAGTTTTTATTTCTCTAGCCTATTCAGATCATTGTAAATTTAATTCCTATCTTCTAGGCTATTAGCTTTCCCACCCAGTTTTGTTATCATGTTTGACAAGCATTATCAGTTTGGAAAGCATTTCTTCCATCTCTTCATCCAATTAGTAATTAAAATATTGAGGAGTAGAAGACACAGGATGATCCTTGTTGCATTCCACTTGATACAGCTTTCCAATTTGATGGTCCCTAATGAGTAAAGATTTCAAGCCATCTGTGTATATTTTGTTGCATGTTGTGGGTATCAGCAACTGCATTATATGTAGCCCACCACTGTGCCTTGTATACCAAGCCTTGCTGCTTAACATAAATATAAAGTAAGCCACTATGGTTTGCTCAACAAATCAGTCCCACTTGTGGTATGTGAACCGAGCCAGCAGTCTCTACTACGCTTTAATAACAGTACCGGTTTAGTTTTCTGCTTTGTGAGTACATTCAGTATATCCAAAACATTTCAAGAGTGAGCCTTTCCAATCACAGGTTTGTGAATCATTCTAAGCCATAGCTTACTAGAGGTTGTGGAGAGGATCACAACTAGCCGAGTTTATGCAATCATGTTAAATTGTAAGTCATGATTTACAAACCATGTTTTTTTCATGCAACACATGGCCTCAAAGCCGAGTATGGTTTAGGGTGATATCTGAACCCATGTAATGTAATTATATCTTGGATTTTTATTCACAATCAGTAATTTTGGCATCAGTGTCTATAAAGTTGTTTCCATATAATTGTGTTTCATATAATCTGAATCCCTTTCATTTTCTGCTTGCACATTTTTACCTAAGAGTCAAAGTTTGAATTGGGTGTATACAATTCAATAGGGCCAGAGCCCATACTCTCTCTACCTTTACCTCTTTCTCTCTACTTTTCTTGCTACCACTCAAAATCCTGTTGAATAAAGAAGTACAGGGTTTTCATTCTCTCCCAGGACCTGAACTGATTGCTTTTGCCTGTTTTGTTTTTTTTTTAAATTAGGCAATATTTGTTACCCTGTGAAAACTTGAGTAGAATATTTTTTTACAATCTAGCTCTACCATATCTACAATACATTGCACCAGCAGACTTTCTAGGCGTTTTGAAAGGAGAAATCCTGTCCTCTTCGTTGTGAGTGGCTCAGAGCATGCGGTCTTCCTATTTCTACATGCATGTATGCAAGCATGGGCATGTCTGGCAAACCTGGATTTACATTGTATTTTCCCAACATCTCAGTTACTGTGCCCCAACAAATGTGGAAATAGCTTGGGAACAATAACTAATATTGATAGACAATATAATTAATATTGATAAATATACCATATTTACTCAAAAGAAAGACAGTTCCCCCCAATAATTATCTTTAACACAGCATTTTACATTGGTTTATATGGGAGACTTTGGGATGAATGAGAGGCACAAATAACTGAAAATATCATTGTTGGAAAGTGAAGCTGACTTTTAAGATTAGCTATTACTTTCTTGCTTGTTTTCTTCTCCTTGTAACACCTAAACGGGATTTCTCTCTCTTTTCTTTCATGTTAACAGTTAATTCTTCCTGGGTCCTCATCTTCATCCAGTTTGGTTTTGTTGCTTTGTCTTCTCAGCAGAGTTACTCCATCTCCATCCAGTTCCTTTTCTTCTGGAAGGAGGGAGATGTTATGTGACTGTCCACTTAGGTGCTTCTGTTTATGTGAGAGAATTATTGATATATGGTGATAGGTATACATTTTATGAAAAGGGTACCTTATTTTACTAGCAATTATAATTAGTACTCAATAATTCAGTGAATATAAATGTACTTTCTCTTGGCCCTGCCCCTTTTTGAAGAGTATGCTTCTCGCAGGAAAATACATATACGTATTTACACACCCATATACATCTGTGTTGTATGTACACATTCAGTGAGTGAAGAGATCTCCCGGATTTGTTTCAGTTGGAATTTGCACCCCTAAAGTTAACAAAGTGGAACAGTTAGGCATTGCACAGGATTTTTTTTTTTTTTTTTTTTTTTACTGCTTTTAACTTTTCTGTTTACCCTTTCTGGGGGTTCATTTCTAATTCAGGGAAATTTTTCATGAGATAAATATGATGCAACTTAATACAAAGTATTTAACAGAAGACAGCTTAGTCTCTCAGCTATCTAGCACTTGGACAGGCAGGTGTTTCTAATAGCAATGACAGATGAAGCTGAAGGTGAAGAATTAGAACGATATTAGATAAGGCACAAAGATGGTGTTAGGGAAAAGAAGTGACTTCAATGTAAAATTAATAGATTCTATGAATTATCAAGAGAAATAAAAAAATCATGTAACTAGGCTCAGAAAAAGAGGATATAAGGGAATCAATTTCTTGGTTTTCTGTGAGTATTTGGAAACTCAGAGACTGGATTTGTATATCAAATTAAGCAAATTGTGTTTTGTTTGGGTTTGACTTGGCATGCTTTGCAAACCAAGCCAATGGCAGCTTATTTAATGCAATACCATGAATCCAGTGAGAGAGAATATAGGCTGTTTTCTGATTTACAGACTCCAGTTTGATTTTCAACTCCAGTTTAAAATGCGGTGATCAACTCCAGTATTACTGACAATGGGATGAACCTTGTTATCAAGAAATTTCAAAGGGAAGGCCGTTGGATAGATGCTGACAGGGAGAATGCCTGACTAACTTGTTATTAGTGACCCTGGAACCAAAGCAATTTGATTGCACAACAAATTTGGAATGGGGAACTTGAAAAATGAGGTTAGGCCTTGAAGCTTGACTTTTTTAGGAAATAACAAACATGAAGAAAAGAATGGAGTTTAGGTAAAGAAGGAGTAGGAAATATCTCACAGTGTGATTATATAGTTGGTTGTGTATGACCTGAGAGTCTGAAGCAGTACAATTCCTTAGATTCTAAATTTGTCCACCCCATGAGCAAATAAGCCAAAGGATTAAGAATCCAGCAACTCTAAGGCACAGTCCCTTATAATGACAAGTAGCGAACTCTTAAGTATACTGAGATTATCGTCTGAATAGAAGCTGGAACTGAATAAGGTTCAGTGGTAGTTTGCAGATGTGTCTGGATAAATATAAAGAAGTGAAAAGGCTCCAGGCAGAAGTAGAGGAAAGAGACCTTGGAAACAGAAGAAAACACTACAGAGGTTCAAGATGAACAGGATTGAGTGCCAAGTGAATCTATCAGTGTTTACCATCTTCACGAACCTTTGCTACATCCTCAATCAGACCAAATAAGTAACGGTCTCGTCTTGGCACTGATTGGGTAAAAGAAAATGTAGTTAAAATTCTTTAGTCCAAATCTGGAACCTTGACTAAGAGGAGAGCAGGGAGTTCTAGATGGAACTTGCTGTAATAAAGTAACACATGGACTGCCATTTCTACCTTCCCCAACCAGATACTCAAGTGAAGCTAATGAAATAATATTAAAATAGGTCATAGTAAAAGTCTTCCTTTGATTGTGGACATTGAAATTAAAATATAGTCTTTGCAGTGCAATGTTTCCTGATGACACCAAGGGTTTGATAACGGGAAATAAGATTTTAATCCCCTTGTAGGTCTTGGCCTTAGCTTTGTGAAACCCCACAGCAAACCCACATTTTTGGGTGAAACACAAGATTAAAAGTTTCTTTCATGGTTTTCTTCCAGATATACTGAAAACTATCTTTGGGAATTAAGAAACCAGACTTGATGGAAGACAACTGGTTAAAATTAAATTTTACCACTTAACAAGTTCATACCCTAGTTCTTCTCTTCTCTGATTACAGATGAAGTACTGCATTTGAAACATTGTAGAACTAATAAAATAGTTCTTAAGGATTTAGATTTGACCTTTCCTAAATTGGCTATAGTCCTTATAGATATGCCACATATATAATATATATATTTTATGTATTTATAAATATATAAATGCCAAATATGATGAAACTTCAGGATGGTGGCAATACTTCTGTTATCAGTTTTTTAAAAAAGCAATACATACAGTCATAGTGTCATCCACACCATAGGCAGGAATGAACCACTAACAGCCAACTCCCAAGAAATCCAAGAACTTTAAATAAGTAATATTTATTGATGAAATTTAGAAGCCACAGTAAAGAGTTTCATCAACTTCCATGATTCAAGGATAGGCCCCATAAATAGAAAGTTTTCAGATACTCTTGCGTTTATTTTTGCCCCCACCCTCATAGATTACTCAGTCCCCTCTTTTGAGTAGGCTGGTCTGTTTCCGTCTGTCTTTTTTGTAACGGATTTGCTATCATGCTGCTTTTCACTGATTCTGAGAATTAACTCACTTGTGAATTTAGAATGCATCTTTCTTAAACTGACTGTGTGGAAGGCAACCTTCAGGTATTTAAACAGCATGCCTTTTCCCAGTTCTATGCAATTGCTACTTATGCTGTCTTGATAGTTTGGTAAAGACCATAACCTTGGATGATACTTTGAACTTCTGCTGTAAAATAGGAAGTGGGGATCCAAACAGCTTTCCTCAATCCTGTTGACAAAACAGCAAATGAAAATTGGGGCAGGTCAGCTTGTTAACCATTGAGTACAGAGAATGAATAAAAGTGGTGTTAGCACCTTCTGAACATAACCCTGCAGAGTGTTGATAACAGCTGTTGTAGATGTTTTTGTTTGGTTTTTTAATTTATTACAAAAATAGGGAATTACTTCACTCAGTGTCTGAAATCCCTTGTTAGTCATAGTCACAATGATTTTGGGAGCGGATGTTTTTTACGGCAGGAAAAATAGCGGTGCTTTTTACTGTAGCAGTGATTTAGGGATTATGCATGCTTAATTCTGTACTAGATTATGCCTTTGTATGTTTAAGAAGACATTTGGCTATTTTTCCTTTGTATAAATAAATATCAGTAAAGGATAATGTCAAAATAGATTAACCCTTTTCAGAAAAACGTGAAACAGCTCTAGAACTACAGTATTTGAACTACTGTATATTATCCAGTTAGCCTTGGATGATGCATTTAGAATCCTTTTAAATGTTTTTTTAACTTTCCATAGCTGCTCCACAATATCACTGACTTTTGTGCTTCACTTCAATCTATTATGTTTTTTCTGAAACAAAAATGTGAGTGGACTTCAGATCTTGTAATTTTAGGGAGTCTGGCTGAGACATATATGTACTTTGTGCTAGTTAAATTTGTATCATGTTTTAAAGTTTATCTTTTGAATAATTTGAATATTATCTAAAGTGAAAAGAATTATTCTGCATGTCACCTTTGCAAATTATATTGAGTAGTGCAGGATTTTTTTTTAATTCTTTATTTTGGGTGTACCAACTTAATAACTATTAGCAAAAAGATGAAATCATTAAAATTATGTGTTCCTCTTTAGGAACAAATTGTTCCTACTAACTGAAAGTGAATGTTTGCCATCTGATTCCCTGTCATGACTTTAATGCAGCCCTATTTTTTTGTCATGCGTTGTAAAATGCAGCTGACCCAAAGTTTAATTTGGTAGCGTCTGCCTTCTGCAGGAATGAGGAAAAAAGTGGATTCTATGGGTTTCTGAAACTGGCTGATTATTATTTGTACTACAAAGGGTTAATGTAACCTGATTTTTCTGAGGATTGAAGAGCTCTGACGGTCATTTTTCCCCTTTGATTTGTTCTTGTGGCAGGATATTTATCTCCCCCCCCCTTTTTTTTTTTGGCAATAGTATTTAACCAAGGGAAGAAAATCGTGCAGAAAATCCTAGGAAGGAAATGTCCATGAAGTAAGTAGAAGTGATGACATAAAGGTTAATGATATATAATCATATATTATTTCATAGAATAAACAAGTAATATCATTGCTATAATGGTATCATATCTTTTCATCTACATTAAAAACATGACCTTCATTTATAGTTCAAAATGGAATGTGGGGGCCAGTGTAGTGGTAACTTGTTGATTATTAACTAGGATTAGAGGATGAGATGTGGGTCACTAATTTGTTTTCCCCCGTTTGCCTGTGGTTTGATATTAAATTTGGTACAGCATTCTTGTATTCATTAGCTACTTTGACGTGTTGCTAGAAACATACCCGTGTTGTTAGTGATCTCATTTTGGGCACTTTTTCCTGATGTCACATGAAGGAGACCCCAGGTAAAATGCATTACTCTCTAAAGTGGAAGTTAAAAACTTAGGCATACAAGTGACTCACAATTCTGCAAACGCAGCTTTTGTCATGACATCTGGGTTTATCTTACAGATTTTACAGATTCTAGCAGTTACTTTTTATGGTATATTGCCTTGTATACTCTTGACACAGGTGAAATACTAAAGGATAAGATTGTATTTATGCATTAGGTGATCAATCTGAGGCAAAGCTTGGATATAGATAAGTGTATGAAATTCTGTGCCAGGGTGTGAGCGAGTGGATGGCAGAAGAGGAATTTAGCATTCTGCTGTGTTGCTCTGTCCATTATTTTTGGCAGCCTAAAAACTTTTAGAGGTACCCTGATGAGATCTGGTAACAAGAGTAGGGCATATCTCTAGACAGTTAGCATATTCTTATCATTAAATCTGAAGAATAAGGTTGGATATTTATTTTAAAGTGTCCTGTAGATGAGTTTGAATGGATCTTCACTTCTAACCACTTTGGTTTCCCCGGTATTTTTGAAGACAACATTAAGCCGTATACTCTAGTTCAGGGTTCCTCAACCTTGGCAACTTTAAGATGGGTGAACCTCTAGTTCAGGGTTCCTCAACCTCGGCAACTTTAAGACGGGTGGACTTCAACTCCCAGAATCCCCCAGCCAGCAAGGCTGGCTGGGGAATTCTGGGAGTTGAAGTCCACCCGTCGTAAAGTTGCCAAGGTTGAGGAACCCTGCTCTAGTTGACCCACGAAGGGGAGAGGGGCTGTGCCTGAAGCAGCCTGCTCCATCCCCTGTTTCTCATTGTGTGGCAAATGACCTGACACTACTAATGCATAAAACAGCAGCCCCGCGCTTCCATTGTCAGGCCAGCTTGCGCGCTGGTACAGCAAGGTCCTAGAGATTCTGGTGCAAAGCTCTGATTTTCATGTGAGTTGCCTGAAAGACTTTTGTTTCATATCAAGCTGGTGGCAGAAACAAAGGCAACTGTACTTTTCTTAAAGACCCTTTTTAAAACTGAAGATGCCTGCAAGGAACCTAAAAAATACTCGGTAAGAGAACCCTGCTTGTTTCCTTTTGGCCCAGAAAATAAGCTTTAATATCAGATGGCCACTGAATGAAATCAGTTTTAATGCATCCCTAATGTAAGGTTTCTGCCTGCGTTTTGCTATGCCTAACAAATATAGGACAGGTACTCTGGGAAATGTTTAAATGGGAAGAAATGGTCATAGTATGTCTTTCATTGCTGTTTTTAAGTTAGCACAGTTGTTTCACCCATTAAGATGTTCCTGTCACTTTTTTTTTTTTTTTAATCCTGCGCTGAGCATGGATACTGTTTTGTTCTATTGCTATGGAAATGATGTTAATGTGTTGCCAAGAATTTTTTTCCCTCCTCTCATTTTGTGCTGAAGATGAAAATTGGGTCACAAGGAAGCTTAACATTCTGTTGCATTGTTTACCATATTGTTTAATATAGAGGATATGCTAATAAATGACTAAAAATAACAATTGATAAAGTTCTATTCCCATGTCTGGCTTTTTAATTTATCATTTTACATATGGAATAAAGATTCGTTATCATTTTATAAATTATACTGCCTTCGTGATATAAAAATACACCAGTGAAAGTGGCCTGTGAATTACTTTATGTGTTGATTTAGCAATTTTATGCACTCCTGCGTTGTTATAATAAAATAGATTAATGAAAGTTATAGCTATTGTAGAAAACTAATTGTTTTCTATGTTGGGCATTCTTTTGTTGGCTAATCATAGGACATGCCTGTTGTGAATGAATGTTTTGTGTAGAACAATTCAGAAGGCAAGTATTTTGTTATGAAAGTCATCTTTGTGAGAGAATCAGCTGGAGAAACACGGTTTACTGCAGTAGCCATTTTGAAGCTAGTGGTGGGTTGACATCAGTTTTTATTGAACTTCTTCATACTGAAAACATATTTCATATCCAGATAAACACACAGACAGACAGAAAGAAAGAAGATATATTTATATGTATGTATATGTTCATGTATAGCCTTCAAGTCATTGTTGACTCCAGACAACTGCCTGGTCTAGTCCCTGCCATTTTCTTGGCAACGTTTTTTGGAAGTGGCTTGCCCTTGCCTGCTTCCTAGGGCTGAGAGAGGGACTGGCCCAAGGTCAGCCAGCTGGCTTCATGCCTAAGATGGGACTAGAACTCACAGGCTCCCGGTTTCTAGCCTGGTGCCTGCACTACACCAAACTGGCTCTCTTAGTTTTAATTTAATTTAGTTTTAATTTTTAAGACTTGGCTTATTTGTACACATAAAAATTATATGGTAGCAAGATATATTTTTGTATTGCTGTGTGGAGAACATAGTAACATCTGAAAGAAAACCAAAAGAAACAAATAATGTATATAATCTACAAAATACCAGGCTTAGAAAAGGGAATTATCACTACTTATATGATAGGTATGATCCATTAGATGTTCATATAGCTTCCAGTCCTATGTTTCAGATTTCTGTCTCTGCAATTCAAAGGTAAGAAACGCAATTTCCCACTGATAGGTGTGATGTTATGAAGATAAGCAGTGAAATCATAGATTTAATTCAAATTTTTCATCTTCACATTCATGTTTCCTGAATGTTTTCTGAACCAGTTACTATAACTGGAAGTCGGTTTGCCTTTATTTCATCGGTGAGCATAAGCTAAAACCTTTGTCCATGCAGACCCATATGCTTTTTGTACTGTATCTGCTTAAATATTTAAAAAAAATCTGTATAGCAATTATTGTGTATATATATTAAGCAGGTTACCTATTACATTATTACGATTGTGCTTTTGAATCATTTTTTGATTCCTGCTGAGTGCCTAGATGAGTCCATACAGTTTTCTTGGCAAGATTTTTAGAAATGGTTTGCCTTTGCCTCCTTCCTAGGGCTGAGAGAAAGTGAATTCATAGAAATATTCTATAAAGACAGTACTTTTTCAACACCACATGCAGTAATTTTTAAGTTAATTAGTTTTAGTTTAGTTTTAGCATCAGGGTTGCAATTTGACTTTCTGCTAAATCCTGCTGTGGAATTTCTCTAGAAATTCTAGTTTGGATAGCTGATCTAAATAAGCGTGCAACCCCAAGACCTGAACTGTAGCTTTGAAGATACAGGATAAGAGTGTGCACCATCTTCTCACTCTAACTATGGCATTTGATTTTGTTATAGGGGAGTTTTGAAATCTTTTTTCACTACTGACTTGAAAACAGCTGCTCCTATGGATGTTGTTGTAAAAACCAAAGGAAATGTAATGGTTTATTTTCTTTTGTCATATTTCCAGTGTGCTTGTAGATGGCTGTTTGCTTCTGTTTTTTGCTTGCCAGCTTAAATAACTGAGCAAAGGCTCCCAATGAACGTTTAGATAATTATCTGTTTGTTTACTTTTAAATAATACCCTTTGGAAGCAACAACCCCCTTTTGTAAGTTCTGTATAATAGCTATTGTTAAACTAAAATATAGTGTGTTTTGCTTATTCTCTGCCTGTTTTTGTTTTTCACAAATGTTTTGAAAACTGCTGAATTATTTACCCCTAAATTATATAACTTTGAGGTTCATAATCAATGTATATTAATCTACTGTGCTGTTTTTATCCTTATAGTGTAGATGCTTTTTTTTAATATAGCCCAGTTGCTTTGTTAGAGTTGCTCATCAAATTTGTTAACCGTTCCTATTAAATATTATAGATAATTACTTTTGAATTGGCCTACGTTGAGATGAGAGTTCCACACAAGTAACACAAGAAACAGTCCTCACTAATGGGAGTTTAAAACCTTTTGTATATGGAGCAGTGTTTCTCAACCTTGGCAACTTGAAGATGTGTGGACTTCAACTCCCAGAATTCCCCAGCCAGCAAGCTTCCAAGGTTGAGAAACACTGATATAGAATGAATCATTAAATGTAAGGATTGGAGATAATGTAGCCCAGCTGCTTGGCTGGTGCAGGAATCAAAACAAGAAAAAGCACTCACGATATATAACACTCCTTGAGGGAGGGAGTGTTCCCAGCTGCCTTTAAAGAGATACTGGCTCATCCCCTCCTCAAAAACCAACACTCGACCCCACTATACTGGACAATTTTCATCCAGTCTCCCACCTTCCCTTTTTAGGGAAGGTGGTTGAGAAGATGGTGGTGGTGTAGCGCCAGAGGATCCTGGAGGAAACGGATTATCTGGACCCTTTTCAGTCAGGTTTCGGGCCCCGATACGGGATGGATATGGCATTGGTCACACTCATGGATGATGCTGGTGGGAGCGAGATGGGGGTAGTGTATCCATCCTTGCTTTCTTGAGCTCTCAGCGGCTTTCGATTCCATTGACCATGGTATCCTTTTGGATCGACTTAGGGCGTTGAGAGTCGGTGGCATGGTTTTGCACTGGTTCTCTTCCTTCCTCCAAGGTCAATTCCAATCGGTGTTGATTGGAAGTGAGAGGTCCAGCCCAGCCCCCCCCCCCCATTGTGGGGTACCACAGGATTCGGTACTCTCTCTGCTCCGATTTAACATCTACATGAAACCACTGGGTGAGATCATCTACCACCATGGGATGAGGTATCAATATACAGATGATACCCAGTTATACATCTCCATCCCAGGTGACATGACTAATGCCGTGACCACTCTTTTGCGGTGCCTGGAGGCTGTGGGGGTCTGGATGAGGTACAACAGGCTGCAGCTGAACTCTGTTGGGAGTGGCTGTGGATTGGAGGCCTCTCTGTATCCAAGGATTTGCCATCTTCAGTTTTGGATGGGGTTGCATTGCCCTGGACAGACCCGGTGCATAATCTGGGGGGTCTAAAAGAAATAGCTTTCTTTTAGAACTTTATAGAGAGATACGTTACCACATTGCTTGTCTAACTTCATGATGTGATTTCAGCCAGATCTAATATTTAACAGTACTGTAAAGAGTACTGTGCCTCTTACTTCCGAGAGAGAGCAGATAATAGGGCTCTGAAAGCATTTGAAGCCAGTACGGTGTAGTGTTTTAAGGATTGGACTAACAATAGGGGGACTGAGGTTCTAGTCCACCCTCACCCATGGAAGTTCACTGGGTGACTTTGGGCCAGTCACTTTCTCTCAGCCTAACCTATTTCACAGAGTTGTTGGGAAAAATAAGAGGAGCACTGTACAGGTAGAGACAGTACAGTGGTACCTTGGGTTACGAACGCCCCCCCTTACGAATTTTTCGCGATACTATCAGCTCTGGCCCCAAAACTTTACCTCGCCATGCGACCTCCACCCCGCGCTACGAACTGGATCCGCGGCCATTTGCCCTGCTGCCACGTGGTCGCGGCTTTCTGTGGGCGAGATCGCGGTAGCAAGGAGACGTTCGGTGAGGCTTCTGGTGTGTTTTGTGGCGTTTGGAAGGTTTTTGGTGTGCTTGTCAGCATGGCTCCAAAGAAAATGCAGAGCCGTATGTATTTACATTGAACCTTATGGGGAAATTTGCCGCGCGACCAAATCGAGTTGCGACCAGAGTCACGGAACAGATTAAATTCGTAACGCAAGGTACCACTGTAATTGGAACTGGGAACTCTGTCACTAAGTGACGTCGTAAAGCGTGATGTCACATGACTATGCCAACTTACGACAGCAGTTCTGGCAGTCCCAGATGGTGTCGTTAGGTGAATCCCATACATCGCAGTGTCCCATGGTCATGTGATCACCATTTGCAACCTTCCCTGTTGGCTTTGCCATTGACTGCTTGTTGGAAGCCAGCAGGGAGGTCGCAAATGGCCACAGCTTTGAGGACCAGTCATAAGTCCCCCTTGTTCAGTGCTGTTGCAACTTTAAATGATTGTTGAACAAGTGGTCGTTCCACCTGTAATTCTGGAGAAGTGGAAGCCACAGGACATGTTCTTTTTCATTGCTCCTTTTACAGAGACACTCATATCAGACTTATCCTCCCTCTGATTAACAGATGTCCTGGTCGCTCAGACTTGGCTTATGCCCAGATGCTGCTCATAGATGAACTGCCTTTTAATACAGCACATGTAGTTAGATTTTGCACAACAGCATGGAAGATCCACCAGACCCTGATGACACATTTTTGTAATTTTAGATGTTATCACATTTTATATAATTTTAGATGCTATTTTATAACCTAGACATAGATTGCTCCTTTTGGACTTCACTTGTGGATTCTTTTTTCTTTTTTTGTCTGCGCTCAGTCATTACTGACCCTGCAGTGACTGCCTGGACGAATCCTTGCAGTTTTCAAGGCAATTGTTTTTAGGAAGTGGTTTGCCAGAGTCTCCTTCCTAGAGCATAGCCCAGCTGGCGAGCACAGGAGGCGGGATTTCCGTTGCTTCGCACCCTTTTCGGGTGAGCGCGGTTTCGCACTTACCGGCAACTGGTCCCGTCACTCTGTGCAAGGCGCTGCCAGCATTTTTCCTCCCACCGGAGTGAGAGTACCCATTTATCTACTCACGTGAGTTTTCGACCTGTTGGGTTGACAGGAGCTGGGGAGGAAACAGGAGCTCACCCTGTTAACACGAAGGCTGGACTCGAACCACCAAAGCGTCAGCCATTTCTGGCCGGCAACTTTCAGCGTCATTAAGCTGCTGCGCCACCGCGTCCCCTCATGGATTCTAGTCAGGTTGTTTTATAAATGTATTTTACCTTTGCCTTAAATTTGATTTATTATCTCTTAAGATAGATTTATAAGTACTCACAGAGCATTCATGGACACATTGCTTGTACTGATCTAAGACTGAAATATTGGTCATTCAGTGAGGACTACCTGTAGTGCCAAAGGAGTGCTTCACAAAGCTCATTGTTTTGAGTGAAGTATCCCCCTCAACATGTTAAAACAGCTCTGTGCTTCATATTTTCCAAGGGTCAGCTTCAAAGGCTTTAACCCGCATATATGTATCTATGTGCTCAGATAACTCTTCTGCTGTAACTCTCAGAGAAACAGCTGTGCATGTCCATACACAAAGCTGGGGAAGTCTTTGAAGCTGCTTGTTGCCTTTCTGGAGGACACAGCTCTTTAAACTTTTCATTTGGGATACAGCACTTTGCTTTGCTTAGCTTAATATTTTCTCATAGTCAAAGTCCTTGGCAATGAAACTACAGTATTTCTTTAGTAGGATATGCATGAAATGGAAAAGAACATTTTGAGTACCTATGTTTTGGTGGAACAAAACTTGAAATGACTTGAGTGTTTCCACTGGAAAGAACAGGAACATTAACTAGTCCCTTCTTTGTGTATTTTGTGTTCTAGAGCCACACAAACTACTTGGCAGCCCACGCTGAGTGCTTGTTACTCATTTGGCATCTGTCTGAAAATGGAAGCAATGCATACACAGAGCACTCAGGAACATCAGTCTTACAGCCCATGACTTCTGCCTTCCCCATAGTAAAGAAGAATAAGCTTACTAGATCAGCAGATGCCTTTTTGTTATGCACAGAACAGTTATTCTGCACATAACAAAAGGACTCCACAATTCATCCCTGAGCTACATATATTCTCTTCTATTGTTAGAACGGTTATTCGCAATGTTTGAAATGTGCTTAAGTGACTCTTCCTCATTCCTACCCTATACAGCTAGCATCAGACAATGGCAGTAACCATGGAACTTTATATTTCATAACATCTTTACGTAGCATTGAACTGTTAACATGTTATAAGAAAAAGTATTTTATCAGGCGAGGTTGGTATAAGATAGGTAGACATGAAAAGAGCTTCATTAAGTTAAAGTTTATGCAATATCTGCAGTTGTCTCTGAGGAAAATAATATTGAGGAGGTACTATATGTATACAAAGTACTAATATTAGACTGTACCAGTGCTCCATGCGCAAAGTAAGATGTAAACCATGTTTTGGCTAATATTTTGTCTGGGCCAAAACCAAAAAAAGATTACAGCATTTAAGGGCTATTGAGACTGTTACTGAATTCTCCCCTTTGGGTACTGAACATATATAAAATCTTAAGAGGGAAGTACAGTTGCATACCTCTCACAGTGATGTTTCCAGATCACTAGAACTAAAACCTCTGTGGTTTTCAGGCAGTTTCTAGTTGAGTCATCCTGGAAAGGGATACATAGTGCAGAAGGAACAATATCGTTAACTGTATAACTGTTTTTACTTAGGGTTCAGCAAATACTTTGACTTTTGGACTGAGTCAAGAATGCATTTCTGGTATCTTCCTCTGAGTTTTTTAAAAAAGTATTTATTAAATTTCAGAATCAACCAAGAATAGGAATCCATTATCAACATCTATAACCCCCAAATCACTTTATTCTAATGTGGCTAACTATATAAATCGATAGGGTGGGCATGCTCCAGGTTCCCTCCCTGAAATCTTGCCATCTAGTGGGACCTTGAAAGCATGCCTTTTCCATGGCTGCCCCTACCTTGCAGAATACCCTCCCACCAGCGATTTGACAGGCCCCCACCCTTTTAGCCTTTCAAAAGGCCATTAAGACCTGTCTTTTTCCTGAGGCACTAGGATAGGATTGAATAGGTAGATAGCAAGGAAGGAGGGTAGCTGAGCCTGCGGTGGGGCTTCCCAAGGGGACAATTAAGGTGCAGGGTTTTTGTGTTATTGTTTTACTGTTTTTATTGTTTTATTTATTGGTTTTATTGTGGTTGTGAGCTTCCTAGAGTTGCTTAAGAGGGGCGGCCATATAAATCTTATAAATAAATAAATTGAAAAACCTTTATTCATTATGACTGCCCACTAATAATTAGTAACCAGCAATTCCTACATTTTAACTACTTTAATTGAAAAAATGGAAAAGCAATTAGATTATGCCCACCTAAATTATTGAAAAGTAATAATGATTAGCCGACTCCAGGTTTGGCGGTTTTGTAGACCATTTGTTTTGGTTCCATGAGCACTGGGGGCAGGTGTGTCGCTTTACCTGTCTTTAAAAATGGGGAGAAGTCTGACCCAATACACCAGTGTTTCTCAACCTTGACACCTTTAAGATGTGTGGACTTCAACTCCCAGAATTCCCCAGCTGTCATGAGTTGAAGTCTGCACATCTTAAAGTTGCTGAGGTTGAGAAACACTGCAATAAACTGTTGCCCAGTTGGCTGTGATCAGTAAACTGTATGTATGGCATCTGTGTTAAAAATGGCTACATTGGTTAGAGTAGGCTAATATCCTCACTGAGGGGTTCAGAAGGGTGAAACAAGTGTTGTACCAATATTTTATATTATACCTTTGGGTGGAGAAATGCATCATACAACCTGAGGAGCTTGTATGTGGTACCTGTCAATCTTAAATTGGTGTTAACTCAGTCTCTAGGATCAGGCTCTGTTGGGGCTTAAAACAGCCCTCTTTGGATCAGTAGCCATTACTTTATTTAAATATTTACAAAATCGGAATGCAGATCATATGGAAGCCTAGACCACTTGTCTGCTCAATGAAAAATAGGTCTTGTACTGCCCTTAAATATAAGCACACTGTACTAAATAAAAATACTACTACAAATTCCTGTTCAAAGAGGAGAGCTGGGTTTTTATGTCTCTCCTTTTCAAAATCTATGTGAACTCCATGGGGAGGAGACCCATGTCTAAAGTGGCTTATCATCCCCCATCATTAAGTGACAGGCCAATGTCGTGCTTTTATATGTTGATGATATAGACATTTTCTCTTCTACGCAGAAGGAAAGCTTTTGTATTATTGTATTGCATAAATATATATTACTTATAAATCTCATCAAGAGTAAAGTTATTGAGAATTGTAAATTTATATGGATGAATAAATGAAAATGTTTTAAAGGCAAATTAGGCAAGATAGGTCCTTCAGATACCTTGAGCTTATTTTCTAGTCCGTGGTGTTTTGAAAGAGCATTCCTAGAAAAAACTCTCTATGGGTTCCATGTATATCCTACATGAAGTGACTCTGGGTGGCATACAACACTTGTTACTATTGAAAACGTGTGTCCAAACTGGTTTCCTGTAGATGGACGCTTTGCCTGTTGCATGGGAAGAGGCTACGTATGACATACATAAAGTGGAGGTCTGGGCTGTGTATTTTTTAAAACATTCTTTAAACTTTGTTCTTCTTCCTGAATAGGATCAAAGGGATCTTTCAGAAACAAGCAAAGATGAATATGGTAAAAAGGATAATGGGTCGACCCCGGCAAGAGGAATGTAGTCCTCAAGATAACGCTCTGGGATTAATGCATCTACGTCGGCTGTTTACAGAACTGTGTCATCCTCCTCGGCATATGACTCAGAAGGAACAGGAAGAGAAGCTTTACATGATGCTTCCAGTTTTTAACAGGGTAAGGCTTTTCTGAATTTGATTCTAGGTTTATGATAAAACATTGCAAGGTTTAAATTACAATGTTGTCCACTGTCTTCACAGTTGTTATCACTTAACGCCTGGGTAATCAATCTGTTAATAATGGAAGTGGATCCCCACAGATCATGTGTAAGACAAAAATAAAAACTTGGGAGTGATTTGTCTCCATGTCTGTCAGAGTTGGCCATGTGTATGCTGAAATGCTACACATAGATACCATAGATATATGTATGTGTGTGTGTCAGGAAGATGAACTGCAAAGTATGCATGTTAAAACTATAATCTGGGAACTGAGTTTAAATTTATACTGGCTGTGACCACTTCAGTGTTGTCTTCAAATGCTGTTCTCCTGGTATACAAGAAACAGATGGGAAGAAATGGATACTGACAGAGAGAAATACAGGATGAGTAATGAATATTGCTGACTATTAGTAACAAAGTTCCCTGTGAATCAATCCAAATAAACACAAAAATCACTTTGAATTTTCAAAGCATTTTTTAAAAATTATGTTGACCTTTGGATTCAGTCTTAATCACAAATAATTTTGGATTTAGAACAATTTAGCTGCTTAAAGTAAACCTTTGTAGTTCCTGAGTGAAGGGCAGCATATAAATCAAATAAATAGATAAACCTTGTTTTTTCAATGTTTTCAGTAATTTTCAATATTTTTTTAACATCATTTTCAATATTCATTATTCATGAATACATACATATCCATCACTCTGTTTTCTTTTGGGATAAATAGCATAATGCAAAGCACAGAAAAGGAATAAGAAGTAAGGAAAATAACTTTAAAATAGGAGGTAAGACAATAAAAAAGGAAATCTGGTTAATTCTAGTTTACACCACACCATTCAATATGAATATTTTTATTACGGTCACTGACCAGAATTGCAAACAAAAACACATTAAAGATAAAAATAAAGTAAAAACAAAACAAGATAAAATATTATAATTGGTGGTGGGTTCGTCAGTGGATAATCAAAGTCTGCCTAATTTTACAGACAGTGTAACAAAATTCAATATGTCTCTTCATATTCTGTCCTTGCAAAGTGTATTTGCTTCTACTACGTCTTCATATTAATTCATGCAATGCCTTTTGGTCTTTAAAAATCTCACCTTTCTGTCTGTGCCTTTCTCAGTCTTCCCTTTCCTTTCCACCCATTCACTTTTCCTTCAGATATTTGTTTTACAATTTGATTGTCACTCATTCTTTCCACGTTATCAAATAATATTAACTGTTCACTCACGTTTATATTCAGTTTGTATTCTTTGAGCGCCCGTTTGTTTTTGACCCTACCTCTTCTTTTACCAGATACAATTTTTATACTTCATTGCCACCATATTCAGTTTAGTGTTGTTTTTTTTCCCCCCTCATAAAACTGTCACTTCCATATGAAGTGGCTACTTAAAAGCATGTGGGAGAAGCACATGTTTTTATGTAGCCATTTTGGCTTCTTTGGGCAAACATTCATTACTCACACCAGATTATACACTATCATTATTATCTTTCTATGAGTCTTTGCACATCTTAAAAGTTCTCCTAAAATTTTTCTAATTTTTAGTAAGCATTCAACCAGTTGTGCCTGTTATGCATATATGTGATAAACTGCATTTTCGCAGTTATTCATTGAATTCTTTTTAGACATGTTTCTTTCCCTCATCTTATTCCCAAATACTTCATTGATTTCATTCAGTTATTACAGGATGAAATTATTTAAATCATAGGTTTTACATCTCTATGGAAACAATGTGGTATAAATAATGAATGTTCAATTTTGTTATTTTTTTCTGAAATATTCGAAAATGAATTTAGTGGTATTAAAAGATATCTGATTGCAATAATCAGGAGCGTATACTAAACCTTGGGTTACATAGCCCATATCATTTCTTCAGTGAATATTTCTCTGTACTTAGAAAAACAATTATGCAATTCAGATACACCCTTTGGCTTTCTGCTAATGGTTATATAAAGATACCAAACATACTCTTTAAAAATTAATGCCCAAACTCCATGGAAGCAGTGATTGATAAATAACTGAATAACACTATATTTCTCTGTTATACAGGAACAAATATCTGCGTCAGTCTTGTGCATAATTTGCCCCAAATCAAATAAGTGGATTACACTGCCTCAATCATTGCTTAATTTTTCCCCTGGTTATTGTTTTACATTCTGTTCCATCAAGGAAAGACAAAACTGTGCTTGGCTTGCAGTCCCAATAGGTGGAGTATAATGCATGAGATTCACTAACAAATGTGGTGTTTCCTGTTCAAGGTGTCAATGGGAATTTTGCTTGGCCCACAAGGGCTATTTGTACAGAATGCATGCTCCTCCCTTTATGGAGATAAAACCATAGCAGATAATGAAGTATCAATTTAGAGTAAGGGATATTTGATTGGGGCTGAATTTGGCTCCAGTTTCCTTCTAAGCGTTCTTTCAGTTGGAGCGAGATGTATTACTGCATCATCCATAGAACATTCCCAAAAATCATTTTATGAAAACTTTCTGTGACAATTGCTGTGTCTTTTTTTCATATTCCTACCCAGCTTGTTTTTGTCTTTTGTGGAGAAGTAGGTAAAATAGAAATTCAGTAATCTAGTTGCTGTGTCTGCTGTCAGTGTACACGGTTTATTGCTATGTAGGGTTCTTTGTCCTTTTTGGGGGACACTGTATAGCAGAGAGCTAAAGAGCTTTTACTTTTCTTTTTAATGAAGACATACCGAAAAGGTGTCTACAGTAAACAGTACTTTGGCTCATAATGTGTTTTGCTTTCATCAGTGCTTTAGTTGCACAACCTTGAATACTTAATGATGCAATTTTAAGGTTTGTGAAGGCAGGAATAACTCCTATATAGTATGAGGGTGCTAAAATGATAGTCTGGTTTTTAAATAAATAAAAAATGAATGACTCAAATATTCTTAAGTATGGTATTTTGTATTGCAGCTGTTACAGTAAGAGAGTAAAGTGCTTTTGATTTAAGAAGGGAGATCAGTATGAAGAAACATGGAAAATAAATGGGCCCCCTTGCCTCTACAGGTAGTCCCCAGGTTAAGAATGCCCAGTTTTAGGATGACCCATAGCCTGTTGTAGGAACATTTGAGTTAAATACACAGTGATTCAAGTTAAACACTCAGTGGTTTGAGTTCATTACACAATACTACTTATACAGTATTATACAATAATGCTGTTCCGGCTTACATACAAATTCGACGTAAGAACAGACCTTGGGAACAGAACTTGTTCTTAAACTGGGGACTACCTGTACTGCACAAGCCTAAAGATAATTTCAAAGCCCTGTTCTTCATTTTTTTCTAGGCCACCTTTTAATAGATGTAGGCAGTCATCCCTTTGTTGCAAATATCTTTACCAAATGATTGTGTCAAACTGAAATAATGATAATTGTGAGGTTTAACATAACTGTTGGATCAATACTCATAGAACACCTTAGCGGAAGTGTGAAGAGAACTCAACAGCATGGCTTTATATCTTGTTTTTATTTCTAGCGAAGGTTGGTTCTTTTTTCACATAGCTATATGCTATTCTTTTGTCTCTTAAGAGATTTTTTAAACTATAAATTTTAAATGGTAGCACATTTTTCTGGTTAATACATTTTATTTGGCTTTATGACAAAAGAAATAAGGAAGCCCTGCAGTAGAAGAATACAAAAGCTTATAAAAGTATTCTGCAGACTTTCTGCAATGTGAGGACCACCCAAAAATACCCCCTTCCTATGTTTTTGTCATTAAAATTGTGAGAGTTCAGATTTTTCAGCACATAAGAAAATAATTATAGTTGTATTTGTATAAGACTTCCCATCTCCATTTTTATAAGCCTTTGAAACCAAATTTTGGACCAAAGAAAAGTTTTCCAAATTAAGTATTTATTGAGTATTTTTGTACACTATTTGATAATTACAATAACTTTAACAAAAATTGCTGGTTAAGAGGAAATAGTAGAAATTTCAGTAGAAATTACTTGAGTCAGCAGATACAGGATTTCCAACCCAGTGGCAGTTTGGTGTAGCAGTCAAGGTGCTGGGCTAGAAACAGGAAGATGGTGAATTCTAATCCTCCCTTAGGCATGGAAGCCGGCTGGGTGACTTTGAAATAGTCACTCTCTCTCATCCCAGCCCACCTCACAGTTTTGTTGTTGTGTGGAAAAAAGGAGGAGGAACATTATGTATGATGCCTTGAGTTGTACGAAATAAAGTCAGGAAAGTAAGGAGGATGACAGCTATGCCAGAGGTTCAGCCATAGTAGACAGAATTCATCAGAGGAGCCAGACGAAGAGTGTCTCTCCTATCAACAATATGGTGAGATGTAATTTACAGAAACCTATCCCAGATCGGTCGTTGCCCAGGTCAACAAGGGCTGTGCTAGGTGTTCTAGTTCCTGGACATCTGGTGACAAGTGGGCTACAGGACTCAGGACTGTTGGCTGATCAACCAGGGTCAGCAGCTGCAGGACTACTGGAAGGAAAGTTGTTTATCCGTCGCAAATATACAAAGACTGAAAATAAAGAAATAATGATCTGCTATTACAAATCAAGTCCAACAAGAAGAGAATATCTGAAAAGAATGCACCAGTTTTGGAAAGAGCAACATCCAGAATCAGAAATAACAGAACAGAGGCTAGCAGATCAACGTCAGTTTATAATATGAAAGGAAGTATTCACAGAAGTAGAATTGGAAGAACTACGAACGTCTACCCAGGGCAAAGAAATCAAAGCCTTGCCAGAAGTAGCTCAGATTGTAGAGGCAAACCAAGGGGAGTCAGCAGTAGAGGAAGCCAGTGTAGCTATTGAATCATTGTCATTCTCAAACCAGGCACCCTCTCTCCTGCCTTCTCTTCAGAAAGAACAATGCCCTCTAACTAAAAAACAAGAGGAATTGAAACAAAGAATAACTGAGCATCTAGAACAGCACAAAAAGAATAGAATAAGGTTGCCTGCATTGAAGCTTGTTACAAAGAAACATCTAGCACAAGTATTAAAATAGCCAATACTGTAATATCAAATATAAGTGCCAACTTACTATAAGAAACAAACCAACTGATATACAGCATGGCTGCAGTTATAACTGAACACCTTGGTTGCAAAATCAACAAACAAGGAAAAAAGCCAAACAGTGCACCACCAAAATGGAAGATCAAGTTGGAAAATAAGATCAGCATGCTAAGATCAGATGCAAGCAAGCTAGAACAGATGAAAGAAAAGAAGCTGAAGAACAAGAAGACCAAAGAATACCTGATAAAGAAATATCACCTAGAAATAGGGAAGATCAAAGAAGCATTGGAAATAATAAAGCAGCAAATAACAGCCATAGCCAAAAAGATTAATAGATACGAAGCTTGAATTGCACACTGTAGGCAGAATCTCCAATTTCAGTCAAATCAGAAACATTTCTACCAATCCATCAATGTATAAACTGCGATGAACCAGTCAACACCTGACAAAGGAGAAACAGTGCAGTTCTGGGTGTGGCTGTAGGACAACCCAAAGAAATACAACAAGAATGCAGCTTGGATAAAGGAGGTGCATGAGAATAAAAAAGAAGCTGAAATGAAAGAACTTGTAATAACAGCAGAAATGGTGGAGAAAAGAGCAAGGAAGATCAAGAATTGGTCAGCACCAGGTGAAGATGAACTGCGTGGTTTTTGGTTGAAACATCTGACTCTTCTGCACCCACTCATTGCCAAGCAGTGTAGCAACATACTGCAAGGAGGTGAAACTGAAGATTGGTTAACATCTGGCAAAACCTACCTGATAATGAAAGATCCAACAAAAGGGGCAGCACCAGGCAAATACAGGCCAATTACCTGCTTACCAACAACTTTCAAATTGCTAATGGATGTTGTAGCTGATGCAGTCCAACAGCATCTAGTTGAAAACAAGCTCTTTCCATCTGAGCAGAAAGGAAACTGCCCAAACAGCAGAGGAACAAAAGATCAGCCCCTAATTGAGAAGATGATTTTGGAAGACTGTAAGAGAAGGAAGACCAACTTGAATGTAGCTTGGATTGATTACAAGAAGGCATTTGACTCCCTGCCACATGATTGAATAATCAAGTGCCTAGAAATAACAGGAGTCAGTAGAAATATCAGAAGCCCCCTATCACCACTACTGTTTGTCATTGCATTGATTCCTCTGTCAACAATACTGAACAAGTCAGGCCATGGCTATAAAACATCAAAAACATCTGCCAGGCTATCCCACCATGGACAATCTGAAGCTGTAGGGAAAAACATCATCTGAAATAGAATCTCTCCGAATATACAGCCAAGATATTGCTGTGGAGTTTGGACTGGATATATGTGCCACCCTTACCATCAACAGGGGAAAAGTAGTGAAAACTGAAGGAATCAAGATGCCTTATTGAAATAACATCAAGAATCTGGATGAAGAAGTTCACTACAAATACCTGGGCATCTTTCAAGCTGACAGCATCAAGCACATTGAAGTCAAGAAGAAGCTTAGTAGTGAATATATCATGAGTGAAGATCTCAAAGTCCAAACTCAGTGGTGGAAATACCATCAAGGCGATGAGCACCTGGGCAATTCCAGTCCTTAGATACACAGCTGAAATAGTGGACTGGACTCAAGCAATACTAGAAGCCCTGGACAGGAAGACCAGAAAAATAATGACAATGAATAATGCCCTTCATCCACACAGCAATGTTGACAGACTCTACTTACAAAGGAGCATAGGTGGGTGTGGAATGTTGCAAGTACACCAGACAGTTGAAGAAGAAAAAAAGCCATTGGAAGAATATCTGAAGGACCATGAAGGCTTACTGAATTCCAAAGAGACCAAATTAGCCTACAGGAAAGACCAAATGAAGTTAGAGACATGGCAAGGCAAAGTATTACACGGCCAGTACACAAAAAAACTAGCAGGCAAAGCAGATAACAATAAGACCTGGCAATGGCTAAGAGCAGGAAAGTTGAAGAAAGAAACAGAGGGGTTAATTCTAGCTGCACAGGACCAAGCCTTCTGAACAAATGCATATAAAGCCAGAATTGAGAAGACAGCAACAGACAGCAAATGCTGCCTCTGAAGAAACAGTGGACCACCTACTGAGCTGCTGCAAGAAGATCGCACAGAGTGACTACAAACAACAGTATGACAAAGCAGCAACAATGGTGCATTGGAATATCCGCAAGAAATGCCATTTGCCTGCAAGCAAGAATGGTGGGACCCCAAAACAAAGTAATAGAAAATGAAGAAGCTCTGGGACATTAGAATTCAAACAGACAAACACCTGCCACATAATACCCCAGACTTAAAAACTATTGATAAGAAAGACAAAAAAAAGTCTGGATAATGGATATTGCAATACCTGGAGACAGCAGAATAGAAGAGAAAGAACTAGAGAAAATCACAAAATACAAAGACCTGCAAATAGAAATAGAACAACTGTGGCAAAAGAAAGCAAAGATCATACCAATAGTAATAGGCACCTTGGGTGCAGTTCCAAAACATCTGGAGCACCACTTGAAGACCACCGGCATTGACAAAATCACCATCAGTCAATTTCAAAAGGCAGCTTTAGTTGAACAGCTTACATCCTGCAACGATCACTTTAATATTATTAAACAATATCTGCCTATCCCAGGTCCTTGGGAAGGATTCAGTAAGTGGACAAAAATGCCAAATCCAGTCTAAACATCTGGCTGACTGTGCAACCAACCATAATACCACCAAGTCTAGATACTGGTAATTCTTTAGATATTCTTCTTGCAAGGGTTGGGGTAGAACAAGGATGGAGCCCAGTAAGGTGGAAAGTTGATACGTGGGAGAACGTTCCCCCAGGGTGCCAAGAGTTTTGAATTTTTTTTTAATCAATTGTTTTTTGAGATGCCCAGGGTTTTGATTCATGGTTCTATAAGTCAAATAAGTAAAGACTTCTTAAGTCCATAGGAACAGATTCTTTTGGCCCTTGGCCATGCAATTAACATCAGTGGTATATTTTTTTCTCAGAAGTAGGGGATCTAGGGATAGGGTGAAATAAAGCCTGACTAATCATATAAAACGTGGCTAAGGTCACCTTTGCTGAGGAATTTAGGAAGAACAACAAGAAAACCCTAGTTGTTACAGACAAATAATAGCAGAAAGGTTGCCAAAAATTTCTGCTTCTCTCTTTGTTTACTTATCATTCTTTCTCAGATTTCTCTACTTTTACCCAAGACAATATTTAGAAATAGCTTAAAGGAAAGTTTTATTGATGTGGCTATTTTTCATTTGGTCATTTATTTATTTATTCATTCATTCAAATTTTAAGGCCGCTGACTCCCTGACAACTCTGGGCTTCTTACAGATTACAAAGGAAAAATACATATAAAAAGAGGAACACAGTGACCGGAAATTTGTTCTATAACACAGAGCAAAGCTCTAATGTTCGTATAAATATTTAAGGATCGTATGTGTGAATGTATTGGAACATAGCAAAAGAATCTCTACATTAATTGGAACTTTTCACCAATAATGCTAAAACAATGCTGTTAAATTGCACATTTTCCTATTTATGTCAGATTAATTTGCACTCTCTCTGATTCATGCATGCTTACTTAGCAGTTTCTTCATCTCTCTGCAGGTATTTGGAAATGCTCCTCCAAGTACAATGATAGAAAAGTTTTCAGATCTCCTTCAGTTCACAACACAAGTATCACGATTAATGGTAACTGAAATTCGTCGGAGGGCTTCTAATAAGTCCACAGGTAAATGCTTGAATTATTCATTTTCGGTAGGAAAGCTACAGCAGGTAGTAGCTTAGACAGTCCTGGAGATGCCAAGCTGAGCATAATCAGACCTGGTTAGTAGTTGAATTGGAGACAACCAGGAAAGTCCAGGTATCTGGCAAACTTATTTTTTTATTGCTACCAAGAAAATTGTGTGGAGGTGTTCATACACTGAAATCCCTATGAGTTGAGCACAAGGGAGTTCAGCATAGAGATATGTGTGTGTTCAAGAGTATGTGCACACCGTTTGCCTTTCAACTGAATGATTCTTAAGGTATCTTATGATAGATTAAAATAACGGTTGTTAAGTGAGACATCATGTGACTGTGACTTGTGATTTTACTGCTGGCTTCTCCATTGACCCTTGCTTGTCAGAAGCTAGTTGTGAAACATGCAAATGACAATCACATGGTCACGGGATGCTGCAACTGTTGTAAACACCTGCTGATTGCAAAGTGCCCGAATCTCGATCACATGACTGCTGTGACACTACAACAGTCATAAGCATGAAGACTGGTTGTAAAGTTACTTTTTCAGCACCATTATAACTTCAAATGGTCACTAAACAGGGTAGCCATTAAGTGAGGACTACCTGTATACAATAAGCACAATGTACATGAATGTGAGCAATTATTTTGGTACGTTAAAATAAATAGAGATTGAGGGATTGTGTGTGTTGATATTTCTTCTCTTTCTCCTCTGCATTTTAGAAGCCGCAAGTCGTGCCATAGTCCAGTTCCTAGAAATAAATCAGAGTGAAGAAGCCAGTAGAGGTTGGATGTTGCTTACTACAATTAACCTATTAGCTTCATCTGGACAGGTGAGTTCTTAATGAACACCAAGTGGTATCCTCCAATAAATCACTAAAGTGCCAAAAAATTCATGAGTGACATGAATGCTTCACCTTTATCTTGTAAAGTTACCAAAACCTCCTCACTGGGATGAAAATAAATAAGTGAAAATTTGAGGATTGGGGCCAGGGAGGATTCAGATAATTGTATCTTATACAAAGTATCTGCCAAAGCTATAATTTTTACAATTTAATTGTAAATTAAGCCATTATACAATAATTGTACAGTAAAATAATGGTAAATTATGCAGTACAACCAGTTTTAAAAAAATTTGGAATACAGGTAGTCCTTGACTTACGATGGCAATTGGGTCTGGAATTTCCATCGCTAAATAACGCAGTTGTAGAGCATGAGTGCATTGCTTAGCAACAGCAATCCCTGCTGTCTTGGTTGCCCTTGTTAACTGAATCCCACGGTCGTTAGGTGAGGCAACTTCCTGCTAGCTTTCCACAACCCAAGTTGGTGGGGAAGCTGGCAGGAAGTTGCAAGTCCCAGTGGAGGGGATGATGAAGGGAACTTCTGATGCAGTATCTAAAAGGAGATCCTCAAAAGTAGAACAAATTCAGTAACAGTTATTTAAGTATTTCTACTCAGTGACAGGAAGCCAAATCAGGCAGATCCCGCTGTAGATTTAGAACAATGTTTCTCAAACTTGGCAACTTTAAGATGTGTGGACTTCAACTCCCAGAATTCCCCAGCCAGTTCTGGGAGTTGAAGTCCACACATCTTAAAGTTGCCAAGTTTGAGAAACACTGATTTAAGAGGAATGCAGCAAAGGCAGGATGCAGGTCAAGCAGGAAGTGATGATTTGGACTAGTTCTGTTCTTGCCAGTGGACTTACCCTACCTTTGCTGAAGGTTCTCATCATGACCGCACCTTCTCTAAATTAATCCTTTTTTCCCCCTTTGAAAAAGGAGAGGGAAGGCTGGGAGGGAGGGGCTGGTCAGCCATTACAGCTTTCAAGGATTATACAGGATGGGAAAAAAATGAGTAGCTGGGATAAATTGAGGTTGAAGTTTACCCAATCCACACACAGGCTATGAATGTTTATCTTTCTAGTTAATTGGATTTTTTTTTGTTTTCTTTTGCAAACATTCAGAGTGCTTCATTTAAAGGTGCAATAATGTATAGATGAATCATTTCTAACAGGATAAACTAAGAACAAATTGCATTGGGTTCATTTAAAAATATCTTTGCTGTTTCTCCCCAGAAAACAGTGGACTGCATGACGACTATGTCGGTGCCTTCCACGCTTGTGAAATGTCTCTATCTGTTTTTTGACCTTCCACATGTGCCTGAGGTGGCTGGCGGAGCCCAGAATGAATTGCCTCTAGCAGAGCGTAGAGCGCTGTTGCAGAAAGTATTTGTACAGGTAACTGCGCTGTAATGATAAGTAATAAATTTTAAATGAAATTCCTTTTCAAAAAGTTTGGGTTGGAGGTTGGGGGCTTTTAGAATATTTTCAATGCTATAGGCAGTGAATATAAAACATGAGAAACTAGGTTAGGTTTGGATAGTCATGGAGAAAATCTATCTGTGTGGTTGCTAAGAATTGACAGTTACTTGATAGGTCTGCCTGCCTGCCTGCCTGCCTGCCTGCCTGCCTGCCTGCCTGCCTGCCTGCCTGCCTCTCTCTCTCTCTCTCTCTCTCTCTCTCTCTCTCTTTCTTTCTTTCCATCAAGCAAACTAGTGACCAAGAATAGAAATAACCATAAGTGTACAGTGGCATTTGAATTGTGTTCTATAATGTAGTTAAGCTGAACTCACTCCAAGGAATTGCTCGCAGGTACCTATTTTTTTCACAGTGTAAATAGTAATCAGAATAAAGGAAAGATTATAAGTGATTTGTATGGGGTTCAGCCTTGTTTTAGTGAATATTGTTGCCTTTTGTTTCAGATCTTAGTGAAACTGTGCAGTTTTGTGTCCCCAGCGGAAGAGCTTGCTCAGAAGGATGATCTCCAGCTTCTTTTCAGTGCAATAACCTCCTGGTGCCCTCCCTACAACCTGCCTTGGAGGAAGAGTGCAGGGGAAGTACTAATGACTATATCACGTCATGGCCTTAGCGTCAACGTAGTAAAATACATTCACGGTTGGTATCTCTTTTGTACAGTTAAGGAAATAGGTGGCGTGAATCAATAAAAGGTGGAATTGCATTTGTTTTGAACATATGTAGGAGGGAGAAAAGATTTCTATTTAATAGGTAACATGTTTGAATGATACTTTGTTCAAAACTATGTTTTCTACAGGATTCAGTAGACCTGAAACAGACATCATCCCATAAATTCTCCTTGAAATTATTCTCTGTAACATGAGATATAGCTATTCATGAGGTGTTTTAATATGTTCACTATATCTTGAATTTGCTGTAGATATTCATCATCTGATATCTGATATCCAACTGCTTCTTTTGATATTTGTCAAAGAGTCGAATTTAATATTCAATTGTATAGATAGCTTGTAATAACTAAGAACAGCCAAACAGCTGACAGACCACTAAATAATCTAAGCATTTCAATTTCATAAAAGTGTAAATTCAGGTTTTCTGCAATTCTGTAATTAATTTTCTTCAAAGTGTCTGTGGTCTGGTTAACATACTGGATTTTCATTTTTCATTTGTAAAAGCAGAATATCGGTACTTTACGAATATTGATAACACACAATGGGGATGTTGTCTGTCTTGAAGACAGTGGAGAAGTTAGAGTAAGGCAGACTATAATGCTGAATTGAGTCAGTCAGACTAAACATTCCCTGTTGTTTCTGGCATGCCAGGTGTCTACATAAGAATATACAACATGTATAATTTGAAAAGATTTTTTTCTTCAATATGTTTTCAGAAAAGGAATGCCTATCAACATGTGTTCAGAACATGCAGCAATCTGACGACCTTTCTCCCTTAGAAATAGTTGAAATGTTTGCTGGCCTGTCCTGTTTCCTTAAAGATTCCAGTGATGTGTCTCAAACGCTGCTAGATGATTTTAGGATATGGCAAGGATATAATTTTCTTTTTGATCTTTTACTCAGGTATGCAAATCATGTTTGTAAATATATCTTCTTGCTTAAATGAGGCACTTCCTAGGAAGGTCTTATCAACATAGGAATAAATATAATATTATTGTGAATATGCAGGTGAAAAATTGAACCTTCTTATCAGCTACATTAAAATGGTACTATCCACAAAGTGAGACTGCTTTAGCTTCCAGTTTTTGGGCTTACTGTTTTATCATCTAATCTCTTGATACAGATTAATTTTAGCACCTCTTGATTATGAAACTGAAACTTTTATATTGTTATAATTGAACTAAATATGTTTACATTAACATAGGCATTGCTTGTTTCTCATAAATAGTACTGGGAAAGGCCTCTTACTATCAGACCTAGAATTTGGGTTCGTGATGCGATTGCTGATATACGGTGTTTTCTTCCGAAAGGATGTTTATGTTAATCTGTTCAGTGCATTAATAAATAAAATTAATTGTCATTTACTTGTCTCTCTCCTTATAAGAAGGAACTTGGGCTTTTTTTTTTTTTCACCCAAACTTTTACTAGCTTGTCTTGCAAAATTTAATTTAAGCTAATCTGTTCTGTCTAGAATGCCTTTATCTTGGCCTTAGTAGAATAGACAGATTATCATCTGGCTTTTCATGAAGAAATGTTTTCAGTGATAGAAGGAAAAATGACGTGGGAGAATTTAGAAAAGGGTTAGTGCACATTGTTTTGGACTTTCCAATCAAACTTAATACCCTTCAGCTAGTTTGGAATTTAGAAAGCCTAATATGAAGTACAAGATTGATAATGATTCATAAACTAATCTAGATTTTTGAGTGTTGAACCAATGTCAGTTCCTTTCTTTGGTAAGGACATTTATGTGGTCCAACAACTAGAAAGAATCAATCTGATGATGTAGTATTAACAATCAAGCTTTGCTCCTTGTTTTTAAATTTTTACCTTAATAGTGTAAGGGTTAGTTCCCTACAATATGGTGTGACTGTAACATGATAAAATGATTTGTGCAACCACTCCCCATGAATAAAACTAATGATTTCAATATGATTATGGTTGGACAAGAAATAAATATAATGCTTAATGTTAATAATTACATTTTAATCTACATATCCAGAGGATCTCTAACTTTGCAGTACCACAACTGCCCATTGTGGACTTGTGCAGGCAGAATGTGCATTGCTGAAACTGACTCCTGCTTTGCTTGGGTAAGCCTGCAGATAAAGCAGAAAGCAAAGCCCAGGCTGAGTTTTGGTAATGCTCCCACTTTCAGTATTACATTGAAATTAGATTTGATTATGAGATTTAATTCTTGAAGATAAATGCTAGTGTCCTGGTAGATTGGAGTAATGGCTATAGTAATCCAAAAGGCTTGGCTTGGTTGCCTCTCTTTTAAGATTTTTCAGGTGAGCTGCAAAACTCTACTGTTGCAAAGTACTTAATGTACAGCAATCTTGCCTTAGCCAAGTCCGAAGAATTGTAAACTTGGAAAGCTAGATCCAAACTTTAGTTCAACTTTAGGCTTACTAGGACAGCAGCATTCATTAAGTATCTCAGTCATATCAAAATTTCTATCTTTTAGATTCCATTTTCTATTTAGAACAATGGGTAACAGTTTATAACATTGCATAGATCAATGCATTTAGTCTAGCACAACAAAGGAGAGACCAAATAAAAACAGAATTTTAAATTAAACTTTGGTTGATATTTGGCAAGATAGAGACATGCCAACATCAAAATATATTTATTAACCAAGGAGAAACAAGTAGAGATTGTCATGGGAGTTGGGAACAGGAAGCACCATGCTTTAGAACAAAATGTTTGATACTTTTGGAGTAGCCATTAACGAGTCTCTATGGTTAGGCTTCCACCCTACAGAAGTTACATTATAGCTTCCAAAAAGTTTAAGCAGTCCAAACTAGACAAAGCTTCCTACATTCCCAGATACATGTACATCTAATTTAAGGAAGAAAAACTGTTAGTAGGGTATTACAGAGCTGAAAAGACAGCGTTATATGTACTCAGTGAAGGGTGCAAATTGCAGAGTTTTGAAAACGAGCAAATTGCTTTGTGTAATTTGTAATAAATTACAAATATTTTTTACAAGTATTAATTGCAGTTTTCAGATCCCTGGACCTTGCAAACTCCAAATCTCTTGACCTGGTTTGTAGCACTGACATGACTGTAAATCTAAGCTCTTCAGATTCTCAACCCCTTTTTCTAGAATTGGCTTATTCAGCAGTAGACTCTCAATCATGACTCAGGTAGTGTAGATACTGTATTGCAGTCAAGAAGGAAACCAGCTACAACAGATCTACTTATTCTTGCAGTATACACTGATCAGAGCCTGTATATATGCCAGTGCTTCAGGTTTTTTTGGCATTTTCGTCCTGCCTTTCTAAATTAATGGATATTTAGACCTTCTCTTCAAGGTCACAGAAGGCGGCAGGGATTTGTTGTTACAGCAGTTTTAGCTAGTCTATGAATTGCTGGTCCCTGATATGCCAGCTTTATTCCTAACAGCCTAGGTCATATCTGAATTCCTATTTTTTTCCTGTTTAACTCAATATCTATCTATGTATTCCCCCAGGCAGTTCCCTGGCCTTTTAAATGAGAAGTAGTTCCCTCCTTGTGTTACAAAACTGCCATCTCTCTAATAAGATGAGCCAATTTTATGGTATCAGTAGTAATTCCAGTTCTCCGTACTAGTACATTAATGTAAACCCTATGAAGTTAATTTCTGTATTCTTGTGAATCTATTCCACTGTTTTGTACACAGCCCCCCCCCCCCCCCCATCACCATCTCTGATGTTACAGGGGCAGGCTGGTGTGGATCTTCCGGGCTGTGTGGCCGTGTTCTGGAAGTTTTGTTTCCTAACTGCAGACTACAGCAACCAGAAAAATCTGCAGTAGCTGAACATGCTCTCGAGCACACTGGACACAAAATCCTATTTGAAAACACAGAGATACTGGACAACACCAACAGCCACTATACCAGGCTATACCGGGAAGCCATTGAGATTTACAAACACCAGCACAGTTTCAATAAAAAAGAGGAGAGTCTAAAAATCAACAAAACCTGGCTACCAATCCTGAAAAATACAGCCTGCAAAAGATCAACAAACTCAGCTCAACCATGTTGATGTGTGAACAGTTCACACAATGAACATGCTAATCACCCTCAGCAGCCACTCGTTAACAACTCAATAGAAGAAAAAACCCTGCCTAACCCCCAGGAAGATAAACACATATTCTGACACCAAAATAAGCAGCCACTCGTTAACCCAAACCGCCCCCCCATCCCACCCCCTTCAGATCTCTATAAATACCCACAAAAGGGTCACATTATCCTGGGCACAGAGAGAACTGCTCCTGTCTGTGCTCCTGCACTCTGAAGATGCCGATCACAGATGCTGGCGAAACGTTAGGAAACAAAACTTCCAGAACATGGCCACACAGCCCGGTAAACCCACACCAGCCATCGTATTCTGGCCATGAAAGCCTTCAACTTACAGGGGCAGCTTTCATTGTGTATGCAGTGTCTTTGCTTGTGAAATAAATATGGATGTTTGTTACATGCATTAGAATAACTGTGAAGTTCTTTGAATAGGAAGTTACATTTAATTTAAAGGGCATGGGTTTTAGGGATAGAAGTTACTCTAAAGGGAGATGGTCTGCTGAATATGTAGCCCATATTACCTCTCTTTTCCTCCCATATCCGCTCTATTACCATTTTGCTTAGAAACTGTCATTTAGGAGAACACGTAGACCTAACCAAAGCTGCTGAGGCAGCTCTGTGGTGTTGATCTGCTTAAAAGTGTCTGAAAATTTCAAAAATATCCCTGTGATAATGAGCCCTGAACATTAACTTTGGAATGATGCAAAATAAAACTCTGTTTGAAATCAACTGGTTTATTATTTCATTGAGATATTTCAAATTTCAATGCAGAGGAATCCACTGCTTTTTGTTCAGTAAATGTATGTGTTTTTCCTGAAGGTTAGAACAAGCAAAAGAGGCAGAATCCAAGGATGCTTTGAAGGATTTAGTTAACCTGATAACCTCATTAACAACATACGGTGTCAATGAATTAAAACCAGCTGGTGTTACTACAGGGGCACCTTTCTTACTGCCTGGATTTGCAGTTCCCCAACCTGCAGGCAAAGGTACTATTATTCTTTTTAATCTTCTACATGCAGAATAACATTGGCAATATATAGTCTTGGGTATTTATAGTAGTTTAATTTTTAAAAAACCTTTCCTAAGGTTCTTAATTATGTGATTAAATACACCTAGAATAATTTATTCTTTATCCATGAGAATATTCTTTACAATATATGCCTTTGCTTCATAGAGCAACCAGTTACCCAAATTATGGAAGCCCATCATTTTTGCATTACTGCTTAGCAGTTTTTAGAGTTTTAAATTAAAATATGATATATGATGTATACAGGTAGTCCTTGACCTATGACCATTCGTTCAGTGACCATTCAAAGTTATGATCGCACTGAGCAAATGGTGGTTATGACTGGTCTACAGAGTTCCATCCATCGTAGCACCCCTGTGGTCACATGATCACAATTTGGGTGCTTGGCAACCCATTCGTACTTACAACCAGTTGTCAAGCACCTTGCAATCTCGTGATCACCATTTGCAACCTTCGCTGCCAGCTTCCCCAGTAAGTCACTGGAGAAGCCAGCAGGGAAGGTTGCAAGTTGCTAGGGTAAGTAATCCCCACCTGCGCACCTTCCCCCAGCCCCCCTGCGCTTGTGCCATGCCAGCCACTTGTGTACCCTCGCACACCCACCCCAATGCTTGCCATGCCTCCCTTGCACTCCCATGCACCCTCCCTGACCCTCCCCCTTATGCACCCTCCCCAACCTGTGTGGCATCCCTCATGCACTCTCTCTGAATCACATGGTACCTCTCACCCATCCTCACCGCACCTTGCACACCCATTGTGGATTCCAGTCCAGCCTGCTTTGAAGAATATACATATTCTCTCTCTCTCTCTCTCTCTCTCTCTCTCTCTCTCTCTCTCTCTCTCTTTTTGTTGTAGGTCACAATGTGAGGAATATCCAGGCCTTCTCAGTCCTACAGAATGCTTTTCTTAAAGCAAAAACCAGCTATCTTGCACAAATTATTCTTGATGCCATTTTGAATATATACATTGCAGATAATGCCAACTATTTTATCCTGGAATCCCAGCACACTTTGTCTCAGTTTGCGGAGAAAATTTCAAAGCTTCCAGAAGTACAGACAAAATACTTTGAGATGCTTGAATTTGTTGTCTTTAGCTTGAATTACATACCTTGCAAAGAACTGATTAGTGTCAGCATCCTCTTAAAATCCAGCACCTCCTACTCTTGTAGCATTATTGCAATGAAGACTCTGCTTAAGTTCACACGGCATGACTACATTTTTAAGGATGTTTTCAGGGAGGTGGGACTTCTGGAAGTGATGGTGAATCTTCTGCACAAATATGCTGCTCTTTTGAAAGATCCTACACAAGCTCTGAATGATCAAGGTAGATTCCCTCCCCTACTTTTCCCCCTTTCTTTAAATCTACTTTCAAGTGGATTTATTTTAACACCTTTGCTTTTGATTTTGTTGTACTACTGGAGATGCATATTCATCTCAAACTATTATAAATACTATATATGTTTTTTTTGACATTTATTCCAAGCATAAAACTTCCCCCAAATAAAATTTTGAGCCTCTTCTACTTTTAAATGCTTATACATGAAATATAATTTGACATGTTATGTCCACACCTATAAACTGTGTACAGTGTCCAATAAACTCATATTTTGCACAAGAATGTGAGGTCGTGATAACTCAGTGCTCAAAAGCTGAGTGCTGTACCAATGCTCATTTTCATAGCAATTTTACCTAAGGCACCATATATAAAGTAGCAGTGACACTCAGAATCAGTGAGCATAATAGAACTGAAGAAATATGTTTGCACGTGTGTAAGTGACTGAATAATATGAATGTGTGTTGTGAAGGGAAAGCATCTTCTTCTACTGTAGCTTCTTAATAATGTTTTGTAGGAGACTCAAAAAATAGCAGTTCATTTGAAGACCAAAAACAACTTGCTTTGCTGGTTATGGAGACCTTGACGGTGCTGCTCCAAGGATCAAACACAAATGCAGGTATTTAACAAATGACTGGTTGAAAGAAATGAGCAATAACTCTTAGGTGATGATGATTGTTCTTGAAATGTGGTTCACTCTGTATTGAACTTCATGTTTTATGTGGTTTTTGAGATGTGAAATGCTGTACCAATTGTTTGATGGAGAAAGGTGTATTAATAACAGAATTCTCATTTTGTTTGGTATTTTTAGTATTTATTTTTATTTCAGTCATAGACCAGCATAAAAGTAATACCATATTACTTTTATGCTGGTCTATAGAAGTAATAGAAATAAAATAAATATTAATTTAATTTGGTCAAAGTCAGTTGGTCATTTCTCTTAGTGATTGCCATCTATTGCAGAAGGTAAATCACTTTCAACATGTTTATATTAAAATATTTAAATTTGTGTTTTAAAATGCATTCACTTTTTAAAAAGCAAAATTAAAAACATAGTTCGGGCTTACTGTAATCCTTTACGTGTCATTTATAAGGCTTTTGAGGCAAACAAATGGAATTATAACTTTATGTATCTGGTTAACAGTATCTTGGAGAACCAAGTCTTGATCTGTGTTTACTTGTGTCTCCTACTCATTTTTCAGCCATGGTTAAATCAGTTGTGGCATCCTGGGATAGATTCAGTCTTCCCAACAGAGTAAATTTTTTTATCAGCCTATTGTTACAGCATAACAGCCTTCATTTTATAGATGCTTTCTCATAATGTGATAATGTATTTATAATTATTATTTGCAGGTATACCCAGGAATTTCTGAAGTATATACTCAAGTATTATATTCTTGAATATAATTCTACTTCAGTTTTCTCATTGCTGTGTATCTGAAGATATAACCCAATGTTTTTCAGCCTTGGCAGCTTGAAGATGTGTGGACTTCAACTCCCAGAATTCCCCAGTCAGCATGTTGTCTGGAGAATTCTGGGAGTTGAAGTCCACACATCTTCAAGCTGCCAAGGTTGAAAAACACTGGTGTAACCTTTCCTGACTGGGATATCGTATCATGGGCTTATGAGCTAGCTTAGCTACAGCTTTAATTGAGTATCTTGCTTTAGCTTTTGAAAAAATACTTAGATATTTATTGTATACAAGAGATCATAGATTGTATTTCATAGAATTGGAAAGGCCATTTAGATCATTCTACTCAGTGCAGAAATCCAAATTAAAGCATGGGTATCTAATTTCCTCTTGAACACATTCACCATTTCTCTATATAGTTGTTCCCACTTTTCCAGTCCTGCTGTTAGGACATTTTTCCTAATATTCAATTGGAATCTACCTTCCTGTACTGTCAAGGAAGAGAAGAAGAATCATGACCTTTTTCTGTGTTATATCCTTTCAGATATTTGGAGAATGATATATACTCCCTCTAATCTTTTCTTAAGGCTAAACATGCCTAGCTCCTTCAATCTCACTTCATAGGACAGTTTCTGGTTCCCTGATCATGCTTGTCGCATTTCTTTGAAGCTGTTCCATATTCTTTGAATGCTTCTTAAAATACAATGCCCAGAACTGTACACAGTACTCAAGGTGGGGTCTTACCAGAGCAAAATAAAATTGAATGAATACTTCCCATGATTTAGAAACTATATTTCTGTTGATTCAGCCTAAATTACATTTGCCCCTTTTTGGAGCACATCACATGGCTGACCCATGTTTTTTATCAACTTCTATTGCAAGATTTTTTCCCTGTAAGTACTATTAGAAACCATGTGTACCCTATCTTATTACTGTGCATTTAATTTTTGCTTCCAATGTGAAGAACTTACAATTGTTTCAAATTTCATTCGATTATTTTACCCTATCAATATAAATTTAAACCCTATTTTTGTCTTACAGAAAATTAGCTATTCTACCCAATTTTGTGTCATGAGTAGATTTAATATGCGTTCTCTTCACTTCTTTCTTCAAGCCATTAATAAAAGTACTCAAGAATACAAAGCCTAAGACTTAATTGTGTGACACTCCCCTGCCACACCAAATGTAGTATCTCATTCCAGTTTGATTAGGAATTATTGATGAACATTGATTATGATTTTTAATCTAGGTGTATCTTGTCATGCCATCCAGCCCATATTTAGCTAGTTTACTAATGAGAATGTCATGGTGTATTTAATCAAATACTTTCTTAAAGTCAAGATATATTATATGTGCAACATTCCCACAATTTATTAAAGTTATCCAATGAGAAAAATGAGATAAGATTAACTGGGCAAGGCTTGTTCTTCCTATAGACTCATAAGAATGAAGTGTAGAATAACTGAGTAATAAAATATAATGTTTTTGCCATTATTGCAGTCTCTTTAAAGTTTATGGTCTTTGGAAAAGCTGCTGTTCCTGATTTGGAATGCTTACTGGCATTTTTGAGTTGGCAGCCATTATAGATAATTATGCCAGTAGTTGTCCAGTTGACAGTGTCTTTGAATTGCCTTAGTGGTATTACAGCTATTTCTTTTTACTTGTTTGCATTGTAGGCATCTTCAGGGAGTTTGGTGGAGCAAGGTGTGTACATAACATAGTAAAATATCCACAATGTAGGCAGCAAGCACTGATGATAATCCAGCAGCTGGTGTTATCACCAAGTGGTGATGATGACATGGGGACTCTCTTAGGGTTGATGCACTCCGCTCCACCCACAGAATTGCAGCTGAAGACTGATATATTAAGAGTAAGTGCACAATTCTTAATTTTTTCACTGTTTCAGGGAATTATTCTTTCAGTTGCAATAATCAAATATAATTATGAAGCTTTTTACTAGTTACAAGTTTTAAAATAAAATAAACCTCTTATTCTGACGTGTGTGTGTATGTTTTATGAAAGTTGTCATTTAATGATCCAAATAACAAATGTAACAGAAGAAATAAAATATTTAAACATTCTTGAAGTAAAAAAGATCAGGTTTGTATAATAAATCTGAGAAAGGTAGTTCAGATTAATGAATCTCCCAGAATCAGCATAGAGGACTGACTTCATTATTCAGGTGATCTAATTAGAATATCTTTTTAATACCATGTGGAAATGACTAAGACAGTATGGCCAGGAATGGATTTTGGAAATTGGAAACTCAGGTTGTCAAGTTCATTGGATGACTTTGGCCCAATTTGTTTTTCTTACCTACCTACCTACCTACCCCCAAGAAATTGTGAAGAGCTTCTTAGAGAAAATATAGGAAATCTATATATTTGAAAAATAAATAATATTGTATGTCTGGATCTTTTACTTCTTTATTTCACAGAATGTTTGTTGTATATTTTATTCCTTAAATGAACTTTTTAGTAAAACAAAATCAATTTAAAATAAATACTATGAAAAACAAAATACAACGTTACAGTTATTCTTAGCAGTCTTTGTCTTTGCCTAACAGGGCAGTTTCATTTGATTATTTATTAGATTGATATGCTACTTTTCAACCCAAGCTGCCTATAACTGTTAATTAACACAGCACTTCCACGAATCCTCAACCATTTTAAAATTTAAACTGTTAAGGAAAATAGGGGAGGAAAGGAACTGTGACTTATATCTGTGTATGAGAGACGATGTTGAATGTTTGTAACTGTTCATTGACATGTTGGCTTTCCCATCCAACAGTCTTCTTTCCTGAACTAATCAAAGTGATCTTGGATGTAGTGCTGACATTTTCCAGACTTTAGATCAGGCTGCTATAGCCCACATGGTATGAGTATCCCCTCGAACCTTCTCCAAAGTTGTGGCCAACTTCGCTTTTGCATTTGCACACAACACAGAATAGGTTTGTTGTTGTTAAGCATGTGTTCTGTAACATTCAAGAGATAACAGCTGGTGAATTTTAGAGCTGATTGAATGTGTTGCAATTTATCATTCAAAAATATTTTTTGTATTAATTCAGGAAGACTGACTTTTGGTCACATGATTGTCCAGGGAAGTTGTTAACATGTCAGTGCCTAGATGTGTCTACAATGCCTAGAGAGCCTGTGTTGTCTTATTCATACTGCCATGTTTTAAAAATCCATGTAGGCCCTGCTTTTGGTATTAAAGGAGAGCCATCGGACAAGAACGGTTTTCAGGAAAGTTGGTGGATTTGTATATATCACCTCGTTGCTTGTTGCCATGGAAAGATCCTTATGTTCTCCACCCAAAAATGGCTGGGAGAAAGTGAACCAGAATCAAGTGTTCGAGCTGCTCCACACTGTGCTCTGTACCTTGACTGCAGCAATGCGTTATGAGCCAGCCAACTCACACTTCTTCAGGACAGAGATACAGTATGAAAAGCTAGCTGATGCTGTAAGATTACTTGGCTGCTTCTCAGACTCCAGAAAACTAAGTCCTGTGAATATCTTCCCCTCCAATACCCAGCCATTTCAAAGACTATTGGAAGATGACCTCATTTCCATGGATTCTGTCTCACCCACTTTAAGGCACTGCAGCAAGCTCTTTATTTACCTCTACAAAGTAACTACAGATTCTTTTGACAGGTATGATGTAGATTTGGGATAGAGTTCTAAATATTTGGGTACATCACATCTCATGTCTGTGATGCTTCCTTAGCATAGCTTTCCACAAGCATTCAATTGCATAGGTATTTCATACCCATGTTCAAAGACCATGTGGTTTGGAGGATTGAAATTCAGGTCGTGTAATAGATTTCAGTCTGGCGAAGGCTAACTTGGTGCAGTATTTGCTCTTACTTTCTTTTAAGATGGATGGTGGCCAACCATTTTCTTTATTTCCCAGCTCTTTACTGTCAGTGACTTATGTGTCTATAATCTCACTTTATAACTACATTGCATGCACAATTTACAGCAAGGACTTGTGTTGGAGAAAGGGTCTGATTTTTTGTAATAATGATTGCATGTATTATCTGGATATAAGCAAAGAAGAGTAGGGCTTCTGTAGGGGAATAGTTGTTAGCAGCATTAGTTTTGCTCAAATAATACCTTTGTGTTTAAAAGCATAGAAGTGCCAGCATCATTGTGTATTTACCTATAGAAACTTCATTTATTAATAACTTTGGAATCATCCATAAAAATAGCATGTATTTACTTTTGTTTAAAAGAGAGGGTTTGTTTGCTTGTTTTATTCCATTTTTTAAAATCACAAATCAGCATTGGACCCATTTAAAAGCAGGGCCAAATTTATACTTTAAATAATAATGTGTGAGTGTTAAAGATTTTTTAGAATTAAAATAATGCTTGTTGGAACATTCGTTATTTGTATTTTAGAGCATTTGAAATATTTGATTTCTGGAAATAAAGGTAATATTACAATTGAAATTGATAAATTTAAATATAAGTTAATGTACTGTAGACTGTTTTCTGCATTTCTTTCATTGCTGACCCCTTGATTAAAAAACTGAGCTAATAGCATTTTGAATCATGATGCTATTTGTGAAGCATATTTTGTCATATTAACACAATGGCCCAGACTTAGTGACAAAGGCAGGGAATATTTAACGTCTTTAAATACACCAGTCGTAACATAACATTTAAGTATTCCCCTAGTTGTAAGTATATGTGTAAATAAGTTCATTATTTCTCACTGATGTTAATTGGTTTTTTAAATGTCATACAGCGAGATCTTCATACTAAAAGTATTTTTAGATTTCTCAGTGGTTGATCTGGTTGGCACGCTCTGATGCTGAAATTTAAGGAATCTGGGCTAAATTTGCCTAAATATTTCTCATCTTTTTTTCTCCATTCTGTTCCTTATCAGTTCTTTCCTTTTCCTCACATCTTTCTACTCAAGCATCTTTTTTGCAGAGTTCTTGCTGTATTATAGACTGCTGTATTAGTCGTGCTGATGAAAATGTAATAGTATCTGCTTATATTGGGTGTACTGAAAACTGATCCTTTGTTATCGTTTCTAAACCCTAAACAATCCATAGGCTTGTTCCAAGATGTCATAATGGGAAGAAGCAATTGTAAACACTTCAGCCTAACATTTCACCCGTAATGCAAGAATCACTGTTAAAAATGAATTTGCTTATTCTGTGTCTTTGATAATTTCCTATGTTTCATTCGGTTTTTGTTTGTTGAACGTTTTGTCTTCTTTTCTAGTTCATCCTGGAAAATCCATTTCTCATGGTGAAACTGTAAAACTAACAAAGCTTCCAGCCTCCTGTTCTCTTTTCTAACTTCGCTGTCCCCTCTGTGTCTGTTTTGTCTGTAGTCGTGCTGAGCAGATTCCTCCTTGCCTGACCAATGAGTCTTCTCTCCCCTCTCCTTGGGGCACACCAGCTTTGTCCAGGAAAAGGTACTGATCCTTTTTAAACAGAAGTTGTAGCTGAAAAGGTTGAGTTCTTACCTTCCCCAAACTGAGGTCTTGTCTTTGTGTTCTTCAGTCATTTTTTTAAACTTTCTCAGGAGTAAGGCTCTCTTATTGAGTCCATAAAACAGTCTTTCATTAACTTCTGTAACTGTGCTCCTTGCTTTTTTTCTGTTATGTGTAATTAATCTGTCTGCACTTAACATGACTGAAAGATTTATTTGAAAAATGGAAAGAAAGAAAAAACAAAGCAAACCAGTTGGGCATACAGATTATACTGGACTGGTTAGAACTGAAATGAAATCAGTGGGTCAAGCTGCTCATAACTACGTTCAGTTTATTTCAGTGGATCTATGCTACCTATGACTAAGTCTGGACCAAACTATTAGAATTATTGAAATGTTAAAAGTTCACTAACTCTTCTTAGAGTTTGGATAAAAATATTGCTGAAATTTCACAAGCTTTGGAAATCTTGTGAAATTTCAGCCATTTTTAATTCATTTTTCTTGAGTCTATCCCATCACACAAAATTGCACAGTGGTGCCTGGAGCATAAAAAGATTGCAGACCATATTGAAATTGGCTAACTAAAAAGGAATTGTTTTTATATAAAAGAAAAAGTTAAGCTGAGATTCTGATATTAGGAAACATGTACAGGTGAAACTCGAAAAATTAGAATATCGTGCAAATGTTCATTTATGTCAGTATGGCAACTCAAAAGGTGAAACCAAGATATGAGATAGACGCATTACATGCAAAGCGAGATATGTCAAGCCTTACTTTGGTATAATTGTGATGATTATGGCGTACAGCTTATGAAAACCCCAAATTCACAATCTCAGAAAATTAGAATAGTGTGAAAAGGTTCAATATTCTAGGCTCAAAGTGTCCCACTCTAATCAGCTAATGAATCCCTAACACCTGCAAAGGGTTCCTGAGCCTTTAAATGATCTCTCGGGCTGGTTCAGTAGGAATCACAAGCATGGGAAAGACTGCTGACCTGACAGTTGTGCAGAAAACCATCATTGACACCCTCCATAAGGAGGGAAAGCCCCAAAAGGTAATTGCAAAAGAAGTTGGATGTTCCCAAAGTGCTGTATCAAAGCACATCAATAGAAGGTTACGTAGAAGGGAAAAGTGTGGTAGAAAAAGGTGCACAAGCAGCAGGGATGACCGCAGCCTGGAGAGGATTGTCAGGAAAAGGCCATTCAAAAGTGTTGGGGACTTTCACACGGAGTGGACTGAGGCTGGAGTTAGTGCATCAAGAGCCACCACACACAGACGGATCCTGGATATGGGCTTCAAATGTCGTATTCCTCTTGTCAAGCTGCTCCTGAACAACAAACATCAGAAGCGTCTTACCTGGGCTACAGGAAAAAAGAACTGGTCTGTTGCCCAGTGGTCCAAAGTCCTCTTTTCTGATGAGAGCAACTTTTGCATCTCATTTGGGAACCAAGGACCCAGAGTCTGGAGGAAGAATGGAGAGGCACACAATGCACGATGCTTGAAGTCCAGTGTGAAATTTCCATAGTCTGTGTTGATTTGGGGAGCCATGTCATCTGCTGGTGTTGGTCCACTGTGCTTCATTAAGTCCAGGGTCAACGCAGCCGTCTACCAGGAGATTTTGGAGCACTTCATGCTTCCTTCCGCAGACGAGCTTTATGGGGATGCTGACTTCATTTTCCAGCAGGACTTGGCACCTGCCCACACTGCCAAAAGTACCAAAACCTGGTTCAATGACCATGGGATTACAGTGCTTGGTTGGCCAGCAAACTCGCCTGACCTGAACCCCATAGAGAATCTATGGGGCATTGCCAAGAGAAAGATGAGGGACATGAGACCGAACAATGCAGCAGAGCTGAAGGCCGCTATTGAAGCATCCTGGTCTTCCATAACACCTCAGCAGTGCCACAGGCTGATAGCATCCATGCCACGCCGCATTGTGGTAGTCATTGCTGCAAAAGGGGCCCAAACCAAGTACTGAGTACATATGCATGCTTATCCTTTGCAGAGGTCCGCTATTGTTCTATTTCCAATCCTTGTGTTATTGATGTCATGTAATATTCTAATTTTCTGAGATGGTGAATTTGGGGTTTTCATAAGCTGTATGCCCTAATCATCACAATTATACCAAAGTAAGGCTTGACATATCTCGCTTTGCATGTAATGCATCTATCTCATATCTTGGTTTCACCTTTTGAGTTGCCATACTGACATAAATGAACATTTGCACGATATTCTAATTTTTCGAGTTTCATCTGTATATGGAACAGTTTTGGTTGCTGAAGTCTATTTTGTTTGTGCAATTTTATACAGGTAGCCTTTGTTTAGCGACCGTTCATTATGAACTGTTCACAGTTACAGATGAAAAAGTAACTTTGTGACCAATGCCCACATTTACAACCTTTGCAGGTCTGTAAAGCAAAGGAAAGCTGAAGTAAGATTGTAAGTGCAGTCATGGTTTCACTTAGCAACCACTTTCCTGAATGACTGAGTTGTCAGTCCCAATTGTGGTCGCTAAACGAAGACTACCTGTATTGAACTAAAGTAACAGAGAGAATCAAGAGTCGGACTTGTGGAACATAATTCAGAGATTTCAGTTCAGACATGAAGTTTCCTGTATGATTCAAAAAAGGTGTTTTTTTTCTCAGTCTCATTTTACTTAAAGCGGTGTTCTAAGAATTAAAAGGTATAGTGAAAGCCAAATGTCATGACTTGTACTTTTTCTTTTGTGATTTCATTACTTTGGTCATCTCTTTGGATGATGATGATGATACTAATAGGATTATTACTGAGGGATAAATAAATGTCCTCTCTTTTGTCAGTTGGACATTACCTCGCAATCCTATCTGTTTTGTCTGTTTTTTTATATTTATTAATTTGAAATGGTTGGCAAATTCTATTTAAATATTTTTTTTTTTTTGCAGTTAAATTTAAAGTTCACTTATTCCTTTGGATGTCACTAGCCCTTGAGCATGAAATACAGTTTCTTGACTCTCAATTCTCAAAAAGTTAAAACGAAAAGTAGTGAATGGGATATAATGAAGCTGATAAACTCTAGAAGAGAAATATGTGTAGCTCAGGGTTGAACTGTGGAATCCTTGGGGTACTCTGAGCTTGGTTGTTTTCTTGCAAGCATTTCATTACCCAGCTAGGTACAATCTTCAGTGCTAGAATGCAGTGGGGTTTGCTTTCTGTTTATATATACAGTAGCTTGCCCTGCCAGTGTTGGTAGGAGTGTTTTTTTTTCTTTTTTCTTGGTAGTTCCTTGATGAGGGTATTGTTTACTGTTTGATTGTATTTATCTGGTGATAATCTTGGTGTTCATCTCTGCTTATCTGGGTGATGATTGCTGGCAAGGAGATGTTCTGGTCTTTTGTTTCCTTTTTATTGTCTCTTTTGAATAGTGTGTAGATGTTGTTTATGTGCCTGTTGATGGCTGACTTGTCTGAATACCAAGCTTCCAGGAATCCCCTCGCATTTTTGGATTTAGCTTGGTCTAAGATGCTGACAGTTTCCCAGCTGAAACTATGGTTAAGTCTGTCCATGTGTCATGAGATTAAGGAGTTTTCATCGTGTCTTCTGACTGCTAGTTGGTGTTCATAGATGCGCTCTGCTAGTCTTCTGTCTGTCTGTCCTACATAGTGGTTGTTACAGTCCTTACACTCTATGTTGTAGATGACTCCTGTTTTTTCTTCTTGGGCTACCGGTCTTCTGGTTTTGGAGGGCTTTAGTTGGTTTGTGTGCTACAGAGATGCCATTTGGTTGTAATAGTCTCTTGGTTGTTTCTGAGACATTTCTGATGTATGGCAGTGTTATCCTTTTCATAGTTTGTGTTGGTTCTGTTGTAGGTTGAGTGGTCAGGCACTTTTTGATAAAATTGTGTGGATATCCATTTTGTTGGAAGATGTTGTATAGGTAGTCTGTTTCCTTTTCCTAATCAAGGAGCTACCAAGAAAGAAAAAACCCACACTCCCACCAACACTGGCAGGGCAAGCTACTGTATATAAACAGAGAGCAAACCCCACTCCATTCTAGCACTGAAGATATTACCTAGCTGGGTAACGAAACATTTGCAAGAAAACAACCAAGCTCAGAGAACCCCAAGGACTCCACTGATAAACTCTGTCTGCCATTCTGTTATGGTCTTCTAGACGTTCTGCTTTGTTTGTATCTGATAATTTCAGTCTGGGAAAATATGGGTCCTAGGACCACACTTTAAGAAACACTGGTTTAATATGTCAGGAATGTTATGAATACTTTGGATCAGTGTGTTTCTGTTTAGAAAAATGGATGGAGTCAAAGGACAAATACATATGTAACACTGATAGCTCCATAATAGCTAAATGGGCATAAATTATTGCCCATTTCCTGCACTCTTGTTTGTAATATCAACATTCTCCCCCAAACTAGGTTTAAGTTAGATACCTGTTACATGAAACCAGACATTAATTGGGATGTAGTAAGGCATAAATATTTAGGTGAAAAAAACACAAATGTGATTAAAATATAAAATAAAATATGAGAATCTCTTAAATCAGTATCTATTAAGCCAGTGGTTCTCAGACGTCTGACTTCCATGACCTCCTAAAATGGTAAATGAATTTGTACGATGCCCCTCCTGAATTTAAAACTAAGGCTCAGATTCTGGTGCTGAGATGGGGAAGAAATGTATAATATACCACTTTCAATAATTCATATGTAATCTCTTTATAGCAGGACTTCTGAAACTTTGCAGACCGCAACTGCCCACTGTAGGATTGCAAAGGCAAAATGAGGGGCAAAGTCTGGTGGAAGTTTTGACAGTGTTCCCACTTCCTCTGCACAGACAAAACTGGAGCTTTGTCAAAACAGGTGGCTGCTTTGCAGAAAGAAGGGAGGGAGGGAGGAAGGAAGGAAGGATTTTAAGTTGCTTAAAACCTTGAGGGGTCCTAACCCACAAATTGAGAACCCCTGTGTCAAGCCATATATAGAATATTCATTTAGAATATTCATTCATGTGGAATGTTTTTCAGTAAATCATTAATGAATTTTTTAAATAAATAAATAAATGAAAGTTCCCAGACATTACCAGTTGTATTAAAAAAGTGAGTTGAAGAAGTAGAGATAGTATTACTTTGAAAATTGAGGCTATAGAATCATCCTTAATAATATGTAGTTAATATTTCTATATGTGTTGGCACCCACTAACAAGTTCTGGGTTTTTAAAGCACTATGTTCAATGCACTGAACTCTAGGGGACCACACAAATAGCAGATATGTGACAAAACAGGGTAAGAGTTCCGACCACAGAAATGATGGAAACTCAGAAAATGTCCCTTATGCTCTTGCTTTTAACCTAACAGCTGAAACAGTAGGCTACTGTTTCTGACTGCTATTTGCCACCCACATGACAGAAATAATCCGTGGGCTAGATTTTTCTCCACCTACTCATTCCAGTGTAACTGACTCAAGTGAGTAATTGGCAAGTTACTGTTATGTCAGAGGGAAAGTATTCCCTGTTCACCCTTGGCTTTAGGTGAGCAAATGGCTGTTAGTGATCTGGACAGTGAGATAAGATGCCTCTGTCTTCCTCCAGTGCAAAGTCCAGCAGAGGGAGTTTCATTTTGCAGAAAATGAGTTGCTCCACCAAGTTACCATGTAGATGTGAGTAATGCAGTGTCACTGTGTCATTTGTCCTAGAAAACACTCACTCTCTTGAGGATGCTAGTTGTTGGACAAGAGATGTATTGCCAGTCAGCCACAGAGCATTGGCTGTTAAAAACAAGTTTAACTCAATCTTCTTGCTTTCTGTGGCTCTAGTTGTCTTTCGCCCTTTATGGATATTTGTTTCCTAATTATCTTTGAGGCTTTGTCATTTTTTGATCAACCATAGTTTTACTAGAATGAAAGCTTTGTGATCTGGCTTTGCTTTCTATCTGCTTTCAAATCCAGTGATTCAAAACGCAATTTCTCATTTTCCCCAGTATTAAATATATGCTGACTATGTTGCTGATAGAGGCAAAATGGAAGTAGTACTGCAAACTTACGGTGACACAAAGTGTTCAGGTAGAGATCAGAATCAGTTTGAGGTTAATATGATTCCATCAAGTTGGGTTCCACTCCTAATGACTGTATGGACAGATGATAATTTACACAATCAATGTATTATTGTTTGGGGGAAAGTGTGTGTGTTAATTCAGACAAATTATGGTAATAAAAATTGACTTACTTTAGTTCCAAAGAAAAGCACATAAACAAATTAGGTCAGTGGTAGACAGATGCTTTGTCTGGTCTAAAAAGCCCAGCTACAGTAGGTGTGGGCAAGCCTTAATATTTACAATTCAGTAGGGTCACAATATATATGTAAGAAAAGGATTTAGGCAGAGATCTTATTAAAAATTGAGATATACAGTAGCTTTTATGGGCTACAATTCTGTTTTCCTGTGTTTTCACCTAAAATTGGCAGGAATTCTTTTTAGTTTTCAGTAATCCTGGTTATAGGGTTTTTGATGACCATAAGAAATGTACTCAAGAACCACATGTTGCTGAACCCTGAATTAAAAGGTGACAGGACTGACTTTTTTTTTTTTTTTTTTGCATAAAATCCTGGGACTGTTGCTAACTAGATTAGACATTATAGAGCTCGATAAACAAATAGTGTCATCTAATATAATGATTTATATTACATCAGATCCTGTAGAAAGAGGTGTGTAAGACATGTCATTCTTCATGTTATATGTGTTGTGCTCAGTATATATTACACAGTGTGGGAATAATATGCAAGCTTCATTTTCAGTCCAGATTGTTGAAAGAGAAATCCTCATTATCAGACAAGTTTATAGTTCATCTGGACTAGCCGACATATAACGATTAGGGTAAAGAGTCTTCTGGAAAAAATATTGCTGTGATGCTTGTAAAAATATGATACAGAACAAATTACTATGGAAAAGAAATCTTGAAAGGACATTGCGTAAGAATAGATGAAGTATATGATTACTCCAATCTGAAATATTCAATACTTAATTAAAGTTTTTGGAGAAGAGTTTACTGCTGAAAGTGAATTAAGGGTCTGTTATTGTTCCTTCTCCCCTTTAGACATGCATACCATTCAGTATCAGCACCTTCAGTATTCCCTTCCAAAAACGCTACTGATGTGAAGTTACACAAAGGAGCTATACCTCTGCAAAATTTGGACGCCGTCATCATCCATTCTGGAGCTATGCTGGCTATGCTGGATCTTGTTGTCTCTGTTGGGTCAACTACACAGCCAGAAGTGAGAGCCTTAATTGCTTTATTGTGTATCATTCTAATAGTTTCTATAAACACAGTGAACTTAAATCTTAGGGTATATTTACTGGCTAGAACCTGATAATACTGCTAGTTCAATTTGTCCAAAGAAAATTAGCATTTTGATTGGTCCCTGGAACAGCGTGGTTACAGAATGGCATGTTGCTCAGAGGAAAAAGGCCAATTATCCCATTGATTTTCCTAAAAACATCTCTTTCCAGGTGTTCTATGTATTTTCAGTATGTAATGAAAAATGCCTGTTTTACTCAGACCTAATGTCCCTACTAGTAACCAGCATAAACTTGCCATTTCTGATATATATCTATTGTTCTTGTAAGAATATACAGTATAATATAATATGCAGTATTTGAGTGCAGTGTTTTTGCTTTATGTGTTTATAGCATGCACTAGATCTCCAGCTTGCAGTGGCCAATATCTTGCAGTCTCTAGTACATACAGAAAGAAATCAACAAGTTATGTGTGAAGCTGGGCTTCATGCTCGACTTTTGCAGAAATGCAGTGCTGCTCTTACTGATGAGGACCATTCTTTGCATCCTCCTCTCCAAAGGATGTTTGAAAGGTTGGCTTCTCAGGCATTAGAACCAATGGTGTTGCGGTAAGTTAGAAAGTTTGGTTCAGTTCAGATTATTATTCAGAACCAGCTGATGATAGCCCTCATGTCTTCACTTCTCCACTTGGCATATTTCCTAAAACTACATAATAAGGTCAAGAAATCACATAGATGCTGGTGAAATATATGTAGATTATTGCAACTTTTCTATTTCTGATTACATGATTTGTATTCTATTCAATGACAAAAAGCATGCTAGAAATTTTATAAACAAGTAAAATAACAATAGAAGAATAATTTTAACTGTTGTATTTACATAAAATATAGACTTGACACTTTAATGTGTTTTAGCTCGATTACTTTCAGTGTTTTTATTTCATTAAAGAGTTCAAATGAAAGCCTTTAGATTAATCTAGTTAAAGGGAATACAGAATAATTTGAAGCTTCTCTTATTTTCCCCTCCACTTTTCTTTAGGGAATTTTTACGTTTGGGAAATCCTCTGAATTGTGGAGCCTGGGATAAAAAACTGTTGAAACGGTATCGTGTACATAAACCAAGCTCACTCAGTTATGAGCCAGAGATGAGAAGTAAGCATTCAAGTATTAAAAATGCATCTGAGGTTCTTCTAGCAGTTCTTAAAATCTAGTACTTCTAAAATCTAAGACCAGTTTTTAGAATGAGTACTAGTGAGATTTGATAATACCATTTTAGAGGCCTTTTGGGAGAGGTAATAGCAAAAGTTGATTGAGATACAGTGCTGACAATTGCTCAACCTTGGTTAAGTAACCAGAAGTAACCCACAATATTACAATGTAATCTCCTTCTTTTAGGCCTTTCTAGGGATTTCCTTTGCCAGGCCTAAGTATTAACTTTTGGCAGCAACTCTATGATTTAAGATCTGAAACCATCTTCAAAATCTGATTTCAAATCATAGATAGAATAAAGCCTGGATAATAACAGTATATCCCATAATTTGGCTCTTATCTACCATAATAAGAACCGCATACCTTGTTGTGATTAAAGGGCAGAATATATTACGGCTGCACTACGTCCATTATCTTGAACAGCTGCGATTTATTTAAAATTCTCTATTTCAATTCAGGGCTGAGTAGAAAAAAAATTCTCTTAGGCATAATGTGGGTAAACTGGATTTAGGTAGATATTCTTCTGGAAATTAAAATCCATTTGGATGCTATTTATGTTATTTATACTATATACAGTCATTAAGATGTGCAATGACTGATTGATTATATGCCATCAAGTTGGTATTGTCTCTTAGCGACCACATAGATAGATTTTCTCTGGGAATGTGGTGATTAACTAGAAGAAAAATAAAAACATATAATTCACAATCCAGTTAAACTGGCATAGCAGAATTTGAATCTGTTTGAGTTAATGATTTCATTGAAATTTCATTGGTTAAATTTTAAATGCTTTCAATTATTTCATTTATTTATTTATTTATCATATTTATATAGCCTCCCATCTCACACAAGGTGACTGGGCAGCCTACAACAATTGCATTATGGTTCTTTGGGCTATTATTGATAACCTTGATTTTTATAAATGGAACTTCTGTTACCGTTTTGAGGAGTGATTTTATAAACAGTTATTGGTTCGATCATTTGTACAACCAGCCAGTCCATTGCTGGTGGCTCATCCACGTAAAATGTGTGAATCACATTTTACAATATGTGGGATTTAATGTCAAGCAACAAAACATATTTTTCCCTTTTTCCGTTACTTCCTCCTCCTCCTTTTTCACATTTGTTATTAGTACATCTATTTTTTTACACCTTTTCCTTAATTTCTACTATAGATAGTATGGTGACATCAATGGAAGGTCTTGGTACTGACTGTGTATTCAGCTTACATGAAGACACCCACTACAGGATAAGTAAGAGCCTTTTGAAACCAGCAGAAGGAAGCACGGTGCCTCTGACACGAGTGAAGTGTTTGGTTTCTATGACAACCCCACATGATATTAGACTTCACGGATCATCAGTTACGCCTGCATTTATTGAATTTGACACTTCTCTTGAAGGGTTTGGGTAAGGTCTTGCAAAATCTTTTATCTTAATGTATTGTTCTTCATGGATGTTTAAGGGGATTGTTTTGGTTTTACAACCATAAAATGTGACATAGAAGGCTGCCTTTGATGTTCTACATTCTTCTGTAACAAATTTTAAATACAGACCACCCTACCGAGCTTTACTTTTTATGTGTTAGAACACTTTTGCTAATAAGAGTAGCCCTTATATCCAGTTGTCCAAGTTTAGAAAGGCACTCAGTGAATCATGTTAAAGCTCAATATATTTCATTATGTGGTTTATGTAAATTGCTTAGATTTTTAACGTATGATCTGTAAAGAGGTTTAATCTGTAAAAGCTAATGGCATAATGTGAGATTATAACATTTTGTATTTCACTTACTGAAATATTGGAATTATCTCCTTAAAATATTCTTATTCCTGCCATAGAAAAAAAGAGGTCGAATCTTTTGATGCAATTGTAGCTCAGTCATTAAAGATCAGAATTGTGATGTAGATCCACAGTCTCTGATTTTGCCATCTTTTTGCATGCATCTTCCCTCCAGTACACACACACACACTGATTTTGAATGGCATAGCTGTATCCGATTGATGTTTCCCATGGTTTGTTAATTATGGTTTTATTCAAAGAGCACCAGCATGTACTTCATTTTCCACTATGGAGACAGATGTGCCGTCAAGCAAACAGGTGGAAAACAAATGGCAAATGTCTCCTGACATTTGGAAATATTTATGGGAGGCGGGGAAACATATTTTGGGTACAATAAATGGAACAGTGATGCAAAATGAACAGGCCACATCATGCATGTGGGTGCAGCTGAGAGGATGGGTTTGTCAGTTTTAAAATGTGACAGTTTTATTTAAGGGTTTACAGTAAAGTTTCTACTGTTTCCCCCTTCAAAATGCTAGAAAGCCACACTGGCAATTTTGAGCAATTGTGGTAGAGACACAGAAAAGGGATTTTTGGGGTCTATGTGCAGCCTTGAAAAAGCAGGTTGTCCATCACTGCTATTGCAGTGACATCTAGGAGAGTTCCAGTATGATATTTATGCCTGTTCTTCACCGTGTTTATGCTTCAGAGAGGGCTTCTGTGATATTAATTTCTACTTATAATGTATTGATGGTCTCTTTTGGAGATTAGTGCGTCTGTGTGTGTGGGGGTTCCTCTATTCTTCAAACAGTCCATATGTGCTGACATTCCCATGTACGCAACTCCCATCTTAAGCTGAAGATCAAAGGCCATTTCTGTCTTTCACTCCAAATAGGATCGTCAACATTTCTATAGATGGCAGTCAAAAGTCTAGTGATGTACAACTTACTATATACATGGCTGACTTTTATGACTTATTTTACTGTCATCAGTTTTTGGCCCAGATATAAATAACTGCAAAAGAGGTAGCTTTTGATCTCATTTACTGTAGATATTGCTGATTTCATTTAATGTTCAGGATGTTTAAAACAGCTGTTTTAAACTAGAAACTATTCCTAATTCATTCATCTCTTTTTCACAGTTGCCTGTTCTTACCTAGTTTGGCACCTCACAATGCACCAACCAATAATGTTGTTACTACAGGTCTTATTGATGGCACTGTAGTCAGTGGAATTGGAACTGGTGAGTCCTCGGTCATTGTCCTGTTAGATAGATTTGTTTTGGGTACTGTTTTCTGAGCATAGCCGCTTGCTATCTTAATTTTCACATTTTGTGAATAATCTCATACTAGGACTTGTAGATGTACCTTTGTGTCAGGACAGTAATTTTTTTTTTTTTAACAGAGCGATCTCTTGGATCCATTTTTGATTAAAGTTTTTATGAAGGCAAAATCCTGCAGGATGCTAGTGTTTCATTATATTGTGAAAAGCATAAGCAGAGAAAAGTGGCAGAAGAGTTAAAGCAATTCAATTTAACTGATTGTTAGAGCAGAGCTGAATGCTCTAATAATTGGGTGAATGATTTACATTTAAGGATTTTATATGATGTAAATCAGTGGGAGCCTATGTGTAGAAAATGAGTTGTCTATGGAAGGAAGGGAGGGAGGGAGGAAAATGAGTTGTTTATAGAGGGAGGGAGGAAGTTAGTTTTCAGTGAATTGTGTGAACATTTTCCTCCCCTTCATAAACTAGGAAGAAAGAGGAAGTATATAGGAAAATATGTAGTGTGTGTTTAATTTTCTGTATTGTTTTAATTGTTTGATTGTTTTTATTATTGTTAGCCTGTCATAGTCACTGATCTGAGATGGGTGGCTATATAAATTGAATAAATAAATAAATAAAATATTGTCTGCAAACAGCCAAAACAAATAACAAATATCATAAACATTTTTATGATTGAATATATACACTGTTCATATAATTTCTATATTTACTATTCAGTAGCAATCAAGAAATTTAGGCAGTGATTCCCAAATACATTAATGAATTACATACTTTCATGTTCCTTCATATTTTATTTTTCTTCGATGTTGGTAAGATTTTTTATGCTAATGTGATCATATATGAGTAGTCCATAGTGAACATGCATCAGTAAAATGTATGCACTTTTTAAAGACATTATCTACTAAAGCAGAATTAGATATTTTATAAGCAATATTTATACTATTACCACCTCCAGAAATTCATAGTATCCAACTGTGTAGACAGCTGTAAGACTAAAAGATTAAAGTTAGATACATAAAGAAATTGTAAAAAGAGTAATAGCTAAATTCATGTCATTTTCTCTTACAGGAGAAAGGCTCTTCCCACCTCCATCTGGATTAAGCTATTCAAGTTGGTTTTGTGTAGAACATTTCAGTACAGCCCCAAATTATCATCCAGTTAGGTTACTTACAGTTGTAAGGCGGGCAAACAGCTCTGAACAGCACTATATATGTCTTGCTATCGTCCTTTCAGTAAAAGACCGATCGCTTATTGTTTCAACTAAAGAAGAACTGCTTCAGAACTATGGTAAGAACCATACTGTCTAGAGACATTTCACCAACATCATCAGCAAGCTTCATTTCAAAATAACATTCCTGCTCCAACAAACCAAGAGAGCCAATTTGGTCTAGTGGTTAAGGCACCAGGCTAGAAACCAGGAGACTGGGAGTACTAGTCCTGCCTTAGGCATGAAAGCCGGCTGGGTGACTTTGGGCCAGTCGCTCTCTCTCAGCCCATGACATCAAGCGCAGGTGACAAGCCAGTCGGTCAATTCCTGTTACAACCAATGGATCAACAGGGGGAAAAAAAGGATCTGACCCTGCAGGAAAACGCTAGGAAGAAAAAAAAAATCCTGCTCCAATAAACCTTGATGGGTTGCAGTGGGGAAAAAGCAGTCAGCTGGAATAGTTTTTAAGGCTTCTACAAACTGAGGTTGTAAACCTGAAGTCTTAATTTGTAGACAGTCCTGACCTTGAAGGTATTGAAATTGAACCCAGCTACAATGAAGAGCTGTTTGAGCTAATTCTTCCTTTCTACCTCAACAACTTAATATGACATTTGAGCCAAATGTAACTTTTTAATGGTGCTAATAGAGAAAGTTGAATCCCTGTGATTCTATTCCAGATGGCTTGCCTAGTAAATGAAAATGGATTTTCTCTTAATATTAATATTAACATTTATTAAATAATTCTAGTGCAATCTTGACTTTGATTCTTTTCTTAATCTGGCTCTTTATTTGGGTATTGTACTAAATGTAAATATTTAAGTAGTTAACTAATTTTAACTCTGATTTTCTAGTTTTGATTTGATAAATTTGAGGCCAAAACACAGTACTATGTTCAGGGCTTGTTACTCTTAATGGAAATCATACATCATACCAAATTGTTTGCTTCTTTTGGGGGTGGACCATTGAATATTCATTTGGCAACAGAAATTCCCATTCCGTGTTCTTTGGTCTCCAGCTGACGACTTCAGTGAAGAATCATCCTGCTACGAAATCCTTCCGTGTTGTGCTCGTTTTCGTTGCGGTGACCATATATTGGAAGGCCAGTGGCATCACATGGTTCTGGTGATGAGCAAAGGCATGCTGAAAAATAGCACTGCTGCACTTTACATTGATGGACAGCTGGTTAATACCGTAAAGGTAATTTAGATTCTGTGGCACCTATCCTTACGAGAAAAAATATGTGACATTATTTATATATTCTAAAGTGCTGTTGGCAGTTGCTCTATGTTGTTCCGCCTCATGACATTAAGTTCATGTTTGCCAGGGGTTTCCGCAGCAAGCCCAGGTTTTGTCATAATGACACAACACGCATAGTGATGTCACAATGCAAGCTCTACCCCTGATGTACTTGCATGTAACATGACAATTCTAAGGCAAAAGGGGCCATTCTTGTGTCACAGTACCCATGATGATTGATATTCATATGGAGTGGGAATCTTGCTTTCTGAAATCAAAGCTACATGATTTGGCCATATCTAAAAACATTTCTTACGCTGTTTGTGTTGTTCTGTTTGGCTCCGTAGTCTAACTGAAGAAGTGTTGTTTATTCCTCTCCGTATTCTCCCAGCTGGAGTATAAAAAAAGAATTGGTTTGTAGTTAAATGCATATATTAAATAAAAGATATCAGTGCTTAATCCATGCCAAATTAAGTGATTTAGAAGAATATCCTAATCTGGCAAACCATACCACATTCACAAATTACAGAAAATCAAGTAGAAAGCTTAAGCCAGAGTGATAGTCAAAATTAACAATATTGCAGATTGTTTAGAATAAACATTTTAGAATAAATAAAAACAGATAAAACTCAACCTCTCCTGAACCCATACTGGCTTCTGGTTTGTCTCTTTTTAAGTTAAAAAAAATGCAAGAGGCCAACACATCTGCAAATAAATAAATAAATATTCTATCTGTAAGATGAGCCACAAAGAAACTAAAACAGTGGCTATAATTGCCTAATATTGCAGTATGTTTATTCCCAACATGCTGTGGACATTTAAAAATGAATAAAAAGAAATAGAAGAAATATCAAAAGCAGAAGTCATATTTATGTCAGCTATGCCACATGCTGTGAACAAATGTTTACATATCCATTTCTGAAAAATGAAAAGTTTTGTTTGTAGTGCTTCAAAGCTAGTAGGGATAAGCATATTATTTGGTAATTAGAGCAACTTTTTCTGCTTCAGGTCCCCCCACAAAATCTCTGTACATAAGTCAAGCCAGAGTTATTGCTCTGGATGCTAGAATTTTTTGTCCCAATGTTCTGCAAACATGGAGTTAATAGTCATAGTTTTTTCTATCACCAGAAAGACAAATGGCATTTATTTCCTAGGAAGTTTCATCTAGTTAGCTAGCTTTATACAGCATGCAGAATGTTAGAGCAAAAAGTAGACTGCATCAGTCACAAATGAACCATCCAGTACCACAAGCCTAATTCACAAGAGAAATATGGGGGAAGTAAATATCCAACTATTTTTTTCCATATACAATCCCTGCAAAGGAGCTTGTGTTAGGGATAAAGAGCAGGTTGTATCTCCAAGACATTATGGAATGGGAGCAAAGCCAAGACTTGTTTTTTCCCTGCCTAGTCAAAGATGAAGGAGGAGGAAATTGATTCTCTTCCTCCACTATCTTTGGGTAAAAGGTGTGCCATGTCGGTGGGTGAAGCAGAAGTGGTTCTTCATCAGGAGAAGACCTAGCTTCTGTTACATACTCCTTGAGTCAGGGATCTCCCTATAAAGCAACCCAGATATCAAAAGCATTTGTAACAGAAGGCATCTTGCTCCTTCCCCTCTTCCAGCATGAGAAGGAAGGGGGTGGAGAAAAGAGTTGGTGCCATGTGGGGGGGGGGGTATAATTTCTCTGTTTAAATATATTTGAAAGTATGGATGTGTTTATGCATTTACTCTGTTAAGTGCAGATTTAATGTATGCAAATTTAGTCAGAGTAAAAAGTTTATAATCAGATTATTTATATTTTTTAATTCGACACGAGCCTTAAATAGATATTTGTTTTCCGTTCTTAGCATATAGAAATGTCAGAATAAGCTACATGTGGTAGTTTTGTTGATTTCTTACGTACATGAAGCAAGAAAGTAGAAAGTAGCTAGATGGTTTTGGTAGCAGCCAATGGGGACTAATCATAGGCAGATCATGTAAATGTATTTGTCTATAGAATAGGTATGATAGTCTTGCATTAACATATTTTACAGTTTCACTATATTCACAGTAGCCCTGGCGGTTCAAGTTGTGCCAATCCACCAATAGTTAGTACAGTTTACGCCTATATAGGCACACCGCCCGCTCAGCGACAGCTCTCCTCACTCGTTTGGCGGTTGGGACCAACTCATTTCTTAGAAGAAGTCTTGCCTCCATCAAGCATTAGCACAATTTGTGAACTTGGCCCAAACTATGTTGGAAGTTTTCAAGCTGTATATATACCTTGTAAGTAAAACAAATTCTAATGTAAATCTTTTTTTAAGGTTTGGCTTTTGACAGATTTATCACTTACCGTATTTTTCTGACTATAAGACGATACTTTTTTCTAAAATCCTTACCCTAAAAATTGAAGGGCGTCTTATTTAAGGAAGTCAGCCGAGGCAAAACTGCCCATACTTTGTCTCTGCAGGCAGCTTCCTCCTATTGCTAGCCTCCAATCACAAGTGAAATAGCTTGTCTCCCAAACAGACTTCCTCCAATCACGAGCCTTATGTAACTGATGTCAGCTGATGCTGAACAAACCAATTAGAGGAAGGCTTTTGCAGAGAGAAGCTATTTTGCAGTTTCACTCGTGCCTGAATGTAATCAGTTATGCAAAAGAGCCTGGAAACAGAGCTGCAGAGAGACGGTTTGGACCTCCTCCCACCGAGTGTATCAGGTAAATGTTAACTAATTACTAAATAAAAATGTGTTCTGCACTATCTTTAAAATATTGATTTCTTAATTTGGGGTTGGAAAAATGGGGGTCGTCTTGTACATGGGGGCGTCTTATTGTCGGAAAAATACGGTAATTTTTTTCAAAAGTACAGTTTTTTGATAGTATTTTGAAAAGGGGCAAGAAACTGTTCCTCAGAAATATTTTAGTTTGGACTCCAGGATAAAAAGAGAGAGAGATGTATAGAAGGCCATTTGATTCAGAATCTAATGCTGATTGTACTAGGAGTAATACAGAAGCTTCTGGGTAAATAGATTTAGAATTATGATGTTAGTTATTCTGAGTTCATGTGGAGAACAAGATTTTTTTAATTGTTCTTTGTAATGACTGGGTATCTATCAAAACAACCTTTCTCCTTTTTTAGCTTTTTTTCTCTTTCTTAATTTTCTCTTTCTTAATTTGCTCCTTTAACTGAGACAGATAACCCATTCTTGATATTGGCATGAAGAAATGATACCATTTTCTTGGCCTAAATCTTAAATGTTTCTAAAGTAAAATATAGGAACTGGACTGATCATTTTGACCAAAGGTCATACCAACCACGTCTGCTAGGAATTGTAGCCCAAAATATCTGAGGATGATAGATTTGGAAAGATCAATGTATGTAGATCAGATTTTCATAAAAATACATTAATAATTTTAGTTAACATTTATGTAAGATTTTAGTGTGCTTTTGCATATTATGCTTAGTGGCTAAATGAAATCTTCAGGTTTATATGATGTGCTTTGTGTGACATTCAAATCTAAACCAAAGCCCAGATTATCACAATATACAAGTAGTCCTTGCTTACCGACTGCCTTGTTTAGAGACCATTTGAAGTTACAACGGTTGAAGAAAAACAGCTTTGCAACCAATCCTTGTATTTACGGCCATTGCAACATCCCGCAGTCACGTGATTGCCATTAGGGTACTTTGCAACTGGCGCACATTTACAACCATCCTGCATTCCACAGTCACATGATTGTCATTTGCGTGCTTCACAGTTGGCTTCCAACAAGCAGAATTAATGGAGAATGTGGAAGTGAAATTGCAAATAGCAATCAGGTGATGTCTTGCTTAATGACTGCAGTAATTCACTTAATGACTGAAATGGAAATTACATTGTAAGTCCTGCACGGTCACGTGATTTTTCACTTAGCAACCATGGCACTTAGCGACGGAGTTGCCGGTCCTAGTTGTGGTCGGTAAGCGATGACTACCTGTAAAACCATGAATTGTTTAGGTGTATTTATCTAAGCTGTTGCTCTGTCTGAATCTAGATGTGGTGAGAATTAACCATCTAGGTTTTGCCCTTCCAGTCTTCAAACAGAGCAGTAGATGGTAGGAGTGGCTGCAAAACAGACTTCTTGTAGCAGCATTTCTTCTAGCAGTTCTGCCTTGTTGGAGAGGACAATTAGTACTTCATACACAGTGATTCAATTGTAATTGGGCCAACATGCTCCTAGAGCTTTGTTTTTAATGAGGAAAACAGCTGAGCCATTGCAAAGCAGAGTAGGGTAAGACCAAGTGGAATAGAGGGAAATGTGCAAAATCATTTATCATAGCAACTAGCAGTATTAGGGATGTATCACGTGGGTAAATTTTACCCATTGCTAAGCAACTCTTAGAATTTGCATGCAAAGAGGGCAACTTAGTAACTTAATAAAGGGTTCTATTTTAGTTCTAGTTACTATGAAGTGACAAGCTATTACATTTGTGCTTTCACAAACATCTGATTGGCTATAGTAGCAAACTAGATACTGGATAGGATGAACATTTGGTTTGATGTAGAAGGGGTTTTCGTTGTTACTATTGATTAGATCCTAGGCTAAATCTTTTATCTAGCCCATAATATTGCACATAATCTCTATATTGCAAATAGCTGATTCTGAAAGATTGTCCTTCTCTAAAGTCTCCTAGTGGATTCAGAACTGTGGGGAGATTTGGCTTGAAGATCATATCTCTTCTGGCTTCACCTTTATTATATCATCTCACTGTGAAATATCTCTCTCATTTGAAGGTAAAGATTCCAAAGCAGAAGGAGTCAGTCCGTCTCCAGTGTCGTTAGTACCGGAGGAGAAAGTTTCCTTTGGCCTTTATGCTCTCTCTGTTTCTTCACTGACAGTGGCAAAAATTAGAAAAGTTTATAACAAATTGGACAGTAAGGCCATAGCAAAGCAGGTAAGCTGAAAACTTCTTTATGTGTAGCTGGCTAGTTTGGGGTATTGACTCAACAAATGGTATGACGCTTAGCTTCTTCCATCAGTAGACCTCACACATTACTTGATACTTGAGAGTGACCAGATCAGCAAGCATCTTTTATGATAGATTGTACTTGTATATTGAGTCCACGCATGAAGGCATCCCAGGCTTGAAGATAATGTACTGTGATGGAATGGAATTATGAAGGCCAAACTCAGGGAGGAAAACATGCTCTTTCGTCTCCTGAGGGGCGAGGGAGAGATAAGAGGATGTTTTCCTCCCTGAGTTTGGCCTTCATAATTCCATTCCATCACATGTTCTTAGCTAAAGGTTAACAAAGAACAAATCAGTATGTAGTTCCTAAGTATGCTCTCATTACCTCTGTTATACTTCATTTTATAGTAATTTTATTAAGAATTACAATTAAAAAGATAACAAATACAAACTAAAAAAAGAATAAAAAGAAAAAATAGAAAGTGCAGAAAAGAAAGAAAAAATAAGAATATAGTAAAGAAAAACAAATATATATAAAGAAATTACTTCCTCCTTCATCACAAGAATAAATCATTTTAGTAACTTACCACCTTCTCTTAAAATACAACAAATGATCTCTTCTTCCCATATTCCATCTCTTATCTATAGACAAATCCTTAAAACCTCATCATTTCAGCCCTGATCAGCAAAAGTCCATTAAGGGTTACCAGAGATAAGTGTATCTATTTTAACCTTGCTCAAAAAAACCAACTTTATATTTCTTCCTTTTACTTTTAACAATCTTAATCTTTAGTCTCTTCAAACAATGTCCTGGAACTTGATTTCTTTTCATTTTTTATTTGTCCGTTCTCACAAAATTCTTCAAAGCTTTAACAAGTCTCTTTTGTAAATTCAATATAGGAAAGTTATCCAAGTCACTCTTTTGGTTTGTCATTTGTATATCCCTTTTAATTATTAAGACATCGGCCAGTTTCATTGGTAATAGTGTAGCATCTTTTTCCATATCATTCTTGTAGCCTGTCATTTTTAAATCCACTTTCGAATCAGTCTCAGCCTTGCCCAGTAAAACCTGTTCCTCTTCCATAACATCTTTTAAACACAGTCTATTTATAATAACAGACACTCTTAAAATTAACTTCTGGGTCCATTGTTCAAAAATATCCTTCAATGTGTCTAATGTTAAGATATTTTGCTCCATTATGTATTAGTAAGTCAAATTTAAGTGTTCTTCTCCTTTAATTGTAATCTTCAGTTCCTTCTGGTTCCCTCTAGTGTCCAACCTTCATAGTCTCATCCATCATTTTTTTTAAAGCATTCAAAACAAAAGCATTTTCCCATGGGAAGGATTCTTATAATTAATTCCAAAATCTTATTTCAAATCCATCTGGATGCTTAGTCTGTTTGTAACTTTCCAAAATCAAAGTTCTACTCTCCCTTTTGCCATTTATACCAAAAGAAAAAAAATTAAGTCCTTAAACTTGTATTTAAAACTTCTTTCGCTAAGGATTGAAGGAAACTCACCCGGTGCTGTACAACTTGTCAACCCAAAGGTTCCTAATAACTTAAACAGTTAAACAATTTCCAAAAGTGATTAGAAAAGGAAATATGTGAACCCTTTTGAAGGCGCCGACTATGGTTTGAGCAAAAAGATGGCTATTCCCTTGTCTCCCAGAGCTCTAAATTGTCTTGCTATGTCCTCACAAGGAACAACTATATGGGCGATCACAAGTCCTCTTCTTGTCTTATAGAAATGAATGGTTCCAATTAGCTATAGTTTTGGCTTGGTTTGGGGTTTTAGAGTTAGAAGCTTGGGTTAAGTGATGACAAGTGTCCACAAAGAGTTTGTCTTCAAGCAGGAGAAATTAAAGACATTTGCTAAACTATATTGTCCAAGTGAAAAACCATTTCTTCTGTTTTACTAGGAAACAAGTTCCTTTGGACTATACTTCTGCTTGTGTTAATCACAGAATTATACCTGAAGTTTATCCTAGTCTTTCTTCTCTTAGGCTTGAGGGTTTTTTCCTGGCGCTCCATGAAAATGCATATGTTGTTCCTACAAAAGCTCTCTAAATTATTATTTTTTCTTTTTAGTTAGCTATTTCATCTCATGAAAATGCCACTCCAGTGAAACTGCTCCACAATTCAGGAGGACATTTAAATGGACCTGCGCGTACCATTGGTGCAGCTCTGATAGGATATTTGGGTGAGAAAATATTAAAATAAAATGATACATGCTTTGTATGGTGGTTCCCCACATATGTAATACTTCTCCATTCTGTTATATTAAAAATTACTGTTTAGTATCAACTTTTTAAGGAGGGCTCATTGCAGCTGTCAAAGATATCCAGTCCTGATTACAAGACTAAACTGTTACACATAGTCATCATTTAGCGACTGCCTTGTACAGCGACCATTTGCAGTTACAATGGTGATGAAAAAGTCACTTTGCAACCAATCCTCGCATTGATGACCTTTGCTGGTCTGGAAAGGAAAGCTGAAGATCATAAGCACAGTCATGATTTCACTTAGCAACTGTTTTACTTAACAACCAAGTTGCTGGTCCCAATTGTGGTTGCTTTCCCACTGCCAGCATGATTGCATTGCATTTGGTGTGTAGAAGAGCAAACACCTTACTCTTTTGCAATCCCTTCCTCTCCAGTCTCTCCACTCTGCCGGGGGCGGGGGGGGGGAAGGGTCAGGCAAAGGAGAGATTGCCTACAGAAATAACTTGCAAGAAACTACTGTAAGTTGTTTGTGTAGTGTGCCCGCGGCTCCCAACATGATCGCATTGCTTTTGGTGTGTAGAAGAGCAAACAGCTTACACTTTTGCAATCCCTTCCTCTCTAATCTCGCTGCTCTACAAGGGGGAAAAAAAAGGAAAAAAAACACAGGTCAGGCACAGGATAATGCATACTGACTATAATGGCAATCATACAACTGAGGAACACTGCAAAGGTAATGAATGGGTCATAAAGTTATTTTTTCAGCACTGTCGTAACTTCAAACATTCACTGAATGAGTGGTCAATAAGCGAGGACTGTAGTTCCTTTTGTTTCCTGCATAGAGGAACCCCTGTACATGTGATAGGAATCTGAATGCATGTATGAACACACAAGATTTTGAACTGATTGTTTGACTTTATTCTCTGGTATTGGCGACCTCTACAAGATGAGCAATGTAATTCCAACAACTCAGAGTTATATGTGATAACTTCTTTTCCATTTATTATTTTTAAATATTTATTTATTTATTTTATTTATTTATTTAACTTGTCCCCACCCATCTCCCCACAACGGGGGACTCTAGGCGGCTTACAACAACTAAAATAAAAAATACATAATTAAAATTATAAAAAGTTTAAAAGTTGTAAAAGTTATAAAAACCAGACTTTGCAGAAATAAGAATAAAAATAAAGAGGCTAAAAGATCCAAGAGGCCAATAGAGGCCACACCAGGCCGCTAAGTGGGCCAGCCAACCCCATTTCTGGTATCCTCCCTCCCTGCCCCAGGCCACATGGCAGAGCCAGGTCTTCAAATCCCTCCAAAAGGCCTGGAGTGAGGGGGCCTGTCTCACCCCCGGGGGCAAGATGTTCCAAAGGGTGGGAGCTACAGCAGAGAAGGCCCGCCTTCTGGACCCCACTAGTCAAAGTTCTTTTACCACGGGGATCCGGAGCATGCCCTCTCTGTGAGATCGGGTGGGACAGGTTGAAATCGTGGGGGCGAGGCAGTCCTTCAGGTAACCTGGCCCCATGCCATGTAGGGCTTTAAAGGTGATAACCAACACCTTGAATTGGACCCGGAAGCAAACCGGTATCCAATGCAGCTCATGGAGCAAAGGTGTTATATGGGTCCTTCTTCGGACCCATATAATGGTAAATGAGCTTACCATTATAAATATGGTAAGGTAAAGGAAATTGGAACATTTGCTAATTGTGTATTTTTGAAGTATAATTAAGTCCACGATTATCCTGTAGTTTAATAATCAAACTGATTATGATGATTTTATTTTATTTTGTTACTTGTGTAGGGGTAAGAACATTTGTCCCTAAGCCTGTTGCAACTACATTACAGTATATTGGTGGAGCTGCTGCTATTTTGGGTCTAGTAGCTATGGCATCGGATGTAGAAGGACTTTATGCTGCTGTGAAGGCCCTTGTTTGCGTGGTAAAGAGCAATCCTCTGGCCAGCAAAGAAATGGAAAGAATCAAAGGTTACCAGGTGCGTGTAAAGATCAATGTTACTGCTTATGTGGAACTGAATTTGGGTGAAATTCATTACATTTCACCTTAAAATCAGGTGCGCGTGCTAGGTTTGGGAGAGTGGGAGGAGAACGATATTCCAAAATTTCAAGTAGTGACAGCATTACGTTAAAACAAAGCACTACGGCTTTACAGTTTAAGAGGCACAACGTGGTCAGCTGCTAGCTCAGCAGAGAGCTTTAGCATTTGCCAGATTGAAAGGAAGAACTCAGAGGAGCCTGCCGAGAAGCAAATGAGAAGCTTTATTGTTGGGATGACCAAGGGCACTGCACCATCTGTGTCTGTTGAAGGACATTTGAAGTGAATTGCAGATTGCTTTATTTATATACTGTAATTGATTTAAAATATAACATTTCATTGGGGTAAATGGTGGAAGCCTCTCCTGTAAAACGGGAATGATTTTCCATCATAAGAGACAGGATCATTGTTCTGATGGTAACCAAAGTAGCATCCCCTACAGTGATCCAGCAGTACGTATTGCGTGATTTGGAATGAGCTTTAGCTTCTGAACAGAGGTTGATATATGAGCGTTTTTTCCCCCCAAATGAACAGAGAATTTAATTGTCATTATCAGATCACTAAATTAACCTGACTGCATCAGTTCTTAATTTGTCTTCCCAAAACTTAAACAAGATCATCAGAATAATGTCTAAATATACAGATAAATATTAAATGACATCAGGACCTGTGATATGCACATGATATTACTGCATGATTTAGAAATGATTTAGTTCTAAGAATGCAAAAAAAAAAAAGTATTTTGAAATCTCAGGATAGTGGGTTCAGAGAAGCTAAAAACTTGTTTTTCAAGCACCTGCCGTCTCTTTTGTTACATTCAAGGCCAAAGACTTTAATTATGAAATGCCCTCACTGTTACATTTCTGTCCATCTGTTGAACTGATTTTTTTTCTTTTTGAAAAATATGGATTCTGAAACAACAATTCAGTAGCAAGAATCAGATAGTAATTTCCTTCCTTCATTTTTCAGTGTGTGCTGTCCTGGGGTTACTTTCAGTTTCATTTCTGTTTTTTTTTTCTTTTTTTCTTTTTCACTGTTAACCTTAATATTCAATTTACTGTAAATATTGAGGTGCTTGTTCTTTACATAAGAAAGCTTGACTGTGTGACTGGCTATGCTAGGATGAAGTGACTATTTCTGTCTGTAAAATGTTTTGAGATTGTAAAATTGAAAAAAACACTGCATTTCAGTATCTGTATGTGGTTACATCTTCTTTCAGTTGCTGGCCATGCTGTTAAAGAAGAAGCGTTGCCTTTTGAACAGCCACATTCTACATCTGACCTTTTCTTTAGTGGGTACCGTTGATAGTGGACATGAAACATCAATTATTCCAAATTCAACTGCTTTTCAGGATCTGCTTTGTGATTTTGAGGTACTTAGAATATCTCTGAATGCTAGCAATTAAGATCATTAGCAAATCTGCAGTAATATTGTTGCTTGAAAGAGAAGATGTACTATTGGCAAAAAAATGTTCTTATGCTTCACATGCCATGTGGTATATTGTACAGTTGCACTGCAAATAAACACTGATCCACTATGTTGGTCAATTTTAATGTAAACTGTTGAAATAAATTATATAAATATTTGTCATTCTGGTGCCTTCCAGATGTGCAGGAATTACAATTCTCATCCTCTCCAAGCTAGCTGGAGAATGTGGGATTTATAGCGCAAGCACATCAGGAGAACCACATCAAATTGGGAAGGCTGCAGGAGTGTGGAATAATGCTTTGCTCCAAAAGGAAGATGCAATTGGAAATAGATTTGTTGAGTTCAGTTTGAAAAATATTAGATATGAACAGAGTTATGTGCAGATACGTCTACCATAATATTGTTGTTTAGTCGTTAAGTCATGTCCGACTCTTCCTGACCCCATGAACCATATTGCGCCAGGCCTTCCTATCTTTCACTTCCTCCCTCAGTTTGCTCAATTTCATGCTCATTGCTTCAGTGATGCTATCTAGCCATCTCATCCTCTGCCGTCCTCTTCTCCTTTTGCCTTCCATCTTTCCCAGCATCAGGGTCTTTTCCAAAGAGTCCTCTCTTCGCATTAGGTGACCAAAGTATCTGAGCTTGAGCTTCATTATCAATCCTTCCAATGAGCAATCAGAGTTGATTTCCTTTAAGATTGACTGGTTTGACCTCCTAGCAGTCCAGGGGGCTCTTAAGAGTCTTCTCCAGCACCACAGTTCAAAGGCCATCAATTCTTCGGCGTTCAGCCTTCTTTATGGTCCAGCTCTCACAGCCATACATTACTACTGGAAAAACCATAGCTTTGACTATGCGGATCTTTGTCGGCAAGGTGACGCCTCTGCTTTTTAATATGCTATCTAGGTTTGCCATAGCTTTCCTCCCAAGGAGCAAGCGTCTTTTCATTTCACGGCTGCAGTCTCCGTCTGCAGTGATCTTGGAGCCCAAATAAATGAAGTCTGTTACTGCTTCCATTTCTACCCCTTCTATTTGCCAGGGATTGATGGGTCCAGATGCCAAGATCTTAGTTTTTTTAATGTTGAGTTTCAAGCCAGCTTTCGCACTCTCCTCTTTCACCCTCATCAAGAGGCTCTTTAGTTCTTCTTCACTTTCTGCCATTAGGGTGGTATCGTCTGCATATCTGAGGTTATTGATGTTTCTCCCTGCAATCTTAATTCCGGCTTGTGATTCTTCCAGCCTGGCATTTCTCATGATGTACTCTGCATATAGGTTAAATAAGCAGGGTGACAGTATACAGCCTTGTCGTACTCCTTTCCCTATTTTGAACCAATCGGTTGTTCCATGACCGGTTCTAACTGTTGCTTCTTGGCCCGCATACAGATTTCTCAGGAGAAAGGTAAGGTGGTCTGGTATCCCCATCTCTTTCAGAATTTGCCACAGTTTGTTGTGATCCACACAATCAAAGGCTTTTGCATAGTCAATGAAGCAGAAGTAGATGCTTTTCTGGAACTCTCGTGCTTTCTCCATGATCCAGCGAATGTTGGCAATTTGATCTCTAGTTCCTCTGCCTCTTCGAAACCCAGCTTGTACATCCAGTAGTTCTCGGTTCACGTACTGCTGAAGCCTAGCTTGTAGGATTTTGAGCATAACCTTGCTAGCATGTGAAATGAGTGCAATTGTGCGATAGTTTGAGCATTCTTTGGCATTGCCCTTCTTTGGAATTGGAACGTAAACTGAACTTTTCCAATCCCGTGGCCACTGTTGCGTTTTCCAAACTTGCTGGCATATTGAGTGCAGCACTTTAACAGCATCGTCTTTTAGTATTTTAAATAACTCAGCTGGAATACTGTCATCTCCACTAGCTTTGTTGTTAGCAATGCTTCCTAAGGCCCACTTGACTTCACTCTCTAGGATGTCTGGCTCAGGGTCAGTGACCACACCAGCATGGACATCAGGGACATTAAGATCTTTCTTGTATAGTTCTTCTGTGTATTCTTGCCACCTCTTCTTAATCTCTTCTGCTTCTGTTAGGTCCCTGCCTTTTTTGTCCTTTATCATGCCCATCTTTGCACTAAACGTTCCTTTGATATCTCCAATTTTCTTGAAGAGATCTCTAGTCTTCCCCATTCTATTGTTTTCTTCTATTTCTTTGCATTGTTCATTTAAGAAGGCCTTCTTATCTCTCCTTGCTATTCTCTGGAAATCTGCATTCAGTTGCTTATATCTTTCCCTTTCACCCTTGCTTTTCGCATTCCTTCTTTCCACAGCTATTTGTAAAGCCTCATCAGACAGCCATTTTGCTTTCTTGCATTTCTTTTTCTTTGGGATGGTTTTAGATGCTGCCTCTTGTACAATGTTACAGACCTCCGTCCATAGTTCTTCAGGCACTCTGTCTACCAAATCTAATCCTCTAAATCTATTCATCACCTTCACTGTGTACTCACATGGAATATGATCTAAGTCATACCTGAGTGGTCTAGTGGTTTTCCCTACATTCTTCAATTTAAGCCTAAATTTTGCAGTAAGAAGCTCATGATCTGAGCCACAGTCAGCTCCTGGTCTTGTTTTTGCCGTCTGTATAGAGCTTCTCCATCTTTGGCTGCAAAGTATGTAATCAATCTGGTTTCGGTATTGACCATCTGGTGATGTCCATGTGTAGAGTCGTCTCTTGTGTTGTTGGAAAAGAGTGTTTGCTATGACTAGCTTGTTCTCTTGACAGAACTCTATTAGCCTTTGCCCTGCTTCATTTTGTACTCCAAGGCCAAACTTGCCTGTTATTCCGATTACTCCTTGACTTCCTACTTTAGCATTCCAATCCCCTATGATGAAAAGGACATCTTTTTTTGGTGCTAGTTCTAGAAGGTCTTGTAGGTCTTCATAGAACCGGTCAACTTCAGCTTCTTCGGCATCAGTGGTTGGGGCATAGACTTGGATTACCGTGATGTTGAATGGTTTTCCTTGGATACGCACTGAGATCATTCTGTCGTTTTTGAGGTTGTACCCCATTACTGCCTTTCCCACTCTCTTATTGACTATGAGTGCAACTCCATTTCTTCTAAGGTTTTCTTGCCCACAGTAGGAGATATAGTGGTCACCTGAATTAAATTCACCCATTCCCGTCCATTTCAATTCGCTGATTCCCAAGATGTCGACGTTCAATCTTGTCATCTCATGTTTGACCACATCCAGCTTGCCTTGGTTCATGGATCTTACATTCCACGTACCTATACAATATTGTTCTTTACAGCATCGGACCTTCTTTTCGCTTCCAGATACATCCACAGCTGAACGTCCTTTCGGCTTTGGCCCAGCCGCTTCACTCTTTCTGGAGCTACTTGGAATTGCCCTCCGCTCTTCCCCAGTAGCATATTGGACACCTTCCGACCTGAGGGGCTCATCTTCCGGCGTCATATCTTTTAGCCTTTGAACATTGTCCATGGGGTTTTCTTGGCAAGGATACTGGAGTGGGTTGCCATTTCCTTCTCCAGTGGACCACATTTTGTCAGAACTCTCTGTCATGACCTGTCCGTCTTGGGTGGCCCTGCACGGTATAGCTCATGGCTTCACTGAGTTACACAAGCCCCTTCGCCACGACAAGGCAGTGATCCATGAAGGGGCTACCATAATAACTTTCCTATAAACCCTTCACAACTATTTCAGTGGGGAAACACAAAGTGGAATATTTTAGTTTGAAATACAAAATTGATTATAATGTTCATAAAGATTTGGTTTGTGTTACATTCAGAGCAAATCAGAATAAGCATAACCCACATTTTCTTTTTTCTGAGACCAGTGAGCAACCCTGACCTGGAAATCTCTGTAAAAAAAGATAAACTGTAAATTGGTGAAATGTTATTTAGGCTGTATTTTCTTCTAACAAAATAAAGTAAATCTTAAGGCAGAATCAAGAACAATTTATTCTGATTTTGCTAATCTAGAACAAAGATAAAGTAGTAGTCAAGCTCAACTCCTTGATTTGGTGGTAGTATTATCTGCTAAATCAAGCAGCATATAAGAATTAGAACTATTTTTGCATTTCAGGTTTGGCTTCATGCCCCCTATGAACTTCATCTTTCACTATTTGAACATTTCATTGAACTTCTTACTGAGTCCAGGTAACATTGATAAGTATTGCTTTATAAACAGTGGAAGAAAATTAACACTCCAGATTGTTTTCCTCCAGCAGTATTCTCAGAAAACTGCTTGCTTGCCCTGGTTTAATTCTCTTACGCAGTTTGATTCATTCTGTATTTTTGTTTTGCTTTTGAGGTGATGGGGGAGTAGGAAGGATATCCGATCTTGTGATAAAATATGCATGTTAAGGCTATACAGAGCTTTGGATTAAATCTCCAATGACGTTTTTGAATGTACAGGAGCACAAATACTTTAATTCAGTTGCAATCTTGGAAAAGACAAAACTGCTTTAAGGTGTTGTATGCATAGACAGGTGCTATGTTTGCACTTTGAATTCAGAGCACACCGTGGGTCTAATATGCAGGCACACTAATATACATACACGCTAGAAGCCAAATAAACAGTTTTACAGGAAATAAAGCACCCTCTCTTGAAGATCTCATTCAAATAACACTTGGATTTGAAATCAGTCATGGAAACTACAAATGTATGGACAAATCTTGTCTGCCAAAATATTAAAAATATTATTATTTCCTGGTTAGAGAGCTTGGGGGAGCTGCCTGGAGAGGTTCCCTAAACTTCTGAGAAGTTAAGGTAGATTCCTTTTTAATCCAAGAAAAAATCCTGCTATTATTACCAAATGGCAAAAGTAAATCTTAATGTGGACTACAACTTAGTTCCAATTATAAGACTGTAACTGGCCAGAATATACACCCCTGGAAAACCCTCAAGTTAACAGCAACAGGGATCTGATTGGAATTTGGGAAAAGCAAGTGCAAAAGCAAAAGTGGAGGAAGGACGCTGACCCTTGGCAAGCGTCCAAGGAGCTTTGAGGAGCCAACCTTATTACCGGCCGGCAAACAAACTAAGATAGAATATTTCTTTACCTCTAAGGAGGGAGCAGAGGACTCTATCGTTGGTGGTGCAGCTGATTGCTGTGAGTTTGTGGAGCTGGAGGGCGGAAATGTATCTGGTTTGGTGTTGGAGAAGCAAGAAGACGCTGAAGCTAGTCCTGGGGAGGAGCAATTAAAGAAGCAGCATACATTTTTCTCTAACAGAGCTTTGGAGTCAGAGAAAACTGGAAAAGGAAGTTGGAAAGAGTCAGAAGAAAAGGAAGAGCTTGATGTGCTCACCTTTGAGCAGTCTCACATTGCTCTAATTGCTCAAACAGTGAAGCGTATCTTTGCAAACATAAAAGGAATTGAAACTTATCTTTCCAGTCTTATGACTGAGATGAAGAAGCTCCATACTAAAATTGCCCAACTACGTCATGATCCCCAGGTCTCTTCTCCGGCATTTAATCAAAGAGCTCAGCAATTATGTCGAGCTCCACCCGATTGCCAGGAGAGTGAAACATCTCGGAGAATTAACAGCAAACTAGAGATTTCGCTAGAGCGTGAAGTCTATACCCAATCTTTGGTATTACAACCAACCAAAGTTTGTTTAACAGTGTGTACTTATAAAGGGAAAATTCCAAGTTGGAAGAATAAATTTCAGACTAAATCCCATCTTCACGTGCTTCTCCGCATTAGACCTCAATCGATTGATTTGGAATCAGTGGAACTCCTTAATCAGACACCATGGGCACAAAGAATCATGTTAGTATTCCAGTCTGTCAGACTGCCCTTACTAATCCAAAAATACCAAAAGCACCTTTGGACAAAAGGGATTTTTTTCAACACGTGTCTTTGTTAATACAACAATCAAGGCCCTGTTCCCTAAGAGGCCAACAACTAAGTCAGCCAACGAAGAACCCCAATTAGAGCAGCAGGAGTCAATGCTCCCTCAGCTGGCAGTGACTGATACGATAGATAGGTCTGCAAAAGAATTCCAACAGCCCTCAGAATCCATCGATGAACAGTGGACTCAACCTCAGAACAGCACACTCTACAACATTTTGGAAAACTCAATTGAAGAAGATCTTTGTTCTTTTGGAACCCTACCCACCCCGGACCAACAAATGATTTTAGAAAGATTAGATCTAATAAAAAACAGACTACAAAACATAAGAGATGATGAGGTTCCCTGCTCTGCAGTGAACAACAAAGAGTCTATGATCCTTTCTCCACTAAGTCCTTATGCGAAGCCTACCCCAATGATCCCTAAAGGCTTAAAGACCAGCCTGACTACTACTAACCCCCTGGAGTTATTGACTGACTCAAGTTTTATAACCACAGAAGCCGTACCTTCTACCTCAAAGGCCATTCCCCAAAATGGTTGCATATTCGATGATCCTGCTAACTCTCTGAATTACATAACTGAGCTGGATTGACTAAGCACTTATACCCCCCCTGGTTCCTTGAGTTTGGTCTCTTGGAACATAGCAGGGTGGAGAAACAAAATGTAGGAACCTATATAAAATAGGTAACAATAAAAGGGATCAACAAACAATAAATTTTGGATATAATAATTAGGGTAATTAAGTAAATAAATACAGGTATTTTCACATTAAGTAATACAATATGATACCAGCCATGCAGATTTCTCAACTGATATACTTGGTAATTGATGCTTAGATATGATTGCCTCTCCAAAAATAATTCACAGCATAAGATGTAATATTAGAAGCTTCTCAGTTTCAGTTAAAATTCCTTGTTTATTAAATTGTTCTTTCTCTTGCAGCGAAGCCGCAAAAAATGCAAAACTGATGAGGGAATTCCAGCTAATCCCAAAACTCTTGCTGACTCTTCGAGACATGTCTTTATCACAGCCAACCATTGCTGCTATTAGCAATGTTTTAAGCTATTTGCTTCAGGGGTTCCCTAGCAGCAATGACCTACTCAGGTACCATTGAGATTCACTCTGGATTTTCTTCCTACAAAAATTAGAGAGTGTGCTGATTTCTCAGAGAGGGTACATTTTCCTAATGCCTGCATAGAAATGCAGTTTTTGTATAAGAAAGGGAAATGTTTAAAACAGGACCAGAATCTATTGGATAGTTGCTCTAAGCATCTTCATATATAGTTTGATCATGCTTGGGAAATGTAATGATTTTTAATTCCAGAATCCATGTCAGTTCCAAAGTGATAATCCTACAGGGTATCTTCAAATATTTTATTTACCCTATTTTTATGTAATACTTGTGCATTATCATCTGTGTCAAAGGTGCACGGCCTTTACGTAATGTCACCTTTCCCAACCAAGTCTGCTTCTGATGTCTTAACACTAGAGCTTCCAGCAGTACAAGCAGTGTTTCGGTAGATTGAGGAAAAGTGGTTTAATATATGTCAGACCAAGACAGTTTTCATTCTAAATAAACTGTCACCCCAATGTAGATTTTTAGAGCCATTGCTACTTAGTGTTACTTTTACTGTGCAGCTGATGTTAACTAATAGCAAAATTAAACTCCATCTGTCATACAAGTGCATGCCATTTTCCCCCCTCTGTCTTCCAAGGTTTGGACAGTTCATCTCTTCTACTTTACCTACATTTGCAGTCTGTGAGAAATTTGTAGTCATGGAGATGAACAATGAAGAGAAGCTTGACAGTGGTGAGTAGTTCCAGATTCAAGGGAAAGAGTGAAAGAGAAGTCCAGATGTGTTCTTGCATTACCATCAAAATGGATGTTTGTTTGTTTGTTTTTAACTCATGCTTTCCATTCTCTGGCGCCCAAATATAGTATATTAAACTATTTAATGAAAAGCTATTTTCCATTTAAAGGTTGGGCATGTATAAATAGTGCTGTAAAATGATCGATATCAGGTGCAGAATTTGACAATAAACTCCTGTCTTCCTCAACCTATGTCCACCCAAAATTTTCAGCCAGCTTGCTAGAGTCCCAACATATCTGGAGACTGGGATGAGAAGGGCACCTTGTGTGCTCCCCTCCATAATTAAATGGACGAATTTGAAAGAAGAGTGGATAGGATCAGCCTGCTTTACAAATGTTGCTCTCGGGCATGTTTTTAAAATAGTTGCTTTTTAAAATCTGTTTGCTTATTGTGTCTTCTTCGTTTAAAAAAAATGGTTAATTGGAAATTCAGGACCTTGGAATGAAAATGAAAATATATTTGTACTGGCATGTTTTGAAGTATTTATTCAAGCAGGAAAAGTGGCGAGAGTGCAGGTGGCCTGCAGGAAACAAAGCTCTTCAGTTGTATTTTATCCATAAATAGCATTAAAATTAGGAATAAACTTTATATTATACGTTTATAGAATTAGTATAAGTTTTTAGAAGAAAGCGTGGCTTATTTCTCTCAGTTATATCACATCATTACAAATATGCTGTAAATCTGCCCATCCAGCCCCCAACTATGGGAAAAGAGAATAGGAACAAAACCCAAAAACTGAAAATGTAAAAGGAGAGCTCTTTCTACCCTTAAAAAGACTTGAATGATTTATACTAAGTACAAAATATAAGCATGATACTGTTATACTAAGAAACCTATTTGCCACTTAAATTGCCTAGCTGTACATTGGTAGATTAGTTTACAGTCATTTTCTGCATCATGTCTACGTAAATTACATTTAAAATTAATTTGTATTGCGTAATTCATTTTGGAATTACGCAATACAGATTATTGTATAATTCCATAATGAATTTATTAGTGAATTTTATTTCTTTTTTTTTTTTTTAATCTATAATTGTTCCATCTCGTAAACCAGTGTTTCTCAACCTTGGCAACTTTAAGATGCGTGGACTTCAAGTCCCAGAATTCCCCAGCCAACATGGCTGGCTGGGGAATTCTGGGAGTTGAAGTCCACGCATCTTAAAGTTGCTGAGGTTGAGGAACACTGCTGTAATCTGCAAAATCTGGAGCTTCTTCAGGTCAAGGAACATTATACCCCATGCTGTAAAACTGGGGAAGTATCTGTTAGCTAGTTTTATTATGTGTTAATGTCCACGACATTATTTTAGAAAATAATATTTGCATGAGTATTCAAAATTACATGCCTCAAAGCACTAATTTGTGTTTTAGGAACTGAGGAAGATTTTGGTGGTCTTGTTTCTGCAAACCTTATACTTCTGAGAAACAGACTGTTGGATATCCTGCTTAAGCTTATGTACACATCTAAAGAAAAAACAAGTGTCAATTTACAGTAAGTACACATAATCTGGATTTTTTTTTTGGAAAGTGTAACAAAATCCAGGATGTTTCTGCTTTTGTATCAACAGACGTCAACAAATCCACGTGAGCAACTTTGTATGGCACTGCTGTGCTTTATGGAAAAGCAAAGGAGCAGTTACCAGCGTAGTCATTTGCATACCTAACCCCCTTCCCTCCACCCATTAAAAATGCTGAAATTGAGCAAAACACTAGATCTTGTTAGATCATTTTTTTTTCTCCTGAAAGATTACTAATTCCGGGGGTTTCCTTTAGGGCTTGCGAAGAACTGGTCCGGACCCTGGGCTTTGATTGGGTTGTGCTGTTTATGGAGGATCATCTGCATCCCGCTACAGTGACTGCAGCCATGAGGATTCTGGTGGTTTTGCTGAGCAACCCAGCCATCCTCATCAAGTTCAAAGAAGGTCTCAGTGGTGGGGGCTGGCTTGAACAGACCGATTCTGTATTGACTAATAAGATTGGAACCGTGCTTGGTATGAACCTCCAAATGTTACCATGTTATCAAGATATCTGTATCTTTTTTTTTTCCCCAGACTGAGTGTTTTGACCATTATAAAGTTGAACTGGTATTGGGAGAGTCATTTCTATTTTGTAACAGATTTACAGACTGGAGGTGGCTCCCGAACTGGTTAACTAAAGGAGAGTACACAGAAAGCATTGTGGCTAAATGAGCCAGCCTAGGATATGTATGCATAGTTTCCGTTAGTTGAGAAAATATGTGTGGATCATTTCGTATGCACAATTATTGATCACAGTGTTTTAGAAAAAGCTTATTAAGCTAAAACCTCTTTAATTTGCCTGTTTATATTCTATAAAAAGTTGATTTTCATCTACAGAATGTAAAACATAACTTTATTCAGAGACTACTTTATAACATCGTCAAATACAGAGTATGTCTCCCTTGCCAGTTTAATGGTAGAATGCCAGGGGAAAAACCAAGCTAGAATGCTAATCTTTGCACATTTGAGTAGGAGGTGACGTATGTTTGTTTGTATGCAAGTGTTCCCCTTACAGGCCCTCCCAAATGACCTAATTATGCTGATGTTATTAGAACATCTGCTTGGGAGCAAAGGCCACAGCTGCTCTTGTAATATAAGAATTGGGCCAAAATGGGAAGTCTTAACATGACAAGATCTTCACAGTTAGAACATTGCCTCCTTGTTCATTGCTCTGTTTAATAATATGGGTGGGCCTGATGAGCAATACAGTAAGCATTAACTGTTAAGAGCTTCTTCTGTTACAACTGTAAAAATACTGAATTTTTAGCATATTCTAACGACTGAACAACAACAACAAAAAACAGGTTAATCACAAACAAAAAATAATACAAAAGACCAGCATGAACTATTTCTGAAATACTGTTGAATAAAGCCCAGGTATTTTATATTAATTGGGAATTTCATTTTTATAAAATTTATAAATATAATAAATTTGGGAATTATATAATTATATATATATATATATATAAATTAACAGACATCACAGGACATCACAGGATAAGGTGATACTACTAAAATTTATTCTGAAATTTAAATGAAATTGGCTTCCACTCGAGTACTGAAACTTTCTGGAAAGTACAATTCCATGACAGTTTGTGTGTGTTTCTTTTAGGGAAAAAGTGCTGCTTCATTGTTTTTGTATTCTTGTGGAAAATCTTGTTTACTTATTTACAGGTAGTCCTCATTTAATGACCACAATTGAGACTGGAATTTAGGTCGCTAAGCGATGCGGTCATTAAGTGAGGCGTCACATGACCACACCCAATTTTACAACCGTTTTTGCAGTGGTCGTTAAGCAAATCACTGCAGTGGTTAAGTGAATCATGTCATTAAGCAAATCACATGGTTGTTTAGTGAATCATGCAGTTCCCCATTGATTTTGCTTGCTAGAAGCCGGCTGGGAAAGTTGCAAATGGCGATGGCATGACCCTGGGATGCTGCAACTGTCTTAAGTGTGAGCTGGTTGCCAAGCACCCAGATTGTGATCAGGTGACTATGGGGGTGCTGCGATGGTCATAACCTCAGGCACCAGCTGTAAGACTCTTTTTTAGCACTGTCATAACTTTGAACAGTTGCCAAATGGTCATTAAGTGAGGACTACCTATATTAATCTATGCATTCAATTTATATTTAAAAGAATAGTCTTTCAGAATTCCTGTAAAAGCAAACAACAATAATTTAGGTTTTATGTTTCTGTTCTATACTAACCCATTCGCAATCTTTGATAAATCCAAAGTAAAAATTATAAATGTGTTTTCTTTTAAAAGTGAAAGGGAATGAGGAAATATTTCTTTGGGGGTGAAATGAAGAATTGTTTAATTATGTAATGATTATACTGGGCAATACTTGGTCATTACTGAATTCCTGAGCAGTTCTATTTGCTTCAATGGGCTTATGCAGGAAAAAGTTCTTAATAGAATTTGCGTAGTAGTAGAAGGATGAAGCATATCAGTAAACTTCACACTTAAAATTGTTGTCTCTTCAGACCAAGGTTTTGGCTACAGAAGTATTTTCTCTCTGTGGCCCAGCACTTTTCACAACCTCAAACCTACAGGTAAATAAAAATGACATTGAGAAAAATAATTCTGTAGCCAAGCATTTGTTTACCATAGTGACAGTAGCATTGAGTTTGTTTTTCCAGTAAGTGTTGATTTTACAGATCTAACTTTTCTTCTTTCTTTTCTGCTTAGGTTTTAATGTTGGCAGGAGTGCTGGTGGCAGATCAACTGTCAGGGAAATTAATCGGGATGCCTGTCATTTCCCAGGCTTCCCAGTTCTTCAGTCATTTCTTCCTAAGCACACAAATGTGCCTGCGCTCTATTTCCTTCTCATGGCACTTTTCCTACAGCAGCCAGTCGCTGAACTGCCTGAAAATCTGCAGGTCAGCGCACCAGTCCCCATGAGCCGGGGCAACCAGGGTGGTCAGGTAGGAAGTATGTAGCAAAATGTCTACTGTATTCAGTGAGATGACTGGAAAAAGATGAGTGTTCCAAGGTAGCCTCACATTAAACCAGTGTTGCTCAACCTTGACCAGTTTAAGCTGTGTAGACTTCAACTTCCAAAATTCCCCGGCCAACGTGCTGCCTGGGGAATTCGGGGAGTTGAAGTCCACCCATGTTAAAGTTGCCAAAGTTGAGAACACTGCATTAAACTATATCAGCTTTGTATTCAAGGATATAATTAAAAGATGTCCATAGGAGATCCTGCAGTAGCTGCCCCCTCTTATACCAATAGGATTCTCAAACTTTGCAACATATAACCAAAAACAAAATTAGGGTTAATAGTCTATATTCACACACCCGCAGACTTGTTTGAGCCTTTCCGGTGAACTCAATAGAAATGTTAATGATTAACATGACAGTGTCAATACAGATAGTCCTTGCTTAATGACAATAATTGGTCACGTGAGCTCATGGCTTAGTGAAAGCAATCCCCTTGCTGTCGTTAAGCGAGGATGGCAGGTCATTAAGCAAGGACCTCCTCGCAACTTCCTGCCGGCTTCCAACAACGAAAGCCAGTGGGGAAGCTGGCAGGAAGTTGCAAGTCCCAGGTGGTTTGCAAGCAGGCCAGCAGGCAGTTAAGTGGCTGCTGCCAAGTGAGAGAGGGTGCGTGAGAGGCTGCAGTGGTGTGCGTGCAATCTCGGGCCCATTGGTGGCTGCTGCCAGCTGGGGGAGGGCCCATGAATGCAGCACCAAGTGGGAGCCAGTTCACGATCACGTGACCGCAGGGGTGGTGCAACAGCCAGAACGTCAAAGACATGTTGTAAGTACCACTTGTTCGCGTGATCGCAACTTCAAATTGTCACTGAATGAGTGGTTGCTAAGCAAGGACTATTGTATATAGTTTATTAAAGATACGTATTTTTAAAACATTGAAAATTTGGCCCCTGCCCTCAAAGTTCATATAGTTGGTTATGTAAATCTCTGCTGTGACTTTGTAAAAACCTCTCTCTCACACTCAAGAATTATGAGGAAAAAAGAATATCACCTTTTTAAAATGGAAGCATTACTGAAGAATGATCAGGAAGTGCTGTTTGGTAAATGACAACGGGGAGTCTGAATATCAACTAATATACTAGCGTTTGTTTTTTTCAAATTGACAAGTAATTGTAGCATGCCTCTTAAAGGTTGTTTGCAACTTTTTCTGAAAATTGCTTATTCTCTGCAGACACCTATGTAATTTAAATCTTTTTTTTATTCTTCCACGATCTTCAGACAGATAAGTGTGCTTCCTTGACCAGTTGCCCTATTTGGGGAGTGGGAGGGGGGTTATCTGTTTTAAACATTGTCCAATAAATAAGATATGATGGAGTGCTTAATAGATTCTGGTAGATTCTGTGAGCGTTTTAAGTCACCTCATCTGTCATTGGTTGATCTGTACAAATAACCCTGAAGTACCAAGCAGTGGAATGGCAAGCTTTGCATTGCAATATGTACAAATTGCTTATAAATGAACATACAGAGAGCAAAATAATGTATTTGTATTTTTCCCCTTCTCTGCTAAAGTTTGACTTAGACTCAATTTGGACATTCATATTTGGTGTTCCTGCATCAAGTGGCACTGTGGTTGCTTCAGTTCACAGTGTTTGCACAGAAGCTGCATTTTTACTCCTGGGAATGCTTAGGAGCATGTTAAATTCGGTAAGTATAGAGTCTCTCTGCCCGTGAGAAGTTGAAATATTGCACATGTTGTTCAATTTATCTCTTTTGCTTGTAAAAAGCTAAGAAAAGATTAGTTGAAATTCTGAGGTAGAATCTTTTCCAAATGCCAAAAACTCTCCCTTTAAACCCTAACAGTATCGTATCCTACTCCTTACTGCTAGTTGTTTTCATGGTGCCATTAATGGACACAATTTATAGGCAGTAAGTAAAAACAAGGGAGTTTCACGTATTAAAGTGTTGCTCTAGGATAGAGGAGAATGAGGTTCAAGTCTACCTTCAGCCACTCACTGTTTTTCTCTCTCTCAGCCCAACCTGACTCACAGGGAAATCCCTCTGTAAGCTGCTTTTTTGCTCCTGGATGGGTGGGTGGATGGATGGGTGGGTGGGTGGGTGGGTAGACAGATATAAATACAAGCGGCTGCTCTTTCTTTAAAAAAAGACAACACCTAACAAAACAGAGATTGCCATATCTTTCTACCTATTTGCCACCCCAAGTGTTTCCTTGATTTCATCTATGTTTAATATTAATAATTAACTTTTATTAGGTAGTTTTCTCTATACAACGTATGCATATGACCTCACAGTCTATCAAATTACAGGTAAAACTCGAAAAATTAGAATATTGTGCAAATGTTCATTTATGTCAGTATGGCAACTCAAAAGGTGAAACCAATATATGAGATAGACGCATTACATGCAAAGCGAGATATGTCAAGCCTTACTTTGGTATAATTGTGATGATTATGGCATACAGCTTATGAAAACCCCAAATTCACCATCTCAGAAAATTAGAATAGTGTGAAAAGGGTCAATATTCTAGGCTCAAAGTGTCCCACTCTAATCAGCTAATGAATCCCTAACACCTGCAAAGGGTTCCTGAGCCTTTCAATGGTCTCTCAGGCTGGTTCAGTAGGAATCACAAGCATGGGAAAGACTGCTGACCTGACAGTTGTGCAGAAAACCATCATTGACACCCTCCATAAGGAGGGAAAGCCCCAAAAGGTAATTGCAAAAGAAGTTGGATGTTCCCAAAGTGCTGTATCAAAGCACATCAATAGAAGGTTATGTGGAAGGGAAAAGTGTGGTAGAAAAAGGTGCACAAGCAGCAGGGATGACCGAAGCCTGGAGAGGATTGTCAGGAAAAGGCCGTTCAAAAGTGTTGGGGACTTTCACAAGGAGTGGACTGAGGCTGGAGTTAGTGCATCAAGAGCCACCACACACAGACGGATCCTGGATATGGGCTTCAAATGCCGTATTCCTCTTGTCAAGCCACTCCTGAACAACAAACAACATCAGAAGCGTCTTACCTGGGCTACAGAAAAAAAAGAACTGGTCTGTTGCCCAGTGGTCCAAAGTCCTCTTTTCTGATGAGAGCAACTTTTGCATCTCATTTGGGAACCAAGGACCCAGAGTCTGGAGGAAGAATGGAGAGGCACACAATGCACGATGCTTGAAGTCCAGTGTGAAGTTTCCAGAGTCTGTGTTGATTTGGGGAGCCATGTCATCTGCTGGTGTTGGTCCACTGTGCTTCATTAAGTCCAGGGTCAACGCAGCCGTCTACCAGGAGATTTTGGAGCACTTCATGCTTCCTTCCGCAGACGAGCTTTATGGGGATGCTGACTTCATTTTCCAGCAGGACTTGGCACCTGCCCACACTGCCAAAAGTACCAAAACCTGGTTCAATGACCATGGGATTACTGTGCTTGATTGGCCAGCAACCTCGCCTGACCTGAACCCCATAGAGAATCTATGGGGCATTGCCAAGAGAAAGATGAGGGACATGAGACCGAACAAGGCAGCGGAGCTGAAGGCTGCTATTAAAGCATCCTGGTCTTCCATAACACCTCAGCAGTGCCACAGGCTGATAGCATCCATGCCACGCTGCATTGCGGTAGTCATTGCTGCAAAAGGGGCCCAAAGCAAGTACCGAGTACATATGCATGCTTATAGTTTGCAGAGGTCCGCTATTGTTCTATTTCCAATCCTTGTGTTATTGATGTCATGTAATATTCTAATTTTCTGAGATGGTGAATTTGGGGTTTTCATAAGCTGTATACCCTAATCATCACAATTATACCAAAGTAAGGCTTGACATATCTCGCTTTGCATGTAATGCGTCTATCTCATATCTTGGTTTCACCTTTTGAGTTGCCATACTGACATAAATGAACATTTGCACGATATTCTAATTTTTCGAGTTTCACCTGTAGGTATCCACAGTCTACCAGACTAAAGCATTGCCTGATAAAGCCAACATTAGTGAGTGTTTGGCTGACATTATTGAGGTCTTGTTGCAAAGTAGAAGCAACTTTGTGCTTAGAGAAGTGGTGCATATTAAGAAATAGGCAGTCCTTTCTTATGAAATAAATAATGCTGTACATCTCATAAGAAAAAAATATGACTTTTTATCCGTCCATGCATACTCAGTGGAACAATATTGTTGGCTTTTGCGGGTAAGTGAACATGAAGGTTAGAAGATGGGCCTGATCCAAGCTACTAACTTTCCTTACAGTCTACCCCACAGTTAATAAGACATGATGTCACATGTGAATACACTTCTCTCTCTCTCTCTCCTTCTCATGCTATAGTTAATAATAAATAGGGTTAATTCCTCAATAAATTTTGCAGTTAGAGATGCTCAGTACAGCTCTGTTTTAGATAATGCACCACATGGTTATTTCACATTATGTTATCATTTAAATAAATAAACTTTCTAACGTTTTCTTGCATTGCAGCCTTGGCAGTCAGAGGAAGAAGGCTCTTGGCTGCGTGAATATCCAGTCACGTTGATGCAGTTCTTTCGATACTTGTATCATAATGTTCCAGATTTAGCTTCAATGTGGATGAGCCCAGATTTTCTTTGTGCGCTGGCAGCTACAGTGTTCCCTTTCAACATTCGGCCATATTCAGAAATGGTAGGAAACAAAATAATCCTTTTCCTCAAAAAAAAAATAAAAAGATTATCTGGTATCTATTGTTTGGAAATAAATGTAATTGCATAGAAAGATTCATCAACAGGGAAATTACTGAGAGCCATCTCTGCTGTAAGTAGCAGTTGATTACTCATGCAAAGACGGTTTCTGATTTTTAAAACTTGCTTAATGTTATGGGTGTATAAAATCCCAAGTTCAGCACAAAATCTTGAATGAGAAAAACATGAAATCTGGGAGAGCTGCAGCCTGTGGAGAGACTTGGGGAACTGGATGGTCCCAGTGTTAGATGATTACATATGTTTATGTTTAAGGGGCTAAGGGGAGCAAAAACATTGTCTTCACTGCTGTTAAGGAAGCTTTCTGGGCTTTGTGAAATCTCATCCATGAATTAATACCATCAGATTCAAGAGGCTTTACAACTCTCACAAGGGAATTAGCGCTTGATACTGCTTTAACCTTTACAGTCTACACAGTCTTGAGACTGAAGGCTTAAGCCACACATCATCACGTTCTTTTGCATCATTGACAACCGCCATTGAACATTCTGTGTGGATAATGACACTGCTTTCACTATGTCCTTTCCAGTATCTTCTTAGCTTGTAATTAGGAACTTAATCTGCTTATTATCATCCATACATTTTAGTTTAGTAGAATATTTTGCTTGTGTAGCTCTCTACTAAGTCTCTTTCTATTCATATCCTATTCTCAGCAGGTATCTTTTTAGATGTCCTTACGGATAGCAAATTTTCATATTTGGCTACAGCCCAAATAATAGTCACTCTACCATGCTTCATGTCTCTTGTGGAGGGAGGAGGGCCAGAGTTACTGTCTCAGAGCAGCTGTCTAAACCATTTGTGACAATAGCCAGCTTGTAGGCCTCCTTAGCACCATCTGCTGTTCTAAGCTCTGTGGCAATGGGTTGGTTTTTTGCTGTATCATATTTATCTGACCCCAGGATGCCTCTGGCTTCTGAGAGTTCAGTTGCAAGACATGGACTAAGATTACCTTTAATGCATGCTTAGGGGAAATTATAATAGGCGACCTTTGATTCTGGCTACTGATACCAAACAATTGAACAACTAAAAGAAATGCCAGGATTGCTGAATATCAAGGATTACTATTACTATTAGTCAAAAGGAGGCAGGCCTTTGAGAGAACAGATGCTGGGCGAGAGGGAGAGGCAGTGAAAAAAACTGTGTTCCTGAGTTCACCATCTGCCTTTGAAACACTGGAGAAACCATTCTGTTCCTTTCAGCTTCTAGAACTAGATTCTGTGTGGAAAATAGTTCACAATATTCTGTGGGGAATATCAATGCCACATTTTCTCTTTAAAATATTAATTCCCATATCTAATTTTGTTTTTATTTATTTATTTATTCAAATTTATATATGCTGCCCATCTCACTATACAAGTTATATATAGGACTGAGTGCCTAAACATTCAGTAAATTTTTTTTTTTAGGTATTTTAGAGTATATCTTCTTTCACAATTATTTTTTTCTTCCCTAAAACCAAATTCAGATATTGAGCAAATAATCAAGGCGATGAGCAAATTCATCATCTTGATTATAATTAATAATATATTTTGAATGATACCATGTTTTCCATTTTTTAATCTAATGCATGGAATTCATCTGCTAAGAGCAAAAGTAAGACACTAAAAGGTGTCAGTGGCACAGTACATGAACAGCAGTGTTATAATAACAAATAAAAAAGAGCTGACATAACAGATGTTCTGAATTTTAGTTAATTACTTTATCCTTAACAGTTTCGAAAGGAAGTATCTTCCAATAATGAATGCAAAACAACAAAAAAATTGCTACTGAGCTCCAAGCATACTTCTTACCTATGCTATTAATTATAGAAATGTATATGCTGTCCTGAACATGAAATGTCCCCAATTTTTATATAATGCATTTTAACATCTTCCAAATATGCCCACAAGCTGTCTTCTAAATGCCCATTAAATTTAGTGTAAGTTCTTGAATTAAGATCAGGGAGACTTGGGTTGATAATTTTGCTTCAAATATTTTAAGTAAGTCACCATCTCCTAATGTGTCGTCGCAAAAACTTTCTGAAGTAAAGTGTTCTGAAGTAAATATTTTGAGTAAGTCACCATCTCCTAACGTGTCCTTGCAAAAACTTTCTGAAGTAAAGTGTTCTGAAGTAAATATTTTGAGTAAGTCACCATCTCCTAATGTGTCGTCGCAAAAACTTTCTGAAGTAAAGTGTTCTGAAGTAAATATTTTGAGTAAGTCACCATCTCCTAACATATTGTCACAAAAACTCTCTGAAGTAAAATTGGATAAATGGCAGGCTGCCAATGCATCCACTTTGGAGGTTCAGAAATACTTGTGGAGTGATAAATCTTTAGGTTGTATTTCATCTTATTAACAATGAACTGGAAAATGAAAATGGACTTGAAAATGAGCATTCTGAGAGACACTTCTAGAGAAGTAATGCTAATATAAGTAGTTTTTTGGTTTTTTGCCATAGCTTCATTCCAGGACTTTTTTTCAACTTTCAATCTAGCCAGCAGCCTGGAATTCTCACATTCCCCATTTGAGTATTATGCAGGGCTGACTTTGTTCTACCTAGGTCAGTTAGGTGCTGAGATGCTAAAATGAGTAAATAACTGCAAACCATCTCATTCACTCTGTTGTCCAAAATTAATTTTTGTCATAGCTGATACACAGAACGTATATGACTGATTTCTTTTCCAAAAATAGGTTACTGATTTAGATGACGATGCCGGATCTCCAGCAGAGGAGTTCAAAGCATTTGCCTCTGATACAGGGATGAATCGGAGCCAATCAGAATATTGCAATGTGGGGTCTAAGACTTATTTAACCAACCATCCTGCTAAGAAATTTGTGTTTGACTTTATGCGTGTGCTGATAATAGATAATCTCTGCCTTACACCTGCTAGCAAGCAAACTCCTTTAATAGATCTTCTTCTGGAGGTAAATTTAGTATTTTTCTCATTGTTTCTTAAAGCAAAAAGAAAAGTTACACTGGATATTTTCAGTATTTCTGTTGTTTGTTAACGGGTGTTGCTTATCACAATAATTTTGAGAGTCGGTACCTTGCAATGCTTTGCACCTTAAGAAAGCCAGTTGGTTTCATTCCACCTCCTCAGAAAAATTGATATGCCAAAGACATAATCACAGTCCTTTTTGTATATCTCATCTCTTTGATTTTCTAGCCACCTTCTCATTAGGGGAAAAAATGAAAAACATTTTACCTAATTACCATATTTTCCATCTATAAGATGCCCCCGTGTATAATATGACCCCCACTTTTCCAACCCAAAATTAAGAAATCAATATTTTAAAGATAAAGCAGAACACATTTTTATTTAGTAATTAGGTAACATTTACATGATACACTCAACGGGAGGAGGTCCAAACCGTCTCTCTGCAGCTCTATTTCCAGGCTCTCTTGCATAACTGATTGCATAACACGAGTGAAACTGCCGATAGCTTGTCTCTGCAAACAGACTTCCTCCAATTGGTTTGTTCAGCATCAGCCGACGTCAGTTACATAAGGTTCATGATTGGAGGAAGTCTGTTTGCAGAGACAAGCTATTTCACTTGTGATTGGAGGCTCATGTTAGAAGGAAGTCTGTTTGCAGAGACAAAGTATGGGCAGTTTCGCAACCGTGCAGTTCTCTCTTCGGCTTACTTCCTTGCATAAGACGCCCTTCAATTTTTAGTATAATGATTTTAGAAAAAAGTATCGTCTTATAGATGGAAAAATATGGTATTTTCCCATGTTTGTCACCCTGTCTACCTCCTTTACCTTATTCAGCCAGGAAGCGGCTCAGAAAGTTGAAAGAGAGAATAGAAGAGAGAATAATGTACCAAGGAGTCTTCTCCCCTGAGTGCTCTTTGTTCTGATTCCTACTTGTGAGGGAAAAGTTTGCAGAAAGAAACCAGAAGAGTATAGAAATGTTGCAGGGGAAATGCCCACTTTAAGTAATGAACCAAAGCGTTTGGAGATAGATGCAACAAAGTATCTTTTATTGCACAACTACAGTGATCACTGGGCTTTTGGCCACAAAAATGCAAAAGAGCCCTGCAATAAGCAAGGATATGGATTGTATACCCCTAGGAGCAATGTAAATCATACTATGACCTTTACAGCCAGAATGTAACATCTGATAATACTGTGGGATGACCTTACTGTAGGGTTAGGGTTAGGGTAACCCTAACCCAATGTCTCTAAACCCATATTCCTACAAAGGCTCCATGTCCATCCTCTTCTACTGATGCTAGCACCTTCTAACATAATGTCCTTTATTGTACCCATGTAGTGTCTCCTTTTACACCAGGAAATGGCCAACAATCTGGTTTCTGTTATCTGTCTCCTTCCCCTTCAAGGTCAACAGGCTGTTTCCATTCATCTGCTCTGTCTAATATTCATTTAAGAACCAAAAGGAAAGAGGAAAGTATTATTTGTCCTCCACATTGGCAACACAGGAAGGGAATTATGTTCTCCAATGACCCCTGTTCCATTCGTTCACCTAAAGTAGAAGATAATCTACTGAAGGTTGTTTTAAAGAGCTAGCCCTCTCTGTTCATTTAGGATAACATGACCAAAAAATGGGCATGGCATCTGTTAACAATTAGTATAGAAAATACGTAATCAGTATTTATTTTTGTCGCTCAGTAGAATTTTTTTTCTGCATGGAAATATATAAAAAAGAAATATGTGCTTGTCTCTAGTCATTTTAGCTGGTAGTTTATACTCAGGACATCTTTTTAATTTCAGAGGAAAGAATAATGACAGAGAATACATTAACTGATTAATACTTTATTATTCACCATTACACCAAATATATTGAATAGAATGTTCCATTTGTGTCAAGTGTCAGACAATACAATGCTTAGATATGTCCTAAATTTGTCAGAATTCATAGTAACATTTCAGAATAGCTTCCACTGATGACATCTCTTATTATCTTTGATCTGTATTTCTAGGCATCTCCAGAAAGATCAACAAGGGCACAACAAAAAGAATTTCAGACTTATATTTTGGATAGTGTTATGGACCACTTGCTTGCAGCTGATGTTTTATTGGGTAAACATTGCTTACATGTTTTTATCTCTAACGTACCTCCTTCAGTTTCCTCAAAAAAACACATTTGGCAAATAGCTGGAAATACAAAAAGTTGTTTCTCTATATCTGTTAAAAGTTATGAATTACTCTAGTTGAGAATTATCCACTAAAACTAGAGCAGTTGTTCTAACAAGCTTAAGAGTTCTGGAAGGAACTACAGGCGTATAATTATTATATCTCTGTGGGGAAATTGTTTTCTGGTGTTGATGTTAGCTTTATGGAATGTCCTTATGTGCTCTGTTCCATGGAAGATGGAATTGGAGTATTTTTGTAGGTATTCATTTTGAGATTGAAATTCTTCTACTGTTTACCTTGTGTAGGTGAGGATGCATCATTGCCTATCACAAGTGGAGGAAGCTACCAGGTGCTTGTCAACAATGTATTCTATTTCACACAGCGTGTGGTAGATAAACTTTGGCAAGGCATGTTCAACAAGGAATCGAAGTTGCTTATAGATTTCACGATCCAGTTAATTGCACAGGTATGCTCACATCATTTAGTGTCATTGTTCGTTTACATAAAAATTTCTAAGGCTATGTATATGGACAAGGATCATTCCATACCTGTTTTCCTTTAAATATTCCTTTCCACAAAAAACATTTAGTAAAGATTGAAAGATTTATACAGCCTGAAGAGAAACCATTATGTTTTCCTTTTAATGAATACCCATCTCATACTTCACTGAATCAGAATTATAATGGTCTAATTACTTTTTCACAACTTGGAGATGACATCCTATTAAAATCAGTTGTCTCCTCATAGCTTGGTTCAGTAGAATGGGTTCAATGGTACTGGCACCAGCAGCGTCTCCTGCGGCTAAAGTCAAATCTTGCGTCTGGCAATCATATTAACAGCAATGGGGGCAACTGCCTATCTTTCCTATTCCCCAACCTCTGAAGCTTCCAAAACGGTGGATTTCTTCAAGTAGATGTGTTGAGGGGAAAAAAGTGTGTTCTGCACACCTATCAAAAGCTTCATCCTATTTTAACTTTTTTTTTATTTCACAGGAAACAGTGAAAATTGGATTTTACCAAGGCTATGTGATGAATACCTTTAACAACAAGAGGCAGTGTTAGCAATTATTTAGGCTAATTTCCAAGATAATTGAACATTCTAATTTAGCAGAGGACATTATTGCTGGAAATATGTTTAAAAACACAGAAGGATAAGCACACAGTATTGTTACAATTTCTCTGTTGAAAGTATTTATTTGTCCGTTGTCTTTTTAAAGTCAAAAAGAAGATCTCAGGGATTATCCCTGGATGCCATTTATCACTGCCTGAACAGGACCATCTTGTACCAGTTCTCAAGGGCACATAAAACAGTTCCCCAGCAAGTTGCTCTTCTTGATTCTCTAAGGATGCTTACAGTGAACCGAAACCTGATCCTGGGACCAGGGAATCATGACCAAGAGTTCATCAGCTGTCTGGCTCATTGCTTGATTAATCTTTACGCAGGAAGGTAAATGTCCCAGAGTGTCTGCTTTGCACATTTGTTATTTAATAACTTGCTTATTTTAAATAATCATCAAGATTATTAATATTAAATGTATTTTATAATACATTTAACATTTATAATAGTGTATAAATGTGACTTATAAATCATAGTTCACATTTCTATTATATTGAAAGGCAAGGTAGAGTAACCGATTCCTTGTAGAAATGGAATTTTAATTCTGGAATGGCAACTGGAAATTAAATATAAAAGGTAAAAAGACAATCATAAGCAGGTTTGGAGGGCTTTTTATATATAAAGGTATATCAGTTTGAATGCTGTGTCAGCTATCAGTTTTGCTTGCCCCCTTGGAAAGCTTCAAATGACCAGCTTCTGCTCACATAATATTGAAATAATGCAAACGTATTGAGTCTGCACAAGTGGTAGAACGTCTGAGCATCGTTATGTGAAACAAGCACATTCATAATTATTTTTCATCTGCTTCATATGTAAACAGCTTAACTTCAAGAGCGGAATGTGTTACCTTGAGACAAATAGCCCTTTCTTGATCTTCCTTTAGAAAAGCCAGTTTCCAAAAACAAGTCTTGATTGTCATTTGGAATTTATAACCTCCACAACTTTTACCAATTAAATCTGTCTGTGCAATAAAGAATTCTGAGCATACAGAAGCAGCGCAGTCGCAAAGTGTGATTTCACATGATCACGCTGCTTATTAATGGCAGTCCCCTGTTATTGCCATTAAGCAAATCACTGTGGGTCATTAAGTGAGGACTTCACGTGACCGCGACTTCCAGTTTTCTGCCAGCTTCCCCATTGACTTGCTTGTGGGAAGCCAGCAGGGAAGGTTGCAGATTGCGATTAAGTGACTGCGGGACACTGCGAAGGTCAGTTGGTGACCCCCCAGATTGCAATCACGTGACCGCAGGGCACTGCAGCAGCCAGAACTTCAAGGACCGGTTGTAAGTACCACTTGTTCAGCACCGTCTTAAGTTCAAACAGTCACTGAACAAATGGTCATTAACCAAGGACTACCTGTAGTTTATTTTTTATTAACTTTTATTAAAAATCTTTACATAACTGAAAAACAAATAAATATATAAAGAAAAGAGAGAAAAAGAAAAAAAGGAAAGCTTATACATTTTTGCCGTCAGATGTTCATTTGTACACAGATCATTTTCAAACCGAGGACCACCTATAGTTTAATGCTATGCCAATATCTGTACGGAAAAACACAGAATGGTCTCTTTTTAAGCTTGCCAGCATAATTCTAAGGTGTTATTTTTTTCCTCTTTCCAGCCTAGGAAACATAGTTTATAATGAGATGTTAGTTAAAAGGTATGCCCTAACACATGTGGTCAATTGCTTCTTTACCTTTTTAATAAATATAGTATTTTTAACAGGGGCTAATTCCACAGCAAGTTCTTTGGAAGTAACATTACAGATAATTCAGGACTTTTTCTAACCATAAATAACAATAATCTGTATTGTAATTTGAAAATAGCATTTCTTATGTTACATATGCCCCCATGAAGCATTTGCTGGCTGTTGTCTTTTAATATCGTTAGGTGGTTCATTATTATGCCTTTTTCAGTATGAGCTTCTTGAGATATTCAGAAAATATGATAACTGTGTATATATTTATAGAACACAGAAAACTGCCTATTTATATCTGGACCAGCTCTCCTTCCCCCCCACAGCTTTTCTAAAGCAAATATCCCTCCTTCTCGTCTAACCTTATTGGATGCTGTTTACAGCAGCGTAGAGGGTTTTGGTCTGGAAGCAGAAGCCCGAATGACCACATGGCATATCATGATACCTTCTGACATTGAGCCAGATGGAGTCTACAGTCAAGATGTTGGTGAAGGTAATAATGCACCATGAAGCAGTTAGGATGTTAGTCTGAAATATGAGTTAATGTTGCTTGTTGTGCTTCTCCCTTTTTCCCATTCTTTCCCTAATCTTTTAGCTATTTGTTAGAGAGTCAGTGGGGAGTTATTTTCCAGTGGGCTATGAAGAACATATTAGAAATGCTAAGCAGATTTCAGTTCACTAGATTGAAATGTAGGCTATAATAGGCCTAACTGACAGCAAACAGTTTGATAGTGTAAGATGGGGAATTAAACTGATTATAGGCTATGTATCCACTTTAAATAGATCCTGTTAAGCTGCAGTCAAGAATGCATTAGAATTAGACTTAAATCTCTACCACTCGGTGAAATCTGTAGAAGCGGTAAACAAACAAACAAACAAAAATCTTGGTTTAAATAAATAAATAAAATTTTAGCTGCTGCCAGACACATAGAAGTCAGTGCTGACAGAGAGCTGATCAGAGTGTTAATTCCATACTTAAGATTCTTGTACCAAAATAATGCCATCTCTTGGATTCCTGTGTGAAATGTGGCATTATCAGTGGAGCATTCCCATTTCATTAGTGACTTGGTGTCTACCTAAGAAAAAGGCAATCTGTCAAATATCCAGGTACTAAGATATTAAGGGCTTTATATGGTTCCAAAGCTGGAGCTGAAAAGGGACAATCCTTTCTATAGAAAACCATTCAGTTAAACATCAAAAGGTTGTAGAAATTGCATGTTATCAGTTTTTCTTTACGTTAGTATCTTGTTATATTAGTCTTGAGTTGGCATTGCAAGCATCTGGCATTAGAATGGGTTGCTTTTCAGATAAAAGTTATGATTCTACAGATTATTCCATGGATCATGTTGGCATTTAGTCTCTGCAAATCATACAGTATTAATGCTAAAAATGATGCTTAGATAAGTGTCTTATTATGCTTACCTCTCAGCAATTTTCCAATTTTGTAGTCCTAGTAGCTGATTACAATTTTGTTACATTCACATTTATAGGTCGCCAGCTTCTCCTTAAAGCTGTAAATCGTGTGTGGACCGAGTTGATCTACAGCAAGAAACAGGTTTTGGAGGAGGCTTTCAAAGTATCCCTTCCAGTCAATGATAGAGGCCATGTGGATATTGCAGTTGCAAAGCCCCTGATTGAAGAAGCCAGTTTAAAATGTTGGCAGAATCACTTAGGTAAGAGCAGGGGAAAAGATATAATGCTCAGATTTAGAATTTAGGATATAATGTGTTCTATGAAGTGATGTTCAAAACATTTTGAACTTAAAGCATTTTATACTCGAAATGCCTCCAGAACATTCAGAATCACCCATTTGGAATTTGAAACAACTTCTTTGAACTTGAAATTGAGTGCTTTGAATTCAATCTTTTTGAAATTCAAAATGTTTCACACACCCCTCGTTTTAAGGGGTCCCTAGATTGCCTTTCTCCAGACCTGCTGATCAACATTCTGGGAACATCAAGCTGGGAGGCTTTCAGGTTTCCCTCCAGCCTGTGTTAGAGCCATCCAGTTAACCAAGCCTGTGGGGGAAGATTCTCCTTTCTCCCATGGTACTTGGGCTGCTCTTAGCTTTCTTTCACAGTGTGATCTCTGTAGAAGAAGGCAGAGAGAGGCTCTGAATCAGACCAAAACTTAACTTGGGTCTTATAAGCAAGTAGATCTCTGAAGTTTTGTGGAAGCTTGGCAAAGTCCTAAAACTTTGTAGAACAACATTACAATCTGGATTATATTAGTTGGCAATATTATGCTATATGGGGAGCTGTAGAGTACAATCATTGCATTTTGATCAACTGTTTATCTTCTAGCTCATGAAAAGAAATGCATCAGTAGAGGAGAAGCTTTGATTCCAGTGACCCAATCAAAGCTATCTCGAGTCAGCAGCGGCTTTGGCCTCTCCAAGCTAACTGGATCAAGAAGAAATAGAAAAGAAAGTGGACTTAGTAAACATAATCTATCCACACAGGTATCTTACAGAATTAAAAGGCAAAGCAAGTTCAAAATTAAATTAAACTGTTGTCTCTCACTCATTTAGCAACTTGATCTGTGTTTTAGCATCACTTAATAAATTGTTCGTTTCCTTTACTGTATTCTGCTGATATCCAGGACTGGCATTTTGTAATACTTCAGATGTTTTTGGACTTTATCTCAGTCATCTCTGAGCATTGTTCTTGGTGGCTGTGGCTGATGAGAACTGGAGTCTGATGACATCTGAGGATCCATTCTCTTCATTCTTGCCTTAGAATGGCAATGTAAATGTCATGGTCTGGGATCACAATTCCATTTAAGTATTTTCATTCTAGGTAGTCACATAAATCACTAATTTTGCAGTCCAGAATCCACTGAAATAAAATAAATGAGTTTTTCTTCTACTAGGTGAATTGAATAGGAACAAGTAATCTTTATATGGCAGAAACTATCAATCTGTTTGCCAAAATTCTATTAAAAAGTAACAGTCCTTTGTTGTTGTTTTTTAATACTGTTCTTTATGTTTTCAAGAATGGACTCTCTTCTGTCTGCACTAATATTTGTATTCTTACCATTAGGAGATTTCTCAGTGGATGTTTACTCACATTGCTGTGGTTAGAGACTTGGTAGACATGCAGTATAAAGAATATCAAGAGGTAAATGAAAATAATACTCCGGCCTAATGATTTGATCATATCCGTTGTTCATTTCAATGACCCCAATATGCCTAAAATAATTGACATAGGTTTTTATCATATACCGTATTTTTCCGACAATAAGACGCCCCCATGTACAAGACGACCCCCATTTTTCCAACCCCAAATTAAGAAATCAATATTTTAAAGATAGTGCAGAACACATTTTTATTTAGTAATTAGTTAACATTGACCTGATACACTCGGTGGGAGGAGGTCCAAACCGTCTCTCTGCAGCTCTATTTCCATGCTCTTTTGCATAACTGATTACATTCAAGCACGAGTGAAACTGCCGATAGCTTGTCTCTGCAAACAGACTTCCTCTAATTGGTTTGTTCAGCATCAGCTGACGTCAGTTACATCAGGCTCGTGATTGGAGGAACTCTGTTTGGGAGACAAGCTATTTCACTTGTGATTGGAGGCTAGCAATAGGAGGAAGCCTCTCTGCAGAAACAAAGTATGGGCAGTTTTGCAACCACGCGATTCTCGGCTGACTCCCTTGAATAAGACACCCTTCAATTTTTAGGGTAAGGATTTTTGAAAAAAGTATCGTCTTATAGTCGGGAAAATACGGTATTTCTGCATTTTCTGATTTTCCATATATCTGTAGAAATTGTGATAATCTGGAAACTACAACTTCAGTTTTACATTATTAAAAGTTGCAGAGTTTTTCAGAACTAGGCCTGCAAAAAGCAAAACATAAGAAGAGCTCTACTGAATCAAGCCCCATGCCTACCTACTCCAGCATTTTGTGTCGCGCAGTGGCCAGCAGTATGCGTCTGGGGAAGCTGGGCTGAACAGTGACATCCCTTTCTTGCAATCAGCATTTAAGGCTACCATTCAGGAGGTGGTAAAGAGCCATCATTATAGGCTGCTAATTATATTGTCCTCATCCATTCACCTGTCAATTTCCTTTTAAAATAATCCAAATTAGCTACCATTGCCACAGCTGTTGGCAGTGAATTCCACAATGTAACCTGACACTATGTGAAAAAGTATTTCCTTCTGTCAGCCCTGAATTTCACTACAATTAATTTCAATGGGTGACCTTGAGTTTTAATATAGTGAAAGAGAGAGAGAAATTTACCTTGATCCGTATTATGTATGCCAAGCATGATTGAATATACTTTGTTGTATTTTCTCTTAGCCACCTTCATTCCAGGCTCCGGATGCTGGAACTGCTTCAACCTTCTAATTATTTTGATTACCATTTTTTAACTTCTTCTAGCTCTGTGAGATTCTTTTTAAAGTTCAGGGACCAGAACCAGAACTGTGTACAATATTCCAAGTGTAGCTTCTCCATAAATTTTAATAAGGGTATCAATATATCAGCAATTCTATTTTCTTCCCAACGGTTCCAAGATTGAAATTTGCCTTTTTTACAGCTGCATATTGGCTTGCTATTTTCATTGAACTGTCCACCATGACACCAAGACTCTCCTGGTCAGTCACTGACAGCTTAGATCTTTTAAAGTGAATCGTAATTGGCCAGTTTGAAGCCAGTTTGGAAAAATCCTTCTGTAGCTCTTCATGTCCTTGTTTTTATCTTACTAAGTTTGGTATCACCAGCAAATACGTTCACTTTACTGCTTAGCACTTACATGAAATTACTTCTATATACGTAGCATCAATTCCAATATTGAACTCAGGAGGACCCTACTTTGTTCTCCAATATGAGAATTCCCATGTTTGCTCCTGTCTGATTTCTGCTTTATAACCCAGTTGCCAATTGATGAGATCACTTGCCTTCTTGTCCCATTTTAGCTGAATTTGCTCAGGAGCATTTCATGAAGGAGTTAATCAAATCATTTTTGCAAATACAAATATTCAAGAAAATAATTTGAAATTCCATCATAAGATGGGATGGATGAGAAGGAAACAAGGAAGGCTTTCTTTGAGTGACTATAATTCACCTAGCAACAAGGCACTACAACACCAAAAGAAGCATCAGCAGTCTTGTAGGCTTGAAAGCTATGTCTCTAAATTGGGGTGAGAGTGTAGAGTTGAACCTAGAACAACAAAAGATGGTTCCTCCCACATCCCAGTAGTAGGATGACAGTTCTCAGGCTCTTTATCCAGCATCTGCTCTTCTCATTCTTCTGGTCTGGGGGAGCCAAGACATATAGCACTAGCATGCCTTTTAAGTAGAATGGTACGCCATATACACATGTAATAGTAAAAGCTTTTTACTATAGATCCTAGCCTTGGTTTTTAACTCCATGGGTAAGGTGGGAACCTAAATCTTCAACTGCAAATCTTGAAGTTTTTAAAAAAAGGTTCAAGGAGGGTGGTGTGGGTTTGGTTTGGTTTGGTTTGGTTTGGTTTGGTTTGGTTTGGTTTGGTTTGGTTTGGTTTGGTTTGGTTTGGTTTGGTTTGGTTTATTTACTTATTTATTTATTTATTTATTTATGCATGCCTCAAGTCATGACAGGCTCATAGTAGAATTACTGTAGAAGATGGCTAATGATCAAATGGCAGCTAACTTATTCCTTTTTCTAGCGTCAGCAAAATGCACTGAAGTATGTGACAGAAGAGTGGTCTCAAATTGAATATGAGTTATTACGGGAGAGAGGACTATGGGGGCCTCCCATTGGTTCTCACCTGGACAAGTGGATGCTGGAAATGACAGAAGGGCCATGTCGAATGAGGAAGAAGATGGTACGAAATGACATGTTTTATGTGCAGTATCCTTACATGCCAGATACTGAACATGAGACTAATTTGCTGGTAAGTGTAAATGCATGAGAAAATCTGTAGATTTGAGCAGTAGTTAAGCACTATTTGATTGCTTGTATCATTGAAAAGCATGTTCATCACAATGCCTCTCAACTGTAATGCATCAAATATTCATTGGCCATTAATATTCATCGGCCACGGATTTATTAGTTTTCTGGGAGTGCATTGCCATTGGATTTTTGATAGATGTTGATTTATCCCTAAAGGATTGTCACCTACAAATATTTGGAGTAGCTGCCTAAGCCACATAGGCCATATAGGGTTGTTGTTGTTGTTTTCAGTTTCTTCTTCTAGAATCCAGTTGTTTAATATTTCAGCCAGAACATAACCAAAGTAAAGTGATCTGCGGCTTGCTCCTTGTCCTGATGGGCAGGCCAGATCTATACATTTATGATGCACCAAGCCAGAGGTAGCCTAACTGAAAGATGCTTTATGATTTCTTTGTATCTGTACTTCTAGGCAGACAGTAAAAATATGAAATGTAATGAGCTGCTGGTAGATTACCATCCAGGATTGATTGTTTAAATTTAACTTGCTGGATTAAAAGCTATTACAGATAGAGCTGGCCTGATCAAAAATATTTAGGAAGGTGATAATTCATTTTTGGACATTTACAAGCATAGCTTTTAATAATCTGTTGTACTTGCAGACTGAAGATTGAAAGTATTAATTCTATCAACTGAGAATGGCTAAAATGCTATATGTGCAATTCTTTCCTAGAATATTAATTCAGATCATATATCCAATTTTCAGTTAAGTAGAGTTTAACCTTATACCTAGTTCTAACTATTTTTAATGTATCAGCTGCTACGGTGTTTTTTTCCCTGCCTTGCAATCCATGATGCAGAGAAAGGAAAGGTTCAGTCTAGTATTTTGAAGACTTGACCCAAATAGGTTCTAATAGTTTTAGCCAAGTGAACATCATCGTGCCAACATTCTTCTTTAGTGTGACTTTTCCCCCCTCATGTTTTTATATTTAATGCCCTGTTTTCAGTCTGACTTCTCAAGTAAGGCTCCGGAGACGTCTGATGATGCCACTCCACAAAAGGTAAAGAAAGGAAGATATCCACGGGTGGCCAAGTGGATAGAAAGCTCTCTGTGCATGTTAGGCAAACTTAACAAAGCTTCCATGGATGGCTTTTGTGTTTTCTTAGTAACTCTGTTCTTGTAAGATTAATGATTTACCGTAAATACACTTAATGGGATGTGACGGTATTCTCTTCACATCTTGATTTAATAGTGTTCCTCAACCTCAGCAACTTTAAGATGCATGGGCTTCAACTCCATACATGCTGGTTGGGGAATTCTGGGAGTTGGAGTCCACACATGCTGGCTGGAGAGTTCATACATGCTGCCTGGGGAGTTCTGGGAGTTGAAGTCTTAAAGTTCATCTTAAAGTTGCTGAAGTTGGGAAATACCAATCTAATCTGATGTCTCTATAACTCCTTCTGTCTGTGCTGCACACTAACAGTTTGAGATTTTATAGTAATATCACGCAACATTTTTATAATAGTTTCAATGCTAATTCCAAATCTAACTAATTACTTGGAAATTCTATTTAGCTTTCAGTTGGCTGTCTCCATTATATTTCTAGACAGCCAGGGGATTCTGTGTGCAGAGCTAGATTTTTTTTTTTTTACCTAAATAATGTGTTAATTTGCTTAATCTTAAATATTTTAAGAAACCTGCACGATACCGAAGAGCTATAAGCTATGACAGCAAAGAATATTACATGCGCTTGGCTTCTGGAAACCCTGCTGTCTTTCAAGATACCATTGAAGAGAGCTCTGAAGGAGAAGCTGCACAGCAAGAGCCCGAGCATGGCGAAGACACTATTGCAAGAGTTAAAGGTTGCATTTTCTTTTCTTCTTATTTTTTCACAGATAGACATTGATGTCTATTCGGCGAGCTAAAACTATCAATGACACATTTCTGTTTTGGGGAGATAACTAATTTACTCTTATTTTGCACAAAGAGCAGAAATGAATCATTTTTGCATTTCTGATTTAGGGCAAAGTTAAACTATTTAGCTGAAACTTTGTTTAATATGTGATGACCAAAGGTAGTCGTGATATTTTATTAAGATCCTCTCATTCCTGAAGAGACATAAAATGTTCAGATGGTTTGCATTCTTTTTTACTTTATTCTGTTATTCTTCCTTCCTTGTTTGTGTGGATGGACAAATCAGTCCACATCTTGCCAGGGCCAAACTTCTAAACTTTTCCCATTAACAATAAGCATATTCTGTTTCTTCATTAACTTGTATTAAAAAAAATCTTTAAATATATGGTTGCTTTCTTAAATATATTTCTCATGATTTTACTGTATTTTTATAAGCTAAAATTGCTGAATATTGTGTTGCAACTTTCTGAGAAGAGTGAAATTGAAAGCTGGTTATGTTCTGATAGGCACTTAAGTCTGAATGGATCTGAGTATTTCAAATTGGAATCAGTATTGCAACATGTCAGAGTACTAAAGTAACTACTTCTGTCATTAGTGTTGGTATGAGCAAGATACCTCAGATTCTCCATTCCTGTTTAATACAACACACATTTGTAGCTTATATCACATGCTGCATGTGTGGGCCAGTCACAGTTTTATCTCACTTTTCTTTATGGAACTCAAGATTATACACCTGAAGTCCTCATCTTACACCCAAAGCAGGCCTGTTCAGTAGCTTAAGAGGGCAAATTGTGATTTGTCCAAGATCATTTACTGAGTTTCATTGCCAAACAAAACCATGGGCCTATTGACCTTTACTAAGACCAAATAGCTCTTAGTAAAATGGAAATGCTGATCTACCTTTTTTTTCATTGGATCAACTTCTGGTTCTACTGGAATTCTGTCTTCTGTTAGATGGGGTTTTACAGGCATAACTGTAGATCTCAAGTGCAGTAAAACAGACATTTATTTCAATTGACTTGTTGATTTATTGCTCTACTCAGCTACCATACAAAGCTCATTAACTTGCATAAACATGTTGTTGATGCATTCTGTTCTATAATGCAGGTCTTGTTAAACCACCATTAAAGCGATCTCGTTCTGCTCCTGATGGGGGTGATGAGGAGAATCAGGAGCAACTACAGGATCAGATAGCTGAGAGCAGCTCAATAGAAGAAGAGGAAAAAACTGATAACACAACTTTACTTCGACTGCTTGAAGAAGGGGAGAAGGTACATAAAGTTCACCTCTGTCCTATACATCTCCAGATCTTTCTTCTGAATATACTATACCACTAGATTCCTTTCAGAAAATTATATATCCACTTTCAAATTAACACGGACTTAAGTGGGATCTTATAAAAGGAAGAATCTTTTTACCAAGTTGTCCTGTTAATTGAGACAGAATGTTCCAAGGAAATCCTGTTACAGCTATGAATGCTAATGAATACAGTGGTACCTCGGTTCACGAACGCTTCTGTTCACGAACAATTCAGTTCACGAACAGCTCCAGTCGCAAAATTTTGCCTCCGTTCGCGAACTCTGCATCGGGTTATGAACAGGATCCACGGCCATTTTCCCTCCCGTGACACGTGGTCACGGCTTCCTTTAGGGAGGGGGACTCTCCCTCCAAGCAGTAACCACCTCCCCACCCGCCTTCCTGTCCTCCACGCCAGAAGTTGCGTCGAGCAAGGTTAGCTTTCTCTCTCTTCGTACTGTACTTTGTGTCATATTTTTGTGGTTTAAAAAAAAAAAACATATGGTTCAGAACGGATTAACCGTAATTACATTGAACCTTATAGGGAAATTTGATTCGGGACGCGATCAAAAATTGGTTGGCGACCAAATTCGTAGGGGTCAGAACGGATTAACTGTATTTACATTGAACCTTATGGGAAAATTTGATTCGGTTCACGACTAATTCAGTTTGCGACCAGAGTCACAGAACGAATTAAGTTCGTGAACCGAGGTACCACTGTACTAATAGCCTAGTGTTTGATTTAATCTCCAGTTAAGCTCTTATTTTTACATGTTTGCCATAAGAATAATTAAAGTTATACCTGACAGACAATATTAAATTGGATCTCAGTGGTTCACTGAAGTTTAAGCTTACCTTTGTCATTTAAGCTCCTTTAAATACATTTATATCAAAGTTGACTAGCAAGTTGATGGAAAATAATGACCAGATTTTCAGAGAGCTGATGAACAAGCTTTGAATATATAGGCATACACAAAGCTAGGGATAATGGATTTAAATATTTTAAATAAATTGTATTTTATTGATGTACATAGTTTTGATTTTGTAGGAATTAATTTCTCAATATTACATTTTATTTTATTGGAAGTAAAATAATAACCTTTAATCATCTGCAGTAGAAGTAGAATCTTCTCTTTCAAGATGGCCAGTTGTACCCAAGACTATCATATTATTAATAGCTTGGTATTTTTCCTTCTTTTTGGGTAGGGTTGTTAAAATAGTGTCATTTACAGTTTTAATTCATCAAGCCAATCTGTGAGGGTATTTACACAGGTCATTATAATAATTTATTATAAAAATTATTTGTAGGAATATTATGCAGCTCTGAATTACACAGCTGCAACAATGCACATTTTTTTAAATTATTTTTTCATATTCAGTTTCTCAAAAACTCTTTACTTCATTTAACAGAATTGGCATGTCATCTGACTTCTTTACATTAAATGATTTTATTTATTTATTATTTTAAAAGATTTGTATGGCCGCCCATCTTAGAACGCAACTCTGGGCAGCTCACGGCAACAAAACTACAAACCATAAGACCCATACAAACTAAAACTAAAACCAAGAACAGCAAAAAAAAAAAAATCCCCCATGGTATGTAAAACAAATTCTCTTAAGGGTAGTTGCTTCTTGTAGAATATTTAAGATTATTCTCAAATATTTTCTTTTATTCTAATTCTTTAGTGTAGTACATGAAAGCCTAGCATAGTTTTGCTTGTAAAATCTATGGAATCTGAATGACATGGCTAAGAAACAGTTTTCAGATTGCCCCTTCATGGAAATAATTTTAAGGTAGTAATACATTGATTTGTTATGATGATAAGCTATCTTTGCACTCATCCTTATTTATTGTAATTATAGGTCCCCAGTTCTTGTGATATGTAAGGTGATGAAAGAATTGCTATGAAATAATTTTTTGTTTTATTTTATTTCTCTGATAAAGAAACCTTTCCATTCTTCCATAATTCACTCTTTTTGCAGTATTGTGTAGTGTTAAAGATCTTATATATATATAAATAAATAAATGCTAGTAGTTTTATATCAGGAAATTGTTACTAGTTTTTTAGATGCTGCACTTTTCACTATCTCTCTTTTTGATCATATCTTTGAAACCAAAGTTAAATTATATTATGTTCAATTAACATTTTCATAATTAATCACACTCAAATAGCTTATTTTCAGAGAGCCAAATTTACTTTGAGTTTTCTATAGTTCATGGGATTTCTGCAGATATCCTTAAAATTCATTGATTCAAGATCAATTTGATCATTTCCATGATTTCAAAATAACCATTTATCAACATCTCATTTATCTGAAGTTCTGATTTTGGAGATACCATATTTCAGTTCTGACACTGGGAACTGATGAAACTTCTTCAGGATTATTACCCCTAAGATAAAACATACATCTTCAATAACACATTTCTTTCTTCATTTATATTTTATTTTATTTCTTATGGTTACCCTATTAAAAGTTCAAAATACTTTTGAGGATTCTTCTTTCTGGAAACTGTACCCTGTATTAAAGTGATTTTTCCCCAAAAACCAAAAAGAAAAAAATGAAATATATGTATATAAAGTTTTATCTGCTGTTGATTTAAAAAATGAATTTATTACAGATACAACACATGTATCGTTGTGCCCGGGTTCAAGGACTAGACACCAGTGAGGGGCTTCTTCTCTTTGGTAAAGAGCACTTTTATGTGATTGATGGATTTACCATGACTGCCACGCGGGAAATACGGGACATTGAGACCCTGCCTCCAAAGTGAGTTAGGCTTTACAATATTTGACAATACAAGAGCAACATATTAATGTGATATGTGAAAACTTATATGTAAAAATGTACAAAATCGGCTCTTAATTCCAGTCATGGTACGATGAGATAAATAATGCTGAAAATATGATGAAAAAGATAATTCAGATGAATGCACAAAATGAAGAAAGATTTACAGAAGATCATTCTAGATTTATAATTTCACTCACACCTTTCATCTTACTCTCAATTGCTATAGTATGCATGAGCCTATTATACCCCGAGGAGCAAGGCAAGGTCCAAGTCAACTCAAAAGGACATGCAGTATTTTTGCGTATGAAGATATCAGAGAAGTACATAAGAGAAGATACTTGTTGCAGGTGATGTATGTTATGGTTATGCAAAGATGCGCTTGTCTGATACTTGATAAAAGAACTGAAAGCATCCTGTTTAATGGGGGAATGACATCTTATAGATAGGACTGCATATAGGTATTTTTTGTCTGTGTTTCATTCAAGCGAAGAGAAGACTATACATTAATTTCTCAGCTAAGTAAGAGCTGAGAACACTTGGAACACTTTTTGAAATCTTCCGTTGTATCTGTATCTTCCATTGCAGCCAATTGCTGTTGAAGTATTCTCAGGTGATGGACGCAACTACCTCCTGGCTTTTCAAAAAGGAGTGAGAAATAAAGTCTATCAAAGGTACTGTAAATCGTTTCTCAATTGAGTATCTACTGTAGCTAATGTATAGTGGGTGATAATGTTAAACTGTAACATTTATTTAATTGAGTTCTATTGATTAGTTGGCTTCTTTTTTTTTTTTTAACTATGAAGATCTTGTAATCAAGAAAACGATTTACTGTGTGCAGTAAGACAAGTGTGTATAGTCCAGTACAGTCAACCTGTTGTCACGGGCTACAATATAACTGTGTCCTCTGAAACAGATTTTCCCCACAGAAAAACTGGGCCTTGCTGAAGAGTCAAAGAAGAATGAAGAAACATTAAGTGATAAGATTTTGTCATTGTCAAAAAGAAGCCTTTTAATTTTTTTTTTTTTAATTTACACTGAATAGTGCACGTTTTCCTTAAGCATTAATTAAGCAAGTAAATTTGTATTAAAAATGGAAATGATGATTTCATTAACTTACCAGTTTGGCAGATGCTACCGTCTGGTTCTAATTGGAATGCATAGTTTGCTAATTGCATCGCTTTCTTAATTTTTAAAAAGGTTTTTGGCTGTAGTTCCATCTTTAACTGACAGCTCAGAGTCAGTATCCGGACAACGACCCAATACCAGCGTAGAACAAGGGTAATCTTTTATATTCTCTGCTTCTCTGTAATACAACTCTAAGCTCAGTTATAAGCAAACCTCATCACACATTGGCATGGAGTTAAAAAAAAAAAAAAAGTATTAAGTCAAATTACAATTTTCTGTTTTTCATCCAAACCAGGAAACTAATATCAATAGTACTTTGAAGCACATGTCAGCCTATATTAAGTCAAGATATAATTGTTAGAACATAGTTGATATTATTGTGACTTAGCTTTAAATATAGTATTTAAGAAGATAAATCTCTGAATTTTACCACCCTTCCTTAGTCTAACGTGTATTGTCCTAAGTGCACGTAAATAAAGCAAATTTGGGGGATTTTTTTAAGAAGCAGAAATAATTCATAAAGTAGTAATTTTCAACTATAGTGGATTCCTTCTTTATATTGTTCAATTCCCAGAAGTGTAATAGGACATTTTTTCTTAAATATTCACCAGAACAAACACTACACTTACTGGCCACATCTATATACTGATCATTTTCTTATGAGTCAGAAGTGTAAACATGAAATTATACCATGTCTTCTTCATAGCTCTTTTAAAATGGATAAAACTGAGACTTTCCCAAGACATCCAATGAGATTTGGATTTTGAAACTAGGGATTAGGTATTTTTCCATATTTTAGCATCAATAAAGTTAATCACACTAACTCTGAACAAAATTAATGTAAAACCCAAATTTTCATGAGTCATCCATGAATCCAGTGACACTTCTGAATTTGAATGGTAGCCTGTGAAACTAAGCTTTTGTATTAACAGTAAAACAATATAGTTTAAAATATAAAGGAATACAGGTGAAACTCGAAAAATTAGAATATTGTGCAAATGTTCATTTATGTCAGTATGGCAACTCAAAAGGTGAAACCAATATATGAGATAGACGCATTACATGCAAAGCGAGATATGTCAAGCCTTACTTTGGTATAATTGTGATGATTAGGGCATACAGCTTATGAAAACCCCAAATTCACAATCTCAGAAAATTAGAATATTACATGACATCAATAACACAAGGATTGGAAATAGAACAATAGCGGACCTCTGCAAAGTATAAGCATGCATATGTACTCAGTACTTGGTTTGTGCCCCTTTTGCAGCAATGACTGCCGCAATGCGGCGTGGCATGGATGCTATCAGCCTGTGGCACTGCTGAGGTGTTATGGAAGACCAGGATGCTTCAATAGCGGCCTTCAGCTCCGCTGCATTGTTCGGTCTCATGTCCCTCATCTTTCTCTTGGCAATGCCCCATAGATTCTCTATGGGGTTCAGGTCAGGCGAGTTTGCTGGCCAATCAAGCACAGTAATCCCATGGTCATTGAACCAGGTTTTGGTACTTTTGGCAGTGTGGGCAGGTGCCAAGTCCTGCTGGAAAATGAAGTCAGCATCCCCATAAAGCTCGTCTGCGGAAGGAAGCATGAAGTGCTCCAAAATCTCCTGGTAGACGGCTGCATTGACCCTGGACTTAATGAAGCACAGTGGACCAACACCAGCAGATGACATGGCCCCCCAAATCAACACAGACTCTGGAAACTTCACACTGGACTTCAAGCATCGTGCATTGTGTGCCTCTCCATTCTTCCTCCAGACTCTGGGTCCTTGGTTCCCAAATGAGATGCAAAAGTTGCTCTCATCAGAAAAGAGGACTTTGGACCACTGGGCAACAGACCAGTTCTTTTTTTTTTTTTTTCTGTATCCCAGGTAAGACGCTTCTGACCTTGTTTGTTGTTCAGGAGCGGCTTGACAAGAGGAATACGACGTTTGAAGCCCATGTCCAGGATCCGTCTGTGTGTGGTGGCTTTTGATGCACTAACTCCAGCCTCAGTCCACTCCTTGTGAAAGTCCCCAACACTTTTGAATGGCCTTTTCCTGACAATCCTTACCAGGCTGCGGTCATCCCTGCTGCTTGTGCACCTTTTTCTACCACACTTTTCCCTTCCACATAACCTTCTATTGATGTGCTTTGATACAGCACTTTGGGAACATCCAACTTCTTTTGCAATTACCTTTTGGGGCTTTCCCTCCTTATGAAGGGTGTCAATGATGGTTTTCTGCACAACTGTCAGGTCAGCAGTCTTTCCCATGCTTGTGATTCCTACTGAACCAGCCTGAGAGACCATTTAAAGGCTCAGGAACCCTTTGCAGGTGTTATGGATTCATTAGCTGATTAGAGTGGGACACTTTGAGCCTAGAATATTGAACGTTTTCACACACTTCTAATTTTCTGAGATTGTGAATTTGGGGTTTTCATAAGCTGTACGCCATAATCATCACAATTATACCAAAATAAGGCTTGACATATCTCGCTTTGCATGTAATGCATCTATCTCATATATTGGTTTCACCTTTTGAGTTGCCATACTGACATAAATGAACATTTGCACGATATTCTAATTTTTCGAGTTTCACCTGTAGTTTGTTCCTTGCGACTTTAGCACTACTGACTTTTTAACACGATTAATTCAATGGATTAACTCTTTCCTCATTAGATCTGGCTTGCTGAGCACTCTTGTAGGGGAGAAATCTGTTACCCAAAGATGGGAGGTAAGCATAAATAGTTCTGTTGCATTTTTATATTTGGAGTGAAACAGTATTGAAAACATAATCTTTGTTTTGTTTTCATGTTATATAAAGGAGTAGACAAATAGACATTTTGAAGTTTTGTAATTGACAGATGAATTCAGTTGTTCTCTCTCTCTCTCTCTCTCTCTATCTCTATGAAGAGAGGTGAAATCAGTAATTTCCAGTACCTGATGCACTTAAACACTTTGGCGGGTCGATCCTATAATGATCTTATGCAGTATCCTGTCTTTCCATGGATCCTTGCAGACTATGATTCAGAGGTAAATACAAACTCCAATGCATTCCAGAGTTGAAAAGAAGCCTAAAGTCCTGCATTTAAATTTACTCCTAATAAGGATTGGAAAGCCTATTTAATTATTTAATATATAATTAAAATATAGCTTTTTATTTCTGTAAATTTCTAGTTTTATAGTGTCTAATTTTTAAACTTTTTTAATTTAATTGTGATTTTAGTGGTTGTAAGCCGCCCAGAGTCCCCCATTGTAGGGGAGATGGGCAGGGACAAATCAAATAAATAATAATAATAAATAAATATAATGACAGCATAAGTGTCATTATAGCACATTAAGCACTGTGTCTAGATATACGGGTCATGAACTTAATTCATTCTGTGACTCTGGTCGCAACCCGAATTGGTCGTGACCCGAATCAAATTTTCCCATAAGGTTCAATGTAAATACGGTTAATCCGTTCTGAACCATATGTATTTTTTTTTTAAACCACAAAAATATGAAACAAAGTACAGTACAGTACAGTACAGTACAAAGAGAGAGAACATTAACCTTGCTCGAGGCGACTTCTGGCGTGGAGGACAGGAAGGCGGGGTGAGGAGGCGGTTATTGTTTGGAGGGAGAGTCCCCCTCCCTACAGGAAGCCACGACCACGTGTCAGAGCAGGGAAAATGGCTGCGGATCCTGTTCGTCACCCGATGCGGAGTTTGCGAACGGAAGCAAAATTTTGCGAACGGTGCTGTTCATGAACCGAATTGTTCGTGAACAGAAGCGTTCGTGACCCGAGGTATCACTGTAACTTAAATTGCTGACAGAAAACAAGAATCAGTTACATTGCCTTAAAATGTGGTGTTTATTCTTAATTAGTCTTCACTGTTAAAACACAGTGAATTATGAATGTTAATTAATTATTATAGTTATAATTATTATGTTATTAATATTGTTAATGAATGTACTAATTATCTGTTAATAGTGAGATCTTGAACTTGAGTGAGTTAGAAAAACAAATGCAATAAAGGTGCATGCCAAAGAATTACTGTAAATCCAGGATGGATTTGTGTAGCCCATCAGATATTGCTGAAATCTACCTCCCGTTCTAATGAATGGCCTTAGATGGCTTTTTTTCCAAATCACATTCCGTTGACTTGCTAAGGAAATGAGGAAAAGGGTTTGCACTGTTTTTACTCAGTCGGTTGATTACTTTTCATCAACCAGTCTTCAATAGCTTGGGGTTAAATATTTTTAGAGAAAGACTAAAGTAGCCTAAAAGTGATAAATAGAAGTAAAGTATATTATCTTTTTTAAAGAAAACTTGAGAAATATATTATAATTTGGCCTACCTAAGAATTTAAATATCAGAATATTTTTAGAAAATGGTTTAAGTAGCCTGGAAATGATAAATAGAGGTCATATTTTCTAAATGAAACTGGAGAAATATATTATAATTTGGCCTACCTAAGCAGTTAGATATCAGAATAGGTATTAATATCCTTAGATTTGAATATATTAAACAGATGAATCTAAGCGATTTCTTAAGCATAGGCTTTTATTTCCCCTTCTTTTAAAGGAATTGGATCTTAGCAACCCAAAGACATTTAGAAACTTGGCTAAACCAATGGGGGCCCAGACTGATGAGAGGTTAGCTCAATACAAAAAGCGCTACAAGGACTGGGAAGATCCTAACGGTGAGTGATTAGCCTATGGATTTGTCAGCAACATGAATTTCTGTATATATACACGTTTATTCTTTTAAAAAAACTTAACCTGTTACGTGTAATATTTTAGGGATCATGTGAATGTATTTCTTAATAGCAGCTATTGCATTTCAAACAGATAATTAAATTATTTTAGCTGATGGACTTAGTTTGGAATTTTGAAAAATGTCATGGACATAACAAAATGTCTGTGATGATATTGTGGTTCTGTAAAAAAAAAAAAAAGGCAGTTTCTCACTGAAATAACAAGTGAAACTAAAGAATAGATATTTTGTTCTAAATTATTAATATAATGCAAAAAACATCCTTGAAGCAAACAAAAACCCTATTGCTTTGCATTTACAAACTATTTGCAGAAATCTATTTCAGTAAAAGACAAGCTTTGGGTGAAGTAACTTGTGCAGCTAGGATGCTTCAAATTAAAGTTCTAGTCTAATAATGACTCTAGCTTCATTGGAAGGCCACCTTTCTGGGAATAAAAATGAGTATTAATTGTCAGACAGCCCTTCATTTAGAACAGTGTTTTTCAAACTAGGTAACTTGGAAGATGTGTGGACTTCAACTCCCAGAATTCCCAAGCCAACATGCTGGCTTGGGAATTCTGAGAGTTGAAGTCCACACATTTTAAAGTTGCCTAGTTTGAAAAGCACTAACTTGAAAGCACTTCTAGCTAATTCTTTTCAAATTAGATTTAAAAGGAAAATAATAATAAAAAAAAATGAATCAGAGTATCCTAAATTTGTATAACCCAAGTTTCAGGGTTTGCCAGTATTCATGCCATTGGGTTCACATGCTAACAAAAAAGATTCCTTCAGGCTTTATGATAGTCATACTTACCTGCATAACTCTTCCCCATTCATTCTCTGTTGCCATTGGTTTAGCAATGCCACACTCTTCCATTATGTAAGAAATCAAGAGATGAATGAATGAATAGAGCTAAAACTGTGGAACGATCTGTGATTTACAAGCTGTATTTACTCCAGTTTCTGCTTCTTTTGTGTCAGTACCAAGGTGACATGGATTATTGAAACAATAGGAAGATGAAATAGAAGTGTATACTCTCTAAACCAGTGTTTCTCAACCTTGGCAACATTAAGATGTGTGGACTTCAACTCCCAGAATTCCCCAGCCAGCATGAATTCTGGGAGTCGAAGTAGAATTTTGGGAATTCTGGGAGTTGAAGTCCACACATCTTCAAGATTCTAAGGTTGAGAAACACTGTTCTAAACCGTAAGACCATTGTTTTAATTTTAACTATGGTACAACTCATTTTGGTCTACATTAATTTAAAAGATACATAAGTTCCACTTTGGATTTCACCTGCTTTACGTAGGCCTGGAAATCAAACCCAATAATTTTTCTAGCAAGATAGGGAATATAAAAATAGTTTTCAGAGAAATTTGCTGCAGCCCCACTGAAGAATCTCTGAAGTAGATTACTTTGATATATTACCCTCCCCTCCCCAAAAATTCTTTAAGCTTATTCATTCACTGAAGCTATTGTAATGGTTGTATTTCCTTGTCATTTCATTCATGCTTTTATTGTTTTCTTTCAGGTGAAACCCCAGCTTATCATTATGGCACTCACTATTCATCTGCAATGATAGTAGCTTCATATCTTGTGCGAATGGAGCCTTTCACACAGATATTTTTAAGGCTACAGGTAAAATATATAGCTTCATTCTGTGTTTTGGAAAGCTTGATTTGCAGCATAATTCTCAGCATACTTAACGCTTCATCAGTGCATAGTTCCACGTGGCCATTTGCCACTCTTAAACCTGTTACTTATTTATTATGCCTGTTACTTACCATGCCAGAAAGTTGTCAGTTATGTGTGCGGCCACACTGTGGGCCAATTTTGCAGCTCAAATTTGTTTTTAGATCCACATTAATCCTGCATGCTTTGGCGTAAATCTTATTGAAGATAGAGTGACTTTGTCCTGAGTATACATATATGGGTTGCATAAGCATGGAATTTCTGAGAGATGAAAATGTGTGCATTCACAATGCCAGATATTAAGTTATTATCTTAACCAAAGTTAGCTGCATAAGATAAGAACATAATAGCCCTGTCGGATCAGGCTAAGGCCCCTCTTAGTCCAGCATTCCACCTTGCACGGTGGCCTAACAGATACCTCTGGAGTGCTCCCAGACAGGAGGTAGAAATGTTCTCTTTTTCCATTGTTGCCCCCTGCAACTGGCAGCTGAAGGCGTGCTATCCCCAATCTGAAAGTAACACTGAATCCCAAGATTAATCACCCTTGATAGATCTTTCCTCAAAATGATTATTTTAAACAAATGTTTTGGAGTATGTCTGATTGTTTGTTTATTTGGCTAGGCTCACATGCCACTCCAATCCTCAACTTATATGGGAGGGAAAAAAAGGTGGGTATTTTATTAATTTATTTCACAGATCCAAAGTTAAAGTGACGTTATTCTTTTCCTTCCATAGGGCGGTCACTTTGACTTAGCCGACAGAATGTTTCACAGTGTGCGGGAAGCATGGTACTCTGCATCCAAGCATAATATGGCAGATGTCAAGGAGCTCATCCCAGAATTCTTCTACCTCCCAGAGCTGTTGCTTAATTCTAACAACTTTGATCTCGGTGAGAAAAGCTATTTTCAGTAGTTTTCAGGGATTTTGGTCAAAAAGGACATAAAACGGATGTGTGGTGTGGCTGGTAAACAAGGATTTTGCCAGCCCCACTAGATAGATATGACCAAAAAAATCAATCCCACCGGACGACCAGAACTACACTTTATTGAGATTGGCTATAATAACAGAATCTTTCCAATCTGATTATGCTGTACCCGTTTCCCCTTCTTATACTCCAGTAAATCAGGGAGCCATTTTCCTTGAGCCACTTCCAGATATTATCTTGTTTCCTACTACTTAAAGAATGCTTCAGCCCCCTTTGCCTAGGTAATGATTCTTGCTTATTTCTGCAGATTTCCCTGGAAGCTTCAGAGTGTGATACATTGTTTAGATAGGGGTTAGATAGTTTAATCCATTGTTTAGATAGAGGTTAGATAGTTTAATCCAGTTCCCATAGTAAGAACAAATCCTTAGTCTTTAACTCAAAAGCACCATGTTCTTTAATTTTGTATTTTCTTTATACAAGGTCTAGGTGATGGATCTTGGCATTCTGATAAGAAAATAAAACGTATCAAGGTCTGCCTACCAGTATTGATTTCCCAAAAAAAAAAAATGGCCATGTTATGTTCCTCTTTTATAGTTAGAATATCCTTCAGATCATCCAAGGAGGCATGCAAGTACAGCAAATGCTGCTGTAATCAAGATATAAATACATTTTTGTTTTACAGGTTGCAAACAGAATGGCACCAAACTTGGAGATGTAATACTTCCCCCATGGGCAAAAGGGGATCCCCGTGAATTCATTAGAGTACATCGAGAGGTAATACAACTTTCTGTTTTAAAAAGGAAAGAGAGAGAGATTGAGATTTGAAAACAATAGGTAGGCTGGCTTTCATCCAATTCTTGAGTTGTGTTTGAAAGAAATATTCCAGCTTATATTTTTGCTCAGCTTGTCTTGAAGAGTACAGGATAAAATATGTAATGAATTACTCTTTTTTCTGGAAAAAATAATCTTTGGATGTGCTATTTTAGTAGGAAGTCACCCTGTTTCTTCAACTGTTATTCTTATTCATCAATGGCAAATAGGATCAGGTTGTCTTTATTTAACATATATATTTTAAATTGCAGGCTTTAGAGTGTGATTTTGTGAGTGCACATCTACATGAGTGGATTGATTTAATTTTTGGCTATAAACAGCAAGGGCCAGCTGCAGTAGAAGCTGTAAATGTTTTCCATCATCTCTTCTATGAGGGGCAAGTGGACATATACAACATCAATGATCCATTGAAAGAAACAGCTACAATTGGATTCATTAATAATTTTGGGCAGATACCTAAACAGGTAGTATTTTTTAAAGAGTTTTTACTTGCATTTTTGGAGATCTGTAAGTCTTATGATTTATTATATATTCCAGCTTCCCCGACCTGCTGCCTTCTAGATAATTGGGACTTTAGTAACTATAGCAACTCCCAGCCTCTGTAGCTTCAGGAAATTCTAGAAATTGTAACCCAAATTCTTCAGGAGGGCATTGGAAAAGGTTATTATATTGTACAGCTCCAAGGAAGGAAGAAGTTTGAATCTCATATCTGTGTTTATAATTTTATGATAAAGCACTTATGCTCAAATATTTAGAATCAGTAGTTAGCTCATGATATTGCAAATGAGCCATATCCTTGGGTTCAGTAGGGGAGAGTATTAGACTAGAAAGATCATTGCATGATAACATAACCAAGTTAAAGGTTAATTGGATGGTAGCCAGGTGACTCAAAACAGATGCTCTTTTTTACTTCCTGTGACTCGGTGATGTGAAGTTTCTGCAAACAAATAAATACTTGAGGCAAAGAACAGTGTAAATAATCACATCCGATTAGGGCTTGCATAAATCTTCAGTTTAGGGGCAAGCTTGGAATGCAGTTTGTTTGGAATGACTTTCATGCAAACTCTGCTGAAATGAATGGGATATTAAAAAAAAAAATCCAGGAAAACCATGTCCCCTTCAGGGAAGTATTTAAAGGTTAAATATGAAAGGTTAGTGTGAACTTGTCAGATCTTCATAATTCAAGATTTATGTGGTTCTCACAACTCTATATAACTTGGCATTGTGTGTATTGACTTTATGTTTTCAACAATTTAAGTGATGTATCTTTCCTGCTGGACCTTTCAGGCATTCTGTGATTGATTAATATGAGTTTGGGCATTCATGTTCTTAGAAGTAGTAAATATTGGAAAGTTACTTATTCAACATGACATGATGAGTTGAAACAATTGAAAACAGACTGTTTCCTGTGACTGAAATCCAATTTCTGCTCACTTAAACATCTCTGATATACTTAAGGAGTCAGAATCAGTATTTAAAGCAGATAACTAAGTTAGTTTGGTTTAGCAACTTTGACTTGAATTAAAGCAATTAAAAATTCAGTTAAATTGGTGAAAATCATTATATAGAGGAATTTCTGTTTGACATATCCAAAACATGGTTTCTTTTGTTCCCCTGTGGTAGATAATTGTGGTCATGAATTGATAGTATTTGTATCCAAGATCAAATTCCATATCTTCCCCCAGGATTCTGTTCCTAACAACATCACCTTTTTCTCTTTTCTTTTCCAAGTAACATACAACATTCCATCTCTATGGAGCAAGCTGGGCTTTCACTGGGCTGATGTTTGGCAAGAAGAGGTCTTTTATTTTTAAAAGTTGTCTTCCTGTTTCTGCATATGTCATGGTTCCCTTGCACATACATTCATTCTGTTTCTTCCTGTTCTGAATATTTTTGATTCCAGTTCTGAAGTTCTCTTTGGATGGGATAAATGTCACTCAGCAGCCCAGCCTTCAGTAATGTTTGTAATGCATCCTTTTGCCCATAGTTGTCTTTGAGGAAGAATTGTTCTCCAGTACATAAAGCAGTCTCTCCCAACCTTATCCTTCCAGATATGTTGAGCTACCACTCCCATTCTAGCTGGGGGTATAGTCAGTAGTTGTCATTCAGTATTTCTGGAAGGGACCAGATTGAGAAAGGTTGTTTTTAATCTCTTTAAGGAGGCCAAACATTCTAATGTACCATGTATCTCATGTTCAAGAAGCAAAATCTTGTGTGAATGTCCATGCATGTAGGAAGACATACATGACAAGTTCTAAGTACAGGGGTATCCAGAGTAGAAGGGGGAAAAAAGTCAAGATGATGGCCATGACTAGATGATTGAAGCCCTGCCCTTTTTTATCTGTGTCACACGTGTAACGCACTAAAGAAGGTTCAGGCTTTCAGTTGCAAGAGTAATGCTTTAATTTTAAAAAGGAATCAGGTTTTTCATGTAACAAGAGTGCTGTCATTTTGTATATCTAAAATGATGATGATGATGATGATATGAAGAAGGGTGAGCAGCAGGAATCTAAAGTCTGTTGTGTTTAGATTCAAGTCCAAATGGGTCCCAACCATTACCTGTGTAATTATTGAACTCTATCAGAACTCTGTCAGAAATGACCCTATTTTTGTGGCTTTTTATGATAATCTTGCAACTAAATGCACAGGCATGTGAATAAGCATTTCTTTGCAGAGAGAATATATGAGAGGCATCTCTTGGGGGAATAGATCTGTAAAGATCAAAATCAACTCCTTAAACAAAGTGAATATCACCAAACATCCCACATGCTATATGATTAGCTCCACATTGAACCTTATTGCAATACCCTTGGCTCTTTGAAGTTTCCATGTTGTCCTAATGGCTGCCATATGAAGCATGTATGGAGCACATTTAGTGGCTTAATCAAGAAATTATCAGATGACATCAGGACATAATTAAGTCATGTTGTTCCTGTAAAACTCATTTATGGCTAATGAATCAACTTATGCCTGGAAACACCCTTCCTTCTCCTGTGAGCAGAATGACTATAAAGCCATCCACTCCAACTTACAGAGGCAGTCTGGAAGGGTATTTCAGTCACTGGGTGATCTAACAGCTTCCAAACCATTGTGCTGATCCTACCAATCTTTTTAACCAGAGCAAGACCAGTTTCCTTCTCAGAACGGGGCTGGAAGTCTAATTAAAATGGAACTCTATTTATTCACTGTTTGTCCATTTAAATGAACAATATCAAGCATGTATAGCCCTGAGCAGCGTACAGATTCATTTGACAAAACAGTTTGTGCTTTTTAGTTTTAACAATCCAGAAAGACCTGACAACAGAAGAAAAACAAGCCACCGAGAGTCTCTTCCTACTGGAATAGTGCATAAGCCTCAGCAATTAAATAAATAAATTAAGGAGGAAAAACAAACAAGGAACTCAGGCATCAATTATCCCAAAAATAGCCAGGGACCCAATCTCCCTAAAGATGTTGAGAACTCAACCAAAAATTGTTCTCACAAGTAGTATCATGTGATTTTGGGATCTGCCTGCTTTTTATCCCTTCTGTAGGTATAATGCCCCAATATTTCAAGCAGAGACTCCTGTTGTTCTTCATGGAAGTACTGTGGAATTGATGGTGGTGTGTGAGCAGGAAAAAGCGATTTTAAATAACAGCACGTACTTGCAAAAAGACTTACGGATGACACTGACATTTTAAAGGGTGTTTCTGCAAATTATGCAATTTGCTGCAAATCTGTGTAATTGCGGTATTAAGCTTGCAATGTTCTCTTTCTTCATGTAGTTATTTAAGAAACCTCACCCACCAAAACGAGTGAGAAGCCGAATTAACGGAGAAATAAGTGGAATTTCTGTCCCTCCTGGTATTACAAATGACAAGATTTTTTTCCACCATTTAGACAACCTCAAGCCTTCCCTAGCACCAGTCAAGGGTATATGTGGTTCATTTTCTTTACTCTTGGTTTATTTTAATAATGATCGTAGTCCACTTTGTCTTAGGAACATGTCTCTGTGGTGTTTGCCCTTGAAAAGGGCTTCCAAACTCTCTTTATAGTTAAAGCCCTTGTGCATTTTTGAATGAGGCAAGGTTAAAACAAAAGCAAATGATAAACAAGCAAACCAGTGAGAAAGGGACAGGTTAATGTCTCTTAGCCCTCTGTTAGAATAATATACAACTCCTTATTGTATGGAATGTGGAGTAATAATGCACAGCTGTCCAAGAAAACTGAATGTTGTTCACCATTCCTTTAGAGTCTGTAGGGCCTACACACAGTGGGAGCTGGCCTGGAATATCTGTACCTAGGACATTCAATTCAAATAGAGTGTTACCTCTGTTAGCAGTGTTCATTGGTAAAACCCACAAATTATAATCCCTCAAAATAATGAAGGTCTTAAATGAACGTGGTTGGCATGCTCACAGATTGGTGCAGAAGATCAGCATGAGCTTAACATCCTCACCCCCGCCCCATTCTATCAACATCTCTACTGTTCTGCATAGGAGTAGTTCGCAAAAAAGTCTGTTAGAAGCCAGAAATTGCATTAGAGGTTGTGTTACATTTCTCAGTAGAGTTCAGCTGAGATACCTGGCCCGCCATCTCAAATGTACATGTTTGCTTACTGATTTTTTATGCAGATGTATTCCAGATTAGAAGCCAGCCTTGTACTGTGTCTGCACTACAGATGATTGATGATGTTTTGTGCTGTTTTGGTTTGCATTTCTTTTAGCAATTTAGAACATAGCGTGCATCATTCAAAGCTTTGTTTTAAGTGTTTCTGTTTACTGTTTTTAACCATTGTTGGTTTTAATTAATCCCTACCCCTCATCCCCATAAACCTCTATAAGACTTGACATCTTTTTCACCACTCATATAATATTGAATTGAAACTTGGTTCTTTAAACCCTAACCCGAGAGAAGAGCAACAGATTTCTGTATCATACTCAAGGCCTTGGTATATTTGGAAACTTTCTTTTCCAATTACTGATAGCTTGGTAATATTAAAAAAAAGTTTATCAGAAATAAATTTTAAGCCCATGTGAACTATTTCTATGCCCATAGGGCTCAAGTATGGCTTTCATCAAGTATGGCTTTCATCAAATCTCAGTTAGGGAAGTGCTTTTTATAAAAAGATAAAAAATGTGAATCCTGCTTACTTCTGTTTGTTTTTCTTTGGACAGAACTCAAGGAGCTTGTAGGGCAAATAGTATGCACAGACAAAGGAATTTTGGCTGTAGAAATGAATAAAGTTCTCCTTCCACCCACCTGGAATAAAACCTTTGCTTGGGGGTATGCAGATCTCAGCTGTAGGTTAGGAACCTATGAATCAGATAAGGTTTGTATCTCTGTGGCTTACATACTGGATAGAAAAATGAGATGAATTATTTGGGCCAAATACAACGTCTTAGTAGTGGGGCTTGGTGAAACTATGTATTTACATAACAAATATGTACAATTGTCCTATTCTGCTTATTTGACATAAGAGAAACTGGTCTGGTTTTGCCTTTCAGCATCTTTAGCAAATAAATAAAATCAGAATTGTTCATTTTTAAAACAGCAGAGCTAGAAAGATTGTCAAGAGATGGCACATCCATTGTTTCAATCACCCATAACCCATTTTTGGGAGGACAGTTAAAATGTTTCTTGTTAATCAGGTTTATAGTCAATCTGAGGTTTGGTAAATTTTACTGTTCACTAGTGTTTTTTGTATCATTTTACTCTTTAGAATATGTTACTTTGATCTCATAGCCAGGAACATTGGGATATAAATGATGATTTAAACAAAGAAACAAAAAGCTAAAAGCTGGCTCCTAAACCCAGCTTTCAAACTGAGTTCCTAGGTTTTAACAATTCATTGCTACCGTCCCAGTGCTCTTTTGGAAGAAAAAGAAAGCCAGCTCTTAGATTCCAGAATCATATGGTAGAAAATGCATTATTATGCCTTTCTTTCCCCTTTATCAGAATTAGTCTTGCATCTTTCAAGTGCTCCTTCCTGACCAGTGTCCTCAACTTATTATTTATACTGACACAGTGTTAGAATGTTTGGAACTGGATGCTGTTCTGAAAATCAGTGCATGTATGATTCATCATTTTTCATTTTTTAGGCAGTGATTGTTTATGAATGCTTATCGGAATGGGGACAAGTTCTCTGTGCCATCTGTCCAAACCCTAAACTGGTCATTACTGGAGGCACCAGCACGGTTGTCTGTGTATGGGAGATGGGCACTTCCAAGGAAAAGGCCAAAATGCTCACTCTTAAGCAGGTAAATTAAATTTCTTCATTAGATCTTGAAAAGGCTTCCAGAAAACATGTAGAAAGTATTATTGTTGAATTAATGCAATTATATATTTTTGTCTGAAAAGCTATTCAACACTTTTGGAAAATGGCTACCACTTTCCCCATTTTTCTTAATGCAGAATAATTCCCTCAAGCAATGTATTGTCATTTTCCACAATTTCAGGAAAGGTACATCAAATCTATGACAATTCTGTAAAAAAATCTAGCCTAATTTGACAACTTTGATGAACCAAAATCTTCACTGACTAGGTCTGAACTGAAAAGGAAGATTCTGCCCTTCTTTTCTGTCATGTTGTTCACACAGACAGATTGATGAAGTTTCTTCCTTTGCTGAAGGAATAAAATGAGAGTGCTCTGAATTCTGCCTGATCTGGAAGACATTCCACTTATAGTATATATGCATAAGATACACATCTCTGTTTCAGGTGGTTGCCACATTCAATTAAATACATTCAGGTCTATCCTCTTCTCATCCTGATAAAGAACCTTCTAGATGTCTTGGATTGCATCTCCTTTAAGCCCTAGACAGTCATAAAAAATATGGGTCCAAAACATCTGGTAGGCCATAGATTGTGTACTGTTGAAGACTAGGAAGATGGAAATATTGGATCTTATATCTGTTTCATTCTTTGACCATGTTACTCCTTAGACACAGTTCACTGAGTTTTTTTGCAGTAACTTTTCTATGCTCACTTTCCCCATAGTATTGTGTTTCTTCATACAGCTTTAATTTGTATTCTACAATCTATTAATTATGTGTTTCCAAGTCTTGTTTTTCATGTTTCTGGAGGGATAATTGTGTGCAAGATGTGTGGTTGTAAAGTGTGTCTTGATTTTGTTTTTCATTCTGTTTTGCTTTGCATTTAGGCACTGCTTGGCCATACTGAGACAGTCACATGTTTAACAGCTTCGCTGGCCTATCACATCATTGTGAGTGGGTCATGTGATCGTACCTGCATCATCTGGGATTTGAATAAACTTTCCTTTGTAACACAGCTTCGGGGTCATAGGGCCCCTGTTTCAGCCCTCTGCATTAATGAACTGACGGTATGAGTAAACCCATGCCTAATGAACTGATGTATTAGGGATGAGACTTTGTAATGTGTTTTATTCATTGTAATAGATTTGAAACATTATATTACATCATATACATTTCCAGGCAAAGTATCCTTCTTGGCAATGTTTTTAAAGTTGATACACAGTTATATTAGGTCATCATCTGGGGAATCTTATTTTTTCCATCGGGGCGACATTTGCTTGGAGGCAATCTGTCAAGATTGCATATTGGCACTGAGTGGACTGTTCACTCACTTTTTCCCTTCTACCTCTCTTCTTTCCTCTCAAGATTGTCAGCATCCCAGGACGATGGGCAGTGGTGATCTTTTGAAAGAAGCAAAGACAGAATAATAAGGCAATTTAGCTGGCAGCCAGGACCTAGATCATTTCAGCAACTCTTGAGCTGGAGGCAGGAAGAAAAGAGCGTTCTGTTGAGCTTGAGCTACGGCCTCGGCACAAGCCCCTCAGAGCTGCTGTTGCTGAAGTTTCCCTTCTTGCTTTTCCTGATAGAGCGTGCTCCTCCTTCGTCCTTCTATTGAGGAATGTTAGGGTGGGGACAATCAGAAAAAGTGGACTGGGGGGGATTGGGGCCAAAAAGAGCTTACAGGCCAGACGGGTGAATGCAGAGGCAGTTTTTAACTACTGTATTAAATGAAAATATCCTGAAATTGTCTGAGGACTTTCTGTATGCTGTGTGATATTATTGTCCCAAAAAAGTAGAATGCTGGGTGGTTCTAGAAACCTTGTCTGTGGTGAATGAAACTTTTTTAATCCTTCCCCTTCTGAAACTATCGTTTATCATTTTAGCACCTAATAATCCAATAACTATCTAACAATTATCTAATTAAATAATCTAATGTTATTTCAGTGGCTGTGGAAGCTACTTCCTTGTGGCTTCGTCCACAGTAATGATTGAATACCTGTCACTGCATAAGTAGAGCCTCTTGTGATGTCATTCCCAAATGGTGATGGGAACAAAAAGGTGCAAAATGACCTTGTCTGAGGTACCATATAGAATGGGGATCAGTTTCTCAGTGTTACTGCAGTGATAGGAACACGACTTCCATGCCAGTGCAGTAATGGAAACAGATCTATGGGACTTCAGCTGACCTCTGCAATCTCTGGTCTATATCCCACTGTCTAATGGGGTTGCATAAGTTAAAACATTTTTAGTCACCAGATTAATCATGCCCTTGTTCTTCAGAAGCATTGTTTTTTTTCATCCAAGCTGATTGTGAATGCCACAACTGAAGTTAACTAGAAATCATTCTTTGTTGAAGACTTTTTGTGTCTAAAATACGTTCCTCTTTTTTTAGGGTGATATTGTATCCTGTGCAGGGACATACATTCATGTCTGGAGCATTAATGGGAACCCCATAGTGAGTGTGAATACTTTCACCGGACGCAGCCAGCAGATCCTCTGTTGCTGCATGTCAGAAATGAATGAATGGGATACTCAGAATGTTATTGTGACTGGGCATTCGGATGGAGTGGTCCGAGTAAGTACCAGCAGTGAGATAGCAACCTATTTCTCCCCTCTTCCTTATACCTTCCTACTGTCTGAGCAATTTATTATACCTGTATATCTACTTGAAAGCCATCATTATTTTAGCTGGTGATTGTATATATTGGTGGAAGAAACAGAAAAATAAACTTAATTCTTAATTTTGAGCTATTATTTTAAGTTGTATCATGAAATAACTTTTTAGGATTTCCCATTACGTTGTTGTAATTTCTGTAGATTTCCTTAATACTATAATGGCTCTATTCATTACTCCTATTCTACTCTTTTTTATTGAACATATTTATGAGAATGGAGTTGATTTTAATTTAAATGTTCAGAATATTAATTACTATGTATTTTAATGAATTATGATTTGCTCTAGCAGCGTAGTAGAAAGAAAGCTACGCTAATGTAAAAGTAGTATATATTAAAGGATATTATCTAAGTTCCACACTGTATATCTGTCATTCCTAGTTCTGGCGGATGGAGTTTCTACAGGTCCCAGAAACTCCAGCTCCTGAACCTGTGGAGATGCTTGAAATGCAGGAAGAGTGTCCAGAACCACAAATAGGTGCTTTATTTTACCTTCTAAATTCTCTTTGGTTCTTTTCAACTGTGAAATACAATGATTTATGATCAGATTGCAGTGTAAGAAAGATTGATATGGGAGTTTTGAACAAGTGAAACTTTTAGGACAAAGGTAGACTGGAGGATTCAGATGCTTGAAAGCTTCCTCTCACGCATTAAGAGGTTGTTTGTGTCCACTAGATAGTGCTCGGAGGTGCTGCAGATCAACCAGGGAGAGAATTAATACAAGTGCCATTTTTCCCCTTCCTTCATGAATCAAACTAAAAGAAATGGAGCTATCAAGTTCCTGCAAATAGTGTGGGATTGTTAGGCATTCATGGGCATGGATTAGTCCATGATTTACTGTTGTTTGATAATAAGTATCATTGGTTTTCAACCTGCATTGAAAAAGAGCACCACAAAGCCATATGTCACTTTATCCAGTCCCCAGCAACTGGTTATTACCTTAGGCAACGTGCATAGTTAGCCGTTTCAAGCATTGAAAAAACATAGTCTGTATTTAATGTGGTAAGAGTGAGTCTGTGAGTAGCTGCTTTGGTATGCTATCTCGTCATCCTAGCCATCCTAACATGCTAACACAGGTCAACATAGATTTTAAAAAATAAAGTGCAGAATAAATTGCATAAAACATTTGAATCTTCATTTATTTCATAAAGCAGTGATTGTGAAGCTGGAGAAAAAGTGATCCACGAGCAGTGTTGTTATTAAAGTATTTATTTTTGCCTTCCAAATAGAAGGGCAGGAAGGTCCCGATGAAGACAGCAGTGATTCTGAAGCCGAGGACCAGGCCCCTGCCCAGGAGGCAAAGCTGCCTGAGAGCCAGGCCCAGCAGGGCAATGCCAGTCACAGGCCTCGATCATCCTCAGCTCGAGCAGCAGCTGCGTGGTCCGTAGACACCAGCTCTGATGACTCGAGGCGTTGGTCTGACCAGCTAAGCTTAGATGAAAAAGATGGCTTTATTTTTGTGAACTATTCTGAAGGACAAGCAAAGGGATATTCTCATGCTCCAGCAAACCATCCAAATGCTAACCAAGGGGAGTTACGGCATTACAGCAAACTCAAACCAGGTATCAGACGTCCTTGTAAAATACAAAATTAGATGTGATGTGGATGCTGGCTTAATTTGTTTTAGCGTATACAAGATGGAGACTTTTTCCTTCCAAAACGGCACCATGCCTAAAGAGAGGGGAGGTAGGAAGGAGTTACAGTGGAGGGCGGTGGATGTCTTGATTTGGTAGTTGTGTGTCAAGTTTTTGTGCGCTTGAACAGCCTCCAGAGTGTCACAGCCTTTCTTTTATGAAAAGGAAGGAGTTTGGAATGCATCCGAATGGGTATGTTGATCCAGGATCATTGTCAAAGAAAACAGTGCCTCCTGCAAGCTAAATGAGAACCATCAGTCTCCCAAATATCTGTTCTATATTAGAAGAAGACATAGGGGTAGAGAGTTTCTGTTCTTTTGTCTCTCCACGTTAGGGAATTGGTATCCTTTTCTTCCTCTCAACCCTGTGGTATGTTCTGAAAAAGGATTGGCTGCTCCATAGCCAACAGATGGACATACCCCCCTTTCCACTCAAATGCTGAATTTTCTCTCTGGAGATGTCATGGATCAATAGTTTCTGCACTTGCCTACTTTCCAGATATGCTTACCTTATAACCTGCATCTATTTTTAGGCTACAGATGGGAGAGGCAGCTAGTATTCAGGAGCAAATTAACTATGCACACCGCCTTTGATCGCAAGGACAACGCGCATCCTGCAGAAATCACAGCACTGGCCATCTCCAAGTAAGCGTGTTGCCCTCTCTTAATTCCTTGTGCATAACTCTTCAGAATGCAGCAGAAAGTTCAGTAGTGCAGGGTTCCTCAACCTTGGCAATTTTAAGACGGGTGGACTTCAACTCCCAGAATGCCCCAGCCAGCCTTGCATTCTGGGAGTTGAAGTCCACCCGTCTTAAAGTTGCCAAGGTTGAGGAACCCTGCAGTAGTGCATTTAGGCTTCAGGTCACCTGAAGCAAAATAGAACAAAGAAACCTGTTCCTGAGATCCGGCTGAAAAGGACATTAAATTGATTCATGCTAAAGAGACTACTAGCCAAAATAGCTAAATTAAGCCATCTAGTTCTGAGAACACAAGAGTGACCATCTACATTGAGTCCTCCTTGTAAGCTTGCAGTAATATTTGGTTGGCTGATGTGAGAGGCAACAAAAGGAAGCAAAAAAATTCTGCAATGTTAACAAAATAGTAAAAGCCCATTTCACTGAAAAATGTCCTTCAGGGGCTCTGAAAGAACTCTAGAAATAAAATATGCATATATGGTTGGGTCCTGTTCACTCTGAGGTTCAAAAGGGATTTGGAATACAAGGGAAGGATCACTGGCAAAATTTGCCTACTCTTTTCCTATTGTTCAAGGATAGAGGTCCGGATGTGATTATCGAAGGTTATGATTTGTTATTTTTATTCATAATATCATTTTTCTTGGACAGTTTAAATGAGCTTACCCAGTATCTTCCCTAATCTTATCTTCACGGAACAACTATGTGAGGTGGACTGGGTAGGGAGAACATAGCTGGCCCAAAATCATCCCATGAGCTCTGTGTTTAAGGGGGCTTCCAGCTGGGGCTCGCATTTTCAGTGTTCTGCAACTTCGGTTCATGTTTGATGATACTGGTATTGAGACTGTTTAAACCAGTATAATCTTTATTTCTATAACCTTTATTTCTGGCCTTGCTTTGTTGTTGAAATGTGAGATTCTACTTATGGTTGATAGATTTAAAACATCCTTATTATATGAACTGCTTCTAAACACAGGATAGATTTGAAAAATGAATACATTTCATGGGAAAAAGAATATTAATTTAAGGTCATGTCAGGGATGGTTTAATTATAATTAGTGACAACTGTACTTATATGGCACGTTGGCTACTTGACAGTATTATTACATTTCATATTACAACATGAGACGTTGCACCCACATGTCTTCCTTCCTTCCTTCCTTCCTCTCTTCTGGGGTGTTTTAACGAGATTTGACTAAGGGGGACTTAGTTTTGTTCTTGTGTTGGTGCTTTTTTTTAAGTGGTAACAGAGAGAGGATGCAAGACAGGCCTGGTTTCTTTTGGCCTGCTGGATTCCTCCGTTACATTCTTCTCTTCAGCCACAAGCTTTGCCTGAGGGCTAATACATGCCTGTTTCTTCCAGAGATCACAGCAGGGTTCTTGTAGGTGACAGCAGAGGCCGAGTGTTTAGCTGGTCCGTGAGTGACCAACCCGGCCGCTCTGCAGCAGACCACTGGGTGAAAGATGAGGGAGGAGACAGCTGCTCCAGCTGCTCGGTCCGGTTTTCTCTTACTGAAAGGCGTCACCATTGCAGGAACTGTGGACAACTCTTCTGTCAGAAGTAAGAACAACCCCTATTAAGTCCTCTGCTTCTCTTTAATCAAATGATTCTTGGGCAAGTCCTAGTGTCCAAAACCATTTGTAGAAAATCATGGCCCTTTTTACTTCACTTGTCCTAGAGAAGCTGGCATAAATTGCTTGCCAGCTGAGTATTCCTTCCTCTTCCAAGTTGACAGCCTCACCCTAGAATGTAGATGGACCAGCCTATGGCTCCCGCTGCATTAACTCTGATCCTGTTACTGCTCTGTGCCTCCTCCTACCCCACCTACCCCCTTACAACTGGACTCCCAAAGCTTGTCAGCCTCAACTTGCACTTGCTGCCTCCATTCCTCTGTGCCGCATCCCCCACCCCAACTGCAGCATTGCCTGGGCCTCCTTCCCCCCCAAGAAATACCTGCACTAACGCCTCTCCCTTTCATCTTGCCACCTTCGGCCCTCCTACCCCACCACTCAGCATAATAAAATTCATGTGAATGTTTCATTGCTTTTCATCCTATTTCCCTCCACTTTTAAAAATCTTTTATATATGGCTCCATTCTTTTGGAAAGGGGCCCCCAACATACCATTCAAAGGCTGGTGTGTATCTCCCCTCCCCCCAACATAAGTTGTGTAGCACTGCCTTACTGGGACAAGACTTTTACAGTGAACAGGAGTCGGATGCTGAACAAATCATGGTTGCAGGAAGAAGAGAAATAGATCTTAACCCCATGTTTCTTTCTTCAGGTGCAGCCGTTTTCAGTCTGAAATCAAGCGGTTGAAAATCTCCTCCCCAGTACGGGTTTGCCAGAACTGTTACTACAATTTGCAGCATGAGCGAGGCCCAGAGGAGGGATCCTGGAATTAACCGAGTCAAGATCAATAATGCAAATCCGAGACTTCATATTGCAGGGCCAGCAAGAACTCAGCAAATGAATTAATTACAGGAATGTGCAGCACATGAAAAGGGATTGCAGCGTTTGCCCTTCCTGTGTCATCTTCTTACTAAAGCACTGCAGGCAAAAGGGATCATTAATTATGTTGGGCGTTTCTTTGCAGAAATGGAGCTGGAGACTTTCACCTAATCAGCAAGGGTCCGGGGGAGGGGTGCGGTCGCCACAACCGCATTAAGGGCCCTCAAGACCCTCCCTCTTCTCCACCAAGAAGATGCATCATTAACCATCTCTTGTCCCCTCTTGATTTTGTAGTTAGTCACCTTATTTAGGTTGCAAGAAGCAGAAGGCTTTTTAGAAGATAGTTGTAAATTTGCCTTCTTTGCTAGCAAAACTGTGGATATTGTAAATAGATAAAATGGCCTTTTTATCAAAATACGAACTGAACTGCCTGTTACATGGGACTTCAGACCACTATACTTTGCATCTCTTCTTTAGCTCATCTACTTAAACATGATTTTTTTAAAAAAAGAAAAGAAAAAAAAAGAAAAAGCATCAAGAGGCATTATCTGCATTTTTTTTCTTTACTATTCCAGCTGCATGATTCTTTCAGTTATTCGCATTATCTTAACTTAAGCCAAACTACTTTGAAGAGTGGGAGGGGGAAGCAGTCCTTTTCTCTGGGGCACCAGGACTTCAGATATTTTATTCTCAACTGTAAGATAACCAAAAACGCCCCCAATTTTCGTTGCATTTTAATACAGCTATTTAGAATCTGTCTTCATATTTAATAAGGTCTGTTTTTATACCCTGTGGGCCTTGCTGCTTGCTCATTCTTTACCATTGTAAGTAATCAGCTAATCCAGATATGGCAAAGGCAAGTCTTACTTAAGACAGTAGTAAATGGCTTGCATGAAAATCAGATTTAATTCTTTTTGTTTTGTTTTTCCAAAGAAAACGAATGGACCGTTGTTTTTCTCTTAGGTATTTTTTGCAAAACGGACTTGGAAACGTTGTCCTTACAACTGAATAATGCTTAGAGGGGTCCCAAAGAATTGCAAAATTAAATTCAGACTTGCTCCTTTACTTAGGGGTTGGGCCTGATGTTGCACCCAATTTTAGGTCAACTTCGTCATTCATTGGTTCACTTAGGGGACATAAATTCAACTCTTTTATATGTTAGCATTTATGATACAGTGAAAAATATACAGATCCAATCAGACAACATCTCTGCACAGTGAGGCTTTGAAATGTGTTTTATTTTCGTTTTTTCCATGTACTGTTTTTTATTTTGTTTTTTTGTAAATGGGCGATGAGATTATCGTTACTGCCTTTTAACTGTGGTAAGGCAGAAGCAGAAAAAAACTCAAAAAGAACATGGCACATCATGGAATGGAATGGAATGGAATGGAATGGAATGGAATGGAATGGAATGGAATGTAGCACAACATAAACATGGTGATTTGTAACACTTCAGGTGGGAGAAAAAGGAATTTACAGCTATTTGAATAGTTTGCACAGAGCAATTTTGTCTGCCTAAACATCCCCAGTGAGAGATTAATGCAGTGATTAGGTTATGTATTTTGATGATATTTTTAATAGTTATGATGGACTTCAAGATTTAATTGTGGCTATAGTAAGTGTACTTCAGGTCCCCAGAAGAGCCCTTCCACATGAGCACACACAGGTTTATGAAAGTTACTTTACCCACTGGATATTTCTGTTACGATCAGCATTGGCCTAACATCTATTTTATCTTGCTCAAAGATAGCAAGTTTGATATCTGCAAAGTTAGTCAGTACTTTTTTTTTTTTTACGTAGGATCTCCAAACTACTTAGGTTATGTTGGATTAACATAGACTCTGGTAATCATAGGCACAGAAGCTGCTTTTGTGGTTATTAAAATCAGCCTAACAACAAAAGTTTCTAAACTGCAACTATAATGTCTGTGAAAAGAAAAACATGTTGAAATTCTCTCAGTCACTTTCACTCCACTGAAAGTTCTTTTTTCCCCCCTAATAAGGAAAAACTAAACATAATTTAACTTGGAAGATCTTAACCTAAAGGTTGTCTTTTTTTAGCTTGAGAATTATTTTTTAAACTCTCAATGAATTCCTCCAAATAAAATTCTAAGCACTGATGGCACTAACATCGTAGATGCAACTAATGCTGGCTCATTAGGAGATATGTAGCGATGTTTACTGTGTTTTGTTTTTATTTTCGTAATTTTGAGTACATAGACATATTGTACCAGTGTTATTCTACACTTTTTACATTTGGTGTTCTCAGATGGAAGGTGACTTTTCTCCTGTGTGGCAGTGTGGTTAAATGTGTATACTTGTATTTAAAGTTCAGTGTGCTGAACTCCTTAGCTACTTGATTGGGAACGAAATCTTCCAGATTTCTACCCTTATTTGTATACTCAAAGCGTAACTACAAAGTTGCATCCTGTTGATGAGAGAGGAAAATGTGGGGGCCCTCTGCACCAAGAAATGGTGTGACACCATTCATTCCAATGATACCTATCTTGAAAGTCCCACTGGAATAAATGGATACTGAGCAATACAATTTTTTGGTGTAGTGAAGCCCTGACAGCCCGTCAGCTGCTACTGTCATTCAGATCTTTTTTCCGTGGTCCCATAAATATTTATCAGAATGTTCTAGCCCAGGGTTTCTCAGCCTCAGCATCTTTAAGATGTGTGGACTTCAACCCCCAGAATTCCACAGCTGGGGAATTCTGGGAGTTGAAGTCCACACATCTTAAAGATGCTGAGGTTGAGAAACCCTGGTCTAGACTAAACAAACCAGTGGCTCTATTTTTCCCCAGTAGCAATTTGCCTTTTTTTTGTAACTGAACATTGGTTGAGCAGCAGCCGAATAGCCCATTGCACTGTCAAGCAGCTCGCCTCCTCCCACCTTGTTCTTCGATGTGATTCTTCCTGAAGGTGTCCATACACTCGATCTTTGTTTGTAACGTGTGACTGTAGTGTTCATGCTTCAGAAGGTGAGAGTGGCAGCCCCACCCGTCATCTGCCAGTCCAAGAGCAAAACACTTTTAGAGACATTATTTTGCACTTTCTTATGTATAAAAATTAGTAGGAACTTTTTTTTTTTGCTTTGTATTGTTTCAGACTCCTTTGGTTTTGCTAAATGAACTGTGTATAAAAACTATTTATGCAGTTAAAACTGTTTTTAGAAAATATTTTTAATTTCAGCAAGTTTGGTTACTTGTTGCATGACTTAACACAACTGACTTTTTGTGTCAGTATAATGTATATTTTTTGTCCTGTTATTAATTTGTAAGCCCTGGGGTAAATGGCCATTTATTTGTACAGCAACAGGAGTAAATTGAAGATAACTGGCTAGGACTGGAGGGGTGGACTTTTGTACTATATTGAAGAATCCAATATCTGTTTTTGGTGGTTATGTAAAAGGCCTGAAGAATTACTATCTAGTGTGCAATCTGTGATATCTGAATGTTTTATTGTATATTTGTCTCCAATGCAAAAAGGTAGAGTAACACAAATACAATACATGATTAAATGCAATAGTTCAGGTACCTTTTTTGTTTTTCATTTCAAATAAATACTTGCTATTTACCACCAAGTTTTTCTGTCCAGAGCTCTTTGAAATATTGTTTAAACAACTTCTGAAATACATATTCTAACCAGTGGACAAGGAGCATGCACCAAGAATTCTATTTCCAGCCAAGTCAAACTCTTAACCCATCAAAAAATCAAAATAACTCAAAGTTCAGCCAGTGCGAACTAAGCTAATACAAAGTACTGAATTGTTTTGGCCCCTGAGTTGTTGCAGTGATAATAGTACAGGGCTGTTTTATTTTTAATGAAAAGTGAGCTTTCCAGAAACTTGCATTATTCAGTAATAAAGATCATGGTACTTAAGGCTCTAAAGTTTATATATTGTGCTGTAATAGCACTAAAGGAAGCATGATATCTGAAGAAACCATGTCCTTGAACTTACTTGGAACTTTTTATGTAAATATGATACTCCTCTTAAATAAACTGCAACTGTGCTTGATACATTCCCCTTCCAAATACTGTATGCTGTGTTTCAAAAAATTATAAGACATAGTTAAATGAAAACAATGAATTGGAATCATGGCATGATTCCAATTAACTAGAAACTTGGGCTATCAGTTATCTAAAAAATAATGTAGTAAACAAGTTGAAGCCTCCTGGTGTGGCTTAATTGCTTTTGGAAAATAATAGGCGTTTTGTGGGTAGAGGCATCTCTCTCATAAACCCTACAGCTTTTGTAACCATAGGCAACCCAATTAAGAGGCTATGAAATGATACATAACTTTTTAACGATCATTTTCTGGTGCTCTTCCCCAGTTGCTCTAATTTATAATAGGTTCTCACCTCTCAAGCAATTTCACAACACTGTATGCAAGAGAAAAATGACTCCGTTGTCTGGCTAAATAAGTTCTTTACACAGTTCCACATGTTGTCCTAGTATACATAATTTCATTTTGCTTTGTAAACAGCACTGCATTTTTTCTCATATAGGAAGTTTTAGATCAAATAATGCGTTTTCATCCGTGGATGAAGGGAATTTAGCTGATTTTTGTAAATAAATGCTTTTCTTTTCCTGCTGTGCATTTCAATCAAGACCTAGAATAAAAAAGCCATGTTGCATTAAGTCCCCTTCCTAGTAAAAGGTCTGTTGATAGACAGTGGGGAAAAAGACACTGCAGAGAGTCAGGCCTGCAGGGTAGAGTGGTAGCCTGGATTTGCAGTAGATTACAGTGAGATTGGTAGTTCGTGTTTCAGTAAGTTTTAGAAACCTACTGTCGTAGCATGTTGTTTGAATCAGACCATTACATCAAAATATGGTTTATTTGGGCACAGCGTAAGTAAATACAGTAATTGTTAACAAGGTCTCTATTGTGTGATCCTGGCCATTAAATACCAAAACTAGTTCAAAAGATCACTTTTCCATTCGGCTTACTGAGTAACCTAGCATCAGTTACCTTCTTGAGAAATTAAAGCAGAACTTATTAACTGCAGTCTGTAAATACTTTTCACACACACAAAACCTCATGATGTTGCTTTTTTCATCAGAGCTTTATTATCTCCAGCTCAGTTCTACAAAAGAGTCAAAACACATCTCAATGTCAAACATTTACAGTATGCACAATTTTGCTAAATAAGCCAAATTATTTTACTGAAAAGTACGAATTAAAGGCAGATATAAGGGAAGAGTTTTCTTTGAATCACACTGTTAGAACAGAGCTTGCTGAAAAAGTTTGTTGCATGTAATGGAGAGAAAAACCTGAAGCTGAACTGTATTAAAAAAAATCCAGTACACACTATAATTCGGCCAGCACAACTCGGACATTTACTTTTTCAGGTGTTTTCTCTAAACATAAACAGTAAAACCCATCCTTTGTGAATGGCTTCTAATTGGCACTGCTTCTTACATACAATATGTGTGAACACACACAAACACCTTTTGAAATATTTTTGCAGCAGTTTATTGTAACATTCTTACATTGTCACCAAAAAGTCTTAATTTCAAAGGTATCCTGAACATAAAAAGATACTGGAGCACAACTAACATTACCAAGAAGGCTTTTTTCACTTTAAGGAATAGCAGCATTATACAGTGGTGCCCCTTAACAGTGCAAACAAAGCTGGCAGGTTTCATTCTTCTGCATTCAGTTGCTTAAATACAAACTCATTTAAATAAAAAAAAAACTTTAAAAATTACACAAACATAACAATTTTGTGTTAAAAGTTACAATTTTATATTAAAACTAAATTTTACATGTTTTTATGATTCACCATCAAGACGGAATAAGTAGCATGTTTTCTAAAGAAAACTCTTTAAGTCTCGCTTTCTACAGGCATACAAATGACTAGTTTATGTCAGTGCAAATATTCCTGTTGATCTTTCATCCGATGCCAGCATCTTGGTTAGGTGTGATCTTTTTGCCGTGTTTTTCTCATGAAACAGCCATGTCCACTGAGCACTATCGTACTTGTGTAGTGTGACAGCTGGCAAGATCACATTAGAAATCTAAAAGTGATGTTTCATCTATACAGGAGTCCCACTTAAAATCCTTTCTCCATCCCACCTTGCTGAAAATAAAGGGGGATATGGAATGGCAGCCACAGGACTCATTCTGTATAGTGTTCCCTGCCAAACAAGTATTTTATGCCACCTGAAAAAATGGTACCTGTCCAGAAAAGTTTCAGATATGAGAAGCTCTAGCCTCATCCCAAACGCATAAGCACTTCCAGCAGAGCTTATGAACTACCTCTTGCATTGCCTGAAGGAAAGAGTAGTATGACGACAAGGACAGCTCTTCTACAAAACTGTATCATCTGAAGATGTCCAGATGCCTGACTTTACAATCATCACGACTGAAAAGGAGGGTGGGTGCTAAGCGGGCTGAACAATGGACATATTCAGAGAACCCCAGTTCCATCCCTTGAAACTTATATAATGGATCAAGATATTATATGAGTCGCCAACATCTAAAGTAAAGGTTAATGGTATTCTTTCTGCTACTTTCCCATTATTTAACTAGACAAGGATGTCCACTTTCACCCTTCTTTTCAATATCTGCCTGGAAGCCTTGGCTTGTGCTATTAGACCACATTGGGAGATTTACAGAGTAGTACATAATTCAGTTGAACACAAATTGGTATTATTTGCAGATGATGTTCTTTTGTTTATTACTAAACCTCATACTACTATTCCAGTGTTGATGCAAATGATAGATGCCTTTAGTAAAATAGCAGGATATTCTATTAATTGGTCCAAATCGGAATTGATGCCAGTAGGTGAAAATTTAATTACCCATCCATTTAAGAAATATCAATTTCATATTTGAACCAAATCTATTAAATATGTAGGTATCTGCATACCAAAAGATATAACTCAGTAACAACTAATATAAATCAAATATGTAAAGAAGTTTCTTTAGATAAGGATAGATGGGATTCATTAAACCTCACACCTTGGGGAAAGGTGAATGCTCTCAAAATGAGTATTATTCCCAGGTTAATTTATATTCTGAGAGAAATTCCTGTTCAAATCTGGAGAATATTTTCAGAAAATAAGTTATTTGTTCAGAAAAATTTTATGGGGTTCTTTCATTCCAAGAATATCTTTACAGAAAATGTACTACCAGTTAATGAGGGAGGATTCAGTTTTCCAAATCTGGAGCTGTATCATCAAGCTTACCTATTGTCAAGTATTAAATACTGGAAGCCAACAATTGGTGCTAATTTTCCGATTTGGGCAACTTTGGAATATACATATATAGCACATTTGGTTGGATGGACAGTATTAGAATCTAAATACAACAGAACTCTAATATCTTTGGAAACAATTATGTCAGTTAGAAAGCTATGGAATGTAATGTCTAATAAAAAAGATTTGATTCTTCTTCCCATGCTAAATTGACTCTATGGAGAAACCCAACAGTAAAAATTGAGAAAAGACAGTGATATGGAAAAGTTGGATGGAAGCAAGGATATTGACTCTGGACCAATTGATAGATGATTAAGATGAATTTTTAACATATGCTGTGTTAAGAGAGAAATATTATCTATCAGATGTATCCCAATGGCAATATCTACAGCTACAACATTTGTTAATAACATTGTCTGGACCAGCAGCATTTTCAGCTTCCGAGACACCTGAGATGCTAGTACAACTTGTTAAATCCTTTAGAACTAAAAAACTTATTAGTTTTTATAGATATTTGTTATCAATAAATCAATTTGATATGCAGATGTTAAGGGATGAGTGGAGTAAAGAATTAGAGGTTCCTATATTGCCTAGACAATGGGAGAGTGTCTTAACTTCTAGAGCAAGAGTGTCAGTGGAACTTAAACTACAATTTATACAACAAAAAGTAGTATTTAGAACTTACTGGAGTCCACTATGTTTGTATAGAAAACGATTGTCAAAAACAGCATTTTGTTGGAGATGTACTAAGGACAATGCCTCTTTAAAGCATATGTTTTTACAATTTCCTATACTTACTAAGTATTGGGAGAAAGTAGTGGACTATATAAATATGATTGTGCAACAAAAGCTAACATTTTCAGAGGATGATATTCTTTTGAATGATATACCTAGTACATGGAATTTGACATCTGGACAATGTAAGTTCTCTGTGCCCTTACTATGGCCAAAAGACTGATATTGCAGCATTGGAAAGATCAACGTATGGCCCCATTCACTCAATGGATTGAACACCTGATTGCACTTGCCACTTACAAATGGATTGCCTATTGCTGTAGACTTTGTATGGACAAGCATAATGAAACATGGGACTCATTTATACAAAACAAAGTAGGTTAAAAAAAATGATAGTCACATAAATGTATTGGAAATATATATGCATCTGAATAATACTTGCATTAGATAAATATATATATATAGATTTGTAACTATCTACTGTTATAATGGAATATTATGCTAAGTTTTTATTTCTTTTGTCATATTTTTGTCACTTTTTGTAATAGCATTGTTTAATGTTTTTTTTCTTCTTCTTGATAGTGTATTATCATTTTTGTATTTTGTGTTTTTTCTTTTTTGTTATTAATTAAAAAGCAATAAAAAAAGAGAGAACCCCAGCTCCATACAGATTTCTCAGTATGGCATATGTGTCTTTGGACGTTCAAGCAAAGAATCTGAACCCAGCCACAGGGCCTCTTCACGTTAGCCAAAAGAATCACAGCTGCTTCAAGTACTAGGAGGGCCAAAGGTACTGGCTAAGAAAAAACTCTACAATCAGTAGTTCCCATATTACAACCAGCTTTTGCTAATGATGGAGCAATACAGAAAGGACACTATTGCTGCTTCCATATTACCAAGGAAATGTTACAAGGAATCCTCAGTGTTTAAATATTGGCATTTATTTTTTTATACACACACATATACAGTGCATTCGGAAAGTATTCAGACCCCCTTCACTTTTTTCAGTTTTGTTATGTTGCAGCCTGATACTACAATCGTTCAAATTCTTTTTTTTTCTCATTAATCTACACTCAGTACTCCATAATGACAAAGTGAAAACAGAATTTTAGAAATGTTTGCAAGTGTATGAAAAAGGAAAAACTGAAATATCACATTGGCATAAGTATTCAGACCCTTTGCAACAACACTTGAAATTTAGCTCAGGTACCTCTTGATCCTTGCTGAGCTCTTTCTACACCTTGATTGAAGTCCACCTGTGGTAAATTAAATTGATTGGACATGATTTGGAAAGGCACACACCACTCTACAGAAGGCTTCACAGCTGACAATGCATACTGTACCAGAGCAAAAGCCATGAGGTCAAAGGAACTGCCCGCAGAGCTCAGAGACAGAATTATTGCAAGGCACAGATCTGGAGAAGGCTACAAAAAAATTTCTGCTGCACTGAAGGTTCCCAAGAGCACAGTGGCCTCCATCATTCTCAAATGGATGAAGTTTGGCACAACCAGGACTCTTCCAAGAGCTGGTCGCCCGGCCAAACTGAGCAATCGGGGAAGAAAAGCCATAGTAAGAGAGGTGACCAAGAACCCGATGGCCACTCTGACTGAGCTCCAGAGATCCTGTGTGGAGATGGAACAAAGTTACAGAAGGACAACCATCACTGCAGCACTCCACCAATCTGGGCTTTATGGCAGAGTGGCTAGACGGAAGCCTCTCCTCAGTGCAAAACACACAAAAGCCCGCTTGGAGTTTGCAAAAAAGCACCTGAAGGACTCTCAGACTGTGAAGAACAAGATTGTCTGGTCTGATGGAACCAAGATTGAACTGTTTGGCCTCAGTTCTAAACGTTATGTCTGGAGGAAACCAGGTGCCGCTCATCATCTGCCCAATAACATCCCAACAGTGAAGCATGGTGGTGGCAGCATCATGCTGTGGGGGTGTTTTTCAGCAGCAGGGACTGGGAGACTGGTCAGGGTTGAGGGAAATCTGAATGGAACAAAGTACAGAAAAATCCTCAATGAAATTTGCACTCCACAGTGCTCGGGACCTCAGACTAGGCCGAAGGTTCACCTTCCAACATGACAATGATCCTAAGCACGCAGCCAAGACAACACAGGAATGGCTTAGGGACAACTCTGTGAATGTCCTAGAGTAGCCCAGCCAGAGCCCTGACTTGAACATCTCTGGAGAGACCTGAAAATGGGTGTCCACTGACGGTCCCCATCCAACTTGATTGAGCTTGAGAGGATTTGCAAAGAAGAATGGCAGAAAATCCCCCAATCCAGGTGTGCAAAGCTTATCATGTGATACCAAAAAAGACTCGAAGCTATAATTGCTGCCAAAGGTGCTTCAACAAAGTACTGAGTAAAGGGTCTGAATACTTAAGTACATGTGATATTTCAGTTTTTTCTTTTTAATAAATTTACAGACATTTCTAAAATTCTGTTTTCACTTTGTCATATGAGTGTAGATTAATGAGGAAAAAAAATGAATTTGAACGATTGCAGTATCAGGCTGCAATATAACAAAATTGAAAAAAGTGAAAGGAGTCTGAATACTTTCCGAATGCACTGTGTTTGTGTGTGTCTGTGTAGCCACCCATTCCCCATTTACAGCAGTTTCAGTTGATAAAATTAGTCTGAATCAAGTGGATTCCTGCCTTGTACGGAGTAATCCTACTACAATAATTCTCAACTTATGACCATTCGTTCAGAGACTGTTCAAAGTTACAGCGGTGCTGAATGAAGGGACTTACTACTGGCATCCAAAGTTACAGCCACTGCAGTGCCCCCACAGTCACATGATCAAAATTCGGGCACTTGCCAGCCCGCCTGCACTTATAACCACAGGGGAACTTCAATTCCCCTCACTCATCTATATCTCCCATCTCTGCCCTTTTGACCCCTTGCTGCCCTGTGCTCCAGCACTCCAGCTGACCTCCACCATCTACTTGCTCCTGCTGCCTATGAGGTGTGCCTGGCCTGGCTGCTGAGCCAGGCTGGGGCCGGGGCTGGGGCTGGGCTTTGCACTGTGCGGGGGGGGGGGAGCAAAAAGCAGTTCCTGAGCCACAGCACAAAGGGGCTTTTTGGCGTGCCACCACAGTGCAAAGGGACTTTTTGGCATACTGCAGCTCTGGAGCTGCTCTTTACTTTTTTTTCACAACACGAAGCCAGCCCCAGCCCGGTCCAGCAGCCAGGCCAGGCACACCTCATCAGCAGTGGAAGCAGGAAGATGGTGGAGGTCAGCTGGGGCGGTGGAGTGCAGGGCAGAAAGGGTCTCGGAATACAGGGTGGTGAGGGAGACTGGGACTGGGCTGGGGTGGCTGTGGCTTCCTGGGGCATGGGAAGCAGTCCCAGAGCCATGCAGTTCTGGGGCTGCTTACCATCCTGCAAGGAGGGTACAGGACAGCCAAAAGGGCCGAGATGGGGAGGAGATAGATGGTGGGGAGTTGGACACAGTCCAAGAGGATCAGGGCTGGGAGGGACAAACCCAGAATGGCTAGGATTGGAATGGGTACCCACTTAACGACCCATGATTCTTAGTTAACAATGGCAATCAGAATTGCCAGGATTGCCATCGCTAACCAATGCAGTCATGTGGTGTCTCACTTTACAATATCGCTTAGCGATAGAAATTCTAGTCCCAGTTGTGGTCATAAGTCAAGGACTACCTGTACTGTGGTTGAAAATAGATGCTTGAAATCAAACACATAGGCTTCATTATTTTGGAAGTCAAAAATTGATAGGTGATTCCAAAAAAAAAGCTTTAAAAATATAAGCCAAGCAGGACAGAAACAGGGTTAAACTGGTTGCCTTAAAATTCTACAGAAATAAGTAGGATTTCTACTTATTTCTGTAGGATTTTGAATCCTTGAATACTAACTGCAAAGAAGATAAATATTCAAATTAAATTTGTAGGGAACATCCTCCAGAAGTCATCCTGCATAATCCAATTAAAAGAACTACGCTTTTCTGCTGCTCCCTTCATTTGCATAGCAAAAGAAGTCTGTAAAGACTGCAGCCAATGCCTTATATCCTATTTAGTCAGTCACATTCTTACCATATTTTTGGCTGTCATGTGCTTTACAGTTGTTATTTGAATTTAAAATAAGGTTTTTGGATTACGACATGATAAAATAAATAATGCAGAAGAATTGAGGAGACTAAAGAACTCATTAAAATGTGACAGTTTATGTAAACCTCAAGAAAAGTTTGAATAAAACTGAGCACATCTTGGTGTTGCTCTTCCAACAAAGCCGGGTGACTTGTGCTTAAAGATTTAAATGATATTGGCCGGTACAGTCAAAATTAAGAACACAAACCATCCCACAAAGGTAGAAAACCACACTGGATCAAGCCTCTGTTCTTTCTGAAAATATTCTAATTGCTGAGAGAGCACTTCTATTGCACTTACCATAACAGAGACAGAACAATTAACACATCTGAACATTTTGAGGCACAAATGAGCACGTTTCTTGGAGCCCGGAAGCCCTGAATGGAACTTGCTTGGAAAAAAGCAGTCCACCACTCATGTAACTGTGCTCTAAATGGATCCCTATGATTCTATCAAGGAGTATCCAACCATCACTTCCCTCCCATAAAAAAGATACCGTAAGAGCTTGTACATTTCAACTTGATTCATCTCTCCCCAATACATAACCAGTGTTGCTTTTTTTTTCCAGTCAACCTGAGGAACCCAAAACAGATATAAATTTGCCCATTTCCCTGCTTTTTTGGGAGGGAAGGAGGGAAGCAATATAGCAAAACAGCTTCTATTGCCATTTGGTTATTACTCAGTCATATTATTAACTAAAACTGAGATACCAACATAGTACTACAGAATGCCATTCACTGAGCTGGTGTCATTAATATTAATATCATTGCACTAAATGAGGGTTTTCTTATAAACTGCACACCTCAATTGTTCTTTTAATTTTTATTTTCTAGGAGTATGTGCATCATTGCTCAGAACAGAATAGTTAAGACCAAAGCAAGAAGTCTCATTCCATTAACCCAAGAATATAAATTATTGCAAAAACATGCAGTTTTTAAAAAGAAAGTCTTGCATGGCATCCTGGGCATTCACAGTATTCTCCGTAAACAATCACATCTTTGGATACACAGTCTGGCTTCATTCCAACACACCTTGCTCCACAGAAGCAGAAACTGCATTCCCAGCTGTGCTTCACTTTGTAGTCCACCATTCAGTCCTCCTATCCCTTCAGTGATGGCTGAAGGAATCCTTTCTCAATGAGGTGTGATTTCAAAGTTTTATAAATGTTTAATTGCTCCTCTGGCTGGAGTACCAACAGCTGTTTCAGTAGTTTGCTGGGATTAGGGCCTCTGGCAATGACATGTAAGAAGACAAAATTTCAAACTGCAGTATCACTTTTCTATTTGTTCACTTATTTATTTAATTCAATTTGTACACCACTCAATTCCCAACTACTCTGGGCAGCTGACATGAAAACAATAAAAACAATACAGCAATAAAAGAAGAAACCCAAAAACAAAGATGGCAAAACTGGGCACCAACAAAACACACCCACTCCTTGGAAGGATCTATTCCCTTCCTTGCCAAAGGCCTGGTGAAGAGCCAGGTCTTCAAAGCTCTCCAAAATGCCAGTAGGATCTTGGGGAAGAACCTCACTCCAGAGGGCATGTGCTGCAACTGAGAAGCTGTGCTTCTAGAGTCCCGATAGATGGCATTGTTTAACTGAAGGAACCCAGAGCACAGCAACCCTGTTGGATCAAAGCAGCCAGGCAGATACTAGGAGAGAGAGGCAATCCCTCAAGTAGCTGGTCCTATGCCAGCTAAGGCTTCACAGGTAACAACAAGAACCTTGGATTGCACCTGGAAGCAAACTGGCAACCAGTGGAACTTGGGAAGCAGAGGTGTTAAATACCCACTGCTCCCCATCACTGCCCGCACCACTGCATTCTGGACCAGTTGAAGCTTTTGGGTGGTCTTCAAGAGCAGCCCCATGTAGAATGCATAGCAATAGTCAAGCCGTGAGGTGGCACAGACTTTTCATTCAATACTTTTCATTTAAATAAAAATGTTTTTGCTAAACTGTATGCACTGGAAGCAAAATAACCACTAAACCACTTTTATGAGGGACAGAAGCAAAAAAGTCAAGTGACAATACTTTCAATTGATCATCATTGCTGAAGATGTGATTTCAGATGTACTGTCTCTTAGCACTTTATAACCTACTGACCACTAGCGGCAGTGGGGGAACAGTAAGTTAAGAATTCCTTCTACATTCCATCTGTAACTCTTTTCCTTCCCGCTCTTTATGTGATTGCTAAACTCAGGTTCCTTCCTTCCTGCTGTTCTCCAGGCATGCACCCATGGGAGCTCTCTCCCCTTGACTATACTCTTGGTAAGACAGAACTAGCTAATCATTAGGCTTTTCTGCCTACCTCATGGGCTTCCTGTAAATAAGCTTTTCTGTTTAGATTACAAAACTTGCTTCCGTAATCCTTGCTTAGGTTGGACCCCGCTCTCCAAGAACACAAAGTGCTTCATCCAACAATAACAAGTCTACTTTCCCATTATTAATAGCTGCCAGGCAATTCACTATTAGATAAATAGAGAATTTGCCACCTGAAGCATAATAGCTGGCTTCTCTTGCATGACTGACCAAGTACTAATACACATTCTGCATGAGGGGATGTAAGCAATGCTGCCTGCTCGGTCATCGGAGTCTGAAGTTCTCATTTCTGCTCAGATGAATCCCTAATTCATCTCTGCTTTGCTTTCCTGTGTCAAACACTATTGGAATAATGATTTCAGATGATAAGGAAGGACCCAGGACTTTTGTTAAATATTTTACATATTGTTCGAGACAGGTGACAGTAAGTGATTCCAATTCTGTACCCTAGTAACTCTTACTTCTTATTTCTTGATTTGGAGGTAATGCAAAGTTCTATGAAGTGAAGAAATTGCTTGCACTGCTACCCATATCTATTTGATCTATTTTTAGCCCACTGCTGAACTTAAAAACAATGCATCCTCTTTTTTGTGTGTGTGCCTTTCTTGGATATAGTTTCATAGGCAAAGGCTACTGGGGCTTCTCTGTTTATAAATGCTGACACATTCAGGAACTGATAAAAGGTTGACACAGCATCTTTTGCAGAAAGAATGCTGATTTTTCCTTAGCAAATCTTATGATTCTACAACTGCAAACCTAGACTTAAAATTAAACAGTCTCAAGGTCAGGTATATTCCATTCCTCTAAGGAGACTGATTTATGGGATACATTTTTATTTTAGACCAAATGTTCAAGGTAATGATATTATTTTTAAAAGCAGAGAGTGAGAAACTTTTGAGGAATGAGAAGAATTGGCAGGGCCAATTCTTTTTTCTTTTTGAGTGGTTTTATTTATTTACTTATAAAACTTATTGCCTCCTTCAATCTTGAGGGACTCTAGCTAATATACAAGTCTAAAACATATAACAAAATTAATATATGATATAAAACAGAACAGTAAAAACTATTCTTCACAGTCAATTCCCAAAGGCCTAGGGAACCCCCACAGAATATGTACCATCGCATCCTCACCTACTACATCCCACAACATGAAGGGATCTTCAGCAGGTGCTCCCTGGTTATCCAGAATGGGCAGGCAGAAGCTACCTGGGTAAGGCAGTCTCTAAGATACCCAGGTCCCAAGCTATACAGGGCTTTATAAATAGCAAACAGCGTCCTGAACTGCACTCAGTGCAGCTCCCACAGCACTGGAGCAACATGACAGTATCAGGTTGCCAGTAAGCAAGCAGGCCGCTGATTTTGAGGATGGGAACAGGAATGGTGGGTCTCCGGAAGGCAAGCCACTTCTGTTCCCAATCATGTTGCCAGTTTTTAGTGGCAAAATGGCTGAAATTCACCAGCCTAATTTCAGGCTGTTTTTCAGGGTTTCTGGAGGTGGGGTTATAGGTGAGAATTAAAGAGTTTGCTTCCCAGAGGCCTCCCACCAAAACCTGGCCATTTGACTGAGGTTCAACACCACATTCTCAGGGGACTTGTGTGTAGAAATGGGTTGCTGGGGAACCGTATGAAGCCTGTTAGCTGCAATTTGCCCCACCCATTTTGGAGTCCAAAGGAATGGTTAATTGCTTATTCACTGTCAATGCTAACTTGGCACAGCCCCACCATTTGAGACAAGGCTGATATAAAAGCTTTGTTTGCATTTTTTCCAATTAACTCTAAAATGACACCTTATGGAAACATACCTTATGAAACTGGTAATATAGACATGTACAAAAGTAGCCATCAAGTACTGACAATCAAAACGATCCATTATTCCACCATGGCCAGGAATAGTATCAGCAAAATCCTTAAAGAGAAAAGAAAGTCCCTATATTAAGTATTTAACTACATGGCACAGTTAGGACTATTTACTAGGATTGCCAACTGATTGAATGTTATCATAGTGAAACTCTGATTTAGCAGATCTCCCGCTGTAGGGGAGATGGGCGGGGACAAATCAAATAAATAAATAAATAAAAATAATGGACAATGCATGGAATTCCAATGGATATAATTTACAAAATGTGTGTGATGATGTCATTATGCAAATTACATCATTTTGTATCAATTTGCTTATTTGCATATTGATATTATTATGCAAATTAGATTTTGTATCAATTTATGCCATTTGCATAATGATGCCATCACACAAATGGCATAAATTGATACAAGTGACTTAATTTACATAATGATTTCATTACCCAAATGACATAAATTGCTATGTTTGCATGCTTTTGTATCGAACAGACATTTGTGAATAACAGGTATACCTTCCCCCCATTAGTCTATTACATTATGAGGTTTCATTGTTGCTGTCTTTTAACCTATTGAGTTAAAAGTTGATTATCACTGCAGTAGTCAATTAATAATATTAATTGAAAAGCATGTTCTCTAGTAACTGGGGAAACAATTCTTCTTTAAAATGTGTATTATAAAAAGTCAGACTAGGTTATGTACTCACCTTGATTTTGAAAGCTCTTTTGAATCCACTAGCAAAAAAACCTCCAAATGGCCCAATTAAAGATGCAAATGTTGACAAAGCAATGCTGTGCATCTGGAATGGATACATATTTGCAGTTTCCTGCAATAAGTCATAATCATTAGCTCTTATTAGCATTTATTTGACATTAATATAACATAGAGAAAATTACAGTCATACATTTAGCATATTAAAGGATTAAAACCTTTCAAGCAAAATTGGCAACTTAATTGTGCAAACAGGAAATAACCTTGGCAGCAATAGTAAAAGTTGGAGCAAAAGTTGGAGATACATCATCCAGAGGAGCTCATATGTTCCTTATGAACATATAATAAAGATGAATCCTCTTCTGAGGCTAACTTAGGCCAGAAGCAGTGAGAAGATTTCACCCAAACCACACTGCTTAATTTTTTTGCCCCATCAGCATCACCAAATTCATATAAATAGGTAAGATGGAACTTTCATCATCTGATCATATGGAAACTAGCAAAGTAACCGAGGCTCTGTCCAGCAGATGAAAGATGTGTATAATCAGGGTCTCAAACAGTATACAAAACTGAACCAGAATCGTAGTCTTGTTATTTAAATGAAAGCCACATAATTGGGCATTCCAGCTGCAAGAAAGTTCTCAGAGGTAGTGGTGAATTCCATCTTAAACCCAGAGGTCAATCAACTGGATAGGTTTGTTTCGTATCTTGCTATTGAACTCCTTTAATGTGCAAAATGGAGCTTGCTTTCTGCCTATTCTGCTATAGTGGGTCAAATGAGGTCTCAACCTTCTGCAAGAGGGAGAGGGAGAGGAATGTCATAAAAGAAAAACTTAACAGCAATTTTCTTTGTCATATATTCATGTACCTGTGGGAAATGGGGTGAAATGCTTGTTCCTAGCATTGTTATTTTGCTCATTCTAAGTGCTAACAGGAAAGGAGAGCTGGTCATTTTAGATACTTTAGCTCTTTTTATATCCAACTTTCTGAATGATTAAGATCTAGCTTTTCGTTAAGGATTTAGTTTTACTTACCTTTCCCAGAACAACCTGAAGCAATGGTGGTAAGGAGTACTTCTTCAGTTGGAAAAGTTCCGATGGTTCGCATTCTGTGACAAACCTATTAGTTTCACTATTGTATTCCACAGGACATACAAAATACTGGTATTGTGCCAGAAGGTAAGCAACCTGGAAGGACAACAGGCATTGATAAGATGTTTCTGATTAAGGGCTTCCTGTGGGTGTTGGGGTGTAATTACGAGTTTCTCCAGTCCTCCAAGCCTTTATATCCTCTGAAATTAGGTAAATGGTGACTGGAAAGAAGGCTTGGGAGGGAGAGAGACAGCTTGACTGGCTGGCTAAACTTGTTACCCTTGATATCTCTGAATTATTACCAAACCAAAAAAAAATGCCCACACGTTTATACTATTGAGTGCTAGTGTGTAGACAAAGGACAAGTCTTGTCTATTTCTTTTTTTTTTTATGATAACTGTATTAAATTTTAAAAACAGAATGATATAAACTAACAAGGACTAATAATCAAGAAAAAAACAGAAGAAAAGAATAAAAAGAAAGGAGAACAGAAGTGCAAAAAGATAAAGAAAAAGAAACAGAAATACAAAAAAAAAGAATGACTTCCAACTTCTTTTAAAGCAGATATATGTAAAACATACATTAAACTCTTACTCTAGGATTACAATTTCACATCCTTTTTTTTTATAATCTATTAATTTTACTAAACATCAAATCCATATATCGTAATTTCATTTTTTTCTGTTTCCAACAAGAAGTCCAAAAGGGGCTTCCAATTAGCATTAAAATTAGTCAATGTCTTTTAGGCCTTGTCTATTTCTAAGTCAGAGCACAATTCTTAACAATAACTGTCTCTTTAGGATTCACATCAGGTAGAATGTCCAAAAATCATGCAACCAAGGGAAATCACCCACTTCCTCACACTCAATTAGGACAAAATAAATCTTATTTCATGAGCCACCTCAGGAACAGCAAGAACACCTGATGGACTCAGTTTATTATTCAAAACCAGCTGTTCTTCTATATCCCTATTTATGGCTGCAGAACTCCATTTGGTAATATCAAGAGCAATATTATGTATCTGTCAATGTGAGGGCATAATATCATCCATTTATAAATTATACTAAATTATATTACTATTGAAAACTAGTACTGTTACAAAGCAGTAATGTTCCCAAACATGTATTTAAGATCAGCTTTTGGTTTCTGACTTGATGCCTATCAGTAAAAGTAATTAGGGTGGCTGGCAAAAAGATAGTTTTCTCAACAGTGATCCACTGGCCATTGAAACTGCTTCGAACTACGTGAGGTTGTTATATTTTAAGAATACTTAAAGGCCTTTACTATGTTCCAGCCTGACTTTCTTTGAACTGTCCCTGTAGTGCTGGGTTTGGAGTCTTAGAAGTTTTACTGATCTTAATGAAACGTTTAATAGTTACATTATATAGCAGTTTATCACAATGTATCTTATTTATATTCTCAATAGTCATGTAAGAGCTGTGCCCTAAAAAAACAGTCTATAAATAATTTGAATAACAAGTGCACATATTGTCCCCCTGAATTTGGGTTACTTCTCTTAGTTTCAAGAGTGATTTTTATTATGGTTATTACAGATGGCATAATTACACAGTATGCTAATAATCAACCATTGTAATTACAGCCATGTGAACCTAACAGCCATAAACCTCAATAATAGGGTAAAGCATTAAGCTTTAACTTATTGTTTAATCTTAAAAGCTACAGATTGGCAGCAATTCTAGTCCTTCATACCAGTTTCAACTCCAGGACCAAATAACACAACATTAATGAGAGAAGAGACCACATCCACTTACAATAAATCCAAACACAACTGTGGTAAAGAAGCCACCAATGAAGCCTTCCCAGGTCTTTTTGGGAGAGAGCTAAACAAGAGAGAAATTAAGAAATTAAAAGCATCAAGTGGCACAAGACCCTTTCCTGTTCTTGCAAACATACTACTATTCTAGAAAATGTTGACTTATTTATTTTTTCTAAGTTTCTTCCAAGCAACAGGAAAACTGAGATACAATTATACTAAAAAGGACACTTATTCAGTGAAAGCTGCAACTATCTTTCAATAGTATATAACAGCTATTAAACAAATTAGAATGCTCAGTTTTTACATATCCAAATATCCAGATGTTAAAAACCTTTAATAAGATGGGTGAGAGAAATATATCTGGTGTCAGCAATGCAATCACTAACATGATCAAAGAGATGCCTGTGAAATGCTAAACAAGAATATATAGTGGTGCTTAAAAGTTTGTGAATGCTTTGCATTTTTAATGTTTCTTCATAAATATGACCTAAAACCTGATCTGTTCTCCACTGTTCTAAAACTAGATAAAGAGATCCCAATTAAATAAACAAGTCAAAAACATTATACTATATATTCATTTATTTATTGAGGAAAATGATCCAAAGCTACATAACTGGGTGTGGCAAAAGTATGTGAATCTCTAGGATTATCAGTTCATTTGAAGGGGAAATTAGTCAGGTGTTTCAGTCAATGGGATGATAGTCAGGTGTGAGTGTGGGAGGTCCTGCCTTATTTAAAGAACAGAATTCTGGGTATTCTCTATCAAAGTATGATCTTCACAACACAAGTATGTGGAAATGTGTCATGGCTTGAACAAAGATTTCTGGGGACCTCCAAAAAAAGCTGTTGATGCTCACCAGGCTGAAAAGATTACAAAACTATTTCCAGAGTATGGTCTTCACCAGTCTACTGTCACGGAGTTTGTGTACAAATGGAGGCAATCCAACACTATTGTTACCCTCCCCAGGAGTGGTTAACCAACCAAGATCACACCAAGAGCAAGGCGTGTAATACTCCGGGAGGTCTCAAAGAACCCCAGGATAACGTCTAAGGAACTAAAGGCCTCTCTTGCATTGGTAAATATCAGTGTTCATGAGATCACCATCAGTAGAACACCGAAGAACAATGGTGCGCATGGCAGTGTGCAAAGAGAAAACCACTACACTCCAAAAAGAACATTGCTGCCCATCTACAATATGCAAAAGATCACATGGATAAGCCTGAAGACTATTGGAAGAATGTTCTGTGGACGGATGAGACCAAAACAGCATTTTTTGGCTTGAATGAAAGCGTTATGTTTGTCAAAACACAAACACTGCATTCCAGCATAAGAACCTTATCTCATCTGTGAAACATGGTGGTGGCAGTATCATGATTTGGGCCTGCTTTGCTGTCTCTGGACCAGGACAGCTTGCCATCATTGATGGAACGATCAATTCTGAATTGTACCAGCCAATTTTACAGGAAAATGTTAGAGTATCTGTTCATGAACTGAAACTCAAAAGAAAGTGGGTCATGCAGCAAGACAATGACCCAAAACATACAAGTTGTACAACCAAAGAATGGTTAAAAGAGAAGAAGTTAATGTTTTGGAATGGCTAAGTCAATGTCCTGACCTTAACCTTATAGAAATCTGAGGACCTGAAGTAGGCAATTCATGTAAGGAAGCCCACCAACATCCCTGAGTGAAGCTGTTCTGTAAGGAGGAATTCCTTACTAAAATTCCTCCCAGCTAATGTGCAGGACTGATCAACAGTTATCAGAAATGCTGAGTTGCAGTTGTTGTTGTCCAGGGGGGCTTACCATTTACTGAAAACAAAGGTTTACATACTTTTGCCACACACAAATATGTAGCTTTGGATCATTTTCTTCAACAGATAAATGAGCAAGTATAATGTTTTTCATTCATTTGTTTAATTTATCTAGTTGTGTGGAGAACAGAACATTTTAGGGAAAATTGAAAATTCAAAAGGGTTCACAAACTTTTAAGCACCACTGTATCTGTCTGATTTGAGTAATGATATTTCTAGAGGGTAATAAGATTAAGTTTTCTAGCAATCATAATTTGGGGATGGAATGTTGGTAATATCAGTAAGAAATAATGATGCTTATGTTTTCAATAATCCACGTATCCTGATCACCTACAAAAATCAGTATTATATACACAACTATAGTATCACCACAACAACTCTATTTATACTTTGTGTCACTGTAATATTAAACAAGTATAGAAAATAACTAGGAATAGAATAAACCAAGCCATCTCTGTTTACAATCAAGTAGAATTATAACAATCAGAATAAACAGTTAACCAGCTATATAGCAAAAATCTTTGATTCCAGCTAGTCAAATTACAGTTTAGGGAGCTTATCTTCCAGATAAACTATAGATTAAACTATAGATTTTCTATCTCAGGTGGATAAGCTTCCTAAAAAGAAATATATGAAACCTGTCTAAAACAACCATGTTGTAAAGAATAGATACTTAGCCAAATCTTCAATTCCCCATAAAAAAATGTACATCTCCACAGAAGAGACACCAGACAGATGTGTGACCACATTGCTACCACTGTTACTATGCAGTTATATATTAATTTGCCTCCTCCCCCCAACCCCGGATGTTATGCTATGTACTTTTGTGGTATGAATGGACATATATGAAAGATGGAATACAGACAGTCCCTGAGTTAAGAACGCCCAGTTTAAGGATGACCCATAGTTAAGAATGGAGCCTACTGTAGCAAAATGTGAGTTAAATACACAATTATTTGAGTTAAATACACAATGGTTCGAGTTAATTATGCAATATTACTTATACAATATTATACAATAATACTGTTCCAGCTTACATACAAATTCGACAGGACAAGGACAGACCTTGGGAATGAAACTCATTCTTAAATACATCAGCCCCACTCAAAGCACACCACAGAAGCAGAAAGGGTTTGCTCTGAAGGCCTAAGCATCATGTGAAAAAATACCAGAAAGAAGACCAGGACTTGTGGCAGGGTCAGCTGCCACGATTAAGATGCGGTTGTACTTATCTCAAGGTTAGAGTTTTGTTTGCTGTGTCACACAGACAGCTAGAAAGTTATTGGACTAATTAAGATACTTTTATATCTGCCTTCTAGTACAAGATTTATAAGGGGCAAATCTATCAAACAAAAGCAGGTTTTTGTGGCGTTTTTCATGCATGTTTATTTATTTATCAAATTTATATGGCCACCCATCTCACACAAGATGACTCTGGGCAGTGTGCAATAAAACCAACTATTAAAAGCAAATATAAAAACAATTAAAACAATTAAATAATCAGCATAAGTAAAAACAGATTATGAGAGGGTTCCTTAAGATGTCATACATGGTGCAACCAATGTGCGAGGATCCCCAGGCCTGATGAAAAAATTTTGAGGGCTTTTCCAAAAGGCCATAAAGGTTGGGGCTAACCTCACCACAGGGGGAATAATGTTCCAGAGAGCGGGCACCACAGCAGAAAAGGCTCATCTCCAGGGTCCCGTCAGATCAAACTCCTTAACGGACGGGACCCGCAATATGCCTCTCCTGCTGGACCTGATGGGACAGATAGAAGTAATCAGGAGAAGCAGTCCCTCAGATAACCTGGCCCCATGCCATGTACAGCTTTAAAGGTCAAAACCAGCACTTTGAATTGCACCTGGAAGCAAACTGGCAACCAATCTAGCTCACTGAGCAGAGGTATAATGTGTGCCCTTCTATGGGTGTGTCCCACCCATAACTGCCCATGCTGCAGCATTTTGCACCAGCTGAAGCTTCTGGATACTCTTCAAAGGCAGCCCTATGTAGAGCGTGTTACAGTAGTCCATTCAGGAGATGACCCGTGCGTAACAATGAGTAAAGCCTCACAATCAAGAACAGGCACAACTGGCACACAACATGAAGGCCCTCCTGGGCACAACTGCCACCTGCTTCTCAAGCACAAGTCATGAGTCCAGGAGGACCCCCAGTTTGCACTAGGTCTGTTTGGGGCAGTGCAACCCCATCCAGTACTGGAGATGGTGAAGTCCCAGAATCGGAAGGCTCTAAAACCCAAAGCCACTCAGTCTTGCCAGGATTCAGTTGAAGCCACAGCCATCCAGACCCTCACAGCCTCCAGACACCGAGACAGCACTTCAACAGCATCATTTAGCTTGCCAGGGGCAGAGTTACAATTAAGCATCATCAGCATACTGATGATACCTCACCCCATGGCAACAGATGATTTCCCCCAGCAGTTTCATGTAGATGTAGGAGTGGAGAGAGCACCAAGCCCTGTGGCACCCCACATATCAGGGGCCGAGGGCAGGATCTCTCATTCCCAATAAACACTGACTGATATCGGCCCTGTGTTCTGCATGGACTGGAGGTTCCATACATTTATCAAGGAGCAAGGACTGAAGCTGTAGGAAGAAAGCAGAGACTGAAACAGTTAAGGAACTGTAAGAAGTTCTGTATAAAAATGTACTGTATATTAGATTAAGCTAAGACTACGGCATGTTAGAAGTACAAGCACAAATTATTTATTTTATTTGCACTGTAAAAATAAAAAACATTTTCATTGTCAGAAAAACACTGTTCATGTCTCTTTCCAACCCTCTGACAAATTTTTAAAAAAACTTAACAGCAGACATCTCTCAAATCACAAAGTATTTCTCAAAACCAGAGATGTTTCCTACATGGACTGGATGAGGCAATGGCACTCAGATATCAAGCAGTGCGAGAAGAATATATAAATAGTACTGGAGGTATTTAAAAATTCTCTTTGAACAGCCTTGTGACCAATGTGCATATTTCAAAATATGTATTTTTACTGATTTACCTTAATTAATGGAGTTCTGCCAAAGAAGAATCCAAATATATAAGCAGCAATATCATTGCAAATGACACTTGAGATTGGAACAAGAAACCTGAACAGCAAGGAGAAAAAAAACGTCAATGATTTAAACTAAAAAAAAACAGATATTATGACCATACGATCTTAGTCTGTAATTTATATTTCAACAACATTGGTGTCCATTAAGTCACCAAGAACTGAGCTCAGCTCAAGGGAGTCTTTGTCATTACCTTGTTGCCAAAGGGGATCTAATTTCCAATTTTAATTTATGGGCAGCTGCTGAACAAGAAAATTAAGTAGGAATCAAAATGTTGCTTTGGTTCATGCAAGGTATAAGGGTAGCCCAAACCAGTGAAACTACTAGTCTTTCAAACAGCCATTTTAATTTGGGAGAATGATTCTGTAAAATACATGGTTGCTAAAACGTATTTGTCCATGACTCTTCAACAAACAGATATTGCACTTCAAGTATCATTATTTTGAAAGCAAGCTGTGCTACACGTTGGTGGGATTTGTGAGGGCTTCTTTGGAAAAAGGTGCAGGCCAGCAATAAGGAGTATAGTGTTATCTTCCCCATGTTTCCAGGCAAGCTTTATTATACAAAACTGGCTCATAAACTTTATGGTATTTATTTACTTCTTAACTTGCCATTTAACTCTTAGCACTAAACATGTATTATTTATCTATGCATCTATTCCTACATATATTATATACCTAAATTCTAAAGAATCCCATTCACAGTTCTTTCCTCCTGTCTTAAAAGTATGCTTGCCTGAGTTATAAGTTTCTCTTTAGACACCATTTAGCCACCTTGGAGTTAGTTGGCTTCTGTTGCTAGCTGGCATTCTACTACTATCAGCTCAACACTGCCGTCTGCTGTTCTGAACTGCTGCCAGTGCATAGGCTTTATACTATCCTTCAGGGGCAGTGTAGGGGAAGGAAAATGTGTTACTAGCTGCTGGCTGGCTATAAGCTGTCAGTGTCTCTGGTGGACATGGAGTGGCTGCAGACTCTACTTTTCCTTTCAGGTATTCCACTGTTGTTGGAGTTCATGCCCAAACTTGTTCTGAAGCCATAGATACACTTTATCCTGGCACCTGTTCCCCTCTCTTGCCCACACCTGACACAAGACAAGAATCTCCCTCTAATGCAGAGACCCACACACCAATGCTCAGGTGCCAAAGGTGTCTTCTCTTTATAGTTGGAGCCCCATACTTCTCATGCTACCTTAAAGTCTCAGGGGGAAAGAACAGCAAAGGGAAGAAAGGGCTCCTGCTGACTGCAGCCAGGCTATCCCTTTACAGGACTTCCACAAAAACATATTAGGATCAAGATGGTTCAGCTTCTTTTCAAAATAGTTGAAAGTTTGATTACCGCACCTTTTAAGACTAATTCTTGTCAATCAGAGGATGAACGATTTAACTATGAAATTTTATAGCAATATTTTCTTGCTGACACACAAGGAAGGCCTCACTTCAAAACCATGAAAAACCATTGAAAAACGATAATCACCCCTTAGAAACGGAATATATATACAGGTAGTCCTCGCTTAACAATCACAATTGGGACCGGAATCTCCATCACTAAGTAAGGTGATCATAAAGCGAGACGTCATGTGACTGCATCGCTTAGCGACTGCAATCCTGGCATTCCCAGTTGCCATCATTAACCAAGAATCACAGGTCATTAAGCGAGTACCCACCCCAATCCAAGCCATTCTGGGCTTGGTCCCTCCCAGCCCCTAGCTTCAGTAAGATAAGGACCGCCTCCAACTCCCCCCACCCACCTGTCTCCTCCCCTCCATCTATGCCCTCCAGGCCACCCTGCACCCTGCCTTGCAGGGCAGCAAGCATCCCCAGAACGTCATGGCTCTGGGGCTGCTTGTCACACCCTGGGAAGCTGCAGCCACCCCAGTCCAGTCCCAGTCGCTGTCACCCTCACCATCCTGCACTCCAAGACCCCTGCCACCCTGTGCTCCACTGCCCCAGCTGATCTTCACAGTCTTCTTGCTCCAAAAAGCCATTTTGCAAAAAGCTCCTGGGCGGGGCTGGGCTGGGCTTTTGCTTCGCACTGTGAAAAAAAAAAAGCCAAAAGCCCAGTCCAGCCCCACTGGGAAGGCTAAGGCTGGCTGAGTCTACCCAGCGGCCAAAGGTAGGACTGGTCTACCCACCTTCCCAAGAAGAAGGACTAATCTTCCCATAGAAAATGGAAGGGAGAGGGCCAAAGGGGGCCACGAGGGCCCACTCTACCCACCTATCATGGCCAGAGGACCATTTCCTGAGAGCAGGCTGGTCTACCCACAAGGGAAGAAGAAGAAAAAAGAGGAGGGAAGAAGGGGTGTTTTTTTTTCCTCCACAAGGAAAGCAAAAGCCCAGCCCAGCCCTGTCCAAGAGCTTTTTGCAAAGGGGCTTTTTGGAGCAAAAGATGGGGAAGGTCAGCTGGAGCGGCAGAGCGAAGGGTGGAGGGGGCCAAGAGGGCAGAGGAGGGTGGGAGATAAGCGGGTGGGGAGAGCTGAAGCACTGCTGCAATTGTAAATGTGGTCAGGCAGTCAAGCATCCGAATTTTGATCACATGACCATGGGGGGGCACTGCAATGGCCATAATTTCAAGCACCAGTCGTAAGTCACTTTTTTCAGCACATTCATAACTTTGAATGGTCGCTGAACAAGTGGTCATTAAGCAAGGACTACCTGTATGAGTAAACTGAATCCCCAGATTTGCAAGAATTATTGTTCCCTTACCAGATCATGCCTTCAAACAGATTTTGGATGACAAGATGAGATTGAGTTACAATGATCAGCAAAGTGACATGAGTCCATGCGAACTGGTAATAGTGTAATAACACAACAGTTAGTTAAAAAAGCAAAAAACCTTACAAGACAAGACAATTATGAGAACAGACTTCTATTACAATATTTATATTTTCTACTGGGTAATTAAAAGATGTAAACATTAACTTAATGTGAATGGCATATAAAGAAAATCATAATGACCAGTCTGTGTATAGATGGATACACAATCTGGAATTGGAACATTAAAATGTTAATGATATAATTATAGTGAAATCATGCTATGTAACTCTGAAAAATCATCAAAATCATAAGTAGGTTCTACAAGTTATTGACTAACTCTTAAAATGCGATCTACACAGACACTAAACAAAAAGTCCTTTCTTATCAATAAATTCAATGTACTGCCCCTAATAATGCTTGTATAATTAAATAACAATTTCTATATCTAATACCTGATCATCTAACAAACATAAAGGATTTAGACTAGTTTCCACTTGCATTCTGCCAACTACTTAGTTATATGTGATGATCCAATGAGAATATTAAAAAAGTATGTGTTCTCCAATATAAGCAGATGACCTTCAATTTCTGTTTCCAGGAAATTTTCAAACTCCTAGATTAACTTGTAATGGCCATCAAATTAAAAGTCATAGAAGTCATAATAGCTCTAAACAGGTTTAGACTAGACATTACAATATTAAACAAACATTTAAGGTTTTCTTATGTCTTTACTGCCTGAGACAGTTGCAAACAAATCTCAATTTTGCTAAAACCTATGGTTGCAAATAAATGTATATACAACAAATCTTCACCTGCCCTACAAAGCAGTGCTATGAGGAAATATTCCAAGACAATTCTGGAATTAATATACAACCACAGAATGATGCAAAAAAAGACCGACAACTTCATATTTAAATTTTCAGTCTGAACATATTTAGAATGCTGTCAATTATGCTGACTGAAGACTATAGAAAATAGGAATCTTTCTCTGAACTGAAAACATTGTAATAATCTTAGAATTATTGTATAATCAATGTTAGAATAATCTTCCTATTTTAAGAATTTGTGATTATTCACTACTAAAGGTATCCCTACCACACTCAAATTAAATGTTGATTAATAACGTAAGGTGAATAATTTTGACCTGTGTTCATGAGACTTTAAAATCTATTTTATGAACATTTCTATTCCAAAAAAAAAGTTTTAACGTATTGATTATTTTGAGAACAATTAAGCTGCCCAAGGATTGATACATACCATGTAAAACTGTAACCGATAATGCCTCTTCACCAAACTCAACACAAACATACAAAATCCTATACAAGGAAAGGAAAACAGGTGTATGTTTTGCAGCACTGTTCTCATATACTGAATCAATTGTACCAAGCTCTTCAGTAAAAGACTGTTCCATTATTAGTTCATTTGTACTGATAGAAACATCGCTGTCTACAAATATTTTAAATAAATAAATGCATGCAACACTGTGTTATTTCCATCATGACACACAAGAAATATGTACTTGTGTCATTTCTATCATGATGCATGTGATGTCACTTGCTACCACCCATCCGTTCTCCCTTCAGACATCCACTAGGTCAGTTTATACACTACATGGTTTAAGGTAAACAGTATGATTTGCAGCATGGAAACTGTGAGCAAAGATCCTATTTCTCAAGTATTGTTATTTAATTTATATCTGCAAGTATAACTATTCTATTCTGATTCAAGAAATTATTTAAAACACAGTGGCATATCAAGTTGATGAATAATTCAAATAGCATCTGAAAAAACTGGACTGTTTGTGCCAAATATATTTTTTTAAAATAGAAGTCCTAGCCATTTGTTTAGCTTTCAAGAAAATGATTTTTAAAAATCCAATATTTCTAGACTGTCATTCAGCATAAGCAGTGAGTCAGTTAATGAATGAACTCCGATAAACTGAAAATGTAACCTCAGCCTTTATTAAAAATGCAAATTCAATGTAGTATTCATCCTTCTTTATCTATTAATAAATCTTTGCAAATTAACATACACCTTGAACTCCAAGCAGGTTTGGAAGGCAAAGGCACATGAAAGGCAAATTTCTATCATATGTAATCTACCATCAAAAAAGCCCTAGAATCTCTGAATCTACTAATACAGTGGTACTTCGGGTCACGAACTTTTCGTTCCGCGACTCTGGTCGTGACCCGAATTGGTCGCGACCCAAATCAAATTTTCCCATAAGGTTCAATGTAAATACGGTTAATCCGTTCTGACCCCTACGAATTTGGTCGCCAACCGATTTTGGTCGCGACCCGAATCAAATTTTCCCATAAGGTTCAATGTAAATACGGTTAATCCGTTCTGAACCATATGTATTTTTTTTTAAAACCACAAAAATATGAAACAAAGTACAGTACAGTACAGTACGAAGAGAGAGAACACTAACCTTGCTCGAGGCGACTTCTGGCGTGGAGGACAGGAAGGCGGGTGGGGAGGTGGTTATTGTTTGGAGGGAGAGTCCCCCTCCCTACAGGAAGCCACAACCATGTGTCACAGCAGGGAAAATGGCTGCGGGTCATGTTCATCACCCAATGCAGATTTCGCGAACGGAAGCAAAATTTTGCGAACGGTGCTGTTCGTGACCCGAATTGGTCGTGAACAGAAGTGTTCATGACCCGAGGTACCACTGTATACATTACATTTACAAGGCAAGAATGCATATTCTAGATTTTTGAAAATATGCAACATAATCTGCCTGTTATGTGATCCAGAGAATTTATTCTTGCTTGAGAATGTAAATGTCTTATACTGTAGAATGACACTAAAATCAATTTAGTCAAGTATTCTTGGAAAGAATGCCAGCAAAAAAGCTCTAGAAGCACACCTGGACATTTTCCTGCAGCCTACTAGCAGACTACAAGCAAGTAATGTTAACCTATATTGGATGTATCATGTATCAGATGCTGGCTTTAACAATGCATGGTCAACATTTGCTACAAGAATTTTACTTCAGTTCAAATGAATATGATGAGAAATGTCTTTCTGCTCTTGCTACCTAAACACAGCATGAAATTAAACAGAGGGGAAACTGAAGAGACCTCACAGAGAGTTATCCTGACATGTTACTCTGAGAGTTTTATTCTTCAAGAACCATATAAAATACATAACAGAAATAACAGTTAGAATTACTTCTATTACTACTACAATGTTGCTGCTAAATAAATGTTCTCAGGACTGAACCAAGATTGCTATAGCCTTTTCTGATCCACGCTCCAATATCAGAACTAACCTATAGTGTAAACATTAAGAACAGATGACAGAAAGAGTATCAAAATGATTTGAGTAAGTCTACAATATTCACTGTAACTTTTGAATGTATATTTTACATACTGCTCATTTTAACTTCATAGGCTATGGAGCTATGCCAAGCATTCAAAGTGTGTTTCACAAAACATATTGGTGCAAACAAAGTATAACTCCTCAAGGCACTAAGAAACTCACATTCTCCAGAAAGCTTTATGCAAAAGTTCTTCCAAATACTCTGCGTGTATTGACAAAATTCTGCTGGATTGCCAACAAAACAAAATGGCTTACATGCGCATGCATGTAGAAATGACCTGGGAAAACCCCAATGCAACTGCACTGAGCCTTTGTTTATGTCAACTCATTTTGCAACACATTGCTATGAATGCTCTCCATCCCCATAATAAATTTATTAAGGCCATACATAAGGACAATTTTTTGTATTTTAAAGAAGAAAAGAACACCAGAAATAGAAAGGTTCAACAGGCTGCACAGAAAAACAAAATACAATGACTACTGACAAGCTTTACTGTTACCTGCCAGATAAAGTGTAAAAGATATAAATCGGTGGTAGCGAATTAGGAATTGAAGTTGTTCTCGTCTCTGAACAAAAGTGGCAAAGTAATCTGCTACTGTCTCACCATAAAAGAAATAGTTCACGCACAACAAGAAATACCTGCAACATACATTATAGGTAAATTACTTTGTGAGAAATTTAAAAAGTGTTACAAAGTTTATTACATTTTAGTTTAGTTTAGTTTCATAGCATTACATCTCTGAATTTAAAATGATAGAATCAAAACATTACTCCATTTAATCCAGAAAAATATCAACATTCTGATACTTAAAAACAAACTGTACAACTCATGGAGGCTTGTCCAAAATAGAGAAATTTTGCCCTGAGGAAGAATACAATTATTTAAATTTGTGTTATTTCTTTGATCAATATCTGTAATTGGAAAATTTTAATTCAGCTAAGTTGATTTGATCCCACTGTTGAGGGATCTCAATAGAGTTCAGTTTAAATGTATTTAGAATGGAAGCACCACAAACCCAGTGCTTGGAAGCAGAATCATGAAATCCTAGGTTGGTACTTTTATTAGAAAGTAACAATGATAAAATGGAATATAGGAAGTCTGGAATGAGAGCTAAAATAAAAAAAATCCACTTGTTACTTACCAGCTTAATGTTCTAAACCAAGGTAGGTCATAAGATCGATAAACTCTGTAACCTATAGTGATGATTTCATGAAAGCACTTCACTTGTATTGTTAAGACCTGAAATAATGGGAAAGGATCACAGAAGTTCTAATTCAGAGTTTTCTAGAAGCATGAGAAGTATTAAAAGATAACATATTCATATGCTATCATGCCTAGAGTTTAGACAACCTGACAGTTTGTCTTAACTGAATGATACTGTTTTGTCACTGTGCTGTTGTAAATAGAGATACATATTATTCCAACAAAATGTCAGGAATTCTGAAAATTCCCCATTCATTGAAACAGCTCAAGGCACCTCACATTGTGCATGAACATCTTTATTCATTGCTGATATAATTAAGGAAGTGTGAGCAATCAATCCTTGGATTATGACTTTCACAGTTCCACCTAGAATTACATGAAATGTTGAAGTATAAAACTTACAAGCAGCATCAGCATAAATGATCCCATGTATATAATGAGGGAGAAAGCTGAAATCATTACTAAAGTTAAAATTCCACGAATCCACCAGTTCTTCCATCTGGAAAAGGCAAAATACACAAGTTGCTTTTACAAACTCTTATAACTAGAGAAAATGTTCAGATTAAACAGTAACATCATGAACAATGAAAATTGTTGAATACAGATATTTCTTAAAAATAAATTCAATTTTCACATGAGAAGACCATACTGACAAGATAATATATCAGAAATAGGTCTACTTGTATTCAGTGATCTTACTTCTAAGTAAATCTCCACAGGATTCAGGTCATGGTTCTGTTAGTAAGATACCCATGTGAAGTATACAATAAAAATACAGTCCACTAGAAATTTTGAACTGAATCAATATCTGTATGTAAAAGAGTGGTTTGAACTTCATTAAAATGCCCACTTCCATTTAAATGGTTGCTGAAAACCCTTCTAAGCAACTTACTCAAAACTAAACTTTAACTTGCATATAGTCTGTTACAAATATTAAGTTTACAGTAATACCAGTCCAGGTGCATTTGTCCCTGATACCTGGAAGATAAGCCAGAAAGAGCCTTTTTTAAAATTTCTGGAGTGCTGTCTGTTGCTGGGACAACTTCAGGAACTTCTGAATCATTTCTGAGATCCAGTTCTCCAAATTTTTCATCTCCATCTATATCCTAAAACAGAAAGCACAAGATGGAAACACAATATTTAGGAATCCAAGCATAAACATATGAGAATTTTAATTAAACAATCAAAATAAAACTACAAGTATACTCCAACATAGATGCTTTACCCAAAAATACATAAAGGATGCAGTTAGCTCTCCAAACTATTTAAAAATGTGTCTGAGTTATATAGTACTGTTTTTTTTCATTTGCAGACTGACTATAGCAGTTGCTTTGGTTAGCAGTTTCAATATAAATTTTTCACAGCTCACAGACTTAAGCTTTCTGGAACCTGGGATTTTGTATATACATCCTTGACCCCATCAACATATAGTTGTAAGCATTACTGTGGGAGTCAATAAAATGATAAAACTTTAGAGACAGAAATAACATGTGCCATTTTACTACTATAAGGATAGTAAGAAAAGCCTATGTATACCTAGTTGGACAACTTTAAAATATTCTCTAAGGCCTGTTTTTAGGACTTCACCCATCTATTCTAATTTCCAAATGCATAAATGCTTCTTTCAATAAAGCAGCTGAAAGAAGTCCATAACAGTGAACTTTAGGTTGCAACTATAGCATATTCATAAGTTCTAACAAACAACTATTACCCTTTTATTTATTTCTTAATTCAGTGATATTTCTAAGATGCCCTACTCCTAATGGACTGTGGGCAGTGAAAAATAAAATAACAACACCAATACAATTAAAACAAACAATTAATACAGTAAAAATCCTATTGAAAAGAACCAAACCTAACTTTTGTAAACAGCCAGGAGTTATTTCAAACTGGACCACATAAAAACATGTATAATAAATAAATAGGATGCAAACAGACTCCGTTGTTCTATCTTGCTATCTTCTTTCTCTTTCTTATGACATGAATAAGTCTGATCTTATTCATATGTTATTAAATATTATTTAAAGTGGATGTCCCATTAATGTGAAACCAGTGCTGAAACACAAAGTATAAAATAAGGTGCTAAAAATATTAAATAACATTAAAAGCAAAGTTGTCTTAGAAATTATTCTTCTGAATCACAAAAAAACGTTGTTTGGGTTTTAAAAAAAAATGCAAAGGATATCTGCAGTTCCTTATTATTTATTTCTTGGGCTTCAAGGTTGCCTGATTCCAAAGGACTCTGGGTAGCATATAATTTTTAAAAGCATACACAACATTAAAAAGGGAACATATCATGTGTATTATTCCCTACCCCCCAAGAAGAATTAGAGATGGAAAAAAAAGTAGCCTAGACTCCTTGACACTGATAAATTTTATACTGGTACCTAAGAATGTAAGAAGGATTTTGATTCCCAACTCCTTCCTTTTTCATTCCTTTAGTATGAAGGTTATCTGAAAAATTACTACTAGACAGAATTTTCAGAATATTTAGGTAGGCTATCATTTATACTATAAGGGTTAGGGTTAGGAAAATTAATTTCACTCGGCATACACTCTGGCTCTTAGGAGCCACAATCAGAGCACATTATTATAATCCTCTTGCATTCTAGCAATTGTTACTACAAACACCCTGAAAAGGGGAAACTCAAAGGCAAGTTTTCCCCAAATCTTATATTTTCAATTAGGCAAATCACTATAGTCATATACAGGAAACAAAAGTAGCTCATTCTTAATAGACAAGATTTATCACACATTTTCAAAAAGAATTGTCAACTAAGATTTACAGAAAGCTTAGCATAAAAATGAAATATAGATAAAAATAAAAATACTTTAACGTTTTAAAAACATTTTGTAGATGATTGTATATTTGTAACCACTATTGCATCAAAGCTTATAGGATTAATATGAATAATACTATGAACAGCATTTGAGAAATAGTTAATGAGCAGGATAAATGGAGGTAGGGAAATCTGAATGTTGTCTTACTACTGCATAGCAGCCACCAAAGAATCACCAGATGTGTATCACTGAAAAGGATGTATGATTAGATGCACTGCACTAGTGGTTTCCTTGCATTAAAGAGATGCAATGAACTCATCAGTGTCACTTTCCAGCAAAAGGAGTATAGTTGTGGACATCTTGGAGGAGACAGAAAGGTAACCACGGAAGTGGGTAAACAAGGATCATGTACATCCTTTCATTTTTGCTGACTGACATTATGGGAGCATTTCATTCCCTTGATTTCACTGTCCCAGTTTCATTAGTATATTTATTCCAAATGAGGGTTGGTTAGAGCACCAGTTGAAATAACAGTATTAAGTTATAACAAAAGAAAACCATGAAATCTTAAACAATTGGTGGCATACATAATTGAATCCAACTAATAAGTCATGTTCTTTTAAAGTTGCCGAAGATAATATAAACACTGATTCATTCTAGCAGAAAATAATACACTACATCTGTTCACTGAAATACAGTGGGTTGGACTTTTATGCAGGTGGATTAAAGTAAAATCTAGATTTGCAGACAAAATGATACCAGCACAGAGGGCCTTTCCCCATTATTGAATTAGCATCATCCACTTATCCTTCAGATGGCAATAAACTATAGCAACATGAAATCTGCTCTTTTCACTGTCAATCCCTATCCTGTCTCGATTATCTCTGCTCCCTTGTAGCTGAATGCTACTGTCCTGTTTATGCATCTGGAGCATTAAGCAAAGCTATTAATTTACCTCTCTGAGGTAAATTTGCTGTCCTTCCCCCTTTTGAACATTCCCAGAGGAAAACATCCACCAATCATGACAGTAATGGAATGGGATGATTTAGCATCTGAAGTTTGATATCTGAGCTTCTGAACCCTTTCTCTTGACTAATAAAAGCTAAGCACTGAAAGTGACTGGGATCATAAAAGAAGCTGAATCACATACGCAAAATCATAGTCCTATGAATGTGCAAAGCACAAAAAAGCTGATTTCCTCTAGTTCCAGGATCAAGCTAGGCTATTTTACTATCATTTCAGTGTTGTGCAATTTCAACATCGTCCAAAGCTTCTTCCATCTCTAGAAACATGCCTGAGTGCAAAGTAAAGCAAGAGAGCATGGCTCTATACTTATGCACAAATCTACAAGTTTGCTTTACAGACTGATAACCTGTCTGTGTAAAACAAAAGTGTTTTACAGAAGCAAAAATTTCCACTGCTGCTTTTTTCTATCCCCTCTATATCGAAAACACAAACAATGGCACAAAGTTGGTTGCCTGGGACCAAAAGGATGGGAGAATAACTATATCAGCCTCAGACCACCAAGATTTATCCAACTCACCTGCTACAATCGCTTGAATTCACCTCCAATGAAATGGGTTGAAAAGTGCATCAGATTTTACACAACTTGCAAATGCCACTGGTCACTATCAGTTTATGGGGGAAAACATTACTTTATTACAAGCTAAGACAACTTAAGCCTGTCTGACTCTGGGGCTGTGGACAAGATGAAGGAGAATAACAAAGACCTTGCAAAGGTACCATAGTTAGATGCAAGTGTGAAAAGTTCTTATACCTACAGTATCTCAAATGTAAGTGTACTAGAGTTTCTCAAACATCTCCACTCCACAAATCAGCACCACAATCCAAACTGAAGAGCCATTCTTAAAGGTTGGGAGAACACGAAGGGCAACCTTTAAGAGGGAATATAACTGGAAGAAATGTAAAGGTCTCTATAGATCCCACCTAATTCACAGTAGATGGCAAAATTAAATAAAATCTAGCTTATTTATCTAGACCAGGCCGCTTTATGAAAGTTCATCAGTGGAAATGATTTTAAAATAAATATGGCAAGGCTCTGGATGCATGAATACAATCCATTCTATAGTTTTACATGCATTTGCACCAACAAGCCTACTTCAGTAGCTAAATGAGACTTTGGGAGCTTGTTACCATAACTTCACCATAAACATCTCTGATTTGACAACCTGACTAAAGAAATATTTGTGATGTGTACTAGATTACATTTTCAGAAGGTCATGGTCCAAGAGGCTTTGTCAGCAACAACAGTTGAAGAATAGTTGAAATAGGGGAGATCTGATTATACATCCACTTAAAAAATTAATCTATGCAATAAAATTTAACACATCAGGGAGAACAGTAGACCAGCCCTTCTCAGTTATAACTAAGTGCAGCAATTTAAAATATATTTAAAATATTTATATACTAACCTATGACTAGACAATAGACTACTAAAGAAGTGTAAAGAAGGTAGCAAACCATTAATGTTAGATTTTATTTTGGGATAGTAGTGGTGACATAGAGACAAAGCTATCCACTCCCCAGCGCTAAGGTTCAGAATGATGCTAGTGTCATTTCAATGGCTATAGAGGAACACAACACTATGAATACTGAACCATTTGCATTTTACCTCAAACCAGAAGTGAAACAATTCAAAGGCTTAACAGTACTTAGTGTTGGTAAGAAACAGACTTGTTTGTTGGACTGTGTGTCTTACCTCAAAATCCTTTTGACCACCAAAACTTGAATGTAGAAAGCCATCCTGAAGTTAGAAAATTTAAATGCAGATGCCCTGTTTCCTAAGATGCATCTAGCAAGCTATGATCATTGAATACATTGACAATAACAATAGAAATTCTATCAAATAATTAGTGGAAAACAGCATATCAATCAATTTAAAAATTCTAGTTCATATTAAAAGCAGCATAGGATCTCTCCATCCTCCATTACTTGTTATTCCTAGTAGTAATCACATTGCCAAAGAATGGATTCATCTATTTCACTTCTAATCCCAATTATATTAGAAGAATGCTGCAATTTGGTATATATATACTACTTAAACATATTTAAAATCTTACCATTATACTGTAACTATAATTTAATTGATGCAGCTACTTTATTTTATATAATGCTAGTTTTATTTATTTTTATTTTTTTAGACAAAAGGACTATACATAATTGTGAGAGCTTATGGTACTCTTTTTAAAAACATGTCTATTCAAACGTAAGGAATGGACTTAGATAATATGCCCATCCTCTCAAATAGTCACAAAATCCAGTGCAAAATGTTCTCAGGTGTTTTAAAATCACTTTAAGGCTCTTAAAATATTATGTTTCCAGTCATGTCAGACCTTGAACTGTGTGCTTGTTAACACAGAATATGTGTAAACTGATATATCGGAAGTACAGCAAATGCAGTATCTATGTTTTACTTCTTTCAGCTATACAAAGTCCATAAATTAATAAGCTTACATCCTATAAGCCAGCAATTACCTTGAACAAGGGGAGGAGTGATATATGAGCAGTCTCCTCATAGGGTGCAGACTGCAGGTAGAGAGGAAATGGCCTCTTACCGCAGAACTGGGAAAAGCAGAACTGCCACATTTTTAAGCTTAACCAATTCCCATTTTATAGTCAAGTGATAACAAAGGAAAATGAAAAATAGTGACTCTCTTTTATCTTGCGTTCACTTCAATTAAAATCCATGAAATGCACAAGGGCCCAAAAAAACTTCCTAAGAGGGAAGGCATGGAAAATAAACACCACCTCCAAATACATTACTCCAGCATATCTTGAAAGGTGACACTGTAAGCTGTAACTGATCAAAAGAGGAGACAGTGAAGAAACACGCATCAGTCTCTCCTTCAAAAATGAGAAGCAGCACATTACAAGCCAACAAAGAAGGGCTGTGAATCTGGCTGAGAAACTGAGAACTCCCACATCACATTCTCTCTGGCTGCATACCTGGAGAGAGGTAGAAGGCACCAGAGGCTCATTCAGGCTTACCTTGTCACCAATGTTTTCCGTTTCATGATCTCCCCCAGCTCCTCGCCTCCTTAGCTCCGACATTTCGGAAGACAATAAAACAGCAGCAAGGGCACAAAAAGGCAATATGAAGATGTGCAGGGTGGCAACCCTGTCTTACAGCTGAGTTATGACAGATTTTATTCCAAAGGTTAGGCCTCTAGTACATTTTATATCCTGGATGCCACCTAGGAAGAAACCTGTCAGCAGTGTAAAATCCTACTTCCTCTCTACAAAACAGAGCACCTGAAATCACTCCTCTCCTGCAAAAGAACAGAGCGAGTCTGGAAGTCTTTTTTTGCAGACTAAGCCTTCAGAGACAGCATTCTGGAAGGTGTCCTAGAGGTCTCTCAGTTTTTCACATCCCAGTTGGAGGGCCTCTCAAATTGGTGGAAAACCCTCATTCAGAAAAAAGTCCACAAGAGTTCTTTTTGCTGACCCTTCATGGAAAGGGGAAGATTGGCTGCTTCCCACAGGGAAGGGAAAGAATTAAAAAAAATAATAATAATGAAGAATCTACCTAACCCGGCCCCCCTCAATGCAAAAAGCCTTCCACACAGCAGGTCTTTCTTTCACCGGGGAGCCACCCCAGTCCTGGCTGAAAGAATAACAAATCAGATCTTCCAACCTTTTCCTGAGGGGGTGGGGAGCAGGAAGATTAGGACAGAAAACTAAGAGGTCCCTTTTTCACTTCGGAGGAAGTTGGGGTCTCTAAGGAAACTGACCGTCTGAACACTTCTCTCCAGGCAAGGACTCCTTCTCACGCCTCAGGACTTGCCCCTCACTCCCACCTCCCCGATATAAGGTTCAGCTATCCCAGCCGCCCCTCCTTGGTAAAGCCCCACAAACCCACAGCTACGAAACCCAAGCGTCCCCCCCGCACCTCCCCATGCTTTCCAGAGAGACGCCCCTCAAAAGGCCTCTCAGGAGGAGGGAGACCCAAAGCCCCTCGCCCCCTCTTCCTGCCCCTTTCTGGAAGGTGGAGGTCCAGCGACGCCCCCTCCCCCCGTGAGACCTTCCCCCGCGCCCCCCTCCCTCCCCCCCCGAGAAAAAAAAACCCGGAGCGAGCGCGAGCGCGAGGAGACGGTTGCCTGCGCGCGCACACCCTCCTCCCTCTGCTAAGCAACCCCTGCTTCTGGCGCTCGGGCGTTCGGCCAGTCGCGCGGCGCCCGGGCCACGCCCCCTCGCATGAGGCGCTAGCCCCGCCTCTGCTTGGAAAAGCCAGCCCTGCGGAGGCGAGCGGGGCGCCCTTGCAGTCGCGCGACCGAAACTGGAAGGGAAGCGTGGGGGCTTCGAAGCGCCTCCGCCATGCGAGAAGGGGCGCGAGGCCGCCGGCCGGCGGGTATTCCGAGGGCCGGGCCGGGGGACCCGTTTATCCAGAGCGAGGCGTGCTGCAGAGCCACGGTTCTCTGGTCTGGGGGCTTGTCCGCCCGAGCCAGGGACAGCTGCAAAAGCAGATGCGGTGGAATCCGGCCTTACTGGTTCCCGTGGTCTCTGTTTTATTTGTTGCGTTCCTGCCAACAGGTTTGGATCAGAAATGATTTCTTCACCCTTTGCGGCAGCCGCCCCAAATATTTACTTTTTCTCCCTCTCCAGCCTCTTCTTCAACAGCTACATTGGTTGCCAGTAGGCTCCAGGTCCAGTTTAGAGTGCAGTATTTGATCCTTAAAGCCTTACATTATTTGTTTCCGAGACACCTCAGGGACTTTCTGGGTGGGAGCTGTCCAGTCTGGACATGCATTCAAGGAGGAGTTATTGAGATTCCCATCCCTGCGTGAGCTCAAAGGAACATTGGCTCTGAAAGAGGCCTTCTCTGTGGTGGCCCCTATGCTACGGAACGCCTTGGCCTCAGAAGACCCTCCCTATTGCCCTCCTGCAAGTTGGTTAAAACTGTTTATATGGGTGGGCGTTTGAGGGTTAGAGGATTTAGCTGACTATGGGGGCAACCATTGTATTGTACCGTTTCATGATTGTTCTTACTTTCTGTATAAGTTAAACATGGGGTGTATGGGCTGTCCAGGGAGGGTGGAGGGGCCTGCCATGTCCCTTCTATGGCTCCTCGTTCACCTTTGGTCCCCACCTGGCACTTGGCTCTCACCTATGGCTCCAAGCAGCTGTAACATGCACAGCAGCCACACCCCAGTGAACCATCTCGGCAAACAGGCCAAACCAGGTGAAGGTAGCCGATGGGTCTTCGACTCTTGGTGGGATAGGGGATTTGTCTGTCCCAGGGTGTGAAGTCTGGCCCTGGCAGATTGAGCGGAGGAGACTGATCAATGGTCCAACGGTCAAGAAGGCAGGCCTAGCAGATATTGTGAAGCACTAAGAGCACAAGACACGTAGACGTCCTGGTCATCTCCTGTCCAGCCGTAATGGTTCTCCATGCCACTGGATTAAGATCTCTTATGCCGAGAGAGTGGGACTGCCCCTGTGCAACAGCTGCTCCACTTAAAACTCCATCATGCACAGGTTTCTGTTGTGCAGTTCATCTACAACTCATCTGCAAATCATCTCAATCCAAACCTAATTCATTGAGCCCTGCAGCGATGACTACTGGCAGTTGTAGTCACAAACCTGCATGTGGGCAGCCCTTGGACCAGCAGTCATTAATCTCAGTATCTGGGGCAGCAGAGATCTCCGGCAGCATCCAGGGGACTGGGCAGCCCTTCTAGGATAGCACTGCCCACTCTCACATGAGGGAGGGGGTTAGAAAAGGTACCCTAAACATTGCCCACCCCACAACATCTGGCTAGCTAACTGCAGCTGACAAATCCAACATTTCCAAGATGTACTTAATGAAAAACTCTCCGGCAATTTACCACTTGTAGTGGACACAGTTTAAAGATGGGCACAGTTTAAAGATGTCATCATGCAGACTGAAACAACTGTACTCAGACTGAAAACCCAGGCACATCAAGACTGGTTTGATGAAACCCACAAGACCATTTCAGCAGCCCTCCAGGCCAAGAACAAGGCCTATGTAGACTGGCAGAACGATCCATCATCTGCCTCAAAGAAAGACATGTTTAAGTACCTGTAGTCCAAAGTACAGACGGAACTGTGAGAAATGCAGGATGAGTGGTGGCAAGAAAGGCTGAGCAGGTGGAACGCTGTGCAGATATGCATGCCACCGGAGAGTTCTTCAGTGCCATAAAATCAGTTTATGGTTCTTCTAAATCAAGACACTCCCCTCTGCTGTCATCTCATGGGTCGAGCCTGATCAAAGACCAGGAAGGACTGAAAAACCACTGGGCTGAACACTTTTCCAACCTACTCAATAGGCCGTCCACAGCTGATCATGATGTTTTCCAGCAGATTCCTCAGCTGCCAGTCTTGTATGCCCTAGACCTCCCTCCCTGTACTGATGAGATCAAGAAAGCGATCTCACAGATGAACTCAAAGGAACAAGACAGGATGGCATTCCTCCTGAGATCTACAAAGCACTAGACCCAAACACCTTATAGGCATTCCAAGACATCTTGGAAGACATTTAGTCCACAGAGGAGATGCCTGATGACTTCTGTGATGTCCTCGTTGTGGCTCTCTACAAAAATAAGGGAAGCAAATCAGACTGCGGAAACTACAGGGGTATCTCACTGCTGTCCATTACAGGCAAGATATTTGCCTGCATTCTCCTGACCAGACTTGTCACTGTCTTGAAAAGGAACCTCCCAGAGGCATAGTGTGGCTTTCAGCCAGAACAGAGTACAGCACACATGATATTTGCCATGAGGCAAGTCCAGGAGAAGTGCATCAAGCAGAACAAGCCTCTTTACTCTGTCTTCATTGACCTGACAAAGGCATTCGACACTATAAACAGGGAGGCTCTCTGGATCATCCTGAGACATTATGGATGCCCAAGGAAATTCATGAAGTTGATTCAGCTATTCCATGATGGAATGACAGGACAGGTTCTTTACAAGGTGATATGTCAGCTGCATTTGCCATTTTCAATGGGGTAAAACAGGATTGTGTGCTAGCCCCAGCCCTGTTCAATCTGTTCTTCGCTTGCATGTTGTCATGTGCTGTCCAGGTCTGAAGGAGGGAGTGTACGTCAGGCACCAATTGGACAGCTCTCTCTTTGACCTTTGCCACTTGAACACACAGACGAAGTGCCTCCATACAGTCATCCAAAAAACCCTCTTTGCTGATAAATGTGTGGTCCTGGTGCACAAAGACAGTGATCTACAGTTGACGCTGAACAGATTCTCAGCTGCTGCTATGCTGTTCGGCCTGACTATCAGCCTAAACAAGACTGAAGTACTTTACTAGACCATGCCGAATACCAACTCTGTAGATGTTGATAACACCCAGCTGACAAATGTAAACAACTTCAAATACATGGGAAGCATCATCTCGACCAATGGGTCTTTTGACGAAGAAATTGACTCCAGGATCAACAAGGCCAGCCAGGCACTGGGGTGGCTGCGTACTAGAGTGCTCAATCAACATGCATATCTCCACAAAGCTGAAAGTCTACAGTGTTGTGGTTATCCCTTCTCTCCTGTATAGATGTGAGTCCTGGACTCTGTACCAAAGGTACATCAAACAACTGGAGAAATTTCACATGCACGCTCTCTGCTCCATCCTCTGCATTTGTTGGCAAGACTGTGCCTCCAATCTGGATGTCTTGGATCATGCGAAGTCCACCAGCATTGAGTCTCTGATTATCAGAGCCCAGATGCAGTGGGTGGGACACATCAACAGAATATGCCTCGCCAGTTGCTCTATAGTGTACCGGAGTCTGGGAAGAGACCTTGACGTTGACCACGCAAGCACTACAAAGACACTGTGAAAGAAACCCTATGCCGTTGTGACATCCAGCCAGGGAAACTAGAAGCTGCATCTGCTGACAGAACCCACTGGTAAGCCTGTGCTCTGAAGCCTCTACCAGCTTTGAAGACAGGCACCAAAGACTGATAGAAAACCATGAGTGGCATCACAGAATAACACCCACAGTTACTACAACAATGGACTTCCAGTGCCCCCATTGTGCTAGACTCCGTGCTTCCAGACTGCACTTCCAGGCAGAGCCACCTCTGTGTCCACAGATGAATTGCCCAACAGTGTGTCTTCTTTGAACCTAAAGGACTACCATTTAATGTTAAACATCCAGGAGTCTGACCAAGGTAAGCAATATAAAAGTATTCTTAAATACCTAACGAAATACTTCCTGGCCTTGCACAGTATGCACACAAGCTCAAGAAATACACATTGGAATTAAGGAAGAGGAGGAGGAGAAGGAACTAAGAGTAATTTCACCTTTGGTATTGATGAGATATCTGCTAAAGTAAAGGCATCATACTTTATAGCACTAAGGAAAAGCTATAGAGAGATAAGAAGCTGACTTTTTGACCTAGTAATGTCAGGTGTACGGATATACAAACAAACAGAAGCAGGCAAGTCTGAGTAACATTGAATGTGAAAAGGATGTGTGAGTGACAAGGAAGCAGCTGAAGACAGGTAAAACTGGAGGGACCAATTCAACAAAACTGCCCAGGGTTTTTATGGGTGGTGACAAATTTGATGTATAAATAAATAAGAGGTATAGTTAAGAGGTCAGAATGGAATGGAAGGTAGGATTCCATACAAAATTCTACTTTGCAGAGTAAGAAGATATATCTGAGACTCCCCAACCTTTTTTAATTCAGGACATCCCACTTGGAATAAATATAGGATTCTATTCACAATTTATGTGGTATTTTTAAAATATCTGATACCATTTTTGTCATCTTTTATGGATTGCAAATCTTTTAATGCCATGCTCTGGGCTCCCTTTACAAGAAGAGGTAGCTAATTATCATAGGTGGTGGTAGTAGTAGTAGCAGTTTTTTCTGCTTTTCAAATTCGTGTTGTGGATGCCCCCAAATAAAGTATAATATAAATGAAATGAAAATGAATAATTTATTATTCTTCTGTGTAAAGTAGGGTGGTGATTTCCAATCATTCTAGAAAGCCAAGTGTTCTCTAGCCCCAAATGGTTTCCTGTGCAGGTATATGAGTATGGATACTCATTTGGTTAATTTCACTTTAAACTAATCCCTTTCTGCAATGAAATGGCTTATTTATACCTAAATAAATGTGTTTTGCACAAGGGCAGCAAGAACAAAATCCATTTATCTTTGAGGTAAAGATGGTTCTATGAATCAGTGATAATACAAAATTATATATGCACAGAATATATTCATTCATTTTAAATCTAGTTGGTAAAGCAAATATATGTATGATACAGCAATAACTGTAAAGGGAGGAATGTCAGTACAGGGGGAAATGCTAGTTGTGTGCTTCATAACTGATGTATTACATATGACTGTCTAGGGAGGATTCCTGTGAGACCATTAAATCTGGCTTTTTACTGATGCCACATTTGCAGTATGTAGATTGTCTCAAAAAACTTCACTGAATCTCTGGAAGACAGGATTTCCAACAGGATCATTGAGAATTATAGCTGAACCAGATTTCAATGCACAACACTGTCAGTGAAAAAAGGGGGAGCTTCAGGAACTTCTAAATGTTCTTCAAAAGTTCCTCTCCAAATATTCTTGCAATCTTTGCTTGTGTGAATCCTGTGCTATTCTCAAAAGATGCTTGGTTGCATATTTGGGGGAGTCTCACCCTTTTTTGCTTATATAGCTAAGCCAATTATACATGCCACATGAGGTTGTCTGAATCTCCCAGCCAATCAGATTTGGATTTGTGATAACATAACAAAGTCAAATCAGAAGGTAGGCAATGCTTCTCCATCATCTGAATCCTGGACACTCCCCACCCCAATTCAGCAGAATTTCTCCCTCCAAAAAATATTGTTGAAATAGTGCATTTTGCAAAATATATTTCCCCCTTGATTTAGCTTAGCCCTCATGAGAATTCCCATCCTCGATGTCCCTATTCAAAAAATATCTATTATTCTGATACTTTGCTACCCTAATATAATAAAATATATCATAATTGTCATTTTCTGTAAGTCACTCATCTTAAAGTTGCCAAGTTTGAAAAACGCTGCTCTAAAGTCTGGGAGAATAATACCAGGTCATTAGATAGGCATAGCAACACTGGCGTAACTTAAACTTGGGTGAAAGAGCTGGTACTGTCCAAGGAGGAGGAAAGGGCCAGATTCATCACACCATTCTGTACACATAGGAACTTCTCCAGGAGTCTATCAAAAACAACACTTTTGGAAGTGTTTTTTAAAGCCAGCCCTTGTACGAATCAGCAAGAGGGGGAGGAAAGAAGAGCCATGGGAGAAGGTTGGAGACATGAGAGAAGAAAGGCAGAACAGAAGAAAGAAAGATTTACAGAACAATTCACATCTGACCAGCCTTCCATTTGATGTGTCTTGGAAGATATTACCTTTACTCACCGAGGATGGATTCTGTGTCCAGAGGAAGAAGATTTTATACAATTTAAAAAAAGGGATGCCCATTACAAAGAGTCAATATCCACCAACTCTGAGAGGATACTTTTCAGTTTGGTTTAATTGACTTTATACTGTTCTCCTTACCTGCAGTTTATGTTGGCCACAGAATGCCCTGGTCAACTCAGTGTTTCCTCTTGATCCCACAACACAAACCTAATCATTTAAGAGGTTTTAGGATGATCCTTCAGGCTCTGGAAAATAACCAGTTTTTCCCACTTAAGCAATTACAGAGCTGAGGTATGTAAATATTTTTCCTCTTCCCTTTACTTCCTAGGAGCTGTGTTCACATAACCAACCTGGTATAATTGGTCACTGGTGAGGGGAACAGCTGTGTCTTAGGAATGGTCATGAAATATACCCCACTGGCCTATTATTCAGGCACAATCATCAATCAAGATAGTTTGGTAATTGGCTGGGATAGCAACAAGAGGCAAGACTGCCTATTGCTATCCTAGCAAAAAATTCTAGCTATACATTAAGGACTGAATTACTGATCCCTAACCAACAAAGGTTCCTAATGCCCTAACCAAAATCATTCTCATCTTTCTGGTGTAAAGACTGTGATGCTCTCTGCCAGGCCAAAATGAGTTTTGCCACTGGCAGGTGACAATTACAGGATGTATAATTCTTGAGTTTGCAGAGCTGGGAAAACAACTATTTTCTCTTTCACTTAATGTTAGGTATAACCTGATACCATCATTGATTTATACTATGGCCTCTGTTTGGAGACTGACTTGAAACAGTTTAAGCCTCCTGGCTGAAATATTGGCTAACTCTTTATTTTTGTAGCTCTCACCTGATTGAAAACCCATTTCATTTTGGTTGGTCCCAACAAAGGTATCAACCATTTATGGACTCCAGATTTTTTTTTTCCACCAACTTGACATCCTCCATAAGCAGAATTAGACTTGTTTGGTAGCTCTGTGTGTGTATGGAGGATCACTAGGAAATTCTAGGGCTGTGGGCTAGCCTGAGAAGTTGAAAAAATATTCCAAGAGAAGTGATGAAAAACACTTCCATTAGGCCTGATTCCAAATCCAGCATAAACGAATGGCTTTCTTTTGGGATTTCATAGTATGACCATGTTGGCAGGAACTGAGAACTATGTGAAGGCTGCTACAGGGGGAAGGCTAATTTAGAAATGTAACATTGATGACAAGTCCTAAAGTTTATTCCCTACACTTTAGCTCTGTAAAGTTGCTGGAAACTTTTCAGATTCTGTGGAATCCAGTACTCTGTCTTGTGAGCTGCTCAGAGGACTTGTCAAACCAGAATCCTGAGAGAAACGCCTTCCATTATGCAAAAGCTACAGAATGTATACTTAGTGAATTATTAGTTAGTAAAGCTGATGGGAATGTGTCATAGCATTCAAAGATGTGTTGACTTTCTGATTAGCAGCTACTGAAAGACTTACTGAAAGATTTACACCTTACAACTGACCCTTTCCTCCTCCCTGGACAGGACCAGCTTCTTCATCCAAGTTAAGTTACACCAACTCTCAGAATTCCCCAGCCAGCATTAAACCTTCTTTAAAGTTTCATTATAGGTTCAGAATGGTCAATCCACCTCCCCCATACTTCCCAAATGAGTAGACCTGAACATCATTGTATGATCCTTTTGTAGTATTATTTTTGTGGCTTAGAGGAAGTTGAAAGGTCAAAATGGGTGCCTTAAGTCTTTAAGAGATAACTTTAAAAGATGGTATCTTAAAAAAAAACAAAAACCTACCTCTCCCCCAAATAGTTGGGCTGATATTTCTTTTTTGAGGATTAAGGACAAAATGGAATCCTGTTAACTTTCCAGTGTCCCCCACTGCCAAAAAAATCTTGAGCCAAACATTTCAATCCTGCCATCTCCAATGATGTCTTGATATCTTGGCTATAGCCTCTGTAGCTTCTTTACCAAGCAGGGTAAAAAAAAACAAGGCATATCTCCAGGTTTAAAGAGGTTGCCAGCATCTGATACAGGTACTCAGCTGAAATCTGGAAATAATGTAGTCAATTTGCCTTGACAAAAAGTGGTTTTAAGGAGATTGCAAGAAACCTATCACTTAAGGGTCTGTTCTTCTCATACATTCAGGCCATAAGATTGGATTATCATACACTTATTTGAGGATTATTAATTATTATTGTAATCACATCACTGGTGCAGCTTTACTTTTGAAATCTGCAACCAAGGACAATATGGCTGACAGTCCTTCCTCATAGGTTTGTAGGCACAGTGCTCCATTTGTCACAGGGGTCATTGAGAAGTCACTTTTACTAGATGTTTTTTGATTGATAGATAGATAGATAGATAGATAGATAGATAGATAGATAGTTTTAAAGAAAATTCTTTCAGTCACATACTTGCCTCCATATAGAACAGCTATGATAGAGGTGGCCTCTGGTTATTTATTTGTTTAGCAGAATTTCTAACCCACCCCAGTCCTGACAGAGTTTACCTCCCAACTTCCTCACCAAGGATGGGACATAGAGTGACACACCATTTGGGAATGCTGGAAGTTTCTGTCCCAACACAGCTGGAGAACATCAAGATGGTGAATGTTTCTGCAGATCTTTGAACAGCCAAAGCCCAGGAGAAAGAGTAGCTTTCATGTAGGAAGGAAATATGTCCCTTTGTCTCAGTCCCTGCAGTTTTCTTGGCAGCAATTTTGGAAGTGGACTGCCCTTGTCTTTTTCCAAAGGCTAAAGGCTTTGTACCTAAGGCAGGACTAGAACTCACAGTCTCCTGGTTTCTAGCCTGATACCTTAACCACTACACCAAACTGGCTCTCCAATACTTCTGGTTTCGTGTAAGCTTTGCAAAAGTATTTGAGTACTTAATGTTGGTAACAGAACCTGGACTGTATGGGCCTTGGTCCTATGAATCAAGAATCTTAGGTTCTTAAAAGCAAATAGGATGATCTACATATGTAAGGCTATGGGGGTCTGGATGGGCAACACCAGGTTTCAGCTGACTGAGTGGATTTGGGTTTTGGGGTCTGCTGGTACTAGGTTTATGCCAACTTTGGTGCTGGATGGGGTTGTGCTGCCCCATATGGGGGGTCCTCCTGGACTCACGACTCCTGCTTGAAGAGCAGGTGGCAGTCGTGACTGGGAGAGCCTTTGCACAGCTTCGTATTGTGCACCAGTTACACTCGTTCCTAGATTGGAGGGGGGGCTCTGCTCACAGTCCCTCATGACCTAGTCACCTCCTGATTGGACTACTGTAATAATCCTTGAAGAGTATCTGGAAGCTTCAGCTGGTGCAAAATGTGTGCTTCTAGAACAGTGTGTTACACCTCTGCTCCACGAGCTGCACTGTTTGCTTCTGGGTGCAATTCAAGGTGCTGGTTTTGACCTTTAAAGCCCTTCATGACATGGGGCCAGGTTATTTGAGGGACCGCCTCTTCCTGATTACATCTGCCCATCCCATCAAATCTGGCAGAAGAGGCATGCTGTGGGTCCTGTCCGTTAGGGAACTACACTTGGCGCATCCCAGGAGGCGGGACTTCTCTGCCATGGCACCTGCTTTATGAAACATCACCGCCCCCGCCCCCCAACTGAGGTTAGCACCATCCCTACTTATTTTCTGGAAGTCCCTCAAGACCTGGCTATGTCATCGGGCCTGGGGGATCTCAGGGGACTGGTGAGATCTGGAGGTGGCTCCACTATTGCTGTTAACACCTCATCTCCTGTATGCCTTATGATTTGTTAAATTTTTTAATAATGACTTTTTTGGGTACATTTATTGTTTTATATTTTGTTGTAAGCCACCCAGAGTCACTTTTAGTGAGATGGCAGCCATATAAATTTGATACATAAATAAGTGGACATGGATATGGTCCCCGGAGCTCCCCCAAAAGTTATTACAGAACTGTAATGTTGTAGACGAGTGAAAATATTAACTGCATTAGAAGTAACCACATTAAATATCTTCAGTAAAGTGAATCTTAAGCTGAAATTTAATCAAACATAGTTCCTATCCTGGCCCCATCCACTTTAGGGGTACAACCTCAAATCACAACTCAGAGACCATCTGCATCTCTGCTCTTGTGTTTCAATCAGTCATTTCTTTGACAGTTATGTCTTGGCTGTTCCTTGATGACTCAGGAGCTGGCATTTCATAATCAGCTGGTGTTCCCTCTCGAGTCATGTACTGCTATGTTATTGCAAAGCTACTTAGCTGAATCAACAGGCCATTTGAAATGCACCCACAGTACAGGACTGGACATGCCTTGTTTCAGCACTACATATTCAGGTGCAGTGGCCCTGTATGTTTTTAGACAAACGGTTCATCCGGAGCAAACCGTAGTTCAGTTTTCCAGCGCTGGCACCCTCAAGATGCTTTGGGCAACATCTCTGGAATTCCCACCCAGCACGGCCTGAGGAAGCTTTAATTGAAGACATTTGGAGTGCACAGGCAGATTTCTGATCCATGGCATATGTAAATCCAACAAATTTGGAACAAATTAAAAACAAAAACAAAGCATGACTAAACAAAGCATGCTTAGCACGATGTGTGTACCACAGCCATGTCTAAAAGAGAGGTCCAAGAATCTGAAAACCATCTGTCTTAAAATTACAATCACCCCTGAACACCAACATTAAAAAACGCAACAAGGAAAATGGACAGTAGATGGCTCAGTTGCAACACAGAATAAAATAAATCAAGTTCAGTGATGCTCTCCCTGCAGAGCTTAATTTTACTTCGCAGGTTTTCATTTTGCAATTAAGGCTGAGCATTCTTTTGCTTGAGTACTGTGCAAAATAGTGGAATCTCAGAAAGGCCTTTTAAGAGCGGGAAAAAACAATAGTGTTAAAAACAATATTATATAGGCACCCACTATCTGGATTTCATTCAAATGAACCTCAGTGCCTTCTGAAAGACATTCCATAACCTGAAAATATATTTGATTGCTGGGGTCTCTCCAATTTTTGTTGCTGTTAAAAGTTGATCAGTAAAAATAGACTTGTGTACAATCTTCCTTCAGTACAAATCAATTATATAATGGCTCGACCAGTTTTCATTATCTTCCTTGCTTTGTATCACAATCTTCAGCTGAACATTTCACAAACTTCTACAATCAAGCTGCCTCTAGCTGAAATTACATTTCCTGAGGCTCTTGTCCAGCTAGTTACCTTTGGAGGTAGAACATATATAAATGATATACAAATGTATAAGCAACAAATTAAGAAGTTGTGATTTGCCTCATATCTCTAGCATTAGAGTAACTCACCAACTGGTCTGAGGCTAGCTAGAATCTCTGGCTTCCATTCTCCAGCTATAATAGAGAAACAGTAATATTCAACTACTTTATAGGCTAGTTATGGACATACCTCAGTACACCCAGGTTATGCCACTGCTCTGTGCACTGAGGTGCATTGGTTTCCAGGTGCAAATCAAGGTACTAGTTGTCACTACAGGCCATAAGTGACATGGGACTAGGTTGTTTGCAAGATTGCTTCTCTCTGATTGTTTCTACTTGACATGGTAGCCATACTCCAGGTCCCATCTATTAAACTGTGCCATCTGGCAGAACCAGGATGCAGTGCCTGCCCTCTGGAACACCATAACCCATGAGATTCACATGGCCTCTGCTAGCATTTTATAAGTCCTTGAAGACTTGGCTGTCTGGAGGTCAGGTGGGTCCATCAATGTGATACTGTGTGTTCTTATGGTTTGAGTGGGGTTTGTTCTCAGGCACAATTAATGTATTATTAATTGTTGTGGGATTTGTTTTCTAACCCTATGGTTGCTACCCAGAGTTGCAAATCCAAGATGGGTGACAGTATAAATTGATATCATCATCTTAGAACAAATGTGGGTTGTGTTTAGGTGGAAAGAAGGAATTAGTAGATGAAGCAATGATGGAAAATAGATGTCATGGATTTGGAGTCTATTTATTTAAGGCTTACTCTACAGTAAGCTTAATTATACTTTGCAGGCTTTAATTTTACAAATAAGGTTGAGCATTCTTTTGCTTAAGTACAAAATAGTTGTAATAATTGCCAGAAAATACTCCTTTCCTGTTAAATGTATTTCATGAGATTTGGGAGGCTTTTTTTGGGGGGGGGGGGGGGGGTCCAAGAATTTCTATGAATTAGCTTCATCATTAGATAATAAGAAACATATTTTATGTTCCTTAAAACTTGGTTCCATTGATTTTCCAAAAATGGATATTCCAGTTTCACATTCCACATGTCATACATAAATGAGTGTGTGTGTGTGTGCATACACAGAGACAGACAGACAGACACAGATAAAACCAATATTAACCTTCATCTTGTTTTTTAGTTTCAATTTATTGGATCATTGGTTTTATTTCAGATACAGCATCTGTTAAACTTCTAAGTATTTCAGGTTCCTGTGAAGCTGCTAAAGTATCTGGGCCATATTGAGTCAATACATGTTTTAATTATAGGTACTGCCAAGCAGATGATCCAGGTGAGTTATATTCAGAATGTAACTGATTTGTAATGGCTATTTCACATATGTTGAGAGATTACTAATGTATTTCATTAAACTGGTTCAAGATTACTTAACGAACAAGTTATATCTGAATCCTTATTATTTGCTTTGCAAAAATATTTCCCTGTGGCTTTTATTTGCTCCCAACAAAAATGGCTGGTCCATGGTGAATGAAAGGTTATAAGTAAATCTAAAGTAATGAGACATTCAGCTCTGTTTTTAAAGAAATGAATATTGCCACAGGATAAGTAAGAACACTGGTTGAATGTGTAAAAACGTTGCCGGCTGCATGATTACTTTAGCATACAGTGCCCTTCTGTTTATTTCTAATGATTATTTATTCATACTTACTTGGCTTTGCGCTGTATGTTGGAGAGAACTGATTTTTCAGTACAGCTCTTTGTGGTTTTTCTTTAACTAAAACTCTGTGCAAGTGTTCAAGATCTTCTCCATCAAGCCACTCAGTAACATTTTGACAGTCCTACAAAGATACATCGAGGAAAACCTCTGTATGTGTTTAGGTTTTTTTTCCCTTCTCATATAAATTGAGCTGGAAAATATACATATTTGGAAATAGCAGAAGGTGATGAATGAATTAGTTAAGCTGCATGTAATAAAACCAAGAGGCAGAAGTAACCTAAGGATGCCCCCCTCCTCTTTTTCTCCAAGAACCACAGACTTAAAATCCACTTAATGTAGTTAATCAGTTTAAGAAGGAAAATCCAACCTCTCTGCTAATAAAGAGAATAAATCCTGGCTCCAGCTATCTGTGTGATATGGATAAGTCTTCAACAAAGAGATCCCCCAAATACATAAAAGAGTGGCCCCACTTCCATCCAAAAGGTGCCCATCGAGACAAATGCATGACTTACACATAATCCCTTGTGTTGGTCAGCGATCCCAATCTTATCACTCTAGTCCTGATCACAGTATTGAAAATAGCCCCATGACATGATATTACACAACAGACAGATATCTGCTATTTTGTCTTCAACTGAATCAAACCACCAAATTTTTTTCTGAATATTTACCCTCCCTCCCTACTCTGTTGAAACTTTGAAATGGTGGTGCTGGCATAATTGCTTGCAAGTTGATTTCTTATTTTAGTTATTATATATAGCCACCCATCTCACATAAAAGTGACTCTGGGCAGCATACAGCACTACTAATATTTACAACTAGTAGTTACTGATTCCATGTAACTAGTAGGTCTGACTCTAGGAAAGGTTGCTTAGTGATCTGGCTTTCCCTTTAGATGGGTTGATCCCTGATGGCAGGATTCTGGCACTTGAAATCTCACCACATCTGCAGGATTGGGGAAGACTGGGTTAATATGGCCCTCCCCTTTATGGCCCTGAGAAAACAGACAAGTACATAAGCAGTATGCTGCTGGCTTGGACCTCTGGTCCATCTAATACAGCAGTCTGCTCTCAGAGTGGCCAACCATCGGCACCAGGAAGTCCACAAGTCTTCCAGCAGATGGCCTTCAGAGCAGTCCCGCTGCCAACAAGGTTGATAGTCATTGATCCCCAAGACTGCCATGAATTAGTCCAAGCTGGTAGCCAACACCACATCTCATGGTAGCAAACTGCAAAGTTGAATTATGTGTTGTATTAAAATACAGTATATATATATATATATATTTTGTCTGTTCTGATTCTTCCAAGAATCAATTTCATTAGGTGACCTTTGGTTCTAGTATTTTGGGAAGGGAAAAAATAGCTTCTCCTCGTCCACTTTATCCACACCACACATAATTTTGTATATCTCAATGTTCCTTCTCATTCGCCTCCAATTTCTAAACTAAAAAGCTAAGAAACCAGTGGCAATCCTTAATATTTATCTGTAATGTGAAACTAACATCTCAAGCTTCTTGCCTTTTTTTAAAATCACCTGTAACAAGCAAAATGTGGGCTTACGATTTAGTCAGAAAGTGCTGATCAATGACTGCCCCTCCCTTTCCCATCAAGAACTTTGATGGGAAGGAAAATGCTGAAATACGGTTTAAAAAAAAACCACACGTGCACATCATAACCACATTTTTCCTGCATACCACTTAGATCATCGATTTAATGATTTCCAGGTGCCTGGTACCAGGGCTCAACCTGCCAACAATTTTGAAAGAGGAGAACTCCATGTGGAGTTCAGTGTGAGGTTTCCTGGAAGACTGATGGTGTGAGAAGACATGCTACATTCTAGTCAAATACCCAAAAGGAGTATATCATTTTCCAATTCATTTGGTTAAATTTCAGAATACTCTTCTATTAAACTGAAACCCCCTTCTGCATTCAAGTGCCAACGTTTATTTTGGTTAAGAAACTAATCAATAGATGGCTCACTAATCTGGTACAGATTATGCAGTCTTTGCGAGCTGCAGCACAGTGGCATCTTCTTGTGGGCACATGGAGGCCGCAATCCTTCATGCAGTTACCTGGAAGTAAATCCTATTGGACCTGATAAGGCTTTTTTCTGAGTAAACATGCCTAGTTTGATCTGGGAAAAGTTCAAATTCTTTTTAAAATTATTGTTAGAGTACTATGTGTAATATAGGAGCACAGTATGGCGAAGGGAATCCTTAAATAGCATGGTCATAGAGCCACCATTGTGGGGCTGTAAACATGCAGACCACCACTAGGTGGTACTAAAGAGGTTGAGTTTTGTGCCTTTCTTTGCTGCCATCTAGTGGCCATTCAGAATTCTGCAGGCCAGTTATGGTCACCTTACTGTAAATAGAAGTAGAGAAGCCTCCAGCTCTCCAGGATACAATTATACCTAAATGTATTCAGTCAACCATCATCTCAGCAGGTGGCATCACCCAGCTAACCTTGGTGGGCTCAGAAGCTAGGCATGTTTGGGCCTGGTTTGTGTTTGCTTGAGAGACCATCAGGGAATACCAGAGGTACAGGTTAGACTGGGAAGTTAAAAATATCCCAGAAGAAAGCAATGGAAAACTACTTCCATACTGTTGCCAAGAAAACTACATGGACATGTTCATGAAGTCACCAGGAATTGATATCAAGGTGACTTTACATTTACCTTAACCTGCAAGCAATGGGCTAAAACCAAACCCAGGGGCACAGTCTAGGAAGGGCCCCAATTAAGTTTTAAGAAACAAAAGAAGACTTGCCCTATCTATCACCTAGAGGTCCTCTGGCAAATGAAGATTTCTTTTAGGCTTTGTCTCTAAAAGTTAGAAGAGAGAAAACGGAAAGGAGGAGGAGAGATTCTGGAGGCAGGGAAACCAAAAACCCAAAGATGTGAGGGAGCAGAGAGTGCTGTAGCTACACTCTCTCAGTCCTGCTTGCACCACTAGCTACAATTGTGTAGCAGTGGGATAATTGGCCAGGTTTTTGATGACCATCCACAGACTGAGGCTAGGTCTCCTGGGAAGAGGCCTTACCTATATCTCTCTGAAGTCTCACCTAGCCAAGTTTCATGACCTGTCTTAGTAGAACAGGATTTAAAAACTGCAGTATAATCTTGCAACAATATGCCCTGGACTTTCTGAAGTCTTACGAGTTTAGTAGTACCACTGGGCAGAATCACCTGGCACAAATCCAGGGACACAGGACCCCAAATTCAATATCACCTAGTGGAGGTCCTCTCCTGCCCTGGTAAGAAAAAGTAAGAAACTGTAGCAATGCTGGCACCAGGTAAAGGGGAAAGAGAGAAGAACATTGAGTCTTCGTTACATTTTCATGGCATACTGAATCACAAGCTAGGTGAACACATTTTAGCCCTGTTCCTGTGGCTACTGTATGGTTTGGTGTCCTGTGAAAATGCAGATAATTGGTTTAATTGGATAAACCATGCTTAGAGGCCCAGTAAGGTCATGCAATTTGGGGGAACGCATTAAGCAGCTGTATCTTCTCTGGGTTCACCAGGCTGCCCTCACAGTTCCACGTAATCTTGGGAAAAGATGTATTTGGTTTAAGGTGACTCTGATAGTCACCTGTTGTCACCTATTGGTGGGCCACGTATTGTCCTTTTAATCCAATTTTTTGCACAGCCCTATAGGCTTTGTATGTATTGTGTCAACACCAGCAAAAGAACAAAACTAAAAAAACAGCTCCACGCCACCCTTGGCATCCACATATTTCTCAGAAAATTCTCTTCAAGGCCTCCTGAGAAGCCAATAAAGACCAACCAAGCTTATAAGCTGTTTTACGATATGCGGACCTTATCCAAGAGGGACCACTTCTTGTGGCAAGGGACCCTAAGCATCCTCTTTTAGGAAGAACCCAAAGTCAGATGGATTCTAGCTAGAAAAGATGATCCTGAAGGTAAGTGGGAGATCTCATGGAAGGCTTGATCAGTTGAAACCACCATCTGGAAATGAATCCAGAAGCCTCTTGGAGCCAGTGCAGTGAACAAATCCCTAGGGTTTTGCTGCTGTGAACCTCTCTTCCCATCAAGAGCTAGATTGCCCCAATCCAGATGTCTTCAAAGGCACTCCATGTAGAGCGTGCTACAAAAGAGCTTGAATAACGACAGCCATCTTGTTTTCCCCTGGCCCGAATAAACCGCTACTCTGAGCTGGGTTATCATGAACTTACACCACTCTATTAAGTAACAAATTCTCATTATACAGAGTTGAAAGTTCAGTATTAAAAAACTGCATGGATACAGAGATGTTTCCAACTTTCAACTGGGTTTATTTTTCCCCGTTTTGTCTTAATCCTGAACATCTTTTCTTTCATACTGGTTTTCCATGATGCATTTGGTTAAAAGGGCTGGTGGCTCAGCGTTGCACAAACTCAGCCTGTGCGGTTAGTTTATGGTTCAACATGTTGTGTGAACCCAGAAATGTAAGAAAACCCTCGGTCAGTGTGTTTACACTGTCATGCATTCCCCAGCTGAGTTCTCCCCACAACAGGGTGCAGAATTACAACCTTCCCATGTCCAATCTTGATCCAACCACATTTCATTGGTTTCTAAGGGAGAGGTAAATAATCATTCCTTTGCACCATTCCTCTATGTTTCCAGAGCTTACACACATAAATTCCTCTTTTCAGAAATTATGCACTCCAGACTGCATTTGTTCCTCTGGGAAAAGCAATTAAAAACCGCTGAGGAGGATTCTTCTTACATTTCCAGCGGTTTTGTTTGCAAAAGCTATTTTGGGCCCACTGTGGACCCAGCGACTGAGCAGTTTCAAAGTTCAATCGCTGCTCAAAAGGGCCCTTTGATTGTACTCCAAGTTCTATTGCATTCGTGCAGCCAGAAGCTGGCTGCCTAAGCAGCGTTTTTTCCCTCGGCCACAAGGGGGCGGCCGCAGCTCAAGTATTTCCTTCCGTGACAGACTTTCCCGTTTCTGTCGGCAGAAAAAGTCCTTTTCTGTTCAAACTGCAAGTTGTTTGTACTACATCGACTGATCACCCTTTAAAAGTAAACTGCAATCACCATAAGAGGCTTACACGCAGCTATGCGGTAGAAAGAGCTGCTGGCGAATGAGGCGGCAGAAGAAACAATGTTCCTGGAGATTAGGTGAAAAATTAAAATTCGTGATATAAAATAAAGACGATAGCAGCGCCCCTTAACACACTCAGGTTTGTCCAAGAAGACTTCTACTGATTCTGTCTCTTCCATTCTCGGTCAAATATTGATTTCACTTTTTCAAAAATATCTTGCTTCGCAAGACAGTAGTCTTTTTTCGGACTACAGTGCTCACTAGCCACCTCGTCAACTGCCGTGCTATCGGATGAGCGATGGGCTTTGTAGTCCGGCTCCTCTCCGCCATCCCAAGGCTGAGAAAATCTTCGGTCCACCCGGGCAAGTTCCCCCGACTTCAGAGCGGCTTACTTTTGAGGAAAGGCATTTCTAACAGTGATCTTCCCTGAAAAGAACACAAGAGGTGTCACCCTCCCTGCTCCTCCAATGAATTGCTTTCGGCCTGGATTGGGTTGGCTCTCTTGTCGCCCTTTAAACGCTGGTTCCCACATGCTGTTTGTCCATTTCTCAAAGACACAGCGACTGTGCCATCTCTGTCCCCAGAGTGCTGCTCTTTGGGCCCGAGGCAAAGCAGGAACCGTGGCCAGCTAATAAATTGCGTGTGTGAACGCATCTCGAAATACTTTATTGACTATGCGTGTTGAACGTTAGCTCTTGTTCATATCCAAAAGCTTCTCCCTCTCCATTCTTTCAAGAAGAGAGTTTGGCAGGCAGGATGGCGAAGGTGATGATGGTTCATCCCAGTCTATCTTCCCGCAACGCGCTTAACCAGGCCAGCCAAACACAGAGCCGCGGCACTCAAACGACCTGCCAAGCACAGGCACTTTTAATGTTGGATAGTTTTTTGGTGGTTTCACATTTTCAGCCTAGCTGGTTTGGTTACTTTCCAATTTAATGTATCGTGAGAACCCAGGATTAATTCACTAACTGAAGGAACCAAACAGGATTTAAATACGGTAAATTAAAGAAAGGAGAGCTTAAATTGAGTAGCAGACTATCCAGCACTAATAAAGACCAGCACACGTTTCTCAGGGTTGCCACCAAGCCCGCATTCAGACAACAAGCTGTCGCGGTATGCAAGACGACGCTAAACGAAATAGGCCAAGATGCTTTGACAGGCGTCTTTTGGCCATTTCTCGGAGTCCCCCTCGTGGTTACCTTCTCAACAATTGCCACGTTTTTTAACCCCAGGCAAGTGTAGGCGACGGGGCTTCAGTGGGAGCGAGCGATTAGTTCTTGCTCTCCATGGGTGGCCACCCCGGCCCATTCTTTTCACTGGGGGCAGCAGCCCGATTGTGCGGGCGAGGAGGGGCGTCAGTTACCTGCCAGGGCCCCCATTCCCTAACCACTTTCTCTAGCTGTGTCAGGATCGCTGGGGCCCCCCTGCCCTTGAAAAGGTGCTGCCCACGCAGCTCCCTTCAAACAGAGATCCGTCTCTCAGACACTGATGCGCCACAGTTCCACGTTAGACCCACCCCCGGAGTTCCTCGTCAATTTCTCACGCCCCCCCGGCCGCCAACGCGCCTCCAGAGCCTAAGAGAACAGAGCGGGTTTTCCTGCCGGCGAGGGACCTCAGCAGCCTTATCGCTGGAAGGGCCGACGGAGCGGGCGCGATCCATTCCCAGCAGTTAAAATGCGCGCTTCCGTGCCTCCCTCTCTCCCGTGCCTCCCTCTCTCCCCGTTTCCAAGTGCATCGGTTTAGGTTGGGGATGCAAGGCGCTTGGACGGATCCCCGGGGAGGCGTAGGGGCAGGTTTGTTTCGCTTCGGGCTTGGCAGTTGTGTGAACAAACTGTGGTTTAGCAGAGGACGGCTTTGTGCATTGGGGGAACTCAGTTTTAATGGCATTCCCAATGACGTTTATTTGCATAATTCCTAGTTCAAGAATTAACCAAAAGCTTTTAAACGAAGTGCAGAGCCAGTTCATAACCTGAGAGGAAAACACGCCTAATCCAGAGTGTATGGCTGTGGATCAGATTGAAGAGCAAGGATCTTCCGTGAGGTCGAGCCTATTTTAAAAGTAAAGTCTTTGTCTTGTCCCTGGTGGCTTCATGGGCACGTCCTACAGTTTGTGGGAATTAGTTAGCCATTACCGAATCTGGGATGCTTTTCCACTTCCAAGCCTATCCTACAACTGGCATTTCCTGGTGGTGTCCTCTCCAAATACTCCCTTCCTGTCATAACCACCCACCATAAGTGGAGTTGCACCTTCACTAGATCTTGCTGTTGTTCTGGTGTGTGGGAGCAACAGTGTAAATATAAGCTGAAACCACCCCATCCTCTTGCAAACTGACAGTGAAGCCTGAATCCACTTCCCAGTGGGGGGATTGGTTCTGAGACCACCAGTGCCCTGTGTTGGGCTCCAAGGGTTTCTCTCGCCCTCCTGGGTTTCACCTCTTTGGGAATGGTTTCCCACCTCAGAAATCAAAGGCCAGCTTCAGGGTCTTTTTTCACACACGTTCGCCAACACTTATCCTGGCTCTGCACCCAGCCACCCTTTTCATCCCGCAAGGCTTGCAATGTTGGAACGGAAAAGATGGCCCCAGTGACTCCAAGAACTGGGGGCCTCTGTGCAATAAAGAAGTGATTTGTCTTTTGCCTGATTTCTCGGCCTGGCCCAGCCTGGCATTTCTTAGTGGTCTTCCATCCATCCGCGGCCAGTCTTACGTAGCTCCCAGCAGTCACTTTAAAAGTCTACTTCAGGACAAGGATCAAAACAGACTTAATAATTATATTGACCCAACATCCTGAGCTATAAAATAGTCAATCATCTTGTAGCCAAGGGTCTTGTGTGAACTGGGCCTCTTTTTCTCCTTTCATCAGCTTTTATTTCATAGTTTCAGACCCCAAGTTCCAAACCTTCTCCCCCTCGAAGCAAATTCATTTTTCCCCCTCCGATTAAAATGCTAATTAGTTGCCTTCACGTGCAAACGGCCAGCCGCCTCTTCGAACATCCGCCGGCCCACCCCAGCTGTTAGCAACATCGGGACTCGTCTCTCTTGCTCAGCTTCTTACCTTCCAGCGCGCCCCGTCTCGCTGTTCACACCGAGCGAGGCGCCTCCGGGTCCGTCAGAAAGAGCGTGTAGATGCACTGAAGCGGGCCGGACCGCTTCAGTTTCGGAACTCTGGGGTCGGGGCGAGGCGTTGGAAGTGGCGGGGCATCCTTTTCTTCGGACCAAGGAAGGGAGATTTTCCGAGCCCTTCGAAGCAACGGAGAATTGTGTTGCCACCAAGAGCGAGAACGAGGCGCGGCCGGCCTTCTGAACTGGGCTTCCTCTGACCACCATATTAAGCAGGAAGCTGACGATAATAATAACCAGGATGGACCGACTCCAATTATCGGGGAAAACACCGTTCAGAAACGCGGCTTTCCCCAGTCTCCTGGCCTCTGGGTGTGTTCGTTGGGATGAAGGCACTTGTAGTCCAATATATCTGAGGGGTCCCAGGTCGGGAGCAGGGTGTTTTTTTTCTGGGGGCGGGGGGGGGGCAGGATATTACTAAATAATCACCGGATTCTATTGCGTCAGGAGAAATTCAAAGCAAGGTTCCGAAAACGGGAAGGAAGCGGGGGGTGGGGGGTGGGGGTATGGCAGTCCTAGCCCTGGATTCTGGAGTCCTAATGCTTCCTGCTGGGGTTAAACTGCCGGAGGGCGTAACCCCCGTGTCTCTGAGAAAATTGCTGTGGCCTCTGCTGGAATCCAGAGGGCCCCCCTTCCCATGCTGGGGGTGTTTGAATAAAAGGTTGCGGTAACAGCGCCGTGGGATCGAAGCGGGGAGGGGGTGCGAAAGGAGTTCAGGACCGTGCTCCCTGCCTATCAGAAGAGGGCTGGTGGCCGTCTGGGGACCGGGACCCTAATCTTGCTTTGCGTCTAAACCCAGCTGATCCTGCGCGCTGCTGCCGCTTGCTCCCGAGAAGAGGCGTCTAGGAGGAGGCTCGCAGTCCGGCAGGTTAGCAACTCTTCTGTCGCAGGCTGCTTTGCACCGAGCCAAGCTACTAAAACCCGGCGCTGCTTTGCCAGACGCTACGGAGCGCTTCCTGGATCCCTGGCTAGATAGGAAGGAGCGGCAGAAGGCCGCGGAGACGGGCTGAGTCCGTGCATCGAAGCTTCGCACCACCGAGCCCTTAGCGCGTCGGGAAGGGTTAGATCGCCTAACTTCATTCTGCAGGACCTTTTTCCCCCCAAAGGAAGATATTCCACAGGCTTCTTTTTCTTATGGCGTGGGTGCAGCGGCAGGAAAATGCTCCGCTGTCTAAATTATTTCTGCTTGTCTTGCGATCCAAGTAATAAATGCCAGTTTAGGAGAGTTTTAGATTGCAGTCTCAGGACTAAAGCGCTTTTCCATCGTTAACTAAACCATGGTTCATTGAATTCAGTTTCCTAGATTTGCACTGCAGACTGACTTAACTAAACCCATAGACTGATTCCACGCATGACAGGCTGAAATGGGGTTGGCTACGTACACGCAAGGCGTTTAACTCCAGATGTGTTAAGTCAATGGCTGGGTTTCCCACAGTCTCTCCCAGGGACTGTCCAATCCCCTTTACAGCCAATTCATAGCCTCTTCCCCTTGCCTTGTTATGGGGATACAGTGGGAGAGGGCAATCTGTCAACCCTGGAAAAAAGATTTTGAATGAGTTACCACGACCTTGTTCGTTCAATGCACTAAGCAAGCATAGTTTGTTTCACCACCAGAATTTATTAAATACCAAACTATGGTAAGCCACAAACAAAACAGTATGATTTAGTTGTATGCCCAGGCTTCCCTCAGTTTAACCCAGGTGCCTTCCAGATACGCTGCCTGGGACTACAGTTTCCAGCACTCTCAGCCAGTGTGGCCTTTGGGAGTTGTCGTCCATTGATACCCAGAGGTGAGTAAGTTGGGAAAGGTTGCAGAAGGGCCCAAATTGTGGAGGGGACAGAGATCAACCCTACACATGGCCCCAAACTTTAACAGAAAAATCAGAGACGAATGAAATTGGGGTGAATGAAACTTACCTGACCAGCTTTGGAAAAGGGCTTAGGGCAGATCTTTTGAAGGAATACTTCGTCTTTTTAGTGTCTAACCTGTTCTTCTGGGGGCAAAGTAACTCTCTTGGCCCAGATACAAACGGGGCTGCTTACTAACATTTTGTCCATTTCTCTCTGAGGGCGTTATCCCTTCAACCAAGGCGAAAGCAGGCCAAGGCCAAGATTCAAGGGGGCTGTTGCAGATGCTCCATTTCTAGGGAGTCTCCAAGAGAGGATCACCAGGTTAAATTAAACCAAATGTGTGAAAAGGGCTTGGCTGGAGACCATCTGGGGAATGCCACCTTTCAGTCCAAAGTGTTGCATGAACCCAACCCCTATATTGTTGGTTCAGAGTTACAACTAGGCGCAGAACGGATTAATCAAGCAAATCATGGTTCAATTAACCACGGGTATGTCATCGCACAAACACACTTGGAGGTCACTTTGTCTTTGGCCAAATTGTTGCAGAGAAGAAGCATTTTCAGTGAATCAAGAGGCGGGTTTATTAATTTATTTGAGTTTCTAGAGGGAACGGTGGGTTCGATATAGTCCCAAAGCCATCTTCTTGCCTCCCTCCAAAAGTCTGTAATAAGAAAACAGCATTGAGGACGCAGCTCTGAAATGGCACTCCCCCCCACCCCATGAGATTTACCATCTAATGCTCCCCCCCCTTTTATTGTAATGTTGTAAATCAGGATACATTGTGATATTTCAAAGCAGGTTTCAATGCAGTACTGTAATGTTTAAATAATGTGATTAAAAGCTATTGACATTCTATTATTCACAGAGCTTAAAAGTATTGAAAATAAAAAGAGAAAGGTAAAGATTCTATCAGTGTTGACTAATGCTTTTTGGAAGAGGCGATTTACTTTCCCTAACGCCGATATATGATCAGTAAAGCTCATTCAAGTCCAGCAACGAATATAAGAGCGGCAAACAGCGGCAGTCCAAGGCCAGCATCTCGGTCCCCTTCTCAATCCGCCTTCCGGCCCCAGCGCTCGCAACACGCGCGGCTCAGAAAAGCCTCCGAATCCCGCTTGCATTTGTAGACCGCTGGTTACGCAGCCGCCGCTCGTTCGGCACCGGGGCAGGAGGGGACGAGGGCTCTGAGCTCCGTCCTTCCTGGGGAGATCTCCGATCGGTGGATTCTAGTAAAGGGCGGCGGGACGCGCAGCGAAAAGGATCCCTGTGGCCGGCGAACACGGCCTTTCCCCCTACAGCCTCGCAGCCTCTGGGGCGGCCCGGCGTTTCGATTTCGAAAGCAAACTTCGTTGTGCCTGGTTCGAGTCCCCCAATCCTGTCTTTCGAAGTCTAAGCAAATCGGGGCGAAAAAACAGGAGACGAGAAGGAAGAGAGAGACCACGGTGGGGTGCGGGGAGGCTTAATGAAATCAAAAGCAAAACCAGCTCTGGGGAGTCGCTCTGTGCATGGCCAGAGGCCACCAATCGCCTGTAGGCTGCTGTCAGGGACTGACTGTGGTTAATGTTGGGTGCGAAGGCTCCTTATTGTGGTCGAAAGGCGTACAGACGGGCAGCTTCAACAGAGCAAGGATAAACCGCCCGGTAGGAGAACGGGGAGGAATGGAACGGGGGGGGGGGAATCCGGGCAGAAGGCGTGGCGGTGGGAGGAACAGCTTCACCGCCTGGCCCGGCGCGCAGAGAAGCCACGGCGGCGGGCGGCGGAGGCGGGGGGGGGGGAGCGTAGAGCATCTCTAAGTTTAGGGAACAGCGGCGCGTTCATTTACGCAATTCTTCCGAGCGCTGGGAAAGGAAAGGATGTTCAGATGAAGCCTTCGGCACCCCTGCTATCCCCAAGGCGGTGCCCCCTAGATGCATCTTGGACTGCAAAGGGTGTGTTGGCTGGGGATGATGGGAATTGGAGCCCGAGACAGCGGGAATGGAAATTAGTCCTTTGACCTGCCGGCGACTTTGGAATCTGATTGGCCGGAAGGAAAAAAGAAAGAAAGAAAAAGAAAAAAAGAATAGAAAAGAAAAAAAAAGAAACAAGAACGGGAAGGAGACGACCCTTTATGGGTGACTCTGATTTTGGTTTTCACGGTAAATCCTTCGATCCCTGGGCCGCCCCCTTCCGAGCTCTCCCTCCCCCTTCCAGGCTCCAAGCCTCTTTCGCGGTTTCAGCTGCTCCGGCTTGGCGCGCTCCGTATGCAAATAAGGGCTCTTGGCCGGCTCCGCCCCTTCGCTCCGAGGGAGGGGCAGCCGGAGGTGCCGGCTCGGCTTCTGCGTCGCCTCGCTTTCTTCTCGTTCCACGTTTCTCCCTACCGAAAAGGCAGGGCCAATAGGAGGCTGGGGCCCGGCTCTGCCCCGCCCGCTGCCTGTTTATTGACACCTCCCCAAAGTTCTCCCTCTCTCCCCTCTTCCTCCCCCCGCCGCCCCCCCCATAGCTAAAGGAGACCTGGGGGGGATGAAAATGTTTTATTACCACCGAGTGGCTGTTTGGGATCTGTCAGAGGAAGGAGAGTCGCGGAAAGAGCGCGCCACGAAGGCAGGACGCCCCGAAGGAGCCCCGCCAGCCGAAAAGACGACGGCGGAAAGGTGAGCCGCACGACTTAAATAGGAGAGTGGGAAAAGCGATGAGCCGAGCCGAGCAGGAAAAACTGGACCACTGCAGCCAGCCGGAAAGGAAGCGCCGATCCCGCCTTTCGTGCGTTTAGGACGAAAAGAAAGAGAAGAGTACAGAAATTATCCTACATGTCCGAAGATCGGGGAGATTTTCTCGGCAGGCAACCCACAGAGCCAGAGGCCGGGCTAAAGGAGGCGGCGGCGGCGGCGGCGGCGGCGCTTTTTCTCCTCGGATCGGAAGATTGCGCCCGGAGAGCGCGCGGGATCTCCCGGAGGCCGAGGAGGGCCCCTCCAGCCGCGGCGAAGGGGAGCAGAGCCCAGCGGAGCCTCCCTCGCCCGGCGGCCCGCGGCTTCTGCGGCCCGGAGCCTTCGACGGGGCTGATTTCCGCGCTCCAGCCGCCGGCGCGCCTCGCTCTTCCCGCGCCGAGTGAATGCCGTTTTGCTTCCGCGGAAGCGTGGCCTTGGTGTCCGTCGGTCCGCCTAACCGAGCGGCTGGCAAGGGACCGGGCTGGCCGACCTACTCTTCGCCCAGCAAGGGGCCTAAGAAGACCCCCAAAAAGGGAAGCTGCGGGGAGGATTTTCCTCTTCCCACCGTCCCTTAATCCGGCCAGGTCTTCGCCCTCGGCCCGTCGCCGCCACCAGCTCCTCCCAGAGAAGGCTGGCCGTTCCGTTCCCCTCCCGAAAGTTTCCCGCCCCTCCGGTGCCCCCCTTCTATGAGGGCGCCGGCCAAAGTTTGGAGGAGATCTTCCCGCTTATTTGGGGGGGGGGGACGCTCCCCGGAACAGGGCCTCCCCCGAGATCGCCAGAAGAGAGTCCCCCGATATCCCATCCTTCAAAGAGAGCCCCCTGACAGCTCCCAGCCCGATCCAAGCCATTCCCGAGCCTCGGGTCTTCCAAAGCAAGGGACGCTTTCAGGGGGTCCCTGAGCCAGAAGAGGCCGACTCGCTTCTCCTGCCCTGCGCGAACTGTCTCCGCTTCATCTCCGCTCCTTCGGAGCCTTCCCGAAGTTCTTCGAACGCGCCGCTCTTCCCACGTTCCCGGAACTCCTTGCTCCAGGCAGGCCTTTTAGATTCCGACAGCTCAGCTTCAATCTAGAAAAGGACCAGCTGAGCGCCCAAATCGGGGCCCATTTTTCTTCGAGCTTGGACGGGGAATCACTTTCCCGTTTAATGCTGGCCTCCTGAACCCAGGCTCGGTTAGTCACCCTCTACCTGCCCCAACCGCCCAGGCCTCCGTCTCGGTCCCGCTCCCTGCTTCTCCAAGAACTCCGACAGCAGAACTTCCTCCCCGCAACTGACCCCCCCGCCCATCCCCCCCCCATCTCTGCCCCTTTGGGGATCTTCCCTGAGCATCAAGACACTGGTCTGCAGCGAGACCCTTTCTCCCTGTCGGAAAAAGACCCCGCGGATTCCGAAGAGGGACACCCCGTCGGCGCCAGCGCCCTGCCCGGCCGCCCGGCTTGGGGATGCTGGCGGTGGGGCCGATGGATGGCACCCCCCGGCAGAGCGCCTTCCTGCTCAGCAGCCCGCCGCTGGCCGCCCTGCACAGCATGGCCGAGATGAAGACGCCGCTCTACTCCGCCGCCGCCTACCCGCTGCCGCCCCCCGCCGCCGCCGCCGCCAGCGGACCTTCCTCCCTGTCCTCCTCCTCGGCGCCGTCGTCGTCGTCGTCTTCTTCCTCTTCCTCCTCCTCGGCGTCCGCCTCGCCCTCCCCTCCGCTGGGCTCGCCGACGCCGGGCGGCCTCAAGCCCCACGGCGCGGGGGCTCTGTCGGCGCTGGGCTCGCCCCCGCAGCAGCACTCGGCTGCCACCCCGCACGGCATCAACGACATCCTGAGCCGGCCGTCCATGCCGCCCCTCGCCGCCGCCGCCTCCTCGTCCTCCGCCTCGCCGGCCGCCGGGCTCCTGGCAGGCCTGCCCCGCTTCAGCAGCCTCAGCCCGCCGCCGCCGCCGCCCCCAGGCCTCTACTTCAGCCCCAGCGCCGCCGCCGCCGCCGTGGCCGCCGTGGGGAGGTACCCCAAGCCGCTGGCCGAGCTGCCCGGCAGGACGCCCATCTTCTGGCCGGGGGTCATGCAGAGCCCTCCCTGGAGGGACGCCCGCCTCGCCTGCTCGCCGCGTGAGTACCGCCTCCTCCATCTGGGACCCTTGCGCGGCCCTCGGATCCCACCACCTCCCTCCCTCCCGGGCGTCCTCCAAGCCCTGGCCGGGGAGACTGGCACCCCGGAGAGCTCCAGGAGAGGAAGGCTGAGCAGCTTGAACCGGCTCCTCTTTCGCTTCTTCCCCGAGTAGTATTTGTATCTCCCGGGCTGTATAAGCGGCTCCTTCCCCAAAGCTGATGTCGTCGGGGTGTGCTTCCCCGGGATTCACGACTGTGCTGCCCCAAACTCTGCAGGGAAGAAGAACGCAAACTCCGGGGACCGCCGGGCCACTTTTGCTGCCCCCGACCCCAAATCTGCGCTGCCTTCCTGCCCTCCTTTCCCTAATCTATCCCCAGCGCCGGGGAGCCTGGGATGGAGGGGAGGGGGTCGCGAGGGAGAAGCAGGACATCTAGCCTTGAGTCTCTCTTCCCCCCTCCCCTCCCCTCCACCCCCTCCCTTTCCCAGACCCAGCAAAGGACTCGGTGCCCTCCAGCTGCTGTGGACCACAACTCCCACAATTCCTTGCCCTTGCCTGCGGGAACGAATGGGAGTTGACGGCCCCACCTCTGGAGGGCACCGCTTAGCGCTCTGTGCCCTGTGCTGGTCGCTGTTTTCAAGATGAAATCGGGCCTGTCCGTGGCTGGCAATGGGTCAAGGGCCTTTCCCCGCTGTCTCTGACCTGCTGACCTCCGGATGGGTTGCACTATTGAAGGCTGGGGTGGGGGTGGGAGTTGTAGACCCAGCCATCCCAGGCGGGGGAGGGGGGCGTGCCGAGATAAAGAGAGCAGGGTCTGCTTTGAATCCACTCGGTAAGGCAAACCTTAGGAAAGATACGCCCTCAGAAATGAGCCTCCGGGTTTCAGAGGCACGCATTCACACGTGAGCGCAACTTGGGGCAGGGCGCTTCCAAAAATCGCTTCTTTCCGAGGCTTTTTGAAGTCGGGCGCTCTAGCGACTGCCGAGGGACGGTGGTCTATCTCCCGGAAGCCTCCTCGCATCCCCTGTTACTTTCCCCTTGAACTGGGCTCCCGGGGTGTGGTGTTTTAACTCGTTGCCTTCGCAACGGAACTGCTTCCTCGAGTCTTGCGGCTTCGTTGCGAAGCCTTCCGCGGAGGAGGCAGGCCCGCCTTCGCGTGTCGCCTAAACGCTCGCCCGGCCGCCGCTTGTTTCTTCTCGCCTCAAAGAGCGAGTCAAGTCCCAAAGTCGCTCTCTATGAGCATTTGGAGAAAAATAAAGCGGTCAGTGCCTTGCCAGGGGGCTGCAGGATCTTGATCCGCCGACGCCTGCTTTCTTTCCGAAGACCCACCCGAAGGGGCGACGCACTGAACCCGGCAGCCCGTCCCTTCCGCAGGAGACCCCTCGAGAGTAAATTCCTTTGAAATCCGTGGGATTCATTCTTGAGTGAACTTGGTTACGGTGGCTTGCTAAGAAGGCTGCCATGGCGCTTTTGTTCTCACTTCCTCTTCAAAATTCTTTTCTTTGGGGGAAGCAGTTGAAGGGGAAAAGAGCCCCGATTTTTCACCGGGCTCATTTGGGGAGGAATATCTTCTTTTGCCCAGGCGAAATAACTTTCAACACTAATTGAAATGTAGACATCTCTTTCAGATGAGGTGCCTAATGTTAGTATTTTAAGTAATGGATCTGGTTCTTTATTAACTAACATTTTCCCTCTAAGACGGAACCGATCTTTCATGTAGACCATTATCCACGTCCTTTCTTCTTTCCCAATCTTTCTGCCAGACGAGGAAAAATGTTCGTTGCCTTATCTTCTTATTCTAGTGGTGTACTTTTTTTAAAACCCCAGCTTCTCCAACCCTGACGAGATGTCAACAAACCCGGAGGCATCTGGTAGCACCTTTTCCAACTAACAAATGTTTTGAACTTGAACGCTTCTTAATAAAACGCACTAGTGGGAAAAGGCGCTACCAGACGCCTTCTGATTTTTTGCCCCCCTCGACTACTAGACTAACCCGGCTCTCGTCCTGCAACGAAGGGAGGTCAAAACCTGTGGCTGCTGTTTTACAATCGACGCCGCTTGCATCAATGTCCAAGTGCTGAAATTTCCCTTTTCCCGTTGAGCAAACAACGCGCTGTGTGAAACACACATTTTTCTTACCCTTTCGGAAATTCTGCGCAAGTCTATCAGTATCTCCACAATATGTTGTGTCCCTTATGTGGCATCTCCCCCCCTTCCCTTTACTTTATCCCCCCCTAGATCAAGGCTCCATTTTGCTGGATAAAGACGGCAAGAGAAAACACACGAGGCCGACATTTTCTGGCCAGCAGATCTTTGCTTTGGAAAAGACTTTTGAGCAAACCAAGTACTTGGCCGGGCCGGAGAGAGCGAGGCTCGCCTATTCGCTGGGGATGACGGAGAGTCAAGTCAAGGTGAGCGGTTGCGTGCTAGGAAGAGCGGCGGTCCCGATCCAGACAGTGCTCGCGGGCAGGGCGACGAAGGCGGCTCATAGACCGGGAGACGGGCGCTCTTTAGATGGGCGCTCTTTAGATTGTAGTCCTGGGCAGAAGGCGAGCGGGATCTCGCTCTTCCCTAATCGGTGGGTTACTGTAGGCAAAATAGCGACAGGGTACGAACTGGTCTATACAGCCCTTCCTGTTTCCAACTTCCCCAAACTGCCTCGAAATTAATGGGAAGAGAAGTAAATATTTTTGCCTCTAAAGATCCCCCCCACCCGTGCACACACACACACGCCCCCGTCCGCTTCTTTTGTCTCTCTGCAAGTTTTAATGAGCAGGATTCAATCGTTGTGAGAACTAAGGCCTGGTCAATAGTTTCATGGATCAGCGTTGATGAACTGGGATAAGGGTGCTAAAAGAGCCCAATCCGCAACACCCTTTTGGACTAGTTAAACGAAGGTTGAAGGTATTTACTAGTGAGTAGACTTGGCCTAATTGTCAAGTAAAGAGCTTAGGAGCTTAGGGAAGTTTAAAAAGCACATTGCTAAAAATAAGTTCCAGAAGGGTATCTGGGTGCGAAAATGGTCAGGTATAGCAGGCATTTCACAGAACTAGTTAGGAGCATATGAGAATGAGTGATCCTCGCATCCTATGCACAGTAAGATCTAGGCCTTTTAAAAAGTTGGGGCATGGTGTTCATTTAAGCCCTCCACCCAGCATTCCCCTACTGGATTTGCCCTCTTCCCCTGGCCCATTGAAGTCAATGACCCAGAAGCAGAACAAGCCGGGAAACTTAAATAACGCTTGGGATTATATTTTAACTGATTCTTTGCAGTGCCTGGAATGAAAAGTACCTACTCTATCTGATCATTTCAAACACTCAGCCATCTTTTGGATGGTCCCCTTCTATAGCTGGAGAGGGAGAAGTGATTGCCCCCATCATCTTGGTCTCCCAACCAAGACCCTGAGGGGGACCCACTTCTGTGTAAAGGCTGAAGTGTTGCCCTGTGAAATGGGGCTATCAGGTCCAACCCTGCAAGGCCCAGACTCCTGCATCAGAGCAATGCATTTAGCAATGCGATGAGTGCATTCAAGACTTAACTATTCTCACCCATTCATTGGGTTAAGGATCCTGAGACATCCATTACTTTTTGGTGTAACTTTGTCCATGCTTACCCTCAGCAAAGCTCCTCTGGATCTCCCAAGAAGACAAAATTGCATCCTGAAGACAAACGAATTCACTGAATTCATTAAAGCATAAAGGTCGGTGGATTAAAATCCACCTAGGTTATAACTGAGCAAGAAAACTCTCATTCTCTATAGCTGAAGTCATGATAAGCAGAATCATTTTAATGGCCCTTGGAACCATTAATCCCCTTGCTTACATGGGGTAGTGGAAAAAAATATTCTGTCCCTCAAGGTTGATTAATATTTTGGTTGTTCATTCATACTGCTGGGATTTCACAAAACAATTGAAGCCGACTTTTCTGTGCAATTATGAACACGCATACCTCCCACCCACCCTAATTACTTAGCATATATAGCATAGTATGCCATACACATTCAGACATTTTTGGAACAAAACTTCCTGTTGTAATGTACATACGTGGAAATGAATCCTGTCAAATTAATTACAAATGTTATTTCTGGGTAGGCATCTCTAGGACTAAACTTTACCTCTCATTGACTCCAGCCAACGGCAGAACCTAACGGGTCATTTGCTTTCCCCACCCCCATTAATAATTCCTTTTATAGGCCTGAATCAGCCCAACTCACCTCACAGGGTTGTTGTTGTGGGGAAAATAGGAGGAGGAAGGAGTATTAGGTATGCTTACCACCTTGAGTTATTTATAAAAAATAATAAAGGCAGGATAAAAAACCTAAAAAAAAAAAACTACTACGGCTGCACCTGAATACAAGTGTTGAATACAACAGAATCATTTCTGAGCAGAACGATGTAGGGTTTACACAGGAATGCTGCAAATTAATTCAGTTTTTATTTGTATCTGGCCCTCAGGAAGGAATCATTTAACAAAGACTGCTACGTGGCTCTAGGAAATTGGTGCACTCAAGTGATAGAAAATAAAACTTAACAATCCTAGCTCTCTGTGCCATTCATCTCTTGTTTTTATTTTTTTATTATTTTTTTTAAATAGCTCTGATCATATACTCATTTTTCAGATAGTAAGTCTTATTGTATTCAGAGTGTCAATCTTTCAAGTAGACACATCTAGGATTGTACAGAGTGTAAAGGTGCCAAATGGGGCTGGCTGGATTAGGTTCTTCTGCTTGTGGGTGTTGGTTTCGTTTTGCAACTGTTTGAACAAGAGGGACCTTTTTCTGTTGGTGAGAAGAGTTAAATGAAGCATAAAGGTCGATCTGTTTAGTGTTGCTCAGTCCCTTGAATTGTTTGATTTCAGCAGAAAATGAAATCTTGTCTAAGAGAGCAACTAGGAATGTTATACGAGTAGCAAATTTTCCTTCCTTCCTTCCTTCCTTCCTTCCTTCCTTCCTTCCTTCCTTCCTTCCTTCCTTCCTTCCTTCCTTCCTTCCACAACAGGAAATTCTTTAGACCTTCTATGAAACAAATGAATCTTTACAAGCTGTTTCTCTCTGGGTATTCAAATGGGTTTGGTGGGAGAGGGGGGGGAATCTTCCTTTATAAATTGTCACTTCATTCCAAAAGTTATCCAGAGACCCTCATTTGTCACTGTAAATATGTGGGAAAGGCTTTGAATAAATGCCTTTTCGGCTAATAGGAACATGCCCCACCATTTAGTGCAGTGTGTTTGAGGAGGGGGATTATTTAAAAAAAAAAGGATGCATTGTGAATCAGATGTTAATTTCCCCCACATTTGAACAAAACAGTCTGATCCAGAGTGGAAAACGAAGGATTCATATGTGGGTTGTTTTCTTTCTTAAGCCACCGAGTGGAGAATGCTGCACTTTTTGTTAGAAGAGGCTGTACTTACTCTGAGTAAGCCCATGGCAGTGAAGGAGGCTTACCATGCAGTAGGGATGCGTAGGCTTCCTTTGTCACTTGTTCAACCTCTTGCATCTTGATCTCAAAGCAGCACAGAAAAAGTTGGGTGCTGGACTCATTTACGCTGCCTTGATTTCAGCAAGGATTAAGTGCAGCCTGCCCTGGATTGATAAAATGTGTTTATGATCTTCAGGAGTGAATTTGTCCCACTTGTGCTATCAATGGGAAGTTTTTCTCTTTTAACAATAAGACTGTTTTCTGTATTTATCATTTGCCCTATAGTAAAAATACTCCAGGTGGCATGCAATAATACATGAAGGAAGAATAACAAATTAAAACAAAAAGAGGACATGTGAAAATAAAATGCCAAAGCACATGTCTAGTTGGAACAAAGCCTCATTGCATCGAGATGGTCTTCTTCCCCAAGTAAGTCTCCAGTCTTACCTGTTTCTCCCTGAAAGTGACTAGCTCTTCCTTTCACTGAGTTTCTTCTCAGTAAACAGCATCATTTCTACCTTCAAGGACCCTCACTTCCCACCAAACGTACACTAGACATGGTTACATTTATCTGGATTCAGTTTGCCATAATATGAAAAACAAGGACTGGCTTCATGCATCACATTAAGCCATTATTTAACCACAAATAAGCCACAACTGTCTGGGCTCAAAGCAGGCCAAACCCAATTGGAACAAAGCATGTTATAGTTGAGCATGGTGTATGACTGCAACCAGTGACTTTATAGCGTGCAAATGTATTCATCTAATTTTGAAGGCATAAGGATGGAAAAAAGGGGAGTAGCAACTGGTTTGTTTCTATCCCGTTCTGCTTGTCTAGCCTCCCTTCCAGCCATCTGGCACTTTCGGCTTACAAACGTAGGAAGTGCAAGGGCTTCCACATTCAATTGACTTAGAGGTGAGGACAGCAAGAATAAATAAAAGAGGATGCATCTATATTTTCATTGTAGGGATCAGGGAAGAAGAGCAGGAGAAAAAGGAAAAGGAAAAAAACAAATCAGGCGTGGAAGAGAACAGGAAGGGAAGAAAGAAAAAATAACAGGTTGTGGTAGGGAGGAAAGGAAGGAATCTAAAGGTGAATCAGTTTACAACTGTGCGAAAAGTTAGTTGACTCCATTCTGGTTGCTGTTGTTGCCATTCTCCACACAGTGGGGCTGCTTTAATTTCCATAACGCTATTGGGATTACTAATGCAAGACTTTTTTGTATGTCTGTGCAGAAGGAAGTCTCCCTCAGCTTCCTGGGGCTTTTTGATTTTGAAGCATGCCCTCTCCCACACTTTATTTTTCACTGCAACAAAAACATAATTTGATTTTTTTTTCTCCCATTGATGCCAATAGCCCCCTAAGCTGAAGTGTGTGATGAGACTCAAAGTATTGAAATGATTCTCAGGGTTTTCTTTTAACTGGTGAATTTTACTCCTTCTAATGGGAAGGACTGATCTCTTGATCTCTTGAGTCATACTTTGGATGGTCCCTTCCATGTATAAGTCCAATGAAAATACCTTTTTCTTCCTCCTAGCACAGGACTGCAACCTTTAGCAGAATTACAGGATTATAACTCTGATTCGCACAATCCTTTTAAGAGGACAAAATGCCAGAAATGAAACCAACATGGGGGTGGGAAGACTACTTGAATTTGTGAAAGGCATCTTTACGTGCCTGATTTCAATGCTGGGTCCCATCCAGGCAAGGCTCAGCTACTATGTAGTCTATACAGCAGTGTGCACCCAACCAAATGCCCCCCCAGCTGGGCTGACATGCCATTCTCCTCGTATGTGTGGATGACAGGAGCTGTAATGAACCCATTTGAAAGGTGCTTGTGCAAGAAACGGCTGCTTTGCAGCATGAGCAATAAAAGATGGGTCTTAATTATCTCACCTTTGCCGGAGGTACAGTATGTGGGAAAAAGGGGATAGCAAGTTGCAGGGGATGAACAGAAGCAAGTGCAATTAAGCCCACGTAAAGCTTTATTGTGCTTTTCCTAAGACGTAGGTCCTTTTACTTGAAAGAGAGTTCTTCAACAAATATACATAAGCCTGCAGGGTGGGTGACAGATAACTTAGCCCTGTAATTCATCCTTTACTTGTGCATAAACCTCACCGAATACAGAGGGGCATGATTCTGTTTAGGATGGCACAGAGAAAGTTGTTGTACAGGAAGATCACATAGTCAGATTTGCCTCCTTTGTGATGATGGGGGCCTTTCAAAAGCATGACATTGTTGGAAGAAACAATTATCATTTTTTGCAGCCACCATACATAAGCGTGCTTGACTTGAGTATTAAATGAATTAAGCAGCGGAATATCTGTGGCATCAGTTACAAAGCTTTGTTATGTAGCCATGATACTCATAGAACAGATAACAATGGTTGGGGTGATTGTTAATATGAATAGCAATTATCTGCAGCTAGTTTTAAGTGAATCTTTGTGGCAATAGTACAGTAGCATCTTCTGCGATGCTCCTATTAATGGGTCATTTGCATTTTGATAGTTGATAGACTCACAGGATTGAAATTCAGCTGACAGATATGAATGGTTAATTGCACCTATATACCCAATTACTTGGAAGTAGGCCCTATTGAGCATAATGGGTTTACTACATTCACTGGTTTGAACTGTAACAATAAGAATAGTCAATTCAATAGGGGATGCAAAAATATTTTTGGTGAATATAAAGGGTTCTGCATGATGGACTGATTAGCAGCAACACTCTTAGCATTAAGAGTGGAAAACATGGTGCTGAACCACATTCCTTTAGAAGTAGCAAGCTCCATTGTTTTAATAGGACTTCTGAGGTTTTGAACCCTAGTAGTATCTGGTCAATGGAAGACCACCATTGGAAGACCCAAAGACCTGTCCTTGGGGACAGATCATCCTGGAGATGGTCTATCTATGTGGTTGCTAAGAGTTGACACTAATCTGAGCATACATAATCAATCAAGTATCTAATCAACTTGGCTGATCTCAAAATATTAAGCAGAGTTAGTTCTGGGGGATATTTGAATGGGAGACCACCAGGAAGTTCTCAAGGCTGTAAGCTACACTGGAAGTTGGAAAAAAAAAAAAAACCTTCCATATGGTTGTCAAGAAAAACACATGAATACTTCTAGGCTTGACTTTATTTTATTGGCCCAAGAGAGAGTGACCAGATTTCAGAATGAATATTATGTTGGAGATGAGCATGTCAATGGACCATTGAAATGGCACTGCAGTGCCAGCAAACCCTAATGACACCAACATGACAAAAAGTATGTGATATCATCACACAGATGACATTGAATGCAGGTGTCATGACATTTGATTCCAGAACATAAACTGTGGCATTCACATAACATTGACACATGGTCCCCCCCACCCTGCCAAAAAAAAAAATGCATGGGTGCACTGCCCATAGATGAAAGAGACTTTTGCTGGATGGGAGAAATGTGATTAGAATTGCAGTGTCAAATGCAGGATAACTGCTCTGCGGATATCAGTAATATAGTCTCTATATTACCATAGGAACTAACATAGTTACTTAATAGCAGCAATGCAGAGTGAAATTTAGTGCAGACAGCAATGGCAAAAGTGTAACAACCCCTCTTGTGCAAGAGGCACTGAAAAATGAAAACTGGTTTAAATTCTCCTTCTGTTCTTTTTCACAAGTTCTTGCATAGGAGAATATTTGAAATGATTATGTCTAAGTTTTTAGTAGTGCTAGGAGAATGAACCTATCATGAGCCTGTTATAAATGTGTGTGCATAATGATTACAAGAACATTGCCACGACCGTTATCTTGGAAAAGATATTCTCTTTTGTTTGTAGACAAGAGCCAAGGTCCAAAACAATTCTTCTAAATCAATGATGCCACACAGATCTTAAAACTGAATTTGCAATTTTTTAAAATTAATGTTCTGCTGAACAGTTAAATCACATCCATTCTTAGCTGCCAGGACAGTTCAATCAGTTGAACTAGAGTTAAGCATATTTAGAAGTAGACTCATTGAATCAATGGGAGTTTAGGTGGAAATGATTTATTATTGGTTCTGATGGGTTTACTTTAAGTCTGGCTAAGTCTGGATCCAACCCAGTGGGATTAACTAAATAAGTTGAAATCTCAGTAACCAAATAAAAAAGATAATCAATAACTTGATGAACATAATAATATGATTAATAGCAATGGAGAAAACAGTGTTAACTTTGTTGTAAAACTTCACACAAGTATAAACAATATTGGTTTAAGACATCAGAACCAATTATTTGGGCTAGCCATAACATACTGTGCTAAAATGTGTTTGGCTAGTTTGTAATTCAGTATGTTGCTTAAGCACACTCAGGGGGTCCCATCATCAACTCAGTTCACATTACTTAACTTCAGAGTTCTTCCCAGTCTACCTGAAATGTGTCAGGATTATACTGTCCATTCTTCAGTTATGTTGATCTGGATCCAAAAGCCAGTTGGGATGAAGGGTTTTTTTTGTCCTATATAGGCTCTATAAACATTTCTATGAATCATGTAAATATTTTACTGTCACAAATAAGGATGTCTGAAGGGCATGGTTAAAAAAACAAACAAACTCAGGATGGTGGCCACAATGGCATGGTCAAAGCTCAGCCTACTTTTATGACCTTTGACTGCACCATCACAGCCACCATGCTGACTTTTTTTTGCAGACACCACTGATCACACCCATAACAATTTTTCAGTGAAGTGGGTTCTTGGACAGTGAACCTCTTGGAGTGCCAGTTCTACCACTTGGAGCAAATGCTATCAATCTCAGTGACATTAACTCTGAAGTAACCAGCTTTAGAATCTAGTTGTAAAACTAGTTTATAAACCTAACTGCCTCCTTTTAATTTAACTCACCCATTCACAGCTATGGATGAACGAATCTGAGAACCTTACATCTATTATGCCTATGCAGGCAAGATGGCTATATAAATATTGGGGGGACTGTGAAATAGATGTAATTTAAAAGATTTCTCCATTACAGTAATAGAAAAAAAAATCCAAGTAAATTACTTCACAATGATGGAACTATGAGAACATCTTCAAAATGAGCACAAAGGAAGAAGACATGCTTCCTGAGTGCAGGCTGATTTTATTTTATTTATTTATTTATTTATTTAAAAGATTTGTATGGCTGCTATCAGCATATAGACAAATAACAAAATACCCAAAATTAAAAACCTTCTCATACCACTAAGCACCATAACAATATCATCATAAAACCACAAATGCTGGGCTCTCCTACCCTCCTGACCCAGTACCTGAGGGATGAGCCAGGTCTAAACAACTCTCCAGAAGGCAAGGTGGATGGGGACCCTCTGGATCTCAGGGGGGAGGCTGTTCCACAAAGTAGGCACAGCTATGGAAAGATGCCAGCGTTGATGACACGGGGGGGATGTGGTGTGAACCCATCCTATCCAATCTAGTGGGACAGGTAGATCTCCACAGAAGGCGACAGTCCTGCAGGTAACCTGGCCCTGTGCCATACACGCCAGCCCCTCGAATTTATCCAGACTTTCATTTGTACCCCTTTGTTAATGCGTCCTGCGCAATCAGAATGTCTACCCAAGACAGAAAACATGTTCAGGCCATATTTATGGAGGGATTTCAGGGTCCCCTAAGTCCAAATTTGGAGGGGTGTGCAGCATATTACTTTGCACACAAACTTTATGATTTAATAGGGCTGTGCAGTGCTTTGGATTCGGTTCCATCAAGATGCTTTGCAGGATGTGAGAAGTGCAAAAGTAGCACCGGTTTGCACCTGTTTAAAGCAGTTATAAGTGTTTTTTAAACTTGACAACTGGCTGGGGAATTCTTGGAGTCCAAGTCCACCCATCTTAAAGTTGCCAGGTTTGAAAAACACTGAGTTAGTAGCTTTTCCTGGGGTGAGCTGTGTGATTCCAGGAAAAGTTAGGGCACTTTAAAGAGTTGCAGACATGTTGCTATGTTTGTAGTCCTGCAATGTATGATTTGGGACCTGGTGCATTCCTGGAGGATAGGAAGACCACTTTTTAAATGCATGTACCTTAATTCATGGTGCTGTGATAATTTCTAAATCAGGCTTTCTCTTTGAAGGTGTGTGTGTGTGTTTAGTTTTATACACTAGCCCTCTTTTGAACCAAGTGTATGGATATGTAATCTCCTTTGAGAATGGACTTGACTTTTTGGTAACTTTATGGAAATGGCCGTGCTTTCCGGAGATGAACAATAGAGATGGCAGTTTGCTGTTGTTTCTTACAGATTTTTTTTTCTCCCTTTACTATCTCGCCTACAGCTCTGCAATTTTCCAGTGGTCTCCTATCCTTCTCTTCTGCCCCCCCCCCCCTTTCTAGAGTCATTCTTGACTCCTGGCAATTTTCTGGACTAGTCCCTGCAGTTTTCTTGGCAAGATTTTCAGAAGTGGCTTGCCATTGCCTCATTCCTGGGGTTGAGAGTGAGTGACTGGCCCGAGGTCACCCAGCTGGCTTTGTGCCTAAGGTGGGACTAGGGCTCACAGTCTCCCAGCTTCTAGCCTGGTACCTTTAACCACTACACCAAACTGGCTCCCATATCCCATATCATATAAACTAGAAATAATTGTGTATGAACCACAATGGCTGGGTTCCTACATCAAGGTAAGCTAAAATCAACCACATTATGGTCTAGAACAGGATTTTTCAAACTTGGCAACTTTAAGATGTGTGGACTTCAACTCCCAGAATTCCCTCCATGCTGGCTGGAGAATTCTGGGAATTAAAGTCCACCCATCTTAAAGTTGCCAGGTTTGAAAAACCCTGTCTTAGAAGGGTGTGAAAATGCCCACCTGCTGCTCTTTGCCCAGAGTGTGATTTCCCCTAAAGTGCAAAGGTTGTGCATCTCCTCAGAAGCCCGTCTTTCCTTCTTGTGCAGTGGTGGAGGAAGTGGCCAATCCGGATTCGCTCCTCCGAATGGGCCAGCCGGGAGCGAGCGGAGCGCGAGCTCTTGAGCGGGAACGGGGCTCGGATAGGACCGCCGCCCGTTCCGCTCTCCTTCACCCGCCTTCCTCTCCTCCTTCCAGGTCTGGTTTCAGAACCGGAGGACCAAGTGGCGGAAGAAGCACGCGGCCGAGATGGCGACCGCCAAGAAGAAGCAGGACTCGGAGACGGAGCGGCTGAAAGGCGCCTCGGAGAACGACGACGACGACGACGACTACAACCGGCCCCTGGACCCCAACTCGGACGACGAGAAGATCACGCAGCTGCTCAAGAAGCACAAGACGGGCGGGCCCAGCGCCGGCCTGCTGCTCCACGCCTCCGAGAACGAGGGCTCTTCCTAGGCGGCGCGGGGAGAGCCGGCGGCGAAGGAACCCCGCGCGCCCGCGCCACGAGCAGAGCCCCGCGGAGGCTGCGCCCCCGACCCAGATGCCGCTTCTAGCCGGAGGAAGAGGACGGCGGGCGCCAGGCGGCCCCCGAGACGCTCCTGCCCGGGTGGGTTTCTCTGGGAAGTTGGCGGCGGGGGCCGGGCGGCCTGGATGGACAGCCCGCGGGCCCAGCGCCGCCCTGCCTCTCTCGCCAAAGGGACCCGCTGGCTCGCCAGAAGCGGAGCCAGACTGTGGCAGAGGCGCCTCTTTATTGTAAATAGAAGCGAGCGGACTTTCCGACTGTGAATATTTAAGCCCTGTATCCTACGCCGGCTCGTGCGCAGCTGGAGCGTCGGCGCTCGGGAGACGCGCGCTGTTGAGTCGGTTTGCTTTTCTCCGCCGCCGCGGGGAGGCCGCTCCTAACCCTCTTCTCCTTTGGGTTTTAGTCGTGGAGTTTTGTGACTTAAGAAGGCAGAGGTTTCTTTCTTGTAGTAGCTCATGAGTTTTCGCTAGCTTAACTCCAACTTTCCACCCCATCGACTACATTGGTGCACATGATCTGCACTGCAGTGGGTGGGTTTAAGGGAAATCATGGGTTTCAATGTAATCGATTTCGTTCAGCAACTCTTTTTTCACTGGGAGAATAAACAAGCTTTAGAGCAATGCAGAAACTTTCCTGGGGCGGAAGAAGCGTTCTGTGTAACATGGACAGAAAAGCCCTTGGTTCCCTTTCAAATTGGAATAGTGGAGTTTTGGTCCTTCGTCACGGTGACTAGGGCAGTAAGCTCCTTCGAATCAGCTACTTAAAAATGAACATGTAACCTATATATTGTAGTCTACGGCTCCTTTTAAGATTCTCTCAAATCGAGTCCTGCCAAATGACATCCCCCCTCCCACACCCGTTTTTGGGGGAAATGCGTAATTTTAACTTTCTTGTATTTTAGCTCTTGGTTTTGAAAGCAGAAGTAAAGCTAGAAAAGAGGAAACCAAGCATTTAAGAAAATCTCCCTTTTGCAAATAATAATAATTACAAGTAAAATTTATGACAGTGGTTGGTTTCGAAATCCCGATTTCGTGGCTGTCAATAGAATTTGAAAATGTGGAATGTTCGTTTTTTAACGAACATGTACATTGCTTTCTTCCCTTTTTTTTTAAAGCTAATAATGTCGATTTAGCATTTTAGCCGTTTATTAATTTATAAGAAGACATTTCAGTTTGTAAAGTGAACAAAAACAGCCCTAGCAAGACCAGTTTAACGCAATGCACTTTGTTTTGTTTTAAAAAGATAAATCGATTTAAATCAGTTATAACGCGTCTGTTGCCTGGAAGAAAAATAAGGGGTGCAGAAAATGTGGTCTCATCTGAGATTAAATAAAATTGGTCATAAATAAATCAATAAATCATTAAAATTGATCAATTATTTTTGTTACTTTATATACCAAATAGAAGCAGTTCCTTTGTTTTTTCTAAGGCTAAGGCCGTTTAACAGAAAGGTTTAGAATATATAACATATTTTAAAATCTTCTGCTCCTCCTTTTGGGTTTTATAAAGAACTACCCCCCTTTCCCATTCCCTTAAACAGAGAATGGAAACGCTTTTTGGTACCTCTAGTTATTCGCAGTTTGCTGGGTGATTTCGGACGAATTTATCGCTGAAGGGGAACAGGGTTCTGAGAACGCGAGAAAGGCGAGGCAGCGAAAGGTGAGAAAAACTGGGAAATATAAGTAGAAGAAAAGAATGATGAAGAAAAAAGAATAAAAAGGTTGCGAAGAAAAAATATGGGGGGAAAAGAACGAAAGAAAGGAAAAGGAGGAGGAGAGTCAGAAACGGAGGAGAAGAATTAGGCTGCGTTCTTACGAGACGCGGAACCAAAAGACGCACTGGCTACCTTCTAGGCTGGCGTGTCCTGCGAATAAAGCCACCGAAGCCCAAAGCAGCCAATCGCGGGTTCGTCCAGCGGATTGTCCAGCTCCACTTAGGGCGGTCCGTCCAGGGTTCGGTAAGTCCCACGGACCCAGACGATTGGCTTGATTGGGTAAACCGAAGGGCGTGTCTTCCGAAGGCAGCCAATGACAAGGATGAGAGGGAAGGGTGGTATTCGGACAAGACGTTGCCTGCATCTGCTTCTAAGGGATAAGAACTCCGTGTGAACCTGGGGCTAAAGACTCGGTTTAAAACATACCTTTTAAGAACAGCGAGCCACAGCTTAGATTGCCCTCACCCCCTACCCTTTTAAGGCAGCGCCTAAAAGCCCCATAAATTACAAGTCTTTCCTCTCTGCAACGTGCAATCTGATTACATCTTAAGACACCCTTCCCTTCCCCGCCCCCGCCCCGAAAAAAAACCGATTGGGTAGAAGAAAAAAAAATCTATTTCTCACAACTGGCCCCTGCGCTGCAAGATGTAATGATGCCCACAGGTTGGGCATCTTCATTTATCAGTTTGCCTGGATAGCTCAAATGGAGATTCCATATGCAGTGGCAATCTATCAGATGCTGAGAGCCAACAGGTGCATTCATGCTGAAGAACCAAATTATTGGAGTAGATGGAGGCCACGGTAATCCCTCAGCATGTCTATTTCTATTTTGTTTGGTGTGTCTGCTAAAAGGGGCAAGAATAAACTGCCTTATAGAAAGGCGGTGCTTGGTTCGCCAACCATCAAAACTGGGATTGAGTTGGAAGAGCTAAAACCAATTGAAAAGATTAAAAAAAAATCCTTCATGTGCGTGTACATGATGTTTGCCTTCAATAAATGGTACGTAATTTTTCAACTGTGCTTCATCCCTCACCCCAGCAGAACTTTAACAACAACAAAATGCTAAACTAGACCTCTGTTTCTTCTCTTTTAGAGGAGCGTCAGTGGCATTTGGGCATTATGGCTGAATCCGTCAATCAGAGATACCTTTCCCAATAATTCTGTGTGGGATCAGGATGGGGATGACAAGAGGAATATTTCATCAGCCTTCCAAAATACAAAAGCTGCAGTGGGACCCAGAGGCTGTATAAATCCCATTTAATAAACTGCTCTAACGCCCCACAAACCGTTCCAGGAGTTGTAATTTTGGGAAGAGATTGAAGATTATATTTTTTAAAAGCACTTTTTGCTTTTCATGAGGCTGTCATTCCCAGAGTTCTTTGAAATAATAAACTTTGGGGAGTTGATTGTCAGAATTCCTACTTTAGAAATGCCCCAAAGGGGTTTTTCGTTGTTGTTGTGTTGTTTTATTATTAGCAAGCAGTTCCTGAATCCCAATATTCCAGATCATGCCAAGTTTATTTTGGGTCTCTGAATCATCCAGTTTTCTGTGTGATTCAACATAGTTTAAATAACAGGCTGTGGGGATTGCAATTCTACTGGTTTTGTACTCCAGTTTCTCTTGCTATAGACATACAGTTTGGAGTCATGTTCCTTCTTTAAAAAAACCAATTAGCAAACAACTATTTTATAATCCAAAAGCAAGTGGAACAGATAATATACTTTTACTTCCACCTTGAAAACTGCGTACCTGTACATATCCACTCTTAGAGGTTTTAAAAAGTAATTTTGTAATGTGCCACCTCTCCCAGAGTTCAGTGCTACCTACAGACTTTGAAACTATCCAGCAATATTTAAGCCCATAAAGTTAGCATTCAGAAATTAAAAACCAGATTGTCAGCAAACTGGGACAATAAAAGACTGTAAATCATCATCATCATCATCAACATCATCATCTTCTGCTGAGGCAGGACCCTAAAAATGACCTATGTGCTGTATATTCCTCTGGGGGGGGCTCACTAGAGAATCTTGATACCTTATGTACTCCATGCAACGTTAAGGACCTGGGATCATGGCAAGGCATTGGGCACCACACTTCAAGAAGGACTGGGAGAAGTTGCAAAAGGCCCAAAAAGGGCAACAGAGAGGGAACCAGAAGCTAAATCCTGTGAAGAGATTTTGCAGGAGCTTGCGTGTTTAGCCTTGCAAAATGATAACTCAAGGAGGGACTCTTCAAATGCATAAAAGGAGATGGACTTGCTCTCACTCATTCCAGAGTGCAGGGCACAGATTTCAGTTAGAGGAAGGCAGATACCAGCCATACCTTAAGAGAAACTTCCTAATTCTGTAGTGAAGAGCTAGAATCAGCTACCCAAAGAGAGCGAGGTCTCCTTCCTTGCATGTGTTCAAGCAGAGGCTAGACAGCCATTGGCCATGGATGCTTTACTTTGGATTCCTGCAATGAACAGGGGGGTGGATTGGATGGCCTCAACACTCCCTTTCAGCTCTAGGATCCCATGATCTGGGAAAGGGGGCAAATTAGAAATATTTTAACAGGTGGTTTTCCTACTTCAAGCCACACATAAACATAAGCTGTGACTTGTTCTCCTTTTCGATCTTCATAAGGTTTCCCCACTACATTTCTGCCACTCTCAGGAGGCACAGAAATGGAATGAACAGAAGACATCTACAGCACGTGGAAGCAGGAGTGGGGATTTTATGGCTCCCCAGCTGTTGCAGAACTACAAATCCCACACCCCCTCTACTAACCATGCTATGGGGGACTGTTTGTAGTTGTAGTCTGGAGACATCAGGAAGATCTCAAGTCCTTACAGACTTTGAGAGGATGTGTTCACACAACACACTTAAAGAGGTTACTGCAGTGTTGTCCAAACTTGGCCACTTTAAGATGAGTGGACTTCAACTCCCAGAATTCCCCAGCCAGCATGGCTGGCTGGGGAATTCTGGGAGTTGAAGTCCACTCATCTTAAAGTGGCCAAGTTTGGACAACACTGGGCTACTGAATTAATTCATTTTTTGCACAATGCATTGCATGGAACCACAAACTAACCCAGTGGACTGATTTACACAACATGCTTAGCAGGAAAAAAAACTTCACAAAAACAAGAACAAGCTGTAGTAGAAGTCAACAGTAACCAAACGTAACACGTTGGCAAATGCGGCAGGCGGGGTTTTATCAGCTCTGTTGGTACATATTGGGCGAACACCATCAATATGTAATAAGGGTTGATTTCAGCTACAAAAATCAGGCTGCTTTAAAGGATCCATTGTTGTGGGTGAAAATAAAAAGGGACAGAGTTGCTCATCACTAGGAAGAGCTTCCTTGTTACCCATGAATCACAAGAACAAACTTTTAGCTTTCCAGTGAGCTAAGTTCTGCCCAGCTATCCAGTGACTCCATAAAAGTAGAGTTCTAGATGAAGAAGGAAAAGGTCCGATGGGATTTTGCTTGATTTCATCCAGGCTGTTTGCCAAAACAAACCTGTTGTTTGCTGTAGAAGAAAAGAGAGTCCGATTCAGGTGTCATAATAAGACACTGTCCATATCACTGGCTTTAGAACAGCAGGAGAAATTTGAGACTTTTTTCAATGGCCTCTGACAAAACTCAGCAATATGATACTGCTATGTTCCAATAAACAACAACAGAACACCAATCCAGGATACATAAATTAGCTGGGTTAGTTCTTACAACCAGACCCTAAAATATTTAACATAGCTTTGATTTCAGATTGCTGAGAATGAGGTCACTGAATGTGCAAGAAAACAGGCCAAGGTCCAGGCTAGGATTCCTTATTCCAGAATAATTTAACTGAAGTTCCTGGGAATATTGCAATTTTATTTAAATAGCCCTGGAAGAGACCAGTCCCCTCAGAAGTATTTAGATTGCAATGGATCTAGTAATGGCCCTCGGCAAGAATAGTTTCACATTTATTGTTTTAAAGATGGCTGATTTTATTATGATGGTTTTGTTTAAGTTCCTGTTCTTCTTATAAACCATTCTGAACACAATATAGAAGGAAAATCAATTTTACTCATCAGGAACAGCATAATTTTTGAGGTCCTACCATGGTCCCTCTGAGTACAAATATATCTATGCACCTTTCCCTTGACATCCTCCAGGAGCTATGTCCTATGTTCTTCCTGTGCAACCAGACACACCTCTATGTCTGCTCAATTTGGGAATGAGCAAACATCCATCACGGCAACTACGACACAGCACAGCATATTCTCAACCATCAGAATGTGGCCACTGGACAAAAATAGGAGGTTCTGAGAAATGGTACTGTGGGTTTGGTAGGGATCCATATGAGTAGAGAGCTAGGAATTAAATTTCGTTTCTGAGTTGTATCAAATGGTGCTCATTCTGACGGGCTGGCTCAGAACAATCTCTCTGCTCACTCTGAACAGCATCACTTTATTTTCAAGGACTGCTTGTGCAAAGGACCTACTCCATTTAAGTAATGGGCCATCACTGTCTGACCTTCAGCTTGGGCAGGATTACTACTCAGCAGATGCTCAAGGGGAGTTAATAAAATTGCAGCCATTTGGTTAAACTGAAGGTGACAGACATCCAAACCCTTATTCCAGAAGCAGCTTATTTTTCCAGCAAATGACTCATTGGCGGAGAAAGGAAAAAAGGGGAGGAGGAAATGTCTGTCTGTCTGTCTGTCTGTCTGTCTGTCTGTCTGTCTCTCTCTCTCTAATCTCCCAAGTTTAAAGGAGGCCAGGTAAAGTGAGCGAAGCAAATGACCAAATAGTCCTCCGTAGAAGATGTAATATCCCTGAATTCTTTGGATTCTGATCCAATGAAAGCTAGCTCTGTGTAGGCTTATTTACCTGTGAATAAACCCATTGAATATAATGCAACGAACTTCAGAATAAACATGAACAGGATCAAGCTCTTACTAGGGAGGGAAATAAACTGTATTCCTTTATTACAAGGTTCAATAGCAGGGTGTACTCTGTACCCTATTAATGCCTGCACTCCCCTGACTGGTAGATGGAGCGATCCACCAGTCTTGACCTCTTTTTGGTGATCCTACCTCAGATTCTGCACCAGATGGAAACGGCTCCGGACCTCTATGGTCCACCATATTGGCTATTGTGGACAGCAGAACCAATTTTTTTTTTTCATTCAGCTAGAGTGTATTTGTAACAAGTAAAATTATTATTTTCTTTGCAGCAGTGTAATTCTCACTTGCAGAAACTCTCATCCTGCCTCTGGTTTTTTTAAGGGACAAGGTGACTTGACAGCTTTTCAGCTCTCTGAGAATGTGGAGGTTTTTTTGCCAGAAGATATAAAAATAATCAGTTAGGATGGACTAATAATGAAATCATCACTAAGAAGCTATCGGTTGAAGGGTGTTTTTCCCCCCTCTAAATCATCAACTTCCTTCTCCTTCTCATCCAATCAAAGTCTTTGCGATTTCAATCAGACTTCTACACATCTAATTCCCCCCAAATCTAGGCCTATATGTTCATCACATTCTCCTATTTTCTTCTCTGCTATTATTGATTCTATAAAACGCTTTCACATTATAGTTGAAATGCCCAAGATTTCCACTGTTTCCTGTTGCAACATATTGCTGGATAGTTCTTAAATTTCAAAAGGTTCTCCTCCCATCAATGCCCATATTAGAGCTGTTGTGCCCAGCTCATCATCGTGCTCCATCTGCATGCTCTGCTGATTTACACATATAATAGGTGCACACATGGTATTGTTCTTACTGGATTATATCATTTTGATTCTGCAGAAGGGGACTTGAATGGAGGAATACCTGTCAGTACATGCAAGGTCAGCTTATAAAGATATATCCTGCTTAACGTTCTACCATCTTAAGTTTCTTTATTCAGAGAATTTTGTATTCTAGAACATTTAAGCATATAAAGGGCAGCTTTTCATTGGCTGTGCTGCAAAGTCTAGCAAAATCTGGATTCTGTGATCCTCTTAAATGTGTGGATTGACTCTGATTGGTTCTTGAAGCTTCATGGAGAGTTGGCATGCATCGAGCATCCTTTTTATCATATAAAAATAATACTGGGCTTCTCACCGCAATGGCAGGTGACACTGAGGTCAATGTGTTTTGACATCTGCATGACTCAAAGCCTTTACATCCAATTGCTTTTTAAAATACTCTATAATACCATCAACACCACCCAGCTCTCCATGCTGAATTTGCTTTTATTGCTGAACATTGGTATGGAGAAGAGGATACAGCCCATCAAGTCATAGTGATGAATCCCACCCAAAGGACTGGGAGTTTGGTTGACTACCCTCCAAGGAATTCCTTATCCATGACAAGTAAGGAAGAGGAAATGATGCTAAAGGGATGGATTTTTAAACATTATTTTTTGCAATTCACAGTGCAAAGGAAGAAACAACAGCTACCATATATATGATCTTTTTATTCCCAGTCAGATTACTATGTGTTTTGCTTGAAATAACGTTCTTTTTCAACTCATTAGACATGTTGTCAACAGCTTACCTGCTATTGTTAAAGCCATGTTTGTCAGATTTAAATTCCAAAGTTGCAGGTATGGTTTCCCTTAAAGGCCAGGAAGGGTGGTAGGAAGCATCTTTAGGACATTTCCTTCTGGTGAAAGGAAGTTTTGGACTGGCCACGTTGATCAGGACAGCCATTTTGTGAACGAGCAATTCCTCCTTGTAGCTATTTTGTGAGAACATCTAAAACATCCCCTCAAAATTCCAACTGTGCTCACTAGCTTAGAAAAGCTGGAGATTCAGTATTTGTTTTTGGTTTATTGTGACCTATCTGGAAATTGTGTTAGTTTGACACAATAAACCATAAAGAAATATTAAGCAGAAAGAATTCAGGATATCAAGAGGTCTAGATGGTAGAGGTGTTGACTCAGCCTGTTGGATTAGCTTAGGATCATATTGGCCACCTGCCTTCAGTGTACTGTGAGAACACTGTCTATGAACCCCACGATCTTTTCCGTTTTCCACAAATCACTCCTTATTTTGCAGATGAGGGTAGAGAGATGGTATAATGAAGGGGTAGAATTCTATACTGTATTACAACTTGCAGAAGTGTGCAAGAGCACAGGCACACTAATTGACCACATTAGTATCAGCAGAGGTCACCTCTTTACTTAAACAAACGATTTGTGTTTCTTCAGCTTATGGATTGTGAAAATCATACACACCCACATTCACACCTGGCAGAATTTTCCAGTGCAGTTTACAACTTGATAAATGTATGTACAAGCACAGGGAATCGTATGTACACCATAAACTGTACAAAAGGGGAAATTGCCTGTATAAGAAGGTACACACTAGGAAAATGTGAGATGTCTTAGGAGGCATGCCCTTGAAAAAACATAACCATTTTCACACAGTTACAAAACATAAAATTCACCAGCGGAAGGAGAAAAAGGCTGAAATTAATGTAAGGGTTGGAAGAAATGGGAACCAAGTGAAGCCAACATGGACTGATTTATCCATCACTGTGGCAAGCTCATTTTTTTGTGGGTGACTAGTAAATGTTTGGTATTTCTCCATAATGTATAAGAAGCAGTAGGCCTCAGAAGAGGCTAAACTTAAACTGGGAGGGTGACTGTAGGTCCAGGTCAGTTCTAGCATATACACTGGGTAAATAAAGAAATGGTAATGGAGGAGAACCAAAAAAGGAAACGTCATACCCCAAAATTGGTCATGCTGATCCAGAATGAGGGTAACTGTAGTCTAGCTTCTCCAGGGAGCACCAGCTTGGGAAAGGTCAGTTATCTGGATTGGCAATGACTTTCCAAGATTTCACCAGAGATCTTTCCCAGTTTGCTGGGAAGATGTAATGGACTGAACTAGGGACCCATTGCATCGTCCAGATTTTCCCTAACCCAGAGGGAAGGTCAAGTGCTGTTCTTACTCCCCACAGACATCATGCACCACTGGCCTAATCCATGTATTGTATCTAAGTAAGGCTGACATAGGTATAAAACAGAGCCATTTGTATAGCAGTTTCATTAATATATCATTGCTTTTAGTATAAAATCCCTTATTTTAAAAGTTTCTCCCTCCCTCCTTCTTGTTCCACACTACTAATTCACCCCCACCAAATCTGCTTTTTAAAATATTTACTGCCAGGTTAGCAATCAATTTTCAGTGGGTATTTTAATTTTTTTTTTTTTTTAAAGGAAAGGAACATACAGAAAATCTTCAAGAACACCCGCTCAGGTTTAATGAGCATGTGGCCTGCATTCTCACCACCCCAGCATAGTAATTGAGCAGATCTATTAACTTGTTACACTAGATTTGTTTAAAGAGACTATTACACAGTCATTTAATCAATTTGTTACACTGAAGGTCCTGACTTATGAGACACTTGCCGTATGATTCCTTAATGACTGAATTAATTTGTTTTAATAAAAACCAACATTGTGTACAAGCACATTTCGAGAAATGAAATTTTGGAGAGCAGAACAGTCCAATGCTTCATTTGATTAGATTTCCACCCCCCTTCCCATGGTTTCTCTAAAACCAGAGTTGCCTTCCTTAGCTGGGTGGTATAGGGGCACATATTTCTTTTTTATAGCATCATTAATTTAATATGGATCATTAGTTCTTTATACACATGCATGTTCTGACAAATGTACCCAATGAATAATGTACCTAATGTCCTTAGGGCTCAAATGCATCACATCATAAACAGAAATGGCTTGGAAAATAAATAATTATCATAAATAATCATCGGCGTAACAGCAATTAATATAAGACCCGCCTGTTCTTTCACGCCTTGGTGCACTAAAAGGCTTGTTTTACACACCCAAGACTCCTATGCCGAAGGCAGAAGAACAGACAGGGACGCTAAGCAGAACCCAAATAGATTTGAGGGGGAATTAGAGGGGAGATGAAGAGCTCAGGAATCAGTTTTGCTCCTGATGGAATCTGATGCCTCTGGAATAAATGTAGACAAACACCAAAGGAGACTCAGAAAAAGAACTTGATGATATTGATTATGCAAAAATAATTACCACATTACCCATCTTAATGCACTATGTTAATGCTGTTCATCAACATGTTTAATTCCCCCCCTCCCGGAAGGAAAGTGCTAAAGAAAAAGATCTGTGAACTATTTTTGAGAAAAAGTTTTGGGGTTGCAGGATCAAAATGATAGAAAAAGTTCCTGTCTGCTGTGCTCATTATAACTGGTTTGAACAAGGATACTAAATTAAGCTAATATAACTGAGACTGATGTGAATAGCTTGGCTCAGATCAGCAGCTGAAGGTCTACATGCTGTTCCTATGAAGCCCTGTATTTCAAGGTGCGGTGTGGGTGAGGCCGCAACATGTACGCAATGTCTGTTTTGGAGGGGGATTTTTTTTTTTTTTAGGTTCTCTTTTTTTGTTTTAACCATGACAATCTTACATTGGGGCCAGGACTAGAATTGTTTCCCACTTCAAAATGATGGAAACTGTGGAGACAGTTTTCAGTAGTTACAGTCAAAGGGAGCTCCAAGACTTATGAACTGGAAATTCAGATTATCCACCTCTGTATTAAAACTAAGAGCACTATAGGATATTTCTTCCCAGGTCAATGCCAAGAGAAAAAATGGTCACTTTTCAGCAGTTTGAATTGAATGGATGTATGAGATGCTGGGGAAAGATATAGATAGAAAATCTCCCCCCACCTCATCTGAAGGTCTACATTCCTTGGGAAGTGAAGTAGACAAAGGCTACATGTACGTGTCCTCTCTCCCCACAACTTTTTTCTTTTTTTCCCTTTCTCTTCTCTTTCTTCCTTTCTTTCCACATCTCCTTCCTTTCTTTTCTTTCCTCTACCCGTTTCTTCTTCCTATTTTCCCTTTCTGCCTTTTCTTTCTTACACTTCCCCTCTCTGTCCCTCTCTCCCCCATTCTCTCGTATTCTCATCAACAGTGGAGATAAAGGATGGGGAAGTATTTTGGCTAAAGCCCATGTCCTTCCCATTCCTTGCTACATCATCTAGCAGGTTCTCCCGCTATCTGGAACAACTTCTCCGGAGACACAAGGGGACTATAAAGGGGAGGAAAAACCATATGGATGGTCTCCTTGCCCATTCCTTTCAGCGTAAGACCCAAACTAGAGTAAGCACAGAACTTGAACCAGATTCAATATCTTGAGTTCTTGGTATACATTCTAGAACTCATAGTCAGTGTTGGAGTTTCATATTTACTCCTTTCTTCATCTTGCCATATAAGGCTCTTCAATCAGCCATGTGTGGTCCAGTTAACTTAAATGGATTTGACCTTTTGCCAGTTTTAACAGATGTTATTCATGGCCATCTCAAAAAGCTTGCTTAAAGTTAACAACATGCAGCATTTGAGGTCATTGGGCCAACTGAAGGTCATTTTAATTCTGCCAAAAGGTTAATTGGATCACTGCATTAAAGCAAGAATAGCATACACCAAGCTGGGCATTAAGGATTCCAGGCAGCTTTGTCCTCTACCAGATTCAACTACCAGTACTAATTAAAGAAGCTAAACAAGAACCCTTCCATAAAGATTTAGTAAATATGCTTTTTTCAAGGAAAGATTTCTCTCTTTGTCCAGAATTATTAGATGCCTTTTGACCGTAGAATTGCTTGAAGCTGAATGCGATTCTTATGCAATGATTTATTAATTGATTTCTAATGGTGAGCAGAGCAATAATAATAATGCTGATACGGTACACTATACTTCACATAGTGAAAGAACAACAGTAGATCCCTGCCCCATACAAGTTTGCAATGAAAAAAAAAATCTGATAGAGGAAAGAAGAGAATGATAGAGGGAAGTACAGTATTTGCTTCTTGAGTTAAAGATGGCAGCCCCCCATTCTTTGTTCAGAAATCCACCTGTGCCCAGCTGAACGAATTCTGCTAACAGAATGTGGCCCTTCCCACTTGAGGGCAACGTGCCACGCATGGAGAACTCCCGTCCTCAGTGCCAGTGGTGCCTACGGTGGAGTACAGTTGGGGGACAGATTGAAAAAAGCAGCACTGCGAAATCAACTTTTTCTATTTATGTTTCATTCTGACGAAGCAATAAGATGCTGCAGGTGACACTGCTCTGCGCCTTCTGGCAATTCTACAGTCAAAAGGCATCTAATAATTCTGGACAAAGAGAGAAATCTTTCCTTGAAAAAAGCATATTTACTAAATCTTTATGGAACAAGCAGGCAGGGCTCCAATCGCCCCATTGAGGTTGCCATCTTTACTTGTTTTTTTGCACTGCACCTTGGATACGCCTTGACTGCAGCGTGGATCACAAACTCCGTTCCATCTAAAATGTTGCTTCTCTAGAAAAAAAAAGAATGTTTTTTCAGTAAGGAGGCAAAGCAACAAGGTAGAGATTTTGACAATAGGCTCCTTTCATGGGTTGTTCAGGGCACACGCAAATAGTTAATCCCCAGCAAGAAGAAAAAAAAATATTATCCTTGGTAAACTGATGGATTGAAAATAGCATTGTGTGCTTAGCTCTGAGCGGTCATGCAGGCTTCTGTTGTCTCTGGCTTTGTGTTCAGAGCCAGCAGCATGACACGCCTACCCTCATGGGGTGAAACAAAGTCAACTTTGGAGTGAGTGGGACATCAGCCTCTGTGACTGTGACAAGCAGCATGGATCTTTCCCTCTTCTCCAGTAGGAGTCAGAGGACTGATTTAGTAGGGAAGCTCCATAGTCATAGCCTTGCCGACATGTTCCCTTGATTCATGGGCTTAGGGATTCCCGTCTCGATTGGCTGACTATATAAATGGAATAAATAAATAAATATTAAAAATTAAAGTTGAATTTAACAAGTGAGCATTGGACTGAGATTTTCTTACAGGTAGATGTTTCAGCTTTTATAGACTGATGGGGCTGTCCTGATTCTTGGGAAGCCGTGAGCTCTAATTCAGTATTCCAAGTGTGTTAAGGGGGCATTTCTCAGAAGTCCAAGCCAGCGCTGGGAAATCTATCATTAGTATAAAATATTTCATGCAGAGACTTGGATCATTTCACTTATGCACTAAGGGAGAGGGTGTTTAGAGGGAAATCTGGCCATTTTGGTAGTCTACCTTTTCCCATTTGGGTGTCCTTCAGATGCGTTCCCAGAATTTGCAAGGAGTATGGCCAGCAGCTGAAGAATTTTGGAAACCAGCAGTGCCCACAGGGGGTGGTCAAAAAAGTGAAGATAGTGATTGTAACTGTGTGATCAAAGACTTGCCCCTTTTGTATGTATGTTGACATCACACACATGTACAAAGGGGAAGGTCTTCAATTGCATGGTTGTGACCACCACCTTGACTTTTTGAACCCCCCTGCAGATGATCCTATTGCAACTGTCACCCTAAACCATCTGAAGAGCTGAAGGTTTCTTTGTTCTAAACCATGAGAGTCTATGAAATGAGATGAACTAAGGAACAGAGTGCCTCTAAGCATGTGTAGAGTCTATTTTATTATTACCAAGTAACCATACCTGTTGCATAAATTGCTTCTCATTCCAGGATGAGTCCTTTTAGAATAAACTAGAGGAGCTGTGGCTGTAGATCATTAGATAATACTATGGTAAGGGTTCTGACCTGAGCAATCATCTGTCTATGCTTTCCATCCAATGCAAGCCTGCTCTTACTTACACTGCTGCAATTTTATTTTGAATGAGAAGATTGCAAATTGGTCTCCACCCCCATCATAGCATTTTCTAAATGCCAACCTCTTGCCTGCTGCTCCTTAATCTAGCAACCCTGATGAAATGGAGCCAAAGCTTTTGTTGCAATTTCATTAACATATGCATGAGTCACACTTTTGCAGTGTTGCAGAAACAACACAAATTAGTTTGTGGATTGTAAACTCCCCGTTCTTCTTTTATTATCATATTCTTCCACCCCCTACCTGGTGCAGATATCAAGCTGAGGATCAGCAAATCCATGAATGTTTGTTTCAGCCCTCCCTTTTCAGTGACACCCATACATCTCTGGGACCCACTCTGTGTTCAGCTCCCTGAAATTAAAACAAATCTTGTTCTATTTCCCAATTAATATGTATTGAAATCTATCCTCCAATTTCTGTAAAATTTCTTCCCCTGCAATGGAGACTTCTATTTTTCTACTTCAGTTTTAGGGTGCTTTAGAATTAATTTCGATGAGCCTCAAAATAAACCAACCTTTTTAAGGAGGAGCGAACATTGAGCACATTGTCCAAGGCATTAGGCCTGTGCCACCCATGAAAATCTAATTCCAGTTATCAGTTTGATTTGGAAAACGCATCCAATTTGTATATTCAGATGCAATGGACTGATTTCAATATGGATATTCAAATCTAATGGATTGATTTCAGTTTGAATATTCAAATTGAATGGATTGATCTGATTCAGATTTCTAAACTGATGAGCAAAAAGCCACTTGTGTGTAAGCGAAGTGTCCAGAATTGTTCAACTTTATTTGGATTCAAATCAACATTCTTATCCAATCTGGATTAAATTCAGTGATTTAACAGAATCATATTTGAATGAACTGAATATTTCTACAGCCCTGTTTTTCACTCCCCACACAACTCTAAGCTCAAGTAGAGTAACTACCAAAACAGTGTTTGGATTTTTAGAGATGCCATTCTAGATGAGGGAATAGAAACTTTTTTTTTTAAATGATTGATGAGGTCTATGTTCCTTTGTGGTGGGGCCACAATGTCACAGGGACAGGCCAAAGGCAAAACTGGCCATTTTCTGTCTCAGGTGTGTCTGCAGGGTGAGGTCAAAAAGGTGTGCATCACCCTTTTATGTGCCTCACACATAAAAAACAGATGGATCTTTGACTGCACATTGTGGCTGCCATCATGACTTTTTGACCATACCTTGCAGACCGCCCTGTTTATTCTTCATTTCTCTTTCTGCTATCTTCTTTTAAAAATGTATTTACTGTTCAAGTTTATCCCACCTTTATTTCTGGTCAATTCAAGGCAGTGTACATACCCTAAATTCCCGCCTCCTCTTTTCCCCACAACTACAATCCTGTAACATGGGTTGGGCTGAGAGAGAGTTACTGTCCCAAAGTCCCCCAGATGGCTTGCATGTCTAATGGAGGACTAGAACTCACGATCTCCAGGTTTCTAATCCAGCATCTTGGCCACTACAGCCAACTGCTTCTTTTTGACACCCTTGTTTTCTTTCTCTCTCTTTCTCACATGGTTTCCTCACCCCCTCTGCTATATACTCTTTCTTCCACTTTCACCCTTTCTTTCTTTGCTTTTCCACCCAGTGGGCTATGAGTACAGGAACAAATCATTCTTGCCAGAGGTCTGAAGAAATCCCCTGGATGAGACTTTAGGGCTTCAGGCTCCCCCATCGAGGAAGTCATATTTTGGACAAAAGGTTGCCAAGCTGTTGATCTTTGTTTCTTCCATCACCACTACTTGGTGTAGAGGACATGTAGGGTGTTTTTTTTGTTTTTTTTTAAGGTCTTAGAATGTTTAGACATGGTGGCCGTCGGTCATTACAAAGCTGCTGAATGGGCTTAGTGCTCTGTGGTGGACAGACGGTGGATCAAAGGGTTTTAAAAACTATGGATATAGTTTACTTCCAAGAGGGAGATTAAAGAAAGACATGCCCCCACCCCAGAAAGAAAGATATGATTACAGGCATCAGGAATAATGTTTTCATTCTTCCAAGAAGGAATATGGTAAAGGCTGAGAATTCCGGGAGAGTTGGTATATCTATCCCATGTTAGAGAACGCTGCTGCTTCAGTTAATTTATTATGACCATTTGTAAAAATTAATACCCTATTCTAGGGCAATTACCCACCATCATTAAGCTTATGAAGGCAGCCTGTGCATACATGCATTAGCTTGGATTCCTGTAATTAAATATTAAAATAAGGGGATTTATTAACTTGGCAGGTTTTGTAACTGAAACCATTAAAAAAGCGCATGGGCTTTTCTATTATTTCAACCTTAGAGAAGAGGTTAAAATGTATTCTCCTTCAGAATGGGATTTTGGACTTCTATATTTAGGGAGATCTCCCTTTCCTATTGATGCCATTATGAAGACAATAAAAGCTGTTACAAACATTGGATGTGGAAATACATCGGGGATAGCAGACTTCTCACATCAAGCTTAATTTAATTTTTCCTCATGGAAACGATCACTTTTGACTCACATTGTTCACGGGAAATAAAGAAATCCTTTGCTGATTTAATTAGAACTCCGTTTTCTTCCTGGCTTCACATTCTGTATTCTAGAAATTGCTTTGAGTGTGGGACAAAACTATCAATAGATAAAGCAATTTTTTAAAGGCACCATTGTAACACAAGCTCTATTTTTTTTCTTCCTTGCCTTTTGCCAGCTTCAATGCATTGCTCAATTTAAGTATGGAAATAACCTTTGTCAAAGGCTTTGTGACATATGAATGTTGCCCCCCACACACGCATGCAAAAATGAGTGCGGTTACTGCCGGGATTTCTAACCCATTTATTGTACAATATACAGGTAATCCAATCTACTGCCAGCAACATGGTTTGTGGAGCTAGGCTCTGTTATATTACCTTAGCTTGTTTTCAACTGGCTGGTTTTCTCATATTTTGTGTTGCTCTTGAACTGAAAAAGGCCAAGGAGAGACTTTGCTGATGGAAAATGTTTGAAGGACTTTATTAGAGATTTAGAGATGGTCCTCAAAAATATAATGGCACTCTAGCTATCCAGAAGAGCCGCCAAGAAGTGTCTGGGACTATGCGAATCTGACTGAACTTTGGATTTAGTTTTCTAAATCATATATAATGGGTTTAAGAGATTTTGTTCAGCCCTATCCCATCCAAGGTTATTATACAATTGGTTTACATGTAGCTTTAATGAAAGGAGGTGTGACTTTTTTTCCTGTAAAGTGTTGCATCTCCACAGGACCATAATGTTTTGGGGGTACATGCCAATAATAGGCAGGTTGGTGTTCATGGCAGGTATTTTTATTTATTTATTTTATTTATTATTAAATTTGTATGCCGCCCATCTCCCCCCAACAGATGACTCTGGGTAGCTCACGTATAATCACATTCAAAGTAGGTGGAGTCAGAATAAAAAGTAGGCGGGTCTTGCAATCTTTCAGGATCCTCTCTATTTCTACATCATTTTTGAGCCAGAGGTTCTCCACCCTTGATTTAATATAATGAACAGAACCTGTATTATGGTTTACGGCAAAACCTAACATTCTGATAACAAGTGCTTCCTAAACCAGTTTTAGGGAGAAAAGTTTTTTTCAGAAGCTTAATCAGGCTGCAGCATTGGACTGAAACTACAGTACTTAAATAAAATTTAAAAGAGAGACTAGGAACAGCTAAGATTATCCACTCTCACCCAATGGGTAGTCTGTGTCTTCCTCAATCTCGGGTCCTCTACCAGAGGCCTGGGAGTTTGAGGGTTCTGTGCAGTATCTGAGCTGTTCCTAGCACTGCACTCTTCTAGACAGAGAGCTCTGATGTCATTCCTGGGATCTGTTGGAGCCCCTCTCCCAGCTGAGGAGTTGCATCCCCGAGTGCTCCTACCAACACATATAGTGCCTTCAAGTCAGCGTTGACTCCTGGTGCTGCCTGGGAAGTCCCTGCAGTTTTCTTGACAAGATTTCACAAGTGGTTTGCCATTGCCTACTTCCCAGAGCTGAGAGAGAGTGCCTAAGATGGGACTTACAGTCTCCTTGTTTCTAGCCTGGTGCCTTAACCACTACACCAAACTGGCCTAGAGTAGTTTCAAGTATATGAAGTATGCTTCAACAGAAAATGTGGAATGTTCATCTTCCATTGCTCCAGAAAGTAGAATGAGAACCATGGGTAGAAATTGCAGGAAAACAGAACTTGGCTATTCCCTATCAGGAAAACCTGATAGGGATGTTTTGAATGCATTTTCACGAAGTATGGAATGTTGTCAGTCAGGAATGTTGTACCACATCCTGCAAGGTATATCACAGTTAGGCAACTTATGGTACTCCAGATGTTGCTGAATTACAGCTCCCACTATCTTTAGAAAGTAAGACCAATAATGGTAGATTCTGAATCAAGTAAGTGTTTAAGTTGGATGACTAAGTATCTTTCCAGCTCTCTACCTGAAATTATCTTCCACATGTAGATAAGCATTGTACCATGAAAGTATGAAACAAAAGAGGAAGACTCTTGATCTCTGACTCCAGGCTGCTTTAACCTGCCAGACATATCACTTGGAAAGAGCAATGTTGCTCCAATTTCATGCAAGCATCAACTTGTTAACTGAGGTTGCAGTCTGTTTACTTTGGGGAAAACTTTTGGTTGGCTTGGTTGTTGAGCTCCCATGGCAAACAATAAAACATCTGGTTTGTGCCTAAACTTTAGGGACAATCTATGCGGTTCACATATCATGTTGAGCCATAGTTAGTTTGATCATGATTTACTGAATAAGCCACAAATAGTTAGGTTCCCACAATATCCTAAGCCATAAACTATTTCCCTCCCTCCCTCCCCCCCTCCCCCCTCCCCCCTCCCCCCTCCCCCCTCCCCCCTCCCTCTTTCTTTCTTTCTTTCTTTCTTTCTTTCTTTCTTTCTTTCTTTCTTTCTTTCTTTCTTTCTTTCTTTCTTTCTTTCCTCAGCTAGTAACTTTTTCATCCCCCTTCATTCAAATGCAACCACAGCATTAAATTCATTGGTCACCTACATTTTCTCATTGGGCACCAAAGTCCACTGAAGAAGTATGGTTTTCAGTAGATTTTGAAATACCGGAAGAAAAACCAAGCTTACTGTATCTGTGGGGGCCAAGCACTTTAACACACCATTAATGGTTGATTTGCACAGAATAGGATGCCAGAACAAAATAAACCACAATATGTTTTAATATGGTTTGTGAGTCCAGCCACTGCCTAAAAGGCAGCTTTTTTTAATGCACTTTCTTTAAAAAGAGTAGCCAGTTTCTTTCATTCTATGTGTTGTGGTCTTGATGAAAATCACCCACTCTCACAATTGCTGCTTACTATGGGGAGGTAGCTATTTTTGATCAATAGTGTCAGTTGCCAGGTCACATCTCTATGGTTACTCAAACAAGTAGATAAAGCATACTTAGTTTTCGGACGAGCAATGGCCATTTTACCATTTTACCTTATTGTTGGATTTCGTACTGTTCCAAAAAATTCAGCATTTTTTTCCGGCTGTTTTCTCCTTCATTTTGTTGGGAATAATAGTTTCCCATGCTTCAATTCAATCCAAAGAAAAGACTTCAGGAAGGAATTCCCCCCATGTTTTCCCCTCCCCTAATTTACAAAGCTTGGGTGGCCAAAGAGGCTTTATAATAATGAAGAGATGCGTGATAGAAAAAAAAAAATGCAACCATTTCAGAGTAGGAAGCGCGGGTAGCCAGGGAGTTCATAGGCTGATAGAGGGATGTGTCTTTGAAAACAGCAATAATTAAAGCAGCACTCTCACGCATCTCCCAACAATGCCTGGGTATGCTCAACCACACCATCCAAATAAATGCAAAAGCCATTTTGACCTACGCTACCTTGAAAGGAATGAAAACTCGGGGTAAATAACAAGTTTTGCCAGTATAGTTGGGATAATTTGCTAAAGTTTTTGTGTAACAAGATGCAATATTTTTCTTATTCCCTCTCCCCCTCCCCACCCCTCTTGTTTATGGCAAAGAAGCAATGGATGGTGTTTAGTCCAAGAGATATGACAGCCGGCCTTAAATTATTTCACCGAGTGGGTAAGGTATCTATATCACCCTGGTATAGAGAAGAAGGGTACCACACTCATTGCTCATATTGATTTACACAAGGCATTGTAGTGAGCACACAATTAATACTTAGCTTCATTGGCAGCCAGCTGTTAGGCCCATAATTTACAGTCACAATGGCTTAGTTTAGGGGAGGAAAAGGTTCTATATTATTAGGAACTGTATTTTTAGCGTTTCAAAGGTCACATCCAACTTTCATGATTTTTGAAGACTATAATTAATGTGAAATACTCACTACAGAGGTCTGACCCACCCCTTACACACTAAATAAGAGTGTATTCTTTGGCAATTTACTATCTAATTTAACTTTCCCCAATCCTGTGCTGGGACTGCAGCTCCCTGTTTTGTTTATTGATTTGATTTATACACTCTTTTTTTTTACTCTGGTAAGCCTGTCGATGGCTGGAGAATTCTGGGATTGGTAATCTGAATGCCTCAATTACAGCTGCGATGGGTGCACCATTGGAAGACCTGAAGGGCCCGCCTGGGGACAGATCATCTTGGAGAAGTTCTATCTACGTAGCTGTTAATACTCAATATCATCGTCCTTATTATTATTATGGCCAGTCATCCCAATGTTTAGACTGGATCTGGCATTTTTATCCACCTATCAAGTCCTTCCCAAGGAAGTGGGATAGGCAGATGTTGTTGTTTGATGATGTTAAAGGTATCATTGCAGGACGGAAGCTGTTCCAAGTAATGCTGCCTTTTGCAATTGACTGATGGTAATTATTATTATTATGGTTGGTCACACAGTCAGCCAGATGTTTAGACTGGATTTGGCATTTTTATCCACCTATTTTTTAAAACAACAACAACAACAACAATAATAATATATTTTTATGTATGACTCAAGGTGGCAAACATACCAAATTTTCCTGCCTCCTATTTTCCTCACAACAACCCTGTGATGTGGGTTGGGCTAAGAGAGAGGGACTGGCTGGCTTTCATGCCTAAGGTCTCCTGGTTTCTAGGACAGCACCTTAACCACTATACCAAACTGACTTGATGGCTCATAATCAACAATCAGTCAGTCAGTCAATCAATCAATCAATCAATATCTGAACACATCTTTAGGGCATCCAGTTGCTGAAAGCTTATCTAATTGATTCAGGAGGAGGAACTAATGTAGTCAGGTGGATCTTATGGGGAAATTCTATATCCACCTGAAATCAATGGTAAAATGCCCCTTAAATGCTCTCATGTTCTGGATTGCAATGCAATCACGCTGAATTTAAAACAAGTTTCTCTGCAAAGGGGGAAGCATCTAACAACGAGAAAAGAAAATAATCTTTTGTTTGTTTTTCAGATATCATGCAAAATATTATGAATAGGAAACAATCTGTTCTTTTTTGCTGGTCTCATTCCAAGGATGGGTGCATACTAATCACATTATGGGTAGGCTGTGTGTCCACTATACGGTAGTCCTTTGGGTCTGAAGAAGACATGCTGTTGTGCTGTTCATCTGTGGACATGGGGGTGGCCCTGCAATTCCAGTCTGGAAGCGCAGAGTCTAGCACAATGGGATCACTGGAAGTCCATTGCTGTAGTAACGGTGGGTTATTCTCTGGTGCCACTCACATTTTTCTATAAGTTTTGGCAGCACCTGTCTTCAAAGCCGGGGTAGGCTTCATGGCACAGGTCTCGTCAGCAGCTGCAGCTTCTAGTTCCCTCGGCTGGATGTCCCAGTGGCATAGGGTTTCTTTCCCAGCATCTTTGTAATGCTTGCATGGTCGACCTGAAGGTCTCTTCCCAGACTCCAGTACGCTACAGAGCAATTGGCGAGGCACACTGTGGTCATCTATTCTGTTGATGTGTCCCGCCCACCACATCTAGGCTCTGATTATCAGGGACTCAATGCTGGTGGACTCCATGCTATTCAAGACGTCCAAGTTGGAGACACGGTCTTGCCAACGAATGCCAAGGATGGAGCGGAGAGTGTACGTGTGAAATTTCTGCAGTTGTTTGATGTGCCTTCTGTCCAAAAACAATTGCAAACTTGTCATGAAGACAATCCAGATTCTGCGTTTGGAAATCCAGGATTCGGTTACCTTTATAAATTATGCAAATCATGCACTTGTGATTGATCAGCATGAGTTCTATTAATTGTGAGGAATGGCAAGAAGTAAATAGGTTATTGAAGGTCTATCTTCCAACTCCTGATGTTTTATTCATCTGAGATCTCAGCAAGCACTGCCCCCAATGCCTTCTCAACCATAAGGGCTAGGAACTTGCTTTTCTAAAAAAGAAAGAGAGGGAAAAAAAGAAACCCAGATTCATAGGAATCTGAATGATCTGCCAAAGAGTCTATTTTGCAGGTTTTTTTCTTCATGCAGAATCATGGCATACACAGTCCTGCCAGAAACTGTTTCTTGAAAGCAGCACTTTAAACGTTTTTGTTGAGTTCCTTGAGGCCCATAAGACTAATTCTTCTCAAGACCTTTAAGATCTACTTCTCTAGGGTGAAACAGGACAAGACAGCATGTTTTGTGTTTTTTTAGAATAGTCTTATAGCAGGAAAGAACATATTAAATTATTTTTAAGAAGACTGTTCCACATCTGTGAGGGTACAATACAGCTCTACTTTGCCAAAGGCAACAAGTCTTCTAATAAACACAAATTCCATGAGGTTATGTAGTTTCTCATAGTTGATATTAGAATGAGTCATGCACAGAGTTCAGGACTAAATTAAGCAAAAGGAAAATAGGTTGCTGACTGGTGCTATGCTGCTGGCCATGTTAACTTTAAAATGTAACTTTGGTATCATTGTAATGCTATTGTATATTGTATATTGGTATATTATTACTGATGCATAATCTGAAAATCAAAGGAAAAAAAAGGAGATCACCTCTGGTTTGAGTTTTATAGTTTGAAGAAGGTCTGATGATAATGAGAGACATCCAAGCTTTCTTCTTTGGGTACCACAATCAGTTTTATGAATGCCCTAAAATGTCTTTATAGAGTCTGCAGTTCATTCTCTGGAAAACAAATTCAGGAGTTGAAGAAAGGACTGCTGATCCCAAGCTCAGTTTGAAATCTGATCTATCTCAACTCGAGGGACCTCAATTGACCATTATTAGTTCCATTATTCACTAAATGGAAAAGAGAAAGAATATATGTACTGGAAAATTTGCTTTAATCTCTTTTAAGCTAGAGTACTCTACTGTTTTGCTAACTAGTCAGTGATACAAACAAAGCTTCAGCATGCCAAATAAAAGTGCAGAAGCTTAACGTGAAGTCTTAAATGACTATGTTACTTGTCTGAGGTCACAATGTCCCTCAACTGGAGTTAGGAACAAAAGTGGCTGGAAGGATGGAACCAGGTACAAAAGAGTGACTAAGGGGCAGAACCCTTCCTCTGTTGCACAGTTTCTCAACCTTGGCAGCTTTAAGATGTGTAGACTTCAACTGCCAGAATTCCCCAGCCAGCCATGCTGGCTGGGGAATTCTGGGAGTTGAAGTCCACACATCTTAAAGTTGCCAAGGTGGAGAAACACTGCTCTATTCATGCCACAAACCATATTTTGCGAAGCCCTGAACATACAAGCTGAAACCTGATCTGTGTTCTTACAAGTCAGAATTTCTAGCATGCATCTCCAACCCTGGACAGCAATAAAATGCAGTGAAAAGTTATCAGACAGTATAGATGGAAGATAGTGGGATATATAGGTTAAGATGGTGGACTAGGACTGAGGAGACCAAGATTTAATCCACCTCTTCATGGAAATTTTGAGTCACTTATTCCTTCTTTCATCATAGGATTGGGATTGATTAGGGAAAAAATTGGAGGAAGGGCTGATATGTATATTGTCTTGAGTCCTGGAGGATACGTGGGATATAAATCTGAAATAATAATAATAATAATAATAATAATAATAATAATAATATAGTAATAAAATAATAAAATAATAATCTATTCCATGGCCAGTTAATAGCAGATACTCTATCTCTATCATCTGTATCTCTAGCTCTTTAATTTCATGTTATTATTAAACAATTGGGAGCCAAGAAACTCTTGCTTATCTACTATGAGTTGGCAAGCAGTTTAAAAATTTGATACAATACAGCAGTACAGCAGAAAATCTATCTCAGTTTTGTTCCTGGGTTAAAAAAAAATAGCATAATTAATCCATTAAGAGACACTTTTGATTTAAAATAGAAATAGCAGAAGTCTCAGCTATGCCCAGACCTTTTTCTACCTTCCTCTTTCTCTCTACCTTTAGAATGATTTTATTTTGATAGTTCAGCTGTTTTTCATATTACGGTAAAAATGTTTCCATTGCCATCTCAGTGGAATGTTTAGGACATACAGGATTTTTACAGCTAGGATAACCTTTTGTGAAAATATTTTTACATGCCTCTTCTATTGGGGGGATCCTAAAAAGAGGTGGGTTTTTTTGAGGGGGAAGGGTATTGTCTTCTTTGCGCTTTCATTTGCTGACAAAGGAGTTGTCAAAAATAATGTTTATAATAATTAAATGGATTATTTACTTATTGGATATTAATCATTCTGTTGTGGCTGGAATCCATGGTGGTGCTTTTCGCCTAGAACAGTGGTTCTGATCTCAATTAGATTATGTCTCTCTCCTTTACCTCCTCATAAATCATTTCGGCAAACTGAAATTAACAGCTACTGGAGCGCATTAATAATCTACCTCACACATTGGAAAATGCATTAGCTGGAACCCTCCCATTGCTCCGACCGTTAAGCACATCATTTTGTTTATGAAATATAAACATTTCATGGAAGAGCACTCACACTTTGCCGCACACCTTGTGACAGTTAAAATGATTGCCCACAATTGCCAGTCAGTCAGGCGCCCAAATAGAGTTTGCTTAAATCCATGAGTCTGTGACTAGCCCATTATCTGAGGCATTAAAACAAAACAAAACAAAACAAAACATAACAAAACAAAACACAAGACAATAACACCATTTAAAGTAACACTGTTGACATCTCCCAAAGAAGACAAAAGGGAAAAATATCTCTCAAAATAAATGGCAGTTGCCTTAGTATTCCTTCTCCTTCTCCTTCTCCTTCTCCTTCTCCTTCTCCTTCTCCTTCTCCTTCTCCTTCTCCTTCTCCTTCTCCTTCTCCTTCTCCTTCCCCTTCCCCTTCCCCTTCCCCTTCTCCTTCTCCTTCTCCTTCCCCTTCCCCTTCCCCTTCCCCTTCCCCTTCCCCTTCTCCTTCCCCTTCCCCTTCCCCTTCCCCTTCCCCTTCCCCTTCCCCTTCCCCTTCCCCTTCCCCTTCCCCTTCCCCTTCTCCTTCTCCTTCTCCTTCCCCTTCCCCTTCCCCTTCCCCTTCCCCTTCTCCTTCCCCTTCCCCTTCTCCTTCTCCTTCTCCTTCCCCTTCCCCTTCCCCTTCCCCTTCCCCTTCCCCTTCCCCTTCCCCTTCCCCTTCCCCTTCCCCTTCCCCTTCCCCTTCCCCTCCCCCTCCTCCTCCTCCTCCTCCTCCTCCTCCTTGTTCATCCTTCATCCTTCATCCTTCTTGTCCTCCTCCTTGTCCTCCTCTTGGGTTCATGAAATATTTCCAGCTGAAAGAATGCAATACAATACCCAACATGATATGGACATAGCTCAATGGGTTGTCACCCAGTTGCTTTCCATGTCCTGGAGAACTGAATGAGAAAATGATCAAGACCTTTTGCCTTTCTCACACTAAAACTCTTTCACTTCTCCAAGACAACAAAAAGAAAGATTTAGTTAGTACTATCAAAAACAAAACAAAACAAAAACCTGTTTCCTCCCAAGATTCCTCATTCAGCTTGAGGAAACTATTTTTGCTTTTGATTTCTTTTCAAAACAGAAAGTCCTGGAAAGATTCTGAGGGATAAAACCAGCCTCTACAGGAGGAAAAGATAAATTGCGATTATACTATATGCTCATTCACAATTAACTTAATCATGGTTCACTGAATTAACTCAAATTTCTGGGTTCTTATGACACACTGAAACATGAACTAACCACAGGAACTGGGTTCCATGCAAGACATTAAGCTAAAATGTGGTTGGCTGGTTTGTGGTAGAGCATGTCATACAATTCCAGCCAATGTCTTCATAAAGTGACTGTGATAATAATATAGCTTCTTGGCCAGAGAGTAGAAGAGCAGGATGCAATGCAGTCTCTACTTTCCCAGCCAATGACAGCACAATTAACTAACGTTAGATCGGACAAGTCAATACAGGTCTTATTTCCCCCTTTCCCCCTTCCAGCTCACTTCTATTGAATCACAAAGATTTATGGCCTCTTCTGAAAATGATGAAGGTTTCTTTGGAAGAAGGACTTTTTCGTTTCTTTCCTGTCTGTCTCCATAGCAACAATGTATTTCCTATTTGTGAAATAATTGGAATCAAGTCACAAATGTTAGGATTTGTGCCCCTAGATTAGAGAGAAGATGGCCATCGGAGGTAGCCATCTTCTTTTCAGTATGAGATTTATGGAAAAGATGCTTCATTCCCAGGGGCATCTCAGCCACATTTGAAAACTATGCAGCAAGAACCATGTTTTCCAACCTCTTGGAGCTGCTCTTATCTTTACGTAATGGTCTATAAAGGTAGAACCTGAATGCTATTATTTCCTTTTATATCCTGTGGCACAAGGCACCATTGTCATGCCTTGCCAACATCTCACATAAGATCAGCAACATTTCACCAGATTGAGTGATCTTATGAAATTCGAGCCAGTAAAAAAATAGACTTGGTCTCATTTTAATTTGTTTTGATTTTAATTTAGCTTGATTTGTGGGGGGCATTGGAGGGACATGGATGTTTGGCTCCTGGCAGGCCTCTCATAACTAATTCCTAATCTCTTCCCACTTATAACAGATTTCCTAGTTTCCATGCAGAGATCCTTTCCCAGTTTTGCCACTTGAGACCTTTTAATCAGAGATGGCAGGGACTGAATGTGAAATTTCTGCAGGCAAAAAGTATTCCTTATCCTGGGCTTATTAAATCATACAATTCCTTCTCCCCCCTTCCTGTCCCCCCGCCCCCCAAAGCAATTGTTCAGAGCAGGATTTACTCAGGTGTGGTCACATGCAGCTTTGGTCCCTCCCTTTTGTGATGCTCCCACTCCTGGATGTATGAACTGGGACTTTGTGTCCAAGTAATACAACAGGGGTTAACTGCCTTCTTCTTACCAGCTGCCAATCTGCAAGTTGCTGTGAAGGAAAACCTCAGAAATTTATGATGATTATCAGTGTGTTTCACTCAGTAGGTGGAAGAAAATATGAGAAACATATTTCATGATAAAGTAGGTTTCTAGTTAACAAGACGAAATGAGAGTAAAGCCATAGATCAGTGTAATATGTCAAGCAAAAAGAAAGGCCAATTTATTGGAAGTAAATAATATCCAACATTTCAAAGTATATTACACACGCACACACACACACACCCAAACCTGATTTAGATTTACAAGAAAAACAAGCACCTTCATATAGTAGAAGTGACTGTATTTGGTTATTAACAGGTCTGATTAACAAATCCATTCATTTAGAACAGAGCTCTGTTCTCATTTATTTATTTATTTAAAACATGTTTATAGCCGCCCATCTTAACCAAACTGTGGGCAGCTGACAACCAAAAATAAAACAACATGCATAGGAAAACTGAAAACAGTAAAAACCAATAACCAAAAAACAGAAAAATCTGGTGTCCCAATCACACATCATTGATGCAAACCATCACGTTCTCCTCCCACTATGACCTCACCCTATACCAGTGCTTGGGGGAAGAGCCAGGTCTAAAGGGTTCTCCTGAAGTTTAAAAGGGTGGGAGCCTGTCATATCTAAGGGGGGAACGTGTTCCATAGGGCAGGGGGTGCAATTAAAAAAAAAAAATTCAGTACCAACGGCAATATAAATAGCTCACCTATATTTCATCCTTTGTGGCATGTACGATTTTCTGAAAAATAAGGGGCCAAGCCTTTTCTTAATCCACAAAATATTATTTTATTGGCCAGGGACTGGCAACCCGTGTTCCCACAGCCACAAACAGTCAGTTGTGGATTCAGTCTGAAGAAGGAGCACAACACTGAGAAGAAGAACCATGTTTACTGCACAATCATTGGGTGCCTCCTTTACAAGGAAGAGGAACCCCAAACAATGGGAAAGGCAAGATTCTTTTAGAAGTTGAGGGCTACAAAGTGGGAAATCCTAGGAATCTGACTGGCTGGCTGGTTTGGGGAAGCTACATAGGTCCTTGTCCATGTACCTGGGGTGGGTTCTATTGTTATGCAAATGGACCATTCAGGAGGGCAGCAGAGCTGGGGAAACCCCTCCTTAAAGAAGATGGAAAGTTGAGGTCATCAGCTGATGGAGGATGGAACCTTGGGGGTTTCTCTAGGTTGCAAGTTCCTTGTGAAGGTTGCCCTTGGGCTGTATTGCAAGCTGGCGAGGAGGCTTCTGTTCTTTGGTTTAGATGGGACTGCAGGGGGCTTTATCTGGGGCAGCCAGAGTCAGTTTGGGTCTGATGGGATTAGGCAAGGAGATGAACTAGGTTTGACCCTGGTCATATCTAAAAGATGGGGTGGAGGGTGGAAGATGCAGTCTCCATTTTGTTAGTCTTATTTTTTCCACTATAAGCCCTTGACCTAAAACTCCTATATAAAAGATGTTATCAGTTGTTTTTTTCTGTAGCCTTTTGCTTAGAAGAGAAAGAAGGAAGAGTGCATCTAAAAGAAAAGAAAGGGAAACGGGTGTCCTCAGCTGTTTTTGCCTCTGACCCCAATTATATTCAAGTATCTTTTATTGATTTTTATTGATTTTTATTGATTATTAAACAACCAATAAATTTGATTCTTTTATTATTTTTAAATTATTTTTAAATAAATTATTTTATTATTATTGAACAATTTGGAAACTGCTCCAAATAGCTTAAAGGCAACTATAGGTTCCATTGCATTATCTAAAATAATTGGATTGGACTAGATTTTATATATATCCCTGAAAAACATCCTTTACTTTCTCCACCCCTTTATTTCTATGAGAAATAGTTAAGACTGCTTGAGGAGGATGCCCTACAGAATTAAAGCTTATTTATTAGTAGTATTTTTATTTATTTAGCCATTTATTGGCTACTTTTCAAAGCCTCAAACTTTTCGCATGATTCAGAATATACATAGGGTAACATAAATATACCCATTAATAAATACAGTCTATTAATAAAAACAGAAAATAAGCACATCACTTAGCTAAAAATGGCAAAAAAATCCCAACAGCCAGGACAAAACTAAAACAAAGAATCAAAAGCTTGAGGGAAACAAAGCTACTAGCAGAATTTAAGTAAAAATGGAAGTCACCTAAGGCCATGGGACACTGAGGTTCACGTACAGCCATAGAAAAAGTTCTATCATGTATTGCTATGAAAACTACCTTAGAAGGCAACATTAACTGATCTTAGATAATGGGACATTTCCCTGGAAATAGTTGGTCCTCAACTATTTGTTCCTAAGCCTAAAGCATATTATTGTGATTGGATCTAATCAGTTGCATAAGTTAATGATGGTGTTTTACAATTATTTTCAATATCCAACATGCATTAGCCTTATTATATTCACATTGCCTGTTGATGGTGTTTCTCTTGTTCTTTTTAACGTTCTAAGAATCTTTAAAATACCTTAGATGCCTTCTGACACTGTGAAGCACTGAGAATCCCATAGCAAAACCTTTTCTTTGAACATCTAAACTGTCAGATGATATAAAAGAGGATCTTCTAATGGTGGAATAAATAGTGAGATGAATACGCTAGATATTCTTTGTTTTTATATGTGGTATGTTGATCCTTGAAATCTCAGAGAAAGCTTTGTCATTTCTGAAGTGAACAAACATTGGGGTCACAGATTAACCACGGTCACCTGATCATTTTTTTTTTAAAAAACAAGGTAACTATTTTTTTCCCACGGGATGGGGGAAAGCCTTTATCTGGAAGTAGCTATGCCGATGTTTTATCAGTACACATTGCTGTCTCTGTCAATGCATTTGAGAAAATAGGAGACTTCAGAAGTAGCCTTTGTTACCCCGTCTTGAACTCTTGGCCCTTGATTAAGAGCTAATTCCAACGGCAAGATTCTTATCACCATGGGCATGATGGATAACTTTCTCTATACCCAATAATACACTGTGAATTATTTGTGCATGGAGTCTTTAGAATGCAATGTGGTCAGTCAGGTAGGTTTGGGTTGCATGTTGGTGGTACAATGCATGTGTACATTAGTGCACGGGCCCACTATCAAGCTATGATCCACCTGTGGAAAAGTTCCAATTATAAGAATTACCACCTGTATATGGGGGTTGTAGGCATGCATACCAACTGTGTGGCTTCAGTGGCCAATGCTCTACTAGCCACCAATCCATAAATGGTGCAGCAGATATTCAGTGGTGGAGCACATAGTTTTCAAATAAAAGTTCCTAGATTTAGTCTTTGGCAACTCTGAAAAGGGCAAGGAAAGTTCTTTCTCTGAAGGGGGAGTCTAAAAAACAGCACAGACAAGCCTGAGTTTCATGCATCAGTGTGTGCCCTAGACTGGTAGAGACTCAAAGCAATCAGAGATCAAGGGTGGGGAGAAGCATCTGGATTTTGTAAGGATAAACCTATTCCCAGAAGATGATTGCCAGGATATCAGGCAGGGCTTCTGTCAGCCTTACGAGGTAGACCAGCCAGGAAATACGACCAGATGAGCTCATTCTATTTTATTGTAAGGTTACATTAACAGAATCTTGCAAGTCTGAAAGTACATTTCTCCCCCCATCTCCTTTACAGCCCAAGAAACTAGGGAGGGTCTCTTCTGAGCCTCTTGCCCTCCCCCCATTCCTGCTGCAGGCTCAGCTGCCTTTTTTATCTGACCGTTCCCTTGGGTGTATCTCTTTGCCCTGTCTCCCAAGATCATTCCCACATACCATTACAGCTTCATACCGAACTCAGTCCAGTCCTGACCTGGTTGGCTGGATTTGCTGACTGCCTAAATTTTAAGTTCCTCTGGGATAGTGTAGTGTAGCATTATTTCACTGAGCCCATTGGAATGGTCAATGTTACTTTATCATTGTTATTATGAGGAATGAAAATGGCAGATGACTTCACAGTTCAGTACTTGCTGCTCCTACCGCTAGGAGCAGATAAAATTAGCAGGGAAGCCCGTAACATATCTTATTTGCAACTTTCTTCCATCAAGTCAAACTTTTTATCCATCTAATCCAGTAATGTTTAGTACTCTGTCCATGGCTCTTTCTCTCTTCAAAGTTTCAAGAGGAAGGCTTTTTTTCAAATAAGCCAGTATCTTTTTTTTTTTAATTGAGATGTTGCAGATTGAACCTGGTTTATTCTACATATGAAGCAAATATTATGGCAATGAGCTTCACTTCTTGGTTTGCCTTGAACCCAGGATTTGTGATTCAAGGTCAGTTGTCCAACTAGAGAAACATATGCTGTTGAAAGGTCTAAAGATCCTTTCTCAAAGCACTACTTGTCCCAACTGACAACACAATTCCATGGAGAGCTAACCATGTCCACATACCTGCTGCCAAGATGAGACTAATAATCAGGATGGGTGGCTTGGTCCAAAGCAGAACCTAAGAATACTTCACTGCCTTTTACTGTTACTTGCATAAAGAGTCAAAGGTTTCCCAGGAGTAGCAAGCTCATCTTTTGACAATGCAGTGGGTTCCATCCAGTAGGACATCACTGATGTAACAGATCAGTATGCAAGAAAACACATATGATAATGTGGTTCCAGTAGTGTTTGGGACTGAATTCCTTGATACGGATACTTCCCCATTCCTGTAAGGAGAAGGGAATGTTAGAAATAATCTCTTACAAGTGGGAATGTTGCTATTTGTTGTTGCTATTTTTGTTCCATTCATTTTAATACTGACAAATGATGATGATCATGACAACAACAACATCAGCAAAAGCAGCAAAATGCAGAAGTTCTACCTGCAAGACTATCTATGGAATGACTGTCCAGCATAGTGGTCTTCAGAATAAGCCCCAAATGCTAACATTTATGATGCATAATGTCCCTGACTATCACATGTGGCCACAATTTGGGCACTCCTGCCATTAACTCTGGTGTGGCAGTTATTTTACTGAGGGTGACAGATTGTGAGGTAGGGAGAGTAATTCAGACTATTACCCAGGTGAAGGCATGAAAGCTTGGTGATATATGAAGACCACTTAAATTCATTGTATCTTGTACATCACATCTTTGATAGATTATAGCTGTGGCATTAAAATGGAAATGGTTTCTCCAAGGCCTGACAGTGGGAAGGGTGACCTTTGACCCCCCTCTGAGGAATGTGACTGACCGAATTATCAGTTAAGAGAAAAATCTACGGGGAATAGACTCACAGTGATGGAGAATACACCATGCATATATATGTACGTATGTATGTATGCATGTAAGTATATGTATATATTTTACCTTGATTGAAAGCTGCAGCATTCGAAACAACATTCTTTCTTCTCCTCAGCTCCCACCCTGTCCCTTGTCCCCACTTCCCACCTCCCCAGCCCGCCTTGGCCACCTCCTCCTTCTCCCCCCTCCATTTTCCTACCAACAGGCCTCCTGATATTGATTGAAAAATTGTTATTAGAGATAGAAGGCCTCCTGCATGCTGCCTAGTGATTTAATCTGGAAAACATTTAATTTTATGAAGCGGCAAATGATCATGGCACGCTCCCTCGTGTTTGGGAGCAGCTGGCTCTTTAGCTGTTCACCCTGACTGGTCCCTTGTGTCCTTTTTGGTTAACAAGTTATTTCAATTTCTACAACGAATGCTGAACAAGAGAAAGACAACATGCAAATTGAGAGCCCAGGAGCGAGTGCCATTCACACATGACAAAACACCCTTTGGAATTCCCTCAACTCTGCCCTCCCTGCCTCCTCCTCCTCCTCCGTGCATCTGTCATGAAAGAGGGAAGGGGAGAACCGAGCCTATGTTCTTATCAAATTGTTTTTACCAGTGACCTGACACCACCATCTATAATTAATTACATAATTTACATTAGACTATTGACTAAACAAATACATAAATCATAGGCAGAGTCAATAGATGCAGACATATTTAATCATGTTCTAAATAATGATTACTGCTCCCATAATACAATAATTATTTTCAGCAGCTGACTTGAATTAATCTTCTGTCAAAGTACCATCTGAACGGAGCAAGAAGAGGGAGAAGAAAGAGGCATCAGCATGGAAGAGACTGCCTGTAGTTGTCTTCCTTACGTCCTTCTGTGATCTTCTTCTTTCTCCCGGTCTCTCTGCGCCTTCTTTAAAACCGGAAGCCATCTCAGCTGGGGTTTGGGATGAGGCAAAGGCAATATCATGAGGTCTTGCAACTGAAAAGTGGTGGACGGGGGCATGCTCTTGCCAGATTTAGCGGGACATGGGGAGGGGTTCATGATCTCAGCATATCTTCAGGGGCTTACAAGTTGCAATACCTTTGGCGTTGCTGGTATTAGGCCATTGTGGTGCATCACTGCCAGTGCAAACAGATATCTAGCTTAGTTCCCACATGCTGAGTTGGAGAAGACACTATGTGGAAAACTGACTGATTTGAAGGTGGGCCAGCTTCCCCACATTGGCTTGATCTGCTGCAAGGATGGAAGTGCCTAGAAAAATGTAATAAATCACTTTATAGCCATCAATTATGGGTGAAGCCATATTCTTTTCAGCTCCACGGCTTTTTATGAAAATCTAAGGGGTTCTTATTTTTCATATACTTGAACACACTTCTATGATTTTTTAAAATCATTTCTACTAAATTGAATTCTTGAAAATATACTGACTGAGATGAAAAACCATCCTGGAAATGTTATTGAAGCCCCGTATATAAATATTCTATTAAAGTACACCTATAAATGCATAAATTCTATTATTATATGAGTTTAGTTTTCCCCTTGATGTAACTTGATTATAGAATCATTCATAGTAAACCCTTAGAATCTGTTTAGAATTAAACAACCAGGACAGACATTTTATTCATACAGAAGTAAAATGGAAGACTTTGGATAGATTAAAAAGTAAGTTATCTTCCTCTTTTATATTTTACCTAAGTGTGCAAATTTTCTACTTAGTGCAAATGATCCATGCAAATATTCTGCAGAGTCTGCCTTGTCAAAGCTTAGCATATCTTCTGACTGGTACAGGAGAATGGTTACAGGATATAAATATAAATCACATATAAATGAGGACTGTCAGTTAAATAAATCTCAGTTAAGAGAGCAATCCTATCTTCTGTAAGACATTGGCCATGTAAACGTTATAAAGATGCAAGAATCTTTACTGGTGTAGGTATCCCCCATTGAAATGCCATATGGAACTCCACAAAGCGTATTGAAAGTTAGGCAAAGTGTGATCATCAGATTCTCCTGACAACCAAAGAGAATATAGCAAATCTTGACTCCACCCACATTGGTGACATGTCCCCACCCATTTGGCATTGTTGCTTACACACGCTGTGGCCCTTAGGTTCCTCCAAAATGTTAGGTGTGGCTCCCAGTCAACCAAGGGAGATCCATCCCTGCTCCAAATCATGATCATTACCCTTTGATTCAATGCTTACTTCTTTCATTCACTGATATCTCATTGCTCATATACGCCAATTATTTCTGTTTAAGAGAGGCTGTCACTTGTACCACCATTCTTCAGGGCTCAGGTAAAGGGTTCCCCGCTCTACCATTTCCTGAGTCTCTATAACTGAAGTCCCAGAGTGAGGACCATGCCCCAGTGTAGGTGCACCAACACATACGATATGCACTTCACATACTGTTCACTGTAGGAATGGGAGCAAATTCCTGATTGGCCACTCAGCACCACATAACTTGCATTACAAAGCATTGAACAGTGGGCTGGACTAAATAGCCTTTGGTAACATTTCCAATTGTATATGATTCTATGTATAATGTGTAAAAGCTGTTATAGAGACCCTAGCAATGTGTAATTAGGAGTAACATGAGGTTTTATGAGCATATTCTTACCTTTGCTTGAAAAATGTAGCAGGGTATGTCAAACATTTCTTGTTCCTCTTACACAGGCATCTCTAATGTAGTTGTGGGGGGGGCGGGGAGATGTGATGACTGCCCTATCTTACAGGGTTGTTGTATGAATTATAATCATATAGTGCACGTAGAGTTCTTTATATGTTCTCTGGTGTAATATGTTTTTAACCTAAACGATCAAGCAGAAATCTGGAACTCTTGTAGTGAACTTGTGCTGCCAGATTTGTTGAAATTAAATATTAACATCTCCGCTTACAGCTGCATCGGTGAAAGCAATATGTATGCTCTTAATGAACCGCAATTTATTTACACCTCAAACAAACAGGTCTTCGTGATCCGAAAGTAGTTAAATTGCCCTCTTCCTGGTAAAATTTATTGTCATTTAAACATGCCAAAAGGCCGTTCTGCCGGTCATTACAATAATCTATCATTTCTGCAACTGCTGGTATCCTGCTCTGTGGTCAAATTCAATCTGAGACGGGTCAACAGAATTTTTTTTCCACCAAACGCTTCCCCTCTTGACTGCCATCAATTTACTTTTGTCAACAAAGAGGGTATTAACACCACATGAAATAAGAGATCCCCCCCCACAAGACCTCTGGCAAACAGCAGCAGCGCTTCTGATGAACAGCACCTTTCTTGCTGGGGTGTGCGTGCATCGTTTGTGTCATGCTGGGCGCAGCAGGGCCACAAGTGTGTCGGAAGCGCAAGCTATGAATTTGGCCTTGGGTCCAGCTCTCCACACTCAGGCAAATGAAGGTCATACATAATGGCAGCAGATGCTATTAATAACCTTCTGCTCACATTTGTCAGCGAATGTGCCACTTGGTGTGCGGATGGCAAAGTCTGGGGCAGCTTAAAGTCAGTCTTAACCGTTCCTCTTTAAAGTAGTGTTTTCCCTCTTTCCCCAGCATAATTTCTGCCACGGACACAATCTGAGATACAACATTCATCAGTTGGTTCCTGATATGTTGAAGAGATCGGATCTGCTCAGCTCTGGTTGTCCACTTTGGGCAACCAAGCTCAGGGAGCATCAAGGACTCCACAGTTCAACCCCGAGCTACGCATTTTCTCTTCTATTGGGACTTTTGGCTCTTGCAGACTTTTAGCTATTTCCCTTGGATCACTGGGCCCTGAGTTGCAGGAGGAACCAGGCACTTGGCATTTTCAGAAGCTTTGCCCATGTAATACCTGGCTGGCAGTTTCCGTAGCACTTCTCAGGTCTCAAGCGGATTCCTTATGAACACAGATTTTTGAAAGAATGCTAGTTGTCTGCTACAGATAAGGTCCATTTACTTAATTTAACCTGGAAAAGAGAGCTGCGTTCTGCCAGCTATGTGTGGTTAGTTTTGTCATCATTGGGTGCATTACAGGTTTTCTGCTATTTTTGCTGACAAGGAGTTCTGCATGGTGTTGCAGAAATACCATGCTTATTTAGGTCACCCTTGTGGGGTTGGACATGCCATTTTGTCTGCTGTGATACCAGGTACTATACTATCACAACTGTGTGAATCCAGAGGAACATTCTAGTGTGTTTCTTTCTCTGTGCAGTCCAGCAGCCATTCCCAGGTGCATTTGAGCATGAGGACAGAACTGGACTTTCTGCTAGTGCCACCATTCCTTGCAACAGTACTTGGGTTGGAGTTTGATATTGATAGCTCTGTCCTAGCTAGCAGTAGGCTACTTCTGAACATAGCTTTGAGTCCTCTTTCAGAAGAACGCCATATCCATGTTTAGAAATAACTGGACTGTCAGGACATAGGAGGGACTGTGCTGAGCAGAAGCATTGGGAGAGCTCCTTCCTACTTCATCCCATGTTCCCACTCAGTGCTTTCTAGTTGGGTGAGCTGACCAGTGGCCAAACCCACTATTCTAAGCATTTGTCTAAATTCATGCATCCCATCCCATTGTGCTTGGTCAGAGGGGAAACAAAGCCAGAGAAATCCACCAATCTTTATTTAATTTGATCCCCACTAAGTAATTATCAGCAACTTCATTGCTGTAGCAGAAGGACAATCAGAAATTAGGGCAGCAAATATGATAAAAGCATACTTTTTTCGCCACAGTAATAAATAGTTTCTCAAGGACTGGTGGAAAGCACCTTAACTTGGCCATGGAGAGCCCTATAGTCATGCTAAAAAAAAACAACACACACACATAAAACATTGACATTCATTTCCACTGCTGCCTTTGTTCCCCCCTTACAGCCCAGTTTGCTTGTTTTCTTCTTTCTGACCTTTCTTATGTTCCTGGATGTGATCTGTAACTGATCTTGTACAGGTAGCAATGATGCATGCCAAGTCAGGGAGAAACAGCAGAACAATAGGGCAGCAGGGAAGGGAGAGGAGGAGAAGTAATCAAACAATATCTCACAATGTTGTTTGCTATGCACTGATACTTTTAGTGTTTCAAGATATTTACCATTTTAGGGAGAGATTAGAAGGGAATAATGAGGTCAACAGGAGTCTCTACCAGTATCATAAGCTTGGATAGAAACCAAACTATAAACATTTATAGCTAGAGATCCTGTAACCATTAGGCAGAATAAATCAAATACTTTGTGGAGAAGGAATTAGGAGATAACAGTGTAGCTTTCCCGCTTTCAGAATCTTTGAGTTATTTCTCTTTTAAACATGATAAAATTATACTAGTCAAAGGACTTGTCTTGGCTATCTTGAATTAACATGCAGCAGAGGAAGATATGTTACTGCCAGTCTTAAAAGAAGATTTGATGGAAGGTTCATTGAGCTTTCATACTAAAACAGGAAGAAGATGCTATCTTATGTTTCAGGAAGCAGGATATCTTGGCTCACTGTTGATGCTGTGGCTTTACCAGGGGTAGAAACTCTTTTCTTTGGAAATGGCAACACCACTAATAAAATATCTTGGTAAGACAGATGCAGCACTGCAAATCAATGTAATGTTGAACATTCTAAAAATATCTAAATAATTGTGAACATCTCCCATCATTCTTACATGAATTGTCACCCTGTAGTAGTGAAGGAATATGTGCATTTCTATAAGCTCAATTGATGAGAATGTGCATTCAGAAGAGTCACTCATGTCAGGTAAGTAATAGGGATCAGACTAAATAGGATCCACTGGAGAAGGAAATAACAACCCACTCCAGTATTTTGCCAATAAATCAAAATGGACATTCACAACCAGGAGAACATCAAAAAGATACTGGAAGATGAGCCCCCCTAAATCAGAAGGTATCCAATGAGCTACTGGGGAAGAGCAGCAGAGTAGCTCTGGCATTTATGTGCCTGGATTAAAGCTGCTGAAGGCCTCTGGGGCAAAAGGAAAGTTAAGTTTTGCTGCAAAAATTTGTATACTGTTGGTACATAGAATGTCAGAACCCTGAACCAAGGCAAACGTTATGTTGTCAGAGCAGAAATGTCAACACTGAACATTCACATTCTGGGAATCAGTGAACTGAAATGAACTGGAATGGGTCACTTCCCATCAGAGGAACAGCAGATCGGCCACTGTAGACAAGAAAATCATAGAAGAAATGGAGTAGCCATCATTATAAATAAAAAGGTGTCGAAGTCAGTGCTTGGATACAACCCCTAAATGATGGAATTGTTTCAATTCATGTCCAAGGCAAGCCAATCAATATTACAGCGATCCAAATCTATCATCCAATCACGTATGCAGTAGTGGAACCTGAACAGGGCTACAGCAACTTCCAACATGTTGACCCAACACCCACAAAAGACTAACATACTAATAATAGAAGACTGGAATGCTAAATTTGAAAGTAAAATTGCATCTAGAATAACAAGAAAATTTGACCCTGGTGAATGAAATGAAGCAGGAGATAGTCTAACAGGATTTTGCCAAGCAAAGTCAGTGTTTATAGCATATTCCTTCTTCCAATAAGCTAAAAGATTATGCATGGACATCAGATGGGCAACATCAAAATCAGGCTGACCATATACTCTGCTAGCAAAGATGGAAAAATTTTATTCAGTCAGCAAAAACAAGACCTGGTGCTACCTGTGGCTGCAATAATGATCTCCTTCTTGCAATATTAAATAGTTTAAATTAAATAATAACAACAACAACAATACCATTTTATACAAAGATGGACACCCTAAAGGACAAAGATATATTTCCGAAAGAATATATAGAGGAAAGGTAGTATAAATATATGGAATAAGTTTACAAAAAAGGATCCCAAAACTTATGATACAAAGAAAAAGAATCTGGAATTTTTAGGGAAGGTTGTTGAGAAGGTGGTGGGACAGCAATTGCAGAGGATCTTGGAAAAAGCAGATCATCTGGAACCATTTCAGTGAGGTTTAAGGCTGGGGTACAGTACAGAGAGAGCATTGGTCATGCTTGTTGATGACCTTTGGCAGAGCCAGGACTAGGGTGGTGCATCTGTCCTTGATCTCTTGGTATTCTTCTGGATTGGCGAAGGGGTTTAGGGGTGAGAATCACTTTGTATGGTGGTTTTCCTCCTTCCTCCATGGTTGGTTCCAGTCAGCATTGATGGGAGGAGAGAGGTCGTGTCCCCAGCTCTTCACTTATGCAGTGCCTCAGGGCTCAGCCCTCCTATATAATATCTGCATGAAACTGGGTGAGGTCATCTGTTGGTTTTGGATCTGGCATCATCAATATACTGCTGATATTCAGTTGTATATCTCAACCCTGGGCTGTTCAGGTGATGCTGTTAATGTGCTGACCAAGTTCCTAGAGACCATTTGGGTCTAGATGGGGAAGGACAGACTCAGGCTCAATCTTTACAAGATTGAGTGGCTGTGGTTAATTGGGCCCCGTGAATCTTAGGATTTTTCATCTTTGGTCTTGGATAGGGTTGCACTTCTCTGTCAAGACTGGTGCACAATTTGGGAATCTTTCTGGACTCATAGCTCCTGCTCAAGGAGCAGATAGCAGTTGCAGCCAGAAGGGCCTCTGCACAGGTTCCTCTAGTGCTCCAGTTATTTATTATTTATTTATTTGATTTGATTTAAAGGCTCTCCAGAATGCCATCAGGGAGGGAGCTACCCAGGTCTCAAGGGGAACATCATTCCAGAGGACAGGCATGGCAACAGAGAAGGCACGCTTCCAGGAACCCATTAGATGGCATTGCTGAATTGAAGGAACCTGGATCAAACCATCTGGGCTGACACTACATGAGATAGGCAGTCTCTCAAGTAACCAGGCCAGTTGCACCCTTTCCTGGAGCAGGAGGCCCTTCAGACACGTATCCTTGTCACCTCTTGATAATATTCCTGCAATGTGGAGTGCTTGGGGTTCTCTGAGCTTGGTTCTTTTCTTGCAAATATTTCATTACTTAGCCGGGTAATCAAACATTTGCAAGAAAAGAACCAAGTTCAGAGAACCCCAAGGACTCCACAGTTCAACCCTGAGCTACACATATTCACCTCTATTGATTCCTGCAATGTGCTGTACATGGGGCTGCCACTGAAGACCATTTGGAAACTGCAGCTGGTCTGGAATATGGCAGTGCAGGCAGCAGTAGGTATGTCACATTATGCCCAGGTGTGATCCCTGTTTCCAGGTGCATTCATGGTATTGGATATCATCTATAATATAAAGCCATACATACCATAGGGCCTGGTTGTTTAAGGAGCTGTCTATCTCCAATCATTTTGGTCTGCCCAGTGAGATTGAGCAGCATGAATACATTCCAGGTCCCCTCAACTAAACCAGGTCATCTATCAGGACCTAGGCAATGCATCTTTTGTGTTGCAGTGCCTGCCCTCTGGAACAGCATCCCTCTGAAGATTCCTATGGCTCCCACCCTACAGCTGTTCTGGAAGTCATTAAAAATGTGGCTGTACTCCCAGGCCTGGGGTTAGAGTGGATGCCAAGTCTTAGTTAGTTTTTGCTGGTTTGGGGTAAGTTTGGTTGTTTCACTCTTCTGGGCATTTTTTTTATTGTTTGGTTTTCTTTCCTTTGTGTGTGTATTGTAAGAGTCTTTGGGGAGTCAGGCAGTCAAGAAAGAAATTCTATTCACCAGACAAATCTGCCTTTTTTTCTTCTTCTAAAATATGAATTTTATATTTTAAATCCTTTCTGATTTATGATAAAAATCATTATTAAAAAAATGAAAGCCATGTTTCCAATCTGGACAGAGAATTCAGGACATGATTTATTTTATTCTTATTTATTTGTTAGATGTATACCTTCCATATATACCAGCTCAAGGTAGCACACATAGTATTCACTCTTCCAATTTTTCTCCAACAAGTCTGTGGAGCAGGTTGAGCTGGAGATACTGATGGCCTCTAGTTCACCTAGTGAGCTTCTTTAGCTGACGGTAGACTGAAACCTTGGGACTTTCATCTCCTAGTTCTACACCTTACACTCACCTGTACAGTTATGAATCTGGCTTGTGAATTTGGTTTATTGAATATTTGTTAGGGTGAAGATGCCTAGAACATCTTTTGAATCTGGCAACACAAAGACAGCGGAAAACAAGCCCCAGCTGAATCTAATGCTACATTCAATGTGCTTGCTTTAGTCCTCCTTAACATCTGCTCAATTGTACATTTTTAAATAACCAAACAGTCATTCCTCTGATACTCTCTCTTCCATAATGATCTTTATGCAGAGGTCTTCAAATTCGAGAAGAATGAATCTACGTAATTATTATTTGTTGCTAACTGCTGTGGCTTTAACTATATGACTTAAGCAAAAAGGAACCCGATAGCTTTCTTGCTGATATTTACTCTAACTTAAAAGAAACTATAACAATTTATTTTGAGAAAATGAAAGCTCTCTAAGTGAGAAAGTGAGGTGTTGACGATATATTACTAAATGAAATGCAGCTGAAACTAGGTGCAAACAAATCCCATGTAAGTATTGCTTGAAATGATTGCCTGATTTCTGCTGAAGATGAAAGACAGAAAAAAAGTTATGAGACAGAGAGAGAGAGAGAGAGGGAGGGAGGGAAGGAGGGGGAGAGAGAGAGAGAGGAGAACCTCACTGAATGAATGAAAAAAAGCATAATTAGGTAATGAACATCAGCAATGAAAAAAAGAGAGATGTGGTTATGGAAGGCTTAAAGAACTCACTGGTCAGGACAAAAATGTTATCCCTCTCCAAAAACAGCAGATCAATTCCTTAATCACTTTCCATTCAGGTTGAGCTATACTAGCTTTTAAACAACCTGTCTGGTTTTCATTTCTTTTTGGGGCACAACTCAAGGTGCTAGCTTTGGCCTGCAAAGTCAAGGCATTTGAAGGAACGCATCCTTCCATATGGACCTCAGTCTAGTTTATAGTTGTTGGAAAACTTACGTATTTCCCTCACATAATTTGGTGGGTACTTCAGAGAGAGCCCTTGTGAAAGCTGGACTGTTTATTGATCTTCAGCCAGAGACTGGCTTCCTCATTACGGTCTTTAAAATATGCAGTTAAGATTGTTTTGTTCTATTGTATTTTGAATCATACTCAGTCTCTTAATTTTAGATATAACACTGGGTTTGATTTGATTTTGGACATAACTTAAAATACTATTTTTAAAAAAATAAAAAGAAGTATTTCTGAACTGAAATAAAGGGCCAGATTTAAAGATGGGCAACTAAACGGGCTATGATTCAGTTATTCATTCAATATCTGCAATAAATAATAGAAAAAGGTATTAATCTGTAACCAATATGATTACTGATGCTGTAGCCACATTTTTTTTTTTTAAAGAGAGAGTTCCTGAGAAATTAAGATATAGGAGCCCATTAAACAAATATGGTTGGGATACTATACTAAAAGAATTGAACACCCTGAGATCAGTTAAGACATTCACACAACATTCATTTTGTTTTCTATATTTGTAATTAGTGCCCAAAGGGGAAAATAGAATATTTAAAGTAAAAGGGAACACATTTCCAGTACCCCATTTGTGGAATTATTCCTCAACAACCTTTGAAAATGACATGGATACTTGTAACAACACCTGGTCCCTTCAAGATCCATGTAAAATATTATGCTTTATAGAGATCTGCATTTGTAACTGTCCCATTTGGAAATGACAAAATTAGAGACACGTTCACCTGGTACACCATTTGAACTAGGCTTGGGGAGTGTCGTTTTTTGTTGGAGGGGAGACCAGATTTAAGATCTGTTTAATGGATCATAAAGTTTCTGCTGCAGTCATCTAGATCAGCTAAATATTGTAGACCTGTTGCAAGCAATGAGCGAAAGACACTTGCAATTACAGCTGAATGCTCTGATGATCTGTGTTGGACATTTCTGAAGAGCTCAGCCATCTGTGGAGTGAAATGCGGCAACTGTTGAGCTGAGCACAGCAGTGTCATTCAACCAGAAGTGGAGAGTAAAGGGTATCACATCATATCCAGCTAATGAATAATGTTTTGCACTGAGGTGGCAAAATAGACTTATGCAAACACTGCCTTTAAAAGTAAATTGAACACAAGGGCACAATTTATTAGAGGTGGTCAAATTGCCCTCAGTTCAATTCAGAATGAGCTCAACTAAAGTGGAGTTTTATTTAAAAGAGAAAGTTAACTTTCTTTTTTTTTAAAAAATAACTATTTGAAGTAGTACAGGGAAGTTCTACTATACCTACTACACATGACTCAGCTGCTCTCCTCTTTTCTTATGCATTCTTTCCCCTCTTTTCCAATGCCCTCCCAGGCCCTGGGAAAATCTATTAATTCTAATCATCTTTTTCCTACCCTATCCTGCAGTTAGACTTTAAAATGTCTCTATTGGTGTTTACTGGGGTTTGAGGCAAGTTCAAGTACTAGACACCTGAGTTCCTTCACCACTACACCAAACTGGATCTCACATTTGCTGTACATTTCCCAAAAATGTAACTGGTAAAGGAGACTGATGTATCTTTCATATAAGCATGCCCTCTCAGAAATTCAGAAATGATTGTAATTTTTTAATCATTGTACATTCTTTTCACTGCTGAGTAATGGCTATTTTAGCAATTTTCTGGTTTAATGGGTCCATAAATAATGACATGCAAGTATTAAGAAAAAATAAAGGATAGTTCCAAACTACTGAAAATTATGAGTCAAACAAAAATGTGTTTTCAGTTAGATGCAACCGTTCTGAACAGAAGGTTCTGAAAAAAACTTTGGTGGATATTTCCCCATCAAAGGGAAATGTTGGAACAGGTTCTTTAAAAAAAACAATTTCAAAACTGTTTATTTAATAACTCAGTAATCTTCCAAAGGAATGTGAGCAGCAAAGCTGTAAGAAAGAACAGTGGTGAATGGAGTCAATTCTTCACAGGGAAGAAAGTTTCCAGAACGGGGCCCTCTTGACTCAAATTTTAGATGAGGAAAGGTGGCATTTGTGGGTCACCTCACATATGTGGGCAGTCTTAATGGCTGTAGGGGAATTCATGGCTTTTATTGCTGTTTCTTTTCTTTAACGGTCAACAGATTGCTAATATCGTTTTGTTAACAGAGTGTGTTTCAGACAGCGTGGAATTTTGATAAGGACACTTTTGCCTTGCTGAATAATTTTGAGATTCCACTGAATCAATGTATAAGAGAATACTTTGTGCAATTTTTATAAGTCTGTGTTGAATATGTGCCTATTGGATTTGTCAGGAAGTCAGTACTGTAATGCTTTCAAAGGACTGAAATACTTTCCAAGATGCCTAATGCTCAAAACATCCACCATTTTCCATGCCTGTTTGCTGCCGCTGATTCTTCCATTTGATCATGCCTTAGATCTTGCCCTGCATTTCTTCCCTAACTTAGTCACAGAGGTAGTTCCAGATCATTAGGGATCACACAGAGAACAGGGTGATGTCATAAAGATACGCAGCCAGTTGGGATAGTGACAGGTTGTTGTGAGGTCAGATGAAGCAACTTCCTAGAATGTTATGGAAACTGAAGTCCAATGCATCTGGAGGATACCAAATATGGTTGGAGGTGCTGCTTCCATGGTCCTTTTGGAACCATTTACCATTGATCCTATTCCAAACAGCAGTATCTGTCAACACCAGCCAGTCCTCTGCAACTGGTCTGCTGAGATATATTTTTATTCAAGCAACAACATACTATGACTAGTCTAAGAAATGATGATGCAGAAGGAGAAACCCCCTTAGGGAGCCTGATTGCTGATGTGGATCATTAAGGTCTTGTACTTAAAGTCCATTTCAGTTTCAAGTTCTGCAACACCAAAAAGAACATAGCACCCAGGAAACATGACATCAGCATTTCTTCTGTATATGCAAAGAACAGATTTGATTTACTTAACTTCATGGAAACGCAAGCTGATGAAGTATGGGAAGAAATGAAAAATGTTATCAGTGAAATTATCAGCCTGAGAAGGTGGCAATCAATGGATGTTGTGACTAAAGTCTCTCACAGGGAATAGAGTCAAAGCCTATATTAAATTAATAAAGTCAACACAAATGGTGCCGTTAGGAGGGCTAGAAAATTCCTTAGCTAAATAGTGTAGTGTAGAATTGCGCATTGATCCATGGTGGAATATCCTGATCTGAATCCTACCTGCTCAGGGGCCAAGATATTCTCCAGGTACATCCAATCTAAAAGTTTATGGTAGAGGAATCTGGCATAAAGTTTACTGATAATTGGCAAAAGACTGGACAATATTTAGCAAGATTACGCTTATCACCTTCATTGTTATGGTTTTTTTCCCTTTCTTGTAAGAGGAATCCTAATAGTAGTAATATTAGTTTATTACTAATAGTAGTAAACAATGGGGCTAATATGGGAGCCCACCAGTCAGGATTTATTTTCAGTAATTCTGGCATGATCATATATTTACCTGAGATGTTACAATTTTTCAAATGGGAGATTAGTTTTTGGGTTTCTGATTGTGAAATTGGGGGGCAATTGGGAAAGGGATCAGATAATGGAGAGCCGTATCTGTTCATCACCAAATGGAGCACTGAATAAATATCTGGCTCAGAATTCTAGAGAAATTAAGTTACTACTTAATGGGTTTAACTGAGGGTCAAGATATAAGATGCCAGAACAGATGATAATCTTTACTAGTCACTGCTTGTTGGAGCCTTGGCCAATTCACTACTGATTGATTGACCAATGATTATATGCTATTAAGTTGTTGTTAACTCTTATTGGCCACATAGATAGATTTTCTTCTGGTCAGTCCCCAAACTAGAGTAATCACTGCTCTAAGCAAGTCCGTCCACCATGCTGTTGGCAATCCTCTTCTTGTCTTTCCTTCTACTTTTCCCCGAATTATGGACTTCTCAAGGGAGCAGGGGCTTTGCTTAATGTGTCCAAAATATGATAATTTGAGCCTGGTTATTTGTGCCTCAAGTGAAAACTCCATAGATTTGTTCTATGATTCATCTGTGTTTCTTAGTTATCCAATAGTCTTCTCTAAAAGTCAGGACTCTGATCAATACCAAAGTTCAAAAGTATCAATACTCTTTCTATCCTACTTCTTCAAAGTCCATTTCCCCCCCGCCCCACCATAGAATGTCACATGAAAAGCTTTTGTTGTTGTTGTTCAGTCATTAAGTCGTGTCCGACTCTTCGTGACCCCATGAACCATATTGCGCCAGGCCTTCCTATCTTTCACTGCCTCCCTGAGTTTGCTCAATTTCATGCTCATTGCTTCAGTGATGCTGTCTAGCCATCTCATCCTCTGCCGTCCTCTTCTCCTTTTGCCTTCCATCTTTCCCAGCATCAGGGTCTTTTCCAAAGAGTCCTCTCTTCTCATTAGGTGACCAAAGTATCTGAGCTTGAGCTTCATTATCAATCCTTCCAATGAGCAATCAGAGTTGATTTCCTTTAAGATTGACTGGTTTGACCTCCTAGCAGTCCAGGGGACTCTTAAGAGTCTTCTCCAGCACCACAGTTCAAAGGCATCAATTCTTCGGCGTTCAGCCTTCTTTATGGTCCAGCTCTCACAGCCATACATTACTACTGGAAAAACCATAGCTTTGACTATGTGGATCTTTGTCGGCAAGGTGACGTCTCTGCTTTTTAATACGCTATCTAGGTTTGCCATAGCTTTCCTCCCAAGGAGCAAGCGTCTTTTCATTTCACGGCTGCAGTCTCCGTCTGCAGTGATCTTGGAGCCCAAATAAATGAAGTCTGTTACTGCTTCCATTTCTACCCCTTCTATTTGCCAGGGATTGATGGGTCCAGATGCCATGATCTTAGTTTTTTTAATGTTGAGTTTCAAGCCAGCTTTCGCACTCTCCTCTTTCACCCTCATCAAGAGGCTCTTTAGTTCTTCTTCACTTTCTGCCATAAATGAAAAGCTATTGTCTGTATAATTCTGGTCTTTGTAGGTATAGCCACATAGCAGTACCTGAATATCTTTTCCAAGACATTCAAGGCTGCTCTACCAAGTGCTAGTCTGTGGCATATTTCTTGACTGTGGGTTCTTTTACTGTTCATAGTTGATCTTAAAAGACAGAAGCTTTCAACCACTTCAACGTCTTTATTGTCAGTTCTAAGGGTGTTTGCTGGACCTGTTCTCATTAGCTTGGTCTTTATATTTAATTGTAATCCCATTTTTTTCATTGTGCTCCTTTCATTTCTAGAGCTTGCAAATCATCTGCAATTTTCACCTATCAGAGTACTGTCACCAGCATACTGCAGGTTATTGATATTGGAAACTGGAAGAAAAATTGGTGCAGAAACTTTAACAGTCTAAGACATGCAGATGATACCACTCTACTGGCAAGAGGAAGAGGATTTTCTAAAAGCCACGGTAGAAAGTGAAAAAGCTGAATTGCAGCTAAACATTTGGACATTATTTTGGATTAAAGTAATGACAATACCTGGACATGGTGACGTCAAGGTAAAAACTGACAACGAAGAAATTGAATCAGTCCAGAATTTTGTTTTATTCACTTCCAAAATTGACTGAACTGGAGAAACTGGGCCTGAAATTAAATGTTGAATATCACTTAGGCACACTGAAATGACTGGCATGGAGAAGATTTGGACAAGCAATGACATCAGTCTTAGTACCAAGTATAGAATAATAAATACTATTGCTTTTCCTATAACTACCTATGGCTGGGAAATTGAACAATAATAAAGTGGATGAGAGAAAATTAAATTCCTTTGAATTAGAGGTTTGGAGATGGTTACTGAGCACACCTTGGATAGTAAAAATAAACAAGGAGATTTTAGAACAATCTATTATTGTATGTTAAGAATGATGGGAGGAATTGGAAAATGAGGCTGACAAAGAACATGCAGAAGAGTTGCCATCAAGGAAAATACTAGTTTCAACCTAGTAACATTAAAGAAGTTGTAAAGCATTAGAAAGAATGGAGGGGCCTTCTTTATAGATATATAAACTCTCTGAAAGTTGAATGAAGTTGAGCAGATGAAGACAGACAGACATGCGTACATACAGGTACATACATAATTTAGAACCCAGCTTTCTACCTATAGGGTAGTTATTTATTTATTTTATACAATTTATAGGCCACCCAAGTCCCAACGATTCTGGGCAGCTTACAATTTAAAAAATAATAAATGACAAAACAGAAAAAGAAAACACGAGCAGCCCCAGAAACAACATGTAACCAAAGAAAACCCATCCAGAAGGGGTTCAGCTCTGTCCCAAAGCCTGGGAGAATAGCCAGGTCTTCAATGGCTTCCTGAAGGTCACAGGGTGGGAGGCAGTTAACCAAACTAAGTAAAATAAAGCATAAATATTAAAATCTCATAAAAACAGTGTGCCACACATTAAAAAAAAAAAGGGCAGAGCTTTAATTCCACCATCGTGGCTATCATCTTGACCTTTTTGACCAGACCTGGCAGACAACTCGACTTCTTTCCCTAGCATGTGGGCAAAGTGCGTCTCCTAAGACAGTGTATTTCATGCCTTGGGAATTACTTATTTGTGTTTCATAATACTACAGAGGCAGAAATCTGAAACTTCGTTGTTTTGGCTGAAAGGATACAAGTGGTTAAAGGAGGACTGTGGATGTTTTCACTATTTTCCCTGTCCTGATTTATACAAGCTTCAGCTTTCCACTCTGCATCCAGTGATGTGGCACACAGAGAGGAAGCAGAGTGTAAAAGCATTACCCTTGGCAAATTATTCTATCAGTCGCCGGGCTTTGCAATGGATTCCACTCAAGAATCCATCAAAACGGGAAGGCCAACATACACGCACCACCCACAATATCAAAGAAAGCTTCTTACATCTGGATTTGGATTGAGTTCCTCACCATTTCCATTTGTTACATACCCCGGGTGCTGATTTTATAGGGGCGAATTTAAAATAAAGACACTGGTCTTGCATTTTAATAAGCTTCTTCCAAAAGTTGCTGCAAACGTTCTACTAGGCAATCTGCATTGCACAGCTTCTCCTACTGAACAAGCCCAGGCAGCACTCAATGGCCACCCTGTTTATCACTTGGAGATGCAATAAAAATAACAAATGCCAGGAGTAAACCTAATTCACTGTGCTACTTAGTATTTGAAATACATAAATATGTCAGGCAAAAGACCTCTAATAGACCCTTTTATCCTGGTAATAGTGTACATATAATTTTCCTCTCATTAGTACAAAAACTGCCTAGGGAACCATCAGCCCATCCTTCATCCATTTAATCTGCATTAGTTTACTTTTTTTTTTTTTGCCTTGTGTTTAATCTGCTTCCCTTCAAGGTATTTTGAATAAATCAATAGGAATACATGATTGTTTAATGATTTTTTTAGAAGAGCTCCCTTCGACCACAGCTGCATGATTTAGAATGACTAATTCCACTTTTTACAATTGATCCTGCCTAACATTAGACCATCCGTTCCAGGTATGTTAGGAAGGAAAGAAAGCTGGAGTGACTTGATTAATAATCTGTGAGATCTTAAAGGGACCAGCCCAGGTTTTTAAAGAAGTACACATACAGTATTGATTTGTCTTTTGGCTTTCTGTGGTGATGATTCAGTTTGTCCAAGGTAGGGTTCCAAACTTCGTCCACCTTGAAGATCACACCAGGAACTATTTTGGAAGGAAATTTCAGAGGTTTGAAAGGGTAAAATAGGTGCCTGAATAACTGAAAGGCTTTTGGCACCCATTTTGTCCCAATTTTGTTGTGTGTGCCTTCAAGTCGTTGTGGACTCATGGCGATTGCCTGGACTGGTCTCTCGATATCTATCTATCTATCTATCTATCTATCTATCTATCTATCTATCTATCATCTAGCTCTATCTCCCTAGAAAGTGGAGAATGTGTGTGGGTGTGTGTGTACACACACACAAACACAGACCTCTCCTTTCTAGGATGCTCTGGGGATCACAGATGAGAGGCTGGCCGGCCATTCCTTTTCTACCTCTACTTTAACTCATACAATAGCAATGTTGTCTGGGCACTGATCTTCTAGCACAGGAGCGGGGAAACTTTTAAATCTGAAATCTTCATTTCCTCAAAGATTTAGGCTACCATGTTCCAGATCCTCAAATCTGAGTAGCCAAATTAGGATATTATGCAAATGAGCCTAACTGGCAGATTAAAAATCCAGTGGTAAATCACAGAACAATAATAAAATCACAACAAAAGCATAAAATTTGCCACAGAAAGATTAAAATGTCTTATAAATAGCAATAAAGCTCTGTTTTGGGCAATAACATGTAACTGTCAACTTCTAGTTTGGAACTAGAAAGGCTTATATACTGGAGAGCTGATACCTCCAAAATAAAATGTGTTATATTTTTCTACCCTACTTAATTAGTGCCTTTATTAATGTTGACTTTCTTGCTGTAGCTGTCATGCCCAGTGGAGGGATGATATTCCTTATAATACTGCTGGCACTAGAATAAAGTAGTCATAAAAATCAGAGCAACTGAAGACAGCAAAGCGATCACACCTTAGCTTGCACAATCTGTTCTGGTCATCTGACCATTGTGTCTTCATAAGAAAAAAGACATTGGTCTCTACTACCATTGGTAGCATGAATGGCAAAATAATACAGAGCAATGTTTGAATTTGTTTTATGGCTCTGAACTAACACAGGAATTAAAAACTGTATCCATTTTTCCATGTGCCACTATGTCAAGGCATATAGTTTCAAGGTTGGCTTCTAGAGGGCTTTTCTTCTTCAGCTTCCACACATGCTTCCCTCTTTATCCACTTGCCACCATGGCCACCTTTCTGGCACTTTCCTCTTCTTTGTTCTCCATAGATATTGTGTCTTTCAGTTTCTGAACTGAACTCTGAACTTCTTTTTCCACTCGCTTGCAGTTGCTGCTGCTGCTGCTGCCTCTCCTGTACACCTTGCTCTCCAGAACACACCCAGGCACCTCTACGCCATCTTCTAACTCTTGCTACCCGCACTACTGCTACTGTCTCTCCTGGCTATACACAGACTAATGTGCTCCCCTGTACATTCATCCACTTCCTGCTGCCGCTTCCATGCTCCTTCAGGCTTTCACTACCAATTTGCTCAGTTGCATCACCCTCTCTTCCTCCTTTTCCCTAAAAGTTCACCTGCTAATGTGCCTGACCTCCTGGCCCAGCATTGCTGCTGTTTTTCTTATGCATTCCTTTCTTGCCTCCTGTGCTTCTCCAGGCAATGCACAACTCTGAAAATTGGGAAAAAGCAAAGCGAGAATGGGCATCAGGTGCAAAAGGCCAACTTGGGCCGCACTGGCAGTCTAGATCATAGCACAACCTTACTCAAAGCTAATCTGTCTCAAGGCTAGTGGTAGGTAGAACTGAAGCAGGCACTGCAAGGCATCTTTCTTTTTTTCTTTCTCTTTCTGATGGGGTCTGCAACCCCCATCCCATTCTAGCACTGAAGATGTTACCTAGCTGGGTAATGAAACGTTTGCAAGAAAAGAACCAAGCTCAGAGAACACCCAGGGCTCCACAGTTCAACCCTGAGCTACACATATTCACCTCTATTGATATCGAAGACTGCCAAGAGGTCTAAAAAGACCAGAAAGGTCACAGTTCCCTTGTCTTGATTCCAACAAAGTTTAATACCCCATGCCCATGCCTGAACCCTAACTGAAAAGAGTCCAGATAATCCACTTCCTCTAGGTACTCTACAGCTACCTCTCCACCATACCTTCAATAATCCCCCTACCAAGAAGGGAAGGTTGGAGGCTGGATGATAGGTTTCCAATAAGGCTGTATCTGGGAGTATGTGTGGATATGTGTTAAGGAGGGGTGTAGCACAATCTCCTTCAAGAGCACAGGAAACAGCCCCTCTCCAAGTGAGGCACAGACCACCTCCCAGATCTGACCATGCCCCCTGTTGTCTCTGCAAGAGCCAGGAGCAGCATGGGTCTAGGAGCAGGGAACATGCTAGCAAGTATCCTATCCACTTTATTGGAATTCAAAGGCCAAAAGGAATCTCTTGAAATAGCATAGACAGTCACTACCACAAACTCCTCCAGAGAAGAATAAGACTTTGATGAACCTGAGCAAGTCCATTGGCCAAGTGCTCCATGAAAGGCCATAGCTACCAGGCAGAACTTGCAATTTTCAACAAAGCAACAGTCTGTCAGCCTTTTGTTGCAATAAGGAGAGATGTATGGGCACGTTACCTCCCTTACTGCCATGGCATAGGCCTAAACCTGAACTCATAACCATGCTTGGCCAAGTGCCCTTTCCATATAGGAATAACTTCTATCAAATATCATTACCCCCCCACCCCCCACCCCCATGGTGCTGCTTTCACCTCAGGTGTGAACTTGGAGTTACCTGATATCCAACAATGCAACCAAAAAGACAAGCCAGCAAGATACTTCCCAGCATGTAAAAGAACTTCATATAGTGGGAAGGCAAACATATGTCAAGGGTATATTTAATTCTAAAGAGTGGCATTCTTCATTACTTCTTCCCACTATTTACAGGGATCTGAGCAGAAATCTTTTGAGTATCTAATTATGTGCCAGCAGTGCCCTGACAACTTTGATGGAATGATATAAGAGCAATTGTGACAAACTCTACAGAAGAAATGTAGCTAATTCTTGACAGCTGTCCCACCCACAGCAGCTTGGTTAGTATGCAGCAATTATGCAGGAGCCAGCTTTGACCTTGACAATTTTGCCATCCCATTTTAAGACGACTCTCCGTGCATCCGGCGTGTGAGTCAACGCATACATTTACACTACATTTTTAAAATGTGAGCTGCTGAGAGTCATTTTTGATTGTGGTGGCATACAAATACATTTAATAAATAAAATTAATCAATGAAGGATGGAGTCATAACACTGGGGTTCAGGGGTCCCACTTCAACAACACAGCTACAAGGAGGAGATGAAGTTCAGCACCCTGATTTCTAGGGAACATTGGGAAACAAACACAGTGCTATTGCTTAACAAGAAGATAATTTTCTATTAAGCTACCCCTACCCCTACCCCATTACAATTTTAATTGTAAAATAGATGCAATATTTGCAGAGTAGGAGGGCCCTGGGGCTGCATATGGCCTGTATCCTTGGGTTGCTCAACATTGGCTTAGTGTGATGTGTGATTTGGTCACCTGTAGCTTATTTAAGAGCCACAGTTGAAGAAACCATGGCTTAGCGTGGTATGAATCCAACTGATGTAAGGCAGCCTCCTGTGTCATTATGACTGTTTGAGTCAACAGGAAATTTATGCTGAGGAATCCATTGCATCTCAGATCAAGGTCTGCATATGTGGTGCATATTTTTCATAATATTAAATGGATCTTATTTCAGTGCCACCAAAGAGAACGCTGTAGGAGTACCCAACAGCAAACATGCTGTCGTAACATCAACACTCAGAACTGACACCGCGACAGTACTCAAGGAAAAAATATTGGCAGTTAACTCCAATAAATCAGGAATGTTCCCTAGTCAAAATACTGAAAATGTCAAAGAGGCAGGCTGTGTAAAGCTTCTGGTGAAATGCCAAGTGACAGGAGACATCACAGTTAAGAGCCAGTAATATATTTAATATATTACTCTAGAGTTTGGTAGCCTGTCTGGAGTCACAGACAGTCCTGGAATGGGGGGGGGGGGGGGGAGTTGTACCAAAATCTGCCTTGCAATTTCTGTACTTCCCACCCCCTGCCCAGCCCCGGTGAAAAAAAGCTTCTGTTTTATTATATTAATCTCAGAAAGCTTGAAAATTTCTTTCCAATTTCTTGAGCTTGCTTTAAAGCCGTTGCTTTTTCTTATGTATCATTCCAGCCTTCCTGGCTGCTGACCTTTATTGTCTGAAAGTCACATGGCAGGAATTCCCTTATAATGTCCTTCCTTGGAATTAAATGAAGCCAGAAGCCAGGGAGGCTACAGACTACTGGAGACATGATGATATGCTGAAAGATAAGATATCCATTCATACCCTGTGGTCAGCAAGGACATTCCCTTCTTCCATTTTGACTGGGTTAAAACCTCCCACATACAGTACATAAGAGGCAGAAGCAACTGCTGTAGAGCAAGTTTAAAACTCTGAAGAGGACAAGGAAATAGGGAAGGTAGGAGGGCCAGAGGGAAGAATACTGAAGGAAAATTTAAATTAATTAATGGGAAGGAAAAAAAAGGATTCAGAAAAAAAGAATGAATAAATCAGAATCAAGGACATTTCTGCTCTCAATGTTGCTGATATCAATAGCCTCATCATTTTTTTTTTTTAGGATGGATAGACACAATATAAATGTAGCCACCAGACAAAAATGGTGAGAAAGGTGGTTGTGAAGCAAGAGAACACAGAATTGGTAAGACTAGAACAAAGGTATAAAACCTCTTTTTGTGGACTTTACAAGGGCTTTGTAGAATATGTCAGGGGCAATATGTAGATGGTGTAAGGAACAAGGTTTGTGATCAAAGCAAAAAGTGGGTATACCCAGAGTATAATCCACCTTTGGTTTGTTTATTTATTTATTTATTTTACTGGGCTTATAGACTTCTGTAGTTCTGAATGATTCTTAGCAGTGTACACCCCACCTCCTTAAGTCAGGTTAAAACAATAGAGTAAAAACAAGATTTATTTGTAATCACATAACCAACATCAATCAATTAGTCAATTCAATCAACACCAAAAACAATCTTTCAATGTCAGAGAGAGAATCTTTTTTTAGCAGCCTTCCGACACCCAAAAGGGAAAGGACCATTTTCATACCTGTGGGATGCTATTTCACCGAAGTAGGGCACTGATTGAGAAGGCTTGCTTCTGTGGTCCCTGGAGATGGTATTCTCTGACTGAAGGGACATGGAGGGAGAGGGAGCCTACTCTGATGGAACTTGTTGGGCAGGCAGATCTTATTGGGAATAAGTTGCCCTGCAGATGTCCAGGCCCTGAGCTTGAAGGATTTTAAAGATTGCAATCACCACCTTGAACTGCACTCAGAGGCTAACTGGCAGTCAGTGCAGGTCTCAGAGAAGTGTTGTTGTACAGGCAAATCAGGTTGGTCTGTAACTACTTGAGATGCTGCATTGTGTACCACCCATACCTTCAAGGGCAGCCCTGTGTAGAACACATTGCAGTAGCCCAATGGAGAGGTGACTAAGGTATGAGTAACTATGAGTGAAGCCTCCCATTCCAGGGCACAAGATGGACTTGCATTAAGGCCTTCCTAGCCAAGCTACCACCTGCTTACTGTGTTAAATTGAATTGTTAAATTCAGTTCAATTTGTGGAGTCCTTGGGGTTACCTGGCTAGGTAACATCTTCAGTGCACTGAACATCTGCAAGAAAACAACCAAGCTTAGAGAACCCCAAGTACTCCATAGTTCAACCCTGAGCTACATATATTCTCTTCTACTGGTCAATTCATATTTTTCCATAGCTTGATAGTTTCCCCTTCCAACCTCTCTCCACTTACCTAGTCTTAAAGCTTCAGTAATTTTTAACTGAAAAGGGAGATACAGCTGCACAAAAGTGTGCATTTAAGGGAAGAGCAACATATGGATTCCAGGCTGCAGTTTATGCATTTTGAACAATACATTTTCCCCATCCCCCCTGCTGCCTAAATTAGGAAATAATTTAGCTTATTTCCAAGCCAAGTCAAATAAAGTATGTCTACATCAAAAAGTCACCAGTTTCCAATTTTCTCCTATTCTGTGAAAACAGGTGGTTAAATGAGTTCCTCTTTTGGGCTACTAATCATGGTTGATGGGTTGACCTCAGCTTGGTGGGATCATAAGATATTGGCCCTTGCTAGTAGTTGAGAAATGCAGACAAGATTTACAGCAGCTTGATGGCAGAGCATCAGGCTCTCTCCTTGACATATTTACTTGGTAGGAAGATGTGATTCCTGCCCTGCCCCCAATAATTACCTTGATTTTGATATGTCGGTATGTGGGTTATTATACCTTCACTGGTAAAATTAGAAAAAGATGTTGAAAAAGAATGAATGGACAAGAGATAGAAAGGTACTTTGAAGATTAACTGTGATTGGGAAGGGCTGTTTGCCTAGTAAATTTAACTCTTAACATCTAAATTGAACTTCATTTTTTTCCTACTTTCCTTATAATGCAATCACCCCTTCCTCTTACTCTGTCCTGTGCTCTTTTTTTTTTGTCTCTCTCTCTCTCTCTTTGCTGACAGGAAGGAGGGGATGCTGCAGTTGTGTACTTGTGTGTTTTTGTATGTGAGAGTGGTTTGTGTGAGAGAAGTTGGAATATTCATATAGGGATCAATTAATTTTTTAAATGGGTCACCTGATTTACAAGCAAATATTTTAAACGAGTGGTTATTTATTCATTTTATATCATATTGATTTTGATTTGATTACGCGCTGTCAGGTTGATGTCATTAACTACATAGATGGATCTTCTCCAGGATCTGTCCCCAAACTGGCCCTTCAGTCCATTCAAATTCCTGTTGGTCATTCTCTTCTTCTCTTTCCTTCTACCTTTCCCAGCATTATGGACTTCTCAAGACAGCCAGATCTTTACATGATGTGTCCAAAATATGATAATTTGAATCTGGTCATTTGTGCCTCAAGTGAGAATTCTGGACTGGCTTGTTCTATGATCCATTTGCTGTCTTCTTGGCTATCCATGGTATTGTCAGGAGTCTTCTTCAACACCAAAGCATCAATACTCCTTCTATCCTACTTCTTCAAATTCCAGCTTTTGCTCTGATAGCGTGTCATAGAGAAAACCATGATTTTAATCTTTGTAGGTATAGACACATCATGGCATCTGAATATTCTTTTCAAGGCTTTCATTGCTACTCCTTGAAGTGCTAGTCTGTGGCAATAAAATCTGGTTCCTTTATTGCTGATCCTAAAAACTACTTATTAAATATGCAACCTATCTAATCCAACCCACCACCCTTTGCAGGAATCCACTCCTGGAGCTCCCTGATAGACGACCAGCCCTCCTATGTTTAAACACCTTCAGTACGGTTGCTCAACCAGCAATAGATCCATCTAATGGTAGCATAGTCCAGCCCATATTTTGCCACCTTCTCTATTAGAATCTCATGGGAGATTAAGTTGGCTTGACCTGACTTTGTTAAGCCCATGTTGACTCTTGCAAAGCAATGCATTTTTAACCTAAATTCTCACAAACTGATTGTTTAATAATGTCTTCTAGAATTTTGCCCAGAATTAACGTCAGGCTGTACTTATAGTTTTTGAAGATAGGAATAATATTTGCCCTTCTCCAATCCTCAGGCATGATGCCCACCTCCATGATTTCTCAAAGATCATAGAAAGGGGCTCTATATATGGTGACATCTGCAAGCTCCTTCAGATGTAATTGATCTGGTCCTCATTTATTGTGCTTATTGACCCTAACCATTTCTTTACTTACCTTGAGTTGCCAGTTCCTCCTTTTGTCAGTTGTTCCACTTAGATCCACTTGGACACTGTTCCTCTTTACGGAGAAGACTTAAGGAAAGTAAGATTTGAAGAACTCTGCCTTTCCCCCTAAACTGTTACTATCCAACTATGTTATCCTAGCAGCAGACTCACCTTTTCCTTTTCCAACTGACAAGCTAACCCTAAGGGTAACCCTTTTTGTTGCTTTTAGCTTCCCTTGCAATCCTAAGGTCCTTTTGTGCTTAGCCTTTCTAACATGGTTTCTATGGATGCTAGCTTGCTGGTATATCTCCTTGGTATTTACATCTATCATCTGTTTCCTATACATGTTCCTCTAAACTCTCACCTCATTGAAAGTTCCCAATGCATCCACAGTGATTTCCTAAGCTGCCCTTTAATTTCTTTCTAACTGATATGGCGTATAATTGTACTCTACTATCTTATTTTAGAGACATTTTCAATGTGCTGCCCTCCCTTTGATTTGAAGATTTCTGCCCATGGGATCCCATGATCTACATCTTCCCTAAACTTGCTAAATTAGTCTCCCAAAATCTGGCATGCATGTATGACTATGCTTCAGTTTCTCTTTCTCTTAGGATCTGGTCTAAGTGAGATAATTCATTTGACTTTCTGCAACTTTCTGAAATATCAAACAAATAGTCAGCAAAGTCATTGAGGAATTTTTTGAAATATTCTAGTATTGCATGAGCTGGTTTGCCAACTGATATTCAAGTGATTAAAGCAGTGTTTCTCACCCTTGGGAACTTTAACTTTAAGCCAGCATGGGAATTCTGGGAGTTGAAGTCCACCCGTCTTAAAGTTCCCAAGGGTGAGAAACATTGGATTAGAGTCTCCAATTATTACTGCATCTCTCCTTCCTGAAAGTTATGTAATCTGCTCCAAAAGAGCAAAAATCTTATGCCTGGATTGGTGGCTGATAGTACACTCCCATGGCAGTATCTTTGTTGTTTCCCTTCTCTTGAATATTTACCCAAATGCTCTTGGCCAGATCTCTAGGTCAGCCTTCCTTGACCTGGGCCCTTCAGATGTGTTGGAGTTCACCTCCCAGAATCCTTCAGCCAGCAAAACCCTCCAGGAGCAACAGAGGGTGAAGGAGGAAGCACTCCTTGCTATGAAGCAGATGACACTGAATTGCTGAGGCTTCTTTGGGTCCATCTATTGACCAGGAAGGACAAGTTCAGTTGGGTATTTGTTCTCTGGCATTATGGAGTTGTAAGCAAGTAAACATGCCCATTCTTGTAGCATCTAAGTATTTTAAAATAGTAAGAACAAGCCCTGCTTTATTTTACTCTTGAAATCAAGTTACTTGTTCAACAGAAAGGTTGACCGTCTGAAAATGGCCAGAGCATATGGGAAGGAAATAGCAAATGTATAGGTGCCAGACCTTCCAAGAGAATATGCAGTATACATTTAACAGCAAACATCAGCAACAAGCAAAAGTATTGTATTCCTACATGATGCCTTGTCAGTCCTCTCTTGAGAACCATTAATCCTATTAATTGTATATAAAAATCCCTTGTAGCAATTCTTCAAATGAGTAAACACAGATATAAAAGTGTATTTGTACTTGCACAGCAAATTGGATTCAGCTTCCTTGCTGAACAATCTTGTTTCATTTCAGCAATTTTATTACCACTCTTCCTGGAACAGATCACTTTATTCAACAGAAGAATTGGGGGAGGGGGGAGTGTGGGAAGGAAAGTAGTCACAGAATCTCTTCTAGCGGACAATGCCTCCAAACTCCGTAGCACTAACCAGCAATTACGTTTGTCAGGGATTTTCTTTAGGCAATTCAGCTAATGGCTTGTGACAGTAAAAAAAAACAACACACACACCCTCAAATAGTTCATTCAGAACATGCCTTCAGAAATAGAGACATAGCTCCTGTTCAGATCTGAAAAAACGTTTTTAACAAAATAACTATTTCCGATAATAATTCTGCAATACATTTGCAAAATAGAGGGTTGCTTCAGATAATTCTTTGCATGTGTGCATGTAAATTTCATTTCTCTACATGACTGCATACATGTCTCCTTATTCCTGAATACAGTAATGTCAACAAAGCCTTCTTCAACTTGGTTCTTTTCAAACATGTTAGGAGTTAAATTCCCAGAATTTCCAATCTCTAAAATCTGCAGAGCAATCTGCAGGTTGGGAAATGTTGCATTTGAAGGTTGTATCAGGAATTTGCATTGACTATATGTAGTGCAAGAGTGGAAGCCAAACTTAATTTCTTGTGGCTCACTACAAACTTGTACCATCTGGTCCTTCCACTGCACACCCATATCATCATCTTCCCTATCAGAGCAATCATATCAGACATGATAGAGAAGTTTGTATTTTAAGCCTGAAGTTTCCTTGTTTTGTATTTCTGGAACAACTCATCTAGTCTGACCTTTAAATAGTTCCATACAGGTTAGTAAGGTTTAGTCACAAGATACTTCAGAGGTTTCTCCAACCTCACTGTTCAGTGATGTTATTTCAGGCAAGAATCTTCACACTGTTTATCCTGGAGGACCATGGTCCAAATGAACTAAGCAACACAATCGTTGTTAGGTGTCTGGAATGGGATTTCCCACCCTGCTTCCTGCACTCCCAAGGCTTTATTTTTGTTGTTGTAATTCACTCAGAGATTCTCTTTTGTACATGAAGTAAAACTTTCAGGAAGAGTTCATAGAAATCCTGACATTCCTATTTGGTGTGTAAATGGCCTATTCTGAGCAAACAGCACCAAAAGCTCTTTGCCCTCCTTCATTGGAAGATCTCCATCTCCAGTAGCACTCCATGCCTGGGGTTTTCAATCTATTCCTCAGGCATTTCATTGCAAAGGCAAACGGTTTACTTTCATTCTTTTCTTGTTTAAAGCCCCTTCTGCTCCCCCCCCCCCCCCCCCCCATTTATCTACCTCCTCAAACAGGCCTACCAACTGATCTTCAAAAGGGAAGACCCAGCCTGGCCCTGTTTACTTAGAGCTTAAATGCATTCGACCCAGTGCTGTTAGATTAAAGGAAGAAAAGGGGAACAAAATCAAAGCCCCTAAACAGCACATAAAAGGCCATGGCTGGCAACCGATCTGTTCGACTTCCAAGTCTTTGCACTTTTTGAATAAAGGTCAATCTGGCATTGGAAACCAAATGTTAATGTTCTTATGGGGATTTAAGCTGCTTTAACAGCTGAATAAGTGACAGTAAGCTACCAGGCCACGCCTTATCTTGTAAGGTTTGGTGGGATGAAGATCTTCTCTCAGCCTTCCACAGAATGGATGCTAAAAAGGTGGTCAAAAAGAGAATCATTTACCAACTGTGTAAAGAACACTTCAGGGTAAATCTTTTCTCCCACTCCCCTCAGCTTCCTTTTTATTATTTCCATCTGTCATGCCTGCTGCTGGATCTCCATGCTTTATAGCAACCTATTTTGAAGTTGGCTTTGCTTGATCTCTTTTCTCTGCTCCGCACCCCATCCACTAGGCTTCATTTTGGGGAGCAACATTGTGTTTCTCTTCATCCAAAGGAGCCACATGTGTCAGCATGCCCCTTCCCATCCAAGTGCAATTAAAATGCTTTTTCATAGATGTTTTCTCTCAGGCCAAGCTACGATGTCAAATTTAATTTTAAAGCAAACATTTAAAATGAGCATTTCTCAGACAATTATAAATGACAGGATTGCATGAAACAATTGGAACATTTTAGCAGGCATGTTTGGGAATAATTTTCTTAAAAAGTATTTCAGCACATTTCAGCTCTAGATATTTCGTTCTCTTGCAATTTCTACATATCATGTTTCTTGCCATCACCCCCAGGGGAGCAAAGAAACCGGCAAAATATAAAAATAAATAAAAAGATAAAAATAACAGTCTCATCATTAATACAGGGGGAGAAAAAGCAGCCCCAACTATAATTTGTTTTCCTAATGGCAACCATCACTCGATACAAATTTATTCAGTCCCATTTTTATGGTATCTACAACATGTAGAAATGGGATCTCGAGCCATGGAATTTCCTTCTTAAAGAAGGCAATATAGCTATTTATTATGGCTTTAAAATGCATCTTTCTTTTTTCAGTCAGCATTTGGCCAATATAAGTCTGCGTGATTAGTCTGTGATTTGTAATTTATGTCATTAAATTGTAATTGTGTTTTTGATTTCTGCAAGTGGCTTTGACTCTTTTGGAAAGTATAAACAAATCTTAAATTGATTATCCTGGTTTTGTAATCATCTACTTTTAAATTTCCTTTTATAGTTGTACATCCAAATCCTTAACTCTCCACCTCCCTTCTTAAACTTTCCTGCCATTGACCGGTTGTGCTCCTAACCAATTAAATAAGTCAGGGGTGTCCCTGGGTAGGGTAAGGTGGCTAAAAAACATCAAGTTGGTGGCCACAACTGTGATATCAAAGTCCCACCCCTTTTTAACCTGTGTTCTCTTCAGCTTCTGCCCTGAGCATATGTGGACTTAGGCATTCAATTAATGCTCTTAAAAATTGTAGCAAAGAAGCTCATAGGTGATAACACATAGGTGATCTCCCAGAATGGCAGCATGATGTACTAATGTGTGCCTCATGCTCGTGTTGTGAATTCAACAGATATTCTGCTCTATTCACAGTCAGCAATAATTGTGGGTTGGAGGAAATTACCCATTCTCATAGTGTCTCACCAACCAAATGGATGGCATTGGGGATCCAACCTTAGTAATATTTAAATCCATTGTACTGGAATCATCTTACTGTTCTTACTATACAGGTTAATGGGAACAGAACAAAAATCGCAAAAATGTGTCAGTAATAACATGTATATTGTATATAATATGCACTGCATACAAAGCTTTGAAGAAAAGTGTTGAAACAAAATCGTGCCTCAGATCATTCTGAGTTTTGCCAGACTGGGCCTTATTTCATTTGCACCTATCATGGTACAAGCATGCCCTGGAATTTTTTTTTTCCCTGCTGTGTCCTTATGAGTGAAAGAGGCTTAAGACAACCTTAGCTGTACTGGTGTTCAAGTAATATTTTCCATCTCATTCTGACAACTGTAATGGACTGTGAGAGGACCTTGAGGAAGAGGAGGAAGAGCCACAGGCAAGGCGACGGTCAGATAAGAGAAATCTGAGTCCAGAACAGGAATGGAATTTGAGAAAGTGCCTCAGACTTAAATCTCCCTAGTTCTTTTTAGGATAAAGGCTGGGAGGGGAGAGGCATATTCAGGTTTTTAAGATTCTGTTACTGTAACCCTATAATAAGGTAGTTTTAGTATTTGTGACTTTGGTGTTCAAGTCTGGTCTACCTCGCAGGGCTGACACCAATCTTGCAACTCTGAATGTGCAAAGATCTGCAGAGGGAACAGCAATATAATGCCAACATCATTTTTTGCTGATTTGAGAATGAGTAGAGTCTACTCCAACTAGCAGAAGAAAAAAGCTCCCTATTATACAGAACCAGAGCAATATCAGAAGTTAACAATCCCCCCCCACCATTTTTTTTAAAGAACAGTGTCAGTACTTGGGATATCATTTCAAAAAGTCAGGCGACAGCGATCCAGCAGAAGTAATTCATGTCTGGCATTTACAAACAGTAACTTGATCTTTTCTCTGGAGCCCTTGCTAAGTCAAGCAGATTTTTCTCCAAATTAATTTTTTTTCCAAAGGTGAATTTAGTGCTAATGAAACTGAAAGACCAATCACACTAAGCAGATACTGGAGAAGGGAGAGAGTGCATAAGTCTTCTTCAATTTAGAGAGCGCATATGCCTTTCCTGAACTGGAAGGATGAGGAGAAAAAAAAAGGATTCCATTTTTGAGTTCATTGAACTTGAGTTTGGATTGTCAAAGACAGAAATTGGAAGGGACGGGAAAGAACATCTTTATTTAGAATAAAAATAGTCTCCATGTTTATATATGTGTTTTACCACCTTACAATTGAGCAGCATGATTTCTAGATTGTTGCATAGGTTACAAGCAGTGGGAATACAGGATCCAATGTTCATCGATCTAGGTTTGTAAATGGGTCCTCCATAACTGGCTGTGATTCTCCAAGATCTGAAGCAGAGACCTTTTCTGTCATCTGCTACTTTGCCCTTTGAACTGGGGCCCAGGTGTTAAACTGCAGGCCTGGTACCCGCAAAACACTTGCTCTGCTAGTAACTATAATCCCACTCCTTAAAATTAGCTAACCAACATCTGTAGCCACCAACTAGAGAGAAAGAAAAGGCACTGCATTATTATACGAGAGGCAATGCCAGTGATCTGTCATGTATTTCTCTCAATACATCTTTTGATGCAGTGTCAGGATTTCGCATTGACAAAGTTGCAGCAAGAACCACTGCAGGATGTTCTGGCCCAGTAACTCCAGAGAAGTAGGAATCCGAACAACGTGATGTCAGCGTGATATTATCAGCTCTTGGAACCCAACAGCTGATTGGAAGAAAAGACCCTGATGCTGGGAAAGATGGAAGGCAAAAGGAGAAGGGGACGGCAGAGGGTGAGATGGTTAGATAGCATCACTGAAGCAAGGAGCATGAAACTGAGCAAACTCAGGGAGGCAGTGAAGGACAGGAAGGCCTGGCACGATATGGTTCATGGGGTCACGAAGAGTCGGACACGACTTAACGACTGAACAACAACAACCTTTATACCTGTACACAGAGATATATACGTACGCATCTGCATATTGCTCAAGAGTAGCCCTCTTCAGATAATATTCCAAACCAGAAGTGAATAGAGGCATCACAGTTAGACTTGGATTAGATGTGCACCTTTCGATTAGGCTAAGCCTGGCTTCAACATAGCTTCAGTAAGCCCTTTGTTTTCCTATGGAAAAATATTATATAGCATTAAGGATAATTATCTAAGAGGTTTTATAATATGAGCTCCTAATGTTGCATTCAGTGGTGAGTTCTACAAGATGGATGGGAAAGTTTTAAAGAGATTGATAGAGAGCAATATCCTACCAAAGGTTAAACTAGCAAGAAACCACATGTACTCATACTATATAAAATATACCAAATAGAGAGAATATAGTCTTCCAATTAATGCCTATCTGAACTATGGTAGGGTTGGGGGAAGTTCACTTGATTGAAGTGGGCTTATAATTATTTTGCCTTCTATTGTGGAGAATATCCACATTGTTAGAATGGATAAATGTTGGGGAAAGGAACTGTGTTTTGCCCTTCAGATCCTTCCCCGGTGATCACTCCCATATATAGTATTTTAAGAACCCAAAAGGAAATTATAGACAAATGCAAAAAAGGAAAGATGGTGTTTCCTAGGAAGATATTGGCACGATGAAAAGAAGTATGTGCTGCCTTCAGTTTTGCATCCCAACTCCAATATTGTTGATTAAGCAGGTAATAAAGCTTTTCAATTTAAAACCTTACGAGTCATAAAAAGGAAAAAAAAAAAAAACCCTGAAAAAATGCAAGAGCAGCCAGCTTTAATTTATATTTAAAATGTGAAGAGGGAGGGGGAGAGATTTTAATAAATTCTTGTCTAATAGGGTTGGGTAAGAGGTTTTAAATCCCGCCATTTACCAAATTAAACTAATTGAAAGAACGTCGGAAAACCGCATCTGTAGGGTGACGCTCCTCCCTGTCTTTGACTTTAGAGTCAGGGAAACAGCTTCCCATCTGCATTGATCCCTGAATAGTCATGCCTGTCAGGAAGCCATATCAACCATTATCATTTTAATTTTACTGCCTTTCTTGGTCCCTAATCTAATTTGCAATGATGCTTAAGCATTTCGCAAGGCCGCAGCACTTTCTCCAGAATTTCAACAAGAGCATTAAATCCCCAATTTACATTAATGAAGTGTACATTTAATTAGGGGAGAGGGTAAATGGAGGGCTCTTCAAGAACAGTTTGCATGATAGGATGTAGAGAGGAACCACCCTAAGATATTTTTGGTAGATGATGCTCTGCGCATCCAACTTGCTTTTATCCTTCTACTTATTCCATCCTTTCTTGATACCCCAGCCAGCACGATTCCTCATCTCCAAAGTAGTGAATCAAAATTAAAATTAATTTCTTTCTTTAAGGAACACATCTTCAGAAGGGAACAAAAATAGTCTTTTGGCTGGAGGAACTTTAAAATGAGGCTTTAAAAAACCCTCACCCTGCCATTAAGCAGAGGGCAGTGGTTATTTCAGGCAGCTGGTTTTCAGTGAAACAGTGGCAAATTGATCTTTATTTAACTTATTATGATTATATTTTTCTTACCGAACAGTGGGAGAGGCATTGTAGGATTTTATTCTTCAAGCACTAAAATAACCTGGCCAGTTTGGAGTTCTGTGCACATAGTTGTGGCAGGAGAGAAAGCCATAATTTGTGGCTCTTTGTTAGAGAACAAAATGATTTGAATCAGATCTGAGCCTTTACACAAATGCTTCTGCGTTTCTCTGATCCTGCAGTTTCAAATGAAGTTTGAAATCCTGCTTAAAGTAACATCAGAGTTTAAGACACCATGCATTCTTTTAAACCCAAAGAATCGAACAACTAATTAATGAGCATTTTCAGGGTTTGGCACAAGGCTTGTTTAACTTATTTATTAAAATGATGCATTCATGCATGCCAAATACCAAATGCAAACACAGTCACTCTCCAGCACATGTACCACAAGTCCATTTCATGATTTGGGTTTATGGAATGATACTGCTGTATGATCATTTACCTTTTGGATCTCAAGTCCTACCAGAAGCATTAGCTCTTGCCATCCCTGTCATCCATGTCCCTGACCATTATTGCCCTTTGTTCCTCCTACCAGCTACAGTGAGTCTCCTGGAGTTAAGAAACTCTAGGAATGTGAGATAGTATGTAACACAGAATCACAAATGTAGGGCTTTTTCTGAGCAGGTCCTAATTTATCTCCACAAGCGTATTCTTTTGATACTAAAGAAGGATTAATAGCTCAGAACATGTCTTGTCCTATGCAAACATTGCTTTTGATTTAGCTCCAGAAAATTTCACATGAGATAGACAAGGACACGATGAAATAGTTTCTAAAACAATTACGCATCATCGGCAGTTGAACTTCATTTCCTTATCCCATAGTCTGGGCTGGGTCCCACTGGATGTCCTAGATTTGATAAAGGATCCCTCTCCAAACCTTTTATGTAAGATGATGGTGTTTTGTTAAGAAATGAGGGTTCATATGAATGAGGGCCGATTCACTGTATTATACCTTTAAGATTTTTCTATCTTGCCTATTAAATAATACTAAGAACAATAGAAGTATATATAGCAAACACACAATTTCATTGTCATTATCATGATTTTCCGTAGGGACCGAATTGAGGTGCTGTCACGGTTTTATCCATGGATGAAATGCATCATGCATTTCTGCTCCAAAGAGCATCATTCAAATATTACCATCCACTAATATTTACCATGTCCCTGCCACCTTTACCTAAAAGTTTTGCGGTGTTGCACACAACTGCATGGATCATGCTTGTACCTGAGTACAGTTCTCTTGTCCTTTGCAGGAGTACATCTGGTCTTGGAGAGGGGATGATAAGAAAGATGGGTAGAAGTGATGTATGGGTTCTATAGACGCATTTCACCAGCCCAGGATTTCTTCTGTATCCAAGCCTTTGGTCTTTTCTGATAGTTTTGTTCAACTTGTGAAATGTAGGTTAAAGACGCAAGCTTTTTAACCTAATAGATTTCTTATCCTAATAATAAATAATAATACAATAATTTAATGGATTTCTTATCTTTAGAAACTACTAGCTGTCAGATTTAAAAATGTATCTCAACTTTAGAGTGGGAAAACAAAGAAGTCCTGTGATACAATGTCCAGGGTTCATTGATATACAGTTTTATATATATATTTATTTATTTTCAAAGCAGACATAGCTAGTTGCTTCTAAGGACAGGAAATACCAACTTTAGAAAGTTTGCAAAAAATGCATGATGCAGGCTGGGGTGAGTAAAGCATTGGATTGAAAGTTTTCTCAGCTGCCTGTCCCTGATCATGGGGAAATTTGGACCACTCATTTGACTAATCCAACTGAGTTGCTTTCCATTGCTCAGAGTGGGAGAGATGTTTTTAACAGGAAAAAATAAAAGGCTAGCAAATGCAGTTCCTTCTTATTTCTGTTCTGTGAGGGCTTTTGTCCAGCAGGGCCTCGGTGATTGTTGAAATCTCCCAGTCTTCACCTTTTTTTAACCATTCCTTGGACTTGCTCAGTTTAAAGTTGCAGTGATGATTAAACAATCCCTCAAGAGGAAAGCAGTTGGAATGTGGACATTAAAAAAAAGTTAACTCTTGACAAACTGTGGACTTCAGGAGCTGAGCTGAAGTGCTTTTCTACCACCTTTGTTGCCTCACTTGTAGGTAGTAAATTAGGTGTTGAGGAAGAAAGGCTTACTGTTGAAGCCTTTCTTTATGTGTCTACTGTTGATGGCTACTAGTTGTATGTAGAACTGATTAGTTTCCCAAGCTGGTGCCTTCCATATGTGTTTAATTTCAAGTTTGTTTATTTATTTATTTATTTATTTATTTATTCATTCATTCACTTATTTATTATACCAATTCATATAGCCATAATTCCTTCCTTCCTTCCTTCCTTCCTTCCTTCCTTCCTTCCTTCCTTCCTTCCTTCCTTCCTTCCTTCCTTCCTTCCTTCCTTCCTTCCTTCCCCAAGAAAAGTGAAATCTATACAAATAAAACTCATAATAAAACAACATTGATTAAAGCAGCCATAAAACCTGACACCAGAGACTAAAAGCCGACAGCAGCAGAAAACCTACAAATATCAGGAGAAGTATAAAGACATTAAATGTTCTCTGTTATTGGGAAATGATCTAGCCTCATTTAATTTAAGTGAACATCTTCTGAACATGTTCAAGTAAAACAAAACTGGAGTTCCAAGTTCAAGATGGATTTCCTTTCTCTTTCAGTTTTTCAACTTAGCTTGCATAGACATACACTGACCAGGTTAAGGAGAAAGGGTTGAGCTTCATGATCACAAGTTCAAATCCAGTATTATAATTATAAACTCAGGGAGGCAGTGAAAGATAGGAAGGCCTGGGGCAATATGGTTCATGGGGTCACGAAGAGTCGGACATGACTTAACGACTGAACAACAACAATTATAATCTATAATTTTAATGTCTTAACAAAACAGTTCCTTGCTGCATGGTATCTTGTGAGTGATGGACAGAAGAAGTTCTGTATTGCAGAGGCAAACTGTTCATGCTGAACAGTAACACTGTTTATTTATTTATATTTCAAATTTGTCACTGCCCATCTCACTGCAGAGCTACAGTCGAGCAACAAATATTCTGTGTGAACAAGGCCTGGCTGAATGGGTGTCTGCCAGGGAGGTCAGAAATGTCAAGATGGTGGTGGCATGTGCCCAAAAAGAGGCTGGGTTTCAATCTCATGATTGCAAACACCACTTCGACTTTTTTAACCTCCCTAGTGGAATCCCTGCCTGCCTAAATGTACATTTCCTAACAAACCTATTAAACTCTCCCTTTATGAAAAAAAATGTCCTTAATACATTTGTGATTTTATGTCTCTCGGTTTGTCCCATTGCTGATACCTAGAAATGTTAAAAAGAACTAGATTCATTTTCACTCTCATTTAGTCTCTGGTGCCCTATCCTTCCCACAGGATTAGAGCCCTTTACTGCATCATCATCATCATCATCATCATCATCATTATTTTTCCATACAGATTGTGATCCTAATTACCATGCCTGCCTGGAAGACTCAGGTGTATGAATGAGTTTGTTTGCCAGAGTTATTCTCCAGCGATTGCTTCTGGGCAAAATATTCATAAGGCTTATTGAATCCGTACCGGAGGGAAATGAACGCTCCGCCAGCCCAGGCTAAGTGACAATTTCTTCCCTCAATGAGCTAAAGGAGGCAGGTTACTCTTAATTATTTACGACTCAACCTGTGGCATACCTCTCCAGCTATTACGGATGTGCTGCTATTTCCACAAGACTAATGCAGTCATATTGGACTGTAAACTTGTAAGAGGGGTATTTTTTAATGCATAGGATACAAAACTGAGTTATTAAAGTCACATTCTTGCACTAGGAGAAAAGAGAAGGAAAGAGGGTAAAAGGATAAAGAGGAAAATAAATGAAAAATATCTGTCACAATGATACTAGCGATGAAAGGGGCTGCCAGGCCTCATGATTAATGAATTACAGGCCTCCGTCTTTAAACTGGTTCCTAAACATATATTTCTTCTTAATAGAATTCTGAAGGCACCATTTATGCTTACTACTCCATGCATAATCAGAACAGTTTAGGAAAGGGCCAATCACACAATTTTCTTATATAAGGGTTCTGTGTACAGATGCTACTTCATAGTGCTGCAGCTTCACAGTACAGTATGTATCTCTGCTGAGTTGCTCTTTTGTACACTACAAGGAGTTGTAGGCTGCAGAACGTGTGATCTGGGCCTGCCAAGTAGCCTTGTGAGGCTGTGGCCAGTGAGTCAATCCCATTTCACAGCCGCTGTCCTTCTTCTGTTGATGATGTCACTTCTACTAGAGCTTCTTTGAAGATGACCAAGCATCCTCTTCTCACTGTTTGTGGGGAAGTTGCCTTAACAGGCAGAAGAATAGAAAGCTGTGGTATTTAGGGCTGCTCATGGCCTATGACATGGTGGAACAGCCCATGACCATGAAAGATAACTGCACAAGGGCTCACAGAAGCACGGGGCCAGTACTGAGTTGTCCAATCAGATCGGAGAGTTCACGAGCGCTCTTCTTGTTTAGCATAATCAACCATAAAACCACTAACAGACACAGATTCACTTACTTCCTGTCACCTTAGCACCAATAATTACTTTTTCACAAATGCCTCTGTTTTGTGGTTGTTTTAAATAAATACTAATAGCCTCTGTAGCAGATTTATGTTCTTGATCTTTCTTTCATCAATTTCATCTATTTCTTCTTTCATTCATTAATCAATGATTTAAACCTGATTTCAGATGAATTCTTTTATCTTTTTACTGTTGTTAAAATTTTATGGTTTCGTCTTTCTTTTTCACCCATCATTTTTTTATATAACATCATGCAATATGTTTACCTAATGTAAAGATCTACCACTTCAATTTATTTACTTACTATATTATTGGAATAAAGTAGTAAGAAAACTGCATTAAATGGGGAAAGGACGTGTCTAAGGTGAAATCTTGGCTGGATGAAGGATGAGGGCCCATCAAATGAAATGAGGAGGGACCCTGAATTTACAGGACCAGCTGTAACCATGGGAGTCAAAGGCAGTTTCCTTAGCATGTCCTCTTCCTTCCTCCCTCCCTTTTTTTTCAAACTTAAATTAATATATGCTAACTAATTAATGCACTTTAAAAAATTATTATGTATAACACTTGGAGAAGGTGCAGAAGGATGACCCTGCTGGAGCGGAGCAGCATATAAAAGCCAGTCAATAAATAAGTATATGTGGCATGTCATATATCATGTGTCATATGTCATTTCCTCCTTGTAAAAGGATGTACAGGTGAAGATCTAAGGAACTGGAGGAACTGGTAAAAGAGTCTTTACATTAAAAAAGCTGTTTCAGTTTTTACTGGTGCAATTCCTGCTGTTGGGTATAAATGATTGAGCTTCTGTTCAAAAATTTGAATTTATTTGTGTATAGAATTTGTTTGAACAATGCTGAGTTGGAGCACAGGTTTATAAATCTCAAAGACAGTAGAAGCAATTTCTATGTGCTTATGCATCCTTTTGCCTTTGCAGTTTGCTACAATAATTCTTGGCTTCTTAACTGTCTTCCTCTGTGGAAGTCCTATAAGAAAGCCTAGCACAGTGTTTCTCAACCTCAGCAAGTTTAAGATATGTGGACTTCAGCTCCCAGAATTCCCCAGCTAGCATAGCTGGCTGGGGAATTCTGGGAGTTGAAGTCCATACATCTTAAAGTTGCTGAGGTTGAGAAACACTGGTCTAGCATATATGAAGGAAAACAGGTTGAGGAATTAAATAAAAATTAATGTTAACACTGCTGCTGCTTTGATAATTACATGAACTATTTGCACACGCTATAAAATTGATGCAAGCTGGGGCAGTTGCTTCTTAAATGCAAAGTGTGCAAGATTTTGGTAACTGTGGGGGGGGGATCATTTCTATATTATCATTAGTCAGTTGACGGCATGAGTGGACAAGGTAATGATGTAATCATATCCCTGTAGCCAGGTGTGCCTTGATTCTCATTTTGCTTTTCTATGTGTTTTAAGCCTGTTCAATACTTTACACATCTTTTTGTTTCGTTTCCTGTTGAAAATTAACAGGGCACCCGGTCTTTGCTTTCCAGTCTTTTGCCATGCAATTTTGGCAGCGAGGTAATTCCATTTTCTCTATTGGCCACACAAAGGGGTTTGGAGCAACAGGGGATCCTGCCTTGAAAGAAACCCGGGCACTTTGCCAAAATCTGGCCACACTGTTCCTCTTCAGCGATCGCTAAAATATGTCAGAAAGGGCTTTTATTCTTTCATCCTGGGGTAGCAGTCAATCCACCTTCTCCATGATCCTCCCAAACTGTGCCAAGATTTTAGTATCTGAGATCTAATCTTCCTCCTGTTTTCTCTGAAATAAAGAACTGCTTCAAATCTATGGGCTCCAGAGAGAAGACAATGAGGCGATCAGCGTTTGCCTAATTAGAGGAGTCTTGGCAGCTTGATTTGTATACAGTGACAGTGAGAATGATGAAATGAAGGTGTTAAATCCTACAATTCCAATGACTGTGTAAAAAAGAACCTTTGCTTTTGTAAGACTGTGGAAAGGGCATTGGTTTGTCCCAGTCAGAGATGTCCATGGGAGGTGGGGGACTCAAAAATGTCAAGATGGCAGCCACAACTGCATGAGCAAAGCTCCACCCCTTTTTATGTGCATTGGGCCAACTTGACTTTTTGGACTCCCCCTCTCCCCGCAGACACTCCTGGCTCCAGTCAAGCTACATGTGTCATTATGGTGCCATGGTCTCTCCGATAGTTTTAATGACCAAGGTCATCCATACTTCGAATGTTAAAAATCCACATTCTATGCCGGCCAATACCCAAATCTTTGCATGTCAACTACATTTTGCAAATTAATAAAAATAAATGCCCCTTGTTTAAGCAGGATAGACAGCCTTTATTTTCTTATAAATTTGAGATTTGAATTGTCAACATGCGTTATCTTCAAGTGTTGTCTATCCCTTCTCCTGCAGGTGGTACCATTTGTTATTTCTTACTGTGTCAACAACTGCTGAGTCTGGCAGCTGTCAAAAGAAAGGATATAGAATACAAGATTTTTCTCAACAGCAGTCTTAAATCTCTTCCACTATACTATACCCTTACTGGAATCCATTCTACTTATAATGTACAATCAAATGAATGCTGATCTGGTACAGCAGGCAAAAACAGTTCTTCCAAACTTGAGATTGATATGCGCAATGGTATGTGGGGATGACCTTGGGGGATAGAAGGAAGAGCTGCAGACTAGACAATGGTCAGATAAGAGGCAGCTGAGCCCACAGAAGGAATGGGGGTGTGGCAAACATCTCAGAAGGATCCCTCCCTACTTTGCCAGAGTGTAAAAGAAAGGAGGGGAGAAATACTTTCAGACTTGGAAGATTCTGTTAAGGTAACCTTACAATAAAGATAGAACTAATATTCATTGTTGTACTTCTTGTCTGGACTACCATGAAGGGCTAAGAATATGATTTCAGCATAAGTTCCTTCAACTTAAATTTGATTCCTCCTGGGTTCATGGACACAGTCCCAGAGTTTTCTTTGCAATAGTATGGAAGTGGCTTGCTATTGCCTTCCTTCAGCATATTGTTTTGATTTTTCTGTACAGTCTACAACAGTTCTGGTGCTTCCTAATGGTCTCCCATCCAGTTAACATATTTGTTTCTTTCTATGTTTCCTTTCTTTGTGAATGAGCAAATCTTGCAAAGAGTTTGCAGTATATTAAGAACCATACAGACCTCTTGATCAGAATCAATAACGGGGATAGAAAAGTTAATAGCCAGTAGTGGTTCTTAACACACAACCTACAACTTTGGGAAAAGTTATTGTTTCTGTACAAATATGGCATACAGGGAGCAAGAGTTTTATTCCCAGCTAATTATGTGGAAATTAGCTGTGCCATAGATTTTCTTTAAAGTTACATTTTCAATGTGCAACATACCTTCCACCTGAATCGGTGCATTTGAGATTTGCCCGCAAGTCTTTGAGACTGTGGAAATTTAAAAAAAAAAAAAAAGCAGAAAGGAGGGGATTGAGTTGGCAGTTTGGGTGGCATTAAAAAAAGAAGGTATTCAGGCAGAGCAGAGGGAGAATAGAGCTTTGAAAACATTGCCCTAAAGGAAGAGTCTCCAGATAAACAATGGAAAAGGGATAAATAAAAAGAGAGTTATAAATTCATCTATTTGCTCTCGCCTGACCCTTGCTTCTACTGCTCTTCACAGCAACTATCCTGGGAAAGGGACAATGCTTTCCCCTGTCACAATATTGAGAAAAATTGAAATGGCGAAGAAAGACCACCAGATGCTTTATTGTCTTAGACGTTTCCACATAATTAGCTGGGAATAAAACTCCTCTGCACGGTTTCATTGCCTTGAATGAACTTGGATATTGCTACACAGTAGTGTTTTATGATTCATGCTCTGTTTTCCAGTGGCTTTTTGAAAACTGCCAGCTACTTTATCATTGCTGGCCAAGCCTGGGCCCACAACTTAAAATGCAGCAATGCAAAGTTAACTGTGTGTGACAGATGTCCATGAAATTGTTTAACACACCCACGCACGCACTCACTTGGAGACAAAAAGCTGGCTCTCTCACTCCTCTTTTAGCTTTTGTACGTGCGCAAGTGTGTGTGTCTGTCACAGGTTCAATGTTGTTATTAAACATAAATTAAAGCCTGAAAAGCAAAGGGGGGAAAAGCCCTCTCTCTCTTTTTTTTTTTTTGCAATTATACAAAGATAGAGAAGGAAGCTTTGGCTGTAACTAGACTTGCAACTTACCAAAGGAAAGGAAAACAGAAAGGAAAAAGGAAATATAAATAATATTGTGGAGGCCAAAAAAGATCACTTATTAGAATAGCATAGAAATGTGTTGTATGTGTGTCAGTAGTTTTGCCTTCACAGTGTGAGTATCTTCTACCCTGGAGAAAGGAAGATGACTGGATTTTTAATCAGAATTACTGGTCTTATGACCCCAAGATTTTTGATTTACAAATAGAGTCCCCCCAGATTACTGGGTTTTACTCCCAGGTAGCTATACATATATTAACTGTGTCAGCCTAGGTTTTAACAAAAAGCAATCTCCTCCTGACTTTTAAATAGTCAGAAGACCATTGTTGAAGTGTACATAAGCACAGCTGATAGAAAGTGGATTTGTAATAAGAAATGGGGATTCTTGATTAACAGCCTTGTAAGAAACATCATGATTTTTGTGCTGAAAAGCTGGAGAATTTGCAACACATTGATAGATAAATTTCCATTACAGCTTTGTAAGGGTAGCAGCCTTCCCTGCCCTAGAGCTCCAACAGATCTTGAACTTCAAGAGTTATCATGTTCGGCTTGCAAGACCAAAGGAAAAGGAATAAGGAGAATTGTGAGATATGCCTCTGGAATAACCCAGATTAGGGATGGTTGATGTAGAAAGGGAATTCCCATGAGAAAATTCCAGTATTTGAGATAGGTCCTACATAACTCATCTGCCTTATTACCTTTCTCTAATTCAGTCTATTATTCTGACTTCCGGGTGAGGAATGGCAAGCTAGCATATCTACGAATGAGCAGAGATGACATCGTGGCCATGACCAAATGACCAGCGAGTAGACCGGTTCCATGGAAACTCTCTGAAAAAGGAGAGGACCGGAGATTACCCATTTATGCTCCAGACAGCTGCACCTTCCAAACATACTGCAGGACAGTGGTTTCCCACAGGTTTGAGTGCTAGGAGACAAAGAGAAGCCATCAAGCTTTCAACCATAATGGAGCCTTTTTAAGGACACTGGGTTTGTTAACCTCACTTTCTAATCACTCTCAGACATCTACTATTAGCTATGTTAAGGTTAATAAAGATTTTCAAAATGACAAGTTTGCAAAGCCACCTGGTGAGTTTACCTTCATTCCAGAATAAAATAAAAATGAATTAAAAGCTTAAGAATTTGAAGAATTTGAAATAAAAAGCTAAATAAGACTTTAACTCAAGAAAGTTATAAATGAATTAAGGGACCAGACAAATTTGGAATATTAGGACTTTTGTGATAAGATTTTGGTCATAATTATATAAATAAATAGCACCTTCATGGAACTAAATTGTTTAGTCTATCTTAAGTCATAATAGAAATTCAAATTTTTATGATCTTAGAAATTGGACACTAGAGGGGACTACAGATTCCAGGCATAAAAGGAAAAAGACAAGACATTTTGTTTTTGGTCAGCATTGGGAAAATGGTATGACATGTGAAATACTTCAGGAAATATTTGAAGAATAGAGTTAGACAATAGCAGCTATAATGTCAGCAATGTTGTCTACTTCTATGGATAGATTATGTCCAAAATATGTTAAAGAAGAAATGCCAGTTGTGAAAGAGAATACCTTGGAAGATCTACAGGATAAACAGCTGAAATAAACCTCATCCGATGCAGAAATATTAGAATATAAAGAAATTTTTGAAATACTGGAAAATAAAAATAATTATGGATTATAAGACAGAAATGACAGTTAAAGTAGAAATACAAATGATGAGCCAAGAGAATGACCTGGATAATTCCTCCTTACTGGTTTACAAAAGATGTTTGCTAAAGCCTTGAAGAAACCTTTGAGATGGGAAAAAGAAAATTTGAAGGGAGATCAAATCCTATGACAACATCTGAATGAATCAAAGACCAAGACTGTTAGAAGCAAAAGGAAGGAGCACAAAGTTGGTTTGTTTGACCAAGGTTAAAACAAGACATATTTCTATAAAGCCCTCAAGTGTTCTCAAACACTTTATGGACTTTTTGCTCATACCAGGACTGAAATGTTAATGATTTATGGATTTCTGTATAAATAAGGAATGAGTTATGGGAATAAGAGATACTTGCATGTAACCTCATAGGGGGTGAAGAATTACTAAGTTTGTTTGTACTTGTGATGAAGATCAGAAGTCACTTCTTTAAATATTTCTTTTCTCCTTTTCTTATTTCTTCCCTTCCTTCCTTCCTCCCTCCCTCCCTCCCTCCCTCCCTTTCTTTTTTGCACTTTCTATTCTCTCTTTCTTTCTTCTTCTTATTCCTTAGTTTAGTTCTCATTGCCTTTTACTATTGTTATTAAAATCTTCAATAAAAATTATTTAAAAAAATAATAATTCAGTCTATTGTTCCCAGTCCTCTGTGTCTCACACCTTGAACCTGGTTTCCCCACCTCATTTTAACTCTGCAAATGTACGATAAAAGAATAATAGATGAAATGTGATCAACCAAGCATTTTTGTACAGACTGTGCATAATTAATATTGTAGATTATTTTGAAGCAGAATCCATATTTTTTTTGCTAAGCATTTTTTTTTTAATCTACATGGGTGAAAATAATCTAATATAATTTGGTGAGTTGAAGCAAATTGGGATGTGATTCTGACTTTGTTATTACTATTAGGATTTCAATTTCCATCCAATCCTTTTTCTTTTTTCTTTTTTGATCTTCTGGGTCAAGCCTTGGACGGAAAAGTTCTTTGTTATTTTCACATTATTTTGGGGAGATATATTTAACACTTTTTATCCATCACTTTTTGGGGTATTTTTGATTCTTGGTAGGTAACTCTGAAATTCCAATTTTGAAAATAAACAGCTGGCACTCATTAGACGGGGAGTATTAAGACTGTAATGGGGGTGAGTAAACGTTGCATTTCATGACGATATAGGAAGGCTAGCACTATTTAAAACATTATTTTCATTTAAAGAAATCAAGGCATCAAATGTAACATAATATGATGGCCAATTCATGTTAGGTTTATGCCGCACAGGGTTGATTTTTCTCAAGGAGGCACTTGGCTCTGTGGAGATGCGTTGCTGGGACTTGACATGGAAGAAAGTTGAGGGGGGACAGCCGTGATCAGCCATGTTGGGAAAGAAGCTACTTCTGGCATGTGATGCAGCTGCTCTGCCAGTTAGAAGCAGGCTGCTGTGGGGCTTGATGAAGGAGCATCAGAGGGACCCTTTGTTCAAAGGTTTGTCAAACTGAAACACCTCTCCAAAGCCTAGCAAGGTGCCATGATTCCAAAAGGATGTGGGAAGGTGTTTTCAGTGGAAAAATGGGAGAAAAGCCCTTTAAACAAACAAACAAATAACTAATTCTCATATGCTATTTTACATATGGTAATTGATCCCCCAAATTGGCCCAATGCAAACTGTCTAGAAGCACCAGGCGGAATCAAGCAGAAGTGTGCTAGTTTGCTGAAGTAACATCCTTTTATAGTTTTTATGAGGCCAGCTTAAGGTGGTTGCTTTCTATTGTACTTTTAACGATGCTGGAGGAAAAGCCTAAATTTCAGCATGCCCTCCCCATCACTCACGTCCAACTTGGCCTGCAGACAATAGGTCAATCAGATTAATTACATGGCACTGAAGGTTGGTGGGCCTTAATCAAAGCCTGCCATTTTTTTTTTCCACCTTGAATGTTCAGCACAAGCAGGCTGCCATTATCCATTTCTTTTGCAGACCAGAAGCTGGGAATCTTCTCCTGGAGATGGAGCAGAACAAAATTCTGCAGGTCCTTGTAAGAGTTGGGGGCCAATTAAGTCTGTGTGCCAGAGGTGCGTGTGGAAGCATGAATTTCCCTAGATGTGTGTTTGGAGGGGAGTTGTGTGGCCTGTGGGTGGCCCGGCTCAACGTTTCAGCAAATGTTCCATTCCCACCCCTTTGACTACGACCCTGGTCAGGCCACTTTTATGCCCGTGACAGCTTCATGAAGCACAAAACACGGAGCTCTACATGGCATGAAATTGGCCACAAAGCTGAGCAAAAGAAGTCACCATTCTCTGGCAGGATGTGAGGACAATATGGCTGATTAGATCTGGAAGCAGATGCCAGCAGTGAATATTGTCCCTGTGACTGAAAAGACATGACCCCTGAGGTAAAGAAGACAACCCGGCCCCCTCGTGAACCAAAAGGGGAGGGAAGCAGAGGTGAAGCCACTGAATAAATCACGCATTGAAGAGAAAGGGGAAAATGCTAAAGAGGATCTTTTTTCTTTTCTTTTTTTTTTTTAACATAGTGAAGCTGGGAGGGGGGCGGTTCAATCTTTGGCAGCTCTCCCTCCCCCCAGATCGCTGAAACTCGGTCAGACAATGGCTTTTTAACAGATGGGAAGCCGAGTAAAAGGGGGCCAAGTGCTGTACAGTTGAGAAGCCTGTTTGTTTAGTCTGCTGCTTGGGCAGGTGTCCTTAGAAAGACGATCCAGCCGGTTAACTGTCTTGGCGGCCCAGCCTTCGATGGTGCCTCTAGGACGCCCGCCTGCCTGCCTGCCTCTCTCTCTGAGGGGATGAGTTCTTTCGAATGGTTTGGGAAGCTCCAGGGGTCGGTGGAGGAGTGTTGCTTCCCCTTGGGGAAAGGGAGACCGGCTGCAATGTCAGCCGTGCCTTGGGAGAAGATGCTGGCACCTGGAACAGGGCACGTGCCCCAAAACTCCTTGAAGACCTAGCAGGTGCTCAGGACACGGGTTTGCATGTACACGCACACTGTCTCTCTCTCACACACACACCAATTGGAAGGGAAGGAGAAGGAATCATTTTTGAGCAGAAAAAAGGCTATGGGTTTTTTTCTCTAAAGAAGGGGTGCATTGGCCCGACAGAGGGGTCAAATAGCTGGTTTAGCAGCATTTTAATGTATATAATCATAGACCTGAGACTTTAACCCTTGGTTTCTCATACAGGGATACTGCAGTGACACTGACGTGCAACCTGTGGAAGCTGAGGAAAGAAAGAAAGTAGGGGCTTGAGTGAGCTTTTAGGCCTTCTCAGAATTTTGCAAATGGCCCCAGGGATGTAGAAATAATAGCGGGCTAATTTTGGGTGAAGAATGCAAAGTAACCCATTTGTGCAGTCCTTGGCATCTCTATTTAAATGAGGAAGCAATGTTAGGAAAGAGCCACTGTTTGAGATAAGTAGCCTGAATAAACCATACTGTACATCCCATTTTCTTTAAAAATCAGATCTCACATTTTAGGTTTACACAATATGTTAAGTCATAATAGTTAGATTTTGACTTAGGGTGGTCTGAAGTCAATTAGTGTGATTTGTTCCGCAAACCAGGACTAAGCAGAACACGATTTAGCACAAAGTGAGAGTCCAGTCTGTGTGCCATTAGAGCAATTCTGTTTTTAAATACATAGAACTCCTGTCAACATCTGTCCTGGCCCACATCTTCCTGAGTTAAGAGAAGATGAAACCTCCAGTTGAAGTGATAGAAGTAGACTTGAAAGAATGACCAGCTTTAAAATAGGGTCAAGGTAAACTCAGATCCTGAACAAACACTACTTTAGGAACAAGACTCAAAAGGTATACTTAAAAGTGGCTGAGTAATATTCGAGACATTCACCAGTTTATGGGTTGGCTCTAAATTCAAAGGAAGAAACACAATGTACTTTCCAACATCCATTCTGTGGTAAAGACTGACATGATTAAATCAAACAAACAGAAGAGTGCTCTTGAAAAGTATTGAGTTCACCCAATAAAAATTTGATCTGCACCTTTTGGAACCTTATTCCTTTTGTTTGCTGACTTGGTAAAGTGTCTGATTTCCTTGTCTGATTGAGCTGATGGCTTTACACATACATGTATCCAGTCTCTCTTTCTCCATCGTGATTGTCATGTTCCTTCCTCCAGAGAAATCTGGGTAGAAGGATCTGGAAAAGCTGGGAGCACTAAAGCTGACCAGGGGAATCCTGATCATTCAAGAGAGCTTTCCTCACCTGCAGGATTTAGAGTGTGAAAAATCCCTCCATTGCTTTCAAGAAGGAAGCCTAGTCCTGGAAAATGGCAGCATCAGAGAAGATCAGCCAGCCAGCAGGGACTGAAAGGGCTACTTAAGGATTAAAAAAAAAAATTAAAAAACATTCTAGTACTCCTACTTACAGTATGTGATCCTGTTCATGAATAGGAACTTTGCCATCCTGATTATTAACCTTGGATGAGGTTTTGAGAATATAGGCTGAAAATGTTTTCATTTTAGGTTCTTATTGGTGAAAGCCATATCTTACTCTCAACTTCAGATCTTCTATTCTTGATTTATCCTTGTTTGCTGTAACTGTAGTTTTTCACTGAGCCTGATTCTGCTTAATGCTTCATCTTCTACTGCTAACTTGTATCTGTACTGTTGCCTATATAATGACCCTGCTAGGATTATCCATTACTGACTCAACTTGCTTTTCAGTTTCCCCTACGGAATAGGGGATAGGGGATAGATAGGGTAGTGGACTTCAGATGACAGATATCCAGGATCAGTAAAATAGCAGTGCTAGTTAACTGCATGTGTGAAGTCATTCTCATAACCAGGGCAACATAACTTAAAGTTACTAGGCATGTAGTAGAACTCCAGAATGCATTCAGAGAATGAATTTGGGAGTTTTACCTCCCCAGAGATCCATGATGGGATGAATGCTAGCTGGAAGCAAAGTATAAACAAAATCTGCAGAGGGACTGAGGAATTAGCAAATAGCACTATAAAGTCTAGCTTTGGGGATTCACACATCTATAGCATAACTCAAGGAAATGCTTTTCAAGGGTTTGTTGGATTTACCATTAGCCTGGTAGTATTATAACTTCTGTCCTTTTTTTTTTTAAATAAGTTGTCCTCTATTTTCTGCCTCCTTACAACTTGTAAGTAGCAATGCTGGCAGATGGTCTGAAATTTGGCATCAAGAGTTAGCAGTATTTCAGTGTGTTGCGGTGGTCACCATAAAAAATCAAGACTAGCTTGTTCTTGAAGAAACATAAGCAATTGTAAGCTGCAGCTTTTTCCATACTTCTTGGACTTCATAACATCTTTAAAGTTGCCAGACCACTGTGATTCAGTGATAATTGAAACTAAAATGGGATTCAATTCATGTGGGATAGGTATGAATCGCATGAACTATTGTTAATCCATGTCTTTCCACATGCCTGTGCAGTAATTTTTGTTTGTCTGCTTTTGAAACACTGTGTGTTTGATACAGACTGAGACTACAGCTGAATAATTTTTTGAAAAACAACAGAATTTGGGTTGAGTTACTATATGTGTGTGCTGTGTCAAAACAGTTCCACCTCTAATTCAAATGAGGAGTTACAATTTTCTATGAATTTGCAGCTCCTATTTTAAATTGCTTACTAGATTGACCTCCAGAATACTGCTGAAATTGACGAAGCATCTCAGTTATTTTTATAATACTCTTTTCAGCATAGAGCCATCATTCATCATCATGCATCAAAGCAAAGATCAAGGACTAAGAATAATTAATGTGTCCAAATTAAAAGCTATTAGATTTCATTTTCATTTTTTATAAAATAAAATTTTAAAAAAGCACATGTGCTAAATACTGGTCAATTATCCAGACTCCATCAAGTTGATAAGGACTATTACTTAGCTATTTCATCTTCCTTCCTTTCTCATTTATTTTTAAAGATACTTAAAGAATTAAAAAAAGAAAAGGAATAGGGAGAAAGAAAGAAAGTGAGGGAAATGGAAAAAAAAGAAAAGAAAGAAATCCAATCATATTTGAGCATTGAAAATAAATTATGTAAAGGAATTTTGGACTATGTTTGTGTATCAGTAGGCTAATTCCTTGAAATGTGAACAGAATGAACCCAAATTTAGTGAACTGAGAGCAGCTGGCAAAAGAAAGATCAAGTGTGAAAATGGGTCCAATCTGGCCAGGGCCTGCAGAGAAAAACTTCCCAGAAAAAAAAAATCCTGCAATGCATCCTTATGGAAGAGGTGGTTGGAGTGTGGACTGGAATACTCCTGGTTCTTTCATTCCAAGCGCCCTCTCTCCCCACTATTAGGCAGTTGACACAGAGAGGAGAATGTTCAGTGCATCCTGTGTTTCTCAGGGCACATGTACATCCAAACACACACACATCATGAGGGGCAGCAGAAGCACAGACACCCACAGGTACCACCCATATGCACCTGCCCTGATTGGGCTCTCACAAACAAGGGGAATCTGTACACACCCCGATTATCATGGAGGAACACACAATCATGCAGGCACAACAATCTATACCCAAGAAAATACAAATGCCTGCTATGGCTGTGGTTGGTCAAGGGGTTGCCAAGAAATCTAGAAGCCAGGCTGTGTGTGCTTTTTTGTTTCTTTTTCCATTGCAACACAGAAGGAAATCTTTATGTTGTCTCATACTGGTTTATCACCAAAATTCAGAGGGAGGTTTGCATGGGCTCCAGAGGACACAGAAAAAAAGATTAGTAGACTATTTGTCTCACAGGTTCCTTATCCCTGAGCTAAAGATCTGAGAATTGTACGATTAAGGGAGAACGCGCATAGAACGGAAGTAACGTATCAAGTGTCCCACTGCTCCCCATGGTAACAGATGCTCGGTTGGAAGGGAGGTAGTTTGTGTTAACCAGTGGAAGCAACTAAGTAAATCACAGGAAAGGACAAAGGAGAAAACAAAACCATAACTAAGTTAAGGCTAGGGTTTGCTGAATCATTGTTTACTAAATGAAGCACAATTGGCCACATTCACTTAAGACGGTGAGCCATAAGGTATGGTTTATGAGTTATAGGGACTGTGTTCAGACAACTCACTAAGCTAAATCCAAACAAACCATCTTTTGAGGAGGCACTCTAAACAAAGTTTAAACAGTGCCCTAGCCTACAGAGCAAGCAGAAGTTGCAAAATCTGTAGTTCTCATCTCCACCAGGAGAGTGAAGCTTTGTGGAAGCCCGCAACAGCCTCCACCTCCCTTTAATACCACAGTGTGCTATTTCCTCGCTGGGGGATTGTGGTGATTAACAGTATCCATTCTCCACAATGGCTTAACCATTCTCCCCTGCTCCCCATGGCTTTTTCTCCCCCCTCCCCTCCGCCAGCCTTTAATGTATTCATTGCCTAATTTTCATACATGCTGATTGAATAGCGATTTCTTCCCCAAATGCTCAGAGAGCCACCCCAGACTAAATGTAAAATCTTTATTCCAACCAATGTCTAAATCATTGTTTTCTGGCGGCGCAGATCATGTGGCACACATTATTAATAGCTCTGGTCTCTCCACCACTTGACACAGCGCTCTAGCTGTCATTCTGCTCTCTGGCTCGTATGATTCTTGCACTGGTGAAGTGCCAGGCCCGGGCCTCTCCCATCAGTCACTGTCACCCACCCACCGGTGATGAATAGCTTAGCCGTCGCTGTGGTGAGGCCGGGACTCTGATTCACATACGCCTGACTTTTACCAACTCCAGTACACCAGCTGAGGCCTATCCCAGTTGACGGAGTCTGCAGTGACCTGGAAAAGCCCATTGCCTACCCTCTTCTCATGGGCATGCACACACACATCTTGGATTAGTTAAAACTGAAACAAATCCTAATGTGATCATGTCACTAATTATGCATTTAATTCAGTTATAAGGAGCTAATGGCTCCCACAGTGACAGCTTTTACTGCTAAAAGGCAATTCATTCCTGAAACGGAGAAATCTAATTACACAAAATGGTTCGTCCTAATCCTTTCAAAGAATAATCTTATTTGTAGACATTAACATCCCAGATGCTGCTGCTGTTTGTCCATTATGACAGTGTTTGTCCTGAATAATGTATAAATAGCTCTTTCTGGACAGTTGCGTGTCACTAAATCAATACAATTTGCTGCCTTCTGTTACATTAAGTCAGTCTGGGCCAGCTAGAGAAAATTAACCTTTTGTTTCCCACTCAAAGGGCCCCTTGGAATTAAAAAATAGAAACGGAGATGAGAATGAGCTTTTTTTCCTCTCTCGCTTTGCAAAAGCCACAATATATGCAGAGCAAATGATCAGGAGTGACAGAAATTTCAATGGAAATTGTGGCAAAGGACAACGATATCAAAGAGCAAAAGGAAAAAGAATGACACATGGTTTGGTTCTGTCTTGAGATGTCTAGAATCTTTTCAGCCAAAATGTTTCATAAATACTGCTCTTCCTTCTGGGAAAGCTTTGTTCCTCATTTGATAGTGCTTGAACTTAATATCTAGGGTTATTGAGAGGATCCACTGGATCCTGAACAAATGAGAGATGTCCGTCAGTTCAAGCACCAGAAGATCCTCCTCCTTAATTTGGTAGATCATCTTTCCAGATCTCTGAAAGTGTGTCGGGACTATTGTGCCCAGCACCATAAAATTCTGAGAACAGTTGCCTTAACACATATGCAATTGGGAGAGATGAAATAACATACGGTGGCCTCTGTTATTTTTTTTAACTATCCAAAGAAATGAGATGTTCTCCCTAAATACATTTGAATGGAAATCATGGGCTTTATAGGCCAGTATCGCACACAAAGATAGGTCAAAAGCAATTAGGGATTTTATCCAGGATGATGACCCAACTCATCTGGCTGTTGACTTTTACCAGTTTATCCCCAGTGATAATTGGTTGATGGATATTGGCCATGTTCAGATGTAGTTTAAAACAAAAACAAAAAAAAACTGTAGATATACATTGGATAGTATTTATTTATTATGTATTTAATTTGAGATCCTGGAGCAATTCTATCAGGAATTCAGTTATTTCTACCATTAACTTGCATGAGAAAAAACACTCTACAGCTATGAAAGGTGGCCTATCACATAGCACATATAACAAGAGGCTTCCATCTACCATCTAGTCCTTACCATTCCTCTGTACTACATAAACTAAGTCCTATGATAAAAGTATTTGATCCAATATTTCCAATGTGGAATGATACAGGATTATAACAGGAATGTAATGAAGACACCTATGTGGACGTTAAATTATTATTTTTGAAAGAATGGTCAAGTAAAATAAGATGAAGATGAAGATGATGATGATGATGATGATGATGGAACAAAAAACCTTACTTCGTGTGATATTCAGTTCTTGGATAAAAGCTCCCCACCACATGTCAAGGATCTTTGGTTCATCATTAACATTCTCACTCATCCAAGTCTTGCCCGGGCGACTTACTTTTATACATAATTCCACCCCACTCAATACATTTAGAAACATTTTCTGAAATCATTTTCAAGTTCCACTGCCTTCTTTTTACTCCATATGTACTCAGACAACACTATTAAGGGTTCCAGAGCTCTCTGAAGCTTCTGATTGCTTTTACAGTGATACTAATTGAGAAAGACTTTGGGGTAGAGGCCCAGAGTCCTCCAGGTCGAGGAAGACTGGTTTATCACATCTTGAAATAAGCAAACTAATATGTATTACCATCTCTCTCTCTCTCTCTATCTCTAGTCACTGCCAAAATTTATTTATTTATTTATTTATTTATTTATTTATTTATTTATTTATTTATTAAATTTGTATGCTGCCCATCTCCCCCACTGGGTAACTCTGGGTGGCTCACAATTAAAACCAAAGACCCAAAAACCATTAAAAAATGATACCATGTACTGTATTTTTCCGTCAATAAGACGCCCCCATGTACAAGACGACCCCCATTTTTCCAACCCAAAATTAAGAAATCAATATTTTAACGATAGTGCAGAACACATTTTTATTTAGTAATTAGTTAACATTGACCTGATACACTCGGTGGGAGGAGGTCCAAACCGTCTCTCTGCAGCTCTATTTCCATGCTCTTTTGCATAACTGATTACATTCAAGCATGAGTGAAACTGCCGATAGCTTCTCTCTGCAGACAGCCTTCCTCTAATTGGTTTGTTCAGCATCAGCTGACATCAGTTACATAAGGCTCGTGATTGGAGGAAGTCTGTTTGGGAGATAAGCTATTTCACTCGTGATTGGAGGCTAGCAATAGGAGGAAGCCTGCCTGCAGAGACAAAATATGGGCAGTTTTGCAACAGTGAGGTTCTCTCTTTGGCTGACTTCCTTGAATAAGACGCCCTTCAATTTTTAGGGTAAGGATTTTAGAAAAAAGTATCGTCTTATAGTCGGAAAAATACGGTAAATAGTTAACATTAATCAATAAAAATCAGACAATAAAAACAACTCTATACATAAACAGTAAAACATGTTCAAGATGACGGGGGGGGGGCAAGGTCAATTACCCCACAAGCCACTTCCACTGATGGGTACCCCCATCCGGCCCCCAGGCCTTCTGGCATAGCCAGGTTTTCATGCCTTTCCTGAATGCCATAAAAGTGGGGGCACACCGCACCTTGGGAGGTTGGTTGTTCCATAGAGTGGGGGCCACCACAGAAAAGGCCCTCTTCCTAGATCCCACCAGTCGAAATTCCTTGACTGGTGGGGTCTGCAACATGCCCCTTCTGCCAGACCGAGAATTTGTGTTTTATATAAATTAGGACTTCATGTATCTAATGAAATGGGGTCTGGTGAGACACATCTCTTTACAAAGTAAGGGTCAACCAATAATGCTTTTGTTAATATAGTCATTTTTGTGGAACCAAGAATTGTCTATGATCTGGCTGCTGAGCTGGCAAACTGAGAAAGCAGACACATCTGGTATGATTCTCAAATTACTTACAAGGCTAGTCTGCAGCAAACAGAAGTCCAAATTCCATGTCCTTCAAATACATCATATTATATAGAAGACAGCCATTAAGGAAACATGCACTTTTTAAAGTAGTGAAAAACATTTTATCAGACAGAATGGAAAACAATATTTAATGTTTCAGTAACAGGAAATTAAGTTATTTGCCAGTGATAATTGCTAATGCCAACCTATCTTCATGAAGTGGACATATTGCTAAAACTCAGAAGTTCTTTCGGTTAGTTAATTTGTCTTCAGATATTTTCATGACTAGTTCAGGCCAGTTTTTCCCAACTTGGCACATTGAAGCTGCAACTACTAGAATTCTAGAATACATCTGACTGGACGAACACCACACCGAAGAAACCTGCTCTAGAATAAGACAGGACTTTTAGCTCCTACCTATTCCTATTGTTTTACTTATGACCTTGCTGTTGTTTTTACTATATTTCCTTCCTGAGTCTTACAAGACTTCACATTTATTTTTTCCTCTTATTATACTTACTCTTATGAAAATCAATCAAAAGATAATTTTAGAAAAGAACACCCATTAATGTTATTCCAACTGGAAACACACCTCCCTTATTAAAGAAGTGGGGTGACGCATTTTAATTAAACATTTTAAGGCAGCTTAAACACCTGCTCCAGAATCTGGCCAATAGGATAATAGCTGCCCAGAGTCACCCATTGGGGGAGATGGGCGGCATACAAATATAATAAATGAATGAATGAATGAATGAATGAATGAATGAATGAATGAATGAATGAATGAATCTAGCGTTTCATTTGGAGAATGCCAGGTTGCAGAAGGCTAACTTTCCTCACTAAAGAGCAGAGATTACATGCCTTTTGGCAAAAATATTTTTACACTACAAAACTTGCAGCTTTCCTCTTAGCGTTTACTTTTCTAGGAAAGAAAGTGATCAATGCATGAAATACAAGTGTGCTTTTGCCAGCTCCCTGAAACTCTAGGTGGAAATGCAAGTGCCTGAATTTAGGATAGTTATATATGCAGATTGTATGTTCTCACTGAACTGTGCTCTCTCTCCAAAGGGAACTTAAAACCATGATAGGAAGAGAATTCTCCCATGTGGCTTTTAATTCAAATGATTGAAGACCTGCACAGAATGCAAAGAAGGGAGCCATATAGCAATTGTTATAAACTAACCCTCTGTTATTCTAATATCTCTTCAGCATTTGGACTTTGGAAAACACGGAATATCTCTTACTAGACTTCCGAGGGGTTTTTTTTTTCCCCCTGCTCATCAAAACTGTCACATGTTCAGGTTTGTTTGGGGTGTGCTTTGTATTCATCGCCTTCTCATTAACGTGCCCCAAAGCAAACAGACACTCAGATTCCCTGAACAGTTATTGTCCTGACAGTTTGAAGGCTCCGCATTCTCCTGTCATATCTGTTCTGCAAGACTCCATGTCTGTCTTTATGCTTTCAAAGGATTTGAATGATGGCAGCCACTCTGCTTAATTGAATCTCCCACAGTGTTGTCTAAGAAAGGAAGGTCTTCTCTGGGCAAGACAGTGAAGTACAGGCAGAGCCCATCTATTTTTGCTGATTTGCACAATCCAGAGGCCATGAGGATGGGGTGGGAATGGCACATTGGCTCCCTTAAACAGAAAGCAAAGGATCTTACATCGGTGTTTTTGTCTGGTTTGTTTCGTTTCTTGTAAATGAGGCAAAAACCTAGATTTCTGGATATCTGGAAAATAAAAGCAGAGAAAATACTTTTTTTTCCTTTTAACTTAAAGAAAATTGTTGGAAATGGAAATATATAAGTGACCTGATCTAGAGTCTGCTAGATTTCTCCCTTTGTTCTAACTTCTAATTTGGGATAATTGCAGTGCCACTGCATGTTAGAACAATTTTCCCCAACCTGGAACTACAATTTACATACACTTTATATAAAACATGACAGTAGTTAGGAATTCTGGAATTTGTAGTCCCAATTTATTAAGGAGACAATTAGAGTGTGAGAGGACTGTATTAGGCAGCAAATAAATACAGAGCAAATATAGTCTTTGGCTATTTCATGGCTATTCAGCTACGAACTGACCTACTAATAGTTAAAGTATGATCATTTTAATTTAATGCATTTAATTTTCATTATATATTTCATATAAATTTGGAATTGATGTTTCATTGTCCTGTTCGTTCATAAGAACATGCCTGCTGGATCCAACCAAACATTCTGGTCCACTATCTTATTTTTCATTGCAACCAATCAGAAACTTCTAAGAAGTCCACAAGAACATAGTGAAGATAAGTGTTCTCCAGCACACTAATTCTGATTATGGAGGATCCAGTTAGTTATCATAGTACATAGCTGTTTGCAGGCACATTTTCATCCATGAGTTTATCAAATGACTTTTAAAGCTATCTAAACTAATGGCCAACATCATTGTCCAAGTGAAGTTTTATCTAATTATATGTTGTGTAAGGAGGTTCTGGTGACCCAATTTGATTAGGTCACTGTAAGCTCTAGATATGGAAAATTACTTTGTTGTATGCCTTTTTCCATACTATACCAAATGTTGCTTATGTCTACTGTATGGATAAGCTACTTTTTAGAGGCCAGTGATGACATTCCAACAATAAAGACACAGATTGGGTGGGACAGACACAAAAACCTGGCTGGGCACTAGAAAAATAAAAATGGAAAGAAACCTTTTCATTGTGGTTTTTTTTTTTTAAAAAAAAAAGCTAAAATGTATAAATTTTGGCAAACAATACTACCAAAAATTGAGTGGTATGATAAACAGAGGTTTCTAGGATTGTTACAAGGATATTGTGGGGGTTGCTACATGTAATTGACCATGTCCACTTTTACTGTTTTGTCCCACCCCCCCCACCCCCCCCACCCCCGTTAACCAGTCCAATTTCTTTTTTTCAAATTAGGAAAGTTTCAAATACTTGAAATACATCACCCAAGAGAACTGGACTCTTAATCCACAGACAATTGTAAAGATCAAAGTATGGATATCCAACAGATTTCATGTGTCTTTAAATGGAATTACAGGTAAAAGTGCATGAACATTGCATAAACCAATAATAGAACAATTATTAGCCACATCCAGTCACTAACTCACTTCCAATTAATCTCAGTTACTTCATTTCCTTTCTTCCAGTATTGATGAATTATTTTGTTCCAGTTCTTAGTTGAATTCTAAGTATTATTAATAGATTTAACAGAATGACAGCCAATTTGTCTATATTCCATAGATAAAACATTTGTAAATAAATTCAGCTATAAATTTGTATTTTTACAAATTTATAGTTGAATTTATTGATTCAACTTAGAATCTCCCTAGCCTAAAAAAATCTTCTTAATACAAAAGAGAATATTCTTCAAGTGTTGTCATATATTATATGACAAAGGTTCTACAAATTTATTAACATTTTCAGTGAAGTTTACTGATATTCTCAAGCATATTCTATAAACTCAATAATACAATACTATCTATACATCAATTTAAAATGATTTTCTCCAGGGCCACTGTCCAGTACATATTTATCTGTTTGCCTAATTATAACCTTCCATTGGAAATCTGATATCTGCATACTTATTTCTACGCTTCACTCAGTTTTTAAACACCAGTTCTACATTTCGGAGTTTCCACTGAACACTTTGTATGTACTAGGCAACAGGGCTTAACTAAGTGCTGTCAAATGTGTTATGGATTTAGATCAGGTTAGATGATTCTGGAATCTGTGTAAGGCTGTGGAGAAGCACAGGCCATGAGAAGAAATTAGTTGCTGAGGAACGTCAACAAATCGGGGTTAGGAGACCCACATATATATACAATCCATCTGCTGCAAAGAAAGGAAACATTCTGTTCTGCATTCAATGGCAGCTATGCTAAAGACTTACTCTCATGCCCTGCCATTTGTGGAACTCTGCCACATGTAGACACTGAGACCATCGTTTACTGTGGACCAATACTGAACTGAAGTTGACACAACCAGCAGGTGACTTGCAGAGTCTTCACCAAAAACATCAGGAAATAAATGATAGACACTGCAGGGAGCTTTGTTTGCATAAGTCGTGTTGCACTGCTTTGAACAGGGGCAAATAAAAGTGAAAAAAGACTCCATCATCAGTGCCAGCTGCCCTGCAGGTGGTGAGTAGCCTCCAAGATGCACCAAAAAGTTCAGACGTTGACATTTGTGGAAATATTCGAAATAAGCTTTGTTTGTTTTGTTTTGTACTTCTGATGAACAAAATAAGAATGACAGTCCTTCTGGGTGAACATATTGCCAGGCTGGGTTTGATGTGTTCTAGCTTAGTCATGGACAGGCCTGGCTCAAGTGCCTCTGTGTCCCTGACTTTCTTAGAAATAATTCATATTAGAAATTATGGAAATGTCTAATATGGACAAATAATGAAACACACCTTATGACATCATGATGCAAATGCAGCTGTTTATGTACTTACATCAAACATCAGGATGCAGGTGCCTAATCAGAGCGTGTACATGTTGATGTCATCATATATGGCATCATTCTGGCATTATGGCAGTTTGGTTTGGAGCCCACTGATTAAAAAGGGGAACAGAGGCTACTGTGACTGTATTAAATTTTCTTGGCAATGTTACAGAAGTAGATTACCATCACTTTCTTATGGGGCTTTTTTCAACTTCTAGTTATCAGTCTTAGAACTGATAGCTGAAGTGGTTCCTCCATCCAAGAACTAATTGGGGCTGATCCTTCTTAGCTTGTGAGATAACCAAGGTCAATTAAGAAAAAAAGGGAAAATATTTAAATATTCAGTTATTGATCCATAATCTCACAAGCTGTCTAATGTGCAATGTAACTTTTAGTTCACTTTCATGGTACTATATCTTTTCCAGGATATAGTAAAGACCTAGTAATTATCAAAAGCAGCTGAATTTTGTGTACGGCTGCCCCCTGTGGTGAACCCTTGAAGTATAGATTTAGTCTTATCTATTAAGTGCCTTTCAGTCCTGGTATGACTCCAAGCACACAAGTTTGGTAGTGGATTTTTCTGTGAAGGAAGGAGTATCAATAAGTGACAAAGCCTTATTGAATATGGAAGATCCTTGATTTAAAAAAAGATAAAGAAAAACCTTGCCTTTTGCTATTTGTCTTCTCGTTTTGACAATTGGTTCGCCTCATAATTTCTAGCTTTCCTCAGCTGACTGAGTGTAGCCCAGCCTGGATTCTTCTTCTGTAATTTGATTATTCATGATATCATGCCAGAGTTTAATTTTTAAATATATCTGCTATATGTCAAATTGCTTTCCACATGTTCCTTTTCTGTTCTTCTTCTGAAGTTGGTCTCCAGTACTTCAAAGATCCCATCATCATTGATATTTATACAGTAACTTAATATTGCAAGGATGTAGATTAAAATATGAGAACACTTTAATATGTAATTATCAAAATAGGCACCATAGTGCACATGCATGCAGAGAAAGAGAGAGAGAGACAGAGCGTGCACGCTTGCACTTCTGCAGAAAACAGTGAAAGCCATTTATTCTGCATTCTCTATCTGAGCACCTGATCAGTATTCCCTAAATAAAGGACTTTGCATTTGTCTCTGTTAAATCTCACTGTCTTATTTTCAGAGCATTTCTCTAACCGATCAAGATCTTCTATGTTAGAGCTGTGCAGTGCTTTGGATTCGTTCTCCAAAAGGTGCCTTGGAATGTGCAGAAGTTGGAAACATAGCACCACTCTGCAACACCTTAAACCAGCTGCATTTTTTCCTGGAGCACCTCTATTGCTTATCCCACTCAATTCTATGTTATTCATGAATTTTATCAGCATTCCATCTACTTCTACTTCTTCATTTATGTCATTAATACAAATATTGAAGAGTGGCAGGTCCTGGACTAACCCTTATTACACTCCTCTTGAAACCTCTTGATGAGGAAGAGTATGATTTTTGAGCCAACTGGAATTCTATGCTTTCATGGGAAGTCAAGGGTTCAACTCAAGTAGATAAGATACTTTACTGCAGATATAAGTGATCTTAATAAAGACAAAGAGCAACTTCTGCAAAAGCTAAGGATTTGATTCTATATATGAACTGCATATGTCCTACGGTTTAATCCACATGTAATGGATATGCTCAGTCCATTTTGCATGCCAATTGGTTGAGTGCACCTAGCCATGTTTTCAGAAAGGTCCCTTTTGAAACAACATTCGTTATTTTCCACCATGCCAATTCTAATTCTCACACTAATCAGAGTTTTATGGGTATTTGACCAAATGGTTTGCTAGAGTCAAGATATGTTAAAGATATGTCTATAGTATTCTGATAATCTACTAAGCAGGATACCCAATCAAAGAGTGAGATAAGATTAGTGTTGCAAAACATGACAAATCAGTTCTATCTGACTGACTTTTCTGTTCCAGAAGAAGCTGATTTTATAGACACACTTGCTCATGAACCTCAAAGACAATGCAAAAGTGAGAACTGAACTTCAAAAGATACCTATATTCCTTCTTTCATAATTTGACTTTATATCTGCAACTTTCACTGTTATCAATATGATAATGAAGTACATACTTAGCATCCTAAACAACCCCTTTTACTTTTCTTGCATAAAAAATGTTTGGTCTTTATGATCAAAACTTGAAAAATGGAAGAGGGGTATACCCCATAAAATATTCAAAGGTAGATATTTCCACTGTTCAGAGAATGAGTTTTCTAGTTTCTACATGATTCATAACCTCTCTTACTGATCAGCAGATGATTTTATTTCAAATATGCTCATACATTCAAATTGGTTTTTAAAAAAATGGATTTGCAAGTAACATATTTCACAGATTTTCTTGGAGCAGAGTTTGGGTTATTTTGGCACACCATTTTTACTTTTGGAAAAAGGACTTTATTTTTATTTTAGCGTAGAGTATGTACACAGAGAGAGAAATATAAATATCCAAGTTAATCCCATGCTCAGCCCTCATGCCTCTGAGCTTTGGCTGAGCTGGTCTGATTTTTGGTCATCAGTTGCTTTCCTTCCAGCTGCTTTCACCCTTTGTGTCCTGGCAGAAAGGTGGACACCATACAGGGAAAGCTACATTCAACGTGGCTGGATGGTTTCATTGTTCTGAGTTACTTTTTAAATATTGTATTGTATTTGCCTAAGACAATATGCACTTGTGTGATTTCCACTGAGTGTTGTAGATCTTCACACATTGTAGAACTGGGAGACTAAAGAAATGTAACATAACAACATGTTTTTAAAAAATAAAAAAAATAAAAGGAATAGGCTATTTATCCAGCAATCTTCTACAATTAACATCTTCCATGAAAAAGCTGATACTGGAAGTAGACAAAACTTCTCCAAAAAGCAAAACCAGATTTTTTCAAGAGGTTCATTAGAAGTTCTGAAAATATGTTCCATTGGCAGCCAAGTCCACCTGGAGTTAACAAGATCTGGAACATTATGAAATCTGCATTCTTGACACAGTTTACAGCACAGGAAACTGGTATGTCAAGGGCCATACCAGTTCATCAACTTCAATGAAATCTTACAAATTGATAGTGCAAGTGTGCACGCCTTTTTCTGGATGGAGGGTACTGTTCATCTTCCATTGGTATGTCATTGTCTGTACTCCAAAAACAGCATGTAGAGCAAGAACCAAAATTAAAACTGATTCCATTTCACTACATATAAATTTAAACAAACTTAAGTGTAGTTAGTATCTAGGTGAACTCTCAGACATGCATTTATTTTCTCCTGCTGTCACAGTAAACGTTACATATTGGCAGATTTACGTATCTAGAGTTTTCTGGGAAATGCTTTTTGGGGCCGCCTGTGGTCCTGGTCCTCAAGGATTTGCACCGTATACTAGAACCCCCATTAAATGGTCTGAATCTTTGTCCCAGCTGAAGCAATCTCAGAATCAGAATCAGAGTCAGCGGTGGATTTTGGTTAGTTTCACCCAATCCAGAACCTAGTAATGAATAACAAAATACAAACCAAAGGCTGATGACTAACATTCCAGGCACAGCATGTGGGAAAATGCAGGGTAAAAAGAAGGCAAAGTGGTGTATATAAGTGTAAGTCTCATCTCTTCTTTAATGGGCATCACCTGATTCCCGGCCCCTGTTCCCATGGGCCTTATGAAGCACCAGACCCACTTTTTAATGGCCCTTAAAGTTTCCCAAGTTTATTTCTTTGAGGTCCAGCTACAAACTCAATAACAAACAATTGGTGTTATTGCACTGCTTTCTTTTCGTCTTTTTCCCCTTCCCTTTTTGTTATTGTTTTATTCTTTTTCTGTTTTATTACATAAAGGAACCCCCCCATCCCCGCAAAAAGGTGTGACTTCCTCCCATTTTCATTGGAAAATGAAATAAAATAGACATGTTAAGCATCTGGCAGTTTATCACACTTATAAAAAGGAAAATAAAACCTTAAAAATGGATAGAAATTCTAGTCCTCACTCATCATAGCATCATTACTCTATCTGTTATGGTCTGCAAGCAAAATATAATAATAATAATAATAATAATAATAATAATAACAACAACAACAACAACAATAAACTGCCTAGTCAGCTGCTGTAAGAAAATTGCACAGACCGACTACAAACAACGGCATGACAGAGTAGCAACACTGGTGCCTTGGAATATCTGCAAGAAATACGATTTGCCTGCAAGCCAGAACTGGTGGGACCACAAAACAGACAAAGTAATAGAAAATGAAGAAGCTAAAATGCTCTGGGAGTTTAGAATTCAAACAGACAAGCACCTGCCACACAACACCCAGACTTAACAATTGTTAATAAGAAAGACAAAAAAGTCTGGATAGTAGACACTGCAATACCTGGAGACAGCAGAATAGAAGAGAAAGAACTGGAAAAAATCACAAAATACAAAGACCTGCAAATAGAAGTAGAACAATTGTGGCAAAAGAAAGCAAAGATAGTACCAATAGTAATAGGCGCCTTGGGTGCAATCCCAAAACATCTGGAGCACCACTTGAACACCATCGGCACTGACAAAATCACCATTAGTCAGTTGCAAAAGGCAGCTTTACTTGGAACAGATTTCATCCTGCGACGATACCTTTAACACCATCAAACCACATCTGCCCGTCCCAGGTCCTTGGGAAGGACTCGATAGGTGGATAAAAATGCCAAATCCTGTCTAAACATCTGGCTGACTGTACAACCAATCATAATAATAATAATAATGTACACTCCCCAGTTACACAAAGATTAATTTGCCCCAATTCAGCATGATGATATAAGATAGTATCTGCCTTTTTGAGGATCTGTTGCCTAAGAGTTAGGTGATGCAGATGTCATTACAAGAGCAGCAGACCTGCAGGTGATGAAAACCATAGTTTCACTGAGAATTGTCAAGGGCTGGAGTGTAGACAAGCTCTTTGCCTTGCTTCAGTGCTCAGCTTATTGCAGAGTTTGTGTCTCTGAGCAGGCTGATGTGGTCAGGCAGAAAGCCTGACAGAGCAACCGGAGGTTTGCCACTCCTCCATCACTGTCAATAAGCAAGATGGAAGATCCTTACATCATTTCATTTACTATTTCAATGATTACATAGATCATTGCCTTCCCATTGTTTCAGTGATGGATTTAATTAACTTCCAATTAATCACAGAGGGTGATATTTAATGCTCAGCCTGGCTCTGAGGATGGTGTCACAGAGCAAGGATATATTTTGAAGGCTTCAGTAATCAAGAGGTCACAGAAGATAGATGCTCCCCATTGAAAGATGGGGAAAGAAGATAAATTTGTCCGTCCACTCCACTCTCGCTAACTGTTTTAGGATAATTGTTTTGCGTCCAGATTATAACTTTGTAAAAAGGTCTATCTGTGAACTCCATGGCCAGACAAAGGGAGAGACAGAAGGTGATAAATAATAGGGTTCTGCTAGAAGAGACTTCACCTGGTCATAATTCCAATCTGATGCCAGCCATGATAAACCCATCGGAGAATTTTGTTTGCAGTTTAAGTTGTTTAAGACCCAACTGATATGAAATCTCTTCTTTAGAAGCAGCAAGATAGAGTTATACAAATACACACAGAGAGAAATTCAATATAGTGTCATGATTACAAACAATCTGGAAATTAGAGGAAGGGATCAGTTAAACCTCAGAAGCCATATAACTTCTTCTGGATACAAAAAACAAAAAGTGATATCCAGCCTCAGTTTCATTGGATGATCATATCCAAAGGCAAGCAGAATTCCTGTACCTTTAAGGCAGGAATGGAAAACTTGGATGGCCCCCAGATGTTGTTAGATTCCACCTCCCATCAGCCTCAGCCAGCGATAGTGAGTCATGATGGATACAAAAGTCCAACAACTTTTGTAGCCCAACAACATTTTTTCTTTTTTACATTCCTGCAAATGCTTACTACTTTATTTTAATTTAGTATACTTGTTTGTTTTATTACAGATGTTTCTAATCCAACATCATTTCTCATTTTTATATTAAACCTTGAAATACTGTATAAAGGAGGCACAGAAGGTAGAATTTCAAGACAGGAACTGTTTGGGGAGGGCATTGATATCTGTCCTCCTCCCTCTCTCTCATACATTCATATATAAGACAACAGCAGAGCTACGAAAATTTGCCAATTTTTGTTTTGATCAGTTTGTCAGTTTTCAACATTAAATCCCTTTCAGCCCATTCCACATCAGTTTGAACATTTACATTTTCAAAAAAGCATAACATCCCTTTGAATTTCTTTTAATATGCCCATTTTGTTATCTTCTGGTATAGATGTATTTATTTATTTATTTTCTGCAATGATGTTCCTCTAAGATTTTTCTGTGATTGCTGTTACATAAATTGGGTTAGAAGGTCCTCAGGTGCCAGTGTGTTGTTATAATATTATTATTATCACTACTATTTGTGTTTTCCTTTTGTTGTTGTGTTTTGTTGTTTCTTAATGCTATGTTCACTGCCAGAGTTGCAGATTGCAAGATGGATGGCTATATAAATCCATTTAATTAATTAATTAAATAAGATAAGAATGTATAATGATTTCTGCATCCACTTTTTCTTAAGCCATGAGTTTCTGTAGCCACCATTTAGAAAAACTATCTATGTTCCGGCTGACAAATAGGTTCAGGAAGTTTGTAGAAATTAAGCTTCTTTTTCCTCCTTCCTTTTAATTCTTATTCATGGGGGGGTGGGAGGTGTTATTATATCTAAGTGGCAGAAGGAAAGGTTTAACTCTGTACGAGTTTGATATTGTTACTTACTGAACTTACTGAAACGAAGCAATTGTCATACTATGTCATAAAGTAATATGTAGTTTGACCCTTTCAGTGCCCTTATATAATGGTACTCATCCATGAGGACACAAGGGGTGGGGCAAACCATTCCTGAGCTGGCTAGATCCTGACATCAGGTCAAACCATTAACAGTGTTTATCATTCTAAAATGTACCACTCCCAACATATTGTGAGAATCTCACTCATAATAGTACTCTAAATATGAAGTACCTTGAAACAGTCACTACCAACAAAGTAGGCTTCCTTTCTTCATGTTGAGGAGGAAACAACTATTTTCTCTGCAAATAGTTGACAAAGCAAGATGCTGTCAGTTTGCTTGTTTGCTTGTTTGATGAAAAAAGCAAGATAGGGTCATCTAACATGGTGAGCCCAACATGCAGTCAAGCTATGGATCCATAGCAGGGAGGGAATGTGGCCCCAGATTACACACATTGTCTGAAGGGGATCCTTTTTTTGTTTGGTCCTGCTGTGATTTGTGAGATAGATCAGGAAGCAGATAATATGAACGACTGTCTTTGTGAGCCCCTGCAATGTTGTTAGAGCTCATAGTAGACAATATGTGCTGGATAGACAAATAGTTTGACCTGATAAAAGGCAGCTTCTCCACACACGCACACCTCCGCCCCCACCCTCCCCAAATAAGGATTTACCATTTTCCGGAAGTCCATGGGGTTTTCTCTCTGAATCCATAACCATGTAAAATTACATATTGGTGTCCATAAATCAGAAAGCACGTCTGAGTGGGACTGAGAGAAGAATCATCTTCCTAATGAAGGCAGAAGATAATGTCTTTCTTTCCTATGGCTAATCAGTGAGTGCAAAGTAATTATCTTTCCAGTGACTTTATATCTCTCTCTGCGGCATATTTTTTTTGCCAGTCCAACATGTCTGTACAACTCCTTCATCTGGCACACAGCTGGCATGTCTCACGGCAGATCCCTCTAAAGAGTGATTTAAAGTTGCTTTCCATCAGTATTAAAACTAATGAACAAGAGGGATTGCACTGAAACAAGAAACATCTTGACACAGTGAAACTGTGAGGAACAGACTTGGTCAGCTGTGCCTGAGAACAGCCATCCTGCCTTAGAAACCTCCTACTGCTGTCTTGTCACCTTCATGGACAGTCCAAAAATGCTAGCAAGATTAAAAATTTGGCCTTATGCAGGTGTGTGGATTTTTCTTCCAGAATCATACTGGATTGTGTTTTAAAAAGGATATTCTTTCTTCATCAATACAATTGCATTAAAACTGTTCCATATAGCCCAAACGTTCCTCCGAGTCCTGAAGATCTGAAATGGCCAAAGGTTGTCCCTGAAAATTCATTTGCCTTCCCCTCCACATGCAGTCACAAGGAAGTGTTGAATGTGTTTTAAATTTAAATTGGGCTACCAACAAGGAGAGATCTGGTTTTGTTGAAATTAGGGATGCGCCGTACAGCACTGTGTGCATCACACAAGGATTATTTGAGAATCATCAGTTGGCTCCTCAGCTGGCAAATCAGTGTGCCAGAAGTATTTAATAGAGATTAAATATTTGAAAAATACTGTTTGTTATAGGTGATTTTACTTAAATAAAATTTAAATGCCTTATAAAACAATGGTTTCTCAGGGTGTTATGAAATATTTTAAAGCCACAATCTACAAAATGGTATACTGAAAGCAGCAGTTTAAGATGCATCCCTTAAATAATAGATAATTTCTAGGCTACCTTTTCGAGGGTCTTCCACTTTTGTTTTATTTAAAACTGCTGATGAAATATTAGATGGGACTATTGACCAGAAGAAAGTTTGTGGTGGATAACTCAGTGACGGTGTGGATCAGTGTGTGACTGCTGTGAAAAAGACAAATCCATGCTGAGAATCATTAGGTAAGAAAGTGAAAATAAAACAAACTCATATTATCATTCCTTTATACAAATCTATGTTGTGACCATACTTGGAAAAATGACCAGATTTTCAAAAAAAAGAAAAGAAAAGCGAGGGGCAACAAAGCATCTCTTGGGTGGTAGGAGAATTGAGTTAATAACTTGTGAATAACAGTAAAACAAATCAAAGGATGCTTCTCAAGACACCATGGTTGGAATGAAAAAGTCTCATGAGAATATTAATCATCAACTACATGGCTGTCCAGACCAGATATGTGTATTGTACAATGTCAGTCCTTAGTGCAGTGAAAATCAAAGCCAGATTTGTTTCTTAAAACATATGAGAAGGGTTCTTCTCTGATTAACTATCTCTTTCTTTGACCAGAAGACCAAAGCAGTGTGAAAGGATAAATCCAGGTCATGCTCTCTGAAGTCAGATCAATAACTCAATCAGAAACAGGTAAGGCCTGAGTTCGACTCACATGTTGTCAGTCATGGAGTTTTTAGATCAAGCAGGTGTGATCAAATCCAGTCAATCTAAGAAGGATGGGAAAGATGTGGAAAACAGGCATTGATCTTTGCTCTCATTACTGATAAAGCGATTCTTACTAACACCCTGGAAAGCCCCATGGCAGAAATGAAGCCTGGGAATAATGTGGAATGGAACACAGACCGTGATCTGATAATTTAGGATGTTTCTCTACAAGGAGCTAAGTAAGTGGTACTCTATCTTTAAGAATTTATTATGCACACCGCTGGTTCTATTTCTATCTTGCTCTTTTAAAGGTACTCACATAAATTTGTATGAGATTTCTTCATGCAAACTTCAGAATAACCTTGTGAAGTAGGCTAGACCTGCAACTGGGCCATGAGCACCCAATGAGCTTTATGGCTTAGTGAGTATACGATCATGTTCCCCTGGTTAAAATATCACTCATTTTTCAGAAGCACATCCATGTTTCCTAAAACCTAGGACAGCCTTGGTAAAAACTAATATGTATGAGTGTTTGTATGTTAGGGGTTGAGTATTTAATGTGTATAAAAGTTAATAAGTATGCATATTCACCAGGGGTCATAGAGAATGTACACAATTCTGTCCATCTTACTGATCAACAGAGTCAGGGAAAAGTAGATATATCCAGAAGAATTAATGCTGTTCCAGGACAGTATGTATAATCTCCAACAGACTTTGGTAATCTTTTGCATTGTTTCAAGGCAATATGAACACCCTCAAGTAAAAAGGTCAGAGTTCAAGGAATGCACTCTTAGTATAATCTGTAAAGGCTTTTGGAGATTACTCATATTGTTAGGTATAAACCAGCTGAGATAAGCACAGTTGCCAAGATCCCTTGGAGAATATCTATATTGACGGGGGAATGTTCAGAATGGCTGATCATGCGCATTAATCATTTCACATTATGTGTGTGTGTTGTGTAGATGTAGGTGTGTATGTGCACAGTGATGATTGACAGCCTATATAAACCTAGAATTAAGGACCAGACCACTGGACTGCTTGAATATCTTGATCCTTGAAGCCTCCCTTTTAAGACCTTTCACTGTCAACTCATATGTGTGTCTCTTTCATTCTTGCAGAGTGCAAGGGAAAAGTTGTTAAAGGACTGGTGTCATTTTGTTCCTGTCAAACATGAAAACTGTCAGCGCTGACAATATCTTGAGACTGTAAAGAGATATGGAGCTCCAATAAAGGCCTTGTTGAAGTTTTAAATTTGTGTACCAGTAACTGTTTTCTCTGTCACATGCCTCTGATTTCATGCTTTACAAACCATGATGAGCTTTGCCATAGATCATGGTTTCCATTTTGTCCTAGAGAAACAAGGTCTGAACAGGGCACATCAATATATTTTATTGGTAATGCAGGCAGGGAGTGCTGGGGAAAAGGGCAAGGGGTCAAATGCAATTTCAGAAGACTTCTAGCAACCAATGAAAACATATCAGTGGTCCAGCGATATAATGCTTTAACTCAGATTTTTCATGTTGTATCTCTTCTGACATGTTGGAATACAGTTGATAGAATTCTAGGACAACATTCTTACCTAGATTATTGCAGTATGCTCTGTATGGGGTAATCTTTGAACAGTGTATGGACATTTCAATTGGCTCAAAACTAAAATATTAGTTAGTACTCAAAACAGTACTAAAATATTAACTAGTATTGGAATGACATCCATTTTGTTAGATTTGCAAGAGTTACCATCTGTTTCCCCTCAGAATTAAGATTTGGTTTTAACTTTGTTTAGGTGCTAGCTGTATGAAAGCTCACCCTTCTTCTTATGAATCTGTCCAGGCATTAAATTAGTAGTAGAAGCCCTTACTGGTAAAAGCTTATTTATGGGGCATACACGTGAGGAACATCTCTTGTGTCACTTCTAATCAGTGGAGCACACTATAAAATATTTTGTGTCATTATTATGTCCACATTTCTTTGATGAGATGAAGAGTTTTAATTGTGGTTTCCACCCCATTATGATTTCAGGAGATAATTTTATTTGTGGTGGCAGAAGGCACAGAGGAAAGTAAAAGTGAGGAATTGTGAGGGACAGTGTGAAACTGAGAGGAACAAAGTGAAAACAAAATCAAGGAAAGGAAAGGAGGAAGACATGTTTGTAGAGAGAATTGGAAGGTGAAGAAAGTGATGGAATGTAGCAGTTGAGAGAACAAAGTGAAAGTAAAGATGAGGAAGAAGGATGATGAAGAAAATGATTTATTGTTTGAAAAGAACCAGTGTGTGTAGTGGTTAAAATGACAGACTGTCACCAGGGAGAGTCATGTTCAAGTCAGTTCTCAGCCACAGAAGCTCATGGGTGTCTTTGGGCCTGTCACTCTGTCAGCCCAACCTATCTCACAGGTCATTACTGTGGGGAAAAATTGATGAGGGAATGCTATATATTTCACCTTGAGCTCCTGAAGGAGAAGCGGGGTATAAAACAAAAAATAGTTATTGGGACATAAAATTGAAGCAACTGAGTGAAAGTGAAGGTGAGGAAGATGGATAGTAGGAACCAAATGGAAAGGTTCAAGAAGGGACCAGAATATAATACTTGAAGGAAAAATATAAGCACATGAAGCATTTTGAATAGCTTAGGTAGAAGAATTATGAAAGAAGGAACAAATGCTGCTGTTGCTTGAGTCAGAGAGGCATGGAAATCTTGGTTGTGAAGAAAGAGTGTGTAGAGACAGGCTTGTCAGTGATGGAAAGTGGTGGTGAATAGTCTTCACCATTATAGATGCCAAGGCAGTACACCTGCTCTTGAGAACGAGATGGTCCTATCATATTCTTTAGCATGAGTGGGTGGAAGAGAAAACTTGAGTCTGAAGTACATTGCAAAAATATGGGATTGAAGAAAAATGAACTGCTGCTTTCCTGGGCTAATCCAGAGGTTGCCCCTGTAGTGAGACTAAGAAGCTGTGATGCCCTGGATGATGGGAGAATGGGAAACAGTGATGATTCCTGGAGTGAGAGAAGGGGGCCATCCCATCTTGGGTGGCCAAGGGTACAGGGACCATTTGTCGGGGGGGGGGGGTGTCTGTGAGAAAAGAGCCTAGCAAAAACGTAATGTAGGATCCTAGAGGCTGAAGGTCTGCTAGGCTGCTGATCTGAAAGAAGTGCAGAATCAATAAAAGTTGCAATAGCCAGGCTACCTGGTCATCTTATGGAGTGGTGGTGCCAGAGAGGCAATACTTGGGACAGGGGTAGGATGTCATGGAGGGAATAAAATTTGGGACCTAATTTTGTCAGAGAAGGAAAGAGGGAGATATGATGGAGATGAAAAATGTGCTCCCAGTCCCTACTTTTGGTCCTAATACCTTGTCCCAAAGTCTTGGATGTCAGATTGCTAGGAGCCTTGTCCTCAGGCTGCTATTGCTAAATGCCAGGTCCATCTAAAACCATCCACAAGGTGGACCTGGCTTGCATTATTGAGACCTGATTGGGTAGGGATGGGGTGGAGGAGGTTTCCCAGTCAGAAATTGTCTAACGTGGATTTGGGTACTGTAGCAAGCATGACTCCAAGGCTAGGAATGTGGAGTGGAGTGGTAATGATCAGGGTGCAAGTCCCTGAAATTGAAACTACCCACTTGATAAGCATCGTGGCTTTCTTCTACCAATTCTCATTCAATTCTCTGCCAGCTTGTGTGGGGCAAGAAGAATTTTAACCAACCCTAGGGGTGGCTGGTGCCCTGATGACAGTCCCCGAGCCTAATATTCTCTAGTTACTATCAATCCTTGGAATATACTTATTGTTTATTTAGAACTATTGTTATATTGTATTTTTAATTAATATTTATCTTTTCTGTAAACCACCCAGAGCCACTTTTTAATGAGATGGGCGGTGACAAATTTGATATATAAATAAAATATAAAATAAAATAAAATAAAAATAAATACATAAATAAATTTGATGAAAGAGAAATAGTTTTAGAAATTCCTTCCAAGAGAATAATTTTGGAGTATGATGTCTTGGCTCCTATTTAGTTATAAACATACAGGTGAAACTTGAAAAATTAGAATATCGTGCAAATGTTCATTTATGTCAGTATGGCAACTCAAAAGGTGAAACCAATATAAGAGATAGACGCATTACATGCAAAGCGAGATATGTCAAACCTTACTTTGGTATAATTGTGATGATTATGGCGTACAGCTTATGAAAACCCCAAATTCACAATCTCAGAAAATTAGAATAGTGTGAAAAGGTTCAATATTCTAGGCTCAAAGTGTCCCACTCTAATCAGCTAATGAATCCCTAACACCTGCAAAGGGTTCCTGAGCCTTTAAATGGTCTCTCAGGCTGGTTCAGTAGGAATCACAAGCATGGGAAAGACTGCTGACCTGACAGTTGTGCAGAAAACCATCATTGACACCCTCCATAAGGAGGGAAAGCCCCAAAAGGGAATTGCAAAAGAAGTTGGATGTTCCCAAAGTGCTGTATCAAAGCACATCAATAGAAGGTTATGTGGAAGGGAAAAGTGTGGTAGAAAAAGGTGCACAAGCAGCAGGGATGACCGCAGCCTGGAGAGGATTGTCAGGAAAAGGCCATTCAAAAGTGTTGGGGACTTTCACAAGGAGTGGACTGAGGCTGGAGTTAGTGCATCAAGAGCCACCACACACAGACGGATCCTGGACATGGGCTCCAAATGTCATATTCCTCTTGTCAAGCCGCTCCTGAACAACAAACGACGTCAGAAGCGTCTTACCTGGGCTACAGAAAAAAAGAACTGGTCTGTTGCCCAGTGGTCCAAAGTCCTCTTTTCTGATGAGAGCAACTTTTGCATCTGATTTGGGAACCAAGGACCCAGAGTCTGGAGGAAGAATGGAGAGGCACACAATGCACGATGCTTGAAGTCCAGTGTGAAGTTTCCACAGTCTGTGTTGATTTGGGGAGCCATGTCATCTGCTGGTGTTGGTCCACTGTGCTTCATTAAGTCCAGGGTCAACGCAGCCGTCTACCAGGAGATTTTGGAGCACTTCATGCTTCCTTCCGCAGACGAGCTTTATGGGGATGCTGACTTCATTTTCCAGCAGGACTTGGCACCTGCCCACACTGCCAAAAGTACCAAAACCTGGTTCAATGACCATGGGATTACTGTGCTTGATTGGCCAGCAAACTCGCCTGACCTGAACCCCATAAAGAATCTATGGGGCATTGCCAAGAGAAAGATGAGGGACATGAGACCGAACAATGCAGTGGAGCTGAAGGCCGCTATTGAAGCATCCTGGTCTTCCATAACACCTCAGCAGTGCCACAGGCTGATAGCATCCATGCCACGCCACATTGCAGCAGTCATTGCTGCAAAAGGGGCCCAGACCAAGTACTGAGTACATATGCATGCTTCTACTTTGCAGAGGTCCGATATTGTTCTATTTCCAATCCTTGTGTTATTGATGTCATGTAATATTCTAATTTTCTGAGATTGTGAATTTGGGGTTTTCATAAGCTGTACGCCATAATCATCACAATTATACCAAAGTAAGGCTTGACATATCTCGCTTTGCATGTAATGCGTCTATCTCATATATTGGTTTCACCTTTTGAGTTGCCATACTGACATAAATGAACATTTGCACGATATTCTAATTTTTCGAGTTTCACCTGTATAAGGGATCTTTGTATGTTTATAACTAAATAGGCTTCTATTTAGTTATAAATATACATAGTTTGTCTTTGTGTGTGTACATGTATGATCTATTTTTATTTCTGTCCTTGGCTACCCCAGTTAGATTGAAATTCCAAAGGAAGAGCTTCTGAGGGAATTCCTCCTATAGTTTTTTGGTAAAATCTCAGTGACTTGCACATCTTTAAGGGGGGAGTCCTATCCTTGAGAAAAAATATTGGATCATTTCTTCTCACCCTGGAAAGACTTGGAGAAATCATCCATGTAATTAAAATTTTCACAGAATTGTGGAAGGTCATTTGTGTCCATCTGTACTTCAGAGATTTGCTTTGTGAGAATCTGACACTGTATGATCAAGCTTGGGATGATCAGCTTTCCAACATGATGCCTTTCAACAATTCTCATCTTCTCTTTCCACCAAGTGAGGGAAGGCTGGTCTGGACGGATAGATATGGGCTCTCTGAAGGTTCTGGGAGATGCTTTCTCTTCCTGGGACTGAATCGGGTGTCTTTTCAATGGAAAATGCATGCTGTTTTCCTCCTCAGCCACTTGCAATAAACCACTGACAATAAGCTAATCTTGGCTGCATTTTAAACTCTTAACCCCCAATAGTACATCTGGGCGAGAAATGGTCTACCATAGCAGAAAACATGTAGTATCGGAATAGGTCACTATGGAATTCCAGATCCCTAAAATTATAACATTTTTTTTCATATTTCAACTTCTGGGTAACATCCTTGTTCTTTTTAGGATTCATTTCTTCTACTTACTGTATGTTCCTGTTTGCTTTGAAGAAAGATGTTGGTTTGTTTATAAGAACGCTCTGACTAATAAAAGCTTCCGATCACTCTCAGCAATTCAACTGTCTCCCTCCACATGAAAACATTAAAAAAACTTGCAGAGGAAAAATAATAATAATTTCCAGCAGTCCAACTGCATTCCCTAGAGTCTTCAAAAATCTCAGATTGAAATGGATGAATATGCAAGCATTGCTTATTGATGTCCTCTCATAAGTGTGTGGTGTGTGTGTGTGTGTGGGGGGGGGTGGACTGGGGGAGGGCCATTTTGAAATCATTGTGGAAGTAATTGTAGAGGAAGTGATATGCATAAAATTACTCTGGTGGTCGTGCAACAAGGCTCATAAATCAGTTCACAACCAATCCATCTGCAACAATTTCAGCCCAGCTGATTCAAATATTAAAAAAGAAAGGAAATCACAGTTAAAGACTGGCAATTGCAATTGTGGAGAGAAGTGAGTTTTTCCCTACCTTCTGCTACTTCACAATATATTTATCATATTTTAAAAGGCCTATGAACTAGTATATTATGCTTATCTTTGCAGAGTTTGTGGTCTGTTACTGAGTTACCAAAGAAGAAGCTTCTTCTGTATGCGCCTTTCCTTTTGACCAGGATGGGTTATGGTGATGATTGTCTTAACTGGTGGCAGCACCTACCTGGCCTTGGATGATCTTGAGAAAGTTAAGTAGAGTCAGTCCTAGTTAGGACTTTGATGGGAGATTGACAGGAAATCCCAGGACTGCAGGCTAAACTTAGAAGTACAGAAAACCTCCTAGAAGGAGACAGCGGCAATGTCTCTATTGTTATGAGGAAAACTAAATAGATGTGTCCATGAAGTCACCAGGAGTTAAGGATGACTTTAGTCCTTCGGATTCTCTGAGCTTGGTTGTTTTCTTGCAAATGTTTCCTTACCTGGTTATATAACATCTTCAGACAAGGCAGCCATCAACAGGCACATAGAGATGAACAACATCTACACACTACTCAAAAGAGACAATAGAAAGGAAAGCAAAAGACCAGAACATCTCCTCACCAGCAATCATCACCCAGATAAGCAGAGATGAACACCAAGATTACCACAGACATACAATCAAGCAGTAAACAATACCCTAATCAAGGAACTACCGGGGGGGGGGGGAATAAAACAAAACAAAACAAAACCCACACCCACACCCACACCCACACCAACACTGGCAGGGCATGCCACAGTGTACAAACAGAGAGCAAACCCCACTCCATTCTAGCACTGAAGATGGTACCTAGCTGGGTAACAAAATGTTTGCAAGAAAACAACCAAGTTCAGAGAACCCCAAGGACTCCACAGTTCAACCCCGAGCTACACATATTCGCTTCTATTGGTACTTTACTTTTTACAATATCCTTAATATTTTTGCCATGTCTACCTCCCACTGCTCTGGCTTTCTCATTGGATTTTAATACTAGTCTATAGTGTTTAAACCATGTGCTGCAAACATCATCTTATAAAAGGCATTCTAACCTGTGTGGAAGAGAAGAATCAAATTTGCTATCTACTGCTTTTATGAATATTGTTCATACTAGTAATTTTTCTACAAAAAGAAAAGGAAGTCTTTAAAATCTTTAAATTGATTAATCTAACAATGATTAAAACTTTGCTACTTGTTTAAGTAGATTTGCCAGACTATTCTGCAGAACCAGTTAACCATGGCTTGGAGATCACAGAATCACAGAATTGTGGAGTTGGAAGGGACTCTGCAATAGGCAGAGAAACCAATTAAACTATCCTCAAGAGGTGGGTGTCCATTTTGGCTTCGGCTGCAGGAGAACATGGACACCTGGTTTTTGTGAAGACATCTGCCTGTGTAATATCTGACTCCTGCTTCTCAAAGTACAGTTTGGGCATTATGTGGGCTCCTGACATATACTGGTATACCAGTCTTCTGGAAAACCACTAGACCTGTTAGTAAACATGTGCTCGGTGGTCTTTGAGGAGACTGGTAGACCTGTTTGTAAAAAGTAGGCTGCCAGACAGTCTAAGCTTGGAAAGAAATGTAATCCTGGTTCAGTCCCAAATGAAAACTGAAAGGATCCCTGAAGTATGTCTGAATTTGATACATTTGGGAGCTGGGAGTGAGAGAAATTGACAAGTGTTCTGCCAGTTTCCACTTCTAACTCAAATAAGGGGAAGATCAGTAAATTTGCTTACTGGTGAGGTGGAGAGTAGGCTGGGATGGAGGAGCCCTTCCAGTGTGCCATGACAGCTTTCTCCCACACCCATCCTCTGCTCCTGACAGCCTTGTGAGGTAGTCCAGATAGAAGCACGGCCAGATGAACAAATTCCACTTTTTGTAAGGTTACATTAACAGAAACTTCCAAGTCTGAAAGTGCATTGTTGCCTTTACAGCCCAAAGAACTAGGTACCGTCCCTTCTGAGATATTTGCCACACCCACATTTCTTCTGTGGGCTAAGCTGCCTCTTATCCAACTGTTCCCCTGGCTGTGGCTCTTCCCCCTGTCTCCCGAGGTCATTCCCACATGCCATTACAACTCCACCAACCTGTTAGTTGGGCTATTTTGGAAGAGAAGACCTATAGACCCACATTCCACTAGTGGCAAAGAATTGACACAGAGCATTTCCACACCTTCAACTTGTCACTCAGGTAACTAATGCCTTTGTTCCAGATGTTTTTTAAGAAGTGCATCTGGAGGTGTGTTTTTTTTTCTTTTTCTTGCTGGCTGCTGATGTTAGGTGAGAGGGGAAAAATCTCAGGGGAAACTTCCAGTCGCTTCCCTTAGATCAGTGTTTCTCAACCTTGGCAACTTGAAGAGGTGTGGCCTTAGATTGTCTCATATAAAACCCCCAAGGATAGGACTTGCAAGGCCTTGTTACTGAGACGGATTAGACCTCAGCTGTCAAAACAATACGGTTGCATGAATCATCCCCATTCACCAACTTGCTTCCTTCGTGGTGCAGAATAGAGGAGGGATCACCTGGTGTCCTACTTTCCACCTCTTTTCTGTTGCCATTATCTATGTTAAAGCTGGAATAACCAAAGTTAGAAAAACCAAAGGCCATTCCTTTTGGGACTGTTCAATACTGTTGCCAATGATTTTGGAAAGTTCTGTGCTTTTTGATAGAGAAGATAATGAAAATTGTTGCCTGTTGTTCAGGGGTCTCTGTCCCTGCTTTTGTACTATTTTGCCAGTTAATTGTTTTTAATGTTTGCTGTTGTTTAATCAATAAACATCAAGATATATGTTCTTTTTTCCTTTTCCTATTTGGCTTTTTCTTCAGGAAGAAGGGAAGGGAATGTGTTTGTTCATGTATGTATATTTCTGTGTTTCTGTGTCTGAGCATAATTTTTTGTGTTATAGAGAATGATTGGGATATTTATTTATTTATTTATTTATTTGATTGATTGATTGATTGATTGATATGATTTAGAGAGTGCTTGACTCCATATGACTTTGGGTATAAAATAAAGAAATAGGTGATAAGGGTTCAAAAGAAAAACCGTATATAAAAATTCTACAGGAGCTCAACATTGACCCTACTCCAAGGCCTTGGAGAATAGTAGATGTGAGCTTACTTAATGTTTTAAATAACTAAGTTTAATATACTGCTAATTACTTTAAATTAATAGTTACTAATCCAATTCATATTAATGTTATTTTGTCCTGATTGTGTTCTCTTTTTTTTCGAGTGTAGCTTCTGGCAAATATATATGAGTGTGCATGTGTTTTAATAATATACACATACATACCCACATTTACCTCTGTGTGTGTGTTTGTATGCCTCGCACACACATGCATTCATGGGGGAGGGGGAATCTCTCTGGTTGGGGTCTGCTGAGTTAGCAACTAGGTTGACCAGGTGAAGAAACTGATTATTACACAAGATTTTTATCAATGTTTTTCTGTTTATTCTTCCTTTTGCTGGGGAAATTGTTTTAGATTGAGACTCAACTTCCTTTTGGGTATATACTGTATGGTAATAAATGGAGACAAAGCCAGAGATGCAAATGCATGTGTCTGAACCAAGTCTTTGAGTAACAAGTCTGAACCAGCATCTTCAAGTCATTCTTTTATACAACTTTAGTGAAATTTGCATACATATTGGAAGAGAGAAGAATACCAGATTCTCATCCAGTTCCAGAGATGGACCAACAGTTGATCATGAAGCCCATTTGAAAGAACCTGAAGAGACTGTACAGGCATATCAATCTTTTAATCAATCCATCCATTTATTGTTATGACCACAGGGGATACTAACATAGCATAGCAGAAAAGAAGAATAAAAATAATAATAATACCATGAAAGGAAAATACATGAATGAAAAAAGCAGACAAGATAATTAACCTAAGGTGGGGCCAGTACTAAGATTGAGAGCTTAAAAATTTCTAAATTTAAAAGACCAACCAGACTGCTTACAGCTGGAATCACATCTGTAAGAAGGTAGTTCAGTTGCTCAGCATCCAATCCCATGTATAGGTATCATATTACACTTTTATGTAGGACTTATTTTTAATAATTATTTTAATTATTAAATTAATTAATTTAAGCTTCATTCCAGTGCAAAGGGCCCAACATCATCTTTCCTGTAATGGAAAACATCTCCAATTTCACAAGGTGGGACATTCAATGTTTGCCATCCTTTCTTTTAGCGATGGAAGTTCTCTGCATACCATACAGTTCTGGAAAGCCACCAAGAGCAGATTTTTGTGAGGTAGAGTATGAAGCTGTTAGCCCTTCAGGTGTAGTCCAGACAAGAAGCACAACAATGAATACCAGCTCTATCTTTATTGTAAGGTTATATTAACAGAATCTTACAAGTCTGAAAGTATTTCTGCCCTCCTTTCCTTTTACTCTCTGGAACACTAGGGAGGGTCCCTTCTGAAATGCTTCCCATGCCCCCTTCTCATTCTGTGGACTGAGATATCTTTTACAGATGTTTGTCCAGTCTGCAGCTCTTCCTCCTGTTTCCAAGGACATTCCCACATACCATTACATAAGTTTCATTGAGTAGGACATTAGTGCTAATCAGGTTCCCCACCTTGTTTGAGTAGAGGTGTTTTACTTGTTTTATTGCTAAGCCCATCTTCTAAAAATGCACCTCTATCCACCTCATGGCCTGGTTAGCCATATTTTAACACATTTTAAAATCAATGGTGGTTGCAGCTGGATGTGTTAAGCTAAAACCTTTTAGTCAAGCTTGATTCATGGTGATTTCACAGACACATCCAGGTAGTTTTTTGGCAGCCATATAGAAATAGTTTGCCATTGCCTTTCTCCAAGGTAATTGTTTGACTTCCCAGTCTAACCTATAACCTTGGGCTTATTGATAGGCTAGACTCCCATCCAAGGACTAACAGAGCCAACCTTGCTTAATTTTTGCCAAAATATTGTTTTTGTCTAAAGTATAACAGTCATTGATACAATCTGTGAAAAAGGAGAGAGAAAGAACAGGCAAAACAGTTAGAACCAGGACAGAATTAAAATATGACTCCCTTGTTTATGGAATTGGGTGGGAGACGTGTTCCAAGTCTTTGAGTCATTTTCATTTGTCAAACTGATGAAAGGACTTTGGATAAACTATTATCACATGATTTAATATCAACACGTTGAAGCTCAAATTATATACAATTTAATCTATAATGCATAACACTCACATAAAGCTCAAGAAAAATAATGTCAGATGGTGTGGTGGGGGAAGCATAAAATAGAAACAGTCTATAAATATTAAGAGGAAAATCAATCAAATAATTCCTGAGATTTTTTTAAAAAAAAAAAAACACTTCAAAGTGGTTACAGACTTTCTGCCATAAATATAACTAGCTACAGAAGTGCAAGGTGTTGTTCTTTGCAGACTAAGTTCAAAGACTAAGTTCAAAGAATAAAGGAAAATAGAAGAAGCAGAGATGTATCTGAATTTCACATATCTGGGCTTTGAAATAAGAATCTTAGCTCATCTCAGATTTGAAATGAAAGTTATTATGATCATTTAATGTTTCAGAATATATCAAGAGTTTCAGAACTCTTGGGGTTGTGGTGGGAGAAAAGGAGTCTGTTTTTAAAATTTAAACCTATATTGAGTCCACCCCTGATCATTAGTGCTCACACTGAGCTAAAGGGGATTTTGAAGCTGTGCAGTCCTCAGTTGGTCTTCTTGAAATCAACAAAAAGGAAATTCCACAGACCTAGAATTTGTCCTATTAAACTGTGGAAAAAGGTTGATAATGGGTCTTGCACAGGACAGTCCTCTATTTGAAGGTGTTCATTTTTTGAAGGATTACCCATTTCAGGTCCAGATTAAGCATAAACAACTGTAAGAAAGAAGAGCAGGAACCATAAAATAGCCTATCAACACTTATCAGCACCTAAAGAACAGTGGAAGGAGAAGGCTCACAAATTATTTGGTCATAGTCTTCCATGTCTAGTGAGAGGTCTGTTTAGATCAAGGGTGGGAACTTATAACTCTTGAATTATTTCTAACTAAGCAAATCCTAGCTGTCTCAGTCAGTAGGAGCAGTGTTAAAGGATGCTGGGTGCAACAACCTCCGGAGCACTACTGGTTCCTTTCCCAGACTGAAATCCTAATTTTCTAAAATTGCATTTACTGTAGTTATATAAAGTAGTAGACCCAGATGAAGCTTCAGAACTCAAGTTGCCATAAGCCTATAACATCTCACCTATTTCTGAACTAAGCAAAGAAAGTAGGAGTTGCCTATGGATCATTCTAAAGATCCATCTTGATTAGTATCTTGCCTTCCACATTTAAATATCAGCTGGGAATGAGAAAGGAACAGGACCACCAGCCTTCTTTCCATGCTTCTGAACTTTCTAGCTACCTCTGGTGTTTATGTTAACTCTGTCTTATAAGCCTCTGTCTTATCAACTCTCAGACTTCTTTTGTTTTTAGAGGTCAACTGTATGAGAGGAAGGCAACTGCTTTCTCTTGCTTCTTCATTGCAGCTGAGGATCTGTGCAATTATCATGATGACTAGTGAGTAAAAGGGATGTTACCCATTGCTAAAAGGAAACGCTCATTTCCCCTGCTTACTTTAAAAGGATACATCATCACCTTCTCCTTCTTAACCCCCCCCCCCCCCCATCATCATCTAAAAATAGTACAGAAAAGAAAAATGTGCCCCTTTTGGATTCAGGTGTAAAAAACAACTGGTTCACTGTTACGATTAACAGCATCCTGAATCAAGACAATTTCCCAATCTTTGCTCACTGTACTGGCCGTGCCAACCCCCTTTTTCACATGTTCTTTCTGAACTCTAAATTGTGCTTATATTACTCTCTCAAAGATAAACGTAGTTAAGATGTTATAAAATCTAACTGTGAAAGGGTTCTTTCTTTAAACATGCTGATTAATCTATCCAAGCATTTAATTTTTCTCACTAGATGCATGTTGGCAACTCCACAGAAATTGGTAAACGGAGCACAGTATGCAGGAGTCAAATAAATTTACATGAAGGCTTTTCAGCAAACTGAAAAATAGATCTGGGAAAGTAATATGAAAATATCATACATGGAATGTAAAATTTACAAACCTGGATGTGGGAGAAAGCAAAATTGACCAGTGCCTATATTTTAATTGCAGTGGTGACTCCTTTCAGACTCCTTCTCTTCCTCTTTCCCTCCTATCTCTAATTTTAAACTGACCTCTTCTGTCTACTAAAATAAAAGATAATGAAGGCAGCCATGAACAAAAGCATGGGTGCTATTTGAAACTTGCTCTTACACTATTATGTAAATGAAACAAATGAAATAAGCCATACTCATTTGTTTCATATTTTTAAATATTGTTATCAAAGTAATTGCACACTAGGATGAACCATTGGGATTTTCTGTTTGGCTGATACAGTGAGAACTTTTCTTGAACTGATTTTCTTTTCCTTGCTTTGATTGACAGCTCATGACTGTCAGCAGCTGCCAGCCCTGGGCCAAAATCTGCCTTTTTTACCTGGAGCCTTTAATTATCATCCCTGAGAGCAAACAACAGGAGCTCCTGTCCAAGGCACATTTCTTAGGAGATCTTCCCAGAATTATCCCCTAGCAAAACTGATTGCTCTGATTACAAAACCTCACCAGTTATATATTACTCTGTGATGTAATACCAGCTGTTGCTCCTACTGATCTTCCCAGAGCCCCCCAGACTCCTGCACTCAAAGCTACCTCTCCGTGCTTGCTTTGGCCCTTCCTGCTCTGACAAAGAGACAAGTCTTTTCTGTGGGCTCCAGCAATGTAAGATGGGACAATCCCAGCCACCTGCAAAGGAACTTTTATTCACCTGAAGTCAAAAATCTTTTGTTACCTCTTGGAAGACTGATTGATTGATTGATTGATTGATTGATTTAATATAGCTGTCCATCTCACAAAAAACGTGACTCTGGGTGGCATACAAACATAACAACAGTTAAAAATTACATAGTAATCTAAAAACAAACATACATAAAATAGACATATAAAGCCCAAGAATGCTGGAGAACAACGGTCACTTGATCTCATGCAGCCACCTTGCAGGCTTCCCATCTCCCCATGGGATCCCCAAGGCTGATGAAAAAACTGTGTTTTAAGGGCCTTCCGGGAGGCTAACAGAGATGGGGTTAACCTCACCTCGGGGAATGATGTTCCAGAGGGCAGGGGCATAGCAGAAAAGACCCTCTCCTGACTCCCACGAGATGGAGTTTGGAGACAGGCTCTGCAGCATACCCCTTCTGCCTGACCTGGTGGGATGGGTAATCAGGAGGAGGTTGTCCCTCAAAAAACCCAGCCCCATGCCATGTAGGGCTTTAAAGATCAAAACCAGCTCTTTGAATTGGACCCGAAGGCAGACTGGCAACCAAGGCAGCTTGTGGAACAGAGGTGTTAATGTGTGCCCTCCTAGGGACACACATAACTGCCACGCAACTGTATTCTGCACCAGAATGCTCTTCAGCCCCATGTAGAGCTTCTTTTCTTAGAAGTCCCAAGACAAATAGAGGATCATAGTCTAAATGTTGTGTTCTAATGATCTCCAGCTGATGAAATCATATTGCACTTTCAACACTACCTGTATTAAAAGCTAAGTCCAAGAAGGGGCCTGACCTTACATCGTATGGAGTCAGACAGCCTTCTAAAGAGTCACTTGTACAGCAAGATGGGTGGCATATATAAATTTGAAAATAAATAGTAGATAAATTAAAAACTAAAATAATATGATATTTTATAATCTGCAAGACCATCATGGTGTAATTTACCTGGCCCTTATTATTTTGGCTGAGATGTGCATGTAAAGAAGCTGAATCATAATGTAGTTGATAGCCTAAGCACCCATGAAACAGGAACAAGAGCCACACTGTACAACAGTAAAACTGAAATGACAAATGTTGAAAGGAATGGGAGTTGCATTCCACTATATCTTCAGGTCATCAGTTTGGGGAGAACCAATATGGAGCAATTTTATTTTTCCCCCTTAGGAACTGAATCCTAACACTTGCGCAGCATCATTTCACTCCAAAGTCTCAAAACATCTTGAGTTGCTTGCTGCTAAAATATTCTGTTTGGCTCTGCTTCCCATCAGTGTTTCTATATAAAAACCTCCACGTGCAGTCAAATGCACAATTACCCTTAAAAGGCATGACACTTAAAAAGCAATTCCTTGGTCTGTTTGTTTTTATGTATTTAAAATCTCAGTTAATATGGGATCATAAGAACAGTACTGTAGGTTTGTTCTGAAATGCAATTTTTACAGCGACAATTTGCTGGAGGCAGAACCTATGCTTTAAAAAAGACACTGAAAAGAAAAGAAAATTAAAGAAAAAGAACAGGAAGTGGCTGTTTATTCAGTTCCTGGGAAAATTACAATGTTCTTGCTGATATTTATTCAGCTGAACTTTAGAGTAGAACTTATACCCCAGACTGGATAAGGGTTTTCGGTGTATATTAGTAAGAGGGGAAAATTGTTCTTTAAGATCATTTGTGGTTTCAACTGCTTTAATTCATGTATTAAGTTGTATTTTTTTCTTGGCACAAAAGCAGCACTTGAGGTGGGTATGAAATACAATTAAACCAAATATTGTAATCAAAACCTAAAATCCCAATTAAAAGCACATCAGTAAAATTAAGAAATAAAGACAACCTACCAGTGTAAAAGCTACTTAGTAATCAAGTCCATTCAAAGGCCAAAAGGTGATCAGAATAAAAATGTCATTGCCTAAATGAAAATGTCTTTCATGCTTTAACTGGATTTCAGGTGCAAATATACAACCTCTATTAGCCACAGTGTCCATCCATATAACAAGCATATCTGTACTTTCTCATCTCTATGAACAATGATCAGACAATTACAGCACGATTCCTCCCATATGTTTTTGCGAAACATTGGTATATGGGAACTCATCTTTATTACTTACCATGTACCCCTATGATCCCAGCAAAGATCCCTAATTTCACATTTGATTATGTGCCGTCAAGTTGGTAATCACTGCCTCAATCTATGCATTTTCCTGTCATCTTGTCAATCTTTTAATTTATAAGCTCCCAGTCAAAATTGTAGCATATTTCATATTTTTGGCAAGAAAGAATATTGTTGGCAGAATTTCTTAGGAGAAGTAAATTGAATTCACTGTCTAGGAGTGAATTAGCCATGCTAAACCACCTTTTGTTTAACTAGGGTTTACTGAATGAACCACAGTTGATTGGGTTCACATCATAGAGCCAACCATAAATCAGAGGTGGGCCTTCTAACTTTCTAGACAGCTGAAGGAGGCATCTGGTGATGTGATGATGTCACCAAAAGAGGCCCCGCCAATTCAGGTGAACCTGTTTGGAGACATCTGAGGGAGCTTGTAAGAATGGGAATGAGAGGAGGCGGCCTCCAGGACGCAGGCTTGTTGCCATTTCTACTATTAACCCCAACAATAAAATATCTTCAACTTACTATTCTTGCTGTTTTGGGGTCATCTGGGGGTGTTGGGAGTTAAGGGAGGGGATGGGGTACTTTGGTTCACAGTTGCTTCTTGCTTCTATTCCTCACATTTTTTTTTTGGTGGGAGAATCACACTGCTGAAATTCAGCCATTTTGTTACTGAAATGTGGTAGGGCCATCTTGGAGGTAAGGGTGAGCACCAACAGAGCACTCTATCAGTTGTCCACTCCCACCATAAACCATGGTTTATAAACCACAAGGCTGGGTTTAAACACCCTAAACCAAAACGAGACAAACCGCATGATGGCTCAATGAGATGTGTGAATAAATGTGAGAGCTAGAGCGGAAAGAGTTAAGCGCATTCTCTTATCCCCAGAACAGAGAGGTAGAGATAAGAGGATGAGACTGGCACCTCCCTGAGGAATGCAGGATGTTTGTGGGGTGACTCTGGGAATTGCTTTCACTCTGAGAAGATTCTGTAACGGGACTGAAGCCAATAAACCATGCTGAATTGAATCTGTACTGTCTCCTGGAGTGTCCTGGGCTAATCCTGACAATAAAGCAGGTAAAATTTATATTTGGCTCGAAAATAAAGTTAGTTTTTAAATGGAAAGCTCAGAGCATGTGAGAAAAGAGGTGTGTGTGTGTGTGTGTGTGTGTGTGTGTGTGTGTGTATGTATAGACTCTTCACCCAGCAAAAATGTCAAGCTCAGGAGGGAAATTGAGTGTCGACCTACCTGCCCAGCACTCCTCCACCCCAGAAATCTGTTTAGATCTTCCGCTGTTTGTTAAATCTGTTCATACCTCTGTTATTGTTTTTCCAGCCAATCAACAGCATCCATAATGAGCCACAATGATGTCAAAATGATGCCTCTCTCATGACATCATTGCATCGACATTTTGATCTCTGATGCAAGTATGTATGTTGTGTCTTTTGCATGATAATGTCAACCCACTTGTCATTATTTCACACACAGCCTGCAGATGCCCACGCAATCGATATTATATTCCTAATTTAAAGCAGTTCCTAATTTATTAATAGACTGTTTTTAGATAGTTGCTCTTCAATTTATATGGATTTTCTCATAATCTGTTTTCTTCAGGAATGTAAATTGCATTGAATTTGTAAAGTATAAAGGTGAGACATAAATGTTTTAAATAAATAGATAAATCCAATTTTTCTACTATGTTGTCAGGGAGCTACTTTTTAAAAAACCAAAATAAAAGAACAATAAAGCAATTGAAATACTTCTTTAAAATTAAAGGAACTTAATAATCACTTTTGTAGCTGGTGTTAGCTGTTGAGACTCCCTGAACTCTAAGCAGGAATAGCAAAAGTTGGATGGTCCTTGGTTTCTGTCTCTCTCTCACACACACCAAGTTATTATATAGTTTGGTTTTGCCTTAGTCTATTATAAGCCATGCTTCATGGCTTTGCATGTTGGATGAATCCAACCAATTATGATGCATTCAATAAAGCACAGTTAAGCAAACCATGTCTTGCAATGTTTTATGAATACATCTTTTCTCTCTGCTATTGGCATATGTTGTTCCAGCCTCAGAGTAGGCACAGCAAATGAACTAAGTTATCAACTGATGCAATAGCCCATGTGTATCAGTGTTGCCTTCTTAATTGTGCTGAAGGTTGCAACAGCAATTGTGAGCACACATGGAAAACCACAGTTCCAATGACTTGTGACTTGAAAGCCAAATGACTGTTCTTCCCATTTTTCTTGTGGCCAATAAACTTCACAGGAGACCTGGCTGACCCACAATCTGTCCCATACAGCTATCTCTTCATTAGTGGCCCTCTAAGATCACTGCAGCCACTGAGATGGCTATGATTAGGAAGCTACATCACCAGATACATGAAGACAAGGAACAAAAACAAAGGCTCGTTCCCTCTTTGAATCAAGTGCAGAGGTTAGAGCAGCTGGTTCATAAATATCCATTCCTCAGTCATGAGAGAGTGGCTTTGAACAGCCTTTCCAGGGACCTTTCTCTTTGTGTTTTTGTGAGTGGCTTTTGTTGTGGTACAATTTCTCCCATTTCCATCACCAGACTCTTTCAGGGATCGGACTGGATGAAACCAAGCAGTGGGACAAAAAGTAAATCAGGCGTTCGCTCTCCACTGAAAGATAATAGCATTTGGTTAGTTTCTTTATCCTCCTAATTATATGCTCACATCCTGAACTCAGGGTTTTGATAGACTTTGTGATAGACAACTTGATGCTTGATGTCCTGCTGAGTTTTAGATTATGGCCATATTCACACCAGATAGTCTACTGTAAACCTTCCTTAGGAAGCATGAGTGTCTAACTTCCCCACACACTGCTTCTTAACTTAGGTGTTGAAAGGAACCATCTTAAACCACTTTAACCTGGATGCTATATCTTGAGCCACCTATAGTTACAGAATAAAGGGATTTAATCTGTGTGGCCATCTCAGGCCACATATAAGGAACACTCCAAACTGGGGTAGGTAGCACATCTGGTGCCCCCACAAAGCTGTGAGGCTTCCAGAGGTCTTTTGCAACAGAGGCCAATAAACTTTCATCTCAGTTGTTGTTCCAGAAGACACACTACAAAGACTGTTGTGTAGCATTTCCTCTAGAGCTATGGAGCAGGAGATTTTTCCATGGTGAGAACAACCCATTGCAAAAGCCAGTACATCAAGGAAACAACAAGGATAGGGGGCACCAACTGGAATGCCAACTCTCCTATGAGCTAGTTGGAGGCTCTTTCTATCCTCCTCCTTCCTCCTCCATCCCAGCCCCAGGGAGTAAGTGTGAAGATACGCAAATGGCAGTGTGAAACTGCTGCAGAGAGTAAGAGGGACAAGGGCAGTGCCTATGTGGAAATACCATTCCTTTAAATGTAAGATCCTTTGATAGAGATGTTATTTATTTATGTATTAGTTCTGTAGCCATACACCCTAAGGACTCACATCAAGAACATAAAATAACAGAACAATACATAAAATAAATAAGCAGCTGGAGCAATCAAACAAAAGAAGCAGCAACAGCGCCAACCAAGTCATTTCTCAGATATTCTCCCCTCCTGTCCCCAAACCCTCTCCTTTGACTAATTTCCAGAAAATTAACAAGATGAGTGACAGGCAAATTTTCAAGAGAGTTAGTTCCACAAAATATTGGCCTAATGAACACTTATTGGGGTCCAGGCCTCCACCATATTAGAAAAGCAGGGAACTACCAGCAGTTTCTCCCAGGACATTCAGATTGGATAGGCCAGTTTCCATTGGAGCAGGTAGTCCTGAAGCTACCTGCAGGACAAGCCATACAGGGCTTTAGAGATTAAACCACCACTTTGAATTGCACCTGGACATTTCTTGAAAGTCAAAGTAGCGTCTATAGCACAGGTACAGCTACATCTCTGGGTATAGGTGTGTGTGGGTGTGTGAAAATGGCAGGTATGACGTTGCATTACCATCAATCCCTGCCCTTTTGTACAGACACCACTGCCCACAAGTTACGTTTTGCACCAACCTCAGTTCCAAATGGTCTTCAAAGGCAGACCCATGTACATCGCATTGATTCTGACATAGTTCTTTATTGGCTACACAGTGTCACATAACACAAATCTCTCTGCATGTCAATCTTACAGTTTTCAAAGGCCCAGTCAGACAAGAAATTATTTCAAGTACAGTGTGCTCAAAAGTGTGACAAATATTTAAATTCTCTCCCCCCCCTCCCCCCCCCAATGGTCATTTGACCAATTGTGTAAGGAAAAATTACATATATTGAACAGCTTATGGAACAGCCTCCTGGTTGAGATCCAGAGAGCCTCCTGGCCTTTCTGAAAGCCTTTGAGACCTGGGTCTTACCCAGGCACTGGGACAGGATTTGGGACAGGAGAGCTATGGTGCCTTGGTTGTCTGAAATGGTTATGTGTATGTGTGTGTGTGTGTGTATGTGTGGTTATTTTTGTCTGTTGTTGTAAGCCAACTATGGTTATGCCACGTTGTTTTTTAAATGAATGAATAAATAGATAGATAGATAAATAAATAAATAAATAAATATTAGATTAATCTCTAATTTTTAGAAAGTGGAAAAAAAGTGATTTTCTGTTAATAGCATTATTTTCTAATGGGAGTGTATCTGGATTTTTTTGCAACAAAGAAGAATCAAGGATAGTGTGATTTTTTCATGATGAATTAAACATAAAAACTAATGGGTCTCATTTGTTACTATTAATGCTAGAGTTCCAAAGAATTCCAAATGTTATAAATTGATTCATTGTTCATTCAGAACTAGGCAGGCTGGTCTCTTTATATTCAGTTCATTTTGTATGAGTTCATTCTTAAGTTTCTTCTGTTCTGCTTTTCAATTAATCTGAAATGTTTTAAAAATCCAGATTTAAACACATATTTAGAAATGTGCAATCAGAATGAACATAAATGTGTCGTATCGTAAAAGAAACATTTTAACAGAATGCTGGATGCTTTGAGAGAACTGCATAGCATAATTCTGACAAAGTGTGAAATCTGACACGTAATTACATTCAGATTCTCACTTTAGTCCAGTTAGCGCAAATCAGGTCTGTTCACCTCAGAATTCTCCAAGTTCAAAATCATTTGAGGTCTCTTTAGAGTCTGTTTCCACTAACAGGTCAGAGGGAGTTTACAGGGGTAGGTGGGGAGAGAAAGATTGACAGTTGAAGCTGGCCAGTCTTCATCTCAGACATAAGGTGACTCACTTCATGATAGGTCTTTCCTTACAAAATGCCATAATTGCAAGCCTATAAAACAAGGAGACAAAGACTGCATTGCAAGCTGCTCTGACTCGTTTCAGATGAAAGCAAAGGACATAAAATAATATGGGAATTATAAAAATGACTGCAGTTTTAATAAATAAACAGCTAATGGATGAAGTTTCAATAAAGAAAATATTATTAATCTCACGTGACTATAGAACCCAGTTTGGAGCCTTAACCACTCAAAAGTAGATTCACTGACTAGGGCTGCAAATAAAAGGCAAGACTTCTGCATATTTGCAAGGCAGGAAGAAGCAAATAATGTCTTCCTCCAGTACAAAAGGTGGGGGAGAAGTCACACAGGGCCATGTAAAGGAGGCGATGTTACAAAATGACGTGGGAAACTCCATTTTAGGTTCCTCCCTTCCCATATTCTTTTTTGGACTTTTATTTCAATGGAGCTTCCTGACTCCACTTTTGTTATGAGAGCCAAAGCTGCTGACCCACTAAACCCCAAAGATATTTTCTAGTGCCACTAAAAACATCTATTCACCACAAAAATCTCAACATTTAGTGTTTATGCAAGGGATTGTATACATAAGACAGATCTGATCTACTGCCAAATAAGGAGAGCCTCAGCAGATGGGCTTTGATTTCATTCTAAGAACACATGAAAACTTTTTCTCCTGGTTTGCCCAGAGGTTTGTCTTCTCCTATCTTCTGCCTACTTTCTTGTAGAAGTTATAGTCATGTTGACTTGCACATCCTTCACTTTTGCAAATCCTTCATGTTAAAGAGCTTGTAACTTTCAGCTTCTATGGCATATTTGCTAGTTCTGTATGCCTGGGATTCTACCTCAGGAGTGCAAAATACTTTTTGGCCTAAGAGACACACTTGTCCTTTGAGTAACATCCAAGGGGTCAGATTCCAAGTAGTAAGTCAGATTGTGACAAAAGCACTGATGTAGTTTAATTTAATTTAATTCAATTTAATACAGTTAATAGAACACCAGTGAATGGTAATGGCAAAGAACCAGAGAAGCTGAGGTCAAATCTGTCCTCAACTATGGAAGCTCTCTGAATGATTTCAGGACAGATATTCTTCTATCTGTGTGATTGTTGAATTCACAGAAAAAAGGTTGGATATAAACCTCTCAAATAAAGAAAGAAATAGGAACATTCTTTTTTGGTAAATATTTCTGTCATATTAAATTTACATTTTGGTGGCAACTTCTGAAGATGCTACGCCGACCGTATCTAAGATAAGAGAGTGGGAATGCAAATTGTCGATTCTTTCTTTAGTTTATAGAGGTAACAACTGGATTTGCTAAGAAAAAAAGGGGGGAAAAACAGAGTGACCCAAAGGTTTGATTACTGCAATCTGTTGTGTATGGTGCTATCCTTGAAGACTTCCCAAACTAAGGAGAAGTACGATAACAGGTACATAAAAGGGAGCCGTGAAAGGGAGATGGTAAGGACTACTTTCCATTGCAAAGAAAGTAGGGCCAGAAATAATGGGTATAACTTGCAGCCATCTAGATGTCCTTTAATACAAGGAAAACCTTTCTGAATGTAAGATTTATTCAACATGGAACAATTTACCTACAGAGGTTGCAGGTTCTCCATCTCTGGAGATATTTTAAGTTGGCAGTTACCTCCTAAGGATGGTTGAATTGGTTTTACTGCACAGTGCAGAGGGTTGGGATGAATGAAATAGTGTGTCTGATCCCTGTTACTAAAAAGCCATTGGAGAAATGTTCCCTAAAAATGGAAATTTCTGTTTGTTTCCTCCTCTGGCAACCCTAGTGCCCCTCATCAGGAGATGTATGAGGCAGAGAGAAGCAGTTCTTATAGATCAATGTTTTCAAACTTGGCAACTTTAAGAGGTGTAGACTCCAATTCCCAGAATTCCCCAGCCAGCATATGCTGGCTGGGGAATTCTGGGAGTTAGAGTCCATACCTCTTAAAGTTGCCAAGTTTGAAAAACATGGTTATACTGTTGATGCTGGTCAACTCCTCATGTTTAAAACTTGGCAGGAAATTTGGAGGTAAACTTGGTAATACATTTTTTGCTCTTTCCATGTTGCTTTTGTGTGCCCTCCTGTTGTGTTGAAATTGTATCGCCTATGCTTCCCAGCCAGTGTGGCCAACAACAGTGTGGCTGGGCATTCTATAAAATTGTAGTCCCAACACATATGCAGAACACAACTTAAGAGATGCCCCAGCATCAAATAAATAAATAAATTCCATCAGATAAAGGTCAAGTCAAAAGCCCGTCTTAGCCATATATGCTGTCCAGAATTCCTGCGTCTCCTTTCCTTTTATTTATCTCAAAGTATTAGTATATAGTGTACTTTGGGGAAAATATGCTCCCAATTATTATTTTTTTAAAGAACACCTTTGTGTCATTGCTTTTGACAGCCTTATGATTATGTTTAATATGGGTGTGACCCAGAATAACCCTCCAATACAAGATCATGATGCTGCAGTGTTTATTTATTTATTCTTTCGCCTTTGAAATGGTGACGATGATTAATGCTACTACCTTTACTGCTTGCCCTCTTCTTTCCAAGGCCATTCTTCAAGGACATCTATTTCTTTATAAAATGCTGATAAATCTAATCTTTCTTCCCTGATCTATGCAAATGAGCGCACATTTAGTACTCACATATTCTCATTTCATAAAAGGCAAAGAGCTGTTCAGAGACATTTAGACTGAGAACTAGCTATCACTTTGGCCCAATCCACGTAAGATTAAGCACATTTAGTTGCTGCTGATTTCAGCGTGATGAGAGGCTGATGTTCCGCTAACACTGAAGGGGCATCCAAATTTGGCCAGGCCACGTGCCATCTTCTTCAGTCACCACCATTTCACAGGAGTTGAGCTTTTAAAGGCTTGCCACTGAGTACAATGCAGGTGCCTCAATTTTGTGGGCACCATGAAAAATATGTCACCTGCACACATTCAAGAGTTGATAGGAAAAGAAGATGTAGCTATAGCAGTACATGACTTATTTTTGGGACAAGCAATCTTTTTGCAGCAGAAGGCCATATATATAAAACCTGGTTTATCAGGTTTTGAAGAATTTAAAAGCCAAAGAGTCCTGTGATGTGATGCTGTCACTGGGGATGATGGTGGTTATGTGGCTTATGGTTCATGAATTGCCCATGCTTGCCTTAATCACGTAACAATTAGATTTAAGGAGGCAGTAGACTTACTTTCATTAGATGCATTCAACCAAAGACTTGGCTAATCATCTCTTGGGGATGCTATACTGTAATTTGGATTCCTACACTAAGCAGGGAGTTAAACCCAGCAACCTAAATGGCCTTTTCCAGCTCTACAATTTTAGGATTCAATGGACCTCTGCAATAACTGAAGAACTGCCTTCTCCAACATGAATCTTCCTGGAATCTACAGAAGTCCTTCTTTGCATCACCCACATCAAGGCTCTATTTCATAATGCCAAACAAAAAGATATTTTATTCCCAGTAGCCATGCCCAACTTTCTTTCTAAAGAAACTTCTCTCTCTTGCAGTCTTCCAGTAGCAGGGTTATGCTTGTTTGTTTAGACTACTATCTGGCTGAACACATCTAGTAAAGGTTTGCAACGTTTCTTCTGTTTATGATGGATGTGTTACATTTGACTTGGCTGACATTATTATCATGCTCTTGCTTGCATGTGGGTTAGTTTTATTAGATTTTGTTTTATTAGATTGAAGTTGTACATTATGCTATTATATACATTACACATGTTATTCTGAGCAATTGGAGATTTTTACTGTGAATGTGGAAAATTGGGGAGAATTAAATGAACAAATTCATGCACTGAAATAGTCAGTGGTCTTGAATCTACAACATTTTTCCTATTTCCCCTTCCATTACATTACATCCCACCAGGCAGGAGGGGGATGGCTGAGCTACATCATCTGCTCAGGTATTCCACATTCTTCCCTTTCAGAACTGAAATGGTAGGCTTTGAATGGAAACCTAAGTGGTGACAAGTAAATATTTAGTTTGTGCATCACCACTAGCAATGAAATAAACTGTAGGGCAGCCTTTCCCCACTTGGGAATGTGCTGTGGCTACAACTTCCCAAATTCCCCAACCAGTTGGGCAGTTGCAGTGATTGCAGAATTCTGAGAATTGCCATCCCAACACATTTAGAAGCCATCAACTTGGGGAAGGCTGCTCCCTACCATTTACAGAATTATCTTGGTAACCACAAGCAAGAATGGGCCAAATGATTCTGTGATGGCATCCAGATCAAACTTCCTCATGGATCTCAGCAATGGAGATTGGCCATTCAATTTTTTCTCCAACCAGCATCCAAACAAAGCTTGAATATCAAAGCAGCAAATGACAACAGATTCTCAGGCAGAAGTCAATGTCCAATTCATTAAGTGGACTAAGAGGAACAAGTAATAAGACTAGAGCTTTATAAGGTCTGATGGACAAGGATTATCATGTCATCTTCTCTGGTAAGTAGATATGTCACCATTGAGGCTCCTCAAAAGCACCAAAATTGGGCTGTGACCCACATCATGGAAGCACATAAGATATGACAAAAGTATCTGTTACTAGACACTCCAGATGAAGGCATAGTCCTCCCCTCTTTGGCACATAACTCTCTTACATAACAGCTGGAAGCTTAACTGTTTCACTTAAAAAGCATATGGAGATAACAGAAGACTGGTATTTTCAACTTCCAGAAGGTATTTTTCCTTCATGTGAGTATGCTGAAAGTCAAATGTATATTCCATCTGGAAGCAGTTGAGCTGGGAAGAAGGTAATGAGAAATAGCTCAGTACAAAATTGATAGAGATATCATAATGACTCTGACTCATAATAGGAGGGAAAAGGGCAGGATAAGTTCTGGAATTAGGGTGACTGAATCAGATGTCACTGAAACAGAGGACAAAAGATGTAGGTTATGGAAACATTTCTAACATACTATAGATTTAAAAAGAAGTACCATGTAGATCATTGTAAAGGAGATGACTGGCCAAATACCCTCCTGTTAAGATGCAAAATATTGATGTGTAGTGTTAAGGCCCTTTATCTCCTGGTTTATATGCTTTTAGTAGAAAAGTGGGATGAAAACATTTTTTAATGATTTTAAATTTTTCTAAACCACAAAAATGTGTGGTTGTTAAATGGGACTTGGACAATCCATCAACTAGAGGAAGATTCGCTGTAAATTATATCACAGGCTGCGAACCTAGAGATGTAATTACAATATTAGTAAGGTAAGGGTCCAGAAGGGATCTCTTCTTCACTTTTAGGCAGTTCTACAAGTCTAGACAGTTTAAGAATTAATGTGGGAGACTGGTGGAAGAATATGGGTGAAGAAAGAAACCTTTTATCCTCTATCTCTGAGGCTTAGGGAGATGGGCCAAATGCCACCCAAAGGCACCATCCCATTATAGGCAAAGCCATATTTTTGATTTCACCACATACCTTCAAATCAAAATCTGTAGAACATGAAAAATTGACTTCCAGCTCTAGACATAAATGGTCTTTCTAATTCTGAAGAATCTGGGGGCAGTGAAGTTGAGTGGATACCTTCTCTGCATTTCTCCAGAGGAAGGAGAAATTTTAGAATTGTTCCTTATGGGCAGGACCATTATAGTGGCAGTCACGCTGCTACTGAAAGAGCCTCATGAAACAATAGTTCCTCCTGATGTCTTCCTTTGTGATTGAACGGAGGTATGAGAAGCTTGGGACACTGCAGAATGATGGAGAGAGGACAGTACAGTGAAAGACAGGACACCCATGCACATCTCTTGGCTGACTGACCACTAAATAAGAGAAAGGGATACCCCCTTCTCTTCTCTTTCCAAGAATTTCAAATGCAAATCCTTTTTCATCAAACTGAATGAGTTTCTTTACTCAGCACTAATGTCATGATTTTGCCACCATTGACATGTGCGAACCCGAGGCCTGCGCTTACTCGACAGCCTTTAATACAGATTCTAGAATTTCTTCCTAACAGGCCTGCATGCTTGTAAAGTGAGTCTGATGTGACGCACCCCTGTGCTCAGTACCCTTTCAGCACGGTTTATTGTTCTAGCAGAAAACGTTGACCTTTTGATGTCTTACCTTGTAATCTGACAGAACAAAAAATTAACTTTGTGGGGATGCACATCATTAGGCTTTCTCTTGCATTAGGACTGCTTTAAATAGTATCTGATTATTAAAAACTATCCTTCGGGGATATTTCAGGAACACTGTTGTTGCCCTCTAGCTCAACACCAAAGTGTCTCCAGCAGACATGCCAGAATTAGCCTTCAGGAATGCTTCTGAAATAACTCCTGTCCTTTCATTGTCCATTTTCATTACTATTGAAATCCTTCCAGAATGTCTATTCAAAAAGTAACAAAATGTAATTTATTTATGAGGGAGGGAGGGAGGGAGGGAGGGAGGGAAGGAAGGAAGGAAGGAAGGAAGGAAGGAAGGAAGGAAGGAAGGAAGGAAGGAAGGAAGGAAGGAAGGAAGGAAGGAAGGAAGGAAGGAAGGAAGGAAGGAAGGGCAGTACATAAATGTATGTACAGAGAGTATAAATGATGAATTTTGTTGGTTTGATCTGCATAAATCAGCAGGATTAAAATGTGTACTTTGAAGGAGGAAAAACATACTTTTATTCTCCAGTAAGAAATATTAACATGTGTTAATATGCATCTTCTAGATGCCACCTTAGTGTTGATTGTAGCTGACCTATTCCCTGCTCTGAGAAATTTCTGTTTTGTTTTTCTTTTCCTTGGCCTTCCTTGCCCATTTCTTCTCTAAATATATTCTAGCATTTGTCTGTGGCACAACCATTTTGTTTTCTTCAATGACAGAAGAGGACAATAGGTATGAACCTAAATGATAGCAAGACTGTCAATACCATTTTTAATGATGTTAGTGCCATGAAGAGCAAAAATAGACCTTAGAAATGGGGGAGAGGGTAATTTCATTCTTCCTACTGCTCCTACCTTTCTCATCCTTGCACTCTGATTTTTTAGAACACAAACTTTGTGTCCTCATGTTTTACATTCTGATTCTCATATTCCCTTCCTGTTAATCTTGATGTGTGTTGGGTACCAAGGACCTTCTGAAATTCTCCACCAAATCTGAGGGCAAAGAAATTGGGTAGATGTTTTCCCTAAATTTCTCCAGAGGTAGAAGAAATTCTCCAGCAGTTTCTCAAAGGTGGGGCTCTTGCATGAAAAGAACTGATAGGAAGAGTTCTGTAATGATGTTTTCCCTCAGAATGTCATTGAACCACAGAAAGCCAGGAACGCTGTAGACCACTGGATAGGTGGTTGTGCCTCAAAAGACAGGTCATTCACACACACATACGTCTGGACCAGCTCTAAATGAAGTAGGTGCAAAAGAATCACATGTCACTACTCAGAATTTTTCTGAAATTCTCTTTTGCTTTGAAAAAAGTGAAAGATTTTTTAGATATTCAGATGGTTGGTGGAGACCTGTATTTTACTACCAAATATCAAGTTTGCATCACTGTCAGCTTTAAGGCTGAAATGTTATTTTATGACATTTTATTTAGTATCTCTCTCATCCAAACTAATATGTAATGTGGCTGCATTCAACCTTTCCCTTATTTTTAATCTTTCCTGAAGTTTTCCATACTTTCTTTTTCGTATGGGAATGCATATAAAGAAGAGAGAGAGAGAGAGAGAGAGAATGTTAATGAGGGAGAAAAATTGACTAGCAAAGGTAAATCTCTGAGGCCATCATTTCAAACTTTCCCTACTTTTCCAGCATGCAGTGCCAGCTCTGACTTGTCACACAGAAACATTTATTTTAGCAAAATATTATTTTAAAGTCATGCTAACAATAATTAGGAGCAAATTGAGTTTTATCAAGTAACACAAACTGTGGGATTTCAGGGTTGGATTTCGGCTGGTATTTTAATGAAGTGTGTGTTAACAGCGCAAAATCTTCTGTCACACCAGCAGCTGAATTTCATATACAGACCTTTGATAGAGAAACCATATGTTAACACTCAGGCCCTTTAATCACACATGACCTCATGAACCAACACTTTGGTGATCCATCACCCAGGCCAGGCCACACATCTCCCCTACTCTCATTGGCCAGGTTCAAATTGTGTAGATGTACTGGATCCTTTCAAGAGTTTTTATGAAGATTCGATTGCACAAAGAGGCCTTATTTTCCACTGCCCTCTTTTTCACCAACCTGTGTACATATAGCTTAATCTCCCTGTCTCCTTCGATAGGGAGTACTTTTGTATGTGCCAAGCACCCATTATAGTAGCTAAAGCAGGCTCATAAATTCCACCTTGTCCTCATTCTTCCTCCCAAAAGCATTTCCTAACCAGCGTTTGTTTTTCCACAGTTGAGAAGGAAATTTTCCATGGGATGATGACTGAAACCACGTAGCACGGTCTTCCCCTACCTTGTATCTCCAGAATTCTAGATGGCTAATCTCATCCAAATCCAGTCATATTGGTTGGGGCTGATAGGAGTGGTCAACAAAGCTTCACCAATCTCGCTACTTTGTCTGGCAGCAACCCCTGGCATTTTTTTTAGATTTTGTTTTATCCCGCCTTTATTATTTTTATCAATAACTCAAGGTGGTGAACATACAGATAGATGTATTTCCCAGCTCTTTCTAAGAATGAACAGAGATGGAAGGGAGTGAATGCTAACCTTACCTTATCCTCTATGCCCCAGCGGATAATCAGACTATATAAAAGATGTGTAGCTGGTGATGGCTGTGCTCCTTACACCTTCCTTATTTTGTACTATGCATAACAGTGTGACATGTGGTCACCTCCCATCCCAAACCAAGACCTGGGAGATGCTCAGATCACAGTCACCACTGAGCTGGAAGAGGGAGTTTAGGCCGCTGAGTCCTCCATGCAAAATCCAAATTCTAGTATCCTTGGTTCTCTAGCCTCTGCTTGGTAAATGGTTTTGCTATGGAATTGCTCTTACTCTTAGGAATTTTTCTTGTAGCATTCAGTTGGAATCTGCCTTTCTGTAGCTTAAATGATTATTCTGTATCTACTCTGAAACAATAGGAAACAGGTCTTGTCCTTCTTCTGCATGTCATCCTTTTGTTCTTCACATGTCATAGCTAACTCAAATGGTTTAGTTTCTAGTTCCTTTATCATCCTTATTGCCCTTTTTTAAACCTGTTCCAGTTGCCAGTTCATTTGGAAACTACTGTTGATGCAGCTGTGTGCTGACGTTGCATTTTTCAGCCACTTTACACTGATCACTAATATTCAGTTTGCAATCAACTACTTTTCCAAGTTTTTTCCACAAATCTTGATGCAAGCCATGTATCCTCTACTCTATACCTGGGGGTTTGATTTTTTGTTTCCCAAGTTAAAGACTTTGCACTTGTCTCTGTCCACCCTTTTTTATGAACTTAGTCCATATCTTTAGCCTAACAAGATTATGTTGAATAGTATTTATCTCAGGTAAGTTATCAGCTATTCCACCCAATCTTGTGTCATCTACAAAATTGATTAGCATTCCCCCTTCCCCCTTCATCCAAATCATTCATAAAAATATAAGATTAGAATGCCCAGGATTGAAACTTGTGGCACCTTCAGTTGATACACATTCCAGTTTGATGAGGAACCATTAATGAGTATCACTATACTGTATAGTCACATAATTGTCATGCCATCCTGCCTGTTCTAAAGTAGCTTGCTAATCAAAGTGTCATAGGATATTTTGCTAAATGCTTTTCTGAAATCAAAATATATTACAACTGCTGCATTCACACAATGACTGGGTAACTCAGAGAAGTTACCCAATCAATAAATGAGATAAGTTGTTTAGTAAGACTTGTTTTTGACAAATACACGCTGACTCCTGGTAACTAATGTACTGTTTTTTAGGATGCTTATAGAGCAAACTCATTATGATTTGCTCTACAATCTTCCCAGATATTGCTCTCAGATTTACTAGTTCCTTGATCTTCCTTTTTCTACTTTTTTAAAGATAGAGACAACATTTTTTCTCCTCTGGTCATATGGCACACTGTCTGTTGTTGTCAGGATTAGCCCAGGAAACTCCAGGAGACAATACAGATTCAATCCAGCAAGGTTTATTGGCTCAACTCCCGTTACAGAATCTTCTCAGAGTGAGAGCAATTCCCAGGGTCACCCCACAAACATCCTCTGCATTCCTTAGGGAGGGGCCAGCCTCATTCTCTTATCTCGTGTTTGTTCTTCTGGGGATGAGAGTCCATGTTTCACACCCTTACTCCACACTCCCACAGTTGTCCACGATTTCTCAAAAACAATATATAAAGGCTTAGCCACATCACCAAGTTCTTCAGTACCCTAGAATATAGTTTATCTGGCCCCGGATATTTAAACTATTCAGAGTGAATAGGCATTTCTATACTTTCAGTGCTGCCCCTTCATCTGTCCTTTACAATTTCTGCTTGAACATGGATCCTCTTATTAGAGAAGAGTAAACCAAAGTAGGTTCTGAGCAGATCTGTCTTTCTTGATTGTTAGCATTTTGTCATATTTCTTCAACAGCAATACTGCTGTTTTTCCTTTTATTATTTCTTTTCTTTTTACTTTGAGCATACCTGAAAAAGCCCTTTTGGTTGTTCTTAGCATCCTTCACCAACTTCTCTTCGGTTTCGGCCATGTACCCTTTTGTATTGATCTGGCCATTATATATGCGTCCCTTTTTGGTTTTTATCTTCACCAAGTTTTTTATGAAGCTCAGCTACTTCTACTCTCCCTTTTTTCATTTGAATTGTGCAATGGTACTTTAGGTACGTCATTTTTTAGGAATTCCTATCCAGTTTCTTTTTCCATTAGCTTCTCCTAGCATGGAATCCTATTTATCACTGCTCTGAGTTTATTAAAATCCACATTCTTTGTAGCCCAATGTACCTGTTAGACTAGACTCAGCTTTAGTTTTCCTTAAAACCAAGACCTCCAGGATTATATGGTCATTTTGCCTCCAAGTTCCTTCCTTCACTTTCTGAAGAAGAAAACTGTCAGAGAAATCAGGAATTTTCTGAAAGAACCATGTTTGGCAGAATTTGTCTTTCAACAGATGTCAATATAATTAAAGTCTCCCATCACTATGATTGCCTCTTTCAAATATCTGCTTTTGGAAGCCATCACCCACATTTTGTCCCTAGCTGGGGGCACAATAATAGACAACAAGCTCTATTTGTTCCTCCACTTCTTTTAACCCATAGTACTTTAATTGTTGTGACAAAATTTTGTGCTGTAGTACATATTTATTTTTTATTGCCATATCAAATGTTTATGCTTGCCCGATAGAATGACAGAAAGAGAAAGCAAAGAAACATGGACAAAATTAACAGTAGGGAAAGGTAGTAGCAATGCTAGTAAAACTGCCATCCAATTATGCTTTCTTAGAGTTTCATCAAATGACTGTCAGAGCCAACAACAACTTAACCATGGCTTTTTGAAATCCCCCAACTAGTACACTATACTGAAACCTTCAGCAATGGAAGGGTTTTCCAGAACCTCTGGAGCTGTTTCTCTTTGGCCCTGTCCACATTTGTCAGTAATAAAAAATGTACCCTTTCATCACTACATGTTTAATAAAGATATGTCTTTTCAACTTCATCGTTAACTTCAAGAGGCAAGTGAACTTGATTTTGAAAATCAGCTGCAACAATTTGATTAACTTTGAATTCATTAATTGTGGTATTGCCATTTGAATAATTATATATTATGCCAGAGGAAAGCAGTATGATTTTGCTCATCTTTAAGTGGTGCACACTGCAAGTGGGAATCTGGAAATTAAGGTGAGTTACTTATTCTGATGGTACTGTAATCCAATTAGTAAAAATCCACAAGGATCTGCTTTCTGACTAATCACCAATTATATGAAAATGAAAATCCTCTTTAAATTTGCTGAAATGTTTCACATACCCCTTGCCCTACTTTTGAGCAACATGGTGTCCTTCACTTCCCCTATTTCCATATTTCCATCATAGTTCTAAATAATGCCTGATACAGTTTATTTTTAAATAGAGGACACTATCACCTGAAGCTTAAAAGGAGTCATGAGAGAACACAAGACATCTTTTCTGCAACTGCCATTCAAGGTTGATTTAGGAGAATACCCAATGACTTGGACTCAGTAAACAACAATAGGACTGAAGATTCCTTCCACCATCAGAAAGGATCTTCTTTGATAGGATACTATCACTATTATTGGGCAGGGGGGCAATATGTCTTCAGGAATCTCTATGGTTGCACCAATGTTTCCACCAGCAATGGAGATTAATCAAAAGTAGAATATAGGCAGGTCAGTTTGGTTGTGGATTTAAAAGCTTTAAAATGTCCTTGCTCCTGAAACTCCTGCCCAATATAGAGACTTCACCTTATGCCTGCTCCACTCTTGTGATTTTCTCTTCTCACCGTTGACTTCAATGGAAGGGAAACTGTGCATATATGGAACAGAGGGAATTCTGCACAAGAAATGGAAGTAAAACTATTAATTCTGTTGAGACTTTGGAAACAGAACCATAAACTTCTCCACTCCATTTAAAATGGCTGTATTTCTCACCAATTTGAAAATTCGCAGAGTGATAAGTAAGGTTTTAACCCATTAACAGTGTTCTGTCAGAGTGAAATTAAGTTCATATGGAACAACAGTTCAGCTGGGTCAGCACTATTCACGGTAATGGAAAGTAAGGCTCCAATAATGATGAAGTGGATATTCTTGGTCAGGCTCACCCTTAGGTTACCAGTAGGGGAAGAAAACTCTTTCTGCCCAAGGTAAAAGAACACCCTATTTTGTGTCCAAGCCAAATCAGACAATTTTGCATCTCTGGAGACATCAAGATATCTGACGGAATGTGAGATGAGAACAAATACTGCAATTCAAATGTAAATTGAAGGATAATTCAAATGTAAACTTCAAAAATAAATTGATGGATATTTTAACCTTTTTAGGAGCCAGCTTTGCAGCACTACATTGCTCTTCAATGCTAATTTTATTGTGTTTTCATTTAAACGATGCATTGATAAATAGATTTTATCTCCTCTTTTGAAGTGGCTAGAATGTTCAAAGAACTGCTGGATCATTCCAAATGAGAGCAAAATCCAATAGGTTAAGAATAGGTAGAAAATAAATTAATAGAAAAATAATGAATAGCCTTCTACTTCAATGGTGGCAATTGCATACATTATACTGCATTTTGCGGTTTACCCTACAGAATAACCTACTGAGTTTCCTCTAGATTTATAGGAGTTACACGTTAGTTTTAAAAATCCATTTCAGAAAACAAGATAAACTCATGATTGATTTATCTATTACATAACTTATTTAAGAGCACTGTGTGTCTACAAGCATTAATTTATTTTTGCTGTCTTGCAAAAAGAATGCTCGTCTATCTGTAGGGATAAAGAAACGAGCATTCTTAAGAAACCCGGATTCCTTCCATATTTCCCTCCCCAAAAATAGCACTCCTTGCTTTTTTGGAAAAAAAGAGATTGCATCTAGGGATATTCCTTTAAAGGACACTTTCCCATTGCGCTATGGTTGAGTACAAAATCTGGCAAGCCGCACAGAATGCCGTCAATTACCTCATCATTTAGGACAGATGATGACATCATTGGCAGGACACTCTGTGCCATGCTGTAACACGGCATTTGGTAATCATGGTGGCTCTGCTCTCTGCTGCCCTCCCTTGCCCCTCATCCCACCATAAACAGTGGGATGTCTCTGGGGCTTCCCCCCACATTGTCCTTGTTGCATTGAGAATACATTAAGCCTGGTTGGGGTATACATGCATAATCTGGCAGACTTCTTATGGATTCAAAATCAGCATAATGTTATTTCTAGTACCTCAGTGTTGTTGTTTTTTTTCCTTTTTTCATGTGTGTTCTGTGCCAAAGTCATCCGACCCCAAAATTATTTTGATGTTTGCATACATCTAGGGCAAGTCCTGTTTCTGCAGCTGAGAATGGACTCTCGTGCTGCAAGCATATCTACGTTATATTACAGACAGTGAAATCATCTTTGTTGACTTGTCACAGTTCCCAGTGGAAATGGTCCTGCCAATTAAATTAAGTGATTGTCTTGATTATCAGAGACTCGTGGGAGTCCATCACGCTGGGACACAGTCACTTTTATTTTATGAATTGCTTTAAGTGGGCATTGCATAAAGCATTACCACTTTGAAATGCCAAAAGTCTGCAAGTCTAGCTTCCGTCAGCAGCTGCAATCAAGCTGGGAGACTGAGTGAAGGAGACACGGAACCACAAGAGGGAGGAACTGATGCCACTGAATACCAATTAAGAACAGTTAATACCGTTCTTAAGGGGAGGGGAGGTAGCTCCACTTTATCTGATACCAATATTATTTGGACAAACCCTCTGCAAAGCCCAAGTCTCATGCTGGTTTCTGACTTTATAACAAAAATTAGAACTTATCAATGCAAGGATTGGAGGGAGTATCTATCTTTTAAACAACTAACCATTTATATTGAGATGGATTTGCACATAGCTAAAATCTCAACTTAGCTATCCTTAAAGAGATGGAAGGGAGTATGGGATAAATTTCAAACAAAGCAGCCAATCATCGTTTGAAAGAAAGGTCGCCACCACCATTTTCTTTTTCGATTCCATCCATAGATCTTGGATCAAAATATACTCTGAACTTACATAAGCATTCCATTAACTTTAATTTTCTCCAAGTCAAATCTCTGAAGCCACAAGCCTAGACAAATGCAAAGCTGGGGAAGAAAGATATTGTATGCATATTCAGATGTATTCAAAAGATAATGTACTAGAACTGCAGCCAAATGATGAACAGAAGATGGATGGACAGACAACCACATTCATGCTAATTGTTCAGTTTCTTGCAAAACATACTCGTGCATTGCAACCTGATGTTGTCTCACCCATCAGAGAACTGATGTTGTGTTTTTAAGCAAGAGCACATGATTACATATCATTCCACAAACATGACTAAATGATGTTTGATATGATAAAATAACATGATCTTGGATGTTTCTTCATTTGTTGCTTTCTTAAAGAAGACCATGCAGGACTAACATCTACTTTCATCTCACCCCAAGGCTAAGGATGGAGTTCATCAATGTTCTATTATGTGGGGTTTATGGTTTATCTATGTAAGCTGCACATATCATGCTACGCTGCCCCAGAATTGTTTCTGTGTCATTTTATTTGTGATGCAGCTGTGGAGCAACCAAAATGGTGCAGGTCCATTTTTTCAGCCAAAACACTGAAACACTTTTGTGCTGGGGGGAGGCCAGTTTCCCATTGGTGGGAACTCCCATCTCCAGGTTCATGGACTCTCTACCTCCTTACAGAATTTCAGCTGTGATGGCATCATGCTAGAAGATTGCCATGTCACCATTTACCATGGTAGCTTTCTTTGCTTTAGGGATCCTGCCATTATTTATGTTTTCCCAGCTGGACAGAAGTCTGGTTGCCTTCTGTGAGGTTCTGAGCATTTTGATTGTTGGCCATGTAAGAATGATCGTGGATCAATATGACAATGTTTCTGGGTGTTGTGTGTAAGAGGCTACGCCAAATACAGGCCATCAACTATAAAATGAATATTTATTTATTTATAACAGTTATATAAAAGTTCATACCCATCCTGTGTAGGGCATACACATCACACATAATGGCTAACTCCAGTGAAAATCAATGCTACATAAAGTAAAGCAAAACCAAACCAAAAGCATTTAATAAAAGCTGATACAGTTTATGAATATAACATCAACATTTAAGAATAAAAGTCTTACTATCATTGGAAAATCTTATCCAGTTAGCCAAAGACTAAGATAGAGGGTCCCAAACAGGCTTCCTGAGGCTGCGAGTCTAACTGTCTGCATGGATGCTCCCTGCCTGGGATCCAAAAGCTTGGATACATTAGGAGTTAGGATGTTCAGCTATTGGCTGATGTTCTGCATTAGGCCAAACGCAACCACAAGTGACTGGTTATTCCTCTCCAGCGCATTAAGTACAGCTTTGTCTCAGCCTGAGATCCCTTTTCACAGCAGATATGGAACCGACCATTAGTCTGTACCACGTAATGGTGGTCCAGTCCCAGCAACCCAAGAGTAAAACATCTGTGCATTGCGCAATCCAACTAAAGTTGATAATCTTTAAGTCTTATTTACGGATCTGTTAGATGCATATCACACCTTTTTGCTGTTTATTTATGTAATGACTTGCCTTTTATTCATTGAATTAAATGAAACAAAAGGAAAAAAAGAAAAGAAAAAAGGAGAAAAGAGGGCAATAATCACGCAATTATATATCCATTACATGCCAATTGAAAGTTAGAGCCTCCACATTGTTCTTATTGCTAGGAAACTAGTACTTCAATACTGGAAAGATAATTACTTCATGGATTGAAGGCCTGATGCTAACTGCAATTTATGAATTAATTGCTTGCAAGACATAGATTATGTATAGATTATTACAATGAATTGTGATTATGCTTTATTTACTGCTGTGTAAAACTTAATATACATATTCACATATATGATAAGCATACACACACGCGCACACATACACACACACACACACATACACACTTTTGCTGCCACACTTTTACTTTCAGATTTAAGGTGGCTTATATGGGAGTTTCCCATGATTTATACTGTTGGGTGAAATAGGTGAGCTGAGAAAGACTAACTGACCCAAAGCCAGCCAGTGTATTTCACTGCTCAGGATGGGCTGGAACCTGAGATTCCATGGTCCAGCATCTTAACCACCACGCTATATTGGCTCACAAACAAAACAAACAAATAAATAAAATTTAAGCCTTGGATTGGCTTTTGCAATCCACCATACGTGGAACTAATTTTGAATTTATGGGGCAGCAAATCTGTCAGCACCCTGTCTCCCTCTTTTCATTCCTTTTATAAAAGAAATGGGGAATTCATTCCGATATAGATAGATAGATGCAGTATAAATATACAGATGTATATGTGGTGCATGTTACAGATCCATGCACCACACTTATGTACACAGACACTCATATACACTGAGAGACACATACTGTTAGGATATACTGTATATCTAGCTCTAGATGTGTTAATATATCTCAAAACTGTATGAAGTCCTCATCTTCCTCTTGGAAGACAGATTGGATCAGAATACAGTGGCTATTGATGGGAAATTTTCACAGGGAGAAGTATCTTGAAATAACTCCATTGGCTGGCAAGATCCTTCTAAGCATGAGTGGTATCACTGGTGCTTATTTTAAAGCCCTCTGAAGTTTGGGATCTAGATCTTGTTCCCACATCAGCTTTCTGACATATTAAGATCACTTTCAGGGGCCCATATCTGGGTGCCCCTGCTATCTAGGCAAGGGTCAAAAGCCAGACAGTGAGTTATTTTGGTCACACTGTCCCATTGATAGGGCTCCTTTTCCTCCACAGCAAGATTATTGTACACACACCTACAGTGGAGGAATGGTTGGTGAAGATGACAGAACTTGCTGAGATAGCCAAATTGACCTGTTTGATCAGAGAACAGACAATATCTAGGTTTATTGCTGATTGGAAATCCCTTATGGACTTTTTGCATAAAACAGAAAAAAATGAACTTGTGATCTATGGTTCTGATGATCAGATAGGATAAATTATGAAAAGAAGAGAGTCACAGTGTGACTTTAGACAAAGAGGTAAATCTACAATGGTACTTATGACTGCTGTGAAGATGATTGGAAGCCAGTCTTTCTATCTTTTTTCTTTTTTTCTTTTCTTTTTCTCTTTTCTTTCTTCTCCCCCCCCCCCCCCCCTTCTTACTCTATTTTAGTTTGTATTAATTTTAAAACCTTCAATAAAATTATATTTAAAAAAAGTTCCTTTTCCTGGAAATCTTGCTTCCTGTCATGGTTCTTTTCAGGCAAAGTTGACTCTGTATTTTCTGGCTTTAAACACAATGCATTTTATTTTGCTGCAGCCTTCAAAGATGTTACATTTTATCCTGCTATCTTTATACACCTCCCCAGAAGCATCAGCCACCCCTCTCCAAATGCATTAGAATTATAATTCCTAGAAGTATAGGGAGGCAGCCTTGACACATGGGGGAGTTCCAGGTTGGGAAAAGCTGAAACACGCTGAATAAACAGACTTGCCCACATATTGGATTCCCACTTCCATTATCTCTAGCAAGCATCGGAGAAGGCTGCTATGAGCAAGCATACAAAATAAACCCATACCACTGTCTGTTAGTATCTCCCATTATATCTAGCTGTTGTTGACTGTTAAATTGTCCAGCTGTGGTCTGGCAACCTGTATTCAGTGGTATGTTCTTAAGTGTGAAGTCATTGAAGCATGGGTTAAAGACCTTCAAAAGGGCAAACCTCAAACTGCAATTTTTTTTCCCTCTCAGGTTCTTTGGATCTATAAACCTCTGATGTTAGAGCTATAACCTTCTCATAAACGCTTAGCTCTTCACCAAACCACAGTTCCCAAAACTCTTTGGGGAAAGCCATAGATGTTACAATAATAAGGGTAAAATGATAAAATGTAGGCAGGGTAGATATGCTGGCAGAACATGCTGCCGTTTGTTTTTCTAACTGCTGTGGCTCTGTTTCCAGCGTGCTTGTGCAAATATGCAACTACCATCACCCAAAGATATTAACCTCAGCATTTGCATTCCTTAACTTTGCTTAATTGTTATGCTTATGCATAATAGGATTTCAGATAAGGCCAAGGCTTAGGCTACACCTCCTCTTCGTCATCCCTTCAAAGTAAACTACAGCATTAAACAAGATATTTCTTACCCTAGGAACTGAATGCTAGAGGTTGCGGCTCATTGGAACTCTTCTTCCTATATGCTCGAGTGTCTCCAGAGAATTTGGAAAGCTGCACATGAATATGTAGACCAGCAGAAGATAAACAAGGCAGATGCTGAGCTGATCTCTTCTGGGCATCTTACATCACAGAAGCTAACATATGGCTCTTCCTCTCCATCTTCTGTCTCGCCCCCACCCCGCCCCCGCCAATATAATTCCTTTCCCTTCTCTGAAACTATAAGATGCTTAAAATGCTCTTTTCACTTGCTGCTATGCAGCAAAGGGATGTGATGCGGCACTGTACTGAGAAGGTGGAAAGACGTACGGTTAAGGCCTTTATTTACAACCATGCAGCTGCCCGCCATGGCAATCCAGTGGAGAATATGTTATGTTAGGGCTGCCTCTTTTCCCAGAATGGATCCTTCTAGTCTAGTATAGAAAAAGCCTACTTTTCCCTGGTCTTGCCTTTTCCCATCTAGACTTCTGGAGAGAGAATCCATTAGATAATGTTTTCTATTCCTCTCCCTCATTTCATAGGATTCATTTCTATTCTTTATCAGGCAGTGAATGGAAAATGGGCTGAATTACACTGTCTTCCTCCTCCTCTTCCTTTTTTTTAAAAAAAGAACCCTTCTCCCTAAATTTAGTTTTAAATACATGCTTTTAAAAAGTTTCTTTCTTGACAAAACTCATTAATCACAATTTGCTTACAAGTTCGAGATAGTTTTGCTTTCTCTCTTCCCCCTCCAATACCCTTGTGCCAAGCATTCCAACATAGCGAGAAAGATCAAAACATAAGCACTTCCATGGACAATTCACTGGATTCAGTCCACCCAGACTGTTCCCCCACCCCACCCCCATGGATAGATTCAAGTCCAAAACTTCCCTTGGGACTGCACATAATGTTTTCCAACACAGTTTATCTTTGGTGTAATCAGTTTTAATAAGCCAAGTATTAGCACACAAAATCCTTGAGCATCTTCCCAACCTCTGGCTGTTTGACCTCTCAGCTGTACAGCAGCAGAACCTGAGAAGGCTGAAGTCCAGATGCCTTCTCCAGGGATAGTTTATTTGGTTCTGTTCAGAGGATGATGGTCATCTTTTGATTTAGGGAATGACCCAAAGCCTCAGAGAATTTTGAGACTGCAAAATTGGGAAAAGGTTTTTTCCAGGACTAGGGATTCCCAGCTCCTCCAGAAGCAGTAGAGTTGACCACATTATTAATTGTGATGGCCAAGTTATAGCATCATTTGGTTTCAAAATGTTGCTTAAGCAATGCTCTGTCCTCCTAATATCCTGCAGGACTCATGTGGAGTATCCAAGGTCCAGTTTCCCATTGCCCTCAGGAGGGTTCGATCTTGGCATTGACTGTTGAGCCTGTCCTCCTTATCTTGCCTGCCCAGACTTAATTTTAAAGACATTACTTCATTGTCTCCCTCCAAATTCTCCCCTCCACATGATGCACATCATGAAGACACCCTATGTCCTGCTGTTGATGTGAAGATACCCCACTAAATGTTGTTGGGGATAGGAATGCACAATGTTGTCCAGAGCCCACTAAGGACTGTGAGATTGGAGAACTGACAGCAGATGACCCACTTCTAATGTGGATGGATCCCCTATTTTGCTTTTTTAGATACTGAAAGGGCCATTAATACAATTTTAATGCAGCATAGATTTATACTGGCTCCTCCACTGGTAATAGCAATGTAGTAATGCCACATGAGAAAGCCCTATCTGCTTTTACATTTCAATGTACCCCATACCACTGAGTAATAGATTACCTACTAATATAATTAGCTACACCCTCTGTTAATTGTAGGGGCTGCTAATCTATCTGAGCAGCCAAAATTATATTAGCTTTCAATAGGATTTGCATATATTCAGTCACGTTTCTGCACTACCTAGCAATTAAATTTTCAACTGTTGAACATGCAGTTTGCTGGAGAATAAGTACTATTTAATAGCATTAACAAAGCACACCCTGCTCTCAATATCCAAATCTTTTTATAGGCTCATCAATTCACCAGCATCACTTGGTAGCACAGTCTATGACGACTTGCCTCCTCCTTCCAAATTGCAAAGGAAGACGTTGTCACAAGAGCTAAGCAAAACACCATTTCTTGGGTGTGGCCTGATGCCATGGCAGCATAATGACTTCTAATCCTAAAGAAAATATAGTTGTAAATTGCTAAACCACTGTTGTATGATCTCCGTAACAAATTCAGCTTTTCGGAATGGCATGTTGGGGGTCTACTCTCTTAAAGAATGGGCGAATACTCCTCATTTAATAAACTTCCCCTTCAACATTATAATTTGAAGGCAAGGGAGGGACAGGCTTTAGGATCTCACCCAAAACTTTTGGGAGCCACACAAAGTCCTGGATCCTCAGACTGCTTACCAGTGATCTAATATGTAACAATCATGAGAGTAGGAAGCTGGTAGGTACTGACAAAAGCTTCTGCAACCTAGTATCCTTCTGGAATATTGTGCTTCCATTTCTATACTGGCTGGGGGGTATTAGGCATCTCTGGAGGGCATCAGGTTGGGAGAAGTTACTATAAAATGATACAGTATGATTTTTTGGATCCCCGAAGATATTCTTGGCCACAAAAAACTATTTTATCTTTAGTTGTTTGCATGGTTAAAAAGATGAAGGGTTAATTTGATCTGGGCTGAAGCTACTAAGTTTTGCAAACATTACCAATGTTAAGGAATATGCACTCCATTTCTGGTGATTCCTCCCCTCTCCATCTTGTGAAGACGTTTGCTTATTCATTTTCCTTCTGCTAATTTCAGTTTGTCTGTTATGTACTTAGGTGAGACCAAGTGCTTTCAACCAGAAAGGAGAACCATGAGGACCAAGGGATGAAACGTCTTCCACACAAACCAAGATTACAACATTTGGGTAATATTTAACCTTACTTGCCTTTTTAAAATTCAAATAATACCAAATGATATAGGTCTTAACTGGGATTGTACAGGTAAGGCCTAGGAATGTGCAAGAGACAATGTCAAGGTAAACTATGAAACTAAAGGTCTTGAGAAACAAATAATTGCAAAATTTAATGAGTTGACTCCACTGATACCTGGTTTCTTTCAAAGAATAAGGAAGAAGAGACAAGGCAAAAAAAAAAAAAAAAAGAGGTGGAAGGATAAATCAAAGTGTTAAACAAGGAAGTAAGTCCAACAATAACACGTAATGCTAAATAACCATAAAACTTCGACTCCTCCCAATCCCATTAAGATCATCCACCTCTTATGAACTGTCTCTCTCGGATAAAATTGTTTCATAGTTCAAAGCACCAATAGATTTGTAGATTTCAATTTCCAAAAGACATATTTTCCATTATGCTCTCTCACTCAGCATATTCCAAGAACACCAGCAAAGCATAAGAACAGCTGTGGCAAAATTCATTAAAACATCTGATTGAGGATATTTTCCAAATTTCTTCTGCAGTGCTCACTCATCTCTATCAAATACTTATTTTAATCATTTTAAGGGTGTAACACTCTCGCCCACACGTTAATGTGCTCATCTCTTATTCTATCATTTGCTCTTTATTTTAATTGCCTTGGCAGCACAGAGCAGGCTTTTTCTTATACTTACACATATTAGCATTTAAAATATTAGAGAATAAATGCCAAGTTCAGGGTAATCACTTTGAGCTGACCTTCCGTTATGGCAGTAGATTTCAAAGTGTGTTCTGAGGAATCCTGAGGTTCCTCAGAAGTTTATTGGGGTTAATTCAACAAAAAGATTAATAATAAAAGTATCTGAAAATATGTCCACCATGACTGATCTATGTCTGCAATGTGCAGCCTTAGTTCAATAAGGCAGCAATGAGGCCATGCAACAGATCTAGCCAGTACCCTATGTGAAGGAACAAGTTTTGAAACACCAAGTCTCAGTGGAACAGCATCAGCTTTGCATATGAAAAGTCCAGATTTCAATCCTTGGTGTCATAGATTAAACATAAAAGGACTACTAGTACATGGTGGAACAAGTTTCTGCTTTACATAAGGTAGGTCCAAGGCACAATCCTTAGTTTCCTCAGCTGAACAGAAATGCATCACCAGCAGGTGGTAGAACACCAACTGCTTTCCTCCAGTTTACTCAGCACCAAGATTAAGCTAATTGCCCTGTAACTTCTTGGATTCTTCTGGCATCTTCCTTTTTAAAAAAGAAAGAAAAGAAAAATTGATGCTGCCTCAGTCACTTTCCAGTCTTCTGAGAGAGAAGCATAGATTTTTTTTTTCATGTAATCCTCAGAAATCAAGCTTGATTTGAGAGATGCCACTTACGCAAAGAATTAAGTGAGTTTCTCTGTGTTAGCTTATCCTTAGCTCCTTTGCAAGCCAGTGTTTCAACTACCTTCCTATCCTGTCCATTCACAGAATTCCTGATTGTTGTAAAGTAAAATTACTTTTGAATTGAGTTCAACCACGGGTGATTACTTGGATACACCCACATAATTTCTTGGCAACAAAACAGAAGCAGTTTTCCATTGCCTACTTCCAGAATGATTTGATTACCAAATGCACTCTATCGCCCTAGTATTTTATGATGGACTCCCATCCAAGTACGAGATAGGAACAATCCTGCTCAGTTTCTGAACTCACACGAGGACTGCTGTGTGCTGCCACCTGCTGATAACCAGCGGTTGCTGTACGTTCCTAAAAAAAAAAAAATAGAGTGGGTAGGAGTAGCATTACGCTGTGTTTTGCATAGAGACCAATGAGCTATTTCATTTATGATATTAAATTTACATACCCATTTCATAATAAAATGAATGATCAGAATTCTCCAAGAGGGAACAAGTGTTATGCATCGGTACTTACTAATGCAGTCTGCCAATGACATTTATCTTATAAAGATTAAATAAAATTACTGGACTATCACATCATGCTTTTAGTTATACTATTGGATGATGTGTGAAAAAAGCAAGTGGGCTTTTGGGTTGGTGGGTTGGTTGGTTCTGTTTTGTTGTCTTGTGGGAAAGACACCATGAAATCAGCTGATTTCATGTACGGTGAACTCTGGTTTTACCATAATCAATGTGTGGAATGGCAATGTTCCAGCAAGGCGACTGCTTTTTGTCTCGCTCTCTCTGAGCTCCATAGAATTCTACACACTGTCAAAGCATAGCAAAGATGCTTTCAATTTGCCCACGGCTCAGTAAAGTTGCCATCTTAAGTGGGCAGCTACGACCTCTGAATTGTTTTCTCTTTTTCAACAGTGTGTTTGTGGATACCAAAGACAAACATCTCCTATTTCAAAGATGAAGGAAGGAACTTCCAACACATATCTTCTCTTTTTGGTAATGCTTTTGATTCAGATCATGGCATATATTTGCTAGGTCTGGAACAGAAATAGAACTACAGCAGATGTCTGCGTTTTGGTGAAGTGAAGGGAATGGGACACTTTTGTTCCATTTTCATTCATTCTAAAAGAAACATACCAAGAAAGGAATGGATAGGAAATGACAGAACGATTTATACGGGTTTGAGATTGATTTTCACACACATCTGTTCATAAGTTCATTTCAATAAATTTGTGTAATTCTGCAGTGAAACATCTACACAGGAACAGTCACGTACCTTTTTGTAACTGTACTGGTATCAGTATGCATCACTTCTTTTTCTGAATGTGATGTTGGTGTACAGTCTTTGAGCCAAGAAGTGCATTGCAAAACCTAGTGTAAAATCCATAGGGGAACTGTGTTCAAACTTGAATAAGCGGTCAGTCTGTTTAAAAATGCAAACCAAACCAAATTCTTGGATATACCAAAGAATCACCCCATCATACCCCTTCATTCTTCATTGATTCAAATCTGAATGTGGTGGGCAGGTTGTTTCTTCAGCAATAGCCATGCTGATTTCAGCAACTACTCCAGGCTGTCACCATGTGGTGAGAATATTGTGTTGTTATATAGCACTTTGAAAGCAAGATAAAGCCTGTCATACTGATTGCTACCAATCCCATGTCAGATATATACATGGGCAAAAAATAGAGGGTCTTTCTTTGCTTGCCCCCAACCATCCAAACATATCCTGGCAAGATCTTTTTTTTCTGATGGGTCCCCATGATGTTTCCTTCGTCTTGTCCCCAGCCCACAAATGAGAGAGATAAAGTGCATTTCCCTATTAGAAACTTCTAGAGTCATCCAATCATCACTGTGACAATATAACAGCACTAATGACAGGTTTTCTATCTGAGAGCTGGTGATGCTACGCTGATGCTGTACATGATTAGTGGAGCGATAGGCTAAAGTCATCCTTAGCTGTATCAATGTTTTCCCTCTTACTCCAACCCTGTCCAAGGCCAGGCTCATGGTGCATACATCTGCTAGGCATTATCACCTATCATCTTGCAGAGAAGTCAGTAGCAGGGAACCAAAGCAATAAAGCAGATTAGATATTGGCAATGGGTGCAGCAAATTTCAAGCCATTGTAGTTTTCTGCTGACTGACATTTGGATAAATAGCATTATAAATGTTGCAGAAAGACACCAGTATGGGCCTCTAAGTGCTGTACAAAATAAAAAATAATAACAAGAAAAATAGAGTAATAATACAATGCATTAAATGAATTAACAGCAGCAACAGCATCTTCACCTTTTGCCACCATCCCCTCTCATGCTCTTCAGTGTCCAAAGGTCTCCCAGAGAAGCCAAGGCTTAGCCAATTTCCAGAAGACCATGAGAGCAGGAACCACTCTCAAGGTATTTCCAAGGAGGGGTGGAGTCAGCTCCTTGCTCAATGATTCATGACGGGGGAGACATTCAGCAGGCAATCTCAGTTATTTGGATGGGCAGGCAAAATTTACTTGGGATAGATAAGCTACTGAAGCCTTGAGCCTTATGCGGTTTTATAGCTATTAACAAGCATCTTGAATTACACTTGGAAACAACCTGATAGTCATTGCAGCTCCTATAACAGCGATATGGCAATATGACTTTTTTTTGCATTTTTTATTTTTATTTTAAAATTTTAATATGTATTGTATTGATATCGTATTTTAATTCTCATAAGCTGCCATGAGTCTCATTGGTGAGATTAGATGAAGGTGGGGGGGGGGGGGAGAATGAGAGAGAGAGAGAGAGAATAATATTGTGATCGATCAGTAAGAACACAGGCAGCTGCATTTTGCAGCAGGCGAAGTTTCTGGATGGTCCCCAGGAATCACTCCAGGTACACTGAATTACAGTAATCCAAGCAAGAAGTGATAAAGGCATAAGTGGTCAAGATTTCTACCACATCTTTCATTCATACTGATGATACCTCGTATCAAACAGGTGGATAATATACCTCAGTGACTTCATGATTTAAACAGGATTGGAGGGAGAACTAAGCCCAGAGATATCCAATATTGGAGTGCTCAATAGTTTGATCTTTCCCCCTTTTTGAACCATCAACTGGGTCTGCCCACTTAGGAAGGAGAGAAACCACCAGAGTAGGTTGCCCCACTTCCAACCCACACAAGTGGTCCAGAAGGGTACTGTATCAAAGACTGCTGAGTAGTTCAGTAGAATCAGGTTGACTGTGTTCCCTCCATTCGGAAGTAATCAATGGGAGTAACCAATGCAGTTTCTTCCCATGCCCATGCCTGAATCCTGACTTCCATGGGCCCAGATAATATACTTTTTTGTGTGTGTGGGGGGGGGGGGGGGGAATAGTCCTTCAACATTCTTGCTATCCTGAGCAATTTTAACCACAAAATGACTGTCTGGCCAGAGAATAACAATCTACACTTGTAGATCTTTCATCTTGTCTTTTTTTAATAGGATCCATGTATGCTCTAAACAGTTTACACTCTAAACACTGTAGCTGGTCACAATTACACAGACAGAACAAGGGCAGAAAAGTTCTTATTGCCACAGGATAGGTTCAGATTTCAGCATGTACTCATGTCTGGTCATACTTGCTCCTCATCTTCCAGCAGCACCAGTGCAGGCATTTACTCACCTGCTTCATCTCTCAGAGCTCCTTGGAGAACCATGGAGCAACCCAGGGTTGATGGGTGGTGAGAGACCACTCAGGAACCATCCCATCTAATACTTGATTCACTTCTACAGTTCAGAGACTAATCAGGCACCCAACAGAACTGTCCTCCAGATCACTAGGAAGTTCCCCAATTGTTGTCTCAAAAACTTCTGGATTTATTGGGTAACTGGGGTAGGGTAAATAATAAACCCATCCTCCCTGTGAAGGATAGTGGCTCACAAATAAACAATCTGTATACACAAGGATTAACAGAAATATGCTCTAGAACCAGTTCAGATCTTCTCTAATCCATAATGAAAAAAAACAGCCACATGGGTCAGTGATGATATGGGACAAGTCCACAATGGCATCCATGAATTCCTGAGCCATCTCCATCCTCAAAGAGGGGAGGTTAAAATTTCCCAGGACTAGTAGCCTGGGTGAATCTATAACCACCCAAACAAGGAGCTCAGGAGGGGATACCTCTATGCAGCTGGGAAGATGATAGAATAGCAGTGTCCCCAGCTTGTGCATCTACCCAGACTCACAAATGTGACCACACATTTGGCCACCTGCAGAACAGTGCACTTCACAACAGCTGGAGTCTCCTACTCAACCAAAGCATGTAATACCAAAACCAATCTGGACAGATCTTAGTGAAGGGGACTCTTCCTTCCTCATCCTGTCAAGCTTGGTGGTGTATGTTAAACCTACATTTTCATACATGATTACAACATGGATAAGGCTTATCCTTCTTGCAGATGGACCAGGCATTCAGAAGCATCAGCCTATTTCTGTTGCCCCCCAAATATAGGTACCTGCCTCATGAGTTTGGGGAGATTGGGGACCCTGAAGTAGAGATTAGCACTCAATTTCCAACCTCTCTTAGTCTGCAATGGCTCACTTCCTCCTTCCCTCCCTTCCTACTGTACATTATAATTTGAAGATAGTGTTATAGAACCATTATTCTCTATATTCTCCAGTTAGAACAACCTATTACCCTTGGGAAGAATCAGCCACTGGGAATAAAAAGGTATAAAGCACTAAACTGCCTCTATCATCCTTCATTCAATATTGCATTTAGATCTTGTGGACAGCTACTTTCCAAGGCTGATTTTGAATCAGAGCTCACTGATGCAGCCCTGGATCACGTAAAGATTTTTTTTTTTTTTAAAGAATACTTTGAAATCTCTAAAGGCTTTCCCATTAACAAAAGCTCCCCAGTGACCAAGCTAAAATTCAGAGAGAAAAAGCTAAAAAAAAAAAAAAATCTACAGCATACCATTTGTTTGGGCAAACTCATATGCTTTTGCTGTATAACTGTCCTTGGTGACTCTCATTGTAATAGCCAATTCACTCTTCCTTGCCTCCCATGAGCTTTTGGTGTCAGGAACCTTAACATGAAAACATGTCATGTATGCACGTAGCAGCCTTGTTTGAGTTGATCAGCCTCTTCACTGCTCTTGCTAGATAACATTATCAAAGCTGAACATTTCCCAGTTCTTGATGAGGAATGGCATAGGCTTTTGTACCAAGATATGTGTAAAACTATCTTTGGTCCCAAATAATTAACATGGTCAAAATCCTTTTGTTCCCCAAGGGAGCCTGGGCATAAGATGGAGGGTGGAGGACAGCCAGCAGGATCTCACCAGTTAAACAACTGGTATAGGGAACCAGCCTTCATCAGTATGCCTAGAGGATACAAACCAACAGGATGAATTCCACTGTGCAGTTAGGCATTAGACCTAGTGCTACAAGAGAGCCCAAAAGGCCAGATCCATATATAGCTTCACATTATGAGCTTCTTCATAAAGAACAAGCCACTGAGTCTTTTATACATACAGGAAATGTTGAGATAACAGTTCCCAGAAGTTCCAGCCAGCATAGCCCCAACATACCTGGAGATCAACAGCTAGGAGAAAACTAACGTGGTAATTAAAGAAGAATGGCTGCTAAGCACTGGCCTTAATATTATCCTTCTGGGAAGGACTGTCCTCATCCCAGTGTTTCTTTGTCTAAGTATCTGTGGAAGAACAGGCTGTTGAGGAACAATTGCAGCACCTGTGAGCCTCCTATGTGAGCCTTCTCCCCAGGTCAAATGGCAGACTTGCTCAGGAAAGCTGCAGCCTTGGCACAGGTGGGGAGGAGAAGAACAGAGGAGACACACGTGTTCTGGAGGCTCTGCAGCAGCAACAAACAGAGAAAGCAGCCAAAGAAAAGGTGTTTTTCTTCACAGAGACTGAAGGGTCCAGAGGAAAAAGTGAAAGGACAATGTTGGGAAGGTGCAAGTGCTTTACATGTTGCCCATTAATAAAGAAGAAGAAGAAGAAATAGAAGAAATCCAAGAGAGAGAGAGAGAGAATGAGAGAGAGAGAGAGAGAGAGAGAGAGAGAGAGGATTTAAAGACAGACCAGGGTAAGAGTAAAACTCTCTTGTCTACTAGTGATAATAGTAGTATAATAGTATACTAGTATAATATTCTAGTATATTACAGTATAATACAGCATATTAGTAGAAGTAATAGTATAGTTATAGTATAGTATTATAGGATATAGTATAGAGAAAATTATATAGTATTATTAGTAATAGAAATAGAGCGTAGGATAAGATAACAGCCATAGAAAAAACTTGCACATATGTTTGTATATTTCACTTTTGTATCTTGGATAGTTTTCTTTCAAAATAAAACATCTCCCCAACCCTTACAGGGAGATATAAAAATCCAAGTGTCTAGGGCCCAGTGCTTTCATTTGAGTCTGGATCAGATTGAGTATAGTTTAAAAGAACCTGTGACAGTATCACAGTTTTTGCTGTAAAGGAATAGTTTTGGTCAGTTGGTCTCACTTCAAGGAATATACCCCCAGATTAGGGGTAGATAACTTGTAGCTGCCTATGACTTCTTGCATCCCTCACTTTTGACCATCCTGGGGACTTCCAGTGGGGTTTAATGGTGGCTTATGCATCTTTGAAATAGCGGAGATGGTATGGCAACAGGATTGGTGGGTGACAGCAAGCACGTGCCATCTAGCTTGCTCTGGACCAAGGAGGAAGTGAGAAATCACCCCATTCAGTCTCTGGATGGCCATTCCTCAAAAGCTAATTGCAGGGGATCTAACTTTTAATAAATTATTCTAAAAAAAAGCTATTGACCATGCTGGCTAAAGTTGCTGGTAGGTTCAGTTCAGCAACATCTGACAGCAGGGTTCCTCAACCTTGTCCACTTGAAGATGTGTGGACTTCAACTCCCAGAATTCCCCAGCCAGCCATATCTGGGAGTTGAAGTCCACACAACTTCAAGTCACCAAGGTTGAGAAACCCTGCCCTACAGTACACAGAGATGGAATTGGAATAAAACTCTTGATTTCACTTCCATGGAATGCAGACACATGGCCCCAAACATTTAATCCCATTCATTCATCACATTTATATAGCCGCCCATCTCACATACATGACTCTGGGTGGCATACAATAAAAAGAGACCACAAAAAACAAATGTTAAAAATTATACCATAATAAAAACATTAATATTAATTAAAAAAAACTAGGATAGAGCAACTTGATATTCTGTACAGTGTATCCATCTCACTCATCCTAGTAAAGGGATGAAGAAGGAGATGGCTAAAGTTTTGTAAGCTCTTCTGTGTGAGTAGATACACTCATGTAGAAGGATTTTTTTTTTTACTTAGGGCATTAGAGCTTGCATGATGTTTGCATATACCGATTAATATATGATAAATGCAATAATTTAAGTAGATATATTCAATAATCTAAGTAGATATATAATTCATTGCACCATGATGGAGAAGACAATTGACCTGTATGTGCTGTCTCCCAATAAAGTGCTCAGATCATCAAACAGAGGATTCCTTACAGCATCTGCAAAATAAGATATATGGTCTCTTTTCCTTGTTTTGGGGAAACAGACTATGCCAATAGAGCTGATTCCCTGGTTCGCTAAATATGTGGAAGTCCAGAAATTGATGTGCAGTTTCTTTCTTCTGCATACCTTAGTCCTTCCTGAATGTATAACTATTCAGAGTTTAGCTCACAGCAGACCCAGCCAGCATGGCCAATAGTTCAGGATTATGGGAATTTATAATCCAAAACATCTATCATTTGCCATCCCTCCCCCTTGTCAAATATGCATATGCTGTTCTAGACATGCATCTCTGTTGTGTATGGAACTTATGAACACTGCAACTGTTATAGATTATTTTGTGCAAGGGGGTATAAACAAGATAATTATTATTCAGTGGAAGGACAAATCTACAACTGATCAATGTAACTGTGGATTATTCCTATGCATTAGCTGTCAACATCTGAACTGTTTTCTCTGACAGGGAGGGAAGGAAGAGGATTAATCCAATTTTCTTGAGTTGTTTTGATTAAAAATATCCATGTTATTCCCCCACCCTTTGTTTCTTTCAATATATTATACTTTTGGATTATTATCTTGTCAGTTTAAATATCTTTGGTTGGTAGTATTTGAAATGTACTGAAATTGATATTTTTATTCTTTTTTTTAAGTCCAGAAATCTGGAGATGCCAAGTTGCCTTGCCCTGAGCTGGGAAGCTTTAATGATTGGCAGCCAAAAATAGGTGAACAAACTCCATTGAGAAATATTGTATCAGGTGACTCCAGGTAAGATAAGAATTCTATCTGCGCTCTTAGACCTGGGATATTGATGTTTGTAGTCAACATATAAAATGAGCATGAATGTTTGAATTGGCTCTTAAAATGGCATTAAGATTAGCTTACTGAACAGTTTGCTCGATAAACCAATTTAACCAAAGTATTAGGAACTACACTGATTTAATCCTGCTATACCATTAGGGGCAGATCATCTTTAACTCTACAATGTCAGCTGAACTGGTTTGCGGATAGCATTGCAAATCCCACTCATTAAGTGTAAGTATGATTATTTTAAGTAGTTTGTGTACTTCATTCTAAATCATGCTTGATGGTCTCTGTTGAGTTAATCCTAATACTTTCAGAAGAAAACTCCATCTTGCCATCTGATGGTGACACAGGAGAACTGCTCCACAAAGTTGTTACGATAAAAATGTGTTTGCTTCTATAGGCTGAATATGAAGTCCCATAATGGGACTGTTAAGGTAAAATTCAGTCTATGGGCTGGATATGAAGCCTCAGATCATATCTTTCTTCTTCCTAACATTAGGAAAATGTGTGACTACAGTGCTACTTACAAAGAAGAAGTAGGTTTTCCCTTTTATAAGGAACAGGGTTTTTTTCCTGGCTTTCTTTGTAAAATACCAGTGACTATATACAAGAGACTAAATATAATAGAACAGGTTTAAATTTAAAATTTGAGATATGTCAAAGAGCAGAAAAGGAAGGTTGGCAGGGATACACAGAATGGGAATATAAATTTATTTAGCTACACAAACAGTTATTTTGGATCAAACCTAAGGTTTATCTAATCCAGCATCTTTTGCTCCACTGCAGCCATAAATAAATAATACATTTGTATGTAGCGTTGCACCTAACAGCTCAGTGGTCACATCTGTGTTAAGCAAATGAAGTGATCATTTATGATGGATTCATCTGAGTGCCAAAATACGCTTCCAGATTCTGTGACTTGCCTTGAGCACAGCATGTGTACTCCTGCCTCAGAAACAGGTGTTGTCCACCTCCATTTTAAACAGATTGGGACATTCTGAGGTTGAACACAAACACAAGGGCCTGTTCCTACAGAACTGCAATGCCCTAAGTGGATTTTATTATAGCTAGGCTTACAAGAGTCACCTAGTTTGTTCTGACCCCATCAGGAGTGTGAGAAATGTGAGTAATCTGTCCAGAAAATTATTTCGTCCTTGATTTATTGGAAGGTTATGACATAGGAACAATGAGCGATTGCTTCTATGCATTTTGTCCCTTGCTTGCTTTTCCCCTAATCCTTTTCCCCCTATTGTATGTTTTGCCACTGTCAGTGAACCTGGAAACTTTTGTCAGTTGTGTGTTTGTTTAGTGTTCCATTCTATCTATCCCCAGATCTACAGGCAACTGGGAAGCAATTGAAAAGCCTTCAACCAAGTTACGGGTGAAGTAGGCATTATCAATGTCTGATAACAGAGGTTATCCTTACTCCAGGGAGACTATTATAGTAACATCAACATATAATCTATAGCTATTATGGAAGGTCCACACAATGCAGTGTTACTTCCGAAGACAGGCAACATTTGGTCAGGATGTTTTTTACAGGTGTTTGATGGAACATAGGAAGTTGCCTTACAGGGAGGTGCAGCTGTTGTTTAACATTGTGCAGTCTTAGAAAATCATTACAAAATTATTCAGAAAAGAGGTCTGGTGTGTATGGGAGCAGAAACATAGCATCTGTTTTGAGCTCTTGAAAGCAACCAGGTCTTTTCCTGGGATTGTGTGGCTGCCTTCTGTAGTTGCCTTGTGTTCCTAGAAAAGGCACAGCTGCTTCAAGGAGTTGCAGACAGGTACTACATTCATGCCCCTGCGCACTTTGAAGCACCTTTGGGGAATTAAATCTAAGGCACAGCACAGCCAAAAATTGCCTACAGTTCTTCAGGGCCTTTTCCAAACAGGGAATAGATGCTTCCATAGAGTATGATGACCACCACCTAAGTTGCTACAACACCATCACAGAGTCATGCAATCACACGTGAACCAAGTTCCTTTTTGGAAAAAAATCATTGCAACTGAAGAAGGAAGAAACTCAGATCTGCATGTTGCATAATCCTGTAGCAATGTTGTGGGAATGTCCAAAGAGATTATTTCATACCACTATTACCCCATCCGAAAGCATCCAGGGTTTCAAGAAGAAAATTCTCCCTAACTATGCTAATGAAGAATTCCAGGACCTTCTGCACGAAAAGCATGTGCTGTATCATTGAGCTATGACCCTTTCTTTAAAGTCTTTCCCCAAACTCCTAACTGGCAGTAGGCATAAATGTAAACATTGGGAGGAAATACAAATGAAAGAATACTACATTCAAGCAGCCTTTATTCTTCCTTCAGTGAATGGGGTGAGGCTTCTAGCTTATAACACTATTTATTAATGGAGACATGTGCCTGACTGCCATCAAGCAGAAATAATGGAGGGCTTGATCACATAAACACCACATCATTTATGACAATCAGTTTCATTGCATACCAGTTTATGGCAGCATAACATACGATCATTATCACATTGCCATTCCAATAAAAATAGTTTGTGCTGGGTTTCTCAAGTACACAGCAATATACAGCATCAGTGTAACAGTCAACCATTTCTCTAAACCTGCCAGAATTCTTTGCTCACAATCTGCAAGCCTAAATTTAAAACCCCTAATTGATTCAATTTAGCTTTTTGGTCCCTCTTGGGGGGAAAAAGAGTATGAGAAATTTTGCTGCTCGTACTTGCTGCTTCTCCTTCTGCTTTCCAGCTGAGTTGGCTTTAGCTGTTCAGTTGACTTTGGGAATAATCTTCCTTTTAATAGCACCGTTGATGGCATCTCCAAAACAAGCTAGAGGTCTACATTAATGACACTAAATATTAGTAGAGAACTTTTACAACTTCCTTCAACATGATTACCTTTCATTTCAAAGTGGGTGGATTATGAAAGCATATTTTGGCTGAGTTTATAATGAAGAGAGACTTCAAGCTTGGATTTTCTGATTCATAGATTGTCCTTAGATACTATTGGCATCTATTCCTGGAGACTGTTGTGCTGAATTAAAATTACAAAAATAAGCAAAACAATTCAAATTAAAAATGATTTGAATTCAAAATGATTGATTTGAATTCAAAATTCATTGTTTTAACCTTTCCAGAAGTGTCCTGATGCTGCTCTGACCATTCTGGAAGTCTTCCAAGCTCTTAATGGCCCTGTTTTGAACTCAGAAAATATGTTTCAAGTTTGAAACAGGTTTGTATTGTCCAAGTTGGCATTCACAACCTTAATAAATTAATCACAAATCTGTCAATCTCTTAATGATCTGGAGGCAAGACAGAGGAGTTGATGTTCCTCCCATGTTCCAGAATCTTCTGGATAGACATCTCAGCTTCCACTTCACCCTTTGGGTGGCTCTGACTCTGGACTTCATTTATTATACAGCCACCCATCTCAAGTGACTCTGGGTGGTGAACAGAATTAATATAAAATAAAAAACAAGCATTACAAAAGTTAAAACCCATAGCAGTCAAGAAACATCAAACCCAAACACTAACACAACCAAGAAGTGGGTCCCTGCACACTTCCTGTGCTATCATTATGTGATGTGCTTCTTCTGCTTGGCACCTCCTGTGGAACTTCAAGGAGTTCAACCTGGCCTTGATCCAAAATCTGTCAGAAGGAATCAGGACCATCAGCACCAAATATGTTCATCTTAAGACTGACAGGCTCCTTACCATGATGGCTAATAGGATACATAGTTTCAGACCTAGGAAGCCGGTCAACGCTCACTGGAAGAGATGCTCCAAGATTACAAGCAGTTTTTTCCAACTTTGTTTGCAGATTATGGGATATAAATCTGGGAAATAAGGATAAGTGATGTAGTGGGGGTTTCTTCCAGACTCCTGTTGCTGGGGAAATCTGGAGCAGCATGAGTCAAATACAACTAAGGATGCTCTCTTCCTATAGAGGAACCTTCTTTGCATTGTGTCACTTTGTAATTGTCCTATACAACACAAATTCTGAGTTGCACAAACAGCCAAGAAAGAGACATTTTTCATCTGCTGGAGAAAATAATTATAGAACAGCAAGTCTCCTGTTAGTTGCTTGTATGAAATCAGGAACAAAGAGTGCATTTAATGGTTTACTCAAGATGTACACAAAGAAGGAAATAAGAAAAGCCCAGAATTTTGACAGTCACGTACTTGCTGTGAAAAAATGCTTATGTAAAACTGAACATAATTTTGTTGTTGCTGTTCATCTTTATCACAGCCAAAGGCCAACCATATTAATGATTAACAAACCAAATAAAACACTTTCTTCACAAAATAATATACTTCTGCAAAAAATAAGACACACTCTACTAATATATATTATACAATATGATAGCTGCTTGAGTAGTTGTTACCTTCTCTCAGACACTGCAAGTGATTACACAAAATTTTGCCAGGTTGCGGGTAATATGCTCATCCTTACCTGATAAAAGTACAAAAGAATAAAACAGGACCAAGCAGCCTGGGAATTTCAACAGAATTGGAGTAATGTACTCAGTGACTATCTCTGTAAAAATTACAGTATGAAAGCATACAGATAACATTTTCAATTGCTCCTGATCCTCAAGGGCAGAGAAACTCCTTTATGGAATATGACTATATTTGCCCTGTAGAACTGTCAATAGTAACATATCAAATGCTGCTCTTATTAATACTCTCCTTTGTTTAGATGATATCAGAAAGAGAAGATTTCCCTCTAGGGTGAATGACCCAGTCTCTGATTCCATCAGATAATGAGACAACATCGCTGAAGATCAATATTGTCCAATTGTTGCCTCACAGATGTTGCTGCTTGCTTGTAGCTCAAGGAAAGAAGCAATTCAGGAGAGAAACCTATTTCCACCTGGATGGAAAAGCATCAGTGAATATGTGGGGCGCCAGATCAACCAGCATCCCACAATTATTCAGCTAATAATTGTAAATCAGGCACTGGTTTCAACAACGTCCCAGCCTCAAATCATAAAGCTATGTTTAATGTGCAGTTCAGAAGTTGCAAAATTGCTCCAAGAAATCAAGATTATGCTCATTCAAGCACTAATTTGAATGCAATTTGTAATTTAAGTTAGAGCCCAATTGCACACCATACAGTATAGGGTCTGGGGGAAGATTTTGACTGGAATGACTTGATGGTGTAAGACTGAGTTAAATTGGCTTGTCCAAATTCTCTTCAGTATCTGTGGAAGGTAGAATTGGGAATAGGACATTTCACGGAGGATTCTTTGGGACAAATAGTTCTCCAACAGTTTGGAGGAAGGGACATTTTTTTTCTGAGAAACGTCAGCTCAGTTCCTACTGAATAAAATCAAACTATTAGTACAGCCTGTACTAGTAGTACAGTACATGAAATGAAATACTAAAACACTTGCAACCAAATTATCCACTCTATTCAAAGAAAATGAATTGGCATTCCCCACCCCCATCCCCCACCCCAACAACCTTCAGAGGAAGCATGACGTCGTTTAACAAGTTAGGTAGAGTTATATCTCTGGTAAATATTCATGTTTTCAACTTCCACTTCAAAATTCAGTTGAAGAACTCATAGAGGTGGTGAGACTAGGCTACTATTTTTATGTGCATATTTAAGGCTTGCATACATTTCAGATCCATCTTTGATAAATGCCACCTCTCTTGCTTAGCTATTTCTTATATGATATTGGGTAATTAGATTTGTGCTGCAAAACATTAAACAACCATTAGATGGTAGCATAGAGATATGGAAAATTCCAGTTTCATGCTGCCATCTAGTGGTTATGAAGTTTGCAGCCCATGTCTGGATGTTCTTCATACATGTGATATATCCTTTGATTTCCAATCAACTGATTAATCAAAATGTAATGGTCATAAGCCAAATGTCAGAAGCATGTCCACTGAAATTTAATTTGAGATGATATTGGGTGATATGAATTTGGTTGATCTGATCCCATCTCTTGAGGTTACAGTGAAATACAGAACATGGATGTGGAGTAATTGATTGAAGCTCATATTCTGTAGCAATGCACATTTCAGTGCACTTTAAGGCCACTAATAAAAAAAAATCAGGTTTGTATTAGCGTCCTTGTCCTACCGCTATATTTTAAATCAGTATATTAAAAAAAAAACTTTTTTCCTTGAATATAACTCATATGTTCCATTTTCTGTAGATATTCTTGGCCATTTAATGTACAATTATGAGTTGTCATAATTATTTTTCTGTGTATTTTCAGAACCTGAGACTATGAAATACACTCAGCTCAGCCAGTTTAATTTCCTGTTGATTTAGTTTCATTTTTCATTCTCTTGGCATTCCAGTAGCGGACTTAAGTAATCCCTCTGATCTCTTGTTCTCTTGTAAGGAAAAATAAAATAGATGATGGAAATCTTTATTCTGTGATTACAATATGGCTGTTATGTTTTCAAGTGTTTTTTTTAAAAGACTTGATAAAATCATATTCTATTTCATGTATCAGTTTTCCACTTCAGCAGTAGTTAGTACTATGAAATTCTTAACACATTTTATCCTTGGGATCTGTCAGGGAGGGTTAAAAAAGTCAAGATGGAGCCTGCACTGCCTGACTGAAGTTATCATCTTGACTTTTTAAAAAATTTCTCCTCCTAATGCCAGATAAAGGAACATAAAAACAAATTGTCTTAAAACTACTCAGGGAAAGGGAAGAGAAAGCATATTTCCAACTGTACTACTACCATTTTATATATTAAGTCATAAATGAGAGATTTTCTCTTATTGTCCCTTGATGAACATTTCATAGAATTATACCAATTTAGGTGACAAACTCTAACAGATTGTATGTGCCTTGAGGCTGCCCTTGAACGGTGTCCGAATAAGGGCTGTAATGAAAGGGCTGGTCCCATAGCATAAAAGTCTCAGATCTCCTCTTTCAGGAACCCTCTGGGTCTTCCACCCTGGGCCTGCCTTAATTTTTTAAAAATCTGCACTCTAAATGCAAAGGTACATTTTTAATGTGGCCCCCTTCTCAAATCATATATGTTCTGATTGCATCTCTCAGAATGCCTTTTTGGAATGCTGACTTAGAATTTGTGAGCTATACAAATAGTCCTCAATTACAGATCACAGTTGGGACTGGCAACTCCATCACTAAGCACCATGGTGACTAAGTGAAAAATCAAGTGACCACACCAGACTTACGACTTCTGCTTCCATCGTTATGTGAATCATCGCAATTGTTAAGCAAGACATCATATGCGAGGATTGGTCATAAAGCTGTTTTTGTTCAACTGTTGTAACTTTGAACAGTCACAAAACAAGGCAGCCGGTAAGCGAGGACTACCTGTAGTCCCAATATACCTACAGAACCCCATATTTGCAAGGGGGAAGAACTCAGCAGCAGTTTCTGTGGGGATTGGGGTTAAAACTGGTCATGATGCAAGACCCACCCACTTTGATGCACATACATAAAGTGGCTGGCCTTGCATTAAGAACTTAATCTGCTCTTTTGCCAACTTGGACCCACTCCCCAGACGTCCCTGAAACTTAAATGTCTCAAAGGATGATTTACTTGATCACTTTCTCTGTTTCAACCTTACCCTAGGTTGAAATCTAGGCTGTATTTTCACAGTAAAACTATGGGGAAAAAAAAACGATTAAAAAAAGGGAAAATAGGAGGAGGAAGGAGTATTAGGTATGTTCACCGCCCTGAATTAGTTATAAAAATAATAAAGGCTGGATTAAGAAAAAAAAAACCCTAAACATCTTTCATGCAGTTACTGTATGCAATATTTTTTTTTACAAAAGACAATAATATTAACTAGCCTGAAAGGATCACCTGTTCAAAGCAACAGAAAGAGCATTTCCAATAACCAAAAAATGCTCACAAGCCTTCTCTATACTGAGACAGTCTGATACATTACAATAATAAAATTTGATGTCCCTTCATGAGGAAGAGTTCTAGCAGGCTAGCGAAGGTGACAGTGTAACAGGCACAATTGCAAAGCATCATGAATTTAATCCATGCCAATTGCTACTGAGGTGAAAGCATCAACCTTCCTGTTACACCAAAAGGAGGAGTTTGCTGTAGAACATAATGCAATCTAATAACGTTAAACACTTTGAGTATGTTCAGAATACCAGTATATAGATTCCATCTAAATGTAAGGTTACCTCTGAACCTGTTCAGACCCATCATTAATCAAACTGATGATTGATTGTACCTGATTGTACCTATCTATATGAATGGAATGGACCACTGGCCTTAGCACTGGCAATGATGATATCTCTGTGGTGGATAGCTTCTTTCTTTTAGGATCAGCCATCAACAGTAAAGGAACAAGCAGTCAAGAAATACACTGCAGACTAGCACTTGGTAGAACAGCCATGAAGGCCTTGGAAAAGATATTCACATACTGTAATGGATCTATACCTACAAAGGTCAGAATTGTGCAAGCTGTGGTATTCCCTGTGACACTATATGCAGACAAAAGTTGGACTTTGAAGAAGCAGTATAGGAAGACTATTGACGCTTTTGAACTTTGATGTTGGAGAAGACTCCTGAGAAGACTATTGACAGACAAGAAAACAAACAAATGGATCACCAAACAAATCAACCCAGAGTTTTCACTCCAGACACAAGTGGCCAGGCTTAAATTATCTGGATACATTATGCAAAGACCCAGCTCTCTGGAAAAAGTTCTAATGCTGGGAAAGGTGGAAGGAAAGAGAAGAAAAGGACTAGCAGCAAGGTAGATGGACTCAGATGGCAATGGGTGCACCATTGGAAGACCTGAAAGACCACATTAGGGATAGACTGGAATGGAGAAAATCTATATATGCAATCACTATGAGTCAAAAACAACTTGATGTCACATCTACCGATCGATCGATCGATCGCATCCAGTGGGGAATCGATTGGCAAACACTGACCTGAGAATGGACATCTATTCCATGGGAATCCATCAAGATGGTTCAGAAAGAGGTTCTGCCTTCAGTCCTCAACACCCAAGGACTCCTCTGCTGACTAAAAACATCTGGATCCTGAGATATTGTAGAAAGTATGGAAGATGATGTTGACAGAAGATATGCAGGAGCCATTGCCTAGGCAAAAGTGGCTGAAGTATTTTTTTAAAGTCCAGAACAGCGAGATAACATTCAGAAGTGGCTCAGGTAGATGCTCCCTAATTCACTGAACTATAAGAAGGAGGAGGAAGAACAGCATAATCAGACTAGCAAAATTCTGTTATTATAGCCAATCTCAGTAAAAGTAGTTTTAGTCTTCCTGAACTCAATTGCATGGTCTGGTCTACCCAGTGGGCTGCCATATATGTTGAAAGTGTCACATGTCTACACTTTCATACAGCTACTTGGCTTTGAGGTTATACAGAAGCAGAAGAGTGTTACTGAATGGGTGCTTAGGGGTATTTTACAATCTACAAGTAGACCAGTATAATATCAGAAAGTTGGACAAAATGGTCTTCTAGTCTGATCCAGTAGAGCTCTTTTCATCCTTAACAGATTACCCTTGATCAGGGGTAAACAATGTTTTTCAAGTTAAGGGCTGCACTGGTATTTGAATAGCATCCTAGGAGCAGCATTTTAAAAAGTGGGTGGGGTCAGGACCATATAATGGCTGACAGCTGGACAAAAACTATATATTATTTAACGACAGTTGATCTGATTATTCCCCTGATACTAAAGCTTGCATTAACAATTCTAATTCCACTGCAAAATTTTGGAACAGTTCTGAAGACCTGTCACATGTACTGTTTCCCTGGATAATGATTTGACTTTTGCCACTAGATCTTTGAAACATACTTTTCTTCTCTTTTTTAGAGATGTATCCTGCCTTTCCCTGAGATGTGCAATTCTTTTTTTTTCCCCCCCCTATTTTCCCTGGCAGGCAATCACTGAAAGATCAACAGAAAGCTACCCCATTTTGCTCTCTCTGCATATTTAGTACTTGGGAAAAAAATACTCAATTTGCCAACAGAATGGGATGACAGCCCCACAGACAAGGAGATTCCACCTATTTTCTTCTCCTGCACCATCTGCAGAGATATAGAGGATGAACAGGTCTCATGAGGTACTGCTAACTGGTATCATTATTAACTTAACCATCCTTTACGTTAAAATCCCACATAAAGGATGGAGAAAGCAGACCGTTTCAAGCTTCTGAAGTTCTTAATAACAACACAGAGAGAAGTGAATTCTTGTTAACCAACATCAAGGTCAGATTTTTGCAGAATAAATTTCATCTCCAGTGAACCACTTACATAGGGTGATAGCATGTTTAGTATCCAGTCCTGGCAAAGAATTGTTTGCTTAATGACTTTTCTCTTCTTCTTTTTTTCCTCCAAGGCCAACCACCTTTGACTGAAAAGAGTTTGTTAAGAGAGCTCAATGTCACTGAAAAACAGGGCTGTTAATCCTACTCATCAACAGATGTTAACTGCAAAGTGATAATAAAGAGAATACAGGAGGGGAGGGAGGAGAGATGCGGTTCCAATTGGGAGTCGTCTTGGTAAACCAAAAGACCCGCAGGACTCCCATCCCAGCCGGATTCCACTGCCTTTCCAAATATCTATCCCTCTGCCTATTCTGCTTTGATGTTCACTCCCAGACGGATACACTGTACTTTCCCCTCTGCCTCTGCAAATAAAAGCAAGACATTGGAGTTTTCTCAGCAAATACAGTCAGATGGCTTGTGCACAGCAAAGAAAATGAAGGCTGTCTTTGATATCACAATTCTTTCTCTCTTGGAACAGAGTCAAGCTACTAGTGGACCAGAGCTAAAATAACATGTAATTATTCCCAAAGAAAAGGTAAGGAAAAGGAGAATGGTGTGGACAGACATGCATCAATGTGTCAAGAGGGCACAGATAGCACTCAGCACAAGGCGTAGATTTATGGAAGAGTCAAGAAGAAATTAGGCCCCACATATCCACACTAGTAATGTCATTCTCACCACTAACTCCAACCTTGCACATACCTTCATTACTGGATAGATGAGGAAGCCTGCGTGCATTTAGAGGAATGCACTTAAGTTCTTCCACGTAACTGGGAGCCCAGCATGATTTTAGATTCCTTCTTTACATCTTCCAATACCTTCTTGGCTGTTTTAAGGTAGAACAAAGATTAGATTACAGGATGATGGTCATAGAATCATAGTGTTGGAAGTGACCTCAGAGGTCATCAAGTCCAACCCCCTGTACACTGCAGGATTCACTACCTCATCCCCTCTTGATGACTATCCAGCCTCTTTTTGAAAACCTTCAATGAAGAGAAGAAACCACTCCATGTGAAAACTGTTCCACTGATTTACAGCTCTTATTGTAAAGAAGTTCTTCCTCATGTCCAATCTATATCTACATCCTTGAAGTTTCATAATATTAGCTCTAGTCTTCCCCTCTAGAACAAGTGAGAATAAGTCTGAATCACCTACAAAGTGACTGCCCTTTAGATATTAGAAGACAGCTATCATATCCCCTCTCAACTTTCTCTTCAGCAAGGTAAACATACCTAGATTTTTTAAATATTCCATGATGTTGAAGGTAAGTTTACATGCTCTCCTTTCCACATATTCTAAGGCTATTTTTTTTTTTTTTTTTTGCATTGAAGGTTTTATATACGCATTTAGGCACCCAAATGCTCAGTTTGATCTCATTTGTAGCTGTTGAAAACTTGCAAATCTGCTCAGTAACATCTTAAAGCCAGTTCCTCATTCTTTCTCATATTTATTGTTATCCCCCAATTAGAAAGAAACCAAAAACTTGAGGGTGCTTTTAACACTAGACTTGTTTCTGAATATTGAATTGGTCTCAGTTGCCTGAAGAGAACTCTTTCTACTAGCTTTGGCAAGTTCACCAATTGCAGTTAGTTTGGTCCCAGGAATCCATCCACCCTTAAACATAGTTTGGAAATTGCAGTTAGTTTGAAATGTTAGAACAGGCATGTTAATTGTGTTTCATCACTGAATCAACTTCACTGAATCCCAGACTATTTCTGAGCTCAGCTGAGGTGTTGGTGCTTATCTTCAAGCTCTACATAACTTGGGATCCAGTATTTATGATACCTTCTCCAACTCCAGTTCCGTGATCAGAGATCATAATCAGAAGTTGAATTTTCACAATGCTAGGTCAAGGAAAACTACAGCACAGACTTCATTGGTTAACAATTATCATCTCGTCTCTTGGAAACAGTGGAGGGAACACAAGTGACTAACTGCAGTGGTGTTCTCAAAACATATTGTTAGGAGTAAGCCCCATTGAACACCAAGGGAATGAATGCTAAATGTACATTGTACCATAAGACCTAACTTTCTTACAAATCAATACTTTCCATGGTTTGTGTGTATAAGAAACCATTAGAGTTAAATTGTCTTAAAACTGATAATAAGTTGGTAGGGAGAATAAATCTTCAAGTGTTATTAAGTTATTCACAGCACTTCAACGAAAACACAATCTGGCTAGGTTGAGAAGAATCAATAATACCCAAGGGTCACTCACTCAAAAACTAGGTGTAGGCAGAACAAAAATTACATTTTTGTCAGGCTAAGGAGATACACTAGAGAAGAGAGGCCAAGAAGATAAATGCCCTGTTCTCCAAAGAACCATCCAAGTAACAGCCGAGCCACCAACAGCAGAAACAGAATAGTACTGGAAGAACATATGGGAGAAAGAAAAGACATATAACACCAGGGCAAAGTGGCTTCAGGACCTGAGAACAGATCACAGCAATCTCCCAGAACAGGAACCAGACACCATCACAGCAGCAGATATCCAACAGCAGGTCAAGAACATGAAAAGCTGGACAGCACCTGGCCTGGACATGATCCACATCTACTGGCTAAAGAAACTAACAGCAGTGCATGAATGCCTAGCAGCACAGATGAACCAGTTGCTGGCAGCAGGTTCTCACCCAGACTGGCTAACACAAGGAAGGACAGTGCTGATCATGAAAGACCTCCACAAGGGAACAGCATCATCCAACTACTGTCCAATAACCTGCCTCCCCACAACATGGAAAGTCCTATCAGGCATCATAGCCACCAAGCTACAAGATCATATGGGCCAGTACATGAGTACAGCTTAGAAGGGCATTGGAAACAACACCAGAGGCTCGAAACACCAGTTGCTTGTAGATACAGCAATTGTCCAAGACTCAAGGGCCAGACAGACCAATCTGAGCACAGCCTGGATTGACTACAGGAAACCCTATGATTCAATGCCACACACATGTATCTGTGAATGCCTGACATTATACAAAGTCAACAGGACACTAAGGACCTTCCTCAAGAACTCAATGGGACTGTGGAAGACAACACTGGAAGTCAACTCAAGACAGCTTGCACAAGTAGCCATCCATATACCAAGATAATGCACTGTATGCTTGAACCCCCTCAATTAGATAATCCACAAGGATTGGATACGGATATAAGTTCAAGAGTAGAACTACCATCAGCCACCTCCTCTACATAGATTACATCAAGCTGTATGCTAAAAGTGAACAAGACATCAACTTGATGATCCACCTGACAGAGATCTACAGTGAGGACATTGAGATGTCATTTGGACTGGATAAGTGTGGCCGGATTGTAGTAAAGAGAGGGAAGGTATTTAAGACTGGTGGGGTGGAATTACATTGGGCCACATAGCAGACATAAAGACCAGCTACAAGTACCTTGGTATCCCCCAGTCACATGGGAACAATGATGAGGAGGCAAGGAAGACAGCAACATCCAAGTACCACCAAAGGATAAGACAGGTCCTGAAGAGCCAGCTCAATGGGAAGAACAAGATCCATGCCATCAACATGTATGCCCTTCCAGTCATCACATCCCTTGCTGGTATACTGAGCTGGCCAAAGGAGGACATGGAGGCTGCCAGGGTGAAGACCTGGAAGCTCCTCACAATGTATGAAGGTTTCCACCCCAGCATCCAGAGATTGTACACCAGCTGCAAAGAAGGCAGGTGGGGTCTGGTGAGTGTCAAAGCCACTGTCCTGGATGAAACCCTGGGCATCCAAGAGTAGGTCAGTAAGATGGCACCCAAAGATAAGCTGTTGAGAGAATGCCTAAGGCAGCAGCAGACATGGGAGGAAGTTCAGGCAGAGGAAGTGCCATGGCAAGAGAAGACTCTGCATGGGATGTACCATTGACAGATAGCTGAGGTGGCTGACATTGGGAAATCCTACCAATGGCTGGAAAGGGTTGGACTAAACGACAGCAGTGAGGCACTGATCATAACAGCACAAAAACAGGCACTAAGCACCAGATCCATAGAAGCAGGGGTCTACCACAATAGACAGGACCCAAGGTGCAGACTATGCAGAGTGGCCTCAGAGACAGTCCAACACGTAGTGGCAGGGTGTAAGATGCAGGCAGGAACAGCATACACTGAACAGCAGGCCAAGTATAGGAACAGTTGCACTGTGTATAGGTTAGACCATAGTAAAGATGGGAGATTCCATAGAAGGTCATGGAGAATAACAGGGCTAAGAAGATCCTGTGGGACTTTCACTTCCAGACAGACAGACAGGTACTGGCCAATCAACCAGATATCATGGTAGTAGACAAGGATCAGAAGATAGATGTAGTGGTGCCAAGTGACAGCAACATCAGGAAGAAGGAGTATGAGATGCTGGAGAAGTACCAGGGCCTGAAGGAGGAACTAGAGAGGGTGTGGAAAGTAAAGGCCAAAATGGTCCCAGTGGTAGTAGGAGCACTCAGGTCTGTGACTCCTAAGCTGGGAGAGGTCCAGGGATCCCAGGAATCACATCAGAGCTCTCTGTCCAGAAAAATGCAGTGCTAGAAACAGCTAAAATACTGTGCAGAACCCTCAGACTTCCAGGCCTCCGGTAGAGGACCCTAGACTGAGAAAGACACATACCACCCATAGGGGTAGGAGGGGATTTTTTTTATATACACATATACACATACATACACATGTACATATGCATATACATATACATATACCTACACATATACATATTAAAAAAATAACTTTTTATATATGATTTTAGGAAATTCCACTAGTACAACATGGCTGAGAAACTATTGTGGAAATAAAACCAATTAAATATAATCTCACCATTTTGTGCTTTCATTTCCCTACCATACACACTGGGCACACGCACATACTAATACATATGCACAATCACATGCGTACATAGACACATACACCTCTGCTCACTCACACATTGTTTTTACATTTAAATATATATTGCTTTTAAATTTTAAATGTAGATGTGACTGATAAGACCAATGTCAGCAGAGAAATTAGATTGTGAAGTCAAGTGAAGAAGCCAGGTGCAGACCCTACAGAATTATTCAAAGAATGCTTTTCATTCATGTGGTTCAGGCTTTGACCAACATTTCCACTGGTGGAAATTCGGCATACCATCCAAAGCAGAATGAAGCAAAAATTCCCTAACCCCCGCCCCTCCTTCTGAAGTGGGACAACTAGTATAGCAATAGAGAACACTACTTCAAAAATACCATAACCTTGGAATAACACTAAAAATAATTATTACACAATGATGTCATTTTATGGACTTGGGTGTAAATAATACAATCAGGTTAGAAAGTGGGTTGGGGATTATTGCTACCCAAGGGAAGTAAAACAAACAAATACACAAAGTTCATTGTGACAGAGAAAGTTTTCCTTAACTCATCATCAGGAACATATCTAGGGGTGACTTCTAGGTTTGAAGCACCCTAGAAATAATTGTAGAACAGATCTCCAAAATCACACATATATTTATGCCCATGTTTGTAAGGTTTTCAGAGGTAGAGATTGCCAATTGAATGTCCCGTTATAATGCCATGACCCATATATGAGTCCCCCATTGGGGGGAGATGGGGGGAGATAAATTTAATAAATGAATAAATTTAATTAATAAATATAACAGGCCTAAAATTATTACCCCCATTTTTATTCTTAGTTTAGAAGTACTGCCAGATATATTAATGTGCCCAATGACTCTCTTTGTCTGCACGTCTGCTTTTGTTCATTCCTGAACTTTTACGGATCCTTCTTAAGTCCTGGACCTTCAAACAATTGGAATGTCTCCAGATAAATTTGGGCAGCACAAAATTATCCACCTATCCCTCTAAATTTAAAAGCCATCACACACCTTTCAAAATTCCCCCTATTCAAGAATTTGGGTACTTATTCAGCACTGGGCACAGGGTGTGAAGATATGTCCACATTACCTTCCCAGTTCAGCCTTTGTGTAATAGGCAAACAGCTGCCTGAGGTCACTGAAGCTGACAGATATGATGATCTATATTATTGGTGGGGAGACTGGCTGGGAATTACAAAGAGTAGACTGGGTTTCCTTGGTTTTATTTAATCCATATGCTGTGTAATAACAGAAAAATATCCTAAATGTTCTGGGCTATCTTTCTGGTGAAACAATGGTGATGCAGCTAATCTTGACAGCTTTACCCCAAAACAAATATCCTTGTGCCCTGCTTAGACAGTAGAAGATATAATTGGAGAAAAAGAGCTACTCTGTTACAAAAAAGAACATCTTTTTAAAAATAAAAATAATAACATGACCACCTGTATCTCTATGAATAGATCAGCCCTCATATTGATATCAGACCTGATTGCTGATGTCCTCATCATCCCTGTGGTGGGCCCCACAGTCCTGTCCTAGCTGCAATTCTGCTCATACAACACTCAGTTTCAGGCATACCCAAAAATTTTTCAGGCATTGATGTTAGGAACAGTTGTGAGTAGAGAGCATATGCTCATTCCACAGTCACCATGTACACAGTGGTGGTGCAGATAGATCTTAGGGGCCACACTTTCAGAGGGCTGAGGATGACATTCAGACTCAAAAGACTTGGCTCCCTGTATCATTCAACTGAGCATTCCTCTAAGGTAATTTGGTATTGGCTTACCAGACTGCTAAGGTAGTTGTTTTTGGCTCTTACAACAGAGCTGATCCCTGAAGTGAGGCCAGGACCTGTAATCATTTGCTTTGGCTGAAAGGAAAACAAACAGAGCCGGTACTGTACACACTTCTGAGGTAATTACAGCCATTAGATCACAGCCTGGAAATGAATTTTGAGTCACAAAGGAAAATAATACTCCCATGGTTTTCATTTGCCTCAGAGAACTTTGATGACAGGCTGACATCCAGAGTCAAGAAACTTCACAGAACTGAAGAAGAGCCTGAAGCAGACCTGATGCTAAACTCTAGGTCCTTAAGTGCATTATGAAAAGTGCAAATGCTATTCACATCTCTTCTGCCACACTCTCCATGTATACTAGGGAGCTGTCCAGACAATAGGGTGTGCAACGTCTTTTAACTTGAGGACCACGCTTGGTCTCTGAGTTGTGTACTGAGGGCTACATTCCCAAAAGCAGTGGGTGAGGTTAGGACAAAAACTGAACTGAACTGAATCCCATTCCATTCCATTCCAATATAGTTAGTATGGTAACTCACCATTGATGTATTTAGTTTTGTTTCCTTTCTCTCCCATTAAATATTACAATTGTTTGAGACTTTTGACAACTGGGGGAGGAACTTGTGCACTTCTGCCATAGGAGATCCTGATTTTTCAAGGATCTCCCCCGATGGAAATGTTTTGCCGTTATGAAAGTTTACCATCTGCAAAGGCAGTGACTTGGAGCATAACCTGCTCATATTGAATATGATCAAAATCTCACCGTTGTTCATGAAACCTGAAAAATACTATACCATGTCTCCTTTTCCCACCCCTTACGAAGAAGAATTAGTGATGTTCACCAGAGGCAGAACTTTGTGACGTCAGAATGTAAAACAAATGTGAAGATGAAGTAAATCTGTTGCTCTTTTGGACAGTAACCAATTATCAGATTTGTTCTAGGTACCATTGAATATGTAGGCAACCCTTCCAATGCCATGAAGGAGAAGACAAGAATTAGAGATCCAGCAGAATAATAGAGAGGGGGGAATGGAGAATCTTCTGTAATGGAGGATGAAATGGTAATCTTTCATATGAGAAATGAAAGTACACAAGAGAATCTCTTCTCATTTCATCTGTGAAATGTTGGAAAAGATGGAGCTGTGCTATGTTTGCATTGCCCTTGCTACCTTTCCGGAGGATGCCAGATGCTCCAGTCCCAGGAGTGAATGCTTCAAAGTCTTTGTTAGGCTCCCTGTCACAGGCCCAGTGACAAGGACATGATGCCTTCAATGGATCCAGAGACAGCAGGGGTTCTGGCAGCCCTTTCACTGCAGTGGAGATTGTGGCTGCTTCTGCAGTTTTAGACGTATTTGCTTGAGAAATATGCCCATCTACTCTCTTTGGAAGACGGTTGACCAAACTCAGACCAGCACTGGCTTTCTTTGCAATCTGGTTTTCAACTTCATTATAACAACATTAGCCAGCACCTGCAATCAACTTACTAAAGAAAAGAGATGGCATTTAATTTGCAGTGCATCTACCTAGGTAGTTGTTTCTGATTACTTGAGGCAAGAAAAAGGTTATGCTCTGGAAAGTATACATGCAGATGGTAGTGCTAAAGGTTAAGCCTACTGAATAACCTTTCTCAGATCCAGTGACAGCTCTGCCAGAGATACTGAAGACATGTTTCAATCACTACAGATTATCTCCAAAATAAAACTGGAAAAATCATGTAACTGCTGTGATTAGTAGATCAATTAATCTACTAAAGATTAATAGTTTGGAGTAAGTCCATGCCATTTGACTATTTGCTTTGGGGACAGACAGAATAAATATATGGCAGATTTTCATTCATGGATTAAAAAAAAATCCATGGGAAAATTTGTCAGATTGCATCAAGGGGTAGATGGCAGTTGCATTTATTCTGTAGTCTTTATGAGGTGGTTCAGAGTTTCTACTTCTATTACTACTACTACTATTATTCTTAGGAGCACCAGTTTGGTGTAGTGGTTAAGGCATCAGGTTAGAAACTAGGAGGCCATGAGTTCTAATCCTAGGAAGTAGGCAATGGCAAACCACTTCCGAAATCTTGCTAAGAAAACAGCAGGCACTTGTCCAGGCAGCCACCAGGAGTCAAGACTGACTCAAAGGCACCAATATATAATTTTTACACTGCTTAGATTAGATTGGACTTATTTTATGACACTTCCTGGGAAAGTGTCCAGTTATAATTCAACTTGTCATGGAAATATAATAAAATATTGAAATTTCCTTTCACCAGAATCCTGGGTGTAATTCTTTATAATCTCTACTTTTCACAACCAAGCTTGAACATAATCAAGAGAATCTGAACTGTTAGTAAATCTATAGAGTTGCTTAAACTTTCTGTGCTTAGGGATCCTTGAGGAATTCAAGATTTGTGAAGTCAGAATGAACTAATTTGATCTGAAAAGTTGTGCTACACTTCATTTTAGCTTTCTGTCCACAGGTAACCAATCACTCCAATGGCAGGTTGAAAATTAATTAATAGTAAATGAGAATATTTCAATTAATTTAATATCATTACCAATTGATCCAAGACATTAACTTTACCACCAAATATCTAATAGTGTATTCAACAAGCATGGAGTGATATGGTTCACATACTTTTAAAAATCTCATCTGAAATGAAATGAAAACTATTCATTCATCTAGATTTCACAGTCTGAATTTGATTTTGTTAAATTTGAGAATGATATAATTTTGTTTGTGGAAAGAAGTGAAAATCAATCTTAAAAATGAAACAAAAATGATTCTAAAATCTGGATTTATTTTAATGTAATGTTGTTAAATTTCAGCTTTATAAATTCAAAATTTCTATAAATTAGCTCATGGAATGTAAAGCCATCCCAACAAGACTTAAATACAGCTAGGACTGAGAAAATACTGTTCATAATTTTCCAAAATGCCTCCTTTATTCAGTTTAGTCAGCATTATTCCACATTCTTTGATAAAGCTAAGTAACAAGGTTTGTGTTCATGCGTATATAGGAGTCTGAACCCTACAGATACCATCACTCTAGGCTTCACAGAGAAGGGTGGAGACTAACATAATAAACCATCTATTATTAGTTTTCATTGCATTTACTTTCATTCCCAATTGATTTCAGTTATTATCATACTGCCAATATCATTATGACAGCATTTTTTCATTGCATAGGCCCTCATTATCTAGGAAGCCAAAAACCATCTTCCTCAAACTTAACTGCTTTTTGGTGACATCACTGAGAGGAAATCTAACCATGATGTCATAGTATTTATGATGAGTTCCTTGACTTGAAAGCCCTAGGAAGTAAAAACTATTAGCACTGAGGGGATGAATCAATAAGAGCCAAGAGAACCATATGGGCTAAAATAATATTTTGCATTCAAAATTCAAAACTGTAAGATATTTGCTGGAACCCTAGCTAAACACCACCAAGTTAACCTTGTGCCCTTCCTTAGAGTTTATGCTTCTAAATTCAACAGTACCGTATTCATAATTATAATCATTAAAATATTGGGAGATCATAAAGTCAAATTTTGTTCAAGGATTTTGTTTTATGGGGAGTGCTTGCTAATTTGATTTCAGCAATCATACCAGTTAATAGCTGCTATATTGCATCTCTACAGCTGTCTGGTAATAATCAGATAAAAGCTAATGGCTAACCTGATGCTTTTTTTCTGAATCCTTAGTTGGATCAATTATCAGCTCTTGACTCCAATGGTCATTGTCAGTATGGCACCAGCTGAGCCACCAGTATGGCAATTTTTGTAGGGATGAGGAATTATTGCTAAGGGATTACATGCAGATCTGGGGTACCTACACTATACTCTTTTACAGGCGGCTAAGTTCCACTGAAATGAAAGGGCCTACTTCTGAGCATGTAATGTATCATGGGGTGGACAGCAGCCAATTTACTACTCCATCTTTTGTGATGGAAGCTGGCTTTTCCTTTTCCTTTTCCTTTTTTTGCTATAATTTTCCAGTAGTTCAGTAGCAAATTACTACTTTGAGAGCCAGGTTAGTCTAGTGGTTAAGGCTCCAGGCTAGAAAGCAGGAGACTGGGAGTTCTAGTCCCGCCTTAGGCATGAAAGCCGGCTGGGTGACTTTGGGCCAGTCGCTGTCTCTCAGCCCAACTCACCTCACAGGGTTGTTGTTGTGAGGAAAATAGGAGGAGTAAGGAATGTTAGGTATGTTCGTTGTCTTGAATTATTTATAAAAATAAGAAAGGTGGGATAAAAAATCTAAAAAAAAATTAAGAGGAAATTGGGGAGGGAATGTTACCTTTGTCTTCCCTTATGCCTACAGTAATTAGGAATAGAATACAAAACCACTGCCTCATTTTCTTGAAAATATGTATACTGCATAACTTTACCTATTTTCACCTTATTTGTTTAATATGTACTCCTGCCCCCCCCCCCCCCCATATTAAGTCCATGGTAAGCCTAAACCTTTGTTCCAAGTCCTCAATCATTACAACTCTACATGGATTTGTCGAAATCTGCAATGCATTATCAGCTCAAAACATTTCTGCAGAACATCAAAGGTGACGAGTGAAAAAAAAGAAAAAAGCTCCCTAGTTTAAAAAAATATTTGGAAGTGGTCATTTAAGACGATTTTGTGCTCCCTTTGATGCACATCCTTCTAAAATGACATAATCCTACAATTCCATGTTCTATCCTGGGAACCTTTACACTGAATGTAGCTGTACAATATGTTTATTTACTATTTTATATCATTTTTAGCTCAATCAACTCTTCTCTCCTTCTCCTTCTTTAACAACCTTCCTATAATCCTATGACCAAACATTTAACAACATTTATTTTTATTGCAATGATATATTTCACTCTGCTCATCTACTTTTTTTGGCCACAAAGCAAATCAACGCTTCTCCCTAAGCACCACAGTCCTCTAGTTGCAACAAAAGCCTGCTTGAAGGTAACATTTTCTTCCTCTCTTCCCACCCCTGTTTCACTCCATCATTTTCTGAGAAAGAGAAAGAAAAAAAGAAAGAAGAAAGAAAGAAGAGTTCTGTGTTAACTCTCCATCTCTTTTATCTCCCCTTTATTCCCCTTCCCCTCAGTATTAGCTGACTTTTGTGTTTGTCTTTCTTTAAAAAAAATTCTAAGAGATCCCATTATATAGGCAGGTCAAAGAGAAAGCAAATTAAGAACTAACAAGTTTTGGAGTTCAACAGCCAGACGAAGTTAATGTTGACGAGGGAGGGAGAGAGAGAAAGAAAACATAAAAATGGTCCTAATAGAAAGAAAAGCCCAGCTGAGTGATCTGGAGGATGACAAGCTCTGAAGGGGCCCAAGCTGTGGTTGTTTGATGTGGGAGGTCTTGGAGGCACCTGCTGAGGGTCCCCTTGGGACATCTCATTAACCATGTCATCAAAGCCCCCCTGAGGTCCAGCGAATCATAACATTATCTCTGACATAACCACAGAGATACAAGGTTCCTTAGGCAGTCTATAAACATCCCTGTACTAACCAATTCATTGTACCTTGACACCCCAGCACGGGCTCGATGCCCTTTAGCGAGCTGTGTGAATTGCCCCAGTCATTCATCAAAGTTTCTCAGAGTGCATTTCACACAGCATTAAATTTAATTAAAGCAACATTGACTGGATTGCAATCCTCTGGGAGGTGCTTTGCCAGGGAGTCTTTTCGGGCCTAACAGCTATTGTTAGGCTAGGCCATCTTTGCATTTGGAAGTCTTCTACCTATTTGAGGAATTTTCCTACACCTCTTGTCTCTCACATTCAACATCTTTTTTATACAGAAATAAAGGAACAGTGAGAGAGTTCTCCAAGGTGCAATTACATGATAGGAAATTATGTCACTTGGAAAGAACAATGTGTATATCTTTTTCTTTTCCAGTGGTAAAATAAAGAAAACAGGAATCATTTTAATTGCAAATAAAACTGGATGTAAGCAAAGGCAACTAATTTCATAGATAGGAAATGCCATGGTGTGCCTCACATACAGCAAAACAAAATTACCACAGCTTTTTCCCTTTCTCCTTCAAAATATAGAAAATAATGTGTTTTATTTCTCCAACAAGCATATTTCCTTACCCCACACAAGAAGAACTTAGTGAATATGGAACAGGGCTAAAGACACCTGAAAAATGATGATATCACACATTTGGGACCACGAGATGTTAAGTGGAAGAAGAGAAGGTTAAGCAGAAAACAACACAAAGGTCCTGTTTTCAGAGGTAACTGTGTCTAATTCTAGCCTAAACTTTAAAGCCCTGATCTCTGTTTGAAGCTTAACTCCATGGTGAAATCCTGACTTTAGGGAAAGCCAGATTTAGTATCCACATTACCAGCAAGCTATGAGTAAGTTCAAGTGTAGAGGTTAAGGTACCAGGCTAGAAACTGGGAGACTGTGAGTTCTAGACCTGCCTTAGTCATGAAGCCAGCTGGGTGACCTTGGGCCAGTCACTCTTTCTCAGCCCTAGGAAGGAGGCAATGGCAAACCACTTCTGAAATCTTGCCAAAAAAACTGCAGGGACTAGTTCAGGCAGTCACCAGGAGTCAACACTGACTTGAAGGCACAAAATTAATTATGAGTAACAGAAGAAGCTACAGGTGAACAATCCATACCAGCAAAGAAACCTCTGATTGAACGTTTTATAATTTAATCTAGGTCTAGGTCAGCAAACTTAAATATAGGAACCCAGGAGAAAGATGCTTTATGCTGAATTAGACCATTGGCCCATCTAGTTCACTATTACTTTTAGACAAACATTTTTCTAGCCCTACCAGAGATGCCAGGGACTGACCTTCTGCCCTGAAAGGTCTTCTATCACTAACTTAAATCTTTTTGTACCAACTTACAACAATAAGAATTAAATACATTCAAACAAGATTATATTGGCATGCCTTATTTTAAGAAATTGAAATAAGGTCTAATTCAATCTGGCAATTAGATAATAATGAATGCCATTCCTGGATCGTATTGAGATATGTCCCTGAAAATCTTATTTAGACAATTTGTTCTTCAGTGATCTGTTCATTGACTGAAATAAAGTAATTAACTAACTGGTTAAGAACTATATTCTTCATTTATGAAGCTGTCATGAACATGCTGGAACCTCAACAATTATTTTCTCCCTAATGAAGCCCCAGTATACAAAATCAAACTCAATAAGAGAAACTTTGTCCCTTGACACAGGAATCTGGAAAGTTATAAACCAAATAATTCAGAAAACCAAGCAATATAAAGAACTTAAAACATATGAATGATTGGAACAATTAATGAAACTTGAAGAAAATGTATTAGTTAAAAGCAATGTTTTCCAACACAGAAGTTAGATTTAAACAACAATTCTCAAGTCTATGTAGTATTCTTAGCCAGAAAAACTCAGAATGAACAGTTAGTGGCTCTATAATTTGTGCAAAATCTGTAGTATAATTCCCCCCAAAACTGTCAGCCACTTTAAAAGTTTTTAAAAGTTGAATGAAAATGTTCTGTAGATATACATACCGATTACATTATTCTCTTTCTGTTATGCAAAACAAACAAAAAAATAGTGAGCAGAAGAAGTTAATGACATAAAAAAAAATAGCTAAACCTAGTTTACCTCAACATAATTCTTTACTATTTATTCTTCTCACATCCAAGTCACAATATTCCATATGCCTTGGCTATTATGGGATGGGCCCTTAGAAATTTATCTCTGCTGCCAGTCATGACTTTGGTAAACTGGTAAACTTTTTAGTCAGATACAGAAAGTGTAGACAAGGTTATAGCCTTAGTTGCATCCATGCTAGATGCAGTGGCCAGGTTGTTAGTGAGAGAGACCCCCTGTTATAACACCTTTTGTAGACATAACAACAGATATCCAAAGGTTTCTGAATCCAATTAAAAATGCTGGTTGGATCAATAAAGCCCTTTAGAGCTTGGTCCATAGCATCTCCTCTCAATGATTTGTGCTTCCGGGGAGAGGATGATTACAGTCACATCCCTGAGAGAAATCAAAGAGTTGTCCCTGGAGACAATCCTTCTTTGTGGTGGCCCCACCATTATGGAATATCTTGTCCAGAAGCAAATTTTGAAAAGGCAGAGTTTTAAAGAATTTTATTAGAAATAAAATATACCTTATAGATGGTAGACCTCAGTGTGCCTACGTAGATCAGAGTCTTGCAAAGCTGCCTAAAGCTCATTATCGAAAACCTATGTCCTCTAGTATTAATTTTTTTAGAGTTCTTCTGAAGGAAGAGTATGCCTTTGAATTTCAAAAGTGCTTTGGGGGCCTTGGGAAGGAGAAAAAAATCACTCATCCTTCAGTAAGGACATCCAACTGCATCAAAGCCAGGTCAAATGTTACATCTCCCCCACCACAACCTCCTAGCAAACCTCAAATGTTATACAGCTTCAGAATCGGTAGCATCATTACACCCCAGCTCATTGTAAATGCCTTGACTATACAAACAGGAAGACGAATGGTTACTCAGGCAAACTTGAGCGCCACAATGGGAAAGGTGCAGAGGGAAAACATTATAACAGCGTCCCTTTGAAAGAACCTGACAGTTGATAGATGAGTATCCATAAAACCCACAAAGGCTGCCTGTGTAAAGCTCCTACTGCCACCCCATTCTCCCTGGGAAACTATTTACCTTGATCTAGGAGAGAAAATATTATTTTCAGGGCAATTATTTTCCCTACTTTAAATGGGAAAGTGATCATTAAAAAGCTTTCTTTGTCTGATTTCCCTTCTGCTGAAAAACACAAATTGAAGTCCGTCTTGCTTAAACGATTTAATGGAGCACATTTCCCAGAAATGTGAATTTTGGGGAGAGGGAGGTGGGAATATTTGTGTCTGTCTGCTGCCCATAGTGCTGGGAGGTTTATTAGTGTTTACAGTGTATGTTTGGGGCAGGGATGTATTAGAGGCTTAACAGTATCTTTGTGCTAATATAGGAATTTAGCAGCATGTGCAGGGAGCAGTTATTGCAGGCGGGGCTAAATTTTGGAATAATTGCCATGAACAAATGATGAGCTTGGGAGCTAGGGTGAAACACCTCCCAAAGAAAACTGAAACAGCACAAAAGAATTCATGTGGCATGAAAACATATAGATATATAGATCCAGGTGTGCAAAATATCTCATTTTACAAGAGAGGAATAAGTTGATCTTGCAAATTATGTGTCAAAGTCACAAAATAGGTTGACAAAGCAATAAAAGCAGTATTCAGGAATGGAACAGAAGGGAACAGAATAAATTACTTGCACGCTTTGCAGGGGGTTGGAGGAAAAAGTTCCTTGCTTCTGCTAATTGCCGAAACATTCATTGGCTTCATCAAGAAGAACAACCTGATGTGGGTTGGTAATTGCAGGATGTTTAGATGTATAATACTCTTTCCTAAAGAACAGCTCAGGTGAGAACCACTACAGACTTCCCAGATTATACATCTGGGCCTCTAGGAAGGAATGTGGAAATGCTCTACAACAAATGTTGCATCTTCCTGATAGTGTTTTGAAACACCAAGCAAAAATTAAATAAGTTATGTTCGAAATCTCCCAAGAATAATAGCTTAACTGATAAAAGAGTGCATGATGTGTTCCTATAAAATATGTTTCAGAAAAGTCTGATATTCCATTTCACTATTTCATGCACACACATGAATCTTCTGCCTCTTCCTAGTATTGCCTGAGTAAGTGATCGTTTTCTCCTTACTCTAGCATCAAGACTATCCTTCCTGGTGAAAACTGCAGAAATATATGGATGAAATTTTCATTGGAAAGATGGTTTGCACCCTTCCGTTTGAAAGGTTGCCTAATTATGAACAGATCAGTCTGTTTATGGCTGATGCTAACTTATCTATTTGTTCACTCATAAGTCTGTTCTGTCCCATTTCTGCTCCAGATTGCATTTTTTTTTTTAAAAATGAATGATTGACTGAAATATTTTTAATGGATCCGATCTCAAATAACACATTTCTAAATGCATTTTGAAGAGAGAATTGCATTAGGATAGTCAAGAAGTATGAAAGCCAATTAAAAAAAACATACTGATCTACAAATCCATTTAGAAGATGCTTGTTGGCCAGTGTGCATTAGAATTCACTAACATCAACTTTGCAAGCATCTCCATTTAGCGTATTGCCAAGACATTATATTGCCAGTCATTAAAGAAATACCTGTATGTTCAAGCTTATTGGTCATTGACAGATTAACTGCAAAATTTAGCAGGCAGGGTAGTGTTAAGAAGCAATAACTGAAGTCAGAACAAAGCTTCAGAAGGTGACTTAGTTCAAAAACTTCATACATATATATATATATGTAGAGAGAGATATCCATTACACTGTTCCTTTTCAGGGTAAGCAACATTATGCAGAGTACAGAAAAGGAAGAAGAAATAATAGGATATGAAATCAGAAAAGAAAATATAGCTCTAGAGTCATTCATTATAAGTCTTCCTACATATTCTTTTTATCCTTGGAAAACACACTTGTTTTCACCATGTCCATACACCAATTTATATTTTGCCTTAATTCTTTAAACTTTTCTCTTCTCTCTCCTTGACACTCATCAACTCCATCCAGTCAGGCAATCAGTCTTCCCCTTCCTCCCAACCCATTCACACTTCCTTCATATATGTGTTTTCCAATTTGATCTTCATTCATTCTCTCTGTATGACCTCAACATATTTTCATCTTGGTCACATAGTACCATGTTCAGACCACATTCATTTAGCATCCATTTATTCTTGACTCTATCTGTTCTTGTTTTAGCACCCAGAGTACCCCATCCTCTCTGCATTCAACTTGCTTTTATCTTTCCCCAAACATACCCAACTGTAACTTCTATGTAACCAAGTGGGCAGAAGCACACTTTTATACATAGTCTTTTTTTGTTCTTTTGACATTCATTACTTGTAACAGTGTACTTACTGCCTCTACCTTTCTACCAGCATTTTCACATCTTACAATTTCTTTATCTGTCTTCCTATCTTAATAACCGTTCTATCAAGATAAACAAATCATGTATTCGTTCTAGCTTTTCCCCATTTGGGTACCAGTCATTCATTCTGTTTTCACTGTCAAACATAGCATACATTAATTTTCAGAAGGATACTTCTTGTTACATCATACAATCTAGCTAACATTCACTGCAAATCATTTGAATTCTCAGTCAGCAATACAGTGTCATCTGGATACAGAAGTACTGAGTTAATTAAGCTTTTTTTAGGGCCACAGAGCAGCCAAGAAACCATACCCATACAGAAGAAGGGGCAATACAAAAAGTAAAACTATAACATTACTAACTTTCATCAAGATATGTGCAAATTGATTAATCTTGTTCATGCCTTCCCAAACAGCAATAGCAGTTGGGGAAAATATGGCTACCTTTCTAAGTATTTCTGCAGACACCTTGGCCAATAGAAGGAACTTTTTCTTCTCATCAGGCCTGCTAAGACAAGAGCAACAAGAGAGTTATTGAGTGCCAAGCTAGTTGAAATGGGGAGCACAATAAGATATGCAGAACAGCTCAATATCCCCCATAATCAATCCTGTGTTGTGCCTCCCCTCTACTAACATAGATGGCAAAGTATTAAATTGTACCAGAGAGAAGGCCCTCTGCTGAAGCATATACAAGATAGTCATTAGATAATTAGCAGGACCGAATAGTCTTCTGCATAGACCATTCTCATAATAAGGATGGATTTGGGTTCCAGTCACCCTGAAGATTGATGTCAAGGACATGTTGTTTCAGGTCCAAGTATGATACCAAATATTGAATTGAAAAATCATAATGTCTAAGATTAATTCAGTATCCCTCTACAGAATGGTTGAAAACTGTCTGAAAGAGCCAAGGAAGCTAGAGATCTCCCGTTACAATCAACTATTATCAAAATATAATAGCCTCATAGAAGCCCCTAGAAAAGATAGTCCAGATTTCAGAGTTGGATATATTCCAAGGAACTTGGTGTACAGATCTTAGAAAGTTGAATTGGACCACTTCTTGAGTTTTTGTACATGCAACTAGCTAATAGAGAGCAAAGAGCTAATAACTTTAGCATTTTAGGTGTTTAGGGCAGTGAGCACAGAATTACCACTGCCTAGAAAAATGCAGAATTGCATTGGCAGTCTTATGTACCCAGTCAATGACAGGTTTTGTTCCCTTCAGACAGCAAAGTATAGAAAATAATTCCCAGGCATTTGTTTATTCTCTGGAGATATTATTTATTTTCTAGTAGTGAAGATTCTTTCCTCTCCACAATATAAAGAATGACTTGTAGTTTCCACCTAAAACCTATTTGCGTGCTGGAGGATAGCTAGTTATGTCATCAGTGTAAAGAAGACCTGAGACAATGGACATTTCTCAGCTGAGAAAAACTGAGATAGATCTATTAGCCAATTTAAGAGAATGGAATGCAGTGTTTTTCAAAACCTTGATTGATTAATATAAATTAAAAAGTAGGGGAGTTAGTATACAGTCTTGATACTTGGTATGCCTAAACACATGTCTTAATGTGATGGCCTGATTCTAACATACTGAACCATAAACTACTTAACCTCATTTTAGTGGAGTCTAGAGTGTTGTTCAAACCCATCAATATGTGATTTATCTATCTTATCTACCTTATCTTTTACAGAGATGAACATTCCTGGCTAGTCCTACGATCAGGTGAAGTGAGGATTAGGTGGTAGGGGTTACTGTTACTTGTCCTCCCAACCATGCTCTTTTCAGTTGTTGGAGTGGGTAGTTGTGTGAACTTAGTGACAAAAACAGCAACTCAGAGGTCACCAGTAATCCCCCTGGGATGCTGAGGCTTTAGTATTTGCCCAAGGATGCTATTCCCCAATCCTATCCCTGCTTATTAGATACATACTTTATCTTACAACAATTCAAGTAGAAGTCACCTCAGGTTCAAAAACATTCCAACCTTTTAAAGTATAATGTGTCTATACTTAAAAACTTTGGAGGGGAAATAAAAGGTCATCTTGACTACCTAATGGGAGGATAAGTTTGGGAATTTAGTATGAGCATAGGAGGCTGCCTTACACTGAATAAGACCTTTGATTATTTTAGCTTAGTAGGGTCCATTCTGAGGGGTAGTGGGTCTTCAAAATGAGAGAAAGAAGCCTATGCATCCCTAGTTTGAGATGCCAGTAGTAGAAGCCATAATATCTGAGCCAGAAAAATGACCAGTACATTTCATCAAAGAGCTAGAGTTTTCTGTATCCAGTGTCTGGATTTTTGCAGCCCAAATATGGTAGCCCTAAAACATAGGAGCAAGCATAGACAGTTCCAGAGAAGAAAGAAAAGCACTGACTTCTCCCTAAACTAGCAGTTGATCTTCTCTACCCCCCTTTCTTGATCTCTGGATTCCTTTGAAAGAAGTGGACATGTATCTAAGGCTGCCATCCTTCCTTGAAATATAACTCCATCAAACATCAGCTGGACTTTGACTCTGGAGGAAATATGTTTAGAAATAGCAGAAACTGAAACTGAATAAACTGAAACGTGTTGTTTCTCCTAAAAAAACACCTGGGGACAAATTTTCTTTCTTGTCTCTGGAATGTACTTTCTTGCTTGGGTATTTTCAAAGGGACTTAGACATTAAAGGTGCTACAGCAGAAGTAGAATGAGACGAGATAATGAAGAGGTAGGAGATAGGCAGAGAGGCTGAAAGGGACAGAACAGGAGAAACGAGAGAGATTTGAGAAAGCAAAAAGGTGAAGTTCAAGGTAGCTGCAAGCCTGGAGGTTCTTAGGAAAGTTCCCCAGATGTCTCCTACCCATTCTTCCCTTTCTCCACTCTTTTCCCTCAGCTCATGTTCCTCTGTTTGTTTCTCTGTTTCCCCTCTCCTTACATAGGCCTAGAACAAATTGTGTATCAGAATCTCCACTCTATCAAGTGGCCCTACTCCACTGAGGATGCGAAATAGAGAAGCCTTCTATACATTTAAAAGGAACATGAGCTGAATGTCATATAGCCATTGGAAACAAGCTACAACAGTTTGAAAATGTTGGCTGTATTGCTTTAACATCATGTAGCCACCTCTGTAGTTAATGGTGTGTGGTCTCCCTCCCCAGTCCCTTGTCTCCCACAGGCTTTTCTCTTTGCCCTTCCCCAGCAATTGGACAGAAATGCTGGGAGATGTCAGCTGCTGAAAGAAGAGATGGCTGGTTGCAGTGAAGATGGCATGGCTCTGAATCCTGCCATGAGCAAGTGATGCATAAAGTCATTCAATGTGAAAGGCTGGGCAACAGTGCCTAGACTTATCTGGGAGTTTAATCAGAGAGAAGAATTGCAAAAGAAAAGGATAGAGATGGCAGTGAGCTGCAAAGTTATGTGTTTGACCTTTCTATAACTAACTCCCCCCTCCCCTCCGCCTCCTGAACAGATTAAGACGGAGAGAAAGCAATTTCAGTGCATCACTACAGCTACTATCAAATGAGTATACACTTATTCCTCTTACTCTTTTTAAAAGAAGAAATGCAGATGAAGTCAGGCTGATGGACACTAACCTGACACATAAATAAGATTCCTATTCCAGGCAAGTGACTGTCCCTTATGACTTGGGAAAACAGAAGTGTTGCTAGATTGCAAAGAGGCCACTGGCTTGCCAGAAGCCCACAGAATGATCCATTGTCTTTTTTACTATCACATTATTTACCTTTTCAACCAGTAGCCTAGGCCTATAATCTTCAGCCTTCTCCATCTCAGGACAAATATTTAGCCTGGCCATGAACTGATGGACTCACATTCACTTAGAACATTTTGTAAAACTAATATTTGTATGGTCAAAGAGAGCCAGTTTGGGGTAGTGGTTAAGGCACCAGGCTAGAAACTGGGAGACTATGAGTTCTAGTCCTGCCTTGGCCATAAAGCCTTCTGGGTCACCTTGGGTCAGTTACTCTCTCTCAGCCCTAGGAAGGAGGCGATGGCAAACCACCCAAAAAACCTTGCCAAGAAAACTGCAAGGAAGATAACATGTGTAGCTCAGGGTTGAACTGTGGAGTCCTTGGGATTCTCTGAGCTTGGAGCTCAAGAACCCCAAAGACTCCACAGAACTGCAAGGACTAGTCCAGGCAGCCACCAGGAGTCAAAAAGGCTGACTCAAAGACACACAAATACAAGTGCTGGTCATACATTAATCGAGAATAGCTAGTGAAAACCAAAAACATGTTCTTCATGCAAATAAGCCAAGTACTGAGCTAGCATTATAGCAACATCTTCCACAGACTCTGGACCACTCCCCTCACCCCCACCAAGCCAGCCACTGGGCACATTTAGAAAGGAGGACCTTATAATGGGCTAAACATTTGCCTGAGGAGCAACAATCTTCTCAGATCTGATATATTTTACAGGGTCCTAAGCTATGTTTCCTACTCTGGTCCCTTGGAAGGATAATGTTTTGCATGATGAAAGTCCCAGATTTAATCCCAGTATCTCCCAGTAAGTTTCTGCTTTGATCACTTTCTGCCATTCAATGTAGGCTACAGGGCAGAAACTGACTTGATACTGGGCAGTTCCCCATGTTTCCCTGGTCTCTAATCTGTTCCTATCTCACTCTTGGGAACTGCTTATGACCTAGCCTTCCTTTTGATTCTTTTTACCATAGTCTGTAGCTAAAGCTTAATTCAGTCTTTCTCAGTCTAATACTTTTCAGCATGATCTTCAGCAAGGATTTGGGACAAATCTAAGGGCACTTCCAGATGACCAAGACTTCTGAACAGAGGAGGGTTTACAGACTATTAATTAATCTGAACATGCCATTGCTGGTCAATAAGTGAGCAGAGCCTATGTCAGTCAATCTGGGTTCAGCTATTGACCAGTAATCATCTGTCTTGCCCATTCAGTCAATTTTACCCCAGAAAAAGAAATCATTCACCACCACCCCATGGCAAAAGATAGCAAATATAAGTATCTCATAGTATCTTCCTCTCAAAGAGAGGAACCCAGTTCCTCTCTTTTGTCTCTTTACTCAGTCTACCACCCTCCAATGCCTTCACAGGCTGCCCAGTTAAATACAGCAATATGATTAGGCTGGATCAAAACACTTATATATCATTGATCTCTCATCCCTTCACTGTCCAAAACTACATCCAAACACATGGAATGTCCTCAATAAAAAGCTGGCTTTAAGTCATCAGATCTTATTCTCACATGGAAGCCATTACTTGATGCTGTAAGCAGTTGATAATGTACTCATTTATAGCAGCTCTACATCTTAGCAATTCTATATATTTCTGGGACATTAATCTTGCATATACACACATGCATGCAGTTTCCCATTCATTTCAATGGGACAGCACCACTGAGAAAAAAGAGAATATCTGCTCTGCTCATGTGGGGATTCCACAGCATGTAGTTCTCTTTGCTGAGGATCACCAATGTTCACTGTTATCCAATCTTATTCTCTAAAACAAGGGTGGGCAATTTATCTGGCTGGTGGCCACATTTTACAAAATGGGCTTTGAAGGCTGCAGAGAATTGTCTAGTGGCATTGTGACCAGGAGACAAGACTGAATATTTTGGCTTTTTTTTATTTTTGGAGGGTTTAGGTGGTAAACTACTTTCTTTCACAATTGTATTCAGAACTTTGAAAATAAAACCAAGAATGGAGGAGAATCTTAGTATTGTGTCTGCCATTACATCTTAGAGCTAGGGTTCTTATATTTTATCAGTGCCTCAAAGTGATGTCCTATCAAGGGCATTGTGATTCACCTTAGCCATCCCAGAGTTGGTCAGAAAGATCACTTTCATGTTAATAGAGGGCCAACATAAGAGTAATGTTAACAGTGAGGACAAGTTTTGGGCTAATTATATAATAACAACTCTTTACTTTAGAGGGAACAGAAGGATGGACCTTAATTTATTAACAACTAATCCCTTTTTTTGCTCAGTGCAGCCCATGTTATATCCTGTCCCACCAAATCAAACACAGTAGGTTATGAAACCCGCTCAAAAGGCTGAGAAGCCTCTGGGCTTGATTCGAACAAGGCCATTTCTGGAGATGTTTTCATCTGACTGCAAGATTTGACCATTAATAGAGAAGTTAATGAAAACAAGGCCAAAAGCGGGGGAGGGGAAGAAGGCTGAAGCTGCAAGTCAGCACCAGAGAGTTTTGTATGCTGAATAATTGATTGCTTTCATCAGTTTGCGGCCATGCAAGAGAAAACACAATAAAAAACAAAAAGGCATTTGGCCTCAGAGGAACATTTATCCAAAATGTAGGAAAATAGGTATTACGCCAGAGTCAAGATAAGAAGACAAAAGGGGATTTTAATTTTTTATCAGCAGATATAAAACAGGATTGGCTGCACTCGCCTTACCAAGGTTCACAGAAAATGACATTGTTGTTAAACCAATGCCTTTTCTGCTGATCTTGGATCACCAGCAAAGGTCCACCTTTGCCATTCTCTAATCTAACTCTGTTGATGTCATGGCAAGTGAGAGCACCACCATTCACTGGAGGCAACTGCAAGGTCCTGGCTATAAAGCAGTGTTCCTCAACCTTGGACTTCAACTCCCAGAATTGGGAGTTGAAGTCCATACGTCTTAAAGTGGCCAAGGCTGAGGAACACTGCTATAAAGTATGAGTCCAAGATACTTTGCAGGGGCATCCACAGAAAGAAGCATCAAAAAAGTCACATCAGTGGAATCAAAGTGGGTGGGGCTTCAATTGCAAAGGTGCAGGCCTCATTGTTATTTATATTTTTAATCACCTCCCACCCCACTCTACCCCATAAATGTTCCTGGTACTTAGGAACTTTAAAAATGGAGGATTCTTTTCCAAACTTAGCACAAAACCAGCAGATAAGCCTGCAGCCTGGGGAAATGAACAGATATGGAATCCTGTTGGAGCTCCTTCTAGGTGAGGGATATTTGGAAGGACCCAATTTCTAAAATGGATGGACCTTTTGACTTGATCCAGGGGAGCCTACAGGGTGTCATCAATATGGCGGCTATGACGGTGTGATCAAATTACATACTGTATGACACATAAAAGCACAAGGAGCTTCAATCATACCATTGCAGCCTCCATCTTGACTTGTTTTGAGCATACTCTGTGGATACCCTGGGTGTGATCCAACAAGGGACTTCTTGAAGTACTTTCCTTATTGTGTTTATAGTTGCATAATGCTGGGCATTTTTCTAGGAAGATCAGAACATTTGTTTTTCTTTCCTATGATCTTATCCAAGAACACTGAAAGTCATACTTATTGAGTGGGGGGTTTTTTATTTTTATTTTTTTAAGTAGACCTACAACATGTTTGTAAGAGAAGTGGAAGATTTTTTTCCAGAAAAGATTGAATGCCTCTTAGTTTACACAGTGAAATATGGACAGTTTAAATGTCTGCGCTATTTGATTCTTTCCAGCCTCTGGACACTTCCAAACACCCCATGCTACTCTAAGATTAATGGAGTCTTGAATTCTTTTAGCTTGCTTAGAGCACCAAAGAGAGGAGATCACCAGTGAATCTGTATTTGCCAGAGCAAAGCACATATCTCATTAATGTATGATTAATAGCCATTGGTGAAGTGATTAATTAGTCATTTTGACAGTGAATTCAGCAATAGTACATGTTTTTGCTAAGGCAGCAAGGGAGGAGAGACAAGGAAAGAAGGAAATTCCCCAGTCAAGAAAAATGGAAACCAGTCTTTCAATATTCTAGTCTTCAATTTCATCTTGTTTGCTTTAAAGAACAACCCTTCAGAATGAGACCCCTCAAAAATGATTGATAGCGTCTCCTTCTACCTGCAAGTTGGAAATTTAGAAAAAGGATATCTTTTTTTCTCCTTAGGTCTTAATGGGCACAAGAGTTATTTCCACTTTGCTACCAAATAGGTTTGGGTATATTGTTGATTGTTCCATCACAAAATATAACTTAGTGAGTCTTCTGGAGCATGATGAGTAATGTTGGACAGAGCAATTCTTTTGCCTTTTTTCAGTCCTTATTTTGATGAAAGAGAATGTGTTTCCTTCCTCTTCCCCCCAGCAAAAAAGAAGAGAAATTCAGAGAAATTCTCATGGATGGAATATGATGTTCCTGCATTTACTTAGCTACAATGTGTCCAAGGAGTATGTGTGAATGTCCTGCCTTTCATTGCACAGTCATCTCTCCAACAGGCTGCAGCTTCCCTAGTTTCTCATACTTAAATTCCAAGAGAAGATATCAGGAGGGAACTACTCCATGGTGCTACCCTCACTACTAAGTGGAAGTCCTGCCTTTGAGAAATTGGTGGAACATTTCTTGCTTCCTGGAGAAACTGAGAGAAATCCATCACCCAATTTCTCTTCTCAAAAATTCGGTGGGAAAATTTCAGAAGGCCATCTATGTCCAGCTATTATGAGGGTTTACACAGAAAGGAAACAGCCTAATTGTGAAAATAGAGAGGGCAGGAGAACACAAGGAAATCCAGAGCTTTAGGCTAGACTAAGAATTTAAAAGATGAACAGAAAATGGTAATGAAAAATACTTCTGTATTCTCATCAAGCAAACATGAACATTTCTATGAAGTCATCAGAAGCCAAGCTTGAATTGAGGGAGACTTCAGTTTTATTGGGGTTAAGCCATTTGTTTGCTTTACAACAGGCAGCATTACAGATGCAAGAAGCATGCTTGTGTTGAACTTTTCCTATGACAAGTAAATTTCTTAGTATACAAATATTTTCACTTGGAGAAGATCAGAAGAATACTAGGTTTATTATAGCATATACACAGATTATGCCATCATCTAGGATGATACAGTTGAAAAGGTTTTCTTTCTGCCATGTAAAAAGCACCTATAGAGGTTATGGTTCTTGTGCTACTTCCAATATTATGCACTTTCAACCATAATATAAGAGTGTCCCCGAATGTGCACCAAATTGTATAAGTTCTCATAATGTACTCTCTCTTCATGCTGTAAATTGGTTCTTACACCATACAAATCTGGGTGCTCCTTGTGGCACATCAAGGACTTACAGTAGGAATTGCTCCCCTGGTGCCCTCCATAATTTATATTATATTTATTCATTACTATGACTTCTGAACCTCTTCAATCTGAACAATTCTAAGTGGCTTATAAGGTTCAAATGTACAATCCCAGAATAAACAAATAAATAGCAATACATCAATAAAAACATCAAACCAACAGCTTCAAATAATCAACTACCTTGCACATAGCACCCTTCTCTCACCACTCAGAAGAAATATATTTTCTCACACACCCTTAGTCCCTGAAGGATGTATGGAAAAGCTTGATCTTAAGCTATTTCTTGAAGGTTCTGAGGGATGAGAGTAGTCTTACCTCAGCATAAGCTGTTCCAGAGGAGGGGAGAGGAGCCCCATCAGAGAATGCTTTCTTCCAAATTCCCTTCTGTGGAGTCCTTGGGGTTCTCTGAGCTTGGCTAGCACTGAAGATGTTACCTAGCCAGGTAACGAAACATTTGCAGGAAAACAACCAGGCTCAGAGAACCCCAAGGACTCCACAGTTCAACCCTGAGCTACATATATTCTCTTCTATTGGTAAATTCCCTTCTACTCAACATCACAAGGGATGGCAATTCTTAGGGTATATTCTTTGTTTTCATGCAGCGAATAGACAGATTCTCTCCAAAGATAACCAAATCCTAACCCAGACAGGCTTTTATAGGTAATAACCAGCATCTTGGATATAAACTATTGACTATTACGACTCTTCCATAATGATATAATATAACAATATTGAGTCTCCCCCATTACCAGATGGGCAACTGGAGTTCGTGCCAGCTGAAGCTCTTCAAGGAGCTTGAATATTGAATTAACTCCCATCAGACCAGGATACAGGGCAAAAGATAAGGGACTATAGAAATAGGAGACAAAAATATCTGGGGTTCCCTATTTTCAACTTCAAAGTTTTTCCAGCAGCCTCAATAGCAACATGGAAGCATTTTCATAAATATTCCATCTAGGCCAGCTTTAAATTTGACCTTCTTTAGATATATGATAGAAGTTTGTTCCATACTTTTTTCATTAACACTGGCCCTCTTGTGATTTTCTTTCATAAACAGGAGAGAAAGGGTTGTTGTTTTTTTAAAATCTATATGAGAGACAAACAGATTCATCCATTAGGGCTTTGAGAGTATTTAGCCCTTCAGATGTGAACCTTGATCCCTTGTTTTACACTGAATTATGGGTGCCACCTCTTTTATCTGAAAAGCTTCTCATCGTTAGCAGACATTGTTATAATATGGCTTTCTGTTGTTAAATTGGCTAGTGTAGATGACTGAGACTTAAAAAATAGCAGTTGATTAAAAAAAAAAAAAGCTTAACAAATTCTTATCCTTCATCAATGAGAATGAAAGACCATAAGTTGTAAAAAGGAGGAATATAGGAAAACAAATGAGTGCCTCCCTAATCCTATCTTTGCTGCAATTTGTATATTGCCATTTCCAAATTTCTGAAAGCCTCCTCCTGAAGACCAAAAAACTGAAAATACAAAAAAAAAAAAAAAATGTCATTCTTATAGAAGACCTTCTTGGTGACATATATGCTACCTATATTTATTTTTCCCCATTCAGTAATACAATCTGATTTTGTTTGTTTGTTTGTTTTAAAAATTCATATGGCTACCCATCTTAAAACCAAACTCTGGGCAGCTTACAACCCAACAATAAAGACAAAATACATGCAGCTAAAGCAAAAACAAGAAAAGAGAAAAAACCTGGCACCACAACCATGCATCGTTGATGCAACCCATCACATGATCCTCACCCTATCCCAGCAACTGGGAGAAGAACTAAGTCCTGAGTGCTCTCCAGAAGGTTAAAAGGCTAGAGGCCTGTCGGATCTGCAGCAGGATGGTGTTCCATAGGGCAGGGGTTGCAATGGAAAAAGCACACTTCAAAGGACACACAAGGTGGCAAAGTTTAAGGGAAGGGACCTGGAGAGTGCCGACCCTATCCACTTGGGTAGGACAGGCAGACATCCTCAGGAAGAGGCGGTTCTGCAGATAACCTGGCCCTGTGCCATGTAGGGCTTTAAAGGTGACCAGCACCTTGAATTGCACCAGGAAGGAAACTGGGATCCAGGGTAGCTCATGCAGCAGGGGTGTAACATGGGCGAAACTAGATGCTCCCAAAACTCTGCGTGCCACTGCATTCTGGACCAGTTGCAACTTCTGGGTGGTCTTCAAGGGCAGCCCCATGTAGAAAGCATGACAATAATCCAATGGGAAGTGGCCAAGGCATGAGTGACTGTGAGCAAGGCCTCCCAGTCCAGGAAAGGGCATAATCGGTGCAAAAGACAAATCTGTGCGAAGGCCCCTCTAGCCATGGCTGCCATGTTCCATGCAAGGATCAAAGCCGACCAAATAGATCCACCGCTTCTGAAAGCTGGAATTGACCATATAAAGAGAGATGTCAGCCTGAGACCTTGAGATTTTCTACCACTTGGAAGAGGCAGTTTTGGTGAAATGAGCAAAATTCCTAGACAGATTCAGGCTGAGTAGGTCTTCCCTGAACTATAGATGCTGCTATCACCTACCTCTGTTCAACTAGAGATGCTAAACCTGTATGTGACTCCTGAAAACCCTGGGGGAGGTCCCCAGAAGTCAGGAATTTCTCATGGGAAGAAATTCATCTCAACAATATTATGTCTACGTGGATCATGTGAAAAACTTGTTATTGTGTGTTGTGCACGTATACTGCTATTTACTGCCACCTATTGGCATGTGTATGCTAGTTACTCAGTGGGGGGGGGGGGTATATACTGGCAATATAATGGGAGGACCCAGCCTCTCAGTAGAGTTTTAGCCACCATGTAGTTAGTTTTTATGGGTTATGTAGTTGTAACTAATAACCAAGTAGTGTACCTCTTCTCTAAGAGTTTTTGGCTAGAGTCTTTGTAGTGGATAAGTCTTGGATGCTAAATTTATGAGAAGAAGTGTTTTTTCCTATATTTTATATGCAACTTGTCTTTTATGGAGTTTTGCATTTTTTATCAATAAACACCAGTTAGTATATATTTTCTGACTGGACTTCTTTGGAGAACAAAATATGGACATTGCATTTTGTAAAGCTCTCATGCTGATGTGTATTTTTCCTGAGCACATTTTCTGGGAGTATTGCTGCACTCTGCACAACACCAGAAACCCCCAAATGTAGTTGACATTTTTAATGTGACAGAAAAGGGACATTACCACATGCATAAAAAAGGGTGAGGCTCTGATTGTGTAGTCATAGCCACCATCTTGATTTTTGACCCCTCCCCCTCCCATGGATGTCCCTGATAATTAAATAGACTATTGGAAAATAACTACATTTTACTTTAATGAAATGGGACTGTAGTTTTTTCCCCATCACCCCACCCACTACTCTTAGGAGTTGGTTTCCTGACAGACCATTCCAGAGCCAATGGTAGAGCTTGACTCAAAAATGCTGCACATACCTGTCTTGATACAGCACCAGATACTGAATACTTATGATCAATATATGTGAAAAGGGCAGCAGTGACACACTCTGGTGCTTGAATCAAAGGAGCATTGTCCTCTTTCATATTCTCCCCCCTCCCCCCGATGGGTGGGCAGTGCCCTCTTTGCCTTTAAAGAGAAAAAATTAAATATACTACTCCAGCTGTGCTTTCCAAATTTATCCCAGCCTCTAACAACACAAGGAGGCATAAATATTATGTAAATTCTGCTTAAATATCACACCACCTACCTAATGGTCTTCAAAAACTTTTTCTCAGAGGAAAAATATATCCAGCTGGATCAAGTTTCAATATTTCAAAAGAAATATATATTTCCCCCCAGAAGACATATTTGGCCAACAATGGCATTGGACAGACAGAGTTTATTCCACTGCTTGATGTATACCATAATATTTATCTCAGTTGGCAGCCCTTTGGGCTACTCAAATTGCTGTATTTCTTTTAATATACTGCTAATGGTTTGGATCAGATTACCATATTATAATATCTACAAGATCTCATAGCATCCAACATGAAAACAAGAGGCATTGCAATTACGGATGGGAAAAGAACAGCGGACCAAGGCTGTACCCTCACTCTCCTGAACTGTTCTGTATTTATTTACCTAGGCCACAGAACTATGAACTTTGAAGTCCTGTTGAGTTCAGTAGGAAAAATGAAAGGGAGTGCTTGATTTTCCCACCAAAGTCACCAAAGCCAGCTTAAAATGCACAACTTTGCTTGGATGTTGCTGTTACAGCAAAGTTGCATAACTTATAAGGGCCTGCTTGTTCTTTGAAAAACATGCTGAAGGTCTCACTCCAAAATGTAGTCAGGATCATGCCCAGGAAATGGGTGGGGCCAATGCAAAAATGTATTTTAATTTACATGGATAATAACATTAAATTCATTGAATACTTTTAATATGATTACCCATCCAGATGTATTTATTTTTCTTCTATCATAATAAACATTGCAATTTGGTGGCCGTGTTTAAAAGGACTCTGGATGGGGTACATCCATGCTTTAGGGGCCATGAGGTGGTCCTGGGTCCTCAGACTGCGTCCCTAGATTCAAGCTTGGATATCAAACACTAACTTAAAACCTGATTAGCTCGTCACCTGAAAACCAACTGAAGGTTAAAAAGCACTGTAAGGAACCAATAACTTAATTTTACCATAAAAATTAGCTATCTAGTCAAAAGATACCAGGATGATATTACATATATTAAACAATCCTGTGCTGGAAGTAACATGGAAACACAAGTTGATTATTACATGGACATTTGTGTAGTTGGTGTTTTTCTCCTTTAGAAAGTTTCAGGGGCCATTATTTTCCAAATGGAATAATGATATCTGCACTGATTACATCTGGACAACATCACTGAGATGGCTTTCCTAGACAGGAATTGTCTCAGTGTGTATATAAAAAGAGACACCATTACATGAAAGCAACATTCAGGTGACTTTCAAGTAACTTTCACGTGGGCAGAATTCTGAGGTCCAAGGAAGCTAAGAAGAATCTCTCTCATACCATGAATAGAGCTCAGTAACATGACTCTATCTTCTTTAGGGTGTGTTCTTGACAGATCTGAAGATGACAAAGAGACATTTATCCAATTGTTTGTCTGTTTTGTGTGGTGTGTTCTTGAAGGCGGGGAATAAAAGTGTGGCTTGCTTTGAAGGAACACTTGTTTGCTAAGAAGCATACAAATATGTAACTGTATCTGATAGTGTACTCCTCCAGCTTGGATGAAAATTTCACAGTTGTAAACTTCTCTATGGACATCATTACAGTACAGTGCAATGAATGAAGCAGAAATACTTATGGGAAAATGGGTGGGGTGGACTAAGTATAATACAATAGAACAGCGTTTCTCAACCGTGGCAACTTTAAGGTGAGTGGACTTCAACTCCCAGAATTCCCCAGCCAGCCTGGCTGGCTGGGGAATTCTGGGAGTTGAAGTCCACTCATCTTAAAGTTGCCTCGGTTGAGAAACACTGCAATAGAACATCTTTGTTTGTTTGTTATCTGGAGATGGACAATCTGCAGTTCCCAAGTCCCTTTTGTGCAGCCCTTGGGAATCCCTTGGACCATGACTGCTGAAAACATGTGGCACAATTTTCTGCCACTTTTGGGAGAGAAACCAATGGAAACTGTAGGGTAAATCCTAAAATAGGCAAATCACAATTTGAAAAAGAAAGAACCATCCATCTCCAGGAAACCACGCAAGCAAGCAAGCCCACATGTACGTGATATGACCATATGTCCTTTATTATAAAAGACAGTTCTTTATTTCAGAAAGTTGTCCTTTAGATTTATTTAATTTAATTATTTATTTTCTTGGTTGTGCTCTTGAATTTTCCTTTGTCAAGCAAAGTTATAAACATAAACAATTAATTTTTTTATCCTTATGAACTTGTTTCAGATTTGCCCCTTTTTCAGGTTTGTCCTTTATTTTGCCCAAGAAAATATGGTCACTGTAAACAGGACCCTACCTATCTACATAGCAAGTCACTGCTGTATTAGACCATACCTCTAAGGCAGGGTTCCTCAACCTTGGCAAGTTTAAGACGGGTGGACTTCAACTCCCACAATTCCCCAGCCAGCAATTCCCCTTCCTGGCTGGGGAATTCTGGGAGTTGAAGTCCACCCATCTTAAACTTGCCAAGATTGAGGAACCCTGCTCTAAGGCATTTACAATGTTATAAAGATCTACTGACTTGACACAATTTCATCTAGTTGGTCAATTGTTTTGGGGTGCATCGAGAAATGGGCAGCTTTGCTGTCTAAGACCAAATGAAGCATATGACAGATTTGTGCATCATTTCTAAACAGAGAGATCCCCTGTGATGGTAAGTAAGTCTTGGCAATATCTGTGTACTCTCAAAAGCCTTTACATTTTCACATCATTCACCACAATCCTATTTTTTGTTTCTCAGCCAACTGACTTTACCTCTATCCTGAGCTTTAAGCAAGCTGTCCCTAGATGTTAAAACTTGCAGTAAATAAAGTTGATATTCCAGCATCTTTGGAAAGGCAACAGATGTCTATCTTTGATCAGCATGAACTATTACAGAACCATTGTAGAGCTCAGCTTGGAGTTGATAGAAACCAAGAAAGTTGAATTCTCAGCTTGCTAGAGCAGAGAACATTTGAAGTGTAGCTGGGATCAATTCACTAATTACTATCAGAGAAGAAAGGAAAGCAAGACAGCCAATGAAAGACAAAGAACATTCCCACTTGCCTTCATCTTTTATTGCATAACATCAGATTACTAATTATTAAATCTTGTTCTGTATCAGGTACTCTGAATGATAGCAGCCAGCATGAAATTTGAGCGGGTGTTTTTTGCAGCCCAAAGAGACTTTTGGAAGGAGATGCAATGGAGATGGGGTTGTCTTTTGGTGAACTGTTTATTCTCCTATTAAGCTATAGGCCTCCTCTAGAGACTGTAAACTCTGCTGATTGAATAAACCATCCATTAGCAATAAACTTAAGAAGCTACCTTATATTAGATCAGGTTACTTGTCCAGCTAATATTTCTGATAGTCTGTCACATCAGTCACTGCCTGATCCTTTCAATTACAGAGATTGGGATTTTATCTCCAACCTTCTACATACAAAGTATGTGATTGTGACAACACTATGATACACTCCCCCCCTCCCCCCAGATCTCTTTTCTGAAAGCTCCTACTCCCAGTCTTTTCCCCTTGACTTTACTTTTTATAATAGCAAGGCAATAATTCCAGAGCATTGCCCTTCACTGGCTGGTGTGATAGTGAAAATGTGGTGTTTCTGCTGTTGTTTTGGAGAAGATGGAATCAGAAAACCAGCATTATGGATTAGAATGGGAGAATCTCAACTGGCTCACGAGATGAGTGTTTAACTTGATGCATAATTGAAATGGACAGTTTTCCATCTTTTCAAAAGCTTGGTTTAGCTTCAGTTCATTGAAGCTAGACAGATCTTTTTCCCCAGTACAATTTCCTCCCTTCAAAGAGTAGCTGAGTAAGAAATTTATAGAACACTTAGGATATTTGTCTTGGTCGCAATTAAAATGCATCACTAACTCTTGGCCAGGCTTTGGGGAATTTGAAAAATTAAAACACCATTTTTTAATTTTTTCCCCTCAAGATAATAAACACTCTGTGAATTAGTGCATTGTCTCAACAGTTGGCAACAACGTTAGGCAACATTTTGCAAAATTCAGCCTTCAGGTCCATATTTCATTCCCTCCACAAAACCAAAATTTAACATATGCATCTAAGCCATGCATATGTATATAGGTAAACATGGACAGTAAAACCAAATACAGCCAGTTTCAAATTTTATGGCAAAATCTGAAACTGTCAACTTCGTGGTACTAATTCTTGAATCAATTAATCCCAATTAATTTAATAGACTGGGAGAAGTTGTGCAAAGAATCAGCAATCCAGAAGTATCTAAATGGTACATAAAAAGTGGGAAGCAAATTCAAAATGGCCCAATGTTAAATTGGAAATAAATTCAAAGAGTACCTGGATGTATTGCAAACATAGCTCTTAAAGTTTCTAACATGACCGGAATAAAAACATTCCTAGTCAGGATACCATTTCTTTCTTTTCATCTCTTTTTCCTGCTATGTTCACATCTTACACAATCAATCCAGCCATAAAGAGTGGCTTACAAAACACACTAAGTTCGCAGAACCAACTACACCAAGCCCATTCACTTTAAGGCATAGGCTTAGCATGAGGGGTAAACCCAGCATTTCTCTCAAGAAATAAGCTTCTTATGTCTCAGTTTTTATCAATACCACAAAGTTCTGTATCTAAGGTACAAGTTGCTTCTTTCTAATTATCTTTTGCTTTTCTTTCTTTCTTTCTTTCTTTCTTTCTTTCTTTCTTTCTTTCTTTCTTTCTTTCTTTCTTTCTCTCTCTCTCTCTCTCTCTCTCTCTCTCTCTCTCTCTCTCTCCCTCTCCCTCTCCCTCTCCCTCTCCCTCTCCCTCTCCCTCTCCCTCTCCCTTTCTCTCCAGTATTCTTATATCACCCATAATATCAGACTATAAAATTATGGGTCTATATGTTTCTTCTGAGTATTAAGTGCTAAGAAAAGGACTATTACCTTCATCCTTGTGGTCATCCTATAGGCATCCAGTTTGCCACTTGAAGAAAGTGGATGTTAAGTTAGTTACCTTGGTCTGCTCCATCAGAGCTCTTCTTAGACCCTAACATATGTACCTGCTTTTAAGTAAAATGGTAGACAGGGAGAAGGGTATACAAGATAGACCATGTGGATGGCATTCATACGTCAGACCTTTTCTATCTGGTGGTGCATCACCTATTTCAACTTCCTTTTGGAGAAAAATATGATAGTGAGGTCAAACTCAATAGAATTCTCCCATTCTAATCCACAGAGCAGCATAAATGATAATAAAGGTGTTCAAGAGGCAACTATTGCTGAACCCCTGAATAATGTAGCCAAAATTCTACAGCAGTGGAACAGAAGATAGAACAACTGATAGTGCTGAAGTTGGATCCTGTCCTCTGTTCCTTCTTCACTCCTGGCACTCTAGCCCTCTCCATTCACCTCCTTGGCTTCCAGAAATACATTTTCCATAGATGTTTCATCTGACTATTTCTGTGGGACATTAAGCCCTTCTTGGCACAGTAAATGCTTTCTATGGTATGAAATCGCTTGAGAATGGCCATTTTTGTCAGGCTCACAGAATGATTTAAACTAACTCTCATCATTCTTCCACCAATCTAGGCATGCTCTGGGCAATCCACATGCTAGAATCAACCACAGTTTTGCCCAAACTCTTCAGAAAGTGAAAAGGAAAGAGCAAACAAAAGATGCTGATGGTACAGTTTGCTAGGTGGTGGTGGTGGTGGTGGTGGTGGTGGTGATGGTGGTGATGATGGTGAAGCAGGAGAAGGAAGGGGCAGGACAGAATCTTTTTTGAATTTTTGTTCAAAAAGATATGTACGCTGTTGAACATGATAGTCATCCAGGCTGGGGAGACCTGCACCTGCCCTATGGTGTTTGTTTAGTTTGACATTAATGGTTGAAGTCTTCTAAAATGCTACTAAGATTCATCCCCAGAAGCCTGAGTTAAACTGACTCAAAATCACTCCATTACAAGAAAGGAGCAAAGAAAGAAGGAAGAAATAACGTGCCTTGTTTTCTACCTTAATCTTTCTTCCAAAGCCAGGTAATATTATGCCACATGTAGAAGCTGTAGCAAAGAGCTGTCAGCTAGCAAGAAAAGGCATCTGTACAATTGGAAATTTCAGGGAGACATTTGAGATGGGCCTCAAGAGCTGGGCTAATATAGAGTAGGACATCTGATACTGAACTCCTGTGAGCTGTCTGATTACTTCTGCAATAACTTGTTGGCTTCACTTCAGCATCTTTCTAGCTAGAAACAGACTCTCTTATATCCTTCAAACAGTACCACTATATAAATGGAATTGCATTATAAAACAACAGACAGATAATGGCACCTGTGCATATTAATGAAAAGTTAACGTGCTGTAACAGTTTAGAATACAAAATGAATGCCCTTGCCTGGTCCAAGCCTGCACAATTGTACAAATGAAAGTGTTTCAAAATTATCTTGAAAATCAGCTCTAAAAATAAACTCAAGGTATCCCTGTTACAAAATAAATGTATTGCAGCCCACAGGAAGCAGTTGACTTTTTTTTTTACTTTTTACATAGCAAATAAATCTGCGTGAACTCTTATTTGATAAACTGTCTATTCTCCTGCCTGGCCAAAATGTTCCTATCTCTGGAGAGATGTAATGGGAGGGGTCCTTAAAACAGGCTCTTCTGGGTCAGCTTGCCCCCCAAAGCAAAGGTAACTTCCACTCTGATGGTCTTCCAAAAGCTCATAAGAACTTGGCTCTTCTGGAAGGCCTTTGGGCCCTTGTGCTAGGAAAGCTATATTAAATATAATTGTTTAACTGTAATTATATACTGTATTCCTTACACTGTATATTACTGTATTTTATTCTTCTTGCACTGGCTGCAGCTGTTCTTTTATATACTACTTAAACATGCTTTCAACAAGGTAGTTTATAAATTCATAAATAAATAAATGATTGAAATATATAATGTTCCCTAATTAATAACAGTAATAGTAATAATTTATTTTTATTATTGCATTGGCTACAGCTGTTGCTTTTGTAAGCTGCTGAGGGTTCCCTTCACTTGAAGCAGTTTATAAATCCATTAATAGATAGCTTGGAATGTGTAACACTTGCTAAACAATAACAGTAATAGTAATAATATGTTTTGAGAGGTTTGTGTTATATACATTTGATTGTTTCCAAGTTAGGGTGCCTTGATATGTCTGAAGCATAGCTTTCCTGCAAAAAGCATATGCATTTCATAATTGAACAATGGACGCCCACAAGGGTAACAGCAATATTCAAAAAGTTTTTTTTACCACTCAACTTACTACAGCACAACCAAGCTATGAAAAGGATAACACTACCATACATCAAAAATGTCTTAGAAACAACCAACAGACTATTACAACCACATGGCATCAGAAGCCAACTAAAGCCCTCCAAAACATCTTTAGTAAACCAAAAGACCCAGTAGCCCAAGAAGAAAAAATAAGAGTCATCTACAACATACAGTGTAAGGACTGTAACAAACACTACGTAGGACAGACAGGCAGAAGACTAGCAGAGTCCATCCATGAACACCAACTAGCAGTCAGAAGACATGATGAAAACTCTTTAATCTCACAACACATGGACAGACTCAGCCATAGTTCCAACTGGGAAACAGTGAATATCCTAGACCAAGCTAAATCCAAAAATGCCAGGGAATTTCTGGAAGTTTGGCATTCAGACACATCAGCCATCAACAGACACACAGAGATAAACTACATTTACACACCATTGAAAAGAGACAATAAGAAAGCTAAGAAGGAAACAAAAAGACCAGAGCACATCCTCTCCAGCAGCCGACACTCAGAAAAGCAGGGATTAACAATCAAGCAGAAAACAATACCCTAATCAAGGAACTACCAAGGAGAAAGCCAGACCCCCACCAACACTGGCAGGGCGAGCTACTGTATATAAGCAGGGAGCAAACCCACACTCACTAGCACTGCTGGTGTTACCTAGTCGCATGATGAAATGTCTGTAAGCAAACAACCAAGCTCAGAGAGCACCAAAGACTCCACAGTTTCCAACCCTGAGCTACATATATTCTCTTCTATTGGTACCTTCAGTCTCCACAATAACTGGGTGAGTAAATGTCAGTGCTAAAGATGAAAGGAAAGTGAAACTGACTTTGCTCTCCTACAAAGGGCACCCTTTGGCCACAGTCAACCAACTTACACAAGAATGACTACTAGGTGTGAATGGCAAATATTCAGATGACCCCTAGATGGCAACAATATGTAAGGTTCCTATATTTCTTTGCTGCCAACTAGTGGTCATCTGGAGTTTTGCAGCCCAGTTCTGCGCTAGTTTGGCTGACAAAAATAAGAAATGCAGAAAAGATATGATACATATTCTCTGGAGCACCCTCTTCCCTGCTTGTCATTTTTCCCCTTCCCCAAAGAGAAAGGCTGTCTGCTGACAGAAAGATATGTAGCACAAGAGGCCAAAACTTTTGGAAGTGGTATGTGTGTGTGTGTGGGGGGGTGCACCCATGTGTGTGAGTGCAATTGTGTTGGGGAAGGAAGTAAACCTTGATTGCAAATAAATGAAGAAATTACTCAGAATCCCAAACATCCTTGATCTGGTACAAAATGGCTCTAGTCCGTACAATGATCATTTGCACTATGAGCATGGGAAAAAGACCCGGTAGAAAAGCCTCCAAGATCTGTGGAATGACCATTGGTTGTAAACCTGCAAGAAATACTGCTATCCATTCTTGATGGGAAGATTTACTGAAGGTTGTGGTGACAGCACAATAGAGTCTTTCAGTTCAAATGCAAATACTTCGGGAACAAAACTATTCAGATAAAGGGCATCTCTGTATTATCAATGCAGACAGCCAAGAGGGAAGCTGTAGTTGCAACATGATTATATTAAATCACTGATGAGGCTGGAAAGTAGTCTTCATTCCAATCGTGGTGGATTTTGTTTTGTTTTTTAATCTTTTGACTTTTATTTTTATTTCCATAGAGAAAAGTACAAAAGTTATTGGCTACTATTCCATTCTGAGCAAGGTGCACAGGAGTTCGTTCATTTTAATGGGCTTATTTTAACCTCGTTCTTTTTTAACTGTGGTCATCCAATCCATTTTCAGGCACAAAGTAATGATAGCCGTTGGATATATTCATACAAATAGGCATGGCTCAAATGGAATTCTGTTCCTTATTTTTATCTGAATATATAACAATAGAAACTTAAAAAGAAAATACACATTGTAGAATTATGACAGGCAGTATGTACCATACTCTGTCCGGTTCAGCCTAATAAGATATAATTAGCTGAATTTGAGGAGATGGTTTAACAACTAAGTCACAACTAATGACAGCCTCTAATGACCTAAACTGATCTCAGAAACCTTAAGCAGGATTGGGCCTGGATAAGGAACACAGAAAATCCCAAAGCTATGAGCTAGAGTGGGAAGTTGAAAAATAATCTTTAAAAAAGAATTGACAATCTCCACTCATATTGTTGGCAAGAAAACTATACAGAAATATGCATGAGTTGGGCTTAAATTGAGGGACAATTTAACAGCTAAGGTTGCTGTCCTATACCCACTAAGGTGTAACATAATTAGATTTATTTTGGAATAGATCTGAATGGCATGTGATACTATTTAGATTTGGAACAAAAATGGTCTACAAGGCTTCTCTCAAGACAATATTGGCATGTTTCAGTTGTACATCTATCCTTGGACCTTTCCAAAGAGAAAGTTGCTTTCCATTGTAGCCCTCCTAAGCTTCAAGGTGGTAAGAAAACCACATACATTCTTTCCTGAAGCTTGTGAAAACAGTGAACACAAAATATCAAGGGACAGTCCTTCAAAAACAGATTTGAGGCAGTAATATGTCATACAACCATGATCATTCTAATCCTCTACTCCCTGTACTTCTACTTCGAAGGGAAGAATATTCTTCAGGGAAATCAAAAGGAGGGAGGGAGGGAAGGAAGGAAGGGCAGGCTGGCTAAAGGCAGAACTTCTCCCCCTTCTCCTCCCCTTCAAAACCTTGGATGTGGCCCCAGAACCCATTCCTCTCTGCCAATGTAACAGAAAGGGAAAATTATTAATAATGGGGTTATCATAATTATTGTATCTAATTTAATTTAAATTATATGGATATCACTTTTATCTTGGCCCCATACAAGTTTATGGCTTTTCTTGCCCATTGTTTAAAACTTTTCTTCCACTCTCTAGAAGAAAGGACTCCCTTGGTTTCAGATCCCTTTACTGTGATCCTTTACACTGAGGTCCCCCTTTCTCTGCACCACTGGGTATGTAGACAATCTAAGGACACATTTTGGTTTTCCTGACCTGCTCATTAACATTTTCTAATCCAAACTCCCTGAACTTAACAACAATTTCTGTTTGAATAGTTGTTGGGGGGGGGGGGGGGGGAAATAGAGCAACTGAGGCCTGCTATTTTCTATGGCAACAGATTGTATCTCCATTGACATTTACTAAAGAACCTTCTCATTTGACCTGTTCTTTCCTTCGAAAAAGAAGGCCGCAACTTGAAACCCTGAAGCTGTGAATATTTAACATACTGCAGCTCGTTCAGTAAAACATTATGCAGTATAAAGTTATCATTCAGCATAATAAACCATTTCTTAACCAGGTCCCTGAACTGTGCTGGAAATCTGGACGTGTCCAATAGACTTCTGTCTAGAAGCTTAAAAGAATTCTCAATAGACAGGCATACTGCCCTGCCTAGCCCAGATTGCCTGATGCATCACTACATAGCAGCTGCCTCCTTGTTCAGAAGGCAAGGCAGTAAATCCCAAGCAACGGCTGTTCAGGCGCAGGGCAAAGAGAAGGAAGCCAGGAAAAAGAAAAAGAAGAAAAAAATAATGCCGCAAAGTTGAAAAAGAAAAGCCAAGATGCTGCTCGGAAAAAGTTGTCCCCCACCTTCCAAGGTTACTTCAGCGCTGTTATCTCTGTCTGTGCTCCATCATTACCGAATCATCATGGAGCAATGAGGGGGAGAAGAAGGATGGGGAAGAAACATCTACACCTATGTTTTTGAAAAGACTTTATGTAACCGGCGTGCACGTTTTAGTTTGCGGGAATCTGGAAGCATAAAAATAGAATCTTGAGCAATCCAAGAAGCAAGTGAAACATCTGCCTTTTCAGATGGAGGACGCAGGGGCAGAACCAATATTAAATACATGGGAAATGAATGGTTAAATACATGGAGAGTAATCCTATAAATAATCTTTCATCATCTTAAGTTGGTTTATTCTGAAATCCAATTTAATTTTCATCCTGGACCTGCCAATCTTTTTTGAATGGGGTCCTGACACGCCAGTTAAAGACTAGGGGTGAACCTTTGGCCAAAAAATGCTGTGCACTCCTGATTTTGAGTGACATACCGCATCTCTGGTTGTTGAAATACGTTATGTCTAACCACATGTGCTCTTTCCATTTTGACCCATCAACTGGAAAGTTGTAGAATGAAGCTGTTCAGATATATAAATTCATGCCATACATTCAAATTAATGTAGGGAGTTGAGTGAATGAAGTTCTGCATGCTGTTCTTTCCATCCACCATAGATTCAAAGGTGCTATGTGCCTGAAGCCTATATTTTAATACATACAGTATAAATGCATGGATATATTTTTCTGGTTAGTTGGAAAAGGGACTTTGGGACATATGAGGGAAGCTACCATATATCAAGTCAGCCTAACTCTCCAAGAGATCTTCCTGAGTCTGGATCAATTAGGTCTTTTAATTGCATACAGCGGGGGTTAAATCCAGTCATGTATTTCTATTCACAAAATATAAGTATTATCTGTGAATCATGCCCTGGTCACAGGGCCAACAGGGATGATTCTGGTCACACATATGCACTCAGCTATCTGCACCCAAAATAATACATGAAAAATATTGACTTGGCATAATTCAATTCCTGGCTAAAACTGGATTCACACTCTACCCTTCCCTGTTAGATATCCACATCAAGATTCATTCTGCTTAGCAGAACATCTGCCACTGCAGATGTGCCTGTTTTATCTCACCCCTTTTAGCCATTTCTAGCAGAGTCCATTGTCACAAACGGTATTGTAAATCCTCTGCCATTCTGGTTCTAGCCTCAGTGAAGAAGACTAAGCAACGTTGAGTAAGCCAATTCAATGTAACAGTGCGCCTTTTTGCTCACTGTTGGTAAGGGGATGTGCTATTATTTTTAATCCTGTGATTAATATGAGCCGGCACTACTGTATGGATTTATTATTGACCATATGCTCATTAATTGCCATTGCTTCCCCCAAGTTGCCACCCAGAACATCTGCAGCTTCTGCGTGCGGCTGCTTCTTTCTTTGGCTTTGGAAGACCATGGTAACAGCTTCTCCGGTGGACACAATGGCAGAGAGATGCCTGCAGCAACATGCTCTCCAAAGAGCGATTAAAGGAAAACAAGGAAAAAAGCATGTTTTAAACCCAAACAACAAGGGAGGGGGAACCATTATCCATGATGTTTCTCATCTGTTCCAGCTGGAGTGATTTTTAATTGCAGGCTGCTACAGAGACATCTCAAAAGCAGCAGCTGTTGACAGAGACTTAGGAAGGCAGCATGAGCAGCATTAACTGTTTCATATGATGTAGAGTCAATCTGTAGGTAAACCAAATACCGTGTGGGATAGAAGGAATGGGGAGAAAATTGTTTGGTTCCCATTTGAATATGAATTCATCTGATAGCCTATTCTCTAGCCAATGAATCAGCCTTCCTCAACTTGGACACCCTACAACTGTGTGGACTCTAACTTTCAGAATTCCATGTCACAGAGAATTTTGGAAGTTGAAGTTCAACATCTGGAGGGCACCCAGAGTGGGATGGCTGCATAAATGATCTGAAGCTTAATCATCTTTGAAATTCACAGTTCTCCATATTTTTGTAATCTGGCTCACCAATTATCATTGAAAAAGTATGTTAAAAGTCTGCTCTAATATATATATTCATGAAAATAATGTACAAAATTGTGTTTACTATGGGAAATTATATGCAAAAATATATAATTTAAGCAAGATTGCAAACAAAGTGCATTCGTGTGGAAAAACACACATCAAATACCTCAGTTCACGAACTTAATTCGTTCCGCGACTCTGGTCGCGACCCGAATTGGTCGTGAACCAAATCAAATTTTCCCATAAGGTTCAATGTAATTATGGTTAATCCGTTCTGACCCCAAATTTGGTCGCCAACCGATTTTTGATCACGTCCCGAATCAAATTTCCCCATAAGGTTCAATGTAATTACAGTTAATCCGTTCTGAACCATTTTTTTTTTTTAAACTGCAAAAATATGACACAAAGTACAGTACAAAGAGAGAAAGCTAACCTTGCTCGACGTGACTTCTGGCGTGGACGACAGGAAGGCGGGTGGGGAGGCGGTTACTGCTTGGAGGGAGAGTCCCCCTCCCTACAGGAAGCCGCAACCACGTGTCACGGCAGGGAAAACGGCCGCAGATCCTGTTTGTAACCCGATCCGGTGTTCGCGAACGGAGGCAAAGTTTTGCCACCGGAGCTGTTCGTGAACCGAATTGTTCGTGAACAGAAGCGTTCGTGAACCGAGGTACCACTGTAGATGCAAATTCCACAACAAAACATATTTTAAAACAGAAAAAAGGAAAGAAAATCCTCAAATTCAGTAATCCAAACTTGGCACAGTCACAGAAATTCAGATGTGAGAAAAGCAGAACTTGACATAGTTTGCTAAAATTAGAAACTGAGAGAACTTGAAATGAAATATTATCCCTTACTTGTAAGTGGAAGAATGTTCAGTAGAATCTAACTTTCCTCATTTCTTCTAAGGGTTAACCAAAATTGTGCCTATCTTTATAATCAAGATGGAAAGAGCTTGAAATTAGAAAGTGTGTGTGTGTGTGAGAGAGAGATGTTTATCTGGACAGAGGCCAGCTTCTAACAGTATATACCAGTGTTTCTCAACCTCGGCAACTTTAAGATGGGTGGACTTCAACTCCCAGAATTCCTCGGCCAGCCATCCTGTCTGGAGAATTCTGGGAGTTGATGTCCACCCACCTTAAAGTTGCTGAGGTTGAGAAACACTGGTATATATGAACTGGGAAGAGTGGAGAGGAGTTGATCTCAACTTCTCAGTCCATCTCCTTTTTGCTAGCCATTACCTATTTATATGCCCTCCTCCCTCTCTGGGCACAATTTTCTAGGAACAAGAGGCAGCCTATATTGCCCTTCTTCTCTCTTTTCACACTTAGGACAGAGTAAGTGAGCAGGAAGCAGTAGGAAAAAGAGAACCCAAATCCAGAGCTTTGTGGGTTGGCAATAGTAAAGGCATTGTATAGACACAGCAGGTGCCCAATGATCCTGAGCCCCCACATTCTAGTTAGCCTAGTTAACTCATTCTATCTTTTTTGCTCCTACTGTATTTTCATCCATAATGCTATATTGGTGGACTGCTGAATTGAGGAGGGTCCCATTTCCTGGATCCATCTTCAGCAGGGATCAACATAATTGGGATCTGAGTGGTTTACCTTCAAGGAGCTTGAACTCTTTCAACACAAGAGGCTAGAATATTTGGAGTCCCTCCATTTAGAAAAGAAGGTGGCTAAGATGAGTAAGGGGAAAGGCCTGGGTCCAGATGGATTACCAGCTCCTTACTATAAACATTTGGAAGATGAGCTCTTACAACCTTTACAAAAAATGATGAATTTTATTTTGGATAATGGAAAGATACTGGACAGCTGGATAGAGGCAAATATAGCACTGATTCTGTCAGGTTCAACCCAAGAAGCACAATGAGACAGTCCAGGAACAACTCAGTTACTTTATTAGCTTGCACCTACTAGACATAATCTTGCCAGACTAACTCTAACCCCCAACGACAGCAAGTATAACCCTGAATCCCTTAAGGAGGGGCCAGTCTCCTTCTCTTCACTTTCACACACTCCGGCTGGGGGCTGAAGAGATGCTTGGAATGTCTCTCCCCCTCCCTGTAACCTTGAAGCTCCATTCCAGGATCCTCCTTGCTCACGCCTTTCATCACGGATTCCCAAAGAAGGGCAAGACCCGGCCTTACTGAAAAATTATAGATCAATATCATTATTAAATAATGATTATAAAATATTTATGATGATTTTAGCTGAAAGGATAAAACATGTTTTGCAAGATTTAATTCATGAAGACCAATGTGGTTTTTTGCCTAAGAGATAACAGAGATAACATTAGCAATATTCTCATTATCCTAGAGTATTTACAGCAACACAATGAAGAACAAGCTGTATTAATATTTCTTGACATGGAAAAGGCCTTTGATAACTTGAACTGGACTTTTTCGTTTAAGATCTTGGAAGAAGTGGATGTTGGGGAGAATTTTATTACATGGGTGAAATCGATATATACTTCACAAGTAGCACACATTATCATGAATGGGGAATTGACCAAATCATGTGAAATAGAGAAAGGAATGAGACAAGGATGCCCACTTTCACCATTATTATTCATTCTAGCTCTTGAAGTTTTAAACAGAGATATAAGATAAGATGAAAAAAATGCTGGAGTGAAAGTTAAAAAAGAAGTATATAACTTAAGGGCATTTGCAGACATAGTTTTTCTTCTATGGAAAACCCCATAGAAGGTATGGATGTATTAATGGAAAGCTAAGGGAATTTGGTGATCTGGCTGGCTTTAAAATTCATAAAGAGAAAACAAAGATGTTGACAAAGAATATTAGGATAGAAGACCAGAAAGAATTCTTTGTAAAATCTGGGTTTCAGTTTGAGAAAAAAGTGAAATATTGGGTTAGTATTAATATGACTAACATGAATTGCATGCTATTTCAAAATAACTATGTTAAGGTATAGAGATAAATTAAGGAGGATTTATTAAGATGGGAAAAATTACAGTTATCATTGCTTGGAAGAATTTCTGTGCTAAAAATGAATGTGTTACCTAGGATGATGTCTTTATTTCAAACAATACCTGATTTGAGAAATGATGCACCTATTAAACAATGACAAAAAGACATATCTAGATTTGTATGGCAGGGCAAGAAACAAGGGTTATATATAAAATTCTTCAGGATACAAAGGAGAGAGGAGGATTAGGACTCCCAGACTTGAAATTGTATTTTGCAGCCTGTTGTTTGGTGTGGATGAAAGAATGGCTGTTGTTAAGAAATAAGAGAATGTTACAATTAGAAAGGCACAACATGACATTTGGGTGGCATGGTTATTTATGATGTGATAAAATTAAAGCTAGGCTTCCAAAATCATTACGTTAGGAATGCCATATTAAGAATATGGAACAAATATAAACCCAGGCTGTGCCTGAAAATACCTTTACTGGCCTCAGCACAAGAAGCATTTTATAAAACAGAAACAACAGGCAAAGAAAAGTGGGTAAGATATCAAGACTTGTTAATACAGGAAAATGGAGAACTTAAAATGAAAACAAGAAAACAACTGACTGCAGAGGGATTTACTTTTCAGTGGTTTTCATATGCACAATTAAAGGAGAGATTTAATATGGATAAAAAGCTATCAAGTATGGAAAAACATGTAACGGAATTTGAAATGGAATTATGTACAAACAATGAACATGTAATTGCTAAAATGTATAAACTTCTGTTAAGATTCAAAACGGAGGAAGAACAAGTTAGAGAGTGCATGATAAAATGGGTTAAGAATTTTGATTATAATATACAGATGGACCAATGGGAAAGAATGTGGTTAAAAGGATTAAAATTCACATCACCTTATAACTTAAGAGAGAACTTTTATAAAATGATGCACCATTGGTATATGTCATGAGAGAAATTATTTGGATGTATAAAGGTACTTCTAATTGTTGGAAATGTGAAAAGCATGAAGGAATGTTTTACCATGCATGGTGGGCTTGTGAAAAAGTGAAAAAATATTGGACACAAATACATATGATGATGTTTTAAAAGTCAACATTCAGATGAAACCAGAATTTTTCTTATTAGGACTTTTGGATAGTCAACTAGAAAAGGCTCATAGGTTTTACATATGGTGACTGCAGTGAGATTATTATATGCAGAAAGGTGGAAGAACACAGAAATACTCACAATGGAGGAATGGATCGTGAAGATGGCAGAACTTGCAGAAATGGCTAAATTGACTTGTTTGATTAGGGAGGGAACAACAACGACTTTTATAAAAGATTGGAAACTCTTCATGGACTTTTTGCTGAAAATGGATAAAAATTAACTGATGATTTCTGGATTTACCAATTAATAAGGGTTGAATATGGAGGGAAGGGAACCATGTTATGTAATTTAGAAGGGGGAGACAGTTTTAAATATGTCTACAACTGCTGTAAAGAAGATCAGAAGTCACTTAAGTTTTTTTGTTTTGTTTTGTTTGTTTTTCCTCTTCACTTTCTATTGTTTTCTATACTTTTTTATCTTTCTTACTTTTTTCTATATTGTTTCATATTTTATCTTTTCACTTTGTAAAACACTTTTTTAATACAAATTATAAAAAAAGAAAAGAAGGTAGCTGAGTGGGGACACAACTGAAATGTATAAAAGCAGAAAGAAAAGGTTTCTGAGAAGGAGGACAAGAAGAAGGTTTTGCCTGTCTCTCAGGACACTGGGACCAGAGGCCACCTGATAAAGTTGTTAGAAATGCAATGTGTATATGTATGTATATATGTATGTGTATACACACACACAAACAGAGAGAGAGAGAGCGAGCAGATAACCGATCATCAAAAGACATGGTGATGGCCAGTAATTTGATTGGGCTTTAAAAGAGGACTGGGAAAACTCAGGGAGGGCAGGTCTATCATGGCCTATAGTATTTTTTGAAGGTTCAGTATGATCTCCAGGTTGACGGCAGCATGAATAATAGCCAAAGATCTCCACCTCTTGCTTAAAAGTACCTGAGAGCATCTAGTTGGCCTCTGTGAGAATCAAAATGCTGGAACAAGACAGCTTGCCCTTTCCTTATTTTCTTATGTTTCACTGCTAAGGCATGAAAACAAACGAATAAACTCACCCAGTTTACTCTTACTCTTCCAACTCCAGCTTACTAGGAGACCAATCACTACAGACTCTCCATTCCTCACCAAGATAAACAGTTGTGTAAGCTTTCCTAGAGCTGCTACTTCTGCTGCTGGATACTACAGCATAGCCTTCTGCAGCCTAGTATCCTCTAGCTCTGCTGGACATTAATTCCTCCAAACTCCCAACACCCAACCAATGTAAGTTATGAGTTTTGAAGCCTATCCTTCTGGGCATCTCACTTCCCAACAATGACACTGTAGATTATGTGATACAGTAAAATATGTGATGTTTCCTACAAGTAAAGTTCGACCTGGTGAGTTCATAGGCTTGTATTTTTCTTGGTAAGAGTATAGTAATGGTTAACCATTTGCATTTCCAGTCTTCAGTCCTGGGATTTTTGGTGGCCCTCTGTCCAAGTACTAGACAGATGATTTCTGAGATCAGCCAAGTTGGATAGATGCAGCCACCTGCTGTGACAGCTAATGTGATAATAATATATCAAATATACTCACAATATATTGCTTCTATTTCTTGGAAGTTGATTCTTTGTGTTTTTGGCAAGCTGTGCGTTATCTCAAATTCTACTTGATCTTTCAGAGGACTGGGACAAGAATTGATGAGGCAAGGCATTTTTAAAAATGTAGCATTTCCTATTTTCTTTGTAAAAATGTCCTTCACCAGCTAAACTGATTTTATAAAAGAAGCAAGCCAAAAGCATAGGTGGCCCCTTCGTTCAACATTTTTGGCAATTTTCCCAACAGTAACAAAATTCTAGAAAAAGAAGGCCCAGTAATTAGGAGAGGGGTGACAATGAGAGTGTTAATTTTATATGCAGATGAGATTAATAAATTAAGGACATTTGCTTGCATATAAATGAGAAGACAGCCCATTTATATGCTTAATCATAACTTTGTTCTTTTTCTTTGCACAAACTTTGCAAGGAATATTTTTCATACCGACAGGTTCCCTCCCTCTAAGCTTTCTTTCTTTCTTTTTTTGTGTAGAAAATAATAATAAAGATGCTTTGAATATTTGTCACTCCATTATTTATAGCTGTTGTCCAAAAAGGGCTAATCTTTTCACACTGTCAATGAATGAGGAGGTAAAATTGGGTGTATATCATTTATATCTACTTAGCTTACCAAGCAAAACCTACGCCTTCTTTCCTGCAAGTAAGCCCCCTTGAACACAGTGAAATTTACTTATGAGTAAAGCATTTCTGAATAAATAGGCAGTATGATAATGATAGGTGGGTCAATGATACACTCTGGGTCACCGGATTTAGTTTTCTATGATCCATCTGCACTTGTCCCCAATTGGATGGGATGTTAGTTTGGTTTACAACATTTTTCCTGCATTTTTTCTTTCTAATTCTCATTCATCCTGATGAGGTTTTGCTCTCTAAAGTTCCTTTCAAAGCAGAAAGAAATGTTGGGGAAATTCTCACGGGAGAAATGTGATAGATGTAGTAGCCAAGAGCAGCAACAGGGAGGGTTAAAAAGTTAAGATGGCAGCTTACCTCTGTTTTTTACATGTGTCATGCATGCAACACCCACAAGAAGCAGGGCTTCAGTGGCCATCTTGACTTTTCTAACCTTGCTCCTCTTGGGCACTCCACATGGCAGCTATACTGTTTTGGCTAGGCTGCAATAAAATAAAATACTGTAAGGTCTACCCTAACATGAAAATTGTATGTAGCCAAAGGCCACAGAGTTCAACAAAGAAGTGGAGAAAGAATCACTGGGCTAGTTAGCAGTAACCAACCATAGGGAGTTTGCTGAGGACCTCAGCCCTTTAAAAAAGAGATTGAGCTCACTTTTCACTTAAATTAAGGTGCCTAACCTGTAACCTCAGATCTGCTTACACCCCTCCTAAAGTTTTGCTTACACCCCTCCTAAAGTTTTGTTTACACCCCTCCTAAAGTTTGGATCCACTTTTTGGAGAGTCTTTGAAGGCTGCAAAGACTCTCCAAAAGTGGATCCAAAATTGAATTTTTAATAAGACAGAAAGGGAAAATGCTTACACACCATGAGAATAAGGAATGCTTCCAGACAGAGAAATTCTCCAGATGTTTTTCTACCAGTTCTCATTCAATGTGATGAAAGGAGTTAGTTTCAAGTTCTTTCAAAAGAGAAGCAAATTGGGGGTTGGGGGGGGGGGGACATTCTTCTGAATGCATCAAATTGTTCTGGACTTTAGTGATTAAATGGTTCAGGAAAGTAGATGAATCTTCTTTCTTGCATTGTACAGTCCTTTCCCAGTTGTCTATAGCCTCTCTAGCTTCCTATGTGCTAGTTAAATCCTAATTTCCTACATGCTAGTTAAATCCCAAAGGAAGATATGAGCAAAATCTTGCCATTTAAGACTAGGAAGAAAATGCATGATAGCAATAGAAAAATTACTAACAGGATAAAATAATTGCACCAGTAGCACCCTCCACCACCACCCTCCAATGAATAAGTGAACTCCTAATCATCCCCAGGAGAAAATCAACAGAAATTGTCAAGTGCTTGGAGAATATGAAGAAAAACAAATGTCTCTTTTACTGGGGAAGAAACTTTTGAAAATTTGCAAGGCCAATTTCAACAAAACATCATAGGAAGTAATTGAAGCAAAACGCTGGACCAGGTGGACCTTTATTCTCATCCAATAGGCTTGTAGTCAACTTTTTAATCATTCACTTTCAACAGGCATTAGAGTACATGCTGCATGTTCAATCAGATTCATTGCCTCTCTCTATTGGAAGATGCCCAAAATGATATAACCCATCAGGCCCGTGTCTTCTGAATCAGCATCAAACAGATTAATGGGACCACTCGCCCTTCTTTCTTGCTTTTAATATCCTGTTTCTGTCCTTTACAGATGACTTTTAGACTCTCTCTATATTGTTATCATGTGTTAATATGATAGAGCTTATCCCATTTTTTTTCATTCTAGTGTTTGGATACAGGAACAACTGCAATGGTTATACTAAAATCCTCTGATCTTAATGAAAAATATATCATGCACTACTTGCTAATAATATCTAAATATATTTAGGTTTGGGAGTGTGGCCTTATGGAAATAGTGGGCCCAGTCCATTCAAAGCATTAAGTCCCATTAATTATTATGGAAGAATAGTCCAAAGTAATCAGAGGTAACTGTTCCTATCCTTAACTCTCTTTGGAAAATCAATGAGCATGATATAAATATCAGGCCATCTGGGACATAGATTTCCCAGGTTCTCTGCATCTGAGGTGCTGAAGCTGCAGTTCATGATAGCATCCCCAATTCAAGAAGTCCTGGGAATGCAATATCTTGGAAAACTACATTTCCCAAGGTTCCTGAGGCTTGGAATGCTGCTGCAGCAGAGTTTCAGGCAGCTGGAAGCTTCATTTAAAATCCAAGCCAGAGAAGATTGTTTTAGGGGAAATAGCAGTCAGTTGATAATAACACTGAGAATTTCAGTCAGGGAAAGTGCTATCCAGAGCATAATTAACGAAAGCCTCTTCAAAATGAGACAGATGTAGCACAAAATCCCTTCTCTCAAGCCAGTATACCACCTTCTGTTATAAAACCCAATGTTAAATTTTTCTTTTTGTCCATCGTATGGTCTATTAATTTATGAGCAATTATTTCCAGTCTCTTAAAAATAAAAATAAAAGGTCTAATTTCATAGTTAGTGACATTTCTTACAGAAGAAACGTAAATCAAAAACAGTGAGTTTTTTAGCCCAGTTTTTGATGCTGGATGGAAAGATTTTCCTTGGGAAAATGTCACTGAATTCAATAGGCTTATTTTTCAGTATATTATTTATCCAGCTTTTCCTCTAAATTGTTTTATCCTTACAACTATCTTATAGAGCACATTGAGATGACAGATAATGACTAATCCAGGATCATCTGGGGGGGGATTAGAACCTGTGCTTCTCCAGTCATGGTTTGACAATCTAACCATTATTTCACATTTGCTGTAATCCCAGGCTGATATTAAACTGAGGTTTTGTGGGCAGATAACCTCAGACAAATGGAGGTTGCAGGGGGGGCGGCTTGTGAAAGCATATTTTAAATGAAACAATAAGCTGTAAGCTTTTGACATCTGGCCCACATTTGACTTATTAAGAAAGCAGATTAATTCTATGTTACATGGAAAGCCCAAAGCACCCACACAATATAGGCAGTTAAATGTGCTGAGCATGGGATAAGATCTCAGCTGATCATTTTCATTTCCGAAACACTTTCACAGCAATAACTTCCTAGACTTTGCCATTTGTCTGAAACTATTATCTCCCCTTCACAGTACCAAAAGACATTTTGGCAGGAAAAGGAGTGGTTGAAGAAGATCTAATCAGACTTTATTGCAAGGGACAGAAAATGTTCGTAGAGTTTTTCCATCTCTTTTTTTTAAAAAATTATTATTTCAGCCCCACAACTGAGTTCAAAAGGCAGCTGCTTACCAGACTGCGGTGTTGTGTTTCTCATACAATACAAAGCGTTTTCTACTAATTTGTTGTTCGATTAGGGGGGAAGGTGACTTTTCATGACTGCAGCAGGACAGAAGAACTTTCTTCTGTATTCTAGTCAGCACGGATAATCTCTTTATCCACAGAAGAGGGTGAGGCTGTACCCTTGGACCTCAGCTGCAGGAATATCACAGCTATCCTTCTTCTTCTATAGTAATCCAATCAGCTGTACAGAACAAGGCTTAAAACTGCTAACACAGGATAACGCCTTGAGTCTGAAGAAGTTCATTTTTGCTAGCAATACACAGTTATGGTAGAACATAACTTTCATAGTTCCTGCAGCTGGACAAAGAGCTCCTATACCACTGCCATGAATCTGGCCCTTCCTTCCCCCTTGCTACACCATTTCTCTAAACCAGCGGTAGGTAACCAGAGATCCTAAAGTCAAATTCAGTCTTGGAAACCTTCTTTGGCATCATCCAGGGCACCTTCTATCCATAATTGCCAACAGTTGTTGGCTTCTTGCTATTTTTAAGAGGTAAATACAAAAATAATTAACTCAAACCCTAAAGTAGGCTTAAAGCAAATGACTCCCAAACCAAGGCAGCAACCCCCCCCCCCCCCCAAACCAATCAGAAAATGGTGGCCCATCTACTTGGAATCATGCTAAATGCAGCTGCTGGCCAACTAAATTGCATATCCATGCTCTAAATCAAGGTGGCCACCTTTTGGTGGCCAGGACGATGATTAACATTTGAAATAGGCAGGACTATAATTGATGTAGTGATGATCCCAGATGAACAGAACCATAAATTTCTGTATTTTGGAAGGCTGGGGGGAGAGGTCTTTTTATGTTATAGAATACAATAGGCACCCATCGTCATAGCCATCTACAAGAGATTAGAGCAAGTGTTTTGATCCTGCCCTTTTACACATCACTTATGAAAAGCATCATCTAAGTATCTTGACTGAGGTTCTTGGGTGTGGTGGCTTGCCTTAGGACCTTTCTCCATCTTTCCTTCAGTTGTCAGAAAATCTCAGCCCGAAATGTGCTTTCTCCATTGCTGATCCCTATCTTGCTTCTACTGCCCAATCACTGCAGTCCTAGTTTCCCTCTAAGGTGATGATAACAAAGCCTAACAGATTTTACAACCTCGAGGCTGCCTTTGGAAGGTGTTGGAATAAGCTGGAAAGTTTTATCTTATGCTGGTATACTTAAAGACCACTTAAGCCTGTCTCACTTATGGGCTGTAGGCAAGAAGGCAGTGTCAGAGCCGCAAAAGAAAGATGCTGGCAAGGCTTGTTTGTGCTTGTATAAGTGGGGAAAACCCCAAACTCCAACCAAGCCACCAACTGTGCTGAATTCCAGAAGAACCATATCTTTAAAGACGCTATTGCCATGATGATCTCAGAATAAAAAAGGGAAGCTGGCAGTGGGGCAGAGAAACCATTTAAACTCTCAAACATGATTTTTTGGGGGGAGAGGACTTGTTTGTTGATAATATGCATTGTTTCATCTGCTTTAAAATGTGACAAGCCAGCTCAGCTGCATTCAGAGGACTCACTGTGCATTTGGCTGTGTGGGACCCCAGTTCATCATAAAGTCACTATCTCTGTGGCACACTCAGGAGGAGAAAGAAAGGCCATGTGATTAGCTACACAATGCAACTGCATATGTGTACACCAGCAAACTGAATGCCTTCACAGGGATTCAGGTGGGCCACATTCTCCTCCTCTCCTCTGCCTAAAATTATACCCTACTCACCCCCCCCGACCCCAAAATCTGCTAAATGAACTAATGAATGAAGTCTGATTAGTTTGCATAATTATAGTAATGAGCTTGGAATTATAATAATCCATTTTGAACTATTAACAAGAAAAGCTCCAAAGAATATGAATTTAAGGTAATAGAAAACATGTTTTCATCAAAAATTTATCATTAAAAGCAGCTTCCTCCAATTTGGGCATCTTCAGTTGTGGAGATTTCAGTTTTCACAACTCTCCAGGTAGCATGGCCACGCAGATTGGGGGACACTGGTTTAAATGAATTAGTCATAGCAATATGCCTTGCAAAAGTTCTTTCCTGTTTAACGTTTTCTTTGCTTGTTGTACAATTCTTATCTCGTTACTCAGTGTTGAATTTCTAGCCCATTCTATCTCAGTGCTTGGATGTCAGCACTAAGCAATGATCCAATAATGCGGGGGTTGGCAATCTATGGCCATTGGCAGCGTGTGCCTCCTCAAGCACTCTTTGAGTGATACCAAACATCTCCCATCTTGACTGCACTGCGTACATTTGTTGACAAAATGGGAACCTTTAATGCCATGGGGTTGGCCTTTTTAATAAAAATAACACAGGAAGTAGGGCATTCAACCACCTCCAGGTTGAACTTGTGCAATTTCGCATTGCTCCCAGGGGCCATACCGTCCCCCTGAAAAAACTCTCCAAACTGAAATTTTGCCACTGCCCAATTTCATGATGCATCCACGGCTATTCTCAGAGTATGAAAGTATGAAAAATAAGCCCAGCTCAGCTGCAAAACAATTGCCTCGCCTTTTTAATGCCCTTTTAATGCCTCCTACTTAATATCTTCTACTTAAATTAAATGATGCTCCATAGATATTTCAAAACATCCCTGTATTATATAGCAGTGGAATTTCCATTGCGAAGCCAGACACTTAGATGTGAACACGGAGAGCTACTCTTGGAAGGGCCTGTCATTTCTGCAGTGTGTAGTTGGGTATATTATGGGCTGAAATGCATTATGGGATGAAAAAGCTCACCTTGATTGGAGATTATGCTTAATTAAAAAGCCAAAAACACTGAAATAAACGCATTAATGACAGCAACACTCTCCAAGTTCTAAATCTTATGGAGCCAAAATGTCGGGCTGAGTTTAATTAATAGAGTTCTATACGGGTTTCTCAGAAATAATAATAAGACATTAAAGAAATAAATCTGTCAGGCTGAATTATATTTTGTCATACCTATATTTCAAAACCTACCTTTATTAATGAAAATGTTTCAGTGTTATTTGAGGCTGAAAATGCAAACTATTTTAGGGAGAAATATATATATTTCTACCATTAAATGCTTGTTTGATTTTCTTTTATAATTATTTCCCCATTTTTTATTTTTTAAATTTTTGCAATGAATTGGAATTGATAGCAGCAAGGACGTGGAAATGACACATACACAAACACTATTTTGTTTTTTTCTTTTTCACATGCACATACACTTGAATACAACACCACTCTTCTGATAAGGCAAAGTAAGATAGCTGTCATGAGTGGGCAGACATTTACAGTAATTAAATTTATTATTCTCGTAATTTCCTGCCAGGAATGAAAATAAGTATTTCAGAGATCTCCTGTGCCTCCTCTGGAGGAATAATTTAGCCAGCCTTTGACATACACATCTTGACTTAAAGTTTCACAGAGTAGTTTGCTTTTCTGCTTCAGGCAACAAAATACTTTCAGCCTGCACATGCTTGTTGCACAATATGTAGTGTGAAAAGCAAATCATGTGCACCCAGGCAGAGATCTCTAATTACAGCCAATTTATAATTCAAGATGTTGAGTCATTTCAGGATTCTTCACGTTCATTATCTGTTATATTTCTATTCACCATTCCTCTAAGAGCTCAAGGTTGCCTCGGATTACATCCCACCTTCAATTTTTCTCTCCCCGCCACAATCACAACAAACCCATAACGTACATTTGGCTGAGAGATAGTGACTAGCCCAAAGTCAAGCTTTTGTAGCTGAAGATGGACTTCACTCATGGGTCTTCCTTGTCCTAGCCCAACATACTTGCTTTCAAGAACACGCAATTGTAGAGTAATGACATTGAAATCCATAAGACACTAGTAATAATGAGAACATGTAACATGTTTTGTTTGTCACCCAGAGTTTCTCAGATAGGCAGCCATACAAATTGGATAAATAAATAAACAAACAAAATGTTGTTCTGAATCCTCATGTCCTAGAAGACTTCAAGGATCCTGCTAGCTAATCATAACCAAATCAGTGTTTTCAGCTATAAATAATTTTACTAGGACTTTATTCTGCCTCCCCTTCCTGTTTTGTATCTTTTTTTCTTCCAGCTGATATTGCACTGCTGAACATGCTCAGTCCTCTTTAACTATTATTTGGGAGGTGTCCCTTTCATACATTTTATTTTTATTTTGTACTTCTGCAAACCTCAAGTTTACGCTGAGTCATGGTTTCTTACTTGTCCCATTGTGTCTCCATTTGTACGTACTGGGCTTGACCTTTTACAAGGTAAAACAGAATAGTGTTCAACAGTGCCCAACCACTGACCATGTTTGGAGATCCTCCTGGATTCACATCTGTGGCTGGCAGGGTCTCGTGCACAATTGTGCGCATTCCTTGCTCAGGGGCACTGTTCATGGTCCCTGACACCTTAGTCACCTCCCAGTTGGATTATTGTAATGTGATCTAGATGGGGTTGCATTGAAGACCACCCAGAAGCTGCAATTGGTCCAGAATGCAGTGGTAGGATAGTTATGGGTGTTTCTTGTTGCACCCATGTGACACTTGTACTCCATAAGCTGCATTGACTGCTGATAAGCTTCAGGACGCAATTCAAGGTGCTAGTTATCATCAATAAAGCCCAAGGGAATCTCTCTGCCCCACTTGTTCTAATCAGGAAGGCACAGTCCAGGTTCCTTCTTTGAAACAATGTCATCTCATGGGACCCAGGAAGTGTGCCCTCTCAGTGGGGGTCCCAGCCATTTGGAACAACCTCCCCACCACCAATATTTAGTTGGCCCCAAACCCAAGGCACTTTAGTTAGGATGAATAGATTTCTCATTGGGGAGATACAATTAATTTTAGCTTTTGACCATCATTTAAGTGTGTCTATGTGTCTTGTTTTCCATTGTATTCTGTTTATTGATTTTTGTATGCCACCCAGAGTCAAGTTGTTTGAGTAGGGTGGCCATATAAATACAAGAAAGAAAGAAAGAAAGAAATGTCGGCTGTACTGTAGTTCCAACAGAGAGCCACAGATTGGAGAAGGCTGATATTGTTTGATTTTATCCTTAAACAACTTGTAAGCTTATTAAAGTGAAAGTAGGTCTATCAGCATAAATGAAGGCTAAGCAGGATACAAGGAACTAGAGGAAGCACCCTGGTTGACAATTATTTGAGCTACGTACCATCCTGTCTTTTTGGGACAGGTTTGAAATGCACTAACCACATCTTAAAAATTATTCTTTAAAAAAAAATGAGGCTGTTAGTAGAATTCACATTTGCTGCTCATGTTCAAGTGGAAGCTAGATATCAACTGATTTGGGATGCTTAATGTGGATGTCTTCTAATGGTCCCTTCCAACTCTAGAAATTGATGTTCTATACTTGGCTGGCTTGGGATAGCAGCCCCCCATAACTTAATTAACATTGTTTAAACATTGTTTAAAAGCCTTCTTGAATCTCCAGAGCCATCTGAAATATCAGGAGCTAAAGTAGCCGCAGGAAAAAACTTAGTCATAATCTGGAACAGACAAAGAGATACCTATAGATAAAGAGTGGGACAGGCCAGCAAGAAACATTACATATACTCTGTTTGCTCAGCACAGCAGACTTCAGTTGCTTACGCCTCTCACAATAAGGCAGATGCTTATAGGGTTTGGCTTTATTACAGACTGGCCAAATCAAATCTTGGTGTATTAGAACAGTGGGATGAAAATAATAGAACAAAAGTTAACAGAAATAAGTACAAATTTGGTCACTTCAGAAACAAAAATCAAATGCACAGGTATAGCATGGGGGAATTCCTGCTTTGACAACAGTTTAAAAAAAATTGAAATAGTTGATTCTAAACTATCTAAACTATCAGTGAATGGGGTGTTGTTGCTGTAAAAGGGCAAGTCAAAATTTAGGCTACATCAAAAGAAGTATCGTTTCCAGATCATTCCACTTAATTCTGCATTGATCAAATCCCATCTTGAGTAGCCAGGGGCTAGAAACAGGCCTGTGAAGAGAGACTGAAGAAGCTGCTAGTAGGCGTACCCTTCAAGAAGTAAACTGAGGTGAGATATTGTCGCACTCTTCAGTACCTGAAAAGATATCCCAAAGAAGAAAGTCAAGATCTCTCTCATTCCAGGATATGGAATAATGGATTGAAGAAGACCGATTCCAATGCATTGTTGCGGGGGGGGGGGGGGGGGGGATCGTCATACAGTAAGAGCAGTTTAACACTGAAACCAATTAGCTTCTTTGCTCAATATGTTCAGGTGGGCGATAGGCAGCCATCTGTCAGAGATGCTTTCATTTGGATTCCTTCACTGACCTAGGGGTTGTACTGGATGACCTTAGTGCCCCTTTCCAACTTCTGTGATTGCATTTCGCCCCCGCCCCAAGGACTGAGACCCCCAAGCAAACCCTAGAGTTGGTTACTATTAACTAGCCCAATGTTTTTCTTTCTGCCCTTCACTCTTTGTCTGCTCAGCACAGCAGGTTTTAGTCCCATAGACCTCTCCTGATAAAGCCGATGCTTATAAGTGTTTGGCTTTATTACAGCCTGGCCAAATCAAATACACCCAGCCACCGCTTCCTCCTTGTATGGCCACATTCCGTTTAAACTGGGGAAAAGCAAAGAAACTGGAATATTGTCTCATCATGCATTCTAAATCAGCCAGGGTAGAAAATAATGGGGAGTTAATCAGATCACTGAAACCTAATTCACTCGGTATTGATTGGGCTGATACCTAATGGGACAGCAGACCAATTTCAAATTACAGTAAGCTGACTTATCCTAGAATACCAATGATTTGCCTGGAGGAAGAGCCCAAGCCGATCATGAGGTCTGTGTGCATTAGAGATCTGCCTCACTAGAATGCCGGAATGCATAATACGATGTGGCGTCTAGCTAATTAATAGGAGGCTGATGAAAGGTGGCATTTAGAAGTTGCAATCTCCTTTGAATAAGTATGGCACGGGAGACCCAGTGGACTTTAGAGATCCAGAAGGCCCCTGGACAGAAAAGAAGAGAGAAAATACATTGCAAGTCAATGGACGGTAATACAATCAAACTGGATTTTGAATTATATTAATCAGAAGTTTCATCCCCCAACTTTATTGCCTGTAGCATTTTGCTCCTTTCCTTAGTAGTTTTTCATTCAGTTGCAGGAATGGGCTTGGATGACCAGAGGCCATGATTAATGAGACGGAGTGAGATCTTATGCAAAGGCATGAAGGCAGTGGCCATATTCAGGCCAGTATTCTTTTGCAGGGGGGAGATTCTAGACTTTTGTGAGGGGGGGTTAGGGACTTTCTTATGTTTAAGCCTGTTCTAGGACTTACTTATGGCTCTTCTGTTTCCTGCCTCACAATGGCAAGAACCACTTTTATTTTAGCAATCATGGTCCAAGGGATTTCTGGGGACCGTAAAAGAGAGCTACAGAATCCACCATCTGGCCATTTCTCTTCTTTGGGGTTTAAAGGAAATTATTTAAGCATGAGATTGAAAAGGCTTTACTTAGGACAGTTTCTTCCCTCGCTATTTGTATCAGTTTGTCTGGTCTTAGAAGCTAAGCAAGGTCAGACCTGATAAGTAAGCAAGTTTATTGTTGTAACTACAGGTCATAACATGTAACGTACAATAAAATAACAGTAAAAGAGTAAGATTGTAAAGTAAAATAATAAGTGTATTCAATGCAAAAAAAGCTACAGCAAGATAAAGCCAAAGCTACTGCTAAGAACTTAAGTATTTCTTTCTAAAACTAAACGACAGCAGAGCAAAAGTAGCAACTTGGTTGCTGGCCGTTGGGAACACGTCTGCAAGAAGATAGTTCAATTTTTCGAGGTCTGAGCCCTCGAGTTCACCTACCATCAATAATTTAGCCCTGATCTCGTTGTAAATGGGGCAGCGGAGGACATAATGAATAATGTCCTCCACTTGACCACCACCACAAGGACAGAGATGTTGTTTGAAGAGATGTTAAAGCCCTTCTCAGTGAGGCACTGGTAATATTAGCCAGGTACTGGGAGAGGCTTCTGTTTTTTATACTGTGGTGATGGTACCGAGATGAAAATTTGGATGCTTGTACCTTCACTGGCATCCTTTAAAAAAACTATCTCTGAAATTTTCTCTGTTCCAGAGCTAAATTCTCCCAAAGGTGGTCGGGAATACATATGCAAGATGGACAACAGCAATTTGGTCCATTGATTCCCAACTGTGTAATGCAGAAAACAGAGTTTGGCAAGACGGGATTCTTGAAGACTTGCTAGTTTCTTATAGTTCCTCAACAATGCAAGATGTATTCTAATGGCGATAAAAGGTAACTTTACCTCCATCCTTAAATAGGGTGCCCTGGGGGAGGCTCAAAATCTTCCTTATGAAGTTGTTTGGGGCTACTTCCAACTGGGCAATCACCTTCTCATCCCATCCCCAGATCTCAGCTCCATATGGCATCTGGGCTATCATTTTGTCTTGGAATATTTTAAGGGCAGGAGCTACCAGCTGCCCTCCCTTAGAATAGGAAAACTTCAGAATAGTGCCACTGCACGTTGGGCAGTTGCTAAGGCAGTAGTTAAACATGTTTTCCATATAAGGGGCTTTTGAAAGGTGATTCCTAGGTATTTAAAAGAAGGACATTGATCTATTTGTTGGGCATTAATTGTCCATGTACGTTTAATATTACTTCTGCCAAAAACCTCTACCTTTGTTATATTATTATTTATCCTCAGCTTTTCCCTTTCACAGTAATCAGTTAATCTGGCCAATAATCTTCTAAAGCCAATCTCAGTACAGGCAATAAGAGCCGTGTCATTAGCATACATTAACATGGACATTTTCTGCCCATTATGTGAGAGGGGGAAAAAAACTTTGTGACTTCATGGCTACTACAATATCATTAATATAAAAGTTAAAAGAGCTGTCTAGTAGCTAGATGGGAATTCTCAAGGAAATACCAGCACTGTTGACCAGACAGAGAAGTTATTTTTAAAAATACCAGAAGAATGCAATGGCAACCAATTTCTTTATGAAATGGGAGGTATAAAACCAACAAATAAACAAATAACATCTGTCCATGAATTCCCCAGGAGTCAAGTTTGACTTGAAGGAGAATCTGAAATGGTTCTATCTTTGGCTTTGTATGGGACTGTAATGTCCTTTCTTCTTCAGGACTGGTCTGCAATTTGGTGGTCGTCTTGCACTCACAGCCCAAATTCATCTAGTGCACCAGTTGCACCCATACCCATTGCTGCCCTTGAAGACTACTTGGAAGATGCAACTGGCCCAGAATGCAGTGGCATGGGCAGTTACGGGCATGCCACACCATGCCCACATAGCACCTCTGTTTCATGAGCTGCATTGATTTCCAGTAGGCTTCCAGATGCAGTTCAAGGTACTGGTTATTACCTATAAACCCCTCATGGCACAGGACCTGGTTATTTGAGGGACTGCCTGTCTCCAGAAGTTTCTGCCTATCCCATACTCTCTATCACAGATTCAGTACACTCCAGGTGCCATCTATGAAACACCTGGTGCCACCTGGTGGACCCAGAAAGCAAGTCTCCTCTGTCATAGTGTCTGTCCTCTAGAACAAATTTGCTCAACCCCAGCAAATTTAAGATGTGTCTTCAGCTCCCAGAATCTCCCCAGACAGCATACAGTAAAACACCACTCCTCCAGAGATTCATATGGCTTCCATCTTGACTCTGTTTAAACAAACCCTTAATTATTCCCCAAGGTCTTGAGCTAGAATGGATGACAGACCTCTTGTGTGGTGTTTTGGTCTACAGAATGGCTGTTAGGTGTTTCCTACTCTTCCTTCCTTCCTGCCTGCCTGCCTGCCTGCCTGCCTGCCTGCCTGCCTGCCTTCCTTCCTTCCTTCCTTCCTTCCTTCCTTCCTTCCTTCCTTCCTTCCTTCCTTCCTTCCTTTCCATTGTTGTATTTTGTAAGCCGCCCAGAGTAATGAGAAATAGTGGCAACCCATAAATTACATAAATAGATAAATGTACTTTTACAGCTCAGAAACATTTCACAGCCTTCATAACTAGTGAGATAAACTATATTTTCACTTCTATATTGGAAATGGTGGAATCAGGGCTGGCACAAGGGTCTACGGTGCCCCTACGCCACATTAACTGATGGCGCCACCTCTCGCCAATGAGAAGATTTGCATTTTTAGAATGATACAGAAGGAGGAGTGACAGTGGGGTCCCCTAAGCTTTGGTGCCCTACTTGGTCTTAGTCTAAAGCTGATCCTGGTTGGAATGGTACTGAGGGAGAAAATGGAACAGCTGCTGTTTCAACTGGGAATTCTCTTGCATTGTGTTTTCTCCCCCACAACTGCTCTGGCTAGTTAAGCATTAAAGTGCGCATCTGCTAAACGCTGCATAAATAGCCACCTTTGTTTTGAATATAATTGCCTACAGCTTACTCATGATGAAAAAAGCAAATGGTACCAGGCAAGAAGATTGCTGAAACAACAGAAGTGCAAGGGGGCACAGGTAATATGTGTTACGGTAAGTTCCCTGCATTGCCATGAGACTGAAGCACCTTCACAGTGGTTTGTTCACCTAGAGCCAAACTGTGATTACTTCTGGCAGAGTAGCAGATGCCAAAGATGCTCACGAAGAGATCTTAATGGTGTGGCTGTTTTCGCAGGTGCAGGCTGCAATTACCCATTTGCACAAACTCCAGGAGATGGCAAACCGACAGCAATTGTGCTAATCTTTTAACTTGGTGAATTGCAAGATCATGTTTAAAGTTATTATCGGGTTAAAAACTGCCTTGATCTTTCCTGGACTAGCGGTGAATAGCTACAATAGTATACCTCCTGCCTTCTCAGAATATTCTGAAAGAATTAGTTTGGTGATTTTTTAAAAGAAAATATCCGGTTAAATTGCTTTGTTCATATCACATCCATATGATAAGTAGAAGTACGCAAGAGTATTTCCTGATTTAGAGACCACTAAATGTGTTAGGTCCACAATTCCCAGCATTCTCAGCTAGCATGACCAATGGGCACACTCATTAGCAATTCTGTGACTTGTAGTCCTGACTCATCTGCAAGGCACCAGCTTCGGGAAAGCATGGCTGGTGTGTTTTTTGCATTGATTGATAGTCTTGTTGGGCAGTTCTGCAATTTGAGTCATAAAACTAATCAGATTTGATTACGTAACAACATATTCTTATTTGGATGGATGAGAATTCTGGGAATTAAAGCTGTTCTAGTGATTGGTAATAGGTCGGAGAAGGTTCTCTTGATATATGTGGGTCCCAGGAGGTGGACCTTCTCTGCCATGACTCCCTCCCTGTGGAACATTCTCCCCCCTGAAGTTAGGCTCACCCCTTCCCTGCTGTCATTTAGGAAGCCCCTCAAGATCTGGTTGTGTTGAAACCTTATGAAAAAGGGCTCTCAGTTTCTCTCATCTTTAGTGTCATCAGGCCTGGGGGTCTTTGGGAACCGGAAACATTCTTAGATGGCTCCACTATGATTGATATTCTACTCTCCCATGGGGTTTATATATTTTAAAATCTAATTTTTAAAAAATTGATAATGTTTTTATTTTAATAATCACTTTTTATCTTTTTATAAGGATTTTTTTTTATCCATGTGCTTTTTTTTAATTTAATTGTTGTACGCTGCCCAGAGTCACTTTGTGTAAAATGGGCAGCTATGTGAATGTAATAAATAAATAAATAATAAATAAATAAATAAATAAATAAATAAATAAATAAATAAAACATGTCCCCTAGCATATTCTGAGATAAAATTATTTGGGAGCAAGAGATCATGTGAGATTTCAGGCACAAGAGAACCCTGTATTCAGAGTTACCCATTCATAGCTGGGGGAGGTGGGGAATCCACTATCTTTAATCATAAAGTAGAACTTATGCTGAGATCAGGGTGAAGATGATGATCAGGTGAAATCCAAGGGGAGTTTTCCACTCACTGAATTGCTCTCATCAGCTAGGACCCTCCCTCCCATCAAAATCATCTCTAGAGAGCTAAGGACTGCACAATGTTGACAGAAAGGCTTGTGATGGAAAAATAATAAAATGAAGCTGGACACTCTTCCCCCCCCCCCAATGCCTCTCCAGCAAACTCTTTACTCCCCCCTCCCCCTTGTCTCTCTTTCTGCCCCCTCCCTCCCCCTTGCCTCTCCTGCAATCTCTCTTCTCCACTTCCTCCTGCCATTCTTTGCTCATGCAAAGCCGGATCAGCTCCAAGCTATTGCATGACCCAAGAGTGACCAAAAATAGCCCTCTATCATACTGAAACAATGGGAGGGCCATCACCTGTCTGCTTAAGGGTTTTTGGTTCTCATCTCACAAAATAAAAAACGTTTATCCCCCATTTAACACCTATCCAAACCTATCCTCCAATCAGATCACTCAGATTTCCCGCCTCTCAACCTCAAAAGTGTATAAATTCTATGCTTTTCTATTGTTCAGGGCCTCTCTTTCTCGGAAGCAGGCACCCAATGATCATTGCAATAAACATGGTTCTTCTCCTCAGTGTTGTGCTCCTGTCTTTGGCAAGAATTCCATGACAGGCTACAGAGAGGAAAGAAGAAAAAACAATTATCACTTTAGCAGTCACCCACTCACATAATGTCAGATTTCAGCAGCAGCAACATGGTTATTACCACCATATTTTTCTTATTATAAATAATACTGTTGTCACTTATAATAGTAAGGTTGTTATTATTGTTATCACAACAGTTACTGATCCTCTGAATTCCCAGAGTGGTTAAATTAGATCTGAGGTGACCGTCAAGGCATGCTTCAAAAGGAGTAGGGAGGGCAGGACAAAAACTAAACTTCATTTCATAGATTTGGAACTAAATTAAATTAAATTATTTCCTAAGTTTTAATTTTCTTTTCTGACCACTAGGTGACATCTTTTAGATGGTCTGTGGGGATTGCAACCATGAAGGCCACCTGAGATTCTAGAATCGGAGGTTGCACGTCTCTGAACTGGGTGACTCATGAGGTCCTTTCCTCCCTTCTATCATTCCATTATTGACATTGTAGGAAAGTTTACAACACTTTATAGGATGGGGATAAGTAAATAAATTATGCATCAAAGTTGTGAGCAAGCTAAAAATGTATTTTAAGAAAAAGATACCCAAAAGGAGATCAAATAAAGATGGATCCTGAAAGTCTGGTTTGGGTTCTAGAGTTGGCTCTGACTAGGGAGCAATGACAGGAAGAGAACTTTTTGTCATGGCACATTATCTTGGGGATTCCCCCTTCAAATCCATCCTTCAGAATCTCACTTTGAATGATTTTTATGAATACTTCTTTTTCTATTTTTAAGGGGGATGGATGTATCCTGTTAAAATGAATTTCTTGTCTGCTTTATTCAGTTGATTTTGTACTTCATTCTTGCTATTTTTAACAGACTTAAGAATCCTTTCAATTAAGATGGAGGAGGGAAATACTGCTAAGAGAGAAACTTAATTTAGTGAGTTAAAGCCACTAAAAAAGGCACAGGTGCAAAAAAAAAAAAAAAGAATGCCATTGTTCACCTTATACCTATATCCATGTACACATGTATTCAAGTATTGATGTCCAGAACTGCCTTAAGGAATGCCAGCAGCAATAAAGAAAAATAATAATAATGATAAAGCCAAAGCTAGTTTTCCTTATGTATTAAATAACTTTCTAGGAAGTAGAACAAATAGAGTTGTAGGAATTGATTTCTACCTGGTTCTTCTATTTCCAGTAAATAATAGTCCTGAGATATTTTGTGGGAACAGTGCTAAGGGAACACTGGCAGTATTTTATCACTGATATGGTCAACAGAGCCACCATTCTGAAGTCATTACAGCCAATTATTTCCTCTAGCTGACAGCACCTAGTAGGATTAAACGATTTTTACAGAAAGCGTCTTTTCTCAGAAATTCCATCCCATCATATATATGATCAATAACCTATCTTGGGTACAGCAATTTCTTTAAGAATACATTCAGCTCTGAATTTTTATTTAACCATCAGGCTGTTGGATAACACTAAGACATGCACTGTGCAATAAAAGATACATCATGGAACTGGAGAAAAATGTGATTAGACAATTTTGAAGGTTAATATTTGAAGAATATTCTTGCCAGAGTAGACAAAATTGTTTCCTTCTTCCTTTCAAGCACTTACATAATGAAGTATTTCATGCAGGCAACCTGTAGAGGGAATGGCCTTGAAGGACAGGAGGAAGAGCTGCTACCAAGGCAATGGTCAGATAAAAGGGGTCTGAGCCCAGGCCAAGAATGTAATGTGAGAAAACGTCTCAGACGAGCTCCTTCCTAGTTCACACAGATAAAGGGAGGGAGGGGGGAAGCACATTCAGGCTTACAAGATTCTGTTACTATAGCTCTTACAATAAAACTGACCTACATAGCATTGGTTTCTTAGTCTGGTCTACAATGTAGGGCTGACACAACCTTGCCCTGCCAGAAAGAAAGAAAGAAAAGAAAGAGAAAAAAGAAAAAAGAAAAAAAGAAAAAGAAATACCGTGATCCAGGGAAGGGCAAGCTTTTGATAGCCAGAAGACACTTTTTTCAGAGATGGACAAATGTACAATGAGGAAAGGATTTTCCTCTTTTTTCCCTATGTTTTAGAAGGATGTCTTGTATTACTGGAGGAAGAAATGTTTCTTTTTTTTTTTTTAACCTACTCTCATTCAATTAATTATTTCAACAGAGAAGAGAATTTCAGAAAAATATTCATGCATGAAGAGTGGTGTTCTTGCATTGTCAGAGGGCCAGTAATGATGTCCTGCCTTTCACTGTACAATGATTTCTCCAATGATAAGTAGCCTTCTTAACTTCCCAACTTCCATTCAAATCCAAATGTCAGGAGGGAACACAGTTGAGGAGGCTTTCTCAGTAGTGGTTCTTCTGTCACTTCTAAGTGGGAATCTTGTCCCTAAGAAATGTTTGGCCATTTGGCCATCCTCAAATTAAATTCAGAGAAATTGTCCTCCCAATTTTTATGTCCTGACATCTGGTGCAGAATTGTAAAAGATTACTTGTGATCGGCTCTATGATTAGGATTAATAGAAAGTTTCCATCTTGATTTACAGTTTGGTTTGCACCAGGGAGAAGACTTGAAATCCATCTTCACAAAAAAGAGTTCTTCAGATATCCTGGAATATTTGAATACTCCCAGAATTTCCAGCCATTTCATTCATCTCTGAATCTTTGTATCTGAGGATTCCGCTGGACCTGATCAGCGTGAGAATATCAACCTATAACAAGGGGAAGGGAAACTGTCACAGCCAACTAATTTGACAGCTGGCTGATCCCTATGTACAACCCCATGGTGCTCTCACTTACAGCACACACTTGCCTGAGCTGATAGATAATGCTGTCAGTTTCCTGTAAATCTTTCTGCATAATAAATGCCTAGTTTTACTAATGTTTCATGTAAGATTTCGTCATAGGTGCATAACCTGAGATGTTGGGATTATATACAGTCCTTGAAGCCTAGGAATCAGCCTCCAGAGACCTCCAAATGTTGTCACGCAATAATAATGTTTAATGCAACAGATGAAGAGTAATCATAATAACATATTTAATTTTAATTAAATCTAAATGGAAATGAAATGAAACTTTTGCCCTAGCAGAACCTATAATTTTTTTAAAAACTCCAACATGGAACTCAGTGGTCAAGTGATTTAGATATCTCCTCTGAGAAAGGAGTTTGGACATAAGGCATCCTCCTAGAGTTGGTTCTCCTAGAATTTTCCTAGAGTTGGTTCCTAGAGCTGGTTCCTAAGGCCACAACATGAAAACAACGACCATATTTCTCAGGAACTATTACCTGCCCCCAGGCCTTACTATGATTACAGTGACCATGTCAGCGCTCTGGCATGGTCAGAAAGGCAGCAGCTTGAGGGAGAGCTGTCCCTGATCTGCCATCCTCTAAGGTAGAAGACTCACTCTGACTCATGAACAGGCTCCCTCTAAATTCCACAATACAACAACTCTCTGGAAAATTGTATTTCTTCTCCCATTTCCTCCCTACTATACTTTCAGCAGTGAGCAGAATGCTTGTGCCATATCACAGGGGTTATTTTGGCTCACAGGCCACTCCAAGAGTGAATGACTTGTGGAGATCACAGAAATGAACTGTTTTCAGATGTTGTATATTCAAAAATAGGAGCACTACTGGTTCCATCTTCCAAGTCTTAGTGGACAAGCTGAAGGGAGAGCTGATCAACATTGTACTGAATGTATATAATTTCCTCCACAAGATCAAGAAGATCAGCACTCCAATAATTTAAAAATAGTTCATGTAGGTATGCAAACAGGCTGCCCCTTCAAGCCATTGCTGAACATGCAGTAATCTGGATCAGGATCAGGACATGAACCCAGAGGGAAACCAAATGAACCTGGCTGTGTTCCTTTATGGTGCAGCTATCTGAATTTCTAGAGATTGTTATGATCTCTAAGGCTTCTCTGGAGACAAAATGTATCTCCTCTCAGTTTATGCCATATAGAAATAACAGAGCTGCACTGATTCTTACATCTGACCAATTTATTTGCATGACACACATATCTCGTGCATATAAGTCATCATTTATATCCCACCTAAATATACAGCAGATCATGCTGCTATTTCTATGCTTTGCTATTTCTCTGGGTTTTGTTGCTACCTATGGCACTTCCTCCTAGATACAGCCAGCAATTCCTCTGCAAGGAGATGACATCAGTGGCAATTCAATTTGTCCCCCGCAAAAATTTGCAAAAGTGGACAATAGCAGATGGCAATGATACACACTGTTAGATGCAACGTCTGCATTAAGGGAAAGAAAACTTTATTAGATTAGTATTGTAGAGACAGACCCACTAAAAACTAAAAGTGCCATGTTAGCTAATCATTGCCCTGACAATAATTGTCACAAACAGAACTTCTTTATAGATTTGGGATGTTTCTTTCCAGACAAAAAGGCTTAGCAATTGTGAGCTAAAAGGATTTAAAAAATTCAATCTTAAGGAAATGTCCCTGAGTTCTGGGCTAAACAGCTTAGAAAGGTCATAAAAATTAACTTATCTTGCTGAATAAAGCCATTTTAATGCACTCTAAGTTACAAAGGAATCACAGCTGGAACCTTTAGGCCAATGGTCTACTATATTTTTCTCTCATTAGTAAAGACGGCAAATACCTACCTTTGGATTTTCCTGCTACAGTTGTCTCTGATTCATTATTCTTCATGATTAAAAAGGAGAGTGCAGCCAGCAGGAGAGGAATATTCTGTCCTTATTTCATTGAGTCACTTTGCAGCTAAAATCAGTGGTACATGGCAAGTAGTGGGCAAAAAGAGACCTGTTATCTCAAGCAATTGTACTGGGGGGTGGGGTGGGGTGGGGTGGGGTGGGATGGAGAGAGCCAGAGAAAGGAAGAGGAAGAGGAAGAGGAAGAGGAAGAGGAAGAGGAAGAGGAAGAGAGAGAAGGTGTCTTACTTGCCTCTATGTCCTAGGGATGGTTTAATCTCAGATTCAGAACAGCCCAGTCACGATCATGATCATACAAGACTTCTGTGGCAGTTTGGAATCAGCTCCTGACTCACCTATTTTCATGACAACAGCAAAGCGAAAGTGTGGAGTTGAGTTGCTACTAGCTTTTCTGCAGCATATGAGAATGTACATCTAACCTAGTTTCTTTTCTTGAAGATCTGCAGAACTTCAGGGCAGTTCATTCCTCCACTGACTGAGCTCATGCCTCACCCAAATTCTCACCACAGCGTTGCTTTTAAGGGTCAAGAAGATGGTAACAGATCAACCTCTCACTGCTTGGGTGTGGGTGGGGGGATGGAAACAGTGGGGGAGTGCAAGAGCCCTGAGGCTTGGGCATAGGTCTTTGTGCATGCTTTCACTGGAGAGCATCTTCAAGTACACAAGATAAAAATCAGAAGGAGGCTGGTAGAATCTATTTTGACCAACCAATTTTATTGAAAGGCATAAGCTTTCATGAGCTACAGCTCACTTCATTAGTTGCGATGGAGTCTGTAGTAAACACTTTGTATCAGGTTAATTGGCAATGGAGATCCCTAGTGTATATTTTATGTGGTTATCATTACTGAGATTGGTTTTAACCTCTACAAAGTAAGGAAGATGACCTTGATGGAGATATGAGATCTATGTCACCAAAGCAACAAGGGGAGAAACATATCTTAAGTCCACAACAGGCGAATCATGTTCACAAGCGGCTCAGATAGACACTTCCTTAACTCACAGGAGTATAAGAAAGGGGAGGAGGTTCAGCACCATCAGACTTGCAAGATTCTGTTATAATGGCCAATCTCAATCAAAGTAGTTTTAACCTTCCTGTGGAGTTGATTTCCTGGTCTGGTCTACCTAGTGGGCTAACATAACCTGACTGCAGAGAAAGAGGCAGACAAACAGACAGATAAGAATATACCTGCACATCTGCATATACAGTATGTACCATATATACTGCAAGTTGCCAAGATTGTGGTGGGGTAGAAGTTTGTTAAATAAAAATTACAACTGGCAATCTGAATAGGTGCTCCCACACTCCTGATTTTTGGCTACCATAGACTAACACAGCTCTCTTCCTACAATGTTTACAAGGTAAGAAGTGAAACTTCATTCCATGTGCTAGAACAACTCTAAATATGAGGCTAGATGGTAAATCTGCTGTAGGTGGCAGAAGGGTAGAAGCAACAAATGAGGAGAGAGCCAATATTAATCTCACTTTCTCACTCATCCCACCATAATAATTACAGTTGTGCAAAACCTGCCTTCCTGTTTATTATTTTTCCCCTCTCCTTGCAGAACAAGTCTGTGTTGTTGTTTTTGCCTTGTTCCAAGGGTACTTCAGAATTTGTTTCCGATTTCTTCCAGTGATGTCTTCTGAACTGACTTAATAGTTGGATGTGACAGAAGATGCTATTGCTCTTTGGTAGATTTTTATTTTTTTATTTTTTATTGTTATACATCATTCAGGCCTTCCCAGATGCTTATACTTCCCAATCTGAAAAGCCCATGTCCCTATCATAGCTTCTCTTGAAATTTCATTGACACATATGAAGGGAGGACACAGAAAACCAGAGAAAAGATTACACGAGGAAAGACCCCAGGTTTGCACCAACTCCTTTGTCACCACTTCAATAATTGTTGTTGTTCAGTCGTTAAGTCGTGTCCGACTCTTCGTGACCCCATGAACCAGATTGCACCAGGCCTTCCTGTCCTTCACTGTCTCCCTGAGTTTGCTCAGTTTCATGCTCATTGCTTCAGTGATGACTTCAATAATGGATTAAGTTAATACCTGGTATGCCCTCTGAAGAGTGGAGATGTGTGTTGCTCACGTGATCCATCAGAATCAGGAACTATTTCATGGAGAGAACATAAATGGAGGACTTTCAGCCAAAGGTCTGTCTGTATTTTCTCCATTTAAGTTCACCTAACCCTGAACCATTCCAGAAAGTCCCCACATTTTATCCAAGGGTTGTTTTTTGTGGTCAGAGGCAGAGGGGTCCAAAGGGAGGAGAGAAGTCAGAAGAGTCAACCTGCTGACTGTGACTGCCCCTTTTTTACTCAATATTCATTATCCCCCTTGAGATTAGATTGGCCCCATCTGTGTTTTGTAAGGCCTTGAAAACTTGGTTTTGTGCCCGAGTCTGGGGCCCTGGGCATGGGTTAGAGCCCGTCTCCTGCTTGTGTGATGATAATTTAGATTATGCCCACCTGCTATGTGTTTCTATTTTTATTTGTTTTTATGTTACATATTATGTGATTTTTATTTCTTTTATTGTAAGTCGCCTAGAGTCACGTGAAAGTGATGGGTGGCTATATAAATTGAATGAATGAATGAATTAATTAATTAATTAATTAATATGGCACACATAAATAAGGTTTGGGGCTTCAATTGTGTGGCTGTGGTCACCATCTTGATTTTTCTGCCCCCATCCTGACACCTTTGTTTAGATTTTGAGTAGCCAAGGACTTCAGAAGCTGGCTAATGACATTGCAATACTTTTATTTGTGCCATTGAGTCAGTTGTGACTCCTGAAAACTATTTATTTGTTTAGAAAATGTATATAGCTATCCATCTTAAGTAGGTAAGTTGAGCGGTAGACAAATCCATGCAGTTTTCTTGGCAACATTTTTGGAAATGGTTTGCCCTTGCCTTCATCCAAGGGCTGAGAGAGAGTGATTGGCCCAATGTCACCCAACTACCTTCTCTGCCTAAGGCAGGACTAGAACTCACTGTCTCCCAAATTCAGGGGTAGCATCTTACCCACTAGGCCAAATTGGCTGTCCCGATACAAACAGACAGAACCACTTGTTTTATATAGCTGCCCATCTCATTTATGTGATTCTATAAATGATATGAGCCTGTCTCAAGAAATCTTGTTGGAAGGGGCTGTAAAACTTACTTTCCCTGTTTTAGAATTAGCTGAAGAACTCTGATTTTCTCAGACTGGCAATCCATGAGAAAATGGTATTTTAAGGGTCCTGCCATTTTATTCTGCCAATGGCTGTTTCTGACTACAGTATTTTTGTTATTTGAAGATCTTTTCATTGTTTTGGAACATGCAATCTTAGAAATTGCTTTCACTGGAAAGTGGAACATACAATTATAACATGAAATAATAGTAATAATACCGAAACATTAGTGCTTATGAAGAAGGAAAATGGATTCCATGAATATAAAAATTCAACATTTTTAAAAACAGAATGCAAGTGTTAGAATTCCAAAGTCTGAAAAAGTAATGGTTTTGTGATCAAATTTATGTTTGCAATATGTATCTTTACATTCATACATACATACATATATAGTTTAATATCATAATATGTTGAGGAAATCAACTTTTGATTATTAAAAGCTTTGCAGTAAATCACTTATTTTTATTTAGAATTACTTGCTTTAAAAAACTTACTGAATTGGATACCAGATTAAAAACAATAATCTTGATTTTTTATACATTACCTGCTAAGATTGCACTTTCCCTCCATTCTTATAATAGATGCCTACCACTCTCATTATCTATTACCCTTTCAATCAAGGTGAGGGGTCACCCTTCTTAACCTCTTAATCATAACAATGACAATAAGTATTTGATATCTCCCTGATATCCGTGGAGTGTCTTGTGGAAAGGAATCTTTGATCAAGTTTTTAATTTCCAAAGAACTGAAAGCTTTAATCTCAGTTTCCAACATTCCTTTTTATTAAGGAACAACAAATTAAGGAAAGCATGCAGAACATGACTTCTGAAATTCTTTCTAACCTCTTTATCAGCAGGGGCTGTAGCAGCTATCATTGCTAGTCTGAGACGGGTGGCTATATAACTTGAATAAATAATCAAATAAATAAATAAATAAATAAATTTTCTTCTGTGTAATGAAGTAATGTATTGGGTCTGTTTTTGCTTTTCCCCACCTGTTGCATCTGGGTGTCTTTGTGAGTATGTATGGATCAAGAAACTAGGTCAGGATGCTTATCTTCTGCATTCCCTTCATCTTCCAAAGGGAGGAGAGAAGCGCATTTAGAATGGAGAAGTTGGCAACATTCTGAGGTGCTCCCCAGCTGCCTCGTCCCTAAGTATATTCGGTTTGGTTTGGTTTTTTTCTGGAATTTTTTCTCCCTAGCCCCTAGTCCAATCCTGCTCATTTTCAAACCTGTATTTATTTTTTAATCCAGCTTTATTTTGCTTTCAGAGACTTATCTGCTGAAGACAGAAAGCTAGATAGACAAAGTCCTGAGCCCCTTTGCAAAATTTTCATTGAGTTGAATAGAATAAAAATAGAATGGGGAAAGACAATCTTACTTGTCTACATTCATTAGTGTGTGGGAAAGGGTTTCTGCACACCTGAATCTGGTGCAGCAGGTTTCCCTAACTGGTAAGTACAGGGCTTTGGAAAGCAAAATAATAGCATCAGATAATTGGGATGTCAGATTTCTACTGGGAAGCTGAAATGGAAACAGATAAAGAGGCAATGAAGGATACAAGAACTTTTTATTTTTATTTTTAAAGATACCAGTGGATTTATTGCAGAAAAGCTTTTTTCATTTTCATTTATTTATTTATTAACAAGTTTACAAAAAGGAATTTAAAGAATTAGAAAATGCAAAAAACCAGGAAAGAAATACATGAAAAACTAGAAAAACAAAGGAAAGAACAAAAAAGGGGGAAACTATTGATACATATCCTATATTAATCAAATGTCAAACAGATTTCTAAATCTGCCTTAGGGGAAAAAATAATGATCGTCTAGCATTACAAGATATCATAAAATCCACGTCACAAAAATATATATTGAGGGGTTTTTTTTATTAGTAGATAAAATTGCCTTTTCAAAAATGTATAAGTCATACATTTCTTGAATGTAATCCTTAATATCAGGAATAATATTAATTTTCCAATTTCTCAAATTTAACATTTTTTAAGAGCTGCAACCAACCAATATGAGGTGTTCCAATCCTTTAATAAATGATCCATAAATGTTTTTAATGTTGACTTTAAAAATGTTCAAAATGTTATTTGTTTTTGTTATAAAAAGAATGTGGGTTTAATTTCAAACATCGACTCCATCAAATATATTAACCCTTCAGGTTTCTCAGATGTAGCCAAAGCATCCAATCCATGCAGAGAGGTTAAAACATGATTGAGTTGATTATATTGCTACTGGTATGAATAAGGGAGACAAAATTCCACTTGAAGTCTAGAAAAATCTTTAAAATAAGCATTACACATTAATTGATTTAAAGTATGTATTCTAGATGCCACTCACCGCTTCCAATAAAACTTTCGGCCCACTATTTTTAAAGTGGAGTTTTTCCATTAAGCTAAATATTCATGAGCTTCAATATTGAAATCCAATCTACAACCCAACAAGGCCCAAACATATCTGGTTGCTAGTAAACTCAGGAATGAAATACCCTGTCTACTCTATACAGACCCTAGCCATTGTCAGGACCTTAAAGAAATATATAAAGACTTTCCATCAGAGCCCACAAAGTTTGATGTTCTACTAGATGTTCATTCCACATAGCTGTAGTTGACAAAATACAAGCCCAATGATATTTTTTAAAATCTGGTAAGTTAAAACCATCATCCTTAACAGATAATCTCAATTTAACTAATGAAATCCTAGGTGGTCTCTTTTCCCATATACATTTCCTTAATAATTTATCTATCCAAAAATAAACGTATTTATTTGGAATTAACAATGGAATGCCTCTTTTGTAACATTAATTTTAGCCCCCAACTTAATGGAATTTTGATCCATCCATTAATACCTAAGGCAATGTTCTCTAAAACTTTTAACATATTTAATACTACATATTTAGAAATATTTTAGGAATATTAAGTCCTGGATACTTAATATAAGCTGTGCAGTTACAAAACCTAAATCTTTACATTGTGTTATTGCAGCTTCAGAGCCTAAGGGAAGTAAAAAATATTTATCCCAATTAATTTTGTATCTGTAATACTTACCAAAATGTTGAATCACCTATATAAAATTTGCAGTGAGATATCATAGTTATCAAAAATTGCTAAAATATCATTGGCATATAAAAATCTGTTATAATCAAAACCCACCAGCCTGATACCAGTAATATCACTAGATTGCCAAGCAGAAAGTGCTAAGAGTTCCAAAAATAAATTGAAAAGCAGTGAAGGTGGTGGGCAAGCCTATGGGTACCATGCTGTAACTCAAATGCTTCTGAAATCAATCAGTTATAACTCACACACAATTATAAAATTCCATCTATTTAATAAATAATATAGGAACCCTTATCTACTCATCACTTACTTAAGAAAATTCATTTGGACCATATCAAAAGCCTTTTTAGCATCTAAAGATAACAATACAGCAGAGTCAATTCTGTACTGAGCTATATTCCAAATATCAATTAATAAACATAAATTAACTGATGCTTGTCTATTTTTAATAAATCCAGACTGAGAGTGATAAATTATATCTGGCAAAACCATCTACAATCGCCTAGCCAATAAAGCAGTTAACATCTTTGTATCAACATTCATTCATGAAATAGGTCTATAGCTTGTACAAAATTTAGTTTTTATCAGGTTTAAAATCCTTGTTAGATAAGCCTCATAGAATAATAATGGCAGTTTACTTGATTTAATGGATTCATTGTACACCTCTAACAATACAGGAACCAGTAATAGTTGCAGGACAGCTGAGGAATCATTATGAAAAAATTCCAGCAACTGCTATGTATTAAATTGAAGATTAATTTATCATGAAATCCAAGTTCAAATTCTTGTTCCTTTTTGTCTTGCCCTATGTTGTAATGGACTAGAAATCAATTTTCCTGGCCAGAAGAGATGGTTTCTACCTCTCTCTTGTTTGTGTAACAACTCTGATACTTCCTCTAACTATGTTATAGAGCATGGCTGGCTGGGGAATTCTGAGAGTTGAAGTCCACCCATCTTAAAGTTGCTGAGGTTGAGGAACCCTGTCACAGAATATCATCAGACCACAGGATAATCTGAAGGAAGAGGGATGGGTTAGGCCCTAGATTCTAGGACTACCTAGGTTGGATTCTTAGGTCCATGTTTTGAACCTCAGTCTGAAGCTTCTCAGTTCTGATGTAGACTATTCCCCTTGCTTCAGAAACAATGCAATGTCACTTTTTATGAGCTAAATACCCATTTAAATGATACTGATATTGGAGGATTCATCTGATTGTCATGACTAGTCTGATGATATATTTAATGGATTTTAAGGCATCATATAACCTGTCATTTTACCACTACATGTTAAGATTTGTATGCACAGTTGGGCTGTCACTACATCATTCAGACAACATGCTTGAAGCTTTAATAGATCAAGTAAAGATCTCATGGCTGTATTGACATAAACTATTAAGGGTTAATTTTCATTAGGGCTCTGTTTGTTTTGTTTTTGTTTTGTATGGCTTAGCATGTGGTGTTTGGCTAGTTTATGATTCAGTGTATTGTAGAACCCAGAAAATAGTTCATGCAATAACCAGGTGAAGTGTGCTGTGTAAGTGAATGAAATGAATGTAATCAATGGACAAACAATCTCATGGAAAAAACATACTTAATTTTCTTGAGTGCTAACCTGGCTGATATTAACATGTGAATGATCTGACCCCCTGATTCATATGAGCCCATGCATATAATTCCTTTTCTATATTTCAGTTTAGCAAGAGAAAGCACAAGTGAATTCATGTATCCTCAACCTCCTCTAACAGAAAGAGATGAAAAACTATTATGTGGACCAGGATCTTTGAATATTTCCTAAGATCCTATACTTAGAAAATACAGATCAAAGAAATAAGTTGAAAATGGATTTCAAACTGCATTCCTGTATAGGCAATGCAACTTCATCAATATTAACATAATAATATGTATTGTGCTGAAAATAATAGTGTGCAGTCCAATGAATAGCTAGTTAATGAATTCATTACACATAGCAAAACATCATTTAAAAATACTGTGAATAATTCTTATATGAATCCTTTCCAAAACCATTTGCAAAATATGAATCATTTTCTAAAATAATGGTAGAATTGGCTGGTTTCCAGATTGTACATCTGTTCCAAGATTTAAAAGGAAATAAGTTTTACAACAGAGAAAGAAAAAACACTTGATTCATTTTGTAGGAATTATGTGGAATCTTCTGAGATATTCAGAGAGAGAGAAAGAGAGAGAGACTGATTCAAAGTGACTGCAAATCCTGCACTGTATTTTAGAGCCTATGAAATTTTGTAGAAAGGGCACCAGACTTGAGGGGAATTTCTCCCACCCACCTGCTTTATGAGGGGGTCCATTTTTGCTGAAACACACATCAATTTCTCAGCAGCTGCTGTAGGACAAACAGCCCAGTTGCTAAACTTCCATGTGCAACAAAAGGTAAGATGTTTGTTTTAAAAGTGATGCTTGCATAAAAAACAGAAAGAAAACCAGACTCTGACCTTTTTGACCCAAGTTGCCCAGTTCATTTTTATGTAGTGCACAAGATGAAAGTAACAGTCATTAAGAAGTTGTGGAGATCAAGCCAAGCAGAGCCTTTAACTGGAAGGAAGCTTTCAGGAACATTGCAAGAGTTAAGAGGGGCCTTGACAGAGGTCCTTGATGGTCCTCACAGAATTCTGGTACTCTACCCCAATTTTTGGCCTCCTCAGTTTCCCTTCCTGATGCTTTGCCATGTGTAATTTTTTGTATTTCTCCCTGCCCTCATTTACCAGACGGGGCCAGTGGCACCTTCTTATTTGGTTCATTTTTTCAAAGAACCTTATTTAGGACAGGAAGAACTCGGGCAACCTCTGCTGAGTCTTCTTTAGAAAGAGATGCACGTGGTGCAGAATTGCTTCACTGAAACTGAGGACACTTGACTGCTGCCAGTGGTCCAACCCAAGCAATGCTTTTGTGAGCCTTTCCTACACAGTGAGAGATGCTGGGTAGGAAAGATGGTCCTTGATATCCAACACTGATTGATGACTTCTGATGTTCAGCCCATCTAGAGGCCACCAACCTGAGGAAAGCTGCTAAACAGCAGTGATTGTCCACCTTTCATATCTTAAGTCCCACAAGTTACTCTATCAAAGAGCCTGGTTCATCCAAGATAGACACAAAACTCCCACTTTTCCCAAGAGGACTATATATGTTTATAGGCATTCTGTTATTATATTTGTCAATTATGATGAATTTTAAGGATATCAAAAAGTGATACTACATTGCTAATACTGCTATAGACATCAAATAATGAGTGAGAACTAACTGGGGCTTAGGTCTTTAAACTCCCAATCCACAACTGCCCCCCCCCCCAAATTCCTGGCTCCACTCACAGCCTGCCTGCCTGCCTGCCTGCCTGCCTGCCTGCCTGCCTGCTTTCCTGCCTTCCTGCCTTCCTGCCTTCCTGCCTTGTCATTCATGTCATTCATGTCATTCATTAATTCATGCTTTTTGCCAAGTGCTCTTCTTACTTTCCAGGTCATAAACTTCCAGATTGCATGCTCATTACTAGATGGCTCATAGTTGCTGATCTCTGCTACTGTAGTGAGTAAAGCAGATGACCTTGACAGAGAGAGGGAAGATCTGTTACAAAGCAACAAAAAAGGAAACATTGCTTGAGTGCAAATGATGAGGGAGAATTGTGAAAACATCTGACAGACATCCCTCTAATTCACATGGATATAAAAGAGGAGGAGGGGGAGAAACACACTTAGACTTGCAAGGTTATGTTACTATCGTCATTCTCAGTAAAGTAATTTTTCGTTTTCTGTAGAGTCTATTTCTTGGTTTGGCCTGCCCCATAGGAGTGACAGCTACTCATCCAGGGTTTGTTGAATTGAGACTTTCGCATAAAGCTTTTTAGTAAGATAAAGAAGGCATAGACTAGGTTTCCAGCCTTCATTGCCCTCATGCCACATGCAATATTCCCTGCTAACAATAAGGACAGTATCAATCAATTGGGGCACATTTTGGCCAGTATGCCATAAGTGCAACCATGCCTTTATATAGCAATGTAGATGTAGATTGGCATTTAAGTATTAAGAAGGAAATATTCAAAAACAACAGATATTTTTAAGCTGATTTTGATTGTGTGACCCACTGGAAAAGCTCTTACACAATCAACTTCTTGTCCATATACAATCCCAATTATATATAGGATTTTCCCCATTAGAAAAAGATTTGAATTTCAGTTCATCCACAGTTGAAGTTGATTGTTGTGGCAAGTTCTGGATTTGATTATAACTCGATTGTATAGCTGTAGTTGAAGATCAAGTAGACTACTGAATAAGAAAATGGGTGCTACTCAGTAACAGAATATGAAGTGGGGGTGGGATGGGTGGGAGGTATTTATGTAAGAAGGACCAGCTTCAATTCCTAATGTCTCCAGATAAGGCTGAAAGAAGTCTCATTAGAAACCTGAGAGATCAAAATGGACCAGATATTTTGTCTGGACAGAGGAACGTTACTCTGTCAAGAGTCATAGTCCTTCCTGTGCACTCCAGTTTTCCAAAGTGGGTGGGAGAACTATGTATAAACAAGCTATGAAATGTGTTTATTTTCTTCAAAGTCACTTTAGGCATTTAGGTGCCTCAGGTTCACTTTGAGCACTCAAGTAGGACCATTGCCACTTTGAAGGAAAGACCCTCTAATCAAAATGGCTGGTGTCAGATGGATGTTCTTGTAGGCTCTTCTGCTGTTGGTGTTAGGTCCTTCCTCCTACTGCCTCACTAGTTTTGTTTTAAATTATGGAATAGGCCATTCAAAAGCTTTGCTGTGTATATGTGAGAAACAATTTGCTCAGCTCCTGATAAGAGACACCACTGTAGTGGTGGGTGGTAGGTGACAACTCTATGTGTGTGAGTGTGTGTGTGTGTTGTGATGTATATATCACAAGGTCAGGAAAAACATTTTCCTTTGAAATGAAAAAGGAGGCAAAAACAGGAATTTTAATAACAGACTTGACACAAGAGCAGTGTAATACCGGCATGAATTACGCTTGGTAGTAAGCTTTTATTGGCAACCACAGATTGCTTTGTTCCTGTTCCTGACATAATATTCAAGGCAGGGTTTATGTTTGCCCAGAACTTGGTGGCTGTTTGCTCAAGTCCATGCAAATCAAAGACTTGATTTATGCACAGTTCCATTGGAGGGTGGAACATTACATTTAATTTTGTAAAGGATGCTGGAGGTTCCACAATGCCCTGGACTGACATTGTGAACTAGGCAGAAAAGTGCACAGGAATTCATTACTGTTTCCAATATGCGAAAATGCTGCATTTGAATGAAACATTTGTCTCTTGTCAGAAAGGAGTAATGTCTGCTCTTTGTGTGCATGTACACAGACACACAAAATACCTCCCATCTCCCCTTTTGGTTTTATTGTCAATTCAGCAAACTGGATGTCTGGATTATGGGTCTAAATTATTGGAGAACAGAAGAATTAAGAAAAGGTAGATAAGAACCAGCTAGCAGCTTGGGATACTGTCCTCGGGGATTAAGTTGATTATCTCAGCACAACCTTGTTGGACCACTGGTCTACCTAACACACTACTCTTTTGGCCAAAGCTAGTCCTCTAGTTGTTGCTGGGAGTTCCAGTTCCATCAGCTGCAGGTAGTATGGATAATTGTCAAGGATTGTGGAAGCTGTTGCTTGATAATACCTACTAGACCACGTGTTGCCCACCCCTGGCTCTATCTTGATAAGAAGTACTTCTTCAGAGTCTTTCATGCCTTTCTTCCTAAGTAGAGGTATTCTTTAAAAACTGGAAATGACTAACAAGTAGTTAATGTGAAAAAGCTGCAAATAGGTTTGAACTTCATAGGCATGAAGGTAAAGAGAGTCTGAGCAAAGAAAACCAGACTTGAAACAGCTGGTGAGATAAACAAGGTTCTTGGGGAAAATATTTAAAAATAAGAGAATGAATGAATGAATGAATGAATGGTAGAAAGAGCAAGGTTTGGTGAGAAAAGGGAAACCAAAGAAACAAGGATAAGTTTGCCTGATTATGGCTGGATTCACATGATCTTGAACCACAAATTAACCAAACAGATTTTAGGCTACAGATTTCCCCAAACCCAGCCCATAGAGTTAACTTAGTTTCAGTGTGTCTTGCAAGCCCAGAAAATTGAGTTAATTAAGAAAACCCTTCTTAACCTACCCACAAATAAGTATGTTACACTCTAAACACTAGTCACAATTGTACTGCTATTCTCTGCCAGATAGGTTCAGATGCATAGCATTCTAGCCCAAGCAGAGGATAGATGGAGATGAGATGATATGGGAATTTACAGCAAGACCTGAATGAAGACAAAACCAGTGGTAGTCTGAAGGCTGGAAGAACTGTGTTATCAATGAGAGGAATGCACAAGGCCACCATTCTGTAAGAAAGGATTTTGGCACCAATGTAGTAAGGGGGGGGGGGGATAAGTAGAGGAAACTTTACACAGGCTTTAGTTTTAGCAATGCTTTGCTTCAAGCTGCATGTACCAACCAATAAAGGAGCATTTATCTGAACCAGACCTGGTTTCACGAGAATTCTTCTAAATTGGGATTTGGAATTTGTGGACTTGACACAGATGATGTTTCAGCAGAAGGCAAATGCCAACTGCATTTTCCACAAATTTCAACTTCATCTTAACGGCTAGCTTTGCCTCTGTTGAGCAGAACATTTCAGTGAGAACCCTATCCTGTGGCAGATGTGATTCTAAGAGCACAGGAGGTTGTGTTTCCACTGGGGCTTCTGGGCTTCAATCCTTAAAATACAGAAAGCATAATACAAGCTAGAGCAGTGTTTTTCAAACTTGGCAGCTTTCTGGGAGTTGAAGTCCACACATCTTAAAGTTGCCAAGTTTGAAAAACACTGAGCTAGAGAGTACTGGAAAAAGCATTTTATCTTCTACTGAAGCGTTCTGGACAGTGAATAGAGCTGGGGGAAGGTCTGACAGCAAAGTCCTCTTTCATTTTGACACCAGTTCTGAATCCATGGCCTCCATGGATGAGGTTTTAACTTTGGATCACAACTGTCATAGAATAGGAGGGGGAAGACCACTTACAGTCAAGAGAAGGCTCATATTATCAGAAGACAAGGAGCATGAAAGTCATGGTTGCTAATCCTTTTACTATTTTACCCCAATCATGATGCTCTTTTCCAAACAGCAGCTAAGGTATCTTCTATAAAGGATAAGACCACTACAGTATATAACTCAAGCAATGTACAGGGGTAGAGCTGGACAAATAGCTTAATAAAAAACAGTGCAAAGGTGGAGGTCAGCCAAACACCATACCCTGCACAAAAAAAAAAAACCTGTTAGAGAGATCCAGGGAGAAGCCAGTTCTGCTCAAACAGAGATAAGAGGGCAAATTATGTCTCTCTCTCCCCTCTGGAGCCATTTAACAAAATAGTAGCTTAGCTAAGGAAGGCCATCCAATGTATAGCTGGTTATTCTATCATTCAAGGATGGGAAAAGACAAGAATAAGTGAGTGTTAAGAGATGCAAAAAGGCATGGAAAGCTTAGTCTGTGACATGAAATTCTGGCTGGCAATTATGGGAATTGTAGTCCAATATATAGAGAGCATACAAGGTTGACAAACACTGTCATTGAATCTTTCCCTCTCTGCTATAATGCTTTAATAATATCTAGCCATCCTTAATATTATTTTTCTCTTTCGTCAAACAGAGCCAGTTTGATCAAGCAGTTAAGGCACCAGCTAGAAAGCAGGAGACCATGAGTTCTAGTCCTGCCTTAGGCATGAGAGCCAGCTGGGTGACTTTGGGCCAGTCACTCTCTCTCAGCCAAATGCATTTCCCAGGGTTGTTGTTGTAGGGAAAATAGAAGGAGGAAGGAATATTAGGTTCACCATCTGGAATTATTTATACAAATAATAAAGGTGGGATAGAAAATCTAAAAAAAATTGGTGGCAAGAAGTATATCAATAGCACAAGAATGTAAGTGTTGGTCATTCCTGTTATACAACATTGCCAACTGTGGGAGAATCATAAAAACTTTTAAGGAGGGGGAGGGATATCAAGGTCACTCTGCAGTATAGACTCCCACAGAGCAACCTAATGCACTTAGTCTGAGCTTTTTGTCCTGCCAAGGCCTGATAGACTCTTGATCTGAAATGTGGAAGCTATTTTCTTTGTTCATCTAATGAACGGTATGGTGATGAATACACATAAGGTAAAATTGATCCACTTAATTCATCATTTGTACATATGTATGGATTCAAGCCCTTGTAAATTGATTGTGGGATTAAAGACCAGTGCCTGTTCCACCGAGCTACTCAGAAAAATCTAAGTGCACTGCAGGAAGTTTGATCCCTCAACTATCTTAAACATTATAAAATTGACCCATATTGGAAGCCATTTTTAAGTGAGAACAAAAAGAAAACTCTGTGCATAAATCTTCTTTCCTAAATGTCTAAATGTATCTTTGCAACACGATTTAGGTGTGATCTTAAGATAAATTAACAACAATATAGTATGTCATACTCTCCATATATTATTTTTGAACAATAAAATAGGCCAGGATAATTATACCCATATTGTCAGTCTCAGCTTGAGAAGAAAAGAGCTTGTTGAAGAACCACTTCAAGTTTCATGGTAGGGATCATTTGACTCACAATCCAGAATTTTAGCTGCTATGACAGCTAGACTTAAGGGTAACAACAAGCCATAGTATGTAAAGACAATACATCCTACAAATATCTTATAAATGTTGCTTTAGATTAACCAAAATCTCAGGCCATGATTTGTAGCTGGTTTGCAACCCAGAATTGTCTCTTGGGTCTGAATCTACAAAGGCTTAACACGTTGTAGTTAGGACCTCAAGAAGCTGGTATACCATAGAATCAGCAGAAAATTTACAAAACTGAATGCTGAACAGATGGAAAATGAAGCGTGCAACAATTCTAGAATGTTCTGAACCATAGTTTATCTCATGCAGCTAGAGGTAGCATAACTCATAGCACACAATCCAGCATGTGTCCACATTCCATAAATGTTAATTTCATAGCCAGCTTTCTTTTGGCTCTTAGGCCAGGATAGCATGGTTTGCCATAATGTATGATTATAGCCACTATATGTTTTCAAGTACATGCAACTTATGTAGATGTAGGAATGCTTGTGTTTCCTCGTCAAGGAAGCACCCGTAGCATTACCAGGAAGCAAAATTGTATGAAACAGTTCTGAATCAGCCACGTTAGTGGGCATAGAGAAAAACCACAATTTTCACGAAATGGAGTTGGGTTTATCCAACACACACACATACAGAGGAGATGCAGTTCCAGAAATCTCATCTGTGCTTTTTATCCTACTGAATATTAAGGGTGTTCAGAGTAGAGAAAGCAAGCAAACCCTTCCTTTCTTATTCTCCTTTCCCCCATCTTGAGGACAAACAGCTCAAACACGCCAGTGCAAAGAGTCAGTGAATCTGAACCTGCAACTCTAGCAATATGTATTCGTTTGAGAATGTGCATAATAGCTCTCTGTATTCACATTTTGATTCACCTCCAGAGGTTCAGAACCAGTAGCCTTCCAGGTGTTTAGGAAATTGCCCTTTGCTAAGAGTTGCAATTTGCAAATAGCTAAAGGATCTTTTTTTTTAACCTCCATTCCACTTTCACCAAATATTCAAAAAGTATGAATAAAGCTCTAGAGCGGTGTTTCTCAACCTTGGCAGCTTTAAGATGCGTGGACTTCAAGGTGAAGTCCAGGCATCTTAAAGCTGCCAAGGTTGAGAAACACTGCTCTAGAGCAAATTGCCCATCCAATGTCATACTTTGCTGGAAAGGATACAGGTTTGCAGGGAAGGATACTGAATAAAGCATGCATGGGCTTCATGAATTGGCTGTGCATATCCACCTCTGCAGAGACAGACAGGAGCTGGCTTTTGAAACAGCTGCATGGGCATGGAAGAAGTCACCACTGCTTTGAAAAAAAGATGATTCATTCACCGTCCTACTCCTACATATTCCCATACACTTTGTTCCAAAGCTTTGTACACTCCTAGAATTTAGCACCCTATAAGAAGGCTTCGTTTATGGGCGGGCAACACAGAGAACTGATTAACTGTCAGGACTCCAGACTCAGCAGCAGAAAGAAAAGAAAAAAATCTTACTTTACTGGGAAAGCTGATAAGAGAGGTTTTTATGCCCACTTTGTGTTAATCTTTTATTGCTAGGAGTGCTATTACAGCTGTATAATATCATTGTCCATTGAATAAATGGTGCATCTGAGCATTTCCATGCAGATCTATCCATGCCAATTCATCATGTCACATGATTCGGTTAACTAATGCATGGAATATGTGCATTATGGAATAGACTACAAGTTGAATGTTAGAAAACACGATTGAAAAATTGAGTCAATAAGGTCAGATGCCTATCTCTACCCACATTTGCTTAAAAAGTATTCCTAACAAACAAACAAAAAACAGTTTGATTCTCTTCCATTTCTTTGTTAAAGGCTTTACTTCAGTTGTTTTCTTAACCAGGAACTCGAAGAGCTGGGCTGACTTTTCCCCACATCCCTCTCTCGTTTCAAAATCTGCCCCATTTAAATTTTACCTTTAATCCATATTCTGCTACCCCAAATCTACCGTAAAACATTGTTGGAGTGCTCAGAGATTAAGTGATGGTGTAATCAAAGGTCCAGCAGCCTCTGAAATGCAAAGGTTAGACGGGTCAGCATTAAAACCTACCTGAATATGCTTGACTTTGCTCCAGGTCTATTACAGACCTTTTACACTTCCATTAACATAGCCTCTCCCTACCCCCAGCTTTCAATTCACTGCATATACATGGGTCAGAACTGCTTCAAACCTCATTATATAAATATTGATTTCAATAAGGAAATCAATAGTCTTGCAGAAGCAGCATTTTTAAAAAATGTTTTTAAAAGCTCTATATTTCAAGCCTTCTTTTGAGCCTTTTATAGAGAAGAGGGGCAGTCTGAACTGGCACCCTAGGTGCTATTTAATTACAGGGATAGACAGATCGAGACTTAGAAATCGGTAGTTTCTCTCTGACAATCAGCTTGATGGCTGAGATTCCAAGATTCTCAAGCAGTAGATTCAAGACAGACCTGCAGCTTGTAAGCTTTAACTGCCTGTGTAGTCATCACATTTCCCAAAAGTCCAGCTCTTCTGAGTAGCTGAGCACAAGGTTCTGCATGCCAAAGCATGTGCTTAATTTGACTGTATATGGACAAGCCTTGGAAATTGTTTGGGACTGCCAGGTTGGAAAAGGATACGGCTGGTACCAGATTTTAAAAAGTCAGCGAACGTGTTGCCTTGATTTTAATCAACATACCAACTGTGTGATTAAATTGTAAACTTAATTCTCTTTTTACAATCTTGATTGCTCTGATTTCAAATGCTATCTGTTACATTTAAGATACTGCCTGAAACATGTAACTTTCAGAAGTATTTGAATTTTATTTTTTACCTAAAGTAATTAAGCACTGGGAAATTTTTCATAGTGTATCACCACGTGTTTAAGAAATTGATTAAACTCATGGACTCAAGACTGCCATCTTCCATTTTGGTGTGTTGCCAAGCCCTACCTCACAAGGCTGAACTCATACATAAGGTATTATGCAGTTTGATCAACTAACATTTTGTGTTCAGGCATAATGCTAAACTTGGGCTATCAGACCTATAACCCTAGATTTCAGACTCTGAAATAAAGAGGGAGGTCTTTAAATCAGAGAATACAGGGCACCTGCCTTATTAGATCATTGGCTCTGAAAAAAAATTGTGGGGAAGCTGTTGGGGTTGTGAAATGGGAGGGATCCAAGCCCCTTCCACACAAAGCAGCAAAACTAGGCCACAATGAAGCCGCCCCTCCCTTTGTGCTTGTGTGAGACAGGCTTGGTTGAAACCCCATATTTTCCAATAGAAGCTAGGAAAGGACTGGAAAGAAGAGCAATCATAAAAAATCAAGACACAGCATTGATTGGCAGCTTATCTCATTAACTGCAGCTTAGCCCAGGTGGGGAGAAATCTGGGAAGAAGCATTTCAAGGAAAGAGACTCCACCTTAGTGAACTCACCATAAATTAGGGTGAGAAGTTACAATGTTTTACAATGTCCAATATTCTGTATTTGTCCCAGATAAGCATTAAAGACACCTTCCTGAAATCTATATTGTTCTTGTTTCCTTTATTTTGCCCAGCTACATAAGGGTCGACAGCTCCATCTAACCTAGTATTGTCAACACTGACCTGCAACAGCAAACAAGGATTGTAGGTATTTTTTTTTATCCAAGCCAGAGATTGAACCTGTGACTGCATACAAAATACCTAATCTACATCTTTGAGTTATAATCTAAAGAAGTGCATATACAAGCCCCAAAAAAGAAGAATTTTGCTGAGAAACAGGCAATGTATCCAAATGGCTATTCACACCTAAGAGCCTACTTTATTATAAATCATATTTAAAATGCTGCCTGACTCCAGATGACTTGGGGGGGGGGGTGAACAACAACAAAAACCAAGTATAAAAACAATCAGGAAAACCACAATTGTTGACCTAGAGGGAACAACCCCTACCCAACCTTACAAGCGCACTGTCCCAAAGATGCCCTGCACTTACCTAGCCCAAGGCCTGGGGGAAGAATTGGTGTTTCATGTCTCTCTTGAAAGACATCAGAGTTGAGGCCATTCAAATCTTGGGGGGAAATACTGTTCCGGAGGGCGGGTGCTGGGCCAGAAAAGGCCAGCTTCTTGTGAGCCCTGGGAGTCGTTCTGGAACCTCTGGCTTAAAAAACTGTCAAGTGAATGCTGTAACATTTGAAATGGGTTCTGACTAGGCACATGGACTTGATTCTTCCAGCTACTGTTCTGCATTTGTGATGCTCTATCTCTGGAACCTCACTGCATGGGGCAAATCTCTGAGATTGCTGGCATGTCTTACTTTTAATGGGAGCTTTAGTGACTGAAACTGACTTGATTCCTCACTCAACTTTCAGTTGATTGTGAAGGCTTTTTTTTTTAATGCATTGTCTTGATACCACAATCAGTAACAATACTGCCAATTGGCTTGATAGTGAGATCAAGCATGTATTACAAAGTATGGTGTATTTTGCAAATAAGGGTGCAAAATCTAGCCATACTTAGAGAAATAAAATCACATTGATTGGATAGCAATAACGTTAAGTAAAATGGATGCAGGGGTCCTGGAAATCTGACTAGGTAAGGAGTTATTAGCAGCAGACAGGCACCTTTACGATGGAGCTGTATAAAAAAAATGGGCTAATGTTTCAGAAACTCCTTCACCCGTGGACAAAGTCTTTGTTCAAGTGGAATGCCCTGTAGTTTCTCCTCCAGAACAGCTATTGGCAGGGCACTAAATCTTGCCAGGTTAAGGGCTTTTCTGAATTTGGGAGCTGTTATTGGGCTTAGATACCCAACCTGGTTTAAAAATGGTGAATGACAGCTCAGGAACACATCATTAGGTAAGGCAGCCGGATCTGACTGAGATTGCAATATCCTTGGCAAACTATTTAAAGGCTGCTTCTACACATCTACAGCAAATGCGTTTGCATACTGAGAATAAAAATGCTTTCTGAGTGTTAAATGGCTATCGTTTCCTTTTCTGGTTTAATTGCATTACATAAAGTTAAACTCTGCTCTCAATTTCACTTACTATTATTATGCACCCTGCATGTGACATAGCATTGAGCAGGAAAAGGCAGTAAATCTCAGCAGTCGAACCTTGGTTGAAAATGCACATAATCATACATTTTAAAACAAAACTCAAAATATTCCATTTTAAAATAAAGTAAAAATGAATATGAATGCATGCCTAGGCTCTGTTTCTTGCATCATTAGTTAGTTGCCATGTGAACCTGCTAACAGCCAATTTATGGCTTAGTAAACTGTACAGAACAAGGCACTAAGGTTGTCTGAAATCAGCCAAGTGGGTTATTCAGTGAACCATGGTTAAAACACCACGAGCTATGTTGTTGTGTGAAGACTGCCATGATTCTGAGGAGCTGAACAATTTAATAATCTACAGCCATGCCATCTGGAAGCTACAGCAGAACACTATGCTCCAGTAGTAATATTCCTTGTTCTGTCCATTGTAAATATGTTGGAATGTGTGTTTAAAACTAGCATTTTGCCCAAACTATCAAATGGAATTATAAGCAAAAGCAACTTGCTGGAAGATTTAGCTGTCCTCCCCCCATCCCAAGCAAGAACGAACAAACATAGGAGCTGAGTTTATTATTTCATATTTATGATGGACCTAGCTGTCTTCAACATTCATCATGTAGATGCTGCAAACACTGAAATAGTGATGTAGCTTCCTCCACAGCTTCTTGTCCTATTCTCAGCTTGGTTGTTTTCTGCCTGATTATCATCTTGTTGATGCATTGTGTTTGCTATTGATGTCCATTTTAATGTGCTAGAAGTCCAGAGAGCAGTAATATTGACTTACAGTATCTCTGATACTTCACCAGCAGTTGTCCTTGAAGTTGTTTCAAAAGCTTCAAAAGAGCCAAGATTTGATAGATCAGTATTTTCTTTTCTCACCAGCAGTATATAATACTTGCCTTCTTAAGCTCCACTGATTACCAATTTAATACTAGAGTAGATTCAGTACGGAGTGAATTCAGTACTTATCTTTAAAGATTTTTGCAATCCAGGCCAGTCTGAGAAAACACTGTCTCCCTTTCCACATCCTAGATGAGCAGGGATACAAACCTCTTGGCAGTCCCACCATCTGTTTTGGCCTGTACTAAACAAGTTTTAACGAGGTTGCAGTGTTGGACTCCCTCACTTTTTAAAGAATGGTCTTGATTCAGGTTATAATCATGGTAGAATAGTTGTAGGGATGTCGGACCATTCCCCGTTATGCATTTTTCGGCTCAATGTTCTTCTCCCAAATTTCTTAACAGCCCCACTTTTTTTCAGTCAGGGCAAATAGTTTGGAAGGTAAAGTGGGCATATTTAATCATTCTGCCATTTTGATATTTTCACCATGCCTTGACATCTTGTCCATTCCAGAGTATTGGTGGGAATATCAAAGCTTCCTATTGCTGCTACTTGCTAAGTCTGAACTCGGAGTGGAGAGAAGCAAGCAACAGGTCCAGTATCTGCCTGAGCATCCCAAGTTATGATGTTGATGATATGCCTTTAACAAAGGAGTGCTGCTATTCTGTCCATGGTTTCAAAGAACAAGGCAAGCAGATAGCCAAACATAGCAAAGGGCAATTACAATAAAAGCAAATTTTATTGTGATTTATTTGATTTCTTAGATTTATATCCTGTCTTTCCTCCAGGAGCTTACAGTGGGATACATAGCACTTTCTTCTTCATTTTCCTGGTTCTAGTCCAACACTTTAAATACTGTCTCTCCTTTGCAAATGTGTGACCAAGGTCCAGTTATGGTATTGAAACAAAGAATCCATTTTAGCAATCAAGATTCAGAAAGCCGATACAAAGTATCATCAGATACAAACATAGATCAAATATTCCAGGAAGTCCAACAAGTCCAACAAGGCTGAAGGCCAGTTTTTCCCAGAAGTTTTTCCAAAATTTGATTGCTCTCAGGTAGACACTCTTATACAAAAGTTTCTGAAGGCACCATCTATTCCAAGTTGAACCTCTACTCCCAATATGCTGTTCCAAGCCACCTGGCACACTTCAGCCTCTCTGCCATTTGGCTCTTAACCCAATGAAGAAATGTTCCTGCCAGTCTGGAGACAAGAGTCAGAAGGCAAGTTGGAGATCTGGAGTCCGTGGAGGATGGTTCCATCAAAATTGCTGTGGTACTCCTGGTCCCCTGGCTCAGGCTTGCATTTCTTCATCAACCTCCTGCTTTTCCCCTCCTCCTAGAAGTGGACTCATTCAAAGGACTACACCCTCTGATCCCATCAGCACCTTCATAAGACTATGGTTAGAAACATTTGCTCAATTGCTGCTGCCCAGTGCCCAGCTTCTGTCCTGCTACCATTCCTAATTCCCTTTGGGGGTGATGGTCTTTTTTCCCTAATTCCTTTGTGACTGCTCCATTGTTGCAGAAAGCCATATCGTGAGGCAAATGACCAGACGTTATGACTTTCCAAGGTCCTTGTGATACCTTATTAACATTCTGTTAGCATAAGTCCTGACTTTATTATTGACTGCATTGAATACACAATGCACTGACCTCTGCCATCTGCAACTAAATCTCTTCCTGCAGATCTATCAAACTGATTTCATACCAGAAGGAGGGGGGGTGGGTATTATGTCCTGGGAAAGTTTTAACACTCAGTGGGAAAAACAGTCTGTTCATCTGACACTGCTTAGCACATCAGACCCTTATTATAATATTAAAACCTAATAAGTCATAACCCTAAGGAACAAGAATGTCTCCATATAAATAGTGTTGTTGCTTTTCTAAAACAAGGAAGACAATAAAAGCCTTGTTAGATCAGACCCAATGTCCATCTATTCCAGTATTAATTTCCAGCAGTGGGGCAACCCCCTCTTGTGTTTTGTTTCTAGCATCTGGTATTCAGAGATGCAAGCTGGAATTATAACAAAATTTTGCAGAGCGGATTGCCCATCAGCCAGCTGTGCTTTTTGTCATGATATTCCATCCATTTCCCCCACTGAGTTATTTTACAATTTCCTCTTCCCACTTCACATGTTCTTCCTAAAGATTCTTTTTGTACTTCTACAGACTTTGGGCTTAGTCATAATCTTCAACCCGCCCCCCTTTACACCTTTTGTGTACGTGTTTGCTATCTACATGATGGCACCCAGCTCTGAATGTTGCAGCCAGATGGGCAGAGAAGGAGTTCTATTCCAGCTTTAGGGTAGGAATGAAGGATTGTGTGACTTCTGTTGACTTGAGAACCCAACAGATTTTCTATGTCAAAGCAAGGGTATTCTGAAAGGGACATAACTGCAGGGAGGACTTAAGAGATTAAATGAATGCTGTCAGACTCTGAAAAATGCCAAAAAAATATTAAAAGGGTTGATATCTGAATTTTTTTGCCACACCCACTCTGGAGGGTTTTTAAGGATGCTAGTGGGCACTAGCTGTATTTTCCACATCCCTGCTATAACAGGAAGGAGCCAGAGACAAGTTTCTACGCCCCATGAATCTGGCTTTAAGTCAAAGACATCATTTCATCCAGGAGTGGTGAACTCTTAAGTTCATTATGAATTGCATTCATTGGTCTTTGCTGAAGCTAAGGTTGTGTGTTTGTGTCCATGAGTGCCTATGAGAAACAAGAAAGACTTTGGGTTCTTCGCTCTAGTACTTAGAAGAGGCAAGGCTCATCAGTCCTGAGAAATTCATGTATTTATTTACTTATTCAGATTGATATGGTTGCCTCTCTCACCACAGCAGCTTAGGCAGCAAAGTTAGAAACCACAGTAGAAATTACCCTGAAAAAATACAATTCAAAGCACTCAGTTCAAAAAAGAAACATCAGCCAAGAGTCAAAACCACCAAAGAGTAACAAACTACCTAGGCTTTACTGATTTCCTGGTTTTCCACCCTTTTTGCAAGGCTGGCAGAGTTGGAGCCATTCTGATCTTTGGTGGCAAGATGTTCTAGAGGACAGACGTTCCATCAGAAAAGGTACATTTGCTGGGTCCTGCAATATGGCATTCTTTAATGGACAGGACCTGAAAGATGCCCCTCTTGCCAGATCTAATAGGTTGGTTAGAAACAACCAGAGAGATGTGGTCCTTCAAATAGCCTGGCCCCGTGACATAAAGGGCTTTATTAAGTGACCACCAGCACCAACCAGTTGACAGGTGCTAGAGATACAGATGTTACTGGCTGGGGGAGAAAGTGCTCTTCTTATAAATAATACATCACACCATCCTAATAGCAGAAAAAGTTATTTTGTGGACAACAAAAACAAAACTCTACTAAAACAACTTCACTAGACTAATACAGTAACAAATACTTTCCCAGTAGGAGTTGGCCTCTGTATTGTCTGAGTTTGTACCCTCTCTGAACCTACGGCTTGAATGATCTGGAGGACCTTTACTCCAATCCCACCAACTCTAACAAGAAAAACTCTCGCCTGGAAAAGAAGGATACTAAAAGAAATTACAGGTGAGCCCATTGAAAAGCTTTGGAGCTACAGACTGGCCCAAAGGAAAACAGTAGAAGATGTGAAATAAAAACAAGAGGCAACTAGAAGATTGAGGTGGCTATAAGAAGTGGTGGAGTCCTCAAACCTTTTCTTCCAACCTGCAATCTTTCTGACCCAAGGTAAGACATTGTTCTTACCTCTGAGGAGAAAATAAGCAACTGAAACTGAAATACTTATGAATTATTTGTGATGCTTTGTGTAAGAGGAAGATGGGGATAAGACCATGGTTGGGGCTTATGCAAATGAGGTCAGAGGAGTTAACATATTGGAAGGAGCTGACATTTGTCCTGGTAGATTGAATCATTAGTGTGACAGAATCACTTAAGTTAGATCCACTAACATCAGGTTTCCTCTCATTATTGACCCCTGCAGAGTGGGCCTGACAAGTCGAACTGTTGCAAAGTTCATTAAGAATGTGAAATAAATCAGCCATTCAGGAAACACTGAAAGTGGATAACGGCAAACTCACATTTTTTGCAACTTCAGCGCAAATAGGTTTTTACCAAGGACACCTGGGACAATGCTGCTCTTCTCTGACCTAGATTCAGATGAATGCTCATTAACAAATGTCCTTCAAAGCCTCCTCAAAAACATTCCTTGAAGGAACAATGAGTTAAAATATAGGTTGACCACCTGTACTTGCAAACAGCAGCTTTCCAAAAAAAGCCCCTAAAGCAGCCATTCTCAAACTTTGAGATATCGAGACCCATTAAAATGGTACATGAATTTGTGCAACCATCCCCCATGAAACAAACCCATGATTTCATTGTGAGTAGGATTGGGCAAGAACTAAATATACCACTTACTTATAATGATTAAATGTTAATCTGTACAGCAAAGCAGTGATAGAATCTTAAAATACTTGTAACATAAGGATGTTTCATTGCAAATAAACTCTACATCATTCACAAATGTAAAATTATATTTTCGTAATAGGGAGAATTAACTTGCTTATTTTTGTATGGTTTTGTCTTCTGGCTTTAAGGTTTCTGCAGAAATAAAATTACTATATTTTCAAATTAAAAAAAAATATGAGGATAATGTTGACACTTTGTTGTTGTTGTTGTTACTAGTGTTTGAGAAAAAAGACAAATTTGGACAATGATTGATTCCAGTATTAATTTTTCACTGGGATGAGGAATTGGATTGATCTTCTCATTCCTCTTCTCTCCCTCCACTTCCTTTCTGCCTATTGTTTATTGTAGGCAATTATTTTCACTCGTCAAAGTCAGGAAAAAAATATAAAATGTTTTTTATTTGCCTGAGCTGCTATGGACACGAGACAAAATTCCGTTCTTTGCCTTAAACCAGTTTCTCTTAAAGTGCTTTTAAAATTCTACAGCTAGCAAAACACTGTTAGGCTGTAAATTGCTATCTATACTTTCTCCCAGCGCATCTGCACTGCAATCATTCTCCCTTCAAGCTTCCTTCTTGGTGCTTATTAATCCCTCACCCCACTCATCCAATTACCTCCTTGCCACAGCCTTCCTCCTTTTCTTTTCTTTTTTTTAATAGTAATTTTATTAAAGATTATAATTACAACAATAAAAACTAATGCAAACTGGGAAAAATAGAATAAAAAGAAAGAGGAAAAAGTGCAGAAAAGAGAGAAGAAAAAAGGGAAAATAGAAAGAGAAATAGAAAAGAATGTAGTAAAGAAAAAGAAAATAAATATACAAAGAAATTACTTCCCTTCATCACAGGTGTAAGCAATTTTAGTAACTTATCACCTTCTCTTAAAATACACCAAATGATCTCTTCTTCCCATATCCCATCTCTTATCTATATACAAATCCATGAAACATTGTCATTTCAGTCCTGATGTCAGCAAAATTCCATTAAGGGCTACCAGAGATAACAATATATTTATTTTAATCTTAATCAAATAAACCAACTTTATATTCCTTCCTTTTACTTCTAACAATCTTAATCTTTAGTACCTTCAAATAATGTTGTTAATTGATTTCTTTTCATTTTTTTTCTTTATCCCTTCTCAGAAAATTCTTCAAAACTTTAACAAGCCTCTTTTGTAAATCTCAAATAGGAAAATTATCCAGGTCCCTCTCTTGGTTTGCTGTTTATATATCCCTTTTAATTGTTAAGACATCAGTCAGATTCTTTTGTATGTCCAGTGTAACATCTTTTACCATGTCATTCTTGCAGAAATCCACTTTCAACTCAATCTTGTCCTTGTCAAATAGAACTTGCTCCTCTTCCATAACATCTTTTAGACACAGTCTATCTATAGAGGTAGACACACTTAAAATTAACTTCTGGATCCATTGTTCAGAAACAGCCTTCCTCCTTTTCCATCCATGGTAGTTCTGCTGCACAATGAGGGTAATTTGCATAGGAGCCTGATACATTCCAGAGATGATTAGTCCCTACTTGGAAGGTAAACACAATGTTGTAAAAAAGCAAAAAGAACATTAGTATTTGGACTGTGGCAATGTCACACTTTTTACATTCAAAAAATTGACTCCACATACTTTGGTGATGTCAACATGGCTCTGCCAGGCCCACTCAGAAGCTAAAACAATATTTTTTTTAGAAAAATGTGCTGTCTTTACTTTGAAAAGATCACCAGAAGTTTGATCTGGTGTTAATCAAATAGATTGCCACCAATTTAGTCCTGGATTCTGTATTCTTCATGCCTTTATGAATGATGTCGGTAAAGAGAAAGCTGGAATGCTTATCAGATCTGCAGATAAGACAATACTGGGTAGGATAGCTAATGTTCTGGAAGACGAAATAAAACTCAAAATGATCTTGACAAGCTAAGAAATTAGCTGAAAGTGATAGAATGATATTTAAGAGGGAAAAAGGCAACGTTTTTCACTCAGAAAACACAGATCAAAGACACAGATATAAGAGGGCATGATCTGGCTTGGCAATAGTACTTAATGGGAAATCTCTTGGAATAGTGGTTGATAGCTTATATTCTGTTTGCAGTTGTGCGGTATAGCCAGAAAAAAAAAAAAACAAGCACAAATTTTGGCTGCATCAGTGGGACTCTAGTTTTTAAATCACAGGAAGCATTCCCTTTTATACTGCAATAGTGAATATCCCCCCTCAGAAATGTGTGTCCAGTTCTCAGCATCATATTTTAAGAAAGATTCAGCCGGATTAGAATGGCAACGAGAGAAGCAATGGTGATTATCAGGGACTAGAAAAAAGGTCCTATGAAGAAAGATTGAAGCAGTTGGGCATGAGAAAATACATCTGAGGTGAGATATGATATCTTTCTTCAAACACTTTAAAATATGGCCTGTTGAAGAAGGTCAAGACCTGTTGTGTCTTATTCCAGAATGCAGGATGTGAAATAATGGATATAAGTTACAGGAAGGCAGATTCTGACTGAATGTTAGAAAAAAAAACTTCATTTCAGCAAAAGCAGTTTGACAGTAGAACCAATTACTCAGAGAGGTGGTTGGTTCTCCATCTTTGATGGGTTCAAACAGAGATTAGACAGCCCTCTGCTGGGGGTGCTTTAATATGGGTACCTGCTCTGAATAGGGAGTTGGACCAAAATAGTTTCTTCCAACTGATTGTATCCACACTCTTGCTCACCGAGTAGCTGAGACTCCACACCAGGGTTGAATCTATAAGTGCAGAGACAGGAACAACAGAACATGTTTTACATAGCTGTCTGGTCCTAGGACCCAGTTCTAAGTCTGATCTGCCTGCCTTCTCATTCTGCTTGTCTCCTTCCTCCTTCTCCTGTAGCTGGCCTAGCTGAATCAGCCCCTATTGAACAAATATCTAGCAAATATCCTGGTCATCTTGGGAGCAGAAAACCATACCTAATATTTCTGACATCCTGTTCTTGTTTAACCTTACTTCTTGGCAAGGCTTACAGTACTGATCATATTATTTTGGGATGTATGCCATGTTCTCTCCAAACAATGATTAGGACATTACCTGTTGAGTGGTTGTTGTGATCCTTGCAGAAACTTTTCAAGCAACTGCACGCCATCCTTTTCTCTATCGATTCTTCTTGTCAACAACTGCTCCACTCTGGACTGTAAAAACTTGATGAGGACAGGTAGCGAGCAAACACTGGAGTGCAGAGTCAGCTGTTTGCTTGTAGATTTGAAAGGCAAAGTCTTCCAGGAAGGTGTATTGAGTGTTCCGTCAAGTGCATAATCTTTGTCAGTATATGATACAGAGCATGGTGGACTATCTTATATCCCTCATGACAAACAAGGCCATGAAATCCAGCACAAAAAAATTGGTTTTGTGCTCTTCCTCAGACATTCTTGCAATAGAAGTCTGTGTATAAACAGAAATAAGTGTTTTTAAAATGTGTTATATTATATGGATATCTTTGAAAATAAACTTGTTTCTCAACATGCTACAATAGATAATGTGATGCAGTTGTTAGCTTCTGGATTATTTGAATTAGGCCTGAGTATTTTGCATGTCTACAGCAATCTTGGCTGGTCTTGAAGACATGAAGCAGGAACAGACCTGGGTTGGATAGGGTAGGAAATGTCGAAGCTGTAGCTATATTGGCAAGTATAATAAAAAGTGGAACAAGACAATGGTAAACCTTTTTCATACTACCACTGAGGAAACTACATGGAGGTGTCCTGGTAATCACCAGGAGAAAGCTAGTTTCAAAAGTGTCTATTTTGCATTAAGACAGATATGTCCCACACTCAAATGCCTGTTTCTCTTCCTAGGACACTGAATCATCTTAGGTTATTCACTATCAATTACCCTAATCCAACTTGCATGGTTCTGTGTGGATAAAATGGAAGAAAGCCACTTTGAGGTTCTTTGAGAAAAAGTAGAATATAAATTAAACAGATGGATGCTAAATTAAAAAGTAGGGAAATAACTGAGGCCCAGTTAATGAAGGCCAGAAACAGTCAGGATCCAGGAGAAATTTCCAAAATGTATTCTAAGAGATGAAGAAATCTAATGTCTGAAACTAAAACGATATTGAAAAGAGGTAAGAAATGTTGGCTAAATGCTAAGGAATCATATGTCATGGCATAACTTTTCTCTTCCATAGACTATTGCTGGAGGAACTCGCAAGTAAAATCTAGGGTGATTCAGGAAAGATTGAGGCACAGAAGCAAATAGCGTCTAATTAGCAGCCACAGTTGTGGGTATCTCAGCTTTGCTCAAAAGTCCACTATCACTTTCATACAGGTCTAGTTACATAACTGTCAGGGACAGAAGAAATGGCCTTGAAGGACAGGAGGAAGAGCCACTACCAAGGCAATAGTCAGATAAAAGGGGCCTGAGCCCAGGCCAAGAATCTAACATGAGTAAATGCTCAGACAAGCTCCTTTCTAGTTCTCATGAAAATAAAGGGAGGGAGGGGGGAAGTGCATTCAGACTTGGAAGATTCTATTACTATAGCTTTACAATAAAAGTAGCATTGACCTATATGACACCGGTTTCCTAATGTGGTCTACCTTGAAGGGCTGACATCAATCTTGTAAGTTTGAATGTGCTTTTCCTCTCCCTCCCTTTATCTTTATCTTACCCACTGAAAATTCCTGATTAAAATGGATTTGTTCATCTTTGAGAGGCCAGAAAACTTGTAAGTTTTGCCACAAAAAATGGCAAAGCCACTTTACTAGAAAAGTAAAGTATAATGTATTATACCTGGTCTGTGCATTATACTATGAAGGCACCAATCCTTTGACCACAGCTAGCAATAATTGATGGCAGGGGTTTTTTTTCCAATCCATCTAAGATAGAATGCACATGAAACTTGTAGGATAAATCATAAAATCAGTCTATACTATGATTTTTTTTAAAAAAAAATCCAAACTTTATCCTAGAAACAACATAAAATCCTTGTCCCAACCATTGTGTATATGTGTCAGCCCTACTAGGTGGACCAGACCAGGAAATCCACAGGAAGGCTAAAACTACGGCCTAGGTAACAGCTCCTCCATATCTCTGTCAAGGTCATCTTCCTTACCCTCTACAATATGGCCCCACCTATGCTCCACTCTGTTCAACTCCAGCCCTCCAGTGACCACTCAATATCAAAAGCTTGCCCATCCTTACATTATCTCAACTGGCTCACTACTGGATAATTTCTGATGGACCACTTGGTGGTATTTTTATACAAAAAGCTTGGCAAGAAGGAATGTGAACCAAGTTTGCAAGCCCCTTTATATATTCTTAAATAAGATCTTCACATTCAAAATCTTATTACATAGTTTAGCTAAGATTTAACTATTGAAAGAGCTTGACCACGAATTCTTGCTGGGTAAATAACACATCAAACAATCGTGAGCATTCTAGGAGAAGAGGAAGACTTTGCCAGACTAAAGTCAGCCTATCCCTCACATTGCATTATGTGATATAGGAAGCATTCTTCAAAAAGCAAGTTGTATGATGCACAGGGGATACATCTTGTGTTCAACTTTTCATGGCTGACAGTTTCTTGCATGTATTGAATGCTGACTTTCATGTCTTCAGGAGTCAGAAAATGTTTTCACTTCATCTTAAGGATTAGAGTGTTATTTTCTGCCTGCTGGATGATTTTTTCATCTAATTTGGCCAGTTGTTAATGTGCTTTTTTCTGTTCTCCCTAAAAATAGTTATTAACAAACTGCAGCTGGTATGAAAAAAGTTGCTACAAGGATCCCCACTGGCAACAGATGGTGAGAACCTAGCATTTTTGCTCTGTTTCAATGGTACTTCTTTTAGAAAATTTATGTCAGCTTCAAGGAATTTGCTTTGATTTTCCCAAAGCGCCAGTTCCATCCTTGTGGAAATGCCATGGTGGAATTTAGCCACACAATGTGGCTGGTGCTAGGCAAAGTATAGGATGAGAGCTAATTAATGAACCACTGTAAATGACCAAAGGGTGCTTCTGCTGGTGTGTCAGTAGCCCTATTCAAGGTTCACTACTTCTTCTTTCCTAGAACTTGCTCTTCTCGTTACTTCATAGAACAGTGTTGTCCAAACTTGGCCACTTTAAGATGAGTGGACTTCAACTCCCAGAATTCCCCAGCCAGCATGGCTGGCTGGGGAATTCTGGGAGTTGGTGTCCACTCATCTTAAAGTGGCCAAGTTTGGACAACACTGTCATAGAAGAACTATAGCGTGTAGGATCTTCCAATTTCGTGTATATGTGAAAAGAGGTGATGGAAAAATGTCTTCCTGTATTGTGACGCTGGAGGGCTGCTATCATTCATAAAACTAATGCCATTTGGCAAAGATGTGGCCCTGATGTAAGGCAGCATCTTATGTTCCCTAATTATTGACCTGGATCCAAAGAGCTACTATAGGGAAGCCTAACAGAGACCTAAGGATGATGCACTAGTTGGGTTTGCTTACTTGAAGAACAGAAGCAGGTATAATGTTTTGGCGCCAAATCACTAAGGATTGGGTGGATTTCTTCCTGTTTTAAATTTAGATCTCCTGTCATGAAGTACAGTTGGAAATGGGGGAGAGAAGCCTGATTAGGAAACAAGGTAAGCACCTCAGTTTGCTCTGAGAGCAAGAAACTTACTTTACTTATGGCTCAAAACCCATCAATCCACTGCATTTTACATTGTATTTAATATGGCTAACCCAACACTGGCATCAGGTTTTCTTCCATCATCCATGTTGCTTTCCTTTAGGGAAAAAACAAAGTACTTCCAAGAAGGAGTTCCAGATCTGGCCTTCATAAACCCAGACAACCATTAGATGCTGGCAAGCAGATACAGAAAACACAAAGTCTTTGCAGGCTAGATCTGGTAGCCCTGCCCCTAAATCATCTAAGTAAGAAACATTTATTTTTTCACATGTCTACTTTACTAGAATGTGGTTGTCTAGCTTTAATCAGTCAGTTCTAAAATATCAGATCAGTATACCACAGACTTGTCATTTGGGTTTAGAGCTGATTAGCACTTTAGCATAAAATGTCAGGTGTCATCCAATAGGTAACGGTGTGAAATTGGACATAACTATGTCCTTCCATTGTATTCACTTACTAAGGACCTATGACCCAAAGCTTTCTCTATGAATGCTGTCTTGATTAGTTTCACGGGAATGCAAGGGGAAATTACATGGTGCTTCAATCTGGTAAGGAGAGAATAATTTGTCCTACTCTCGTAATAGGAAATGATCTCAGAAATAAATAAACATTTCTGTGTATAAATCAATAAGAAGACGGATTCATTATCACTATTTTTGAATGTGTATCTGTGACGGTAATGTGTATGTATACATAAATACTGTGGCTATGCCTACAATAGGGCTCCCTGTCTGGGCTGTTAAATCTGGATGGTGCTAAACAGCAGAAATATAGAAAATGCACTCCTTCCTCTTATTTAGTGGCATTTCGATTTTTGTAGCTCAGTACAGGGAGCCCTATTATAAAGCACTCCTACAGATACATATTTTGCCAAAGGCATCCATATGGGATGGGGGGATGGGTTAGAAAATCGAAATCCCCACCACTTTTCTAAGTGCATAGTGATCCTCTCCCCCACCCTGACGATTGCCATTAAAATATGGCGGAAATAGTGACATTGACTAGTTCAATTTCACTATTGAATCAAATATTGTGAAGGTGCACAAATGACCCATAACTTTGGGAAGTAGCATTTCCCTTTATATTGTACCACAATAAAAAGAAAACTAGGAAGACATGTTACTTTTAATAGTGTGACATCTATGTGCTATTTAAACACATCCACCCACCCACCCACACAATCTAAATAGTTACCTGGGAAAAAGACCTATTTAGTGTATTAACAGCAACAATTGCAAGGGGAGAAAATGCTCCCCCTCCCCCCCCCAAAAAAAAGGAGAAATGGAAGACTTACCTGCTGAATATTTTATGGTTGGTGAAGTTCCTATACCATCAATAATTGGAAGGCAAGGGGAAAAAAATAGCAGGTGACTTTCTTTTCCAGTCCAGTACTGATGGAAACTCTTCCTATTCCAGAAGTGCCATCAGAAAAGGAGGGAATACCTTGCTTGTAACAGTCCTTGCTTCTTTCTCTCCTGACATTACAGTTCTGCTCTCCTTTGGACGGCTTGCAAAGAGAAAAGCTACCTGCTCGTTGGCCTATGGGAAGCTAGCAAGAAACTGCAAGGTTGGAAAAGTGTGTTGTGGTCCTGCTGTGCTGAGTAGAAGTTTCTGTTTAATCAACTGTTGCTTTGCTCTCCATAAGCCACAACTGCAGCTGGGGCTGTGTAATAAACAGGGTCTCCAGAGAATTCTTTACTGATGCTGGGTACTCCAGTGGAAACATCAGATACGCTTTTGAGTGGTTTGCCAAGGTATTGTACCTGAAGACGTTTTGGAGAAATACGCAGCCATAAATGGCAAAGACAGGGTGCTAAACACTGCTAAGGAGTTTCTAGCAAATAAATGGAAAATGCCCACTTTCTGCTCATGGAAAATGTAATAAGAAACAGTGAAATAACCAGCCAGGAAACAGACGTTCAAAGGGATTGCAGCAATATTATATGATGGGAAATAGGCACTATCTGCGGTCCATCAGATGAAAGCAGCTTCACACTAATTTAATGCTGAATCGTCTCCTCTCCTTAAAACAAAACAACAACAACAAAAAACAAAACAAACAGACAGAAAGCAAACCCACAGAATTTAGTTGGGTGGCAGAGGCTATGTGAAGAATTCTGAGTACTCTCACTTACATACAATTGAGGGGATTGTTTCAAGAGGATCCATGACAGTTGAAACTGGTGTTAAACCAACATATTTTGGGTTGTAGACATGTCTCTGTGACGTATACCATTGCTATATGGACTAAGAGAACGTGTTACTTGCTAAGCCAATTTTCATCAGGCCTTGTTGTGTCTCCAGTCAAGAAGGCAAGAGATCAGAACGAGCATCTTTGACTGAAGTTTTGCACAAAGCAGCAATTTTAGAGCCAGTCACATCCTTGTTGCTTCCTCAAGTCAGTTAATGTGGCTACATGGATGGGTTACAGCACTCTTGTTGACTCTGCTAATGGGCAGACCTCTTGGTCAATAACCACATCAGCCTGGAAAGTATTTCTGATGTTTTTCAGGGGGACCTGGTGCTAGAGCATCGCTGTATCAGCCCCTCTAATTTATAGAGGTCAGAAAATGTTGCTACAGATTCATGTTCTTTCCTTTATGAGTTCTGTTTCTTCAAAGAAGCAAGATATAGGTTAGTTCCAAATGGAAGGGCAAATTATTCTGTTTAATAAAGTAAGAATTGGTTTTGAGAGTCATTACATAACAATATTCTGAATTTCTAACGTTGATATTCCTAAACTAGTGCAACAGCTGAGCCATACCAACAGACCACAAAGATTTGAGCATTTTAGCATTCATTTTAAAAACAGACAATTAATCCATTTTGATTGCAAAAATAAGACTGAAAATGTTTGGTTAACAGCTAGCCAGATATTTTAGGTCAAATGAAGATGTACAAAAGAGGGTGCCAACTTTTGAGATTCTAAGAACTCTACATCATACAAAATTATTAAGAATTCAGGAAAAAAAGTTGTGATGTCACTTGTGTTTATACCCATCTGCAGTCTTAAATGAGCATCTGAGAAACCTGTAGGTGCAGAAACTGATTCTGATCAAGTGTAAAAGAGGTGTTGGGTTGTATCAAGCAATTGCTCAACTCATTGGGAAGACAAAAATAAGCAGATAATTGATGTTCTCTCAGTTTTTAAAAGCTAGTTGATAAAACCAAACCTCTTCCCATCCTTTGTGAAACATGCAGATTCTTTGGCAGCTGAAAAACAGAAGTGTTTATATTATTTTGTATTATATGATTCTTTGGCAGCTGTAGAAGAGAAGTCTAGGCAGCCTTTATATTAACCACACATAACATTTGACTTTTTTATTAGATTAAAAGACATCAGTAGAAATAAAGTGATTACAAATCAATAAATTGATTGCACATCAGTTCATTAATTACATATCTCCAGGTGGTCCCTGTGCCTCTCCTTTGCAGGCGTGGAGTCTTCCCTGAATTCAATAGTGGTAGGCATGTCCACAGGGTAGTCAGAAAAGTCAATATGGTGCTCCCAACCATGCAATCAAAGGCCCACCCTTTTCTATGTCATTTTGACTATTTTGTTCCCTTCCCTGTGGACACCCTGAGTACAGAAGTACAAGTGTTGAAAATGGTAGCACCAAATTCCCAGCTTTTTAAGGTAGGAAAAAAGCAAAACCAGTAGTGTAGTCCCTAAAATAGACTTGATATAATTTAGAAAACAGAGAAACATTTCCATTTCCATGCTCACCCCTGCCATAAAAAAAACAAAAAAAACCACCCCTGAAAAAAGAAATGAAAAATCTCATGCCTATTCTAACTCTTGTCCCCACCAAAACATTATAGAATAATTAGGCACTTCTGGCAACCATATATTTGCCCATCTTTGATCTAAAGTGAGGAAAACTTACCCATAATTGGTCACTGCTACCTGCATTATTTGGCAAGTCTGGAACTGATATTTTTTATGAAAAAGATAATGCAGCAGCAAATTTCTTACACATCTTTGCTAGTAATCTCATCAGACTTATATCATAATTTGGTCATGGTAAGGAACAGTACAACATGTACTGGTCTAACTTTGCTTTGGGGATATTTGTACCCTATGCTGAAAAAATTGTCGGTGTTTCCACACAATGGCTAACAATCTCTACTTTTCTCATACTTACTCCCATTGTATGTTTGTGTGTACTAGTGCACAATTGTATGAATATGGCAGAGAATCACATACCTCTTCCTACAAAACATGCACTAATACAGTCGTTCAATATGCTTTGGGGGTTGTTTATATAGATGTCTTTCTTTTGATGTGTATATTTTTATATCCTGCCTTTTTTCTATTGCAAAATTCTGGTTCCTTCATCCATCCTAGTTCCTTCTATATGTATTGTAGCACCACTTCCATGATTCCAAAAGGATGGGAGTTGTAGTCCCACACATCTGAAGGACACTAGGAAGAGGACAGCAGGTATATGGACTCGCTGCATGAGGGGTCTTCCAGCTCTAAGCTAGACCAATAATCCATTTATTTTGCATCCCGACATTGCATGCATTCACCAGCATGGGGAAAATCATTATGCCTAGGTGTTGTAAACTCAGCTTGGACAGGGGGAGGGGTGGGCTTCTGTTTTCATAAGCAGAACAGAAGACCGGCTTATGCTTTCTTCTCCTCGTCAGCCCGCCTGGGTTTGATTTGTATATACAGAGCAGTGGGGTGGGGAGGAGCAGGGAGAAAAGCTTCTGGCATTTTTGACATTTTAACCAGCAGTGGCTTGGCTGTGCTCTCAAAGCCATCCTGGCAGATACACAGGATGGAGTTTCCAAGACCCACCACAGCCATTGCCTATACAAATGGCCTAATAGAGCAGGCACTGCTGGGCCACAGCAAGGAGGCCAGGGAAAAATAAAATCCCATGGAGATGGACTCAGCCAGGGCTATAAAGAATCTGCTTTTCTTAGCAGGTGCTTCAAGGTCCAACATCTGCTGGCCATCTAAATCAAAGCAGCTGTGATAATCAGTTACGCAAATGAATGATGTGGATGTATAAATACACGGTTAAATTTTTTTTCTCCCTCTCCCTATTACTATTTTTGGCCAGAGAGCACAGCTGACAATTCAATTAAAAATAATAATAAAAAGTGAAGAACTTTATAAAATTGCGCATGGGAGGGAGAAATCCAACAATTGAGGGTTTTTTTCTGGATTTGTTACATTTTCATCATTCCAGACATCATTTTCTTGAGAGTTATTTTTTGAAAAGAAAAAGTTCTAAACTCTGCTTGGCAGGGTAATGATATAACCAAGGAAGTCATATACTGATTAACTTTGATTTTGGTTCCTTGGGAGATTATCCAACTCAACCTCACCTCACTACAATTAGATACAACCTATTTGTATCTAATTGCATCCATCACTAGAACTACAAGTTCCTTTGATAATATCCCATGAGGACACAGCTATAGTTTTTTTTGGGGGGGGAGTCATAATTAAGCAAGTGCCTTATGTGCAAAAGGTTCCCTGTCCCTGGATAGCATCTTCTATAAAGAGGACCTCACAGAGTTGAGAAACACCTTCAGGATAGTCCATAGAGAAGCTGATGCTCATCCAAATAAACCATATGGCACTAGATACATCAGGGGTAGGGATCACAATCTAGCCCTAGGATTTGGAGGTCCACCCCCACCTACCCCCATCAGGCTAGATGGTGCAGAAGGTAGGGGCTTCAAAGAGAGAAAGACCTTCTTCTTTTTAGAAGCCCCATTCCTGTTGTATCTTGACATTGCTTCTTCGAGGGATAGGAAGACTTAGAGCAATTGCCCACGCCTTTGTCTCAGACAAGAAACAAATCTCATCATTTTTCATGAAAGAGGTGCCTAAGACCATCCACCCTACAAAAGATTTCTGGAGGTCTGCATCTTCAGGAGTAATCTGAGCATTCAAAAGGGAGAAATTATTCAATATTTAAAATGAACATTTCTAAAAAGGCAGAGCAACTAAATAACCAGAAGAAAATAATAATAGTACTTCTTATGTTGGGGAAAAAATAGTTTCTCCCAAGGAAAAACTAACACAATGGCAAGGGTGACAATATATTTACCATGGCCATTGGATCCCCTTCCATAAGGGGAAAAAACAGAAATAACCCAGAACATATATGTTTCTACCATGTATATTCATTTAACTAATTTTCATCTAATTAGTATAAAGAATAGCAAGGAAAGTTACCTCATAAACAAGCGCACAATGGCTTTTCAAGAAGATCCTTTCACCTGCAGTTTATTTAAATAGACACCCTTTATCAGCAGATAAAAACCAGTTCTGATCAGCTTTAGGCTAAGGTGGCCATGCCAAACTGATAACGTTGCTAGAGTTTACCTAAGGAGATTCTTTTCAAGGCTACAGTCTAGGTATGAGTACTGTCTGCATATTTTGCTTTGGTGGTGGTGGTTGTTCATTTTTCTTTTTGTGCCTTTGAGTCAGTGTTGACTCCTGGTGAGTGCCTGGACTACTGTAGTCACTGCAGTTTTCTTGGCAAGATTTTTGGAAGTGGTCTGCCATTCTCGTGATCTCCTGGTTTCTAGTCTGGTGCCTTAACCACCACACCAAACTGGCTCTCACATTTTGCTTGCTTCATGTTTTCTCTATTCAGCCAAGCTCCCCCACACTTGCATGGAGTCTCTTGTCAGAAGGACTGGCTTTGAAAATGGATTGGGCCATACATACTTAAGCTGACAGGTCAGAAGGATAGGCTGAGTGGTGGTGCTAATCATGCTCGTGGGTCAGAATTTCCCCATTCCTGAAACAGACTACGATGTGGCTAAGTGTAAAATCCCATTCAATGTTTATTTGATGCAGTTATTCTGTGACAGAACTAAAGGATGAGGGCATGATTCCTCTTCCAAGAGGAATCCCATCCCGCAGAGCATCTTTCTTGGAGAGAATTAGAATGAGGCAGAGGCACCCCATTCCCTCCACTGGTCTCTCCTCGTGGGGTTTTGTTTGCTCCAGCAGCTTCATTCCACACGCAGAAGGCTGAGAAGGTAGAATTTCAAAGTTGGAGTATCAGAGCCACAGAATCCAAAACTGCTTCTATTTCTCAAAGAAACTAGTCAGCTACAACACCTGGAGCTGGTGCATGAAAATCCTGCCCCATTTCTGCCCTGAACAACCTCAGCAGACGGGGATCAAGAGGAAATAGTGAATCACTTCACTGCTCCCCAATAAAGATTCCAGCCCTATCTCCCCACTTTGGATTGTCCAGCCCATCACTATTATAGTCTCGGAGTCCCCAAGGTCCAAAACATTTATCTCAAATGTCCTGTGGAGGCCAATGGCATTTCAATTTCAGTATCTTTTATCACCTGGACCATGTGACCAAAGCAGTCATCATGGGTTCTTTTGACACCTCCTTGCAGATCCCCCTTTCCATCATCCTTGCAAACAGCTAAAGCCCAAATAATTGTGCTAGGAAGCACCTACAATACAGATATGCTGGGGACAGCAACTCAAAAATTTCCATCCAGTGAGCAGCGGTCCCAACAGTTTGAAGGCACTGAATTGAGCATTTATACCTTAACCAAGTTGGAGGTCTTTCCTGTCACTGTAATAACCTGTAACACTGACAATAGATTTGCAGGAACAAGAACATGGGGCAGGTAGGACAGTCTGGCTTTAAACCGTCTCAGGAAATGTTCAAGAAAAGAAACTCAAGCCAGGGATAAATAGGCTAACACTTTCACGCTTTATTTTGAATCTTAATTATATACTGCAAAGCCTTCTCACATAATTATTTCTGCAGTACATTTCTGAGTCACAGTTATGCTGCATTTGTAAACTCATGAAATAGTCTTTCTCATCCCAGTATTCCCTGGCACCAGCCTTGGAATGGATGCTCAATGCCAACCTTAAAGGTACTTTCACCTCCCCCCATCATTCCCAAACTGGGCTCCTTTTGGACACGCCAGCAGACTCCATTTTACACTGGATTTCCTTGCCTGAGCCATAAGGCTGCCGTTAAGGGTCTGCCCCCCTCCCAAACTGAAAACTACAATAAGTTGCTCACTTCAGCTTTAGAGTTCAGCCAGTAAAGCTCCTCCAAGTTCACATGATTCCAGCTGTTTGCTCTTAAGCTATTATGTCCAACAGAGAGACTGTTTAGCTGCTGAACACCAGGCCTTTGTGTCAGGCAAGTTGTAGCTTTGCCAGAAAAGACAGATCCAGTGTCTTTCCTTAAGCAACAAATACGTAAGCTTGCTCTCATTGACCCCAGTAGCAAAAATTCCAAGTGGGGGAATCATTTCTGATCTAGGTCTCCATTCTGGTGGCTGTTTCTAGATTTCAACAGGAAAGTTCTAAATCAGCAGGTAGAAGTTTAAGTTTGAGCATGAGATGTTTTGTGAAAAAACAAACATCAAACTCAAATAAATAACTCAAGGATTATGATTATCACCTTTGAGACAACTCAGATATTACCAAATAATATGGTTTAAATCAACAGAATAGCAGCAATGAGCATCAACCATAATATGAAGTTTTTAAAAAGAAACAAACAATTGCTTGGAATTGATACCATGACTCAAGAAAGTTGACCCAGCTGCTTAAAAATCTCATGTTTGAAGCACCGATTTCCTTTTTTAAGGTGTAATTGATGCAGAATATTGTCACAAAGTTTTGGCTAATATGGCAAGAACGGTGCATATTGTGCCAGTTTTAAAAATGATTTCACTGGATTTTTGCCGTCCATTTCAGGGTACTGTTTCTTATTGTTTAAGAGTGAAGGGCTTTAAGCGTTGTTTTACTATTGTACAGTTCTTTTATAAACTGTGCTCTGCCCTGGAATCTTGAACAGAATTAAGGTTGACAGCATATTAATAAATTACAATATAACAGAAGAGATTCAGATTGTTCCACTGATAACTGGTTAATGTTTGGAGGAGTTGGGGCACGGGTGGGAGGGGACTCTCCTGCAGTTAAAGCTGTGGGGGCCAGAGATTTTATAGCAAAGCAAGTGAATAAGCCAATAGCAGTTTTTTATTGTCTCATAAGAATGTCGAGCTTGTCCTCTGGTGGAATATCCCTAACTCTATCCTGCTATAAGAGAGGGGTAGGAAAATGAAAGATTCAGTCAGACCAAACAATTTGGTTGTTCTGAAATCACTATATGATTAAAAAGATTTGGACATATTAAGAGCTTCCTGTCTTTATACAGACTGTTCATATCCTTTTTAAGGAAAGGATAGAGCAGGTCAATATCATACACTGGCATCTAAAAAAAGCTACACAAAATATAGGCCAGATTAATTTGAACAGATTTCAAAACTTAACCCCTACAATGCCATAAAGGCAGATGACAGTAAACAGTTGGACTAAAAGGAGTGGTTACATGATAATAAACTAAAACTGTAGTTCTAGATACACACGTTTTGAGAACGCACTGACTTCCATCCTTAGATCTCTACATTTAGTTTAACTTATTTAGGGGGTTTAGTAGAAATGTTCAAAGTAATTTCAGTATTTTACCTAGATTTCCAGAAATTGTGTTGGCATAATTCTTGTGCTGGACTGAGGCTGGTATGTATGTATGATGGTGACTGGATGATTTCTTGCCATGTGACCTCCCTACATGATTAGCACGGTCTCTTTGTTCCTGAGATATTCCTTGAATTTACAAAGACCTGGGGTGGCTCCTTCACTCTCCTTGCCTTGGGAGAAACTCGACCCATTTCCTAGCTTTGAACCTCTTTCTTTCTTTCTTTTTTCTTCCATTCTGAGGGCTCACAAGGGAATGTGTCTGCTAATTCACAGTCCCTCTTTGAAGTGCCATTGATTATTCCAAACTTGTGAAGTTCTTCAACCTGAAATGGAATCCTCAGTGCGACTCAGGCTGTACTACAAATAAACTTGCTCGGGTGAACCTGTGAGTTTCCTTTCCATTGAGTAACATCAGCCTATCTATGAGAAAAGACTCTCAGCAGCATTGAGCATTGCGAAGGAAAATAAGATCCCCAGCAGGTAGCCCTAGCAAAGAAAAACAGCAAGATCTCTAAACCTACCCATTTCTTTTTTAAATGCTTGGGAGTGCTGCATCGTCTGCAGGTCTCCCTCCTCTTCTCTGCAATCGGTAGTGTCCAAAGTGTTACTCACATTGTTTACAGAGCTTTGATGTTGCTTTGCTTCCAAGAGTTTTAGTTCAGCATTTAGGAATGTGAAGGTCAGATCATTTTCCCGCACAGATGAAACCAAGACCGTGAATTTAATACCCCTGTTTATTCAAAAACAAGGAAGTCCACTCTGCCCCTCTCTGTGACTGGGACAAAGCACAGAAGAATCGAAATTTGGTCTGGTGATGATTGGACGACTTTTAAATCATTATTATTAATATTTTCATGCATCTCCAGATGGTGTGTTTGCTCACTAGATGGCATATGTGGTTCCAACCAATTTTATTTTAAAGGCAGTTCAAGAAGTTGTAGAGAGTAAAGGTTAAAAAAAAGGAATGAAGCTATGAGCGGATAGAATAATGTTTTTAGAAATTAATGAATTGCTTTTTGTGGATGGATCATCCATCCAATAGAATTCAAATTAGCATTTATACTACCAGATTCATAACAGGCAGTTCAAAAAAGCTATATTTGAAATCCAAGTTACTTCTACTGCTTAGATTAGACTATCCAGAACAAGATGCTCTGGCATAAGGCATCTTCCTACATTTCCTGTAAATGGAATTACAAGTTTTCTTTCCTGAACACCCTTATGCTTTAGTATTTGTGGACCTAACTGTGTCTCCACAGACCTTAGTGTTCAGGATTTTACCATGATCAGTCCTGTATAATTAGTGCAGCAATATAATTATTTATCAATCTTATTTCAGCAATATATTACACAACATAATCAATTCTTTATAATTGATCAGGGCATTTATAATTAATGCCTGCTTTCTTATGATTAATAGATTCCTTTTGTCCTTCTATAATAAGTAGAGGCATTTTGATAGAGGTCTTTGGTCTATCACACCCTTGCCTTGAGAGTCTCTCCTCCTTCTCCTTCTCCTTCTCCTTCTCCTTCTCCTTCTCCTTCTCCTTCTCCTTCTCCTTCTCCTTCTCCTTCTCCTTCTCCTTCCCCTTCCCCTTCCCCTTCCCCTTCCCCTTCCCCTTCCCCTTCTCCTTCTCCTCCCTTTTCCCAGAGGGGGAAATCTGTTACCTTTATATAAAATCCCAGATATTTTCACAAAAGAGGAGCTTTGCTATTTTTACTCAGCAATGCCATATCCCTAATTTGCTTAGTAGAACCTTCCTATTTTCATGTAGTAATACTGTACTTACCTATTCCTGTTTACAGATAAAGGTGTTTTCACAAGGGGAGAAGTAATGTTACCAAATACAGGTGTAAGCAATACTCTTGGATAACAGGATGTCATATGATCATGATGTTTTGAGTTGTATCCAACAAAATCAAGTGACCTATGATAGGACAAATCTGCAGTCAATTTATATGCAAATAGCTGATTTTCAGTTTTCCAATGAATATATTCCCTGATGAATGCTGATCCACATCTATCAATGGGATATATATCCCTGAGAAAGAGATGTATAAATTATACTTCCCTAAGAGATATAAAGACCCTGATGAGGTTTGTGGAATGGGCGGTCAACTCTGTTGGGATAAAAGGCTCTCTGTCCAGGTCTGTTGATCAGGCCTGTACATCCTGTGTTTGTAACTTGGGAATATGAGTATGGCAACCTAGAGAACTGGAGTGGCACACTTTAATAAAAGCAGTTTATGTTAAATGTGTTTGTGTTTTTACATTCAGGTACAAATGGCAAGTGAGCGTATAAGGTCTCTACATCCTGCAAACTCATCAAGTTGTGAATTTGATGGCAAAAGCCATTTCTTACATCATACATGAAACATAATAAATATCTACCTAACCTGATTGGATTTTACAAAATTATGGACAACAGGGGAAAAGTTAGACACACATGTAATTAATTAATTAATTCAATCAATCGGTCGGTTGAGGCACCACCCAAACTGACTGTGGCTGGTGTGTAATAAAACCAGACAAAATTGAAAATACAATCTCATGGAATTATAAAAGAAACAATAAGAAAAGGAACAAGAACCAATGGTGAATGCCAATGCACACACCCCACAAAAAACCTGATGGGACCCCAATAACCCTAACCCAAGGCCTGGGAAAACAGCCAGCTCTTTAAGGATTTCTGGAATGCCATCAGGGTGAGAGCCACACTGATATCAGGGGAAGTGCAGTGTTGTCCAAACTTGGCCACTTTAAGATGAGTGGACTTCAACTCCCAGAATTCCCCAGCCAGCCATGCTGGCTGGGGAATTCTGGGAGTTGAAGTCCACTCATCTTAAAGTGGCCAAGTTTGGACAACACTGAGTTAAAGGGTTGCAGACAGGTGCTATCTGCGTGCTTCGGAAGCCCTTCTTTTGCTTTTAAATCAAATGCATTGCACAGTCCCATTAAACACTGATTTAGGCTCTCCTATACAATCCGTTCGAAATTCAGCTGAAACGTGTGGTTTCTCTGCTTCTGCAGGGGGAAAGCATCGCTTTGCGCTCGTGTGTTTACCTCACGGTCTAGAAAAGGATTCCAAGTTTGGACGCTGTGAAAGAGTCTCCCAGAATCCCTTGGAGGATCATAATATAATAAAGCCTTTAGAAGCCGTCACGACACTGCAGTCCCGAATCCCGTACGGAACATGAATTGCCAGCTTTATGAATGTACAACATAAAATCAATTACAATATGTCACAAGCAGTTAGCTTGCTTTTTTCCAACCAGAAAAGCCCTACTACATCTTGTGAAAGAAGTTTTATCTCTTGTTTTTTGCCAGTACAGGGTGGACCATTATTAATCTGGCATGATTTCCCCCCTTCTTTTGTATCCATTTTCTCCTTCCCTTCCATCAGAAAACACCATATCATCAGTTTTAGCCTATGGCACCCAAAATCCTCAGTTTATAAAAAAGAAATGCTATATGGAGAGACTGGGGTTTTTTTTTTCTTTTAAAGCAGTAAGTTTACTATCTCTGTAATGGCTGACCGCCAAAGATTTTCAAAAGATTAATGCAATAGGCTTGTCTGGGAAGCTTTCATAGAGGTCCTTTGCATACATGCTTAAAAGGAAAAAGAAAAGAATCTTGTGGTGGAAATGAGATTGGAAGACAGCTGCCAGCAAGGCTAAACTTCCTGGGTAACTTTTCTTCCAAGACTTTTCTCCAGCACTGAAAAAGTCCGTTAATTCTAGCTTAGATCAATTCTAGCTTAGGTCACTGCCACAATGGGCCTTGTAAGTTTCTCTTTCAACCTTGGAAATTTAGGGAACTTGCCAGTAATGGAGATGTATTAACACTTAATGCAGCTTAATGAAATAGGTGTCACGCTCGTAATTTACAGAAGCTCTTTCTAAAGCGTTAAATTCAATTATACTCCTTAAAAGCTATTTGAGGTTGAAGTTAGTTTGGTTATGGGGGGAGTGGGGTTGAGTGAAAAGGCTGGAGGAGGAAGAGGAGGGGTTATTTTTAGGATCAAAATGATATATAAATGGTTAACATATCTAAACGCATCCATTAGTGTACATGAATGCAATAAATGTGCCAAAGGAGCAATAACATGATTGAGAAAAGTCACTCTGCCAGTGTGGTCATTAAGGCTGAAAGGGTCTCATTTACGGCCACAGTAAAAAAAAAAAATGCTATAAAATAACCTTCCTCCCCACACACACACACAAGTTTTTGATTGCTTATTGCCAACACGACCTCCCCCATCTGTCTATAAGGTGCACGCATAACTTAAAATGGCATGACTTAAAAGACGAAGGAAGACATTGTGATTTTTTTTTAATGGCAATAGTTTCAGCTACTAGGCTTCAAAAGGGAAGGTGGGTCTCCAAGAGGGTTGTGATGATTTATATGTCATCATAGGAAAGATCTGCTCTTGGGGAATATATCTGAGCCTTGTTGATGTGTAAATGTGAGCACCAATAGGCCCCTTTGACGCATCATACAGAGGTATCTTACACAAGTTAGCCTCAAGTCTCACCCCTACAAAGGTTGCCTTCTTGTCTAAATGAATGATCTGACCAGTCAGAATTCCTTTAGAGATTTGGAGACTTTTGTACCACATTGCTTTTTAGGAAAAACTGCCCACTCACCCTCTGGATGGTGAAGACTCCTCTCAAAAAAGTACTGCTGCCACTCGAGATGCCATACATAAAATAGTCTCCCAACAAACTTGGCCACGCGTTGATGGATTTTGTTTCAGAAATACATCTGGTACCTTCAGTCCATCAAATATGGATATTCCCCAAGAGCCACTTCTGATGTGTCCATCAGGAACTTGGTACATTAATGGAATTCTGTGTATGCAGGAATTCTCTAATAAAGAATGCGATTCTCTAATAGAATGAGATTCTGGATCCACATAAGGAGGAATAATATGTCCATAGACCATATCCTTATACTGAATTGCATGAACAGATCTAATCTGCACAAACCTTCATGGCCATGTCTGAATTTGGGATTTGGGCCAGGGTCTGCAATATAATATAGTTTAATTGCCAGTGTTAACAATGCACTTGGCACATAACATAACCTAAAATGATTTAAATACTTTATTTTCTACCCCTTTCTCCTCTAGTCTACAGTATCAGCACACAGCTGGTTGGAACAATCAGACGAGGACAAATCTGGGCCTTCTTCATTTAGGTTGATGGTTACAAATTCAGGCTGACCTTCATGCTAGGTTAAATGTCTCTTAACAGATCAACACACATGGGGGCAGTGGAGGTATCATGTACAGCTTTCAGAAATTGTAACCACCATCCAGAACCAACCCCACAAGATCAGAGAGTAAGTGTATCAAACAACCTGTAATTAAGTCATGTCATGTAGCCTGATTCAACTTGGAACGTGGGGGGTATGGGGAGGGAGGAAGATGCCTACAGTAATTGCATTTAGTTCATCTCCCGATCATAACCGCTAATTCAATTGTGCGCTCGTTCTGCCAGCTCATTGCCATTAAGCACACATTTAATTACTTCATGAAGGATTAATATGCAGCGCACAAAAGGAAGGACATTGTCCGGTGCCAAAGCACACAGCTGCCGGGCCATTTAGCTCCGAGATAAAAGAAAGAATATCATTGGGCAGCAAATCCTGTTTCAAATCCATCATTATTAGATGAACATTTGAGACTTTTATTTTCATGCTTGTTATTCTCCGCTCAGTGCACACATATTTCTCTGGCCCAAGAAAGAGCAGTCGTGTGCGAGTGACAGCCCGGCTATTGTTATCTCAATCATGCTGCTAAGCAAGGCGCCCCCCTTTCGCCCTCCCCTTCATTAGCCTCCCTCCACACTTGTAAGGGTGTCCTTATCTTGTCTGCAAGCAAGAGCTGAAGCTACATTACAACATCCTGAGATAAGGAGCCTGTCCTGACATTATTCCAGCTTGCACTGCAAAGGTCTGACAAGCATAGCAAGTGTAAGCTTTCAAAAGGGGGTGGGGGGAGAGAGAGAGAGACAGAGAGAGAAGAGACAATAAAGTCACCCCCCCTCCACTCCCTACCCCTTCTATCATCCCAAGACAGCCCATCAATTCTCCAGTTTGTACACAATCATTATTGTAAAGGAAACAAAAGCCAGTGTCAATTGTGCAGTGTTAGAAAACAGTCCCTCAAATTAAAACCATGTACCTAACTGCATCTGATGGCAGAAGCTATTTAGTGGTGATATTTTACAAAAAGGCAATGAAAAGCAATAACAGCTTTATTTAATGTATCTGCTCAATCCAGCTGCCTTGCATGGGCCTTAATAGAAGCTGTCGATCAATGTCGGCGTCTTTGAAATAACTATGGCAGACTGCAATAAACACAAAAGAAAAGATAACTAAAACTACTGATCTGCCCCTTCTTACTTTCTTGGGCACTGAGATTGTCACTTGTTTGTACAGCTTATAACACCAGTGGCTGATGGTTATCAGGGTGACCGTGTGTGGAGTTGCAGGTAGGAGTCATGGATCAGCAACCTGGATTTCTGCAGGCATGATATAGTCCTAATCCTACAAAACAGACAGACTCCATTGCACCTGGCTGAGCAGCGGTAAACAGATTCTGAGAACATTCTCTGCACGGACACACACATTGTTATGACCTGGATGTGGGACGTGTACTTTTCTTGGTCTTGTTGGACCTCTCAGGAGCTTTTGATATCATCAGTCATGATATCCTTCTGGACCACTTTCAGGAGTTGGAGATTGGAGGCATTGTCAGCAATTCTGCTCTTTCCCCAGTGGGAAATTCCAATCAATGGCAATGAGTGAGAAGATATCACCTTGACAATCTTTTGTAGAGGGCCAAGGATCTCAGTCTTCTCTCCCCTACTATTTAACATCTGTATGAAGCAACTGGAGAAGTCATCTATCGATTTGGGTTATGATGCAATCAATATGCTGATGATACCCAATTGTACATTAGCAACCCCATACTGTGCAGGAGATTCTTTTAGTGACTTGGCCCACTGTCTGGAGGCTGTGAAGGTCTGGATGAGATGAAACAGGCTGAAGCTGAACCAGTTCATTATGAAGTTGCTGTTTGTCCATTGCAGTTTTCTCCCATCTCCCATTGTTTCTTGAAGCAGCAGAGTTTGCAAATTTATTTACTTTTTTATTCAATTTGGATGCTGCCCAACTCCAACCAATTTGGTGTCCTCCTGGATTCACAGTTACTGCTAAAAGTGCAGGTGGAGGTCAAGACCAGGGGGAATTTTGCCCAGATTTGGCTGGTGTGCCAGTTGCAGCCTTACCTGAAACATGAGGATCTTGCAACTGAATTATGCTCTCATCACTACTTGTCTGGACTACTACAATGTGCTCTACATTGTACATAACATCCTTTAAAAACCACCTAGAAGCCTCAATTAGTCCATGTCAGAGAATGGAACATACACTCTTCTTTAAATTATGTTTATTTGTTACAGTGCTTTTAAGGAAATAATTCATGCTGATTTCTAATATATGCAGTGTCTCTTACCTTAACAAATTATAAAGACTTTTCTATACAGACAATTGTATGTGGAGCTTTTTACAGTTTCTTAACTGATTTTCTGATTCACAGAACTTTGATATGCTAACTCCATTAGACAGTGTCAGTACTTTCATTTCTCTCTAGACTTGCTTTTAGCCTAAAGTAGTTTTTCTCAACCTTGGCATCTTTAAGCTGTATGGACTTCAACTCCCAGAATTCCCTGGCTAGCACCACTGGTTGTGGAATTCTGGGAGCTGAAGTCCATACAGCTTAAAGTTGCCAAGGTTGAGAAACACTGGCCTAGAGGGAAGAATGGGAAGAAAGAAAAAGAACTCTTTCCTTGGCTTCTTGGAATTCCAACACCTTCATCAAGCCTCCTTGTATACATCTGGTCTGTCCTTTCCAAATGCTGCAGTCTTGCCCACCAGTCCATCTGCTCCTCAGATCTCTCTTTCCACTCCTGTTTGCTCCTGCTGGATCCTCAGCTGCAATTTCCTTCTTCAGCTTTGACTGGATTCACACAGCACGTCCATTCCACCCAGCATACACACACACCAACAATCTTCAACACTGATTACCAGCCTCCTCCACTGCCTCTTCTGCCCTTTTATATATTTTGATCAAAAAGCAGATGGGTCAACTCTCAGGTGTCTTAATTAGGTAGGAAGCTTCTAGGTGTCTCTATCACAGTTTTCCTGTGGCAGCCCTTTGAGATGGGACAAGCTGTGGAGCCTATATTATTGCTGCAGTTGTATAATAAGAGAATTTTGAAAGCCTGTAGAGTTTCTAACTCCCAAATCTAATACACAAGAGAATCAAGTAGGGTAATCTTGAGTTTATTTCTCATCCCTTCCTCTCTTTCAGGGCTAAGCTAATGTTTACATAACTGCTGTTGCATTCCTTCTTCAACTGAACTTGCAGCTTCTTGAAAGGAATGATCTCCAGTGGACAGGCTTGCTTTAAATTCTTCTCAAGTCTTCCTTAAAGTCAGGGATTTGATAAGAACATGAGAAAGAAATACAGGTAGTCCTCGCTTAACTGTCACAATCAGGACCAACGCAGTCATTAAGCAAGACATCACATAACCGCAACTTGCAATTTTACTGCCAGCTTCTCCATTGACTCTGCTTGTCGAAGCCAGGTGTGAAGCATGCAAATGATGATCATGTGATGGCGGGACACTGCAAAAGTTGTAAATGCCCACTGGCTGTGAATCTCAGTCACATGACCACGGGGACACTGTGACAGTCGTAAGTGCAAGGACCAATCATAAAGTTACCGTTTCAGCACTGTTGTAACTTTGAACAGTAGCTAAACAGGGCAGTCATTAAGCGAGGACTGCCTGTAGTCATGTAGTTGTTTTTTCTGAAGTCTATTTTTTTTAACTGAAACTCAAATATTTCCTGCAGGCACTCTGGTCAGAAACCCCTATTCAGAACTGCATCCCAAATCTTTCTCTCATAACAGCTTACCGTTTAACATTGTCTATGAGTTCAACTTCCTTCTCAAGCTCCTTCCATTAGATCTCTTACTTTCTACTTTTTCAATCTGTCCTCTGTCTGAACTGAAAGACTTGCTCTTTGTTTTTGTATAAGGTAAAGAAACACCAGATCTAAGTGTGAAGCCTTTCCTTGAGGAAAACAGCAACGGCTTTATAGGCCTGAGATATGAAGTAACGAATAGATCTCAGGCGAGCAATGGACCCCAACAGTTAGTTTGACTGAGCAATTAATCAATGTGAGCGACTGAACCCCAATATCTTTCAAGTCAAACTGATTAAAGGCATAGGCACATTCTCAGTAGGACTTTATGCAGATGTGATTTTTTTTTTTAACAAACTAAAATGGGCCATTGACATTGCTGGATCATCAGTTCTACAGATGTCTAGATTGGCTGGGACTTAAAGTAGGTCTGGACCTTTGCTTCTCTTCTATCTTTTTTGTGTATTTTCCCCACACACATTCTGCCTAAACACTGCAATTTAGTAGAAGCTTTCTGTTCCCAAATCTTTTCAGTTATCATGGCTTCTCTTATGAAACCTTTTTACAGCAATCCAACATTTGCAACAGCATTATCACTTATTCTTTTTGACAACAAAACCCCCACTTAAGATCACTATGGGAGTCAGTCAGCATTTGTACTCACTGCATATGTGATCACCTTTGGCAAGCAGTGACATTTTGATTGACTGATTATGTGCCATCAAGTCATTTTTGACTCCTAGCAATCACATAGATCTTCTCCATGACAATCTATTCCTAACCTGTTCTTTCAAGTCTCCCAACTATGTACTCATCACCACTGTAACCGAGTCCACCCACCTTGCTGCTGGTCATCCTCTTCTTCTCTTTCTTTCAACCTTTCCCAGCATTAGAGCCTTTTCCAGAGAGCTGGGTCTTTGCATCATGTGCCCAAAGTAGGATAATCTGAGCCTGGTCATGTGTGCCTCAAGTGAGAACTCTGAGTTGATTTGTTCAATGATACATCGGTTTGTTCTCTTGGCTGTCCATGGTATTCTCAGGAGTCTTCTCCAACACCAAAGTTCAAAGGTGTTAATACTCTATACTGACGTTTTAATGTTGCAGTATTAATTTGTTTTATTATTTTAATTGCACACAGCACTCTATGATCAATAGACACAGGCTTTTATCTTTGTAATTGGTTCCTTATTCATAAATATGCACATTTTTGACCTTACGCTTATATATTTTTCCAATGGAAAAGCAAATAGATTATTCCACCATGCCTAAGTATGAACTGATACGTATGTTATATTTCTGTTATTTGAATACTGTTGTCTGCATTTCTATAATACAAGAGTGCTATAGGTGGCAGAACAGAAACTGTAAATCAGCATTGTATCTCTTCAGTTCTGCAGTCTGATACTCTCCAGGTAGATTCTGAAGGAAGTCCCATAGATAAATGAGTAAAAGCTTTTATTAAGACAGACATGAATGTTAGAGGTAGAGGAGGGTGGCAAGTCATCAGCCAAAGTCATCAGCACTTGATAAAGAGCAGCCCATATAATCTGTTGCTCAAGTGAAGAATTGCAAGCTCTTCCATCAAAAACCAAATTTCTGCATTAGAGATAGAACAGTAATTTCTATATCACTAAAAGAGAGCAAATATATCACCCCAAAAGACTGTGGAGTAAAAGAGGTTCTAAGTTGCCATTAAATGCATAAATGATAATTTTAAAATAATTACTATAATTTAAGTAAAAATACAGCACCACACCATACAACTCACCACATATTTCATCATGTTCTGCTGTCTGGTAGTTGTTGATGGACAGCTTCAAGGACTTTGCCTTCTCTTCTTATCACTCTTCAGCTTTAAAATGTGTTTAGGTCTTCAAGCAGAGGGTCTCCGAATGCAGGATTGTTCTAAAAGAGCACTATCCTTTGGCCACCTTGCCTTTTGTAAACTAGGACACATGGTATCCTATTTACATACTGCAACTGATGATATATTGCATCTAAAATTTTCTAGGAGCAAGTTTGAGACTGAGAGTAGTGCCCAAACTCTCTTTCACTGACACAAATACAAAACTTATAAGAATAGCATATTTTCTTCTCTCCAGGCATCCTGCTGTGGTGGTTCTCGCTTCATTCTACCTGGCAACCAACACCTAATAACATAAATTATTTCTTTCCTTACATCTGCTCACTTACAGGGCTAGATTCGTCCTTGTGGAAGAATGGTAAAAGAATGTTCTGGACAGATAAGGGAAATTATGTTGTACTAACTCTGCTTCCTCTTCTCAAAATCCCTATTTTTGCTTTATCAGGAAACTTCCAATTCACCATCGTCCAATCTTATCTTTCTTTTTGAAGAAGATCTGAACAGTCCTCAGTCAACTATTGGAATATTCTTATAACATCAGGCTTGAAGTAATGGCCTGGCACTCATGGTCACTATCACCCCTCATTACAGGATGCATTTTTCTGTGAAAAATTCCACCACCACTTAAACCAGTGTTGTCCAAACTTGGCCACTTTAAGATGAGTGGACTTCAACTCCCAGAATTCCCCAGCCAGCATGTCCACTCATCTTAAAGTGGCCAAGTTTGGACAACACTGACTTAAACATTTTATGAGGGACTGCAGAGAAACCTCTCTGAGGAAAACCTTGGTCCGCTTTCTTGAGGGGCCTATATTTCTCTACCCTGGTGAAGCTTTCCAAGTGTCCCTGTGGTGTTGAAGAACTAAAATTACCTTGGACGCCAAGATAGGAATCAACAGTCCAAGTGAAATGGCACTCAGCCATCAACATTTACAGCCATTGGGGTGGACATCAAGGCTGTTCTATACTCCTGAGGGCAGGGTGGGGGAAGAAAGAGGTGCCCACAATGTGTTCCCTTTGTGTCTCACTTGATGGAATCATAAGAAGAGAAAAAAAGCACCTGAATCCAGCAGGGAACATTTCTCCGTAGGTGACACCGCTTTCTATTCCCATGAAGAAGGGCCACTTTCTCCTGCTAACCAGCTGGTTTAGAAAAAGAAAGAAATGTTGAGAAAGAAAGGGAAATGTAGGCAAAGAGCAGATAGAATTGGCTTAAAAACTGGCAATTCCATAAAGGTAAGATTTAAGAAAGCTTTAAAACATTACAACAGAGTAGGTGATAATAGGAGACAATGAAAAAAGCTGACCTAGTATATTTTTCAGTATTAAACAAAAGTTCACCTTGTTGAACAAAATCTCTCATTACTCCTAGCACTATTATAAATGGATTTTTTTCTCCAATTATCCATAACATGCCTTCTTACAAATAACGCAAGTATTTTGTCTATTTCTTTTAATTCCAGCCCACCTGTAAAGTCTTTGCTCTTCTTTCAATCATCCTTCTGCTTTCCTAATTCTTTGTCACATCAGAATCCCTTAAGGTTTTGCATATTGTCCTATAATTCTAATTCTTCACACCTGTTTATCTGGTACATCTTTTCTTTCTTCTTGATAACTCTCAGCAGAATGAATGAACTTTATCCATCTCCAATGGAAGTGCAAATCATCGAGAAGTTTACCTGGAGATCCCAATTCATTTTCTTCTCTCCTAACCCAGTGCTACAGCAGGATGAGCAAATCTGAGTGAAAATTGATGAGTTTCAGCCATCTTATCCATTAGGATGAGTAAAATGGTGAGAGTGGCAAAAATGGGGGATATTGTCATCTTACGTGGTGCTATAGTGATGCAGAGAAGGCAACAGGGCACGTGGTGGGCTGCCAACAATCTCCTGGTTCACTGAGATTGACAGTGCAAGTGGCAGAATAAAATATAAGAGACTACAAATTACACTCCACTGTAACCCTGAGATGGAGAATGGTTGCCAAATTAGTTCACTGAATAAGAAGTCCATATTATATGCTGTAGTGAGAAAGTCAAAGGCACAAGATCCTTCATAGAGCCTGGTGGCGTCAAACATTTTTTGACAAATCAAGTTACGTCCTTCAAACAGAAGCACCTAGATGTCCTCATCAGGGCAATGTTTTATGCATCGCTATCTTAAAATGCCAGCATGGTTAGAAATTTAAACCTCAGTCAGAACAAAAGAAAATTATTTGTTGTGGCACATAAATTATGGAATTTTGTGATCTAGTAGAATGACCAACTTGGTCTATCCCAGTGTTTGGTCAAATGGCAAAGCTTTTCTATTTATGCAGACTTTTCATTTTATCAGATGGGTTTTTTATTTCCTTTCAGGGCTCCGTTTGTTCTGTTTTATTATTCTGCACTTTAAGAAAAATGTTCTTGAATCATATTCTATTTTATGGGTTTTTAAAACTGTTATGAGCCATGGCACATAAATATGGAATGGGATATTTTGTAGAAACATATCAATAAGCCCTTCATTCTCAGTCTTTCTTAAAGTTTTATTTTTATGTTCCTTAGTTCAATAATCATTTCAATTTTTTATGGTAACAATAATAATAATTCTTGCCTTCAAGCCTCTACTTTCTTCAGCACCATTAGCTTCGTTTATTAACCAAGATCATAGACATTATGTGGAACAGGAACAAACCATGGATTCTAGAGTTGCACCATGGTACTCTTCTATAATTTTTTCCATCTCTTCTATAATAATGCCTAACACTGTTTGTCTTATGACTGCAGTGAACTCTGTTCACATCTTCAGTGAGCTGTCTTCAATGACAGTGAAGTCGTTTTGTCTGAGTGACAAAAACTACTTTAGAACTGTAAACACAGACTCCATTCAGTTTATCTTTCTTTAACAGGTATTTCCCTCCTTGTTAAAATAGGGGATAATAAAATAGAGAATCATCATGCTCAACTCTCAGCTTGTTTACTTTAAGCTCATGTTGAATATGATGTCATTATGATGATATATATCCAAATATTTTTCAGGTTCATATTACAATTCCAGTTATATGTGCTTTTGACCACCAATCAGAACATCTAACACAACATTAACCAAAACACACATATCTAAACATGTTTTCAAAATATTTTTATTGGTTTATTTGTTTCACAGCTTATAACCTGCCCCACTCCATAGACTCTGGATGGCATACAACAGGGTAAAAATGTTGTTGTTGTTTAGTCGTTAAGTCGTGTCCGACTCTTCGTGACCCCATGAACCATATTGCGCCAGGCCTTCCTATCTTTCACTGCCTCCCTCAGTTTGCTCAATTTCATGCTCATTGCTTCAGTGATGCTATCTAGCCATCTCATCCTCTGCCGTCCTCTTCTCCTTTTGCCTTCCATCTTTCCCAGCATCAGGGTCTTTTCCAAAGAGTCCTCTCTTCGCAGTAGGTGACCAAAGTATCTGAGCTTGAGCTTCATTATCAATCCTTCCAATGAGCAATCAGAGCTGATTTCCTTTAAGATTGAAGGGTAAAAATACAGGGAGGAAAAAATATAATTAATAGAAATCTGCCATATAGTCATCAGAAACATTCAGCCCTGGTTAAAAGCATGCTGGAATGGTATTGTTGTTTTAATAGCTTTATAAAATCCCCAGACTAAAGGGACTTTGAACCTGCAGAGGTAAGTTGTTCCAAAGTATAGGGGCTCCAACAGAGAAGACCTGCTATCTGGTCCATGACCTCCTCACTTCACCTGCATTGAGGACTCTAAGCAGGCGTTCTTGCAATGTTCTTGCCAGCAGAGGAGTCTGCAGGATATGGTAAAAAAGATTCAAGATGGCGGTCACAATGCTGCAATTGAAGCTCCACCCACTTTTATGGGGGTCAGACATAAAAAAAGGTGGCACTTCAATCACACGCCATCTTGACTCTTTTTTTTTTTTAACTACACCCTATAGACACCCCTGCTTCCCAGATTTACTCTTGGTGGCTAAATTTTAAAAGATATATCTCTTGTTTTGTTTGGTTTTTCAAAATTTGCTTTTAAAGTGGACTTCATTATTTTTGTAAAGCTCTATACTACACTGGAATATTCATGAAGCATGAAAGCTGGTGGAATTTTTTTTTAAAATAATTTTATTAAAGATTATAATTGCAATCATACAAACTAATACAAACTAAAAGAAAGAAGAAAGCGTAGAAAGAAACAGTAAAAAGTGCAAAGGAAAAGAAAAAGAAAAAATGCAGAAGAAAGAAGGAAAGAAAGAAAAGAATATAGTAAAGAAAAAGAAAAGAAATATATAAAGAAGTGACTTCCAACCTTCATCACAACAAGTATAAACAATTTTAGTAACTTTTCACCTCCTATTATTTTACAGCCAATTATCTTTTCATCCCATGTCCCATCTCTTATCTATAAACAAATCCATCAAGCATTGTCGTTTCAGTCCTGGTGTCAGCAAAAATCCATTAAGAGTTGCCAGAAATAACAACATATCTATTTTAACCTTGATCAAATAAATCAACTTTATATTCCTTCCTTTTACTTCCAACAGTTTTAATCTTTAGTCCATTCAAATAATGTCATAGAACTTGATTTGTTGTCTTTTTCTTTTTTACCCCTTCTTACAAGATTAATACAAGTTTTTACAAACCTCTTTGGTAAATCCAATATAAAAGAATTATCCAGGTCACTCTCTTGGTTTATTTTTTGTAATTCCCTTTTGATTTTTAAAGCATCAACTGATTTCTTTTGTACATCCAATGAAATATCTTTTTCCATGTCATTCTTGTAGCCTGTCATTTGTAGATCCACTTTCAGTGTCAACACTGTCTCTGTCTCTGTCTTGTCAGATAAAACCTGTTACTCTTCTGCCATTTCTTCCAAAACATCTTTTGGACCCAGTCTATCCACAGAAGCAAGCATGCTATTGACATTGTTGATATTAACTTCTGATTCCATTTTTCAAAAGTATCCTTCAGTATTTTCAGTGTTATAATATTTTGTGTCATTCTGTAGCTGTTAATCAGGTTTATGTATTCTTCCCCTTTAATTAAAATCTTTAGTTCTCTCTAGTGTCTAATTTTTGAAATTGTTTATCTCTTTTATGTTCAAAACAAGTTGGCTTTCCCATGGGAAGGATTCTTATAATTAATTCCCAAATCTCATTTCAAATTTATCTGGATCCTTAATCCATTTATAACTTTTAAAATCAAAGTCTTAATTAGCTTTTTGCTGTTTATTTCAATATTTTAAATTTCTTAAGCTTCTAGTTAAAATGTTCTTTCATTAAGGATTGAAGGTAGACTCACCCGGTGTTTTCAGACTTGTTGATCCAAAGGTTTCTATTAGCTGAAAAGTAGTTAATAAGCAATTTCCAAATATGATTAGAAAAGGAAGTATGCTAACTTAGTGTCCTTTTAAAGGTGCTGACCATGGTTTGAGCAAGATGGCTATTCCTTGTCTCTCAGTGCTCAAAACATGCTAGAGACTACTGTCGTGCAGTCTCCTCACAAGAAGCAACTGTCTGGAACACTTGTGGGTGATCTCCTGTCCTCTCTTTGTCCAGAGAGGTTCAAACAGCTGGTCTATTCACTGGCTCTTCGTTCTTCGCTGCGGTCATAGGCTCCGTTTTTTGTGGAGTCATCTGCAGTCCACCATTTCTTCCTCCGGAAGTTCCATGTTAATGAATTTCTGATTCTTATATTGGCCCACAAAGTGAGAAATATGGAAATGTTCATTGGAATTTAAAAGGCCTGAATTCTTCAGGCTTCCTAAAGAACCACATGGAATTATCATAGAATCACTTGCCTGAAATTGTGTGTGAGTCGGATTCTGTCTTCATATGTGAAAAAAAAATCAAATCAGGAAATAGGCAAGCACAGTATCCTTATAAATAGCAAGAAGAAGCTGAAGATGTAATCCTTGAATGTACTTTGGAGTAAGTTCCACTGAATTCAGTAGGAGTGACTTTGAAATAAAAAAAGAAGAGTATTAATGATTTGCTTAATTATTATTTATTTATTTTTATCTATTTGATTTTTGTGCCACCTTTGTTTTTGGTCACCTGAAGGCAAACTTACAATATTTGAATACATTTTCAGAACTAAAACTGTAATTGGAAATATAAAAATAATAAAAATAACGAAAATAATATAAAAATAAAACTAACGAGACTCATTTGAAAATAACAAGGATAGCAATTACTAACCATATCATTGAAAGCTCTAACAAATGACAGGCTCTTCTCTAGAATGTTCCAAAAACATTTGGTAGTTTTTCATAGAGCTGAGTAAAGACATTTAACTTCCTGCCATCCTCCGACTGAATAAACTTCAAGGTGAAACCGCAAAACCATTTCTAAGCATAAAGCCATATTTAGGTATTTAGCAGAAAAAGAGAGATGTAGAGAAAGGTGACAGGCACAGAAGAGAGAGATGAAAATCACTTGAATGTTTGCTTTAGAGGGAAGATGGAGAAGCAAGGTTGGGGAGAAGCAAGCTGTATAACAGCTGGTGTAGGTGGTGTAAGAACTCTTTTATTTCTTCTCATTACACAAAAACAAGAAGATTCTCAAGGTCAAGACAAGAGCATGAACACACCTGCAGTGAGTAGAAACACTTTTTCACTCAATTAACCTTGCCATAAGCTTTCACCAAAGCTAAAACCTTAGTAGAATTCAAAACATTCTCAAGGTTTTAGCAGAAAACCTATTGCATATCAACACTGGAGCTTTTTCACCAATCTTAAACCAGATTAACATTCATGGTTTCCCACCAGAGAATCCCAGGTACTGGACTTTCGTGAGGATTCTAGAAATCTTCAGTTAGAGATTTCTTGGGCTTTCTATACCAACTTAAAATTCCCAGAATCCTCTGAGAAAAAAAATAATTAAAAAAACCCTTTCATGTCTCACTGCTCCTCTACAGTGTTGCCCCTATGTTTTTCCTATACTCAAGTGGGGCAACACTGTAGAGTCCATTAGGCTATCATAACAACAACAACAACAACAACAAAATAACTGATTCAAAAACAATAGAATGTGTTGGTAAAGCAACAAAGCCGATGAAAAACAAGGTGATTGGAGGAACAGCTGTATTTGCCAGCCAATAGGAAGTTGAATGCAGGCAGAAATTCCCAATTGATTATCTGTGATATTTATTATTAAATGTATTATTAAATTTGTGGATGGATTTATGGATATGTATGCAACTGTCCTTTTTTGTTGTTGTTATAGCTCCAGGGAGCCTCCAAAAACAAACCACTGAAATTTGGCAGCAAACCATTTGTTTGTGATGAGCATTGCTCAACATAAAAAGAAAAAGAAAAGAAAATCTAAGCAATAAAATAGGTGTGGAAAACCTTAGACAGGATGGGCACATCTATTTTAACCCCAAAATCCTGAAAATATTGCTAAAAGAAGAGCCAAAATTCCAATCACACCCACCAGTGACTTTGTCAGAAGATTCAAGTTCTCACCTTCCAGTAGCCCACAACTTATGTCTTTCTTCTTCAACTGAAGTTGAGGAGAAAGAAACCTCTCCAAGCAGAGAATCCTTTCAGCACTATTTCCTGGCAACCTCCAGATGTGTGAACTTCAACTCCCAGAATTTTTAGCAATGTCCATGTGCACTGAAAAATTCTGGGAGTCAAAGCTTACTTCTGAAACTTGCTATGGTTGGAAAACCCAACCTTAGCAAATGCAAAGAAAATTTCCTCTTTATGGGACCAAAAATATGATGTCAAGTATCTTGATTTAAAAGTGATTTTGGAGCATTGAAATTTGTTGTAGATGAAGGCAAATCTTTCAGCTGGGAGTACAAATGTACCCTTATAATTTGCCTTGATAGTTTCATTCAGTGGTAAAAATATACCTTTGTCCATTGCAATAACATTTGAGTAGCCATTTTTTCCAGTAACTGATGCATTGATAACAGATTTGACCTTGAGCCTAAAGTCTGAAGCAAAAGTTTGAAGTAAACAAAATCAAAGAAGAAAAATCACTTCCATATTCTGCAAAGCAAATGAAACTGCATCTGTTTAAATCACCAGGAGTCCAGTTTCACTTGAAGACAACCGCATTTAAGGGTGAAACTGGTTCAACAAAATCCATATAATAAGAGCTCATCCATTTTTAGTTCTTGTGTCATTTTAAGATCTAGCAAAAACATTGAAAGTGATGCAAGTTCATCCATATTTCCATGAGAGTGCCATGACATAGCCATTGGAGCCCCAAGAAGCCAAATAAACAGTAAGAAAAAAATAGCCCTTGGAATGTGAAAAATGACAAAGGACTATTCCTGTAATACAAAAAGAAAAGAAGTTTTCTGTCCCTGTCCTAAAGCTACTTGCTCTTTCTCCAAAATTATATGCCGCTGCTTAAAATTAAGAGAAACTGAGGCCTTTCCCACTTTCCCCTAACAATGCCAATGACACCCTAGCAATCTCTCTTTCTGCAGTGTCCACATGATATTACCTCCATATCATCCCCAACACATGAATGAGATAGGCTTCAGTTGTCCTCAGCTGTACCTGTGCATGTTAACTTGACTACATCCAAGAGTCATCCCAAAGTGTGTGATATAAATAGGCTTCATCAGTCATTACTTTGAAGGGAGATCAAGTGACTGCAATGACTGGGAGCCAAGACAATCAAGGCAAGGTGGGGACTGGCAATGGGGCAAGAAAAATTCATGCAAATGTAGTTCTGCTTGCATGCTTGATGAGTGGAGATTACTTCAAGCCATCAGGGGTGGGCTGATTTTGTATCATTCTACTACAAGCATATTCTCTCTTGCACATAATTAAAAATAATGTAAGGAAGAACACAGCTTCATATTCTCTTCCTTTCATAGGCTTTCTTCCATGATGACAAAGACTCCTGTACTTATAGAGTCTGTCCATAATTTAAGACCGTCCATGTTCAGGTTGAAGAATCATAGGAGTTGCCTCCAGAAGTAGAAGAACATTCTGAGGAAGAGGTTTGCCCTTCCACTCATGGAAGAATGTGAGTGAGAAGAAGGCAAGATAGAACAAAGAACTTCTCAGAGGATCCTGTTTACCTTCAGATGCTGGAAAAAAATGGCCACTTAAAGAGGGATATCTTGTTAGAAATAAATCCTTTGCATGTATCCATAGAATTAGAGGATTTATTAAATATAACTTGTTCACTCAAAACCATCAGTAATTTTTCCTGACCCTACTTCTTGCCCTACCTGTGATAATGGTTTCTAATTAATGATCACAAAGTTTTCCATGCATTTCAACCGGGCTTGTGTAAAGAATCTGGAGTGACAGTACCCAGAATCATTATCTGAATTTTAGCAGATGTTACATCTTCTCACCTTTGGTTAAATAATACCAGTGAACCTAACACCTGGGAATCCTTCAAATCTTTTCTTTCAGTTCTTATTTTGATTGAAAATAATGCATCCAAATGTAAATGTAAAGATCATCCATTGATTATAACAATACTGGAAAGTTTGAGTGAAAGCTCACTGGTATCTCTCTTTATCTGAAAATAAACCAAAATTCCTAGAGTTTTACCTGTGACCTATCAGTGCCAACACAAAATTCATAAATTCTGCTATTAATGTGAAAGAAATGCATAGGAAGTTCTGTGAAAATGGTGCTCTTCCTTCTCTAGAATCAACAGCAATTCAGTCAGTGCCAGTCAATTTTCCCCAACATCTGAAGCTGAATCTTTGAGCATGCTGCTACGTGAGCTGCCTAGAGTCACGAATGTGAAATGGGTGGCTATATTAAATAAATAAATAAATAAATAAATAAATTGCATACTGTCACAGATGGTAGTTGGGATAGAAGTCTTTCAGAATAAATGCATGCAAATTCGTAGAAGTAAATCTAAAACCACAATAAAAAGGAGCTCCTTATGAATCAGAAGCCCAGTTCAAATGTTTATGAAGACATGTGAGAAAAGGTACATCTTGTTGCAGGAACACCAGTTTCCTATTAGAAGGGAACCACTGGATCCTGTGCTAGGTTTGCACCAGAATGGTGTTCTGGCATTGCAGCAAATTCATGTAAGAAGTAAATTAAATTATTCTGAAAACCAAAGGGTCCCTCCCAGAACTGATCATTCGAGAAATAAGAGTGCAAGTTCCTTATTTTTTCCTAAGAAGCCACAAACCAATCAAAGTTAATCTCCCATATTAATGGGGAAATTAAGTACAAACTTAACTATCTCTCACTTAAATCAATGGGGATTTAAATTGCTTAATTTTAGTTCCCAGAATGTTTGTCAGTTCATTTACTACATTCCAAAGAAAATGGATTCAAGACTTTTGACAAAAATGCTGTTTCTCTTCCAGCTGTTTGAAACTATGAAAAGAACCCTTTTAGCCAGTTACTTTTAAAGAGAAAAAGGCATATTCGGAGACATGCCATCTAGTGGTATTTGCTCCAATTTCAGCTAAAAGAGGGAGCAACAAATGACGTTCCATATCTATTGCACAGTATTACCTATTCTGAACACTGATGCAAAATGATTTCACACTGCATTAAAGCTACCAGATACTGGTTGCCAAATCTGGACAACCACTAGATGGCAGCAGAGAGATAGAGAACTATAAGTTCACCGCAGCCATCTAGTGGTTAGGCAGATCTTTACAACTCTGATCTGGAAGCCTTACATTTTACAGCTTCTAATTAAATAATCCAAACACCTGGATTCTGTTTGGCCAGCCAATCCAGCAAGCACTGTTCATTTTCTGCAATGAATACCTGCCATTTTACTGGCATTATTTCATAAAAGACATCCCACTTGGGAACAGCTCTGATAACTAAAGACCCACTGAAGGTTGGCTTGATGATAAATTAATGGCAAACATCAGAAGGAAGGGGATAAGGCTCAGACTGATCAAAGGAATGAGTACCTTTTATCCAGTCACTTTACCAGATCTCAGAGATACGTGGGGTGGGTAGATTGCAATCCCATTTCCATATGGGGAAAAATAATCTTAAAAGGAAAATCATGCTGGAATATATATATATGAAACTTATTTTCTTGTGTTTATGTCAGCCCTTTGAGGTAGCCCAGACAAGAAAGCAAAACCATGAGTACTAACAATACCTCTATTGTAGTTACACTAATCTTGCATGTCTGAAAGCACTTCTCCCCTCCCTTGCCTTTACTTTCCAGAGAACTAGGGAGGGTCCCTTCTGAGATGCTTTCTCCACCCCCATTCCTTCTGTGGGCTGACCTATCTCTTGTCTGACCATGGCAGCTCTTCTTCCTGTCTCCCAAGCCCATTACAATTTAATTCTTTACCATCCAGATGCTGTTGAAATTTTGCAGTATATGCTTGCACTGTTCAACTAGGACTTACTCCTGAGATTCAGACCCACCCACCCACAAACCCCTTTCTTGCCTGGATTATAAGTGTCAAGCTCACTGTCAAGATGCAATTAGCAGTTGGGAGAAAGTAGTGGACCATATAAATGTAACTGTGCCACAAAAACTAAAATTCTCAGTATTCTTTTGAATTATATACCTAGTACATGGAATTTGACAACAGGACAAGGTAGATGGATTCTCTGTGCCCTTACTATGGCCCAAAGACTGATATTGCAGCATTGGAAAAATCAATGTACGGCCCCATTTATTCAAAGGATTGAAGACCTGATTGCACTTGCCACTTATGAGCGGATTGCCTATAGATGTAGACTTTTATGGACAAATATAATGAAATATGGGACTCATTTATACAGTAGGTTAAAAAAACATGATAGTTATATAAATCTATTAGAAATACATATGTACTTGATTAATATTTGCATTAGATAAGCATACATAGAATTGTAATTGTTTATTGTTGTCACAACATATTATATTCTATTTTTTCTGTGTATTCTTTTCATTTATTTCTTTTTTAAGCACTAGTTATGTATTTTTATTTGACAATGTGCATATTTTTGTGTTTTGTTCCCTTTTTTCCCCTCTTTCTATTTAAAAGCAGTAAAAAAATAAAAAGAGATGAAATGGCTGAGGGAGACTAAGAATCAAGTCTTCTCCTGTTCATAGTCCATCATCTTAACACCATACTACACTGACTCTCAACTTAAGGTCTTGCTTGAAAATTCACCCCAAATTCCTCAAGATCTCACACAAGAATGCTTGTGTCTTATCTCTTCTGAGGCTGTGGAAACCTGGCATCATTTGGCTATCTTGAATTATTTCTGCTATTTCATATTTTGGTGCACCATCAGGCATTCTGGCATTGAGGCATCTTATTTTAGATTCCTGCTTTATATGACATCTTCAGTTGACTCAGCGACTGAAAGAGATGCGACTATGATGCTCCACAGCTTTTTATCTCTTTCACTCTAATCCCAAAGTATGGCTTTGGGGACTTTGACAATGATGTTCATGCCAAATGGACTTGGAAAAGGCTTAGAGCAAATATGTCTGGCAGGAAGCCAGTTAGGGATTATCATTCTGCTAAAAAGAGAAATTAGCAGCAGCATTTCAAATTGCTTGACTGGTACCGTGTCTTGGAGAAATATTAGGAGAGATGCTGTTGCATACCCTCCTTGAAAGTGTCTGCTGGGCCCAGTGAAACATTATTTCACAACGTGCATAACATTATGGCTAAAGCCACCCAACAAAATCCAGGGTCAACTGCTGTGTCAAAAATGGAATTGGAGTTTTGATTTCAATTTCTGAGCAAGGGAGGGAACCCAGGCAGTCTGAATCAGGGACTGAAATTATTACAGAAAGGAGAGAAGGAGGCAATGCTCCAATGTATAAAAAAGAAGCTGGTTTTCTTATAGTGAGTGTAAGCTGATGGAGGAGGGAGGGAGGGAGGGAGGCAGGCAGGCAGGCAGGCAGGAATCTAGTGCGTGAATGGAGCTGTGGAGAACCATCTGGGTCTGGAGCAAGAGATTAGCCCAGCAGTTTGTGACATAAGCATGGCACCTAGACATGGCAGTAAAGCTCATATAAATTCAGTACACTATTCAGCAAATTCATGGTGGGAAAAGAGGCTAAAATAATTGGCACAATGTACTTTTTGATATCTCTTTTTCTGACTCATCCCTTCTTCTCATTCTCTTTCTCTGGCTCACCAGGGGTTGGAACCAACCACTTACAGAGGGCTTTAGAAATTAGACTAGGGTAGGTTGCCAACTCTCGACCTACATGGGAAGGGCCAGAATTCAGTGCTGCAACTCAGATCTTGTATATAAGAAGTTGGGGTTTGGAAAGGCTCACATGTTGGATGGTGGGACAATTCTGCATGAGACCTCAGAATTCTCCTGCCAGTTGGGGAAAAGATATCCTGGTCTCACTCAACCAAAGCGCTTTCATGCATCCAGGTGACCACATCTAGGGATGTCAGCAGGGAATGGTCAAAAAAATATGGATACAACACACTAAAAAACAAGCAGAGCTTCAATCCCATGTCACTGCTGCCAACTTGACTTTTTTGACCATACCCTGTGGACATCCCAGGCAGTGTGAGTGGCAGAAAGCAAGATTGTGTAGGTGAGGACAGGGACTGACTTTTGTGCAAAATTTCTGAACTTGGTGCAATGTAAATTCTGATTTGTAGGGATATACTGTAAATGTAGGCATATGTGCAGGCTATTACAAGCTTTAGCTCCTGAAGTTCAACTGGTAATTACTTCTTTTAAAGCAATATTTTGTATGTGACTTTTCCCTTAGCTATTATAAGACAAGTTGATTGACAGGTCTTAAAGTTCTGGATACACATACAATACAGTATACACATATAGGCTGCGTTCATACAACCCTAAACCCAGGTTAATAAAATACAACTGCTAGTTCATGTAACATGTGAAGTTCGAACAAATATAATATGGTCTGATTCACACAATATGCTCCAAATATGGCAGGGTTCCCACAAGTGCTGAACTCTAAACTTGATGGTTTTTTGCGGGTGTCGGGGGGTCCCTTCAAGTCAGTCTTGACTCCTGGTGACTGCCTGAATAAGTCCCTGCAGTTTTCTTGGCAAGATTTCAGAAGTGGTTTGCCATTGTCTGCTTCCTAGGGCTGAGAGAGAGTGACTGGCCCAAGGTCACCCAGCTGGCTTCATGCCTAAGGCAGAACTCCCAGACTCCTGGTTTCTAGCCTGGTGCCTTCACCACTACACCAAACGGACTCTCAACTCCAAGTTACTCAACCTCACATTACTCTACTCTAGCTTGTTTCCAGACCATCAACTGAAATCTGCCCATATGGTGTACAATCATGGCTATGTAGGAGAACTTATGTAGTTCTCATTTTTTCCCCAAATTTAGAATCTAAGGAGATTTCCTATCAACCAGGGAGTCAGAAGAGGGTTCTCCTACCACATAAGGTAAGAAAAAGGAAAAACTCCCCATGAATACAAAGGGAGCTGAGGCAAGAAAGTGGGCTGCATCTGTTGTAGCACCTACTTTGTGGAATTCTGTGTCCCCAGAGATTCCTATGCCCCCCTCGCTCTGCCTTTATTTAAGCTAGCTTTTAAAACTTGACTCTGGAATGGACGATGCAGCCCCAGTGGGGATTGGAAGTAGTGTTCTTTTTCCAAATGTCAATTTTTTTATTTTGCTTTGATATTGTTTTTATATTGCTTGTGTTATATTGTCTGGAAATTATATTGTCTTGTATTATATTGTCTTGAAGTTGTATTGTGCAGGCCCAGAATCATAATAGAGTTGGGCGTGCAGACGTCAGGAGGATTCCAGAATATTGTTTGATAAATCATTGCATTATAGCAGGAATAAGTGATGCTGTGCCCACCCTTTCGAGGTGCCTGGAGGCTGTAAGGGTCTGGATGGGGAACAACAGGCTTCGGCTGAACCCTGGTAAGACGGAGTAGCTGTGGGTTAATGGCTCCTCTGTTTCCGGGATTTTGTCATCTTTGGTGCTGGATGGGGTGGCGCTGCCCCAGACAGACCCAGTGCGTAATCTGGGGGTCCTCCTAGACTCATGGCTCCTGCTTGAAGAGCAGGTGGCAGCCGTGGCAAGGAGGGCCTTTGCACAACTTCGGGTTGTGCATCAGTTACGCCCTTTCCTGGATCGGGATGCCCTTTGAACAGTCACTCACACCCTTGTTATCTCCCAAATAGACTACTGTAATGCACTCTACATGGGGCTACCCTTGAAGAGTATCCGGAAGCTACAGCTGGTCCAGAATGCAGCCATGCGGGCTATTGTTGGTGCCCGAAGGAGGGCCCATGTAACGCCTCTGTCCCGTGAGCTGCATTGGGTGCCAGTTTGCTTCCAGGTCCAATTCAAGGTGTTGGTTATCACCTTTAAAGCCCTACATGGCATGGGACCAGGTTATCTAAGGGACCGCCTCTCCCGTATGACTTCAACCCATCCCACCAGATCACACAGAGAGGGCGTGCTTTGGACCCCCTCAGTGAAAGAACTTGGACTGGCGGGGTCCAGAAGGTGGACCTTCTCTGCAGTGGCCCCCGCTCTTTGGAACATCCTGCCCCCAGAGGTGCGATTAGCCCCCTCACTCCTGGCCTTCCATAAGGCTTTGAAGACCTGGTTCTGCCACCTGGCCTGGGGTGGGGTGAGAATACCTCAAGCATGGGGATGGTTAGCCCCATAGAGGCCTTCTGCCTTCAGCCTCAGATTTTTCATCCTCTTGGTCTCTCCTTCTTCTTTTTAGTAATGTTTTAAATTAAGGTTTTATGTGCTTATATAGTTTATGTTTTAATGTTTGTTGTGAATCGCCCAGAGTTCCCCCATTGGGGGGAGATGGGCGGTTGAAAAATTTAATAAATAAATAAATAAAAATAAAATAGGCAATCTGAAGTCCAGGGACTTCAGGTGGTTCCCAGCACACCATGCACACACGCACACACACCCAACCCATGGGGCCTTCTCAATGGTAATGCTGCTACTACCATTTAAGGAGGAACCTCTCCTTCCCTGGAGAAATTGTTGGAGAAATATTCCTTCACCTGGATACAGTTAAGTCAAAGACCTCCTCCACCGGATTTCTCTGCCTGCAAACTTGATGGACAATGTTGAAAGACCTCTTGTGCCCATTCTGCAAGCCAATAGATGTGAATCTATTCCAAGCCAAACCCCTCTTCAATGTACATAGTAGATTTGGCTGAGTAGGCAAATGGAGAATTTCATTGCAACATTAATGAATCCTAGAGAATCTGGCCACTAAAAAAAGGCTAGGCAGGCTATCCAGTCCAATCCCCACCACCTCTTTCAGTGCAAGAATCCAAATTAAAATGTTATTGATAAACAGATTGAAGACATCCGGTAACGGGTTCCTCCACTTGAACATATCCAATGATGGGGAGATTAACACCATCCAGGGTAACTGGTTGCACTGTCAAACTAATCCCATTGTTAGAAAGCTTCCCTAATACTCTGTTGCAATCTGCCCTTCTGTAGCTTTAATCCAATAATCTATGTCCTGCTGTCAAGAGCAATAAGCAACAGGTCTTGACCTTCCGTTGGATGTCCTTTTCAGTATTTGAAGAGTACTATTAACATATGTCCCCAGAGTCTTGCCTTCTTCAGACTAAGTATCCTCAGTTTCTTCCATAGCTTAGTTTCTAGGATAGTATCATCAGTCACAAACCTTTCACACCATCTCCACTTGGTCTCTAATCTATGGATCTTCTGTAGTCTCCAAATTCATTTCAACACATGGATCTGACCATAGATGAAATCCATCTGTCAGTAATTCATCGTTTTCCTTCTGAATAGAGGTTGTTGACAAATGTAATAATTTTTAATTGATCAGTTACAAACACATATTATGAAAAGGTCAAGATAAAAGACCTTTTAAGAGCACACTGTAAGTCCAGCCTTCTTTTGCTGCTGGGAATTTTGGAAGTTGTAGTCTCAATACATCTAAAGTATGCCTGGTTGAAGAAAGGCTAACTTATAATTTAATATAGGCAGAGGAGAAAAGACCACCTTCATTAGCAGAAGAGAGACAAAGCCAGCTTTATTGTTTACTTTTCATGTAGTCTTAGATAAACATGTGGAAAACCAAAATAGTTTTAATAAACAGCATGCCATTAGCTCATACTATAATCTTGTTCATTGAAATTAAGTTTATGGTCTAAAATTTAGCTTACTGGGTAAAACTTGCAGTACAGAAAATTGGAATTACAGGAAGCACTCTGAACATCTGACTGTTAATTTGTGATTGCCTGAGACTAAAGCAACCAGCATCACCATTTCCTCTACTATGAATTCAGATACTGAGTGCCAAATGACCCACAGCCAAAACATGGCCACTGAAAAGAAGAAGGAAGTGAAATACAAGGTATGCAGAAATGAAGAATGTTAAAAACAAGCAGCTATACAAATAATGGTCCAAAAAACCTCAGGAATCCAGTGAGGTCTGGACAAGCATGGTAGCCTCCAAAGGCTGTGGAATTCTAGATGTCAGCTGAAATTGAAAATGGAATAGCTGAACCCAATGGAAAAAGTGAATTGTTCTGCATGGAATCTATGCTGCTAACAATACATTAGAGTGGTGTTTCTGAACCTCAGCAACTTTAAGATGTATGGACTTCAACTCCCAGAATTCCTAAGCCAGCATGCTGGCTGGAGAACTCTGGGAGTTGAAGTCCACACATCTTAAAGTTGCTGAGGTTGAGAAACACTGCCCTGGAGAAGGGCTAGAAGTTTGGAGTAATATAAGAGTAAGAATATACTGCAACGTTTTATCTCAGAACTTCCCATTTACAACTGTCTTTAGCCACCCACTTTTGCTTAAAGCACATTTGAAGGGAGGAAAGAAAGAAAGAAAGAAAGAAAGAAAGAAAGAAAGAAAGAAAGAAAGAAAGAAAGAAAGAAAGAAAGAAAGAAAGAAAGAAAGAAAGAAAGAAAGAAAGAAATTCTGATAAAACCACAAATTTCTTGAGGGAAGGAAGGGTTTATGTATGTCTATGTTGTCCTTCAGTTCCATCTAAGAAATGCTTTAAAAGAAGCCGAAAGGAGTTTTAACACACACTCAAACCACAAAGAGTTTAGGCATGATCCTAATTAATCATTCATGTACTCTGGAAGATATCCTCTGCAGATTTCAATTTAGAGTGGTGGTGTTTTATTTCACATCCTGCCTCAGAAAAATCACCAGATGGTACCACCTTCTAGCACGATTAGCGTGTCATGGAGCTTAGAACAATACTCTGGGCCATATCATATTTACACAGATTGTAGCCAGCTCCTTGTACCAACATAACCGTTTCTGCCTCATAGTTCATTTGCCGTTCAGAAAACCCTTCAAATCTAAATGGAGAACATTCACAATATAGCTAAGGATGCCTAGAAGACCTAAAGGTGCATTTTGCTCAGTTGGCACACTGCGTAGTAGTTGAAAGTGGCCGCTGAAGAAATAGGATTCCAAGTTGTTATTGATTTACTTTCAAATAGTATATAAAGGGCCCTTTGCAAAGATAATTACCAAAATTTCTGCCCAAATAAGAGCCCAGCACTTCATCAATATCAGATTGCCTTGATCGCCTATATATGTACCATTTGCCTTAGATTTATAAATATTATACCTTGAACACTGAATCTTCTGTTACAGAATGTCTTCATGGGCCTACCCAGATGTTTAGCTTTAAACATTGATCTTTCCTACTAAGAGTAATTCAAACAAACATCCCTCTTACTTCAGGCCTTCACACATAAACAAAGCCATGCCACACGCAGTCTCTGAGCGACACAGGGAAATGTGCAAACCAAAGATGGAAAAAGGATTTTATCTGGTTCGGTAACATACATTCATCCCCAAATGAGACAAGGGAGCATCTCCTGACCTTGCTGATGGTGCATCTTGCAACAAACTAGGGACTTATGGATAAGATGTATTCCAGCAGAGCAGAGAATGGTTCTAAAAAGAAAAATAGGATGCATTTCAAAAAAAGGCTTACGTTCAGGGGTACCCGCAAGAAGGGGGTCAAAAAAGACAATATCTTGGCCCCAGACGTGCAATTGAAGTCCCACTCTTTTTAAAGCTGTATCAGAAGAGTCAAGATGGCAGCCACAACCATGCGATTGAACCCCTGCCCCCTTTTTACATGCAAGGTCTTCAATGGAGGGTGGTGGTCACCATCTTGACTTTTTTGACACCCCCGCGGACACCCGTGTCTATGTTTATGGGGGATTCTTTATTTCGACTCATTCCTTTGGTCCATCAGGCCAACTAGTCTTTTCTCAGCTGGCCATTTTTCTGAGATTGTAGTTAGTCTACAGGAGTGCAGATATAGATTTTCCTATAGCTTAGTACCTGGGATCCTGGTAGTCAAGGATAGCCAAGTATGATGAATACAGTATGCTCTCTCCTAAAAATTATGGCCCTTTACTCAAAGCTGCCATTGAGATGTTCTGATTTTTTTTAGTGCCTAAAGCATGTTTCTGCCAGAATGTCCAACAAACTGGTGAAAAGGAACCGTTGAGAAAAAGTTCTCATGGTCAGCATATTCAACCACTACCGCTACACTTTGCTTCTCCTCTTCTTGCAATTATTAACTCATCTTGAATTAGAGGTCACTACAGCATTCCGTCATCAGTTCTATCCATTGCATCTTATCTTGCACTGACATCTACTCTAGGTTTAAGTTCGGCTCTTCCCTCAGTTTTATTACCTCTTCTTTCAATTGTACATTCTTTTAAATCGAACTGGTGAGCCATCAGGAAGGTTGGGGGATATAAATATTGTTTTAAATAATTAAAATGGTGAATTTCAAAATATGATCATCCTGTCTGGAGGGCTGGCTTAAGGTTTTTTCTCCAGATTCATGTAAGAGTGCATCCCTCAGCCTTAGCCATGGTACCTGGGGGTTCTGGGAATTTAGCATTTGGCAACACCTGGAGGAGCCAAGGTACCCTGACATGTCCAGAAGTCCCTAAAGGATGGTATACAAATAGCTCATTAGCATGGTGTTGACAATGAACAAATGAGAAGGTTTCCTGTTAGTAGTTTGGAACTCCAAGATCTTCTTGCATCTGCTCTTGTTTCTTATTCTCCATCCTTGTCCTCCACTGAAGCACAGCTTTTGACATTGTCTTTTATCTGTTTTTCTCTCTTCTTTTCTTTTTAATGGAAGTTTCCTTTCAATATCTTTATAACTCGCCCAGGCTCATAAATGTGAAAACCAAAATGGTTTTTGCCCCAGACTGCACTGGGGAAGCAGGCAGGGGGAGGAATAAGAGGGGCAGCCACATTTATTCTCTTGCCTATTTCCTATTTAGACAGACAGATGTGTTTTTTGGGGGGGGGAAAGTATGGAGAAGGAAGAGAACAAGAAAAATGGTGTCTCTCTGTGTGTGCTCGTGCATGTGTGCACACATGTGCGCACATGTTCAGTGCTGTTTTCTTTTTTTTTTCCACACCCTATGACTCTTCCGGTGCAATCTTAGCAAAATGAAAGGGCATTTCTTTTGCCACTGATCAGTCATAACATCCCAGCCAAGGGGCTAGCCGTGAAATCGTATGCATCATTTAGGACTTTGATGCTGAACTGACTTCATAGTAAAGAATGTCTTGGCGAGACGGCAACCCCTGCTGTCAAAAATGGAATACTGATTTAAAAGGTCTCTTTCAAGGAAGATTGTCTTTTTCCCATTTATAAAGATCATCCTGGTTTTTAAAAAGGGAGGACAGGAAGAAAAAACACAGCGCCGATTATTCTCGTAATGTCGGTCAAGAACCCCTCTTCCAGAATCCCAGTAAAGCACCATGTAACTCACCCCTGTTTTCTTTCTAGTCACTGATGTTAACAACATCGCCTTTGTGCATAATGCATAAAAAATTTCCTCCACAGTGACTGTGCTTGTTTCTTTGCGGTAGAGCCAAAAAACTCAGTTTCTCATGCCAGCACTGGTATTAAAAAAAAAAAAAAAGACGCATGATTCCATCTTTCACGTTATCTCAAGGAGACTAAAATAGTGGAAGATCAGAGTTATAAAGTAATTGCCCTATTTTGGTATTCTCAGTCTACAGATGGGCTGCCACCTCTGACTTCATGTCTCATCAGCTCCACTCCATACAAGGAAGGAGAAACTTTGAAGAAAATATAGCTAGTTACTCATCATAGCTTTTTTATACTGTAATCACCCTGTTTAAATTATGTACATCACTCTTCCCAAATCTGGCACCTTCTAGATGTATTGGAACTACATCTTCCAGAATCCCCATCTAATACATCCATTGTGGCTTGGCATTCTTATGCCAGCTAGGATTCTTAGCACTGTAGTGTAAACTTCTCAAAGCCAGGGTGGGTCATGTTTGGTTGACATGTTGGACTGGCACCAACATCATGCCTACCTTCAGCCACAGAAGGTCACTGGGTGACTTTGGGCTAGTCACCACCTCGCTGGTTGGTTGTTGTAAGAAAAAATGGGAGAAGAAAATACTATATATGCCACCATGAGATCCAGAACAATAGGTGCAATATAAATCTAACAAACAAACAAATAAATAAAGCTACCTATAGGGTATTGGACTGTGAATTCACCCATGTTGTCTCAGTAGGCTGTTGGAGGACAGAACAGATAAGAAGAAATGTTTTCCAATAAGGTGTGGTAAGTGATTAATGTGCTGTAAGTTCATATATCCTTTCCTGTAATTGAATCCAGAGGCACTGCTTATTGCAAGTATACAGAACAGGGGACACTGGATATATACCAATACATTCCTAAATTTTAGGTCCCCATCATGTTAATCTGTCATATTTTGAACCGGCTATACAAAAATCCTAGAACTGTCTCTGATAATGAAATTACATCTCCTTCAGAAAGTCTACTACTAGGTGAATGGATCATAGATTGTCAGAAACATGTTTTTATACTTTATAATTAGCTACAATGAAGCTAGGAAACTAAGGAATTGTTCTGTTTACTCCAGGAACTACATATTGGATCTTTTGTTCAATCCCATCCTATGCACATTTAAAAAAAAAAAACCCTGATCATCTCTGTGTAATCTTCCTGTAGCCTATAATTACATTTGAATCCAGCTTCTCAATGGGATGGCCAGAACCACATAACCAACAGACGCTCTGCTGTGTTGACCTTTAATTCTCCCAGGATTCACTGCCCTTTCTCATCATCTACTCCTGACATAATCCCTCACTCTGGGGCTGCACTTCCATTCCCAGTTTCAAAAGTTTTCTCTCTGTGCAATTTTGCTGATCTGTCTGTCCAGACTGAACATTAATCTCTGGGGGGGAAAATCCATTATTTCTTGTATACAACCTTTGTTCCAGATAGGATTATCTGTTCATTATTGTCTTTCTAGACTTATTCATTATTGTCTTTCTAGACTTCCCAATCACTGAAGTTCTCCAGGCGGTGTACAAATTAAGACATATTATCAAAAACAATGGACAAAACAGTACAATAAGCAAGATTAAGTCAGCATCATTGGCAATGGGAACACTAAATAAAGAATGTAAAATCACAGTACACTAATAGTAAAGCTAGTAATGAAAGTGTGATATGCTAAAAGCAGTAAGATGTCTTTTTTTAAATAGGAGAATAAAAATGTCTTCATCTGGTATCAAAAAAATTAGAATGGAGGTGTGAGGGCAGCCATTCTGGACAGAGGAATTCATATCTGGACCAACATCACAGAAAAGGCCTGTGGAACTGGCCCTCCCTGCATTTGATCAAGTCTTCAAATGAAGATCCTGAAGTGTTCTGGTAAATGAATATGGGAGACAACGTTCCTTGAGTAAGTGTTGTGCCTATAAACTTTTGCATTTCCTCTTTTCTGAAACTGGTAAGTATTTCTCCTCTGACTTTCCTGCTTCTCTTTCCAGTGGTATGCCTCCAAAACTGCCCATTCTTCCCATCACTCAATTAAAACTCAAATGATACCAACTGTATGTAGACCTCCAAATGCAGGTAGTCCTCGTTTAGCAACCACAGTTCGGACTGGCAACTTGGTTGTTAAGTGAAGTGGTTGCTAAGTGAATTGATCTTACTTCAGCTTTCCTTTGCTTTATAGACCTGCGAAGATAGTAAATGCAAGGATTGGTCACAAAGTTGCTTTTTCATCACTGTGGTAACTGTGAACAGTCACTAAATGAGGCAGTCACAAAACGAGGACTACCTGTACCACCCTACATTTTCTAGTGCTCTCTCTGGTCCTTACTAGTTACTTTCTCACCCCACCTTACTGTATGTCTTCTTTTCCTTTCCCATGTTATAAGGAATCACAAGAGAGTAAGCTGTCAGTTTTTGGCTAAGGATAACAAGTTAATTCTTGCTGTCTTTATTGTTTGAAAAAGCCCTTCTCACTTTTATACTTAACCCTCTTCTGTGTTTTTGAGCTAAGGTGGTGGCTAGGCATGCCTAAGCAGGGAAAATTAAAACAGCACCAAAAAAAAAAAAAATCTAAAATATCTATGGCAGGCCTGAAAAGCAGACACTAATAACATCTAGTTTATTGGTTAAAATCCTGCACATTCTATCCTCTGTCCCTTCATAATCCATTGAGTTCCATTCCTTGGCTGTGATGCTCGGGCAGGACTTCGTAATAGTCTTTTATATATATATAATATTTTATTGAGATTTTAAAGATACATATTTAAAAGTTAGAAATGAAAAGGAAAATTTGAAATACAAAATATAAAGAAAAAGTGAGGTAAAGTAAAAGAAGAAAAGATATGAAAAATAGATAACTTCCAATCTATCTCTGGTCTTAGAAATAATACATTAAATAGGAATAATTCTTTGTCTAAACATATCCCATTACATTTATAATCTAATCTTCAAATCCCCATGGAAACTTCACCCCACCTGCATTTTAGGACTTCATAACAGTCTTAATGCAGAAAGCATTAGAGAACCATGCTTATTACTGGAGTAGTGCAGACATCATTTTTGTTTTGAAAGGAATAAAATATTTGATATTTCTAAAGTAAAAGCAATAAAAAATGAACTTCTGAATATGTACTCCTAACTATCCATTTAAAAAATAAATGAATAAAAAGGATGCTACACCAGTCATCTCAGGCTTCAGAATGCCCACCTTAAACTATGTACTGATGTCAAACCTGTTTGCCACTAACCTTATTACTTCGATAAAAAGATATATTTGCTTCAGAAATTCTTAGGGGGAAAAAAGGAACTTTTTGGAGAAATTCCCATGGGCAGAGGATGGAATCCCTGTGCTTATTTAGCAAAATGATGTACAGTCCTTTCTCTAGTAGTCACAGCTTCCTCGACTTCTCAGACACACCCATTCAGTCCCCAGGAAAGATCTCACAAGAGAACTCTTCCATGAGGCCTTTTCAAATGCAACATTTCCTGACAGTAAGATCTGAATAACAGTGAAATAATTTACTAGTGGAGAATGCAGCTTTTCCATCTCTGGAGGTTTTTACGAAGAGGTTGGACAGCCACCTCTTGGATGATTTAATTAGTTTTCCTAAACCTTGCAAAAGATTAGACTTAATGATCCTTGTGGTCCCTTCTAACTTTACAATTCTGTTTCAGTAGTGACCACTACGGGGAAGCCCTATCTCTGAGAAAATGTTGGATTTTCCCCCCCCTTCCCTTTAGAAAATTGGAGAAATTTCTCTCCGCAGATCTGGTGGAGAATGTGAGAAGAGCATTTGTGTCTGCCTAATTCCATGGCAGAATTGGCCTATCTGGGCTGAGTGTGGAAGAGAATGTGATAAGTTAGGCAACAGATTAAACAGAGCAGAGACCTTCAAGGGTGAATAAATATAGGCAAAACGTTGGCTATTTTATTTCAAGCCAATAAATATTAGATTTTACCTTAATTTTGCTTCATTCACCATCATCATATCTAACGGAGCTTGTAGAAAACTGACCACAAAGTCTGTTGAGACAAACATCCACCCTCTTCACTATTTTCTGTCCGATTCCTGTCATTGCCCTATCCCTCAACCTGTTAAGTTTTTCATCCCTAGTTCTCTGAGCGTGGCCAACTGCAAGGCAGATTTGCTAGGAACCGCAGCGGCCTCTGGTGGCCAGTAGCCATAAGAAGAGACCCAGAACGCCTGCTGGATTCAAAGGACACGCACAGAAGCTCTGATTCTTGATATACGCAGCGGTTACATCCACATTAACAGCTCATATAGTCTTCATTAGATAGAATCATCTCTGACTGAAGCGATGGAGAGCATGCCCATTTTATTTATTTTATTTATTATTTATTAAACCAATTTAGATAGCCGCCCATCTCACCACAGGCAACTCTGGGCAGCGTACCACAAAGCTAAACACAGTTAATAAATGCATTAAAAATATTATTGTCATTTTGGCGATGGTGGAGTAATTGCAGGAGACACTATCAATCACTAGTGTGGAAATTATCCTTCTCTAATTTTATATTTTTGAAGCGGTACCTAAGGCAAAAATGACTTGCCCTTTGAATTTTTTAAAGAAAACTCTCTTCCAATGCATATTACTGCGTTCATGAAAATAAGGGATGAAAAAGTCATGATTAAGGGGAATGATTGGCAAAAACGATGTCTCCTAGACAAATTGCAAATGCGTTTTGAGAAATATATGACAAAATAAACAGATGTTTTAATGCAAACTTTTTAAACAATTTCAACAATCCAAACTTGATAAATCTACAAAAAGGAAAGAGAAACTGAAATCTGCATATTCACATTAGTGCCTATAGCATTAGGATGTAAACATTAGCAAGCGGCCCACATCTTTTTTGCAGAGTGGGTCTTTTTCATTCTATGCATATTGCTTACCTCTACTATTCGTTTATTTGATGGTGTTTGCATTTAAAAAGTGCATTTATTTGTTAGTCTCGTGCTGCAAGCAAATGGGCCCTTTTGGTGGAAAAACTGAGGAGGGGGGAATCTCAATTTCTCCAATAAAAAAATAAATTCTCAGACATTTTCTCAGTGGCGGGATTAACATCCGCAGTAATAGGAGCAGAGTTCCTTTTTCTATATATTTTAAAGCTACTAGAAGTGGAAGCAGCCACAAAAACGCAAAAGATCTAGAGATAATTGAAGGGTGGAAAAACATGGGGAATTTTAGTCACCAACAAAAGGTATTGGAGAAGATTTATTTATGAACATCTGCAGAGTGGCCCTTCGTCATATGATGGTTGGGAGTAAGAAAAAAATAAAATAGCATGTCTTTTGAGATATTTTCGCTCAAGATTAGTTATTGTTCTTGCTGTTCTTCTTCCTCCCACTCTCCACTGTCCCCACCACCATTTTTTCTTCCCTTGGGACTGGCTGACACATTCATATGAATCTGGAATCTCTGAAAGCTTTAGGGGAAAATTTGTGATAGTGGAAGTTCCCAATTTTTTTTTTTTCAGGGATGGAAAGGAGGGAGGGAGATTGGTTTGCATGCAGGTGAATAGAGTTGCTGCCTTTATGCCAACCTGAGTGAGATTTGGGAGAGGACCTAAGGGAGATGGTAGAAGTAAAGTGACTTTTGCTGAAACAAGCAAGGTGTTTTGTATAGGAGATGGTGGTACGGACACCAATAGGCCTATTTTGTCAAAATTGGCATTGGTAACATCAAGGCATTCTTCTGAACATTAAAAATTTGGTGGGAAAAACATTAAAAACACAATTTTATATGAAAGAAAATCCTGAATTGGAAAGAAAAGGTATGTATCTGGTTTTGCTGCTCCTTTCGTTTCTGTAAATTGCCCCGTCCAGTTTTGTGGATATCACTGTTTTCTCTGGTTTTTTTGACTTCCAGCTCTCATGTCCATTCAGGGTAGGAAATGCTTTGAAATGACAGGATGTTGCATATTCAGAAAACATTGTCATTCCTGTTTTCTTAACTCTGTTGCAAATGAGTAATATAGACATAAACAAATGTGAGTGTTCCTAATATTTCCTGGATTAGAATGTGCTTCAGAACCAAATCTGTGCTGTTCTCTAAGTCCTTTCTTGGCTGAAGCTCTGTCTGTAAGGATGGACAGAGCAAGTCATTTTCAGTTTCTCCCATGTTCATTCATAAATCCACCCTGTCACATGTCCATCCACCTTTTATTTATTTATTTATTTATTTATTTATTTATTTATTTATTATTATTAAATTTGTATGCTGCCCATCTCCTCCAATGGGCCACTCTAGGCGGCTCACAATTAAAATCAAAAACCCATAAACAATTAAAAGTACCTCATAAATAATTAAAATTAATTAATCCATTAAAAGTCAACTGTAAAACAAACCCTATACCTAAATATTAAAAACTTTGAAGATGATGGCAGGTCCTAGCCACGACTGCCACCTGCTCTTTGAACAGGAGTCGTGAGTCCAGGAGGACCCCCAGATTACACACCAGGTCTGTCTGGGGTAGTGCGACCCCATCAAGAACCAAAGATGATAAACTCCTAGATCTTGAGGCTCTCCATACCCACAGCCACTCCGTCTTACCAGGGTTCAAGTTGAAGCCTCTTGTCCCCCATCCAGGCCCCTACAGCATTTCATTGTTTAAAATTCAAAATAATGCAATCAGATAATGGGCACAGAGGGAGTCTTTACTACAGACATCAGATAACATTTCTTGTCAAAGTAGGCAATACTCCTCAAGATGGACCAAGGTTCTCATCTTACAAAAGTTATACTCTTTATAATAATTGAAAAGTTCTCCAGACCTCTCATTTTTGTTGTTGTTTAGTCGTTAAGTCGTGTCCGACTCTTCGTGACCCCATGAACCATATTGCGCCAGGCCTTCCTATCTTTCACTGCCTCCCTGAGTTTGCTCAATTTCATGCTCATTGCTTCAGTGATGCTATCTAGCCATCTCATCCTCTGCCGTCCTCTTCTCCTTTTGCCTTCCATCTTTCCCAGCATCAGGGTCTTTTCCAAAGAGTCCTCTCTTCGCATTAGGTGACCAAAGTATCTGAGCTTGAGCTTCATTATCAATCCTTCCAATGAGCAATCAGAGTTGATTTCCTTTAAGATTGACTGGTTTGACCTTCTAGCAGTCCAGGGGACTCTTAAGAGTCTTCTCCAGCACCACAGTTCAAAGGCATCAATTCTTCGGCGTTCAGCCTTCTTTATGGTCCAGCTCTCACAGCCATACATTACTACTGGAAAAACCATAGCTTTGACTATGCGGATCTTTGTCGGCAAGGTGACGTCTCTGCTTTTTAATATGCTATCTAGGTTTGCCATAGCTTTCCTCCCAAGGAGCAAGCGTCTTTTAATTTCATGGCTGCAGTCTCCGTCTGCGGTGATCTTGGAGCCCAAATAAATGAAGTCTGTTACTGCTTCCATTTCTACCCCTTCTATTTGCCAGGGATTGATGGGTCCAGATGCCATGATCTTCGTTTTTTTAATGTTGAGTTTCAAGCCAGCTTTCGCACTCTCCTCTTTCACCCTCATCAAGAGGCTCTTTAGTTCTTCTTCACTTTCTGCCATTAGGGTGGTATCGTCTGCATATCTGAGGTTATTGATGTTTCTCCCTGCAATCTTAATTCCGGCTTGTGATTCTTCCAGCCTGGCATTTCTCATGATGTACTCTGCATATAGGTTAAATAAGCAGGGTGACAGTATACAGCCTTGTCGTACTCCTTTCCCTATTTTGAACCAATCGGTTGTTCCATGACCGGTTCTAACTGTTGCTTCTTGGCCCGCATACAGATTTCTCAGGAGACAGGTAAGGTGGTCTGGTATCCCCATCTCTTTAAGAATTTGCCACAGTTTGTTGTGATCCACACAATCAAAGGCTTTTGCATAGTCAATGAAGCAGAAGTAGATGCTTTTCTGGAACTCTCGTGCTTTCTCCATGATCCAGCGAATGTTGGCAATTTGATCTCTAGTTCCTCTGCCTCTTCGAAACCCAGCTTGTACATCCGGTAGTTCTCGGTTCACGTACTGCTGAAGCCTAGCTTGTAGGATTTTGAGCATAACCTTGCTAGCATGTGAAATGAGTGCAATTGTGCGATAGTTTGAGCATTCTTTGGCATTGCCCTTCTTTGGAATTGGAACGTAAACTGACCTTTTCCAATCCCGTGGCCACTGTTGCGTTTTCCAAACTTGCTGGCATATTGAGTGCAGCACTTTAACAGCATCGTCTTTTAGTATTTTGAATAACTCAGCTGGAATACTGTCATCTCCACTAGCTTTGTTGTTAGCAATGCTTCCTAAGGCCCACTTGACTTCACTCTCTAGGATGTCTGGCTCAGGGTCAGTGACCACACCAGCATGGACATCAGGGACATTAAGATCTTTCTTGTAGAGTTCTTCTGTGTATTCTTGCCACCTCTTCTTAATCTCTTCTGCTTCTGTTAGGTCCCTGCCTTTTTTGTCCTTTATTGTGCCCATCTTTGCACTAAACGTTCCTTTGATATCTCCAATTTTCTTGAAGAGATCTCTAGTCTTCCCCATTCTATTGTTTTCTTCAATTTCTTTGCATTGTTCATTTAAGAAGGCCTTCTTATCTCTCCTTGCTATTCTCTGGAAATCTGCATTCAGTTGCTTATATCTTTCCCTTTCACCCTTGCTTTTCGCATTCCTTCTTTCCACAACTATTTGTAAAGCCTCATCAGACAGCCATTTTGCTTTCTTGCATTTCTTTTTCTTTGGGATGGTTTTAGTTGCTGCCTCTTGTACAATGTTACAGACCTCCGTCCATAGTTCTTCAGGCACTCTGTCTACCAAATCTAATCCTCTAAATCTATTCATCACCTTCACTGTGTACTCACATGGAATATGATCTAAGTCATACCTGAGTGGTCTAGTGGTTTTCCCTACACTCTTCAATTTAAGCCTAAATTTTGCAGTAAGAAGCTCATGATCTGAGCCACAGTCAGCTCCTGGTCTTGTTTTTGCCGTCTGTATAGAGCTTCTCCATCTTTGGCTGCAAAGTATGTAATCAATCTGGTTTCGGTATTGACCATCTGGTGATGTCCATGTGTAGAGTCGTCTCTTGTGTTGTTGGAAAAGAGTGTTTGCTATGACTAGCTTGTTCTCTTGACAGAACTCTATTAGCCTTTGCCCTGCTTCATTTTGTACTCCAAGGCCAAACTTGCCTGTTATTCCGATTACTCCTTGACTTCCTACTTTAGCATTCCAATCCCCTATGATGAAAAGGACATCTTTTTTTGGTGCTAGTTCTAGAAGGTGTTGTAGGTCTTCATAGAACCGGTCAACTTCAGCTTCTTCGGCATCAGTGGTTGGGGCATAGACTTGGATTATCGTGATGTTGAATGGTTTTCCTTGGATACGCACTGAGATCATTCTGTCGTTTTTGAGGTTGTACCCCATTACTGCCTTTCCCACTCTCTTATTGACTATGAGTGCAACTCCATTTCTTCTAAGGGCTTCTTGCCCACAGTAGTAGATATAATGGTCACCTGAGTTAAATTCACCCATTCCCGTCCATTTCAATTCGCTGATTCCCAAGATGTCAACGTTCAATCTTGTCATCTCATGTTTGACCACATCCAGCTTGCCTTGGTTCATGGATCTTACATTCCACGTACCTATACAATATTGTTCTTTACAGCATCGGACCTTCTTTTCGCTTCCAGATACATCCACAGCTGAACGTCCTTTCGGCTTTGGCCCAGCCGCTTCACTCTTTCTGGAGCTACTTGGAATTGCCCTCCGCTCTTCCCCAGTAGCATATTGGACACCTTCCGACCTGAGGGGCTCATCTTCCGGCGTCATATCTTTTAGCCTTTTAACATTGTCCATGGGGTTTTCTTGGCAAGGATACTGGAGTGGGTTGCCATTTCCTTCTCCAGTGGACCACATTTTGTCAGAACTCTTTGTCATGACCTGTCCGTCTTGGGTGGCCCTGCACGGTATAGCTCATGGCTTCACTGAGTTACACAAGCCCCTTCGCCACGACAAGGCAGTGTTCCATGAAGGGGAGACCTCTCATAGCAATGGATTAAAATTTATTGTTGGGATAAAGCACAAAACTGTCAACAATGGAAAATGGAAAAGTAAAGCAGGCCAGTTTAACAGACAACATTACAAGTTGTAAAGTACCTTGGAAAATCAACAGGTCTTCAACTGATGTTGACAGTATAACAAAATAAGCATCAGACCAGCCCAAAGAGGGAGTTAACTCACAGTCAAGGTGTCCCTACTGAAAAGGCAATTTCCTTTGTTTCTAAACATGGAAAAATCCAATGGGTTTCTTGCAGTTAATATGGCAGCCATTGAGGACATCACCCATCAAAGTGAGAAAGTAAAGTCACCTGTAAGTCAAGATTAATTGTATAGATATGGGCCTGCAATTTTCTTGGCAGCAATACAGAAGTGGTTTGGTATTCACCTCTTCCAATATGATTTTGACTTCTCAATATGACCTACAGCCCTGGGGTCCTTGGTACTCTCCCATCCAAGTACAAACCTAGCCCAACCCTGCTTAGCTTTTGAGCCTAATCAAAATCAGCCACCTGCTGCCACCTGCTGATTAAGGGAAGAATACCACCAAAAAAAGGGGTCAAAGCAGGATGAATGAATTCCTGTTTGATCAGCATTAGGAATCCAGCATACGAGGTGTGGAAATAATAAGATTCAGGGAAAACAGTGCAATGTCTAGGCAGAAATATTGAACTCCTGTAATTACAAAGTACTTTTGCTCAGCTTCAAAAATGTCTATTTAACCTTTTCCATTGCAGAGAAATGACAATATTGGTGAATTAAGTATATCTCGAAGAGAGGTTTATTAAATTAGCCTAATGCCTCATTGCATGATCAATGACAATGTGTTTATTTTTTTTTTCCTGGGGATCTGAAGTGACTTTTCATTAGGCATTTGGATAGCCCTAGGAATGACTAGATACCAATTTGGAATGATCTTAGAAGACATGAGCATCATTCGTAGCTTTGTATGCTTATGGAAGAAAAATGAGCGCCCACCAGTTCATAGATGGAGGAATGATTTGGGGGCACATCAGAAAGTCTTCAGCATCAGCATCAGTCAGAGGAGATTGCACTTTACAAAACTCATCAATATGGAATTGCTTGGCTTTCAAAAACATACGCAAATAACTATTAGGTATGGCTGCGAGAGCTGGACCATAAAGAAGGCTGAGCGCCGAAGAATTGATGCCTTTGAACTGTGGTGCTGGAGAAGACTCTTAAGAGTCCCCTGGACTGCTAGGAGGTCAAACCAGTCAATCTTAAAGGAAATCAACTCTGATTGCTCATTGGAAGGATTGATAATGAAGCTCAAGCTCAGATACTTTGGTCACCTAATGCGAAGAGAGGACTCTTTGGAGAAGACCCTGATGCTGGGAAAGATGGAAGGCAAAAGGAGAAGAGGACCGCAGAGGATGAGATGGTTAGATAGCATCACTGAAGCAATGAGCATGAAACTGAGCCAACTCAGGGAGGCAGTGAAAGATAGGAAGGCCTGGCGCAATATGGTTCATGGGGTCACAAAGAGTCAGACACGACTTAATGATTGGACAACAACAATTCTTGGTAAAAGGCATCTGAGACACAACTTCATTTCATTAGTCCAAAAGGTTTAACATTTTCAGAACAGATAGCCCACAATGTTCTCATCTTCAGTCAGCAAACTGGTTAGTGCAGGGATTAAAATGGAACACTCATTGAGCCCCATTTCCAACAGCTTCAAGAGAAGGAGAACCTCAGGGTAGAGTAGAGGTTAAGGGAGGCCGCAGACCGCAGACAGTTCAACAGGTGATTTGGGGCCAGCCGCTCTGTTTCATCCATTCCAAGGATACTTGTTATAAGGACAAAATCAGGCAAGATCCCCCATATATATCATCTGAGCTTCTATAAAAAATGGTTGGATAAAAAAACATAAACCAAATAAATATAAGTACTATGAGGAACCAAGTTGAGATTGTCTAGGTCAGACCACAGTACTTGATAGACTGCACCATATATGTTGCTGGTCAAAGGTGAGACATAGTCTTCAGGTGGACACTTTTATCACAGTCCCTAAAGGTTATAAGATTTGTCTAGATCAAATTCTGCACATCCTACAAAACAATCCCATTCATCATTTGTACAAACACTTGTAATTCACCATACTGCATGCACGCTCATTATTCATTGTTACCAGCCTAAGATGAACAGCATGAAGGAAGAGGGAGATCCAGGGGAAAATGGCAGGGACAAGGAGGCTATAAATCTGCCCTCCCTGATCTTTCCTGCTTGAGGTTACTCAACTGATCCCTAAGAAAAGCTGAGCATATGGAGTAAAGTAGAGTCATTGGCTCAGAAGAATTTTCTAGTCAGTTTGGCCCACTTCCTGTGAACTGGTTGTTATTTTTTTCCTAATATTTGGAGGGTAGTGATCTGGCATCTTTCACAACTCACAAGCTGAAACTGGCTGGGTTTTGACTCAGACTTCCTTAGCCTTCAGCAAGATGTTGGGCAGCAAGGTTAGAATGGTGAAGGGGCAGTAGAGAGCCCCATCAGAGGCACCCAGCAATGTCAGCCCAGTGTCAGGCCTTTGGTAGCTATCTGCACTGAAAGTGACTTTTCCCAAGCACAAATTTCACTGAGTTGTCTTCCACAAGCTTTATTAAGATGAAAGTAGAAGTGATACAAGAATTATATGTACTTATGTGTATGTTAGGGAAGGGACTTTTGGAGTCTTTTTCTCATGGCTTTACAGTGACCAAAAAATAGTTTCTGTGTTATACAATGGTTGTTGGAGTCCTTATCAGTCTGAGAAACAACTCTTAACATCCAGAAGCACCAGGGACTAAGCATATGGCGGGAGTGTCTGCAGGATATAGTCCACAAACTCAAGTTGGTGGCCATGATGCTGCAATCAAAGCTCTGGCCTGTCTTAATGTCCATCACGCATGCAGTGCACATAAAAAAAAAACAGGCAACACTTCACGCCATCATGAATCACTTTACATGCTGTGCTCAGATACACCACATTGTGGCTTAACATGATGACTCAGTTTAGCACAACTTGCTAAGATGATAGCTGGGTTCCCACAACACAAGAAAGTCAATGCCATTTGCTCTTAGTGTAATATGTTGTTCCAAGCCAGTCATCCTACTCAGCTACTTGCACCTTCCTGTGTACCCCTGGCTCAGTCTAAGGCATTTTGCCATCTAAATGAAAGGGCAAAATAGTACCTCCCTAATTTCCTTGTATTAAAGCCAACTGGACTGTCCATTAAATTTGCCTCAGTGTAAATTAAATAAGTTACTTGGATCCAGCTTCACTGTATTTTCTGTGCCTCCAACTCTAACTTAGAAATAATGGTGCCAGATTAACGACAAAGTAACCCTTCATCATCAGGAATACCGGCAAATATATTTTTCATGCATTTTTACTTTATTCAACATTTATTTTGCCAGCATGACTTTATCCTATTGTTAAGTAACATTAATTAAAGCCATCAGGATATTTCTCCCCCTTTTTAAGGGGAAAAAAGTCATTGATTAATTTTTCATGATTTAAATCATTACATGTTTCCCTGGTTATTTGTACTATTTTTGGAGATGTTTTAACTATAAAATAAGGCACCTCTGAGCCCTCTTTACTAAAGAAAAGCAAGACTCTGTTTTGGGCCTGTGGGGGCGGGAGGTGCTATTGACTAACCATGGTTCTACAGATGGATAAAGGCTGGTTCCTCATGCAGCAGAGAGCATCAACAAAGAGAAAGGAAATGCACTGTGAAACAACAAGAACAAGAACAACAATAGATGAAGTCCATTTGTATATGGTAGGCATACTTTTTTATGTATGTATGTATGTATGTATGTATGTATACAAGCAAAACTGAAAATAAGGGCTATCCTTCAAATCAAGGTACAACATGTCTCAGCCTAGCAGGGAAGACTGTGGTAGTGTAACTTGTGCTTCTTCCAATCTGTTCTCCGAGTACTTCCTGTTGTTGGAAGATGAAAGAAGTCATGCTCTTTTTGCTGGTGGCTCTAACTTTAAAATTGGACTTTGACTGAACTACTTTCATATAGACCATGCTGTGTAGAGTAGCCCACATGACCACCTTATTACTGTATCCTGCGTTTTGGGGACATTCCTCCTCCAAATAGTGGGTGAAGAAGTATAGAAAATCTACAGTATGTTCACCATGCCTAAGAACCTAATGGTAGACAGTGTGGTGTAGCAGTTAATATGTCAGAAGGGGACCAGGGAGGCCAAGGTCAGTCCAGAGTCAACCATAGAAACTCTTTGGGGCAGCCATTCTCTCTCAGTTCAAGCTACCTCACAGAATTGTTGTTGCGGGAAAAAGTGAAGGGAGTTTCTCATGTAATCCACCTTGAACCCCTGGATAAAAGACAGGATATGCAACTAACAATAAAATAAAACATGGCAGCTCTCCCAGTAGGCTCTATTCTTTCGGCCTGAACAATAAATGTCTACTACATTCAGCAATAAATATGTATGACATTCTCTAGTTTTCTATTTCTGTGGCAAATTCTCTGCCACATCCTGTTGTGGAATTTGATAGTTACCAACAGCATGGATTACAAGCTCCCCACCCCAAAAAACAGTATATAGAACTACAGCTTTATTACTATACTATTAGATGAGTTCAAAGAAGGAATATACAGTTGAATACGAATCCATTCATATCATGACACTGGTTTATCATTCTGTATTATCATTTTTTTCAGAGGCTAATTTCTTTTAACCACCTCAGGTCTGAAGTTGTTATTATACATAGTTTGGAGGCATATTTCCAAGCAATGCATAATATTCTGCAGACTACAAAGCACAATTTATGTAGTTACTTATAATGTCCATTTTTCAGATGCAGGTTCTCAATAAATTGCACATTTTCTACTCTTTTACTTTTACTAATACATATTTAATTTAAATTCAGCTATCCTAATGCATGTTTTTAACTGCAGTTACCCAAATTGGCATGCACTTGTGCAAACGTACTGTATGCTGAATAATTTTCCCATGTAGGTTCTGTTTTGTTCTGAATTTTTTTACCAAAGAACAATGAATACCAGCAGACTTTGCTGTTACCATCCACACTGCCACCAGTGAAGTCTGCTAAAGCAAATCAGATTATTTATCTCTAGCTCAACATATTTTGAATCATTATACCTCTGGGATTAATCAAATCCAAATGTGTTTCCTATGTTTGGCAAGTTCCAAGAGAGAAGCCATCCCAGCTGTCGTGACCCACCAGGTCAAATGTAAGGTACACCCATTTTTGCTCCCTGGCAAAGCTGGAGTTAACCCAACAGTTGAACATGGGGCATGGGGACCATAGCTTAGTTCAATAGAACATGCCTGCAGCAAATTCCAGCTTAGCTCCTGGTGTCCCCAGTTCAAAGGATCAGGCCACGGGAAATTGGAAAGATGTTCAAACTGAGAATTTAAAGACTGTCTGCTAATCCGGTAGGCAATCCTGAACTAAATGAATGCAGGTGTATCCTGGTACAAGCCATAACACCCATCTGCATTCCATTTGCTGGGGCAGTATTTATGCAACATTCTTTGGGAGAAGAAATCCTCATTCAGATGAAGAGCCCAAATGGCAGTATGATACATTATATTGGTGAGAAAACAATCCAGATATCGAACTCTTCTTCATTTTCTTCTCTTAGTTCTTCCACCAGACATTTGCCCGATAAGACATTTGTGGTTGCTCTTGATGACCAAAAGAGGCCTGAAATCAGAAGTGAAGCAGTTAAAGAAAAAGAGAGGCATGTTTACTGAAGTTGATAGCCCCAGAGGCCCGGCTTTCTATCTCTCCCTCTCTCCATCTTCGTAAACCACACTGAATTGATGGAATGGCCTGGACTTGATCTTCAGGGCAATATGTCTGATGGCACTGCTGGATTGATAAATTGATTCAAAACTATTACCATGGTGAAAAAGCAATAAGGTCATAAAAATTGCATCAGCTGGCTAAGTAAATCCTGGCATTTCATGACAAGTAATGCAGAAGAATCGCAAGAGGAGCTGGGCATGAGGCTGAATGAGTGAGCGAGAAATGACTTTGAAGAGCTCATCATCGCCGTTCTATTCTTCCTGCCAGCGATTCATGCCTTCGCATAGTGCCACTTCATTATGGGGAAATAACTGTACACTTCTAGCATATTCCTAGCCGTCCCTGGCGGCCCCTGGAGGACCCTTAGCTGCTTAATACCTCATCATGGGCTCCATTGAACACTTTAATCTGCACTTGTGTGATCAATAGAATACTGGTGTAAATTAAAAGGACCATTTCGTGTAATCAAGACTGTTAATGCTCATTTTGAAAACCATTATTTGTGGAAGGCATTTAGGAAGAAAATTACAACACGCCAAGACCGATGCACTCCGCACTGATTTGAAAAGAAGCTTCCTTCTCTTTTCTTAGGCACTTCCCGGCCACCCCTGCCCCCACCTCCATTTCTGTGATTTTTATACGGGTGTGTGGTGGAATGGTCATTAGAAATTATAGAGGAGGAGGGGGCTGGGGAAAGGAAAGAGCTGGGAAGGCCTGCAGGAATAGATCTTCTCTTTGCCTGCAAAACCAGCCTTCGTGCTGGGAAGAAAATGAAATTTTCCAGTGTTCTATTTCGGTGGCAAATTCAATTACTGTGGGGACTTGTTCAAAGTGGTATAACTTCCAAGAGGCAGAAATTGAAAACCTGGCAGCTAATGAAATGGCAAATGACTAGTAAGTTCAGACAAGGGCCGTCAGTCAGAGCAAATGACTGCAGAAAAATAGCCCTCCTCTTTTGGCATCGAACCCAGTTTGGGCTTCTTTCTCTCTCCCTCTCCCCCCCCCCCCATTGCCCTCCCCTTCTATGCTGACCTTTTTTTAGGCCAGGTGATACCTCCATCATTCTTTGTTTTACCGCAGAATAATCACCCAGGCTGCTCAAGTTGTATTTGTTAGTTTGATTTGTACAGGGTGCAAGCAAGAGGCACAGCCTATATCATTTTCTATATTCCATGTGCCTGTCATGTTCCAATGTGCTTAGCCCAGGTGCTGGCCCATTAATGTGTTCATTGCAAGTAATCCAGTATCTGAAGACCTGCATATGTGATCAGTACATTGAAATAGGAATAGCAGCACATATGAAGCTTTTGAAGATTAATTGCACAGATAAAAGGTTCTCTTGCAACGGACTCAGAAGTCCCAGGATGGCTATGTACGAGTCTATCCCTGAAGAATTCACTTAGTGTGGCGAATACTTCCACATTTAAAGCAAAATTAATTTCCTGCACAAAGAAAACTAGATCCAGAGAGAAGAATCCTAAGCTAGTCTTCTGTGGAATGTCCAGTTTATAAATATTAGGGAGTTTTTATGTTGGGAAAGCTTTGCATATTTCAGTCTTTTGAGTCTTTTTTAATGAGATGGGTGGTGACAAATGTGATATATAAATAAATAAATATAAATGCAGATTTACTATCTCATCTACTTTTCCTGAACTAAAAGAGAAAGCTAACGAAGGGGTGGATCAAAAAGAGACTGGACTGTCAACTCCAAGCTCCATATGGGTTAATAGGGTCTCAGGTTCTTACTTCCAAAAAATTGGAGCAAGGCTGTGTCCAATTTTTTAAATTGTTGCCTCAAGAACTCGAGGCACTTGAATGAACTGTTTTGCAAAATGAAATCTCTAAAGAATATTGTTCAACTCTAATAGACCTCATAGGGACATTGGTATCTGGAGGTATATCTGTATCCAAGGCAGAAAGTAGAATTTCCTATGGATGCATTTCATCCCACTGATGATTTTATTGCTAATTCAATCTTTCAAGAGTCCCTGATGTCAAGTTAATGAATTGTTGTTAATGTAATTATAAGTCATATTTAAATTTAACCAGAAGCATAATATTCTGAAATATAAAGGGAAGGTACCTGACTTTTTAAAGAGCTATTCCTTAATTTTTATGATATTTTAGTTGTGTATGGTCAATTCATTTAAAATTTTATACCTATCTATCTATTTAGCTCCAGGTAATTTATTTGGAAGCTAAATTCTTTGATTATTGGAAACAGATACTAACAATTTTTAATACTACAAAAGGGAATGCCAAGAGTACTTTAAAAACAAGCATATCTCAACTGTAGTTTGTTACCTTGCCAGGTGTAGTACTTTAGGTGGTGTGAAGCATTATTATTGTGTTGGACTAGGACCACAGAGGTCCATATTCATATCCCTGCTTAGTTTTGAATTTCCCTTGGTGACTCTTGATCAATGCCTTTCAGTCTATCCTCACAGATCAAATGGGAAGTAGAAGAAGAATATATGCTGCCTTGAATTCCTGGAGAAGAGTTGGAATTTATTGGTGAAATTATTTCCAGATATTTATTTGGAATACTGAATTTTTTTAAATGCCGTAAATTAATTAATACATTCTATGGACTTTGACAGAATATCCAAGATGCTGTAGCATTTTGTCATTTACATCCTCAGGAGCAGAGAAAATCTGTTGGACACAGGACTTCTATCTGAATGCCTTTCATTCCTCTGACAAGATCTTAGTATTCTACTTTAACATTAAGGATTTCTCTACTCATTTGAAACAATGGGTTATTTTCCCTTCTCACTGAAAGTAGTTGAAGAGAAAATAAACACATTGGCCGTGGTCCTCAGAAAGACTACAAAGAAAACAGTCTTCCAACCAGCCTTCCACTTTGGCTTGAACAACCTTGGCAAAGCTTAGGTTATCCATCATGGATATTCCCTTCTCAGTCTCCAAGGCACTGATCAGTTAATTGGTTAGGTTAATGCCCAAATTAATCAGGCACCAGATAATAGAAAGACAGAGAACTGGATGGAAGTACAGACGGATGCATGGATTTAGTACAGATGTTTGTAAAAAATGCAGCCAGCTAGCAAAAACGATTTTTAAAGCACTTTACTTTCACAAAGGAAATAATGCTCCTTCTCAAATGGCACCTGCTATATTGTTATGGCAGAATCGAGAAACAATAAGAGCATATACATGGCAACTTGGCTACTTCCACTGAAGAGAATGTAGCCATTGATTCAGAGGAAATCACATTTATCACCATTTAGGGGATTCAGTTTCAGAACCTCTTGTTCATAACCTCTGTTATTTCTACACATATGGAAATATATGGGTATTTCTTCAGCAACTTAAAAACTAAAAGTCATGAAGCTGTCCAACTAAAACAATTGTTAATCGAGTTATCAGTCATTCTTATGATCTTGATCAGTGTGCTGCAGTGGTTAAGGGTGATGAACTGGCATGGGGAAGGGCAAGGTTCAAGTCTACCCTCAGCCATGGAAGTTCACTGAGTGACTTTGAACCAATGATTCTTTCTCTGCCCAACCTACAGTACTTCAGACGATAGCTTTGATGGGGCAAAATGAAGGAAATCCCCATGGAAACTACTCTGAGTTCTTGTTGCAAGAGTGAGTCATAAATAGATAAATTAAGTCAATTATTGTGTCCATCAAAGATGTCTTCTTTCTTTCTTCGTCTTTATCATGCACTCTTAACCCTCTGCCTATGCTAATTTGTTTCCTTTGAAACCGCTGGGACATAGGAGGAATAAGTATGCACAGGAAACCATTCAACAAGGTCTGAATAAGTAGCCTGAAGTACTTAGAAAAATTAGAAAGAATGAAAGACCTGGTGGTAGGGAATGCTTGACTTCTAGAGAAATGAGCAGTATTGCACTTTCTGGAACTATGTTCTCAGACAAGAACCTACAAATAATTTTAAGAAAGGAAAAACTACAAATGGACTTTTAATAAGACAAATGGGACATATTTCCATCAAAGATAAATTAGACAATTTGAATGTTTCTGTGCAGTAATTAATAATAATAATAGTAATCCCAAAGTATTTCCCGCTCATCTGCATTTATCAATGAGAACAGAAAGTCACAGAATTCTGTCAATCTAGCTCTATCAACATATCAATGAAGCAATAATAAACCCTTATCCTTGTCTAGACTTGCTTTTCCAATTGAGACAGGAAGAGTTCTTCAAATTCCTAAGTATCGTCCAGAGTAGTTTTGTTTGGTTTGGTTTTTAAGATTTCATTAAAACCAATTTTATGCTTGCAGAGGACCACACCACATGGCTGAAATCAATATTGATTTCAAGATACATAGCTCATTGATACAGGGAAGATTATCTTTAGTAAATTAAGTATCCAACAGAGGCAGGGTACTTGTCCTTTCTTCAGAATATCAGCTTAGATAGGAATTGTTTATATTTTCCAGTAAGTTATGCAGGCAATTGGCAGGAGAATAAGAAAAGCTTCAGTGACAAAGGAAAAGTGTTTCAATCCCTGAAGAATTACCTGTGAAAGTCCTATTGAAAACTAAAACATAATGTTTTGCTGACTTACTAGGTGGTCCTAAAAGTTTTGGGAAGCATGAAATAGTGGATCAGCTGTATCTTCCACCTTTGATCTTGTAGATACCCTTGCAAGTGAAAGGTCTTTAAATGGATCAGCAGCTCCATCTCAGCCCATCATTTACCTTTAGCATAAATATTACTTGCAAAAGTCTTACACCTGTAGGCATACTGCAGGTCTCCTGGGCCATTTAAGGAAAAGCATCCTGTTGAATACCACCTCCATCCCCCTCTGAAGAAGATGCATACTAGATGATGGTCAGATGCTCTGTTAATTCCAATGCATGCGGGAATATGTGACATAGGTGAGTGTCGAAATAAATATAGCTTTTATGATGGTTCCAATATTTACCCAAAAGGAAAACTAGGTTGCCCCTCCCCAAAAATTACTTTTATGAAAAGAGGAATTTCATAGCTATACAGGATGGATGGATGGATGGATGGATGGATGGATGGATGGATGGATAATATAGTAATGAATGCACAGCAGAAATTTCTTCTGTCTTCTCTTTTTGGGAAAGAGAATCATCTTACGTTCTCAGGCATCTACCTGTAGGATAAATACAACACATATTTCAGTTCACCCATTTATGAAGCCAAATTGCTTTCAAGACTGAAATTCAGATAATAATATAATATAATATAATATAATATAATATAATATAATATAATAATATAATATATATACTATAATATATGATAATGCACTATAATATACAACATAGCATATATCTTGCAAAAACTGCTTTTTCTTCTACAGCAACAAAACTCATGGGGGCAGAACCTTTGATTGCATTTTAGAGTGACTACTTTTTTTCACCTCTTTCAATGTTTTTTGGGGGGATTCCCTTAATAGTTACTGGTACATTCTAAACTGCAAGAAATAAATAAATAAATAAATAAATCCTAAACTCAGAAAGGAAGAACATTTTGGAAATGCTAAGTAACCAGAGATATATTTCTGAGGTAGGCTCATAGTGGTGTTTTTATGGGGTCTTAAAAAGCATTTATTTATTTATTTATTTATTTATTTACTTACTTACTTACTTACTTACTTACTTACTTACTTACTTACTTATTTTCTCTCCGCCCATCTCCCCCTAATGGTTCAAGGCAGTCCAGAAGCTGCTATGATGATGAGGCATTAAGCTATGATGACTCTCCTGGAAGCTATGATAAATGTGTTTTCCAGCTAAATGATCCAGATACTAGCATATTTTTCTGCTGAACTTCATGTGCTTATAACATTATTGATTTTTCAGTAAAATATATACACCTTTCTGCCTTTGGCAGGAACCTGAAGACCACTCTTAAAAATTCTCTAGGAGTTAGAAGATGGTACAAATTGCAATGGTGCATTCCTGACCATCAAGTTGATAAACCTCCTGCTGTTTTTGCTTGCTAAGGGCTGCAGGAACACTAACAGGATATGCAACAGCTCACTGTAAAGAACGTGGTTTCATGCCGAAGGGGCTGCCTTCTAAATGTAGTGTTAGAGAGTAGCTGCCAGTCCATGTAATGATCAGCTGGATGGACAGGAGACTGGTATAAGGCAGCTTCCTATGTCTGTGATTGTCACTGGCAGAGAAAGCCAGCATCTGGCATTGGTGGGCAACTGCTAAGATCCTAATGCTTATAAGATTTACCATTGGTATCTGCATAATTAAAGAGAAAAGAAAAGGAAAGGAAATCCAGTCCAGCATTGTGTGAATAAAAGCTTACTGGCAAATAGCTGGAACAGCTAATTTCTCTCCTCTCCTCTCCTCTCCTCTCCTCTCCTCTCCTTCATTTGTATTCATATTTTTAATCATATTATGGATGTTTTACATTTTTGCCATATTACATCATCTAAGCTACCAAGAATTGTTGGATTGCAGTGGGATGAAATGGAATGATCAAATAATTAAATGCTACTCAATTTGTTGATAGAACTCATTACTGCATGCACCTACAAAGTAAAAGGATTGCTGGCAGAAGCAAAGTCTCATTGATGGGGAAAGAGTCCCTTCAGGGAATAAACATTAATCAGAGATGCATAACTATGCATTTTGGAGGACTCATTTTGGAGGACTCATAAGAAATGTAATGTTTGTTATAATCATGTATTTTATCACAATCAAGCATGACAAGAGTACCATTTGGATTTTCTTGACTTCAACACTCCCAGCAAAGGGGTAGAGTTTTCTGTATTCCTTTTCTGACATCCAGTGATTCTCCATTTTTTTGCAGCCCAGATTTAGGTGGCCCTATTGAATATATTTTGAACTATCTCTGGTTTGCTATGCTTCACTTGGTGGTTCAGAAATTGTGCTAGCAATTTGACAGAGAATTAGATTTAATATTGCACAGTAGGGGGCTTCACTAGTAGACCATGGACTATCTTCTTCCACTCTGATAGGCTATAAAGAACAGGAACCCTTAGGAAACACACGTCGGCTATCTGAAAACTATCATCTGGCATTCTCCAAAGCTCAAATCATCACCAACATGGTCCAATATCCTCATGAAACTGCTGGCAGAGTTGAACCCAAGCTTTGGGTCACATGTCATTGATTTTTGGGTGATATTCAGCTCTTTGGGTCTAATGAGGTACTTAAGAAGTCTTGCAGAGGCTGTAGGCAAGAGAACGAGAGAGAAGGATTAAAACTGAAGATGTGATCCTAGAACTGAGTGGTAGTGATATAGAGGACTCTACTAAGGAGCCTATTTGACCTGGTTTATTCAGATAAAATACCTGGGAGAGTCCTAGATGTTGTCCTCCTTTGGGAAAAGCATGGTGGAATTGTTGCCAGGAGTACATTTCACCATCTTTTGCTAATTAGGTTTTCGCATGTGGTCCATTGAGTGCCTTGCAACATACTTTACATGGCTTGCCCTTAGGATGGGTTTGGAAGCTTCAACTGGTGTTAGAACAAATCTGCTTACCACCTAAAGAATTTTGCAAAGACCTGTCCATGTCAACTGCACTGGTTTGCTCCTGGTCCAGGTCAAGGAACTAGTTAAAATTTAAAACATCTCAGGGCACAGGAGACTCTGATTTCCCTTCGTGAGTCCATTCCCCAGCTGTGATCCAGTCAGTAGACTTCCTTGAATATGCCACTTCTGTGAAAAAAAATGTGCCACAAAAGCTAGAAATCTGGTTTTGCAGCAATTTCCCAAGGATTTTTGCAGTTTGGTGCTTTTCAAGGAAAAAACCCTCAAAAAAAAGCTTCTTTTAAACCTTTGGCCTATAGTATTGCTTTCAGCTGTTTTCCTGGGCTATGTGTGGTTACTGAGTTACACTGCTATGGTATTTGTGGTTTTAAGTCACTTTTTCTTGTTGTTTGTAAAAGCCACTTCAGAACATTTGCAGGAGCAGAATTTAAATAACAGAATAAATATCACAGAAATGCAACTCTGCTTGAAAATAGAGTTTGGTGTATTAAAAGCTGCAATGGCTGGGACAGTTTTAATCCAACAGCCCATGTCAACGGGCTAAGTCCTGCTTGTCATTCATACACTTGACTGGCAGGCTTGCTTCATCAAACTATTATAGTGCCAAAGTAATGAGGACTGCCATCTGAGTGGGGGAAGCCTAGCCACCCTGTCAGTCCAGCAGTGTCAGCCATTTCATTGTTACCCATCATAATCGTAGCAATTGTAACACAGCGACAGGCAGAGAGAGATTGGGAGGGGAACAAGAAAATGAAGGCTGTATCCCCAGTGACAACACAACTTCACTTAACCTTAACAGACCAGGCCCTGCTATCATTTCCTCTTGCCACTTGCGTGTGATTCTGGTGTCAGAACAGCTTCTCATTTGCAATGTATGACAATTTCCTTGCATCTGGAAAGACACTGCCACAAGTCAATAGACTATAAATTGCCCTTGAAAATGGGATCACCTTAACTAAAGCCCTCCTGTCTTCCTCCAAAGGTTTTCCATCTCTCTCTCTGTCTCATGTGTGTTCTCTTCCCCTCCTCCTTTTCTTTCAATAATTTGTATGTTTAGGCGTTTAGTCAATTTACTCTATACTTGTAATGTCTATAGCTGAAACCATCAATCTGTGTTGGTGTCATGCTACAATATTGCAGGTTATTAAACAGATGATGGAGAAAGTCACTGGCATTTACTGGGACTTTCTTCCTTTTGTGGACCTGTGGAAATGATTCATTTTTTCTTCATTACTAAAGATAAGGAGATGCTGCATCCAGAAGTTCTTAGCAGATCTACAGCCCATGGTTGGAGAGAGGTTGGCATTATTCTAGCAAGAGGTTTCACTTGGATCTGACTTTGTACACAGAATTTCTGCCTATAAGACGTTTGAATGTATGATGTACTCTCTACACCATGTACTATGGAAGAAGTATCAGTAGACAGAGTTAGGATGATGAGGCAGTGACAATAATCTCAATCTTGTTTCCATGCACCAATATGCTCTTTCTAAGATAACCATAAAGCAGCATTAAAACCACAAGAACCTTTTTTGCTGTCCATCAGGTTGGACTTTATTTTTACTTTGTTTTAATTGAAAATAACAATAAATGGGAAGTTGACATGTTGTGAAACAATGGACGAACTGTTGCACAAAAGAGGTAGCACAGAATTTCAGTATCCAGTTGGAATGCAAAGTTGGGGTGAAAGTCTTGTAACTAAATAGTACCATAAATGATACTAGCATAGCAGGAAGGAAGAATGACTAACATAGATATGTCAGTGAAGTCCCTAGGAGTCAAACTCAATTCAAAGGAGACTTTACTTTTATTTAAGGGTAGAGGATTTTCAGCAGCTCTCTCGCAAGTAGAGTGATTAATACATGAATTAGGTTGGTTGCTCTTTCCTTCTCCATCTTTCCTTTTTTAATTCAAGAACATCATCATCCCAAAATATTAAGGCACAGCTAAATGCCCAGGGGATGAATATTTTTAAAAAGTGTAATTTTAAGCTTGACTAGTTTCCGTCTGCTATTTATTAATAGCAAAATGTCACATTGGTTTTTACTCTAGGAAGCGTTAAAGAGGAGACTTGAACAGACAAGCTCTTTAAATAAAATGGAGATGGCCATCAAAACAGCCCTGAACTTTGTGCTGTGATTTTTCCCACAGTGCAGTTCTATTGTGGGGTAAGGAATATAGAAGTTGTTTGTTTGTTTATGAAATTTGTCTACAGCCTAAAACCAAGTAGCTTTTAGGAGAAGATGACTGGAGAACTGCATATAGTCCTCGCTTAAGAACCTTAATTGGGACTGGAATTTCCATCACTAAGCGATGTGGTCATTAAGTGAAACATCACGTGACCACACAGCTCAGTGATGGCAGTTTCAGTATTCCTGGTTGCGGTCGTTAAGCCAAGACCTCATGCTTCTCCTGCCCTGCCATCCTCACTTCCTGTTCAACTCCCCCCATCCGCCTATCTCCCCCCCATCTCTGCCCTTTCGGCCACCCTGCACTTCACCGCCCCTGCTGCTCCCTGCCACCCTCAGCTGACCTTCACCATCTTCTTCCTCCTGCTGCTGATGAGGCATGCCCATCCTGGCCCTTCACAAGGCTTTGGGAAGACTGTATGAGGCTTTGGGAAGGCCTATATGGCCTTAGGAATGCCTCACATGGCCAGCAGCTGCCTCACAAAGGACCAAGCCAAATTCTCCTCACCAACAGTGGGAAGAAGAAGACAGCAAAGGTCAGCTGTGGGCAGTAGGTTGCAGCAGGTGTGGTAGAGTGCAATGCAGTGAGGCTGTAGGGTAGAATGCAGGGCAGTGGGGGCAGTGGAGTACACAATGGCCAAAAGGACAGATATGGTGGGGGAGATAGGTGGGTGGGGAGAGTTGAAGCGCACCCTGCAGTCATAAATGTAGGTCGGCTGCCAAGCACATGAATTTTGATCATGCAACTGCCAGGGTGCTGCAATGGCTGTAACTTTGAGGAGCAGACATAGCTACTATTTGTTCAGCACCATCATAACTTTGAACAGTCGCTGAACGAATGTTGTTAAGCGAAGACTACCTGTATTTTGGATACTAAATTTTCACTTTTTAGCTAAAAGTGGCCCAGTAGTATTCGCAAATCAAGATGCTACATCAAGAGTGCCAATCTAATATACTAGTGCTACAATGGGTCCCCAAACATCTGAATGAGCCTCCCCAGGCCCTTCAAAAAATGTCTGTGAAGTTACAATTTTAATATGACTGGGGAAAGTATTAAATATGTGGGGAATAGTAGTCAAATAAATTTACATTAACATATAAATGAAGTTAAATCAAATGTAGTTTTTACTGGGCCCACCCACTTATTTTTCCTGCCCCCATCTTCTTACTGGAACATCACTTCTGGTATACAGCTCATATGTCATATGCAGCCCTTGGCTTTGACAAAGTTATACACTTCTGGTCTACAGCAATATTTCCCAATTTTGGGTCTTCAGCTAAATTTGTCATCTAATTGTCAAACAAGAACTTCTATCATCTATCTCCAGAGGCCATTCTCCTGGGAATGATTGGTATTGTAGTCTAGTAACAAGATTCAGAACTACTGATCTGAACCAATTGGCAGGATCCAACCTTACTTCAAGTAGCCTGGAATTAAATCTGGAGTTATTTGCATACAAAGCTGCACTCTACTACTTAGCTAGGGTTCAAACAAAAGTAAATTAGTAGGTGTTACTACATGTCGTAAGGATTTCAGGGATGCTGTTGCCCAGAAAGGATGTGACATAGTGCTGAGTAATGAACCTGATCCTACATCAGGCCATTATCAAAATAAGAACAGATGAAAACTGACTCTCACACCCAAAAGAGAACTCTTTCTGATCCTTTCCACAGAATGGGCAGAAGAGAAAGGTGCAACCAGTCTGAAGATAGATTATAATAAATAGAACTTGCATGTAATGTTTACAATTGCTGGAATAATGAATTACTTGTCATAAAGTCCTGATTACTTGGGCTTAATGAGTTTAAGCCCAACATGAACTTCCCCTCTAGAGAAGATTGAGATTCCTTTCCCCTGACTGGGAAGGAAAGAGACAGGACCGGTTTCTGTACCTGCAAATTCTCCTGGAGGAAGGGAACCAGAGAAGAAGCTCTACAATTTCAACAGACACACAAAGAGGATTAACAAAAGAATCACCAGATTTTTCAGAGCCAGCCCTTTGGGAGGAAGGGAGAAGAGGAGCATCCATCTCCTCACTTTGGGGGAGAGGTCTTAAAGTAAGAAGGGGCGTAAAAGTTAGTTCAAGAAATTTGAACATTTGACTCTTATAAATAGAACTTGCATTTTATATTTATCATTTGCAGGAATTATTTCATAATGGCTTCTTAGCTTTTCTGCAATAAATTACCGTATTTTTCCGACTATAAGACGATACTTTTTTCTAAAATCCTTACCCTAAAAATTGAAGGGCGTCTTATTCAAGGGAGTCAGCCAAGGAGAGAACCGCGCGGTGGCAAAACTGCCCATACTTTGTCTCTGCAGGCAGGCTTCCTCCTATTGCTAGCCTCCAATCACGAGTGAAATAGCTTGTCTCCCAAACAGACTTCCTCCAATCACGAGCCTGATGTAACTGATGTCAGCTGATGCTGAACAAACCAATTAGAGGAAGGCTGTCTGCAGAGAGAAGCTATCGGCAGTTTCACTCATGCTTGAATGTAATCAGTTATGCAAAAGAGCCTGGAAATAGAGCTGCAGAGAGACGGTTTGGACCTCCTCCCACCGAGTGTAGCAGGTCAATGTTAACTAATTACTAAATAAAAATGTGTTCTGCACTATCTTTAAAATATTGATTTCTTAATTTGGGGTTGGAAAAATGGGAGTTGTCTTGTACATGGGGGCGTCTTATTGTCGGAAAAATACGGTATTTATCAGAAGTTCTTGGGTTCCTGTGTCTCTGTCTAATTAGCTTCTGCTCAGGATGATGGGGGGACATCTGGCAAAAAGCTTTGCCTGTTTACAAAAATGTAGAGGATTCCCTATACAAAATTCTAGGTATTGCATAACAAATGATAAGAACACTAGCTATATGCAATAAAAGTGAAATAGCAATAGATATATAACACATAAATGTAAGAAAAGATAATAAAAATAATTTAAACCAAGTTAGATTAAAAGATAAAGAAAAATAAAGGTATCTTTGGGGTTTTTTAAATAATTTTTATTAAGAGTTTTTACATAGATAAAAGGCAAATACAGAAATATATAAAGAAAAGAAAGAAAAAAGAGAACGAGAAAAATAAAAGTGCAGAAAACTATACAGTTAAAGACAGAAAAAAATAATAAAGTGACTTCCACTGTTCTTAACAGCAATTACAGACTCATCAACCCTCCTCCCTCCTTAACATTACAATAATCCATTCGACTCTTATTCAATCCTTTTTCAAGCATCAAAACCAGAAATCACCATTTCACATTTTTCCATTTTCAGCAAAAAGTCCATAAAAAGTTTCCAGCCTTTTATAAAAGTACTTATTGTTTTATCCCTGACCAAACAGGTCAGTTTCGCAGTCACTGCTAACTCTGCCATCTTCACAATCCATTCCTTCATTGTGGGTATTTCAATATTTCTCCATCTTAGTGCAAATAATAATAAAAATAAAGGTATCTTAGCTTGCCACTGAAAGGGCACAATATAGGTGGCTGGCAAGCCTTTCTGGGAAGGGGATAGTCCCACAGCCAGGATGAAAAGACCCCGTCTTCCACAAGCTTCACCTAGCCAAACTCAGCAGCAGCCCTTAGAAAAGGGCTCTGAAATTATTTTTTTTATTTAATTATTGCTAAGATGTATTAGTTGCCCTATAGCTAATAGCTCCCAAGGTGACATTCAACAAAACATAAATCCAAACTCCTTATAAATCAGATCAAAAACAGCATAATGAAGCAATAAATTAAAAGCAGCAGAGGCTAAAGAAACAGGCACCACAAGAAGGTCTGAAAGCACTCCAGAGATTATTTAATAGCACAACCTGGTGACATATATATACAGAAAATTAAAAGGCCCTAACCCTCCCCATAACCCTGAAAAATTAAAAGTGTCTTTTTTTGTACCTAAAAGATAATAAAATTGGGGCCATCTAGACTGTTTTGAGAGAGTCACTTCTGAAATAGCCTGATCACAAGTGCTACCTGTGTGAGGGCTTCCAAAGCAGAACCTGTGGTGACAATTTCAGGACTGAGGATCACACGATCCAGGTTTTGCAGAGGTGAGTAACGTTCAGTCTATGGTCAATGTGTGGTCCTCAGCATCCCATTTGCAGCCCCATTAAGAAGCACAAAGTTCCTACCACCATCCCCGTCTTTTAACCCTGTATATTTTTTGTAAAAGATTGTTTACTGTTTTTATCACTTTTTGACCTGTAAACCGCCTAGAGTCACTGATACAGTGAGAGGGGCGGTGTATACATTTGATAAATAAAATAAAATAAATAAAAATAAAATATGACATCATCATGATATGGAATGGATTCTTGCATGTTTCCTGCCTTTTCTGGTTCCGCTGATGTTTTCCTTTGTCTCCACAGATTGCAATTTGCAGCCGAACTGCAGCAGTCACCTTAAAATTCCACGGGAAGTGCAAGGGCCTAAAAATCCAAAGCAGAATCTTGAACTATGCTGGAAATTGGACTAGAAGCAATGAAAGTAGCCATGTGCCAATGAGAATTGTCCTGGTTAAGAACTTCCCCCAAACGGGTGGCATCCTTAACTTATGGCTTGGAATGATCACTGCATTTCTGTGCTCTCACACCACCACCCCACTGGCTGATACCTGGTTGAAAAGGGTCCATGCTGAACAAGATGGCACAAGGAACAACAATAAACTGAATAATTATTTTAACAGATACACCAGTTAACATTTCTGTGGGATGGGAAGGTTACTCCATTTACCACTGCAACCACTTCCACACATCTTCATTTAGCATTCCTTTCCATGTCAATTCGGTATTAAACTGGGGATTTTTAAAGATCCTACGTAACTTGTAAACTTGTATATTTCTAAATCTAGGTTACCACCAAATCCACATATCTAGACACATCCAAGCATAAGTATTTGAATTTATTTTATCCTGAAATCTGTATTTTTATGTACTCCGTTATTCAGCCCCACTTCTTTATCTCATTTGGAAGGAATACAAAATCTTTATGAAAATTGGAGGTCTGGGGTGGGTGAGAAACTAACAGACTGACTAAGGGATTCCCCCTTTCACATTGTAATCAGTCCAAACGATTACTTTTCTCTATGTATGCATTTCAGTTATATCTTGTATTTTTATACCATTGGACTCAGAAGCAACTCCCAGCAGACCAATGTCATAGCAATATAAAGCATAGTTTTTTAAAAAAATAAATACATCAAGATTAAATATGTGAAGATGCAGTGGTGACATTCTGTCACCCAAAGCTCTCCAGAACAGCTTGGACTTTAATAACTTTTGGAAGCCAACAAGGGGCCCCCAGCCTAATTTCCAGAGGGAGGTTATTCTATTATATAGGGGCTGCAACCAAACAGCATTGTCTGTGAGCCCCCACCCCCTTCACATCTTTGACCCAGAGGATCATTAAGAGGTTCCTGCAGCACATGTGCACTGAGCAAGCCAGGCGATCTGGTTCTATGCAGAGAAGATGGTCCTGCAACTACCTTGGTGCTAAGCCATAAAAGGCATTTTAAGTCAAAACCAGCCCAACAGATGTTATATGATTGCAATGACTTTGGTTCTGTAATGGATAGGGTGCCACATTTTGTACCAGTTGCAGTTTATGAGTGATCTTCTTCAGAGGCAGCCCCACGTAGAGCATACTGCAGGAACGTGGTGAGAAATGCATGAGTCGCTGTGGCAAGGGCCTCTTGCTCCAGGTAGGGCCTCAACTGGTACACCAGCCAAGGCTCAGCAAAATGGCCTTCACGGCTTGCAGAGATCCATTGCGTACATACAGTAACTTTGTCTTGTGTGGATTCATCTTCAGCCTCTTTCATGTGCTCCAAGTCACAGTAGTCAGTTGTTGGATTATTACCAGCAACTTCATTTCTTAAAAGTTATATAAAGTGGGGAAATAATATGAGGAGGGGGAAGATTTCCAGTTATTTCCCCTTGTTATAAGTACATTCTACCTCAAACCCACTGTACAGATGGGTCCATATCTGATTTCAATGTTCATCCAAGCCAGCCTTCTAAACTGACAGGCAACCTACTGCATAAGTAGGTTGCCCATCACTGACCCTCCTTATGCACCACCAAAGTTTGTAGCAACATGGCCAACTTTGAGTGGTGCAATTTTGGGGTGGGGGTAGGGTTTATTTTAAGAAGGAGAGAGCAACAGTTTGCCCTTCAGAGGACTTCTGCTCCCCTTTGCATCTTAACCCTTCATCGTAGCATCACTAGACAGCTTCCTACAATCCCAATCTCTTAAATGTTGCTCATCCCTTAAGTGCCATTGGAAGAACATAGCAATCCCCATGCAGATCCACAGTTGTTGCATGTAATTAATGATATTTCATGACAGCTGGATTATGGTCAACCAGATGGTTTGTTATGAAAAAAGGAAGGATACGTGTTCAAAGACAAAGACCAAGATGCATGCTTTGTCAGTTTCCTACCAGAATTCCATATTACCAGGCACTTTGGTGGTCACACTATTGAGCTAAATCACTGGGGCAGAGACTTCTCAGAACTGGTTTCTACGATTTGGAAACACTTGCTGAGGGCTAGGCAATTGAATGCCCCTGTATTGTGGTATTTAATCCCATTAATTGTGGTGCTTATTTTTTTGTTGTTGTTGTTCAGTCGTTAAGTCGTGTCCGACTCTTTGTGACCCCATGAATCATATCGCGCCAGGCCTTCCTGTCCTTCACTGCCTCCCTGAGTTTGCTCAGTTTCATGCTCATTGCTTCAGTGATGCTATCTAGCCATCTCATCCTCTGCCGTCCCCTTCTCCTTTTGCCTTCCATCTTTCCCAGCATCAGGGTCTTTTCCAAAGAGTCCTCTCTTCGCATTAGGTGACCAAACTATCTGAGCTTGAGCTTCATTATCAATCCTTCCAATGAGCAGTCAGGGTTGATAGTTTCTTAGTCATATGGCTATTTTACTGATGGGAATTTCACTATGTTTATTTATTTTATGTTTATTTATATATCACATTTATATAGCCGCCCATCTCACCCACAGTGACGCTGGGTGGCGTACAACAATTGAATAAAATAACAAATAGATAAAAACAATCATTATGAGAGATTAAAAAGTGATTTTTAAAGTGCAACATTATCAAAACGTTTTAAAAATTTAAATTTTAAAATATACAAACACTATGTTACAGGGATGTGCAGCATTTCAGATTTGAAAGCAAAAAGGTGCTTCAGAGCTCACGGTTGCATGAATGTAACACAGACTGCAATTTCTAAAAGTGTCTGCATTTCTTCCTAGAATGTCATGCCCTGTTATATTACAATGATTGACTTTTAAGATTGAAAGTAATAAACAACATCAACACATTAAACTATACGTGTTTTGTATAATACTATACTATAGAATTCTTATTTTTACATTTCCACTTTGGGCAGACGTTATCCAAAAGCTGTTTATGAATATTGATCTAAAGATAGCTCGATTTTCATCTGTTGGTGGAAATGCAAGAAATATTTCAAATAAATAAATAAATATTGCGAGATGTTGGCAATCATCTCTTGACAATGAAGTCAAAGCTTCTTTAAGTCTCAATGACTGAATAAGCTGCAGTTTTTGTGCTTCTGTCAACAGAGAAATGGGAAGTTGCCCATTCTGAGTAAAGGTTGAACAAAAGCAGTAGAGTGGTCTTGTTTCCCTTAGAAACAGTGCTTCCCTTTTGCCTCGCATCATGTAAAATAATAATCAGTGAGGAACAACAGCTAAGTTTCAAATCAGTCACAGGTCTTTGGTATTACTATGAACCACATGTATGCAAATTTGATCTCCTCAAACTGATTTATATAGCCTAGGTTACCTAGTGGTACCCTCCCTATTATGTTTTCTATATTTAATTACTCTATGCTTGAAAAGGAGTTGCTGAAAGACAGTATTAATTATTGCAATGAAAGGGTGAAACTGCTGGAATCTGATGCATCCCATTTTACTGAAAGAATTCTGATTATAGACGCCACTTGCATCATGTGTTAATCATTTCGGTAGGGTTTTTATTTGGTATGCACTTAAACCTTTGCGTAGTACAAACAATACTAAGGCCTTTGACTAAATATTGGTTTAAAGAAAGATGTCAGATTTGCACAGATTCCAAACCAATGTAGCTGGTGTTATTTTGTTTTTAGTTCTGTTTTAAGGTTTTCATCTTTTATGAACTGATGGCTGGTTTTGACAAATGCTAAACGCTTCTCGTCAAAAGACATCGAATCACAAATAAGCTTGTGCCATAGCTGAACAGTTGACTTCATGCTTTATTTCCACCTTCCTCAAAGTTAATGTCCTCCAGATGTGTTGGGACTGGGACATATCAAATCAAGGGATGCTGTTTCATGTGTAAAAGACTCTACTGGATATCTTCAGTCCTATGGAATCTTTTTTTAAAAAAAAAAACATTTAGTGGTGAAATGTAACAACCATAAGCTATGATGAAGTACAACCAAAAATCTAACAGGGCTAATATAATCAGAAAATAATATACAAAAGAGTAATTAAATAGGTGATGTTTGAAGAAACTGAAGATATAGCCATAGTGTTAATATAGAACTAGCTCAAATTATTAAATCTAGTCATATAGATCATCTATTGCTCCATCTACTCAGTTTTAATACAATATATCATTTCAATACAATGATATTTATATAATATACTTAGATTCTTTGTATTCCATTATTTAGGTGCTTTAGAGTAATGAATATTGATAAGAGGAAAAAAGTGGATATTCCATCAATATTAATTACAGTTTGGGATATTAATGTTACAAGCATTATGATTATTTGACTTTTTCTTCAAAATTAAATCATATGGAACCTTAGATGGCAAGGCTGAGAAAAAACTCTTTCTGGAGATCCTGAAAGTTTTTCTACTCAGTATAGCCTGAAGGTTGGCAGCCTGGAGCTTGTGGGCGCCAGCACAACCATGGATAATTTCTGGTAACCGTCCATTGCCATGTTCCAACTGATTTTTTTAAATTTTTCAGTTTCTTTTGTGGCCATGGTCCCCAAACGAAGTGCCTCCACCCTCTTGATCTACCATGTAAATGCACTTGATAAGACGCTTGCTCCTTGGGAGGAAAGCTATGGCAAACCTAGATAGCATATTAAAAAGCAGAGACGTCACCTTGCCGACAAAGATCCGCATAGTCAAAGCTATGGTTTTTCCAGTAGTAATGTATGGCTGCGAGAGCTGGACCATAAAGAAGGCTGAACGCCGAAGAATTGATGCCTTTGAACTGTGGTGCTGGAGAAGACTCTAAAGAGTCCCCTGGACTGCTAGGAGGTCAAACCAGTCAATCTTAAAGGAAATCAACTCTGATTGCTCATTGGAAGGATTGATAATGAAGCTCAAGCTCAGATACTTTGGTCACCTAATGCGAAGAGAGGACTCTTTGGAAAAGACCCTGATGCTGGGAAAGATGGAAGGCAAAAGGAGAAGAGGACGGCAGAGGATGAGATGGTTAGATAGCATCACTGAAGCAATGAGCATGAAACTGAGCAAACTCAGGGAGGCAGTGAAGGACAGGAAGGCCTGGCACGATATGGTTCATGGGGTCACGAAGAGTCGGACACGACTTAACGACTGAACAACAAATTTATTATCAAATTTATATGCCGCCCATCTCCCCCAGAGGGGTGACTCACAACGTGCTCACAAAGTTATCAAAGAGTCTTCTATTCAAGAATGGTAGAAAAAAAAGGAAGAGAGCCAGGGGAAGCTAGGACAAGTTTGAGAACTGTCTGTACAAACTAAATCAAAGGTATTGTTCAAAATTTACAGCAGGTCAACTCTTCTTGTTTTCCTTCACAATTTCTTTTCATACCCCGATGAAGGGCAGACCAAGAAGGCCACCCTTTCCCTATTAATGAGGCATCACTGGAGTTTAGTATCATTAGGGCACTCAGAAGGGTGCATTTACTGCAATTCCAGCACTTAATAGAGAAAGGTCAGGGCGGGTCACATTCAATTTCCACATGGCAGAGGGAGGAAAACTGGAAGCCATTCATTTGCACAAATTTGAATAATTCTTTCTTTTCCTGGGCCTGCGGTACAGGTCATTCTAACCCAAGCTGGACTCAGCAGGGCTTTTGCAACTATGCCCAGTAGCCCCTTTTGAAAGCTCTGTTGGGGCTGAAAGGGCCTAAAAATTCCAGGTGTGCCCAGGTGTTGTCTGTCACCTCCCCACCACCACCTTTGCTCTGCTCCTTCCTCCACCTTTTTCTTTTGCAACAGGGAATAGCAACCACCTCTAGCGAGCTCTTAAACTTATCATAAATGTATCAAGATTGCTGTGGGCCATGAAACAGCTGTAGACAATTAATCTTTCCACAATTCTTCGGTATCAGAATTGCTCTCCCCGCAAAGTAACATCTGCTGTGCCGAAGCGATTATTCACGGGCAACGGGTGACACCATAGTTTTATGCATAGAGCCATCAGTGGCAATGAAGCAAAATTTATAGTTTTCCCTGGTTCAGTAAGAATAACATTTCAGCTATATTAAAACATCATCCATCAGTATTGTCCCAAAGCACAGGGTCTCATCTCATCTGGAGAAATTAAAAAGTATTCATTTTAATGCTAAATTGAGAAGTCTGCAGTGACATTGCCTTTTGAATGTTTGTGTGTGTAAATATAATATGTCTGTGTGCATGCATTCATGTGTGTGTTTGTGTGTGCATGCACACACACACACACACATTAGTGAGTATGTTCAAAAGGATGAAACAAAGGTTATGCAGTGCAGTGAAGCTGAGGATTAAATGTGCTACCAGATAGTAATGATATTGGTCTGCGTCTTATTTATTCATAACCCTTGAATGCTTAATCAAAAATCTTTGAATCAAATATGGCAGCTAAAGAGGGAAAGTTATTTCACCAAGACAAGGCAATTCTTTGGATTGAAAGAACCGGAGGGGAAATCACCATACACAGAGAAATATATGGAGCATGTTGAACTCCAAAAGGCAGTCAAGAAGCACAATGTCTCAAGATGAAAACTTGCTTTCTAAGGAAGTGTTCCCAATTTCTGTTCAAATATTTATTATTTAGATGAAAGAGGTTTTAGCAAAAAAAAAAAAGAAACTAAAAAATCAACGTTTATTTTTATCAGAAGAAAAAGTAGCTTACAATATTTTTAAGGTATTCAGCACAAGGACAGTATTTTATAATAAGAAATCTTATGATAGTGATTAGTGATTTTTCCCTAACATCCTGCTACATGGGGGTGGTATGTGTGCATGCACAAGTGTGTGCACATACAAGCAACCACATAAAGATTTCTGTGCATGATCAGGTTGATACATTTTATCTGTGTTGACTGGAAAAACTAAATGTGAATCATCAGATCTGTTCATCGAACATAATTGCTGTAATTTTAAACAGGAAGCTGAATGAAGCTCTATTTGTGCTGAAGTTGTAGAAGCCACTTTTCATTATGATTTGAAATGTTGGTCCAGAATTTAGAATGGCAGATTTTCAAAGAACAAGCATCTATTGATGTCAAAGCTTCTCATATCCCATTTTTAAATATCCCTGTTTTGGAGCATGGAGTGGCCTATATGTTTTATTGTGTTACATAACTCAACGTTACACATATCCATGGCATGTATCCATCATATATTCTGTTCATGTGATTATGCCAGTGTTTCGTCATCTCTGGTCAGAAGGATAGGTTTCTTAATAGGTTAGACTGAGCAAGAATGTTTGCACCACTGATTTAATCTTACTGAGAAATTCATGTCATGAAAGTGAAAGCAATTGATTCTTTCTTCTTGGATGATTAGAAGCAGTGTATATTATAGAAATCATTATTTCATATGGATAAAGTCCACTTCTAGAGATATGCCATAAAGAACCTCTTTATTAGAAAAGGTATATATAAAGTATAACTGTACAAGCAATATAAAGAGCAAGGAAAAAAGCTGATGCATTGATGAAAAATTGAGGGATTGCGATGTAGCTGAAGATGGGAGATGTTTATCTTGCAGTTGTGACGAGGTACAACTGGACTAAGTTCCTTCAAAACTATCTTTAGCAAGACTGGGGCCAACACACCCAGTTTTGGAGGGTCAATAGCAAATTATGTCATCAATTATTCATGAAAATTGTATTATTATTATAGCTGCTGACCAATCTGTTCCTTGCTAAGCAGATTTCTAGTTAATAAACCAGAAGGATCAGTTGATGGTTTCACCAAGTAAGAACTCATAGGAATAAGGTGATTCCCTAATATGGAGCAATGATAGGATTCAGTATGAATCAGCAATCCATATTCCTGATTTCTCTTTCTGACCAACATATGGTGGCTGTAGGTCCCCATGTTAGCTAATTTCAGAAAGGCATTCAGAAAAAAGCCATAGCTAGTCCTCAAACAATATTATATTTGTTTCATACATGTTGAGTGGCATCAAGCATCATGCATGCATGCATGCAATGGAACTTCCCTTCTCCTGTTTCCTCTCCTCTACATGTTGCCACCCAAATCTTCTGCAGAGGTTCCCTCAACCTTCTAGACTTGGGAAGCCACAATGACTAGAAGGGGAAGAAAGAATCCATTTGCTGAAGGATGTTGTTCCATTGATGTCCCACCTTGTTAGATATAACTCATTGTCTTATTTTTAGGAATAAATGTAGCTAAGGAATAGATGGGTGAAATTTCGGGTGCAATAGTCCTCTAGATTTGTTTTATTGTTTAAAAAAACAAAGTGTAAATTACTGAAGACATAACACGTCCAGTGTTTTTCCCAAGACTGCAAAGTCAAGAGTTATGGTGCTAAAGTTTAATCAATTCTATAAAATGTTACTTAGAAAGTGACCCTGGTGCTATGTCTGAAGTACATCTCCCACATTAAAAAAACACTTTTCTTTCAGCTTGGCCAATATTATTGAAAGAGAGGCTGGAGGAGTTACTAATAGATAGTGTCTAGAATGAGGATGAGAGGAAGAAAGTAGCCAGGAAGAAATGCTGTGGAGAAATAGAATAAAGAGTGGGAGAAATTCAATTTGGCTAGAATCTATCAAATTGTTTTAGTGGTGCTGGAGAGTTATTTATTATTATGCACATTTATATGCCTGCCAATCTCGCAATCAACCCTGCGTAGCAAGCAAGCGCAAAACCATACAATAAGAACAATAAAGGCCCCAGATAAAAACTTCTCAATCAAGCAAACTTGGATTTTTTGTGTAAGAAAGAAAATGATTTGTGACTCATGGTTTTGATGATTAGAAAGAATAGGTTATAGAAAGAAGAGAATTATGATGAAATCTTAGATAGTGAGGTTTGATTAGAATTGTATGTATAACTGCCAAGAGGAAAATAGAGTATAAATATGTGTGTGTGTGTGTGTGTGTGTGTGTCCGTGTGTGTGTTTACTCTTATTTTTTTTCTATCTTCTTTTCTCTGTGTCTTTTTTCTTTTCCACAATTTCCTTTATTATATTTTTTTTCTTTCTTTAAATGTACAGTATTTCTTATTATCAATGTAAAATCTTCTAATAGAAACTATTTTTTTTATAAAAACTTCTCAATCAAGCAAACCAAACACAGACCAGGATCCATTAACAAGCCACTTTTCCTTTGGGGGGGATGGGGGTGGAGCACTGGATGCAGATTTTAACGGCAACAGAATTTCAGTATTCATATTAGTGAAAAGAAAGCTCCTGGACTTCAGGGTTGTGGAAATATTTCCTAGAAACAAAGGGAATGGACAATGCTGAAATCTCAAAAAACAGAAGGATCAATCTCCAAAGTCTGGAAGAAGGAACTAAAATGTCCTGGAGAGCTTCTAGCATGTTTCTTCTGTGAGAGCAAAGTCAGAAGGAAACGCATCAAACAGAAGAAAAAATGTAAGCCCTAGAAATTCATTTTAGGTCAGAGTACAAATTGCCTGGATCATACTGTATGTCATATGGATTTATTTGTTACATTTAGATCATGTCTTTCCTCTAGGAGTTAAAGGCAGCATACACATACATTCCTTCTCCAATTGTGTCTACAACAACAGCCTTGTGATGTAGGTTGGGCAGGGAATTTCCCTGGCTGAAGATGGGTTTGAATCTGGGTTTCCCTGTACCATTACAACATACTGGCTCTGACAGGGGAAGTTGTATATAACATGTTTCCTGCTGGTCCTTGACCATATTTATTAATACATAAAGTATAACATGTTCCCTACCCCATTACTTCCTTAGTTACTTATTTTTGCTGAATTTATCCATCATAATAGCATGATTTTATCACTGCCGGGAACAATCAAAAGGAAAAAAAAGGGGGGGGGGATCCTCTCCCTCCACCATCTAAGTCATCCCATGATAAAGCTGGCCTTTGCATCTTTCTTCCTGTCTATCATGGCTTATCTAACTAACAACTTGCATCCCTTTGAATAGATACACATGCAAACACAAGAACTGGGTGATGATAGGAGATGTTAACTGGACTTAAGTAGCATATGAACAGTCACCAGTTTCTCCGATGACTGGCTTCTAGACTCATTTACCAATTGAGGTGTCCACAGGGTGTGATGGAAAAAGCCAAGATGGTGTCCACGATGGTGCAATTGAAATTCCACCCATTTCTCTCTGGCTGTGAGAATGCCGTCCAGAGTCACTTTTATGGGAGATGGACAGCTATATAATACGATAAATAAATAAATAAAAATAAAATCCATTTGGAATTAGGCTTTAGAGTATGCAATTAGGTATTTGCTATTGCCAATTCCTAGGATTGTAGAAAGGCAGAACAGGCTTTGGCTGGGTTAAAAGAAAAGTGAAATCTACATCTTGAGCAGAGGCGGGCAATTGTACTCGCCTGTTAAACAGATCTGACATTTTGAGAGGTTGTACGTATGTTCATGAAATGGCTCCCATGGAAGAGCTGGGCCTTTTCAAAAGATAGGTAGTGTTGGGGTTCCTGGCCAGTCACAGAGCTACCATCTCCAGCTTTCCACCCCCACCCCATCCCAGGGTGCTCTCTGTCACCCAAATCTGCCTTTGCTTCCTCTTCGACGTGCTTCCACACAAAAAATTGGCTATCATTTACCATTTCTAAACTCATATGTGATCTAGAGGTAGTAAGCAGAGAAGATCAGGTTAGAGTTGGTGGTTTGGTTTTGCAACAGCCCATTTTAGTTTTTCTCATTTTAATTTTTCAAAAGTCAGATAGGGCAGGAAGCCTGGTAGATATGAAGGGACGTGTCAAGATGCTCGTTGATTATTATGAGCACCACGTTGTTCACCATGAGCATTGTAAGTTCTGAGATCATACACTTTTTTTAAAGTCCCATTTGGGTTTGCTAAGCATGTTCTAAAATGGGGTAATCAGCCCTGAGATACAGAAAGAGTATTTTCTTTCTCCAAAACAAATGTTTCCAGAGTGAGAATAAAAAGGTATTAGGGAGACATGCACATAGTTTGGGATTATTAAAGGGAAATGAAATGTAAGTGACCCATGTTCATTAAAGACAGGCTTGCAGAATGATTGATATTAGTGGCAATGTAACGATTAGAGCTTCCTGTAATAATGTTAATGAGAATTCAACTATATGAATGAACATTCCAAGTTAATTCACATCCTTGCAATTAATAAGCCCCAGAGGACTCAATGGGAGGATGTGATGCTTTCGACTTCCTCAGCTGAAATAATCAACAGACTTGGCTTCATGGGTTCCTATTCAAGGACTCTTGTGATCTTTGAGATCAAAAAAACTGTGGGTGTTCTCAAGGGGAAGGGAACTTTTCTGCTTGGTTTTAACAGAAACAGTGGCTGCACTGATGCAACATTATTGCCCTCAATGTGACTGAGCTCTGCGTTTTACCTGAATAGTCTTGATGGAATGTTAATATATATAGGGGGTGTTGCTAGGCTATTTCAAGGCTTCCTTCTGACATGATAGGAGGAGAACTGTGTTAATCTATGGTAGCCAAAAATCAAGTGTGGAGCGCCTTTTCAGACTAAGGCATTGAAATTGTTAATTGATAAGGCAATCTGTTTCGCATGTAACCTGCATCTGCATAACCACCATCTTCCGTTCTTTTCCTCCACCCCCACCTCATCTCAGTTTAAAGCCTACATCAGTTTAGCCACTCCACTGCTTCTGATTAAGTGAGCTGTAGCTCACAAAGGGTGATGCCTTTTAATAACATTCATTAATCTGAAAAGGTGCTACCAGATTTCTGATATGGTTGAGAAACACTGCTCTTGTTCAAGAAAACTCTGTCCAAGTAGCTTTTTTGGTTGAGGAACTTCTGTATGTCAAGTATACGCTCTCCATACCTTGTGAAGGCTCCTAAGGTACATTTGATGGTAGGCCTACCAAAGGTGGCCAGGTTTTGTTGTTGTTGTTGTTGTTTACAAAATGAAGGAAGTAGATTCAGGAATAAAGGCAGATGAATTCTTTGCCAAAACTCAATATAGTGTTTTGGTAAATTGTTGAGTATCCTTTCAGATGTGGCCTTTTCTGCGTAGATGCCATGTCTCCAAGGACAGTTTTATTGGGTAGAGGGTTGCCAAGACCACTAACTTCTGTCTGTTGCCTATCCTTTTTTCAATCACAAAAAGGCCATAGTTTAAAGTACCATCTTTCATACAAAGAAAGTAAGGATGAAGCAGCACTTTGAGTCAAAATTTGGGACTTCCATTTCACAAAGTTCTTTCCATTATGTTTGTGTGTTTATCCACAAATGTACAGGTATACATTAGGTACATGGAATTATTGGGTTGTATATGTATGCATCTTTCTTCAGTCCAATTCTAAGATCATTTGCATGGACAATATGCACTTTGAATGCTTACCTTCTATTTTATTCTTTATGTCTTTATTATTACATTTATATGCCACCCATCTCCCCCAGACCATGAAAAACCAAGACAATAAAAACATAAATACCCACCAATTAAATCACAAATCTATAAAAGCTGTATACAAATTAAGAAGATGGGAGAAGCAGTATCGATCATCCCACCAGCCAGTTCCAACAATGCAAGCTCCCATCAGGCCCCCAGGCCATCCGGCATAGACATGTTTTTACACCTTTTCGGAAAGCCAGAAGACTGGGGGCAGCCCACATCTCAGCTGGCAAGCTGTTCCACAGTGTGGGGGCCACAGCAGAAAAGTCCCTCTACTTAGACCCCGACTGCCGAAATTCCTTGACTGGCGGGGTCTGCAACATGCCCCTTCTGCCAGACCAAGTGGAGCAGGCAGATATAATGGGAGCAAGAGGGCTGTTCAGATAACCTGGTCCTGTAGTGCATTTGAATTTGGATTTTGTAGGCATAATCAGCCACAGCAACTGGGTGGTTTGATTCCACCCTTAGTTTCTACCTATTAAATATGAAAGCTAAATAAACATACTACCCACTTGTAGGTAGTAGAATTTTTGCCCACAGATGTTTTCACTCTATATCTAGGTTTCCATAATAAAGGGAAACTTTTATTACAGACTTTTGATGTTAACTTCCCCTGCACATCTGTTCCTATTAAGGCATTCCATATTTGTTCTTTGTTGGTGGTTTATTTGAATTACAGGAACAGCATACTAATGAATTTTGATAAGATTTAAGTAAACAAAGCATCTCTACCTGACAGAAGACATTAAAGGAGAGCAACTTCAGACTGTGTTTAGACCCGGACATGTATTGTTAAATGTGACATGCTCAATTTATCATTAGTTATGAAGTGAAAACGGATGAATACACATTCAATTTAGTTCAGCTGCTTTCTTCATTTATCACACTCTTTCATCATCCATCATTCCTCTCTCACCCTTTTGATTTCAACAAATAACACACTTTCATAAGTTTAATCTAATTAATCATAATTGTAAGGTAATGTTCCCTTAATGAACCAGACATCAGGCTTTATAAAGTTTACTGCAAATTTTAATAAAATCAGCTCAAGATAGAATCTACAAATGATCTTACTTCCACCCAAACTACCATTCCTCACCGTCCTTTTCTGTTATTGGTTCAGCTGATAATAGTAATGATGAATCAATCACTTGAGTGAACAAGAGTTTCAGCATATTGGAAAGTGTTCATCATTTTATGAGACAAGATATATATTTTAAGGACAAGTTAATTGAAGCAGAAGCTAAGAAGAAAATCTACCCAATGGATTTTTCACATTAGCACTCTGAAAAAAGTAAAACTTTGTCTATCTGGGGAGGTCATCATAGCTATTGAGGATTGAGGAAAAGGAAAGAGAACACAGCTATTGAAAAAAGAAGTGTTATATTACTTGCCTCTTAATTTCTCACTCAGTGAAATGGAAGGTTTAATCTCCTGATCTTCTAGAACTCTGATCCAAAAAGGCTGCATATTTTAAAGTAGGATGCTGAAAGTCAATGGAAGTTTCTTCATTTCCTATGAGATTAAAGCAATATCATAAGGATGTGATATAAAACAGTTACCTGGGTATCTTTATGCCATGGTTAGGGAAATGTGAGGATGAATTCAAAGTCTCTTTCTTCTCATTATCCCTTATCTCTAAGTTCTTACCCTCTGTCTACTTTAATTCTGCTTTTCTGATCACTTCAGTAATTCCCCCACGTTTATACAGGGCAATCTTGTTGGTGACATTCTGCACCACAGTTTGTCCTACATTTCTCCTTGTCTTCCCTGGGCAGAAGAGAAGGGCTCCTTCAAATTCTCTGAAGCTCTTATGTACCATTAGAGGATGGTCAAAAGCATGGCTATCAATTAGCATTAAGTGTAAAGAGTGAGCCCTTTTAATCATTATCTGCCCAGTGCAAGAGCACTTGTTGCAGACGTAGTAACACCTTATACCCGCCAAGGTGCCAATCGATTTCAATATTCATTACTAAGCATTAAATTAGCAAGGAGAACTGTGGCAAAATCCTTAGCAAATTACAGGGTGTGGCAAACCATCTGAATGCAAGCTCATTCCCAGGCACACTTCTCAAATCAAGCAATACCATCTTAGAAGAACAAATGTGTGGGAGCCCAACAGTCTGAGCATCAGAGTCCTGCAATTGGTCAGTCCACACCATGATTCAACACAGTTGTGTTAATGTTAAAGACAAGGTAACATCTTCAACTCTGACTCAACTCTTGGTGACTTTATGGAGTCACCATATGGAAGTGATTTGCATTGGTTTCTTCTAGGAGGTTTTCTCAACTTCACAGTTTAGCCTACAACCTTGGGCTTTTCCACTGGTCTCCCAAAAACTACTAATAGGTTGAACTCTGCATAGCTTTTGGAAATCAACCAAGATTGGCTAGATGCCGTATTACATATATCTAAATGACCATTGTGTTGCCTGAAGCATTTGTGACTGGCATTCTGGCATTCATATTATTATGCCCACCACATCTGTGAAAACCAGCAACAATTGTCCTCATTGCCCAACATCAGGACCTTCTCCCAATATATCTGTGCACCCATAAAACCTGGAACTGGTTTTTAAAATAACTTTCCCTTCTTTCATAGGAAAAATAAAATAAGATTTGTTGGTTTCCTCCCCACCACCACTACTACATGCTTGTGCCTGTGTAAACAGCGGGAATCAAGCTCAAATGGCTTTAGCATTTCTATTTCAGAAGGACAGAATCTGACACTGGGGAACAGCTGGGGTTACATTTTGCAGCTGGTAGCATGAATCCAGGTTGGGAAATAGTGAGTCATTGATTGAACTTCTCAAGATCTGAAGCTCCATAGTTATGGAAGACTCGTCCTAAAAATGCTCAAGCGATGTCTGTTTGGCATTTGACTAGCCTTGGGAAGAAACTTTTTTGCAGACAGGCCTGTACTTTTTAATTATTGGTTTCCAGTGACAGAGGCCTGCACTGGATACACTGAAATCACTAGAAAATACAAACTTTTTGCATGCCTTTTGTCCTACAAGCATAATGACTACTAAAACTATTATTACTATTACTTATAGTTGTGTTTTTATCCATCAAAGAATAACACAGTACAAAGAACAAACAAAAGGATCAGATCTTTGACTGGGGTTCTTGGGAAATTGGAGTTCCAGCCAGGAACCTAGGAATTATCCAAATAACATCTTAAGATATAACATGCACCCAGCAAAGTGGATTTTTGTAAATCTGCAGTTGATACAGCTGGAATATATAGTTCTTATAAAAATGTGTTTAATCTGTTTGCTATTCTGCCTAACGCACCAATAGCTATATTGATGGCAAGATCTTTTCCATCATCTACTCATTTCAGAGTCCATTGGAGTTGGGTGGCTAATATATTTATAATAATAATTTCAACTTTTAGATCTCTATATTTTGAATTTTTTTCCAGTTCTTTTTCCTTGATCCTGCTGTCTCTAGGTATTGCCTCATCTGTGAAAATTAATCTTTTCAATTATTGTTATATCTTATGTGTTGTGTTCTAGATGGCAATCAGTTTCTATTACTGGGATTATAATTAAGATTAATAGAAGAGAATATGTATAGCTCAGGGTTGAACTGTGGAGTCCTTGGGGTTTTCTGAGCCTGGTTGTTTTCTTGCAAACATTTCGTTATCTGGCTAGGTAACATGTTCAGTGCTGCACTGAAAGAAAACAACCAAGCTCAGAGAACCCCAAGGACTCCACAATTAAGATTAAAATGATGATTATTGCACCAAATCTCAGATTTTAATGCTGAGATCCTGCAGGGCTTCAAAACCATAAAAAAGAGGTTCAGAGACCAATTCTGGTCCCCAGGATATGAATTCTCCCCGTGTCCCACCTTCTCCAGCCTACTTGTTTTAAGTAGAAGCTTTTTTCTCTAATGTTGGTTTTTGGTACTTCAGTGACTTCATTGTTTATAAATCTGCTTTATTTTGTGTTATGAATGTTTCTTTATATTGTAGTCCTAAGGGGCCAGGGAGGAATTGAAGACTACGCTACTGTTTAGAATAGTACATCACACACTGATTGGAAAATATCTATAAATAAGGATGATACATACAACCTGTGTTTCTCAGTATTCTTACAAATATAGTGTAAAATTATCTCAGAACATCCTCCTATTCAGAAAATTGGGGAGTTTAAAAGAAAATGGATAGTTAAAACCCAAGAAGTGTATTTTATTATAAAGTATATCAAGATTTTAAATATAGAAAGGTTTCACTTGCTATTCCATCACCCTTCTCTTAAAGCCAGCAGATGTACACTCTAAAGCTCACCCCATGGGACAGGGGGGTGATGACATCAGCTTGGCCACTGCTGATTGCTGAATACAAGCATAATTAATTTTTTTTTTTCCAACAGAATAGCCCTGGATCTTACCACAAATCAATTGGCTCTTCTAGCCAAAAACGCACAGACTCTATTTTAGCTCAATGAAAACAAAATCAATGCAGGCCAATTATGGTCCATCTCATTAGAGTATGCAAATGCCTTGCCATACAAATCTAATGCTTCCCCCAGCCTTCCCCTTCACCCTTCATTGTAGCAGGAGAGGACTGAATCACTGAAGAGCAGCATTCAGCATCAGCAGGAAAGAAGGAGAAATGTGACATGGCAAGGGTGTCCTCTAGCTGCGGTGGGTGAGATTGGCATGTGCTGGCCACTTTTCTCCTGCTGGATTCCAGAGAAATGACAATAGATTTTCCATAAGAAGCCAGTTTTCAAGCAAAGTTTGCTTTGCATTCCGTCCCTGGATAATCAGGTATCTTTCTGTCCTGAACATATTTCAGTGTAGAAATTTAACAGGTGGTTTCAACCTGGGTGAGCTGCTAATGGATACATCAAAGAAAACAGGAAAAAATGTCTTTTTAAGATGCATCAAATAACACCTCAGATCCTTCATGCTTCTGGAGAGGCACTTTATATAGCCAGAAATACTGTAAGACAAAGAGACTCACTTCACTTCTTGAGAAGACAGTATCTTTTGCAGTCAAAATTACAGCTAAGGTTTTTCCAACAGATAGGTCTCTAGAATATTTAGAGAACTCTCATCAGCGTGCATTGACTGTTCGCCATTCGCTCTTCTCCTCTGCCAAATTTGAAAGTTGCAGAAATTAATAATTCTTCTGCATATTTTCAGTGTTCAGAGGCAGGGTTCTTCCAAGATTTAAAGTGAAATAAAATCATTTTAAACCTTTTAGGAGCTCATGCTCTCAGTGAAACCAAACCCACACATTTATGACACTTTTCAGAAGTCCGGCTAAGATGGCTTTTATGTCCCAATTTTGACTTTTTGTTGGAGTCACTTAACTTTGGTTTCTCTGTTGGTGTTTTCAGAACTGGCTATAAGGATGAGGATTCCATGGCAAGTGGGATTAAGAGAACTGAGGCAGGACTATGCTGGGCTAGCCACCTTTATTGCAGCGAATGCCCATAATCCTTCTATTGTCCACTGATTACAGAGTTGAAAGGGGTCACGGAGGCCCATGTGTCCTCCTCTGGACACGAATCCAAACTGAACCCTCCCTGTGAAATGGCTCTCCAGCGTCCGCTGGAACCGATCCTGGGAAGGGGAGCCCAATACCCGCCCTGGAAGTTGGCCGCATTTCGAGCCACTCTTAGCTTTAGGAAGCTTTTCCTAGCATTCATCTCACACCTGCCTTCCTGTAACTTGCGTTTAGAAAGCATCAGCCACATATTTACCTTGGTCCAGTGATCAGTGATCGCCACCAGCCACAGTATTACAGGTAGTCCCCATTTAGTGACTGCTTTGGGCAGTGACCACTCACAGTTACAGTGGTGATGAAAAAGTAATTTTGTGACCAATGCCTGCATTTATGGCCTTCACAGCATCTCTCTCTCTCAGTCACATGTTCACCATTACAGTCAGTTAGTATACATGGTCCGGTGCCTGCTTTGTTCTTTTTTTCCTTTTTTCCCCTTTGAAGAGTGGAGAGATTGCCTCAACAAGCGATCTCTTCCAGAGCAGCGTATCCCTGAAAGTGCTAATGGCAAGTTAGCAAGCTCAGCTGGGTTACCTTAATTAGTTGATTAGAACCCTCCTGCCTCCTGTTGCTGCTGTCTGACACTGACTAGACCCTAATCAGTTTCACACTAAAGGCTTTTCTTTGCCTCCTAAGTGGTTCCTGGGTGGCCGCCACCAGCACCCTAGGCAAACAGCCAGCACTAGCACAGTCCTTTCCATGTGTATTCCCCCTTGTGTGCCTACGTACTGTCTTGTAATCCCTTCCTCTTCAATGAATGTAAATACAAACATCAATTATCTCCTTGCTAATTGTCCCAGCACTGAGGTGATCATTCCAAAGGGAAAAAGGGCTATAAGATTTGCCCTTTTACTTGGCTCCCTTGTGAGTCGAATTCCCCGCCATTCGGGCTAAACCCAGCTGTTTGGGGTCGTATCCTTCAGACGCTATAAGGCAGTGTTGTCCAAACTTGGCCACTTTAAGATGAGTGGACTTCAACTCCCAGAATTCCCCAGCCAGCCATGCTGGCTGGGGGGTTCTGGGAGTTGAAGTCCACTCATCTTAAAGTGGCCAAGTTTGGACAACACTGCTATAAGGCAAAGGAAAGCTGAAGTAAAACTGTAAGCACAGTCGCGATCACATGATTTTTCTTTTAGCAACCAGTTTGCTTAACGAGCTGCCAGTCCCAATTGCGGTCGCTAAATGAGGACTACCTGCACTTTCATTCCTCCTTCTGCTTATTTTAACTCAGAAGCTCTCACGATGGTGGGCACAACTCCATGATCAAAGCCCTGATCCATTTTATATGTGTTGCTATCTAGGTTTTTGCAAGCCATCCATATACCTAAGACCAACCCAACATTTATACCAGATTAATGCAAAATCCAGAAGAGTTTTGTCCTTGGCCCGCTTTAACATTCTCCCCATGACAGTCAAGGAGGAGAAATTTAAAAAAACTCCTTAGTGACTAGATTTTTCCCTTGTGTTGCTGAAACCACAGCCGATATTGTGCTACTGTATATTGCCAATTTTACAGGGATATCCATTTTTGTATTAGAACTCATGTAATAACAAGATTCACAAGGCACTGAGATTTATTTATGTGAACTATTTATTCTCCAAGGGAAAAACATCCATTCCCCTATTTGCATGTATGTATGTATTTGTTTGAACAATTTATATGGCTGCCTATCTCATAGCAATTTTGTTGTATAGCCTCTCAATTCTGGCAAAAGTTAACAAACTAATGTCAAAATAAAGGCCATTCTATTGCTCTACTGTCAATCCTACCTGCTTTGCTGTTTTATATTGATTGGTCAATGATTCTAATAAAGAATCTATCTATCTATCTATCTATCTATCTATCTATCTATCTATCTATCTATCATCTATCTATCTTCCAAGTTTTGCTCATTGCTTTCTCTTGTCCTTACTACACCAACACAGCAGAGCAAACTGAAATATATATTTATAAATTTATGTGGGAAAGAAGAAAGAAAGAATTGATAGATGAAAAGCTGGCTGGGTTTTTTCTTTCATGATTCATAACATTAGCCCTGAAATTTCAAATATATGCATAATGTATTTGCAGAGAGTATGATCCTTTCCATGCTCAGTAGATGTTTACTTTAGGTTTCCGCCATCTTCTCTTACTCCCATTCTCCCCCGCTACCATTTCCTGGGTCATGGTAAGCTTGTCAAAGTGGAACCATTAATATAATGACCATAAAACATTTAAAAGTGAAACCTTGAGAAGGAAGTATGAGTCCCTGGTGCAGCGAGATGGGATGCTATATCTCTTAATTGTATAGTACACAATAGCTCCCTAACATTTTTATGGAAAAATTCACCTCCCTGGAGCATCAGAACTATCTCTGAATAAAGCCATGAGTTCACATAGTCTCTCTACGTTTTCCAAAGGCATCTATTTGACCATTGCTAAGAATAGAATACCAGTTGTGCTGGGCTTTTGGACTGACCCAATAAGCTTTTTCTTCAGCTGTTAAGAAAATACAGGAAACAAGATTCATACCCAAATTACATATCTAATAGCAATCCTTCAGTGGTAGAGGGGCAAAGCCTTTGGAAAGTTGAAATGTTTGGGACAATTTCTCCAGACCCACACATGATGTTGAGGAGGCTTCCATCTTATAATGCAGCATTTGAAACAATATTTATTCAAGGCAGCCAAGCTAATCAGTTAAAATCGAATGCCAAGAGGTATTTTATCATTTCAGGGTTCTGCACACATGCTGCTGATTATTAAATGACTGACTTCAATGAACAACATATAATGGAGGTTGGGGGGAGGGGAACATATAGCTTAGGATCCAGAAAGAAGAAGATGGAAGAGGGAGGGCCTAAGCAAACTTGTTGCCGCAGAGTTTCTCAAAATCTTCAAAGGGCCTGGTAAAGGATGGAGTAGGTGGAGGCCACCTAGAAAAGGGTGGAGCACCTAGGGGAGCAGCCGTATTAACCAACACCCCGATAAGCAGGAATCAGTACCAGTTAAACAAGAACAATCAATGAAGAAATAATACTCCAGACAAAAAGCAATCAAAGAAAGGATAGTGTCAGGTTCAGCCCAAAGAACTCCACGAGACAGGTCTAGTTCAATAGCTTTTATTAGCTTTCACCCACAAGACAGAATCCTGCCAGACTGAATTTAAACTTCCCAAGCCAGCAAGCAAACACCGCAAATTCCTTAGGGTGGTGCCAGTCTCATCCTCTTAACTTCCCACGCTCCTGCTGGGGGCTAAGGAAATGCTTATCTCCCCAGGCGCAGCCTTCATCAAACCATTCCATCACAGATAGCCCAATCAAGGCTGGTAGGATAAGCCACCACATATAATCAGTCAACAAACTCCACTCCCCATGCACTGATGATGTTACCCAGCCTGATAAAGAAGTGTGTGCAGGAAGAGAAGGAAGGAAACTTAGATGGTATCAAGAAGCCAACAACACCTAGTTTTCTTTCTTTCATTTCAGTCATTAATGCATGCTCCCTACCATTTATTGCTCTTCGATTCCAAAACACTATCTTCCATATCACATTGTCATCACTCGATGGACCTTCACTACCCATTGTGGCTTTGGTGAATCTAGGCTCTTGCATAGCATTTTTAATAAAATTAGAGTAGTTTACTGTCCTTAACTGTACCTATGCTACATGCAGTATTTCCTGCTGACCAGGGGTATTGACTGCTTAATATAGTCCCTGTGATTTTAGCACTTTTTGGTCAGTTTCCCCCAAGTGAAGTAGAGAAAAATTGGTGTATAACATTTTATTGCAAACAGGGCTGCAACATGTTTTAGGGGGAGGTATAAAACAGTGTCCCCCCCCCCATTTATTTCTTCTCTATCTGCTGAGATTGTATGGTTCCTCTTGTATGCCACAGCTGCAACACACAGTTGTATCTGAAGTACAACCCATGAAGTCTAATCTAAGGACTACCTTGCAAGTCAATGCATCACTGCCCATATCCTCCAGCTAGGAGATATATACAATGTACTGACATGCACTCACTATGCAAGCAGATGTGTGTGTGTGTGTGTGTGCGCGCGGGCACGTTTGCACCTTTGAGTCAGTGTTGACTCCTGTGAACTGCCTGAACTAGCCCTTGCAGTTTTCCTGGTAAGGTTTTTCGGAAGTGGTTTGCCATTGCCTCCTTCCCAGGACTGAGAGAGAGTGACTGGCCCAAGGTCACCCAGCTGGCTTTGTGCCTAAGGCAGGACTAGAACTCCCAGTCTACCGGTTTCTAGCCTGATGCCTTAACCACTACACCAAACTGGGTCTCCTGCAGATATTTTATCCCTGCATTAAACCAGATAACTATCAATGTTTCTGGGTAAGAAACAATACTTCATTCATGAAACCTAGAAGAAATGTATAGCTTCCACCACTGCTTACCAGCTTTCCCATCTTCCTCTCACCCTCAAAATTTAAGAGATGGGACAAAACTGGTTTCCACCTACCAGACCTAAACTAGAGCCAGGACATACTGTATCATCTGCAAAACCCAGATGATCATTAGATGGCCCCATGAGTAGCAAAGAGTTGCTGTCATCTAGTGGTTGACTAGCTTTTTGCAGATCAGAAGTGGTTGCCCTAAGAAATACACTTTCTTATTTGGTAGTTTTCTCTCGTCCTTCTCCCCGCCCGTAATCCCTTTTTATACAGTTTTCTGGTACTGCCTCTGGAATTGGAGAAGAAATGGACACAGCACTAGGCCTACAATCTTCCCCCAAAAAGAAATGGAGGGTGAATGAAATAATTGAATGTATTCTGTGCCAGGTGAGCACGTTTCCCTTTCCTTTTCAAATCAATGTCTTTTCTTAAAAGCCCATGTTCAAAGAGGTCAAACACACAATACCCAGGCTGGTGTCTCCAAGAAGAGAGAGAGGGGCTGAATTAGCTTCAGGAGCCATGCAGTTACTGTCACTCAAAGGGGGCAGTTTACATGCACAGGCTTCTTCATAAGCTAAAGTTGGCTTTTTACTGTTATTTACTGAGTATGCTGAATGTCGTTTGCATAGATTTTATCAGGCAAATAATAAAAAATAGTAGAGAAAACCTAAGATGATGGAGAGTAACCACCCTTTGGAGTCTGTGCTTTGGTTCTAAGGTCATACAACCTCTTCCTGCCTTTTAAAAAGAAAGTTGCAAAGTCCATTGGTAGCACAGACCTGCAGAAAATGTACTTCTGCAGACTCCACCAATATAGATCCGAACACCATGAGAACTGGTACACTGTGCTCCACCGAGGGGTATGTGGGCCACCGCTGCAATTCAATACCCTTGATTGGGAAGTCATTCTCGGTAAGCTTGGGTGAGATGATTCTTAGTAAAGGTACATGGAATGACATTGCTGTTGGATAAATACCAACAGGCTGTAGCTCCAAGCAAGTCAGCTACACTACTGAGGATTATGTTATCATGAGGTTCATACATCACACTAAGCCATGATGTGCTTAACTACTGATTTTTCAAGAAACCACATTGTTGGGGTTTGCACAATACACTTAAACCAAACTGGAAAAAACTCTGTGGTATGGTTTAGCACAATGGTTCTCAATTGGTGACAAAGGTACTGCAGCTGTGATAGGGAAGAAGTTCAACATCGATGATGTCATTGATACTCTACTCCAGTGTTTCTCAACCTTGGCCATTTTAAGATGTGTGGATTTCAACTCCCAGAATTCTGGGAGCTGAAGTCCACACATCTTAACATGTCTAAGGTTGAGAAACACTGCTCTACAGCTTTCAAACTGACTATAAACTGAGGGGTGCATGAAAGATGTCACAAGACAAACTCCATGACTTATCTACTTGCATCATATAGTGGGACATAAGACGTGAGGGGTTTGCAGTATATCACCATTTTTCCATCATTGTGGCTCCACAGACACTTGTGATTGTAAGCAGTAAAGATACTGCTTTGATTTAAATAGCTTTCTTGCAAAGTGAGCTTTTTGCTTCTATCATGACAGAACTCAGTATGTTTGATAGAATGAGTGGTGAGAGTTAAGAGATGAACATTGCATGTGAGAACCCAGCCAGAAGCATCTGGTGAGCTGTGGCAACTCAGATGTGGTTTTGGCTTACTGTGTTGTATAAGCCCAGCTATTATGGCTTGCAAAAACCAGTGTGTAGTGTGTTGGGTGAGCTCATTCCAATAGTGGCTTATTCACTGAACTGATGAAACAAAGCATGGTTTATCATGATTGTGAACTCATTCACTGTGTTCAAGTGAGCTTATATCCAAGTAAGTGTATGGAGAGCTTTGTGGCATAATTCTCTATTACCGAAATAGAGCTTTCAAACTGCTTGAATGGAAGCTGGGATTGTGACCCAAATATCCAGCTGTGTATTGCTTAATATCTAAAGGGCAAGTTAGAGGAGGAAATAAAGTTGTTCATAAAATGCCATTTTTTGTAATTATACTGCCTATCTTCATTCATCTCAACAAACCCTTAGGTACGTGCCTGCTCTCCTTTGGATTGGGTCTTGAATAAAATCCGTTTGCACCACCACCATCTAGTGGCAGAAATCTGGATTTATTAATTTGTTACCTAATTTTGTGAAATTTCCATTTGTGCTCTGGTTAATACATTTGGTCACATGCTTTATGAAGCTGCTGGCACCTTAAATGGTCACAGTTCTGTGCAATTAACCCTATTTCATTGCCAAATTTGAGCATACCTTTGAAACACCCTCCTTCCTTGAGACTAGCAGACTGGCCACCCAGAATGGGCAAAAGTTTCAGGGTGAATCATTTTCTCTAAAGCAGAAACTCTCTATTTTCTGGGCATTAGAAGAGTATCTGGCACTATTGAAACTCAGTTATAGTTCACAGTTCTGTTTTCTGAATTTTGCAAAGCAGTTCACCATAATAGTAAAAAAATATATACTAGAAAAAAAGTATGTAGAATCATGTAGGTATTAATTCCTACCTTTGCAAACACTGTACACGTTTGTCAAATTGTAAACACATACAACTGGAGAATTGTGCACCAAATGTACAGAAATTTTGAAGGAACTCAAAAGTCTCAAGTTTGACGAATGAAAGTTGGTGTCTTTTCAAAGAAGAAACTGGAGAAAACAAAATGGATAGATTCATCTACCCCCACCCCACCCCATGGTTCCATAGTTATTTTTCAACCATGGAATGTTCATTTCTCCTATGCAAATCAGCAGGGGAAATTCGCCAGGCTTGAATTTGACAATAGTATCCATAGGAGAATGCAGGAGATAATTGGCTAAAAGTTGGAAGGATTTCTGAAGAAATACAGCTCCCTTCCCCACCTTCACCTCCACAGTAACCATAGCAGAAGGTTAACATCATGCAGTAGTCATCCCAGCCAGCTGTTCCACATGCTGCAGCTGCTGAAGGCCAAAGGAGTTTGCTATATTTAACCTGGAAAAGAGCCAGTCAAATGTTGATGGCCATCTTCAAATGCCTGATGGGCTGCTGCACAGATGCCACATCCAGTTTGGTTTCTGGACAGGACCCAACCATTGAGTCATACAACTCAACTTTGAGAAGAATCCTCCAGAGCGTTCATTCCATAACAGGCATAAACTGTCCTGGAATGGGGAGGTTCTTCCTCCTTGAACTCTTCCAAGCAGCTGTTAGGTTGCTAGAACTGGAAAATCATTAAATTTCCAGTTTAGTTTGCATCCAGCTCTCTCCCAGTCCATCCCTATATCTGGACCAGCACAAGCACACATGCCGGTCAGATTAGCTTTGAAAAAAAATTGTAAGTGGATGTTTATTTATCAAAAATAAAGAGTCAACTGGCAAAATGGGGCAGAAGGCAGGGAACATAGACATGAATGACAGGCAAGAAATAAAAGGGCAAAGGACAATTACAACAATCTACATTACCCATATCTATATATCAAAAAGCACAGAACTTTTCAGAGCCACTAGAAACAATAACAACAAACACGGACAATCCCAAAGGGATTCCAACTTTTACCCTTTTATACGCAAAGGAGTAGCAAAGTAGATGGAAAGAAGGACACCAGATGATCCCTCCTCTATTCTGCACCATGCAGGAAACAATTTGGTGAGCTGGAATGATGTATCTAAGACCTAAAAGGGTTGTTGTTCAGTCGTTAAGTCATGTCCGGCTCTTTGTGACCCCATGAATCATATCGTGCCAGGCCTTCCTGTCCTTCACTGCCTCCCTGAGTTTGCTCAGTTTCATGCTCATTGCTTCAGTGATGCTATCTAACCATCTCATCCTCTGCTGTCCTCTTCTCCTTTTGCCTTCAATCTTTCCCAGCATCAGGGTCTTTTCCAAAGAGTCCTCTCTTCGCATTAGGTGACCAAAGTATCTGAGCTTGAGCTTCATTATCAATCCTTCCAATGAGCAATCAGAGTTGATTTCCTTTAAGATTGACTGGTTTGACCTCCTAGCAGTCCAGAGGACTCTTAAGAGTCTTCTTCAGCACCACAGTTCAAAGGCATCAATTCTTTGGCGCTCAGCCTTCTTTATGGTCCAGCTCTCACAGCCATACATTACTACTGGAAAAACCATAGCTTTGACTTTGCGGATCTTTGCTGGCAAGGTGATATCTCTGCTTTTTAATATGCTGTCTAGGTTTGCCATAGCTTTCCTCCCAAGGAGCAAGCGTCTTTTAATTTCATGGCTGCAGTCTCCATTTGCAGTGATCTTGGAACGCAAATAAATGAAGTCTGTTACTGCTTCAATTTCTACCCCTCCTATCTGCCAGGAATTGATGGGTCCAGATGCCACGATCTTAGTTTTTTTAATGTTGAGTTTCAAGCCAGCTTTCGCACTCTCCTCTTTCACCCTCAAGAGGCTCTTTAGTTCTTCTTCACTTTCTGCCATTAGGGTGGTATCATCTGCATATCTGTGTAATAGAAAGATATTGTGCTTGCACAAAGCCCAAAACACTTTTAAATTGTTTTCAAAGCTTGGGTTGTCCTAAAATCAAATCTTCAAAGTTGCCTTTTACAAAGTGCTGATGAAACAGGCTTTCTGACCCTCCCTTTATTCTTTTAAGCACCATCTTTGATCTTTACATCAGAACATTACTACAAAATAAGGATAGCATACATCAGGCAGAACAAAGCCTACAGGCTCTCTGTTCATATTATCCTTTATTAATGGATATGACCAGGCTCTCTGGTCATATCCATTAATAAAAGAAATGATTTTTTATTTACAAGCACGGGACATCTCCAGATCTACATCCCAACGATGTAAGCTAGTCTAGGAAGTAAAACAAAAAATTCCCAAAGAAGGCGATGTCAAGCCACTTCTATACTGCTAAGAAAACTGTGAAGATGTGTCCACGGAGCTGCTAGGAGTCAAGCTGAAGTTTAAGGAAACTAACTTGGATGCGAAGATTTGCTTCAACATATGTGGATAAGGAGGGAAGATTGGCATTTGTAAGTAATGAGGCTTTGACTATTAGTTCCTGGTCTGGTTCTTTTATTAGTAAAAGCAAACAAGAATGATGAGCTTTTTTCTGCCTCGTTTGAAGAAGCTGGAGGTGAGAAGCAGAAGTGTCTGCAGAGCAGAGGATCGAAAAAGGTAAGATGGCAGCCACAGCAGGCAACTGAAGTCTGTCCCTTTTGCACACTTGTGCATTGGGCACACATCAAGGGAGGGGGGCTCTGGGGCCACTTGATGAGGCTGCCATCCCATCCTGTTTGACCCCTGTGGATGCTGCTGGTTGTAAATCATCAGTGTTTCCCCTTTCTGTACAGGTACATAAGCACCGTCCTACCAAAAGAAAAAGTTACTGCTAGTTAGAAATATAGAATTTATTTCAATGTACATAAGGCAACATGTCATATTTCTCATACAGTTAAGCGACAAATATACACACAGGCTGCCAACATAGCCCAGGAAAGAAATTCATTGTGTTCAATATTTCTTTTGCCTGATATTGCATGTATGTATATATGTATGTATGTATATTCCATCCAGCTTTTAGTATTTTGTTATCAAGGGAGCAGACAGAAAAGCAGGCTGGAGCTTTTAAACCCACCGTGTTTCCTTTTCAGGCAAGATGAGAAACAGAATTGTAACTTCTTCCAGTTTTAGAAGCATCTTTTGAAAAACAGAGACAGGGGAGGGAATTCTAAGTTTCCCACCGCAACTCCTAAGGACACACTTAGTTATTCCTACCATTTATTCCTTCCCTCAAATGTTTCGTTAACAACAGTAACAAAAACACACTCAACAAAACAACTTTGGAAAGTCAGACCATCTATTCAAACAAATACACAGCGGCCCAGTGCAACCAGGAAGGACTATTTGTTCAAACATTCTCTAATCATTTAAATGATAGAACCATTATTTGTACAATTAAATAACTTGATTTTTATTATTTTTATATACATTCCCTTTGGGCAAGAATTGCAACCCATTTTAACTAAGGGGATTTTTGATTCTGCTTCAAGCTAGTTTTCCAGACACCAAAAGTGGAACTCACTGGTGAGCAGCAGAAAAACAAGAAAAATGTCTTTTCCACTGCCCACACTTAGAGCTTTATTATTTATTTTCTACATGGGGGGAAAATCCACTCTTTTTGACAGTGATCAGGCATGAGAAACATCAGCTGAGGGAGCTCAGCCCAAGTCTTCTGATCCACTTGACGATGTCCCGTTTCCTATTATCATCTTGCTATAGATTTTCTGTTCCTCTTCCTTAAAAGTTTCCTTCACTTTGGCTCTTTTCAAACCTCCATCCCTTAAAAGAACAAAAAGAGACATCCATGAAATGCAGTTATCTATCCATTACAATATGCTGTTAAGAAGGTTGGTGTCACTACTTCATGAAGAAGGCAGGACTAGCTACGATGATGGTCATCTCCATGTTGATCACCTCCATGCTAGTCTACTGCTATTTTGATGCAAGGCTACCACTGAAGAGTGTTTGGTAACTGCAACTACTGTAAAAGATAGCTGTCTAGTATGCTTGTCATACTACTGCACGAGGTTCTTCTTTGTTCTAGGATTAAGTCAAAGTTCTTCTACTGCATATGAACTTGTCTGTAAGTTACAGCCCACATTTGAAATTTTGCTCTATATCCATTTATCATGGAAAGCTCATCTGGTGGGAATCCAGTAAGCATAAAACCTTCTTTTTTTATTGGTTGTAAGTCATTGGTTCTGGATGCATTAATATTTAAATTGTTTTAGAAGTGCTTGATAAAATTTTAATTCACCTTGGAAGATCTCAAAGGCTGAAATGTAATCTAGAAAAATGCAAACACATAACCAAGCAGTGCCCAATAAGCAGGCTATACATTAGCTTATCAATATACTGAATCTTCTTCTGAAGACGACGTGAATTGGCTATGTAATCTAGCATATATCTCTGATCATTTGCATTCTCCAGCATGGCAACAGAAAGAATGTACAGTGAAATCCTGATTTACCAGACCATACAGTCAGAAGGAGCTATCTGTTCTTCCCAAATGTCCAATAAATATGGAACTGCATCTTTAACATCAATTTAGTGTTTGAATAATGACATCATTATGCATATTATATAGTTTGCATCATTTATATAATGATGCAAATCACAGTCATGCCTTATATGGTAAATGTCAAATAAAAAATTAAATGCCTTATTCAGACTACTTTAGATGCAATGGACATGTCTGCTATTCTGGGGGTGTGTCTGAATAAAAATGCTGTCCATTGTACCTGAAGTCCGCTAAATGTGAATCTGTTAAATCAAGTTTTCTTATAAAGAGGATGTTGCAGAAAATACAAAGTTTCTTAACAGCTTTTAAACCACATTTAGATCTCTAGATCACTACTATCCTTCTGTATGTAAGCAATCTTGAATCCACGATCTCCCATTTTACAGCCTCCACAGAATTTCTAGATTGTTCTACTGAACTCAGGCAACAAAACAGTCAATCTATGATTCACAAATATTGCTTGCTGGGCCAAAATAAGGTTAGGTATATATATAATTATATATCTGCAGAGCAGAACACATCCATTTCTAAATTTCTAACACTTATAAGTCCAGCCAAACCCCAGATGACTGGGGGGGGGGGGGGCTGGATGAAAATGTTTCACCCCATCCTTCTACTGATGTAGTTATCATCACCAGAGATACCCCAAGTTCAAAAACACTGTTTAAAAAGTGAAGTTCACCCATAAAAGGCTGTTCAACCCAGGATAAGGGAAAAGCTCCTTCTCCAAAGCTCATTTGCTTTCCAATTAACATTAGTATCTTTTTTCTCACCAGGGTAATTCAGTAAGGCCTCCTTGGCGAGCAATAGCAGACTTCACCCTGTTGGCAAACTGAACAGCATCTTCTCCTTCCTGCATATAAATGAACAAAAGAAGATATAATCCAATCATGGACATGATTGCAAAAAAGGTAATTCTGTAGCCAGGAGGAAGCAGAGCTCAGAAAGCATTTCTGGATGGGTCAGCCTCAGAAGTTGTAGTAGCCCTCAAAAAGAGTCAATAACATGAATGGGACATACCTCTCTTGTCACTGGTGGCAGGTACCACACATGGCACACGATGGCCCAGCTAGTCATGATTCGCAGGAGGTAACTCAGAATGTTATGCTTGCTGCTGTTCCAGAAGGCATCACCAAATTGCGGGTCATACTACAACAGAAAGAGCTAGGAGAGTCATTCGTATGCCCAAAGCCATCATACAAGGAGCTGTTTCAGAACATGTCCGCTGACCATGACAACTACAGCAGAAACTTCCAGCCTGTGTGCTTGAGAAATAAATGAATTGCTGCTGTAGCAATGAGAACGCAACCTAAAAGCAGCTGTGCTGGATCAAACCATTCTCCTACCAAATCCAACAACTTCTGAGAAATTTAGAAGCAGGGTATGAAAGACTCAGTGTTCTTGCCTTTTCTTTGATGAGGATAGGAAGTTATCCTCGCATTGCATGATTACATTAATTATTCCACATACTGGAAGGCAAGTACAATTGCTCCCATTCCAGAAAGGCTGCCTATTTCATGAATCACTGTTTTGGCCTTGTTTCCCATTCATCAGCTAACCTCCTCTAAAAATTAGTAATCTATACTGAAGCTAAGGTATTCCTCCATGTTGATTAAGATAAAAAAAAGAAAAAAAATTGGCTGATGATCAATAGATTGTGGATTGGGGCAGGGTGGACAACTTGAGGCACTTTGGATGTCGCTGAACTATAACTCCCAGCCTCCCTCATCTTTAGCCATGCTTCCAATAGACGGTCGGAGTGGATATCCAAGGCATTTGGAGAAAGCCTGCTTGGACAAGGCTGGTCTAGCTTTCACCAGGTGGCAAAGCTGAGCAGCTTTTGAGTCACATCAGAAAGATTTCTATTCATATACTATCAGCCCCACTAGATTGGCTACAACAACAGAATCTTGCAAGTCTGATTGTGCTGTTCCTCCTCCTCCTTGTTCAGTGAATTAGGGAGGTTACTGTCTGACCCATTTCCAAACGTTATCTGGACGTTCTGGGCTTTACAAATGTTTTATCCCTTGTCACCTTGGCAACGGAGCTTGCATATTTCCATCAAGATCATCTTCCTTATTCTCTGCACATACCTTGATTGCTACGGGATAGATGGTGGCACCTATTTCAAAGCTTCCCTTTTTGAACATCATAACTGAAGTGTTGTTTATGCAAGTGCCTGGACCAAAGAGAGAGAGAGAGAGAGATGAACATGATCTAAGACCCTGCTTCTCTGAGATTCTTAATCATGCAGAATGGAGTTTAAGCAAGCACAAATTCAGTTTTCCTTCGGACCACTGACTGAATGGGTGGACGTCAGGGAGGGAGGGAGGGACTGCATGCATCTGTACCCCACTCTTCTACCTAGTTTGAAATTCTCTACACCTCCAGCTGAACTTCTAAACTGAACTCATGTTAACCTGCCAACTTCCCGTCAAGGGACAATCACTACCCCAAATGTAATACTGCTGGGATGCTGAATTATTTCCTCATAATTGATACCAATTTTTTTGTTCCCTTTTGTCAAAAACTGAAAAATAAACAAAAAGTCAAACTACAGTACCCTGGTTTTAGGGTAAGCTTAACCTGAATCTTAAAAAGTTCATCTCACTTCCTTGCCTCTAAAAAATTTTGCAAATACTTCTCCTCTATTGTTTCCCCAAAGAACAAGTGATCTCACAACATTTCAGTATATGAGAAAGAAGAAATAATTCACCCAGACCTGATCATAAACAACCACCCAGAAACAGCTTGAACACAAATGTACATTCTGGTTTGTGGATTTTACCTTCTGGAAAGATTAAGATGGGCAATTTGTCCTTGTTAGCAATGTGTTCCCTCAGTCTAAAAGAAATGGAGAAATATTTCAGGCATTCCCTCACAATACAGGAGAGATTTTCATAATGGAATCATCTTTCAATGATATCAGAAGATTCATTCAGGTTTTAGAGAAGGCAACAGTAGAAGTTTCAGGGATAGGAAGGAGATGCTGAGCCCAGCTGAGGCCAAAGGCCCATTTTTTTAGGACACAGCCAAAATCAAACTGCTGTAAACATGCCACTTTCTTCAACCTAGTACATATCAAATGTTTTAAACCACAAATCCCATCAAGTTGGCTGTGTTGATGGGAAGTGCAGTCCAAAACCTCCTGACCATGTTTACAAGGCACTATTGATGCAAGTTAAACGTCCCTGTGGCCCCTTAAAGCAGAGGAAGGTGTGCACTCCATAACCTAGTTCCATGGTCCTATTTAATTAATTTATTTTTCCTGTCTTCCTGCCATCTTTTGGAGGGTAACACATTTCAGAAATAAACTTTTATAAGAATAGCCATTGTATATGAAGACACTGCAACTGGGATTTTTCTGCAGAGTATTTGGATATGGTTGGAAACACAGCAAAAACCCCTCCCCTAACATTCTTAATTTTCCTAGTAGTATCTGAATGAATGACGCAAGATTTTCCTTTGCTTGTACACAATCAGAGACCCCGGCCAACTCCAATTTCTCCTTCCTGGCTTTCCATTTCCCTATGAGATAGACATAGAGAGAGGATGCAAGCTACAAAAGAAAACCCGACATAAAACTCTGCATTTGGGGGATTAATATAGTTTCTGACATATATCCATAATGAGAACTAGCAATTACAACAATGTTAGAGGCAGAGGGAAGAGAGTCAAGGCTGCTGTTTACCCATGACCCAGGATGAGAAATCCATTCATTTTGTTAGCAAAGACTCACCTGTACTTCCTAACCTGACGTTCATTGGGCTTCCTGAGAACATTTTCTGAGTTTAACTGATTAGCAGGACAACGTAAGAACTGCTAAGCATACCAAAGTTCACAAATATTTATTTCTTTATTTCTATTTTATTATATTAAATATGTAAGCCACTCAACACCATTACAACTCTAGGTGGAGAGTCCAGAATAAAATAAAATATGCAGCCTGAATTCAAGAGCTAGAGAATAAGCTTTTTGCAAAAAAAAATTTAAAAAGGGGGGGGGGGAGAGAAACACTCTACCTTTTTGTCACTAGATGGCGATCTTTCATTTCAGAACGCTCAAACCAGATGTGGGGAGCAGCCTTGACTGTGGCTCTTTGAATGACGCCCATTACACCCCCATGAGACTGTCCAACCTGGAAATTCATTCCCACCCAAAAAAAAAATACAGTTAAATAACAATTTATGAGATGGGCGGCCATATACATTTGATTAATAATTAATTAATTAAATTAAATAACACAAGTTCCTTCAACTCCTTAAGAAGTACAACTGCAGTACTCAACATTTGTCAGCTCCCATTTCCCCAACCACAAGCTTTATACAGATTACCAAGGCACCCAGTTTGGGGATGGCCAAGATATTTAGAGCTGCCTCATATGGGAAGCTCTGAGAACTACAGTAGACAGACAGACAGAATAATAGCAGCAGCAGCAACAGTCCTTTGCACACCTGGAATAGGTTACCAGTCTTCCCTTTTTGTAAACAAAGCTGGTTTCAAATTAAGGTTTTATGATGGAAACACGGGGCTCTAGTTATGTATTCCTGTGATGGAATGGAATTATGAAGGCCAGACTCAGGGAGGGAAACATGCTCTTTCGTCTCCTGAGGGGCAAGGGAGAGATAGGAGGAGGAGGCTGGCACCTCCCTGAGGAATTCACACTGTTGTGACTGGCTGACTTTGGGAACTGAGTTTCAGTCTGGGAAGATTCTTGCTAGAGGTTGTAGCTAATAAACATTGCTGAACTGAATCTGCATGGTCTCCTGGAGTTCCTTGGGCTAGGCTTGACAATTCCCCTTGTGATGCCAATGTGAGGAGCAGGGACATTTGCAGAGAAGCCATGGACAGAAGAGGACATCTGGAGCTTCTCCTCTTCAAAGGTTCTGCCACGGAAATGATTTCTCCATTGCACTGGCCAGCTGCTTCCAAAACGAAAAGTGATACAACTGAAAAAAGGTGGTGACATTGGGGAAGCTGGCAGAAAATCGGAAATCGCTCCCGCTCCAACTGCTTTTTTGCCCCCCCACCCCCAAACCCGTGGTCATTCTGTTTCTCTGTTTAGATAAGTAAGTAGCTCTGAAACAATGACCCCAGGGGGTCATGGGTTGTCTATCATTTAATTTTGGTTCAGTGTCTTCTGTGCCCCCCAATCCTTGGGATCTTTAATCCATAGTTTATGGCTCAGCATCTAATGAGAATCTAGCCAATTATGGATTTTGAAACACACCTTAGTTAAGCTTAACGACAAAATGGGTTTATATGTTTTTGGCTTAGTATGTCGTGTGCTTGCAAACCTAGCCATTTTGGTATGTAAAATATGACTTATACATTAGCATGTTGTGTGAATCCAGCCCATTGTAATATATTCAATAAATCATGACACTGTGAGCCCAGCTGCAGGGTTAAAACATGTGGCTGAAACATGGTAACTTTTAACTGGACTGCGAAAAGGATTGTTCCTTCCCTTGAAAAGATCCAAGTCTCACAGAATGTTATTTCACAACTTATTCAATGATGATTTCATGGCACTGAACTGAACACACAGACTTCATGTTACTGAATTGTATAAATCCTCCAACACTACTATCACTTTGCTTGGCAAAAACAACTCTTTTTCTGGCCATGCTGCACATGTGTAAGATCCACTCTTTGACGGCATGTAAGATTTCTTTCATTTCCCACATCAGAGTGCTCCATACAACCACTCAGTCCAGCAGACTACTTGCAAGGAGGCAAAAGTGGTTTTAAAAAAAAGTGGGGCTGAACTTCAGAAAAGAAATTGGGATTTCTACCCAAATCGGCTGGCAAGTAAAAACACAAAACGATATTAGTTTATATCATTACTACATAGCTTCTACGTAATTTATTGAAGTGTCAGTCTCTCTTCCCCAAATTTTTCACCGAGGAAGTGCTCAGTTCAGAGCAAGAACTTCTGCACAGCTCTTAGAAACTAGGAAATGACTAAGGGATATTGATTTTCCATTAAGGGGTTTATGCAACCTTTGGTTCTCGCAATTACAAAATTCTCAAGATATTGTGACGTACCATTGTGTAACAGCCATCATTTGTCAAGATTATAACATCTATCGGAGATGTGTGGTTGGCTACACAAATTCCACCCTTCTGTGGTCGGTTCTCCCTGCAATTACAGTAGATGTGATTCACAACATTGCTGTAGAACAGCCACCCCATAATACCCGTAACTCCTCTACATTTGAGGATTTCACCACTACCGCTGTTTAAAACTAAAAAAGAGAAGTATCATTTTTCATGTTTTTAAGCTGTTTCTCATGCTTCTTCCTGTGAAAAGAAATACTTTGAAGACAGTACATGGGTTGACTTTGATGATATCCAAGTTTTTTTCCACCTCCTACAATCGATAATTTTATGCAACTTTAAAACAACAGGACTCTAACCAGCAATGTTTTTGAGTTACAATTCCCATAACTTCAGCCAGCGCCAAAGATAATGGGAATTTCAGCCCAAAAGATCTGAATGGCATCAGGCTGCCCTCATCTTCAAGGAACATCAGTTTTAAAAACACCACAGCAAAACAAGCTTATAATCTACAAGCAGAAATGAGAATAGAGATGCTTGTTAAATGCTCAGCTGGCTTCAAGTAATTGTGAGGCCATTAAAAATAACATTCATTTGTCTGTGAGAAGTAAGAATTGGGTTTGCTCCTACTCAGGTGTTGGGTTAGGACTGGGGAGAACCAAGTTCAAGTTCACCCTCAAGTACAGAAGCCCATTGGGTGACTTTGGCCAGTCACTCTCTGACCAGCCTATCTTGGAGGATGGTTGCTGTGGGGGAAAAAAAGGAGAAGGAAGTTATGTATACAACCTTAAACTCTTAGAGGGAAGACAAAATATAAGCCAATAAACAAACAAACAACTAAGAGAGGAATAAACACCTTCACCAAGTGATAGACACCAAAAGAAAGATAGAGTATAATTCCCTTTATGACGTAGGTGCATTGTAAATAGATATCCTGTTAAAGAAAGCAGCTGATTAAGTTGTTTAGTTAGTTCAATGCAGCAGTGAAGAGGGGGATTTTCAGGGCAAGTGTTGAAACAGCCCAGTTCATTGCTAGGAATATTAAAAGCCATGGAGCCACCACAGAAAACAACCTTTTAGACAACCAGCTTATACGTACAATGAAGTAGTGAACAATAGGTTCTTCCAAATGTTTCTTTTGGTCCAACTAGCACTTGCTGAGGAATTAACTCTCTCTTCCCTAATCTACCATGCAGACCACCTCACATATGAAATGGGTACTCCCCAGGCACAGAAATACCAAATTTATGTGAACATCCCATACTCAACTACTGAGGTAGAATCAGTGAATGGGCACCACCACCATTCCACTGTTGCTTCACATGAGAATCATCTGCAGATGGCGAGGTGGTGATACACGTGTGCCACTATGACATGTGTAGGAATGTCAAAGAGTAACAGGTCAACAGGAAAAGAAATTAATGCAACGGGGCATCACTATTATTACGAACTGCAGCGTCCCATTATTTGGGCAGTAGTTCAAGAATAATAACTCTTTTTTCCAGAGTTCTTTTTCCAGTATAGTCAAGGTTAAGACATGGGCAAACTAGGAAGACTCTGGGTTTAGGGAATGGTGCACTAAACAAGCCTAGATTCTGTACATCACATAAATTTTGCCTCTTAAGCCACATTGGTCACATCTGTACACTTGGGTGTTTTTTAATAAAGAAGTCTTCAGGATGAAGATGGAACATTAGAGGACACTGATCTTTTTGTCTTCCTCCAAAATTTAAAATTGAACAGCCAAAGAATTAACTTCCTTTGCTGAGTTATCACAAAGCTTCATCTAGAAAGGTACTCCACAGGAAGTTTAAGATAATTAAAAGAGTGAGGAAAATACCATTTAACTATTCTAATTAAGAGCTATTGAGGGAACTTCTATTTTGAATATATTTATCCCTGCTATTCACCGCCAAAGGTTCCCAGACTCTAGCTGTGAAAACAATAATTTAAAAAGTTAAGACAAAAGAGATGTTAAATAATATAGTATCAGAGGCAAACATTAATGGCACTTTGATTAAATCAGTCCTCTAAAAAAAAGCCTGGGAAAATTAAAGAAATCTCCATGTGACACTTAAAGCATCTTGGAATTAGCACCAGGAAGCATTACAATGGGAGGGTGTCAACACAGAAAAGCAGCAGAACATGAAAATGCTCCTCCTCAGTGGACTATGATATCCAGACAAGTTCAGGTGAAAATAAAAATAAAGGTTCCAGGAGCAGGGAACTTCCAGGCCACATGGTGAATAGAGGCGAATGACTTGTCCCATCTTGAAACTCTCCAAGGATTCATATCCCACTTTCAGTTGTTTTTTTGCAGAGAGGAAGGACTGTCTTTTTCCTTGCAGAAAAAGATGGAGAATCATTGCCTCTCTCAGTATAGAAAAATAAAGATGATGATGAGACTTGGCTCAGAGAAAGCACCTGACTTGGAGAAAGAGCTTCTGCCCACTTATGTCATCTGTACTACTGAGACCGGGGAGGCAGAGCAGCAATAAGCCTTCAAGTCCATCAGTATGTCTCTCTAAATTGGCCACATCTGAAAGGTAGTCACAACTGTGATGGTATGTGGGAAAGACTATGGGAAACAGGGCCAAGAGATGCTGCCAAGAGAACGGTCAGATAAGAGACTGCATAGCCTGCAGCTGGATACTGGCTGAAGCAAGAGGCTCAGAAGGGACCCTGCCTAGTTTCTCGGGCTGTAAAGGAGAAGGTGAGAGAATTGTACTTTCAGATTCTGTTAATGTAGCTTTACAATAAAGGTCATGTTTCCTGTCTGGTCTATCTAGTAAGGCTGACACAATTCAGCTTCTTGATCTTCTGGAGGGCTTCAGGAGGTCATCAGGTGACACTAGAATATCACTGGATGAAGAAAGGGAAAAAAGTTAAGCTCTTTTGGTGGATCTTAAGAGGAAATGGGAGAGGAAGACCTAGAGAAAATCTGTTCCCATTCCCACTTTTTAAGCAATGACTCAGAGATATGTGTGGCACCCACACTCCAGGGGTCCTGGAAGGCTCTTAAGATCTGGCTCTGTTCCCAGGACCAGGATTAGTGTGTTTGCTTTTTTTATTGTTAAGGCTGCTTTTTAATCCAGGCTATTTTGTTATTTTTGTTCTTAACTATTTTAATTGTATATTGATGTTGTGAGAGGTCCTGAGTTTTTTGGAATGGGCAGCCATAATAAACCTAAATAATTATTATAATTATTATATAATTATAATTATATTATATAATTATATAATTACTAATAATTATTATTATTATTGAAAATTAGGTTTAAATTGCCTCGCCCAAATTTCAAAAGTGCAATTACATGGTGGAGAAGGAGGCGACACAGCCCAGAAGTCACTAGTCATTTCATCCTTATCATTCACTATTGGCCAGGACTGATGAGAATTTGAATTCTAGTTTCTCCAAATGACCACACGTTGCCTATCACTACCTTAGGACCTGCATACACAGAAACAGAATGAAGTGGGAAAACCCCAGGATGACAAAGTACATGCATTCTTACAGAGGACAAGTGAGGGTGTCTATTTTTTAATATTCTTAAAAACAAACATGGAACACATAAACCATTCTTCAAATAACAGAAGGTAGCTTGTTAATGAGAGATATGGCATGGGGATGGGCAAGAGACTTAGAAAACAGGATCCCTTGGCTATGGTAATCCAATCCAGTTTGCATAATGCATTGGTTGGGTTTACTCTCCAACTGTGATGGAATGCTTTGATGAAGGCCGCGCTCGGGGAGATAAGCATTGCCTTATCCCCCAGCATTAGCGTGGGAAGGTTAAGAAGATGAGACTGGCACCACCCTAAGGAATTCGCGGGGTTTTGCTTGCTGGCTTGAAGAGTTTAGATTCAGTCTGGCAGGATTCTGTCTGTGGTTGGAAGCTAATAAAAGCTATCAAACTAGACCTGTACTGTCTCGTGGAGTTCTTTGGGCTGAACCTGACACCAACACAGCAAGAGAGCTTAGCAAATTACAGCACTTGAAAAGACATACACGATTTCACTCACCGGTTGTGATAATGAATGCTTCCAGAGAGTGCCCTGACTAAGATTCGACAGCAGGTGAGATGAACAAGATCACTCAGCCAGTCTTTGGTTCTGCAAAACAGAACATCATATGGAACAGGTTTGGAAATCTCATCAATTGATTCTCCAGACCACAAATCAAGTTTATCACCTAAATAACAAGGGAGGAGCCAGGATGCATCGATTATTAAATAAAATGAAGGACAGCCTAGGCCTGAAAGAATCATTCATTCATTCATTCATTCATTCATTCATTCATTCATTCATACTTACTTACTTACTTACTTACTTACTTTTAATCTGTTCAATTGTGTCTAATTCTCAGAGGCTGCCTGGACAAGTCCCTGCAGTTTTCTTGGTAAGGTTTTTTGGAAGTGGTTTGCCCTTGCCTCCTTCCTGGGACTGAGAGAGAATGACTGGCCCAAGGTCACCCAGCTGGCTTTGTGCCTAAACAGGACTAGAACTCACAGTCTTTTGGTTTCTAGCCTGATGCCCTAACCACTACACCAAACTAGCTAGCTTGTGTGTTCTCCTTGACTGCTTTTGTTATCATCTCAAACTCAAGTTTGCCCATGATGGAACCTGTCTTTTCTCCAAGCAGTCTGTTTTCCTGTTCCCCTTTTCCTTACCAATCCTCATGTTTCTGTCCATCCTTTTGAGCAGAATTCCTATGTTGTTGTTTAGTCGTTAAGTCGTGTCCGACTCTTCGTGACCCCATGAACCATATTGCGCCAGGCCTTCCTATCTTTCACTGCCTCCCTGAGTTTGCTCAATTTCATGCTCATTGCTTCAGTGATGCTATCTAACCATCTCATCCTCTGCCGTCCTCTTCTCCTTTTGCCTTCCATCTTTCCCAGCATCAGGGTCTTTTCCAAAGAGTCCTCTCTTCGCATTAGGTGACCAAAGTATCTGAGCTTGAGCTTCATTATCAATCCTTCCAATGAGCAATCAGAGTTGATTTCCTTTAAGATTGACTGGTTTGACCTCCTAGCAGTCCAGAGGACTCTTAAGAGTCTTCTCCAGCACCACAGTTCAAAGGCATCAATTCTTCAGCGTTCAGCCTTCTTTATGGTCCAGCTCTCACAGCCATACATTACTACTGGAAAAACCATAGCTTTGACTATGCGGATCTTTGTCGGCAAGGTGACGTCTCTGCTTTTTAATATGCTATCTAGGTTTGCCATAGCTTTCCTCCCAAGGAGCAAGCGTCTTTTAATTTCATGGCTGCAGTCTCCGTCTGCGGTGATCTTGGAGCCCAAATAAATGAAGTCTGTTACTGCTTCCATTTCTACCCCTTCTATTTGCCAGGGATTGATGGGTCCAGATGCCATGATCTTAGTTTTTTTAATGTTGAGTTTCAAGCCAGCTTTCGCACTCTCCTCTTTCACCCTCATCAAGAGGCTCTTTAGTTCTTCTTCACTTTCTGCCATTAGGGTGGTATCGTCTGCATATCTGAGGTTATTGATGTTTCTCCCTGCAATCTTAATTCCGGCTTGTGATTCTTCCAGCCTGGCATTTCTCATGATGTACTCTGCATATAGGTTAAATAAGCAGGGTGACAGTATACAGCCTTGTCGTACTCCTTTCCCTATTTTGAACCAATCGGTTGTTCCATGACCGGTTCGAACTGTTGCTTCTTGGCCCGCATACAGATTTCTCAGGAGACAGGTAAGGTGGTCTGGTATCCCCATCTCTTTAAGAATTTGCCACAGTTTGTTGTGATCCACACAATCAAAGGCTTTTGCATAGTCAATGAAGCAGAAGTAGATGCTTTTCTGGAACTCTCGTGCTTTCTCCATGATCCAGCGAATGTTGGCAATTTGATCTCTAGTTCCCCTGCCTCTTCGAAACCCAGCTTGTACATCCGGTAGTTCTCGGTTCACATACTGCTGAAGCCTAGCTTGTAGGATTTTGAGCATAACCTTGCTAGCATGTGAAATGAGTGCAATTGTGCGATAGTTTGAGCATTCTTTGGCATTGCCCTTCTTTGGAATTGGAACGTAAACTGACCTTTTCCAATCCCGTGGCCACTGTTGCGTTTTCCAAACTTGCTGGCATATTGAGTGCAGCACTTTAACAGCATCGTCTTTTAGTATTTTAAATAACTCAGCTGGAATACTGTCATCTCCACTAGCTTTGTTGTTAGCAATGCTTCCTAAGGCCCACTTGACTTCACTCTCTAGGATGTCTGGCTCAAGGTCAGTGACCACACCAGCATGGACATCAGGGACATTAAGATCTTTCTTGTAGAGTTCTTCTGTGTATTCTTGCCACCTCTTCTTAATCTCTTCTGCTTCTGTTAGGTCCCTGCCTTTTTTGTCCTTTATCATGCCCATCTTTGCCCTAAACGTTCCTTTGATATCTCCAGTTTTCTTGAAGAGATCTCTAGTCTTCCCCATTCTATTGTTTTCTTCTATTTCTTTGCATTGTTCATTTAAGAAGGCCTTCTTATCTCTCCTTGCTATTCTCTGGAAATCTGCATTCAGTTGCTTATATCTTTCCCTTTCACCCTTGCTTTTCGCATTCCTTCTTTCCACAGCTATTTGTAAAGCCTCATCAGACAGCCATTTTGCTTTCTTGCATTTCTTTTTCTTTGGGATGGTTTTAGTTGCTGCCTCTTGTACAATGTTACAGACCTCCGTCCATAGTTCTTCAGGCACTCTGTCTACCAAATCTAATCCTCTAAATCTATTCATCACCTTCACTGTGTACTCACATGGAATATGATCTAAGTCATACCTGAGTGGTCTAGTGGTTTTCCCTACATTCTTCAATTTAAGCCTAAATTTTGCAGTAAGAAGCTCATGATCTGAGCCACAGTCAGCTCCTGGTCTTGTTTTTGCCGTCTGTATAGAGCTTCTCCATCTTTGGCTGCAAAGTATGTAATCAATCTGGTTTCGGTATTGACCATCTGGTGATGTCCATGTGTAGAGTCGTCTCTTGTGTTGTTGGAAAAGAGTGTTTGCTATGACTAGCTTGTTCTCTTGACAGAACTCTATTAGCCTTTGCCCTGCTTCATTTTGTACTCCAAGGCCAAACTTGCCTGTTATTCCGATTACTCCTTGACTTCCTACTGTAGCATTCCAATCCCCTATGATGAAAAGGACATCTTTTTTTGGTGCTAGTTCTAGAAGGTCTTGTAGGTCTTCATAGAACCGGTCAACTTCAGCTTCTTCGGCATCAGTGGTTGGGGCATAGACTTGGATTACCGTGATGTTGAATGGTTTTCCTTGGATACGCACTGAGATCATTCTGTCGTTTTTGAGGTTGTACCCCATGACTGCCTTTCCCACTCTCTTATTGACTATGAGTGCAACTCCATTTCTTCTAAGGGTTTCTTGCCCACAGTAGTAGATACAATGGTCACCTGAATTAAATTCACCCATTCCCGTCCATTTCAATTCGCTGATTCCCAAGATGTTGACGTTCAATCTTGTCATCTCATGTTTGACCACATCCAGCTTGCCTTGGTTCATGGATCTTACATTCCACATACCTATACAATATTGTTCTTTACAGCATCGGACCTTCTTTTCGCTTCCAGATACATCCACAGCTGAACGTCCTTTCGGCTTTGGCCCAGCCGCTTCACTCTTTCTGGAGCTACTTGGAATTGCCCTCCACTCTTCCCCAGTAGCATATTGGACACCTTCCGACCAGAGGGGCTCATCTTCCGGCGTCATATCTTTTAGCCTTTTAACATTGTCCATGGGGTTTTCTTGGCAAGGATACTGGAGTGGGTTGCCATTTCCTTCTCCAGTGGACCACATTTTGTCAGAACTCTCTGTCATGACCTGTCCGTCTTGGGTGGCCCTGCACGGTATAGCTCATGGCTTCACTGAGTTACACAAGCCCCTTCGCCACGACAAGGCAGTGATCCATGAAGGGGAGAATTCCTATGGCTTTTCACTATTTTCTTTTTTAAGATTTTAAACCTAGAACAAAGCCTTACACTTTCTTAAACACTGATTATATTGTTTTCTGGCCCCCAAAATGTGTTAGGCTATCATGCCTCTGTTCGTGGGTGATTTGTTTTCCAAATTTGGAATTATCTCCCCCACCCACCACCCACCCCTGACATACGGTTGGTCCCAACCCTGCACACACTTAGAAGGATAGTTAAGACCTGGCTCTTTCCCTGGGCCTTGGGCTCAGGTTGAAGAGAGTTCCCTATTTGATAAGTTATAGGAGAGTTCAGCTCTGATTGCTATCTTTTTTTTTAGTAAGTCTTAACTTACTAAAGAGAGCCAGTTTGATGTAGTGGTTAAGGCCCTAGGCTAGAAACCAGGACACAGTGAGTTCCAGTCCCACCTTAGGCATGAAGCCAGCTGGGTGACCTTGGGCCAGTCATTGTCTCTCAGCCCTAGAAAGCAGGGAATGGCAAACCACTTCCAAAATCTATCCAGAAAACTGCAGGGATTTGTCGCCAGGAATCAACGCTGACTTGACTGCACACACACACACACACACACACAGATAAAAACCTTACTAAAACAACATGATTGCTTGTTCTGTACAGGTAGTCCTTGCTTAACGATCACTCGTTCAGCAACTGTTCGAAGTTATGAAGGTGCTGAATGAGTGGTACTTACATCTGGTCCTCAAAGTTCTGGTCGTCACAGCGCCCCCATTGTCACTTAATCGCAATTTGGGCGCTCAGTAACCAGCCCGCATTTCCAACCATTGCAGTGTCCTGCGGTCATGTAATCGCAATTTGTGACCTTCCTTGCTGGGTTCCCACGAGCAAAGTCAATGGGGAAGCTGGCAGGAAGTCGCAGTCATGTGAGATCCTTGCTTAACGGCCCACATGGGATTCCCTTAATGATGGCAACTGGAAGTGCTGGAACTGCCGTCGCTAAGCAGCACAATCACATGACGACGTGCTTTACGACCGTGTTGCTTAGCAATGGAATTTCTGGTCCCAATTACCATTGTTAAGGAGGACTACCTGTATTGGTTGATTATGCTTTTTCTTTCTTTTTCTTTTTCATATGTTATTCAGGGTCATGTTTTCTGAGTTGGGCGGCAATATAAATGCTTTAATAAATTCAGAAATATGGTTTCTGAAGGTGCAAGGGGGCACCAGAAAGGACAACCTCCCTTGCTCTACAACACTGAAAACAAAAAATCTCACCGATACTCAAGTCATCTCTCACCTACATTACAGCAGTTACATGGTTTTCACTTGATCATCTCATGCTGATCCAGCACTGTGTTTCCCAAATCATTCATTTTTCTCATCCCTGATCACCCCGTGCCTTAAGATCCTTATACTTGCTTCCTATCCACTTAACGATCCAGCTGTAGATCCAGTATCAGCTCCTCCATGACCCCAATAAATCCCTGCTTCTAACATTCGCTCCTCTACCTCTACCACCATCCACTTCCAGAAGAGTTTCTCTTTCAAAAACTTCAGCAACACGCAACACGTTTCCCAATCTCACTCTCCTTGTTTTAACTCTTCTTCCATCTCAGTTCAGGATTCTGCACGGCACTACAGATTATATTTTAAAAGCACTGTTAATACTACATTTCAACAATTCTGAGAGAGAGCAGATTTTGCATGCTTGCAGTAATGCCCACGCCATAGCAAGAGAGTTCCTCAAACTGTCATTACCCAGTTTTGTGATCTATATTCCAGAAGGCGGATTGGTTAATTTTACCAACAAAAAGTGGGTCCACTTACTCTCCATTTGGCAGCTTTCCTACCAGGGTAGTCCCCACAATGATGGACAGTATCCCAATGGTTGCTAAGGTAATTCTGAAAAACAAAAAGGAAAGTCAAAATGTATTACCCATTATTCATTTGAGATCAGCAGATCCTCTGTTTTGGCAACAGGCGTCCCTCTCTAGTAACTCTTTTTTTGAGAAACCTCCTGATCTCTTGTTTATTATATAATATATATATAAATATATTATATTAATATGTTTATTACATCACACTGTGTTTTTCTTCCACAATGAAACCGAGGATAAGTTACATCAGGATTTTTGGAAGTCCCCTATCCAGGTACAGCTGAGCATATTCATCAAGGATTCTGGTAAAGAGCATTTAAACCTAAGCTTGTGGGCATAGATTGTTTGTCTTCTCTTCCTCTTCCTCTTCCTCTTCCTCTTCTCTTCCTCTCCCTCCCTCCCTCCCTCCCTCTCTCTCTCTCTCTCTCTCTTTCTTTCTCCTTCGAGTCAGTTTTGATTCCTGGCAACTGCCTGGACAAGTCCTTGCAGTTTTCTTGGCAAGACTTCAGAAGTAGTTTGCCATTGCCATCTTCCTAGGGCTGAGAGTGAGGGACTGGCCCAAGGTCACCCAGCAAGCTTCGTGCCTAAGGCAGGAGTAGAACTCCTGGTCTCCCGGTTTCTAGCCTGATGTCTTAACCACTACACAAAACCGGCTCTCTCATCTTTCTATGAACGCCAGGTTTCAATGCAATTATTCAGAGAGATTATTTCCAAGAGCCCAGGAAGCAATAATAGCATCCAACTGAGTCTGTCATAAAAAACTGAACAACACCTACAAAACTTTTTTGATGTTCCTTGATTTCAGTTAGGCTCATTACCACCCTATTTTTAATGATTCATTATTTGGATACAACTTTGCTTGTTTTGATCTGCTTGCTGAGCAGAGGGTGCTCAGCTAGTCAAAGGAATACACGCAAAAAAGTTTTTTTGAATGGGCGTCTAGAAAACCCTGAAGTTGGCTGTATCATCTAAATCAGCAGTTCTCAAAGTATGGACTGGGGACCCCGAGACCCTTTCAAGGGGTCTGCAAAGTCACATAAATATTTTAAAATTTCTCGGTTTGAATTTCTAATACAGTAAATATCAGTAGATATTACCCACATAAACCAAAGCTCTTTGGGGCCCTTAAGTCATTTTTATGTAAAGGTCCTGAGACCAAAATGTTTGAGAATCAGTGACCTAAATCAATGGCTGTTTTTGCTTCAAGCTTGTTCTGCGCCATTTGGAGAAAGCCAGTTTCAACAACGCCTTTCTCAATACCTGACAAGCCATTATAAAAGCTTAGAAATCATAACACTAATGCTTTCTCACGATTCTCAATGGGAATTACGCAATCTGAACTTTATGTTATAACCACAATGTTTGCATTTCATAAACAGAGAGAGAGCAAGCTCCCCAAATAGCAGGATGCTGATGTAAATCCTAGGAATGCGCCAATGTGTACTTGCAACCAGGCATGGCATATCTGCAATAGTGTTGCCAGCATAAATACACCAGCAGAGGTTTTAACAATTTCCCTAAAGGCATTTCAACTATGTTCCTTGAATGTGTGCAGAGGAGGTGGAAGCTGGCTAAATTAGCGAGGGATGATCTATAAATGAAGAAGAGTGAAATACGCATGAAGTGTTAGAAAATACTCTAGCATTTTTTTACTAAGGGCAATATGTATATACACCCATCACGCTGTTCCCTTTTGGAGTAAGCAATGTTATGCGACGTAACAGAAAAGGAGTAAGAAACAATAAGCTGAAAGATTTTAAAGATATGAGGTCCTCTCCTTGCAAACCATCCTTGCTTCCACCACATCCACTGATACATGTCCACATCCACTGATTCATACACTGTATACTTGGTTTTTCAAGCTGCACTGGTTACTAGTGAGCTTCTGGGTGCACTGGTTACTAGTGAGCTTCTGGCCTGCCTATCTGAGGGACTTTCCTTTTCAGCTTTGTGAGTCCAGACAAAAGCACACCCAGAAGTACTAGCACTATCTTCATTGCAAGGTTACATTAACAGAACCTTTCAAGTCTAGAAATACATTCCTCTTTCCTCGCCTTTACATCCCAGGAAACCAGGGAGGGTCCCTTCTGAGATGTTTGCCACACCTTCATTCCTTCTGCAGGCTCAACTGCCTCTTATCTGATCATTGCCTACTCTGTAGCTCTTCCTCCTGTCTCCCAAGGTCATTCCCACACACCATTACATTCTCCCACTGTTTCTGCCCATCCTGTGAGATCCAACACAGCAGGCATGGTCAAGAGCCTATCTATTAAGCCTTGCCTCTGTGTGGGCTAGGAAGCATGACTTCTCTGTCGTGGTGCCTGACAGCATCCCTCCTGGGGATTTGAACAGCCCCACCCTGATATGAAATAGGGAAAGGAGTACGACAAGGCTGTATACTGTCACCCTGCTTATTTAACCTATATGCAGAGTACATCATGAGAAATGCCAGGCTGGAAGAATCACAAGCCGGAATTAAGATTGCAGGGAGAAACATCAACAACCTCAGATATGTAGACGATACCACCCTAATGGCAGAAAGTGAAGAAGAACTAAAGAGCCTCTTGATGAGGGTGAAAGAGGAGAGTGCAAAAGCTGGCTTGAAACTCAACATTAAAAAAACTAAGATCATGGCATCTGGACCCATCAATTCCTGGCAAATAGAAGGGGTAGAAATGGAAGCAGTAACAGACTTCATTTATTTGGGCTCCAAGATCACTGCAGATGGAGACTGCAGCCATGAAATTAAAAGACGCTTGCTCCTTGGGAGGAAAGCTATGGCAAACCTAGATAGCATATTAAAAAGCAGAGACGTCACCTTGCCGACAAAGATCCGCATAGTCAAAGCTATGGTTTTTCCAGTAGTAATGTATGGCTGTGACAGCTGGACCATAAAGAAGGCTGAGCGCCAAAGAATTGATGCCTTTGAACTGTGGTGCTGGAGAAGACTCTTAAGAGTCCTCTGGACTGCTAGGAGGTCAAACCAGTCAATCTTAAAGGAAATCAACCCTGACTGCTCATTGGAAGGATTGATAATGAAGCTCAAGCTCAGATACTTTGGTCACCTAATGCAAAGAAAAGACTCTTTGGAAAAGACCCTGATGCTGGGAAAGATGGAAGGCAAAAGGAGAAGGGGACAGCAAAGGATGAGATGGTTAGACAGCATCACTGAAGCAATGAGCATGAAACTGAGCAAACTCAGGGAGGCAGTGAAGGACAGGAAGGCCTGGCACGATATGGTTCATGGGGTCACAAAGAGTCGGACACGACTTAACGACTGAACAACAACAACAACAACAACCCTAATATCCTTTAAATGCGGCTTGAAGACCTCACTTTTTTCCCAGACTCTGGGTTAGGTCAGAGTATGTCATTATGTTTGGTATATCTATGATGTATTTGTTCCTCCTGGCTATAGTCACTTTAAAAAAAAAAAAATCAGTTCAACATATTGGGGTGTTGTTTTTAATCTGTATGTCACCTACAGTTGCTCTGAGTTGGGCAGCCTATAACTCTAAATTACAAATAAATATAAATAATTATGTTTTGTTCTTCTCACCTCTCTCTTTATGAGGATCTCATTATCACCACCCAATCATGACTTTTTCGGTCTCTCTCCTTCTCTCAACCCATTCACCCTTCCTTCGTCTATTTGTTTTACAATTCAAAGTTCACTCATTTGAACTATTTGAGCAAACCACCTCAGCGTAGTTTTTTGATACTCACTCTTGTAATCAATCCATATTCCCTCAGCACCTTCTCATTCTCTCTTCTTGTTTTACCATGCACACTACTTAAGCCCTCCATTTCCATTACATTCAACTTTGCTTTTGTTTCTCTCAGCATACCCAATAATCACTTCATATAACAAAATGGCAGAGGCACATTTCAGACATAGCCATTTTCACTTTCAACGAAAACATTCATTTCTCGCGACATGTGCTACCTACTGCTTTTCTATCTGTGTTAGGCAGCTTGACATTTCTCTGTGTTCCCATCTTTGGTAAACATTTTGTCAGAGTAAACAGATTCATCTGTTTATTTTAGCTTTTCCCCCACTTATATTAACTTGCGATCATTTATTTTCTCTGTCAAATAAAATTAGCTTGCCTTTGATACCTTACCTTTCAGATCCTTCTTCCTTGTTACACCATACAATTTAAGATAGGCTGCAAATAATTTGGGATTATCTGTCTAATCTGCATATAAAAGTAAATGCACATTCACGTTCCCAAATAAACACAACTCTAATGTCAATATAACCATTCCTTATTCATTTGTTGATAAATATATTTAAAAACCAAAGAAACATCACACAACCTTGTCTTACTTCCTGCTCAGCGTTGAACCATTCAGTAAGCATTCCATTTATCCTCAAGCATGCTCTACTTCCATCACATATCACTCCTACAACATTCAGGAACCAATTTTCAATGCCATAATTGTGTAAAACATTCCACCACTTAAGTGTATCAACTTTATTATATACTACCTCTACATAAACATACATTCAATAAACCTCCTTTCTCATATTCAGTTTTCTCAAAGGTACAACAAACTGTATTTTTCACATTCATATGTTTCTAAATGTCTTGTTGGTAATCATAGTTTCTATTTTAACTCTGTGTTGTTGGTTTTCATTTTTGTTGTAAGCTGCTTTGAATCTTGGACTGAATGGAATATAAAGAAAGAAAGAAATGGTAAAGAGCATGAATTAATTACTGAAATGAAAGAAATCAAAATAGAATGTGTTTGTAAAACTAAGAGAAAAGAAACAGTTGTAATAGATCTGAGTGAACATGATCTGATTCTGTGGCATCAGTGAACACAGGCAAAGAAATGTAGGTTTAATTATGAATGAAAGGGCTAAATGTATCTCAGGAAGTATGAAACAGTGTCATCCATACAGTTGTGGGTGTGTGTAAAATTAGAAGTCCATAAGTTGGTGAGAGGCAAAAGGAGAAGAGGACGGCAGAGGATGAGATGGCTAGATAGCATCACTGAAGCAATGAGCATGAAATTGAGCAAACTCAGGGAGGCAGTGAAAGATAGGAAGGCCTGGCGCAATATGGTTCATGGGGTCACGAAGAGTCGGACACGACTTAACGACTAAACAACAACAACAACAAGTTGGTGAGAGCTGCATGTTATATTCCAGTAACTGATGACAATGGAAAAACCTTGGATGAATTTGGAAAAAAATGCAATGTTCTGAATAAATGTAATCCAGAGGGGAAAAAATTATTCTGTTAGGCAACCTGCAGGTTTGGTACATTTGGGGCAGTATGCCACAAATTCAACTAATGCTCAGCTTTACACCAATCACGATCACACTACTCTGTTCAAACTAGAATCTCTTCATTAGAACCTATACATTGTTTTCCACATCCTATGCACCAAAACATACCTGCAATGAACTGATAGATACTCAGAATGCCTGGGGTTACATCCTTTGCTTTGTTTTGTAAACTTCTCCTTATGTGGAAAACTCTTTCCAAGTAATACATGGATTTGATATTTTCCTCCAGAAAGGGTATGCACATTGTGTATGAGTGTGTGTGTGTGTGTGAGAGAGAGAGACAGAGAGAATGAATATTCCCCATCTGCTCTCTCAAAAGATATACTTCAATCTACTACTTCTCACTGCAGCAGGGTTAGGTAATATCTAAGTGTCTGACTACAAAGTCCAAACTTGTTTGGATTATCTATCGCGTGCTAACAGGAAAATTAAGGAGAACTTAAGGAGTGGAAGAAAGGAGGTGAGAGTGCAGAGAAACAGAGAGAGAGAGAGATGGTTGGACTTCTATTAATTTATGTTCATTTCTCTAAGAACTGCTATAGTCAAAAATGGAAAGGAATAACTCTAAATTGCTCTGGATGGAGAAAAACAGATGGGGTGACAGGACCAACCACCTTCTGAATTCTAGACAATGTAATCAAATTGATACACATTCAGGTTTCTTGGATAAACAGTCAGTAGGTGCTGTTTCCCAATCATGATGCCTATATTTTGGAACAGCCTCCCTCTAGAAGCTCCAAAACCCATCACTGATGACCTGCTGGAAGGTAGTGAAGACCATATGTTTCTGGAGACTCTTTGCAGAGTGACTGCACACCACCAAACAGGATTCATTAGCTAGTATTTGGCACTAGGTACTAGCAAGCTACTGTATATAAACAGGAAGCAAACCCCACATTTCCTCACACTGGTGTTATCTAGATGGGCACTGAAATGTCTGATGTGGACATTTAATCTGTGGTTTTATGAGTCTTCAGCTTTGGCAGCATACCAATTTAAACAACAACAATTGAAAACAAAGCTCTTCTCCCAATAATTCACTTCAACAAGATATGATAAAGAAACTGGCTTTGATGGATTTAAAATCAGATTTGACAAATTCACAGAACTGCAGATATTAGAACTGGATGGGGGCCACTTCCTATACTTTCCAGCTTATGGGTTTCTTCAAAGGGATATGGCTGATGACCACAAGAAAGATGAAGATTATGGGTTTTTAGTAGGTTATTTTTAAAAAACCTTCAAAAAAGTGTTCATCTACCAACATCAGTATGCATTAACTTGAGACCCGAATTGTTTTTGTTACATACAGCAAGACTGGTCAACTCCCAAGCCATATCAGGCCCCCAGCATTTATTTCTTCCCCCAGAGCTGTCTCAAGTCATGATTGTGAAATTTGGTGACAAAATAATTTTTTTCAGCTGTTTTCTTTTTCATCCCCCCCTCACCAAAAAAAAAAAAAATAGGGACGAAACAAGTTCATTAAGCCTCTTAAAGGGTTATCTTTTGAAAGCCCCCATCCACCTCCAGAAAAATGATGTAACTATGTCACCAACCATGTTCTCTGAAGTCTTTGGAGAGTGAAAAATATTAAACATGGAAGTGTGGGTTACAGCACTCCAAAAAAGATTGCTCGCTCCTGACATACATGCATGTTGCCTAATATTCATCCCATTTGGAGCAACACAGGCTTAGAGAAAAAGGCAAATCACACACACCTGGATCACATGCAACTATAGATCTATATGACAACAGAAGCACATGGTCTGGAGGCTCATGTTGTATTAACCACTCCTGGTAGGGACATATAAAATGCAACTGTCCAGGGAACATAGAACATTCCCTTTTACGTCAGACCATGATGTTTCAGTCATTTTGGGGGTGGTCCTATAGTACATCTCCCAGACCAGGAATTAGTTTGTGGTGTTTTGGTGGTGGACTACATCCAAAGCATCACAAACCCTGTGACACATAGTCCCTGGGGTGATACATTTTGGCAGGTTTTAGAACAGAACATATGCCTTGTGTGCAGAAGATCTCTGACATGTCTCTATGAAACCACAGATATATACTTTCAGACCAGGTGGAGAATGCCATGTTAAAGAGACCAACACTTGGGCATCTGTAAGAAGCCACAATGTTACATATATCATATCATCATCACACAAATCTAATGATGTAATTTGCATCCATCATATCTTAATTCATGTCATTTGCATGACAATGCAACGATGCACGAATGCTTGACCTCCTCCTGCCTCCTCCTGCAGACACTACTGATAGCCCAACAGTCTAATATGTATAAGGCCATTTCCTACAATGACATGAACAGCTCAACTTACCGAAGAGGAAGCAAGAAACAGTAACGCACAAGGACTCCAATAACCCACACCACGGACAGTCGTAAACTGATGTATTGGAAGTTCACATTAGTCCTGGTGAGGAGGTTCCAGGAAACCAGCTCCTCTGAAGTGAATCGTTGAGTGACTTCATCTTCTACTATTGCTTCAAATCCCTTCTTACAGAAATAAAAGACATCTGAGAGCTCAAAGTCACCGCAGCGCAAGCCAGCAATCGCCTTCTCCATGGTGGTTTGATCTCTCTGTATGATAACTTCAGAACAAGGGAAGAGAGAACGAGAACACAGCTGAGTGAGAAAGCAAAGCTGGACAGAAACAGATCCCTAGCAGTAGTAGTAGTAATTTATAATACGTGTCCAGAGAACAACTGGTGTTATTTTCATTAATACTGAGTCCTTTTCCAATATTTGGAAATAGTGAAGGTGGAGGAAAAACTGGTTCCAGTAAGTCAGTCTGTCCACTATCCACATACAGTTCCTGACTATATGGAGAATGAACATGGTTACAGTTTTTGTACAGACTTTTCCCATTAACTTCAAAAGGGTTAGCACATATATATTTCCCTGCCTCCCCTCCATGGTTACATTTTGGAATGACTGAATAGGAGTTCGTATACAGCATTAAAACAAAATCCTCTGCAACAATTCATAAAGGGGAACAGCGACTGCAGGACAAACTGAACATCTTAGCGGTGCAGCATTTTGAGTTTGAAAGGAAGAAAGTGCAAGGTCAGGTGGGCATTCACAAAGCACCGACGATAACAAGAAACCCATCGTGATTCCTACACAATCCACGAGACTCCTTTTTCCTTCAGATCTGAAGGACTGATAGGATATAATTCAACTAGATATTCTTGGGTAAGTAAAACTGACTTTCACTTCAAACATGGACTGAAGTGAACAAGTGAAGTTTTCCCTAAGCAGCCTTCTTCAAGGTTCGGCAGTACCAGCTTTCAAATAATCAACTGCATTGTGATGGAATGGAATTAAATTATGAAGGCCAGACTCAGGGAGGCAAGCATCCTCTTTCGTCTCCTGAAGGGCGAGGAAGAGATAAGAGGATGAGGCTGGCACCTCCCTGAGGAATTCACTGTTTTCACTGGCTACTGTGGGAACAGAGTTTCAGTCTGGGAAGATTCTTGCTAGAGGTTGTAGCTAATAAACATTGCTGAACTGAATCTGCATGGTCTCCTGGAGTTCCTTGGGCTAGGCCTGACATGCATAAACTAATAGGCCCAATGGGGGAAGAGGGGAGACACTAGCAATGTTTCACTCCCACATCACTTTGTTGGACTCCTCAGCAATGATTATACAGCCCACAAGCAGTGCAGTAAGTTCATTAGATCAGCACCTACAGTTATGCCATAAAGACACCAGGCAGTGATCCATAAATCAGAACGGGCATATGAGAATTTCTTAGGGGCAAGTAGAAGAGGAGCATTTGAGAATCTGGACAGCCCTTTCTCTTCTCTCCTGCAACAACTTCCAAATATACTGTTGTATTCTTATTGGGGAAAAAAATTATAAAGGTTTAAGAGATGTAGACTGTAGTTCAGTGCTTCTCAACCTTGGCGGCTTGAAGATGTGTGGACTTCAACTCCCAGAATTCCCCAGCCAGCCTGGCTGGCTGGGGAATTCTGGGAGTTGAAGTCCACACATCTTCAAGCCGCCAAGGTTGAGAAACACTGCCGTAGTCTGTATCTGCAATTCAGGTCTTTGTCTAGTAGTAGTAAAATCCTTGTTTCTCAAATTGGGTGAATTGATTCAAATACAGATAGGCATATGATAACAGCTGTCAGATGGTGAGGCCAAAAAATATCAAGTTCTATACAGCCATTTGTCCTGTGATCAAAAGCTTATCTTCATCAACATCTAATCTTCTCCTGCAGACCAGTAAATAATTTCCCCTCATGGTAATAGGGTGTTTCTACCTCACTCATTCACTTTATATTGCAGGTGGAAAATCACACACTTAAAAAGCAGTCCTTTAAATCAAAATAGTCCCTGATTATAAAAATGCTGCAGAAAGAAGACGGATGACTCTCCTACTCAGCTTCTGGTTCTCTACATTCAAGACTGCTACTTGTATTTTAAAGCACAATGTTGAAGTTTACAATTAGAGTGAGGAGGAAGCCTTGAAAACACTGAATTATAAATGAGGGGTCCCCCCCCCCCAGTGATACTGTGTTTATGATATTAAAAGGCAGTGTAATCAGGAGATGGAGGAGATTTTGTCCGCAATCAGCAATCTCTTGGGGCCTGGGCTGTTAAATTTGGGCTAAGAAAGAGGCAATATTGCTATTCTCTGCCTTGAGAAAAAGTCTTACTGAATGTAACTGAACTCATATGTGAATAGGTGTGTACAGAGCTGCACAGGATCAAAAGGGATCTACCCAAATATTTTACAGGAAGCAAAAAAAAACTGCATGGGGAATTTTTAAAAACCTGCTACTGTATTATTTGTGGACCAAATTTATTATTTAATTCTGTGAACGGAAGCTGCTATCTTATATTTTGCTTGTCTGGGCATAATGAACCTAAAAAGATTAATTTCTGAGTAGAAATGCAAAGGAATCACTTCCTCAACTGATGCCCTTCACAGGTAAACTGGGAAAAATGTATGAAACTGACATCCTTGTTCCAGATTTCTCTCTGACACATGAAAATAAATCCTGCCTCTTCTGAAACTCTGCTCTGTGTTCCGTAGGTAGCTAGCAGCAAACACTGGTCACCGATGGTAAGTAGTTTTATTGCAGAAAAGGAAGAAGTCATACATGTGCAGAAGATCTACCTGATGCAGTTCACGGCACTCTAGGCCTTACTTACTTGCTTGCTTGCTTGCTTGCTTGCTTGCTTGCTTGCTTACTCATTCATTCATTCATTCATTCATTCATACATATACATATACATATACATATACATATACATATACATATACATATATACATATACACACATACATACATACATACATACGTACGTACATACATATCTGCATTCAAGAGCTTTAATTCCCAAAGTTAACCTACAGTAATTATTCAGCCTGGCCTGAGAACCATAGCTTCTCATCTTGTCATCTTCAACCCTGATACCTTGCTTATTTGGGAAGCGGGGTGGAGAAGTCACTTTGTTAACCTTTATAGGTTGGGCTCCATTCACTAAGACCTGGGGGGCATCAAAATTAGAAATGTGGCCCTTAAAACCATTTAAGAAATTCAACCATAAAAAGTTCTGTGGCTTTGATGCACATATACAGTTATGACGTTTATATAAAGAAATCATTATTTCAATGCCTTGGTCCATTGGATTTAAAAAGCAACTGTTCCTTTAGAGCTTGGGAGACAGGGGAAAACAGATCTTTGGGTCTGAAATAAACATGTCCTTATTTCTGAAGTCTTGGCAGGTATCTTCTCATCCACCCACCTCCCAGCATAAGGTGCCATTTTACACTGAGGCCTACAGCGATGTTCATCATAACATTCCTTTTTTAAATTATAGCCTTACGTTTTTCTCAACCTCAGGTGCAAACTGAGTCATTAGGATTTTTATTCTGCTTGTGTTAAGGAAGACGGAATGAAAATCCAAAACGTTACATCAATAAAGCACTGCACAGCTTTCTTTGAAAGCAGGGCTCTGCATAATACTATTTTAAAAAGAAGAAAATGGGATTTTATTTAGAACATGTGAATCAAGTGGCTAAAACGTAGCATTTTATTTATTACTGTACAGCTGCTGGCTCTAAAAGAACAATATACTTCAATTGCACTATAATTTCTGTATTTTTCCATACTGGAAATTTAACAGATGAAGTTTTCCCTTAATGTTATTAAAGCATATTCTGCCTTTCTCTACCAGGAAGACCTGTGGATTTGTGCCTGCACAGAGGGAGCCAGAAATCCTCTAACACAGTATTTGTCAACCTTGGCAACTTTAAGATATATGGACTTCAACTCCCAGAATTCCCCAGCCAGCCATGCTGGTTGGGGAATTCTGGGAGTTGAAGTCCACATATCTTAAAGTTGCTAAGGTTGAGGAACACTGCTCTAACAGAAGACAAGTCCAAGGAAATACACAGAAGAGGTTGACGCAGTGGGCTCAGGGCATGGTTGCTGTTGACATGGGAAGCTTCTCTGACATCTGGTTTGAGCTGATCCAACAGGCGGATGCTTCTTGTGACAATATGCTACAGAAAGTGGGTGACATTGCTGTAGGATGAGTCACTACCCAGAGGTCACATGATTCACAGTGAGAACTGAAACAGGCTGTAGACAGAGATACCAGGAAAATAATGAGCAACAACTTATCCCTTACATTTAAGCAGGTGGGGAGGGAGATAAGAAGGAAAAATACCGCTAAATATTTGCAAGCTAATGGCTGAACCTACAGGCAACCTTCTCAGGCACCTGGAGTTGGTTGTCCTGAAAAGCCCCCATATTCTTAACAATTTATTGTTACTGCTTTTTCACTGCCATGCTGGGTTTTTGACTCCTGCACTAAGCTTACTGGGGCCGGAAATGATGGTTCTTGACTTGAGTGAATGAGTTTTCACTCATTCACTCTGTTTCAAGCAACAAAATCTCCAATTCCAGGACTGGCCCTGGAACAGTGTAATTATTATAATGGTATGTGGGAAAGACTTTGGGAAACTGGGCTAAGAGACGTTGCCAAGGGAATGGTCAGTGACAGTGTAGGCCACAGTTGGATAGTGGGTGGGGCAAGATACTCAGAAGAGACCCTCCCTAGGGCTGTAAAAGAGATGGTGGGAGAACTCTACTTTCAGACTTGCAAGATTCTATTAACGTAGCCTTACAATAAAGTAGAATTAGCTCATCTGGCCGTGTTCCCTGTCTGGTCTACCTAGTAAGGCTGACATCATCTTGCAAGTCAGAAAGTTCAATTCTCTCCCTGTCTCCTTTACAGCCTAAGAAACTAGGGAGGGTCTTTTCTGAGCCTCTTGCCCCTCTCAGTATCCAACTGTGGGCTATGCTGTCTCTTATCTGACCCTTCCCTTGGCAACATTTCTTGGCCCAGTCTCCCAAGGTCTTTCCCACATACCATTACAATTATTTTCCCCATTTCAACTATGGCCTACTTCTTAGTCACACGACGAGTCTAAAGTGCTGGGCAAAGTAAGACAAAATCCTGTTTCAATATCTGGATAAAAAGAAACTATGTTAGGCAATTATATATAAGGACAAAATGATAAATAAGTAAATACACATTAACCTGTCTTCTTCCTAATTTCTTTACAATTACATTTTTATCCCATCATTTCAATAGGGAGCTTAAAACAATGCACCTCCCCAAATATTCCCCCCCTTCTTTTTTTTCCTACAACATTCCTATGAGGTCAGTTAAGCCAAGTTCAAGAAAAGTGACTTCACTGACTATTTAAGAAATTAAATATCCAACTTTGTCCAATCCTAATTAAAAAAACTCTATCCACCACTATATTAGCAAAGATGAGGTACCTATTTTGCCTGAAAGCCCTAATGATAGTATCTTTATTCAGATTATATGGACAAATATCTATCTCAGACCAGGATTAGTAGTGGTGTGCACAGTGTGAAAGCTAAGTGTTGTGAGCTGGAAACTGGAAAACGTTTGCACACAACTGTTGAGAATAGGGAGCTCCAAGTTTCAAGGGGGAAAGCAGCTAAGCATCAATTGTCATCAAGTATCGTCCAATACTTCTTCCTGTAGATTTTTTACTATCTTTTCACATCTAGGCAATACAGGCCCAATTTATCTACACATACAAGAATCAGTTTGCCACCTGAAGCGAGGGAAGAGAAATTCTTCTAGGTCACCAGATTTGGTTCACTGGGACTAGGTAAATGTCAGATGTGTTAAAAAGTCATGCAGATACACTGGCAACTGTAGTTAGAAGAGCTATTAACTTTTGCAGATTTTCAGGACCGAAGGTGGACATGCATAGCACCAGGGGTCTCCATGTACAGATCAGCATATTCATCTAAAGCATGACCTCAGTCTGTATGTCTCTGAACTACAAACAAATACTATCTTAAGCCAGCATTTAGGACAATTCCTTCAAATTCCCATTATTGTTATAAAGTTGCACAGGTAGTTCTCACTTAATGACCATTCGTTCAGCAATCGTTTGAAATTACGATGGTGCTGAATGAAGGGACTTACGACCTATGCCCAAAATTACGACTGTTGCAGCGCCCCCACAGTCATGTGATCAAAATTCAGACGCCTGGCAGCATGCCTACACTTACGACTGCAGAGGCACTTCAACTCCCCCCACCCACCTATCTCCCCCTAACTCCACCCACTGCCACCCTGCACTTCGTTACCACAGGTGACCTTCACCGTTGTTTTCTTGCTCCCGCTGCTGACAAGGCCTGCCCAGCCTAGCTGCTGGGCCCTGTGGGGCTGGCTTCGTGCTGTGAAGAAGGAAAAAAGAGCCGAAAGCAGCTTCCCCCCCCCCGCCCCCGTTCTCCCCAGTGCAAAGCCAGCCCCATCCCCACCCAGGAGCTCCAGAGGGCTTCTCACTGCAAAAAAGGGGAAAAGAGCCGAAAGCAACCTTTCCCCCCTCTTCTTTTCAGCGCTCCCTCTCGCCTCTGGGGGCTGGCTGAAAAAGCTCCATGCCAAAATCCAAGCAGGATTTTCAGCCACGAAGGATTTTCAGCCCTGGAGTGGAGAGGCTTCAGAAGCCTCTTGACTCTGGGGCTGAAAATCCAAGCAATTCTGAGGCCCTCGTGCACCCAACCTGCACCGCACCCCCACCGACCCTCCCACTCCCTCTCCCACCCAGCTGCGCCTGGGCTTGCAACTTCCTGCCGGCTTCCCTACTGACTTGATTGTGGGAAGCCGGCAGGAAGTTGCTCCACCTAACAACTGGGGCATTCACTTAATGACGGCAAGGGGGACTGCCAGGATTGCGGTCGCTAAAGCGAAGCAGTCACATAATTTGCTTAACGACTGCATTGCTTAGCAACCTAAATTCCGGTCCCAATTGTGGTCATTAAGCAAGGACTACCTGTATTTAATTTTAAATTGTAATCTAAGCAACTTACCATTTGAAGTGGAGGGCTTCACCTTTTCCTTCTGGAGCTTTCGGGTTCCCTTCTCAATTCGCAGCGTGGCCCACTATGTGGAAAGAGAGGGAAATCAGACGAGTTCAACTTTTAAAGAAGTGTATGTCCACAATTGCAACTTTTCTTTCTGCTTTTGATAAATTAATATAATTCATTTACCATTTGAACACTTCTATGTTTTTTTTTTAACTTGGCATGAACAGCTTTTGTGACAATTATCTGCCCTGAAGGTTGCAGAAGTTTTCGGATAGGTAACAGTATTTAAGAGATACTTCTCAGCATTTGCATATTTAGCTTTCTTTTTAAACATCGGTGAAGAAAACCAGAAAAAAAAAAATGCGAGCGTGCTTCTGGAATTCTTTTCAACTCCGTTACCAACAGTGGCCATAGGAAACTTCGGTACTTTCTTCTATGTAATGAAGTGACATGTTGCATCTCTGCGTATGTCTTTCTGCTTTCCCCTCCTATTGCAGTTGTGTTTGTGTGTTGTGTGCACTGGGAAGCACACAATACGCTGCATATGCTCTGATCGGAGTCATGTGACAGGAGAGAAAAGGCTTAGAAAGGATCAGCAATGAGAAACGATCAACCACATTCCAAGACTTTGACCAACAGCCTCTCCCAGCAGCATGCAATGGGGATTTGTTTCCCCTGAAATTATTTTCTCTGAGGCCCTAAGCTGGATCCAGTCCATTTTCAAACCCAATCTGTCTTTTGCTGAGTTCTTCTGCCACGCCAAATTTGGTCCCATTCTCTTCTGTTTTCAGAGAGTCACCCTGCAAACAGAACCCCAAACCCTTTCCCATACAGGTAGTCCTCGAATTATGACGGTAACTGGGACTGGAATTTCCATCACTAAGTAATGTGGTCATAAAGTGCGATGTCACGTGACTGCATCGCTTCGCGCTGGCAATCCCTGTTGCCGTTGTTAACCAAATTCCACCAGTCGTTAGCCAAGGACCCACCGCTTGCCTGCTGCAGCTCAGGGGCTTCTTGCAAGAAGCCCCTGAGCCACAGCACAGTGCGAAGCCACAGCCACCCCTGGTAGCCTCAGCCACCCCAGCCCAGTCCAGCAGCATGGCATGGTGTGAAGCCCCAGCCACCCCAGGAAGCTGCAGCCAGCCTGGAAAGCCCCAGCCTGCCCCAGCCCTGTCCCAGTCACCCTCACCACCCTGCACTCCGGGGTCCCTGCTGCCCTGTGCTCCACCGTCCCAGCTGACCTTCACCATCTTCTTCCTCCCACTGCTGATGAGGCGTGCCCGCCCTGGCCCTTTGCACGGCAGCTGCAAACCACATGAGGCCCTCTTCCCCAGGTCTTGCAAGGAAACCACCGTGTGCAACCTTGGGAAGAAAGCCTTGTGTGGCCAGCAGCTGTCTCACGAAGGGCCAGGCCAAGCATGCTTGGTCAGCAGTGGGAGCAAGAAGACGGTGAAGGTCAGCTAGGGCGGCAGGGGCCACTGTGAGAGTAAGGGCAAGAGGGATCAAGAATGTACTTTCATCCCCCGAAGAGCGAGGGAGAGATAAGAGGATGAGACTGGCACCTCCCTGAGGAATGCTAGTGATGTTTATGGATTGACCCTGGGAACTACTCTCAGTCTGGGAAGATTCTCTGTATAGGGTGAAGCCAAATAAACCTTGCTGGATTGAATCTGTATGGTCTCCTGGAGTTTCCTGGGCTAAACCTGACAGCCACGGAGCACAGGGGGCCAAAAGGGCATAGATGGGGGGGAGATAGGCGGGTGGGGGAGCCGAAGAGCCCCTGTGGTCATAAGTGTGGGCAGGCTGCCAAGCACCTGAATTTTGATCAGGTGGCTGTGGGGGCGCTGCAATGGCCATAACTTTGGGGACCAGTCGTAAGTCCCTTTCTTCAGTGCCACCGTAACTTTAAACAGTTGCTGAACGAATGGTCATTAAGCAAGGACTACCTGTAATTTTTTTCCAACATACCTTTGGGTTGGAAAGAATAAAAATTAACACAAACTTTTTTTTACAAATCTTATTTTAAAACAATTTCCTCCAGCTTGATTTTCAGTCAGGGTACCAAGTGAGAAAGCTACTTGCAATCAAGCACTGAAAGAGTATAATAGCCAAAAAAATGTTTTTGTCAGATGCACACCCATCCAAAACTTTCTCAGTAAACCTTGGCTAAACAAGTTATGATTTAGCCTATTAATGAATAAACCAGTGATTAATAAACCATAGTTTGCTGAATAAATCATAATGACCTTACATACAACAATAATTGATAAGAGATTGAACCAAACACTGCATTAAGCCTACAAGTATCAGGCTATGTGATACCTGTTCTGAAAGCATGTTTTTTCTTTGTTTTGCTGTAATTATATATCCCAGGAGACAGTTGACTTTTATGTTCCTTGGGCCCTCTCTCTGCCTTCAGATGCAAGCCAAAAATTGTTTTTGCTCTTTATACAGAACTTGCTATTACATCCTTCCTCATATTAAGGCAGCAGGCTAGAAACCAGAAGACTGTGAGTTCTAGTCCCACCTTAGGCACAAAATCAGCTGGGTGACCTTGGGCCAGTCACTCTCTCTCAGCCCTAGGAAGTAGGCAATGGCAAACCACTTCCGAAAAACCAACTCTGCAATACGTATTTACGCATCAAGATTTCTGACATAGTGGCACGCTGAATGCAAAGGAAATTGGCGTTTTCTCTGAAACTTCTCAGAAATTCTCCATACTTCAATATTGTTTTAGCCATATACCAGTAGTACAGGGAAATCAAGTTTGCCAAGATGCACAGCATGAAAAGCGAAACTCCTAACCACTGAAATCACTCATTTCTAAAAACAAAGAAAGAAACCTATCTTGGAGATGTACAAAAATCTATTCTGCTTCTTAAAGTAAGCAAAAATCCCACAACTAAGCAGGCAAGACTCAGGAACGCAACCAGAGCAGGGCTAGAAAAAAGTGACCCTGTTTCATACCAGGGAATCCCAAACTTTTTGCCTGTGGCACATCTGGAAAGTGACCATCTGTTCTGGGAGCTCTTGCAAAATGGATGCTGCAGTCTTCTGCTGTGGGGAAATTTCACCTGTTATAAATGTACTTGAATGCTATCAGCCACCTCAGCTACTCTTGTCTTGTTTCTGGCCAGATGGTGCAAGAAAGCATTGGGCTGCAGCCAATCATGAAGCTGATGGGGTCCAGGAGCATTCCTGGATGCTAGAGGCTTTGCAGCATGCCATCTTCCTACTTTTTAATGAAAATATTTTAATGGAAAATATCAGGTGAGGCAAGTAACTCGATGATTGCCTAGGAGGGTGTCCATCGGTGCCCTCAGTACCATCTAGGCAACCTGAAACATAGGTAGCATGACAGCATTACCAGGAATTATGTCTTCTTGTTGTGAAAAAGGCAAAATGAAAGGTATTTAGTCCCAGATGCCACCTAGACTCTCATATCATTGTTAACAGGACCGAGAGCTGTAACCCTAAACTCCACTGAGTTTAATGGAGCTTCCTTCCACGCATACCTACGAATATGCTCAACCAGATGTTCTTCACAGAGCGGACTGGAAGGAAAGAGGCTACCCTCTGTCCTGGGTTCAGAGGAGAAGACTGTCTTCTTCAAACTCCTTGCTTGGTCTGATGCTGAATGCTCCACACTGGGTTCAGACGCCTATTTATTTATTCAGTTAATTCAATTTAGATACCATGTGATTCCAACTGACTGAGGGTTTCATAAATAAATAACTTAAAACACCGATACAAACCAAAAACAAGATGGAATCCGGGCACAATATATAGACAGAAAAACAAACCATCAGACAAACACACCCAAGGGGCCCCACCTGCCTTACCTCAAGGCTTGGGGAGCCAATCAGGTCTTCTAGGCTTTGTGGAATACCAACACAGTGAGAGCAACCCAGATTTCATTTACTCAGATATCGTGCGCTCAAGCCCATACATATCTTGGCTAAGCATGGCTACTAGGTAGTGTCAGAATCCTCGCAAGATTTAATAGTAGATTGTTATGTTGGCTAGTTTAGCTATTGCTTTTTGCATGCTGCGGTTCTGCCATTGTAAAAGGGGGCGGGGGAGAAGGAATGGGAAACCGTTAGAAGCAGATGGCTCCTTATCACAGGTGCTGGCATGCTCAAGGTCGTACCAGCAAGGGAATCAGGAGACCAGGAGGGAAGGGGGGTGAAGGAGGGAAAAGTAAGAAAAACAACTTCTGGCGCGCTCAGGCTCAGTCTTAGCAATGCTTTGGAACTGTACACTTGTTCTCAATAAATGAACTTTCTTTTGAATCAATACTGGTTGCAAGGAAAGTTACTGGATTTGGGATCAGCGGGTGGCAGATCGTTACAGGTAGCTCTTCATGCACTGCAATAGTGCCAGAAAACATTATGGCTGGGTTTGTATATCACATTAACTACAGCTTTAAGCATAGTTTTTTTTTACTACACTAAGCCCAAACCAAATGCCCACATTATAGCTAACATGACTTAGTGTCATGAACTGAAGACTACAACCCCCAGAATTCCCAGACAGCAAAGTAACTCCGAAAGTTGAAACCCAGCATACCTGGGTAGTATCAGGTGGAGAAAACTACATGTCATGGTTGGCTCAACTCCTTTTATGGCTTAAAGCGACAGATGAACCCACAGAATTTTCAGTCGTGAGGTGTGGAAACTATAAACTAGGATGTCTTATTCAAGATGGTCTGCTAGACCACTGTTTCTGAACCTGGGTGGGAATTCTGGGAAGTAAAGTCCATACAACTTAAAGTTGCCAAGGTTGAGAAACACTGTGCTAGATCCATCATTCAAGCCAACGCCTTTCCAAAACAGCTCCCAAAATAAATCAGAAATGGAATAAAACTAAAATCTGCTTTTTGTAATCATAAAACTAAAACAGCAGGTTAAGAAAAAAACAAGGCACAGAAACATATATTACACAAAAAGCCAGATAAATTAAATTAAAGAATAGAAAGTCCATGTGAAAACAGCACCTTTGTTAGGCCCATATAAGATTACAAAATAATGTGCATGCCATCTCCAGTTTTTTATCCGGTACATAGTAAGTCAAATGAAAAAAAGCAGGAAGGGGGAAAGGGTGACTAATTCCCAAGCCATGAAGTCTATATAGGTAGTCCTCATTTAGCGACCATTCACATTATGACAGTGATAAAAAACTCTGTGACCAATGCCCGCATTGATGACCTTCACAGGTCTGTAAAGCAAAGGAAAACTGTAGTAAGATCATAAGCACAGTCACAGTTTCACTTAGTGACCACTTTGCTTAATGACCCAGTTGCCAGTCCCAATTGTAGTCTCTAACTGAGGACTACCTATACTTAGTTCCAGGCTACATTTAATTCACACAACTTTCTATACTTTAAATCAGTTTTGACTTATTCAATAACCTAGTTTACCACAATATATGAATTCCACCCCAGGCTATTCTCACACTAGAGAACAAAATACAAGCAACGTGTCTACTTTTTGCTTTGTTTAACATCCTGTCTGTAACCCTGTATATTGGGGTTTCAAACCATTAAAAAAAAAAATCCTCTTTCTACATGTAAACAGTTTAATACACATTAACTAAAAGCAGATAAAATACAAGCAAGATTTTATCTGCTTTTCAAATCATTTTTAAAAAATCCTCTTTCTACATTTAAAGAGTTTAATACACATTAATTAAAAGCAGATAAAATAAAAGCAAGATAAGAATGTTGCCAAAGATATATATCACTCTGAAGTAAGTATCACAAAATATGGGACAACAAACCTACCAAAAGATAAAATCCTGTACTCACCAATCGAATTCAGCTTAAGAATATCTTCAAGTTGATTATACTTAAGATATTTAGTAGGCCACCTTTCTTAAAAAGGAAATTATTCACAAGGCTGGTGAATGTTGGCATAACATCACTTTTTAAGGTTGGCAAATACACAGGACATTTCGTTAAACTACCTATCTTATAAGATGGAAACAAGTCATAAAGCAGATTACCAACAATAAAAGATCACATTATACCAAACAAATACACGAGCAGAATATTGAAGAAATTCTGCACGGCAGGTAGTTATTTAATTAATTCCTTAATTCCTATATTCATGGAAGAGCAAAGTTCCTTGACTTGCAGTTCTTTATTATACCCAATTCCCCTTCACCATCCCAATTCAATTAATCAGTTCATCTAGAATTTAACATAAGAGTATTGTTTCACACACCATAATAAAAAAATTGAAATGAATGAGGTTTATTTTTAGTTGGTTGTGCTGACAGCCAAAGCTACATTTCTCTAATTTCAACATTCGATTCTGGTTTTTTGCTGTAATATTAGCTCACTTTTCCTTCTCAAAATGATTGTAATACAATTTTATTTCTCTAAAACATCTAAGCTCAATTTTTAGTGCTGATGCTTTCCTCTCTTACTCCCTTAACAGGACCCCTCATTGTTGTTTTTTGTTTAAATCTAGTAATGATTTAAAAAAAAATGGGTGCCTGTTTCTCATTCTCCACATATTACAGTAGGGTTTTTCTTTCCAAAAATGATTGTCAATGAAATTGCTACTGAATTCTACTACTAGAAGCTTTTCGAAATAGGAAATAATTGCAGTTCATCCTTCCACTCACTAGAACAATTGCCAGTGTTTGCTAAGATGGGGTGTTCTGTTATTTTATACCAAGCAGGGAACAACCCAGGTAAGCTGTATTTACATTTTGAAAACTACTTTTATGCCTAAGCAGGAAAACAGGTTTTACTGACCTACAAGTACAGCATACGTTAGCAAGTTGGAGAAGCACCTTTCATTATGGGAAACTTTAGAAATCCTGAAAAAACCAGGGATTGGAAAAATATCAGCCCTCCCAATAGCCCAGCAAAAATGTGGGAAACTATTTATAATAATGAAAACAAAGCAAATAAATAAATAAAGACTGAAGAGCATTTGCTGCGAAGGAAGGATCCTGATGTTAAAAACTTCTTATTGATTTATTTCAAAGACTTACTTAAACCAGAACAAATGATGTCTCACCAATATGCTTCTAAATTACATGATGGAAGTGTAGTCAAAGTCATTGTCCATTTTCTTAGATAGGAGGAAAGATGAGCCATGCATTCCTCAGGTAAATATTTAAAAAATCCCACAAGGTCTCATGCATGTCTCAAGGACTTTGCTATCCATTTGTTGGAAGCTGCTGAACAAAAATAACTTAGCCCGTATAACAGATATCAGCGCAAACTACATACAACCATCTTTTTATCCAGACATGCAAAAGTAATGCTGCCTAAGGATATGCAACAAATAAAAAGTAAATGAGAAACAGAATCAGTCATAAGACTTGATATGGGGCTTATGAGTTTCGCCATCCACTGGAAGAGCTTCCAGGTGAACACACTTCTATCCCTTGCAGAGATTACAAATATATTTTAGGAGGTGCAGATTTTCATGCCAAGCACCCTTTTGTCTCAAAGCACAAGCATTTAGCTTGGAGACCATTTTCCACTCCACTTTCATGAAGGGCAGCTCAGTCATCTCTTCGGCCACACTAGCACACGATAAGCATACGATAAAAGTGCTCGAGACTTCAGCTTACGTGTAAGATGAGTCGAAGATGAACAATGAGTAGTGAATCCATTGGGATAGTCACAGGCAGAGAAGTTGCTACTACCAAAAAGAAAAAGAAAAAAACCCTATCTTTTATTTTGGAACCAAAAGAGGAGCAGTGAAATTTATAAAATGACAGATAAAGGTATGACACCTGAGACATATCGAAGGATTTTTGAAGAACTGAGAAAGAAATTTATAGCTAAACTGACTGCAATAATTACCGCCAATAGAAAATAATATAGGTAGCTCAGTGGAACTGTGGAGTCCTTGGGGTTCTCTGAGCTTGGTTGTTTTCTCGAAGCCCCCCTATGTAACATTTTACCCATCTAGGTAACACCTTCAGTGCTAGAAAGGAGTGGGGTTTGCTCTCTGTTTATATACAGTAGCTTGCCCTGCCAGTGTTGGTGGGGGAGTTGTTTTTTCCCTGATAGTTCCTAGATTTGGCTGTTGTTTACTGCTTGTTTGTCTGAGTTGGTAGTTCCTGGATTACAGTATTGTTTACTGCTTGATGGTTTCTCTGGTGTTAATCCTGGTGCTAATCCCTGCTTAATCCCTGCTTAATCTGGGTGTTGATTGCTAGTGAGGAGGTGTTCTGATCTTTTTGTTTTCTTTTTATTGCCTCTTTTGAATAGTAATATTATTTATCTCTGTGTGCCTGTTGATGGCTGACTTGTCTAAATACCAAGTTTCCAGGAATACCTTGCATTTTTGGATTTAGCTTGGTCTAAGATGCTAAATTTCCCAGTTGAAATTATGATTAAATCTGTCCATGTGTTGTGAGATTAAGGAGTTTTTATTGTGTCTTCTGACTGCTAGTTGGTGTTCATGGATGCACTCTGCTAGTCTTCTGCCTGTCTGTCCTACATAGTGGTTGTTACAGTCCTTACACTGTACGTTGTAGATGACTCCTGCTTTTTCTTCTTGGGCTACTTGGTTAACTTAAGACAAAAGACTCCTTGGTCTTTTGGTTTACTTAAGATGTTTTGGAGGGCTTTAGTTGGTTTGTGTGCTACAGTGATACCACATGGTTGTAATAATCTGTTGGTTGTTTCTGAGATGTTTCTGATGTATGGCAGTGTTACCCTTTTCATTGCTTGTGTTGGTTGTGGTGTAGTGGGTTGAGTGATCAGGCATGCAGTGTAAGGACTATATAAACAGAGAGCAAACCCCACTCTTTTCTAGCACTGAAGGTGTTACCTAGACAGGTAACGAAATGTCTGCAAGAAAACAACCAAGCTCAGAGAACCCCAAGGATTCCACAATAATTACTACAGCTGCTAATGCATTTTTTGAAGAAGATTCTAAAGAAATGGAAGGTGGGAAAGAAAACAGCAATGAAATAATTTGTAGACTGACAAGTGAAACAAATTCCAGCTGATGTAGAAACATTGGAAAATAAAGAAATTGTGGATTATAAAACAGAGATGACAGCCAAAGTGGAAATACAAAAGATAAGCCAAGAGATGAAAAATGACCTGGACAAGGACTTCTCACTGGATTTATAAAAGAAGGTTTCTAAAGCCTTGAAGAAATCTTTGACACGGGAGAAAGTAAGTCTGAATGGAGATTCAATCCCATGACAGCAAGTTGATGAATTAAAGATTGTCAGAAGCAAAAGAAAGGAATATAAAGTTCACTTGTTTGATCAGGGTTAAAATAAGAAATACAGTGGTACCTCAAGATACGAACGCCCCATCTTACGAAAATTTCAAGATACGACCAGCTCCGGCCGCAAAAATTTGCCTCAACATGCGAACTCCGCCTCAAGCTACAAACCGGATCCGCGGCCATTTGCCCTGCTGCCACGTGGTCGCAGCTTCCAAGAGGAAGTGCTAATGAAATCTGAGTGGGAGGACAAAAGCCCAAGGAAAGCAATGCAGAAAGAGGAAGTGCTAATGAAATCTGAGCGCGTGGGGGGGGGGAAGCTCCCGCTGCCGGCTGTGCGTGCGCGCTGATATTGCTTTCACTGTGCTTTTGTCGCTATGGAGAAAGGAAAAAGGAAAAGGAAAAGCCATTTGCCCTGCTGCCACGTGGTCGCGGCTTCCTGTGGGCGAGATCGCGGTAGCAAGGAGGCGTTCGGTGAGGCTTGTGGTGTGTTTTGTGGCGTTTGGAAGGTATTTGGTGTGCTTGTCAGCATGGCTCCAAAGAAAATGCAGAGCGGGTGTGGCAAGAATAAGGCTTTGCAGCTAAGAGGCAAAGAAGAGAGGAAAGCCCTGAAGGAGATCTCCCCGAAGTCCCTTTGGAGGGGGACTCTCCCTCCAAACAATAACTGCCTCCCCACCCCATTCTCCCTCTTCATACTGTGCTTTTTTTCATGTTTTTGTGGTTTAAAAATAAAATGCATATGTTTCAGAACTGTTTGTATTTACATTGAACCTTATGGGGAAATTTGCTCTTTCCTTTGGCCATAGCCCTTGGCCTGGTGATTGCTTTCACTGTGCTTTTGTCGCTATGGAGAAAGGAAAGAGCGCGGAGGAATCAGTGGGGGGGGGGTAAACTCCCGCTCCCGGCTGTGTGTGCGCGCGACATAAGCCTCCCCCCCCATTGCTTTCAGTGTGCTTTTGTCGCGCACACCAAGGGCTATGCACAGAGGAAAGAGCGCGGAATTAAGCAGCAGCAGCACGGGGGTGGGGAAGCTCCCACTCCGCTGTGCGCGCAACATAAGCCTTCCCCCCCATTCCTTTCACTGTGCTTTTGTCGCGCGCGCCAAGGGCTATGCACAAAGGAAAGAGCGCGGAATTAAGAAGAATCAGCACGGGAGTGGGGGGGAAGCTCCCGCTCCCGGCTGTGCGCGCGGGAGCCTTTCTCAGATTTCATTAGCACTTCCTTTTTCTGCGCTAGGGCTGACTAAAGCGCGCCTGGGGAATTTCTTAGCCATGCAACGCCGGCTGACACATTGAACCTTATGGGGACATGTGCTTCAGGATGCGACCAAATTTGGAAGGCGGATTAGCCGTATTTACATTGAACCTTATGGGGAAATTTGCTTCAGGATGCGACCAAATTCAGAGGGTGGAACGGATTAACCGTATTTACATTGAACCCTATGGGAAAACGTGCTTCAGGATGCGACCAATTCGACTTGCGATCAGAGTCACGGAACGGATTAAATTCGTATCTTGAGGTACCACTGTACTTCTATAAAATTCTTAATGGACTTTTGCAGATACTTGTACAGAAACAACGATTTTTGGATTTGTGAATGGATGGGGGGGGGGTTATAGGTAGAAGTGAATTATGTATATAATCTTATAGGGAATGGGGAAACATTAAATTTGCCTGCACTTGTTGCAAGGAAGATTGGGAGTCACTTCTTTAAATATTCTTTTTTTTAAAAAAATGCTTTTCTTTTTTTCTTTTTTTTCTCTTGCACTCTATTTCTTTTTACTGTCTTTTCTCTTTCTGATTTCGGTTTGTATTATCTTTTAGTCTTGCTAAACTCTTCAATAAAAAGTATTTTAAAAAAAAGACAGAAATTGCTACTACCCACATATGTAAATATACACCAAATTGTATGCATGCCCTCTGTTTGAATCATATTATAAAGGATGCAAAATTTGGGCGTCAGCACAGGAAGGAGGGAAGGCTGCATTGAGAGCTTACACAAAAAGCATTCTTCAGCTGCTGGAGGATGAGAAGGACAATTTTCTAGTATTACGAAAGGAGACTAAAGGTAACAGTGTACAGGGTTCCTTGACCCGTTTCACTGGAAGTTGAATTTTTGACACGTTGTGGCAAATGGGGACAAAAAGGAACCTGTAGGACAGTGTTTCTTAAAAGTGTGGTCCGGGTAACCCTGGGGGTTCCCCAAGCCTGCCTCGGGGTCCACAAAAGTCAGCCTATGTTGGAAAATAACAGGTATTAAAATCCTATCAAACAATTTGAGAAACAATTCCATTTCACGGCCCACTATGGGAATACAGCAGTTGGCCGGGCAGGCTGTCTGCGGTGAGGTGGCCGTGGCTACAGCCCTGGGAGGGGGAGCCCTAGCTGACCAGAGGGCTCAGATGCTCCGGTACATGGTGGCAGCAGAAGCGGGCAGCGGTGACGAGAAAGAAGAAGCCACATGGTCTGAAGGCCATCTTGGTAGCTTCCCCTCCTTGGGGAGGATGTGAGGGGGGCACTGTTATGGGTGTTTCCTATTTGCCCATATTACACCACCGTAATATAAATCTTTTAAAATTACATAAATAATTATTCTATGACTGTGCTGATTTTAATTTTTAATACAGTCAATATCGATCAATATAGCCCACAAACGAAAGCTCTTTGGAGGTCCTCCATAATCTTCAAAAGCAGAAAGGGGTCCTCAGAGAAAAAACTTTAAGAAACACTGCTATAGGAAAAGAAGTCTTCTTTTCATAAAATAGAAAGACTGGGTTCAAAAGGGCATGCCCTGTGAAGGAAATTCAAATATCTTTCTATTTTCTCCAGATCTTTTACCAGAGAGAAATGTTAAGAGAATTAGGTCATCCTGGAATTATTCTCTCCCATCAGAACAGGATAGCTGAAATTTAAACAATGAAACAATGCAGTTTCTCAACAGATGTTCTTTTTTCTTTCGATGAGATTGCACATTTTATAAAGGAAGTGAGGATGTGGCCAAAAGATACCCCTGAATTTCAAAGAGAAGACTGTGAATCAAAGACAGTAGAAGATCTATCAGATTTAATAGGAAAGCAAAAGTGTGCTATCTTTCCTAGCTTAATCAGGGAGATTGCAAGAAAAGTACTACATATTGTTATGCCCAGAAGGAATAGGTTCTTGCATCAGTCCCAGAATATATTACCACATAACAGCAACCCCAAGTATCTACATGAAAAAGGTTTCATCAGACAAAGGTAATATGTTCTCTAAGACAAAATCTGGAAGGAAGAAAGAAACAAAGGTCAAAGTGTGTTGGCTGCATCTGATTCCTTTTCCTTTCATGCTTCTATAGTACCTGAAGCTCACAGAAGATCCCAAAGACACACCACTTATTAGTCAGAAATGGTACTACCGAACTCCAGATTTTTTTACTGTTAACAAGGTGAACTCCTTATCCTACCTGTGTTTGGAAACAAAAGCCGGCACTCCAAAAATACTCAAGAAAAGCAACCAAGAAAAAACTGCATGTCCAACACAAGTTTACAAATGGCCATCCAGACATAAGACACCCAATGATAGGGAGTGCACCCGTCAATGCAGATGACGTGGTCTCTCTTGAATCAAAAGTAGTTAGTTGAGCCTCACCAAAGACTTCCTGATTGTGAGAAGAAATCTGAACGTCATTGCAAATAAATTCAGAAGTAACTGTACTCAACCCAGTTATTATGAAGATTGTGGATGCTCAACAAAAGACCTGGCTTGATGCTGAGTTATCAAGTCATGAAATCAACTGGTCCAACTTGTATGTCCAAGTAGAAACCCTCCATCATGGGGGAAGGGGGATGATGGCCTGAGATAACCCTGATACGATGTGTAAATGTTTTTTCTACATTGTATTGGTACTTTTAAAAACATTGTTATGTCATTACTGTAGATGTTCTATTGCATTCGGATGAATGGTTATAAACGACTGATAGCCCTGTTGACTGCAGCAGGGGCAAATGGTATATATTTTTCTGCATTAAACTCACAGTTACTTATGTGCTGGTCATCTCCCACATGGACTACTGTAACATGCTCTACACGGGGCTGCCCTTGAAGAGTATCCAGAAGCTTCAACTGGTGAAAAATATGGTGGCAGTTATGCAGGCTCCTAGAAAGGCATATATTACACCTCTGTTCTGCAAGCTGTACTGGTCGCCAGTTTGCTTCCAGGTTCAGCTCAAGGTGCTGGTTTTCACCTTTAAAGTCCTATATGGCATGGGGCCGGGTTATCTGAGGGGCCGCCTGTCCTCGGTTACATCTACCCATCCCATCTGGTCCAGCAGGAGGGGCATGTTACAGGTCCTGTCTGCTAAAGAGCTCCATCTGAGGGGACCCAGGAGGTGGGCCTTTTCTGCTGTAGCACCTGCCCTTTGGAACATCATTCTCCCCACCAGGTGAGATTAGCCCACAGCCCTATTGTCATTCCATAAATCTCTTAAAACATGTTTTTTTCAGCAGGCTTGGGGATCCCATGGTCATAGGCAGCCCACAAGATGGTTGTATTGTATGTGAGATTTTGGTGCATTCTCCGGTGATCTTATTTATATTTTATGTTAATTGTTTTCAATGGTTATTTAAGATTCATTTTAATTGTTTGTTTTATTGTACGCCGCCCAGAGTCACAACAGTCAGACAGGCAGCTATATCAATTTGATAAATAAAGTACATATACTATAGTGAAAGTCACCTGGGTCCTTCTCACCAATACATACATACACAGAATACCAATGGATACTGGTAACTGTTTCCTTTAAACAGAAATTTATTTTTGATTCCAAGAGGGACTCTGCCCCCGAACAGATGCATAGATTGTCCTTATTTATTGACAACATCACTGAGGGATCAGAGTGGTCATTCATGCATCACTTGACACACCAATTCCAAACAACTCAGACAGCTGTGGGATAGTACCATAGTGTGCTTGTTTGCACATGTGTGGTGCAGTGAATCACCAAGCATTTCCCAGCAGGGCTCTTCTTACAGCAGTGGATTGCTACTGAACTTTTCCAAAACAGCCACCATCACCCGCCCCGGAAAGCAAAGTAGTAAATACAGGTCATAAATAAAAACCCAACTACCTAGTTCATTAAAATGCACTAAAAAGGTGCCAGATAGCCCGGGGGAAACGTTTCTGAGTTGTGCAAGCCAGCTCTACCAGGCACAATCCACGCTTTCTGGCACGCGTTTTGTATTAAAATCGCCCGTTCCTTCCCGGCGCACCCAAGATAACGCTCATTCTTCTAAGGCGGCCAAATCGCTGCGCCAGGAAAGCGCCGGCCTCGGAAAGGGAGTCCCGCGGGAGCGGGTTTCGCAAGGGCGGGCGGCTTTTTAATAGTCCTCTAAGCCCTCCGGGAGCAGCGCGCAGAGCTCGCGTCTCGCCCAGGCAGGGGGGCGAATCAAAACACCGCTGCTCCCGCAGTTCCGCGCCCCCCGGGGCCCATTCTCCTGCTCCCACCCCAGCCGCGACCCCCTCTCCGGGAGGCCCCGGACCCACCTAGCCGGGGGGGAGGGCAGGCTCACACCTCCCTCCGCCGCGTAAGAGAGCGCTGAATCATGCGGGAAAGGTCAGCCGCTGTACAGGTGGCGAGCCTGCCAAGGGCCAGCAAAGCGCACCTTTGCCTTTCCGCCAATGCCCCAGACGACACCCCCCATCACCCCCTGCCCGTGGGGGTCGTCGCCCGGCTTATCGGGAAAACGGGGGGGGGGCTGTGCCTTGCGCCGCGCCACCGCCCCGCACATCCACCCGGGAGCCCCGACTCACCTCCAGGATCTTCACGAGGACCCGGAGGTAGAGCTCCGAGATGCCCAGGGTCGCCCCGAAGACGGACGGCAGCACGATGAGCAAGAACGCCAGGACGAACCAGGCGCTCAGGAGCTGCAAGAAGGCGCCCAGCACCGCCTCCATGCTGGGGACGGGGCCTGCAAGCCGCCTCCGGGAGCCAAGCGCCGGTGTTCCCGGCCGCGCTCCCTCCCGCCCGCCCGCCGCCGGCCTGAGCAGGGACAGCCCCTCCGGCAGCGCCGGCTCACTAGCAACGCCTGACCCGGGCGGCCTCCTTTTTCCTTGCCGTCTGCAGCTCCACCCACTTAACTCCTTCTCCTTCGGGCGCCGCGGGCGCTGCCTGCAGGCCGGGAGTGGGCAGGGCGGCTCCCGCGCGGAGTCACCGCTGGCGCGATGCGACTCACGGGCGGCCCGGGCACGGGGAGGCGCCTGGCTCCCAGGGAGGCTCGCTCTCTCGCGCCCGCGCCCCCGCCCCCGCCCCTTCCGCATCTGCCGCCGCCGCGCGGAAACGGTGCCTCCAGCGCGCCCCGCGAGAGCGCATCGCGGGCGCGCCGCCAGCGCCGCCTTCCCCATTGTGCGCTCACGGCGCATTGTGCGCTCAGCCCGGTGGGAGCGAACGCGGGGAGAAAGCGGATCGGGCGGAGGAGTCCGAAACGGGTCTGGAGCTGCGCGCTCCTGCTGCTCGATCCGCGTCGGGCTCCCGCCCTGGCTTTTGCGTCCCGCCGGACTGAGCCTGGAGCGCTCCCGGGTCCGAGCTGCAAAATCTGGATGACCGCAAGAGGGAAGAGAACATGGCGATGGAAGAAATTTTATTCCCGTCTAGGGTCATCCGAATGTTTACAGCCCCGATGCGCCAGCTCCGTCCTAGGCCAGAAGCTGCCCAGCTGGCTAGCCCTCTCCGCCACCCTTAGGGGAGAAGCCCCCAAAGTTGGATTAACCATCATTAGCTGTGGTGTAAACACAGCCGCAGAAGAATTTCTGAGCGTTCCCAGTAACCTTATTCTGAGGCAGAGCCTAAGTATTCTGTTTATTTGATGAACTGGGAATTACTGCCCTCTTTATTTAATTAATTAATTAATTAATTAAAATAAATAAATAAAATACTTACAGTGCCTGTCTTCCATAGGATCTACCACTAGCTAAGCAAATCAAACTGCACCGACACCACCCAGGTGGTGATTAACTGTGGCTATTATTCCTGTTCTATTTTTTTCAATGCATGCTGCTTGCCGATCTCATGGCTGGCCTAATTTTTGGATGTTCTTGTTTCCTCTTTCCCCAGCTTTTGGTAACGCCTTCCAGAGTTTTGGACTATTTGGACAGGATCTCCGCTAGTGAATTAGGGCATCTTGCAGAGTTATCCAAATTGTTGTGCTGATACAATAGCGAAGACCGGCTTCAATAATGGCTGGATGATAGTATGAAGATAAGTCTCTAGTAGGAAACAAAGTTTTGTGCACTCTTATGAATTCTTTTGGTGAATCCAAATAAAGGAAACACTTAGCTATTGAGTTTGAAATTTTATATTTCAAAGCTCAGCTATGATTGTTATTTATAACGATTTATCAATTATTTATAACTTTTATTTCTTCCATTAGATATTGTGAGCATCCATACGAAGTCACAAAGATGTCAGAATTACATTGTGTGTGTCATGGGTTTGATGCAAGGATGTAATTTGTGTGATATGTGTTACACGGCTGTAAAACATATGTGACAAAGTCTCAGGTAAGCCTAAGTGGATTTAGTCCTCCTCAATTCAAATTCCCTCTCAGTTCATGTGTATTCTGGTGGTGGGAAATCATTAGTTCTCAATTATATTTTAGCCCTTGCTTTTTATTCCTCAAAGTGTTTTCTCAAGTGCTAACAGCTTAACAAAAGATGGCTTGGTGAGGTGTGAGTTCTAACATAAATGTGGCTGTGGGATTCACAGCTTCTGGCAATCAAAAAGAAATCAAGGGTTCAAATATTTTACTTATTTAAAATACTTCCATGCCACCCTTCTACCCCAGATTGTTCTAAGGTAGCTTAACAAGAAATAAAACAGCAAATCGAACAAAATATGTAGATTGTCTTTGCCTGATATGTTTAGCCTTGGTTGAGTAAACCATGATTTTTCTCAACCCGTGCCCTTGAGTTCAAGTAACTCACTAAGCTTTAAATAAAACATGTGGACTGCATTTGCACAACACACTAAACTAAAATGTGGTTTTGCTTAACCATGATTTATTGAATACAGCCGGCTGGGTTCACATCACACTAAACCATAAATCAAGGCTTAAAAACAACAGTGGTTATGTTCACACAATGCCCTCTGCCTTAAGCAAAGAAACCATCTTCATTTGCTTGTGGCACCCAGTCATACAAAGAAGTCATTGTATTAAGTCTAATACTAAGGTATCCTTTACTAGTCACTTCTGAAATGTCGTTCCTGGAATCTCATATATAATGTTCATATAAAGTGGCACCAAAAACAGTCGCAAATCTGTACATTTGGCTGAGCAGAAAGCTTTTACGATGTCCTGCTGAAAGGTGACAGAACCTCTGAGAATCGCTAAGGCTCTCAGCTGTTTAGTAAAAGGCAGACCTAAGAAGGCATATGGGCTAAGCCATAACTTGGTTTGGTTTGGGATTAAGTAGACTTCCATTTTGGTCTGTAAACCTTATCCATGGCTTAGTACATTATGTGAACCCACGAGTTTGCCAACCAACCCAGACTTTGGCCAGTATGTGATCCTTATCAGTCAATTCAATCATCTTGGCTTCCTTCCAAGAAATATGGTGATTGTAGGTTTAGGAGAATGATGAAAATCCTCTTCCAAGGGGATATTTAAAACAAATCTAAGGCAGCAACATCTAGGCATCTAAGTCTCTGCAGTCCTCTCTCTAATGAGAACCGTGCAAATTACTTCTCATTGTTCAGGGTGGAATGTGAAAATAGCATCTTCATCCCTAAGTTGCCAAGTGCATGGAAATCGACTCTCACTCAAAAGAAAAAGCCACGGGGATCAGTTTTCTATTCACCCGGTACATCTGATCCGACCATATTCGTGTGCATCTTTCAAAGCCTGCCCCTTTGTTTCAGGGAAGCTAGGGAGAGAAGCAGGAGAAGAAAACCTACCTATCCTTGGCAAATATTTTTCCAGAATGGGTCAGATTTCACTCATCTGAGCAGCTGGCCTTGTCAAAGACAGGAGCGTCTGGCAGTTTTTTCTACAAATGTATAGAAGTGGATGGAAAGGAGGCTTTGAGAAATGCAAAGCAGTGCTCAGAATGAAAGGAAACCTGTCTTTGGTATTAAGCAGTGTTTCTCAACCTTGGCGACTTGAAGATGTGTGGATTTCAACTCCCAGAATTCCCCAGCCAGAATTCTGGGAGTTGAAGTCCACACATCTTCAAGTCGCCAAGGTTGAGAAACACTGGATTAGACAGTCGTTTGCATTCTTAGAGGATATCCTCAAAATATTTGTTAGGTTTATATCTCAGGAGCTCAGGATGGTGAACGTACTGTAGTCCTCCCTCCCATTTTTCTCTATGACAACATCCCAATTAACTAGGTTGGGCTGAGCAAGAGGGACAGGGAACTTCTGTGGCTGAGGGTGGATTTGAACCTGGGTCCCCCAGTGCCGTCTAACACCTTAACCTCTATACCATGGCTGGGGAATTCTGGGAGTTGAAGTCCACACATCTTAAAGTGGCCAAGGTTGAGAAACACTGGACTATTAAGGTACTTCTTTCTAGGTTAATATGAAGCTGCCTTGTGATTCAAGGTGCACTTAGGCTAAGTCTGCTCCCTGTCTGAAGTCTGGTTTATAAATAAAGAGCCCTCAAAAGAGAAGGAGAACCAGTCTGCTGTAGGGGTTTAAGGTATCAGATGAGAAGCCAGGAGACCATGAGTTCTAGTCCTGCCTTAGGCACAAAGACATCTGAATGACTCTAGGCCACCCAGTCATCCAGATCCTCTCTTTCTCAGTCCTAGAAAGAAAGTCAGGGCAAACCTCTTCGAAAAAGTGTAGCCAAGAAAACTGCAGGGACTAATTCGGGCAATTGCCAGGAGCCTAGACCGGCTCGGAGGCTCGTGCACATTCACACAAAAGGGAAAAGAGTTAGCCTCGAATGAGTTATTTCTAAAACTGGAGGAGTAAAAGGTTCAAGGTCAAGGTCTATTACAGTTCTGGCTTGGCCTATAAGATGTCTAGTACATTGCGAAAAATGTCTCTAATCTGGATAGCCTTTAAATAATACGGCTGTTGGCCAAGCTCTACCATAGAAGATGCTAAAGTTCATTGCTTGTACATTGCCTGCTTTCTCATCAAAATATTCCCAGTTGTTAAACTAGCAGAAAAAAATGCTGACTAAAAAGCGATTCTATCTGCACCTTGGTCTTTTTTTATTCCCCGGCCAGAGATTTTCTTACTGTGCTCCAGAACTTACTCTCAACAATGACCTTCCATCAAGGAAAGACTGAAATTCTATGCTTGCTTCTCCACGAAATATCACATGATAGTAAACGGGCAGACGTATTAAAAAAAAAAAATCCTACATATATGGTTATAGTAAATATATTTCTCATTATCCATTTTTCCTAAATCTGTAAGTCTGTATATATACGCTCCAGAAGAGACCACGTCTTAAATGAAAAGAGAATGTGGGATATGCATTTTTTTCAGATAAATAAATAATTGAAAATCTAATCCAAATTATAAAGTACTAACAATTATTTCCAAAATTATAGAATATTACCTAAGGATGTTTAGTAGATGCACAATACATAAGCCAGTTTTAAAGACAATATTCATCTCTCTATTCTGAGAGAGTATTGCAAAACTGGATATAAATTATGTACATAGTTCCCAACAGATTCATTTTTATGTATGCAGTACGTATGCAGAATCAGGGATATATAGGGACTCTAATTTTAATTTTTAAAAAAATTAATTTTAAAAAAAGGTTTTATACATTGCTATTGTTTGTTTAGTAAAAGCACATACGTTGCTCTTCTTCAATGAAACTCAGTTCTTTCCCCAAGTTTATTAGTGATTTGTAAAGTATTTTTAAGAGCCCATTTGATGCAGTGGTTAAGGCACCAGGCTGGAAACCAGTTAAGCACAAAGCTAACTGGGTGTCTTTGGCCCACTCACTCTCTCTCAGCCCTAGGGAGAAAACAGTGGCGACCACTTCTGAAAATCTTGCCAAGAAAACTTCAGGGATTAGTACAGGCAGGCACCAGGAGTCAAAGGCGCACACACACACAAAGTATTTTTATAGATTCCGGAACTTTATCCTTGCGAGGTGGCAAAAGCTTTGCCAATTAACTTGGGTGTAAGCTCTATTGAAGAGTTTGATTTACCTCTACGGAAATGTACTAAGAACTGCATGAAAATCCAATATGGAAACCATAAGAATCAGTCAGGTGGCAATAGAGGGCTGCATATAAAAGGGGTAGGGCTTCAATCCGCCATCTTGATTTCTTTGACATTTCTTGTCCGAAGCTGATAATGCCAGTTCCAGTTGCTAGATGCTTGCATCCATGTGCTGGTTTATTCAGTCCAATAGGTTGGATTCCCATAATACCTTTGGATATACATTACCCATGTTGGATAGATTTGCAGAACACCGTGATGTCCCAAACGATCATCCTTTACTTTAACATTTGTGTAAACGCAGCCAATGAGTTCAGCTTTAGGAATCAGCAAAATTTTGGGGTTTAGATGTCATAGGTCTGCGCCATTTTTAACTGCAAGTGAAAAATCACCAAATAGATTTAACACAAAACCTAAATTGTCTCTCCATAGAAAATTAGTATGACGAAAAGCATGCCCGGTAGTCCTGGGCATGCTTGCTTTCTCCGTGCAGGGAGGTGGTAGAGAATTGAAAAATTCTACACCATCAATCAGACAAACCAGGAAAAAGCTGTATCCGGTTTCTGAGCCTAAGCCCCATTTTCTTCTCTGCTCAAATATCTTTTTAACCTTAGATTTCCTATCACCGCATGAGGAGTTCTGGGTCATTTTAAGCAGTAATCCTCCACCGTGCACACAGCTTGCTATTTCACCTGTAAGGGCCGAAAAGGATAGTTCTTGATTGTCAAAAGTGACAAATGTGGGCATGCTCTGAACCAAAAACCCAGCGTGCTGTCAGAGCGGGCTAACACAGGGGTGCAAAGCCTAAGATCCTCAGCCCACTTTCTCCGGGGAAAGCCCCTTTCAACACAGCGGCCTGATAAGTGACATGCCCTGAACCCGGATTTACTTCGTTCCTGGCTGCCTCCCTTGCGAAATGATCTGCCGAGCTCAGACCGGTTGTCTCCTTTATGGCTGTGCCCGCCCTGCGCACCAAGCCCCTGGGCTCTTCGTCAAGGCGCCTCGTTTCGCGGGTGTAAGCCCAGGGAGTGGCGGTTTGCCCGGTCAACCACGGCTCGGCGGGCTGCGTTAGCGGCCGTGGGGGAAGCGGGCCTCCGCGCGGCCGCAGCCGGGGTTGCGCACAAAGCGCGGAGAGGGCCGGCGGCGCCCCTTCCCGGCCCGCGCACCAAGACGGCGGGCGCCGTGCCGCGCTCCCTCTGGGCGCTAGAGGTCTCTGCGCGCTCGCCTCCGCGCGGGCGGGCCGGGCCGGCCCGGGCGCGGCCATTGTTGCTCCGGCCTTCCGCCCGCCGGGGCCGTCCTCCTCCGTCGCGCCCGCCCGCCCGCCGGGGATGGAGGGCGAGAGCACGACGGCGCTCCTGCCGGGCTTCCTCTTCGGCGCCCTCGCCTTCCACCACCTCAGCACCGACTCGGACGCGGTACGTGGGGCGCCCCCGCGCCGCGCCTCGGGGAGGGCTCCGTGCACGCGCCGCCGCCCCAAAGCGCGGGGCCAGCGCGGGCGGGAGGCTGCTCGGCCGGCGCCGGCGCCTGTCCGGGGTCTCGCTGCGCCCCGGGCGGAACCGCGAGGCTTCTGGAGGGCGAAGGGGCCTCTGCGCGCGGAGAACCCGGCAGCCTCTCGCTCGGCGGGTCGCCTTTCCAAGCCTCGGGTTCAGTTTCGTTTCGGCCGGGGCCGGCTGCGGGTGCCCCCGAACTGATGTCCCCGAGTCTTTGGGGCGCGGGTGGGGAATGGGGACCGAAAGGGCGTCGGTTAGCACTCCTTCCTACCGTTGCTGCGCACAACAACCCTGTGCGGTAGGTCAGAGGAGCGCGCCCAGCGCAGGCACGCGGCCCGTCCCCACGGCTGAGCGCGGGTGGGAACTGGGGTCTGGCTCCGGCCGAGATCCTCGTCCAGGAGCCCAGTACGGGAGTTGCTTGAGGGTTGGCCGCCCCGGCTGGGAATCCCAGGGGCTTTTGCTCCGGCCGGGGCAGACCCCGAGAGCTGCCTGCAGACAGACCCGAGACTGGCTGCAGAAGTTGAATGCCTTCGGAAACCCGGGCGCCCCGCGCGTCCGACCCGAGGGCCGATTAGTGCCTGCGCGTGGCGCCCCTGTAAAAATTAAGTGCTCCTGTTGTGAACGAAGAGGGTTTGTCCGTTCTCGGTCGCTGCTGGGTACAGTGCTTTATTTTGAATTTCCCTCTCCTCCCATGCCGCCGAACACAGCCTCGGCAAGCGCAGATCTGTAGTTCTGGCTGTAAAGACAGACTCCCGTTTGCGTCATTTACCTGCTGACTTCTGCAGGGAGCAGTGCAATGCCGCTGCTTTTGTGAGTCCCCACCGCTCACAGCCGCGTCCCTACACGTGTCACTCATCCCCCACCCCACAAAAGACACTTTAGCTCGAGTTAAACCAGGGTTTCTCCACCTGGGCAACTTTAAGACGTTGCTGGCTTGTGTTAAGCATATGCTGGCTGGGGAATCCTGGGAGTTGAAGTCCACACGTCTGAAAGTTGCCCAGGTGGAGAAACCCTGGTTTAAGCGGACCTGAAGAACAAAAAAGCTTGCCAGCTATTTTGTGTCATTTTGGATGACCCTATCCTTCAACTCTGGGGACTTCAAAAGAAAATAGAATAAATTTAAACTTTACTCATTCCTAGTTGATCCACCCAGCAAGGCTGGCAGGAGAGACTGTAGGAAGGGTGCGTTGGTTCTGAAATTACCAAATGCAAACATAAGGAACACACACTCTGACCTCAGGTATCACTCACTGGTTGATTTGTGTGAGTTGTGATGTTCCTTGTTTCTCATCTTGTATTCCTACAACCTGATATACGCTGCCTTGCCATCATGAAAGCAGCATAAGATGCTTATGAGTGATTCAGAATACCTGTAATAAATGTTGCATCTCTTCCGTGAAGGAGACTTTCAAATATTGGGTAGTATTCATAATTAGAATTTGCATTCGATGATTGGGCATCTATTTCCGAATCCTTGCTGCTTATTCATATTGAGCAAGTGTCATATCTCTCTTTCCGTATTAAATGTTTCCTTTCTAAAAAAATTAAAATTATCTTAACCAAGGTCTGTTAATGAAACCTCATTTCAGTTGCTTGGCTATCAAGCCTATATGTGGATATAATAATTTAACCCTGGTCTCCAATTTTATTTCATGTCAAGAGGAATAAAAATGAAGTAATAGAGGGAGCAAGACACTTAGAAAAAGAAGTATGAGCCATCTTTTTGAAAGTTAGCAGTCTGCTCTATCACAGATCATTGTCTTTTAAATTGTGTTCTCAGCATTTTCCAAAAGTGTAGGCTTACACTTGAACTGATGAATCTTGAAATTTTCTAATATATTATTAGTTTGACACGTGTTTCCTTTTGCTCACAAAGGAAGGCTTTCTGCTTGGAGATGTGAAAGGTGAAGCCAAGAACAGCATTACTGACTCTCAGATGGATGATGTTGAAGTTGTGTATACAATTGGTAAGTTGGTTGAATGGCAGGACAGGGGCGCAAAATATTCCCTTCTGAATGATTTCAGGCATGAAACTTTGGGAAGCACCTGGTATCAAAGTGCAAAACTGCTGTTTCACGCATTCTAGGATTGTTTCAAGCTTGAAACACCACTGTTGCAAGCTTGGAAGAGTGCATTTTACTTAGGGCAGAAGGTTTGACTCAGACGGATATTTCACCACGTGTGAATGAAAGATTTTTCACACCTGAATGAGTTTTGCAAGTTCCCCCCCATCTGCCTTTTTAAATTTCTTGTATTATACAACCAGTATATGGTACCAATAAAATGGGAATAATGTGTGCTAATTTACTGCAGTTTTCAGAAGGAACAAAATGGAACACAATAGTATTTCATGTGACAGTGGCATTTCCTATTTCTTCCTCCCATTTCTAAAATTATTCCAAAAGAATCTTTAACTTCCCTGCTTCATAAGAACTATAAAAGTTAGGATACAAATGGGTTTGTTCTACACTATGCAAAACTGTCTATGTCTTTAAATTTGCCACCATACCCATCGTTGTAGATTCTTTTTGTACATCATTCCATTAATTTTTAATTTTGGAGTTCCAAAAAGACTTAGAATCCAGCTGCATGTTGTCCTTTCAAAGCTTCATCTACAGTTTTAGTAGAAAACCTGAAATGTGTTGCACAAAATACTAAATTAAATGAAGCTTTCCAGGATGTAGAAGTCTCACATAATTATAATACAAAGTGAAGTAATGAATAATGTATGAATCTCATATGACTTTCATTTTAAATAATTTAAGAACATACAGAAGCATGTCTACATTACAAGTAATATGTTACTTCATTTCAGATATACAAAAGCACATTCCATGTTATCAACCCTTCAGGTAGGTAAAAAAAATTTTTTGGTATATCCTTTTATAAAACATAAGATGGTCCATTTAAAAACTGCAGGGGGTGGGATTAGCTCTGATTGTGAATTAGAATCATATCTGCAGATAACCTCAAGGAGCTCACAGTAAATTAAATGGCAACATCTGTTTGCACTGAGAGCTTCATGCCCATGTAATGGGATCCATACAAAGTTCCAGATCCTAAGAACAGAAATGTCATGAAAGGAAACTCTGCAGCCCTATAGATGTCTACTTTGATGTAAGCCTGACTGAGATTAATGGGATTTATTTGCCAATCTGTACCCTTTTTCCTGGAAGTGAGTCCCACTTAATTTTTAAGATAATCTTATATTTTAAATGAACTTTCCCCTCACTGTGATTAATAGGGTATTCATAAGAGTATACCCATTATATTATAAAAACTCTTTACAATACAGCCAACAGTCAATTTATCATTTTTGCATCGCCTTAAAAAAAACACATTGACAATGGTTATTTTACGAAACCATTGGCCCATATCTCTTTGCAGATAAACCATAGAGAAACATACATACAGCTAAGATTTACTCTCTTGCTGAAAATAATTGTAATCCAATAGTTTTGGAGAGAGCAGCACCACTTATGATTCTCCTTGTCTACTTCCCAAGGCCAAAACTTTTGATTTCTGTATTACTTTTTTCTGTTTGATTTCCTATGGAATCCTCAGAAAATATCCTAGAAAATTACTAGAAGCAAACATTTGCTAACAAATCACTAGCTGCAAATATGTTTAATTCAGTATTTCTATTCCTTCCCATTTATTTTATCATTTTTAGCTTTTACAACGCAGCTGGAGAACTGAATAAACCAGCGTTGAAGAAAATATTGTCAGGGTGCAAAAAGGTATTTTGCATTTAGACTTAACATCATTGCATGAGCATATTCAAAAACAAACATTTTATTCAAAGACTTATCTAATTCTCCATAGTTTGATTTATGTGATTCGATTATGAGTTTATAAATTATAAGTAACATAGTCTCAGCAATGCCAGTGGGACTTGTTCCCAGATAAGTATGCCTAAAATTACAGATAATGTATATATGTGAATAGATCCAAGATTCCTCTTGCACAAATTTCCTCAAAAGGGATTATATTTGACACTACTATCAGAACTTTTGTACTTTGATTATGGAATGGAGCATATTTAACTGCTTCTGAATTAACATAGACTCCGAAATGTGCTCCCTAGGTTGTATACTTCTTGTTACCCACAATAACCATTATGTTTCTTTGTCCTGAATTTTTGTCCTGTATGTAATTTTTCTTTTCTAACATTCTAAGTTAGAATTTAAGTTAAAATGTGTATCTATGAATGCAAAAAAGTGTCCTTGAAATATGTACAGGTAGTCCCCAGTTTAAGAACAAATTCTATTCTCAAGGTCTGTCCTTAAGTCGAATTTGTATGGAAGCCGGAACAGCATTATTGTATAATACTGTATAAGTAGTATTGGGTAATTCACTCGAATCATTGTGTGTTTAACTCAAGTCATTATTTAACTTGAATCTTGCTACAGTAGGCTCCGTTCTTAACTATGGGTCGTCTGTAACCCAGGCGTTCTTAACCCGGGGACTACCTGTATTGTTAAAAATAATTAGAAATCATAACCAGGCTTAAAATCTAGGCAGGCATAAGAGCAGGGACTAAATGTGAGTCAGTTCCTTGTGTGATGCTACAGTAGCCATTACGTGTTTTTTTACTCTGTTATTTATTTTGTATTTTGTGTTTTTTTAGATTTTATGTTAAGACACCCATAGTCGCTGTTGTGAGATGGGCAGCCATGTAAATAGATTGGATGAATGAATACATATGTACATAACTGCAAATATAAATATGCAACTAGAGCAAGTAGTACATTTTTAACTTTTGTGAATTTCTTTGAAAGGTTGGGTTAGATACAACTGCTGGTACTTAGCTGTGTTATTCGTTCTTGCAGTGACTCATAGATTAAAATGCTAATCACGATTCTTTTTTGTCAGGTTCACTTTGAAAGTAATATTTTTCTGAGTAGCTTCTTCTTTAAAGAATGCCCTTTCTTTTCCAGAATGTGGTAGGTTGGTACAAACTCAGGCGTAATACTGACCAGACAATGACGTTCAGAGAACAGCTTCTTCACCAGCACTTACAGTCACACTTGTCAAATCAGGGTCTTGTGTTTCTGTTACTCACTTCCAATGTGACCTCTTCAAGTTCATCCACTTACAAACTTGAATATGCATTGCATAAGCCACAAGAGGGGTAAGTAACAAATGCTGCAGGATTTCTTTCTGTTCAGTTCCGTACTAATTCTGATCAGAAATAGCATAATCCAATACAGTGGCATGATCTGGGATTAATATTACATAACTCAAGACAGAGAGCCAGTTCAGTGTAGTGGTGAAGGCACCAGGCTAGAAACTAGGAGAACGTGAGTTCTTGTCCTGCCTTAGGCACAAAGCCAGCTGGGTGACCTTGGGCCAGTCCCTCTTTCTCAGCCTTAGGAAGAAGGCAGGAAAGAAGAAGAACACTTCTGAAAATCTTGCCAAGAAAACTGCAGGGACTAGTCCTGGCAGTGGCCAGGAATCAAGACTGACTCGAAGGCGCAACCCCCCCCCCCCCCCCCCGATAACTTAGGTTCTCTCTTTATGAATTCTCTGTTTGAAATATGAAAGAAATCTTACTATAATGAAAACCATTCACTTCAGTTGAAATTCAGTTGAAATTTCAGTTAAAATTTAATGTGTTTTATTATCATCATCTCTGGCCACATTAATCAACTGAGACTGACATAAATTAGGACTGTAAATGATGAAATGAAGCCTACAAGTTATTTTATCCGTCTGTAACATTGGATTACATTTCAGAGAGGTTCTCCCCCACCCCTGGCCTTTGTATCTGTATAAGCTGCATCTCACAGAGTGTCAACAGAGTCAGCATACTCTTCTCTTCTCAGTATCAGCGTTTCCCAGATGTCTCTCTCTTGCTCTCTTGCCATTGTCACAGTAGCAGCCGATATTTCTGTTGCTACTGCAAAAAAGGTTTTGATCTCTAAGGGTGGAAAAGAGATCTGCAAATTCCTGTGGTCCTTCAGAATAAATTACAGAACAGCCCATTTATCATACGCAACAGAAAATGCTGAATAAAACCTGCGATATCCCTAATTATGCTCTTTGCTTTTCTGTAGGCTTCTTCAGAAAGTGCCAGTAGTTGTAGCCAATCTAGGAATGGCAGAACAGCAAGGTTATCGAACTGTATCTGCTTCTTGTATTTCTTCTGGCTTTTGTAAAGCGATTGCAATACACAGGTAGGAAAACCATCTTCTCCTATTTTGTATGGTATGCTCAGTAATACCCTGGGTAGATTTCAGTTTTACCTAGGTTACAGAAAATTTGCATTACGCGTTGTCATTCGGTATCAATAGGATTTGGAACAAAATGTTCTAGAACATCCATACTGTGTGACAAGGAAACTCCTGTTGAGAGTTTCAGCTCTGCTTCCCTTCAGGATATTCTAAACAGTAAAATACTTAACAAAGTCTATTCACAGTCCTTTATCCTGCCTCGATTTTCCAATTTTCTTTCTCAGTTGGAATTCAGCATTCAGTGGCTTTTGGTGCCAGCACGTGAAAAATCCCAGTTGCTCCTTTTATACTGTACTTCTGCAGACTTCAGTGTCCAACTTCTTCTCGTCCTTCTCTCAGCAGCTTCACTGTAAACTCATTTCCACTACTTTGAATTCATGATTTTAAAACACAGATAAAGTTGCTTAAGATTGCTGGACTTTTGATTCTATATGGGTGGGGTGTGAAGTTGTCATTGGGGCAGTGCATTATATTATTGTCTTGGATTCATGCCAACTTGTGGAATCTGATGAGGTGGATAGGATACTTTCTGATATGCCCTCTGCCACCTGTGGCCTTGATCCATGCTTTTTGTGTCTTCTTTGGGCATCCAGGATGAGTGAGTAGCTAGATCTGGGTTACTGAGGTTACTGTCTTCTCGGTGTAAGGGGCTGCCCTGGCTGTCTTTAACAAGGTGCCCATGTATCCCTTCTGAAGAAGGCTTTTTTGGATCCAGCAATAATGTATAAATGTTGCCGTTTCCAGCCTTCCCTTTTTAGGGCAGGCTGTTGAGATGGTACGGCTCCAGCTGCAGTGTGTGCCCTAGAGGAAAGGCATTATCCAGATCAGTGTTTCTCAATCTTATCAACTTTAAGATGTATGGACTTCAACTCCCAGAATTCCTCAGCCAGCATGCTGATTGGGAGAATTCTGGGAGTTGAAGTCCACACGTCTTAAAGTTGCTGAGGTTGAGAAACACTGATCTGGGTCCTCTGCAGTCAGGGTTCAGGCCTGATTACGGGACCAAAATGGAATTGGTTTATCTGATGGACCTGTTTTGGGACCTAGACGGTGGCCACACTTTGTGGAATAACCTCTCGCTGGAAGCCAGATTGTCATGAACTCTGATATCTTTTTGAAAAGCTGCTAAAGCAGAATAGTTCTCTAGACCTTTTGAAAACTGATGTTTGCCCACCAGTTGGCTGGCACTGTTGGATGTTTGAAATGATGACTGTTTGCCTTAATTTTTGTTAAGTTGACACTGTACTCTTTAACTGTTTCGTCTTTAACCTGATATAATTTTATCTAGAATTTTAATTAGCAATATCTTTAGCAAATTATCTTGTCTATTTCTAAAGCACCTGATGGCATTTTCTTGTTTCAGTTAAGGATTCATTAGTCTGTATGTTTAGATTTTGAAATATCTACATTTCAGTACTGTATTTTTCTGAAAATTACAAATAAAAATAGTACATGCTAGGGTTTTTTTTGCATCAAAGGTCAGAATTCTTTAATGAAGATGGGTCTCTAAAAGAAGTTCATAAGATTAATGAAATGTATGTAACTCTGCAGACAGAACTAAAGGTAAGTTAGACCTTTTTTTATGAATACATGTTTTATGACTTTTAAGTAGCAGTGGAAAATTTGAAACACATTTGTTAATGCACCTCAAATAAATATTCAGGCAAAATATTACTTAGTAGGGTATCATAGATTAACAAAGACCCAGTTCCATTTATTAGAACCTTTGCCAGGTATAACATTATTTATTTTGGAAATAACAGCATGTAAAAAAACAAATCATGCTAGTTATGCAGCCCCCAGGCAAAACAGACTGCCCATTCCTATAAAGAACAATAGAAAGCTACACTTAAAAATGTTCAATTACTGATAAAAACCTTGCATTCTACCGAGGTGTTCTTTTTCTCTTGTTCTAGAATCTGTGCAGTAAAGTAGTGGATAGTGAAAAATCAGTAGAGAATCTGTTATCACAAATAGATCAGCTGAGACAAGAAATAAGAAACAAAAAAGAACAGAAGAAAACTGCAGGTAAGATAGCTTATTGTGCCTAAAAAAGTTGAAGTCCTCCAGGCCTTTAAAACATACACATTTATTGGGTAGAGAAGAAATTAATACATCAGTGTTATTACATTCTTCACCGGTTTTGCTATAACAGACCCACATAGTTATCTGCCTTATTTTTCCTCAACAAAATACGGACAAGCTGTAATTGTAAAAATTGTTATTTGATGTTAAATAAAGCACTTCCAAAGTTATCCACTTGTTTGTGAAAATAGCATTTTAGTAGGCTGCTTCATGTGTTTAGATCTCAGCGTAGTTTTGTTTTTAAGCAGACAGACGCTGCAGTGTAGCAATGTTGCAAAAGTTCACTGCTGTAAAAGGTTATTTGGCAGAATAGGGTAAATAGGAGAAAGTTCTGGGCCATTGTACCACGTTTGTTCTCACGAGAAAGGTGAAATTGGTAAGTGAACGCAGAGAATAAATGGCTAGAGCACAGACAAACCTTTAATATAGTCTACCACAAATGCTTCGTGTTCCTGAAGTTGCCTGCTTCTATGTTTTCCTGTTGGTTCCTTGCAGCAGAATTGGGATCAGAAGATCACCACCACCACCCTTTCCCATATCCTTTTATCTGCTCTCTAGTTACGCTCCAGCCATTTTGCCAAACAGCTGTTCAAGATAGTAACTGGAAAAAAGTGGCTTATAGAGAGGATCATGGTGCATGCCACAATTTCCATTTAATTTATACATCTCCATCCATGGTTGGCGCTTGGCACCTAACGGGTGCATCAGGGGACTGTCACAAGCATCCATTCATATCACAAGAGGTTTAGATATTACAGAAAGCCAAAAACCATGGTTTTCACTTTTTATCCAATAATGAAGGATTTCACAAATGATACATGGGTTTGTGTGTGCACACATTTGTGTACATATTACAAGAAATGTAAAGAAACCAAAGGATGTCCTGGTTATATGCACAGTGCTATAATATAAGTAACCAGGCAGAAAAATAAATCAAGTTTTCATTCTTTTAAAATAGATTACTAGCTGCTTATTACGTGTAATCAGAAATGTGATTTAAAATAAAATCTAGCTTGCTAAGGAAAGTAAAAAAAACAACTAAAATTTTGAGATGGGTTTGGCAATTTCTAGAGCATTTTAAAATTGTAGTCAGTTACTGAACAAACTAACTAGAAATAATTCCTGTCTTGCCAACTATTCCAAGTCAGTAGGAGAAAGTTAAGGAGAGATGACCCTTTTTAGTTCATGCTACTTGTTCCTCACTGAATAAAAATTAGCTTTATCTGAAATCCTGTTCCTTGACACAATATACCCTATGTAGTTATTTGGGTATCTAATGTAGATTGTTTCATTATAGGGAAAAAATGCTGCTTTACAATTGACATATTCAGCCTACTATAGCAGTCTTTCCATCTAATGGAAGTATCCTCTAATCTGACTTTTTTTCCCCTTTCTGTTTTCTGTCTGTTAGAAAAGAACAGAAATTACTCAGAGGAGCCCAAAGAAAATATTTTTCTTTGTCAAGCTTTGCAGCACTTTTTCCCAAATTCTGGGCTGCAGACAAGCACGGTTACTTTAAAAGGAAGGCAGATTTCTAAGCAGTGCTGCACTGTAGACCACAACATCAAAATAACGGACCGGTTAACTTTAATGATCAAAGAAAGTAGTCTCCCTGAAGCTGAAACAAGGCAGGCGATGAAGCGAAAAGGTACTGTGAACACAAGCGGGCCAAAGGCATTCAAAAGACTGCGATCATTCCACCATAATCAGAAACTGTTTCAAGAAGACCAGGAAAACAGTGACCAAGAAATAAATGTTACAAGTAACACCAAACCAACAGAAAGTGTGACACACTGATGGATGCACACTGCCTTTAATCCCTTCAAGTGGCAAAGGGTTTTTTTTTTTTTATTCTCACCCATTGCTGCCTGTCATTAGCGCGCTTCATTAATACATGGAATATTTGAGCAACATTTTGCAATTCAAACATCACCATTTTAAAACAGCATCTTTCTCACAACTTGGAAAAATGTTCAGATTGCTCTTTCTCATTAAATCTTTATATTGCTTACTCCCAGCGTTTCTCAACCTTGGCATCTTGAAGACGTGAGGACTTCAACTCCCAGAATTCCCCAGCCAGCATCTCCCAGGGAATTCTGGGAGTTGAAGTCCACACATCTTCAAGTTGCCAAGGTTGAGAAACACTGGCTTACTCTTAGAGAGTGTGGCAGAAAGCAGAGTCAAAAAACCTACCTGAGTTTTTGTTTTTAATAAGAACTATATTAAGAATGCAATGGGACTTTCTTTAAATAGCATGCTGATTTTGAAGTGAAGCATTGACCGTAAAACCAATATTGCCGTGAAAAAGACGAATCTTTAAGAATTCCATTCACAATTATCGCTTTATATTGTGTTTTAATACTTAGAATTTCTACAGCCTTATTACGTATCTGAGCTAAAGTGAGTAAAATTGCATTTTGGGGGAGTGAGCCCCAGAGATGCTAATTCAAAGTAGGGATACAATATCAGTAAGTAAAATGGTTTATTTTCTATCCTGCATCTGAAGCAACTGCATTCTAATGTAATTTCAGAAAACAGACTCTATACAGGTTGAAGCAATCAGATATTTACTATTAAGAGACACATTTCTCTCCTGATAACACTGTACGCTTGTCCACAGAGCAAGAATTACTATTTGTTTTATACTCTCTATACAGTGTGAAATAATAGGCTTGTCACTGAAATATTGATGGCTTGTTTATTAATATTCTAGTAATGAACATAGTGCAATAACAAAAATAGAATAAGCATGATTGATACAATTTATTCTGGATATTTAATATTACATATTTTGGGGTCACTGCGAAACACTGGGTCCTTATACATAACCGACATAAATCCTGCAACAGAATAATTAAGTTTTAAAAACAAAATGTTTTATATAACACCTGAATGCATGACTATTTTACCACAATACTTACCCATTGCGTGGGATCGCTTAATGGCTTTTGCAATTTCACGCTGTTTCTTCATACATAAGCCTATGAAAGCAAACAATCGTTTGAAAAATCACTGACAATATCAAGTGCTCAGTTTTATTTGAGCTTTTGTTTCAAAAATAAAAAAAATATATTTTAAATAACTTTTTTTCTGCTTTCTTATTTTAGAAAACATGTATTTGGGCTGGTGTAGCTCAGAATGGGTGTCAATTCTTATGTTAAAAGTACTGAACAATATTTGGCTTGGATATGAGTAGATATAATTCTGCCAAAAAATGTTTTTTGTACATACCTGTTATATGCTGACCCAATATGTGACCAGTGTATGGAGAAATAAACTGTGATAAAAGCTGTTGGAGAAATAAGTTGATTAAGTCTTCAAAACAGTAAAAATTAAATGAAATTAATACTTTTTTGTAGCAAATATTTACAATCGGATAACATTTCATAGTTGTGTGAAGAAAGGGACTGCATTCATGTGTATTCATGATATTTTATTTGAAAATCTAAAATACATTTCTGCCCATGTAATTAAAATACGCAGTTTGATTTGAAAGAGCAGGAGCGGGTCCATTGTGGGTAAAATGCTCCATATCAAACTAGACAGAAAAGCAGGAGAAGACAGCAGTCTCACACAACGGCCATATTCCATTAAACTATCTTTTTAACCATAGTTTGGTGACAAAGCAATAATTGTCAAGCTAAGCCTTAACAGTAAGAGAGGGTTTACACACTGTTATAAGCCTTAAGAATAGCTACATCTGTAGTCACCAAGAAACATACTGTACTATTTTATTTGTTATGCTGCAATACTCATACATAGATATAAGTAGTTTTTTTAATTAATGTATTTAAATTTATTAATAGCCATCCACTCTGGCAGACTCTGGGCTGCTCACAAAAAATACTAAATTAAAACAAAAACATAGACAAGACAAAACAAAGCACTCCTGAGTAAAAAACAACCATTAAAACAAAGCATTACACCCCCATTAACCCCAAACACATTAACCCCAAACCTGGGACCAAAGTCAGGTTTTAAGGGCTTTTTGGAATATATAATGTATTTGACTATATAACACAGAAATGGTAGGCTGAATTCTAACTAATTAACACTTTTAATTCTAGTCAATGACCTTAATAAAATTTCCATTCACTTTTACAACCTGGTAAAAGCCACAGTTCGAGTGGTTTGGGTCTACCTAAAATCCCACTATTTCAGTGAGACTAAACTGACTGTTAGTTTGGCCCCTAGTTCAACTGTCCCTAAAAGACAGTCATATCATTCACCACTTCAAGTTAATCTCTGTGACAGAAATGCAGATTTTCAATTACAGGTACTTATCCAATGCATGTTCCAGCTGAGACATTGATACTTTTTTTCCCACTGTGGTGGTATCATCATCATCATCATCATCATCATGTTTTTATCCTGCCTTTTTTTTTAAATATATATTTGGTCATTGCAAGGCAGCAAACATACCTAATACTCCTGCCTCCTATTTTCCCTATAACAACCACCCTGTGAGGTGGGTTGGGCTGAGAGAGAGGCACTGGCCCAAAGTCACCCAGCCGGCTTTCATGCCTAAGGGGGACCTGGAACTCACAGTCTCCTCATTTCTAGGCCAGCACAATCCTGAAACAATTTTTGCTCTGTTTTCTGTAACATACTCAACACCACACTCAAGTCAGTAGTAATTTACCTGTATATTCTTGTGGTCAATAGTTACACCGCATAAGATACACTTTTTAGGAGGCTCCTTATACGGATTTTCCATTGGGACAGGCTGAAACAACAAGAATTTTAGTAATGGCTTTTCTCAGCTTTTCCTGCTCTTAAGCCCTTCAGCAAGAAAGGCATCTTTTTGCACATAGCCACTAGGTGGACCAGACCAGGAAATCAACTCCCAGGAAGACTAAAACTACTTTTATTGAGATGGGCTATAAGAACAGAATCTTGAGGCTGAAAACAGGTGCAATTATAATACGCTACATGTTCCTTTTCAATGCGCTTGTCTGCAGTATCTCTTTAACATGTATGATTAACTTTTGACAATTTTATTTAAAGAAATTGGAAACATCTCCCCATTCTATTTGTAGATATTTGATATTGATCCATATGAGTTGAGGAATGTGCCACCAGATTTATTTCTTTTTTTTATTAACAACACATATGGTACCAGCACTTTACTGTATTCATTATATTCTGACATTCTGCGTCAAGAAACATTTAAGAATACATGGAGTTTTAGGTTTGTTCTAGTAGTATCTTACCATATCTGCCTCACTGGATTCCTGCTCACTGTATGAACTACTCTCTCGTTTCCATGATCTGCCTGAAAAGACATACAAATGTACAAGCCTGTTAAAATATACGCTAATCAGCCCAATAAAGCAGCTGAACAGAAATGACCCTGACTTCCTAAAGTCCTCTTTCCTTTTTAACCCTCTGCAGAAACTCAATCTTATCATCAATAGAAAAAACAGAGATGGACACACAAATGATTTATCTGAAAACTAGAAAAAATGCTGACAGCTCAGGCCTGCATTTAATCTTATGGATTACACAAAAAGGAATCCCATGCAGGCTAGTGGAAGAAAACCTTGCAGATAAGTGAGAAGGTTGCCAGAGAAGGGCTGGCTTGCTCTGCTTTCAGCCACCTTGTGTCTGTGCTGGAAGAAGCTTCCTCCACAAACATTAAAAAGATACGGACTGGCGGTGGAGGTACCGATAGCTGTACCAGAAACCAAGCTGGTGGAGTGTGATCTAATTCTCTTCAGTCAACCAGATAGTTAGAAAACTTTTAAAAACTAGCCTGCTAAGATTTGTAAGCTTACATTTCGATACCAGGGATAGAGAAGTTTGTGTCTGTTCTTCCTGCAATAGCAGCAGAGACTATTTACTTCATAGTAGGCTTTTACAAAGTTATAGACTAATAACTTCTATGAACAAATCAATGACTGTATTGTAGTACCCATACAAAAATGCATAAATAACCCAAAACAATTAGTTGGCAAAAAATCTCCTGTTTGCTGTAATGTGTAAGAACATACAAACTGCCTTGCTGGATCAGGCCAAGGCCAATTTTGGTGCAGGTTTCTGTTTCTCACATTGGCCAACCAAATGCCTCTGGGGGGCTTGCAAGCAGAAATGAGGAACGCTCCCTTCTTCGCCTGTTGTTCTTTTGCAGCTGATATTTGGAGGCATGCTGCTCCCAACCCAGAGCTAACAATCTCAGTGAATAACCCGGAAAAAAATGTCTTAATGACATTATCTAATCCCCTTCTAAAGCCATCAAAGTTAGTGACTATCATCATGTATTCTGATAATAAACTCCAAAAGTTAATTATGTGAATATTTTTTTCTTCTCTCTCTCTGTTCTAAATCTACTTATAGTTATGTGTGCACCTAGGATGGCATATGTTACACCTCTGTTCCATGAGCTGCATTGGCTGGTCTGCTTCCAGGTGCAATTCAAGATGCTGGTTTTGACCCTTAAAGCCCTACCTGGCATGGGACCAGGTTATTTGAGGGACTGCCTCTTCCTGATTACATCTACCCATACCATCAAGTCCAGCAGGAGGAGTATGCTGTGCACCCCATCTGCTAAAGAGTTTCATATGACAGGACCCGGAAGACATGCCTTTTCAGTAGTGGCTCCTGCTTTCTGGAGCATCCCTGCCCAAGGAGAGGTTAGCCCCATCCCTGCTATCCTTCTGGAAAGCCCTTAAAATGTGGTTTTTCCAACAACCATAGGGAGCCTGCAAGATGGTTGTACTGTATCTAGATGGTTGTTATTCTCCCGCATTCTTGCTTTTTATTTATGTTTATTTGTTTTAGCTGTCTTAATGGCTGTTATATTGTTTTTAATTGTTGCTGGATGTACATCACCCAGAGTCATGTTCCGTGAGATGGGCAGCCATATAATTTGCTAAATAAAATAATTGGATGTCATTTGTCCTAATGTTTTGAGAGACAAGCTATCAGACATTTTCTTCACTGCATGAACGATTTTATATACCTCAGCCATGTTTCCCATCTTTTTATAAATAAGAACTTTGAATGTTCCAGCCTTTTTCTCACAGGAAAGGCGTTTAAGCTTCTTCATAATTTTGGCAGCCCTATTCTGCACCTTTTCCAAAGCTACTACTGTATATCTTTTCTTTCTTCAAATGTGGTCATCAAAGCTGCACCCAGCATTCCAGATGCAGCTAACACAGACTTGTAATAAAGGCATTACAGTGTTGACAGTTTTATTTTCAAAAACTTTCCTAATGATCCCTAGAATGGAATTTGCCTTTTCACAGTTGTTTCACAGGGAGGTGCTACCTCCAGTGAAATATCTGCTATGATCCCAAGACCATTTTCCTGGTTAGTTACAGACAGCTCAGACCTTACCAGTGTATATGTGAAGTTATGCTATTTTGCTCCAGGGTGCATCATTTTACGCTTCCTATTTCTAAATGGAACGGTATTTGCTAGCTGGCTGGGCATTATTTAACGAATGAAATTTATAAATGACTTCAATCTTGACATTCATCTAGTTTAAAGGTATCCTTCACAGTATCATTCTAGAGTGTTCCACAATGAGTTTCATGAAATGAGCGACGTAACAAAGTATATTATGTTAAAAAAAAAAAAAGCTGTGCGGGGACAGAGAAAATAGTACAATGTGAACTACACAGTAGATTGTATTTACAAAATTTATAAACAGCAGAAGCCACTGTCATCATTCTGCTATTCAAGAGTAGCCTCCCACAAAGGCTCTTAAGATCCAAACTAGATAAGTGTAACAAGTGCCCTCTAGATGCATTAATTCCCAGAATTCACATTTGGCCCTTTTTTACTTACAATATCTGTACTTATTTCTTTATTGTTTTATTTTTATTTTAAACCCAATAGTCTAAGCTGTCTGGGCAGTTTACACTAAAACACACTGAAAGATACACTTTGACATATACACTAACATTTATTAAAATGCAAAATGAAAATGCCATACCAACTAGGCAGCAGCAAGGTGGCCATTCAAAATAATAACAAAGCCAATTAAAAAGCCCGAGAAAATAGAAATAATGCTAACTTGGGGGGCCAGTCAAGCTTCTCTGGCGAGGCAATCCCATAAATAAGGCTCTCTTGTTTTAAATGGGCAAATGTTCTAATCACATCAGAAAGGATGAGCTATGAAACTGCTCACATCTCTGCTCACATGCCTGGGAATCTCCTGAATTCTTTCATTATTCCACGCCTGGCTCCATTCCTATCCAAAATTGATGGGCCAACCACACAGAAAAGATGGTCATTAGCTCCCTCTCAGGTTCCGCAAGGTTTCTCTTCACTTACCCGAGCCAGACGCACAGATTCCGTTTCTTACAGTGGCGAAGAGATAAAATCTCCCCGAAATCCTGGGAGAAGAAACCAAGCTTGCCACGGCAGCCATGTTTTCCGCTCTCCAAACTTCCGGTACAGACGGGTAGTAGAGGAACATCCAATCAAGTCCTCCTCACAACACATCCGGGTTGCGGAAAGAAAAGCTTCCGCGCCTCAACTGCGGCTGCACCATCGTTCCGTTCCAAGGGCCATACGGTTAGGTATCCTCCCAAGGAAGTCGCTTCCGCGCAACCAATCATGGCGGTCTATCGTCATTACATCACGTGATTCATCCCAGTTCTCATTTCATGCCCCCGTGTAAATTGCCAAACTCAAGTCCCATCAGCCCCTGCGGTTAGGTGAGGGATGGCGGGAGTTATAGTTCACTCATTGGAAGCTCATGGGCTCACCCTCAATAGGATGCGCAAGGGCAGGAAGTGACTTCTCGGGGTCCCGCGTCAAAGAAAACCTGCACCGTTTTTCTAGTAGATGGTACAGTCCTCGCTCAGAAGCGGGCGGTTCCATTTCCGGGAGAGGGGGGCACGAGAGTAAATGGAGCCGCTGCCTCGCCTCGTGAGAAGCGGCTCAATTCGCCACCTGCCCGTCTGGCGCAGCACCGGCTGACCCGGGGCGGGGGGAGCCCAGCGAGTTCTATACCGCTCTCCATGGAGGACGGTGGGATCGTCAGGAGAAGGACGCAGGAGCAAAGGCGGCGGCGGCCGGGCCACGGAGCGGATTCGCCCGGCAGTAAGAGCGGAGGCCGGTCCCGCTTGCCCTCCCCGCCGGCCCGCAAGAAACTGAACTCGGACGAAGGCGAGGAAGCGCTGGAGGAACCGAAGTTGAAGGTACTGCCGATTCCCGGCCTCCCTCGGGCATCCAATAGAGCAGGGTTCCTCAACCTTGGCGGCTTGAAGATGTGTGGACTACAACTCCCAGAATTCCACAGCCAGCATGAGTTGAAGTCCACACATCTCCAAGCTGCCAAGGTTGAGGAACCCCGCAATAGAGCAGACTTGAGGCTGGGAGACTCTGGTGGTGGTGATGGTCGCACAGCCAGATGTTTAGACTGGATTTGGCATTTTTATCCACCTATCGAGTCCTTCCCAAGGACCTGGGATAGGTAGATGTTGTTTGATGGTGTTAAAGGTATTGTCACAGGATATAAGCTGTTCCTAGTAAAGCTGCCTTTTGCAATTGACTGATGGTGATTTTGTCAATGCCGATGATGGACTTCAAGTGGTGCTCCAGATGTTTTGGGATTGCACCTAAGGCACCTTTTACTACTACTACTACTACTACTACTATCTGGGTAACCTACAATTAGATTCACAGTGAAAGACTGGTGAAAACTTAAAATTCAAGTCCTAACCAAGGACCTAAGAATTATTAAAGTAGCATCTGAGGGTATAGGCAGTTATGAGGACGACGACGACGATGATGATGCAGCTAACCTACTAACCATGGAGACTTGAGGGTGGGAGACTCTTCTCGTGGTGGTGGGTTTGTTGTTGTTGTTTTTATTCAGCAGCTAGGAATACAAGACCTGAGCTAGAGGTCCAGAAATAGAATTGGCAACCCCCTTTTGGGTTGTTGGCAAGAAAACTGCATTCCAGCAGCTGAGGGAGACAAGAAGTTCACAAGAAAACAGAAAAAAAAAAGTCAAATACAGTAAAAGCAAGACTGCTTAAAAACAAGATATGCGAAAATGAAATCAGTTCATTTTGGAAAAGTAAGAAAAATAAAGAATATAACAGACCCACAAAAAGACAGTCTGCATGGAGTAGTTGTTAGCTGAAAAAAGGAGTGAGGGATGGCCAAACTTGCTTCTGGAAAGAATTCCATAATATTTCAATAACATTTTATTTTTACTGAGTTCATGTATACAAACCATTATAGAATAACAACAGGAAGTTTTATGCCTTGGCTTGAAAGCAACTTTTCATAATGTGGCATCTTCTAGAAATGTTGCTCATCATTTGCACGTAGTGAAGTCCCACAGAAAAATCATTCTTAAGATTTGATAAAAGGAAGGAACATCTAAGGAAAATAGGAATCGGTGTTATGTTACAGTACTGTTGATTTTTGTGCCATGTTTCAACCAAGGCTCTTAAACAAAATGCTACAAAACAGAACTCTAAAAGATGTAGATCAAATATTAAATAGTAAAGAAACATTCTTAAATTAATAGTTGTTTAAAAATACAAACTTTACTGAAGAGCTTTTAGCAGAAGCTAAAATGCCTAATCACAGGGTTTTTAGGCTGGGTAAATTTACCTGAGCGTAAGCTCTAATCACAACATGGCAAATCATGCCTTCTACAGACTCTCAGACGTGGCTGAAGAGGGTACTGTACTGTGATCTCCAGGCCAAAAAAATGTCACCAATCTGTGCTTTCATTAATTGATTCTGTTCCTGAACTGGCCTAAAGAAGAAGTTTCTTGTAATGTTCAGCTGACTGTTCATGGCTATTAAAGATATAAGGGCAGTTTTGATTTTTTTAAAAAAGAGAAATATCTTGGTCAAGAAGTCATTTGTATTTTGGTACGCTGTTATGATTATTGTAAACTGTACTGTGGTGTAATAATACTATTTCATCCTAGTAGTTGTAAGTTTTGCCAAAAGAATGAATATTTTATCATCCTGTATAAAAATGCTTAATATTAAAAAGTCTCATTCACCTTTCTTTTTCTTTCAGTATTATGACAATGATGGTATGTTTGCAGACTGTGACAGCTTTTCTGGAAGCAACTCTTTCTTAACTGAAATTAATGATATCGAGCAAATGTGCATACACTCTAGTAGGAATAGTCTAGATCCTGACAATCTAGATCTCAGCACTTCTGTACAGCCTGTAGGCGGAGATACTCAGATAAAGTATGCCAAGAATGTGACACAGGTGACAAATACTATGATTAGCTCCAGAAACATAAGAGAATATGACTCTTTGAAAAGAACGAAGGAACAGGATAATAGCTCAAAGGCTCAGGATAGTCATTTAGAAAGTCTCCCGTCATCCCAAAAAGCAACGGTCATAAAAGAAATACCCTGTCAGATGGAGTTCTCAGATCTACCATACTGCAGGGATACAGAAAATAATAAAAAAGATTGTGAATCAGTGAGAACTGCTTTGTTTGAGCCAGGTAGGCGAAACAGTCTCAAAGACCATCTCAAAAGTGCGATGGCTGGGAATGCCAGATCTTCTGCTCCATTGGTTTCTAAAAGCAAACATCTGAAAGAAGCTCTTGTAACTGAAGAGATGGCCGTTGCAGAGAGAGCTGACAACTTGGCTTTTGTAGATATTGGTCCTTTCTATGGCTTACCCACCAAAGTCAAGGAGCTACTTCTACATATCAGAGGAATTGAGAAACTTTATGGTAATACCACCAACCTCTGTTTGTTATAACCTACTATGATAAATTCCAGTTCAGTGCAATCTTTGCTTGTTCTGTTTCTGAAGCCGAATTATTTTATTTGTTAGATTGACATTTGTATAAGATATTCAAGTTGCCTGACTTTTCATTCCATTGAAGTAATCTCTGAAATGTTGGGCAGAAAGTATGAAGGCTAGCTTTCCTTTGTTCTGATATCTTTGGCAAAGCAGCCACCCAAAAGAATCGATTGATTGATTCATTCATTCATTCTACAAATATACCACTGAATCTGTAAGACTTTTGGTGCTTTACAAAACAATTGACCAGTTCATCCATATCAGTTTAATTGTTTATGGTAAATATAAATAAAGAGAATCACTAATCCATGTGACAATTATAAAATTATACTAACAGTGATAGTGAAAAATCATAACAAATTAATGAAATGAGAATTTGATTTTCAATGTACATACATTACATGGAACTAATTAAATGTAAATGTGGAGGAAATTCAATTTTTAGGATGGAAATCCACAGTGACAGTCAGTTCCAACAACTTGTAATTTCAGTGATCATTCTAGCATTATAAGCTCCATAATCTACTTACTGTAAGTTTGTTAATTTCTTATGTAGGTAGTCCTCGACTTTCAACCATAATTGGAACCAGAACTTCCACTGATAAGCAATGTGGTCATTAAGTGACACGCCTGATTTTACAACCTTTTTTGCTGCAGTTGTTAAGTGAATCACATGGTCATTAAGTGAATCTGGCTTCCCCTGTTGACTTTGCTTGTCAGAAGCCTCCTGTGAAGGTCGCAAATGGCGATCATGTGACCCCGAGATGCAGCAACCGTCATAAATAAATGCCAGTTGTCACGTGCCTGAATTTGCCCATGACCCTGGGGATGCTGTGATGGCTGTAAGTGCAAGGACTTGTTGGAAGTCACTTTTTTCAGCACCATTGTAATTTCAAGTGGTTGTTAAATGAATGGTTGTAAGTCGAGGACTACCTGTTGTCAGAGAACAGCTTGCAAATAAAAATATAATTTTAAACATTGTAAAAACTCACTCTGTTCATGTAACAGTGTCTCTCTTTGCTAATAGGAGAATCTTGCTATATTACCTCTGGGTCTTCCTGATCTAATAGGAGAAAATAGATTTTTGTTTCTCAATCATTGCAGATCTTTCCTTTAGAATATAATTCCTTTCTCATGAGTCCCCGCACCAAGAGCATATGAAGAGTACAAGTTGAGTGGACTGCCAGATTTCTTCCATCTGCATTTTTGGAGAGCAGATTCTGTCATATTGCAATTAAAAGCAGTATTCTATACTGTAGTTTCTTTAGTAAAGATATGATTCATGAGCTGATGATAAAGCTTTTATCTTTTCCAATAAGTTCAAATGCTTTTTCACCTTAATCCAAACTTACATTCGTTGCAACATGTTTAGTACTTCAGTTTGCCAAATATTACATACATTTTCAAGTTTTTGCCTTTCTCACTGCAGTTGTGTGATTTAGTGCACTTAAAAGAAATTACCAGTGTTTGTCTCAGATCACAGTTATACAATTTGTGATCAACAAGAATAATCTAAAGAAACTGCTGATGTATCACTGGCTGGATGCTTTAAAAATAGCGATACTTCATATGTTTGCATCCTGAAACAATGCTTAACAGTCTCCAAATCCTTATTCTTTTTTAATACCTAAGAATGTAAATCAGCAGGCTATGAATTTACATTATTACACATTTAGAAATTTCATTCTGTGCTGCTTTTCTTATGCCCATCACAGCGACATGAAGAGTTTATAGGGTATGTGCCAGGCCTCGTCTGTTCCTATGAATGAACATTCAAACCTTATTCTTTTGTACCGCCCTAATAGACCACAACTTTTTCTGTCTTAAAACAATGCACATGAGAAGAATAATATTTGTGTAAAAATGTCATTAGGTTGGTACTGTGGCCACGGATGTCCACAGGGTGGGTCAAGAAAGTCAAGTGGGTGCAGCCATGTGGTTGATGTGCTACACATTTTTTCCTGATGCAGTGCACATAAAGGTGCAGAGATGTGATGGCACAGACCCCACCGTCTTGATTCCTGTCTCCCCCTGCTATTTTAAAGCTCTGAGGCCCTCAATGGATGGAAGACAGCTGGGCTAGAAATAACCTGAGCTGTCTTTATTAGAAGATGAAAATATTAATACTAAGCAGAACAAATCAATTGCTTTCATTCATTCCTGTGTTATTGGAAGCTTATCCATCTCTTCATAAGTCCCAGGAATAAGCACGACAAAATCTCCCAGCTTTTGATATAACAGAGGGATTTTTCAACTGTAAAACTCAAACCCATCATTCATTTCCTACTTTGTAGGATTCCTACATTTCGTGTGATTCTGCTTTTCTTTGTCACAACTATCTAAACTAGCTAAAGACATGATTCTGTAAATCATTTTCTATAAGATCACTTCTTTGAGAAACAAAAAATAATTTGGTTTTGTTTGCATCACATCTCAAATCTTGTCAGTATTTTAGAGTATCCCTGGTTTTCAGCTTTCAAAATCTTGGAGCCTTCAACACAATATCTGCTCATTCTCACAAGTCTATGCATTTGTTACACATTTTTTACATCAGATTCAACAGACTTCTTGAATCACTTCTGCATCAAAGGAAGAAATTTTATATGTTGACTAATTATTCACAAGTAAAGTTCTTCTACAAGTTCTTCCCATGAGCATGGGAAATTATCCTGGATCTCATTAGAAAGGTAATTGAAAAAACAATATTCAACTATATATCCTTGCAATAGAAAGTTGTACAACTAGAAAAATGTGGAATAGGGGCTTTAACATGCTCATTCCAACATGATTATCATACTGAATTTCCAAACCCAAGCTGAAATTCCTCCATGTTTACATTTCAGCAGTCCCATAGAATCTATATGAAATGCAAGCCCATTTTTTTTCATTTAAGTATAGCGTCCTCTCACATAGGAGCTGCTGTTCTACAGTACTAATTTTACATTTTTTATAACCAGAAAATAAATTAATTAAGCCTTTTGGATGTGCTGTTCTATGGATGTCAAAACTGCAATTACAGTTACACAGCTTTGTCAGTGTAATGTCAGTTATATTTAAACTGAAATAAATACATTGATATCATATGTCTACTAATACTTCAGTAGCGGGTTCTCTTTAAATGTTGCCCAGGTGCTTACCAGAACTATGGATGCTCATAAAATAATACAATTTTTAAGTCAGTTTTTGCTAAAGGACCTGTAGTTTGCCAAGTTTTCTTAGAAACCCCAAACAGATTCATTTTGATCATGAATCACTATGAATGCTAACACAAGAAAGGAAGAATATAAGATAAAAAATATAAAATATATAAAATATTAAATATATTTTATATAAAAATATTAAAAAATGCCTTTTAATTTTACAGACTGGCAGCATGATTGTTTAATGTCTGAATTCCTGCAAAAGCGAAAGAACTTAATATACTCCTTGCCAACCAGTGGTGGAAAAACACTTGTCGCTGAAATTTTAATTCTTCGAGAATTACTCTGCAAACAAATGGATGTTTTAATGATCCTGCCTTATGTGGCTTTAGTCCAAGAGAAGGTGCGAAAACCACATTTTATATTCATTTGCATCACTGCATGTGATTAACTCCCATTCCCATTAGGGTTCCAGTTGTTGGCTGAAATGCTGCGTTTGCACAGCTGGGATTTCAGTTCTATTGCACTGGGGTGGGCTGAAGTTTGAGGAAATAAATGCATCTAATTTGCTACAGTATTGTGAAATTGTAACATTGTAAAATTATTTTTTCTTCATGTTCTTGCTTTTATTCTAGGTTGGGAGTTTGTGTGGTTTTGGAATGGAACTAGGTTTTTTGGTTGAAGAATATGCGGGAAGTAAAGGAAGGATTCCTCCAATCAACAGAAGGCAAAAGAAATCTGTGTACATTGCTACTATCGAAAAGGGACATAGCCTGGTGAATGCCTTGATAGAAACAGGAAGAATCAATGCCCTGGGTCTAGTTGTAGTTGATGAGGTTTGTTACAATTTCTTAACATTATTTAGTATTTGAAACTTGTTTTTAAAATTAACAGTATGCTCTTGATTATATTTATGGTAATTTGACTTTTCACAAGCTGAAATCTATTCTTTTCAGGAATTAATTATCTCCTTTGGTAGTATGGTTTAGCATCATTGTTTTTTGGAAAATGTAGTAATGTTACAGATATGTAGATTTTAGTGCTTACTACTCCCTTAATTCTACAACAGAATACCATTCAAACATGAAACATCGTAAAACCTTTGCTGTAAGAAGCTTGAGTTTGGAAGAGCCTTGTAGTGGGGGGGGAGGGGGGAACCACATATGTCATTCTGGAACAGTTGCAATCACAGTGCTATTACCAGATGATTTCCATTCCACTAGGTCTTATCTGTTGCTGTTGTAGTTTATTTTAAAGAGGAAGGAGATGGGAAAAAAAGATACTTCAGGGAGAATGGAACTCTCAGATGATGAAAGGAAAAGTGATAGGGAAAGAAAGATGCAAAGCCAAGGAAATACAAGGGAAAAGTGTAAAGGGAAAAGGAAAGACGGAAGGGAGGGCTTTCCGTGCACAGAACTGTTTTCGCTAGCCTGGGCTTGGGAAGAGGAGAGCGAGTCACTGCCCTGAAAGTACCCCATGTTACTTTCTGTGAGGTCAGCAACACACCAGCCTCGTTGCTGAGGTATCGGAAAAGGTTGCGAGGGCAGATTCGTTCTGAATCAGCAAACTTTCTTCCCATATTTGAGCATTTTGCCCCTGCTGTACGGATGAAGCCCTCCATGTGACATCAGGCATTAAAAGTTGTTATCTCCAAATCAAAAGAGAAAGTCTATGCAGCATTCTCAGTCCATTGGTACTTTTAGTTTAGCACCATCCCCACCGTCTGAAAGTCCCGGCACTGTGATTTGATTCACAATAAAAAGAAAACCCACATTAAGTCTAAAGTCCATCTAGTCTAGCATTTTTTTTTCCTCCAAATAGAAAAGGTCACAAACAAGGTTTAATGCAATAGCCATTTTTTTTATGGATGCTCCACTGAACTGTTTTTGGTGGCATATTAGCAGTAATTCTGAAGGTTCAGTCATCATGACCAATAGCCACAGATTGACTAGCAGAAACATCCCATACTTACAGATCACTGGAAGCCAGATCCCATCTTGTGTGTGCCTACTCCTAAAAGCCTCTATGATTTCCAGTTATCTTAGACTTGGTTTTATCCTGGATCCACTGGCTTGTGAGCTTCAGTTGTTCAGTTGTTTCAGTTGTTCAGTTGTTCAGTTGTGTTCAGTCTTCAACCTTAGCCAACACTAAATGGAATAAATTTTAACAGAAATATTAATCTATTACTCTTCTAAAATACACTTTTCAAAGCTTTATGATAATGATCTTTGAAATTAGACTTCTCCAGTCTCCTATATAGTGGAGACACTCTGTGCCTCCAACTTTATGGGGATGGGGGAATGGACATTGCAATATATAGCAGAAATATCAAAGGACTCTGTTCTTACAATATTAATATTTGGGCAGTTTTTGAGTACTCAGTAAATTATGTTCTCAGTTTTGTGATTTTTATGTTCTTTTTCTCATTTAAAGTTGCATATGCTTGGAGAAGGTGGTCGTGGAGGTATACTAGAAATGACCCTTTCAAAGATTTTGTATGCAAGCAGTAAGTTAACTCTGTATAATATCTGGAATTCATATTCTGAAGTTACTTTATGTTAAGAAGGTTAGTTGTGGGAATTCTAAAATCCTAAAAAAAGGCTACACGCTGTATTTACCTGAGAGGAAGACTCTCCCCCAATAATGTATCTTAAGATGAGAGGGTTATCTTAAATTTGCTGAAATTATTGTAAGGGAGACAGATTTTTCTTCTCCTATCTAATCTTTCTTTGGAAGTAGGGAGAATAATACTACAGTATAACATCATATAAAGTGTTATAAACAGCATTGGCCAAATTCTGGCTTATAAACTATGCATGGCTTAGTATTTTTTTCAAGAACAAGAAAATATAATTCTAAAAAAAAAGTCAGCTTCTTGTGTATTTATGCATCTTGAAATTTGTTTGGTCACCGCTTTCTACGCATGCAGAGCGAAGTTGCATAAAGTTTACGGATACTCCTAGGACTGCATATTCAGAAGTAATTTACATTGATCTCAGTGAAACGTAGTTATGATGGACTTACATTTGAAGATTTCATTATGTGCCTTTTAGAATAAGGAACTTTTGTCCTCTTAGAGGCTTTCAGGAATATATAGTATTTCATGCTGCTTGTATTGAAATAGTATTCAGTATAGTTGAAAAGAATTATAACATACTGATTCTGAGATAGAAGCATAGTGGTAATATTTTTATATAAGAAGTCTTGATATTATTTTACTATTTTTTGTTTGCAGTTGGGATTCTTGCAGATTTAAATTCTTAAGTATGCATATTTAACATTTAAGCCTGATTTGTTTCATTTTTGCATAGAAACAACTCAGATCATTGGAATGAGTGCAACATTAAGAAATGTTGAAGACCTTCAGCAGTTCCTGAAAGCAGAATTCTACACAAGTAATTTCAGACCTGTATGTTACTGAGTTCAAAAAAATGTATTGAACTTTCTAAGAAGTAAATGTTACGTAATGACAGAGCTGAATGAATGGTGATTGCAAAGGCATTTTCTTTTCAAGCTCTAGAGAGAATCTGGCATGTTCTCCTTGCAAAAAATGGGGAAATTGATTTGAAAATGAAGTTTCAATCTGTTGTTAGTCTGTTTGATGTTTATATCTCCTTGGTCAAAGTTCTAAAAATGGTTTTACTTACTTGTCACAACTGTGTAGAAAAAGAAAGATAAAGGTGTTGTTTTTTAATAAAACAATATGGAAAATGCCCACCTTAAATAGAATTAGTATTGTACTAGGAAGTGTCTCAATCCATGTGCTATTTTTAAAAAAGGCAACAAGAACTATGGATGTACTTCGGGGGGGGGGGGGAAATCTGTGTAGTTCAGTTGTTGGACTGAGATCAAGGAATTTAGATTCGTGTCCTCAGTCATGGAGGTGATTGGTGATTTGGGGCAGTCACTGATAATCCTAAACACCTCACCAGGTTGCTGTGGGCACAAAAATAACAGAACTCCATATATGTCCCTTGGGCTTGCATAGGAAAGGTAAGATTTAAATATGATGTTTAAGTTGCTGTTATTGCAGTGTAAAAACATTATTTTCAAAAAGTCTTTCCCAATTACATTCATAGTGTAATCTAATTCTTCTATGCAACTTTTCATAATATAGGTTGAACTGAAAGAATATGTTAAAATACAAGACAGCATCTATGAAGTTGACAGCAAAGCAGAAAATGGCCTTACATTTTCACGTCTCCTTGATTTCAAGGTAATGCAACTAAATGTGCAGACCTTTCATTTTCAGTTTGCAACTTCACTTTCAACCACAGCCTTTTCAAAATTATTTTCTAGCACCATAATAGTCTCTAAAACAGGGTTTCCCAAAATGTGAGGTGTACCTCCCTTGGGGAGGTGCAGACAGAGTCCAGGGGATGTGTGAAGAACCTTTTAGTTGTACATTGTTACAATAAATCCACCTTTCCCAAAACACTAGTTTCAAGTGAGTTACATAGTGATGAAGGAGGCACACACTTTGCCTCTTTTAATTTTTATGTCTTCTCTATTAAAAATAAAGTTTCATTGTCTTGTTTTCATTGTTCATTTGTGTTCATTTGTGTTTGGGTTTTTAGGGAAGATGTGTCCATTAAGATTACACTAAAGGGAGATGTGATGGCAAAATGTTTAGGAACCCCTGCTCTAAAATATTATATATAAACAATGTATACTTAATTTTCAAATGATTTCGATACTTTTTGCACATAATTTAATTGTTCTCTTTTACTGATATTAATTCTACTCTTAGGCGGGAGATGTAAAATGTTGAAGAACCAAATGCCTATCTTGTATTTCTTTTTAGAAATTATTTAATAGATTAAGCACACTGAAAGCAAGTATTTAAAACACAAGCATCAGCTAGGGACAGTTTTATAATTTGCTTTCTAAAGATCTAATTAAACATATTGAAGCTTAGCATGAATACTTTGACAAATTGAGATCCAACAATTTACTTCCATTTAGAAATAAAGCTGCTTAATATTTTAGTATTCTAGTGATCTGCAGAAGATGGATCCTGATCATCTTATTGCATTGGCCACAGAGGTTATTCCAAAGTACTCCTGCCTTGTCTTCTGTCCTACTAAGAAGAACTGTGAAAATGTAGCAGAACTGATATGCAAACACATAAACAGGTACATTTCCTACATGCACTTTAATTGCTCAGTGAACATTTTCACGGATATCCTGATGTCAGTGTTAATTTGATGCAGATGTATCTGCATCCTAAACAAATGTAAGGTATTTCAGGATACATTTATGCTAGTATGCCAAGAATAGAAATAATGGTGTGTAGGGCTGGAAATTACCTGTACTATAATCTGTACTGATCCAAAGGAACCAATAATATAGTTCTCTACTGGGCGTCTTCTCATTTTCCTAGTATTCTCATATTGATCTAATTCACAGTCTAGTAAATCAGGTCAAGCACTTTCTTCTATCCCATGCCTTCTTTCACAAATCAGCCTTGGCTTTGGAAATTAGAGTGTTTTATGATGTACAGTTGCAAAACTGGTTTTGATCACTCTTTCAGAAAAGTGGAATGGGCAAACTAAAGAGGAAGTTGAAATACAAAGGCACTCTGCTACTTGTCAGCCTGGGAAACAGTTTGTCAGCCTGAAATTGTTACATCCAGCCAGATGTCCTCCCTCTTTAAGAGCGGTTTCTCTCTACTCTTTTTTCGTTATCCCAGTTGGATATTGTGTCTTTATGGTGATTAACATTACCCAGGATTTACTTTTAACCATTATTTAAAGCTGGGTTCAAATTCAGGATGTGGAACATATCCAGGATGGGGATGGGGAAGGGAGAGCATATATTCCATGATACATTTCCAGTCTCTTAATCATAGCTATTTGAACTGTGGTGCTGGAGAAGACTCTTAAGAGTCCCCTGGACTGCTAGGAGGTCAAACCAGTCAATCTTAAAGGAAATCAACCCTGACTGCTCATTGGAAGGATTGATAATGAAGCTCAAGCTCAGATACTTTGGTCACCTCATGCGAAGAGAGGACTCTTTAGAAAAGACCCTGATGCTGGGAAAGATGGAAGGCAAAAGGAGAAGCGGACGGCAGAGGATGAGATGGTTAGATAGCATCACTGAAGCAATGAGCATGAAACTGAGCAAACTCAGGGAGGCAGTGAAAGATAGGAAGGCCTGGCGCAATATGGTTCACGGGGTCACGAAGAGTCGGACACGACTTAACGACTAAACAACAACAACAATCATAGCTAAACAGTGGAGAAGAATACATTTGAACTTTTTCTTTTGGTGAGGTGCGGTAACTGATCATTCCTCGTCCATCCTAGATGAAAACAACTAGTTATGTTTGAAGCAAAAGGGGCTTGTGTACAAAGTCCCAAGCTGGAATGTACTGTCTAATATTACTTTTTCTTCCCTAGAGACCTTAAAAAGATTAAGGAGAAAGAAAAACATACTCTTCTAAAAGAGTTAAGAAACATCTGCAATGGAAAACTTTGCCCAGTTTTGAAACGGACTATTCCATTTGGAATTGCTTATCACCACAGTGGTCTTACCAGCGATGAACGGAAATGTATAGAAGCAGCTTATTCCTCGGGCCTCCTCTGTCTGCTAACTTGCACATCTACGCTTGCCGCTGGAGTTAACCTGCCAGCTCGAAGGTTATAGCGCTGGCTTTTCTTTTTATGTTCATCATATGAAATATGGCAAAAATTCTAACATTTCTTTCACTAAGATGCATGAATCCACAAAGAGATCTTGGGGCCCAGCACAAGGGCTGAGCTATGCTCCTTAAGTATCCGAATATCCAAACAGCAGCTGGGGGAATTCTAATGATTCAGCGTTCTTTTAACTTTAAAAAAAGAAAAAAAAAAGATCCATACCCATTAAAAACTAGAGATTAGAACCAAATCTTTCCCTGAATGCTATTTTGTTGTTTGCAGGGAATTATTTAGAGACAGACGTTCAGTCATGCAAATCCCAACAGAAGTCTGAAACGATATGAACTAGAAAGAGAGTTACCAACTTAAACATTGATAAGTACTATTTGAGCACAGCTTATCTTGCCTTTTAAAAAAATCAAAAGTTCTGTTTAGTTCAGTATTCTGATAGAAGAGAAGTCCATATCCCCCTTTTGCACATGTTCCCTTGTAAGAAATATGCAAGCGGTAACTCCAACAACTGTTGCTAGCCTTGTCCTCGCTAAATACATCTAATCACCGGTTGGGCCACATGAAATGATGGTCCATGTGCTGGCATTTTGGGATAGTGGGTTTCACAGTTCAACTATGTCTGCCTTTATTCCAGAATAAATGCATATTGAAGTAAAGACTTGGTTTGATTTAAGTGTTCTTGTGACTTAGCATACCTCATTTCAGTCAATCATTAGTGAAGTGGTATGCATTTCAGGCATTCCAAAAGAAGGCTCTGCTTTCTACTGAGGTTATTTTTGTTTATTTTAGTATTTATAATTTCAAATACTGTATGATTCATACAGTAAAGAATGTTCAATCAAGTTGGTAAAGAATGTTCAGTAAAATCTTCTTTTTGCAACATTTACAAAGCAATAAAAGTATTTTCAAACACTTTTTCTTAATGAGGAAAGATAAATTTTGGATATATCTGAGAAGTAATTAAAGTAGATGTTCATTGATTCCATAGGGTTATTTTAAGAGCACCATATGTTGCTACAGAGTTCTTGAAGAAGAACCAGTATAAACAGATGATTGGCCGAGCTGGTCGTGCTGGCATTGACAACACTGGTGAAAGTATTCTGATTGTGCAAGAGAAAGACAAAGAACTGGTAACTTAAGTGAAAAGAATGGCCATGTTGAGATTTCTAAATCATCAGGATTAATTGATTAAATAGTAGTGGGAGGAGATCATATATATAAGGCCTTGGTCTGAAATAATTTGTTTCTTCTTTTAGTAAGTATATTCAAAGTCAGTTTTACTTATAAGGACAAATGGGTTCTTCATAATTATGTCACTGCCAAGGAACATCATAATCTAAGTTTACAAATGCTTGCTTCTTTGCTTTAGGAGAAAGTGTGCCCTGTTTTCGTCAATTTAGGATGGGATCGTGGCCTTTAAGGACAATTGTTTTTATTAATTAAAACAGCAAAGCTGTCCCGCATCACAAAAACTCAAGAGCAGTCCCTATTTTCTATCCCCCCACATTTTCTTGAATAGATTGGTATTACAATAGTTGCTATAAAGCAAGTAATAATGCACAGTGATATGTCTTGAGGGAAAGATACTGCAAAAACATGGGGCTACCTCTGAGAAGATAATATTCCTAACGATAGATGACTTGGATTAGTGAGACAATACAGAACAAGGCATTAGTTGCAAGAGATATAATTAAATAATGCTCTTAGGATATAATAGAGCAGGCATTCTGTAACATTATATACACATGACATAATCATAACTTTTTCATTCACAGTTGTAATATTTCATTAATACATGCTGTAAACTTGTTTTAAGGTTCGAAATTTAATAGCCAGTCCCCTAGAAAGCTGTTACAGCACTCTTCTGCTTGAATTCAACAAGGGCATCCGAAGCTTACTCTTATCGGTGGTTGGCTTAAAGGTAATTCTAAAATGTTAATTGTCAGCTACAGTACTTTAATGATATATCAAAGGGAGCAGTTGGGGAGCAAGAACTTAGAAGTAAAATAGCTACTGATAAAATTCTCTTCTTTCATGGCTGTGGTTTGTTTTTCTGCCAAACTAAGCCTTTAGTTAGTCTTAGTTTAATATTTGACCTATGATATTCTATTACAGATAGCAAACAATCCTGAGGAAATTTACCAATTCATGTGTGCAACCTTACTTAGTGTACAGCCACAGCTCCTACCTAAGAAGAAGAGCCTGCGGGACATAACTATGGAAGCGTTACAATGGCTGAAACAAAATGGACTCCTGAAAGAGAAAGAAAGCTCTGACAGTGAACAGAACTGTCAATATAATCTAGGGATCACTCAGCTGGGTCGGGCTACATACAAAGGTAAAAGACACGTTATCGGTTAAAATGCAGTAAAGCAGAATCAGCCTTACCAGTAAGCAGAATGAAGTGGTCACCTCCAAAAGCATCTGCAGGGAGATCACGGGGGTGGAGGGAGCAAGTGCTGAAAGTGATGGGGCAGTGCAGACTCCACCCCTTTTCTACATGCACAGTGATCCGCGTGCATATACGAAAGGGTGGAGCTTATAGAATGATGCTGCTTTCATTGTTTTAACAAAAAGACCAGATCCTATGGATGCTTCTACTCACCTCAGGAAACAGAGTGCACATGATGTTTAATTTGAAACCTTCTTAGGTTCAATTGAACTGGCATATTGTGACACCCTCTATGCAGACTTGAAGAAAGGACTTGAGGGACTAATACTTGAAAGCTGTCTTCATTTGATCTATCTGATAACGCCATACGATATGATTCCTCAGTGTAGCCCAAACTGGATGGTCTATTTCAAACAGGTAAGATACTTCCAAAAAAGCATCATTGGGTATTTTCTTGCATAATAGAAAGGAGTGTTCTTGACAATGCCAAGATAATTAAAGGACTCTCTTGTGTGGTATTCAATTTCATTGGGAAGAGATTCTTCTTCTTCTTTTTTTAAGAGCCTCTCTGCCTAGACAAAAAGTGTGTGTTCTCCTTCACACCCCCATTATAAATTAAATTGATTGTTTGATATATTATGATAGCAAAGGGGCTGAAGTAAAGAAATTAAGAGCACACACATGCAGGATTTAGATCTTTTAAAAGTTCCTTTGCTGGTGGGAGATACTTATTTTTTGTCTTACATTAGAAGTTAAAAATTAAGAGCTTTTATGCAGACATTCAGATGTTTACCATATACATCATAAGTCTTTTATTTCCTAGGGAAAGGGTATATGAAGTATGAAACAAAGGGCTCAGTGTTTGTTTATTGAATACATGTATTCACATCTTGAAGCAGTTTAAGCAAGTAAAAAAATGAAATACAATGAAAAGCACTGCCATGAAACCCAGGTTCATTAAAATGATGAGGTGAGATGAGGAGAACAAAAACTCAGATCATTCATCCAAGAACCATGCAAAAAAGCCCAGGGTGAAGAACTAGGGCTTCCTTATGCACTTGGGGGAGAGGGACAGGTGCTTCAGAGTGCCAGTGCCGTCACTGAGAAGGTTCACCTGCAGGATTGCCACCTGCCAGGGTCTCAGAAGCAGCCACTTTCAGTAGCTGCTCCTATTCTGTGGAAATCCTTCCTAGCAGAAATTCAATCTGCTTCATCCCTCTTGAGCTTCAGGAAAAGACTTACTTCTTCTGTCTTGTACAGAAGGCAGATATATTATAGCTGAAGGTGAGGTTCGCAGGTACACGACGTTTCTAAGTTCTGGTTTTTCTCTTTTTTGATTTTGTTATTTTTTAATATGTTTCTGGGTATTATTTAATGTTGACATTGTTAGCCACCCAGATCCTCTGGGAATGGGCAGCATACTCTGCCTTTCTCAACACACGCAGCAGGAGCTCCCCTGATGATCTTGGTAATCAAGAAAGCAAATATGTTACGTAATGTGAATCGGAGAGGGGCTGTGACTCTGAGAGCTGCAGAAAGGGGACGGGTTGCCTCTCTCTCTTTTCAGCCAGTGGGTCGGTCTGTTCATGGTGAATTGACCTGTGAAAATTCACCCAGGAAACCCTCAAATCCAGGACATGAAACAATTCCACCATAATTCTGGTCTCAAGTTGTTCGTGGCTTTACATGTCATAAGCATACCTTGAGTGGTGGCCCTGCATTTTCTTCCTACTTCTTTTTCAGCATATTCATCCTTTGAAAAATGTATGTTCCAGGAAGAGGGAGGTTAGGCATTCTGGGGGCCTGGGGCCTCTCCTTCCCAGCAGGAAGCCCATATCTTTGCATTCATCCCTGTTTGAAGCAGAATGGAAATAAGTACAACTGGGCTCAGTATTCATATTTCTCAGGTTAAAATAGGAGAGATTGTGTCCTGTATTTTCTATTTGCTTAGCTTTAGGCCTGAGCTGATTATACTTATTTATTTATTTATTTATTTAGTTCGGTCAACTAAGCCTAATAGAACAACAAGTGACAAGCATTGTTGGAGTGCCAGAGAGCTTTATTACCAAAAAGGCATCTGGACAAGCCATCAAGAATGTAAGAGAAAGATTTGTTTACTATACAGTGTATCTGAATGACCACTGGAAAAATACCTTTGTGATTATTTATTTCAGTAACTATAGGTTTCTCTTCGTTCTCGTCTTGAAACATTGGAGAATCCCATGTTGAAATCTTCATCCTAATGTGCCATAAAACTCATGGGGGGACACTCATTGGGGATTGTCATTATTGCTCTAGCTGTAGTTGGGAGGATACAGTAGGAGAGAGGAAAACCAGATACACTGCCTTTACTTCCTGGAAGAAAAGGTGGAATTCAATTGTAGTCTTATACATGCATTATCTAAGAGTAGTACAAACATGAAAAGAATAAAATGAAGTCATTTGATATTGTACATGTAGCATGAATTAGCAGGAAAATAAGTGTTTTTAACTGTGCCGTAAACTTTTTGAAGAACACTGAGCAGCAGAAAAGTTCTACAGTAAGATATATTGTTGTAATATTTCCATTATTTATATTGCAAATTCTTTGTTGGGAATGTGTGTAACTATGTCCCTTAGATGCATACGTCATGTGAGCATGGGAGTTGAGAAATGTAGAGATGCACTGTAATTATTTAATGAACTTAAAGAAATAGAAGGTTGCAAAAGATTTTATGCTGTTTTCAATTTCTTCATAAACTTGATATCTTCTTAGGAACTGGACAGTAATACTGTTAATAGACTTTACTTGTCCTTCATCCTTCATTTCTTGTTAAAAGAGACCAACATATGGAATGTGGCAGAAAAATTTAATATATCACGGGGATTTGTTCAGACTCTTCTTAATTCAGCGGCTTCATTTTCAACTTCAGTTTTGCATTTTTGTGAGGTAATGTACAACAGCTAAATAATTCACTGGAAAACAAAAACATCATTCATTGCTTTTCTTTTAAAAATATATATATATAATTCAGTTATACTTTTTTGGTAATCATCTCATACAATTTCCTTTCTTAAATTTAGAACCAATTTTCAGTACATTACTTTGTTCCCATGCTGAACAGTTTTCAAACCGAAAATAAATACTGTAACAGACTCATAGACATCTTGTAATTCTGTATATCTCATTTTGAAACAAATCACTCTGATATGTATTAACCCATAGCAAATGATGTATTGACATTCTCCTACAGCTGGTTATTTATTTTGTTATCAGGTCATGATGTGAAAGATTCTGTGTTATCACAGTGTTGCATCCAAATATGTAGGGCCCAATTTATTGCTTTTATCCACTATAAACATTAATTTAGCTACAACTAATGGATCACAGTAAGAGAAGAAACTGGGCAGGGTTTGACTGATAACTTTCTAAATAAAACTGATCAACAGAAATGTTTTTAATATGTTTTCTTACAGGAACTGGATGAGTTTTGGGTTTATAAAGCTCTCCTGCCAGAACTTAGCAAGAGATTAACCTATTGTGTTAAAGCAGAACTTATCCCTCTTATGGAGGTAGCAGGAGTTTTAGAGGTTAGTAAAACTTTAATTTGACAGAAAAACTCATTCAGTACACTTGGATGAGGGCAGGGTGTTTGGATTATTTTTAAAAATGGGTTAACTGTGAGGATTTTCAGAAATCCAAGCAGAATATAAGGGTGACTTCTAAAATTTCTTCGGGTTGGCCCCTACTGCCTGAAACTTTCCAGTTGCAGGCAGAGGAATGGCACGTTGGCAAGCGCCTTCAGTGTAAATCCTACAGCTGAATTCGGAAGTGTCTTGATTTGGGTGCTTCTGCTGCAGCAAGCCTACTTTTGCCTTGTTAGCTGCTGGAGATTAAATTCTGTTCTGCAGATCAGGGTGAAGATAGATACTGGCAGCTATTTATTTTTCAGTGGAGAGTCATCGTAGGTCTGTTGTGGGCTGCACAGAAGTAGTTCTTTGAGTGGTTCTTTGAATAAATGCACACCTTTCATATCATTTTGAAATAAATACTACTGAGATTGTGCAATGCTCTTGAAGTAATCCTAGCAGCAAACAGCTCTCTCACGAAGTGGAGAAAATGAGACTAGTAACATTAAATTATGTTTCGTCATTGCTTTTACGACCATGTTTTAACTTCGGTAGAAACTGTTTGATCAGTTTAAAGATGGCTCTGCAACAACTTTTTAAAGTGTAACTGCCTTCTGCATATTCTTTAATGCTGTCTTTACCACCTTGTACAGTAGAAATTGTCTTAGTCTCCATAAAGTGTTAGAGGAAGACAAAGAAAAACTCTAGTAAAAATTTGATAAAGTATTTTCTGCATGTTCCCCATAAATCTCCACTCATAATCTCCTAACATATAGTAGCAAAATAAAAACATTTTCAGAGCCTTGGGTTTCAAACTAACATTTGGATCATATGCTTATTTTGTATTATAGAGTTCCCAAAAAAACATAACACTGAACAAAAATTACCTATTTTCTCAAAAAAATCAGGGATGACAGAATGATATACAACAGTGTTGTCCAAACTTGGCCACTTTAAGATGAATGGACTTCAACTCCCAGAATTCCCCAGCCAGCATGGGTGTAGAGGCCTGTTATCTAATGTCTTGATCCACTGTTAACCCTTTCCTTTAATTAGCTTCCCCATTGCTTCACAGGCTCGAGCCAGGCAACTCTACAACTTGGGCTATAAAACTTTAGCTCACTTGGCCAATGCAGATCCAGAAGTTCTAGTCAAGACTGTTGTGCATTTGTCCAGAACTCAGGCCAGAAAAATAGTTTCATCTGCAAAGGTAAATAAAGATGCAGTGAAAAACCCTGAATCAACTGCTGTCTGAGTGGGAATGGTCTTATGTAGTCCTCAATGGAACTCAGGATGAAAGATAATCTTCATCTTTGGCAGGTAGCCATTCTGTCATCATTTAAATAGCTATCCTGAGCCTTGTGGATTTGGGACTTTTGAGGTGAAATCCAATGTTGTTTTGGAGAAACATCTACTGATATCTGCGATGAGCTGTGTGTGCTACTTTAAAAAAAAGGCACCCTTTGTTATGACAGGTAGAGGATAGGTAGTGGGGATCTTATCTGTTGCAAGGATCCCTGCGGGGCGCATGTGTTGATTGTGGATCAGGTATAAGAGATGGCAGATTTTGCCTTTGTTACAAGTAAAATAAGTGCAGTGCTTGGTTGTTGTTTTTTAAATTAAATGCAGGCATTGATTGATCTGGGAGAAAATAAAGTTGGAGGCCTCATAAGAATTAAGACTCAGTCTAGTCTCTGCTCCCAGTGATCCTTCTAAGAAATAAATATATGTCATCTTGGGAGCTATGTAGTTTCAGATACACAGTCAATACATTAAAAAATAATTTGACTTTTTTGTCTTTGGATGCAGATGGTCCTTGCTGAAAAGACTGAGGCTTTACAACAAGAAGTTGAAGAATTACTGAGAATACCCACAGATGTTCCATGAGGCTTTTTGTTTTCCTATATGAATCTGCGAATCAAAAGATTATTTCCTATCCTGATCATTGCTTGTACTTACTGTAAATATTAATGTAATAAAGCTTATACGTCAGAAAATATTTCAAAAATTCATCAGTATGTTTTCTGTTCTATACATGATGAAATTGCATGGGGTTTTTTTGCAATCTGAATTATATCTTTTATCTTTCAGAAAGATTATCATTAATGACATGATTTGTTTTGCATTTCATTTCAATGTCATTATGTTTTCATTATCATATTACTTTTTAATTAATTTCATGACTCTTAACAAGATGATATTGGGAAGTTAATTGCTAAATTATATATCAAATATGCTTTCAAATAGTTTTTTCTATCTGGGTAACTAACTCCCTGGCTATGTTCACACAATATATTAGTACCACAAACTAGCCAACCATATTTTACCGTAGGGTGCCATGCAAAATCAGGTCATGTGGTTAGTTCTTGGTTTGGTATACTGTGCTAATTAATTGGATTAGTTGAGTAAATTATGATCGTTAACAAAAAAACCCATCTCAAAGAAGTCTGAAAAACACAGAGGCAAAGCATACAGATTTTATTAAAAGATAGCAATACAAATACAGGCAAAACCACACACCCACAGAGGCTCTATTTGCACAACACACTAAACTATAATCCATTATTAATAAACCACAATGACTGTGTTCACACAGTATACTGGCTCAAGACAAACCACCCACGTAGTGGCTAAATGTGATGGCCAGATTCACATACTGAGATACATATTCAGTTTTATTAGGAAATGTGGAAATGTTTTAAAAAAAAATCAGAACAAAAGTGCTGGAAGAAAGCTAACATGGATGACTTCAAAAGCTGCAAACTCTTCCTTCCCGTGTATGTCTATGGAGAAGTATAGCTCTAATTGGTTCAAAAGAAGCACCTCTTCCCCAGATCATTTCTGGAATTTTTGATAGAAGCCAAGGCAGAACTTTTGTAAGAGAAATATTCTTCCTTGTACGGTAGATTGATAACTCTTCTAGAAACCACAAGGATATCTATAGCGTCATCTTCCTGCCAGCCAGCTGCTAACTAAGAGAACTCTTAACGAGGCCCAAAAGGTGGTGGAACAGGAGTTGGATGTTACTGTTGGAACCATATATGTGTCTAGAGACTACAGTTAGGAAGGAAGGGAGAGAGATATTACTCTAGGAATTGATATGGAGGAGTAGCTAACTATCATGGGGCAGAGAAGAACAGAAGCAGCTTGAAGCATCCTGCGAGAAAAAAGCCTTGCCCTAAAAGAAGCATAAATCAAGAGTCTGAAAATGGTAAAACTGCTGACACATGACTCGCCCAGTCCAGAATCTCTAAGAAACAGAATAATGGGACTTCCAGTAAGGATTCACGGAACCGCATCGTGGCAGAGATCGATGGCCAGACAGTGAATTCTGGCTGGCAAAGTTTCTGGAAAAAGGAGAGATCTTGAGATCGCCCACATGTAGTCCAAGACAGCTGCTCCTCATGAGTAGACTGCAGGAACTGAGGTTTTTGCAGCTGGTTCATGAGTCAAGCAGCTGGGAGTTGAGGGATTTCAACCAAGCTCACAGCCATGTATATGGACATGAGGTTTGCTGAGCCTCATTTCTTAATCACTTTCAGAAATTGCTTTTTAACTGCTTTTTAGCTATTAAAACAGCAGGTTTTAGAGCACCTGGTGAGTCTCCTTCAATCCTTAGTGAAAGAAGTTTTAAATAGTTTTAAAGTTTTACAAATGTTTTATAAAAAGTTTTAAAGTTTTATAGATTTTTTTAAAAATTCTTTTCTTTGCTGTTGGAATAAACAGCAAAAGGGTGATTAGAACATTGATTTTGGAAAGTTACAAATGGACTAAGGGTCCAGATGGATTTGAAATAAGATTTTGAAATTAATTGTAAAAATGCTTCCTGTGGGAAAATGCTGTTCTTTTGAATTCTTATAAAAAAACAAAAACATGATAGGATGGGACTTTGAAGGTTGGACACTAAGGGGAACCAGAAACAACTGAAGATTACAATTAAAGGAGAAGAACAGTTAAATCTGACTTACTAATACAGAATGGAGCAAAATACTTTTAACATTGGATGTACTGAAGGATATTTGTGAACAGTGGACCCAGAAATTAATTTTAAAAATGTTTGCCATTATAGATGGACTATGTTTAAAAGATGTTAGGGAAGAGGAACAAGTTTTACTGGACAAGACTGAGATTGATCTGAAAGTGGATTTACTAATGACAGGCTACAAGAATAATATGGAAAAAGATGTTACACTGGATATACAAATGAAACTGGCTGATGTCTTAATAATTAAAAATGATACACAAATAGCAAACCAAAAGAGTGACCTAGATAATTTTCCTATATTGGATTTTGTGAGAAGGGACAAAGAAAAAATGAAAAGAAATAAAGTTCTAGGACATTATTTGAAGGACTAAAGATCAAGATTGTTAGAAGTAAAAGGAAGGAATATAAAGTTGGTTTATTTGATTAAGGTTAAAATAGATATGTTGTTATTTCTGGCAACTCTTACTGGACTTCTGCTGACACCAGGACTGAAACGATGGTGCTTTATGGATTTGCTTATAGATAAGTTATGGGAAGAAGAGATCATTTGCTGTATTTTAAGACAAGGTGATAAATTACTACAATTGTTTATATTTGTGATAAAGGGGAAAGTCATTTTGTATATATTTCTTTTCCTTTACTAGATTTTTTTTCTTTTCTATTTTTCTTTCTATTTTTTTCCTTCTTTTCTGCACTATTTTTTCTATTTTTTATTTTTTTAGCTTGTATTCTTTTTAACTGTAATGCTTAATAGAATTACTATATTATATATATAAAAGAAACAGAACCATGGCAGATAGCTAATTAAAAAGAAAGCCAGTCATAACAATGAAAGTAGGCTAGAGGGAGTGGAGAAATCTCTGAAGCATTTAAGGAAGCAATCACAAATATTGGCAAGGCTGTGTAATAGCGGATGAAGCTCAGAAAAGTATTAAAAAACTCTCTTAAATAAGTAAATAGGCCAATACCTGGGGTATAAGCTTTGCAATACGATTGCTGCTTTGCAAGTGCTAATAAATAGGTAAAACCTATTTCTACTCATCCTGCCTGGGGCTGGGCCATCCAGAATGTACTTAAGACATGGACAAACAAAACATCTCCTCACTTCTCCTTACCCCAGGTTCTGAAGATGGTTCCTCCTTCCATGATGCTCCTTTATTAGTCCCGTCCAAGATTTCCTTTTCCTGAAGAGATGAGCACCTTTAAAAAAAAAGAAAAAAAGCATCTGGTTGCAGTCACCTACCATTCTCCTTAAAAAGCCTCAGGACCAGCAGCATGTCTGGAATTAAAGAAGTTGCTGAAGGCGGGTGATTTTTACATTCACTTTTTAGTACGCTGACTTCCCAGTTAAATTTGCTTTCCGTGCCATTAAGCCAAAGCAAGCACCCTACAATGTGGCAGTACGATGCGGCCAATGTACCCTGCCAGCGATGGGAACCTCTTTCATAAGGAAGGCATTGGGGAGACTAGAGACCCAAAAGGGCTTCCAGATCCCTCTTCCCCAACTTGATTTCCTGCAGAGGCTTTGGACTCCCAAACTTCCATAACCAGCTAGGGTGTTCCAGATGTTAACAGATGTTCATATTGCAACATCTGAGCCCCATTCATAAAGCACTGTTCCTCTTTTAATGGTTTCCTTTGTTTTCTGGCCAGAGGACAGGATGGAAGGAATGGTGGAAAAATACAGGATGGTTATAATATGAAGGCCTGTTTGATTTAGTCTGTTGTGCAAACTGAGAAAATTGAGTTACTTAACATACCAAGAAAACTCAGCCATTGGCTGTCAGATTTCAGCCCAGACACGGCTCCAAATCTCTACTCTTGAGACTGATTTCCATTTTCAGGAATTAGCTAAAAGCAGAAGCTCCACAGACGAAACATTGCTAGATAAGTTGTCTACTGCAGACAAGAAAGAAGTCAAATATACACAGAAGAGCTAGAACACAGAAACCAAGATAGAGAACTAGAGAGATGGCCACACCAGTGTTTAAATCTTAAGCTTTTTCCACTTGCCCTTTCGAGTCAATGGATTATGACTGTTCTTTTCCAAGCTTTGAGACTAGGATGCGCTTGCCTAATGCTTACACAACAGTTTTCTCTGGTCTAAGCATTGCCATTTCCTGCCTTGCCAGCTTCAGCCATAACATGGCCCAATAGTTTCAGTTTACTTGTAAATTTTGTAAGTCTCTGCTTTAAACTGTAGTCCTGGTGGCTAAAATGTTGGGCTTTCCTGTTCTTCTCCCATCCCCTGCTATTTGCAACTTCATCCCTGTTCAAGAATTTCAGAGAAAGCCCAGTGTTTATTGCAAGTATACTGTATATGGGAGTTACTGAGAAACGGGTTAATTTTCTTGCAAATTCTGAAACTTAAGCTTGAATTCTATGCTTTGGTGGCTGTGACATTTTCATGCGTGGCCACTGTAAAAGCAGTACGATTTCCTGACCGTAAAGTTCAAAGCAACTTCCCACAGTGGAAAAAAGAAAATAAAAGGTGTAATTAAAGGCAGTTAGCTTTCATAGCCACTTCAGTTCTATTTCCGGTGGTCACTTGGGTTCCACCTCACTCTGCAATCAGTCAATAGTTGAAAAACCTGTTGCAGATTGGTGACTGGCTTCTTTTCCAGCATAGATGGTATCACACTCCTGCAACACCGAGGACTGAGTGAAACCATGATCAGAGTAGCTTCCTCCAGCAATATTTGCGCAACATACATAGCTTTATCAAACCAGTTTTCTCAATTTTCACAATGCACCATCACGTGTCACATTTTAGTTTAGCCAGATGCATTCTTGTAAATAAAGCTGATACTCATCTGTCCTAAAATACAAAAACTCCAGAGTATGCGCTGAGTAGCACAAATTGGGCACCTACACAATGGCTGGGTTCATCCATCATTCAAAGGAATTGTTTGCTGAACAATGGCTAGTTGAACAAACCACAATGACTTCATGCCATGTTAAGCTAAAACATAATAAACCACATTGAGACTTATCCCAGTGTTTCCAACCTTGGCAACTTCCAGATGTGTAAAGCAACTCAGAATTCTCAGCAACAGCCATGCAGTCTACAGAATTCTGGGAGCTGTAGTTCACAGATCTGAAAATTGTTGAGAAACACAGGTTTGGCACAATATGTGACCCCAGTAAGAAACACATTCATTTGTCCCAAGCTGCTTAGTGAATTCAGAGTTGAATGGGACTCCGTTCTCCATCCTATCACATATACTTAGAAATTAAGTAGAATTTCATTTCTGATAAATATGCGTAAAACTGCAACCCGGTGTTTCCTAAATATGTTGGGAGTGCACCCCCCCCCCCCAATTTCCAGCTGAAATGGTCCAATACTGGGAATTCTGGGAGGTGCACTCCCAACATATTTGGAGGATGTCAAATTGGGGAAAACTGTGCTAAATCAGAGACAACAACCAGATTCTCCTGACTTCAGTTGCCAACTTCATGGGATTAGAAAGGCTGCACATTGTACAGAGTAGAAGAGGTGATTCACTATCATACTCAGCCATAGTTCAGGCATCTTCAAACCTTTTGGACTACACGTTTGGAATGCTGAGAGTACATTATGGATACCCACAAATGATTGTTATGGTGGGTTGACCAATTACAAAGTCCCAATATCGATAAGGCACTGGGGAGCAGATCTGTCTATTTGCTTTCTAAGGACCCTCCAATACCAGAACAATTTTTATCCCCCAGTCTCTCCAGAGCAGTTTGAAATCAGTCTCAGTTGCCTTCACTGGAGCTGGCTGGAAAGCACAGGTTCACAGGCTGAGATCATCAGGACCCAATCACTGCTCCTTCCAAGAGGAGAGCATGAAATACATCATTCCCATCGGGGTCCTGTCTCCTGAACTGCAGAGGTGGTGGTTGTCAAGAACTTAGAAATCCCCTTTCGCCTCTCTTCAACAGAGAAAAAAAAAATAATAAATCAGTATCCCTTTCCCACCCCCTTCCATGTTTGCTGATCCACTGCAGTGGATGATGGCTTGTAAGAAAAGAAAAAAATCTAAGCCACTATGCCTCCCTCATTACACTGCATTTGAAGGCACAGTGATACCATAGCATCAGCTTTGAACCCAGGTGTTTCTGCCAATATCTCTAAGCAGGGCTGCAGGCTTCTGTAGCAGCTGGGGGGTGGGGGGTGGGAGAGGAAACCCTAGACAATGCAGACAGCCTGCAGGAATTCTCCTTTAAGCACAACTGGCTATTTTGACCATTTGCACACTCCTGCAATTCCTTTTGCTAGCCATCTACTAGCAGAGGTGCCTACAGCTGGCCATGATGATTCCAAAATGAAGCCCGTGCTGTGACATCATGGTGCAAACTCCAGCTTGTTCTTGCATCACACACTCCAGTATGTAAGGAGCAGCATTTGTGCCACGACCGTGATGCACATTTTGTCACTAACCCCCACCCTCAGGTACCCATGACAGAAGCCCAAACAAAGGGAACTGGCTTGAAATCAACATGAGTTCTGTCTGTTTTTCCCTCTTCCTCTGCAAGGAACCAGCTGCCATGCAAAGGGTCAGGTTGCTTGGGGTGTTTACCAGTCATTGCTTTGATGGAAGATGGCTTACTTGAGCCCAGGAGGCTGGCAGAAGTAAGAATCTCTGCCACAGGGAGAAGACAAGATCTAATGTTGGGACTGGCACTGTCAGAAAATAAACTGAGGCAGAAGCAGAAAATAGCCAACTTGGCTCTCAGAAAGAACCAGCATCATCTGATCAGGCAGGACCAGAGCGGGTATCAGACTAGCGCAAACGTCTTGTGTGCAGGTTCCCCTAAGAATGCCTCTGACGCCCATACGGAACCTCGGGCACCTGGTCACTCCTAGGCCCCACTCTAGAGACCCAAGGCATGGTTTAACAAACTGCAAAAGGGGGGATTTGCAGAACAAAGTCATAAAGTGTAATTATCCAGGTTTGTACAACATGCATACCCAACATGTTTAGACAACAATGTTTAGAATTGTCTAGATTTGACCCAACATACAGTAAAAGTTAATTTTCTACCCTGACGTCTTGCCCCTTAATTCATTCCACAACTTTTTTTTCCTGCTTTCTCAGAATGTATTCCCCTTTTGGTTAATAGCCAAAGAGTAGAGTAGAGTAGAGTAGAGTAGAGTAGAGTAGAGTAGAATAGAATAGAATAGAATAGAATAGATACTTTATTGTCATTTCACCATACACTACACATCAAGTGCTTATAATAAATAAGAAAATAGCTGCCATCAGTTCATAGATGGTAAGTAGAAGCCACAATGACATCCTGGGTATCATTACACCATTGTGCAGACACAAATTATATTATGACATCACTTGGCCCCCTTACTCCTGTCTGGATGTCCAATGAGTCATGTAAATACAAAATGGCTGTGACTGGCATGTGCCCCAAAACAGGGTGCAAGTTTCTTATTTCCAAATTTTTGGGCAAAATTAGCAACCCCCTTTTTTTTTTTTTAGGTCATGGCCATGTGCCACTAAAAAGAAAGTCTTCTGGGCTGGGAAGGGTTGGATTCAGGTCAGAGCTGCAAAAACCTGGTGGGTGTGGTCACCTCAAAAGGCCAGGCAGGGTTAGACTCGGTTAGTACTTCGTTCGAGGGAAGGCCACGAGGAAAGCCCAGGGGTCCCCGGGATGGGAAGGAAGCTACAAGACCTTGCGGAAGAAGGCCACGGCAAACCGCAATCCTGTGGCTGCCGTCCATGAAGTCGCTCAACAAGAACCCTTTCGACGCAAAAGAGACTACTTTTTCTCTAGAGTGAGACTCTCTTCAAATCCTCCCCGGGATGGTCTGACGCAAAACGACGGCTTGCTTTAACCATGGTTAGCCAAGCAAGCCGGCGACGAGGAGCACACCTTAAACAGGGCGTGGGAGCGCAGCTGGGCGTGGGCAGGCGCCTCCTTCCGCCGCGCGCCGCGCCTTGCCCGGCTGCGGAGATCGACAGGCGTCTTTCTCTTTCGCTCGCTCCAGCAGACCGGGCTCGGCAGTGGCCGGGGACCGCGCGCCCCTTCCTCTCCGGCGGGCGGGCAGGTAGGCGAGAGGGAAGCGGCGGACCGCGGAGCGCCTTCCTCGCCGCCTCCGAGTCGGCGCGTCGACCCAGTGGGATGCCGCCGCCGCCGCCGCCGCCGCTGCTGCTCCTGTTGCTGCCGTTGTTGCAACTTTGCGGCTGGCGAGCCCAGGACGCGGCGGGGTCGTGGGCAGAGCCGGGGCGAGCCGAGGACGGGGCAGCGCTGAGCTTCCAGCTGAGCAGCGAGCTGTCCCGGAAGGTCAGCCCGCTTTTCCTCTCGGTCACCCTCGACTCCAACCTGATCTCCGACCCCAAGTTCATCACCTTGCTCGGGTAGGTAAGCCAGCGCCCGCGGGCTTCACGGGCAGCCCTCTTTCCGACTGGCTGCCTGGGGCACCGACGTGCCCCTGGCCCAGCTGGAATGCCCTTCTCGGGCGTTCCGGAAAGCTGCGCCAGACCCACGGCTGCCTGCGGGGTCGGAGCCTTTAACCGCCTGGTTTCTAATGCCGGGGAAGCGCTACCGATCTGAGGATCTCGGGCAGCCGCGTTGGAACGACTGAAGCCGGAGAAACAGGAGGAGAGCCGGGCTGGTGGCAATGCAACTTAGGACCGTGTGTCCGTCGGGTGCAGGTGGGGGAGATTCGGTAGGGCAGACCCCGTTCAAGCCTTTTCTCCATCCTGCTGCTTCGGGCCAGCCATGGTCAGCATAACCTGCCTTACAGGGTTGTTGTAAAACAGGTGAGGTGGCCATCCATGCAACCCTAAACTCCTTGGAAGAAGAGCCTCTATAACTAATGAAGAATCCAAACTAGAACCGTAAGGCATTAAGCGTCCTCTTTGCTTTTCATTTTTTCTATCATTTGGGCTGGAAGAACATGCAGTTAGTGTACATGTTCTGGTTACTTTGTAGTTGGAGTGTTGCGCTAACCTAATGTGTGTCATTATTTATGCTTTTGGGTGTTGTCAAATCCAAGAAGTTGAGTTGATTCCATAAATCATGGTTAAGGTAAGTAGAGGTAAACATATCGCCTGATTGCAAGATATTTATCTTGTTGATGATCCAGCAGAATGCTCCTTGTTCAGATGCTCGCTTTACTGTGTTGGCGTAGAGGGAAATGACTTGACAGTAGCCTTTTTAATTATCTGCCTGGAACAATTGTCCTCTTAATTATCGGTTTGGCTAAAGAATTTGCTTTGCCGTTTCCTGTGGTTCCTTCCTGGTGTTTTGGCTCATGAGATACTGTAATTGCTGGGGAATCCTCTTTCCCCATCTCTGCCCGCTGCTTTTAGCTCCGTGGCATCACCTCCAAATGAATCCAGGGAGAAGTGTATTCCTGCCTGTCTAGCAGCTTTTGCCAATTGCTCTGCGCGTTCTGAGGCCAGGTTACCTCTGGAACAATTGCGTGGCACAACTTTGGTTTGATTGTCCTTACGGTGCAATCCTTGCAGATAGAAAAGAGCATATTTCGGAGAGAAGGTAGTGCTGGAAATCTGTTTTCCAGGTGTGATAAGCTGCATCTCAGCCTTTCTTCACCACAGAATTACGACATCCCCATTGAAGTTTTGTTAAACACTTGTAAGAACAGAAAAGCTGGGTAAAAAATCAATCAACCATCTGCCTTATGATCCCAATTTTGCTTCTTGACCTCACCATGCTAACCTTGTCTCTGTCCCTAAGCAATGCTCTATGCAAATTGAGCCTGTGGTTTCTGTACTGCAAAACACCTGTCCCCATCAAATACAGAAAAGAGGGAAGAAAATAAGGTATCCTTAGGCCAAAGCCCTTTCTCTCACCTGTCTAAGAGTTGTTTCATTAACAACCGCAACTATGTAAAGCCTCTTTGGATTGGAATATTCTGTTTATTCAGTTATCTCTACTTGGCACCTGAAATGGTCCAGACCTGAAGGAGTCTGAATACAGAATTTGCTGAGTGCCTCGTTTTGTTTAGATGATAAAGTTACCTAGTCATTCTCCTACACATAGAATATCAACTTAAGGCCCTTGTTCACCTTTGACAAGGCTCATTACATTTACAGCAGGCTTGGATTAGATCAGTGTTTCTCAACCTTGGCAACTTGAAGATGTGTGGACTTCAACTCCCAGAATTCCCCAGCCAGCAAGGCTGGCTGGGGAATTCTGGGAGTTGAAGTCCACACATCTTCAAGTTGCCAAGGTTGAGAAACACTGGATTAGACAGTCCTTTGCATTCTTAGAGAATATGCTCAAAATATTTGTTAGGTTTATATCTCAGGAGCTCAGGATGGTGAACGTACTGTAGTCCTCCCTCCCATTTTTCTCTATGACAACATCCCAATTAACTAGGTTGGGCTGAGCAAGAGGGACAGGGAACTTCTGTGGCTGAGGGTGGATTTGAACCTGGGTCCCCCAGTGCCGTCTAACACCTTAACCTCTATACCATGGTAACTTTCTATATAAAAGCTATCCATTGACAATTCTTCAAATAGAAAGGCTTATTGATCACCATAGATATTATCTGGACAACATGTTTAAAAGTCAGTGAAAGATCTAGCAGATACATTCACACAGTCCAAGAAACTTAGTTAAATTTAACCTTGGAAAGAACATTCATACCAAGTTACGTGAACCCAGTCCATTTTCTAGTTTATGATTCAGTCAATTGTATAAACCCAGACAGTGGGTTAATTCAATCAGGTTGTGTAAACACAGTTATCGTCTTGTATTCTAATTGTGACAGTTGAGAATTGCACTTAGAAGTGTAAGGTGGTAGAGGTAGTGCGTTTGCTAGACTAAAGCCTAGGAAATAATATAGGAGGTTTTCACACGTGTAGATCTCTTCTGCCCATCATAAAAAGATGCAGGAATGCAATATGCATGAATCAGGGAAACTCCCTGGCAGCAGTGTGAGAAGAAACACCAATCCCCTGGCAGATCACCATAGTCTGGCCTGGAGTTTCTTTAAATATATTTCCATTTTGAAATGTCAGGCATGTTTCAGCAGTCATAGATGGTTCTAGCTGAGAGAAAGGAACTACAGTGGTCAACTTCCAGACATCTGCTAATTAGTTCCTGGCCTATGGGCTTATCTGAGTGAATGCAAAATTGACAAGGATCCCACTTATATGTCATCATTTTTATCTGGGCGTATTGACAGAGCAGAGAGGTTCAGTGTGCCATACAGCTGAATACTGGAGGTTGGGAAGATGTGTGTGTCAAATCCATCATTTCTGAAACTTTTAACACCTATATGCACATGGCACATGAATTGCAGATTGTAAAGGGAAGCTGGATCATAATAAAGACCAGAGATTTTAAAAGTTGAAATTAGGTATATCAAAGATGTTAAACAAGCATATTGTATATTTTGGGGGTAGCTTAATGTGCTGTACATAATTTCTGATTTTGCTCACTAGTTTCTGTGCCCTCTTAGAATATTTATTTATTTCTATTTATATAAACAGGGAGCTTATAGAAATAGATCTTTCCATACAAGCATCCTGTGTTGCTTGTACCTTGCAGTTGTTCACAGCCACATTTTGCTTCAAGTGGAATTTATGGATACTCTCTAAGGTTAGCTGAATGTAAATCCCATTACATCAGTTAGGATGGGGTTCTTTGAACATGCGTGTATTTGTATATATATTTATAATCCATTTGGATGTTATTTTCCTTAGTGACCTTTGAATCTTGATTTTCTTTGAGAAGTAGAACAAGAAACAAACTTACTGTGGCAGGCTTCTTATCAAAACTCTAATGCTTTATTAGCTGCAATAAGGAAGTCGTCAAATAATTTGTTTTTTAATTGATGAAACTTTCTTTACAACAGACATCCTGCTAAGATATAATGCAGTTTATTTTTGATCTGATGTATGAATGGACCATTATGTGTGATATGAGAACCAGGCTATGCCACCACCTGTGTTTTAAGAAATTCTGGTTTAGCACTGATCATTGTGGAGATATTGTTCAGTCATGCAGTCCTTCTCCGGGGCTGAAGTGATACAAACCAGGAACAGGGTTTTTATATAAATCACATAATGTGGTGTTTGTCTAAGTCAGTGTTTCTCAACCTTGGCAACCGGAAGACGTGTGGACTTCAACTCCCAGAATTCCCCAGCCAGCAAGGCTGGCTGGGGAATTCTGGGAGTTGAAGCCCACACGTCTTCCAGTCGCCAAGGTTGAGAAACACTGGTCTAAACTCTAGGTTCCTAGAATGTTTTCAAATAAAAAAAACTGAACTTGCCAAGAAACCTTTGCTTTCACCCTGGACATCCTGATGTTTAATCCTGAATCAGGTTGTGGTTATTCAAAGCTGAGAGAGAGTCACTGTGTGGCAGCTGGTTATGACAAACTCAGAAGCAAACAGACTGATACTAGATTAGTCTGTTACTGTAACAACCTGAAAACGATCCCTCCTGCCGAAAAGACAGAGGTGGGAGGAAAAAAGGGCCCAAGTATATAACCCTTGATTTCACTATAAATAGGGTTTACATCTGGTAGTTAGCAGTGGCATTCTTTCATAATGGCTTAATAGGTTTTCTTACATTAAACCTACCTATCAAAGATCCTCATCCTGCCCGCCTCCGCTTCCAGTCCTGTCCTTTGTCAAGAGAAGCCTGACACTCTGCACAAGTTCAGTGATGTTCTTTGATCTTGTTTCATAGCTTTAGAGTGGCGATTTCCGGGGGGAAAAAAAGAGGAACTGCATCCCTCGAAACAGATGGCACAAGAAACAAAGATGTGCCTAAAATTTGCATGTGCTTATTTTGAGAAATGTATACACATGTAGAAATAAATCTGTAATTTAAATAGGATGGTAATTCGTCCCAGCACCGGGAGAGAAATTGTGACCTCATGAATGAGGGTCCTGCTCAGTCTGTTGCCCATTCTAGCTGTGGATGGGCAAATGTAAGCCTCTGGATTTCTTCTTGTGTATTCCTTGTCTTTAAACCAGGGATGAATTAGATATCTCCTTCAAACAGAGGAGGTTTTCAGATCCTTCAAATTGAGGACTACCTTCTGTAAAATAGAAATTGTCCATCCTTCTTCATGAGGAGCAGTCAATGGGAATGAAAATATAGTCAGGGAGGCTGAATTCTTAAATCCTAATTCAGATGAACCTGTAAAAACAAGAAATCCCTGCATTAGCTATCCTTCAATTACAGGCAAGCCTCTCCTGGCACTCTATCATTAGGAGGGTGACCGGAAGTGCCTTCTTAAAAGTAGACTATACTTTGCTGCTCCAGTTTGACTCTACAGTGTCAGCCCTTAAGAATCTGGTCTGCCTTCAAAGCAGCAGAGTTGGTATGTAGATTGCTTTCATGCAATTTGCAAATTGCTGGTGTCCTTGAGTTTTAGAACACCACCTTGATTTAAGAGTTTGAAGTGTTGCCTTGCTGGTTGAAAACTTACACAAGTGACTTGAAGCTGCAACAGGTTAGTCCAGCTTTTGGCAAGTTGAAGATTAATATCAAGTTTGGGATTTGTTGAATTGTCAATTGATTCAATTAATTCTGGGAAAGGTAAGAGTTTTTAAAATGTTTGGCGTCAGGGTCCTCAGAACTAGACTAGGAGGTGACACTGTGACATCTTTAGAAGAAGTGGTGATGGAGTTTTTTAACGCCATTTCTGCATTTTTGGAGTAAAAAAATGATTTTAATGTTTTATAATTGATTAAGCCTAGAGACTTGATATACTAAATGTGTTCATTCCAAGGAAATTCCGTTGCCTCTATTCAAAAGTCTGCAGACAAATTTTAGGAGTATGATTTTCCAGTACCTTGAAGCTGTATGTACGTTGCCTTCCCCTGAATTGAATTAATGAAATTCATTACAATGAATTAAAGCCACTGTTTGGGTTCACACAGTATGATAAACTGTGAATTGCTTATTTATGGTTTATTGAATAGATCAGATCTGACATGGTTCACCCAATATGCTAAGGCATAAACCATAGTTTATAAATTTAAAAAACCTGGTTTGCAGAACATGCTAAGCCAGAACCAATCAAAGGGTGTGCAAGGCATGAAGTTTTGGTGGAAAAGCGTGGACTGACATCCTTGGCATTCATTTCCCCAGCTCTACAAAACTTCGCACATTAGCAAGAGGCTTATCTCCTGCATTCTTGAGATTTGGTGGCACCAAAGGAGACTTCTTGATTTTTGATCCTCAACAGAAGCCAACACCCGAGGAGGAGGTTTTTCAGGATTTCCTTAGAAAACAAGGTAGGATGCTATTCAGCTTATTAGAGGCAGAATATTCTCTAAGTGTTGCTTCCTGTTCTCCAAATCCACACCATCCATGCAGAACAAAAGCACATACTGGCAACCCACCATCATCCATGGGCCATGTGAAATTCTAGCCTGTGCTCTCAATGGCCCACAAAGCTCCAGAAGCATGGCTATTTTCCATGACTGCCTCTTTTGTTCAAGGAAACAATTTTGATCAAGTTTACTGAAAGGAGGGAAGTTCCTTATTCAAAGGGCTCTAAGGGTAACACAACAACAGTTGACGAAGTCTCATTTGTCACTGCCCCTGTGGCCTCTCCTGCTCTTCAGGATAGGGCAGAAGGGCTTCTAAGTTGATAGTCAGCTTTGTCCCAGGACCTTTCTCTTTTGAATTTGTACGCTGGAGATGCTGTATGTTAGCAATCATTTTTGGTCCGCTGCAGTGAGCTGTAACGGTTGGGTAGAGCCTGGTCATCAGTTTTTACAATTTGTTCATTTAAAAATAGTTGTGTTTGAACCTCTCTGTGTCACTTTTGTTCTTTGTACTACAACACAGCATTTTTGTGACAAGAATGGGATTTACAGAGAGTTGAAGGCCATCAGGAAGGTGGTTTGGTAATCAGGTGCTGGGAAGCAGTCAGAAACAGTTGGACTTGACAAAGATCATCTGCCAAAGCAACCAATTTTGTCTCAGTCCCATGCCCAGATCTGAATGGAACTACTCCATCTTCTAAAAAGTTGGAGACTGGATAATAGTTATCCAGTATAGCTGGGTCCAGAGAAGGGTCTTCAAATGGAGTCTCATCAGTGCCCCCTTAAAGGCAGCTGAGGCAATTCCCTCCCACCAAAGAGGCATTAATTGTTTCCCTGACCCAGGTCTCATGCTCTTTCTGGCCACCTCAAAGATCCAGGAAAGGCATGGATCCAAGACACAGATAATGGAGCTCCCCACTGCAACCCCCCCCCCCCCCATTTCATTAGAGTCCACAGGCAAGAATGAATCCCAAATAAGAGTAGAGGATGTTATCCTGGTCATCTCTTCAGATTTTGGCCATGAGGAGTCAAAATTATGGTGAATTTGATCAATTATCAGCAAAGTGTAGTGCAAAAGCATCATGGGGATGGGGTGACAGGTATCCTTGCTTGTCCCTCCCTGTAGAGGTTAAGTAATATAATCTAACAGAAATATGCAAGAACCGGGGCTGAAACATTTTTTAAGTCCAGAACAGCGGGATAATATTTGGAAGCAGCTCAGACAAACATCACCCTGATTCACTATAAGAAGGGGAGGAGGTTCAGCACCATCGGACTTTCAAGATTCTGTTATTGTAGCCGATCTCCATCAAAGTAGTTCTAGTCTCCTTGTGAAGTAAATTTCCTGGTCTGGTCTACCTAGTGGGACTGACACTACCTAACAGGGAATGCATAACCTTAAACTGAGCTGACATAGTAAGGGAGGAAATGAAGTATGTATGTGCAAGTGGAGCTATGTGCACTGGGGAGGTTGTAAAGTAGGGAAAGTGTGCAATTCAGAAGGACAGACAGACACACACAAATGTAGAATGCAGGATAGGAGAAAGAAAAGGCTCTTGTTCAAAAACAATTTGCAGAGGTAATTCTTTTCTAACTATTCATAGAGGAATGCCAGCAGTCCTATTATGAAAACTTAAAATATTGATTTAATCCTGTTTGAGATCCTGGAAGTTGCAACTACTCCTGCATTTCCACGATCGGCTTCTCAGTTCATTCCAAGCCTATCTAAGCGCTTAGTACACAAGATAACAGATACAGTGTAATTCTGAATGCTGCTGGTTATTTCAAAATGTCCCAGGTGAGTTTCCCATTATCAACAGTATCTTGATACAACCTGTGAAATAAATATTCCCTATCACCCTTCTATTGTGACTTTTCCCACCTCTTCTTCCTATTCCTGGAGTGGTTTCTATATCTGTGGAGTTGTAAAGCTAATCCTACTCTCACTTTTGAGACCCCACTCTCCAACAGTGGAAGTTGATCTATGGAGAACCTCAGAGGGAGCTTTGTTCTTTACTCTAGGAGTAAAGCTAGTGAGAAAGAGCCATTTTTAGAGCCATGGCATATCCCTGGAGCTCCCTAAGAATTCCTTATTATTGTCTGGGTGGTATCTTAAGTACTTTGAGCTGTTGTGGGGCTTTGTTCATTTTCTTTTGATTTAGTCTAAAAGTTTATCACCTAAAACAAAAGGGGAGAACAATAAATCCCTGTGTTTACCTTTATGCGTTACTGCTAATTATTGCCAGTGGTTTACACTGGTTTATTTTTATTGTGTGCAGTCTTTAAAACTGGGCACCATTCTTTTAAGTTTCCTATTGGAATGGAAAAATTTGGTATTCATTTGGACAACTTCAAATTAAGGTTTATGTATGTGCTCAACCAGGTGGCAGCACTAAACTCGACTTGGCTGATCTTAAAAAGCAAGCAGAGTTGGACTTGAATTATCTTTGAAGGGGAGAACACCCCAAAATTGAAGAACTTTGGATTAGACTGAGAACTCAAAAAACATTTTGGAAGTAGGCAGTAGCAAACTACTTCTATAAGGCTGCCTAGAAAACCACATGTACATGTGTCTGAAGTCACCAGGACCCAACTGTGATTCTGTAAAAATCAGTATATCAAAGAAAAAGGTATGCACTTTGAACCTGTACAGATATTTAACTCAGTGTTAGAAAATCTATCTCAACAATGTTGCTGTGCTCAGCACTAAAAAGTTCATGTACCAAGTGGGGTCTTCCAAATCTCTCTCCCAGAATATGATGCTGCGTTCTGGCACAGCATTAACCAGCTAAGGTGGACTGCTTTTGATGGGTGAGGACCATGCTTAACATTTTAGAGGAAAGGTTGTGGGCTATGGCAGAGGATGGATTAGGCCACATCAGGGAATCCATTCGCCCACATTTGCAGGGAGAGATTTGTGGGCCTTGTTTTATTAGGTCTTCCAGCTCCCACACAACGAAGAGGCATATATCTGTTTTCCAGTAGCAATGAACAGAGGAGAGCTTGAGGGACTGCCAAAAGCAGGGGTCAGGAGCCAGAGTTTGCTACTCTAGAGCACTGTATGATGGTGGAGATGTGAGGATTCCATTAGATGTTGATGGTTGCTTATGGCAATAAATCAAGTAAGATGAAAAGTTAGAAAAAGTGAGTCTTCTGCCATTTTCTTGGCATGCTTCCACCCTTTTGTGAACTTTCTTAACATTCTGATAATATTTCTTCCCAATCACTTTGCCTAATAGAAGAGATGGCCCTACTTTCAAATGTTTACCACTTTCTTCTCACCAATCCACTAGTACTTGAAGAAGGAACCTTTGATGTTCCAAGTATGATGGGACTCATACCCCCATCAGCCAACTTTGAGGAATGCTTGGAGCTGTAACTCACTACTTCTGGAAAACTACAGGTGCCCATTTCTGCTTAAATGAGCAGTCACTTGCACAACTGATGAACTTCTCTACATGACCTTTAAACCGGCATCATTCCCAGTTTAACTCTGAAATGTTGAGATCTTCTTGTCTCTCTGTCTCATACCCTAGCAACTGTGGACATCTGTGGATTCAGGTCTGCCCCTTTGGACTTCATACAGCAATTGCAGTCTCAGTGGCTTTTCCAGCAGAAGCTCATCTTCAAGGAGCAGGAAAAGAATAAGTATCAAAACATCACATTTACACGTAAGACCCATGTGATCATGAATACTCCTATTGAGAAAACGTATTAGTGGATATTTAGAATCTCTGCTCATTACTACATAGTGAGATTAGGCAAATGGAAGGAACAAAAGACCACAGTGGAGATCCAGCAGAGCCCAAGTCCTAAGACCCTCTTAATATCCTCACCCAGTTCCTGAAGCTGTGGTGAATCTTCCTAGATTCGTTGTATCATACTGAGCTCTGTGGCTAAAATTATTCTATATAAGGGAAATAGCTCAATAAAATGACACTCCCCAGGAGGACTGGATCAGGCCAAGGGCTGTTTAGTCCAGCATTCCATGACACACAAGCTAGCTACATTTGGAAAACTCAGGGGCTTGGGCAGGCCAGTGATAGCCCTTTTTTAATTTTGCTCCAATCGTTGGTACTTACAGTAGGCTTCCTGAGATTCACAAGCCATCGGTTTTAGCAGCTGCCTTTTGGCTAGTCTTCCATGAATTTGGCTGGTTCCCTTTTAAAACCATCTAAACTGATTGCCGCTACCACATCTGAGGACCATGAATGTCACAGTGTAATAGTATACGTGTTGTTTTGATCCTGGAGCAGTCTTCTTGGGTGTCTAAACAGAATTTACATTTGCAGTAAAATGCTCTTTCACATGCGTGGGCTTTGGAAATATTTTAGGGTTAAAAAGACCAAAAAGCATGTTTTGAAAAAAATCAGCAATAGCGCAAATGCTTCATGGAGTGAAAAATCCTAAAGGCTGGAAAATTCACATTACAGGCATAGTACAGCACCACTTTCAAACTTCTATAAAAATGAAGGGGGGGGGTAACAAAAGGGATGCTGATCTTGTGGATTTTAATTGAACTGATTTACATGTCCTTGTATGGCAAGGGAGTTTCTGTGCATATGAATCTTGAAATAATATGGCTTTATTTTCATACTTTTCACAGGAAGTACACTGGATATTTTATACAATTTTGCAAATTGCAGTAATTTGCATCTGATCTTTGGCCTCAATGCCTTACTACGAAAAAGCGGTTCCCAATGGGATAGTTCAAATGCTCAGCTGATTTTGAATTATACTGATTCCCAAAATTACACCTTGTCTTGGGAACTTGGAAATGGTACGTGCATAGGAGAGGGATTTCATGAGCAAATGTACACTTGGTTGCGGGGAAGAGCATTGAACACCTTTGTTTTAAATTCAACACTACCAAGCTAAACAATTGTGTTGCACGCCAAGACTTTTAACTCAGCAATATGCGTGCAATTCCTTGTTTTCTGAGCTGGCGGAAGTACGGTAGGGTTGCAGCGGTTGACTACTATTTACCCAGACAGAAGAGTTAAATCTGCATTTTGGATTGGCAGCAATCAAAATTAAAAACATTAAAACAGAAATGGAACACGCTCATTAATCCAGTCACCCAATATCCATATTTTTAAAAGCCAGGCTTAAAGAAAACTAGAAATTGTATTTTCAAAACAAGCTTTAGCTGGAATACTTCCACCAGGGAGAGAAAAAAATCTTGCATGTATTTAGTTCTAAATGTTCTCTGTAGTTTCCAAGCTTATCTATTAATTGTTTTAGACACTTTAAATTCCATATTTGTGGCTGATTATTATTCCTGTGTAAACATTTAGAGAGTTACAGTAAACCTGATTGGGTTAGGGTAAACATACTTAGGTGTGGGCAAATGCCTTTTCTTACCTTTTCTGCAGAGCCTAACAGCTTTTTGCATAAGTCTGGAATAGAAGTTAATGGCTTCCAACTTGGTCAAGACTTCATACAACTCCGGCAACTTCTGAACAATTACATCCACTACAAAAATGCCAAAATCTACGGCCCCGACTTAGGAAGGTCAGGTCGGAAGCACAGTAAGGTTTTGCTTAAAAGGTAAAATGAAAATGTTGGGTGCTGTTGACACGATAAATAGCCAAACTAGATGCAATATTTAATCACGGTTTGCTTAAGCTATTCTTTGCCGCTTTAACCGTGGTTTAAGGTTCCAAACTAAACCTTTTTTCTGGGGAGGGAATAATTAAGGAATGAGACCCACTGAGTGAGGCTCCCTGAAGTGGAGAAATTGCTTACTTTTACAGTATATCCTAGTTTTTAACAATCGTTCACTGTTGTCATTTTGATGTGATATTTAGTGTTAATTAAGGTAACCTTATTTAATTAAGGTTGTCTGGCAAGAGACTGTGAGAAGGTAGCCAGTGCTCCAAGAATTTATGGATCAGAAATAAAATTAGCAAGCTAGGTAAAAAAAATGATGCAGCTTGAAACCAATGGCCAGGGAGGTTTACATTTTAGTAATGCTCATAGACAATCATGTTCAAAGGCAAAAGTGCACGTACTTTAGTCCTGCTTTGAATATAATTCAGTCTCTTGGATTAGTACAATTGTGCTGTATGAACCATCATAACCATCACATTCTTTTACTAGATGGACAGATTCTTCAGCCTTGATGGCTACACAAATTGTGGGTCACCTTCGTATTCACATGACTGCATACATCGCTGCAGTCTTATCCCAGCAACTCCCTACTGGTTTCCTGCTGCCACTAGCAGATCAGAAATCTTGTCTCCACTGATCAGTTGACCAGCTTGCCATCAGTTGCAGAAGTAATTCAGGACTTCAGAATTCAGACAGTTGATCTAATGAGTCAGCTTTTAGGAAAGTGTGTGTGTTTCCCACAGCTCCGCTGGTTGCCTGTTCATACTATGTTGTATGGCTACAGTGAAGGTAGATAAATCGGCAGATGGAAGTTTCCTGCACCTTCTGGAGAGGCGATGATCTGTTTTTCTCATTTTTTCTGATGAGGGAGAAGTAACCATCCTCTAGATCAGACCAAAGCTGATGTGCTTTTCCAATGGTCTTTGCTTCTAAATGAGGCCCCCCCAATAGGACGGGGTGTACTCACATGAAGGACTTTGGTCTCCAGATCTCTCCATGATCTTGAAGCAGGTTTACTGCTTATGAACGTGGCAGGTTTTATTAGCTATTGTTAATAACATATGATTGGGCCAATCCCAGCTTTCCTCAATCTAATGCTCTCTAGATATAGTAGGATAGCTGGTATAGGATTAGTATGATACTAAACATAATAGCTAAATAAATTACAGGTGAAACTCGAAAAATTAGAATATCGTGCAAATGTTCATTTATGTCAGTATGGCAACTCAAAAGGTGAAACCAATATATGAGATAGACGCATTACATGCAAAGCGAGATATGTCAAGCCTTACTTTGGTATAATTGTGATGATTATGGCGTACAGCTTATGAAAACCCCAAATTCACAATCTCAGAAAATTAGAATAGTGTGAAAAGGTTCAATATTCTAGGCTCAAAGTGTCCCCCTCTAATCAGCTAATGAATCCATAACACCTGCAAAGGGTTCCTGAGCCTTTCAATGGTCTCTCAGGCTGGTTCAGTAGGAATCACAAGCATGGGAAAGACTGCTGACCTGACAGTTGTGCAGAAAACCATCATTGACACCCTCCATAAGGAGGGAAAGCCCCAAAAGGTAATTGCAAAAGAAGTTGGATGTTCCCAAAGTGCTGTATCAAAGCACATCAATAGAAGGTTATGTGGAAGGGAAAAGTGTGGTAGAAAAAGGTGCACAAGCAGCAGGGATGACCGCAGCCTGGAGAGGATTATCAGGAAAAGGCCATTCAAAAGTGTTGGGGACTTTCACAAGGAGTGGACTGAGGCTGGAGTTAGTGCATCAAGAGCCACCACACACAGACGGATCCTGGACATGGGCTTCAAATGTCGTATTCCTCTTGTCAAGCCGCTCCTGAACAACAAACAACGTCAGAAGCGTCTTACCTGGGCTACAGAAAAAAAGAACTGGTCTGTTGCCCAGTGGTCCAAAGTCCTCTTTTCTGATGAGAGCAACTTTTGCATCTCATTTGGGAACCAAGGACCCAGAGTCTGGAGGAAGAATGGAGAGGCACACAATGCACGATGCTTGAAGTCCAGTGTGAAGTTTCCACAGTCTGTGTTGATTTGGGGAGCCATGTCATCTGCCGGTGTTGGTCCACTGTGCTTCATTAAGTCCAGGGTCAACGCAGCCATCTACCAGGAGATTTTGGAGCACTTCATGCTTCCTTCCACAGACGAGCTTTATGGGGATGCTGACTTCATTTTCCAGCAGGACTTGGCACCTGCCCTCACTGCCAAAAGTACCAAAACCTGGTTCAGTGACCATGGGATTACTGTGCTTGATTGGCCAGCAAACTCGCCTGACCTGAACCCCATAGAGAATCTATGGGGCATTGCCAAGAGAAAGATGAGGGACATGAGACCGAACAATGCAGCGGAGCTGAAGGCCGCTGTTGAAGCATCCTGGCCTTCCATAACACCTCAGCAGTGCCACAGGCTGATAGCATCCATGCCACGCCGCATTGCGGCAGTCATTGCTGCAAAAGGGGCCCAAACCAAGTACTGAGTACATATGCATGCTTATACTTTGCAGAGGTCCGATATTGTTCTATTTCCAATCCTTGTGTTATTGATGTCATGTAATATTCTAATTTTCTGAGATTGTGCATTTGGGGTTTTCATAAGCTGTACGCCATAATCATCACAATTATACCAAAGTAAGGCTTGACATATCTCGCTTTGCATGTAATGCGTCTATCTCATATATTGGTTTCACCTTTTGAGTTGCCATACTGACATAAATGAACATTTGCACGATATTCTAATTTTTCGAGTTTCACCTGTACTTACATATCTTCTTCTATGGATGAAGGATATGGAAAACTTCACATCTCAGTCACCCTCAGTTCGCTGTGGTCTGTCTGATACACAGAAGTGCAGTCAGGATGGGGTGGTGAGAAATAGGCTCTTGTGAAAGAATCACGGAATCAACTTGTGAGCCAAGCAGTCATGTAACTGTGAAAATTTTTTCTGCAGCAGGGTGTCAGGTTCAGCTGTCTCTCATTTCTTATCCTTCCTGTGGGTTTACAGTTCCCTTAAAAAAGGATAAAGATCTTGAGTGACACTTGACTCTTGATGGCCACATCTCTGCAGCTTTCTTGGCAACGTTACTGAAGTTCGTTGGCAATAAGGGTCTTTTTTGTTCCTCCTGACACTTTTGATCTGACAAACTAAACAGGGCTGCCTATGATTAGTATCTGAATTTTGCAGGGAGGGGGGACAGGCACGCTGCCTGGGGATTCCAAGACTGTTGGCAGCTCTCTTAGGATTACATACTGTAAAAGAAAATAACTACTGAAATTACTCTTGTTTTGCAGTTTTCTGAAGTCAGGAGGCAAAGTACTTGATTCTGTCACATGGCATCAGTAAGTTCATATCTAGCAATTGTATTATTCAAGCATGATGACATGTAGCATCATTGTTGCCCCAAAGACCCATCATAAAAGCAGTCAGCAGTTGGTTGGATGGGGAGGAAGGAAGGGTGACAGGGTGTTTGGGGGGGGGGGGGTGTTTTGAGAGGAAATAGCATTGTGGAGAGAAGTTAGAATGTGCAGCATCTATTTCATGAAGGAGGAAGCTAACATGCTATTGGGACAAGATGACAACTTATACATGTGTCATTTCCATTCATAGTTTCAAAAACCACTGTGTATTTTTGCACACCTTGGTGGAACTTTTCAGAACCCTTAGGGCCTGCTGCTTTTGTGACACCATTCAAACAAAAGCTCTAGCACAATTTCTTCTTCCCTTCTTCTGTTCCTTTGAAAAATATTTATTACTATAAATAAAAAACCTAAATCAACCAAAACAGGAGCAATGGGTTGAAACTGAACCCTGGCATGACGGAATGGCTCTGGGTTTGGGGTTCTCTGGTCCATGGAGAATTGCCATCTTTGGTTTTGGATGGGGTTGTACTGCCCCAGATGGGTCTGGTGCATAATCTGGGGGTCTCCTGGACTCACGACTCCTGCTCAAGGAGCAGGTGGTAGTTGTGGCCAGGAGGGCCTTTGAGCAACTGTGGGTTGTGTGCCAGTTATGGCCTTTCCTGGACCAACAGGCCCTGCTCACAGTTACCCATGCCCTAGTCACCTCCTGCCTTGACTATTGTAATGCGCTGTACATGGGGCTGCCCTTGAAAAGTATCCAGAAGCGTCAGTTGGTTCAGAATGCGGTGGCCCGCATAGTTTTGTGCAAGCCTAGATTTGCACATGTGTCACCTCTCTTGCGGGAGCTGCATTGGCTGCCGATTTGCTTCCGGGTCCAATGCAAGGTGCTGGTTATCACCTTTAAAGCCCTACATGGCTTGGGGCCAGGTTATTTGAAGGACTGCCTTTTCCCAGTTTCATCTGTCCAACCCACCAGATCAGGGAGGCAGGGTATGTTACGGGTCTCCTTTATTAAGGAAGTCCATCTAGTGGGACCAAGAAGAAGGGCCTACTCCGTGGTGGCGCTCTCCCTGTGAAACATCATCCCCGCAGAGATAAGACTGGCCCCCACCTTGATGCTCTTCCCCAAGGCCCTGAAAACATGGTTGTGCCAGCAGGCCTGGGGATCGCAGGTTGACCCAGAGCCCATCAGATGGCTAATGTAAATGTATTGTTGTCACCAGAGGGGTGGGGGCGTGGAGTGGGTTTTGTATGGGGATTTTTATTCTTGTAAGCCACCTGGAGTCACCGTGAGTTGGGCAGCCATATAGTATAAATAAATAAATAAATTCAGAGACCAGCAAAGTTAACATACATATTCATTTGCCCACGCAAGCAGGTTGAACAGGGTTAATCTCCTCCAGGTCCCATCTTTGCAATTTTGTCATGCGATGGGACTTTGGAAGTGGCATTTTTGATTGCTGCCTTCATATTTTCAGATTTCCTCCCCATGGAGTTGCAATGTCCTCCTTCCCTCCAGGTTTCAGAAGAACAATTCAGACCTGCTTGTTCCATCCATGCTGGGGGAGCTCATGTTGCGGGTTAAGGATGAATCTGGTGGACACCTAACTCTCTCTCTGTGTATGTGTGTGTGGGTGTGTGGAGCTCTTCTCGAGGAGCTTAAGGTGATGTGCTTTAATATTCCCTCCTCCAGCTTTTCTTCATAATAACCTTTCTGAAGTAGGTTGAGTTGAGGGTGTCTGGTTCAAATCACCCAGTGAACTTTCATAGCTGAGAGTAGAGTTGACCTTGGTCTTGGTCCAGCATCTCAACCACTACAGTCCTCATGCTGGCTGGGGATTATGAAAATTGTACTCCCAAATACCTAGAAGAATGGAAGGTTTGGGACATCTGCTTTGGGATTGTTGCATTTCCTTGCCTTTCTCAGAACCATAGCCTACACTCAATGTATTTCTGTCTCTTGGAGATAAAGACTTGAGTATAAATTAAGGTCTGTGGACATTAGTCCTCAGCAGTGTCTTGATTTGTTGCAGTTACTACATTGATGGACGTATTGCCACAAGACACGATTTCCTGAACCCAGATATACTGGATAGCTTCAAGACCAAAGTAGAGGAAGTGTTTGAGGTAAGGAGCATCTAGACAGTTTGGGGAACGGATTGGAAGGTTGTGTGTAGAACGTATCCCAATCAGAGAAACATTTTATAGGGAAAAGAGACCAGGAGGTGCTGCTTATCCTGATGCCCTCTGGATATACTGGGGCTGCAACTTCCAATAGCACAGCTGGCTAAAAATTCTTGAAGTTGTAGTCCTGGGCACCTAGAAGATAGGAGGTTGAGGAAGACTGCACTACAGTGTCTTAAGAGACTTGCACAGTACATACGCGATACATGAGTACATATGTGCTACCAGCTGACCATATATGAAATGGTTGTAGAAGTATTAACAATTTCTGTGTTCCCCACTCTCCTTCATGCATTCCTTTCTACATCTATACTTCTTTTTTCAAAATATCCTTTAGATTGTTAACAGCACAGTGCCAGACAAGAGCGTGTGGCTGGGAGAAACAAGTTCAGCCTTTGGAGGTGGAACTCCTAATCTGTCTAATGCGTATATTGCTGGTTTTATGTAAGTATTATACTGTTGGCTTAAAAGAACTGCCTCTGTGGCATAGCAGGATCTCACCCAGAAAATCATCTTGGCCAATGTACTAGCAAATCTTCCTTGAACAGACCAAAAAAGCTGTTATGACCACTGAGGCACGTAAACATCTAATCATCTGATGGTCTTCAGGAATATAAAAAACATGTATAGATACTTGCCATGGTGGTATGTGACCAAGTGTAAGGCCATTTTTCTACATCTGTAAAAAGCCCCCCACCCCACCTCAAAAGGCCTAATTCTATTAATCTGAAGCCTTGGTATATGATTATGCAGTCTTTCAAGTTACACAGGACATTTCTTCTGGTTGCGGTATATTGAAGAGTGCTGTGCAGCTGAGAAGTTTCCACATAGTTGGGAGGGGTGCGCTTGCTGATCACGCTGGGATTATATAATAAAGGGCAAACATTTAAGAGTCTGCCTTACCTCTTTAAAGAATGCAAAGTTACAATATTGTTCCTGCTTCTCTCAACAGCTACCAGACCTGGGCTAAAAAAAATGTATAGCCACTAAATGGCAGTGAATCTAATTTTCTGCCTCTGTTTGCTGCCATCTAGAGAGTGCCCAGAGTTTTGCAGCCCACACTTTATTACCTATGTCTGTCAACTACCATTAAACATATGGTCAGTTACACCATTATGCATTAAGCAATATCCAGAATACACTCTTAATTCTGGTAAATGATTCAAGAATACCACTTTGACTCTGTTGTTGTGTTCTAGTTTTTGGAAAGAATTTCTCTAAAATGTCTCCCTGCTGTAGCTAGAACAATCCCCTCCCCACCCCCCATCTGAATTGCTTTAAAGCTGTTTGAATGAAAGTTGGCGCACTCTTCCATTATTATTGTTTTGACAGGTGGCTGGACAAGCTTGGACTGTCAGCCCAATTGGGCATTGATTTAGTGATGAGACAGGTTTTATATGGAGCAGGAAACTACCAACTGGTGGATGCCAACTTTGAACCTTTGCCAGTATGTATGCAACTGCATTATGACGGTGATGATGATGATGATGAAGAATGCCCTGTACTGTCTATGTTGCAGATATTTGGGCAGGTCTTTCCCCTCACCCCCTTTGACCTCGGAACCTTTATATGTAAAGTGTATTCAGCCATGAAGCCATGTCTGCGCCCCTTCAGATAGATTCATCTCTCTTTGAATTTAAGTTGACCTGGCTGGCTTAACAAGATATCATTTGAATCTTGCCAAAGTCCATAACACAGTGCTCCTGTGTCAAAGGAATGCCTGCAGAAGCAGGCCCCATCTAATGCAGAAGTAGTGATCCATGATTAACCGAATCCATGATTAACTGAAACAGTCTAGATAGCTAGATTCACACGACACATTGATCCATACTCTTAAACAGCCTGATTGAGTGTGCAGAGCTACACATTATGTTGCAGAGACCCATTTGGTATATGGAGCCCTTGGGGTTCTCTGAGCTTGGTTGTGGCTAGCCGGGTAACGAAACATTTGCAAGAAAACAACCAAGCTCAGAGAACCCCAAGGACTCCACAGTTCAACCCTGAGCTACACATAATCTCTTCTATTGGTACCGTTTGGTATATTTCCAAAAGTAAGAACCACTCAATGCTAAACAAGAATAAGAAGATGGAGAAGGTAGAAAGTGAGGTGGAGCGAGTGGAAAAGTTTTTTCTGCAGAAGAGTTGACGTACCATGGGGATCCATTCCTTCAACAGTAGATCACCTGCTTTGCAAGCAAGTCTAGATTCAACCCAAACATCTTCATTTAGGGTTTGGAAAGATTCTTTTCTGCAACCATGGAGAGCTGTTACCAGGTAATGTTCACCAATGTGGAAGTCCATAATTCCAGGCCAGCATGGATGAAGTCCAAACACATCTAGAAAGCCTGAGATTGAGGGAGATTTGCATAGACCAAGGTTTCTCAACCTTAGCAACTTTAAGATGTGTGGATTTCAACTCCTAGAATTCCTCAGCCAGCCATGCTGGCTGGGGAATTCTGGGAGTTTAAGTCCGCACATCTTACTAAGATTGAGAAACCCTGGCATAGATGGTACTGAAACAAACTGAGTATTTATAACAGTTTCCTGCTAAATTTCATATGATTGTATGGAAATACAGGACTGGGAAAAGTATTCACTTGTAGTGTGACAGGGACTAGCCAGTAAGTACTTATGATGTTCTCCCAACTGCTAGACAAACCGGAATAACATTTTCTTTTTCAGGGGTTGAGCATTTACTGGGTTAGTGTGATTTTTCCAGGGTTAAAGACTTTTCTTGCCAGAAGTTGTCTGAATTCTGATCAGCTAAAAACAGGGACAATCTGCTATGTTCTGGAAACCCTCCAATCCCATGGAGAGCTTCTGTGAATAGCAGGAGCTATCTAGTACACGTGGTGATCCTCTCTTCGCAGAGTTGGATGCGAGAGGATGAGTCTTGTCCCTTTTCGCTGATCCTTCTGAACTACCCTGTTTTATTCCTTTCTATCCCCAATCGCTCTCAAGTTACTCTTTTAAGACAATGGTTCAGTAAATAATGTCTCGCATTTCTTTAACTTATTCTTTTATGAGAGGTTGTGTATCAATGCTGCCTTTTTTTAAACACCTTATAGGACTATTGGCTATCCCTGTTGTACAAGAAACTGGTAGGCACCACAGTTCTGCATGTTACCATAACAGGCTTACATCCAGCGAAGCTTCGCGTGTATCTTCACTGTACAAATACGCACCAGTAAGCATTCAGTGCAGCAGCTAGTTGGCTTCGAAGTCCCCCCAAAATACAAGGGGCCCAAGTCTGCCGTTTTACCCAAGGCGAAGGCGTTCAGGGTTAGCAGCGACAGCCTGTGCACCCAACACCCTGGAATATGCATGAGTCAGATGTGGGTAACAGGGGACCCAGCATAAAAGTGCCCCAGTGGAGAAAGAAAAGGAAAATTCTCACTGTGCAGATGCTTATCTGAAGCTTAACCATTTTGTTTGTTCTGCACAAAGAAACGTCAGTGATGAAACGCCAATCGCTTTGTGTGGATACATAAAGCAAGTTTCACGTGGTTCCCCTCCTGAGCTCCCTCTGAATGAAGGCTGAGCAACTCACGTTGTAGGGGCAGAGATTGGCCAGACCCCTGCCCTCTTGCCTCCTAGTGTCACATTTTCACTCCACCCACCTGTGGCCTTTCATGTACTTATCCCCCGGGGGCTGGGGGAGGAAGACTCTGTTTCGCAAGCCAGGGAGGCCCTTCTGAGTGCACCGCTGCATGTCACTGGTACCACTGCTGAAAACCGGTGATGTGATGTCCTGAAAATTAAAAGCTGGAAACGTGAAAATGGTTGTGTTAGCCCTTGGACACATTTTACAGAGTTAGCTAACAAACCCAGAAAATCCTGGCCAACCCTACCCACGTTGCATCCTCACTCTGCCCACCCTGGCCCACCATCACCAAAGGAAAACCCATCCCTGATATGGGAGATTTATTGACTGACTTAAGACATTTGTTCACTCATTGTATCCAAGCAAAGCAGTACTAAAGTAAGAGAAGACCAGGCTGGGCATCTCATGCTATGCCTGCCAAGTTCCAACGAATGAGGACCAAGTCCCTCCCTCCCTTGTTTATGTTTCAAATTCTGGCTGCTTGCTTTGCTGCAGAGAATCCCCTAGAAGCCATTGGGAACCAAACCAGTTTTACTGCAGGTATATTAAGGGAGCTTCCAGTCCCTAGGCCAAATACAGCCCATGGAGAATCCCCATTCAGCCCACTGATGACTTAGCTTCCTTTTGAGAGAGAGGATAGATCTCTCCCCAGCATACCTGTATTGTAATGGCCTGCTCTGTATGACCGCTGTTAACAACCTGTTGGCTTTGTTCATTCCAGCCCGAAGTACAGAGAGGGTGACGTCACTTTATTTGCCTTAAATCTCTACAACAGCACAAAACACCTGCACGTACCAGCTTACTTTGCCAAGAAGCAAATAGATGAATATCTTTTACTACCCGATGGAAAAGACGACTTACTTTCCCGGTGAGCAGTTCATCTTGCCATCTTGTTCTAAACAGTGGTTTTGGGGAGTATGCTGGGTTAAAGATGAAAGAGCTGGCTAAAAATAATTATTTTACAATCCTCTGTGAATTTTGAGTCTATGTTTATCAAGATTTGAAAATCAGCAACTGTGCAGTTCTGTAGATGATCAGAAGTTCCCACCAAGTTGTATATACAGTATTTCTCCAAAAGAAAGGCTAGTTTATTCCCTAAATAATTTAAAATGAGACTGCCAGCTTAGTTTCATTAAGCATAAAGAATATTTTTTTCTATTTTGCCTTTTGGAAGGGTTGTTCTTAAATTTTGGGTTTTTTCTCTTCATGTTAATGTCAAGCCCCTAATGGCACAGTATCATCCAGAAAGAGGGACTGACAATGAGTCTCATTAATTAGATTTACTTTCAAGAAGATAAGCTTCTTGGACACTGAATAAATCCAAAGTCTAACATTTATTATTAAGGCAGGATCTCTGTGAGCAGCGTAAACCTTTTTTTTCTCAGAATGGGAAACTGAAGGGCAAACCATCCTTTTTCCAACAAGACCCTGAAATATCCCCTTACTAGTAATTAATATTTTGAGATACTTCCATTTCCTCCCCAGCCCTACAGATCTCTTTTACAGCAAACACAATGGAATTGTAGACTTGCTGACTGAAGGTCTAGGCCAGTGTTTCTCAAACTTGGCAACTTTAAGAGATATGGACTTCAACTCCCAGAATTCCCTAGCCAGCTGGCTGGGGAATTCTGGGGGTTGAAGTCCATATGTCTTAAAGTTGCCAAGTCTGAGAGACACTGGTCCAGACTAACCAAAATTGATTCCGCGGCTTAGTTTTTTCCAATTTAAATTTAAGTCTAAAATATGACTCTTTCCTCTTACAGGTCTGTTCAGCTGAATGGCTATCTCCTAAAAATGCCAGATGATGAGACACTGCCCGTTTTCCAGGAAAAGCCTCTTACTCCTGGGCAGAGCCTTAAGCTCCCAGCTTTCTCATATGGATTTTATGTAATAAGAAATGCCAAAGTATTGGCTTGCATTTAGTACATTAATACCCATTTTCCAAATCTGGAAGACTAAGATTTTATTGTGATTTACTACTTCAGCCCAGAGACAAAGCTTTTTAGCTGCATTTTTTCCCCCAAGCACGTGATCGTTTGTTCCCTTTTCACAAGTTAGTAAACCTTTTTTAATTTTAAAAAAATCCATGCAACAATTCATAAACGTTTTGTATGCGTGAAAAGCCTCTACTTTCTTGTAAGCAATTTTCCCTGCTTTTTTTTAAATTAAGGAAGTGCATCACAACATTTGGGGGGGAAAAAACTCCCAATTCTTCTAGTTTGCAAATTATAAATTAGGTTGGTTTGTATTTGCCCTGATCTTTATTTCAGATAAAGTAAAATTTGGCACAGTCTCTCTCCAGATATTTTAATGGCAGAAAGCAAGTGGGAATATAAAGCAAATCACATGCTTCATGCTGTACTGCCATTCAAGTTTTTCTTTGAATTCTTCTAAAAAGGGTATAAAGCACTTTATTTCCTCTGTTGTTATCTGAGGAGTGAAGACTATGGTGTCAAACCAGGAAATGGCTGGCAAAGGTAGATTATAGAACTGCTTTGAATAAATAAGAGAACAGGCCAGTCAATGTTTGGGGAAATCAACTGAGGACGACCAGAAAGCTTGAACTACCCTGTTCCAGACAGAACCAAAGTTAATTATTGTCAATTTCTGTGATTGATCAGTCTCTGCTTTTGGTGGCCGGCCGTGCAGCACCAAACAGAGCACAGAGGTTCCAATCTCAAATCCTTGAGTTTAAAGGCAAGGAAACAAAAGTAATTTCTCGTGATGGATTCTTTCAGCCATGGGCTTTCTTCATTAATTCAACACAATGGTCCATGGGTATGGCACATTCATTGGTCGTCAGGCTAGCTGTGCAAACTAGACATTGCCTTTGCTGATCAGAATGTGGGGTCTTGCATTCCAGAGGTTCTGGATTCAATCTCTGGCCTCTCTATGTAGCATTGAGAAAATATTTGTGTTTGAAACCCTTGAGACTTCTGGCAGACAGTGCTGAGATGGACCAGTGGGCTGATCTGACAGTTTCAAGTGTTTCTAGATGTTTGTATAAGAGTCTATTTATTTTCATTTAATGCGTGCTCCCATTAAGTCCTTTTTGATTATTTGTACATTTTGAAATAAAGTTTTTATATTGATACATGTGCATTTGTTATGTATTTACTCTGCTGTGCAAAGAAAGCAAAGCTAAAAGTGGATGGAGAAAGAGGAAAAGTTAGGAAGAAAAAATGTGTATTAAGCTTCTTTGTTGTTTCGGCAACCTCTGATAGATATAAATCCTTGGTTTATTTTTCTTAATTAAGAAAGAACACTGGTTTCCATGTTTTGCCAAACTGACATTTTGCTCTGGTGTTCTTTGATAATGTGCATTATCCAAACCGTACTCCAGGAATAGCTACACATCCTCTGAACGTTGGCCCAAAGATGCTTCTTTAACCATTCCTAAAGAGCATTATCTTCATGATGCAGCCTTCCTCTCACCACACCCACAAAATTAAATATATAAAATTATTTATTTACTTTTGGTACCACCCAACTCTATCTGCCTGTCTTGTTAGCACATCATTCATATAGCAAGACTTGTGTCAGGCAAAGTTAAGAAGCTAAACAACCAAGAGTGAATTAGATCTAATAACAATTCTCTTAACCCTAATTCACTACAAAGGTTACCAAAACAGGGAAGCCAACACATTTAAATATTTAACTCTCTACCGTTGGTTTCATAGCTACAGTAAACAGACATTGCCACAGTAATGATGTCTATATGTTGCTTTTTTAGAGTATTGCTGGAAGTGACTCAACAACTGACAATATCATTCTTTAAACCCTTCGTCAAAATCCACATTCTCTTCCACAATCAGGTATTTTGGATGTCTGAGGTCCTAAAGGGAACCCAGCAAGTGATGCACATAAAAAAGCAAAGACTTTTTCAAGCCAGCTCAGCTCTTGGTGATATCAAGGACACATCCACATAATTTTGTTCTCAAATGAAGTGATTTGCTACTGCCTTCTCCTTGAATTTTTTGGTTACTTCCCATTCTAGTCTACACCCTAGGTATTTACCAAACACTAACAAGGGCTGAGCTTGCTTAGCTTATCAAGATTGCAATTAAATAAAATTGTGAAGTCTTTGGTGCTCTCTGAGCACCAAGAACTCCACAGTTCAACCCTGAGCTACATATATTTGTTGTTCAGTCATTAAGTTGTGTCCGACTCTTCGTGACCCCATGAACCATATCGCGCCAGGCCTTCCTGTCCTTCACTGCCTCCCTGAGTTTGCTCAGTTTCATGCTCATTGCTTCAGTGATGCTATCTAACCATCTCATCCTCTGCCGCCCTCTTCTCCTTTTGCCTTCAATCTTTCCCAGCATCAGGGTCTTTTCCAAAGAGTCCTCTCTTCGCATTAGGTGACCAAAGTATCTGAGCTTGAGCTTCATTATCAATCCTTCCAATGAGCAATCAGGGTTGATTTCCTTTAAGATTGACTGGTTTGACCTCCTAGCAGTCCAGGGGACTTTTAAGAGTCTTCTCCAGCACCACAGTTCAAAGGCATCAATTCTTCGGCGCTCAGCCTTCTTTATGGTCCAGCTCTCACAGCCATACATTACTACTGGAAAAACCATAGCTTTGACTATGCGGATCTTTGTCGGCAAGGTGACGTCTCTGCTTTTTAATATGCTGTCTAGGTTTGCCATAGCTTTCCTCCCAAGGAGCAAGCGTCTTTTAATTTCATGGCTGCAGTCTCCGTCTGCGGTGATCTTGGAACCCAAATAAATGAAGTCTGTTACTGCTTCCATTTTTACCCCTTCTATTTGCCAGGAATTGATGGGTCCAGATGCCATGATCTTAGTTTTTTTAATGTTGAGTTTCAAGCCAGCTTTTGCACTCTCCTCTTTCACCCTCATCAAGAGGCTCTTTAGTTCCTCTTCACTTTCTGCCATTAGGGTGGTATCGTCTGCATATCTGAGGTTGTTGATGTTTCTCCCTGCAATCTTAATTCCGGCTTGTGATTCTTCCAGCCTGGCATTTCTCATGATGTACTCTGCATATAGGTTAAATAACCAGGGTGACAGTATACAGCCTTGTCATACTCCTTTCCCTATTTTGAACCAATCGGTTGTTCCATGACCGGTTCTGACTGTTGCTTCTTGGCCCGCATACAGATTTCTCAGGAGACAGGTAAGATGGTCTGGTACCCCCATCTCTTTCAGAATTTGCCACAGTTTGTTGTGATCCACACAATCGAAGGCTTTTGCATAGTCAATGAAGCAGAAGTAGATGTTTTTCTGGAACTCTCGTGCTTTCTCCATAATCCAGCGAATGTGGGCAATTTGATCTCTAGTTCCTCTGCCCCTTCGAAACCCAGCTTGTACATCCGGTAGTTCTCGGTTCATGTACTGCTGAAGCCTAGCTTGTAGGATTTTGAGCATAACCTTGCTAGCATGTGAAATGAGTGCAATTGTGCGATAGTTTGAGCATTCTTTGGCATTGCCCTTCTTTGGAATTGGAACGTAAACTGATCTTTTCCAATCCCGTGGCCACTGTTGCGTTTTCCAAACTTGCTGGCATATTGAGTGCAGCACTTTAATAGCATCATCTTTTAGTATTTTAAATAACTCAGCTGGAATACTGTCATCTCCACTAGCTTTGTTGTTAGTAATGCTTCCTAAGGCCCACTTGACTTCACTCTCTAGGATGTCTGGCTCAAGGTCAGTGACCACACCAGCATGGACATCAGGGACATTAAGATCTTTCTTGTATAGTTACAAGAGCTACATATATTATCTTCTATTAAACAAAATTGGCCAGGTGCAATTAAAATATCACACCCATGTACGTTCTGTTCCTATCTCCCTCCTTTTCCCATGTTGGGTGAGGGCTGAGGTAAGAGCCAGGAGCTGCAGGCCAGAGATGCCCATTATGTTAATATACAACAGCTGCTTGTCTTCAAGACCAAGTTCCACATCAAATGTCCTTTGATTTGGGAGGTAGGCAGAAGATGCCAAGAGTTTAATCCTCGGAGGGTAGAAAAGGGTCTCTACACAGCTCCAAGTTGTGTACCAATTCTGATTTTTCCTGAAACAGAAGGATTCTGTTCTTGATCACCTCTTGGTAGGGCTATTGTATTATGTTCTACATGGGGCTGCCCCTGAACACTATTCAGAAGCTACAGCTGGTCAGGAACATATCTGTTGAAGTAGTTATAGGTGCACTTCAGGGTACCCATATAAACTTCCATTTCAGGGACTGCACTGGTTTCCAGTTGGCTTCCAGGTGCAATTAAAAGAGCTGATTGTCACTTTTCAAGCTCTTCATAATCCAGGACCTTAATATCTGTGGAACTACCTTCTCCCAATACCATCTGCTTGCCTGTTGAGATCTAGTAGGGTAGGCTCCTTAGGCACCTCCTTGATCAGAGAATGCTACCCACAGAGACCAGAGAAACATGCCTTTTCAGTTGCTACCCCTCTCTCTGGAACAGTATCTCCCCAGACATTTGGATGGCCCTCCTCCCTCTTGACCTTCCAAAAAAATAGAACTATTATGACTATCCCTCAGTATAAGTAATTATTTTTAGTTGTATTTTTGTAGTATTCGATTTCCAGGGTATATGGCTGTTTATAATGTATGGACTTGGTTTTAATCGTTTGATTATAATGAATTTATTTTGACCCAAATTACAGATTTGGGGAGCTGTATGCCATTCAGAGTTGGTTGACTGGAGCAGCCTATAAGCCCTGTACATTAATTATACACATAAATAAATTTCAGAGGGAAATTCTGTCAAGCATCAACTTTAACCCTTATGAAATGACTTTTGTAAACAGAGCATTACAGTAGGAAGTAAAAATTCATACATTTCAAACTAATTCTATTTTACATAGTCTGTCCATCCTCACCACCACCTCTGTCCCAATTGCCCCTTATACATCTCTTTTGTTTGCGAGGGCCATAAAATAACCAACTGATAAAACAGCCTTAGATAACCCTATTATGGGCTGTTCTGCAGGTTCAGCCAAGAAACACAATCAGATGACCTAATCCTCCTTCCCTTTTTAAATATTCCTCACAAGCCAAAGATTAGCACAACTACATAGAGAAATCTTCAGCTCCATCATTTGGCATACAAACATATTCCATGTTTCCTTTGGGAAACTTGGTGGACCAAATAATCCACAAGTGATTATGAAGATTTTTGTGACTGCCAGCAAAGCTACTTGAACATTCTCTGACTTGGTTCACACTCGGCCAAAAAGTGATTGAACTTTTCATGCTTTGAAAGCCAGCCAACCATAGCATACCAGTTTGATAGTTCCAGATGCCACCACATAACTTCCAGGGGGCACCTCAACTATCATTCCCTCCCTAACCCCAGTGTGTGAGAGACATGGCTTGCACACCCTGTCCTGCTTTTCTGACAAATCAAAGGTCAACACAAGAATTGAAAGAATTCCTAATAAACCCAACTCTTGGCTCTTGGTGACATAGCATGGAAGTCCTGATGACCAGATGATTCAGTCCTTTCTCTCCCTTTGGGAGATAACCAATCTCAAGGACATTCCAAAACTTATTATTTAAAAAAAGCTAAATTCTTAATAAAAAAAACTTCAGACTTTAAGGAACAAAATGGAGACATTCAGTGTGAAGGAAGATAACTGTGTGTCTGCCAAGATCAGGTAATACAGCTGCTTGCCAATCTGTTAGCTCCATCACTTTTTAAAATGTGGACTTGCTGATATGAGCACATGGCATCTACACTTCAGGCCATGTGCTGGCTTCCAGTTAGCTTCTGTGTGCAATTCGAATTTTGACCATAAAGCCATACAAGGCTTGGTATCCAGGTATCTCCAGGACCCCCTCCTTTGCTCAATTTCCAAACACCTCCCCACAGTCAAGAGCTCTGTTAGCAATCACCTATTTCCGTGATTAAAATGGATGGAAAATGTTGCTTTTTGTTGACGGTGTCAATTCCATGGTACTCCCTGACTCCTGAAATCCGATCAGCTCCTTCCTTGTTCCGCTTCAGAAACTTACTAACAATTTTCTGTGTAAGAGAACATTGAGTATTTAAATGTTTAAGAGGACCTTTGGATTACAGATGTATCCTTCTCTTTTCATTGCTTTTGGGTTGGTCCTTTTATGGTTTTTATCCCCGCCTCATGAATTATTCCTGTTCATGTAAAATGATCACCTTTATACTGCGGACGTTGCGTTCCTGAGATTATAACCCGAGAAGAGTCCCTTGCCCGTGGCCAGTAAAAAAAGAAAATCAAACAAATAACCAAAATAAATACATAATTTGTCCAGAGACCTAAAGCAAAGGGATTTTGCAGAAGCCTAGTGCAATGTTTCTCAACCTTGGCCGCTCCTCGCGGCAGCCCCGTTCTTTCCGTCCCTCTACGTCACGAATCCTACGCTTCCTATTGGCCCTGGGAGGGGAAACACCCCCGGCGACGTCACGGCAGGGGGACTCCGGGCTCGTCATGGGGCTCGCGCGCCTGCTCTGCGGGGCAGCCCGGCCGCTCTGTTGCTTTACGCGCCCCCTCCTCGCCCCGGGCTCAGCGGGGGCGCCTCGCCCCGCGGCCGCGCTCCGGACCTTGTCGGGCCCCACCCCGAGCTGGGAGCCGCCCCGTCCGCCGGGACCGAGGAGCAGCCCGGCCGGGACATTTTCCGCGGCGGCTTTGGTGCAGGCGGCGCCGCTCCGGCTCCAGCCTTACCTCCGTCTCATGCGGCTGGATAAGCCCATTGGTGAGTTTGCCTGCGGGTGGAGCTAAGCGCGGCTCCTCCTCCGTTTTGCTTTGCCGGCCGGGGAGAAAGTGAAGGCAACCGCTGGCGTATGTTTACTCTAGAGTAAACCTGATTGGAGGGGTTTCTGGGCGCGGGGCACGGACGTCTCGCTTACTTGGGGCTTAGTACGGCGTATCGCGTGAACCCGGCGTGGTTCGTTTATTTTTTAAAATATTTTTATTCGAATTTTTCAAGACAGTGAAAGCGTAAAAAATTAAAGAGAAAAAAGATAGGGGAAAAAAGAAAGAAAACATAGAATTAGGGCTTTCGCCCTTCTTTCCATGAGTAACTAACTGCCCTCTTAACTTTTAACCCTTTATAATCCCCAAATCTATAAATCATCAATTCATTTGGTCTTTTCTTCCTTTAACAAAAAGTTGATATAAGTCTCCAGTCTTTTAAAAAAGCCTTTATGTTTTTTTCCCTGACCAAACTGGTTAGCTTTACCATTCCCGCAAGCTCCATCAATTTTATAATCCAATCTTCTACTGTGGGTATTTCATTATTCTTCTATCTTTTTGCATACTATTATCTTGCCGCAGTTCCCAACCCAGTTTGGTTTATTCAGTGAAGTGGGATTAAGCAAACCATGTGTCGCAAACATCGTGTGAAATTGTGTAAATGCACAGTTACATTGGGAGTGAATTCCCTTCACGGATTAACTTTTTTGCTTAATGTGCCGCTGTCAAATTAAATTTTATTTATTTATTTATTTATTTATTTAGTGGATTTCTCCCCCGCCCATCTCCCCCACAACAGGGGACTCTGGGCGACTTAAATGAGATCATTAGAGGTCCCCAATGAGATACACAAAAAGTTTTAATCCTTTGCTATTTAGAGTTTGAATTTTGCAGCACAGGTTTTATGGCTGTAGCTAACACTTTCCTTCTGAACCTTTTGGAAAGCATCAGGGCTGGCCTTTGCATGGACGGCAGATGGCTAGAATTTCTGTTGCCCCCTTCCCACAATGAATCAATAAGCAATTAATCTTGATTTCTACAAGTACAGCAGCAACATGAACTATCCTTATTGGTGTTCCTGTTGTGTTAGTACCTGGGCCAGTAAGCAGGTCTACAGGAATGTTTTAAAAACTAAGTAGAATATGGTGGGCCGTGCCATGTTGCAGATGGAAATCCAGATGTAGGAAGAATTTTGCCTTTGTAAATTGCAAACATGGGTGCTGTGTAAAATGACTGTCTTTTTAGTGTAGTAATTAGAAATTACACATGTCTTGTACAAGTTGGAAATTAAATATCTACTGGATTTCACACTGTTCCAAAAGTGACAGTAAAATTCTCAACAGCTCATCTCAAAATACATACTGAAATATGTATGCTGAAAGAAATAACATTAAACAAGTTACTCTCAGCAGCTTTTTAACAAGTTATGGTTTAGTTCCAAAATGGAATGAAACCAAAATGCACATTGAAAACCTGCTAATGTGATGTAACATAGAATGCTCCATCCATTCCTAGTCAACTTAGCTTGGAAAATCTTCTTGGCTCCAAACCTTACATGAATGTTTTAAAGTCAACTTAAAGGCCTTCATCTCACAATCAAAAGGCTGGTCCTATAAACACCCTCTTCAGTTAAGCAATTTTATACATCTGACTTTTCTATCTGGACTAATGGGAAGCTTTTAACGTCTTCCCCATACTTAATTATGGAAACAGGGATTCAGCACAGGGATGCATTTAAGAAGGATGATCAATGGCTATTAGCCTTGATAGCGTGCGATTAGGGGGCTCCCTTGTGCTGGACTAGATGGGCCAGCAGTGCACTGCTTATGTTCTCATGTTCTTAAAGTCTTCTCCATTGAAAGAAATGGAGGTACCTGGTCAGGGAAGGAGCTGCACATGAACATAGAAGGTGTTCATGAAAAGCCCTGGATTGGGATTATATGAATTCAATGGACCTGACTTCAAAATACAGGTAGTTCTTGCTTAATGACGTTTGTTTAGCAACTGTTCAAAGTTACGACAGCACTAAAAAGTGACTTAGACCGGTGCCCAAAGTTACAACTATCACAGCGTCCCTGCGGTCATGTGATAAGAATTCGGGCATTTGGCAACCACTTCGCATTTACAATGGTTGCAGCGTCCCGGGGTCATGTTATTGCCATTTGCGACCTTCCCAGCTGGTTTCCGGCAAGTAGAATCAATGGGGAACTGCGTGATTCGCTTAATGACTGCCACAAAAAGATCATAAAATCGGGTCCAGTCACATGATGATTCACTTAATGACCACATCGCTTAGTGACCTAAATTCTGGTCCCTATTGTGGTCATTAAGCGAGGACTACCTGTAACGTATTTGAGACAAAGAGCATAGAGACCAATAGACAGAGTGGCTGTGGGTTAATGGCTCCTCTGCATCTGGGACGTTGTCATCGTTGGAGCTGGATGGGGTAGCACTGCCCCAGACAGACCCAGTGCGTAATTTTGGGGTCCTCCTGGACTCACGGCTCCTGCTCGAAGAGCAGGTGGCAGCCGTGGCCAGGAGGGCTTTTGCACAGCTTTGGGTTGTGCACCAGTTACGCCCTTTCCTGGATCGGGATGCCCTTCGAACAGTCACTCATGCCCTTGTTATCTCCCAGATAGACTACTGCAATGCGCTCTACATGGGGCTACCCTTGAAGAGTATCCGGAAGCTTCAGCTGGTCCAGAATGTGGCCGCGCGAGCAATTTTTGGGGCCCGAAGAAGGACCCATATAACACCTTTGCTCCGTGAGCTGCATTGGGTACCGGTTTGCTTCCGGGTCCAATTCAAGGTGTTGGTTATCACCTTTAAAGCCCTACATGGCATGGGGCCAGGTTACCTGAAGGACCGCCTCGCCCCATGATTTCAACCCGTCCCACCCGATCTCACAGAGAGGGCATGCTCCGGACCCCCTCGGCAAAAGAACTTCGACTAGCGGGGTCCAGAAGGCGGGCCTTCTCTGCTGTAGCCCCCGCCCTTTGGAACATCTTGCCCCCGGGGGTGAGACAGGCCCCCTCACTCCAGGCCTTTCGGAGGGATCTGAAGACCTGGCTCTGCCATCTGGCCTGGGGCGGGTGGAAGGGAGGATGTCAGAAATGGGATTGGCTGGCCCCTTAGCGGCCTGGTGTGGCCTCTATCGGCCTCTTGAATCTTTTAAGCTCTTTTTTATCTTTGTAAGTGTGGTTCTTTTATAACTTTTAATCATGTATTTATGATTTTAATTTGATGTAAGCCGCCCAGAGTCCCCCATTGTGGGGAGATGGGCAGGGACAAGTCCACTAAATATAAATATATATATATATATATATATATATATATATATATATATATAAAAAAATACATACATACATATGTCTCGTAATCCCTCAGTATTAACAACAATGGCTGAACTTCTCAGTGGAAAACAACTTTAGGGCCCTACCCTGGCTTAAAAATCATTAAACCAAGAGAAATGCAGGCTTGTTCTTAAATTTTAGAGACTATAAAGCTCAGAAGTGTGCTGTTAGTCTGAGAAGACCTGGAAGCAATAGAAATGTGATGGAAAATACTGTTGCTTTCTGTGATGGTTTTTATTTCATTTTGCGGGGCTTGCGGTATGTCTGTTATGTGTAATTATGTCATATTTCTGAAAACATAAAGGAATCAAGTAGGGGAGCATTAACCTCTTGCAACCGGAGAGGAGACAAAGCTTTTGATATTGAAGATACCTCTTTCCTAATGTTTTGCTTTCTTATTTCTTTCATTTGTCTGGGTACTGTATTTCTTGTGTGGCTTGTTCTTGACTTTGTATGACTTAATTTGGCCTCTAGAGGGAGTGAAACACTAACACAAATCATTGTCAAGGGCTCATAAACCCTGAACAGTTTTTCTGGAGCCGGTGGCATTTTCTCTTGGCGTATGTTGGTCTTCTCAGATAAAGCATCCACCCTATTGTGTTTCACAGTGAGATGTTTTTTGGTAGTAAAAATGCCGAGCTAAAAAAGAAAGAAAGAAAGAACACGGGGTGAAAAGAATATTGAAGAATGAAACTAGCTTAAGAATCAAACTGAGGAACTGACCGTTTGCATGCGTATATATAAATTCGGCATCTCTCCTTTTCTGTTCCCTGTCTGACTTTTTATTTTCAGGGATTTGGCTGCTGTATCTGCCCTGCACCTGGAGTATAGCCTTGGCAGCAGAACCGGGTTGTTGGCCATCCTGGGACATGCTGTTACTTTTTGGGGTTGGCTCAGTTCTGATGCGTGGAGCAGGCTGTATAATAAATGACATGTGGGACTTGGACTATGACAAAAAGGTAGAGGAGATGAGAAGCTCATCATGTTTGCTAATTAAATAAATGGTCATCCTAAGGCAAGTCCCTGCCCTCCGTCCCTCCCTCCGTCTTTGTCTAGCAATTCTTAGAGAGGTAAACCAAATTGCTAGACTAAAAGATCCACAGTCACATCAGAGACTTTCTACAGTTCCTTTGAACACCCTTCCAATACCAGCTGCCCATTGTGTTTTTAAGTGCCTACGCGGTTTCTTTAAGCTTGCTGAACAGAAAATGCCCATTAGACCAGAATTTAGCATTTCCCCAACAGTTTGTACATTGATTCATTCAAGCCCTGGATCCTTGGGCTTAAAGGTTAGTTTGAATGTTGAAATCTAAAAACTGTTGAAAATGCTAGCTTAGGTCTCTTATTTTACCAATTCCCCCAACTTTTAAATATCTAGAGTGAAACAACATGTCTGATCTAAAAAAACCCATGCTGGATCAAATCAGCATTCTGTCCCTGGAAAACACAATAGTCCTGAGTGGAAGTTCACAAGCAATCATGGGTTCTTGTAGCCTGTGTTTCCAAGCAATTTGTATGATTCTGGACACCTATAATCATCACGACTCAATAGATAATTTGCTTATTTCACTTCTGATCATTATTGTCAGATTGCGTAGTGAATCCTATCATTAAACTATCTGCTGTGTGCAGATTCTTTTATTTTACTGGGATTTCTTATTATTTAATTTCTTTGAATGAACTTGGGATTTAATATGAAGTGAAAAAGCGGAAGGGCCCTCCCATGTGTAATATTATACACCTGGGTTGTCTCTCAATTGCCTTTTTTGAAAGCTAAAGGTCCTGAAATGATGAAACCTTTGTGGGAGTTTCCTTAATCATTTGGGGTCTCTTTTCTGCCTTTACATTATCTTTGTAGAGGGTACAGGAACCTGAAACAAGCCAGATTCAGAAACCATGATTTGTAGTTTACTGGGTTTGGGCATCGCACAAGTTGCAGTTTCTCTGAAACAACAAAATACATTTGAATTATTCCCCATAGCTGCTTAGAGGGGAGAATGGTGAACATGGAAATAGAAACATGATCCATATAATGTGATGCTGTTGTTTTGCAAAAACAGATTTTAGCTGTTTACTCATAATGCAAAGCCATAATGTTGTTTGTTTGCTTTTGGCTTACCTGATGTACAAACATACCCCATATTATGTATAAACCATGCCACTAAAGGATTGCTCAGCAACGGGATTGTTCATCCTATTAACTTGGTTTTAAATATCCTAGTTTAGTATTAGGCATGAAAATAAACACAGTGACCCCTGTTGCTTTTGGCTCGGTGGGAAGGGGAATGCCATATACTCAAAAGCCAGCAAGGAAAAATATTGCCGTAAATACTCACCAAGCCAAGAATTTTAGGTACCAAAATGCACCCCCAAAATTGGTTCAGCTTATCCGCAATATATATAGTATTTTTTTTTTTAAGTACCCATATATCTATATATACTGGCATATAAGCCCATCCACAGATAAGCTAACCCTTGAATTTTTAACCAAAATACCATGAAAAATGGATAATCATAAGCCAATTGTGAAAATTATACAAAAATTTTGAAGGTGGTCTTATCTGCAGGTGGTGCATTTTTCATGGTATTTTGATTAAAAATTTGAGGATCAACTTATCTGCTTATGGGCCCAGGTTACCTGAGGAACCGCCTTGCCCCGGTTACATTGGCCCATCCCACCCAGTCTGGCAGGAAGGGCATGATGTGAACTCCACAGTTAGAGAATTTTGACTGGTGGCATCTAGGAGGAGAGCCTTTTCTGCTGTCACCCCTGTCCTGTGGAATAACTTGCCTCCCGAGGTGAGGTTGGCCCCCACTCTTCTGGCCTTCCGGAAGAGCCTTAAGACCTCGCTCTGCCAACCAGCTTGGGGATCCAGTGGGGGCTCCCAACACTGGGGGCAGTTGGCGCCTTGAGGATGCTCTCTCCATCTGTTAACTTTGTACTTTTCATGTGCTTTGTAGTTTTTAAATATTTTTATGTTTTTTACCTGTGAGCTGCCTAGAGTCACTGATAGTGAGATGGGCAGCATGTAAATTTGATTTATAAATAAATAAATCTGCAGATGGGCTTATATGCGAGTATATACAGTATGCACAAGCTACAGAATGAATGAATTCTGTAATTTGTATATATCCATGGTCAAGTGATGGAATGCAGCCTCTGAAATAATTGTTTGCATTTTAGGTTGTAAGAACCGCAAGTCGACCGCTGGCAGCTGGAGAGCTTTCCCGTTTTCAAGCCCTTGTTTTTCTTGGTACCCAACTTAGTTTGGCTTTATGTGTCTTGCTATGTTTAAATTATTACAGGTAAGTTAATCGTGAAGAGTTGATTGCATAAGCCATCATTGACAATAGAGACCTTCTTAAGTAGGTTTTTGGAAGGAGTTGGGCTATCTCTCTGTGTCTATTTGACTAAAAGCTGTGACTCCTCGTGAAAATGTAGATTCTGAGTCTGCAATCTGCTTAAGGGGATACTTGAGTTCTACCAGCTAGCAAGCAAATTATATTCACCATGGATACCATCCTTCTGGATTGCAGAACCAACCCAGCAGGATTCAGGCCTCATCAGCATCTTACAGTTTTGTTAATATTAGTGAGCTGTCAGAGGCTACACAAAGAATCTGAGCAGGCTACATGTGGTCCATGGGCCACCCGTTTGAGACCTGCGCTGTGGACACTCAATTGGCCGTTCTTTAGTAGCCTTCTAGAAGTTAACTAAAGCACTTCTGGGCAGTGTTGAATGGATAGCCATCTCCATTTTGCTTTTATATATGCTAGTTTTGCTGTGTGGTTTCTTCTATCTTTTATTCTTTATTTTGTTTCATGGACATTCAATATTCTTGCTTGATATAGTTTATTATGTTGTTAACTCTCAGGAGTCCTTTGGGGATATGGCAATGTATGCATTGAGTAAAGACATAAATAGAGTAGAAATGTTTTTGTTGAGTGGTAAGTACCAAGCTCAGCATGACCAATCTACCAATAGTGTTGATAAAAGTAAGTCTCTGTCAAGAAAATAGGTGAGTTACATATTTTTAGTAAGTGGTTTGTTTGCTTATTTGTTGTCCAGGTTTAAGCTCAATGAAACCGTTAGTTCTCTTCACAAAAAGTCATTTATCATTTTAGGGGGCCATAGTACCACAAAATTGGAGAACCTCTGGATGAGCCGTGGTCTTCATGAAGGAGCGCAGATTTGATGTTGATGCCGCTGCTCAAAGGGGTCTCTGTGAAGTGTACTTAATACCTTCCTTGCTTCCTAATTTATTGCAAAAGACGTCCTTTTCTCCTACCGCTTATAGGCCACAGTCAGACATTAGAAAATAGGGTACTGGAAGAAAAAAGTGTACTTTTAATTTAAAGCTTCCAATTTTTCACAGCATTATTTTAGGAGCTTCTTCTTTATTTCTCGTGGTGACCTACCCACTTATGAAGAGAATAACTTATTGGCCACAGTTATACTTAGGTAAGTTCAACAACTTCCATTTCCTATGAATGGGGTGCTTATACTGACTTAAATCCTTGTTGGATTTAGGTAGTTTGCTTAGAAAGTGTTTATTTATTGATCTGATCTGACCTGACCTGATCCGATTTGATTTGATTTGATTTGTATGGCCACCCATCTTGAAACACAACTCTGTACAGCTCAGAGCACAAATTTGCATGAATTGATGAAGATGAGGGGTAATTTGTTATTCGGTCCTCCCCCATGGCTACATAAGAGTTAAAATGCTTTATTCTTGGAGTATTGGCTACTTCCAAAGCACTTTCCTGCTATTGGAGACCTGAAGCATTTAACTTCCTGTTTAACCAGTTCTTCCAGTGAGTGCTTCTTGAACGCTAGCAGCCAAAAAGAACAACCAGTCTTTAATCATTACATCCCTTGCCTGTCTCACAATCATAATTTCCTCCAGTGTTGTATTCATTCATATATTTTAAATATCAATCCCTCGCCTCTTAGCTGAGTGGTTATAAAATCAGAAAAAGGCCCAGGTGATTAAAACATGTACATCCGGTAGCTCAAATATTGCCACAAAAATAGGAAAGCAGTATCAAATTATTTGAAAGTTGCTGAGGTTGAGGAACCCTGCCCTAGAAGACGAACCTTGAGCACATTTAACCTCAGCTAATAAAATTTAAATTTTAAAGTATAAAAACAGTAGGCTGGGCAGTGCATTTAAAGGATGTGTTTGCAAGGAGCATTTGCATGAATGAAACGTGTCTCTTTGAAGCATTGGGGCAACTGTGTCCTTGCAGAATTCCTGCAGCTGCTTCTAAAGCTGCATAAACGGTTATCGCAGTTAGGGTTGGGAAGGTAAAGCAAACCTCCCATCCTTTTTTTAATAGCTGGGTGGAAGAGGGAAAGTTGGCTGATGTTCTTTGTAAGAGTGTCTTGGCCACTCTTGGCTCTCCTGGCCCAAATTCTCTCTGCTATTCAACCATTGAAAGCAACAAGTCCTGTCCTTTGGTTCTTGTCATCAAGTCACGGATTCAGACAAGTGGAATGGAAACAATTTACCTTCTGCCATGAGTAAGGTTGACCGATGGGAGAGTCAGTACTTTGTTTATGGGAAAATACTTCCTCGTTAAGCTGGACTGACTCACTTTCCTCAGATACAATGAAAGAAAAATCACGCACTCCATGAAAATGCAGTCTAATGTATTTTGATAGTACTTCATTATTCATTTACATTTGGAAGCACTAGGAGAATGGAAAACTCTGCTTCCTGACTCTCTCTAAAACATATTGAATAAGCAACAAGCCAAATCATATTCATACTATTTGAAATCCCCATATGTATGTCTACTTTGCATTAAGAGGGGTTGTTATGAGATGAAAAAACTGAAATACATATAAAAAGGTGTCACCACCAAGCGAATTGTCCTGCTTAGCAATTAGTGTAGGTGAGGATGCATATTCTGCATCATCTTTGTTAGATTAGGAAGTTTTAAAAAATCCCAGAAGGGATGGGAAGAAGCTCTTCCATATTGTTGCCAAAGAAAATGACATGAATATGTCCGGGTATCGCTAGAGTTGAGCCGCATTTGAGAGGGAGTTTTTTACTTTTACATTTGATGTTATGGATTCTTGGGAAATGGTATTGGGTATGGTTTCTCCCTGAAATCCCCCAAAACCTCCTCAGATTTGAAATATGGAAGATGGGAATTGCTGACGCTGATCGTGTGCATCACCGGCAAATCTCATGCTACAGCAAGCCCGGGGTCTCTAAAATGTATTTATTTATTTATCAAATTTGTATAGCCACCCATCTCACAAACGGGACTCTAGGCAGCATACCATAAAACAATTAAAAACAAGTCTAAACAACCATTAAAAACCAAACTTATATATAAATAAGACGGGAGAATGGACCAACATCCTGTACACAATGTAACCATGTCACAGGCTCTCTGTTTCCATGGGATCCCCAAGGCTGCTGGAGAAACCATGTTTTAAGAAATTTCTGGAAGGCTAATAGGGTCAAGGCTAACTTCACCTTGGGGGCAATGATGTTCCAGAGGGCGGGTGCCACAGCAGAAAATGCTCATCTCCTGGGTCCCATCAGATAGAGCTCTTTAGCAGACAGGACCTGTAATATGTCCCTCCTGCCAGACCTGATGGGAAGGGTAGATGTAACCAGGAAGAGGGAGTCCCTAAAATAACCTGGTCCCACACCATGTAGAGATTTAAAGGTCAAAAAAAGCTCCTTGAATTGGACCCAGAAGCAAACTGGCAACCAATGCAGCTCATGGACCAGAGGTGTAGCATATGCTGTCCTACACATGTCTGCATTTTGCACCAGCTGAAGCTTCCGGATGCTCTTCAAGGCCAGCCTCATGTAGAACACATTACAGTAGTCCATTCAGAAGGTGACCAAGGCATGAGTAACTATGAGCAGAGCCTCATGATCCAAGAATTGGCAAAACTGGCACACAACATGAAGCTATGCAAGGGCCCTCCTAGCCATGACTGCCACCTGCTCCTTGAGCAGGAGTTGTGAGTCCAGACGGACCCCCAGATTGTGCCCGGGTTTGTTTGGGCCAATGCAACCCCATCCACCAAAGATGGTAAAGTCCCAGATCCAGAAGGCCCTAAAACCCAAAGTTACTTGTCTTGCCAGCCTTTTGTTCCCCATCGAGACCCCCACAGCCTCCATACACCAAAACAAGACAACAACAGCATTGCTTAGTTTGTCAGGGGCAGAGATATATAACTGAGTACCATCAACACACTGATGATACCTCACCCCATGGTGATGGATGATCTCACCCAATGGCTTCATGTAGATGTTAAACAGGAGGGGAGACAGTACCAAACCCTGTGGAACCCCACATAGTAGGGGCTAGGGGTGGGACCTCTCACTCCCAATCAACCCCGACTAGTAGCAGCCCCACAGAAAGGAAGAGAACCAACACAATACAATGCCGCCCACTCCCACCCCACAGAGCGGATCCAGAAGGACACCATGGTCGATGGTATTGAAAGCCACCAAGAGGTCAAGTAGAGCCAGGAGGGATGCACTACCCTCAACCCACTCTCACAAGAGAGCATCCAAGAGCACAACCAGTGCCATTTCCATCCCATGCTCAGGCCTGAATCCTGACTGAAAGGGTCCACATAATCCACTTCATCCAGGGTCTGCTGAAACTGTTGTGCAACCACTTCTCCACAACCTTCTCTAGAAAAGGGAGATTGGATACTGGACAAAAATTGTCCAGAATGGTAGGATCCAGCAATGGCTTCTTGAGGAGGGGGTGCAACAATACCTCCTTAAGAGGTAGAGGAAAAACTCCCTCTCTCATGGAAGAATTCACCACCGTAGAACCCAATGGTCAGGTTTAGCCCAAGGAACTCCAAGAGACAATGCAAAATCAGTTCAGCTATGTTTATTAGCTACAACCTCTAGCAAGAATCTCCCCAGACTGAACTCCAGCTCCCAAGCCAGCCAGCCACAACACCGTGAATTCCTCAGGGAGGTGCCAGCCTCATCCTCTTGAAGTTCCCACACTCTTGCGGTGAACTAAGAAAACGCTTATCTCCCTGAGCCTGGCCTTCATAATTCCATGCCATCACACCAATCACACATCACCCCCCGCCCCCGGGCAGCCTTAGCTACCCAGAAGAGGCATGGATCTAAAGAGCAGGTGTTTGAGCTCACAATCATGGGGACCCTGTCCATTTCCTCAGGCGCAACAGATTCAAACTTTTCCCAGATAACAGGGCAAGACTGTACCCCAGGCATCTCCACTGGACCTGTATCAAGACTGGTGACTAACTGGGAATGATTTCGAGCAATTTTGTCCAACAGATGCTGTGCAAATTCTTCTACATGGCCTTGTAGGTGAACATCCGAGTCGTCCTTACCAAAAAGGGCTCGGGTCATCCTAAGCAAAGCTGCTGGGTGGCTATCTGTGGATGCAATAAGGGTGGAGAAGTATTGCTGCCTCTCAACTTGTGTGTGTGTGTGTGTGCGTGTGTTAGCCAAAAATTATCGTGAGTTGTTTTCCTTTATTTCCTTTAGGCTTTGTCTTCAATTGGGGAGCCTTACTTGGTTGGTCTGCAGTTCATGGTTCTTGCAATTGGTCAGTTTGCTTACCCCTGTATATTTCCGGCATCTGTTGGACTTTGATTTATGATACCATTTATGCTCATCAGGTGACTGTTTCCTATTTCTTAATAAAAAGCGTATTGGAATGAGAGAGTGTGGTTAAGTGATTTGTTGAATTATATTGCTATGGGATCTTTGTTCCTGTTGAACTGGAAACGCAGGCATTTGAATGGCAAACCGGGTACGTTTGCAGCTGGCTGTATTTATTTCAGTTATCACTGATGCCAGAGTTATGCTGGTAATCAAGGACTCTGTCTGGGCATTGGAAGCCTTGTGTCAATGAAAACAGTGTAATGATTATGCACTTAGATGCCTCTTCTTGATAATGCAATGGTACAAGAATGAGGAGGCCCCGGCTTCTTTGCACAGTTTGAGAATAAGGAACCAGAGCAGCGAGACTTTTATATGCGCAAAAATGGAAAGGTTTACAAAGACCTCCAGCAGAAGAATGGATATTGAAATTAATGGGATTGGCAGAGATGGCAAAATTAAAGAAAAGAGGCTATCTAGCTCTGTTTCTATTTGGAAACCACTCTTGGGCTTTTTACCTGAGACTCAAAAAAATGAAATTTTGATTTCGGAGTTTGATGACTGATTAATTTTATAGTTAGAGAAATACTTTGTATTAATCTGTTTTATATTATTTGTCGATATAGATTTATATTGTAGTCTTTTAAATAGTAGAGTAAGAGGCAAATGCATTTTGTAGCTATACCTGTACCAAAGAAAGTCGGAAGTTACTTTTTTTCTTATATATATATATATATATATATATATATATATATATATATACATACATACATACATACACACATACATACATACACACACACACACATATATTGTTATTTCTTCTTGTTTTTTTATTCTTTACTGAAATTTAATAAAGTTCTTTTAAAAAGAGAGAGAATAAGGAATCAGGAGTTCATTAAGAGGAGCTGTAGGCAGTTCTACCTTTTCAAATTGTTTTCAGTTCATTAAAATTTACTTCTGTTTAAGAAATAAAAACCCCAATTCCAGGTAATCCAAGATACAGTTTCCAGGTAATATGACATCCTTTCTAAATTCTTCAGTTGGTGTCATAGGTGTGGACTCCAACTCCCAGAATTCCCCAGCCAGCATGCTGGCTGGGGAATTCTGGGAATTGGAATCCACCCGTCTTAAAGTCGATGAGGTGAGAAACACTGATTTATAATATTATGAGCTATTTTATCTCATGTTGATGTAATAAAAAATAGGATGCATTTAGTCCCTTAAAGATGCTCTCTCAAACTCGCAGCACTTTTGGAATGCTCAGAATGGGAATTTTTTGTGCTTTTCTGCATTCAGAAACAAAGCATTTAGTCTACCCGTAGGAGGTTTAAAGGTGAGAAGAAAGTAAAATCAAAAGCTGATACCTAATCTAAATTATCTTATCTGTAATACTATTAGCTTTAGATACCAAGATGTTTTACCAAATGTTTTACCAAAAATAATATTTAACAAATATTATAATATTTAACAAAGAAACCGAAAATGTAAAGCACAGGCAGGAGTACAAGCCAAATTTTTTGGCTGTTTTCTGTGTTCTGCGTAACATTGTGTACACCACAAAAAGGTCTGCAGATAGCTGAATGGTCTCTGATAAATACCAGAACTTACATCCTTAGGGCACAGAAAATAAAAACAAGAATTTGGAAAGCAACACTTATTGTATAATAATATGTCCTAAGCAAACAGCTATGGATATAAACTGAACTATTTAATATTAATAAACTTAGTAATGGTGTTTAGCATCTTGGTATCTAAAGCTAATAGTATTACAGATAAGATAATTTAGACTAGGTATCAGCTTTTGATTTTACTTTCTTCTCACCTTTAAACCTCCTAAGGGTGGACTAAATGCTTTGTTTCTGAATGCAGAAAAGCGCAAAAGAATCCCATTTTGAGCATTCCAAAAGGGCTGTGAGCTTGAGAGAGCATCTCTCACACAAGAAACTAAGCTGCCTTGATGTTGGGGCACTTCCAGGTTGCACAAACATAGCCTGTTCCGCTCCAAACATTTGAAACAAAACATTTTGCCCACCTAAAATATCCACTCTTAATCTTCTGCAAAACATTCCACTGTCTAATTCAAAATGTGCTGACCTTATGTTTCATACCCAGGTTCTTCACAGCTGCAAGTAGGCAGTGTGATGTTTTTGGTCCCCTCTTCAAGCTAAACTGCCACTGTGGTTGGTGTTTTCTTAATTTAACAATTTTCCAACTTTTTATTTTAGGATAAAACAGATGATCTTGCCATCGGCGTGAAATCTACAGCACTCCTCTTTGGGGAAAAGACAAAATACTGGCTCCTTGGCTTCAGTTCCACAATGCTTTGTGGATTTTCTGTGGCAGGAATAAATTGCAGCCAGACCTTCCCATTCTATGCCACCGTGGCAGCCGCGGCCATCTGTGGAGGAAGCCAGGTTAGATCTTGTTTATAGTGGTATGTTGGAAGACCGAATGCTTAGTCCTCTTAGTTGGCAGCCTCCATAAAATGCTTGCTGAGTTTAGGGTTGATGGAAGCTTGTGCTGCATTTCCAAGGCTGCAGTGCAGGGCTCAGCAGAGGAATGGTGGAACAGGCGAGGCAAGAGCAAAGGACCCAGTTGAAGGAAAAGGAATTCATAGCAGGTCATCCAAGGAGGGTGGGAAGATTTGACAGATTATAAAATTTGAATAGGGTCAGTATTGATGAATCATTTTTGTCTCTTTTCCAGATACTCCATTTGGACATTAACAATCCTAAAGACTGTTGGGACAAGTTTTCTTCAAATCGCACCTTAGGAATTTTACTTTTCACAGGAATTATACTCGGAAACCTATGGAAAGAGAAAAACTCAGAAGAAACAAAGGATGCTTTAGGTAGCAGTTAGAGCAGAAGAAAATAACACTATTTTATAAATAAGAACTAACATGAGTCTTTTTTTTTATAAATCTCCCACTTTATATTTAATAGATCTGGTGCTTTATATTAAAATTCTAGAATGGCGTCATTAACTATAGATTTGATTTTCTGTTTTGGAGCATACTCTAACCGTCTTGGCAAAAACTCTGAGTAAGTTTGAGATTTTCCAATAAAACTTTGAGATTAACTCTACAGAGCTACCCCTAAAGTTTTCCACTGTAAACTTATAAGATTGTGAGAGAATTAAATAGGCAAGACTATTGTAGAAATACGTAAAAAATCAGTCTTCCAACAGTACTTTGCATAAAATAGTATTATTGCATTGTGTTCAGAACTATTTAGAAGAAATGACTTTGTCAAGGTGACAACTGGTTCTATGGTATTGTCACTTATGACATTAGAGTTCAACGTTCATATACTGCTGGTTTTAAGAATATATGTATTAGATAGAGGGGAGATCTATGAAGTTATAGTTCGTGTTAGTTTATCAACCAGCAGTGGCCTGAATATGCATGATCACTATGTGTGCAAAAAAGCTTATAAGGAGTGGTTTTAGTTTCATCCAAATTATTTTCAAAACCTCTATAAGTCTTAATCTGTAGAAGGTCTGAGGATTGCTAACACAAAAACTATGGTTTGTGTTTTTAAACCATATGACTTAGCAGGTTGTGCAAACTCAACTAATTATGGCTTACTCCATCATGTAAACAAACAGGGTTGAGGGGGTGTATAAACTGGGCCAGCATACAAGCGTTGCGTTCATCCTTCTTTCAATTCACTGTGTTGTAATAACATTGAAAAATAATAATTTTCATGGGGATTTTGCTTCTTGACAAAGGGATAAGCTTGCCAAACCTCTGCTTACAGAGAGTGTATTGCATCAATCTGTTCATCCTCCCACTTCCCTCTTGCTTGGCTCTTTTGTTTTGCAACCAGCTCCCCAAACTGGGTAGCTGCATTTAACTATGGACAATGGCTTTCAAATAAGCTGGATTCCCAGTTTAAATCATAGTTTGAAATTAATTTAGAAATCCTGTTTTGTCAGATACCATTACTAATAATTCCAAGTTTGGCCATCCTAGGAGTCATGAGGGCCAGTGGTAGTTCCTTGGTTTGCTTGCTCGCCCAGAGAGAAGCAAAGTGTTTCTCATCCACAGGCTTGGAGTTGAGATTAAATCTGAGTGTCCAAACCAACTTTCTACTGGGTTATGTATCCCCTTGAGCCTGGCAGCAATTAGCGATACCAGGAGGCAGGACTGAAGTGCACAAGGTATCAGAGAATGCAGCTGAGGAGGTCGTTCCAAACTTGCCATCTATTAAAGTGCTGGCTTCGGAAGGCCCTCAAGCTATGTGTTCAAAGTGAAGAAAGTGCATTGATCCTATCTATCTATCTATCTATCTATCTATCTATCTATCTATCTATCTAATTTATATTGGCCTCCCGTGGCACAAAAAGTGACTCTGGGCAGCGGTCAACAATTAAATAAAACAATAAATATATAGAAACAATCATTATTAAAAATATATAACAGTCATTGTTAAATACAAACCACCAGCGACAGGAGAGAGTAAACACTCAAGGGGACGGGGGGATTAGTGAGGTGGCTCCCTTATTTTTAACTACCTTTTATTCTCTTGTTTTATTCTGTTTTATATATTTTTAATGTATTTTATTGTTTTTAGCTTTGTTGTACACCGCCCAGAGTCATTTGTGGTGAGATGGGCAGCTATATGAATTGATTTAATAAATAAATAATAAATAAATATTAACCACAATGTTGGAACCATCTTAGAATGTCACCAGTCCCCTGGGATCCCCAGGCCTGATGACCTAGCCAGGTCTTGAGGGACTTATGGAACATGAACAGGGATGGAGCTAATCTCACTTTTGGGGGGGGGGGGGGGGGATGAATGTTCCATAAGGCGGGCGCCACGGCAGAGAAGGCCCACTTCCTGGAACCTGCCAAGTGTTAAGTCCCTAGCAGACGAGACCCAAAGCATACCTTCTTTGCCAGATCTAATGGGACAGGCAGATGTCACTGGGGAGAGGTGGTCTCCCAGATAACCCAGCCCCATGCCATGAAGGGCTTTAAAGATTAAAACTAGCACCTTGAATTGAACCCAAAAGCAGACTGTCAACCAATGTAGCTTGCAGAGTAGAGATGTGACATGTGCTGTTCTAGAAACATTCATAACTGCCCATGCCGCTGCATTCTGCACCAGCTGACCTTCCCGATACCCTTCAATGGGATGTAGAGCACATTACAGTAGTCCAGTCTGGAGGTGACTAGGGCATGAGTGACTGTGAGCAGGGCCCCCCCAATCTAGGAATGGGTGCAACTGGTGCATAACACATAGCTGTGCAAAGGCCCTCCTAGCCACAAGTACCACCTGCTCCTCAAGTAGGAGTCATGAGTCTAGGGGGACCCCCAGATTGCACCCCGGCTCCGTCTGGGACAGTGCAACTCTATCCAGCACCAAAGATGGCATAGTCCTAGAATCAGCAGGTCCCAAAGCCACTCAGTCTTGCCAGGATTCTGCTGAAGCCTGTTACCCTCACAGCCTCCTGGCACTGGGATAAGATGTTCACAGCATTGCTTAATTCGTCAGGGGCAGAGATCAGCGTACCAATGATACCTCACCCGATGGCAATGGATAAGCTCACCCAACGGCTTCATGTAGATTTTAAATAGGGGAGGAGACAGCACCAAACCCTGTGGCATGACACATAGTAGGGTCCAAGGGTGGGACCTCTCCTCCCCAATCACCACTGATGAATCGACCCCAGAGAAAGGAGGTGAACCAGCACAATACCATGCTGCGCACCCCAAATCCTCTGAGTCAAACCAGGATGCCACAGTTGATGGTATTGAAGGCCTCAGAGAGGTCAAGTAGGGCAAGGATGGATGCACAACCCCCATCCCATTCATGCCAGAGGTCATCGAAAAGTGTGACCAATGCCATTTCCCTCCCATACCCAGGCCTGAATCCCAGCTGAAAGGGATCCAGATAATCCAATTCATCTAAGGTCTTCTGAAGTTGCTGTGCAATCACTTTCTCAACCACCTTCCCCCAGAAATGAAGGTTAAATACTGGACAAAAATTGTCCAGTATGGTGGGGTCCAGCGATGGCTTCTTAGGAGGGGGTGAACCAAACCCTCTTTAAGAGGTAAAGAAACAACCCTCTCACTCAAGAATTAGCCACTGCTAGAACCCACTCATACAACACTCCCTGGGCTGCTTTAACAAGCCAGGAGGGGCATGGATCTAAAGAGCAGGTGACTGAGCTCACAGTCCTAAGGACCCTGTCCACTTCCTCAGGCCCAACAGGCTCAAACTGTTCCCAGATAACTGGGCAAGACTCCTTGGGCATCTCCTCTGGACCTGTAACAAGGCTGGCATCCAACTGCAAGTGAATTGAAGTGACTTTGTCTGACAGATGCTGAACAAATTCCTCCGCACACCCCTGCAAGAGGTTCTTCAAACCCCTCTACCCCTGCAAGAGGGCTTGTATCACTTGGAACAAGACTGCAGGGCAGCTATCTGCAGATGCAATAAGTGCGGAGAAGTACTGATACTTCGCCATCCTTACCACCACAAGGTAGGCCTTAATAGCAGCTCTAACCCACGTTTGGTTGAGTTTGTCCCTTGTTGAGCTTCAGTGCCGCTCTAGACACCTCTTGTTTCATCTCCCTCAACTCCTCCATGAACCAGGGGGAGTGATGGGATCCCTGAGAGGGGAGAGGTCCCATGGGTGCAATCTGATCCAACGCCTCAGCCACCCCCTTATTCTAAACAGTGACCAAGTTTTCAGATGGACCATGAAGCAGACCAGCAGGAACAGCCCCCAGCTCCCTCTGAAACCCATCCAGGTTCCTCAGTCACCGTGGGTGGACCAATCTGATGGGTCCAGCCTCCCTGCAGCAGAGAATCCCATGGAAATCAGGGCATGATCTGACCATGACAAGGGAGACGCCAAAAGCTCTCCCAATTTCAGATCACATAGCTATTGCTCCGACAGAAACACCAGATCTGATGTGTGACCACTGTCCTGTGTCGGGCTCCAGATGATCTGGGATAGGCCCATAGCCATCATGGTGGCCATGAACGCCCAAGCCACCTCAGACCCCACTCCTAGAGAAGGCTTTGAAGTCCCCCAGAACTATAAGTCTTGGGAACTCCACTGCCAACCCAGAAATGGAGTCCAGGAGCTCAGGCAGGGAGGTTGCTATGCAGCAGGGAAGCTGGTACAACAGCAACAGTCCCAACTGATCCCTAGAGCCCGGCTTAATGAACAGGGTAGCACATATGGTGACCTGTGGTACAGTGCCCCTGAAAGTCATAAGAGACTCTCGGATGACAATCGTCACACCTCCACCCCTGCCCCAGTGTCTCAGCCACACCCAAAACCCAGCTGGGCGTATCTACAAAAGGGCTACCACCTCTTCCAAACCCAGCCAGGTCTCGGTGATACATGCCAGGTCCATCCTCCCATCAATGATTAGATCACTAATGAGGGAGGCCTTATTAAAGACTGACCTGGCATTTAGAAGCAGCAGCAGAAAGCCAGGGCCACTGAAGGTCTGCTGACAGAGTACCAGAGTTGAAATCAAGGAGCTGGAACATGAAAACAGGATAAGACAACAGTCCCATGGTCCCCAAGAATAGCCCACTCCCTGTCTCCCACCATATCTCCCCATGTCCATCACCACCATAATATTATAGCCCGTCTCCACCCCCCTCAATGACAGCCCCATCCTCACATACAGGCCCCCCCAAGACCCAAGACCAAGGACTTCCCATTGTCCTCTCCAACCATACTTGGGAGGGGAAGTCGGGCACCCCTAGGCACTTTAGCTTTGGTGCACATTGCTTGTGTGTAAGTGGAAGCAGCTGAGTGTGCATTTCTTAACTTTTTAGAGTCACATTCACATTCTTGTATCGACTCTAGTTGGTGTCACAGACTGATATGAATGCCCATTGGATCATGCCTCCCTAACAGAACTAACCATTAGCTGAGCAGGGTCAAAAAATTCAAGTTGGCAGCCATAATCATTTAACGACCGTTTGTTTAGCAACCATTCAAAGTTACAATGGTGCTAAAAAAGTGACTTACAAGTGGTGCCTGAAGTTATGATCACCACAGTGCCCCTACAGTCACGTGATTGCGATCCAGGCATTTGACAACCAGCTCACACTTATAACGGTTGTAGAGTCCCAGGGTCACATGATCACCATTTCCAACCTTCCCAGCTGGCTTCCAGCAAGCAAAATCAATGTGAAGTCACACGATTCACTTAATGACCATGATGATTTGTTTAACGACTGCTGCAAAAAAGCTCGTAAAATCAGGTTCGGTCATGTGATGATTCGCTTAACGACCCCATTGCTTAGCCACCTGAATTCTGATCCCGGTTGTGGTCGTTAAGCGAGGACTATCTGTACTCCTATCTTTACACCCCTGGAGTGAGGGAGGCTCTGGCAACATGGACCATGCTGTTTACTCTGAACAGATCTGCTCCAATTTCAGGGTTTAGATTGAAAGCTCAGAATTAAAAAACCTGAGCAGCTAATTCCATCAATTACCTTCTGCTTCTAGCCCAGAAGATGCTGCTGTTGCTTTTTTTGTTAATTTGATCCTCTCCTCCAGGCCATTTGTAAAACTACTATAAACTACTTCAGACTTGTTTTAATGCCCAAATAATAGCCAACTGGATGAATTAATTTCAGGCAATCCCAAAATAAACAAGTGGCTGAATCCTCTGTCCCTTGGTGACAAGAGAGAAGAGCAACAACAAGAAAAACAACAAAGCACAGCAGGCTTCCAGAGGTTTTGTTTGGGGGGGTTACATTCACAAAAGCTCTTTTGAGTATGCCTTTTTGGAATACTTGCCCATCCCTCCAATGACAAAACTATGCAGCCGAGCGAGACTAGTGTAAATTGCACAATTATTCTTGGAAATAATATCTGCATAGGGTGTGGCAGGAACACCTTTCAAGAGTAGCGCTGACGTCACTTCTGTGGTATTAAATTCACTGAAGTTTTTTTTTTTTTTACCAATTTCCTGATGTGATTAGCTAGTGTATTGTTTTAATGATGCCATCTGATAAAAATAATACGATGCCCTGCCTTTGATGTAGCTGACGCAGAGTGTAAAGACACTTAATGCTTCGTAATTTTGTCTATCTGTGTTTGTTTCATGTGGACATCTGCCTAACCCAGCTCTGAACGGATGGAGCTGATAGTGAATTCCCTGCCTTTCACAACTGCCCTCCTATCATTTCCTCTGCGCAGAAAGCAACAATAAACACAGTGTAACAGAGTAGTAACTTTTAAACAAAGTACAGAACAGAATGCCTTTCTACGGAGTGTGGGCATTTGGACTGGTTTTTTACTTTTTAAAATCTTTTAATAAAGATTTAAAACTGTTTTCGTTTTCTCAGAAGTGCCAGCTGGTATCCTTTTAACTGCTAAAAGCAATAGCATTTTGAAATCTTGACATATCAATGGCGCGGACAGTGACACTGTGGAGATGAATGATTCCGTCCATGTCGAATGGTGTAACCTGGTGCATTTCCTTTGATCATCCATAATTTCATAATTTATGCCCATGTCTGGGTCTTTATTGCATCAGATAAATTGCATAAGGTCTGAGAAAATCAGCTTGCTTCTAAGGCATCACTTCATTTAAAAGAAAACTTTATACATATTTTATAAGTATGTATACTGCCCTTCAAAACTGAGTCAATTAGTTCTTTCTGAAATATTTTATTTGACTGATTGATTATTGACTGCCATATTACCTTTCCTCCAAGAGTTCTTAGTGGCTTAACATTAGAGTTTCCATTTTATCTCCACAAGAACCTTGTGAAGAAGGTTGGTCTGAGAAAGAGTGACTGGCCCGAAGTCACCCAGTAAGTTCAGGGCTAAGGATGGACCTGAACCTGGGTCTCCATGCTCCCAGTCCAACAGCTTAACTTCAACACCATGCTGGTGTAATATTTGGCAAACCTGGAAAAAATAGGAGCAGGAAATGTAAGAGGCAGCACTGACACTAATCAATGAGTAGCCACAAAATTTGTACAAAGCCCACCCAGATTATGAGATGGACATGTTTTGAGGGAGAGATTCTGTTTTTCCTACATCAATAGTCATTCAACAATTACAATTCAGTCATTAGTTTTCTTTGTAACAGAAGGTACTTCTTGTAGAAGGGAAGCTGGACCACCTCAGCAGCTCCACTTTGGGAGTTTGAAGATGAGGCTGCTCTGGAAATGGTCTGTTATAATAAAAATTGGCTAGCCATTTGCCTTGGGTTCTTATAACTTTACAAGATAAAATTAGCACAGGTGGATTGGATTTATGAGTAAGTTTATGTTAAAATTGAGTGCTGGAAAATATTCAAAGACTGCTTGCAATAAACATTTAAAAAATGTGATTTGGTAATGAGAACTTTGTCATTATGGCTGAACCTTTCAAAAGACAATTGACTTTGAAAGTGTAATGAGATGTTTTCCTTAGCCCATAAACTGATTTTTCATATTGAATGTTGCTCCTTTGTGTTCAGAGGTGTCCACACAGGGTAATCAAAATGGCAGCTGTGATGGTGGAATTGAAGCTCCACCTATTTTTTATGTATGGTACACATAAAAAACAGGCAGAATTTCTATCCCACCATTGCAGCTGCCATCTTGACTGCTTTGACCGAACCCTGTGGACACCGCTGCTCATACTACAAGAACAATGAAGCTTCATTTCCTATCTGTAGGGCACTCAATGTTTAGTGTCATTAACCAATTTTTGTCTACTGTAGAGCTGTAGAGACACAATTTAGCAAAGTTGAAGGTGCTCTTTCAGTTTGGTTTTATGTACTTCTATTCTTATTTTGGGGCATTTAAAAAAGAGATTAATCATACCAATTTTTAATGTTTAATTTATCAGATTAAATTGATATAAAATTGGATTTTTCTCAATAGAAAAACTGCAGGATAAACTTCTCTAAATATAGGAACACATTATCGCTGGTGTCTAATTCCATAGTGAGTGTTGCACCAACGCATTCTATTTCTGTCATTATGCAAAGAGAATAGCCTCAGCATCTAATTTACTATTTTGTCATGCAGGACTAATGACTGTTTTAACAGATTATCAGGTTAAGATCAATTAAAGTAACCAGCAATTATCTTCCCCAGATATAAGCAGCCACTCACATTGCAAGATTAGTATCCCATCAAAGGAACTTTGCCTTTTTCCTATACAGGAGACATATTGGTTAGCTTGTTTTTCGAGAAAGAAACTTCTCCTTGAGGGATAATACAGCAAAAAGGTATGTGTACAGATTTTGTTTTCCAATTGACCACTCTGAACATTCTGAATTTATTTGGGTAAATGCTAAGAAGGTAATGTTTAATTTACAACAGTGAATTAAAAGGCAGGGTGGTGTGGGGAAACCATGAAAGAATCCACCAGAAAACTAGTTCCAGACAGGAACCTTCTATGCTTTTTAAACTGATTTGTTGATAAATATTAATATGCAATCTTGAATCAAACTATTTTAAGATACTTTACAATAATCTCATATTTACTTAGAAGTAAACTATATTTAATGAGGTCTATTTCCAGGTTGGTGTATATGGGCTTTCAGTCATGGGCTCCATAAACAAATGAACTTGTTATGGCTAATTCTTCAGCATTAGCAAAGGCAAATTTTTGTTGGGTTGTACCTATAATCTTCTGTATTCCATACATGTATCAGAAGATGAATTTGTCCCAAATACAGAAAGTGAATGAAATTATTTTATCTTACTTAGCTATCTTAAACGTTTGGCCATGTATATGAAGACATCAGAGAGACTATTTATACACGCAACTGATGCAAATATTCAGATTCTGAATTTTTGCATTCTGTGCTGTGGAAGCAAGAAAGACTGTATATTTGAATACAGTCTTACAAGGCCTTACAACTTTCTTATATATGGAAAAATATGGTAGAAGGCTGCAGAAAGGATATTTTATGTGGGAGCATCACATGTATGATTTAATGGTTCTTAAATCTTTGGTGCACTTACAAAATGTTAGATCCTAGATTTAATAGGGTCTTATTTTAAGAGCTGGTAGACATGTTTGGTAGCCCTCACCATCTGTCCTCCAAATTCTGCTTCATGATCTGGAGCTGAGACTTTAATCTTGCCACTGAGAACCACAGGACAGAAAGTGGGCACAACTTAGGGCTTATCTTTTTGTGCCTGAACTTCCAATAATAACTAGATCTGGAGATTTGAGGAAAAGTTGAGGATAAGCACGTATTAGCATTGCCTTACCTGTGAATCATGTTTAGCGTTCTGGCATCTAAACTGTTGAGCAATCTTGGCTTAAACTCTTGTATGCTGGCTTTCTTGGGCTGCTTTCATGGAACTGTTTAGTCTAGAGATGGGCAGTGTTTTGCTGGCTAGGGGGTAACACCCAATACGTGGGGAGAGGGCCTCCAAGCAGCAACCACAGCAGTTAGATTAATGTTGCAAAACAGACAGGGCTGCACCATGTATGTAAAGAGGGGTGGGATTTTCTATTTTTATTCTGGGGTGGAAAGTAGGATGTGCGAGTGTTCATGTATGAGTGTATTTTAATTGTGATGAGCCTATTTTAGGATTTACAGCAGAGTTGTCAGGTTTCCCACCTCAAAATCTCACTGTCAAGTTTCAGAAATTATGATCAAAGAGAATTCCACAACTGTTAATGACTGAGGAGGTTCTAGTTTATTAAAAACATTAAATAAAATCACATAAATTAAATGCTTTAATTCCCACTGATTTCAACAGAATTTTAGTGTCTGCTTAACCCTCTGCTGAAATCAGTGGAATTTAAATGTGTTCATTGTTGTCTGAGTGGTGATTTCTGTGTTGTGTTGTTGATTACAGTGTAGGGTGTAAACATTTACCATCATTCCTCAGAAAGAAAAAAAATCATTAGCAAGAAACCAGACAAACAATAACAAAGGTCTGCATCGAATCTCCATAAACCAATTTAAATGCATGGGTGTGGATTTAGAAATACATAAGATAATTTTAACAGAAATGCAATGCAAATCACATCATCAAATGGAAGACTGTAAGCAAGCTTGTTTAGATGCTAATTTTGCTGGACAGCCCTCAAACAGAAAGAGCAAGTAGAAGAGAATATCCATAGCTCAGGGTTGAACTATGGAGTCCTTGGTGCTCTCTAAGCTTGGTTGTTTGTTTGCAGATGTTTCATTATGCAACTACTGTAGATATCATTATCAGTGATCAGTACTGATCTAAAAGAATTCAAAACAAGAGCATTTTCCCATGGGAAAGATTTTTTTAAATGAATTCCCAAACTTTATTTCAAATTTATTTGGACCCTTAGTCCATTTGGAACTTTCTAAAATCAAAGTTTTAATCACCCTTTTGCTCTTTATTCTAAACAATTTTTTTTTAAGTTCTTAAATTTGTAGTTAAAACTTCTTTCACTAAGGATTGAAGGAAACTCACCTGGTGCTATAAAATTTGTCAATCCAAAGCTTCCTAATAGCTGAAAAGCCGTTAACAAGCAATTTCTGAAAATGATTAGAAAAGGAAGTATGCAAACTTAGTGTCCTTTCAAAGGCGCTGACCATGATTTGAGCAAGATGACTATTACTTTGTCTCCCAGAGCTCTAAACCCACTGGAGACTGCTGTCTTGCAGTCTCCTCATGAGGAGCAGCTGCCTGGATCACTTGTGGGCAATCTCAAGTCTTCTCCTTGTCTGGAGAGGAATTATTGAAGAGCTGGTCTGCTCACCGCCTCTTCATTCCACTGCGATCATCAGCTCCACTTTTAGTGGAGCTGTCTTCAATCCACCATTTCTTTCCCAGAAGTCCCATTCCACACTTCTTTCTCACCAGTCTCATAACTCTACAATCTTTTCGATCATCATGTTTTCACTATCTACTAAAAAATATTCTCCCTTAGCTAAAAAAATTGCACTCAATGGACTACTACTATGAGGCACAAAACACTACATCTGATTGGTGCCTTATTCATTTCTTTTAAGAAGTGGAAGCAAAAGTTTTTTTAGTTTTTTGGTTGCTTTTGAGATAAATGCTGGGAAAAAAATTGAGGAGTGTCCATTAGAACAGCATTGGCTGTCCATTAGATTGCCAATTTTGGAGTAAAACTTCATTCTTAAGATGAGTTCAAATGTTACAAAGGACTTACTCTGGAAGTACAATTATGTTGGACTGTTCAAACAATTTTCTCCCCAGTATTAGCTTGGAAAAATGGTGATGGAGAAAACAAAGCTGAGCTGATTTTGGCCCACTCTTTTTCCCACCTTAGAAAAGTTATGTGTGTTTGTGGGGGGCGGAGAGGTTGTAATCTTTCTTAAATTAAGTGTGCCTTTAAAATAAACATGGCAAAAGTTTTAATGAGTAAACAGGCATTTAGTCCTTAAAAAAAACTCAGAAGGTCTCCATATATGTATCTCAATATATGTCAAACTTCTGACTGAGATGGTGATTTGAGAAGTTGACCCTTGGGCCCTTCAAATATATATCCGCACCTCTGCACCCTAGCACAACGGATGGCCTTTGTCAGTGCTAAGAAGTTTGCTAATTTGATCTAGTACAAGAAAATAGAGCACACTCATTAAGTAATATAACATAGGATTTGGTAGCTTGTACTTCTGTCATGTTCACAGTCTGAAGGTGAGAGGAGGCAGTGAGACCTGGGGAAAAGCATCTACAGTCCTTTCTGTTTTAATATTATGGCAGTAAAATTCTTGTGGGGCACATTTATTATTAGGCATTAATGGGTGTGGGAGGGTGGCCTAGTTCCAGTTTCCTGTCACAGACCAAGATCACTAGCCTCTGCCTAGTGTGGTCTAATTATTTATGCAGCAAGGATCTTGGTCACACTGATGAAGTCAAACCCCCAAAGTATTAAAAAGCAGTGCACCAGACAGGCTTTGCTGACCCTTTCCATGTGATTCTGCCACAATGAAGAAGGTTGTTTCATAAATCAACACAGCCATTTCATATCAGCAGGAAAAGATTTGGCTACCCAAGGGGCTGTGGGGAACCATCAAAATTTGTGGTTCATCCTGATGAACTTTCCATTTTGAAGTGTCTCAATTTTGTGCACCTCTGCAGCTGACAGCCATCATGAAAACAGGTAGAGAAATGAGCTGTTTCTGGAAAAAAAAGCAAAAAGTAGGCTTCTGGACTGTGCCTTTTGGATCTCATTGGTGTTGTCACTACAGAACAGTCCCATTCCCGCAGCAATTCAGGCTGCTTTGTTTCATCAGTCAAATTAGGTGGAATGAATTCTGGGAGCCCACTGTCCACAGATCACCCTCCTTCCTCTTGGTCATCTGGCATTCCTAACTCCATTTGCACCATCAGCAAGAGGGCAATCAAGAGTACCCATAGGTTCTTGCACCATAGCTTAATTCTCAGAGATAGGTTACCACTTAAAGCAGATTTTAATGAGGTCAGAGCAGTGATACGGAGGACTTCACAGCAAGGGAAGCTAATGGGAAGAGGACATCTGAATGGGCAGGTATTCCTAAGTAAAGAGGTAATATGTGCAGTTGTAAACAATCCCACTAAAGAAAAAAAATGAAGGTGAGCAGAAGAAACTAACAAACCTACTCTAAAAGCTTTAATGAAGATCTGAAACTAAAAAGAGGAGAAACATAAAGCAGGTCATGCCACAGACAAATAGCCCAGAACTGTCGATCTGGAATCAGAAAACCAAAAGTTCAGAATAAATTTTTATTTTATCGGTGCATGATACTCAAGAGTTTTTCCCTCAAGCAGCAATTTAGTAAAATACAGTTGAACACACATATTTTTTAACTCTAGGCAAATATTATTATAGAGAATAATTGCAGTCTACCCAAGGGGAGAAAAATAATTCAGCACATCTTCCTAGGGCCTCTTCACTGAAACGTCACTCCCACTGCTTTTTCCTGCTTTCACTGGGAAGTGATAGCTAAAAAAAAAAAACCCTTCCTAAATGAGATTTGCTGTTTCACCTTCTTCTCCTTCCTCCATTAGCTTAACAGACAACTGTTAAGATTTTTTTTTTTAAATCTTAGTCTCCATCTCTCTGCCAAGGAGGAAGAATTTACCCCCTGCAGCTATTGGCTACAGCATCCTGGAAGCTCAGTGTGATCAGTAGATGAAGACAAATATCCAGTAATATTTATACTCACTCAGTACTTTGCACATTGAAATCCGATGCCAAAATAAACGAAATACCAATAGAAGATGAAATAAATGAAAACAGGAGCTACACAACTGCGATCACCTACAATAGTCTTCCCCAATCTGGTGACCTCCTGATAGGTTGGATTATAGCGCTTGAAGGTGTAGTCTAATCCAGTAAACTGATATATAATACGAACTGTATGTGCCCTGAAGCCAGCTTTGGAGGGACTTTACATTGGCATTACAGACCAATAGTACAAATATTCACAAGCAGGAGTGACAATACAGAAGTTTTTGTAATGCTTACATTAGTCAGATTAATATCTGACATACAACCAGGTACCTATAGTAATTTTCATCCTGCATCCTGAAAAATGCTAGAGTTCCATGGAGAACAATCAAGGATTCTTCCATAAATAGATCTGGAGTGGTAGGCAATCTTACCTGTTGTTTTCCATTTTTTGCAACAACTTGTAGGACCAAGAAAGCATTGGGCATATTCCCTGGTTCAATCTGGTTCATAAGATTGCCATTGAAGCTAAGTAGGTTTTGCATTTTGCTCACATGTGTATTGAAGCAACTTCCAGAGTCCCAGGAGTCATTCACAAGACAGTCATGTGCTCCTCAGCATAAAAGACAAAACAGAAAGCATTTCTAAAAAAGCAGAAATGTTGAAGAAAATTAGGAACTCAGATAAAGAAGTTGGATCTTACTCAGGCAAATCAAAGACAGAGGCTGTGGCAGGGAGAATAATTCTGGTACTGTAGTAGGTCAATAAAGTTCAAATCATTTTAGCACACCCTGCATGATAATTGACAGCAAGTTCACCAAGGGAAATTCCTCCCCTAATCCAAAGGTTACAATAGGAAGAATTAATATGACAAATCTCTACCTGGGTTAGGGATGCAATTCTCTTTAGCTATGCTAGCCAAGAACTCAAAGCTGAGGAACGTCCCATCATCCCAAAGAGCAAGAAAAGAGATGTACTGTAATTAAATGATCCAGTGCCAAACACCAACAGAGATCATTTAGACCAAAATCAGGCATGATCAAGGACCAAGCCAGTGGTCAAGTCAGTCTTTGATATCAACAACCAAGGTTCCAAGAGCTGACCAGTATGTTAAAATCCAACATTTTAAACTCTTTAAAATCCTTCTGGAGTTCTTTGCCGCTTTCTTGTGTTTTCCATCAGCTTGGACATGGTTTTACCTGCAAATGGCTATACTTCTCTTCCATGTTTCAAACTTCTACCACACTTACTTCAGGTGGGAAGAGAAGGGGCATAGTCTTCAGCATGCCTTCTCCGCTTGCAAGTACAAGTAGTTTACACATGAAGGAGACAGTTTTGCAGGTCACAAAGATCTGAACCTTAAAAGACTTTATAGGGAATTGCTAGCACTTTGAATTGGACCCAGAAACAAACCAGCAGCTAGTGCAGCTTACACAATATTAATGCTGTTCTGCTATAACAGCTCTCACCTGTCAGCAGGTGGAGAGGTGCATTTTGCACCAGCTGTAACTTCCAAGCAGCCTTCAAGGGCAGTTCCCAGATAGAGCAAATTACAGTAGTTCAATACAAGATGATACTTGCATGAATCACTATTGTTCGTACATCTTGCTCCAGAAAAGGCTCCAGAGAAAGTTGGGTAAAGGCTGTAGTGAGTGAAAGGATGCTTTTGTGTGATTGCTTTTACAATATTTGTGATTTTATGGTTGTAGAATTTTGTATATTTTAGTTCCTGCTGTAGACATTTTATTTAAACGCTTCTGTTGCTTGTTGTATTATTGTAAACAGCTTAGAATCTTGCAATAAGATAGATATAGATAGATAGATGAATAGATGATAAAGATAATTCATTCTCTGGTCAAAGGTTCTACCTGTTGATCCAGCAAGAGTGATGCATCCAGGAGAATTCCCAGACTGCATATCTGCTCCTTCAAAAGGAGTGCACCCCATTTAGAGCCCCAGATTAAACTAACGTGGCACCAGAGGGCTTCTGGACAAACAGCAACTCCATCCAAACATGTTTCATCCCAACAAGTCCCCCACAGCCTCCAGGCAATGGATCAGAGCTTCCCTTGCATGTCTGCTCAGATACATCACTGTACGGCATACTGATGGATGATCTCCCTCTGTGGTTACACATAAATATTAAAATAATTGGGGGGGAGGCACTAAGCCCTCCACTTACAAACTCTGTTCTTGGGCACTGGAGGGGCCACAAGTAAAGATCTCAGAGACCGTGGGACATTAAGTTGCCCATCCCTACCCTAGCTGCTAAGTTTACTCAGAAACTTTGGGGGAAAGAGACAAGGTAAATGCCCGGTTGCATTTTTGCAAATCTTTCATGGATGTTTACTTTCTCACACTAGATTGGAGCATCTCACCGTAGGTGGTACTATGGAAATGTCACCTATTGTCCATCAGCCACAAGCTCACAGGACCACAAGGAGTTTTGAATGGCAGACTGAGCTCTGTGACTGCGGAAGCGACTGTCGCATCTGTGAGTGAACTCTTAAGTGCTGGAGTTTATCTTCTTGTGTACCTTTGTTCCTGAATTGCCCTTCTTTTAAACATTAATCCAGTTGTGAGCAAAGATTTTCTGCACTCATTTCCTGTGGAATTAGAAATTTAAAGCAAGTTTAATTGATTTATTATATGTCATCAAGTCAGCGTCAGCTCTTAGCAACCCCATAGATAGATTTTTTCCAGGACAAACTGTCTCCAACATGGCCCTTAAGATCTTCCAACAGTGTACGCATTGTCACTGTAAATGAGTCCATCCACCTTCCTGCTGGTTGTCCTCTTCTTCTCTTTCCTTCCATCTTTCCCAGCTTTAGAGCCTTCTCCAGAGAGATAGGTCTTCACATAATGTATCCCAAGTAGGATAATTTGGGCCTGGTCATTTATGCCTTGAATGAGATTAGAACAAGTTTAGCAGCCCAAATTTTCAGCAGAACCAGACGAAGCAGGAGAATTAGAGCAGACCATAATAGTCAGAGCAGTGGGATCTGAATAGTGATCTATCAGGGCCAGTAGAACAGTTCAGTTTATGCAAAGGTAACTACAAGAGGGAAGACAAAAGGTGTGCTCACACATCGAACTTAGCCATGGTTAGCTTAACTTTCCCAATTTTCTATGCCCAGGCAACACAGCAAACATAAACTGACAAAGAAGTTGAGTTCACACAGCGGGCCATCTAAAATGTGGTTGATCAGTTTGTAGTTCCCTGTGTTCTAAAAATACAGCCACAGACAGGTTCAAAAAGAAGGCAACCCAGGATATGGAAGGAGCAAGAGAAGGAGTGGATATTGGACTTTCAAGAGTAGCTACTCCATCTGACAACTTGTTTGGGAGAAACCAACAAACCAGAAACCAGCTAGGCCTTTAGGACATTTGCTCCAGCTATACTGATGAGCTTCTGCACCGCTATCCACTATAGATCAATAAAGATCAGAACAGTCACTCTCCTTGCCTGAAAGCTACCCCTGGAGTGCAGGGAGTTCATTGTTCCTACTGCCAGATTGCTTAGTTCAAGGTCCTTGATACAGTGTAGGATGAGATGCAGCCTTACCTTGGTAGTGTTTCCAGGTGGACCCCATCAGAGGGAATGGTGGGGAAATCCAACTGCTGCACCTGAGCCCTAGGCCTTTTGATGGCTGTAGGCCCTTCCACATGGGTACTGTTTCTGTCCTTGCCTCATATCCTCAGATGCATTTTGACATTGCCTCATCACTATCTCCCCTTCATGGATCACTGCCTTGTCGTGGCGAAGGGGCTTGTGTAACTCAGTGAAGCCATGAGCTATACCGTGCAGGGCCACCCAAGACGGACAGGTCATGACAGAGAGTTCTGACAAAATGTGGTCCACTGGAGAAGGAAATGGCAACCCACTCCAGTATCCTTGCCAAGAAAACCCCATGGACAATGTTAAAAGGCTAAAAGATATGACGCCGGAAGATGAGCCCCTCAGGTCGGAAGGTGTCCAATATGCTACTGGGGAAGAGCGGAGGGCAATTCCAAGTAGCTCCAGAAAGAGTGAAGCGGCTGGGCCAAAGCCGAAAGGACATTCAGCTGTGGATGTATCTGGAAGCGAAAAGAAGGTCCGATGCTGTAAAGAACAATATTGTATAGGTACGTGGAATGTCAGATCCATGAACCAAGGCAAGCTGGATGTGGTCAAACATGAGATGACAAGATTGAACGTCGACATCTTGGGAATCAGCGAATTGAAATGGACGGGAATGGGTGAATTTAATTCAGGTGACCACTATATCTACTACTGTGGGCAAGAAACCCTTAGAAGAAATGGAGTTGCACTCATAGTCAATAAGAGAGTGGGAAAGGCAGTAATGGGGTACAACCTCAAAAACGACAGAATGATCTCAGTGCGTATCCAAGGAAAACCATTCAACATCACGGTAATCCAAGTCTATGCCCCAACCACTGATGCCGAAGAAGCTGAAGTTGACCGGTTCTATGAAGACCTACAAGACCTTCTAGAACTAGCACCAAAAAAAGATGTCCTTTTCATCATAGGGGATTGGAATGCTAAAGTAGGAAGTCAAGGAGTAATCGGAATAACAGGCAAGTTTGGCCTTGGAGTACAAAATGAAGCAGGGCAAAGGCTAATAGAGTTCTGTCAAGAGAACAAGCTAGTCATAGCAAACACTCTTTTCCAACAACACAAGAGACGACTCTACACATGGACATCACCAGATGGTCAATACCGAAACCAGATTGATTACATACTTTGCAGCCAAAGGTGGAGAAGCTCTATACAGACGGCAAAAACAAGACCAGGAGCTGACTGTGGCTCAGATCATGAGCTTCTTACTGCAAAATTTAGGCTTAAATTGAAGAATGTAGGGAAAACCACTAGACCACTCAGGTATGACTTAGATCATATTCCATGTGAGTACACAGTGAAGGTGATGAATAGATTTAGAGGATTAGATTTGGTAGACAGAGTGCCTGAAGAACTATGGACGGAGGTCTGTAACATTGTACAAGAGGCAGCATCTAAAACCATCCCAAAGAAAAAGAAATGCAAGAAAGCAAAATGGCTGTCTGATGAGGCTTTACAAATAGCTGTGGAAAGAAGGAATGCGAAAAGCAAGGGTGAAAGGGAAAGATATAAGCAACTGAATGCAGATTTCCAGAGAATAGCAAGGAGAGATAAGAAGGCCTTCTTAAATGAACAATGCAAAGAAATTGAAGAAAACAATAGAATGGGGAAGACTAGAGATCTCTTCAAGAAAATTGGAGATATCAAAGGAACGTTTAGTGCAAAGATGGGCATGATAAAGGACAAAAAAGGCAGGGACCTAACAGAAGCAGAAGAGATTAAGAAGAGGTGGCAAGAATACACAGAAGAACTATACAAGAAAGATCTTAATGTCCCTGATGTCCATGCTGGTGTGGTCACTGACCCTGAGCCAGACATCCTAAAGAGTGAAGTCAAGTGGGCCTTAGGAAGCATTGCTAACAACAAAGCTAGTGGAGATGACAGTATTCCAGCTGAGTTATTTAAAATACTAAAAGACGATGCTGTTAAAGTGCTGCACTCAATATGCCAGCAAGTTTGGAAAACGCAACAGTGGCCACGGGATTGGAAAAGGTCAGTTTACGTTCCAATTCCAAAGAAGGGCAATGCCAAAGAATGCTCAAACTATCGCACAATTGCACTCATTTCACATGCTAGCAAGGTTATGCTCAAAATCCTACAAGCTAGGCTTCAGCAGTACGTGAACCGAGAACTACCGGATGTACAAGCTGGGTTTCGAAGAGGCAGAGGAACTAGAGATCAAATTGCCAACATTCGCTGGATCATGGAGAAAGCACGAGAGTTCCAGAAAAGCATCTACTTCTGCTTCATTGACTATGCAAAAGCCTTTGATTGTGTGGATCACAACAAACTGTGGCAAATTCTTAAAGAGATGGGGATACCAGACCACCTTACCTGTCTCCTGAGAAATCTGTATGCGGGCCAAGAAGCAACAGTTAGAACCGGTCATGGAACAACCGATTGGTTCAAAATAGGGAAAGGAGTACGACAAGGCTGTATACTGTCCCCCTGCTTATTTAACCTATATGCAGAGTACATCATGAGAAATGCCAGGCTGGAAGAATCACAAGCCGGAATTAAGATTGCAGGGAGAAACATCAATAACCTCAGATATGCAGACGATACCACCCTAATGGCAGAAAGTGAAGAAGAACTAAAGAGCCTCTTGATGAGGGTGAAAGAGGAGAGTGCGAAAGCTGGCTTGAAACTCAACATTAAAAAAACTAAGATCATGGCATCTGGACCCATCAATCCCTGGCAAATAGAAGGGGTAGAAATGGAAGCAGTAACAGACTTCATTTATTTGGGCTCCAAGATCACCGCAGACGGAGACTGCAGCCATGAAATTAAAAGACGCTTGCTCCTTGGGAGGAAAGCTATGGCAAACCTAGATAGCATATTAAAAAGCAGAGACGTCACCTTGCCGACAAAGATCCGCATAGTCAAAGCTATGGTTTTTCCAGTAGTAATGTATGGCTGTGAGAGCTGGACCATAAAGAAGGCTGAACGCCGAAGAATTGATGCCTTTGAACTGTGGTGCTGGAGAAGACTCTTAAGAGTCCCCTGGACTGCTAGGAGGTCAAACCAGTCAATCTTAAAGGAAATCAACTCTGATTGCTCATTGGAAGGATTGATAATGAAGCTCAAGCTCAGATACTTTGGTCACCTAATGCGAAGAGAGGACTCTTTGGAAAAGACCCTGATGCTGGGAAAGATGGAAGGCAAAAGGAGAAGAGGACGGCAGAGGATGAGATGGCTAGATAGCATCACTGAAGCAATGAGCATGAAATTGAGCAAACTCAGGGAGGCAGTGAAAGACAGGAAGGCCTGGCGCAATATGGTTTATGGGGTCACGAAGAGTCGGACACGACTTAACGACTAAACAACAACACAGTGAAGGTGATGAATAGATTTAGAGGATTAGATTTGGTAGACAGAGTGCCTGAAGAACTATGGACGGAGGTCTGTAACATTGTACAAGAGGCAGCATCTAAAACCATCCCAAAGAAAAAGAAATGCAAGAAAGCAAAATGGCTGTCTGATGAGGCTTTACAAATAGCTGTGGAAAGAAGGAATGCAAAAAGCAAGGGTGAAAGGGAAAGATATAAGCAACTGAATGCAGATTTCCAGAGAATAGCAAGGAGAGATAAGAAGGCCTTCTTAAATGAACAATGCAAAGAAATTGAAGAAAACAATAGAATGGGGAAGACTAGAGATCTCTTCAAGAAAATTGGAGATATCAAAGGAACGTTTAGTGCAAAGATGGGCATGATAAAGGACAAAAAAGGCAGGGACCTAACAGAAGCAGAAGAGATTAAGAAGAGGTGGCAAGAATACACAGAAGAACTATACAAGAAAGATCTTAATGTCCCTGATGTCCATGCTGGTGTGGTCACTGACCCTGAGCCAGACATCCTAGAGAGTGAAGTCAAGTGGGCCTTAGGAAGCATTGCTAACAACAAAGCTAGTGGAGTTGACAGTATTCCAGCTGAGTTATTTAAAATACTAAAAGACGATGCTGTTAAAGTGCTGCACTCAATATGCCAGCAAGTTTGGAAAACGCAACAGTGGCCACGGGATTGGAAAAGGTCAGTTTACGTTCCAATTCCAAAGAAGGGCAATGCCAAAGAATGCTCAAACTATCGCACAATTGCACTCATTTCACATGCTAGCAAGGTTATGCTCAAAATCCTACAAGCTAGGCTTCAGCAGTACGTGAACCGAGAACTACCGGATGTACAAGCTGGGTTTCGAAGAGGCAGAGGAACTAGAGATCAAATTGCCAACATTCGCTGGATCATGGAGAAAGCACGAGAGTTCCAGAAAAGCATCTACTTCTGCTTCATTGACTATGCAAAAGCCTTTGATTGTGTGGATCACAACAAACTGTGGCAAATTCTTAAAGAGATGGGGATACCAGACCACCTTACCTGTCTCCTGAGAAATCTGTATGCGGGCCAAGAAGCAACAGTTAGAACCGGTCATGGAACAACCGATTGGTTCAAAATAGGGAAAGGAGTACGACAAGGCTGTATACTGTCCCCCTGCTTATTTAACCTATATGCAGAGTACATCATGAGAAATGCCAGGCTGGAAGAATCACAAGCCGGAATTAAGATTGCAGGGAGAAACATCAATAACCTCAGATATGCAGACGATACCACCCTAATGGCAGAAAGTGAAGAAGAACTAAAGAGCCTCTTGATGAGGGTGAAAGAGGAGAGTGCGAAAGCTGGCTTGAAACTCAACATTAAAAAAACTAAGATCATGGCATCTGGACCCATCAATCCCTGGCAAATAGAAGGGGTAGAAATGGAAGCAGTAACAGACTTCATTTATTTGGGCTCCAAGATCACCGCAGACGGAGACTGCAGCCATGAAATTAAAAGACGCTTGCTCCTTGGGAGGAAAGCTATGGCAAACCTAGATAGCATATTAAAAAGCAGAGACGTCACCTTGCCGACAAAGATCCGCATAGTCAAAGCTATGGTTTTTCCAGTAGTAATGTATGGCTGTGAGAGCTGGACCATAAAGAAGGCTGAACGCCGAAGAATTGATGCCTTTGAACTGTGGTGCTGGAGAAGACTCTTAAGAGTCCCCTGGACTGCTAGGAGGTCAAACCAGTCAATCTTAAAGGAAATCAACTCTGATTGCTCATTGGAAGGATTGATAATGAAGCTCAAGCTCAGATACTTTGGTCACCTAATGCGAAGAGAGGACTCTTTGGAAAAGACCCTGATGCTGGGAAAGATGGAAGGCAAAAGGAGAAGAGGACGGCAGAGGATGAGATGGCTAGATAGCATCACTGAAGCAATGAGCATGAAATTGAGCAAACTGAGGGAGGCAGTGAAAGATAGGAAGGCCTGGCGCAATATGGTTCATGGGGTCACGAAGAGTCGGACACGACTTAACGACTAAACAACAACAACATCACTATCTTCTTCACAAGGCCAAGTAGTCTCCATGAAGAGACCAACAGGAGAGTGTAAAAAGCAGTATCCCTCCAGCATCTCATCCTATTCCTGCCTGCCCGCCTACTAGTTTTTTATAGAGAGAAAAAGCATCCTCTCTCTGCTTGGTTTAAGAAGACCACTGAAATAGTGGTGAGTCATTACAGTTCGTTGGCTTCAGCAGTTTAAGAAGCTGAGCGAAATAGTGCTGAAGTCATGGCACCTTGACTTCAACAGAAAAGGGAAATAGCTTAGGAAGCTAGGAAGGGCAGCTGAGATAGGAGTTCCTGCCAGTAGGAGACTTCTTACTGCAGCTCTAGCATGAACACGGGAAAACTGTCTTTGCAGTGGTCATGCTGGAACTGGAGCTAAGCTGGCAATCTGATCAACTGCAGTGGAACCGCTGAACAGCAATGATACCACACAAACCCAGAGGCAAAGTGCTGAACCTGGGAAGCACAAAGCAAGTATGTGGAAGGAGCAGGATATCCTATGTTTATCTAATCTTTTCCTTGCTTGTTTTTTGCACATTGGAGTCAATGACCTGGTGAATGGAAGGGCTGTGTTTTATTCCAAAATAATGGAGAAAAAAATGGAATTCTTTCTATTTTTATGGACTAGCTTTGCTGCTTTAAATGAAAGGAATCCATCCATCCAACTGTTTCAAATGCTGAACAATGCGTTGTATTGAGCTCCTTCCACAGCTTGCATCTGGGTCGGTTGCTCCCTGCCCCAAAACCTGACTACACCTGAAGACATTTGTGGAAGTAAGATCCTCAAATGTCTTCAGGTGTAGTCAGGTTTCTGAATACAGTTGCTTTTTTTTCTCCCCTAGATATTCTAAAGCAGTGTTTCTCAACCTTGGCAACTTTAAGATGGGTGGACTTCAACTCCTAGAATTCCCCAGCCAGCATGCAAGAGGGACACAATGCCCATCCTGCTGATGAAGCATGAGATGATACATTGCATAGTTTCTCATGGGTGATTGCAATATAAGAATCCTTAAGCAATACACCCATTAGGATGACCTACCTCTTGCTAACATGTAATGACTCCAGATATTAATAAGAGAGAGCTCTAAGTCATGAGTACCTTGTTGATCTAGAAAACAGTGACACAATACAGCTGGGAATTTCTGGTTCATGCGAGGCTATTATGAAAGCCTACTATTCCTTTAAATATGCCTTCCTAAACAGCTTCTCCAACTCTGAGTCTTCAGGAAGGGTGGGGATGACAATTCTTAGAATTCTGAGCCATCATGGCTAGGTTTATTAGCCATGTGTAAAGATTTTGGGAGTTGTAGTCCCCACCCTTCTGAAATGCAGCAGCTTGGAGAAGCCTGTTCCAAGAATGAGCTGAGAAGCTTCCTTTTCACTCAAGATTATAATGACAAACGTTCTTTGATCTCTTCCCTAGGTCTATGTGGAGCCTTCTGCTTCTGTTGCTTGGGATGCAAAGTAGCCAAAGACATGGATGAATGCTGCTGCTGTGGGCCAGCTGTGGCCATGAGGACACGGTATCGGACTTCATACAACATCCCGGTAAATTCCTCAGTCATCATTTTGTTTCCCTTTTTCTTTTCTTTTTAAAATTAATGTTATTAAAGAAGTTTTTTGCAGAGTAAAAACAATAGAAATTTAAAGAAAAAAGGAAAGGAAAGGAAAAGAAAAGTGATCAGTAAATAAGAAAGAAATAAAAGGGAAAAGAGGAAAAAAGAAAGAGAAAAAGAAAAAAAAGATGTAAAGGAGTGACTTCCGATCTTCTTTACAGCAGTTATAAATGCATTTATATTTTATCCTCTCTCTCTCTAAGGTTACACCACGGCCCTCTTCTTTCCATATTGTACCCTTTCTTATCATCAAGCTCATATATCACAAGTTCGTTTTTTTCCGTTTTCAGCAAAAAGTCCATAAAGGATTTCCAGTTACTGACCATTTTGTTTCCCTTTGTCATAACGTTCCAGAACTTAGTTTGTTAATTTGCTCTTTAGTTTATTTATTCTTCAAAGCTCAGGGGTGTCCCGAGGATATGGTCAAAAAATCAAGATGGCAGCCACCACAGTGGAATCAAAGCTCCACATACACAGAAAACAGGTAGAGCTTTGGTTGCACCATCATGGCCGCCATCTTGCCTTTTTTTACCATACCCTGTAGACACCCCTGCCAAGCTTATATGCTGCTTCAGCCATATACCACTCTCAGCGGGCGGTGCTCCAAATACATTTACAAAATTAAAACAAAAAAACAGGAAAACAAAACAAGACAATCAGATAATATCCAGGAGTTCCAACAGCAGAGAAGAACAAGCAACAAGTTCACGCACCTCATAGCTTTTGTTCTGGTTTCGCTTGTTCCTTCCTGAGGAGCGACCATGAGAGCTTGACGCAGCAAAGATTAGTATTTCTGCACTAGCAGTGTACGGTCTTTTTTTTTTAATAAGAACTTTATTAAGTTATAAAAAGCATACAGATAAAAGCAAACAAGGACTAATAATCAAAGAGAAAAGGAGAAAACAGAAGAGTTAGGGAGAAAGAAGGAATACAAGTTATCCCAGTTTCCTGTCCCCCCAGCCTCATTCTGACAAGAAATTAGCCATGTCTGCCATCAGACACTGCAAAATGGTTCCACCTATCTGTTTCACTGTTTTGTTGGTCAATGATCAAATAAAGTTTCTGTCTGACTTATCTATTTCACTGTAGGATTCAAAGTCCTTGTTTTCAGGTGGACAAAAGTTATGGTCACTCCGCTAGTGATTGCTCCTGCCATACACATAGGCACAACATGCTCCAATCAGCCCAGTGATTTATATTTACTTTGGAACATAAAAATAAAATCTCCCTTGAGCTGAACTTGACTCTCTGAGACTTTACATACCCCTGACAAATCTATAGGGTTCTTCTGTTAGCAACATGGAAGTGGTTTGCTATTTCCTTCTTCTTGTTAGAGACATCATCCCTACCCACCAAGTTATTTCCTTTCTAGTACAGGACAAAGGAGGGATCAGCTGGTGTCCAGCTTTCCATCTCTGTCCTGCTACTGCCATACAAAGGATCAAAGCTAGAGTAACGAAAGGCCTTTGGACTTGTCTGTGCTAATTATCCACAGAATGGCTCTGAAAACACAAGAAGTCCTCTGACCTTTTAATCTCTTCCCTGTTTATGTCTCTCTCCCTGCTTTTGCCTTTTGCTTCATCTTATCAATCCCTTAGGGATGTTTGCTGGTGTTTAACAAACTTCCAACTATATTTTTTGCTAGCTGAACTGAGTGGGGTGTCTGCTGGCTGTGGTCTGGATATAGGAATTGACTGGGAGAGTGCTGGGGGCAAACACCACTGGAAATTATCCACAGTAAATTCCCAACACTCCTGGGATGTTCTTTGGGTTTCCCTGGCTAATCCTCAGCCAGGTATACTAACTAAGTGCAAGTCTGCTTGGCCTTTCTGCTATCTGCCAAGATTTGCTAGATGTTGCCCTCTCCTGTGACATTTGGTTTATCTCAGAGCTTTCAGATAGGTTCTGTCTTGTCCAGTCTATCTTTCAGCAATGTTTATGGTACCTTGTTGGCTTGAAACCTGTTCTAAAGTATGTATTATAGCCCTTATCAGCTGCCTTATCTTATGCTCTGCCCACCTTTATCACAGTTTAACGAAGCTGGCATGGACAGTGTCCTTTACATGATTCCTTGGTGTAAGCAGTGCGGTTTTGCAGAGAAACAGCATCAGTCACACCTAAAGATATAACCTCTTGAACATTCAAGCAGGGAAGACAAAAATCTCCAGATAAATACTGCTCAGAGCCAGCTTTTGCTCCATCTTCATTGTGTACAGTAAACTATAGTTCAAAATACAACAGAAGCAGGATTGTGACTTCCTTCTTTTTTGCTCCACAGGGATCCATCTGCTCAGACTGTGTCACTGTCACTTGCTGTGCTCCCTGTAATCTTTGCCAGCTCAAAAGAGATATCAACAGGAGAAAGGAATTAGGGATTTTCTAGGTTGGTTTGCAAATACTTACTGCTGTGGAGATTGGGTGGATGGGTAATAAAAATGAGTAATTTTCCAATGTCATCCCTGTCATTTTCTGATAGGTTTGCCAGAGAGAAGCAGGAGAGCTTGAAGAAGAATGCGTTCATGCTCAACATCTCAGGACCTCAGTATATCTTCTGCGAAGTTCCATGTGGCTTGTCTGCTTCTGCCTTAGCACTTTGTGGTTTGCAGATCATAACTTATGCTGTGTCAGCATGTGGTTTTTACCAGCAAATTGTGCCTTATTCAATAAACCAGAATAATGTGTGAACCCCAGCCTATACGTGTACTTGGTCCACTACTCTTGAGGCTGCTCTCCAGAGCTAGGTGTTCAGATCCTCTTTGGGTACAACACTGTAAGTATATAGGATGAAAAACTTTGGAGAAAAGCCAGCCCAGCTGTTACTGATTGGTCAAAATGCAGGCATTCGTCACACAAATGCACCTCCAAAATGAAAAAAGAAATAATTAAGGTTCAGTTAGAACATAAGCAGTGCCCTGCTGGATCAGGCCCCTGGCCCATCTAGTCCAGCAGTCTGTTTTCACAGTGGCCAACCAATTGCTCAAGGAAGTCCATGAATCGCCCAACAGATGGCCTTCAGAGGCAGACACACTACCATCTAGACTAACAGCTGAGGATCCCCATGACCTCCATGAATTGGTCCAATCCTTTTTGAAGCCAGCCAAGCTGGTATCCATCACCACATCTCGTGGTAGTGAATTTCAAAGTTTAATTACACGTTGCTTAAAATAAAATTAAAAAAAAAAAAAAAACCTTCTGTCTGTCCTGATTCTTCCCAGGGTTCAATTTCATCTGGTTCTACTATTCTGGGAAGGGAAAAACAATATTCCATATGCAATCACACCATTGATTTATATAAGGCATTATGATAGGGACATCTTTGTTTTCAATACCGTTTCTTATTATCCCTAATATGCTGTTGGCCTTCTTACAGCAGATACACACTCTGTCAACACCTTAATTGAACTGTTTACCGTTGCTCCAAGATTTCTTTCCTCATCAGTCACTGCTAGCTCTGATCCCATTAGTTTGTATGAGTAGATAGGATTTTGGGTTGCTTTGCAGTTGCTCCGTCTTCTTTGAAGTGAGAACTGGCTCCCTCACATGTGCTGAGTGTCAGTCAGGGAAGGCAGGCAGAAAGGAATGGAAGCTGGAAGTGAAGACCGTTGAAAGAAAGCACTTAATTGTACAAAGCTGCTGCACATTCCATTTACTAATGTCTGAGCCCTTCTCAAATAGAGCATGTACCTTCTGCCCTATGGTACTTTTCTCAACATGACACTCTCCAGATGTGTTGGACTTCCACTCCTGTAATCCATATGAAGGCCATGTTCTTTGAGGATCATGGGAGTAGAAGTTCTGCAGGGCGTTGATTGGAGAATGTTGTTTTACATATGCAGTTATTTGTTCCGCTGTTGGAAACATCAAGCTGAAGCAGCTATTAAAACAGAAACAAAACCAAAACCAATATTTTTCACATAGAAAAAAGACTTTCTGTCCTGGAGATGGGCAAGATCAACAAGAGAAGTCCCCCCCCCCCCCTTCTGCTTTGTTAAAATAAATTTGGTGGAAACAACTCTTCTGAAAATAGGATCTTTCAAAGATCGAAAGCCAAACAGAATGTGAAAAATTCCTCACAAGTTGTGAATGAACTCAGGGATCACTTAATAAATTGCCTAGTCAGGCAAAAATTATATTTCTTTAAAATGCTATTGACTGCTCCTGCTGTTTCACATAAAAGGAAACATAATTTAGATTATACTGGTATAGTCTTTCATGACTGGCATCAATGAAGCAGGGATGAGCTTTTGGATTGAATTGTGAGTGATCTGCTTTGCGGTATTCCACCACAACACTTTTGCCTGTGAGCTGCCAAAAGGAACACCCCAAAGCAGTTCATTCTGGCTTTGAAGATGCCAGCCACAGCTGATGGAGAAACATCAGAATAAAAAAAAAAAAAAACCTGGACCATGGTCATCCATGCCAAACTCATCACTGCTTCATAATTTAGATTAGATTGAACTGCAACTAGTATTTTGGACTTCCAGGGAAGAAATGGTGAACTGAAGACTACTCTGCTAAAAGCAGAGCCGATGACTGCGGCGGAATGAAGAGCCGGTGAGTAGACCGGCTCTTCGATCATTCTCCTCACTAGGAGACTGCAAGACAGGGATCTCTGATGGATTTAGAGCTCTGGGAGATGCAGAAATAATCATTTTGCTGAAATTGCAGCCAGCACCTTCAAAAAGGATGCTGGATTTGCATACTTCCTTTTCTAATCACTTTTAGATATTGCTTGTTAATTGCTTTTCAGCTATTAGGAAACTTTGGATCAACAAGTTTTACAGCACTTGTTCAACTCTTCTGTAGCTAGCTGCCAAACTTTTATATTAGTTTATTTTATTGGTATAAAATCCAGAATGTGTATCTTATTTCCAGAATAAAGACACAGGAACTGTTGAATAAAAGCTATATAAAACTACTGGGACTCAGGTTTTCTCATGTGCATTTAATCCCCTTTATGAATTTTCTCTGGAAAGTCAAAATCTTGAAAGAATGGTGGGAAGATGATGCCTTGACCCACTGTGAATAAAGGACAGCCATTCTACCATTTCAGATCACCTAAAACTAATCCTGGGTAGTAAAGGAAGCAAAAAGAAACTGGTCATGTACAACAAATCAGAGTTTACCTCCAAAGGTCACATCTGAGGGTGCCAATGGGCCCAGCTGCTGCAAAGCAGCCTCCAAGTGCACCTTCTGGGTGAACCCTAGAAATGATTAACAGCAATCATGTGATCAAGGAAAGGGGAAGGAACCAGACCAGCAAGCAGAAATATCCCAGTTTCCTTATGAGCCTTTTTACAAGAATTAAACAGTTTGAATAACTTCATGAGTTTCTCTGAAAATGAAACTCCTGTGATCGTTTGGGTGGATTAATAACACTTGATAGACTCCTGGTATTACTTTTCAGTATTTGCCTGCTTTACATATTCAGCCTTCATGTGTGTAATTAAATATTTCAAAAAGGTAATATCTCCCAACCATCAGCCCAGATGTCCCTGAAAACTTAGATCCGATTTTTTGTTTTGAATTACTGTATTTGAGCTTTAATGCTTGGACTTAAGTTGCTATGTATATTTAGAATCGTCAGCTGAATACAACAATCTAACTATGGGTAGAGATAATTTCTCTTTAAATATCTCCTTGTGCAAATGAGTTATAATCCTCCCAGCTTCTGATTTTTTACCATATAGTTCCCTAATGAATTGCTTTCCTTCATCCTCAAAGGAGAATTAAGAAATAGGTTTACTGTCTCATTTTACATTGGCCGGATTCTGAAAAAGGGCAGGGGTACTACATTTTTATCATTGTGTAGATAAGCAGGTGTTTAACAAGCCATGTTTGTAGAAATTTCCTGCGATATGCAATAATTGGGTTTGCCTATTTCAGCACGATGTCTTGGATAAGCCCGCATTGGGTTAGTCTGTCACAACATACGAAGCTGGAAGCCAACATGCACAGTAGAATTGCACTCCAAATCTGGTGCCATTAGGGATGACCTGGGACTGGTTTTTATTTAACTGAGCTGTGTCAGATGGAGATCTCAGTCAAATTTGAGTGTAAAAATTATCGGGCACTTTGCTAATATTATCCCAAAAAAGTGGTCTGAGCAATTGCTATGATCAATGGGGGCAGGGGATGCAATGCAAGGTGCCTGCCAGGACTTGCGTCAGTCTTTAAGGATTGTGATCTGGTTTGGAAGACCCTGGATTAGTCCTGTGATGTCATCTAATAGAGGATATATTCTGGATAGTAGACTGAACAGGCAGGAAGAATTAACAGGAGCCTGGCTTAGTCAAAAAGTATAATTATTATTTTTTAACTTCTAAAGAAGATAGCATTTCAGTAAAGGGATCTCTAAAGGTATGGCCAGCACTCTTAGATGCTTCGAAAGTTGTGACTCAGTTCTCTGTATCTATACTCATCTCTGTCTCAGCAGACAGTCTGTTATATATATCAGAGACATTGCTTTGTTGATTTGATTTATATGGCCAACCATCTCAAGTACATGACTCTGGGTGGCTCACAACATTAAAAACAAGTTAAAAACTATATACGAGCATTAAAATAAAACAAGAAATAAAACACACAGCAGCCGGAGAATCATAAAAAAGTCCTCAATATAACTAAGAAACGGGCTGTGTCCCACACCCCAGGCTCGGGCAGAGGACCAGGTCTTCAAAGCCAGCAGGGCGGTGGTCAACCTAATCTCAGGAGGGATGATGTTCCAGAGGGCAGGTGCCATGACAGAAAAGGCTCTTTTTCAGGGGCCTGCTAGCTGACACTCCTTGGCTGATGGTACCTGTAGCGTGCCTCTCCTGCTGGATCAGATAGGATGGGTAGAAACAAGCAGGAATAGACGGTCCCATAAGTAACCCAGCCCCAAGCCATGTAGGGCTTTAAAGGTGACTACCAGCATCTTGAATTGCACCCAGAAGTAAACTGGTGGCCAATGTAACTTGCACAGCAGCGTCACATGTGCCAAATAACCAGCTGAAGATTCCAAATGCTTTCAAGGGCAACCCCATGTAGAACACATTGCATTAGTCCATATGGGAGATCATGGGGGTGTGAGTGTCCATGAGCAGGGCTCCCCAGTCTAGGAATAGACTCAACTGACAGACAACCCAAAGGTGTACAAAGGTCTCCTAGACACAGCTGCCGCCTGCTGTTTGGACAGGAGCTGTGAGTCCAGAAGGACCCCCAGATGGTACACTGGTTCTGTCTGTAGCACTGCCATCCAAAAACTACTCAGTCTTGCTTGGGTTGAGCTGAAGCCTGTTGTGCCCCATCTGGGCCCCCATAGCCTCCAGGCACAGAGATAAGACTTCCATGGCATCACTCAGATGGCCTGAGGTGGAGATATAAAGCTGGATATCCTTCATCCCTTCTTACCACTCCATGGCCTTTCTGCTTCCATGGAAATCATCACCAGGACATACCAGATTCTCAGCCATTCTTGTATCTGCTCAAACATCCTAGCCATGTCTCACTAGGATGAGGCTGGCTAGATCTAGCTGAGAAATGTGATACGAAGCAAATATTATCATAAACAGCTGGAGCTGCAACAAATTATTCAGAGATGTCCCCAGCAGAGCAGGACATGGAATAGTGGATTTCAATTACAAGAAATCATATTCCAATGGAACTTCCCTAACAGCAGATAGAGAAAGAGCCCCAAGAATACTTTCCATGAGTGATCCCCCAAGACCTTTCTGCACCAGTGAACCCCTGCCTTCTTCAGACAGCCATTTTGCTATGCAACCATCATAGTTTGCTCTGCTCTCTTGCTCCTTCTTCAAACAGAAATTTCTTTCCCTCCTGACCAGGGTTCCTGAAACTACTTTGCTCAGCCGTTCTAACATTGGGACATTTCCCCTTTGAAAGCTGCCCGACTCTACTATGTGAGTCCATGCACCACAGTGTCTGCCTCTGGAGGACTTTTGCAATGACATTGAGAAACCAGGATTGTGTTATGGTTTTGATGATTAGACAGAATATACAAAGAGGGGAGGTATGTTGTAACCAAGAGTAAGAGATACACTTATACAGTTTTTCTTTACAACTGCTGTAAAGAAAATTAGAAGCTGCTTCTTTGTATCTTTTTTCTTTCTTTTCTATTTTTCCTCTACTTCCCCCCCCCTTCTTGCACTTTTAGCTCTCTCTTTGATTTCTTTCTCTTTCTCGTACTTTATATTAGTTTGTATTAGTCTTTATTTTCTTTTAAAAAATCTTTAATAAAATTATATAAAAACAGAAACCAAGATTGTGTCCCATGGGGCTGAATTTGGCAGGTTGCTCTTTGGGGTGCTCCAAATCCTGTCTTTGGAAGATTCTCTGTTATTCCAGAGTCCCATCAATGTCCCCAACAATTGCCTCTCTTCACCTCTTTCCTATTCACCCTCAAGGCTGCTCGAGCAACACGCTGGACCTACAAAGTTTTTAACACTGGCTGCATGTGATACTCAAATTGTGTTCTGCCACACCTCCCTTTTGCTCTCAGGAGTGAATTGTCTGTTTTTACCACAGTTTCCTCCCACAGGTATAGTGTGTAAGTGGCCTCACAACTGTCAGAATTGCAATAACGATTCTCAAACGCTTCCAGCTTTTGTTAAATCAAGCCACTGGATTTATTTTATTTTATTTTTTTAATTTTCTTTTTGGTCTGTGCACATTGCTTTCCAGTTCCTCTACCAGTAGGGGATGGGCAAGTTTTCTGTGATCAGAAACTTTTTTGCACTTAAGGTTTGCTCCAATTTCCATTATCTCTTTGGAAACACATCAGGTTCCGTTTCAAATGGGCTTTCCTTCACAATCCAGCTGGCCAAATGCTATCCTTGTTGAGGTCAACTTCCCAGGACACTTTGTTGCTGATCTCAGGGTGGTCACCCTTGAGTGAAAGGATTAAAAAGTTGAAGCTCATGATAAAACTGCTGAGCTAGAATTTTTCAGGAAGTTTAACAGCATTTCCCATGGAACAAACTGAGATCAGGATTTCTTATTATGCTACATATCTTAATCAGCTCACCAATGTTGCTGTATCACTCAGTAGCTGTTTTGGGAATGGTCAAATTCCTCTTTGATCTTTTATCATTCCTTCCCATCCAACTTTGGAGAAACACTGGGTCCATAATTAAGAAATGCGAAATATACTTTTTATGATTTAAAAATTAATTCATCAGACAATATTATTTTGTGTTTGTTGGACTCATCAAAAATATTTAAAAAGATATTCACATTTTATGTTGTTGTAAGAGATTTGAAGGTTCTTTAACTCCTATGATGTGGTCTTGTCAGTACAATTCCGGGAAGAAACATTATAGTTAAGGAAGAAAAGCAACATGCAACTTTTAAGGAAATTAGGAAACATTTCTTTTTGGTAACATCTTTTATTACAGTGACATCTACATGTGTTAACCTTGGTGCTACTGATCACAGGGTTTATAAGAATCTGGGGAAGGTGTGTGTGTGTGTGTGTGTGTGTGTGTGTGTGTGTGTCATTTTATCCCCACTAGCCCAGCACATTCTGGAAAGGGTGACATTTAAGATGACCTTTCTCATTTTAGGTACCCTTTGGGTCTCCTAAGAACCTTTTTTAAAATTACTATTATTGCCACTTCTACTATGAAGCTTCTTGTAACTGTTAGAGTTGGTTAACTAACCCGTGTCCCAAACTTGTGATTACTGATCCCAAAGACTAGGTTGACATACCATTTCAAATCATGCTTTGTTTAATCATAATTCATTTATTGATTTGGGTGAGTTTGGACAATGCTATAAACTATAGTTTACAGTTATATGTTGATGGTATTCAGCTGTACTTCTTAATCCTGAGCTGAAATGAAGATAAGATTGAGGTGCAATCTCAATGCCTGGAGGCTGTGAAGGTCTGAATGAGGAAAAACAGGCTTGGGCTGAATTCCATCACAGACTGGATGTGCAGTTTGGATGTGTGTTCAAAAGCAGTCATATTCCATCTTTAGTTCTGGACAGGGTCACACTCCCTTGGACTGAAATAGTTCATAACTTTGAGATTGTTCTGGACTCCTATTTCCTGCTTGAGGAGTAGGTAGCAGTTGTGACTAGGAGGACCTTTGCACAACTGCATCGTGTTTGTCAGTTACAAACATTCTTGGATCAGAAGGCGTTTCTTACAGTCAAACATCCCTTGGTCGTCCCTTGACTGAACTATTGCAACTTGACCTACATAAGACTACTCTTGAAGACCACCTGGACATTATTAGCTGGTCCAGATTGGCACAGCTCTATTTAACTGTATCTCACAGTTTCTTGAGTAATGCAAGAGTTGCACCAGCATTGGCTTCCAATGTTGGTTGTCACCTTTAACCCTGACATTGCTCAGAATCTGGTTATTTATGGGACCGTCTTCCCCTAGCAGTTTCTGCCAGTTCAGAAAGATCTAGTAGGAAAGGCACCCTTCAAGTCTCATCCTTGAAGAATGGTGCTCAGCAGGGACCACAAGAGTCTGTGTCCATTTCTGTAGCAGCCCCTCTCCTTTGGAATTGTGTTTTACCCAAGGTCAGGTCAACACCCACCTGTTGACATTCAGAAAAGCTCCCCAGACTTGCCTGTTTCAGAAAGCCCTTGGGGACTGATAGTATACTCAGTAGCAACCAATTCTTACTGCAGTCCCCTCCCTGTAGTAAGAATTGGTTGCTACTAGCACTTTGTTCTTTAGGATGTCAAAAGCTACAAAGTTGATTATTACTGGGTTTGGTATGTTGATGTTTTTTCCTTTGAATTCTTTCTATTTTACTTTTGTACCATTTGTAATCTGCTCAGAGCTTTTCTGTAACCATTTTTAATGAATCGATGGAAAGAAAGAAAGAAAGAAAGAAAGAAAGAAAGAAAGAAAGAAAGAAAGAAAGAAAGAAAGAAATCTGTCTGAGAACAATTCTAAAGAAATTTCAAACAGCAGAAAGAAAGGTAGAAAAACAGAAATCTCTTTTTCAGGGAAACCTGATGTGTTTGGATTGTACAATATTTCTACTGTGAAAATGCAACCCCAATAATAGGCCCCTTCACAAAGCATTCTTTCACATCCAGTGAAATGTAAAGAGGGGAGGGATGAGAAAAAGTAGCAATTAATGAGAAGAAGAAAAGCAAATCTTAACACCTACCTATTAATGCTGCCAGGACTGTTCTAGGACATACTGTCTATTTCCTTATAGAAAATATAAAAATGAATCACACTGTTAAAATACAGGCACATTTTTTTTCCTGATAAGGTTACTGCCCTTCCCATCACTAGTTTGCATACTGAAACTCAGCCAGAAAAATGTAGATCTTCTGTTTCAGGGCAGGAAAATCTTCACTTGCTGTAGTTTTGTGCAGGGTAGGGCTAGAGAGCCATTCTTGTTGGACCCCACTACAATACCACCCTGTCCTGGCAACTACTCTTTTCTCCTGGTCCCAGTCATGTTGCTTTCACCTTATCACCAGCCCACAAGTGAGACAGGATTAAGGTGTCTTTATCTGGTGGCAAGCTAGAATGTTCCCCCTTAGTCTGATGCTACTGAAAGGCAGCCTCAAAATATGTCAACTCTGTCATGACCCATTCCTTGGAAGGAAGTCAGGTCCCCACAGTGCCTGGACACAGAGGAAACAGGGCAGGATAGGAATTGGCAATGAGGACAGCAAATTTCATATAGAGATTGTTTTTCACCGACTCAAGGAAGGGTGGAGAGCAACTGAACCCGGCAGCAGGAAAAGGACATAGAAAATAACTTTATGTATTTGCTTATATCAAGGTATATGGTCACCAATCTCACAAATGTAATTCTGGGCAGCTAACAAAAATTAAAGCTTTAACTCAAAGGGGGGAAATGGTCACATGATTTTCAGATTCTAAACCAGGTTTGTATGAGTTATTTGGAAAGTAAGCAATGGTTAGCATCTGGTTTTTGAGTTCAATGAAGTTTCCTTTAACTGAGCAGAATGCTTGCCTGCCTGCCTGCCTGCCTGCCTGCCTGCCTGCCTGCCTGCCTGCCTGCCTGCCTTCCCCTTCCCCTTCCCCTTCCCCTTCCCCTTCCTTCCTTCCTTCCTTCCTTCCTTCCTTCCTTCCTTCCTTCCTTCCTTCCTTCCTTCCTTCCTTCCTTCCTTCCTTCCTTCCTTCCTTTCTTTCTTTCTTTCTTTCTTTCTTTCTTTCTTTCTTTCTTTCTTTCGTCTGGCTTCATTTCTCCATGCAAGGACTGTTTATTTCCTGCTTTTATTTATTCTGTTTTCTTTCTGCTCTAGTGAGATAACACTTACCTTGCAAAACACTGTAAACTCAACAGCAGTTACCAACTTCCTGCTAAAGAACCAATTACAGCATCAGAAAGTTACAAAGGTTGGTCAATCCTGTAACTGTCTCTATAGCTACTGCTAACTTGAACAAAGCAAGAGGACACAAGCAAGAGGACTCTTAGAAGAGGTTAGGACTCTTAGAACAAAGCAAGAGGACTCTTAGAAGAGGTTCTCTTCTAAGCACACGGTAAGTGGCATGCATGTCAATCTTTTATAAGATTATTTTCTGCCAATATTTTAAAGAATTTAAGAGTTGACTAGAATTCTCCATGGAAGGAACTCTATTCATACTGTAAAAAATATTACTTTCTAAAAACTGCAGAATTAAAGACAAGCCTGTGATTAATTTTACTTTTCTACACTGTGTATTATTTTAATGGCACAGGCATACAAATTTGTACCAGAAGAAAGTGGGCTTCTCAAATATTTTGCATAAGTTAAAAAAAATGTTACAAATATAGATGGGAAAATGTATTACCTACTGTAACAGCTTAGCCAGAAAAAGAGGAAATGGTACACAAAATTCAGGAAGAATAGGATTGGATTTCAAATAATATTGAGCTAAAGTTACCCCTGTGTCACACCTCTGTTTAACTGGAATTACTTGTGACTCACAGTTTGGCCAATTGTGCTCAAAAATTTAAAGAGTAGACACTGAGAGGGACAACGGATGTTTGAAATTTAGTCAAGTGAACCTTTGTCATGTAGCAGTCAGTGCACATTCACTGACACATGTCAATCAGCCCTGATGTGCCAATCATCAAGAGGTGACAATGGATCTATGTACCAGTTTGGGGATTCTGTTCTAGGCTTCAGGTTAGCTCCACTCTGAGAGGTCCCTTCACAAAGTTATTCCTGCTCCATTCTGGGTTGCCACAATGAACTTACCCTGTTCATAAAATGATCTGGCATCTGTATATGTACAACATATTAATCCCAGCTGCTTTAGCCTGACTTAGTAGTTATGAGGTTTAGGAATTTGTGCAAACCAAGGCTGTTAGTTAGATTCAATGCATTCTGCAAATCCAGAAAATGGATTATCTCTGTGACTAAGTTAAGCATGCAGTGAAAATTCTGCCTGTATTTGGGAGGTGTCCTCTAGCTTAACTAGTGAGAGTAGTGGACAACTAAATCCAAGAATCCCTATTTTAATTTTCTTCAAAGCCTTGATAGCCAATGTTGAACCACTACTGTATTCCCAGAGCTTAAATATTGGGAGGTGTAGTTCAGAAGCATGCAAAGATCCTATCTTTCCTTCTTCAACCACTGTGGAAAATTAAAATGGAGCTCCTAGGCCCAAGCCAAGAAGACTCCAGTCTACACATCACTTGGAGTTCCCAAGAGCCAGACAGAAACCTAGCAGTTGCCCAGGAAGGTCATGCAGTAACATTAGTCATGCAAGTCTTTCTGTCGTATGATCTCTTCTAAAACATTTTCTGTAATACTGTTTTTCTTTCTCTTTCACCATTAGTTGTACTGCTCAGCTGATCTTCTCTGATTATATATACTTTCTATCTCTTTTTGTTGGTTTCCTGTTCTTCATTGGGATAATTTCTTTTTCCTAGACTGCAGGCTTTCACATATCACAACCAGAACTTCTTGAAAGCATTATGCTCCAGTCAGTTCTGCTGTTGGTTGTTTCTAATTTTCTTTTCCCACCTTTAATTTTTTATTCCAACAGCTCAACATTCCAAATCCTTTTTCAGTTTCAACCTTCCATCTCTGCATGTTCATCAACCTTTTGCTAGGAAAGACTATGCTGGACACATCTGGAGGACATCTGGGGAAGAGTAGGAAAGGGTCCTCTACAGATTCATGAGATTTATTTCTTTGCCTGCTGAAAAAAGGGCCACATGATTATCTTATGGTAGTTGTTACTTGATTCTCATTCTTATCCATCAGTCATTTGTCTCCATTTTCTGTTCCACACTTTCCCTTTCCGATCTGTCTACATGGGTATCAAACTACAAGGTGGATCTCAGCTTTTCTAGGGTCATTCTATATTGCCTAATATTTTTAGGCGACCAAAAGTAGGAAACAGGAAATCAAAAACCAACAAAAACCTGGATTTCCATTTAGGATATAAATCTTTTTATCTTGTGATATACAGTGACCTCTTGGTCCTTCCTAGTCATAGAAAGAATAATTAAGAAAAAAGTTGTGCTGATCAGCAAAGGGGAAAAATCATTGAAGATCTATATCAAAGTTGTCCTTTCATGAGAAACAAAAATGAAGGTTCATAAAATAGCAAAGTTCTGAGTTTCCAAAATCTCTTCATTGGGCAAGATAATAAAAATATCCCCAGGATGGCGGAACAGTGAGGGACAGAACAGGAAGGAGTTGATGCTTGATTTATGTCTGCACCCGGTTCCAATCTTATATGACATGCTGGAATAATCTGCAATCATTGGGTCTTACCAGGTCCAGAATTCATGGAAGATTGCATCCAACTCTCCCAAAAGCTATTACTCATGGGATTATTCACCGCAAGGGATGGACAACAGATTCCCTGTCAAACACCTTTTTGCAGCTTTCCAAGTCATAGGGGCCGGTTTAAAGCGGCGTTAGCCTCACTTTTAGGTTGATTTTAGTTAGGTTCCAATTGGGATAAGTGCTGAGCAAAGAAGTTCTGCAACACATCTACCAGTTTGTTTTTGAAAAATTTTCATTGAAGAGAGTTTTGGAGAAATGTTCACAGAGGAGTGCCCTATTCTGGCAACTGGACATTCATAAGCTGGACAAGAGGTATATAAATAATTTGTGTTTTGCTGTCTAGACATCTCTGCCATTGGAAGCAGACTCCCTGGCATCCAATATAATTCCTGAAAAAGTTTAGGAGTAGCGTTTAGAGGACCCCAGGGTTGCAGCCTTTATTAAAGGAAGAGCCATCCTTGAGGAACTGGAGATACTCAGTTAAATTAGATATCACCTAATTTCTCTTCCCACCAATTGGCTGGAGAATTTTCCAATGCCATTTGTAAAACAGTCGGAGGCTGTTCTGTGAGACAGAAAACTGCTATTTTTATGCCAGTCCATTTGCTTCATTCCTTTTGTTTGCAAGTTATAAAAGAAATTGACTTCTAGCAAAGCCAAAGAGGTAAAGCACTGGGTATACAATAACTTATGATTTATTTCAAGCAATCAAGTAATTATTATATTGTGAATTAGGGCAGGGAGGAAGCTTCCCTTATTAAGGTTGCTATGTTTTCAGCATTTTGAACGCTTTGAAGGTCACCATTTTCCCTTGTGAAATAGCGGTATCTGTTTTGAAAGCATGTATCAACTATTTACTGATTTGATATCAGTATTTTCCCTCCAATAAATTGTTCAAGATCACATACAACACAGTTATTATTTACCTGACTACGACGCTGAAGGGATGGAATAATGCCAGGGGAGCGGCATAATATCTGTGTCTAATCTACAGTGGTTTCAGGGGTATCTGCAGGGAGTCAGATGGTAAAAGTCAAGATGGTAGCCACAACCATGCTATTAAAGATCCACCCTTTTTCAACATGGGTGGCCATCTTGGACCATTTTGATCCTCTCCCTGTGTACACCCCTGAATGTTTGAACAGGGGCAATAATGTGTTGGCCTGGGGCATATTCTCATCAATATTTTTATTTCTCTCATCTCCCAGTTCAGTCTGGGGGGCAGGGGGGGAACCATTCCCAATTGCAGGATGAGAAAATGCCAAGAATGTCAATGTGTGGCACTCCTGAAAAATCTGGCATGTCCAGTTTCAGAGTAAGGATATCATGTGAAAGCATGGAGTGACACATGCTGTTTTTGGCTAAAGAAAAGATACAACTTTGGAGTCCTTGGGGTTCTCTATAGATACAACTTGTAGATTTTTGGGGATTTAGCTGTTGCTGGGAGACAATAGGCATTTTTTAATCATTTGGCAGCTCTATTTGTTTAAACCTCCTTTGGAAAATAATGTTTAATTGATTTATGTGGCTGCCCAACTTGTAAAAATGACTCTGGGTGACTTACAGATGGATAGTACCATAAAAAACAAATGAACTAAAAATAAAACACAATGAACACTTGGAACAGGAAATAGAATAATAGAGTAAGAAAATAAAAGGATAACAAAATAACCAAGGCCAACCTTTATAGAAACTATTCAGAAACTATTCCTGGCAGGTTCATCTTGCACTCTGGCCCAAAGCTGGAGAGAAAAACCAGGTCTTCAAGGTCCTGTGGAAGGTCAGCAGGGTCAGGGCATCTGAACCTTGGGAAAGGCCTTGAGACAGAGAAAGCACAATTCCTGGGTTCCACAGGTGACATTATTCCATAGAAGGGACCTGAAGCATGCTCACCCTCTCAGATCTCATGGGACAAGTAGAGACAATGGGAGACAGGTGGTCCCACAGATAACTCTGTCTTGTGCCATGAAGAGCTTTATAGGTAATAACCAATAATTTAAATTGCACCCAGAAGCCTACAGGGTGCCAGTGCAGCTCATAGTGTTACATGGGTGTACCAAGGTGCACCTGTAACTACTTACGCTACTGCATACTGAACCAGTTTGCAACTTCCAGGTGGTTTTCAGGGGCAACCCCATGTAAAGTGCATTGGAATAGTCCAAACAGGAGATGACCAGGGCATGAGTGACTGTGAGCATGCCGTTTTGGTCTAAGAACTGGCACGGTTGGCACACAAGCAGGATCTGTGTAAACGTTCTCCTGACTGTGGCTGCCATCTACTCTTACAACAAGAACTGAGAATCTAAGACAACCCCTAAACTGTACACCAGTTCGACTCTGCGAAAGTGCAATCCCATTAGCATTAAAGGAAGAGAGTCCCCAGAACCAGGGGGCCCCAGAACCCCAGACCAGAACCAGGGATCCCGAAACCCACAGTCACTCACTCTTGCTTGAGTTGAACCAAAGCCTGTTCTTCTCCATCCAGACCCCCACAGCGTCCAGACACTGGGAAAGAACTTTGACAGTATCATGTGGTCAGCTTAGGATAGAGAGGCACAGCTGGATATCATTAGTATATTGATAATACCTGTTCCCATACTGATGAATGACCTCACCTAACAATTTCATGGACATAGTAATTAGAAGCTAGGAGAGAGTAGAGCCTGGAAGGACCCTAGAGAAGAATGGAGTAGGGCTAGTTGTCTCCCCCATTATTAACATTGACTGGAGGTGGCCCTGAGCAGAACCATTATATCATCATGCCTCCCACCCCTAAACCTCGAAGCTGGTCTAGAAGGATACCATGATTGATATCAGAAGCTGCTGAGAAATAAAGGAGAGCTAGGAAAGATGCTCTACACCCACCCCCCGGGCCCACCAAAGGTCATTACAAGTGCAATCAATGCCATCTCAGTACTACAAAATAGACTGAATGTGGGGCTATTTCTGGTGTGGGAAGAAGTTGAATGATTGTTCTCAAGGCTGAATGTGTATACTGAAAAAAATGTTGCAATAGTAAGTGCTGGCAGTATGATAATTTTAGATTTAGAAGAAGCCCTAGTAATGCAGGTACATATTTTGAATGTCTGGTTTTATTAGATAAGATCCTAGATGAGTTATTTCTCAAGTATAACTATTATCCTCTTCCTCCTCTTCCTTTAAAGTAAAGATGGGCTACCTTACATGATCCATCCACACAATCTGGCTCCCCTGGCCAACTTCTAATTCTTTACCCTAAACTTTGCTTTTTTCCAAATGGAAAAATCCATGAGAGCCAAAGAGAGAGGACACACTAGAGATATGTTCACTCCCTCCATGCTCCTGATCTTTGGGAAACATGTTAATTGACCAAAACACAGTCCCATTTGTAGGCTGTCTAACTAGTTGGGTAATGGGAAAGGGAAAGGCTTTTCTCCCTTCAATCACACATCCTTATGCCCTCCAAGTTTTCCAACCCTGATTTTAAAAAATAGAAAAGAAACAACCCAAGAATGTGCAATATTGCCTTTCAAACTTATGTAAATCATAATGCCATCATGAAGTTTGGCTTTTTGTAAAATGGGATTCAATGCTTGTGCCACTTCAAAGTTCTTCAGAAGGTCAAGGTAGCATCCATTCCATTGCCTTCTCCAATTTTGACCAGCACCACCAACCCTTCATCCTTCACTGTGCCTTTTTCCCCTGGGGTTGCAAATGTCAGTCATTTTAATTAGTCAAATTAATCAACTTGAACATTCAAACTTTCCCATAATAAATATTAATTCATTCAAAAAGGAAAGCCCATAGACAATACTTACAGCATGTCAGGTCCATCTAGCTCAATTTTCATTCTCTGGTGTCATGTAATCTGGGAGTTATGGGAACTCTTATCCCATCACTTCTGGGTTTTATGTGGTTGGGCTAGTCTGATCTAAACTGCATTTCAGTAGCTTTCCTGGACTTCAGGCCAGGCCTACTTTGAAATACCTGAAATTGAAAAGATTGTATTTTGTATACAAGCAATATGCAACCAGTAAGTTCTATTTTGATCCTGTAGACGGAGGAATTATTTTAAGAAGATGCCACCAAAGATGATCCTCCTACCATTTTACTTGAGGCCATTTCCCCCTCCCTTTTTTCCCTATGCAAAACTATCCAGATTTCAATCAATTAAACTCACATGGTTAATCAACTAAGGTTTCTTTTAATGGCTCCAGTTTGTTCTTTTCCTTCTATTATATTGGCAGATAGCTTATCTGAATACAATAAGTAATGCATTTCTAAAATGAATATGCTTATGTTCAAACCTGCCTGCAAATCCTTCTATGACAAAGGTGCAAAAAGTATGGCCATCCACCTTGTCTTTTGGAGAGTCTAGGGTCTTCACCACAGTGGGAGTGGAGACAAAAAAATGGTTTTGGTTTTTGCCTTGGGCAGCTTAAGGAAAACATTGATGCTTTAAGCCTTGGGGCATTCACTTTTTCCCTTAAAACCCATGAAATCATCTCCTCAAATGGATTCTGGCTCTCATCATCTTTGGAGTGCAGCACTCAACATACAACATGTCCTTCCAAGAATCAGGAAGTTGATCATATATCTGTTAATGAAATATATTCTGCACATACTGAAGAAAACTCTTAACCTACAAGTCACATGGTTGATTCCTGGTGAAGTCTGAGTGTATTTACTTGTTTTTCAGGAGACGTCCTTTAGCAAACCTTAGTTTATCCCTTATTTGCATTTATTTCATGTTTTCTGTCAGCGGCCTCATTCAAAAGCCACTCACTTTTCCACTGGTGCTGAGCTTCTCAGGACAAGCACTTGAGACTGTCCCCAACCTGGTCTGTAGTTCTCCATCAACCTCTTCCTCGCTATTCTTCATAATTTTTCTTTATAAAGTCAGCTGAGTAAAGTACAGCGTTCTCTCAAGGAACCTCCAACCTTGATTTTGTTTAAACAGATTGATCAGTTCAAAGTAAACTCCCAATACTCTGTGGCTGGGTGCCATATGGGTATACATTGCCAAAAGGTTTGCTGAGATAGGAAAGTAAGCCAATTTGTAATGTTTGTATTTCAGCCAGCCAGGGTACCAAGCCCTTTCCATGCGTGTATTATTTTATATTATATTTTATACAATATATAAAAAGGTGATCTATTTTTTCCTCTTTCCCTCTCCACTTGTTTTCTAATAGTTTCTACTTACATACACCTTTTGATACTTCTACAAATGTCAAACCTTTCTTCAACTACTTATGATCTCCACCTGGGAGCAAATAATACCCTTAAGCTACATAAAGACCCATTCCCTAGGATATCTACAAGGGATGGGGTCAAAAAAGTCAAGATCTCATGTGTGCAACACATTTAAAAAGGAACCAGACTTTGATCGTGTGGTTTTGCTTGCCATCTTGACTTGCTCCCCAGAGCTTGGAGATTATTGCAGCTATTTGTTTACAGGATAAAACTGAGCAGTTCCAGAGTTGACATTAGCAGAGGAGGAGGAGGAAGAGCTCAGGAAGAGAAGTCTGTTCTGAAAGTCCTTTGCATGTGGCCAGAACCACTAAGCTTGACTACCAGTTCTGGGTCACATCATGGTGGAGAATGAATGAAAGCCTATATGACTGGGCAGTTCAGCTTGGAAAAAAACTGTCTTCCATGTATTTAGATTGCTGGGGTAGCACTAAAAGAATATATTCAAGCTGAGCCTTCGATTTCCTCTGAGCATGCCTAGTTCCAGGCAGAATTATTGCAAGTGTCTGCAGGAAACTTCGATAGGGGTCATTGAAAGTTAGCTTTGCACACTAGAAATCTGTATTAAGATAAAATATACCATTTAGCTCTCCTTTATTTAATCTCCACTTTAATGACTGTTTTAAAATCTCCAGATGATTTCTACCTATTTTTAAACGGTAGGACATAAACAATATGTCCCTGGAAATATCAGCAAAACCAAAAGATGTGCCGTTTGTGTGCATACGAGTGTGCAACTGGTAGGTTGCCTGTCACTCCTCCAGAAGTTGTTGTCGTTTCAAGATATCTCCTATCCTATACATAAAGTTATTCTGTACCTATCATCCATGTGGGCCCTAGTAATCCAGCAAAAATACCAGACATTGTAGTTCACTGGCAGGTATATACAAGCCACTTTCCGCTTATTTAATGAAAAAAAATGAAGTAAGGATCTCCTTATGAAATCTTGCTTCTTGTTTCTTCTGGTAGTGATAGTTTCATAGTTATCTGGGTGGGGCTTTATTCACGATCTTGAAAATGGTGCTGAAATCTGATTGTGTAAATCAGGGTTCCTCAACCTCAGCAACTTTAAGATGGGTGGACTTCAACTCCCAGAATTCCCCAGCCAGCCATGGCTGGCTGGGGAATTCTGGGAGTTGAAGTCCACCCATCTTAAAGTTGCTGAGGTTGAGGAACCCTGGTGTAAATAATAGAGTTTAAATAAAATAAATACTAAACAACCAAAGGTGATTTCTAGGCCAAAGCATGTTGCACTTGTTACATTTCTAGGCATGTGGTTCTTAGTAGTTGTTTTACATGCCCACAAGGAACTCCAGACTGGAGGTATTCTTGGGATATATTAGTGCTTCTCAACCTTAGAACTTTAAGCTGTATGGACTTCAACTCCCAGAATTCCCCAGTCAGCATGCTGGCTGGGGAATTCTGGGAATTGAAGTCCACTTCGCTTAAAGTTGCCAAAGTTGAGAAACACTGGGATAGATTTAAACATTCATAGTATGGTTTAAACTGACACATTCATCATACAAATATAGCCATCACTTCTGGTATCAAACCTTCTACAGATCCTCTCCAAAGATTCTGCGTGGATATAAAATGGATTCCTTGCATTGAGCTAGCACATCAGGGTGTTGGTTGAGTTTATTTAACTCTTTAAAATCCTATTCTTTCTCTCTTTCTGAATTAGGGGCCCTCAAGATGAATCCTCAGGTGGTTATGAGCCAGCCACAGATCGTGGTCCAACATCAATGTCCTCAGTGGCAAACAGGCTTACTTGATTGTTGCGATGACTGTGGAGTCTGTAAGTAACCATGTACATATCTCAGGGTGGAGACAGTTTTAGACTTGCTGGGACTCTTAAGTAAATCTTGGACCACACACTTGCCCAAACCAGAAGGTTTGTATGCTGGAAATAAATCTTCTTTGTCAGTGAGATTATGTTTACTAAAGGAAGGGCTACTGTACTTTGCCTGGGAACAGTAAAATCAATATACTCTCTGGAAATCAATTCCATTTTTAAAATTATTATTAAATGAATTGCAGCCATGGATACAAAGGGCCACTTCTGTTTTAACCATATTCATTCCTACAGGCATGCCTTCAGTTAGGTAAAATGGGCCTCGGGTCAGATGTGCAAATGTATCACCTTGCACTACAGATACATGTGTGAACAGAGGCTCCTTCCAGAAAAAAAAATTACACTCTACAGTGTCTCAATAGATTTCCATCAGTGTGAAGTTAGTGAGAAGACCAGTCCCCCTTTTATGTAGTTTTGGAAAAATAAGGGAAAATCTTCCTCATTCACCAGTTTTGTCTTGCTTTGTCTGTTGTGGACAAAAGTTAGTTGAGCAATTTTAGATATTCCAATGAAACAGGAGAGATGGAATATGCGTGGCATTTTGCTTCCACTCATGTTTTTCAGTGTTATGCCCCTAAGAAAACTACAGGAATTCTATATCCATAATAGGAACTAAAAACTGAAGACAGAGAAAGCAAAACCATTTGTAACCACTTTACACTGCTTTTCTCCTCCTGCTACCCTCCAGAGCAGCGTTTCATAATCTTGGTAACTTTAAAAGGTGTGGACTCCAACTCCCAGAATTCCCCAGCCAACACATTAAGATTCCAAATCCCAGAATGCTGGCTGGGGAATTCTGGGAGTTGAAGTCCACAACTCTTAAAGTTACCAAGGTTATGAAACGCTGCTCTAATGCTTTGTGATTGTGACTCCCAGAATTGTCAGCTATAATTCTTGGCTTAGAATCTCTTTCATTCTGTCTTGAGAAAGCCTGGCTTAGAATCTCTAACAAGGTCAAGTAGTTTCACAACATTAATGACATCAGACCAAAGGTGGTTCTGATTCGGGTCTTTTATTTCTCACTTTGCCCTCTAGCTGACCCTAAGAAATTCATGAGTAAGCCACAAGTGAAGTTCCCACTTCCTGATCTTACTTCCCAACATCTGACAGTGGAAAGGTTATTGCCATTTATCCAGGTATCCAGTGCATTTTGTGCAGTAGAGGTGTTACATGGCTTACTGAGAGGCACCTGTAAATGCCTGTGCTGCTGCATTCTGGACCATCTGTAGTTTCCAAGTGGTCTTCAAGGGCAGTCCCATGTAGAGTGTACTGCAGTAGTGCATATGGAAGATGACTAAGGCATAGGTGCCCATGAGAGGGGATGCCCTGTACAGGAAAGGTTGCAATTGGCATACCAGATGAATCTAGGCAAAGGCCCCCTAGACACAGCTGCCACCTACTCATTAAACAGGATCAGGAGGACTCCCAAAATTGCATTCCAGTTCTGTCCAGGGGAGTATAAAAGGTAGTCCTCACTTAACAACGGCAATTGGGACCAGAATTGACATCACTAAGCAATGTGGTCATAAAGCACAATGTCACATGACCATGCCACTTAGCGATGGCAATTCTGACAGTCCTGTTACTGTTGTTAAGCAAAGACCTCACATGATCATGACTTCTGACTTTCTGCTGGCTTTTCCATTGACTTTGCTTATGGGAAGCTGGCAGGGAAGGTCAAAAATCATGATCATGTGACTGCGGGGACACTGCAGCAGCTGGAACTCTGAGGACCAGTCGTAACTACCACTCATTAGTGCTGTCATAAGTTTGAATGGTCACTGAATGGGTGGTCATTAAACAAGGACCCCCACTACTACATTCAGAACTAAGGGTAGAAAGTCCTTGGTACTGAGAGAACCTGGGAAAACCTGGAACACATAGCCACTAAGTCTTGTCAGGATTGAGTTTAAGTCAAGGTCAAGCCTCCATGTACTGGGACAAGACCCCATTTGGCTGGCCCAGGGTGGAAATATATAATTGGGAATCATCAGCATGTTCATACCTGACCCCATGCCAGCAGATGACCTTGCCCAGCAGCTTCATGTAGTTGTTCACAGGAAGGGCAAGAGCATTGAACCTAGTGGCTCACCACATATTAAGGGCCTCACTCAACCTCTTTTCCTGCCAACACTAATTGCAACTGGCCACAGGGAAAGGAAGAGAACCAGTGCAACACTGTGCCTCCTCCTCCTCCTCCTAAACCCTATAGGCAGTCCAGAAGGATACCATAACTGATAGTATTGAAGGCTGCTGAGAGATCAAGGAGAACCAGGACAGTTGCATCAGGTTCTGCCAGAGGTCATCAACAAGTGTGATCAATGCCATCTCTGTACTATGTCCCAGCCCTACACTCAATTGAAAACAGTCCAAATAATCTACTTTCTCGAGGGCCCTCTAGAGCTGCAATCCAACAGCCTTCCCTAAAAAGGGAAGATTGGAGACTGGACTGACCCCAGTCTCCTCCAACATTTGGAGGTGGGGAAAGCCATTTCCAAAATATAGGATATGGTGGAATGTATAAGTAGCAAAATAGCAGAGAGAAACTGGAAGAAATTATCCACCACCCTAATTCCTACTTGAATTTATAGTTGTTGGTGTTTTGTTTCATAAATAGCATGTGGTACTCTCTGAGAGATAAATCTCTCTATGGAGTGATCTTACTGTGTATCAACTGTACCTTCTCCCAGATGGTATCTGCAAAGGTTTTTCCTTCCTCTTCCTAGGTATGTGTGGATTGTGTTGTCCCCTGTGCTTGGGATGCCAAATTGCCTCAGACATGGATGAATGCTGTCTTTGTGGCCTAACCATGGCCATAAGATCTGTCTATCGGACAAAATATGGCATTCCGGTAAGTAGAGGATCTCTGCTTTCTTCCTGTTTTCACTTGGATCTTGCAACACCTTTAACCTGGTTGTTGAATTAATCCTTTTCTGAATTTGTACAATGCATTAAATGGCAAAGTAAGCAGAGTGTGGACTCACACAGCACATAAAACCACAGAAAACCTAGCCAAGGTTAACCCTAATCACTCTGAACATGTTGTATCAATGGAACTATTTGGTCTTTAACTGACCTGGTTAAGTGTGTTGTGAACAAAGGTGAAGACTGTGGTTTCCACCTGTACCATGGTTTGTGAAATGCAAACCACTCCCTGACTTATTGTTAAAGGGACATTTCTATCATAATTTCCACCTATAGATGTTGCCCATATAGATTTGTAGACAAACTGGCAGATTGGATAAAAGGAGAAAGGAATCAGAAACTGAATTAAGAAAAGAAGGGAGTATGTGAAAGAGGATTTATGGCAGCTAGAAACTAACAGAAACTTTGAGGGGGGGAAATGGTGGGTCAGGGAAAAGAATTGAGAAGAAAGGGAAAAAAAAAAACAACAACAGAAAGATGCAGCAGAGACAAAGGAGGAAGGAAATGACTTCCAATAGTTGTCACATGGGAATAAAATATTTAGGTCACATATTGCGCAAAGCATCATAAATATCAGTTGCTTTAGAGTGATATGCCATGCTGTGCAAAACCACAAAAATTAGGGTTGGAAAGTTGAAGTTGCCCAACCCTGCAACAAAGAAGTTGTCAGGCCTTTGAGGTAGGCCAGGTCAAGAAACAGGAAGCCCTGGGATTTCAGGAATGACCATTGTTATGGTAACAGAATCTTGAAAGCTTGTCCAAACCATTCACTACTACAACTTACACTTACCAAAATCAAGGCAGAGTTATTCTGAATTTCTTTCTCATGCTTTCCTCTTTCCCAGGACTCATTGATCTTTTCTGACACTGCTGTCCTCCCCCTGTCCATTTTCAGAGTCAGACAGACATTCTGTCACAGAACACAATCATGCATTATACATTGAATATCAGCCTTTAAAAAAATAAGTAGTAAAAAACAAGATCTGAAGCTTTTTGAGGAAAGAAGCCATTAACAGCAAAGAAATGCATAGGGATGTGTGAATCTATCTACTTCAGTTTTTCACTGTTATGATTCTATTCAATTTGATTTGTGTACTTTTGTGTGTGTGTGTGTGTGTGTGTGTGTGTGAATCAGATCTGATTCGCTGGACTTGAATTTTTAAAGAAAAAAACATTCACCAAAATGATATGCATCTTAGTTGATATTTCCACAAACATACACAAGCCCAGTTTGAGCAAACAATTCTCCTAATATAATGTGCTTTATACAGACTTTCTCTAAGTTTACCTCCTTTTTTCATTGGTGAACCATGTTGCCAAATTAGGAAAAGGGTAATTTTCATAGTGATAACTTTTAATCTGTGCATAGGTGTGAAAATTCAGAAATCAATCCGTTTGCATGCAATGCAGATGAAAAGTTTTTTCTTCCTTATCTTTAAGAGGATTGAGCGTCTCTGCACCAATCAAGGTTGTCTTTTCTCAGAGTAGGTATTTCTTTATTTATTAACAAACTGCAAGACTACTTCCAGAGTTGTGAAGTTCAAGTTTGAGAATTTGCAGCAATGATAATACTGGCTGGGAACTTCTGAGAACTGAAATCCACGCATCTGAAAGACGAGCAGTTGGACAAGAGTGCTTGGCATACTGAAATATTTGTACATGACATATCTGATATGTGAACAGTGATCAAGAATTTCATTTGCTTATAACATGACTCCCCCATCCACTTCCAAAGGAACCATTCTGTTTTTAACCTATTTTTCTGCTTAACAGGGATCCCTCTTGAGCGACTTCTTTGCATCAATGTGTTGCTCTCTTTGTACTGCTTGCCAGCTCAAGAGAGACATCAATAAAAGAAAGGACATGGGAGTCTTCTAAGAAGGTTGGTTTTGCTCACCGGACATAATGTGCTAAGCCTCAGGCATACAATCAGAGAAACTAGGAAAGAATTGCGATATGATACAAAAGAGCCCTAGGTGCTGTAACTGAAGTACAGACTCATGGGAACAGCATCTAAAAACGTAAGAAGCCACTTTCAGAATTCCATTGCAGGGAAGTATGGCCTAAAAGAGAAGGGAGGAGTAGGTTTTGCTGCCAAAGGAGACATTTTTCATTGTTGGAGTTAACTGGAAATGTGGTGGTAGGGAACCCACTGAGACAAAAATGTCCTCCGAAACAATATCCACCATTCTGGGATGGTTCGAAGGTCCCTGGAAAAGATTCTTGGTGAATACTTGCCTTTTGTCCACCTTTGAATTCTGCCCACACATTCCAGCAGCAGCAGCAGCAGCAGATAACTGGATCCAACTGTCCTAGGAAATTCCCACAATGCCTCTTACCACACAGTGGGCATTATGGGAAATCACAGGAACTGCTAGACCCTAGCCACCAAACCACCATTGGTGTGTTTCTGCTGCAGCCCAGTGAATCTGCAATGGCTACCAGCAGGATCAGGGAAGGGAGATGAGACAGCACTCAGCTTATGGTGCCTCAAACCCAGAACCTGCTTAAAGTCATCCTTTTCCATTTTCTCAGCTACATTTTGAGTAATTTTGCAGAGAGGGTGAAATCTAAACTACCCTCCAGCCTTGTTACTGCAAAACCTGGTCCTCATTGGCATGCAATCCTTGATTATGAGATGCAAATACACATACAGATAGACAGATTCCTCCTTAACCCTCTTTCCACCTTGTGTAAATATTATGTTGAATGGATATTTTAGCTCCACCTGTGGAATTGATTTATTACGGTTCATCAGTGTTTCTCAACCTTGGCAACTTTAAGATGTGTGGACTTCAAGCTATGCTGGCTGGGAAATTCTGGGAGTTGAAGTCCATGCATCTTAAAGTTGCCAAGGTTAAGAAACACTGATATACAGGTTAGCCCCAGGAATGACAAGAAATAAAAAACAGTTGCGCTCTTTTCTCCTGCACAATTCCAATGAAATATGCCACTGGAACCCTGCCTTCTAACTTTGTATTAGTTAGATATGCTAATATTTGGATACAGATTACAGTATTTTTAGCAAAACAAATAGAGGAAAAATAGTTAAAGAATAGAGGATAGAGGAATTCCACCTGCCCCCACTCCATCAAAATAAATTAGAAATGTTTCACCTGTTCTGAATATTTCTCTTCTCTGTTTCAGGTCTGGTTGTATTCAGCAGCATGTCTCCTAATATCTCAAATCCATTTATGCTTCTCAATGATCTTTCATAATCAAACCAAATTGTTCTTTGAAACGATCCCCAGTGAACGTGTCCTCCACAAGATAATACACCGGACCCTATTGCTTACAAAATGATATGGCATTTTAAGGACATAAAATGTGTGCGGTTCCCTTACTGGAAATATATTTAGAATTAAAACTAAATCTTATGCCATTTATCCATCCTCAAGTTGGCAGGAAAAAAAAATATTGGCAATAAATGTGCTGTCTGGTGGCCAATCCCCGTCCTGCCCCTGTTTCGAGTGAATTGTTGTGGAATTTTTGCCAAAGACAGGAGCACAACACTGAGGAGAAGAACCACATTTATCGCAATGACCATTGGGTGCCTGCTTTCCAAGAAAGAGGAACCCTGAACAATAGAAAGGCAGAGATTCTTATACACTTTGGGACTGAAAGGCGGGAAATCCTGGGGATCTGACTGGCGGGCAAGTTTGGATAGGTGTTAAACAGGGGGCAAGTGTTTTTCTATAATGAAACAAAAACCACACTTTCGTAACAAGGCAGCCAAGAATCAAGGAACTACATTGTCTTTTTTTTTATGATTAAAACTTTTATTAAGATATATAAAAAGCACAGTTAAAATACAAGGAATTACATTGTCAAGAAGGGAAGGTTAAGAAAAGCAGGCACTCGAGCCCTCAGTTTTCGTGCGCGATAGCGTTAAGAGGGCTTTTTCAGCAGCAGAAACACGGCCATCCTTGGGTCGTGCAATAGCCTGGGACTGGTCCTGTTTTACATGTGCAAGGGGGGGGGGGGGAGAGAAATGGCAGAGGGGAATGGGGGAAAGGGTTTGCAGCAGGAGAGGCAAGGGAGGGGGCAGAAAGAGAGGCAGGGAAGCAGGGGAAGTAAGGAGTTTGCAGCAGGAGAAGCAAGGGGAAGTGCGGTGAGTTTGCAGCTTTATTCTATTATTTTTCCATCACAGAATGCAATTGCTTGACCTCAAGGTAACGGGCGGTGAAGTGTAATAGATTGTATACGCTTTATGGCAACTGTTGGATGCTCTTGGCTTAAGGGGAATGCCTTACCCCTGTCTCAGTTGTGGTCTGGGGATGACATGAAAGCAACCCCATGAGGACACAGGAGATAAGAAGGCATTATCAGGGCCCCTTTGTGCCAGGTTTAGGTGGAAATGGGAAAGGCCCACGGCAGCCTTCGGATTCATTCTTTCCTGAGCAGAAACAGTATTTCATGTCCTTTGTGGTTAGATGTTTATTTTTGTAGAATTGGACTATCAGTTTACGATAGGGTATCTATTATTTTATATAGTGCCTTCAATGTATGCAGAGTTTTGTGAGGTCAAGTAGAAGAAACAACAGCTTATCCCAAATGTTAGGAAAAACAATAAAGAAGAGAAGAGAGAACATGAGGATAACTTTAGAAGATAAACTATTTTCAGTGTTTGGAGAAATGGCCACTAAGGCATGACTTCAGTAGGTGCACAAGAGTAACCATTGGGCATATTTAGCAAGGCATAATTTCAAATGAGCATGCCAGATATATGAAAACTCAAAAACTGTGTATACTACTACTACTACTACTACTAATAATAATAATAATAATAATAATAATAATGTAATAATGCAGCTCACATGTAAACCAGGTGGACATAAACATTTATAATCCAAGACAGATATACTTGCTCACAACTCTAAATAGACATACTGTAAGGATGGGAGCTGGTGAGGCTCACCAAAGGAAGCCATTTTTAAAACAAGAGTATATAGAGGGAGGTATCTTCAAGATTATGAAACAACCACACAGCTGATGACTCAATGGTGTGAGGAAGAGATCCAGGATTCAAATCTGGGGATTAATATATACCAAGGGCAGGATGGGTGATGTCTTGTATGTATGAGTTAGTTTAGTCTTCTTGTCTGCTTTGTTGTGCAAAGCAGAGAACCTAATTTCCATACTTGGTAAAACAACAACAGCTTTGACATCTATACCTACACCAGTGACTTGAGCAGGTCTGCCTGGAAGAAAGAGGAAGCAATGCAATTTCCCCTTATCTCCCAATGGCCTTATTTCAGATAACGGTTCCCACTCTCAGTAGCAATGTGAGAGCGGTAATTTTCTTCTTTGTTGACAGGAAATGTGTACTGTTAGGTTAAGGGGCTCCCCTTGTGTAATAGCATTCTAAAGAGGATGGATTTGCAAGATTGGGGATGAAGCCTTTGAGACGAAAATATGATTCAACCAACTGGGAAGAAAAATATTTATGTGTATATGGGAGATTCCAGAACAAATGTTTTGAGTCACACTGGATTTCAGAAGAGATACTGCTGAAAAATGACGGTATTTGTTAAAAAAAGGAAGTTGAAATCAAGAGAGTTCAATATATCCAGAATCGTTGGGGTTTACTTAAAATTATAATAGAACCATTGCTGGAATATATACCACAATTCAGGAAAAGTTCTACCAAGTACAAGGGGATACCATCCTAGTTAGCAATAATGAATATATTAAAAACAGATGCTTTCGAAACTAGAAACTTTGGTCCAAATGAATAAAGTGGATTACAAAAAGAACACAATTGGCAAAGTAATGACAAACTGAAAGCAAACAATTCATGAGCTCAGATGGTTTCCATCTGAGAATTCTTGTAAGAAAAACCTGACTCTGTTAATCTTCTAAAAAATATATGTAATATCAGTCTTTGTCCCAAAGTCTAGAAAATGGGCAGTATAAAACCAATTTTAAAATGAGATTCAGGGGAATCCAAGAAATTGCAGGAAAGTACTCCCCCAGGACAACTACTGCAGAAGAAGAACCCTTTACTTTCTGGAGAGAGAAGTTCCATCTCACTAATGTTTTTGACTTTTTTCACTATCTAGTCTACACCTGACTTTTTTTCAGATGGCTGTCAGATGGCTGTCTGTAGATATAGTTTACTGAGATTTCAAAAGGTTTTCAACAAAGCCTAAAATCAAGACTCTAGAGCAAAGTTAGCAGTGCTGGGAGAGATAGAACAGTCAGGCCATCCAAAAGTTTGTTCTGGAATTAATCCTCCCAGTACCTAGCAAGATAGCTGAGCTAACTTGTGACACCAAATAATTTAGAGTGATTAAAACAAAAAAGGATATGAATGTGAACTCAGAGTAAACAAACAAGGGTAAAACGGTGTCACTGGGCACAAAAAAAGCTACCTGGTGGTGTGTAACCAAGAAAGGGATTTTGCAAATATCAGTCCAATGACAGATGTAATGGTAAGTGGGACTGGCCTTGGGAGACAGAGGGAAGAGACACATCCAGGGCAACGATTGGATAAGAGGTAGCTTAGCCCACAGAAGGAATGTAGGTATGGCAAACATCTCAGAAGAGCTGTAGTTTCTTGGCCTGCAAGGGCAATGGGGGAGAACTGTACTTGCAGACTTGCAAGGTTATGTTAATGTAGCCTTATAATAAAGATAGAGCGAGTACTCCTGGGTGTACTTCTTGTCTGGACTACCTCGCAAGGCTGACACAGATACTTGATTAAGGATCATGAGAATGTCCTCTTGCATTCAGAAAGCACTGCTACTTTGCTTTGTGCTCTGAATATTAATTTAGACCACTCACCATCTTTGGAAAATGTGGAAAGATTTCAATACTTCCTGACAAAGTGCAGGGCAGTAAAGATATAATTCCTGATTCTAAAATGTAGCATTGGAATTCTAAAATGTAGAATTGAAATATATATCCATATTTCATCTAAGGTCTGTCTTCAAAGAGCAGGAATCCACTTCAGTATTTTTTATCTCCAGGCACTTTTCTTTAACATAAGTAACATCCAATTATTTTCCTGGGAAACAGGAAGGGTTACCTGTTGCTATGCTGAAATATCTTTGTAATTACCTTTTGATTTAACTGCAAATATTCCCAGTCTGCTGCTAAGTGCTTGGGTAAGTGGCAACTGCGTAACTAAATACGTCTCTCTATAATAATTTATTTATTTATTTATTTATTTATTTATTAAACTTGTCCCTGCCCATCTCCCCCCAATGGGGGACTCTGGGCAGCTTACGACATATTAAAACAATAAATAAATACACAATTAAAATTTAGAACAGGACACATTTACAAAGAATAAAAGGAAAAATCCAGGAGGCCGATGGAAGCAACACCAGGCCTCTAGGGGGCTAGCCAACCCCACATCTGATGACCTCCCTCCCCACCCCAGGCCAGATGGCAGAGCCAGGTCTTCAAGTCCCTCCGAAAGGCCGGGAGTGAGGGGGCCTGTCTCACCTCCGGGGGCAAGATGTTCCAAAGGGCGGGGGCTACAGCAGAGAAGGCCACCTTCTGGACCCCGCTAGTCGGAGTTCTCTTGCCGAGGGGGTCCAGAGCATACCCCCTCTGTGTGCTCGGATGGGACGGGTTGAAATCATGGGGGAGAGGTGGTCCCTCAGGTAACCTGGTCCCATGCCACGTAGGGCTTTAAAGGTGATATCCAACACCTTGAATTGGACCCGGAAGCAGACCGGTACCCAATGCAGCTCACGGAGCAATGGCGTTATGTGGGTCCTTCTTTGGACCCCAAAAATAACTCGCACAGCTGCATTCTGGACCAGCTGAAGTCCATAATATTACAATATAATGTGATTTAAATGGGAAGCCTTGAAAATTTGGGAAGCTAACTTGAGAACAAACAGGATGCTAATCTGATAATTAATTTTCACTTTTCAAAATCAGAAGATAACAACAACAAAGGAATGCTAGCAGCAGAAGATCCTAACTCCTCAAATGCATTCACACAGGCCAGAAACAAAGTTCATTTCTTTGATTTTTCTAATCCAGTGTTTCTCTACCTTGGCAACTTTAAGATGGGTGGATTTCTGGGAGAATTCAGCTCCCAGAATTCTCATCAATAGCTATGTTGGCTGTGGAATTCTGGGATTTGAAGTTTACACATCTAGAAATTGCCAAGGTGGGGAAACGCTGGTATATAGCAAGTCATTGGGTAGACACTACTGCCCCCTTGTGGTTAGGGCAGGAGCCACAAACTTGGTGTTTTTTAATATTGATTTTTAAAAACTGTATAAAATATTGGACTGGTTCACAAAATACATTAATGAGGCTTCTTGTTTTTGGTTTAGAGCAGTGTTTCTCAACTTTGGCAACTTTAAGATGTGTGGACTTCAACTCCCAGAATGCTGGCTGGGGAATTCTGGGAGTTGAAGGCCACACATCATAAAGTTGCTAAGACTGAGAACTGCTGGTTTAGAATATTGTGCAAATCTGTATAGTAAGTACAGATATTACAACCAAAGGTAAAAAGAGCCCTCAAGGTGACTACAAGGATACATCTTTGCAGTTTTCTTGGCCACAGGACTGAAGTCAATTGTCATTGCCTGTTTTTTCAACTTCATGATCTAGCTGACAGCCCTAGTATTCGCTGGAGGATTCCTGTCCAATTTCTAACCTGGCCTGAGATTGTGCTTAGCTTCCAAGTGTAGATAAGATTAACCAGTCATTAACCAATCACCTTCCTTTATCATCTTTTCCACCCCAAAATTAATAACAACAACAGCAACAACAACAACAACAACAACAACAACCCTCAGTGAGGCACTACCTTGATGTGGTGTGGCGCTTACATGCTCTGAAGAGGATGAGAGCTACGCCAGAGGTTCAACCATATAGGACAGGTCTCATCAGAGAAGGCAGATGAAGAGTGTTTCCCCTATAAACAATATGGTGAGATGTAATTTACAGAAACCTATCCCAGATTGGTCGTTGCCCAGGTCAACAAGGACTGTGCTAGATGTTCTAGTTCCTGGACATCTGGACAAGTGGGCTACAGGACTCAGGACTGTTGGCTGAGCAACCAGGCTCAGCCACTGCAGGACTACTGGAAGAAAAGTTGTTTACTTGTTGCAAATATACGAAGACTGAAAGCAAAGAAATAATGATCTGCTATTACAAATCAAGTCCAACAAGAAGAGGATATCTGAAAAGAATGCACCAGTTCTGGAAGGAACAACATCCAGAATCAGAAATAACAGAACAGAGGCTAGCAGATCAACATCGATTTGTAATATGAAATAAAGTATCCACAGAAGTAGAATTGGAAGAACTGCAAAGGTCTACCTAGGGCAAGGAAATCAAAGCCTTGCCAGAAGTAGTTCAGATTGTAGAGGCAAACCAGGGGGAGTTGGCACTAGAGGAAGCCAGCATAGCTATTGAATCGTTTTCAGTCCCAAACTAGGCACCCTCTCCTCTGCCTTCTCCTCAGAAAGAACAAAGCCCTCTAACTAAAAAACAAGAGGAACTGAAACAAAGAATAACTGAGCATCTAGAACAGCAGAAAAAGAACAGAATAAGGTTGCCTGCATTGAAGTTTGTTACAAATAAACAGCTAGCACAAATATTAAAAGATGCCAATACTGTAATAGCCAATATAAGCACCAGCTCACTGCAAGAAACAAACCAGCCAATGTACAGCATGGCTGTAGTTATACCTGAATACCTTGGATGCAAAATCAGCAAACAAGAAAAAAAGCCAAACAGTGCCCCACCAAAATGGAAGATCAGGTTGGAAAATAGGATCAGCATATAAGATCAGATGCAAGCAAGCTAGAACAGATGAAAGAAAAGAAGCTGAACAACAAGAAGACCAAAGAAACCTGATCAAGAAATATCACAAAAGAAACTAGGAAGATCAAAGAAGCAGTGGAAACAATAAAGCAGCAAATAACAGCCACAGCCTAAAAGATCAGCAAATACGAAGCTTGAATTGCACACTGTAGGCAGAATCTCAGTTTCAGTTGAATCAGAAACGTTTCTACCAATCCATCAATGGAGAGACTGCAATGAACCACTCAACACCTGACAAAGAAGAAACAGTGCAGTTCTGAACGCAGTTATGGGACAACCCAAAGAAACAAGGTGAACATCAACAACAAGAATGCAGCTTGAATAAAGGAGGTGGATAAGAATAAAAAAGAAGCTGACATGAAAGAACTTGTAATAACAGCAGAAATGGCGGAGAAAAGAGCAAGGAAGATCAAGAATTGGTCAGCACCAGGTGAAGATGAACTGCGTGGTTTTTGGTTGAAACATCTGACTCTTCTGCACCCACTCATTGCCAAGCAGTGTAGCAACATACTGCAAGGAGGTGAAACTGAAGATTGGTTAACATCTGGCAAAACCTACCTGATAATGAAAGATCCAACAAAAGGGGCAGCACCAGGCAAATACAGGCCAATTACCTGCTTATCAACAACTTTCAAATTGCTGACTGGAGTGGTAGCTGATGCAGTCCAACAGCATCTAGTTGAAAACAAGCTCTTTCCATCTGAGCAGAAAGGAAACCTCCCAAACAGCAGAGGAACAAAAGATCAGCCCCTAATTGACAAGATGTTTTTGGAAAATGGCAAGAGAAGTGCCATTCCAATGGAAGTCCAACCTGAATGTAGCTTGGATTGATTACAAGAAGACATTCAACTCCCTGCCACATGATTGGATAATCAAGTGCCTAGAAATAACAGGAGTCAGTAGAAACATCAGAGGTTTGGTCAAAGATCAATGACACAATGGAAAACACAGTTGCTGGTCAATGATGACAGACTGGGAGAGGTTAATATCGAGAGAGGAATCTTTCCAGAAGACTCCCTATCACCATTACTGTTTGTCATTGTGTTGATTCCTCTGTCAACAATACTGAACAAATCAGGCCATGGCTATCAAACATCAAAAACATCTGCTAGGCTATCCCACCTCCTTTGCATGGACGATCTGAAGCTGTATGGAGAAAGACCATCTGAAAGAGAATCGCTGCTCAACACTGTCCAAATATACAGCCAAGATTTTGTAATGGAATTTGGACTGGACAAATGAGCCACCCTTACCATCAACAGGGGAAAAATAGTGAAAACTGAAGAAATCAAGGTGCCCTATGGAAACAACATCAAGCATCTGGATGAAGAAGATCACTACAAATACCTGGGCATCCTTCAGGCTGACAACATCAAGCACGTTGAAGTCAAGAAGAAAGTTAGTAGTGAATACATCTGGCCAATTCCAGTCATTAGATACACAGCTGGAATAGTGGACTGGACTCAAGCAGAACTAGAAGCCCTGGATAGGGAGACCAGAAAAATAATTACAATGAATCATGCCCTTCATCCACACAGCAATCAAGACTTGATTATTTTGCATTTGAGTCCTGTGTTTTGATTCCACAGAAACTGGTGTCAGAAGTGGGATTCACGATCCTTGAGCTGTGACCAGAGGCCCGCCCTTCAGGGTGAGTGTTGGGGTGGGCTTGATTCAATGTCCCTTCTCGCTGCCATATAAGGATACCATTTAGGAGTGTGTGTAAGGCAACAGTCTGTGTCTAAAAGTCTATTTTGGCTAGGGAGGCCTATTGAATGCATGGCCAGACCAAGCTCTCAACCGCACCTGGCCTTCCTGCAAATTTAACAGCGATGACTGGGGGTGCCCAGAACGCAAGGGGGGGGCTTGGTCTTGACAGAGTGACTGTGTCCCTTTTGTGTCAAGCTGAGGCTGATCCCGAAAGTCTGCTCAAATTCCCTTTTCCTGTTGTTTCCCTGAAGTTGCCTTAAGCTGCTCATAGGCAAGGGAAATTCATAACTGAGTAGTGCCTGTCTGTTTCCCCTTTAAATTACCCCCGAGGTAGACCAGAGCTGAGCGACGGGGTGCTGTTCTCTTGTGCTCCTACGTGCTGTGAAAGGGTGAAAGAGTGAATGTGTAAGGGAGCACGTAAAAGCTGATCCTCCCCGGTCACGGGAATCTAAAGGACCAAAATAATCAATGCAGGAAAAGAGAAGCCTCCAGATTTCCCGGACACAGGCAGAGATTGAATCAGATAAGTAAATCTGAAAGAGTTAAGTTAGATTTTAAGTTAGAATCTCTGGGAGGGAAGGGAAGGGAAAAAAAGAGAAAAATGGGTCATTTGCAAAGAAAGCAAGCTTTGAAGGAGGCTCCAGAGGGAGCTCCTGTTATATTTATGTAGACGTTTGGCTCAGAAGTGATTAAATATGTGGGACAATGGCATAATGGTATAAGGGTTATAGCAACAATACTCAGTGGCCGCTTTGGGAAAGCTGGGAGAAAACCAGACTAGAAAGAGTTAAGAAATTCACTTTGAGTCTCCTGCCCAAAAAGAGAGAGAGAGAAAGAATGAGCAGAAGCCTTTTGTTGCCTGGACCAGGGTTCCTCAATCTTGGCTGGGGAATTCTTGGAGTTGAAGTTGCCAAGGTTGAGGAACCCTGGGCTGGACAACAGAAATTGGCAGAAGAGAGGCAGAAAGCAAAGCAAATAGCTGGCAGCAAAATTACAAGCGATCCGAAGCCCGGAGGGACAGAGAGGAAAGAGTTAACAGCGAAAGCGGAGAGTTGGCGAGAAGTTAGCTGCAGAAACGAAAAAGCCTTGTCTCCAGCAGGAGTTTATCCCCAATTTTCAGCTAACAAAGTTATTGTGGAGAGAGCATTATGTTTAACAGAAAGGGAAGACCCTCTCCTGGAGATTTTGCCGACCATCCTCCTCATAATTGAAAGATGTACCCAGTTTTAATGCAGACTTTGAACTTTACTGCGATGGGACTTGTTTCTTCACAGAGTGGGGAAAGTGCAAGGCAAGCTAGCAGTCAACATACTGTTATAGAAGCTGACAGCATTCACACACACACACACACACACACACATTTCAGCCCAAGTGGCAGAACTAGTAGCCCTATCATATGTAGGGACACAAGCTAATAGCTATACTGATTCAAGATATGCTTGAGGAATAGCTCAAGGTTATTGTGATGGAAAAATAATAAAATAAAGCTGGACACTCTTCCCCCCCCCCATGCCTCTCCAGCAAACTCTTTACTCCCCCCTCCCCCTTGTCTGTCTTTCTGCCCCCTCCCTCCCCCTTGCCTCTCCTGCAATCTCACTTCCCCACTTCCTCCTCCATTCTTTGCTCATGCAAAGCTGGATCAGCTCCAAGCTATTGCATGACCCAAGAGTGATCACGTTCATACTGAAACAATGGGAGGGCCATCACCTGTCTGCTTAAGGGTTTTTTGGTTCTCATCTCACAAAAGAAAAAAACATTTATCCCCCATTTAACACCTATCCAAACCTATCCTCCAATCAGATCCCTCAGATTTCCCACCTCTCAACCTCAAAAGTGTATAAATTCTATGCTTTTCTCTTGTTCAGGATCCCTCTTTCTTGGAAAGCAGGCACCCAATGATCATTGCAATAAACATGGTTCTTCTCCTCAGTGTTGTGCTCCTGTCTTTGGCAAGAATTCCATGACAGTTATGATCAGCCATGGAAGAATAGGGGATTCCTGACAAGCAGTGGAACAGAGATTATACATGGCCCGTTAATTCGTGCTGTTTTAGATCTCAGCCAGAACCTGAAAGCTTTGTCAATAGTCAAGGTCAAAGCAGGTTCAGGAGTTAAAGGCAATGAGTTGGCCGATGGGGCAGCTACCTAGGCTGCTCTTAAACCACAGCCAGAACGGAAGTTCGTATATTTGTTGCCCTCCACTGTACCTATAAATGCAGCTTGGGTGCAGGAACGTGTGACTACTCAAGGAAGAAGAAAAAGGGAAAAAGAACCAAGCAGCAAATTATGAAGAAGGAGTTTGGACATTTCAAGGAAAAGTAAATATTCCAAGGATGGCAGTCAGGCACATTTTGAAGTCTCGCCATGACCAAGGTCATGAAGGAGTAGAAGCGTTAGCTCAGAGGTTTAAGCAACATTGGGCAGGTGAAGGGATTCATGCAGAAGCCCAGGAGATAGCTGGCAACTGTGCAGTTTGTTTAGCCCATTCTAAGGGAAGAGGACTGAGGCCATGTCCTTCCCGACTGCCTGGGGCAGTCCTGTCCAAATGATACAAACAGACTTTGCTCACATGCCTCCAAGTGAACAGGAGAAGCACCTACTGGTTGTTACATGCACCTTCAGTAACTATGTAGAAGCATTTGCTACCAGAAAAGCAGATGCTAGTGCAGAAGACAAGTGTTTGTTAACTGAACTGGTGCCAAAATGGGGTGCATCAGCAGTCATCCATTCAGACGGAGGTGAATCGTGAATCGAGTCACCCAATTAATGGGTACAGGCCAGGAAATAGAGTTCAAATATCATTGTGCCTACAGGCCACAGGCATTCTCACTGGTAGAGAGGATGGAACATTGAAAAATTGCTTGACTAAACTAGTAGAAGCAATTGGTTAGGGGTGGGTAGATGTACTCCCCATGGCACTTTTGGCCATCAGAAACTCACCTCTAAAGGAACTAAAGCTGTCTCCCTATGAAATTGTATATGGGCAACCAATGCCTCTGGGCCTTGGCTTGATCCCCATTCCAGAAGGTGTTGATCCTGACCCATAGTCACATTACTTACATGCTATACAATCTTTTCAACAGGAGCAGCACCAAACCCAAGAGTGAGTCAGACAACATTGGGACCAGAATGGGCTACCTGGAACTGAACTGTTTGACCAGTTGCAACCAGAAGATTGGATGTATCAAAAAGTGCATCAGAGAAAAGACTGTCTCTCCCCAAAGTGGAAAGGCCCATACCAAGTGCTGTTGGTAGCTCACAGCAGTGCAAAGCTTCAAGGTCTGACCTCGTGCCTCACCTAAGGCATCTCAGGCACGCTCCAGCTCCAGCTCCAGCCCCAGAAGCAAGCACTACCAAGGACTTTGTTCCAGGCTCCTGGGAAACAGAGAAGAAAGAAGAAAGAAGCAGGGTGAAGTTTTGACTACGAAGAGCTCTGAAGATAAGTTTTAATGGACTCTTGCTAGTTTAACTTTGACATTTAGGCTCCTGCAGTTTTTAGAGGCTTCAGATGAATGGGAGTGCCTTAATAAAATTGAAATATAAAAGAATGTGCAGCACCCTTGAAGCTGGTGGGAACTAGGCTGGTTGTTAGGGGTTTACCATAGCTGGTGTGAACTGGAGTGGTTGTAAAAAAAACCTTATCACAAACATCCCGATAGCAGCCAAGACATCTGTCTTGAAGGAGGATGTGTTCTTCCTGGCATTTGGCACCTTGAACTGACTCATTTTCTCTTCTCAGTAAGGCTGTTTTCTTTGTAGACAGTAGATAAGAAAAGAGGCAGAAAGTAACTTGAGATCTATTGTTTACTCATGTATGCCTGCATCATCATATGAATATGTATATGTTTGCATTCTTTTTCCTTTCCCTTTTTCGAAATGTATAAATATCAGAGCATCTCTTTTGCCTGTAGGGGAGTGTCTCCCACTAAAGCTTGGTGGGGTCCCCATACAGTATGTACTGTCTAATAAACACTTCAGTGAAGCCTTGATTATTTTGCATTTGAGTCCTGCCTTTTGATTCCTCAGATTTATCAAGAATAAGTCATATGAAACCAACCTAATCTATGTTTTTGATAGTGGCCAGTATAGTTGATTACAAGAATGTGATGGACATGGTGTCCTTGACTCCAGCAAAATGTTCAACAAAGTCCTCATGAAATTCTAGTAAACAAGATGACAAAATGTGGGCTGAACTATGCTACTGTTAGATGGATACAGAGTCTGTTGAACAATCACATCCAGTGAGTGTGGTGTACATCAAGCTGGAAGGAAATGTTGAGTGGCACACCACAGAACTCAGTTAAGGACCTGTGCTGTTCAATATATATTTAAATGATGTTGAAAAGAGATTAGAAAATGCAGTGATGAGATTTGCAAATGACACAAAGAGTAGCGAGGACAGCAAGCAACTGAGAAGACAGCATCAAGATTCAGGAGGATCTTGACAAGCTGGAACAATGGGCAGAAAGAAGTCAGATAGATTTCAGCAGGGCAGAGTCATGTTTTGTGAGATAGGTGGCCATATAAATATGAAGAGAGAGAGAGAGGGAAGGAAGGAAGGAGGGAGGGAGGGAGGGAGGGAGGGAGGGAGGAAGGAAGGAAGGAAGGAAGGAAGGAAGGAAGGAAGGAAGGAAGGAAGGAAGGAAGGAAGGAAGGAAGGAAGGAAGGAAGGAAGGAAGGAAGGAAGGAAGTGGATGGGAAAAATCAAAGGTATAATCAAAAGTGGGAGGACCATACTGGGCAGTAGTATATACATAAAGTCTCTGGGTTTCTTGGTGGACCACAAACTGACCATTTTGTGATGCAGCTGCAAAAAAAGCATATTGTCAGGCCCAGCCCAAGAACAACAGAGAAACAGTCCAGCCAAGTTCAGTTCTTTTATTGCTTACACCATATAGACAAAATCTTGCCAGACTAAATCTGTATTACTCTAACCTAGTGGATATACCCTGGGAAATTCTAGGGAGTGGCTATCCTAAATCTCCTCCTCTTCCCATGGTCCAGTTCCAGACTCTGTTGTCTCTTGTTTTGTCCCTCTTCCTGGAATGTGCTCCCTCCGTCCTGAGAACCTGCTGCATTACTATAGTCCACCACATCACTTCCCCCTTTGTAGACACACTCCATCACACATATTAAATTCTAGGTTGCATCAACAGAAATATAGAGTCAAGATCAAGATGAATCACAATTTTTCTCTTGTCTGAGCTGGTCAGGCTACACTTAGAATGTTGCATCTGGTTTCCGTGCACTGCATTTAACAACGATATTGACAAACTGGAGTGTATCCAACGGGGGCAACCAAGATGAGAAAGGGCCTGGGAGGAAAAACTTGTAAGGAATGTCAGAGGCATTGGAATGGTTAGAGATAGTGGGAGATCTGCTAACTGGCTCCCAGTATCTGAAGCACTAACCTATAGAAGACAAGGCAGAATTGTCAGAATTGTTTCTAAAGACAGGACAAGGAACAATCCATTTAAAGATAATTTCTAATCCTTTCTCATTTCTAATCCTTTCTAATTGTGAGAGGTATCATTGTGAGCCAGAGTGAAGCCATCTTGGTCTGAGCGCTAAGGAGGCTGGGGCATGTCTCAAACTCATGAGGAACGGGGTTCTGTTGTCTTTCAAACTCATGGGCCCCTGGGTATGATAAAGACCTGAAACTGTTGATGTTGAGACTCTTTGAACTCTTCATTTTCTGTTCACACCAGGTAATTGAGGAAATTCTTTAGGATGATATGTAGGTTTAGGTCAAGAGTTCATGAAAAGCGAGGTGTGGATTCTGTTGACAATGCACATTAAAACAGGTTAAAATAACATTGGGAGTTAATTGAAAAATTCCAAAAGAAAGATTGTGCGCCAAGCCCCCGGCAGGGGGGAGGACAGTGTTAGAGAATAAAAGGAGGGGGCCAAGTGCCTTTCCTTTGTTCCTTCCTTCCTATAGGTAGGAACCCACCTTTGCAAACGTGTATACTCAATAAAGCTCACTTCTCTGGATCATCGGACCTTGGTGTGTTTCATTCGCACAACATGCCGCTGACATAATCCTTTCTAATCATTACAGTGGTACCTCAAGATACGAACGCCCCATCTTACGAAAATTTCAAGATACGACCAGCTCCGGCCGCAAAAATTTACCTCAACATGCGAACTCCGCCTCAAGCTACGAACCGGATCCGCGGCCATTTGCCCTGCTGCCACGTGGTCGCGGCTTCCAAGAGGAAGTGCTAATGAAATCTGAGCGCGAGGACAAAAGCCCAAGGAAAGCAATGCAGAAAGAGGAAGTGCTAATGAAATCTGAGTGCGCGGGGGGGGGGAAGCTCCCCCTGCCGGCTGTGCGTGCGCGCTGATATTGCTTTCACTGTGCTTTTGTCGCTATGGAGAAAGGAAAAAGGAAAAGGAAAAGCCATTTGCCCTGCTGCCACGTGGTCGCGGCTTCCTGTGGGCGAGATCGCGGTAGCAAGGAGGCGTTCGGTGAGGCTTGTGGTGCGTTTTGTGGCGTTTGGAAGGTTTTTGGTGTGCTTGTCAGCATGGCTCCAAAGAAAATGCAGAGCGGGCGTGGCAAGAATAAGGCTTTGCAGCTAAGAGGCAAAGAAGAGAGGAAAGCCCTGAAGGAGATCTCCCCGAAGTCCCTTTGGAGGGGGACTCTCCCTCCAAACAATAACTGCCTCCCCACCCCATTCTCCCTCTTCATACTGTGCTTTTTTTCATGTTTTTGTGGTTTAAAAATAAAATGCATATGTTTCAGAACTGTTTGTATTTACATTGAACCTTATGGGGAAATTTGCTCTTTCCTTTGGCCATAGCCCTTGGCCTGGTGATTGCTTTCACTGTGCTTTTGTCGCTATGGAGAAAGGAAAGAGCGCGGAGGAATCAGTGGGGGGGGGAAGCTCCCGCTCCCGGCTGTGCGTGCGCGCGACATAAGCCTTCCCCCCCATTGCTTTCACTGTGCTTTTGTCGCGCACACCAAGGGCTATGCACAGAGGAAAGAGCGCGGAATTAAGAGGAATCAGCGTGGGGGGTGGGGGAGAAACTCCCGCTCCCGGCTATGCGCGCGGGAGCCTTTCTCAGATTTCATTAGCACTTCCTTTTTCTGTGCTAGGGCTAACTAAAGCGCGCCTGGGGAATTTCCTAGCACATTGAACCTTATGGGGACATGTGCTTCAGGATGCGACCAAATTCGGAGGGCGGATTAGCCATATTTACATTGAATCCTATGGGAAAACGTGCTTCAGGATGCGACCAATTCGACTTGCGATCAGAGTCATGGAACGGATTAAATTCGTATCTTGAGGTACCACTGTACTTGTCTTGCTTTCTGGTAAACCTAGTTTTGTTTCTCCCTTAGCTTTCTGTTTCTTTTTCCCCTCCTGATCTCATTTTTTTCTTTTTCTTTTTTTTAAAGAAACCTCCCTCTTGCTGAAACAAGACTTCCTAGTTTAAAAAAATACCTAGCAAATAATCTAGTAGGGCGATGCACTTTCAGTTTTAAAACACAACAGCAGAAGTCATCCAGTGGGCAGACTTCATTACATCTCTGCAAAAACAAGCCAGAAGAAGGAAAAAAGAACAAGGTTTGAAATCTTGCTTTCTTTGAAATATTTCCTCCTTTGCTTTTGCGGAACAAACTAATAAGGTTTTCCAAGTTTTTATCTCCCTGGATATAATCTGGTTGTTGAAAGACCCCCTTGTGACAGAGTATATTATATTACAGAATGTGAATCCTAATTTTTTTAAATTTGGGGGGAAATAAGCGTGGATTCCTAACATAACACAAATGCAAAGATGAGCATTTTGGCAAAGGAGAAATTAAGTGTTTTATTTCTAATTCTCACCCTTATACCTGCCCAGCTTCTAGGTTTTGAAATACTTGTTTATTTTTATTTATTAAATATCTATCCTGTCTTTCTACTACAATTTAAAGGGGAGCATTAAGAAGAAAACCAGTTTGACTATTGCCATTAAGCCTCTCCTGCTGCTTCAGTAGCTGATAAGACACTTTGCAGAACTTAAATTATGGTCCCCTCAGCAATAGCTCCTGTTTAAACTACTTGTTAATAGCCCAGAATGGAGGGCTATTAAAGCAAAAATGGAGCAGGTCTACCAATGTTTGTTTAGTGGATGTATTTTAAGGCAGCCCTTTGGTCTCTTCTTGGTTGCTGGATCATTCCTTACTGTGCCAAGGGATGACCTGTCCTCCTCTTGAAATCTCTGTGTACTGGAGAAGCTAAATCAGGTTTGCATTCAATGATCACCTAACATAGGCATTCCTGGGCTCCAGAGTTCATAACTGGGTATCTCTGGTTCATAAAACCTCTCCATGGGCTCTGAATTCTCCAACCTGGCACATTCACTCATGCATACAACATATTCAGAAAACAGCATGTTCCCTCCAAGTACTTGGCTGCAGTTTAGATGCCAAGACACAAATAATTATTTTTGTTCTTAGATATATGAGATGTGGGAAGTGGTTGGAGATGAGCTCTTCTCCTTCTCTCTCAATATAAGAATCTGAGGGGTCAGGAATAGGATCCAGGGTCATCTATGAAGCTGAATGACGGGAAGTGTAGAGCAGTGATGGCAAACTTATGACACATGTGTCAAAGGTGACATACCACAATATTTTGGGTGACATACCAGTTCACCACCTGACAACAACTATTCTCCCTGTTTGAGTTGAGCCCTGGATATCAGTGCCCAATTGGACATGGAGGAATTGGCCAAAAATGGGTCATTAAAATGGTTGGTGAAGAACAAAATTACCTTTAATTCCGAAAAATATCTATCAATGAGTTTAAATCAAAACCTGAGAAGGGCCTACACTAGAGCTAGGTTCAAATTACTGGACTCCATGGTCAAATATGGTCGTTTCCATCATGTCCCTTATGATGAGAGGCTATGTCTCTGTGGGGACCCAGCTATAGAAGATATTGGCCATGTTTTGTTCGACTGCAAACTTTATGACTCACTTAGGCTTTTTGACATGCCAACCCAAAAGGTTTGCCATCACTGGTATAGAGCAAAAAAAAGAAAAAGAAAAAAAAGAATGCATTTTATTTATCCAGCACCTGGTTAAATAGTGAGATTGGTTTCCATAGGACATGGTGATATCCACCAATTTAGATCCTTTTAAGGATGGTTAAGGGTAGATGTGAAAACCAGTTTCATGTAGTGGTTAAAGGCACTAGATTAGAAATCAGGAGGCTGCAAGTTCCAATCCTGCCTTAGGTATGAAGCCAGCGAGGTGACCTTGAGCCAGTCACTCTCTCTCAGCCCTAGAAAGAAGGCAAAGGCAAACCACTCTCAAAAATGTTGCAAAGAAAGTGGTATGGATTTGTCTTGAAAGCATAAGCAAACAAAAAAAAGTAAGATGTAAGAAATCTATAGAAAATAAATCTGTCAGTGGATACTAGACTATCAACAATAGGAAAGGGCATTGGCCAGTTAGGTTGTTTTCAGAAAGTGAGATGAGCCAAGAGGCAAGGGTTTGCAGGCAGAGCTCTCCTTTATGCCAACAGCCACCCAGCTTCAAGGCCACAAAGCACAGAGACTAGAATGAACTGAGGAAGAAGCAGTTGCCTGGGTATGTGAAGGAACCACTCCCTCAAAATGACAGGAAAATTGGATATTAAATATGGCTCCATTCCAGTTTGAATATTCTTATCTACCCACGCCAGGGTAGATCTGACAGACTTCATCCAGGGCCGAGCCCAGCAGCCAGATTCCACCCTGTGAAGTTGGGACTGAGAAATACTACCAGGTTTTACCAAACCTGTTAATTAATATTGTCTCTTTTTTGCCCCCTTCTTTCTCTTTCTTAGAATTAATATTGCCTGCAATGAACGTTCAGCCAGTGGTTGTCACTCAGCCCCAGGTGATGGTTGTCCAACCCCAAAGAAACTATTGGCAAACGGGCTTATGTGACTGCTGTAGCGACTGTGGAGTCTGTGAGTGACCATGCCAATAACTGAATGTGGGGTTGTCAAAGCCTTCTTAGGAACATGGGAAGATTGGGTTGAATATTCTTCTAGACTGGATATGTTGCAGAATTAAATTATTCTTTATAATTCAAGTGATGGATGTTTACTAATTGAACAACCCACTGAATTGGAATTAGGATGACCAGATGTAAAAGGGCACAGGGCTTCTGTACTATTAAACGTTGTGTAGAAGATGGAACTTTAAAGTTCTACACAACTGAAGAATTATGCTAAAGATTAAAAAAAAAAAAAAACCTATGTCCTCCGGATGTTTTGGATTTTAATTCTCATAATTCTAATTCATAGTGGTTGGGAACTACAGAAGGAGTCTAACCTATGCAGAAAACATCAGAATACAGAAAAACGCAGTGGAGTGTGCCTTTAGCTTGTTCATTAGCTATTTCGTCCCTCTTCTCTGCTAAGTGATGTTTTAACTGGAATTCTGTCAGGATTAGCCCAGGACACTCCAGGAGACAGTACAGATTCAATTCAGCAGGGTTTATTGGCTTCAGTCCCATTACAGAATCTTCTCAGAGTGAAAGCAATTCCCAGAGTCACCCCACAAACATCCTGCATTCCTCAGGGAGGTGCCAGTCTCATCCTCTTATCTCTACCTCTCTGTTCTGGGGATAAGAGTACGCGCTTAACTCTTTCCGCTCTAGCTCTCACAAATTCGTAGTTTTGATGTTGTGGAAATAGTATAACTCACGCTTTCTGTGCAATAAACCTTATGTCATTATTCAGCGCTCTACCAAGAGATTTATACAAGGGCTTTTCCTTCCTCTGTCTAGGTTTCTGCGGACTGTTCTGCTTCCCTTGTTTGGTATGCCAAGTTGCTTCAGATATGAACGAATGTTGTTGCTGTGGAGCAACTGTGGCCATGAGAGCTGTCTACCGGACAAAATACCAGATTCCTGTGAGTAGATTACCTAACCCAAGTGTAGACAAACTTCAGGTTTATGAACTCTAAGTAAAACCAAAAACCAAACTAGAATCTTAAGAAGAACTCATGAAATTGGAGAGAAGATACCAGCTCAGAGAGGCAGACATACACTTTTATAAATATGTAGGGCAGCATTGAGGACATTCACACTCCAGAAATGTGTGAAGTGAAATGGACTGGCCTGGGATGGGAACTGATAACAAATGAAATAATTATCTGCATCTGATCATGAGCTTTCAGAATCATAGGAATGAAAATAAAAATGGCACCTGTTCCATGCCAGACATAACCCAGCAAGAAAACAGATAGAGGCACAGTATTTAAGGCAAAATCCCTGCCCTACATGCCATGGGATGTGCCATTTTCCTCTCCAAGACTGGAGTCAAAGATCTGATTTCAAGAAGAGGGAAAGGCCAGAAAATCCTCCTTGCCACCTTCAAAAATCAACTTTCCCCCTCTTCGATTCTTTTTATAGGTTTGCAAAGCCTAAAATGGCAGACAAAAGAGGGAGGGACAGGTGTTACTGAAATGATCTCATCCAGCTGTTCACCATGCCCTCCCCCACATATGCGCACACTAACCTAGATCAGATCAAGAACCAAGTGTATTTCTTCTCACTGTAAATCAGAGAAGCCTTTTTCCCTTTAGGAAATAAATTAAGGAGTTGCTGATTCCACATTGTTGCTTTGTTGCTAGCAAAGCGCTTGGAAATGTGCTAATGCTTCATGCCCCAACAGCCTGGGGCAAGGTGCAATCTTTAGCAGACAAGTAGAAGACAACACACCTCATAGTCCTCCATTCAAACTCACCTTTTTCAAGGTCATGTCAAGAAAAAAAATAGCTTGGAGGGGTCCACTAAATGTATTTTGTCACCCAACATAGTTAGCTTTTCATGATTCCATATCTCCATATCGATGTTTCTCAACCTTGGAAACTTTAAGATGGGTGGACTTCAACTCCCAGAATTGACCAGCCCACATGCTGGCTGGGGAATTCTGGGACTTGAAGTCCATCCATCTTAAAGTTCCCAAGGCTGAAAAATACTGCTCTATATCATGGTTTTACTGAAAAGGTAATTGATGTGTTTGGTTTCTTTTCAACAGGGATCCATCTGTGGGGATTCTTCCATTGTTCAGTGTCTCCCTCTTTGTTCTCTCTGCCAAATCAAGAGAGATATCAACATAAGGAAACAAATGGGGATCTTCTAGAAGACTTCATGCTAGGCTCCTTTGGGCCTTTAAATCTGTCCTTTTTGCTAGAATCCTGAAGAGTAAGATGCAGTATAATAGCTTGTGAGAAGAACCTTTCTTAGGGACACCCCTGCTTTATAATTCTAAGCATATTCTTTACCCAGAAATTCAATTTTAGTACTTGTTCTGAGCTCAAAGACCAATCACACAAAAACCTGCTCTTGTTAGTCCTTTGTTCTATCTCCCTATTTAATTTTAATCTTCCTAAAAAGCAAAGCAAAATTTTTTGGTTGTTGTTGCTGTTAAACAACTAGGAATAAAAAAAAACCAAAACCCTGCTGGGCCCTTCAAGATTCATCAGTCGATCTGGCGTTCTGCCTTTCCTATTTTAGGGCTATTGATGATTTTGGTTTGCAAAATGTAATGACTGGAGATATCAGTCTGCAATTATAATCTAGATCAGTGTTGCTCAACCTTTAAGATGGGTGGACTTCAATTCCCAAAAGGAATTGAAGTCCACCCATCTTAAAGTTCCCAAGGTTGAGAAACACTGATCTAGAGCCATGAGCCATATCTAGTCCTTTAGTGCTAATGGCTAGGATTAAAAAGCCATTTCCAACTACAGTACAGTATTTCCAATTATTTTGTCAAGCTACCATGGCTTTCCTCAATCGGATGCCCTCCAGATGTGATGGACTAGAACCGTCATGACTCCCAGCCATCACAGCTTTGAATTATAGGAGATAGAAAATAACCTATATGAAGGGTACCATATTAAGGAAAGCTGGTGTAAGTGATCATCTAGGATGCAAATTGTGTTGTTCTTACTCTCCTAGCTAATGGTTCAGACTTTCCCACTACTGATAGTCTCTGTCTCTTTCCACCTCTATGATACAATTCACATCTCTCACAGCCTCTCATGTCTCACAGTAAAATTAAGCCCTTTTACTTGAAATTCTTCTCAGGACAACTTTCTCTAGACTTCAATTTATCAATCTCAGGACACTGAAGTGATATATGGATGTTAGAATCATATGCTTCATGAGGTCTCCTCCAAAAACAGATATGGACATAGGGAGAATGTACAGTCGATGCAATTAGCAAGATCTCTGTTGAAGTCATACCAGTCCTATCATTAAACAGAGATGATAAGTGTGGGAGTTACTTTGGAAGCTAGAGTTTCTTCGAACAGAAATGTCAGTTATGTCAAGAACCTAGAGTTGCCTGATCAGCCATTTTCCCCTCTCGGTACCAATTTTATTTTTTAGCCTTGCTGTGCACTGCCTAAAAGTCTGTCAACAACAGAATGTGACTTTGCTCATGGCCTTCAAGATAAGGAGTTGTTTCTGTTCCTTTTTTTTTTTCCCCAACTATCTCACCCGTACATGCAGTTTGAAACTCACAGCTGCAAACGTTATGTGGCTAGAAGTACAAAGCATATCCCTGCTAGTTCTGTTGAACACTTCTTCTCAGATCTGCTTTACCACACCAGCTAAGTATTTGGGATTTAGTCAACATCATATTGTGTTCATGTGTGCATCATAACCTGTTCCATAAAACAGGTTATGATAAAACCAAGGGACAAAAGTAAATTATCCAATAAAGGGACTTCAGCAGCTTTAAATATAATAATCTGAATGCTTTCTCCTCTCAGCATCTTGGGTGTTTTAGAACTGTGTATATTTCAGAAATACATGGACTAGAGTTATGTGTGAGAAGAATTGGTTCATATTTTTATATAATGATCAAAAGCCCATCTTACTATTAACTAATGTTGCAATTAATATTTTTGGGGGGTCTGGAAAATAATGTAATTTGCTCAGTGAAACTTTATATTGAATATATCATTTTGTATGGGGAATTTACCTAGAAATTAATAAAAATAGTCTTGTGCTTCTTATCTCACCCATTATGTTTTGGTGTTTCAAATGTTATTTTGTTCTAAGGAAAAGCAGTAGGTATTACTATTTCTTTAGGCTATTTTTATGGTGTAGTGGCTATTTTATTAATTCAAGGGCTAAGATTTTCATCTTCAGTATGTAAGGCTAGGCTGAAGCTGCCATAACTAAAGATGAAGCACACGTATAAGCAGAGAGGACAAAAGCCAGGAATTTTGTCTAAAAGATCCCTTTGAGGAGGTTAATAAGAAGCAAACAAGTTGTTAAGGAAACAAAGGAAAAAATTTCACCTGAACCAGACAAAGGAAGTTGGGCCTCAGGATGTAGAACCCGCGCCCTATCCCATCAACAGCTACCAGACTTGTAAATTAACAAGGCAAGAATAGCTGCCAATCTTGTGAATCAACAAAGCAAAGACTTTGGGGGATAAAAGGGGTCCTGAAGCCTGCCCACTCTTTGACTCACCTTTGGATCCAGACTTAGCGGCTTCCGTCCCTCTAGCTAGCACCTGGCAGCCTGGTTGAGAAGGATGTGGGCAAGTGTGGGTGAGTGCGTGCACACACATGAGAAAGAGCAAATATACATTGCAACCAGGAAAGTTTTGCTGTTACTTTAAATTCACTGCGTCTCCAGGTATTTCAAAGAATGTGTTGTGCCTCAGTGTTCGGTTGAAAGTGATTTGTGTGTGTCCCTATTTTCTGGCTGTGCCCAGGGCTGTGTGTCTTCTCTGCTCTAGCTGCACCTATCTGGAATACCCGGGTATAAAGCAAAGGGGTTTACAAGATCCGCGTGCCTCAACAGGCTGTGAGTGTGTGAGTGAGTGACCATAAGCTGAACCTGGGAGCACCTGTAATAGTATATAGCAGGGTTCCTCAACCTTGGCAACTTTAAGATGGGTGGACTTCAACTTCCAGAATTCCCCAACTGGCTGTGGAATTCTGGAAGTTGAAGTCCACCCATCTTAAAGTTGCCAAGGTTGAGGAACCCTGCTATATAGGACAGGGCAGGACAATGTAGACTAAACTTTTGAGTTTTGTATTGTAATTCCACAAATGACACAAATGGATGCCAATGCCATTCTCAGCCTTTGCTCTGGTTTTCTATCAACATAATAGAAAGACTGAACAATATGATTCTGTGATTTTTGTTTTATTTTCCTCTGAGTCAGTGTGGACTCCTGGGAAGTGCCTGAATGAGTTCCTGAAGTTTTCTTGCCAACATTTTCAGAAGAGGTTTGCCATGGCCTCCTTCCTGGGACCGAGAGAGAGGGACTGGCCATGGTGACCCAGCTGGCTTCATGCCTAAGGCAGGACTAGAACTCACCATTTCTCGGTTTCTAGCCTGATGTCTTAACCACTACCCCAAACAGGCTTTGTTCTCTCTATATGGCCAAACTTTAATCGACATAAATCCGTATTCATTCATCTCTTTATCTCTTCTTGCTTTACCACACCTATTTCTTAAGTGTGTTATTCACATTGCATTCAACTTGCTTTCATATTTCTCCTGACCTAGTTAACTCTTACTTCCGTAGAACAGAGTAGGCAAAAGCATACTCTTATACAGTCATTTTGACTTCTTTTGACAAACCCTCATTCTGCAGAACGGACCACTTTCTTTCAGCATTTGCAGGATTTAAATTTTCTCAATCCAATTTTCCCATTTTTAGTAAACGTGCACGTGTTCCTTTTTAGTCTGGGGTTAAAATCTCGTGTCCAACATGTTTTTGTTCCACTACGGATGTAATTGATTGGTGTGTTATCCTTGTTGTGATTATGGCATGGATAGATAAATTTGCAGAGGTACCTGTTGATTGATAACCCTAACCCATTTGCTGGCAGGAAAAGTCTGAGGCAGCCAAATTAAGCAGTCCTAATCAACTAGTTTGCGAAACTTACTGGCAAGCAAAAAGGGAACAAGAGCCAAATGTTTTACCAAGGTACACAAATGTATTTACTTGCTCTATTTTTGGCTGTTTACATACAACTTCATTCATTCCCTTTCCTGTGTCAAGGTAAAAAAAAGGTCTTTGATAAATTAATTATAAGAACTATCTTTCTCATTGCATCATACAATCTAACATTTGCTGCCAATAATTCAGCTTCTCCACCAACAATACAGCGTCATCTCATACAAAAATACACACGCATTAATGTTCCCAAACAACATACCTCTAATGTTGCCACAAGCATTTCTTCTATATTTATTCATAAATATGTTAAACAGCTAGGGAAAATCACAACTCCTTGTTTTACTCCCTGTTCAGTGTTGATCCATTTGCTAACCATTCCACTCATTCTCCCTTTTTTAAAAATGTTTTATTATATTATTATTATAAGACATAAGTAATACATTATATGATATTTATTTATTTATTTATTTTAATTTCTATAACCACCCATCTCAACCAAGTGACACTGGGTGGCAAACAATAATAAAAACAGTTAACAAGGAAATAAATAAATATATATGGCAGCCAAGAAAAATTATCCTATAATTATCAGTATAGCCAAGAAACAGGGCCCTTAACACATTTGGGCTCCAGGCCCAGAAACATAACCAGGTCTTTAGGGCCTTAAGAAAGGCCAACAGGGTTGGGGTCATCCTAATCTTTGAAGGGAGAATGTTCCAGAGGGCAGGGGCTATGGCAAAGAAGGCACGTCTCCTGGTCTCTGCCAGTTGACATTCCTTGGCTGAGGGGACTCACGAGATGCTCAACCTGCCAGACCGAATTGGATGGGCAGAAACTATTGGGAGAAGACAGTCCCTTGGGTAACCTGTCCCCAAGTCATGAAGGGCTTTAAACACGACAACCAGCACCTTGAATTGCACCCAGAAAGGTACCAGCAACCAATGCAGCTCATGCAGTAGTGGTGTTACACATGTCACATATCTGACACCATTTACCACCATGCAGTCGCATTCTGTACCAGTTGAAGCTTCTGAATGCTCTTCAAGGGCAGCCCCATGTAGAGCGTGTTGCAGTAATCCAGACGGGAGGTCACAAGGGCAGGAGTGACTGTGAGCAAAGCCTCCCAGTCCAGGAATGGACACAACTGGTGCACAACCTGAAGGTGTGCAAAGGCCATCCTAGCCAAGGCTGGCACCTGCTCTTCAAGCAGGAGCTGTGAGTCCAAGAGGACCCCCAGATTGTGCACCAGGACTATATGGGGCAGTGCTACCTCATTCAAGACCAAAGATGGAAGAGCCTTGGCATCGGAAGGTCCAAATACCCAGAGTCATTCAGTCTTGCCTGGGTTGAGCTGAAGCCTATCGAGCCCCATCCAGGCTCCCACAGCCTCCAGACACTGGGATAGGACATCCACGGCATCACTTAGAGGGCCCAGGGTAGAAGATATAAAGCTGGATATCATCAACATATTGATGTACCTCATCGCAAACTGTCAGTTCACCTCAGCCAGTGGCGTCATGTACATGTTAAATAGGAGAGGAAAGAGAACTGAACCCTGGGGCACCCCACAAAGTAGGGGCCGTGGGCTGGAACTCTACCCCCAACAACACTGACTGGAACTGACCCTGGAGGAAGGAGGAGAACCAGCACAACACAGTGCCACCCACCTCCAACTCCTGAAGTCGGTCCAGAAGGATACCATGATCGATGGTATTGAAAGCCACTGAGAGGTCAAGAAGAGCAAGGATGGATGCGCTATCCCCATCCTGCTCCTACCAGAGGTCATCCAAAAGCATGATCAATGCCGTCTCAGTCCCCGGGCCTGAATCCTGACTGAAAGGGGTTCAGATAATCCACTTCATCAGGGGTCCTTTGAAGCTGCCATGCAGCCACTCTCTCCACAACCTTCCCTAGGAAGGGAAGGTTGGAGACTGGATGAAAACTGTCCAGATTAGTTGGGTCAAGCAATGGTCCCTTGAGGAGGGGGCACACCACTGCCTCCTTAAGAGCTGGTGGGATGGCCCCTTCCCTCAAAGAGAAATTAACCACCGCCCAGACCCAATCACACATCCCCTCCCGCGTAGCCTTAACTAGCCAGGACAGGCACAGATCTAACACAGAAGTGGCTGAGCTAGCAGCCGCAAGGGCCCTGTCCATTTCCTCAGGTTCAATGGGATCGAACTCCCCCTAAATAACCTTGCAAGACTCATCCCCTGTAACCTCCACTGGTTCTGCCCTAAAGCTGGAGTCCATCGAATACGAGTGACTATATCCAGTAGATGTACAGCATATTCCTCACAGCGACCCTGTTGGTGAATCTCAGTATTACTCCCCCCAGGAAGGGACCGAGTCACCCAAAACAGAGCCTCCGGGTGACTCTCTGCAGACGCAATGAGGGTGGAGAAATAATTGCGTTTCACCACCCTTACAGCCATGAGGCGGGCTCTAATAGCCTCTCTAGCCCATGTTCGATCGTCTTCACTCTCTGTTTTCTGCCAGCGGTGTCCTAGGCATTTCTTAGTCCTCTTTAGATACAAATACATTATATAATTCTGAAAGAGTGGTATTTATACAGTATTGACTAGAGATTATTAACATATACAGTATCGACTGGAGACTAGAGATTATTATTAGAGTCACTTTATGTGAGATGGGCGGCTATATAAATACAATAAATAAAATAAATAAATAAATAAAATTAACACTCTAATGTTTAGGTAAGTTAAACCTTTAAAGATAGAGAAAAAGAAGAGGTTTATTTCAGTGTTAACTATGATTTGAAATGTCATTGTTAATAAGCCTAAGGTTGTTGAAATTTTACAACCCAGGCTAAATATAGCATTAATAAACAACCGCAAACTGCAGCAAAATACTTGTTACGTTGATAATAACAAATATTATTAAGGTTTCTGTCTTAAGCGGAATACTTAATACTAAGGCCTCCACTGTATAGTTGGTTATTATTGTTTGCGCATGTTAATAAAAAAAAAAGGAAAACAATAGACAAAAGAAAATAAACACCAAGTTTTAAAAAAGGAAAAGAAAAGATAAAGAAAAAAGGCTGTTTGGTTTAGAACCAAATCCATTTATTCTTATGCATGTTTTACTTCCATCAAGTACCACTCCTATCGCATTCATCAATCAACCTTCAACTCCTTTGTGCAAAACTTTCCCTAATTCAAGCCTATTCACTTTCTCTAAATCAGTGTTTCTCAGCCTTGGCAACTTTAAGATGTGTGGACTTCAACTCCCAGAATTTGATTGCTATAATCAAATCTTGTGAAATATTTCCTCTTTGCCCAAGCATGTATTATTTTTTCCCCTTCTGCATATTAAAAACTACAGTTAGGGAATGACTTTTGCAAACCTTGGAGGCTGCACTCAAAAGTTTGGGACTGTAACATGCAGCTTCAGATTTGTACCCCTACTCAAGAGTATAACTTTGGGCTGAAACATCAACAGAGCCATCACGTTGTTTCTAGTAGCAAACAAAGGCCATCGGAAAAGAAAAGTGATTCCTTTCTTCTAATATCTGATGGTTCTTTTTTGGGTAGACCCTGCTACCAATACAAAATGATGCAGACTCAAATGTACTTAAAAAAAAAAAAGTTTAAAGAACATCTGCATCCTGAGGGAGAGCTAATTCTAGAAATCAGTTTCGCATCTGTAAAAGGAAGTGGAAGTTGATTTTCATGAGACAAATAGAGCCTCCTGTTTCTGAAAAGCAAGCATTAGAATTTAGGATCTGTATCTAGGTGGTATATTTATTAAGGCTTGCAGATGAGTTGCATCAAACCCACTCTCTGCTAAGAGGTTTTCATGTTCTGCTGTCTCCATCCAGCTGTTTGTGCAATATTTTGCTTTTACTGTTTAGGATGCCAAGTAGCTGTAAATAGGAAAGAAATGCTTCTGCTGTGACCCTCTATGGCAATGAAGTCCATGTCCCAGTCAAAATAGAAGATCCCAGTAAGTGGAGGTATTTAGGGGGTTGCGTATTTCAAGCCTGGGAGGTGTTATCTGACCAAGTCAAGCCAGCTGCAAAATAGAAATTAGAGATGTTGCTGCTACAGGTTTAGAATTAGGAAACAAGGTACCTCTGAGCACAGTGATTAAATAAAGGATGTATTGTTAGTACATCGAGTTAGTTCTTTTAACAAAAAGGAAACTGCTACTTCTCTAACTCTATGGTTTCATTTCAGCAGCCAACTTTAGAAGGAAGGAAATGTCTGTTGCCACTGCAGAACAACTGAGTTTATCAGTTGATACCAAAATCAGCCAGACTCTAATATACATGCTGGTCAAATCTGTTATCCTTACCTGTTCTTATCATTATAAATTAGAATAGCTTTTCTCCTGTTCTTTCTGCATCAAGGCATTTATTCTTCTGCCATTTTGCCCTGACACAAAGAATTCTGGGAGTTCTCTAATTCCTTTACAGAGTTATGAACCTATAGATCAGTGTTTCTCAACCTCAGCATCTTTAAGATGTATGGACTTCAACTCCCAGAATTCCCCAGCCAGGCTGGCTGGGGAATTCTGGGAGTTGAAGTCCATACATCTTAAAGATGCTGAGGTTGAGAAACACTGCTATAGATATAAGGAAAGAAGGAAAGTCACCAAACCAGAATACAACCCTACACATAGGTCCTTGGGAGTATTTTTGAACATTGTGAACATTGCTTCTGAATAAGCACCAGGCCAACTCCAGTCTGAGAGGAACTTGAGAAAAACACAGATGGCCCTAAACGGTATTGATACTACTAACTTCTCTAATTCTGATGCCTCCAGAATACAGTGCCACATATAGCTACTTTGGGGGGGAATAAAACCGTTTGTGGCTGGATTCAGGCCAATGTGCTATGCCATATTGTGATTTTTCATTTTGACTTAGCCAACTGTGTGGCCTCGGCTGTTGGTATTTGTAAACCGTATCCTATGGCTTGTGAATATCGTGCTAATTATTCAATAACCTATTCCATCATGAGTTAGCATGCTTGAACCCTCCTGGCAAGAATAAAACACACTAACTCTAATTCATACAGGCCACGATTGTTTTCTCACTGCAGAGCTGAATTTATAGCTTGAGGTATTTTGAGTTACTCTCACTCTTGGGGAAATGTTACTTAATTCCTGTCGTATCCCATTTCAAATTGAGGTACAAGCTGGGAGATGAGAAACGTCAGAAACGGTGCATGTTTTTAGACAACGATCTCTAAACATTCTATGTATTATAGTACATTTTTACAAATGTGGGTGAAAAGGTTGAATTTGCACTCGGTCTAAATGAATACTGCTTTTTCTTTCTTTTTTAACAGAGATTGCTCTGGACAGATTTCTGGACTTGTTCCCATTGTTCCCTTTGCTAAATGAAGAGATGCCAATAAAAGGCAAAAATGGGAATATTCTAAGAGTGTTAGGAGCTTCACTTACAAGATTTAATTTTGGAGAAACTTGTGCAGAATGTCAGTGGCAAAGACCTTAAGTGTGGAACTGCTTTCCAAAACTCCTGTTATCTCAGGAAGCAAGATAGCAGCAATGCACGGAAGAGCTGACTGTGTGTGTGGAAAAGTTCAGGGCCCTGCCTGAGAGATGCCCCAAGTATCCTTTTCCCTAATATTCTATTTTTAATTGGAAAGTTTGAGACCTGGTTTGGTATAGTGGCTAAGATGCTAGGCTAGAAACTGGAAAAGCCTGAGGTCTAGTTCTGTGTCGCTCTCTCTCGGCCTAACCTACATCACAGGGTGGTTGTTCCGAAGAGAATAGGAGGCAGGAACGTTACATATTTGTCTCTTGAGTTGATCATAAATAAAACTGGGATAAAATAAAGTGTCCTAAATTATGTAATTTTTGTACCGGAGACCATTTAGAAACTCTTGGTCATGTTCCTTCAAATGTACATTTCCTCTATTCTCTGAAAGTCTCATGTCTTGACATTTTGGAGATCAATAGCTAAGCCAGGTTCAGGAGTTAATATTGAGCCTTCAGTTTATGTAGTGCCTTTATGGAATAACAGAAAGCAGTAGGGTTGTGGCCATTCTCAAAAACCCGTTGACTGATCTATGAAAGGAACAAGTGGAAGAAAGGCAATAGAGGGAAGAAGAAATGTCTTCTTTGGGTGCTTATCAAGAAAAATATTTGGCTAATAAGCAGCTTGTGCGTATTTAGAGTGACACTAGCAAGGAAATGCAATAGCACTTTTCCCACCCTTCATGGTCTGAATTCTAATTTAGCCCAGTGAAGTGTCCTGTAGATGTTAAAAGCATACCGTATTTCTAAACTACCTGGGATGTTAAGGTGTAATTCCTACCAATTCTGTATCTGCAAAATGCAATCGTTCTATAGGTGCACTTATCTACAATCTATTGCACTTTTATTTTTTAACACGATACACACAATAAAAGCTAATTTTTTGCGTAGGTGCAGATAGCAAGTAGGTATCAGATTCCTATGGGCATTTTCTGCCTCTGATCACTTTTCTGTGTGGTAACAGAATGCAGATTAGCCCTTTTTTCCCCATATGTTGCCATCTGGATGGACTTAGACCTGGTCTTATAATTACTTTCAACAAAATGCCAGAAAAGATTCATAGTGTACCGCTGCAACTGGACCAGAATACATTCTCTAGCGATTTGTATCAGATTCCAAGCCCTACTAGCTAGAGTCATAGGCAATTTCTTTGCCCATATTTCATCACTGGTCTGATTAATAAGAGGACAGGTAAATATTTCAGCCTACTTGGATAATATGCATCTGTAATATAAGATGCAAAGACTTACATTTCCAATGTTTAATACCTTTTAATCAGTTAACTTTTGTAAAGACCAATAAAAATGCAGGAAATGAAGAATCCAGATACCAAGTAACTGATCAATTTCCATCCCATCTTTATTGGAGCAACTGTATCTAAAGAGAATGGAACTTCAATTTTCACAACACACAACTATTCACAAAGTTACATGGCAACCGAAATTTTAATATAAAACTTAAATGTGTTTATATCTTTAAATTACAGCTTAAAAGAATGTTCAGGCTGTGCCACTATCAAGGTTCTTAATGGTAACAAGTAGAACCAAAGCCAGAAGTTCAATTTCTTAGGTTTATTTCACATTTTTAGAAAAAAAATCCAAAGAATCGGGGAGGGGAGGGAGATGAAAGTCTATTGAGCCATTTGCGCTTCCATAGCCTGTGCTGTCCATTCTGGAGCAGTCTGACTAATCTTCTCCAAAAGATTGTTAACTTGGAAGCAAAGTGACTGAATCTGTTTGTCCCATGTTGGTAAGGCTTCCCGTGCTAAAAGAAAAAAAATATATAATAAGCAACAGTAGAATTTTCATTCCTGCAATCCTTCATCCCTGATAAACATAGTTTATTATAAATGACAAGCAATAGCAAATATTCTGGGTATTTTGGAACATGAAATTCACAGCGCTCCCTTTGTATATATACACTGCCATCTGGAGGTTGAGGGAAGAATCACTGGCGTGTGTTACACTGATAGCACAAATGCAAGATCTGTATTAAGACAATATTTATTAAGTCACCTAGAGGTTTAGAAAACAGGCTTGTCAAACTTTCATTATTTCCAAAAGTATTTTCATCAGGCAAGATGTTTATGTCTGTTCCAAGTTACAGCCTTAGATAAAATGATGTGTAGACACTTAAATTACTTTTAGCACGAGAGTTTAGCAAGCTGGTAAACAATATTGCCTTCTATCGAGTGGTCTGGCAGGGAGATTCTTATGTTCCTTATCTACTGCCCTATCAATGCTGCCCATGGAGGAAAGAGCTTGTGTTCCTCCACAAACAACACAAAAATGCACTGGACTGATATGGATGGATCATGCTGTTCCTGCTTTGCCCACCTGCTCCACCGCTATGTGGGATGCAGAAAAGCTTCTAAGCACACAGGAGCAGTCAGCTGATCCTCTCCAGATGCTCACTCGTTCACCTGGAGGAAATGCCACTGTACCTCTGTTTGCACTGAATGGTAATTTATAGCCAAACTTACTTTCGAAGTGAACTATTCCATCTATTTGATCAATAAAGCCATTCATGCGACCCTCAGTTATCATCTGGGAGGCTATCTTTTCTGCCTGAAAAACAAAACCAAGGGGCACGTCAGAAACAGGCGGCCAGTCCTGATCTGGTTTTTAGGACACACATGTGAATGTATCTAATTTACTTTTTCATCCTTCCAGAGACTTGGAATTGTGGGGGGGGAGGGGGGGGGAATGGGAGAAGGCAGCTCTGTTTCTCAACCTCAGCAACTTTAAGATGTGTGGACTTCAACTCCCAGAATTCCCCGGACAGTACCTTACATTGCTGAAGTTGAGAAATGCTGGTCTACACCACTTTGAGCTCCTGAATAAAAGGTGGATATAGAGCTAACAAACCAGCAAACAATCCAAGCAAGATTAATCTCAGGATGGGTCTGTGTGAGTCTTACATTACACTGTAATTGAAGTGTTAGAAGAATTATACAAGAGCCTGCTGATGAGTAACAGAGTCAGTGAACAGGACTGTTACATTCTAACATTAAAAATGGGAACTGGAAAACTAGACTGAAAAACCTTTTCCAAAGTATGGAAGTCGTGCATGGAAAATATGGTAAAAACATCTTATACTATATCATCCCAAATTAATATGGCAACAAGAATCTACATCGTACATGATTTTTTGGGGGGGTCTTTGCATCTCTTGTAATGTATCTGAACTGTCCAAAGACCAGTTTTCCCTCAGCTTTGACAGTTCTTAAAATCAGTTCAATTTAGCGTACAGATCTTTTGCAATTTCTTATATAAACTTAACCATAATGCTACTTCCATCATCTGACTTTCGAAGATTCAGCATAACCATTTGCAGTGTAGCAAAAGAAAGAATGAATTACTGAAATATATGAACCTTGGCTGCAGGTATTTCTAATAATGCTCCAAGTTCTTCAAAGGTAATGTTGTTATATAGTTTGCTTGCAGATAACAAATTATGTTCAATGACAGCTCTGTCCAAAATACTAGAACCTGAGGAGAAAAATCTATGTATCAGTATATATTTAGCTACAACACATATAAATACACACGATGCATACAGTACATATGCCCACAGGTTATATATATATATGTGTATGTGTTAGTGCTGCTCCATAAAAGAGAAAAAAATGGAAAGGAATGGGTATACATTACAGTGAAACTTTCAATTAACAGTTCATTTGAGAAGATGTGGGTCCATTAAATCCAAATGTCTGTTAAATCTGAAGGTACAGAATTTGCATCAATTTATGCCATTGGCATAATTATGTACTTGACATAAATGGCATCATTTACAATAAAACCTCAATGTAATGAACAAGTCCTTGATGTATGATTTTAAACAACTGAGACTATTTGTGCTAGACAGCCGAGCTGAAATCCCCTACTACTTACAAATGCCCTTATACCATGCTCTGCCTTTTCTGTGTGACCCAAAAATTCTACTGTCCATGGACATTCACCACTGGTCCAGAGCAGTATCTGTTCCTTGCCTCTTCCCAGAGATGTACTGTACTGCTGCTAATTCATGTGGGAGAGCTACTAGGGCTGAAAATTAGGTCTCTCCATAATGGGATCTCCATGTCTAATATCATGCCTTCCCTTTTCTCTTTCATCACTGAAGCTACAATTGCCAGAGGTTCAGTTCTGCTTGTGCCTTCTCTCCCTACTACAAAAAAGAAACAAAAATCCAGCCTGTTCTATAATGGACAGTTGCCTCTACTGCAAAATGTTCCTGTTTGCAAGCAACAGACATTTAAATTTGGAGGATCGGGTGGGACTCTGATCAGCATAGGCATTGCCACCAGCAGCTTTGACTCTGCTGTACCTGAAGGAGCATGTCGTACAGAGTGAAAGTAACTTGCCTAAAAGTAAGTGTGTGCGTGCGTGCGTGTGTGCGTACAATGAGATACAATGTAAAAACAAAAACATGTGGAAAGATAATCCTAATCCTAACCCTTATTGATTTGTATGGAATTTGTTTCAAAATAAATTTTATATAGTGACTAAGACCAAAATTGGATGGAAAGTAATACTGCCTATAGAACTATCATGACATAAAACAGAAGATGAACAACAGCTGTAACAAATGGAAGATCAGAATGAAAAATAAACAGCTTGGAATGCAAAAAGAAGGATTTTAGGAAAGGAATTAGGAAGGCAGAATAAGAACTGGTTAGACGGAGGACAGACTGAAACCAGAGTTAGAAATCAGCCATGAACAGTTCCTCTTTCACCTATTTCAACTACAGCTCTAACATTCAAAAGAGATAAATCCAGTGAAAAGCACAGAGCATTCTGAGTAAGCATTACAGAAGACTCCATAATCCTTCCAAAGCATGCCATTCAAACATTCTGCTCCCAGAACTTTCCATTGTAGAAGACAGACCAGTCAATCATCTACTTCCATCCTTTGCCCTGTCTATCCTGCCATTTTTCATATATGTAGGCATGGGAACAAAAATACGGGTTCTTCCCTCCAGATGCATCCCCTGCTTTTCGGTGGCCTTCACGATCCTGCAGCTTTGCCCAGCTTTGTAATTTAGGAGGGAATCCCATTTTGCCTCAGACAACCAGTTTGGGATTCATGTGAATCCAGTACATGTTCCCAATACAAGACATCAATGTAACTCATTACCAAAGTACTCAATGGACAATTATGTTCATTTTGTTAAAGAAGAAATGAAAAAGAAAAATGTTTTGTGTATATCCTATTACTATGTCATGTCTCACATACAATACACTATACTAGGCAAAGGTAAAGGTACCATCAGCTGTTGTTGCTTTTTGATGTGGCATGAGCATCGCAGCAAACTCTTGCAGCTGGTTTCCTCTGATAATCCTGTCAAGATACATTTTCTCCAGAATGCCATAGGCTGCAAGCTGCTGGCATCTTTCGTCCTTGAAGAGGGTGGCTAACATTCGGGAGCGCTGCTGTCCTGAAACACAGTAAGAATACTATTAACTGGTCCAGCCCAGATACAGTGTGTAACATCTGCGGTAGCATTTTTCTCAACGGATTTGTTCGCCAGCACCAAATTTCAGTCTATCTGTCCAACTCATCCTTGTGGTAAGAAAGTAAAGATGTCATCATACTGAGCTTGACTTCTGGTGACTACATGGACACGATTACAGGCAGTCCTTGTTTAGCAACTGCCTCGGACAGCAGCCGTGATGAAAAGTAACTTTGTGACCAATGCCTGCATTTATGACCTTTGCAGTCTCTGTCTGTCTGTCTGTCTCTGTCACATACTTGCCATTACAGTCAGTTGGTACGCATTGTCCTGTGCCTGATCCATCCCCCCTCCCCGCGCAGAGCAGACAGACTGCCTAATCAAACGATCTCTTCCTGAGCTGCTTTTCTCTGCAGGGCAGCCCATCCCTAAAAAGCACTAAGGGCAAACTAATAAGCTCAGCTCCCCAGGGCTGGTAGCTGCTGCCTCTAACTGACAAGACCCTAATCAATTTCACACTAAAGGCTTTCTTTCGCCTCCTAAGCAGTGCTAGTCCATTCCTTTCCACCTGTATCCCCCCTTGTGTGCCTGCTTACTCTCTTGAAATCCCTTCCTCTCCAATGAATGTAAATACAAACATCAACTCTCTTCTTGCTAATTATCCCAGCACCAGGGTGAGCATTCCAAAGGGCGGGGGAGTGGGGAAAAAGGGCTGTAAGATTTGCCCTTTTACCTGGCTTCCTTGTGAGTCGAATTTCCCCGCCATTTGGGCTCACCCGGCTGTTTGGGGTCGTATCCTTCTGACGCTGTAAAGCAAAGGAAAGCTGAAGTAAAATCGTAAGCACAGTTTCGGTCACATGATTTTCACTTAGTAACTGCTTTGCTTAACGACCAAGTTGCCAGAAGCAATTGTGCTCGCTAAACAAGGACTGCCTGTATGCTGTTTTTTTGGCATTGTATCAGAAGTGGTTTACTACTGTCTTCTTCCAGGATATTTTTCAACTTCTCAGTCTAGCCTACATCTCTCATACTCCCTGGCAGCTTCCCATGCAAGTACTAACAAAGACTGACCTGCTGAGCTTCCAAGCCCAGACAAAGATGGAGAAGAACCCTATGTTATTCTCTAGCAGTGCTATATTGATTCTGCAGTAAAAATCTGCCCATATTTCTTCCTCCTGCATGGGAGGACGTGTATAGAAACGTAGACTATAAGTCCAGTTATTTACAGTCTGTGACAACTGCAGAGAATGTCTCTGAAAGTCTCATTATTATTTTAAGTCATATTTTAATGTTGATTATTTCTGCCATATTTAGCCTACTTCATTCATTATTCAAAAACAAACCTAGGGCAGGGACATAATCACTCTGGAACAATATCCTACCAAGATGATTGGCTTCAATTATCATTATAGTCTGTATAAAAATCTGTGGATTTCTCATGTATTCCTTTGAAAAGGAAAATAATTTATAGTAGCATAAGTAGTCAGATAAACCTTTTTACTATAGAAAGCACGTATTACTGCTTTTTAATTTTGTTTAGTTTCTCTTCATATCTTGCCAAAGTTTTCTGGATCCGTACAGAATTAAAGAGTTTGATTTTCCTCCTTTCCTTAGCGTTTTGTAGATAACAGAAATGTAATACATAGAATTCCTATGGCAGTGGGACAAATCCATGGCAGGAAGATGTTTGCTTGTTAAGAGCCTTATGAGCCCAATCTTCCAGCACTTCTCTCTTTGCCTTTTTAAAATAAAACCCTTCCAATTTATACAGATGAAAAACATACATCCTTGCTGTAAAGCAGGATGACTTTTCTCCTTTATCAAAGTATGACTGAGGAACACAGAGGCCTTTGGGTCTTGTAGATCTAAGATCTCCTCTATCTGTCCATAATATTCCAGAGAGAGAGTTTTAATTTTTTAAGGCAGGGTATGCATCATTGGGCTGAATGCTGCATGCTGCATTTTAGTGGTATGCTGGTCCCTGCTCTCTCAAACAGTAGGAAAGGCCAGGGTAAAAACTCAGGTTAATGTAATTAAATTCAAATGTTAAATTAATACATTTCCCATCTACTTGGCAACAGCCTTAGTGGGCTCTGGGTGCCACAACTGAAGTTTCTGACAGCTACAAGTAGCCCTGAGTATTAGGAAAGTATTAGGAATTATACAGTATTAGAAAAGTAAGTTTTTACATACGAGTCTCCTCAAAATAAATAAAATAAATAAATAAAATGGCATCATGTATATATTCCAGAGATTCAAATAAAACTGAATTGAATTTCATCTATCATTTTACCTGCTGAGGCTAAGATAGTACAATGCAAGGCATGCTTCAGGGCTTCGAGCCGCTCACTCTCGTGGACTATGCTTTTATAAGAAAGCTCGTTATATCTTTGGGCAGCTTCAATGAATTTCCTTCTGTAGTCAAGAACACGGGCATAACATACCTGAAACAAGGAAAAATGTACAACTAAAAATTGTTTTGGCTGCCAAAGTAGCGTTTCTAATGTTACAGAATAGCACTGAAAGAAAATTATCTCAGTGCTATTTTTAAAATAAAAATAATTAATTGAACAGCTTAACTACAATTTATTCAACTTTATTTGTCCTGTTCAGTTTGGATATTGTCAAATATGTCTCTCTCTGGGGATGCTGCAGCTTCCATTCAAATCATCAATTCAGAGCAGCATGAAGAAAAGAGAGACTGTGAAAATAAAGATTTGTCAGCAGGACATTTTGTGAAACTCTGTCTCTGCATATCAGCTCCACCATCAATTATTATTCTTACTACTGAGTGAAGGGATATAGATCACTGGATAATTTTAAACCTAGAGGAGATCTCTCAATATCCTATTGATACAGCACATGCTCTTTTGCTTACATTTAAAAGTATTGTGTTTAATACAACAGACTGCTATGAGAGCATATTAGACAGGACTCAAGAATAAGTAATAACGGTGCATGCAAGAAGCCATAAAGATCAATAGTTCTGTTATAATCTAGCATTTTGTTCTCTTCAAAACAAAAGCTATTATAAGCATTTCACCTTATAATGAATTTGTAACTGCTCATTGGTCGATTCATTTTGAAGAAGAGATGCTCTGTTGATATAAGCCTCAGCCTGAACAGGATCATCATCCTCCAGATATAGTCGGGCAATTTTCAAATAAGTTTCCAATTTATAATCCACATTGTACTGCCTTGAATAGTGAGGAAAAAGATGCAAAGTTTCAGTCCTGTATTTGAACTGGATCACACTTTTTTTGCAAAAACACTTTACACAGTCTGCAAGATTTTACAATAAAGTACAGAATTGTACAAATAAAAAATTTGGGATGGTTGTGCTCAACAATACATGGCAAATTCACACCTTATCTTGACTGAATAGCTGGTACTTCTTCCAGGAGGAATGAATGGCTGGGGGAAAAAAGAAGTATTTTGCCTACATTGCGCTCTAGTTTGCTAATTCCATTCCAGATCAATGCAATAAGCCTAGCAGATCAGTTCAGAGTCCATGTTTTCTTTTTCATTATCTAAGAAATATCTATTTATAGTCAAAAATTGGCCGGATTTCATATGCTAACGACAACTTTGTAAAGCAAATGAATTGATTTCTGCTGTACTAAAATCTCTATTCAAATTATTTTCTATCCATCTTATCTAAATCACATCGAACCAACTATATGGTCACAATGCTTGAACAAAAACCAACCAAGTGTACCAACAACACCACCAAACAAAGCACGAAGCCTTTAGAATTTTTAACGAAAAGTAAGATGCAGACCAAAAGTTTCAAAAGACAAATTCATAGCTTCATTATAATGCCTTAAAGAGACTACTAAAATGCAGCTGGTGCAGAATTGTATCCTTTTGTAATCAGGAATACAAGAACACTATCCTATTGCTAAATAGCTCATTTCTAAATATTACCCAAAGTAAAAATGCCCTCAAGTTAGCTCCTAGCTTTTTCAGGGAGCAATATAGATATAGTTTGCCTTTTGAGAGATGTTTTTGAGTTCCCGGTCTATTTACTGTATAAGTATAAGTATCCCTAGCTGATCTTCCAGCTAAGTACTAATTAGGCCCAACTCACTTTAGCTTCCAAAGATCAGCCATGTGCTGCCACCTGCTGAGATGAGCATTTTGACATAACATTAAAAAGACCCAAGGATCCCAACCAAGATAAGAAAAGGCTTTTAGAAGCTTGCTGAAACTAGTTATATGTTTCTGCTTCAAAGATAATTGTTGAAAAAGGTTCAGAGACATTTCCACACTATGTTGTGATAGAGCAGCAATAACTACACAATCACTTTAGAACAAAAAGTACTGACGAAAGGACACAGAATATACCAAAATTTCTGCGCTAAACAAAAAGGGATAACTGTTCTATTTACTTTTGTCCTGTTTCAAGAGGAATCCCCACCAGCACTTGTGCTGCATTCCGCCAATCTTCTTCTTTCTCATAAATTGATGCAAGATGTTGTCTTATAGAAGCAACCTGCAGGGAGGAGGAAGGGAAGGAGAAGGCATAGGATAAATTATAACACATTATCTGAAAGGTACTTATTTTCCAGTGGCCTTTGTGCTTATGTTTTCTCCTTTTCCCTATCCAACCAACTACCAACAGACTTTGACAACATCCTCACTGACATAACTAATTTATTGAGGAAATATTTGCAAAACTGGCGTTTTCTCACAATTGTTGAAAATGAACCTGTTAACTAGAATTCAATGTATTTCAGGATGAATGGCCTTGGTAACAATAAAATACCTAAATAACCAGATACAGGTGAAACTCGAAAAATTAGAATATCGTGCAAATGTTCATTTATGTCAGTATGGCAACTCAAAAGGTGAAACCAATATATGAGATAGACGCATTACATGCAAAGCGAGATATGTCAAGCCTTACTTTGGTATAATTGTGATGATTATGGCATACAGCTTATGAAAACCCCAAATTCACAATCTCAGAAAATTAGAATATTACATGACATCAATAACACAAGGATTGGAAATAGAACAATATCGGACCTCTGCAAAGTATAAGCATGCATATGTACTCAGTACTTGGTTTGTGCCCCTTTTGCAGCAATGACTGCCGCAATGCGGCGTGGCATGGATGCTATCAGCCTGTGGCATTGCTGAGGTGTTACGGAAGACCAGGATGCTTCAACAGCGGCCTTCAGCTCCGCTGCATTGTTCGGTCTCATGTCCCTCATCTTTCTCTTGGCAATGCCCCATAGATTCTCTATGGGGTTCAGGTCAGGCGAGTTTGCTGGCCAATCAAGCACAGTAATCCCATGGTCATTGAACCAGGTTTTGGTACTTTTGGCAGTGTGGGCAGGTGCCAAGTCCTGCTGGAAAATGAAGTCAGCATCCCCATAAAGCTTGTCTGCGGAAGGAAGCATGAAGTGCTCCAAAATCTCCTGGTAGACGGCTGCGTTGACCCTGGACTTAATGAAGCACAGTGGACCAACACCAGCAGATGACATGGCTCCCCAAATCAACACAGACTGTGGAAACTTCACACTGGACTTCAAGCATCGTGCATTGTGTGCCTCTCCATTCTTCCTCCAGACTCTGGGTCCTTGGTTCCCAAATCAGATGCAAAAGTTGCTCTCATCAGAAAAGAGGACTTTGGACCACTGGGCAACAGACCAGTTCTTTTTTTCTGTAGCCCAGGTAAGACGCTTCTGACGTTGTTTGTTGTTCAGGAGCGGCTTGACAAGAGGAATACGACATTTGAAGCCCATGTCCAGGATCCATCTGTGTGTGGTGGCTCCTGATGCACTAACTCCAGCCTCAGTCCACTCCTTGTGAAAGTCCCCAACACTTTTGAATGGCCTTTTCCTGCCAATCGTCTCCAGGCTGCGGTCATCCCTGCTGCTTGTGCACCTTTTTCTACCACACTTTTCCCTTCCACATAACCTTCTATTGATGTACTTTGATACAGCACTTTGGGAACATCCAACTTCTTTTGCAATTACCTTTTGGGGCTTTCCCTCCTTATGGAGGGTGTCAATGATGTGGTTTTCTGCACAACTGTCAGGTCAGCAGTCTTTCCCATGCTTGTGATTCCTACTGAACCAGCCTGAGAGACCATTTAAAGGCTCAGGAACCCTTTGCAGGTGTTATGGATTCATTAGCATTAGAGTGGGACACTTTGAGCCTTAGAATATTGAACCTTTTCACACTATTCTAATTTTCTGAGATTGTGAATTTGGGGTTTTCATAAGCTGTACGCCATAATCATCACAATTATACCAAAGTAAGGCTTGACATATCTCGCTTTGCATGTAATGCGTCTATCTCATATATTGGTTTCACCTTTTGAGTTGCCATACTGACATAAATGAACATTTGCACGATATTCTAATTTTTCGAGTTTTACCTGTAAATTACACAAAGAAATACACCAATAAGGTGGATCCTGAGAGATTTTTGCTACAGTACTTTTTGGAATGAAGGAATGAATGAAACTTTATTGTGGTTAAAGAACCTAAAAACTAACATAATATCAAAGAAAGAAAACAGCATACATTTTGGCATTTCATGGGAAACAAGTTATTCAACAAATAGTTTCCTCCTACAGTTCTTTTTAAAACCCTTTTAGAGGTCTGCTCTTGCATCAAACCAAAGTATGTTGAACAATTTAAGAGAGAAAACAGAATTAGACAATTTGCAATACAAAACAGCACAGTAGCATAAGCATGTTCAGAAGACCATGTATCTAATTTAAAACAAACAAAAATAAGTGGTTAATCAAATGACCAATGAAATGCTTCCAATGCAAACATATACTAAATATTAGTTGTATATAACAAAAACCCAAATGCTATGCTAGTGGGGCAATGGGATGTTTAATTCCTCTCCAACCTTCAGTCCTCTCTCCCCACAACATACCCCTCCCTGTGACAAACCCCTTAAAATTTGTTGATGATCCAACAATCCTCTGAAGCACATTTTAAAGGTATGGCAGAAGTTACAAGGCCAAAGACAAACTGCTGCCTCCTGTTGGAAGATTGTCAGTAAGTGTGGACCACAAGGCTTTATCCATGATGGCTTGTTCTTACCTGTTCCTCAAATGAAATTACACGAGGCTGGATCTTTTCCAATGTGAAGTGGTAGATTTCTTTGGCTGTACTATCAGGAAGATTTGGGAGATGCGTACAAAAGTCTGTCAGCAACTGGCGTGAAATTACTAAACTGACATTTTCATTTACCACTGATATAAAAGACACAAAGGGAAAATACTATAAATTCATGTTTATGTTGTCATTTTAAACATTACTCTGATCATAACCCATTTTCTTATTAAGTCTAAATAATTAAGCCAACAGTTTCCAAGGCAAAGTTTCCAACAGATGAACTATCTAATGATTGCATGGGACATAAAATTTCTGCACCAGCACACCAGAGTCCTATTGTACAGTATTGCTCAACTGAATGCAGGTTAGAGCTGCTATTAAGGCCTACATAATGGCAATTAGGGCGGTGAAGCGTCATTGCTCTTCCACTCTTATTGCATCTGTAGATAGCTGCCCTGTGGCCCTGTTTCAGGTGATACAAGCCCTCCTGTGTAAGGACAGCTTGGAGAACTTTTCATAGCATCTCTTGGATAAAATCGCTCAGATTCGTTCTCAATTTGAGGCTGGCTTTATTGCAGGTCTGGTGGAGATGCTTAGGGAAGAGGGAACAATTTGAACCTGTTGGACCTGAGGAAGTGGATCCCAGAATCCTTAGGACTATGAGCTCAGCCACCTGCTCTTTAGATCCATGTCCCTCCTGGCTGGTTAAAGTGGCCTGGGGGGTGACATATGAGTGGATTCTAGTGATGGTTAATGCTTCCTTGAGTGAAGGGTTGTTCCTTCACCTCTTAAGGAGGCTTTTGTTCATCCCCTCCTCAAGAAGCCATCGCTGGACCCCCCTATACTGGACAATTTCCATCCAGTATCTAACCTCCCCTTTTTGGGGTAAGTGATTGCACAGCAGTTTCAGAGGACCCTGGATGAAGTGGATTATCTGGATCCCTTTCAGTCGGGATTCAGGCCTGGGTATGGGATGGAAATAACATTGGCTGTGCTTCTGGATGAACTCTGGCGAGGGCGGGATAGGAGTTATGCATCCATCCTTGCCCTACTTGACCTCTTGGTGGTTTTCAATACCATTGACCATGGTATCCTTCTGGATCAGCTCATAGAATTGGGGGGTGGGTGGCACGGTGTGCTGGTTCATCTCCTTCTTCCAGGGCCGATTCCAGTTGGTGGTGGATGGTTCTGCTCTCGACCCATTATGTGGGGTGCTGCAGGGTTTGGTACTCACCCCCCTCCTATTCAAAATCTACATGAGGCCACTGGATAAGCTCATCCATTGCCATGGAGTGAGGTATCATCAGTATGCTAATGATACCCAATTATACACTTCTGCCCCTGGCAAATTAAGCGATGCTGTGAATGTCTTATCCTGGTGTCTGGAGTCTGTGAGGGTCTGGATGGGGAACAGTCTTCAGCTGAATCCTGGCAAGACTGAGTGGCTTTGGGTTTTGGGACCTGCTGATTCTAGGACTATGCCACCTGGATAGGGTTGCACTGCCCCAGACAGACCCGGTGTGCGATCTGGGGGTCCTCCTGGACTCACCACTCCTGCTTAAAGAGCAGGTGGCAGTCATGGCTAGGTGGGCCTTTGCACCAGTTGTGCCGGTTCCTAGATCAGGGAGCTCTGCTCACTGCCGCTCATGCCCTAGTCACCTCCCATTGTGGATTTCTGTAATGCGCTCTACATGGGGCTGCTTAAAGAGTATCCAGAAACTTCAGCTAGTGCAAAATGGAGCAGTGTGGGTAGTTATGTGCGTCCCTAGAGCAGTACACATTACACCTCTGCTCCACAAGCTGCACTGGTTGCCAGTTTGCTTCTGGGCCCAATTCAAGGTGCTGGTTTTGACCTTTAAAGACTTTCATGGCATGGGGCCAGGTTATCTGAGGGACTGCCTCTCCCTGATTACATCTGCCCACACCATCAGGTCTGGCAGAGAAGGCACGCTGCAGGTTCCGTCTGCCAAGGAATTACATTTGGTGGATCCCGGGAGGCGGGCCTTCTCTGCCATGGTGCCTGCCTTGTGGAATCTTCTCCCTCCATAAGTGAGATTAGCTCCATCCCTCTCATCATTCTGCAAGTCCCTCAAGACCTGGCTATATGATCAGGCCTGGGGCTCCCAGGGGACCGGGGAGATTTTGCGATGGCTCCCTTACTACGTTATCATCCTCTCCTGTTTTGTGTGTTTTTTATAGTTATTTTTAATTATGACTGTTTTTAGGTATTTATTAAGTGCTGTACACTGCTCAGAGTCACTTTTATGTGAGATGGGTGGCTATATAATATGATTAAATAAATATGCTACCACAATGTCAAATTACATAAACTAGAAGCAGACAGATAAGAACCTGCTGAATCTGCCACAGCACAAGCTATTCACAACAATAATTAGTTCAGGTGTTCAAATGTTTATGCTGGTATGGTTATTTTGCAGGGTGATTGACTTTGGGTTATTTGAGAAATATTCAGAATTTTTACTGTAGTGTTTCTTACAATATTTCTAACCTCCCTTGCTTTCTTAAAATTTATTTTTAACAATCCAGTCCTAAGCACTTTTTTCAAAATAGAACTTCCATTCTCATAAGTATTTATAGTACACAGAAATAATAACTACATTCCATAGTTACAAAATGTGGGCCAATTACGTACAATATCTCACCATATAAACAATTAAAGAATCCTTTTTACCCATGGGAAGGTATTACATGCACAGGAACAAGTAAGCCAAATCACTTGTTAAGAATTCAGATTGCTAAAACGCATGTCTCTATAAACCAAGAACAAAGAAAAAAGTTCCAGAGCAACTCAGAAAATCAGCTTTTCACTCATCACAGGGTTGCTATGCCAAGCATTCTTAGCAGGAGTAATTCCCAGTGGGCTTTACTACAAATAAATATATTCAACAAAGAACTGCAGTGTTTACTAAGAACAACTATGAAATCACTAGAACTCACTTATAAATATAAAGCCAGAGATCTTAGTTAAGCTCTCCACTTCGTGTACAGTAAAACTGTTCCCATTAGTTTTCAGTTCTTCAATAATGCCTATTTTGTAGTATACCAAGGGCTATGCAAACTAATAGGATGATGAAAAATGTTAGTTGAGAAATAAATTCCTTCAATTTTATTAAAATGTCCAAGTATGCATACTTCAATTATTTATTAATAAAGACAAAACTGTGTAAACATCTGGTTAAATATATAATTGTAATACTACTAAATTATTTTCTTTTCCTGATTGCAGTTTAACATGAACAACAGCATGGTCATGCAACACCAACTGCAGTTTAATGAACTCACTTGCTTCTACAAAAGCTTTTAAAGCTTCCAGTTGTTCCACTCCTGAGAGCTGAATTGCTTTCTCCAGTATCTGTCGATACCTGCCAGAAAGTTGTAAAAATAAATGGCAGTTAACTCTACATCCTAAACAGGAACTTTGTATTTCATTTCTTCCAACTTTTAGATAATACCACACAAATAAGCTTGAATGCTTTTTCTTAACCTATAAAAGTTATCCTATTCTCCTTTATTTCAAGTTCCTTATCACTCTTGGAACTTTGTTTATGACAGGTGGCAGATCTAAAATTTGGGTGACCATTTTGTTTTCAGAACATCCTCTTGTTTTTTGAATAAGTGTTGGATGTAATTGTATACTTGCAATACATGCAGTCACCTTCTCTCAGCCCTAGGAAGGAGGCAATAGCAAACCATTACTGAAAAACCCTGTCAAGAAAACTGCAGGGACTCTTCCAGACAGTCTCCAAGAATTGGACACGGTTAAACAGATTAATAAAAAATAAAATATGCAACCCTGCAGTTTCCATCAAAGTAGAGATGCCCTCACCTCCTAACATATCCATGCAGTTTTTTGGTTGAAAAATGAAAATGATTTGCCACTGCCATCTTCCTATAACACTAGAATTCCCTAATGGTGTCTCATTCCAGTACTAACCAGGTCCAACCTTGCTTAGATAATGAGCCGAGGTTTTCAGGAGGTCAGCCAGGTTCTGCCAGACCTCATTAGCCAAAGAATCTGCCTCATTTTGATTCTTCACTTTTCAAATTCTTTTACATGTTTGCACTATTTGTTACGAGAAGTTATGGAGAACTGAGACTATTGCATAATTTTGTGTCATTTTGGTTAGTTTTGCTAGAAGTACTCAATTACATATTTTAATATTACAAGATTGTACAAAAAAGTGAGTTGATATTTAAAATCAGTTTTACATTATGTCTTGAGCTCACAATAAAACCAATAACCAGTCTCCACACAGTGCTGCCAAACTACAGAGGTTGCTTTAGAATCTCATGACCCTCCAAACGGTTTTAGAATACATTGCTTTTCATTCAACATGATGTGACAGGATGAGCTGCCATGATACAAGAAAGTGCTGCTCTCAGCATTGTAAATGTTAAGAGTAAAGGTCATTGTCTTTGGTGGTCTGACAGGGGCATAGCTGAAGGAATGAAGGTGGTTAGAAAAAAAATCCTAACTCCTTGGAGCACCTACAATCGGGAATACTGTATAAGTTTTTTTGGAAACAACATATATAACAGCCAGAGTAAGTAGGTGGGGGGGGGGGGTGACTTCAGGGCCTACAGGAGATGTTAACAGTGAGAGGGGCAATTGGACAAGCAGGGGACTGAGAAGGAGTAGTGATCAGATGAGCAGAGGATCCACAGCTAAAGAGTGGAGAATCAGGGGATATCTGCAGTAAACTGAAAAGGAACCAAGTGGAAAAGACAAATGCATAACAAGGCAGCCCTGGACTGACTACCACTGGAGAACCAAAAAGTCGGTCAGGTGCTGGCAAAGGGGTTTAGAGGAGAAAGAAAATGTGAATGTTCTCTTTCTTCCCCCACTTTAGGTAGCAGATGGCTTTTCTTCCTCAAGGCTGATGCAAAACTAGCTAAGAAAGGAATCAGCATTCCAAAGCATGCAATTAGATAAACAAGGGTCAGAGAAGGAAGGAGGCAAAAGCAATGTGTTTATACTTAGGAAATTTTAAGGAACTTTTAGAAAGATGCTTGATAAATGCATATAGAATATTTTTGTTACGTTAACCTTATAACTAGGTATTAACATGTGCACTAACTTAGAATAGAAATAGGACATTGTATATAGACATAAACTGGACTAGTTCTTTATTATAATCCATTGTAAAGAGTAATAAATGTTACTTTGATTAATACCTCAGCTGTATGTGTGACTGAATTGATTCCTATTCTTACATAATCTCTTACACATGCTTTAAGTGCTTGAAAGCAGGATAAAAATACTAAGTTTCTGAAAACTCTTGTGACATGCACTGCAGATTACAGGAGGGAAATTTATTCTGAGAACAGTTTTCCGTTCTACAGATACTTTCAGTCCAAATAGAAACATCTAACACTTCGGTTACTTTTCCTCCTGTAATGAACTGAAGGGGACATCTTCAACTATTGCAGCAATAAGTAGTCAATTCATGGAACATGCATCAGTTCAGTGAAGTCCATGTTTTCTCTTTCCCACCTTTCCTAGACAGAAATCACCATCTTATGAAAATTGTCTTTTTTTAGCAACACACTCTTTAGCATTTAACTTGTTCACAATGGATTTGGAGGCAGAGGGTAAAAAAGGTCAAGATAGCAGGTGCAGCACTGTAACTTGAAACCTGGCCCTTTTGTATATATGTTGGTGCACATGCATACAAAGAGCAGGGCTTCAATTGAATTGTCATGAGTACCTCTTCCCTTTTTTTGACCCTCCCCTACAGATATTGCTGCTTATATAATATTGTTAATCTCAACCCTGACAACACATGGGTGAAATATTATGACTATTGGCAAATACTCTGCTGTCTACGTATGGAGGTGACTGTGGTGGCAGGTGGGGGTATACCTGCAGGTATGGTCAAGTCTCATCTGAGCCAAGCTTAACTCTTGGTAACTTCACGCTGATGGTGTTTTCTTGGCAACAATAAGGAAGTAATTGCCATTGCTTTATTCAAGGATTTTAAAAATGTTTTCCAGCCTAGCCTACAAACCTGTTATTTTATGGAGGTTTCCTATCTAAGTACTAACCAGTTCCCACCCTGCTTAGTTTTTGGAGATTAACCAGAACAATACACTTTTGACTCAGATCTGCCCTTGAACTGTAGCTTGGTTTCCACCAATTCTCAGATGAGCATGCTTAACATTTAAAAAAGCACTAAAAATACTTCTGTTTCACAGTCTCCTATGAAGTCACTTTAAAATACATTTTCATCTGTTACTTTGAATGTACAAATATTAATAGAGAGCCAGTTTGGTGTTGTGGTTAAGGTGCTGGCCTAGAAACTAGGAGTCTATGAGTTCTAGACCACCCTTAGGCATGAAAGCCAGCTGGGTGACTTTGGGCCAGTCACTCTCTCTCAGCCTAACCCACCTCACAGGGTTGTTGTGGAGAAAATAGGAGGCAGGAGTATTAGATATGTTTGCTGCCTTAAGTTGACCAAATATATATATAATATTTGGTCAACTTAAAAATCTAATAATAATAATAATACAAGTCATGGATCTTTTTGCTTATTGGCTCCTTGTTTTTTATTACAATACTCTAGTTAATTGTAGCATATTATTGCATTAATGGTTGCTTTATACCATGTTTGTACTACATGAAGTTACAAGCCCATAACAGGAGCCAGTCTGGTGTAGTGGTTAAAGTTCTGAGCTAGAAACTGTGAGTTCTAGTCCTCCCTTAAGCATGGAAGCTGGGTAGATGACTTTCTCTCAGCCCAGCCCACCTCACAGGGTTGTTGTCATGGGAGCATTATGTACACCTCCTTGAGTTTCACAAAATAAAGGCGAGATATAAATCCGATCATAAATAAATACACGAAAAATAAAGCACGTCTTCTACTGAACCTACTACTGCTGCTACTCGCTGCCATTCCGTTAATCTATTTCTTTGCTAGATATATGTTCTCCTTATGTATGTTATCTCTGTATCAATAATCCGGAGAGGTCGTCGGGCTGAGAAAGAGTGACCTGACCTGAACCCGGGTCTCCAGCTCCGAACCGCAAACTAGTCACTCGTTCCTGTAGGCCCATCTGTGGTTTCCCTCGGCTAATAACCCCACTCCGGCCTTCCCAGTCTCTCAGAATCGAGACCCACTCCGGCTTCATCTCTTCCCACCCCCTGCCCGATCCGCTATCAGTAACCGGGAGGGGAAAAACGGCTGTTGGGGCCCCTTCACTCACTTCCCCGCCAGGTCCTTGTGGGAGCCGCTGGAGCTCATGAGTTGGGTCAGTTCCTGCCTCACGGAAGCCGCCATTTTGCTCGCCCGGTTTCCAGGCTCGCCCGTCCCTCAAGGAGGGGAAGACGGCACGGCCCCGGACGCCGCTGCGTAACCACAGAGCAGACCCGTCTAGAGCGGACGGGCGCTGGTCTCCCCCGGAAGCGCCTGGGCGGGAGAAAAAGAGGCGGCTAGCGACAGGTGGGCGGGAAGAACGCCGGAAGTCGGACGAGCTTTGAGGAGGGAAGGCGGGAGAATGGAGCATAGGGGATGAAGCTCCGTAGGAGTGGCGCGACGTCGGTTGTCAGGGCGCCGGAGCCGGCTATTATGGGATGCGGCGGCGTCGGAATGGCGCTCGGCGCGTGATTTTGAACCGACACCCAGCCTGCCGCCGGGCTCGGCTGCTGTTGTGGCGAGCCGGCCACGCGCGGGAGCGAGCCCTGGCCAGGCGCGCGCCGGCGGGGCGGACGGAGAGCGAGGGGGAGAAGCGAGCGCCGCCCCCGCGAGGCCGCCGCAGGTGAGTGCCGGCGTCGGGAGGGCTGAACGGCTAACGGTGAAACGGGGAGCGAGCGCCTTGACAGGACCAGGACCAGGACCAGGACCAGGACCAAGACCGGCCCTGCCTGCCTGCCTGCCCGCGGACGGTCGGCGAGCGGGGAAGGAGGCTGCCCGAGCTGTGGCCGCCCTACACCGCCCGCCTCTCCCTCCCCCTCCGCGGGGCGGGGACTGCCAGACCTGGGTTGGGAAGCGCCGTGGGAACCGCAGCCGCTGCCCGGGGTCCGCGCCGCAGTGCCTTCCCCGTCGCGGCGCCGTCCAGACGTGAGGCGGTTACAGCTCCGCGTCAGGTTGGCGAAGGGCGGCCTTCGCTTTATGGTGAGAAGCGAGAGGAGCGCGAGGGTCCCCCGGGTTGCCAGTCGCCCTCTGGCAACGATCGCGGATGGACGGGCAGAACTCGGCCGTAGGTGTCGCTTGGAGGCGGCAGTCTCAAGTACCTTGTTAGTGCTGTGAAAAAATAAACCAACAGAATATATTCCCTTAGCTTCCAAATAAACCCCTAGCATGTCTATCGCTGGAAATGATACTTGGTCGGAGGAGTCTTTGCTTTTTTTTTCTTTTTCTTTTTTGAGAAAGAGGGAGAGGAAAAAAAAAGTTGAAGAAATTTGGTTTGCATAATACATACCCGTCCTGTCATTTCCTTTTGGGGGTCGGCAACGTTATGTAAGGTGCAGAAAAGGAGTGAAAAGGAAAGCCAAACAAAGAATTGTGAGATAAGAAAGGAAAACCTAACCAAATCTAGTGGTCGCCAGCATCATTCAGTATCTCTCTCTATACTTTCCTGTCTTTGCAAACTATTCTTGCTTCTGCCACTTCATATGTTGCCTTTTTTATTATTTCTGATCAAGATTCAGAAAACAAGTCTGTTTTGTAAAAAATGAGAGAGATTTTATTTGCTATTAAGGGAGTCTTAATTCATTCTTCCTGTCCTAAATCTCTTAGTTGTCGTTCTCCTACTTTTGGCAAGTACATTTCAGTTCAGTAGAATTAGTAGTATCTTCTGAAACCATTTGTGATGATCCATTTCTCACAAAACAATAAAATCAGCCAGTGGAGAAATAAATTTATATAAAGCATATGCCCTTGTTGTGGGTGGGTGGAAGAATATGTAAAAATATTTGAAAATTAATATGAATGTTGTCTAATAAGTTGCTTTATAACTATGTTGGTTTTGTGAAAATGCTATTAGGAGGAGGCAAATCTACTGAATGCTTAGAGCTAAATAGTGATGGCATGTTAAGACCTTAATCTGTTAATAAGGCTGTGCAACTTTTTCAGTCCAAGGACTGCACTTGGCATTATGCTGGCATGCTAGGGAGTAGACATTAAAAAGTAGGTGACGCCAAAGTAAAAGTAAAATTTTATTTTCATTCATCTGGCGGCTCTGGAGGCTAAATCCAAAGTTTTCAGTGGTTGCGTGCAGCATTGGGCCACACATTGTGAGCTTCTGGTCTATAGTATAAAAGTTTTAAATGTAATTTAAACTGGGATTGATTTTGTTATGTGTGGATCAAGATCAATTTAGGAAATGGAATCAGGGTTTTATCCTAGTTTAGCATGTAGGTGCTGGCATTCAGACTGTTATGTAATTGCTGAAGTTATAAGGCTGATAAACATGTAATATTGACATATACAGAATTTTCCTTGCTATTTTTTGTGATATGATTGTTGTGGCCAGTGGGTTGGCAAGATATTCATGCTATGACAACCTAGTGCAAGGGAGGGAAACCTCAAGTTGCCCGGATGTTGCACTGTAATTTGGCAACAACTGGAGAGTCACATTTTTATTGCTAGTATAATGTATGTGCACAGTGTTTATGCTTGTGCTTATCTGTGGTATAGCATGAGTCTTACAATTTTTCTCATGAGTGTGATTTACAGAATAAGTTGCGTATATACATGGGTTTAACATTTGCCATGCTACAGTGCCATTTTAATTTGACTATTAAGAGGTGTGCTAACTGCTTATAGAAGCAGAGCTTGTCACTCAAACAAATCCAAGGCTCAGATTCTGTGTGCGGTCTCATAGCTGTAAGCTTCTTTGAAGTCAGCTTTACTTGTATGTAGATATTACTGTAATATGTTAGTTGTTAACTCAAGCTTTGTAGTTCTATGTATAGAATCTGTTTGCTTTCCCGATCTGAGTTTCATTCTTGAGAATTCTGCAGGTGACCCAAGTAAATGTTTTCTGAGATACTGAGATACTGTACACAGTTTTGTACTGCAGCACCTGCGTCTCTGCTCTTGTATGTCTATACTATATCTTCAAGATCTTAAAGGTTAATTTCTGTTAACATTAGGAATGGCAGCTGTTGGAGACTTTCCGTGCCATTTTTAATACAAGAAACTGGATCACGAGCAAGAACTGTGCTGTATGCTCAAGATGAAAGGTTCTGCCTCATAAATCCGCCACTTTTTCAATTGTGCGAGCCACTAGTCTGTTAAGGTGCCGCAGAATTCGGGGTGGCCGATCCGCGCCGTGGCTCTTCTGGAGCGAGTCCCGCCCGGCCCTGCAGCGGCGTCTCCAGCCCGCGGCGCGGGTCCCTTGCCCGCTCGGCCGCCGTCGGACAGAAGCGCCCGGCGCCGGCGGGGCATCTTCCCGGTCCTCCTTTCCTCGCGGTGGGAGGACTTCCCTCGGCGGGGCGGGCTCCGGGGCGGGGGCGAGCCCGGAGGGAGGAGGCTGGGGTGGCTGAGGAGCTGGGCTGCGAGGGTGATGACGAAGTGAAAATGGCGGATCTTTCGAAATCCTATCCCGGCCCTTGACATTCCAGAAGCAGTAGCTCAACAGCCTGAAGAGGCTCTGTCCGCCGCTGCCAGCAGCCCTCCAGCTGCCGATCGGCCGCTCCCCCTGCTAGCCAGACCCCCAAGGCGGGAAGCCCCCTCCCTCCCTCCCTGCCTGCCTCCCTGCCCGCCCGGGGCTGGAGCCGACCAGCCTGAAGGACTCGCGGCTGCGTCCCGGAGAGGGTGAGCGACGGGCGCATCGAGGCCTGGGCAGCCCGGATGCGCCGGGGAGCGGGGCCGGAGCTGGACAAGCGGGTCCTCCTCTGGATGCAGGTGCTCCGTCACCGAAGCGCCCTGGTTGCGCTGCCGGGAAAGGGGAAGGGATGTGGAGCTCTTGGGCCTAATTTTCTTCCCAAGGGCTGACTGAGAGCTGTCCAGCTGTGCCAGGGTTAGTTAGTATCTGGGTCAGCCGGGAATCATGGGACCCGGGGCCCCCCGTTTTTCTGGAGGAATACTGGCGAGGGCTCCGTTGCCTAGGAAGTATTATTCGTCCGATGTATTGTCGAAGTATTATTCATCCTTTGCTGTACAGGGTAGTGAAGAATATTTGTATATTAAGCTGCTTGTGGGGCACAAAAGGGGCTTAAAAACTAATTTCATAGCTGTTCAATTGCATTAATGGGTGTGTTTCAAAGTCATCTGTTTAATTAGCACTGGCATTGCTGGCGACAACAAAGAAAGCTTCACCTTATGCTCAGCTGTTCATGTTTAAAATGTGGATTTAAAAAAAATTTTCCCCATTAATTTTTGAAAAGTGAGGAAAGCTCAATGTAACAATTAATAAATGAACTTGCAATTTTTCCTAATAATTTTTCTTTTACATTTTTTTCCCTATTTAATAGGCTGTGGATGTCTAGGGTGATTTAGGACAGTTCCTGTTCCTGGTCAAAAAAAAAAATACTGTAGATGAATGATAACTATTGCATATAATGCCTCTGGAGAAAAACATTTTTATTTAACAGCTCAATCCTAAAGTTCAACAAATTAATCTGACCTTGTTGTTTAGCTTATTTTAGGCTAGAACCATTTTTATATGAATCTGTGTCTTTTCAGCTATTTGAACTTCGTAACATCTATATTTTATAGATCTTATAATGTGATTAAATGTTATGGGGTGATTTTGTACCAGAAAATAATTAAATATTGTAGGTTGATGTGATATATTAGAAACAAAGATGCCTGATCATGTAAACAAGGAATTCTTTATATCTTCCTTTTCTACAGTTGCATTCAAAGGACCTTAGAATAAAATGATACAAATACATAAAGCACAATTAAATATAAGGCATTTTTGTATATAAGGCATAATATAATATAATATATTTTATAAGTATAATATACAGTATAAGCCATTTCTACCAGTGTAGAAAAGAACTGTGCATGGTTCTGAATTCCAGGTACTCCAGTATTTGCTGGAGTGTTTCTTATCTCTTTCATTTAAAAAAAAAAGCTATTTGGGAGAGGTATAGGAGAACTGTCTATATTTAAATAATGATATAAACCTTATATTGTAGGCTCTAAAATGGAAGCCAACATAGTCTGCGGATTACTTGCCTGTTTTGGATATATGTAATTTTGGGCTATTCTTAAGTAAAATACATCCAAATATCACTTTTACATTTTAAAAAACTATTCAACCAATATTCTATCTGTAATATACATTGATAAGCCTGAACATGAAGTCTCAAAACTTATCTCAATTAGAATAGATTTACAGATAATCCTCACTTAACGACAGTAATTGGGATTGGCAACTCTGTTGCTAAGCGACACAGTCTTAAAGTGCAATGTCACGTGACCATGCTGACTTATAACAGCAGTTGTGGCAGTTCCGGTTGCCATTGTTAAGTGAATCCTGCATGGTCGTTAGGCATGATGTCACATGATCGCCATTCGCGATTTCCTGCCAGCTTCCCTGTTGACTTTGCTTGTCGGAAGCCAGCAGTGAAGTTTGCAGATGGTGATCACATGACTGTGGGACACTGGGACCATTGTAATTGTGAGCTGGTTGCCAAGCTTCTGAATCACGATCATATGACTGTGGGGATGCTGCAGCGGTTGCAACTATGAGGACAGGTCGTAAGCCTCCTTGTTCAGCAGCATCGTAACTTTGAACAGTTGCTAAACAGGTAATCGTTAAATAAAGATTACTTGTACAAAGTCAACAAGGCTTAAATAAATTGGGCAGTGTTGGACTTCAGAGTTTAGTGACCATGGTCTAGAGAACAGATTTCCTGATGTTTCACCAGGAACTCTGGCTGGCATCTTCAGAGGCAAAGTGGTCTGCAATCCTGCTCAGTTGCCTGTGGTCTGCATAGCGTAAACCCTGAAGCCCAACAGTGCCCAACAGATACCAGCCATGAAAGCCTACACTTAAATAAATTGTTGTTGTTCTATTACGTATTGTAGTTTTATACTGCCCAATAACAGCAGTTCATAATTATGTCCAATTTATTTTAATGCATCTATTCTGATTGTCTGGGTCCAGCCCACCTATTTTTTTCAGTGTTTGTATCCTTATTACACAAATTTTATGATTTAATGCTTGATGCCTCTTCATAGTACTCTGCAAATTGTATATACAAAGAGGGGGTTTGCTGCTTAATAGCAAACATGTATCAAGCCCCAATAAAACTTAGGAAGTTAAGTGATTTTCTTTTTCATTCATTGCATATTATAATTTGTTTGCTTTAACATACTTAACCTTGAATTTGCAAAATAGATTACAATTATGCATTGCCTTTTAGAAAAACAGTTATCAAATATATCGTATCATTTTTTTAAAAAATTAATCCTAGATCAGTCCATACAAGAGAGCTGCTTGCTAATAGTAATGTGAAGCTACATAATGGACATGAATGTACCACCTAATTTAGAAGCCAATACACCCCTCATATTTACATGATGCTATCACCTTTTCACCAGAGCATTTCTTTTGTCCAATTATACAATGCTCCTTATCAGACAGATTTGCAGCTAAAGGGTTTAGAGGGAATATTTTCCAAGCAGAATGTATACCCATATAAGTAATAAGCAAACAAAAAACAGAACAATTAAGATTTGTGTAGGAATAACTTATAGTAAACAAGAGAAGAAAACAGCCTTTGTTATCTATAGTTTACAGGAAAAACTACTCAAATGTACAATTTATGCTCCTCAGCCCTTTTTGGATAGTGGCATTTTCTTTTCATAGGCCGTGGCTGGTCGTTTGTACTTGCTTACAGGCAACAAACCGGCCACAGTGATATAAACACAGGAACCAAACCTTGCAGCAGACCCAGATGCTCACCTCTTCTTGTTTAAACTGGCAATACTACTACAGGTCCTAATCTTGTATGTCCACAAGTAGTCAGTTTATTGTTTGATTTATACCTTAGTATGTCAGCAACTCCCTACTGCATTCTATATAGAATTAACTGCCCATTGTAGATACCAAATGGATGCTCAGAAAGGTCAACTTCCTTAAACAAATAATGAATACTTTGCCTTTCCAAGACTCTCTATCATTGACTTGAAGAATCCATTCTCAAGCCCAAAAAATTACAAAGAACAATTTCACTGCAAAATATGTGAGCTACAGTTCATGCAATGATTAAACAGAAACAAAGGATTCTAAAGCTTCTTAAGATAATATGTTAATTAGTTCACCAATGAAAGGATGTTTCACATCCAAAAGATGTTTTGTAAATAGTTGCTAACTGTAGGCAATTATTGCTTTTTGCCTTTGGTTTCACTTTTCTTTCTTTACTGTTTCTCCTATCCTTATCCATGCATATGTTTTATGCAGGTATCTGATAATACTAAAAAAATGTAAAATAGACTATAGTCCATGGAAGCTTATGACCTACTTAATTTATTTGCCTTTTAGACGCCATAAGACTGGCATTACAGTATTTTGTTTACTGCAAAAGGCTAACATGGCTTCCCTCTGGAAAGTGTTAATTCTGGGAACAGACTATAGAGATCTCTTTACTGCCGTGCATTCAATCAGTGTGATCTACTTACTGTCCCATCAGACTACTTTGTAGAATCTAAGAAGTGTCTTTCTCTCCTGTTCCCTTCCTAAACTAAATAAGGTTTACACATAGCACTTAAGCCACAGCATGGTTTATTTTGGGCTTATAGTATCTATTGACATATATACACACATACATACACACAAAATAGTACATGAGATCTACAGAAAACGAATAGCCAAATTGGAATAACATCATTTCTGCAGAATAATATATACTTCAGATACAGTGCTGATTGGCATAAAAAGGCATTTTACTTTTCATATATTACATTAGTTGGTAATGTAGCTACAAAATAGTTGGATTTAACAGGTTCATAGTTCCCTTCATAGTTTCAAGTGTATTTTTTTGAAATAGGTAAATGTGCATTATTGATAGCCATATGTATGATTATACTTGTATGTTTCTTTGTAAGTGCACGCTGTGAAAGTAATCCACAGGTGTATTTGATTGTGTTAACTCCCTTCAAAGCATACAGATTTCTTTCTTCTTTAAAAACTGTTCAGGAATTCTACAAATAACATATTTCACAATCCAATTTCTTCACTTAAGTTTTTTTACAAGGAACTATAAGCTCAGTCACTGTTACTTACAGTAACACTGCAAATTTCTGTTGAAAAGATGTTGGACATTTGACTAGTCCAAAGAAGGATTTGTCAGTAAATTCAAATTTTGTCCAAGAGCAGTTCGTACAAGGTTAGTGATACTGCTAATGACAAGTAATTCTTGCACAGTAATGACAAATAAAAATTTAAATTAAACCTGCCTATAATCTTTGGATTTCATGGCCTATAAATCTAAAATCTAAATATTTATTTTAACAAAGTTAAATAAGGCTCTCATAAATGTAAATTGTTCACTAAACTGTGGAGCACCTGGTCAGGTTATCATAGTTAAACAATTAAAAAAAACAACCCAAAGTGTTTTATGAATGAATAAACTACTAATCCTGTGGCCTGTTTTAATTATTAGTCATAAAATAATACAAGCAGAGCCATAAAGAACCTTCGTAATCAGTAACCCAAACTATTAGTATTCCGTTAATGTATCAGAATACTTTGTAGATAATCCTTTAATTATGCATGGAAATTTTATATAGTTTGTTGTGGCCTCTTTGGTATTTGTAATTAACTCTGAGGAACTATAATGCAACTGGTCATGTATTCTGATAACTAGGGTAATGTTGCATGTACAGAAAGGCTTCTGTATGAAATAAATTTTCTGATGAAATCAAGTTAAAAAATAACATCCTTGTTGATGGATACTAAAGTGGGCAGATATAGAACTGATAGTATTTTTATACGTATATCACACATACACACATATCTCAATTATACAAGATTGTGGTGTTTCCTCTAAGTCAGAAATTCCCAGTGTGTATTCTAGTATTTGATAATCCACAAAAATAACTGCAAAAATAAATACACTTTAAAAATAAAGACTCCTTTGAACCCACTATAGCCAACTATTAGAATACCTGCCTGTTGTTTGCTATGATTTTTTTCTTCAATTTCCCAATCAGATTTTAATTGGCAGGAGGTTGGAGGAAGAGGGGAAGATAGATTGTTTCCAATGGAAACTGATTGTTGTATCCCTGTACGAAGACCTGTTCTATGCTTTGCTTTTCTGCATAAGTCAGATCTTGAAAAACAGGAGAGTTTTTCAGAAGATAGGTAATTTCTACAGATTTTTTTTTTTAAATAGTACAGTAAAATGGTGGATTGTACATCCAGTTTAAAAAAATGTATGTCAGATTCTGAGTATATGGAAACCAGGTAGTTATAAACCAAATAAACTATATTTTTCTTCAAATTATGGACATTAACAAATTATGGAAAAATTGGTTTGCATCTTATACATTACTGTAGGATCACTATATGTATATCACATTTCCTATTTGGGATATATCATGTAGGAATTTTTCTTGAAACTGTCCACTGTCACTGCAGGAAGAGGTCACTTGAGGCTGAGGTCTACATGTAGCCCCTTGAACCTCTTCCCTCACTTTTTTTTGGTGGTTTCAGAGCCAACTCTGACCATAGTTGCTGAAATTAATGTCATGGTTTCCTCCATTTTGATATAATAAACACTCGGAAAGTATAAAATAGACTTAACATAATTTTAAAACAAGAAAATCCTGAAACTCTCCAAGAAAGTCTTACCCCACCCACTTTGCATCATCTCTCCTCCTACTCTGATACTTTGATGCTGAAACATGTGTGGCCATTAAAAGGTTGCCCATCCTTGCCCTGGTTGATTACAAACTAAGTGACTACTGTGGACAATAAACTGTTATTGGTGCTTGGATGAACTGCTCTTTAAATTACTCTCAAATCTTTACAGGGTCATAATTTTCATTTTTCCAATTTGAAAAATTATGATCCTCACTTTGTTCCTCAGTACTTCATTAACCACATTTATGAAATACATTTCTCAGTGAAATATGTAATTATTTGCAATACTCTTGTAATAACTAGTGCTGTGATTCATATCTGAAGCTGTATTAGTTATACAATCTTTTAATAATAATTTATTAAATTTGTATGCTGTCCAACTCTTAACAACTCTGGGTGGCTTTTCATGGAACATCTTTGTTTTTTTTAAAGTGTTTCAATACAAGACTGCCACACAGCTAATGAATCTCCAGATCTTTTATAATGGTTTCCAGAACATTTATTTTTTATTTATTTAATCACATTTGCATAACTGCCCATCTCACGTAATGACTCTGGGTGGTGTACATAATAATAATAAAAATATATAAAAACCATTAAAACAAATAATTTGAATTTAAAAAAAAAATTAAAGATAAAAGCAAAAAAACAAAAACAAAATGGTGGCAAAACATACAGAGAGTGCTTTCCATTAATTGTCATACAGCCACCTAGTAAGCTCCACTCTATCATGGGATCCCTAAACTAGTTGCCCAAACCATGTTTTAAGGGCCTTCTGGAACAGGGTTGGGGCCAGCCTCACCTTGGGGTGGGGGGATGATGTTCCGCAGGCCAGCGGCTATGGCAGAAAAGGCTTTCTTCTTACGCCCTGTCTGATGACACTCCTTGGCCAACGGGATCCACAACATGTCCCTCCTGTCAGATCTGATGGGATGGGCAGGTGTAATCTGAGAGAGGCAGACCCTCAGATAACCTGGCCCCATGTCATGTAGGGTTTTAAAGGTTATAATCAGCACCTTGAATTGGACCCAGAAACAAACTGGCAACCAATGCAGCTTGCATAGCAGAGGTATAGTGTGTAGATCTCATTTGCACCAGCATTTTGTACCAGCTGAAGTTTCCAAATACTTTTCCAGGTCAGCCCCATGTACAGCATGTTACAGTAGTCCATTCAGGAGGTAACTAGAGCATGAGTGACTGAGAATAGAGCCTCCTGATCCAGGAATGCGCGCAACTAGTGCACAACATGAAGCTGTGCAAAGGCACTCCTGGCCACAACCACCACCTGCTCTTTGAGCAGGAGTCATGAGTCCAGAAAAAACCCCAAGTTGCACACTGGGTCTCTTTGGGCCAGTGCAACCCCATCTAGCACCAAAGATGGTAAATCCCGAGATACAGAAGGCCCTAAAATCCAAAGCCACTCAGTGTTGCCAGGGTTCAGGTGAAGCCTGTGTTCCCCAACCAGATCCCCACAGCCTTCAGGCACTGAGAGAGGATATCAGCTTGGTATATACTTTTGTCCTTGGCAAAAATATCAAAGGTGAAGGGGAATATCCTGACAGCATAGCATTTTCTCAGTCTAGGACTGGAATTGAAAATAACAAACATTGTTATATTTTATAGCTTCAGCAGATGGTGCTGCACGATGATGGTTTTGGAGATACGTTGATGTGGAACAGGATTTAAAAGAAATTCAGGTAATTATGTTGAATAGAATCAATACTTACTTCTATTTCTCCGAATTACTGTCACTGCTGCATAGCACCAGTGTCCAATCTAGACATTTGTCTATGTGCCAAGCATGTCATACCCTTCCTACTTCCATCAAAATATTGAGTGTAAGTATGGATTCCCAACATCCTTTAAACTACTTTGCTTCTGTAAAGCTGAATAATAACAACAACAACAACAATAATAATACATATTTTGTTTCATAGAAATAGAGTTGGAGGGCCTTGTTGGCTAGTCACAGGCTCCCCTTCTTGCCTCATCCCAAGTCTCTTCATGCAGCACTTGTGCCTCTGGAAGCATTTTAATAAATCTATAAATATTGTATACAGGGGTCACTTTCAGAGAGTTTGCTGTTGAAGAGGGACAGGATAACCTGTCCCTACATGCTGTGATTTCCAACAAAAATCCTGTCAGCGCAGTGATTAGGTATATTGAAAGCTTCTGTTGGTGCCAAAGGAGGTGTTTTTTTTTTTTTTAAAGAATTAATTGTCATTTGGCTATGGTTCATATTTGGTGGGAAAAGGTTTAACCCTCCCCTCCCTGTGTAATATGAAATCAAAATATCCTCCATTCACAAATATGTGTCATGCTTTTGCCAATGGGAACTTTTCTTAGCATTAAAACCTAAGCTTTATGTTGGAAGGGAGGAGAGGTGTGTATATCTTGATCCCTCAGATTGGCTGAAGCTGAAAAAGATTTTGCTGTTTGGTTATTCAGTATATTTATGGCTGATAAGTGATTGGAATTGGGAATGTCCTGATTTGCAGCTCATGCTCCTAGCTTCTGAGGTATACTGCTTTCAATATAATTAGTAGCTGTTCTTATTAACTAACAGATAGCTAATGGGGGAAGGGGTGCCAAAGGTGACAAGTATTTATTCACAGCTGTAAATATATCACTTCCACAATTACATGCTGTCCAGCTATGACACATAAGATGTTTCAAGTTGTATAGTTTTGTGGAACATAAAAATTGAACTTTTTAAAATATCACCGCAGTGACTTCTGTTGAGCCTACCATCAACATCTGCAAAATGAAGGTTGTGTCAGCAGAAGTGAACAGCTTACTCCCTGAGGAGATCATGGACACAGGTATAGCATTGGAGGAAGATGAGAACATCGAGGCTGTAATTGTGGGTGACTCTATTCCTATGGAAACGGAACTGGAGGGAATGGCAAATGTAAGCTCTGCTGATGATCATACTACTACTGGCACATCATCAGTCACTACAGAATCTGTCACACTGCCCAGCAATTGTGTGAGCCATGTTACTGGCAATCCTGCCTTTGTAAAATCTGATGCTGGTGTGACTGCACAATCTTCTTTTCAAAGTGGCCTCCAAAAACTTGGTACCCAGACTCCTGTCTCTCTATCAGCCAATCAGATTATTCTTAACAAGGCAACTGACTTGAAAATTGGTAAACAGACCATAAAGCAGGAAGGTCAAAAACTCATAGTAACAACTCTGGGCAAGCCTGGACAACCAATTGTCTTAGCGCTACCCCACAACCAGCTGTCACAGACTCAGAAGACCACATCACAAGTGCAAGCAAGTGACTCCAAGGTTTCAGCACAGCAATTCAAGGTGGTCACAATTGGAGGAAGGCCAGAGGTGAAACCCGTCATTGGTGTATCTACCTTGACTTCAGGGTGCCAGCTGGTAAATACTGCAACCCAGTCGTCTGTACTGCAGACCCAGCAATTAAAAGCAGTGCAGGTAAGAATGATTTCTGTCAATTATTCCCTTTGCAATAAAATTGCTGTACTGTTGGGAATTCCCTTTGGTGGCAGCAATATGTTTGGAGGATGGTTGGCCAGGTAAAAGAACCCCAGTAAATCTATGAAGAGCAAGTTGTAAAGCAAGGACGTTAAAATGCAGTGGAGGTGATGAGTAATTTTAAATAATAGACTAACTGCCCACTGAGGTGGGTGTGTAGCAGCACATAACAGAAAGTGCTTCGTCAACATTATAAGACTTTGGAAACTTGACTTTTTCCCAGGTCTTGCTTTGGTGAGGTGGTGAGTCTCTTCTGTTAGTTCGAATGTTTCCTTCTGGGACATACACTATTTTTTTCTTATTATTTTGGTTTCTACATTTGTTAATGTTGCATGCTGCCCAGAATCTTATGGAGTTGATCAGCTCTCTAAATTAAATCAATCAATCAAACAGATGATTAGTAGAAGTAAATGTTAGTGGTTTGGAGACCAGGTTTAAGGCTTGCCTTGTTCAGGTGCAGTGAATGAAAATACACGCTATGTGAAGAAAATGTGAGAAGGTGTGAAAACTATATATGCAAGCATATAAACATATGCACAAATCGCAAGTTCAGTATAGCAGTGATTCATGAAGTTAACTACTGTATAAGCTCAAGAACTATAAGTCTTCATGCCTGTGTCTGAAGAATATTCCTTTGGTTCTGGCAGCTGGTTTTAGTCCATTTTCCCACCTGAATCTGTGCGGCATCTTGTTGCTTCTTAAAAATCTAGACTGATGTAGAATGCCTTCTGAATGTATCGCACTGGAGAATATTTCATGTTCACAGAAAAATAGAAATTCACCTTTCTTTACACTCTTACTTCCTTGTATTTCTTATTTGTGGCTTAGCTTCTACATTCTTGGAGAATGGGAGAATGTGGTATGAGAAGGTCTGCACAGGCCTGCTCCTGAAGTCTAATTAATTTTCCATTCTCTGCTTTAGTCGTAATTCGCTTTTTGCTTGCAAAGCATAGGTGGAGCTTTTCTTAAATAGAGATTATCATCAATGGTATTTAGCTTCAAAACATTTTTCCTTTTTGACCAACTACAGAGACATCTGTTCTGTCGTCTCTGTAGTTGTCCAGTACAGTTTTGTTCATTACAGGTTAGCATTTGATTAAGGAAAATAAAGTATAATGATTCCCCAGAGACTGCTGAGTAAAAACTGCTGCTTCAAGGAACTTTAAATAGACTAAAACTCTGGTTCTTTTAATAGAAAACTGGCATTCATTCATTCTGCTCTGAAAACTTGCATCTAAAAATAAAGAATCCGCTGATAGTTGTAATGCTGCCTTTAATGTATTATTGTGTTCAGCTAATTTTTGGAATTGACTAGGCTCACACGTTGTAATAATCCATAGTAGATTTGCTTGGTTTTCACTTTATATGTTGTATGAACCCAGCCAATTGTGGTTTATTCAGTAAATTGTGGAGCAAGAACAAGGGAGGAAGGCAAGCAGCAATCACCTGAAACACTGGCTCAACTGGCCTCTTCCCTCGCTTCCAGCACAGCCATTACCATCAACTGCTCTGTGTAAAGGATAATATAAGTTTGTTGTTTTAAAATAATATTTATTGAAATTTTATTTACAATTGTCTATATTGCTTGTAAGCCACTTTGGGAAGATTCTTATTCAGAATGGAAGGATATAAATGTAATAACCAAACCAATGTGTGAACCTATCAACTGAGTCCTTTATTTTTGCCTCCCATCCCTTTGTTACACTTCCCCCATCATCTGCATATATTATGCAGTGTTCATTAAGATTGTAACTGCCTTGGGCCAGGGACTCTCTCTTTCTTAAATTATTATGCACCTAGCAACTCCGCAAAGAACCAGGACTGTTTAGGCCACAGGCATTGTTCATTGGCTGGATCCTCTCCCAGTACTAATGAATACTTGTCCTATCAATGTAGCTTTAATGTGATAGGAATGGTCTGGGCTGCTCTTTTACTTTTACTTTTTGGGGTCCTTTTTGTGGAGTGGGGGCAGGGCTGGCCCCCCCTTGTTTCTAAGTACTGTAGTTTGGGTTCACTTAAGAAATGAATGGTTATTGGATTTCTTATTGTTTTTTAGATTGCGAAGAAAACCAGGACACCAACCTCAGCCCCAGTGATAACGAAACTGATCATCACAAAACCAATCAATAGCAAAGCAGTTACAGGGCAGACAACTCAAGTATCCCCAGTCATTGCAGGTTTATATATAAAATATATATTCATGGCTTTTTATATTGTGCTGTTTACCCAGAGTGTGAAAAGTGAACTGGAAGTATAAACTGACATTTGATGGATTTTGATTTCGTAGGAGATTTTCAATCCTTTTCCACTCCTGGTTTCTTGAAATTCCTGAGAACAATATCATCCCCAAACATCAGAAGGGTATTAGGTTACAGAAAGCCCTAGAACAGCTTTCCTCAATTTTGGTACTTTCCAGACATTTAAGCTTCAGCTCCGCAGAGTACATCTGGTGGGGGAAGTCTGGGAGTTGGTCCTTACCTTTAGAGGGCAGCCAGATCAGGGAAACCTGCACTAGACCTGATGCTATTCATTTGATATTAGTAGGATGATGAATTCCAGAATGCCCAGTTAATGCAACCAAAAGGCCCAACTGGCTGGGAATTCTGGGAGTTGTCATCCAAAAATCTGGATGGTGTTATTTTGAGGAAAGCTGTTCTAGAGCATCACTCAGTGTAAAAGGGAGTGGGATTTGTAAGTTCATTCTTTTGTGGTTTAAAGAAAATTTTTCTAGGCATGGGGGCTTTGAATGCCAGCCATAAAATGACTGTTCCTGCCTTGTTTTTCAGATAGTTCTCTAGCCAGGTAGAAAGTATATAAAAGTTTAGAGTCTTATCTTTTCCTTAGAAGTTCAGATCTTGGACTGATTGTGTGGGAATACAGGCAATCATCTTACCATGTGCTAAATATAGAAAGCTTGCTAGTTTTATGAATATGTGATAAAGTATAGGAGTGCATTCTTGGTTGGCTTTGAATTATGCTGTCATTTCTGTTAATCCATATGGATAAATTTTGTTGCTAAGAAATCATGTATGGATTGTACATATCACTTGAAGCATTACTGCCACATTTCAGCATACTTTCTATTTTTGTATTAGTTCAATGTGTTTTGACTTAGAAAATCTTTTTTTTCAGTGCATGCAACAATGTTTGGAATTATTTACTTTTTTCTTTTGCTCAAGAAAAACAAATAGTCATTTTAATCTTAAAATCAACATTAATTGCTTCTCTTTCTTACTACAGAAGAGATACAGGGGCAAAAATTTGCAGTTTCAGTCACAAAACACACATAGGGGTGGGTTGCAGAGGAAAGGGAGTTAAATTCTGGTGTAAACTTATCGTGGATATTTGATCAGATTAATAAAAAATCTCATTTGTATTTTATGATGTGTAACAAATTCTTAAGGCCAGAATTGTATTTTGGGGTTATAATTAGATGTATTCCTATAAAAAATTGTACTTGTTCAAAAGACAAAAGACTGTGTGATTCACTTAACGACCATGGTGATTTGATTAATGACCACCATCAAAATGTCATAAAATTGGGTGTAGTCACATGATGCCTCATTCAAAGGCCGCACTGCTTAACGATGAATTTTCCGGTCCCTGTTGTGGTCGTAAATCCAGGACTACCTGTATTACACTTGTTTTTGATTGCTAACCTGTTCTAATTTTTTTTTTTTAAATAAAGCATTTAAGTAGGTAGGCTATTCAAGAGAGAGAAATAAATCAATGAAGTTTGTGATATATTTTATGGAACTTGGTGCCACAAAATGTGATGATTGCAGGAGTGTAGATTTAGATTGTCTCTTTATTTTTAAAGTTAAGTGGTCTGCCAAAATCCTGTGGAGCAGCCATGGAAAAGGCTAATGCCTTCAATGGAAATGTTCCTTTACCAGAAAAGCTAGCACTCTATTTGCTGAGAAGATGGGTAAGATTATAACCTATAATCATCAGTTCTCGTTGTTTTTCTACAGGTAGAGTTCTTACACAGACTGCTCCAGGGACACCTCCAAAAACAGTAACTATATCAGAAAGTGGAGTTATTGGGACAACATTAAGTTCTACAATGCAGGAGGCACCAAATAAGATAGCTATCTCTCCTCTGAAATCCCCTAACAAGGTAAAACTTAAGTTTCAGTTGCTTTTATAAATTTCTGAGATATACTATTAAGAAATTCTGCAGGCCGTTCTCCTGTTTGCATGCATGAAATGGTGTGCAAATGATTGCAATTTATAGATATGCTCCACTTAAACTAAGTCTGATTCTGAAATGGACTTTCTGAAGTGCTCTGGCTGTTTTCCACTATTTTAGCATTATCTGTTCTCTGGCATCATTCTGCCATGGGAACATGTGCTAAAGGGAAACTCACGAATCCTCAAAGTAAAATGGATCTGACAGAAAATATTATTTGCTGTTAGTGAAGTAATGCAGATATATCAATACAACAATGCAAACTCTGGATTTAACAGATTTGTAGCTGCCACCCACCCTCCCCTCTCCACCCCGGTTGATAATAGGATTACTTTTTTCTAAAATAGAGTAAAGCAGCCCCACTGCATTTGGGGTCCCCTTTCTCATTTTGCCCCAAAATCCTGCCAAGATGACACCACTGTACCAATATTGTGGAAAATCTTGACCTCTTATGCATTTGCAATGTTACATATTTTGAAGTTGGGATTCTGTACTTGTGTGATCCTGTTAAGCAGCTAACCGTGGTGTCGGTCGCCTCGCAGCCTCCAAGCTCCCCACAGAAAACAGTTGGTGTTCCTCTAAATGTAGCCCTGGGACAGCAGATTCTCACAGTGCAGCATTCAACGCCCTCTTCCCCAGGAAAAGCTGTAGCTAACAGTACGACTGCTCAGGTACACACTAATTTGAGTCCCTTTCTGAGAGCCTGTTCCTTTCAGATTGTGATTTGCAGCATTACATAGCTTCAGGCACGATTGATTGTTTATCCTTGTAATTTCTCCTTCCTTCCTTCCTTCCTTCCTTCCTTCCTTCCTTCCTTCCTTCCTTCCTTCCTTCCTTCCTTCTTTTTTTTTTTTTTTGATAAATTGAAATGAAGCACTATTGAAAAGAATAGCTTACAGCCAACCCAGAATCAAGCAACACTTTACTATACTCAGCAAATAGCTTCTGGCCTAATAACGAACAGTGTTGTAGCACTGTTTTATCTGTAGGTTAGTCTCAGACCTAAGGGGAATTATGCTGACTCTGTTTAGAAATAACAGATTGGTTTGCCAGCAATCTCAGAAATAACTTTATATTGTTTTAACAGGCTGTAAAATCTGCAGTACAGACCCTCACTGTTGGGGGAGTGAGTACTTCTCAATTTAAGACGATAATTCCCTTGGCAACGGCACCCAATGTTCAGCAAATTCAGGTACCTGGAAGCAAATTCCATTATGTCCGGCTTGTAACTGCCACAACTGCCAATAGCACAGCACAACCAGCCAATCAGAATCCCAGCACCAGCACTGCACCCCTCCAGCAAGGTTAGAAGTGTCCTTATTTGAATATTTTTATGATAATTGGAACTTGCTTAAGGAAAATGCAAATAGGAAGCTATGAAGGGGATTTGACAAGAATGGCGAATTGTAACAGATGCTTTGTGCAAGCTGAAAGCCTACTGCTGAGCTGGAAATGGTTCTGTATTTTATAATAGTTTTAGGATTTATGGTTGAAACGTGATTATTTGTTATTGATCAATGCTTAGTTGGAGAATGCCTCTGTTTCATTCAGAATTAGATTATGACCATAGTTTGCTTGTCTTATTCACGTGATCAGAATTTTTGGTGTTTTAGAATTACAATAATTTTGTGTTGCATTATTTTTCATGGTTTGTGTAGATATTAACCAACCTTGTGATAAAGATTTGATATTTATGTTCGCTTTTACTTAAAGTTCTGAAAGTTTTTCTTTTAAAAATAGCCCATTTAGCAAAATGGGTATAAAGATTTATTGATTAATTTCATAACAGCACTTTGGACCATTACCCAGTTACATTATTTTGTCACTTAATTTTCAATTAGTATGTTTGCAAGTGGGATTTGCATCAGAATGTTGCAGTGTACCGTGATGTCCCTCCAGGTTGCTTCATTTTGCTTCCCCTCCCAGTTTTCCATTCTCCCCATCACTCTGACCACTTCATGGCCACTGGACACATTTTGTCTTCATTGGAATGGGATGGTTGATGGAGGAGGTCCCTACTCAGGTTGGGTCTGAAATCTTGGTGTTTCTGCATGCCTTGGAACTCTCTTAAGCCTGCTTGTGAATTATCAGCAGGCTCCATAGAAAAACCACAACAATGTAGACTGCTTCCAAGCATTCCTATACACCCGTGCAGCACAGCGAGTTTTCCCTCTTCTCTTTCTGTACTTTTCCCTTTCTGGGGCAAGTTTGTCATTTAGCTGCATTGGAGGTCTCCCCTCTAGGATTTTCTCTATTATTTTTCTAAAGCCATCTGCAACCTTTGGTCCCCCAAGCCTACTAATATTATCATAGTGACATAAGCAAACATTCGTGGGAAACAAAATTGGAATTAGAATGTATCATCCTAAAATCAGCTCAGAGTTGCTTTGACCTATTTTTACGTTAAAGTTACCAAAATAAATGGAATGTATATGTTTCTGTGGAAATTATATTGCCACGTTCAAAATGCATATATGCACTATTTACTTATTTTGTTTCCCTGACATTAAATTCTAAATGAAATTGTATCTGGCTTTTATAACAAGCATGTTGCAGTTCATGACATTTTTCTGTAGCTACTTACATATGGACAGGAATTGCCTTTCTCCAACACTGTGACATGCTGGGTAGCGTTTCTTGCTGAAGATGGCATAGCTCAAGATGGACCTACCAGCTTACTTTCTACTAGATGAGAATGAGGGAGGACTGGCTAACTAACGAAGCTGCCTACCCTTTTCTTAATGTCTTAGTCTAGAAAGTTGCATATTGTATCTGATGCCATTTCTTTTGAACAGCAAAGCCAGTGGTGGTGAATGCAACCCCCGTACGGATGTCTGTCCCAATTATTCCAGCAACGCAGACAGTCAAACAAGTGAGTTCCACGTGCACCAACTTCATATGAATCCCTAGTTTTTCACAGAAGTTTTCAGTTAGTTCAACTCTCTGACTATCCTTACAAAGTTATTTGCTGCAAAAGATTATAATTTGGTATACAAGAAAGATATCCTGAGTATTTCCTTCCTTGCAGGTGGCACCCAAACCAATGAACACAACTTCACAGATAGTTACCACAAGCCAGCCACAGCAAAGACTTATTATGCCTGCCACACCACTGCCACAAATCCAACCCAACCTCACCAACCTTCCCCCTGGCACTGTCCTAGCCCCTGCTCCTGGCACAGGAAATGTGGGATATGCCTTTCTCCCAGCTCAATATGTTACACAGGTATGGTGTTGCTATGGGAAGCAATTGATAAAAACAATTAGGACTATTTAGTGTTTATAACTAATACTCTTAGAGGAGGGACTAGAAAGTTTGTGTACTTGGTAGTTTAAGGCAGTGTTTCTCAACCTTCTGAACCTCTTCAGCATGGCTGGCTGGGGAATTCTGGGAGTTGAAGTCCACGCATCTTAAAGTTGCTGAGGTTGAGAAATGCTGGTTTAAAGGAGATGATTTCAGATAACTCTGAAATATTCTTTCATCTGTTGTATAGTATTAAAAATGTAAATCACTTTTGTACTCAAGTGATAAAATAGTTTTTTGGTTTTCAAATTTCTGAGAGGGGGATTTACTTGCTAGAAACAAAAAGAAAGGGCAAGGGCACCTTGGATTAATATTGGAAGCACAGTTTATTCTGTTATTTGGAAGCAGCTGTAACAGTTTCCTCTGTTTTCCACAATAAAACTTTTGGGATTCTCTCACTTGTATTTCAAACATAATTTGGAGGGCAGCCAGGTTGTGTAAAAGATGCAGAAGGTATTTATTGCACATTTTGAATGAACACTTGGATCAGTTTTCACTTTGTTTTTGTTTTTAAGATGCTTATCATTCTGATGTTACTTAATCTTAAATTTATTGGGCGGAGGGGGGTATCATAAAATGAATTTCAGAAGACCTGTAAAGAAATCTTTGGTAGAAATCCACTAACAGCAGTAAGGGATCCAAAGCAAATAGCGGAGCTACAGAGGAACTGTAACATCATTGTAAAAGACAGTGCTGGGAACAGGATGTACTGTGCTCAGCATAGGATTCCTCTTAGTTTTCTACATTTTATCTACCTGTGGAATTTTGACCTACTAAAGCAAAAGTGCTTTGACAGCACAGATTGCAAATCAGTGTAGTATTATAATTGATTTTTTACATATTTTTAGTCAAGCAGGCTGTTACTTTAAGTGACTTCTGTTGAAATTGCCTAGCTCTTTTTTACTTTAAAGTCAAGCTTTTATCAAGTCATAATTAAAGACTACAAATACAATACAAGAGGTTGGAATATCCATATAGGCATAATGAATTTGAAGATACCATTCAAGACGTTCCTAGAAAGAATGAAAGCCATACTGCCTAAAAATAGCAATGAACAACATCATCTTCCAAGCATGGAAAAAGAAGACTGTGTGATTAATGTAGCTATTTGTGAAAGTCCTCATCTACAAACAGCACGTCATGCACTAACTCTGTGTGTTTTTTAAGCTACAGCAGCCATCCTGTGTCTCCATAGCAAGCAGTACTAGTCTTAGTGGGACATCCAGTATCCAGACCCAAGCTCGACTTCCATTCAATGGGTGGGTATTGTCTACATAAATTGTGCAACATGTATATTACATGGAAGGAGATGGGATTGGGAAAACTGCTTAATGTTCAGCCACTAAAGAACAGCTGTTGCAATCATAGTGTACTTTCCAAGGCCAGGAAATTATTTATTTCCAGAGCAATGATATTGAAGATTTTCCTTCTTTGCTTCGTATATGGCCTGGCTGCCTGGTTAAGTTGTATGTTAATGATTTGGTTAATAGTTTCATCCCAAACGCTCAAGGCAGAAAACAATTTGAAAACAGGCCATTAAAAATAGATACAGAGAGAGGATCTTACAAATATTAGAATATAACCTTTGCAGCCATCTATTAGACTTGGTCTTTGTACAGAAGAATCCAATAAAAGAAGACCCAGTCCATGCAGCTTATTTTTGCATCATATTTTCCTGGTGATGCAGAGTCTTTAAATTTATAAATTTTAGTGGCGGGTTTGAGGAAAGTAACATATATGGGATTGCCTTTCCCTATTTCTTAGAGAAAGGGACACTTTATAGTTACCACCTGAACAAATTTCTTTTTAGAGTGTGCAAATGTGCATGACTTTCAAAAGAGGTCACCTGTGAATTCTGGATTGTTACGAATGTGGGCATACTTGCTAACTGGATAGAGGTAATCCAAAAGTAATGACTCATGTGGAGACTTAGTAAGAAGCTATCATCTGAGAGCAGTGCCTATTTGGAATGGCTGAATGACTAATTGCACCTGATTCTCATCTAAATATGTGTCCTACTGAAAGGACCCCAGGGGATAAAGCCAGAGCAGATAGCCTCTGCTTTACTGGGTGTCGTAGTCAATTTGTTTCTCACAATGCATCAGCATTGTTCTTCCGATATGTTCATCTGTTGGGGCCTTTTGCTCAATATCTGTCAATGATGCTTCTGTTCTCTGGTTGTGAAACATGTAAAGTTGGCTTGAGTGGGCTAAATTGTGAAGGATATTATATTGTTCAACGGAAAAGACAATTCAGCAGGAAAGTTGTATTCTCCTTTGGAAAATAAAATCATACTGAAATCTGTTTTCTAGGATAATCTCCTCTGAATCTGCAAATCGTCCAAGAAAGCCTTGCAACTGTACAAAATCACTGTGTCTTAAACTGTGAGTATAATATATGTAACCTCTTCAAAAGTTTAAAAGCCCACCTTTCTGTATATTAGAAGAAAATCTGGACGAACAAATGAAAGCCACAATTTCCCAGGGATTCCACTTTTACAATTATTCTCTAAACTTACTAAATATAAGATAATACTGTGCATTTGCATGATTGAAGTAGGCATCTTTGTGCAACGATCTACAGCTGAATGATTCAGACTTAGAGGCAAATCATCAGTGAATCTGGTTCACACAATGGGGGGTACAAGCAAATTTCTTTTTCTGATATCCACAAGCTATCCCCAGCATGAATTCATGGCTCCTAAACTGAAGGAAACCTACTTTTTCCTTTAGGAACAGTCCATATTAGCTTATTTCCTTATTTTTGTATTGATTTTATCAATTTATATGGCTGCCCACTCGCCAAGTGACTCTGGGTAGCTAACAAAACGTTAAAAACAATAATGAACAGAAATAGTATTTTTAAAAAAGGCATAAAAGCTGGCTGCCAACCACGTTATATCATTTCCCAAGATGGGCACAGCTAACATTCCGGGCCAAATGCCTGTGGAAAACTCAGGTTTTTAATGCCTTACAAAAGCCTGGCAAGGTTGGAGTCAATTGAATTGGGAGGAGGAGACAGGAGGGGACCGTTCCAGCTCCATGTGAGGTGAATGTCAAAAGCCTTTTCTTTAGAGGCAGCCCATGTTTCTGGTCTTCAATGTATTTGTCCCTTTGAAGGGCCTGGACATTTTTTTAAGGCTCATGATGACATGTTGGAGTTTATGTTAAACCCAAGAATAACATGCTCATGCTCGTGAGTAGAGGAACCCGTACACCCCATAAGTTCATCTTTGTATATGTTTGGGCAGTTCATTCAGATAAAGTCCAGCAGGTGGTGACCCTCCCTTTCCATTCAGAAGTTTCTTCCAACACTTATGGGATTCTGTTTGGTTGGATGCAGAAGTGGGTAGAGGATGGGAAGTAGTCAGAAACTGCTCTGAACTGAGCCCAATATGGCCAAGTGTCATTAGAGGTGGGTTTTTTGGTTTTGTTTTAACAGATATTGTGATTGCTTTGCAAATGGGGAGTTCTGTAACAACTGCAACTGTACAAATTGCTATAACAACCTGGACCATGAAAATGATAGGCAAAAAGCAATCAAGGTAAGATTTGTTTAAAAAATAATAATCCTGTGCCATAGCAGGGGGATCTTGGTGAAGTCCATTTCTCAAGTTCTCTGTACCCATGAATTTCTTCCTGAACAGTGGGTGGAAGCCACAATTGTTGCCTTTGCTGGATTAGATGGAAGTTTTTGCCAGTTTTTCTTGCAAAGGGCAGAAGTTGAATCTCTAGCATTTTGTTTCTTTGTGATGGATCTCTCTCTTTACATTTACTTCGTTAGGCCTGCCTGGACAGAAATCCTGAAGCCTTTAAGCCTAAAATAGGGAAGGGAAAGGAAGGCGAGTCGGACAGGCGACACAGCAAAGGTTGTAACTGCAAAAGGTCTGGGTGCCTCAAAAATTACTGCGAATGCTATGAGGTAAAAAGGAGCTTTTTGTTGATTTCTTTGTTCAGTCTTGTGAAATCAAGTATTTCAAAAATCTAACTTTTTAGTTCTAAAATTTACACAAAATACTAATACCTATTAAAAATCCAGAGTTAAGTAGGTGTTCAGTCAACGAAAACCTAGTTAAATAAATATATCTTCAGTGCTTCTAAAAAATTCCTAACATTAACTGATCTTCTTAAGGGAGACAATTCCACTGTCTCACTTCTACAGAGGCCTTCCACCGTACTTTCCCTATTTAATAATCCTTTCTGTGTATTTGATAGTGACTGTTTTTCAGGGTTTTCCAGCTTCTATTCTGATAACTTACTTGAATTACTTTAATGAATATCATTTCTATAATAGAAGCTTCATAGTTGTAGGCTTTTGACAGAAAAGCTGAAGGTAAAAACTGTACCACCTTTTAAAAGTGATCTTATATTCTAGTCAAGCAATAGGTATAAAAATGTTCCTATGGAAGATGGGATAATATTTCATAGTAGTAAGGAACAATAAAGTATCTTTAATTGATTTAATTCAATTTTATTTCCTTCTGTCCTTACCAGGTTAGTAATAGTTTTTTTTTTTTGGTTAGCCTATTAGTATTATCTTTCTATACTATTTGTCAAAGTGCTTATGCTATAATCCTAAAATCCTAGCCATATCTTTGATTATAAAAAAAGGTCCAAGAGCAATCAAGAAAGCCATTCTGTGAAGGTTTGCTATATCAAGGTCATACAAATTCAGAAGTTCCTTAAGGGTAAACGTGTTTCTGTATCAGGAATGGGATAGAAAATGGAAATCTATATTATTTTGAGCTGGAAATCAGATATTTTTATTTTAAAGCATGTTTATAGCATTCATCTTTGTGTTTCGGAAGAATGCATAATCTAAAAGTATTTTGTAATAAAATCATAACCAGCAAAACTAAATAAAAGCAATAGCTGACTAAAATAATATCTAAATGGAGAAATTGTCTTCAGTTAAGGAGATTGTGATGGAGGTGCACACAGATAGATGTGTGCAGAGGAGAAGAGTCATTGAACTTCTGTAGGTCAGAAAATCTCTTAAGCAATCTCTAGCTTAGAAAAGCTCTAGAAAATCTTAATGTGCACAGTTGGGTTGAAAGAAAGATCATTGTCACAATACTGAATTATCATGGATTTGCTAGTAATTAGCTGGCTGAGGTTACACTGAAGGTGAAGCTTCAAAGGCAATACATTTGAACCTAGCAACACTTTATACTGTAAATTCCATGCAGTTCTGCAAAACACAGTGAAAGTAGATTTGGTTGACTTTTGACTTCTCGCTGTTGTAGGCAAAGATCATGTGTTCTTCAATCTGCAAATGTATCGGCTGCAAGAATTTTGAAGAAAGCCCAGAACGGAAAACACTGATGCATTTGGCTGATGCTGCTGAAGTGCGAGTCCAACAGCAGACAGCTGCAAAGACAAAACTATCTTCACAGATTTCAGATCTCCTAACGAGGCCAGCCCCAGTGCTGACAAGTGGAGGGGGAAGGTGTGTTCACTTCTGGTTTGTTAATTTTGTACCGTTTCTTGCATGCAATTTAGATTTTGAGAGGAGGGCTGCCCCTCCATGTGCCTAAGCTTTTTCTTTTCTCTCCTCCCCTTGCTAGCTGCTAAACTCTTTTCTTCTTTTTATAAGAACTTTATTAAGTTATAAAAAGCATACAGGTAAAAGCAAACAAGAACTAATAATCAGAAAGAATAGTAGAGAACAAAAGAGTTAAAGATAAAGAAGGAATACAGAAGTGATGAAAATTAAAGAAAAGGGAAAAAAGAAAAATTACAAAAAGAATGACTTCCAACCTCTTATACAGCAGATATAGATAAATCATGTAGTGACCTCTTGCTCTTAAACTACATCTTAACATACATATTTTGTATAACCTATTATTTTAACTAATCATCAAATCCATAAATCTTGATTTCATTTTTTTCTGTCTCCTGCAAAAAGTCCAAAAGGGGCTTCCAACTGGCAATAAAATCAGTCAATGTTTTTTCTCTAAGCAAAGCTGTCAATTTTGCCATCTCAGCTAACTCCATCATCTTCACCATCCATTCTTCCATTGTAGGTAATATTGAGTCTTTCCACCTTTGAGCATATAAAAGTCTAGCTGCACTTATCATATATAGAAACAAAGGTCCATGAGCTTTTTCCAATTGTTTGTCCATCAGTCCCAGAAGGAAAACCTCTGGTTTCACCTGTATATTAACCTTCAAGATCTTCTGAATTAATATATGGATTTGAGTCCAAAATTTTCTAGCCTTATTACATGTCCACCAAAGATGATAAAAAAATCCCTTGTTGTTCACATTTCCAACCTATATTTGAACCCTGTTTATACTTTTATTTTCTTTCATTGCTTCTGCTGTTACTGATCATGAGAGTGAAATACTGTTCCATAGATTAATGGATGCTGATATACGGTTTTTCCAGCTGTAGGTTTAAAGGTCCAGTACCTTTAAACCTGAAGAAAGAGCTGTTGAATTGATTAATTAAAATCTATATATGGCTGGATGCATAGATCTTAAGAGGAAAGAGAAAAGGAAGTGAAATACAATTCAAATGCATTGGCACTGCTAAGAATCACATCTCTAAATCTTCCTCTTGCTGTTTGTGGATCGCTTGGTGTATTTGTTAACCAAAAGTGTGGTTGTTGCAACCGTATTGCATGGAAACAGCTTATGCTTCTTCTCTTTCCAGGTTGCCCTTTACATTTGTAACAAAGGAGGTTGCTGATGCGACATGTGACTGTTTACTTGCACAGGCTGAACAGGCCGAGAAAGCAGGAAAATCAAAAGCAGTAGCAGAACAGATGATTCTAGAGGAATTTGGACGTTGTCTAATGAGAATCATTAACTCGGCAGGAAAGTCCAAAAGTGATCCTTGTGCCATGAACTGCTGATTCTTGAAAATGGGCTTTACTCTAACTGGGACACTAAAAGGCACACGGACACTTTCTGGTTCACAGCAGCATTCTTCGTTCGTTAACTGGTGCTGTGAAGTTTCCACTGGTGTATGTTAATATAGAAACTTTGTAATGATGCTTATCCTTTTAGCTTAACTTTCTTTTACTTCACAAAGACAGTATGTATTTTATTCTCAACCTCTAAACAACATGGGACAGTGCGAAGTTTAGATGGTTTCCTTCCCTTTGTTCTCTTTAAAAGGGTGTTATTGAAGCAATTCTTTAAATTATTATTTGCAATTGATACTTTTGACCGTTGCATTTAGGAGGAGGAGAAAGAAACTAGCCAGTCTATCAGGAGCAACTCTTGTGCAAATCTAATTGAAATGCCTGGGTGTTCTTATAAGAACAATATCGGTATATTGGATAGATTTTTCCAGTCCATTCAATCAGCATCATAACGCAGATTTTATTTGCATCAATATAGGCAGTGGTACATCTGTGGATGAGTTAATGCTAACTGGAAATCATTAAAATAAATACTTGCTGAAAAACAACTGAGAAAGAAATGCAAATTTAACAGTTGTCTTGTTGACCACAGTCTGATTTCAGTGACAGTGCCTTGTCTGTTGATCTTAAAATATTAGCACCATAGCAGTGATAGCTGCAGATATATAACATTGATACACAAAAATCAAGGTCATAATTGATATCTTAGATTAATCATTTTGATATGTTTTTAAAAATATATCACTGAAATATATATTCCAAATTTTAATGACATTTTCATGTCTTTGGCTTTCAAGGTGATCGATATTTTATTTGACAAACGTCAGTGTAATTAGATTTTTAACATTTCTGCTATATGCCCTTTGGCAAAATGAGGGCAAACCTGTCTCTCGTTTATCTAGAATCTAGCTATTATTATCCAGTCAACTGTTGAGTTTCCCAGGTCCTCCTTGAAATACTCCAGTAGACGAATAAAAAAAAAAAAAAAAACTTAATTTAAGCTTAATTTATATTTGTAGTGTCTAAGCTTTACTCATACTGAAGCCAGGAATATGTGGAAATAAATCCACGATCATGCCCATATTTGTTGATATAAGCAATACTGGGGATATTTGTAATCTAAAGAGCACTTGGCAATACTTCCTCTTTAATGCTAAGGGGGTCACAGGATAATCCTTAGTTTAGCCTTCCCCAAACCTGGGTTTCTTCCTAATGTGTGGACTTCAACTCACAAAATTCCCCATCACTGAGAATTCCAGAAACCCGTATGTCTGGAAGTGCCAAAACTGGAGGCTATCTTAAGTCACATAAAATGGCCAATATTGTTATTTTACTATCTGGGATTCCAAGACAAGCAAACCCTAGCAATTCTTTTGGGTCTCTTGAGTTTCTCAACTTTGCCTCCACTCCAGATTATACATGGTGAAATTGCTGTTGAAAAGAGGATCTTAAATGGGAAGGAAGAAGTCAGTATGTTTCCCAATGTCTTACGGTCCTCATCCATTGTCAGTGAATTACTTAGACGTAGCTCATCTGCTGCCTTTATAAAAGCTGTGTGGGTTTGTTTTAAATTGTGCACAGTGCAGTGTGGAGGGTGCATCTTTTGAAGGCTGAGGTGACTTTGTTTTTTTTAACTGTATGATTGTCATTTACAGGTTTCAGTAGGATGAACACTGTGGCCACCATGCAATAATGGTACACTTTGTGCTTACTTATGTCCGTGACCTTTCACGCACCTACTTCAGTCTGTTGGGCTATGGTTGAAGTGGATGAGACAGTGGAAGTTTTGTTCAGAGAGCCGCATCTGCCTGTGCAGCAAGGTAGATCCATCACATGAAAATGTGTATTTCAACTGAAGAGGGAGGGGAGGGTATTGAGGTGGTGAGTCTCTTCTTCTTCAGCAAAGACCAAGCATTAGTCCCAGTAAGTATTCAACTGAGATGTTCTTTTAGCAGTGTTCAAAACTATTTCAAGCTGTATGTATTCCTTTTGTTCTTGTATCTGCTTAGTTTATATTTGAAAGATATATTTTAAAAGTAACTCTTAGGACTTTTGTCTTAGGACAAAAACTTAAGAGATTTCCTTGGGAAAAGAAAAAAAGAGTGGAATAACATTATTTGGATGGAACTGCTTAGAGGAAAGAATCTTTGTAATAAATACTATTAAAATGCAAAACACAACTGCATGCTTTTTAGTGCAGAAATTGTTAAATGAATTTGTGAATATCTAAGTTCCATGTTTGAATTAGCAAGCACCTGCTAGATAATGTAGCCTGCTCTGTAATTATAGTGCTGCAATTTTTTTTAAATGGTTGTTTTCTCCATATAACTGTGGGTGTGTATAGATACATGTACACACACAAACAAGCATTCTATTATATTACGATATGTATGTACATAGCAGACTCGCTTATATGTACACACAACCCTGAAAGGGAAGCTCTTTATTTCAATATAATTGTTTTACAAATAGAATTATTTTTTTGTGGGCGGGAGTCTATGTTAACTTCCTGAGTAGATGAAAACTTGCCTTTTTACTAATTTCATAAATGTTCATACAACAAGATTTGTATAAATGTAAACTAGTGTAAGTGGGTAAAGTAAAACTTGATCAAGTTATTTTTCAAACATATATTGTTTTGTCTAGAATTACATTTGTTTTATTTTGTACATATTCTGTCTTATTTTAACTTGCACCTTTTTTGTGATGTGTATTTATAAGTGTGCAGAAAACCTTCTGTGAAGTTTGGATTCTGGTTGTAGATTATGTATGATGGAATTGTGTGTAAAAGATTTGAAGAAGGTGCAATCAAAGAAAACTAGTTTTTTTGTCTCATAAAACAAGCTGTCTCTTCTACATAGCTTGGGTCTTCTCCCCTTTGAATTTTTCAACTTGTTCATTTGCATGAAAGTGCTGACAAGTTAGTAAAATACATCAAGATTTTGAGAGCAGCTTATCAAGTTATGCCTGCATTGCGATCCTGTCTGTCAGCTGAGATTCTGCAGTGTTTCTGTCAAAGCCAGATGATGATTAGGAGCTGCCCAGCCAGAGTGCTTTTATATTGCATCCCTTATCAGCAGATTTTGAGATGGGGGAGGGTATTTGGGAAAATTTTCTAGTTATGGTTTACATCCAAAAATAGATTTAAATTTATATTTACTAGACCTATTAAAAATACACTTTTCTATATTGTAAAAACAAATGTCAGAGAAATCAAAGAAAAAATAAAATGTTTATACTATTATGTACAAATTGACAAATGTGTTTTTCTTTGCTAAAGTCAGTAATATAAAGAAATTACTGGATTTCATTAGCATAACAACTCCAACTTGATAGTTCAGTTGTCACTAATCTTTAAAATGTGTTGCTGGAAACTCACTTTTTTTTCAAAATTAAAATTCTCATTTTTGCTTTAATGTTTTCCTTATATAATTTGTTATGTCATTATTGACTGATGTTGACATGTAGTTTTCACTTTCACGGACTCTTTTTTTGTCCTCTAAATTCCCTTTATTAAAACACTGCTTTTCCTTTAAAATATTGCAAAAACAAGGCCTTTTCTAGCTGACCTTTTCTATAATTGTTGAATAGTTAACAAAGCTGCAGCAGGCCAGTGCTGGTTAGTTAAAGCACATTTAATTATAAAAGTCTAGACCAGTGTTTCTCAACCTTGGTCACTTAAGATGTGTGGACTTCAACTCCCAGAATTCTGGGAGTTGAAGTCCACACATCTTCAAGTGACCATGGTTGAGAAACACTGGTCTAGATTATTAGATTGCAAGTTAAGACATTTAAAGAAAATTATTGGGAAAGTATGTAGTACTTCTCTGTAAATATTCAGCTCCAAGTCCTCCTTACGAGGGATGAAACAGCACAGCCTAACCTTACCATCTGTCTGACTATCTCAAGAAGGGTTTGGACTAACCTTAAAAAACAATGTTTTAAAATGTTCATTACCGTACACAAGATTCTTTCATCATACGCTAACTATCCATTCATTTGGGTGTATATGCTTCCACTGGGGCCACTGGAAAGTATGTGACTCCATTATAGACTCAGAAACAAAACCTCTAATGCTCTTAGGTGTTCCTAGTACACTATTCCCTCCTGAAGTTGTTATAATTGACACTCTTCAGAAAAGTCTACTGTCATCAAGATTAATTCTGATACAATGTCATTAATAGAACCACAATCATGTAGTTGGTTGACATGACATCTCCAAAACTGTTTGATGTCTGAATAGTGTTAAAGAAAGAGGTCTCTTATACTGTTACATCTCCACAATAGATGGGACCCACTGAGGGACCTGGACTTTAATTTCAGCACAGACCACCTTCATTTAACTCTTAGTCCAACAAGTGCCATAAAGGATCTGCTACAATAGTTTTTGCATTTCAAAAATGTAGGAAATTCAGTAGGTGAAGGAAAACCTGAGGATCTTATGTATTCAACTTGTCTTTGAGGGGATGGACATACAGTTGCAAGAAAAAGTATGTGAACCTTTTGGAATTTCATGGTGTTCTGCATTAATTTGTCATAAAATGTGATCTGACCATCATCTAGGTCAAGATTATTGACAAATATAATGTGCCTAAAATAATAACACAAAAACAATTCTGATCCTTCATGTCTTTATTGAACACACTCATTCAACATTCAAAATGCTAGTGGAAAAAGTAAGTGAACCCTTGGAATCAATAACTGGTTGACCCCCCCCTTGGCAGCAATAACCTCAACCAGGCGCTTCCTGTAGCTGTGGATCAGACCTGCACATCATTCAGGAGGGATTTTAGCCCATTCTTCCTGGCAGGACTGCTTTAGCTCTGTCATATTCTTTGGACGTCTCATGTGTATGGCTCTCTTCAAGTCATTCCATAGCATCTCTATTGGGTTGAGGTCTGGGCTCTGACTTGGCCACTCCAAAAGGCGGATTTTGTTTTTCTGAAGCCATTCTGTTATTGACTTGCTCCGGTGTTTTGGATCATTGTCCTGTTGCATCACCCAACTTCTACAGAGTTTCAGCTGACATGCAGACATTCTCACATTATCCTGAAGAATTTTTTGATACACTTGGAAATTCATCTTCCCCTCAATGACTGCAAGCTGGCCGGGCCCTGATGCAGCAAAGCAGGCTGAAATCATGATGTTTCCTCCACCATACTTTACGGTTGGGATGATGTTTTCATGATGATATGCAGTGCCCTTTTTATGCCAGATGAAGTACTCCGTGTTCTTTCCAAATAGTTCAATCTTTGTTTCATCAGTCCACAAAACATTTTGCCAATACCGCTGTGGAGTGTCAATGTGCTCTTTTGCAAACTTCAGGCGTGCAGCAATGTTCTTTGTAGTAAGCAGTGGCTTCCTTCGTGGTGTCCTGCCATAGACACCCTGCTTGTTCAATGTTTTACGTACTGTAGACTCATGAACACAGATGTTAGCCAGGTCCAATGATGCCTTCAAATCTTTGGCTGTCATTCGGGGTTGTTTCTTTACCTCATTGATGAGTCTTCGTTGTGTTCTTGGGGTCATTTTGACTGGGTGCCCACTTCTTGGTAGAATAGCCACAGTCTCAAAGTGTCTCCATTTGTAGATCGTTTGCCTAACTGTAGAATGGTGAATTTCTAAGGTCTTTCAAATCACTTTGTAACCCTTTCCAGCTTTATGTAAATCAACAATTCTTGATTGTAGATCCTCTGAAAGCTTTTTTTGGCAAGGCATGGCTCACATAAGTGTATTCTTCTTGTGCAGAGCAAACTCAAAAAGTTTGAGTGGTTTTTATCAGTCAACGTAGCTCTAGTCCACACCTCCAAGGCTTAACAAGACTCCAGGTATGCTAACACCTGACTCCAATTAGCATTTTTGAGGCCAACTCAAGGGTTCACATACTTTTTCCACTAGCACTATGAGGTTTTTATGGTTGTTCTCAATAAAGACATGAAGGATCAGAATTGTTTTTGTGTTATTATTTTAGGCACATTATATTTGTCAATACTCTTGACTTAGGTGATGGTCAGATCACATTTTATGACAAATTAATGCAGAACACCATGAAATTCCAAAAGGTTCACATACTTTTTCTTGCAACTGTATGTATTCACTTTGTCTTTAAGGGGATGGACATAAGTGAATTAATTTGCTTATTCTAAGGAAATAATACAAGGAATTACCTTGTTCCTTCACCCCGATAACCGTACCATCAAATTTCTGTAAGGTATTCAGTGAGATTTTCATCATATAGATTCCCAGTAAGAACATCATCAAAAAATGGAATATTCCATCTTTCAGATACCACAGAATACCAAATTGTAGATCCTTGAAAGGAAAATCCTTGGAGTATAACTATAGTTTAAATATCTCTGATTTTGTCATTCATAAACAATTGTCAATAGGCTTAGCTGAGATCAAGCTTGGGAAAAATTTTGCCTCCAGGAAAAGTGTTAATAGCTGATTTATAATAGGCACTGAACATAGATCTTGCTTGGATGTTTTATTTAAGACACACTTGTAATCACCGAAACGTGAACACTGCCATGAAGCTTTAAAATGGTATGGTGGGCATCCCAAACTTACATTAAGAGATTCCCTAGTGTTACAAGGTGATTCAGTTCTGCATCTAGATTTAATTAGGACATCTGCATCTGCCTTTTCCACAACTTCTGGAAATTTCATTGCAAGTGATCTTAATTTCTATTAATTTTACATACTCAGTGAAGCTTTCCTCCCTGTGGGGTAAACCAATTTCTCCTCAGAATGCTTTTGCAGTCTTCCTTGGCAATACAGATTACTCTTTGATCAATCCATATGGGATATGTACAGGGTATTTGTCTAGCATTTCATTATGTTGTTTGTTATAAACATAATTTCATTATGTTGTTTGTTATAAAACTCCAGAAGCAATCGACTTCTGTTATTCAATCTGGCCCATTTATTTTCACATTTATCGAAACTTCAGAATCTTGTGCCAGTGCAACGTCTTATATCTGAACATAATACATTCTGCTCAGAAACTGCAGTATGAGCAATTCAAGTATCTGAATCTTCATCACAATCTTGCAGACCTGAACTGATTTTTGAGTGTCATTCAATGTTCTTCCCCTCCCTCCTTTTTTTTTTGTTTTTGTTTTTTGCAAATAGAACTCTGCATTACAGATTCTGCAAGACAATAAGAAAGCTAAGAAGGAAACAAAAAGACAGAATGCATCACATCGTCTCCAGCAGCCAACACCCAGATAGGCGAGGATTAACACCAGGCAAACAAGCAGAAAACAACACCGTAATCAAGGAACTACCAAGGAGAAAACCACAGGGCGAGCTACTGTATATAAACAGGGAGCAAACCCCACACTCCCTCGCACTGATGATATTACCCAGTTGGGTAATGAAACATCTGCAAGCAAGCAACCAAGCTCAGAGAGCACCAAGGACTCCGTAGTCAAATATTCTTCTATGCCTTTATTTGTACTCTCAGATTTCTTTCTGCTTCATTCACCACTTCCCATTGGGCCTCCCTTATTATAGGATCACTTCTTCCTCTATTTCTACAATGCCATCTCAGAAATAAAGCTCTTCTGAGACTGCAATGTTGTTAGTTCCTGTATAGGACTTCATAGCTCCAGATCCAAGTCTAATAGCCCAATCCTATCGGCACCATTGGATGAAGGGATCTTATCAAGAATTTATCTTGCCAAACAACAGAAAGAGGTAGTATTTAAATAAAATAGTATTTCCAAAAACTGTTTAGATCTGAATTAAAAGAAAAATAAAGGTAATCGCTTGCCTTATTTTATTGAAAAATATTTCCTGTCTTGTATAATCTGAAAAGAAACCAAAGTAAAATCACTGGGATATAATCACTGGAATGTAATAGCAAATAATAAATTTGAATACTAGTCATTAATCAGTATGATTCTTCTAATTTTAAACATTTTATATTTTTCTATGTTACATTAATGTGTGCTTTGCCCCTGTCTATGATACCCACAGATCCCTGACTAAAACAAATAATAATAAACATATTGTGTTATCCTTTACTAAAAAAAAATCTATACAAGAAATATTAAAAGCATCTGATGCTGAAAAATGGAAGGCATAGGTGTTGGGTTTTTTTAATGTTAGCTTTTCCCCATTTTGTATGACTTTTATTTAAATTGTAGACTGGGAATGTACAGACATGTACAGGAAGCAAACATCCTTGTGCAAGGGTAGGTGTTATTTTTGAGTTAGATATACTCACCTTATTTTGTTTTCAGATTCTTTTAATTTAAAGTAAATAGGAAATTGGCATGCTGCAAAGTACCAGCACCATTATTATTCCCATGAATATACTATTATTCAAACACTATTGTCAGGTTTAGATTTTCTTTTCTTTTTCCTTTTTTGCTGGGAAGAGGGGGTAATTGTAGCAGGCTTTTAATTATTTTTGATTTTGTTTAAGCCAAATGTTGCCATCATATGCTGGGATAGCTGTAATGCAACATTTAAAAATATACTAAGGTTCTTATTTCATAGTAAAAATAATTTTTATGAAACCATGATGAGAACTGTAGTCTAACACATCTGGAAAGTACCAAGTTTAGGATTCCTATGCTTATTGCCAGTATTTCTTTCTATTTTCTTTCTTTTCTTATGGATTCATATGTGTGTTAAGCCATGATATGTTAGCCATGTTTTAAGGAGAACTTCAAACCTAAACTGGCTAGGTTCATACCACACACTGTGTTTACAAACCATAATGAGTGGGATCACCCAACATGCCAAGCCCAAACCAAGCCATGTATAATTGAGTAAATGTGAGACATTAAGCCATAATAGGTATTGACATCCCTGGGTTCAGTGCTATATGAACCCAGGCACTGTGGTTTGTAAAGTGGGGTTTATTCTTTAATGCATTCTCTGCCAAATCTGGTTTGTAGTGTGGTGGGACCCGCCTCTTTCACATCACTGCCGGAACGCTCCTCTCTCAGCAAATCCCGCTGTCCCGGGTCCTGAACTTCCCAGCCAAAGATCTCCAAGGCATTGTTTGCCTGCGCTTCAGGACTACAGTAGACAGAGGGAGGCCTCTCTTCCGCTCTCAAGAGGATTGTATCCATTTCCCCCATGGAGACAGAAAAATAAGAGTCCCACTGACCTTCTAAAGGCACTGTCAAACTCTTCCTGATTTGATGCCACCACAGACAAATATGGCTGTCCCCTACAATGTCTACACCAGTGTTTTTCAAATTTGGCAACTTTAAGATGTGTGGACTTCAACTTCCATAATTCCCCAGCCAGCATGCCTGCTGGCTGGGGAATTCTGGGAGTTAAAGTCCACACATTCTAAAGTTGCCAAGTTTGAAAAATACTGGTCTACAGTAAGAAGCACCAAACCAAGTTTGGGACTGCATGTTACAAGGGCAGCATTCCACATTGTCAGTCACAGCCCAAGGCTGCCTCTGGCAGACCTTGGCTGGTATGGTAAAGCCGAGCAGGGCCAGGCCCAGTTAGGGCTTGGATGGGGGACCACCAGGAAATTCCAGAATCGTTGCATAGCTTGGGAAGTGGAAGCGCCATCCCAGAAGAGGGCAGCGGCTTCTGTATCCTTGTCGAGAAAATTAAAGGGATGTGCCCATGCAGTCAGCCGGAGTGAAGGGCGACTGGAAGAAATCTCTGCTTTAAACGTTGGAGGTGCCATTTCTTGACGGGTCAGTTGAGGCCGCCACGGTCACGGATTCTGCCTTTCCATTGGCTCCCGTTGCGATACCAAATTCGAACCGATGTCCTCTCTCTTGCAGGGAAGCGCATAGTTTCCCGCAGGACAATGGCGCCTTGACTTTCTTTGTCTTCCCTATAGCAGAACCCTCGTAAACCCCACCGCCTCCCTGCCAAACGAAAAGCGGAAATGGCACCGGAAGCGCTAAGGAGAACGGCCACGCTCCTTCCTTAGTAACACGGTTACCTGTCTATGGTTATGGAACCGACTCTCCCGCACCCGCACACCGGAAGCGGAAGAAGGGCATGTGCCAATCAAAGCCAGCGTTTAGTTAGACCAATGGGAGTGCGGCTAGATGGAAGAGGAGGTGGGTTACCCACGGATTCGGGCGCGTGGCTTTCTTTTGCGCGGCGCTTCCGACCGCGGCGGGGCTGCGAGGGGCCGGGGAGAAATGGGGCCCCGAGCCGGGCCTGGTGGAGCAGAGCGGGCCCAGGAAGCCGCCCCCTCGCTTCTCTCCCCGCGGTGGGAGATTAGTTAGATAACTAGTAGTCAATTAAAAAATAATTACAGTAGACATTTTTCCTCTGAATTGCATGCAGTGAGTCCGTTGCTGTTGGGGAAGGGGATGTTTGAGAGTAACCGCCTCGCTCGTTTCCACGAGGAGAATTTATTCCTCAGTTCTGGCGAAGGAGGCGAGCATCACGCTCGTGCGAGGGGATGATGGATGTTGTAGTCTGCGCGGGTGGAGGGCACGTGGGTGCGGGCAGCCAACGGACGACCCTGTTTGCTTCCCTACTACTTTTTTTTTTTAAATTCGCGCCACACGTTGTGTGGCAACCCGAATTCCTGAAGTTAATGGAAACTCTAGGTTGTGAGGGGTTTGGGGCAAAGCCTGGCACTAAGTTGAGTTTTTGTGGGTATAGAGGAATCCTCTGAGTCAAGGATTTAGTGTCCTCTTTGGTTTTATAGTAAAACGTGGGAATTAAAGTATTTAACACGTAATGTGATTAACATTTGATTTGAGGGCTCTTAAACAAACAACCCGCTAGCTGTTGTTTGTGCTTTAGGGATGTACCATTTTACTGTTGGATGGAAAAAAGGAATTGTTAATTTTGTTTTGCTTTCTTAGGAGTTGTTACACATGTGCAATGTTTGGAACATGGAGTCTCAAAATTTGAGGTAAGACTCTTGCTTTTCTTTTTCCCTAAAGGTTCGTGGTCATGTATTAGGTTATGTATTCAATCAGATTTCTTCATAATTGGACAAGATCATTAAAACACTGATAAGGATTTTGATTACAATGAATCTGCCCTTTAATGTAACTAAGAGTACATTATGATTATGTATCATTTCTGTGGAGTTGACACGGTTTATAAAAGATTCTGAATTCTGCCACAAAATTATTATTAATTAGATTTATGTGCCGCCTGGCTCCTAGTGATTCTGGCAGTTTACAAATTGTTAAAAACATTTAAAAATACAAAACAGCACAACAAAAGAAACAAAGATGGCAGAGAAAACAAACCTGGATTGGGACAGAAAGAAAAAGAAGGGGTGTAAATTATCCTCACCAAAGGCCTGGGTGAAGAGCCACATGTTCAGGGCCCTTCGAAATACCAATAGGGCAGGGGCTGCTTGAATCTCTGGAGGAACCTCCTTCCAGAGGGCAGGCACTATTACAGAGAAGGCATGCTTCCAGGGTTCTGATAGATGGCATCCTTTAATCAAAGGAACCTAGAGCATACCAACTCTGCCAGATCCGATTGGCCAGGCAGGTACTATGGGAATAAAATAGTCCTTAAAATATAATTTACTTTTAAAATGCCATTTACTTTTAAAACTTGCATAATCTGTAATGTTGATATTTAGGCTGTTACCTTTTGTTTTTGGTCAGTTTTTCTGTGGTGTTCAATGATTAAAACTTTTTTGCTGTTCACATCATGATTTGCTGTGATTATTATCCATGTAGATGAGGACACCAGATTATGCTTTATATCAGTTTTGAACAAACTATAGTTCAACCTATAGATGAAAATATAATTTATACTTTAATATGTATTATTCATAGTACTCTTTTCCCTGCTTTCAGGAAACAAGAAATTTCTCTTAGAGGATAACGAGGTAATCTTTAAAATAGTTTGTAAAAGTAGTGGAGAATAAAATAATTGGTCCGTATGAGGGTATAATGACTTGATTCATTGCTAAACTATGTTGAGCAAACCATATATTTTAATGCTGGTCTATAAAGGTGGATTCATATACAAGTCACCAAAATGAAACTACATTATAGCTATAGTTTGTTAGCTGCAAAGTAGGCCAGTGAATTCCTGGCAATTGTGTGATTTTGGCAGCTATATAAAGCTGTACTGTGAGAAATCATAAATGTGTCTTTCTGAATGCAGATTGTCAGATTGTTCACACAGATATGAAATGTGTATAATTATTAGGATGTTGTGTTTTGTTGTATCACCCATAGAGAACTAGTATTTGCAGATACTGCTATTCTGAATTTTACAGCAATCTCTTTGTAGCCTTTAGACAGGTCCCACATAGGCATCTTTAATAATTAAAGTGTTACATAAATTGGGGTCATTCTCTGAATTGTACTATACTGTTCCTTACCACCAAAAACTAAAGCATATCTCACTTAAAAAACATCACTTGTGTGTTGACATTAAAAAAATACAATTTATAGAAGGAATAGTATGAAATGAAGTCTCATGCTTTTCAAAAATTGATTACAAATATTTTTTTTCTTTTGTTCCTTAGGTATGTTTTTAAAAGGTTGAACATTCATATTGTAGATTTTTCACCAAGATTTCATTTTCCATCTGTTTTAAAACTGTTCTTAACTTAATGGATCAGTAATATAATGGATCAGATTTCCAGGAGAAATGGGAAGATGCACTTAAAGGTTTGACAAGTGTATAGAAGGCAATGTCTTGTATTTTCCTGAATTGTGTTTATAATAAAGAAGTACCTTAACCTTGTTTTGTTAGTGTTTTGATTTCTATACTAGGTTATTAAAGAGGATGCTGAATTCATAAGTATTGTAAGCAGTGAGATGGGCTCAGATGTTTGTTTCAAGATATGTGAAGATATCATTTTTGTGAACGGTTACAGCTTTAAATAAAAAGTGTCTGCTTTTTACTCTATGGTGAAACAGACACTCTTGAGCAAACTTTGAGTTACAGGATGAAATGATGGGTCCTCATACAAACTGGTAATTGCTTAAAGAACAAGTATTGCAAAGCTTCATCTTACCTATGTGGTCACTAGGAGTTAAAAACCACTTGATGACACATAATTGTAGAGCTTTAAAAGTTTTTCATCTGATCTCTCATGGCTATTTTACCAAATCGCCATGGAACTCAAGGCTGCCTTTTCTAAACAGGCACCCACCAGATGTTTTCACACTGAAGCACCCAAATTTCCCAATTTTTGCTTATTTTAGCTGAGAGTTACAAATCACACATGTAGATGATACCCATTAAAGGAATGTTGCTTTAAAATTGAAAAACACTTCAAGTTTTTGTATGAATATTTTAGTATAGGTTCCCTCATTACATGTAAATGGAAAATACTAACTTCAGCTGTTTGCTGTCATCTACATTATTTAGGCTTTAAAATTAGGGGTGAACGTGAGACTTCTTTGCTATGTTTTATGGCTATGTACAGATAGCTATCAATGGCACCAGTATTTCATTTATTTTTCTGGTGTAAGGCATATCTGACTTGTAACAGATGAAAAGATTTTGTTCCTTCATTCCTGGTTAACAAAAAACCCAATTACTGTAGTTAAATTTGCTTTCTTGGCGATCCTGTGAAATGGCTTAGGCAGAAAACGGCTCGTCATACAGCCTAGTTTATACTCTGCTTCTGCCAAAAAGAAACATGTTTGAGCATGATGTGGGAATCCAGCATCGCGCAATTTAGTTCTGGCTGAGCACCGCATAAACTAGGCTACTATCGCTTGCACAGAGCGATATGCTAGGCCATAGCATGACGCGTGAACGTGCCCAGCGGGTTTCCTCAAACCAGGGTTCATGGTGGAGCACTGGCCCAGTTCGCGCCTGATGGCCAGGCTGGGCGGCAGGCGACTGGCGCAGGCCTTCGGTCGCGACCCCGGCGGCCCTGTCTGCGACGGCCACCCAGCCGCGGGCTGCGTGGGAAGGGAGAGGCGCCGGGCCGCGCTTGCGTGGCGGAGGAGGCCCAGCCCAGGCGTCGGGCGGACGGGCGGGCGTCGGTTTCTCCCGGAAGCCGGGCGATGGAGGCGGCGCTCCCGCTGCCACGTTGAAGCGGAACGTGGAGCAGCCGCGGCCGCTGCGAGAGGGAGAGGAAGAGGAGGAGGAGACGCGGCCGCAGCAGAGCCTGGAGCGGCCCGAGCGGCGCTCCGCCGAGCAGGTGAGGGTCTGCGGGGAGCGTCCGTCCCGAGCGGCTGAGGCGGGACGTTGAGGGGGGCGCCCCATTCCCTCAGCTGAGCCGCCTCGGCTTTGCGAGAGGGGCCGGTCGATCCAGGCAGCGCCGCTCGCCTCGGCTCGGACGCTGCCCCGCTTTTGTTCCCCGGCGCTGGGCCTCTCCGCGGCTTTGCGGGCGACGGCGCCCGCCTGTGCCCGGGCCGGCCCGGCGAGAGCTCTAGGCCAGCCCGTGGCTTTTGCAGCCGCCCTTGGCCGCCGTTTCCTCGGTGAACCGCTTTCCTGCCGCGCTGTGAATCATCGGCTCATCCCCCAGGCTGGGTTTGCACAACGCGGAGGGTTCAAAAGGGCTCAGCTGATTCAGACGCGTCTTGGGAATACAGGTCGGGGAAGAGAAGCCCAAACTCTGTCCGATGGAAAGCTTGCCTGTCTCTCTCTTCTTCTAGCTCCTGCGAGTCTGTATGTTTGTGACTGTGGTTGTAGAAGAGAACGCCACACATCTGGGCAAAATCTTGCAGGGGATGTTTTGCACTAAGTGACTGGTTTTTTGCCTCCTGTTTAAAATGTGGTGTTCATATCTAAGCAGGTGATGGGAGGGTATGGAGAGGGTGCTTCTGTGATAAGGGGTTGTGAGTCTCTTGTTAAAAAAAGTGTAAGGTATAAAATATTGGGCATGGTAAAGTTATCATGTTAGGTACCAGTTGCAAAATACATAGTTAATAGGTCCTAGAAGATGCCAACGTATCAAGTCCTACGCATACATGAATTTTCACTCTTCATTTGGATTAGTTGATTCCCTGACTTGTACGGTTATTGTGTTAGCGCAAATTATTGATCTGTGGCTGAGGTTACCTGACATGATTAATTGAACTGTGGTTTACTCTAACTCTACTTCTACTTCTTGGGTTTGCCTAACGTACTGAGCCATAAATTAATCACACAGGCAGAATTTGGGCAGCATGCTAGACTAAAATCGGTTCAGTGGCTTGAGTGAAACAGACCTTTCCTCTCTGCCCTCTCTTCTTGAAAGCTGATTAAAATGGCAAAATTATGGTCATTGTTTGCTCTGTGTAGTTCTTTGGATTCAAAAGGCAGGAGGGCATTTTGGAGTCCAAGGGGAGGCTTCTATAGAATCTGTCTGCAACTTCTTAAACCAAATGCATATTTTCGTGGATTGAGTTTCAGCTGTGGAGTGCAGCTATATGAACCTGGGAAAAAATGCAACTGTTCAAAGGTCTTACATGTAGGTGTTACGTAAGCACCCCCATGTGCTTTGGAGCATCATTTGCCTTTGCATCTGAACCACTGCACACCCCTAGTAATAATTCATGCTAACAAATACATATTTCTTTATAAGGCTATGGATGAATTGGAGAGCCCTATCTGTGTAAATACAAATCCAGGGGCATGGTAATTTATTGACCGTAACATAATAAAACTTATTTTAATGTTAGGTTGATTTAGATTCCTGTATTTGGCATACGATTTCCATCGTGGTGAGTGGGAAGAAACTACAGCTTATTCAAGAGAAAGCAAAGAGTGCTGTGTTCCTAAGTATAAGTCCTGTTCATAATTTATTTTATGACCCAGTGTGTTCTGTTTTGGGGGCTCAGCCTGCTGTGCAGACTCAGCTATTGTGATTTGTGAATCAGGCTTTATATATCAGTGTATTCTATGAACCCATCAATTTTGGTTTATTCAATAAATTATGATTAAACTGTAGAATCATAGAATGGATTAAAAGGCCCCTTGGAGCTCATTTAGTGCAACCCACTACAGGAATGGCCATCTAGCCTGTTAAAACAACTCCAGCAGTCCACCATCTGCTGAGCATCATTTCCATTGTCAAACTGCTCTGTCAGGAAATTCTTCCTAATGTCCAACCAAAATCTTCTTTCTTGTTATTTAAGCCTATCGCCTTAGCATCGTGTGCACGTCCAGCTGGTGTCTTCCATTGCTACAGCTTTCTGATAGATCCTCTGTAACTTCCATTCTGAGTTGTTGCACCAGCAGAAATTGGATTAATACAAGAGAATCCTACAAAATTTAACTTAATACAAGTGTCTTGAGACTTTCTTTCTTTCAGTCGGCTTTCTTTCCCAATTCAAACAAACAAACTCCACAAGCTACATTTTGACTGGATTCAAACAAGGTGCTCAGACATAATTTGAATTGCTTGGTTTTTGGCTTAGTGAGATGGGGGGAAAACTGTGTCTTAGTTGAGTAATAATTACCAGATCATTGAAATTGTATTAAAGCACATGTGATATTGTTTAAAAAATAGAATATTTGTGGGAACCCTTGAAAAAGGGTAAAAATAATAAATTAATATAAATAGAAACAATAGCAACAGCACCAAGCTACAGATTTAGCTATAGAACACAGATTAGCCAGAGACTGGCTGGCAAAAGAAGTTTTGTAGCCTTTTCAGAATCTCAGCAGACACAATATGGCCTTTTTTGGAATGTGAATTTAAAGTTTACAGCCATTCTTTTGCATTGATTGTGTAAACAAATTCACCATGGTAAGACATACACAGAAAAGCCTGTGCTCCACAACTGAAAGAAGGCATTCTGCATCAGTTGCCCCTCAAATGCAACCCATGTATTTATATACTGATTGGTTAGATTTTTTACTCTGTCTTCTGTCTGGGATCTCAAGGCACTGTATATAGCACTCCTGCCTCCAGTTTTTCCCTTCAGCGATAATGCTTTGAAGTTAGTTGGGCTGAGAATGTTTGATTGGCCCAAAGTCACTCAGGGATCATGGGTAGATTTGAACCTGGGTCTCCTTGGCCTTAGTCTAGCAGCTTAACTGTTACTCCACAGATTAAAAACAGGAACTGAGTTGAGAAGTGACAGAACAAGCATTGCAAAACCAGCCAATTCAGAAGTGATAACAGGGAGCAGTGTTTTCATATATGATTGGATTAAAGAGCATGAAAGATGAGGTTCAGGGTTGTAGTCCCCAGAAAACTTCACTGCATCCTCATAACTGCATTCTTGGTCTTGTGTGGTGGGGGGGGAGGGGAGGGAGAGAAATTTGCTGCTTTATCTTTTTATTAAAAAAGCTGGAAATGCATAATCAAAGTAATTTATGATGTTGGGAGTATCCTTTTGCTGAGTTTAATTATTGCAAATAAGCTTGTAACTAGAAAATATTTTCAAAATAATTTAACTTGAACAGTTATTAGTGAAGCAACCTAAGTGATCTTGGAAAGGCCGAAGTGTGCAACTTGTGTCCTCAAGTTCCTTTTTTGCAGCCTTCTCTGAGCCCGCTCTAGTAGAGCCTTTGTGTGTGTGTAGGAGGGGGCTTCAAGTCATTGTTGACTCCTGGTGACTGCCTGGACTAGTCCCTGCAGTTTTCTTGGCAAGGTTTTTCAGAAATGGTTTGCCATTGCCTCCTTCCTAGGGCTGAGAGAGAGTGACTGGTCCAAGGTCATTCATCTGGCTTTGTGCCTAAGGCAGGACTAACAGTCTCTTGGTTTCTAGCCTGGTGCTTTAACCACTTCACCAAGCTGGCTGTCTTTGGCAGAGCTACCAAATAACAAATAATTAAATAGTGTAATTGGGCAAAATTGGCAGTGCAGTCTCTGCCATTTTGATAGAAATTACCATATTTATTTTAAAAATCCCCATGCCTCCCTGCCGCTCCTGGGAGTGGAGAGGATGGAAAATCTTAACTCTACCAAATTGCATGATGCAGTCCTGCCCTCTTTGTCTCATCTCTTTGCAGGAATATTATAGCCTTTTAACTTGTCTTTATGGTATATATTTTTCAAATATACATGCATTTTTACAGTGTTTATTTATAATTTAGATTTCTAAGGCTGGCCAACCCAATAATCACTCTGGACTGTGTATAAATGAAAAACAGAACCAAACAAAATGAAAAATTAATGTAAGGGGGAACAGACATATACCATAAATATCCCAACATAATGCAATACAAGTGAATGCATCTCAACCTATTCTAGAGTTTGGGGGAAAAGCCAGAACTTCAAAGTTAGTTAAAGGATGGTAGGATCAAAGCTGTTTGAACTTCCAGATTGGTGGGAAATCCCCAGCTCTAGAAGAACCATAAACTCATAGCCACTCAATCTCGTCAAAGTTGAGCTTAAGCCTTTTCCTTCCCATCTGGACACCAACAGCTTCCAGACACTGCGGCAAGACCTTGACAGCATCACTTGGTTGACCATGGATCATGGTCATCCTCATGATGATGATACCTGATCCTGTATTGATGGATGACCTTGCTCAATGATTTCATGTAGATGTTAAACAGGTGGGGCAAGAGTGTTGAGCCCTCAGGCACCCCACAAACCAGAAGCTTTGAGCTTGACCTCCTCCCCCCCCAACACCCCCTGGAACTGGCCACAGAAGAGAAAGGAAAAGAACCACCACAACGCCATGCTTCCACTGCCAATTACCATAATTGGCTCAGAAAGATACCATTATTGAGCTGCTGAAAGATCAAGGAGAACCAGAACAGCTGCAATACCTCTGTCCCAGCTCTGCCAGAAGTCATCAACAAGTGCAATCAGTGCTATCTCTGTACTTTGCCCCAGCCTGAAACCCGACTGAATGAAAATTATCCAGAACTGTTAGGTTCAGCAGTGGCTTCTTAAGGAAGTAGCATACCACCTCCATTAAGACCGATGGAACCATCCTCTCACTCAAGGATGAATTCACTACTTCATGGAGTCAACCACAGGGTTGAGCTTTGTTGCACACTGATCTGGCATTTAGTAGATGTATTATTTCCTACTGTTTTAGATTCCAAACAGTCTATCATTACAGGCAAGGAAGATTGACATTGTGGAGCCTTCATGCTCTCTGAGCTTGGTTGTTTGCTTGCAGACATTTCATTACCTGACTAGGTAACATCATCAGCACTGCAAGCAAACAACCAAGTGCAGAGAGCACCAACGGCTCCACAGTGTCAATCTTCCTTGCCTGTAATGATGTTTTAAGACCAAAGGAAGCATTCAGTCCATGAAGATCAGATCTGAATCAGTACTGGTCAGTGAAATGCCTTTAGTGGGAAAGAAACCTGGAGGAGGAAAGGGGTATGGATGAGTTTCCAGTTTTTTCCCCAGATGCTTTTTCTCTGAAAAAAATGAAGAGATTAAAATAAGTGATCTTAGTAGGATAATAAAAGAATGATGTTGATGCTCTTTGTATTCATTTTCTTAGCAGGATGAAACTGAAAGAGGTAGACCGTACTGCCATGCAGGCATGGAGCCCTTCTCAACATCATCCTATTTACTTGGCTACAGGTATATCGTTGGATTTTTGTTTTTTGTTTAAACAGGATTGGGTAAGAGTGCAAAGCCTGGCTTCTGAAACTCTGTCCGACCTCTTAATAGCAGCTCCACGCTGAGTCATGTGACCAGGACGCTTAGAATGGAACTTTTCGCAGCATTCTTTATCTGCCCAGATGCCTTTTCTATAGGGATGCATTGGGGGGATTTTTTTTCCTGCCACACCCAGTTGGATCTCACATATTTTAGAATTCAGTCTTTCTTTGACCAGCTTCTCCCCCACCCCCGTCCCCCCACTAGGAATTTTTGTCCCATTCAGTTCTGCTTTTGGAGAGCTATCCTGTTGATGGATAGATGGTTACGCAGAGCCCTGAGTCCCTTTTCATAATGTCTTTCCAGCACTCCGTTGGGCTGTACAGTGGAATAATAAAGAATAAAAAGAGACTGCATTAAATATTTCATTCCAAACATGAACATATTTGATAATGACTGCAGTTGAAAGTCATAGTTGGGAAAAAGTCACAGTTAGCTGATTATGTAGAAAGTGGAAAGGGATGCCTAACAAATTAAGGTCTCTAGAACAGACAATATCCATCTAATTCAGATCTCCTGTTTAGCACCACAGAGAAACTATCTTTGTGTGGTGAAGTCCGGTTCATCTTTTATAGCCACTGACTTCATGAATTTGTGGAGCTATTGTTCCATAACTGAAATAACGTTTGTTTCATGGCTTCTTCTGGCTTTTATGTCATCTGGCCGAGAGAAAAGATCCATTTATAGTGCAATCCTGTGCATACACACATGGAAGAAAACCCTGCTGTGTGTCAGATTTCAGCCTTTTTGCAGTGCTTGCTTAAGATTCAGTTTGGGCTCTGAACATCAGAGGGCTACAGCACATGAAATTCTCTTTTTCTTTGGGGCTGACTAATTTGCTTACCTAATGAGTGTTACAAAGATTCACTAACAATATAGTAAGCTGTACAGTCATATCCCTATCCTCCAGTACCCTTGGCTTTTCCCCACTCAAAATCCAGCTCTGGAAGGGACTTAAGTCATTTAGCCCAAACTTCTGCTTTGTACAGAATTTGCTAAAGCCTTCTAAATAGGTGGCTATATAGCCTCTTCCCTAAAGCAGCAGTCCATATGCAGAAAAATTAGTCCTATTTCCTTCTGTGTACAGACCAAAAAATCCAAAATGTGTGGGGTTGTTTTTAGTTCAAGCACAGATACTGAAAACCAGCTGATCTGGACACAGAAAGATTGGACAAAGAAGGTTTTGCACATCCTAGTCACAAACAGCAAAAGTGTTATCGTTTAGAAGACTAGTTTTTTAAAGGGACCTGTAGAACAACACTGGTTTAGTGCTTGCCCTCAGCTGTGCTGAATTATATTGGAATTCATGAGTGCCCTTTTTTTTATAGTAAATCAGTATTAAGCAGTTGTATGTTTCTTGCAGGTACATCTGCTCAGCAGTTGGATGCCACTTTCAGTACCAATGCCTCCCTAGAAATATTTGAACTTGATTTGACAGACCCAGCACTGGATATGAAGTCCTGTGCCACTTTCTCCTCCCCTCATAGGTAAGGCCTGGATGTTAAAACTTTATTTCTGCTTTTGAGAATTGCAGCACACCTTAGAAATAAATGGAGATGTCAGAATATGGATGGTAGTTAAGGGCTGCATCATTTGGGATAGTTGCAATAAGCATAAGTCTTGGATACGATCCATCTGATGCCAGGTTTCCCTACGCAAGAACAACATGGACATGCTGCTCGCAGTCAGCTTCAAGAACCGGTGCACTTGAGAAAGTGCACTGCTTGTATTGCTGCTTTATCGAGGTAGCAAGGAGACTATGTGTTTGGTCATACCTGTGCGCTAACAGGATCTCTAAGCAGCGCAGGGAGGCAGAGTTTTTTTTTTTTCCAAAATCATGGAAGGAGTTGTGCCAAATCCAGCTGTGGCAGAAAGGTTGAAGAACTGTAAGCCATATTTGGAGCGGAGGCTGATAGCATTACTACATAGTGACGATGATAGTATGATGTGTATTACTACACATTCTGTACTTGCTGAGCCAGGGAGATGGGATTGGAGAAGGAAGATGCAAGAAGCATGCAACAAGTGTAGATTTCTTAGATTTCATGATGGCTGGGTATGGGTAGCAGAATGTAAGGCTCTACTTCCATCCTCCTTTTCAGCTAGCTGGCTGGCTTCACATATCACCAAGCCATATTATGTTGATCAATCCATTGTGGTCTTCTTGACTAGCCCATAGGCATTGGTTTAAAAGCCACGGTACTGTGTGCATTTAGTTAACAGGAAGAATTCTCCTATTGATCTTTTTAGTGGAATTGCTCTCAGTTTATATCATCTGCTTTTGGTGTCAATTTTGACAGTATCAGTAAAGGCTCCTCAGAATAGCAAAGGCGCTTTGCTTACACTTTAATCGATATCTTATTGAAACCTTGAACCTTGGTTATTCTGTTGGCTTCCTGTCACTAGAGGCATCTTGATTTAAACTGCTGTGCTTGCTCTTTTTAACACTAACAGTTCAGCCTTTTCCTCTTCGAACGTCTTAAATACAACATGCCCAATTTTTTGAAAACTAAAAAGTAGATGAGATGAAGAACTTGTGTCCTTCACTTGTTGCTGATCTACAGTTCACAGTATCCCTCACTATTGACCTTGTTTTGGGAGGTAACTGGGACTTGTAAATCAGCACAGCTGGAGGGTCACAGATTCCTCAACCTAAATCTAAAGTTTTTAAATAATGTAGTTGCCTTCGAGTCAGTCTTGACTCCCAGAGACTGCCTAGACAAATCCATGCAGTTGTCTTGGCAGTATTTTTGGAGGTGGTTTACCCTTATTTTCTTCCTAGACTGAAGAGAGGGGCTGACCCATATTCACCCAACTGGTTTCATGGCTAAGGTAGGACTAGAACTCACAGTCTCCTGGTTTCTAGCCTGGTGCCTTAAACCCAATACTTCAAACTGGCTTTCTTTTAAATAATATATCATCCAGTCTGTTTGTTTCATGTTCTAATGAAAATTCTGATCCAGGTCCCCTACTGGCAAACTCAACAGTATCACCTCTCAGAAGAATGGAGCAAGACTGGTGGAAAAATATAACTTTTATCCATGTGTTCTTGATATTGTCTTGCAGGTATCACAAATTGATCTGGAGTCCTCACAAAACAGTATCCGATGGGAATCTTTCCGGGGTTCTTATTGCTGGTGGTGAAAATGGGAATATAATTTTGTATGATCCAGCTAAAATATTAGCTGGTGAAACTGAAGTTGTGATTGCTCAGAACGACAAGCATACGGGACCTGTAAGAGCTCTGGATGTTAATCTATTCCAGGTTAGATTTTCCTTATAACTTTTCATAGTGTCTTCAGAGCATTCTAGATCAAACTTCCCCATTCTGGTCCTCTCTAAGTTTGTTAGATCATAGTTTCCAGCAGTTCCAAAGCCATCATGGGCAATAGCTTTCTTGAAAAAGGTGCTTTTGATGCAGTTTAATTCTTAGTGTTTGCTTTGTGTTACAGACAAACCTAGTAGCCTCTGGTGCAAATGAGTCAGAGATCTACATCTGGGATTTAAATAACTTTGCAACGCCAATGACGCCAGGAACCAAGACACAGGTACAGGATATATATTATGTCCAGAGAGCTATCCAAATCACTGGATAAGAGGGGTGAGATCATAGAGGTTGTCTTGCACCTGTGGTAGGTACAGTTGTGTTTGCCTAACATTGCATTCAGAAGTTTGCGAGGGTTGACTTAGAATCTCAGAAAGCTTTCCTCCCTAGATCTGAAGATTGTTAAGGGGGAATATCTGTATGTCTCTGGTGATTTGTCCTATCTCTGGTTTTGGTGGGTGTCCATTGATGACTTTTCAAATAAAGCAAATACATTTGATTTCTCCTACTGTGTATGGATGTTCTAAAGTGCACAAATTTTCTTAGGTGTTTGCAGGTTATTCTAGAAAAACTGGTAAAGAATAGTGAGGAACCTCTGAGTCAAAGAAGTATGTTCCTTAGAATAACAGATAGCCAGAATTGTATTTTCGAGGGAATATCCAGGTCATGTATTTGCCCCATAGGCTTTACTCTGAAGGCACATTGCATTCTTAATCTCATCTTGTAAATATGACTTCTCAGTTCTTCCTAGTTACACTTCTGTTCCATCTATTTCCTGGTTGGTAATCCTTGCATGGGTAGTAAGAGAGAAAGAATTAACACATTCGTGGTGCAGAGTAAGAATTGGGCTAAAGAAAGCTGAATCGCTTCACAAACTTTTTTCCAACAGCCTCCTGAAGATATCAGCTGTATTGCATGGAACAGACAAGTCCAACATATCTTGGCCTCTGCAAGCCCCAGTGGTCGTGCTACAGTGTGGGATCTCAGGAAAAATGAGCCTATCATCAAAGTCAGCGACCACAGCAATCGGGTAGCTATTCAGCTATGGTGTTAAATTTATGTGTTAAATCAATGTTCCTCAACCTCAGCAACTTTAAGATGGGTGGACTTCAACTCCCAGAATTCCCCAGCCAGCAAGCCAACTTTTTGGCTTGTTGAATATATGAGCCGGCCCCTTCATAAATATACAATGAGTTACCCTTGTGATCCCTTTGAGATTTTCACATTCTGCTTGTTGACTGCTGCCTTAGTTTTCCTAACTAAGTGAAAGTGTTGCTGAAAATTAGGACTGTATCTCTAAGGAGGAGAAGCCATGCTAGTAACACAGCCTATAAAAGAAGTCTTGAATGCCTAAAAGAGAAGTAGTACACACTCTTTTACACTTACATAATGTTGTTAATTGAACATTGGTTATACCGTTTCAGATGCATTGCTCAGGGCTGGGATGGCATCCTGAGGTTGCTACACAAATGGTTCTGGCTTCAGAAGATGACCGGCTGCCTGTAATCCAGATGTGGGATCTGAGATTTGCATCTTCGCCGCTTCGTGTTCTTGAAAACCATGCGAGGTGCATAAAATACAGAGTTTATATATAGGTTGAGAAGAGTGGTGGAGATGTAGACCAAATCTCCCCCTTTACCAAGACAGTTTCATGCAAGGGGGGTTGACAAAACAATTATTAAGTAACATTGGAAAATAAATGTATAGGATTTGAAACAATGGACTGCAGATATATATTTTTGACCAACATTCAGAATAGGATTTTATTTTATTTGAGAAAGGGGCAAAAAAAGGACTTTTAAGCATTTTGGTTAATTGTTTTGTGGAGTTCTGTTTATGATAAAGGCCATTTTATTCTTACCTTTCCTCTTTTTCAAATTTTAACATCCCATTGATATCAGTTACATATTTGCAATGTTTGGTTAGTTTGATAAGCATTTGTTTCTTTTTTACATAGAGGTATTTTGACCATTGCTTGGAGTATGGCAGATCCTGAACTTCTGCTGAGCTGCGGAAAGGATTCTAAAATCCTTTGTTCCAATCCAAACACAGGAGAGGTATTTGCTTTTAAGTAACATTTAAACGTAAGACACGTTTTTCCATTTCTTATCTGGGCAGTGCATAAATTGCTCATCGACTTTCACCATTACCTTGTGTCCGAACAAACTTTTGACTCCCAATTTTTTTAATTTTCAGGAACCTAATGAAAAAATAAACATCCCCCTTATGAATATGATATTTATGCCCAGTGCTGTTCTCTTCAAGTTACTGTTTTGGGTTTTTTAAACTATTTGTGTACCTTGAATATAACCTTTATATTTTGTGATGTGATTTTGAGTGCAGATGGGCTTGGAAATGCTTGCATGTGACAATTTATCTATTGTATAAATTAATGAAACAAGGACATGTAAAACAATACGTTTCTTTTAAAATCCAGTAATGTTAAATATAAGTAGTCTTCGACATGCAGCGGCAATTGGGACCAGAATTTCCATAGCTAAGCAATGTGGTTGTAAAGTGTGACTGCATCGCTTATTGACAGCAGTCCCTACAGTCCCAGTGGCCATTGTTAATCAAATCCCATGGTCGTTAGGCGAGCCAACTTCCTGCTGGCTTCCCACAACCAAATCAGTGGGGAAGTGGCAGGAAGTTGCAGGTCCCAGATGGCTTGCAAGCAGGCTGGCAGGCAGGTAAGTGGAGTGTGCGGGGGTGCGGGGGAGAGCGTGCAGGAGGGTTGGGGAGGGTTGTGCAAGAGGCACAGTGTGGGTATGGCACTGGTCAGGGAAGGAGCAAGGGGATGCACAAGAGGCAAGGGTTGGGGACGGTCCGAGAGAGGCGTGGCGAGGGTCAGGGAGGAGCTGGAGGAGGGGGTGCAAGTGGGGAAGACTTACCCCAGCGACTTGCAACCTTCCCTGTTGGCTTCCCCATTGACTTTCTGGGGAAGCTGGTAGGGAAGGTTGCAGGGAAGCTGGCAGGGAAGGTTGCAGGGAAGCTGGCAGGGAAGGTTGCAAATGGCGATCACGTGATCATGAGGCGCTGCAACCAGTTGTAAGTGCAAACCGGTTGCCAAGTGCCCAGATTGTGATCATGTGACCCCAGTGGTGCTGGGAAGGCCGGAACTCCAAGGACTGGTTGTAACCACCATTTGTTCAGTGCCATTGTAACTTTGAACCGTCACTGAATGAATGGTCATAGATCGAGGACTACCTGTAATTTGGAGGGACCAAGATGGGGGTAGTACATCCCTCCTTGATCCCTTGGCAGCTTTTGACACCCTCGGTCATGGAATCCTTTGGGATCAATTCAAGGATTCGGTAGCATAGTATTGTGGTAGTTTCTCCTCCTTCCTCTGGGGTTGGTTAAAGTCAATATTGATGGTGGGAGGGAGAGGTCTACCCTAAGATTCTGCTCTGTGGGGTTCTACAGGGCTCCGCTCTCTCCCCACTCCTGTTTAACATCTACATGAGACCTGTGACGGAAGGCATGAGTGGGGAGGATTCTGGAATGGAACTTCAAGGTTACAAGGAAGTGGGAGAGACATTCTGAGGCAAGCATCTCCTCAGCCCCAGATGGACTGTGTGAAAGTCAAGAGAAAGAGACTGGCCCCTCCCTAAGGACATGATGGTTATAGTTCCTATCGTTGGGGGATTAGAGTTAGTCTGGCGAGATTCTGTCTATGAGGTGCAAGCTAATAAAGAAGCTGAGTTGATTTCTGGACTGTCTCGTGGTGATTCTTGGGCTGAACCTGACAAGACCACTGAGCAAGTCATCCATTGGCATGGGGTTAGGTATCCTCAGTAGGGAAAACTAGGATGTTTTGCGAAGTTTGGTGCTCAGCCCCGCGTGAAGCGAAGTGTTTTGTACACCCATAATGCTATATCTTGCCAGGCATATTGATACATGTCACTGACCAGTTTTGCAGTTGTTCATTTTGGCAGCCGTGGTTGTTGTTCCTCCTCTCTTCTGGTCACAGGTGTTATACGAGCTCCCTACCTCTACCCAGTGGTGCTTCGATGTGCAATGGTGTCCCAGGAATCCCGCCCTTCTCTCTGCTGCTTCGTTTGATGGGAAAATCAGTGTTTACTCAATCATGGGAGGAAGCACAGACAGCCTGCGACAAAAGCAAGCGGACAAGGTATCTCGTTTTTAAAAACGGAAAAAGGCAGGTTTTGCAGTATATGCTGAAATGCTTAAAAATAAGCGATTGCAATCTTGGCTGTCTCAGAACTGTGTTCTTGGTGGGTTTTCTTCATAAGGCTTTAAATGTCCACCTACCAAGGAGGAACAGATTGGATGCTGAGCAGTACTAGTGGTTCTTTGGCTCCATCCATTTCATGCTCTAATCCAGTGTTTCTCAACCTTGGGAATTTTAAGATGTGTCTGGGGAATTCCCCATGCTGGCTGGGGAATTCTGGGAGCTGAAGTCCACACATCTTAAAGTTCCCAAGGTTGAGAAACACTGCTCTAATCCATTTAAAATCCTTGCTTATAATCCTTTGATTTTAAAAACAATTGCAGAGAGCCCATTCAAGAAATGGTAAACAGATCTGACATAAACGTCTGCCCCGATGCGGCTAAAGAGCAGGGAATTATTTTTCTCTTTCTCTTCTGTTTTTAAAAGCTCTCCTCGTCTTTTGGCAATCTCGATCCATTTGGAACAGGGCAACCCCTCCCTCCATTACAGCTCCCACAACAGACCACCCCCCAGAGTACAGTCCTGCCCCTGAAGAAACCACCCAAGTGGATTCGCCGACCTGTGGGAGCCTCTTTCTCAGTAAGTCTCTGCTGTTCGTAGAAAAGGGGCACCTTCCGATCCGTTTTCTGCAGGATGCTTCACGGAAATCTGTGATGCTATTTTAGAGAAGCTGTTGCGTAGGCGTAAGCCATAATCTTGCATAGAAGAAAAATTTCATTTATTTATCCAATTTCAAGGCCACCCAATTGCTTGATACTCTTGGCAGCTTACAGATAAAAAGGAAAATAATGCATATAAAAAAGAGACCATGGCCGTCCAGGAGAACAAAGCAGACAGTTATAAACCAAATATAACTAAAGAGGTCTCCAAATGCAGAATCAGGGGAGTATGTCCTTCAGTTTTGCAATTAGTATAAACAACTGAGAATGCTTTATCTCTGGTTATAACAGCAGGAAACATCCATTTTTATGTAACATTTTTATCACAAGGACCAACAAATACATTACTTGTAACATAGCTAAGTATCTAACAACAGCTACACTGAACCTTCTGTGATTTAGATTTCTATCTTAATTGTTCACGCTTGCTGAATTTACCGTTGTGTTTTATTCTCTCAGAATTAATACTTGTAACTTCAGTAATGGCTTTATGTTATTAATTGGTTTTAATCTCTGTTATAAAAGTCAGTAGACATATACGTAAAATAATATATACTGCAGCTATCCATAGCTCCCCTTCCTTGAAATGTAAGCCATTTTTACTGTCTTTTGAGTTAACCTTTAGGGGCAAAATGAATGGTCAGTGGTTTGGCTCCACCAGTTCTGGAAGTGCTAATGGGCAGACCCTGTGTGGCCCCCTAGACAAAAAAGGGCCGCCAACTTCTGTTTGAAGAGCACTGATTTTATTTATGGTGTTCACAACTGTGTTTCATATTGCCAAGTCCTTGTGAAGCAAACTGCTGCAATTCCCATATATCGGACTGAGAACCAAGGAGGACTTGCCTGAAGGCCACCTACTGGTATGAGTAGGGATGGATAACAATGCAACTGATTGCTTGAATTCCAGTTCGGAGGGAGGCTGGTCACTTTTGAGAACAGCAAGCCTCAACAGCAAGGAGAACATCCCCAGCAGCACTATCACGTCTACATTAGTCAAGTTGTCACCGAGAAGGAATTCTTGAACCGGTCCAGTCAGCTACAGGAAGCTGTTCAGGCCGAAGCCTTCATCAGCTACTGTCAGAAGAAAATTGATGCAGCCAAGAATGACTTTGAGAGGAACGTGTGGTCATTCCTCAAGGTGATTTTCAGTGTTGATTGCATACAGAATCCCTCCCTCACTTTAAAAACTAGAGGCATGCAGTATTCAGATCCAAAGTGGAAAATATTTTTGGATCCAGCATGGGCCCCAGTATAGTGTCCATGCTGGATCTACCACAACTCCATCCACTTCAGATCCACACGCTGCCAAGTGAGATGGTGAATCAAAAGATGAATTTAAATATTGGCCTTGCTGTACTCATCTAGGGATTTGCAAAGTGTTCAGTAGAGGTGCTTCACAACCCAGAAGAGTACATATAAAGCACTTCTTTTTGAATCATTAAAGCAGCCATGTTGTTTGCAAGGTTTGGGTGGCTGCTTCAGATCTGCTCTCAGCTGTCTCGGCATGCCAGGTCCTGCTTCAGTGAGGAGAAGGCGTTCAGAGACCACCAGAAATCACTTCCAAGCAGCCATGGAAGTCCTGGAGATGACAGAGTAGCTCCTTAATGATTTGAGAAGAGGTGCTTTATGCATGCCCCTGCAAGCTGTAAAGCAACAAGGCCTTCCCTTATTTGGTGACAGTTCTGACAAGGTGGAGGTAGGTCTCAATGATCCACCTGTGGGAGAAGAAGTAGATCATATAGGATCTGCTTGCAGGGCAGCACTTTGTTGGGAGGAAGATGTTGGTGTTCTAAGGAGCCCTTTTGGCCAACCCACAGTAATCTCACCCTGGTAGACCCCATCTCCTGCAAAATGGGTTAATACTTATAAATAATAGATCTTGAAAAGAAGGCATTTTGTTGGCTTAGCTTGTGAAATTACTCACAAATTCCGGGAAGAAGGGTAAGGGAAGTCAAAAAGAAAATAAATCCAGCTTGCCTTCATTTTTCTCCCATTTTTCCCCATGTAGAGATGATTTTGTTACCCTCTGAGGGTTTCTTCTCTCAAGTCAATTGCTTTGCCACAGGATTTTCATAGCTATGTATCATTTGAAATTTACCATAATTTACAGTAATTGTTTGGAAAAGGCGTCTTGCATTGCAGATAGAGGAAGAACACAAAAATAAGTCATTATCTCCAGTGCCTTCTTTCCTGTTTTTCTGAAGGTGCATTTTGAGGAAGATTCGCGTGGCAAATATCTGGAACTCTTGGGGTACAAAAAAGATGGTCTGGGACCGAAGGTAAATGTTATGTTGCATTTTTAAGAACTACGTTAGAAATGTTCTGCATATATTAATTGCCACTTGGGTTTGATTTTGGGAGAAATCATGGGGGTGTGGGTAGAAAATAGGCAATGCAAGGATTAGCCTTTCACCTCTTTATAATCTTAAAGAGCCTGTTCTCTGATTAACGAAATGCTCAGGAATTACTAGGAATTAATGAAATTCCTAGTAATTGCTTGACACATCATTCTCTTTTTTACTGATAATTTCTTAGTCTAAAGCAGCCCTTCCCAACCTTTTTTTTACACTGGAAGAACCCTTGAAATAACTTTCAGGTCTCAGGGAATCCCTGCCTAAAAATCGCAAACCGTACGAAAACTTCACAATACTACGTTTCACAGCATTTACAACAGCAGTAAAACAGCAGGTGGGCACCTGAGTTGCAGTGTGTAAAAATTCCCACTGCTGCACATGCTAGCATTGTGCAGTGCGCACAGTTCAAAAAAGATTTTTTTTTCATCACGATCTCTTGTGGAACCTCTGTTGAAAAGGGTTGGTCTTAATAATGCAGACATCCACAGACCATTTCTTGCTTGAATACATCACTCACCTGGGTCAACTAACACACAAGGATAGAGGGATGAGGAGGGAAGAAAAAAAAATTACTTCATGACACTTTTAGTATCCCTTTTGTTATTTCAGTATCGTCACTCAAAATCTGACTTGAGATAAATTGAAAGTATTTAATCTTTTTGCCTGTTTTTTTAAAAAATAGGCAAACTAAAGGGGTTGAAAATTGGTTTCATTCTCCAAAATAAATGTTATGTCATTTATCTTATTTCCTTAGATTACTTCAACTCTTGCTAAAGAGAGTCCTCAGGGCAGAGACCAAGATGAGGTAAAAAAAAAAATCCAGCGCAAGATTTTTTTTCTTGGAAATTTGATGAAGTTTGGAAAGTAGCGCCCTTTCACTTTGACTTTGTGGCAGCCAAGTGCTTGTACAGTGAAAAATAAGAATTTAAAATAATCCTGACAACGCAACACACATTATGGGAAAACATCCACACTGACCTCTATGAGGGTGTGTGTGGAAGACTCAGTACTCATTGCAATTTGTTAGTGTCACTCTAAACTTTGATTTTGTACACTGTGTACACACAGGTCCATTGCAACATGAATCACTTCAAAGACTTAAAAAGCTATAGTTTTTATTGCTCCTCCTCTGCAGAAGTTAAATATTGTCTCATGCTGAGCCGCGTGTCCTCTTGCAGTTCTCTGTTCATCTCCCTGAGTCCCAGTTTGGCTCCCAATTTTATCCCATAGTGTTTCCTCATTGTTCTTCTGCATCCATGGTCTAACTTTCTCCTTTTCTTCTTTTTCCGCTCTTCTGTGGCACGTTTTGTACTTTCTACAGCAGTACTTAATTTTGATTTTTTTTTTTGCTTTGTATTTATCTTAAATTAGATTTTTTTTTTTTTTTTACATTTGATAGATTACGTATTTCAGATTATCTTTATCTCGGTTTCTACTCTGTTTTTCTCCACAGAAGTATGCATAACAACAACAGAGCTGAAAACTAAATTTTAGAATAGCCAAGTAAATAAATGAAACAGAACAGATTCCAGAAACAGGAATCATAACATAGCAAAAGCCAATTCCATAATCAAATACAGAGAAAAGTGTATTCAGATTATCTTTGAAACAAGCCTATGTTTGCACAACTTCAAAACATTCAGGAAAGACCACATGGTCTCTCAAGCAGCTGAACCTCGGAAAGTGGAAGGGGTGGCAGAAAAGAGAGTTACTGATGAGTTTCTTAACCATTTAGCAGAATCTGTCAAAACCTTGAACCCTAGACCAGTCTGTGTTGTCAACCCCAAATTTGTCTCAATGTGAAAAAGCCTTCTTCAATCTGACACCCTCTAGATAGGCTAGACTACAATTCCCTCCATACACATCCATGTTAGGGGAGCTATAGTCTGACATGTCTGTAGGGTGCTAAGTAGGCAAAGGATGTTCTAGAGCAGTGATTCTTAAATTGGAGGTAAATACCCCCAGGAGAAAGTTTGGGCATATCCTGGGGACAATGGAATAGCTTGTTTATGAATCAAGGATCCAGTTTGGGACTGCTGTTGCCGAGACACCTGTGTAAAACAACGGAGTCTGTTTTTTTGTGAGGATTATGGCATTCAAGATGGGGAAAAGGTGTAATTGGGTCAAACAATTTAAGAACCACTGTTCTAGAGTATCCTATGCAAGCCAGCATCACTTTATTTTAGTCTCTGATTTCACAGACCTTGAGATCTTCTGCACCGAGGAAATGCCTGCATGGCAATGCTTCTCCATGGTGACAGGGTCTTCCAAAACTCATAAATAAATATGTCTTTTTTCTATCAGTTCTTGAACAGCCTAGAAAGCATTATTTTTTTTAACTGTATTACTGGAAACTGCCAGTAGTAATTTGAACCAGTCTAGAAATGCTTGCAAGTAAATAACAACGGACTAGTACAAAAGGTCATACAAGTTCTGCTGAACTTCCAGCATGCAGAAGCTAAATTTTACTCGACTAACATGTTGTCCTCCTTCCTTTCAAACTAACTGGCACTCATGCAGTTGTTTTCTCATCCAAAGTAATCAAGTCTCTGGTCCCTAACTGTGGCTTCTGCAACACTACCTCACATTGCTCCTTTGTTGGTGTGGGCTGAAGGTCCTCTGTTACATTTTGACAAGCATAGATATTCTGACCATTCAGAAAGGGAAGTGTTGAAAGAAAGAAAATAGGGTTTCTTCTCCTTGTTGCTGTAACTGGGTTTACTAACATTAGAGAGAAATCTAGGGGCTGTTTGGGGCTAGCTTAACTGCATTAGTTAAGCACTTGGTTTCTTTGCTTTAATCTTTGAAACATCCTCTTCATATCTGTGAGAAAGGCTCATGAGGAACCTGACCAGCTTGCACAGACTGATGGTGGAGAGGGTCTAGCTGCTAAGGACCAGCTGTTGGCAGAGGTATTCATTCTCTTTTGTGCTGAACATGCAAACTAACTTGCATTTGTAGTAAATGTGGGTGATTTTGCATTGACTCCCAACTAACTTGTTTGCTTATGTGTCTATCTATGTCCTAATGTCAATAACTTACCGATAATGTCATATTATATAGAGATGAATGCCAGCAAGGGAGGGAGACTGAGTAGGATAATGTCCTGAAGAACTATAGCAAAGCTGTATGTTCTGTACACTAAATATTTTCCAGCAAATGTGGAATTTTACAGCTTGAATAAACATGCCACATAATAGGAGTTACTCACGTATGCTGTGGGAGGAAATATCCCACCTAAACAACAGGCCTGGTTGTGTTTCTTAATTCCTATTTTGTGGCTCTTGGGAGCTCTGTGACACCAGGATGTGAGAACACCTGGATTCCTTTCACTGAATCGCCTTCCTCCTGTCTCCCCACTGGGTTAGCAGGAAGGAAGAATGAGGCTTCCAAACTTGTTTTTCAGGAAGCAGAACAGAGAAAGTAGCATGGCATCAGATGTGTGAACTTGGCTGTAGATTTTCAGCTAATTCAGAACATTGGCTGCTGCGTGCAAGGAATCTAGATTTCCCCCTTATGCTGAATATGATGGAATCACAAGGACTGTGTTTCCATTTGCCTCTGTTAGAATGTCTGGGACTGTCTTTAAACTGATAGTATTCACCGTACTTTCAGAGTTTAGCCATGCTTGACTTAGCAGCATCCCTGCTTCAAGGAAGCTGCGATTGGATTTTTGGGGAATATATGTTATAAAGCTGGTGTACATACTGTGCACAAGAAATCTTAATGAAAAGTCACTAAATATGTTGGTGTGTACCATCAGCTCGTACCTTTACAGATCTTTCAGTATGAGGATTTGATAATAGGGCAATGTTGTCAAATGATCATCTGCCCAACATTATGCCTGCTTGCTCAAAAGTAAGCCCCACTGAGTTCATTCCCAAAGTGAACGAGCAGAGTATTGACGTAAATATGCAATTTCTCATCATAGTGAGTAAGATAAAAGGAGTTATTAGTAAGTGGCAGTGCTCATTTCAGTGCAGCAGTAGCTTAATGCTTCTCAGTATAAAGCACATTATAATTAGAATGCATTTAAATAACACGTTCTGAAACTACACTAAGCTGCATTATTTCTCCCTACCAGAGTAAAAATGCCGAGGCTGATTCACTGCTACCCACAAATGAAACCTTTAACATTTCTGTCACCGGAGGTAAAAAATATATATATATTTTTTTTCATAGCACCTCAGGTTGCTAAACTAATCTTCTACCTTTGATTATAAGATTACCGTGGTAGTGACCATCTTCTTTTCTTGTTTGTTCTTCTTAATGCAGACATTGATGGTTTGATCACTCAGGCTTTGCTGACGGGTAACTTTGAAAGCGCTGTTGATCTTTGCCTCCATGACAATCGCATGGCTGATGCCATTATTCTTGCTATAGCTGGTGGCCAGGAACTGTTATCCAAGACCCAGAAGAAGTATTTTGCAAAAACAAGAGGCAAAATTACCAGGGTATGTGGACTTTTTCACTTGGAGGCGAAGACAAAACTTACATATTGGCAAGCCTGTTGATTATCTCCTCCTTCCCCCCCCCCCCAAAAAAAAACAGTTGAGCTTAAAAAACTTGGGTAATCCAGAGAACAGCTAAGGATATATTCTATAGTTTTGGTTTTGTATCAGAGTTTTACATTGTGGTCAGCACTTATAAAACAGGACTAGTAATGAATGGAGTGTGCAGTTATAGGGTTCCTCCCTCCACCACCACCTAAGCCCTTCCCAACTGCTTTAACACTGGTTAATGCTAATGTCAAGAGCCCATTTGGTGTAGTGGTTAAGACACCAGGCTAGAAACCGTGAGACTGTGTATCCCACTATAGGCACAAAGCCATCTGGGTGACCTTGGGCCAGTCATTCTCTCTCAACCCTAGGAAGCAGACAATGGCAAACCACTTCCAAAAACCTTGCCAAGAAAACTGCAGGGACTTGTCCGGGCAGTTGCCAGGAGTCAAAAACTGACTTGAAGGCACCAATCCCCCCACAATGTCAGTATGCAATTTAATTATAATTAAGAGGGGTAGTGTAGGGAGGGAGAGAAATAGAAGGTGCTGCCTTCTGCTCCTAGTGTCTTAAGCATTGATTGGCCTTATTATACATGTACCAGCCCAAGAAAGTTCAGATAATTTGAACAAAAAACACTCATTAACTTGTTTAACTTTTGCTAAAGAGAATGGGTACAACTGGTTAAATGTGTACTTTGGCCATTAGTGATTGGCAAGTAAATGGTACCAGGAAAATCCTCAAAGACCTATATTTGTTCTAATAAGAAAAGGGTTTCAGATCAACTACCAGCTCCCTCTACGTTTTCTTTTAAACTTGGGTTATGTGCACACACTGCTCAGTCAATGCTAAGATTTCTGGCAAGGAGATCCGTTCCCTTTGTTGCATAATCTTTTGGCAGATAAGAACAGCCGAAGCGGAAGTAGTTCAGAACACATAATAATACATTTTTTATTAATTATATTTCTGTTCTGCTTCCCCATCCAAAACAAGACAACCCAAAAGGGGGAAAATAAAATCCAAAAACAAATTAATTTAAAACTTGATTAAACATGTATAAAACAATAATAAAAACCACATTTGAAACCATTCTTGAGATAGCCACGTTGTACATTTCTTTAATGGCAGATCTTGAATTTCCATCCACTGTTGTAATTCTACAGAACAACAGCTTATAGATGTGCCAGACCCAAAGTTGGCCCATGGAGCTGAGACCCTCATCCCAGTATGTGCTCATAAATACCTCTTGTGCCACCTCCTGTGCTCTTTTCCAGACCTGAATGTATTGTATAGCTTTAGATTCTTTCAGTTCAAAATGTTAAATTTCCCAATTTCAAGCATAATCTCAATTTCCAAAAATGCTTCGGTCCCCCACATATATCTGGAGACCTTCTAAGAAAGTAGAAATAGCAGGGAGATGCAGTCCAGTGCTTGGCTTGGAACTGTGTTTGTCTGCCCAGAAAAAAAAAAAAAGACAAGAAAAGTGAAATAGTGGGCAACATTTGGGAAGGTTAGAGACGATGGCGAGGAGCAGCTTCCTGGAAAATGAGAGTGGCAGCTAATTTGGGGCCTGGGTGTAACCTGTCCTCACCATCCCAGACATGCCCACTGTTTAGGGAACCTTGTTTTAGTCACTAAAGGGAAGCATGGCAGGAATTGGTCCCTGACATATGCACAGGCTTGGCTTGGCTTGTGTTGGAAATAGGTGAAATGATATTTTTCCAGACCACCTTCCAGACATGTTTTCCCTAGGTGGGCCCAGACTTCCGTATGGATTGCCTCTTTGCCTTCTATCAATCTTGCTTGCTTGGCAGTTGTTCAGCCTCCTGAAGACTGAAGTCTTTCTTACTTGTCTCGACAAAGGTCACTTTTGCTGTAAATCAATCCAGTGGGAAATGCGCAGTAGTAATTTAGGCTGCCACGTTCCTGGCTTCGAACGCTAAAATCCTGGATGTTTTAACTTCAGGCAAATAATATAGTTGACTTGCTGATCTCTGCATACTAAAACATTTGGAAAAACCAAACAGAGATTAAGTCGCACAAGGAAAACAGCAAGCAACAGCAATATGATGCATTTTTGGACTTCCTCGCCTTTCCCCCTGTTCTTATCATCCTGCAGACCATGTGACACCAAAATGACAAGAGCACAAAGACACAAGTCATAGTGTTTGTGTAATTACATCATTGCACATATCTCATCGGTTGCACACACACACACCCCGCCACCACTACATAGCCTGTCACCTTGTTCTTTTTATTTTTCATAAGTTTTAGCTTTTGCTTTTCTCATTTTAGAAGTACAATCATCTACTTGGTTTCAAACACATATTTTACTGGACTTCCTATTTTTATATACGTTTCTGCTTTTAAAATGGTTGCACTGTAAATTCTTAAATGTTTTAATTAGAGAAAGTGAGATGCCCACTCTGTCTTGGAATCTGCATCATATATACAATATCTAGGACCAAGGAGAGAGAGAGTGGCATCAGACTGTAATTGGTAGAAATGTAGTAAACATGTAGAAAGAAACGTATGTCAACATAAACCAGAGGAGACCTAAAAGACCAGATTGGCACTGGGCATAAGATGTCAGTATGGGATGGTGTTACATGGAGAAGAGAAGAAGACCATTCTTTCAAAGATGTACTCTTTGTAGCAGGAGAGTCTGGCAGCTGAAACTTAAGGCATAGCTCAGAGATGGGCAAAAGATAAATCTGCTTCCCAGACTCTTGATAAATGCGAAGATCTGACTCATTCATGCTTTATAATGATAAATAGTTAATATGTGCATTCAGTAGAGAAAGTTTTGTGAAAACGAGACAGGATTTTGATGTGTGAAGACTGTCCATTTTGTTCTACTACTTACTCAAAATATATACTTGAGCCCAGGATTCCTTGAATCTACATGTGTGTCTTTTTTGTAACAGGCTCCAAGTTTCAAATTAAAAAAACCTCTGCCCTCCCTTGGCCTAGTAATCGTAAAGGTGCCTAAATTTCTATGTAGAAAGCTTTTTTTAAAAAAAACAGAAGCATTTGATCTGCTAAGATTCTGCATGTATTTTAAAATGCTGCCATCATCTGTCCCTGTCATTTGTGAGAACTGAGCTCAAGGAAGGCTCTACACCACCTTTCCATCTGCACTGGGACTCAATTCCCAGCATCTGAAGCCAGTGATGGCCAAATTCTGGGGGTGCAGTCCCAACACATCGAGAGGACATCAGATTGGGGAAGGCTGTTTTATGTATTCCAGGTTTCATTGCTCAGTAACGTACCAAACTTTGGGAAAGGGCATTTTGAAGATACTACTGATGTGTGCATGTGTGTTTTCCCCCCCATTCCAGCTGATCACTGCTGTTGTAACCAAGAACTGGAAGGAGATTGTCCAGTCGTGTGATTTGCAAAACTGGAAAGAGGCCTTAGCAGCTGTGTTGACTTATGCCAGGCCAGATGAATTTGCAGCTCTTTGTGGTAAGCCAAAGGGGCATAAACATTTCTAAATACTCCCCCCCCCCCATATATATATATACATATAGACACATACATGCATGCATACATGTATACATATAAATAATGTTTTCAGTTCAGGGAAGGAATACCTGGACACATCTCCTTTGCCAAATAATTTATTTAATTTAGGCACTCGGGTTTCATGTCTGAAGGTAAAAATAGTGCTGCCATTTTTATGGGCTTCATATTCTAAACCCTCTCGGTTACTAATGGCATTCTATTTGTCTCTGACAGGAAGGAGCAGTGATAATGATTAATATCAGATAATTAATATTTAAAAGCAAAGGCAGGATATCCAGACTCTGAGAGGAAATCACAGCATTATTAGGCTCTTAAAATATTGTAATCAGAATGCGGCAGCAGGGAACTGTAAAAGCTGTTCCTTTCTAGCGACTTAATGAGAAGCGTTCTGGATCCTGATCAGCTTTACTTTGGGACCAGTGCACAGTAGCACAACTTGGAATGTAGATCAGGTTCTCGTATCTAGCTAAAAAATTGATGGTATGGTAAGAGTAATTCAGAACGTTCTGTTTAATGGTTTTAGAGAGAGTGCAGCACCTTGCAGACATTCTCCACTACCACTCAGATGTTATGCAGACAGATCTCCAAAATGAAGCCATGGGGATTAGGAAATACACCACATGCTCATTGCATACCACCTTTCCTGCTTCTTTTCCCTCTTACATGCTGATTCTGTCCTCAATTTCCTGAGCATGCAAATTGGGCAACCCACGTGTGGTTTCTTTCCAGCTCTTTACTGCTGTGGTAACGTAGAACTGGAAGGATATTGTCCAGTTATACAATTTGCAAAACTGGAAGGAGACCTTAGCACCTGGATTGGCTTACACTAGGCCAGACAGTGTTACAACTCTTTGTGGTTAAATTTTCATTAACCCACTTCTCATTCCAGTATCATGTTTCAGATTATCAGAAGATGCTAGACCTCTCCTTTCTTCTATATTGCACATTCAGTTTGTCCTCTGCTGGTATCAGCTATGCCTTCTTATAGCAAACAGCATTGAGAGCAGGCCTGCTTGACTTGTATAGGGGAAATGGCCACATTGATAAATTAAACAGAATTGTGGGCTACAAAGGAATACCTGGCATGCCAATCTGCTGTTTGGTGGCCAAAGGAGCAGTAGCAACATTGGAGCTGGTAGAGGAGGCCTGGAGATATTGGAGGCATTCAGCAGTGCATCGTTTGGGGCAGCGGCAGCGAATTTATTGACTTTTTAAGAAATGCCGGTGGACCATACAAAGCTGCTTGGTGGGCCACATAACTGTGCAGGCCTGGTTTAGAGCAGGGTTCCTCAACCTCAGCAACTTTAAGATGGGTGGACTTCAACTCCCAGAATTCCCCAGCCAGCCATGCTGGCTGGGGAATTCTGGGAGTTGAAGTCCACCCATCTTAAAGTTGCAAAGATTGAGGAACCCTGGTTTAGAGGATACAGCACCAGCAAATGGAGATGGGGAAACAGAAAATGGGAGGAAAGGCATACATGAATCTCCAGCACTTTCTGATAATGGGAATCAGTCGTTCCCTGGTTACATGGGTTCCCATTTATATTTTGTTCATCTTCCTAACTAGATTTGTTGGGTGCGAGACTTGAAAATGAAGGGGACAGCCTTTTGCAAACTCAGGCTTGCCTGTGTTACATTTGTGCCGGGAATGTGGAGAAGTTGGTTGCCTGCTGGACTAAAGCTCAGGATGGAAACAATCCACTCTCTCTTCAGGTTAGGCCCTTTATTTGTCGGTTCCCTTTTGGTCCAGTCCTTGGGAGATACGGTATAGTCAACCTCCTTCTAAAGTCTCTAGGTTTTTGCAAGAAAATGACACTATTTCCATTTCCCTGGAACGCAAGCAGATACTTCTACAGAAAGAAGGCTTGGGTGCAGCCACTGCAGTTTGTCTGGTTTCCCACTTTGAAATGACTTGATGTGTGGGTTGTTGATGCTGAAGTACCATCTAAAGCAAAGATGGGTAATGCAGGGCTTGTGGTACATCCCTTCCCTGGACTAAGTTAAAAATAAAATATTTTTCTAAAATGGCATAAAAATCTGACAAGATTAGTGGTAAGGAAGCTGATTTGTCCTGAGACATTGCCCCCATCTAGTGAGCTTCAGCTATTTCTTGGGATTGGGCCTTTTATAAAGAGAAAAACGAGCCAGCCATAAGCTCACAGAATGACCCAGAGCACAGGGATGCAAAACTGATTATGAACGCCACTCATTCCAGCTTTAGTTATATACATCGATCGGTCTCAGATTCAAGCCTGGTCTCCTTTGCCTTTTTCCTTCCGTTTCAACCTTCTAGGATCTCATTGAAAAAGTGGTCATTCTGCGTAAGGCAGTCCAGCAGACACAAACGATGGATGCCAACGCTGTCGGGGCTCTTCTGGCTGAAAAAATGAGCCGATATGCCAACCTTTTGGCTTCACAAGGCAGCATTGCTGCGGCTTTAGCTTTTCTTCCAGCTAATGCCAACCAGGTAAATGGACTTCACTGTACGTATGTATATTTTCTTCTTTTGCTATCTGCTAGATTAGCACACGTGATTGAACTTAGCCTTGCAGGACAGAGGCTTGGTCAGCCATCTCCAACCAGTTGCTGTGAGTCCATTGCCTTCTTGTTTCTGTTCCAACACTTCTGTGGCTTTTATGGTGACGTAACATGTTCTCTTGGTAGATCTGGGCTAACATGTGTCCTGTGAGTATGTTTAACTGGGTATTCTATGGTTTGCAGCCCAACATTGTGGTGCTACGGGACAGAATCTGTAGAGCTCAGGGGGAGCTTCCCAGGGGCCCAGAGGCACCTACAGCACCTTACGAGCGGCAGCCAGCAACCAAGGGAAGAAGTGGGTCTGGTACTGGCCAGATGCAGATGCCACAAGCCCCAACTCCACAATATTATCAGCAGGTAAAGGCATTTTCAGCCACTGCCCTTAAGCTGGCGGTTACAATATTTGAAATGACGCTGAGTGTGTCTGCATGATGTTCTGTTCAACATTACCCAGAAATGTCCCTAGAAAGCTCTTGAGTAAGAGCTTGTTATACCTTTTTCAGTTTGGAGAGATACTCTTTGTCTTCTCATTTCAGAAAGCACTTTTGGAAATCTTGCCTACGAAGCTGCTTGAGGTTTCATGCAGTGACTAGTCAAGGTCTTACTAATGTAAAACGCCCTTTGGAATGCTAATGTGTTCTACCCCCAGCTAATGCCTGGAAGATCTCCCCCTTCTCCATTTTTTGCTTTAATTTCCCCTCTGGGTCTTCAGTTTTAATAAAGCTTAGCATTGTAAGTTGTCATTTTCCCAGCAGACTTCTTGCCCAAAAAATGTTATAGCAAGCTTGTCACTTGGCTCAGTCTTTTCCACCTTACAACTCCCAGTATCCCCTTACAATAGACTAGAATCAGTGAATGTTGTACATTTGTACCAGACTTGCAAATAATCTCTCAGCAGCACCCAACAAGGAAAGGCTCATAAACTAAAAAGGGGATGACTCATTTCTTTCAGGACACAAATGACCAGCATGAGTGTTCCTGTGCACTGATTGTTGATCAACATTTTAATAGGTTTCTTTCTATCAGCTGATTATGAAGTTATTTTATGGATGTGGAGAGGGAAACTTATAAGTGTTTCCTGTTGCTTCATCCCCCTTAATAAATTGGGCTTTGATATGGTATTGACTCCTGAGAAACACCTTATCCTCCTTCCTCATTCACATCCAGACATTTATGTAGACCTAAGACAGAAACCATATCCAGCCTCCTACATCAATTTGGAACACCAGTTTGACAAATGTCTCTGTTGGGGTCCAAATAGTGAGCGGTGCAGCTGTTAAGGTGCTAACTGGGTGCCTTCTTACAGAGACTTAAAGCTCCTATTTTATTTTATTTTATTTCTTAAAATCCCCCAAATTTAAAAAAAAATGGCAGAATGTTTGTGGCACCCTCATGTGCTTCAACATTATCTTATTATCCCTGGACCTGCTCCCTTTAGCCCAAAACACTCTGGGTTTTGTTTTTTTTTAAACGGCAACCTCTGGCTGGGAGGAAGTTGCCCACCCTTGATTATCCAGGTTCTCCCCCCCCCCCCCGCTTCCGCCTCACTTAATTGTGTTGTACCATTTGATCAGGAGATCAAGAATCTCTTGGTGCAGGAGATCATGATTCTTGCAAGCAAGATGGGTATAAAAGCAGCTTACAGCAGCCATCTATATAGTGAAAGCCAGCATTGTTTCAGAAGAGCTTTTATCAGCATAGGGCTGCTGGAAGATCAAACAACTACCTATGAATCAAACAATCAGTTGTTAAAAGTGGTCCCCAATTAATAGCAGTCCTAAGCCAGCAGAATATATTTACTACTGATAGGAATCAACTGGTTGTTGGAATATGAGAATGACAGGGAAAGAGACTGTCTGTGCATTCAGTCTTAACAGAAGAAATACCTTTTCGCTAAGGAAGAAAATCTTTTTGTGCTAAGGACTGGTTTGGATGGCAAAATAAATGTCTATAAAGGGAAGGTGGGCAACCTTTGGTGTCCAGAGGTGCCCCTTAATGTTTTTGATGGGGTGAGAGCTAGAGTGGGTGTTGCGGTGATGGAAAATGGGGAGGCTATTAATAGACTGCAAAAAATGTATGTTAAGATGTAGTTTTAGAGTAAGAGGTTGTTTTATGTTTCATTTATATCTGCTGTATAAGAAGTCAGAAGTCATTATTTTTGTATTTCTGTTTTTCTTCTTGTCCTTTTCTATTTTTCAACATTTCTGTTTTCTTTCTCTACTTCTCTACTATTTTTCAACACTTCTGTTTTCTTTCTCTACTTCTGATTATTCTTTCTATCCTTTTTTCTTGATTATTAGTTGTATTAGTTTTTATCTTTCTGCTTTTTAAAATTTAATAAGGCTGTTATAAAAAAAAGGGAAGGCTGTGTCGTGCAGGTAAACAGATCAGGATTTGTTCTTTTTTCGGTGGGGTGGGATATGGGATTAATTTTTTTTCTTCTTTAACTGTGCAAAGCCTCGTTTAAGGTTCACACTAGTGTTCTTGGGCTTCCTGCCACAAAATGGTGGGAAAGCATAACTCCAATTTTCAGCAAGTGTACTGCTGGATTTTGGAGAGGTTTCTGCACTTTGCCAGTTGTCCCATTATGTCTATATCTAGACTGTTATTCTGCAAACGAAACATTGCAGTGCTGTATGAAATGTTATCTTACAAAAGGGCTTTGTTTCTGAAGATGAACATAGTTTTACTTGATGGATTTGAGTTTTGTTTTTAGCCCAGGAGAACAAACACGATGGGATACAGAACATTTGATCTTAAGTTACACCCATGTTTCCTTTTTGTCTTTTTTAATTATCTAACCTCATTTAGCAACTTTATTAAGCATATATGGCTTTTTTCACTTGTCCCTTGTCTTAGTACTAGATTCCCAGTCTAGCAATTGTAGTAGACATAGAATAGCCTGCTGTCTTCCTGAATTTTGCATGAACAAAATTCCCAGTACCTTTCCTTATATATCACAATGCTATGTGTTGGGCCCTGTATTAAAGTCTCACAACAGAAGTTCCTTCCCAAAGAAAGGATAAATGTTTCAAACTCTTTTGACATTTGCAAGGCATTTCTGTCTAATTCTCTTTGTGTGTTAGCACGAAGACTCTAGCTTGCTGCTTACCTTTGTCCAGTGGAAGAGGATACATAACTTGAGCTGCAAACAATATAAGCTTCTAACCCTCATAGCATGACTGTACCTCTTAAGAGTTGGCAGCTCTGGTCAATATTAGCTGCCTTGCCGATATATTTAATCTCTTCTTGTTGTTGCTTCTTGGTATCTAGCATGCTATGATGATGGAGGTCTTCAACCAATTACTGTAAATGACCTGAAATTGTTTCTTGGTGCATTCCTGGGCATTCTGGCTGTTTGAAACTTTTTGGCTTTTCACTTCCTTTTATTTTTATTTTTATTTTTATTTTCATATTTATTTTCATTTTTATTTTTATTTTTATTTATTTATTTATTTATTTATTTTTCCATGATTGGTATCTCTCTGTTCAATTCAGGTTAGAATTGCCCCTACTGTTACTACCTGGAGTAACAAAACCCCCACTGCCCTTCCCAGCCTTCCTGCAGCCTCTCCCTCTGAGACACAGGTATAGCATTCATTATTCCTCTTTGAGCAGGATCTGCTCTCCTCCTATAGACCGCATGCCATGTTCCTGGCATGCTCTCCTTTTTTGCGCACTGTATAATTCACAATGCATTCTTGGCCATCTGGGAAGCAGTTTCTGATTTCCAGCTTATCCTGGGTTTCTCTGTCTTTTGTCTCCAACAAGAGATAATTGCTGTATTTTAAGATACCTGGTGAATGTCAGATAATCTACAAATTTGGAATTCAATTAATCAACCCCATAGTTTTCATTTGTGGAGCAGATGATCCTGAATTATCTCATCATCCTTTCCCCCATTTATAAAAATCTTGAAACAGATCCACTTCCCCTCCCTGGCCAACCCAGTAATCAATTCAGTAATGTTGCTATTTGAGACTACTGTATGAGCTTCTTGGTAATCAGATTTGAATGCTTTATGTTCAAAATTCCTGTGGTAACACAGTAACCAAGGGTAGTAGAAAGGAAGGATGCGTGAGCTGATGGCTGATATGAGTTCAGAACATTTCACTTGGAAACCTGGAATCTGTGACAGGTCTTCCCTGTTGCTCCTGGTGGTCAGGTCTAACTTCTGTGTTTGTTCCTCCCCCCACCCATTTCTTCCTCAGAGAGATAACCCCCCACCTCCTCCAGGGTTTATTATGCAAAAGGACGTGAATCCACATATGCCACCACATCCTCCTGCCCATCCCGATTACAATATTTACTCAAGACAGCCATGCCCACAACGTAAGTAGCTGTAATCTTCTCTTGCTTGATTTTCAGGGACCGCATGCGCTGGATTCTTTAAAATGGCTCAGCAAATATGGGACAATATATTGCCTTAGTTTGCCTGGAATCTAACTCCCTCTCTCTAAATATAATGTTATTTGGTGCCAGGCAGTCTAACCCCAATGTAACCAAAAGGGGGGGTTAACCCTTTCTCTTCTCCAAAAAAGTGAGGAGGGGGAGATAATTGTTCTTGATTTATTAAAAAAAGGTGCTTTCCCACTTTGTTCTTCTTTTCTTCTGATTTCTGTGCTGTAGCTGTTTCTTACTATGGTACCCCTTGAAAGTGTGATCCCTGTAACAGAGAAGTGAATAAGGATAACTTGTCCTCACTTCTTTTATAATGTATTGCCCCTTTCAGGGACAAAATAATGATTCTGGTTCTTGATCACTGCTTGGGGGAGTAAAGGGGACCTGAGCATTTTGCTGTGACCTTCCCTATCAATAGAGTTAGTTGTACAGAACTCTTCCTTAACCAGTGCTTTTCAGATGCCTTAGACCAGTGTTTCTCAACCTTGGCCACTTGAAGATGAATGGACTTCAACTCCCAGAATTCCCCAGCCAGCATGAATTCTGGAAATTGAAGTCCATTCATCTTCAAGTGGCCAAGGTTAAGAAACACAGACTATAAATTCCATTATTCCCAGCCAGCTTGCCAAATCACTAGGTTTGATAAGGTCTATCCAGCATGTCTCCAGGGTGCTATGTGGAGGAAGGCTGCTCTGTAACTTCAGATGTGAAGAGAAAAAGCAGGGCATATTTTTAATTAATGACAGCCAAGCCAAACCTCAGTTGAATGGGCTATTTGGAGGGAAGGGTGTCTGTTAAACTCAAATGTCTGTTAAATCCAGATTGTTGTTGTTGTTGTTTAGTCGTTAAGTCGTGTCCGACTCTTCGTGACCCCATGAACCATATTGCGCCAGGCCTTCCTATCTTTCACTGCCTCCCTGAGTTTGCTCAATTTCATGCTCATTGCTTCAGTGATGCTATCTAGCCATCTCATCCTCTGCCGTCCTCTTCTCCTTTTGCCTTCCATCTTTCCCAGCATCAGGGTCTTTTCCAAAGAGTCCTCTCTTCGCATTAGGTGACCAAAGTATCTGAGCTTGAGCTTCATTATCAATCCTTCCAATGAGCAATCAGAGTTGATTTCCTTTAAGATTGACTGGTTTGACCTCCTAGCAGTCCAGGGGACTCTTAAGAGTCTTCTCCAGCACCACAGTTCAAAGGCATCAATTCTTCGGCGTTCAGCCTTCTTTATGGTCCAGCTCTCACAGCCATACATTACTACTGGAAAAACCATAGCTTTGACTATGCGGATCTTTGTCGGCAAGGTGACGTCTCTGCTTTTTAATATGCTATCTAGGTTTGCCATAGCTTTCCTCCCAAGGAGCAAGCGTCTTTTAATTTCATGGCTGCAGTCTCCGTCTGCGGTGATCTTGGAGCCCAAATAAATGAAGTCTGTTACTGCTTCCATTTCTACCCCTTCTATTTGCCAGGGATTGATGGGTCCAGATGCCATGATCTTAGTTTTTTTAATGTTGAGTTTCAAGCCAGCTTTCGCACTCTCCTCTTTCACCCTCATCAAGAGGCTCTTTAGTTCTTCTTCACTTTCTGCCATTAGGGTGGTATCGTCTGCATATCTGAGGTTATTGATGTTTCTCCCTGCAATCTTAATTCCGGCTTGTGATTCTTCCAGCCTGGCATTTCTCATGATGTACTCTGCATATAGGTTAAATAAGCAGGGTGACAGTATACAGCCTTAAATCCAGATAGATGCTAGTAATGTCATATGCACTAATGTAGAACTTTTGCACAATTCAGCAAAAGGTGTAAAAACATCAATTGCACATCTATGCAAAGGATGTAAAATGACACAAATTATGCAGATTATGTCCCTTGTATGGACTTCATTGTGGCGGAAGGGTTTGAAGTCTGCAATAAAATGCTGGCCATTGTATCCAAAACCTGCTGAACGGAGGTCTGGAGAATCAGGACTTTAGGTTAGGAACAACGTATGAGTTATTTATCTCATTGTATTTTCCCAGCACTGTGTCAAAGGACTACAGATGCTGTCTTGCCCAGATGGCCCATCTTTTGTGGTCTCTGACTGAGCCAGGATTTCAGCCTAGGTCTCTCCCTCTTTCCCTTTTTGGTTGTTGTACTGTGCTATTTGCAGCTCCAGGTGATCGGTTTCCCCTAGGGCATCATAGAGGCATTAAATAAAATGAATACACGTTTTGCAGTGAGAGAACTGTAGTTTAATGAGAACTCATTTGATTCCCTTCTTTTTCTCTCCTTCCCACCCAACCTAATCAATAAGTAGTGTAACAATACTTAATGGCCTAGCAATTTCTATTCTGGGGGAAGAGGGCAGGGCAAAGTATTTTGTATGTGTAGGCTGACTAATTAATTGTACATCCAACTTTAATGATTGCATTTCAAAGGAAAAAAATGGCACTTGGATGATTAATACATTTTCTAAGCCGATATAAACCTGTAAAGGAAGTTCTACCCTTGCGCGTATGTGCATGTTTTAATTCTGTCCAAAAATTCATTCTGGCTGTTTTTAATATTAAGCAGGAACCTGTTCAAAAACCTGTAATTTGAAAGAACTGCAGATAGTTGTTAGAGCTGTTTTTCTTACTGAATTTTTTCCTCTTTCCTCTTCAATGTAGCTTGTCCGCCAACACAACAGTATTCTTTTCGACCATCACTCTATCAGCTGCAACAGCCACCTCTTGTGCCTCCTACTTCAACCTCCTACCCTACCCCCAATCCTCCTTACATGCCCTCTAATCCTGCCAGTGCCATGCCTCCTCCCTTATACCCATCCCAACCCCAGGCCTCTCCAACAAGCTTGAATCCAAGTCCTTCTCTTCCTCCTCCCCCTCGTTCTGGTGCTTCCTTCCAGCATGGCAGGCCAGGAGCAACAGCATCTTCTCTGCCGTATACATTGCCTCCTGGACCAACAGGTACAGAGACTGCGACCAGTGAGTTGGCTGCTTCCCAAAGAACAGGTCTGCGCTTGAAGGGGCTGCGGGTTTTTGCATTGGGCATGGGAACAGGGTGCCTTTTATATTATTCTTATTCGTGTTGCCTGCATGTGGTGGTCTTGTTTTGTGAATGATGTAGCATCTGGGCACACTTTGACAATTACAGAAGTGTTGCCATCTTTGCACGCTGCATCAAACACTTCCTCACATCCTGTTCAGAGCAATTAAGATGATAGCTTTCCGTCCACGAAGAGGAGACTCTTAAGCTAGGATGCAGTTGGCATTCCTCCCTGTTTCTTTACGGAATATTCTCGCTTTAGGAAGACCAGCTTCCATGACTTTATTAGTTAAAGGGCATCGTACAATTGCTCACCAAAAGACAGTCAACGTATTTGTGCCTGTCAGAAGGAGTTGGCAGCTCTAAATCAGCAGCTTGTAAGAACAACAAGCTGTCTGGTTCAAGAGGCTGTGGAAGGGAATCTGGCTTTTTGAGTGTTTAGCTATAGTTTGCAATCTGTAGCTTAACAGCCAGGAATCCTTGCAGTGACATTAGCATACTGCTCTTTTATTTATTGACGTTTAGGGCACTTACAGTGCATTCAGAAAGTATTCAGACCCCTCCACTTTTTTCAGTTTTGTTATGTTGCAGCCTGATACTACAATCGTTCAAATTCATTTTTTTCTCATTAATCTACACTCAGTATCCCATAATGACAAAGTGAAAACAGAATTTCAGAAATGTCTGTAAATCTGTAAATTTATTAAAAAGAAAAAACTGAAATATCACATGTTCTTAAGTATTCAGACCTTTTACTCAGTACCTTTACTACAGATTAACAAGAAGAAAAATGAATGTGAACGATTGTAGTATCAGGCCACAAGATAACAAAATTGAAAAAAGTGAAGGGGGTCTGAATACTTTCTGAATGCACTGTATGTAAATGTCTTTTGCCAACCCCAAAAGGTGGACCAAACCATGGCATAGTAGCTGGTCCATGCATCATGCTAAACTAGTTTTATTTTAACCACGATCTGTTGGCGGAGCCAGTGTGATTGGGTTCCCAAGTACTTCAGTCTGATGTGTGAACCCAACCTGCAGCTGATCCCATAGAATGTAATGAGCTTCGCATCTGACTGGGTCTCCTGACTGAGACAGGATCTTTCACATCCTTTTCTAATCACTCAACTTTTCTGGCCCTCCAAGATATTATCTTTCTATAGGTTCTTGGAGTGGCATTCTTGCTGCACCTTATTTTTGTGCTTGCATCCATGCTATAAACACCCCTCCTTATCCTGATGCCCTGGCTGGAAGTGATGGGAATTGTAATCCTAGAGGGCACGCGTTTGGGAACGCTTATATAAAATATATATCTATGCAAAGCAGCTGTTTGTTTTTTTTTCCTATTTGCAGAAATGTATTGTTCCTGGAAGACGTACATTTTCTTGAAGCCATGTGGGCACCTTTTTGGTGGCTGCTGTAGTTTTCTGTTGTATTTTGTGAGACCATGGGGGGAAAGGCAAAGACATGTCATAATGCCGTGGAAATGGGTGGGGGTGATTTTTAAATGTTATTTTGGGGTGGTCTTACCTTTTTTTTTTTTTCAGTTTTAGGTATGCGAAGACTATTTGACGTCTCAGCATACCTTTTTTTCCTCTTTTGTTTCTTACCAAAAATTGGCAAAAAGCCAGTTAGGGTTTGGTAATTTGCCCCCCACTTTCAGAGTCATGATTTGCCCATCTCTCTGAAGTCTCTCTTTAGCCTATTTATTTTTAAATGTCATAATTCTAACCAGGCAAACCATATTTGGCTGGTGGCCCAATACATCAATTTATATTCATTGATAAGGAAGTGTGTCCTTTCCAATTGCACCCAAGTGCCAAAGCAGTTTAGAAGGCCATTTAAACAATGCAGTTTCCCCACCAGGGGCTGAACAGAAGCATGCGTGCATGAATAAAGCATCTGCTGCTATATGTATGTTAAGTATGGCATGAACAAGGTATGGCTTAAAAAACCAAGGAGCTATTTTAACCTTGCTTTTGTACTTTTCCCCCCCTTTGGTCTCAGGCACATTTTAATGCATGATAACAGACCTGTTCCCTCTTGAAAAAAAAAGATTATACCCTAAGTGAATTATGAAGTCATGGTTGCTCAGTGGGAAAAGATTGCCTGCTGCCTCTGTAGGAGCTTAAGACCATTGTCCTTTCCGTATAGAAAAACAATTAAGATGCTTGACAGATTCATTGTCTGTAGGATTATAGAAGAGGCTTCCCCAGGCTGAAAACTCGCAATCCCTATCCAGCCCGGCTTCAAATACTGGGATTTGAAGCCTAACCTTATTCATCCTGATTCAACCTGCAGAGTGTTCTTAGGACAAAAGACTTTCTGTAGTGAGAAGGAGATATCTTCCATTTGCAACCAATCTATTAAAAGTTGTATATGTAACCCTGTACTCATTTACCTGGAAGTAAGTCCCAATGAAAGCAGTAGGACTTACTACCACATTGATACATGTAGGGCTGTGTTGTTAGTGGATCCACCCAATGTGTAAAAGGAACTGAATTGCCAAGTCTGCTAGGCCAAGTCATGTTCCCAGTGACAATGAAGTACAGATCCTGTTGTCTTTGCTCCTTACCTGCCAAGAATCAATTGTTGTTTTTTCTGATCTTTGGGTGTTTTGTTTCCTTTGGGATCTGTCTATCTGAGGCAGGTAAAGCACATTAATGTGGGCCTTATCAAATAACCTGATCTCCTGTCCTGCCAAAAATAGGGCCATATCCGGGTTACTTATTAGCCAGTGCCCACTGTGGTCACTTGTAATAATATTAGTTTTAAGCAAAAAAAAAAGTCCTGCCGTGCTCTTGATTTCCTCTACAGCTATAAATGTAGCAGTTTTAATTAATAGCCCATAAATTTGGTTTTTCGGGTGAATGTCAACTCCAGGTCCAGCTCTCTTATTAGGCAAATTGAAGCAATCAGGTGTCAGGTGGTGAGAGGCATCAAATAAGGCCTAGCCCCATCCACTACCCTCCCAAGCTACCACATAGCATCTACTGCTTTTGGCTGGACATTTGCTATCCCCCTTGTTGGCCTGGATGCATTGATCTCTAGAAGTCCTCGGAGCCAAATGGCTGCTGCCAGCATAACAAAATTTAGAGGGATGGACTTACCCTCCTTCCTCAGGACCATGGAGATCAGTTTGGTATTGAGGGGGTGGAGGACAGTTCCAAGATATTGCAGGTGTTGTCTTCTCATTGTGAATCCAGGAAGAGTGGAAGATGGCAGATGGAGTTTATTCCAACTGCTGCTATTTTATTTTTACATTTCTACCCTTGCATCTTCCAGCACAATTAGATAGGAACCATGAACTGAGGTGAAGAAAAACTTCTTCAGAATTTCCACAGTGTAGGATTTCAAAACTAGTTGTTCCTTGTCCAAAGCAAGCTATCCTTTCTTTTCTAAGAAACCTCTCAATAAGAATATTAACAAGAACATTATCTGAAATACACCTCCCCCAGACTTTTCCAAGACGACATGGCTTTATTATATTTATTGCAAAAAGGGAGTCATTGCTGTCAACAGAATGACCCTAAAAGTTATTCAGGGACATCTCTCTTTCCTTTTTGTCCCCCAGCCTTATCACATTGATCTAACTCTACAATTTTGCCCCAAATGGTTTCTTTCAAAGCTGTTGGTCTTCAACTGCTATAATCCCTGAGCCAACATAGTCAAAGGCACATCTGGAGGAATGTGAATTTTACTATCAGTAGTAAAACTGCAGGTGTCTGCAGAACAAACGGTTTCAGAAGCCATACCGTACTGCAGGGAGAAAACCTACATCAGCACTCCATCAAAATTCAATCAAGTCCGTGCTTATTTTAGCACACTATCTCCTTCCCGACCCTATTTCAGTAATAAGGAATAGAATTCACAGATTAAATTCAAGCAGAGTTTTGCATATCACAAGAAACCATAATTTTGTTAACTGTTGTTTTTTATTGAGCTACAGTTAATGGATTCACACTGGCTCTGAGCCATAAACCATGCTTTCTACTCCCCAGTGGCAGAATTTACATAGCATGTTAAACCACAAAGAAGGAATCTTCATTATGGCTTAGTGCAGTATGTAAATTATTTGCATATTTGATGAAATTTTGGGGCTGAATGTGGAGAATGGTATGAATGCTGCTTCCATGGTATTTTCTGCATCTCCATATACAAAGCCTAAAAAATATAATAATAGTTCATAATGGATATATTTTGAAACACCTCCTAAGTTGTTTTTGCATTTTACCTGCAGAATATCATTTTTTACAAGACCCAGCCAGTTTCCTGCAAGGTGAATTAATTATCTTATAAAATAATTGAAGCTCAACAAGCGGATCTAACAAGTCTGAATCTAGCAGCGCATGCAATCACTATTTCAACATTCTGAATTAATTAAATTTGGTAAATTTAAATGAAATTTAACATCTAATAACATTTTTAATAAATATAAAAAGTGATAATGAAATAACCAATCTGGGGTTTCCAATCACAATTGTGAACAGCTTTTGAAGTAATGATTCATGAAGATCTTGGCAACAGTAATCTTCCTGCAAAATATTAATGTCAGTGATTAGAGCAGCTTTTGTACAAGCAAGACAATTCAGCTATGTGTTATGAGAGGCTGGCTGAAGAGGTGAAGATGCAGTCTTAGGAATAGCACCCACCACCCAGGAAATATGTATTTGGTGCTTAAAGAAATAGAAATTGTGCTCCTCAAGATGGAATTAATATGTGTAATTTATGCAAGTTAAAGAGCATTACAGAAATTATCTAATAGCTCTTTTCTCATGTAGACCCCCAAGATAGGGTCCCCCAATATAGGGAATAGAAAAAGTCATGAAAATGTTCATCTGGGCATACTCATCCCACCATTTGTAGATGATGATAATAGCAATAATGCACAGGCTGGAGTAACCTCATCTGCCTCATAAGAGATCCCAAATTGTCATAGAGAAAGGGCTGTCCCCGTGTCCTGTGTTTGGGATGCCAAGAAGAGGTCTTGGAACCAGGTAATTGTGTTACAGAACAGACCTTATTAGCACAGAACTCCGAGTTCAGGAGAGAAGAAAAGCAGGAGGCAAACTGAAGTGGCTTTTCACCAAAACATCCTAAGATGGATTTGGGAGCAGAAGAAAACAAAACAAGCTTTGCCCCTCCCCTCCCCCCAATATTGTGAAAAACACTGACCAGGGAGTTTAGGAGATGCAAGTGCTAGGAATTACTCAGTGTTCCCTCATTTTTCAGGCAAGGGAAAAATTCAGTTTCACATACTTCATTGCCTCTGGCCCACTACAGTTTATTGAGATCTTTTCTTTTGTTTTGGCTAGTTGAGGAAAGACAAATGTAGAACACTTAATCTTTGCTCATCTTAAATCCAGCAATTTGGCCAGCCTCTGCAATTGCCCCAGTATTGGTCATGTCCTCTTAGCAGGTTTTTCACATTCGCTTGTCATTCTTAAACGCAACAAAGACAAAGACGAAATTCTTGTGAAGCAGAATTAATTGATACGTGTTGATGCTGAGTGTACACAGATCTACTCTGAGGAGGCCTAGATGTTAACAGAACTGAATGTTAACATGTATTGCTAAGTTTACAGTTCTGTTGTTATGAAGACCAGCAGGAATTATTTTCATTTGGTGTATTTCTCAAATGTACTTTGCAGATTTATAGGCTGCCCAGTTCTAGTTAGCTTTAAAAATATAATCAGATAACCTGATGATTAAAAACCATAGAAGATACTTTGAAAGGCCTTGGTGAAAAACAGCAATGTTGTGCAACAAATATGTTCTTTGTTACCTGGTGGTAGAGCACTATGTTAACTGGGATGGAGAGAACATCATTCCATCTGCAGGTTCCCCAGGGACCTTTATTTATTTACTTGTTAGAGTTATATCCCCTTTCCTCCAGGAGTCAAGGCAGTATATGTAGCACTCCCTCCTTTTTGTTTTGTTTTTTTTCTTCTGGAACAAAAACACCAAGTTTGAGCTGACCCGAAGTCACTCCTGGTGCTCCGTCTTGAAATTTGGTTTTACTCAAAGCACTCTGTTTGGAATTTGAAACAGCTGGCTCCACTGCATTAGAAGTATTCCAGGAAAGTTGGAACAAGCTGTCTGAAGCTTGAGGTGCTTTGAATTTGAAGTGTTCTACATAGCCCTAAAAACACCTAATGAGCTAGAACTGAGTATTTTCATCCTAATCCCTCACCTTAACTCTTATACCACACCTGCTTTCTGAGATTAAGCTATCTGCAGATGTGGAAAGCCAATCCACTTGAGCACCCAGGCCTCCTTAAGAAGTATTCGTATGCAGAAATCTTACTTTTGTTACCACTCAAGATGATTAGCAACTGGAGCAGCAACATTTGCTGATAGCTCAGTGTGCATTCAGGTTGTAGATTGTAAGTGGGCAGCTACACTGTGTTCACAGCAGCTTTGTTTTTCTGATCCTTCTGGTTTAATCTGAACTTTTTCTTGTATGTTGTGTTGCTATGGAATTATGGCTTGTAGGAGCATTAGTGTAGTAAAAGATAGCTGCGCTTTTCAGTTGCTGCAATCAGGTGAGGAGTGAAGTTTCCATGATGAGACACAGCAGGTATAAAATTACTTGCTTTTTCCCAATATCTTTTCAACCATAGAACAGATTCAAACCATGTATTAAGAAAATTACTATGTTATTACAGGCCCAGTTCATTGTAATTAATAAATGGTTGTACCCATTTATTAGATAACTGGTCAAATCTTAGGGGAGCTGAGATGCAGATTCCCCATACTTGAAACGTTCACTGTGTGCAATGCACAGATCCATAGAGGTGAATAGTGATGCTGTTCCAAACAACTAGCAGCTCTTAACTCACTATTCAAGGTGGGCTGAATTCCAATGTGATGCACTCCAGATGTGCCAGGATTGCAGTTCTCAAAGTTGCTTACGTGCTAAGAATTATGAGACTTGTGGTCTGATACAGCTGGAGGGCACCAGGTGAGAAGAAGCTATTCCAAAGCATTGTCTTCTATTCACATCTGCCAAAACAAATCTCAACTTACTTAGTTGGAAATAACAAATGAATAGTAATAAATGTTCAAAACGATGTAATAGAATGTACTTACAACAAATATTTCAGATGTCTGTTGATCTGTAAGCCACTGCCGGCTTGATATAAGGACAGCATGACTGGAATAATTTTATTATACTATCAAGGTATATAATACTTTAGAGATCAACTAAGCAGAAATCCCAGGTCCCTGTCCTGGGGTGTTTGCAAACTACATTTTGACAAGAGAGGAAAAAGTAGCAGAGCCAAATTAGCATAGTTGCAAGACAGTGTAATAGAGTTTAGTTTTTGTTGAGGGTTAGCAGCAAGGAGTTAGGCCAAAGGCTTCCTAGATTCATTAAAAACACTAATGTTACAGGTACGGAAGGTTCATCCTGTGACATTCCTAGATTTGATGAAATGGTGAACTTCATATAGAGTGTGGCAGGCCTTTCTCTTGGCCACTTAGATTTTCTAGATTTGCCTGTGATTATTTGTTCTTGTTGCAGGGCCTCAGAATGGCTGGAATGATCCTCCTGCTCTAAATAGAGCTGCAAAGAAGAAGAAGGTTAGCAACACAAGGATGAACTGCCATACACCAGTCTGGCTGGCAGATAATGTTAAGCCAGGGTTTAGCCTTGCATGCAGGATGGTGCCTTCTTCCAACATGACACTTGCAAGCTTCCTCTTCCCTTTCCTCCTTCCATGTGGCTTGGGGAAAAAAATACACCCAACCTTTATTTTTGCTTTCACAGAGTCATGGGAGTTTTTTTTCCTTCTGTCTGGCCCAAAGCATTACATATTTGCTTGGAACTGTATGCAGATTGGACTGTTCTGAGCATCTTCAGAGGCTTTTCTTTGCTTCCCTAACTGACGAAAGAGTTAATTTGGAAAATATGAAATGCAGTCTCCCTCCAAAAAAGGCAGCACCTCAGAAATGGTGTAAATGTCATTTTTTCCCTTAAACAGCAGACATGCACAACTTGATGTTGCAGGGCCACATATGATCACTGAAAGCATTGTTACAGAATTGTGATTTTTAATATGACGGAAGTAGAAAGTTATTAGAAATATGTTATGGAGGGTAATAGTAACCACATTTAATCTTAATTAAATATAAATTAAATGGCATTGTCCTGGTCTCATCCACAATTTTTTAAACTACGGCCCTGGAGTGCTGCTCAAAGGACAGCTGTGTCCCTTGGCCCAAACGTGTTGTGCCCCTAACTTAAAACATCATTTATAAGAGGCGACAGAATTGCAGAGATGATAAAATTTGAGTCATGCAAGATTGAGAGATAAGGGGAAAAGATGGGATTTCTATGGGTGTGGTTTTATGATATTCAACAAAACTGATTTTTGGGGGGGGCAGTTGTGATTAGAAACAAATGCCTTTGTCTTTTTCTGGCCAAATGTCTTAAATATTTAAAAAGCCTTGTTGCTAAGTTCTTAATAATGAAGTTAATTTTCATAGATACTTAAAACCAGTCAGTTGATAACTCCTGCTAGGTTAGTTTATGCAGAGTGATAAAAATGAAGTAGTTAAGATCATTGCTTCAACTGATACAATTTGAATACACTTTTCTTGCACTTCTCACTCATTCCTTGTTCTTGTCGTAGGTGCCTGACACCTTCTTGCCTCCCGTTCCCATCACGGCCCCCATCATGACTCCTTTATCAGACCCACAAGCTCCACTGCAGCAGCCTCCCACTTCAGCCCCACCTCCAGCTCAGGTTCCCTTCCAGCCTTCCCATCTGCCTCCAGGCCAGCCAGGGTTACAGAGCCCGTTCCAGAATGTTCCACATCCGGGGGTCCAGACAATCATGACTCCAGCCGTATCAGCATCTAGCATGGAAGGAGCACCAGGAGCACCAACAGGAAACACCATGCAGGTCAGCTTGTCTTAGTGTGCCAGTGATTGTGCTTGGATGTCACCAAGTTCTTACTTGCATAAGAGGTGCGTGCACAGCCTCTCCACAGTAGATTCTTCCATGGAACATTTTGAATAACTCCAGAGGGTGAAAACACCATAGATGGGGAGGTATCTGCTAGGGAGGAATTCTGGAACAGTGTCTGCAGGAAGATTTTCAGGAAATCCCAGTAATGGAGATGCCCAGTGTTTGTCTCCCCTGCCCCTCCACTGAACTTTGACTATGACATGAACTATGATATGAAGTATGATGGACTTGGACTACAATATGAACTTTGACCATGATGCCAAATTCCTTGGAGGTTCAAAGCTGCATGCCCAAGATAGAAAACCCTTTTAACCCTCCCTGTGGCATCTTGTTTAGTTGGCAGGGAAGCAGTTATGCTCCTTCCTTTCAAAGGGGGAAAACAGTAATCAAGACAAAGACCTGCCCCTGAGAAAAATCTTAGGTTTTGAGGAATCAGGGCATCCCCTTTGCCTCTTCTCTGGGTGACAAGTCAATTGAAACCAATTTTTTTCCTGAGGTGGGCAATAAAAACATGGGAAAATGCTAAAGTCTGGATTTACAGAAGGATATAGAAGCTTTCCTACGCTCCAAATTGTCTTGACCTCTAGGTGTCAGAAATGAGGTGGAGGTGGTGAATCAGCCCAGCATCTTTTAAAAATTCCATGTCTGTCAAGCATCTACTTGTAATTTCCTTTGGGCCCTCCCTTGTTACAAGGCCAGAAGTCCAGTCAGTTTATTTTTTCTTCTGTAAGGGTGCGCATCTTTCCTTCATGGATGAGAAGGCCATCAGCTGATTGGATTACTTGAATATCTGACCCAGCTCCAAACTGGTTGCTGCTGACTGCCTGGCCAGGAGATGCTCCTCTTTTCCATTTTGGGGCAAGGCCCAGGGGGTGCTACACAGCAACACAATAATCCTTTGACTCACTAGGCTGTCTATCAAAGGATCTGACTCACAAATATGGCTCCTGAGAGCCTCCTCGGTGGGTTGTGCTACTGGGTCATTTTCTTGTTATTTATTTTATTGGCTCATTTTAGCATATTACCATAACAAGTCATATTTGTCAATCCCAATACTTTAAACCTGACAGATGTTAGCATGTAGCTTCTTCATAATGGAGGGAGTTCATAGACTTGACTGTAATCTATTACTCTCCTATTAAAGACTGGAAATAGATACAGGCTTTCTCTAACCAGTGGGCACTGAGAAGAACCTTGCATTAAGACAACATTTCCTGAAACCATTTTTTTAAGCCACAGTTGGATGGGTTTGCACAAGACAATAAGTCATAAGCCATAAATTATGATGGTGTAACACAATGTGTGAGATTAATCATAGTTGTTTGCAATTCCCACTTGGTAAAAAGGCTGGTATCACATGAGTTCCAAAAAATTTTCAATTATTTTTTTCTCTCCCCCAGCACATGCAGTCCCTGCCCACAGAGAAGATAACAAAAAAGCCCATTCCTGAGGAACACCTTATCCTAAAGACCACTTTTGAAGCTTTGATCCAGAGATGTCTCTCTTCAGCTACAGATCCGGTACATCTTTCACATGAGAGGCCAGCTCTGTTATTTAAAAAATGCATTTTGTGTAGCATAATCATACATTCATAGCTAATGGCATTCATCATTATATGACAAGTCACCAGAGCTGATTTATAACCACTAGCTCAGCTCTCCCCATGCTTCATATAATCAAGTTATCAAGGAAATTGCAGCTACGTGTGATTTATGCAGTGGGCCATAGATGGAGTCCCTCCTTCTGGGAAGCTCAGATGAAATTTAGTGCTTGCCAGTGCATATGGGAAGCAAACATAAAGGTATGCAAAATATCCATTTATAGTTACATCTAAAATGGGAAGATGACTCCCATAGTCCTGTTAGCTCCTGATTTACTCGGAGAACACATCTTTTTTTTGCACAGAGAAGCTTTTAACCATCTTCAGTTTGCACTTTTTCTCCATTTCAGTTAGTGGTAAGCCACAGCATCTAATCATCCCAGCCACGATGGGAAGTGCTCAGTAATGATAGAAGCGGTAGTAGAGCAACTGTTGGAAAAGGCTGAGATGCATAGCAGGTTTGAGCATTGCACCATCCTGAGACCTACAAGGAAGTACGAAGGGCTACAGAAGAATTAGCAGATTCAGTTCAATTTGGCAGATTCATAAAGCCACTGGAAGTTAGAAACAAGAGAGGACAGAGGACGGTTGCCTGTTGTCATTATGTCACAAGCCACCTCCCAGTTCATCTTTGGACTGTGGTCCAATATTGAGAATTCTCTTCTTCCCACTACTAGGATGCAAATCCATTGGCCAGAACCTGGACTCAGCCTGAATTAAGAAGCTTATTTTTCTTGATCCCAAAGCCAGTTTTCTTTTGTAGCTTCTATATAGTCTCAAATAAAAAACTGCAGCTAGCAACTACACAGAGCAGTTCTCAGTTCCTTCTAGAACAATGCTGAATATGATATATTTCAGTCCTGCTTCTCCAAAACATAAAAGAAAAGCTAAGCTTTAGACATTCCTCAAGAGTAGCATCATGGAGAGCACATTGTAGTAGTCAAGTCAGGATGTAGCCAAAGCTTGGGCAGGTCTGACCGATAAATCCCATTTTATTCCTTTCCCCCACAACACATTACTCTTGCCTGAAATGTAGCTGACTTTTGAAACATCCATCCTCAAATATTTAAAATCCCAACGCATATGTGCACACCCCCACCACACATTTCCTATCTTTCTTCTCCGAAGGGAGCAGCGAGATATTCAGGGCGTTGACCTAACCAGGTCACCAGTTTAAGACTAAACGTGTTCATAGCATAACATAAACCTTTGTTTAACAATTCTGTAAACAATTTAGGTCTTTGTTTGACAGCAGTGCCTTAACAGATAGTTTGAGATGATTGATTCTATAGGTTGCATGTTATCACTCGTGACCCTGCTTTCGCATATTTCAAAGTAAAGGATTCTGTATTTAGAAAAGAACTCCACGCCTTACCTTCATAGGATAGAAATAACATTTAACTGAAATCTACTGGTGTACATCAAACTTGAGCTGTCCAGATCTTCTAAAGTTGAGGATCCAGCCTACTTGCATCAGATCAAACTTCCATCCCCTGGTATGTTGGACTACATAATTCCCAGAATTCCTCACTAGCATGGCATTCTGGATATTTTAGCTCAACACCTCTGGAGGATGCTAGAGAGGGCAGACTACATCAGATTGTATATGTGCAAAGTCCTTAGATGTTGTATTCAGTCTGAATGCAAGATGTTCTCAAGGGTGGAAATAGTCAAAGTAGCAACTCTGACTCTATTCCTTCCACCTTGAAAGCATAGGTAAATGCAACTGTGGTCTTCCATCAGTGCCGTAAGACAACATTTTGAATAATTTTGTGTTCTGTTTTCTCCCATAGCAAACCAAGAGGAAATTAGATGATGCCAACAAGCGCCTGGAGTTTCTGTATGATAAACTTAGAGATCAGACGGTAAGCTTTATTTATTGCTGTGCACATCTCTTACATCCAGTGATTCTTCTGTCCTGCAAATTTTTTTATCAGATTCAGAACACTTTCTTTACAATTCCAGGAGACCTGCAAGATAACTTCAGAAGTAGAACTTTCTTTTAGTTTTGAGATAATTCTCTGGGCATTGAGATTTATTTTTGCTTTTATTTCTCCATACATTTTAAAAACCCATGTATTTGTTAGAAACATGCACTGTGCTGTGGAATGGGCCCTGTAGTGTTTTAAGCTATCATAGAGGAATGGTATATGGTGACTGGATGTTTAAATGCATTGATCACTTGGCTGTGGGATGAAATCAGGGCTAAGTCTAATTTATCTTGATTCCAAATCAGTACAAGACCCCTTGAAGAACTATTTGAACCAGCTCAGATTGGTCCACCTATTCTAGCACTGTATATCGCCAGCAGTCTGGCAGTGGATCAACAGAAGATAGTTTGACTGTAGCATCTGGCATTTAGTAGTTTGTTGCCTGGGAAAAAGGCAGATTACACTTGAGTGTATGTGATCTAGTGAAAATATGTTGCGAGATTTGAGGGGAGAGACACGGGTATTCACCCAAGATGGCGGCAGTGAAATGGTTTATGCATTCACAAAATGACTTCCAAGGTGGGGCTTCCAAGGTGGCACAAATTAGTCATCTTACAGAAGCTGAATTAGTGAAATAAAAATAAAAATAGCTTGCTTAGGCATCTGCACATGGTAGGACGTGAGCTTCAAAACAGAAAAGGCACTCATTTGAACCCCTAGTTTTCTGTACCGGTGATTGTTTCCCCAAAGCAACGATGGTTAGGGATGCTGTTACTCTCTAAGAGGGTAGGAGATGAAGAGCCTGGCCGAAAACTAAGACTAGGACGGTAGTCTAAGCGTAATCAAGGCCCCAAAGCCCATCTTTGCCCTTGTATCACAGAAGGCGAATTCTGTGGTGCATTCTGGTTGCAAATTGAAAGAGGCTGGGGGAAATGGCTTAGTAAATCACGTACTGTTAGGGGGAGGGGATACTGCTACAATCTTATAACTACCGGTTGTACTTGGCATGTATGACTTTCCTTGCCCTGTTAGCAGCTGCTTTCTGTTAGTTAAGCAAGTTCAACTGCTATTCAAGCGAACAAGAAAGAAGGTTTAAAAAAAAAAATAGCTACAGATGTCCTACAAACAGCAATTTGGAGAGTGTTTGATGTCCAAACAGGCCCAGGTTGGGAAAATAACATTTGTGGTAAGGATGGTTCCCATATTCTTTTTTTCCTCTTTTCCAGCTCTCTCCAATGATAATCAATGGTTTGCACAACATTGCCAGGAGCATTGAAACCCGGAACTATACTGAGGGGCTGAACATCCACACCCACATCGTCAGCACAAGTAACTTCAGTGAAACGTCAGCCTTCATGCCTGTGCTGAAAGTAGTCCTCACTCAAGCCAACAAGCTAGGTGTCTGAAGGGAGCTTCAGTAGGAGGTGTATGGCTGCGGAAGGGTGCATGAAATGCTCCACATTCTGTCCCTTAGAGCATGCGGTAGAGAGCAGGTCACTGCAGTGTCCATGCAAGATGAGCTTCATTTTAGAAGGGCCCATGAGCTCTGGTGCTTATTCTTTCTCTTCTCTTTTATTATTCTTACCTACAGATACTGTATTTAATTATGCCACCCCCATATTGTCCATTTTAAATGCATGTTATCTGCTGCTTTGAAAGTGGCTTTTAAATACTGAAAAGAGAGAGTATCAGGCAGCCATCAAAGAAATTCCTTCCACAATTCTCAGTATCAACCAATTAAAAGTTCCAGATTCTATTTTATATGTGTGCTGAGTTATTCTTCATTTTAAGCATCCATTGTTGATTTGATTATAATTAGTTTAACTTTCACTTCATTTAATAGCTCTGTTCTTGTTGGGCCACGTGACTATTTAAACATGTTTGCATAAAATTAAACTTCAAAAGTACTTCTCAGAAATTAAACATCAGCCTTACTTCTCAGAACCTCAACTTTTGAGTCAAAATTACACAAAGGTTATTTTGAATAGATCATTGTATTGATGATGTTCTCATCAGTGATGGAACGCTGCTGTTGCATTCATCATTTCTTCTGATGCTTCATTATTTCCTAAGCTTTCGCACTTTGGGTCTTCATGAGATAAGTGTTGGTCAATATCTCCTAAGCAATCCCTTCACGTGGGAGAGGACAATGAGGGATATTCAGGTTAAATGCCAGGACGTTGGCCTGTTTTTCCTGATTGTGTGCAGCATTATAAAAAATGATTATTATTCATAGTCCATGACCAAACCAACACATTCAAACGTATACAGCAGTTGGGGGGGGGGGGGGGAATCAAATAAATTACGTAAAAGCCAAAGATAATTAAAGCTGCAAAGAAAGCACCAGCCAATTCGTGTGGACTAAAACTACAATAGAAATTTTGCCATCACCCTTGATACATTTAGGAATTGATCACTTAAAAAGAAAGGAGTGATCTCTTCATCATGAGAGAATTTATACTTTGTAATAACTGGGTTTAAAAGTTTTAATCACCATTCTGTATAAAGTGGACATTTTAATAAAACATGAGGTATAGATTCAATGTCTGAACACATAAAAATTCAATTTTCACATGGGTAGTACATCCATTTGAACCAGAGGAAAAATGACTCTTATGTGAAGCATGCAGGATCTTAAAAAAAATAGAGTTCTGGAGGATGGGGTAATTCTTCTATAGCAGAGATGGGAGATTTGGGCCTTGATTGAATATGTAAGTCCCAGACCTTCTGTCTGAGTTCTGCTAAGGTTTTATGGAGACCTAAAATAAGTAGAGATGGTACTGACAGACCACAATATATCAGGTCTTGATCATTTTGCCCTTGCACCTTGCCTGGGACCTTAAGCAGCATAGTCTAACACACACCCCAATTCTAATTGTGTTACAGCACTACAGGCTTGAGTGAGAGATGCATGGAGTATCATAAAAATGTGCCCTTGTATAAACCGAATAGTACCTGTGCTACATCATTTTAGAAAAATTGTCTTGCACAGGGTTCTTTATGTGTCAAAAGAAGTGTCATGTATTTATTTAAATTCCATGGCTTTCCAGACAGTTTGAAATCTCAACTTACTACTACAATCCAGTGAATGAAATTCTTCCACTTACTGTCATCTCATTTTTAGATGGATTTAAACTTAAAAGCTTCCACTACTAAGGAAGAAAGAAAAACTTGGCTTTTTCCCCCAGCTATAATTGGTAGTTTAAGCATAGCTTTGAGAAGTTTATTCAGGTTTCAGAGACCACACATTTTTTTAATGCATGGTTATAATAATGATTCCAATAGAGAGTGTGCGAAGCTCAGAGCTGAACTGTTGGGTTAATGAAATAGCTACAAGGAAAACCACCAAGTTAAGAAAACACCAAGAACCCAACAGTTGCAACAGTAAGCTAGTCAGAAGCTTGCTTATCTAGTGTGGGGAGTCATTCCTGGGGTTGGATGACCATGAAGGCATCTCCTTGGGAATTGCATTGGGGCCCACTCTATTCTTTGAAAATCTGTAAAGATGAGGCTTTTTAAGTTGTTGATTAAAGTTGATTAAAAAAAAACTTGAAAAGGGTTTTTGCTTTCCATTTAACCAGTATTAGTCACCTGAGTACTCATTTAAGGAGAAATGTGGATTTAAATTGATGTTTAAATTAATTTAAAAATAGTCCACTAAAAGATAAAAAGTTAATCCACTAAAGATACAAGAGAAAAAAGAGAAAAAGATAATTCACTAAAAATTCTTTAAAGCAGCTGAATAAAGACTCAGCAAGAAGCTGTGCAAGAATAGCTGTTCCTACTGTAAAAATGGGAATTTAATGGAACCCCGATCATGCAAGCTGATGCAGAGTTCTGCATCTCCACCATAAGCATAATGTACCAAATTCCTTTTTCTTTAGCTGTGATGAAAATAAAGACTTATAATTGCCCCTCCCCTTTTAATTGGCTTAAAGCACTTGAGCTTTAAATAAGGAATTATTATATAATTTTTAATTGAAGATAGCTCGTTAACCAATTGGTCTGAAGGCCATGTCTTGATCTACCAGTGATGGACAATCTATCATTTCCCAGATAATGTGGAATTGATCCCCTCTGCCTAGAACAACCATCCTCACACAGAAATCAGCCTCATTCACTGAACACACACATTCCGTTCATGCAGCAGAAACAACAGAAGATAAAACATTCAGTAATAGAAAGGGGGAGGGGGTGGAGAAGCAGTAAGTGCATTGTAAAGACAAAAAAAAAAAGTAAATTATGGGATGTGGAAGAGGTAAAGAGAAGTGAGAACTGGTGAGAGAAGGGGAAAAATAAGCCTGATAAAAGAATTTAGAAGGTTAATTTTGCTAGGCAAAGAGCTCCTCCCAACCGACTATACAGCATTCAGTTTTTCTAGCAGCATGTCTGCAGCCATTTATATTGCTTGCTGATGCCTTTTATTTCAGGGGCTGTGTTCTTATCAGCGTGTCCCCCACTCCACTCTTGGGGCAACAGATCATCTTATTAAGGAAAAATCATAGAAGACCCATCATGATTTGGAAGAGGGAGCATTTCAGAGTGCTGCAGCCGCTACACAACTGCAAGATGGCATTCTGCTAGTCTTGGCATACACAACAGGGCTTTCCCCAACAATCTTACAATTGACCATGTGTAGTTCTGGCTGACTGCTGTGACCTAAAGCAGTGTTTAGAGATTCCCCATAACTTGTTTTTTTAATGCCAGCCTTCTTCACAGAATTAGTTATTGACTAAACAGCATCTCTTACACTCCATATTCACCTTAACCCTAGACCTTAGGCTCTGATAAAGTATTCAACACTCCAAAATAGGTCTCCTATTGTCTCCACAAGCAGTAACCAGTTCAAAATTATGTGGGATTTCTCTCAGAAGATGCTTATTGGATACTGCTCTCTAAAAAAAGTAAGTTTCACGTGAGCTGTATTCCAGCCTGGTACCCTCCAGGTACTTATGTGAACTGGGAATTATGGAAGTTCTAATCTAATAAATCTGAGCAGCAGGAAGTTAGGAAAGGTGATCCTAAATAAATCTTTGGTCTTCAACGGTTGTTTGCATGGTGTAAAGAGTATTGCAACAATATGAATGCTATATACAAAGGAAAATTAAGAACTAGGCTCTTCTAAGTGCAGATTGGGTTATAGGGTGATCCCAGGTCTGAAGAAGATAGAAGACTATAGCCCTGAGTTATGTGCTAGCCTTGGTGGCTACCAATGGTCCTTTGATTTGGGTCCAGAAGTGAATATAGAAGGCCGTGCAATTCAAAGACCACTGTGTAGTCCATGGTTCCTCAACCTCAGCAACTTTAAGATGGGTGGACTTCAACTCCCAGAATTCCCCAGCCAGCCATGCTGTCTGAGGAATTCTGGGAGTTGAAGTCAACCCATCTTAAAGTTGCTAAGGTTGAGGAACCCTGCTCTACAGTACTTTGAAAATTATTAAGACTACTTTAACAAAACAATTTAAAACTATTCAGGAAAGTCAGCAAAAACAGCTTCAAATATTTTGGATTCCCATCGTCAACTATTTTAAATAAACTGTAATTGGCAAAAGTAAAATAAGACTTAAATAAGTCATACAGGATCCTAAGCCAAAACTCATGGTTTATAAACAAAAGCATGGATTCCCACAACGTACTAAACCAAGACCAAGCAAAGCAGGTGATGTGTGAACCAAGCTGTTTAAAATCTGTCCAGGCTCAGATCCGTTGCTTCTCAAGATATCACCTTTATTTCTTAACAAGCAATTCCTTCAGCTTTTGGGAACTGCAAACTGATTGAGTAGATTGGATTTCACACTGATTAATAAATTAGGGCTACCTGATCTCTGTTGCAAAATCCAGACAGTTGGCAGATGGCAGCAAAGAGTTTCTTAAACAAACGAAGAAAAACGTTTGTTTGCTGCCATCCAGTGGTGATCCAAAGTTGTGCAGCTCTGATTTGGTAGCCTTAAGGCATAGTGTTTCATTTACCTTGAAAGTTGGGTTCATTTGCTGTACTGCTGGGAGAGGCGAATAGGTGCCCCATTCCATTTTCAGTCAAACTTGTGAACTCTAGAGTAAATGGCATTTCTGTGGCTGGAACTAAGCATGTTTGGCCTTAATGGGGGACCACTTGGGTGATGATAAGATGGTCAGGGTAACTGAATCATCATCATCATCATCATCACCATCATCTGCCTATCCCAGGTCTGGCTGGGGAATTCTGGGAGTTGAAGTCCACCCATCTTCAAGTTGCTGAGGTTAAGGAACCCTGGTGTAGTCTATACCCTCCCCTTGAGAAAATTGCAGAATTGTACATAGGGCACAGCGTCTCTGAACAAGAAACTGACAAAATTAAGGGAGTAAAGACCTTGAATCAGAAATGGAAGAAATCCAAAGGCACAGAACAATTGCTTAAGGTTACCAGGGGAAAATATTCAGCAAAGCATAAGAATATAAGAAGCCCAGCTAAGTTAATTGGTGCCATTTGGTCACTAGGCAACATCTGTGCAGAGTGCTAATTAGGTCTATATCCTGGATAACCCCCCTTTCTATATTCTTTTAAATTCACACTGACTGTGATTCCTAGCTATTGCTGCTCCAATATCACTGCATAATCTTGAAGCAACCATGTAATAAGGCGGGGGGGGGGGGGGGGGAGCCAATTCAGTTCTTGAAATGAAGCATTATCTTCATCTACTTATGGAGGTCCAGAACTGATTCTGAACAAGAGCAAAGTCTGTCTGAAGTGCCCTAGGTCTTTCATCAGAAGACCTCCTCCCACAAAATATTAAATAAATTTGGTCAAATTTTCTGGAGCTATTTATTAATTTCCAGGCCTCTTTTTCTACCCTATTTTAATCATACCCTATTTGTGGGCTGTTTATAATACAAATGTTAGCATTAGATTATGTGATTTTATAACAAGGAAAGATTAAAAAACCATAATTTGTATCATTAGTATGCAATCACTATTATTTTTGTTTGCTTAACAAAACACAAACACACACAACCTGAGATCAATAAATCACTTTTATTCCTGTCACTACTACCTCCTTCACCCACCGGGCCTAGCACCACCATCATATCACTTTGGGTTCATCTGCCAATATTAGAATTTTTTAATTTCAAGAATTCCTTGTCCCAGAAGCCTGACCTACCCCATTGGAAATGACAAAAGAAAAAGAAGATGAAACCCAGGAGATACCAAGTTCTTAGTTTTACACACTGCCTGTAAAAGAGGAAGGCAGAAGTTCAGCTTCAAGCTGTCTAGTTAAATGGTCCAAGGGAGCAGATTCTATGGAGACATAACCTTTGCCTGATGATGTGAAGATACCCTGTGGTCTTTGATGCTGGAGGTGGCTTGATACCCCAGCATCTAATATTTTTCTATACAGGTAATCCCCAGTTTAAGAATGAGTTCCCTTCCCAAGGTCTGTCCTTAAGCTGAATTTGTATGGAAGCCAGAACAGCATTATTGTATAATACTGTATAAGTAGTATTGTGTAATGAACTCGAATCATTGTATATTTAACTTGAATTTTGCTACAATAGGCTCCGTTCTTGCCTATGGGTTGTCCATAAACTGGGTGTTCTTAATCTGGATTCTCCCCATATCAGCATTTGCTATCTTTTAGATTCTTTGTTAGCTGTGGGTGACAGGGCTGAAATGGAAGTTGTTTCATGTTTGAGAACGTCCTAGGACCAACTCTTCTATGAGGCAGATTGAAGCAATGCTGGAGAATGACACAACAGCAGCGACTGCCTCTCTCCACCATTTCAGTGCATTGAAAGAAAATTGTGTGTGCCAGTTTGAAAAAGGCTGGGCAAGGCAGAATCTTCATCTGATGCTCCCTACTTCTCATATCCTATGACGATGTATTTTTCCATTGTTTGTATGCATGTTTTTCATGCTCTGGACTCAAACAGCCTGGTTGAAGTCCCTGCAGCTCCACTACACTAAAGGCTGCTAGAAACCAAAGTTCAGCAGTATCTGAATGGCCACAGTTGGCATACTTCACTCTAGACTATCCTGTGGTTCTGAAGGACACTGTATCATAAGATGTTATCCCACTGGCTATGTTGAAGTAAGAGTTATCTGTCACTCCAGTTGGCTGCTCTATGAGGAATGGGAAGAATTGGGGAGGAACTGGACTTGCCTCACTGGAGGTATATTTCCTACTCATCCTTCTTGTTACCAAGAACCTACTTTAGGGATCAGCTGCCTGGGAAGAGGTGCAAGGATGCTTGGACCACATAGTGAAGACGAATGTAGGACATGGATTTGTGAGACGTCTTTTGTTTTTTCTCGTTCTCTTTCAGCTTTTTCCTTGACCTTGGTCTGATTTTGACAAATAGCAACCAAGATGGAATTGTTCCTGCCTTGTGTTAAAGCAGCCTTCTCAATCTACTGGGGCTACAGTCTGGAGTCTAAAGTATCTGTGGAGTCCTTGGTGCTCTCTGAGCTTGGGTGTTTGCTTGCAGACGTTTCATTACCCAACTAGGTAAGACCATCAGTGCTGATGATGTTACTTAGGTAATGAAATGTCTGCAAACAAATACCCAAGCTCAGAGAGCACCAAGGACTCCACAGTTCAACCCTGAGCTACATATATTCTCTTCTGTGGGAACCTAGAGTCACCTTGTGTGAGATGGGCGGCTATATAAATATGATAAATAAATAATAAATAAATAAACCTAAGGTATCTGGTCAGCAACAGATTGAGAAAGGCTGTCTTATACATTGGTTCATATCTGACCTCAAGGGCATCTAAAAAACATTGCTTCCCTCCTTTCCACATGCCATTTTATATTTCACATACTCTGATAATTGAGATTGATTATTCTCTTCTCTTTTAGCACCTCATCCATGTCTTGTCTAATTCAAGGGTTTAATTGAAGTGTCACTGGGATCAGATAGACTTTAATAGGAATTTGGATAAATGAAGTGTTGGATGTACAAAATGGTAAGACATCAAGTATCACTGTCTATATAAATCTACTCAAAAGCAGTTGAGTAATTACATTAAAGTTCAGCAAGGCTTCCTCCTGAGGAAGAAGGTTTGTTTCTAGATTACAGTATAAAGCCTGATGCAAACTCTCATTTAATTATATGGTAGCTAGTCCATGCACTGACTCAAAGGCACCCCCCCCAAAAAAAGTTATTTACATTAATTTGGGATTTAATATGAAGTATGAGCCATTCAAGGTGTTATATTCTACTGATGACTTTTAAGTTGAAAGATAAACTACAGGACTTTCTTTCCCAGACAATAACTCACATAATCCTCAACCAGTCTTGCTGGCTGGGACAATGGGAGCTGTAGTCCAATACATTTGGAGGATAATGGGTTGGGGAAAACTGTTAAACATCTTCCATAGGGGCTTATTTTCAGCTACAATTCTTCATATATGGGATGTAGCAAATCTGCATCCTTCATAACACCCTAAATTAGTTTTTGTGGGCTTGGTGCCCCTGTAAATATTATACTTACCATTATGGGATTGTTGTCATTGTAGTCCAATGCAACTGGGAGGGCCTAAGCTGGGGAATATGGATATAGCATGTCATATTTTCAGGGTTACATTTGAATCCTTATAAAAAAGAATATTTAGAAATCCCTGCATCTGAATTATGACTTCTTTGATCCTAATAGTAAGGTCCTTTCTTGCAAACCAGGAGGGTTCAAAATGCACTAATAGCACATTCCAGCCATGTCTCATTTGGCAGACATACACGTAGCCTTGCCCTACTCAGTGTCTGGATCCATTGATCATCCTAACCCTTTCTTGTTTTAACCCTGGTTTGCTCACAAAGCCCCAGTTGCCTGGGGTTGCCCCTAACCAATCTTCTCTCAGCCTGTTCCAGCTGCATTGGAACATCTGCATGGCATCCTTCTTTGTTGGAGATGGAGAATTTCTGCCCATTCAGCCTAACCGATAAGTACCAGCAGCAGCAGCAGCAGCAGCAGCAGCAGCAGGCAGGGATTCTGTATCGCTCTCCCTCCCGGATCCCTTTAAGAGCACGCATACGATTGGCTGTAGCTATGCAGGTTTTTTCTCCCATCCTTTCTCTCACTCTCCTTCTCCCCCGCCCCCCCCCCCCCCACGTTTTTTTATCCTCTGTTGCTGGTGGAGTTCAGCTTTGCCACAGCGGCAGCAGCATGGATGAGATGCTGGCGGCAGCTGTTCCACTCCAAGTCGTGGCATCCCTAGGCAAATTTTAAAAGCAGCTCCTGGGAAGGAAAAGATCAGAGGAAGGGAGAGAAGCAGGGGAGGGAGAGGGGGGGGGAAAAAGGAAATTGACCCCTAAAACAAGAGACAATCACAGGCTTTCATCCCCGCTTCTCCTCCCGCCTTCCCAGCCCCCCAATAAAACAGGGAATTTCTACCAGCTTTTGCAGTCCGTGAAGATCCTCCGTGTGGTGGTTTTCTTTTTGGCCGTCATGTCAAAGCTAGGAACCAAGAGTGCGATGGATGGAGTGACCGAAACGTCCTGTAATGGATCAGCGGAAAGCCCTTTTGGACCAAAAGAAGAAACAAACAATCAGAAAGTCCAGCAGAAGCAAAATATTGTGTGGAGGAATGTCATCCTAATGTCCCTGCTTCATGCTGGGGCTGTGTACTCTCTTTTCCTCATTCCCAAGGCCCATCTGTTTACTCTCATCTGGGGTAAGTTTTTTTTTTTTTTTTTAGCATTTCCCTCCATGAGGGAACGTTTTCGGGTTTTCATGCAAATCTCTTCTTTTGGTTCTTTATGGCTATCTGTTCCCCAGGAGACTTAATGCATAATGGAGTGCCTGTTTTTAATCCAAGCAAAACAAAACTAGCATTAGAAGAGTCGCTCTTTTTTCTTTGGGTTCAAAATGACTGGCTAGATTCAGTGGCTAAAAAGTTTTGGTTTTGTTCAAAGAATATCATTCATTCTTTAGAAACATTTGCAAAATCAAACTCGTGTAACTGATTCATCCAGATGAAGTAAGCAACATTATGTTTCGGTGCTCTAAATTCCTTCCTAACAGATTGAAATCCCAGGTTTTTACTCACTGCACCATGAATCCAAATTAATCTTATAATTTTCTGATTATTTAGACAAAAGAATAGCCCAAAGGTAACCAATCTACATGAACTGACCTTGTAAACGCCCCCTTTGAGATATAGCCTGTACAGGCTGCATACATCCAGCCTTAGGGTAAAGCACTGATAAAATAAATAGAGCATCTCACCCAAATAATTTGTATTATTCAGGTATAAATCTATTTGTGAGAAAAGAGACAATATTAAGAGGAAAGTGTTACAGTAAAGAAACCTGTTCCCATATCTAAAACTCATGAGGTGAAGTTGCTGTCGCTGATTTGTAAGAATCCTATTTTTAAGAAGCTTGCTTTCAAGATTAGAGTGTTTTATTGGTTTACCATTAGCAGGTGGTTCTTATAAGAAGCCTTTTTTAAAAAAAAATTCACTAGCACTTGTCCAGTTTTGACTTTGTGATGAATAAGACAGTAACCATAGTGAAATCCTATACATATCTACTTAGTAGCCCCATTGAGTTCAGTGGATTTACTTCCAGGTAAATAATTATAGAATAGCAGCTTCGGGGACTGAGAGAATTTTAGTAAGGTGATCGATAATTGCAACTCTCAGTACAGTAGTTGGGCTTTATGCTTTTGAAGGAATAAGCCATAGCAATATTAAAGATGTTTCCATTTATTTCTTACAGCTAGAGTAGATATTCTTCTGCTTTGTGAATAATATTTTGTTTTTCGTGTTACCATCTCCTTTAGTTTTAGACAACGCAGGGAGATAACTCCATTCTCAATCTGCTGCTGAGAATCCTTAACTGCCAGGGTATTTGATTTAATCCATTTCTAATCTTGGAAACCAAATTGCACACCAGGATGCCTAGACAAAGGTGAACTGGCCCCTTTCCTGTGCAAACTGTATAAAGAGGATATGTTTGTGCATCACGATTGTGTTTTTCCTTTGCCGATGAATAACTATACGTCCAGGCTTAGATTGTTCATATTTATATCACGCTTTGCAGATTGACATGAACTCAACAAGGTTCCTACAAACAAAACTATAATGATGGGGTGGGGGTGGGGGGATAAAGGATGAAATAGTCATGTACTGAAGGACAAAGGTAAGCAAATGGAAATGTGTACTTACACTGCATTATCAAAATGGCCCAGGTTCCGAGAAAAGGAAGTTTTTCTAAGATCATCATGTAGGGAAGGAGGAGTAGGATTCAGAACCTCTTGGACTGAGGAAATCTTTGACTAGGTCTCTCACCATGCCATTGTCAAACTGAAAAGAAGCCCATCTCCCTTTTGGGGGGATTGAAAACTTGTTCCTCTTATAATCCCAGGGCCCCTTGTGAACCAGCTGGTGCACCTTGTCCTCTGTTCCCTTCTCACATCTGTTTGCTAATGCAACAAACATCTACAGGTTTGTCCCGAGCGTAACAGCTCTGGAGCTGCAATGTTACATTATTGTTCACTCTAGTTCTTGGTTTCTTCTGCGTGGAGATATTTCCTTTTTCACCCCTAACAGTAGAGAGGTAGCAGTAAGGAAAGACTATCATATTTTTGAATGTGTGAACTGGATCTTAAGCTTCACATCAGATGTTTTGGAGTCTGTCTCCTCCTTCTTCAGTGTAGAAATGGTGCTTCAGCTTTTACTGTATGGTTACGCTAGAGATAGAGCCCACCATTGAAATCCAGAGGTTGCAGCCAGCAACCAGAGAACCAGAAGTGATGGGGCCAGCAACAAAGCCAGTGTTGGCCAGGATAAGTATTTTTCCTTCTACTATCAGGGTTGCAGTGGGATTTCTTCCTTCCTATTATTAAAACACTTGTTTATAATGAGCTTTTAACAGTTGAAGAGCAGGGGGTATTATGGGATGCCAGGTTTAGCATACGGGAATGTTCTGTATGATACATTTATGTTGTTTGTAATTTTGTAAACTGCCAGTAGTCATCATATGGACATACTGTTAATAAATACCCAAAGAAATAATGAACTGGTCTGCTGGGCCTATATCCGGTAAAAAGGTTTGTTGTACTTTTCTTTTTAAAATATTTTTATAGCAATGAACATTCTTTTCCAAAAATAAAAACTATAGTTGTGAATGAAACTTGGTTACTCAAGAGTACCATTCTTAATTTTGTTCATTTTATCTAATGAGACCCTCCTTTTTTTCCTTGCAATCATAAATTTTCCTCTTGGGGGAAAAACACATTTCTAGTCCCCCAAGAAACACATTCTCTCTCTCTCTCTCTCTCTCTCTGTGTCATAAATTACTCTACATGCCTACATTTTTTCTTTGAGAGATACTTTTTTCCTGCGGGATTAACACACTTGTCTTAGGAAATAATGGTAAGATAAAAAGTTCAGAATTTTCTGATGTAGAGGTGGAAGAAAGGAAGGAAATCTTTTATCAATCAGGGATCAATCTTACATGGGAGTTGTAAATCTATTCCCCTTCCACCCTGGATAAAGTGCTTGTTCCTGGAACAGTTGAGACTCCAGCAATAACTTGTAAGCTACGTTGAGTATTTATAGAGACCAAGAGGTGGCATATAGATTCAGTGATCAGAAAATAATAGGTGACATTGTGGAGATACAGAAATGGAAACTTCATCTGATCATTTTTAACCTATCACAGTCTTAAAGGACACCTTTGAGAAGATTGACTCTGGCAATCCAGACCAGTTTTCTTGGTACCACATGGAAAGGATTTGGGATAGCCTCTTCTGAGATGCTTTTCAACTTCTTAGTCTAGCCTACAACCCTGGCATTTCCTGGTGATTTCCATCTACTAACTTGGCCTGATCCAGCCTAGCTTATCAGTCCAGACTAGGGCAACCAGGTCCTGTTGTGTACTTTCTTAAATAAATAAAACGTATAGCTAATGCCTCATACAGATGCCTTCACTAATTTCATCTTTCAATCTCCTTCAGGCAGTTGATAGCTGAATAGACAGCTACTGTATTCTATCCTTTAAAACCTGGGCAAGAGTTTCTTCCATCCAGGAAGACGTAGCATCAGAACTGTGTCTAAACACAGCTGACATTTCAGTGGGGGAGTCTCAAGGACCATTTAAGAATGCATGCCGTTCATTAGAAATAATGAAAACAGATTCTTAGGCTTCACACCAGATATTTTATACCTGTAAAGGATAGGAACTGTGATTTGTGTGACTAAAATCCTGTCATTTTCTTGCCCGTCCTCACTTTCCTTCTCTCTGCAATTGTTTGTAAACGAATAAGAAAGGAGAACCAGTTGCTCAATCATATATGATTAATATTTCTCTTCTTTGCTGAATCTGGATACAATACGTATTGTCTCTCCACAGACAGGCCCTTTCTTCACCCAAACCTGAATTTAAAATATAATTTAACTATCAACACTTCTCAAAGAATGTTGGGAATTGTAGTTTGAGTTAAGCATTGGAAATGGTTTGTCAAGAGCCGTTCTTCTCTTTCATCATTGAGCTATACTTTCTAGAGCAGAGTTGGCAAAGTTCCAACTGGGAAAAATCTCATTCTGTTCTGCTGCCCTATTTTTGCTACAACTTATGATCCATCACAATAACTAGAGGCTTGTAGGACTTAACATTTATTCTGGTTCAAGCTTTCATGGACAAAATGAAATGTGGAATAAATGAGTTAGTCTTTAAGTTAATATAATACTCCTTGTTTTTGTTGAAATAGATGAAGACAACTATTCTTTTGGAAATTGGTGGGAAGTAGACCTAGACGACTGTGGAGTCCTTGGGGTTCTCTGAGCTTGACTGTTTTCTTGCAGACATTTCGTTACCCAACTAGGTAACATCTTCAGTGCTACCCGAGAGTGGGGTTTGCTCTCTGTTTATATACAATAGCTTGCCCTGCCAGTGTTGGTGGGGGTGCTGTTTTCTCCTTGGCAGTTCCTAGATTAGGCTGTTGTTTACTACTTTATTGTTTGCCTGAGTTGGTAGTTCCTTGATTAGGGTATTGTTGGTTGCTTGCTTGTTTGTCTGGTGTTAATCTCTGCTTATCTGGGTGTTGACTGCTGGTGAGGAGGTGTTCTGGTCTTTTTGTTTCCTTTTTATTGTCTCTTTTGAATAATGTGTAAATGTTGTTTATCTCTATGTGCCTGCTGATGGCTGAGTTGTCTGAATATCAAACTTCCAGGAATTCACTGGAGTTTTTGGATTTAGCTTGGTCTAAGATCCTCTTCTATTGAGACCTAGAAGAGGCAGATACTTTTTTAAAATGTTAGGACATTCATTCATTCATTCATTCATTCATTCATTCATTCATTCATAGCATTTATATGGCTGCTCAACTCAAACAATGCAACTTTTGGTGATACAAAACAAACAAGGATGTCCAATTAAAAATAACTATAAAAATTGGTGAGCGGGTACTCCAGATTATTACACTCTTCCAGATAAGAGCAATAAGAGCTGTAATCATCCCAACCCAAATACTCAAGAAAACAACCAGGTATCCATTGCCTTTTTGAAGGCCTGCTGGGTTGGAACCTGCAGTAGGAATAACCATTGGTTTATGGAAGAAACTGAATCAGAAGGGCTCATCCCCAAAGCAATCCAAGATGTCAAGAGGAAAGTGTATGGAGCTTTATGATTTTTTTCTGAAATTCAGCAAGGTCTGTTCTTTGCATTGGCCCTTTGCTAATGTGTCTCCCCGCATCCCCATAATGCTATAGGATTTTCTTCTGCTCCAGAGAAAATGGTGGGAAGATAGCTTGGCAGCATTTCCTCTGAGCAGGGAATCCAAAGGTTTCCCACTGGCAGCAACTCCCACTTCATCCCACCCTTACCTCCTGCCAAGGGGGTGCTTTGTGCCTCACCACCCTTCTTGCCACTGGCCATTTCTCTCTCCACAACCCCTTTAACACAGAGAGTTGGCCTTTGCCCACCCCACGTTAGTCAGAATTTACACTTAGTTGTAAAAAGGAGCCACTGGGGGGAAAGAATGAGAATGGAGGCTGGGGACTGGTCAGCTGCCATTTTGTATATGCTTCCATCAGCCAGCTGGGCAGAATCCAGGCTGGCAAATGGAAAGATGGAGCCCAGCAGTGGGGACATTTGCCCAGCACCACCAATCTGCTGATAAAAAAGATGAGGCTGGTGGCTCCTTGAAAGTGCAGAGAGCCTTTTGGAAAAGACACTCAAACTATCCTTTTCCTTTCTGGCCTGCTGGTGTAGGTCAAAATGCAGCTCAGTTGAACCACTTTGTTACTGTTCTTCTCCCCGTTGTAATCCTGGCACGAGATCCGCCTCTCCAGGACGCAGATGCCTTCTTGGAAAAGTTCCCCAGACAGCTAAAAAAAATGCAGTAGCAATTTCAGAAAGCTGGCTTTGTCAGTGAGATTTGTCAGTGAGATTTGATGTCTGAAAGGTGAGCAGTTTGAAGAAGGATATCTTGAAACCTTGCTGCTGCATAATTTTGAGACACATTATACATTGTTCCAGGTGCTGTGGCTGCCGACCATATTTGGAAAAGTGGGAAGGGAGCAGAGAGATGAGGAAAAGTTAAACTCCTGCTTCGGTGCTTTTTTGTTTAAATTGATTGATTATGTGCCATCAAGTCGTTGTCATCTCTTAGCAACATAGATAGATTTTCTCCATGATCATCTGTCCCTAACCTGGTCCGTTGGCTGTTCCAACAGTGCTCTCATGGCTACTGTAATTGAGACCATCCACCTTGCTGCTGGTTGTCCTCTTCTTCTCTTTCCCTCTACCTTTCCCAGCATTGTAGCCTTTTCCAGAGAGCTGGGTCTTTGCATCATATGTCTGAATTAGGATAATTTAAGTTTGCTCATTTGTGCCTCAAGTGAGAACTCTGGGTTGATTTGTTTGATGATCCATTTGGTTTGTTTTCTTGGCTGTTCACGATATTCTCAGGAGTCCTCTCCAACACCAAAGTTCAAAAGCATCAATACTTTTCCTCTCCTGCTTCTTCAAAGTCCAACTTTTGCTTCTATAGAGTGTCATTAGGAATACCATGGCTTGCGTGATTCTGATCTATCTCTTTTTAAATTATCCTAATTGTTGTTGCTGGTTTTTTTCTTGTAAAAATACTGTATCAGGACTCAGTTGGATATATTTACTTAGAAAATATAATTACTTACAAACATACTCTGGAAAATAGAGGCCCAGCTCCCAAATCCCTTTGAATGACAATTAAGTAGGCCAAAAATCCTATTCAATGTTAGTTTGTTTTTTAATGGCCAATTTAAGGAGGAAATTCTGGTTATCTCACATTTTCTTATAGCAAGTGGCAGCACCTGTCAGACCTTGGCTGATTCCCCAAAGCTAAGCAGACTCAGACCTAGTTAGTACTTGGAAGAAAGACCACCATAATTTCTCAGGACTATAGGGTAGACTGGGACATTAAAAAAAAATCTAGAAAATGGCAATGGCAAACCACTTCCATATTGTTAACATGGAGGTGTCCAGACAGTCTCCAGGATTTGCACAGCAAGGGAATCTTTACTTTTATCCCACTACTCTACAATGCCCAACGGATGAAGTATCTACATATCCAATGATGGTTGTGTGTATTCTAAAGAAAGGTAATCTGTGACACTGAGGAATAATAATAGGCTGTCTTGTGAGCTTGCTGAGGTAAGCTAAATCTAAGGCACTCAGAACTCCCTAAAGACCTGGATAATTTGCAGTAGGTATTGCTAAGAGATAAAATCACATTTAGTGAGGTATCTTTATACAGAATCTTACCTTTTGGCAATGTTAGTAGAATGGAAGTGAGGAACATTGATAATTGATTGTTAAGATGGCCAGTTTGGTCTAGTGTGGTGTTTTTCAACCTTGGCAACTTTAAGATGTGTGGACTTCAACTCTCAGAATCCAGAATCCTGGGAGTTGAAGTCCACACATCTTAAAGTTGCCGTGATTGAGAAATGCTGGTCCAATGGTTAAGAACTTGGACTAGGAGCAGGGAAACTGGAGTTCCAGTTCCACCTTAGGCATGAAGCCAGCTGGATGACTCTGGGCCAGCCTCTCCCTCTCAGCCCTAGGAAGGAGGCAAGGGCAAACCACTTCTAAAAATGTTGCCAAAAAACCCAGCAGGGAGTTATTTTTTTAAGTTCCCAGGACTCAAGACAGACAGATATATATGTATCCAAAATCTGAAATAAATTTATCCTGTCTTGTATCAGGTAGTTCACCTGACCTATATTAATTTCAAGTGAAGGATGGGACAGTTGCACCAGTGAATTAGATGTAACAGAAAAGGTATTTTTCCCCAAGGCTAGAAATATTTTTATTCATTCGTTCTTGGTCTAGTTTAGCAGTATATCTTTTTGGAATTACTTTAATTTGGGCTACTTTCCAAGATGCTGAGGGACAAAGATGGAGAGGAAGAAAGACCAAGGTCAGTGTAGAAAAGCAGACAATAAAATATATAAAGTTTGTGCTTGAGAATAACATGACATAAAATACGTAGGGTTTCTGTTCTTCTGGAATTTGCTTCATTGAGATGCAGTAGGTATTGTACAAATTTATAATTGCACTTATAACTGCTGTAAAGAAGATCAGAAGCTACTTCTTTGTATCTTTTTTCTTTCCTTTCTATTTTTCTCACTTTTTTCTTTCCTTTCTTGCACTTTTAGCCTTCTCTTTCTTTCTTTTTCGTTTTTCTCACTTTATATTAGTTTGTATTACTTTTTAATCTTCCTTTTAAAAAAAATCTTTAATAAAAAGATATTAAAATTTTAATATTAAAAAGGTGTTTAAAAAAAGATGCAGTACGTACTGTAGGCAGAGAGGGGTGCTAGCTTATGGTAGCCAGAATCAGAAGAAGTCCCTCAGTCTGCTTTCAAACTTTATTAAAAGGCATAAGCTTTCATGAGCCACAGGTGACCATGGGTGTCATGTTGTGAAGGCCACCCTCAATTTTGGAAGAGAAGGCATACAGTACCAAAAGAAAACTCTCTGAACCCTTACGAAAAAGACTTTGCTGGTATGTGTGCACATAAAAGTAGAATGTCAAATGTCAGTATATAACTATAAAAGCAGAAGAACCCGAGGAAACCACAGACAAGCCAGACCTTGGTAATCTGGCTCTCACCATTGTCTTGTTAGAGACAAGGAACAAAAACATAATTGGCAATAAGACTGGATTTTTCCCCCCACTTCTGCTTATGAAAAAACTCATTCTATATTAATGCTGGATCACAAAACTGTATTGAGTTAGTGTCACTAACCATGTTTAAATCATGATTTACTGAATAAATGTGTATGTTTAAATAATGGTTTACTGAATAAATCACAGTTATCTAGGAAACCCCAATACAAAGCCATAAACCATGATTTGCAAACCAGAATGGTTGGATTCATTAAGCATAAGAAACAAACCACATTTTGGCTTAGCACAGTAGTCTTTCCCAACCTTGTGTCTTCCAAATATACTCCCAATAGTTTCAACTAATACATCCAAAGATTATTCTAGTTCGGACTCCTAGGAGTTAAAATCTAAAATATCTGGAGAATATGAGGTTAAGGAAAGCTAGCTTATCAGACTATGGTTCACATAACCATATTGTGTGAACCCCGCTATGTGCTAAGCCATACCTAGTTAAGTGTGATTTACAGAGTAAACCATGGTTGGCTCAGTCTGTATAACTTACTAAGCCTCAAACCCCAGTTTGGTGTGCTGCCTGTGAATCCAGCTCCTCCACTCTCCTGTGAGACCATGTAGGAGTTACAAGGCCATGCAAGCTTAAATTGTTGTCTGCACGGCTGCTGAGGATGATGGAGCTTGTAATATGACACATCTGAAGGAGGTGGGATGGGGAAAGCTGCTTTATAAGTGTTGGTTCAGATTCAGATGTTACCTGGGCAACCATAGCTTCTCTTGAATCGGCTCTTTTCCCTTAGCTGCATCTGTTTCATTTTTCTATTGCTGTGTTCCTGTGCAATTGGAATATCATATTTCTTTGTGGCTTATATTTAAGCCAATAAATGCATAATCAAAATAATTAAAACATGTTGAGAAGGAGAAACCCCCAAATTGAAGCTCTATCAGAAAGTAATATTTCAAGCTTAATTTGAGGGCTTTGTGGATCTTCTTTCTCCTCATCTGTGGCTGGCTGTTATGAAAAAGTACAATTGAGCTTTTGTTCTCTGATCCCCTTGGAGATGGCGATTCTGCTGTGCCATTTCGGTACAATTGATCTGAGATCATCGCTCTCTGCAGGCAGTACCCACCACAGGAAAGTCTGGGTTTTCATTGAACAAAACTGCCTTTTTGTACTGCTCAGAGAGAAAAAACTGGGAATAAACAGGGACCCTCTTGTCTGGAAAATTAGCCTGAATGTTAATCAAGTAGAGAATATTGAAAACTACAGTGAAACGTTGCAAAATCCATCACTGAAGCTAACTCATAAATTTTCTATTACGGCTTAGAGTTTTTGAAGCACTGCAACCTTTCTTTCAATCTTTACATCACCCTCTGATGCTAAGAACACCTGTCTCTTTTTCTTTAATCAAAAGTCCTCTACAGGTTTAAACATGCTTAAATAGCAGCAAAAAATTATAAAGGTAGGTTCATATAGCAGAGTCTTAACTGTATCAAATTCCTAACACACGTCTACCTCAAAGCTTATAAAAATAACAGTTCTGCAGGGCCACTGAACCGCACAATGTGACTTCCAGATGGCCGGAATGGCTTCCACATAAATTTCCTTTTTATCCTTTTTTTAATCCAGGCATTTACACCATAATTCCCATGTCATGTCTGACAGAATGTTGTGGACAGATGGTATGAGATAACCCTGTCTTCTTTCCCAAACTGAAAAATATTTTGTGACAAACCTTTTTATCAAGGCCTGAATTATTTCCTATATATCTTTTGGGAAAAAAAAAAAAAAGCACCCTTCTCCCTTTCTGGAGAAATGCACAAGGAATCAAGGATGTTGACCTTTTAAATTATGCTTTTTCCTAGAACTGGATTCAGGGAGAAATACCATCATTATCACAGTTTTGCCTGAAGCCTTTGCTAGACTTCATTTTATAATACCGAATGGGATTTCCTTGGTGATTCCATATATCTGATTCATCTCCCGCCATCTAGCCCCCAATGAGTTTTTATTCCCAGTAGGGAAAATATTTTTATTATTTCCTAGTTCTCTTTTACATTGCTCAGAGCAGCATGGATGATTTTCTCCTCCTCACAAGCTCCCACATAACAACCCTGGAACAAAGGTTACATTGAGAGATTGGATGTATGTACGACTGAGAGTTGGGTTCAAGCATCAGGCTACACCCTACTGTGATTTTATTTATTTATTCTTGCCTGCTGCCAGTTGTGCACTACGCAGTGTGGGTTAGTGTTATGGGTGAACCACATCATGGTTGTTTGTTCAACAAACCACTGTTTAAAATCCTGGCTTAGTGCAGTGTGTGAACTCAGTGAGGGATTTACATGAAGTTGCTACTCCCAACGACTGTAGATTATACCTTGGCACAACCTTTGCCAGACTGCAGCTTTTCTGGTGAGGATTTCCTTGGGATTCGAGATTGCCCAGCAAGGATGAGAAAAGGATGTTAACGGCATCTTATGTGAGAAGAGGTAGAGGTGCAAGTATCACTCTTTGAGCCCCAAAGCAAACCTCTCAGAGGAGAACCCCCCCCCCCCAACATGAGAGTTCAGGTGCTGAGCCCTCAGTCCTCAGATTGGGGCAGTTGAGGGAGAGAGGGAAGGTGGGCAGAAGAAGGAGTAATCCACCTCTAGGCTGCACAACCCTGTCCCCCCACTAAGGGGCAGCAAAGGGTTATTGTTTTCTGTATCTTTGCTGCTATCTAGTGGTCCCTCAGATTGTTGCAACCTACATATGGTATGCCTGTACTGGACTCTTTCCCCCCATCCCTTTCACAAGCAGGAAGAAAGAGGAGAGTGAGAAGAAGAGGGTGGCCAGCAGTGACCAATGAACCCCCCGCCCCCCAGCTTTGTCTCCAGAGCTTCATGGCATGACCTTGGGAACAGCTGCAGCAGCAGCAGCAGAGGTGTAACAGCACAGCAGCAACAGCAGCTGCTTCTCCTTTGCTCACCACTTCCTTCCTTCCATGTCACTGTTCTGCTCTGTCTCCTCTCAAGGCCCTGCACTTAGTTTATCATGACTGGTAGCCCAAGCTCTCCAGAAGATTGCTCGACAATTCTTTCTGCTGTCATTTGGTGGTAGTCCGAATTCTGATAGCTCATCTGTGGTAGCCCTACCCAGGGAGATCACGTTTGAGGACAGGAGTAACTTCCCCAAAATGTGCTCCTTGTACTTATGGGCCTAAGACCTCCCCTACCTTTCGCTACGTTGATGTCACTGATAGGATGCAGATAGTAGATGTTTGGAAGACAACCTTTAGCTTGGAAGCTGCTCAGAATGTAGCCGCTTGAAGATTGTATTCCTATCTTTGTAATTTTAGGTCTGTGCCAATTTCTAGCATCATCTTTGAGTTTCTCTGGGTCTTGCAGAGGCCCCAGGGGCATTCTTAGAGGATGGCTATAGCCCAGTTCTTACCAGCATGAAGAACAAAGACCGAAGCAAGTTGGGGGGGTAGTGGTGGTAAGCAACATCTGCGGGTGAGAGAAAACAGAGGTAGAAGAGAGGGCAAGTAGTATCCTCACTCGGCCCCCTAAGAAAAGTGTGCTTTGTGACTGGCCACACCCACCAAGGCACCGTTTTATGGAAAGGCAACCTCCATAGGAACCATTTTGTGAGTGCCACCAACATGATCTCAAAAGTACATAGGTGCCCATTAGCACAAAAAAGTTACTTACCCCTGTGCCTACAGCTCCCATCATCCCCAACTAGCCCAGGTAACTGGGAACTATAATCCAATCCCTCTGAGAGTACTGGATTTAGAAAGGCTTGTATAGGGGTTTTCCAGCAAACCTTTTAATTTTCAGATATTGTTGGGGGATGCCAAGAAGGGAAATGATGTGCTCACGTTCATGGTAGAACATGTAAGGGTCCTTCTGATGGCAGGCTCTCCACAATAGCCATTGAGCTGCCAAGCGGGACCCACAAGATGGTCACAAGGGCAGAGGCACGAGATAGCCTCACTTTTTCCAGATGTGTAGACTTCAACTCCCAGCATTCCTACACCAAGATGGCTGGAGCTGAGAATTTTGGGAACTAAAAGTCACACCAGGTGGGGAAAATGAAATGTTTAAGCCTCTTTCCACAAAGATACTGGCAGCAATTATTTTTAAATACTATAAAAAAAATACTGTCTGTCCTCTAAAGAAAGCTTCAGGGTTAAATGCAGATTTTAAACCCCTTTTGCTTTGCCCGTTTTCTTTATCTCTCCTTGGAAAAGTCACATGTTGCAAAGAGGAGGAGGTGATGCACCCGACAATTGGGCCAATTCCTCCCTGAAAAATAGCTGTTAATTTTGGAGTTTCAGTGGAACTTTGCAGTGCCGGGAGGGAGAAGGCAATAGACTTCCTTGAAAAGTTAAGCTAGTTTTTTTTTTTTTTTTACCCATGGCCAGCTTGTCCCTCTGCCCCACAATTACTTCTGGCAGGCTCCCTCTCAATAATGGTGCTGCAAACCTCATTGTGGAAAGCACACGAACAATCAGCTTATTGCATTCTCCTTACCTTAAGGACAGAAACAAAGTCTTATTAAGACAGCAGAAAGTAGGCAGCTGGTACATCTTACCCCAGGGCAAAAAAAGAAAAAAGAAAAAAAATCAGGAATCAATCCTACTTATTTTAGTTATATGTAGAACTCTGTCTTCTACTACTAATAATAGTCTTTCCCTAGTCTTCTCCCCTCTCCCAGAATTAAAATAGGACGTCCATCTGCATTTCTCTTGAATATTTTGGCACATTTTCTCCTGTAATTTGTAAACCTGTAGATAAAATTTTTCTCCTTTGGACCAAATATAGCAATATGGAGCTTGTTATCAGTACAGCTACCATATCTGACTGCAAAAATCTCATGGCCATTAGATGGTAGCAAAGAAATACCAAAACTCAAGCCCTGGACCTTTGCAGCCCATATATTGTTGGCCATCACATCATAAGGACTTCTAATGTGACTGTCACATCCCACAGATTTTTCCATATCATCCCAGTTTTCCCTTAAACATTGAGCCAACAATATATAGGTTAAGTTCATAACTAAAGATGTGAAAATATTTTAAACCATGATTGTTTTATAAGACCTCTATCCCACTTTTTTTGTTTTTTTAAGCTTTTATTGTAAGACAAAAAAAGAAATAAAAAATAGAAGGAAAAAGACTACATTAAGGATCTATAAATACATAAATAACTAAGAATTTACAAGAGGTCAAAAGAAAAAAGAAAAACACTCCACCATTATTCTCGCAAGTTACATTAAATTGGAAATTGAATTGGAACTCATAATAAAGAAACTTATATATCAATTTAGCACTTTAAGACCAAACATTGAAATCAAATCAGAAATTGACAAAACAAGCCAAGATTATAACAATTATCAGTCAAATTAATAATTATACAATAAGAATTATCAAGAATTTCTAACTGATCTGAAGCTGTATCTTTATGGCAAATCACATAGAACCTAGTGTTTTAAAATGTTATGTTAAACAAAACCCAAACTTCAGATGCAGCAAAATTTGCAAATCTGTAGTCCATAAATCTTTCCAAATTAAAGTTAACATCAAACTTATTTGTTAGAAATGAAGTTATTTTTGATATTGATACATATTCCCAAAGTTTAATTTGTGAGTCCTCAAACGAAGGAATTGATCATAAGAATATCTTAGCAGTTCTTATCATGTAATAAAGTCAATTCAGTATACTTGCTATATTCAGTATGGCAACAATGGAAAGCCAGTATTTAAAATTTGTTTCATCCTATGATAAATCATCTTCCAGAATTGCTGAACTTTGTGACACTACCCACTGATATAAAAGAACAATCCAATCTGATTACTATATTTCAAGCAGTGTTTTGAATGTGTATTATCCATTTTGGCAATCAGTACTGAATAAAAAAACATTCTCTGAGTGTAATATTCTGAGTGAATTTGATATTATTCTTCCACTGATACTCCCATTGTTGCATATCAACTGTCCTGTTTAAATTCTGTACCTATTTAATCCTGCAAGCTTTGGCTTGTTCAGTTTCTGAATCATATTTCTGTAGCAACCTGTATATAAACCCTAACAATTCTGAGTTTTGTGTTGTAAACATTTCAGATTTGGTCAAATCTCAAAATCTGTTACCTTGTAGCTGTTTTTGAACTAAACATCTTATTTGAAGATCTTGAACTCAATAAGGTGATTTCAAGGATAGAGTCTTGAAAGATTCCCATGGTGTGAATAAAGAAACATTAGAAGTTGAGTTGGTTTGGAAGAAGTTCTTTAATTCAAATTGTGCTTTTTGTAACAATTGTGTGCTTTTTTTTTTGTAATAAGAATAAACAATTCAAGCTCCATTCTTTTGAACCAGTGACTCCTGTGGGCAATTTTTCAATTATTGGATTATGGTCTTACAATTTCCACTTCTATACATTTAGACAGTAGCAAATTATATATCCAACACATATCTATTTTTGAAAAAGTGTTATGAGGAGAAAAATAAGTATATTTCTTTCTTTAAAGGCTATTCATATCTTCTCACATCGGAAAGAAAGTAATGACATGTAATCTGCAACATTTTCTGGCAATTTTTCAGAGTTCCTTTTGGATGAATCGAATTTACCAGGATTTGGGGAAAGAACCCCCTTCATGTTGCCAAGAATCAAAACATCTCCTACAATTTTGAGATGTGATTCCATCCCACTTTGGGATTAATTTTAACAATGAAAAAAACAGGACAATGTTTTTACAAATGAGTAAGCTGAGCAAATGATATGATAATATAGTGCAATGTTCACATGGGTAAAGAACTCTTCCCCAACCTGATCACTCCAAATGGTTAAGGCTATAAGTTCTGTCACACTAGTTCTTAAGGCTCACTTTTAAAACTGATGGTAGCTGTCATCCAGAACATCCCAAGACTTCTAACAACTCCTGTTTCTTGCCTACCTTGATAACATCAATCTTGAAAGCTTGTCAAAGCTCATCTCTACCTCAACTTATACCTATACCAATCAAAGCAGAGTTGTTTGAGTTTCTTTCTCACTTGTTTCTTTCTTTCTAGTTTCACAGGACTCAGATATCTTTCTATAATGGCTTAGCATTCCCTGCCCCTTCTCAGAGTCAAACGACATTTCTTCCGATTTAAGAAGCTAACAGGAATAGGGTGCACGGGTTGGGCAGGACAAGAGTGTCTTCTTGGTCTACCACACAAGCCACCTGTGTGCCTGTTAGTTATTAGTCCAGCTATTTTTAAACATGGCTTTAGAGCTCTCTCAAAAGCATGACCTCTTTTTCAAATCACAGTCTCCAAGCCAGGGATTAGCTCAGAGACCTGGTGGGTACAGTGAAAGAGGCCATTTTTGAAGTGCGTGTATGCAGATTCTTCTGTCACCTAAACCAGGATGACTGCAGAGGACTGTGCCAGGGACTGAAAGGAGGATGTGTGTCCATACCAGCCAGAATAGGTACTGGTCTCATCTTTAGGAGGGTCACCAGACTGCACTATTGACAGAATGGTTGGTGAAGTGTGTCAGATTGTACACATGGGAAAAAATGTTGCGGGATAAGAGGGAAAACATTACTTTTACACTGGAACAAATAAGGACAATTTAAGGCTGCCTCAGAGGAGATTAAGAAGGAAATATCATGAGGCCATGGCATTGAAAAAAGGGTTTGCTGTGTCATGTTTGAGCCATGAGAGGTTGCAAGTAAGGAAGAGTTCTAAGAAGATAAACTTATAAATACAATGAAAGTAGTCTGAATGTCCATTTGCTGTATCCTGAGGCAATTTGTTTCTGAAGTTAGATGCTAGGTAGTCAGACTTTGGATCTGTTGAACATACCAGGGCATCCATGGAGGGGGAGGGCTCAGATGAAGATGGCAGCCGTGACTGCACAATCAGAGCCCCAGCCCATTTTTACATGTGATGCCCAAGGGAACAACATAAAGCAAAACTTTAAGCTGTTTGGGCAAAACTAGACTGAACAGCACTCATTTTAAGCTGTGTTCTATTCTGGCAAATGTCTGTGATCTTTGGCATGTCTATAAATTGCACATTTCTTGGGAAGGGTTCACCAGTGTCCAAGTTAAAGGAGTTCAACAATTATAAATTACCAGCATCAGGATCTAAAGCCAAATTCTACTTTATCCCAGATATTAATCAGCACTGGGGTCTTTAGTATGCTACTCAAAGCCAAGGGCTTGACCTTAGTCAAGTAACTTAATTTAAAGGTCTGTTGTGTGATTTGCAACTTTAGCCACATTCAGCAATCTGGGATCACTTCCAGAGTCAGTAATTGCATCCTGCATTTCCTACCTGAAGAGCATCTTTCTTCTCTTTCATCCAGCCATTTAATTTTCCTTGTCCTCCTTCTTCTCCTTCACCTTCAAAAAAGCCAGTGAGACCAAATGCTTCTGTCTCTGATGCAAGAAGGAATGATGTTATTTCAGTGCGAGTGGTTCTAGAATGACAATCAAACTTTATCTTAGGACAGCTGTGTAACACTTCAGATTTGAAGGGGAAAAGTTGCTTTGAAGCCCCTGGGAGCATCCCATAGCATTATCAGCAGCTCTTTAAAGCAGTTGCATCTTTCCCTAGGATTGTGAAGTTGCCCTCCACAGCTGCAGCATGATCCCAGGAAAAGGGGGATCATTTTAAGGAGTCACAGACTGTTCCCAATTGTGCACACCATGTGCTCCAAGACACTGTTATCCCTTTGAAGCATTGGATAGGCCTGTTCTTCACAAGATTTCTCCACTAATCATTTACAGGGTCTTCCCAGCCATTCTTGTGGCAGTGAAAAGCCTCTTTGCTGTTATTGCTTCATTGCTGTTATTTTGGCACACCTCTAAAAGATGGTATAGTCACACATGTTGCTTTTTAAATAGTTATAATATGGACTTCCTTAATTGGCACTGTTCAGGTATGTTGGGACTATGCTCCCAGATTTCTCATGGAGATCTGGGAATAAGCATCCCAGTATTTGGAGGAACTAAGCTAAATGTGCTATAATTATCTAGCAAAAATAATCACAACAATTATAGTTGAGATTCATACCCTTGGAGATTTGGATGGCCCTGACCTTTTTGGCTTTCTATAAAGGCTTAATAACCTGTGTTTCCCCCCAGGCACAAGGCTAGGACATTGGATGAACACAGCTGGTAGAGTAAATGGTTTTTGAATGTGAACATGCTAGGATTTGACTCCAGTTGTTTTGCATCACATTATATTTCTATGGTTTTTATGTTCTTTGGTTATTTTGTTTGGTGTTTTTCATCACATGTTAGCCAGCCAGGTTCATAATTTGCTAATTGGATGGTCATATAATAATAATAATAATAATAATAATAATAATAATAATAATAATAATAATTCCTCCTCCTCCTCCTCCTCCTCCTCTTCTTCCCTCCTCCTCCTCCTCCTCCTCCTCCTCCTTCAAGTCAGTGTTGACTCCTGGCGACTGCCTGGGCAAGTCCCTGCAGTTTTCTTGGTAAGATTTTTGAAACTGGCTTGCCCTTACCTTCTTCCTAGGGTGAGAGGGAATGACCAGCCCAAGGTCACCCAGCTGTTTTCATGCCTAAGGTGGGACTAGAACTCATGATCTCCCAGTTTGTAGCTTGGTGCCTTAACCACTACACCAAACTGGCTCTCTCATATAAATTGCCTAAAAAATTAAAATATTGGGTGCTGTGGTTGGTCCCTAAAGAATTTTCTCTTAGTGGAGCTGAATTGAAGTGCCCTCCACCCACCATCCTTAGCTGGTAGGCAATTACACCAGATGAGATGTGCTCTTCTCCTTGCCAACCTCTGTCCTGCATCTAATGCCTTGTTCCCAGTCACTGCTAGTCCTCTGATTTCTCTTTAAATTAAAGGGTGACAAAGCATAATAGACTTTACACATAATAGACTTTGAGGCTATTCTTGGATGTTGTTGGAATAAGGGGGAAAGTGCTACTAAGAGTGACTTAGCCTGTCTCACTCAAGGGCCGGGGAAGAAGATAAAGGACAAGATGGAAAAGAGGTTGCCAGGATATATTTGTGATGTGGTCATGTATAACGAGCAAAGCCTGAAGTGTTTTAGGCATTCAAGATGATACAGGATTAGGATTGATAATATTGTGGCAGAGTTTATAATTTGGACTAAAGAAGATGAAAGAGATCAGAAGTGCCAAAAGTTCCTTAAAGATTAATGGCCAAGCTTGGTGGCAACCAGTTGTTGATGGAATGAAAGACAAATGGCCTGGGATAGCTAGGAAAGAATTCCAAAATCCACTTGAGCAATTCCTTTAACCAACTTGACATCCTCATATCTCTCTCTGTGCCTCTCTACCTCCTGCCTCCATTTATCCATCACACATAGACACGCATAGACATCATGCATACACATCACGCAGACATCATGCATAGACATCACGCATAGACATACACACAAGCCTGAAAAATCTCCCATTTTCTTCTGCCTGGAGAGTACAACAGAGGATGTAAACCTACTTAATATGAAACTGAGAGTAAAAAGCATTCCAAAAAAGATTGATGTTGGGCAGAGTTTCCCAACGCTCCAGATGTTTGGCTGTGCTAGTTGAGAATTCTGGGATTTAAGATGGCCCAATACAACTGGAGGCCATCAAACTGGGGCAGATAAGCGCAGTGCATTCTGCAACGATGTCAAGATCTACCTATAGACAGGAAGGTTGTTCATGCTTTGAGAATAATTCAGGAGAATCACTGCAAAGCATGAACACAGTGCCTCTCTGCTGTTCATTAAAGCAGCTGTATCTTTTTTCACATTTCTGTGAAGAGAGGCTATATTCAAGCATGGTCTGAACTGTTTTTTCACAATAGTTTTCAACATATGCATAGCCGAGACAGAAGTGTTTCAATAATGAACTCATAGTAGGCATAAGACACTGAACATTACTTTGCTGAATAAATGAGTTCTTCTGATGGCTTTCTCTGCTTGCCATGTCATCCCATGATTGACATTATCTATGGAAGCATTTCCAGTGCATCTTTGCAGACAATGTACTTTTGCACTTCTGTTCAGGTAAGTGTTTACCTTCCTTGGAAATGGAAGGAGACATTCAAGCAAACAGGAATCGTCTTGCTAATTGAAAAAGAAAGGAACATGATTAGTCCTGAGTGATGATGATAGCTACAGACATGAAAAATAGTTGTTTATTTCTTTGCTTGTTTTCTGTTTCTTTTTGCAATAAGAGCTTGCTTAGCAACATGGAATGCTAGGGCATATATGCCAAGATATCCTTGAGAAAAACTTTGTCTCTTATTTCATAACTGACACACGAGCTAGCTTTTACCCAAGGCCACCCACTCAGAAGAAACAACCTCTTTCTAGAACTTGATCTCCTGATCTGCAGACCATATCATTCCTACCAGACCATGCACAGGGAACAAGCGGCCCACAAACCATTCAGTGCTCAGCTCCCTTGCCCAACAGTGTTTTAAAAGAAATATTTTACCTCCCGGGTTGATTATAGCCTTGTGGTGGAAGTGTTTACTCTCCTCTGACATGGCATTCAATATGAAGATTTTCTTCTCCCTTCTTCACTCTCTGGCTGCGTCCCAACAATGTACCATGGTTAACTGGATCATGATATACTCCATATATGTATGAGGAGAAAAAAGGAAAAAAGAAGAAAAACAAAACTGAACAATAGAGAACTGAATAAATGACAACAAATATATATGAAACAATTATACAGCTCTGTTTTGCAAACAACAGATTAAACCTTGACCACATGAAGCCATATTTTGTTATGCTTAGTATCCTATCTGTGATTCAGGAATAAAAATGTTCATCTCTGCCTATTCAGGTGTGTATACAAATATTCATTAATATTGAATATGGATATTTAAAATCTCAAAACCTTCCTTACAGATTACAGTTGTATTATGCAATTGCATTTTCTCTCTAACATTTGATTAGGTTTGTTTTTTCTTCTTTTTCCTTATCATATTGTTTTTTATCATTGTTGATATTTTCTTGTATAAAAAAAAAGGGATAGGAAAAAAGTATTTTACCTTTACAGATAGGAAAGACAATAAAAATACAGTAATGTATTAAAAGCATTATACAAATATTAAGTTATAGCTAGACTTCAAATGCTACAGTGCAATAAAAGGCATTTATAACAATGACAATATATTTCATTTTATTGTTAACGTGCAAACTCCTTTTAGCCACTTATTATTCGGAAGCATTTAGGAAACAAATTTTCATAAATTGATGAAAATAAATGTTATGGAATAAAATTCAAGGAAACCATTTAAAGCGTATTACAGATCTGTATGGCTATACACACGTGTGCGTATAAAAAGGACATTTGCTAATTACAGAACCTATTCACCAATAGGTTTACTCAGAAATAAGTGAAAATTTACACACCAGGCAACAAACAGCAGATTCTTTGTGACAATTGCAGCATTTCTCAGCCAGATTGAAGGAGGCAACTTTATAATCTGAGAAAACCATAGCAACTAGACATTGTAGAACCATCCCCGGGACCTTCAGCTATTTAAAGAAATATTAACCAATTTATCATACAATTAAATTAATTAGATTGCATGTAAAAAAAAATGGACTGATTTTCAACACAACCTTATGCCTTAAGTAAGTGTTTACACTCACTTCTGTAACAAAGTGAACCTGGATTCTCAGGGACTTCATGGGCCCAACAGTGTAGTTTTCTTGGCCATGTACAGAAGTGGGTTGCCACTGACTTCTTTTCAGAGATTTTTTTTCAAGTTCCCAATCTACTTCGCATACCTGACATTTACTGTTGGAATCCCTTCCAAATGCTAACCAGACTTGACTCTGCTTAGCATCCAACCTAAGGCTGATCAGGTGCTGCTCTCTCTGGAGACTTGACACTACTGGACGAATATAGCTTATTTTTTATTTTTCAGATGGAAGAAATTTTTCTTCCCCACAATATATGATCTGATCTCTACAGGCAACAGGAAAAGAAAGTAGTACAATCTTGAGGTGGGAGAATCAACTATAAAACATAATGTTCTAGCAGTTGATGAATAATTCTATTTAGCAACGTCTAAAATTAATGGCAATAGTATTAATATAAATATTAATAGTATATTAATAATATGTTAATATAAAAACTACCTAGATTTTGTCCTATTTTATTTTCCCTCTTTCAAGGGACCTACAGATGAAAACAAAATGCACTTACTAGATGGATTATATATTTAAAAATAGAGGAACAATCGTTTCTTTATTTCTTCAACCCAGAAATTTTAAGGAGAGTCCCAAATACCACTCAAAACTGCTTTCCATTTGGTAGATAATATCTACTTGCTCTTTCTACTTTCCATTTATGGTCAGAACTGATGCAGACATCATGGCTTGAATATCAGTAATATTTATTTGTCCTTCAACATTTTTGTGAGTTGTTTCTTTTAACGGTTAACTTGATGAAGTGTGCTTGAAATTCAACATTTTGCAGAGCGATTTGAATTGTAACCTTGAGTTAGTTTTATAAAGATACAGCAGATGAAACAGGAGCATAGCAACCTCCCCTAATGTGCACACTTTTGGTTACAAGAATTGTGTTTCTTTTTATTGCAGAGAACAAGGTTGGTTCTGGGTGTCTTCTTCCACTATCAATGGAACCACATGTTCTGGACAAAGTATATGGATACTGTTGTATTTTCCCACAATCAGTCAACTGCATTGTGGGAGATTGTCAAGGGAATTAGATGGGGCTGCCTCATTCCATTGAGAGTGCTAGGAAGGGGGAGGGGAATAATAATTGGAATTAGGAAAGGAATTGCAGATGATCAAGGATATCAGATGCTGTTATTAGGTCCCCTAAATATGATTTCTGAAACTCAGCCTTCCACCTGACATCTGAAACAATATAGACTACTTTGTAACCTGACAGTGCTGTCTGCTGTCCATTGGAGGGGGTGGTGGTGAAAAAACTATGACAAAAACACCCACATTTATTCAAGGTTCCCCAAGAAGGAGGCCTTCAAAACTTGAACCATTCCAAGGGGACAGGCCAAAGAGAAGATCAGCCATGGAAACTCAGAGAAAACCCTTTGAATAAATTAAATTGAAAAAGTAATGATCCACTTCTGGGCAGGATAAACCCCAGCCCCACTTTTCTGGCTGAGTTGCTATGTTGAGATAATCACTTTCAAAAAATGCAATTGTTACTTAGCAGCACAGGAGTGATGAGTTCTCCTTCACTGGAGGTCTTCACACAGAACTGACGGTCATTTGTCAGAAATGTTGTGGCAAAATCTGGACTGGGCAAGAGGTTGAACTAGATGACCCCCATACCTATGTGAACTGCATTCATTACCAGACCTATAGATGCCACCCATACCTGTAAACTGCTTAAAGTGCCTTTGTAATAAAGCATTCACAGCAAGCTGAACTGACCCTGAGTGGTGCTGGGGGAGGCATCAGACAGGGACCAGTGGCCCAGTAAACCAAATTGTTCATATTCACTGACCATATCTGAAAGATAGTATAGCTTTGAGACCTGGTAGGAAGGGATAAGTAATAATAAGGTCACCCAGATGGGTTTATCAAAAAGGTTCCAACGTCATGCTGTAATTTCCATTGTGTCTGCCTTTTTCATTGTCTTGCCTTTGCAATGTCGTGGGCCAAAGGTATCTACGTTGTGGTTCTGCTTTTGCTCAGAGCTGCTCAGCGAGCTGCCAATGGTTTTCTGGGAGTTCGGTGTACAGTGTTGGTGTACTTAATACATGTATGTTGTATCTTCAAAGTGTTTGGTTGTTTTAAGTGAGCCAGGTTTTGGCCACAACACCTCCAAGATGCCTTCCAATTCTATGATTCTACGATTCAGCCTGATGTTCAATGTCTTTAGAACATGACCAGGGGTATGAATGCTTCCTACAAGAAGATGATTTAGGAGATGTTCTAGTTCTATCATGGACATTATTCTTTTTCTTTTTGGAGGGGTCTAGCTTTCTGCCTGCCGGTGGAAACTGGATGAAAGCACTGTTTCTTCAAAAAACAAGAAGTCGAGGTGACTGGCACACCAGTCTGATCAAAACCCAGGGGCTTCTATCGTGTGGTCGTGGCTGCCATTTTGACTTTTTTGCCTACCCACTGTAGAAGCCTCTGGTAGGATTAACAAAGGCCTTGTTTGCTAGTTGTCAGGGAAACTGATATACTGAAGGTCTTAACAAGCCCACAGATAAACTCATGTGCTTTTCAAATCTGCAACTTGCCAGCAGCAGTGTTGGAAACACATCACAGATTCATTTCATGCTATCCTATTTTTATCTCTCTTTTTTGGCCCACTGAGATCATTGCTGTTTGTTCCTTTTATAACTAGGTTAAGTTTGATCTTTGGCAGTCCCTGGGAACTGCTAATTGACGCAACCTTTAGCATACCTTTGCTAAGAAGCTACTTGGTAGGTTTTTTTTAAAAAAAGCATCTGAAAAAAAATTATCAGCCATGCTGCAAATTAATGTTCCCTTTGGCCCACTGAGAGTTCAGAATGAAAATGAGTATGCATTTAAGGCAGGGATGTGCAATGTTTGTAGGATCAGGATTGCAACCCAACTTCCCAATCTTCTGGAGAACCACATGAAGGAGAGGAGCCAAAGTGGCATGGTTTTTCAGAATGGGAGACATTAGTGTAGGAATACTCCTCTGGAAGATCTTTTCTCTGATCACTACCCTTAAACTACTTTTAAAGCTTCCCTAACTCAAAAAAGCCCCAAATCATGTTGCTGCAATGGGGCCATTTTGCCCCTGTATTTTGGTGATGCAGTTTAGGGTGCCAAGTGGCCCGTGGCCTGCAGGTTGCTCATCTCTGCTTTAAGATTTGATCTTCACACCTGTTTTCACAGAGACTAGAATGGGATGTGGCTCCTCTCCTTCATGTGGTTCTCCAGAAGATTGGGAAGTTGGGTTGCAACCCTGATCCTACAAACTTTGCACATCCCTGTCTTAAATGCATACTCATTTTTATTCTGAGCTCTCAGTGGGCCAAAGAGAACATTAACTTGCAGCACGGCCCATCCTGTTATAGGATGGGGCCTCCTTTGAAAACAATTCAAAGTGCTTCGAACCTTGCATGAGCCCAGCACCTCCCTGCTGTTCATTAAAGCAGCCAAGTCTTTTTCAGACTTCAAACACAGATGCTGCTGCTTTATTTACTTTGACCCCTAATGCAGTTGCAACTCACACCTAAGGCTAAAAAAAAAGGAACAGTTTTAATGATTAGCAAAGAGGTCCTTTGCTCATGTAACTTCTGAAGGACTTTGTCTGAACCATTTGCAAAATGTGCCAAACATTTTGGCAAATATACCATTTGCAAAACATGCCAAACACACCTTCTGCAAACACTGAGCTGTTAAAGTAACATGTAATAGTTAGGTTTACAACAATGCTTTTGAAATAACACCCTACGTACTTGAGCAGCTACTGGAGGACTGTAGGAAATAAAAAAGAGATTTGGATAATTGAAGGATTGTGTTGGTAACTTGGTGTTTCATAATATTAATATGAGGACTAATATTGCAACATTTAACAAAAAAGAGACACTGTGCCGCTTCAGAACATTGATTGTATGTCCTTTGTATGTATTCCACAAATTTTTACAATTTCTGTGGTTTCCCACAATTTGGGCAGCTGCTCATTGATATGAGGAGCTGAAGATTTAACACCATTTAGAATACATTAAAATGCATCCTACTGTTGTTAAGTTCTGAATTTCATGTTAGCGTTCAGCAGCTTCTGTTGCTTTTAAAATCCATCCAAAAGAATGTAAAGATCTATTACAGTTCCTCTCAAGAAAATAGGGTTTGTCCCACCTTTCATACCATTATTGGCTAACGTTTCTTCCGTTGTTACATCCCACGCATTTGTTGCCATAAATACACTATTTGGGGCAAGCGTCATATTTTCTCCAAGTGCAAAATGTTCGTTCAAGGCTTTGGCTGCTCAAGAAAGGAGGATATCCCCCAAATGAAGCATAGATTGGGATAAACTATGTGACTTGTTTACAAAACCTTAAAAGATAAATATTCATTTATTGTGAAAATGCTGTATCAGCTAAAGTAAGATAGAAAGATGGATGGGATGGCAAAGTGAGAAACTGAATTTATGTCTGGATTTTGATTTGGAATTGATCCTTGATAGCTTGTGGCTGCAATTTTGTTACAAATAATTTTTTAAAAAATCATAGCCTATGTTTTGCAGCCTATTTTTTACAGCTAACAAGGAGAAGACAGAGTCTGATATGTACATTTAGCTGAAGCCTTGATGATGGAAGTATGCCAATACTTTAGCTGGATCCTGTATTTTGGCAGTCAAACAGATCTCTGCAAATGTGTATCTTGAGTCCAAAGTCCTTCTAGCTGGGTATTGCTCACAAGGGTGTCAAGCAGACACCAAGGGCGGGATGCGGTTTTTGTTCAGTAGCAAGATCTCAGACACTACTAATTGCAGAAAAGAAAGATTCTATCACATCTTATAATGTAGGTCATCAGATTCTGAGTTAAGTGTTAGTGATGTCCTGGAGTGCTTCACAAGGTCACATTGAGAGTTGCTCCCTCATCTCAGATATAAATTTGTTGTAATTCCTTTCTTCTCTTCATCTGATTTAGATGCTGACATGGCACGGTGAGGGTCTGCCAAGTGTCATTGTAGAATAATTTCTCTGCACAAAGACCAGTGTCTCAATATTCCATGAGTATGTTCACCCATAGATACTATGCATGTTTGTTTAGTATGGTTGACAACATCTCAGATGGTCTTTTGTAGCTCTGCCTTAACAGCTTGATTGTTTTGGATTAGAAGTTATGTGTTTACCTCCAAAATATAGAAATTTCAATGGTAATGACACAGGAACATCCCAGGCCAGCTGACAACTCTAGGAAAGAAATATACTTTATTTGTTTATTTATGTCCCTTTAGCTTCCAAAAAAAAAAAAAAAATGCCATAGGGTTAGGGAGATGAAGGAGAGGAGCTATGCAAAAAGCAATAGGATTGATTTACATTGGTAAGGGTCAACGATGCGGAAAAACAGGGTTAGCTCTTACTCTGCTTGCATAACACTGTAACTCATGGCTAACCGAATCATGGTTTGCTAAGTTAATATGACACACTGAATGAATATGAGGCAGTGGACCATAAACTAACCACACTGGCTGGAGTTGTGCAACATGCTAAGCTAAACTGTGTTTGACTAGATTGTGATTTAGTGCGTTGTGTTATCACAGCGCTTGCTGCCAAGCTGCCTCCATTACTTTCTTCTATACAAGTGAATGGATATCGATTTCCTATTGGAAAACTAAATAAACGTATTCAAGAACACGGTTTATAAATCCAGTTGAACTGAGTTTTAGATAAAGGACTTTCTGGATTAGCTAATAAGTGGCATAGTTTCTATGAAATGCTAAAACAGAACCAAGGATCAGATTGTGTTTAAGATACTTTGCATTAATCACTATCATTAATCATGTTGTTTCTTGGTTTACCTTGTCCAATCATGACTTGTCAACTGAACTTGGTTGACAAGTAAAGTGCCTTTCAAATGAGCTGGTGACATTATATAGACACCCATGTAGTGTTCCTGACAGCAATACAGAAGTGAGTTGCCATAGCTTTTCTGTGGAAAATGTTTCAAATCTGTAGCCCCATCTATTGCTGTGGAATTGTGTGATAGTCTCTGTTCAAGTAGTAATCAGGCGTGACCCTGAAGCTTCTCAGACGACATCAACCAAGTTCATCCATTAATCTTCTGGATTAATCTCCTGGAATAGCATCTGGGCTGCTGTTCTTTAGTTTTTAGTTTTTTACTCTTAGATATGGGTGAAGGAAAACCAAGAGTGTCACCCAGCCAGGACAAACTTGATGGGATTCTGGCTGGGCAGAAGAGAGGTTGGCACATCACAGCCATAGATGTACCATCTTCCATGGCACCAGTGAGTAAGGAAGCTTCTCACGGAAACTCAATCTGAGAGGAGAATTGAAATCTGACCTTTTTTATTTTCTCCCCTCAGGTATATAAAAGGGAGGAGCTCTCCCCTCACATAATGCACATGGCATGACTGTGGATACACTCCAAATGTTCCTTGAAAACCTTATTTCTAGGCTCTTCCATTTTACTTTTCAAAAGCAAATGTTGTGTCTGGAATTCCAAAAGCAAAATCCTGCAGTCTTCCCAAATGTCAGGCAATATTGTTCAGCCTTTATTTTAGTTCTCCTTGCAGCTCAGAACTCCGTAATTCCTTAAAAAGCTTTTAAATCCTTCATTACTAAACAAGAAATATTTGCCTTTTTGTTGTTGTTGTCCATCCATCTTAATATTGATTTGCTGTATCATGATATTAAACTGAATCCAGGCTAAGTCATAGTAGGGCTGCGTTCATTCCTCAGTTAAGAATGTTTTATTTAAATCACAATTTGTTAATCAGTAAACAGCGATGGCACTTACACTACATGCTAAGGTACACCATGGTTTACAAACCCAGATAGCTGAGTTCACACACTGCACTATATCAGAACCAAACAAACCACATTGTGGGCTTTGCATGCTGTAATGCACCCTAAACGGATCTTAAACCATCACTAAGTCCCACTGATTTTAGTAAAGGTACCCTGAATAAGATTTATTCTAAAGCCAACCTAGCTGCCCTGAATTTTCTTTTTCTTTTTTTCTGTAACCTGCCTAGAGAACAGTGACCAACGTGTATAAATATTAACCTTTCTTCTCTTTTTGTAACTGCAGCATCTACCTGTTTGCTTGTTTATCTATTTCATTTAACAAACTTTGTCAAGCACCCCAATTTGAGCTGCTTACAACTGTCTGTCTGCAGCCAGTTTCCAAATCTATCTCTTTCCTCCGTAAAATGGATACGATTAAATAGCATTAGGTGTTTTGTCTGATGTTTTGCTTGCTGTAGCAAGCAGCAACATTAAAAGGAAAGCATTGTAGCTGCAAAGCTCAGATGATAGCCCCATGTCAAATCATTGTACAGCTGCAGAAGTCCTAGCTTAATCTAGCACTGTGCCATGGAACGAATTTTCAGGATATATTTTCTTATACAAACCTAAGAAGCTTTGCAAACAGAGGAACAATAGTGCTGGTGGTTGAGGTTTGCTAAAAAAACCCTAATCCTCTGATTTGCCTTGTAAAAAAAAATGCAGCAGGCTCCAAAAAAGAATTAGGGGGGGAAAATAGGCTCTTTTGGTTTCCCTGGGCTACAATTATCTTCCTTCTGCTGTACATACAAGATTTCTTTGGACTGTCTTCATTCTTTATATAAAAGAATTTGGGAGGTATTTTCTGGATGGGAGATGATCCTGAAATCAGCACAGTGTAACATTCCAGCCCATTTCCAGTGAAATGACTTCAGCTGAATGCAGTATGGCTGCGTTGCCAACGCAAAGCGAATTGCAGAGGGATACATGTGAATTAAAAATGTCTTTGACCAGGAACCCAGCTATCCCTCACAATTCCTGGGGGCTGAAAAGCATTTGGATGAGTTAAGCTTTAGAAGAAAAGATGGTCCCTTCGTACGCCCGTGAAATTAAAAAGCAAATGTCTAGTCCTAACGGCTATAAGATGAATTTTAAACAATAAAGCTGCAGTGAAGATTATGAGCAAGATATGTGCTATTTTACTGCTTTATCTAGCTCTGCGGGAGGAACAGGTTTTATTGATTTGCAGCTGAAAGGCGCTGTACAGAACCCAGGTTAGCGGGACATCTGTGATATTGTGATATGTCCCCTCCTGTCTCTCCACCAGCAATTTGTCAGTGGCAAGATGAATGCATCTTTGAAAGTGCCACCATTGTTAGAGGAATCAGTGTATGATTGCTTAAATACTGGGACTGGGCTTTCAGCAAGGGAACAGGAAAAAGGGGCAGGCCATCAGCAGCATGGAGGGAGGGGTTACAATTGGCAGCCCATCTCACCGTATGAACAGGGGTTCCTTCAGCGAACCTTGACTCAGGCAATTAAAATGTAAAAAGTCAAGGCACATATTTTAAGCTGAGCTTTAAACAGACAGATAACCCAAATAATTAATATACGAGCTGCCAGTCGCTTCCCATCGTTGAGAGGACCCATTAACCTCCTGGCTGTTGCATTGTTCATCCACTGCACTTTTCCAACCTGTCTTTTAAAATAGCCTTTCACAATGCCAGGAACATTGCAGCATGTCCATTCACATGGTGCCCTCCAGAGCTAATGAACTTCAAAATTCCAGACTTCCCCATGGCCGTGGTTTCACCGACTGGGAATTAAAAATGTCTTTGACCAGGAATACTGGGTTGAGATCTATCTATCCATGGCGTGAGCAGCAATGGGCACCTTGCCATTGCTACATGAACTACATTGGCTCTTAGTTGGCTTCCAGGTGCAATTCAAGGTGCTGGTTCTTACCCTTAAAACCCTTCATGGCATAGGACCTGGTCACCTGAAGGACCTCTCCCATTCTTTCTGCCCAACAGGTACTGAGGGGGTATGTTCCAGGTCCTGTCTATGAAAGGTTGCCATCTTGTAAGACCTAGGAAGCCTGCCTTCTCAGTCGCAGCCCCACGCTCAGGAACAGCATTCCTGCAGAGAGATGGATGGCACTCTCTGTCCTGGGGTTGAAACCATAGAACCTGGGTTCAGTCCCAGGCCTGGGGTTAATGCGTTAGGGGAGGGGGGCTGTGGTGCTCTGTTTTAATTGTTGTTTTTAATCTGGGCTGCCTTGCCTCCTTTTACCTATGTTTTTAATTGTTTTAATTTAGTATTATATTGTGTAAGCGGCCAAGAGCCTGCTGGAGTGGGCAGCTATAATAAATTTATCATTTATTTATTTATTAAATTTCTCACCCGCCCATCTCCCCCCAGTGGGGGAACTCTGGGAGACTCACACCGAACATTAAAAGCATAACAATAATATACATAATTTAATTAAGTAAATATATCTATCTATCCATCCATCCACCCACCCACCCCACATACACACATAAAAAACGGGCAGAGCTTCAATCACACCATTGTAGCTGCCATCTTGACTTTTTTGACCATAGCTTGAAGTCACCCATGCTTCCTGGTTCATCTTATTTAGGAATGCCAGAATTGCAAAGAGCAGTTTCCATATACTGGAAGAAAATAATATGGGAGAAAAAAAATCATAACGATTCACATAGATAAAACAACAACGCCCAATTGGGAAATACAGGTATTTTAAACATTCCAAGAAACTTGGGAGGCTATAGCAGGATTTTTATTATGTATTTTTCCCCATTTAAACAGCAGCTCCTGCTGGATCAGAGAACACGGGTTGCAATTCAAACCCTCCCTAGATTTAAAAGTCATTTGGCACGAGGGTTGCTGCCATTTTTGAGACATCGAAGATGAATAAATATTTAGATCCTTTCGTAACAATGACTGTAGCAGTTGATCAGGAACCATATTTTATAGGAAGATGCTAAAGCCAAGGTGTAAAGACCATTTCCCATGCATAAAGTTACTGTTTCAAGCCTTTAAAAGGAATCTATACACAGTAGTGGGAATGACCCCATATATTTTATTTTTTTTCTCTCCTGACTTAACAACTCTCTTTAAAAGAAACTTCTTCAAAAAGTACATCTGAAAAAGGGTATAATGAGGGTTGAAGGTGGGTTAGATCAATATTTCTCAACCTTAGGAACTTTAAGAGATGTGGACTTTGACTCCCAGAATTCCCTAGCCAGCAAACTGGCAGGGGAATTCTGGGAGTTGAGGTCCACACCTCTTAAATTTGCTAAGGTTGAGAAACAATGGGTTAGATTAACAAATTGTGTTAAGGAAGCTCTCTGGCCCACCAGCTAAAAGTATCCTCATTCACCTATGGCTTTTGGTACAGTCACAGCCAGTGGAAGCCCTGCACTTAAACTGGGGGCCCTTGGACTCCCTCCTTTGTGCAGCCATGCAGCTCCTCTGACCCTCTCTGTACCATCCAAGATTGTTGTGAGGGTGAAATTGTTGTTGTTCAGTTGTTAAGTCGTGTCCGACTCTTCGTGACCCCATGAACCATATCACGCCAGGCCTTCCTGTCCTTCACTGCCTCCCTGAGTTTGCTCAATTTCATGCTCATTGCTTCAGTGATGCTATCTAGCCATCTCATCCTCTGCCGTCCTCTTCTCCTTTTGCCTTCAATCTTTCCCAGCATCAGGGTCTTTTTCAAAGAGTCCTCTCTTTGCATTAGGTGGCCACAGAGGGTGAAATACAAACCTGTAAATAGTAGCTTTAATTGAAACTGCTGTGAGGTACAGGCATATATTCTATTCTAATATTATGAAGATAGATTTTCATTACAGAAAACGTAGCTGCATGGGGAATTAACACAGTGGCATTATGTTCCTTGTTCAGAAAGAGGGAAACGTATTGTGGGTGGAAATTTCTAGGTGAGTCAAGGAACAATCCTGTTTTAAGCATCAATGTTTGCTGCCTTGGTGAGAGGGGAAGCCGTAGGCATGGAGAATTTTCTAACAAGTGGAAGGAAAAGGAGCACTGCTAAGGAGGAGGGAGGCTGTCTAAATTTCAACCCTCTGTGAAATGTGGTTGCCAAGTTCTACATGTTATACAATGTGCAGTTTTTTGAGAGCCGAATGTGCAAGATGGGTTAAATTAGAAGTATCAGCACAGTATTATGTGCTCCTTATAGGGGCATTGGTAGTCTGTAGTTTAACAACCGCACAGAGGTTTGGTACTTTTCTAACCTCTCTCTCTTATTTCATTTTTCTTTCATGTTTTCAGCATACATATGTTTCGTGGTGACTGCCCTGGGTGTGACAGCAGGGGCCCATCGCTTGTGGAGTCACAGATCTTACAAAGCGAGGCTGCCTCTGCGAATATTCTTGGCTGCAGCCAATTCAATGGCATTCCAGGTGGGTATATAGGGTTGATTCACACATCTACTGGACTCTTCCTAAGTGGCAGTGTAAGGAATAAAATGGTGCTCTGTGAAAAGCTTGGAGTTTGAGATGTTGGCAGAGTTCTGGTGGATTTATGGAGGGCCATCCTGGACCTTCGTCCATGTAACGTCATCATTTCAACCTCATTCACAGAACAGGTTAAAGTTAAGGGCTGTGTATAGGGTGAATCTACTAATCCAGATAGTGCTGGTATAGGACTGGGGACAGTCAACTCAGAATTGTACTGGGCCACCCTTATGATCTGTCCTGCCATATTACAAAGATCTGCCCGTTCAACTGTGAGAATATCCATGTTCCCCCCAATCAGTCCTCCAAGTAAAAAAGATGGAATTGTAGAACAGCTGAAAAGATAAGGTGGTCCATAATATAATTATCAAGACACCCTGCCAGCCTCTGCCAAACCCTGATTGACTGTAGTGCCCAAGTTATACCCACCACTGCCTGCCTGGCCAGTGCGTACCACACCCCTGTCAAGTCTCATGAAAAAGTCAGTAGGATTGTAGAAAAGAAAGCAGGACTGCCAGGAGCAAGGGAAATTGATGCAGTTAATGTGACAATATGCTGCCAGAAGACTGGGAATAGTTATGGTTGGCTGGTTTAAGCAATTTGTGTAAATTGGGCTTTTAAGTTGCCAACTTCAAGTCAAAACCATACCTATGTATCAGCCCGTAGTCCATAAATCTTTGTGTGTGGGTGTGTGTGTGTGTGAGAGAGACTCTTTGAGATACGCTTTACATTAAATACTTCCAAGAATCATAAATGTGTCATTTTCACTAAGCTGAGGGGCAGAAGCATCTACAAAGTGGGTCAAAGGATTCAAGATGGTGGCCGTAACTGGGTACACAAAACCCATCCCCTTTTTTTGTGTGTGTTGCGATGCACGGAAAAAGGGGTGGCGCTTTGATTGTGTGGTGCCAAATGCTGTCTTGACTTTCTCTACCCTCCTTGCAGATCCCCCGACATCATCTTTCTCCTCTACTAAATTATATTTGTAGTTTGAAATAGCAATAAATCTTGCGGTTGTCTCCTTTCCACATTTACAGCTGAACAGCAACTTCTGCAGGCGATGTTATTGGAACTGCAGGGGAGGTATTATGACATCAGGCCTCATGTATCCAATGGGGATGGCAGATCTGGGCCATAAACTGTATAGGGCAGTGTTTCTCAACCGTGGCCACTTTAAGATGGGTGGACTTCAACTCCCAGAATTCCCCAGCCAGCAAGGCTGGCTGGGGAATTCTGGGAGTTGAAGTCCACCCATCTTAAAGTGGCCACGGTTGAGAAACACTGGTATAGGGAGACACAGCCACCTCCCCAGATCCAGACCCCTTTTCCCAGGCCCTGATTGACTTCCACAAGGAATAGGAAAAGCCCTTCGGCTCAGCCGCTGATCCCAGAACCCACGAGGGTTTAACATAGATTCCATTGTTGCTAATGGAAGTTACATTAATGCTTCCATCCTGGATGGAGCAAAGGGTGCATCGGATGAGGCTGTTTATGGGCAGAGAAGAGCTAATATTGCCCATCCTTATGCTGTTGTCCACACCTGAACCATTCCCTATGCTGCAGTCAGGCTGACAAGTAGCTTCTGCTGTTGTCAACAAGACGGTTGTAAAAGGTAATTACAGTATGTGTGAGAGAAAGTGGGTGGTTGGGGGGAGAAACAGAGAGAGAACAATGTATGCAAATAAAAGGATTGTGTATTCAGCTTCACTGTGAGCAGGTATGCTTAGGACTCTACAGGGGGGCCTGGCCAATCAGCTCTGTGGCCCAACTTCTTTTGCAAACTTATTTATTTTCTGGCTTCTAAGTCTTAGAAGCCACTGACATTAAGAAAAGCCGGCTGGCTGGGGAATTCTGGGAGTTGAAGTCCACCCAACTTAAAGTCACCAAGGTTGAAAAACACTAGGCTAAAGGGTGACAGATGTACCCATCACGGCCTACACCTGCTATTTATATGTTGAAAATCAGTTCACCTGCTCTCCTCCAAGAAGCACAGGTGGGTGAGGTAAACACACTTCTGAAGTCTCACAGGAGATGGGAACAGCAAAATATCCAGAGGACAATTTTCTCTGGAAAATAAGCCAGCTCCTATCTTTGATAGCATTTGACATAAACAGTTGTTTTTCTGATCAGGCAAACAATGCTTGTGCTTGAAAGAATAATATGGGCCAGGGAGGATTCAGAGGTCCACAAGGCTGTGAAACTTAATTTTCTTCTTGCATTTTTTGCAGAATGATATTTTCGAGTGGTGTCGAGATCACCGGGTGCATCACAAATACTCTGAGACAGATGCTGATCCCCACAATGCCCAGCGTGGGTTCTTTTTCTCTCATATTGGCTGGCTCTTTGTTCGGAAGCATCGTGATGTCATTGAGAAAGGCAGAAAGCTGGACTTCAGTGATTTGTTGGAGGATCCCGTCGTTAGCTTTCAGAGAAAGTGAGTGATGCTTGTAAACATGCGTAAGGCTGGAGATATGCTGGTGCTCCATTGTGGCAGGTTTTCAAGTCAAGGTTGGACAGTCCTTGGGATCAGATGGGGGTGGGCAGCAGGTTGGACTACATGATCCCCAGGGTCCCTCCCAACTCATTGTGATAATTCTATGATAATTAGCATGTCCCAGCCTCAACAAAGTGCTTATATAGCTTGTAAGTGATTTTTCAGGGGTGCAGGTCTGCAAAGGGAAAGACTTAGGAAATTAACAAGCAGAATGTTATTTATAGGACTGTCATGACCACAGTACATTAATTACTCCTCTGAGTTTAGCATAGAGCTATTGGAAAATTGAAAGCATAAGCCCACATCCATGAGAAGTGGTATATACAAAGCTCTTATAAGCAATTAGGTAATTTGGGACTGGGACCAATTCCTGCATAAATAAATTGCTTAGCCCATGATTATTCTCAGCCAATCTAAAAAACTGTGGTGAAAGTGGGCTTGCTGAATTTTATACGGGAGGCCTCCAGGTCTAAGCACCTTTCTTAGAGGTGCATTGATCTCTGACTGAAATAAGTAATCACAAATATTGCTGAGAACAACTTAATTCAGCCACCTTTCCTGCATTTGTTTCTCATCTGAGACCTATTTTGAAAGAATCACTCAGAAAGGAAATAGCTATGAATAAATAGTGAAAACAAAAGTAAGCACTAATGACGGTAAAAAGCAGCTTTCAAGAACACCCCAGCACGGAACAAAGAGCACAAACATAAACATATACAGAATTAAAGCATTAAAAAGATGCTTTTAAAAAGGCCGTACACCTGGGCCCAAACAGACCTCTCTTCAAACACAGTGAGTTACACAAAACTTCTATTTTTCTCTCAACCCCATTAAGACTTAAAGAACCCAAAACAGTCCTTATATTCATTTCTTTGATAGATTCATGTCCCACATTTTCACCAGGGGTTTTTATCCCCAGAACCACAACCCTATGAGTTGGCTAGGTGGGCTGAAAGATGGAGTAACACCCAATGACCTTAGACTTGAGAGTGGACTTAAATCAGGGTCCAAGGGATTCATGGAAAGCAAGATGGTCAAGCAAAATGGAGAAAAGGTTGGACAAAGAGGGGACAGGTTGTCTGGCAGGTTTCCAAACTGAGGAGTTCCAGCAGGTCACTGTTGGTCACTGCCGTGAAAAATGAAGAATCTTACGACACCTTAAAGATCAATACATTTTTAACGAACAAACCATGAATGTTTAAGCCACAATTTGCTAATGTTAAAGTGCCATGGGAATTTTGTCATTTTTGAGCCAAAAAGAAAGTTCCTTTGTTCCCTTAAAAAAGAAAGAAAACATGATCGCAGCAGAAGGAACGAGAACATGATCAAGCACGAGGGAGTGCAGGATTTTATCCTTGGGGGAGTGGGGGAATAATGCTTTCGAAGCATCTGCATTAATGAGAAAGAAATCTGTGCTCAGTGACACAAATTCTGGCAAATTACAATGACTTCAAGAGGAATCGTTCCAAACAAAGGAGCAGACACTCTTGTGCATGCTATGCACACAATGCTCTGAAGGACTGAATGCAGTTCATGACAGCGTGCAGAAAGATAAAGGTTTTGTAGTTGTAGAGGAGGTGAAGGATGGAGGTTTAACAGGCTCCCTAGCTGAAACATTATATGTAGTAGCATTAGAACTCCTCTTTTCCCAGCTGGAGGTAGACTACTCTTTTTACTTCCTGGTGAACAGAGATAAAGTGAATCAACTAAAGAGAGAATGTCATAATCAAAGGCTTACAGGAGTCAAGGAAATGTTTGTGCTAGCTGTGAGGATGACAGCAGGGTTGGGTAGAGATCAGAAGATCCCAGGTTTAATACCTGATGCAGCTGTAGACACTTACCTAGTATTATGTAGTTCACACAGGGTATACGTTCTTCTCCCTTGGAACAGCACCACTATTTATGCATACATTTTCTAGCCCCCTTTGTTTTTAAAAGCAATCCTAGTCTAAAAACAAATGGGTGAAGGTCCAGCTGGACCAGTGGGGAATGCTGAGGATCCCTACAGTATTCTGCTCCCACCATAACAGGTAAAATAGCAGCACAGGTTAAGCCACTCTTGAACAATTAGAGATCAGTAGATAATATTATTGGTGGAATTTACTGAAGAAGCAGATGGATTCAGGTTTAGAAAACAGGAAATGACTGAACTCAGAGGCCAGGAGTCTGAAGTGGTCAGCAAGATCTCAGGACCATACACAGATCAAGGGCTTAGACTCATGAGCCTCCTAAACCATTAGATTTTCCATGTTGTAAGGAGAAGACCCTTTCTCCTAGGTTCTTCTTGCATTCACGTAGTTTAGGATTCCTGTGCATGTCCTGTCTATCCTTGTACAGTGATCTACAGTCTCCCTGGCTTCCAACACTTCAGTTCCATCCCAAGGGAAAACCCAATGATGAAACTCCTCCTATGGTTCTCTCCCCCCAGACTGGGCAATGTGGACAGCACCAAAACTTCAGAATGATGGGAAAAGATCATGTTCACACTGTCCTCCCCCTCCAACTAGACCAGGGTTCCTCAACCTTGGCAACTTGAAGATGTGTGGATTTCAACTCCCAGAATTCTGGGAGTTGAAGTCCACACATCTTCAAGTTGCCAAGGTTGAGGAACCCCAAACTAGACAGTTCAAAAACATCACCAAGAGAAGTTCAGGAATAATTCTCAAACACCCTGAGAACAAAGTAGAAAATCAGAACCCTCTTTCACAGAGGAAGAAAACTGGAGAAATGGCAAGGCAGACGTTAGCTGTTGTATCTATGGTAGTAGAAAGTCAGAAGAAGTCTGGTAGCACCTTTTCCAACTAGTATCTTTTATGAAAGGCATTATCTTCTTTGAGCAGCATCAGCTGTGGAGAGTAAAATTTGCTACCAGTCTCCTTCTGACTTTTTACAACCATAGACTAACATGACTGTCCTCTTGCAAATTATAGCTATGGGGAATTGTGTGGCTCAAGCCTTGTCTTCTTGGAAATGTTAATTCAAGGTCAAAGTAGATCTGTTCTCTTCTAAATTGTAGTTTTCCAAAATCATAAGCAAGATTACAGTATGGATGTGACTGAAAGCAATGGATTATACTGATTTGTAAGGATGCTGAAAGTGAAATACTCTCCCTATGATATAGAAATCCCATTTGTGATCTTCCTCTTCAGTAGAAGAATCCACAGAAGTATGTTTTTCTCTGACTACCACTGAATGTAGTCTAAAATCGAGGTCCTTGGTACCATACTTGCAGAATTCTCCAGTCAGCTTATTGCGAAGAATATTGGAAATATTCATTTATTCATTTCATCTGTATAAAGCCAAATCAGCTACAGACTCAGACTAAATTACAAGAAGTCATTTTGTGCAGTCTCTCACAAGTCATGTCAGCCATTGTTTCCCAACAATATGCTTTTTTGGTTAATCTTAAGCACACTCTTTAAACAAATGAACGGACACATGCTGCTTGTTAAAATGGGATTACAATGAAGGCATCTGGGAGAACATTTTCATTTTTCAGAACTCTCCATCTTTATATTTAAACCACACTCATAGCTGAATAAGGGCTCCTATTAAGTACATTGTCACTTATTATTCTTCGGTTTTGCACCATATATATATATATATATATTGATAATGTGGTTCCCATTATCTTTTCTTTTCACTTGACTCATTTGGATTCATTACTATGGGAAATGTTGTCTTGTATGACCCAGCCAGCCCTGTTTTTCCTTTTCTGTCTTCACAGGTACTATAAAATTTCAGTGGTGTTGATGTGTTTTGTCATTCCTACTCTCGTGCCTTGGTATTTCTGGGGTGAGAGCTTGTGGAATTCATACTTCCTGGCTTCCGTCCTCCGCTACACCATCTCCCTCAACGTTGCTTGGCTGGTCAATAGTGTTGCTCACATGTATGGCAATAGGCCATATGACAAAAACATCAACCCTCGGCAGAATACCTTGGTCACTTTTGGAGCTATTGGTGAGTTATCAAGAATTGGCTCACTAAGTTTTGGGAAGTGTGGCTTTGAGATGGCTTTCTCCAGACTGCTTTAAAGCTGCTTTAGGATCAGGCATGTCCACGGGTTGTGGTAAAAAAAAGATGCTGGTTGTGAGGATGTGATCAAGGCTCTTCCTCTTTTTTATGAGTGTCTTATGAAATCTCCAAATGCAGATAACGTAAGGAATTTCTGGTGCAGATGCTGAGAAACCTTATTTGTTTGTTTAGACCTTTCCTTCTTCTCTAAAAACAAAAACAAAAACCTGTACTATTAGAACAACTAAAAAATACAATATTATTTTCTAGAACTCTTCCTCCAGCTACATAGTAAACTAAGCAAGAGTGGGAGGAAAAAATAATGGCTGATGTTAAATTTACAGAACCTGCATTTAATTACTATCTTAACATGGAATGTGGCAGGCATTCTAAGCACTATCAGAGCTGAGATTCAGGTTGTTATGTAGGAGCTTCCCAAAGGCTCTTGGGAAACACATAATAATCAGTCCCCCATTTTGAGAATATAAAATCCAATTATCCAACATAGGTGGAAAACAGAAGTAAAGGAAACAAGACTTGTCTTTACAGTAAGAAATTAGGGGATGGTTTGTTGGAACATTTCAATGTCATCTTTGGACACCCTGTCCACTGCTCACATATTCGTACAGAAGGTAGTTCTTTAATTCCTTTTGTGGTTCAAAATAATGAAAATAATAGCTGTTTCTCCATTAGAATGCTTCTGCTTCTGCTTGTTGATGCTACATTCTACATTTTTCGTTCTCTACCTTTGACCCTACTTTTTGTTTCTTCTGGGTTCTGTTTTCCAGGAGAAGGTTTCCATAATTATCACCACACCTTTCCATTTGATTATTCAGCCAGTGAGCTTGGCTTGAAATTCAACCCAACCACATGGTTCATTGACTTCATGTTTTGGTTGGGTTTGGTCACTGAGCGGAAACAGGCACCCAAGGAGATGATCCAAGCTCGCAAAGAGAGGACTGGAGATGGCACTTATTGAGAAACAAATTGAGTCTTGAACTTTGATGCTGCTGTATGTGTTGTTTGTATGTTTCTTCATTGGGGGCTTCTGCCCCAAACTTTCTCTTAGAATGGAAGTAGTATTTTTCATTGAACCAAGGTCAAATTAATTTCTGGATAAATGTAATTTTACTTTAGTGCAGTGGTTTTTCTATCACAGAAAACACTTTAAATATTAATTCATCTTCCAAGAAAGCTGTGAATGTTCCAGCCTGCAACTTTTCATAATATAATGTCCTCCAGATGAGTTGAATTCTAGTCCCCATAATCCCCATCAATTATGGCCTTTGGACATTGAAGTCCAACACATCTGGAAAACAGCAGGTTGGGAAAGGCTGGATGGGCAGTCTTTAGGCTTGTGGGTGCTAGTTCAACTGAAACTATGATATCTACCAACCAGCTGTAAAATACAGATGGGGCAGAGCCAGATGCAAAATGGTGAATGCAGGAGCAAAGAGGTTTGCCTCTACTAATATAGATGTACATTTGACATGTTGCATATCAGGAACTCTGATGTAGAATGTGAAACGGGCCGGGAAACTCTGCTTACCTGCTCTAAAGCATGCCTTCAGCCCATAACAGGTCACTAGCTGCTGAATACTGTGCATTGAACCTCACTGATGCTCTGTATGACTTGAGACAATGCTCTAGGATGCACCCAGCAGTCTCCTGCAGTTGTGCATGACAGAAGAAGCTCAACAGTAGAAGGCAAGTTTTCTTTAAGGGTAGCTAAAGAGTTCCTGATACATCCCCAAGGAATGTAAAGTTCCCCAGTCTATAGTTTGTTTTAGCAGAATTGATTGTGGAATTAAATTAAAGCTGTCTTAAAGACAACATTTTTGGAAGATTACATATTATTTAGTATTAAAAGCAAATGATCTTTGATCTGATATAGTCGTCATGACTATACACCTTCCTTCTCCAAATTGGTATCCTTGCTCTCATCATCTGCAGTAAATGTACCCACTGGCCATTCTGGCTGGCCATGAATAGAACTGTAGTCCAATTTGTACAGATGTTACCAGAATGAAGAAGCTTGGAATGTACTCTTAACAGGAAGAACTTGCAGTTCTGTGTAGTTCAAGGAAGTTAATTGTTTAATTTAAAATAGCTCTATCGTGTCTTTTTTCTTTCTGATGCTTTGGCCTTGTGGTTTCTTGTATACATGGGACCTTTAAAAATGCACCTGGCACTCACTCTTTGAGAAGAACTCTCTCATTTATTTTAGGGAAAGGATAGCTTTGTATATACAAGAAATGTGGGTATGAAGCCAGATCCTCCACTAAAGCAAACAGGAAAGTACTGTAACTATCACATATCTCCATGTTCTAGGGCAGTGTTTCTCAACCTTGGCAGCTTGAAGATGTGTGAACTTCAACTCCCAGAATTCCCCAGCCAGCCATGCTGGCTGGGGAATTCTGGGAATTGAAGTCCACACAACTTCAAGTTCCCAAGATTGAGAAACACTGTTCTAAGGAGATATCCTGAACTGTGTTCCTATGTGACAGATGAAGAGAGGCTAAAGGACCTAATATATAATCAATTCTAAGAAATGTTATAGCTATCCTACCACTGGCATTATTTGGACCATGATTCAGTATTCTTGTTCTCAGTAAGATTTTTTTTCTGATAATTGCCTGCTTCTAGCTGTCACTATTTAATAGATCCACCATGATGTCTGTGATCTATCCTGCTGTTTCTGTAGAGGAGGGCTGGGCAAAATAATAAATGCAATGAGTTCCTGTGGCACCTTTAAACGCTGGCACCTTTATTCCTGCATAAACTTTGGGGGATCAGAGTCCACTTCCTCAGATGCATGCTGTATGTATGCATCCAATACAGTGAACTAGGATCCGAGAAAGTCTATCCAATTTTGTATTTGTTTGTCTGTTTAGGGGCCACAGATTCTTGGCTGCAAGAGATGGCTACTGAAAGAAGCAAAGAATGTATTTTAAAAACAGTATGGAAAAGGGGCACTCAAACTGTGTTCATAAGGGAGAATCATATCTTGCTTTTCAGTCATTCTGATGAAACCAAGCTTTTTAGATAATTCCAGACATTCGCTAGCAGTCAACCCTCCCTTGATCAATCATATAACACACCCCAATCTTTTGATTTATTCCAAGCTCTCACGTGCCCACTTGGGGTTTATTTGATGCGAGCCTGATGAAGACATGTTTGCCAATGTTCTGTCAGGAGAGGGGATTTCTTGAATGCTTTTCTCTTGTGATAAAAGGGTCAGGAATGCTGATTAAGAGAAGCATCTAGTGGTTTTTGCAATTTCCTCTTGGACATCTTTAAAGTGCCCCTCTCCTTTCCTGATTCCTATCTCCATGGCTCATATGGGTTCTTTCAAATCCTGGTCTGTGTCCACATTGAAACAGAAAGGCATTTCTAAATGACTTGGAATCACTAATGATTAAAGCAAGACACAGAGATTCCCCTTGTGGCAAGACCAGTGCTCCTCTGCTTTGATTTCCCTTTTTCCTTGTCTGCTTTGTTTCCTTGTTGAATATGCAGTTAATTTATTGAAGAGCAGGTATTTATATTAACATCTATATGCTTTATGGGCCAAAAATTAAATGAATATGTTTAGCTTATTGATTTTATTGTCATTTTGTGATATAGACATTGTCATTTCTAATGTATACAGCTAAATGATGTCTTAAATCAAATAAAGCTTCATGTTAAACTTTTGGATACCTACTTTATATTCCAACTGGTCAAAGCAATGGCAGAATGGTACATTTGAGCTATTCCATATTCAGTAGCTATTTTGATTCCTGTCTACCAAACCTCAACATTCAAACCTCAAACTTCAGTTGCATGCAACATCCATTAATAGTCACATATATCTTAAAAGCAGTGTATGTAGCTTTGGACTCCATCTGGTGCTTTATAAAGTTTGTGCTAAAGACCTGGTCAAGGTAGTTTCTGCTCTGGTATCTTCCTGGTGAGATTATTGCAACATGCTTAATGTGAGTCTGCTCTTGAAAATAATACAGGGACTACAGCTAGGGCAGAACATTGCAGCAAGGCCTCTTCTGGAGACCCTAATACTGGTCCCAATGGAACTGCACTGGTGATCTATAGCCTACTGGTTGGATTTCAAGATTCTAGTAATGGTATTTAAGGTCAATTCTAATAGCATCTATCTGCTTTGACTTTAAGGCTTGGAGGGTGCTCTTTTCAGAGCCGCGTAGTTGGGGGAGTGGTTATGAGGGAAAGGCTATTCTCTGTAGAGGTGCCTTGCTTTGGAATGGACTTTTCCTGAAGACCTGAATACCAATATTGTTGTTTTTGTGCTACCAGGTAAATTGATTGTGGCACATGGAATTTAGTAAATCATAACCAAGCCATGTTCTATTGTCCCTCATAAAAATCTGTGTTTCTCTATATTATTATGGTTGGTCGCACAGTCAGCCAGATGTTTAGACTGGGTTTGGCCTTTTTATCCACCTATTGAGCCCTTCCCAAGGACCTGGGATAGGCAGATGTTGTTTGATAGCGTTAAAGGTATTGTCGCGGGATGGAAGCCGCTCCAAGTACAGCTGCCTTTTGCAATGGACTGATGGTGATTTTGTCAATGCCGATGGTGTTCAAGCGGTACCCCAGATGTTTTGGGATTATTGTTGTTGTTATTATTATTATTATTATTTTCATCCTAGCATTTTTCCCGCAGGTGTGAGGTCTGCTTTTTTCAGATCAACTGAATGTTGATCATTGGTTGCGACAAGAATTGACCAACCAGCTTGTCGCCCAAGCTTGATGTCATGGGCTGAGAGAGAGGGACTGGCCCAAAGTCACCCAGCTTTCATGCCTAAGGCGGGACTAGAACTCACAGTCTCCTGGTTTCTATCCTGGAGCCTTAACCACTAGACCAAACTGGCTCTCCATCATCATCATCATCATCATCATCATCACCGTCATAATCATAATCTTTTAAAGTATTCTTTTATTTCACTTTAGTGTTTTAACCTATATCATTTATGGATTGTAACCTATCCTTAACTCTTTAGCATACTAGGTTTTCCCTCTCTGTCTCTCTCAAAAAAAGAAAGAAATCACTTCACCGAGCTGACGTTGACTAATTTTGAAAAACTAGGCAGGGGTGAACCTATTAGTTTGATGGGAGAGCACCAGAAAATCTCAGGGCCATAGGGTAGCCAGGGAATTCAGAAAACATCCCATCAGAAAGCAATGGGAAACCATTTTTAGTGTTTCTAAGAGAAATACGTGAGCATGTCATTTAATAATAAAGACTAAAACCTGATTCATGGTAGTCTATCTTTTGACATTGAGTTAGCCACTGAGGAAGTGAAGACCTCACATTTAATTGAATTTCACCTGGAGTTTGACCACACTGAGTTCCGTAGTAGCTATGCTTGAGGAAACAACACAGAACTTTAGTTCATGCACTTTCTGGTTTGGAGAAATTTGTTGGCCAGGATGTGGTTGTGCCTGTGATCCCATGAGGCAAAATGTCAAAATGATCTGAGGAAATGTTGGAAGTTGGAGAGTTGTTAAGCCTCAAAGAGGCCTTTCTAACTTTATAATTCTTAACTATCAAGATCTCTGGGAAAGGATTAAAAAAAAAATCAGCAATTTGCTTTGGCTTGCTAATCAGTACCTTTCTTCTGCTCTGGCCTGGTGTTCTCTTGGTCTTTTGGATGACAAACAAGCATTGATGAGACTATTTTGGGACAGGGTTCGCCTCCTTCCCGGGGCTTTTCCCCATACTGTGCTTTCACCTGCTTGAATTCCATGCATAAACCAGCTGGAACTGAAGCTGGCTTAAGAAATTCCTTTCTGAATTTCACTCCCTTCCTTACTTTAGCAACAGAGATGGCTTGATGTCCGTCTCATTATATTTACCATAGCCCCTATTGGAAGAAAGGAAAGGAAAGGAAAGGAAAGGAAAGGAAAGGAAAGGAAAGGAAAGGAAAGGAAAGGAAAGGAAAGGAAAGGAAAGGAAAGGAAAGGAAAGGAAAGGAAAGGAAAGGAAAGGAAAGGAAAGGAAAGGAAAGGAAAGGAGGAAAGGAAAGGACATTTTTCTTGTCACTTGGACTAGAATGGGAAAGTGGTAGCACTCAGTTTCACCTGGTTAATAAGAAAATAACAAAGAGGGGTCTTGGTTGCATTGCTCCATGAAAGAGAAAACAAAACAAGAAATGGAATGAAATCAGTTCCATTATTTTTCTGTCCCATCAATAAACTTGTAAAAGCAAATTAAAAAAGCCCAGCTTTTCACACTCTACTGGTGAAGCTGTTTAAAATAATATACACACAGGAGTGGAGGACAGGGAACAGTGGTTGGAGGGGAGGGGAGGGGAGGGGAAACTCTCAACACAAACCCCTTAACTAATTAGAGCAGGGATCACTTAGCAAGAATTGAAATGCAGCATGCAAATTAGACAACATAACTTGAGCAGAAGTAAGATGAAAAAACTACTTTTGATATGGAGCCAATAAACACAGGCAGAGTTTGGGTTAGTTGTTGGCTGGGAGCAGATTGAGGATGATGTCCTGCATTCTTACCCTCCAGAAATGATGGTGCCTCATACTTGTGCTGGGCTAAGCTGGAAGTACGGATCTGCCCTAGACAAAATTGGTTCAGAGCCATGGGTCAAGAACCAGTTCCCCACCATGGGGAAGACAAGGTGGGGGTCAAGTGATGACACCTGCATTGTGATGCAAATGATGTGGCTTTCATACTTGCTCAGACATTGCAACACCAGAACTAAACTCTGTTCTTTTGCATGGTGACATCATGACTCTGGCTACTTGGACATCGTTGAAGCTTGTTAAAGATGTTGCCATCCATAACACATATAGCACTGGAGATTACACCAGAGAACCAATGGGGAAGGCTAGAAATTGGTGGGGAGATGGTTTTGCTGAGATTCTGAAGGTACTAATGTGAAATGGATTAGGTCTTGATTGTGATACATATTCAGCAGAAAGATATGGCCTTACCCTTAATTCTAATATTTCTGAAAAAGAGGGCTAGTGGGTCTTTCATTTATCCTACATACTGCATACTTTTATCACCAGGAGGAGTTAAATGTATGTGTGTACTGTCATCATAGACAAGCACAGCACAGCTTGGGGGATTCAGGAAGATACCAGCTAATGCTACAGCCCATTCCTTTACTCAGGGATTAGTCAATAACTGTTCTCACAACATGTTGAAAATTTAACCACAATACATTGAATTAAAATTCTATGCTCACTTTCATGAGTGGGTATGAAGATTTATGTATACTTTAAAGGAAACCATAATTTGTTAGTATGTTTAATTAGTTTGCTAAATGATGATTGCATCGTATAAATGATGCCCCATTGATATATGATGTTTATCATTGTTTAGATTAGGACACATTTAAAAGCTTCAGTAATTTTTTACTAAATCATTACTAATGAGTTTCTCTTCCCCGATTCTTATTTCACCAGTGATGTTTCATTAAAGAAATGCATTCTTGGCATGGGACTGTATGGTGCTTTTAATTCAACATTTGCCAAATGTTCGGGATTCTAGTTCTGCTGTTTTAATTCTTTTGGGAAAAGTGCTTGATGGAAATGTGATGGATGATTCCAAAAAATACCGAAGGCCAAATCTTGGGGTTATAGTTTGTTTATTTTTAATCTTGCCCTTTTTTTGAATGAGCTCTGGGACACATTCCTGCTGCTTCTCTCCCTTTTTGCCCTCACAATAATCCTCAGCCTAACTCAGATTTAAGTGCAAACATATTGGCCCTATTTGCACAGCACACTTAATGGGGTTAGAGAGGGGGTTGGTGTGTTGTGCAAATACCCTGGCACCCTAATCCAGTTAGCTAGTGCTCACTCTGAGCCCTGGGTGGTTCTGGTGGTAAACCTGGTCAACAGATTAATTCTCCCTTCCTGATGCTGAGACAAGAGACTTCATGAAACATGAAACTGTTGACTAGGAGCTTGATTTATCTCCTTTTCACTTTTCTGCCTCTTTCCCATCTTATAGGACAGAACAGAGCACAGGTGCCTAAAGCTGTCCCTGACTTTATCTCTGTGGCACTGAAACTGATTGTGCAACTGTTGACTTTTCCTTAGCCAATAAGGAACAGCAGTTCACACTTTCCATAGCTTCAACAAAGTTAAACACTCTACAGCAGTATGATTTCCCTGCCTCCGTTTGGGATTCCCAAGCTCCCATTAACAGTAGTTTCCAGACTCTGACAAAGTTTCTGCAACATGCTTAGCCAAAGGCAGTTTGTCTGGATTTGGCACCTTTGATGGTGTGGAACTCAACCAATTGCCATTTATAAACTGTGGTTAAACAAACCAGGGTTAGCCGAATGCATTAACCACTTCAAGAGAATGTCAAAAGGCAAAATCTGCAACTCTGCATTTACAAATTTTATTTCTCTAGGTGTGCCAGAATTGCTATGACAGTAAGAACAATGCCTACATACCTGACGTGGTGTTGGTACAGTATTTTATGTGCTGAGGTAGAGAGTGAGTTTAAGTCATTGGAGGGGAACAAAGGGGGCTAGTGACATCACATATGGCATGATGACATGCAGTTGTCACACATGATAGATTTGGATTGTAGCTCGCAGGAATTCTGCATTTTGCACCCAACACATCTGGAGAATCATAAGTTGGGGAATACAGATTTAAAAGTTAGACATGTAAATATGAGACTAGGGCAATACAATAATCCTTAAGGAGCTCAAGTGGACTATATATATTTTTGTCACCATTCCACTGATAGCACAAATTGACTCTTAATTGCTGGGGGAAATGTCCAGGTTCTCTGAATACAGGACAGGATCCCGTGTGCTTTAAAATATTTGGTTATGGTGATGATCTCCTTTTCAGCCCTGGAACAGATAGAGGTATCTGCCAAACTATGCCACAGAGGGCATCCATCTTTTTAAAGACCTTGTCATTTGGAAAGGAAACATCAGAGTTAAGAGTTTTAGTGCGTCATGATCTCTCAGAGCAAAAACATGCAATGGATTCTCCAGCTTTGATTTCTGTTATTTGTACTTTATGTCCAATTATCAACAACTTGCAGCTGACTTGCCAAGCCGAGTTTTTATTTAACATTTGTTAGGGAATACCTGGTTTTGTTCTGGAGAAGTTAGTATTGAAGATAAGAGGTAAAGATAAAGATGTGTTCAGTCCTGCTCGGCTCCTGGTGACTTCATGACACTTCCATGCAACTTCCTTGGCAACAAGCTGCCTTGGGTATTTTTTTTAAACATTACCAGTCTAGCCTGCAACTGATATTTGCTGGTGGTCTCCCACCCAAGCATAAACGAGTGCCATCCCTACTTAATCTCAAGATCAATCAAGGTCAGCTTGATGCTACCATCTGCTGAGGCCTCGTGCAAGGAAAACCCATTTCACATTGAGACATTCTTGAGGAACACAAACCCGGCGCCAGCTTGATTAAAGCACTGAACCCAAGACATTTGCCAGCCCTCAGATTCAATTCATGAGTTGCCCTGGTGCCCTCAGAACGGCTTGGATTGACTTCATATTGTTCTTTTTTTTCCCCTACCAAGTCCCTTATGCATTCCAGTTTTCTTTTCCATTAAGGCCTCCACTTCCGTGAGAAATTTCTGGGCTTAATTACTTCAGAATGTAGATGGAAGGAAGGTTTCGTGTAACTGGTTACTCCTTTTTCCATATGCAAATGTCCCTCTTCATAATAAACCAATATAAATTAGAATTCTTATCCCTAATCCCTAACTTTCTACAGGGAGGACATTTTCTGAGAGGGAGACCCTTTCAGTCCTTGAACATAACCAATCCTTCTATGATAATTGGCATACTCAGCATTCTGATTCTCCGTCATAAAGAAGAAAACCACTGGCTCTATCCCATAACTGATTGCAGACATTAAGTGGCTCGACTGCTATTTAATTCTTCTTATTGACACTCTATTATCCTTCCAGATTTCATTTCTTTCTCATTTGGCTCTGCTCCTGCCAGTTTTGCTTCCTGTTTTCAAAGCTTGTTATGTAGAGATCTATGGGACAATCAAACATGTTTTGGACATGCAGCAAACCTTGCAAGTTTGTTGTGGCCAGTCCGTTCTCCTGAAATGGACAGGATTTCCTGCAGATCAAAAGAGAAGTCTGCAGATGCAAGCCAGGAAAGTTAAACTTCTGAACTTCCTTAGTTGGGTGCCAAAAACAGTTCCCTGATGAAGAGAGCTTGCCTTTGGTGGGAAGATTCAGTTATTGTATTAGAAAGGTTAGGTGACAAGGCTTGAGTGCAGAGAACCTCCTACAGCCTTAATCAATTTGTATAAATAGAGACGCTTATCTCTTCTGAAATTAATTCAACAAATGTCTTGAAATGCATAAGGGGGGGAAGGAACAGCAATCTGCTTGCCTGTCACCATAAAATACATTTTTCTACCTTGAACAAAAGAGAGGGGTTGGTGTTATGTTGGCCCCTATCACTGAATATAAAGTGCATGGACATGCATCAAAGAGAAAGCCGTGGAATCCATCCCAGCTGGTTGTATTCGGCATTGACGGCAAACATTCAGACTCAGCCCCTTCGCATAAAGGTAACAGATAACAAATTGATGCCACGGAATGCATAGGATTGCTTTAAAAAGTATTCACTAGGTGTCACTCTTCATCCCGGGTCCACGTTATGGCACCATGGCAATATGAACAAAAGTACAGCAAAGGGAGTGCCTTGGTTGCCTTTAAAATTAAGCTGAATCAGAGAACTTGCTCTACTGAAAGAGGCATAGACTATTCCAGAGTGCTTATGACACCAGGCCTAAAAAGTAGATCAGCATTATTATCCCTACATTGCAAATGGGAGCATCGTGCTGAAACAGAGAATTGGTTTGCTTCAGCATGTCTAGAGGGAGGAAAACAGGAAGCTTGGTCCTTCAGAACTATATCAGAGCTTTGGAAGATTTTGTTGTCCATCTAACAATGTTCTTTTCCCTCACTGACCTAAAGCCTAGCAAATGGGTTTTAGATGTTTTGTTTTGGAAATTCCTTTGATTATACTGGCATGCTTTTGAATGGCCAAAATAAATGTTGCAGTATAATCCAGTATCATGAGAAATCCCCAGGGCCAGATTAACTGCGTCCTAGGAGGCTGAAGGAACTTGCTGGTGGTTTGGCTGAAACATTTTAATTTATTTTATTTTATTTTATTTTATTTTAGATATCCTGTAGAATGGCTGAAGTGTCAAATCACTGAAGGATATTAGGTGTCTCTATCTTTATCAAGGGGAAAATTGGAGGATTCAGGGAATTATGGAATCTGGAAAGATTCTTAAGCAGATCATAAAGACATGAAATTATAGACTTAAAAAATGTATCAGGGACAACACCCAAAAAAGAGAAGACAATTTTTTCGGAAGTATATATGTTATTTTAAGAAGAAATATACACATTTTAATGTTTCTCCCCCAAATGATGCTTATGAAGAACAAAGATAACTTATTAGGGAAAATATTGCTAATATTGCTCACATGATGACAGTACTGGAATACATTTATCACTGCAGAATTTTCTAATCTCTTTTTTGTTGTGTGAATGCCACTGAGCCAATGAAAGATGGAGTTTAATTTTCAAATGTATTGCAGTTACAAATCTGGCAATTAATAGTAGGAACTAAATGTATTTCTTGTGTTGTATTTATTTTTATACTTCAGGAAGTACAGACAATTAACCAACAGATGACAGACTTTGCCTCTGAAGATGCCAGCCACAATTAACCAACAGCTGTATTCATTTTGGGTTGATCATCCTAACATCTTCAAAAACTGTAGACTCAAATGATTAACTAGGCACTGGAACTAATGAAGGTCCTTTCCCAACCCACCAGCACAGTCCAGGGAAGCTACAATGTGTTTGGCATAATCTGGGCAGAATGTAGTGCTACCTAAGGATAATCTTCATGCTCAGTTATTGATGAATTGCTGAAATAGATGAAAGAGGAATTATGTGCCACAGAAGTTCCCATAAGATTCATCAAATCCAAATCTCAAATCCTCTTCGCAGTATCCCCATTGTTCTCATCCATCAACTATGATAGGCCTTGGAAGGAAAGGGATGCTAAGTCCCCAGTGCTGCTACAAAAGACAGAGATACACAAGGAGGAAATTTATTTATTTATTGTTTCAATTTTTAGAGTCATGTATTATTTCAAATAAATAACTCAGGGCACCTCATGACAATTAAAACTATACGAACCCCCCCCCAAAATAATACCGTATATATAGTATATACTTCAGTAGAGAATATATGTAGCTCAGGGTTGAACTATGGAGTCCTTGGTGCTCTCTGAGCTTGGTTGTTTATTTGCAGATGTTTCATTACCCGACTAAGTAACATCATCAGCATTGATGATATTACCTAGTCAGGTAATGAAAGATCTGCAAGCAAACAACTCAGAAAGCACCAAGGACCCCAGAGTATATACTATACACACAATAAAAACAAAAAACAAACCCCCACCAAATTTAGGTTTTCCATCTAGAAGACTATGCATTCCAAACTTAAATCAAATTGTTTACACACTGTATTAAGGCTGTATGAATTATTTAATAAACCACATTTGGTTCAAATTGAACAACATACTAAACCGTAAGCCTGGGTGGGGGAAGTGTTGGGGCCTAAGGAGGCTCCAGAAGATGCAAAAAAGGGATTTGGGGTCTATGTGCCCCCAGGGCTGCAGATTGCCTCCCCACCATAAATTTTGGATAACCACAGGGGTGGATACGGACAATACATTAAGCCACAACCTCATTGTGTGAATTCATCCAGCCATCAGTTGAGAGAGAGATGTCCCAGTCTTTGTAGCAGGAGCATCTCTGTGTGTGTGTGGCGTGGGGGGTATAAAAACATCAAGATGGTAGCTATGACTATGGGATTGATACCTCATCCTTTTTTATATGTTTCAACAACTATGTGTTGGGAGTGAGAGGGAGAAATTAGATATTAGTAACAGAAAAAAGTAGATATTGAAAAAAGGTTGGTGGGGTTTGTCCAAAGACACCAGTTTCTTCATGGCCTCCAAAAGATTACTCTGAAAGAACATTGGTGCATCCCTGAATGAACAAAAATTCTGGCATTTTGAGGCCATTTTTTAAAATGCACAACAGCATTTCACGTTTAAAAAAAAGCTGTTTCAAAAATTGCTCTTCTTGGGACCATGATGCAAGATGACAAGACCAACTTCTCTCCTCAGTTGTCACAGGCCAGCATTGAATTAATTCTCTTCACTCTCTTCTTTGTTAAAAAAGCAGATTAAATCTACAATGACCATATTTCCTTGGAAAAAATAAAAGACAAACCTGAAACGGGCAAATCTGAAAGAGGTTCGTAAGGATTAAAAAATTAGGATTAAGGATTAAAAAAAAAAAGTTGTTATGTTTACGTTGCTCTACAAAGGAAAATTCAAGAGCCAAACCAAGCAAAACTTTACAAAAACACATATTCTAAAAAAAAAAAATCTAAAATCAAACAGTATATATAAATTTATTTTAAAAAGACAATTCAATTTCCATATTTTTCACATGAATGCAAAAGACCATACAGTAAAAGTTAAACGACCAAAATAAAGGACAAAAGTGAGTTTTTGAAATAGAAGTAAATCTAAAGGACAGCTTTCTGAAATAAAGGATGGCCCTTTATAATAAAGGACATAACTATAACTACACCTGACACAATGACCAGGGTTTGGCAATACATGCTTTGTGTCGAAAAATGTTAAAATAAAAATAGAGATAGGGGTACAAGGTCTCTATATGGATAGAGATTTCTCTTTCAAACTTTTAAAACCTCCCAGACATTAAAAAAGGCTGAACTGTTTTAGCCCCACACCCTGTGACATCATTGCTGTTGATGTAAGGGTGGGAGGAAATACATTGTAGGTCTACTTTTAATGGATCATTTGGCCCACTGTCCTTTGCTTATGGGCTGACCTGGGTTTTGTAAGTTGAGGACAACAGGGCAAAAGTGGGTGAAGCCAGGACCTAAAATGGGCCCAGCTGAGGAAGATTAGGGTTTATAAGAAATGAAAGGGACGCCTTAACCCTTTGCAAAATTAAAGACACTTATTTAAGGCATTTTAAATCCCCAAACTCCCCAAATGCAAAAAAAAAAAAGGAAAAAGTTTTCATTTGAGTCTGGGAATCTGTATACCATAAAACGGGGTCTGTCTGCTGTTTGAAGATCTCTTCCAAAAAGTGTAAGATGAATGAGGGGGGCCATATATATACTGCAAAAATATGAATAACCACTAATAAGAGTTATATTTTTTCTGCCTTTCTATTCTTCCTATTTCGCTCTACTAGTTGCCCAGATTTTTGCAATCCAGATCTGCCAGTCCAGTCCCTAGGGACATAAATATTATTTGTTTTGATCTTCTTACAGAAAGATGCATGTGGAGTCCTTGGGGTTCTCTGAGCTTGGTTGTTTTCTTGCAAATGTTTCGTTTTGCGAGAAACGAACCAAGCTCAGAGAACCCCAAGGACTCCACAGTTCAACCCTGAGCTACACATATTCACTTCTATTAGAAAGATGCATATTTAACTTAGTCTGTCATGCCTTAATATAACTACGTGTACATACAGTCTATAAATCTAGAACACAGATGCATATATAGGAGATGTGCATCTAAATATATAACCCAAAGGCCATGAATGTGACACGGAGAGCTGGTCTTTGTGGGTATCTTCCACCATTTGCCTTCTATGGTCACAGATGTTCCAGAATTGCAGCAAAAGAAGGAGCTGGGAATATTTTGTTGGAAACATGCAGCTCCTTTCCCAGAACTGATACTCTTAAGTCACTTGGAGGCAGGCTGCAAAAATGACTAATAAACTCACTGCCAAAATTTAACCACTTCCCTTGACCCTTCATGGATTGTTAAATTTAATTCAGAATAAGCTTGTCCAATTTTGGGGAAAATAATCATTCACTTGTGGAGTATGGGAGAAGGCATTCCTGGGGCTGCAGGACACTTTAGATCAGTGTTTCTCAACCTTGGCAGCATTCAGATGTGTGGACTTCAACTCCCAGAATTTCCCAGCCAGAATTCTGGGAGTTGAAGTCCACACATCTGAAAGCTGCCAAGGTTGAGAAACAGTGTTTTAGATTTTCTCTCCCAATGGAGAATGAGTAAGGGCTCCAACCTTGGAAGAGGCAGAGGGGGGAAGATTGGATGTCAGAAATATTGGATGTCAGAAATATTCTCAGCACTGCACCAGCCTCTGTCTGATGTTTGGGAAGTCGGATGTCTGAGAGCGTCCAAAGAGATGTGTCGGAGCCAGGAATGCAGATCAAATGATCTGATAGATCCAAAGGCAGGCTGGCTCAACATGGATATGAGATGGGGATTATTTCCAGCTCTGGTGAGAGTGGGAACAAATTCTCCATCACTGCTGGCAATGGGTGGGAAATTCTTTTATTTAATTAAAACAGCCAGCAGGAGCATCTGCAAAGAGGAAGTTTTTTTTTAAAAAAAGTCAAGATCAAAGCTCGGCCCTTGTTTAACATGCATTGGGGTGCACAGCTTGACTTTTTTGACACTTCTGACAGCCAGAAGACAATGAAAAATACAAAATCTCTCCTTCCTCCTTGCTATTTTGTAGGATAGGGCTTTAATATCAGAGAACTCCCGGAAAACAGCAGGACTACTTGGCGTAGTGGTTGGCACCTTAGTTTCCAACTGCTTCAGAATGCTTTTCCTGCAAAACGTTAGATCTTTCAAATGAAGGCAGCAAACTTAAGCAAGCTTGCCTGGGAAAACCATCGACAGCTTATATTTCCACCAAAGATGCCAAATATTTCTTAAGCTACTTACTCCAAGTTCTTTAAACTGATATCCCCCCCTTCATTGTTTTGTTGTTTTGATGCCTGCAAGTCAGTGTGGTCTCTTGGCAATTGCCTGGACAAGTCCGTGCAGTTTGCTTGGCAAGATTTCAGAAGTGGTTTGCCCTTGCCTCCTTCCCAGGGCAGAGAGAGAGTGACTGGCCCAAGGTCCCCCAGCTGGCTTTGTGCCTAAGGCAGGAGTAGAACTCACAGAGTCCCGGTTTCTAGCCTGATGCCTTAACCACTACACCAAACGGGCTGTCCTACCTTCATGATCTGATTCATAAATATGATCTAAAGACATCCTCCTTGATTTCACATCACATGTGTACATTGCCTTCCAATGGTTTGTCCTTTGAATATTAAGTGCATCAGAAAAAGAAATGTACGGATTTGTTGGAATAAGGCCAAGACTGAGGGGGCTGCTTTGCCAAAAAAGAAGGAGGGAAAACACTCCTTAGATCCTTTTCTTTTAAACAGAACTATATACAGTATCTGCATCTCTTTGGAAAATAATATCTTCCTTTTTTTGCAAAAGAGTCACTACCTTTTTTGTTTATGAAAATGGGGAGTGGAGAAATCTATTTTACTGGGGAGGCTGGCAAAATGAATCAAGCTTCATTGCAAGTTTCCTTGGCAACTACCCTTGAAGTACTTGACCTTGGGAAAAAAAAAATAGCATAAAATAAATGGGTGAGATGGATTATAAACACTCCAAGCATTAACCCTGCATGAGATTAGCGTCCCGATTCTCTGTTTCACTGGGCATAAATGCCGCCCCAAAGGATTTACTAACAAGTAAGCGTGTTTAGGAGTCGAGTTTAAGGTCCCTCAGTTAGCATTCAGGGCAACAGAGTTTTTATTCACAGTAATGTTTTTACTTCAACCGTTTTACTCTTCATTTCATCAAACAAAATGGTCAGGAATGTTTTAAAGCCATTACTGAATTCCTAATAAATCTTATGCAATATTCATGACTGTAGTGGTGGGATTAAGTTTTATGAGATGAATCAACTCTGCACCAAGCAGGATATGGTTTGCTCATGGCTCATCTCCATTTCACTTTTGATAATGCACAGATATTTCTTCTCTTTTTTTGCTGAAGGTCAGAGAAAGCTTGAAGATTATCTTCCCAAGGCTTGCTGTCCTCTCTTTAGCTGAACATGGTTTGCTGAATAATGCACAGATGGTTGGTTTCAGACAACATGCTGAAGTCAAATCCAGACAAAATACTACACGGGCATGTCTGTGAAAGCGCCAAGAGTTTTTATCTGTTTAACTGCTGCAAACGTGATGCATCTTTAATGAACTCAGTGTCTGGTACCTCCATAATGATCTTCTTGAGTAAATGCGTTGATACAATCAGGAAATGCAGCAGGATTCCCAGTCCTATGGAAACATAGACACACCCAGTCCCGTGCATAGTCAAACTATGGCTTAGCAAAATGTTTTGGGAGTCTATAGACAGAGAAGATTACCTTAAAGGGCTATGAATGCTCTACAGCAGGGTTCCTCAACCTCAGCAACTTTAAGATGGGTGAACTTCAACTCCCAGAATTCCCCAGCCAGCCATGAAAATTATTAAGACTACTTTAACAAAGCAATTTAAAACTATTCAGGAAAGTCAGAAAAAACAGCTTCAAATATTTTGGATACCCGTCATTAACTACTTTTAAATAAACTGTAATTGGGTAAGTTCATACAGCATCCTAAGCCAAAACTCATGGTTTATAAACAAAAGCATGGATTCCCACAACATACTAAACCAAGATCAAGCAAAGCAGGTGATGTGTGAACCAAGCTGTTTAAAATCTGTCCAGGCTCAGATCCATTGCTTCTTCAGATATCACCTTTATTTCTTGACAAACAATTCCTTCATCTTTTGGGAACCGCAAACTGATTGAGTAGATTGGATTTCACACTGATTAATAAATTAGGGCTACCTGATCTCTGTTGCAAAATCCAGACAGTTGGTAGATGGCAGCAAAGAATTTCTTAAACAAATGAAGAAAAACGTTTAATTGTTTGCTGCCATCCAGTGGTGATTCAAAGCTTTGCAGCCCTGATTTGGTAGCCTTAAGGCATAGTGTTTCATTTACCTTGAAAGTTGGGTTCATTTGCTGTACTGCTGGGAGAGGCGAATAGGTGCCCCATTCCATTTTCAGTCAAACTTGTGAACTCTAGAGTAAATGGCATTTCTGTGGCTGGAACTAAGCATGTTTGGCCTTAATGGGGGACCACTTGGGTGATAATAAGATGGTCAGGGTAACTGAATCATCATCATCATCATCATCATCACCATCATCTGCCTATCCCAGGTCCTTGGGAAGGACTCAATAGGTGGATAAAAATGCCAAATCCAGTCTAAACATCTGGCTGACATTGCGACCAACCATCATAATAATAATGATGATAAGCCCATGCTGCAGTGAAGATCACAGAGGTGATTATTCTGCAGCCTGGCCCAACTGCAAGTCCTGTAAAGAGGCAGAGGTTTGCAAAGACAGATCTCTAGAGCTTCTCTCCTTCCAAGAATTCAGAAGGAATCTGGTAGCATCTTTTCCAGCTAACAACTTTTATTAAAAGACACACGCTTTTTGTTAGTCAGAAAGGGTGCTACCAGACTCCTGATTTTTCCACCACAGTCTACCACGGCTCTTCTATGATGTCTCCTTCCAGTAATAACTGAAGCCCACCCTCCACCTTCCAGTTTCTCATGTTTATTGAGAAGAAGTCGAAAAACTAACTAACAAACCCTGGTTGGGTAGGAACATGTATCGATTCCCACATTTCAAAAGCCAGAAGCCCTCTGACTACCTGTTTCCTTTTGCCATGTAGGGTGTGGGTTGTAAGCCTCCCCTAGAATCCTGTGAGTTGGGCTCTTACAAATATAGATAAAAAGTCCCCATTGTTCTTCTCCTTTGCTCCCTATGTGTTTTCTTGGTTTTTCCCCCCTCTTTCCTGGATTTCAGAAGAAAGGAAAACCCAGATCCCCAGGGAGAAAAGAGGATATGGCAGAAGAGAACACGATGTCAAAACAGGAACAGCTTAAGGAAAATCACCATTGCATCACGATTGCTTTAAGAGCCATTAAGAGGAAAAGACAGGCTTTGGTCTAATCTGGCTTGTTGTTTAGCTAATAGCTCAGTGGCTTTTGCTGGTTCTCTACAGAAAATAGCTAACAGCAGAACCAAGACATCTTTAGCTTTTCAAACAGACCCAAGGAATGTGAGACAGAAGTCTTGAGTTTTTGCAGCAATCTTGGAGGCTCTCAAAAGGTCTCTTTTGCTATCAGAAGTGAACTAAATCAGTCTGGGTACTTGTATCAACTGGCTGTTGTTAGTATTCAACAGATATCACACACGGCTCTTGTTCCCCCCCCCCCCCCCGCCATCCCCCAGGCAGTTTACTGCAGCATTCTCATGCCCTGACACAGCTCCCACTTCCTCCCTCCCTTGCCTGGCAATGTCCCCAGCCCGTGAGTGAAACAAGCTTTAACCATCTCTAAGGGTATTGGAATAAAAATGTTTTTTCCCCCTTTAAGCCAACACTCTCTCCCCATAGCACAAAGTATATAAAATGTGTAATGGTTTGTTGGTCACCCAATCTTTCCAAGGTGAGCTGGGTTGGGAAGTGATTAGGGATGTGTTTTGGGAAGGGTGGACACTCACCTTCCTCTCGGATCACAAGCCGTCGTCCTGCCATAGCCCCTTCTCTCCAGACCTTTGCCCTATTAGCACTTGGTTCCCCAAATTTCTTTCCGACCCATCACTTCCCCCATCTCTGTTTCTGAGACCAACTTTCATCCAGCCTTTCCATATGGAAGACAGAAGAAGAGATCTCCAGGATGTTTTGGGGGAAGAAGAGGGATATATTTCCACCACTGCCTACCTATGCAACTTCGAAATGGTGTTAGTGGGGCTTTTTATCTTTGATACAAAGGCCCTGCTTTTCTTCACTGCAGTGTCCTGAAAATAATGAAGAATGGCACTGCTCCAATCATGAAATAAGAAGAGGTTTCAGTTCTTGCTCCACAGAACCTACCTAGTTGGATAAGTGTGGCAGAGTCAGACTTGTTCTTCTCTGGGGAAATATCTGGCCTGCTGTCTGCTCATATAGTTCTTTATTTCACATTATTTTAATTTGGGAGATGCCCAAATGGGGTGCGTGAGCCTTGAGAACCCAAGGCAGAGTCTTGGAATGAGCCCCTCCCCCTACCACTGCATTGCTCTGATTGGTGGATGTCTTCCCATTGGCTGGAAGGAGAAAGTAGGGAAGCCAGAGGAGAATGCCCATCGCCTTGCTGAGAAGTGGCATATTTGAGTCAACAGCCCTGGGCCGTGACTCAAGACAGAGGCAAAAGAGGCAGGAGAAGGATTTACCAGGGAGGCAGGAAACGTTAGACCAGACTCAGTATGAGGAGAGACCCATCTGGGTGGCCAAGCCACCCAAAAGCAAGCCAAAGAGGACAAAAGGTTGCATAACAGCTGCATATGTTAATGCCCATGTCATGAGTACCTTCTTTGAGTGTCATCTCCTGCAGGAGGTTGCAAACATCAGAAGTTTGGTAACAGCTTTTCTGACTAACATATGTTATGAAAAGGCATACACTTTTCAGTGCAAAATACTGTCCATTGGCAAAATAGACAGCTGTGGAGCTATTTGTAATCACAGTGGACATCTGTTCCTCAAGGAATCTTTCATCCATTATAGATCACTTTTACAGAAATAATCAGCTTAGCTCATAATTGTTCAAAACTGCTGAAGTATCCTTACCAACTGATCATGAAAAAGCTAAGCAGGATTAGATCTGGTTGGTCTTTGCAATTCAATTTTTAAAGTTTAAAAAGATACATTTTTTTCTTTTTTTAAAATAAAGTTTGATTTTGTTCATTCTTGGTGAGATGGCCTATCTCCCAAAGGGGAGGGGAGAAGGAAGGGTGGCGTTCTCTAGTCACACACCTGCCAATTATAAAGCCAGGAGGGGGCACTATTAAAATGATTTCACTCTTTGCATGTTTAACCTTTTAATCCCCAGAAGGACAGGATAGGCTGTGAGAGCCCTATCATTCTCAGACGTGCACATTAGAGGAAGACACCAAATGAAGTACCCCTTGAAAAAGAGATGATAGAAACAGAACTACCCAAGGAGAGAAGGTGGGGCCAGGGTGTAAAAACCCAGAGAGCTTCTGGGAAAGCAGGCTTGAGACTTGTGGCCTTCCATCCCACAGGCTCTCAGCCATTCTGCTCCAGATACATTGGGTAGGAACAACATGGCACAGAACAAAAATGATGCAAACTGGAGCTATATGAAACATATGGTGTAGTAGGACATCTATCTTTAAAACACTCAATGTATCAAAATATTTTTAAACCTGAAACAGATGAGCAGATGGCTGGAGATGAGAGATTTGGCTGATCAACTGTGGGCCAGTTTAGAATACAAATAAGTGGCTTTATTTTTGTTACTATACTTAGCTTTTGGGGCATGGTGTATTAGCTAGCAGCATGGTGCTATTGCTATTGACAGTCAGAAAACTGCTGGAAGACCTTCGCTTGGCAGATGTTTCTGTTTTCCAACAGATTTATTTTAAGATTTACTGCAATTGGTTGGAAGAATTTTCCTGCTTTTGTTTATGCCCTGATTGTGGATGTTTGGGGAAAAGATGTAGGGTACATATTCAAGCCAGTTGATTTTTCAATCAAAGCTGATTGGCAGCAGGGAAAAAGTACATTACAATTTTAAGAAATGAAATTATTACAAGGGTGGGTGGGACTTCTTGGTTTTCTTCTGCAGAAAAGACTGTTACAAAACCAATTTTTTAAATGGATCCTTAAAAAGGGTTTCTTTCTGCAACTTTAGATCCTAACAGCTCCTCCCTTGCACAGGCAGAGTAAGTGGATTCCCAATGACAAGCTGTCCCTATCACTGGATCTGTGTCTGTTGCCATCCCATCTTTTACCACTTTCAGATTTGGCAGGTTTGGGTCCCCAGGTTGCAAGTTCCTGGATTTTGACCTCCATATCAAACCCTAGTTGAATCATTGTCATGATGAGAATGTCTATAGAAGTGTCTATTTTTGAATACAGCTGAAGAGGCACAATTGCACAGCATTTCTCTTATTATTTTATTATTAGTTTTGGAAACCCAGTGAGGGGAAATTGCAGTAATGTGAAGATGGATGGATTCCTCTGCTGAGTGATGTCAAAAATATCATGGTAGGCACAATTTAAGTTGCTACAGACATTAACATCAAGCCACGTTGTTTGGGCTTGTCCTATATTACCATAATTTAATCCAAGGTTAAGGCAATTGTCAACATAATTTCAGGGTGACAGCTGCTGATTAAGGCTGCATATTTTCTCCCTGGCTATATCCCCAACATTTGGAATTTAGCAAAACGTCAGGAATTATGGACCCTCCACATATGATGTGTAGCTAAAATAATTGCTATACAAGATAAAGCAACATTTTATTTGTAGCAGGGGCTTGTTGAAAGGTGCTGATTTGTATGAGTCTCTTCCTTTTCCTTTGTGTTTTTTAGCAAATAGGGAAAAAGATTTTGAGCAATTTCATCAATTTTTCTGGAGCTGTTCTGGTTATGAAATTTCCCCTTTTCTCTTTTAACATTTTAATATCGTATGTTGAAACTTTATACTGTTAATTGCTAATGCATATCATGCAGTTTGATCATATCTGGGTGAAATTAAAAGATGGATTTGTCACACATAGTTTTCACTATTATTTGCATCATTTGTTGACTCAGTAAAAGAAAAAAAATCAAAGGGCTTCCTTATTGGGCTGCAAACATATCTTTTTAATAAAAAAAAAAAGTTTAGTTCTTCCTTGCCATAGAAGTTCTCTGGAGAAAAAATGACAAGCAGGATCAAAGTTTTTTAAAAGAGAGAGAGAATAAGTATGTCAGCGTTAATGCTTGGATGGGGAATGCAAAGAGAAAGAAGTAGATACTGAGAGACAGGGCGAAGGAAGAGGAAGAAAAAAAGACAAGAGTACAGAAAGTATTTACCAAGAGACAAGAAGTGGGGGAGGAGAGAAAAGTAATGCCATTCCAGTCTCCAACTACTGTACTTATTACACACTTATTGCCTGTGAACAGAAATCTTTGGGGGCTATTGCAGAAACAGCCAGCAGACTAAATATGTTCTTATATCTCCCCTCGAGACACCCCACTTTCTCCTAGTTTCTTCACAACTAGGTTAAGGAAACGTGTGGTTATTAGCCAGAATGTAAAGCTATTATAACGTGTCATACAAATCACACCAGGGGGATATTGCACAACCAACTGCTGGGTTTAGTTGAAATAGGATGTCTCAATCTTGTGTTTTGAGTTCTATGAATAGTCCTTGAAGCATGTAAGCCCTTGAGAAAGATCTAAAAGTTCTAAGAGGACTACAGACTTGTGTGTCCACTGTGGGCACATATTCTGTCTTAGCCCATCGGAAGGAGCTCGTTATCCATAAAAGAACTAATTCTCAGTCCAAGAATTATATTAGGATATTGCCAGATGCAAGGGGTGCAGTGGGGAATTCAGAGGGTCCTGCGAGGAGAATCCAGTATGCATGATGGTACAGGGCCAGATGCAGAAGAGAAGAGAAGAAAGCAACAGGATCAGTGTTGGTGAAAACAAATCCAGATCCAGAACCAAGGCTTTCATTTCAGTGGGGAGCTAGGATAGAAGTGAGCCCAGCAAATGTAAGAGTATGTAGAGTGTGGGCTGTTGCGGTGCTATGGTTGAGATATATGGTTGTTGCTGATTTTATTTACAGGTAGTCCTCATTTAGCAACCTGTCTTGTTTAGTGACCATTCGCAGTTACAATGATGTTAAAAAAAGTAACTTTGCGACCACTCCTTGCATTTACAACCTTCACAGGTCTGTAAAGCAAAGGAAAGCTGAAGTAAGATGATAAGCACAGTTGTAGTTTCACTTAGCAACCGCTTCACTTAACAGCCAAGTTGCCAGTCCCAGTTGAGGTTGCTGAATGAGGACTACCTGCATTCTGCTTTTACTGATTATTATTGTGAGCTGCCTAGGATTATCTAAGATAGGTGGCCATATAAGGTTCTAGATAAATAAACAAATCTCACCCTGAAGGCTCAGAACAAGGTAGAACAAGGCTTGGAACCAAAGAGTACCTGCCTGGAATTAAAAAAATAAATCTTCCCATTTAGAATGTTTAAAAATATTCCTGGACTAAAATGAATTAATCCTGAAGAGACAAGAAATAATTCTTCCAGTGTTTCAAAATATTTAGGCTTAATAAATTAACATGGGGAGAAAATTCCTGCATATACTGTATATTTATAAGCATCCCTGCTTCTAAGCTCCTCACAGCATTGAACGTGGGGTTTTCCATTTTCTTCTCTCCTGGAAAGCAAATTAGCATGCATGTACGTATGATTTGTATTTAGATTATCCTAATTTATTTATTGCATTCATACCCTCCGTGGGAGCTCATGATGATATTCATGAAGTTCTCCTCTCCTTTTATCTTCTTCAGCCCTGTGAAGTAGGCTGGGCTGAGAGGCTGGCCAACATACAGTAGGCTCTGAGACTAAGTGGGGACTTGAAGCTTGGTTTCCCAATCCAAGTTTCACATTTTAATTCACCACTATGCTATAGAGTTGGCCTCCAAATTAAACCATTGCAGGGCACGCTCAGCTCTAATGGGAGAACTGAAACCTCAGTTTCATCTTTAGGAAATAAATAATTTAGGCATGTCAGAATGTGCTACTGGCCTGTTTACATGTCGAACTCAGTTTGTTACAGTGGTTAGAGCAGTGTTTCTCAACCTCAGCAACTTTAAGATGAGTGGCCTTCAACTCCCAGAATTCTCCAGCCAGCAAGGGGAGTTGAAGTCCACACATCTTAAAGTTGCTGAGGTTGAGAAACATTGGGTTAGAGTGTTGAACTGGGACTTGGGAAACCAAGGTTCAAATTCCCATTCAGCCATGAAACTCTGGGGCAGCTTATTATCCCTCAGCCTAACTTATCACACCCCTGGGACTAATGTAAGATTATGTCTCGTGTAATAAAGTAGCTTGTGTTTTGGTTTAGTTTGTTGTGCAAATCCAGTCATTGTGGTTTGGAGCAGGAGTGGGCAATTTGCAGTGTCAGGGTTATGTAAGGCCACTGAAGCTAGGTGAGTGGGCCCCAGAGCTCTATCTAACCATGCCTCTGAATGGGCTTGATGAAAATCACAACTGGCTTTTTTTGGGTGGAAGGATTCAATAGAGTCAAGATGGTGGGGCACCCAATCAAATCATTTTTTAATATTTTTTATATTAAAAAAGAGGTGAGGCTTTAATTGCTTATGTGTACCCACCATCTTGACCTTTTTGTCCCTCCTTTGTGGATGTCTCTGGGCTTTTCACATAATTTTGGGATGGAAAACATCCACAAACCCCCCAAAATACCAAAATAAGTGTAATCCAGTTTAAGAAGAGATGTCCCTGAACGCCAAAGGCAATTCCTCCAAGAAATGCCTGGGGTGTGTCTCCACTCACTTCACAATTCCTCCTGCTACTATGGCCTTTGGCTCCATTGAAACTGTGTGTGTGTAGCCCCAATTATCAAAACGTTGTCCATCCTGGTTTATGGATTAGCATTATGTATGAATCCTCCCATTGTGATGGATTAGTTTAGTCTAATAACTGCAGTTATAGGAAGAATAAAGATGGAGTGTGTCGGTGGGGAGCCATGTACAATATCTTGAGCTACCTGGAGAAATGTGGGATATGCGTGCAATAAACTGCAATAAAAGGATTACAGGAATTCACAGTAGACAAGGAGAATCAATACCAGTAGCTACAAAGTGAAAGTCTGGATTCAGAAATATTTTATGATGAAGAATCAGTTCCACCAAGGCAGTTCTGCTCCTCAACCCATACAAAAAAGGAAAGAAATAGCAACTGAATGAACCTGCTGAACTTCCACTGGTTATTTCAAGTACATAAAACAACTGAAGCTGAAGACAATGTAAGGTTGCTAGAAGGAAGAAGTCTGGGAATAAAAATAGGAACTGGTTAAAAGGAAGGCCTCTTATTTTTTAAAGAAAGGCTTTCTCTTCTTCTTCTTCTTCTTCTTCTTTTTTTTGCTGACTATCAAAATAAGGTTGAAGCCCCCATTTTCCCAGGAAGGGCCAACTTGTTTATTAAAAGCAGTCAGGGTTATCTTAGTCCATTTTTTAAAAGCCAACATCTGTTGTTGGTAACACCTAGATTGGGTCCAACTGAAACGACACAAACCAGCGTGCAATCATTAAGAGTTCTTTTCTTTAGGTGTGATTTTACAAACACAAGGGTGGTTTAAGAGGAAAAAAAATACCTTCCCTGCTAAAATGGCTAATCTTTCTGCCATGTGCTCTGCCATTTGGAATTTATAGGCCAAATTCATTTCTGAGCCAGGTAGACTGCAGGACTTTTGAAAAAGTCTTTCTATCTGAAAAGTGAAAGGAATTGGGTTGTTTGTTTCCCTAAGGAAAGAACTAATCAAACCGTGTAGTATTATTTAGAGATTTGACAGTGGTGTGGTCACTCTTTAGATCAATGTTTCTCAACCTTAGCAACTTTAAGATATGTGGACTTCAACTCCCAGAATTCCCCAGCCAGCCATGCTGGCTGGGGAATTCTGGGAATTGAAGTCCACATATCTTACAGTTGCCAAGGTTGAGAAACACTGCTTTAGATGATAGTGAATCTTCTTCCTTGGAAAGCAGACTCCAACTTTGGTGCCAACCTTCTAAAATTTGAAGAACTTATATCAAGCAGTCACAGCAATAAAAGGAGGAAGACTAATATCCAAATCTTGGCAACCAATATGGAAGAGTTTTGCATTCTTCTAGGGTTTTTTTTTTTTTCCTCTCCCCTCTAGCTTATGGCCAGGGAGTTTCCTGATAGTTCTCTTATCCAAGCATTAATTAGTTCCTTTACTGAAAAATCCAATATCCAGAGGTGGATTCTTAACCATTTGATTGATTCTGGTAATGCTTGACGTGAATGACTGTAAATGCTACATTCGACTTTTCCCAAAATATCATTTTACCCCCACAGTCCAAGATGGCACCTAATTTCACTTCTTCACCTTGAATATTGTTCTGTCTGTTTCACCTCAGTATTAAGTTGCAAAACTGGTCTAGTCTGTTTCTCTGGTTCTCCCCTTAGCAAGTGTGTACCTCCCAACCTTTGATGGATGTAACATGGTAAAGCTGTTATTTAATTCCGTCTGGGGCTCTCTGTTCAAAATAAACATACCTGTCTGAATCCCTACCAGATTGTACATAGTAAACCTAGACTTGAGGGTTGCTTCTCAGTAAATATGTTTAGAGTTGGGCTGAATGTCAAATGGTAACTTTACACTTTATATGAAAATCCCCTTTCCAGATAAGCAGTGGATGCAAAGTGCAGAACAAGAGAGGTACTAAACAGTGTATTGGAGGTAGGACATATGAGAAAAGGAGACCTACCTAAATCTAGTTTATGCCAGTTTTGTTCACTGCACCTCTCCATACGGTACTTTTTCATCCTTACAGACTATCCTTGTTTCTATCATGTACGTATAATGATTCATACATTAACTTCTGTTCTTTATATTTCTCACCTTTCTCTGTGGGAGGATTTCATCAGCTTTATACAACCACAACATTCTTGGACTTCCCCTTTCCCTTGACACATTCACTTTTCCTTCTTAAACATGTTTTACAATTTAATCCTCATTTATTCTCTCTACAGGACCAAATCACTTCAATGTTCTTCTTTCACTTTGGTCATTTCACTTTTGTATTCAGTCTACAGTCATTCAGTACTTCACTACCTTGATTTTTTTGCCATTTATGTATAACTTGCAATCATTCACTCCATTTCCACTGTCAGATAAAAATACTTTGGGCTTTGCTACACTGATTTGCAGATCCATCCTCCTTGTTGCATCATACAATCTATCTAATATTTGCTGCAAGTTATTCAGGTTCTCAGCCAACAACATACAAGTAGTCCTCTGTTAATGACCATTTGTTCAGTGACTGTTCAAAGCTACAGTGGGAATGAATGGTACTTACGACCTGTTCTTGAAGCTGCAGCCATCGCAGAGTCCTCACAACCATGTGATCGTGATTCAGGCACTTGGCAACTGGCTTGCACTTATGACAGTTGGAGTGTCCCACAGTCACATGATTGCCATTTGTGACCTTCCGTTCCAGCTTCCCACAGGCAGCCGCCCCCAGCCATGCTCGCGCCGCACCGCACCAGCCCCTCTTGCACGCTTGTGTACCTTCCCCCACCCGGCAGCAGCCACTTACCTGCCTGCCAGCCTGCTTGTGAGCTGCCTGGGACTCATGACTTCCTGCCAGCTTCCCCAGTGACTTTTCTTGTTGGAAGCCAGCAGGAAGTTGCAAGAAGGTCCTTGCTTAACAACCCGTGGTCCTTGCTTAACGACGGCAATGGGGAGTGCTGGGATTGCCATCATGAAGCGATGCTGTCACATGATGTTGCACTTTACAACCGCATCACTAAGCAATAGAAATTCCGTTCCCAATTTCCATCATTAACCGAGGAGTACCTGTAGCATTATCTGCGCACAAAAGAACACACGCATTCATGTTCTCGAAGAATACATCTTTAATGTTGCCACAAGCATTCTCTATTTATTCACAAATAAATAACAAGGGAACATCACACATTCTTATTTTACTCCCTGTTCAATGTTGAACCATTTGCTAAGCATTTCAGTTATTCTCACACATGGTTTACTTGCATCGACTACCACATTTACCACATTCAGCAACCAACTTTCAGTTCCATATTTGTGCAAAATGTTTCATAATTCAAACCTTATCATATGCTTCTCTATTACCTGATAAAAAGAAAAAAATCTTCTCCAGGTACCCCCGGCCCAACAAAAGGTCTCACTGTACTTTCCAAACGTTGCTCATTGTCACCTATTTGCAGTCAGAATTCGGCCAAATACCTTTCCATGCACCCTTATCAAACTAATCCCCTTGTTTGCGTTTGTTCAGACACCGGTCACAAGCCACGCAGACGCTCCATTTCTCTAGTTATACCCTTCACACCTGCAGTCTCACCATTTTCCAGTAGCATGTATGGTACTTACGACCTTATCACGGATCATATATTGCATTTTGTCCGTGAAAAATGCAATATATGATACATCATATTTATTTGTCATTTTTGCTATGATCGCTAACACGATTCCCTCTCTGAAATGATTAAACTTTGAATAATCATCTTGGACTGGCTGGTCAAGAAACGAACATAAAATATCTAAAGCTAAGTTAATTGGAAACATACACATCTTACCACAAAAATGCACAACATTTCCTTTGGCTCAAGGGCTGCTTGGCCTTTGCACAGAATTTGGGGAACCACTCTCCCAAAATAGGAAGGCCCAAATGCTAAAGTGGGAACTGATCTGGGGAGGCTGTGTTTCAAATGAAACATGTGTCTGAAGGGTTTGGATTTTATCCCTTGCAATCACCCCAATTCCCGCCCCAGAAACGATAAAAAGAGGCACGGTTTTTGGCTCAGTGCACTCCAAGAAACCTTACCCTAAGGTTCATTGACCATACTGGTGATCATGGGCATTGCAGAAGGGAAGAAAAGGAGAGAAAGGTGAAGAACTCCATCTCTTGTGTAGAACATTGTGGTACAAGTCCTGTCCAGTACAAAAGGCTGGAGCTTATGATGCCACAATGCAAATTTCATCACGTTGGCATCATTTTGGCTAATTGTAATCCAATCTGCTCGCAAAGCAATAGATCAATGTTTCTGAACCTCAGGAACTTTAAGATGGGTGGACTTCAACTCCCAGAATTCCCCCAGCCAGCATGCTGGCTGGCTGGGGGAATTCTGGGAGTTGAAGTCCACCCATCTTAAAGTTCCTGAGGTTGAGAAATATTTAAAGTTGCTGAGGTTGAGAAACACTGCAATAGATTAAAGTAGGCTGGGTTCCACCAACCTGCTTCATTCCTACATCCTTTGATCTGTGTCATGTATCGACAGCACACAGCCTGATCCCTCAGGGCTGTTTGCAATTTTCTTTTGGCAAACCTCGAAAAGTTGCCACCAAATTGTGATTTTTAATGTAGGGAAAATCAAATGTCCAATTCGATAAGATCAAATATACTTTTTTAGGCCAGGGTGAATCTCTGTACTTCTGGACCACGCTGGCTGCTGTAAGCCTGGGAAGGTTGTGGATCGCCACCTTAGGCCGTTGCATTTACTGATTTGTGCTGGATGAGGTATTCTATTTATATTTCACCTTTGCTCCAAGGCAACTTGGGGTGACCAAAGCATTGTCTCCTTCACAAATTTATTCTCATAACAAGAGGGTAGAAACAGTGACTAATCCCCTATGAGATTAGAATTAAGGCTCTCTGGTTGTTGTTCAAGGCTAAACTTTATCTCAGTTGAGATTCAAGGTGCTGGTTTTGACCTTTAAAGCCCTTCAAGGCATGGGGCCAGGTTACCTGAGGGACCGTCTCTCCCTGATTACATCTGCCCATCCCATCAGGTCTGGCAGAGAAGGCATGCTGCGGATCCCGTCTCTGCTGTAGTGCCCACCTTGTGGAATCTTCTCCCCCCCGGAAGTAAGGTCAGCTCCATCCCTCTTAACATTCTCAAGAATGTTCCTCAAGACCTGGCTATGTGATCAGGCCTGGGGCTCCCAGGGGACCGGGGAGATTTTGCAATGGCTCCCTTATTAATTTTATCCCCTCCTGTTTTGTGTGTTTTTACTGTTTTTTATATATAATTTTTTATGTATTTATTTTTTTAATTGTTGTACACTGCCCAGAGTCACCTTGTGTGAGATGGGCGGCTATAGAAATGTGATAGATAGATAGATAGATAGATAGATAGATAGATAGATAGATAGATAGATCGATCAATCAATCAATCAATCAATCAATCAATCAATCTCATTTGTCCCTTTTGCTATTAGGAACTTGAAAATTTCTGTAGCACTTCTCCTGTCCTCTCCCCCAATTTGGACTCTTTATTTTAAACAGGCAGACACACAAACCTTGTTTTGATCATCTTTGAGATTCAGAATTCCATTCTTCCTTACTTAATGCCTCTGTCATTTTAATACATGTTTGGGGCTTCACAGATGCATTTTTAGTTTGCTCTTTAAAAAGCGGTTGTAACTGGTAGTGTTTGGGACAAAATAAATTGAGATTACATAATTAAAGCAACAACAATTCTGCCTTGGCAGGTCACAGTGTTTATTCCTCCTTGAGTTAGACTATGGTATAATTGCTTAAAATCTGTCTTACTTTTTCTAAGAATTGGTTATGTTTTTCAGAAAAAGAGAGAAGCTATCCAGATTTCCCAGAAGTTCTTCTTTTGAAAAGGGTGGTCAAACAAAACACTTTTATTCATCCCTACACCCAAGGCAGTTCTAGATATCATACTCTTAAGTGATGAATCAGGGAACCACATCTAATTCTTTCGTACTGACACCAGACACATGGATAAACAATTCCAAAATGCACACGTGGCATGTATGTTATTAGCGTGTATGTTATTAATGGAAGTAGAAAAAGGGACATCTAAATCATGTATCATACTTTGGACTTTCAAGGTATTGACACAGGGCACTGAGAGATTCAGCAAACTGCTAACCAGTTCCCAGTGTTCAATAGGCTTATGGTAATTAAAATACATTTACAACAGCAACCTTAAGGAGCTCAAATAAAACCCTTCCTAGCCTGAATTCACACACTGCATAGCTAACCAAAAGGTGGTCTTGCTTGTTCTAGGCTGGGTCATGTGAACTCAGCCCCTGTGGGTTTGCAAACCAAGATTTATGTATAGTGCAGTGTTTCAAAACCTTGGCCGTCTGAAGATGTATGGACTTTAACTCCCAGAATCCCCCACCCAGCATGCTGGCTGGGGAATTCTGGGAGTTGAAGTCCATACATCTTCAAACAGCCAAGGTTGAGAAACATTGGTACAGCGTTGTTGAACCCAGCCCATTAGGGCTAATTGAACAATACAAGGTTAAATAAAATATGCCAAGAGCAATATGTCAGTTGGGTTCCTGTCTTCAGGGGAGCTACATAGCTTGCCTTACTTGATGCTGAGCATTTTTTTCATCAACTGCAAGCACATCCTTCTTGCAGTACGGATTGTATGAATCAATCCATCAATTAATTATTCATCTATCCGATCTTTAAGTCTTGTGACCGAAACAGAAACATGCCCAGGACTGAAGTCCTGAAACCAAAACCGCCGATCAGGAACAGAAATGAAAAGGTCCCAGGAGCAGGTAACGGAACGGGCCCCGCGAAGAGGAACGCCGCAGAGGCAGGCAGGTGGGCGGGCGGGCAGGCGGTTCAGCGCGGCGAGAGAAGCGGGGCGCCGAGCTCCACGCGAACCGGAGGGCGCCGGGCCGGGCACTGGCAAGGCGGCCTCCGCGAGCGCCAGAGCCTCGGGCGGGCGGCCCCAGCCTCGGCATCTCGCCGGCGTGTCTCCCGTTCCCACGCGCCCCGGGTCAGCCCCGCGCGGCCGCAGCCCCAGCCCCTCCCGACCCTCCCTCTGGCCGAGCGGGGCGGCGGGAAGCGCTGCGGCGGGGCTGGCCCGGAGCCTCGGCCGAGCGGGGAGGTCGGTCCGGCCCCGCGCCTCCCGCGCCCCCTGCCTCCCTCCGGCTCTCGCCGGCGCCCCGGCGGCTTTCTCCTGCGTCGCCAGGATGTCCCCACCCCCGCCCCCACCCCTTCCTATCAGGATCCATCCGTCCCACGCCCCTTTTGGGGTGTGTTTCTCCCCCCACCTTATTTTTCCCTTGCGAGCATCGGAGGGCGAAGCAGGCAGGCGCTCTTTGTCTCTGACCCGGAGAGGCTGCCCGGCCAGACAGGGCAGGTCGCCGCTGCCCGCTGCCGCTCGCGGAAACCGGCTTCCTCTCGGCGCGGCCAGGTGGTCCCTCGGCTGCGGAGGTCGCCGTCGCTTCTCCTCCTCCTCCTCGTCCGCCGCCGTGCAGGCACGCCAGCGGCCGGTCCCCGGTCCTCGCAGGTGGGTAGGTCGGATGCTCGCTTTCCACTGGGCGCCCCGTCCTTCCCCTCCTTCGCACCGGGAACCTCTGCGCCCCGCACCCCGCGTTCCCTCCCTCCCCATCCAGGGCGCAGCTCTTGTGCTCTTTCCTCCCGCCTGGATCGCCCGCCACAGCCCGGCTCCCCGGACAGCTGCGAGCCAGTCACAGTCGCGTTGTAGCCCCAGCACTCTGAATATCGGGAATACGGCGTGCTTAACCCCCCTCCCCCCCCCCACACACACTTTCCCATTCTTCCAGGCATCCCCAAGATCTGGATGCATCTGGACTGGCAGCTGGTATTTATAATTGGGATGATGTTACTTGATTTTACTGTTACTGTTCTCCTTGCTTCCGTCGTAGAAAGCCCTTGTCCTTCTTTGGGTTTCCTACTGCTTTTGCATGCTCCTAAGATCTCTCCGCCAGCCTGGGGGGAAAGGAAGCAACCAGCCACCTGCTTTGCCATACATGCAGCAGTTTTCTAACCTGAAATCCAGCTTGCCATGACTGCAGTCCGCAGGCTGCAGTCCTATGCGCTCTTCCCTGGGGGTAACCCCTGCTGAAGTCAGTGTAAGATGGTGCTATTAATATTTTTCTCCTCCCCGAGCCTCTCCCTCTCCCTCTCCGTTCCAGCCTCGCCTTCCTGCTGGAGAACTGATGCCCCTTCCCTGCATCATAAAGCCACAGCCACTTCTTGCAAGGCTGCACCTGCTTGGGAGCAAGGCCAGCCCCGGAGAAGCTCCTCCGCTTGTGTTTTTCAGCCTGCTCCTCACCGCAGCCCCGAAAGCCTCAGAGTAGTCTCTTTTACCCCACTCCCTAAAGGCAAACTATTGGGGGATACCCCGTATTTCAAATATTTCCATTCTGCAGCCATTAGTGGAAATCGTTTTTGGAAAGCTGAGTTGGTGTAGGTGATGATTCTTTCTTTCTTTCTTTCTTTCTTTCTTTCTTTCTTTCTTTCTTTCTTTCTTTCTTTCTTTCTTTCTTTCTTTCTTTCTCTTTCCTTCCTTCCTTCCTTCCTTCCTTCCTTCCTTCCTTCCTTCCTTCCTTCCTTCCTTCCTTCCTTCCTTCCTTCCTTCCTTCCTTTCTTCACAGCAGGCAGCCTAACGCCACAGCCATGTGCTTGCTATTGTTTCATTAGTGAAATGCCCTTGAGTATGAGAGGTGGATGGGTGTGTGTGTGTGTGAGTGAGTGAGTGAGTGTGCAAAAGGTGGGGAGTGGTATTGTGAAGGAAGGGCCTTGCACCTCCTTACAGGACTTTCTTTCTAAAGATGGGCTCCCAAGGGTCAGAAAAAGAGGAAAAGAACATCCTTTAATTTGAGTTATTTTGGTGCTTAGGAACAACTGGCAAAGAACAGGATGCTTTAAATGCCACCCCTGGAGTGGCTGCTAGGTGTTCTCCTTCTGACCCCACCCATTGAGGGTCAGAAGAGAATTCCCAATGTCCAGCTGTCAATCAGGTTCCAAAACTACAGTCAAGCATCTTCCAGAGATCCATGGTGGGCTAGAGCTTTGCCCCAGCCCCACTAAAACCATGTGAAACTATTCTCAGGTCTCCTCCAGCAGCTTTCCAAATGCTGGAAACATCCAGATGTGTTGGGACTGCAGCTCCCAGAATTCCTAGCTGGTGTGGCCATTGCTGGGAATTTTGAGAGATCAAGCCCACCCATCTGGAGGTGGCCAGGGCTGGGACAGGCTGCCATGGAACATGGGGCTTGAGAACTCTAGGTGTGCACCAGCAATCAAATCCTGGTGCCAAGGGGCTTGCAGTCTATGAAAACCAAATCAAGGAAGCAAGAGGGGTGAAAATGGAGGCAGGGACAATGGGGAAAACTTGTTGCTGCAATTACTGTGTCAGCTGTGGGAACATCTTTACATGAAAATAGAGAGAATATTTTTGTGCTTCTAATTACGCCTGGCCATTTGTCCACTTTATTATGTTACCAGCCTGCACTGTTGGACACAGGGAAGAATTTTCCTTGCCCACACCCTTCCTTTGTTCTCTGATTATGGGAGTGTAATTTTTTAAAAATACAGATACATGGAATAAACTTAGCCTTGTATGTTGGTTTTCTTGTTGGGGAAAAAAGGATGTTGTTTCTGTATACATATGGCTGTATGTTTTTTTTTTTAATTCATAATTTATGGTTAGAATATGGGTTAGAGTTCCAGACCTCTTCTCCAAGATTGCTCTTTGATTTATACTCCAACATAGCCAAGATGATGAAGGTTGTTCAACCAGATTTTACGGAAATCAAGACACCCAGGGTGATTGTCATTTCATTCTAGTTCATGTCCAAACTCTTTGATAAGTTTAAAAAGAGAAAGAGAAAGAAAATAAGTTGCCAGAGGCGTGTGCCCCCTGTCTGAGCAGAGGGAGGATGGGGGGGGGGGGGGGGGGGAGGAAAGAGAAAATTGAAAAGGAAAGAGAAAGAGAGAAAGGGTGAATCTTGCAAGGACTGGGGAGGCAGAACATTCAGCAGTATATTGTGAAGTGTGGGCCAAAAGGTTTTGGCTACATCCATATCCACCTGTTTGTGACTGCGGTATCTAGTCAATACTGAGCAACTGAGGGTTGGATCCTCACAAATGCCAGACCACAATCTTTTCATTTCTTCAGCCCAATCTTTTTCAGTTGCGTGTCTTTATACCTGCAGATACCTGTCATCAGAGGCCGGTCCTGGTAGGCACGCAGATCACTTCGGCTTTGCACTCAGTTCCTGGCAGAGGAATGTTTGAATCCCATTGAAAAACCCGATGAAGGTCCTGTGTCTGTGGTGCTGATTTACATGAGCCCATCGCTGTGTGCTCCGGGCAGTGATGTGGAGGGGAAATTTTTCTGTTTCTAAAAATGCAGCCCTTCATAAAATTGACTGATAAGCTAATGAACTGATGTAGCACCAGTCAAAGTAGCAATTTCAAATTTGTGATTCAAAAACCCCAACAAGCTGTTGGCTGGATCCATCAAAAATTCAGTGAAATAGCATTAATGAAGCAGGGATGAGCAGCCTAAAGTGATCCAAGCATTTTGGACTATGACTCCCACAGTGCATGGCTGTGGATAGTGCTGAGCGCGACTGACGGGAACTGAAGCTCAAACATCTGGACAGCCTCAGATAGCTTACTCTTTATGTGCAGTAGTCATATGTATAGAAAACACCTGTCTGTGCACATGGGAACTGGTCATTTAAACCTGCCATAGTAAATCTGCCAAAATATCTCCCTTTTGTTTTGTCTGATCTTTGGTTTCTCACAGCGTATGTTGGCTATTGTAACTGACATACAGTTTTCTGTTTTGCAGGCTGAGAGCAAAGTGTGACTCTCTATTAAGCACCATATATGCTGAAGCTCTTGGATGCTACAAGGTAAGTTTTGTCCTTAACACTGAAGAAACCAACAGATGCTAGAGCTTTCCAAAAAGAATTTATGGATAGAGCTTCTCTTTAATAGGAATAGAATCTCTGTTTATTGTCCTCCACGTTTCCTGTACGTGTAGGCCCCAGTAGTCAAAAGCCAGTCATGAAGAAGACCTGTATAAAGTAATGAAACAAATGAATCACAACGATTTTAAGTTTCATTGCTTCGCATGGCCCTTAGTTATGACCAACCTCAGCTGAATTAGTATTATCTAGAAGCCTCAACCGTTGCACCTGCATGACAAACTAAACCAGGATTAGAGGTAACCATGGTTAAGGCCCTTGCTCGATGAACTTGCCCCAAATTACACATCAGACTGTGCCAGAAGGTAATTTGACCATGTTCTTTTAATCAATATTGTTTCTGTGATGTTGATTGCTCAAAAATATTTTTAAAGCCTACCATGGGGTGATTATGGCCAAAGCCTTTGCCCGTAGGATGAGAAAGCTGGTTGTTCCTCTGCCCTTTTATTTTCATAACAAAGTCAATGTGTGATTGTAAAGCAATTACGAAAGAATAAAAAGAGGGAGCAGCAGAAACACAGCTCTGCAGCAGGTCTTGTTCCTTGTTTCGTATTCTTGGAGGCATAATGTCTACTTAATCATAAATTAGTCACTAATGTGGGTTTGCATAACATGCCTGTCTACTGTTAACTTAAGATAATCATAAAAGAATCTGTTACTACAGACAGGAGTTAAAGTGCTCCTTAACCATACTCTAGATTTAGGCAACACGCTGAGCTAATATGCTGGCTAGCTTATTTTGTCATGTGAACTTAACCATACTCTAGATTTAGGCAACACGCTGAGCTAATATGCTGGCTAGCTTACTTTGTCATGTGAACTGGGTCAGTGCCTCTGCCTAATTTTGCTTTTTACAACCCTGCAGATAATTTCAAAAGAAGTCTGTTGTACAATCAGAATAAATTACCAAGGGAGAAACCAGTGCCTTCAAATAACAAGGCTGTGTGAGATTGGCAGAGTTCACAGCTTTAAACATTGCATGCGTTTGCTTTTTGGCATAACATCTAGGGACTTTTAATGCTGAGCTAAAGTGTTCCTGGAACTTGCTTTTTTAAAAAAAAAAAAAACACAGCTAAAATCTGAGGGCAGTTTTGTAGATTGGAAATGAGTTTAATATCTCCAGTCTCTCAAATGAAGTGAATTGGACATTTTTCTCAGAGACTTGGATTGCCTTGATGTGGTAGCTCAGAGCGATGTTGTAGTATGGGAAATAGGAAGGAGTACAATGGCATGACCCATACGAAAGGGCAACATTTCACTCAATCAATGTGACAAGCCCTGGCCCACTTCTTTTCTGGAATTAACATATAAAATAATAAATGACTTGTCATTATGCAACTACACAATTACTTGTGGAGAAATCCGACTCAGATACCATTTATTCTGTAATGATTACTTCTCTGCCTTCTACTTCTCTTGAAATTTCCTTAATTTGGAACTCCAGCCTGGGGTTGTACAAACCCCAGGTCTTCTAGGGCAGTGTTTCTCAACCTTGGCAACTTGAAGATGTGTGGACTTCCCAGAATTCCCCAGCCAGCATGCTGGCTTTAGTGCAAACTTAGGAGCATTCTGAATTGGAGGAAGCAAATTTTGAAGCTGACATTATTTTATTGTTGTTGTTGTTGCTGGTCACACAGTCAGCTAGATGTTTAGACTGGATTTGGCATCATCATCATCATCATCATCATTATTATTATTACCTTCGAGTCAGTGTTGATTCCTAGTGACTTCCTGGACTAGCCCCTGCAGTTTTGTTGACAAGTTTTCAGAAGTGGTTTGCCATTGCCTCCTTCCTAGGACTGAGGGAGAGTGACTGGCCCAAGGTGACCCCAGTTGGCTTTGTGCCTAAGGTGGGACCAAGAACTCATGGTCTCCCAGTTTCTAGCCTGGTGCCTTAACCACTACACCAAACTGGCTGTACTATAACCCTATTATTATTAAACTAATAATAGTTTGGGGGACGCGGTGGCGCAGCGGCTTAATGACGCTGAAAGTGCCGGCCAGAAATGGCTGAAAGCTTCAGCGGTTCGAGTCCAGCCTCGCGTTAACAAGGTGAGCTCTTGTTTCTATACCCGCAGCTTCTGCCAACTCAGCAGATCGAAAACATACGTGAGTAGATAAATGAGGACTCTCACTCCGGTGGGAGGAAAAATGCTGGCAGCGGCTCAACAGAGAGACGGGACAAGTTGCCGGTAAAAAGCGCGAAACCGCGCTCGTCCGAAAAAGGGGCGCGAAGCAACGGAAATCCCGCCTCCTGTGCTGCCAGCTGGGCTGACGCTTTAGGAATTAGGCTCTGGCAAAGTCTAATTCCGAAACTAGAAAGATGCAATTGCCTTGAAAACCGCTAGGGGGCGGCCACTGCAGGGTCAGTAATGACTGTTAAGCAGATAAAAAAATAAATAAATAAATAAATAAATAAATAAATAAATAGTTTAAACAATTAATACTGTACAATATTTAAAAATAATCTCCAGCTTCGTTAAAGATGAAAACTAGGTTAGTTTCTTTGTTTTTCCACCTACTGTGGATTTTGTGTATTTCTGCTATGATTGGAGATAGATTTGATTTTAACAGGTGGATGTTAATATTTGTTTAAGATAGTTCAACTATCATATGCTTGTTTCTTCCTTAAGGGAATTGTTAGGCAAGACCAAGGACAACATGGCACAATGTTAGTGCCATAGAGTACCTAATACAAATACAAATACAATACAAAATACTTTAATGACCAAGTATAAAATATATACAAGGAATTTGTCTTTGGTGACAAACAGCAAGATCAACGGTGCGTGTGGATAGCAACAGAAAAATAATAAACAGTAACAATAACACTGCCCAGTAAAATAACTTTTTCAAAGGGAGAAGCCACTGTCCAGTACATATCAAGTCATATAGTATTTAACAGAGCAATGGCACAAGGGAAAAAACTGTTCCAATGTCTAGATGTTTTAACATATGGTGCTCTGTAGCGCCGTCCTGAAGGAAGAAGTTGGAACAGATTATATCCAGGATGAGAAGAGTATGCAGATATCCTCTCTGCCCTCCTTTTGACCCTCACAGTATATAGTTCTTCTGTAGAAGGCAGGTGGGTTGCAATTATCCTTTCTGCAGACTTAACTATTTACACATTCATAACATTCTTCCATGTTCAATTTCAGAAAGTGTCATAGTTTGGACATTTACATTCTTCCTTTGTTTTCTTTATCACCTTGCTGGATGAAGTGTTCTTAAGAAATTGAAACTTTGGCATTATTTATGAATTGGAGTCAACCTAGTATAGCTAATGCCTTAATGTGGATTTTTCTTTCACAATAATGGAGGCAAATTTCAGAAGGGAAAGGATAAAGAGGAAAAGACTAAATCTTATCCTTGTCGGAACCTATGCAAGTTGTCAAATTAAAAAGAAAGAAAATCCCATCATGCTTAAAATGCAAATGGCAGGGATTGCATGTTGTCATGGTTATCTGCTCCTTCTTCAACAGTTTTATTAACTTGGAGGAAGAGGTGGAAGGTATCAAATTTTCAGTTGACGCAAAATCCAGTTAACATTTTAGAAAGCAGAAATAAAATCTGAACAAAATCTTGATAAATGAATTGAAAAGAGCAGGATGCAATTTAAGACTTCCTTTCCTTCATAAATCAAAAGAAAGCAAATGTGTAGGTATAAAAAGGAGAAAGGAGAATACTTGGCTTGACAGTACTTGTAAAAAAGTTATTCATATAATAGTTAATTATAAACTGATTATGAGTCAGCAGTGTGAAGTGGTTGCAAAAATACACAGAGCTGATTTTCAGCCGCATGAATGGAAGTACAGTATAGTTTACAAATCATAAGAATTGTTCCACTTTATTCTGGATTGGTGTGCCCTCAGCTGCTGTATCTTGTCCAATTCTGGACATCACACTTTAAGAAGAATTCAGAGATTTTGGAACAAGTTCAGAAAGGACAACAGGCATAATCAGGGGACTAGAAGCTAAGTGCTGTGAAGAGAGCTTGTAGGACCTGGGGATGATTAGGCTCGAAAAGAGAGGAGTGAGTGGGGAGAAGATAGTACTCTTCAATTATCTGAAAAGATGTCACCCAGAAGGTCAAGACCTATTCTTTTAGTTCCAGAAGAATGGATTTTAAAGAGAGATTCCAACTGAATGTCAGAAGAAAATCTTCCTACAATAAGAATAGTTCAACTGTGGAACCAGTTTCTACAGATGTGAAGTCCCCTTCGTTAGACGCTTTCAAGCACTGCGGGGGTTGCTTTAATTTAGATTCCTGCACTGAGCTGTGGGGTGAACTCAATGGCCTAATTGCCCCTCACTATGATTCTGTGTTCAAATTACTACTTATGGTCTAGTTTAGAATCCATGTAAGGGTCAAGTGACCATCACATAAAGAGAAGTACAGGTCATTGCTAGAGAACATAAATGCTGATAACCTTCCCCAGTCAAAAGCCTATTTGATCTGACATGATGACGTGACTTTCAAACAAGTGTCATTCTGCAGTGAAATGGTTATGTCAGAGACCATGGGTTCATGTCACCAGCTACATATTTGAATCCAACAGTTAGTTTATGGCATCTTCCTTGTGTTCCATTTTTCCAGAGCACACAAGAAATAGTCTCAGCATCTACCTAGCCTTGTCTGAACTTCAAAACTAAGCAGGGTCTGGCCTGAGTGCTTTCTATTGGATTCCCAAAAGTTGCAGAGGGCAACCTTGCAGTCCTGGAACCAACATGTCTACTTTAAAGAAGTACAGGTAGATGCTACATGTTCTTGAAAGACATTTTCCAAAGCACTGCAGACCCTCCTTGTTAGTTTTTACATGGGAGACCACCAGAAATTCCCTAGAGACAGAAGTTGAGAAACATCCCAGAAGGAGGTTATGGAAAGACACTTCTGTACTGTGGCTAAGAAAACAACGTGGACATGTTCATAAAGTCACCAGGAATTGAGCTGTATTCAAAGGAGACTTTATTTTTTATAAACAATGGGGGCGAAATGCAACTCCACTGAAATTCAGAATGGAAAGCATGGTATTAATTGGATAGAACTATTTTTTTAAAATGGATTATTGCATTTCTGTGCTCCCTTTTCTCAAGGCGTATGGAGCTTTCCTCTGATCTTATCCTCATAACAACTGCTTAAGTGAGGTGGGTTGGGCTGAGAGGGAGTGACTGATTCTCATTCAGTGAGCTGTTGGGACTTGAACCAAATCCAGCACCTTTTCCATTCTGGCCTGTTCTGATATGTTCTGTAAAGATTATTTTTCAGGCATTGTCTCCTTTTTAAAGGGACAAGTCTGTTTGACCTAATGATATTCCTGCATTAGACATCTCTCATATTTCAGAGAGAATTCCAGATTCCTTTTCTGGATTCTGCCATTATTGCAAAATGTCATTACAGCAGATTGATTCATTCTGGGATTTTTAAACAATTCTGTTCCTCCAAGGAAAAGTTTCTGGAGCCTGGGACTGATACAAAATGGCTCACTGCCTCTTCTATCATCAGCCAGCTGCTAGTACATTTCCCAGCTTGGTGTATCGCAGCTCTTGCTTCAGACATTTTCACAGCTAATACTTTTGCATGTGTCAAATAGAGAGTATTTTGAAAACTCTGACAGAGCAGAATTAAGCTGAAACCTTGATCTCTGGCTTGGAGTTGCCATGTGAGCTCTGCCATCCATCCTAATTCCTATAATCCTGGTGTAATAGCTGGTTGCTACGTTCCCATGATTTTCTGTCGTGAGGCATTTGCTAATGCAAGCAAGGAGGTCATGAGGCTAAGAATGGAGTTGAAAATGCTTGCCTTAGAAGAATATATTATTGATCTATGGCACTGAATGGGTCTCAAAACACAGATATTTTTTGTAGCTACTATTGATTAGTATCAAGATTGCAGCATTGCAGTGGTGAATGTTAAAATATACCCCTATTTCTAAGGCAGGTGCTACTGGAAAGACTCTTCCTGACATAGTTAAAGCAACCTCTATATGTGCAAATGAATTATGAAGGTGACTCTATGTTTGCAGTAGGAGAAATTAATCTCTGGAGATGACAAAGTCCTGGGATGTGCCCCATATTAAATAACTTCCTGTAGAGGGAACTATATGAGGAACTGGCATTGCTAGGTTGCCCAGTATAATTGCTTTTAATCTATAAACTTAATAGAAAAATAGTCAAAGTACAGAAATGAAAAGATAATAGGAAAAAAACTGAAAAGAGCGAGAGAGAAGTTGGAATAAATGTATGTAAAACAGAAAGCTCAGATCTTAAATAACCGGTAGATAGTGAAGACATATTTTCAAGGTTTTAAATCAAGTGTAACAAAATCTTTCTGCTGGAGTAAAACAGCAAATACAGTTTTACATCCTTTGGTAGGTAGTATTTTTGGAATATAATTGACCATCATAGTCACATCTTTAAACCTTCATTCTCAAAACCCCGTTAAGAACTTTATGAACATTAAATCAAAATGGTGCCGCTACAGAACAAGCCCAAAATATATGAGCCAATTACACTTCTGATATATAGAAATTGAAACCCAGTTCTTACTACACATTCTCTAGGTGTCCAATGAACACACACACAATCTTTTGTTACATTAATTGCACCTTACGATCATAGGCTCCTAATTTAACATTTTTAAAATGTGAGCCCATCGGTTTGCTAAAACAGGATCTCTACCATGCGTTCATTGACGGCTGTGATCTGGGCTGTAATTTTGGGGGTGAAGAAGCTTGTAACATATGCCAATGAGTAATCCTGATTTTATTTTAGAAAATCATTAGTCATCTTAAGGCCATTGCCTCAAGAATAGAGATACATGTTGAAGGATGTCTTGTGAGAAGTCTATATCCCATGTGTCAGTGCATTGAACAACAAATAAAATGGTCAACTTCTATCTGTACCATGCCAGGTCATATCTGGGATTGTTCCTCACACAACTGAGTTTAAAAAAACAATAACACCCTGCATGTGGAAAATGCTATACCAGGGGCTGACCTGGTGTTCCTGATTTGCTAGTTTTCAGAGTGCAGGGAAACGGTTATATTGAGGACAATGCTGAGTCCAAGCTGCAGCCTGAAGTAGCTTAGTCTGGTCGAAGGTCCACCATCTAATTTGATCTACTCTATTTAAAATCTAGGCCTGTGTGTGAGGACAAGTCCTGTTCAAATCCTATCATGGTATCAAGGCAATATTGAATTAGGCCACAGGAGGAGTATTTTTTTCATCAGCTGCCACGTTGCCTTGGTTATTTATTTATTTTATGTATTGGTCACATTTAGAAAGATGCCCCACTCCCAAAAAGACTCCATGAAGAGTTACACCTCAACCCACACTTGTGTATAAATTGTTTTCCTACTCTCCACAGAATCAACTGGTGCTGCTTGATTGAAATCCCCCTTGCCTCTCCCAGTCATGAGGCCTAATGATTAGGGAGCTAGACTACAGTCCTTCTTTTGCTTATATTATTATATTATATTAATTATATATTATATAAATTTATTTATTAACCAAACTTTCATCCCACTGCAATCTTAAACAGACTCCTGGCAGCTTACAAAAGAACATAACATCATAATACAAGATAGAAGTGCAATATTTATAATTTCCCAAACATTATCTCAAAAAGCTCTGTTCTCAGGTTTTTCTGGAAGATGGGCATTGGAGCCAACCAGACCTATGGAAGGTCATTCCAGAAAGCCAGACCCATTACAGAAAAACAACCCCTCCAGGCTTTAGCCCCCCATCTCCTAAAAATGGGGGTCAGCCAGCTGCTTCTCCCAGCCTGAACAAAGTGGTTGGGCCAACTCCAGTTGAGAGATATGGTCTGGCAAGTTACCCAATGCTGAACAATAAAGATCTTTACAGATTAAAACCAGCCCTGTAAATTATATTTTATTTTATCTATTTTCCACATTTAAGTATCCATCTCCCCTGTGGCTGCCCACCCCATGGCCCCACTTTTCGGATGGAGGAAGGTTATGGGTGCAAAAAGCTGTAGACCCACTTTCTCCTCAGGTTTAATTTCATTCTTGCACACTCAGACAAGAAGCAGTGCAATTAGTGAGCCAGCTTTCCAGACTGCCTTGTGATGGCCCACGTTGAACTCAGGCAGAGGGCAGAGAGCCCTAGAAATGCCACTGAAGCCACAAGGGACATGTTGGTGCCTTCACGGCCTCAGCCGAACAGAAGGTCCGGCCGATGCTTTCCATGTGAGTCAGCCTTCAGTGAAGGCTGAGGTCCAGATATGACCTCCCCATATTCTTAGACTGCTTTCCTTGCCAACTATGCTGACTTTGTGACTCCAGGTGACGTATAAAAGAGGAACGTTAAGGTGCCCTTTATGCACCATGACAGGAGGGTATAGGTTCCATAAAAAGTCAAAATACCATACAGTTAAAAAAAAATAAAATTCCACAATGCCATTACAAATGGGAACTGTAGAGTAATTTTTCCCTGGCTTCATCCCATAATTCTGCTGTAGAGTTTTCAGGCCAAGGACCACATTTGGCCACAATGGAAACATGAAAAAGTGAAAAATAATCCCACAACAGAAAGTTCATAGCTACACAGTTGAGATGTTGCACTTCAGCATTACTCAATGGCAAGGAAATTAGGGTGAGCAGAAATTGCTGTCTGTCTGTGGTGGCATCTTCCTTGAGGAACAGCTTCAGTTAATTATATTAGTTAATATGCAGGTACTGAGGATTGGGGTGGAAGGAACTGGGGGAAGTCTGATTATAAGGTTGACCTGCACCTTGTTTGGATATCAGGCTTGGAAATTAGACACAGAAAACAAAAACAGTGCTCATCATTTTCCAGGTAACCTATTTATGTTGGTCTACAGCCTGTATGATACAGGTGACGGTAGGTTAGACTCAGATTTCCTTGAGGTCTGATGCTGACTTCTAGGTTAGTAAGAAACCAGTGATGGTGGGTTGGTGAATCAAACTGGTCGTGAATCTTTCCCAATATCCTATCTCTTATTTTCATCAATTCCTATATTGGTTGGGTCTTTAAGAGAGTCATCACTTTAAATTACTGGGGCTGCGTTCTGGCTGTACCTATAGAAACACTCCATTATTTGAAAAATTTAATTACCATTCATGCTTCTGTGTACTTGCATTGATAATGCAATCACATTCAATTAGTTTTTTTTTTCTTATTTTAAAATTGCACTTCATGTTTTAGGATGTTTTCCACTTAGTTTCTACTCTCTGGAATCAATTACCTCTTGACTCCTTTCTGGAGTCTTATCTCCAGAAATTTAAAAATATCCTTAAAACACTCTTTTTCATAGCACTCTTTAAAATTAGAAAAATCTTATCTCTCCCTCTCTCATTATTTGCTATACATTTTTATTAAAGTTGCGGTAGTGTTAGAAATTGTTTACATTGATTATTATACTGTATTGGGAAAAGTCTTACCCTAGTTATTATATCGTTTTATTTGTATATTAGTTTATATTGTATGTAATTTTGATTTACCTGTTTTGCACTTAGTTATAAACACATGCTAAATAAAACTACTGCTATTACTACTTGAAAGGGGTTGCCAATAAAAAAAACAACATGGATATAAGCTGCATGGGAAAAAAAACCCCTTTATATAGTAGTTTTGCAAAGAAGGGAATGTTACTTGAGTCCATGAAACAAAACATAGGCCAGTCTACTGATTTTACATATGTGTAATCATTACAGTTTATGTAAAATGTGCTTTGAATGTTGGAATCTACATTTGTACATCTACAAATGTACATGTTGGAATCTACATTTCATTATGACATTTTTCAACTATGACCTAGTATCACATTTGTCATGGCGATATTGTCCATAGTTTGTTTGGAAGGAGAAGAAAATAGAGGTGTATTTAGGAATTAATCTATTAGGAACCATTCCTATTAATGGGTTCACTCTATACTTGCTATAAGGAGATCTTAGAATCTCATAGTTCTGGAGTCTATAAAGACTAGAAGCTTTATCTTTATAAAGAGTTATCCTTGTTTGAAGGACAGGTAACACGAGGAAGCAATGTTAAACCATTCATTTGTTTGCCTAGTAGCAAATAACTTAGTTGAACATACTGCTATGCTCACCCAGCACACGTAACCTAGTTACTGAATTAAGTCATTTTCTAGATTTGCATAATATATGAAACTGCAGACTAAGCAAATGAGTTGGATTTGCAAAACTGTGCCTAAGCCACAAAAACTCTAACCCAGGTTTAAACAAAGCAGGATTAGCATATTAGGTAATGTAGTCTCTAAGTTTTTAACCTGTGAACAAATTAGGTGTCTGGTATGAGTAGCTGCATTCGTACCTTCTGGTTGCTGCAAAATTATCATGGTGCCAAGTCAACATGCACCAGTGAGTTGATAATCTTTCCCTGTGTTGGAAAGTGTCCCTCTTGTATTTTTGCCCAGTCTTTGTAAGATTTACATCTTAAATGGTTTTGGGATGCCAGTTAAGAATTCCAAGGTGATGGTGCTTCTTCGTCCCAGTCCTTGGGAGTGGAAAAGAAGTGCTGATATTGGATAGAATATAAGGTCCAGGTCAGGTTTGAGCAACCGGATCACGATGCTTTGTTCCACTTATTTTTAATTTAATGTACCTCCATTTCCTTATCTGAACAGAATCAGATAAGATCACGTTGCTCCAGAGAAGAAAAGGAGTTCCAAATAAGATAAATAGGCAAGTTGGGTGAAGAGTTCCACCGTTCACATTCTATATGGACAACACCATATTTGTGCTTAGTAAAAAAAAAAAAATGTCTTCAGCAACTTATACAGTGAGATGGGCAGCATATAAATTTGATCGATCAATCGATCGATCAATCAATCTGTTAACTTCCATTCCACCCACAGCTTAGTTCACTTCCTGTTTTCTTGTTTTATTTTTCCAGGCATGGATGGGAAAAAATGCAGTGTATGGATGTTCTTACCTCTTGTCTTGACATTGTTTACCTCAGCAGGACTGTGGATTGTGTAAGTGAGCTTTGCAAAATTATTGTTCTTACAGTTTCTGGAAGAAATATTATTTGACACAACACAGGTCTAGGAGTCACAACATGTTTCAAGAAGGAATAGTATTCTATCCAAGGAACATGATTATAATCAGATATCTTTCTTGGGACACTGTTTATTTCAGCATGACCACTTTCCTTGAATGAGGCAAGACAGTTGCCCAATAAATTTGTCTGTGTTTTGAGTCAAGATTCCATGATCATTATACACACTTATTTTTCATGGTGCCTCTTGAAATAAAGTTTATTTGTTTGTATTTTTGCAGTACTTATGCAACATTAGGGTTTTCTAAGCCTGCCAGTGTTTCTCTGTTGTGTACTGTGCTTAAGCAGTATTGCCTTGCCAACATAAGCAATGCCACTGATAAAAGCCATACATGCATATGCAAGAAATTAAGCACCTATGTCTGCAATCCAAACATGATGGAAATCTGAATAGTTATGCAACCAAAGCAAATCTGAAAAAAACTTGTCCTATTCTGCTTTGTTTCATTTGCAATTTTTATTTGTGCAATCTTTTATTTGGGTATGGTTTGCCACCCTGGGAAGGATGCAAAAGGCTAGGCAGAAGGTCTAAATCTTATTCCTATCGCAAAATGTTGGCAGGTGTTATTACCAAGCTGTTTTCCCAAGATGGCTAGATGTTTTAAGTGAAAATACACGAACAAAAAAATTAAAATGAAGCAGTGGGTCTGTTCCTATGAAATGCTACGCCACAAGGACACCCTACCTACCATGTTGGAGAAAAAGAGACTCTTTTTCTCCAACACTATTGGAGAAAATGTGGACTATTATGACCACACTGCAGTTGGCATCCTAACCTTAGCATGCCAATCCAGAGGAATTTACATACATTTAAATCCAATGGATGCAAATGGAATCAAAGGAGGGTGCTTAACAGGTTCCTGGGTTGCACTCAAGGTTTAATGTTTGCTCCTTTGAAAGGACCGTGCCACCCAAGTTCTACCCTTAAGCTCCATCTCTCATCATAAACCAGAGGAAATAGTCTGGTGCTCTCCCCATGGTCTGGAGTTCAGCTCCCTTCAATGCCAACTAGCATGGCCAATGGCAAAGGTTTATGGAATTTATAGTTCAAAACATCTGGAGGGCAGCATGCTTAAGCTCCTGCCAAAAGATACCATTTCTTCTGACAGAAGAAAGAAGCCTTGATTGCAATGCGGCACCAGTTCTACAGTTGGCCAGAAGTTGTGATGGTACAAGGATATAGCAGAGCCCTACAGATCTGGCTCTGATCTGATTGCTTAGTAGAAGGTAACCCTTCTCAACCCAGTGTTTTAGACAATGCTGGCCCAGGATTATCTAAGGATCTTGTTGGCTGATGTCCTATGGGATTCTCTGCTCAGCTGCTTTTTCACCCACTATATACATATCCACCCTTTTGGGGAAAGCAACATTATCCAAGGGCAGAATGAAAGTAAAAACAACAACAACAACAACAAAAATAGTAAGCCAAAGAAATCAGAAGCATGATATATGAAAAAAGAAAACCTATGTATAATTTCTTTACTGTACATCAGCATCGTTCCCTATGCCTCTTCATGCCTTTCCATTCCTTCCAATCATTCTTGTTTTCATGATATCCATATGCCACTTCATAAATTGCCCTTGGTTCTTCAAACTTCTCATCTCTCTCATCAACTCCGTCCAAGCACAACTTTCTTGGTCTTCGCCTTCCTCTTGACCCAGTCACTCTCCCCCCACATATGCTCCTTCCTGACCCTCTGCTGAACAATTTCTTTCCAGCTCCCAGTTCCAGTATCCCTATGCACACTTCCTTTTTTCTTGTGAAGAGATAGTTTTATTAACATTTTCTATGCTTATCCTTTCCTATTTTTGCAGATATTTTATAGCAGTAGAGGACAACAAAATTCTTCCACTAAATGTGCCAGACAGGTAAAACACTAATTTTTCTAATATTTATTTCCTTTCTTCTTATTTGGCATTTGAAGGCTCCAACGGGCTTGTTTCCAAAACAGTGTTGGGAGCTCTACTCTACTGCCATCTATAATGAAATAGAATTAGCTTCCCTTAAGCCCAGAGTGTAGTATATAAGCCCATTTTATTAACTCAGTTTTCCAGTATGCACACTCATGTTTTTTATTAAGGCTGTGCACTGGATTGGATTCAATTCCCAAAAGGTGTTTGAAGCACACACGTCTGTGAAGGTAACCACTATCTGTAATGGTTTAAAGTATCTGTGTCTTTTCTGGGGATGGCAGTTGCATGAGCCCAGAAAAAGATGTGGCTGCTTTAAAAGTTGTAGATGAGTGCTATAATTTTGCTCCCATCCGCTTTGAACAACCTTTGGGGAACTGACTCTGAGGCATTGCACTGCCACAGTAGAGAGCATTCATGGGTATGAGCCTATTCTCTACTAATAACCCAATATGATGCAAACAATAGCCCAAGTGTGGTGCACTGAAAGTAAAAACAAAGCAGAGATATTCAGCTTGTTGGATTGTGGATTTGGCCACTAGCTTCTCACAGTTTTGAGCCTTATAGCAAGGCTGTGAATGGTCTATTTTTTCTCCTTCGCTTTGTTTTTGAGCAGCATTCTGAGATTTACCAGTTGAATCCAGTTACTGAATGGCAGCACAAAGAACAGTGCTGGTCTTGATTATCACTACAGCTAGTAAACCTTACACTCTCCAGCACGTAGCCACTATATTAATAAGTTTAAAAAGTAAACACTCAGAAGAATGAGGACAAGGGGAGATGGAACTTGTTGAACCAGAGGGTAGGAAACAAGTCATCCATTTCTGATATATCGAAGGATATCACCAAATAATAAAATAATCATATTGAGCCAGGAAAGCATATTACTAACAAAGTGGTGCTACCAGAAGAATTGTGCATGCAGAATAGCTTTGAGAAAGCAAATACCAACAACACAACTGGTAGAGGAATTAGGTACAAAGAGACTATCTAGATGAGTTTTAAGGACAATCTGGGAAGCCATGGCAAATAGCTTAGATCACAAACACCTGCTGAGTTTCCTTCTTTTCCTTTTGAGTCAGAACCAAAGGCCTTCTGGTCTCATTCAAATAGACATGCACATATCTGCCAAGGAGAGTAAGGAGAGGGGGCGCACACATTATTGCCCCATGCTTCGAAGGAGATGGAATTCACCCATCCTTCCTATGAAGCTCAGGGAGAGCAATAGAATTGCATGTCCTATCTCTAGTGCTGGGGTGAAGGGAAGATTATGAGAACTGTTCAACGTACTGTATGCACTTGCACACCCATCATGGCTCTCTGTGATGGGCGGTTGATACATAGCCACATAGCTTCATTCAGAAACAGAGACCAGCTCTCGTGAGGGTACGAACAGTTGGGAGAACAGACGGGGAAGGAGACTTGGGGCATATTAAAGTTGGAGAGTACAAAAAGGATTCCATGTGACTCCAGGGCCAGGGATTTGTTATTTAGGGTAAAATGCCTTCTCCAGTCATGGATCTCCAAATATGTGGATCCCGAACTCTAGAGTTCCCCAGCACTCAAGATTGCTGAGAATTTTGGGGTAGAAGTCCCCAAAATTCCCACATTGTAGATGCCCACATTGGAGAAGACTGCTGTAGATTTTTTTGATGGATTGCAATCAGAGTTCTGTTTCATCTTGTTTGAAAGCAGATCATTTGTGTAAAACTAGCTATTTCTATGCAAAACAAGTTCAATAACACCAAATGACTAATGTTGTCATTCTGACTTAGGTGTGATTAGTTTCCTTTTGTGTCCCGCAGCAAACCAAGTTCTTTAAAGCCGCCATATATAAGGTAATAATGCCATTGTCCATTCTTTTCTCTTGTCCCCTCTCTTTTTCTTCTTTTCCCCAACAAGGCCTGTTCTACCCTATGCATTTTTAATTGATTTATTTACCTTTGTTGCAGGCTTAGTAGATTTACAATGAAACACATTATATTTTTGAAGTATTGCAGGTGATGTCCCTCCTGCTAGCTGTGTATTTAGCCAAGTCATGAACATGGCAGCATTTCTAGGTAGGCGTTGCATGAAGAATGTGTGGCTTCTTTTTGATCTCTTCTAATTCACTTTAGAGAGTCCCCTGTTTCAGCCAAATCCATGTCACAGCGATCTAGTGAACAGCAGCTACAAGGGCTAAATTCTCTCTGAGGTGGTAAAATTGGGTTTGGGCTAGAAACAACTTCTTCATATCCTCCAGTTATTGCAGAAAGGAAGTTACCATGTCTAGGAAAAAGCTAGGCTATATCTTTTTTGCCTGACCCACTAACTTTCTCTGGGCAGGGATTTTAGTCAATAACCAGCAATGGATGCTACATCCAGTCCCTCTTTGTAGTCTCAAGTTATATAGGATAGGTACAGATTCCAGGCATGGCACAAATACCTGGAATCTTTAAACTTAGAAACTAGGCGCTTTTCTTGAAATTGGGCCTGCTCTACCTGTGCAAGCTACTCAAATTTTTAGTATCTCTCTGCAGACTGTGGTGAGCTGGCTGTCATTTAAAATTTTCCACAAAGCTCTGGAATCACATCGTATGCAAGCCTAATGGGTAATTAAAATAGAATATGAAATATTCTGCATTAATGGTAGCTTGTTGGTGGGCAATAATGTTGAGAAGAAGCCACCAAATGATGCTTTTACTGGGAGTCCCCTCAAACCTGAAGCTTACTACCTCAGCAGGAACTAGGCCTATAAAACAGAGAACCATGATGTGTTAAATATTCACATATTGACCCATAAGTGTCTTCATATTCTTTTTTCATGTGTTAAATTTAAAAAACAACACCACCATCAGTCATTATTATTGGTTTGCATGAGCTTTTACAGATTCTAGTGTTTGAGAATTCTGCATGTGTGTGAATATCACACAATTGTGAGTGTGCATATAATAACAGAAGTAATGTACCATTTATATGTAACTCTTCAAATCCTTGTCTGGGCTGCTGGTCACTTTTCCCATGTTATAGATAGACACAAAAGATTATAGATAATTATTTTTCACAATCCTGAGAATTGGCTATACTATTCAGTGTAACAGAATAGTATCTACAACAAGAACCTTGTTGATGCTTTCTTACTCAAGTGTCCCCTATCATGGGAGGAGAAAGAGCAGGAACAGGCTTGATGGCTTTAACTCCATAGTCATGTCTCCTGCCAGCCTAAGTTCTCTCTGTCAAGAGTGGGACAAAAGTTCTGATGCAAGAAATTCATTTAGTGCCTCCCTATATGGTTGAACCTGCAAGGTACTAAATCTTCTAGGGAGCCTACAGTTCCGGGTTTTTTCTGATCTTGTAGCAACAGGAGAAGGACCACGGAGGCAGAGCCAGAGAGCAAGGTTCCACCCCTCCCCTATGTATAGCAAAGAATGAATCTTAGGATATTGAGACTAACCTTTTGCTCACGGTAGAACCTCCCCACTGAATGGCCCTCCAGCTTCTGCTTGGAGAAAGAGGCTCACCACCTCTCTCAGAAATTAGGTCTGTCATTGAACTGCTTTTACCACTAGGAGGTTTTCATGGATGAATGTTGAGATGTGGTAAGAGTAGTGGAAAATTGGTCTTTCAGTTGCTAGTGGCCAGGATTGTTCAATGCAACTTCTAATTTCACAGGCATCATACCTGTAGCATACAGTGCTGAGTGCGGAAGCCAAGCAAAAGGAGAGTATTGTTTCTTTATTTTTCTTGTAGGCTTCTCAGAAATGTTTGGCCAGCCGCTGTTGAAAACAGGCTGTTGCATTAGAGGGGTCCTTGGTTTGGTCTCCTTCAACTACATTAATCACACGTTTGATAAATATAAGCATTCAACAGATGCATTGCCAGCTTGGAAATGTCAATGAGTACTTGGTATTTTGCTCCAAGAGTTGCTTAAAAATCCATGATTTGGAGACCCGATTGCTTAGTCTGAAGGCGAAGCAGCTTCACTGTTGATTATGATATGTGTAAACATATGCTATCCTTGTAGAAGACAAGATGTCTCTCCATATTATATTCCAGAAAAAATAGTGCTATACTGTACATGCATTCAAAAAGAAGGCGTTTCAGCATACAAGCACTTTCAATAAATCCCAACATGTTGGCATTCCTCAAATGACATCTCCCTCTTCTGGATAGCCACATACACAGCGTGGATGTCTGCAGTAGGAAGCTTCTCTCTGTGTGTGCTTGTATGCCCCTTAGAATCTTGTGCAAGCAAAGACTTTATTGTACAATTGCTAAGATAAACTACTATTATCTATGCAAATACCTTGTAGCAACTGAACTGGAATGATATCTTAGTTCACAGACGGACATGTATGGCCTAGAATTGTGCAAGAGCAGACACAAGATCCTTGCTTTCCTCCTTCTCTGCTAAGTGGTTGTTGGCCAACCCTACCATCTGAGCTGACAGCCAGATCTCTGTAGCAGGGGGTCTTTTTTATATGGGTGAACTTCCTGAAAAATTTAGAATCTTGCTCTGAGCCCATCAGGTTTTTACACTGTGTTCAGTATTCCCTTCTGCAAGTGTTCAGCTCCCCGTGTGTGGCCAGGAGCAGTGACGAGGCCACAAAAATATAACAGAAGCGATTTGTTCTTGCTCTCTGTGGTATGAGCTGCACTGCTCATATAGCAGATTAGGTAAAGACTTGGTTAGGACATTCTTTAGCATATGTGAACTCAGCCCATTTACTTAGTAAATGTGTGGTTTAGTATATTGTGTAAATGCAGAAATAGACTGGCTCAGTAACCAAGTTAAGTTCTGTGTGCAAATTCAGTTATACATTTCTAATCGTGTGGGGGTGGGAGTGGGGGAACTGCTGCTAGTGGCTTTACTGGTTTAGCTAGTCCACAAAGTTAAAGGGAGAATCCGTCTTGGGGCTGCTCCACTTCTGCTGACAGTTGTTTTGTAGTAGGTGACAGTACCTGTCCTTGTAAATGGGTCTTCAGTTGGATGTTGAATGGCTTTTATTGTAGGAGTCAAAATTGCAGGGCTGTGTCACTAATTCTTTCTTTTTTTCAGCGCTGGTTGTGGCTGTCCTCCGCTTCATTCAGCTAAAGCCAAAGGTTTTGACCCCGTGGCTCAATGTCAGTGGCTTGGTGGCCTTATGCTTGGCTTCTTTTGGAATGACCCTACTGGGCAACTTCCAGGTATTTTGTTTTCTCTTCCTTATCAACTGGGGTCATCCATTTCCATTCTGCCATAATGTTGTTTGGTTGCTTTTGGCTTAGCGTGTTGCATAAACCTAGCCACTATTTATGGATCATGGCTTAGGGCTTTGGTTGCTGCATGAAGTCAGACTATTGTGGTTTATTCAATAAAAATAATGAAGCAAACTATGACTTGCAGCTTACAGCATCCAGAACTCTGTTTCCTGTCCCATTTAATGAATGTCCCAGCTACCTGTAAATGACTTTCTTCTGAATCAGCTGAGCCAGAATTGGTCCGCTGTGTTTGGCCATGGAGGTATTTGTGTGCTTAGCAAGATCTTTTGGCTGTCACTTGTCTTGCTTCAGCAGTACAACCTTCTTTTGAACTTCCTTCAGTTTTTCTGGAGGAAAGTTGGTGGAAGAAGGGCAAGTTCCATTGAGCATGCACAGCTCTCTGGATATACCTAAGCTGCATTTGCATGGGCCAAAATCTTGATTGGGGTCAGGCCATAACACTTTCTGTGCTACCCCTTTGGCTCTAGGCAGCTGAGATCATAATTTGGCAAATTTGTGACAGTGATACCTTCATAAAGAAACAAGAAATGAGCACAAGAAAAAAGGCTGATGGATTTACACAAGAACAGGACTGTGGTATATTAAGGGATGGAGGGCTTGGATAAAACTTGTCAGGCTCACAAATCTGAAATCTAGCTTTTGTGGCAAGTTCATAAAATTTATCTAGTTTTAATAGATCAGTGTGAGCAGTTAGAATCCATAGGCAGCCTTTCTTGGGATAAGTACAAGAGGTGACAAGAGGGTAGAACTGCCTCAGTGGCCTCTTTTGGTCTCCTTCAGAAATGGCAGAAGAAGGCAACTTCCTTCTTCAACTCATATCTCCAAACATGTAAGAGCTAGCAGGTTGGAAGTTCAAGAGATAAGCAAGACACTTCTTGGGAATGGAAAGCCAAGGCCTCCAGCTCTCCCAGTACCCATTGCAGAGATATTAGGGCATTCTGAGTTGAGCAAAAGAAAGTGGAATCCTTAGGAAAATGTGGCTCAGTGGTTTTTCACTGGATGTAGCAACAAAGGTCACCTGTTCTGTGCTCTTTTCAGCTTTCCAATGATGAAGAAATACACAATGTTGGCACATTTTTGGCCTTTGGTTTCGGCACCCTGGCCTGTTGGATTCAGTCCACGCTAACCCTCAAAATAAACTTGAAGAATGAAGGTAGAAAAGCTGGAATCCCACGCGTTGTCTTGTCGGCAGCGATAACCCTCTGCCTAGTCCTTTGTATCCTTTAAGTTTTTGCTTTTTTCTTTCTTTCTCTAAATGCAAACTATTACCGGCTGTTTCTGGATTGTTGTACTGGCATAGTAATTACTGTTTGGTCCAAGCTGTATAAACATGTATTTGACAGAACATGTCTGCCCTCTCTGGCCACAAAGTTGGTGGTTACGAAACAGGCTTGCTTTATGATCAGTACCCAGTGGGACACATGGAAAAAGAGAGCACAAGCCCCCGTTTCTCTTGTAGTTGGCTGATTTCCCCAACTGGCCTTCAGTGCCAGAAGGGAACCATGCCAGGGAAAAACTATTGAAAGATCAGTCCAAAAGACTGACGTACAGTAGAGATGTAAGTTCAGTTCTGTTCCTCTTTTCGTGTGCTTCATTTGATGTTTGGAGAAGACCCCATTTGAAAGCCAAATGGCCTAGATTAGGGGTTTTTAGACTTTTCCAGGTTGAAGCACTTGAAGAAGCAAAGCTCTAGTGCTAAGAATTAGCTGCATTTTATTGTTGTTGTTGTTGTTGTTATTATTATTATTATTATTATTATTATTATTATTATTATTTTGCCATTAGTCACAGTCTGAAAAACTTTGGTCTAGAGGTACTTTAAACATCTAATTTACTTCTTGAAAAGACTCTTGAAATACAGGGGCTGAGATTGCGCAATATGCTACGCAAAAGGGCACTTAATGAATTTACAGATGCTGCTATTCTGTTCACGCATAGCTGCTTAATAAAAATCTTAGATGTACCATATTGTCCAAGCCTGGAGTGTCCTCTATTCCAGGTTTACAGAAACCAGTATTTTGTAATCTACATATTATGATTTCAAATTCTGTTTTTTGTAAACCCTAAATGATTGTTTTTGGTTTGGATAGCAGAATAAGCTGAAGTCTTGGTCAAAAGTTATGCACTATGGGGGTGGCAGTAACATGGCAATGTTTTTGCATTCACTGGCAGGACTTTGGGGCTGTACGTGTTTTTTATTTATTTATTTTATTTATATTTTGAATTTAAACACCACCCATCTCATGAGGAAGTGACTCTGGGTGGTTGTGTTGTGTGTTGTGTGAATGCAGGTGTGCCCATGTGGTGGAGGGCAGAGTGCAGACTGGACTCCTGTACTTTTAATAGTTTAATCGTTCAATAGAGGAAATAATTTCCTAGATATTTTTCTTAGCTTATTCCAAGTTGGGAATAAGCTGAATTCCAAGTGGAGAAGAAAAGGTTCTCCTCTAGGGCAGGTATGTTCATTTGTATTTAAATGTTTATATTCTCCTTGGATTACTCTGTGAAATGTCCTCTCCCTAGAAAGGGAATGGAGAATGTGCAGCCCTGAACTCAAATTCCCATTAATTCTAGCAGCAAGACGAGTGCTGTGGAGTGATGAGAATTTCAGTCAAAGAACATCTGGAGGCCAACACATTGACCACTGGGAAGTTCCTATAGCTTGAAATAGCCTGCAGGAAGTATTCTGTTTATTTCTTGATGAAGTCACTTTTTAAGGAGGTCCTGAATATAGGCTTGGACTGTTGAAAATTCCAGATCTAATGGTGTATGCCAAAGGTTTTCAATCCTTTTCAGGCTGTGGAATCTGAGATTTGGAAAGAAAAAATTCCCAGATTGTCTGCTCAAGAGACAAAGCTCTAGGGCAGTGTTTCTCAACCTTGGCAGCTTTAAGATATGTGGACTTTAACTCCCAAAATTCCCCAGCCGGTTGAGAATCACTGCTCTGGGGATAGAAAATTGGTTCCGTTTGAGCGAACGTTTATTTATTTATTCCTTTTTGCCCTTAATCTGTCACATACCTCATCAAGTTCTTGTGGAACTTGAGGGTTGTGCCAAATACTATTTGAAAAACCCTACCCTAGCCACAATCGGTCTAATAGTGTATGCCTGAATTGGCACACCCCTTGGCTTCCTGAGAAACTTAGCTTTATTGCAACATATCACATGTCGCTCTTAATCTTTGTGTTCATGAATATATACCCGGGGAAAAAAACACTCGAGTCTTAGCAACCCAAGAATGACGTTTCCAGTTGCTTAGGTTGGAATGGTCTTCTTCTCATGACTAGCATAGTAGCGAACTGTGGCTGAGTATGTGATGCAAAATAGAGACTGAGTTACAAGTCCGCTAACTTAATCATGTTGCTTTTCATGGGACAGACGTGGGATTGAAGGGAAGTAGATTTTTTTTCCCTAGCAGGAAGCTTATACAGCCCTGATTCCAAGAGCCATTTCAACGTTTGCTCCTGTTGCTCGGTCTGCGCCTTTGCGTTTCTGCGTATTTTCCTTGACGCCCCTTCAGATTTCATTTTGATGATCGAATTTAAGTTCCACATGCATGCGTCGCGGGTACAGTGGGGAATGGTGATGTGCTTCTTATGTTTCTTTGGCTCCTTCGCTGTGGAATTCAGACACTACCGGTTCGAGATCATTTGCTCCGAGTACCAAGAGAATTTCCTCAGCTTTTCTGAAAGCCTCTCTGAAGCTTCTGAGTATCAAACGGATCAGGTGTAGCCTAACCCAGGTTGACCGGGCGGAGGATGCTTGCTGTCACATGGCCCCTTTTGTTGACTGTGTTTTCATGTTCGTTGCTAATTCATCTCTGCAATCGCCCAAGCTTTCTTCTGAAGAAAGAACAAGATGCCTCTTTGCATGGATGCGCAGAACGTTTCAAACTGAATCGCTTTCCATTTGAGCAAGAACCTCCCGCCTCAAATGCAGAATGGCCATTGTACGCGCAAAGCGGGATGCTCTCCAGCATCCTGCAAGCCTTCTGGGCTCAAGGCTGAGCATCGCCGGCACATTTTCCCCAATGCTCAAAACGGCCCACTTCTTGCTTAGCAATTGTGGTTGCACGTTCAGGACAGGGTGCTTTGTACTCGAAATGGCTCAGTTTGAAACATTTTGCCCACACTACCTCTTTGCTCCGACTTTGTTTTGTTTTGTTTCTGCTTTAGGCATTTTATAACCCAGTATGAGATGCTGAGTCATCAGGGTTACGTTTGTTCCCCATAGTCCTCCTGTGATCGGCTGGCAGAACTTGTGTTACATAAAAGAGGTAGCAGAGATCTATGAACAACTGTCATTCATATATGTATATGTATATATATATATGAATATGTATGTACGTATGGTTGCACCTTGAGTGACTATGAAAGATGAATAGGGTCTTGTTACCTGCAATAAATTTTAGACCACGATCATACAGTAACCATGATCTGTGGACGTATCAGCAGGGCATCCACTAGGTGGAGGTGGTGTGTCCAAATCTGCAAGATGATGAGTGCTGCATGTTGCAAAGGAAGCTCTATCTTGTGTGTACATACACACATCACACTCATGTACAAAGAGGACAGGGCTATGATTGTGATACTATATCCACTGTCTTGTAGATTTGGAGGACCTCTGGCAGATGCCACTACGTATAAGGCAGTGTTGTCCAAACTTGGCTGCTTTAAGATGAGTGGACTTCAACTTCCAGAATTCCCCAGCCATGGGAGTTGAAGTCCACTCATCTTAAAGTGGCCAAGTTTGGACAGCACTGGTATAAGGTTTTCTGATTCCCTGGGTAAACTTGGCATGGCAAGAAAAACTTCTCAAATACCCTCTCAGTGCCTGCACATTTGGCCATGGAATGGACGCTGTTCCCTGAAGCCTATATTGTGGAGGTTGCAAACTAATTTCCAGCATTACTGAGTCTTTGGGGGCAACCGCTTGCTGAGGTGCAATTTTCTTTCCTCCCCATTTTCTGCATTTAAGACACTTTGAAAAGAGCTGGCAATTGTACTGCAGCCTGGTCCATTAAAGAGCGAGGCAAATGACCTCACTAAAATCAGGGTTTGGATTATAGGTCTACCCCTGCCTTCCCCAGATTCTGGTGCTTTTGTCACCCATTATGCTGAAAACAGGTTCATTTTCACTGACTTGGAGAGCAAGAACCCGAAGAACAGGAACGCTGATGTCCAGCTTCACTCTCTGGCACAGCTAATTGATGGTGGGCAGTACGGAACCTCAGGCAGCCAGGTGCAGAAAATAAGACTGTTTCACAGCCCTTAATGTTTGTATAGTGGTAGGATTCTCAAGGAACAATCCTGAAAAATCCTCCTTCTAGGCAATTTTTCAAGTGGCATATGAGCTTTTTTCTCATATATGGCCTGTATATTTAACACATCAATTTCCAGAGACTGGAAGATGTTTCTACTTTGGAACCTTAAGACTAGATATGTCAATTTGAACCTGTAGGGTAGAGTTGTTACATCAACAGAAAAGCATAAGTTGGCCTCCGCCTGTCTTTCATTGGCTTGATGTGCAAAAAATAGCAGCAGTTGTTGAAACTTTTACTGGGTAGCAATAACATGTAGCTATAAAGGGCAATTGAAAAGTTGCTACTTTGCCACATGGACTAAGCAAACAACTCCAGGTGCAGGCATATATTTTTGGAATGAAATTATTCCCCACACAGTGCTATCTACCTTTACTTAGGAGTAAGTTCTACTGAACATAGAGGGACCCTGGAATGAACATAAATAGGAGTAAGTCCAAAGCATAGAGTTTCAAGAGGAATTGGGGCAGTACCTTCACTGGGATTCAGTGAATGTTTGAAATAGGACTCAGAAAATATTTAATGGCGATAACAATGAAATGGGTGCAAAGCTTAAGGTTTAATCATTAGAAATAGGAGACTTGTCAAAGTGGTAACAGTTTTCACGTAGGGCATAAAACACACACAAAATTGTAAAATACACAAATGTTTCCACATTATGGGGAGGGGGTGTTATGAGAGAGGCTGTAAGTCAGGTGTAGGTAGCTTGATGCTCTTCAGATGTTTTGGACCTAATTTCCCATCAGCTCTGGACAGTATGGCCAACGGCAAGGATTGTACTACAAAACATCTGGTGGGTAACAGATTGTTTATCCCAGCTGTAGACGAATCCAAACCAGAGGTGCTTCTACAGTTATGAAAGCATGGAAAGGTTGAAAACTTAAGAAATCCACCAACAAGCAGCTAAATAAATGGGTTTCTGTTAAAATGTGTTTTACTGTAAATAGTTCACTGTGAATTTTTTTAATGTTTATGTTGTATTATATTTTGAATTTTTTCTGAAAGGGAGAAAAAAACTTTTTGTGAAAATTTTCTCTCTCCATTTAATATGCAACCCAACTCAATTTTTTTCATGATAATAGTGTAAATACCTTGAAGTATTTCTTACAGCACATTTTTCAATATGGTTGAGCAAAGACTTCATAACTGTATACTGACACATTACCACGAAATAAATTTCTTTTATGGGAAACATGAGCATTATTTTGTGCCTGTACCTACACACTAGCATAGTTCTGTCCTTGTGTCCTTTACAGAGCTGTGCCCAAATGCCAAGCAATTAAAAGCGTTCAGAGCCATTCAGAGGAGTCCACTGAGAATGGCCTTGTTGCTTAAGTACCCATAGAAACATCTGTGTTCGTGCAGGGAAGAGATCTGTAACCCAGAAGTGGTTCCTCCAAAACCAAAGGTAGATGGAATTATACGATCAATGTTTACAGTTTTCTCCATGTGCAATGTATTTGCACTCATACATTTCCTTTCTTCATAAACTCTGGAGTAAGGAAGGGGAAGAACAGAGCAAGATGGAGTAAATAATACTGATGATCTGGATCTGGGCCTCAGTGAAGGACATGTCTCTGGGGAAAATCAGAATGAAACACCTAAAGGTTTAGATCAGCCACAGAGCAGAGATTCCCTTAATCTAGACAACAGTCTTCACAGGCATACCTCTAAAATTGAAAAGATGTTGAATTTGCAGAATCAATAAATAATCAACAGTAAAGAATAAAAGTGAACTGTTTTCCCCAGATGCACAGTGCATGGGCAATAACCTAAGCCGAAGCTACTTTCAGATCCAAGTCTTCCACTTCAGTCACAGATTTTATTTAAAGACAAGACATGCACCACCACAAAGCAACAATCCTATATTGACATTGACTACATGGGCAATGTGGAACCGCTCTCCATTAGCATCCAGAATGGGAAAGGATTTATAAACTCAATACATAATAATTTTAATATCGTATCTGACTTTTCCAACATGAATTGTACACTGGTATCTTCTGGTTCAGTTACTCATCTGTGTGTAACACCAAGACCTTTCCACCAGGAACACAACAGCAAGGCCGATTCTAACAATGTTCTCAAATATCGGAAGGGCTGCCCATCGTATATATATGGAGAACATCAAATTAGGGATTAGATTAGATGTTGTGCGCTTATTCCATTGTAAGACTCCAGGCTGCATACACTGGATTCTCTGGTCACTTCCAGCCAAACTGGGATGTTCTTGACATATTATGGTTTCACTACTTTGTCCAGCTTTGCAGTTGTTACAACAGGCCTATTTCCAAGGACGTAACTCCAAAATATGTTGGTCAGATGGAAAAAATATCGGCATTAGCCCCATTCAGTACAACTTGGGATTGTTCCCCTTAACTCATAGTGAAAAGGGGCAAGGGTGTGGGAGGCAGAACACTACTTATAGCAGAGCATAAATGTGCAACATGCTGAAGAGACAAGCACTTCTGTTTTGGACTGCTGAAACATCTGGGAGCCTTGAAAAATCAATCAACAGAAAGGAAAAGGTGCTGACACTGAGACATGCTTACTGCTCTTGCAATGCTGCGCATAAAAGGAACAGGTGGCATGGCTTGTGCCAGTGAAGTCATACACAATTGGGTTTCCATTACCACCTTCAAGTGCAATATCTAAAGTACTAATCTGCAGGATTTAGACTGCATTTTTCCAACAATTTGATCCCAAGAAAGCACCGCTTTCCCCAGGTAAGTATGACAGCCTTTGAGCAATCATGCAACTCTTTCATAACACAGGATCAATCATGCCTTCCACATGCAGACACACTCAGTTGGCAGGGCTTTTCTATTAGCTTCCATGTTTGACTCAGTTAACAGTGCCTGCGCTGATTTCCTTCTCTTTTCAAGACAAATGATCCAGAGAGCGCAGGCTGCAACATTTTCAAAGAATTGATCTAATAAATAGTCCGATTTCACCTATGATCACTCCGAACAAGAATAAAGAACAGAAAACAAGACTTAAAAAAACTTGCAATAAAGCATAAAGCTAATAAAAGATGACGTACACACACAAGACACATTCCATAAGAAAAGCCTCCAGTGCTGGCCCCTTTGAAGTGAACGGGAGGTACGATTTGCACCCCACTGGTTGACCTCAAAAAGGCTTCATGCTGGAGAACCTTCTGTTGAATTGTACCTCTTGAATCTTCCATTTGCAATTCCAAAGAAAGTAAGTCAACAGCTAGAGGGCTTTACGACTGCTCGGGCTGAAGTACGATCACAGAACTAGCAATTTTCCATCAGGTTCAATTTCGCGTCATCAGGGAAGTCAACTGTCCAATATTTCTCTTTCCAAGATTCTTATCACTGGCAAGAATGACAATAAATGCTAAGGAGAATTTTCTCAGCTGCCAATCCATCTTTTTCCTCCCTTTCCTTAGTCCCAGATGCAAATCTTAAGCAGAGGAAGGCAGGAACAGTTCGCTGAAAGAGGTTATGAGTCTATAATATGATTTCTCGTCGTCTGTCAGCCCTGCGTTGCCAGGCCGGACCACGACAGCCACATGCATGTCTGCTTCTTCGGCAGCATCTGCTTCTAAAGGACAAAAAGTGAGGCTCATTAAATTGCACAGAACCTATCACTTCCAGGATGTCACCTGTTCTGTCCATACACTTCCTGCTTCCTTAGGACCCACTATACAGTCTATACAGCCAGGAAAAAAAAGCACACAGTAGAAAGATCCCTACATTCAAACCATTTCAGGGAACAATTTGGGGAGGGGAGAGGAATGCCTGATTTTGACAGTCCTGTCAGAAAGCCTCTGCCCACAGAAACAAGCATGTTAGTCTCATGCTGTAAGTACAATTTTTTAAAAATGTGATAATTAAAACGGAAATCCCTCCTCCCCGCTTTTTTTGCAGTTTCAAACACCGGCAATGTGGAAGGTACAAAGCAGATTTTAGTGCACTGTAATTGCCTTAAAATCTTGAGCCTGGGTAGATGTTTCCGAATTCCACCTGCAGGTGCCAAACATTAAACCCAGTTGGTTTTAGATCCAAAGCATGTCCTCTACAACTCTTCCCTAAAGGGGAAACTATATAAGAGAATGATTTTTGTAAAACTTTGGTCCATGTTATAGTTGACCTTCAGGAGTCCCGCTCTCTTCTTACCTCCTGCACAACTAGACAGATACCCTCTCACCACACCAGAAAGCAGCCACCAGCTTTATTACCTTGAGTGACATCTGTCAAGAATAAAATGTTGTTTGTGGCACATCCAATGCTCGCAGCAATCCGCTGATAACTCTCACTGTCAACCTTAGGGCCTATTTTGGTGTCAAAGTGACCATCAAAGAGCTGGAAGGTGGAAGGAGAACATTACAAAAAGAACATGGAGTTGTTCCTATGTTTTATTCCTGCAACAATCGTCTTGAAGGAAGTTGGGCTGGGAGTGAGTGACTGGCCCAAAATCAGTTGAGGTGTTTTCATGGCTGAGGATAGACTAGAACTTGGATCTCTATAGTCCTAGCCCAACACCTTAAGCACTACACCACAATGGCTGTCTTTGTAATATTACTGTTGTTATAGAGGCAGGAAGTGCTATTATCTTTGGCAGGGAAAAACTGAAAGGGTGTGTATGCAATTGGTTAATCTTTTGACTTTATACCCACCTCTAAAATATCACCTTCCGTAGAGTTCCCAAACAAAAGCTTTTGTGCCTCCACACTCCCAGAAGAATAAATATACACCTTCCTTCCTGCTTCTTTCCACTTTCTCACTGCTGGAACGACATCCTTAAAGAACCTGGAATGGGGCAGGGCAGGGCATGGAAACAGAATTGTTGAAGAGGCAATGAAACTGCTTTCCTCACCAATATGTAATACATCACTGGGCGGCTTATCATAATGATGATCTCTAAGCAGTGAACAGTAAAATAATTATTTAAAGGCAATTGAAACATCCATGGTAAAATCAAATCATCATCAAATATTCAAGGGAGGGCTGAGCAAAAACAGTTTTCCAAAGATGTAGGAAACAGTGCAAAGGGGCTGCTTCTTGTGTAGATGAGGTGAAGGCATTTCAGAGGGTAGAGTAATTGTAGAAAATGCTAGTTTCTGTGATAGCCCTCTATTATATGTCTGCAGAACGTGGTGCCATTGACAGTAGCCCAGAAGCCATTAACAATCCAGCAGTCTATAAAAGTTATCTTTTAGCAACTCTGGTCCTGGGCTGTTCAAGTAAAAATGAAGTACATTAAAAATAGCCCAAATCTCATCAGATTGTGGGGCACTTCTGTTGAGAGTCTATGCAAAAATACTGAGATCTCACAAGATGAAAAACTCTTGGGAGATTTCAGCTATCTTTATATTTTCTTAATAACAGGGGAGAGGCTGTTTTGTGGGTGCCATGTTGCCAACCTTTGCCATTTACGTAAGTAACAAAAATTGAAGTTGGTACAGGTATAATCTAGGACAACCTCTGCCTTAGTGCCCCCATCAATGTTGGCAAGTTCTGCACCAACTGAAATGTTTGCATCAGCCCCAAAACAGGCCCTGGAGAAGAAGAAACCAGATGTGTTCCTTTTCACCAAATGTCTCTTAAATTTTCTTCCATAATATCCAAAAGACTGTCATCTGCAAGAAGAGACAGGCTTGCTTTCTGTTAAAATCAAGGGTGGGATACGCATTGAAATTAAAAGAAAAGAAATTCAGGCTGAACATGAGGAGGAATATCCTGATGGTAAGACAAGTTAGCCCCTTCATGGATCACTGCCTTGTCGTGGCGAAGGGGCTTGTGTAACTCAGTGAAGCCATGAGCTATACCGTGCAGGGCCACCCAAGACGGACAGGTCATGACAGAGAGTTCTGACAAAATGTGGTCCACTGGAGAAGGAAATGGCAACCCACTCCAGTATCCTTGCCAAGAAAACCCCATGGACAATGTTAAAAGGCTAAAAGATATGACGCCGGAAGATGAGCCCCTCAGGTCGGAAGGTGTCCAATATGCTACTGGGGAAGAGCGGAGGGCAATTCCAAGTAGCTCCAGAAAGAGTGAAGCGGCTGGGCCAAAGCCGAAAGGACGTTCAGCTGTGGATGTATCTGGAAGCGAAAAGAAGGTCCGATGCTGTAAAGAACAATATTGTATAGGTACGTGGAATGTAAGATCCATGAGCCAAGGCAAGCTGGATGTGGTCAAACATGAGATGACAAGATTGAACGTCGACATCTTGGGAATCAGCGAATTGAAATGGACGGGAATGGGTGAATTTAATTCAGGTGACCATTATATCTACTACTGTGGGCAAGAAACCCTTAGAAGAAATGGAGTTGCACTCATAGTCAATAAGAGAGTGGGAAAGGCAGTAATGGGGTACAACCTCAAAAATGACAGAATGATCTCAGTGCGTATCCAAGGAAAACCATTCAACATCACAGTAATCCAAGTCTATGCCCCAACCACTGATGCCGAAGAAGCTGAAGTTGACCGGTTCTATGAAGACCTACAAGACCTTCTAGAACTAGCACCAAAAAAAGATGTCCTTTTCATCATAGGGGATTGGAATGCTAAAGTAGGAAGTCAAGGAGTAATCGGAATAACAGGCAAGTTTGGCCTTGGAGTACAAAATGAAGCAGGGCAAAGGCTAATAGAGTTCTGTCAAGAGAACAAGCTAGTCATAGCAAACACTCTTTTCCAACAACACAAGAGACGACTCTACACATGGACATCACCAGATGGTCAATACCGAAACCAGATTGATTACATACTTTGCAGCCAAAGGTGGAGAAGCTCTATACAGATGGCAAAAACAAGACCAGGAGCTGACTGTGGCTCAGATCATGAGCTTCTTACTGCAAAATTTAGGCTTAAATTGAAGAATGTAGGGAAAACCACTAGACCACTCAGGTATGACTTAGATCATATTCCATGTGAGTACACAGTGAAGGTGATGAATAGATTTAGAGGATTAGATTTGGTAGACAGAGTGCCTGAAGAACTATGGACGGAGGTCTGTAACATTGTACAAGAGGCAGCATCTAAAACCATCCCAAAGAAAAAGAAATGCAAGAAAGCAAAATGGCTGTCTGATGAGGCTTTACAAATAGCTGTGGAAAGAAGGAATGCGAAAAGCAAGGGTGAAAGGGAAAGATATAAGCAACTGAATGCAGATTTCCAGAGAATAGCAAGGAGAGATAAGAAGGCCTTCTTAAATGAACAATGCAAAGAAATTGAAGAAAACAATAGAATGGGGAAGACTAGAGATCTCTTCAAGAAAATTGGAGATATCAAAGGAACGTTTAGTGCAAAGATGGGCATGATAAAGGACAAAAAAGGCAGGGACCTAACAGAAGCAGAAGAGATTAAGAAGAGGTGGCAAGAATACACAGAAGAACTATACAAGAAAGATCTTAATGTCCCTGATGTCCATGCTGGTGTGGTCACTGACCCTGAGCCAGACATCCTAAAGAGTGAAGTCAAGTGGGCCTTAGGAAGCATTGCTAACAACAAAGCTAGTGGAGATGACAGTATTCCAGCTGAGTTATTTAAAATACTAAAAGACGATGCTGTCAAAGTGCTGCACTCAATATGCCAGCAAGTTTGGAAAACGCAACAGTGGCCACGGGATTGGAAAAGGTCAGTTTACGTTCCAATTCCAAAGAAGGGCAATGCCAAAGAATGCTCAAACTATCGCACAATTGCACTCATTTCACATGCTAGCAAGGTTATGCTCAAAATCCTACAAGCTAGGCTTCAGCAGTACGTGAACCGAGAACTACCGGATGTACAAGCTGGGTTTCGAAGAGGCAGAGGAACTAGAGATCAAATTGCCAACATTCGCTGGATCATGGAGAAAGCACGAGAGTTCCAGAAAAGCATCTACTTCTGCTTCATTGACTATGCAAAAGCCTTTGATTGTGTGGATCACAACAAACTGTGGCAAATTCTTAAAGAGATGGGGATACCAGACCACCTTACCTGTCTCCTGAGAAATCTGTATGCGGGCCAAGAAGCAACAGTTAGAACCGGTCGTGGAACAACCGATTGGTTCAAAATAGGGAAAGGAGTACGACAAGGCTGTATACTGTCCCCCTGCTTATTTAACCTATATGCAGAGTACATCATGAGAAATGCCAGGCTGGAAGAATCACAAGCTGGAATTAAGATTGCAGGGAGAAACATCAATAACCTCAGATATGCAGACAATACCACCCTAATGGCAGAAAGTGAAGAAGAACTAAAGAGCCTCTTGATGAGGGTGAAAGAGGAGAGTGCGAAAGCTGGCTTGAAACTCAACATTAAAAAAACTAAGATCATGGCATCTGGACCCATCAATCCCTGGCAAATAGAAGGGGTAGAAATGGAAGCAGTAACAGACTTCATTTATTTGGGCTCCAAGATCACCGCAGACGGAGACTGCAGCCATGAAATTAAAAGACGCTTGCTCCTTGGGAGGAAAGCTATGGCAAACCTAGATAGCATATTAAAAAGCAGAGACGTCACCTTACCGACAAAGATCCGCATAGTCAAAGCTATGGTTTTTCCAGTAGTAATGTATGGCTGTGAGAGCTGGACCATAAAGAAGGCTGAACGCCGAAGAATTGATGCCTTTGAACTGTGGTGCTGGAGAAGACTCTTAAGAGTCCCCTGGACTGCTAGGAGGTCAAACCAGTCAATCTTAAAGGAAATCAACTCTGATTGCTCATTGGAAGGATTGATAATGAAGCTCAAGCTCAGATACTTTGGTCACCTAATGCGAAGAGAGGACTCTTTGGAAAAGACCCTGATGCTGGGAAAGATGGAAGGCAAAAGGAGAAGAGGACGGCAGAGGATGAGATGGCTAGATAGCATCACTGAAGCAATGAGCATGAAATTGAGCAAACTCAGGGAGGCAGTGAAAGATAGGAAGGCCTGGCGCAATATGGTTCATGGGGTCACGAAGAGTCGGACACGACTTAACGACTAAACAACAACAAAAGACAAGTTAGACCAGTGTTTCTCAACCTTGGCAGCTTGAAGATGTGTAGGCTTCAACTCCCAGAATTCCCCAGCCAGCAAGCTGCCAAGGTTGAGAAACACTGGCTTAGACAGTGGGTCAAATGGATAAACAGTAGAACAGTCTGCCTAAAATTAAAAGAGATTCCCTGTTGCTGGTGGTTTTCAAACAGGCTGAATGACCATCTGACAGAGATGTTTTAGGCGATTTTACCTCAGAAACTGAAAATAAGACACGAAAATAAAATAAAATGAGCTATGGGGAGAAGAGAGATTATGTTATATTTAGAGATGGTGATAGGCTATTAAAATTATCTTTACTTGCTGGGATAAAGGGGGAAGTTACTTCTTTTTTCTCTTTTCTTTCTTTTTTCTTTTCCACACCCCTCCCTTTTTTTGTATTTTTCTGTTTGTATTTTTTGTATTTTGTATTGGCTTTTATTCTTTTCATTTATAATTCTTAATAAAATTATTTGGAAAAAAAATGTCAAGCAAAAATAGGTTAAGATTTTAATAGCCTTAAGGCACTTATCTTTACATGTACAGTCTTTGACCTATGACCATTTGGTCAGTGACCGTTCCAAGTTATGACAGCGCTGAATGAATGGTGGTTATGACTGATCCGCGGAGTTCCGGCCATCCCAGCACCCCCGTGGTCACGTGATTGCGATCTGGGTGTTGGCAATCCGTTTGCACCTACAACCGGATGCCAGCTTCCCCAGAAAGTCAACGGGGAAGCTGGCAGAGAAGGTTGCAAGTCACTGGGGTAAGCTTCTCCCACCCGCACACCCTTCCCCCAGCTCCTCTGCGCTTGCACCATGCTGGCCACTCATGCACACCATGCACCCTCCCGACTGACGCCTCTCACATACCATTGCTAACTTGCATGGCGCCTCTTGTGCACTCCCTCACACTCTCCCTGCACCTTTTGTGCACCCTCCTCGATCCTCTCCCACACCCCTGCACACACCCCGCTCCCTCCCCAACCTGGCAGCAGTCACTTACCAGCCTGCAGGCCTTGGACTTGCAACTTCCTGCCAGCTTCCCCACTGACTCTGGTTGTGGGAAGCCAACAGGAAGTTGCCTCACCTAACGATGGTGGGATTCGGTTAACGAGGGCAACAGAGACTGCAGGGATTGCCACCGCTAAGTGATGCTATCATGCTTTATGACCACATCGCTTAGTGATGGAAATTCCAGTCCCAAATGCCATTGTAAGTCGAGGACCACCTGCATTAAATTACCCCTTGATAAAAAGGGCCAAACATTCCGACACAGCCCCTTTTGACGATGACATTATATCACTGCAATAGCCATAAAAGAAGTTTGTCTTCCACCACAAGCAACTACTCACTCTCCCTTCAAGCGGCCATTTTCATAGGCTGCTCTCCACATGTGACCCTGGAGTTGTTTTAAAGCTGTAGTCTTCCTATCTGAAGACATTTGCCAGAGGACATTATCTACCACTGCCTGGATCACCCGTTCAACTTCCTCTTCCCCGTCCCTGGTTTCCAGTGGAATAAGCACCACTCCATCCATATGAGAGTCTTCTTCAGCCTAAGGAAGGCAAAACAGAAAAGAAAGCAAGATGATAACAATGATGGTAGGAATTCCAAATGATGCTTCAAGCTGGGATGAGATGGACTAGTCTTCCAAGATAGTTCCTACCACGATAGCTTGCTTCTGCTTAGGTTGGCACCCTTCTGAGCACAGCACTATGCTGCAAATACCCACCATTTTTATTTCCTAAGGATGTCAATGGCTACTTTCACCAATCGGGATACACTCCAGATGTGTGGACTTCAATTCCTGGAATTTTCAGCACAAGCTATGCTGGCTGAGGAATTCTGGGAGCTGAAGCTCACACATCTGCATAGGCCTGAGATTGGGAAGCACTGGCCTACGCGGGTTCCAGAAGCATTCCAGCAAATCACAATAAGACTTAAGCCTGGTGTTTTGCTTTATTTCATGCCATCTTGCCATGCAATTATTTTTAAGTGAAAAAAAAAAAAAAGAAAATTAGATGGGGCAAGAAGGTTAGCAGATGTCAAGGGATGTGTCAGTCTGTCATCTGTGCTGACTTGAACTCCGTAAAAAAATGGAAATGGTGATGATTAAAAATCTCTGCACTGAAAATGAGCTCTGAAGATATATAAGTGTGGATACTCTACTATCAATGTCATCATAATCCTTGTTTTTTTAACATTGTTGTTTGTATTTGTCCTCTATGCAATTTCTGTGCAGGTTCCTGTGCAATTTCTGCATAGATTTAAAACAAAAGGAAAAAAAATACATTTCCTACTAGACTGGCATGACTTCACATACACAACCCATGGTCCAGCCTCACAAACAGCAACTTGCCTCCTCCTCCGGCAAATAAAAGTTGTCTCCAGGGGATCAGGTGGTGAAAGGTTACAATCTTGGGGGAAAAAATCTTTTCTTCCATACCTCATTAATATGGGTATTTGTGAGCAATTTGGCTAGTCAGAATTCATGAGGGTTGGGAGCTAGCTAGGAAGTTGGAAGGAAAAAGAAGAAGAGGGTGAGCAATAGCAAGGTGGATGGGCTCAATTATAGCAGTGATGGGTGCACTGTTTGAAGACCTGAAGGACCAGGTTGAAGACGGATCCTCATGGAGAAAATCTGTCTAGATTGTTGCTAAGAGTCATACCAACCTGATGGCTCAATCAATCAATCAGTAAATTGATATGGATTATTTGTAAGACTAGTATAGGCCCAGGTCTAATAATTCTGCCAACATCCAGGCTGGCATGAAAAGAGCCAGAGTTGTTTTAAATGTTTTAAATTAAATAAATAAATAATGAGGAAGAGATGTCCAATGCTCTACCTGTTTTCTCAGCAGGCCAACATCTTGTTGGCATTCTTCTTCTTCCCAGTGGGTGTCTAGGTAATCTCGAATATTTTCCCTAATGTAGGGAAACAAAATATCCTGGGGACACAACAAAAGCATATCAGTGGTTTAAGCTACTATGGGCATATATGTGGAAACAACACAGACCCTCAGGGCATCTTCAAAAGTCTCTCAGAAGAGAAATTTAAACATACATAGCTGTAAGGTGAGGGGAGAGAACGAAAAAAGGGACAGAAGTGAGAATCCTTAGTAACAACAAAGATGAAAAAAAGATAGAATCATTTTCGAGAATAAGCATACATCAATAAATGCAGATTTATTATTTTTTTTTGGTAGAGGGGCCAGACTTCCAAAAACAAATGAAGAATGCTTGGGCACCTTAAGCTCTTCTTAAAATATTCTTGTGTACATGGACTGAGTATGTGATAATACATGGGTGAGTTTTCAAGGCTCCTGGTTGGTTTTGCTGCAAAAGCCACAGAAATCGTAATAATTCAAACAGGTACAACAGGAAAGCAGTAATTTTGACATATGCCAGTGACGTGGGATAGATGTTTAAAATTTTTTTTCCCATGGCTATATTTTTCTCTGTTCCAGTAGACTGTGTGCCTTTCAATTAGGAGCATAATTAAATGCTGAATAAGCAACTATGACTGTTATTCTTAAGCATCAAAAGAGTACAGTTTGAGGAACATCTATATCAGATAGAATCAAATTAAACTAAGATTGATCACGTCTGACACATCTTCGTGTCCAGGTCTACTGGACTTGCTAAGTGACCATGATGTGACCTTCATGTTAAATTAGTAATGTATGTTAAGGTTAGCTGCTCATGCTTGAAAAACAGGTCATGGGGAAAATTCATTCCATAAAAAAAGAGAGACCTTCTTCAAGTTATTAAGGTCACTTGAAACAAAGCCCAATTTGGTGCAACAAAAACTGATAGCCTCCATCTCTGATTGCCAAATTAGGCTGAAGACTTATTCGCACATTGCACTGCAGCAAACTCAGATTTGCCCCTGAAAGCACACACAACAGAATATGAGACAATCCTTGATCTTAAAATAAGATGCCAGCAGGGGGGCCTATATGATTTGTGTTTTTAAGACAAAGTTTATCCTTTGGGGACAGGAACATGATTTATCCTCTACAGTACGCTGCTTTTGAGCAAATTCTACACCAATATGCATTCTCATCCAGAAACACTAGATGCTTCTTGTGTTGCAGTGAAAAGGACCCCAAATGATCAAAGGACTGGAATAGTCCTGGAAGGAAAGATGATAAAGCACAGATCTCTTTAACTGAGGGAAAAAAGTGAGTTAGGAACAACTATGTTCAGGGTTTGCTGGGCTCACAGCTCCTGCTTGATGAGCAGGTGGCAGCTCTGGCCAGGAAGGCCTTTGCACAGCTTCATCTGGTGTGTCAGTTGCACCCTTTCCTTGATTGGGAGTCCTTTCAGACAGTCCCTTGGGCCCAGGCAACCTCATGGCTTGAATACTGAAACCCACTTTACACGGGGCTGCCCATGAAGACCACCTGGAAGCTTCAACAGGTCCAGAATGCAGCAGTGTGGGCAGTGATGGGCATGCCTCAATATGCCCATGTAACACCTCTGCTTTGTGAGCTGCGCTGGTTGCCAGTTTGCTTCCAGGTGTAATTCAAGGTGCTGGTTGTTACCTATGAAGCCCTACATGGCCTAGGTACTGGTTACCTGAAGGACTGCCTGTCTCCCACAGTATCTACCTGGCCAATTTGACCTGGCAGCATGCTTGGGGGTCCTCCAATTAAACAATGCCATTTATTGGGACCCTGGAAGCATGCCTTCTCCATGGCAGTACGTGCCGTCTGGAATGAGGTTCCTCCCCTGAGATTGCATAATCTGTATCAGTCATGTCATTGTGGCTTGTACCAGATGCTTGTAGTGTAAGCCCCCTTTCTATATTCCTAGTATGACCGCTTTGATTTTGGGGGTGTGCTGAACTTGGATCTCCCCAACAGCTACAGTTCATAGGCTTTTCCCTATTATTCCACAGCATAGTTCAAAAGCCATCCTGTTGCACTTGAAAGTATATTTAAAGAGCAGCCTGTCCATTTAGGCTGCAGTCCATAATTATTCCTTAGTAGTGTTATTCATTATAAATGGATGGGGTTCCTTCAAGGTGGATTGCAGTTTAAGATACTTTGCAGATCCTAGAAAGAAAATAACAGCAGAGCTCTCAGAATGTTATTGGAAGCAAGTCCCACTTTAATCAGAGATTAATTACATCTAGCTAGCATTACATCTTTATGTCTTTCCATTGGGATATGCCCACAGAGGACATTGCAATTTACTTCCAAATAAATATGCACTGGGCTGTATTGTTACATGAAAAGTCTATGTAGTTAACATGTTAGGCTGGTACTGGAGAGATCCAGGTTCAAATCCACCCTCAGGCACAGAAACCACTCTCTCTCAGCCCAACCTATCTCACAGGTTTGGTGTTGCGGAGAAAAAAAATGAAAGACAGATATAAAACAAGATTTAATCATTTTTCCACTGCAATGCAACAATATTGGCTTAAAATCTAAGACTGAATTGCACTAAGCCATTATTTAACAATGGTTTATTGAACGACTTCACACAACACACTGCACCAAATCATCTATCTATCTATCTATCTATCTATCTATCTATCTATCTATCTATCTATCTAATGTTATGGCCCCAGCCAGTATATTTCATAATTTGGGATAGATTACCAGCAGACATTCAACTGCATAGCAAATAGGAGGTTTAAAAAGTAATCTTTCTGTTACAACACAAATGAAAGAAAAGTTTTAAAAACCACATGGCTCACATTGGCAAGGCTACTTAATAATTCCTTCTTCCCCTAAGTTAAAGCCACAAAGCAGTTAAGTTTTTGCTTCGAAATGGTGGAAGATCTATTTCCTCCCAATGTCAGAATGGCTTTGCAGCAAACACACACTTGCCCCCAACACAGCCTTTTTACAAAGAACAGAGACAAGCAATTAATAGTGTCTCCAATTAAAAAGTATATCTTAACTGTCACTCTCATCCAAACCACAGGAAAAATACACACACATGCGCGTGCGCGCACACACGATTTATACCCTGCCTTTATTTTGTACCACTCAAGGCAGGGTTCCTAATGCTCCCTCTTTCCCCACAACAACAACCTTGCAAGGTGGGTTGGGCTGAGAGAGCGATGGACCCGAAGCAGCCCGGCCAGCTTCAGTGCCTAAGAGAGGGCTGGAACCCGCAGCCTCCCGGTTCTAGTCCAGCACCTCCATCGCTACAGCCAACTGGCGCTAAGGATGGCTGCGCCGTCGACACGGTTGGGGGAAAGTCCTCACGTTCCCGGAAAAAGGACGCCAGGCTGAAGGCGGTCCGCGCCCCAAAGAACGTACGGACACGCGTTCAGTTTAGGCAGGGCAGAAGGCGGCTCCTCGCGAAGGGAGCGCCCCGGGTCTTCAGACGCGCCCCGCAAAGCCCGGGAGGCGCCCTGCCAACCCGCCCGAGGGTCGCGACGCACACGGCTCGCCCCCGGCCGCGGCTCACCTTGACAAACGTGATCGGCGTGGTCGTGCCTTCTATGTCGAGCAGGAACACGCTGACTTCCGCGGGGACCGTGAACCCCACCATGTCCCCCGCTGCAGGCGGCGGCGGCGGCGGCGGCGCGCGCTCCCGGGGGCATACGCGAGGAGAATCCCGGATCGGGGCAGGGGCGCCTCGCGACCTCCCCGGCAGCCTCCGACGCGAGTCCAGGCGGCGGCGCTCCCACGACGCGCGCGGAACAAGAGGGGCGCCCTCCGCGGGCGCGAGCAGAGGGCGGAGACCCACGTGGCTGGACGCGGCGCCGCCGCAGCGCCCGGACCGCGGAGCTCCGATTGGTGGCAGGGAAGGGGGGGTCTGCGATCGGCTGTGCGGGCGGAGGGAGGGAGGGCACAGGAAAGGCCTCGGGGGCCGGACGTGGTGGCCGGCGGCCGCCGGCGCTCGCACAGTTCTTCCTTGGCCGTGCCCGCGTGCTCAGACCGAAGCCCCGGTCGGGGCTGCAGGAGAGCGTGCGTTAGCTTGCACGCCTATAATCGCACGGGCCTCCGCGTGCAAGCCTCGCGGGGGTGCGAGGGGTTTTTTCGCGCCCAGGGAGGATTTCTTCCTTTCGCGCCCGGGACTCGGTGCCACGGAGGGTTGCAAGGTTCCCGGGTTTTGGGCGGAGGGAGAGCAGCGTGCCCCGCCAGGAGAAGATGATCCCGAGGTGTTTGCAGTTGTTAAAGGGGGGGGGGGTGAGCGCGCGCATTTGGGCCCTCGGTCGTACCCGAGCGAGCCTTTGGTTCCCGGCGCTGACTCCCCCTGGGAGGAAAGGGGCTCGAGGCGCGTCGGGGAAGGCCCGCTCCCCGAACGCGGCGTCAGGGCCCGCGCGCGGCCGTCCCCGCCCCGGACGACCATGTTGTGTAAGAGAGGCGAGCGGCCATTTTCCCGCTGCGTGTGCGTAAAATGGATCGCGCGAGGGCCGAGGGCGTCTGCCGCGGCGGGGCCGGCACCCTGCTGCCCGCGGGGGAGGCCGCTGGGAGGCGTTGCGCGCGGCCCCCGTGGCCGCGCTGGGTGCGGGACGCGGGGAACTGGCCCAGCGCATCCGGAGGGCGGTCGCCTGGGCGAGGAGGCCCCGCGGGCATTAAGAGACCAAACCGCCGATCTCAGCCTTTCGGGCCGTGAGACCCGGAGGCCGCCCTGCGCATGCTTAAAATCCGGACTTTTGGGGAATGGTTGATCTTGCAGCTCTTCCGAATCTAATATATCTGGAGCGGGCGCTTGTCGATGCAGCGGGGAGGCCGTTTTAGGCTCTAAAATCCCGTGTTGCCGCCCCCTCTTTTAAAACGGTACGGCGCGCTGGTGCCTGCCGCTTACTACAGTGTGGGGTAATCTAATGGGGCTGGGCCTGGGGCCCACCTAAACTCATGAGGATACATGGGGCCTTCAGGATGCTCGCCCCGCATCTTGCCCGCAAAGCACCTATCATAATTACCACTGGACCATCTCCGGCGTCCCCGGGCGTGGTGCCCATGGACAGCAAGGTAGCAAACACTCCCTTGGTACCTGCCAGATCCCTGCAGAATTTAGATTCTTTCCATTAAAAAAAGGAAAATAGGAAACGGGTGTGCTTCAAAACCAAATGCCAGCCTCTCGCATCCTTTTGGTTTCTGGTGATGACCCTGTACTGGCTCCTTGGGAGTTCTTAGGAGATCAAAAAGCAGTGGGCTCTGCTTGGAAGGGTGCCCACCTGCTCAGAATAAAAGGGGAAAAAAATGAACCGAGGAAGCCAACGGTGGGCAAGGACCGACTCACCGGTTTGCCTTTTGGAAACTGGGTGCTGTGTTTGTAAGAGGTGGTGCCTGCCACTGTGTTGGTAAAAAACAGCCTGGCATTATGGCAGTGAATCGAAGGCCCCCAGTATGTTCTTAAAATTCCAAATGTGCCTCCTCATATAGTAGGTTGAAGATCCTTGCTTTCCTAAGTATAATCTAACATTTTGTCTTGGACAGACAAAAAAGCATAAGGGCAAAGCGGTATCTTTTTCTTTTTTAGGAGTACGGACCAGACATTCAAAGATATGCTGCTTTTGAATACTCAGCAATTTCTAATATTGAGCCTCTGTCTGATGAATTGCTACAGCCATATACCTTCCCTTAATCTTGCTGCATTGACTTCAGCTGTAACATTTGTAAGTTTAATAAATATATTTGCAGCTGCTAGTGTTTGTAATCTTTTTCAAAATGCACATCAACAGTTTGGCTAAAAAACAAAGGGGTATTGGTGATTTTATTTTTTGGTGGTTCCACACATTATACAATGGGGTTTTCTATACATTTTCTATCATTCTCAGGAGCAGTCATCCCCAACCAGGGACCCTCCAGACATGGGTGAGCAGAGCCATGCAGGCTGGATCTAGGATTTTATGGGGATGATGGAAATTGAAATCCAACATATTTGGAAAGCACCCAAGTACAGAAATGGCTCTAGAGAATGCATCTTTTAACACCATCTTGCCTTCTCTTTTTCAAATCTTCAGTTTTGCTTAAGAAATTTGGGATCCATTAAAAAAAACTAATACGTGAATCACATTCCCTTACTAGAATACATATGTCTATTTTTCTAATATTATTTGATTCCCTCCCTGTTCTCTCAGTGTTTTAAACAATACTTTTTATTTTTATGTTTTATTGTAATTTGTTTGATAGTTGTGAGCCACTCAGACTTGTTGAGAGCTGAGTGCCATACAAGTTTAATAAATTAATAATATTTTGGAGAAAACAATGCTACCTGCTTCCTTCAAAAGCACAGGCTACATAAGTTCCAACAAATTTTGTCTACTGATAATCTATAGCCAATTATTCTTTTACACTCCTCTAAGTAGAGTGTGACATTTTCTTCTAAATACTCTCCAGAGGCCTGGGTTTTCCATCACTTCTGTAGGGGGAAGGAGGTAGTGTGTCAATTTGTCTTTCTCCAAGGAGAACAGTTACGTGTGAGACAGCCAACTCCCACTATAGAATATAATGCAGACCAATAACTCCAAGGCCCTTGGTTATATGTCATCCAACTGCACAACAGAACTAATTTAAAAGCTACTATGGACACTTGTGTAATAAGAGCAGGTTAACAGTTTAAATAAATCCATAAACATTAAATCATTTGGAAAATTTGGTGGAATAAAATTATCTTTCACCACACCTAGAGAGTTCAAAGCAGATACATAGATTTTAAAAGAAGCAAAAGACATTTTATCACTTGGAACAAATGCCAGTCAGTATAGATGCAAAGTAAACCTTTACATTTTTATGAAATTAGGATATACATCCTTGTACCATAACATTTGGTCTGTAATGATCTTTGTTAGACTTTCAAAATAAGGGCTCCTCTTATATGACGTACAACTGCAGCTGTATCACGCAACCAATGGTTACAGCAGAAAAGATTTAAAAACAAAGCTCTGGAAGAGAGAAAATTTGTCCTTGGGCAAATAGAGAGTGTCTGTGAAATGATTCCTCCTCTAGCCAATAACAGAGAATTAGAATTATCTTAAAATGGTTAGGCAGTTTGTACAGGAAACCCAAACTAACAAAAGCCCATAAAAGATCAAGGCAAGAGCTCTTCAACAGACTTAGTGGTATTGAAGGGGAAAAAAAGGAGGAATAAGGCAGAAATAACCAGAAATGAAGGGATGGACCAGATCTGCATCTTAGGGGTCGTTGCCCCTTCCCTCCAGAGCCTAATTTAAGAGATTCTAGAGAAAATCCGATTTTCGAGCCAATGGCTGCCCCGCTCCTTTCAATGCGGCTCAACGCAAGGGCCCGGTTAGACGGGCGTTGTATTCACAAGTTATGTCCGACGCACGTGGCGCGGCCCCTGACCCGCTCCCCTGCCTCCACACGTGCAGCCTGCGTGCTTTGGGGGATCCTGGTGAAAGCCACGCTCAGCCCAGGGCTGTTGTTCGCCCCTGCTTTGTCTCATTCGGTGGGCTGGGGTGGCAGGAGAGGCTGGCACAATTTCAGGGAGCTGTGCTTGGAAGCGGACGGGGACCCAGAAAGCTTCAGCCCTAGGTAAAGAGAAGCGTCCCGGAGGCGCTCAGGCTCCCCAAGACACAAAGGCGCTCCCCCGCCGCCGTCCTTCCGCCACGGGCAGCCCCGCGGAGTGCCGAAATTCCTCCACCCGCCGCCGCTCCTTCAGAAGCCGCACTGCGCCTGCGCCGCTGGAGCGCGCTGATTGGCTGAGCGGGTTCCTATATAAACGCAGCGCAGGCTCTGCCCGGATCTCTTGTTACGGCCGCCATTTTAATACTCGGGTCGGACGGCGCACTCAATCCTTTTCTTGCGTCCGTGCGCGCGCTTTTTTTCCCCCTCGGCCCGTTCCCGCTATGGAGGAGAACACCGACTACGGCAGTAGCAATAACAATAACAACAACACAGGCTCCGGCGGCGGCGGCCAGGAAGATTTCGCCGAGGGCTCTAAGATCAACGCCAGCAAGAACCAGCAGGATGACGGGTACGCAGGGAGGACAGGCAGGGGGAAGGAACAGCTTTGCCGAAGGAGTGTGGGGGAGGAGAGGAGATAGAGCCGATGAGTCGGGCGCCATTTTGGCCTGTAAGAAAAGTAACCGGGGAGCCCTCAGCGGGGCCTTTCGCCCGGCAGCTGCCACGTGATCGCGCTCTTTCCTTGTGAGCGTTGCACCTCCCGCCGCTATAATTCCCTTTGTGTCTCTCCACCCCCCGCCTCTCGCGACAGGGGGGCGGGTCTCCACGTCCGAATGGGTGGAGCAGTAAAGGGGTTGATCGTTGCCTCGTGACGCAACCGGCAGCCTATAGGAGCTGAGTGGGCGGGCCTGGAGGCGGAGGTGGGCCCTAAGCGGCCGAGAATGCGCGTTGCCGGCCCCGCGGGGTGGGCGGGGCCAGCTCAGCCGGGCAACGCCTGAAGCGGAAGGAAGGAGGGCGGAGTTGGCAGGAAGGTGCATGTAGAGCGAGGCGGCCGCGCACGATCCATCTCGGTGCAGCCTGGGGCTGCCCTTCCATTCGTTCCCTCTCCGCCTTGCTTTCCCTGCAGACTCTTTCTCGCCTGCGTTTCACCACAACAAAAGCCTTGCGGGGTAAAGTGGCTAAGAGCGTGGCTGGCTGAAAGGCACCTGATGTGCTTTTATTTCTAAGAGCGAGCTTAGGTCTGATTCTCCCCAAGTCCTAGCATACCACCTTCACCAGGATGATGTTGCAGGGGTTCACTATTTCAGATCAGAGTTAACTTTTACTGCCGCTCTCCTTTCTGTCGGCTAGTTGTAGGGGAGCTGCGTGCCCTCTAGGTATGTTAGATGATGATTTTTATCATTATCAGCTGAGATTCAGTCCAGTGTACCTGGATTACAGCAGAGTGAGAAAGATTGTCTAAGGGTGATTGGAGGCAAGAGTGTCTTTGAGAGTAGTTATTTAGAAGACTGCAAAAGACAAAGTTAGCCACATGCAGGGCAGAGTAGCCTAGGGAGAGAGCTGTTTTGGTATCCACAGGCTGCACATAACATTTGGAAGCCACCATGGATCTAGCAAAGATGCGAAGTAGGTATATTATCAAACATGTAAATTGTTTGAATTCTTATTTTGGGTGCAGAGGAGGGATCTTTAACCCTTTCTTAGAGGATACAGTACAGTTTTTGAGTGCTTCTACTTTAAAATGCCACAAAGCGGTGGCATTCTTCACAACTGTGACTAGGGTGGGCTCTGGGATGGCAAAAAAAAAAAAAAAGATTTGGGGATTGCTTGTTTTTCTGGGTTTCAGGATGCCCACCTTTACTTTTGTGTTCTGATGTTTGAGAATTGGATAGTGAAGTCTGTTCTTAATGATCTTCGATTAGTTATGTGTACCTTCAGCCAATTCATGATTGGTTGTTGTGAAGGTAGAATGCGGTGGTACTATGTGTGCTGCTCTGACATTGAGAAAATAAGTAAAAATACAATGGCGCTTAGAATTGGCATATGCTGGAATTCTGTATAGAAAAGTTTGAGGATAAAGAGCATTGATCTCTTGTATCTGGAGTTCCAGTTTTTATGACTAAACGTGATGCCACTATTGAGGCCTGTTAGCAAAATCAACAGCTTACTGGTTATACCTTATCTTTTATCTCCTACTGCAAAATTTGTGGCTCTGTTAGCTTTTTGTAGATTTCTGTTTTCACTTTTCCTGTTCCAGTGAATTATTTTAATTACATTTAAGATAAACATTTGCCTGAGATCTTTGTGAAAAGAAACTTTGCCACTTTTGTAGAGAGCTACAGTAGTTGGAATTTTCACTTCAGATCTATAAGGTTGTTTGCATTTATGGTTAAGGAGAATTTACACAGTGCAGTGTAATGGTTAAGGTGTTGGACTGGCACTAAGGAGACCTAAATTCTACTTCACTCTCAACCATAGAAGCTCACTGAGTGGCTTTGACTCTCCCATTTAACTCATAGGGTTGCTGTTGTGGGAGAAAATGGGAGGAGGGAGTGTCTTGAGCTCATGAAAAAAAAGTGGAGCATACTATGAGAATGAAGAATGGAAGTGATAATTTGCAAAATACCTTTGTATTTGGGGTTTGTAATAGTTCATGTGTACAATACTATATTCTGATTTTATAGGAGGGTGTGATGTGATATAACTTAGAATAAATTGTGTGCAAGTTTTTAATGCTTTTTAAAATCTATTTCCTTGGAATCTGTTGCATTTCACAGTTTTTTCAACAATATTGAAGTTATCCATTTTTTTCTTACTTTCCTTGATCTCTAATTACAGCAGTAGCCCTTGTGGTGGCAGTAAATCAAATAGAGAATTTTTGTTACCTTATTGAACTGCTTTAATTCAGGAATAGCACCCACTTTACATTTATTTAGGAAAAAATCCCACTGAAATCCATTGGCCTTCTCAATAAACATGCTCAGAATTTTGTGTATGGAGTTGAGATAGCTTGCCATAATTTCAGAATATATACAGAATTGCTCTTAGATGTAAAAAACTGTTTTTAAAAACTTCCAAGTGTTAATTAGCAGAAGGGGATAATTTTTGAGATTGGTTCTGTTCCCTGCAATCATATATTTAGTAGAGACACGCAGAATTTTCAAACACCTAATTGCAGTATTCAAACAGATGTTTAGAGTTCAAAAAGTGTTATTTTGACTTTTATCAGAAGTGTGCCAGTGCTATTTGACTGCATAAGTTTCTGAGTTCAGGACCACAGGTTTTTGTTTTTTTTTAAGTGGTGTTTCATGGTTGAATGGGGCTGCTTTGAGTTTGGAAAGATTTCCAGAATGGTTGAAGCAACCTTTTTTTTTTTTCCTGGCTTAAGACAGTGTTTCATATTCAAAATGTGGTGCATACATAACACTCACATGTTAATAAACTGGTTTGGATTGTTTGAGAGTTGACCCCTCTCCCCTTCACCTGCTTTAGGTGATATTGGGGATCATCTTCATGTTTTGTAAATGTTGGAAAAGATTAAATGGCTTCTGCATGAAAATCACATGTTTTGTGATGGAAAGCAGGTGAAAGATGACATTCTGAAGGATTTTCTTTTCTCCCTGTCCTGTTTTAATTAAAAATTGTGGTTCTGGATTTTTTTTTATGAGTACAATTTGTGTCTCAACCACAGATGTGATAACAATTCTGTTTTTGTGTATGGAATGAAATTAAGTTGTAGTACATGAATAGAGGCAAATTAGCTAATTTTTTTGTGTTAGATTAATGTAACTGTTTCTATGAATTTCAGTTATTGAAACTTTTTTTCCTCTATTCTAGTAAAATGTTCATTGGTGGTCTGAGCTGGGATACAAGCAAAAAAGATTTGACGGAGTATTTGTCTCGCTTTGGAGAAGTAGTGGATTGCACAATAAAAACGGATCCTGTCACAGGGAGATCAAGAGGGTTTGGGTTTGTGCTTTTCAAAGATGCTGCCAGTGTTGAGAAGGTATGTGGTCCTTTCTGTGGAGCCATGGAATCGTCTCTAAGTAGTTCCAAACATCTGTGTTGATTTTTTCCTCCTGAAGCTAAATTTTAAATAACTATCTTTTTAGGTCTTGGAATTGAAAGAACACAAGTTGGATGGCAAGTTAATAGATCCCAAAAGGGCAAAAGCTCTGAAAGGGAAAGAACCCCCCAAAAAGGTGTTTGTTGGTGGACTGAGTCCAGATACTTCTGAAGAACAAATCAAGGAGTATTTTGGTGGTTTTGGAGAGGTATAGTTCATTTAATGTGTTATTTAATATTGGGGGAGGTGTTATCCACTATAACGTCTAGTGGAAATGTAATTTATTGCAATCAGTTTGAGCGAATTTAGCCATTTTCTTTTGACTAATTTGATCTGTATAAGTTCAAAATCAAGGAACAGCACAGCAAATAGCATGCAAAAATTGGGAATAAAGTTGCATTGAGGAAGGATGGGAGGGAATATGCTTCTTTTTTTACCACATTAGTTGTGTTTGTAGTAAGTTAGTGATTGTATTGTGAAGGTAAAGATAATAGATAATTTTGGTCTGAACTGGAAAATCAAGGGAGAAATAAGATGGCAAGGAATGCAAGCACGGTGAAATTGATATCAGTATTTGTTAAACATTTATGTTGTATGGGAAAAGTGAAAGGGCTAAACTTTGTGGAATGGTTTAAAAGATGTGAACTACAACTACTTCATAAAGTTTATGATGCCTTCCAAGCATAAAAAAAGAAGAAAAGCGGTAGGTAGAACAGATCATTTAAAAAGAGATGGTACTGGGAGAAAAAAGGATAGAAAGCTATAGGGTGGGTAAAGAACTAATGTTGAATGAATACACTTTGATTATTTTTAATGTGGCTTTCAGATTGAGAATATAGAGCTTCCCATGGACACAAAAACTAATGAAAGGAGAGGTTTCTGTTTCATCACATATTCGGATGAAGAACCAGTAAAGAAATTGTTGGAAAGCAGATACCATCAGATTGGTTCTGGCAAGGTATTCATGGTTGTTACTTATTTGCAGAAGCTGTGATAATTAGCTTCGTATTCTTCATATATTTTGTATTAAAGTTACACACTCTTGTTTGTTCTAGTGTGAGATCAAAGTAGCACAACCCAAAGATGTATATAGGCAGCAGCAACAGCAACAAAAGGGAGGCAGAGGTGCTTCATCTGGTGGGCGTGGAGGTTCCAGAGGGCGTGGCAGGGGTAAGTATGGAAAATTATAACTTGAATTTTAACTGCTGAAGAATATAAATAAAAAAAAATAGTTTGAGAAACTCAGCATGAAGGAAAAGTATATTCTTGCTTGTGTTGTGAATCTTCATGCGAAAGGGCAGGTGTAGCATTATATAAGCTTTGGAATACCAGAGTAAAAACATTCAACAGGAATAAAGCAAGTACCTTGCAGATTTTGTCCATATAGCAGCTTCTCATTTTTTATTAATTTAAAAGCACGATAGACGTAATGCTGCAATTGCTTCATTTTAGGTCAAGGCCAAAATTGGAACCAAGGGTATAACAATTACTACGATCAAGGATATGGAAGTTACAACAGTCCTTACAGTGATCAAAGCTACAGCAGCTATGGGGGATATGATTATTCTGGGTACAATTACCCAGGTTATGGCTACGGCCAGGGATATGCTGACTACAGTGGTAAGAAGATTTTCATTTGACTTTCCATGTAATTGTATTGTCAATTTAATTTGCTTTTCTGGTCAGTCTTCCTTCCCAGAGAGAGTTGGTATCATTGTACATATTCGGAAGTGGAGGTGCATTTCTTTTGAATGCATTCCCTATGGAGTTGAGGGACCTAATATTTATATTACCTTTCAAAGAAGTGTTTAAAACCTCATTTTTTTGAACAGCCTTTTAACTCTTGATATTTTTAACTGTTAATTGAACTGTCTGTAATGTCTTGATTTTGAGTTTGCCTTACTGTAAATCACTGAGGCACTTTGGTGATATACTAAATAAAATAAAATGTCTTAAATCAATATTCTGAGGTGCTTTTTACATGAATAGTGAATGTAGAATATTCTGTAACATTGTTGAAATAGTAAGGTCTAGGTTGACAGAATACCTTTTTGTCGTATCAGCCTGCAGTTTCTTACGGTCCTAAGGCTGCCAATGTTCTCTCTTGCAACAGGACAGCAAAGCACATACGGAAAGGCATCCCGAGGTGGCGGTAATCACCAAAACAACTACCAGCCATATTAAAGAAATATTTGGGAAGAAACAGGTGTGTATCGGGTGAATGTATCACCTCCCATACGTCTAATCTAATTTAAAGATCAATAGACAAATAAATAAATCACTTTTCTTGGATAGCTTGGTTTTTTTAAAAAATTAAAACTTGTGTGAATGTCTGTTAAACTTTCTGTTTTAAGTGTCTATAGATCTTTAACTCTGTAAAAGGTGGTTCGTCGTCCTTAGTATGTCAGAGAAACATAAGAGTTTTTCTGCTTACATTTTTGTGTGCCAGGTGGTGTAGACGAATAATTAAACTTAATAGAAGTGTTAACCAACAGGTAACGTACTGAAATGGGTACAACTTAAGCAAAACAAGATTGTTGTCTTCTAACTCTGACATTATACCTTGTTTGTACCCGCCAGCGGGAACTTCCTTGCAGGCCGTGTGTCACCCTGACCACGTCTATCTCTGGGGGTCGCACGTTGCAGGCAGAGCGCAAGGCATACACCAGAAAACGCTGTCCTGTGGTATGGTCTCTTCCAACTTCATGTACCAGCGTAAAGATTAAAGTGGAAAACTTCAGACTTTGGCTTCTTTTTAAAAATCTTCTTTGAAGATTTAAGTGTCTTAACTTAACTTAAAATGGTTTTTTACAGGAGTTAAAGTGCATAAATGCCTTTACAGCTTAATCATTTTTGGCCTTCTGTTTAGTGTTGTATATCAATTGTGGACCTCATTTTAAGTGTTCGTTCTTTAAGATTTAATGCTTGCTTTTTTCTTTTATAGCTATTAGTGAAATCTACAAAGCAAAACGAACTTTTAAATCTGGAAACATTAAAGATCATGTGCAAATAGCAGTTTCTATTTTAACCACCTGGCTAACAATAATTTTCCTTGGTGTATTGCCATTTTCTATTTTCGTTAGCAGTTGAAGCTATGAAAGATTCTTCCACAGCTTGGTTTCTAGTAAACCAAGAACTACTTTGCCGAGTTTCTACAGTTCTTTGACATAGCTCCATCATTGAGCTGAACTGGAACAACCGGGATGTAAAGTGTAATTGGGTTATCAACAGTCTTTCATGTTGACAGATGCATATGATCTTTAACAGTGAAGCAAGGAATAAATAGAGGACTTAAAGCAGTTCATGAAAATGGACCTTTTAAAAATTCTTCTAAACGTTGCACAGGTCTCATAATGATTTTGTCTTGGTTTTGTAGGTAGAGACTACAGCAAAGCCATCTTGCAGAACTTAAAAGGACTGACTGGAGGGTGGTCTTCGTGACATGAGATTGTTTTGTAAAAGACTTTTAGTGTATGGCACAGCAGTGTCTGACTGTACATAGTGACTGGCTAGTTTTCTTTATGGTTTTTACTTTTTCGTCCTTTTGTCATCTGTGTTACGATGCCAATGTGGTTCTTGTGTTTATACAATTTTATTTGTATAATTTCTTGTTGAATGACTCGAATAAAAACTTACCTTCTGTGACTGTTGCATATTGAGGGTGCACTCTTGGCACTGCTGTATAGTAGCAAGAGGTAAACAATCTTTGGGACTCCACTGACGTGCTTCCTACGGATGCTGGGACTTGAGTCAGCAGCATTGGAGTGCCGTGTTACGGATATGTACCTGGACTAGAAAATTGCAGTGAGGAGGCTGCAAATATAGAATGATTTTTCAGAAGAGTAGTGTCCTGTATTGTAATGCCTTATGATTTGTTATAATTTTGTTAACTGCCGGGAATCTTCAGAAGTCACAGTATAGAAATATTGTTAATAAATAAATTTCCATGCATTGAAATGACCACTTTGTGATCACATGAAAATAGAAGCAAACACAAGCCTTAATATGTAGTCATCAACTTTGTAAGGTGTTGACTGCTGAATAGTTCAGCTTTTTTACAACTCGTAATTGAGAATATATTCAGAATGTACTGCCGACTTGGCCTTCTTTGTTGTCTCTAACCCTATCCAAAGGTTATGCTGCTAAAATGTGACTGTAAAACCAATTCATGGAAGTAGGATAATGTTGTTCTAGATAAGTAAGATTGGAGCACTTTCATCACTGAAATCAGCACAATTAGGATTGCTGGTTTTCTACAATATTTTTGCTTTGTTGGTTGAAAAAAGATTTCTAGAATCAGATTATCTGAAAATAATTGGGCTGGGGAAATCTTTGAATAAAGAGGAAAATACAGCTTAGATTATGCAGAAATACCTAAAGGCGTGCTTTTACCAAAAAACCCACCTTTTTAATATCAGCTAAATTTGAACAGTTTTCACTTTCCTCAATAGAACATTTAATAGGATTTTGTCAAACTTGATAAATGGTTAAAATTACTTAAGTCTTCGTTATAAATACAGAAATTTAGTGTAGTTGGGAAAGTTTGCATTTAACACTTAACTACCTCATTCAGGCTTAAAGGTTAATTTTTGTCTGTAACCTTAATGACTTTTATACATTTTTTAAAATGTTACACTGCCCAGAAACTGGCAGCAACTGGTTGAACCGGATCATTTGTTTGGTAGACTACCAGGAAACCCAGAGCTTAAGGCTTGACTGGGAAGTAAAGAAAAAAATATAGTTACAGACATTTTCTTACTGTTTCAAGAAAATTCCACAGATGCATCCAAGAAATAAGGATTTGAGGTTGATTCAAAGGAGGCTTCACTTTCAGGAGCTGTTTGCCCTTAAAAAAAGTAAGTGATGGATAAAAAAAATTAAACCACACCTGAAGCAGGATTATAAAATATATTAGGCAACTTTACTGAGTTCAGTTTTGGCCACTTGGAGGCCCTGGTGAGTTTATTTTACAGTTCAACTGTTTCAGAAACTATTTGCAACAAATGCAATTATAGAAAAGATTATCAATTTGATTCTATTTACTCTTGCTGATCAACATTTCACTTGCATAAGTAGCTGATGAAATATGGACAAATATATTCCTAGAACAAAACAGAAAAGACAAACTTTGCAATACTTGTATTTTAAGAATAGAACAAGGCGCACAACTAAGAATTTTTTTAAATAACGTTTTCAGTATGAATAAAACTAAAAATTGTCCAAAATATAAGATTTGGTTCATACTTCAAAATTAATCCGGTTGGAAATGAAAGGTCAAATTAGAGCCACTGAATCAGAACTGCGATGTCAAATGGATTTAAGTGCTAAATCTATTGGTGAATATTGCAAATAATTGTACTTAGTTTTAAAAAAAGATTTGCTAGGAGCAATAGTTGAAGAGACCTCCAAATAGGCTCTTTTTCCTAATGTTCCTGTGTGTGTGTAGTTTAAATTTTGGATTTTTCTATACTTCAAATAGTTTTGGGACATCAGTTGTAGAAAGACCATTGTCTCTTGGAGATAGTGGTTGACTGAAGTAGGCCATTTAAAGGCCTCCAAATATTTTGGATTAACTTGCTTCTGCCAGAGTCAGTATGAGGGACTAGTATTTTAAAACACCCAAAAGGTAGCATGTTGCCTGATCTTAGTCTCTCCTGTTCCCTGCTCAGTTTTGGAATACCATCTGTCTAGCAGTTCACAGTAATAAAGTTCTTATTTTTTAACTGGAAGCTTTGTTTTTGGATCCTCTGCTGTTCAATCCAGGCCCCTAGAAGGTGGATATGCTGACGGTTGGTCTTTATTAGTTAGCAAACACGCAAGGTTAAAAGGTAGTTTGAAAGATTGCTTGTTTTTTTGCAGCTGAGTGATTTCCTGGAGTCTTTTGTCTAGGAGTCAGAAGTGACTCCTTCAATGTGCGCGCACACACTAGCAATACAGTATTTCTGAGTCTTGGACAAAACATTCCCATTTTTTTATGTCTGGAGTAATGTTTCTCAACATGCTGGAAGGGAACTTTGGGAGCCGAAGTCCACATATCTACAAGCGGCCAAGGTTGAGAAACACCACTAGAGAACGGGGTAAGGAAACTACTGTAAAGGGGTAGAAGGGGCAATTTGGAACAGAAAGACCCAGGGTGGTTCTGCTCGAGAAAGGTCGCTCTAGCAACCTGCCTCTATGATGCACTAACCAATAAGCGCGCGGAGAGGAAATGCGCGCGAGGAAACGGGGTCCTCGCTCACGTGACCGCGCCGCCGCATTCTTTCCGTCAGCCATTTTAGATCGGAATCAGCGAGGCGGCGCCATTAAAGTGCGAGAAAGGAGGAAATAAGCGGGAGCCCGATCTTTCTCGTAGCCGGAGCCTCGGCCCCCGTGGATCCCGCCTTTCCCCTACGGCGGCATATATTTACCCCCCTTGAGGCCGGCCAGCCGAGTCTCTACAGCGGCCCCCATGTCGGACGAGCAGTTTGCCGGAGATGAAGCGGTGGTGGAGGCTTCGGAGGAGGCTGAGCAGCTCGAAGGGATCGTGGCTCCTGGCGGCAACGGCGCAGAAGGGGCCGAGGGAGGAGGAGGAGGAGGAGGGGAAGGCGGAGGGGGCGGCGGCGGCGGCGGCTCAGGCGAATCGGAGGGAGCCAAAATCGACGCGAGCAAGAACGAGGAGGATGAAGGGTAAGCAGGCGGCCTCCTTTCCCCCCGTTTCCGCGAGGCGGTTCCCCGAAGGCGCAGAAGGTGGCGGGCGGCCCGGAGAGGAGATCGAAGCGGCTGTGGCGCCGTGCCCGCCCTCGGCGATCGCCTCTTGCAGGAAACGCGCCGCCGCTTCCTTCCTTCCTTCCTTCCTTCCTTCCTTCCTCTCCCCCCCCCCCCCCCTTCTCCGATGGCTTCAAGCGACCCTTGGAATAAGCGCGCTGAACTTGGGCGGCTGAGGCGCGGGGAGGTCGGGCGCCGCTGGCGTGGGAGAGTCGACCCTTGGAAGGAATTGCTCGGGCCGTGTTTTAGGCCGCGACGTTCGGAGCCCGCTTCGCTCTCCGCGCGCTCGGCCGCCGTCAGCGCATCCTGAGTGGGAGGGTAGAGGTCGCCGAACTAAGGCAGGTTGGCGGTAGCCGAAGCCCCATACTTGTGGTCTCAAGTAGCGAATCGCACGCTACTATTACTTCATGTGCCACCTCTAGGCCAGAAGCAAAATCTAATCTGGAGTAACGTGTTGACATAGTTGGAAAGAACATAGAATGATTTGCCGTATGAGGGGGGAAAAGCTCTTTTTTTGTTGGTAAGGGGACATGTATGCAGCCACAAAAATGTATTGTAGGGTATACTGCTAGTTTATAGCACTAGAGAAATCGTATAGCTTTCGTCTTAGTTTCAGGAGGAGAATCTGAAAGGTTTGGGGATTGAATCTGAATGTGTTTTTAAAGTGAAATGTAGATTAATGAACACATGAAAGGCATTGACGAATGCAAACACATAGATCCTAATGGAGATCCTTCGACTTTTGATTTTGTTGTTAGCATGGTTGGTAATTAATATCTGGAGGGCACCCAGTGTGAGAAGATAGCTTCATGTTTTGTATGTAGTACAATATATAGGTTTGGTTCTCTAATGCAGAGGTTTGCAAACTTTTTCAGGCTGCAGAACCTGCTTTAAAAACTATTACCAGAACCCCTAATCAAGAGGCAAAGCTCTAGTGATAAAAAATTGGCTGTGTTTGAGTGAACTTTTTTTCCGCTTTAGTCTGTCACGGAATCCTTTCAGGTTCTAGTGGAAAAGCCCTTTGAAAAACCCTGCTTTAGTGCAACCAAAAGTAGTGCATTATTAAAAAAAAAAATAGCTGTTCAGATATTGCATATGATTTGCATGTTCTATTTGAAATACACAGGTCAGTTGTACTGTATCAGTCTCGTAAATATACACTTTTTTGGTGTATTTGAAAACAGATAATCTTTAAGCAGTTAAGAAAGGGAAGGAATCTATTAAGGAATTGATTATCTTAAAGGGAAGGAATCTACTCCTTCAATTCAGTGTGGAATTGCTTACAACATAAGCAGTCCAATAGCTCACTTAGCACTTTTGTCACTTTGAATGTGTTCCCCCCCCCCAAGTCTTTAACCAACATACAATTAGTGAAGGTTTGGGGAAAGAAGGCAACACTGTTATTCGGTCTCTAGGGCCACAAAGATATGGCTGGAGATGTTATGGTATTAGAATAGGTTAGGGTAATTTCTTTTTTAACTTTTGGGGATGGTTTTTAACGGTTGAGAGACCTTAAGCCTTGCTGAGGCTTAAGATACTATTTTTATCTCTTGGTTTCCCTCTCTCCCTAAGCTGATTTCTCCTGTTCTGTCATAAGCCTCTGGAAAGCCAGAGGCTCTGGTTTCTCTGCTTAAATTCTCAAGCTTTCATCAGAGGCCCCAAATTTTAATTCTGAGGGGTGCTCCAGTGGCCACAGGTAGCCATGAGTCCCTGCTTTCCAACATGCATCTGGTTATCTGCCTTTGGAATGATGCCTGTTTATCTAACAAATGTGCTTATTTGTTTTAACTTAAATATGTGTCAGCTGGTTCTTTTTGCATGACCCACTGCTGAAAATTAGTTAATTTTTCCATGTCAACAGTTACACATATATCATCACGTGTTGCAAGCAAGTGCAAGAGTATAAGGTGCAAACTTAAGATAAGGAATTCCATGGTGTTTGCTGGGAAGAGAAGGGGCAGCCTTCTAAACAAGACTTCAGTATGCTGTTTTGAAGTAGAGATAATTATGTTTTTTTTCTTCAGTATTTATATCTTCACATTTCAGTGTCCCCCCTCCCCCCCCCCTTTTGGTCTGTTTGGGAAACTTGAATATACGGTATATTCAGTAGTTTCCTGATTATAAATCTTTTTTGTCTGGCATTGCTATGCAGGAAGTGGCTGAACACGTCCCTACTTATCATTTTGGAGATTGCTGCTAGGTACTTTATGTGGCAGAGATCTATTGTAGTAATATCAATGTTATATTACATGAAAATTCTCCTTGCTATAGCATATGGAATTATAAAGATAATTCATGACAATGAATTCTGAAAACTTGACAATCCATATTGATTGATTAGTAGATTCTGTATCATTCTGTATAGTTTGTACACAGTTCTAACAGTGACAAAGATATATTCACTTTCAAACTCATGAGACTGAAGCTGATATATCATTACTACTATTTTTAAACTTGGTGCAAATTTTATTTTGATATGCATTCAGACAAAATCACTTGTGTTTGCACTAAGGTCTAAGAAACCCCATCACTTTGTTTTGTTGCAATAGAGTAAAAGCAGCCTTGGATATGACATGTAAGCAGAGCCAGCCAGTTGTGTGGTCACTTCCATGCCAAGGTGGCAGCACTACTTTATCTTATGTAGGTAAGCTTCTAGCTATGGGAAGTATTTTAGGCTATTGAGCGGGTTTTAGCTTGGACTGTCAGTTAGCAGAAAGGAGGAAGGAATGGGGCTTTGCTGTTAGGATAGTATTCTGATTAGCTTTGCTACTTAAGTAAAAAAAATACTATGCGTAACCTCTTCTGAGAGAGCCTTTCAGGCTGATTGAAAGCAATTAGGCTTAGGTTACTTGCGTGGGGCTTTTCCTTTGCTGGTTTTCTCTTCATGCAGTAATGCCAGTCTGATGGAACTGTTTCCATCTGCAGATCGGCCTCTAGCCAGAGCAGATTTTGAAGAGTAAGAACTATGGTGTGAATCACCCCCTTCCAAGTTTCACTGATAGAATCAGTGGGGTTTGTTGTGTGTCTGTGGCCACTGCTAGATTCCATATACACTTATTTCTCTTAAGTTAGATATTAAGATAATGAATATATTCCAGACACTCTGTTTATTTTTCTAGTGCACATTAGGTCACAGAAAGTGATTGTGAACATGAATTATTTATTTCAAAACATTTTTGTAATCTTGGAACCTTAAAGTCAAATCAGGTATATTTCTGACATACGTTGGTAAGTTAAGGGTATAGTGTTGACAATTTACAGCTTTAAACTCAATTGTGTCTACAGAAAAATGTTCATCGGAGGCCTTAGCTGGGATACTACAAAGAAGGATCTTAAGGATTACTTCACAAAATTTGGTGAAGTTGTAGATTGCACCCTGAAGTTAGACCCTATCACAGGGCGGTCAAGAGGCTTTGGTTTTGTGCTGTTCAAAGAATCTGAGAGCGTGGACAAGGTAAGCATGTTTTTATTTATTTCTAATTAGACAAGCACATATCAGTAATTAAAGAATGCAAACGTGCAAGTTTTTTGAGGTTCTGTTAATTTTGAGGCAGTACAAACGAACAGGCATCAGTGGTTGCATTATAGTCATGAAAAGTTAATTTGTTTTATTTTGTAAAGCTTGTTTTTTTTAAAAAAAGGAAATTGTTTTCAGGTCATGGATCAGAAAGAGCACAAACTGAATGGCAAAGTGATTGATCCCAAAAGAGCTAAAGCGATGAAAACAAAAGAGCCAGTGAAAAAGATTTTTGTGGGTGGCTTGTCTCCAGATACACCAGAAGAGAAAATAAGGGAGTATTTTGGAGGTTTTGGTGAGGTAAGTTAATTGTTGCCCATGTCCTAGTTAAAGAATTCTTAATGATTTAAATATTTGAATCAATAAAATACTTCAGAAGAAGAAAACAACTTACATTTGTTCTGAGTATTGGTTTGACTACTTGATTCACACCTGTTTATGTAAGTGTCAGTTTTAATCTTGTCCTCAATCTGAGGGCACAGGGTGCATAGACTTTATAATCCCTGAAGTGTAAGTTTACTATAAACCAAATGCTTCTTGGGATACCTTACTTTTTTTCCCAGAAGTCAATTTAAATGTTGATCTGTCACCATTTAGAATGTCATGTTTGTATTGGTGATAATTTCCAGAGCTGTAAGGTAATGCCAGCTTCACTGAAATCAACAGGAGTTTTAGCGCTGAGTTGAATGGAGAGGAGAACGGCACTTATTTCAATATAGTAGCAATTCTAATTACATGGACAGAGTATTTCAAATTAAATGCAAATAGAAAGTTTTGCAGAGACAGGTAAAACTTCAGACATCTTCTCTGTAAAAGTAAAATAAGGAGTATAAATCCTTAAGAGCTATCTTTTCCTAGTGAGTAGACATATTGATTTATAGGGATGCTGAGTTGGATTTTATATTGATTTTAGTGGTTACCAATTTTATGTGTACTCTTGTAAATAAATAAAAGTTCATGTATAGCGAGCAATATAAAAATATTCTCAGTAAATGGGCTAATAGGAAGTTTCTTCAGATTATTTAGTATAATATTTGCTTAATTTTAATTAATAACAAATTACTATTAACCTTGATAAAAACTAGAACCATATAATAACTGATTTCTGTCAATCTTGTTTGTTATATTTCTTAATCAGGTGGAATCAATAGAACTTCCTATGGACAACAAAACCAATAAGCGCCGAGGATTTTGCTTCATTACTTTCAAAGATGAAGAACCAGTGAAGAAAATCATGGAGAAAAAATATCATAACGTTGGTCTTAGTAAAGTATGTTTCAAGCTATGATTCCAAAACGCCTTCTTTTTAGAAAGCGAATCCTGGTTTTGTTCAGGTCAGTGCTTTGAAGATTGAAGTGTAGACAGGAGAGAACACAAATGGAGAGGCTGGTGTGGATTCCTTGGATGAAGCTACACTTGTAACAAGTGTGATGCATCTGTTGCATGCTTCTCAAAACCCTCTTTTTGGTGAACAAATAGTTTGGAATCATTATCAGTGATTAATTACAAACTCATTTATTTGATCTTTGTTTAATCAATACAGCAAATTCATACCTAATAATGATTTGATAGATTTGAAAGAATTACACATTTTTCAGAAGGGGAAAAAGTTAATAAGGGGTGCTCTGTATTACAACATTTTTTCTCCCATGTGTCATAGGATATATTATTATTGTGTGTTTGTGTGTGTGTGTGTGTGTGCACATGTCATGTAGTCTAATTTTTTGTTTCAATAAGAGTCACTGGATTTCTAATTGCTTCTGATTTGAAATAGTTTAATAATGGTAATAGTAATTTTAAAAAGACCCTTTTCTGAAGTGTATGTTACATGGGTTATCATTGTCTTAGTAATGGTGTTTTCTTGCTTTTAAAAATAATTTGTTTTTTGCCCCAGTAACTGTATTTGGAGCTTATATTATTTGGTGAAATTAAGTTAGTTTCAAAAGCAGACATTTAATAAGAAGGTTTTGCCAGTTAAAAAAAAATATTAAACCAGATAAATATTGATCCAGAATATGTATTGATGTACTAGTGAAACATAATTCTTACCACAGTATTTGAGGGAACTTGTATTTGATGCTAAATATCTTCTACCAAATTTGCACTATTTGTGCTGTAAAATTTTAAAAATTGTACTGACAAATCACGTGAAGTATATTTTGCTTTGCCTTTCCCAATGAATATAGAAGCATGAAAGTAATTGATAAAGATTATAATGTGGAGTAATAATTAACACTTCACAAAAATATCAAAATACGTGTTCAGTTTATTTTTTTTTAAATATTTCAGTGTGAAATAAAAGTAGCAATGTCAAAAGAGCAGTATCAGCAGCAACAGCAGTGGGGAACTCGAGGGGGATTTGCTGGAAGAGCCCGTGGCCGAGGTGGAGGTAAGTTTCT